>JARUPY010000538.1:0-10000000 GCA_029817715.1 Melastoma dodecandrum | reverse complement strand
ATGCGTATCGTCCATGTGCCAGCAGCAGAGGTTTCCAGCGATTGCCTTGGCTGGGCAGGTGATCACCCCCTTGTCCGCCAGTCTACGAAACAGGGCATTGCTACCACGGTTTCTCCAGCTACCTTCGTACCCTGTAGAGAGAAACTGGTATCAGCTTCTATAAGATTTATGTCTACATCAGAAATATCGAACATATGTATAGCGACTTCATCATCAAAAGGCCTGTCGTCGACCATAGTGACCTCGTCGACTTCCGGGAAGCATAATTCTTTTGCCTCTATAAGGTCTTGAATTATGTTCCTGAATGACAGACAGTCCCTGGTCGTATGTGTAAACGACCCATGCCACTTGCAATAATTCCTAGATTTTTCCTTATCTGTCTGAGGAGTTCTATGTCCCGACTTTAGTTTAATTCGTTTTCGCTGGTAGAGCCAGTCGAAAATTGCATCCGCTTTGTCTACATCAAAAGAATACTTTCTTTCTTATCCCGTTTTTTGAGATGCCTTTGCCTTAGAGTTCTTCCTTGCCAGAGGCTTGCAAACTGTCGCCTCCCCTTTTACAAATTCAGCCATGTCTACCTCAACAGTCTCTAGTTGATAAGTGCGCGTAGACTGTGCCTCTTCCATCAACAACTGGTGATATTCAGTCGCTCTTCTGGCGAGATCGTAATGATCAGCGAACCTTTCTCCCTGCAGTTTCTTTTTTAAGGGGATCGACAAAGCGTTTAATGCCACCATCAGTTGATCCCTTTCTGGAATTGCTGGTCTACATCGGAGTAGCGCTTTTCGTAGGCGCATCAGAAACTGCCCTGGATGTTCCCCGGTGGCTTGCTTCAAGCGCATAACCTCGAAAATTGATAATGGGGTATCTAGGCGAACGAACGCTTTCATAAAGCTAGACTGCATTTCCGCCCATGATGCCACCAATCCTGGGGGTAGACTAGCATACCATGTAAATGCATCGCCTGTGAGGGAGTTAGGGAACAGCTTTAATTTCCAAAAGTCGTTAGTCGCAGCCTCCCCGATTTGATGAGTGAACCGAGCTATATGCTCTAGAGGGGTCATTTCATCATCCCCAGAGAAACGGGTGAAATCCGGTACTCTGTATCCTTTAGGCAGGGGAAAATCCCTATCAATGAACGCCGGGTAAGGGCTCCTGTAGAAACAGGGGTCGTCATGTCTAACAGCTTCGGGTACCATCTGTTCCAAGACCTGAGCTATTGTTTCCCTCAAATTCGGAGGGGTTGGATAACCAATTGACTCGCGCGCAGGGTCCTGACCCCACCTTTCGGTGGCGCAAGGTGCTCTTTCACTAGGCCTCAGCGGCTGTGTGTCTACAGAGGGTTTAGCGTAAAAACTTTCCACCCGAGAAAATCCTCCTACATTTGGGGATTCTCCTGGTGAGTTTTCATCCACGGGGGCCTTGTCAGGATGACGGATAGGAACCGAAGGCGCACATCTATTTGTTTCACCCTGGGCCTCACCGTACTCATCTACCGGGTTTACCGCATAGACCGCGTTCTGTATCCATGCCGCGGGCAACCGCGAGGATGTCGGTCTAGAAGGGGACATCCTGACCTCTGAAACAAACTGGTTTTCGCGGTCCCAAGGGTCATCCACTTGGAATGACACATTCTTTCTTTCTGCTCGTCGTGCATCTCCCATAAAAGAACAATCTCGGTCTATGGAGTTACTTGGCTTCGCAACGGGTTTTGGCCTATTTAAGGCGCTGATTTGCTCTAGGATCTGAGCCATGTTACTTTCTAGCCCAGAAATACGTCTATCGACCAAATTTCTCATATCACTGTCTTTGTGAAATTCGAGTCTGGATATGAATTCGGAGGGTATATGTACCCTGAGATCAGTTTGACTGGCGTTCGCCTGACTGCTTAGAGTCACATCGTCCGCATTTGCGTCTCCTTCTGCGGGAACGCCGTCTTCACCTAATGGAGGTGGGGGATCTCGGCTAACTCCGCTTCTGGTATTTTTTGCCATAAGCAAACGTGAAATATTTTCTTTCCTCCCACTGTGGTCGCCAAAGACGTGTTCGCGTAGAAAACGGACCACGTCGGAAATATTTGGCAATTGGACTCACAGGGAAATGTATGTGGTCGCCAGAAAGATGAATTTCAATGATAAATGATATGACTATACAAATTCAGAGTTTCGAAAGAGAAATTAGAATCTTACAGCCATAAAAATGAACGAAAAGTGGTGATACGGCTGACGTAGGTGTCGTGGACTCGCTGCTGACGTCGTGGACTCGCTGCTGACGTCGTGGACTCGCTGCTGACGTCGTAGATTCGCTGCTGACGTCGTAGACTCGCTGCTGACGTCGTAGACTTACTGCAGTGCGCTGCGCTGCAGACTTGTGTGACGGTAGAAGTGCTGGCGGAGGGTTGTTGCCCCGGTTACGGTTGCTCGCCGGAAACGGTGGAAGTGCTGGCGGAGGGTTGTTGCCCCGGTTACGGTTGCTCGCCGGAAATGGTGGAAGTGCTGGCGGAGGGTTGTCACCAAAGCTACGGTTGCTCACTCTGGTGTTGAAGGTAGTGACCAAATAATCCAGGCCGAGGTATCTACTAAAATCTAAGGGTGACGAGCAATGCAAATCTGTGTTTGGCTTATTGATCGTGCCTTTTCCTATGGGGGATCTGTTTCTTTTATACTGAATCTTACTTGCTCTACACGCTTCGCGCGTCCTCACAACGATCCTTCAGATCGTGGCTCAATCTTAACTTCTCTCCAGGAATCTCGGAGTCTGTTTTAAAATATCCTTCTGATTTTCTGAGTTGTGTGTTGGGATCGTGTATGTGGGATCGTGTGAGCATGTGTTGACGCAGGCCGTAGACTTAGCTCAGGCCTGCATCCTACATCGGGCTGTAGACTTAGGACCACTTTTTTGGGCTTGTAGACTTAGCACAGGCCTAAGATATTCCGTAGTGTCAACACGGTCAAAGGGTTCTCTTCGCGTAAACAGGACTGCCTGAAATGGGTAAGTGGACAATACGTAAGGCACAGGTAGGTTCGTAGTCGTGAAGGAGCCACGTGTCCGTGTACAGATGAAGGAGATGCGCCACGTTATCAGAGCACCGGCATATGTGGCTGTGCATCGATGTTGTCTGCCTTGACCACATTCATGATTTGGTTCCAAATACACTCACATACTTCCTTAAGCAAAATAGAAACCTCTCTGACGGTGAAAATTCCGCCGTTAGAAGTATGATGAACATTGGTAGTCGACAGTGCGACATTTTCCGTTTGTTTGCACATATATCTGGTGGTAGGAGGAACGTCGGTTTCACTGTGAAGGACCTTGACAATATGGTGTGGGTAGCAAGGGATTTGAGAAGCAATCGTGCTCTAATATGGAGGCGGCAATATCCTACTTACCGTGTAAGAAGCATGAGGATGCAGGAATGGCTCTTGTTACAGACATCAATGACGGCGTGGTAACTCGTTTATACTGGACGGACATCAACAATCGCATGGATTTTCGGTTATTCGGGGATGCTGTCGTATTCGATTCGATGTTCAAGACAAATTCTTACGGGATGCAGTTGGTAATGATGATGGTTGGGGTAAATCATCATCATCAGATGATTATTTTTCATCGGCCCTTATGAAAACTGATACCATCAATGATTACGTTTGGTTCTTTAACATAGTCATGGCGGGGAAACATCCACAGTCATTTGTAATCGAAGCTGACAAGGCCATTCTTGCAGCCATACGGCGTGTCTGGCCGAAGACCCGTCATCGGTTATGCCTGTTGCATCTACAGAGAAACTTGTCTGCTAGTGTTCCCAACCTTGAACAGAGGCGGGCGCTGAAGTAGATAATGTTCAGCAAGCAAATACCATAGATTGTGGAGGACAAGTGGAAAAAATGGTCAGCTGAAAACGAAACCGTAAGCACGACATGGATGGTGGATATGTATGCCTTCAGAGAGATGTGGTGGGAGACTTATCTACGTGGCCATTTTTGGGGGGTGTTAAGAAGCACCCAGAGTGAATGGCTACATGACGGGTTACCTAAAAAGCGGCCATCAGCTGTAGGAATTCTTGCATCACTACGAACGTGTTGCGGAACATCTCAGGCACAGTGGCACCGTTGGAGGAGAATGCTCGTGCGTGTACAAAAGCAACTGAAGAAGGAGGCACTCTTTTATGTCCAATCCTCTTTTGGGAGCACTTCGTGTCACATATATAATTTGAAGCAAACTATTCGGATGACGTTACGTTCCAAGTCTATTCATGTGTTGGTCCGATCGAGTTGAGTTGCATCTGCCTTCGCTACGAGATTGTTGGATTCCCATGTGCCCACACCATTCATGTCTGTAAGGTAGAAGTTCGAACAATCATTCCTGAAAATCTCCTACTCAATAGGTGGACCAGAAATGCCAAGGCTGGTATAACCAACTTTAAACAATGTGGAGTTATGGGAATGATTGCAGAAGATTTCCGCATGGGAACACTGTTGATGTCATGTCGTCGGTTGTGTTACTTGGACAGTCGTAGCCAAGCCACATACGAGTCCCTAATCAAAGAAATTGAAGAACTCGTGGAAAGGTATGGCAAAATGGATGCAAGAATACATCGGAACGACACTGCCCCGGACGCGACCAACGACAGGAAATAGAAGAAGAAACTACTAGGGATTGAAGCCTTAAACGACGTCGAATAAATTGGGATCGCCTCACACTTTGACGAATGCCTCCCCCTTGGAATCATAATGCGGACTGCATTTGGAAAAGTCAGTGAAGGCAATGTTACACAAGTGACTTCAATGTCCACTTCCTAGTGGACATTCTTGTTCTCGTTGGCCGAGTAACTTTGTTGGGCAAGGGCCTGATGGTCACCTGTTCCATTGCCGCCGCCTCCCTCCTGTCCATTTGCTGCCGAATGGGGATTCCGTTCCCTTCCTAGAGACATTCGGAGGATGAAGGAGAAACGGTTGCACAATGACACGGTCTAAACACAAACGCAACGTCAGTGGTATTAACTTATGGGCGACAATTCCAGTTCCAAAGAAATGTAACTAACCATATGCCTAATGTCGTCGAGAAATTTATCCCAGCACATAAACTTCATGACAAAGACGCCAGAGTCCGTACTGAACATATGATAAAAACTAAGTTGTAGGTGTCATGTATGCATATATAATCCAGAAAGGTTAGACCAACTTACTGGTTTCCACATTTGAATTGATATGGCACATCATCCTGGAATGACATAGCTTTCCTGGAATCCTATGACACAGAGGGGCACCCGTCCTAAAGTTACCCAATGATTTTCCGATGCAAACACCCACCTCATTCAAATTAATGTCTCTGTTCCTCCTCCGCCTCAATTCTGTCACGTACGGACTGGCTGTAATGGGCGCTTGCTTACGCTCAATATTAAGTCTGGTCACCGGTCTCTCAATTGGTGGTAGGATGTTGTTGCTCGAACATGCGCTCTCCTGCCACAATAAACAATTGTCGATGCAACATTGATGCACATCACGTACCAACCTTAATGGAGATGACCACATCTAGACATTAGGCGCCATGCTATCTTTTTTCACCATCTACTGCCAACGGAGGCTCTTCCTGCGATTCCAGTTCCGGTACGCCCTGCTTTGTGTTCTGCTCTTTCCCGTGGTTTAATTTTTCTTCCACGGGACGACATACTGGGTATTTTTTGGAATGTGGTCAACACCCACCTTCGTGGGTGTTCAACTCTTAAAGGGATGGGAATCGGGGTGGGGGTTGCTGCTACCACGAGGAACCTCTTCGTTACAGACTGCCTTTGAAGGAGTCAATTCATGTTCCGCAGGAGCAAGGATAGGGACTTCCTCTGTTGTCTTCTGCTCTACCGTGTGATTCCGGGGACGAATTATTTCAATAATCTTCGAAACTGTTGTCAGAACTTTCGACTCTTCTGTCAGTAGCCCTGCTAATGTATGTTCCACCCTCCGAATCACTATTTCCACTATAATTGAGTTCGATATGATACTTCACCTCTGTGCTACTGAAGGCAACGGTTGTGCCTAGTATATCCCTCTTCTCTTTCCGCCGTTTCTTTTCAGAAGTACCTGATTCTTCATCCTATACGCAGGGCACATAGTGAATTAAAACAGCATCGCGTTTGTTAAAGTGACGCATCATGAAAACAACACAATTTAAACGACACTCAACTGCATATTCCTTTCCAAATACGTCAATAAATCTTATGTCACTCCAATTTGCGCACTCTGGAATGGCAGGCACTGCCATCAACAGGTGTAACAGGCAGAATCCCCCACTGTTGTTTTTCCAAGCAAAAAATAGCTAAAGCGGTAGCTCATATTAATTCCGCAATTCTCACTAAGCTGCACATTCAACTGAAGAATGGCGACCTACCAACAGCAACATGACGCATCCTTCGATATAACTATTGTTCTTCTTCCTGGATGCATGCATAGCATCACAGAGGTGATGAAGCACATGGGATGCCCAATCCCATGATGACGCGTTCTCGGGCTGGCTTGCAGCAAGCAAGTATTCTTTCCCTAAAGTTAGCATTGTTCCAGGGCACAGAAAATATCCTAGAATGAAAATCAATACCGCGGATTTGAAGACATCGTCCACTGGTTTGTCCGCATACAGACTCTTTTCCACCGAAGTCAAATTGATTCTACCACCCTTCAGGTGAGACTTCAGTCGGGCATCTACGTCAGCCAAAGAACCTATAAGCGGTAATTACGATCCTACACAGGGAATTCCGAATAAGGTATGCACGTCCTGCGAAGTCAACTCGTACTCAATGCCTTCGATACACATCACTCTAGTCAACGGGTTGAATGATGATACGACATGCCGTAGATGGTAGTGTTTCGTCATCTTGTAGCACAGATGAAGAAAGCGGGAGAAACCTAGTTGCCGTAATGCATCTTTGCGCTCCTCGTCAAACGACTTTACCAACGTGATGACCTTGTTGGGACTGCAGCGACTGTCAACGTTCCCCTGCACGGACGATTACGACAATGACGGACGGCACCCCGTTCAGATAGCCGTAACATGAAGACAGATCCCGAATTACAGGAATAGCATCTTGATTGTTGTCGTTGTCGTCCGCATGATGTGCAATGCTTCCGATGACACTTCTCCCCAACCAGAATAGCATTCTACGTTTCTCCCCAATGCAGAAACACTTCTGCTTGTGCGAAGAACTAGGGACTAGGGTTAGGGCTCGGAACGTGATTGTGTTGAATTTTTTTGACACCGATACGACGTTTTAGTATTTCGATGGAAGATTTCGTCCCCTAAGGCTATTATGTAAGAGAATAATAGAAAAGATTTTTGTCTTTATCTTCCAACTACCCCCATCACTCGCTCCATTTTCCTTTTAAATTATTTTCCCTCCTTTTCCCTCCATTTCTTTTTCCTCCTTTTCTCTCCTTCTCGCACTGTCATTGCATTTGGTTCCGCGGCAGAAAGGGGGCTACCAGGAGGATCGAGTGAGACAGGCGAGGAACGTAAATAAGTACAGTAGGTTTCTCTGGCCAAGCTTTGTAGGATCAACAGTGAACGTCACAAGCGTAAAGTTGACAACAGAGAGGTGATGGGACAACCTGGCGTAGGCATGCTTTCCAAACATAGCCGTGCATTGAACTAAGTTTCACGGTAGTCTTTTTTTTTCACCCTCCTCGCAAATCATTTTTTGTGCTTTACTTATCCAAAGCACCTGTCTAGTTGTAGAATAACGAGCATTACTAGCATTCTCGGTCACGTGTACCCAATTACGTAACATTTACTACTATGTGAATGTGGTCCACTAAAAGTTGGACCGATGTATAACGATGTGGTTGTTGATGGTGTAGTAAGATTGTGTGATGGAAGCACCAGGATCGATGACGGATAGCATGGCATCCAGGGAACGACCGCAGGATTGAGAATAGAAGAAGTAGATGGAGATTCTCACTCATCATATGCTTGAAGATCATGGTAATACAACAATAGGGAGTACAAGAAACGTAACAGAACTAACTGCACCAGTTTACATCCCACCATACAATGCTTCAACTGATCTATTAACATTCTTGTGTTCTTCTTTGTGAAGCTTTCTCCTTGTTTTATTCTCTCTATACATATCATTACTAATGGGGTATGACGATCCATCCCCCTAAATTTAAGATGGACCTCAAGCTTACTGATGTACCTTTTCCCTCAGGCCTATTACCACTCTTTCTCAACAATCTCCCTCTGGTCAGAGCTTGTCATCAAATCAAAATCACCAAAATTTTGCACCATGATCAAATAATGCTCACTTGTTGCATCATGCGATCATATCGATTTATTCATTGCATTAAAACATTTACCACCCCTGAATTTCATTTCCATTTGATGTTAGACAAAATCCAACTGTTGCTCTGTGCGCACCTCATAACCTTGAGAGCTCTTTAAGATGAAAGTAGTTGTTGTAATCCGAACAACTAATTTCACAGAACACTAAGGAAGCCTGTCTGAATGAGAACTTATTGTTTTTGCCAGAGGCCGTGGAATTGCAAGAGGCAGAGTAATCCTGCTGGTTTAGACAGCAACGCCTTGCATATTTGGCACGCTTCTTCGAATATAGTACATTTCATGCTTCCCGAGTGACACGTACTCCTAAATTACATACACGGATCCAATCCCCTATTTGTATGTTCTGTATCGAACATATGGCGTGTCCGTTAGGATGACTCCAATTAGGAAGGAACAATTCTTTCATTCAACGTATTGGATGGAAAAGTCCATAATCCGAAAAACATGGTCCATATTTAATACCTTAAGAGGCTGAATCTATCAACTATAATTATTTATAGCCTTTTGTTTTGTAATCTTCGGCATACATGGTAAGGATTCGTACCCCTTATGGCTGACTTTCATAGACAGAGGCATGGTTAAGGACAAAGATTCTACCGAATGGTCACTAAAATTCAAATACATTTCATATATATGGGTAGACAACCATGGTTAAGTATATGAAATAGGACAGTTCCTGTTGATCAGTTGGTCAATACCTAGTGCTATATTCCAGTTGATCAGTTGTTGTGGTGGTCAATTCCTGAATTAAGTATGGAATCATTAATTAGTATAAATACTTGAGTATAAACGACGTACCAGTAAGTATATGTGGGAGCTAGCATATGGTACGGACCACATAAGGTTGCTCCAGACACCCAGGATTGGAGGATTCTCAGATCGACGCGGAGTCGTCTCGGGTAGGGGTGTAAATGATTAAAACGGTTCGAGAACGATTCGAGAAAAGTTCGAGATCGGCGCAACTATTAACGAGGCGGGCTCGAGTTCGATGGTTAGAGTTTTGACCTTACTCCCAAAAGGTAAGGGGTTCGACTGCCATCCCCCTTATTATTCCTTCTTCGTTTATCTTTTCAGACAAATCAACTTTTTTTTTGAGATTTAGTTTGTTATGAATTGGTATCGAGCCAAGGTATAGCTCGAGTTCAAGCTTTAATTGAGCCCAATAAAGCATTCGCATCGAGCCTACATCGAGCTCGAGCTCGAGCTCCGGCTAAAAAAATAAATAAACGAGCTCCAGCTCGAGCTCCAATAAACGAGTTTTATCGAGCTCGAGCTCGAACCTACAAGCTCCTAGACGAACTTGCGCTCGAGCCCACTACTATTCGGGCTCGGCTCGGCTCCTTTACACCCGATGGAGGTAGTTGACATGTATGAGGTCGAGGTTGACATATATGAGCAGAAACGGAGGTCTTTCAGAAGGCCATGGCATCTGGTAATAAGCAGAAACGCACAAATCAGAATAACATGAGGGAACACTTCCCAAAAGACATCTGTCAAGATTTCCAGAGTGACGTCATTACAGTGAAGAGTACTGGAAGGGAGAGTGATTTTTTTTAGGATCTCGGCCAAATCACCCTATTTTGCACCATAGTCGGGGAGGCAAAGCTGAACGGAAAGGATGGGTTATGGAGGAATTGTCAAAGGATATGTTTGAATTTCAAGTAAAAGGAGGGAAATGAAATTCGGAAATCTAAAGTCTAAGGAAGGTAAATTAAAAAAAAACTGACTTTCAACAAAGAAATCCCAAACTACAATTCTCTGTAAGCCCGGCCTATAATTATATGTTAATAAAAATATTTGGCCCCCTTTCTAGGTCCTCACGCGACTCCTACTCTTCCCGCCTGAGACATGTGATGTAAACCACCGGACCGTTTCTAAAATCTTCGAAATCTCAGAAATGATATCTCTTGTGAGAGATTTCATCTTCCTCATAACCCCGCTATGAATAGTGATGATTGGATTGTCTTTTCTAATTAAAGCCATCCCCTTTGGAAATGCCAAGATTACGACTCTTTAGACTTTTACCTTGCTACAGCAAAGGAGCTGTGTCTACCACCTTACTTTCATCGACAGCCTATATCTACCACCTTATGCCGGCAGTGTGTTCCCGTCATACAATCTCCCTCCTCAGAATGTGGGACCAAGAACACCGCAGAAGAAGCCACGGTCATTACCTTGAAAGATCTCTAGTCGGCAATCTTACGGCCTTCGGAAGGTCTGATCTGGAGTCGCATGCGAAGACTGGGGTCATATGGTCCAAGGGCTCTAGCCGAAGAAGAATCTTCACTGTAAGGTGAAGTTTTCGGCTGCAACCTAGAGTTGTTCGTGACCCTGGAAGTGTGTGTTCCCTGAGCCTCCTTCTCCTTCGTAGTCCTGGTTTACACCGTCGTTTAAGCTCGCAGAGTGCAAAGGTCTCCTTAGCACGTAGCACACCATCTATAAAAGGTAGTGTCGTTTACTTAGTTGCTTGTATTTTGTTTCATAGTTTGGTACAGTAGTTCTCAACCGATGTCATCGCTCGAACTTTAGTTCCTCGTTTGAGGTTGATCGCTCTCATTTGTTGATCGCTCGCTCATTTGAGGTTGTCTATCTACTGATAGGCCGTCCCCCACCATCGATCACTGGCGTTGCCGAGCTTGCAATTCTCAATAAACCCGACCAGTAATATATGTTAATAAAAATATTTGGCCCCCTTTCTTTGTCCTCACGCAACTCCTGCTCTTCCCGCAGAGAATACCTTGTCATTTCCTTCGTCCTCAAGAATCTCTCAGTTCTCCCACGATATCCCCAAAGAACTTGAAGATCAACATACGCAGTGAGGGCGACGATGATTTAGTTGTTGTTTCTCCACTAGCAACGTCTGAAGTAGCAGTTTAACACATGACCTACCTTCTAGCATGAACGGTCGCAAACATCAAACCATAAGTCCTTTCATCCCTCCTGACAAGGCCGCAGACCTACCGTATGTATCTTTTTACCGGATTAAGGTGATGGACATAGGTCCCGGGGCGTTTAAGAAATGTATGTGCATTGTGGATACATGTAAGAACAATGAAATGACATGTTTGAATAAAAGATGTACACAACTTAACAGTGGAACGACATATGCGGATAATGTAAGCATAAATATGAACAACAAATTGACATGTACATAGCACGGAAGCACACGTGCAAACAGTGAACGGACAAGTAGGGAAGAAGGCGCACATGTCTGAACATAAAAACGACATGTACAAATCGAAGAGCACATGTCTGAACAGTAAAACGACATGTGCAAATTGACGAGCACATGTTTGAACAGTTCGCCGATATGTCTGAATAGTAAACGAATGTCGGCCGTGACATGTCGGGATCCAAGGGAGTCCTGTGTCTGGGATTTCATCCGGGTTCGTCGACACGGCTTTCGGAGGAGTCGTGAGTCTCTAAGTTGATTGGATCCCCAGGGAGTCATCAAACCTCATCCCTTCTGGATAGGCAAAGGGAATCTCTCCCTCACCCTGAGGGTCGATTTGGTCACTGTGTTAGCTGCCGAGATGGAAGAATTTCGTCTTGAAGTATATGAGAACTCAATGATATACAAAGAAAAGACGAAGCGCTAGCACAATTAAAAGACCAAGGATCGCCACTTCGAACCAGGTCAGTTCGTGTTATGATTTAATTCTAGACTCAAGTTATTTCCTGATAAATTAAAGTCTAGGTGGTTCGGGCCATTTAAAGTTACCCAAGTCTTCCCTCATGGAGTGATAAAAGGGGAAGATATAGAGCTCAACGAAGATTTATGGTAAATGGCAATCGGTTGAAGCATTACTGTGGAGGAAAAGCTGATCGTCAACAGTCCACAATTATGGTCGACGAAGCGTAATAGATCAGAATCGTCAAGCCGACGACGCTAAATCAATCGCTTTTTGGGAGGCAACTCAATTCTTTTTCATTTTAGTTTTTATTTACTTTTCATTTGGCTTTTTCTTTAAGTTTAAAGTAGGTGTCATACAGTTCTAGTAGATGGTGGACATAAGGTTCTATGTGGCCACACCATACTAACGGAAACTTTAATCACAGAAAGTTCCGTCTAGCCACATCACACTTTCGTGTGGCCGTACTGACTGGAAGATCCCCCACAGAATGTTTTGTGCGACCACACCACACTTTCGTGTGGCCACACTGCGTTTACTAAAAAAATGGTCGTTGACTAGTGAAAGTGAGCCAACCCGCTGGTGGTGGCCGTTGTCGGCATGATCGCTGGATCTTTCGAAGTTGGTGGGGCATGACTTGAATCACATGTTGGGTCTTCAATCGCCACAAAAGATGGGCAATCGACTAAGGATCGTTTACCTTGTCGACGTCATCTTCAGCAAGTGACACAACAGGATTCATGGGAGGAACGGTAGTCGTGGTCCGCTTCTCTTCATTAAAGGGGGGGTATTATCCGATATTGTCTCTTTTGTGATCAATGGAACTCTGGTCTTCCACTTCGAAGACAAGGCACCGACAGTCGACCGTTGCACATTGGAAGGGTCAAATACTTTTCCTCCTCGACTATGTCGATCTCCGTTTGACTACGATCACTTTTCGTCGTTTGTTCTTCTGCCTGTACAAAGTAGTTAGTCGACTAAATGATAAAGATCAAATGTTGCATATAATATTTCATTGAATGTAGGCCGCTTCTTACCCTGGTTATCTTCGTGAAGTCAACGACAAGATCGAAACTCTCATTGTCATTAGCAGACAAGGTAGTCTAAATCCTTACATCTTCAAAAGTGATGACCCATGCCATCTCAAAAGAAGTCGTCAATGATACATGGTGGGGATTGGGGATGAACTGAACATTCTTGAGTTCTTTCAACATTGTCTCAAAGATCTGTGGAAGAACTAGAATGATAATCTTGTTCGGCAAAAAAGTTATTAAGTCGATAGTGTATATCTTCGACGTATGAAAACAAGAACACATTCATATTGGTGAATGGTTGATTGAATGAACTGGAAAATGGTAAAGGTGGGCCTTGAATATGAACTTGCCTAGTCATTTTGGCCGACTCTAAACGAGCGTAGGGTAGCTAGCATTTTGGCTGACTGTTTTCCTTGATTGTAGAATATGAACTTGTCCAGTCATTCCAGAAAAAAGCTCAAACTATTCATGGTTGATGCATGAAGATATGGGGACACCCCAACTGCGGGAGGGAGATGTGCAGAAGACAGTTTATATTGTTATAGTGTGGGGAAGAGAGATGTTTTATGGTGTAATGGGTGGGGGGAGGGCAGAGTGTGAGGGGAGAGGGGAAGGAAGGGCGTGGGGGGAAGGGAAGGGAGAGAGGGGAGTGGCGTGGGAGAAAAAATTAAAGCATGGGAGGGTTTTGAAAACCCGCGTTTTAGGGATGGTAAATTAGGTATTTTTAAAACTTCAACCGTATTTTACAAAATTTTTTTAATGAAACTTACAGGAGGGTTTGGGCTTATTAATTACACTAGCCCATGCCCAACATAAAGAACATACAAACAGGAAGATGATCGGAAATGGGTAGTTTTGGGGAAGGAAAATATCCTTGGAATCCGGAAGAAGATGTTCGGATATGGGTAAGCTCGGACGAGGAGGACTAAGGTGAATCTTATTATTGGCGTGGGCTGTCGGTGGTAATGAAATAGAGAATTTTCCCTTGTAAGATGTGTGAACGTGTGAATTGTTGAGTGTGTTCGTTACTTGTGGAAACCCCACGCATCAAGCATCTTGGGGTTGGGAGGAAGATGATCGGAGATGGGTAAGCTGAGACGAAGAGGACAAAGGTGAATCTTATTGTTGACTTGGGTTATCGCCGGTGATGAAATAGAGGATTTTCCCTTGCACAGCGTGTGATCGTATGAATTGTGTCAATTGTCAATTTTTTTTAGTCAGAGTTGGTACAATTGAGTTCAATGATGTGATTAATCGGTTACTCATATAGTTGTGGAAAGATGAGAGTCTGAATCCCGACTTGTGTGAGGTGAAATTGTGTTCCTGTCTAAAACTAGGTGTGAAGTTGTTTTGTAACTGAAACGGGTCCAGAACTCTTAGAGCACATGGATGTGGGCTAGGAGTAGAGCTATCTCGCCATCCTTGTGAAGTTAACTTTCAGGTGGAATGCATAAAAAAAGGAAGAGAAGAAAAAAAATATATATTTTTTGCCAAGGCTCTAAGTACCCATGTTCAGGCGAAAAAAAAGGAAAATAAAAATAAAGAAAAAAATATGAAAAATTATTAAAATGCCTAAACAAGTACTTGTGGTATGAGTCAATGATGGTGGCGTCTCGAGTTATTAGATCCGAGGGGTGCTTTATCACTCAATGTCATGGATCAACTGGTTCAGGAATCATTGGTCGAAAGCTCGTTACATGGGTCTCTACTATTATTGATAAAACATTTAGAGCCTCATATTTACATAAATTCTTTTATGCGAATAAAAAAAATAGAATATGTTTCTTTCCATTCCTCGTGAGCCACTTATTTCACGATAAGAGTAGGTAACCCCCTCGTTCCCTGTGTCTTAGCCTTCCGTTAGATAGGAACAAAAGCCGACGAAAAAAAAAAATATGAGTCAGCAGACCGAGGTGTTATGGTGGTTTTACGAATTCGTTTCCTGAAGTGTGTTATTTGAGTGATGGACTTGTTGTGGTTAAGCTGAATGAATGTTTATTGAAAATGTGGTGGAGGATAGAAACATGAGGTTGCCGAAATACGATATGGAAAAGGGCATGAGTCTATCTACGCTGGTTGTGTGTAGCCGATACCTGAGAACAATGAGTTTAATAAACAACTCTGACGACCTTGCTTAGTTTGGTTTAGAAATATTTTTTTGTTTTGCTTGGGACTAGCAAAAGTTAGGTTTGGGGGTGTGTTAACTCTAAGAAATTAAAGTTATATGTCTCATTTACGAGCCTGATTAGTATTAGATATCTGATACTTATTTAAATTTATAGTTAGTTTGTATATTATTTTTTATTTAGTCGTGTTGCATGGGTACCTTCGGATTTTGTGATTTTCAATGCAGGTGAAAGGTTCGACACAAAGCGGAAATCGTTTTTAAGAAGGTAGGTTGATGGAGGAAGGCATAGAAGACCGGGATGAGAAGTTGCTAAGGCAAGCATTGGACAGGAACATTCGTGCGGCCACACGAGAGCGAAGCAGCCTGCCACAAAAAGGTTGGTGTGGCCACACGAGAATCCGGTATGGCCACACAAGGCGAGAAGGTTTTCTGAAATATTTCTAGAATATTTCCTAATCTTTCGAGATTTACTTAACTATATTAAGAGCTTCAAAGTGAATTTAGAAGAGGAGAGGAGACCAGAGGAGAGCCGTCAAGAAAGGAGTTCTAGTTTTCTTAGTTTTTGTTTAGGATGAGTTCTACTTTCATTTTCTGGTTTTTCGTCAATCTTGTGATGAACTAAGTTTTTGTTCTAGGGTTATGACGGAACCCGATATGTAGCCGGATTACTTTTGACTCTCTTTGATTTAATGCGTTTAAGACTTCGTTTATTTATTTATTTTATTCTGTGCTTAATGCTTGCGGTTGCCTGATCAACAATCCGTATTGATTTCTTAACCTATCTGAACTCGGGTGGGGAATTGTAGGTTTAGAAGGAGGATAAAATAGCCTAGGTTAACATTGAGGAATCGAGTTAATTTAACGAGTACTATAAGAATATACGTGCTTGTCTTAGGTAGGCAGATTAAGATTGGAACTTAATGAACTTGATTCAACTATTAATTCCCATAGGAATATAAGGGGTTTGGCTGAGTTAGATATTTCTCTTGTGTAGGTCGGAAGATGTATAAGAGTGGCTGCGAATCTTAAGTTAGTAAACATGTTTTGGACAATTTAATGATAAAGAGGGGGTTGAATGATCTGGAAAAATATCGGGAGAAGTCGTGATCCAAGATTTTTCTCACTTAATTAATTCTCGTATTTTCTACTATTTAGTTTCTTGTTAGTTTATTTTCTTGAATCCTTGTTTTACTTGATTTGATTACATCCTAATTATTTACCGTTGATCGCTAGGATATCTCTAAAATAATTCTCCGTGGGAACGACTTTTATTCATTACTATATTACTTGTACGACACGTGCACTTGCGGGACTCAAACAATCGATCAGAAGGTTGACCTACCTATGTCATTTCAAGTAAGTTTGTTCTTCAACGGGATGAAAAAATCTTAAGGAGTACCTTGTGGCTCTTAAGACCGGCTGATTTGTTAAGTGCACAAGCTAGTGCGTAGATTATTACTACGGATGTGCCACAGGATGTAAAAGATGCTGGGAGATATAAGGAAACTAGACCTGTTAATAGGGGGATAATGCCTTTTTTTGGTGTCTATGCAAGTGTGAGAAGTGGTAGTAATCAAGGGACATTTGGAGGTCAAGAGGTGGCTAAATTCACGACCAATTACTCCAGTAGTAATACATACAAAACGGGAGATCAAAGAGTTAACTTTGTCCCAAATATCAGGAGAAGAGTTAGTGAGGAGGAGATTGAAGAAAGGAAGTTGAAGGGTCTCTGCTTTGGCTGTAATGAGCCCTTTTACCGAAATCACAAATGCTCTAAACGTCAATTCTTTTCTCTCATTGTGGAGACAACACTAGAGGAAGGACCTTTCGATTCAGAGCAGTCAAACAAATATGAAGAGGAAGGTGATGAGGATTTAAAGGTGACATTACATGCTTTAAGTGAGGAAACAGGAGAAGTGGGTAGTCAGACAATGTAGGTTAAGGGGAAATTCAAAGGGAGGGCTCTAAATGTTGATAGACTCAAGAAGCTCACATAACTTTGTGAATATTAGTGTGGTGAAGGGTTTGGGTTTGTCCACTACATATATTCGGCCAATGCATGTTACAGATGCTGATGGCAGATGGCAGATCAATTACTAATAATAGGTTATTCAAATAGTTTCCTTGAGAAATGCAGGGCTCTGGGTGGTTGTGAGATGGTTTTGGGAGCTAAGTGGTTGGCGCAGTTGAGTGACATAATCTGGAATTTTAGCTCATCAACCATGAAATTTAAATGGCAAGAGCAGTCGATAGTATTACAAGGTTTTGCGGGAGCAGAGGAGGAGACAATTGTACAGTTGGCAATAGAGAAGTCTTTATCTAAGATCTGTTAGCAGCAAATGTCCAACTTCTGTTTAAACCTACAGCCCTGTGGTGAAGCTACCTTCTTAAGCCAATTGGAATGTACTGATGAGCTAGGATCAAATCTGGAGGAAGTGTTATGGTCATTCTCTGACATATTTGATGATCCTCGGGGTTTGCCTCCCTTCCGAGGACACGATCACTCAAATATTATTGAAAGATGGAGTGTAGGAGGTTAACGTGCGCCCTTATAGACGTTCTTTTGTGCCGAAAGACGTGATCGAGAAAATGGTGAATGAAATGTTGAAATGTGGAGTAATTCAATCCAATAGGAGAGCCTTTGCTTCATCGGTAGTATTAGTGAAGAAGAAAGATGGTAGTTGGATGATGTGTGTGGATTATCGTCAACTTATTCTACATATGGTGAAGGATAAGTACCCCATTCCTGTCATTGAAGAGTTGTGGACAAATTGCACTGTTTGATTATTTTTCTAGGAGATTAACATAAGATCGAGGTACCATCAGATTTGGATGATGCCTGAAGATGGCCAAAAAACCGCCTTTCAAACTCACGACAGGCTTTATAAATTTTTAGTGATGGCTTTTGAACTCACAAATTCCCCTTCCACGTTCCAAGGGCCGATGAATTCAACTTTCAACCCAATTTGATCATGGTTCTCTTTTGTGATATTTTAGTATAAAAGAAGAGTAGAGAAGAACATATGGAACATTTAAAGGTTGCCTTGTTGTTGTTGAGGGCTCATACACTTTATGTTAAACGTTCAAAGTGTTATTTTGTGAATTCAAGAATCGAATATTTGGGGGATTATATTGAGAAGGGGTTTCGACAGACCCGAAGAAGGTGCAAGAAGTCAAAAACCGGCCGGTACCGCTCAATGTTAAACAATTGAGGGGATTCCTTGGTATAAGTGGTTATTATAGAAAATTTGTCAAAGGGTACAGAGTCATTGGTCGGCCCTTAACCGATTTGCTGAGGAAAGACGCTTTTCATATAAGGAAGCCCAGAATGCCTTTAACCGACTTAAGGTAATGTTAACTATTGCAACAATTCACGCCCTTCTTGATTTCACGACAGAATTTATAGTAGAAACAGATGTTTGTGAAGTGGGGATTGTGGTTGTGCTGATGCAAAGGCATCACCCTATTGCTTTCTTTAGTAAACCATTGTCCTTGAAGCATCAAAGTCTATCGGTTTATGAAAAGAAGTTCTATTCTATTGTTTATGCTATAGGGAATTGGCATCACTATTTGATTCGGCGGCATTTCGTCATTAAAACAGACCACAAGAGCCTTAAATTTTTATTGGAGCAAAAATTACACACGGAAAGCTAGTTTAAGTGGCTATCTGAGTTGATGGGCTATGATTATGAGATATCTTATAATAAGGGCTCCAAGAACGTGGCCGCGGAGGCCTTGTCTAGGGTGCAAGGAGTTGAGTTGTTGGCCTTTGTTATTAATGATGCATATCATACCCTCTAAGATGAAGTTAAACTGTCACTGGAGAATGACCCCCACTTGTGTGAGTTGGTCAAAGGATTTAAGAATTCTTTGCACCTTCCAGTGCTTATTCGTGGTAGCGACCTATTAAAAAGGGGATCCCGGATTGTAGTTGGTAAGGATGAGACGGTTCGGTGGAAACTTATAAAACACTTCCATTGTAGCCCGGTCGGAGGACATTCAGAAGTGTTGGCAACGTATAAGAAGATGGCAAGGGTGTTTCATTGGAAGGGAATGGAGAAGGACGTCAAAAATTTCATTCAACAATGTGAAGTATGCATATGGTGCAAACATGAGAATGTCTCTCCTGCGGGTTGTTACAACCATAGCGGTTTCGGAGGAAGTGTGGAAAGATGTTTCTATAGACTTCATTGAAGGGTTGTCGAAATCACAGGGAAAGGAAATACTATTGGTGGTGGTGGATAGGCTAACCAGTACAATCGCTTTATAGCTTTGGCTCCTCCCTACACAACAAAGGCAGTTTCTCAGTCCTTCCTCGATAATGTGCTGATACAGTCTTCTTCAGATGATTTTGGAAAGAGCTTTTCGAACTACAAGGTGTGGAATTGCATTTATCTAAAGCCTATCACTCGCAATCCGACGGTCAAACGGAAGTTGTATATAGGTGTTGGAAACTTATTTTTCATGGATCACAGGGGACTGCCCAAAAGAATGGTGTAAGTGGCTACCACTTACCATTCCTCCATTTGCACATCACTCTTTTAGGTATTGTATGGCTACTCGCTGCAAATACACATTCCTTATTTCCCTCATGATCGTCTGGTGGCTGCTGTGGATCAAGATTTACGTGACAGATAAGCTATGTTACAACTTCTCCGCTTCAATCTCGATAGAGCCCGACACCGGATGCATCAATTAGCTAATTTTCATGGAACAGAGAGGCATTTCGAGATTGGGGATCTTGTGTTTGTAAAATTACAGCCTTACAAGCAAGGTAGCGTGGCGCGAAGGGAAAATCAGAAGCTGTCACCAGTATATTACGGCCCATTTAAGCTCATAGACAAGGTCGGCAAGGTAGCTTATAAGCTGGAGTTACCGACGGGTTCTGCAATACACCCACATTCCATATTTCTAAGTTGAAGAGTGGGGGCATAGATATAGGTCGTGTTCGTGCACATTGCCTGAGTGGGGTGATACTCAATCCAATGTTACTGTGGTCATTCTGGCTAGGAAAATGGTGAAGAGGGGTTCTCGAGCTGTTATTATGGTTTTAGTCCAGTGGAAAAATTAGGTTAAAGAGGATTTTACGTGAGAGTTCTTGTTTGATTTAGAGTGGAAGTATCTGAGACACATTTGAGGACAAGTGTTATTTAAGAAGGGGCGCTTGATGCATGAAGATCCGGGGACACCCCAATTCGGGAAGGTGATGTGCAGAAGATGGTCTATATTGTTAAATTATGGGGAAGAGAGTTGGTTTATGGTGTAATGGGTTATAAAGAGACTTATCGGAGGGGTTGGGCTCATTTATTACAATGGCCCATGCCCAACAGAAAGAACATAGAAACAAAATACATAGGGGATGGGAAAATTTTGTTGGTGGGGGGAGCGCATAGTTAGTTGGTGGGGAAAGGGGAGTGTGTGGTAGTTTTGGGGGAGGAAAATATCCTTGGGGTTGGGAAAAAGATGATCGGAGATGGGTAAGCTCGGACGATGAGGACTAAGTTGAATCTTATTATTGGCTTGAGCTGTCGGCGGTAACGAAATAGAGGATTATCCCATGCACAACGCGTGATCGAATTGCTGAGTTTGTTCGGTGTTCGCGAAACCCCACGCATCATCTGACCATGCCATTGGGTCCTTGTCTAAGTGTTCTTCGATCACACTACCGACGGTTTTATGCGGAAACTCCAAATCACCCTCCACTTCTATAAAGCTTGGGTGCATTCCAACCAAAAAGCAGTAAGTCAAGAAATTTATGTCGATCAGAGTAATCGTAATCGTACTCCTACGGAGGAAAAAACAATTGATTGATGGATTCCATTAGCGCCAACAGAGTAGCGACTGGTCGATGGGTGATCTACGTAGGTTCGATCGACATGGCGATTAGGTGGTAAAGCCCGATCACCTACATCTGTCGCCTTGTGCTTGGAGCCATCGGGTGCCCCATTTGTGAAGCCTAAGGATGGGGTGCTGAAAGGAAAGCAGAGCAGTTGCTTCTCTTGTGAGTCGAACCAAAAACTAGGATCTTCAAACGTGGTTTTTCATCTTATAGTCTTAGTTTGTTTCAGACAACAATAATTTTCAACCCCAACGAATGTGTATCTAGGTCTCAACTGTATAATTGTAATCTTTGTTTCACTTTCAATGAAAAAAGTGTGTTTTATGTTTTTGTTCTTGCATTATTTTAAATTGTTTTTGCTACCACACTTATACACGTTGTTCGCGTCGGAAACGGATCACATCGGAAATATTTGGCACGAACGCTCACAAGGGCTCGGATGTGGTCGCCAATAATGAAAACAAATAAATTGTACTAATAAACGATGTCAAATGATGTCTTACAAATGAACGGAAAAGCTTACAGCCATGAAAAAGCAAAAAGATTGATGATGGGGATGGTGGTGACGCCGTAGACTTGCTGCTGGCACCATGAGCTTGTGGACCGGAGCGGTGGAATATGATATTTGACGGTGCGATAAATAGGGGTGTGGACGAAGGTAGAGGTGAATATGGGAACCAAGGGCTCTACGAGCTCAGCCTGGCAGCGGAATGAACGCAGATTTGGGAACCATGGACCTTACGAGCTCACTCTGGCAGTGGAATGAGGCGGATTTGGGAACCAAGGGCCCTACGAGCTCACCCTGGCGGTGGAATGGAAGCCAAGGGCCTCACGAGCTCACCATGGGTTGGACGAAGGCTGGGAACCGAACGCTTGGAGGTTGAGAACTAAGAGTTATCAACAATCAATGCACTTTTTGGCATTTAATGATTGTCATCGTTTTTAGAGAGAATCTTGCTCTCTTTTATTTTAGATCAGATAATCAGATACGTGTCCCCAGATTTTCTCCATCTGAAGATCGTTTCAAATCATGGGAACGTGTCCCCATCCATAACTGCTTTTCCGAAAATCTCGGAGTCAAGATCTTTTTTAGTCTTTGTAGACTGTGAGCCTGATGATTTTGCCTTCGTAGACTTAGTTCTTTTCCTGACAGGCTTGCATAACGGTGGACTTGCAAATACTCTGATAGACCCCTGAACTTATGGACTTTCCGTAAAATGGGCCCAAAATTCATGTCATTGTCTTGATAGACTTATTGTGGGTCAGCGACGTGGTTTTGTGGATTTTTCCAAAAAATGAGCCTGGATTTATGGGTTTATCATAATGAGATTCCACGCCATCTTCATCTAAATGATTAGGGGCCATAAGTATTTCGAACAACCTTATTTTTCTTCCCTTGAGATGGTGATAAAAGTGTACCCGAATAGTCGTGGTATTCCGGAAGTTGTTTCACAACAGGTAATTGTAGGCTCTCTGGAAGTAGACAGCTGCACACAGCACCTGAAATCTCAAAATCGGCGATTAGATTCACATTTTCTTCTTCAGCCCTCTTTCTTTACTTCCATTTATCTCATGTTGTTACGACAATTTACTGATGATATCAAAGTTTACCTAGTCTGGCAAGCCTGTTGACCCAACCCGGGATCCTCCTGCCGGTCAATCCACGAGATAGATCATCGGTAAAATGGTTACAGTTCTTAGATATGAGGTGATAGGTATCTCCGTGATATTCGGATGCCATATTCTCAATGAAACTCCTGAACTGTCTGTGGCATGTTTACTCAGCCCAGAGATATGGAACACCGGTACATGAATCCAGGACAAGTCCTGGGTTCCACTTCAAAAACCCCACTGGCCGGAAACTCATGTGCACCAAAACCATACTCCTTTCCATGGACTGCCCTTCATCAAGGATGCACAAAGGAAAATGGACAACATCAGCTAATAAATTGTCCACAAATTTAGACGAGAATCAGGTAATCCCCAATAAAAAAGCTATTTGAAGTTATCACCAAATAAAATTTAAGAGGTAAAACCATTCTTTGACTCATAATAAAATAGAAAGTTCTAATTTTGTTGTATGAAAAATGCAACACCCAGCTGGTGAACAATGTCCAAAGATCTTCAATTTCTGGAGCAGGCCAAGATGGTCGGAATTTTCTTCATCATCCAACACCAATAAGAACTGAATGGGAAATGGCTGGTAACTAATGTACGATTTCTCCCAAAACCAAGAAGGATTTTAACTCAGTTTTTGCGAAAGAGAAAAGCCATGTCCTGCCATTGTCCACATCCAATTACCTCACTCGCCAAGTACACGTCCATTATGATTTTCCCAACAAATCACACGTTCAAAGCTTTCCACAAATTCACTGGGCTTCAGCTGTCTTAAACTAAGAAAAAAAGAAGTGTTCAGTTTTCCAGAATTTCCTTTCAAATTAAATTGACAGGCCATAAGCAGGCACAATAGCAACTCCACTTTAATACATCATGCTGCTACAGGAGGCGATGAAAATACTAAGCATCAAAGTTCACATTGACCTATCCTGCGGCCACACCCACGAATGCTGACACACCCTGGGACCAAAACACAATCACGCATACCAAGTGGATCAGAACGTCAAACACGTCCACCCCAGGATCGGGAGTAAGCTGTGTCTGATCGTAGCCTCAACTAGCAGATGCGAACATCTATCCAACCTTAACCGAGTGGAATACTTGCAAGGAGATTATTCCACCGTCTCAAACTAGTGGAATCAAAACAGCAGACCAGACGGAGCAAATTTCACTCCAGCGCCATGGGCCGGGAACGACCAAAACCTTCACAAAGCAATAACCAGGAGAGCCTGGGGAAGCAACGGAAGAGACAAAAACCTTCAATGCCGGAGTGGAATATGCCGAAGCCGATCCAGACGGTGTAATTGTTAGCGTGGGTGAGGTCGTAGACGTTGAGAATCGCCACCGTCTCGCTCGACGAAGAGGTCGATTCTTGTTCCCCGCTGCCCATCCCTTCTTCTCACTCCCCAGAAGAGAAACGCTGGGGGTCTTTCTTTTTGCTTTTGTGCGGGCACGTGATCTTCCGGATCTCAGGTCAGGTCGCGGGGGGCTTCGGACATTCAGCCCCCCTGTCGGCGTCTTCACAATCTCACAGGCCCATGACAAGGTCCCTGACCTCTAAGACAGATTTGGGATCCGAATATTCCGTTCTCGTGTTTGAAAACCGAAATTTGACGAGCAGTAGAATAAAGTCACTCTTTTTTAAAGTTCTGTAAACCTCGAGATTCTCGAGATTAGTATTTTCATGAGATAAGTCGTAGAAGAGAGGGAGAGGTGGAAAGTTATAGAAACGTAGCAAAATTATAAAATATTTTATTTCATAATACTCAAAATTCTTCAACGTTAATTTCTAAGCAGGGAAGAAAAAATACTACACGTCTTCATGGAGAATTTATTTCCTCCATAATTCGTTATATCTAAGGTTTCTCTAACGTAAGAAATGAATATATCATTTTACGTCGCATCTTTATTTCATATATCTAAGAAATAATTATAAAAAAAGGGGTTTACACGGTACAATGAAGAATTGTGAAGGATCCATACGGGGGCGCGCCAGTGTAACTAACGCATCCCTTGGCAGCACTCGTTCGTGCCCTATGCAGCCAAACAGCAAAGCAAAGAATGCAAGGCACCCAGCATTGATAACACACGAGATGTGTAAGGAGTAAATTTAAACATCCATCATCATCATCAATTACATCACTTTTGAAAAGATTGTGACGCCCCTCCCTGAAGGTGAACGATATTAAGCGGATATAAGGAATGCATGTGTAAAACCTCCTGCCACTCCCCCACTTTGGCAGTCCAGCTTCCCTGCAACAGGGGGTTGCTGGAATTCGGCTTTAAGGAGGAGCCGCTGTCCCGTCATTGGAAGACTCACTCTCCCCTTCGATGGCGGATGACCCCAATGCATCCCCATCGAAGCCCTCTTCCCAGAGTGTGACTGACCTCCTTCGGATAGTCACATGTGCCCTTGTCCTGTAGGTGTAGGCGGTGGTGCCCGACCAGCTTCTGCTGCTCCTCAAACCAGACGCCGGCCGGAACACCCTTATGAGCACTAGGAATGCTCTCAGCCAGCCCCTATCACCAGCAGGTGAAGATCCATTACCATCGTCCTCTTCATCACTGTCCTCCCAGAATGAGGATTGAAGGGTGCTCAGTAGGTCACCCATATCCCTCTGCCGCTCCATTCTCCTCCAATTCCGTCGACGTTCCGGATCGGCCTCAGAGGGCCGAACAAGCGGATGCTCGACCCTGGCGTGTTTCCTGAGATCTGCATAGGAGCCACTGTACTCGCAGGTCTCACAAGCGCAGCTCCTGGACTTTGAATTCATGAATCGACGGGCAGGCTCCCTGACAACCCACTCTTTTATGTGGCCTCGGCAGAGAGGGCACTGCAGCTTTGCCAGGACCTTGTTGTTGGAGGGGCTCGGTATGGAAGCATCAAGACTTCCTTGTTCAGCAACATCAATGACTGTCAAATCAGGCATTGCTTCAAGGGATTCTTGATCAACTTGCAACGGAACATTTTCCGTCTCCTTTGCAGATGCAGCACATGATTTGCGAAACTGGTCGAGACAGTTGGAATGCCGGTAACTCGTGTCGCACATATAAGGTCGGCATCCCTTCTCATGCGAAGAGCAAATGAGGAGTACAGCGTTGTGGGGATGTTCCATGCAGACAGGGCACCTGGCTTCCTCCCATTCTTTCATGTCTTCTTCATCCTTGGGTGCAACTTTAGAGGAGGCACGTTTAACTCGGTTAGAGTTGCAGGACAATTTCCGAGATGACCTGCCCTGATCAGCAGATGTCGACTGCCCTCTGCTATCCTTAGTCATGCTTGGTTGGCAATAGGACCCCCTAGAAGCCTATGGAATTACCACGAAAAAGAAGTATAATGTAATCTGTGAAGCAATTAAAAGAAGATTCTAGAGATCAGAATCTACTTTTCTCAATTCAAAAAGAATGGGCACTACGGCCTCGGAAAAGATGCTCCAGATACCATAATTCTTGCAAAACATTCAACAGAAAACCAAAAGACAACCTTAAAGAGAAAATCATACAGACATAAAGAAAAAACAGAAATTGTGAGACGATGGAGACATGACCTCGGTTTTGAAAACGTTTTTGTCAAATCAGACAAGACAAGAATGTTCTCCAACTTTGCATCAGGGATAAGAGCAAAATCCGCCCTTTGATGATCAGTCACATGCCCACCAGCAAAATTCACCCAAGAGAACTTCTCATTCCACCCAACAAAGGAAAGACCAGAAATCCTTGAAGCACCATTTTCAATTCATGATACCGACACAGCGAAGAACTTACACATGGAGCAACTCTCTAGCAAACAGAATTCACTCTCTGGAAAAAGAAAAACCAGGTGGAGAGAATCATCCACAGGCGACAGAAATAACACCAGCCGTACAAACCCAAAAGGAACACCACGGAGGGTCATGCCAAAACAACCCCCCAATCAAAGAAGCCGACCACGACCACAATCTAGGGCTGGGATTAGGAGAGCAAGGGGGTGGGGGAATCATCAGACACAGAAAGAGGCATAAAATCGAACACAAACAGATAGCCGAACACGCCGTCGGAAAGAAAACCTAGCAAACCCATGCAGTCCAAAAGCAGGAAGGTCGAGACCAAAATCAACACAAGGTCTGAACAGGAGAAGGAAGAGGGGTGGGGGGATTTACTTACTTGTTGAGCTGGAGACTGCCAAAGCTAAATCAACCTCAGCTCTCTTCCTCCACAAGGGGGAAAGGGGAGCGAGCGACAGAGAGGAGACGACAATCGAGGAAGCTGTAACGTGGAGGAGGGCGTTATTTATATTTTAGTTTATTCAAAGAAAAAAAAAATACAAATTCGATTTGGTTTCCTCCGTTTTTAAACCCCATTATTTTTATTTTAAATCAAATTGCTAAAAGGAAAAGGGGTAACCCAAGTGGTCAATAACAGGTGGGAAAAGTCACGAGAGCAGTTTGATTTTAATTTAAATAAATCATTAATGGCAACTTTTATAATAATGCTTTTCGTCTTATGAATGGCTCCCCCCACACTTCAGGTTTGACGACTTGTACATGCATCATCCACAATGTTTTTACCAGATTCATTGTAGCCCGTTGAAATTCATTTATTAATATTTTTAAAAAATTATTATTTATTTTCCTAAATAATAACTAAATGAGTATTTCCTTATAATCTTCAGGTTATTCCCAGCTGCGTAAGCTTTGTAAAAACGGCTATTCGTTCGAACTGAACGTCGCGATAGCTACTTTATTTCACAAACCCGAATACAACAACAAACAACTACCAGTACCAAATATAAACCAGCAAACACAAATACCACATCCTTATGACTGCAACGAATAGACAAGTACCGCTGCATTCTTGCACACCAAGAAGAAAATGAACGAAAATCAGCCTCCACCTGAACACAACCGGAAACCATTACAAACTCATCAACCTTACATATTGGCATTGCAATACATACAACCTTCAATTCTTAGTTATAAAGGGCGAAAGTATCCTCTCCCCCGTAGTATGAGGCAAGGCGAGGCGAGATGCGCATGCCTTTTGAATAAGAGACGGTACATGTAACTCAATTACTGAAATGCATTGAAACAGACATGTTTAAATAAGATTTCAAATTCAAACATAGTTTACAAACAAGAAATGATCAAATTAAAAGCCAATAAGGTTCAAACTCAGAAAGCATATTCTAATTAATCATCTATATGATCTAAGTCATCATCACCCCCGACATCATAATCCCTGCTAGTACTTTGGTAGCCTTCAGGATCTTGCTTTTCCTCCTCTTCTCATCCAATTCATTAAAATCCTCTTCATGTATGACTTGTAGATGATGAGCCACAGTAGCTTTCTTTTTCCTTCAAAGTTCAGTAGCATTTGTTGTCCTTGCTGTGGTAATTTCATTCCATGCTCGTTTCGCATTTTCTATGGTAGATCCTTCTCAAGTAACGGTGGGTTGAGAAGATTTAGTGACATACATCGGTTCATTAGCCTTATTTGCTTTTGCAATAAGACTCCATACAATATATTCGTCATCATTGAACACAAAAACGTTCTGATCCTCATCACCTATCTTCCATTCAGAAGGTTCACTTTCATCAACTTTTAGTAAGGTGATTGGAACAATTTTCTCATGCATCAGATATCGACGACTCAAAGCCCTATTGTACTTTGCATAAACCAACATACTCATTTGTCCATGTTTAAAACGATTCTTACATTTGGAAAAAGTTGCGTGCATAGTAGCTTATGTATTACTTCATATAATAATTTAAGTTCCGTAAAAGGAGTTATAATTTAATTTACTCACATTCTTTAATATGCTCCAAATTCTTTCACAATCGAAAAAATAGTTGTAAGGTTGAAAACTTTTATGACAAACTTTCACAAATTCGGCGTTGAAGATTCCTATGATGACCACCACAAAGCTGTTAAATGATAAAGTAACAAAAAATAAATAATTGAGTAATAAGTTAAGTTGATTTTTTAATAAACTTTTTATCCGGTGATTTTAGTTTGCAAGTCCGATGTCTAATAGCAGTAGTAATTCCTAACATCCTTTCAGCCCTGGTGTGTTCATTCATTTCACTACAAATGACATCTTAAACTTTAATGTCCAGCAACAATCTTTGGACGAGGTGGTGAAATCCTATCATGATCTCTTCATCTTGTAATATATTCGTATTTGAATAATGAATTGGGGATTGAGATAATGTCCTGCTGCATGAAGAGGTCTATGAAGGTGAACATTCCACCATTTGCTGATGATTTGAAGCACGTTTGTATTTCTCTTTTTTATATGTAAAAGAGACAACAATTTACTCATTTGACTGAGCAGTTGCCACATAAATGTAGCTCATGACCGGTCATTTCTCACTATCAACTAACGAAGCAAGTGAACTAAAGGACCAAAAATCTTAATGCCTATTTTAATTATTCCAAAAGGTAGTAGAAAATATGATTTGTTCCATTCTTGTCCCCAATGCCTCTGATATTTTGGTGTTATTCCACTTATCAGATGCTAACATCTTCTTTTAATTTGCCTTTTGAACTAAGAATATCTTCAATGTCAGGAATGTTGTTGCAAAGCGAGTTTTTATTGGCTTGACCATTTCAGCCATCTTTATAAAGCCTCTCAGCATGTTCAAGAGAAAAGTCCAGTTATAAATGAACACATTAGAAGCTACTCCTTGGTCATATACTTTTTTTTTAAATTAGGTAAGTCGAAGATGTTTTCAAATATTAAATCTAGATAAGATAATGGGCAGCACATGGAGTCCAATACAAATGTTGATACATTTTCTCTAACAATCTTCCTATAAAATAGATTAAGAAGCTAAGAACACATTAAAATAAGTTATAGTTTGTTAAAAAAATTTTCATCTACAAGAACATTCGAACTTGCACTATTTGTCACCACTTGAACTACATGTTATTCCGTAACATCATGGATAAATTAATCAAGTAATTCAAGCATTTGTCCACCGGTGTGAGCAAAGCTTGATGTATACATAGGTTTCAGAAACAAGCTTCCTTTTGGTGTGTTCGTCAAGAAGTTTATCAAAGATCTTACTTTTCTATCTATCTATCCGTCTACCATTAAACTACAACCATACTTCTCTTTCTCTTGAAAGTTATCATTCATTTACTCATTTGTGTGTTCAACTCTATATTTAAACAAGTAAATCTGACCTTATGAGAGGAAGGAGGCTTCATATTTCTCCCATAGTCTTCAATTGCGTGTATCATAGGAACGAAGCTATCATAATTGACGACATTAAAAGGAATTCTAAAATCATACATCCACCTTAAAAAGGCTTGTACTATTTCCTCTCTCATCTTTCTCTAGTTTACACCAAGTGCCTTTGTATCTTGCTGTTTCTTTTTTTTATTGAGAAGATGCTCATCCAAATCTTGGTAATAGCTAGACTAAAAATCAAGAGGGCCCCTTGATCTTTTTCCATTCGATTGAGTTGCAATAATGTTATTTGATGTTGCCTCACTCGAAGCATGTGAATATGATCAAGCATTCGCTGCATATAAACTTCTACATCTTCTAAGTTATAAAAATAGGGAATTACATCCATTTTATTCTTAGCTTCCTTCTTACTAGCTATGTACTCTCTCAGTTCTTCTTTAATAGGAGGAGGGCATTATTGACAAGGCTTCACATCCCTATAGCCTCCAACAAGGTATTTCTTGAATTGATTTATTCCGTCAACTATTGTTTTTTCATAGTAATTTCACTTCACTTCTTCAATTTATTTATGCCATTGAGGTTGGTAGAGTTCCAGGACACCATGAATGATCTGTTCATAGATATAGCCATCCTCTAATTCAGGCAACCTAACAAAAAAATTAACTAAATCAGAATGTAAGAACCAGAAGTTACCACTAGATTTGTAAAGGCCCTAAGGTAGAAGATCCTTGCCGTTAGATCCTGAAATAACCCGCTGAACTAACAACAAGGCTTCTTTCGGCAACAACTTCTAAGACAGAAGTAAAGGAATGTCGAATACTTGCTGCAACAATGAGATATGATCTCTAGATCTCCACCAACGCAATACTCCAACACCAATCACACGTGGGCAGAAGTCAGACCAAAGTTGGGAGCAAATCATGACCTACAATTCCCCTAGAAACGATCTTGATGGCGAGGCTCTTAATGGCCTTATGGAACCTTGACCTTGGTCTTCTGTCCCTCATAAATTGTCTGAAGGGAGGGGAGGGAAGAATAGGGCATGTCATTACAAACTATTAAAAATTGCCAAATTGGTCCTCAACCTTTCGAATTTGTCGCATATCAACGTCCCTTCACCTGGTCTTCTTGCTAATTTTACGAAGAAATGGAGTATTCTGACTTGAAGCAACTTCACTAGTTTAAATTCATTATAATGATGGCTTTGATGATACTTTGGAAGTTTACATGGATTTCATGTCACATTTTGCTGAAAGTTTCTCTAAACTCTATAAGAATAGTATTTTTCAAATAACGAATTCATCGATTCTAATACGTGTATGTAGTTTGCATGATGTTCAGCCGTCAAAAGCAATCGTTGATGCACCTTTCTTGATGCTAGTCAGTGATAGATGATGCTTCATATGAGCTATTCAGTCATTCATAGACAGGGTATGCAAAAGGCGCATCTTTTGGTTGCCTCTCGCCTATCAAAAAGGCGAGAAGAAGCAAAAAGATGACTTCTTTTAATATTGCCTCGCTTGAGATAGCAAAAGGCGATGTACCATCGCCTCTCGCCATAGGTGTCACCTTCTTACGCCTTTATCAACTACGAACCAATTCACATGCTTAAGAATAGATGACACGACACGAAAAATGAAGCTAGAAAATTCTATCATAAAAGTAAATGAAAAAATTGCAGTCTGTCGACCTCAAGCAATGAGAATACCACCGGGACAACATTGTTAACCATGGCTTTTCTAAAGCAACTCAAGCAACATTTAATGTGAGTACATTATTTTCACAAAATAGTGTTTATAATTGAGAATAAAAACTTACAGCCATGAAACAATAAATAAACAAAACTAAAGTTCGAATGGTCCGAACGTCCTGAACATCATCGCTACTCCTCGGCTAGTGGGATTGGCTGACGAGATCCATGTGTTGGTAATGGTGTGGTTGAACGCAAAAAAGGTCAAAGACAATCAATGTAAAATTGGTCTTAGTTGAATGTCGAAGTTTTCTTTTAGAAGATCTTCCTGCTTTTACTGAAAATAAAATCTATTTGGAAACGTGGTTTAACTTTCTCCAAATTTTTCTCTAACTGAAGATTATCTATCATTGGCCATGGTCTTTCGAACCACTTTCGAAAAATCTCATAGTCATGATCTTTCTTGGCAAAAAATGTTCTTCATTGACTTGGACCCACGTTGACTACCATCACAAACGACTTAACCTCGTAAACATAGCTTGCGCTTTTCATCCTTGCAAACATAATGTAGGTTCATTTCACATAAACTTGTTGCGATTTAGTCTATAGCATAGTTAATATGAGTTTATTTCTCGTAGACCTACCTAGGGTTTGTCTTTCATAATCTCACTATGCATTTGCACCTGGCAGACTGTTGTGTTATGTAACGAACCGACTTTTTGTGTATTTTGATGTAAAGGTAACTCGGGATTTGTAAGTGGTAAGGGCAGTGGCAGAAATCTATCACAAATTGGACATGTATGATAACATGAATGACATGTACGATATCGAGTTTGTTAATTATGATATCGATGGTGACATGTGCGAAGTTGAGGGGGATGTTTATGACTACTATTCAAGACTTGTTTTAGAAGCTTTAGAAATTAATCACTAAATTGCCCTTATGATTGGTTGAACGGGGTACGACCCCATTCTTCTCTCATCCTTTCATTTTACGCCAATAGCCATAAACTCGTAGCAATGTGTTGTGTGTGCATTTTGTATATCGGATACATTATTAAGTTGAGGAGCCGAACCTTGCATGTAGAAGGTTGGATGTCTCGGGTCTGATTGAGGTAATGGATATGCAAGTGTGCGTGTACGAGAGAACATAGTTTGATGTGGATAACTTTGTTGATCATGCAAACTAGAGTGGTGCTTCGGTTGTAACATTGTGGAATGTGCGTACGTTTGTGCGGTCGTGCATATTTGCAAGGCTATGGGTTGTGATAGACTAGATTAGGGGAATAAGTTTAAAAATAACTGGCAACAGACAAGAATATAAGGCATGGTTGGGAGAGGAGCCGAATGGAAGGATTCGAGCGTAGAAATGTTACAGTGATGGATCAGATGGGAAGATCCCGATCCATACGTGGCGGGTGAGAAGATTCGGAGACATACATGTCGTCAGATATGATGATTCGTATGAGGAAATATACATAACGAATAGAGGGATGAGATAATCTGTCCTAACGTAACCCCTAAAGGGAGGCCGAATGGGAGGATCCGTGCAAGGTTGACCAATTGCGAGAGGCCAGATGTGAGGATTCGTGCCCAAGAAGTCTAGACGGTAGGTCGGATGGGAGGATTCGATTTTACGAGTGGCGGGCATAAAGTCCTTGAATTAATACACCGGGGTGAGAGGATCTCAAATGTACTTGAGGATTGAATTCGGGTGATCCTAGATGAGAAAGTTAGGAAACTTGTGATTCGTATAGTTCAAATAGGTCATAGCATGTTGATCTCATAAGAGATGGAGATGTGAAGTTGTATACTACCTTGGGGGTTCGTACATAGTATCAAGTAATTATTATTTGGAATTTTGTGTTGCCTCGCAGGATTCTTAAAGTCACTAGAAGAAGTCTGTGTAGTCTTTTTTTCACGTCTCAAACTAAAGGCCGATTTTAGTGAAACTCTCCTTAACTAAAGTAACTGTAGATCTCCAAATTACGAATTACCTTAGCATAGATATCCGATCTTCTGTCTAAACAATAAAAATTGGCTAATTTCGGAACCATTACGAGAACCACCTCGGTTTAGTTAATAATGTCTATTATACTATCGAGTTTAAATCACATGTGATTACGCTTTGATTAAATTTAACATTAATAAGATGCGGTTGATACCTTTCTCTAAATTGAATTTGACTTTGTTAAACCGTTAATAACGAGTTTTGGAATAAATTAAATAATCACCATTAGTTAAAATTATTACGGTCATCCCCGTTGTTTTTGATCCAAATATTTTGTGGGACACAATACGTCACCCCGTAATGTCTAAATCAAACAATGTTATTTAGGCATACGAATGAAGGAAAAGTATACGTTTCTATTAGACAGAGCTTTTTCACTTTGCCTATTTCTCTAATTTGAAAAATAAAAGTCAAAATTAAAGGCAAACCCTAAACAATAATCATCCCCCATGATTTGTAGGCCTCCATGCGTACCATCTGATAGATTTTGGGTTTCTTATCTTCCTTATCGAAGCACGTTACTATTGACACATGAATTTTCCGAGGCTTCGTCCTTAATGGGCCGGAAAAGGAAAACTCCTTAGGGTCCTATTCAAGGCGAATAAGGACCCAATAATAACGCTATTCGAGGAGTCTGAGCGAGCACTACTTGAGAACAAAGGGCTCAAGATTAACACCACTCAAGAAACGGTTATCGAGTACGCCATATAGCTCGAGGCATGAATAGCTTTTCACACACGAGAAACCGATCAAATCACGTCTGTTTACGCAAATGAGACAGGACACATGGCAAACCCAGAGAGACCGACTAAAACACGACGTGCATGGTTCCTATAAAATAGGAATCAAATCGTGTACACAATCTACGAAGATCACATGCTGGCTGTGTAATCGCAACTGCAAGATTCTGGAATGTATAAAAGGGATCATAAATTCAAACACAACAACAACAACAACCAGAACACAATTCAAACTTAGATTTGATATTTTCTTTTATCTTGAAAGTGTCCTGAACCCTTCCATCTTCAGTATTGTCGATTGTTGATTCAACCACCAAAATCATCTTACACCCTCAATATCGTCGATTCAATTCCGGTATTGTTGACATCCGACAGCCAATCAACCAAGGTAGATTCAACTAGAGGGATCTGCCATGGCCGTCGACCGTCGTGAAGCGCCCTCAAGTCTTTTTTGTTGTTCCTCCGTTGAAGTCAAGTTTGTAAGTGTTACATTGTAAATTCAGTACTGTTGTATTCAATTTTAGTATTTTATTTACCCTTCAAACTTGCAGTGTTGTCTTGTAATTCAGTACTGTTTGATTAAATTCCAGTATTATATTTGCCTTTCGACTTGCGTTCATTCACTGTAATTTAATACCGTTTATTAAATTCCAGTATTGCATTTACATTTACTTTATGGCTACAACATAATTACTATAAAATTCGACACGTGATGCGGGAAATACAATTCCGCGCCAGTGGGAGGCTGAATTAAAAATCCATAAAACATTCTTGAAAGATGCATCATACCAGAAAGAATGCTACAGAGATCGACCCTAATGAAATATGGGAATTAAATGAAAATCCAGTTGAGGAAAATCAGGATGTGCTCATAGGGCCCCCGGATAATCAGAATTAGCATAGAGTCGTAGAAAACTGGAAATATGAATGGACGAGAAAAACAATGAAATAATAGATGCCATAAGTTTTCTTAAAGGTGACAAGTCTGAGAAAAGAACTGAGCCTTTAGGCGAGAAATCATTTATGGGAGATGTTAGGGCTGCTAGAAAGTAGAACGTTAATGGTGGAGGTTCGTATAACGAGCGTATTGAAGCACACCCTATGAATTCTAATAGGGTTTATGGAGTCGGCGTGAGTAGTTCAAGAAGTCCAATGCCTGATAAGAATGTAAGCCCCGCATTTGTAGATCTCGAGCAGAATGCGTTCCCGGTTTATTCTTCCCCGGGACAAAGAAAACAAAATGTTTTTACTACAAACCTAAAGAGAGTGAGGTTAACCCAAGAACAAATACTAGTCTTGTAGTAGACTTAAGTGGGCAAATAGCTCGAGTCATAGTTCAAATGGTTCCAGGTGCAAGAACTGAAGAGGTACGACTGTAGGTAGAAGGTTGGATGTCTCGGATCTTGTTGAGGTAATGGATATGCAAGTGTGTGTATGCGAGAGAACATAGTTTGATGTGGATAACTTTGTTGATCATGCAAACTAGAGTCGGTGCTTCGGTTGTAACATTGTGGAGTGTGCGTACGTTTGTGTGGTCATGCATATTTGCAATGTTGTGGATTGTGATGGACTTGATTAGGGGAATAAGTTTAAAAATGACTGGCAACAGACGTAAATGTAAGGCATGGTTGGGAGAGGAGCCGAATGGAGGATTCGAGTGCTGAAATGTTACAGTGATGGTTCAGATGGGAAGATCCCGGTCCATACGTGGCAGGTGAGAAGATTCGGAGACATACATGTCGTCAGAATGATTCGTATGAGGAAATATACATAACGAATAGAGGGATGGGAGAATATGTGCTAACGTAACCCCTAAAGGGATGCTGAATGGGAGGATCCGTGCAAGGTTGACCAATTGCGAGAGGCCGGATGTGAGGATTCGTGCCCAAGAAGTCTAGACGGTGGGTCGGATGGGAGGATTCGATCTTACGTGTGGCGGGCGTAAAGTCCTCGAATTAATAACACCGGGGTGAGAGGATCTCAAATGTACTTGAGGATAGAATTATCCTAGATGAGAAAGTTAGGAAACTTGTGATTCGTATAGGTCAAATAGGTCATAGCATGTTGATCTCATAAGAGATGGAGATGTGAAGTTGTATACTACTTTGGGGGTTCGTACTTAGTATCAAGTAATTATTATTTGGAATTATGTGTTGTCTCGCAGGATTCTTAGAGGCACTTAGAAGAAGTCCGTGTATGCAAATTCTCGAGGTACTCAAATTCTCGAGAACTGTCTCTTGTACGCAAATTCTCTAGGTACTCACGTTCTTAAGAACTGTCTCGATCCTGGCTCATGTTTGGACTTGCCTAATTAACCCGAAAGGACTTGTACTTGACCGTGATGGGTACAATAACTTCTTGTCCATATCCTAGGTTATAAGGAACTTCCCCGGTACTATCTCGTTTGCTGACTGTCAAACACCACAATGTCTCGAGAAGTATTTCGTGCCATCTCCTGGGGTTATCATCGATCATTCTATGGACTACAATCTTAATAAGCTTATTTGTAGATTCTACTTGGTCATTAGATTGCGGGTAATATGGTGAGGAGTTGTTAATAGTAAAATCAAATTCTCTCGAGAATTCTTGCATTTACTCCCCTTTAAAAACGGTTCCATTGTCCACCACTATGTTGTGTGGAAGTCCAAAACGAAAAATGATACTAGCCTTGATAAACTTGATCACCTCTTTTTGGTCGATTTTCTGATAGGCTTTTGCTTCTACCCACAGTAAAATAACCTGTAGCAACCAATATGTCGGCATCCCCTTTACTCGAGTGGAGTCTAATCTCTCCCATTATATCCAAAGCCCATGACTTAAATGGCCACCGCTGATTTACTGGATTTAATTCAATTACTGGAGCTCGAGTTATAGGCCAAAACTTCTGGCATTTCCTACAACCCTTAGCCATCTCGACGCAATTCTTCTTCATAGATGGCCAATAAAACCCATGTCTTTGAATCATCCAATGCATTTTTATTCCTGACTGGTGAGTTCTATATAACCCTTCGTGTGTTTCTAACATGATTGGTGTGGCCTCGTCTATATCGACACATCTCAACAAAACGCTTTCTCGAGTTTTCTTATATAACAAGCCATCTAAAAGTACATATTGTCTGGCAGCTAGCTTAACCTTTCTCTCAACTTGTAAATTAGAGTTCTCTAAGAACTGGATGTCTGGTTGCCTCCGGTCTTCATACGCTTCCATAATATTTATCTTATGATTTAATGTAATTTTACTCTTTTTTTTATTTAATGGCAGGTAAACGAATTTCAGGGATTGTTCCCCCTATTTCTTTCTGCAGCGCATCGTTCGACTTTTATCCTGATGCTAACTAGGCTAATGAATTGGCCATTGCATTGTCTTGTCGACCTAGTATTCCAGGGCGACCTGTTTAAACCTCTTGATCAATTACCGGGTTAAAGCCAGGTAAACTTAAGCCATTTAATTGGTTTATAAATAGTTGTGAGTCACCTCTGATCCATAAAACCTTTGTCCCCCTCTCGAGTAAGGTCTCTAACGTAACAATAAGTGCGCCCTACTCGGTAGCATTGTTAGTTGCATTTCGGCCAATTTAAAGGTAAATTTGGTCTCGAAGATCGCTAGTGACTTTAACAATCCCAATTCCAACTCCAAGTCTTGTCGATGACCCATCAAACCAGGCTTCCCATATCTCTTACACTTTTTCTTGATCTACCGAAGTCTCACTCGAATATTTGGCTAAAAAAGTTGCAAGAACTTGTCCTTTGACAGCTTTTTGAGGTTTGAATTTTAGGTCATACATAAAAGCACCAAACTCCATTTACTAATTCTCTAGCAAGTAACAGACTCTCGAAAATGTTTTCAAGACTTATGCCTTTGAGACCACATATACTTGACTACTTCCTATGTAGTGTCTCAACTTCCTGACTGCGTAATATACCAGTAAACACAACCTCTCTGAAGCTGTGTATCTTATCTCAGCAGGATTAAAGGGTCAGGACAAATAGAATACGGCTTTTTCCCTCTTCTGGTCATTTTCTTCAGTCAAATGAGTGCCAATCGTGGTAGCATTCGCTGCTATGTATAAAATGAAAGCTTCCCGAGTTGGGAAGAAGCTAAGACTGGAGGCTTCGTCAGATACTCCTTTATCTTCTCGAACGCATGTTCATCCTTATCTATCCAGATGTATCTATACTTTCCCCTCAATAATGTCGTGAAGGCTTCTACTTTTCCTGCCAGATTCTCAATGAACCTTCTCAAGCAATTGACTCGTCCAAGAAAAGCCTATAACTCTTTCTTATTTCTCGGGGGTTGTAATTCTTGTATTACTTTGATTTTACTTGGATCAATTTGGATCTCTTTCTGATGCATTATAAATACGAGGAACTGTCCGGCCTGAACTCCAAATACACACTTCAACTGGTTTAGTTTTAAATGATGTTTTTTCAACTGGAGGAATGTAGCTTGGAGATCTTTGACATATGACTCATTGGCTCTCGACTTTACAACTATGTTATCGATGTATACTTCTACCGGTTTTCCTATTAAAGAGTCAAAAATGACATTCATGACCCTCTGATAAGTGGTTCCAACATTTTTTTAATCCGAACGACATTACTACCCATTTGAAGATGTCGATTGGATATCGGAAAGCTGTTTGGTAAACATCCTCTTCGGCTATAAAGATTTGGCTGTATCCCATAAATGACATGACAACGTTCTCGGTCGTCTTATCAATTACCTCATCAGCTATCGGCATGAGATATTCATCTTTTGGAGTCTATGCCACTTTTCTTGACCACAGAAGCAATACTCGATATCCATTCCATGTATCGAGATGTCCTAATGTATCCGGCTTGAAAAAGATTTCTTACTTCTTCATACACGAGTTTGCTTACTTCTCCCACCATTCTCCGTGGGGCTTGTTGTACCGGTTTAAAATTTTCTTTAGTTGGGAATTTATTCTCTACTAAACTTCTATCTAGCCTCGACATTTCTGTGTAATCACAAGTAAAATAGTCTCAAAACTCGTGTAAAACCTCTCTTAAGGCAGAAGCTAACTTACTGTCTAGAATAGCACTAATATAAGTGAGTCTGGGATTCTCTTTTGAACTAAGATTAAGAATAGTCAAAGGGTCTGATGCTGAAAAAAGTTTTCTCGACTGTGATTATCGTGTTGCAAAGAAAAAACACCTAAAAATGGCCTAGAATTGGAAGAATATGACAATGGTGAGATGCAACGCATTTTCTAATCACAACCTAAACACTCTAAAGGATGTGCTTCTTGGTGCACATCGACCAAATCTTCTTCTTCTTCCTCAATCTTCATAGGTACCCTCCCGTAGAAGTCTATCGGGCTTCAACTCCATGTCATTAGCTCTATTTTAATTTTCTTTCTCGTTTTGACCCGAGCGGCTCTCAACCTCGACTTCCATATCTCCAATCCCAATCCCATCTTGAGTAAGGATGATCTTTCCTTCCGGCATTCCTCGAGGCCTCTCACCTATCCAAGTAACGGGGATCCCTTCTTTGGGTACGAACAATCCTAGATTATTCTCGAGCTCTTCATCTCCGGGAGCTTCTACAATGAAACTAAAGAGTGGAGTGAATCCTCTAGCTCGAGGAGTGTCATCTTCCTCACTTTCCCATTCAGTCGGGACTATAGGAGGCTCAACTTCTCCTCCTCGGGGTTCAACGACCAGCTTTCGTCCTTCTCGTATTTCCCCTTCTCGAGCTCTCGTTCTTCTACAATGAAGACTTAGTTTCTCAAGAATTGATTTTTATCAGCCCGTACGAGCTATATTTCATCATCAAGCCATATCATCAACTCTTTATGCAAAAAAAAAAGGTATGGCCGCTAGTTTGTGCGGCCAATCTCGACCCAAAAGAGCATTACAAGCCGAGGCAATGTCAAGCACGTAGAAAGATGTCTCCATCTCATGTCTCTCGACTTGATGGTTCACTAAGAATACTCCCACACATTCTGACTTTTTTCCATTGAAGACAGTAATCGATATCCTTGTATCTGTTAACTGCTACCTTTCTTTGCCCATTGCGAGAAAAGTCATAAAGGGAAGAATATTCACCGTAGGCCCATTATCGACTAGCATCTTATTCATGCTTACTCCATCGAAATATGTCGTGATGTATATAGAATGTATGTGTTGCCTCATCCCGAGAGGGGGTTTCTCAAACCAATGAAGTGGTGATCCTTTTGGGTACTTAGTACTTGACCTATGAACCTTACGCATTGTTCCATTAGCGAGCATGATTATGTTACCTTCTCTCGAGAAGCAGGCGGATAGCTCAGCATGTTACAAGTCATCATGGGATCTTCGTCTTCCGGATGTTCACAAGGAGGTTCTTCTTGCAATGGTGTGTCTTCTACATACTCATGAACATAGTCCTAGTCTTCCTCGTCCTTAGCTTGTTGACTTTCATCGCGAAACCCACTCGCCTCTATTGGTGGGATACTTTTGCTTTTCTTTATTTCCCTCTGACCACGTCTCAGGATCCTCTTACGTACCGACTTCGGGACCAATGTTTTCTTACAAACTTTCTACCATTCTAAATGCGGGTCCATTGCAGGCTCTCCGACAATTCGTCCTAGATTTTTAATTGGGCGTTTCACGTAAATTAAATCCCTTTTTCTCGGGGTCATATCGTAATAAGTCAAAATTTTAGGTTTTAATATGCAAAAGCTTGTAAATAAGGTATTATAAAGATGTCACTTTATTTTGAATATGTGAGAGTGGTTAAGAAGGTAAAATGGAGTGAGTAATCCAGTGGTTTATACTAAAATGGAGTGAGTAATCCGGTGGTTTATTTCGATATCAAATTTCACTCTACGAAATCATTCAAAGGCAGAGTAATTGCTGACCACGTCGTCGAGTACCCAGGTGCGGATGATTCCCCTTTGGAAGTGAAACTACCAAACGAAAACATCCTACTCTTGGAGCCAGAGCCAAGGTGGACAATGTACTTTGACGGGGCCGTCAACTATTCAGGTTCGGGCATCAGAGTTGTAATAATATCACCAGATGGACAGTACGACCCAACGGCGGCCAAGGTCACATTCCCTAACACAAATAACATCGTAGGGTATGAAGCATGCATTATCGGCTTATTACGCGCACTCAACATGAGAGTCTGATTCCTCGACGTCTACAAAGCACTCATCATCTCTGAGACGAATGGAGCTGGTGCACACGGGATTCAAAGCTCATCCCATACCAGGACTACCTACAGACTTTGGTCCGCTAGTTTACTGACGTTGAGTTCAACTATCTCCCACGAGCGGACAACCGTTTTGCAGATGCATTTGCGGTCCTAGCATCAATGATTCCGTTGGCCGGAGAGGTAGATATTGAACCTCTCCGCATCAACATTGCTGACAATCCAAGCTGAACCATGCCAGGTTGTAGACCCCTCACCATGGTTCACGGATATCATGGGGCACTTAGAATCCATCAATTTTCCCCAAGGTAGCACAGGAAATGAGCGCAAGTTCATTCAAAGAATCGCAAGAGGTTACTTTCTTTATGGTGTCACCCTGTACAAGAAATCATTCATGGCAACCCCCATGCGGTGCGTCGTTGAGCAAGAAGCTCATGCCCTTATCTTTGAAGTGGATGAAGGCGTTTGCGGATCACAAATGAATGGATATTCACGTAGAAGATAATGCGTCTAAGCTACTATTGGCTCACAATCGAGGCCGATTACATAAAATACGTCAAGACTTGTCACAAGTGGCAGATCTACAGCAACAAGGTGCATGTGCCCCTAACAAGACTTTACCCAATCTTTGAGCCATGGCCTTTCTCAATGTGGGGGATGGATGTAATTGGACCGATCAATCCCAAGACATCCAATAGACATCGATTCATCGTAATCACCATCGACTATTTCACTAAGTGGGTCGAAGCCCAATACTTCAAGGAAGTTATATTAAACAATGTCATACGATTTATGTGCGCGAGCATCATCGCTATATACGGAGTTCCAGAACTACTGATCACCGACAACGGTACCAACTTCAATAGCAAATTGATGGACTCCCTTCGCAAGGAGTTTCGAATCAAACATCTCAACTCTTCGCCGTACCGTCCATAAATGAACGGTGCAGTTGAAGCTGTTAACAAGAACATGACGAAGATCCTTCATAAAACAACAATTACATAGTGCGACAGGCACGAGAAGATCCTTCAGAACACAACTACTTGCCTACCGGACGATGATGTGCACCTCGCCTGGGGCAATACCCTTCTAGCTCGTCTACGACACCCAAGCAGTCATTCTGGTAGAAGTCAAGCTACCGACTCTCAGAATCTCATCTTAGTTCAACATGACTAAAGAAGAGAAGGCCAACCATCAGCTCGCCCACCTCGACTTCACAAATGAGAAACGACTCACTGTTGCCCATCGTATGTAATGCAATCAACAACATTTGTCCAGGGCATTTAACAAGAAGGTCAGACTGGTCAGATACAAGCCAGGTGACCTTGTCCTCAAACGGATCTTACCGAATGTCAGAGATCCTAGAGGAAATTTTGCTCCGAAATACGAAGGAACATTCATCGTCAAGCATGCCTTTTTTGGAGGAGCAACCATTCTAACAAAGATGGACAGAGGAGACCTGCCATAAGCATTCAAAGATGGACTAAGTCGCATTGATGAAACCACATGAAAAGGGAAGTATCAAAACTCTACTTCGTCTTTCTTACAAAACAAAGTTACATGAGCAAATTGTGTTTCTACTATAAAAGAAAACAAGTCGCACGAGCACACTTGTCTTCTCGCTATCTGTTTGATAGATACATGACCACCCATATACAACAACACATGACAAGAGTAGTACTTCATCAATCCTTTGATTCCATCGGACAAAAACGCAATGGCAAAAATAGATGAAGGGGAGTATTAATCTAATTTTAATACTTTCACTACGGAACAAGTTACATGAGCTCACTTGTTATCCGCCCTTTGGCGAGTGCAGGTACATGAACATCCTACATTACGAACAAAGGCGTGGGAGTACCATTTCCCATCTAGAGCCAAAGCTTCGAGATTGCACTTGCCATCACTAAGGATGATCAAATGAAAGGGAGTACCATTTAAACCATTCCCTAACAAATTTTCTCATCATTCCCAGCCGGAATCATGCTTTCAAGCCAAAGTCAGTTACATGAACACATCGTATTTCCTAGTGGGAGTACAATATACAACCATATTCCTCCATAATGGCATTGGAAATGGATATTTCAATCTGACCTCCTCAGCGGACACCTGACTTTATTTCCCCAAGCGAGAGTCGAAGTACATGAGTTAACTTTGACTTTGTTCGTTGTCAATCGTGTAGATACATGAGCATCCACAGAACATGGTACAAACTTCTAGACGACGGCGAGGGTATTTGGGAGGAAGTCGTTTCGACCTAACCTTGAAAAAACTAATGAGGGCACGAAAGTATAAGAACTTTCCCCATAAAATTGGATCATTCTCAAGCTTCGTACGATGTCCCCAAGTTTGTTGTAATAATCCATATTTTTCTAGTTGTGAATGTAAATATGGTTGTACATATGGTATGAATGTGTAATGAAAAGGAAAAATTTGCAAGATAGTAAGATTAAATCTGGAATGCTAAATGGACGTTTCGAATACGGAAGGAATGGATCGATACGAACGATACTCAAGGATCATGTCCAATGTCTAAAAACACTTTCATAAGCAAAATGGACAGCCTCCTAAGTGAGGGAGTAACACTTGGAAGTATCCATGAGAACGATGTATTGACATTTTCGTTGTTATGACGCTAAGCTTGGGGTTGTTGCATTTAAAACATATTTATCTTCGAAATTGACAATCGAATTAGTTAGAGCAGAAAATTTAAGGATAATTTCAGCCCCAAAGGTGAATGAAATATGATAAATGCGGAACGGGGAAATGGGTAGTCAACGGGCGCCAAGGGTTGCCCCGAATCCTCCTCGACGTCGCCCGCGAACAGCCCATTTGCGTACGGATTTATGGCTGAAATTTGGCCGTAAATCCTATAAGTTTAGAAGCGCGACAGAGCTGGTAATATAAGACAAAATAGTGATTAAGGAGTCGGATTAATTAGGGTTAATTAAGCTTCATTATTAGTTTTAATTAAGCGTGATTAATTAAAACTAATCGGGGCCCAAGGCTTCTTCCAAAGCCAAAGATGGTGGGGCCCACTTTTCATCATTTAGGGACACTCATAAGAAGGCTAGAAAGCCAAAAAAAGGGGAGAAAGGGGCTGTGGACGTCCATAAGGAGGTGGAGAAGAAGAAGAGGTGGGGGGAGAAAAGAAGAAGAAGAGAAAAGAAGAAAGGGCTAGTACGGTGGGCTGATTCGGCGAACAAAGCAAAGAAAGAATTGGAGTGGTCGATCCGAAGAAGAAGAGTGTGAGGAGTCCCCTTCGTGGAGAGGTCACTCGGAGAAGGAAAGAATTGGAGCGGTTTTGCTTCGGAGAAGAAGAAATGTACGGTACTCAATCTTCTTCGTTTTTTCTTCTTGCGAAACGGCCATAAAACTCGTCAGCCTTGAGTTTTGTTCTCTGTTAATGTGTTGTTTGGTGAGGAAAAAGGGCTGGCTAGACCCTTGGGATGGTTGGAGGTGGCACTCCAGACCCACGATTAAGCGACGGATGAACGGATTCTCACCGCATGCGGGCTGACCGGTGGTATGCGGTTATGTGTGTGTGTTGGATGACAATTGTGTGGGGCTAGCCATGTGGAAACTCATCCGTATGCATGAGGTGGAGGTTGTATTGAATTATGAATGGATGCTCATGGTGATTGTAGGCTGTTCGAGAGTGAATTTCCCGGTTTGTGTGTGTGCATTGGGCTGAAAAAATGGATTGTTTTGTGTGTGTTCGTGCGGATACATGGCTGCCCATTCAGAGTGTATGCCTTGGCATATAATTAAGGCCTGAGAATAGAAAAAATAGGGATGGATAGGTTGATCTGTCAGTATTGAGAAAAGGAAAAGTCGAAACTCCGAATATGGTTACCTAGAACCACAAACATTCGTGGATGTAAACTTACTAATATTGAACAATGTTATTGAATGAACATGGGCTAAAAAGTGAATTGTTATGGTCATTCATAGCTGATCCGGAGTTGATACTCCTCAATGAGAGGAGAGTTTATTAAGTGCGGAGGCACGGATAAGTGTGGGCGGAACATGGGCTAGAAAGGGACCCACGTATCGTGGGCTGAATGGAAGTTTACGACGATACATTGACACGCCCATGGGGCTGCCTTATGAGGCGGATATGAGGAGGGTTTGGACAGAATGAATCTCCTCTTAATAGTGCATTAGATAGCCTAGTTGGCTGGAAAAGATGGGCGAAAAGCTAAGGGACGGAGCGAAGTTCCATGGTTTTACGCACCCGGATGGGTTGATCTGTGGTAATGGGCTGTTGTGCGGCTGAAAGTACATGATAGTGAGGCTTTTATGGGGCTTGCGTAGGTTGAAAATGCGACATTCCCGGATGCCGCGGGAAACAACTTATTTGCGATCCTTGAGTAATTGGAAATGTAATGGTGTATGTCGGAATTTTGAGATGAGGTCTCGATTTTGAGATACGTCAATTGGCAGGTCATATAAGTGATTTATGTATGCTTATATTCATGTTCAGTTGAAAGCTTCCATTGTGTGAATTTTTATAACTCGATTATAACCGAATTGTGTAATACTCTACAATTATTAATAAAATGGGGGATGAGTTTTCTTTTAAGAATCCAAAGGTCCTTTCATTTGTTCACCCAAAAGTATGCATTTCTTATGCATGTGTGATCACTTGCATGGTCATTCACATCCTTGGAATTTTTGCAATAGGAAAATGCTTTTGGGGGAGAAACCGGAGAAGGAAAACCCATTCCCCAAACATTTACCCAAAGAGAGATGAGCGTAACACATGAGAGTTCTCCTAAACAAGCGTTAGGACGGATAAAGAATCCTTTGACAAAAGGTGCTCAAACCAGAATGAGATCGAACATTTCTTCTCTACCTAAAAACAGAACATTGACCATTGCTAACCCCTCCGAACCAAAGTTGAAGTTTCTGTACACACTACTACCACCGGATCTAAGGGTCGCCTCACATCGAGGTTAAAAGATATCCTGTAGTTAGAAACCGGAAGCGATGAACCATGGAGGAAAAACTTCCTCAAGGTTCGAGAGAAAATGCATCATCAACAGACATGCATGCTAGTTGAGTCATTCGCAAGAAAAAAATGTATTCACCAAACCAACAAGAAATATAATTCCCAAGGAGTCCAAAGCATCTCCAACAAAGTGAAGAAAAAGAAAGAAAATGGGGCAAAATCCTGCATAAAGGCAAAGAAAGAGCAAAATTAGCGCAAAGACCAAAGTCTTAAAGAGGAAAGCACAAAACAATCGAAAGAGTAAACCAAAGTACCGGGGTCGCCAAAAAAGGTCGCAAGAGCAAAGGTACTACTACTCTAACAAAACAGGAAAAGAATACTCCCAAGCGGATCGTCATCAATAACCAGCAAAGAAGTCACCAATCCTTAAGGGAGCGCCCTAACTGGCCATTTATCCGGAATATGGAGAGTTTTCTCAAGCGCTGAAGCCTCTGTGGTCCAAAAGCTTCCGATGAAGTCCTTAGACTTGTTCTTCAAAATAAAGTGTTTAAAACCTCAATCGAAAGGCCTTGCGCCAACACCGCAGTACAACCTTGAAAAATACTCCTTCGACTAGTGCATGAGCATCAAAGTCAATGGAATTTTAAAGTCCAAATAAGATGGCCTTCACAGAACAAAGAGAGGCATGAGAGAAGTCGAGAGCCCTTCTCCAAACTCGCTCAGAAATAATTTTAGAAAACTTCATCAAAATAAATCATGCTATGCATGAACCTAGTAATCAAACATGCTTGATACCCGTGTGTTTTATGGAGTTTCATTTAGTTCTAAGTATTTTTCTTGATAAGGCCCGAAGGTGCAGGTCTATGAGAGGTATCCCGAGTTTGCAATTTGGGATATCTATGACATCCTTGTGCGAAAATCTTTTCAGATTCTCCTGCAAGTAATCATTAATAAGGATATGAAATATGTAAGTATTGTCTTCTATATAATAAAAGTTGATCTCCTCTCGGGAAACATATGATAGGTGCCCCTAGAATTGAATTGGACATGTGTGTGAATTGGGAGGTGGACGTATTTGTAATCTAGACGGCCGACATGTGTATTCTAGACATTATATCATTTCCCATGCCTAATAATAAAAAAGGTGCCTGTAATTTAAAATTGAAAAGGTTATGTGCTTTAATGTTATCCCTAGTAAACTTGTTATAGCTCCCACCCTGGTAAACATGTGAGTTCCATCTTGGTAGACTTACTATAGGCCTCAGCCTGGTAGACATTTGGGCCACCATAATCTAATTGAGCCAAAGCTTTCCTTTATGTCAACTAAGCCCCAGTTTTGGGGGAGTCGAATATCACCCAGCTAGTCATGTATTCAATTAGCATCCAACAATGTGATATCAATGTATGTATTAGACTATGTTTCCTCACGGGAGTTGGAATTCCCTATCTATACACTCAGCCTACGAGTTCTTGTAGATGTACATATCCTCTAGGTATGGGTGAGATGAACTTTAAAATATTTTTTTGTGGACTTAAATGAATATTATGAATTTTTTAATGCCTTATTGTAACAACATTACGGTTTTTTTCTTTTCTTATGATAATTTCCTACATGGACACGCATAACATTGATTTTTGGCCCCACATTTTGGTCGACTTTCTTTTATGGCCCAAACTTTAAAATATTTCTTTTTTACCCTTAAATCAATATTATGATCATATATGGCTTTATTAGAACAACATCTCCGATTTGTCGTCACTAAATATTTTTCATATCATAAATTAAACAAACAATTGCCTACATGAGTCATTATTTTCTACAAAGGAATACAAACAATTTATTGTCATTATCGTTTTGAAATGGCATGCGATTTCATACTCTTCATAGGAGAATACAACACCATTAAAAGTTTCTTCATCTCTTTTGATTCTTTGGTTAGGGAATCTCTTTTATGATGGAGACAAGTCATTGAATTCAATGGAACTTTTATCGAAAAGGGGTAGAAGGCATACTATTGATGTGGGGATTTCACAAGTAGGAAAATAATACCCCACGTTGGAAATTGTTTATTTATTGTATGATATGTAAGATAATTAGTGACCTTAAATCGAATAATATTTAAGGCTAAAAAAATATTTTTAAGTTTGTGCCACAACAGAAATTGGTCGAAAGGTGGGGGTAATAATCTATATTATACATGCCCACGTAAGAAATTATTATAATAAAAAGAAAAAAATCACGTAAGATAATATTAACTGCAAATCGGAGAGACCCTAACGGTGTTCCAGTATGGTCATAAAAGATTCATTATACTGATTTAAGGCCACAAAATAAATGTTTTAAAGTGCGGGACCGAACTCTATCTAAAGGTGGGGCAAGAAATGGTTATTTTGCCAATTAAATACTATTTTATTATTTTCTATACTTTGTTATTTGCCCTAAATTTTAATTTGTTTCCGAGCACGGATAAAGTGCTAGGATGACCGGTTGACATTTATTAATTAAGAATAGTAAAATTTGAATTACCAAATATCTCATGTCCGAATATTCTTTCCTACTCACCTGTGTATTTTAAAAGGTTGTGCACGGTATGTTTCTTTTATCCCCAGAGGTATATAAATATAATTTATTTTTAAAATTACAAATTTTTTTTTTTTCTAAATATAATTGTGGGTTTTGTTAGCCGATGCCCTCTGGGCACTCGTTAAGGGATTATAAATAGTAATAACATAATAATTAATGACATTAATGGTAGTTTCATAATATTAATATATTCTAAAATAGAAAAATACGCTACTTACAATGCATATTAAATGTTAAATTGATGAATTTAAAGGAGGTGCCGGGCACTCGTTAAAAAATTCTATAATTTGTTCCTTACTATAAAAAATATAAAACCCAAAAAATGCACAAACGCGTAAACCTCGACAAAAATTCACTTGTAAAAAAGAACTTGCCTATAAAAAAAATGAAAGAACTTTAAAGATTTTAAAAATTGTAAAGAGCCTCAAAAGCTTGAAAAAAAACATCATAGAATATTACAATTTTCGCGATCTCCGACTACCTGCTTAAGCCACTAGGTAAAATGCATTTTTACTTCACGTGATCTAAATTCCAATCACATTGTCAATATGAGAATCCGGTTTAGTTAATATCTATTTCGTGAGATGGTGGAATATAAATGTGATTTAATTGTTATTAGATGATAATTCTTGGACTTTCGTGCCCATCAAATTATGACAGCTATTTTGAATGGAATTCCAATCTTCATTGCGCACAAATGAGTCGAAAACGCTGGGTGCTTGGGTTCCGGCAAGTGTTCCCTCTCTTTGCCTATAATAACAACACTCGGCAGTTGTCGGTCTATCTTCTACATTTTCTTGCGTGCATAAGATGTAAAGACCGTAATTCCAAATAATTTATTAAGATATGAAAAGCTGGTGGGCATGGTAGTGAAGCATGTGCGACACTTGTGCTGCAAGTTGTCAGACCTGAGCCGTCAGACCGTAATCGCCTCTTGGGTTTCTCGTCGCTTCAGCTTCCTTCGCCCATCGCTCAAGCTGTTCCCAAAGCCCGACCTTGCGCATTCTCGAATTTCTGGGTCTCGAGTTGGAACATATCTCAAGAGAACTCATGTCTTCTCGAGTTGATGAATCAACTCGACCGCTTCGGCACTGTGAAGGTGCTTCCTGTCTTGAGTGCTCCTCTCAAGTTGGTCCCGACTTACCCTTGCTCGATCAAACTCGATCATTCTCCCTTTCTTGAAGAAGATTTGTCCTCAAATCAAGGGGCTCTTCATCATTATCATACAATGCAAGATCCTGGACGTTGAATGTCGACGGCACTCCATACTCCTCCGGCAAGTCGATCTTATAAGCATTATTGTGGATCCTTTTGATGACTCAAAAAGGACCATCAGCCCTGGGCATGAGCTTGTTCTTCCTCCTTGTTGGAAACCTCTCCTTCCGCAGGTGAACCCAGACAAGATCTCATGGTTGTAATATATGCTCCCTTCGTCCACAATTCGCCTTAGACTGGTACTTCTCATTCTGTTGCTCATTAAGGTTCTGAATCTCGATGTGGAGCTTTAACATCTCTTCAGCTCGTCGAACTGCATTCTTCTCGAGAATACCCCGACTAAGCATGGTAACAATTCGACAGGAACCCTCGAGTTGACACCATACACCACTTCGAAAGGTGTAGCTCGAGTAGTCGAATGAGGGGCTCGATTATATGGGATATCAACCTCGGCTTGTGCGAGGTTGATATCCCAATTCTTTTGATTCCTCAACACCATAGCTCGAAAAGCTTCCCATGGTCCATCTGTCTGCGGATGGCAAGTGGTGCGGGACAATAGCTTTGTTTCGAGTTTGTGCCAAAGTGTCTTCCAGAAGTAGCTCAAGAACTTGGCATTCGGATATGACATTATCGACAATGGGACCCCATGCAGACGAACGATCTCTCGAAAATAAAGATCTGCTACGTAAGAAGCATCGTCCGTCTTCCTGCAAGCGATAAATCAAGTCCTTTTATCGTTGTGTTCGAGGCAATCCAAGGACGAAATCCATGCACGGATGCTCCCATGGACGTACATCAACAGGTAATGGCGTGTAGAGACCTTGGGGTTGGATGTGACTCTTTGCGCATTAACAGGTTGGGCAACGTCGAACTAACTTATGCTTTTCCTTAGCCATTCGAGGCCAGTAGAAATGCTCATGAAGCATCTCAAGGGTTTTCCCAACGCTTAGGTGACCAGTGAGTCCTCCTCCGTGTACCTCTCGCATAAGAAGCTCTCTAATGGAACTTCGCGGGATGCACAACTTAACTCCTCGAAATAGGAATCCGTCCACCAAGTTGTACAGATCCTGGGCCTTTTCTGCGCATGCTTTATGTATTTCTCCAAAATCTATGTCGATTGAGTACAACTCCTTTAGCATCTCGAATGCGATGAGTTTTGACTCCATTCTAGCAACCAGATTTGACTCTCTCGATAAAGCATTTGCGGCGATGTTCTTCAAACCCGACTTGTGTCTCAATACGAACGTGAAGGATTGAAGAATCTCTACCCACTTTGCATGCCTCCGATTGAGTTTCGTATGTCCATTGATGTACTTCAACGCTTCATGATCAGTGTGATGGACAAACTTCATTGGTAGCAAGTAATGACTCCACGACTCCAAGGCTCGAACAATCGAGTAGAACTTTTTGTCGTACGTCGGGTAGTTTAGTCGAGCACTACCCAACTTCTCGTTGAAGTAAGCGATTGGTTGTCCCTCCTGCAAAAGCTCACCATCAATGCCAATTCCAGAAGCATCACACTCAACTCAGAATACCTTCTAGTAATCGGGAAGAACTAACACAGGTGCATCGCTCAAGCAGTGCTTGTGTTGTTCGAAGCTCAACTGAGCTGCCGTCGACCATTTGAAGGTCGTTCCTTTCAAGTACTCAGTCATCCTTGATGAATCTCCAATAGAATGATGCAAGCCCATGGAAACTCCGCATCGTGAGCTGAATTAGGCGTAGGCCAATCCCGAATAGTTTGTACCTTGTTATTATCAACTTGGATGCCTTCTCCCGACACAACATAGCCCAGAGAGACTAAGCTCGACGTCATGAACTCACATTTTCTACTGTTTCTATACAATCACTACTCTCTCAGTTTCTCGAACAATTGTCGGAGATGATCTATGTGCTCCTTTTCACTGCAACTGTACACGAGGATGTCATCGAAATAAACAACAACAAACTTTCCAATGAACGGACGAAATACTTGATTCATCAGTCCCATGAAGGTACTGGGTGCATTTGAAAGTCTGAATGTCATCATTCTTCCCTTTGGAACTTTTCTTGCAAAGGGCAAAGAAAGGTGGTAGCTAACAGATATAAGGATGTCAATCACTACCTTTAATGAGAAGAGGTCAAAATGGATGGGACTGTTTTCAGTGAAACTCCAGGTCGGGAGATATGAGATGGAGATGGCCTTTTTCATGCTAGATATAGCCTCGGCTTTCAATGCTCTCCTGGGTTGAGATTGCCTTCATAAAGTGGCGGCCATACCTTCTACTCTGCATAAAGAGTTAATGATATGGTTTGATGATGAAGCAGAGCTTGTACGAGCTGATAAGAATTATTGTTCTTGTGAAACTAAGTCTCTATATTTCATTGCAAAACTCGAGAAGGAGAAATAAGAGAAGGACAATCATGAAAACCGGTCGCTAAACCTTGAAGTCGAGAAGGGCATCATCCATTAAGCTGAGCCAATAGGAGTCGAACCTTCCATGGTTTCGATTGGATGGGGAAGCGAGGGAAATGACTGTAATAACCCATATTTCTTTTTACTTTGTGAATGCAAATGGGGTTGTACCCATGGTATGAATGTGTAATGGAAAGGGAAAATTCGAGAGATGGGATGATAGAGTCCGAAAAAATGAATGGACGATTTGAATGCGTAAGAATGGAATGATGCGAACGATACTCAAGAATAATGTCCATTGCCCAAGGACACTTCCATGAGCAACATGGACAACCTTCTAAGTGAGGGAGTAATGCTTGAAAGCATACGGGTGAACGACGGATTGACATTTTCGTTGTCGTGACGATAATCTTGGAGTTTTTGCTGTTAAAACGTACTTAACGTTATGGTTGAGAACCGGATCAATTATGGCAAGAAATTCAATGATTGTGCAGCCCCAAATGTAGATGAAAAGTGAATAATATGAAGTGGAGAAAGGGTGGTCGATGTGCGCGAAAGCGCTGCCCAAATACTCGACGACGTCGCTCGTGGACAGCCCACTTTCGTGCGGATTAATCGCTCAAATTTGGCCGCAAATCATACAAGTTTAGAAGTACGACTAAGTTGGTCAAATAAGACAAAATAGTGATTAAGGAGTTGGTGTAATTAAGGTTAATAAAGCTGAATTAGTAGCGCTAATTAAGCGTGATTAATTAGTGCTAATCAAGCTAAGGCTTCTTCCACAAGCCATGGATAGTGGCGCCCACTTGTCATCATTATGGGACACTAATAGGAAGCTTAGCGACGCTGGAGAAAGGGGAAAAAGGTGGCTGGTGGACGTCCATAAGGGGGAGGAAGAAGAAGAAGAAGAAGAAGAAGAAAGAAAAAGGAAGAAAGAAGAAGAAGAAAAAAAGGAAGGAAGAAGAGGATGGTTCGGTGGGCTGACTCGGCAAACAATTCAAGGAGCGAAACGGAAGGGCTAGCGTCAAAGAAGAGTGAGGAGACCCCTTCATGGAGAGGTCGCTCGGAGAAGGAAGGAATTGAAGAGGTTTTGCTCCGAAGAACAAGAAAGGTACGGTACTTGATTCCCCTTCGTTTTTCTTCTTACGAACGGCCATAAAACTCATTTGCCTTGAGTTTTGCTTGCTGTGAATGTGTTGGTGGGTGAGGAAAAGGGGCTGGCCAGACCCTTGGGATGGTAGGAGATGGAACCCGGGCCCTCGGTTATGCGACGTATGAGTGAATTCGCTCCGCAAGTGGGCTGGCCGGTGGTTCGCGGTTGAGCGTTTATGTGTCGGATGACAATCGTGAGGAAGCTGGCCACGCGGGAACTCATCTGTGTGCATGAGATTGAGGTTGTATTGAGTTATGGATGGATGCTCGTGATGAATATGGGTTGTTCTGGGGTGAATCATCCCGGTTTGTGCATGTGTATTGGGCTGGAAAACGAACTGTTTTGCGTATGTTCGTGCGAGTACGTGGCTGCCCATTCGGAGTGTATATCTTGGTATATAATTGAGGCCCGGAAATAGGGCGAATGGGAATGGACGGATTGGTCCGTCGGTGTTGGGAAAGGGAAAGGTTGAAACTCCAAATGAGATGGTTGCGGATAAGTACAAACATTCATGGATGCGAACTTATGAATATTGGATAATGTTGTTGAATGAACCTGGGCTAAAAAGGGGACTTGTTATGGCTGTTCATAGCTGGTCCGGAGTTGATACTCCTCGGTGAGAGGAGGGTTTATTAAGTGCGGAAGGCACGGATAAATGATGGTGATCGAACGACCCATGTATCATGAGTGGAATGGAAGTTTACGATGGTACATTGATACGCCCATGGGACTGCCTTATGAGGCGGATATGAGGAGGGTTTGGACAAGAGGAATCCACCCTCGGAATGGTGTATTGGACAGCCTTGTTTGCTGGAAAAGTTTGGCAAAAGGCTAAGGCACGGAGGGAAGTTTCGTGGTTTAATGCACCCAGATGGATTGATCCGTGGTAGCGGGATGTTGCGTGGCTGAAAGTACATGAACATGAGGCTTTTATGGGGTGTGCGCAGGCTGAAAATGCGATGTTCCCAGATGCCGTTGGAAACAACTTCCTTGAGGAATTGGAAACGCAACGGTGTATGTCGAAATTTTGAGACGAGGTCTCAATTTTGAGATACGTCAAGGGATGTCATGGACGATTGCCTACGCATACTTGATCTGCCTTACTTAGTCATTTGACTAATGTTATTGCATGTTTTCGACAGGTCATAGAAGTGATCTATGCATGTTTATCTTCATGTTTGATATAAAGCTTCCGTTGTGTAAATTTTTATAACTCAATTGTAACCGAATTGTGTAATACTCTACAATTATCAATGAGATGGTCGATGAATTTTCTTTTAAGAATCTTTAGGTTCTTTCATATGGTATCAGAGCTTGGGTTAAGCTCGGAGTGAAAAGGATGTGTTTTCGGAGGAAAACGGGTTGATTTTTGGTTCGAACATGGGGATATGTGCATATGCATGCAAATGAGGTTTTTGAAAGTTTATTGAGTGTTTGGTTGAATGCTTTGAATGAAAAGAGTGACTCGAAATGTGGTTTGTTTTCCTGAATTACTTGTGGACGTTGAGATACGGAAATAGAAAGGAATTGGGCATGTTACGGACACTGGGGCCGAAAGGGCCAAGAAATTTTGTAATGGAAATGTGTAGTACGAACATGCTATTGTTCGGGATACTTGGACCATATGAAGACGCGTTGTGGCTGCCTTGAATGTCCTTGATGATGGCCGAATTTGTGCGGCCGTATGTATGTTTGAGGTGTATGAACTATGACATGACATGGGGCTGATTTTGCCTGGTAAATGACGCGCGTTGCTGCGTGTATTGTGCCTGAATAAGTCAATGTCATGGCTGTTCCGAGGTGGGGTGTGGGAAAACTTTCTCTATGAGGGATGGATTGGGCAAGTATATTGTGGTGTTATACCAATGATTGATCCTAAGGCTAAACATGTGCAAATGGGATGTTTTGAGTATGGTAAATGGTGTTTTATTGTGGCTGAAAATGTGTGCCACGGATGAATTTTGTTGTGGTAGCCGTGCTCTTGAGTACATGATGAATGTAATGCCCTTATGATTTCGAGATTGAGGTTGAGCATGACTAATCGATTGTTTGTTGTTTGACAGGGAAATGGCCGAGGAAAGTACAAGGTAGGGGGTGTGTGTTTCCCCGGAAAAGGATGATGAGATTCCACGGAAGAGGAAGGTGATGCTTATTGGACAATTTCAAATTTCAAGGGAGATGAGGGACCTGAGGTGGCGAAAGATTTCGTGAGTGACCTTGAGAAGATTTTTAATGTTCTTGGATGTACTCCTAAGGAGAAGTTGCTTATGGTTGAGTATTCTCTCCAAAGAGGTGCGGAGACGTGGTGGAAAACGAGTAAGGATAATGCCAGAATCATTTACACCGGATATGTGTTGACGGTGTTCAAGAAAGCTTTCCTTGGGAAGTACTTTCCTTTCTCTTATCGTGGAGATAAGGCACTTGAGTTTGACTGTGGATGAGTATGAAGGGAAATTTGTCGCGTTATCTCGCTACGGACCAAATATGGAAGCGGAGAGCAAAGCGAGGAAGTTTGAGTTAGGGTTAGATCCGGAAATCCGATTACAGCGAGGAAGTTTGAGTTAGGGTTAGATCCGGAGATCCGATTACAAGTAGCCCCACTTATGCTCACATCTTATGAAGAAATTTACCGTCGAGCACAAAACACGGAGAAGACATTAATGGCGGAAAAAGCCAAGGGAGAAGCGGAGAGTTCTAAGAGGATGATGCGGAGTGGACTGCCCATTCGAAAGAAATTCAGGGCGGGGAGTTCATTTTCAGCCTCGCGATCATTTGTTGAACGTCCTCCTCGTGCTCCTACACCTATAAGAAGCTTCTTCCGCAGAGTTAGTCAAGGATCTCAGTCGGTGGACCGCCCCTTTGTCACCGATGCAACAAACACCACTTTGGATTTCTGTGTGCAACAAATGAGATGGTATGCTACCGGTGCGAACGACCTGGTCATATAAGAAAGAATTGCCCTCAAGGAGCGGGATTCACGGGGACCAGTGTGGCGGGATCGAGCGCACCAAGGCCGAGTGCAAGCATGAGACCCGCACCTGCTTTGTCGGCGTCAAGGGGATCCGTGAGTGGGCATCGGACATAGGAAGGCTGAATGTTGCCACCGAGGCGGTGCGACTGCATTCCGCGGAATGATTTCAGGTATGGTTCGAATCCAAGGTATTCTGGTGCATGCATTATTTGATACGGGTGCTACACACTCATTTATATCACATGGATGTGTGGAAAAGTATGGCTAGTCAATTGAAAGAATTGAGAGTCATATGAGGATTATGTTACCTACGGGTGATGAGTTTAACGTTGATGATGTATGCCGTAATTGTGAATTGATGGTGGCTGGATTAAAGTTCGTGATTGATCTTCCCGTGTTTCAGATAAGTGATTTTGAGGTGATCTTGGGCATGGATTGGTTGGCTTCTAGCCATGCTCAAGTGGACTTCGAGAAGAAGCGCCTTTTGATCGACGCAGCGGGTGAAGAACCACGCGGGTACATAGGCCATGGGGGATGCGGCCGACTTTTGATGGTTTCCGCGATGCGGGTGCACCATCTTTTGAGGAGGGACGTGAAGTGTTTCTTGCGATGGTGCTGAACAAAGGAGCCGAGTTACTGGTATTGGAGCGGATTGATGTAGTCCAAGACTTTGCAGATGTCTTCCCGGAGGAGTTATCGGGGATGCCACCGAAAAGAGACGTGGAGTTTGTGATAGAACTTATTCTCGGAACAACTCCTGTCTCTCGTACTACGTATCGGATGAGTTTGGCTGAGCTTAAAGAGTTGAAAGCGTAGTTGGAAGAGCTTGTAGATAAAGGTTTTGTGCGTCCTAGTGTAAGTCCAAGGGGTCCTCCTATATTGTTTGTAAAGAAAAAGGATGGTTCAATGAGGTTATGTATTGACTATCGTTTGTTGAATCAAAGCACGACGTTATCCACTTCCCCAAATCAATGATTTGTTCAATCAATTACAAGGATCGGTTGTGCTTTTCAAAAATAGATCTTCGGTTGGGATATTATCAAATCGGAGTAAGGGAAGAGGACATTCCAAAGACCGCTTTTAATTTCGAGTGATGTCCTTTGTATTAACGAATGCACTAGCCGTATTTATGGCATTAATGAACCAAGTATTTCGACCGTACCTCGATCAATTCTTTGTGATATTCATAGACGATATTCTTGTGTTCTCAAAGAGTCGAGAAGAGCACAAGGAACACTTAACTATAGTCGTAAGGACATTGTGGGAGAACAAGTTATATGCCAAGCTAAGCAAATACGAATTTTGGCTTGAGAAAGTTGCATTCCTTGGACATGTCATATCGGCCTCAGGTGTAGAGGTGGATTTGTCCAAGATAGAAGCTGTTAAGAATTGGTCATGACCGACAAATGTTTCGGAAGTGAGAAGTTTCCTCAGATTGGCTGGTTATTATAGGAGATTCGTTGGGGAATTCTCCAAGATTGTTGCTCAATGACGAAATTGTTGAGGAAGGATACCCGGTTTGAATGGACAGACAAGTGTAAAGAGTGCTTCGATGAACTAAAGAACAGGTTGACGAGCACCCCAATCTTAACTATTCTCAATGGACCTGGTGGATTTGTGGTGTATTGTGATGCATCATCACAGGGCCTTGGATGTGTCTTGATGCAACCTGGGAAAGTCGTGGCATATGCTTCTAGACAATTACGAAAGCATGAAGAGAATTACCCGACACACGACTTGGAGTTTGCGGCGGTGGTATTTGCAGTGAAACAGTGGCGACACTATCTTTATGGAGAAAAGTTTGAGGTGTTTACCGACCATAAGAGCTTAAAGTATCTCTTTGCCCAACAAGACTTAAATATGAGACAACGTAGATGGATGGAGATCTTAAAGGATTATGATTGTACTATCTCTTATCATCCGGGAAAGGCGAATGTAGTGGCAGACGCATTAAGCCGGAAGCATTGCGCCCTTTTGAATCCAAGGGTGGAGGAATCCCGTTTGGTGGAACAATTGAACAACTTGGACTTGAGCTTGAAGGAACCAGATGGGAAACTATATATGGTATAGGGACAAGTAGAACAAGAAGTGATCCGCATAATAAGGGAAGCTCAAGCTCGAGATGAGTATTTGAACATCATTCGGAAGGGCTTGGAACTGAAGTGTACTCCAATTTTGAACTTTCTTCGGATGGATTACTAAGGTTTGGGAATAGAGTATACGTCCCAGATGAGAAAGGGGTGAAGAAGAGATTGATGGATGCGGCCCACAAAAGCACTTATAGTATACATCCGGGAATTACAAAGATGTATTGGAACTTACGGAAGTATTATTGGTGGCCGAAGATGAAACGAGATTTTACAAAGTATGTGAATCACTGTACAACGTGCCAAATGGTAAAAAATGAGCATCAATGGCCTCGAGGATTACTTGAGCCACTTCCAGTACTCGAATGGAATAGCTATGGATTTTGTTACGAACTTACCGAAGGGTGGTCGGAACATGGATTCTGTATGGGTGGTGGTAAATAGACTTACGAAGTCAGCTCACTTCATTCCCATGCAAATCAATTGGTCGCTGGAAACATTAGCGAAGATTTATATTCGGGAAGTTGTGAGATATTATGGAGTACCACATACTATTACGTCCGACCGAGACCCAAGGTTTACGGCAAAGTTTTGGAGGAATCTTCAAGAAGCTTTGGATACGAAACTCCAAATGAGTACGGCATTTCATCCCCAAACGGATGGGCAAACGGAGCGTACAATACAAACTTTGGAGGACATGCTCCGAGCTTGTGCACTTGAATGGAAGGGTAGTTGGGTTGATCACTTACCCTTGGTGGAGTTCTCGTACAACAATAGCTACCACACAAGCATTGGTATGGCGCCTTTTGAAGCCTTATATGGGAGGAATTATAGATCGCCACTATATTGGATTGAGCCGGAGAAAGAGTCTTTGACGGACCTGAGATAATTAAGGAAACATCGGATGTGATCGCAATAGTAAGGGCACGTATGAAAACTGCTCAAAGTCGGCAAAAGAGTTATGCAGACCGACGAAGGAGACCCTTGGAGTTTGACGTGGGTGATGAAGTATTTCTCAAGTTGTCCCCGATGAAATCGATGTTCTGCATGGGCAAAGCGCATAAGTTGAGTCCGAGGTACATCGGACCATATCAAATCACGGAACGCATAGGGAAAGTGGCATACCGAGTAGCCATACCTCCAGAGTTGTCTCATTGTCATGATGTGTTCCACGTATCCATGCTAAGAAAGCATGAACTTGATCCGAAAGAAAGAATGGAGACCACATCCATGAGTATAAATGAAGACATGAGCGTCACGGTGGAACCGGTGCAAATAATCGAGCAGAAAGAACGGGTCACTCGTGGAAGAAAGACATCGTTGGTACGTGTACTCTGGAGAGGAGGCGGAGTTGAAGAGCAAACGTGGGAGACCGAGGAACGTATGAGACCGGCATACCCCCACCTTTTCGAGGAAAGAATTTCGAGGACGAAATATCCTCAGGGGAGGAGAACGTAATAACCCTATTTCTTTTTAGTTTGTGAGCGTAAATGGGGTTGTACCCATAGTATGAATGTGTAATGAAAAGGGAAAATTCGTGAGATGGTGTCATTGAGTTCGAAAAAATGAATGGACGAATTGAATGTGTAAGAATGGAATTATGCGAACGATACTCAGGAATGATGTCCAATGCCCAAGGACACTTCCATGAGCAACATGGACAGCCTCCTAAATGAGGGAGTAATGTTTGAAAGTATACGAGCGAATGACGGATTGACATTTCGTTGTCGTGACGATAACCATGGAGTTGTTGCAGTTAAGACGTACTTAACGTTATGGTTCAGAACCGAATCGATTATGGCAAGAAATTCAATGATTGTCCAGCCCCAAATGTAGATGAAAAGTGAATAATATGAAGCGGAAAAAGGGTGGTCGATGTGCGGGAAAGGGCTACCTAAATACTCGACAACGTCGCTCGTGGATAGCCCACTTTCGTGCGGATTAATCGCTAAAATTTGGCCGCAAATCCTACAAGTTTAGAAGCACGACTTAGCTGGTCAAATAAGACAAAATAGTGATTAAGGAGTTGGTTTAATTAAGGTTAATAAAGCTGTATTATTAGGGAGGCTGGAGAAAGGGAAAAAGTTGGCTGGTGGACGCCTATAAGGGGGAGGAAGAAGAAGAAGAAAGGAAGGTAGAAGGGGCTAGTTCGGTGGGCTGATTCGGCGAATAATTCAAGGAGTGAAACGAAAGGGCTAGCGTCAAAGAAGAGCGTGAGAAGACCCCTTCGTGGAGAGGTCGCTCGAAGAAGGAAGGAATTGAAGCGATTTTGCTCCGGAGAAGAAGAAAGGAACGGTACTTGATCCCCCTTCGTTTTTCTTCTACAAAACGGCCATAAAACTCGTTTGCCTTGAGTTTTGCTTGCTATGAATGTGTTGTTGGGTGAGGGAAAAGGGCTGGCCAGACCCTTGAGATGGTAGGAGATGGAACACCGGACCCTCGGCTATGCGACGGATAAGCGGATTCGCTCCGCATGTGGGCTGACCGGTGGTTCACGATTGAGCGTTAATGTGTCGGATGACAATCGTGCGGCTGGCCATGCGAAAACTCATCCGTGTGCATGAGATTGAGGTTGTATTGAGTTATGGACGGATGCTCGTGATGAATATGGGCTCTTCGGGGGTGAATCATCCCGGTTTGTGCGTGTGTATTGGGCTGGAAAATGGACTGTTTTGCGTATATTCGTTCGAGTACGTGACTACCCATTCGAAGTGTATACCTTGGTATATAATTGATGCCCGAAAATAGGGTGAATGGGGATGGACGGACTGGTCTGTCGGTGTTGGGAAAGGGAAAGGTTGAAACACTGAATGAGACGGTTGCGGACAAGTACGAACATTCGTGGATGCGAACTTATGAATATTGGATAATTTTATTGAATGAACATGGACTAAAAAGGGGACTTGTTGTGGCTGTTCATAGCTGGTCCGGAGTTGATACTCCTCGGTGAGAAGAGGGTTTATTAAGTTCAGAAGACACGGATAAATGAAGGTAATCGTACGACCCACGTATCATGGGCAGAATGGAAGTTTATGACAGTACATTGATACGCCCATGGGGCTGCCTTATGAGGCGGATATGAGGAGGGTTTGGACAGGAGAAATCCACCCTCGGAATGGTGTATTGGACAGCCTTGTTGGCTGGAAAAGTTTGGCGAAAGGCTAAGCCTTGTCTCGGATGCCGTTGGTAACAACTTAGCTGCGATCCTTGAGGAATTAGAAACGCAACGGTGTATGTCAAAATTTTGAGACAAGGTCTCAATTTTGAGATACGTTAAGGGATGTCATGGACGATTGGCTACGCTTACTTGAGATGCCTTAGTTAGTCATTTAAGTAATGTTATTGCATGTTTTTGACAGGTTATAGAAGTGATCTATGCATGTTTATCTTCATGTTCGATAGAAAGCTTCCGTTGTGTAAATTTTATAACTCAATTGTATCCGAATTATGTAATACTCTACAATTATCAATGAAATGGTCGATGAATTTTCTTTTAGGAATCCGTAGGTCCTTTCAATGACACCCCTCGAGCTAGAGGTTTCACACCACTGTGCAGCTTTACTATGGAAGCTCCTGGGCATGAAGAGCTCAAGAACAACCTAGGGATGTTTGTACTTGAGAAAGGAATCCCCATAACTTGAATGGGCAAAAGACCTCGAAGAATGCTAGAAGGAAATATCGTCCTCACTCAGGCTGGAATCAGGATTGGAGATATAGATGTCGAGATCGAGAACCGCTCAGATCAAAATGGGGAAGGAAATCAGGATCAGACTTGTGACGCAGACTTGGAGCCCGATAGAGTGCTACGAGAGGGCACCTATGAAAATTGAAAAAGAAGAAGAAAAAGAAGAGGATCTGGTCAATGTGCCCCAAGAAGCACATCCCTTAGTTTCTTTAGGTTATGATGAAAAATTGTGTTGCATCGCACCATTGTTGTTTACTTTTAGTTCTAGGCTATCTTCAAGTGTTTTTTCTTTGCAACTCAATGATCATAGTCGAGAAACTCTATTTTCAGCATCGGATCCTTTGATTAGCATTAATCTTGGTTCAAAAGAGAATCATAGACTCACCTATATGAGTGCTATTCTAGACAACAAGTTAGCTTATCCCTCAAGAGAGGTGTTATGCGAGTTTCGAGATTGCTTTGCTTGGGATTACACGAAAATGCTAGGACTAGATAGAAGCCTGGTAGAACATAAACTCCCAATTTTCGAGAGAATTTTAAACCTGTCCAACAAGCCCCACGGAGAATGATGGGAGAAGTAAGTATGCTTGTGTATTAAGAAGTAAGAAAACTTTTTCAAGCCTGGTATATTAGGACATCTCGATACACGGAATGGATCTCGAGCATCATTCCTGTGGTAAAGAAAAATGACAAGATTCGAGTGTGCATAGAGTTTCAAGATTTAAACAAAGCAACTCCAAAAGATGAATATCCCATGCCAATAGTCAATAAACTAATTGACAAAGCAATAGGAAATATCATTATGTTTATGGATGGTTACTCGGGATATAACCGGGTCTTTATCGCTGAGGAAGATATTTATAAGATAGTCTTTGAATGGGTAGTAATGCCATTTGGATTAAAAAATGTTGGAGTCACTTATCAGAGGGTGCTTTTTTTTACTCTCTAATAGGAAAAATGGTGGAAGTGTACATCGATGACATCCTTTTAAAGTCCATTGAGAAAACATCATTTAAAACTAAATCCATTGAAGTATGCATTCGGAGTTCAGGCTGGAAAATTGACCCGTGTAAAATCAGAAAGGGATTCAAATTGACCCGTGTAAAATCAAAGCAATACAAGAATTGCAACCTCCAAAAAACTAGAAGGAACTATAAGCTTTCCTTGGACGAGTTAATTATTGGAAACTGGCAGGAAAGGTAGAGAGGGCTTCACAACATTATTGAGGGGAAAGAATAGATACGTTGGACAAATAAACACGAACAGTTCGAGAAGATCACCAGTTTTAACTTCTCCCCAACTCGGAAAGCCTCATTTTATACGTAGTGGCAAATGCTACACAATAGGCGTACTCTTGGCTCAAGAGGAAGACCAGAAAAGAGAAAGAGTCGTGTTTTATTTGTCCCGACTTTTGAATCCTGTCGAGATAAGGTACACAGCTTCGGAAAGGTTGTGCCTTTCAATATATTATGCAGTCACGAAGTTGAGACATTATATAGGGAATAGTGAAGTATATGTGCCTTTCATTATATAGGGCCTCAAAAGCACAAGTCTTGAAGACATTTTTTGAGAGTCCTCTACTTACTGGAAGAATTAGTAAATGGAATCTAGTAATCTCTACGTATGACCTAAAGTTCAAACCTCAAAAGGCAGTCAAGGGACAAGTTCTCGCGGACCTCTTAGAAGAATATTTGAGTGAGATGTCAGTGGATCAAGAAGAGGAAATGCAAGAACTATGGGAAGCTTGGTTCGATGGGTCATCAATGAGACTTGGAGCTGGGATTGAAATTGTTACAAACTCACCAGTAGGTTTCGAAACCAAGTTTGTTTTTAAATTGGTCAAACATACAACTAACAACGCTACCGAGTATAGTGCACTCATTGTTGCATCGGATACTTTACTCGAGAGTGGGGCAAAGGTTGTATTGATCAGAGGGGGCTCGTAGTTGGTCATACACCAGGTAATGTTCTAAGTCTGTGTCACACACAGGAATTGAAAGCATACCTGGCTATAACTCAGCAATTGATCAAGAAGTTCCAGCAAGTCACCCTGGAACATGTGGGTCGACAAGACAATGCAATGGCTAATTTGCTGGCCTAGTTTGCGTCAGGATATAAATTTAATGACACGTTGCAGAAAGAATTAGGGGGAACTATTCCCAAGATAAGTTTATCTGCCATTAAGGAAAAAGAGGGTGAGATCACTTCAAATTACAAGGTAGACGTTATGAAGGCGGATGAAGTTTAGAGGATACCATACTACAAATTCTTGAAGAATCGCAACTCACAGGTCGAGAGAAAAATTCAATTGGCAGCCAGGCAATATGTACTCTTGGATGGCCCGCTATATAAGAAAACTCGAGAAGGCGTTTTGTTGAGATGTGTCGATACAGATGAAGCCACACCAATCATGTTAGAAACACACGAAGGGTTGTGTGGAACTCACCAGTTAGGAGTAAAGATGCACTGGATGATTCAAAGACATGGATCTTATTGGCCATCTATGAAGAAGAATTGTATCGAGATGGCTAAGGGTTGTAGAAAATGTAAAATATTTGCACCTATAACCCGCAGAAACTTAAAAAATCTGGACCTATAACCCGAGCCCCGGCAACTGAATTGAATTCAGAAACTCAGCGCTAGCTATTTAAATCATTGGCTTTAGATATAATTCGAGAGATTAGACCTCACTTGAGCAAAGGAGACGCATACATATTGGTAGTTACATATTATTTTACAAAGTGGGTAGAGGCGAAAACTTATCAGAAAGTCAATCAAGAGGTAATCGAGTTCAACAAGGCGAATATCATTTTTCACTTTAAACATCCACACAACATAATAGTGATTAATGAAACCGTGTTCAATGGAGAACAAATGCAGGAATTCTCGAGAGAGTTTGGTGTTATCATCAACAACTCATCATCATATTATCCACAGTCTAATGGCCAAGCATAATCTACAAATAATCTTATTAAGAACGTCGTCCAGAAAATGATCGAAGATAACCCTAGGAGATGGCATGAAATACTTCTCGAGACAGTATGGGGTTTGAGAGTTACTAAAAGAGATAGTATTGGGGAAGCGCCTTACAACTTGGAGTATGGGCAAGAAGCCATTGTACCCATCATGGCAAAATATAAGTCCTTCCGGGTTAATCAGGCGAGTCAAAGCATGAGTCAAGAAGATAACACTCCTCGAGAACTTGAGTGCCTCGAGAATCTACGCACAAGAGCGGCGAACAAGATAGAAGTCCAAAAAAGGATAATAATGCGATATTACAATAAAAAGGTCCACTCCAAGAGTTTCAAAGAAGGAGATTTGGTATGGAAGATGATTCTCCCTATAAGAACTAGTGATTACTTCCTCGGGAAGTGGTCACCTAATTGAGAAGGTCCATTCCGAATTAGAGAAGTGTACCCAAAGAATGCAAATCATTTGGCTGACCTCAAATATCATCTACATGAGTTGAAAATTAATGGGAAATATCTAAAATCTTACAAGCCAACTATCTGGGAAACTCATAAAGAAGTCTTAACGAAGAGATTTCCAAGTGTTTGGATAAAGTTGGAAGAATAGGATATTATAAAGTCCATTACATATTACAACTCTCGTGATAGAGAAGGGTGTAACATTCGGAAGAGATACACATGATAGTTGACTCTCAAACGTCTAGGGTCAACACAGAGGCATTGCCTATTATCCAATTCGCTCTACTAGTCAAAGCAGTAAACATGCACTTCTCCCCGTGAACTCTAATCCATAATCAGGAGGCCACGAGTAAAGAACTCTTCTCTTCTTCCATAGCTGCCCCGGTAGGAGGCTAAAGCAAAAGGGAAGAGTTGTCACGAATCCCTCCATCTCCGCGAGCCATCTAACAAGCCAACTCCTCTTCTTTTCCCAAGATCGTCGGGCGAGAGGGAGGACGTTGATTTGCAATGCCATAGCGGAAAAAACCGCAGGGCACCACAAAGAGCAACAAGCCTAAGATTGTGAACTTAGGTTTTCAAGGCATCGAAGGTTGTGAACATAGGCTTTGAAATCAAAAGAAGATTTTGAAAGGGAAAGTCATGGAGAAAGAAGAACGACATCTCGACAAGACATGTTTGATGTGAGGATGTATGTTTTTCGTATAGAAGCTGAATCCATTTATAGCCAAATAAAAGACGTAATCGGGTCATGTGAGCCCAGGAAGAAACTGTAGATACTCTTAGAAATTATTACTTTATAGGGAATCTTAGCGCCTTAATTTACAATATTAAAACTGTTCAAAGAAAAAGGGAGTAAATGTTACAGACTATCATGAAACGTCTCGAAAAAGTTGAAAACGTTTTAGGAGACGAAAGAGTAATGGAATTCAAATCATTAAATGTCATTAAAGATAAAAGAAAATTCATTATGGTTTGGGTTGAGAGTCAATAAACACTTAATAAGTTCTAGGCGTTACTCCCACGGAGCTTGGCACAACCTCACCCAACACAACCTTTCACCTTGGAGTCTCATTCGGTTCTGCAACAGCTGACTTCATAACTCGAGTCTTCTCAAGTTTAGACAAGGATTTTAAGAGAACTTTCTCCCTCTTGGCAAGGCTCTATATTTTTTCCTGAACAACACTTGCGATGACTTTTGCGCTCAATCTTTGTATCCAAGAGGTTGAGCTCATGTAGGACTTGAGCTTCCGCCAACTCTTCTTGAGCTTCAATCTCTAGAACCCTGTGTCTAGTATCTTGTTCATGCTTATAGTCATTCCCGTGAAGCCAGTAAAGTTGTCGAGCAAGATTTTAGGCAAAGATTTGATCCGTCGTCGCCAGAGGAGAAAGGGCAATCCTTTTCAGCGTAGCTCAGTTGTTCAAAGATGTTCACCGTGTAGATGATGGCAGTGCAGAGGAAGTCAATCACGAACCGGAAGTCCACCTGAATCTGTTGAACATCATCCAATGGTTCTTCATTAACCACCTCCTCGGGAATGAAACTGTCATCCACGAGGTTCTCATTGATGTCTGCTGCTCGAGGTCGAGGACCAGGACTCCCAGAAAGGACAAACAAGTAGTTAGGGAAATCCTAAGATTAGAAAGTTTAAAAGGAAAACATTTAATCTACCTCGAGAGGAATGTTCTCTCAAGATAAACCATCTAGAATTTCTCTAGAAGATGACCCCACGACATCTACTATTTTCTCTGTAGCAGATGGTCTAACTACATCAGTACCAGCAGGAGGGACATCAACAAGCTCCTTCATTTCTACCTCGCCGGTGTCTCGAGTCTCTAGAGCCGGTACACTGTCTCAAGTCGCCTCAACACTCCCGGGTGGTGAAGCATACCTAGTCTCCAGAGCATCTCCCGATTTACGTTGTCCTGAGTTGCCTCAATACACTCAGGAAGCAAAGCACCTCATGTTTCTAAAGCATCTCGAGGTTTTATCTCGGCTATCCCAGCATGCAGGGCAGTCTGTTTCATTCTCTCATGTAAGGAGTATGAGAAGTCATAAATTATTAGAAATGAGAGTTAGAGAAGAAAGAGTACCTCATCTTCTTGGATTCTAGGAGCTATGACCGCAGGAATTTCTGCGGATGGCTAATTTGAGTCGTCTCGAGGTTCTCTAGTTGTTCAAGAGGAACCTTGGCTGATGACACCTAGGGAAGAGATGAAGTGGTTCTTTGAGTACAGGCTTTACCTGCCTCTTTAGAGGAGGCGTTTTTTCGTTATCTTTTTCCTCACTCTGTTGCTTATAAGGGCGATCTTCTTGAGCTTTAGATCGTCCTTCCCCAAGATCTTCCTCTTCAAGAGGCTTCAGAATACGAACCCTACGTTTCTTCTTGAGTTTTACGGCTCTTGATCAGAGGTTGCCTTGGGCAGGATTCCTGTCACAATCTTCATCATAGCTACAAAACAGACAGATATAAGTTAAGTGACAATTGATGGCATAAGCCTAAATTTTCATAGCTTACTTCTAAATCAGGACTAGGTATTTCAAGGGGGCATCCAAGATGGCCATGAAACCCCGTAATTCAGACCATGTAATGGTCCAATAGATCTGAAAAAGCTCAAATGCAGAAACCCCACCGTTCCTCACAAAGGGAAACTCAACCAGAGATAAAGGGACTCGAGACAGCTCTTCTTCATCTACTTGCTTGAAAAGTATGGTTGTGGTCTTCCTGTGCATGAAACTGTTGTATGACCTCGAGTAGGGAACACTAATGCCTAAGACAAAGACAAGCTGCCTAGCGCACAGTTGAGGGTTGTACATCTCGAATGTAAATTTGTCCCTTAGATAGACTCCCACTAAGTCCCAAGGTGTTAAAACACTGTCCTAGTAAGACTACTCGATGCGCCCGTGAGCACTGATTTATCAAAAGAACCCAGTCGAGAAAACCAGATGTGTGCCCATAGGTGCAGTCGCCGTATTGCACCCCTAGACGGATGGTTCAGGAAACCCTTGTTCTTCTCGAGGCAAAAGCACTCTGAAGACTTCTATATAGCATTTTATGAGGGAAAGGCGCAAAAGCAACAGTCTTATCAGTTTGAACCAAAAATTTGGTGATCCAAGTCATGTAGATAGCACAGCTTACTTCCCAAAACAGCAGAAAACATATTTGTTGAGCCACTAAGATAAAAATCAAACTCATGTTATGAGCCCCATTGGGTGTTTTTCCCCCTGTAGCACAGGAATAGATCCATATGGGTATTAATCGTATTGCGGATTTTGTGATTGTTGTACTGGAACTTGTCCTCCTTCGCTTTCTAAAGGCGAACACTAATACGCGAGGCAGAACAACCCGTCAGCAAATAGACGCCTTCTACGGTGACGGTCATAGGTCCCTCGAGAAGGAAGAACACATTCAATCTCGAGTTCAAAAAAGGGATCAAACTAGAACAGACTTTAGGACCACCGAATCTCATCCTCCTCGAGATGGCCACTAAATCTTTTAAACCCAAGCAACGTAACTTCTTGTCTAACTTTTCTTCCCATAGCTTAAACCACTTCTTAGTAGAGGCATCGGTTAGGGGAAACCCTACATGCTCTTTCGCACTGAGCTAGAAATTGTTATGACATACCGAAATGGATGGTTAGGTAAGAAGATTAGTATGAGGAATCACATGCTCCTTAAAAGTAGTCGGTGGGAACAGGGGACCCAGCGCCTTAACTGGAGGATCGTAATCTATAATGGGGATGACCATTCGTTGGCCAGCAAGATCGTAGTACTGGTCAAATCGAACCTGATCAGACATCTTCTTGGGCGCCATTGCTTGTAGTCTTGCTCTGAGGAAGAAAGTTTAGAAGATCAGACATCTTCTTGGGCGCCATTGCTTGTAGTCTTGCTCCGAGGAAGAAAGTTTAGAACTTTGGCAAGAGAATGAACAGGGGGCGAACTTTGGTCGAGCAAAGGATCGAACTTTGATGGAGGAGTGGCTTCGGGAAGACGAAAAGAAATGAGGGTTTCAAAAGACAGGAGACGGTTAGTATTCCCAGGACCCTGACAACAAATAAGCGGGAAAAGAGATTCTTGCTTGACAAGTTTCATCTGATAATACGGTATAGTGTTAAGATGCAACCGTATTGATGACTTGAGAACAAAAATCTTTATGAAAGGATAAACATAAAGTTCTCCACATCATGTTTAACAAAAGGGGGGCTTAATATTGGCACGTAAATTTTGGGTTCGTCTTTAATGGGTCGAACTCGGGATAACCATTATTCGAGGAATGCTTCCCAAGCGAGGGCCTAGGGTTAACATCACTCGAGAAGTGCATCTTGTGTAAGTTGCAAGTGACCTGTTATAGCTCGAGACACGAGCAACACCCAATACTCGAGAGTCCGCGATGTCTCGAGTGGGCTTGCTCCGAACCACGTCTAGCTACATCAATGAGATAAGACAAGTGACAAGTTTAGAGAGGCCGATTGAGACACAATATGCATGGCTTCTATAAAATAGGGATTCAATCGTGCGCACAATCTAGGAAGATCACATACTAGCTTAATAACTGAACTGCAAGATTCTAGAAATATAAAAGACAAAAAGAACTATGAGAAAGGGAGGATCAACTCCATAAGCCCAAATCTGGCTAAGTTGGTCTATCGCTCTTGCTCTTCCCAGAGCGTCCTGAAAGCGTCCTAAATATGCGTCCTGAAACCATCATCACCCCCACTATATCCGATCACCAATCCACCAAGGGAGATTCCATTAAAGGGATCTGCCATAGTCGCCGTTCATCCGTTGACGACTGTTTGAAGCATCCCGTCGTCGTTGTCCAGTCTCTTTTGTTGTATTTCAATTCGCACCATACCTATAAGCGTTGTGAAGATTATGTTCCTATAATTCGGTATTTGTTTTCTTATTCTATTTGTTTTCATTTATTTTATGGCGACCACAATTCCTCTGTAAAATTCGATATGTGTTGCGGGGAACACAATTCCGCACCAACATACATCTGATCTCCCTTTTGTCCTAATCTCATCTTCAGTCGTGGCTCGCAAGTCTGGTAAAAGAAGATAAAATGATCATATCCGACAAGCGAAGGATGATGAAAAATACAAAGTTTAAGCCCTATTAATCGGGCCGTTAATCGATTTATGTTGAATTGGGATAAGTTTTCACGCGTAACACAAAAACCAAAATCAGTAGGATTTTTTTAAGGTAAGTTCGTATAAATGGCTAAAAAGTACATATGCAGTGGGGCATACCCAGTCGGTCAAAAGCGTATCTTACTGATACGAGTGCTAATCACCTGTGCTTTGAGTTCAAAATCATACTCTAGACTATCGTAGATTGTCTAACTAATTCGAACCTACCAGACCCTTAATTTTCTAGGTTAGTGTACATATGTGATGGGATGTTAGACAGCGTCCATGTATCTCGGAGGGTCTGCTAGTGTACGTTAAGAAACTATCTAAACGGTTTAAATAATAAAACTTATCAATTAAGTCCCCAATCACCCAAACTGCACCGGTCACACCTTCATCCAAGCTGATGGCAAACTTCAAACATCTTGAACAATTCTTCTTCCGTGCTGCTGACATAACTATCGACGAAACGTCTCTCGTTCTTTATGGAATTCTAGTTAGACAGACATCGTACGTAAAGACAAAATATCTTCACGAAATTTTTAATTAATCGGTGAGATTTGATAACAATTTCACGAAGTTATTGTTTAAATCTTGTATTGCGGAGTCCTTGTGAATAGACCGATCTCATTTTTCACTACACACAAGGAGCGCGTGGAAAGCAAATGACGATGACTCGTGGTACAAATATATTTCCCGCAGGAGAATGCTAAAAGCGTAGTTCATCATCCATAAGCTGCGGCATTTACGGGTTCATCGTGATTTTCGGTGCTGATGTGCCGAAAGTCCACACGCATTTCAGAGTTAACATCAATTCATGAAGGACGTACTTGTCATCGTGGTTCTTAAATGAGATATTCTTTGTGAATTATTTGGACCTTTAAAACAAGGCGGATGTGGAAAATGTCGCATGAGTGTTGGGTAAGGCGCTCCTGCTTTTCAACCGTAAAAAGTTGACCTTCCTAAGATTTTAATGCTGAAATATTGTTACAATCTTTATATTACGAATTATATACTTCTATTAAGAAATAACCATCAATAGGGTTAATTTTTACGCAATAAACTCCTCGTCAAAACCTAGTACGCGTAAATAAAAAAAGAATTACTTTTGCGCGACAAACTTTTTCTTTTATGTAATACAGATACAAAGATATAATATATTTTTTTTGTGGATATGTCGATTAGATATTTTCATCAACAGAATTTTTGTTAGTCAGCTCATCATTTCTTGATTTCACATCAGGATAATTTCGTGAAAATGTATTTTGATAATTTTGAGCAATACTACATGTATCCTAAAGAAAGGTCTTTAAAGTATAGTTGAAAAATTAATCTTTTGATAATTAGAATTAGTTTTAATTTACTGAATAAGTATTCATTTGGCTTTGAATTGTGAAGAAGGAGACTAACTTTCTCGTGTCCTAAATCTTCTTTATTTTTTGTGATAGTGATACATAATCACCTTATGACAAGATGGGTTTGTCATTACAACGAACAAATGTAATTTCTGTATAATTTGAAATGACTCAAGATACACCAACCAGTTAATAAAATATGATATACTAATTTAATTTAGCTTAGTTTTAGATACAACTACTAATATATTCTATATAGACCACTCAAATAATAGCTAGCTATATCATCAGGTACAATAGCCATATAACCACTTCCCTTTTATAAAAGAATTAATAATTAAAGTTTTTAAAATTGATTAATTTTCAGCTGATTCTGACCATCAATTTGTATGACGGATTTCTAGAAAGTTGAATTTTAAGGCGTTCAATTGTGATTTTTGATAAACACAATATACAATTAATGTAATTTACATGTCTTAAATTTTAATTATTCAATAATGATAATAACTATAATCCAAGTATTTCACTAACTTCTTACATTTCTTGGGCATTGTATCATAGAAATCCGAAAGGTCAGTAATATTCAAAAGAATCAAAATGGTATGTAACAAACAATGGATACAATGACAAAAATCATCTTTAATTTTTCTTTTGAATAATTTATTTTATAAAATGTAAAATGTCAAGTATTGTTGATGCATTCAATATTTATTTATTTAAGGAAAATAGATGAAATTTGTAATTTATTTCAATTTTGTCAACAAATCACTCAAAAAATTGATTAAAGTGTTTTACTCTTACAAGCAGGCGAGAGTTCTTTACGCCTTTTCAAGGAGTAAAACTTGTAAAATTCGTTTTTAAAAAATACTTTTAAAGAGTAGGACTTTATAAGTTCGATTTCTAAAAAATTAAAAAAAATAAAGTTGTACTTATAAAAACCGATTTCGTGTTTTTTTTAAGTCAAATTTTATAAATCCAACTTCTTTTTTAAACAAAGTCCATCTTTATAAATTCAACTTCTAAGTTTTATTTATGGAATTATAAAATTATCTAGCAATTACATAAATTTTTTCTTGAATTACGTCAAAGTGGAACAAATAGCTGATCTACACGTATACATGTAGAAAAGAGAAAGGGGAGGAAAAAAACAATCACAACACTTGAAAAAGGGGAGGATATTCCAATACCCCTGGAAAACAAAAAATTTTGTCCTTTAGGGTGGTGAGTTCCAAAATTCCCTTTTTACCGTCCTTCCAATGGTTACTTTTTCTAGAATCCGAGTTTAGCCCAAAAATTTTGAAAACTTTTCAAATAAGTCCTTGGATTGGCTGGCGAAGGAAAATCTTCAGGAAATCCTTCTGAAACTCCGTCACGGTTGGAGTTCATTCCAGAGTCTAGGCCGACTCCTTTTGGAATTAGCAAGAGTATAAATGATATTTTAACTCAGCTAACTATTCAGGGGAGTACAGAAACTCTAGAAAGCCGAAAACAAATGGCAAAGGAAGTAGGCTCTATAGTAAATAACATGCTAGACGTACTGGAGAGAGAAAGAAGTTTAAAAAGGCCTGAAGCCGAGGCGACTTCTGGACTGGAGAGTACTACGGGAAAACCAGTCGAAAGATTGAATCTGAGAGGAAGAAATTTCAAACAGAATCAAGGCAAAAGTGTGGACAAGATGTATAAGGAGCTAGTGGCCCCTTACATTTTAGATGCACAGAAGCGAAATGCAAATTTGAACTCCCAAAGTGGGGAGTTGGCAAAAGACTTAAGGAAGGTCTTAGGTCTGGCAGAAGATGTTCCAGTTCATTTAGACAATAAAACGTTTAATGAATTGGTGACTGTGAAGAGGGAAATTTACAGGCCCGATTATCCTCATAGAACTAAACAAGAGTTTGTTCCAAGAGATAACGTCTTAAAGCCTATAATTACCCCTGTTGCTTTTCTAGACATAGATTGTGAAAAGCATGTATCTGAAAAGATAGATGAGTGGTTATCACTAATTCGAATGACTGCGTCTGCTGGGATACTATCCCCGGGATCGGTTTATGAGTTATGTGTTGCAGCCCTCATGGGAACGGCGCAGAAATACTGGAAGTCTTTGGTGACTCATACTGGCATCAAAGAGAAGATAGATCAAGCGCTGACTGTTGATGGTGTGTTAGCAATCATAGCTGATGCATTAAAACGGGAGTTCTGTGGTTTTTCATTATCCACTGAAACGGTGGAAAAAGAGCAATCATTAACTGCTCTAGTTAAACTATAGATTTGCGATATGTGCTGGTTTGATAGCTACGTATGTGAATTCCAGAAGTATTATTACAATCTGGACGTAGTCTCTCAACAGTTCATATTGGGAACCTTTTTTTGCAAAACTTCCAGAACATTGGCCGGAAGTTGCGCAAAAGGCCTATGAATTACTTCTGAGTGAAGAAAAAATTGTCTCTGGACTCGGAGGTAAAATTCAGGCGGTAAAGGACGCAATGCGGAAGGCATGTACTGAGCTCCAAGTTAAGGAGGCAGCTAAGAAGCTGCCATACCTAAACAAGAGCTGTTGTTCTCAGATTGAGTATGTACCTAGGAGGTATGGATGTGATACTCAAACAGAATCTATGAGAACAAGAAACTTTCCGAGAAAGAAAAAATTTGTTGGATACAACAAAAGGAAAGTTTGGCCAAAGAAAGACCTCTAGAAGAAACAAAGAGGAGGTCCTACTTACAAACCAAGGAGGTTTGTAAGGAGGCGGAATAACCTTAAAGATAAAGATAGGACCGAAGCCTTTAAGCGAAAGCATGGCAGAGAACCTAAGTATCCAAAAGGAAAGCCGTTGAGCAACTGCAATTGTTGCTGGTTTTGTGGATCAAAAGCCCACAAAGAGGATACTTGTCCTCAGAAAAACCAAAGGAGAGAAAGACTCCGAATGGTGTTTCTGGATGACAGGAGTCATGAGGAAGAAGTCCTAGCTTACGAACCAATAGATGAGCAGGATATTTCTGACTTAGACTCGGAAGTAGAATCCATCTATGAGGTAGTGTCAAATAATGACACTGACTCAGAAGAGGATTCTGATCTCTGGAAAATGCATCTGTTCATGATGAGAGTAGAGCAAAACGGAGATGGTGATGAGATGGTTCATTTGGAAGCATCGAATCAAGTACTGGAGGAATCCCACCTGTACGAAGATCCATCCCAGTCAGTCCTGGAATGGGGATTGCCTAATGTTAATGTGAGAGAGGTTTATAATGTGTCAAGATTTAATTTTAGATCTATAATAGACATCTCACAAACAGAAGCAACGGCTCAAGTTACATGTACGGAACTTGAGACTTTGGATATCCCATTACTCAACGTACAACGCATTAGGGAAACCATGCAACGTGGGAGAGGTGTATATAACTATATACATATTGGGTTAATCCAAGTAGGACTGATTCCGCTATTTCATCTCCCAGCGGATAGTCCTGTGGTAGCAGCTGTAATCGATAAACGATGGCGAGAGTTTAGAGATCAGCTGATATCAGGTATACAGGCCAACCTTGCACACAGCCTTGTATGGTTCCAGGTCCATCCAAATTTCATGATGGCCCTGAACGATCGTTGTTTGGGAAATTCATTGACCTTAAGGATTAAATCAATGAATATGGATAGAATGAATTCCCAGGCCAAGTTTTTGGCGTATCACACTAGGGTAATTTACCGATTGGTAAATACTACTAGTCTAGGTGTGAGGAACATCTCAAGACTTACTGAGTTGTTCGAGGAAGGTCATAATAACTACCAACAATTTCATAGGCGAGAGGTAAACCCATTGGAGTTAACCTGGCCAAGAAATTGGGTTATGACTGAGCCTGGTAGTAACTCTAGACCGATTAGTGCGGCTAATATCCGACGGAGAGGTAATGAGATTACTTTAATGTTGGGAGAACCGTCTAGAGAAAGTTTTAGAGCTGACAGGCATTTGCCTGTGAGGATACTACTCCTGAGAGAACCAAGAACTCATACGTTCTCTGAAGTTTCTTCTAGAGCTAGTGATGTGGGAAAAGACATAATTGTGTCTCGACCAGCAGAAGCATCTGCTCCACCACTAATAGAAGAAATGTCTCGAAGGTCTACAGATTCGAGAACCCCGTCTCAACATACGGGTAGAATCGTGGGATATAGACAGGTGTCACTACCAGTCTATGAGGATCCAGTAGATCAAACGAGAAATGAATCAATACGGATGATGAGGGTTACCTATCCGAATAACTCTTTATCCAATATTCCTGAAGTCTGTAAGGTTATTGAGCAAATAGCCGAGCAGAGGTCTATGTCATAGACGAAATCTGGAGGATGATAGAACCATTCCAAGAAGTACCTAAGAATATTGGGTTTAGTGTAAGGAAGGAAGACTTGAGCACATATGTAGCTCTAACCTTCAAGTTTCCTGAATACTATGAGTATTCTCTGGATACTTTGATAGACACTAGGTGTAGCATAACTTGTGCTAGACTCAATGCACTACCAGATGAGTGGTGGAAACCACTGCAGAAACCTATCCACATGGTAAACGTAGATGGAATGGCGACAATAGTCAGCCATAAGGCCAATAATGTGCCTGTCTTTATTGATGGACAACAGTTCATCATAAAAGAGATCCTGGCCCATCCTTTATTAGAGGTAGACATCATAATTGGTAATGCCTTTCTAAAAGGACAAAAGGAAAACCTACCTTTTGTGCAGGATGTCCATCATGTATCCATTGGTGGGGTGAAAATCAGTATTCTCTAGGAACCAAAGTTAAGATTAAAGTTTGGTTTTTATCCGGTAAAACGGACAGAGTACTGTGGTAATTCGCCATGTGAAAAAGCTTTCAGAGTGCGAGCTCAACGTGGTGATATACGGTTGGATGAGAACGATTCATGGGAACAAACCCTGTTTTCTCCGACGAATACTACGAGTTCTAACTGGTATGACGACTTGTTTCCCAAACAAGAAGTGTGCAGGGCAGTAAAGTTAACCGGAACAAAATGGGATAAGTTCTTGGTAAAACTTGCCGACAATTTTAGTGAGGATCCATTAAAATTATGGAGTCGGAATAGCCTAAAGGCTAGACTCGAATTAAAGGATCCCGGAACCATTATAAGAGCCAGAAACATCACGTATACGGCTGAAATGGTTGAGGAGTTTGACAAACAAATTCATGAGTTGCTTAAAAAAGGCTTGATTAGGGACATTTATAGTCCACATTCTAGTCCTGCCTTTATGGTAATTAATCATGCCGAGCAGGTGCGAGGTAAAGCACTTATGGTTATAGATTATCATCAGCTTAAAGGATGATGGCTATAAGATTCCCACTGCGGGAGATTTAATTGATAGGGTTAGTTTGAGCCAACCAAAATTCTTCTCTAAGTTTGACTTGAAAAGTGGATACTGGCAAGTCAAGATGGAGGAAGAGTCGGTTCCTCTAACTGCCTTCAATGCTCCGCAAGGAATGTTTGAATGACTGGTGATGCCGTTCGGCCTGAAAAATGCTCCAGGCGTATTTCAGCGCAAAATGGATAATGCTTTCAAGCAAGTCCGAAAATTTTGTGCGGTCTATATTGACGATGTGCTAGTCTACAGTCAGACTGAAGACGACCACATGAGGCACCTGGACAAGGTGACTGATGTCTTCCGATAGGAGGGCATGATTCTATCAGAAATGAAGATAGAATGGTTTAGGGAGTCAGTTAATTTTCTAGGCATGGAAATTGAGCAAGGAAAGATAAAATTACAAAGCCATATAGCCGAGAAAATAGTTGATTTTCCTGACAGACTTGAGGACAGAAAATAAGTCCAAAGATTTTGTGGATTTGTTAACTATGCAAGAAAGTTTGTGAAAGATCTTTCCCAAGATCTGGGTAGGATTTCGAAGAAAACCTTTTCGGTAAATCCTTGGATATGGGAAGATGAGGACACTCATGCTATTCAGAGAATTAAGAGAAAGGTGAAAAATTTACCGCAACTCTCTTTACCATCTGATAAGGATGAATTAGTTCTGGAGATAGAAGCTTCAAACGATTTTTGGGGTGTTGTCCTTAAAATTAAAGGAAGAAAACCAGAACCCCTCTGTAAGTATTGGTCGGGTAGTTTTAAGGGGTATCAACTCCAGTACCCGATACATGAAAAAGAAGTATTGGCGTTAAAAAATGGAATAAAAGCCTTTTACATCTTTTTGGCACCAAAGAAATTCCTAGTGCGCTTTGACTCGACCTATGTAAAAAGGTTTATGAGTCTGAACCTCAAGGAGGCTAGGCAAACTAGACTTTTGAAGTTGCAAGAGTGGTTTAGCTATTATAAATTCGATGTCGAGTATATCTCTTCAGACAAAAACATAATAGCTGATTCTCTTTCTAGAGAACTTGCAGATGGATCCCGCAGCAAAGAAGAAGATCTGCTGGAGATGCAAGCAGGAGGGATACTCCAAGAAGGTATGTCCATATCCTATCAAGAAAGATAGTAAGCATAGTGATGCTGGTTCCAATTCTGGAACGAAATCAGCTTTGTGCTAGCAGTGTAAGCGACCTGGACACCGATCATTCGAATGTCCCAGTAAGCTGAAGACTGCAGATGCCCAAAAAGGGGTGGCTAATCTCAAGGAAAAGGTAAAAACCAACTCCAAGAGAAAGGCGGAAACAGATCTCCAGAATGAGATGGTTTATCCTAAGAAGAAAGCTCCGGCTAACTTCAAGGGAAAAACGAAAGATGATTCTCAGAAAAGAATGGCTGAACCAAACGAAAAGTTAATAACCAATTCCCAAGGGAAAGCGGAGAAAGATTCCTAGAAGGGAGTGACGGGTCCTAAGGGAGAAGATAGTATCAAACCCAAAGGAAACGTGAAGGAAGATCTTCAAGAGAAGATGGTTGATCCTGAAGAGGTAAGCTCTAAAGGAAAAGCGAAAATGGCATATCTGAAGGAAGAAGCTCAGGCTGATTCCCAGGAGAAAGCCAGAAAGAAGAAGAAAGCAAAGCGGCTTTAGTCTTCTGGTCCCAAAAAGGACGATAAGGTTGAAGAACCTTGGTGGTCTCCTCTGACCATGGAGCAGTTTAGTTACTGCCATAACCATCTGGCCAAAAAGCAGAAAATCTCTATTAACCAAGCTGTAAAGTCCTACAAAGCTTTGTTACAAAGCAAAGAGGAACAGAAAGAGTAGGTAAAGAGTGAGTATGCAGAGGAGGAGGCAAAGTTTAAAGCCTTCATTGGCGAGCCAATTATTCAGAAGGAAGAACATCCTGATGAAGCGGATGATATGGAGTACGATGAGTATTTCAATTACGAGATACCCGGAACACTCGAAGAAGGTAATCCTAAAACTCAGGAGAACCTTGAGGAAGTAATTCCTGAAGGAGGTTCAGTTGAACCTGGTGAGCAAGCTCACGATGACAAAGGTCATGAAGATCTCGATAGATCTTGGTTTTTTTATTTGGACTCTTTCGAAGATGAATCCCTGTCCTGGGATGCCACTGTTGTTTGTGGAGGACTTATGGGAGGTATTAAAAGAAATTACCAAGCCCAAATTAAGTTTTTCGCAGCAAAGGCGATTGAGTACATCAAACATCTGGAAGCCAAGTTAACTTACAAGGCTACAGATGGGGAAGAGTTGTCTAAATTGGTACAAGATAGACAGCAAATTCTCACAACGACTATGTCCATATTACCGCTGGAAGTTAAAGACTATGAGACTTCAAAAGTGGTGGTAGATATGAGAGAATCCTCGCTTGAGGAAAACTCTGTACTTCAACCGTATCTACATTAGATATCGGAGAAGTGGCCATCCCTGAGGATTAGTTCAGGTATGGTGGGAGTTGCTTTACCTTATTTATATGTTGGTTTTGTTGATATTCTGGAGATCGATAGATCAGAACCGGAGCAGATAAACTCATTACCTCATTTGGTAAAGTTCATACTCGGGTGCCTTGGCTATGGTTCAAAATATGCCACGGCTCTGATTACTAGTACGATGATGGAGGAAGAAGAACATGAGCAATATGGGAAAGTAATTCTTCCTAACATGCAGGTGTGGGATATCCATCCGAGTGAAAGTAGGCATCTGAAAGAACCTCAAAAACAAGACCTCGATCAGAGGGGTTTATGGCACAAGTATTACAAGGATAAGACTGTAAGAAAGGCCCTAAAGGTTGAGTTTCTTAAGGATGTGCTTGAGCACGTATTTGCCCGCAAGGAGTTATACTATGTGCTCAGTGACGGTATGACAACTGTCACGATTCTCCGTTCTTATCTCAGCTATGTAGATGAGCAGGCAGGAGAGAAAGGATGGGAGAGAGTTCTGGATCTTCTAGATAGTTTCTGAAAGAGGGAGAACTCTGAACTGTACCTCCGGACGGACACCTTCGAAGTCTGGAGTAAAATCGCTGACTACACCGATAAATCCTTAGGGATTAGGGACTCTTGGAAGAAACTGGCGAGTTTTCACACGCCAGGGAAGAAGGAATCTCCTTGGATGAAGCAATAATGCGGAAAGGAGATAAAAATTGTATAGAGATAGACTAGGCAATCTTGTAGTCTAGTTAGCTTTTGTAAGCTTTTGTAAAAGTAGATTCTTTTTACTTTTAAGCTGGCAAACAGTGCATAGGCACCAGCTTGTTTGTGTATATATTTCACAACCCTTTACTATTTTCGGGAGAGGCAATCTGAATAGAGAATTTTCTCTCACATCTCTCTGAGTCAAAATTCTTTGATTGTTCTCCACAACAATACCTTAAGGGATCAAGAGTAGTTAGAATTAATCAAACTCGATTAAGACTAACTAAAGGATAGATTTACGAATCGAAACCTTGAAGGAATAGTCTTTATGACTTAACCTTGTGGTTGGATGAGGAGTGTCTATATAAGACCCTCGTGGTAAGGGCATTCAGAAGACACAGAAGAGCCTCTCACAGAATTCTCTACATTGAGAAGTGAGCGTCTCTTGAATTCCCAGAAGTTGCGGAAGCTTGGTGAACCCCGAAGCTACCCACTGGAGTAAGGTATGATAAGCATCTTAGTTTAAGTTGTTTATGTTTTAACCTGAGAGAAGACTTTAATCAAGAGATTAAAGTGATGCAGTGCACGGGTCATTCTTATGACTGATTGCCCTAATTCTGAATTACTCCATTTGGATCACGGGGTGGGCAAGGATTCTACTACTGGACTTCTCAATACGGTAGTAGATCGTCTGGAAAATCTATCCGCGCAGATAAATCAGTTATCAAAGTTGATAGAAATTTATTCTAAGAAATTAGAAGAACTGACTCTAATACAGAGTGAATTCGAGGAATACTTCCTTGAAGGTAAATCCAATCTCGGATTTACGACAAGTTCACGATACTCAAGCGAGTATTTGAGGTTGGTAGAACGCCGACGACAAAGACAATTGGAAAAAACCTCTTAAGATCGATTCCTGGTTTTGTCTGAAGAATATATAGCATGCTGATATCTAACTCTATCTGGAGTTAATTTGCATCGCTTATCTTCAATAAGTAAATTGGTATCAGAGCCGCTTAAGTAAAGTTTCCTAAGATTGTCTTGAAGGATTAAATTTGGGTTAAGAGCTTGGTTAGAAAAAGGTTAAAAAAAATGCCGTAAAACAGTAATTTTAAAACTCGCGAACATGATAAATTTGTTTTGGAACACCATAAGGAACATTTCCCTGAAAAAGGGAACACAAAAGCAATCCATCGTCCAAAAATTAAAGAAATAAAAAGAGAATCCTCCTCCTCTTCCTCCTTCCTCCCATTTTACATGCCTCTGCCAATCCCTCCCTCGCCCTAAATCAATCTTTCCGGTTCCACGTGGATGCATCACTCTGCAACCATCTCGTTGATTCCAATCTTCGATTCGCTGATGTGATTTCTGGATGTCTGGGGGATCACCTGTCGGTGGCGGCGGCGGCAGCGCAGGTGGATTCGTCCGGCAGAGGCACAACCTGGGTGGCGGTGCTGGTAGCGGTGGTGGCGGGGGCTACTCCTCTAACGGGGAGGATCTCGAGGACGACGCCTCTTCCAGAGCTTACAGCGCTTTCGCTGCCCCGCCTGCCCTCCCGAGTGGCTGGTCTTTGATCGACCTCGCAGTGAATACCCTCTGGATTGCCTCTGCAGTTTTCGTAGTTTACTATGGGGACTCGCAGAGCAACCTTGTGTTCCTGTTGTTGCGGGATGGACGGATTAGGAGGTAAAACATGGTTGAGACGTTATTCAAGACTGGTCTACTCATCTTTGTTGTAGACTGACAGAATCCTAGAATTCTAGTGTTTTAATTAGTGTAGGGCTTTGTTTCCATAGATTGTGGAATCTTTTGGGTTATGGATAATCGGGTGCATTCATAGACGACATGAGAGGAGCTGCAGCATAAGATCGTTGTTCCGTGTAATGCTGGATAAGGACTTGATTTGTTACAAGTTTGTGGAATTCGGCTTGCAAATATTTGTGAAGATTTTCGTGTTTGGAAATTATGATGAAACTAACTGTCAAAGTAGCAGCCTTTTTGTTACACCGAGCTTGTATTCACATCTACTTTTCTTTTATAACTCCACCCATATCAGGATGAGTCCATTAATACCCAATGCTAAGCATGGATTTGTAGAAATGGAATAGTTGTTCTCTTGTTTACCGCCGCATTCTTGTTGAATTCTAACTTTAAATATTTTCTTTATGTTAGTTAGGTGGTATGCGAATAGATCATTTGATGTTTATCAATTCTACTTACTTTGATTCTTTCTTGAACAGTTGTGTGGCATTTTCTTGTTTTTGTTGGATGAAGACAGATTATTGCAAATCATTCTGGTGTGATTCTGCAATGCTTCTAATCTCCTCTACGGTTGGTGTAATTGATAAACCGTGTGTTTCTGCAGGGTACCACTGTGCCTCGGGATGATTTCTGTTGCCCTGAATTTCCTCATCTTCTTCTACACAATCACGATGGCCTGGAGACTTCGTAGGTTTGATGAAAAGTGGGAGTTAACCAGTATTTCCGCTTTGCCTTTCGTTACCTCATTTGGAGTGATTGGCTTTTTCTCGTAAGACTTACATTTGAGGCTTTTTGTCAACTGTATTGCTCGGCAATTTTATTAGTAAGATAGCTTGATCATATTTTGGCATGTCACCTGCAGGTTGTCTTTTGCTTTATGGCCAATTTGGGGCTTCTTATCATTACCTTTGCTGGTAAGCTGGGTATCCATCAGTGACACATTATTTTGCTTATTTATTTTGGGAAAACCTTCTCATGCACAGATGACATTTGTTGCAGTTCACTCTTTTCATGGTATCCATGGTCATATTGCCAAGTATAATGATCGGGATCCTGAAACGCAAAAACGACGGCCTCCGAGTAGACTAATCACAGGACTCAGCCACAGACTGAACCTTGCTGAAGGAGAGACTTTGCTAAATAGGTCGTATTCTTTCATTTGTACAGATATTTCTGATTTGTAGGTCCCATTCTGGACAAAGTTGATTTATTTGTAGCATGTCATAGTATTTCTTTGAAAGAGCATGGGGACTCAGTCATATGCCTGTGTTATTCGGTTTTTGAAAAGCTAATCAGATAAACACTTTTTCTTGTTCGGGAGAGCTTTCCCCTAAAGCATTTTATCTAACGCGGGGTTGTGGCTTCGGTGGGTGCATATGCTTATTTTCGTGTCACTTACACATAAGATCATAATAATTTGTTCAGCATATTCTGATTCTGTAGTTTAACAGGATATTAGGTTTGATTCAATCAATTCTACTACACTAATTCAATCCCCTTCTTTGTGCAACCCTATACCAACACGTACTTTCTCGAATTACGAAATAATATCGTTTTTTTTTATATCAGCGAAGTTCGTGGTGGACATACTTTTTGCGAGCCCTTAGACAAGGCTCGGAGGCTCTTTGACAAGCCCGCGAGCCTCAGGTCCGGCCTCACTACATCCCCTCTAGGCCCGACTTGAAGTCTGCTCCCCTGTCGGTCCAATTTCAGTTGAAGCCCAAAGGCCCAGCAGGCGAGCGCGGCTCTTGGGCTTTATTAGCCATCACCCAAGACACCAACCGTAAAAGTGGGTGTGCAAGGTGGGGTTTGAACTAGGAATCATGACAAGGTTCCAAACAACCATCACCCACCTTACGCCACTTGCGTGTCCTCGGAAGAACAATATCATACTATTTTGAAAAAGGTCGATGGACTTTGTACTCGTTTACGAAGTTTATTCATATTTTACGAAATGGTCCATACAATTTTTTCAAGTACATGTTATTGTTTTGTAATGTCCAAAATATATTTAACTTCCCACTTTATTGAAACAAAATTCCGTATAAATTTACAAAGCTCATTCGTACTTTAACGGTCTATTCGATTTTACGAAACCGGTGCGAATCCCATAGTCTTTTAAGCAACACTTTCGTACATTACAAAATAGTGTGACATGGTCCATATAATTTTTTGAAGTACATGTTACTGATTCGTAACGTCTGAAATATATTTCATAAAGTACTAAGTCCTTCCCACTTTATTGAAACAAAAGTTCGTATAAATTTACGAAGCTCATTCGTCCTTCTATGGTCTATTCGATTTTACGAAACTCGTACGAAGCCTACGGTCTTTTAAAAAACACTTTCTTACATTACAAAATAGTGTGATATGGTTTCTCAAAAAAAAATACAAAACAATATGAAATTAATTCTTACCGACGAAATCTCCTATTAGGGAAACTTTATCACGTTTTTGGTGCATAATATATCAAAAACGGAATCCGATGGTTCCAAATCCGAGGAATTGTGTTGATGGTAATAAGCTCAGGTAGCTTCTTGAGAGTACCAAGGTTTCCCGTAAAAAAATGCTAAAAGATAAAAAAACATGTTATTATTTCAAAAATTAAACTAAATAATTTTCACATATTTTAAAATTTTTAACGCAAGAAAATTTTTAATTTAGATTATTCAGCAAATATTTCATAGCTGTGTTAAATTAAATTTGTTTGTAATTAAATAGAAATAATCAGGGTAGAATTCAGAACGAATATTTGAATCGATCAAGTTCTTACTGGTGGCAGGCATATTCTAAATTCGGAAGATTAGAAACCCACCAACATTATCTGATGGATTTTAGAGAAGAACGCCTTAATCGTTAATCACCTATTCCGTGAGAAACCATGTTTTTCTTTATTTAAAACACTTTTTATTGTAAAAAAAATAAAAAGAAATTAAATGATGTGAAAATATATTTATATAATTCTATTTGCACGGGAATTACATTTTAAATGTAATCGCCGGTAAGATTTTAAATAAACCCAAAAGTAAACAAAGAACACTTGTTTTCATGAACTAAAACCAGGAACTTACGACCAAATGTGCTGAATAGACATAATTACACTGGAAATATAAATGGTGAAAAAATATGAGGAAGGCTTAGAAAAGAAAGTGCCTCTGTGATGGTTAATTGTCGTATTTTACAATGGAGAGAGCATAGACCGCCAAAGGAACGTGGGTGGGAATGTATAGTGACGTCGGGAAACCGCTCTGCAACGTGTCATTGTGGGGTGATTGGCATGTCAAGTTCGAGCTGTCGAAGGAATCATCTCGACCTTGATCTCCAGGTAGGCTTCTCGTTCTGGGTGTACGGCATGTCCTCTCGAACTCATTATACTGAATTGATACTGAGCTCTAGCTGTTGAAGGATTTAAAGGGTTCATTTCTGATCCTCAAAATAGGCTCTCCATTTTGGGTATCTTCTCAGAATTCATCTTGTTGGAACAATACCTCACTGGAGCTGCAAGAAAAACTATCTCGACCTCGACGAGTTGCTGAGAAGACCATCTCGACCTCCATTGTCTAACTTGCTCTTCGAGTTGATAAACATATGAACTCGACTCAAACATCACGACACTTCACGTTCTCTAATGGAAAACCGACGGGAATAAACATAACCATCGAGAAGTTTTAAAATAACATCAATTCTCAAGAGAAAGTAAACCAAAGGACTAAATATCATACAACAACGATGTCAATGAACAAACAAAAAGGAGACCCCCCCAGCTCCCAAAACTGGATCTCCTTCAGTGGTATCGACTATGGCCCCTCATACAATACTACAACAAAGACACCCCCTCATCAAAGATTAAAGGCGAATCATAATCATGGATTTAACTTATAATGCCCAAAGACATCAATCATCTTTTGACTTGGTGGAATTGATCATCTTTTTTCTCGGACAAGAATACTTTAGTCACTGAAGAATGGTCAGGCAACTGGCTTCAGGTCCAATGAAGTTCGGCTCATGTCACATTTGCCGGCCCTGCAAGAACGTCGTAATGATATATACAATCAAGAACTCTTCACACTTTCATACACGAAGAAAGCGCCGGCATATATCTGCAGCAGCAAATTCTGAAACTTTGATTCCTAAAAGGTGCAGCCCAATTCTTATTCACATGCAACTAAAGAAACCGTGAAAATCGATTAGGACAAGATTTCTTCCGAACAATAATACAAAGTTAGACGTGATACCTCACTCTCCAAATAATTTCTCCGTCGCATTCACATGTATCAAATTTTATCATTGAGAACCTAAGTCGATAAAAAGCAATAAGTTCTGTGCAGGGTAACTTAATGTCAAAGACTCCCCTACTTACCATTATGGGTAAAACATTTCAGACGTTCCCTGCCCAAACACTTTCAGAAGCTGGTGATGATGATGCATCCCGATTTCGATTTGGAAAGAAAGGTCTTCCGTGGAATGATCTGGTTTTCCTTGGATTCTCAAAAAGCTGCTTCCTGAGAACTCCATGCAACCGTCCGAATAACTGCTTCTTTAGTGACTCGAAGGCCAGATCTAATCTCTCCAGCTGTTCCATTGCATTAATGTTATACATAAACAAACCATAGTAAAGATCAAAACTATCATTGGCTGTGTTGTCAACCAACTTCAACAAAGTCTCGTATCCTCTAGTATTGATGGGAGTAGAATCCAATCTCAACTTCTCCAGAATCCTTCCAACAGTGTGAGTGATGAATTGCGACCCAGCAGCATGTCGGTCGTGCTCTTCACAAGACATCTCCACCATCCGACAGCCTTCTTCACTGAATATGTTAAGAAATCTGTCGCACCGTGATATCCTTTCGCCATTGTTTCCTATCCTGACTTTGTCATAGACAAAGGCAAGATCATTCCACCCATTTTTACCACTATCAGGTCCAAACATCGGATGTGTGCAGAGGATATCGAAATCTGAAGGAAGGTTTTGCAGAAACAAGCTTCTAGGAAATTCTTTCACCGAAAGCACATCAACAAACAAAGTACTTCTTTTCAGTCTCTGAACAGGCAAAGATGTAAGAAATTTCTCTGTTGAGAGAATCGAAGTACAAAGAAGGATCACTTCTGGATGTGCTTCACAAAGATCATCAGCATCAGAGAAGAATGATACCCCGAGCTTCTTAGCAATGCCCGAGTAATCTGTTCGTGAATATGCTATAACAGTGTGACCATGGCGAACAAAGGTCTTCGCAAGGAACTGGCCAAAATTGCCAAAACCAACAATAGCGATTTTCAAAGGAAGCCTGCCGGTACTTTGCTGTGAGATAGAGAAGCTGGAATCAATCGGTTGATAAACATGCTTCAGCCTGTGGTTTAGTATAAAAGCAACATTTGTAAGCAAAAAAGTCACATCAAAGCCAGCCAAAGATCGAATTGGATCCCCATGCCATGACTAAAACAATGGAAAAAATCAAACGACAAAAGTCATGTCTACAGCGATATCCCACTATAAGGGCAAGTAAAAGGATGAAATCTCGAGAAACAATTTATATTAAGCCTTGTGAGGATATGCTCGACAAAATTCATACTGGCTCAAACAGATGACTTGAGTGTCATTTCTAACCTCATTGAAGTTATACACAAAAATCTATAAACCTTAGAGCGTACCAGTATAAAGCTATATATAGCAGGAAAAAGAAGTAAAATCAGTGGCGTCCTGCTGAAGGCAGACATCACAGAATAGCATGAGACGTGTTCCCACCGCACTTCTTGCGGTATAAAAGTAACCAACAATGCTCATGCACAGAGGCCCATATTTACAGCAAACCAAGTCATAGTACATGTAAGGACAACCAGGATATTTTCTACAACAAACCAGTCACAACCACTCAAATGAAGTAGAGCCAATCTGAAGGCCAGTTCAGACATGACCACTTTGCATAGCAATTGTTAACCCTCCACCAGAAAACAAATCATGTTCGACAAATGCTGCTCCATAGTCAATCTTCTAGTACATGATATAACAGAAACTGGCCTTAGCAACAACACAAAAACCGATTTTCAAGTACGTGATCTACACAGATATATGAACCAATAGGACTCGTACTAAATACTAATCCCATGAAATGAAAGGAAGTACTCAAATACACAACCAGTGTTATTAAAAGCTCTTTGGGCCCTTGCCTATGTGACAAGGCAGGGCCAGGCGCCAAAAGAGGCACCGGAAATATTTCAGGGAAATGTCCTCGGCCCCAGTGAACTCTCCTCTTACCCTCCCCAGGTCTTTTAGGGAAATGTGTGAGAAAGGTTGTAGAGGAAGGAAAAAGATTGAAGTCGGATGGCGGCTTAGACAGATTGAATTAGGATTGTAGACAACTCATGCAAGTATCGTGTGGTGTATGAGTCATAAAAATAGTGTTTTGCACATAGGCCCTGTAAACAATAAGGTGAGCGCCTCACCTGGCGCATCACACCTCAGTGATCAGAAACGTTGGAGCCTTAGGGGCGCCTGGCGCCTGGCGCCCGGCGCCTTAACAACACTTTACACAACAAGTGCACCCGCGTACACCAGCCTTCTCATATATGATTCTCTCACTACTTATGACATTTACTTTACTATCTATACTTAGGATGAAGAAACAGCCATATAAACAAGACTAGCACAACTGTAAATGCTTGAAAACTACTAGACATGGAAATGTCAAAACAATTATAATCAATTGCCATACAATTACTGCAGGATGCTCCACAGATGCAGCTAAAGCAGAAATATTCCAAATGACTTAACTACAAGAGCAAACCTTTCTCACCTGACATCCTCTGAACTGTAGGCCATAGCCACAACATTTTTGTGTTCCTGGTCATCTCTCACCGCCATATCATTACTCTCCCTCAAAGCCTCCATCTGAACATTTGCAGCTCCATACCCCCCAAACAGTTCCTTCCTCACGACCTCATGCAACCGACCAAACAACTCCTTCCTCAATGCCTCGAAGGACAAGTCCAGCCGCTCAAGCACCTCCAAAGCCTTTCCATTATATAAGAACAGCCCATAATACAAGTCAAAACTATCCGAGGCTGTATTCTCCACCACTTCTAGCAAGGCCTCATACCCTTTCGTGTCAATTGGCGTGGCCTCCAAATTCAACAGATTCAACACCCTCCCCACCGTGTGCGTAATAAACTGTGATTCCGCAGCATATCCATCATGCTCATTGCATCCCATCTCCACCATGTTACACCCTTCCCTCCTGAATACGTCCAAGAACCTTTCAATTCTTAATTCCCTACTCACATCCACCCCTACCCTAACCTTTTCATACGCAAAGTTCAGACCATGCCACGAGTTACGGGCACTTTCGGGGCCAAACATCGGGTGGGTACAGAGGACATCAAAATCGGGTGGGAGCAACTGGAGTAGGAGGTTCTTGGGGAACTCCTTCACAGAAAGGACGTCGACGAATAATGTGTTTCTCCTGAGGCGCTGCAGCGGGAGTGATCTGATAACCTGCTGGGTGGATATGATGGAGGTGGAGAGGATGATGACGTCGGGGTGCTGCTCACAAAGGTCGTGCTGGTCCGCAAAGAAGGGAACGCCAAGTTCGCGGGAGACATCGGAGTAGTCAGAGCGGGAGTGCGCGAGGATGGTGTGGCCATGCAGGGCTAGGGTTTTGGCTAGAAACTGGCCGAAGTTGCCGAAGCCAATGATAGCAATCTTGAGCGGGGGCAGCGGGGTCTCCGTAAACGCCGCAGAAATGGAGGGCGGTTTAGCTGCTTCAACGGGCAGGATGGGACGGATACGGTAGCCGCAGCGACTGTGGAAAGTGGGCATGCACAGGGATGGGATGCGAAGCAGGTGGCGGCCGGGAGGAGGAAGGGAATAGGTAGAAAAGCGGAGGAGGGTGGTCTCCGGCGTAGGAGGCACGATGGAGATCATCCCTTACGCTTGAATAGGTTTTTTTAACGAGAATGAACAACAGGATTGACGGCGCCCAGATCAAGCATTGGACAAACACATTCTCCCCATCGAGGTTGTCAAGGTCCGGACCAGCGAGCAGGTTCGGGAATGGGGAGGTTCCATACGTGAATCCCACAACCGATGATCGTTCTTTATTTTTAGAATACATGCTTAAAAAATCATTAAAGAACCAACTCGGTCGATTTCGATATCACTTTCGATACAGGTTCCGATATTAGATCCATGCTCATCAACCCATAACCAGTATTGAGAAAATAAAAATTCAAATAGCCAAGCCAAGCCAAGCCAAGCAAAGGCGATACACAAAACAGGGGACGACAATCAATCATTGATCAAGCTAAATATAGCAAAACAAAGCATGCAACAAAAACTCAAGAAAACCCATAATCCAAAAATAATCAAGATCCGAACTTTAAACTCAAAACAGCGCAGACATTAGAAATAAAGAACCACTCCACCCGATTCCAAGCAAGGAGTATCGGAAGAAAGAAAGTCAGTCAATGTGGGAGAAAGAGACTGGAATATCCTAATGGAGGTAAGTGAAGGCGGAGGGACGATCGGTAAAAAGACTCTTGGGGGAGAGTCCTGACAGAACGAGTGGAGGGTGGTGAAGAAGAACAAGAGAGGAAGGAGCGTTTGAGAGGGGGATGGAGAGAGGAGACGGAAGAAGTGTGTTGGGGAGAGGGGGATTAAACCCATATTTTATTTTTTTATATTATTATCCCAGGCCCAGGCGACGCCCTCCTCCCAAATCAAGCGATAAGGATAGGAGAGGGGAATTAAACTTGAACCGATATTTTATTTTTTTATATTATTATCCCAGATGACGGACACCCTACTCCCAAATCAGGCGATTGGTCCTTGCGAGGACACCCAAGTGGCGTAAGGTGGGTGGTGGGTGTTAGGAACCTTGTCATGATCCCTGGTTCGAACCCCATCATGCACACTCCACTTGGAAAATTAAGGTTGGTCTCCTGGGTGATGGCTAATAAAGCCCAGGAGCCGCCCACCTGCTGGGCCTTTGGGCCTCAACTGAAATTGGACCGATAGGGGAGCAAGCCTCAAGTCGGGCCCAGAGGGGATGTAGAGGGGCCGAGCCTGAGGTTCACAGACTTGTAAAAGAGCCTCCGAACCTCGTGAGAGGGCTCGCAAAAAGTAAGTCCACCACGAATCCCGCTGATATCAAAAAAAAAAATCAGGCGATTGGACCGTCCAATGAGAGATTTATATAAAAGAAAAAGAAAAAGAAAAAACATAGCTTTTAGGGGGGTGGTGTAAGGATCGCCGATTTTACGAATTTAAAAAAAAAATTTCATTTCGCATTGGTAGTAAATGTTTGGTACAAACATGTTTACAATTCGTCATTTACTTGCTTCCTTCGCTTACAACTATGACTCTATGATGGACGGATGTATGAGGAACTCCTAGAACCTGTGAGAGACTAAAAACATTATGGTATAGCCTAAGTATGCAGCCTCGGCAAGAAGAATGCCCCATACTTGGATCGTCACCACTTCATGCGCACAACGGCACCACTACCGCTTCACTTCGTTACACGAATGACTCCCTATAGCCAGACCATTCCAACCTCGTTCCAGCCTACCACAGCCGTCTTCTTAACCTTTCCAAGGGCAGGATTCGAGCATCCTAACCCCTCCTAAACACACGGCATGAATCAGCCCACGACTCGTCCGCAACATCGCCATTTCACTTGCTCGTTTCAACCGAACATTGTCTTGTTCGGTCTCACCTCCCATCCACCCCCGAGCATTACTTCCGTGCCTCATTTCACACGAGGAATAAGCCTCTCTAGGCCAGCAAGGGACTCCAATTCAGTCCATGCATTCCAGCCCCATGGCCGATCCGTTTCCGAAACATATATCTCGCGGTTCCGCTCGTAGAGCGCGGTAACGGGGTACGACCGCTATGGGTCCGACCCTCCTTCTTTCCATTCTTTATTCCATCATTTTCCAGCCCCTAAGGACCGAGTTTCGACCACCAAGGTCGCCCTTACATTCCCCCAACCGACCATTCCGTCGTAGCGACGATTCACGGAACACAACTACGTTCGCTAACCGAGAGGGGTCCGAGGTGGCTTCCCTTTTCATTCCCAAGGTCCGGCCACCCCTACCCAACCCCCATTCAGCTCACAAGTCACCATATTTACAGCAGCGAGACCTCAACATTATAGTGCTAAAGCAGAAGGAAAATCGGAGAAGGGTCATGGAACATACCTTCCGGTCACTCCCGTGCACAAATTAGTGAGTTCCTTCCTTCGACGAACGATCTCCTCCCTCGAAGGCTGTCCTTTCTTGACCCTTAACCCCAAGCTTGTGCGACACTGAGTTCTCATCGTCCAAGGATCCACGATAGTTGCCCTTCTTCCTTCCCCTTCCGCGGATGCACTTGCTCCGGCCGCTTCCCTCTTTTCTCCTTTCTTCTTCTTCTTCTTTTCTTCTTTCTTCTTCTTCTTCCTCTTCTTCTTATGGACGTCTACCGACACCTCCTTCCCTTTCTTTTCAGCCTCCTTAAGCTTCTTATTAGTGTCCCATAATGATGACAAGTGGGCCCCACCATCCATGGCTTGTGGAAGAAGCCTTGGGCTTGATTAGCACTGGTTTCAGGCTTGATTTAACCTTAATTAAACCAACTCATTAATCACTATTTTGTCTTATTTGACCAGCTTAGTCGTGCTTCTAAACTTGTAGGATTTGCGGCCAAAATTCAGTCATTAATCCTCACGAAAGTGGGCTGCCCGCGAGCGACGTCGTCGAGTATTTGGGCAGCCCCTTTCGCGCACATCGATCACCCTTTCTCTGCTTCATGTTATTCACTTTTCATCCACATTTGGGGCTGAAAAATCATTGAATTTTTTGCCATAATCGATTCGGTTCTCAACCATAACGTTAAGTACGTCTTAACCGCAACAACTCCAAGCTTATCGTCACGACAACGAAATTGTCAATCCCGTCGTTCGCCCGTATACTTTCAAACATTTCTCCTTCACTTAGGAAGCTGTCCATGTTGCTCATGGAAGTGTCCTTGGGCATTGAACATCATTCTTGAGTATCGTTCGCATCATTCCATTCTTACGTATTCAAACCGTCCATTCATTTTTCCGGACTCAATCATACCATCTCACGAATTTTCCCTTTTCGTTACACATTCATATCATGGTACAACCCTATTTACATTAACAAACTAAAAGGTGAAAATATGGGGTATTACAGGTGGGCTTATTTCCTTTTCCTTTGGTTAATTATGAAGCACGTAAACCGACCACACTAACTGTCCCTTCCTTCTAGAGCCAAAGGGAGAACCAGAACCAAGTTGGGTAAAGTAAAATTTAGGAACAGGTTGGATAAAATTTAGATTAGTACTAGGTTCTCCGGGTTGGTTCCGAGGGGATAACCTAAAACCGTACCTGGTACTGCCAGTTTTAAAAAATTTAGAGCCTAGAACCTATCCGATCAATTCGAGAACCTGTACTGACACCGGCCTTATGATACCGATTCCGACCGATTCCCGAATTTACCCGGAACGTATGTTCACCCCTAGTCCAGACGACATGCTCAAAGTCCATCTTGTTATTATTACTGTTCAATGTCATCAATAGGTAAGACATGGAGGCAAGAAAGTTGAGGATTGTAAGGTTTTACTATTTGTTTGAATTTTTTTGTTGTAATTTAGGAAATTTTCTATTTGCTGCCTTTATGTGATAGGGTTGCGGTTTCAATCGTAATTTTAAATTACTTAGAAATATTTTTTGATGAATTGTTGATGATCAGATCGCGGTTATGAACCGCAACATAGGGATTGTAAATAGTGAATTTTAGACATTCTGACTATTATTTAATCAATTTTTTAAATGATAGGTAAATTCGAACAAACCTCCAAGAATGTTACTTTAATGTTAGTTTAAAGAAAAATCAAATACTTTCGAAATTATGCTATTATCGCCCTTAAATTATTATTGATATAAGTGTCAGTCGTTACTTTAAACATCAAGCAATTTGGAATCGCTACTTGAAATAACGATTTCATGGTGGTTAATTATAATTAATAAAATTGTTACATCTAGAAACTTAAAAGTCACTATTTTAAATAACGATTTCTTTCTAAGCATTGTGGGTAGACAAAATTGATTTTCTACTTAGCGACGTGAACTTGTAAGTATTGTTTTGATGATAAGTCATATAAAAGCATGACCTTCCGTGAAATACAAAAGCATGACCTTCTACAAGAAGTAGAAGCATGAACAGCATTACAATAGCAACTCTTATGAGAAACTTTTCATATTTTTATAATTATATAATTATTTAGTATGCTTATCGATTAATATAAAGTTTAATATGATCGAAATCAAATATCGTATTTTCAAAGAATAAGGTAAACAATATCTTTCATAATAAAAGACATAATATTATTTATGAAAGTTTTACAAGAAACTATGGTAATAATTCTAGAAGGTAGATGACTAATTCTAGTCGGATCCCTAACGGATATTTGGTCGTGGGTTACTCCTAATTAAACATTAGGAAACTTTATTCATAACTCATTTGTTTCTTTTGTGCAGAAGACTATATTAAATTTAGTTTCTTCATTTAGACCTTGATTCGTCAGTGTAATTAGTGCTATCTAGGATGTACCTGTGGAGAATAGAAACAAAAAATATAGAAAATAGAATGCAAAAAATGTTTTGCTGAGTAATGGGCGATGATAACCACACACGGAAGACCCGAGAGTTGTAGAATGTTGTATCATTGGCGAATCCTTTATTAGGATGACGTGATCGACTCGACGGACTCGGTTGTAACTCTAAAGATACCGTTGGAGGAGACGTTCCAAGCAGCATCTAGAGTATGGATTGATGATTGTGAATGTATCAACGTGCAGTAGGCCGAAGTGAGTAGTTGTTACACCGCGATTGTAGAAGCTGAGAGACTGACCAGGTTTTGTACCTACGTTTTATGTGCAGCAAAACCATGGACAAGGGCTATTGTCTACTTGTGTAGGGTTAGTTATGTGCTCGCGTGGGGTATGCCATGTAGTCGCTATCTCGAGAGGATCATGCATATCATGTGGATTCGAAGTGAAAATTCATCCTTAGACATAAATTGTTGTCTATTTGTACAGGGTCTGATACGTGCTCGCGTGAGGTACGTCACGATTCGTCGTCTTGAGGGAAATGAACAACCAAAGTCATAGTGAGTTGTTGTACAGGCGACAACACCTCTAGAGAAAACATTCAAAATCAAAGTCAGTAGCCAGTAGCAATTTCGTCCAAGTACATGAATTATTTTTTGTACTGTAGAGGTTTGGTCGAGAATCATCTTTTGACATTTTCATCTTGATTAGTTAGAACCATCCCAATTTTGGATAATAGTGGACGTAGGCAAAGCTTGTTGAACCACTATAGTTTTTAGTGCCATTACCCTTCTATTTCCTAACCATTTTAGGGCCAATATATCAAATATGGCCTAAAGTTTAATTGTTTTTTTCCGATTTTAGCCTAACATTTAAAAAATATCTCCTTATATCCTGACGTTACTCCGTTAATTTAAATTTGTTCTATGTTATTATTTCCCGTTAACGGAGGCTAATGTGGTACTGACATGGCTTTCAACTCCGTCACCATTAATTCTATTTTCCCCAAACCAAATAATTGAAATCTGTTGAATAGGATTCGGTGATGAGTCTTGACCTTCTGTGTAACAGAAATCAAATATCTACTCTACAGAAGCTACTCACATTGAGAACTTTCTGTAAGAAATATTAATGAGATTAATATCTTGATCAAATTCTTATTATTTCGTGACTAATTAATCATTAAACAAACATTTAATCACAAAAGCCTAATGGAACGAAAAATGCCCTAATTTTCTTCAACCCCAACCACACAATCGACTTTATTTTCCAAAGGAACTAAACCCACTCCGCCCCACCCAAAGCAAAACCCTTCCTCCGCGGCCAGACAATCAATCTATTGACCTTGCTTCCCCCACCCAGTCGGACCGGTCCGTCCCTTCCGACGTCCGGGCCAACTCCTCATCCTGCCCGGAGCCCCATCTCAACATCCCAGCCAGAGCTCCATCCCGTTCGACGTTCGACGTTCTGGCTAGAGCCCCATCCCGACATCCCGGCCAGAGCTACGTCCCACCCCCCGACTGAGCCACCCCTTTCTCATTCCAAGTCTGCTCCACCTCGACCAAACCGAGAACCACCCTGTGATGTTGAACGGATGAATGATAAGCAATCGTGGTCTTGAATGCAGAGATGGTCCCCTGGTGTTCATTTTTATGGTTTTTCAAAATAACGCTTGACCTTGAGATGTACATTTTCGAGGAAAACTTGCTATTTTTGGGTCTACCCAGTATGTGGTTGTCATTATTATGGTTTTTGAAAATGATTCTTGACTCGGAGATGTACATTTTCAAAGAGAACTTGCTAGCTTTGGGTCTGCTAGTTCGTGATAGTCCCTATTTTTCTTGAAATCTAAAATGTGATAAATTTTTTATTTTCCATTGTAGGAATTTGTAGGTGACACATTTGAAGAGAAAATCTATGCCAAATTGGCAAGGGGAAGAGGAGGAAGGGAACCATTTTCCATCCTACAATCCAGTTAAACAAGGAACTCCAAGTCATGCTCAAAGCAGGTTCAACTGTTCGAGTGACCCAGTGAGCGCGAGTTCCATTCTCGATTGGAAAAAGCTACATGGATGAAGTCATTTGCGATGTCATTCTAATGGACGCATGCCACTTACTTCTAGGGACGCCATGGCAGTTTGATTGATGCGCACAGCAAGACGGGTATCGCAATACCTACTCCATCAACATCGATGAGAAGAAGGTCACCTTGATGTCCTTGACCACTCAGCTTGTAATAGAAACATATTCGATCTACCGATCAGCCAAAGGAATCCAATTGCTTTGAGCGATCCACATGAAGGTGATAAGGCTTATTTTTTTGTTCTTGTCGAAGCAACCGAGGGTCAATCGATGAGCCATCCCCGAGCCGTATCCATACCCGAGGAGTTCAAGGATGTGTTTCCAGAGGAGCTACCAGTCGAATTTCCAAATTTACGAAGCATTCAACACTAGATCGACTTGGTTCCAGGAACGTCCCTTCCCAACTGACCAGCTTATCGATCCAACCCCGAGGAAGCAAGGGAACTTCAAAGGTGGGTCGCTAAGCTACTTGAGAAAGGTATGGTATGAGAGAGCTTGACCCATTGCTCTTTCCAGCCATATTAGTACCAAAAAAAGATGGCACATGGAAAATGTGCATGGACAGTCGAGCGATCAACAAAATCACGGTGAAGTATCATTTTCCCATTCCTCGATTAAAAGACATGTTGGATGAGTTGCATGGAGTGCACATGTTCTCGAACGTCGATTTGCAAAGCGTCTACCACCAGATTTGAATGAAGGAAGGTGACGAGTGGAAGACAACCTTCAAGACCAAGTACGGGTTGTACGAATTGTTGGTGATGTCTTTTGGTTTGTCGAACACGTCCAACACTTTCATGCGATTGATGACCCATGTCTTGCGACTATTCATGGGGAATTTTATGGAAGTCTACTTCGACAACATTCTAATCTACAACAACGGCATCGACGAGCATGTTGAGAACTTTCGAATAGTGTTTAACACCCTTCGTAATGAGAAGCTGTAGGAGAATCTCAAGAAGTGTGAGTTCTTCCGACCAAGTGTAGAATTACTTGGTTTCGTAGTGTCAGATGAATCGAAGTCGACGAAAGCAAAATCGAAGCAATCAGGGAGAGGCCGATGCCAAAGAGTTTCCATGAGCTTCCATGGCTTAGCATGGTTCTACAGGATGTTCATTCGAGGTTTTAGCCCCTCTCACAGAGGGCCTAAAAGAAGATAAGTTTGAGTGGACTTCTGCCACATAAGCTAGTTTCGAGCGACTGAAGAAGAGTCTATGAGAAGCACCCGTTCTCGCCTTATCTAATTTTGCAAAGATGTTCAAAGTCGAATGCGACGCATCCAGAGTTGGAATAGGAGGAGTATTGATACAGAAACGGAGGCCCATCGCTTACTTCAACGAGAAGCTCAATGGTGCAAAACTCAACTACTCGATGTACGATAAGGTGTCCCTAGCCATCGTTCGAGTTTTAGAGACGTGGAGCCATTATTTTGCCTGGAGGGTTCGTGCTGCACACCGACCATGAAGCCCTCAAATACATCAATGGTCAGCACAAGCTTAGTCAGCGACATGCCAAATGGGTAGAGTTCGTTCAATTTTTCACTTTCGCGCTCAAGCACAAACTCGGAGCGAAGAGCGTAGATGCAGACGCTCTTTTAAGGAACATGATCTTGTTGTTCGCAATGGAGACCAAGCTCAATGGTTTCGAGTACCGGAAGGATCTATACAAGGACGACGAAGAATTTAGAGGGATCTTCGCGCAATGCACCACTCAGGCGGTCGATCGATTACGCCAAGTGAATGGATTTCTCTTTCGTGATTCTAAGTTGTGCATTCCCATGAGTTCGACGTGAGAGCTACTCATTCAAGAAGTCCATGGAGGAGGAATCGCCGGACACTTTGGAGTCAACAAAAACATTGTCGATGTTGCAGTAAAATTTCTATTGGCCCCGAATGGAGAAGTAAGTGTGAAGTCTTATCTCGAGATGTGATATCTGCCAACAGGCGAAGAATTGAGTCCAGTCCCTAGAATTGTATACTCCAGTTCCAGTACCTGAGCGACCATGGGAGCATGTGAGTATGGATTTTGTGTTGGGTTTACCTAGGACGCATTGGAGGAAGGATTCGATCATAGTTGTGGTCGATCTATTTTCGAAGATGGTACACTTCATGCAATGCTAAAAGATGAACGATGCAACCAACATAGTGGACATTTATTTTTGAGAAGTGCTCATGTTGCTTGAAGTACTTAAGTCGATCGATCACATCGCGACGTAGTTCCTAAGTTACTTGTGGAAGACATTATTTCACAAGATGGGAACCAAACTCGTATTCAGCATGGCATATCATCCTCAGACCGATGACCAGATGGAGGTTGTCAATTGAACCATGGCTGCAATTTTTCGAACCTTGGTTTCGAAGAATCAGAAGGATTGGGGCATCATGCCAGCTCATGTAGAGTTCGCCTACAATAGTGCACCGAGTTCTACAACCAAGTCCTCGCCATTTGAGGTAGAATATGGCCTCAACCCCTTAATTCCTGTCGAACTAATGCCTCTTGTTGATTCTTGTACAGTCAGTCGAGATGTCAAAGACGTGCGAAGGATACGAGATTGCTCCATGAGAAGATTCGCGTCCAGATCAAGAAGGCTAATCAGCATTATCAGGAGAAAACCAATCGTAGACGTAAAGAGAAAATTTTTCAGCCAGGAGAGTTGGTGTGGATTCATGAAGAAGGAACGATTCCCCGCGAAGAGGAAAAACAAGTTGATGCCTCGAGCGGAAGGTCACTTTAGGATAGTAGAGCGAATTATTGCAACGCTTACAAGGTTGATCTACCAGGAGAATATGGCGTTTTCGCCACTTTCAACATCAAGGACCTCATTCCGTTTGTTGAGGATGACGATGATGTGAGTTTGAGGGAAAAATCTTGTCAACAAGGGGATGATGATCCAAGGATGGTCGACGCTTTGCTCCCACCTCAGCCATCATCGCTTCCTAGGGGTATCAACTTGCTCGTCATCGACTAAGTGAGGCGACGAAAGGGACCGAGCGACGGATCTTTCAGGTGATGAGTGGTTTAAGCGACGAAGCCATTCAGGCGAAGAGATCCGACTAAAGGAATTTGAGCACCTCATATTGAATGCATCTCGAGTTCCTAGATCATTTATGCACCTTTCCATTAATGCATTAGAAATTACTTTTGTTGCATTTCCAATAAGCCATTTATGGTTTGTCCATGAATCTAGCCATGCATGCATCATTTTAGATTCAAAGTTTTGCATTTATTTCTTTTCCTTTCAAGGCTACTATATAAGATGCCTTTGTATTGTCATTTAATCATATTATTTAGACTTTCAAACTCAGAAATAGACTTGAGTCTTTCTGTCCGAAGTGAGTGGATTATCTTCCAATCTCGTTCTTCATTTGGTGGATTCCAAGTGCGGATTGAGTAGAGTGTTTCAACTGGTGGTGGTGTATCTGTATCCTCTGCGTTGTGCCTCTCACTCGTTCTTATTCACGATGGCATATCTGTATCTGTGGGATAGACAAGTATCTATCTAAGTCTTCTATCACGGTGGTGTATCTGTATCCGTGGTGGTTGTTCTCAACCTATCCTTTTCGCCTAACTCCAATTCGTTATTTCAGCCACCTCGTTTCTGCCCCCTTTCATTGTCACCATTCCTTACACATCTTTCGACCATTGATTCGTCACTCCTTTCCGCATCTTTAGAGACGTAACCCGCATTGTTCCGGTAGTAGAATCATCATTTCGGTGCCGTCCCCACATCAAGAGGGAAAGGACGACCAAAGTTTTGAAATTTTCGCCAAACTGTAGAAGCACAGCTGCAGCAGATGCACCTCTGGGATAAGAGCATGCTATTATATTTTGTTGTTAGCCAGACTGTTAGAATATTTTGGTTGTCGGGGAGTTTTGGATTTGTAGTATCATGGCGTCATGAATATTATCAAGATACAATGCAGAATATTATCCCAAACAATGCAGAATATTGTCCCCTAACAAAAATATCGAATGCAAAATATTATCCCCTAACAAAAATACCAAATGTATAATATTATCCACAACAATGCAACTCAGTCTTCAGTTTAGCTATCCTATGTTCGATAGCTTGTTGATCATGCATTTTAACATTCTTCAACTTCTCAATCTTGGCTTCCGGCTTCTTAATACGATCTTCTTTAAAATCATACTTGTTTTGCAGCAATTCCATCTTATCCTCCAACATCTTATTCGATTCGATGAGTCGATTTATGACTTCTTTTTGCCGATCAGGAAAACCCTCGTCCATCCACTCGAAATAGCCACATTCATCATTAACACACAATACCCAAAAATTCTATTAAATTGTAACAGCCACAAATTCAACCAACAACAATGTCGAATATTACTTTCCAGAAAGAACAACACATGAATCGACGACTCGAGTTCCTATTGCTTCAAGAAGTGTATAAGACCACCCTCCTGTCAGGCATGAAAACACGCCCGCACACAATCGAGCTCGACACCCCAGATCCAACGGAGGTTTCATTACAAACTTCTTCACTCATTTTCAATCAAAGGCAAATTTCACTTACCTGAAGTTACGGTTCCGAGATACTTTAACATGTACCGAAAGGGAGCGATTAGGGCTTCAGAGGTTTGGGAAAAAGGAAATTAAAAATAAAAAACCATCTTTGGGCTCCTTTTGAGGTGCGTGTAATAGCCAACAAGGAAAACATGTGGGTGACACGGTGGACACCATTAATTACAGGTAAGTAAAATGAACGAATTCCATCTGCGACGGGCCATAAAAATTAAACACCAGAAGTTAATAATAAACTTGTATAGCAAACTAAGTTTTTGACAAAAACAAAAAGTTCCGTAACAGTTTTTTATATTACTATATATTTTGACTATATGTATATATAAATGGTGTTTAGGAAAGATATTACTTGATTTGGCTCTATTAGGTTCTCTCCCATTTTGAGTTTTAATGAGTGTGAACAAACATGTGTGTTCTAGTGTTTTATATAAATTTTCAAAAGTGTTCTCTTTTAATTTTTAAGTAAGATATATGTTTATAGTCTTAACTATTATTGGCCATCTTTTATTTGTGATAACAACTTCAAATTGTTTCATCTATTGTCCGATCTAAATTCATGGTTTCATTTATGACATTAACGTGACGCTGTCAATGTATCTCACCTGGCATAACGAAATATCTTATTTTCTTACGTGGTTTTATTCTAACAAACTAACGTGGATTTTTATTTTCCAAACCGAAGAGGGTATCAAGTGATTCATGTCAATCCACGTTTCTCAAGCAACCCATGTAAGACCCTCGCAAGCTCGAAATTCCCAACATCCGCAAAAGCAAAAACGACTACCGTCAAGCTCTTCATATAGCCTTGCCCAAGCCAGTAGCATATCCCTAAACAAGCTGAAAGCCTCGTCAAAGAAACCGTTTGGGGTGAATCCAGTAATCATAGTGCTTCACGACACACATCCTTTGACGGTATTTCATAAAAGACAACCTTAGCCTGCTCGAGGTCTAGGTAAACAGTGAGCAAGACATTATAGAGGTGGAACACTTCGATGACATGTCCCTAAATAAACCCAGGTCAAGCTCGATGTGCCCACATCTAAAACATCCATTGATGATCGCATTCCATGGCACGTCGTTCCTGACGGTCATTTCATCGAACATCTTTCAAGCATGCCCAATTTCTCGGCACTCCCCGTACATGTTGACCAGTGTCGTCCTGACGAAGACATGGGCACAGAGCCTGCGTTTGACGGACCCGAGGCAGCTTTCGCCGCTAAGGAGAGGGAGAACCTATCCACGGTGAAGGCCGAACCTGGGCGAAGCAAGTGGTTGAAATAAAGGAAGGATCTCTCCGGGCAATGTGATTCGGAGAATGCACGCGTGAGGGTGTTGTACATGAAGGCATCGGGGGCGCGAGGTGAGGAGAGGAAGAGAAGCTCGAAATAAGGAAGGGAGCAATCGTAGGCGGCGTGGAGGAGCTTGCCGAGGAGAATTAGGTATTTTTACGGTTCGTCTTCAGTTTCGGGAAGAATAGCAAGGTTTGACTATTACTTTGTTTTGGGTTTGTGTTTATTTAAGTGTACCTTAGTTTGTTCAAATAAAATCACATAGAAAAATAAGGTATTTTATTATGTCATGTAGAACATTTTCATTGACCGCATCACGTTATGATCATAAATGAAACAATACCTTTAGATTGGTTAATAAAAGAAAAATTTTGAAATTGTTACCATAAAGATTTTGTGATTGTTTGGAAAGCGGTGCTTTGTTGTATTCCTGGAAGGGTTTTACATAACTGCTATGACACAACGAAATGTTTCTGGAAATAAGGAACAACGAAATTTGGAAAGGATATTTGGCTAACTGCAGAGCTTTTTTCTTTTCTTACGACCAAAATACCTTGTTGGTCTTTTTCTTACACGCATTACATCATTTGGAGATTGTTTATCCCTTTTTAGTGTCATAGAAAGATCTAGAGAAAGCATTTACTCTACCCTAGTTATTAGGTCATTAACTCCCATTTATTTCCTAGGCCATTAACACCACCCCACTACACAAGTAATGGGATTGCAAATTAATACGTCATTTAACATGACATTTAACACCACCTCTTAATTTGTAATCTTCGGAAACTTCTTAAACAACTCAAAGCTTCTCGAAATTTACGGCCTTTGTTAGAACATCAGCGGGCTGATCCTGGGTATGGATAAACTCCATAATTATCAACTTCTTCATCACTACTTCTCTGATAAAGTGGTGGCGTAATTTAATATGTTTCGACCTTTGCATTAAATACGGGGTTCTTCGTCATAGCAATGACTGACTGATTGTCACAAAATACTGTTGTTGGATGAGCAACCTTCTGCTGTAACTCCAGCAATAACATTCTTAACCATATTGCTTCACGAATTGCTTCATTTGCTGCAATGTATTCTGCTTCCGCCGATAATAATGCTACAGTAGCTTGCTTCTTTGAACTTCAGGAGATGGGTTTTGTTCCAAGACAGAAAAGATATCCTGACGTACTTCTTCGATCATCAGCAAAGGTAATCTTATAACCTCTCTTCATCATTTGTCCCACGCTCAAAAGATTCTGAGCAATGCTTGGAGAATAAAACACATCATTAATCTACTTTTCTTCACAATTTACTGCTCTCACAGCAACGATTCCCTTTCCTTCAATCTTTATCTTTTTGCTGTCTCCAAACTCTAACAGCGAGTTATAGCTGTTGTCGATCTCCACAAAGTTTTCCTTATTTCCTGTCATATGATTGTTACGGCCACTATCCAAAGACCACACTTCATTCATATCTTGCATTGCATTGAAACAAGAATAGAATGCTTGCTTTGATTCTTCTTATTTTGAAAATTTACCGAATTTTGACAAACATGTTGCTGCGGCGCTGCTTGTCTTTAAAATAACAATCTCGTTCTGAATGATTTGGAAATCGGCATCTCTTGTACTTAAAATAGCAATCCTTTGTCTCATGTCCAACTTTTCTACAAATATAAAAACTACCTTCTGAATTTCAAGATCTACTCCAGGAATTGTCTTCTCTACTGCGAAGCTGGCTTGCTGTACGTCCTCTGCCTCTTCCACGAGAACGGCCTCCACGTCCACGACCATAAAACTCTCTGTTGTTGTTCACAGTACGCTCATTCTGCTCCGACTTCTTTTCTGAAACATTTAACTTCATTTAAAAAGCTTGTTCAATGGGAGTTGAATACTTACTCTTCTTTCGTGTGCTTCAAGAGAACAACCCATTAGCTCATACACAGAAATTTCTCCCAGATTCTTCGTTTCTTCCATCACAGCAACAACGTGCTCAAATTTCTGCTGTAGGCTTCTCAACACTTTCTCCACAACCTTCTTGTCGGGAACTTTATCACCGCAACAGTTGATTTGATTCATGATTTCTACAACTCTCGAGAAGAAATCTTTCACCGTTTCAGACTCCTTCATGGCCAAGTTGTGAAAATCCCTCAACAAGTCTTGAAGCTTGATAGAAATCACTTTTTTCGAGCATTGAAACTCTTTCTTTAGTGTGCTTTTTTCACCTTCTTGAGACCATAAAGCTTCGGATAAATCGTCCTGCTTACGGATTGTTGCAAGATCCGCAATGCCATCGCATTCTTCATGACATTTTATTTTGCCTTCTTTTCTTGTTCTCTAGCACCTTCTTCCTCATTTGACAATTCGTCGTCTTTTTCAAAGCCTTCATCAACGATCCTCCACAAATCATTGCCCATTTTTTTTTATAATCCTTGATTGTAGGATAGATTTTTTTTTATCGATTAGTCAACTAATAATTATTATAAATTTTTGTCGGAGAGGGTAAGTAGTGTCAAAAATTCAAACCTCAAATAGACAATCATGTTCTTGCAGGATTGCCTGATTTACATAAAATGAGGTAATTCTGTAATAGCAGGAACGTCGGTAGAGTTATTTGTTTCATGTATTGCTTTCCGTCGGCAATCCTTTTCTTGTAGGGTTGCTTGATTTGCATCCAATGCGGCAATCTTGTAAAAAGGATGCTGAAAAAGGGAAATGAATGAAAAAAACAACCCTTCTGTCGGCGATCCTATTCTTACAGGATTGTCGCATTAAGGGGCTTTGAATAATTTCAAACACCCGCTCCCGACAAGCCGTCCTCCTCCTTCGTTGCTTTGCCCGACAACCAGTCCTCCTCCTCCATTGGATCACCCGAAAAGCCCTCCTCCTTTTATATCGCGTTACCCGACAAGCCATCCTCCTCCTCCTCATTGCGTCGCTTGACAAGCCGACCTCTTTCTTTTGTTGCGTCGCCCTATTCGTCCTCTACCGTAGACTCGACCAGCCGCCCTCCTTCGTTGACTCGACCAGCCGCTCCTGCCGACCCTCTTCATTTCCTCGACCGGCGGCCTCCCTCTATTGCCTTAACTAGTTGCCCGCGTCCGTTGCCACGACAAACCGCCCTCCTGCAAAGCATGCTAGTTTTCTTTGTTGTTTATTTTGGAGTATGCCTAGGAGTAATCAGCCATTCGAAGAATAAGAAGTTCAGGCATCTCCGACGACGATGAATGGTTTTTTTCTATATATGTTGTCTTTGTTTTCTTACTTGCACCTTACTTAACTCAATAAGGACGATTCATTGTTTAGAGATGTATGAGTGTATAGATGATTATTCTTATACTGTGTTGTATGCATTTTGAAATGGAGCAATGTTACTACAATTCATAGAGGAGAATCGTGTGTACGTTTTTAGTAAGGCTGTTACGTATGAAAGAGATACTGTTTTGTTTGTTTAAATTGGTGATGTGGATTAACCTATTTATGTCTTTTTAGTAAGGAACGATGTGAAGAACTTTTTAGGAGGCATGATTTATTGGAAGAGGCTATAACCGTAAGAAGGTGCAATTAACTTAGTAATAAGCTTTTTCGTACACTTTGTTATAATGACTCATGTAAATTTTTTTTAGAAATGTAAGTGGATTAAGAAGCGATCGGCAGAACTTTCAAAAGAAGACAAAAGAGAAATACAAAGTCTTAAACCCTTTCAGCTTAGAGGAGAGAAGTACCGGGAGGAAAGGCAATGTGGTTAGACTGTATTAATTGGTTAATATTGGTATACCTATGGTTATGCTACTGAATTATAATTATATTTAATCGACAACTTTTGCAGTCATATATCGAAACAAGATGTAGTCCAAGACGCATGCTGAAACTCCTCTATTCCTTAAATGAAGAGAAAAAGGACGCCATCAAGGATCTTACTTTTACAGGGTTACTCGAAATTAATTCGAACGGAATAAAGCATGAGAGTTGCAGCACATCATTGCCCGTTTTGATCTTATGTCTAGGGTGATGGTTATAGACGAATTAAAGCATTAGGTTTCAGCTATGAACATGCCATAGTTAATGGGCATTTCCAAAGATGGAAATCAAGTTGTAATAACTAATTCGACGGTGCTTGGGAGGCGGCTTACTCTATTAGCATTGATTGGGCATTCCATGTATTTGACTATCTCTGTCTAGCCATGAGGAATTTTAAAGAAAGAAAGCAACCATATTTTTGTGAATTCGCTAACTTTTCAATGGTAATTTTTGTATTTGTATATGCTTCACATTACTTATTACTTTATATGTTTTAAAGAGGCGTCATAATTATTTCTTCGGATTATTTTGCAACTTTTCTTTACAAGTCATTTGTCAGTAGATTGATTCCGAATAGGTACGTCGGATTCCTACTGGCCGAATCATTTTGGAGTTCGTTTGTTTTCCGGAATAGAATGAGAATAGTGTGTTTAATTGAAGGCCAAAGAAGAGAACGAGATGGGACTGTAACGAACAAGGGAATGACATTCTCTATCATAAGCTAGGGAATGTTCATTCCCTTGCTCATTTCATCCTCTTTCCCTTCTCCTCTTTATCCTTGAATTAAACACACCATTTTTCAAACAATTCACTTCTTAATTACTATATTTTTTCCCTTCTCGCTCCATTCCGTTCGGAATTCCATTCAGCAGAACAAACATGCTATAAGTTTTAATTCATAAATTTAACAGAACCCCAAACCAAGGCGCGCTTATTGCCATCATTAAACTACACGTGTCTTCCATAAAGGAAGCTGGTCTTACTTATCTGGGCCAGCTATTTCAACAATCTTGAAGTATGTTTTAAAAAAGGTCGGTAAAAAATAATTTTACTAATAATTATTAAAATATGTTAAATAATACTCATAATTTTTTATAAGTAAACTCGATGTGAGTTACATGTATTAATTAACGAATTTAAAAAATTAATATCATTTTTTATTAGTTTTTTTCGAAGAATACTATTTATAAAGTTGTACATCTTCAAGTCCGACCACAAATCTTGTCTCGTTTACTGCAACTCCTTTTTTTTATTAAGGTAAATTTTATATAAAGAGAAAAACAGGCCGAAAACCGGCCAGAGTTACAAAGGCACCACCCAACACCCCCCAAAAGAGAGTGAATACCCACGCAGGGATATATACCTAAATCCACCTAGGAGTACAATAAAACTCACGCAGGGGTACAGACCTAAACCCACGCAGCGGTACCATAAATCCAAATCAAATAACTAGCCCACAGGCTAATTGATCCACATGCGACTCAGTTTCATAGCACCATCCCAGACCACCTTCGAAGCCAGCAGATGTCTTTCATGGGCGGCCAATCAGCAGAAACAAAACCAGAATGTTTACTGCGAGTCCTTATTTCAGTGGCGAGGCTGCCCGAGGCTTCGATTCATTTCTTGTGCTTATCCGTATTTTTAAGTTAAGGGTCAATAACGGTCCCAAAATTAAACCAATGTGAACAATATGAATAATAGTTGTTTAGCAGTAAACGATTATTTTGTGTAAATTCTGTCATCATGTAAAAATAAAACCACACAAAAAATCTGATATTCGACTCTCCCATTGAGAAACGCGCAACCAACCAACCACTAAACTACAACCGCCGGCCGCCTAGTCAACGCTCCCCTCCGGAAGGGCAGAAACAGAAAAGAAAAAGATCAAAATCAAAATCACACAGCTTTCGTCAAGCCCTTTAATTACCCCCTCCCCACCACCATCCATACACGACTCGGGAGGCTTCGTGGGCCGTCGCCAATGTCGTCGGAGATCGAGGTGGTGGATGAATCGCCGGCGGAGCAGCCCTCCGCTGGGAAAGGTGCAATCGAAGGTGCGGTAGAGGATGAGGGGTTGAGGAACGACGTCTACACCGCTGCGGCCTACGGGGATATGGAGAAGCTAAGGAGGCTGGTCGAGAGTGAGGACTGTTCCGTTAGCGAACCCGATGGCTTGGGTTACTATGCCCTACAGTGGGCCGCCCTCAACAATCGGGCTGCTGCTGCTCAATACATCATCGAGGTACCTCCACCCTGCTACTCTTCCCTCATATTTCGTTGTCTCCGCATTCGCTGATTTGGAACCAGGTTTTGCTGGTGACTCAAGGGTGGAATTTATTTTATATTGGTTGCGTCCTTTTCTTGTTTCTGTCGATGGGGCTTGTCAGATTGATGTTGGCTGAGGGTTTCTCGAGTTAATTGTTGGAAGGTGTACTCCCAACTGTGAGGTAATAGCTTGATGTGCGGCACAGCACCCTGAGCTTGGCTTTATGTTTATGTAGTTGGGTATAATCCTTGGAACTTGGTGGAGGGATTCATGTTATTATTTCTTAATGGTGGAAGGAATCCTTGTCACTTGTCGATACATGATTAGCATTCGCTCATATCTCCTTGCGGGTGATTTGAAAATGAAAGGAGTGTTGTGGGAATTTCAGGCGATCTCATTATTTTGTGATTTGAGATGGTATGTGCCAAATAGTTGGCAGCAGGTCTAGTGTGCTGGTGTGTTTTCTCGCATTTTCTTTCGTAAAGGATTGAGATTTTTGGACAAGAGTTCTCTCCAGAGCTTCTTCTGATAGGAGTTGCAAGATTGTCAGAGAAAGTTGGCCAAGGTCTTACATTGGCATTTGCCGTTATTTTGTCCACCTTATCATAGTTTGATAGGCCAATTAATCCATAAACTGATGGTTGTCCCCATGCTCGGGCTTGTACTGGTCTAATGCCTACTTAGATAAGAGTGTTTAATGGTGCACTGTTCACTGTTTTTGGATAAGAAGAAAATTAATGGGAAAGAAAAATCAATGAGAGAGCATATTTTTCTCAATAAGGTTTCTCTATAATTTAGTATTTGGATAAAAGGTTCTCTTTACTCTGCTTTGGATATTTCCTGTACCAACCATTAAATATATTTTGATGATTGAGGTAATGGGATTTATTTGTTCCTTAAATTCGCCGAATCCCAGCATGGAGCAGATGTAAATGCAGCAGATCATACCGGGCAGACAGCCTTACATTGGAGCGCAGTTCGAGGTGCAATACAGGTTGCAGAGCTTTTACTTAGGGAGGGTGCTCGTGTTGGTACCGCTGATATGTATGGTTATCAGGTGAGGTACTACATCCTCTGGTGCATTCTGAAGTTTCATTGTTAATTTGATTAATTGTTTGTTGTTCTCTCAGAGGCTTTTATATCTGCATGTGCCCCTTGCTTCTTGGTTTAGTTTCACATCTTCTTTTAGTTAAGTTGAGTTAAAAGCTCATTTATCTGGTATTAATGAAATGTGAAGCACCAGTAAGGTTATTTCAGCAGTGGCACTTTTAAATTCTTGAAACGTGGAACCGATGAAGAATTAGATAAGGTTTATGTGTGATCCTTAATCCTTTTTTTTCTTATTTTGCATCAAAAGCAATTCGTAAGCAAGAAATGTTATGCAGGAGCATAATATTAAGAATATATTTTCTTACTTTAGAATTTTATTTTATTAACTTTACAATCTTAGGGATATCTGAGGAATATCATGTTATATATCTTTTATAATATTAATAGGGGCATTTGGCTCGTAGTGGTGGTTATGCTACTTGAAGTAGTTCCATTTTTAATTCTATTTTTTGTGGTTGTTTGTGTGAAAATTCCTATTTTCATCGCCTCATTATCCAAATGGTCCCAACTTTGTTCTGTTCTATTTTTAAGGATACTTTTGCTTTGAAGTTGAAGGGATAGTGGATTTTGGAAATACAAATCAATAGTTCCAATCACTTCCTTACATGTGTCTTCCTCTTTTTGAATGATACCGGTATTTGTCATACAATTAAAATAGGGACATACTTGGTGAGTTCCCTCTATCAAAATAAGCCAAAACAAGATAGCAAATCTTTTCTTTCTCTTTGCCTGCTTCCGAGCTTAACTTTTGCTTTATAACAGACAACACATGTGGCAGCTCAGTACGGTCAGACTGCGTTCCTTTATCATATTGTATGGAAGTGGAATGCAGATCCTGATATCTCTGACAATGATGGAAGAAGCCCGTTACATTGGTAGGGACAGTTTCCTTCATCACCTTGCCTCCTCTGTGTATAATGTGTTCTGTGCCATTTGAATTGTTGTCTTGTCTAAATATTATTTATTACATGAACCGATCATCTGGTGTTTTCTTTAAATTGTCCACTTGGAGGAATTTAGGGCTGCTTATAAAGGTTTTGCCGATTGCATACGTCTTCTTTTATTCTTGGATGCTTACCGGGGACGACAAGATAAAGAGGGTTAGTATGCTGGATTATGATTTTGGACTCGCCATACTTGAACATCCATAATGACATTTCAGACATTATCTCAGTGGCGCGGGTTCATTTGTTATGAGTTAGGTTGCACTCCTCTACATTGGGCGGCTATAAGGGGTAATTTAGATGCCTGCACAGTGTTAGTACAAGCTGGCAAGAAGGAAGATTTGATGGTGACAGATGATAATGGCCTTACACCAGCCCAACTGGCATCTGAAAAGAATCACCGTCAAGTTGCCTTTTTCCTGGTTGATTTTTTATCCTAAATTCTTTTGGATGTTATGAACTCTTCTATTTCAAGAAAACAACATCTTATGTTTCTTTTGTGTTTTAATCTTGTATGTGGGTTCCCTACAAAATTAAATAATCGAACAATTTGTCTATCGGATAATGAATACTGGAACTTGCTGCTTACCCAATAATTATCAATGAAAAATTTTCGTCTTGCATCATGACTGGTCAATTGAATGCCTGATGAGAGTCCATAAGCATGTAATAAATTATCTTATCCTAGAAACTTCAGTTTAGTGTCTTGCGTTGGCTTATTTTGATGGGCTTTTTTCCTCAAATCTAGGAGGCTAATTGCCACAGAATGTCATTGTCAATTCCATTCCTTATTGATTCTGTTATTGAAGGTTTTCATATCCTAGGGTTTGGTTGTTTTGTTATCGCATCATTGAATTATGCCTTTACTTGTTAGTGTTAAAGAGTTGTAAGGTTTCAAAAAAGTGGAAGACATTTCTTCTGAGATTAGAAGGTGTGGTTTCACAGGGGAATGCCAGGAGGCTGCTCGATAAACGATGTGATGGGAACACCCCATTTGGAAAGCTTTCCAAGCTAGGGCTTGCACCTGTACTGTGGGTTGTGATTATTCTGTTGTTGGCTGTCTACATGAACTCAGTTATCCTTGGTATCTGTCCAAACCTTTGCTTCATGATAGTAACCAGTCTACCTTGCTACTCGTCAATGACATTTCGTGCAAATTTCCTCCAGCATCAAACCTGCCTAGGTTAACGGCTGGCTTTAGCCTCTTAGCATGGTTTGGTGTCTTCCTAGCGACTTCAGGTTTGGTATTGTTTCATAGATGCAGCAGGTAATAATTTTTTTGATGAAAATAATTTGTTGCTTTGCAAATTGAGGCAGCACAATTTTCTTACTAGTTCAGTCATAGCCCCTCACTCAAATTTTGTGGAGCAGAAGTTTTCATATTATCTATTGAGAATAAGTTTCTTGCCTGCACTGGAACGGTTTATTAATCTTCTTCAGTTATTTATCTATGTACTTGATTAACTCTTTAATATTTGGACTTAATGAACCTTTCTATTCTCATAGAGCAGATGCATCTAATATTTATTATCTGACATTATGTTTGACTGTTCTGTTTTACCAGCCAAGTATTTATTATATGACATATACTGGCTGTATTTCCTCATTCTTTATGGGTTCGTTTTTCGATTGTCTTTTATCCCCCAATCTGGAAGATATTTGAGGCTTTCTTATGTTTGTTGATGGTGGTTATTATGCTCTTGATTGAATTTTTCTTTTCATGAAAGTTGATTGATGTAGTTTATTTTATATCCTGGCAGAAAGGATCCTGGTTACATCAGAATGAATGTACACGATCCACAAAATATGAAAGATGATGTAAGTTTCTATTTCCCTGCTATTCCTTCTTGTCTTCAAGATTCTATCTCTGATAGCTTTTCCCTGAAATTGGAACTTCTTATTGGTTTTAGTGATTGTGATCCAAAGTTTGAATACTGGCGGTGACTTGCTGCTTGATCTTTGGTAGCATCTTGAAAGATTACTCTAGTTTTTTACCTTGGTGGCTCTCTTCTAAATGCCTAGGAACCACTATTGAAGAATGAGATAAATAATCCTGCTTTGCTTGCTGGAAATTGGTCTCAACTCTGCGCAACATGCAAGGTTCTGTGAGTTGCAAGTTTTCTTCTGGAGCTTTTACCTATTTAATTTTGATTGCTTATGTATATGCTTTCACCTGACAGATTGTCAGACCTGTCCGTGCAAAGCATTGCTCCACTTGTGAACGTTGTGTTGAACAATTTGATCACCATTGCCCTTGGGTATCCAACTGTATTGGCAAGGTGCTATGGTTTGTTCGATTTGATTCATCCAATCCTTAACAATGCTTGAGAAATGTGTTTCCTGACACAATAACGTGAAATCAGGGCATGCATATGCTTTGTGGCTATCTGGCTACTTATGTAGCTCAGTGACATTTGCAGTTTTGCGTATGTGGCAACTATGTCAGTGACATGGTGCTCTTTATGTTAAACCTTACCATTTTGATTTTTTTATTGACCAAACGGGAGGATAGACTTTTTTATGCATTATTGACTTCCTATTGGTAGCCATGGAATCTAATTTTTGTTCAATGGCTTCCAATGCAGAAAAACAAGTGGGATTTTTTCTTGTTTCTTGTTTTGGAGATCTCTGCGATGGTGATTACTGGTGCTGTTGCTCTCATAAGTATGATTTATTTATGTCGTATTATTTTAACCACATGTTCAATGGAAGGAATTAAGACTCATTTTGTGTTTCCTTCATGAAGGAGTCTTGACAGATCCATTTGCTCCATCTTCGTTTGGTGCGTGGCTAAATCATGCTGGGTCCCAACATGGCGGTGCATTGTCATTCTTTTTGGTGGATTTTTTCCTTTTTTTTGGTGTGGCTGTTCTAACCATTGTGCAAGCTTCCCAGGTGAATACTGATTGTCTATACTTTACCTTGTACACATTAGTGCACACGGATTACCTTATGCATACTACGCTAGAATCTTTTATTGTACTCGGTAGTCATTTTTATCTTCAAGCCTTTTCTGATAAAATAAAAATAATAAAATGGAAAAAATACTGACGTTGAATGTTTTGACTGGTCGAATCCCTAATTGGTCGAATCCATCGACTTAAGTTCACCAGCACTTGCAATGAGGACAAATGAGAGTAATTTGCCATTGGATAAACTGTTGTCCATTCAGAGATGCACACTAACAGTTTCTAGGTTTTATCAAACCGTAATTTTTTGTTTTTTGTATTTAATAGCATCAGAGATCCAGTCATTGCGGTTTGTAGGAGTTTTGCAGTGACACTGGATCTGAGCTGAGGCGTTTCCTTGAACCAGCTTGGGAAAGTTATATATATATATATAATGCCTAAATTATTAATCTGTTTCTGTTTGACAGATTTCTCGGAATATAACAACCAACGAGATGGCGAATGCTATGCGCTACAGCTACCTGAGGGGCCCTGGGGGCAGGTTCAGGAACCCTTACGACCATGGATGTAGGAAGAATTGTTCCGATTTCTTGATCAATGGTTACAATGAAGATGTTGAGTGTGTGGAAGAACCAACAACAGTCCATGCCGAGGGAATTGGCATGACGCACATGTCAAGAAATTCTGCCTCAGAGAATGGGAATCTGCATTCGCATCATCACAATGGAAATGGTCATGTTGCTGTAAATGTTGGTTCCTCCAATTCGAAAGTTCATCAAGGTCATAACCATTCTTCGCATTGCAATCATGACCATGGCAAAAGTAAGAGCGAAAGTGTGCCGCTAGGTTTGGGTCTGGGTCTTGGCCGGACCAGTGGACGGTCAGTAAGTTCCTCATAAGCATTTAATTTACAGTGCCAAGGGAGTTAACACTGTGGACTGTGCATTGACCTAGCTTTTGTAATCTGCTCCAGTTTTGTTGTCAGCTTTTTAGTGTTTAAGCTCCCTGATTAGGCCCGTAGTTTAAACATACTGAGTAATATTTGCTATATATTGTTTTTGGGTCATGGAAGTCACTGTTTAAGACATTGTCACCGTAAGGCCTGAAAGGACGAAAGGTTTTAAATGGTTGTGCAAAATATGTCGGCATTCAAGGCCACAAAACAAGATTATAGGGTACTTTTAGTTTGTTACTTGCTAGAGGGAGGTGATACATGCTCATCTTCCAGTTTTGTGGTTCTAACTCTGCAATTGCCTCTCCCAGTAGTTAAATGATAAGGACTGACAAAGTGCCCCGGGAGCCAATTTGGATGAAATCCTGTCATCCATATCCTGTCTCCTTTGAGTGGATGACGTCGGAGGGATTCCTCAGTACTTTCTGGCTTAATGGCCCACATGGTGTTTAAAAATTGGATTGAAATGGAAATAACTTTATTTTTCATTTATGCATCTTCTTGTTATGATTTCTAAACTTAAGGGGAATACAGTATTGGCCCTCCTGATTGTTGTTAGATCCTCTCATCCATCTTCTTCTTCTCTTCCTCCCGTTCTTTGTTGATTGAAACGAAGAAGGGGGAATACACAAAAGAAGGGGGTTTAGCCTTGTAAGGTCAATTTGGTTTTCCTTTTTCTTTTCTCTCTCGTAGCTCACGTGGTTATGGAAGCAGTGTTTGGATGGATTGCATTGCCTTATGCTATATCTGGATCTGATCTCTTTATCCGGTTCCTCTCAAAAACTTGTTGATTTTCATTTTGTTTGGATTTGTTGATCTCATTATATGCCTAATTAGTGGAGAGTGATTTGGCCAATCTTGATTATATGTTCTAATTGGGACTTGCAATTGTCAGATAATAAGTTTGGTTTAGGGGATAGATGAGAGGGATTGAGGCGAGAGGGTGGAGGAATGTGGGGTCAAGTCTAGGTAATGGAGAAGGGTATGCTTAAAGGGAAGGGAAGGGTGATGGGGTTCATGTTATATGTATTTGCATATTTAGGTTGAGTCAAAAAGTTTGTGTCCCAGACGAGTGTTGTGTGGTGTAGAATGTCGAGCACTTGTGATGAGGGATAGTAAGATTGATGGCCAATGGTTTGTGGTGTGGTATTCTATCTGTCGTTGCACAAAGGAAAGTTGGCATCGATTCATTATATACAAGGATTTGATTTCTTAAAAATCACGCTTACGTTTAGATTCAAATTCAGAGTTTGTTCCAGCTTCTTTGAGTGCCGGCCTGATATTTCATGTTTCACTTAAACAAAATCGGACCGGATCTGAATATGATACTTGATTCGATATTCCATGTTTCACTCCAACTAACTCGGACCGGATCCGGATATGATACCTGACCATTGTAGAAATATTGTTATTTGATGCATGTATTTCCCTCGTTATTCTTCATCTTCAGTCTAAAACAGAAAACAAATGAAGTAGTAGTTAAACAACCCCAGAAATAAAGAGTTTTACTCATAAAATAACGTCATTTAAACTATTTTCTTTTAGTTATTACATCTTTTTACCAAAATTTTAGTAACAAAGAAGAATGTCCCTTAATAACCTCCATTCGCAAAATATTTTACGAAATAGATGGTCAAAAAAATATTTTCTTGTTAATGTCAAGAAATCGGTGTTTTATGAAAAAATAGAGAATTCGATGTTACAAACACCAAGTTCAAACACTCTAGAGAAATCCCGATGTTTTAAATGTCGAATTCTTTGAAAATGGAACTCAACAGTAGTCAAGAAAATATGGTTTTGACTACCTCTTTCGCTAAATATTTCGTGGAGGGATGTTATTAGAGGTTTGTTCCTCCTAGAGTTGATTTTTAAAAATTTTTGCCAAATAGAACAACAAGATCTGAATTTAGCAGTCTACGACCCTTAACTCGCTACTTGAAGTAGTTAGTTTACTCGACGAAGAAGTCGCTATTTCAAGTCACGACTACCTTCGTCCTATTTGATGTACTTGGCAACAAATTTACATCAATTTGCTCGATTTCAAATAGAGAAATTCTCGGAGAAAGTATGATACACCCTTTTCCTTGTGCATTCACATATATATCTTTTCTCTACCACAAAATATTCACTTATAACATTACGAAATTGTCAAATAGAAAAGTTAATAAAAAATATCAATACGTCACTCGAAACATTACGTAACTGTCCAAACATCATTCAAAACATATTATTGTTAAAGTACACATAAAAGAGGGAGTATGCAGCCGACATTTCTATTTTTGCAAGCACGAGCCTTGGTCCTTCGCCGACTATATGGATGTTTCTCAACTGGAAGAGGTGGGTCCGCAGTGATTTGTGTTAGTAGTAATGGCATTGGGGAATCGTCTTCGGTTTCCAATTTCCGAGCTCGGGAGGGTATAGATGTGACTTCTTTGGCACAAAGGAGTTGCATGTGAGGATGATGCATGTACATCAAGACTGTAGTAGTCATTCATAGACATGGGTACGTACTCCTCGACCTCATCATGTTGGTCATCCTCCGACTGAATGTCTTCCGGCTGAGAATATTCTGGTTGAATGTCGTCTAGTTGAACGTCTTGCGCTTAATTGACATTCGACAGAATGCCCTTTGGTTCTGCGTCCTCTACCAGTTGATCATCCGCTCCACCTCCGATGCAACCATATAAATGCAACGGTGTGAATTCTCTCAACATGATTTGGCCTTCGCATGATAGATCCAATATTTTAGAGAATTCCTCGTTGTTTCTTGTCCTTGCCGAAATTGTAATTTCACGAATGATTTTATCCTATAAAAAATCAGTTTAAGTTACAAAAGAAAAGAGAGGAAATGCAGTTGAATTCACCAATACACCTAACATAATGCCCGTGTGTGATATATGTTATCTGCTATGTTCATAATACCACATACGCTATTGGGCGTCATGATAGTCATCTGAATATGATTTTGCACCATCATCTGGTAATGAGACGACACTATCCAAATAGGCATCCCATAAAGCCACGTAAGCATGATGGATATGTGCCTAATTATTCGTATACTTTTTGCGGAAATCAATCCTGTGGAGCTTCTTTTTCATCTTACAGTCCCGTCGATTTTCGAACTGACGGATCACTCTATCCGAAAAGTACCATTTAACAACGTGAAAATAAATTAAGGGGACTCTAGCGCGCTAACACTCACTCCTGACAATGCAATACTCCTTTAATCTTGAACGGATAGGTGAATATGGATGTCAAACGACCTAAAACGGATATTTTATAAGAGAAAACATCTAATTTATACTTTAAGTAAGGGCTCTTTTTGTTCAAGGATTACCTGATCTGGGCTCTGTCTGCCCAAGACTTACTTTAAGTAAAGGCTCTTTCTGACAAGGCGTGTGTAGGAACAGTATGCATGTCGAAGTCAACGGCCCACCTGTAAGCAAGAGGCATATCTGCCACACGTGGTGTTCTACGTCTAAGGGGTGAGATACGGGGAAATCGATCCCAAACCCAAATATGGAATAAAATGAGAGGTCTGTAGTCTGACTATACTTTTTATGCGAACCACGACATCGGCTCCTATACAACCACGCCAAGCATGCCAAGCCCCAACTATATCTCCGAGCGTGCTCAAAATAAGCAATAAATGGAAGCCACATCATATGCACTAAGTTGTCAAATTTGTTTGGAACAACATACCTCCTATCAGGCGAAATAAATAAACACTCGTGTGCCTCTGAATTTGCTCCTCCATAGCCTACTCAAGCAATTCGTCGAAATTTTGCTTCAACCATTTCAATTTAACTCTTCCAGCTTTAAACGTCACTACCAGTCGGGATAACAACAAGTAGGTTGTGACATAATTCATCAATCGCCACTGTCGCATTCCCTGTAATAGCGTCGCCATTAACCCAACTGCATGTATGGTAGCTTGGCAATACCATAAAAATCTGTTTGACAGAGATAATATTCCATTCGAGGATCTACTTGCATTCCTTTAACCGAATGTTCCAAGCGGCGACAAATAGTAAACGATTCTATATGAATAATATATACATTAAGCGAAATCTCTAGGTACATAAGTAAATTTACAACGAAAATATTATTCTCACCGAGGAGTACCCTTCTTCCCAAACTATTGTCGATCTGTGATCAGCAATTGATCCTGGATTTGTAAACATTTCCTGCAATTGATTGCCATCCATGTGACACATTAATAACAATATGTCACAAATAAGAGGAAAAACAACGAGCATTAAAATCATGTCTTAAACACTTAACATTATTTTTGCGGGTAACGTCGTTTATTATGTCATTCTTTCCGACATATGCCGCATGTTGATTTATTACTTCGTTCTCTTATGTCAATCTCCTTATGTATATGTGTAGATCTTAGTCTTCGCTTCTTCCGTAGCCAATTATGGTTTTGTTTGACTGTTGGAAATGGATAAAATTATGACCATTTGCCCGAATATATGGATTTTTGAGTCTCCCAACTATAAAAGTTACTAAAGCCAGTGCTGCTATCCTAGTGTAACATATGCAAAACAAGCCAATGCATGAAAACACGGGATATTCTTCATTTTTTACATTTACAAACCCTTCTATTTTACCACACCTCCTTTGCTGGCCACTTTCCATGAGCTGTAACTATACAATACACCTCATCTTTGTCCATCATTACAATCTAGAACCGTTTGCTCTTGTTCCTATTTCTCATTACACGATCCATGCATATTGGGGTAAATTTATCCCCGCCATTAAGTGCGTAGTTTGCCTCATCCCGTTTTTTGACCTAGTATGCTACGCAGTTGTAGGTCTTACGAACCAATGCCGACACAGGTAAATTCCTAGCCCCTCGTATAATTGAATTGTAGCTTTCACTCAAATTTATCGTCACCAGTCCAAATTGATGGCAATCATCATGAATTAGAGTTCACCTCTCTGCATCCATCTCATCAAAGAATTTTGTTGCTGTAGGCAATGATCACAATAGGTTTGTGAAGATTTGCTTATATTTAGGCGCTGCAATTGCCAGCCTCCTCTTGCATACAACGTTCTTGTAACACGAGTTGAAGTTGATGGCGACATGGCGAAGAAATTATCTCTAATGCTCAAATGGCGGCGTCCATCGAAGGTCAACATCCTTAATAATTGCCTGAATGCTAAAGTGACTCTATGAAATCAAATAAATTCCACCAGTTCGACCTCCAACAACGTAAGTCTTAAGACATTTCAAAAACAACTTCATGATTCAGAGCTCTCTTCATCGACAATTGCAAAAGCCGATGACACAATATGATTAAAAGATCCTGACTGCAAGCTATTAGAAGTTTCTACTTATACTTGCCATACAGGAGTGTCCCGTCAATACTCAAAACTGGACGACAATGGTTGAAAGCCATTATGCTCGGCCGAAATGCCGAAAATACCTTTTGGAGAGTAAACAGAGCATCCCCTAACTTATATGAACCTTTCCAATCAATCATAGTGCCTAACTTATAAGAACCTTTCCAATCAATAAGTGAGGTAGTTCGTTATACGATTCAGCCAAATCACCATGTTCTGTTGTGATGGCTTTCCACTTCGCATCCCATACACGTCTTCTCGGTACTTCATAATCAAATTTCTCTTTTATGACGTTGCACAACAACGATACTTTCACTTCAGACGCTTCTCTAATAAAACTTCGAAAGTAAGGAACAATGAACTTTGAATCACATCGGATATGATCCCCACTAAGCATTACATTTAGACAAGTGTAAGGGGAACCAACAATTGCCAATTCAAATTTGTCATCACAAGTGATATAAGGACCATCGACGCATCATCGACTAGAGCTGTCAGCTTGCTCATCATCGACTAATTGTCGAACCAAGGTGCCGTCGAAGGAAGGAGCTGTCCAAGGAAGTCTGGTTGAAGCAGATGCAACCTTGCATTGAAGACAGGCATTAAAGGTGCATTGATTGTCCAGCCACCTCGCCTCCACTATCTTGCATTCATGTTTGTTGCATTTCCAATAAGCCATTTATGGTTCGTCCATGAATGTGGCCATGCATTATTTTACATTCATTGTCTTGCATTTAAGTTATTGTTCAGGTAATCCCCATATAATGGGAGCCTTTGTAAGCATTTGAGGGAACTTATTATTATCAGATTATAAACCCTATGTAAGACTTTGTCTTCTGCCAGAAGTGAGTGGATTCTCCTTCAACCTCATTCTTCATTTTGTGGATTCCAAGTGCGGACTGAGTCGAGCGTTCAACTGGTTGTGGTGTTTCTGTATCCTCCGCGTTGTTCCTCATCCTCGTCTTGTTCGTGGTGGTATCTCTGTATCCACGGCCAAACGAGTCTATCCGATTCTTCTTTCACGGTGGTGCATCTGTATCCGTGGAGTTTGATCTCAACCATTCTTTTTTATCATTCAGCCGCCTACCCTACACACCTTTTGTCCATTCCAGCGTCACTCCCTTCCGCACCCTTTTCAGTGACGTCCCCATTCGTTTTCGGTATTGGAATCATCTGTTCCTTTCCGTTCCCGTATCATCTTGGTATCAGAGCCCGCGGTTGTCAATGGTCGGAAGATTTCAACGTGGTATGACTCTAGACGAAGCACAAGTTGCTCGGTTTGAGGAGCAGATAGCCGATCTTCAGCAGCAACTACAGTCGTTACGGATACACCATGCAGCGACGTCCCGCAGTCAAATAGACAACAATGATGAGGAGAACCCATGGCGTGAGGAATCTCAATGAGGATATTCACCGGAGTATCGTAGGCAGAAGAGAAGAGCCCCGACGATGAGCGTTCGGATTCCGGAGTTCGAAGGAAACTTGGACCCCGAGGAGTTCATCGACTAGATGCACACGGTAGAGTGCATCTTCGACTATGAAGAGCTGCCCGAGGAGAAAAAGGTTACGATAGCTGCATTAAAATTGAAGAAGTACGCCAGTTTATGGTGGGAGAACACCAACCACCAGCGTCGAAGAGAAGGACGTGATCAGATACGAACATGGTCAAAAATGAAGAGGGCTATGACTAAGAGGTTTCTGCTGGAGCATTATCGACGAGATCTCTACCTCAAGTTGCAGTCGCTTCAGCAAGTTTCAAGTGTACCGGAGTACACGAGGGAGTTCGAGAGATTATTACTGCAGTGCGATGTCCAAGAAGCCCAAGAGCAAACCATTGCCAGATATCTTCGAGGACTTGAGCCTCATATTGCAGATGCGGTCGAACTACAAGAATATTGGACTTTCAATGATGTTCGGGCATTAGCGCACAAGGTTGAGCAGGAACAAGTGAGAAGATCGAATACCCGCTTATTTGTGAAGGCTTCGCCTTTCAATAAGGGGAATAGCTCCCAGGCAAAGCCACCGTTGATGACATCGAGAAAAACTCCTTCATCGACTACCAGACCAGAAGTTAAGTCGAACGAGCGAGATAATGCTAGACGATGTTTCAAGTGCCAAGGAATAGGACACATGGCTTCTGAGTGTCCGTCGAGAAGAAACGTTGTCATTAGAGAGCTGTCTGATGGAGAAGAAGAGTTCGATGAGAACGTCGATCCTGTTTGGGATGCAGAGGAGATTGAGGAGTGCCCGGACGAAGGAGAGTTGTTGGTCGTCCGAAAAGCCTTAAGCGTGACACCGGCGAGAGAGGAGAATCAAAGGGAAAGTATTTTCCACACCAGATGCACAGTCGAAGGAAAAGTTTGCTTGGTGATTGTGGATAGCGGAAGCTGCACCAACTCCGTGTCGAAGCTAAAGTTGCCTATCGAAAAGCTGAAGTTGCCTATCAAAGCTCATCCTCACCCCTACCGTCTTCAATGGCTCAACAAGGAGAGTGATGTTCGAGTGACCCAGAGGCGAGAGTTCCATTCTCGATTGGGAAAAGCTATAAGGACGAAGTCGTTTGCGACGTTATTCCAATGGATGCGTGCCACTTGCTCCTAGGAAGACCGTGGCAGTTTGATCGACACACGCAACATGACGGGTATCGCAATACCTACTCCATCAGCGTCGACGAGAAGAACGTCACCTTGATGCCCCTCACCACTCAGTCTATGACAGCACAGCAGAATCAATCTACCGATTAGCGTCTCAAAGGAGTTCAATTGGTTCGAGCGATTCACAAAGGCGAGAAGGCTTATTTTCTGGTTTTTGTCGAAACAACTCAGGATCAATCGACGAGCCATCCCCGAGCTGTATCCATACTCGAAGAGTTCAAGGATGTGTTTCCGGAGGAGTTGCTAGTCGAATTACCACCTATGCGAAGCATTCAACACCAGATCGACTTGGTTTCAGGAGCATCTCTTCCAAATCGACCGGCTTATCATTGCAATCCAGAGGAAGCTAACAAACTCCAGAGGCAGGTTGACGAGTTGCTTGAAAAAGGATTGGTTCGAGAGAGTTTGAGCCCTTGCTCAGTTCCCTCTATATTAGTACCGAAAAAGGATGGTACTTGGCAAATGTGCATGGATAGTCGAGCGATCAATAAAATCACGGTGAAGTATCGATTTCCGATTCCTCGACTAGATGCACGTTGGATGAGTTGCATGGAGCGCAGGTGTTTTCGAAAGTGGATTTGCGTAGTGGATATCACCAGATTTGGATGATGGAAGGGGATGAGTGGAAGGCCGCCTTCAAGACCAACTATGGGTTGTACGAATGGTTGGTGATGCCTTTTGGTTTGTCAAACGCACCCACAACGTTCATGCGACTGATGACCCATGTTTTGCGACCATTTATGGGGAAGTTCGTGGTTGTCTTCTTCGACGACATTCTTATCTATCGCAGCAGTCCTGATGAACATGATGAGCACCTTCGCACAGTGTTTCGTACACTTCACATCGAGAAGCTGTTTGAAAATCTTAAGAAGTGTGAGTTCTTTCAGCTGAGTGTGGTATTTCTTGGTTTTGTAGTATCTGCTGAAGGAATCAAGGTCGACGAAAGCAAGATCAAAGCAGGAGTGGCCGACGCCAAGCAGTTTCCATGACGTTCGAAGCTTTCATGGCTTAGCATCGTTCTATAGGAGGTTCATTCGAGGTTTCAGCTCATTCGCAGCCCCACTCACCGAATGTTTGAAAGGAGACAAGTTCGAGTGGACTCCAGCCGCACAAGCTAGTTTCGAGCAACTAAAGCAGCGTCTAAGCGAAGCACCCGTTCTTGCCTTACCTGACTTCACGAAGATGTTTGAGGTCGAATATGATGCATCAAGAGTTGGGATTAGAGGAGTCTTGTTGCAGGAGGGGAGACCCATTGCATATTTCCGCGAGAAACTCAGTGGTGCCAAACTCAACAACTCGACGTACGACAAAGAGTTCCTAGCCATCGTTCGAGTACTCGAGACATGGAGCCATTACCTGCTGCCTCGAGAGTTCGTGTTACACACCGACCATGAAGCTCTTAATTACATCAATGGTCAGTACAAGCTCAGTCGATGACATGCGAAGTGGATCGAGTTTCTACAAGCTTTCACCTTTGTCTTGAAGCACAAACCAGGAGTGAAGAATGTAGTCGCTGATGCTCTCTCGAGGAAGATGACTTTACTATCCGCGATGGAGACAAAGTTGATTGGATTTGAGTACCTAAAAGATCTGTATAAGAACGATGAAGACTTTGGAAGGATTTTCGTCCAATGCACCAATCAAGCCGTCGATCGATTCCATCAGGTGAATGGATTCTTGTTTCGAGATTCAAAGTTATGCATTCCCAGGAGTTCGACTCGAGGGCTACTCATTCGAGAAGTTCATGGAGCAGGAACAGCCGGACATTTTGGAGTTGACAAGATGCTGTCAATGTGATACGGGGACGAAAAAGAATAGATGATTCCAATACGTCTGCGATACAAGGAACGTCTGCGATACAAGGACCATCGACGCACCATCGACTAGAGCTGTTAGCTTGCTCATCATCGACTAACTGTCGAACCAAGGTGCCGTCGAAGGAAGTCTGGTCGAAGCAGATGCAAACTTGCATTGAAGACAGGCATTAAAGGTGCATTGATTGTCCAACCACCCTCGCCTCCACTATGTTGCATTCATGTTTGTTGCATTTGCAATAAGCCATTTATGGTTCGTCAATGAATGTGGCCATGCATGCATTATTTTACATTAATTCTCTTGCATTTAAGTTCTTGTTCAGGTAATCCTTATAAAATGGGAGCCCTTGTAAGCATTTGAGAAAAAACTTATTATTATCAGATTATAAGCCCTTTGTAAGACTTTGTCTTCTGCCCGAAGTGAGTGGATTCTCTGTCAACCTCGTTCTTCATTTGGTGGATTCCAAGTACGGACTGAGTCGAGCGTTCAACCGGTGGTGGTGTTTCTGTACCCTCCGCGTTGTTCCTCATCCTCGTCTTGTTCGTGGTGGTGTCTGTATATCCACAGCCAAACGAGTATATCCGAGTCTTCTTTCACGGTGGTGCATCTTTACAAGTGGAGGTTGATCTCAACCCTTCTTTTTCATCATTCAGCCACCTACCCTACACACCTGTCCATTCCAGCGTCACTCCATTCCGCACCCTTTTCAATGACGTCCCCATTTGTTTTCGATATTGGAATAATCTATTCCTTTCCGTCCCTGTATCAGTCTGGAATCTTCCCATAACAATTATTGATCAACCAAATTGCCCGTTAGCCTTCCCCGCAGTGTCCTTGCTCGTCTAATTGAGTTTCGCTTGATCGCCCCGTTGACCCTTGTCGTCTGGTAGCCCTGCCGCTTGGTTACTGCTTCGCCCACAAGATGGTTGAAGCCCCATTTCTCGAGTTACCCGATTTCATTGGAGGATTCGAGGTCGATTGTGTCACCTCAGTAGAAGGAATTGGAGTCCCCTTGCATCAGCTTCGAACACCCATTACATGTTTCAACCCGAAGTTGAAGGGATAGCTTGGTACAACTGTGAAGTCTTTTCTAGACGAGAAGCGAGCAGAGTCACTCGAGTCGACCCTTGTCGATTCATCTCGAGATGACTGTTTAAGACTGAACATGAAGTCAGGAAGGATTGGTTCTGCCTACGCTCGAGAGGAGTTGAACTCGAGAAATTTGTTTGAACGAGGCAAATCGCAAAATTCTTACTATCGACTGAATGAACGAGAAGGTAGTCAGTCGACGAGACGTACCGTAGTACGGAGACAAAATCGAGCGCGGAGTCAGTCAAGAGGAGTTTGTCATTATTCATCGCCGTCCAACAGTTTACTGGACAGTGAAGGAGAGGACAATCTGATCGTAGAGAGAGTTGAGGGTGAAGAAAAGTCCTTTTGTGGATGAATATGGTGATGGGAAGAGTCGCAGGAGATCAACTCGGGACGAAGCGAGTCCCAGGAGGCAAACTTGAGAACGTCAACCCTCACATCCTGTTAGTGTGCAAGTGGACATTCCCGAGTTCGAAGGAGAATCAGATCCCGAGGAATATCTTTACTCACCGAGAGAGTATTCGAGTGTGAGGAGATTATGAGAGGATAGACAAGTTGATTGCAGCTACTCGACTACTCAAGTATGCGAGTTTACTGTGGAAGACCCTAAACCAGCAGCATTGTCGAGACGGAAAGGAGAAGATTCGATCATGGGATAAAATGAAAAGGGAGATGAAGAAGCGATTCCTACCTGAGCGGCATCGCCAAGATTTATTTCTGAGACTCAACACTCTGCATCAGCAATCCTCGAGTGTTTCTGAGTATACTCAAGAGTTCGAGCAGTTGGTTTACATTGTGATATCAATGAGCCCTTGGAGAAGACGATCGCTCGATATATCAGGGGATTGCGGCCCCAAATTGCCAAGGAGGTCAAGTTACATCATTACTGGTGTTTTGAAGGCGTGTATAATGTCGCGCATGTTGTCGAAAGACAACAGATGAGGTGGATGACTCAGAAGTCCTTGCATGGGAAGACGACTCCTTTCAACAAGGGGAGTGCCTCTACGAGAACGAATCCCTCGCCTATATCCGTAACCCTTGACTTGAGTGAGCGTGAGCGACAAGCAAGGAGAACGGCTGCGAGACCAGCCATGAGAAACTCTCCTTTCAGCAAAGGGAGTTCGTCCTTGAGAACTCCAATCTCGAGTAATCACAAAGGCCAGGGTAATGCGCAAAACGAAGAACACCTCCGGTATGTTGAGGAAGAATGCTTCGAGAAGCCTTAGCCTAGAGAAATGTTGGCCAGTCGAGGGATCATAATGGCAAACAAGAATTTGAATAAGGGTGACAAGCGACAATGCCTATTGCGCAACAGTTGCTTGGAACAAGGCCATGGATGCCAAACGAAAGTGGATAAAGGGAGTGGCACCAGCATGGCCTCTACTATGAGAGTCGCGCAACGGAAGTTGTCAACCATGCCCCACATCCGACTATGTGAACTTTAGTGGTGGAATCGAGAGAAAGGCATCCATGACAGTATCTCGCTTTGTCCCTCCACCCCATTTAGCTCGAGCACGATTCTGCGTAGAGATCGAGAGGAAGACTTGAGGCTAATCGAGCTAACAAGGAACACCGGTAGAAAATAGCCTCTGTTTAGCCTCATCGAACTTCATGAAGATCAGGAGAGTTTGTTTGCCTACTATATAGGAGGGTGTCAGCCAGTTCGAGTGGTCGAGGACGTGATGCAACTGAACCACGTCAATACGCAAGTGTTAATGGAGAACTATATTCGAGTCATGCTCTAGTCGATCCAGGATTTGCTGACGAGGTATTCTCGATGAGAAACTAGTGGAGTATTGTTTCAGGAGAAAGAAGGCCACACAAGTTTGAGGGCAAACTTTTCTCAACAAGAGGAGATTGATGCGTTATCGGGACCAACTCTAGATTCTTCTATTCAAAGCAGATGGAGGTGGATTACCTGCATTGCAATTGTCTGAATGATGGAGAAGGGAACCCAAAAGGACGCCAATATCCCTCAAATGAATGTGCTGAGAGTTGGCCAAGTCGAGATCGAATCAAGAGGAGTGATCGAGATGGGGACTACCATGACGATATTGAAGAGGTCGAGTTGAGTCTTCAACTCGCGCAGACCACAGATCATCTCGAGAATTGTCTTGAGATCATGAGAGCGAGGTCCATCTCGTGAATAGGAGGACGATGTCCGTCTCGAGGGTAGCTTCCACTTGCTCAAGGGAAGCTCGAGACGGGGAACTCGAGAAGGCGAGCTCGAGACGACTTCACATCGGGCCGGCCGTCGTTCGGCCCAGTTTCTTTTTTTTTGGATTTATTTTAAATTAGCTTTGGCCTATACTATTTTGGGCCTAATGGGGAATTAGGGTTAGCCCATTTTTTTGGTCCTTTATAAATAGGACTCTTGTGTTTAAGTTTAAGCGGAACCCTTGGATTATTTTTATTCAATTTGTCAGCCGTGAAGTTCTTGCATGAACTTTGCACAACTTCTCTTATCGTTTGGTGGATTCCGATCGTGGCGAGATTTTATCCGAGCATTCCCATAATCGGTGGTGATTTCTGTAGCTGGTCGTGAGGCGTTCAACCCTCGTTCAGTCCTTGTAGTGCTACGGCTGTATCCAGCGGCGGTTCAAGTTTTATCCTTTTCGGTTTGTTCGTTTGTGCGTTCCGTTTCGTCGTTGTCGTTCGTTCGTTCGGCGCATCAGCAGCGACAACAAGATGGTAAAAGCAACAACGACCCCAACACTTCCCAGTTTCTCCCGATAACTCCAACTCCATTCCACAGCCGCAGCAGCAAGCCACCTCATTCAGGCTTCCAGTCAATAGCGACGGCTCTTACCCCCTCCCAGACACGCCTTGTCATCGGTTGGTGCCTCAAGTCGTCTCCGCCTTCGCGTTCAGCCCTCGTCTTCTTCTCCCAGAGACTAGTAACTTCTCCGTGGCAGCCCTGGGTGGTCACTTCTCTGTCGCCATCCGACCCCCCAAGCGCGGATTACCCAGATTTCCGCTCCCATGCATCGACAAAACCTGACCTGCTTTGGCACCAATGTCCAGCTCTCTGCGATCTCGTGGAAGAAACTCCAAGCCCGATTGTCTACCACGCTGACCGGTGATTTCTAGGGCGTGAGAAATCCATCAAGATGACGTCTCCTTCTATCTTCCGGTCGTTCCTCAACTCTCTTCCATCCTGCGGAGACCCACGGCGGTATCCCCTTTACCTCAGCCGCATTCTCCCCATCTCGACATTTGGTATGTTGTTTTTACTATTTGCTTCACTTCTCCGAGGGCTATTATTTTGGAATAATTGTTTCATCCTTGGGTTTGTAGTTTGATCCTCAATTCTAATCTTTGTTTCATTGTCTTTGATGTGTTCGTAATTTTGTACTTATTGATTTCAATGCTTCTTTATTTGTCGTATGAATTTTAGATAATTGATCCACATCATTTCGTACGATTCTCATAGTAAAAAATAATTTGCGTCCTATTGTTTTAAAACTATTTCATGGGGAAAGTTAATCTATTATTATTATTGTTATTATTTACGTTTTAAAATTTGATCGATTATCTTCAAATAGTTTACTTTGTTTTCTTGGTATTTATGTATATATTTCGGGGGCGTGCCTTGCGAACAACCAAGGCACGCATACCATTCAATTTTCTCGGGAGACAACGAAAAATTATATATTTGATGGTTTATTTAGATTCTCGAAGATTATGAAACTCAGAAAATGGCTTCGCACTCATCAACGTACGGCATCAACTACTCACCAAGTTTTGTTGGAAACCTTTGTATAAAACAGTACCATAAGGTACAACCCTAACGGGGGTGTTCAAAGGAGAGGGAGGAATGGTACAAACTGGCTCGTCCTACACCTGGTTCTCCCTTGAATTTCAATTAGGCTTAAAGTTATTATGGGCCTTTAAAAAATATGAAATTGTTTGTGTCTTACCCAAATGAAACGTTTTTAACTAGAAAACTTTTCTTTAAGAAAAACGGTTCACAAAAAATCACAAGGTTAATGAGCTCGAGATTATTTTATAAAACATAATATGAGCTTTCTTTTCAAGAGGTTGTGGGAGAGTTTGTGAGAAAGGTCAGCTCCGGAACAAGGGAGAGACTCGTTTGACCGTGGATACAGAGACACCACCATGACAAGACGAGGGTGAGGAACAAAGCGGAGGATACAGAAACACTACCACCGGTTGAATGCTCAACTCAATCCGCACTTGGAATTCTCCAAATGAAGAAAGAGGTTGAAGGAGAATCCACTCACTTCGGACATAAGACAAAGTCTTACAAATGGTTTATAATCTGATAATCAAAGTTGTCTCTAGTGAGTTACAAAAGCACCTTATATAGTGGCCTTGGAAAGAAAAGAAATTAAATGCAATAACAAAACAACTAAATGCATGTAGAACTTAATACTAGTCATAATGGCTTATTGGGAATGAATGCAACTAAATGCAAGAAAGTGGAGGCCTGGGTGGTTTGACAATCAATGTGTCTTCAATGCAAGGTTGCTTCTACTTCGACCAGACTTGCTTCGACCAAGCTTGCTTCGACGGATCCCTTGCTTCGAATGAAGTGTAAGTTAGTCAATGAAAAGCAACTTGACAGCTCTAGTCGATGGTCGTTATATCAAGTAGTGTATACAAGAACTTCGACTTTGGCTTGAAGGGGTTAGCAACGATTGATGTTCTATGTTTGGAGTAGAGAATAAATGCTTAATCCCATCCTGGTTTGAGCATCTTTTATCAAAGAATTCATTATCATTCCAGACATTTGTGTGGGAACCCTCATAGTATTTGCACTCATCTCTCTAGGTAAGTGTTTAGGAGATGGTTTAGAACATTTATGTGTGAACCCTCATAGTATTTGAACCGCCCAGAAAAATTTTCTTAATGTGAAAATTCATAAGGAATGTATGCAAATAGGCGTGAGAATGCTTAAGAAATGATTACGTTTAGGTACGCAAACCTCTTTAGAGACATCGTACTAAGGTGGTAGGTACTCTTGTGCAAGATTCGAGGGCAAGTGTTTGCATTTTCATGCCCCAGACATGTTCTTTGTGATTGGACTTGAAACGGCTTCCATCCGACCACCCGTGCCGTTGTCAAGGAGTTTGTACTGCACTGTACGAATGTTCATGTGCCTACACAATTAATAATGGACGGAGACGAAGTCATCTCATGTAGTTTGGCTTTCACTTGGGGTGATAATACTAAAGTTGAGTATTTGCTGGGGTGATGGGATTGAGATGTTCATCTTGGCCGCCCTTGGGGAAGAATATGCTTGTGTATTTGGCACTCGTTGGGGAATGCGGCTTGTGTAACTAACGCCAACTTGGGGAAATTGAGGCATGACTCCAGCCGGGAAATGATGAGAAATTTTGCTAGAGAGTAGTGTAGATAATATTCCCTTTTGGTATGGATATCCTTGGTGACAACAAATGTAATCTTGACGCTTAGGCTCAAATTTTCCACCCAATCGCCCGCGCCTTTGTTCATGTACATGCACTCGCTAAAAGCCAAAATATAAGTGAGCTCTTATAATTTCTTCCGTTGAGAAAGTATTAGAATTGAATTAATGTAATCATCCTTGGCGATAACAAAAGCAATCTTGAATCTTGATTCGAAATTTCCACCCGACCGCCCGTATCATTGTTCGTAATGCAAGGATTTTCATATACCTACACTCGTCAAAGGGCTGAAAACAAGTAATCTCATGTAACTTGTTATTTAGAGAAAGTATTAAAAGTGAATTAATATTCCCTTTCATGTAGCTTCGTCAGCGCTTCTTTGTCCGAGGAATCAAAGGATTGACGAGTTGTTCCTCTTGCCTTGTGTCCATTGTGTAAAGTTGTTCATGTACCTATCAAACAGATGGCAAGAAAACAAGTGAGTTCATGCGACCCGCTTTCTTTTAGAGCAGAAACAAAATTTGCTCATGTAATTTATTTATAGGAAAAGTGAAGTAGAGTTTTAATACTTCTCTTTCATATGATTTCGTCATTTCATCTTCGTCCATGGGAATCGAAGGATTGATGAAGCTGCTACTCTTGCCTTATGTCTATTGTATAAGTTTGTTCATGGACCTATCAAACAGAGGGCGGAAAATGAGTGACTTCGTGCCACTTATTTTCTTTCATAGTAGAAATAAAGTTTGCGCTTGTAACTTCGTTAATGAGGAAGGTGAAGTAAAGTTTCATTACTTCCCTTTTGTGTTTGTCATTGAATCTTTTTCCTCTTGAATCAAAGGGTTGACGAAAATGTTGCTTTTGTGTCTATTGTATAAGGTTGCTTAAGTACCTATCAAATAGATGGCGAGAAAACAAGTGAGTTTGTGCGGCTTGTTTTCTTTTAGAGTGGAAATGAAACTTGTTCTTGTAATTTGACATGTAAGAAAGGTGAAGTAGAGTATTGATACTTCCCTTGTATACGATTTCGCCATTTCGTCTTTGTCCGATGGAATCGAATGATTGACGAAACTACAACAAGTATTTGGCTTGAAGCTTTGCCACCGCCACATTTGTCATTAGAGTTTTGCATCATTCGTGAGATGAGCTCTTGTAGCCCAGTTTACTCTTTAGGGATATGAAAAAGTTCGTTGATGAAGTATGTTTCCAAGCTTTAGCTTGAAATTTGATTGTTTGTCTTCATTGTTTGCGTAGGATGCTCATGTACTTATGAGACAAGCATGGAGGGTGAGACAAGTAAGCCAGATAAGTATTGATCAAGGAACAACTACTCCCTTTCATGTGTGTCATTGTTTTGACAATGAAGGTACTTTGGTTCGAAACGTTGGTTGTCATGATCGGATATTGTGGTAACTGCTCACGAAACAAAGGATGCCAATAAAGTCAGCTCATATAATCTCGTTTAGCTTGGTAAAGAAAGTTTTATGATTCTCCCTGTTCTTGTGTAGTGCCAGTTGTCCTTGTCCGCGGTTCGGTTTGTTGAGATATGCCGGGGAGTATCAAACAGTGGTGCGTAGGCAAAGAGAAGAGATTACACACTTAAGAATGCTCTAGTGGCATATAATCAAGCACTCTCAACCTTCGACAGTTTTGCTACCTCTCAGAAAAGTAAGTGTAACTTTCAGCCTAATTCATGAAAATTAGTCTACTTATACTTAAAAGAAAGCTCTTCAAGTCAGGTATCTAATGGTGCAAGTTTCAGGTCAATACAAGTTCTATAACTCAAGTTACAAGTGAAAGAGTGAACTGCCGACAGACAGATCCGAACCCAAACATACGAGGGTCATTCGAAAACACTCTAATTGGTGTAAATGTCATATCATATCATTTTAAAACCGTTATCCTTTCCATCTGAATCTCTATAGACAACTACTATGATGTATTTAGAGTATATTTGATGTTCAACGCACGATGAAGGAGAAATGAACATGTATAAACATAGGAAACTCGACTGATTGCAACCAATCTAGTATTAGAAGAATGTTAAAATATACAATAAAGGCTGTTATTTCATACCATAATGCGGATAGTTGAATGTTATTTCTTCTGTAGCTTCTGTGGTCCGTTAGGAAGGGGTTGGTGGCGAATTTACTAGCTGTGACGATGTTTGAGATGATGGTTGTCTTTTGCAACTTCTCCTGTTATGTCCCCAGTTGCCACATTGTTTACATATCATGCCAAGTCCCTTCTTACTCAACTGAACTGAGCCTGTCTTTGGGTCCTCTTCTTTGCTTTTCTTTCTTTTTTGTTTCCTTAGTCTTCCAAGCAACTTCTTATAGGGAGGTTGCCTAATTGGATCGTCCTCTACCTTTGGGCAGAATTTGCAGCCTTCTAGTGGTTCCAGAACATGCATGTAGGCTTGTCGATATGTGTCCATTTTGAAATAGGGATCAATATAATCCTCTACCCTTCTCTTCATGTACAAAATACAGGACAATGCATGTGTACACAGAATGCCATGTAATTCCCAACTTCTACAGCTACAGCTTCTAGCCTTTAGGTCAACTAAGAACCTATCTGATTCGGCCAAAGGCATTGAAACTTCAAACTTTTCAGTAATGGATGGTTTCACCACCCATTTCACTGCATGTTTTTTCATGTGCTCATTATACTTATGGAGTATTTACGTTTGTCGTCCGTTGATATTGTTAGCTTCTATGACAGAACTTTGTCGGATCATCTTAGTGTGAAAAAAATACCTATTTTATACAAAGCTCGCTCGTCTCACCAATATAAAATGTTCAGTGCACAAATTGGTCCGCTAGGAGGTTTTAAACAGGTAGAGGGTTTTTATTGATGTGTTTGCAAGTTAATGGGTTATGTAATAACTCGTAACGTTTGTTGTTGTTCACTTACAGTTATCAATCCTTGTTAATATTGGTGTTTCGCATTTGATCTTAACCGTGATAAACATCCTTGAACAGAAAATATACGTCCTTGACAACTTGTCTAAGGTCAATAGTAATATGCATGGCAAGGAAACAATCATAAGGCTCTGCATCTTCCTTATCAATAACATTTGTCGAAGCCTTTCTTAAGAAGGAAAACCTTGGGATTGTGTGGCCTACCATGAACAATTGGCCATTGGTTATCCGGAATGAAGACATCAACGGGAGAACGGTATTGACGACCATTGGTTTCTCCTTACACTTAGATTACCATCTTTGTTATTTATCCCTTCAGTATCTAGGCTAAGCGATGATTACAAAATGTTCTTCTTGAACTAGTTACGGATGAAAGATTTGTTAATTGAAATTGTGGACGTGGGAAGATGCCACTAATACTTTGTTATTCTTACTTAAATTATATGCAATTGACATATGTGGTCATACTGTTGATGTTTAATTGCAAGACATATCTATATTAGATCAGGCAAGGAATGAAATTGAAGTCCTAAAATTTGAGGCTAAAACTATGGAAGTAAGGAAAAACATACACAAATTAGCTTTACTGTTTTACAAGGAGCAATGAGGAAATGCAAATCTCTCATTAGAATAAAAAGTAAGGATTTCCTCGCAATGCCTCCTCGTGACATTGTCTTAAAATTTTGATCCTAGCACTTATTCACTTTTTCCCACATTGCATCAACTTTGGATCCAAGCATATTGTGATCCAGCACCTTCATAGTCCGACTTTATACTCGAGTCATCATTTTGAAATGTACAATCAACAATTTCCTTCTCAAATCCAATGACATCCCTGTCGAACGCAACTTGTGTGTAAGGTACTTCCGCTAGGATTGATTTCCGAGTTCTCCTCCTATGCAGTTTTGCATCGTCTCCAACTGTGATTTGCTTAGCTATCATCATTGACTGCAGTTCATGAGTTAAATCACCAATAACACATGATGCCTTTTCAAATGCTTCGTGAGAATGTGATCCATAATATGACAAGCTGCTACAAGCTGCCATTAGTGCTCCGTGTCAAGCGTCTTCAATTGATTTCCCGTATGTGTTATAATCATCATCATGAAAATGATCTTTTGTGGAATTTGACAATAACCTTTCACTTTAGATACATCAATGAATGAACACTTGGAAATCCTTAGGTCTCATAATGAGGACAATCATAAGTAAGTCCTTTGGACCTGACAATTGTGAATACTTTTGTCGCCTTTCCTGGATTGTCATAATGGACAACATTGTAAGCATGCTTAACCAATTCGATATGACAGGCACTTACATAGTACAAGGCCAGTATTCGTATTTGTTGTTGAACTCGTTGGAAAGATTTCAATGTATATATCGACTATGCATGTTCTCCAATGATCGTTAACGTGGTCATTGTTGGTCTTCGTTGGCCATTCTCGTAATATGCTTGAAGTTCCTTGTGATGCAAGTCGCTGGTAGCTCTATCATAGTGCTGAAGAAATTCATGAAATTTATGAGATGGCTTCACATAACCTTTCATATACATGTGCATTCCCTTCATCGTTGTGTGCCCCTCAATTCGCCCCAAAAGGTACCTCGAAGATTTGCTTCCCGCCAGTATGTCTACTATGATATAGAAATGTGTACCATCGATTATTCTGTAAGTGCTCCGTCTTTGTGAAATTACTCCACTCTTCTTCCATCTTTTCAATGAATTTATTTTTATGCATGAATAAATTCAATTTTCGAAATATGTCCTTCCTCCTTGCATATTTATCCATGTTCCTTGTAAATGCTGCATGCACGAATCGCCTTGTCTAAATCTGTAACGATGCCGACAGGCATCTTACTGCATATGGCCGCCGTGTGATTCTCCAATAACCAACAATAATCATCAGTGCTCTATGTCTCAAGAAGTCTAGCTCCAAACACCAGTTTTTGATGATGATGATTAACACCAACAAATACAATCATCATGTAACACATATAATCCAATCTACTTCTGCTGTTAGCCCAATAATATCGACTTAACATGCCATCCTTAACATAGGTTGTCAATGTCATGGCGCAATCTTCCAAATTCTAGGCCAAAAGATAAGACAATACTACATCGACGTATGATGGAGTAGTTAGTGTAAATCCAACTTTTGAGTTCCCACCGCATATCATAGCATAATAGTTGATAATATAACATTTCCTCGTTCTAGTCGAAGCCATGCTTGTAACGTTCTGAAGAGTGACATCTGTTAAAAATCGATTCATCTTCATAAAACAAGACTGGGTGGTTGGGTTGCAGTTGTAGTTATGATCTAGAAATATACTTGTCATCTCCCATGAACATGGATCAACCTTATTTATATTGAAACTAACACTACAACCTACATGAGATGTACCTCTACCATATTTAAAATCACCCATCTTTTGAAGCATATGTAATCGGGGTATGCCTTTCACGAGAATACCCATTTATGCATGACAATCTCACCAAAATGTACACGCCTTTGATTATGTTTCCGCATGTTAAAACATTTTATTTCTGCATAAAAGTAAAGAAAACGACTAGCAACATCTGGATTGTTAAAACACAAAGTAAGATTAATCCATCTACAACTTCCTTCAAATATGCTTGCCTATCGTAGAACATTTCCAATGAATTGAAATGAGATGTGTGGTGTTGTTGCATTGAGGCTATTATATGAGTGTAATGAATGTGGCTCACCAACCACTTGAAATGCCCTTTGAACTACTTATTGAATGCCTCACAAATGGCCTCTACTAGACACGCGTTATATTTAAAGCTCCAGTGTCGATGGAGCATGGCGTGTCGGACATGCTTAAAATTTGCCTCCCTTTGCCGGAGATCTTGCCAATATAGGACTACCGGCAATAGAAAGTTATCAGGCAATCCAGTGAATTCATAATTGCTTGTTCGGACACTTAACACTAAATCGCATCCCCTGGACAAGCAGGATCGCCGAAACAAGGCTGGATACCCAGCAGTAGAACACTTGCAGGTAATCCGTTGTTCGCCGGATTGCCTCATTTTGGAAAAATTAGGCAAACCAATGAATTCAAGATTGCCAGTTCAGACACTTAGCGCCAAATCGCGTCGCCTGGAGAAGGAGGATCGCCAGAACATGGCCGGATTGCCGGCAAGATAGCGTTTACAAGTAATCCAATGAATTCAGGATTGCCTGTTCGAACAATTAGCGCCAAATTGGTTCGCCTGCAGAAGTAGGATAGCCAGAACAAGGCCGAATTGTCGGCAATAGAGCATTTACAGGCAATCCGGTAGAACATGGTCGGATTGCAAGTAGTATATTGTTTACAGGCAATCTAGTATTCAACGGATTGCTTCATTTTAGAAAAATCAAGCAATCCAGTGAATTCTATAATGCCTATTTGGAAGCTTAGTCCCAAAAACGCCTAGACAACCACATGAGCTTACGAGATTTGGTCTCAAGTCACGTAATCTTATGAGATTTGGGGTTAGTTGTAGCTATGCATAATGGTTTTATAGTGTTAAAATGCCCTTTCTCATAACGTAAAGAAGGGTAGATTTTCGTGGACACCTGTAAGATTTGATTTCAGAGGTAATGGGTTGCCTAGTTACCTGTTAAGAAGGATGTCTCGTGCATGTCCATGACATAAACCGTTCGAAATCAAGTTTTGCGGTAATACTTTCTCTCATCTTCTGAACTTTCTTTTCATCATTGAACAAGGCAATAGCAAACAGATACCATGGTTCGGCAATGGGGAAGCTGCTCATCATTTCAACCCAACAAAATCCCCCAGTAATGCAGGTGATTGGTTTAATATTGTGGTGCTTGGTCATCCTTTGCCATATCTTAATGCGGTGAGAGTATTGGTTTCTGTATAACACATTGAGAATGGTCTGAGTACTCTCTATATTCCTCTGTTCACACCCTTTGGAAACAATAGTAGTTGTTCTGTAACCCTTCATTTCGGTAGACACAACGGACATGCTCTTGTAACATTTGCTGCCAGAAAAGTTTATCATTTACGAGTGAAACACTTTCAAAACCATCAGCATGATAAGTGGGACATAGATGTTAGTGAATTTGGCTATGTTCTTTGGGATCTCACGGGAAGTGTACTTGGTACATTTATTCATCGTGACTTTACTATCTTCCTGCAAAATGTCAATGGACTTGGAAGGATAAACCCCACAAACATGCTAGAGTACGCTAACAAAATCTAGCAGTACCATAACCTGGACATTTTGGTCTTACTTAGTATATATCGAATTCATCATATATCATAACATCCAATTACCAATACCAAGACAAATACCTTCATGTAAGTAATCCAATGCATGTCCTCCGTTACGGAATCACAATGGTCCTCGAGATGGTCCTCCGTTACTGAATCGCGATGTGCACTGATCGGGTGTATGAGGAATGTCATTATATAATGCATGACGTGCATATCAACATCCATACATGATGATTTCATTCTATTACGTCTCAATCTAAGTACTCTCCTTGCCCATTGCTTGTGAAATGAATAATCAAAATCTTCACCTCCAATGGAAGGGATGCGTTTATCATGCGATGCAATGGAAGAAGAAGGAGGTTGCTGGTCGAGGAACGAAGGGGAGTGGGTGGAGGGAGATGGGGTAGAACTATGGGTGCTTGTGAAGAAAGTGTGGAGTTATGAGTCATCTGAGTTTATTTCTAACCCTCTCTTTAGAAACAAAAATTACATCTCGGTGCTATCTATGGACCAATGGTCCATGATGCGGGCCAAAACGTACAAGCCTTTCGAGGGAGGCAGCTACGGAAACACACCAGGCAAAGACTTGCGGGCGAAACAATTACCAACCGATGGAGGATGCCAGGCGACGAGGGTTACAGCTACGGAAAGACACCAGGCAAAGACTTGTGGGCGAAACAATTACCAAGCGATGGAGGATGCCAGGCGACGAGGGTTACAAATAGCATCGAGCGATGGTCAGCTTGGGGATCAAGAAAACTCTACAGCTAGTAGGCGATATGGTCGGTCAGCAGTTGTCATGGAATGATTTGGAAAATCTAGGGACTTGGAAGGGAATAGTTGCCAAGGTCACCCGGATGGAAAGAATATATTCCGAGAAATTTGGCAACATAACAACTGGTCACATGTACAATATTTTATTTCCGTATTCACGTAGGACTAGCATCGTATAAATAGGGTCTTTATTTAGGTATGCACACACCTCTCTACTGACGGACATATAGTCATTTTATCTTCAAGCTTTCCAACATTTGGCATTTAAGCATTCTTGTGATCTTGTTTTCACCGAAGGCATTGTACATGGCTTCCATAAGTGCTTCCGCTTAAGGTATCGTTCCTTTGCCTTCTTCCTCTTTCATTTAAACATGACCACACACGCCCAAACAAAATGAACCACTGAGTACTGGTTGCTCGTAGTGCCAAAGATTTCCGACGTGCTCGAAGTACCCTCTAACTCTTAATGGAGAGAATTTGTGCTAGCAATAAGAAGTACGACGCTTTTATGGATAAAATTGACTCCAAGATGGACTTCGTTGTCCAAAATCTGGAGATCATCTCGGGAATACCGATAAGCACCCTGACAAAGGGCACGGTGAATCAGCTACCAAACGCCAGTTCGACTATGATGCCCATAGAGCGTCAATAGTTGAAGGGAAGAAACAAGTTGGCATCGATGACATTCCCAACATCTCCACAGGTTTCATAGGGACTGACCACGACCACTCTCCACTTGTTATCAACGATAGGGGAACAACTGAGAGACACGACCACCGAGTTGTATATGAACATCTATTACGTAAGAAGGACAATTTTTACAAACCGGTGGAAATTGCAAACTCCCATCCCCTTGAGGGGAATCGTCGTCATCGTGAAACATCCCACAACCTCCACACGAAAGGGGAACGATATCACTGGATGAGATGGCTTCGGTCGACTTTATGCCCGAAATAAGGGATTATGTTGCAAGGTTAGTAGAACACGCGATCGCAGGGGTAAACGACATGAACGAGGTCGAACTCTTCTGTGCTCCCTACCCTAAGAATATCGATCGGGACCATCCTTTAACAAGAGGATACCGGGTACCTGAATTCGCCAGCTTCTCAGGCGAAGAAGGTATATCTCATCTGTCTAAACCCTAAACCCTAAACCCTACAGAGGATATTGCTCGCTTCACTTACCAAACCGGAGAGGCTGCCACTAATTGATATTGAAAACTTCTTCTGATTCATAGCACACTTACTAGGGCTAACAATACATGGTATGTAAAGCTGCCTCCAAACTCGGTGTGAAACTGGGAGGAAATGCAAGTGCAATTCACGTTGGCATTCGCCCAAACTGACTCGGTCGTGACATTGCTGGACCTCACTCATATGAAATAGCACCTTGGCGAGTCTGTAGCGATTTTTTTTGAAAAGGCTTTGAAAGGCAAGGCTGAGATGTAAGACTTCTTCATTTGAAGCTGTTTTAGGTTTTGATGATGAGCCTTGACCTTCTTTTTAATAGAAGTCAAACATTTACACTGCAGAAGCGACTCACATTGAGAACTTTTCAAATAAAAAGGATTTAATCAAGATATTAATCTGATCAAATTGAATGGATTATGTTTCCAAATAATTCCAAAAGGAATTATATTTCCCATAGAGGGAAATATAATCTTATATTTATGGTAAGGTTCTCCAAGGTTGTCTCCAACCTTCCGTGGTTCCATCGAACCAACAAAGGCCCGTTATTTGGGATGTTTATCATTATCATCTGTCTAGATACATTCATTTAAGTGACTTGAACATAATGATATCAGTTTTCATTATTATGGAAGCTATTCTTTGATTATTTCCATTCGCAGAAGGTTGCTGACCAGATTCAGCCAGAACCTTCTATAACGCAGTATTCAGGGAAATTTTATCATATCATAATCCTATTTGATATTATTTGATTAAGAAAATGCATATATGCCTGGGAGCAACGTTTTTTGTAAACAATATATTGTATTATTATCTAATCTTTCGATTTCTATGTTTGTAGAAGGCTAATCGTTCAAATTACCTTCTACATTTTCACTTATACTATTTTTGTACAAATAGAGACATTCAGCCACGTTTCTGGATAGGTTTTTTGTGTGTTTGTCATTGTTGTAAAATCCAGAGAGCGTGGGCTTGTAACTTTTCGTTTGAGTTAGTCACACACGAGGAACGCTAGCTGCAGAAGGCTGCATCGTTGGACTCGGGGGCCACGAGGGACTCGGTTGGAAGCTCCAGGAGACGTTGGTGGGAAGCGTGCGGCAGGTTACTAGCGTGACCAATGTGCAGTAGGCCGGAAGGGAAGATACCCTAGGAGCATAAAAGGTGCGGGATTAATTAGCTTTTGTGGTGTAACATTATGTGTGTGCAGGATAACCTTGGACAAGGGTTCTGTGTCTTTTTAACGTAGTCTCGTGGGACTACACAAGAGAACCTTGGGTAAGGGTTTTGTGTTTGCTCAATCGAGATCTCGAGGGATCGCGCAACGGATGTCGCAGCGGGTTGTCGTGCAGGTCGAGACGCTGCTGGAGTGAAACGTCTCAGAGGAAGTCACGATAGGTTGCTGTGAAGGAGAGGACACCTCCTGAGAGAAACGACCGGCAGAAGGTTACCTTTGTTGGTCACATTAACGTATACACCAGGTTACTGTAGTACAAAACTTTTCGGTCTATGCGGAAAATTTCAGTCACCTGTGGTACAGAATCTTTGGATCTGTACTGTAGGTGGGTTGACACCTTTGTTACAGAATTTTTGGATCTGTGTTGTAGAGGGTTGACACCTTTAGTACAGAACCTTATGGTCTATGCTCTAAAGGGTTGACACTTTTGATACAGAATCTTTGGATATGTGCTGTAGAGGGTTGACACTTTTCTACATAATCTTTGGATCTGTGCTGTAGAGGGTTGACGCCTTTGGTACAGAACTTTAAGGTCTGTGCTCTGAAATCAAGTCACCTTTGGTACATAACCCTCTGGTCTGTGCTGTAGAGGGTTGACATTGTTAGTACTAAATCATACGATCTGTTCTGTGAAACCAAGTCACCTTTGGTACAGAACCTTCTGATATGTGCTTTGGCACTCACTCTTCTGTGGTGCAAGAACTTCTGGTCTGTCCATTGCAACACAGTCTTCTGTAGTGCAGAACCTTCTGGTCTGTGCTATAAAAGGTCTTTTGTATATTACTTTCTGTAATCGTTGCTAAGTTACGACTGAGTAAAAACAATCGAAATTATAGGTGAAGAGTGGATGCAGGCAAGTTATGGAACCACTATAAAAGTCTTGTGTGTATCAAACAAATTGCAATCACATTCGTACGTTCTGTCTTACAGAAAGCTGTCTATACAGTTCTATTTTATATAAGCTTTATTCCGCTATGGGTTTTGTCGAAAAGGAGTTAAAAATCCTTAATTGGACTTTAACACTAATTCAGCCCCTATTTGTGTAACAGAAGCCGAACTCATAGCCATCGCTCATGACTCCCTCGTTCTCCGGCTTAGGAAGAAATTAGAAGGGAAGTATTCAAGGTCTGGAACGAGCTGGCCAAGAGAGCCGTCCGTTATGAAAACCTGCTCAGAGAAAATACCCAGGCGAAAGAGAGCCTAATCACAGGACCGCTGGTGACCTATCAAGCTGAACCCATGGTTCATGTTAACCTCGCAGAATATGTGAAGGGACATCCCCTAACTTACGACAAATAGACTAAGAAAAATTATGGGCTAAGTCTTCTCAGAAAACGTAGGAAGTGAGAGAATACTCTTTTGAGGAAGAGAAAGCCAACCAGACCTTCTAGTTATGGTCCAAATTGAGCGGATTCTATTGAAATTAGGTCACTCACTTCCTCGCACCAAGTTGAGGAACTTTTGTAAATGGCATGTGTCCTTTACTCATGCCACTAAGGATTGCATCATGTTTATGAACTTCTATAAATAGCATTAGTCCAAAGAGCTGTGTTTCCCATATTCAAGAGACCAAACTCTCACCAAGTTGCGGCCTTTTGGTGATCTAGTGGAGATTAACACTTTCGACGTTAACTGCCTGACTGTTGCCCATTCGTTGATGCAGAGTATTCAGAACCAATCAACTGAAATTGGCAAGACAATCATCACCAACATGTTGTTCAAGCGACTAGTGAGCAAAGGGATACTCCAATGCCCTACTGACATCAAGACCTTGCGACAAGATCGTTGTCCCTGGCATATGGATGCAGCGCACACTATGAATCAATCCCACATCTTCAGGAAGTACTTGCCCAATAAAAGGAATGAGGAGCGGTACAGCCTCAACTGCCATGAAGAGATGGCCCGGGGATCACGAACGACCCATCTAAATACCACCCAGGAAAGTTGCGATGCCTGATGAAACACCAAGAGCAGAATGACGCTCCAACTGCTGAGACGAAAGACCTACATGCTCTTGGGGCATTCCCGAAGTGAGGTTTGACAGGCGAAAGGGAAAACATCCAAGAGGAGCCTCACAACGAGAAGTTCCATAGGCAACGAGCCATTGATCGCCTTACACCTTAGTAGGCGAACTAGCCAGATCGTCCTCGAGATAACAAGGATGTTTCAAAAGCGGAACTTCGCTAGCCCAATTTCTAATAGCGGACATGCCACACAACATCTTCATCCCCTAGATGGGACAACATTGTTGCAACCAATACTTCCTGTTGATGGCTAAAATGTCGGCTGAAGGAAAGATGAAGATAGAGACCATTAATCCTCCATCAGCAACGGGTGCATGGCAGAGAGTCGGCGTGAAGCCACAACTTCAGTCAGCCACTGAAACGACGAAAAAGCGAAACGATAGAAGAGCATGAAGCACTGTCGAGAAACGCACTAGACCGACGACCTCTGATATTCAGAAAGCTAAGGCGTCGAGCGAGAGCAATCTCAGGTCTAATACATTGCGGCACATGTTTCCGTTACACATTCAGGCAATGTTTAATAACATGGCAATACACCATGTTCTTATTGATAACGGGGCTACTATTAGCGTACTCCCTCTGGAAGCATGTAAGCGCCTGGGAAATGATGTAACCAAACTAGAAAAGACTATCATAAGTGTCAGTGGCTTCAACGGAACTACCTCTTCATACTAAAGTAGTATATGTCCGACTTCGTGTTAATACTCACAAAAAGAAAACGACTTTCTTTGTCATTGACAAAGCTGTCTTTTGGCACCCTTCTTGGAAGAGACTGGCCACACAAAGCAGGCACCATACCCTCCACTCTCCATCAAGAGCTTTTGCTATGGGTAAAACATGACTTAGAAGTCGTCACAGGGGATGTAGTTAAAAATGCTAACATGTCCTATGTATATGCAGGGGTAGTGCAACAGGTCAAAGATATGACACTAAAGCAAAGGTACGGGCTCGGAGACCCGAATGTTGGACGTCTAGGTGAAGCAAGCTATGAGTTCCTGGTGTCATATGACGAACTGCCCCCGGCAGCACTACTACATCCAATCATTCCAATTGGATGGAGGGGTGAACTGCGACATGAAGCAGACGATGATCTGGCCCCACTGGAAAAAGACATACGCGAAGCAGGCCAAGAAGGCGACAACACGAGCCAGTGAACAGAGACGGATTTAAAGCCTGACATACTCCTCAATCCCCTTCATCAAATTGAGATGAAGACGACTGATCATAGGGAGTCCTAGGTGAATACAGGGCGTCCAGAATAAATAGGGACATTATAGTTCCCCCCTCCAGGCGTGCCAGGACATGTCAACTATCTATTTAATTATCGAAGAAGTTCCTAATACTTCTATTATTACTTGTGGTCCTCTTAACGAAATCAACTTGGGCATTGTTGAAGAACCGCGTATTACTTACCTTAGAATCAGAGGCCATTAAAATGGTCATATGTGAGTATAAGAATTGTTTCGCCTGGGATTACACAGAGATGTCTGGCCTTGATCGAAGCTTGGTCGAGCACCGACTCCTAACTAACTGTAATTTCAAATCGGTAAAACAAACCCCAAGGAGGATGTCACGAGAAGAACCCAAATAGTCTATGATGAAATCAAAAATTTGTTCAAGGCTGGTTACATAAGAATGCCAAAATTCATGGATTAGATATCCAGCATAGTTTGTGTCATTGAAAAGAACGACCAAATCAGGTATGCATATATTTCCGCGATTTAAACAAAGCAACGCCAATGGACGAATACCCCATGCCAATTGCTGACGATCTAATAGACAAGGTAGTGAGACAAGATTACTCACTATCGATGATCTCAACTGTAGGGGACGGACCACAACACTAGCACCAAGGGAAAGGGCATCATTCAATTGAATTCTTCACAACAAAACAGAACTTAGAGAATAACTTAATATCCGGCACGTCAACAGTGGATGCTTCCTTCAGGACAGTAGCTTAAACAGCATCCATCGATGATGACGAAAGAGTAGGGACCAATTGGGACGGTCCATGAGATACTCTTGCCTTCAAGGGACCTCCGTGTGAGGTCGTGCCAACGGGGTAACCCTAGCTTCGGCAGGCTTCACCTTCTTGGTTCCTACCATAAGAAAGAAACAATTAGTCACGGCTATGAACTAAGGACAAGGAGTATAGTTCCTAGTTATCTCGACGTACCCGAAGAGGATGCTTCTTCGCATTTTTGCCGCGTAATCGGGGAAGCACCTCCAAAGGGGCCAAACTGCTCTCCTCCGCAAGCTTCCCCAACGACGCCTGCAACATCCTCCATACATCAAACCATGTCCTGGAGAATGTGGGCGAACGGCCCCAGGGTCAACAGGAAACCAGCAATACATTTGTCTAGAGTGAAGTTCATTAAACCGAAGAACGAAATCGCTAAAAACTGGGTGAAACCTAGCTGACGTGCACAAAGCTGTGGGTTGTAAACCTCGAATATCGGGCCAAGCTGATCCACTCTGATTAAGTCTCGACCATGAAGACTGGCCAGAAGTGACCCAAGTCTTCCAGCAGAATTCTTCCCATGCTAGAGGGAAATGCCGCCGACTGGAGACTGTACCCGCACAACCCTCTGTGCACTCGTCCATCAGGGCCTGGATGTGGCTAGTAGTGTTGATGGAGGACCAGAACTCGAAAGAACTGGTCGAGATCACGTTGCTTTGTCTAACATCGGACGCGAAAACTTCATAAATCGTGGAAAGTACAAGATAATCTAGAGGTAGTGGATCCACAAGGGACCATCGATCGGGCTCCCAGGGAAACTGGTTGGGTTAGCTATGGCTTGGTAAAGGCCAAGATGTACTAGACTTAAGAGAAGGGAACTGAAAGCTAAAGCTTCCTTGACGACCACATTAGCAGCGTCGGTGAGGCTACTGGCTTCCCCAACCATAAACTGGTAGGGACGTTACCTTCGATTACTGAAGATGTACTTAGAGAGCCACTCCATGTAGAATTCGAACTTCTCCTAGGATCCCCACAGAGATAGACATGTGTTATTCCATCACCTTTCTGATACGCTCCGAAGGGTCGAACACCGAGTCAAAATGCAGGTGATCAAACCGAAGGAGGCTCTAGAAAGGTAATACCGGTTGGAAAATTGATGTCTTCCAAGGTGATAGATATGGGTCCCCTTGAGAGATAGAAATAGTTGACGACAAGAATCTAGAACGACAAGAACCCGATGCATACAAGAAGGTTAGGTTCTATCAAGGAGCGCGAGATGTTGAGTAGGGCTCTCATCCCGATCACCTCCAATGCATCCCGTTTATTAGTCATCCACTTGAACATCCAGGAGCCAAACTCAGCCTCGTTTCTTTAAGAAGGGAAATAGTATAGATTTAAAAAGTACCACAGATTCACTCCATCCTATGTTCTTGAAATCGTTAGAAGCGAAGATGGCGGGCAGCCAACGGGTAAAAAGGAACAATCTTCTATCCTCTGAGAGCAGATTGAGCCTAGAATTAGGGACGAAAGGACATAGGGTTTGTTGATCCAGCATCGGCAGGCCAAAGTCCCACTCTGCATCATGACAGGCAAAGATTTGAAACTTCATGGCTTCAGTGTACACACGCTGGAACGCGGCTCCATCACTTTCTTCATGGGTCGGGATGGTTGGACCGACTCGGCTAGGGGTAGTACAGGCCATGCAGGTTGGAGGGTTGCTAGGGTTTTCGGGAGTAGAATGAAGGAGACGGACGGTTTCTGAATACGTGAGCGGGAAATCGTACTTCTGTTCAAGCTTTATAATACGGAAACCGACAAGATTCGACGTCCAGAAATGCTTCGATTCGCTGGGAACTAAGGGTGGCATCGTCACTCGAATGAAGTGAACAGGCAAAGAGTTTAGAACACGAACGCTGGTTTCCATTCAAATTTGTGGCATATTACATGGATTTTTCTGAGGGCTAGTGCTTAACAAAAAGAAAATGTAAACGACTAAGTGGACGACACTTCTTCTTCTAGACGGTGTGCTTCGTGATGAGGCGTAGGAAACCCTTGAGCCATGTGAGTTGGCACAAGGGTTTATCCTCATAATGCAAAGGGAAGGTACGGGGTACCTGATCCATTCCTATGGGCAGCACCAATTCTTGACTACAGTTGGAAACTTCTTCATGTAGTGAAGACTCTGATACGCCTAGAAACTTTTGAACCAGAGGGCCATGATCTTCATATTTGAATCCACATCAAACCCACTAGAGGCCGTGAGGTTGTGAACTTGAACTCTTTTAGGGCAATGACCTTTAAGGATACCTCGGAACTGCAAAGGTTGGTCCAATCAAAGTCCAATCCGAGGATAAAGATTGTCTCACCACGACTCGGCCAGGTCCTCTACCCTTCCAGAATAGTTCCTCTAATGGAAAGGGAAACTACGCAGAGGGCGTGACGCCATTTTCGTAAGGTGGTAGACTTAAACTCTCGAGCGGAGTAAAGTGGTGAACATAGGTCCTAGTTGGGAAATGAAAAGGCTTGTAGATCATAACCCTAAAATTGTGGGGCATTGGTTTGAATAGGAAACAAACCAAATGCCATTATTTATAGTGGGGTTGTGGGGAAAATAAAATCTCTTACTAGAGATATCATTGCGAAAATCTAAGGAATTCCAACAGGCGGAATCTGGAGATCTCAACTGAGATGTCTCAGGGATATCAACAGCCAGGGATTAATTTTCTACCTACACACGTTACCAAGGAACGGGGGAATAAATGCAGGGTTTTTTTCAGGAAGAGACGGATTTCAGTCCTTGACTCCATCTTCCTGGAGGAGAGGATGCAGACAGGATCAAGCAGCAATGAACTAGGCGAACGAGGAAACTCTACAGCGAAGGCTAGTGGGTTATACGGTCGGTCAGCAACTGTCATGGAAATATTTGGGAGATCTTGGGACATGGAACGAATTAGTTGGCACCTCACTCGGATGGAAAGAAGATATTTCACGAAGATTAGCAAAAAAGTTACTGGAAATATATACAATATTGTATTTCTGTATTTTCGTAGGACTAGCATAGTATAAATAGGTCTTTACTTAGGTATACACACACATGTCTACATACGGAGATATAGTCATTTTATCTTCAAGCTTTCCGGCATTCTTGCGATCTTGTTTTCACCGATGACATTGTCAATGGCATCCATTAGTGCTTACGCTTAAGGTGTCGTTTCTTTGCCTTCTTCCTCTTTCATCGAAACGGCAACCACATACACACATAACGAACCTCTGAGTACCAGTTCCTCGTAGTGCCAAAGATATTCGACGTGCTCGAATTGGGCTTGTTCAGCTGTCACTTTCAGAGTGAACACCCTCAATGCGACAATCCGGAACAAACAAGATTGTCGATAGGTGGGTTGTTTTTTCTCATTATATTGTCTGCTCGCAATCTTGATTTTATGGGATTGTCGCGTTTGGTATAAATGAAGTAATCGGGTAAATGCAGGATTGCCTTCCTGGACATGCATGATTGCTAAATGGTTTCAGAGATTGCCACATTTGGTAGAAATCAGGCAATACGGCGAATTTAGGATTGCATTTTTGGACATTTAGCCCCAAATAGCATAGCCTGGATTAGCAGGATCGCCGTAATGTGGCCGAATTGCCAGTGGTAAAATGGTCTTCACCGGATGGTCGCTGAGGCATCCAAGGCTCCCAAAAAATGGGCTTGCTTCACTCTTCCTTTTATAGTTTATAGGGTTTACAATACATTCACCGCCACCGCAAAAGAAAAGCATTGTTCTTTTTGCATCTAACTTCTAAAATCTACAACGTTTCGTCTTTGGCGGGTAGATATATGAAGGCAGAGCACTCTACAGGCCACGATAGTCAATGATGATGATGAGGAAGAAGTAATGGAACCATGCTCCCACCCTGCAGGTATGATGGAGGCATTCTCCATGTTAGGTTTAGTCCCCGACCTGGTGTAGGATATCAGGAAGATGGTGTATGTTACCATCGAGGTCATCAACGGGAGGCTGGTTGGGGATAATGTAAAGGGATTTTGTCAGGATATTGGGTAGTTTATTGAAAACGTGCCAAATGTTTCTAGTTCGTCCGCTGCAGAGGACGGCCGCTGCCGGGAGCGAGGTGCCCAATGGTTCGTCCGCTGCAGGGAGCGAGATGCTAGAGATTCGTTCGTTGCCGGGAGCGAGATGCCCGGAGGTTCATCCACTGCTGGGAGCGAGGTTAGTAGAGGTACTCGTCAACCATAAATGTCTAAACGGACGATGACAACAGACGAGTATAAGGCGTATCTGACAAAATTTTGGCGTCAAAAGGATAGTGGAATGTTGTAGGTCATGATACTTAAATGTTCATAAACTTAAATGTTCAATTAAAACCACTTTAGCAAAGCTCCAAGTCATTAAACCTCGAACAATTCTAAAACATTAGATATCAAGTCACCGGTGCAATTATACTCTCTACGTGCATTATTCGTGTTGTATAATAAATTTGTCTTACATTACGAGAAACACGAATAACAATTACACGCTAAATGAATTTTTCGATTCTAAATACTAAAATATCAAGAAACATATATTCCATAAAGAAATGCAAAAAAATTCATATTTCTTTTTACACCTCTTTCACAAACTAGGCAATTGTTCATATATCCATAATAAATGTTAAATGAACACCTATTGCGCACAAATGAACACTTTGTTCGTTAACTTTATTTTTTATTTAATAACTGAAATAAATATTCAAAGCCATATAACAAAAAAATAAGCATACGAAAAATGCATGTTTCACATAATTTTGAAGGTTTTGGAAAAATATTCATACTAAAAGACAAATATTTGTGCCAATTAAAAAAATTACAGTAGATATTTCGTTTACAAATATTAGCTTATTTAAGCATAATAATTGGTTATAAATACGAAAATAGTGCAACAACACAAACAAAAAAATAGTAAACGAAATATATGTGTACTATGAAATTTCGTAAAAGTAAAAAACATTTTAGGTTTACAGAAAATATTAAAGCAAATAATTCATAGCCTAACCGAATAGGCTTACAGTTTTTCTGTTCAAAAGTGCAAAAACATATTATCCACGTTAGCTTTTGAACAAATACAGAATAATGGTGATATATGTAATAAATGCTAACTTTACAAATAAACTGCAAAATAACCAACTGCCAAATATTGGTTTAAATAGTTCGTAAAAATATAGAAAAATTTTGATAGTTGCGAAATATTTGTATTTAGGAACTTCGAATACGAAATTGTATATCAAGATGAAAATTTCTGGCGAAAAATATATGCACGAAAATTACAAATACGTAAAGTTATATATTTAGTTAGTATTGCACAAAAGGCAAAAAAATTTTCGCAACAACTTTACTTGCCGTATTTCGTCTTTTCAGACAATTAATTTGTAAATCGTTTATGTAACTTATGGTTACAAAATTTTTGACTTCTGGTAGAAATTCTTTCTTCACAAGTATGAAAAATTAATGGAGGACCTTTTGTTTTGAAAAACAATTATTTATTATGCTACATATTTTTTGATAAACAGTAATACAAAAAAGACTCAAACGAAAATTATTTGCTAACCTTAACATAAAATTTGTACGAAATAAAGGGACGTAATTTCATGCTGCACGACTAAAATGTTCACAAACTATTTGACGAATCGAATTATAAGAACTATTTGTTAATCTTTTTATTAAATTATTGCCATACAAAAAAAAAGTGAACCCACGATAGTGCCTCCCGCGGCAATTTAAAAGCTCCCTCAAACATTTCCTACCAATAAGACAAAGGAAAGAAAGTGACACGGGCTTAGACGTTAATTGAGTGTCTTGTTATTCCTCTAGTTTGACTTTGTCTGCCAAGGTATTGGATTCCACCTTTGGATAGAAAGTGTCGTAACATATACATTTGTTTTTTCCGGTGGAAAGTTTAGATGACTTTGAATTCATCTTCATCCCAGAACCTAACTAATCTTTTACAAAAAGATGCATATGATCTTATGCAGGATCCTCATATAATAGACGAATCGCCGATGTTGTTTATTGATATTCTTGGATCCGGCGATGAGGATGTCCCTCACTGCCTTGGTTCGTGTTCCTAGCGAGGGCCATGGGCTGCATGATCTGCAGCTGGCTCTCCCACCTCCTTTTCTCCCACTCCTGGCAGTTCTACTTCTCCTTCTAGAGCCTGGACTACGATGCTGGGATCTCCTTCAAGATAGACACTAGATTTGATGCTCACTACAACCAGATCGAAGAAGTTACAATCAAGGAGGAAGTTGTGGCCTATAATGTGCTGGAGTGGATTGGACCAAGTAATACTTCATTTGGGCAAGTTTGAAGCATTTATGAGAAGTAAAGACCCCTACTTAAGACCCAGCCCATGGAAGGACGTTTTGAAGTATTAGAGTCTTAAATGGAGTCATTTGTGAAGATAGTAGGATGGTGGTAGTGGGGGAATTGATCAAGGGGTTAGTGGGGAGTGCATTTAGTACATTTAGTACAGTTTGTCTAGAGCTCTCTCTTCGGAGTCTTTTAAAGGGTTCTATGCTGAAGGAGAAGGGGAGATCTTTTGGAAAGTTTAAACTTCAGTGGTTCTTTCTTTTCTCTGTGTCACTTAGCCTAGAATCTAAGTGTGGTGAGTTGAGAGTGTATTCACAGCCTTTCGTTCACGGTGGTGCCATCGCTGTATCCAGGTTCAAGGTTGTTCTATCCAGACCTTGTTCGGGTTCGTTCTTAATTTCTTTATGTTCAAGTTTACTTTGCTGGGTATTTCCGTATCATTTGGTATCAGAGCGAGAGCTTATGGCTGGAAGAATTCTACGCGGCCTTTCTCTTGAAGAAGCACGCATTATTCATTTGGAGCGTGAAGAAGCAGATCTAAGGCGCCAACTTCGACAACTTCTCAGCGAACGTGGTACGTCGGAAGGTCATTCACATTCATCTTCTGTTCAAGCGGAGGAGGACAACCCATTCATGAAGATGTCCAGCGAAGAGGAGCTCAACAGGGGATCCATCGACGACATCAGCCTGCTCGTTCTTTTGGAATAAGAGTTGATATTCCAGAGTTCGAAGGGAGGATAGATCCAGAAGAATTTATGGATTGGCTCCACACAATCGAAAGGGTGTTCGAGTATGAAGACATCCCTGAGAACAGACGTGTTAAGATGACAGCGCTCCGTCTCCGCAAGTACACGAGTCTGTGGTGGGAGAATCTCAATCACTAAAGGCAACGTGAGGGTAAGGAGAAAATACGTTCATAGGAAAAGATTAAGCGAGCCTTGAAGAAGTGGTTCTTGCCGGAACGCTATCGTTAGGAACTTTTCCTCAAGTTAAATTTGTTGCAACAATCAACGTCATTTTCGGAGTACACCCGCGAGTTCGAACAACTCATGTTACAATGTGACATATCTGAGCCACATGAACAGACCATTGCGAGATACATCAAGGGTCTCAAATCACAAATAGCATATGCGGTGGAGTTACAACCTTATTGGAGCTTTGGAGATGTGTGCAACCTTGCTCATAAGGTGAGAAGCAGCAAGTGAAACGAGCATCACCACGGCCAGCTACTAAGGCTTTTCCTCCAGCAAAGGCGGTACATCATCTCGATCTAATCCGTTGGCAGCCAATAAGGAGAAAGGAAAAGAAGAATTCCGACCACCCCAGGAAGCTGGAAGGGGCATTTCAAATGCCAAGGTTATGGACATGTCGCTGCTGAATGTCCAACATGAAGGACGATCACCATGAAGGAGCTGTCCGACGATGATGATAATGAAGGAACTCGAGAGGACAAACCCATACGGGATGCCAAAGAAGAATATGTGGAGGAACCAGATGAGGGAGAATTGCTCGTGGCTAGCAAGGCTCTAAATGCAAACGTCGTACCGGAGGAAGCTGACCAACGAGAGCGCATCTTCTAAACCCGTTGCACAGTACAAGGGATGGTGTGCCATGTGATTGTGGATAGCGGTAGCTACACCAATGTAGTGTCAACTACCATGGTGGAGAAGTTAAAGTTGCCTACGAATCCACACCCCCAACCTTACAATTTCAATGGCTAAACAAGGACAACGACATACGGATAACTAAACAAGTTCTCATCTTCATGTCTATTGGTCAAAATTACAGGGACACGGTGACCTACAATGTCGTGCCAATGCACGCATGCCACTTGTTGTTGGGAATACCATGGCAATATGATCGACGAGCTGTGCATGATGGGTATCGGAATACCTACTCTATCACCATCGACCAGAAGAACATCACACTTCTACCATTGTCGGTACCAGCCACGTTAAGGCCACTGAAGGATGCTCAAAGTCAAATTCCGAAGGAAGTTGAGTTGATCAAGGCTGTTCGAGGCAATGAGCACATGTACGCCTTGATGATCCTCGAGGAAAGCATGGAGTTCGAGGACGTGTTTCCGAAGGAGATGCCAGGAGGACTTCCCCATTGCGGGATATCCAGCATCAAATTGACCTCATTCCGGGTGTGACGCTTCCCAACAGACCAGCCTATCGCTGCAATCCTGAAGAAGCAAAGGAGCTGCAACGGCAAGTGGAAGAGCTTATTCAAAAGGGGTACGTGCGAGAAAGTCTCAGCCCTTGTTCCATTCCCGCAATCCTAGTACCTAAGAACCATGGTTCATGGAGAATATGCATGGACAGCCGTGCTATCAACAAGATCACGGTCAAATACAGGTTTCCCATTCCTCCTTTAGATGACATGCTTGATGAGCTGTACGGCGCATGTGTTTTCTCGAAGGTGGATTTGCATAGTGGATATCACAAAATTCGTATGAAAGAAGGAGATAAATGGAAGACGACGTTCAAGACCAAGTTCGGCTTTTATGAATGGCTTGTTATGCCCTTTGGCCTCTCGAATGCGCCAAGCACTTTCATGAGATTGATGAACCAGGTGTTCCGACCTTTCCTTGGCAAGTTCGTCGTTGTTTATTTTGACGACATTCTTGTGTATAGTCGCAGCGAAAATGAGCACTTGGAACATCTTCGACAGCTGTTCGCCAAGCTTCGAGAACAACACCTCTTTGGTAACATCAACAAATGTGAGTTCCTTGTCCCCAAACTTGTCTTCTTGGGGTACGTCATCTCCAAGGATGGAATCCAGGTTGGCGAGAGCAAAATTGAAGCGATCCGAGACGGGCCAATTCCGAAGACCACCCATGACGTTAGAAGTTTCCACGGTCTTGCTTCATTCTACTGGCGGTTCATCAAAGGTTTCAGCACCATTGCTGCACCATTGACCGAATGTCTGAAGGGAACAACCTTTGAATGGACAGCGGAAGCCCAGACGAGTTTCGAAAACCTCAAGAGACGACTTTGCGAGGCACCGGTTCTAGTGCTTCCGAACTTCAAAAATATGTTTGAGGTGGAATGTGATGCTTCAGGGATTGGAATTGGAGTGGTCCTAATTCAAGAGGGTCGACCGATCGCCTACTTTAGTGAAAAGCTGAATGGATCGCGGCTGAACTATTCAACTTATGACAAGGAGTTTTTCGCAATAGTTCTAGCATTGGAGAATTGGAGTCAATATCTGATGCCGCGAGAGTTTATCCTTCATGCAGATCACGAAGCTTTGAAGCACATAAATGGGCAGGTCAAGCTCAACAAGCGACATACGAAATGGGTGGAGTTCCTTCAAACATTCACATTTGTGCGGAAACACAAGTCTGGAGCAAAGAATGTGGTTGCGGATGCCTTATCAAGGAAAATGACGTTAATTAGTATGATGGAATCCAAGTTGATTGGATTTGAGGCGTTGAAGGAGTTGTATGCCACCGATGACGATTTCAAGGAGATTTACCACGAGTGTTTGACCAAGGTAGTGGAACATTACCATCTTTTTAATGGTTTTGTATTTCGAGGCTCAAAACTATGCAGTCCTCGAAGTTCCGTTCGAGAGTTGCTGATTCGAGAAGTTCATGGAGGAGGGATTGCTGGCCATTTCGGAGTGCAGAAGACATTTGAAATGTTGCATGAACATTTCTATTGGCCAGGGATGAATAAAGCCGTCCATTTGCTGGTTCGACGGTGTAGCATTTGTCTGCGAGCAAAGAGTCACATCCAGCCACATGGCCTCTACACTCCTCTACCGGTGGCAGATCGTCCATGGGAACACGTTAGCATGGACTTCGTTCTTGGTTTGCCTCGAACGCAGCGACAAAAGGACTTCATAATGGTGGTTGTTGATCGATTCTCGAAGATGGCACATTTCATTCCTTGCAGGAAGACTGACGATGCCACTAATGTTGCGGATCTCTACTTTCGCGAAATTGTTCGGCTGCATGGTATTCTAACGACGATTGTATCTAATCGTGATGTAAAGTTCATGAGTTACTTCTGGAAGACATTGTGGCACAAGCTTGGGACGAAACTACTGTTTAGCACCACTTGTCACCCTCAGACTGATGGTCAAACGGAAGCAGTTAATCGAACAATGGGAGCCATCCTTAGAACAATGGTGTCAAAGAATCAGAAGGATTGGGACATCAAGCTTGCCCATGCCGAATTTGCATACAACCGAGCTCCTCACAGCTCTACGAAAGCATCTCCCTTTGAGGTAGTAGTTTATGGTATTAACCCGCAGGTGCCTATTGAACTATTACCGATGCCGAGCAAGGATGCCGTGAACATGGATGCTGTCAAACGAGCCGAGACAATGCTGAAACTCGACCAGCAGATTCGAGCAAATATAGGGAAGCAAAATGAAAGATACATGAAGAAGGCGAACCATGGACGTAAAGAACGGATCAACAATAACGCCTACAAGATCGACCTCCCGGGGGAATACGGAGTTTCGACAACTTTCAATGTTCAGGACCTAGCACCATACAAGGATGATGAAGACCTCTTATATTTGCGGACAAATCTCTTCCAACAAAGGGGGAATGATGCGCACTACAACCAGATTGAAGAAGTTACAATCAAGGAGGAAGTTGTGGCCTATAATGTGCTGGAGTGGATTGGACCAAGTAATGCTTCATTTGGGCAAGTTTGAAGCATTTTGGAGAAGTAAAAACCCCTACTTAAGACCCATCCCATGGAAGGACGAATTTGAAGTATTAGAGTCATAAATGGAGTCATTTATGAAGATATTGTGATGGTGGTAGTGAGGGAATTGATTAAGGGGTTAGTGAGGATTGCATTTAGTACATTTAGTACAGTTTGTCTAGAACTCTCTCTTCGAAGTCTTTTAAAGGGTTCTATGCTGAAGGAGAAGAGGAAATCGTTTGGGAAGTTTAAACTTGAGTGATTCTTTCTTTTCTCTTCATCACTTAGCCTAGAATCTAAGTGTGATGAGTTGAGAGTGTTTTTGCAGCCTTTCGTTCACGGTGGTGCCATCGTTGTATCCGGGTTCGAGGTTGTTCAATCCAGACCTTGTTCGGGCTCATTCTTAATTTGTTTAAATTCAAGTTTACTTTGTTAGGTGTTTCCGCATCAAGATTTTTCGTGAATTTGTCGTCGGTGCAGCATTTAGCTCATAAAGACGCGACATTGATAGTTCTAGATTTCCTGCTTGCACGTTTTAGCCTGCATTAAGCTATCAGTTAAGGGCACTTGAGATGCTATCAGTCAACAAGTACGTCGTGCAGCCATGACGTTATAGACTCCCATGCTGTATAAGTGGACACGGTGGTTCTTTAGTCAACTCTTTGATCAGCAGCAAGACTCGTCCCTTAGTTGACATTTCTTTTCAACAAGCGATGTCCTTAGTTCACACCCATCCTTAGTTGTCATCCATAGTTCCGATGTTCGATGGTGGCACTGTGTAATTTTTTTTATAAGTAATGAATTCCCGGGCCGCGGCTAGGATCCGAACTCGAATGCGGTGACACTACTTAATTGAATTCTCGGACTCGACATACTTCTACAGCCAGAGCATCGATCGCTGTCAACGTAAATAAAACATGCGGCAACAAGGTCAAGGCTAAAATAATGAATCCCGTATCCGGAATCTCGTGAGTTCGGATATAATATAAAAGCATATAGACATCCTTGAATAGTAAAACGACATGTAGAAAAAAACACGCATATGTCTTAACAAATCACCGACATGTCTGAACAATTGTCAATGTCGACGATTTTCGGCGATTACATGTCTAAACTCACGGAAGTCCTGAACACGAGATTTTAGCGGTGACCACAGCAACAAAAATGGCCTTCTAATAAACTATTTGGACTCCTTAGATTCAACGAACAGGAGAGCAATGCAAAGCGGGACAACCACGAACGCGGCGAGCCTAAGCATCTCTTCAGTTTCTCGGGATATCACACCGATTCTCGTCCAATCACCGCTGTACCTGAAATCAGTAACACATTCGATTAGGACATGAACGCAAATGGAAAGAAATGGTTTCTATTTATATGAATGGAAAAAGATGCATGTCTCTACTAACCCTGCATCGATGAATCCCAATCCAAACAGGGCAACTGCAGACTTCACTAGGGTTGGGTAGGGAGGAACTCGGAGCACAAAACCAGAGTGTTTTCTAGCATCTGTGTCGTCTGGGGAGGAATCGCCATTCTTGGATGAGGAAGATATGAGAGTGAAGAAGGGTCTCCCGTTCCTGAAGCGGACGGAAGGAGAGGGAGGTGGAAATGCAGAGAAGATGCCGGTGGAGATGAAGCTGGAATGAGTGGTCATCATTGTTCGTCTACAACTCCATCCCAAAGTGTCGTTTGTTGTCCCCAACCTTCGAAATTCTTACCACCCCAACAAAATGTACATATGATAATTTTTTAATTAATTCAACGCAGCAATATAAGCGATTCACGGCATTAAATGTTTTTTGGATTCGAAATTTATAACGTGCCCATTACTAAAAGTCAATATTTACGTCGTATATTGTACAATACTAGAACAGTGCACTACGTTGTACAATGTACGTTAAAATTGTGTTTAACATTGAAATGTAGAAAAAAAATGAAATATTTGCGCATTACATTTCGGTCATACTTTCAAGCATGAACGATTTGCCTTTTAACATTTGAACAGTACATTCCAGTTTTGGAAGTAGGAATAGAATGTATTGTGTAACTGTACCAATTTTTTTTTTTTTACATTTCAATGTTAAACACGGTTCTAGCGTTGTACAATGAACAACCTGAAGCACGGTTCTTGCATTGTACATTGTACAACACTCGAACAGTGATTTATTTGTACATTATGTACATCCCAATATTTTATACTTTAGAAGGAAACAACTATTCTAGCATTGTACAATATACAACTTAATGCACTTTTCTAGTGTGGTATATTATACAACGCTAGAAGAGTGATTTGTTTGTACATTTTGTACATTTCAGTTTTTTATACTTTACAAACAAATCATTGTTATACAACGCTAGAACAGTGATTTGTTCGTACATTCTGTAAATTTCAGTTTTTTGTAAAAAAAAATTGATACACTTGCACAGTACATTCTAGTCCTACTTCTACGACTGGAATGTACCATTGAAATGAGAAAAGGCAAATGGTTCATGCCTGGAAGTGGGGCCGAAATATACTGTGCAAATATACTAATTTCTTATATATCGTACAATGGTAAAATAATAATTTTTTATACATTAAAAAATTCAAATTTTTGGTATAAATATATAAAAAAATGGCGAAAACTTTTTACGTTAAGCCGTGGATCCGTGCACACCTTCGTTAGCCCCTTACCTCATTCTCGTACTGGCTTGTCTTACAGCTACGACGATCTCCACGTCTTCCTCCACCTCCTCCACCGTCTCCCAACGGCCGCCTTATCCTCTCCTCCCTCTCGCCCCGTTGTCCGACTAGGCCTACTCTCATCAGGTCCCTCGATTCCCTCTCCCTCTCCTCCTCTCGTTCCATCTCCTCGTTCCCCTCCGTCGCCTCTCCCCCTTTCGGAGCCCCTCTTCCCCATCGGAGCCCCTGTAAGTTCTCCGTTTTCGCCGCCAAAGGTTACAAGATGAAGACCCACAAGGTCTAACGAATTCCCCAAGTATGAGATTCTAATTTGGGGTAGAATTTGTTATTGTGGTTTTCTGGGATGTGTTAGGAGCTGATGAATCACTTTGACTTAACCGCGGAGTGGTAATCATAGAGACTTTTGTTATGATGCGTCTCAGTTACAGGGTGGAAAAGCGTAATTTCTCTTTTAGGCGAGTGAACTTATTACCGGTAATTGAGCTGATGTCCGGCTTACCAAATATAGACTGTCTTGGCTGATTTCTGATTGTTCTTCTTGAGCTGCGTTCACACAATCGACTTGTTCGCTGGTGTTAATGCTGTTTAGCTGGAATGGTCAACTCAGTGAGGAATGCCTGGTTTTGGAAGAGGTGTGCTTCGGTGCTGCAAAAATCATGCATTCTCCACAAGTTTGATGAGGGTTTGAAGAATGCGGACTTCATTGTTGACCATCTCGTTTCTTCATTGTCAGGCTTCTGCAAAACGATTTAGAGTGACAGGCTTCTGCAAAGCAAAAGCAACACTTGCTGGCCAAGAAGAACACCAAACAGAAGTTGCGCCTGTCTAAAATGGTTTGTACTTTCTTCCCCATCACCCAAAGAATTTCCTTCTATTTCTTGAACCCTGAAATGTCTGGTTGGTTTGTGTGTTATGTAGTGATGGTAAATCACCTCTAAGCTTTATTGCCTCTTAATTCAGAGTTCTAGATCAGGCCTTATCGATGTTATTGGGTCTTCTGAAGATTATGGTTTTATTCCTCTTAGCACCATCAGGTTGTATCCTACTGTGGAAATGTGATAACATCAACCTTTTCAAGAGTGGCAGAATGTTGTCCTCTTCTTTTCCTGGACTGTGATCTCTTTAGGTGATTTTGTAGTCATGCGCATTGTTCAGGATATGTTTCGTCGCTGTGGCTGATTAGTTCCCCTCGAAAAATTTGCGAGTAAGACCATCAAATAGGGATGCAATCTCCTAAGTCGTGCATTGAATCTTCTAGTTCCTGCTTTACCTGCAATAGAATGAACTTACCCTAATGTATAGTTCTTAACTGAATTTCATCCATCTGACGGACTTGGTGAATCTCATCTGCTGTGAAACTGCAGCACGCTGTCAGCAAAAGCGACTACGATAACGTCATTGGTGCCGTGCCATACCTCAAAGTGAACAGACAAGCAACATAGATGATTTTTCTTGCATTTGCTTCGATTTGTTTCCTTGATGCTAACCAAAAGTCATTGTTGACAGCCACGTGCTTTCGATTGTTTCATTGCTAGATCGAAGTTCAATTAAGTTCAATTTCTTTTTCTTGTATGTCATTGCTCCAACAGCTCTTTCATTACCGCATTTCGGTTGTGTATATTCTGGAACGAATTTGGTAACCCAGATGTTCAGTTGAATTCTTCTTTAGCGAAGCTTGTACATGTGAATCTCCAACTTCGATACTTAGTTATGAGGTAACCGAAGCCCATCCTTCACCTTATCATCCCACCCACGCCTCTTTCTCGTCTGAACGACAACGGAGACAAACAGCCCAACATACTTTTTGGTTTGATTGGGCCCTTTTCAGTCTTAACATTTGCTTAAAGCTGGGCCGACCTCCTCCCGTTGGTATGACAATCCCTCTGTGTTCTGCTCAAAGTTCTCGTGTTGTCATGTCAAGTCGCACAAGTAGTGGTTATGACATGAATGAATGTAGGTGGATGTGAATTGTAGTCGCCAATAAATTCAATACAAAACAAGAACAATGAAGGACAAAAACACACTTACTTTCATTCAAAACAAAGTATATAATACAAAATTGATAATTAGATGCTCGTACGTGGGGTTAGAAATGATTATCGTGTTATTCGTACATCGGAGTACAATGAAGAATAAAACAAAATAAGAAAACCAAAATGCCTATGTGGTGGTCAACTGAGACCGTAACTAAGTTATTTATATTAATTCTAGGATGATAACTGTAAAATAAATCTGGAAATTGGGACACAGTTGCTCTTTAACCGTTTTATCCACTTGTAATCGTCGCTCCGCCAAAAGAAACTATCGGAATAAGTTCTTTCACTAAGACTACTCCAAATTCAAACCAACTACTTGGGCCTTAGGTTCGTGGGACCAGTTTAGTTTACTGCGTAAATATTTTGCCCCCTCGATCCCAAAAAATTCACTGATTCGAGGAAACTCAATCGGCACTTCTTGCCCGTCCTTGAAATTTGAAAAGTCTTCCTAGACGTAGTGTTACCTTGGCTTCCTGGGCAAGTTTCTTCTTAAAATGCTATAAATCACTCTCAATTCCTTCGTTCTTCCTGCTATTTTACTTTCCTTAAAGAATGGCACCCGTTGAAGCTCTTGCATCCCCATGTTCGGAAAAGGTCATCACTTTAGAAAAGTTTCGGAGTCCATCGAAGAAACTGTCATGGGTAAGGTTTTTGATCTTGTAAACCCCGCGGCCGCCGCGCAGATGGTAGACCAAAAATCGTACCTTTTTTCAAGCCGTCGATCTTGGAAGAAATGGGGATCACGCTTGACTACCTTCTCCCAAAACGAGAGATCATCCCACGTTGCCAATGCATCTTTGGAGACTCTAGAAACTGGTTCGACCTAGTAGACAAGCAATTACACTGCTTTCCAAACCCATCTCTTAGACTCCAGGAATGGGCTACACAATGGCTCAAGGTCCAAAGTGCAAAGTGGAAGAACAACAGTATATACAATCAGATTCAAATGATAATCGAACCTGAGAAAGAAAAGGAAGATCATTTTATTACAGCTTACTGTGAAAAGTTTATAATAATCCATATATAGATGGTGTAAGCTTAAAATAGGAAGTAAATTAAATACAATTAAATACTATAAAATCATATCTATTATTAGCTAGAATTATGGTCTTCATTTTTTGACGTGGTGGCAAATTTTCCTCCATCATGCTAACAAATGCGAATCAATCCACGTACAGTTGTAACTCTACTATTGTTTGTGGAACCCAGTGGTCAGTTGCTTCTTTCTTCCCAGATGTATGTTGTCAGTCATTTTGGTCGATCTCTCGTTCTTAAGCAACTGCTACTTGTATGGCCTGCGGCCACAGTTCGTCAAACCAGAAGGTGATCTTCAATTCAAGTGCAACAACATTACCAACGTGATCAACAACCATCTGAGCAAAGAAACGTCGGCCTAGTCAGAGAGGGAAGAGTTTGCATTCTTTCTGGAGTGGATGTCCGAGATCATTTTCTATAGTCGAGGGAAGCAATCAACGAAGATAATGGCTCCCCTTGATGCCAAATGATGCACGACCAATACGAAAAACAGGAAAGATTACGAACGACGGTGAAAACGAAACAAACGGAAACGACGAACGAAACCAACGGGTAGGACTCGGATGGCCACGGGATACAACCAACGCACCACTGGGACTGTCACGAGGGTTGAACGCCTCACAATCGGATAAAAAAACCCCGATTATGAGAACACTTGTATAATTCTCTCCACGCTCGGATAATTTTCGTCAAGATAGAACTTGACGACTATCAAATTTGGGAAATTCTTCAAAAGGTTCTAGTCTTAACCCTAAACACATGAGTCCTATTTATAGAAGACCAGAAATTGAATAAACCAAGCTCCCAATTAGGCCCAAAATAGACAGACCAAATACTAGGGAAAAATAAGTCCAAAATTAATAATTAAATAAATTGGGTCAGACATCAACCGGGACTTCCTTCACGCAAGTCCCGACTTAGAGCGATCTCGAGTTTCCCTTGGGCAAGTCGAAGCTGATCTCGAGGCGAACATCGTCTTCTTGATCTCGAGAAGAAGTCCAGCCTTCTCGAGTTTGCCTTGGGCGAGTCGAAGCTGATCTCGAGACGAACCTCGTCTTCTTGATCTCGTGATGAACTGCAGCCTTCTCGACCAGTTCAATACCATGACGATACTCCCCATCTCGATCGCTTCTCTCAACTAGTTCTCCACTTGTCCTTGCGCGATCTAACTCACATCACTCTTGAACTTTGCGCAACTTCTCTTATTGTTTGGTGGATCTCCAAGCGTCGTGAGAATTATCTGACCGTTCCCATAATTGGTGGTGTATCTGTATTCGGTCGTGAGTCATTCAACCCTCATGACAGTCCCGGAGGTGCGTAGCCTGTATCCGTGGCAGTCCGAGTCCTATGCCATTGGTTTGTTTCATTGCTTCCGTTCATTCCGTTTCGCCATCATAGTATTCTTACCCTTTCCCATGGCAGTAGCACATCAAAGCCTGCGCACCACTTGCACAAAGTTGTGCTATAGAATGCGCAAATCATTCGTCCTTTTGAATTTAATTTTTCGGAAGCCTAAACGAAGTCGTAATGTTTCAAAATCATTTAGAAACTAGAGTTATTCATCAGATGAGCTAGATTCAGGTCATTTTCTTTGTAACGTGGTCAAGAGGACAAAGAGAATGTCCGCGCACAACATGCGCAAAGTTACGCATATAGAATTGCGCAGAACTTTCGCTCTTTCGAACTTTACTTTTTGGAATCCTTAACGAACCTAGAATGTTTAAAAGTCTTTTAGAAACAAGACTTTTTCGTCCATGGAGTGAGATTCCGGTCACTTTCTGCATAAAGGGAAGGCCCGTTCAGAACTTGCTCAAAGTTGTGCTTTCCGAATGCGCAGAACTTTTGTATTTTCGAATTTGCTTTTTCGGTAGCCTAAACAAATCCGAAATGTGTGCAAATCTCTTAAAAATAAGATTATCCCTCCGTGGAGCAAGATTTGAGTCAATTTCTTCGCAATGAGTTCAAGGAGAAAAAGAGATACCTCGCACACAACATGCGCAAAGTTGTGCACCCAAAATGTGCAGAACTTTCATTCTTCTAAATTTGTATTTTCGAAAGACTAAATGAAATCAGAATATTTAAAAATCATTTCGAAACAAGCGTTAATTATTTTTAGAGCTAGACTCAGGTCAATTTATTCGCAGTGATTTCATGAGGACAAAGCCGAGCATCTAGAATGCGCAAAACTTGTCTTATTTGTTCACGGAGGTAGATTCGGGTCAATTTCTTCGTAATGAGTTCAAGAGGTAATGAGATGTAAATTTGCACATTGAGAATGCACATTACTTTCGTTGTTTCAAACTTGAGTTTCGGAAGCCTAAACAAACTCGAAATGCTTCAAAGTCTTTTAGAAACTATGGGTGTAGAAATGGCACTAAGAGGAGGTGATTAGTGTAATGGCCCTTTTAGACTTTTTAAAACTAATAGAACCTAGTAGCAGAATGTTTGGTCTTTGTAGGTTACAGAACCCTTATACGTAGTAGATCCCAAAGTAAACTGCTAAATGAGCGAACGAGTAGCCAAAATCTGATATAGAAAATGACTATGCAGTCTTGGGAAGGCTTCTAAAGTAGAAGAAGGTTGATGTAGAATGTCTAATTTATGCTATCAAGGTTCTACAAATTTGACCAGCCTAAGCATTAATCAACAAGATCTACTGCAAGATCTGAAAGATACTTGTAGCAGCAAAAGGTTGTCACAGATCCATGTAGGTTTTTGAACTACCAAGAGATGATATGCGAGAGCTAGATCGATGGAAACAACTCCAGAACCTGAGAGGTTGCTGTAGCGTTAGAAGTTTGGTGAATAACCTTTAGAGTCCCTACCCAGATGTTGCGTTTTATTTGCTTTTCTGTTTGGGTTTCTACCGAATACTTAGTGAGATAACCGTTTGCACAGAAATTAAATGAGACACGTAGGGTTTATTATAGTACTTCGGGAATTTCCTATATCCACTCTTAACCCTTATAGATTGGAATTCACTATTGAACATTTATAACGATTTCAATATTGGCACAAGGTATAATACACTCCTGCATAAGATATTATAGATAGCCATTCAACTTTCCCAAAAAGGATGTATTAACATAAGGTACTAGGCTAGGACACTTTGGTAGTGTAGAAGATGATGGATGCATATGGCCCTTCGGCTTTTCTACTCATTGTAATCCGATGGGTTGTGATCAGTAACCCTTTGGGTCATGCACAAATACCTGTGACTAACTCCAGAAACGTTCTGGTTGAGGTTATGCAATGAAGATAGTGACTAACTTCACAATCCATGTGTTAGGGTTCCGTAGAAAATGGCAGCTCCATGCAAGCACGTAGGAGCCTACGCAAGGAGACAACCACTCTGTCCAATGGTGGATTTTGCCTCCTACGGCTTTACAACCTGCTTGGCTCTTCACCAAAACTTTCAGAAATAAACAGCACCCGTGGACTTCTCACAAGCCTCCAACGAGTACTTCCCTTTTGCAGAAACACCAATGTTAGTGCCATGCTGTGATCCTTCTAGACATAACCCCACTTCTGCTCAATGCCCTGACCCGTATATACCTTGACTTTTCCCTATGCTTGATGATATCCGCCATGCCACAGTGCAGCCAGAGCCTTCGCAACCACAATCGTGTCCGACACAGCTTATAGCCTAGGCATCAGCTTTCTGCGCATACGAGCAAACCAATTACAAAATAACTGATACTAGTATCTCACTAGATTCCTCCAGACGCGGACCTTCTTCTGCTAACTGTTCTGGCACGTATACACCTTGACTTTACCCTAAGCTTGGTACACATCCACCATGCCACAATGCAGCCACTTCTATCGTGACTTCACTCACGTTCGGTCTTGCTTGTACCCGGCACTAGCCTTATGCAATCGAATGCTCAACTTTAAAGAGAACGAATATTCACATGTCTCTCAGGCTGCAGTATCGTATACACTATGATACAATCACTCTCCACGTCCACTTTAACTAACTAACAAGTAATCCTATCTTATACAAAATTACAAAAACATATTTACCGAGGATACAGTTGCTGACGGAAGGCTCTGCAGAATAACGAAACGAGTTGTTAGATAAATAAAAGATTTCCTCATTGTGAGAGATGATTCATATCACTCAAGGGTCAATCATGTCAAATGGTCATGGTCGTGTTCATAATCCGAAGAGATAGGGCTTGTAGAAGGTTCTGACAGATATGCTTCGTCGGGTTTCTGTAGATGGAAATGAATCTAAGCACGTTTGGCAATTGGCAAACCTTCTGTAACATACATATGTCGGATGCATCCATATTCAGAAAGCTTGACCTTTGCCATGATTCGTAATGAATCTAGACACGTTTGGATGCAAGAGAAAATGTTTATTTACCGTTGGATAGTTTCAACTTAATCTACAGAACCTTCCATCACTACTTTCTAGAGAAGGAGTGATTTGTTGCATCAATTCACTGGTAAATAGATCGTCAATCAAAATGATTACAAAATATTTTCATTTACATAAAATACTATAAGAATATATTTAATTAATCAAATGACTAATTAAATAATTCATGGTAATGATTATGATACAAATATGGCATACGTCTCACCCAAGCTCCACATACCATTCACATAAGGAGTCATCTCGCGGACCATCAAGGCGTGGGAGAATGTCTCGGGCTTCAAGTGAACTTTTACTCGAGAAAGGAGTTCTCGAGACGCCAGTTCTCGAGCCGCCAGTTCTCGAGAAGCCTATTTTCGAGACGCCTATTCGACAGGGCCAAGATACAACTCAAGCAAGACATCCTTCAACTAAGTGAAAAGGTTCGAGCCAAACTCCATTCGATATCCAAGGTGTTTGTTGCGGACGAACATCAGGATCAACTCGAGAGGAGCACTCGGGACCAACTCGAGAGGAGCGTTCAACCGATGGTGGTGTTTCTGTATCCTCCGCGTTGTTCCTCACCCTCGTCTTGTTCGTGGTGGTGTTTTTGTATCCACGACCAAACGAGTTTATCCGAGTCTTCTTTCACGGTGGTGTATTTGTATCCGTGGAGGTTGATCTCAACCCTTTCTTTTTCACCATTTCCAGCGGCATCCCCAAACGCAATCCTTCATCCATACCTCACGTCACTCCATTCCGCACCTTTAGTGACGACCCCCATCGTTTCGGTATTGGAATCATCATTCTGGTACTGTCCCCATATCAGATTAAGTGACAGAAGGTACGCAACAAACTGTTCCTGTAGGTTTACCTTCTACACTGTAGTAGAAGCTTACTGACACGGGACAGGGTGGGATGGTTCGATTACTCAACGACAAACCGAAGCACAATAGCGAACGAGGACTATGGGGTGATAAACTGGTAAAATAAAACATAATGATGCGCCAACCTTCGGATACAAGCTACGCCACCACCGAAGAATGGACGTGCGATGCTCGGACTGCATAAGGATACAACAACAACAACAACAAAACTATACTTCGAACACCTTCTCGAAATTGAGAAGAACTAACACTGGTGCTTCGCACAAGCAGCATCGACTAGGCTGTCGTCGACCACTCAAAGGTCGATCCCTGCAAGCACTCGGTCATAGGGGCCGTAATAGTGTTGAAATCCTTGATGAATCTCCGATATAATGAGGCAAGACCATGGAAACTCTGTACGTCATTGTCTGACTTGGGCATAGGCCAATCCCAAATAGCCTAGACCTTACTATCATTGACTCGAATGCCTTCTCCCGACAGAACATAGCCTAGAAAGACTAAACTCGACGTCATGAACTCACACTTCATGTGATACATTCGCTGCTTTCTCAGCTTCTCAAACAATTGTTGGAGATGATCAAGGGGCTGTCTTTTGTCATGAGCCATCCATCTTGGGAACAAGGATCGCTGTGACAAAATAGGGGCTAAGACTCTCTGGAACAAAACCACGTTCAATGAGCTCAACTTGACGTTGTAGCTCTCTCCCATCGTCCGGGTTGCATCGTAAGTTGAATGGTTGAGGAATGACACTCCATAAATGAGGTCGATTTTGATGCAAAATATCCCTCAAATGTGGAAGTGTACTTGCTTCTCCTCTGGAAACATGTCCGCAAACTCCAGAAGAGCTTTCGAACCTGAGGAGGTATGGTCGAAGCATTTTCTTCTCCTTCCTTGAACAACATCAGCATGTTGATCCTATTTCACCGTGAATCGCTTGGGTCAACTCCACTCTCCTCAAACTGAACTCCTTCTCGCTTGGCATAATCACAGTCATCATTGATAGGGGGAAGAAGGGTGACCTTCTTCTGGTGAAGAGTGATGGAGTAGGTATTCTTGAATCCATCATATGCTGTGCGCCGATCTTCTTTTGTTATGGTCTCCCTAACAACAAGTGACAAGCGCCCATAGGTAATACGTTGCATGTGACGGTATCCTGGTAGTTCTTTCCAATACTCAGCAACACCAGAACTTGCTTTGCGACTCTCAGGTCTGATACAAGGAACATCGATGCGCCATCGACTAGAGCTGTCAGCTTGCTCATCATCGACTAACTCTCGAACCAAGGTGCCGTCGAAGGAAGTCTGGTCGAAGCAGATGCAACCTTGCATTGAAGACAGGCACTAAAGGTGCATTGATTGTCCAGCCACCCTCGCCTCCACTATCTTGCATTCATGTTTGTTGCATTTCCAATAAGCCATTTATGGTTCATCCATGAATGTGGCCATGCATGCATTATTTTACATTCATTGTCTTGCATTTAAGTTCTTGTTCAGGCAATCCCTATATAATGGGAGACCTCGTAAGCATTTGAGAAAAAATCTTATGTTTTCAGATTATAAATCCTTTGTAGGACTTTGTCTTCTGCCCGAAGTGAGTGGATTCTCCTACAACCTCGTTCTTCATTTGCTGGATTCCAAGTGCGGACTGAGTCGAGCGTTCAACCGGTGGTGGTGTTTCTGTATCCTTCGCGTTGTTCCTCATCCTCGTCTTGTTCGTGGTGGTGTCTCTGTATCCACGGCCAAGCGAGTCTATCCGAGTCTTCTTTCACGGAAGTGTATCTGTATCCGTGGAGGTTGATCTCAACCCTTCTTTTTCATCATTCAGCCGCCTACCCTACACACCTTCTGTCCATTTCAGAGTCACTCCATTCCGCACCCTTTTCAGTGACGTCCCCATTCGTTTTCGGTATTGGAATCATCTACTCATTTCCGTCCCTGTGTCATCTTGGTATCAGAGCTCACGGTTGTCAATGGCCGGAAGATTTCAATGCGGTATGACTTTAGACGAAGCACAAGTTGTTATGGACAAACCATGCAGTGACCTCCCACAGTCGAATAGACAACGATGATGAAGAGAACCCATGGCGTGAGGAGTCTCAACGAGGATCTTCATCGAAGTATCGTAGGCAGGAGAGAAGAGCCCCGACGATGAGCGTTCGGATTCCGGAGTTCGAAGGAAACTTAGACCCCGAGGAGTTCATCGACTGGATGCACACGGTAGAGCTGCATTAAAATTGAAGAAGTACCCGAGGAACAAAAGGTTTAGTTGGCTGCAGTAAAATTGAAGAAGTACGCCAGTTTATGGTGGGAGAACACCAACCACCACCGTCGAAGAGAAGGACGTGATCATATACGAGCATGGTTGAAAATGAAGAGGGCTATGACTAAGAGGTTTCTGCCGGAGCATTATCGACGGGATCTCTACCTCAAGTTGCAGTCGCTTCAGCAAGTTTCAAGTGTATCGGATAACACGAGGGAATTTGAGAGACTCTTGCTGCAGTGTGATGTTCAAGAAGCCCAAGAGCAAACCATTGATAGGTATCTTCGATGACTTAAGCCCTAGATTGCGGATGCTGTTGAACTTCAGCAATATTTCAACTTCGATGATGTTAGGGCGCTTGCCCACAAGGTTGAGCAGCAACAAGCGAGAAGATCGAGTACCCGCTCATTCGTGAAGGTTCGGCTTTTCAACAAGGGGAGTAGCTCCCAGGCAAAGCCACCGTCGACGACGTCAAGGAAAACTCCATCGAATACTAGACCTGAAGTCAAGTCGAACAAGCGAGATATCAATCGACGATGTTTCAAATGTCAAGAATTAGGACACATGGCTTCTGAGTATCCAACGAGGAGAAATGCTGTCATTAGAGAGTTGTCCGATGGAGAAGAAGAGTTCAATGAGAACGTCGATCCTACTTGGGATGCAGAGGATATTGAGGAGTACCCGGATGAAGGAGAATAGTTGGTCATTAGAAAGGCTTTAAGCGTGACACCCGCTAAGGAGGAGAATTAAAGGGAAAGTATTTTCCACACCAGATGCACAGTCGAAGGAAAAGTTTGCTTGGTGATTGTGGATAGCAAAAGCTGCACCAACGCCGTGTCGAGGACGATGTTCGAAAAGCTGAAGTTGCCTATCGAAGCTCATCCTCACCCCTATCGTCTTCAATGGCTCAACAAGGAGAGTGATGTTCGAGTGACCCAGAGAGCGAGAGTTCCATTCTCGATTGGGAAAAGTTATAAGGATGAAGTCATTTGAGACGTTATTCCAATGGATCCGTGCCACTTGCTCCTAGGAAGACCGTGGCAGTTTGATCGACACGCGCAACATGACGGGTATCGCAATACCTACTCCATCAGCGTCGACGAGAAGAAGGTCACCTTGATGCCCCTCACCACTCAGTCTATAACAGCACAGCAGAATCAATCTACCGATCAGCGTCTCAAAGGAGTTCAATTGTTTCGAGCGATTCACGAAGGTGAGAAGCCTTATTTTCTGGTTCCTGTCAAAAGAACCCAGGCTCAATCGACGAGCCATCCCCGAGCTGTATCCATACTCGAAGAATTCAAGGATGTGTTTCCGGAGGAGTTGCCAGTCGAATTACCACCTATGCGAAGCATTCAACACCAGATCGACTTGGTTCCAGGAGCATCTCTACCAAATCGACCGGCTTATCGTTGCAATCCAGAGGAAGTTAACAAACTTCAGAGGCAGGTCGACGAGTTGCATGAAAAAGGATTGGTTCGAGAGAGTTTGAGCCCTTGCTCAGTTCCCGCTATATTGGTTCCAAAAAAGGATGGTACTTGGCGAATGTGCACGGATAGTCGAGCGATCAACAAAATCACGGTGAAGTATCAATTTCCGATTCCTTGACTGTATGACATGTTGGATGAGTTGCATGGAGCGCAGGTGTTTTCGAAAGTGGATTTGTGTAGTGGATATCACCAAATTCGTATGAAGGAAGGCGATGAGTGGAAGACCACCTTCAAGACCAAGTATGCATTGTACGAATGGTTGGTGATGCCTTTTGGTTTGTCAAACGCACCCAGCACGTTCATGCGACTGATGACCCATGTTTTGCGACCATTTATGTGGAAGTTCGTGGTTGTCTACTTCGACGACATTCTTATCTACAGCAGCAGTCTTGATGAACATGATGAGCACCTTCACACAGTGTTTCGTACCCTTCACGTCGAAAAGCTGTATGGAAATCTTAAGAAGTGTGAGTTCTTTCAGCCGAGTGTGGTATTTCTTGGTTTTGTAGTATCTACTGAAGGAATCATGGTCGACGAATGCAAGATCAAAGCAATCAAGGATTGGCCGACGCCAAACAGTTTCTATGACATTCGAAGCTTTCATGGCTTAGCGTCGTTCTATAGGAGGTTCACTCGAGGTTTCAGCTCATTCGCAGCCCCACTCACCGAATGTTTGAAAGAAGACATTTCAGCTTTCATGACACCAGCCGCACAAGCTAGTTTCGAGAAACTAAAGGAGCATCTATGCGAAGCACCTGTTCTTGCCTTACCTGACTTCATGAAGATGTTTGAGGTCGAATGTGATGCATCTGGAGTTGGGTTTGAAGGAGTCTTGTTGTAGGAGGGGAGACCCATTGCATATTTTAGCGAGAAACTCAGTGGTGCCCAACTCAACTACTCGACGTACGACAAAGAGTTCTTAGCCATCGTTCGAGTACTCGAGACGTGGAGCCATTACTTGCTGCCCCGAGAGTTCGTGCTACACACCGACCATGAAGCTCTCAAATACATCAACGGTCAGCACAAGCTCAGTCGACGACATGCGAAGTGGATCAAGTTTCTACAAGCTTTCACCTTTGTCTTGAAGCACAAACCGGGAGTGAAGAATGTAGTCGCTGATGCTCTCTCGAGGAAGATGGCTCTACTATCCGCGATGGAGACAAAGTTGATTGGATTTGAGTACCTAAAAGATCTGTATGAGGACGATGAAGACTTTGGAAGGATTTTCGTCCAATGCACCAATCAGGCCATCGATCGATTCCATCAGGTGAATGGATTCTTGTTTCGAGATTCAAAGTTATGCATTCACAGGAGTTCGACTCGAGAGCTACTCATTCGAGAAGTTCATGGAGGAGCAGGACATTTTGGAGTTGACAAGACGCTGTCAATGCTGCAAGAAAATTTCTATTGGCCTCGACTGGAAAAGCAGGTGCGAGGTCTTATTTCGAGATGTGCTATCTGCCAACAGACAAAGAGCCGAGTCCAACCACAAGGCCTTTACACTCCACTGCCCGTCCCAGAGCTCCTTGGGAGCATGTAAGCATGGATTTTGTGTTAGGGTTGCCGAGAACGCAGAGGAGGAAGGATTCGATCATGGTTGTGGTCGATAGATTCTCGAGGATGGCGCATTTCATTCCATGTCAGAAGACGGACGATGCAACCAATATCGCAGATCTGTATTTTCGAGAAATCCTGAGGTTGCATGGAGTGCCGAAGTCAATCATATCAGATCGAGACGTCAAGTTCCTGAGCTACTTTTGGAAGACGTTGTGGCACAAGTTGGGAACGCAGCTCGTTTTCAATACAGCCTATCTCATCCGCAGACCGATGGATAAACAGAGGTTGTCAATCATACAATGGCTGCAATCCTTCGAACGTTAGTCTCGAAGAACCAGAAGGAATGGGACGTGAAGCGACTCATGCGGAGTTTGCATACAACAGAGCTCCAAGTTCGACAATGAAGTCATCATTCTTTGAGGTTGTTACGGACTCAATCCTTTAGTCCTTGTGGAACTGATGCCCATGAGTAAAGCGAGATCTGTTAGTCGGGATGCTGAAGAGCGCGCAAAGGAGATGAGAATGCTCTATGAGAAGGTTCGAGTCCAGATCGAGAAGGCCAACAAACGCTATGAAGAGAAGGCCAATCGAGGACGTAGGGAGAAGATTTTCCAGCCTGGAAACTTGGTTTGGATCAATCTGAGGAAGGAGAGATTTCCTGCCAAGAGGAAGAACAAAGAAAGTTATAGCGCAAGGGTTTATATAGTCTGCCCCAAAGAAAGATAATAAAGAAAGAAAAATAAAAGATACGGGAATCAAATCAGAAGATGAGGATGAGAAATATATTATCTCCCCGACAAGATCTGAAAAAGTTGGTGTAGCAGGCGTGACCTTTGGGCTGCATGTTGCCAGACCTGAACCGTCAGATATAACCATCTCAAGGGTTGCCTGTCGCTTGGCGTCCCGTCGCTTCAGCTTCCTTTCACTTTGACGAGACCTCTTTCGCCCGATAGGTTATTGACATTTCAAAGTGTCGCTCCTTCGCCTGTCGCTCGATCCATCCGCTCTAGCAGCGTGAAACCAGCTTGTCGCCTGATCAAGCAATTGAAGCCACGCTAACACCACCTTTGTCGCTTAAGCTCATACATCTCACATTACTTACGTTCTACACAGTAGAAGTTTACCTTCTGTATGACATCATCAAAACCATACTAATAATCACTCCATTTTTTATGATGACAAAACCATTTATCTTCGTGAGAAATATTTTACATAGAAACTCCTCCTAACTCCGTTTGACATGCAGCAACACCTGTAAAAGCTTGTTGAAAGCAATGCACAAACAATGGTCTACACCCGCATTCTGCAGAAATCTTTCCCGTCGAAACATAGAGCGAAGTCTATCTATTCTAAACGTCCTTCTCCCCCTTTTTGTCATGTCGAAAAGGATAAGACCGGTGGTAGAAGATAAAACGATATCAAAACCATATCAGAAGAATATTTCACCAACTTCTTTACTAAACCATCGAAAAAACAGTATGGCGTGCGAGAGTGTGTCCCTGTAGAGGGTCACATATGAAAACACAAAAGAAGGTTTTCCAAGAGTTTCAAACAATAATACCCTTCAAGTATGAGCGGAACCATTCGGAATTTCATGTAGAAACTTGTCGAGATCCTCGAGCACGTCTTCGTAGTCGAAGATGCATTCGACCGTAGGCCTCCAATCGATAAACTCCTCGGGGTCAAGTTGTCCCTCAAACTCCAAAATCTGAACACTTATCGTTTGGGCTCTCCGTTCTGGTCGTCGGTTATCTAGTGATGATCCTCGTTGAGAATCCTTACGCCATGGATTCTCTTCTTCGTCCCTGTCTAATCAACTGCAGTAAGACGATGCATGATGAGTTCGCAATGACTGTAGTTGTTGCTGAATGTTAGTGTTTTGCTGCTCAAGCCGAGCAACGTGTGCTTCGTCAAGAGTCATACCACATCGAAATCTTCCGGTCATTATCAAACGTGCGCTCAACAACAATCTTGTGCTCTAATACCAAGATGATACGAAAACGACAAGGAATAGATGATTCCAATACCTAAATGTAGTGGGACGTCAGTTAAGGTGCGGAATGGAGTGACATATGAAAGGTCGGAAGGGTAGATAATGAGGGATGGCTTAACGGGATGGGTATGAAACGGTAGGCTGAGATCAACCTCCATGGATACCGGTACACCTTCGTGAAAGAAGACTCGGATAAAACTCGTCTATCACACGGATACATACACACCATCGTGAACAAGAACGAGGATGAGACACAACACAGATTCGGCTGTGCTAATTGATATACTCCACTCAATCTGCACTTGGAAATCCACTAAATGAAGGAGGTTGAAAGATAATCCACTACTTCGGATAGAAAGACAAAAGCCTAATTTGGATTTAAAAAGTATGAATAATCTGTTCTTATGGGTTACACGATAAGGGCTTATATAGGCCATTCATAGGAAGGATAATAAGGGAACAAAATAACAGATAAGATGATAAAATCAAAAGTAAAGGAAGGGAAATATTTAGTTTCTCGACAAGTTCTAAAAAGATTGGAGGAGCATGTGGTGGAGCAGGCGGGACTCTAGTGCTACAAGTTGTCAGACCTGAACCGTCAGATCGTAACTATCGCTTGAGTTGCTCGTCGCTCGGTGCTCATCACGCCTCGCTTACTCGATGACAAGGAAGTTGAATAGGGACGAGGAGAGTGGTAGGAGACAAAACTGGTATGAAGAGAGTCTCAGTCGACAAACTCGAGAACGTCAACCCGCACATCCTGTTAATATGCGAGTCGACATTCCTGAGTTTGAGGGAAAGCTAGACTCGAAAGAGCTTCTTGGTTGGCTCCATTCAATTGAAAGAGTATTCGAGTATGAGGAGATCCTTAAGGATAGACAAGTGAAGGTGGCAGTCCTTCGACTTCGGAAGTACACAAGTAGGGAGAATTTGAATCAGCAACATCGTCGAGAAGGGAAGGAGAAGATTCCCTAGTGGGACAAAATGAAAAGGGAGAAGAAGAAGAGGTTTCTACCCGAGCACTATCGGGGAGACTTCCTCAAATTGAACTCACTTCAACAGTCTTCAAGTGTTTCTGAGTATACTCGCGAGTACGAGCAGTTGATGCTCCATTGTGATGTAGTTGAGCCCCCTGAGCATACCATTGCTAGGTATGTAAAATGGCTGAAAACCCAAGTGCTTATGTTGTCGAGTTGCAGCCTTATTGGACTGTTGTAGATATGTCCAACCTTGCCCACAAAGTCGAGAAGCAACAAGCTAGGAGAACGCTTGTGAGGCAGGTTACGAGGAAGTTCGTCCTCCTTTCAGCAAAGGGAGTTCGTCTACGAGACCATCTTGAGTTCGTCCTCGAGAACTCCAATATCGAGTATTACCAAGGACCAGGTCAAAATTGAAGTTCGACCAACCTTAGATACTTGTGTCTTGAGGAAGTGTTTTAAATGACAAGGAGTTGGTCATACAGCTTTTGAGTGTCGAAATTAACGAACTATCACTGTTATGGAGCTCTCCGATGATAATCAGTTGTTTGATAAAGAAGGAAAACCAATTTGGGATGACAAAGAAGAAGTGGTAGAGGAACCCGATGAGGGCGAATTGTTGGTTACTAAAGAAGAACTTAATGCAAATGTGATTCCCGATAAGGTCGACCAATGTGAGAGGATATCTCAAACTAGTGTCACCGTACAGGGGAAGGTGTGTCATGTGATTATCGACAGTGGGATGTGGCTGCTACTACTTTGCTCGAGAAGGTGAAATTATCGACCAAACCACATCCTCGACCAAACAAGCTTCTATGGTTGAGGAAAGACAGTGATCTAAGGGCTAGTAAGCAGCTGTTGGTGTCGATGAGCATTGGTTAGAACTACAAGGACACAATGACTTGTGATGTGTCCTGGCATCTCCTTCGGAAATACGTCCTCGAACTCCTGAAGTAATCTCTTTACTAGAGGGTGCGTAGTTGTTTCTGCCTCCAAGCTTTCCTCAAGGATTATCAAGGCGTACATGTGCTCATTGCCTTGAACAGCCTTGATCAACTCAACTTGCTTCGAAATTTGACTTTGAGCATCCTTCAGTGGCCTTGACGTGGCTGATGTCGACAATGGTAGAAGCATGATTTTCTTCTGGTTCATGGTGATAGAGTAGGTATTTCGATACGTATCATGCACAGCTCATCGATCATATTACCATGGTCTTCCCAACAACAAGTGGCTTGCGTCCTTTGGCACGACATCGCAGGTCACCGTGTCCTTGCAGTTTTGACCAATAGACAAGGAGATGAGAACTTGCTTAGTTACCCGTATGTCGCTGTCCTTGTTTAGCCATTGAAGCTTGTAAGGTTGGGGGTGTGAATTCGTAGGCAACTTTAACTTCTCCACCATAGTAGTTGACGCTACATTGGTGCAGCTACCGCTATCCACAATCACATGGCACACCTTCTCGTGTACTGTGCAGCGGGTTTTGAAGATGTGTTCTCGCTGGCCAGCTTCCTTCGTGATACAAGGACCATCGACTAGAGCTGTCAGCTTGCTCATCATCGACTAATTGTCGAACCAAGGTGCCGTCGAAGGAAGTTTGGTCGAAGCAGATGCAACCTTGTATTGAAGACAGGCACTAAAGGTGCATTGATTGTCCAGCCACCCACGCCTCCACTATCTTGCATTCATGTTTGTTGCATTTCCAATAAACCATTTATGGTTCGTCCATGAATGTGGCCATGCATGCATTATTTTACATTCATTGTCTTGCATTTAAGTTCTTGTTCAGGTAATCCCTATATAATGGGAGCCCTTATAAGCATTTGAGAGAACTTATTATTATCAGATTATAAACCCTTTGTAAGACTTTGTCTTCTTCCCGAAGTGAGTGGATTCTCCTTTAACCTCGTTATTCATTTGGTGGATTCCAAGTGCGGACTGAGTCGAGCGTTCAACCGGTGGTGGTGTTTCTGTATCCTCCGCGCTGTTCCTCAACCTCGTCTTGTTCATGGTGGTGTCTCTGCATCCACGGCCAAACGAGTCTATCCGAGTCTTCTTTCAGGGTGGTGCATCTGTATCCGTGGAGGTTGATCTCAACCTTTCTTTTTCATCATTCAGCCGCCTACCCTTCCCACCTTCTGTCCGTTCCAGCGTCACTCCATTCCGCACCCTTTTCAGTGACGTCCCTATTCGTTTTCGGCATTGGAATCATCTATTCCTTTCCGTCCCCGTATCACTCCGGTACGACGTTTGCATTTATTGCCTTGCGAACCACGAGCAATTCTCCCACATCTGGCTCCTCCACATATTCTTCTTCAGCATCCCATATGGGTCCACCTCTCGAGTTCCTTCATTATCATCATCGTCGGATAGCTCCTTGATGGTGGTCATCCTTCGTGTTGGACATTCAGCTGCGACATGTCCATAACCATGGCATTTGAAGCATTTTCGGCCCCTTCCAGCTTCCTGGGGTGGTCGGGATTCTTCTGTTCCTTTCTCCTTATATGCTGCGAACGGATTAGATCGAGATGATGTACCGCCTTTGCAGGGAGGAAAAACCTTAGTAGCTGGTCGTGGTTGTGCTCGTTTCACTTGCTGCTTCTCAACCTTATGAGCAAGGTTGCACACATCTCCAAAGCTCCAATAAGGTTGTAACTCCACCGCATCTGCTATTTGTAATTTGAGACCCTTGATGTTTCTCGCAATGATCTGTTCGTGTGGCTCAGACATGTCACGTTGTAACATGAGCTGTTCGAACTCGCGGGTGTACTCCGAAACTGACGTTGATTGTTGCAATGAATGTAACTTGAGGAAAAGGTCCTGACGATAGCGTTCCGGCAAGAACCGCTTCTTCAAGGCTCGCTTTATCTTTTCCCATGAACGTATTTTCTTCTTACCCTCACGTTACCTTCGGTGATTGAGATTCTCCCACCACAGACTCGCGTACTTACGGAGACGGAGCGCTGCCATCTTAACACATTTGTCCTCAGGGATGTCTTCATACTCGAACACTCTCTCGATTTTGTGGAGCCCACCAAAAAATTCTTTTGGATCTATCCTCCCTTCGTACTCCGGAATATCAATTCATATTCCAAAAGAACGAGCAGGCTGATGTCGTCAATGGACCCCCTGTTGAGCTTCTTCGCTGGACATCTCCACGAATGGGTTGTCCTCCTCCGCGTGGACAGAAGATGAACGTGAATGACCTTCCGACGTACCACGTTCGCTGAGAAGTTGTCGAAGTTGGCGCCTTAGATCTGCTACTCCCTGCTCCAAATGAATAGTGCGTTATTCTTCAAGAGAAAGGCCGCGTGAAACTCTTCCAGCCATAATCTCTCGCTCTGTTACCAAATGATGCGGAAACACCCGGCAAAGTAAACTTGTACCTAAACAAATTAAGAATAAACCCGAACAAGGTCTGGATAGAACAACCTCGAACCCGGATATAGCGACGGCACCACCGTGAATGAAAGGCTGCGAAAACACTCTCAACTCATGTGATATAGAAAAAACAAAGAACCACTCAAGTTTAAACTTCCCAAAAGATCTCCCCTTCTCCTTCAGTATAGAACCCTTTAAAAGACTTCGAAGAGAGAGTTCTAGACAAACTGCACTAAATGCACTCCCCACTAACCCCTTAATCAATCCCCCCACTACCACCATCCCACTATCTTCATAAATGACTCCATTTAAGACTCTAATACTTCAAATTCGTCCTTCCATGGGCTGGGTCTTAAGTAGGGGTCTTTACTTCTTCAAAATGCTTCAAACTTGCCCAAATGAAGCATTACTTGGTCCAATCCACTCCAGCACATTATATGCCACAACTTCCTCCTTGATTGTAACTTTTTTGATCTGGTTGTAGTGCGCATCACTCTTCTTCTACCCCAACCCCACCCCACCTCAACTCTCATCCCAAAGCTTCCACCCTCAGCTACCGCAGATGACGGCGAATATGATACTGCCAGAGCCGGAGACAGGTCCTGTCCTTGGGGAGCCGGATCTCAGCGACCCATTTCCCTAGTGCCTCTACCTGACCCATTTCTCCTGAACTAGCCAGCCACGTCTCCATCGCCGTTCTGTGGCTCGGGGAGGTTTGTGGTTTGCCGTGACGGGGATATCGTCTCCCTCGCCATCCAATAGCAAGAAGGTCGGTACCTTGGCAGATCACCGGGGGTACGAGAAGCTGAGGGCTTTTCTTGATAGGAAGGGGGACGGGGCGGGGGATTCACTTGCGTTGGCGGCTATCGGGAGGCAAAGGAGCACTAGCGAGATCGGTAGGTTCGAGAACAGCGGTCGAGATAAGGATGTCAAGAAGAGCGCTAAAGAGAACCACAGACCAACACTCGGAGGTTCGATGAGATACACCGGGAAGCTGCTCTTCACTGGAAGGAAATCGTCATCGTTGTTAAACGGTGATGTGGCGAGCCCTCCTCCAGTGATTCCCCCAAGATACTCAATTGATGAAAGTGCGCTTTACAAGAAAGTGCAGAGGAGAAACGTCGAACCTCCTCTGGACTCGGAGTTGAAATGCAGCGACATGTCCTCTTCCCCAATGATCGTACCTGGAGTCGGTCCTTGTGGTGATCGTACTCCCTAACAACGAGAGACCCAGTCCCATTCATGATTCTTTCCCGGTACCACCACTCTTTGGTTTGATTTACAACAAGGGCAATGGGGGAGCTTGGGGCAGCCAGGGGAACGCACAGGTTGTCGAGCGAGAAGGAAAGAGAAAAGGAAGAAGAAGAATAGGAAAGAGAAATACAAGAAAAGATACAGTGTTTTTTTTTTAAATGTAAAAAAAGGGACATGTTGGACACACGTCAAGACCAAGTAGGAAAGATAAAATAGACATTAGAGACACGTCAGCTATTCGTAACGGCCGTTAAGAATATGGCCAAATCGAAAAGTAAAATCGAAATAAGGCTAAATTCAAAAAATTTTAAACGATATGTCAAAACTTAAAGTTGGCCTTTTGATGGGACCAAATATCGATATTTTGCCTTGTTAAAAAAAAAGGCAAAACACAACAAAGGCCAAAGTCCTACAAGAGCAAAGTGTAAAATTCAAAAAAGCAAAAAAATGAAACACCCGAGCTGAGAAGCCGGTTGTAAAAGCAAATGTGTTGATAACAATATTTCTCAGTGGAACTAAAGAATTCGTAATGGATCTTCCATCCCGAATAGATTTTTAGTATTCTAAGCATTCTTAACATTATTTAATAATATTTTTTCTGTCTTGGGTTAATTTAAAGTAGAAAATAAATTTGAAGACTAATATATGAGGTTCATCAATTTTATTTAAAAAGAAAAATAAACTTCAAGGACGAGAATGAAATAATTGAATTCTTCATTACAGTTGGGACTAAATCGAAATTCTGTTTGTTATTTGTTAAACTAATAAATCGGACAGTTTTAAAAGGCTGAAACACATTCGGCTATTTAATCAGCGATTATGGAAAATTGAATAAAAAAAGAAGAGAAAGCAAAACCCACTTGATCACGCGCTGACTCCCCGGGCTCGAGCTTCCAGAGCACGCCATCTACATTCCCAGCTGTCACTCCCTTCTCCATTCAGTTAGGGGGTTGGAACAAAGTTTTCTCCGTGTCACTCCCTCGCCTTCACTCCCTTCTCCATTCGCTTCGGGTTGGAGTCGCTCTCTGCCGTTTTCAACCGCCGCTACAACTCCAGCTTCAACAGAGTTCTCGTTCTTCATTTTGTTCAGCTAAGGAAAGCAAAAATCCACGCGGAAACCCAAGCCACCCTCCCCCATGGTCGCAGAATTTGATTGGAGATGGCTGGCACCGCACAGAAACCTCCTGGAGCCAACTCCTCTTTCGCCACTAGAGCTGATCGCGGCAAGAATGATGTTCAGCTGACACTACTCTTTCGTCTCGCACCTGCTTTACGAACATATTGTATTTTTACATAACTCTTGCATCTGCTCATAAACGCAAGGGTATTCATCAGGTTCTGATTCGATTCGTCTGGCATGATTTGCAGCAAGTTTAATCGTATTTGATTAGGTTGCAAATTTTTCATCTGTTTGTCTTAGTGCTGTTCACGCTTCTCCTCATCTAATTGTTGTAGATTTGATTATCACAGGAGTTGGTTTTGACGATGAGTCTTGACCTTTTGCGTAACAGAAGTCAATTATCTACTCTACAGAAGATACTCACGAAATGTTCAGGTTTTGATCAAGATATTATTTGATCAAATCAAATCGATTACGTTTCTAAATAACCCCATTAGGGATTATAATTTCCATAGAAGGAAATATAATCTTCTATTTATGGCAAGGTTCTATAAGGTTGTCTACAACCTTCTTTGGATTCATATGACTTCCATATGACCGTTATTTGGGATGTAAATTATTTTCATCTGTCTAGATACATTCATTTGAGTGTGCTGAATAGAATGGTTTCGGTTTCAATTCATATGAAAGTTAATCTTTGATTGTTTCCATTTATAGAAAGTTATTGACCATATTCAGCCACAACGGAAATTATGTCATATCTTATTTCAAATTGATACGATTTGATTAACTAAACATATATGTGTATGGAAGTGACGAATTTGTTAGTAAATAATGTTTTATTATCTGATTCTTTGTTTCCTTGTTTTGCAGAAGACTGATCGTGAAGATTACCTTCTAGTTTTAACTTAGACTTGCTTGTATAAGTAAAACCACACAGTTACATTTCTCAAGATCCATTGTATTATTCATTTTCTATAAATCCATAGAGCGTGAGCTGAGAGCTTGTATCTTTGGTTTGTGTTTGAGTTAGTCACACGAGGAGCGTTAGCTGCAGAAGGCCGTATCATTGGTGAAATCTTATGGGAGAGTGATTCGGGGGCCACGAGGGACTCGGTTGGAAGTGCAGGAGACGTTGGTGGAGGCGTGCGGCTCGAGGCTGGCGTGGCCAATGTGCAGTGGGCCGGAGAGAAGGGCAGAAACCGGGGAGCACAAAAGGTGAGGGACTAATCGGCTTCTGTGGTGTAACGTTCTGTGTGCAGGATAACCTTGGGTTGGGATTCTCTGTCTGCTTAGCCGTAGTCTTGAGGGACCACGCAGGATAACCTTGGGCAGGGGTTTTGTGTCTGCTTAGCCGTAGTCTCGAGGGACCACGCAAGAGAACCTTGGACAATGGTTTTGTGTTTGCTCAGTTGAGATCTCGAGGGATCGCGCAAGGGAAGTCGCAGCTGGGTGCTGTGCAGGTGGAGACGCCATCATAGTGAAAGGTCTCGGAGGAAGTCACGGTAGGTTGCTGTGCAGAAGAGGACACCGCCTGAGAGAAACGTCTGACATTGGTTACCTTGTTAGTCACTGTAGTATAGAACCTTACGGTCTGTGCTTTGAAACAGTCACTTATAGTGCAGAACCTTACGGTCTGCGCAGTAGATGGTTGACATCTTTGGTATAGAACCTTTTAGGTCTGTACTGTGAAATTAGTCATTTCTGATACAAAATCTTCTGGTCTGTAGAGGACTGACATCTTTGGTACCGAACCTTACGGTCTGTACTTTAAAACCAAGTTATCTCTGGTACAGACCTCTTAGGTATGTGCTGTAGATGGTTGACACATTTGGTACATAATCTTTTGATCTATGCTATAGAGAGATGACACATTTAGTACAGAACCTTCTGGTCCGTACTGTGCAACTCAGTTACTCTAATACAGAACCTTCTGGTCCGTGCTTTGCCACTCAGTCTTCTGTGGTACAGAATCGTTTGTCCTGTACTATAAAAGGTCTATTGCTGATCACATTATGTAATTGTTACAAAGTTAAGTGTGAGTGAAAACCATCCATATTTTGGGTGAAGAATGGATGTAAGTAGTTTGTTGAACCACTATAAAAATCTTGTGTACATAAAACAAGTGTATTCACATTCGTGTGTTCTGTCTTACGGAAACCTATTTACGGTTTTGTTTTACGGAAGCTTCCTTCTGCTGCGGGGTTTATCGAAAAAGAGTTAAAAATCCTCAACTGAAATTTAACACTAATTCACCCCCTCATAGTGTAACAATTGGTATCAGAGCGGGTTCCAACAGTAGCTTAACCGCTTGTTGTATATCCACATAATCTCATACCGTTCAAGGAGCTAGATTCGAGTAAATTTCTTAGAAAAGTGTTCGAGAGGACAATACGAAAGCACGCAGGCAAATTTCGCAAAGTTGTTCATCCATAATGCGTACAATGTTCGTTCTTCCGATTTTTGAGTATTCGGAAGCCTAGACGAAGCTGGAATGTTTGATACTCTACTAGAAACTAGAGTTTTTTGTCCTTGGAATGAGATTCGGGCAAATTTCCTCGCAAAGAGATCAAGTGGACAAAGGGAAAGCCCGCACACAACTTGGGGAAAGTATGGTTGTGTTTTCGAAAGCATAAATGAACCCCAAATGTTTTAAAATCTTTTAGAAACAAGAAATATTCGTCCATAGAGCTAGTTTTCGGATCATTTTCTCCCAATGAGCTCAAGAGGACATTCAGAAAAGCCGTGCACAACTAGCGAAAAGTTCTGCAGCCAAAATGCGCAGAAGTTTCGTTCTTTCTAACTTGTATTTTGCAAAGCTTAAATGAACCTGAAATGTTTCAAAATCTTTTGGAAACAAGTGTAATTTGTCTGTAAAGCTTCATTCGGTTCAATTTCTTCACAATGAGTTCAAGCAGACGTTGGGAAAACATGCACACAACTTGCGAAAAGTTATGCATCCATAATGAGCGGAACTTTTGTTCTTTCGAACTTGCGTTTTAAAATCTTAAACAAACCCGAAATGTTTCAATATATTTTGGAAACAAGCGTAATTCGTCCGTAGAGGTAGATTTGGTTCAATTTTTATGAATGAGCTCAAGCGGATGTTGGGAACCCCGCACAACTTGTGCAAAGTTGTGCATCCATAATGCGTAGACCTTTCATTCTTTTGAAATTGCGTTCTTCCTAACGGAAGCTTAAACAAACCTGGAATGTTTCAAAAGCAATTTGAGACAAGTGTTATTCGTCAGCGGGGCTAGATTCGGGTCAATTTCCTCGCAAAGAATTCAACCGAATATTGGGAAAGCCGGCACACAACTTGGTCAAAGTTGTGTATGCAGAATGCGCAAAACATTCGTTCTTTGGAAGCAAGTGTAATTCGTCCATAGGGCTAGATTCGGTTAAATTTCTTTGCAATGAGCTCAAGTGGACGATGGGAAACCCCGCGCACAACTTTCGCAAAGTTATGCATCCATAATGTGCATCCCTTTCGTTTTCCGAAATTGCATAATTCTTCGCAGTGAGATGAAGCGGACATTGGTTAACCCCACGCACAATGTACGTAAAGTTGTCCGTCCAAAAATTCGCAGACCTTTCGTTCTTCCGACATTGCGTTCTTCCCAACTTATGTTTTGGGAAGCCTAAACAGACCTAGAATGTTTTAAAAGCAATTTGAGACAAGTGTTATTCGTCTGTGGAGCTAGATTCGGGTCAATTTCTTCACACTCAGTTGAGGAGGATATTGGGAAATCTCGCGAACAACTTGGTCAAAGTTGTGCATTAGCTTTTTCAAACTTGCGTCTTCAGAAGCTCAAAGCAACTCGGAATGTTTCAAAAGCTTTCAGAAACAAGAGATATTCGTCCGTAGAGTTGGATTTGATTAATTTTCTTCGTAGTGAGTTCAAGCAAAGGTTGGAAATGCCCGCACAACACTTGCGAAATGTTACGCATCCATAATGCGTAGAACTTTCGTTCTTTCGAATTTGCATACTGAGAAGCTTAAACAAACCCGGAATGTTTCAAAATCTTTTGGAAACAAGTGTATTTTGTCCGTAGAGCTAGATTCGGTTCAATTTCTTCGGAAAGAGCTCAAGCGGACATTAGGAAATCCCGACGCACAACTTGCGCAAAGTTGTGCCTCCATAATGCGCAGACCTTTCGTTCTTCCAAAACTACATTCTTTCGAACTGATATGGGGACGGCAAGGAATAGAAGGTTCCAATACCAGAAACGAAGTGAAACGTTCCTAAGGGTGCGTAATAGATTGATGAGGATGATCTTCGACTGGCAGTTTGAGCCTCTCTATCACCGTTTTCGAAACCACATTGGTGCAGCCGCCGCTGTCGACAATTACCAAACAAACTTTTCCTTGAACTGTGCACCGGGTGTGAAATATACATTCCCTTTGATTCTCCTCTCTCGTGCGTGTCACACTTATGGCATTTCTGACGACCAACAACTCACTTTCGTATGGATACTCCTCAATCTCCTTTGCATCCTAAATAGGGTCGACGTTCTCATCGAACTCTTCTTCTCCATCGGACAGCTCTCTGATGATAATATTACTCCTCGTCGGACACTCCAAAGCCATGTGTCTTATTCCCTCACACTTGAAACATTGTCGATTGGCAACTCGCTTGTTGCTGCTTAACCGTGTGGGCAAGCGCTCTAACATCGTCGAAGGTCCAATATTGTTGAAGTTTGATTGCATCTGCGATTTGTGGCTTGAATCCTCGAAGATACTTGGCAATGGTTTGCTCTTGCGCTTCTTGGACAGTACACTGCAACAAGAGTCCCTCAAACTCCCTCATGTACTCCGATACACTTGAAATTTGCTGAAGCGATTGTTGCATGAGGTAGAGATCTCGCCGATAATGCTCCTACAGAAACTTCTTAGTCATAGCCCTCTTAATATTCAACCACGTACCAATTTTATCACCTCCTTATCTTCGCCTCGGTTGGTTAGTATTCTCCCACCATAAGCTGGCGTACTTCTTCAACTTTAATGCAGCCAACTTAACTTTTCATTCCTCAGGTACCTCTTCATAGTCAAAGATGCGCTCTACCTTGTGCATCTAGTCGATGAATTCCTCGGGGTTAAAGTTTCCATGAAACTTCGGAATCTGAACACTCATCGTCGGGGCTCTTCTTTCGTGTTGGCGAAACTCTAGTGAAGACCCTCGTTGAGACTCCTCATGCCATGAGTTCTCCTCATCATCACTATCTAATCGATTGCGATAAGTCGATGCTTGATGTGTTCGTAATGACAGTAGTTGTTGCTGAAGGTCTCCGATTTGCTGCTCAAGCCGAGCAACGTGGGCTTCGTCTACAGTCATACCACATTGGAATGTTCTGACCATTGATAATCATGCGCTCGGATACCAAGATGATACGGGGCGTCATCGAATAGAAGATTCCAATACAAAAAATGAACGGGAACGTCACTATGGATGTGGAATGGAGTGATGTGGGGTATGGACGGAAGGTTGTTTTAGGGTGTAGCTTGAAATGGGACAAAACTGGAATAGATGAAAGATAGGTCGAGAACAACCATCACGGATACTGTAACACCACCGTGATAGAAGTCTCGGATAAGTCAATTGGTCGGGGTTACAGAAACACCACCACGAACAAGACGATGATGAGGAACAATGCGGGAGGACACAGATACACCACCACTAGTTAAACTTCTCTATTCAATCTGCACTTGAAATCCACCAAATGAAGAAGAATCCAGTCACTTCGGGTACAAAGAGACTAGTCCATTTCTGGGTTTCGAAAGTCTAAAAATCAAAGAAGTCTCAAATGAGTTACAAAGGCACCTTATATAATGGCCTTGGAAAGAAACGAAATTAAATGCAACAACATCCAACTAAATGCATGCAGAACTTTAAGCTAGCCATAATGGCTTAATGAGAATGAGTGCAACTAAATGCAAGACAGTGGATGCATGAGTCGTCTTGGAATTCAATGCGTCTTCAATGCAGGGTTACTCTGCTCCAACTTGCTTCGACTTATCAACAGTTGACTGAACTATGAGTTAGTCGATGGTGAGCAAGCTAACAGTTCTTATCGTTGGTGCTTGGGTGGGCCTTATATCATCCTCCCCTTGTTGGAAAGAGCTCTTTGTGAAACTCACGGGATCTTCAATAAATGGAATTAGGTCTTTGACATTGAAGGTGGCTTAAACTCCAACCTCCCTTGGGAGATCAATTTTGAAGGCATTGTTGTTGATGCGTTCAATGACCTTGAAGGATCCTTCTCCTCGAGGCATCAATTTATTCGTTCTTTCGGCGAGAAATCTTTCCTTAGATTGAACCACTCCAAGTCTCTTGGCTGGAAAATATTCTCCTTACGTCCTTGATTGGCCCTCTCTTCATAGCTGAGGCACCACTAGGCGCGGAAACGTGGAAAAAAAAAACGAAAAGGATAGGACTCGGACAGTTACTAGATATAGACGAAGCACCACCAGGACTAAACGAGGGTTGAAAGCCACACCACCGGATATAGAAACACCACAAATTATGAGAACGTTCGGATAAAATCTCGCAACGCTTGGAATTCACCAAACAATAAGAAAAGTTGCGCAAAGTTCATCCAAGAACTTGACGTCCGCCAAACTTGGGTAAAAATATTCACAGGGTTCTGTCTAAATCTAGACACAAGAATTCTATTTATAGAGGACCAAAAATGGGCTAACCCTAACTCCCTATTAGACCAAAAAAAGTAAAACCAAACGCTAATTAAAAACAAGTCAAAAAAGGAAAATAAGGGAACCGGGCCTGACGTCAGTAGGCCCGCCTTAAATTCTTCTCGAGCTCCCGATCTTGAGCTTATGAATCAACTCGACCACTTCAATAGCGTGAAGTTGCTCCTCATCTCGAGCGGTTCTTTCTACTTGACCTTGACTAGGCCATGCGCATTCCAACTTGCATCATCCTCCCTTTGCTGAAGAAGATTTGTCCTCAAATCAAGCGGCTCCTCATCTTCCTCAAACAATGCGAGATCCTGGACATTTCAGGTCGCCGACACTCCATACTCCCTAGGCGAGTTGATTTTATAAGCATTGTTGTTGATCATCTCGATGACTCGAAAAGGACCATCTGCCCTAGGCATGAGCTTATTCTTCCTCCTTGGTGGAAACCTCTCCTTCTGCAAGTGAACCCAGACAAGATCTCCTGGTTGGAATTTCCGCTCCTTTCGTCCACGATTTGCCTTAGACTGGTACTTCTAATTTTGTTGCTCAATAAGGGTTTGAATCTTCGCATAGAGCTTCAACATCTCTTCAGCTCATCAAACCTCATCCATCTCGAGTATACCCCGACTAGGCATTCGTAGCAATTCGACGGGAATCCTCGGGTTGACACCATACACCATTTCGAACGGTGTAGCTCGAGTAGTCAAATGATGGGCTCAATTATAAGCAAACAAAGCTTGTGCGAGCTTAATATCCCAATCATTTTAATTCCTTGACACCATCGCTCGAAGTAGGCTTCCCATAGTTCTATTAACGACCTCAGTTTGCCTATCTGTCTGCGGATGACAAGTGGTGCTGAACAAAAGCTTTGTCCTGAGCTTGTGCCAAAGTGTCTTCCAGAAGTAGCTCAAGAACTTGGCATCTCGATCTGACACTATCGACAATGGGACCTCATGATCTCTTGAAAATAAAGATCTGCTTCGTGAGAAGCATAATCTGTCTTCCTCAATCAATAAAGTGAGCCATTTTCGAAAACCAATCCACAACAACCATGATCGAGTCCTTCTAGTGTTGTGTTGAGGGTAATCCAAGGACGAAATCTATGCTCACATGCTCCCACGGATGTTCAGCTACAGGCACTGGTCTATAGAGACCTTGGGGCTGGATGTGACTCTTTGCGCGTCGACAGGTTGCACAACGTCGAACTAACTTGTGTACGTCCTTAGCCATTCCAGGCCGACAGAAATGTTCCTGAAGCATCTGGAGAGTTTTCCCAACTCCTAAGTGACCAGCGAGCCCTCATCCATGTACCTCTCGGATTAGATGCTCTCTAATGGAACTTCGAGGGATGCATAACTTAACTCCTCTGTATAGAAAGCCATCGGGCATGTGATAATGCTCTATAGGTTTCTCGAGACATCCCCTATACACCTATCCAAGTCTGCATCTCTTGAGTACAATTCTTTTAACATCACGAATCCAATCAACTTAAATTTCATTTTGGCCATAAGAGCTGACTTTCTCGATAACGCATCTGCTACGGCATTCTTCACTCCCGACTTATGTTTCAAGGCGAAAGTGAATGATTGGAGAAATTCCACCCACTTTGCATGTCCTCGATTAAGCTTTGCCTGCCCATTGATATGCTTCAAAGTCTCATGATCAGTATGAAGAATGAACTCATTGGGCATCAGATAATAACTCCAGGGTCTCAAGTGTACGAATGATAGCATAAAACTCCTTCTCATAGGTCGAGTAGTTCCATCGAGACCCATTTAACTTCTTGCTGAAATACGATACCGGTCGACCTTTTTGCAGAAATACGCCTCCAATCCCTACTCCTGAGGCATCACACTCGACTTCAAACACCTTCTCGAAGTCAAGGAGTGCAAATACAGGCGCTTGACACAAATGATTCATGAGAATCTCAAAACTAGATTGAACTGAAGTCATCGGGGTTGCGATCGACCTGAAGTCCGTGATAAATCTCCGATAGAATGATGCTAGGCCATGAAAGCTCCGGATATCATAAGCTGCCTTGGGAATAAGCCAATCTCTCGTCCACCTGAATTCCTTCTCTCGAGATGACATATCCCAAAAAGATATGTTTGGCTGTCGAGAACTCCCATTTCTTGCTGTTCCCGAATAGACGTTGCTCCCTCAACTTCTCGAACAACTATCTACGGTGGTGAATGTGTTTCTCCTCACTGCAGCTATATAAAAAAATATCATCAAAATAAACATCCAGTGATGCGCACTACAACTAGATCGAAGAAGTTACAATCAAGGAGGAAGTTGTGGCCTATAATGTGCTGGAGTGGATTGGACCAAATAATGCTTCATTTGGGCAAGTTTGAAGCATTTTGGAGAAGTAAAGACCCCTACTTAAGACCCAACCCATGGAAGGACGAATTTGAAGTATTAGAGTCTTAAATGAAGTCATTTATGAAGTTAGTGGGATAGTAGTAGTGGGGGAATTGATTAAGGGGTTAGTGGGAGTGCATTTAATGCATTTAGTGCAGTTTGTCTAGAACTCGCTCTTCGAAGTCTTTTAAATGGTTCTATGCTGAAGGAGAAGGGGAGACCTTTTGGGAAGTTTAAACTCGAGTGGTTATTTCTTTTCTCTGTATCACTTAGCCTAGAATCTAAGTGTGGGGAGTTGAGAGTGTTTTCGCAGCCCTTCATTCACGGTGGTGCCATCACTGTATCCGGGTTCGAGGTTGTTCTATCCAGACTTTGTTCGGGTTTTGTTCTTAATTTGTTTAGGTTGAAGTTTACTTTGCCGGGTGTTTCCACATCATTTGGTATCAGAGCGAGAGGTTATGGCTGGAAGAGTTCTACGCGGCTTTGCTCTTGAAGAAGGACGCATTATTCATTTGGAGCGTGAAGTAGTAGATCTAAGGCGCCAACTTCGACAACTTCTCAGCGAGCATGGTACGTCAGAAGGTTATTCACATTCGTCGTCTGTTCAAGCGGAGGAGGACAACCCATTCGTGGAGATGTCCAGTGAAGAGGGGTCCTTCAACGACAACAGCCAACTCGTTCTTTTGAAATAAGAGTTGATATTTCGGAGTTCGAAGGAAGGATAGATCCAGAAGAATTTTTTGATTGGCTCTACACAATCGAGAGGGTGTTCGAGTATGAAGACATCCCTGTGGACAGACGTGTTAAGATGGCAGTGCTCCGTCTCCGCAAGTACGCGAGTCTGTGGTGGGAGAATCTCCATCACCAAAGGCAACGTGAGGGTAAGGAGAAAATACGTTCATGGAAAAAGATGAAGTGAGCCTTAAAGAAGCAGTTCTTGCCGAAACGCTATCGTCATGACCTTTTCCTCAAGTTAAATTCGTTGCAACAATCAAAGTCGGTATCGGAGTACACCCGCGAGTTCGAACAGCTCATGTTACAATGTGACATATCTGAGCCACAGGAACAAACCATTGCGAGATACATCAAGGGTCTCAAATCACAAATAGCAGATGCGGTGGAGTTACAACCTTATTGGAGCTTTGGAGATGTGTGCAACCTTGCTCATAAGGTTGAGAAGCAGCAAGTGAAACGAGCATCACCACGGTCAGCTACTAAGGTTTTCCCTCCCAGCAAAGGCGGTACATCACCTCGATCTAATCTGTTGACAGCCAACAAGGAGAAAGGAAAAGAAGAATCCCGACCACCCCAGGAAGCTGGAAGGGGCCGAAAATGCTTCAAATGCCAAGGTTATGAACGTGTCGTGGATGAATGTCCAACACGAAGGACGATCACCATCAAGGAGTTGTCCGACGATGATGATAATGAAGGAACTCGAGAGGACGGACCCATATGGGATGCTGAAGAAGAATATGTGGAGGAGCCAGATGATGGAGAATTGCTCGTGGTTCGCAAGGCTATAAATGCAAACGTGATACAAGGACCATCGACGCACCATCGACTAGAGCTGTCAGTTTGCTCATCATCAACTAACTGTCGAACCAAGGTGCCGTCGAAGGAAGTCTGGTCGAAGCAGATGCAACCTCGCATTGAAGACATGCATTAAAGGTGCATTGATTGTCCAGCCACCCTCGCCTCCACTATCTTGCATTATTATTTGTTGCTTTTCCAATAAGCCATTTATGGTTCGTTCATGAATGTGGCCATGCATGCAGTATTTTACATTCATTGTCTTGCATTTAAGTTCTTGTTCAGGTAATTCCCTATAAAATGGGAGCCCTTGTAAGCATTTGAAAAAAAACTTATTATTATCAGATTTTAAACCCTTTGTAAGACTTTGTCTTCTGCCCGAAGTGAGTGGATTCTTCTTCAACCTCGTTCTTCATTTGGTGGATTCCAAGTGCGGACTGAGTCGAGCGTTCAACCGGTGGTGGTGTTTCTGTATCCTCCACGTTGTTCCTCATCCTCGTCTTGTTCGTGGTGGTATCTCTCTATCCATAGCCAAACGAGTCTATCCAAGTCTTCTTTCACAGTGGTGCATCTGTATCCGTGGAGGTTGATCTCAACCCTTCTTTTTCATCATCCAGCCGCCTACCCTACACACCTTATGTCCCTTCCAGCATCACTCCATTCCGCACCCCTCTCAATGACGTCCCCATTCGTTTTCGACATTGGAATCATCTATTCCTTTCCGTCCCTGTATCATCTTGGTATGAGAGCCTGCGGTTGTCAATGGCTGGAAGATTTCAACGCGGTATGACTCTAGACGAAGCATAAGTTGCTCGGCTTGAGGAGCAGATAGCCGATCTTCAGCAGCAACTACAGTCATTACGGACACACCGTGCGGCGACTTCCCGCAGTCGAATATACAGCGATGATGAGGAGAACCCATGGCGTGAGTAGTCTCAACGAGGATCTTCACTGGAGTATCGTAGGCAGGAGAGAAGAGCCCCGGCGATGAGCATTCAGATTCCGGAGTTCGAAGGAAACTTGGACCTCGAGGAGTTCATCGACTGGATGCACATGGTAGAGCGCATCTTCGACTATGAAGAGGTGCCCGAGGAAAGAAAGGTTAAGTTGGCTACATTAAAATTGAAGAAGTATGCCAGTTTATGGTGGGAGAACACCAACCATCAGTGTCGAAGATAATGATGTGATCATGTACGAACATGGTCGAAAATGAAGAGGGCTATGGCTAAGAGGTTTATGCCAGAGCATTATCGACGGGATCTCTACCTCAAGTTGCATTCGCTTCAGCAAGCTTCAAGTAGCTACAAGGATGAAGTCGTTTGCGACGTTATTCCAATGGATGCGTGCCACTTGCTCCTAGGAAGACCGTGGCAGTTTGATCGACGCGCACAACATGATGGGTATCGCAATACCTACTCCATCAGCGTTGACGAGAAGAAGGTCACCTTGATGCCCCTCACCACTCAGTCTATAACATCACAGCAAAATCAATCTACCGATTAGCGCCTCAAAGGAGTTCAATTGGTTCGAGCGATTCACGAAGGTGAGAAGGCTTATTTTCTGGTTCTTGTCGAAACAACCTAGGATCAATCGACGAGCCATCCCTTAGCTGTATCCATATTCGAATTACCACCTATGCTCGTGAAATTGTTCCACTGCATGGTTTTCCAACGACGATTGTATCTGATTGTGATGCAAAGTTCCCGAGTTACTTTTGGAAGATGGTAATGTTCCTTGAATTTTTCGAATCAGCAACTCTCGAACTGAGCTTAGAGGAATGCATAATCTCAAACCTTGAAATAGGAAACCATTGAGAAGATGGTAATGCTCCATTTCTTTGGTCAGGCACTTGTGGTAAATCTCCTTGAAATCGTCATCCGTGGCGTAAAACTCCATTAGTGCCTCAAATCCAATCAACTTGGATCCCATCATACAGATTAGCATCATTTTCCTTGATAAGGCATCCGAAACCACATTCTTTACTCCAGACATGTGTATCAAAGCTTCGTGGTCTGTATGAAGGGCAAACTCTCGCGACATCAGATAGTGACTCCAATTCTCCAATGCTCGAACTATTTTGAAAAACTCCTTGTCATGAGTTGAATAGTTCAGCCGCGATCCATTCAGCTTTTCACTAAAGTAGGCGATCGGTCGACCCTCTTGAAGTAGGACCCCCCCAATTCCAATCCCTGAAGTGTCACATCCACCTCAAACATATTTTCGAAGTTGTCTCTTGAGGTTTTCGAAACTCGTCTAGGCTTCCGCTGTCCATTCAAAGGATGTTCCCTTCAGGCATCCGGTCAATGGTGCGACATTGGTGCTAAATCCTTTTGATACAAGGACGGTCGTCGCTTCGCCTACATCTCAGCCGACGTCGCCTGCTGAAGGTCTCAACTGGCTGATCATCGAGTAAGCGAGGCGACGATGAGCATCGACTGACACGTTTCTCAATCGAAGAAAGGCAACCAGGCGACGAGCAGCCCAAAAGACGGTTACGATCTGACGGCTCGGGTTTGAGTCGCCTGCCCCACTACCCTGCACCATTATCTTTTTAGATCTTTTCGGAAATAATATATTTACTTTCCTCATCTTCTGATCATATCCTTTATTTTATTTCCACTATCTTTTTTTTTCCTTTATTCTGCTTGTTCAATTCTTACAAGAATTGAGGAGTGGACTATTGTCTTTTCTATTGTCTTTTAATCCGAATATATAGACTTTTAATCCCAGATTAGACTATTGTCTTTCTATCCGAAGGAGTGGATTCTCTTTCAACCTCGTTCTTCATTTGGTGGATTTCCAAGTTCAAATTGAGTACAATGTATCAACCGGTGGTGGTGTGCATGTATCCTCCGTAATGTTCCTCGCCCTCGTTCTTGTTCACGGTGGTGTGACTGTATCCGTGTTACAGGCGCGTTCTATCCGAGTCTTCTTTCACGTTGGTGTATCTGTATCCGTGGAGGTTGAACTCAACCTATCCTTCCATAGCTATCCATTCGGCCATCCCGTTTCTAATCTATCTACCCTTCCGACCATTCCTACATCATTCCATTCTGAAATTGGAATAATCTATTCCTTGTCATCCCCGCATCATCTTGATATCGGTTGATATCAGAGCACAAGGTTGTTACTGCGCGCACATGGTTCTGTACAATCCACGGTTGTTAATGGCCGGAGGATTCAGACGCAGTATGACTCTTGACGAAGCACATGTTGCTCGGCTTGAGCAGTAACTCGCTGATCTTCAGTAACAATTTCAATTGTGGCGAACCCATAATGGATCGCCTTCACACAGTGGATTAGGCAGCGACAAAGAAGAGAATCTATGGCATGATGGTTCTCAATGTGGTTAATCATCGGAAAATCGGTGACCCGAAAGGAGGGAAAAGAGAGCCCAAACGATTAGTGTCCGTATTTCTGAGTTGGAGACAAAACCTTCACCAAGAGGAGTTCATTGATTGGATGCATACAGTTGAACGCATCTTCGATTACGAGAAGGAGTCTGAGGATCGAAATGTTAGGATGGTAGCGTTATGGTTGAAAAAATACGCCAGCCTATGGTGTGAGAACACCAATCATCAATGCACAAAGAAGTACATGATAAAATCCGGACGTGGTAAAAAATGAAAAGAGCTATGACTAAGAGATTTTGGCTTAAGCACTATCGGCGAAATATCTATCTTAAGTTACAGTCGCTTCCACAAGTCTCAACAGTGTCGGAGCACACGAGGGAGTTCGAGAGACTCTTGTTACAGCGTGATGTCCAGGAAGTCCTCGAGCAAACTGCTGCTAGGTATCTTCGAGGACTTAAACCACAGATTACGGATGTTGTATAACTTCAGCAATATTGGTGGTTTAACAATGTTCGAGAGCTTGCCCACAAGATTGAGCAGCAGCACGCAAGGAAGTCTAGTACCCGCCCATTTGTGAAGGCTCTTCTTTTAAACTGGGGGAGTAGCTCCCAGGCAAAGCCACCGTCGACGATGTCAAGGAAAACTCCACCATCGACTACCACACTTGAAGTCAAGACGAACGAGCAAGATCTTGTTCGTCATTGTTTCAAATGCCAATGGACAGGACACATGGCGTCGAAGTGTCCCTCACGGAGAAATGTAGTCATCAAAGAGTTCTCTGATAGAGAAGAAGAGTTCGATGAGAACGTTGATCCTGTTTAGGATCAAGAGGAAACAGAGATCCGGACGATGGATAGTTGCTAGTCGTCCGTAAGGCCTTGAACGCAACACCAGTTCGCGAGGAGAACCAACGTGAGTGCATGTTTCATGTCGGGAGTACTGTTAAGGATAAATTTGTTTGGTGATTGTAGACAGCGGACGTTCCACCAACGCGGTCTCTAGAACCATGACAGAAAAGCTCAAGTTGCCCATAGCACCACATGCTCAACTTTATCGCCTATATTGGCTCAATAAGGATAGTGATATTCGTGTGACGCAACAACACCAGTTCCTTTCTTGATTGGAAAAAGCTACTCGGATGAAATCCTTTGCCATGTGAGTACGATGGATGCGTGTTATTTGCTCCTAGGAAGGCCGTGGCAATTCGATCGACGCGCACAGCATGACCGGTGTCGGAATACACGAGGGAGTTTGAACGACTCTTGTTAGAGTTTGATGTCCAAAAAGCCCCCGAGCAAACCACTGCTAGGTATCTTCGAGGACTTAAACCACAGACGGATACTATATAACTTCAGCAATATTGGACGTTTAACGATGTTCGAGAGCTTGCCCACAAGGTTGAGCAGCAGCACGCAAGGAAATCTAGTACCCGCCCATTTGTGAAGGCTCTGCCTTTAAACTGGGGGAGTAGCTCCCAGGCAAAGCCACCGTCGACGATGTCAAGGAAAACTCAACCACCGACTACCACACTTGAAGTCAAGACGATGGTAGTTCCAGATTGATTTAAACTGGGGGAGTTTCCAACACCAGATGGATTTGGTTCCAGGAGCTTTCTTACCCAACCGACCAGCTTATCGATGCAATCCCAAGGAAGCGAAAGAACTTTAAAGGCAGCCTGACGAGTTACTGGAGAAAGGTTTGGAATGAGAGAGCTTGAGCCCTTGGTCAGTTCCAACAATATTGGTACCAAAGAAAGATAACATGGAGAATGTGCATGGACAGTCGAACGATCAACAAGATAACGGTGAAGTATGGTTTTCCTATTCCTCGACTAGATGGCATGTTAGATGAACTACATGAAACGCAGGTGTTTTTAAAAGTAGACTTGCGAAGTGGCTACCACCAGATACGAATGAAGGAAAGTGATGAGTGGAAGACGGCCTTCAAAACCGTGTACGGGCTGTACGAAAGCTTTGTGATGCCCTTTGGTTTCTCTAATGCGCCCAACACATTCATGCAACTAATGACCCATGTCTTGCGACCATTCATGGGGAAGTTCATGGTTTTCTACTTCGATGACATTCTTATCTACCGCTGCAGCCTTGACGAGCAAGTTGAACACCTTCGCTCGCATAGTGTTTCGCACACTTCGCAAAGAGAAGGGGAATCTCAAGAAATGTGAGTTTTTCAAACATAATGTGGTATTCCTTGGTTTTGTAGTGTCAAGCGAAGGAATCAAGGTTGATGAAAGCAAGATCGAAGCGATCAAAGAGAGGCCAGTGCCATGGAGTTTCCATGACATTCGTAGCTTCCATGGCCTAGCGTCGTTCTACAGGAGATTCCTTAGAGGTTTCAGCTCGATCGATGCCCCTCTCACTATGTGTCTAAAAGGAGAGAAGTTTGAGTGGACTTTAGCCGCACAAGCTAGTTTCAAGCGACCGAAAGAGTGTCTAAACGAATTGCCCATTCTCACCTTACCTGACTTTGCGAGGATGTTCTAAGTCGAATGCGACGCATCCAGAGTTGCAGTAGGAGGAGTGCTGATGCAGGAAGGGAGACCAATCGCTTACTTTAGCAAGAAAATCAACGGTGCCAAACTCAACTCCTCGACGTACGACAAGGAGTTCCGAGGTATCGTTCGAGTATTGGAGACGTGGTGCGACTACCTGCTGCCTTGAGAGTTCATGCTACACACTGACCACGAAGCTCTCAAGTACATCAATGGCCAGTACAACTCAGTCGGCGACATGCCAAATGGATATAGTCCTTCAATCTTTCATTTTCGTGCTCAAGCATAATCCCGAAGCAAAGAACGTAGTTGCGGATGCCCTTTCGAGGAAATTGGTTTTGCTACCTACAATGGAGACCAAGCTGATTGGTTTCGAGTACTTGAAGTATTTATTTATGAGCGAAGAAGATTTTGGAGTAGTCTTCGCCCAATGCAGCACTCAGGCGATTAATCAATTCCACCAGGTGAATGAATTTCTCTTTCGCGACTCTAAGTTGTGCATTCCAAGGAATCGACACGAGAGCTACTTATTCGAGAAGTCCATGAAGGAGGAATCGCTGGACATTTTGGAGTCGACAAGACATTATCGATGCTTAAGAGAATTTCTGTTAGCCTTAAATGGAGAAGCAAGTGAGGAGCCTTATCTCGAGATGTGCTATCTGCCACCTGGCGAAGAGCTGAGTCCAACCCCAAGGATTGTATACTCCCCTTCCAGTTCCTTAGCCACCATGGGAACATGTGAGTATGGATTTTATGTTGGCGCTACCCAGGACGCAGAGGAGAAAGGATTCGATCATGGTTGTGGTCGATAGATTATCGAAGATTGCGTACTTCATTCCATGCCAAAGACAGACGATGCAACCAATGTAGCGGATTTATATTTTCGAGAAGTATTAAGGTTGCATGAAGTTCCTAAGTCAATCGTATCAGATCGCGATGTGAAGTTCTTAAGCAACTTTTGGAAGACGTTGTGGCACAAGTAGGGAACTAAGCTCGTCTTCACCACAGCGTATCACCCGCTGTTCGACGGACAGACAGAGGTTGTTAATTGAACTATGGTTGCAATTCTTCGAACCTTGACTTCGAAGAATCGGAAGTATTGGGATGTGAAGCTTGCTCATGCTGAGTTCGCCTACAACAGAGCCTCGAGTTCATCGACCAAGTCCTCACCCTTTGAGTTTGTCTATGGCCTCAATCCTATAATTCATGTCGATCTAATGCATTTACCAACTGCGAAGACAGTCAGCCGAGATGCGGAAGAGCGCGTTAAGGAGATAAGATTGCTCCATGAGAAGATTCGTGCTGAGATAGAGAAGGCTAACCTTCGATATCAGGAAAGAGCAAATCGCGGGAGGAGAGCAAAGGTTTTTCAGCCAAGAGACTTAGTGTGGATTCATCTGAGGAAGGAACGATTCCCCACAAAGAAGAAGCACAAGCTGATGCCTCGAGCGGAAGGACCATTCAAGATCATCGAGCGCATCAACGATAACTCCTACATGGTTGATCTCCCTGGAGAGTATGGAGTTTCTGTCACTTTCAATGTGAAGGACCTCATTCCATTCGAAAACGATGATCCAACGAGTTTGAGGGCAAACTCTCTTCAACAAGGGGAGGATGATACAAGGAAGGTCGTCGCTTTGCCCACATCTCAGCTAAACTGGAGGTCTCAACCTACCGATCATCGAGTAAGCGAGGCAACGAGGAGCACCGAGCGACGCGTCTCTTAGGCGACGAAAGGAAACCAGGCGATGAGTAGCCCGAAGGACAGTTAGGATCTGACGGCTCGGGTCGGAGAACTTGTACCCTAAGAGTCGCGCCTGCTCCACTACCCTGCTCCATTATCATTTCAGATCTTGTCGGGAGGAAATAATATATTTCCTTTCCTCATCTTCTGATTATATCCTTTATTTTATTTCCCTTATCTTTTATTTTGTTTCCTTTATTGTCTTTCCATGGGTAGCCTATATAAGCACTTACAATGTAAGTGTTGAAACAAGCAAATTATTCCGACCCTTCAACCCATATTAGACATTTCTCTTTCTATCCGAAGGGTTGGATTCTCTTTCAAACATCGTTCTTCATTTGGTGGATTTGAAGTGCAGATTGAGTAGAGTGTATCAACCGGTGGTGGTGTGCCTGTATCCTCCGTGTTGTTCCTTGCCCTCGTTTTTGTTCACGATGGTGTGTCTGTATCCGTGTGACAGGCGAGTTCTATCCGAGTCTTCCTTTACGGTGGTATATCTGTATCCGTGGAGGTTGATCTCAACCTATCCCTTCATACCCAATCATTCGGCCATCTCGTTTCATTATCTACCCTTCTGACCATTCCCACGTCACTCCATTCCGCATCCACAGTGACGTCGCCCATCATTTCGGTATTGGAATCACCTATTCCGTGCACGCATTAAATGGTCATGACGATAGCCTTCCGACAGAACCGCTTCTTCAAGGTCGCTTCATCTTTTCCCTTAAATGTATTTTCTCCTTACCCTAATGCTGCTTTTGGTGATTGAGATTCTCCCACCACATATTTGCATACTAGCGAAGACGGAGCGCTGTCATCTTAACACGTCTATCCTCAGGGATGTCTTCAGACTCGAACACCCTCTCAATTGTGTGGGGCCAATCAAGAAATTCTTCTGGATCTATCCTCCCTTCGAACTCCAGAATATCAACTCTCAAACACCTCATTAAACTAATAAAAGAAAACGATTACAAAATATTTGAAGTAAAAATGTCAAAGCTGAACATTCTTGATCCTCCTCAGACGAGGGTGAAGTGGCGGGCAATGGAACTTCAAAATGCTTCAACTCCTCGATCTTCCTCTAGCAAAAAAAGGGAAGGAGACGCATTCCTTCACTGCATAAGGAAGATGAAGTTGGTACCGTTGATACCCTCCTCGCACTCAAGCAAGGTTGTAAAGCACAACCAAGTGTAATGCGACTTTCCGCAATGCAAAGGTCATTTTCCACATGGTTGTGGACATAAGCTCTTAGAAGTACAAAAGTTGTGGACATAGGCTCTGGTGACAGTTGAGCGTCGGACGCAATGCCGGATGCTCCCTCATAGACATGTTTGCAACATGAGAAAAGAGATGAAATATAAACGCACATAGGCTTCCTCCTATTTATAGCGAAAGAAGCCAAAGGCGATGAAAAGATGAAAACGAAACACCACATCAATTATCCCTAAAAGAGCGCCTGGGAAAGTGGTTACGTTAGGGGGCAGCTGTAACGTCAGAGGAAAGGATGGGACGTTAAAGTACAAGAATAGTGGGATTCCTCAGCTTCGCCGCTGGAACAACACCAACACCAAGCGACGGAGAATGACATTAAGCGATGAACATGTTTCCACTCTTTGATGAACTTAGAACGATACACTGACTAGAGGTCCTACTCTTAAGCTACACAACTCTCTATACTGGCATACCCTTGGGATTGGGGCGAGATGCTACAAGGAATCAGATCTCTACCTAAGCTAGGCTAAGTTGGAGCTCCCGAAAGTGTAGTAGGGGAAGGCCAGTTCAGTCAGACACTCGACTGCAGGATACTCATAGCTCTGAATCGGGCATCCTTCGCCTTGATGAGATCCAAGGCCGGACGGTGAAGTGAACCAATGAGAGTAGTCGAAGGTTATGGGCATCAGCTCTGGGACACTAGTGCAGCAACAGGGCGGACTTGAGCTGGGCGATTTCTGGAGAAGCTTGCGACATCATCAAGTTCCCTCCTCATATGGAGAAGATGATCAATATGGCTAAAAAGACCCAGACATTAGTGGCGTCAGTCTTCCTACAAGGAATGAAATGTGCCATCTTCGAGAATCGATCAACAACCACCATTATGGAGTCCTTTTGTCATTGCGTTCGAGGCAAACCAAGAACGAAGTCCATGCTGACGTGCTCCCATGGACCATCTGCACCAGTAGAGGAGTGTAGAGGCCTTGTGGTTGGATATGACTCTTCGTTCGCTGACAAATGCTACACCGTTGAACCAGCACCTGGACGGCTTTGTTCATCCCTGGCCAATAGAAATGTTCGTGCAACATTTCAAATGTCTTCTGCACTCCGAAATGGCCAGCAATCCCTCCTCCATGAACTTATCGAATCAGCAACTCTCGAACGAAACTTCGAGGAATGCATAGTCTTGAACCTCGAAATAGAAATCCATTGAAAAGATCGTAATGCTCCACTACCTTGGTCAAACACTCGTGGTAAATCTCCATGAAATCGTCATCAGTGGCATACAGCTCTTTCAGCGCCTCAAATCCAATCAACAAGGATTCCATCGTACTAATTAACGTCATTTTCCTTGATATGGCATCCGCAACCACATTCTGTGCTCCAGACTTGTGTTTCAGCACAAATGTGAATGTTTGAAGGAACTCCACCCATTTCGCATGTCGCTTGTTGAGCTTGACCTACCATTTATGTGCTTCAAAGCTTCGTGGTCTGTATGAAGGACAAACTCTCGCGGCATCAGATAGTGAGTCCAATTCTCCAATGCTCGAACTATTGCGAAAAACTCCTTGTCATAAGTTGAATAGTTCAGCTGCAATCCATTCCGCTTTTCACTAAAGTAGGCGATCGGTCGGCTCTTGAATTAGGACCCCTCTAATTCCAATCCCTGAAGCATCACATTCCACCACAAACATATTTTTGAAGTTCGGAAGCACAAGAACCGGTGCCTCGAAAAGTCGTCTCTTGAGGTTTTCGAAACTCGTCTGGGCTTCCCCTGTCCATTCAAAGGTTGTTCCCTTCAGACATTCGGTCAATGGTGCGGCAATGGTGCTGAAACCTTTAATGAACCGCCGGTAGAATGAAGCAAGACCGTGGAAACTTCTAACGTCATGGGTGGTCTTCAGAATTAGCCAGTCTCTGATCACTTCAATTTTGCTCTCGTCAACCTGGATTCCATCCTTGGAGATGACGTACCCCAAGAAGACAAGTTTGGGGACAAGGAACTCACATTTGTTGATGTTACCAATGAGGTGTTGTTCTCGAAGCTTGGTGAACAGCTGTCGTAGATGTTCCAAGTGCTCATTTTTGGTGCGACTATACACAAGACTCTCGTCAAAATAAAGAACGATGAACTTGCCAAGGAAAGGTCGGAACACCTGGTTCATCTATCTCATGAAAGTGCTAGGCGCGTTCGAGAGGCCAACGGGCATAACAAGCCATTCATACAAGCCGAACTTGGTCTGGAACGCCGTCTTCCATTCATCTCCTTCTTTCATACGAATTTGGAGATATTCACTACTCGAATCCACCTCCAAGAAGGCACATGCACCGTACAGCTCATCAAGCACGTCATATAAACGAGGAATGGGAGACCTGTATTTGACCGTGATCTAGTTGATAGCGCGGCTCTCCACGCACTTCTCCATGAAACATCCTTCTTAGGTACTAGGATTGCCGCGAACGGAACATGGGCTGAGACTTTCTCGCACGAACCCCTTTAGAATAAGCTCTTCCACTTGCCGTTGCAGCTCCTTTGCTTCTTCGGGATTGCAGCGATAGGCTAGTCTGTTGGGAAGCGTCACCCCCGGAATGAAGTCAATTTGATGCTGGATATCCCGCTATGGTGGAAGTCCTCCTGGCATCTCCTTCGGAAACACGGGCTTAGGGACTTCAGTCAGCCGCTTCCCCTATAGTCGTCAGCGCTACCTAGTCACGCTCCGGTCTCAACATGCTGGGCTGAGGACAGAATCCATTGATTATTTTTTATACTGATTCTAGACAAAATAGGTTCTTCATCTCATTTTTTATACTGAAGTTATCTCTTTACTGGAGGGTGCGTAGTTGCTTCTGCCTTCATGCTTTCCTGAAGGATCATCAAGACGTTCATGCGCTCATTGCCTTGAACAGCCTTGATCAACTCAACTTGCTTTGGAATTTGACTTTGAGCATCCTTCAGTGGCCTTGACGTGGCTGGTGTCGACAATGGTAGAAGCGTGATCTTCTTCTAGTCCATCGTGATAGAGTAGGTATTCCGATACCCATCATGCACAGCTCGTCGATCATATTGCCATGGTCTTGCCAACAACAAGTCGCATGCGTCCCATTGGCACGACATCGCTGGTCACTGTGTCCCTGTAGTTTTGACCAATAGACAAGGAGATGAGAACTTGTTTAGTTACCCATATGTCACTGTCTTTGTTTAGCAATTGAAGCTTGTAAGGTCGGGGGTGTGGATTCGTAGGCAACTTTAACCTCTCTGCCATGGTAGTTGACGCTACATTGGTGTAGCTACCGCTATCCACAATCACATGGCACACCTTCCCTTGTACTGTGCAACGGGTTTGGAAGATGCGCTCTCGCTGGTCAGCTTCCTCCAGTACGATGTTTGCATTTAGAGCGTTGCGAACAATGAGCAATTCTCCCTAATCTGGGTATTCTTCGTCGGCATCCCAAATGTCCGTCCTCTCGAGATCCTTCATTATCATCATCGTCGAACAGCTCCTTGATGGTGATCGTCCTTTGTGTTGGACATTCAGCAGCGACATGTCCATAACCTGGGCATTTGAAGCATTTTCTGCCCCTTCCAACTACCTGGGGTGGTCGGAATTCTTCTTTTTCTTTCTCCTTATTGGCTGCCAACGGATTAGATCGAGATGATGTACAGCCTTTACTAGGAGGACAAAACCTTAGTAACTGGCCATGGTGTTGCTTGTTTAACTTGCTGCTTCTCAACCTTATGAGAAAGGTTGCACACATCTCCAAAGCTCTAATAAGGTTGTAACTCCACCACATCTGGTATTTCTGATTTGAGACCCATGATGTATCTCGCAATGGTCTGTTCCTGTGGCTCAGATATGTCACATTGTAACATGAGTTGTTCGAACTCGCGGGTGTAATTTGAAACTGACGTTGATTGTTGCAACGAATTTAACTTGAGGAAATGGTCCCGATGATAGCGTTCCGGCAAGAACCGCTTCTTCAAGGCTCGCTTCTTCGTTTCCCATGAACGTATTTTCTCCTTACCCTCACGTTGCCTTTGGTGATTGAGATTCTCCCACCACAGACTCGCGTACTTGTGGAGATTGTGCGCTGCCATCATAACACGTATGTCATCAGGGACGTCTTCATACTCGAACACCATCACGATTATGTGGAGCTAATCATGAAATTCCTCTGGATCCATCCTCCCTTCGAACTCCGAAATATCAACTCTTATTCCAAAAGAACGAGCAGGCTGATGTCGTCAATGGACCCCTTACTGTTCGCTGGACATCTCCACGAATGGGTTGTCCTCCTCCGCTTGAACAGAAGACGAATATGAATGATCTTCCGACATACCACATTCGCTGAGAAGTTGTCGAAGTTGGCGCCTTAGATCTGCTACTTCTCGCTCCAAATGAGTAGTGCGTGCTTCTTCAAGAGAAAGCCCATGTAGAACTATTCCAGCCATAACCTCTTGCTCTGATACCAAATGATGTGGAAACACCCAGCAAAGTGAACTTGAACCTAAACAAATTAAGACGAACTCATGTATTGAACCCAGCAAAGTAGGCTCCTCACCAAGTGATGTCGAGATTCGATACACTGCCTACTATGGAGTAAAAAATCCTTCGATTCAGGTTTGATCTAGTGAAGATCCAACTCGAGCGAAAACCCGGTTGAGCGAATTGTTGTCAAGCGAACTGGTCAAATAATTAATCTGTCAATTGAATCGAATATTTTGTTTCCCTTTTCAAGTTACCTTTAGGATATTTCTTTCTATTAATAAAGATTGTGCGGACAGTTTTTAATGATCTAGTTGGTAGAAAAGTTTAAAAGATTGTGTGAGCATTTTTGTGAGGGCCTTGTAATTGATCTAAGAATATCTTTTGGAGATTTTAGAATACTATAACAAATTTGGCGTCTCCAACAATCGTTCTTCATTTGGTGGATTCCAAGTGTAGTATAAGTAGAGTATGTCAACTGATTGTGGTGTATCTGGATCCTTCGCATTATCCCTTGCCCTCTTTGCTATTCACAGTGTTGCGTTACTGTGTCCATGGATCGAACGTGCCTACCGAGGCACTTCTATCACGGTGGTCAAATATGTATATGTGGTGGTCGTTTCTCAACTTATACTTCATCTTACCCCAGATTTCGTGTTTCCACTTCACGGTTCCTATTTTTGTTAACTCATATCCCATGTATACACTTCCAACCATATCCCGTCTCCCTTCTCACACACCTCCCCGTCATCTTGGTATCAAAGCTCAATGTTGCTATAGAGGCACGTTCATCAATGGCCGGAAGATATCAACGAGACATGTCTTTGAATGAAGTGCAGGCACCTCGTCTAAAGCGACAAATTAAGGATCTTCAGCACCATCTTCAATAGCTGAGGACTACTAACGATTGACATTGTCCCACAGTCAAGTGGACAACGATGATGAGAACTGGCGGAAAGAAGAGACTCAAAGAGAATCACCACCATCGTACCTTCGTCAAGATAGAAGAGCCTGATTGATGAGTGTCCAGATTCCAGAGTTCGAGGGAAACCTTAACCTGGAGGAGCTCATCGACTGGATGTACACAGTCACATCTAAGAATAGGATGGTTCAAATGGTTGCCTTCAAGCTGCGAAAGTATGTTAGCCTTTGGTTGGGGAATACTAACCAGCCGCAACGTCAAGAAGGCATAGACAAGTTTAGATAATTCCTTTAGATGAAGATGGTGATGACCAAGAGGTTTTTGCTAAAGGACTATCGTCGAGAGATGCATTTTTAGCTATAATCGCTCCAATAAGTCTAGTGTGAGCCTGAGTATAATAGGGAGTTAGAGAGACAATTGCTTCAATGTGACATCCAAGAAACCCCCAAGCAGACTATCGCACAATATCCGAACACTAAAATCACCTTTTAACTAAAGAGGCGATCGGTCGGCTCTTGAATGAGGACCCTTCCAATTCCAATCCCTGAAGCATCACATTCCACCTCAAACATATTTTTGAGGTTCGGAAGCGCTACAACCGGTGCCTCGCAAAGTCGTCTCCTGAGGTTTTCGAAACTCTTCCGCGCTTCCGTTGACATTCAATGGTTGTTCCCTTCAGACATTCGGTCAATGGTGCGGCAATGGTGCTGAAACCTTTGATGAACCGCCGGTAGAATGAAGCAAGACCGTGGAAACTTCTAACGTCATGGGTGGTCTTCGGAATTAGCCAGTCTTGGATCACTTCAATTTTGCTCTTGTCAACCTGGATTCCATCCTTGGAGATGACGTACCCCAAGAAGACAAGTTTGGGGACAAGGAACCCACATTTGTTGATGTTACCAAAAAGGTGTTGTTCTCGAAGCTTGGAGAAGAGCTGTCGAAGATGTTCCAAGTGCTCATTTTCACTGCGACTATACACAAGAATGTCGTCAAAATAAACAATGACGAACTTGCCAAGGAAAGGTCGGGATACCTGGTTCATCAATCTCATGAAAGTGCTAGGCACGTTCGAGAGGCCAAAGGGCATAACAAGCCATTCATACAAGCCGAACTTGGTCTTGAACGCCGTCTTCCAATCATCTCCTTCTTTCATACGAATTTGGTGATATTCACTACGCAAATCCACCTTCGAGAAAACCCATGCGCCGTACAGCTCATCAAACATGTCATATAAACGAGGAATGGGAGACCTGTATTTGATCGTGATCTTGTTGATAGCACGGCTCTCCATGCACTTTTCCATGAACCATCCTTCTTAGGTACTAGGATTGCCGGGAACGGAACATGGGCTGAGACTTTCTCGCACGAACCCCTTTTGAATAAGCTCTTCCACTTGCCGTTGCAGCTCCTTTGCTTCTTCGGGATTGCAGCGATAGGCTAGTCTGTTGGGAAGCGTCACCCCCGGAATGAGGTCAATTTGATGATGGATATCCCACAATGGTGGAAGTCCTCCTGGCATCTCCTTCGGAAACACGTCATCGAATTCCTAAAGTAATCTCTTTACTAGAGGGTGCGTAGTTGCTTCTGCCTTCATGCTTTCCTCGAGGATCATCAAGACGTTCATGCGCTCATTGCCTCGAACAGCCTTGATCAACTCAACTTGCTTCGGAATTTGACTTTGAGCATCCTTCAGTGGCCTTGACGTGGCTGGTGTCGACAATGGTCCAAGCGTGATCTTCTTCTGGTCCATCGTGATAGAGTAGGTATTCCGATACCCATCATGCACAGCTCGTCGATCATATTGCTATGGTCTTCCCAACAACAAGTGGCATGCGTCCATTGGCACGACATCGCAGGTCACTGTGTCCTTGTAGTTTTGACCAGTAGACAAGGAGATGAGAACTTGTTTAGTTACCCATATGTCGCTGACTTTGTTTAGCCATTGAAGCTTGTAAGGTTGGGGGTGTGGATTCGTAGGCAACTTTAACCTCTCCGCCAAGGTAGTTGACGCTACATTGGTGCTGCTACCGCTATCCACAATCACATGGCACACCTTCCCTTGTACCGTGCAACGGGTTTAGAAGATGCGCTCTCGCTGGTCAGCTTCCTCCGGTACGACGTTTGCATTTAGAGCCTTGCGAACAACGAGCAATTCTCCCTCATCTGGCTCCCCCACATATTCTTCCTCGGCATCCCATATGGGTCCGTCCTCTCGAGTTCCTTCATTATCATCATCGTCGGACAGCTCCTTGATGGTGATCGTCCTTCGTGTTGGACACTCAGCTGCGACATGTCCATAACCTTGGCATTTGAAGCATTTTCGGCCCATTCCAACTTCCTGGGGTGGTCGGAATTCTTCTTTTTCTTTCTCCTTATTGGCTGCCAACGGATTAGATCGAGATGATGTACTGCCTTTGCTGGGAGGAAAAACCTTAGTAGCTAGCCGTGGTGTTGCTCGTTTCACTTGCTGCTTCTCAACCTTATGAGCATGGCCGCACACATCTCCAAAGCTCCAATAAGGTTGTAACTCCACGAATGGGTTGTTCTCCTCCGCTTGAACAGAAGAGGAATGTGAATGACCTTCCGACGTACCACATTCGCTGAAAAGTTGTCGAAGTTGGCACCTTAGATCTGCTACTTCGCGCTCCAAATGAATAATGCGTGCTTCTTCAAGAAAAAGGCCGCGTAGAACTCTTCCAGCCATAACCTCTTGCTCTGATACCAAATGATGTGGAAACACCCAGCAAAGTAAACTTGAACCTAAACAAATTAAGAACGAACTCATGTATTGAACCCAGCAAAGTAGGCTCCTCACCAAGTGATGTCGAGATTCGATACACTGCCTACTATGGAGTAAGAAATCCTTCGATTCAGGTTTGATCTAGAAAAGATCCAACTCCAGCGAAAACCCGGTTGAGCGAATTGTTGACAAGCGAACTGGTCGAATAATTAATCTGTCAATTGAATCGAATATTTTGTTTCCCTTTTCAAGTTACCTTTAGGATATTTCTTTCTATTAATAAAGATTGTGCGGATAGTTTTTAATGATCTAGTTGGTAGAAAAGTTTAAAAGGATTGTTCGAGCATTTTTGTAAGGGCCTTGTAATTGATCTAAGAATATTTTTTGGAGATTCCAAGTGTAGTATAAGTAGAGTATGTCAACTAATTGTGGTGTATCTCGATCCTTCGCATTATCCCTCGCCCTCTTTGCTATTCACAGTGATGCGTTACTGTGTCGAAGGATCGAACGTGCCTACCGAGGCACTTCTATCACGGTGGTCAAATATGTATATGTGGTGGTCGTTTCTCAACTTATACTTCATCTTACCCCAGATTTCGTGTTTCCACTTCACGGTTCCTATTTTTGTTAACTCATATCCCATATATACACTTCCAACCATATCTCGTCTCCCTTCTCACACAGCTCCCCGTCATCTTGGTATAATGTTGCTATGGAGGCACGTTCATCAATGGCCGGAAGATATCAACGAGACATGTCTTTGAATGAAGTGCAGGCACCTCGTCTAAAGCGACAAATTAAGGATCTTCAGCACCATCTTCAATAGCTGAGGACTACTAACGAGTGACCTTGTCCCACAGTCAAGTGGACAAAGATGACGAGAACTGGTGGAAAGAAGAGACTCAAAGAACGTCACCACCATCGTACCTTCATCAAGATAGAAGAGCCCGATTGATGAGTGTCCAGATTCCAGAGTTCGAGGGAAACCTTAACCCGGAGGAGCTCATCGACTGGATGTGCACAGTCACTTCTAAGAATAAGATGGTTCAAATGGTTGCCTTCAAGCTGCGAAAGTATGTTAGACTTTGGTTATGGAACACTAACCAGCAGCAACGTCAGGAAGGCATAGACAAGTTTAGATAATTCCTTTAGATGAAGATGGCGATGACCAAGAGGTTTTTGCTAAAGGACTATCGTTGAGAGATGGATTTTTAGCTATAATCGCTCCAATAAGTCTAGAGTGAGCCTGAGTATAATAGGGAGTTCGAGAGACAATTGCTTCAATGTGACATCCAAGAAACCCCCAAGCAGACTATCGCACAATATCCGAGCACTAAAACCACAAGTCACTAACGCAATATAGCTACAACAATACTAGTAATATGATGATGTTTAAGCACTTGCCCACAAGATCGTGCAGGAAGAGGCGAGGAAGTCACTATTTCGACTAATTATGAAGGCTTCGCCTTTCAATAAATCGTTTATCAACTTCCTATAGTTCGTATTTCCGCTTCACGATCCCTATATTTGTTAACACCTATCCCATATACCCACTTCTGACCATATTCCGTCACCTTGTCGTACCCCTCGGCGTCACCAATACTTCCTAGAGCAGACAATGTCGTAGGAGCTTCTCCCAAGCCTGCAACAGGTACCACCCCTTTTGTAGAACCACCAATGTTGCCCTTCTCATGCTCATTGCCTTGGCACATATATACCTTCGGTGATGTAGATGAGATTATATGGCGAAGACGGAGCAAGGACAAGGGAAAAGCCACTTGAATATTTGAGTTAGCTTGCGGCAGACTGATGCATCCATGAGATCTGACAACAACATATGCGTCTGTCCATTCAGACGGAGGATGCATCCACGAGATTTGACAGCTGAAGAATGCTTTTGTCCTTTCCAAGGAAGCATCTGTGAGATTAAATGAATATTATAATTTCTTATCTTTTATTACCATATTTGCTAGAGACTATAAATAGTTGTTTCTAGGGTTTCTTTGAGAACAACTTTTTAGACAATGAAAACCCTTTTAGGGGGATTTCCTTTATGGGTTTACTGGTTGTAATCATTTTATCTTTAAATTCAATCGTAGCTATTGATTCCTGTTTATCCTAACGCTTCTACACTGCATCAGATTGGTATCATAGCAATGTGAGTTCTTGCGAGATGTCTTCCAGCCATGATATTGATGGTGATCGTGTTCACGACGGTTATCGTGATACGGGAGTCTAAAGTGTGGAGTAACCGGTCCTAAAGATAGAGATGAATGCTATGGATCGAGCGGTTTGATGTCGTGGTGGTCGCTAATCACAGATGTAGATTAGGTGAAGGAAGGAGACCTATGACACCAGAAGATTATCATATTTCAATTAATAAGTCCCGAGGAATACTTATTTATGATGATGATTTAGAGGCAGATGATTTGGAGTTTAAGAGGAGACAATCACTTACGAGGGTTCGTTATGTTGGAAGAAAGAATTAAAGGAGATACCGCGATATGATTGTGATCGATCCGACGGAGGGTATTATTTCTTAAAAGTAAATGATCCATATTACAACGGTATGTTCAATATCGAGGATTTCCTTGATTGGCTAGCAGAAGTGGAGAGGTTCTTTGATTATAAGAACGTACCAGAAGGGCGTAGAGTGAAAACAATAGCGTGTAGACTGAAGGTTGGTGCTTCCGCCTGGTAGGAGAGAGTGCAAAGTAGGCGGTTAAGAGAAGGGAAACAACCCATGCGAACATGGATTCACAAAGCAACTAATGAAAGGCGAGTTTCTCCCCCCTAATCTTGAGCAGATATTGCTCCAACAGTATCAACGGTGTCGCCAAGGATTGAGAACCGTCCATGAGCATACATTTGAATTTATGCAATTAGCGGAGCGTAATAAATTGAGGGAAAGTGAAGGTTAGCAAGTGGTTAGTCATGCCGATGGCTAAAGCTGCAGAGCAAAGACAACATTGGAGTCACCGTATTGAGTATAAGCGAAGTGAAGAATACGACCTTTTGGGCTAAACATATTTGAAGAATAAGATCCTCGAATTTAACGGAGGTGGGTTTGGATATGGACTTGATGGAGAGGAACGTGGCAGAACCACCACGGTTGTTAATGATACGAAGAAGAACGTCGTAGATAAATCTAATGGCAATAGCGAGAAGAAGCTGAATGAAAGGACCATGGATAGACGATGGATGTAGTCTAAGGAAATATAAAAACAACCCAATCCGTATGCCAAACTCATCCTGGGAAGTGTTACCACTTCAATCAACCCGGACATAGGTCTAATGTGTGTTTGATTTAGATAGCAGTCAACATGGTAGAACGATAAGTAGATGGTGATAGTTGTTGTGATCCTAATATTAATGAAGAATATTATGAAGATGATAATGAAGAGTACTAGCGCTCGTACATTATTAGGAGACTTATGTTGACACCTAAGATGGAAGATAACATTCAATGACACTAGTTGTTCCGTATCAGGTGCGCGATTGGGAAGCAGATGTTTGACTTAATCGTGGATAGTGGGAGTAGTAGAAATATCATCGGCTGGCAAGTAGTTAAGGAGTTGCAAGTACCTGTAGAGAAACATCCTAATCCATCTACCAACGGATGGAGCAAGGCCGATGAGAAGATTGACGTTCGAGAGAGATGTAAGGTGCCATTCTCCATTGGGAAATATAATGATGAAGTCTATTGTAACGTCATAGAAATGAATGCTTGCCACCTTCTATTCGGTAGAATATGGCTACTTGATGTGGATGTTCAACACCATGGTAAAGAGAACATCTATAAGCTCGAGATGGATTGGAAGAGGTAAACATTGTTACCTCTTAAAGTGGTGCCACGTCCTAAAGGTTCTAAGCTAGAAGGCTGTCTTTTCTGTACATTATGAGCACAAAAGCAAATATAGAGGAAACTATGAAAGAGACAGGGGAGACACATGCTTTAGCTGTGGAGGATGTTCCTGGATGGAAGATGAAGGTGTCTAGGAATCTCCTAGACTGGTGAAGGGACTGTTAGAAGAATCCAAGGGAACTGATGCGGGATGGCTGGGCCTGAGCGACAAGCCTGGTGATGACGTCGCCTGGACTTCGTCGACCAAGCGACAAGCGGGTCTGGCTGCTGAGATGGAAGGATCAGGCAATGGGCAAAGGAGCGAAGTTCTCAAGCGAAGCGACGCTGCCAGGCGAAGGAAGCTGAAGCGACAAGAAACCCAAGAGGCAGTTACAATCTGATGGCTCGGGTCTGACAACTTGCAGCCCAAGGGGTGCACCTGCTCCACTACCATGCCACCAGCTTTTCAGATCTTGTCGGAGAAATATTATATCTCCCTTCCTTATCTGTTGATTTTATTTTCGTATCTTTTATTTCGTTTCCTTTATTGTCTTTTCTTTGGGTGGCCTATATAAGCCCTTACATTGTAGCCCTGGAGGACAGCTTATCTTGAATTTGAAATTAGAAACCCAGAAACTCTTTGAGTCTCTCTTTCTCTTATCACTCGGTGGATTCCGTGCGTGGTGAGATTACCCGAGCCTTCTTTACACCGGTGGAGCATAGCTGTATCCGGTCATGGTGTCGTTCAACTTCGAGTCCAAATACGGAGGTGTTGTTTCTGTATCTGTACGAGGACCGGGCAAGGCACATCCATTTTTCGGTGGTGGCTTAGCTTGTATCCGGAGGTTGGCGCGTCTTTATCCTTTATTTTCCAGTTTATCATCCTCATCTTTCACCATTCGCCATCTTGGTTAGTTTGTGTCATTGAGCAACCGAATCGTCCCACCCCGTCCCCGCATCAGTTGGTATCAGAGCGTAAGATTGTCATGGCGAACTGATTCCGTCGTGGAATGACATTGGAAGAAGCTCGTTTAGTCCGCCTTGAGCAGGAAGTTGAGGAGTTGAGGCACCAAGTGCAACAGCTTCTTGGAGAAATAAGAAATCCGAGAGAGCGTTATCCACTACCCGTTGAAGCAGTAGAGCAACACAACCCCTTTGTGGATGACTTACACGATGAGGAGGAGTCACCGGGAGCGACAGCCCGCTCGACCTGTTAACATCCGTGTGGATATTCCGGAGTTTGTTGACTAGCTTCAGTCGATGGAGCGAATATTTGAGTATGAGGAGATACTAGAGGATCGACAAGTGAAGGTAGCAGCTTTATGACTCCGTAAATATGCGAGTCTATGGTGGGAAAACCTTAACCTTCAGTGTCGAAGGGAAGGAAAAGAGAAGATTCGCTCATAGGAGAAGATGAAGCGAGCGATGAGGAAGCGATTTCTTCCTGAGCGATACAGGCAAGATCTATTCCTCAAGCGGAACTCGTTACAACAAACATTGAGTGTAGCAGAGTATACTCACGAGTTCGAGAGGTCGATGATATAGAGTGATTTATCAGAACCTTTAGAGCAAACTTTCGCTAGGTACTAAAGAGGACTAAAAGCAACGCGTAGCCGACGCAGTGGAACTTCAACCCAATTGGAGTTTCTTGGACGTTTACAATCTTGCCCACAAGGTTGAGAAGCAACAACCGAAGAAGGCGAATAAAAGGGCGAATGTCAGGACGACTCCTTTCTGCAAAGGGAGTGCATCTATGAGAGCCAACACGTCTATGGATAAAGGAAAAGCAAAAGTGGACCTCGTTCCCCACCTGTAACTGTTGGGGCGAAGAAGTATTTTAAGTGCCAAGGGATTGGGTACATGGCGGTAGAGTGTCCTAAACGACGAGCTATTACTATCTTGGAGAACCCAGACGAAGAGGAGATGGAGGAGCCACTAAGCGAACCTATTTGAGATGTCGAAGAAGAGTATGTTGAAGAGCCTGATGAGGGAGAGCTCTTAGTTATTAGAAAGGCTCTCAATGTGAATGCTACGGTTGAAGAAGTCGACCAGCGCGAGAAAATCTTCCAGCCCCATTGCACCGTACAAGGGAAGGTTTGTCAAGTGATAGTCGAGAACGGGAGTTGCACTAATGTGGCCTCTACCACCATGGTCGAGAAGTTAAAGTTATTGACCAAGCTACATCCTTGACCATACAACCTTCAGTGGTTTAGCAAGGAGAGTGACGTGAGAGTCACAAGGCAAGTTCTGGTGTCGCTGAGTATTGGCCAAAGACTACCAGGATACCATCACATGCGATGTTGCACCTATGGACACTTATTACTTGCTGTTGGGAAGACCATGGCAGTTCGACCGACGTGCAATACATGATGGGTTCAAGAATACTTCCTCCATTATTCTTGACCAGAAGAAGATCACCCTTCTACCCTTATCAACGACGATTGCGACACCATCAAGCGAACTAGAGTCTAGTTTGACGCTAGTGGATTTGACCCAGGCGGTTCACGACGAAAGAATGATATATATGCTGATGTTAGTCGAGGAAGGAGAAGAACATGCTACGACCATTCCGCTACAGGTTCAAAAGCTACTTCTGGAGTTTGTGGACGTGTTTCGAGAGGAGATGCCAAGTAAACTTCCACCTTTGAGGGATATTCAATATCAAATCGATCTCATCCCCGGAATATCGTTGCCTAACCGCCAGGACAAGGCGAAAGAGCTGCAACATCAACTTGACGAGCTCATTCAACGTGGTTTTTTTCGGGAGAGTCTTAGTCCATGTTCTGTCCCAGCAATTCTCGTTCTCAAGAAGGATGGCTCGTGGCGAATGTGTGTCGACAACCGAGCAATCAATCGTATCACCATCAAGTACGGGTTTCCTATCCCTCGACTTGATGATATGCTTGATGAATTGCATGGATCGATTGTGTTTTCCAAGGTAGATTTGAGAAGCGACTACCATCAGATCCGTATGAGAGAAGGAGATGAATGGAAAACCGCATTCAAGACTAAGTTTGGTCTCTACAAGTGGATGGTCATGCCATTCGGACGTTCGAACGCCCCCAGTACCTTCATGGGACTGATGATTCAAGTATTCCGTCCATTCATTGGAAGGTTTGTTGTCGTTTATTTCGATGAAATTCTTGTGTATGGTCGCAGTGAAATGGAGCACTTAGGTCATCTTCGACAAGTGTTTGAGAAGCTGAAGGAGCAGCAATTGTATAGAAACAGCAACAAGTGCGAGTTCATGACGTTGAGCTTGGTCTTTCTAGGATATGTTGTGTCGGGAGAAGGAATTCGGGTCCACGAAAGCAAAATCCAAGCTATTCGAGATTGGCCTACACCCAAATCAGTTCACGAAGTGCAGAGTTTCCACGGGCTTGCTTCATTCAATCAGAGATTCATCCAGGATTTTAGCACTACTGCGGCCCCTATTACCGAGTATTTGAAAGGAACAATCTTTGAGTGGTCGACGGCAGCTCGGTTGAGCTTCGAGCAACTCAAGCACCGTTTGAGCGAAGCACCTGTGTTAGCTCTTCCCGACTTCGAGAAGGTATTCGAAGTTGAGTGTGTTGCTTCTGGAATTGGCATTGATGGTGTGCTTTTGCAGGAGGGACGACCAATCGCTTGCTGTAGTGAGAAGTTGGGAGGTGCTCGACTAAGTTACCCTATGTACGACAAAGAGTTCTACTCGATTGTCCGAGCATTGAAGTCTTGGAGCTACTACTTACTTCTAAGGGAATTTGTCCTTCACATTGATCATGAAGCGTTGAAATACATTAATGGACAGACGAAACTCAATCGGAGGCATGCGAAGTGGGTAGACTTCCTCGAATTCTTCACGTTCGTGTTGAAGCATAAGTCGGGAATGAAGAACGTCATAGCAGATCCTTTATCGAGGAAGTCAAATCTGGTGGCTAGAATGGAGTCAAAACACATTGGATTCGTGATTCTAATGGATTTGTACTCAACCGACATAGACTTTGGAGAAGTATACAAGGCATGGGCGGAGAAGGCTTAGGATCAATACAACCTGGTGGACGGATTCCTGATTCGAGGAGTTAAGTTGTACATCCTGCAGAGTTCTATTAGGAAGCTGTTGATTCGAGAGGTGCATGGAGGAGGAATTGCAGGTCACTTTGGCATTCAGAAGACTCTCGAGATGCTATAAGAGCACTTCTATTGGCCAATGGCTAAGGATGTTAATCAGATGATTCGTCAGTGCGCTACTTGCCAGCGGGTGAAGAGTCACATCCAACCCCAAGGCCTCTACACTTCGTTGCCCGTTGCTAATCGACCTTGGGAATACGTGAGCATGGATTTCATCCTCGAATTACCATGCACCCAGCGGCAAGGATTCGATCATAGGAGTCGTGGATCGATTCTCGAAGATCGCTCATTTTGTTCCTTCTAAGAAGACGGACGACGGCTCGCACATTGCGGATCTCTACTTTTGGGAAGTTGTTCGACTACATAGAGTGCCCTCATCGATCGTGTTAGATCGAGATGCCAAGTTCTTGCACTATTTTTGGAAGACCTTATGGCATAAGCTCCGCACGAAGCTCTTGTTCAACACGAGTTCTTATCCGCAAACTGATGGGCAAATCGAGGTGGTGAACCGAACTATGGGAGCTTTTACCCTTGCCTCGAAAATGTTTCGTAGACAACTGCGCAGCTCGTCGAACTAAAGAGATGTTGAAGTTGCACCAGAAGGTTCGCACCAACATTGAGCAGCAGAATGAGAAGTACCAAGCCAAGGCTAATCATGGGCGACGAGAGAAAGTCTTTAACCCAGGCGACCTGGTATGGATTCATCTGCGGAAAGAGCGATTTCCCGCAAGCCCAAAGAATAAGCTCAGTTGATGGACCATTTCGCATCGTTGAAAGGATCAACAATAATGCCTACAGGATTGACTTGCCTAGAGAGTAAGGCGTCTTACAGAAATAAGAACAAGTCGAGAGGTCGCTCGAGATGAGAAGCACCTTCACGCTGTTGAAGTGGTTGAGTTGATTCGTTAACTCGAGTAGATGGGAGTTTATCTCGAGATCGAGAAGCGACTCTAGATCATACGTCAGTGCGCTCCTAGGAACTTGAGAAAGCTTCAAGTCGGGACTCGCGTGAAGGAGGGCCAGCCAATGTCAGGCCCAGTTTCCTTAGTTATTACTTTTTGGACTTACTTTTAATTAGCTTTAGATTTTTCTATTTTGGTCATAATGGGGAGTTAGGGTTAGCCCATTTTTGGTCATCTATAAATAAGACTTTTGTTTTTAGGGTTAAACGAAGAACCTTTTGAGTATTTTACCTAAATTTGGTAGCCGTCAAGTTCTTGCATGAACTTTGCGCAACTTTTCTTATCCCTTGGTGGATTTCAAGCGTGGCGAGATTTTAATCGAGCATTCCCATAATCAATGGTGTGTATCCGGTTGTGTGTCGTTCAACCCTTTTGGCAGTCTCATTGGTGCGTAGGCGGTATACGTTGCGCTCCGAGTCCTATCCCGTTCATTTTACTTAAGTTGGTTTTGGTTTTCGTTGTATAGTTTCGTTTCGTTTCGCCTTTGTCGTGTCTTTCCCATTTCCGTGGTGGTAGCGCATAAGTTGGTATCAAAGCGCACGATTGTTGGAGATCGCACGGTTGTTGATAGAACATGTTGTCGTAGAGCGCAAGGCTGTTGTTGAGCGTATGGTAGAAGTGATGGCAAATAGATTCCGACATGGGATGACGTTGGAGGAGGCCCGTTCGGCTTGTTTAGAACAGGACGTCGGAGAGTTATGCTGTCAGATCCAGCAGCTCCTAGAAGAAAGGAGGCAACCTGACTATAATCTCCTCGATATTTTGTGGACGGGGATGAAAATCTGTTTGTAGATAGATATGGGGACGAGCAGAGTCCTAGGAGATCAATTCGGCGAGAGGAGAATCCCAGGAGGTAAACTTGAGAACGTCAACCCGCACGTCCTATTAATATGCGAGTAAACATTCTTGAGTTTGAGAGAAAGATAGACCCTGAGGAGTTTCTTGATTGGCTTCAGGCTATTGAGAAGGTATTCGATTATGAGGAGATTCCCGAGGAATGGCAAGTCAAGGTGGCAGCCCTTCGACTTCGAAAGTACGCTAGTTTGTGGTGAGAAAATTTAAATCAACAGCGTCCTCGAGTAGGGTAAGAAAGGATTCGCTCGTGGGATAAAATGAAAAGAGATGACTTGTTACTCAAATTGAACTCGCTTCAGCAGTGCTCGAGTATTTCGGAGTACACACGCAAGTTCGAGCAATTGATACTTCAATGTGATATAACTAAGCTCCTTTAGTAGACCTTTGCTAGGTACATTAAAGGACTGAAAATCCAGGTGGCGGATGCTGTGGAGTTGCATCATTATTGGAGTTTCATAGATGTATGCAACCTAGCCCACAAAGTCGAGAAACAACAAACTAGGACAACGCCTGCGAGACCTACTATGAGGAACACTCCTTTCAATAAAGGGAGTTCGTCCTCAAGATCAATCCGAGTTCGCCTTCGAGAATTCCAATATCAAAGTAAGGACAAGGACAGGTTGAAGTTCGGCCGCCCCCACACACTAGTGTCTCGAGAAAGTGTTTTAAGTACCAAGGAGTTGGTTATATTACTTCTAAGTTCCCGAATCGACGAACTGTTACTATTATGAAGCTTTTTCGAAGGATGATCAGGTGTTTGATCGAGAAGAAGAACCCATTTGGGATGCCGAGGAAGAAGTAGTGGAGGAATCTAATGAGGGCGAGTTGTTAGTCATTTGAAAAGCCCTTACTGCAAATGTGGTGCTTGATGAAGTCGACCAACGGGAAATGATATTTCAAACTAGATGTACTGTACAAGGGACAGTGTGTCATGTGATTGTTGACAGCGGGAGTTGCACCAATGTGGCGTCTACTACCATGGTCGAGAAACTGAAGTTATCGACTAAGCCACATCCTCGACCATATAAGCTTCAATGGTTCAGCAAAGAGAGTGATCTAAGGTGGCTAAGCAAGTGTTGGTTTCTTTGAGTATTGGACAAAGCTACAAGGATACGGTAACTTGTGATGTCGTACCCATGGATGTGTGTCATTTGATATTGGGAAGGCCTTGGCAATATCATCGGCAAGCAGATTATGATGGGTTCAAGAATACATATTCCATCACTCTCGACCACAGGAATATTATTACTTTCGTTGACTACCCAAGCACTAGTCAAACCGTCTCGCGATCAACTAGAGAAGACAGTTCGAAGTTTGTTGAGTTGACTCGAGCAATTCAAGAGGAGAAATATGTATACATGTTGATGTTGTTTGAGGAAGGAAAGAAGCAAGACTCAACTATTTCACCTCGAGTTCGAGCACTTTTAAGAGAATTCGAGGATGTGTTTCCCGAGGGGATGCCGGGAGGACTTCCTCAGTTGAGGGGCATACAACATCATATCGACCTCTGGAGTGTCACTGCCTAATCGACATGCGTATCGATGTAATCCAGACGAGGTGAGAGAGCTGCAGCGACAGGTCGATGAACTCATGGAACGAGGCTTTGTTAGAGAGAGCCTCAGTCCGTATACCGTTTCTGCCATCGTGATTCCCAAGAAGGATGGATCATGGCGGAAGTGTGTCGACAATCAAGCAATCAATAAGATCACCGTCACGTATCAATTTCCCATTCCTCGACTTGATGATATGCTCGATGAGTTGCATGGGTCAACAGTTTTCTCGAAGGTGGATCTACGAAGTGGCTATCACCAGATTCAGATGAAGGAAGGAGATGAATGGAAAACGACATTCAAGACCAAATTCGGGTTGTACGAGTGGATGGTTATAACGTTTGGTCTCTCGAATGCGCCGAGTACCTTCATGTGATTGAAGAACCAGGTGTTTTATCCTTTTATTGGTAAATTCGTCATTGTTTATTTTGATAATATTCTAGTATATAGTTGTAGCGACGAGGAACACATCAACCACCTTTGACAGTTGTTCGAGAAGTTGAGGGAACGATGCCTATTTGGGAAGAGTAAGTGGTGCGGTTCTCAACTTCCAAACTTGTCTTCCTGGGATACATCATCTTGAGAGAAGGTATTCAGGTGGACAAGAGTAAGGTAGCTGCTACTCGAGATTGGCCTATTCCAAAGACAGCTCATTATGTCCGGAGCTTTCATGGCCTAGCATCATTCCATCGGAGATTCATCAAGGACTTCAATTCGATTACAGCCCCGATGACGGAGTGTTTGAAGAGGGCGACTTTCGAGTGGACTCCCGCAACTCAATCTAGTTTCGAGTTGCTCAAGAGTCATTTGTGCGAAGCGCTTATATTGGCACTCCCTGACTTCGAGTGTGACGCCTCAGGAGTAGGAATTGGGGGCGTAATATTGCAAGAGGGTCGACCAGTCTCATACATCGGCGATAAGTTAAATAGTTCTCGACTGAATTACTCGACCTATGTTAAGGAGTTTTATGCAATCATTCGTACATTCGAGACATGGAGTCACTATCTGATGGCCAAGGAGTTCATTCTTCATATTGATCATGAGTCCTTCAAGCATATTAATGGGCAGGCAAAGCTTAATCGACGACATGCAAAGTGTGTGGAATTTCTCCAATCATTCACTTTCATCTTGAAGCATAAATTGGGAGTGAATGCTGTAGCAGATGTTTTATCGAGAAAATCAGCTCTTATGTCCAGAATGAAATCGAAGTTCATCGGATTCGAGATGTTGAAATAGTTCTACTCGAGTGATGTAGACTTTGGATAGGTGTATAGGGGATGTCTCGAGAAGTCGTGTGAGCAATATCACTTGTCTAACGGATTTCTATTTCAAAGCGTTAAGTTATGCATTACTAAAGTTCCATTTGAGAGCATCTAATTCGAGAGGTACATGAAGGAAAACTCAGTAAACACTTACGAGTTGGAAAAGCTCTCGAGATGTTTAAGGAGAACATACTGGCCTCAAATCGCTTAGGACGTGCACAAGTTAGTTCGACGTTGCGCAACTTATCAACGCGCAAAGAGTCACGTCCAGCCCAAAGGACTCTACACACCATTACTTGTAGCTGAACGTCCATTGGAGTATGTGAGCATGTATTTCGTCCTTGGATTTCCCCGAACACAACGGCAGAAGGACTCGATCATGGTTGTTCTGGATATGTTCTCGAAGATGGCTCACTTTATTGCTTGCAGCAAGATGGATGATGCTTCACGTGGCAGATATTTTTGTTCGAGAGGTCGTTCATCTGCATGGGTTCCCATCGTTGATAGTGTCTCATCGAGATGCCAAGTTCTTGAGCTACTTCTGGAAGATACTTTGGCATAAACTCATGACAAAGCTACTGTTCAGCACGACTTGCCATCCACAGACAGATGGGAAAATTGAGGCCGTAATTAGGACTATGGGAAGTCTACTACGAGTTATGGTGTCCAAGAATCAGAAGGATTGGGACATCCAACTTGCTCAAGCTGAGTTTGCGTATAATCGAGCACCTCATTCGACTAGTCGAGCTACACCGTTCGAAGTGGTGTGTGGTGTTAACTCGAGAATCCCAATCGAGTTACTAAAAATGCCTAGTAAGGGTACACTCGAGAAGGATGTGGTTTGACGAGCTGAAGGGATGTTAAAGCTCCACGCGAAGATTCGAACCCTAATTGAGCAACAGAATGAGAAGTATCAGTCTAGGCGAATCATGCTCGCAAGGAGCGGATATTCCAACCAGGTGATCTTGTCTAGGTTCTCTTGCGAAAGGAGAGATTTCCAACAAGGAGGAAAAATAAGCTCATGCCTAGGGCTGATGGTCCTTTTTGAGTTATCGAAAGGATAAATAATATTGCTTATAAGATCGATTTTCCAGGAGATATTGGAATGTCGACGACATTCAACTTCCAAGATCTCGCATTGTATGAGGATGACGAAGAGCCCCTTGATTTAAAGACAAATCTTCTTCAGCAAAAGGAGGATGTTGCGAGTTGGATTGAGCAACGTCGAGTTGAGATCAAGTCTGTAGGAGCGCTCGTGATGAGGAGCACCTTCACGTTGTTGAAGTGGTCGAGTTGATTCGTCAACTCGAGTAGAGGGAATTTTATCTCGAGATCGAGAAGCAACTCAAGATCATGTGTCAGTTCGCACCAGGGAACTCGAGAAAGCTTCAAGTCGGGACTCGTGTGAAGGAAGGCCAGCCAACGTTAGCTCAGTTTTCTTAGTTATTACTTTTTGGACTTACTTTTAATTAGCTTTTGGTTTTTCTATTTTGGTCCTAGTGAGGAGATAGGATCAGCCCATTTTTGGTCCTCTATAAATAAGACTTTGTGTTTAGGTAAGGAATAACCTTTTGAGTATTTTACCTAAATTTGGCAGTCTTCAAGTTCTTGCATGAACTTTACGGAATTTATCCGAAAGTTCCTATAATTTGCAGTGTTTCTGTATTCGGTTGTGTGTCGTTCAACCCTCGTGGCAACCTCGGTGGTGCTTAAGCTGTATCTGTGGTGGTCCGAGTCCTTTCCCGTTCGTTTTACTTCTGTTGGTTTTGGTTTTCGTTATCCAGTCAAGTTTCGTTTCGCTTGTGTCGTGTCTTTTCCCGTTTCTTTGGTGGTAGCGCATCATAAGACTTATAGATAGACGAAGAACACTAAGATAAAAATAGATTCACAATTAGAATCTTGTTTACAGAGTCGGACACTCAAACAGGAAAGAGACTATCTAAGTCCTATAGACTTTTGAAATGATTGCAGTGTGTACAGAGAAAATAATAGTCCTATTTATACTAAATAGTATCTAAAATCGTCAAGACTTCGTGGAAGAATTGCCATGGATTATGGGTAGGACTCGAATATGGTAAACCGTCAAGTATTCGTAGAAAACCACTGGAGCCGCAAGGGCTTCATGAAGAAATGATGTAGATTGTGAGGAGCGCTTGAAAACCGTTGCTGATCGTGGGTAGGGAAGCTGTCTGATTGAACATGTAGTATCTTGGAGAGAATATTTTAATTACTTTGTTTGTAAGCATCCATATTTTTTCTCCAAAAAAAGATTTTCCTCAAATAATTTGTCGAGTTAGTACTCACAGTACTTTCTATTTGAACCCACACTCTGTACAATTAATTCTCAAATTGAGCATAAAATATTCTCTACAGGATTGATGTCTTGTCTTCATTGGAATTTTACTGGTTGTCTAGACACGAAGGAGCCATGAAGGCCTCCTGCCGAAACAAAAAAAAAAATCATTTGCATGCGCAGATGTTGAATATCCACGAACAATTAATATTTTACACCATGAATCCTTAGAATCAATCTCAAGGAGGCTGGTAACAACTTCCAACAAAAACACATAATTATAACCCACTAATAACCTAACACTCACACTCGGAGTTCCCAAATTATTTCCTAGTCCCCCCCCCCCAACGTTTACGGTCGTCGGTACTCCAAACGATGATTTATAACTCAATCCTTAAAATAATTAAGTGGCAAAAAACAAAGAATTAGTTGTTACTTCTAATAGGATGGTTATTCTTAATGAATATATTGTTTCAGTTGGAAAACTGGGGTAAGAGTTTTTGATATTATTATGGAACTCTGAGGAAGTAATGCTTTCGTGGATGTTTCTTTTGCCGCCACCATTTGACCGTGTCATCTGAGGGGGCGGGGAAAGGCGAGATCTTTGACCGTAAACTTCCGTTGAAAGGTCCTCATTCCGTACCAAACCAATTCCGCCCCCCCCACCCCCCCCAAAAAAAGATATTTTAAAAAATGAGGTGTAATGTCCCTAATTAGAGTTCGGTATTTTAAAAAATCACTTTTCTTTTAGTTTTAAAATTTTAAATAGATTTTTAATTCTTTCATGACAAATATCCGCATATGAATAAGTTTCGAATGTCTACACATGCAAAGTCCTCGCAAGCATTGACTGAGGCTCCCTCCCTTTTGCATGTCTAAAGAAAAACTAAACACTTTTCAATCTCAAAAAATAAGGCCCCACACAGAGCTTTGGATTTTGCACTCCGCGTATAGAGCAAAGGATAAATAGACATCGTCCACCCAATCCATTCACCTTCATCTCATCATAACTCACAGAAAGAACGGGCTCCTTCTTTCCCCTGCACGAATGTCTGCAGGTACCGTCGTCCTCCTCCTTTTGATTTCCCAAGCATTTACTCATCCTGCTCATGGAGTAGGTGGGGCGGCTGCCGGGGAGGGCGGCCCACTTGAAAAGAACAACGGGGAAGTGGCCACTGGATCTTCCTCCTCCGACTATTCCCCCTTTGTTAGCAGTAGCAAGTTAAGCATTCAAATTAAGAAAGGATTTCGTGGTAGAGTGACTCCTATGCCGTGGTCCGGGACGACATCCAGCCACACGTCACAGCACTCCACAGCTCCCCTGTCTCGTGCTCCGGCTTTCGACATAGCCTGCTCTTCCGTCATCCTGCTTGCCCTCTTTCTTTTGTAGTGTCTTCATAGGAATATGTATGCCTTGGAAGGAGTTAGGGATTGTTACTAGTGAAGTAAGTACGGCAGAGTAAACCGGATTCTTCCTCGTGCTTAGTCTATTGATATTCTCGTAATAATATCATTATCATAAACTTGATACTATAATAATGATGATGATGATGATGATGATGATAATAATGTTAACCTAAGACAAACCAAGAAACCAAGATAAGGAATTAGTTGATATTCTCTCCATTCCCATTTAAGTTTCGAAATGGTTAAGTTTGAGGGGGTAGTGGTTGGGCTGTCAAGTTCCTTATCAATGTATTCATTTCCTGGTTTGGTAGACAACTTGCTACCGATGGGACCCACATATTTATGGACGGATATAAAAGCTCGGAAGACTTTTTAGAATTTATAATGCGGGACGGATGCATTGGACATATCGCGCGCCCTATGGTTCAGTTTCGTTTTGCTAATTAGATAAATATCAAATAGATAAAAATAACAATGATATTAACGGTTCATACTGAAAGGTCCCACGTTATTATTTCTCCACTTTTTGGGCCTAGTTTTGTTCGTCGAGCTTTTCATTTTCAGTTTTTAACAAAAACGAAAAAAACATGTTTTGTATTTATACAAAGTAGGGGAAAATCAAATTTTAGGGGATGAAACTAAAACGACATACAACTTTCTCAAATTTTCTTCATAGCCCATAAACCGGCCTACAGTAGTTTTCAAAGTTTTTTTGTCCACCAATTTTAACTTTTACTCCACCGAATTTTGATTTTTTCGTTCGGGAAACTCCACAATAAAAAAACCGCGAAACAGACTAACTTTTTAAAATTTTTCATAAGCCAAACTGGCTTTATTTGATTATTAACATGACACTCGTCATAAAGATAATATATATAACATAATATTATTTTTAAAATAATTCTAATTATATAAATTAAACTAGCCGATGCGGAAAATGCGACATAGGTATGGTTAGAAGATTGAAGAAGCATGTTGTAACGATAATCATGCTTGACAAAGGGGTTTTCTTAGTTACCAATACTAACTTCCCTTCCGTTTTACAAGGCGCCTACATTTTTAGTGGTCGTCCAAACTAAAAAGTTAAATGATAATTTTGAAAATTAAAGTTTTGCCTAAAGAGTAGTGACATGCACAATCACATATGTATGCATTCCAAGGAAAAAAAACATTACCGAAATTGTCTCCAGTCGAATTTCTTGATAGTTTCCTCTGTCAGGCTGGTCGACATTGTCGACTCATTTGATGACGGCTAATTCAGTTGGCACTCACTTGAGTCAACCGAGACTTATTTTGATCGATCGAAAACTATTTCGACTTCAACCCTTAGCTTTGTAGCTTTACTTCCTTATATACATACTATGTCACGCTTTCACCTATGAGTTCGAGCTTTTAGGCAGTAGGCATTGACTATCATACAACAGTGGTATCAGAGCCAAAGGTCGAGGGTTCACGCTCCGTCAGGCTTAAAAATGAAAAGAATTAAAAAAATGTAACAGAAGCCCACCCCTAGGGCACAGAAGCCTGGCAATCACCTGAACAAGGGAATTGCAAAAATGGCCAAAGATACCAATCCGGTTCAGCGAGGGGAGTGTTGAAATTGAAAAATATATAATATGTCATGCTTTCACCTATAAGTTCGAGCTTTTAGTACAGTTGGCGTTGGTTGTTGTACAATAATTTCTCCACACCCTTCTTAGATAAAGTTTGACTCTGAGAAACTAGTTCCAAAGTTTATTTTGTCGCCTGCATTTTTACCACATGACTCGGACCAGTTTTCTATTTAAAAAATTGTGGAAAAAATAAGAAGGGGATGTCGCCTCGTCGTGAAATTATTATTAGTCTAGCGGACAAAGTCTACCATTTTTCATTTATTAAATAAATGAGTCAAGGCGGGTAATTGTGTGTGTTGACCTGGTTTTGATGATGAACTTAAGCGACATGTTACTGGTGGTCAGTAGTAAAGTTTCACAAGTTATGTGTTCATTCTTAGTGATGAGCTTGAGCAATGCGTTGCTGAACCATTGCTAGTAACCGCTATATATTACTGCGTTCCAGTACACTGTTACTGTGATATTACGCATAGAAGTTGAAAATATGGAAACATATTTTTAATAATCACGATTTATTCTAAGATTTATTTTAATCTATCTTAGATAATTATTCTGAGTGTCTAGGTTCATTTAACGTAGCCTAATGATTTTATCATAAGCACTTAGGCAACAAATAAAATGAGATTACCTTTCCAATTGTTATTTTTGGAAACAAAATATTTCTCTAATCTTCTGCAGCAACGTCTCGCTATAATGGGAGAAAATATCAAATTAAATATATTTAATTATCATAATCGATTAGATATGATGTTGGAGATTGGAAATAATCTATTTGATTGAGATGAGTAACGGAGGTTACCGTTGGTGTCTTTCCTTCTTTGGCACAGCAAACGTTGAGCAGAATGTTGCTGAATCCTGGCTGCCAGTTTTGGCAACAAATCTCGAAGATTGCCTGGATGTCCCTTATGCTTCTTTCTCCGTTATAATCAGACCAAGGACGACATTTTCTCTCGGGGCCATTGTGCGTCTGTGTGATCTGTGTGGTCTGTGTGGTCTATGTGGTCTAAGTGAGCTTTGTGCGTCGACGGAGAGCGGAAGGTGCTAAGTGTCTCCTGGTTCTTTCTCTTGCAAGCTGCGTGTGAGAGTGTCAAGGGACTGAGGTCAGATCCTTTGATCGTCTGAGATGGACTAGGTGTCCTCGGTGCGTTCAACGAGCAGCCGGCGAATCGTCTGAGGGAAGCTAAGTGAATACCTGCTCTGAATTCAGTAACCGGTTGCTGACCCATCGGCAAGAAGCCGTTCTTGTCGTGTCTTTTAGCAGGGAAGTCTCGAGCCTACGGAGTTTGAGCAGTTAGACACGCACTTGCGGGTGCGCGCCAGAAGTCTCGTGCCTGCAGGGTAGAGCAGGAGTTGGGAACGCCGCCGGAGTGGAAAGAGTTCCTCCCTAGCACAGGGGTGCTGTGCAGAAGTCTTGAACGCCTGATACAGAGGGTTAGTAAAGCAGGTTGCGTGGAAGCCAACGGATCGGAAAATTCCACCCTAGGCAGTGGGTGTGCAGTGCAGTGAGTCACGGCTGTGGTAACCGTGCACGTCCGAACTGAGTGTAGGACGGATACCTTCTAAGTGGCTTTGTGGTTTTCTTTGTGATCTTTGTGGTTCTTATCTTCGTGATCTTTGTGGTTCAACTTTGTGGTTGTCTCTTAAGCAAGTGCAGGCTTATCTTAAGGAGAGACAAGATCTGTGTGGAAATCCTCTGCTGAACGATAAAGTGCTGAAGCAATCCTTCGCTGTGAAGCAGTAACGAGCTGCTCTCTGAGAATACATTCTTCACCGTAAGGAATTATCTGTGAGGATTTATACTCTAACATAACGTTGCCTGTGTTCTTTGATAAGTCAGGTTTATATTAAGCGACAACGAGCTGTGTGGAATCCATTGAGCTACCAACTGCTGAGGATAAGCATCATTCTGTTGGAAACGAGAAGACGTTCACTGTGTGAGGAGCTGACCGTTGCCAGGAGTGATCATCTATTGTACGGGATTCTAAATCTCACTTTGTGAGAGGAACATACGCCTAGTGCAAGGGCTTTTTGCACCCATTATTTTATATAGTGGAATCACCTCGTTGGTGGAAAGTGAACGTAGGTCAATTAAGGCCGAACCACTATAAATCACTGTGTCCATTACGATCGCGCAGCACTCGTACGAAAACCTACTCGACAAAATCGTAACAGTCACAGTAAAGTATTTCTCATTCTGAGAAACGCTCTGCTGTGATACAGTACGCTTCCGCTTACACCGAGAAAGGGCGAAAAAGTGATAAACACTAATTCACCCCCCTCTTAGTGTACATAAACGATCCATCAATTGGTATCAGAGTGGGTTTGCTGGAAAGCTTTCTGTGTGATTGCTAGTACAGAACTCTGTTGCTGAACCAAAACAGCTTGTTGCTGACAATCTTACATTAAGCACAGTAAGGTGCTGCTGAGTACTGAACAGAATGTCAATGCTCTTGACTGATGGTCATTCGACCGAACGTCCACCGCTCTTTGCTAGATAACATTTCTCATATTGGAAAATGAGAATGGAGTTGTTCATAGGAGCAAAAGATGCCGATTGCTGGCAGATTATAATGGAAGGAGATCTTGTAATTCCTCCACCAAATCCCAGCGACTCTCGACATGAATTTGAAAGAAAGAGAATTATCACGCTGAACACTAAAGAAAAGCACTACTTAGTGTGCGCTCTTACTGGAAACGAATTCAATCGCGTCTCTACTTGTAAGACGGCGAAAGAAATGTGGGATAGACTCGCTTTGATCTATGATGGAACAGAACAAGTCAAGGAATCCAAAGTGAATGCATTAGTAACTCAATACGAAGCATTCAAGATGAAAAAGGATGAGTCAATAAATCAAATGTTTGATAGACTCACCGAAATCACTAATGCCATGGAATCACTTGGCAAAACTATTTCTAATTCTGAGTTGGTCAGAAAGATACTTCGCTCTTTGCCTAAAACTTGGGAAGCCAAGAAAACGGCAATCGAAGAAGCAAAGGACTTAATGAGCTTAAGTCTTCAACAGCTACTTGGTTCTCTTGTCGCTTATGAGAATGAGAACAAGTTTGCTGAAGAAAAGAAATCCAATGTTGTTGCATTTAAAGGAAGTATTGAAATGTCCGATGAATCTGAGGATGAATGTTCATCTTATTCTGAGGATGAAGTATCCTTGATGGCAAGGAAGTTCAAAAGGTATCTTCGCAAAAATCGCTTTAAGGGAAAACGAGATATTAAAAAGAAGAATATTAAACCACACCAAAGTAAAGGTGGTGTATGCTATGAGTGCAACAAACCTGGTCATATGCGACCAGATTGCCCACTTTTGAATGAGAAGGGCAAATCTTCAAAATACAAGAAAAATGCCATGATGGCATCTTGGAGCGATAGTGATGAAGAATCAGATCAGGATGATGAAACAGCAAACATCTGCTATATGGCGCAAACTGATACTGAAACTGAGAAGGTAAATGCTTTCTCACCTTCTTATCTATCTGCTGAAGACATTGAGAATCTTTTCTCAGAACTCTATGATAAAATTGAGCTTTTGTCCGCAAACAATAAAGCTCTTAAGAAGGAAAATAAATTCTTAAGTGCTGAAAACGCTTCTCTTAGGGAAGATTTATCAGCAAAGGCTAAGAAAGCGGAAAAGCAACTTTCTCGATCCAAATCAAAGATTGAGGAGCTGCAGCAGCAACTTGATGCTGTAAACAACAAAACTGATTTATGTATGCATGAGATGCATGATTATGGAAATGAGAAACATTCACAACATGGGAAATATGTTCCCCCTCATGTTAGAAATGGCGAGTCTCATTTTATTATTCAAAGATTACCTAGGCTTTGTTACTATTGTAGAAAGCCGGATCATTTCATTAAAAATTGCCATGTGCGGCGAAATGACATGCTTGGCATTACTTCTAAAGTTGATGGTTCTATTGTTAAATGGAAGCAACGACTTACTTAAATTCTTTCTCTATTTATGGGATGCTTCAAGTCCATCACTAAGGACCATGTATGGTACTTAGATAGTGGCTGTTCGAGGCATATGTCAGGAGATGTCTCCTTATTCTCCACACTGGTTTTCTAGGATGGTGGTGCTGTCACTTTTGGTGATAATGGAAAAGGGATGGTTAAAGGAACATGAACCATTTGCTGTTCTAACTCCCTAACCATTGAAGGAGTTCTTTATGTTAAAGGCCTCCAACACAATTTGATTAGTATCAGCCAATTGTGCGATAAAGGTTACAATGTTTCTTTCAATGAGAGAACTGTAACGTTTCACGGGATGGTGTCACTTGCTTCGTTGGTGAACGCAAGGAAAACATCTATATCCTGTCCTTTAAGAACATCTCCGCTGGAGAAAATTGTCTCTTGTCCGTTAAGGACGAAGCTACTCTGTGGCATAGAAAGTTGGGACATGCTAACTACGACTTGCTGTCCAAACTTGTCAAAAAGGACATCATTAAGGGATTGCCTAAAATCAAGTTTGACAATGATCAGGTTTGCAAAGTTTGTTCTATTGGCAAACAAACAAAGGTATCCTTTAAAAGTAAAAATATGATTTCAAGCAAAGCTTCGCTTGATTTACTTCATATGGACTTATTTGGTCTAACAAGGACTCAAAGTCTTGGAGGTAAACGTTATGGATTAGTTGTGGTAGATGACTTTTCCAGATTCACTTGGGTTAAATTCTTAGCTCACAAAAGTGATGCGTTTGCAACCTTTGAAACTTTAGTCAAACAACTTCAAAATGAGAAAGGTGTTTCTCTAAGAAGCATAAGAACGGATCATGGTACCGAATTTGAAAACCATGACTTGACTTCTTTTTGTGAAAAATATGGTATTAACCATAATTTCTCTGCTCCATACACTCCACAGCAAAATGGAGTTGTAGAGCGAAAGAATCGAACCTTACAAGACATGGCGAGAACCATGTTGCTGGAAAGTGAGGTTGCTAAAAATCTTTGGGCTGAAGCTGTAAGCACAGCATGCTACATCTCAAATCGTATTCATTTGAGACACTCATTAGGTAAAACTCCTTATGAGTTATATAAAGGCAAAAAGCCTAATATCTCATACTTTCATCCATTTGGAAGTAAGTGTTATATCTTGAGACCCATTAAAGATGGTGTCGGAAAGTTTGATGCTCGATCTGATGAGGGCATATTCTTAGGATACTCCCTAACGAGCAAAGCATATAGAGTTTTTAATAAAAGAACTCTAACTGTTGAAGAGACTACCAATGTTAAAATTGATGATTCTCCGACACAGGAGGAAGTTGCTGTGGAAGCAGCAGCACAATCCTCAACAATAGCATCAAATGAAACCTCCCAGCAAATGATTGTTGACAATAATCCGAACGAAAACACTGTAGCAGATGTACAGCAAGTGCCTGCTGCACACACTGAAAATGCTTCTGGTGATTTCCAGGATATTCAAATTAAGAATCGTGTTTCTTCGTTATATAAGAAAAGACATCCTATTGATCAAGTAATAGGTTCTTTGCACACAGGAATGCGAACCCGCAATACAGCAAGTTTGTACTGTGAACACTCTGCTTTTATCTCTCAAGATGAACCTCAAGGCATTGATGATGCGCTTAATGATCCTAATTGGATTCTTGCTATGCAAGAGGAATTGAACCAATTTGAGAGAAACAAAGTTTGGAGTTTAGTACCTAGACCCAATGATCGTTCCATTATTGGAACAAAATGGGTTTATCGAAATAAACTTGACGAGTCTGGAAATGTTGTAAGAAACAAAGCTAGACTCGTAGCAAAAGGTTACTCACAAGAAGAAGGCATCGATTATGATGAAACGTTCGCCCCAGTGGCGCGTCTAGAAGCAATACGCTTACTCCTAGCGTATGCTTGCTATAATAACTTTAAGTTATTTCAAATGGATGTGAAAAGTGCTTTCCTAAATGGTGATATAAAAGAGGAAGTGTATGTTGAACAACCTCCAGGATTCACCGATCCAAAGTATCGTAATCATGTTTATAAGCTCTCTAAAGCTTTGTATGGGCTTAAGCAAGCTCCGCGAGCATGGTACGAAAAGCTTAGTTCCTTTCTTATAGCAAAGGGATATAGGCGTGGAAAAATTGATACAACATTGTTTCTTAAGAAACAGGATGCTGATCTTTTAGTTGCTCAAATATATGTCGATGACATTATATTTGGTTCAACTAATGAAAAATTATGTAATGAATTCTCTGATCTAATGAAAGGAGATTGAAATGAGTCTCATGGGAGAACTTACTTTCTTTCTTGGACTTCAAATCAAACAAACCAAAGGTGGAATCTTTATCCATCAAGAAAAATACAGCAAACAGTTGCTCAAGAAATTACAGCAAACAGCAAACAGTCTCATGGGAGGTCTCGCTGACACAAACCCCTGCTCCGGTGGTCACTGCGACCGAGGCGACACCTGTTGCAGTTCCTGCTAAGGAAAATGTGGCTTCTACTCCTGATGCCACAACTCTTGGCGAACCCGAGGCTGCTAAGGAGAAAACCCTCGTTGTTGAGGAGGAAACCGCTCCACCTGAGGCGGTTACCAACTCTACTTCTGCGTCACCCAAAGCAGCAAATTCCCCTGCTACTGATGTGGAGACTCAAGCCGAAAAAGGCAAGAAAAGCGCTGAGGATCCTGAGGATTTCCAGAGCGCCGATGAACAGGACTCTTTGGCTGAAGAGACTCCTGACGATGATGAGAATGTGGAGGTGATCGGCTCTGTTCACAATCCTCTGATTCGCTCTTCTCTGGGTGTTGCCTCTCGCACCAGGATGAAGCGACCTTATGCTGGTATAAGGGATGGTATGCATTCTGGCTCTCCTATTCAAAAGAAAGGGAGAAATGCAGATTCCTCTGTTTTTATTCCTAAGGTTGATCAGTATGTTTCTCTTGCTGAGTTAAATCGGATTCTTGCTGATGATACTATGCCAAATAGAAACATGACCAAGCGCAATATTGCCGCATGCAAGCGTGTAGACTTTGATTGGTTTACTCAACATGAGCTCTGCTTTGCTGAGATGTTTGAAAGGTTGACCAGGTGATCCTTTTGTGAATATGATGGCATCGGTTCCATCTCAAAGGTCAAGGAATTCTATGCCAATATTACCTTTCATAAGGAAGATTCTCTCATTAAATTCATCAAGGTGTTGGTAGATGAGAAAACCTTTGTTTTCTCTGTGTTTGATGTTTGCCGCCTCTTTGAATATGATCTTGTTAACAACCTGAGGGTGATCAGTGAAGGAAAGCTGGAAGCTTATTAGACCATCAATGATGGTGAGGTGGTTGCTGTCAGCGGATATCTGTAGAACACCGGGCTGAGTTTCAGCAACCGGATGTTTCACAAGGCAGTAATGTCCTGCTTGGCCCCTCGGATTGGCAGCATCGATACGGTCATGCCTAGAGATTGGAATCTGATGGTTCATCTTAAGAGAGGTATTCGTGTGAATTTGGGAAGTGTGATAATTTGGCCATATGGCATCTTGTGTTCAGATAAATCGTTAATAAAAATGTACGAAGCCTATTACTGTACAGTTTAATACTTCTTTACTAAAATAGTTTGGTAAATTACTAAATTTTTTATTAATTTTTAGTACATTTTACCAAAAAAGACCCTTAATGGGCCGATTTTTTAGTAAATCGTTAAATGTACGAAGCCTATTACTATACAGTTTAGTACTTCTTTACTAAAATAGTTTGGTAAATTACTAAATTTCTGATTAGTTTTTAGTACATTTTACCAAAAGAGTCCCTTAATGGGCCGATTTTTTAGTAAATCGTTAGTAAAAATGTACGAAGCCTATTACTGTACAGTTTAGTACTTCTTTACTAAAATAGTTTGGTAAGCTACTAAATTTCTGATTAGTTTTTAGTAAAGTCCCTTAATGGGCCGATTTTTTATTAAATCGTTAGTAAAAATGTACGTCACCTTGATGCCCCTCACCACTCAGTCTATGACAGCACAGCAGAATCAATCTACCGATCAGCGTCTCAAAGGAGTTCAATTGGTTAGCGCGATTCACGAAGGTGAGAAGGCTTATTTTCTGGTTCTTGTCGAAACAACCCAGGATCAATCGACGAGCCATCCTAGAGCAGTATCTATACTCGAAGAGTTCAAGGATGTGTTTCCGGAGGAGTTGCTAGTCGAATTACCACCTATGCGAAGCATTCAACACCAGATCGACTTGGTTCCAGGAGCATCTCTTCCAAATCGACCGGCTTATTGTTTCAATCCAGCGGAGGCTAACCAACTCCAAAGGCAGGTCGACGAGTTGCTTGAAAAAAGATTGGTTCGAGAGAGTTTGAGCCCTTACTCAGTTCCCACTATATTGATACCGAAAAAGGATGGTACTTGGCGAATGTGCATGGATAGTCGAGCGATCAACAAAATCACGGTGAAGTATCGATTTCCGATTCCTTGACTAGATGACATGTTAGATGAGTTGCATGGAGCGCAGGTGTTTTCGAAAGTGGATTTGGGTAGTGGATATCACCAGATTCGGATGAAGGAAGGCGATGAGTGGAAGACCGCCTTCAAGACTAAATATGGGTTGTACGAATGGTTGGTGATGCCTTTTGGTTTGTCAAACGCACCCAGCACGTTCATGCGACTGATGACCCATGTTTTGCAACCATTTATGGGGAAGTTCGTGGTTGTCTACTTCGACGTCATTCTTATCTACAGTAGCAGTCTTGATGAACATGATGAGCACCTTCGCACAGTGTTTCGTACACTTCGCGTCGAGAAGCTGTATGGAAATCTTAAGAAGTGTGAGTTCTTTCAGCCGAGTGTGGTATTTCTTGGTTTTGTAGTATCTGCTGAAGGAATCAAGCTTAACGAAAGCAAAATCAAAGCAATCAAGGAGTGGCCGACGCCAAACAGTTTCCACGATGTTCGAAGCTTTCATGGCTTAGCGTCGTTCTATAGGGGGTTCATTCGAGGTTTCAGCTCATTCGCAGCCCCACTCACTGAATGTTTAAAAGGAGACAAGTTCGAGTGGACTCTAGTAGCACAAGCTAATTTCGAGAAACTAAAGGAGCGTTTAAGCGAAGCACCCGTTCTTGCCTTACCTGACTTCACGAAGATGTTTGAGGTCGAATGTGATGCATCAGGTGTTGGGATTGGAGGAGTCTTGTTGCAGGAAGGGAGACCCATTACAGATTTCAGCGAGAAACTCAGTGGTGCCAAACTCAACTACTCGACGTACGACAAAGAGTTCCTAGCCATCTTTCGAGTACTCGAGGCCTGGAGCCATTACTTGCTGCCCCAAGAGTTCGTGTTACACACCGACCATGAAGGTCTAAAATACATCAACGGTCAGCACAAGCTCAGTCGACGACATGCGAAGTGGATCGAGTTTCTATAAGCTTTCGCCTTTCTCTTGAAGCACAAACCAGGAGTGAAGAATGTAGTCGCTGATGCTCTCTCGAGGAAGATGACTATACTATCCGCGATGGAGACAAAGTTGATTGGATTTGAGTACCTAAAAGATCTGTATAAGGACGATGAAGACTTTGGAAGGATTTTCGTCCAATGCACCAATCAGACCGTCGATCGATTCCATCAGGTGAATGGATTCTTCTTTCGAGATTCAAAGTTATACATTCCCAGGAGTTCGACTCGAGAGCAACTCATTCGAGAAGTTCATGGAGGAGGAATAGCCGGACATTTTGGAGTTGACAAGACGCTGTCAATGCTACAAGAAAATTTCTATTGGCCTCGAATGGAAAAGCATGTGCGAAGTCCTAGTTTGAGATGTGTTATCTGCCAACAGGCAAAGAGCTGAGTCCAACCACAAGGCCTTTACACTCCATTGCCAGTCCCAGAGCATCCTTGGGAGCATGTAAGCATGGATTTTGTGCTAGGGTTACCGAGAACGCGGAGGAGGAAGGATTCGATCATGGTTGCGGTCGATAGATTCTCGAAGATGGCGCATTTCATTGCATGTCAGAAGACGAACGATGCAACCAATATCGCAGATCTGTATTTTTGAGAAATCTTGAGGTTGCATGAAGTGTCGAAGTCAATCGTATCAGATCGAGACGTCAAGTTCTTAAGCTACTTTTGGAAGACGTTGTGGCACAAGTTGGGAACGATGCTCGTTTTCCGTACAACCTATCATCCACAGACCGATGGACAAACAGAGGTTGTCAATCATACCATGGCTGCAATCCTTGGAACCTTAGTCTCGAAGAACCAGAAGGATTGGGACATGAAGCTCGCTCATGCGGAGTTTGCATACAACAGAGCTCCAATTTCGACAATGAAGTCATCACCCTTTGAGGTTGTTTACGGACTCAATCCTTTAGACCCCATCGAACTAATGCCTATGAGTAAAGCGGGATCTGTTAGCCGGGATGCTGAAGAGCGTGCAAAAGAGATGAGAATGCTCCATGAGAAGGTTCAAGTCCAAATCGAGAAGGCCAACAAACGCTATGAAGAAAGGGCCAATCGAGGACGTAGGGAGAAGATTTTATAGCCTGGAGACTTGGTTTGGATCAATCTAAGGAAGGAGAGATTTCCTGCCAAGAGGAAGAACAAATTGATGCCTCGAGCAGAAGGACCCTTCAAAGTCATTGAGCGTGTCAATAACAATGCCTACAAGATTGATCGCCCAGGAGATTTGGAGTTTTAGCCACCTTCAATGTCAAGGACCTTATTCCATTTGTTGAAGACAATGAGCCTGAGAGTTTGAGGACAAACTCTTTTCAACAAGGGGAGGATGATACAAGGACCATCGACGCACCATCGACTAGAGCTGTCAGCTTGCTCATCATCGACTAACTGTCGAACCAGGTTTCGTCGAAGGAAGTCTGGTCGAAGCAGATGCAACCTTGCATTGAAGACATGCATTAAAGGTGCATTGATTGTCCAACCACCCTCGCCTCCACTATCTTGCATTCATGTTTGTTGCATTTCCAATAAGCCATTTATGGTTCATCCATGAATGTGGCCATCCATGCATTATTTTACATCCATTGTCTTGCATTTAAGTTCTTGTTCAGGTATTCCCTATATAATGGGTGCCTTTGTAAGCATTTGGCGGAACTCATCTTTTTATCATTTTCAGATTATAAACCCATTGTAAGACTTTGTCTTCTGCCCGAAGTGAGTGGATTCTCCTTCAACCTCATTCTTCATTTGGTGGATTCCAATTGCAGATTGAGTCGCGTTCAACCGGTGGTGGTGTTTCTGTACCCTCCGCGTTGTTCCTCATCCTCGTCTTGTTCGTGGTGGTGTCTCTGTATCCACGGCCAAACGAGTCTACCCGAGTCTTCTTTCACGGTGGTGCATCTGTATCCGTGGAGGTTGTTCTCAACCCTTCCTTTTCATCATTCAGCCGCCTACCCTACACACCTTCCGTCAATTCCAGCGTCACTCCATTTCGCACCCTTTTTAGTGACGTCCCCATTCGTTTTCGGTATTGGAATCATCTATTCTTTTCCGTCCCCATATCAATATTTCTTTAGATTGTTTAATAAGTTTCGAGATAAGACTCAAAGGAAGAAAAATATATCAAAACTTTGTTCATCTCACTTTTATAAGAGGATTGCTACCTATTCGTCTCTTAGAAAATGTCTTCAATGAAGAATCACATCTCTACTAAAGAATTTCACCTGACGAAGCCAAATATTCGAGAGCCACCCTTGAATCTAGGAAACCTATATAGTGAATAATTCTAGGAACATTGAGCTATATGAATAATTCAACCCTCTAGGCCCAAAATTGAAATGCGACAATTCCCCTATACTTCGTAAGTAATTCATGAACCAGTAATAAAGAATAAGTACTAGAATCTTTTTATATCCTCAGAGGATTTAAGAGAGAGAGGGAGTAGAAAGAATTAGCAAAGAGAAGGGGAGGGGGAGCTCCTTTGTATAGGAAGTTGGAGACCCTAAGGTGCCCTTTTCACTAGATGTGGGATAATGGCTCTTAGTGCCAATGGGCTCAAAGCCTTTTTGAAAAACAGCAAGAATTTCCAACACATGAAATCCTGAGTTGCGGTTGTGAAGGACCCGTGCTACTTACAACAATTCTTTACTTTGTTTTGGAAGGTCAAAATGTTTCCATAGGTAACTGCCATCTGGGGCCTTATAGTTGCTGATGACACTACCATGGTGGTTGAAGGATCGACGACAAAGGATGAAGCATCGTCATGATGAAGGATGAAGTGTCGTCGATGCTGCCACGATGAAAGAGATTGAAGTGTCGAGGAAAGTGTGTAATTGAAGACGTCAAAGAGCTTTGGAGGTCAAAGTAAGGACGAAAATGGTATCAGATTGATAGTCTCGAGCAGCTGGATCGATGTTATCGTACCTTCTAGGGAGATACCGGTCGTTAAAGATGGAATGGGAGAATGTTAAAATATATTAAATATTATGAGCCCGTTATTTCAACTCGTTCTTCGTTCCATCAAAATAAAACTCGTTCTTAGAAATAACGATTTCTTTTTTATAGGTGACAATGACTTAGATACGATAAATCTGAAATTTTCAAACTTTATATTATATTTCGTAATTTTTTTATTTAATAAGTAACAAACCTATAATGTCAAATGTCATAACAATACTAAACAAAGAAAATTCATTATTGATCATTAAATCTCCCCAAATATACTGAAAGAATTCAATGACACAACAAAGTTTCAACGACCGATTCGGGTAAGACATTTTGCACGACCGACTGTAAAACATTTTTCGTAACCGGCTGATGGAGAACGTACACCGTGTTGGGGATCTCCTCCGCCATGAAACTTTTTCTGAAGATCAGTATAAGACCCTCCAGAACTGCATCAGGGAGATTGAGAGTTACCCCGCAACTATGATCCAAATGTTAACTGCCTGTGAAAACTTCAAAGGGCAATTCTGGATTGAGTGGCCGGTTTACTTAGAAGACATCAAGACATTTCGCGACGCCGAGTCCAAGATTGCTAATTTTCTAAAAACTCAGGTAGAGGAAGTGGTTGATGTGAGGCTCCTCAGGCGACAGAGAGATGACTTGTGTCATCAGCTTTCACAGGTCCATGCTAGGATTGCAGAACTCTTGGTCTTTGAGAAAGATCTCAAGGATCAGGTTTTCGTGGTTGACTCCCTGCTCGCCGACCGATCTGCTCATGCTTCTACTGAGCATTAAAGTCTTGGTTTTGTCAGAAGAACGAGATTACCATGAAGCGAACCCGGGCCAAGGTTTTGACTTTCCTGTTTGTGGAAGCAGCACAGATGGTGCCGAGACATGATGCCAAGAATTCAAGCCTCCGGGTCCCTAGGAAATGATGCCATTTTATTTCCTCTGCTTACGTTTAGATCTCAAGGGATGACACCCTTAAAAGAAACTCAATTTACTTTCCATCTACCAGCTCCAGACGTAAGGTCTCAAGGGATGATACCCTCTAAACAAACTCATCGGTCTACAGCTATGTAGTGCTTTTATAAATTTAGTCGTCTTTTTGGAGCACAATAAATCAAACCACGTAACAAATTGCTGAAATATTTTTTTTTTATTTTACACACAATTAATTGAATTTGAGTAAATTGATTGAGGGGGATTTGATGCTGTTGTTCAGCTCTCCATGTACATAGAAGCCAAGCCACTTATCTATCAGTCATGTCGGCAATTATAGTTCCAACGTTGCACCCATTGGGCATAATATTTTGAGATTTAGTTATAAGAAAAAATGTATTTCATTTGGATACTTGGTATACGGAATATTTTCAATTATAATTTCATGAAAAATTGAATTTTTGTGAATTTAAATTGAATTTGATAATCCCAAAAAGAAAATTTGTTTTGGTATATGGAATCCATACATTTCCACCATGCAATACCCAAAAACTTTGTTTTGGTTATTATTTTTAAAACTTTTTTGTAGTCTCACAACAAAATAGAAATATGTTTTTACGCGTAGCAAATAGATTAATTCAAATTCCTATATAATTCCAATTTAAATTTATTCATAATTGCATTCATATTGGTGATATAGTTTGATAAAGAGTTATAGCGAAGGTTGAGATATTATGACCTTACAAAAGTTGAGCTTTGACACTAGTAACCTTCAGTAACAAAGATATCTTCCCAACTAGGAAAAATAACACGAAAGTATTTTCTACATCCTTTATTGGTCTTTAGAGATCAAATTATGTCATTAGAAAATATTTTCATATTTTAATATTTTAATAATTAATTAAGTACGAATTATCTTATTAATTCACATATAGAATATCCAATAGAATATTATTTGGATTAATGAAAATATAATTATCTCGTAAGACTTATCATTACAAGTAAAACAACAATATATTTTTCCTAATTACGAAAACTATACTGTTATTTAAAAGAATATCGGTTTTAACTTTCTATGATAAGCAAAGGATAATTAAAATTAACCTATGAACACACAATTGACATGATTTGCACTATGAACTAATTTGGAATAAATTAATTTATTTTGAAAGTTACACCTTAATTACTTTCGTCAACACTGGTTTGACCAATCTGACACCTTCTAAAATGCTCTATCTTGGGACTAAAATATTCAATTGATATAAAAACAATTAAGGATGATCTTCAATGGATATAGGCATGACAGAGAAACAATTTTTTTCAAGTTGGAAATTAAAACTTGATTATTTTCAACTGTAGAAGGTTGATGATCTCATGAGTGTTTAACCTACTACAATGCATTATTTTAGGATTAAAGAATTTGGTTGACACCAAATCAATTAATTTAAGCATTATAATAATGTATATGGCCGTATTTTATTTTGGGAAAATTTATTTCATTAATTACAAGAGGTGAGAGCATAATATAAAGGCAGGAAAACAAAATAACTAAAAAATGATTAAAAGAGTTGTGGTAAGTATTCTTACATTTTGTTCGGCGTTTTTAACGTGTGTTTAGCATGCAAGACAAGAAAATCTTCTGGACGAGTATTCTCTCAGGAAGTTAGTTGTGGATCTAGCAGGTGAAGCGATTGCAGTGAAATTCTTCCAAGCGATCGTTTTCCGAGGAAGTGCTTATAGGAGACCATTCTCCCAGGAAGTTGGTTCAGTTCTGGCGAGCATTCTCACAAGGACAGTCTGCCTCTGTGGGAGCGTTCTACCAGGAGGTAGTGACTACAAGAGGTTTGACAATGAAGCCGCTCTGAAGACATTGATGGTTATGGATCCGAAGGACTCGGTTGGAACGTTGTCCGCAACATCGGACTGCATGCAACAAGGCCTGGGGAAAAGGTTGCTAATTGGCAAGTTGACATGCATCGTTGGTCGGAGAAAATGAGTCCATAGCAGGCATAAGGGGTTAGAGACTACAACCTTTTGTATGTTTTGTTTTGTTTGTAGCCGGTGTGCCTTGGAGAAACCACTTCGTAGGAGCATGTGACTATGGATATGAAGGACTTGGACAGAGCGTTGTCCGTTATATCCAGCTCCGTGCAGTAGTACCGAAGGAGAAGGGTTGTGGCTACTGAGTCAACGTAGAATGGGTGGTGAAGGACGAGTAACCAATTGTAGATGTTTATCATTTTGTGCTTTAATAACATTAAAAAGAAAAGAAAAGACGGAATCAGATGATGTTCGAGTACGTGAGGAACATCGCCACTGAGCTTGACTCCAAATCCACAAATAGGATAATCTGGCATCGAGCCACAAAAAGCTGAAGCTTCTATTCAGGATTATGTGCTTATCTTATCTGGATGATTTCCACGCGATTCAACCAGACATGAATTAATCTCAATAAGGAAGCGCCTCGTGTCGGTTAAGATATTCTTACCATATTGTGGTTCAAGAATTTATGTTCTTATATCACTGAAGGTCCATACTATCATTAATATTTGCGAGCACTAGTGAAAATCATCCTATCCGGGTGAAAGTGCTCATAGGCAGGTTTCTCGAATCACTATATAAAATCTTACGTTCTATTTTGTGATCAAGGTCTTGCATTTTACCGAAGCTAAGTTTTTCATTGTGAGAGGTTTGTGGTATTGTCGAAAAGTTCTAAATTAAGCTACATGACTAATTCACCCTCTCTTAATCAAACACATACTCTCATTATTTTCCACCTTTAAACACCATATTAACACGCTGCAAAAGTCTAAAGGATCATATTGTTTAATTTATTTTATTTGAAATTTTAAAAATTTATTTTCTGCTATAGCATCTAAGAAAACACGGTAGATCAACTTGCAATTTCGCCTCCAATTGTAAAAAAAAAAAAGAAAACACGTTAGAGTTAGAGTTAGAATTTGAATTTGATTATGGAATTGGGATTTGATTGGTTAGATGTGCCCGTTTCAGTGGGCCCATTTCGGAGAACAAACCCCAATTCTATGTCACATTAAATTCGTTATGATACTAACATTGGTTTGGGCTTGTTTGATTCATAATTTGGTGGGTAACCCAATACGATGAACATATGAGAGCATATAATACATGGGCATGTGGGTGGAGAACCAAATCTTATAAGCTCTTAACGGAAGGCAAGAAAGAGGGAATGACAAGGAAACCTGGCAGAAACCAACAACCATCTTCTGCTGATTGATTATAGTTGAATACTTTTGTGAGATGATATTTAGTGCATGAAGGGATACATATTTTCTATTTGTTTACCACAATACATACATTTATTATTAAGTGATACTACATGAAGAATAGGAAACCGATCATGATGATGGAAGAGCAACAGATGAGGAACACCGGTGTGCACATCCGGGGAGCTGCGGATGAAGGTGAGTTCCTTGTTCTTGAGCCAATCCCTGGCCTAGGCCCAATTCTTGGACGAAACCCTCTCTTCATGTAAGCTCTTAACTTCCCGCCATTCCTAAGGGACCATGAGGCATTATGGGACACCGAAGAAGAAGAAGAAGGAGATGATGATGATGATGAGGATGAGGGGTCATTATCCTTTTCTTGTACTTTGTGCTGACGAGCCTCGCCCACTACTTCTGGAGCTGGGCTAGCCATAAAGGCTTCGAAAAGTAAGAGCACGAGAACGAAGAGGTAAACTGCCCGTCGAGGCATGGAGGGATCAGAGCCTGGGCGGAAACTGGTCGGTGGCTGAATTATTAGTTGGGATGTCGGAGATTGGATTGCAGGTGATTATGAAGATGATGATGAAGGATTTATTTTATAGGAAACCCGGGCAATAATGTGGTTGTTGTAAATGTTAGATAAACAAGTCTCTGGATTTTTTATACGCGGTTGGAAATGAACTACTCGGAGTTTATACTCGTTCTTTTTTGGGCACTTTATCAAATATATCCCAAAGTTACAAAATTTTTCCAATTTATCCTAAGGGTTAGATAATATCTACCTATATCCTGAACTTTGATCCTTTTTCGAAAATATCCATCAAAGCTCATAATTAAGATTTTCTGAATGGCTGGAGAAGGAAAAGCTTCGGGAAATCCTTCTGGGACTCCATCTCGACTGGAGTTCGTTCCAGAAGCTAGATTGTCTCCTTTTGGAGTTAGCAAGAGTATAAATGATATTTTAACTCAGCTAACCATTCAGGGGAGCAATGAAAATCTAGAAAGCCGAAACCAAATGGCAAAGGAAGTAGGCTCCATTGTAAACACAATGTTAGACGCTCTGGAAAGAGAGAGAGGTTTGAAAAGGCCTGAGGCCGAGGAGACCTCTGGACTGGAAAGTACTACAGGAAAACCAGTCGAAAGATTGAATCTGGGAGGAAGAAATTCCAAACAGAATCAAGGCAAAAGTGTGGATGAAATGTATAAGGAGTCAGTAGCCCCTTTCATTTTAGACTCACAAAAGCGAAGTGCAAACTTGAACTCCCAGAGTGGAGAGTTGGCTAAAGACTTAAGGAAAGCCTTAGGTCTGGCAGAAGATACCCCAGTTCATTTAGACAATAGAACGTTTAACGAACTGGTAACTGCGAAGAGGGAAATTTACAGGCCTGATTATCCTCATCGGACTAAACAAGAGTTTGTCCCTAGGGATAATATTTTAAAGCCAATAATTACCCCTGGTGCTTTTCTAGACATAGATTGTGAAAAGCATGTATCTGAAAAGATAGATGAGTGGTTATCACTTATTCGAATGACGGCGTCTGCAGGAGGAGTTCCTCCTGGAGCAGTCTATGAATTGTGTGTGGCAGCCCTCATGGGTACAGCGCAAAAATACTGGAAAACCTTAGTGGCGCACACAGACATTAAGGAAAAGATAGATCAAGCGCTAACGGTTGACGGAGTATTGGCAATAATCGCTGATGCCCTGAAACGAGAGTTCTGTGGTTTCTCGTTATCCACTGAGACAGTGGAGAAAGAGCAGTCTTTGACAGCTCTGGTTAAACTACAGATCTGTGATATGTGCTATTTTGATAACTACGTGTGTGAATTTCAGAAGTATTATTACAATCTGGACGTAGTATCTCAACAGTTCATATTAGGAACCTTTTTTGCAAAACTCCCCGAACCTTGGCCGGAAGTGGCGCAAAAGGCCTATGAATTACTTCTGAGTGAGGAAAAGATAGTCTCGGGACTCGGAGGAAAAATTCAGGCGGTAAAGTACGCAATGCGTAAAGCATGTACTGAGCTCCAGGTAAAAGAGGCAGCTGAGAAGCTACCCTACCTGAATAAGAGCTGTTGTTCTCAGATAGAGTATGTACCTGGAAGGTACGGATGCGAAACTCGCAGTACTCCAGGAGACTCTTTGCAGAGAAGGAACTTTCCTCGTAAAACAAGGAAGTTCGTTGGGTACAACAAAAAGAAAGTTTGGCCCAAGAAGGACGCCCAGCATAAGCAAAGGGGAAGTCCTGCTTACAAACCAAGAAGGTTTGTAAGGAGAAGGGATAACCTGAAGGATAAAGATAGGATTGATGCTTTCAAGAGAAAGCATGGTAGAGAGCCTAAATGCCCAAAAGGGAAACCTTTGAGCAGTTGTAATTGCTGCTGGTTTTGTGGGTCAAAAGACCACAAAGCGGACAATTGTCCAAAGAAGAACCAAAGGAGAGAAAGACTCCGTATGGTCTTCCTAGATGACAGGAATCGTGAGGAAGAAATCCTTGCTTACGAGCCAATCGATGAGCAAGAGATTTCCGATCTAGATTCGGAAGTAGAATCAATATATGAGGTTGTGTCTAATTATGATACAGACTCAGATGATGATTCTGATTTCTGGACCGAACATCTGTTCATGATGCGAGCAGAAAGGGAAGGAGATGGAGATGAGTTGGTTCCTTTGGAAACCACTAATCAGATACTGGAGGAAACCCGCCAGTATGAAGATCCATCCCAGTCAATTCTGGAATGGAGGTTGCCAAATGTCAATGCAAGAGAAATTTATGAAGTATCGAGATTTAGGTTTCGATCTACAATAGATATCTCGCAGACAGAGGCGACAGCTCAAGTCACAAGCACTGAGCTTGAGACTTTGGATATCCCACTCTTGAATGTACAACGCATAAGAGATACCATGCGTAACGCGAGAGGTGTATATAACTATATACATATTGGGTTGATCCAGATAGGATTAGTCCCGCTGTTTCATTTACCAGCGGATAGTCCTGTGGTAGCAGCTGTGATCGATAAACGGTGGCGAGAGTTTAGAGATCAGCTGATATCAGGTATACAGGCCAACCTTGCACATGGCCCTGTATGGTTCCAAGTCCATCCAAATTTCATGATGGCCCTGAACGATCGCTGTTTGGAAATTCATTGACCTTAAGGATTAAATCAATGAATATGGATAGAATGAATTCCCAGGCCAAGTTCTTGGCGTATCACACTAGAGTGATTTACCGATTGGTAAATACCACTAGTCCGGGTGTGAGGAACATCTTAAGACTTACTGAGTTGTTCGAAGAAGGTCACAATAACTACCAACAGTTTCACAGGCGAGAGGTAAACCCATTAGAGTTAACCTGGCCAAGAAACTGGGTTATGACTGAACCTGGTAATAGCTCTAGGCCAATTAGTGCGGCCAATATCCGACAAAGAGGTAACGAGATTACTTTGATGTTGGGTGAACCGTCTAGAGACAGTTTTAGAGCTGATAGGCATTTACCTATGCTTAGCGAAAGGGCTGAAAGGCATTTGCCTGTGAGGATGCCAATCCTGAGAGAGCCGTTCAATAGAACGCCCTCTGAAGTCTCTTCAAGAGTTAGTGATGTGGGAGAAGACGTAATAGTCTCTCGACCAGAGGTTGCAAGTGCACCTCCACTAATAGAAGAGATGTCTCGAAGGTCTGTTGATTCAAGAACCCCGTCGCAACATACGGGTAGAATCGTAGGGTATAGACAGGTATCATTACCGGTCTATGAAGACCCTGTAGATCAACCAAGAGAGGAGTCTATACGGATGTTAAGAGTATCTAATGTTAGTAACTCTTTATCTGAGATTCCTGAAGTTTGTGAGGTTATCGAGCAGATAGCAAAACAAAGGTCTATTGCAATAGACGATATCTGGAGGATGATAGAACCATCCCAGAAGGTACCTGAGAATATTGGGTTTAGTGTTAGGAAGAAAGACTTGAGCACATATGTGGCTCTAACCTTCAAATTTCCTGGATACTATGAGTATTCCCTGGATACTTTGATAGACACTGGGTGTAGCACAACTTGTGCCAGACTCAATGCTCTACCAGATGAGTGGTGGGAACCACTGCAGAAACCCATCCACATGGTTAACGTCGATGGTATGGCTACAATGGTTGGTCATAAGGCAAACAACGTGCCTGTCTTTATTGGTGGACAAAAGTTCATCATTAAAGAGATTCTTGCACATCCTTTACTAGAGGCCGACATCATTATTGGTAACGCCTTTTTAAAGGGACAAAAGGAAAACCTTCCTTTTGTGCAAAATGAAAATGATGTTTCCATAGGGGGGGTAAAAATAAGTATTCTACAAGAGCCTAGACTTCGGTTAAAATTTGGCTTCTATCCGGTAAAACGGACAGAATACTGTGGTGATATCCCATGTGAAAGAGCTTTCAGAGTGCGAGCTCAACGTGGTGATATACGGATGGATGAGAACGAACTATGGGTACAAACCCTGTTTTCTCCAACGAGTACCAGTAGTAATAGCTGGTATGACGACCTGTTTACAAATTCAAAACAGGAAGTGTGTATGGCTGTAAAGTTAACAGGAATGAAATGGGATAAGTTCCTGATAAAACTAGCCGATAACTTTAGTGAAGATCCACTAAAGTTATGGACTCGAAATGGCCTAAAGGCTAAATTAGAGTTGAAGGATCCCGGAACCATAATAAGAGCCAGAAACATTACATATACGGCTGAGATGGTTGAGGAATTTGACAAACAAATTCCTGAGTTGCTTGAAAAGGGTTTGATTAGGGACAGTTATAGTCCACATTCTAGTCCAGCCTTTATGGTAATTAACCATGCAGAGCAGGTGCGAGGTAAAGCACGAATGGTTATAGATTATCGTCAGCTTAACAAAGCTACGAAGGACGATGGCTATAAGATTCCAACTGCGGGAGATCTTATTGATAGGATTAGTTTGAGTCAACCAAAATACTTTTCTAAATTTGACTTGAAAAGTGGATACTGGCAAGTCAAGATGGAAGAAGAGTCGGTTCCTCTAACTGCCTTCAATGCTCCGCGGGGAATGTTTGAATGGTTGGTTATGCCATTCGGCCTGAAGAATGCTCCAGGCGTATTTCAGCGCAAAATGGATAATGCGTTCAAACAAATCCAAAAATTTTGTGCGGTCTATATTGACGATGTGTTAGTCTACAGTCAGTCTGAAGATGACCACATGAGACACCTAGATATGGTGACTGATGTCTTCCGTAGAGAAGGTATGATTCTATCTGAAAGGAAGATAGAATGGTTTAAGGAGTCAGTGAACTTCTTAGGCATGGAAATTGAGCAGGGTAAAATTAAACTGCAAAATCATATTGCCGAGAAAATAGTTAATTTTCCTGACAGACTTGAGGATAGAAAGCAAGTCCAAAGATTTTGTGGATGCGCTAACTATGCAAGAAAGTTTGTGAAAGATCTTTCCCGAGATCTGAGTAGGATTTCGAAGAAAACCTCTTCGACTAATCCTTGGATGTGGGAAGATGAAGACACTCAGTCCATCAGAAGGATAAAAGCTAAGGTGAAAAATTTGCCACAATTAGCTTTACCATCTGATAGTGATGAGCTAGTCTTGGAAGTTGATGCTTCTGAAGAATTTTGGGGAGCAGTCCTCAAAATTAGAGGACGAAAACCAGAACCGGTATGCAAATACTGGTCAGGAAGCTTCAAGGGGTACGAACTACGGTACCCGATACATGAAAAGGAAGTATTAGCCTTAAAATATGGAATAAAGGCTTTTTACATCTTTTTGGCACCGAAAGCATTTTTAGTGCGATCTGACTCGACCTATGTAAAGAGGTTCATGAGTCTGAACCTTAAGGAGGCTAGGCAAACTAGACTCTTGAGGTTGCAGGAACTGTTGAGCTATTATAAATACGAGGTCGAATACATTAAGTCCGACCACAACATAATAGCCGACTCTCTCTCTAGAGAACTTGCAAACACCTCTCCTTCTAAACACTCTACAGATGGATCCTGCTGCAAAGAGAAAGATATGCTGGGGATGCAAGAAGGAGGGACACTCCGGAAAGGTATGTCCTAAACTTAAGGGAGAAAGTGAGCCTAGTGAGGCTGGTTCCGTTTTTGGAACGAAAGCAGAAACTCTCTGCTGGCAGTGTAAGCAAAAGGGACATCGCTCTTTTGAGTGTCCTAAGAAGCTGAAAACTGCGGATTCCCAGAAGGGGAAGGCTGAACTTAAGGAGAAAGCAAAAGCTGACTCCGAGAGTAAGGCGAAACCAGATCTCCAGAAGGAGATGGCTAATCCCAAGGAGGCTGAGGCCAGATCTAAGGGAAAGGCGAAAGAATCCCAGAAGGAGATGGCTGGATCCAAGGGAAAGGTAATAACCACTCCCAAGGAGAAAGCAAGAGTTTCCCAAGAAGGGAAGATAGCAGATCTGAAGGAGGGAAGCTCCAAAGGAAATGCGAAAATGGCAGATCTGAAAGACAAGGCGAAAGCTGAGTCAGAGGACAAAGCCAGGAAAAAGAGGAAAGCCAAGAGGCTTGGGTCTTCTGGTCCCAAAGGGGATGATTCTGCAAAAGATGGTCCTAAGAAGGACGGTAAGGTTGAAGAACCTTGGTGGTCTCCGTTGACCATAGAGCTGTTCAATTACTGCCGAAACCACTTAGCCAAAGAGCAGAAAATTTCCATCAATCAAGCTGTGAAATCCTACAAGGCTTTGTTACAAAGCAAGGAGGAACAGAAGGAGAACATGGAAACGCAGTATGCCGAGGAAGAGGCTAAGTTTAAGGCCATGATTGGCGAGCCAATCCAAGTGGTAGACCCTGAACCAAGGGGAGAACCAGAGGAAGCGGCTGCAATGGAGTGTGAGCAATACTTCGACTTCGGAAGTGCTTACGCAGCATTGGAAGGCAATCTTGAAAAGAAAGAAAGCCTTGAGGAGGTAATTCCTGTAAAGGACTCAGTCAAAGAGTCTGGTGACAGTAGTCACGGTGGTAAAAACCACGATGGCAAAGGCCAAGTTGGGAAAACCCAAGAGGATCTAGGAGGATCCTGGTTTTTTGATGAAGACTCATTTGAGGACGAATCCCTAAGTTGGGATGCGGCTGTGGTCTGTGGAGGACTCATGGGTGGCATCAAACATGATGACAAGCGCCAGATTGAGTTTTTCGCTAGAAAAACAGTTGAGTACATCAAAGATCTGGAGTATAAACTATCGATTATGACTTCAGGTGAGGAGGAGCTGTCTCGAGTTGAGAAAGAAAGGCAGCAGATATTCTCCACAACAATGTCTATAATACCGGGGGAAGTTAGAGAGTATGACGTCCCAAGGGTAACAGTAGACATGAGTGAATCCTCTCTTGAGGAAAACACTGTGCTTCAACCGTATCTACACTGGATATCGGGGAAGTGGCCGTCTCTGAGAATACACTCAGATATGGTGGGAGTAGCAGCGCCTTATGTGTATGCTGGGTTTGTGGACATACTGGAGATCGACCGATCAGAACCAGAATGTATGGAACCCCTGCCTACGTTAGTAAGGTATATACTCGGATGCCTAGGCTACGGACCAAAGTATGCCACGGCATTGATTACTAGCACAATGATGGAAGAAGAAGACCATCCGCAGTATGGGAAGGTGATACTTCAAAATCTGCAAGTATGGGACATCCATCCATGTGAGAGTAGACGTCTGACGGAACCTCATAAACAAGACCTCGATCAGAGAGGTTTATGGCGGAAATACTACAAGGACAAGACTGTCCGAAAGGCCATAAAGGTTGAGTTCCTTAAAGACGTGTTAGAGCATGTGTTAGCCCGCAAAGACGAATACTACGTGCTCTGTGATGGTATGGTCACCGTCACGATTCTTCGGTCAAATTTAAGCTTCATCGATGAACAAGCAGGAGACCGAGGATGGCAGAGAATGCTCGACCTTCTAGATAGCTTCTGGAGGAGAGAGAACTCTGAGCTGCACCTCCGAACCGACACCTTCGAGGTTTGGAGCAAGATTGCTGATTTCACAGACAAGACCCTGAATCAGCAAATCGAGCATGATGCAGAGAGAGCCCAACAAATATCACGACAGATTCTTGAAGCAGTTCAAGATAAGCCGGGGCTCTCAGAAAAAGAAGGAGTTGGCGATGCTTCAACCGCCAACAACAAAGAAGGAATCTCCCAAGATAGTGCGCCAATGCAGACGGGAGAAGACAACTGTATAAAGTTAGACTAGGACATTTTTGTCGGTCATTAGGACCCCACTAATTTTTGCAACAGTTAGATTCCTTTTACTTTTGAGCTGGCAAACAGTGCATAGGCACCAGCTCCTTTGTGTATATATTCACAAGCCCTCTACCTCATTTAGGGGAGGCGAATCAAATAGAGAAATTCTCTCTCAAAAACTCTGAGTAAGAAATCTCTGAATCGCCCTCCGAATACCTTAAGGAACCAAGAGCAAGGTGGTTAGAATTAATCAACATTGGTTAAGACTAACGAAAGGTCAGATCAAAAGATCAAGAGCCTTGTAGGGAGTATAGCCTTGGGCTGAAACCTTGGATGAGGAGTGTCTATATAAGACCCTCAGAGTAAGGGCATTGGAACGACACAGAAGAGCCTCTCCAGTTTGCGGATACGTTCGCTGAATTCTCTAGTTAGAGAATTGTGCTTCTCTTGGATTTCTATTGTTGCGGAAGCTTGGTGAACCCTCTGAGCAACCCACTAAGTTAAGGTATGATAAACTTTCCGCTGTGTAGTTTATGATAATCGTCATAATCTAATAAGATTGTGAAGGTGGTGCAACAGCACGACAGTTGCGAAAGCAAGAGTCTTATGACTGATTGTCCAAATCCCGAACTCCTACATTTGGATCACGGTGTGGGCAAGGATTCTGCTACTGGACTTCTAAATACGGTAGTAGATCGATTGGCAAGTATCTCAGCGCAAATCCAACAGCTGACTGACCTTGTGGATAGCTATTCTAAGAAATTAGAAGAGCTGACTCTCTTACAGAGTGAATTTGAGGAATATTTCCTTGAAGGTAAATCCAATCTTGGGTTTGCGGCAAGTTCGAGATACTCAAACGAGTATTCGAGGTTGGCAGAACGCCGGCGACAAAGACAACAAAGAAAATCTTCTTAAGTTCGATATCTGGTTGATTATATTGGTATCAGAGCCGCTTAAGAAGAATTAATTTTCTAATTGTCTGAGGAAATCTCAGGAGCTTAGATAAAAGAGGATAATTTTGAAACAAGTCAAAAGTACGGGTTATCTGGAGATACAGTTTAAACTTCAGGATAAATCAGAAAAAAGGAGTAAAGTTGAGGATATATTGGATAATTAAGCCTTCTTTTTTTTATCTCAGAGAGTTGTTGGCTCGCATATCCAGGTTTATTTGAATTGTGGGGACGGGGGTTTGCACGGTTCAGACTAACAAATTCGTTTTTCTTTGGGTATAGCTGTCGTTTGCGACAGAGTCAACTCTGGAAGAAACCCCCATGAAAATGCATTGTCTCCTTCATATCTGCTTCCATATCCCCACGTGTTCTTTTGTATTTTCCATTATCATTTTCATAGGGGAGCGACTTCTTCTTTCTCCTCGGCATTTTTAATCCCTAAAAAGAAATTTTTGTGCTTCTCAAAAGAATTTCGTAATATGATATTTTTTTAAGTTAACGCTTCAATCTGAGTTTAACTTTTCGCCCATTTTTGGTTTTAATTAATTCATGGGAAATTACTTATCATATTGATCGAAATACTCTAAACCCTAATATGTATATATGAAAGATACAACTAAATGTTCCAAAAAGAAGAGTAAATATTTAAAAAATAATATTTTAACCGGTAGTTCAATTCGAGATTTTAAAGAATAATTTTTTTATTTATATAACATTTTCCTTTGATCATTCAGTTTCTTTATCACCGTGTTTTTGTTGAAAGTAATTTATGATTCAATTGAATGCAATATTAAAGTTAGTAACGGAAATATTATTAAGTGGAGCATTAAGAGAGAACATTAAGTAGATCATTAAATCTGTCATTTAAAGTACATGTTTCTATTGTCATTTGGGTTTCTACTCCTCCCTATATATAGAGGAGCGTGCAATCATTTGAAAAGAATGAATAAAAAAATAGTTTGCAGCCAAAACACTTGAACTCCACCAAATATTAATCCCTCGTAAGAGCAATGGCTCTACAGAAGGTTTCTTCTTTTCTATAGAAAGTCATCGGCAGTACAAAACCTATGTTCTGCTAGCACCTTGTCCTTCCTATCCACTCCTTTCACACATAACCCCCAACAAGCTTGGTATCAGAGTACAGAAGGTCATGCCTACATCCGCTGTCAACATGTTCTTTACATTTTCTCCCAACCGAAACCCCATCTTCGTTGGTGAGCACTTCGACTATTGGAGTTCTCAAATGGAGATCATTTTCTTTTCGCAAGATCTATGGAAACTTATGGATGATGGCTACGAAGAAGTTCCAGAAGGAAACTCTCTCCTAGATGGTGGCAACACTTCCACAAAAGGTGTCATCAATCCCATAGGAGATGAGCAAAAGGCATACAAGGCAACGTCATAAAGAATGCCATGGCTCTGCGGATTGTACAACAATTCGTGAGCAAGATCATCTACCAAAGAATATTCGGCCTGAAGAAGGCGAATGAAGTGTGAGATGTCCTAAAGGAGGTGATCTCTGTAAGACGTAGAACCTTTGAAGAGATTTCGACAATCTATCCATAAAAGATACAGAAACCGTAAAAGACTACTTCTCAAGGATCGTGGAGATCCTCAATCAACCCAAAAGTTGTGGAGAAGTTGTTCCGGATCGAAAAGTTGTGAAGCCTCAGAAACTTGCCACAGAAGTTTGAGCATGTGGTAACCGTGATTGAAGAGATGAAACATATCGCAGAAGTTTCCATCTATGAGTTGATGGGTTCTCTAGAAGCCCATGAGAACCGGGTTAGCAACTACACAACCCCGGTGGAGAAATCATTTCAAGCGAAGTTTAATTTTTCTGATCAGAAGCAAGAATGTTCTGGAAATAACAGAAGGTCTTACGGCAGAGGACATGGAAACAAGACTTGTGGTAGAGGCAGAGGCTATGCAGAATAACGTTCAGAAGGTCAGCACAAAAGCGGTCATGGAAAAGCAGAAGTAGGATGTCACATATGCAGAAAGAATAATCATGAAACAAAAGATTGTTGTCTTCGATGCAGGAGATGCAAGTTCTCGCTCTCATTCAGATCATGATTGTTAGTATAAAGACAAAGAGTAGAAGCAAGAACAGAAGCATGATGACAGAAGCTCGGTAGATTTCTCTAAGGAAGATGAACCTTTTAAGTTTTTCTATTCTTCCTCTAACTCCATACAAGACATGGGTTCCACGATAGTAGCTGTAGCAACCATGTCACAGAGATCAAGATGAACTTTGTTGAGCTTGATGAGAAATACAAATCTCTCTTGGAACTTGGAGATAACAAAAAGTTGAAGATACAAGTAAAAATGTTGTTTCAGTTTTCAGCATAGAAGGTTAATAGAAAAGGATGCACGACGTCTTCTACCCTCCAGAAATTACACATAACCTACTTAGTGTGGGACGGATGATGAAAAATAGATACAAGTTGATTTTTGCAGAAGGTCAATGTGAGACAACGGACAGTAACAAACAGAAGGTCGCGGTCGTGAAGATGCTATACAACAATTTGTTCCTGTTAAAGATGGCTCCTTGCAGCAATGTGGTTCTAAAAACTAAGATTGAAGATGATTCTGATCTTTGGCATCTCAGGTATGGACATTTGAATGGGAAAGGTTTATCTCTATTATAACAGAAAGATATGGTGGTAGGACTACCTTCTATACAAGCTGCAGAAGGTCACATCTGTGAAGGATGTGTCTTCGTAAAACATTATCGTCTTTCATTTCCAAACACAGCATGGAGAGCTCAAGCCCCTCTCGAGCTGGTTCATGCAGATATTTGTGGACCGACTCAAACTCCGTCTCTCGGTAACATAATATACTTTATGTTGTTCGTAGATGACTATACTAGAATGACTTGGCTTTATTTTCTTGAGAGGAAGTGAGATGCTTTCGCCACCTTTATGAAGTTCAAAGTACTTGCAGAGAATCAAAGTGGATACAGGAATAAGACCTTGAGAACAGATCACGGATGAGAGTTTATCTGAAGACCATTCTTGGACTATTGCTAACAGAAGGGGATACATAAGTAGTTGACTGTGCAGTATTCTCCACAGCAGCATGGAGTCGCAGAAAGAAAGAAAAAAACCATTGTGGAGATGGCCAGAAGCATGCTAAAGGGAAAAGGTCTTCCCAACAAGTTCTGGGCAGAAGCTATTAACACATATACTTATCTTCTGAACATATCGCCTACAAAAGCAGTTAGGGACAAGACACCATATGAAGCGTGACACAAAAGAAAACACGTGGTACTCAATTGAAAGTATTTGGATGTATTGGATATGCACTTACACCCTCTCAAGGAAGAGAAAAGTTTGATGAGAAGGTGAGAAGTTGATTTTCATCGGATATAGTGATAAATCAAAGGGATATTGTCCGTATAATCCGATCACTGACAAGTTAGTTTTATCGAAAGATGTTATCTCTGATAAACATGCAGCTTGGAAGTGGCAGGAAGAGTCTTCTATGACTCAGATGTTCCAGTATACAGAAGCAGTAGCAGAAGCATCTGTACATAACCCTATCAGAACAACAGAAGCAACAACAAAAGTTATTGTACAGAATCCCATCGGAATAACATGAGCTAGTTCCTCTAGAACCATTCCCAAATTAAAAGGTCCTATTGGAGATACACCACCGATGACGTATCGATCATTCACTAAAATTATGAGCAAGCTAACTTTGCTCTTGCTGCATTTGAGCCACAGAACTTTGAGGAGGCAGTCATAGAAGAAAAATGGAGAAATGCCATGAAGGATGAGATAACGTTCTATAGAGAAGAATGACACGTGGTCATTGGTCGATCTCCCAGAAGGAATAGAAGCTATCGACTTGAAGTGGGTATACAAGACCAAGTATAATGAAGATGGATACGTGCAGAAGCATAAAGCTCACACCATCGCAAAAGGCGCTAAAGGGTTATACGCTATCTAAAAGGCACACAAAAGGTTGGATTGAAGTATACAAAAGAGCAGAATGATGATCTAGCGGGTTATATAGATAATGATTGGGCAGGAAACCTGGATGATCACAGAAGCACATCAGGATACTTGTTCTGTATTGGAACGAAGCCCATTTGATGGAGTTCAAAGAAGTAAAGCATTGTTGCCTTCTCATCGGCGGAAGCTGAGTACATCGCAGCAAACGAAGCAACAAGAGAAGCTGTTTGGCTTAGAAGGTTACTTCTAGAGTTATTACAGAAGGTGTCTTCTATGATAACTAATCTGCAATTGCTATGACTAAGAATCCATTTTTCCATGCAAGATTGAAGCACATAGAACTTCGTCATCATTTCATCAGATAGATGGTTTCACAGAAGGAGATACTTCATCAGCACCTATGATCAACCCCTAGATGTTCTTACAAAGGCGGTGTCTTCTGAGAAGTTCGAGACTTTCAAAGACTACTTCAAGACATAAATTAAGAAGGGGTGTTCAAGGTAATTTATGATACAATTGAATGCGGTATTAAAGTTAATAACGGAAATATCATTAAGTGGAGCATTAAGAGAGCATTTTAGTAGATAATTAAATCTGTCATTTAAGGTAGCAGTTTCTATTGTCATTTGAGTTTCTACTCCTCCCTATATATAGAGGAGCGTGTAATCATTTGAAAAAAATAAAGAAGAAAATAGTTTGCAGCATAAACACTTGAACTCCATCAAATATTCATCGCTCGTATGAGCAATAGCTCTACAGAAGGTTTCTTCTATCCTACAGAAGGTCGTCGGCAGTATAGAACCTGCGTTCTACTATAATCTTCTCCCTTCCTATCCAATCCTTTCACACATAACCCCCAACATTTTTTAATGCTCATAGCCGCAAACTCCATCTAAAAATCCCAAATTACTTTTAACATTTAACATCATTTCTTAATTAGTAATCATAAGAAAATTCTTAAATAAGACAATCATCTCAAAATTTATGACATCTGTTAGAATATCAAGGAAACTCCCATAAAAAATCAAATTCTTTTTAGTCGTTATAACGGCTAACTTATTATCACCGTATCTGAAACATATCCTTGTTAATCATATTGATTTACAATAACTTTTATTTACTACGTTGCATATTACTTTGCCAAACTTGTTTCTTCAAAATCCGGGAGATTGATTTTGTGCCAAGATGAAAGCAAAAATCATGCAGTGCTTTTACAATCATCAATTTGATCAATCCAATCGTTATCGGCATATCACACGAGGTAATGCTTTCATTTTTTTCCAAAATTAAATCCCACATTCTTCGTACCTTGACATAATATTTGACACACTTGACTACTCTAGAATGAGTCTTTAGGGGAACTACTGGTAATCTTCAAAGCAAATTTTATGTTGGTAAGATAGATTAATGAACTGCTAGGGTTTCATTAAAATGTGTAAATGTCATTATCTTATTGTAACATTACATGAAGAGCCATCCGAGTTGTTGTAGCCGTTACATTTATCCTTTGAAGGCCTTACTCTTCATTCCTTTATAGTCGTTCATTCTCTCTAATATATAGACTTCGTCACCGGCATGTACATGCTTCACTTCTTTATTGTCTCCTCTTGCACAATTTTTGAGAAGTTATTTCTAACGTTAATGCATTTCGTACTCAACAATGCTCCCACCATTGCTCATGATTCCGATTCCACACACCATGTGACATCAAAATCTGTAAGTTTACAAGTTTGAGAGTGTTATTCTACCTCGAAATAACTTGTGATTGGTGATGTTCATGTTTGGAAGATTTATATTTTGGTTTATCTTATAATCCTCTTGTACATTACGTTTAATAATGTTCTATGTGGTAAATGTCATTTTATAATTTGTAATCTCGTTAAGTGTGTTAGTAGTCTCGGAAGTTGGGTGATGTTAATGGCCTAAGAATTAGAAGGGAGTTAATATCATAGTAACTAGGTAGAATAAATGGTGGTTGTAGATCTTTCTTAGGACTTTATATAAGGAGAAGCAATCTCTAAATGATGTCAGAGAGAAAGAGGAGATAAAAGCGAGAAGAGAAAGACCAAGAAGGCATTCTGATCGCAACAAAAGAAAAAAGGCTCCGCAGTTAGTCAAAATATCCTTTCCAAATTTTTTTATTCATTATTTCCAGAAACACTTCGCTATGTCGCAACATTTCTGCAAACTCTTCCATAGCAAAGCACCGCTTTCCAAACAACCTCAATAAATTTTGGTATCAGAGGCTACGTCTTCCAGCAGCATGTTCTTTTCCTATTCGCCCAGCCAAATCCCGATCTTTGATGGGGAGCATTATGATTATTGGAGTTCGCAAATGGAGACTATTTTTCTCTCACAATTTGTGGAGAATCGATATTGAAGCTCTGAAGAAAATGACGACTCATCAAGTGAGGAAGAAGGTGCTGGAGCACAAGAAAAGAAGGGAAAAGAAAAGATGAAGAAGAATGCGATGGCGTTGCGGATCTTGCAACAATCTGTAAGTAAGACGATTTATCCAAGGTTTATGGTCTCAAGAAGGCGAAAGAAGCATGGAACGTATTAAAGAATGAATTTCAAGGCCCAAGTGTTTTCCATCAAGCTTCAAGGCTTGTGGATGGATTTTGACAACTTGGCCATGAAGGAGTCTGAAACGGTGAAAGGTTTCTTCTCAAGAGTTGTAGAAATCATGAATCAAATCAAGGTTGTGGAAAAAGTGTTGAGAAGCCTTCCGTAGAAGTTTGAGCACGTTGTTGCTGTGATTGAAGAAACGAAAAATCTGGGAGAAACTTATGTGTATGAGCTAATGGGTTCTCTTGAAGCACACGAAAGAAGTGCAAATGAAGTTAAATATTTTAGAAAGGAAGTCGGAGCAGAAGGAGCGTATTGTGAACAACAGCGGAGAGTTTTATGGTCGTGGACGTGAATGCCGTTCTCGAGGAAGAGGGAGACGATATACAGCAAGCCACTTCCACAGTAGACAAGACCATTCCTGGAGTAGATCTAGAAATTCAATAGGTAGTTACTATATTTACAGAAAAGCTGGACCTGTGTCAAAGGATTGTTATTTGAGGTGCAAGAGATGTCGATTTCCAAATCATTCAGAATGAGATTGTTATTTTAAAGAAAAGCAGCAGCAGCCGCAAAAACATGTGTCTCAAAATTCGGTAAATTTTTTAAAACAAGAAGAATCGAAGCAAGTATTCTATTCTTGTTTTAATGCAATGCAAGATATGAATGAAGTGTGGTTTTTGGATAGTGGCTGTAACAATCATGTGATAGGAAATAAGGAAAAGTTTGTGGAGATCGACAACAGCTACAACTCGTTGTTAGGCCTTACAGACTGCAAAAGGATAAAAATTGAAGGAAAGAGAATCGTTGCTATAACAGCAGCAAATGGTGAAAAAAAAAGCGGATTAATGATGTGTTATATTCTCCAGGCATTGCTCAAAATCTTTTGAGCATGGGACAAATGATGAAAAGATGTTATAAGGCTCAAAATCTTTTGAACATGGGACAAATGATGAAGAGATGTTATAAGGTTGCCTTTGCTGATGGTCAATGTGAGATCGTTGACAAAAAATGAGAAGATTATTGTTGTAGTGAAGATGACGGCGAATAACTTGTTTCCACTGAAGATGAATTCGTTCTTGAATGTTGCATTGAAGAGTGAAGTTGTTGATGAAGCTCAGTTATGGCATCTGTGATATGGACATTTGAATCACGAGGGCCTCACGTTGTTTGGAGAGAGGAATATGGTCTTCGGTCTTCTAAAGATCCAATAAGCAGCAGAATGCGTCTGTGAATGATGTACGTATGGGAAGCAACATCGTCTTCCTTTTCCAATAACTCTTGGAGAGCTAAAGCCTCCTTTGAGTTGGGGAATGCTGACATTTGTGGTTCAACCTAAACTCCAACGATTGGTAAACAGGTGATACTTTTTCTTATTTGTTGATTATTACACTCATATGATATGGGTATACTTTCTTGAAAAAAATCGAAGGCTTTCATTACTTTTTTGAGTTTCAAGGCCAATGTAGAGAAACAAAGTGGATATAAAATAAAGAATTTGAGAATATATCGTGGCGGATAATTCATTTACAAGCCGTTTCTAGATTATTGTAAGCAGCATGGAATACAACGAGATGTTACTGAGAGAAAGAACATGAATATTGTTGAGATGGCTCGAATTATGCTCAAAGGCAAGGGTCTTCCAGATTCATTATGGGCCGAAGCTGTGAATACAACGGCTTACATTCTCAATCGACCACCGACGAAAGCTATTTAGAACAAGACGCCTTACGAAGCATTGCATAAGAAGAAACTTGTGGTTTATCACTTGAAAGTATTTGAATGTGTCGCATATGCTATTTTGACGAAGAAGAATGAGAAGTTTGATGAGAAGAGTGAGAAGCTAATATTTATAGGTTATAGCGAGGAATTTAATGGTTATCGGTTGTCTGACCCAAAGACTATCAATCTTGTTATTTCAAGAGATGTTATTTTCGATGAGAATGCAACATGGAAATGGGAGAACGAGTCTTCTCAGACTCAGCCAACGTGTTCTTATCTAGAAGCACTAATAAAGCATCAGCTAGTTCCTCAAGAGCAAATTTAAAGAATGAAGATTATGACGATGCAAAGGAGGTATTGCTCGTTAACTGAAGTTTACGAGCAAGCTAACTTTGCACTTGCTACGTTTGAGCTGCGGAATTTCGAAGAGGTCGCAAAAGAAGAAAGATAGAGAAATGCAATGAAAGAAGAGATGTCTAGTATTGAAAAGAATGATACTTGGTTCATAGTAGACCTTCCCAAAGGAAAAGAAGCAATTGGCTTGAAATGGGTGTTCAAAAGAAAGTTCAATGAGGATGGAAGTGTACAAAAGCAGAAAGCTCGTCTTGTAGCAAAGGTTACTCAGAACAACCCGGAGTTGATTTCACTGAGACGTTCACCCTTGTAACTAGAATAGAGACTATTCGAAATGTGCTAAAACTTGCCGCACATATAGAGCTTGAAGTTTCCAACTTGATGTGAAGTCAGCCTTTTTAGACGGAGTACTATAAGAGGAAGTGTATGCTCAACAACCGCAAGGGTTCGCTGTTAAAGGACAAGAAGGCAAAGTGTATCGAATTTACACACCGAGAGCATGGAATTACGAGATAGATTCCTACTTGCAGAAGAATGGATTTGAAAGAAGTTTGGTAGATGACTTTTCGCTACCCTTCATCGATCAAATGCTTGATAGATTAGTTGGATTCATTTTACTATTTTCATGATGGATATGCACATTCCAATCAGATTGCGGTAACATCAGAGGACCAAGAGAAAACTACTTTTACATGTTCGTATGGAACATTTGCCTTAAGGAAAATGCCATTTGGGCTATATAATACACCAAGTACCTTCCAAAGGTGTATGATGGCAATATTCTCCGACATGGTGGAGAAAGATATTGAGGTATTTATGAATGATTTTTCCGTTTTTTGTGACACTTTTGATTTATGTCTCCTAAATTTAGAGAAAGTGCTTACACGTTGCAAAGAGACGAAACTCATGCTAAACTAGGAAAAGTGCCACTTCATGGTAAACGAAGGTATTGTGTTAGACAACAAGGAATCTGAGAAAGGACTTGAAGTAGACATGACAAAAATCGAATCTATTGAGCTGATGCAACCTCCGACGAATGTTAAGGTTGTTCGAAGTTTTTTAGCACACACTAGCTTTTATAGGTGTTTTATTTAAGATTTCTCAAACATTGGTAAGCCTTTTAGTAAGTTACTTTATAATGATATTTGTTTTGAGTTTATTGATGAATGTTTACAAGCTATCTTGAGAGTTAAAAGGGTGTCTAATCACTACACTTATAGTGATAGCACCAAATTAGAGTTTGCCGTTTGAGATGACCGATGCGAGTGATTTTGCTGGTGGAGTCATTCTTGGTCAAAGAAGGGATCGGATGTTTCATACCATATATTATGCCAGCAAGACGTTATCAAAAGCTCAACTTAATTATGCAACAATGGAGAAAAAGTTTATTGTTATTGTTTATTCTTTTGATAAATTTCGTTCTTATCTTCTTGGTGCGAGCGTCGTGGTCTGTACATATTATTCGCCAATTAAATACTTGATGGCGAAGAAAGGCGCAAGACCGAGATTGATAAAGTGGATTTTATGAATCCAAGAGTTCGGCATTGAGATTCAAGATAGGAAGGGGATTGAGAATTCGGTTGCAAATCATCTTTCCATATTGAAATCTAATAATCCCGGAACGAATTGAGCAAAGGAAACAATGAAAAGCGGATGAATGAGAATTTTCCAGATGAGTAATTATTTTCCATATTTGTTGTTTGACTTCAAGCACTCCATGATATGCAAATTTCGTCAACTTCATTGTAAGTAATGGGCCACCTCTAAACTTAAATTCCCATCAGCATAAGAAATTTCTTCATGATATATGTTAACGCAAAAATATCACGAGGAAATATCAGCGTACAAATTATCGTATTGAAGATATAGCGGGTTCAATCTCTAGTCACGGACAAGGCACGTGAGTCCTCTGATTCGATACTTGTAAGATATCCTAAATATAGATGGGCTGATGCTCTGGCGAATATCTGCTGGAGCTTCAGAGAGGTATGTTGATGAAGATGCTGGAGCTGTAGAGCTTGATCCGGCGGGTCTTCAGGGGTGGCAAAGATCACCAGGGCTGTAGAAGCTTGATCTGGGGAGTCTTCTGAGGATAGGCGAAGAGCACCAGGGCTGTTGTGGAAGCTTGATCTGGAGTCTTCAAGAGTGACGCTTGATCTGGAGTGTTCTGAAGATACGAAGAACACCGGGCTACTTGATCTTGATCTTGAAAGCTTGAACTTGATCTTCAGGCTTGAACTTGATCTTTAGACTTGATCTCGATCTTCAGACTTGATCTTGAACCTTGATCTTGGCAGCACTGCGTCGATCGGGTGAGGAAAAGATGCTCGAGAACTTCGCTATCGAAGGAGCTCCTCACTCTTGAAGTTGTCGAGGCCGCTGGAAAAATATAACTCCAAGGATAATATATCACCACGAGAATCTCGTCGTCCTGCTATGGGACCTTCAGAGATAAACCTGCAGAGGAGCCTTCGGAGATAAACCTGCTATGAGGCCTTCGAATATATACCCACAGAGGGGCCTTCGGAGATAAACCGGCAAGAGGGGCCTTCGGAGATATACCCGCAAGAGGGGCCTTCAGAGATAAACCCGCAAGAGGGGCCTTCGGAGAACCCGCTAGAGGGGCCTTCGCCGCACTACCCGCAGAGGGGGCCTTCAAAGATAAACCCGCAAGAGGGGCCTTCGGAGATATACCCGCTAGAGGGGCCTTCGGAGATAAACCCGCAAGAGGGGCCTTCGTCGCACTACCCGCAGAGGGGCCTTCGCCGCACTACCCGCAGAAGGGTCTTCGCCGCGCCGCACCACCCGCTGAGGGGTCTTCAAAAATAACTAGAATCTCTTTATAACCCAATGGGGCTTAAGAGAATAAGAGAGAAGAGAGAATTTTTTGTGTGTCCCAAGTAAGGGGGAGGGACTCCCTTTATATAGGAATTGAGAAGTCATTAGATAGTATTTCTTTCCGATGTGGGACAAGTGCATGTGGGCTTAAGGTTATATTGGGCCGACATTTGGATTGGGCCGAAGTATGAATGGGCAAATATATGGGCTAGGCCCAGTTCATTTTATAATTGGGTTAGGCTTATTGGGTTAGCATATGGGCTGAACCACAATTTTAAAACCCAATAATAAATGGGTTGGGCTTGATCTTTTTTATAATCTCAGGCCTGTGTATTATATATACACTAAGATATAAGTGCAAAATATTTCATATCGTGAAGTCTTATAATATAAAGACAATCAATCATATTCGGCTAATATAATATATGGTTTAGGCCGAATGACATTATTTCGACATCGATAAAATTTCAATGTCTACAAATGCCCCCACTTTAATTCGTATCTCGTATGTGTTTGTCTATTGCAGAGAGATTAGAATTAAAGTATGTGAATATTGGAGTGGGATCCGTATGACACATGATGTGTATTTCACAAATCGGAACCGTGGTTTATTTCAAGGAGACAATGGTATATGTGTCTTGCGAAGGACGAGAACCCACAAGAAGAAGATACGCTGAAGTTACCATGTCTTCCATCCAAAATGGGCCATTGTGCTCCGCCTGATTCTTATCCAACACTGATCGAAGGAGATCCATATGATTCTTATCGCCTCAGGGCCTGGTCTTTATTGTCTCCATCCACGATGTCCTATGTCGAGCCAAAACCTTCGCTTACATTTGGCGAATCTTGTTGGGAAGAGTATTTTTGGGAGTTGCTGGATAATCATCAATGGCAGCTCGAATTCCAGAAAGGATTGCTCAATTCGAAGGGAATAAAGAAGTTGATGACGCTTCTGTCGACCCTGAACTTGAGTGACCCAGCTGTGGCTTCTCGAGCTTATATATGGGAAGACATCAAGGAGAAGATTTTCAAAACTCCCTCTAGTCAGGGTCACACACTTACTGAGGAGTTGGAGAATATTCTCGATCTCATCAATGAAAGTGAGCATTTGGAATGGGCTCCTATCTATGCCTCGGTGGAAGAATATATGCAAGGATCGACAAAATATTCAGATCTATTGCCCACCGTTGAAGGGACAATAACAGAAGAATAACTAGCCGACGTTAAAACAATTGTCTGATTGTATTGGGGCTAAAGCGACCTTAGAGGATTCTCCAGACTGTTGCCATCGCTAAGAAGGCAGATGAGGACATATCAAGATTGAAAGGGCCATGTCTGCTTTTAAGAATGCCTTGATAGTCCGTGATGAAGATCGTTTGTCCTTCAATGAACTTCGAGAGCAGCTGAAGAGGATTCGTGAAGAGATTGTCCAATTTACCTGGGAAGCTTAATTTCACCCTCTAGCTTGTTTCGGCTCAGAATAGGACTTTCCTTCTTTGTAGGACTATCATTTCTTCGAATAAAAAGTCCTTTCATTTCAAAGTCGTTCATCTCTTATACTCGTAGAACAACGACTTTAATATATATATATATTTTTAAGCCGTTCACAGTTTATACTCGTGCGGGCCAGGAGTATTACATTTTATTTAGCCGTTCACAGTTTATATTCGTGCGGGCCAGGAGTATTACATGATGATTTTTTTTTTGTTATGTCGTGCAGTTTAAGCTCATGCGACATGGAGCATTGTTCTTCAGGGGTAGTATCGCTTCAGGAACTTCCCATTGATTGGTCCGACGCGAACTCCATCTTGATCAACTATCTTGTAGGCGCCCCCGGTGTAAGCTTCTTGAACGACGTATGGGCCATCCCACTTTGATGTGAATTTGCTTCCGGTCTTATGCGTGACGATTACGGGTCTTCGCACCGCCAAAACAAGGTCACCTACTTGAAAGGAACGAGGTCGTACTTTCCTGTTAAAAGACTTCGACATCCTGGCCTGATAGCATTCAATCCGCTGCTAGGCTTCAAGACGTTTCTCATCCAAAGCTTCTAGTTCTTGTAAGCGTAGTCGCGCATTATCCTCTTGACAAAACCCCTCTTGTATGGCTATTCGCAGCGATGGTATTTGTTGTTCAAGTGGAAGGACCGCTTCAACGCCATAGACCAATGAGTATGGTGTCATTTGGGTCGCGGTTCTATATGTTGTTCGATACGCCCATAGAGCTTCTGCCACTCGCTCATGCCAATCTTTTCTGACTTTATCAACCACCTTTTTGAGAAGATTGCATAGCGTCTTATTGAACGCTTCTGCCAATCCATTTGCAGCCGCATAATACATGGAAGAGTTGTATTGCTTGAAGCCGAATTGTTCACAGAATTTATCTATGGCCTTATTAGAAAAGTTTCGGCCATTATCAGTGATGATATAGCGAGGAACACCATAACGAAAGATGATATTATTCTTGATGAAGGTGATCACTGTTTCTTTCTTCACCTCCCGAAAAGGTGCGGCTTCCGCCCATTTGGAGAAGTAGTCAGTTGCAGCCAGAATATATGAATGGCCCCCAGCGATTTAGGCGTGATAGGGCCTACAACATCTAGTCCCCATGCTTCAAATGGCCATGAAGCTACAGTAGGATGTAACGGCTCGGGTGATTGATGGATGAAGTTGGCATGAAACAGACAAGCTTGGCACCTCTTGGCATACTCCATGCAGTCTTTTACCATCGTCGGCCAATAATAACCCATTCTCTTCAATTGAAAATGAAGTTTGGGTCCAGACTAATGAGCTCCACATACTCCAGAATGCGCCTCTTTTACTGCTTTCGTGGCTTCTCCTTCTCCAAGACACCGTAAGAACACTCCTTCAAATGATCGACGATAAAGAGTATTCTTGAAATATATGAACCGAGGTGCTCGTCTCCTAACATCTACCCTTTGTCGAGGATGATCAGGCAACTTTCCATGCTCAAGAAAGTCAATTAGTGGTTGTCTCCAGTCTTTGTCTTCCATATTATAGACAGGGATGATATTAACTTCCTCTTCCTCCTCATTAAAGGTGGGAGGATCCACCCAAGCTTGACATAGTCGAATAGTAACCTGTTTGTCCACTGAAGTAAGTGAAGAAATGAGTCTTGCCAAGGCATCTGCTTGCGCATTTTCCTTTCTTGGTATATGACTTATTTTAAAATCCTGGAACCATCCCGCGAGCTTAACTGCATAGTCATGATATGGCAAAAGCTCTGGCTTACGAACTTCATATGTAGATAGAAGTTGATTAATCACAAGCTCGGAGTCCCCATATACCCTCAAACTATGCACTTTGTTATCCATAGCCATTTCTAATCCTAATATGAGGGCTTGATATTCAGCCATGTTGTTTGAGCATAATTGTGTAAGGGTGTATGCATATGGGATGATATCTCCATCAGATGTGACGAAGACAACTCCAGCTCCTGCACCCCTTTGGGTAGCCGATCCATCAAAGAACATCTTCCATGGGTGTGGAGTATCTACCAACATCACCTCTTCGTCGGGTAGTTCCTCCGGAATCTTCCAATTTTCTGGTATAGGATGATCTGCTAAGAAATCAGCCAAGGCTTGCCCTTTAACAGCTTTTTGGGGCACATACGAAATCTCGAACTCCTGGAGCATGAGTACCCATTTCGCTAGACGACCAGATAGTACTGGCTTTGACATGATGTATTTGAGAGGATCTGCCCGTGATATGAGGCGAACAGAATGTGCCTGCAAATAATGTCGCAACTTTTGTATAGCGAACATTAGTGCGAGGCATGTCTTCTCAATTGGAGAATACTTCATCTCCGCACCAGTTAACATTCTGCTCAAGTAGTATAAAGCGTTCTCCTTTCCATCATCATTCTCTTGGGCTAGCAGAACTCCTAAAGAAGCTTCTTGCGCCGCTATAAAAGTATGAGTGGCCTTCCTTGGATGGGTGCATTAAGGACCGGCGGCTTTGACAAATAAGCCTTTATGCTGTTGAATGCATTTTCACACGCTTCGTCCCACTCAAAAGGAGTACCCTTCTTCATCAATCTATGGAACGGATGGCATCGTCCGGCCAAGTTTGATATAAACCTTCGAATGTATGCAAGTTTCCCTTGAAGGCTCTTCAACTCATGTATATTCCTTGGTCCTGGCATCTTCATAATCGCATCTATCTTTGATTGATCGACTTCAACCTCGATGTCGAACGATAAATCCAAGGAACTTTCCCGAAGTGACCCCGAATGCACACTTCATGGGATTCATCTTCAGTTGATATTTACGCAGTCTGTCAAATACTTTTCTCAAGTCATTAATATGATCATGTCTTCGTTTGGACTTGACAACCAAATCATCCACGTAACACTCTACGTTTTTATGTAGCATATCATCGAAGATGCGCTGCATTGCTCTTTGATAAGTTGCTCCTGCATTCTTCAACCCAAAAGGCATCACCTTATAATAGTAGATTCCTTTTGGTGTACGAAAAGCTGTCATTTCTTCATCTTTCGGGTCCATTCGAATTTGATTATATCCCGACGATGCATCCATAAAACTGAGGGCTTCATAGCCTGTGGTAGCGTCTACCATTATCTCAGTGATCGGAAGCGGAAAATCGTCCTTGGGACACGCATTATTGAGATCACGAAAATCAACGCAAACTCGGAGTTGACCGTTCTTTTTCTTGACGGGTACGATATTTGCGATCCATGTTGGGTACTTCACTTCCCGAATGAATCCAGCTTCGATAAGTTTATTGACTTCGACTTCTATCTGGGGAATCAACTCCGAACGAAAATGCCGTTGAGCTTGCTTTATGGGACGAACCCCATGCTTCACAGCTAACTTGTGGACTGCAATATTTGGGTCAAGGCCGGGCATTTCTTTATAGCTCCATGCGAAGACATCTTTGTATTCCTTCAACAGTTGGATATATAATTCCTCTTCTTCAGGGGTTAAACTCGCACTAAGGAAAGTAGGACGGTGATCCCCTTCTTTTCCAAGGTCTACTTCCTTCAGTTCATCAATAGTAGACTTCTTCCCATCTTCGAATACTTCAGGAGCATCTTCCGCATCATCTTCTTTGTGAGATGCGTTTTCATTAGCCTCTGAAATCGTGACATGATAAGAAGCAACATCATCTTCAACGCTATCTTGAGATAGCTCATCGTTGCCATTTGTAGTTATCCACGTCTTCGTGGTCATTTTCAACACCTCTCCAGTGGCACCTCCACCACAGTTCGACGCTTCATTTGGGAAGGAATTTTACTACGGAGGTCATTTGTGTCTTCAATTATGATTGGAACGTCTTTCCTCTTGTCCACACTCTTCCACATCATTCGACTTCTTAGAGTGTCGCCTAACCTCAGTTGTGCCGGTCTCTGAGCAACAGTCTTTTCCCCCAGAGCTCCAAGTCTATCAAATACTGATTTTCGTTCGGATGGGGCTCCAAGTCGATCGAATACTGAAGTTCTCGTTGATTTGGCTGTAGTTTTATCATCAGCCTCAATGTTTTGAGTTGAAGCCTTCTTCAACGCTTGATCGACGGGCTTAGGTGTATCGTGCCCAAGACCAAGTTTTGACTTTTGAGTATCACATCCCGGATTGGCCTCTTTTGAAATAGCCCCAAGCGCCTTTAAGTCCTCTGTGTAGCCGGCCGCAGAGATTAGCCTGAATGCATTTGGATCAAATCCGTTGGTGCGCCTGTCAGGCAATGAATCTGGATATATAATTGCCCTTTGTTTAGGCCGGACAAAACCTTTTAAAGGCGTACTCGTTTGAGCAATTGTCGTCATTTTCGTTACTGGCCAGTTGAGTTCCTTTGGCACCATTATTTCTTCAGCGTGGCTATTCACGAAAGGTGGTTCCCCGGCCTTTCGGAAGGCTCTTGGGACATAGCGCAGAATTGGTTTGCTCTGCTTCGTCACATCTTCTGCCTGTATATTTTCAGGCATAATATCAGCTGAAGATTTCTCTTGTCGTATGGATGGTATATCTGCGCTTGATTCTTTTAGAGCGTTCTTTACGATAGGCTTTAAGTTTGACGCCTCCACATGTACACTCTTGTTCAAGTAAAACTTGGCGTCAGCAAAGTATGACTCCTCCTCTGTGAAGGGCTTAGCATCCGCCCATACTGTACACGACACTCCGTCCTTAATAAACTTAAAGCATTGATGAAGTGTTGATGCGACAACTCCATATTCGTGCATCCATGGTCGACCCAGTAACATATTATAGGTCGTCCTTGAATCGATAACATAGAATGTCGTGCAAGATTCCATGTCACCTATTGTGAGGGAAAGGCAAATTTTTCCTATGGCTCGTTCTCCGCCTTGGTTAAATCCCTGAATTATCAGCCGACTACTTGAGAGATCATCCACTCCCAAGCCAATATCCTTCAAGGTATTTGATGAAATGATATTGACTGCCGAACCTGGGTCAATCAGGATGCGATTAACCTTTGTGCCACATGTATATCCAGACACAAATAATGGTCGATTGTGTGACTTGTGGCCCACGAGAAGATCTTCATCAGAAAACGTGATAATCAGACAATTCTCCTTCACCTTTTCCACTGACATTGTTGTAGAACTTTCCGAGAAGCCAACCTTTAGATTGGACTGCTCCTTTTCCATGTCAATATGGTGACAACTTATGGACAAAGTCGCAAGCCTTTTAAATTTTTTAGGGAAGAAATCCCACACGGTGATTGGAGATGGCTTCTTCAAGGTTACTTCAACATCAGGCTTTCGCTTATCTACAACCTCCCTGAAGTTTGCCTTCATATTTCCTTTTTTAAAAACTCTTGCTCGAATAGGAGTTTCTTCTCTTGAGGCTTCAAAGTTTTTCTTCGGTTCCTTCTACGTGTTACCAAAGTCCAACCTTCCTCATCATGAACCGCCTCATGGGCAATTGCACAGCTTGACATCTTAACGTCCTGACTATCATCCAGTTCCACTTTCGAACAAAGGAAAGCAGCCATCTCATCAGAGTTAAACGACCCGAAGATAATATTGGATGCGTTCGTACTTGCTACGTCCACCAGCTTCGAGGAAACCATCGACCCTAAGTCAATCTTGTTATCTCGGGCAAGTTGCATAACCTTCTCTTTGAAGACAAAACACTTCTCAATAGGATGACCCAGAACACGGTGATACTTGCAAAAGTTTGGATCTCCCGCTCGACTCGCTTGTTTTGGGCGTTTCGACGGAGGGAGTTCAATCATTTTAACAGACAAAAGAAAGTCAAATATATCCGCAACATCTGAATATGGGAAAGGATATTGCTTATTCTGCCTTTCCTCCAGAGTCGGTCGCCTCTTCTCTGTCTGAGGAGTTGCTGGAGCATGGGTTGAAGTGCTTGATTGTCCTTTGTCCTTCGCATTCGGGACCTTGATAGGAACAACATCGGTGGCCAGCACTTGTTTCTTTCTTTCCTTGAAGGCAGGCTTGCCCCCAGTTCTATTAACTGGTCTTCCTGTTCCTTTGGATGGCTCGGGTACTGGAAGATCTCCCACACCAACTCCTACAAAGCTCAATTCCATATCATGTGCTCTTGTAGCTAATTCCTCAAAAGACCGAGGTTTGATCCCTTGTAGGATATAGCGAATCCTCCAAAGCATTCCTTGGATACACATATCTATTGACGTCGCCTCCGATAAGCGATCCCTACAGTTTAGACTTAGGTTTCTCCATCGTTGTAAATAATCAACGACGGGCTCGCCTTCCCATTGACGAGTGTTAGTGAGTTCTATCATGCTCACCACACGCCTCGTGCTATAAAAGCGGTTCAGGAATTCTCTTTCCAACTGCTCCCAACTGTCAATACTTCCTGGTTTTATGTCGATATACCAGTCAAAAGCATTTCCCTTCAAGGAGCGGACGAACTGTTTGACCATCAAGTCTCCATCTGTACCAGCATTGTCGCAAGTCTCGACAAAATGAGCCACATGTTGCCTTGGATTCCCCTTCCCATCAAATTGTTGGAAGTATGGGGGCTGATAACCCATTGGCATGCTCAAGTTTTCGATTCTTTGGCTGTACGGCTTATTGTATGCCAAAGGTGTCGCATACTTTCCCTCAAGTTCATCCTTCAGAGCCTCTTGTATTAGCTCTTTCATTGCTCTAGTTGAGACTGGAGCATCAACAGAGATAGATACAGGCTTCGGTGAATCATCCACGTTCAGCACATTCTTGCCTTTATCCTTGCCTATGTGAGAACCTCCTTCATTAGATGTTCTTCTAGACTCTTGTTCGGTGGCGTCTTTTCGGCAATCTCCTTACAGGATGGAATAGATCGAAGAATGTCTTCTATCTCCTCCATTTGCTTGCGCGTTTTGGCCCTTGATTCAGCAAAGCTCCATTTCGGGGTGCAGTCTGATGAAGAATCCTCAAGAGGAGAGACACTTGATGAGCTATTGCAGAAATTACCCAAATGAATTGGTGATATGGAACTCTTGCTGAGAAGGCTTCTTTCAGTAACCGCCTTATATGATGGAGATGACTTTGGAGAGATGGATTTTAGAATCTCTTCGGTCTCCTTATATATATCAGCAATCGGTCTAGTCTTGGTAAAGTTTCTGGAACCAGGCGATGAAAAGCCTTCAGACGAGTGAGAAGGGAAACCAACTGGCTGATTATTCACAGCATTGACGGAGTTCTTCAGCATGATCATCTTTGAAGCCATCTGGATACTTAGATGTAAAGAGATGAGAGGTAGAGATGGTCCCACTGGGCGTGCCAGAAATTTGTTAACGCAAAAATCTCACGAGGAAATATCAGCGTACAAATTATCGTATTGAAAATATAGCGGGTTCAATCTCTAGTCACGGACAAAGCACGTGAGTCCTCTGATTCGATACTTGTAAGATATCCTAAATATAGATGGGCTGATGCTCTGGCGAATATCTGCTGGAGCTTCAGGGAGGTATGTTGATGAAGATGCTGGAGCTGTAGAGCTTGATCTGGCGGGTCTTCAGGGGTGGCAAAGATCACCAGGGCTGTAGAAGCTTGATCTGGGGAGTCTTCTGAGGATGGGCGAAGAGCACCAGGGCTATTGTGGAAGCTTGATCTGGAGTCTTCAAGAGTGACGCTTAATCAGGAGTCTTCTGAAGATACGAAGAGCACCGGGCTGCTTGATCTTGATCTTGAAAGCTTGAACTTGATCTTCAGGCTTGAACTTGATCTTTAGGCTTGATCTCGATCTTCAGACTTGATCTCGATCTTCAGACTTGATCTTGAACCTTGATCTTGGCAGCACTGCGTCGATCGGGTGAGGAAAAGATGCTCGAGAACTTCGCTATCGAAGGAGCTCCTCACTCTTGAAGTTGTCGAGGCCGCTGGAAAAATATAACTCCAAGGATAATATATCACCACGAGAATCTCGTCCTGCTATGGGACCTTCAAAGATAAACCTGCAGAGGAGCCTTCGGAGATAAACCCGCTATGAGGCCTTCGAATATATACCCACAGAGGGGCCTTCGGAGATAAACCCGCAAGAGGGGCCTTCGGAGATAAACCCGCAAGATGGGCCTTCGGAGATATCCCGCAAGAGGGGCCTTCGGAGATAAACCCGCAAGAGGGGCCTTCGGAGAACCCGCTAGAGGGGCCTTCGCCGCACTACCCGCAGAGGGGGCCTTCGGAGATAAACCCGCAAGAGGGGCCTTCGTCGCACTACCCGCAGAGGGGCCTTCGCCGCACTACCCGCAGAAGGGTCTTCGCCGCGCCGCACCACCCGCTGAGGGGTCTTCAAAAATAACTAGAATCTCTTTATAACCCAATGGGGCTTAAGAGAATAAGAGAGAAGAGAGAATTTTTTGTGTGTCCCAAGTAAGGGGGAGGGACTCCTTTTATATAGGAATTGAGAAGTCCTTAGATAGTATTTCTTTCCGATGTGGGACAAGTGCATGTGGGCTTAAGGTTATATTGGGCCGACATTTGGATTAGGCCGAAGTATGAATGGGCCAATATATGGGCTAGGCCCAGTTCATTTTATAATTGGGTTAGGCTTATTGGGCTAGCATATGGGCTGAACCACAATTTTAAAACCCAATAATAAATGGGTTGGGCTTGATCTTTTTTATAATCTCAGGCCTGTGTATTATATATACACTAAGATATAAGTGCAAAATATTTCATATCGTGATGTCTTATAATATAAAGACAATCAATCATATTCGGCCAATATAATATATGGTTTAGGCCGAATGACATTATTTCGACATCGATAAAATTTCAATGTCTACAATATACAATTTTATTTTTCAGATGAGCCATATTTGGTCAAGTTGGAAAAAGATAATCTATTGCGTCGGTGTGTTCCGTAAGTGGAGCAACTCATAATACTTACAGGTTGTCACGCAAGCTTGCAAGGGGGTATCGAAGGCATAAAAACAACCTCAAAGATACTTTAAAGCAGATTTTATTGAATGACAATATTTAAAGATGCTCACGTGTTTGTCATGAAATTCGATCAGTGCCAAAGAGTTGTAAATATTTCTCAGAGGCATGAGGTACCATTGACGAACGTTCTTGAGGTTGAATTTTTCGATGTTAGGGGAATATACTTTAAGGGTTTGTTTCCCTCGTAATTTTGACATTCTTATTGCAGTGGATTATGTCTCCAAGTGGGTGGAAGATTGTGCATGCCCAAAGAACGATGCACATGTGGTGACAAAATTGTTGAAGAAGAAAATATTCACTCATTTTGGCACTCTAAGAGCTATCATAAGTGATGGAGGTACGCATTTTTGTAAAAAATTATTTACGAAGTTACTCTTGAAATATGAATTAAAGTACAAGGTCGCAACCGCATACCACCCGCATGCTAACGGACAACTAGAGGTGACAAACAAGGAGACAAAGCGGACCTTAGAGAAGTCTGTTAATCCACGATGCGCTTTGGGCTTATCAAACAACATTTAAAATACCCGTCAAGATGTCACCATACCAGTTGTCTTTGGCAAGAGTTGTCCCTGCCGCTAGAATTTGAACACAAGGCATTTTAGACGATAAACAAATTAAATTTATATCCAAAATTTGTCTATTGGAAAATATCATTTGCAAATACATGAAATAGAAGGCTTTCGCCTACAAGCGTACGAGATTTCGCGGCTATATAAAGAAAAAACGGAATTTTGGCATGGCAAAAAGATCTTGAACAAAGAATTCTAAGGTAGCAAGTTCTTCTTTATAACTTTCGTCGTAAACTTTGTCTTGAAAAATTGAAGTCCCGGTGGTTCGGACCATTTTTGGTTGATTGCGTGTTAAATTTTTGAGCGGTTGAATTACATAGAAAAGAAGAACCTTTAATAGTGAACGTGCAACATCTCAAGCCTTATTTCAAATAAGCAATTGAGCGGCAACCTAGTATGCCTAAACTTGCCATCCCAATTATATATGAAATAGGAGATAACAGTCAAGCCGATGAGTACAATCGAAGCAATGCTCCGGATGCAACTCGAGTCTAGTTTTCCTTCTCATTTTTTTAGTTTAAATTTTTTTTCTTATTTCATTTTATTTTAATTTTTTGTTTTGCTTTTACAAAGTACAGAGGGACGTGTGCTCAACTTCTTAAGGCGACCTTTACGAAGCACACGAATCATAGAATGCTGGATGATGAGTCTTCCAATTCTGTATGACATGTCCCTCCCATCAATTAAAAAAATATGAAGATGATGACGAAGATGATGAAGAGGATGATGAAAAATTATTATAAAAAGTAATAATAAATAAACTTCTTTACGGATTTCACTCAATTGAAAGACACGTAACCCTAATCTTATTATTTTCTTGTTATTTCAGCTTGTCGCCAAAAACAAGCCCCACCAAATTGAGGGTTTTTCTTTGCCGTATTGGCCGCCTCGCCTCAGATACATATGGATGTACGACTCCAACGATGACACCAACGACGAGCTATTCTAGGGGAGTATCAGGTACCCTTCATTTTTTATGCTTTCTATTTACATCGGGACGATGCATAGTCTAGGTTTGGGGGTGCCGATTATTTTCTGTTCTGCTTTGCTTTATTGTTTGGTTATTGTGATTGTTTATTTTGAGTTAGGATGATCTATACAAGCGTGCTTCGAATATTTTTTTTAGGTTGTTTTAAGGTCAAGTCTATGCGTGTCAAACTCCCTTAGCGAAACTTGATATGATCTTTGATGAGTTGGTTCTTATTCATGGATGACAATTAGTACATTTGCTAACAACCTTTGGAAGAGCTAAAAATGGATCTTAAATTTTGGTTGGACATAATTTTAGTTAAAAAACAATGACTCGATATGTAGTGTTAGTGATTGAAAATAATTTTAGAAATCTAATAACACGTGGTGGTTGGTGTTGAGTGGTGCAGGTTACACATTAACAGGAACTAATTAACAATAACTTTAGATAAGAATGTCACAGTTAATATTAACTGAATTGGCTGCTAGGAATTAATTGAATATAGAGCGCAGGGATACGTGTAAATCATATTTGAATTCCTCTGATAATTTATCTAAGCGTTCAATTCATCAACGACAAGTTTAATAAATTTAGTTGCTCGGAACTTTCATGATTGACATTTTCCAAATATCCTTGCTTATTTTTATTATTTTTATTTTCATTCATTAGTCATCGATTAGTCTAGATAATATTTAATGGTCAGATTTGATACTTTGGAAAGAATTATTTCTCATGAGAACGATATCTCAAGTGCTATAATCAATCTGTGTGGATACTTGCACACAACGCCTTTTCAGTAGAACAAAAGACACAACAAGAACGACTTTCTACTCATTGGTTAGCAACTCGTTACTGCAATACGTACCACATTCACTTAGCTTCCCGAAGACAATTCACCAGCCGCTCGTGGAACACACTGGAGACACACAGTCCTGCACAGTCCCTCTTAGGACGACCAAGATATCACACAACCCTTTGCACTCTTACACGTTATTGTGAGATGTAGAAACCAAACGATCACTTAGCACTTTCCGTTTCTCTCCCAATCACACATATCACACATACATAGGTTAACAACTCACCCATTCCACATCATTACTTATAATCTGTGAGCTTCGTCTAACTTTACGGAGGAAACCATTGTGAAAGTTGTCCAAGTTCATTGGAACAATCCATTGATTTGTTTCCTAAAATATTCAATCACAATGGGTGAGATTCATTTGCGCAGATAATTTTTCAACGATTGTTGTGCTTAAGAAGGAATGTCCTTAAATGGTAAGTTCTCTTTCCATGCATATGGAAGATTAATTACTAGATCATATTCAAACCATAACTAATATTATTTGAGTTGATGGTTATCGCCTTACAGTGTTGCCTTGCTATGGAAAATCACTGGTTTTCATAATTAAATATTTTATTTTCAAGTCATTATATGAAATATCCATATTCTATTTTAAGGTTATCTAATCAAAATAATTGGGACGTCCATAATTGATTTAACCAAAATCAATTTGGACAGTTGAAAATTATATTTCGAATATATTTTAATATATATTTGAAAATTATATTTTAATACAGAATAGACGTAATAGTACATTAATACTTTAATGTAGAAAACATCGCACTTTTCAAGCTCAGCATCGCACGTTATGTACTGTGCTGATAACAATTACTTCGTCTTGAATGATACTACAGAGCATACTGTTACAATTCTTTTGATATATATATATATATGGACACACGAATTAATTTGATGCAAGCATGCTAAGGGAAGAAAGAGAGGGAACTAATCATGACAACGAGAGAGCAACCAACTAAGAAGGCAGGAACGCCCGTCCCGGGAGCTGCGGACGATGAGTTCCCATTTCTTGTCCCGGCCCATGTCCTAGGGATGATTCTTGGTCGTCAACCTTTTTTCAAGTAAACTCTAAACTTTTCCCCATTCCTAAAGGACTTGGAGGAAGGATCGGACGCCAGAGGTGAGGAAGAAAACGCAAGGACCACTTCATTCTTCATTTCGTGCAGTTTATGCACGCAAGCCTCCTCTGCAGTTTCTAGGGCTAGACCGGACGAAAACGCGTCTGAGAGTAAGAGGACTATGACGAAGACGGTAGAGAGGGAAGTTGTAGGGCTAGGCATGGACGAAGAGTTGGGGGAAACACTTTTGGCTGCTCTTGTTCGGATGGGGGGACAAGAATGAAGGTGACGATGAGGAAGGGGATGGGATGAGGATGAGGATGAGGATGAAATGGTGTTATTTTATAAAAGGACTCTTGTTGGGGTCCTCGAGTCAAACAAGGAGGCCCAAAATTATATCTTGGAGTTAGTCAGTAATACACACTGTTGGATCGTTTATGTACACTAAGAGGGGGGTGAATTAGTGTTTATCACTTTTTCGCCCTTTCTCGGTGTAAGCGGAAGCGTACTGTATCACAGCAGAGCGTTTCTCAGAATGAGAAATACCTTACTGTAACTGTTACGATTTTTTCGAGTAGGTTTTCGTACGAGTGTTGCGCGATCGTAATGGACACAGTGATTTATAGTGGTTCGGCCTTAATTGACCTACGTCCACTTTCCACCAACAAGGTGATTCCACTATATAAAATAATGGGTGCAAAAAGCCCTTGCACTAGGCGTATGTTCCTCTCACAAAGTGAGATTTAGAATCCCGTACAATAGATGATCACTCCTGGCAACGGTCAGCTCCTCACACAGTGGACGTCTTCTCGTTTCTAGCAGAATGATGCTTATCCTCAGCAGTTGATAGCTCAATGGATTCCACACAGCTCGTTGTCGGTTAATATAAACCTGACTTATCAAAGAACACAGACAACGTTATGTTAGAGTATAAATCCTCACAGATAATTCCTTACGGTGAAGAATGTATTCTCAGAGAGCAGCTGGTTTCTGCTTCACAGCGAAGGATTGCTTCAACACATTATCGTTCAGCAGAGGATTTCCACACAGATCTTGTCTCTCCTTAAGATAAGCCTGCACTTGCTTAAGAGACAACCACAAAGTTGAACCACAAAGATCACGAAGATAAGAACCACAAAGATCACAAAGAAAGCCACAAAGCCACTTAGAAGGTATCCGTCCTACACTCAGTTCGGACGTGCACGGTTACCACAACCGTGACTCACTGCACTGCACACCCAGTGCCTAGGGTGGAATTTTCCGATCCGTTGGCTTCCACGCAACCTGCTTTACTAACCCTCTGTATCAGGCGTTCAAGACTTCTGCACAGCACCCCTGTGCTAGGGAAGAACTCTTTCCACTCCGGCGGCGTTCCCAACTCCTGCTCTACCCTGCAGGCACGAGACTTCTGGCGCGCACCCGCAAGTGTGTGTCTAACTGCTCAAACTCCGTAGGCTCGAGACTTCCCTGCGAAAAGACACGACAAGAACGGCTTCTTGCCGATGGGTCAGCAACCGGTTACTGAATTCAGAGCAGGTATTCACTTAGCTTCCCTCAGACGATTCGCCGGCTGCTCGTTGAACGCACCGAGGACACCTAGTCCCTCTCAGACGAACAAAGGATCTGACCTCAGTCCCTTGACACTCTCACACGCAGCTTGCAAGAGAAAGAACCAGGAGACACTTAGCACCTTCCGCTCTCCGTCGACGCACAAAGCTCACTTAGACCACACAGACCACACTGACCACACAGATCACACAGACGCACAAAGGCCCCGAGAGAAAATGTCGTCCTTGGTCTGATTATAACGGAGAAAGAAGCAGAAGGGACGTCCAGGCAATCTTCGAGATTTGTTGCCAAAACTGGCAGCCAGGATTCAGCAACAGTCTGCTTAACGTTTGCTGTGCCATAGAAGGAAAGACACCAACGGTAACTTCCATTACTCATCTCAATCAAATAGATTATTTCCAATCTTCAACATCATATCTAATCGATTATGATAATTAAATATATTTAATTTGATATTTTCTCCCATTACAGCGAGACGTTGCTGCAGAAGATCAGAGAAATATTTTGTTTCCAAAAATAACAATTGGAAAGGTAATCTCATTTTATTTGTTGCCTAAGTGCTTATGATAAAATCATTAGGCTACATTAAATGAACCTAGACACTCAGAATAATTATCTGAGATAGATTAAAATAAATCTTAGAATAAATCGTGATTATTAAAAATATGTTTCCATATTTTCAACTTCTATGCGTAATATCACAGTAACAGTGTACTGGAACGCAGTAATATATAGCGGTTACTAGCTGTGGTTCAGCAACGCATTGCTCAAGCTCATCATTAAGAATGAACACATAACTTGTGAAACTTTACTACTGACCACCAGTAACATGTCGCTTAAGTTCATCATCAAAACCAGGTCAACATTCTCCCCCTTTTTGATGATGACAAAATATGAACTTAGGGATCGAGCTTGTGTCTCAACTCCCCCTTAAATCCTTAACTCCCCCTGAACTGATTCTTCTCCCCCGTTTTGACATATCAAAAAGAAAAAGAAAAGAGGATAACAAAGGATAGTTTTATTACTAGTGCAGCAAGAATATGCTAGCACTCAAAAGACAAAGTCAACAGCAGCCAACAGTTGCTGCAATGTATCAAAAGAGACAGTTTCTAAACAAGTTCAGAAATAGAAGAGCATAGCTCATTCTAGAACAACAGAGCAGACACCTAAAGATAGAGGAGAGTAGCTTAATCCTAAACGGAGAGCATGGCTCAATCCTCGGCATTGTCAAGCAAGGTCTGGACCATCTTTTCCAGGCGGGTCAGCCTCTCAGCAAATCCATCCAGCCTCTCAAGAATGGAGCGTCTGGTGTAGCTTAATTCCTCACAGAGGACCTTTTGCAGCTTAGAAGAAGAAGGGGACTCATCCTTGGATGAAGAAGCCGCCCTCTCACGTTCAGCATAGCGTTGCTTGCCAAGTTCAGCTGTGGACTTGCCATGGACAGAAGCAGCGATCTGTCGCTTGGTTGGTTTCTTGACAAAAACACCATCCACATACTGGTAGCCCATACTTGCTACAGAGTTAGCTCCAATAACCTGAGTAGTCCAGGTGTCCATTTGATTCACAGGAACAATCTGCTCCCCATAGAACTGCAGCAATGCAGTGATAACATGGGCAAATGGAAGTGCCCTCCAATGACAACATTTCTTCTTGTCGGACACTCAGAAGCCATGTGTCCTATTCCTTGGCACTTGAAACGTCATCTAGCATTATCTCGCTCTTCGACTTAACTTCTGGTCTGGTAGTCGATGAAGGAATTTTTCTCGATGTGGTCAACGGTGGTTTTGCCTGGGAGCTACTCCCCATGTTGAAAGGCAAAGCCTTCACAAATGAGCGGGTATTCGATCTTCACGCTTACTGCTGCTCAACCTTGTGCGCTAATGCCCGAACATCATCGAAAGTCCAATATTGTTGTAGTTCGACCGCATCTGCAATATGAGGCTTAAGTCGTCGAAGATACCTGGCAATGGTTTGCTCTTGGGCTTCTTGGACATCGCACTGCAGCGACAATCTCTCGAACTCCCTCATGTACTCCGATACACTTGAAACTTGCTAAAGCAACTGCAACTTGAGGTAGAGATCTCGTCGATAATGCTCCGGCAAAAACCTATTAGTCATAGCCCTCTTCATTTTCGACCATGTTCGTATCTGATCACGTCCTTCTCTTCAATGCTGGTGGTTGGTGTTCTCCCACCCTAAACTGGCGTACTTCTTCAATTTTAATGCAGCCAACTTAACCTTTCGTTTCTCAGGAACCTCTTCATAGTCGAAGATGCGCTCTACCGTGTGCATCCAGTCGATGAACTCCTCGGGGTTCAAGTTTCCTTCGAACTCCGGAATCTGAACGCTCATCGTCGGGGCTCTTCTCTCCTGCCTATGATATTCCGGTGAAGATCCTCGTTGAGACTCCTCACGCCATGGGTTCTCCTCATCATCGTTGTCTATTCGACTGCGGGAAGTTGATGCATGGTGTGTTCGTAACGACTGTAGTTGCTACTGAAGATCGGCTATCTGCTCCTCAAGCCGAGCAACTTGTGCTTCCTCTAGCGTCATACCGCATTGAAATCTTCCGGCCATTGACAACCTCGCGCTCTGATACCAAGATGATACGGGGACGGAAAAGAATAGATGATTCCAATACCGAAAACGAATGGGGCGTCACTGAAAAGGCTGCGGAATGGAGTGACGCTGGAATTGACGGAAGGTGTGTAGGGTAGGCGGCTGAATGATGAAAAGGAAGGGTTGAGATCATCCTCCACGGATACAGATGCACCACCGTGAAAGAAGACTCGGGTAGACTCGTTTGGCCGTAGATACAGAGACACAACCACGAACAAGACGAGGATGAGGAACAACGCGGAGGATACAGAAACACCACCACCGGTTGAACGCTCGACTCAATCTGCACTTGGAATCCGCCAAATGAAGAATGACGTTGAAGGAGAATCCACTCACTTCGGGCAGAAGACAAAGTCTTACAAAGGGTTTATAATCTGAAAATGATAAAAAGATGAGTTCCGCCAAATGCTTACAAAGGCTCCCATTATATAGGGATTACCTGAACAAGAACATAAATGCAAGACAATGAATGTAAAATAATGCATGCATGGCCACATTCATGGATGAACCATAAATGGCTTATTGGAAATGCAACAAACATGAATGCAAGATAGTGAAGGCGAGGGTGGCTGGAAATGAATGCAAGATAGTGGAGGCGAGGGTGGCTGGACAATCAATGCACCTTTAATGCATCTTCAATGCAAGGTTGCATCTGCTTTGACCAGACTTCCTTCGACGACACCTTGGTTCGACAGTTAGTTGATGATGAGCAAGCTGACAGCTCTAGTCGACAGTGCGTCGATGATCCTTGTATCATCCTCCCCTTGTTGAAAAGAGTTTGTCCTCAAACTCTCAGGCTCATTATTTTCAACAAATGGAATAAGGTCCTTGACATTGAAGGTGGCTGAAACTCCAAACTCTCCTAGGAGATCAATCTTGTAGGCATTGTTATTGACGCGATCAATGACCTTGAAGGGTCGTTCTGCTCGAGGCATCAATTTCTTCTTCCTGTTGGCAAGAAATCTCTACTTCCTCAGATTGATCCAAACCAAGTCTCCAGGCAGGAAAATCTTCTCCCTACGTCCTCGATTGGCCCTCTCTTCATAGCGTTTGTTGGCCTTCTCGATCTGGACTCGAACCTTCTCATAGAGCATTCTCATCTCCTTTGCGTGCTCTTCAGCATCCCGACTAATAGATCTCGCTTTACTCATAGGCATTAGTTCGACAGGGACTAAAGGATTGAGTCCGTAAATAACCTCAAAGTGGGATGACTTCGTTGTCGAACTTAGAGCTATGTTGTATGCAAACTCCGCAAGAGCGAGCTTCACGTTCCAATCCTTCGGGTTCTTCGAGACTAAGGTTCCAAGGATTGCAGCCATGGTACAATTGACAACCTCTGTTTGTCCATCGGTCTGCGGATGATAGGGTGTACTGAAAACGAGCTTCGTTCCCAACTTGTGCCACAACGTCTTCTAAAAGTAGCTTAGGAACTTGACATCTTGATCTGATACGATTGACTTCGGCACTCCATGGAACCTCAAGATTTCTCAAAAATATAGATCTGCGACATTGGTTGCAACGTCCGTCTTCTGACATGGAATGAAATGCGCCATCTTCGAGAATCTATCGACCGCAACCATGATCGAATCCTTCCTCCTCTGTGTTCTCGGCAACCCTAGCACAAAATCCATGCTTAAAAGCTCCCAAGGATGCTCTGGGATGAGCAGTGGAGTGTAAAGGCCTTGTGGTTGGACTCGGCTCTTTGCCTGTTGGCAGATAGCACATATCGAAATAAGACCTGTCACCTGCTTTTCCATTCGAGGCCAATAGAAATTTTCTTGGAGCATTGACAGCGTCTTGTCAACTCCAAAATGTCCGGCTTTTCCTCCTCCATGAACTTCTCGAATGAGTAGCTCTCGTGTCGAACTCCTGGGAATGCATAACTTTGAATCTCGAAACAAGAATCCATTCACCTGATGAAATCGATCGACGGCCTGATTGGTGCATTGGACGAAAATCCTTCCAAAGTCTTCATCGTCGTTATACAGATCTTTTAGGTACTCAAATCCAATCAAATTTGTCTCCATCGTGGATAGTGAGTCATCTTCCTCGAGAGAGCATCAGCGACTACATTCTTTACTTCTGGTTTGTGCTTCAAGACAAAGGTGAAAGCTTGTAAAAACTCGATCCACTTCGCATGTGGTCGACTGAGCTTGTGCTGACCGTTGATGTATTTGAGAGCTTCATACTCGGTGTATAACACGAACTCTCGGGGCAGCAAGTAATGGCTCCACGTCTCGAGTACTCGAACGATGGCTAGGAACTCTTTGTCGTACGTTGAATAGTTGAGTTTGGCACCACTGAGTTTCTTGCTGAAATATCCAATGGGTCTCCCCTCCTGCAAGAAGATTCCTCCAATCCCAACTTTTGATGCATCACATTCGAAGGAATTTAGGTGGATGAGTGTAAAGTTGTTGCTAATCGAGATTGCCCTATTCCCAAGACATCTCATAATGTCCGGAGCTTTCATGGCCTAGCATCATTCTTTCGGAGATTTATCAAGGACATCAGTTCGATCGCAGCCCCGATGAAGGAGCGTTTGAAGGGGACGATTTTCGAGTGGTCTCCCGCGACTTAATCTAGTTTTGAGTTGCTCAATAGTCGTTTCTGCAAAATGCCTGTATTGACACTCCCTGACTTGGAGAAGGTATTTGAAGTCGTGTGTGACGCCTCAGGAATAAGAATTGGAGGCGTATTACTACAAGAGGGTCGACCGGTATCGTATTTCAATGAGAAGTTAAATGGGTCTCCACTGAATTATTCAACTTATGATAAGGAATTTTATGTTATAATTTGTACAATTGAGACATGGAGTCACTTGATGCCTAAGGAGTTCGTTCTTCGTACTGATTGTGAGCTTTTGAAGCATATCATTGGGCAGGTAAAGCTTAATCGGCGACATGCAAAATGGGTGGAATTTATCCATTCATTCACTTTCATCTTGAGGCATAAGTCGACAGTGAAGAATGTCGTCGTGGATGCATTGTCGAAAAAATCAACTCGCATGACTAAAATGAAATCGAAGATGATTGGATGCGAGATGTTCAAAGACTTGTACTCAAGTGATGCCGACTTTCCATAGGTGATAGGGGATGTCAGGAGAGATCTATTGAGCAATATCATATGTCCGATGGCTATTCAGAAGAGTTAAGTTATCCATTCCTCGAAGTTCTACTCGAGAGCATCTTATTCGAGAGGTACATGGAAGAGGACTCGCTGGTCACTTAGGAGTTGCAAAACCTTTTGAGATGCTTCAGGAGCATTTCTACTGTCCTCGAATGGCTAAAGACGTACACAAGTTAGTTCGACGTTGCGCAACCAGTAAACGCGCAAAGAGTCACGTCCAGCCCCAAGATCTCTACACACCATTATATGTTACTGAACGTCCATGGGAGCATGGGAGCTTGGATTTCGTCCTTGGATTGCCTCGAACACAATGACAGAAGGACTCGATCATGGTTGTTGTGGATCGCTTCTCGAAGATGAGTCACTTTATCTCTTGTAGGAAGACTGATGATGCTTCTCATGTAGCAAATCCTTATTTCCGAGAGATCGTTCGTCTGCATGGAGTTCCAGTGTCGATAGTGTCGGATAGAGATGCCAAGTTCTTGAGCTATTTCTGGAAGACACTTTGGCACAAACTCCGGACCAAGCTATTGTTCAGTACCACTTACCATCTGCAGACAGATGGGCAAACTGAGGTCGTTAATAGGACTATGGGAAGCCTACTTCGAGCTATGGTGTCGAAGAATCTGAAGGATCGAGATATCAAGCTCGCGCAAGCGGAGTTTGCTTATAATTGAGCCCCTCATTCGACTATTCAAGCTACACCTTTCGAAGTGGTATATGGTGTCAACCCGAGGATTCCCGTCGAGTTGCTACCAATGCGTAGATAAGGTATTCTCGAGAAGGATGCGGTTCGATGAGCTGAAGAGATGTGAAAGCTCCACGCAAAGATTCGAACCCTTATTGAAGAGAATGGGAAGTACCAGTCTAAGGCGAATCGTGGGCTAAAGGAGCGAATATTCCAACTAGGAGAACTTGTTTGGGTTCACTCGAGGAATGTGAGGTTTCTAATAAAAAGGAAGAATAAGCTCATGCCCAGGGCTGATGATCCTTTTCGAGTCATTGAGAGGATCAACAACAATCCTTTTAAGATCGACTTACCAAAGGAGTATGGAGTGTCAGCGAAATTTAATATCCAGGATCTCGCACCGTACGAAGATGATGAAGTGCACCTTGATTTGAGGACAAATCTTCTTCAGCAAAGGGAGGACGATGCGAGTTGGAGCAAGGCCAAGTTGGGACTCTTGTGTTTAGGCTTTGGACAGAACCTTTTGAACTTTTTACCCAAATTAGGCAGCCATCATGTTCTTGCAAGAACTTTGCGCTACTTCTCTTATCGTTTGGTGGATTCCAAGCGTGACAAGATTTTATCCGAGCGTTCCCATAATCGGTGGTGTTTCGGTATCTGATTGTGTGGCGTTCAACCCTCTTTGCAGGCCGGTTGGTTCTTCGTATGCAAGCATACGTTTCATGCTTGTTTGACATGAATTTTTCAATTCATTTGTTCGAGTTCTATCCCTTTCGTTCGTTTCGTTCGGTCCAAGTGGTTCTTCGGTTGTATCCAGTAGCGATGCGAGTTCTATACCTTTTGTTCGTTTCGTTCGTCTCTTTCAGGTTGTTCGTTTGTGCGTTTCGTCGTCGTTGTAATATTTTCCCATTTCCGCGATTGGTAGCACATCACTTTCCCTTTTACGGTGCAACGAGTTTGGAAGATTTTTTCTCGCTGGTCGACATCTTCGGCCATAACATTTGCATTGAGATAGAGCTTTTCAAATGACCAAGAGCTCTCTCTCATCAGGCTCCTCAACATACTCTTCTTCGACATCCCAAATACGTTCGCCTAGTTGATCTTCCATCTCCTCTTCGTCTGGATTCTCCATGATAGTTATTGTTCGTTGATTAGGATACACTACCGCCGTGTGTCCAATCCCTTGTCACTTGAAATACTTCTTCGCTCCAACGTTAGCAGGTGGGGGACAAAGGTCTACCTTCCCTTTTCCTTTGTCCATCGATGGGTTGGCTCTCATAGACGCACACACTTTGCTGAAAGGCGTCGTCCTCATAGTCACTCTTAAACTCGCCCTCTTCGCTTGTTGCTTCTCAACCATGCGGGCAAGATTGGAAACGTCCGAAAAACTTCAATATGGTTGAAGCTCCACTGCGTCGACAACGTGTTGTTTCTGTCATTTTAAGTATCTAACGATGTTCTGATCTGAAGGTTTAGACAAATCATTCAGTATCATCAACTTCTCGAACTCACGAATGTACTCCGCTAGACTCGATGTTTGTTGCAACACGATCAGCTTGAGGAATAGGTCTTGTCGATAGCGCTCAGGAAGAAATCGCTTCCTCATCTCTAGCTTCATTTTATTCCCATGAGTGCTTCTCTTCAACGCTGAAGGATAAGGTTCTCCTACCATGGACTCGTGTACCTTCAAAGTCTTATGGCTACTACCTTCACTTGTCGATTCGCCGGGATTGCCTCATACTCAAATATTCACTCAAGAGACTGAAGCCAGTCCATGAACTCTTTCGGATCTAGCTTTCATTCAAACTGCGACATGTTCACTCGGATATTAATAGGTCGAGCGGGCTAATGCTCTTTGTGACTCCTCTTCAAGTACTCTTCGTCACTTAAGTCATCAATAAAGGGGTTGTGTTCATCCTCTGCTTCGACGGGTTGTAGAAAACATTGTCTGGGGTTTCTTCTCTCTCCAAGAAGCTGCTACACTGGGTGCCGCAGCTGCTCTACTTCCTGCTCAAGGTTGGCTCAAAAGCTTCTTCCAACGTCATTCCACGACGGAATTTGTTCGCCATGACGACCGTGCGCTCTAATACCAACTGATGTGGGAGGGGGTGGGATGGTTCAATTGCGCAACGACATAACGAGCCAAGATGGCGAACGACGACTAGTGAGGGTGATAAACAAAAAATAAAAGATAATGACGTGCTAACCTTCGGATACAAGCTAAGCCATCATCGAAGAATGAACGTGCCCTGCCCATACCACGTACAGGTACAGCATCCATATTTGGATACGAGGTTGAACGACACCACTACCAGATACAGCTCGCACAACCAGTGTAATGAACGCTTGGGTAATCTTGCCATACACGGAATCCACCGAGTGATAAGAGAAAGAGAGACTCAAAGAGTTTATGGATTTTAATTCTAAAAGCAAGATAAGTTGTCTTCAAAACTTACAGGGCAAGGGTTATATAGTCTGCCAAAAAAATAGATAATAAGGCAAACAAAATAACAGAAACGGGAACAAAATTAGAAGATAAGGAATGGAAATATATTATTTCCCCGACAAAGTCTAAAAAGAATGGTGGAGAGGCGACGTCCTTGGGTCATCATATCGTAACCATCCTTGGGTTGCTCGTCGCTTGGTTTCCCGTCACTTCAGTTTCCATTCGCTTCGACGAGACTCCTTTCGACCGACAACTTCACTTCACCTGATAGCATCACACCTTCACCTGTCGCTCGGTCCTCACACTCCAACAATGTCAAATCAGCTTGTCATACGGTCGACGCATTCAAGGCGACGGTAAAACCACCCTTGTTGCTAAAGCCCATCCATCTCGCATCACATGGAGATGCACCTCGTAACTATTACTTCACATAAAAAATGAGTGTTTGATTGTTGACAAGGGAAAATCTAGCCCCAAGGCTTCAATGTAATGCGGGGCCTAATGTGATCTAAGTTGACTATAGCAGGTCGGTAGGGGAGTAGCATAGGAAAATCGAAAACACCAAGTATGAAGCAAGTCGGTGAGGCGTTGTGAACAAAAGGGCCAATGGGATGAGTAGTAAATCAAAAAGGGTTATAACACCAAGTTATGCGAAGTCTCATTGGGAAGGATCACGATTTCACAATCTTTAAAGAATAAATAGCTTGAGGAAAATCAAGATGTAAACGACTTCTCATGATGGTAATAGAAGTTCATCTATCATGATGAAAAACCATGTCATTCAATATCTAACAACCTTCTTGTATAAAAGATACAAGAGGTTCGAAAGATAAATAAGAGACATTTATTTAAGTGCAAATTGGTAGTGATTGTCGTCAGCCTTGACCACGTTATATTGCTCTTATTTTTGTTGCCTGTTCACCAACACTTAGATCCCTCCAACATTCCTGTTTACACAGTAAAGCAAGTTTTGGCACCAAAAAATCGACAAGCCCATTAGGTTGTCGATGGTCGAGTCGAAGTTCGTCGCAGGTCGAAGAAGGAATTAGGTTGTACTAGGTTCGACTATGGAAAGCTGTAATTCGACATGCACAAAATGTGTGCGACGGATAAGAAAGCAGTAGTTAATAGGATAGGATCAAGTGTTAGTATAAATAGTGGACGGATCTCCTATAATAAAGGACGACAATCATTCACAGACCCCGAAGGGTTACTTGGTTGTCTTTTTTGGCATACTTAGTTTTCTTTTAGCAATGGATATAAGTTCCACTGTTTCGATGCAAAAGTTTCTATGTTCTTGTTGCTTCATTTGTTCTCTTTTATGTCTTGGCGACCACATCTACTTTGTTCAATAATGTGATCCTAGTTTAATATCGCGATGTGTTGTTCCCCGTAAACGTGTTTTTGGTGACCACAGTAGAAGATGAAAACAAGTTTCGTGTGAATACGCGGAATGCCAACCAACCAAAGCGTAGCAAGAAGAAAATCGTGGAGAATATGAAATAAATTATGTGGCTCGTCGACCCAACCCTATTAGTGACACCCGGAATGGGCAGCAGAATGTCCAAGAAAGTCTGCCAAATCCGCCTCCCTTAAGGGCAAGTCCTTCAAAATCCTCCAAATCGTCTATCTTTATGCGATTATGAGAATGCAACACAGGATACATAAAATTTTAGTGGAAATGCATAAACAAGTTTAAAACCTGACTAAGAGGATTTACATTAAATATCCTTCTGCCACTCTGGCTAGGAGAGCATCAATTCTGGAAGGCAAACGGAGAGTAAGTTTTGATGCTAATGCAGGCTAAGGTAACTTCCAACTATTTGATGATTATAGTGCTGGACAGAGTAAGTCAAGGAAGCCACAAGACCCAAGGTGTCCTTATACTCCAATGTCACGTGGTCATCAGTTGGAGGAAAATTTCCTCAATATTTACTATGATAATGATGGCGAATATAGGCCATCGGCGCATGCACCTCCTCATTGTCGACGAGAGATTTTCTACACTCCATCAACAGTCGAAGATGCTAACCGATCACTACCTGTAGAAGCCCCTAATAGGAGAAATCTCTTTGGGGAATTTCGAGAGTAGCCTGGTACCAGTAGAGAGCGATGAGAGAGAGGCCTCAAGTCAAAAAGGAAAGGCAGTTTGACAGAAAAATCCCAGAGATTGTATTGCTCGACTAGTGGAACAGATGGTTCCGGGTACATTACGGAGGGAAGAGGTGTACTATTATAGGACGCCTTATCCTAAGTACATCGACACAGAATATCCGTATCTGAAAGGGTATAAAATCCCAAACTTTATTAAGTTTTCTAGCAAGTCTTACATGACACCAATGGAGCAAGTGGCTCGATTCATCAATCAAGTTGGTGAGGCTTCCAACTATGATTTGTGGAAGCTTTGGTTGTTCCCAAATTCGCTAACAAGATCAGTTTCGAAAAGGCATACCACCTATCAATTCGAGAAAACATTAGTCGAAGTTGACATGACCGAATTTGTGATGGGATAATCAACTGACGGAATCTTCGATTGGTTGCAAGAGCATGGTCAAATTAAGTTAAAGCAATCCCAGAGATTGTATTGCTCGACTAGGGGAACAGATGGTTCCGGGTACATTACGGAGGGAAGAGGTGTACTATTATAGGACGCCTTATCCTAAGTACATCGACACAGAATCTCCGTATCTGAAAGGGTATAAGATCCCAAACTTTATTAAGTTTTCTAGCAAGTCTTACATGACACCAATGGAGCAAGTGGCTCGATTCATCAATCAAGTTGGTGAGGCTTCCAACTATGATTTGTGGAAGCTTTGGTTGTTCCCAAATTCGCTAACAAGATCAGTTTCGAAAGGGAATACCACCTATCAATTCGAGAAAACATTAGTCGAAGTTGACATGACCGAATTTGTGATGGGAGAATCAACTGACGGAATCTTTGATTGGTTGCAAGAGCATGGTCAAATTAAGTTAAAGCCAAGTCATCGATTGCTTCAAACCGACAGAGAGAAAAGGAAAAGTTTTTGCAAGTGGCACGGGTCTTTTAACCATGCAACTCGTGACTACTTAACCTTCAAGAATTTTATTCAGAATCTAATCGAGACAAAAGTCTTGTGTTTCAAAGACTCGGAGGAATCTTCCTTCGTCGATAAGAAAAAACCTTCAATGATTGTGAAGTTCATACCTTCGACGTCATTGTAATTGACGTTATTGAACGTTGCAGGACTCCCACACTTCGGTGAGACTTACGTGACTAACAATCTATTTAACCGAATCTTGGAAACTGGGGTTGTCTCCTGCACTGCCCATGCTTCGATGTAGAGAAATGAAATATGCTGGTAGCATATGGATGACACTCACCCCACAAACAAGTGCTTCAAATTTAAGAAGTTTCTTCAGTCTCATCTAATAGAAGCTTGGTTCGACTTGACTCTAGTTGAAAAAGCTGCTCTAGGAATCAATCATCGAGGTCCGATCAGGGCTACTGATCGATGTTCCGCCTCAGGTCCAATCATTAATCAGCGAGGCAAAAGAGGCTTTGTCGACCGTAGGCAAGGATTTGGGAGGTCTACCAAGCCTAGGACGGTCCACAAATCCAACACGGGTACTGTCGTTTCTGCTACAAGTGATTTCGCTTCGACTAGAAGGAATAAAAATGGATCTAAGGCGCTACAAGTGATTTCGCTTCGACTAGGAGGAATAGAAATGAATCTAAGGCGCCTGTCGAACAGATGGACCGCGGAGTGGAAAGCATCTCTTATAGCATCAAGGATAGGCTAGGACCACCCTCTCAACTAGATAATAAAATACTGAAAGATGGACCACCAATAGTTCAGTTCCTAGATATTATTGAGAATGAGATAAACAGTTCAAACAACGAGCTTTCTTCAGAAAAGCACACACTTAGGTTTAAAAATAGTCCGTTCCTTTCGGAAACCAAAAACTAAGTTGTGTTTCACAACAATAATTTTGACGAGGTAAATCTTAACTTCCATTAACAACTCTATGTTTGCACAACAATGTGACATGTATTATTTAAAGTAATTTTTCTTCAGTAGTGAAATAACGCCTAAATTAGGAAGATCCAAGAGGAATAATGCATTTACTAAAAAGTAGATAATATCTAAACTACTTTAAACTGCAACACATTTCATTAATTGCTCGATTGACCGTTTATTTCTACTAAATCTAACAGATAATGTTGTGATGAGGAGTCTGCATAAGTTGTGTTGTCATCTCATCATATGCCATGGGGAATTGAAATTTGTCCACTTCCGAGGAGCTGGTTGAATATTTGCCTATGATTGCTCAAAATCATGAGTGAGGTATAAATTAGAGAATAGAGGCTCTTCAATGATGAACGTTATGTAATCGACATCTTCTTATGTAACTCACCATAAGGGTCTTCCTGGTTGGATGTTATCTTATTGGTTGTTTATGTCATGGGCATCAATCATGTACTGTTGCTCGAGCTGCCTATGTAGTTGTCCACGCATATGTGTTGACGTAAATGCCTACACTATCTCAAGAAGTCGTACCTTTTCAAGACATTCTCGCGATATAGAGCAATTCATTCTCGACACTTCTCTCTATTCAAAGGTTAATTTCACGTAAACGATTTTTCGGGTTGAATTAATGGCTCATTAGCAATTCAACCGTGTACACAACATTAGCATGTGTGATATATAAGGGCAACTACGACGGGAATACCATTTAGCTTAAAATATATGAGACTTCCAACATAGGGGACGAAAAGAGCATACAAGAGGAATACTATTACACATGAGTCCTGTCTGTCTAGAAAATATGTCAGTAATATATTAAGGATGTCTTCCGCATATGGGAAGCTAACAACCTATACAACAAAACATAGTTTATTTAATACATTGCTAGTTAAGTTGCATGAAAAGGTACATAAAAGCCTCTATATTGTGTAAGGATTGTCCTTGTATCGAGCTCAACACTCCACATCCATCTATGTACTAAGGGCATCCCATCGACATATATCGTCATCTAAGGGGGAGATGTTTGAAAAATATGTTACATGCCTAATTATAGGAAGGCTTCCTAACCTATTAAGAAATTGAAATGATCGTAAGCCATGAATTATCGAGTTGTAGCTCTCCTAGAATAATTGTCATTATTCCATAATGATGAATACCATCATAGCTCATGGCATATTGAATTGTGTCCATCTCCTCAGAAAAGTATGATTTCTCACGAACCAATTTCAATTAAAAAAGCAAAATTGCAAATGTACTCAGGCTTAGTACATTTCCTGACCACAATGATAAGCATTTTGTTAAATTACATTTTTGAAACATGTATTGAAATTACATACAACATGATAGATGCATTTGACGAACACAACGACGTTAACCGAAAAATTGAATACTCAAAAGGATGACAATGCCAAAAAACAGTCATGCTAATATTGAATAAAAAAAAATACTCTTTGGATTTGAAAATTTGAACCACTTGTAATGTATTAAACACCCTAATCAATGCAAGTACATTCGTTACTTATGTAAGTGACACAACTCATATTCTCCACAACTGTTGTACTCCATAGCAATTGCTTTACTCTTTGAATCTCACATTCTTCTATGGAACATCGTATCCATATTAACATTGTGAGGAATTGAAACGTTCACTTCAAAAGTTTCTCTCACTAATGTCTTTGAACTTGGAACCATGGCGTTTATTGATTGGGACAAAGAAAATTGATGATGATGCAATAAACTACGACACATTCATTTGGGCTTTGAAAATCTAAAAGATTTTAGCGGGATGAAAGCTCATATGCGACTTATTTAATTATTAAAACAAGAAATAAATTCCTCATGTTTTTAGAATATATACGTGTTGAGAAATACAAATTGTTTTCAGTAGAAAATTTGTTGGAATTATGTTGCTTTACATGTACAATAAAAAAACGTATAATAGTGAGATATGGTCATGAACCAAATATTTTCCTTATAAGAATATTTTGATGTGCAGCATACATGATTATTGCTCCACCATAATATACAAAGATGGGACCCAATGAAGATATTTGGGATAAATGTTAAACATCAATTCCGTCTATAATTAAATATCTTAACCATTGATGGGTGTGATATTTATAACTCACCAATTTTTATTTTAATGAAATAATTTTTCTAACATCTAAAGAGAAAAAGTACGAATTTGGTAGAAAGAAATAATCTGACATGAGCTATAATTACGTCATAGTTCAAAAACTTTTTCGCTTATAAAATTTAGAAAATCAAGGGTAAAATATGTTTACTGACCCTAAAAAATTACTAAATCGTGTTTTCAACTACGGATACTCCTCTCATAATTGATGTTCTCGAAGAACAGTTATAAATAAACCTTAAATGCACGTGAAACGAGGTAAACAATTCAATTACGAAGTACAAATCATTGAAAACAAAAGAGAATAAATAAATGAACAAATAGAGGAAATAGTTTTCTTCCTTCTTTTCAGAGAGAGAGAGAGTTAGAAACTAATGCCCCTGCCTGCCGTTATTGCCCTCCTTCATACTCATGGAAAACACTCCTCTTGTTCTAAACGCCCCTGTCTCCATTGATCCAAGTTCTTCTTTCCGCAGATCTACTTCTAACATTGAATCTCTTTATGAAATCTCTCATGAGGACTGTGACACTAATCAAGTGGTTAATACTAAGCTCCCCTTGCTTAGTCCATACACTGCCTTTCATAAACCATCCACAGGACCAATCAGATATATAAGGACCCTAATCAGACAACCTGCATCATCCGCCTTGAATATGTCCAGACGAGCAAATTCAATCAACATCCTATTTTGGGGACGCAGAAGGAACAATTTGTTTCCTTACAATTGCCTACAGAATTCCCTGGACAATGGACAGAAAAAGGTTACACACATCTCCATTTTGGAGCCATAAGACTTGCCCTGACTTATCATGGACGTAAAGGACTACTCGTTACAGCAGGAATGGCCCTATTGGACACTAGATACATGGAATATCAACATGCCGTTATTGGGACAATTGAAACGACACTAAATGCGGGAACCGTTTTTGTAACCCTGTACCCTAACTTCTGCATGTCTCTCCGAGACCCAAAGGTCTTGTCAGCTTTGCAGGTTCAGCTTCAACTCTGTGGCGCCACTATGGAATCAGAATCCATCGAGGCTACTCTCCATTATCAAATGGCGTATCGAGTCCAGAACAATGCTCTGGATATAAGTATGCCAAATGATTCGCATGATGCCTTGCTCATCGTGGCAGATTACCACAATCAGAGAGCTCCTACCTGCATTCATATTCCAAGACAAATTCCACGAGCGGAACTCTTGAAGTTACTCCCGGAAAGATGGGTAACTAATTATGAACAGATCAAGAAGCAGACTGCACCCATTGCTCCAATCCAGTCTACATCTCCTACGTTCATAAGGAATAAAGAGGGATCTGTGACAATCAAGTTTGATAGATCACAGGAAAAGGAGCCAGCTACACCACCTATTTTCCCCACAATGTTCATGGTACAACCGGTCCCTAAAAAGAAAAAACCCGACTCCCTTAACAAGATTATTCATTCCTTTGATGGTCAAGGAAACCCGACTTTTCTCTTCGGGACCCCCAGTCACAACACTGCTATTGGGATGTGGGAAAATGTCCAGCAAACTGCGACTGCGAAGACTGTGAGGAACCCGATTATTCCAGCCGAAGGAGCAAAAGAAGTTGCCAGAAAGGGAAAAATCTCCCAGACTCAGACAGTGATTCCGATGATGACGAGGATCAACAGCCAAAACAAGGTCAGTCCATGACAGTGGTTACTCATCAGAACCAGGCATGGCAATATTTGGCAGATTTGGCTAAGGATACAAGGCGACCACTAAAAACAAAACAGTCAGTACTTCCCTGCTATAAGCCAATCCTTAAATGGGAAAAGAAAAATTCCCATAAGCCAATATCACCTGCTACTGAACCAACGAAGAAAGTTCCCCAGCCAGAGCCTTATGCTACAATCACTACTTGCTCCCAATAAGCTTTGTGCACTTCGTATGACGGATAAAAAATCCAAACCCATGCACCAATCATGATGATGCAACCAGAACACTCAGATGTAGATATGAGATTTCCGCCTCTTGAAGAATTTACTCACAACAATGTAAGGTATGCTTCCAAGATACCAATACCTACGGCAGTAGATCAGGCTGGACATCCAATGAAAAACAGCCTTGCAGAAACAGTGCTCAACTGGCAAAGCCAAAATGCCATTGCACAAAACACTGCCCTCACTACCATTTGCAAAAGGGTACAGAAAGTGGAGCATCATTTGGAAAAGGTAGAATCAAGCCTTCATCAACAAGGTACTAGGCTCTCAGAGAAAATGGATCAACATCAAAATCAGACACATGAAGTACTGAGAGTTCTCCTACACACCTTGGATAATTTTGAACAGGGAAGATATCCGTCTTATTTTAGGTCAGATCCGGATGAAGAGATTGCTAAATTGAAACGTCGGATCAAAGCAATCCAAGACAATCCAAACCCGATCTCCAAAGCATCAGATTTCATGAACTTTGGACGATCTAGCTCTTATTCTCCTCTTCAAGAGCATGCCAAAGGACATAATCTCTTCGGTAACCCAGAAAAAAGAGATATTGCGGATATTAGAGAAATAGTTCGAAAGCAGAAAAAAGAAGAACGCAAAAAGAACGATATCAGAGCAGGAAAGAAAAAATTTTCCAGCTCCTCTCGACCACAACGTTCTCCAAGTCCTACAGGATCTTCTAGTCTTCCTATGCCAACCCAGCAATTATTGATCAAAGAAGACAGATTGCTGAGTAACCCACAGATTTCTATTCCGCATTGGTTGAAGCCTGTTCCTCAATCAAACCATTACATATACAGAAGAGACTAACTGTTCCATCCTCTGCAGATATTCTTTCTGAATTAACTGCCCGATTCACCGGAATGTTACAAACATGGCGGAACCAATTACCAGAACAAATACAAGTACAATTTATTAGCCTTCCTTTTCAAGACTTTCTTACTCAACTTTACACAAACTTCATTGGAAGCCCAGAAAATCTGATTGATGATCAACGGAAAGAATTCTTCAACAGAAGATGTTGTTCCTATCGGGAGAAGGATATCAACCGACACTTCAAATGGATGGTGACACTCTTCATCAACCTTGGTGTGAATAATGCCCTCAAACCAGTTTTCCTATCTTCCTTGACAGAACCCGTCTCCTCATTAGTGGAAAAGGAATTAACAGCAAAGAACTTAAAGATCATGGACTTAACTGTTGGGCAAATCATTCAAGCAGTTCACTTTGCTATAAAAGAATTATGTCAACGATGAGAGGTCATCAGAGAATTCCTCAAACATGACAAAAGGCTAGATAATGCCTGCAAACCAGTCAGGTATCTCACCAAGTGTACTAAAGCTGATTTATGCACTTGTCCAAGCTTCCCTGAACGCCGGATCTCCAAGAAGAAACGATTTGGAAGACGGCTTAAATCCAAGAAAGTCACCCAACACTATCAACCCAGAATACCCAAGAAAGGGTTCTCCAAGAAAATGACGTATGGAGGAAGAAAGCGTTATCTACGTTTCAAACAACGACGGTCTCCAGACAAAAAATCCTCTAAATGCTTTGTCTGCAATAAGCAAGGACACTTTGCTAAAGACTGTCCAAAGAGGCAAAAGAAGTTTGTGGCTCAGCTAGAGAAGGTCACTGGGATTTCCCTACAAGATAATGATGTTGAATCAATCTTCTCCCTTGATGATGAACCATCTCCCCAAACCATATGCTGTCTAGAAAGTCAGCCACAATTTCAAGCTTTTAGCGATTTCAGCTCTTCTTCCAAGGAAGACGATACCCAAGGCATCTATACTATTACTACAGTGACCAAATACCCCCCTCAAATGCCATATATCAACACCACTACTAGAAGAATTCCATCTTGCGAGTCCTTCACAAACTTGGTGATTCAAACCACAACCTCTGAATCACAAGATTCCCAAGAACATCATGTTCCACTATTAGCCACTACAAGTATTCTGCCCCATGTCAAGGTACAAATATACTTCTCAAAGTACCATCGACCATTGCTTTTATTGACACTGGTGCAGCAGAAAGCATGATCAATTCAGTCATGGTTCCAGCAGAACTTTTAGTCCCAGAACTCAACACTTACAAGGCAGCATCTGGAAAAACTTTCCAGACATATCTCCGGACCAAACCCATCAAGATAATGCTCTTCCCTACTTGCTTTATACGTGCCAAGGTCGTCGCTACGGACCTCCCAGGAAAAGACTTGGTACTAGGATGGGACTTGATCCAACAGCTTCAACATTTGCGATTACTGGCAACAGGAATACGACATAAATCCAGTTTCAAACCTTTTACTCATGAGAGTAGGATTTATTCAACCCAGCCAGTTGAAAGAGCAATAGAGTTATTTCGTCCATCATTTGCTTCAGATCACAGAGAGTTTCTAACAAAATGCTCGACTCCAATATGGCTTAACCTAGATTTCTTTGTTAAACTCCCTTTCAAACATAATGAGGATATTAATCCCACAAAAGCAAGCCATCCAGGAATGCAACCCGAAGATTCCAAACAGGCTGCTGAGGAGTGGAAGGAACTTCTACAACAAGGGTTAATCGAGTACTCAACTTCTTCTTGGGCATGTGAAGCATTCTATGTTAACAAGAGATCAGAACAGAATAGAGGAAAGAAAAGGTTGGTTATTAATTACCAACTCTTGAACCATTTTCTGCAGGATATTAAATTCCCTATTCCAAACAGAACATCATTATTTTCCTCACTTTCCCAAGCTAAGGTCTTCTCAAAGTTTGACCTTAAAAGTGGATTTTGGCAATTGGGCATTCATCCAGAAGACAGATGGAAAACTGCCTTCTGCATTCCAAATGGACATTTTCAATGGAAGGTCCTACCTTTTGGCCTAAAGACAGCGCCTTCATTATTTCAACAAGCCATGGTCAAAATCTTTCGACCACTCCAATCATCAGCACTCATCTACATTGACGACATTCTCCTTTTTAGCCAGGACTTGAGTTCACATGAAGTTCTCCCACAGCAATTTGCACAGATCTTGCAACAATATGGGATTATGCTTGCAGAAAAGAAAGTCCAGCTATGCACTACCACCATTGATTTCTTAGGAATGCGCCTTGCAAATGGACAATATTATCCAGGACCCCACATTGCACAAGAATTGCTTAAATTTCTAGACTCCCCTCTTACAAAGAAACAGGTACAGCAATTTTTAGGCATCGTTAACTATCTGCGAGATTTCGTTCCAGGAATCAGTCAATACACCAGTCCCTTAGAAGCCCAACTCAAAAAGAATGTAACCCCATGGACTCACGAACAAACCCAAGCAGTCCAATACTTAAAGAAGACTCTGCAAAATTTACCACCTTTGCAGATCCCATCTGATGGAATCCGAGTCCTACAGACTGACGCCAGTAATGACTTTTGGGCAGCCATCCTTATTGAAGAAAAGAATAACACAAGAAAGATTTGCGCCTACAAATCTGGCAAGTTCAGTCAGGCAGAACAGCATTACCATTCCAGCATCAAGGAAATCTTAGCTGTAAAATATGGGATCAAAAGGTTTGAATTTCACTTAGCAGGACATCATTTTCTGGTAGAAACAGATTTCAAGTCTTTTGACTCAATGATGAACATCAGCACAAAGAAAATACCTAATGCTCAGCTTCTGCGACTGTCTCAGTGGTTTTCACAATACTCCTACTCAGTGAGACACATCAAAGGAACATCTAATGTGGTTGCAGATTTTCTATCCAGACCCTTTGATACGGTCAATCCACATCTCCTAGAATATCCAAAGTTACAGGCTATGTTCACCACCCATATTCAAGCAAAGCCAAGGTAACACTATTCCACATCATTACCACCTGAAATCCACAAGTGGAATACCATTTTTCGATTCAATTGTGCTATGGAAATAATCTCTCATTCTTACTCACAGATGCAATATTATTTGACAAACATTTTCAGGAAATATGGACAACTCTTCTTCCCCAGAGATGGACTCCATCCTACTTGTCCATTTCTACAAGTTTTTCCTATACGACCCACAGAAAGATTCCCCATTGAATTAAAGTGGTTTTTCTGGTATTTCTTTCACACACATACTATTGCCTTCGAATTTCCAACGTTGGAAATGCTTCAGTATTTGGAACAATTTGGGGACCTATTCTTATATTCCCCATCAGCACACCCTCATGCTCACCTTGCTGACATTTTGACTTAGTTCGCCCCATTATTCCAATGGAGAGTTTGGTTTGAAGAACAAGCATATCGATTTCAGAAATGGCCAGGAGTCACGGTTTACTCCACATATCTTCTTCATAGAGCTTGGCATTATGATGATCAAATCACCTCATTGGTATCCATCAATACTGTCGACAATTTCTCATACCTTCCTCATTCAATAGCTATACATTATGGACAGTTTGAAGTAGATGATCATATCCCAGCACCATGGTCCATACCGCCATCATTTGAAGAAAAGGATCCAGAATACAGAGATATTCTGTACAGCAGAAAGTGCCTTACAGAGAAACTTTACCAACAAAATGCAATTTCACCATTATCAGAAGAGGATCTTATTCTTGATAAGATTGCTAAAATTGACATAACACATGTTTGGAACCTATCACAGGCCCTTGAAAACTTTGTCCAAGAATAGTCGGATTGGGACGTCATAGCAGAGGACATGTTTCAAAACTTCTCCCTGACAGGCCCAACATCAGACCCATCTTCATCATCCTCAAGGCCCAAAACACTGTCGGCAAGAAAAATAACCCCACACGGAAAGCATAGAAAGCGTCCAAAACCAAATGAAGACTAAGAATAGTACCCCATGTGCTAAAACGACAGAAAGATTCCTTAAGAGATAAGATGATGACTCATCGCGCACATCCCTTAGGGAAAAGCTGAAAAGATAAGGTTGTAACGTGGCTTACCCACGACCTAGTATAGTTTTCAGTTTGTTGTATAAATAGCCTTCTCTTGTAAGTTGTAAGAGAGACGGAGAAAAAACCAGAAGAGAAATAAAATTTCCAGTTTTCTCCATATCCATGAGCAACTAAACACTCCCCCGGGGCAATAACAAAGGCAAGGCGGTACTAGTTCTCTAAACTTTCTCAAACAAATCCCTCTACCTTCGATAAACCCAAAAACATTTAAAAAGCTCAAAAATCCCAAAAATATTTTTTCTTGTTATTAAGATATATCCGAGTTTCCTTAAGGTTGCACTCTCTTGTTTAATTGTCTTATATTTCTGTTATTCCCAGTTTTCCACTTTATATGTGTTATCCTTTATCTGGACTCTGTATCTTCTTCAGTAAAACTTCAGATTTCCAGTGCTTTACTATAGTTAGGAATTTTCCAGGAGATTCTCAGGAAGGTAGGTCCGTAAAGCTTTCGCAGTCGTATTGCCATCGACTACGGGTCATAAGCCACAGGCACAGACAGCTTGGAAAGTAGGAAAACCGATGAGACCCCCTAGAAGAACTCTTAAAGATAGTAAACCAAAGTTTCCTCCATGTGGAATTCTCCAAGGTCATTTCCGTCGACTTAGACTCGATCGAGAAGAATTTGGAGAACCCAGATGGAAGTATCCTCGTTTTCTTAAAAGAATTGGTCGTGCCCTCAACTTTCTAAATTATTATTGCAAAAGAAAAACCAAAAAATGTATTTTATATTCCATCCACTGTGAGCTTGCATTTGCAGTTTCTACCGACCCAGAAAAAGGCTGGTACATGGATCCTAGTGATCTTTGTCGAAAAGGCTGGACTAAACTCCAGAATTATAACATGTACCGAAAATTCCTGATCTGGTACTCAAAACGTTTTCTGTATTATAATACTATGTAAAACGTTTTAGTTGTCCCTTGTAATCCTTCTCTTGTTATACTAGTAGAATTGGTATCAGAGCCAGTATACGTTTCCCTGTGAAGTTTTCTTCCTTCTTTTCAGAGAGAGAGAGAGTTAGAAACTAATGCCCCTGCCTGCCATTATTGCCTTCCTTCATACTCATGGAAAACACTCACAGCAGAGGACATGTTTCAAAACTTCTCCCTGATAGGCCCAACATCAGACCCATCTTCATCATCCTCAAGGCCCAAAACACTGTCGGCAAGAAAAATAACCCCACACGGAAAGCACAGAAAGCGTCCAAAACCAAATGAAGACTAAGAATAGTACCCCATGTGCTAAAAGGACAGAAAGATTCCTTAAGAGATAAGATGATGACTCATCGCGCACATCCCTTAGGGAAAAGCGGAAAAGATAAGGTTGTAACGTGGCTTACCCACGACCTAGTATAGTTTTCAGTTTGTTGTATAAATAGCCTTCTCTTGTAAGTTGTAAGACAGACGGAGGAAAAAAAAACCAGAAGATAAATAAAATTTCCAGTTTTCTCCATATCCATGAGCAACTAAACACTCCCCCGGGGCAATAACAAAGGCAAGGCGGTACTAGTTATGTGATTTAACATGGAAGTTCTTGGTATTTTCCCACTCAGTGTAATCGCAAGAACTTGCGAAGAATATGGATTTGAGAAACCAACTCTTTGAACATCACCCATAAAAGAGTTTCCTTCTAGAGGCTCAGCCGTTTTCCCATATTTATCACCCTTAAGGAAGCTTACGACATTTATTAATTCTTGGAGTTTTTCATCCATTCGCATTTCCAATTTCCGATGACTTTCTGCCAATTCAGTTTTAACTCTCTTATAGCACTACCAAACACTTGTTTGGTAAAATCATAAGGTGAATAACCAAGCCAAGGAATATTTAGAGGCCCTATGAGCACATCCTGATCTTCCTCATTTTGATTTTAATTGGGATCCCTATTTCATTAGGGTCAACATTTATAGCTTTGTTTTTTGCACGAGGCATCTTTCAAGAATTTTTTGTAGATTTTTAATAACCTGACTCCCACCGTGGTAATAAAAAACGTGGTGACGCAAAATTGTGTTCCCCGCAACACGTGTGAAATTTTGCAGTGATTCGTGAGTCGCCGTAAAGTAAACAAACACAAGTAAATACAACATTGAAATTTAATCAAACAGTATTAAATTTACAGTGTTTGCGTGATCGTCGTAAGGTGAATGAATGCGGGCAAATACAATACTGAAATTTAATCAAACAGTACCGTGTTACAGGTTTTAAATGCATGTTGAAAGGTAAACACAATACATGAATTGAATCAAATAGTATTAAATTACAGGTCAACACTTACAGACATCACGTGGGCGGAAAAAACAACAAAGGACTTGGGACGATCGCGAAGCGCTTCACGACGACCGGTGGTGGATGAATGATGGCTATGACAGATTCTTTTAGTGAAATCTGCCTTGATGGATCAGCGGTCGGAGGTAGTGAAGATGGAAGGTGGTTGTAGGACACTGAGTGTTGGAGATAAAATGATAAAAAATCATAGTTCCGTATTTGAATTGTATTGTGCGTGTCTTTTTTCTGAATGTTTTATCTCTTTTATATCTTTTAAAATCTCGCATTTACGATTATTCGGTCGGTATATAATTCGACGGAACTACTCTTTTGTACTATTTTGCAGGAGCATATCGGTCGTTTCGGGCTTCCTATCTTCTTTCCTGTTTGTCTCCTCTTCAGTGCTTAGGTTGTCGGGGAATTCACTCCCCTAAAGATGTTGTCGTCTTCGATCTCAGTTACCTACCCCACCTTCCTCCCCTTGTTGCATCCAACCAACGACCGCTCTACTTCCGCCTCCGTCCTCTCTCCCTGTACTTCTTCCCCCTATTGCTTGGTCAAATCTTCCTTATCTGTGTGCCCGAGGCCGCCGTAGAATGCGACCGCACTTTACTCTTCAGTTACTTCGTTCCCTTTTGTTCTGCTCTACGGGGGAGATCTGGTTTTGTTGCTGTGGCGAAGGGTTTATAGGTTTGGGTTGAGATTAGGATTGGTAGCACTATTTCGGCTGTTCCTTCGATTGAATCGCTCGGACTTTAAGATTTTCTTGGGGATTTGTTCCGTGCCGGTGCTCTGAGGCCTTCCGTTATCTGTCAAATCAGCCTTTTATTTCTTCTAAAATGGGAGGATTTCAGATGCTTGGGATTAGATGTGGGTGTCCTTCTGTGTTTGATTTTGTTGTGTTTACTTCCGTATCAGGTAATCTAAGGTCAAGTGTAATTACGGGGGGATGTTGCAGGGAAAGATTGTTATCATACAGTCGTGGACTAGCCCAGACTCCTTCTCAACAGCTTCGTGTGGTTGGCTTATTCGGAGGGAAGAAGGATAATGGTGATAAGGGCGATGATGCTCCTTCTAAGGTTGCAATCTAAATCTAATGCCGGCCTCAGTTTCCTGAATTCATGTGTCATTTTCCTGAAATCTGAGGGAACCCAAACGAATGACGTTTGTTCCTATTTTCCCTCTATATCTTCTTGTCCTGAGTTTGAAAGGAGCTTTGTTTTGTTCTGTTAATGGCACAATCTTGTCTATGAGGACAAAGTTTAGTCGAAACATGCTGTAGTGTATCGGCATCTTTTTGGATTCTGTATACTTTTCAGGTCTACTGCTGTTTTTACATGGTGTTGTGAAGAAAGATGAGCGACATATCTGTGTATTTTCTTTTAGGCAGGAATTCTGGGGAACATGCAGAATTTATACGAGACAGTAAAAAAAGCGCAAATGGTAGTCCAAGTGGAGGCTGTCCGGGTGCAAAAGGAGCTTGCAGTGTACGCTTTCATGCCTATGTACATAGCTTTTCTTTCTTCTCCTTGCCTTTTTTTTCCAAACTTTAATGAGCATCTAAATTGTGATACAGAGCTGAGTTTGATGGGTACTGTGAAGGTGAACTAATAAAGGTATCCTTCTGTTAGAATTATGGTTCCCTTGTTTCTGGTCTGGAAGTTTTCCTTTTGGCCTAGGTTTATGATTCTTTTGCTCATGCTTTATGCAAGTATGTCTTCTTCTATTGGTTTTGTTAGTGACTTAGTGTTATTGCAAAGGGGGTGGTATGATCTCTTTCTTTAAGTAGGAATGCCATTATTCCCTACTTTTGTAGTATCCAAAGAATAAAATGATTTTTGTTGATTTTAAGGCTTATGCTACAATAGAATACCGCTGAATCTCATGAGTAAAATTCTTGGTCAAAATGATGAAATTTAGTTTTGAAGTATCTTATTCTCATGGTAGAGAGTCGGATAATGTTTTTATCCTCTACTTTCTTGATAGTGTTGCAGATTGCAAAGAATTTTTCAATAGGTGTATAGGTGTGGTTTGTAACTGAGGATTAAATTCACGTATTTTTGTGGGGGGAGGGGGGGAATAAATAAACCATACAAGAGGACTAATAATGGATCGGAAGACATGCGGGTAATTATAAATTTTCACCTAGGTTTGGTTGTATGAGCTAAACATGGAAGCTTCTAGCTTATTGTCACAAGACAAAGTAAAATGGGGGATGAGTACCGTATGAAATTACCGAAAGTAATATTCGCTTAGATCCAGCTTCAGTGGGCTTCCAATCTGAGACTGGGTTCAGGGGAACTATTAGTAGATGAGGAACTTGGGAGCCATTCTTGCTTGATTAAGAATATTAATTTTTCAAATGACTAATCAACTTTTTGGTGTTCCTTAGGAGGATGATAGTTCTTGCCTTGTTTACATCTGGATGCAAATGTTTGTGAATAATACCCCTTTCTTGTTTGGTTGCTGTGACTGAGTAGTTTTTATTTCGGGGACATCCCATGGGCTTCAAGGGACAAAAAGGATGTCATGAATGATCCATGTTTTACATTGCGGTTATGTTATGAATTATATGGTAGGTTTTGATGATGACTTATAACTGAAAAGCTTGTTTGGCAGAGAGTACATTTTCTGCTTCTGCTGAAATTCAGGGTCTTTATTTAGGAGTACCAACTCGACATTCTCAACTTATAGAATGACAGACAAGTTAGGGAGTTCTTAAAACCACTCAATTGGTTTTATATCCACCCAGTTAAATATTACAATCAACTGGAAAGAATGAGACTGTAGCTTTTCCAAACATGTCTGGTTAATTAAATTGTTGCACTGATATCATCCAGCAAATTAGAGACTTGTTTCCTTGGATGCATCAATTAGAAACCTTGCAATCAGTCATTTAAGAGAAACAAACCACGACATTTTGATGCCACCTTGGATAACTAAACAATTTTGAACTCAACATTATCTTGTATCTGGCTTTAATGCTATCAATATTTCATAAGGTTCATCTGGTATGAGACCAAAGGTGAACGAGTTCTTTTCTTATGCAGGCTACCTTATCGGGAAATCAACAACCTGTACGCATTGAGATTACGGAGGCTGCCGTGGAATTGGGTTCTGAGGTGAGTGGCCAGCTGTGTTCCCTCCTCAAGTTCTGATTCTTAGCTGGTTTTCCTGCCAATCTCGAGTGTTTCACGTTGTGAAAGAGCTGGCCACGCTTAATTAAAACACTCCAAGCTTACATTCTTCGTGAAATACATGTGCATGTTCTGATAGTTCTTGTATTTTTAACCCGCCTGTGTTGTTCGAATTACATAGAAACTCTCAGAGTTGGTAACCGAGGCTTACAAGGATGCACACCAGAAGAGTGTTCAGGTTCGTGGAGACAACTTTTGAGCTGATAATTCGATACATCCCAGTATTCCATGTAAAAACCAAATTATGTGCTTGTTTCTTGTTTAGGCCATGAAGGAGAGGATGAGCGATCTTGCCCAGAGTTTGGGAATGCCACCAGGTCTCAGCGAGGGTTTCAAGCAATGACTGCTCCATCTACCTCTATGCCAGTATCCAGATGTAGTTCCAATTTTGTCAAACCACAATTGTGTTCAGGTTGCTACAATACCCAATGTTAGTCAAAAGTCATCAAGAGAGAGTCTTCATACTGCGATTCTTGCGTCAAATCTACTGTCCCTTTTCATCAGCTTGCAGTGCCCATTAAAATGTAGTTAGAAATCTCCAAACAACGAAGACACCCACTAGCGACTAGAGTGACAGGAAGCAAACCATCAAAGTCTGTTGGATAATGGAACCACTTGGATACAAGTTTCTCAAGTTGCATCACTTTATCAGACAACCAGTGTTCCTCCAATAATGCCATAACGATGCATTACTTAATAACTGGCGCGAATGAGACAGAATACTTCCACCTTTCCCTGAATAAGTACACAAAAACTATACTAAAGCAGGGCATAAGTAAGCTGCAACGTCAGATCGATAAGCTACTTCCATTCATAAAAATATAAAGCAGACTTCACTGAATTGCCACATCAAGGTAGTCACCGATCTGCACAGGAAGGAAAAGGAAAAGGAAAAAAAGGGTTTCAACTGTTTTTCATTCTTTGATCGCATCCATTGGATGCGATCCAACACCCATCAGAAGAAATAAAGCATCCAACGATTACCTGAAAACTAAGCTCCGCTAACGTTTTTGCATCATCCAGTCGCCTCCCATTTCCATAGGAAAAGGTCTTCCCAACCTTCAGGTTAAAGATAAACTAAGTAATATGATTGACAAATAATTGCTTCAAAGCATCCCTATTGGTGCAAAATTCAATCTTCAATGGCTCAAGGACATTGCACTTTTCAAAATATCTGAGTGGTAACAGACAATAACAGCCTAAATAGTCAGAATACTACAGCATATGCATGCATGAGGTTGGAGAAAGAAAGTGAAACAAGGATTCACCTCTCTAACTACAAAACGACCATTCTTGTCTGGATATACAAAGGCAAAGGACAACTTTGCATCCCTTCTCCTGGCTTCAGGGGCTACCTCTTTGACCTACACAGTACAATAAATGCATCAAACAAAAAATTACCGGCAGCACTCAATAACCATGATATGAAGACATTAATTTTATCAAAAGGGATTGAGAATCTGAACATCAATATGAAAGGCAGTAGATACCTCAACCACTAGATTAAGCGGCAAATAGCTCATCACACAGGGAACAAAAAAATATCAAAATCTATTCAGTGATACAAAAAGGTGACTGGAACGTTACAGCAGTAAAAATTTATGCACATAACTAATCAAACAGGAATAGGGGAGAAAACAGGTAAGTGGAACAGAAGGCGAATTCTGATAATGGGTCAGTGAGGCCATGAAATATTGATTAAGAAAGGGGTACTTCGTTCGTGAGATAAACAGGCAAAAGATGATATATATTAGTCTCCAATTATAGTTTAGGTGAAGAAAACATAGCTTGAGAGTTGAGACAGAAAACCATGTGCGCGATATCCACAACAAACTCTTATGATAACAAGTTGCCACAATATTAGTCCTTTCAGCAAGATTATTACTGTCTTTCGGAGAATAGGAAATGGATGAGGAATGAAATTTCCGGTGGGAAATATTTTAAATATTTGCGAGAGAAAAATTGTTCCATAAAACGTTACGGAAACAATGACGTGTCTAAAGGTAGGTCCCACTGGAAAGCTGCCTTAAATCTAGACTGAGGAGGAAGAATGATCATCTGGATATGGCCACACAATAGATAGACGGTACTAAAATATGACAAAACTCACAAGGTCAGTTAACTCGCGTAGATTGGCATCTTTCCAGGTATAAATTTGGACTTCATCCTTTGGCTCCTTCCCTCTAATAGCAAACTCTTCTTTGGAATGATGACCCCCGACCTGCAAGATGGAAGAGGAACATATTTTTTTAGTTCTCAAAGGACCCGAGGCGATAACAAGTTTAAAGCAGAAATATACAAAATAAATGCAGGTACAAGCAGGATTCATACTACTGCCCCATGTACAATGTAACAAGGGAATTGTTAGACAGCAGCCCAATTGTCTAACCTCTGCCGAAGGACATACAACAATGACAAGCTAAACCAAGAAGAATGGCAGTATCAAGCAACAAGGCTAAAAATGAGATATACAGGTTAATATACAACAATAACAAATGGCACACTTCTATGCATGCACCTAGAAAAACACCAGGGCCAAATCAAGGAACACTCAAATTGAAACATGTTACAGACACAGAATATTCTACTCACGTTCCTGAAGAGTTCACCAAAAAGAAGAGTGGTGGGGGGGGGGGGGGGGGGGGACATATAGTCGAAGTTTGAACTCACCTTCGTAAACACCCGCAACAGCAGTGGACATGTCTGCAAACGAAAGAAAGACCACTAAAAAGGTTAGAAACTTATGGACTGGAAACTAACATACAGAGACGTGACATGGATGCTAGATTCCAAAGTAAAGCACCCTAAATATCGACAAAACAGGCTAATACACCAGGGATAAGGGGGACGAGCAGCTACCACATGCAAGTATTGGTCAGCGTAGAAAGAAAGCAACGAGAACTACCACCATCTCAACAACAACAAACACCCCCAAAGGAAAAAGAACGCCAAACCCTAACGGGAGAAAGAACCTTTTCACGTTCTACAGGCTCGAAGCGCATGCGAGAGGGAGGAGGGAGAGGCGGCTGCCCTCTTCCCGGCGGCGGAAGGGGACGTCCTCCTCCCCCGTGCCTCCTCTCCGATGGTACTTCCGCCATTCCTTCTGACCTCGACTACAACACTCTTCCCCTGTCCTAACCAAAATAATCGATTGATCGAACATGAAAGGCAAAGCAGCTGCCCACAAGAGTTGGGTCATGAGCAGTTGGGCCAAGAGTTACAGGGAAAGGCCCGAATTCAAGGCTTCAAGATGGTGGAGGATGAAATTGGATTGAGGACGCAAGTTAGAAAGAAAATGGGTAAATAAGGTTAAATAGAAAACAACAAGCATAAGGGAACTGCATGTAGGGGATGTGTCTCTATTACGGGGAGGGCAGAGAAATTTGATAACGGAATTGGGTAGAGAGTGGGAGAGGGCGTGGGGAAGGTGATGCGTGAAAATGACTAGAAAAACTCTTTAGCGAAGCTGAATCCCCGTTAACTCCACTCAACTCCAGAAAAACATCATAAGTTCATACAAACTAAACAGAAAACAGTCAAAGCTACTCAATTAGCCCTCCTTTTCAGCTTATGGCCATATCTGATGCTCCACCCCTAATCCTCCATCTTCATCGTCGTCTCCAACTTCTGCTTCTCCCCAGAAAATATCTTCATTCTTCTTGTTTTTCTCTTTCTTCAGTCACCACCTTTTATCCCATTCGCGCCCAGCAACAGAATCAGCAACAGACGATTCTGTTGCTGGAGTTTGTTGACAACTTCCCCTTCTTCTCGCAATAATCCTTCCTCTTTTTCTTTTTTTTCTTCAATTTCATCCTTCTCCTTAATTATCTTATCCCCTTCATTCGATTTCAAGACCGAGCCCCTCCCATCATTCGAGCCCAGCCCCTCCTTCTGCTCCGACAAGCCCAAACCCACCCTTCTCGCGTCCGTTGCATCAACGGTCATTTCTACTAGGGTTCCTTCTTGCATTCCTTCTCCCGCGCCACTTCCCGCGCTACTCCCTCCTCTACTGCTTCCTCCTTTTTCTTGTATCAATGCCCTCCTCTCGAAATCACCCTTGTCCTCAAGGGTGATGCCAGGATATTGCTGTTGCAAGTCGTACAGATATTCCCATGTTGCCTCCCCTTCTGGTTTATTCACCCATTTGACAAGGACCTGGGTCGCAACACGATTTCCTCTTTTAACCATCTTCCATTGCAAAATGTACTCAGGAGCAGGAGCAGGAGCTTCTTGTGAAGGAGTCGGCAAATGTGGAGAGGTAAGTACACCTGACCCCACTGCTTGTTTAAGGCGAGATACATGGAAAGTGTGATGAATTTGTGTTGTAGCTAGTAGGTCCAATTTATAAGCAACCTGACCGATTTTGTCGATGATCTTATATGGGCCAAAGTATATAGGTACTAGTTTACCCGGATGCCTCCCATCCACTGAATTCTGTTTGTGTGGCTGCAACGTAACATAGACCCAATCCCCCACCTTGAACTGTCTACCCGACCTCTTCCGATTAGCTAATTGTTGCATCCTGTTCTGTGCTCGGTGGATATGAAACTTTAGGAGCTGAATCATTTCCTCTCTGTTAGTAAGTTCCTGATCTACTATCCTGTGAATTGAGGTCCCTCTGATATATGGGAGATGAATGGGAGGGTCATACCCGTATAGAGCCTGAAAAGGGGACATATGGATAGTAGAGTGATGCGTGGTATTGTACCACCATTCCGCTAAAGGCAGCCACTTACTCCATTGAGTAGGACAGTCGGCACACATACACCTCAAATAGGTTTCTAAACACCTATTGACGACTTCCGTTTGACCATCCGTTTGAGGATGGTAAGCCGTTGACAACCTTAAATCCACTCCTTGTAGCCTGAATAGTTCTTGCTAGAAATCACTAAGAAAGATACTGTCTCTGTCACTTGTAATAGTCTGTGGCACTCAGTGTAGTTTAAACACGGTGTTTAGGAAGAGTTCAGCCACCTTACTTGCTGTATAGGGATGATTAAGGGCCATGAAGTGAGCGTATTTGGTTAGCCTATCCACCACCACCATAATAACTTCCTTTCCCATTGACTTAGGCAGCCCAATTATAAAATCCATAGTGATGTCCGTCCAGATTGCAGAGGAAATGGGCAAGGGTTGCAATAATCCCGGTGAAGCTGCCAAATCATATTTGCATCGTTGACATGTTGCGCAAGCTTTAATAAAAGTGCGAACCTGTTGTTCCAGTCCTTTCCAATAGCAAAAGCTAACTATCCTCTTAGTAGTTCCATGGATACCCGAATGACCACCCGTGGCAGAGGCGTGAAAAGTTTTAATGATTTGGTTGCGTAGCTCCATGTCATCGCCTACCACCAGTTTCTCCCTTCGCAATAGTAACCCTTGTTTGAACTCAAAAACTGACGTGTCACCCTTCTGTACCCTTTGGATAACCTGTTGTAAATAATGGTCTCGTTGCCAGCTACCCCGTATAGCATCTAGTAGAGTTCCCTGATGCAATTCAACCATTATAGACATTGTTTCAGCCCCTGGAATTCGAGAAAGGGCGTCGGCTACTACATTCTCCTTGCCCTTCTTATAACTGATCTCATAATAATACCCCAACAGCTTGGTCAGCCACCTAAATTACATTTCGTTGTGCAATTTCTGCTCCAATAGAAACTTTAGGCTCTGATGATCGGTTTTGATTAGAAAACGCCTCCCGATAAGATAGTGTCGCCATTTCTCCACCGCATAGACAATTGATAACAATTCTTTTTCATAAACTGACAAACTCAAATGCTTCGGAGTCAATGCTTTACTAATAAAGGCAATAGGATGGCCCTTTTGCATTAGTACCGCACCTATTCCCATGTGACTTACATCAGTCTCTACCACCAATTGCTGGTTGAAATCAGGAAGCACCAGAGTTGGCGTAGTTATCATTGCCTCTTTCAGCTGAGAAAAAGCAACTTGAGCTTCGGCAGTCCATTTGAAAGAGTCCTTCTTTAATAGCTGGTTCAACGGTTTGCTAAGTGTCCCATACCCTCTTACAAATCTTCTGTAATACCCTGTTAGGCCTAAGAATCCCCGTAATTGTTTAAGATTCGTAAGGACAAGCCAACTCTGTATTGCCCCCAACTTCCTTGGGTCGGTTGACACCCCCCCCTCCGTCTATGAAGTGACCTAAGTACTCCACTCTTTGTTTAGCAAAAGAGCATTTGCTGAGCTTCGCAAACAAACTGTTCCTCTGTAATAGTTCCAACACCACAGATGGAGAATATGCTCTTCCAAGGTTGAGCTATACACCAATATATCATCAAAGAAGACAAGCACAAATTTCCGCAAATAGGGTCTGAATACCTCGTTCATTAGACTCTGAAAAGTTGAAGGTGCATTGGTTAACCCAAATGGCATAACCAAAAACTCGTAATGCCCTTCATGAGTTTTGAAAGCCGTTTTTGGAATGTCTGCATCTTTCACCCTTATTTGGTGATATCCCGAACGTAAGTCCAACTTAGAAAATAGTACCGCTCCGTGTAATTCATCTAATAATTCCTCAATCACTGGAATCGGAAACTTATCCTTAATGGTCTTCATGTTAAGCTCCCTATAGTCGATACAAAGCCGCCAGCTGCTATCCTTCTTCTTTACCAACACCATGGGTGATGAAAAGGGACTGGTACTATGGCGAATGACCCCCGTTTGGAACATCTCTTGTACTAGCCTCTCTATGATATCTTTCTGTGACCTAGAGTATATGTAGGGTCGAAGATTCAAACCTTGCACTCCCTCTTCTAATGGGATGCGGTGATCGTGACTCCTTCTAGGTGGTAAGCCTCTTGGATCTTCAAACACCGCAGTAAACTTCTGTAACACTTCCTGAATTGGTGCAGGTACAGAAACAGTCTGATTCTTTTCATTGATTTCCTCAGAACTTTGCTTGGGAATTATTAGCAATCCCATATCCTTAGCATCCACTGTAAAAGCTCCTGTCATTACCCTCGTAGCTCCTTCATCTCCTGCTGTCAGACTCACCTCTTTACCCCTCCATTGGTAATTCATTGTCAATTTCGAAAAATCCCATACCACTGTTCCCAATGAGCTCAACCACTCCATCCCCAGAATTAATTCGCAGCCCTTAATCGGCATTATGAGCATTCTTGCCTGATACTTCTCTCCTTGCATTTCCCAATCAAACAACCGTGTCATTGATACACACTGCACTTGTTCTCCGTTTGCTACCATGACCTTCCTGCCTTGTATTGACTCTGTTCTGCATCCAATCTGCTTAGCTACACCCACATCTAAGAAGTTATGGGTACTTCCGGAGTCGATTAATATTGTCAACCTTCTTCTTTTTTGCTTCCCAATTACCTTCATTGTTTTGTTCTTGAGAGACAAGGCCACTCCATGCAGGGCATGTAATGAAATTACTGGTACCCCTTCTTCTTCCTCTATATTCTCAGACCCCTGCTTTTTAGATTCTCCTACTCCTCTGGTAGTAGCAAGCGTGACCCGAATATTTTTATTGGCTGCGAAATTTCCTTCCAATCCCAGTTCCTCCCCGTCCTGACTGTCTTCTTCATCTTCTAGCATAATAGCATACATCCTTCGGTTATTGCATTTATGATTAAACGTATATTTCTCATCACACCAAAAACAAAGTCCCTTCAATATTTTATCTTCAATCTCTGCTGGGGTGAGTCTCTTATGAGGGGGTTGGTACGTTAAGGGTCTGCTTCCGCCCGCTCCTGATCCTTTACCCTCATTTTCAATGGGTCTATTTCCCATGGCCCACCGCTGGTTGACTCTATTTCGTGGTGAGGCCAACATTCCTCTGGATTGACCCGAGCCTTGCCATTGCTCCCATCTATTACCTCTTGCCAATCCTTCCCTTTTGCTTCCGTCATCCTCACTAGTTAATGTTTTTCCCAGGCGATAGCGTGTTGGAGTGTTCTAGGATTAAACACAGTCATCAATCTCCTGTTTTCCCTCTTAAGTCCTCAAATGAACATAGCTACCTGGTCTTCGTGGGACAGCTCCACTCTTGTCACCAACGAAACAAAGTCTTCTACATATTCAGAATAGCTCCTTCCCTCTTTCAATTCCTTAAGCATCACAATGGGTCTCGACAATTCATTTGGTCCAAATCTCAGCAACATTCCTGCTGAATATTCTGCCTAGCTAATCGGTCCTTTCAGTTCCCTATTTCGTATGAAGGCGTAATGCCACTATATGGCGGGGCCATTCAAATGGATTGACGCCACGCTTACCCTCATGTCAACGGGTGTCTCATCTAGCTCGAAAAAACGTTCGCATTTGAAAACCCATTCCTGCACGTTGTTTCCGTCAAAGGGTGGGAACTCAACCTTAACATGTCTTGTAATCCGCTCGTCGGCCCTGGGACTGTAATAATCCCGTCTACCTCATGAACACTCCTCTTCTGAAATCCCCCACTGTTTCTCACGGCTTTTTCTCTCCAAATTATCCATTCTGGCTGACAGTCCTGCAAACTACTCTCCCATACCATCAAACCTCCTGAGAAGTTCCTGCAACATTTCTTTTACAGAATCCGATTCCATCAAAACTTGTTTAGATCGAGTAAAATCAGCCACGAGCATAACACCGATGGGAATCGAGCCTTCGCGCTCTGATACCAGGTTGATACGTGAAAATGACTAGAAAAACTCTTTAGCGAAGCTGAATCCCCATTAACTCCACTCAACTCCAGAAAAACATCATAAGTTCATACAAACTAAACAGAAAACAGTCAAAGCTACTCAATTAACCCTCCTTTTCAGCTTATGGCCATATCTGATGCTCCACCCCTAATCCTCCATCTTCATCGTCGTCTCCAACTTCTGCTTCTCCCTAGAAAATATCTTCATTCTTCTTGTTTTTCTCTTTCTTCAGTCACCACCTTTTATCCCATCCGCGCCCAGCAACAGAATCAGCAACAGACGATTCTGTTGCTGGAGTTTGTTGACAACTTCCCCTTCTTCTCGCAATAATCCTTCCTCTTTTTCTTTTTTTTCTTCAATTTCATCCTTCTCCTTAATTCTCTTATCCCCTTCCTTCGATTCCAAGACTGAGCCCCTCCCATCATTCGAGCCCAGCCCCTCCTTCTGCTCCCACAAGCCCAAACCCACCCTTCTCGCGTCCGTTGCATCAATGGTCAGTCCTACTAAGGTTCCTTCTTGCATTCCTTCTCCCGCGCCACTTCCCGCGCTACTCCCTCCTCTACTGCTTCCTCCTTTTTCTTGTATCAGAAGGGAGGGGAGGGGAGTGTGAGAGTGTTGCATTTCTGCCAATAAATTTCATCCGGGAAGGAGCTGTTAGCAGTAGAAATTATGGGTTTTCACAAAGTCGCTTCAAGGTGCACGAGGCCTTTCAGGGAGGTAGGTGTGGAAACACATTAGGCAAAGGCTTGCGAGCGAAACAATTACTGAGCGACGGGGCTACGGGGCGACGAAGGTTGCTGAGAGAAGACAGGGTGATCAAACGACAATCAACTGGGCGAGCGAGGAAACTCTGCAGCGATGACTAGTGGTCGATACGATCTATCAGTGGCTATCATTAGAAGATTTCGGACATTCTCTGGACAAGGAAGATTTCGGTTGGGGAATTGTCCGCTATCGTGAGTTCCCTCCAACTCTTAATAGAGAGAGTCAGTAAGGAGAAAATAGGTTCTAAGATGGATGTTGTCGACTAGAATCTAGAGACCATATTAGGAATACCCATAAACAGCCCTGGTAAGGAGAATGATGAATCAGCCACCAAACACCACGTCGACTATGATGCCCATAGGGCGTCCATAGCCGAAGGAAAGAAGAAGGCCGACATCGAAGGTATCCTCAATATCTCCATAGGCTTTAAAGGGCCTGCCCATAGCAATTCTCCACTTATGATCAGTGAAAGCGAAACAACTGAACGACAAGATCACCAGGCTGTATATGAACATCCGTTCCGAAAAAGGGCTTTTATAGGCCGGTGGAAAACGAGCAGTTCCGTCCCCTCGAGGAGAACGACACCCTGAATACATCCCTCAACCCGTACGCGGAAGGGGAATGATAGTATAGGATATGATGGTCCCGCCTGATTTTCTGCCCGAAATAAGGGATCACGTGGCGAGACTAGTTAAACGGGCAACCCCGGGGTAAACAACATGAACGAGATTGAACTCTATCATGCTCCTTACCCTGAAAATATCGATCCGGACTATCCTTTCCTAAGAGGGTACCGAGTGCCTGAATTTACCCGCTTCTCGGGTGGGGAAGGGATATTTTCCATGGAGCATATTGCCCGCTTCACCCACCAAGCCTGGAAAGTTGCCACTAATGGGTTATGGAAACTTCTCTTATTTCCTACCTCTTTTCCAGGAGCTGCCTTTACGGGGTATGTGAACCTACCCCCGAACATGGTGCGGAATTGGGACGAGATGCAAGTACAATACACCATGGCGTTTGCCCAAACTGACCCAGCTGTGACACTACAAGATCTCACCCATATGAAGCAGCAATCTCGGGAACCTGTGACAGTCTTCCTGAACAGACTTCGGAAGGCAAGGTTGAGATGCAAAACGCCTTTGATGTTAACTGTCTGACTATCACTCCTTCATTGATGTAGGGGGATCGAGATCAATCAACTACGACTGGCGAAACAATCATTGCCAACTTGTTGTTCAAGCAGTTGGTGAGTAAAGGGATACTCCAATGTCCCGCTGATCTCAAGAACAACATGATCGTTGTCATTGGCACATGGATGCTTCGCACAGTACAGACCGGTGCCACACTTTTAGAAAGTATTTGCTGAACGAAAGAAAATAGGAGTGGTACAACCTAAACCGCCACGAGGTAATGGCCGAGGGGATAAACAACAACCAGAGACCGCAGCAACGCCCGGTGAAACCGCAAGAGCAGAAAGGTACTCCTCTGGCTGGATTGGAAGAGCTCCATGCCCTTGGAGAACTCATGAGAAGGGAATGCTAGGTGAAAGCGAAGACACTCACAAAGGGCCTCACAACAAAAAGCTCCTTAGGCGACGCACGTGCCTTGGACCTCAGCAGGCGTAATGTAACACAGAGCAACAGGCTAGCATGCCGGATCGCCCTCGAAGTGACACCGATGCTATGAGGAGCAGAACTTTGTTTGCCCAATTTCAAACGCTGATATGTTTTGTTACATGTGCAAACCTATAACGGTATATAAGGTACTCATCACCCAGCTGTGCTAACCTTACTGCAACCAATACTTACTGCTGCTAGTCAAAATGGCAGCGGAAGGGAAGATCAAGATAGACGGTCAACCGTCCATCAGGTAACACATTAGACTCCGAGTTTACATATCTCCCGGGTCCTCCTCGCATAGAGAGGCTCCGAAAGGGTTATGACCCACATAAAATGGATTTCGTTCAAGTAGATACTTACCTGCAACCTTTAAAGCACTACGCTACATCCGGGTTCCTGACACCCCCTACTAATGGGAAGAATCGGTAGATGGAGTTTAGTGTTCTCTACATACAACCTGTACTATAAGCCCCAAGCTTCACTTAAAGGGCACTCATGGCCAATGGTCCATTTGGTTCAATGGGTCTTCTAACAAGTTTGGAGCTGACATAGGGTTCTTTATCAAAATGCCCTGGGGTGCCGAAATCAGGTTGGCCTGCCGCCTTGACGGCGAGGTTACTAATAACGCAGCAGTGTATGAGGCCCTGATTTTGGCATTCCAACTTACTTCTGACTAGAAATTTGAATGTGTAAGTATATACGGCTGCCAAAGCGGTATATACTTACCCGATTCCAAGTTAGTAATCTAACAACATCTTGGCCAAAGCGAATGTCATGTCTGCCACCTGGCCCGATATCTAAGCAAGGCGAGAAAGCTCTTCGCAAAGGTGGGCTCAAACGAGGTCATACATGTAAAATGGGAAGAGAATCAAGAGGCCAACCAGTTAGCACAAAAGGCCTTTGGATTAGTTAATGATACAAAGTCGCCCATGGATGGTACAACCTTGCTCTTAAGTAAATGTCCAGAATTCTAAGGGGACAATGGAATACAGGGCAAAGAGGTTTGTGAGGCGGATTTGTTTGAATAACAAAAAGACTGGCGGGAGCCGATACGGTAGTTCCTCGCAAATCCCGACGCAAAATTCGAAAGGAGGATATAAGTGATTGCCAGACACTATGTCCTCCTTGACCGGGTCCCGTACAGAAAGACCGATGAAGATGCTCTCTTTAGGTGCATCGATTTGGACGAAGCCAATCTGGTCTTGATGGAAACACATGACGGGTTATGCGGAGCTCATCGAACAGGGGTAAAGATAAGCTGGTCGATCAGACGTCAATGGTCAAGAATTGCATCGAAATGGATCGAGAATGTCTAGCTTGTCAGCAATGCGGACCAGTAAAATACACCCCTGCTACAGACATTAACGTTGTAGTGAAACCATGGCATTTCAGGACATGGGCGCCAGACAAAATGTGGGAAATCCACCCACACTCGAGCAGAGGGGATGCATCCATACTCGTTGCCACAGACTACTTCACCAATTGGGTAGAGGCGACAACTTATAAGAACATTAATCAAAAGGACGAGTCGAGTTTATAAAGAACACCATTATCTATCGGTACGGGATTCTCCAAAGTATCTTGGTGGACAATGCGGAAGTGTTCAGCGGTGAACTTATTGACGAGTTTGCAGAGGACTTTGGGTTCAAGGTACTTAACTCATCTCCGTATTATGCTCAATCTAATGGGCAAACGTAAGCTTCCAATAAGCTCATAAACAAAGTTATACAGAGGATGATCGAGGACACTCCACGCACATGGCACACTCTGCTTTAGGAGACGCTATGGGCACTCAGGTAACAAAATGAGAGAACATAGGCATTGCCCCATTAGCGTGGTGTTTGGCCACAATGCCATGCTCCCGATAGAAGTACGATACAAAGAATCAATGCGTTAAACCACCTAGAAGCTCATAAGAAGAACGTCGCCCGCTACTACAGCAAAAGTGTAGTACCCCGATCATTCAATAAGGGGACCTGGTTTGGAAGCTAAGGCAGGCAAGGGTACACATTACTATTTCCAAAGGAAAATGGATGCCAAATTAGGAAGGCCCTTTTCAGGAAGTTGAGGCTTACCTTGGGAACTCATATCACCTAAGGGGACTGGACGGGTCCATGCACGATATCAAAATCAATGGCAAGTATCTGAAAAGGTATAAACCATTGATTTGGGAGACACACAAAAATACTATTGCTACGAGGTTTCCCGAGATATGGGATAAGATACAAACGTAGCAGTTCAATCAGTTGGCAAAGAGGACATCAGGTGTCTTGACTAGCTCAACACTCCGGCCTCCACAACCTCTTTTGCCTCAACATCTACGATCTTGTCCCAACCTTCTTCGTACATCTCTCGCTCCTAGATGATGGCCGCACGCTCAACTGCCTCTTTGGCAGCATCAAGAGCCTGATCGTTCGAAGCAATGCACACAGCTCTGGCGTCTTGCTCTTCCTAAAGATGGCGGATAGTGGCAGACAACTCCTCATGCTTCTTGTGGAGTTGAACCCACTCAAGAGATAGCTCATCCACTCGAGTAGCAGATGGAGGCAGTAGGGACCACACAAGCTCCTTCTCTTCCAACCGCGCCTTAACTGTTGTATCCTCTTGGCTCTCAGCCCACGAGCACCAGAAGGACTTCGGAAGAAGTGGGAGTATAACGTGTAGCTCGAGCGAATCAAAATTCATTCGCCTCAGCTCGTGCATCACGAACGTTAAGGCGACAAAGTCGTCCTCGGTGCTAGTTCCACGCTCGAGGGCGGCGACAAAGGAAACGAGAAGAGAGCGCAAAGGCTGTCATGAATGCACTTCGATCAAACACCAACCTGAGTGCAAAGCAAAACCTTCTACAAAGTGAAGCCTAGATTCTTACCGAGGTCACCTGAACTTGGGAACTTTGGGGGCTTCCCTCGCCTCACCCGAGTTATCCTGGGTGACAAGGACGCTGTCAAGCGACAGACCCGCGGCCTTGTCCCCCAAGACTGAAATAGGGACACCCGTTCTCACTTTGCCGGGGAACTCCTCCGCGCCCACGTTATTCAAACCCATAGCTACCTGGCTTGGGCACCTGCAACCGCTCAACCACGCAGCAATAGGGATATCATTAAGGGACCCTCGTTATCAATTATTTCAATCGTTGTGGAAGGACCAATGGTGCCTACATTACGGAAGGTGGCATTATTCAGCTGAAGCTTTTGCCATAAAACAAAGAATGAGAGATGATTTGGTTCCTGGCGCATCGACAAAAGACTTCTTCGAGGGCAAGCCCCAACAGTATCCCGTTGCAACTGTGAGGGGAGAACGTTCGTACGAAATAGTCCTTGGGACACCTTTTTCTTCAAACGTCCTTCTTGTGAGGACGAACCATTGGAGAAATTTTTGCCCTCGGCATATTTCACTCTCATGTTCTTGGTTCCTCCCATAGGAAGAAAGCGACCTGTTATGGACTGACCATAAAGATGAGGTCAATACCTAGTAATTTGCAGTATACTCAAAAGGGACGATTCATTGCCTGATGACCGCTTCTTTGGAGATGATGCGAAATCACGGGCAACTCTAGATGCTTCGACTCGAGGCAAATTGAGGTGGAGTTAACTTCTTCACAACAATCTGATTGATCGAGTTTGGAACCCAACAAGTCACTAGTATCCCTCGAATGAATGTGATGCGAGTTGGCCAAGTCGAGATCGAATCAAGAGGAGCGATCGAGATGAGAACTACCTTGACGGTATGGAAGAGTTCGAGTTGAGTCTTCAACTCGAGAAGACAACAGATCATCTCGAGAATAAGAGGACGATGTCCGTTCCGAGGTCAGCTTCCATTCAGTCTGGGAATTCGAGACGCGGGAACTTGAGAGCGCCCAAAGTCGGGATTTATTGACGGACGGCCCAACAGACGTCAGGCCCAGTTTCTTTAATTTATAGCTTTTAGACTTTGTTTTAATTATTGTTTGGTTTGTCTATTTTAGGTCTAATTGTGATTTAGGGTTAGTCCCATTTTAGGTCTTCTATAAATATGGCTATTGTGATTTAGGGTCAGCCCATTTTAGGTCTTCTATAAATAGCCATTGGTTCTCCTTACGCTCTAGAGGAGTTGAACGCGAGAAATTTGTTTGACCAAGGCAAGGGTCACATTGCTTACAAGCGATTGAAAGAACGTGAAGATAATCCTTTTATGGATGGATATGGGGACGAGGAGAGTCCCAGGAGCCCAACTCGGGATGAAGCGAGTCCCAAGAGGCAATCTCGAGAACAACAACCCACACGTCCTATTACTGTGCAAGTGGACATTCTCGAGTTTGAGGGAGAATCAGATCCAAAAGAATTTCTCTATTGGTTGTATGCCATCGAGAGAGTATTCGAGTATGAGGATATTCTGGAGTATCGACAAGTCAAGATGGCAGCCACACGACTACGCAAGTATGCGAGTTTATGGTGAGAGAACCTCAACCAACAGCGTTGTCGAGAAGGAAAAGAGAAGATTCACTCATTGGATAAAATGAAAAGCGAGATGAAGAAATGATTCCTACCCGAGCAGAATAGACAAGATTTGTTTCTTCGACTGCATAGTCTGCATCAACAGTCCTCAAGTGTTTCTAAGTATACCCGAGAGTTCGAGTAGTTGATGCTACATTGTGATATCACCGAGCCCTTGTAGGAGATGATCGCTCGATATATCAGGGGTCTGAATCCCAAAATTGCCGAGGAGGTAAAGTTACAACGTTACTGGAGTTTTGCCGCCATGTGTAATCTCGGGCACGATGTCAAGGAACAACAGTCGAGGAGGATCGCCCAGAAGCCGTTGTTCGTGAAGACGACTCCTTGAAAGGGAAGTGCCTTTGCGAGAACGAATCCCTCACCTATGTGAGTAACCCTTAACTCGAGTGAGGGTGAACAGCAAGCTAGGAGAATGGATGCAAGGACAACCATGAGAAACACTCCTTTCAGTAAAGGGAGTTCGTCCTCGAGAACTCCAATCTCAAGCAATCATAAGGGCTAGGTTAATGAGTAAAAAGATGAACACCTTTGGAATGTTGAGGAAGAGTGCTTCGAGGAGTCAAACTAAGGAGAAATGTTGAATAGTCAAGGGATCATAATGGCAAACGAGGAGTTGCATAAGGGTGACAAGCGACCGTGGAACAACACCATGGATGTCAAATGAAAGTGGATAAAGGGAGTGACACCAGCATAGCCTTCATTATCATAATCGTGCAGCGGATGTTGTCAACAATGCTACACTCCCGACCATGCGAGCTTTAGTGGTGGAATCGGGAAAAGGAATACATGAGAAGACCATGCTCTGTCCCTCCACCCCATTCAATTGGAGCACAATTCCGTGAGAAGATCGAGAGGAAGACTTGAGGCTGATTTTGTTGACAGGGAACGTCGGTAGAAAGGCGCATCTGTTTAGCCTCATTGAGCTTGATGAAGATCAGGAGAGTTCACTCGCCTACTATATAAGAGCGAAATCGCAACCAACTCTTGATGCTTTGACTCGAGGCAAATTGAGGTGGAGTTACCTTCTTCACAACCATCTGATTGATCTAGTTTGGAACCCAATAGGTCACCAGTATCCCTCAAATGAATGTGATGCGAGTTGGTCAAGTCGAGATCGAATAAAAAGGAGCGATCGAGATAGGGACTACCTTAACGGTATTAAAGGGGTCGAGTTGAGTCTTCAACTCGAGAAGACAATAGATCATCTCCAGAACTGTCTCGAGATCAAGAAAGCGAGGTCCATCTCGAGAATAGGAGGACGATGTCCGTCTCGAGGTCAGCTTCCACTTGCTCAAGGGAAACTCGAGACTAGGGAAGACCTGAGACCGCTCAAAGCCAGGACTTGCGTGATGGAGGCATAGTGAACGTCAGGCCTAGTTCCTTTAAGTAATCAGTTTAAACATCTTTTTAATTAGTATTTCGTTTTCTTTATTTTGGGCTTATTTGGAATCAAGGTTTAGCCCATTTTGTGTCCTCTTTAAATAAGACCTTTGTATTTTGGGTTAAGATAGAACTTTTTGAACTTTTACCCAAATTTGGCAGCGGTCAAGTTCTTACATTAACTTTGTGCAACTTCTCATATCGTTTGGTGGATTCTAAGCGTGGCAAGATTTTAACTGAGCATATCCATAATCGGTGGTGTTTCTATATCTGGTTGTGTGTCGTTTAAACCTCGTGGCGACCCCGGTGGTGATTCGGCTGTGTCCAACGGCAGTCCGAGTTCTATTCCCCTCGTTCAGTTCTGATGGTGCTTCTCCTGTATCCAGTGGCGGGTCAGCCTTTTTTTGTTCATTCGTTTACCCTAGTTTGGATTACGTCTTTCCCTTGCGTTCCATTTCGCGTCCACAATTATCTTTTCCAGTTTCCGCGGATGATAGCGCATCAGTTGGTAACAGAGTACACAGTTGTTGTGGTGAGCACTTGGTTGTTGAGAGGACACGATTGTTTTGTGCTGAGCGCTGGGTTATTGAGAATGCACGGTTGTGTAGAGCGCTGGGTTGTTGAGAGCGCACGATTGCTGTGTTGAGCGCTGGGTTGTAAGAGAGCGCACATTTTTTTTGTTAAAGGCACGAATTGAAGTGAAGGCAAATAGATTGCAGCATTTTATGACATTGGCGGCGAAAATTGCATATCTGATGTACATGTTGCATGTCGCTCAATTTGAACAATATATTGAGGATGTTAGATGTCTACTTCAAGATTTGAGAACTGATGAAGCTTCACCGTACAACAAAGGACCATACAATGGTGGAAGACGAAAAGTCCGTCCCTATCGGTCGATTCTCCATTCGACACTCCAGTCAAGTATCTCAAGACTATTCGACTGCCCAGTCGAAGAGGATACAAGCCTTCTTCGATATAACACTCGTTATGTTGACAGCTGCCTGGATGGTATGTTCTTAAATCCTATTTTCACTCTCGACAGTGATGAACAAGAGTACGCCTAGAATGGAGATGTTCAAGGAAAGTCGACATCCATCCCAGCAAATATTCATTAAGAAAGGATAGCTCAAGAGATGAATATTCAGAATCAGGAAGTTGACGCTTATCTTGATAATATAGAAAACTTCGAAGAGGATTCGCGTTTGATTTGGGATTCTGAAGGAATAGAGGAGTTGGAAGAAGTGAGTCGAGAAGAATTGATTGTTACGTCGAAAACGTATTCACCACACAAGTGCACGCGATCGTACAAGTAATAAAGTGTAAGTAGGATATCGTTCCCACGAGGACTGATCCAAACTTCTCCCAATTATTAAGGTACCGTCAATCTCTATTATCCAATTAAACGAGTTGAGAATTAATCATTCTAAATGTAAAGCTAAAGGAAACGAGCAAGTAAATTGAATTAAGATTCAGATGAGAAAAGCACCTAGGGCGACGATTTCACCGGACAAATAATCGCAAGTCATATCTCAATTAACACGCTTAAGATGATCTGGTTGATAATCTGGAATTCGGTTATCTTCCTACGCCCCTCCCGAGATCATAAGAACGTACATCTCTGTAAATAGTAATCACTCTATTCCTAGGTAGATTAACTATCGAGTGCCCCTTACGAATCAATTCCAATTCGATTACCTAGGACGATTGGGTATATTCTTATCCCGCTCGTTAATAAACTCGTCTTCCGACCAAGTTTACCCTAGATTATTCCTTTTCCCGTGCTTAATCTAGGATTTCCCTTCCGAGTTCACCTAAATTTACTATTCAATCCTATTGGTGATCGGGCAATAAGAAAGCATTAAGAACGAACATGAATAATCAAACCAAAATCATTCAAGTGTGTCAAAAGAGATAGACTCTTGACTAATCGTTAAGATCCATCTTAACCTTAGACAAAGAAATTTAGTTCATAACCGAAATAATAGAAAGCATCAGATCCATCGTAGACAATGAAATCGACATAAAGAGAAACTAAAAGAAAAGCTCCCAAAGTCTTTGTCGACGGCTCTCTGTAGTCGCCAGCAGCCTTCTTCCCCTCTCCAGGTAAAAATAAAATGTTTTTATATCCCCCCTAAACCTAGAGAATCTCAGAAAAATAAGGAAAGAAAATCTTCTAATTTCTCCCCATCGTAGCTTTAGGTCTTGTAAGAGCATCCAAAGATCTTCCCTCTGCACAAAGTCTTCATAATTACGCCGAGATCCCCTTTTCTTCATATTTATCCTGAAATAGACCAGAAAACTCGACAGTAATCCATTTCTCGGGAATAATGTGGAATAACCAGGAATATTATGCAATGAACGCAATATTTCAAAAATCTAACAAAATCTAAGTATGAAATTGCCCTAAATAACTCTACTTTCATAGAGTTATCATTGATACTCGAATTTCCAGTGGAATGTCACCAGCAGGTTGAGTGTGCAACAGAAGATGAATACAAATGGGGTTTTGCTAAACAAACTATTTTTAAGCCATTGTAGATGGGTGAGGCCCCATTCCTCGAGTTGCCCAATTGTTCTGGAGTATTCGAGGTCGAATATGTCACCTCAGTAGAAGGATGTTGAGTACACTTTCATCACTCGCAAACACCCCTTGCATGCTCCGACGTAAAGCTGAAGGGAGAACTTAGTGCACCGGTCAGGTCATCTCTAGTGGATAGGCGAGCAGAGTCACTCGAGTCGACCCTTGTCGATCCATCTCGAGATGACTGTTTAATATTGATCCTCAAATTGGGAAGTACTGCTTCTGCCTACGCTCGAGAGGAGTTGAACGCGAGAAATTTGTTTGACCGAGGCAAAGGTCACATTGCTTACAAGCGATTAAAAGAATGTGATGAAAAGCCTTTTATGGATGGATATGAGGACGAGGAGAGTCCCATGAGACCAACTCGGGACGAAGCGAGTCCCAAGAGGCAATCTCGAGAACGTCAACCCACACGTCCTGTTGTCCTTTTATTGTGCAAGTAGATAGTCTCGAGTTCGAGGGAGAATCAGATCCAGAAGAATTTCTCTATTGATCGCATGCCATCGAGAAGTATTCGAGTATGAGGAGATTCCGGAGTATCGACAAGTCAAGATGGCAGCCACTCGACTATACAACTACGCGAGTTTGTGGTGGGACAACCTGAACCAACAACGTTGTCGAGTAGGAAAAGAGAAGATTCGCTCATGGGATAAAATGAAAAGCGAGATGAAGTAATGATTCCTACCCGAGCGGTATCGACAAGATTTATTTCTTCGATTGCACGGTGTCCATCATCAGTCCTCGAGTGTTGTAAGTATACTCGAGACTTCGAGCAGTTGATGCTACATTGTGATATCAGCTAGCCCTTGGAGGAGACGATCGAACGATATATAAGGGGACTGAAACCCAAATTGCCAAGGAGGTAAAGTTACAAAACTACTGGAGTTGCCGACATGTGTAATCTCGCGAATGATATCGAGGAACAATAGTCGAGGATGATCACCCAGAAGCCGTTGTTGATGAAGACGGCTCCTTTCCACAAGGGGTGTGCCTTCATGAGAATCGATCCCTCTCCTATGTCCATAACCCTTAACTCGAGTGAGCGTGAGCAGCAAGCTAGGAGAACGGATGCAAGGACAACCATGAGGAATAATCCTTTCAGTAAAGGGAGTTCGTCCTCGAGAACTCCAATCTCGAGTAATCACAAGGGCTAGGTTAAAGCGCAAAAACATGAACACCTTTGGGATGTTGAGGAGGAGTGCTTCGAGAAGCCAAACCAAAGAGAAATGTTGACTAGTCAAGGGATCATAATGGCAAACGAGGAATTGCATAAGGATGACAAGTGACAATGCCTATTGCTCAACCGTTGCAAGGATCAACACTAGGGATGTCAAATGAAAGTGAATAAAGGGAGTGGAACCAGCATAGCCTCCACTATCATAATCACGCAGCGGATGTTGTCAACAACGCTACACTCCCGACCAGGCGAGCTTTAGTGGTGGAATCGGGAAAAGGAATCCATGAGAAGACCTTGCTTTGTCCCTCCACCCCATTCAGCTGGAGCACAATTCCTCGAGGAGATGGAGAGGAAGACTTGAGGTTGATCGAGTTGACAGGGAACGTCGGTAGAAAGGCGCATCTGTTTAGCCTCATTAAGCTTGATGAAGATAAGGAGAGTTCACTAGCCTACTATGTAAGAGCGCATCAGGATTTGTTGACGAGGTATTCTCGAATAGGGACTGGTGGAGTATTGTTTCAGGTGAATGAAGACCGCACAAGTTTGAGGGAAAACTTTTCTCAATAAGGGGAGTATGATGAGAAATAGCGACCAATTCTAGATGCTTCGACTCGAGGCAAATCGAGGTGGAGTTACTTTCTTCACAACCATCTGATTGATCGAGTTTGGAACCTAACAGGTCACTAGTATCCCTCGAATGAATGTGACTCGAATTGGCTTATTTGAGAAAGAATCAAGAGGAGCGATCGAGATGGGGACTACCGTGACGGTATTGAAGAGGTCGAGTTGAGTCTTCAATTCGAGAAGACAACAGATCATTTCGAGAACAGTCTCGAGATCAAGAGAGCAAGGTCCATCTTGAGAATAGGAGGACGATATCCGTCTCGAGATCCATTCCCGCTAGCTCAATGAAAACACGAGACTAGGGAAGACTCGGGACCGTTCGAAGCCGTGACAAGCGTGGAGGCCCAGCGAACGTCAGGCCCAATTCCTTTAAGTAATTAGTTTAAACATCTTTTTAATTAGTATTTCGTTTCCTTTATTTTGGGCATATTTGGAATCTAGGTTTAGCCCATTTTGTGTCCTCTATAAACAGGACCTTTGTGTTTAGGGTTGAGATAGAACCTTTTTGAACTTTTATTCAAATTTGGCAACCGTCAAGTTCTTGTATGAACTTTGGGCAACTTCTCTTATCGTTTGGTGGATTCTAAGCGTGGCGAGATTTTATTCGAGCGTACCCATAATCGTTGGTATTTCTGTATCCGGTTGTATGGCGTTCAACCCTTGCGGCAACCTTGGTGGTGCTTCGGCTGTATCCAACAGTAGTCCGAGTTCTATTCCCCTCGTTCAGTTCTAGTGGTGCTTTGGCTATATCCAGCGGTGGTTCGAGTTTCATTCTGTTCGGTTGTTTACCATGATTTGGATTACGTGTTTCCCGTGCATTCCATTTTACCTCTGTCGTAGTCGTTTCCCGTTTCCGCAGTTGTTAGCTCATCAGGCGCACGCTCGTAGATTAGGCTCAATCAGGGATCGCGAGACATTTATTAGGGCCTTTATCCCGATCGCCTCCCACGCATCGTGTTTCTTGGTCATCCACCTAGACATCCAAGAGTCGTACCCGACCTTGCTCCTTTGGGATGGAAAGCAGCATAGGTTTGCCTGTACTAAGGGGCTGCTCTATCCCGTAGGTGTGAAATCGCAGGTGCATAGATGGCGGGCAACCAGGTGAAAAGAAATGATCTTTCCACCTCCGAGAGGTGATGAAACGTGGACATAGGGATAACAAGACCTAGAGTTTGTTGATTCGTCATTGGTAGGCCAAAGTTTGACTCTGCGTCCTAGCAGGGGAAGATATGGAACTTTGTGGCCTCGGTGTACACACGACGGAACACTAGTCGGTCGCCTTCGTCACGGGTTGGAATAGTTGAGCCGGATTGCATCGAAAGTTCCTAGGGTTTTTGGGGTTTGAAGAAAGGAAGACGGAAGATTTCCGAGTGCATGAGTGGGAAACCTCACCCCGTTTATGGTATTTTATCTTAATTAAAATGGTTCTAAATAATTTTGATTACGATTTATTTCCATGTGAGTTGATCTACTCTCTTTAAGGGAAGAAATAACTCTATATATGGAAAGCACTAATGCAAGGTTCTGCTGATTGATCTAGAACAATCCAAAGATCAATTAATCCTTCATCTTGCATCTAAACACGTCTAGATTCTTTATGAATCATGGCAAAGGACAACCCATCTGAATATGAATGCACTCCACACGTGTGTGTATCTAGAAGATCTGCCAACCACTTATGGAAACCAAAATTATCAGATTTCCATTTATAGAAGGTTGACAGATCTTATCTGTCCGAATCTTCTGTAAGCCCTAGGATCGTGAACACAGTCATGATTGATCTTTAAGTGATACGAAGTATCTCTCCCATTGAGGGAATGTTTTATTTGGCTGATATTTTGTTTCCTTTATTGGCAGAAACTTCCGTCAGCTATTCTACGTTCTGTAAATATGTATTTCTATTTTGTATAAGACAGGATCATTTGTTAGACAAAAATAGTGCATGACTTATGTGTAAAGTGAGTGTATTGTACCCTGAGAGACTTGTGAGTTTTCGTTCTCTATGGGGTTGAGCATTCAGTTGCAGAAGGCTGGTGCCTAGGGTACAAGCTAGACCGGACGTGAGTGAGGCTGCAGAAGATCTGGCTGAACTGCGGCGTGGTGGACATGCATAAGGCTTAGGGAGAAGTCGGGCTGTATACGTGCCAGAGCAGTGAGCAGAAGAAGGGCCATGTCTGGAGGAATCTGGTGAGGTACTGGTATCGGTTGTCTTGTAATTGGTTTGCTCGTGTGTGCAGAAACCAGGTGTCAGGGTGTAAGCTGTGTCGGGCGTGAGTGAGGTCGTGAAGGATCTGGCTGCACTATGGCATGGCGAACGTGCATCAGACATGGGGAGAAGTAGGGCTGTATACGTGACGAAGTAGAGACTAGAAGAGGGGCTGCGTCTGGAAAATTTAAGGTGAGGCACTGACATTTGTGTTTCTACAAAAGGGAAGTACCTGCTGCAGGGTTTGGAGAAGACGAATTATAGTAACTGAATTCGCCCTCCTGGAGGGGGCCTTATATATTTAGCAACAGAAATTCTAGGCCAGAGATCTCAGTGCCATCTATTGATCAATGGTCTAGAATGCAGGTTCTTAGCGCACGAGGTCTTTCAGGGAGGTAGCTGTGGAAACAGTTATTGAATGACGGGGATACCGGGGGACGAGGGTTGCTAGGCGAAGACAAGGTGATCAAGCGACAGTCAACTGGGCGAGCGAGGTAACTCTCCTAGTGGGCGATACGATTGATCAATGGCTATCGTGAGAAGATTTCAGATGATCTTGGGATAGGGAAAGAAATAGTTGCCAAGATTGCTCGGATGAAAAGGAGATATTCCATGAAGACCGGCAACATGGACACGAAATATATGTATAATATTTGATTTCCATATTCACGTAGGGGTAGCATAGTATAAATAGTTGTTCTTAGGCACTATACACAACCACTTCTCTACAGACGGACACGTAATCTTTTTATTCTCAAGCATTCAGGCGTTCAAGCATCCTGTCGTTCTCGCGATCTTGTGTTCCTGCGATCTTGTTCTCTGTGAGGGTACCATCGATGGCATCCGTAAGTGTTTTCATTTAAGGTGTCATTCCGTTGCCTTCTCCTTTCTTCTTTTAGTCAAACGGCAATCATATGCTTTCAACGAACCTCCGAGTACCAGTTACTCGTAGTGCCAACAATTTCCGACGTGCTCAAATCCGACTTGTCCATTAGTCAATTCTGGAGCGAAGAAGTGGACTATGTGTGTTTTCTTTTTTCCATTAGAAGAGATTCAACTACTTAGTTTCCTGGCAACACTTATCCCTTGGTTGGTTGGGGGCATTCAAAATTTAACTAGTAACAAATTTAAAAATTTAATATTAATATTTTTATCTTAATCTTAATATAAACAATTATTTTGAGGACATCGATTAAAGAATAATATTTTAAGATGTAGATAATAGAAATCACCTAATCTATAAATGTAACAAAATAATGTTCAGCAAAACACACTATAAAATATAGAAAAACAAGCAAGAGTAGCTCGGATTGTGGGATTGTGTTTTCACCGTGGAAAGGGTTACACGAAATCAAAATAGGTAAAAAGGAAATGAAACTTTTTCGCTAGTTAATTCAAAAATGTAATAAAGTAACTTAAAACACATAATTGTTTTAGTACGTTAGATTAATGTAGGATTAATCCTTACCGTGATCTTCACCAAAACAAGTTTAACCCAACTTGTGGATCAGGAAATAATATCTTTAGAAACATCTCTGGACAAAATCATTTTATTTAATGATGCGAGATGGATGGGCTTGAGTGACAAGGGTGGTATTGTCGTCGCCTTGTCTGCGTCAATAGGGTGACGAAAGGGCAAAGTCTTCGGGCGAAGCGACACTGTTAGGCGAAGGAGGCTGAGACGACGAGAAACCCAAGAGACGGTTACGATCTGACGATTCAGATCTGACAAATTGCAGCCCAAACGTCGCCCCTGCTCTACTATCTTTCAGATCTTGTCGGGGGGGAGGGGAATACTATGCTTTTCTTCCTTATCTTTTGATTTTATTTCCATACATTTATTTCGTTTCCTTCCTTGTCTTTTCTTTGGGTGGCCTATATAAGCCCTTGCATTGTAGCCCTTGAGGACAACTGAACTTGAATTTGAAATAAAAAAGCCAGAAACTTGTTTAGTCTCTCTTTCTCTTATCACTAGGTGAATTTCGCGTGTGGCGAGATTACCCGAGTGTTCATTACATCAGTGGAGCGTAGCTGTATCCGGTCGCGGTGTCGTTCAACCCCGAGTCCAAATACGGTGGTGCTGTTGCTGTATCCGTACGAGGTCCGGGCAGGGAACGTCCATTCTTTGGTGGTGGCTGTTCGAACTAAATCGCACACGCAAGTATACGGGTCGCGCAAGTAATATAATGATGAGAAAAAGTATCGTTCCCACGAGGACTGATTAGATAGAATCTACTGCCAATAGTCAATTATTAAGTTCAAATTCTAGTCAAGAAGGTTGAATAATGAAAAGTTGGGTGCAAGAAGGTAAATCGTAATAAAAAAAATATAGAAGCAAGGTTGTAAATCGAATAATAAAAGCCTAGGACTCCGAATCCCCTATCGATTCGTAGATTATCACACTCTCTCTTCCTCAATTCAATCCGTTTTACCGTTTACTAACCACAATTCCCTAACAATCGCTACACCTCTCTCGAGGCTGTAACTGTGAATTGCTAATCACCCGTAAACCTATATTTCTATAGCGAATCACGAATAATCAGAATTCCTTGAGATCCAATTGTTCTCTCGGTTACCTACGAGTGTATATTTCTATACTCCTCTTAGTTAAGCCGATCTCTCGGCCTTAACCTAGGTTATGTCTCCCCTCTTCTAATCATAAGTCTCTCTCGAGTTCACTTAGAACTAAGAATTCATACAAACCGGCGATCAACCCGATAGGTAAGCATTAAACACAGCAGAAACACAAGTAAACGATAAATCTTCTTAAATTGATTCCGAAAAAAGTGGATAACCAACTACACGAGTCGGTTCATCATCATCCTAGAAAAGATGTTTAGTTCGACATCGAAAACAGAACAAAAAGCAAAGAGAAAAGAGAAATCGTCGAAGTCTCCATCAACGTCTTCGTCTCCTTGTTCCTAGCCGTCGTCGGGTGCCAAAACCAAAGTCAGAAGGGGAAGAGATAAGGGATCCCCCGTAAACCTAAAATCCAATCCTTTTATACCTAAAGCAAATCTAAAATAAAATCTAATTTTCGGGCAATATTACGTCGTGCAGCTGCAAGAGAATTCGTTGCAGCTGCAACGACCTCTCTGAAGCTCTCCTCATCTCTGCCCTGTCGCACTCGTGCAGCTGCAAGGGACTGGCGTTGCAGGTGCAACGACCAGTCTGATGCCCTTGGTTAATTCCTCCTCTGCTCGTGCAGCTGCACGAGCTTGGAGCTGCAGCTGCACGAACCTGTCTGTCGTCCTTCTGCTTCACTTGTGCAGCTGCAAGAAGAAATGTTGCAGCTGCACCGTGTCCTCCGCCTTCTATTCCTCTTCATCCTTCACCCTTTTGCTTTGTTTTCCGTCATGCCTTCATTTACTTCCTACGATCACAAAGCAAACGTGATGAATGACAATTTTAAGCTCAATTGGCAAACAATAACAATTGAAATTCTCGAAACTACTAGAATTAAGCCTAAACGTGATAATATAACTCTATTTTACTAGAGTTATCACACCCCCAAACCTAATCTTTGCTAGTCCCCGAGCAAAACAAAATAACACATGCCAAGGCGAAGCAAACACAACCCAACGTCACTCCTCAGACCACCTTAATCCTTTGATTGCAAATTGTCCTTAAACACCCTCAGATGAGGTCGCACGCTTTATTAAGAGTCAGAGTCTATTCGCCGCTAGCGTGTGCTATTAACAGTTTGCTTTAAAACTCATCCCAGTAGGTTACCCTTTCACAATGATTACCACACACCCTCGAATCTTTCATAGCCACCGAAGAATTTTCAGGGACTTACCTCTTGCCGCCTCCTTCCACCTACTCATGAACCTTCTACTCAATTATTCTTGTTTCATTCATTCGATTGCACGACTCTAAATGCTAATCAATTCCCGCAAACGCCCGTGTAGCGAGTTCTCAGTCAGTGTCTCCCGGTTCAGTTGGACCAAGGCACTAAGTGATAAAGCACCCCTAGGACGAAAACTCGAGCCGCAAGGAAGACTCACACCACAAGCACATATCCAGGCCTTATCTTTTCATTACTCACTATTCGTTGCTTCTTTTTCAATTTTTTTCACATTTTTTTTTTAACCTGGATAGTGGTGCTCAGAGCCTTGGCAACCGTTTTCTTTCTTTTTTTTTACTTTTTTCTTCTCTTTTCACAAAGGTCAGAGCTAGCTTCAAGAGTTGGTTTAAGAGCCCCTACTTATCCCAGTGGCTATACTTTCAAGGAAGGTGTAAAGCTCTCACTGTTAATCATGCTCCCTACTGAGTATTTCTCTTTTTATTCATTCAAATTCCACACGCTAACTTAGAACAACCTCCTTCTCTTCCTTAGGTGCGCTCTACCTCAAGGCATCATCCTAGAGTCAGACTCTTCGCTTTCAAATTCCTAAGGCTACCTGAGGAGGTTCGACGTGAATCTAGGAACTATTTTTTTTATTTTTTTTTTATTTTTTATTTTTTTTATTATTTTTTTTCTTTTACGTACCTAAAAATGATCGAAAACGAAAACAAACTAAACCAAATTTTTCTAACAAACATAACGGAGCCTAACACGCACCAGCAGACAAACACCACACCCCCAAACCTAAACATTGCAACGAATTCGGTGCAAACATAACTCCGTAATAGAAACTCGAAAAGAAAATGCAAAAGGGAAAGGGTCTCCCTGATCAATCGTCTCCGGGCTGCTCATCCTCAGAGATAGGGTCATCCGCTGCGTCTTCCGTAGGAGGGGGATAGTGAAAAACGGGCTCCTGAAACGAAGAAAAATCCACGCCATGAGAAACACCGAGGTGACGGAGGCAATCCATTTGATACCTCTGGTAGTCCATGGTATGTTGCTGATAAGCTAACGAACGCGCTTGAAAATCCAGGGAACTCTGCTGGAATGCCAAGGCGCGCTGCTGGAAGTCCATCGTGGATTGCATGAACGTCGTCATTTGAGCCCAACGTTCTTCCTCAGAGGGAAAACGCGGTACCGGAGTCGGATCGGGTTGGGATGTTTCCCCTCCAGTAGCAGCATGAACCGGGACTATACCTCCATCGCGTCTCTCCTTGACCGTGATCTCGTGCTGGATCCTGAGCCATGATGCATTGTTGAGCGATTTTTGAGGTTGGAGCATCCCATCCTTAGGGTCCACCCTGATCCCTGCCTGTCTACACAACTCAGTGATTATGGTGGGAAACCATAATCCAAGATTAAGTTCACGAAGACAGCGATGAATCATACCATTAATCACTACCCCTACATCAATCTGTTTCAACTGCAATATGCAGTATATCAGCGCCGCCCTTTCCTTAGTTAAACGGGAGACGTTGGTTCCTGGGATAAGTCGTGCGGAGACGAAGAGTTGCCACATCTTCGCCGTCGCATGGAGATCTGAACCCTGGAGTGCAATGGGTTCGTTAGATGTCGACATTATCCACCGTGCTCCTGCCCGGTCCCTAGTTAATAACTCTAATATTGCTTGGGCATCAAAGGATTCGGCGAGATACGCATTCCAGCCATCAGTCTCATAACGAGGCAAGTTATAAAGTGACGCAATTGCATCCGGGCTAAATACCACTTTCTTATTCTTGACTCGAATCGTTTCACCGTTCGAGTCATAGGTATGCGCATTCGCATAGAATTCCCTAACCAAAGGTATACTAGCCGGAGTCGGTTCCCAGCAAAACTCTACCCATCCTAGCTTATCAATTACGTACTGGAAATTTTCGAGATACCGCTCATTAGCGTTGATCCCTCGCTCCTCAATGATCGAGCGGGTCATTGCCGCTTCCCTAATCCTATCTTCCTCGGTTTGACCCGAGGAAGACCCGGCACCTGATTTCTGCCTCTTCGGAGCCATCTAACCAAATCTCTACCGACGCACGTCCTAATCTAACAGATAAGAGCCCCGAATCTCCGGAGAAACGACGGAAAGAGAACGCACCTGAGGTCCGAGCGAGAAGATTTGGACAGCGGCGCTTGCTCGAGATGTAGGCGACAATACTTACCCCGGGGAAGATCGTGGGCGACGGAAATCGACGGAATCGTCAAGCACCGGAGGTGGTGGGGCGTCTGGAGGCGGCGATCTGCAAGGGAAGGAGATAAAGAAGTGAATTTAGGGTTGGGGGCGGCCGATCCCTCTTTTATTTTTTCTGAAAATCCGAACCGGTGCAGCTGCACCGGTCGGGTCGTGCAGCTGCATGACCCTGTCGGATCCTCTGTGCTGAACTTCTGAAGACCTCGTGCAGCTGCACGAGGGGTCGTTGCAGCTGCAACGATCGGTCTGGCCGCCCCCCTGAATTGTCTTCTTAAAAGCGTGCAGCTGCACAAAGCTTGGGCTGCAGCTGCACGGGGTCCTATGTTGTCGATGCTTGTCCTTCTGGACGAGTCGTGCAGCTGCATGACCTGGACGGTGCAGCTGCACCGACGTGTCAGACGATCTTCCTTTGTCCCCCATGCAGCTGCACCAAGTGCAGCTGCACCATTATGCCTGACTTCTCCCTTTAGGTGCACCGATTCCGTGATCTTATCTCTCCATAATTTCTGCTCCCTAAAAAAACTTTAGCCAAAATCAAACTCAAAAACTAAAACAAAACAAATTAAACAAGAAAAGAAAATAAAATTTGACTCGGGTTGCCTCCCGAGCAGCGCTTGATTTAACGTCGTCAGCCTGACGCTTTGATCCTCTACGTGTCTTTCATCATTAGTGTCCCCGGATCCCGGTGGACAACACCTCCAAAGTACGGCTTGACGCGACTTGCGTTCACCTTGAACCTGTCAGAAGAGTCAGTACCTACTAATTCGAGAACACCGAATGGTAGTACCTGGGTAATTTCGAAAGGTCCTGACCAGCGCGATTTGAGTTTCCCTGGAAACAACCGAAGCCGTGAATTAAATAAAAGTACTAACTGACCAGGGGAGAATTTACGCTCTTTAAGTCGACGATCATGCCACGCCTTGGTCTTCTCTTTGTAAATGTGGGCATTCTCGTATGCATCTCTCCGGAACTCCTCCATTTCATTCAGCTGCATTAATCGCTGCTCCCCTGCTGCGCTTGGGTCTAGGTTAAGCTTTTGAACCGCCCAATAAGCCTTGTGCTCTAACTCCACCGGCAGATGACAGGCTTTTCCATATACAAGCTTGTACGGCGATGTCCCAATCGGGGTCTTGAAGGCTGTCCTGTATGCCCATAGCGCATCGTCAAGTTTGGTGGACCAATCTTTTCGATTAGTACTTACTGTTTTCTCCAGGATCCTCTTGATTTCGCGGTTGGACACTTCTACTTGGCCGCATGTCTGAGGATGGTAGGGCAACGCCACCTTATGCTTGATTCCATATTTCCGCATCAGTGTAGTGAACTTGTTGTTGCAGAAATGAGCTCCACCGTCACTGATGATGGCTCGTGGTGTTCCGAACCGCGTAAAAATCTGTCTAAGAAATTTCAAAACTCCACGAGCATCGTTAGTGGGTAAGGCAACAGCTTCTACCCATTTGGACACATAATCAACAGCCACTAAAATGTACTTGTTCTTTACAGAATCAACAAAGGGCCCCATGAAATCTATCCCCCACACATCGAACAGTTCGACTTCTAGAATATTATTTAAGGGCATTTCATCACGACGTGAAATATTTCCTACCCTTTGGCAGCGATCGCACTGTGCTACAAAAGTGTGAGCATCCTTAAATAATGAGGGCCAGTAGAAACCTGATTGTAAGACCTTTATTGCGGTTTTCTGACCCCCGAAATGTCCACCGTACGGGGCAGCATGACATTGCTCAAGGATCGGCCTGATTTCTTCCTCCGGAACGCAACGCCGAATGACCTGGTCTGCACATCTCCGAAAAAGCAAAGGTTCATCCCACATATAGAATTTAACGTCATGGACGAACCTTTTCCGCTGTTGGCTTGACATGTCTGGAGGGAAAATATTCGCGACTATGTAGTTCACATAGTCGGCATACCAAGGTGCGGCTACCTCCACGGCGAACAGTTGCTCATCAGGGAAAGAATCATTGATCAACGTCGAAGGTGTGGTGCTCGTCGTTCCCTCCTCCAGCCGAGATAAGTGATCGGCCACTTGGTTCTCGGAACCTTTCCTGTCTACGATGGTAAGATCGAACTCTTGCAATAATAACACCCAACGGATTAGTCGCGGCTTGGAATCCGCTTTAGAAATCAGGTAGCGTATGGCAGCATGATCAGTATGCACAATCACAGAAGAGCCAATCAAATAAGGCCTAAACTTATCAAATGCAAACACGATTGCCAACATCTCCTTTTCTGTTGTCGTGTAATTGACTTGGGCGGAATCGAGTATCCTACTTGCATAGTAAATTGCACGAAAGTGCCTATCTTTCTTCTGTCCCAAGACCGCTCCTACGGCTAAATCACTCGCATCGCACATGAGTTCAAAAGGCAAGTTCCAATCAGGAGCGACAATAATCGGGGATGATACTAACCTCTCTTTTAGTGTAAGGAATGCTTCCATACACTTACCGTCGAAAAGGAATGGTGCATCCTTCTCCAAGAGATTGCATAGCGGCTTGGTGATCTTCGAAAAGTCTTTAATAAACCTCCTGTAGAAGCCAGCGTGTCCCAGGAAGCTTCGGACTCCTTTCACGGATGTTGGAGGGGGTAGCTTCTCGATCGTCTCCACTTTGGCCTTGTCCACTTCGATACCACTCTCCGAAATCCTATGACCAAGCACAATGCCTTCGCGCACCATAAAGTGACACTTTTCCCAATTCAGAATCAGGTTAGTCTGTTCACATCGTGCAAGAACAGCCGCAAGATTATCCAAGCAATTTGTAAATGACAATCCATAAACTGAGAAATCATCCATGAATACCTCAATGGTCTTCTCAATCATGTCTGAAAAAATTGCTTGCATACATCGCTGAAACGTGGCAGGCGCATTACATAATCCAAACGGCATACGACGGAAAGCGAACGTACCGTAAGGGCAGGTGAAGGTAGTCTTTTCCTGGTCCTCAGGTGCAATCGCTATCTGGTTATAACCTGAGTAACCATCCAGAAAGCAGTAAAAACTTTTACCTGCGAGACGGTCCAACATCTGATCGATGAAGGGCAACGGGAAGTGATCCTTGCACGTGGCTGCATTGAGTTTCCTGTAGTCCATGCATATTCTCCACCCGGTGACCGTCTTTGTCGGAATGAGCTCATTCTTGCTGTTCTCGACCACCGTTATGCCTCCTTGTTTAGGCACGCACTGGACTGGGCTCACCCATGAGCTATCCGAGATCGGATAGATGATTCCTGCATCAAGCCATTTAATGACTTCTTTTCTTACCACCTCTTTCATGTGCGGGTTCAGTCGCCGTTGATGCTCGACGGACGCCTTCTTCTCACTGTCCAAGACAATCTTGTGCATGCAAATTGCTGGACTAATCCCCTTTATGTCCGCGATGGTCCATCCAATAGCTGTCTTGTGCTCCCGAAGCACTCGTATCAGCATCTCTTCCTGTTCGTTAGTTAATGACGATGAAATAATAACCGGAAGAGTATTGTCCTTACCCAGGTAGGAATACCTTAAATGGTCCGGCAACGGCTTTAGTTCCAGCTTCGGGGGTTCTTCAATGGATGGCTTAGTGGTCGTCGCAGGTCGGTCGAGAGGTTCCACCCTTTGGAATTGCCGCACATAGGCCACCTCTTCCTCAGACTTCTCATCATGTGATGCATCTTCCTTTGGCAATTCTTCTTCCGGCTGTAGCTCAAATGCTTCTAGGAGCGTCTCGATGGTAACTTCCTCCAGTATGTCCACGTACCTGCATTCATCAATTTCGTTAGGCATCTTCATAGCCTTGTCCATGTTGAACGTCACCTCTTGGTCGTGGACCCTCATGGTAAGCTCTCCCTTCTGGACATCAATTAGTGTCCTCCCCGTTGCTAAAAACGGTCGTCCTAGGATGATGGGGACCTCTCGATCTTCCTCGTAATCCAGGATGACGAAGTCTGCGGGGAAGATGAACCTGTCCACTTTCACCAAAACATCTTCCACAATACCCTTAGGGTACGTGTATGATCGTCAGCTAATTGCAAGGTCAGTGATGTTGGTCTTACCTCTCCGATGTTCAGTTTCTTGAACACCGAAAATGGCATCAAATTGATGCTCGCCCCTAAATCACATAACGCATGACCAAAAAAATCCGTTCCAATGTGGCACGGGATAGTGAACTTACCCGGATCCTTGAGTTTTGGTGGGAGTCTTCTTTGCACGATCGCACTGCATTCCTCAGTCAACGAGATCGTTTCGTTACCACCAAGCTTCCGCTTCTTTGACAGGATATCCTTCATGAACTTTACGTAGCTTGGCATTTGCTCGAGCGCCTCCGCGAAAGGGATATTTATCTGCAGCTTTTTAAACACTTCAAGAAACTTTTTGAATTGCTGCTCGTCAGTGTGCTTCTTTAAACGCTGCGGAAACGGAACTTGAGGAATAATATGAACTACAGGCATAGGATCAGTACGTACCGGTGTTTCAATACTCTGATGCTCAAAGTCCTTTCTAGACTCCGTCTCACGCACCTTGGCCTGACGTTTCTCCCTAGCTTGCGCTTTTTCGGTCTCTTGCCGCTCAAACTCCTCTTCCAGGTCCTTCCCGTTTCGGAGGGTAATAGCACTGCAGTTTTCCCGATTCTTGGGGTTGAGCTCTGTGTTGCTCGGAAACGTCCCCTGCGGTCTTATCACCAATGATCCTGCTATCTGCCCCATCTGCATCTCGAGCTGCTTGATCGAGGTCGCATGGTCCTTCAGAATGAGCTCCTGCTGCTTCCTCGTCTCCTCTTGCTGTTTCCGAACCTCCTCATTGCTAGCCAGAACCTGTCTCAACAAATCTTCAACACTAGACTTAGGTTCACTTACGGGTTGTCGCATCGGTGGTGCAAATCCCGGTGGCTGATTTGGTCGCGAAGGCCCGACATCCTGATGCTCCTGATTGCTTCTCCACGAGAAATTGGGGTGGTTGCGCCATCCTGGGTTGTACGTGTTGGAGTACGGGTTATTCCTGTTGTTGCCTCCCACGTAATTCGCCTCCTCCAACTCCTGCATCTCCATAACCTGCATATTAGAGCGAGGAGCGTTAGATAATTGCGTCGACGTACGCAAAGCAGCCATCTCCTTAGTCAAAGTCTCCAATTGAGAACTAAGGGCTGTGATAGCATCAATTTGCTGGAGTCCTCCTCTTGCTGGTGCTCTCCTCTGGCCATTAGTAGCCATTGCCTCAAATAGCTCTAACGCGTCATCTGGAGTCTTATTCATAATGGTGCCTCCGGCAGCAGAGTCGATTGTGGACTGGAGTTGCTCCGCTAGCCCGTCGTAGAAACTCTGAACCAACATCCACTTTGGGATGTCGTGGTGGGGGCATAACCTTTGCAGCTCCTTAAAGCGATCCCATGCTTCGTACATTGATTCACCTGCTAGTTGGCGGAACGAGGTGATGTCGTTCCGTATCTTCACAGTTCGGCTCGGCGGATAGTACTTGGACAGGAAGTGCTTGCGAAGGTCGTCCCATGAGCTGACTGATTCTCCAGGCAGCGAATATAGCCACGCTCTGGCCTTGTCTCGAAGCGAGAACGGGAACAGCCTCAATTTGATTGCTTCTGCTGATACGCCATGATACCTGAAGGTGCCACACAAATCCTCAAAACGCGTTAGGTGCCAGTGTGCATCTTCATTAATTAAACCTCCGAAATTCGAATTTTCAATCATATGAATAATTGAAGGTTTAATTTCAAACGTATCCGCCTGAATTTCAGGACGTAGAAAACCAGCATGATTTTGTGGAGTCGGCTGCGCATAGTCCCTCATCGTCCTCGGCTGTTGCTGCGCCGCAATGTCAACAACATTATTGTTGTTGTTGGCGTTTGCCATGGTGTCCCTTTGACCTCTTCGTAAAATACGAAAAGTTCGTTCAATTTCAGGGTCAAAGAGTAGCTCTTTATCACTTTTGCGATGTCGCATACACCTGCAGAAGATGAAAAGATAATCAGTGACTAGAATAAAACTTATAACCGAAAACTGACTGAAATAATTCTATTTCAGTCCCCGGCAGCGGCGCCAAAAACTTGTTCGAACTAAATCGCACACGCAAGTATACGGGTCGCGCAAGTAATATAATGATGAGAAAAAGTATCGTTCCCACGAGGACTGATTAGATAGAATCTACTGCCAATAGTCAATTATTAAGTTCAAATTCTAGTCAAGAAGGTTGAATAATGAAAAGTTGGGTGCAAGAAGGTAAATCGTAATAAAAAAAATATAGAAGCGAGGTTGTAAATCGAATAATAAAAGCCTAGGACTCCGAATCCCCTATCGATTCGTAGATTATCACACTCTCTCTTCCTCAATTCAATCCGTTTTACCGTTTACTAACCACAATTCCCTAACAATCGCTACACCTCTCTCGAGGCTGTAACTGTGAATTGCTAATCACCCGTAAACCTATATTTCTATAGCGAATCACGAATAATCAGAATTCCTTGAGATCCAATTGTTCTCTCGGTTACCTACGAGTGTATATCTCTATACTCTTCTTAGTTAAGCCGATCTCTCGGCCTTAACCTAAGTTGTGTTTCCCCTCTTCTAATCCTAAGTCTCTCTCGAGTTCACTTAAGACTAAGAATTCATACAAACCGGCGATCAACCCGATAGGTAAGCATTAAACACAGCGGAAACACAAGTAAACGATAAATCTTCTTAAATTGATTCCGAAAAAAGTAGATAACCAACTACACGAGTCGGTTCATCATCATCCTAGAAAAGATGTTTAGTTCGACATCGAAAACGAAATAAAAAGCAAGGAGAAAAGAGAAATCGTCGAAGTCTCCATCAACGCCTTCGTCTCCTTGTTCCTAGCCGTCGTCGGGTGCCAAAACCAAAGTCAGAAGGGCAAGATAAGGGGTCTCCGTAAACCTAAAATCCAATCCTTTTATACCTAAAGCAAATCTAAAATAAAATCTAATTTTCGGGCAATATTACGTCGTGCAGCTGCAAGAGAATTCGTTGCAGCTGCAACGACCTCTCTGAAGCTCTCTTCATCTCTGCCCTGCCGCACTCGTGCAGCTGCAAGGGACTAGTGTTGCAGCTGCAACGACCAGTCTGATGCCCTTGGTTAATTCCTCCTCTCCTCGTGCAGCTGCACGAGCTTGGAGCTGCAGCTGCACGAACCTGTCTGTCGTCCTTCTGCTTCACTTGTGCAGCTGCAAGAAGATTGGTTGCAGCTGCACCGTGTCCTCCGCCTTCTATTCCTCTTCATCCTTCACTCTTTTGCTTTGTTTTCCATCATGCCTTCATTTACTTCCTACGATCACAAAGAAAACGTGATGAATGACAATTTCCAGCTCAATTGGCAAGCAATAACAATTAAAATTCTCGAAACTAACTAGAATTAAGCCTAAATGTGATAATATAACTCTATTTTACTAGAGTTATCAGTGGCTTAGCTTGTATTCGAAGGTTGGCGCGTCGTTATCCTTTATTTTCCAGTTTATCATCCTCATTTGTCAGCGTTCGCCATCTTGGTTCGTTTGTGTCGTTAAGCTACCGAACCGTCCCACCCCGTCCCCGCATCAGTTGGTATCGGAGTGCAAGTGTCATGGCGAATCGATTCCGTCGTGGTATGATATTGGAAAGAGCTCGTTCAGTCCGTCTTGAGCAAGAAGTTGAGGAGTTGAGGCTCCAAGTGCAGCAGCTTCTTCGAGAGAGAATAAATCCGAGAGAACGTTCTCCACAGCCCGTTTAAGCAAAGGAAGAACACAACCCCTTTGTGGAAGACTTAAGCGACGAAGAGCGTTCGAGGACGAGTCACCCGGAACGACAGCCTATTCGACCTGTTAACATCCATTTGATATTCCGGAGTTTGACAGAAGGTTAGATCCGGAGGAGTTTGTTGAGTGGCTTCAGTCGATGGAGCGAAAACTTGAGTATGAGGAGATACCGGAGGATCGACAAGTGACATTAACAGCTTTAAAACTCCATTAATATGCGAGTCTATGGTGGGAAAACCTTAACCTTCAGCATCGAAGGGAAGGAAAGGAGAAGATTCGCTCATGGGAGAAGATGAAGAGAGCGATGAGGAAGCGATTTCTTCCTGAGCGATACAGGCAAGATCTATTCCTCAAGCTGAACTCGTTACAATAAACATCGAGTGTAGCAGAGCATACTCACGAGTTCGAGAAGTTGATGATACAGAGCGATTTATCTAAATCTTTTGAGCAGACTATCGCTAGGTACCTAAGAGGACTAAAACAACACATAGCCGACGTAGTGCAACTTCAACCCTATTGGAGGTTCTCGGACGTTTGTAATCTTGTCCACAAGGTTGAGAAGCAACAAGCAAAGAGGACGAATACAAGGGTGAATATGAGGACGACGCCTTTCAGCAAAGGGAGTGCGTCTATGATGGCCAACACGTCGATGGACAAAGGAAAAGAAAAAGTTGACCCTCGCTTCCCACCTGTCACTGTTGGGGCGAAGAAGTGTTTCAAGTGCCAAGGGATTGGGCACATGACGGCAGAGTGTCCTAATCGACGACCGATAACTACCATGGAGAATCCTGATGAAGAGGAGATGGAAGAGCCATTAGGCGAACCTATTTGGTACATCGAAGAAGAGTGTGTTGAAGAGCCTGATGAGGGAAAGCTCTTGGTCATTAGAAAGGCTCTCAATGCTAATGCTATGGCCGAAGAAGTCGACCAGCGTGAGAAAATGTTTCAGACCTGTTGCACCGTACAAAAAGTTTGTACAGTGATAGTCGACAGCGGGAGTTGCACTAATGTGGCATCTACGACCATGGTTGAGAAGTTGAAGTTATTGACCATACAAGCTTCAGTGGTTGAGCAAGGAGAGTGGCGTGAGAGTCACAAGGCAAGTTCTGGCGTCGCTGAGTGTTGGCAAGAAATACCCGGATACCATCACGTGCGATGTTGTACCTATGGACGCTGTCACTTGCTGTTGGGAAGACCACGACAGTTCAACTGACGTGCAATACATGATGGTTCAAGAATACTTACTCCCTTCTACCCTTATCAACGACGATTGTGATACCATCGAGCGAACAAGAGCCCAGTTTGACGTGAGTGGAGTTGACCCAGGTGGTTCACGACGAAAGAAGGATTTATATGCTGATGTTGTTCGAGGAAGGAGAAGAACATTCTACGACCATTCTGCCATAGGCTCAAAAGCTCCTTCTGGAGTTTGCGGACGTGTTTCGAGAGGATATACCAAGTGGACTTCCACCTTTGAGAGATATTCAACATCAAATCGATCTCATCCCCGGAGTGTCGTTGCCTAACCGTCCAGCTTATAGATGCAACCCGGATGAGGCAAAAGAGCTACAACATCAAGTTGACGAGCTCATTGAGCGTGGTTTTGTTCAGGAGAGTCGTCGTCCATGTTCGGTCCCTGCAATCTCGTTCCCAAGAAGGATGGCTCGTGGTGAATATGCCTCGATAGCCAAGCAATCAATCGAATAACCATCAAGTCCAGGTTTCCTATTCGTCGACTTGATGATATGCTTGATTAATTGCATGGATCGACTGTGATTTCAAAGGTAGACTTGAGAAGCCGCTACCATCAGATCGGTATGAGAGAAGGAGACGAATGGAAAACTGCATTCAAGACTAAGTTTGATCTCTACGGGTGGATAGTCATGCCATTCGGACTTTCAAACGCCTCCAGTACCTTCATACGACTAATGAATCAAGTATTTTGTCCGTTCATTGGAAGGTTTGTTGTCGTTTATTTTGATGACATTCTTGTGTATAGTCGTAGCGAAATGGAGCACTTAGATCATCTCCGACAAGTGTTTGAGAAGCTGAGGGAGTAGCGATTGTATGGAAATAGCAAGAAGTGCGAGTTCATTATGTCGAGCTTGGTCTTTCTTGGATATGTTGCATCGGGAGAAGGCATTCGAGTAGACGAAAGCAAAGTCGAAGCTATTCGAGATTGGCCTACACCCAAGTCAACTCACGACGTGCGGAGTTTCCACGGGCTTGCTTCATTCTATCGGAGATTCATTAAGGATTTTAGCACTATTGCGGCCCCAATGACCGAGTGTTTGAAAGGAACAACCTTCGAGTGGTCGACGGCAGCTCAGTTGACCTTCGAGCAACTCAAGCGCCGCTTGAGCGAAGCACCTGTGTTAGCTCTTCCCGATTTCGAGAAGGTATTCGAAGTTGAGTGTGATGCTTCTAGAATTAGCATTGGTGGTGTGCTTTTGCAGGAGGGACGACCAATCGCTTACTTTAGCGAGAAGTTGGGAGATGCTCGACTAAATTACCCTACGTATGACAAAGAGTTCTACTCGATTATTCGAGCATTAGAATCTTGGAGCCACTACTTATTTCCAAGGGAATTTGTCCTTCACACTGATCATGAGGCGTTGAAATACATCAATGGACCGACGAAACTCAATCGGAGGCATGCGAAGTGGGTAGAGTTCCTCCAATCCTTCACGTTCGTCATGAAGCGTAAGTATGGTATGAAGAATATCGTAGCAGATGCTTTACCGAGGAAGTCAAATCTGGTGGCTAGAATGGAGTCGAAACACATTGGTTTCGAGATGCAAAAGGAGTAGTACTCGACCGACATAGACTTTGGAGAGGTATACAAGGCATGTGCAAAGAAGGCCTCGGATCCGTAGAACCAAGTGGATGGATTCTTATTTCGAGGAGTTAAGTTATGCATCCCGCGGAGTTCTATTAGAGAGCTCCTGATTCGATAGGTGCATGGAGGAGGACTTGCAAGTCACTTTGTTGTTCAGAAAACTCTCGAGATGCTACAAGATCACTTATATAGGCCGAAGATGGCTAAGGACGTTAATCGGATGATTCGGCGATGCGCTACTTGCCAGCGGGCGAAGAGTCACGTCCAACCCCAAGGCCTCTACACTCCGTTGCCAGTTGTCGATCGACCTTGGGAACACGTGAGCATGGATTTTTCGTTCTCGGATTACCATGCACCCAGCGGTCAAAGGATTGGATCATGGTGGTCATGGACCAATTCTCGAAGATGGCTCATTTTATTCCTTGTAGGAAGACATATGATGCCTCACACATTGCGGATCTCTACTTTCGAGAAGTTGTGCGACTACATGGAGTGCCCTCATCGATCATGTCGGATTGATATGCCAAGTTCTTGAGCTACTTTTAGAAGAACTTATGGCATAAGCTCGGCACAAAGCTATTGTTCAACGCGAGTTCTGATCCGCAAACGGAAGGTCATACCGAGGGGTGAACCGAACTATGGGAGCAATCCTACATACAATGGTGTCCAAGAATCAGAAGGATTGGGATATCAAGCTTGCTCATGCTGAGTTCGCTTATAATCGAGCTCCACATTTGACAAATCGGGCTTTCCCATTCGAGGTAGTGTATGTGGTTAACCCAATGATTCCAGTTGAGCTTTTACCCTTGCCTCGGAAAGGTTTGGTAGACAAAAGTTGCACCAGAAGGTTCGCACCAACATTGAGCAGCAGAACGAGAAGTAACAAGCCAAGGCTAATCGTGGGTGACGAGAGAAAGTCTTTCACCCACGCGACCTCGTATGGATTCATCTGCGGAAATAGTGATTTCTCGCATGCCGAAAGAATAAGCTCATGCCAAGAGTTGATGGACCATTTCGCGTCGTTGAAAGGATGAACAACAATGCCTACAAGATCGACTTGCCTGGAGAGTATGGCGTCTCGGCAACTTTCAATGTTCAGGATCTTGCACCTTATAAAGATGATGAAGACCCCATAGATTTGAGGACAAATCTTCTTCAGCAAAGGGAGGATGATGCGAGATGGATGGGCTTGAGCGGCGGTGGTGTTGGCGTCGCCTTGTCTGCGTCAACCGGGCGACGAACTGAACTCATGCTGCTGGAGTGGTCGGGTCAAGCGACTGGCGAAGGGGCAAAGTCTTCGGGCGAAGTGACACTGTCAGGCAAAGGAGGCTGAGGCGACAAGGAACCCAAGAGGTGGTTACGATCTGACGGTTCAGATCTGATCAATTGCAGTCCAAACGTTGCTCCTGCTCCATTATCTTTCAGATCTTGTCGAAGAGGAAATATTATATTTTCATTCATTATCTTTTGATTTTATTTCCATACCTTTATTTTGTTTCCTTTATTGCCTTTTCTTTGGGTGGCCTATATAAGCCCTTGCATTGTAGCCCCTGAGGACAGCTGATCGTGAATTTGTAATAAAAAACCTAGAAACTCTTTGAGTCTCTTTCTCTTATCACTCGGTGGATTCCGTGTGTGGCAAGATTACCTGAGCGTTCATTACACCGGTGGTGCGTAGCTGTATCCGATCGTGGTGTCGTTCAACCCGGAGTTCAAATATGGTGGTGTTGTTGCTGTATCCGTACAAGGTCCGGGCAGGGCACGTCCATTCTACGGTGGTGGCCTAGCTTGTATCCGGTGACAGCCACAATAGTTCACGATGGAAAAGGTAAGTACTGATGGCATGTCACAATTGGTTTCCTTGCAAAACTCATCATAAAAAGTCTTGAAGCATCAATGAGAATCATGGAGAACCCGATGGGTCAACTTGCATCGGCGATCGCCTCGAGGACACCAGTAAACATGCCGAGAAACACCAAGATCAATCCAAAGTCAAAGAAACAATGTCAGGCCCCGAACCTCAGAACTGGAAAGGTTATCAACGAACACATTGATTCCTCAAGCCAGGAAAACAAGGCGTCACTCGAGGAGGATCTCGAACAAGGTGCCATCGAACAATCTATGGATGAATAAAGTGTATCCAAGCAAAATCTTCACGAGCTTTCTCCACCAAAAAAATCAACCCGACAAAGTGGTGGCTGTCCTAGATGAAGGACAAGAAGAAAAGACAAGTCCCGAACTCATTAAGGAGAAGAAAGCATGGAATCGTGAATGGCGTAAGAAACCAGCCCAGCCGCAACAAGTGACTTACTTGCCGCCACTGTTTCACAACGATTGAAACACACCGAGGACAAGAAGCAATTCATGCAATTCCTAGAGTTTTTCAAGCAGTTATACATCAACATCCCATTATCAGAGGCAATTGACAAAATACCATGTATGCAAAATTTCTCAAAGATATTCTATCAAAGAAATGGATGGGAGAAATTTGAAGTGATTCCATTGTTGAAGGAGTGTAACATGGCTTTGCATCATCCATTCCCTCCTAATCTTGGTGACCCAGGGAGTTTTACTATTCCTTACCGCATTTGATCTAAAATTTTTAGTAAGGCTTTATGTAATCTTGGTTCCTCAATTGATTTAATGCCTTACTCGATTTTCCAAGAACTAGGACTTGAAGGAGCAAAACCAATAACGGTCACGGTATAACTTGCGGATCCGTTGATTACACACCCATGGGGAGTACTGGAGGATGTGTTGGTGAACGTTGCTGATTAGATTTTGCCAGCAGACTTTTTAATTCTCGAGGTGCCAATTATACTGGGTCGACCGTTCCTTGCAACATGTCGAACATCCATAGATGCGGCAGACATAATTCTAAAAATGCGAGTTCATGATCAAGAAGTTACTTTCAATATTTTTAACACTCTGAAACATATTGATACTACTAATGAATGTTTTCGTTGTGGCCAAGAGTAGAGTTTCCTAATTCAATAGAAGGAGCATGATGATTTCTCATCGATATTAGAAGAGGATTCCATGGAAGTGGAGTACATGAAACACGTCCAACCTCTCGAAGTCGATCTTTCAAAATCTTCATAGAGCCTCCGATGCTAGAAAACAAACCCCTGCCTTCACATTTGAAATATGCTTTTTTGGGTGAGTCTACTACTTTTCCGGTAATTGTTTCTAATTTTTTAGATGACTTGTAGTTGAAGAAATTGTTGGAGCGCATAAAGAAGCAACTGGGTTGATTTTACGGGACATTAAGGGGATTAGTCCATCAATCTGTATGCATCAAATTCGACTTGTTGACAATGAAATGCGAGTAGTTGAAGCACAACGAAGATTTAACCTAATCATGAAGGAGGTACTAAAGAAAGAGGTTCTAAAATGGTTCGACGCAGGTATAATCTATCCTATCTATGATCGTAATTGGGTGAGTCCAGTGCAATGCGTTCTGAAGAAAGGAGGTATGATTGTCATTTTCAATGATAAGAATGAGTTAATCCCAACCCGGATAATAACAGGTTGGCGTTTATGCATGAATTATCGAAAGCTGAATAATTTGACCAAGAAGGATCACTTCTATTACCTTTCATCGATCAAATGCTTGATAGATTAGCTGGACATTCATTTTACTATTTTCTGGATGGGTATGCAGGTTACAATGAAATTGTGGTTGCTCCAGAGGACCAAGAGAACACTTCTTTTACGTGTCCGTATGGAACGTTTACTTTCAGGAGAATTCCATTTGGGCTCTGTAATGCACCAGTACCTTCCAAAGGTGTATGATGGTGACATTCTCTAACATGATGGAGAAATATATCGAGGTATTTGTGGATGATTTTTCTGTTTTTGGTGACTGTTTTGAGTTATGTCTCAAAAAATTAGAGAAAGTGCACACGCGTTGCAAAGAGACCAACCTCGTACTGAACTGGAAAAAGTGCCACTTCATGGTATACGAAGGTATTGTGTTAGGCCACAAGGTATCTGAGAAAGGACTTGAAGTAGACATGGCAAAAATCGAAGCTATTGAGTAGATGCAACCTCGGACAAATGTTAAGGCTGTTCGAAGTTTTCTAGGATACGCTGGTATTTACAGTCGTTTTATTAAAGATTTATCAAAGATTGTTAAACCTCTTAGTAAGTTACTTGAGAATGATGATCGTTTTGAGTTTACCGACGAATGTTTACAAGCTTTCTTCGAGTTAAATTGGCGTCTAATCGACGCACCTGTAGTGATATCTCTGAATTGGAGTCTTCCGTTCGAGATTATGACAGATGCGAGTGGTTTTGCTGTTGGAGTTGTTCTTGGTCAAAGAAGGGATAAGGTGTTCACACCATATATTATGCCAGCACGACGTTATCAGAAGCCCAACTTAATTATGCAACAACGGAGAAAGAGTTTCGTGCTGTTGTTTATGCTTTTGATAAATTTCTTTCTTATCTTCTCGGTACACATGTTGTGGTATGTACAGATCATTCAGCAATTAAATACTTGATGGCGAAGAAGGATGCGAAATCGAGATTGATGAGGTGGATTCTACTACTCCAAGAGTTCGACATTGAGATTCGAGATAGGAATGGGGTTGAGAATCCAGTTGGAGATTATCTTTCAAGATTGAAATCTAGAAAGCCCGAAACCAAAGTGAGCAAAGGAAAGGAAGAAAGTCGGGTGTATGGCAACTTTCCAAACAAGCAATTATTTTCCATAATTGCTACTTTGACTTCTAGCACTCCATGGAACGCAGATTTTGTCAACTTCATTGTAAGTAATGAACTTCCCCCAAACGTAAGAAGTTTTTTCATGATGCGATATTATTTTGGGATGAACCATATTTGTTTAAGTTGGAAAAAGATAATCTATTGCGCCAATGTGTTCCAGAAGAGGAACAACTCATGACACTTACAGGGTTCATGCAAGCTTGTATGGTTGTCATTTTGGAGGTAAAAACCGCAAAGATATTTCAAAGCGTATTTTATTGGCCAACACTATTTAAAGATGCTCACAAGTTTGTCATGAAATGTGATGAATGCCAAAAGGTTGGAAATATTTCTCGAATGAATGAGATGTCATTGAGGATCATTCTTGAGGTTGAATTGTTACATTCCATCGTCGTTTGGGAATTCTTCATTCTTGTCGCAGTGGATTATGTTCCTAAGTGGTGGAAGCATGTGCATGCCCAAAGAACGACGCATAGTTGGTGACGAGATTCTTGAAGAGGAACATATTCACTCGATTTGGCACTCCAAGAGTTATCATAAGTGATGGAGGTACAAATATTCACTCGTTTTGGCACTCCAATGAGTGAAATGCGACGAAGAATACGACAGGCTCCTTACTTGAAGGTTTTCTTGAATGGGCCGACAGTCGGCGGTGGTGAGAACGGGGAATTTCAAGATGCGGCGAACGGTTTCTTGACAGTTTCAGGACGCTAAGGAAGAGAACGAAAACGGTTGAGCAACTTTGTCGGATTCGGACTTAATGGTTGATCATGTCCTGTCAGGAACAAAATCACATTCTTTTATATTGTAATATGTAACATGTGGATCTTCAAATATCTGCATTAGATCTTTCTCACATTTCACTTCGTGTGTTGAGTTGGGTGCAAATTCATTAGTTTGAAACTGAACTCCTAGGCGAAGACCTCTAGAGCTCTCCACTGAACACTTTGGCATTGTCAACCACAACGTTTTGGGGAATTTCATACCGATATATGACGACATTCCTTATTAATTCGACGACGTCCAACTAGGCAATTTTGTTGTGTACCTAAGCTTTGAGCCACTTGGTAAAAAAATCAACCACCACTAGTATATATGCATCGCCTCGACTAGATTGTAGATAAACTTCTCTTATGACGTCCAAGGCTCACGTTCTAAGGGGTCATGCATTTACTATAATGCTCATTTCGACCACTAGTACATTGTTGACTGGTTTGCATCGTTGGCATGGTTGGCAACTTCGCACCACTCAATGCAGTTGTTTATCATGGATGGCCAAAATAAACTGTGTCGTCTAATACACCAACTTATTTTAATCCTCGCATGATCGGCTCCCCACAACCCTTCGTGGGTTTCGATCATGATAGGGATGGCTTCGTCAAAGTCGATGCACCTAAAAGTACTGTTTCGTTCGTCTTTCTATACAGGACCTGTCCAACATGACACTGGTCGCGACCCTAATTTTTCTTTTTGCTTTTGCGTTTGGAACCTCGAAAAATGGCGGGACTGATTCACTCTAATCCCCTTCCGACCTCATGAGGTTAATGGAATAAACACTGTCCTTGCCTAGGTGTTGAATCACTGCATTCGCCACTTTGGCGAACGTTCCTATTTGGATTTTACTAATCAATAGACTGCCTGTTTCTTTTAAGAAGCTTGAGTCTTCTACTAACCCTGACGCGATCTATGTGAGCCGGTTAGCTTCTTGGTTATCATATGTCCATATATGGTTCAAGCTCACCCAACCAAGTTTGCGTACCATCTCTTTTGCCAATCCAAAATAGAAGGCCAGGTGGAGAACATGGCACTCACTCCCGCATGTCAACTATTGGATTGCGGGCTGAGAGTCTCCGTGGATGATTACAGCCAGTAAATTTCATTCCATGACGATTTGCAGTGCCAATATTAATGCTTCATAGTCGCGATGTTGTTAGCGACCTTGTGTAATGACCCAACTTTTTATTAATTATCTAATGTTTGAGTACAACTTGTACGGGGGTGGTGAATGACGAATAAAAAGGAAATGGAAGCATGTGTCTTGATATGGATGACGTGGATGGTGTTGGGACGGGTATTACTGCCCATCGTTCGCCCAACCCGAACCGTGAAGAGAGAGAGAGGGTCGCCCGAAATGCAAATGGTGAAGAGAGAGAAACGCCCAAGTGCCGATGGAAGGAATGTACGGGACGACTCAGGGTGATGTGAATAAGAACATTTGTTAACCTTGACTTTGACGATGGGCTTGAGAAGCTATGTTATAAAATCATCGCACTGTGTTGCTGTAATACTTCGCTTGTCTTTGATGATAAGCTTAAGGAATATGATGCTTCGTTATAGTAAGGTGTCGTTGTAATACTGTACCTATCCTTTTATAAATGTGAAAATAAATTACATTTCTAGAATAAAATATTGAAATTAATTTGTATTTTGAATTGTCCAGATTAATTCGAAGCTTCAATTAGCATATCGATGTCCTAAATATTCTAGTTTAGTTTACTATATTTTATCATAATTAGGGTAATAAATTTCTCTAGCTGTGGAAATTAATCAACATCTTTTTAATTAATTGATGCGCACTATAACCAGATCGAAGAAGTTATGATCAAGGAGGATGTTGTGGCCTATAATGTGTTGGAGTGGATTGGACCAAGTAATGCTTCATTTGGGCAAGTTTGAAGCATTTTGGAAAAGTAAAGACCCCTACTTAAGACCCAGCCCATGGAAGGACGAATTTGAAGTATTAGAGTCTTAAATGGAGTCATTTATGAAGATAGTGGGATGGTGGTAGTGGGGGAATTGATTATTAAGGGGTTAGTGGGGAGTGCATTTACTCCAGTTTGTCTAGAACTCTCTCTTCGAAGTCTTTTAAAGGTTTTCTATGCTGAAGGAGAAGGGGAGATCTTTTGGGAAGTTTAAACTTGAGTGGTTCTTTCTTTTCTCTGCACACTTAACCTAGAATCTATGTATGATGAGTTGAGAGTGTTTTTGCAGCCTTTCGTTCACGGTGGTGCCATTGCTGTATCCGGGTTCGAAGTTGTTCTATCTAGACCTTGTTCGGGTTCGTTCTTAATTTGTTTAGATTCAAGTTTACTTTGCTCGGTGTTTCCGCTTCATTAATTTCATTCATACGAGGAAAGCTTATCTATAGTGATGAGCTTGAGCAAAGTATTGCTCAGCTACAGCTAGCATGTTATACGTTGCTACTCTACAGTAAGACCTTACTATATTACTACGCTATAAATATGGAAATATAGCTTTTAATTTGTAGATTAAATAACATGTGGAATTGATTCGATGTATATATGTCGAATATAATTCAAATTGTCTAGATTCATCTTATTGGAGGTTCAAATTATCTCAATCATATATGGATATTCTAAATAATGTTTTGGAAATAAAATCTCCTAGTATAGAAATAAATTTTCCTATATGCAACAATGTAACGATGCAAAGGATAATAATCAAATTCGATAATTAATTATGATTTGATTTTGATAATTGATCTAATAACGATTTTATTACATTATTATTTTTAATAGTGGAAACTATAATTCCAACCAAGATAAAATTGGAAGTTACCGTTGGAGTAACGTCTCCCTTACGCGTAATGACCGTTGAGCGTCTCTCTACTCAATCCGATCTATTGTGATAAGCAATTAAAGGAAACTAATCAATGGGATTGTCTCAACGAACATGGACACCTCGCACGATGCTTTCCAAAGTGTATTTCTCCAGAGTCGATGTGATCTGTGAAACTCTGAGGCTATGTGATCCGTGTGACTTGGCTGAGAATGGAAGGTGCTAAGTGATCGCGTGGTTCTTATGTCTTGCAACTGGGTGTGAGAGGGCCCAGAGTTGTGTGCTACCTCGATCATCTTGAGAGGGATTGTGTTTTCTCTGTACGTTCAACGAGTGGCTGGTTAATCATCTAAAGGAAGCTAAGTGAATACCGGTTCTGATTGTTGTAACCAGTTGCTAACCCATCTGCAAAAAGTCATTCCTGTTGTGTCTTTTCATAGGAAAGTCACGAACCTACAGAGTTTGTCTAGTTAGCCACGCACTTGCGGGTGTGTGCCAAAAGTCTCATGCCTGCAGGGTAGAGCGGGAGTTGAGAACGCCGCCGGAGTCAAAAGAGGTCCTCCCGAGCACAGGGGTATTGTGCAGAAGTCTCGACCTCTTGGAGGGACAGTAGAGCATGTTGCGTGAGAGCCGTTGGAGTTAAAAATTCTACCATACGCATTGGGTGTGCAGTGTAGCAGTGTAGTGTGTCACGACTGTGGTAACCGTTCATGTCCGAACTGTGTGTAGGACGGATACCCCAACTTCACTGTTTGAGAAGTCAAGTTCTATGTCAAGAACCAACCCCATCTAATTCTATTTGTTCTAAGTGACTCTTTGTGGTTGTCTCGCTTGTGCTCATAGATATGTTCTTAATAAGAGGAGACAAGTACTAAATGGAAATCCTCTCTTGAGCTATTAAGTGATGAAGCATTCCTCTTTTGTGAACCAGAAACGAACTGCTCCATGAGAAGCGTTTTGTCACTGTAAGGAATAATTTTGTGAGGGTTTATATTCTAATTCTAACGTTGCCTTTGTGCTTTGATAGACAGGCATACGCTAAAGCCACAACGTGTTGGGTGAGAAACCCTTGAGCTACCCACTGCTAAGCATGAGCATCCTTTGTTGAAACGAGACGGTGTCCTCTGAGTGAGGAGTTCATCGTTGCCCCGGACGAATCTCTAATTTCTTTAGGAATTCTAAATCTCACTTTGTAAGAAATTGAAAGCCTAGTGCGTGGGCATTTTACACCCGTTATATTATATTGTGAAATCACCTCGCTAGTGGAAAGAGGACGTAAATCGATTAAGGTCGAACCACTATAAACAATTGTGTCCATTACGATCCCGCAAACACTTGTACGGAAATCTACTCGACCAAATCATACGTTTACATTGAACATATCTCATAATTTGAGAAACGTTTTGCTGTGATATAGTACGCTTCCGCTTACACTAAGAAATTGCGAAAAAGTTACAATCACTAATTCACCCCCTCTTAGTGCACTTGAACGATCCAACAACGTTGATCGCTGAGGGAAGGTCTGAGGCCAAAATCCACAGAAAAACGATCGTCATGGAAATTAAAATAAATGATTCCATTGAATTAATAATGTCATAAGGAGATGTTTTGGGTTAATTATTTTCTTAAGTCGATGGTTAGTTTGAGAAATAATATCAGTCATTGTTAATGACGACAAAATTCTAAAAGGGACATGTATGGATTAAGTTGGGTACGCACTGGAAGTGTGTAGGGGGCGATGAGAGGGCGAGACAAATCGCCTTAAGCATGTTTTTCGTCGCCCATTGGGCGGTCCTATGTAAGGGAAGATAGGAAGGGTTGGCTTTGAAGAGTAAGTCCATTCGTTGACCATGTTGACTCATCCATGGTTGACGAATTCAAAAGAAGTTCCAAAAGAGTGGACTAAGTCCATGGAACCCAAATAACATTAAATGGGAAGCGGCTAACGGTACGTGCACGTAATCGTTACGTAGTTTACTAATTAATACTAAGGAAAAGTAGTAAAATTTACTTAAAAGTTGACCGTTACTAACGAAGTCAACGCGAAAGTAGTAAAAAAAATAGTAAATTTTACTACTTTTCGGTCAACCTTTAGTAAAGTCAACGCAAAGGTAGTAAAAAAGTATGTAAATTTTACTACTTTTTCACTGTTCACTCCAGTTCAATTTTACTACTTCTGCGCTGACTTTACTAAAACATTTCCATTAGTAACGTCAACGCAGATGTAGTAAAAAAAGTAGTAAAATTTACTCCTTATTTTATAACTTCTGCGTTGACTTTACGAAATTTTTTCGTATTTTAGTAAAGTCATCAGAAAAAGCATTTCGGATGCTGCAAAAAAAGATTCTGTCACTAACGTTGGAGTTGGAGAGTAGTACTGTGGAAAATGAAGGCGTAAGAAGTATTGTTGATCGCGTCACATTTAATTTCGGTAACCAGCTTAAAGAGTACGTCTTTCACGGTATGAATGAAGAAACGTGCACGGGTCCCTCTGAACGGGGTTATGGTCGGGGCAACAATAACGAGAAACGGCCGAATGTATGTAGTGAAACTTCTTCCGGATCAGGCGAGGATATGCGTTGCGAAGATAACTCCGTTTATGGTCAGTGGAATATGTACCCTTAATTGGAAATTTCGACAGCATAACTGCAGAATTTGGACAAAGCCACAACCTGTTCATTCACTTACAAAAGGTACATATGTCAAAATGACTTTTCCATAATCAAATCTACTTGTTTCAGTATTTCTACTTCTTTTGACCAGGTTGGTAGCTATTACAACAAAGGGCTACAGAAAGTGTGGCACAAGTTGACTGCAACGTAACCTACATGGTGATGTTAGTTGATGCTACTGCCATGTACAGGATGCATGTCATCAGTCCTTTGTCTATCGACCTGCATCCCATGTTGAAGCGTCACTGCTATCTGGCTTCTTACTCTTCTTGTTGGCATCATCTTTAAGTTTCTGCTGTACTCTTTTCTTAACCTCATTCCCAGGCCATTTGATCATGCTAACAACGAGCCTCAACCTGTCAGCAATGCCTACGGTCTAAACCGCACATACAATATGACATGTAATGAAAGCTGTTAGTGCAAACATAACAGAGAACACCATAACCATATTCACCCATGCCTCAACTCCAACACAGGTGGGACGATGTACCCTTAATAATGCGAACTGTGGGTAAGACAGTAATGCTAGGAATGATTTGATGCACTTACCACTTCCTCAGCACGTAATGGGGGTTCAGCCAATGTCATGAATTTCATGACATATATTCCACATTCGGTCCTGCAGACGCAGCAATACAGAATTTGTGTAACGCCTGCAACCACTTCATTATGTTTAAAATGTAATCGGAAAGCGGGCGTTTCACGTACTCATTCCCGGCAGCCATCGGGTCGGGTACGTTCGGCGGATATTTAATTTTCCAGCTGCAAATGTCTGGTAATTGATACCCCTTTGCCTTGGATTTCACACGATTCTCTTCCATAACGACGGTTAGGAGCTTTATTACACGATGATGAAGCTGTGCTCTACCCCCGACGTTGGACAGTTTTTTGTACATTGTGTCCATTATAAGGACTTCTTCTGTCCTGAATGACACAATATGTAATGCCCAATGTGATTCCGCGACACATAGCGGTATGAAAATCTGCATACGGGCAACGCACATTCACTTTCAGAAACGAAGAACATGGCATTTTACGTACATTACAAAATGTACGACTACCGGGAGATAGGGACGAAGATAGCTACATGGAGGGGGTGCTTACCCATTGCACTTCCTGGTTCTTCCCAATGTGAGACTTGAAGTGCGCAGATAAGGCTGCGGCATTATCTTTGGTTATGACGGGCATTTTGGCAGCACTATACTGCGTCGATGCAAGATTCTGAGATCGGCTGCTGGTTAGATCAGGCTACCGTAAGGAGGATGAGGGAATTCATGTTTATGAGCACTTACCCCTAACCAACTTGGAAGGTACCAAATCCTTTTCCTTTCGGGATCCATGCTACTCTGAAGTATCACGGCGTGGAAGTCTATAATCTGCAACAACGAATAGTGGCGCGTACACTCTTATGGGTTACTCCTAATTTAAGGATAGTAATTAAAGAGGTAAGCTTACATCGCTGTCTATCCATTTTCGTGGCAAAAGCGATAGCATCGCATGCCTATTAACGTGTGCGGACTCGGTCATACAAAGACATTCACTGCAACAAATAATATCCAAGCCAACACGTTCACCAAACTTAAACAACATCCCAATATCCGAAGACAGTGACACTAACCTATTGTCTCGGTCCTCATTCCAAGCATACTCAATGACAGACCATTGAGCCGGTGAAAATGTTTTCAGCTCACTAACGGGCACATCCACTGGGAAGTATTTTTGCAGTGCCTAATCATCACAAATTACAACAATCCATAAACCTATTAATCGTCATGATGGTCACAGTCGAGTCACGAGGAGTGGGTATGCTGCAGTCCATTTATACCTCAGGGATGGACGACCGTCCACGCTTTCTTGTCCTTATTACTGGCTTAGGCGGGACAAATGGACTGCGGTTAAATGAGGACGGCTTTCTGTCTGCCGTACGACGCGTGGTCCTTCTATTGAAGACAGCCGTTGTCGATGACCCACTTTCCTGTGATACATAGTGCAGGTTACATAAATGTCAGAGTAATCAACTTCGTTAACAAAAAAAATTTGATCATACGTCACCTTCAAATGCGCTTCAACCGCTTCTCCAACCACTTCCGGATCATCATCCATGGGATGCTCTGCATCGTCATTCACTTGAGTGGTAGGAACAGTATCAGCTGCTGCACGAAATTCTTCTCCTATCAAATCCTTCTCCTCTGCTGTTCCTGTGGGTGTTCCCGTGCCTTCCTCATTCAGTGCGGCTTCTTCCACTACCTTCTCCTTTCCTTTGTTCCATTGCAGCAAAATGTTTACACCCTCCTCGGATTTAGTTAGGCTGAAGTCAGATTCAGACGCAATGTTACACCTCACAGCATCCGGAGGATCCAGCATTGCAGATAGTTTATCCAGAGCTCGCGCAAGTTGTGCTTCACGCGGGTCGGAGTACTCATCGGAGCCTTCTGGCAAATTATGTCGCATCTGAGAAGGATGATACGGGACCAAGCTCTTCTCCGACATCATACTGGAGCCTACCTCGACAATAGGAATACTGGTGTCCCTGACTGGCACACCGGAGTCTGTAGGTGGAGAAATCGGCTTCGACACATGTTCAGCCGGGTTCACATCAGCCATTTTACGTGTGACTCCTTCATCAACACCCTCGAATGCATGATCTTCCTTTTCGCCTCCTACCACCTTCTCCTCAGACTTACCACGATCTTCTTGCATAACGGGATGACCTTCTCGATGTCTTTCTCGTCTAAGTTCTCTTAAAATAAATCCCAATTTGCGGACGATGTGCTCATTAGTAGCGTGGAGTCTCATAACAGAAAGTTCCACGTTCTGCTTAGAATATAATGACGATAATCAGTAATTGAAAATTAGGTAGATAAACCAAATGATAAACACATACAGAGCACACCACGAAATGAAGGTTACCTTTAGACGACGCAGCACCACATCCATCTGCCCACATTGGGTCGCAGGGTCCACTTCTTCGTCGGGGTTACTTTCAACCTCGCGGGATTCCTGTAAAGGGACACAATCAGAATATGACCCGACGACATGTCAAAATTACAGAAGTACACATGTAGTAGGCGGGATAATCGTACAAGTTCAGCAAGATCAGCATTTGCAACTCGGAATATGGCCTTCAGCGGGTCATCGTCCCAATCCTGGCATAAAGGAGTACTCCTGCTCGCAGTTCTTGACGTGCTCTCCTCCAATGACTTCTTGCAAGCGTAAAACATCTGGTGGATTAAAAACAGTATCATCAACACAAGCACTTGTTGACATTAATAATTACAACCTAAATACAATGAATAAGCAACACACATAGCTAGATAAACCTAAACATTCTCACCAGCAGGAGATGCACACAGCCTCCTATATACTTTGCATGATGTCCTTTGAAGGCCCTCACTTGGCTACATAGAGTATCGACCACATGAGTGGCCCAGTCAAACTTGCAGATGGAGCCGACGTCGCGTGTCGCGATCAGGTACTCCTTGTCGATGTCGAACGCCGTCGTGGGGCACAAATAGGATCCTAGTATGAATAATACAACTTCCACTTTCCATACGTCATCGGCGTGCTCTCTTCTCATCATGCTGCTTTCCACGGACTTAAGAGAAATCTTACCCCTCTTCATATGCGTTTTCAGCTCCTCATGGACGGTATCCATGTGTCCGCTAAACGGGACACCTACTTTCGTAGCCGGAACGCCAAACACCGCCTCCACATCCGAAGAGAGCATTCGATGTTCCATACCGTCGATGACCATAACCCTCTTAACAGGGTCGAACAACTTCAGAAGACACTTCAAGGCGTTGTGATGAACTTGCCGACTTGCCAGATGCAGTAGCCCTTCAAATCCTAGATCAGAAAGCGAAGCCCTCTTGGCATCGTTAGAAGTATTCAGCACAGCTAACAACTTTCGCGGACTACACCTTGTATAAAGATAATCCTGTAATAATATATCATCGAACACCTCAGTAATAGAATCAGGAATACTGCCAACACTCACAACAAATTGTTATCATCATTACCTTCGATTTTCGGACACCCTTCGCCTTCCCCTTTTGAGCCGAAGCTGGTGTGTTGCCTTCAATTCCACCTTCTCCAGGGTCATAACCCGCTGCCTAATGTGAATATTCTCCAACCAAATCAGCAAAATCTCCGTCCATATCTGCACTTCCAAAATCTCAGTCACGGTTCACATTGCATCCCAAATGCATATCAAATTAAAACGAAATGAACATCGAACCCCACTCCAACTACACGCCCAGAAAACAAACCAAATCCAAAGCATAACACGAAGGAAATGAAAAGCCAAAGCAGATCAATACCGAACCAAATCAAATCAGATTGTGCTTTCACCAGACTCTACCATAACAAGCAAACCATTCCCACTCCCAGGTACACACTTACCGGTACAGACCCAGACCAACTTCGACCCAAGCATGGGCCAATTCAGCACGAGCATCCACAAACAACAACTCACGTCGATGATACGGGAGACGGCCAACACCCACACCCAAACAAATTACGACGCCCACCACTAACCCAAACCCTAATGACACGCGAAAACAGGGCACGCCAAGCGGAAGCGGGGTAACTTCCAGCCCGCGGCGAACTCCATCGGCAAAGCCACGGACGGCGAACTCCATCGGCAACGCCACGGACGGCGGCCGGAAGGGAACGCGCAGCAGGAAGGGACGATCGCCGGGAACCTACCAATGCAAAGAACGGAAACCCGACTCCAACTAAAACCCAAGCACGACCCAAATCAGCACGACCCAAATCAGCAACAACGATAACCACCACCCACACCCAAACAAACGACGCCCACCACCGACCCGAACCCTAATCAAACGCGACAACACGTACTGCAAAGCGGAAGCGGGGGAACTTGCAGGAAAGCCGATGGCGAAGTTGAACCGGAACACCACTAACGGCAGCTGGAAAGGGAAGCGTTACACGGAGGCGACGGCGGCCGGAAAGGGAAGCTCGGTTACGAAGGCTACGAAACAAATGACTACTTCGGTCCTCCAGAATTAGTAACAAGTGTAGTAACCAGGGTAGAGAGGTAATTTCACAACATAAATAAGATCGGTGTTAGGTTCGGGAACACTGTTCAAAGTAGTAAATTTGTTCGTAAATGACTTCATTTTTTAGTAACTAATTACTACTTTTTTAAGTAAAAAGGGCTCAAAATTAGTAAAAATTACTAAGAGGAAGAGCTTTTTACTAACAAAACCGCCAGAATTAGTAAACATATTACTTATCGGCGTCATTCGTACAGTCCAAAGTAGTAAAATTTACTAACTTTTTTACCAACATTGCGCTGACTTTACTAAAACATTTCCGTTAGTAACGTCAACGCAGATGTAGTAAAAAAAGTAGTAAATTTTACTCATTTTTTTACTACAACTGGTTTGACTTTACTAAAATACGAAAAAATTTCGTAAAGTCAACGCAGAAGTTGTAAAATAAGGAGTAAATTTTACTACTTTTTTTACTACATCTGCGTTGACGTTACTAATGGAAATATTTTAGTAAAGTCAGCGCAGAAGTAGTAAAATTGAACTGGAGTGAATAGTGAAAAAGTAGTAAAATTTACATACTTTTTTACTACCTTTGCGTTGACTTTACTAAAGGTTGACCGAAAAGTAGTAAAATTTACTACTTTTTTTACTACTTTCGCGGTGACTTCGTTAGTAACGGTCAACTTTTAGTAAATTTTACAACTTTTCCTTAGTATTAATTAGTAAACTACGTAACGGTTACGTGCACGTACCGTTAGCCGCTTCCCATTAAATGGGATTTAAGAAAGGCGTGGGGTAGCCAAGCTTCATCCACAAGCCATGTTGGGCTTGAATAAATAATAAATTAAATTATGAGAGGGGGATAAATGGAAAAGAATTGAGGAAGGAACCCCACCATTCATTAAGTTGGGAGGAGTGTTCCAGAAGAGCTTGGGGGGAGAAAGAGAAGGAAAGAGAGGAAGAGAAAGACAGGGGGGAGAAAGAGGAGGAAGCCGAGAAAAAGAGGAAATGGGAGGCCGCGGAGAGGGAACCCAAGGAACAAGAGTGGGGATGTGAAGAAAGAGCGAAGGAAGGATTTCAGAGGCGTGTGCCGCCCCATTCCCCCTTTAATCCGTTCACGCCCTTGGCCATATCAACTCATAGCTTGGGTATACGTGTGTTGTTGATGATGAAGATGGGGAAAGTTGATGACTTTATGTGTGTGTGATTTATCGACGGTGATGACAACTAAGTGTCTTTATACGTGTATGAGGGTTACTGATAAGGATCATGGAGAAAGTAAGAGGCTTTATGCGCGAGTGTGCGTCGATCATGACGATGATGATGAAAGGAAGTGACTTTATGCGCGTGAGTGTGTTGATGATGATAAGGATGAAAGGAAGTGACTTTATGTGCGTGTGTGCCTTGATTATGATAAGGATGATGAAAGAAAGAGACTTGTGTTTGTGTGTGCGTGTTGATGACAATGAGTACGAGAACCATGATGTGATGATCCGTTGTGCGAATGAATACGAGACTCGGATGTGAGAATCCATAGTGAGAATAAATATGAGACCCGTATGTGAGGATCCGTGGTAAGAATGACTATGAGACCCGAATGTGAGGATCCTGGTGAGAATGACTATAAGACCTGAATGTGAGGATCCATGGTGAGAATGACTAGGAGACCCGAAAGTGAGGATCCGTGGTGAAAATGAACACGAGACCTGGATGTTAGGATCCGTGGTGAGACTCAAATGGGAGGATCCGTGGTGAGAATGACTAGGAGACACGGATGTGAGGATCCGTGGTGCGAATGAATACGAGACACGGATGTGAGGATCCGTGATGAGAATGAATATGAGACCCGGATGGGAGGATCCGTGGTGAGAATGACTAGGAGACTCGAATGTGAGGATCCGTGCAAATTAATACGAGACCCGGATGCGGGGATCCTAGAGAGAATTACGATGAAACCCAGATATAAGGATCCGTGGTGTGAATGAATATGAGACTCGGATGTGAGAATCCGTGGTAGAATGACTAAGAGACCCAGATGTGGAGACCCATGGTGAGAATGAATATGAGCCCTTGATGTGAAGATCCGTGGTGAGAATGAAAATGAGGCTTGGATGTGAGAATCCATAATGTGAATGAATATGAGGCTTGCATGTGAGGATCCATTGAGAGAACGAATATGAGATCGAAAGTGAGAAATCCGTATGAAATGAATAAGTGGACATGGAAGGGAGGATGTGTTGGAAAAGGTTTTGATGATGAGCCAGACCTCTGTGCCACAGAAGGTCGAACATTCTTTGCTTTGATGATGAGCCTGACTACAGAAAGTTGAACATTCTATTCTATAGAAGCTTCTCTTGTTAAGGACTTCTTGTAAGAATTATTTTTGTAATTAAATGATTCGTTATCAATTATTTAATTACGAAATACACATTCTCTGATTATGATAATTATCTGATCAGATTACCCTAATTTGATTTTCAAATAATCATATTGGAGATAATATTTCTTGTAGAAGGAAATGTATCTTCTATATATGGAAATGTTCTATTATTTGATCTACAGGCTTCTGTAAGCTTACTTGATCAACATACGAATATTATTTGATTGCAAATCACCACCACCTGTCCAGATACACTCTCACGTGTGTTTTTATCAGGATGGAATTGACTTCAAGTCATTTGGAAACAAATCAACGATTGTTTCCACCTGTAGAAGGCTATCGAGCAGAACCTTTTGCGATACCTTCTGTGGTGCACTATTCATGGAAAATATATCATGATCTATTCTGATTTATTCTCTACCAGAATACTTGCACGTATATATTATTTCTGTATATAAATCATTTTGTAAACTAATTCTTTATTTCACATTTTGCAGATTACGTATTATATTTTCCTTCTTGCATTTTCTTCTTAGAATTTTGTGTATAAATAGCCACGCCCTCTCCCATTGTAAACCATCAGACAATTCTTTTCTCCCATTCCATTCTGTCCAGAGAGAGCGTGTGCTTGAACTTGCTTTAGTTCTTTCATTCGTTCAAGTTAGTCACACGAGGAGCACTAGCCACGGACGGCTGCATCGTTGGTGAAACCTTCTGGGAGAGTGACTCGGGGGCTCGAGGGACTCGGTTGGAAGTTGCAGGATACGTTGTTGGAAGCGTTGTGTACGTGGGCAACGTGCAGCGGGCCGGAGAGAAGGGCAGAACCCCGGGAGCACAGAAGGTGAGGGACTAACCAGCTTCTGTTGTGTAGAACTCTGTGTGCAGGAACCTAGGACGGAGGCTGCCGTCTGCTTGCGTGGGGTTTGCCGCGTGCTTGCGCAGGGTCTGCTGCGTGCTTGCATAGGGTATGCTACGTGCTTGTGTGGGGTACGCCACATAGTCGCTATCTCGAGGAGATCGTGCAGGTCGTGTGGAACCGCCGGAGGGAAAATCAATCCTTGAACAGGGGTTGATGTTCGCTTGCATAGGGTCCGCTACGTGCTCGCGTGGGGTACGGCACGAAGTCATTTTCCTTAAGAGGATTCCGCGTTTGGTTACCTTGTTAGTCACGTTAAATCGTGCAACCCGCTGTAGTATAGAATCTCACGGTCTGATAAGTAGAAGGCCGACTACCCTTAGTACAGAATCTTTCAGATCTGTGCTTCATAATTAAGTCATTTCCTATACAGAACCTTCTGTTGTGGATTGACATACTCAACACAGAACCTTACGGTCTGTGCTATACCTTCTGTGATACAGAATCCTTGGATCTGTTCTATAGAAGGTTGACGTCTCTAGTACAGAATCACTTGATCTGTGCTATAGAAGGTTAACACATTCGATACAGAACCCTCTGGTCAGTATTGTGTTTTACCTTCTTCGACACAGAACCTTCTGGTCTGTGTTGTGCCAAACCTTCTTCAATACAGAACCTTCTGGTCTGTGTTGTGCCTTACCTTCTTTGACACAGAACCTTCTCGTCTGTGTTGTGCCAAACCTTCTTCGACACAGAACCCTCTGATCTGTGTTGTGCCTAAGTTTCTTCGACACAGAACCCTCTGATCTGTGTTGTGCCGAACTTACTACGATACAGAACCTTCTGGTCTGTATTGAGCCTATGTTACTATAGTACAGAACCTCAGTGTTTGTGCTTCGTAACAGACCTCTACGGTACAGAACCTTATGGTCTGTGCTCTGCCACTCAAGCCTCTATTGTACAGAACCTACGGGTCTGCTTTTAGTTGCTATCACTTGTGTAACTTGTACTGAGATACATTTGAGTGGAAACCATCCAAATATCTGGGTGAAGAGTGGACATAAGCAATTTGCTGAACCACTATAAAAATCCTTGTATCAATCAAACAAATTTGCGTACACAATCAAACGTTCTGTCTTACAGAAACTTACAGGCTCTGTTTAACAGAAGCTTTTCATTCCGCTGCGGGGTAAAACGAAAAAGGGTTTAAATTCAATTTTGGAGATTAACACTAATTCACCCCCCCTCTTAGTGTAACAATTGGTATCAGAGCGGGTTCAACAGAGGCTTAACAGCTTGTTGTAGATCCTTGAAAAGCTCTTTCCAGCTACACACTCTTCTCCACAGAAGCTCTTAGCTCTGTGACTGTTGCTATTCTGTAGAAGCCTACGCTCTATCAGAATCAACCCGCTACTGCACAGAAGCTTTAAGCTCTGTGAAAATCTACTTGGTTCTATTCTGTAGAAGCCTACGCTCTATCAGAATCAACCCGCTACTGCACAGGAGCTTTAAGCTCTGTGAAAGTCTACTTGGTTCTATTCTGTAGAAGCTTACGCTCTATCAGAATTTAACCTCTGAGAAACGATTTGTTGCTCTACTTTGTAGAAGCATACGGTACATTCTACAGAAGCATACGATCTGTAAACATCACGGTTGGCATTTTCTGCAGAAGCCTATCGCTCTGCGAATCCAACAACTACAGCTTGACAGCTGATTTCTACCCAACAGAAGCTTGCTTCTTTGTTGAGGTTCTATTCGTCAACGTTCTGTTCTATAGAAGTTTTATACTCTATACGAATTGAACAAATGGCTGAAAACTATAATGTGCCTAAACCACATGTTGGGAATCCTCCCATTTTCGATGGTAAGAATTTTGCCTATTGGAAAATTCGAATGAGCGCATTCGTTGATGCTATCGACGAAGACTTATGGTCTTATATAGAAGATGGTCCACCTTCTATACCTGAGAACCAACGATTTGATCGAGAAGGTCATCCTACAAGGGAATACCTTAAGATCAGACGACTCACTAAAACGGCAAAGTATTTGATGTTCAATGCTATGTCAGAAGGTGAATTGTCAAAGTTTCAACTTGCACTTCGGGCAAGGAAATATGGGACAAACTTGTCACCATGTATATTGGGACAGACCAGATAAGAGAAACTAAGGTGAATTTCTTAATTCACCAATATGAAAATTTTACTATGAAGGCTGATGAATCTGTAGAACAAATGTTCCAGAGACTCAACCTCCTAGTCGATGCCCTAACTCATTTGGGCAAAACCTATCAAAACTCTGAGCTAGTTCGAAAGGTTCTGCGTACTCTACCCAAATCTTGGGAAGCCAAGAAAATGGCTATAGAGGAAGCTAAAGACCTCTCTACTCTTCGACTAGATCAGTTGATGAGCTCCTTAATCTCGTATGAGATGGAAAGATCCTCTCAACCTGATATAAAGAGAGCACCTATTGCTTTCAGAGCATCAGAAGAACCTACAGAAGGATCGGATGATGAAGCAGAAGCTGATTCGGATGATGAACTTGCAATGATAGCTAAATGTCTTTTGCGGTTCGCCTCCAAAAAGCGCTTCAACAAGAGAAGCCAAAATCACATGGACCCGAAGTTGGTCACATGCTTTGAATGCAAAAAGAAAGGACACTACAAAACAGAATGTCATTTACTTAAAGAAAAGGAGAAACTTTCTCCCAAATACAAGTCCAAGAAAGCAATGGCTAATTGGGCAGAACTTGATGATTCTGATGATGAGGAAGCACTCATGTGCCTCACAGCTCACACAGAAACTCAAAATGAATTACAAACATGCTTTCAAACAGAAACTGTTGAAAGTGAATGGTATCTGGATAGTGGATGCTCCAGGCACATGACCGGAGACCCATCCAAATTTTCCCAACTGACTCTACAGAATGGAGGGTCGGTTAAAGTCGGTGACAATAGCAAAGGCTCTATCATTGGCAAATGTACCATTGGAAATTCTAACTCCATGGTCATAGATGAGGTTCTGTTGGTTACAGAACTCAAACAGAATTTGCTGAGCATTAGCCAGCTTTGTGACAAAGGTTATGAAATAACTTTTGATCAAGATAAGTGTTCCGGAGTCCTAAACAATGAAGTTCGCTTCATTGGGAACCGTAAAGGGAACATCTACACCTTGACTCAGAATAGCTTCTGTACTACAGAAAGTTGCCTTCTGACAGTCAAAGATGAAAGCCTACTATGGCATAGAAGGTTGGGACACTCCAACTTCAAATTGTTATCCAAGCTTGTGAAAAAGGATTTGGTTAAGGGATTACCCAATATCCGTTTTGAGCATGACAGCTTCTGTGAAGCATGTTCACTTGGAAAACAAACTAAATCTTCATTCAAAGCCAAGAATGAAGTTTCTACTTCTCAACCTCTTGAACTTCTACATATGGATCTATTCGGACCTACTAGAGTTCAGAGTGTCGGCGGTAGAAGGTACTGTCTAGTTGTAGTTGATGACTACTCTAGATACACGTGGGTTAAATTTCTAACTCACAAAAGCGATGCTTTTGAAACTTTCATTAAGCTAGCTAAGAAATTACAGAATGAAACTGGATCTTCTGTAAAAGCCATAAGAACGGATCATGGTACTGAGTTTGAAAACCATGACTTCGCTACTTTCTGTGACGAACAAGGTATCGATCACAATTTTTCTGCTCCTTATACTCCTCAACAGAATGGAGTAGCAGAACGGAAAAATAGAACTTTAATAGACATGGCTAGAACCATGATGTGTGAGAGCTCTGCTCCACAGAACCTATGGGCAGAAGTTGTTAATACAGCCTGCTACATATCAAACAGGGTTCTACTTAGACCCATACTTGAGAAAACTCCCTATCAACTATACAGGGGGAGAAAACCGAACATCTCATATTTCTACTCCTTTGGAAGTCCTTGTTTTATCTTGAGACCTTCTACGGACAATTTAGGAAAGTTCGAAGCTAAGACAGATGAGGGCATCTTTCTCGGATACTCTTTATCTAGCAAAGCTTATAGAGTTCTAAACAAAAGAACTTCTACTATAGAGGAGTCTATTAATGTAAAAATTAATGACCTTCCTACTATTATTACAAGAGATGTTATATCTCAAGAACCTACAGAAGATGCTGTAGAACCTCTACCCTCTACGAAAGAGAAGGGTGAACCTTCTGTTCATGAATCTAAAAATGATCTTGAACAAACAAATGATAATTATGAAGAACATTCTCATAATGATCAACAAAGTGATATTAGAGCACCTGCTCTTTATCAAAGACGTCATCCTATAGACAAAGTCATAGGAGATCTTAACAGAGGCATACAGACTAGAAGTTCTGTAAATGCCTTCTATGAACACTCGGCTTTTCTATCACAGAAAGAGCCAGAGAATATTGATGAAGCTCTTAGTGATCCAGACTGGATACTAGCTATGCAAGAGGAGCTTAATCAATTTGAAAGGAGCAAAGTGTGGTCACTTGTTCCTAAACCTGGTAACCGTTCCATCATTGGGACTAAATGGGTTTTCAAGAACAAACTAAATGAGTCAGGCATTGTTGTGAGGAACAAGGCTCGGCTCGTTGCAAAAGGGTACTCTCAACAAGAGGGTATCGACTTTGATGAGACGTTTGCTCCTGTAGCTCGTCTAGAGGCAATACGAATGTTATTAGCCTATGCTTGCTTTAACAACTTTAAGTTGTATCAAATGGACGTAAAAAGTGCATTCCTCAATGGAGAAATCAAGGAAGAGGTCTACGTAAGTCAACCTCCTGGTTTCGAGGATCTGCAACACAGAGACTACGTCTATAAACTCTCCAAAGCTCTATATGGCCTTAAACAGGCTCCTAGAGCATGGTATGAGAAACTTAGCTCCTTCCTTGTCGAAAAGGGCTACAATAGAGGAAGAGTAGATACTACTCTCTTTCTCAAACACAGAAGCAATCATCTCATTGTTGTCCAGATCTATGTCGATGACATTGTCTTTGGATCAACTGATGAAGCGCTCTGTGATGAATTCTCCAAGCTCATGACAAGTGAGTTTGAGATGAGCATGATGGGAGAACTTACGTTCTTCCTTGGTTTACAAATTCAGTAATCTGCAGAAGGTACATTCTTACACCAAGAAAAGTACACTAAGCAGCTTCTGAAGAAATTCGGCCTAGAAGGCACGAAACCTTTGTCTACACCAATGGGTACTATTACTCAATTGGACAAGGACAAAAATGGTAAAGAAGTGGATAGTAAGCTCTACAGAAGCATGATAGGTTCTCTTCTGTACCTTACAGCTTCTAGACCTGACATACTGTTTAGTGTATGTCTCTGTGCTAGATTTCAATCAGCACCTAAAGAATCTCACATGACTGCGGTCAAGAGGATCTTTAGATATCTACAGGGTTCTGTAAACCTTGGCATCTGGTATTCTAAGAAATTAAACTTTGATCTCACTGGATACTCCGATGCAAACTTCACAGGAAGTAAGGTGGACAGAAAGAGTACAAGTGGTACTTGTCAGCTCATGGGAAACATGTTGATTTCATGGTTTTCCAAGAAGCAGACTTATGTTGCCCTCTCCACTGCAGAAGCTGAGTATATAGCAGCCGCAAGCTGCTGTGCACAACTCCTGTGGATGAAACAACAACTTGAGGACTGTGGTCACTCATTTACAAAGATACCGATCAAATGTGATAATACTAGTGCTATTAGCCTAGCTAAGAATCTAGTATATCACTCGAGATCGAAGCATATCGAACTCAGACATCACTTTCTGAGAGATAATGTACAACAGGGTTCTGTTAATGTAGAATACATTAACACTGAACACCAATTGGCTGATATCTTTACTAAATCTCTGGATAAAGAAAAATTTTTCTTTTTCAGAAGCGAGTTAGGAATATGCCATCCTATATAATGTCTTTCATAAGACAACGAAAAGTTAAGTAAGTACTTCATAAACTTACTACAGAAGGTACATAAGTGTACACTCTATTACAGAAGGTGCAAACCTCTGTTTCTACACTACAGAGGGTACACATTCGTACACCTCACTATAGAAGGAAGAATATTAAACTTTCTATATAATAGAAGGTTGAATTTCATCCTCTATCAAACAGAAGGTACATACTTGTACACTTCATACAGAAGGAATAATCCTCTGTTTCTATACTACAGGAGGTACAACGTCGTACACTTCACTATAGAAGGTCGTATATTTAGCTTTCTACACAATAAAAGGTTAAAATCCACCATCTATCTTACAGAAGGTATAACAACATGTATACCTTAAATCTAACTTTAGTAATTTCCAACTAATCGGAAATTTACTTGTGGAGATATCGAATATCATCCAATAAAATATTTAGATATAATCAGAAGCAAATAAAACATTTGTTTTGATCTATATCGTCCCTATTAGGAAATTAAAAATCCTAATAATTTATATTTGGATACAACACTCCATTATATTTGGCTCTTCTATGATGAAGAAGCTTCAACAGAAGGTGACAAAGGATTTACTTGCCCTGAAAAGCAAATTGCCTCACTCGAATTAAATCAAGGAAATAAAATTTCCATCCCTCTTGTCTCTGATGCATGTCAGCTTGATATGACATCTCAAAGAGATCATTTAAGCGGGAAAAAATTTTATTCCCATAAACCACCTTTGTGAGCCAACTTAAAAACCCAAAACCGTCACCTCCTTCTTCACACCACCCTCAGATCATCGCATCCTCTTTCTCCTTCTCTCTCGTTTTTGCCCTAAAATTCCCAGACCTTCGTTCTTCATCATCCATGGCACCCAAGGCAAAATCCTTGAGGAAAAAGGCTAAGGCCGGAAGAAAGAAGGCTCGCGCCTCTGGATCGGAGAAGCCTGCATCATCTGCGAGCAGGACTCCATCCCTTTCCTCGCCGGAGAAACCCATCTCTCCTGCGAAGGACCAGACCATTCCTGCTGTTGTTGAGACCCACGATGACATGCAACCACTCTCCAAGGACAAGGGACTTGAAAAAGCCCAAATCCAAGTGGAAGAGAAAGCACATGAGGGATCCCTGGTTGCTGCGACAAAGGAACTCCCTGACCCTGAACCCTCTGCCAAGGGTTCTACTGCGGCTGATGACATTGATGCATCAAAGGTCGCTACTCCTGAGAATGCACCGTCTGATGAGGAGGTGGAAGTGCCCCTTGTCGATGAAGCACCAGAGGAACCAGATGAGGAAGCTCTTGCTCCTATTATCTCGGTCTCCCCTGATCTCAAGCAGAAGGGCGTTCCCTCTGTGTCTAAGAAGGCTACCCAGAAGCCTGCAGCACCCTCTGGAACAAAGCTTCTCCATGATGCCATCAAGTCAGGAGGTGTATCCTCACGGACTAGGCTGAAACGGAAAGAGCCCGAGACTGTCAGCACCTCTCTTGTCAAAGCGGCTGCAAAGAAAACCAAGTCCCCGGAGAAATCTGTGGACACCTTCACTGAGGGGCTGGATACCTTCATATTTCCGGTAAACCCTCTAGTCTCTAGAAAGGAGATAGAAACTGTGCTTGCCGATACCAAATTGCCCAAATGTGATGCTACTGGTCGACAGTTCGCTGCCTTCAAGCGCATTGATTTTAATTGGTTTAAGGCAAATGATCTTGACATTGCTCCATTGCTTGAGAAAGTTGGTCTGAAAAACTTCTGTGAGACATATGCAGAGGTGGCCATTTCTCGCCTGAGAGAGTTCTATGGTAACATTACGTTCCATGAACAAGGACCTCATGTCAAGTTCATCAAAACAGTGATCGAAGGAGTTCCGCTTGTCTTCTCTGCACATGTTGTTAACCAATTGTTTGGCTGTGAGGAATATGACCCACTGTCAGATCTTGGAAAGGAGGAATCCTACAGCATCATCATGGGGGAAAGAGTCCAGTCGGACAAATACCTGGAGTCAACAAAGCTGGAACTCAAGACTCGTGTATTGCATCGAGTTGTGCTATTCTGCCTCTTACCAAGGACCGGGAGCATCGACACCATCACCTCAATTGATGCGTCACTGATGGCTCACATCATGAAGGGAATCCCTTTCAACCTTGGCTTGCTGGTGTTCTCGCACATGAAACGTTGCTGCAATACCACAGGAAAGGCTCTGCCTTATGGCCAGGTAATTGCCGGTCTTCTTAAGCTTGCCCGTGTTTCTACTGATGCATCTACTTTCCAAGAGAAATGGAAGGTTGGTACCTTTGGGCACCAGATTATAGCTAGCATGCATTATGTAAGAAAGGGCTCCTCCTGGACTCTCAAATTGAAGTCACAGGACACCAATAAGGATGATGAGGATAAGCCCCTGTCTGCTAGAATGTCCAGAAAGGCTGCTACTGCACCTTCTGCTTCTGCCTCTGCAGCTAAGGCTCCTTCAGCACAGAGACAGCCCAAGTCCTCTGCTGAGATGACCATCCTCCTGGAACAAACTGCTCTCCTCAAGGACCTCCAGCAGAAGGCTGTGGCCAATGAGGAAGATATGCGCGTCCTACGCGAAATGGTAGAGAACCTGACTCGCGAGCTGGAACGCCAAGCAAAGGTTATCCGTGATAATCTTGATGCAGTCCCTTCTGAGGAGGAAGAGGAAAAATGAACTCTCTTGATGTTCTCTCTTTTCCGCATTTCTAGCTAGACCAAAACTTGATTTCTGTGGTCTACTAGATTGTAATAAGTGCCACCTGGTGGACACATTTTCTTTCAGCAGTATGGTATTGAACTTTCTGTCACACCTTCTGCACCACATTCTGCATGATGGTTTTTGAACTCTCTGTTCTACCCTCTGCAAGAATTAAAATAACCCTCTGCACGTTGGTCATGAACATTATGTCATACCTTCTGCAAGAAGCTTACTCTTCTTTTTCAACCTACATTCATCTTCTTTTTGATGTGACAAAAAGGGGGAGAAAATTGTGTTGAGGGGGAGTACCTAGCTCTGTATTGGTTATAGAAAAATCCTTGATTTTCTATAACTCAATGGGTCGTAGAAGGCTATACCATCTACGGTGTAGAAGCCTATGAGACTGATACAGCTCATAAACGCAACCTTCTGCTGGGAATGCGATTCGTGATCTTTTTAAAGTCACTATTGCTGGGAGTGCAGAAATGAAATACCATCATTTTTGTCGGGCTATATGCAGAAGCTCCACGCTCTGTATTAATCACAGAAGCCTTTGTGCTCTGTACAACCTTCTTCATAACAGAAGCTTCTATGCTCTGTTATACAGAACCTTATGGTACTGTAAAAACGCGAGACGCATACTCTCATCTATTTAGGAGGAGTTCTTGCAAACATATTTCCCTCAACGATGAATGTTTTGTCATCATCAAAAAGGGGGAGATTGTTGGAAAAGGTTTTGATGATGAGCCAGACCTCTGTGCCACAGAAGGTCGAACATTCTTGGCTTTGATGATGAGCCTGACCCTCTGTACTACAGAAAGTTGAACATTCTATTCTACAGAAGCTTCTCTTGTTAAGGACTTCTTGTAAGAATTATTTTTGTAATTAAATGATTAGTTATCAATTATTTAATTACGAAATACACATTCTCTGATTATGATAATTATCTGATCAGATTACCCTGATTTGATTTTCAAATAATCATATTGGAGATAATATTTCTTGTAGAAGGAAATGTATCTTCTATATATGGAAATGTTCTATTATTTGATCTACAGGCTTCTGTAAGCTTACTTGATCAACATACGAACATTATTTGATTGCAAATCACCACCACCTGTCCAGATACACTCTCACGTGTGTTTTTATCAGGATGGAATTGACTTCAAGTCATTTGGAAACAAATCAACGATTGTTTCCACCTGTAGAAGGCTATCGAGCAGAACCTTCTGCGATACCTTCTGTGGTGCACTATTCATGGAAAATATATCATGATCTATTCTGATTTATTCTCTACCAGAATACTTGCACGTATATATTATTTTTGTATATAAATCATTTTGTAAAGTAATTCTTTATTTCACATTTTGCAGATTACGTATTATATTTTCCTTCTTGCATTTTCTTCTTAGAATTTTGTGTATAAATAGCCACGCCCTCTCCCATTGTAAACCATCAGACAATTCTTTTCTCCCATTCCATTCTGTCCAGAGAGAGCGTGTGCTTGAACTTGCTTTAGTTCTTTCATTCGTTCAAGTTAGTCACACGAGGAGCACTAGCGACGGACGGCTGCATCGTTGGTGAAACCTTCTGGGAGAGTGACTCGGGGGCTCGGGGGACTCGGTTGGAAGCTGCAGGATACGTTGTTGGAAGCGTTGTGTACGTGGGCAATGTGCAGCGCGCCGGAGAGAAGGGCAGAACCCCGGGAGCACAGAAGGTGAGGGACTAACCTTCTGCTTTCGTAGGGTATGCTACGTGCTTGTGTGGGGTACGCCACATAGTCGCTATCTCGAGGAGATCGTGCAGGTCGTGTGGAGCCGCCGGAGGGAAAATCCATCCTTGAACAGGGGTTGCTGTTCGCTTGCATAGGGTCAGCTACGTGCTCGCGTGGGGTACGCCACGAAGTCATTTTCCTTAAGAGGATTCCGCATTTGGTTACCTTGTTAGTCACGTTAAATCGTGCAACCCGCTGTAGTATAGAATCCTACGGGTCTGTGCATACATTTTCCTTGTCACTTTTACTACAGAACCTCACGGTCTGATAAGTAGAAGGCCGACTACCCTTAGTACAGAATCTTTCAGATCTGTGCTTCACAATTAAGTCATTTCCTATACAGAACCTTCTGTTGTGGATTGACATACTCGACACAGAACCTTACGGTCTGTGCTATACCTTCTGTGATACAGAATCCTTGGATCTGTTCTATAGATGGTTGACGTCTCTAGTACAGAATCACTTGATCTGTGCTATAGAAGGTTAACACATTCGATACAGAACCCTCTGGTCAGTATTGTGTTTTACCTTCTTCGACACAGAACCTTCTGGTCTGTGTTGTGCCAAACCTTCTTCAATACAGAACCTTCTGGTCTATATTGTGCCTTACCTTCTTCGACACAGAACCTTCTGGTCTGTGTTGTGCCTTACCTTCTTTGACACAGAACCTTCTGGTCTGTGTTGTACCAAACCTTCTTCGACACAGAACCCTCTGATCTGTGTTGTGCCTAAGTTTCTTCGACACAGAACCCTCTGATCTGTGTTGTGCCGAACTTACTACGATACAGAACCTCCTGGTCTGTATTGAGCCTAAGTTACTATAGTACAGAACCTCAGTGTTTGTGCTTCGTAACAGACCTCTACGGTACAGAACCTTCTGGTCTGTGCTCTGCCACTCAAGCCTCTATTGTACAGAACCTACGGGTCTGCTTTTAGTTGATATCACTTGTGTAACTTGTACTGAGAAACATTTGAGTGGAAACCATCCAAATATCTGGGTGAAGAGTGGACGTAAGCAATTTGCTGAACCACTATAAAAATCCTTGTGTCCATCAAACAAATTTGCGTACACAATCAAACGTTCTGTCTTACAGAAACTTACAGGCTCTGTTTAACAGAAGCTTTTCATTCCGCTGCGGGGTAAAACGAAAAAGGATTAAAATCCAATTTTGGAGATTAACACTAATTCACCCCCTCTTAGTTTAACAGGATGTGATGCTTAAGTGTACGTGACGGGACCGATGAAAAGATCCGACCCTATACATTAGAGTGTGAAACTCAGAATAAATAGGAGGTGACATGAGGATTTCTTGGGTTTTAGAGAACAAGCGAGCTTGTATTCGTGGGTTTTAGTCATATTATCATTTAGGTTGTAAGGACCTAATCATTGTAAATGAAAATGGAAATGTACTCCTACATAGTAAAATGTCATTTTTCCCTAATGCGAGCTAAGTTATAAATTAGGTATGTAGTTAATTGAGAAAGATATTGATTTTCATAATTACTAAAAGTTGGGGACCTTATCTTTCATATGATAATTTTATTGCCCCAAGGGGAGGCAATCATTACTCACACGCCCAACCCCTCTTTTCTACCATGTCATCGTTATCGACTATGTGTGAGTACATGACGCGGATCCACCCATCCGGTTTATTGAAGGAATGAATCCTCCCACCCATGCCTCCCACCTTACATTCTCCCGACCCTCAAGTGCTCATTCCCTTTTGTCCACAAGAAGCTAAGCCTCACCCAACATTACAGGCAACAAAAAACCATTCACCCTTATTTGTACAAACCGTTCACCACATAACGCACATAAACATAGTCTTCACGGCTCATTTCAAATCTGTCCCAGATGAATCCGCATTCTCACCGATCATCCCTCACTATACGTGCCCCTTTCCATGCACAATCACACACGAGTTCGACCAACACACACAACATCCATGCGACTACAATCGAACGCACTCCAACATGACCCCCATGGCCCCTTCCAATCTTGTAACAAGCCTTACGTGATCCTCACAACCCACGCTCATACATACACCACATTGCACACACATGCACACCACATAATGCATACAAGTTCATAATCACACACGTCATTCACTTGCCTCGAGAAACAACTATACGGTCAAATCTATCCACAACGTGTTGTCCGAAGTCACCCTTGTCCTTCCTTCCACGATATCCGGCGTCGCCAACATTCTTTCATCCTAAGAGTATTATTTCCAGGCCCACACATGATATATCACGTCCCCAAGCCATCACACTCTCCAGTAACGGCTGGCCGTCGCCAACAAGTCTACACACACATAGGCCTTTCGTCCTTACTGCACACACATGCACGGAGTGCCCCTTTATTAAGCCGAGCGCAAGTTGGAACATCTGTCCCAAGTCACTCTCCCGTCATCCGTGGCCATGAATACAAACAAAACCATCAATCAAGATGCCATACAACCCATACAAAAGAGCCTACCAAACAGCCAGCAACAACATATCCGAACATCCATCTGTCAAGCATTCGATTGAGATCGGATACCCACTTGACCAGTACGTACACGCAACCGGATGACCTTCCAAATTAGCGATACCGGACAACCATCCAAATTAGCTGAAACACGTGCAATCAAGCAACCACATATTCTAAGTTAAGCGAGAGAAGTTATGGATGGAACAAAAAGGAAAGAAGAAGAGAGTGGGACCTGCACCTCGCATTTCCACCTTGAAACCGACCAGCCGGGCTCCACTATTCCAGACGCCCTCCTCAACACACACTTATCTCCCTGTGACTCTTCCTTGAGGAGCCTTGCAACGAGGACGCCCTTCACCCTCTTCGGCCAGCCCTTCAAATTGCCACCTCCTCCTTCAAGTTTTGTTACCTCTTTTAAGTATGTGTGTATGTCTTCCCCTCTCCTCCAAGTCTCACCTGTCGCCTCCCCCTAGTAATGGATGTTATCCAATTTATTGAATGCCATTAACAAAATGAATGGCATCACATTTTAAGACACGTTAGGAAACCATTGACCCATGGTCAAAGCTTCCTTGACAAGCCACCCATGGACGATCGTTAATTGACGATCAGGCTTGATTCTGGAGCATCCTTGGTTCTCGCTTCTCTACCGTGCCGTGTTTTTCTCACGCTCAATAGAATGTGCGTCCGCAATGGCACCCGTCGTCGCGGTTCAATCTGCAACGACCCTTGGATTTCCCATATTACCCATCTTTACTTACGAATATCTTCCAAACGGTCGATCGTCTTGCAAAACGATTTAGCCAAGTACGCCTTCCGGACGTTATTTCCCAAATAGTAGAGTCGTTTATTTTCAATTTCGATACTTTGCATTTTTGAGCCCTCGCAACCCCTAGGACACTATCGCAACGTGGAAATTCTCATTATCTCACTGACGAAACTTGTACGGTGACTCTTCGTGGATCCAAAGATAATTTACATTAATACACATGAGAATTTCCAATTCCATTTATGTATATAATCATTAAATTTTGGGTTGTGTTGACACGATAGGATATTCTGGGCCTGTGTTAAGTCTACAGCCCATATTGGAACAAAGGCCTTAGCTAAGTCTATAGCCCGTCGACTGTGCCGAATCCCTAGTCCGCAACAGCCTAAGTCTACGACCCCATTTAGAAATACGAGTGTGAGCTAAGTCTACAACTCATCTGAACACGTCCCACGCACGATCTCATTAAGTGGAGGTTAGAAGAATCTCTGAGAAAAACAAACTCCGAGATCCCTGGAGAGAGGTTAAGATCAAGCCACGATTTAAAGGATTTTTTTAGGGCGTGTGGAGCATGCAAATACTTACAGAATTTAGTATAAAAGGGAGTGTAGATTCTACTTAGAAAACTCACGATCAATCAGTCAAACACAAGCTTTGCATTGCTCGTCACCCTTAGTTTAGTAGATACCTCGCCCTGGATTTATTGGGTCATCCTTCCAACAGCGGAGTGAGCAACCGTAGATCCGTTGATCAACCTTCCGCCAACACTCCCATCGTCGAGACGAGCAGCCGTAGTCTCGACACCCAGCTTCCACCATCGCCTCCACCGTCGGGACGAGCAACCGTAGTTCCGACGATCATCCTCCGCCTGCATCTCCGCCACTAAGGTGTCCATCCGAGGCCTTAGCATCCACATTCGACATCCGACATACTCTGCTTCACGGGGCGCAAGTCTACGGCGCACTGTACCGAGTCTACAGCGTCAGCAGTGACGTCAGTACCAGGTCTACATTTCGCGACAACGAGTCTACAGCGTCGGCAGTGACGTCAGCTCCAGTCGCACCTCCAGCAGCGAGTCTACATCGCCTCCGTCATCCATACCACCGTCTTTTCCTTCATTTTTATGGCTGTAAGCATTCGTTTCTTCTTTTAAAACTTTGAACTTGTAACAGTCGTTTTATTTATCATTGAAATTCATCTTTCTGCCGACCACATACAATTCCCTGTGAGTCCAATTGCCAAATATTTCCGACGTGTTCCGTTTCTTACGCGAACAGGTTGTTACATCCTTTCCCCTTAAGTGCATTTCGTCCCAGAAATTCTTCGTGATCATGATCCTTAAGCGTGCCTCGGGTTTCCACCCATTTGAATGCACATATATGACCCTTGTTAATTGACAAAACTGTCATTTCAACATAACCTTGACATTTATTCTTTATTTCCATTCCATCATTTATGAATACACCTTGAAGTTGATAATGAATGCATGGACCCTGTTTTTATCGAGACATGTAACTCACTTCCTTTCGTGATCAACGTTCCTAAAGTCACGCGTTTTGAGGCATCCGCATTTTTCTGTGTCACAACGTCATTCGCACACCCTTTTGAGTTAGGTATCGTTGTTCTTGCTGACACATTTCTTTCAACATGGTTAGATTATTCACCTAGGCAATGCACAACTCAGGTTCTAGTCTTGAATCCATCCTCTCCACTCTGGTCTCTTACGAACATAGCATCCCATCGACCAACCATTTAACAGCATTCAACTTCATGGTTCTCCCTCACACGTTTAAGTTTCCCTCAGCGGTTTAAGTTTCGTTTTATCATCTGATCCTGCATTTTATTTCATGGGATTAGCTGAAGTCTCTTCTCGTTGGACGGGTAACCATCTATGCTTGATTCTTTCGAGATATAACTCTCGATCGCTGTCCGTTTTGACAATTTCTCTTTCATATCAACACCCATGCACTGGTAGAACTCGTCCTTCATAAATTCAAAGCACTGGGGCAGCGGGGATGCGATAATTCTATATTCATGTAGCCACAACCAACCAACCCACCAACATATTATGAGTATTATTAGAATCAATGACCTAGAATGCCACTCCAAATTCCATATCTCTCATCGTAAGAGTAGATTTTCGCAAGGGCTTCCCCTCCCTGATTAAATCCTTGTATTATCAGTCGACTACTTGATAAGTTGCCAACCTCTAATCCAATCTCTTTTAGGGTCTTTAACAATAAGATGTTGACCGTTGAACCGAGATCGATTAAGATGTGACTTGAAAGTACAAGGAATGGCCAATTGTGAGAGTTGTGCCCCAAAAAATATCTTCGAGAGTTAATGTAATGACCACATAATTCTCATGTGGATTTTCAACGGACATAATTATCGAGCTTTATAGGATGTCTACCTTTATAGTATGTGCTTCTTTATCCACATCAACGCGATGACATCTTTTAGACACATTTACAAGTTTTTGAAAGTGTTATGGGAAGAAATCCCATAACATAATCGAGGTTGGCCTATTCAAAGGTTCCTCTTGCTCAATCATCTTGGAAGCCCCTTTTATTAGGGTCCTTTTGGAAGCCTTTGCTCATGTAAGAGAAGACTTATTACCATGCTTGGAAGATTTTTTTCGGTTACTTCTATAAGTCACTAAAGTCCAGCCTTCTTTAGTGGATGCTTCTTTAGCGCTAAACACACAACTTGACATATTGATCATACATTCTTTCATTGTCCGTAGATGTAGTACGTTAATAATCTCAACAGGATAGAAAGTCTCGAATATAATGTTATCAGCACCTAGATCAATCTTATTGTCGCGGGCAAGCTCTATGACATTCTCTTTAAATACAAAGTCAGGTATTTATAGAAGTTGGGATTCCCAACTTCAAAGCCTAGAGTCGGCACTTTGACTATGAAAGTCCATTTATGCAATTATAAATGTCTATCTAACCTGGGTGTTTTTGTGGGCGTTTGACATTTTTTTAAGTATTTCCTTTTGCGATTGACACTTTTACGTGAACTACATGAGTAGGCATCACTTTTCTTGATATACTTAAAAGTAGGTTTGTCCTAAACTCTATTTACAAGTTGACCATGTTGGCTCCGACAAAGCTTAATTCATGTCAGGAGCTTTTGTTGCCAGTTCCTCAAAAGATCATGGTTTGAGCCCTTGTAGAATATAATGCATCCTCCAGAGATTATCTTCAACGATAGATGTCTCCTCTACCAAGCAATCACTACAGTTCAAGCTCAAATTTCGTCATCATGGAATATAGTCGACAATAGGATCGTTGAAAGGAACTCAAAACGTTGTATAATTTCCATCGATGCTCAAAATCGATTACAACGTCGTTTTATAATTTCCATTGATAACTAATCAGCCAACCAAAATTCTTCACTCATTCACTAGACACAAACGAATGTGTGGCACCCATGTCTAGCAAAGCAAGAACCAAGATTCCTCGTATTTGGTCTGTACCTAAGATCACTCCGCGGGATGTATTCGCATATGCCTATGGGACTGCTTTCAACCTCACGGGCTCCAATGGCCCACTCACAGATCCCCTAATCGCCGATGCGATTGGGCAGGTCTCATTCTTCCTCTTAGTCTCGACGCACTAGATCCCTTCATACGGCTCCCTTGAGGGCAATTCTTTCTCATGTGTCCGATTTGTCCATATTGGTAACACACCATCTCTTTTGTAGTACGCACGAACCCAAAATGATACTTGTTGAAATAATTGCAAAGTGGTGGTCCAACTGATCTCATCCCCAGACTCCCGTCGCGGAAGGATGTTCTCGATGAAGTGGGTGCACGATGAGGGCGTGTTATGAAAGGTCTCAGGGCTGAATATTGTCTGCCTAACCTGAACCTTTTTCTCAAGGGCAGCTCGCTCCCTTTCATCCACCTAGAACCGGCGCCATTTCCGTAACCTTCTTCTCCATCAACGCCTTCTTTGTATTTTGCACCCTCCGATAAATCTCCTCATACAAAGTGAGCATGTGTGAGGCAACATCTATGAATACCTCCGAATCGAAGTCTAACTCGAACTTTTCTGCCTTACTCATCGAGTCAAGAGGATGTCCATACTTTGACAAGGCAGAAGAACTTCCTCTCATACTCATCCATCGTCTTTCCGCCTTGCTTCAAATTGTGCAAACTCTTGAGACTTGTCCTCACTGAAGGCAAAAGGGAATTGTTTTCCACATAACACCGTCCGGAACACCTTCCACGCGTCCTTACTTGCCTTCCACCGTGCCTCGGAACTCCTTTGCAAGGAGTACTCCGCCATCAGCATATGCTCCTCGGGAGAACACCCGAGAAAGCTGAATATCTTATTCAAACAAACCATGAACTCCTCCACCTCTTCCAGCCAGTCCTCTTGCTTGAAGGTGCGCAGATTGAGCTTGTGGAAATGCCCAATGAGGGCCACCCTCCTCTTGAGTGGGTTCCTGTCTCCCCGTTTCGGAGACTCACGCACTATCACATGTGTACTTTCCTCGACCATCACATTGTCATAACAATGAACATGGTTCAACCCAACTCACTTATTCTCATCTAGGGTTAGAAAGATGTCATTGTGAAGTGCTACTGTGGAGTTGATTGTGGGGTTAAGGTAGCTCAAACGAAAAGGAACAATGGTAGAAGGTTGATGGAGGTTTAGGTGTTTGTGGTTGCCATGATTCGAAGAAGCAGGTTATTGAAGTGAATGAGGTGGCTAAGAATTATATTATTGAGTCATGATTAATTAAGACGGAGAAGGCGTGGGCTAAAGCCGAAGAAAGGATTGACATGTTGAAAGCTGAAACTAGCAAATTGTTGTTACCTATGTTTTTTCCAATGGTTGCTATATGTTGTGGTTTAGTGTTTGTTTCATCGAGAAAAAATGAGTAATGTTCTAATTTGTGTTTCATTAGTGTTGTAATTTATGTTTTTTGTAATTACTAAAATTAGAATATGTGGAATCAACTTTTTCATTGAGCACCAGTATTGTTTTGTTGTCAGCTTAATTTCCCTTTTCACAATCTGCATTGAACAATACCGTGTTCCACCATACAAACTAGTTTACATTTATCTGTTTAAAACGACATTAAAAAGCAGTCTGCAACATTCAACAGCAAGAATCAACTCCAAAATATGAAATTACAGAACCAGTAAATAAGACCTGCCCAGAATACAGCCATACATAACCACAAAGTCTCATCAAAGCGAATTGGTAGAAACTTCCATGCTAGATTCTGCAACAAAATATTCTTGATTGCCGGATGTCCTGAAATTGAAGCTGCTCTGAGCATAACTTGTAGTTCCCTCTTCCACTTGTGCTGTAGGATGGAAAATGGTTGTTATTCCTCTTCATCCTCTTCTCCTTTCAAAATCTTGTTGCATGTCATGTATAGAAGTGTTAGACATGACGTGCATGAACCCGTTTACTGACTATTTAAATCATACTTACCTCACCACCAGCTGCAACGTTATGTGTTTCAGCTATTGGAATTGTTTCATCTATTGTGGGGACTTACAACCTCTTTTGTTTTGACCATAGAGCTTGCACCGGTTACACCTAACTTCTCTTCTTTTTTTGGACAGCTTGGTTGCATTCTTTTGCTTCTCGTATACTCCTTTCTTCTTGTTCTTCTTCGGTCTTCCTGGCCGTACCTTATAAGGTGGAGGTTGTATGGGTTCTCCCGTGTCTACTGGCCAAGTGTTCTCACCCTCCATAGGTATCAATGGATGCTTATATGCCAGTAAATAGTGGGATCTCTTAAAAAAGTGCATGCATATATGCATCAACATCATGCTTCATGAAGTTTATGCATGCTATACCATTACAACAAGGGGTGCCAACCAAATCCCACACTCTACAACTACATATACATGCCTGTAAGTCCACCACAAACTTCTCTTCTTGTCTAGTAACTACCTCAAATTTATCACCTATTGAAGTTCTAGGAACCCATAAAACAGCATCAACAGCATCAACGGGTCCTTCTTTGTTAATGTCTTGAGCTACTTTGGGAGACAACAAACTCATGTTCTTCATTGCATTGTGTATGCAACGTCAGGATTGCTTTTTACAGCACCTTCCTATAACCCAGCCTCATGCATGTCCTTAACTTGCTAAATTCAACTTAAAACATCTTGAAAGTGTTGAAAAGGCCTAAATCATGGGCTACTTCTAGCTCTAGCTTGAATGTACTATCGGGATATTTCTTTCCAAGATAAGCTTCATACGATCTAATCTTTTTATAGTGCTATCAATTGTCCCATTAGCAACATTTTATGCGTGCCATTTTTCCCTGTACACTTGCAACTTGTTCACATTTATATAATACGTCTCCATCAAATCAACAATCACATCCCTCGCTCTCATTGTATCAAGGGGTCGGTTCATTCTAATGAACTCGCGAGCCAGCCATTTAATGGTTGTCTGTCTACCTCTCAAAGCACGAGTACATTTATGCTCTAAATTGCATGCCTTAACAGCAAAGGTGAGATTACGTTGTAAGAAACTAGCATACACTCCTCAAGGAGATCCATTCTCACATACTACTTCCATTCTTCTACTATCGTGCCTAGCCCAATGCAAATTCATCACATTTAAAATTCCATAATCGTGAATAGCTTCTTTAAAATGTTCAAGGGTTTCAAATCTCAACCCAATCTCAAATTTCAAGCCATTATGATCATAGTCAAAGTCATATATTTTTTCCACACTCCTATGCATAGAAATGACATTATCATCATCAACTTCAACTTTTGTAATATGTTTTTCCTCGGAATCAACATAATCGGATTCCATAACCTCTACAATATCCATGTTTACTTAATTAGCTTTATCCTACCTACATGGTCAACAGATTCATCATCCCCTTCCCCTCCCTATCTTCCTTACTACATTCAGGATCACTATTAGGGATTTCATCTCCATCAATGTAAATGTCAATGCACTTAGTCTGTAACAGCAAACTAATCGTCTCTTTCGCTTGTGCATCAGTTAGTAACTTAATCAAACATTTAGCTAAACTCTTCTCAGGTCTCATGAATGATATCCTATTATGCTTATATCCACACTATCTAGCAAAACTTTTGATTGTGAAATAGCCTAACTTATCACCATTGACGTTATCAAGCTTAATGGTCTTACTAACGAAACTTTATCTATATGGTGAATCTTTCCCCCAATGTGGACAACAAGATTGCCACGTCCATTTTCCATTTCTAAAAACAAAACAATCAACCTACCATGCTACCACACCAACTTTGAACAAAAAATAACTCTCACCATAAAAATCTCACCTGTCGAGACGGGAAAGGATGTGGAGGCATGGCGTCTGAAGTCTAGCGTCAGGGCTGGGTAAAAATATGGGATCAGGACGGGGTGGAAGTAGGGGATGAGACTGAGGTGGGATGTAAGCTGTCGGGGCTGGGTGGAGGAAAGAGGACGGGGAAGGGGGTGGAGGTGATGAGTCGGGGTTGGGGTGGAGGAAAGTGGTCGGGAAGAGGATGGAGATGGTGCGTTGTGGTTGGGGTGGAAGGTAGTGGTCGGGGAAGGGGGTGGAGGAAAGAGGTCGGAGAAGGGGATGGACGTGGTGCGTCGGGGTTGGGTGGAAGAAAGGGTAAGGGGAAGGTCGTAGACATGGTTTGTCGGGGCTGAGGAGGGCGGTAGTAAGGAGGCCCGGACAATTAGGGCTACGAAAAGGGGGTTCGGTTTGATTTGGAGAATTGGGGATTTTTCTGAAAGAAGAAGGGTTTAAATGTGTCAAAAGGTGGCACCGACGGAGTTAACAGCCATGTCAGTGCCACGTAAGCTCCGTTAGTCGGGATGAAAAACGAGGGCAAAATTGATTTGATAGATTAACGTTAAGATATATACGGATATTTTAAAATGTTAACCTAAATCGGAGAAAAAACTCACAAACATTAGAATATATTTAATAATTAGATCTTTAAAAAAATATGTTAATCCATTTATGGGTGTCCAATCTATCAACTCTGTATTCTCTCTCATGATAACAAATGCTAGCTTTGTACACTAGGCTGACCATTGCCCATTATGTCATCCAAAAATTGAATTCCGCTTTAACAGCGGGATCAGTTCACATGACAATTCTGGCCAACTAGGACTCATTTTTAATACCCCTCCCAGATACCTTTGATAACATTTATTTGGAAAATCATTGTCGAACAGTAAACTAAAATATGTTATATTTAAAATAAGGCCAAATTATTAAATATATTCTAAATTTTACGCATTTTTCAACTTAGCCTAATATTTGAAAAATATCGCCTTACATCCTAACGTTATGATATTATCTTTTATCATTCGTTAGCCGTCCCCGCTAATGGAGGCCTACGTGATTTTGACATGACAACTAACGACATCAACGTCCCATTGAATATAGGCCAAATTGTCAAATATATTATAGATTTCCTCACTTGTTTTGAGGTTTATCATAACAATTGGAAAATATCTAAATATAAATAACCTAATTTTGATATGTTATCTCAAAATTTTCATCCGATAGACCCGACCTATAACGACATCTGACTTGACGTCGATGTATATCTTAGCCGCCGATTAGATCCAAAGGCTAATTAGGTTTCCTCCAAATCACACTCAAACTAATAAGAGGAAAAGAATGTAACGAAACTTTCAAAAAAGGATTGCAGATTACGTATAATCGTGGCAAGCTTTATGGCCATAACAAGAGAGGTTGAAAGCCCCTACACAACCTAAAACAGGTTGCGTTGCACAATTAATAATTGCTGGTTATATAAGTATGTGGTGTGTCAGTCTGGACCCTCTATTAGGACTTTAATGTTATTTGTCCATCAATGGAATTGTGTGGCTTTATGGGTGTTGTTTCCATGAGTATAATTTTCCATTAATAACTATGTTCATCGCAAAAAATGAATCGAGGTAAAATTGCGGAAAAATTGTTGATTGGCAAAAAACCAATTCAACTCAAGTTTGCAAAATGTTAAAAAAACAGAATATAGAAGAGAACATGCATCCTAGAATTTCTCAAACTAAGAGATCTTATTCAAATCGTACTAACTTATTAGAAAAATAACTCAAATCTTACAGACTTTAACCGCTAACACTCCTCCTTAAGGTTGTTTAGGGAACAATACAACTTGTTGTCTGAGATGCTGGAATTGATCTTTCCGTAAAGACTTGGTCAAAATATCTGCGACTTGATCTCGATAAGGACAATACTCAAGCATAACTTCACCATTCTTTACTACTTTTCGAATCGCCTGATACTTATCCGAAATGTGTTTTGTCCTACCATGTTGAACTGGATTTTGAGTTATCGTAATAGCAGACATGTTGTAAACATATATCACAGAAGGAACCACTGTTGCCAGCCTATATCCTTGAGCAGTTTTCTCAACCAAATCGCATGATTAATGGCCGCTACAGCTGAAACATATTCGGCCTCGGCGGAGGTTGAGCTACAACTTCTTATTTTTTTGAATTCCAAGCAATTACTCCCCTTCCAAACGAGAAATAAACCCTGACGAGCTTTTCGAGTCCTCAACACTTCCAATCCAATCACTATCGAAGAAACCTTAGAGGCTTCATGATACAAGGATGATCGTCGTTTCGCCCACACCTCAGCCAATGTCACCTACTTAGGGTGTTAACTTGCTTGTCATCGAATAAGCGAGGCGACGAGGAGCACCGAGAAACGTATCTCTCAGGCGATGAGCAACTCAAGCAACGGTTACGATATGACAGTTCAGCTCTGACAACTTGCACCCCAAGAGTCGTGCATTCTCCACTACCCTGCTCGACTATCTTTTCATATCTTTTCTGTGGAAATAATATATTTCTCGTCCTTATCATCTAATTTTGTTTCCATATCTTTTATTTTATTTCTTTTATTGTTCTTTTCAATGGGTAGCCTATATAAGCCATTGTCTTCCAAGAGTTGAAGAACAACCTAGATTATTCAGACTTTTAAACCCATATTAGACTTTTGTCTTTCTATCCGAAGGAGTGGTATATTTTAACCACGTTATTCATTTGGTGGATTTTCAAGTGCAGATTGAGTAGATTGTAAACCCGGTGGCGGTAAATATGTATCCTCCCTGTTGTTCGCCATCGTTCTTGTTCATAGTGGTGTGTCTGTATCCTCATGGTGTTGTATCTGTATCCGTGGAGGTTGATCTCAACATATCCTTTCATACCCATCCATTCAGCCATCCCGCTTCATCATCTACCCTTCCGACCATTTTCACGTAACTTCATTCTGCACCATTAGTGATGTCTCAACCGTTTCGGTATTAGAATCATCAATTCATGTGACGTCCCTGCATCATCTTGGTATTAGAACACATGGTTGTTGTAGTGTACACGATTGCTGTACAACCTGCGGTTTTCAATGGCAAAAAAATTTCGACGCGGTATAACTCTTGACGAATCACACGTTGCTTGGCTTGAGCAGTAACTCGCTGATCTTCAATAACAAATACAATCATTGCGAACCCATAATGGATCGCCTTCCCGCAGGCGATTTGATAGTGACGAATAAGAGAATCCATGGCGTGAGGTGTCTCAACGAGGGTCTTCACTAGAATACCGTCGGCTAGAAAAAAGAGCCCCGACAATGAGCGTCCAGATTCCGGAATTTGAGGGAAACCTTGACCCGAAGGAGTTCATAGATTGGATGCCCACGGTTGAGGGCATCCTTGAATATGAAGACGTGCCCGAGGATCGTAAGGTTAAATTGGTTGCACTGAAATTGAAGAAGTGCGCCAACCCATGGTGAGAGAACACCAATCAGCAGCGCCGCAGAGAATGACATGATAAGATCCGAACGTGGTAAAAAATGAAAAGGGTTATGGATAAGAGATTTTGACCCGCGCTTGTTGCATTAGTCTAACATCACTATCCTTGCTAAGCCATTGTAGCGATAGGGATGAGGATGTGGTGTTACGGGCAAGTTGAGCTTCTCAATCACGATTCTAGAGACCGCGTTGGTGAAACTTCCGTTATCTACAATCACCAAACAAACTTTATCATTAACGGTACACCTGGTATGAAGGATGCACACACGTTGGTTCTCTTTGCGAACTAGTGTTGCGTTTAAAGCCTTGCGGATGACTAGCAATTCTCCTTCGTTTGGATACTCCTCAGTTTCCTCTGGATCCCAAATAGGATTGACATTCTCATAAAACTCTTCTTCTTCAATAGACAACTCTTTGATGACAACATTTCTCCATTAGGGACACTTCGGCACCATGTGGCCTGTCCCTTGGCATTTGAAATAATGATGAACAGGATCACGCTCATTCGCCTTAACTTCGGGTCTAGTAGTCGACGATGGGATTCTTCTTGGCGTAGTCGACGGAGGCTTCGCTTGAGAGCTACTCCCCTTGTTGAAAGCCAGAGCCTTCACAAATGATCGTGCGCACAACCCCCATGCTTGCTACTACTCAAGCTTGTGGGCAAGCGCTCGAACATCGTCAAACGTCCAATATTGTTGGAGTTCAACGACGTGAACAACCTAGGGCTTAAGTTCACGATGATACCTAACAACGGTTTGCTCGGGGGCTTCTTGGATATTGCGATACACTTGAGATCTGTTGAAGCGACTGCAACTTAAGGTAGAGATCTTGCCCTTCCTTGATAGTTCAAGGATACAATGAAATTATTCAACGTCCTTCCTCTGAGTTTAAGTGTGATATCCCGAAGGATATTACTTGTAAAAGAATATCACTAGTTACTATATAAATCGATATAACCAAATGAATAAATTCAAACTCATCAATGTATCCAACATAATGCATGTGTGTGATATTTATAGTTTGATGTCTCTTGAAGAAGTTGATTATCATGTAAATCTAAATCATGTCCATCTTCCAATGAGTCCTTAGCCATCATTCACTATGTTGACTTACAATCCATACTATCATAAAAAAACTTTACATTGGTTTGGCAATAGGACTACCCGAGAAGCCTTGTCAGATATGGCTAACAGTTGAAGGAAGGATGTGATCTCAAATTTCTTAGGGGTTGTGCTTTTTGATGTCATGCTAATGGGTTTAGGATGTGTTTCTAGTAGTCTTTGACAAAGGATTTACCTAGTAAATCCTGAAGATTGTATTTGGTATCACCTAGTCAGATTTCGCGAAGAAACTTATGTTGATTTCAGTCACTGTTATGTTCTTGAATGAAAGTCCAGGCCCTGTTAAACATGCGCCATCCACTAACATTAACATAAAGCATCGACTATCCATGGAGTTTTGCGGTTACCGACAATTGTATTTTCATACATTTTTACTAGTACAGGGTAGTAAATTACTAATTCAAATTTGTATATTTTACTAATTTGTAAATTACTAAACAACTTCTAATGGTTAAATCGTAAATTCACCCTCATTTCCAGGCTTGGAATTTGGTTGACACTGTACAAGTTAGTAATTTACTAAACTCCTCTTGTATATTTTTTTTCTAAAAATATTTAGTACTTTACTAAAACAGCTTAGTACATCGTATAGTACAAAATTGTAATTTACTAAATTTTTGGTACAGTATTAGAATTTACTAAAATTTTTAGCAAATCGTATAGTAATATTTACTAAGCTTGTTATTGTGCTTATATCTCACGTTTTACTATGCCCATTGGGCTTTTTATTAAACTTTTAATAGTCAAACACTATTTCGTAAATTACTAAGTTTTTACTAAAGCAGTATATTAATTCGTATAGTGCATAATTGTAAATTACTAATATTTTTTATCGTAATTTACTTAAAAATTTAGTAAATCCTATAATACAGTATAGTAATTTACTACAATTTTTAGTAAATCGTATAGTAAAAACTACTAAGCCCATTATTGTGTGTTTCTCTCTAATTGTTATATTGCATCGTATAGTACATAATTGTAATTTACTAAAAATTTTAGTAAAGTATTGTAATTTACTAAAATTTTTAATAAATCATATAGTAAAATTTATTAAGCTCATTATTGTACATTATTCTCACATTTTACTAGGCTCGTTGGGCTTTGTAGTAAACTTTTGCTAAGCCCGAAAGTATTTAGTAAATTATTAATATTATTACTACATGTTATTAGTAAATATGTACTAACAAAAACCTTATTTAATAAAAATGTACTAAAAGAACGAGGAAATTTAGTAAAATGCAAGGCAACTTACTTGCGAGTCAAAATAACCTGGCCCGTTTGTGCATCAAGTGGGCGCAAAAGTGATCTGACCGCAAAAATTTTGAATTATAACCTAATTTCCATCCTTTGTTAATTTTAATTTGGTGAATCTACGATGAAACTTAGTATTCTTTTATTTCTCACCACCTTCAATTGAGCAAAATTTGACCATCACACATGATCAGAGCATGGTGATGTAAAATCGGGTGGGCTTCCTTTTTGGTAAAGGGGCGGCCACGTTAAACATTTATCACAATTTAGCTTTTTCTCCATATTTCCCCATTAAAATTAGTTGATATGTTAAGTGAGATGAAAGATATCAATGCTAAGATGCTCAGAAATAATTGTTCACGGTGCCGACCAAATCGATGTCTTTCTAAATTACTGAATTCATAGGCCTTTTGACTGTTTGTTTTAATACCAAGTCAAGGTTTTGCATCTCAAATATCACTCCACAATAACCTTTTTTTAACTCTTTCTTTCCAAATTGTCATATTAAATAGATAGGCCTCCCGTTTTTATTCGAAGGATGTTCGTCCATACCGTTTGTTTTGGAAAATTTTTGTTACAACAACTAGTCCTAAAATTTTTTGAATATTGCACCGAATGTGTTATTCGAAGTAACAACATGAAGGCGCTACTTTGAGTAACGACATAGGACCTCAAGAATGAAATCACTAATTGAAGTAATTATTTCATGGTGGTCAGAGCGACTTTCATGAAGTCACATAAAATCGCTACTATAACTAATGAGTTCTTCTTGTTAAAATGAAGTTGCTACTTGAAGTAAGACTTTGAACAAAAAGGTTTTGTGCTCGAAATTTGTTATGCCAATTCTTTTCCAAGTGTCTGTGATGCAAGAAGTCACTACTTGAAGTGTCGACTTCTTTGTGATATAGGAACTCACTATTTCAAGTAGTGTCTTCCTTCTATTTTATTAAGTTGTTGTTTCGAGTAGTGGCTTCTTCTATGGTTATGTAGAAGGAAGTGGAGCTTTTGTATGAAGTCGACTTATGTTATACTGAAATCACTACTTTGAGTAGCAACTTCTTCATGATTGTTTGTTCAGTGACGCTACCTGATGTAGGGATTTGTAAGGTATGTAGAAGGCAGTTGTTATTTCAAGCAGCGACTTCCTTTATGATAGAGCTGATGAATCCACCATTTTTGAATCAAACCCTGTGCAAACTAAGAATCTGGCAACTCATAACATTCCAACAAGTGAAAAACATAAGTTTTTTCAATCACTCCGACAAGTAATAACAATCCAAGCAGTCATAACATGGGGAAAGTACAAAAATAAATTTTGGTAACAATTCGACGAGTTATAGGGAACATGAGGATTTGTCTTCAATCGTCATTTCTTCTTCTACCTACAAGATCCTTGGTTCTACGCTTATAAGATTGTAGCTCAATTGTATGTTGGTCTATGAACTAACTAATCACCCTATCTTGAAAGTAACACTCGAAAATGTAATAACAGATCAACAGAGCACGCACTCGCAATACTCATGATTGACAATCCAATACTTTGACAATCTTAAAAGAATTATGGAATATGGATGGCATGCCAACAAACTAGGAAAGAAGCTTTGATTAGAAACTATAAGTAACTAGAAAATAATTATATGGATCAAAATACTCCAAGCGACGACAATAAAGAACATCATTATGCATTAAAGTAGTACATTGTAGATGAAGTCGTACAAAATTGGCATCATCATGTCGGTCGATCCAAAATGACATGCAATTATAGAAGTTTTTCTGACCAAAGTTGAATCGAGTAAATTCATCACCCTGTAGATAAGATAATTGTGCCACTTCTCTGATCCATTTCGTCGAGGAATTAACTAGCTTCATGGAAAGACTTGTTTATCGTGGATAACACGGTGTGATAACGACGTGAATGCAATAAAGATTTTGAAATTGTGATCGTCAAGAAAATAAAAGAAAAAAGACCAAATACGAATTACAGAAGATAAACGATAACACTTACTTTTATTATTGGTGAACAAAACAGTCAAGTACAAGCACAGGGTGACAACCAACAACCCTTTGGGGCCTATGAGTGATTGTATGTCCTATTACAATGGAACGTCCTAGTATTTATACTAATATCTGAGTCTATCCACAATTAACCGTGTTGCCCAAAGATTAAGACTAAGTGGGGGAAGAATTAGTATTAATGCCAAGGTCACTTTCAAACTTTTCCATAGAAGGTACAACAGCGGAAGACCTGACCTCCTATAAAAATAGAACCTTTGTGAGGTTTATATTTGTTACAGAGGCTATCGAACATATCGCGAAGTGATCTGTCGTATACGTACCAATCAGACCGATAGAATGATTTTTGTCAACTTTCAAAACCGTACAGGTTCAGGTTTAAACAAACGTGTAGAACAGAAATAGTGTAGCACCACCTCCGTAACTCATCGGTCAACCTTCTGTTTGTGGCTTTTGTACGATAAACACTTATGAAATAATCAGAAACAAAACGAGTTTATAGTGGTTCTGTACAGACTACCTACGTCTACTCTCATCCAAAATATAGAGTGGTTATCACTAATGTGAACGTATCATTGATGTAGAAGGTGATGTGGGATCAGCCCTCTATAGCACATGCACCCGAAGGTATTGCACTTTTACAAGTTTGCACAGGTTAGCGTGACTAACGGTTGCACAGGTTGGCGTGACTAACAATGGTAACCAAGTGTTTGGACGTTCTCCTCCTCGGACGATGTCCTCGCTAGTTGCAGACCTACCCACTTCAACTTCCCCTCGGCTTTTCATAGAGTAATCCCTTGGTTCCTCACCAAGAATGCACCGCAACCCACTGTGACTTCCCTTTGACTCCTCACCGAGCAATCCCTTGACTCCTCGTCAAGCATGCACAACAACCTGGTGTGACCTCCCCTCGGCTTTTCATCGAGTCATCCCTTGGCTCCTCACCAAGAATGCACCGCAACCCACTGTGACTTCCCTTCGACTCCTCACCGAGCAATCTCTTGACTCCTCGTCAAGCATGCACAACAACCTGGTGCGACTTCCCCTCGGCTCCTCACCGAGTAGACGTTCCTGCATAGAACCACAAGAAAACGTAGTTACATAACCAGGTTAGTCCTTCATCTTCTGTGCTCCCAGGTTACCCGCCTTCACTTCGGTCACTTCATGTTAGTTCGCACATAGCCAGCAATCCTCCCCGGATCCTGCTGCACGCCCCTCCACTATCCATTGCCTCCAGCTAAAGTCTATCATGCCCACCAAGTCACTCTCCCATAAGCTTCACCAACGATATTGCCTTCTGTAACTCACTCTCCTCCTATGGTGCGACAATAATACAAACGACACACTCAATACAAAATCAACCGAATGTAATCGCCTCCCAACTATTCTACTATGATACGCTCACTCCCTCACTAATAACAATGTCGAGTTTTCTATTTGTAACTAATCAAATTAACCTAAATTAGGCTAATAGTTTACATGAAGTCATGTTGTTGTACATGGAGAGTATCTTGCTGCAAAATAAAGGATTTAATCTGTTGGCGTAGTAATCATATTAATTACAAATAGTTGTTTCCATATTGCGGTAGCATTACATCTATCATGTTACCTTTTGGAGTCAATCATAGATTGAATGATTTCGTCCCCGGCAAGTAACAGATAGTCAAACGGTTCTGTATACGTATTACTTTTTGTAAAAGGAAATAATGCTTGATCTATTTCCTAATCTAGTTGATTTCGTCCAAATGTGATTACACATGTACCTGGACGTTATCACTTGTGAAAGGTTGAAAGAAGATCGTCCAAATCAGATTACAAATGAGTAAGGACGTCCTTAACCTACAGGAGAACATTATAAAACCTTCCATTATTCCAAAAAATGGGAAGATATATTCCCATCATTTCTTTTAGTAAGAAATTTACGTCTCATTAACACTAATTAGATAAGATACGATAGACAATATTCCAAATGAATATTCTCTTTTGGATTATCTATCCTTAATTAATTAGTTAATTACTTAGATAAATAAAAAGATATTTATGGAAACAAATTTCCATATTTACCAAAGTTTGTACTTAGTCATTTGGCATTGTAAAAATATGTTCACTCATCATTCCTTTAATTGAGGCATTGATTTCACTTGCAGAACGTTCCTTACGAAACCTTCTGTCGCATACAACACTAGCTTCTATAGATTATAGGAGCACGTTCTGTAGCGTCTAACACATGCTTCTACAAAGTATGAAGGCAAGACACATAACACAAGCTTCTATATAATACAGAAGCAAGATTATATATGGTTCATCATCAAAACCATATTAACAAACCACATATCAACCCCTCCAACTTTTTTGACATGTCATTCTAAACTAGAACAACATCGCCAGGTAGTGTCTTCGACTAAGGCACGTCTTCGACTGTTTCCTTGAGAGCGTTTTCTCTAACCTTTTTCCCCATTCAACTCCATGCATTTAACTACGAACTCGGACCGTACTTGGACTACTCACTGGCTTAATTTCGGCCTGACCATAATGGTTGTAGTCAAAGCCCAAAATAGCTTTACTGTGTAACAAGACTTCAACAATATAGTAGGTATATACCTGTACTTTGGCTTCATAGCTTTAATGGCATCAATTATCAACCTCCTTTTCAGACGACATTTTTGTAACAAGAATTAAAGTTGCTTGCGACATAAAAAAAAAATTAAAATCTCCATTGAAAAAGCAACGGTATCCATCCAACGTCAAAATCCTTAATCGCAGCTTGAATTCAATATTGTCAATTTGAAATCAAGCAACACCCTCGGTTCGACCATCAACAATGTAACAGTTAAAGACAATTAAAAAATGAACTACATGAATCATAGCTCTTTTCATTGACAATTGCAAAAGCCAAAGGCACAATATGATTCATACCATCTATATTGCAAGCAATCAGTAGCTTCTACCTATATTTACCATTGAAGAATGTCTCGTCAATATTCATAAGCAGATGACAATGCCTAAAAACCACCATGCTCTGACCCAACATCCAGAAAACACTTTTGAAATGCTCCCCAATCAAATATGTGCCTTCATTTGAAGCTCTAATGGCATTATGCAGGTGAGATAATTCATTATATGACTCGATCCAATCACCAAATCCCATTGCAATCGCTTTTCGCTTTGCGTCCCATACACATCTTCTAGGGACCTCATAAGCAAATTTCTCTTTGATCATATTATAGAGAAAAGATACTTCCGCTCCAAGCGATTTTCTAACAAAATTGCGAAAGTATGGAACCATGAAGGTTGAATCATATTGGACATGATCCCGACTAAGCAACAAAAATTCATTTTGCAAAATTGGAACATCGCATTCACACAACTATGTAGGGACCCATCAATCGGCACCTCGAATTCGTCATCGCAATCCCCCTAAGTGGCCCATAACATCCACTTGCACTCATCTCCATAATCAACATAGAAAATACTTTACAATCTCTTATCATATTCAAGTACTATATAGTTGTGGTTTTTTATGAAAAGTGTTAATTACGTGACCAAGGCGACTTTATGCTTGAAACTCATTCCTTTGAAAAATTCATTGATATCCTTCAACTCGTTCGATAGTGAATCATTTTCATTTTCATCAAACCTTATATTCCAATTATTTGTGCTCTCAATATAGAAGGGAAGCAGCTTATCTACTCCACCTCTAAAGCCTTCTAATATTGTTTCCTCTTCTTGGTCATTAACTATGTCGCATTCAACACCGTCGTCATGTGGTTCGCCATGAGCATCCATATCATTAGACATCTCATCATCTGCATCTTTTTCATTAGAATGGATTAACGAGTGTATAATGTCTCATCATGTCATACACACGAAAACTGGTGCGCACCGGCCTGAGCTATACGGTCATTTCAACAAATTGTCCAAGACCTCTATCATCAAACTCTACATGATCTATGAGGAATTTTTATATTTCTTCACAAGATATTCATGACTGACTTATGCTTCTTGAATATTTCTCGGGTTTGCAAGTGAGAACTCAACGATAGTTTCACATCACCGTCTTTCTCTACTATCATATGAAGACACGGGTATGACAATTTTCCACTCTCTTCCCACCATTCAGTATCATTGCTCCACGTACAACTTCTAGATCAACAGGAGAGATATTCGATCTAATTTTATCCACTAAATCAAACTTTGATTACAATTTACGCCATTTCAATCTTGAATCACATAATTATTTCCAAATATTAGCAAATCTATAAAAATCATAGTAAGGGTAGAAATTCATACACTGGAATCTGAAACTCTTCAAAACTTAGCAATTCCAAAATTTTAAAATATTGACAAATATACCCGCATCTAATTCATTTTAGGAATAAAACCTAGCTATTTCAAGCGATTTTAACGTGAATAGGCATAGGTTACCACTTTTGAGCGAAGTCCACATTTGAAATAAAATCGAGATGGTGATATTAAAATTTTGAAACTCAATCGTATTTGAAAAGGGAAATGACACCAACCAAACATACAATTTTACACCATCGTATATGATATTAAAACAGTTGGTTGGTTTCATAGCATTTTGAAAAGATGAAAAGATATATGTATATTTATTACTTTTTAAGAAGAAAAATATTCGTGAAAATGATTTGTAATTTAGCCAAGTTGTAAGGATCTATCCAATTCAGAATCAGCTCACCGCTTTCAAATATCTTTGGCGTTTATGACATGCCGGTGGATTTACCGAGGTTGGTTATGGTATTATAATCCTGACGCAGACATAATAATATTGTGACATTTATCTATAAATATGAAAAGGAAAATGAAAAAAAAAGAAGAAGATAAGATCTCCCACTCTACAAACAGATTTACAAATGAAAAAATAATGAATTGATAAATTTTGACTAGGTGTTACCATGTCTATCTTTTTTCAAACTTCTGACCAATCTTCTGTATAAAAGTTCCCTAAAATCATTGGTAAGGTAACACTTGTGGGGCGTTGATCATGGCGATTACCGGGGGTTGTAGTCACATGTCGTCGTCTGCGGACACGCCCTTGTTCGAAACCAGGAGGGCCAGAGCAACGACTGCATACAGAGCATTAGCGACCTCCATGTTCGTCGGTATATGCCTGATATGGACTTATAGAGCAACTCACATGCCAGAAGGCTGGATCCGGTGGGCTTGGCTAGGGATGATGGCGTCGGAACTCTGGTTTGGGATGTACTGGGTCTTTACCCAGGCCTCCCGCTGGAGCCCTGTCTACCGTCAAGCCTTCAAGGACAGGCTCTCCCTCAGGTATGGTGAGGATGAGCTCCCCCCGTGGACATCTATGTCTGCACGGCGGACCCCGCGATCGAGCCCCCTGTGATGGTGATCAACACTGTGCTGTCAGTCATGTGTTACGACTACCCGACGCGGAAGCTGAGCGTATACCTATCCGACGACGGGGGGTCCGACATCACATACTACGCGATGTTGGAGGCGTCGGAGTTTGCGAGGAGCTGGATACCTTACTGTAAGAAGTATGGAGTGGAGCCTCGGTCTCCTGCAGCATTTTTCAGGTCGTCGTCGTCGTCGTCGGGTGCCGTCCCCAATTACCTGAATGGAGGGGAGCTTTTGGCCATCAAGGTATTATCCCGTTTCTTTTTTTTTTCCAATTTCTTTTTTCGAAAACACAGTGAAGCGTAAGTTTGAGACTTTTTTTTTTAATGGAAAAGGAACATGTGAATTTGAAAATATATTAAGAAGTTTTTTTTAATGTAACCTGGCAAAATCAGAAAAAGGAGAGTTTTTCCGATGCGTTTTTCTTTTACCACTTCCTCCCAAAAGAGATTTATTTGATGGAAACCGAGTAGAATGAATACAATTATTGAATAAATATGTAGAAAAAAGACAATTCAACGCATGTAATTCAACCCGAACTAAAATTATTAAAATAATGAAAAGTTTGTGAATATCATCATCGGAATAGTTTTTTTCTTTTTGTGCAGAGGGTCCGAAATTTCAACCCAAATGATAATTAAATAATATGATTTCCAGAGTCTTCACATGCCGTGCCGGTCCACTTTGTTATAATCATTATATACTAAAAGCCCCCCCCCCCCCCCCCCCCCCCCCCCGGGGGCGGCTTTTGTCTTGGTGTGGGGGGGTGGATTGGTTGGAAATAATTTTTAAATTGGAATAAAAAAATTTTGCCGAAGCTTTTGAACATGCCTGTCTGTCTCCCTCCATCTCTATCAAATAGCCTTCTTATTATGAAAACATTATAAACTATTTTTAGGACATGTTTCCCAATTATTTTAACAAGAAAGTCTCCAGCCTGTTCAAGCAGCACGCGTCATGCGTTAGCTTTCAACGTCTTCAAGTCCAAGAGCTCAAAACTCGCGCCGGAAATTTACAGTATCCTTGGATTGTTTATTAAGAGCTATGATGCTGTTATTCGTATGAAACGATTTGTTAGTAACCGCAGTATATTCATGTGTCTCGTACCTAAGTCTGCCGGACCGTGATTTGTCTCGTTTTCAAGGAATTATATGAAGCCATGAAGAGCCGGATCGAGGCCGCGCACCATCTTGGCCGGGTTCCAGAAGAAGTACGCTCCAAGCACAAGGAGTTTTCTGCCTGGGACTCCTTCGTTTCTCGGCACGACCACGGCACGATACTTGAGGTACTCTTGCTTGCTGAGCGTCGAAGTTCGATGGCAAATAATTGCTGATGATGTTATCCGTAACTTTCACCTCAGATATTGATCGACAACACGAATCCCAAAGCATTGGACATTGACGGGAACGTCCTGCCGACTCTGGTTTACTTGGCGCGAGAGAAGAGGCCCCAGCATTTTCACAATTTTAAAGCTGGAGCGATGAATGTCCTGGTACTGATCGTGGTCATTAGCGTTGATGAGAATGGTTTGCTTACTCTGATGATTCTTGAATGATGCATCGGCTGATACAGTTAAGGGTGTCATCGGGGATTGGGAATGCGCCGATCATTCTCAATGTGGACTGCGACATGTACTCCAACAACTCTGGGACCCTACGAGAGGCATTATGCTTCTTCCTGGATGAGGAGAATGGCCGCAGGATTGCCTATGTGCAGTGTCCGCAGGTCTATGAAAACGTCACGAGGAACGAGATCTATGCCAGCAGTCTTAAAGCAATTTTGCATGTTAGAAGGAAGATCCTCCCCCAGTTTTTAAGTTTCGTCTTGTTGAATTCTAACATTAGTTTTATCGTGGAAGGTGGAGTTCCCTGGCATGGATGGTCTGGGAGGGGTGCTGTACATCGGAAGCGGGTGCTTTCACCGAAGAGATGTCCTATGCGGGAAGAGGTTCACCGAAGAAGACAGATTTGCATGGCAGAAAGAAGGACGTCCAACACGAAACAGTGTCATTGATCTGGATGAACTGAAGAAACTTGCGGATTGCCAGTCCGAAAGGAACACCCAATGGGGAAAGGAGGTTAACCCTTGATGCGGATTAACACCGTAAAGAAACTTCCGAGCAAGTGTTAATATAGTTTCATTAACATTGCAGATGGGGCTGATATATGGGTGTCCGGTCGAAGATGTGATAACAGGGCTCTCGATTAAGTGCAAGGGATGGAAATCACTGTATTACAACCCGGAGAAGTGGGCATTCATCGGGCTTGCCCCAATAACACTGCTGCAGACACTGGTGCAACACAAGAGGTGGTCGGAGGGTGACTTCCAGATATTCCTGTCAAAATATTGCCCGGTTTGGTATGGAGCTGGCAAGATACGCCCTGGCCTAATCATGGGTTACCTCGTTTATCTCCTGTGGGCTCCTAATTGCTTAGCGACCATCTTCTACGCCCTGATCCCATCTCTTTTCATCCTCAATGGCCAATCATTATTTCCAGAGGTCTCAAGCCTATGGTTCATACCCTACACCTATGTGGCTGCAGCCAAGTATGGATACAGCTTAGTTGAGCACCTCCGGTCCGATGGCACGGTCCTTAGCTGGTGGAACGAACAGAGGATATGGCTCTACAAGAGGACGACTTCCTACCTCTTCGCAACCATAGACTCCATCCTTAAGGTCCTTGGTTTCTCTGAGACTGCATTCGTGGTTAGCCCAAAGGTGGCTGACCCCAACGTCTCGAAGCGGTATGAGAAGGATATCATGGAGTTTGGGGCAATGTCCCCTATGTTCACGATATTGACCACGATAGCCCTGATCAATGCAATCTGCTTCATTTGGGCGGCCATAAAGGCAAGCACGATCGGCGTGCTCGGCCCGTCGGTTGCTCAGGTCATCCTCAGCGGGGTACTGGTGTTGATCAACTTGCCAATTTATCAAGGTATCATTAGGAAGGATGAAGGAAAGATGCCATCCTCAACCACAGCTTCTTCACTTATATGGGCAGTCACTATCTGTGTGGGCTTTGCGCTTTTATCCTAAGGTTAAGGTGCTGGACTGGCTTTTTTTTATTTTCTATAGCTGCCAGACGTCATTGGTAATTCGACATGCTCAGCAGTTTCAGACAGAGTGATGTAAAATTAATAAGAAATTAAAAAAAAAAACCATTTTCTTGCCTTCAAGGAAGGTTGGATAACAGATACAGGGCATAAAAGCAAAACATGCAGATATGTTTTAGGGGGGAAGCGAAGCAAACACCATGATGTTTGATAGGATAACATGCTTTCATTTGAGGAGGGTCTTCACGATGGACTTGACATTGAGCTTCTTCAAGTCCGTGTAGGACTGTCCGCAGCCCACAAACATGACCGGTGCACCGGATACGTACACCATCGAAAGGGCAGCTCCGACCTGAAACAAATTAGCAGATGGGACCTCAGGCATTTGAAGAAAATATCGCGGAAGGACAATATGCTAAAGCTGCTAAAAAAGTGAGCCATCTTCACCTTGTCATCGATGGTATCAAATTTCGTCAGCAGGATACCATCGATCAGTCGAGGCGTAGGCGAAGTGGAGAGATCTGCCAGTTTCTACAAGATACCAAGATGCCAAATGTCATACACCAAGCAACAAAGCATTCAACTAGGGGTGAAAACGAACCGAGTCAGCTCGAGGTTGTAGCTCAACTTTGACCGAGCTCGAGCCGAACTCGAACCGGCTCGGTAACGAAACGAGCCGAGCTCGAGCCTTAACACTTATAGCTCGATGGCTCGCGAGCCGCTCGCAATAATTTTATTAATAAATATTGAAGTTTTAAACTTATTTATAAGTAAATTTAAAATTGAGGATTAAATTGAATTTTTAAAAAGAACTATCTCTTAGGGTTATCAAGCCGAGCTCGAGCTAAAACTGGGTCGAGCCGAGTCGAGCTTCAGTTTTTGGCTCGATCGAGTTCTAGCCTAGAAGGGTTCGGTATCGGTTCGACTCGTTGTCACCCTACATTCAAAGGTGAATAGTCCATCTATAAAGTTAAATTCCTTAAAAGAAGGATGTAATTATGACAAACCGATCAACAACTGGCAAGTAAATCACAACTTTAGGGCAACTTCCATCACTTGGAACTTGCTTACAATGTCGGATCAATTTATTCTAACGCACGAGTCCTTAAACACATTTCATATCTAAGATGGATACTTGAGCTTCTACAATAAAAGCCGTATATGCACTTCACATCGCTGTTAATAACTGAATAGAGATCAAACAGCAGCTCTTATAACTTCTGCGAGTTCCAACCTAAATTCCAGATAAACTAGAACAATATTATTTACTAACTTAAGGCAGCTCCAATTAAATCCTACAATACAAAGCATATTAGGAAACAGAGACTCTAATACCAATTGACAGTGACTTGGGGAGGAAACAGAGGCAGTCCACAACTCTAATACCAATTGACAGTGACTTGGGGAGGAAAAAGAGGCAGTTCACAACTCTAATACCAATTGAGAGTGACTTGGGGAGGAAACAGAGGCACCACAACTCTAATACCAATCCATGTGGAACTCCAGTTGCATGAATAGATGCAATCATCACATGTCACAACAATCGACAGCACAGCTTACAACAAAAGAAGCAGAAACATACTTGATTGAATTTTGAAAGCTGGTCAACAGCATCATTTCCCACCAATGCTTCACCAACAAATAGAACCAGGTCAGGATTGTTGAGGTAAACAAGCTTTGAAAGTGCTCGCATCAGTGGTTCATTATCCTGCAGGGAAAACCTCCGATAAGTCTCGTCTTTTTGGTCGAAAACTCAGTAGATCTGACGGAACAAATGATTGATACAAAGGACCAACATAAAATTAGATCAAATAGAACTTTGTCAAAATCATTAAATACAATCGTCACATCATCCTACGCAGAAGAATAATGCCATAGAAAGGAGATAAAGAGACGAAAAAGCACACACAAGCAAGAGTCCCTGTTGCATGGAACGGACAATCAGTGTATGCCAGAACTACATCAAAGCCAATAAACTCACACCATATGTATACCTGCATGCGACCAGCAGTGTCGACTAGAACTACATCAGAGCCATTACGAGTGGCCTCCTCTATTGCTTCCTTAGCTACAACCGCAGGATCTTTCTCATAACCCTTCTCAAAAATAGGGATCTGAAACATAATAAATTCGATAAGCAGACTGATGAAATCATTTAGTACAACAGGTCATGAACCCCTCCATGCAAATCATTATTATATAAGAATGAAATATCTGAAAATACAGTAACATATACCTGCAGTCTACGCGCATGGGTGCGGAGTTGTTCAACAGCTCCAGAACGGAATGTATCACAAGCAGCCATCATAACATCAACTTTGTGCTGCAAAAGCCAGTACGCAACCTGCAAAGACATTTAAGGTTTTCGATAAATTATCATAACTATAAGAGCTGAAATAATCACAATGATATGGCACCTTTAGAAGTAAACCAAATACTGGCAAGAGTTCAAAGGCCCCACCTTAGCAAGATTTGTAGATTTCCCAACCCCATTGACACCGACAAAGACAATAACATAAGGCCTGTGCTGCTCTTTAGCCGCATGCACATCCCGTAATATGTCAATTGAGCGTCTAGGAGTCAAAATACGAACAAGAGCTTCCTCCATTGCAGTCTGTAGACGTTTTAATGATCAACGTCAGGAATTCTTGTAAAGTGAAAGAGATATTTGGAACAAGTTAAGAAAGTGTAATTATTCCCACCTGCACGGTTGATGATATCCTAGTAAAAGAAGCCAGTTTTTTCCCTTCAAGACTAGCTGATACTGATTCACAAAGCTTTTCTGCTATCTCCTCGGCCTACGAGAAGGCATCACATAAACTTACAAGTTACAAGGTGGAAGGAAGTGCATGAAATACAAAAACAAAGCAGACATGTCACAAAAAAGCTTTAACTTTTACAAAATTACCTACCACATTTTTTGTCATCAACCTGTCTTTGAGTGCCTTCAAAGCTGGTTCAAGGTCAGCCCTCTCTAGATTTGCCTTTCCAGCAATACTGGAGAAAAGTAAAATCCATCACTAGAAATGTTAGAAGTCTTCAAACTGTTCATTGCAGAACCTCCTATAAAGCAACATCATTGACTTCAAGTACTCTGGTGAAAAGGGGATTATAGGAGCATGACCAATTCAAGAGACAAAACAGTAAGCAATCTTTTGAACAACTAACAACCACCTAATTGATTATCTAGGATTAGAATCAGCATCTTCAATGGTTGGCAGCTTATTCAAATTCTGACAAAAACATCAGTGCAATCTATTCACGTAAACAAAAACTCGAAGCATAGAAGATTGGATAAGTTGTTGCATAATCCAAATGCTATCAAATTTAAGAAACATGAATTGTCGATATAACTGGCCAATTGCTCATCGAATTTACTAATGTAATATGATTTATAAATAGAAAAAGGCATTCCAACGGGTTTGAAAATGATCCCTTCTGATGTCCCCTATATACTTATAACGGCAGTACATCAGTCTCCAGCAAATGAAACACAATCTTTGATAATAAACCATTATTATCTGCCCAAATATTTGAACTCTAAGCAGGATTCAGGGATTGAGACGTAGATAATAAGAAACAGTCTTCTAAATGGAGAACTATTGAGAGCATATGAACCAGATCAGGACAGAGAACAGACCTCTGGAACATGGATGAAAACCAACCCTTTTTCTTATTATCGGTCTTATCCTTTGACACCTCCTCATCCTCCTCGGCTTCGGATTCATCGTCGCTGCTTATAACCTCCTCAACATCCATCATGCTTTCCCCATGCACCACATCTGCGTCGTGCACAACCCCATCGCCCTTTGCATCGGCGGGATCCGTGAAGTCCAACTTCGTCTCAGAAGGCTTATCGTCCCAAACCCTATTCTGCTTTGTGATCTTTTTCTTGGTATCCCCTTTGGGAGCCTTGTTAGCAGCTACGTCAGTTTTCTTTCCACCTTTCCTAAGCTTCTGAAGCTTACTTACATCAAAGGCCCCATTATTGGAGCCCGAATTCTCTTTTCCTTTTACAACAACATTCACCTTGGAGTCTTTCACGCCAACGTGATTCCCATTGGCATATCCATTCTCCAATTTACACCAGTCCCCCTCGCCATCACCACCATCACTGGCTAAACCACCTCCCCCCTTACCCTTACTGAAACCAGCATCACCATTTTGACCACCACCAGCCTTCGAGCCCTGAACCTGCTTCGCACCGTTGCCCACGGGCTTCCCGGACTGCTTCGACTTCCTCAAATCCTCTGCCCGAGCCTCGGCCTCAATCCTCAGCTGCTTGAACGTCTCACCAAATTCATCATAAACAGTCCTCTTGGGGTCGTAAACCTGAGAAAACTCCTTCTTCACCATGGCAAGGAGTTCGTCGACATACAGAAGGTGGAGGATGCGCTGGTAGACGGCGACGAAGACGAGGCCGAGGTCATTGTGGAAGGTCCAACGGAGGGTGTAGGAGGCGCCGGGGGCATCATAATTGAAGGAAGAGGAGCCGGATCGCTCCTCGAGGAGGCAGGATCGGATCAAGGTGTCGATTGGGGATCCCCTGAGGGCGTCCTTGATCTCCTTGCATGTCCAGAGGATCAATCCTCCCCTAGTGAAGATCAACAACTGCTCCAACATCTCGATCCCCACCAACCAAGAAGGAAAAAAAGAAAAAGAAGAACAAATCTGTCGATTTCTCCCCTACAAACTACACCAACAACGATCGATCGTCGATCGATCGATCGATCAATCGAATCGAAAGATTAGGGTTTTGGAAATAGAGGTGATCAATGATCGAACCTAACCAAATGGAATGATTCCACAAAAGTCAAGAGACGATGCCTATGGATTTACCTGAATATAGAGAGAGAAGCGAAGAAAACGGAGTCAAGCAGGATCGTGGTAGAGACAGGCAAACGGAGAGGAAAAACAAAATGAAAAATATTCAACGCGGAATTGATTATTTTGACCACCGCGTCGTTCTATATTAAATAATTAAAATAAATCGAATATTAAGGAATTACTATTTTTTTGTCGTTTTTTATGTCCCAGCCAAGTCTAGTTAATTAATTAATATTGGACCTGTTTATTTTGCGGTTCATCCAGAGGAGCGGGCCCATCCTGCTTGTCCCTGACCCGGTCGGGCTTGGATATTTGTAACAGACAAACCCGTTTCCATTCTATATCAAAAGTAAAAATCTAACTTTATTTTAGATCAAATTATCCAATATATTTTAAATTATCACATTTTATCTCTTACGAGCTAACTTCAGAACGTTATCTCAATTATATGCTCCGTTAACCGTCCTCAGAAGGCTATGTAAAGCTGACATAACAATTAACGTCATCAACTTCACGTTTAATATAAGTCAACTTATCAAATATATTGTAAATTTTCTCACTTATTTTTCAGATTTATCTTAACAATTAGAAAAATATCTTTGTGTAACTTAACGTTAGGACATTATCTCAAAATTATCTCTCGTTAGACCCGATCCCTAACGACGTCCGACTTGATCATATGTACCTTAGCCGCCATTTGGGTCAAAATGCTCACACTAAGCCCCTCCCCTCCCCGACCTCCCTCCCCAACCCCAACCTACCCTCGATACATCCCACCCCGAACCCTAACCCCAACTCACCCCATCGCTTAACCTAGATGTCTAGGAGGATTGTATTAAAGTCATGCCAATTATGATTATTATTCTTTATTGTAATTGCTACTAGTTAAGGTTTTTAGGATTTGATTTATTTTTCTAATATATTAGTTTGAATGAGATTTGATTTAGTCAAACTAAATCTCTTAGTTTGAGAAATTTTAGGATGGGCTAGTATTTTTAGTTTATATGCAGGTTCTCTTCTATATACTAGTTTTTTTTTTTTTACTTTTTGCGAACATGAGTTGATTTGGTTTATCACCTATTAACAATTTTTCCGCAATTTTGTCCTTGAATCAAGTTTGGCAACGTCGAAAAAATTCCCGTTCCGTTCGCACCCAAATCATCCAATTTCATTCGGTTGTTTTTCTGTGCAACCTCCAAGGCCGTTTGATGGTGAAAACTACCAAATTTGGACAGCTAGGATAAGATTTTTTTAAGATACCAGGATCACTAGAGCACTATTGAATAGGACTTTGAAGCACAAGCCCTTCCTCCGAATCCCACTTTAAATCAATGGAGCCTACACTTTAAGGAGTCGGCCAAGCCGTATAAGGCTCTTGCCACTATTCATGTCTCTGTTTCTGAAGGAGTTTTTGCAAGAATTCTTACTTGTGAGATGGCAAAGGAAGCATGGGATCAATTAAAGGATATGTTCGAAGGTAGTGGTCAAAATCAGAGAATAAGTGGTTCAAATTGATGGAGAGAGTTTGATTTGCTCAGAATTAAAGACCCGGAGAGTATAAAAGAATATAACGACAAATTGATGAGGGTTGTCAATCATATTACACTGTTGCAGGTTGAGTTGTCGAATAACAGAATTGTTGAAAAGATTCTTGTGATAATTCCAGAGAGATTTGAGTCGAAGATTTCTATATTGGAAGAATCTCGCGATCTCACAAAGTTGACAGTCGAGGAATTGGTTGATTCTCTTCAAGAACAAGAACAAGGAGGATAAATATGCTCGTAGAAATGAAACGACGATGGTGGATATGAAGACCCAAAGCCATTGCTCGCGAAGCATCGATGGTGAAATTGTCTTAGTAGATAACTAGTAGTTAGTCTTGAGATATATAACACGTGTTAAATGTGCGTCGATTGGCAGTTATTAGTTAGTGTCTATAAATAAGTCTGCCCTAGTCAATTGTACACACACGACAATCATTCTATGACCCCGAAGGGCTGCTTGATTGTCAATTTATCTGTTCGTAATCGTTTCAAGTGTTGTTGTACGATGACTGTAAGTCTTTTCTTTTACATTTAGTGAATCTTTATTCGTTCTTCTTTACTTTTATTGGCTACCACATTTTCTTTCAACAGTTTGAGTTTTCCATATATCGCGACGTGTTTTGCCATGCAAACAGCAACCCCAACTCGCACGAATACAAATGGCTTCTAAAACTAATCCATAAAATTGAACAGGAAAAATATTAATAAATACGTTAAAATCGGAAAAAAAATTATTTTATCCTTAAAAAGGTTAGAACCCACTATTATTATTTCAATTCTATTGAAAATTTTGTTTATTACCGAAATCACCCTAATTAGGATCCTTATTCTGAGTCTAATTGAAATCAAACATGATAATTTTTTTTGTTTATTTTTTGAAATCCTTGTTTGCAAAGGCGAAGAGGTACCAAACACTTACATTAACATTAAGCTATAATTTGGCCCCGGATAACAGTAATTCAACGATGCCGATGCAATTGAAGTCCAACCAAAACTAGGGAAGGGCATCGTTGAGTACGTGTGGTTGATAGAAAGTATGAGTTGCCAAAATTGAATAAAAAAAGGGCAGACAATGGAAAATTGCTAATGACAATATTTTTTTCTCTCTTTTGGACGCAGTGCACTGTTTGTTTTCTTGAAATAATTGGATTTTCTTCTTTTTCTTTCTGACAAAATATCGATATTCGACCTCATCAATAGCTCAACTTTACGTTTTTGCATATCGTTTAAAAATTTTTTAATTTGGCCTTATTTCGATTTTACTTTTCGATTTGGCCTTATTCCTAACGGCCGTTACGATTACCTGACGTGTCTCTAACGTCTCTTTTGCTTTTCCTATGTGGTCTGACGTGTCTCTTTGGCCCAATAAAAAAGAACTAAAAACATCATCATTAAATTTTTTTAGTAATAAACCGTGAGTTTGTTTTCTAAGTTTTATGATATACCCAAAATAGCCCCACCCCAACCTCCACCGTATTCGCCACAACCACCGCCCTCACACAGAGAGATCAATGGACCAAACCCTAATTCCTTCCAAAAAATTCTCCTGCTTTCCCGAGACAAAGACAAGGAGCAAGACCTCGAAAATATGACCGACGCCCCGTCCGTCGCCTCCGCTCCCCATGCGCCCCAGCTGGCGCCTCTCTAAAGACAATGGTCATGGACAGATCTCCCTGGGCAACCTATCCCGAATCTGCTCGGCGACATAGGAGGGGGGAGTCGAAGTCACATTCGAAGAATAGACACGACGGCGGCAGCGGTCGGGGTGTAGCCAACAATCAAGACACCATGGGCTAACTCGCAAGAATCCCCTTCATGATTTATTTCGTTGTTGGTAGTCCATGTAGGAAAAAAAACTTTTTAAGATACGTCGGATAATTTAAAGGTTTACTGTTGAAAGCGTAACGGCCATTACGAATAGGGCCAAATTGAAAAATAAAATTGAAATAACGTCAAATTAAAAACTTTTTAAACGATATGTCAAAACTTAAAATTGAACTATTAATGAGACTAAATAACGATATTTTGCCTTTCTTTTCTTTTTAAAAAAAGGGAATGTTTGCACCTCCTTTTGGGCAGTTTCTGGTTGCGTGTAGAGTCCGTCACTTAACCCTTATTTTCCTTTTAATTGTTCGGCTCATGCTTATTTCAAACTTTCTCATGGGGGGCCTCATCGGCTTTATATTCCGGTCCTCGTGGACGTCTACTTGTTCAGTTTTCAGCTCAATCCAAGTTCTCTTTTGTACTTTTAAAATTTGTCGGATAAAGAATTTTTTTAGTAGGAGTTTTCTTTATTGAAATAGATTGTTAACATGACAATTTTTTTTATTAACAACACCGTGGTATGGTCATCTGTATCTTCTTAATCCGACAGGAAAGTTTAACCATCACACATATGGATCTATGTATATTTTTATTTCGACAAATAAAAAAATTCACTTTGCCTGATAATGATGGTATAATTGTAAAAATGCGGGGTTCATTTGCCTTAGACTGCGTTCTACTTTTGAAAGTATCACTATTTTTCATTTATGAAACAAAATATGTCGCTTTTTGGCTAATACATCATTTTTAGGTTAACGTTTGGGTCTCGCATGATCATTACGACAAAAACAAAAAGTTTAAAAATTCAATAGGAAAATTGTCACACATTTATTAATTCTTATATGAGTTTCTTAGATCACCATAGACAAGTTGGTAAACATGGGACAACCAATCTTTATAAAAAATATTATATCTAAAGTTCATTTTCAATGCTGTAAAGAAAATTTGAATGAAAAGATATTGTATCGTCAATGATATATCTCAGTATTTAATTTTTATTAATTGAAATGAGAGGTCAGTGATGTAATAAAAATTAGCAAAGTTAAAACATTTAGCATTTATTTTTAAAAGGGTTCGATAAATTAATGGTCGCCTGATAAAAAAAAAATAATTAAAAATGTCGAGCAAGATAACCAAACATCCAGATTTTTTAGTAAGACGATTCATATTTAATTTAGAGCCCAATATATTGTAATTTTCTAATAAAATATCGTCAATTTATCCTTAAGAATTATTATTTTTATTTATGTTAATTTTAAAAACTCTAGTAAAGTATGTAAATGTTGGTCCTGTATAACGTACTAAGTGACAATGATTTAGTGTTGTTTTGGTCTCTTTACGAGTATTTGAATGTCCGAATACAAGTATGTGGAAGAACATTTGTTAGAAAATAAGCATTTTTTAGGTAATATAAAATATAAGATTTTATAGTGGTTTGGTCTTAATTGACTTACGTACACTTTTCACTACTAAATGATTCCACTGTATAATAATAGATGCAATATTGCGTTGCAGTAAGCCAATTATGTCCCTCACAAAGTAGGGTCTAAATCCTTTAGCGGATATGAGTATCTCCTTGGGGTAACGAACATTTCCTCACACGACGGATAACTTCTTCTTTCAAGCAAAGAAATGCTCACACTCAATAGATTATGGCTTAGAGGATTGATCGCACATAACCGTTCGTTTCGGAAGTGACCGCTGAACAAGTCGGATTCGAGCATGTCGGAAATATTTAGCACCACGAGTAACTGGTACTCAGAGGTTCGTTGAATGTGTATGGTCGCCGTTTGAATGAAAGAAGAAGATAAATGAATAACACCCTAAGCAAGAGCACTTATAGATGCCATTGACAATGCCTTAGGTAGAAACAAGATCGCAGAAAGTTTGAACGTTAGAATGCTTGAATGTTGAAAGATAAAAGACTGTATTTATCCGTATGTAGAGAGGTTGTTGTCTATTGCTAGTCTTACGTGAATGTAGATCCCCCAAATTGAGTAGGAAAGAGGGAGGGGGAGAGAAAATATTCAACTGATCAATCTCCCAAGCAAAACAGCCAAAAAGGAGGCAAAACAAACTAAGCATTAATTGGCTAAGACACAAAACAACCGCCCCCATCATAAATGCTCACAAGACAAAACTTCAATCACAATGACGATCTTCTCTTAGCTAAGGAGATTCGCAATTCATTCCCTTCTCCCCTAAGTCCCAAAGATGGGGAAAAAGGAGCGACTCTTTCATCATGAGCCAAATACTTCCCCTCTTCCCGAAGAAACCATCATCTTGAGTGGGAAAAAGAATAAAAAGAGGAACAACATCCTCTAAAAAAAGGAGACACACCCTCCAGAGAGGGACACACACCCTCCCTAGAGAGATCGGGGGAGAAATCAAAAGCTTCTTCTCCAGGCTCCAAAGAAGACACTCGATCTCCCTTTGCTTCCAAGGTCCCAAGTCGACGGGGGAATATCACCAAAGGTCATCGGCTACAAGGCAGCCTCCACGGACACGTCGACGTCCCTCTTTTTTCTTAGGCCACCCCGGGGCGAGGCAACCCATCAGTAAGACTTCCTCTCACTTTGCTAACTCCAACATGCTTCAACCATGTTCGGTGTGCTGACCACCCTCTGTTTTACTTGTCTTGATGTCATAACGCACGAGCACCCCCTATCCATGAGCTCGGAAGGATCGGAGGCTGGAATCATAAAATGAGACATCGATAGTCCTCTCCCGAGGGCTTTGGTTTTCCGTATAGCAATGAAATCAAGTTTGGTCAGGTCCATACTTTTCCTTGCCCTCTTCCCGTTATGTGGATGGGTTGCACTTGAATTGAGTGTGTGTAGCCCAAGTAACAGTCGAAGTAAGGAATGCAAGGGTCCCGTACATGAGCAGAATTGCTTTCGTGGTCGACTAGACATAACTTTGGCTATACAGCTCCAATTATCCTAAAACCAGTTGAGTTAGGTCCCTCTCCGAACGACCTACAACTTCTGTGTTTTGAACGTTTTTGCTCTAGATTGCCTTGTCCAAGTTTTTGCCCGTCGAATGTTGACTTACAGAACGCAAAGTTTGTTTCGACTCTCTTGGAGACATAGTTCTAAGCAACGGAGCATAACTTTGTCAACAGAGATCGGATTGACCTAAAACAAGTTATGTTACATCCCATCTTGTTGCTCTACAACTTTCATGTCTTTGACATTTTCGATTAGAGGTTATCTTGGTCGTATTTTGGCCCGTCGACTGTCGACTTGAAGAATACAACGGTTCTGCGGTCGAGTGCAAACGCTGATTCAGTCGACGATGCATAACTTCATACAAATTGATTGGATTGACCCAAAACAAGTTGTATTACGTCCGTCTCTTGTAAAGTTACAACTTTTATGGTTTGAACTTTTTGATTTGAGGTTGTCTTGACCAAGTTCTGACTAGTGGAAATTGACTCACAGAATGCACCAGTTCTATGGTCGACCCAAAACCCAGTGTTAGTCGACTCGACGTAACTTCGTCGACAGAGGATGGTTTTTCCAAAAGTCACTTTGGTTCATTTCATACCTTGTCGATCTAGAACTTTCATGTTTTGAATGTTTTTATTTGAAATCGTTTCAGTCGACCTTTTGTTAGTCAAAAGTTGATATGCAGAATACAAAGTTTTTGCACATAAGTCGAAACGTCACTTTGGTTGACGGAGCATAAAGCCTTCTACAAAAGTTGGATTAATCCAAAATTACTTGGGTTAGATCCCTCGTTTGTCACCTACAAATTTCAAGTTTTGAGATTGATTGTTCGACGACATCTTGGTTGACCTTTTTCTCATTGAACTTCGACTAACAGAATGCAACAGTTCTGTAGTCGATGAAAAATGTTGCTTCAGTCAGTGAAGCATAACATCCTCAACATAACTCCGTTTCATCCAAAATTAGTTGGGTTAGCTTCCTTTCTTGAAGTATACAACTTTCGTGTTTTTAAATATTCTGGTTTGATGACATCTTTGTCGACCTTTTTCTCGTTGAACTTCGACAAACAGAATACAATGGTTCTATAATCGATCGAAAACGTTGTTTTAGTCGACGAAGCATAACTTCTTCGACAAAACTCCATTTCACCCAAAAATAGTTGAGTTCACTTCCTTTCTTGAAGCCCGAAAACGTTGATGTTTCACACTTTCTGGTTCGATGGCACGTTCATTGACCTTTTTCTAATCGAAGTTCGACTCACAGAATGCAACGATTCTATAGTCGATCGAAAATGTTGTTTCATTCAACGAAGCATACTTCCTCGACAGAAATCCGTTTCCCCCAAAATCGGTGGGGTTATCTTTCTTTCTTGAAGTTCTAAAATGTTTGTGTTTCAAACTTTATGGTTTCGACGGCATCATCATCGACCTTTTTCTCGTCGAATTTCGACTCACAGAATGCAACAGTTCTGTAGTCGATCGAAAACGTTGTTTTAGTCGACGAAGCATAACATCCTCGACAGAACTCCGTTTCATCCAAAATTAGTGGAGTTAGCTTTATTTCTTGAAACTCTAAAACTTTGGTGTTTTGAACTTGCTGGTTCAATGATATCTTCATCGACCATTTTTCAGTCGAAGTTCGTCTCACAGAACTCAATAGTGCTGTAGTCGACTGAAAACGCCGTTTCAGTCGACGAAGCATAACTTCTTCGAAAAAATTATGTTTCACCCAAAACTAGTTAGGTTAGTTTCCATTCTTGTAAAGATATAACTTTGTAGTTTTGAATATTTTTATTTAATGGCATCTTCATCAACTTTAATCCCGTCGGACATCGACTAGTAGAATGCAACCGTTTTGTAGTCGTCTGAAAGTACCACTTCAGTCGACGGGGCATAACTTCGGCTAGAGACGTCTATAAATTAGTTGGGTTAGCTACAATTTTTATGTTTTGTGATTTTTCATTTGAAGTCATCTCTATTGAGTTTATGTCCTTCGAAGATCAACAGCACCTATAGTAGCTTCAGAATCGACTGCTGGAGCTTCGACTAACCAACTTCAACTATTTTAATTTTGACTTTTCTCCTTCGACCACTCCAACATCGAGTAGTAGTCTCCTTCGACCACTCCAGCATCGAGTAGTAGTCGCGGGGTTGATCGGGATAATTGGATTTGCTTCTTTTAAATGATATAATGACTTATGATGTCTCTTTTGACTTGATATACATTCGCTTTTGTACATTATTTTCCTCGAACATCCTACTTTCGATTTCTTTGACGTTCGCGGGATCCTCACCACACGAGTTGAGGAATGGACATTGATGCCCCTGCACTTCATCCTTAATGAAGCTTCTTCAGCATACCTGAGAAGGAACTCTTCAAGAAAGGCATATAAAGTTCGGGCGCACGACGCACTGCAGTGGAAACACCTCACTCAAAGTGGCCCCAACCGACAAACCAAAGGTATAAAGGGGAGGTGCGGGCCTCTCCGAACTATCCTTCTCCACATGTAATGAACCGTGGGCACAAGTGTATAGGCCCGCGGTTACCACCCTTCCCCACCTACTTTGATCTAAATTATTGGATGTGGGTGTTGTGGTGCATGCTGTTAGGTTTATAGGTTATTACGACGCATGTGTTGTGTTAACCAACAAATATGAGTTCGGGCCTAAAGCTCGGATCGGGTCCAATGCCTGTAAAATATCGACATGAGTCTGGAGTCATGGCCGGATTTGGTCCAACGCCCGTTAACCAAAAGCAAACTTTTGGAGCAAACGCCACCTCTTCGCATGTTCAGATGTAAGAGCTAATAAATAGGAATCCACGAACCAACTGTTTTCTCGACTTAAATAGCTTTATAAAAGTACATCGGTGGCGACTCCATAATATCTTACCTAGGTTAAGTAACAACAACATGTTTTCTACAGAGCCATCATGGATGAGGGAAGGCGACACGAGTCGCTCCCGATCCTCCTGAATATTCCTTCTACGGATCATGCTCCGCCCATCGCCCTTCGCCCTTCGTCTCTTCAACGAGCATAGAAACGATCGCGAGGGCTCGAGCAGGCCCAATTAGGAATTAAGGGAGTATCAACCCCGATATCCTCCGCAACACTTAGACGTTCAAGTTTTGGTATCGACAAAATGACATCGGGGGGAGGGGGCCCGGATCCTCGTATCGGCCAGACTACCGCGCGCGCTAGGCCGGAAAGTGCGCGTACAATGAATATGGAAATAAAATATTTGTATACATCTTTAGTGACTACGTTGCTAGTCTTCGTGGAATATCTCCTTTTCATTCGGTGATTTTGACAACTATTCCGTTCCGAGCCTTGTGATCATCCAAGTCTTTCCATGATTGCTGTTGATCGACCGTATCACTCACTAGCCTTCACTGTAGAGTTTTCCCTTTTGCTCAGATGACTGTCACTTGATCGTATTGCTTGATAACCCCTGTCGTCAGGTAACCTCCATCGCTTAGTAGCTGTTTCGCACACAAGCCTTCTCCTAATGTATTTCCGCAAATACCTCACTAAGAGGCCTTCTATGCTCCTTGGACCCAGATTTTGAACCGTTGATCCACAGATGACACCAAGATCTGTGGCCCAGATTTTTGTTGTTAAACAATAACGTTGTCTCTTTCACTTCAGCCTATCTATAAAAACATATAAACAACAAAAGGGTTATAATAATCAAGTAATCAGCAAAAGGAAATGGTTACTCACTCAACAAAATCAGACTTCTCACACTGTGAATTCAACGTATTATCTCCTACATGGTAACGACATGTACAATTACTAGAGTCACGACTCACCGTGCCGCACACCCTTTTTGCACAACACCTATATCCTATGGGGGAAGCCATTCAATTCCAGTGTCATTCCCACACTTGTGCTCTACTCTTGAATCACGAGACTTTCCACATTCATTCGCAAGTGCGTGTCTAACTATCCAAATTTCATCCATTCATGACTTCCTAAAAATGACACAATAAGAATGACATCCTATCGATGTTAGCGACTAGTTACTTGCAATAAGAATCGATGACACACAACAAACTATAGAGAATTCATTAGCTGCTCATTGACCATCTGGAGACATAGTCTCTCTCTCTGGATAGCCGGGTTGAGCACACAACTTCTGGGTTCTCTCACGCACACAAATTGTGAGAGAATCAGTCGAGACAATGACACAACTCACTTGTTTCTCATCTTACCATATAGAGTTAATTGTTAATTGTCATCTCAACTCCATTTTACAAAGGGAAGTCATTATGGAACTTTTCCAAATTCATTTGAACAATTCGTTTGAATTGTTTCCTAGAATGTAGATTCACAACGAATCAGACTCGTTATAGACGATACATTCTTAATAGTTGTTATGCTTAAGAATGAAAGTTCTTCAAAGGTTTTTATAAATTAATTTTTTCATTTGAATGATAAAAATAAATGAATCATATCATAATTCATATGATTTAATTTAAACCTTATCCCTTTACAATGTAACCTTTTGTGGATAATACTATTTCTCATGATAAAAAGATTTCATTCCAAGTCGTTATTCATGGTGTCCATAATTGATTTAATATTCATCTATCATAATTGGTTTAGGCATTACAATTTAAAATCAATTTCTATAATATATTCCAAATGAATTATCCAAAATATATCGATATTTAGAGATGTTAAGTGCAATTTTACAACAACATTTTATTGTAAATCGGTAATACACTTCTTAGGCTCATCATCATAATCGAATGTCCACATTCTCCTAATTTTTGATGAAGAAGAAATGTAATTAGTTTAGCTCCCCACACCTGCGATAAGTTTTTCTCATAGAAAAAAAAATTAAGATTGATATAAGTATGCAACATGTAAAGCACGCCATCTCATGTAAGTATAAAATTAAGATTCTTCTACTTTGTTATATCAAAATGAAATGGAATATAGTGAAATGTAATTATTATTAAATGTGCTACAAGAATATTTTGTCAAAGAAAAGTAGTTTACCCATTGGGTCACATAATTCAATAACTAGAAAAACAGGAGAGCTATGTGTTGTTCAATCCTCATCGTTGGACAAGAAAAGAAAGTAAAGTGTCGTCCAATCCTCATCGTTAGATCGTACAAGCATAAAAATTGGCTTTTCAACCATCCTCTCCATCCTTGTGATTCATTCACTAAAATCGTGTATCCTTTCCAAAATAAAGTGTTCGGTAAAGCTATTCTTCCTCACAAGGTTCTTTTTTTTTGTATTTTTTGATAAGAGGGATCAACATTAGCAACATCACGCTTTGCCGGTTACGCTTGTAGCAATTATCAGAGTTGTCTTTCATTGATGGAACAATTTCCTACTTGGTGGGGCTTCTTCACAAACTCACCGACCATCAACTTTGCTTACAGGAACTATTTCCTTTCCATATTGTTTTGGCATACCAATAATCACATGGTCAAAGGGAATTGCTTGGCTCTCATCCTTAACACAAGAGGCCATGTATCTAAACATCACTCTTCCTAAGTTAACAGGAATACATCTCGTCATAACAGCCATCATATTCCAATCATTGGGTATAAGGGAGTCAATATGCCAATACAAGGAGCCAAGCAATTCATTACCATTATGTTAAACATGCGGTTGCTGAAGCTTAAGGTTGTGCTCTACAGATAACAACTAGTCTAAATGGGGAAACTATCATTGATAGTCTGGTAGGCTTCCAACTTGAACACCCTGCATACATTAAAAATAGAGAAAATCCAAGTCTTCTCTCCCATCACCACCTTGACAAACTTAATCATGGAATCCTACTTCTGGAAAGTGACGTTTGCATGGAACTCCCTTATCTTGGAGACAAATCCAACAACATCATACGCACATAATGATTTCTCAAGTTAGCGTCGCATTTTCTCCTCAAAGTTGAGTTGATGTTAACAGAAGCAAATAACATTGATTGTTCTACATGAAGCAATATCTCTTCTGTCAAGATTTCAATTTGACAAGCCATTATCCTCAAGCACGAGATTAATCTCATATTTAGAGGAAATTCCATTGACAACAAGCACAAAAACATTTATATCCTCAACTCATTTCAATTCTTTAACATTCGAAGAGGTAGGTTTCATAATGTTTTTTTATACTTGAGTGTACACGCGCACCCTCTGACCTAACATTTATATCCTCAACTCATTTCATTCGCGCGTGACAGTTCGGACGACAAAAGGATTCGGGCTCGCTCTCCATGATGTCCTCCAATCGACGCCATGACTCGAACTTCGAGGCGCTGCGAAGGAAATTGGAAGTCGATCCTCCCTCGATTTCGAATCAAGCTGACCAAGCCCTTGTCGATCGTCTCCATGCTCCTCAGGACGTCTGGCGAATAATGGAGCATGATCTGCGAAAGGAATTTTCTGGAGGTTTAGAGCAGCTCGTTCGCCTTCCCTCATCCATGATGGCTCCGTAAAAATGGTTGTTGTTACTTAACCTAGGTAAGCTATTACGGAGTTACCACCGACTTATTTTTATAAAGCTGCTTAAGTCGGAAAAACAGTTTGATTCGAGGATTTCTAATTACTAGCTCTTACATCTAAACATGCGAAAAAGTGGCGTTTGCTCTAAAACAGTTTGCTTTCAACAGGAGTTAGATCCGATCCGGACGTCACTCCAGACTCATGTAACTGTTTTACGTGCATTCGACCCGGTTCAGGCTTTTGGGCTCAAATTCTTGTATTATGTTGGTTAACAATCAATGCGATACAGATCCTACGGCCTACCGACATGTACCACAACAAACACAATCAATTATTTACATCAAAGGGAACGGGAACAACGATGACTGTTGGCCTATGGGCCTATGCACCTAGGCCCATGGCCCGTTACGGGTAGAAATGAAGAAAATCGAGAGACCTGGTATTCCACCCTTTGTACTTGTTCATCGATTGGTCCCATTCTTAAAGAACGTTGTGGTTTGTTGCACGCGCGTCTTGAGAATTTTGAGATTCTTCGAGAATTCCCTTCCGCGCGCCTTAAGTACACGTTGTCGAATTCTCGAAACTGCATGAGTTGTGTACATGCAAATGAAATATACAAGTAGTGGTGATCGAAAAATTCTATTTAAGACATGTCAAATAATTATAATTGACTCATGAGTAAGCCCGATACTAATGGGGAGTTGTGTGGCCTGATGGTGTCAATCCCCCGTGATATCGGAATAGAATGTCCTTTGGCAGTAAAATCTCCATTTTTTCACGTGCAAACAAAGAATTATAGAAACGTGCAACGCCTTGGTATCAATTAAGTTTGAACCAAATTCAATCGACTTAGATTAGTAAGGCATAACTTACCATTTGAGGGAGGGAATCGAGTCGACTTTTGACCTTTCGGGAATATTCCCAAATGGCTAGAGAGACGGGTTGCATGTCCGATCCATTAATCCATACATGTTATGAGTCATACAAAAGGGAAGGAAGATCAAAACTAGAATGTTCTGAGGAATAATGTAAAGAAGTGAATGAATATGAAGTCAAAAAGACATAATAAGATGCAAATACGATCGTACTCTTCGACTGCTAAGTCGATGTTGGGGTAGTCGAACACGAGCAATCGAAGTTGACCAAGTGGAAGTTGGTTAGTCGAAGCTCCTGCTGTCAATACTGGAGCTACTGCAGGTGTTGTCGACACCGAGAGACAAACATTCGATAAAGACGACTTCAAATAAAAAATCTTGAAAAATGAAAGTTGTAGCTAACTCAAATAGGGGGCTAACCCAACTAATTTCAACCGATCTCTGTTGATGAAGTTACATCCAGCCGACTGACACTACTTTTTGGGTCGACCACAGAACTGATGCATTCTATAAGTCGACTTCGACTTGCAAAAGGTCTACCAAGATGACATCGAACCAAAAATCTCGTAACATGAAAGTTGTAGAAAAGCTAGATACATAACTGTTCCAACTAATTTCAAGTCAAATGAAGCATGGGAACCAAAGTTATGCCTCGCCAACTGAACCAGTGCTTGTGCTCGACCACAGAATCGTTGCATTCTGCAGGTCGATAGTTGACGGGCCTAAACAAGACAAAGAAAACCTCAAATAAAAAATTTTGGAACATTAAAGTTGTAGCCACGCTAGAGAAGGAACTTTTTCAACTGGCTTCAAGTAAAGAGAAGCATCAAGGCCAAAGTTATGCCTCGCCGATCGAAGCAGTTTTTGTGCTAGACCGCAGAACCGTTGCATTCTAAAGGTCGACAGTTGATGCGCCAAAACACGACCAAGAAAACCTCAAATCGAATATGTTGGAACATGAGAGTTGTAGCCACGCCAGAGGGGGAGCTTTCAAAAAAAGCATCGAAGCGAAAGTTATGCCTCGCCGACCGAAGCCGTTTTTGTGCTTGACCGTGGAACCGTTGCATTTTGCCGGCCGAAGGTCGACTGGCCAGAACACGAGTAAGATAACCTCAAATATAAAAAGTCAAAACATGAAAATTGTAGCTATGCCGGTTAGAGAGTTGTCCTAACTGGTTTATGGCAAAGAAAGCTTTGGTTTTCAAGTTGTGTCCGAAATACTGAAGTCGCCTTCCCTTTTGTGTACATAATCAGGCCACTTTGTTTACCCGTCTTTCGTTTGAAAATGTTTTTAACATGAAAGTTGTTCTCCATCAACAAAGGAAGAGGATCAACCTGATTGATTTCGATCCCGTCGTTGTATAGGAAGGGAACGCCACCGGTAGTAGATTGCCGACACCTTGCTTTCCATTCGCTTTCATAGGTCGATTGGGCGCAGTCAGTTTGAACGCAATCTCCTTTGATTGGGAGCAAGTCTAGGTCGGTTGCACCTAATATGCTTCGACTTCACTCGGTCTGCTTCGACTCGAGGACTTCTGCATCGAATGGGAGGCATTTTGCATCTATTAGACCAGTTCCTGAGTCAACAGAGACCCATTTCTGGTTCGACTAGAAGCTCGTTGCAGGTAGTTTTTTCGGTCGAAGACGTTTTAAAACACGTGTTTTGCGGTTAGAATGTGTCTAGGTAGTATAAATAAGCGTTGTAACCCTTTGTGTCAACTCAAATGGCTGCTTGATTGACAACTCGTTGTAAATTATTTGTTGTGAAGTGTAAAGATAGTTGTAGGCGTTCATTCCACGTGTTATTGAATTTTACATTGTCCTTTGTTTATTTAACGTTTCTTTCGTCCGTTCATCTCGATCAATATTGCGACATCTTTTCTGTGTAAACTCGTTTTCGAGAACCACAGTGGCGGTCAGAAACGAGTTTCGTGAACGTGGAATGTCAACACATTTTTGGTGCAGTGAGCGTGGGTCAAATTTGGACAAGGATTGCTTCTATTACAAAGGGTTTGTTGGATCGCTCGACACAGATGAGGCTTCAAAATTTACCTTCTGAGAGTTGGAAGCGCAAATAACTATGAAATTTGTCCTCACTAGTATAACGAAGCGGCTAGAAATATGAGTCAAGAATTTGAAACTTTGCGTTCGCTAATAACTCCGCCAGATGATCATATGGAAACCCGACAACTAACCGTTGATGTTGATCTGAACGTATGTCATCGGTGTGAAGGGGTAGCCGCGACTGGCGCAGCTATCATTGGGGCAAAAGGCGATTTCCTTGTCCCTTGTGAGGAGCAACTATCAAAGGTTGAGTGTCTCCTCATGATCGACGTTGATCTAGAATCTGTCACTTCATATAAACAAATCGACTATGTGAAAGCTTACGGCGGCTTGATTCATCGAATTACAATGAACCGCCATGTAAAACTATCGACGCTCAGGGTGTTCCCAAGACTGTGTCTTGGGGGATAACTGACATATTATCAATAACGTTAAACTTTAATAAAATGTCATTGAAAGGTAGTGGTTCGACATCTTAGGCTTCATTGGTGGTCGAGCATCGATGATCGGTGATGGGTGCTGCGCCGACGATGGTCGTTGTCGCTCTAATGATAGGTGAGGCATCGATGATGGGTGATGTGTCGACGATGGGTGTTGTGTCGACGAAGGTCATCGTCACTACAGTGACAGGTGGGGCGTCGATGATGTGTGCTGCACTGACCAAGGTCGTCATCTCTCTTTGGATGGATGAAACATTGATGAACGGGTCGCCATCGGCCCCTCGAAGGAGCGTCGATGATGGGGGGCTCAATCTTCTTAGGTCTTGTGGTCGTTTTCTTTTAACTTTGACAGGTCGATTGGACATAGTGACTTTACTCAATCTCCTTCGACTAGGAGCAAGTCTGGGTCGGTTGCACCTAATATGCTTCGACTTTACTCAGTCTGCTTCGACTAGAGACATTCTGCATCGATTGGACCAATCCCTGAGTCGACATACTCATTTCTAGGTCGATTGGAAGCTTGTTGCAGGCAATAATTTCGGTCGAAGATGTAATAAAAACATGTGTTTAGGTTGTCTAAATAAGCGTTGTAACCCTTAGAATGAGAACATGATTTCTTTATTGGAATGCATGATAGCTCGTTGTTTTACAATACGATGATATTTATGCATACAATTATTCTTCATTCCATGCATGCACAAAGGAGATCTCTTTTGAGAAGTTTTCATCCCAACAAGTTGTGGTGGAAACTATCATTCTGTAGACGTAGTTGAGAAGTCTGATTCTTAGCCTCCTCAACATTAGTTTGTAGTTTCTCCTTAAGAGAAGCATTCTCAATTAGTAGCAGCTTATTTTGCTTTTTGAGTGTTTGATTACTTGAAGAGAACGATTCAAGTTTATCAAACGTTTCCATATAAGATTTTCAATCTCATCATCAGATTCAAATTTAGTGTGTGCCATGTTGCAAAGGTTTGCCATCTCAACATCCTTATCCGATTCTGAATTATTGTCACCCCAAGTCACCATACGTCCTTTCCCTTTTCATTTTGGAGGACAATTTAGTCTCATAGGACAAGACTTATTACATTCTAAACACACTCCACTTTTACTTTGGTGTTGTTTCGAGATTCTTAAAGTAACATTTTTCTTAAAGCGATTCTTGTGAAGATAGTTTTTAAATTTTCATACCATCAAGGAGATTTTATCATCGGAATCGGATGGAGATTCATTTTTCGATTACACAGTTTGCTAATCTCTTGCCTAGTCAAACAAATTACATAGAATTTTGCAATCTCTAATCTCGACCGCTTTTTATAATGAGAAACCATGAAAAGTTTTTCCAGATCCATTGAAAAATTTCGCTTAAATTGTTTCATAAAATGTAGATTCACCGCAGATTAGACTCGTTTGAGAAGATACATTAGCAACGATCATTGTAATTATTAAGGAAAGTTTTTCAATGATAATTTTCCATAAATCCACTTTTCCGGTGAATGAAAAAAATCAATCAATAATTGTAAAGATAAATTACTAATTTTGAATTTATTGGAAAAATTATGATAATCAAACGATAGTTCAAATAATTTATTCTAAGCCATATCCTTTTACAATGTGACCTTATTGTGGATAATATAAATTTTCATAATGAATAGATATCTTCCCAAAATATTATTTGAGGTATTCATAATTGATTTGATATTTACCTATTAAAATCAGTTTAGGTATTTCGATTTAAAATCGATTTATATAATATATTTCGAAATTGAATTAATTGAAATCATGTTCTCATATTTAGAGAAGGTAAGTGCAATTTTACATTAACATAGTAAATCAACAACAAACTTCTTAAGCTTGCCATCAAAATCCAATGTCTAATAAACATCATTTCATTACATCAAAGATATATGATCTACATCTTAACAACAAAACTAAACAATAAGACACCGTTTCAAATGCAAGAAAACTTTTGAATTATTGATGAAATCGAAATTAAATCAATAAAAAATTTCATATCATGTAACATGCAATAATATTGTGAATGAAACTAATAATCTTGAAATAGAGTTTGTTGAAGAATGTAGACTAAGAAATGATTGTTAAAATGAAAGATTCAACTGATGTAGAGTTAAAATCACTCAAAAAATATACTATCGTTTTGACTAGTTTGTAAATCTTATTAGTTTTAAATGGGTATTTGCACAAAATAGAAATGAAAAACATACGACTTGTTGCACACATTTTCTTATAGAGGCTTGGTATTTATTACGATGAGATATGTTCTCTCTTGGTAGATACAACAATATTTTAATATTTGATAAATTTATCAATTCATGAGAAATTGATGATGCTATTAATGGATATTGTTACAACGTACTTATATGGCTATCTTGCTAACAACATATACATGAAATTCCCTAATTGATTCAAAATTCTAGAAGCATGTAATTTAAATCACTGAGAATTATAATCGGTCAAATTATGCAGATCTCTATATAGATTGAAACAATGTGGACATATATGGTATAAAAATCTTATTGAATATTTGTTGAAATATATATGTCAAAATAATCATATATGTTTGCGCTTCATTATGAGATCTTGACCAAGATTTATATAATTCAGATATATGTTGATGATTTGTATATCATTTGAGCTATTGATAAATTATCTGAAATGATGGATGACCTCAAAAAATATTTGAGATGAAAGATCTAAGGAAAACAAAAGCTATGTCTTGGTTTGCAGATTAAGCATTCAAAGAATGATTTTTTTCCATCAATCTACATATATATAAAAGGTGGTGAAAAGATTTTATATGGATAAAGCACATCGTTTGATTAGTACAATGGTCATGAGATCATTTGATGTAAAAAAGATCATTTTCGTCCTTGAATAAATGATGAAGAAGTAAATGCTCCTTAAATACCATATATTAGTGCAATTGAAGCATTGATGTATCTCCTAGTCATAATATACTCGATATAACATTTACTCTAAATTTGTTGGTAAGATACCGCTCATCTCCTACAATGAGACATTGAAATAAGGAAAAAACAATATTAGATATATTCGAGGTACAATGGACATGGCCCACTAAGTTTCTCGTGTAAGGATTTTAACGAGAAAGATCTACAATCGACAAATAAAGGGAATATTATGAATTTAATATGGATGTCATTATAACTCCTAGATTAACTAATGCAAATACGCGACTCTTTGTTGACGCTTTTGTATTAATCTTTGGCCAAATACTCAAATGTATCTCACCCCTATAAATATTTTGATTTGTATTCTAGCTATAACAATTCGATAAAAAATAATAAAGAAACTTTACCTCTTTCTCTACATGTCTTCGTCGTTATCTCTCGATATTTTCTTCCTTCTTATTTATTTTACAATAGAAAAAACAATCATAAAATATAACTAAAACAGAGAAGAAGATAAAAAAACATCATTCAATTGAAATCATTTATATTTAGTAAAGTAGTAAATTTTTTAATAAAACGTTTTTCAATATATGTTAAATAATCCATTCTCTCCCACAAGATCGAAATTATTGTCTATGGTGATTCATGTTTTATAGCTTCAATTAGCAACGTGTTCATAATATCTGTAAATATGACGCGAGTTGGATCAAGCAAAGCCAAGTCGAGACCAGATCGAGAGGAGCGCTCGAGTCGGTCAGTACCATCACGCAGTTGAAGTGGTTGAGTTGATTCGTCAATTCGAGAAGACTGTAGATCTCTCGAGGCCGAGTGGAAAGGGAGCTCGAGAAGACATCAAGACGGGCCAGCCATCGTCAGGCCGAATTTCCTTATTTTGCTTTTTGGACTTGCTTTTAATTAGCTTTTGATTTTTACAATTTGGGCCTAATGGGGAGTCAGGGTTAGCCCATCTTTGGTCCTCTATAAATAGGACTCTTGTGTTTATGTTTAAAAAGAACCTTTTTGAACTTTTTACTCAAATTTGTCAGCCGTCAAGTTCTTGCATGACCTTTGCACAACTCTCTTATCGTTTGGTGGATCCCAAGCGTGGCGAGATTTTGTCCAAGATTTTGTCCGTCAAGTGTTTCTGGATTCGGTTGTGTAGCGTTCAACCCTCGTAGAAGTCCAGGTGGTGCTTCGGCTGTATCCAGCAGCTGTCCGAGTTTTATCCTTTTCGTTTGTGTCATTCGTTTTGTTCGTTCATGCGTTCTATTTCATCATAGTTGAAGTATTTTCCCGTTTCCGTGGCTAGTGGCGAGTTAGTTGGTATCAGAGCGTACGGTTGTGTAGTGCGCTGGGTTGTTCAGAGCGCATGGTCTTGTAGCGTGCTGGTTGTTCAGAGCGCACGGTTGTTGAGCGCTAGTTGTGTTATGCGTGGGGTTGTCTGAGTACGATGGTTGTCGTAGAGTGAAAATCTGTTGCTGAGCGTACGGTGGAAGTAATGGCAAGTAGATTCTGACGGGGGTTGACGTTGGAGGAGGCACGTTCGGCTCGTTTAGAACAGGAGATTGGAGAGCTATATCGTCAGATGCAGCAGCTCCTGGGAGAAAGGAGTCAACATGAACCACAGTCTCCTCAATACATTGAGGACGCAAAGAAAATCCATTTGTCGATATATATGGGAACGAGGTGAGTCCTAGGAGATCAACTCGGGACGAGGAGAGTCTTAGGAAGCAACTCGAGAACGTCAACCCGCACGGCCCATTAATATCGGAGTAGACATTCCTAAGTTTGAGGGAAAGATAGACCTCGAGGAGTTTCTCGATTGGCTTCATGCCATTGAGAGAATATTCGACTATGACGAGATTCCTGAAGAAAGGCAAGTCAAGGTGGCAGCCCTTCGACTTCGAAAGTACGCTAGATTATGGTGGGAGAACTTGAATCAGCAACGTCGTGGAGAAGGGAAAGGGTAGATTCGCTCGTGGGACAAAATCAAAAGGGAGATAAAGAAAAGGTTTCTTCCCGTGCGATATCAGCAAGACTTGTTCCTCGGATCGATCTCGCTTTAGTGGTCTTCGAGTGTTTCTGAGTACACTCACGAGTTCAAGCAATTGATGCTCCAGTGTGATATAATTTAGCCCCCCTGAGCATACCATTGCAAGGTACATTAAAGGGTTGAAAACACATGTAGCGAATGCTGTCGAGTTGTAGCCTTATTGGAGTTTCGCGGATGTATGCAACTTAGCCCACAAAGTCGAGAAACAACAAGCTAGGAGAACGCTTATGAGACCAGCTATGAGGAGCACTCCTTGCAAAGGGAGTTCGTTCTCGAGACCAGTCTCGAGTTCGCTCTCGAGAACTCCCAACTCGAGTAACGATAGGGACAAGGCCAGGATTGAAGTTCGGCCGCCCCCTAACCCTGGTTTCTCGAGAAAGTGTTTCAAGTGTCAAGGAGTTGGGCATATAGCTTCCTAGTACCCTTATCGACATACCGTTACTATTATGGAGCTTTCGGGGATGATTAATTGTATGACCAAGAAGGGGAACCCATCTGGGTTGTCGAGGAAGAAGTAGTGGGGGAATTCGATGAGATCGAGTTGTTGGTCATTCGAAAATCCCTTAATGCAAATGTGGTGCCTGAAGAAGTCGACCAGCAGGAGAGGATATTTCAAACGAGATGCACCGTACAGGGGAAGGTTGTCATGTGATTGTCGACAGTGGGAGTTGCACCAATGTGGTGTCTACTACAATGGTCGAGAAACTGAAGTTATCGACTAAGCCACACCCTCGACAATACAAGCTTCAATGGTTGAGCAAAGAGAGTGATCTAAGGGTGACTAAGCAGGTATTGGTTTCGTTGAGCATTAGTCAGAGCTACAAGGACAAGGTGACTTGTGATGTAGTTCCGATGGACGCGTGTCACTTGTTATTGGGAAGACCGAGGCAATATGATTGTCGAGCAGTTTGTGATGTGTACAAGAATACGTATTCCATCACTCTCAATCAGAGAAAGATTACTCTACTTCCCTTGACCACCCAAGCATTAAACAATCCGTCATCTCGAGATCAAACTCGAGAAGTCAATTCGAAGTTGGTGGAGTTGGCTTGAGATATTCGCGAGGAGAGGTATGTATGCAAGTTGATGTTGTTCGAGGCAGGAGAAGAGTACGCTTCGACTATGTCCCCTCGAGTACGAGTATTTTTACAAGAATTTGATGATGTGTTTCCTAAGAAGATGCCGGGAGGACTTCCTCCGCTGAGGGGCATACAACATCAAATCGACCTCATTCCTAGAGTTTCGCTGCCTAATCGACCTGTATATCGATGTAATCCCGACGAGACGAGAGAGAGCTGCAGTGACAGGTCGATGAGCTCATGGAACGAGGCGTTGTTCGAGAGAGCCTCAGTCCGTGTTTCGTTCCCACCATTTTGGTTCCCAAGAAGGATGGTTCATGGCGGATGTGTCGACAGTCGAGCAATCAATAAGATCACCGTCAAGTATCGATTTCCCATTCTCGACTTGATGATATGCTCGATGAGTTGCATGGGTCGACAGTTTTCTCGAAGGTGGACCAACGGAGTAGATATCACCAGATTCGGATGAAGAAAGGAGATGAGTGGAAGACGACTTTCAAATCCTAATTCGGCTTGTTTGAGTGGATGGTTACGCCGTTTAGTCTCTCGAATGCGCTGATCACTAATGAACCAGGTGTTTCATCCATTCATCAGCTGTTTATTTTGATTATATTCTTGTATATAGTCGTAGTGAGGAGGAACACATTGACCACCTTAGACAGTTTTTCGAGAAGTTGAGGGAACAATGTCTATTCGGGAACAGCAAGAAGTGCGATTTCTCGACTTCCAAACTCATCTATCTAGGATATATCATCTCGAGAGAAGGAATTCAAGTGGATGAGAGTAAAGTTGTTGTTACTCGATATTGGCCTATTCCCAAGACACCTTATGATGTTCGGAGCTTTCATGGCCTAGCGCCATTCTATCATTGATTTATTAAGGACATCAGCTCGATCGCAGCTCTGATGATAGAACATTTGAAGGGGATGACTTCCGAGTGGACTCCCGCGGCTCAATCTAGTTTTGATTTGCTCAAGAGTTGTTTGTTTGAAGCGCCTGTATTGGCAGTCCCTGACTTCGAGAAGATGTTTGAAGTCGAGTTTGACGCCTCAAGAGTAGGAATTGGATGCGTTCTATTGCAATAGGATCGTCTAGTTTCTTACTTCAGCGAGAAGCTAAATGGATATCGATGGAATCACTCGACCTACGATAAGGAGTTTTATGCTATCATTCGTACACTCGAGACATCGAGTCAGTATCTAATGCCCAAGGAGTTCGTTCTTCATATTAATCATGAGTCTTTGAAGCATATCAATAGGCATGCAAAGCTTAATCGACGACATGCAAAGTGGGTGGAGTTTCTCCAATCATTCACTTTCGTCTTGAAACCTAAGTCGGGAGTGAAGAATGTTGTAGCAGACGCGTTGTCGAGAAAGTTAGCTCTTATGGCCAGAATGGAATCTAAGTTGATCGGATTTGAGATGTTAAAAGAGTTGTACTCGAGAGATGCAGACTTCAGAGAGGTATATAAGGGATGTCTCGAGAAGCCTATTGAGAATTATCATCTATTCGATGGCTTTCTATTTCGAGGCGTTAAGTTATGCATTCCTCGAAGTTCGAGAGCATCTGATTCGAGAGGTTCATGAAGGAGGACTCGCTGGTCACTTAGGAGTTGGGAAAACTCTTGAGATGTTTCAAGAGTACTTCTACTGGCCTAGAATGGCTAAGGACGTACACAAGTTGATCCGACGTTGCGCAACGTGTCAACACGCAAAGAGTCATGTCCAGCCCTAAGGTCTCTACACACCATTGCCCGTAGATGAACGTCCATGGGAGCATGTGAGCATGGATTTCGTCCTTGGATTGCCCCGAACACAATGGCAGAAGGACTCGATCATGGTTGTTGAGGATCGCTTATCGAAGATGGCTCACTTTATCCCCTTGCAGGAAGACGGATGATGATTCTCACGAGGCAGACTTTTATTTTCGAGAGATCGTTCGTCTGCATGGGGTCCCATTGTTGACAGTGTCAGATATCGAGATGCCATGTTCTTAAACTACTTCTGGAAGACACTTTGGCACAAACTCGGGACAAAGCTTTTGTTCAGCACCACTTGTCATCCGCAGACAGATGGACAAATTGAGGCCGTGAATCGGACTATGGGAAGCCTACTTCGAGCTATGGTATCAAGGAATCAAAAGGTTTGGGATATTAAGTTCGCACAAGCTGAGTTTGCATATAATCGAGCCCATCATTCGACTACTCGAGCTACACCGTTCGAAGTGATGTATGGTGTCAACTCGAGTATTCCCGTCGAATTGGTACCAATGCCTTGCTAGGGTATTCTCGAGAATGATGCGGTTCGACGAGCTGAAAATATTTTAAAGCTCAATGCAAAGATTCGAACCCTTATTGAGCAACAGAATGAGAAGTACCAGTCTAAAGCGAATCGTGGGCGAAGGGAACGGATATTCCAACCACGGGATCTTGTCTAGGTTCACTTGCAGAAGGAGAGGTTTTTAGCAAGGAGGAAGAATAGGCTCATGTCCAAAGCTGATGGTCCTTTTCGAATCGTCTAGAGGATCAACAACAATGCTTATAAGATCGACTTACCGGGGGAGTATGAAGTGTCAGCGACATTCAACGTCCAGGATCTCGCATTGTATGAGGATGATGAAGAGCTCCTTGATTTGAGGACAAATCTTCTTCAGCAAAGGGAGGATGATACGAGTTGGATCAAGTAAGGCCAAGTCGAGACCAGCTCGAGAGGAGCGCTCGAGACGGTAAGTACCTTCACGCTGTTGAAGTGGCCGAGTTGATTCGTCAACTCGAGATGACTATAGATCCTCTCGAGACCGAGTGGAAGGGGAGCTCGAGAAGACTTCAAGACGGGCCAGCCGTCATGAGGCCTAGTTTCCTTATTTTGCTTTTTGGACTTGCTTTTAATTAGCTTTTGATTTTTACTATTTGGGTCTAATGATGTGTTATGGTTATCCCATTTTTGGTCCTCTATAAATAGGACTCTTGTGTTTATATTTAAAAAGAACATTTTTGAACTTTTTACCCAAATTTGGCAGCCGTCAAGTTCTTGCATGAACTTTGCGCAACTTCTCTTTTTGTTTGGTGGATCCCAAGCGTGTCGAGATTTTATCCGCGCGTTCCCATAATCGATCGTATTTCTGTATCCGGTTGTGTGGCATTCAACCCTCGTGGCAGTCCTGGCGGTGCTTCGACTGTATCCAGTGGCGATCCGAGTTTTATCCTTTTCGTTTACGTCGTTCGTTTTATTCGTTCATACGTTCCGTTTCGTCGTCGTTGAAGTATTTTTTCGTTTTCGCGGCTGGTGGCGCGTCAAAATATTTTATCAATTACTTTTTAATATATATTTAAAAATAAAATATTTTAAAAATAATAAAGAATCAATGCATAATAAAATAGAAGACTAATTATTTTCATTATTACTAATGAGTAATACAATACTATACTATTATATTGACTATAAGTTTTTTTACAACTTTATTTATATCATATAGTATTGATATAATATATTTTGACTAATTAATATAACTTAAAAAACATAAACATTTTACCATTATTTATAACACATATTAACTCTAACGGCGAAAACGCAAACGCTGTTACGAATATGGCCAAATTGAAAAGTAAAACTGAAATAAGGCCAAATTGAAAACGTTTGAAACGATATGCGAAAACGCAAAGTTGGCAAATTAATTGGGTTAAATATCAATATTTTGCCTATAAAATATATTTGGTCGGAAAAAGAAAGAACAACAAATAAACAGCTTGGGCGTGGAAAAAGAAGAGAAAAATTCTAAAATGCCCCTTATTCAAAAAACTAATTAAAATACCGGGACATTGAAAATATTTTGTGAAATGCCCGGCCTAGGTAGTTTTTTGAAATGACGATTTTGCTAAAGGGATCGAGTCGTCTTTTGAAAAGACAATTTTATCCGTCACAAGTCAAAGTCGTCTCCACTTTGGAAGCGGCTAACGGTACGTGCACGTAACGGCTACGTAGTTTACTAATTAATACTAACGAAAAATAGTAAAATTTACTAAAAGTTGACCGTTACTAACGAACTCACCGCATATTTAGTAAAAAATGTAGTAAAATTTACTACTTTTCGGTCAACTTTTAGTAAAGTCAACGCATACTTAGTAAAAAAGTATGGAAATTTTACTACTTTTTCACTGTTCATTCCAGTTCAAGTTTACTACTTTTGCGCTGACTTTACTAAAACATTTCCGTTAATAACGTCAACGCAGAATTAGTAAAAAAGGTAGTAAAATTTACTCCTTTTTTTACAGATTTTGCGTTGACTTTACTAAATTTTTTCGTATTTTAGTAAAGTCAAACCAGTTTTAGTAAAAAAAAGGAGTAAAATTTACTACTTTTTTTACTAATTTTGCGTTGACTTTACTAACGGAAATGTTTTGGTAAAGTCAGCGCAAGGTTAGTAAAAAAACGTAGAAAATTTTACTACTTTTTACTGTACGAAATATGCTGATAATTACTAACTATTTACTAATTGTGGTGTTTTTTTCGTAAAAAACTCTTCCTCTTTGTAAATTTTACTAATTTTGAGTTGTTTTTACTAAAAAAAGTAGTAAACAGTAACTAAAAACTGAAGGCGTTTACTAACAAATTTACTAATTAGAACAGTGCTTTCGAACCTAACTCCAAACCTATTTATGTTGTGAAATTACCTCTCTACCCTGGTTACTAAACTTATTACTAATTTACTAAACATATTACTAATTTTGTTTTCATTTAGTTCAACTGCGTAAATATTACTAACTTAATTACTAATAATGAGGTCTAGTGTCGTAAAATTTACTAACCTTTTTTTATAATAATATCCTCGTCCACAGCACATTCCAGATCTTCGGCTGGCCATTCTCTTCAACCCACACACATTCTGCAGGTCATCCTCCGAGAACTTCGGCTGGAGGACATTAACGTTGGTTTGAAAGTTAGGGTTTATGTGTTCCCCCGCTTCCGTTTTCCCCTTTGATTTTTGTCATTCAAGGTCACCCAGAAGCGCGAGATCGCGGTCATGAAGATGGTGAAGCACCCTCACATCGTGGAGTTGCATGAGGTGATGGCGAGCAAGTCGAAGATTTACATCGCCATGGAACTGGTCAGGGGCGGGGAGCTTTTCGCGAAGGTTTGGAGGGGGAGGCTGAGGGAGGAGGTCGCGAGGATGTACTTCCAGCAGTTGATTTCGGCGATCGATTTCTGCCACTGCCGGGGTGTCAATCACCGTGACCTGAAGCCCGAGAATCTGCTGTTGGATGACGAGGGGAACCTCAAAGTCTCCGACTTTGGGTTGAGCGCCTTCTCCGAGCATCTGAGGAATGATGGTTTGCTGCACAGCACGTGCGGCACACCTGCGTATCATGGCGATGTATCGAAAGATCCACAAAGATGATTTAAAATGTCCACAGTGGTTCTCTTCTGATGCGAGGAGACTCATCACCAAGCTACTCGATTCGAACCCAAGCTCCAGAATAACCATTTCCAAGGTGATGGAGTCTCCTTGGTTCAACAAATCTGTGCCTAAAATCTTAAGGAGCAAGGAAGAATTGGAATTCAGCTCGTTCGATTGTGCGGATGATGCGGTGATGGAAAAAAGTGCAAGGAACGAGCTTAGGCCTGCACTCAAGGATGTGCTGTGGACGTCAAACCCAACTCCCGCTTGAATGAGAGATGTTATAATCTTCGACTGTCTGAATCAATCCCATGTTCTGTCAACTAAGTCTGTAATGTGTTCGGGTTTGGATCACGTGCCGAATTGTCTTGTGTATGTATTATGTTTCCGTTTGAACCGTTTGTGATTAAGCAATTGTTTGTTGTCCTGGAATCAAAATTCAGCTTCATACCTATCATTTGGATCATTGCTAAGGGGTGTCCGTGAGTTCACATGTGACCAGACAACACCAATTTCGCCACTACAAGATATCCATGCTACTTCTACTAGACAAAAGACTAGCCTTTCTGCCATGTTCAATTTGGATTTGAGAAGAGGACAGGCCAACTTGGAGTATAGTCTGATTCCTCTTCAACTATGACGTCTCTCGACTCAACCCTCACAATCCAACCCCGTTTTTGTGACATTCTGGGTGTGGTTGAGTCATTGTCTTGCTTTAGTACGGGATTGTTTTGTACCTGGGAATGAAATGGTGATGAACTAGAATAGTGGCTTTCACCCATGCGAACCAATGGTTGCCAAAAATTAGGCCTCAAAATGGAACCGATTGAAACAACACAATATCAAGACAAAGCCCAGAAGAAGGAAGCAATTTGTATGACAAAAGCAAATGTTTGATCCCTTCGCATTAAGCCCAAAAATCTCAATTACAACCTCTGCTTGAAAAACTATTTTTATGGCCGACGTACGCCATGCTTCATTTCGGATCTTCTTAGCCGCAAAATCCATCTCCTCGTCCATAATACCGAGATTGTCCCCGGTATCCTTGTCGACCTCTCCATTGAAACTGCCCCATTCTGGAACAGCTGCCGGATGCTGATGCGAGAAAATATCATGGTTCCTCATTACAATGACACTAGGAAGTGCCAAGTTGTTCTCAGGCTTCAGCTCATAGAATGACCATGCCGACCAGATACTCAGACAGCTTGGAATGATACATCAGCCAACACAGCCTCGGGAGTGTGGCAGCTATGGAATTCGTGCTCTTCACAGGATTTCTGGATCTGTGGGATGTTTCGGGGGGGATCCCCACTCTGAGGGTTGATCGTTGCACTGGCATTGGTCATGGCTGCTTCCTCGTCAGTTATGAATGTCCCCAGCCAGATCCTTGGGTGATTTGCATAGATTTGGGCGCCCCAGTGACATTATACTGCTGGACGACTCCTTTGAATTTCTGGAGGTTTTGGTGCCACGATGGGGACGCCTGTTAACTTGTGGGGTAAGGATGCTGCTGTTCGAGTCAGAAGCCTCTAGCAACAACCTCCTCTGTTCCCGATCCAGCGACCGCACTCAGCATCTCTTTCTCCACCGCCATCCCCTACCGCAGCAGCCATCTAAAGTAAAATATTTAAACACCACCGATCAATAAGATATTGAATCAATATAAAAGTCGCGCAACTAAATCAATAATCAGCCTAACCATCCCCATCTCCATGATTCTCAAAAGATACCCCACAGCAAATCGCACCCACAAGCTCCTCAACAACAATCACGCCCTGCCCACAAATTAGGTCAAAGCGAGGAAAGGAAAAAATAGCCCACAAATCAAAAGAAGGGGAAAACGGAAGTGAGGGAACACGTAAACCCTAACTTTCAAACCAACGTTACTGTCCTCCAGCCGAAGATCTCGGATGATCACCTGCAGAATGTGTGAGGGTTGAAGAGGACGGCCAGCGAAGATCTGGGATGAAGTCGACCTGTAGCAGGAACTCGGGGAGGACGTGCAGCCAGGAAACCAAAATCTAACGACAAACGCTTTACCAATATTATATTAAATGCGGATCTGTGTGTTAAAAAGTTAATAAATTTTACGACACTAAACCTCATTATTAGTAATTAAGTTAGTAATATTTATGCAATTGAACTAAATGCAAACAAAATTAGTAATATGTTTAGTAAATTAGTAATAAGTTTAGTAACCAGGGTAGAGAGGAAATTTCACAACATAAATAGGTTCGGAGTTAGGTTCGGAAATACTGTTCTAATTAGTAAATTTGTTAGTAAACGCCTTCATTTTTTAGTAAAAGTTTACTACCGTTTTTAGTAAAAACAACTCAAAATTAATAAAATTTACTAAGAGGAAGAGTTTTTTACTAAAAAAAGCACCAGAATTAGTAAACATTTACTAATTATCGGCATAATTCGTACAGTAAAAAGTAGTAAAATTTACTACGTTTTTTACTAACCATGCGCTGACTTTACTAAAACATTTCCGTTAGTAACGTCAACGTAGAATTAGTAAAAAAAGTAGTAAATTTTACTCATTTTTTTTACTGAAACTGGTTTGAATTTACTAAAATACGAAAAAAATTAGTAAAGTAAATGCAAAATTTGTAAAAAAATGAGTAAATTTTACTACTTTTTTTACTAATTCTGCGTTGACGTTACTAACGGAAATGTTTTAGTAAAAACAGTGCAAAAGTAGTAAACTTGAACAAGAATGAATAGTGAAAAAGTAGTAAAATTTCCATACTATTTTACTAAGTTTGCGTTGACTTTACTAAAAGTTGACCGAAAAGTAGTAAATTTTACTACATTTTTACAAAATATGCGTTGACTTCGTTAGTAAAGGTCAACTTTTAGTAAAATTTACTACTTTTCGTTAGTATTAACTAGTAAACTACGTAACCGTTACGTGCACGTACCGTTAGCCGCTTCCCTCCGCTTTACATATGAATGATTGGATGGTCAATTGGTGTAAACCTCCCGTAAAGTCGGAAGCGGCTAACGTTACGTGCACGTAACGTTACTTAGTTTACTAAATTTCATCAATCGATTAGTAAAATTTACTAACTTTTTTAGCAAATTTTACTAAACAGTGACTATTTTTTTAGTAAAATTGTTAGTAATCGAATACTAATGGGGTTAGTAAATTTCATGAGTAATTTACTAACCCCGTTAGTACCCGATTAAAAACGTTACTAAGCCCGTTAGTATCCGATTACTAATGTTACTAACCCCGTTAGTATCCGATTACTAACAATTTTAGTAAAAACGTTAGTAATTGGATACGAACGGGGTTAGTAACGTTAGTAATCGGATACTAACGGGGTTAGTAACGTTAGTAATCGGATACGAACGGGGTTAGTAACGTTAGTAATCGGATACTAACGGGGTTAGTAACGTTAGTAATCGGATACAAACGGGGTTCGTAAATTACTAATGAAATTTACTAACCCCGTTAATATCCGATTACTAACGTTACTAACCCCGTTAGTATCCGATTACTAACGTTACTAACCCCGTTCGTATCCGATTACTAACATTTTTACTAAAATTGTTAGTAATCGGATACGAACGGGGTTAGTAACGTTCGTAATCGGATACTAACGGGGTTCTTAATGTTAGTAATCGGATACTAACGGGGTTCGTAACGTTAGTAATTGGATACTAACGGGGTTAGTAAATTACTAATGATATTTACTAACCCCGTTAGTATCCGATTATTAACAATTTGCCTAAAAAATCACTGTTCAAGTTTAGTAAAAATTACTAATTATATTTGTAAAAGTTAAAAACTTTTAGTAAAGATTTAGTAAAATTGTTCGTAAATCTCCGCTAGGTTTAGTAACGCGTTACTAAATAGTTTAGTAATTTACTAAACTTAACAGTGAACTCCGAACCTAATTACTAACCTTTGGCTGGTGTGAAATTACGTAAATGCCCCCGTTCGTTTTTACTAAATGGTTTACTAACCTAGTTAGTAACCCATTTTTTTCCCTTTGCTTTCTCGCTTGTCGTTGGCATACGAACGTCCTCCCCTCCCGTCCGACCGTCCCCTCCGAGCGCATTCTTTGCGCGTCCCCTCCGAGGAGTTTCCCTCTGACCACATTCCTCCCCGCCCCCTTTGCGTGGTCCTCCCTCCGATCGTCCGTTTGCACCGGACCCTGCGACCGTAAATGGCGTCAGGTGAGATTGCATTGTCTTCGTCCTCTTTTACGTGCTGTCCGGCAGAAGTGATGGCGTCAGGTGAGATTGCATTGTCTTCGTCCTCTTCGTATTGACGTATATCCCGATACCCTAATCATCACCGTCGACCTGTCTCTTTCCGTTTGCGATTGAAGAATGATTATTACGAATTTAGTTTCTGTAAATGGTTTCCGATTGCGGTTTGATTCTGTTAAAGTGTTGGTATGTTAGGATGAGTGATTTGTGGTCTGTTGAAATCAACATTATAATTTTCTGTTACGGCAGAAGTTGAAGGAGATGCTGAAATGGCTGTTGGAAATACAAACACTCCTGAGAGTTCGAAAAAGAAAAAGGCTACAAGAGTACGTGTTGGTCAGGTAAGTTAGTGGTCCCTGTCCCTGTTTTGTTTATTTTGCCTGTCATTAATTGAATGGTGTTACTTTGCATTCTGTGGTTCTTCTATTACAGGATTACCTGTATACTCGATGTAGTCCAAAGAAGTTAATGTCGGTCCTGGACACATTCGATGAGGAGAGGAGGTTAGCGTTAAAAGACTTAGGTTTTGATGGTCTTCTTCGTCTGGCAAGTAGGCAGGTAAATCACAGCGCAGTGAAGTTGTGTTTGAAGCTGTTCGATCCACAGAAGAGGGTTCTGGTCATCGATGGTGTCAAACAACCCCTGCTTTCTACTGATGTACATGAGCTAATTGGCATACCATCTACAAAGGTTGGTGTCCCATTTAGCGGTCACATAGAAACCGTACGAGAAGAGCTAAAGGGACACCTAAGAAGAGGTAAAATTTCTCTGAAATTTGTTGAGAGTAGTCTGCTATCAAGAACTGCTCCGGACGAGTTGTGGAGAGCAGAGGTAGTCATTTTCATCATAGGTTGCTATTTGTGCCCAACAACGAACTTCGATATCCACGAGGAGTACTTGCTTGCAACCCGCGATGTCAATGCAATCTGCAAATTTGATTGGGCTACTCATATTCTTGATAACTTGTGTGCCCAAGTTAAGACATATCAACAGAATGAAGCAAGATACATCGGGGGTTGCGTGCAGATACTTGTGGTGAGCATTTGGATGATACGACGCTGTTAATATATTCTGCCCACTGATGTTATTGAACTCATCATCATTCGTTGTTCTTTTAACTAGCAAGCTTTCGGGTTGTGTATAATGCAGTTATTCAATGCTAGTAAAGTGTCCATGGCTGCCGATATGTTAGGAAAGATGAACAGGTCATTGCCACTTTGTCAAGATTGGGACGACGATCGGCTCAAATGCGTTTTCAAAGGCTGTAATGTTGAAGCAACATATATTGTAACTTCTTAGTCCAATTATTTGTTCATATTCGAGGCAGCAATACCTGAATTGTTTTGTATAGTTGTATTCATTCCGTGGTTTATTGATGTTAATGCACTTAACAGAATGAGAACGAATTGCCAAATGTGGCAGATGAAGAAGCCGACTTGGTCCACGACTCGGAGACTATGCAAGGTGTAATGCGCCGGTTGAAGGTAAGTCGAAAATCATCGCGATGTACAATTTAAATGTCAATGTCCTTCCCTTTTACATTGGTGTAAGATTGACCTTTTCTGTATGAGCAGAGTTTGGAATTCTCTGTGAGAGTCCTGCAAGGCAGTAACATCGACATACTACGGAGATTAGGTCTGATTCTAACCGAATTGCGAAGAATCGGAAGTGATTCTGATATTCCAAAGAGTCAACCCCACCCTGAAAAGAGGCTGAGTCCTGCAAGCAGTGGAAATGTTGAACATGGCGAAGGGGGAGGTGATGATGTACATGATCCAATGAATGGCGATGTCGGGGAGGTAGGTATTGACCAATCAAATGAGCCATGCCCTGTCCAGGAGACTGCCTCGCCACCTACTGCTCGGGGTTTAGAGAACCCCAGGGAGGTTATACCAGTCTGTGAGGTGGGATCGACGATGGTATCCGTAAGAAGCTTGGTGCCCTTCCAACCTGCTGAAAAACGACAGCCACTCCCGGAGGGTAGTGATGATTACTCAGATGTTCGTGAGTTACGACTCGCTCGTACACTGAACAAGTTGGATGACAAGTTGGCGGCATTGATGGACAATGGTAATTTAAACAACCCTGATTCTGAATCTGAGTTTGTAATGACGAAATCCGAGGAAGAGGTGAAGTTCTACCTTAGGCCAAAGAAAAAAGCTGATGAAGCAGGAGATGTATCGACAGATGACTATGTTGTCACAGCACCAAAAGGCAAAGAGAAGATAGGAGAAGGACAAGTTAGTAAAGATGACAAAGGCAACGAATTGATTGGAGATCCATATTCGCTTCCTGAGCAAGTGTTTGTTGAAGATCAAGTTCATAACATAGCAGGAGAAGAATCTTGTGTGGTTGTAAAGGTAAGTACTGTTGTCATTTTTGGAAAGCATTTACATTAAAAATACAGGATACCGGTCTAAGCAGCTATTTGATATGGTCATTGGTTACAGGAAACTAGTTCATCTACGACAAATGTGTTTAACAGAAGGGTTACACGTCGTACGGCAGAGAGGAAGCCCTCGGCTTTCAAGAGCTCACCATTCGTGCCACCAAAACCACTGACGCGAACAAGGAAGCGCCAACGCACAGCAGTACCTGAGGTATAACAACGGATTACCTCTGAATGGAAACATGTCACCGGGGCAAGACCGTGATGAAGTCAGCAGCTTTGATATGTTGTTGTAATTTTTCCTTTTTAGGCAATTCGAAAGATCATTCCAACAGATATGCCCGTGAGTGAGGTGAAAACATTTACGCCAGCTCAATGGAATATCTTAGAGTATGCATGGAATGAGGGTAGGGATCATAGGTTTGTTTCATTGACTTTGGCCTTCATGTATTGGATTATCATTTTAGTTTTCTTTGTAAGCTACCAACTTTTATTTCCCATTTGTATGCAGTGAATGTTTGTGTACCACGGACTTTGTCCATGTCAATCGATCATCCATTCTGACACTCAAACCAAATGGTTGGATCGACAGTGATGTAAGAATTACTTATACATCACTTAACATATTCTGCGGGATGCACATTAATCGAAGTTGCAATTGCTGACACAGATCATTGACTTCCACGCAATGATGCTCCAGAGAGATGTGGATCCTGCCAAGAAGAAAATCTGGTATCTCACGAGTTGGTTAGGGGTTAGTTTGTCTTATCCTGCGGCACATCTTCATATGCACTGTTTTAATACATCTTCTCACCATGCATCGTTCTGCAATAGAATCTTGCAGCCAACCAATACAGTGGACACAACATGCCCAACATTTCAAAATCTGATGCGGCTGCCCTATATTCACATTATAGGGCACACATCGGGAGGAATAATGAAGTTGAATGGGTAATCATTCCGTCATACATCTTTCTAATGAATATTACTATGTATTGTTGGTAAGTATACATTTGATTTGTAAATCTGTCTGCCCTGTAACTTGTTACTGTGATTGCAGATATATATTCCGGTTTGCATATCAGAAACCCACTGGACATTACAAGTTCTCTCATTCAGGTCATGACAAGTGTTCATATTGGACACAATTAACAACAAGCTGAGCAACCTACATGGGAGGGCAGACCTTCATCGACGTGTTATTCAACTTCTAAGTGTCATCATGCAAGAAAATGAGGGAAAATCCAAGATGAAAGGTTTTCATATCCCGGACATCTGCTCTTGGCCTATAACATATCCAACAAATGTGCCTGACCAAATGGCGGCCGGTCACCCGTAAGTAGAGTTGGTCATATAAACCCAAAATCAGCAGTTATAAATAGTTACACATAAATTCCTATGTTTTGATGTTTTCACCAATGATTGTGGATTATATGTCATGAAGTTCATGTCATTACCCGAAGCACCGAAAGGAGCTGAGACTGTGGTATGGTAACGCCGTCTATAGTTATGCTACCGAGTTATACTATAAAGAACTCACTTCATTGCGCTGCAACTGTTTAGAATGTAGGTGTTGTTGATAGGCTAAAGCTGGTAATATCCCTGATAAAGTGGTCTGGAAATGACATTCGAAAGGTTATATATCAAAGGGTGAAAGACAATACCACAATCAAGAAGAAACGGCAGGATGACAGTAGCTCCACAACAGCAGGCATGGAAGCTCGCATACAATGACTCAGACAGCAGATGCACCTTATGCTTTTTAATTTGGGTCCGATGTACAAAGCTGTTACGTCATATATACATTTAGAGGACGTTGTAATGTAGTTTATATGTGGGGATGACTTCTAACTAGGGGCATGCATTTAGATATAACCAGGGGCATGCAATTTTGAAACAGCAGGGGATGTAATTACTGTATAAACAAGGGATGTCATGCCAGATTGATGTAATACTTTCACCACTGATTGAATGACAAGGAGTGAAATTAAAGATTACATATTCCACTAACCAAACACAGAGTTATAATTACAAAACTCATCCGATGTACCTTCACTAGGCGGATTGACATCACAAAGGTTGTTGACACCATATTGTTTAGGAGATTGAGGATTGCCGAAATCCCTGCACATTTTGGATGACGTAAATACATATTCTTTGCCATCATCATCCGTCTTCTTACCTTCATCATCACCGCAACTGAGCTCGAACTCCGCCGTCCAACTTTCAATTTGTTTCTACAATTTACGGAATGAGTTCTCCGATTTCCCAGCCAAGAAGCACATACGTCTGCAAGATGTCATTAATATACCTTGGCGCAAATCATCAACGTTCACACCGTTAGCCTGGTGTGAAAATAGAGCATCACTTGTTTTTTTGGCGTTCATTGTCCACCTTTGCTTGACAAGATGACTAGGTATGGACAAGAATCCTTCTATTTTGGCTACGTGGAATAGGTGGGAACATGGATAACCAAATGTCTCAAAATGTAAACAACTGCAGCTCAGTTGGATAGAAGACTTCGCAGATATACGTTGCACGCACCTATGCTCACCATCATAACACGACAGAGTGTACACCATGGCAATATTTCCGTCTAGTACAACTTCAACATAAAATTTTGATTCCTTCTGTATCTCAGCCTGAACCTTACGAAAAGACTTCATAGTATATATGCGACGCGCATCCTCCTCAAGTCGGCGCAGCATGGTAATAAGCCTTAAAGATTTCTGAGATGACTTGAAGTCCTCCTCATATTCCTTGTGACAAATATCTTCAACTGCACGCTCAAAATTGTGCACGAAATCATAAAGCTTATGATTTACATTCACATATTCCTTCATATATGCATGCATCCTTTCGCACCGTTGAGTGCTTCTAAGCTCTGCCCAAAAATGTCCAACCAGATACGTTTGCCACCACATATGCCTGCAATCGTAAATCCGTTCTAGCCATCTGGTACTTATCGTACCTGTATTTGTCATTAAAGAAGTCCACTCTTCTTCAACTTCTTCGGATGGTCTACTATTATACATAAACGAGGAAATACGTCGTCGCATTTGTGCATCCTGTACACGGCGTGTTATGTTCCTGCTGAAATGCCAAAGGCATAACCTGTGCCTAGTATTTGGCCAAACTTCTCTCACAGATGCAATCATCGCCTTGTCGGCGTCAGTTACAACACTTATCGTGTGTTTTCCTCCCATGACCAATGTATGTGTGCGCAATAGCCAAGTATAATCGGCAATGGTTTCAGAAGCCATCAAGGCAGCCCCAAAGACGGTTGTCTGATGATGATGATTCACACCTACGATGATGACCATTTGCATTCCATATTTGTTCATCTTAAAAGTAGAGTCGAAAGCTACGACATCACCAAAACAGTGGTAATCAGCTATTGAAGTACTGTCCGCCCAATATATTCGACTCACTTCATTCTTCTCGACAAATGTGTAAAAGGCCATACCCGTATCACTATTCCTCCTACACAGAAGATATGCTAGCACAGAATCACAACCACCATTACTCCCAACTGAGTCTTCCTTAAGCTTCCTGTTATTGAGGTCCTTCATTAAGAAACCAACACGCGGATGTCCACCAGATACTTGTACAAGTAGGCGCATAATATCACACTGTCTAAACCCAACTTCAAGCATTCGGGTTATAAATGTCATATCTTCGTCTGAAATGTTGCGCCTTTCTCGCATGAAATAAGAAAGCCCATTACTCACCATTTCATGATTGTGCTTCAACTAAAGAGCTACAAACTTCCATTCTCCAGTCTCTTCAACTCTAGCTTTGAAGAAACAATTGCAAGATGTCCTCATAGATGCCCTCACCCGACTATTGGCCGTTAACATAGCTGAATCAGAACATACCCCTTCCCTTGAGCAAACCCACTTTCTCATGACGCATTCTCCATTTCGCAGTTTCTGACGATCCCTTTTCCTAATTGAAAATCCATGCACCGTTGAATACATTTTAATGAACTCTTCAACTTCTTCGGCAGTACGAAATGACATATTCATCAACTGATCTTCATTCATACCCCTAAGTATATTGAGGAAGTCATTCGTATCCTGCTCATCTGCACACACATACGGGATTTAGTAGTCCCAAAGCCTTGGCTGTAAAATATAAAGTAAATATATGCATTAAGGTAGAAAGCATTTACCGAATGTTGCATGCTCTTGGTTGAAGACAAATTCCATATCTTCAAGAATGGAATGCAGCTCCACACCCTTGCATCCTAGGTTGAATGTATCACCAACTCATTCTAAGATACATCCAAGCACACATCCCGGTCGTCATTTAGAGGCTACAAAAAAATACATCGTAATGACAAATTGCTACGAGGCAATGCTGATGCAGATCAATCGTTCAGCAACATTCATTGTCAAAACTTGCAGATCACCTGCAGATCACCTGCAGCTCTCCTGTGAAGTTCGCAACTAACTTCACTAACACATTGGGAAGGGGAGGCAGCACACTTCACTACGGCATTAACTTCCCATCGAAATCAAACCTAACGGAGATTTACTTAAACCCAACAGCCGGAAGAATAACGTGCACAGAGGCGGATCTTCCTCTCAGCAACAACCGTCGCCGTATTCGGATCCAGGAGTTGCTCGGACCTTAAATGGAAAATCCGACAGATCACAAAAGAATCACAGCTGCTGCATCCTCCTTAACAAACACAGCTGGTGCATCCGCCTTCGAGATAACCGCATCTCCTATTACGTTACTCCTGCTTCCTCCGAATCAAGCAACTGCATTACCGGAGAGAGGAATGCGGTCGGAGGGAAACTTCTCGGATGGGACGCCGACCGCCGACGGCCGGAGGGGAGGGTCGGAGGGGACGCGCAGAGAATGCGCTCGGAGGGGACGGTCGGAGGGGAGGACGTTCGTATGGCAACGATGAGCGCAAAAGCAAAACGATGGGTTACTAACTAGGTTAGTAAACCATTTAGTAAAAACGAACGGGGGCATTTACGTAATTTCACACCAGCCAAAGGTTAGTAATTAGGTTCGGAGTTCACTATTAAGTTTAGTATCTTACTAAACTATTTAGTAACGCGTTACTAAACCTAGCGGAGATTTACGAACTATTTTACTAAATCTTTACTAAAAGTTTCGAACTTTTACAAATATAATTAGTAATTTTTACTAAACTTGAACGGTGATTTTCTAGGCAAATTGTTAGTAATCGGATACTAACGGGGTTAGTAAATATCATTAGTAATTTACTAACCCCGTTAGTATCCGATTACTAACGTTACGAACCCCGTTAGTATCCCATTACTAACGTTACTAACCCCGTTAGTATCCGATTACTAACGTTACTAACCCCGTTAGTATCCGATTACTAACGTTACTAACCCCGTTCGTATCCGATTACTACCGATTTTACGAATCAAGACAGAATTTTTAGTAAAAATATTAGTAATCGGATACTAACGGGGTTAGTAACGTTAGTAATCGGGTACTAACGGGGTTAGTAAATTACTCATGAAATTTACTAACCCCGTTAGTATCCGATTACTAACAATTTTACTAAAAAAATGGTCACTGTTTAGTAAAATTTACTAAACTTTTTAGTAAATTTTACTAACCGATTGACGAAATTTAGTAAACTACGTAACGTTACGTGCACGTAACGTTAGCCGCTTCTCGTAAAGTCGTTTAAAGGACGATTTTGTTTCGGTATTTTAAGAAATTTTTTCGTTGTCCCGATATTTAATAATTTTTTTTAAGGAGGGTGCATTTTAGAAATTTTTCTCGGAAAAAGAACGTAGGGAGGAGAAGAGTTTTGGGGGAAATGGATGCAGGGATTGCTCCACAACTCCGTCCCTCCATCTGTGAGTACCGAACTTTCTTTCTCGGTTTCTTTGTAACGATTCCCCCAGCTGAATCAAAATTATTATTCCCAGGTTGTTGCCATTCGTCTCCCCACTCCTTTCCCCTGGTAATTCCCTTCTCTTCCTCTTTCTGTCCTTTTTTCCCTCTTGAGCACAAGATGTTTGTCTAATTGCCTGAACCAGATAAGGTGAATCCCAGTTATGAATTTTCGTTTCCTTTCTTGCGTTTTTTTTCTCGATTACCTCTTCATCGACAGTTTCGTTCTTTGGAATAAATATGATTCGATTTCTTTTGTTTAAGTTTCTTGCTGAGGATTCGTTTCTGTTGCATTTATGCAGTCTTGTCGATCTTCTTTGAAGAGAGGGGATGCCCGCGTCTCTTTCCATGGCTCCCCGGAGTTTCTCAGAGGTTGTCTTTCTTCTTCCGCTTCCGTTCTGGATTCCCTTAAGGTACCTTATTCAGACGAATGATATTACTTGTTATTACTTGTTATTCCCCACTTTTTGATGCCTGATTTAGTGGAATGCACATTAATATTCTTGCTGGCAGCTTGATTTTGTGGTGTTTATGATCTTACTATGCTCCTGCCATCCCGCATTTTTCCGGCCCAGTTTGTCTAAAGGCTGAATTCCAAACTTCAGTATCCTTCCGAAATTAAAAGAGAAATCGTTAACATACTTATTATCACCTGTAACTAAGCTTATCCTTTGCTTGGTTCAGTGGGAATAGGGTGAATGGAAGGGAATTAATTATAATTGAGGAATTTATGAAAATTTGGTGGAAAATTTAAAAATTTTATGATTACAAAGTTGTATTGAAAAGCGTATAACTTTTGACTATGACTACCGCGGAACATGTTGCTAAGACTCGTGCTGACTATGGTTAGCCTATCATCAAAATTAAGAAATTTTCTCTTTAGCTGCCAGAACAATTATGAAAACCATATCTAACACTTTTGGCCACGGCTATTTTCCTATTGCTGCTCCTTGGTTCTGATTCGGGGAATTTATTTTGTCAATATTGTTCACAGAAATTGCATCCGGATATCATATGTAGGTTAATTCTTTTTTTTTTATAATTTTGATTCTAATATTGTATCATATGTAGATTAATACTTACCTTGGTCAGTCAATAAAGGGGTGGATGCTCAAGGTTCCTCTTGGGTCGACAGTTCGATTAAAGCAAACAGCCAAAGAACACATGGTGACAATCAGGAATGACCATCCCCAAAATGCAGATTTTCCTAGGACCTACTCAAAAAAGGAGAAGAAGCCTTTCCCTGTACCTATTATTGAGCTGCGAAGGGCTGCAAGACAGAGACTTAAGGGCAGATTACCTCAAAGACCCATATCCCCTGCAAGAAGAGGGCTCACTGTAAAATCCCTTGTCCCTCTGGCTCACAACGTACTGAATGCAAGAACCACAGTAATCAACAATCTCAGGAAGCTATTGAAAGTTGTACCTGTTCATTCTTGTGGGTAATATTCTGGCCACTTGAAGCTCCTGTTTTGTAGAATAGAATTGAACTAGGATATAAACGTGCAATATATTTGTCATGAAATCTGATCTGTTGTTTTGAATAAGTTTAGTGGTCAGAGAATATAACTACTGTATAAGCAATTCTTTTAAATGCTGCTTGTGTTTTGGACTATAGACTTATACGTCAATTTAGAAGTTCAAATTCAAATTTTTGGAAAGCCAATCGATATTGTTTTTATTTAGCATGGAGGCCATTTAATTCGGGCTTTTTTTCATAATGCTCCGGTACGTCAATTTAGAAGTTCAAATTCAACTTTTAGGAAAGGCTTCGCAGCCCTTCGATATTATTTTTAAACAATTTAGTGTGGACGCCATTTAAGTCGGGCTTGTTTACGTATTGCTTCGGTACCTGGCTATCCAGCTGAATTATTCAGGAAGTAATTGCCAGGTAGGTGGACGATAACACAATTTTCTTCCAAGCTTATCAAATCTGGAAATAAAACCCTGCTCAACGTGAGATGCCTGTGGGATATAAAAATGCTATCTATACTTAGTATATAATGGCTTTGGCTTTTTGTTTGGTCTGATGACTGGACTAACATTTAAATATTCAGTGATCATTTTCGGGAGCAACCTTTTGGTGTTTGCTTGCGGTATATGTGGCTTTACAATTTCTTTGAATTATTTGTTAATACTTGTTTCCATTGGCTTTACTTCTTTTCACATAAAGTATACCAACAAGATGTGAAGTCAATAATTGTGGCAATTGGTTCTTGATTTGTCAGAGCTGTTTCCCTGAATTTTCATGGATGTTAGATCGACTGGTTAAAGATTTTATGCATATTGATGGCTCATTAAATCTATGTCCTGGCAGATGGTGTGACGAGATCCATGTGGGACCTGTTGGGCACCCGTTCAAGTCTTGTAGAGGTTCTCATTCGTCCGAACGTAAGGGCGTTCATGAATGGAGCACATCTGGGACAACTGTTGATGACATCTTAACACCCATCGAAGCTTATCACCTGTATGACAGGCTTGGAAGACGTATTACCCATGAAGAAAGATTTTCAATTCCTCGAATCCCTGCTGTGGTCGAGCTCTGCATCCAGGCTGGTGTGGATATCCCGGAATTTCCTACTAAAAGGAGGAGAAAACCGATAATACGTCTTGGAAGAAAGGAATTTGTCGATGCCGATGAGAGCGAGCTTCCCGACCCGGTTCCAGGACCCCCCCTGATCCCATTGCTTGCTGAAATACAGGAATCAGAAGCATTAGCACCGTCTACGGAGGAAGAGAAGCTCTTGCTGGCTGAGGAAACCTTGCAGGCATGGGACAAAATGAGGCGAGGAGCTAAGAGGTTGATGCAGATGTACCCCGTCCGGGTTTGTGGTTACTGCCCTGAGATCCACGTTGGACCGTCAGGGCATAAGGCTCAAAACTGTGGAGCTCATAAGCATCAACAGAGGAACGGGCAACATGGTTGGCAAGCGGCCGTGATCGATGACTTGATACCACCGAGGTACGTGTGGCATGTACCCGATGTCAATGGCCCTCCTTTGTGCAGGGATCTAAGGAGCTTCTATGGTAAGGCACCAGCTGTGGTTGAGATATGTGTACAGGCTGGTGCCGAGGCGCCAGATGAGTACAAGCCGACAATGCGGTTGGATGTTGGGATCCCGTCTAGCGTCAGGGAAGCCGAACTGGCTGTTTGAAAATATCGTTTTAGTGCAAGTCCATATGTGCGGTAGTGGGCGTCCCAGGGATAATTAATTAAGTATAAAATTTTTCAGATAGGAAGTCGTCGTGAAATTCCTCTCTAAGAATGATTAGACAGTGGACCTGATCTCCCGCGGACTTCCCACATTTTTCTTTTTGTATCGTTATAATAAAGCCTTCGAGCCAAAGAGAAGAAAATTATACATATTAGCGGAAGCTTAGTATTTAAAAAGGCTATTTTGATGAAAAGGAAATAATAGTTACAACTTAAAAAATATCTAGGTAATGGTAATTTAGTTCCATAATCATCGAACCGAACAAAATTCAAATACATCTCATCGTACTTTTCAAATATTCAAAACATTCGAATATAGTGTAAGAAACTTTCATTAGCGGAACAATTTCAGAAAATATGGTCATCAGCAGTGAATTGGCTCGTGGTATTATCCTGTGAGTCGCTGATATGGGGACGGTAAGGAATAGATGAATCCAATACCAAAACGATGCGGGACGTCACTAAAAGCGCAGAATGGAGTGACGTAGGTATGGTCGAAAAGTGTTTATGAGGTTTAAGTGGAATGAACGGGAAAAGATTAAGGAGAAAATGATAAGTTGATATTCAACCTCCACGGATATAGAAACACCACCGTGAAAGAAGAACTTGGATAAACTCGTTTGTATCATGGATATAGATACACCACCACGAACAAGAACGAGGGCGAGGCACAACGCGGAGGATACAAATACACCACTACCGATTGATACACTCAACTTAATCTACACTTGGAATCCATCAAATGAAGAACGAGGTTGAAGGAGAATTCACTCACATTGAATAGATGACAAAAGTATAACAAAGGGGTTTTTTTAATTCAAGATAATCTGCTCCGAAGAGAGTACAAAGGCACATTATATAGTAACCTTGAAAGGAAAAGAAATAAATGCAAGACATTAAATCTAAAATGATGCATGCATGGCTCGATTCATGAATAAACCATAAATGACTTATTGGAAATGCAACAAACATAAATGCTAATATATGAATGGGAAGATGCATGAATGGATAAGTGCATGAACGGCCTGGAGCTTGAACCGCCCTCAATGATGGTCGTTTGAACTTGGCTTCGCTCGCTAAGCCTTCTTCGGATGTCGCTTGACAAACTGATCACGATTAAGCTGGCTTCGTTGCCTCATTGTGTTCGTCGCTCGTTAATTCTCCCTCGAGCTGACTGGTTCCCTGATGGTCCTTCCCTTAATGAACACTTTGACAGCGTCGCTCCACCAAGTCGTCGCCCAATTGAGCTTCACCTGCAACTCTTTTCGTTTGGTCTAGTCATCGCTTGAATCGTCTTGTCCCCTAGTGATTCCTTCGCTCCACCCATATCCCCTGGTCGATTGACAATCTTTTTGAGTTGACTCTTACCTCGATCAAATAGGAGTCTCAAATACTTCTTTCTCACACCCAATTGGTCTCGAAGTAGAAGAAATCAACTGTTCTCTGCCTTGGTGGTCACCTAGGTGACTCCTTGAGTCAATGGTAGCTAGAGCTGGGATGGGTCGTCAGCCATGTATCAGTCGGGAAGTCTCAGGTGCATCACAGGGTTGTATAAGTGATATTGTATTTAACTACTTGTACTTATGAGGCTTTATCTCGTGTTATTTAGGATACTTTATGTGTATTTGATCTAAAATCAGGCTATGCAATTTCCGGAGCGTGTGAGGCCAAATCTATGATCCGACATCCAGGGTGATTCATGCCAAAGGGAATTGCATCGAGGAGAAGCCACGTGAATAATCGCGAACATTGACTACAGAATAAATATCGAAGAAGGCGAACATTAACTACATAATCACGATCTTTCTAAATAATCAAATACCTAACATGATGAGCTTCCTAGTTAGTCTTTTTCCTATGAAGATCAATTCGTAATCCCCTATTGACCTCATACTCATCCATGGCTATTAGAATGCGATGATCCAAAAATAACTTTTTTTCTTCCTAGAATAATTTTTGTTGATAGTATTTACGGATAAACAAGTAGATTGTTCACATTTTCAAATGCAATGTTTTCTAACTATAAACAATATACAAATAATATTATTTATTTTTTTTAAATTTATATTATTTATTTAATAATAACCACACGGAACATATCCAACCTTGACTATATATTTTATAAAATACAAAGCTCACATACCGAACAAATTTTGTGGTATTGTCATGCATCACCATACGACGGACATTTTAGAGGAGAAAAAACGACTGCTCGAATTTGACCATTAGGTTTTTATTGGCCTTCTTTATTTAAGGATTCTTACAATTTCATTGATAAGTGTGACATATGCCAACAAAGGGGGAACATATTAAGAAAAATGAAATGCCTTTAAACAACATCCTAGAGGTAGAGATTTTTGACTTATGGGGCATTGGTTTTATGGGACCATTTGTTTCTTTATTTAAAAATCGTTACATTTTAGTTGCAGTTGATTACGTGTCTAAATGGGTTGAAGCAAAGGTTTTGCCCACTAACGAGGCTACAGTTGAAGGTTTTGAAGAACCAAGAGCAATCATTATTGATGGGGGGTCTCACTTTTGTAATAAGCATGTCACCGTCTTGTTGAACAAGAATGGCATCAATCACAGGTCACTCTAACATATCATCCTCAGACAAGTGGGCAAGTGGAAGTGTTGAATCGTGAAATTAAGAGAATTCTCGATAAAATAATGAACGCATCATGGAAGGAATGTGCACAGAAGCTTGACGACGCATTGTGGGTTTATCGAACAGCTTACATCGCCAATCTAAATGTCTCCATTTAAGTTAGTATATGGAAAAGCATGTCAATTAAAGCATAAAGCATTTTGGACGATAAAGAAATTGCATTTTGATCTCGAGCAAACCAGATAGAAAAGGACGCTTCAACTGAATGAACTTGATGAATTTAGGCTTCAAGCTGATGAAAATACAAGGATCTATAAGGAGAAGTCGAAACAGTGGCAAGACAAGACGATCATTGAATGACAATTTGAACCCGGATAACAAATATTGTTGTTCAATTTTAAACTGAAATTATTTCAAGGAAAGCTTAAATCAAGATAGTTTATACCATTTCAAGTAGTTTATGTATTCCCCTATGGTGCCCTAGAAATACGAAACCCAGCTTCAAACATACAATCAAAGTTAATGGACAAAGGCTGAAACAATATTGAGAAGGTAACCTTGAGCGGGCAGTTGTCATAGTATTTTTGAGAAACATACGACAAATCCATGGAGTCGAGCCGTACACTATAAACCAAGCGCTTCTTTGGAGGCAACCCAAGTTATTTTTATGGGCTTCATTTCTTAGGCTTAATTGAGTTTTTATCTTTCTTCCCGTGTTTTCTCATGAGATCACCACTTCAAAACACTCACTATCCGCGTTTGACCATGAAGACAAAGACAATGATCTTGAAGTGATCTCGTAGGGGAGTATCCTTCTTCCCTGATATCTTTTGTCATTCTCTTATCTTTTAGTTCGCTATGAGGTCGTTTCTTAGCGTAGGTTTGGGGTGTTATGTTTTGATGTGCTGCATTTTATGTTAAGTTGTGTTTCTTTAAGATAGGTCAACGGATATGTTGGGTAAGGCTAAAAATACAAAACAACACAAAAAAGTGTGTTGTTACATTTAAGGTTTACATTAGGAATTTGAAAGTGGTATGTCGATATTCTACGATGACTTTAAGGTTTACATTTCTAACGTGTGGAAAGATGAAATTCTAAGCTTAATTTGTTTAAGTATTTTGGATTTTGATAAGATCTCCCAGTAGGAAGCGTACTTAGCTGCAGTAAGTTACATATTCTTAGAATGCATGGTGACTGGTGTTGAGTCGAGTTGCTTGAATTATCTCTTGAAACAAAGTCTTTGACGTATGTGTTGAAAAAAAAAGAAGAAAATGAGGTTGTCAAGGCTCTGGGTACCAATGTTTAGGTATATAAAGAAAGAAAGAAAAAAAAAGAGATTGCCTGAATATGTGCTTATGGTGTGAGTCTTCCGTGCTTGCTCGAGTGAATGATCTGAAGGGTGCCTTATAACCAAATGCCTTGGTTCAACTAGACTGGGAGTCATTGATCGAAATCTTATTTCATGAGTCTTGTCAGAATTAAATGATACAATTAGAGTCATGCAACCGAGAAAGAAGTGAAATTATGTGGTGAAGAAGTTTTACAACCCTTGATGAGTGGATACGGATGTCCGTAGTAAGCTTTATAAGTTACTGATTAACATGAACTATTTGAAGAGTAAGCTTGTTAATGTTAAATGTGCAACTTGTTGAGATGAAAATGTTGTGCTTTAAAGATTTCGAACAAGCATGCTAGATGGTGAAAGGAATCTAGATGCATGGGAAAGATGCGACCGTTCTGAGAATGTTAACAAAGATATTTCTACGTTTGAATGACTTGGTTTGTTGACGAGTGTTTATGAGTTTATTTTTTCATATTTTTTATCGAGAACTTGCAAAAGATAGGTTTTGGGGTGAAATAACTCTATGAAAATAGGGTTAAGGGATCACATTTTAGACTTAATTGATCTATTTTAGAGAGGGATCACACTAGACATTTTATATTATTGGTCTATTTTTCTTTGTCTTTCCAATGTGTTGTTCATCATCTTATCCTTGTTCTTTATGTCTATTTTGGAAGAAAAATTAGAGAAGAAAAGCATAATAGGGAATGAGGAGAGTCAAGGGATGAAGGTTAAGAAGTATTAGCATTGACGAATAAGAAGGGGCTGAAATCCTACATAAATTTTGTGTAGCTACACCAAAAAGGCGTGCAATTGCATGGAGGAAGGAAAGATAAAAGAAATTCCACAAAGAATTTGTGTAGCTACACCAGAAAGCCGTGCAGCTGCTTGACAGAAAGCAAGGCCGATGAAGTTTCAACATAAACTTTGTGCAGCTACATCGACGCAAGAAATAATATTTTCTTTCAAAGATTTTTGAGATTTCCTGTGGTTAGTTTTTTAGGGATATAAAAAGATCTTCCACCATCTTTTTTAGGAGGATTTTGATGACAAGGAGCCGTCGACGGTGACTTCGCCGGTTATTTTTTACTTTTTCCTAATGTCATTTTCGATGTTTAGGATTGAATTGATGTTTTCATTTACTTACTAAATTAACTAATTTTCCTTCCCTAGGTATAAGATGGATCTTGACAATTAGTCAATAGTCTATCTCTTTTGACCCTCTTGGTTGATTTATGTTTGATAATTTCTATTTGTTCTTAAATTAATCTTGGTCACGTGAATACGAATAACCTAAATTAATCTTGATTGAAAGACAAGATTATTAATGAGCGGGATAAGATAAAACCTAATCGTCTTGGACTATCAACTTGGAATTGAATCATAATTAAACTCTCGATAGTTAATCTACTGAGAAATAGAGTGGTTACTAGTTATTGAGATATGCCTTTTTATGACTTAGGGAGGGACATAAGGAGATAATCGAATTTTAGATTATCAAACCAATCATTTATGTGTGCCGATTGAGATATGACTTGCGATTAATTGTTAGGTGAAATCATTACCCTAGGCATTTTCTTATCTCGAACTTTAATTCGTTAGAACTATCATTTTTCTTAATTTAGTATTTGGTTTGCATAGTTGAATAATAGAGATTTGACATGTTTTAATACTTAGTAGAAGTTTAAAATCGTTCTCGTGGAAACGATATCTTACTTGCACTCTATTACATGTACGATCGCGTGCACTTTCGTTGTGAACACATTTTCGATGTGACAGTTAGATGATATGAAGGAGTCCACTGTGATGAATTAAAGGAGGCCGACCTTGGAAAATAAGGAGATCCCCGCCCAACATTCATCAATGTAATCTTAGCGTCCTAAGAATAGGGGTTGTATATGCATTAAAGAAATATAAGGTGTTTTTGCAAGGATTTATAAGGAGATTCACAAATTACAATCAAACATCGATTGTGATACGGGGACGGAAAGGAATAGATGATTTCAATACCGAAAAACGAATGGTGACGTCACTGAAAAGGGTGCGGAATTGAGTGACGCTGGAATTGACGGAAGGTGTGTAGGGTAGGCAGCTGAATGATGAAAAGGAAGGGTTGAGATCAACCTCCACGGATACAGATGCACCACCGTGAAAGAAGACTAGGGTAGACTCGTTTGGCCGCGGATACAGAGACACCACCATGAACAAGACGAGGATGAGGAACAACGCGGAGGATACAGAAACACCACCACCGGTTGAACGCTCGACTCAATCTGCACTTGGAATCCACCAAATGAAGAATGAGGTTGAAGAAGAATCCACTCACTTCGGGCATAAGGCAAAGTCTACAAAGGGTTTATAATCTGAAAATAATAAAATTGAGTTCTCTCAAATGCTTACAAAGGCTCCCATTATATAGGGATTACCTGAACAAGAACTTAAATGCAAGACAATGAATGTAAAATAATGCATGCATGGCCACATTCATGGACGAACCATAAATGGCTTATTGGAAATTCAACAAACATGAATGCAAGATAGTGGAGGCGAGGGTGGCTAGACATGAATGCAAGATAGTGGAGGTGAGGGTGGCTGGACATTCAATGCACCTTTAATGCATGTCTTCAATGCAAGGTTGCATCTGCTTCGACCAGACTTCCTTCGACGGCACCTTGGTTCGATAGTTAGTCGATGATGAGCAAGCTGACAGCTCTAGTCGATGGGGCGTCGATGGTCCTTGTATCGTCCTCCCCTTGTTGAAAAGAGTTTGTCCTCAAACTCTTAGGCTCATTGTCTTCAACAAATGGAATAAGGTCCTGGACATTGAAGGTGGCTGAAACTCCAAACTCTCCTGGGAGATCAATCTTGTAGGCATTGTTATTGACTCGCTCAATGACCTTGAAGGGTCCTTCTACTCGAGGCATCAATTTGTTCTTCCTCTTGGCAGGAAATCTCTCCTTCCTTAGATTGATCCAAACCAAATCTCCAGGCTGGAAAATCTTCTCCCTACGTCCTTGATTGGCCCTTTCTTCATAGCGTTTGTTGGCCTTCTCGATCTGGACTCGAACCTTCTCATGGAGCATTCTCATCTCTTTTGCGCGCTCTTCAGCATCCCGGCTAACAGATCTCGCTTTACTCATAGGCATTACTTCGACGGGGACTAAAGGATTGAGTCCGTAAACAAGCTCAAAGGGTGATGACTTCGTTGTCGAACTTGGAGCTCTGTTGTATGCAAACTCCGCATGAGCGAGCTTCATGTCCCAATCCTTCTGGTTCTTCGAGACTAAGGTTCGAAGGATTGCAGCCATGGTACGATTGACAACCTCTGTTTGTCCATCGGTCTGCGGATGATAGGCTGTACTAAAAACGGGCTTCGTTCCCAACTTGTGCCATAACGTCTTCCAAAAGTAGCTCAGGAACTTGACGTCTCGATCTGATACGATTGACTTCGGCACTCCATGCAACCTCAAGATTTCTCGAAAATACAGATCTACGATATTGGTTGCATCGTCCGTCTTCTGACATGGAATGAAATGCGCCATCTTCGAGAATCTATCGACAACAACCATGATCGAATCCTTCCACCTCTGCGTTCTCGGCAACCCTAGCACAAAATCCATGCTTACATGCTCCCAAGGATGCTCTAGGACGGGCAATGGAGTGTAAAGGCCTTGTGGTTGAACTCGGCTCTTTGCTTGTTGGCAGATAGCACATCTCGAAATAAGACCTCTCACCTGCTTTTCCATTCGAGGCCAATAGAAATTTTCTTGCAGCATTGACAGCGTCTTGTCAACTCCAAAATGTTCTGCTATTCCTCCTCCATGAACTTCTCGAATGAGTAGCTCTCGAGTCGAACTCTTGGGAATGCATAACTTTGAATCTCGAAACAAGAATCCATTCACCTGATGGAATCGATCGACGGCCTGATTGGTGCATTGGACGAAAATCCTTCCAAAGTCTTCATCGTCCTTATACAGATCTTTTAGGTACTCAAATCCAATCAACTTTGTCTCCATCGCGGATAGTAGAGTCATCTTCCTCGAGAGACCATCAGTGACTACATTCTTCACTCCTAGTTTGTGCTTCAAGATAAAGGCGAAAGCTTGTAGAAACTCGATCCACTTCGCATGTCGTCGACTGAGCCTGTGCTGACCGTTGATGTATTTGAGAGCTTCATAGTCGATGTGTAACACGAACTCTCGGGGCAGCAAGTAATGGCTCCATGTCTTGAGTACTCGAACGATGGCTAAGAACTCTTTGTTGTACGTCGAGTAGTTGAGTTTGGCACCACTGAGTTTCTCGTTGAATTATGCAAAGGGTCTCCCCTCCTGCAACAAGACTCCTCCAATCCCAACTCCTGATGCATCACATTCGACCTCAAATATCTTCGTGAAGTCAGGTAAGGCAAGAACGGGTGCTTCGCTTAGACGCTCCTTTAGTTGCTCGAAACTAGCTTGTACAGCTGGAGTCCACTCGAACTTGTCTCCTTTCAAACATTCGGTGAGTGGGGCTGCGAATGAGCTGAAACCTCGAATGAACCTCCTATAGAATGACGCTAAGCCATGAAAGCTTCGAACGTCGTGGAAACTGTTTGGCGTCGACCACTCCTTGATTGCTTTGATCTTACTTTCGTCGACCTTGATTCCTTCAGTAGATACTACAAAACCAAGAAATACCACACTCAGCTGAAAGAACTCACATTTCTTAAGATTTCCATACAGCTTCTTGACGCAAAGGGTACAAAACATTGTGCGAAGGTGCTCATCATGTTCATCAAGACTGCTGCTGTAGATAAGAATGTCGTCGAAGTAGACAACCACGAACTTCCCCATAAATGGTCGCAAAACATGGGTCATCAGTCGCATGTACGTGCTGGGTGCGTTTGAAAAACCAAAAGGCATCACCAACCATTCGTACAACGCATACTTAGTCTTGAAGGCGGTCTTCCACTCATCGCCTTCCTTCATCCGAATCTGGTGATATCCACTACGAAAATCCACTTTCGGAAACACCTGCGCTCCTTGCAACTGATCTAACATGTCATCTAGTCGAGGAATCGGAAATCGATACTTCACCGTGATTTTGTTAATCCCTCGACTATCCATGCACATTCACCAAGTACCATCCTTTTTTGGTACCAATATAGAGGGAACTGAGCAAGGGCTCAAATTCTCTCGAACCAATCCTTTTTCAAGCAACTCGTCGACCTGCCTTTGGAGTTGGTTAGCCTCTTCTGGATTGCAACGATAAGCCGATCGATTTGGAAGAGATGCTCTTGGAACCAAGTCGATCTGGTGTTGAATGCTTCGCATATGTGGTAATTCGACTGGCAACTCCTCCGGAAACACATCATTGAACTCTTCGAGTATGGATACAGCTCGGGGATGGCTCGTCGATTGATCCTGGGTTGTTTCGACAAGAACCAGAAAATAACCAATTGAACTCCTTTGAGACGCTGATCGGTAGATTGGTTCTGCTGCGTTGTCTTAGATTGAGTGGTGAGGGGCATCAAGGTGGCCTTCTTCTCGTGGACGTTGATGGAGTAGGTATTGCGATACCCGTCATGTTGCGCGCGTCGATCAAACTGGCACGGTCTTCCTAGGAGTAAGTGGCACGCATCTATTGGAATAACGTCGCAAACGACTTCATCCTTGTAGCTTTTCCCAATCGAGAATGGAACTCTCACTCTCTGGGTCACTCGAACATCACTCTCCTTGTTGAGCCATTGAAGACGATAGGGGTGAGGAAGAGCTTCCATAGGCAACTTCAACTTTTCGACCATTGTCCTCAACACGGCGTTGGTGCAGCTTCCGCTAACCACAATCACCAAGCAAACTTTTCCTTCAATTGTGCATCTGGTGTGGAAAATACTTTCCCTTTGATTCTCCTCTCTCGCCGGTGTCACACTTAAGGCTTTTCGGACGACCAACAACTCTCCTTCGTCCGGATACTCCTGAATCTCCTCTGCAACCCAAACAGGATCGGCGTTCTCATCGAACTCTTCTTCTCCATCAGACAGCTCTCTAATGACAACGTTTCTTCTCGTCGGACACTCAGAAGCCATGTGTCTTATTCCTTGGCACTTGAAACATCGTCTAGCATTATCTAGCTCGTTCGACTTAACTTCTGGTCTGGTAGTCGATGAAGGAGTTTTTCTCGATGTCGTCAATAGTGGCTTTGCCTGAGAGCTACTCCCCTTGTTGAAAGGCGAAGCCTTCACAAATGAGCGGGTATACGATCTTCTCGCTTGTTGCTGCTCAACCTTGTGCGCTAATGCCCGAACATCATCGAAAGTCCAATATTGTTGTAGTTCGACCGCATCTGCAATATGAGGCTTAAGTCCTCGAAGATACCTAGCAATGGTTTGCTCTTGGGCTTTTTGGACATCGCACTGCAGCAATAATCTCTCGAACTTCCTCGTGTACTCCGATACACTTGAAACTTGCTGAAGCGACTGTAACTTGAGATAGAGATCTCGTCGATAATGCTCCGGCAGAGACCTCTTAGTCAAAGCCCTCTTTATTTTCGACCATGTTCGTATCTGATCACGTCCTTCTCTTTGACGCTGGTGGTTGGTGTTCTCCCACCATAAACTGGCGTACTTCTTCAATTTTAATATAACTAACTTAACCTTTCGTTCCTCGGGCACCTCTTCGTAGTCGAAGATGCGCTCTACCGTGTGCATCCAGTCGATGAACTCCTCGGGGTCCAAGTTTCCTTCGAACTCCGGAATCTGAACGCTCATCGTCGGGGCTCTTTTCTCCTGCCTACGATACTCCGGTGAAGATCCTCGTTGAGACTCCTCACGCCATGGGTTCTCCTCATCATCGCTGTCTATTCGATTGCGGGAAGTCGATGCATGGTGTGTCCGTAACGACTGTAGTTGCTGTTGAAGATCGGCTATCTGCTCCTCAAGCTGAGCAACTTGTGCTTCGTCTAGAGTCATACCGCCTTAAAATCTCCCGGCCATTGACAACCGCAGGCTCTGATACCAAGATGATATGGGGACGGAAAGGAATAGATGATTCCAATACCGAAAAACGAATGGTGACGTCACTGAAAAGGGTGCGGAATGGAGTGACGCTGGAATTGACGAAAGGTGTGTAGGGTAGACCGCTGAATGATGAAAAGGAAGGGTTAAGATCAACCTCCACGGGTACAGATGCACCACCGTGAAAGAAGGCTCGGGTAGACTTGTTTGGCCGCGGATACAGAGATACCACCACGAACAAGATGAGGATGAGGAATAACGCGGAGGATACAGAAACACTACCACCGGTTGAACGCTCGACTCAATCTGCACTTGCAATCCACCAAATGAAGAATGAGGTTGAAGGAGAATCCACTCACTTCGGGCAGAAGACAAAGTCTACAAAGGGTTTATAATCTGAAAATGATAAAATTGAGTTCTCTCAAATGCTTACAAAGGCTCCCATTATATAGAGATTACCTGAACAAGAACTTAAATGCAAGACAATGAATGTAAAATAATGCATGCATGGCCACATTCATGGACGAACCATAAATGGCTTATTGGAAATGCAACAAACATGAATGCAAGATAGTAGAGGCGAGGGTGGCTGGACATGAATGCAAGATAGTGGAGCCGAGGGTGGCTGGACATTCAATGCACCTTTAATGCATGTCTTCAATGCAAGGTTGCATCTGCTTCGACCAGACTTCCTCCGACGGCACCTTGGTTCGATAGTTAGTCGATGATGAGCAAGATGACAGCTCTAGTCGATGGGGCGTCGATGGTCCTTGTATTAGGTTGCATCCCATAAAACAAGCTCAACAATGATTTTGCCTAGAACTTATTCAGGTTATGAAAACCAAAATCAACAATCTAATCGAGGTCGGATTTGTTGAAGAATTGAAATCCCCAACATGGATTGCAAACATTGTGCATGTGAAAAAGTGCATGGATTTTTTCGATGTTCGCACTGTATGTCATGACGATGATTTTCCGTTTCCTATAACTAAGATTACAATGGATAACTACTTATTATGAAGCCTTCGATTTTGCGGATGTATCTTCTTGTTATAATCAAATCTAAATGGATCCAAAGAAGAAATTATTATTTCTTCGTTTGCCAAAAGGGATATATTATTATAAGGTTATGCCTTTTGGATTGAAGAAAACCAACGGGTCTTGTCCAAAACTAATCCAATAGGATTCGATGATATGCTCCATAAGAATATTGAGTGTTAATTGGACAATCTTGTTGTGGAGTCCAAGAGAAAGAATGACCATGTTGAAGACTTAAGTATTGTTTTTGACGGCACATTAAAGTACCAATTAAAGATAAAACCCTTTAAAGTGTGTCTTTGGAACACTGTTTGCGAATTAAACTGCAACACGTCACAATCAAATCGTAATGAACTCATTGGGTTCAAAAAGAAAAAAGAAAAAAAAGAAGATGGGAAAGAAAAGATTTCCATTGATGAACGCTGAACAGATTACACGAGGATGTCCTACAGATTGCCTAAAGATTCTACCATAAAACTAAGATAAAAGACAAAGTGTCTCAATATGTTTGTGTGTTGATGTCTTGTTGATCTTCTGGTCTGCCTTCTACTTATAGAGAATCTTCAACGACAGTTATTCTTGAAGTTACCTTCAATTTACACATGTTTTAATTGTGATTTTCCGCCTGTAAAATCTTATCTACAAGATTATCCACAACATCAGATTCTCCCTGTCTGATTTGTCTGGATCGACTGGGTTATATTTTCTCGATCGACTAAGGGAATCCGAGACTGGAAAAGATTTTCTCCATCACAGGGAGGATCTTCCATCGAGACTGGTTTAAATTTTCTCTATTCGACGGGGAGAATCCTCCATGCTGGATAAGATTTTCTCCATCACAGGGAGGATCTTCCATCGAGACTGGTTTAAATTTTCTCCATTCGACGGGGAGAATCCTCCATACTGGATTAGATTTTGTCTATGGGGAGAATCCTCCATGGAGACTGGATTAGATTTTTTCCATCCACGGGGAGAATCCTCGCTTGACTAGATTCTCTCCATTGACAGGGAGAATCCTCCATTGGGTTAGATTTTCTCCATCAACTCGGCATGAAGTTAGATTTTCTCCATCAACTAAGAGAATCCTCCATTGATAGGGTTAGATTTTTTCCATCAACTAAGAGAATCCTCCATCAATATAGTTAGATTTTTTCCATCGACTAAGAGAATCCTCCAACAGAGTTAGATTTTTTCCATCGACTGAGAGAATCCTTCATCAACGGAGTTAGATTTTCTCTGTCGATCATCAACAAAATCACATTTTATCCATCGAATTGTGTAGATACTCTCAGTCGATTATCGACTAAATCAGATTTTGCCGATAAAGAGATTTTTACACTAGAGTCAAATTAGATTTCCCTCGAATCCACTTAACTATTATACTCGTTGATTATGCTCTACTAAAATCACGACCCAAAATTATCTGTTGTAAACATTTGCCCCCTCACGACAATTAATGAGGGGATTCTCAGAATTAGTCAAAATCTTACGGTAAAAAATCTCAATCGACGGAATATTTTTTCCGTCACATGTTTAAAATATTTTCCTTTTCAATCCACAACATATTTTTAGTCGATTTTGGCAGGTTAAACGAATACGCGACCTTCAGATTTATTGGTAGACAGGAGGGACACTGGAAATATTTTCTCCTCAATCAATCAACTAGAAAGATTTGTTCTCTAGTCGAATCACACATGCATACAACATTTTATTATAAAGATAAGATGTTAATCGACTGAGAATCTTCGAATATCAATCAATCAGTTCTCTTTTATTACAACAGCGTTCCAGAAAACAATCACGATGATAAATTGAAAACTATTGTAGGTGGTCCAAAACCACTACCTTTCAAGGAGATTATTGTCCCTTGTCGATAAACCAAATTGCCCTACGCCAATTCATAATCAATCTTTCCGAATAGTGTAACGGCTTTATCTGATTGAACTTTCGGAGCGACGCACATTACGCGATCACCCTTAATAATCATTTTTGGGATTTTACCGTGAACATGCGTTTCTACACTTTTATTCAGGATTACTTTCTGTCGACTTGATTCTTAGAATATGCTTGATCATTCACGACCATTTTCGAATATGTAAGAATATGAATATGAATGTGACACAAATTTTCGAAGTCCCGAGACAATTTATCTAGGCAGTCCTTATAGATATTCGCGCATCCGACCCTCGAAGGGCACTTTTCAAAGCCTCATCCGAATCTTCGTCAGGCGATCGAATAAATTTCTCAACGAATTTTACATTCGTGTTGTAGTTCATTCCACGCTCAGCGCACCAAGAACGTGTTGACATTTCGCATATTCACACGAAACTCATTTACAGCTCCTACAGTGGTCGCCAAAAACGTGTTTGCGACGGAAACTCGTCGCGATATAACGGAGACTAATACAGAGTTAAACTGAGAGAATCTAACTCAATCCATAGAGGATTCTATCAATCGATGGAGAAAATCTAACTCCATCATGGAAGATTCTCCCAGTCGATGGAGAAAATCTAACTCCGCCACATTCAGGAAAAAAAAGTGAGGTACTGTCATCAATTGTTTTGCAATTGGTTTGGTTGTGTCTGTAGAAAACGAATGTTTAGGGTACGAGCTAGACAAGGTGTGAGTGAGGTCGAGGGATTTGGCTACACTATGGCGTGGTAGATGTGCATCAAGCTTGGTGGAGAAGTCGGGGTATAGACGTGCCATGACAATGAGCAAGAGAAATGTCGCGTCTGGAATAACCAGTAATGTACTAACATTTGATGTTCTGTTGAAAGGATGGTACCTGCTGTATGCTTGATGGATTCCCAGAGGTGCTGTGTTCTCCTGGGAAGTCTTGGTGAGGGGCCAAGCATTGGGAAAGTCTTGGTGATGAGCTAAGTAGGTCGTGGAGCTGTAGGAGTGAAATTCCAGGCGTAGGGCCACTACATGATTGCGTGGAGCTGCCACGAGTCAAACTCAACTAGAGGGGTTTTGGAGTTAGTCGCTATTCGTATTGAAGAACCCCAATCACAAGGATTGTGGAGTTAGTCGCTATCATCAGTGCAGACCAGATAGTTTTTGGAGTCAGTCATTGGGCTTTTGTGTGCAACCCAAATGGGTCATTGATCACAATTTATCAGGTTACTAATTGTGGAAAAACTAAAGGTCTGCCTACATCACCTTCTCAAGTTCACCTCCAAACGACGATTCAATAAGAATAAAGGCGCTATGAAAAAGTCACTTTAAGCTACCTAAGTACATGTGTTATGAATGTGGTAAAAAGGGTCCTATAAGGACTGATTGTCCTCTACTTTGGGAGAAGAAACAACCTTTTGCTCTCAACAATGGCAGGAGAGCAACGTTTCAATAAGACGAAAGTGATTACTCTGAAAAGGGTCATATAAAACGTTTCAACGATTCAATAAGATGAAAGGATCAATTTGTCGGAGGACTTAGGCTAAGGAAAATGAGTGGTTCCTGGAAAATGGTTGCTCCAGCCACATGATTGGGGTATATTATTACTTGGTAAGCATTAGACAACTATGTGATAAGGGATATATTATTACCTTTGATAAAGACCCTTGCTTTGAAATTCCAGACAAAAAAGTTCGCTTCTTGGTAACGCAGAAGGAATGTTTATTCTTTATCACCTCATAGCTTTTGCAATGCAGAAAGATGTTTTCTATCTGTCAAAGATGAATGTTATCTTTCCCATAAAAAGTTAGGTCATGCCAACATTCGGTTGCTATGCAATGTTGTCTCAATGGATTTGGTGAAGGGATTACCTAACATCAAATTTGAGTAGGGTAGCGCCTGTGAAGCTTGCTCTCGTGGAAAGCAAACCAAAGATTTATTCAAATCTTAGATTGAGGTTTCTGCAACTAAAGCGACACTTTCGATGCTTTTAAAAGTTTAGCTAACATTCTACAGAATGAGAAAAACTGTTTTGTAAAAGCTGCGAGGACATATGTTGGTATAGAGTTTGGAACCATTATTTTGAAACCTCAGGGAGCAAACTTGGTATTGATCACACTTTCTCTACTCACTATACTCCTCAACAAAATGGTATCGTGGAGAGGAAAAATTAGAACTCTAATGGACATGGCATGAATGATATGTGAGAGTAAGGTTCCACATAATCTTTGGGCAAAAGCTTGTGAATGCTGCCTCCTACATATCTAATAGGGTGCTTATTGTACCCATCTTAGATAAAACACCCTACGGACTATTCATAGGGAAAAAACCCAACATTTCCTACTTTCATCCGTTTGGAAGTGTCTACTACATATTGCCACCTTCTAAGGGTAAGTTGGGAAAGTTCGATGCTAAGTCAGATGAAGGCATCTTCGTAGGATACTCTACAACATGCAGAACCTAAAGAGTCCTTAACAAAATGACATCTAAAATTCAGGATTCTGTCAATGTAAAATTTAATGACTCAATCAATGATACAAAAGACGCTATGGATCATTTAGTGTATGTATGTACCTCCTGTAGAAGTAGCAGTCTCTGTAGAAAAACCATCAGTAGAAGGTCATAAGGATGAACATACCTCTGCCCCAAGCTCCTATAATGGAAATGAGGGATTAACATTGATCCGTCTAATGAGGTTTTCATCCTCTAATATTGACAATCAACATTCATAATTACATGTTCCATCCATATACAAAAGACGACATCTTAATGACCAAGTCATAGGGGACTTCAAAAGAGGCATTTAGGCATGACGATCTGCTAACTCCTACGAATATTATGCGCTCTTATCTAAAATCTAACCTAATGATATTGAAGAAGCTCTAAGCTATCCAAATTGGATTTTGCAATCCAAGAAGAGTTGAATTAGTTTGAAGGGAACAAAGTGTGGGTGCTTATGCTATGTCCTGATGATCGTTCCATGATAAAAAAAAAATGATTCTACAGAAACAAAATGAATGAGTCAGGCGATGTTGTTAGAAACAATGGAAAACTCATTGCCAAAGGATATTCCCAAGATGTGGGAATAAGCTTCGAGGAGACGTTTTGCTCCTGCAACGCATCTAGAGGCAATAAGGCTTCTGCTAGCCTATGCATCCTATAACAACTTTAAGTTGTACAAAATGGATGTAAAAAGTACATTTCTTAAAGGTGAAATTAAGGAGGAGGCATATGTTGAGCAACCTCCTGGATTTGAGGATCCAAAGCACATAAATCACGTCTATAGGCTCCCAAAAGCACTATATGGGCATAAACGAGTGTAAAAGCAAATGGACTCGACAAGAAATGGACTTGGACTCTACAAGCAGATGGACATAGGCTTGGCTTTGTAATATTTAATCCAAGCCAATACCAGTTTATGATAATTACAAAAGAAATAGATCGAAGTTGTTACAAGAGCACAACAAAAGGACAAAGGGTGAAGATTTGATTACAAAAATAGTTAATTCTTGTCTACAAGTACAATCTACTTGTATAAAAGGAATAATAAAACAAAATGAAAAAATATCGAAAAATAAAAAAACTTAGGTACTATTTGGTTTATGAAAATTTTCTTCCCTTTTCGTTTTTAAGAAAACGAAGCTTTTTTCCTAATTTTCAAAAATAGAAAGTGTGTTTGGTGGATATGAGAAGCGTTGATAGAAAGAGCTTGAGGGCGTGGGTGGGTTGGTGGCCGCTGGACTGAGAGGGGCATGGGGAGACAAGCGATTAGGCTGAGGGGTTCTAAGGCCGTAGGAGTTTAGTGTTTAGGAAGGTGTGAGGGGTGGCTGGGCCAGAAAAGTGTCAAAGGAGGGGGCATCGAGGGAGGGTGGTTAGGCTGAAGGGGCGGGGGCGTGGGGTAGAAGCGTGGATGGCATTGGTTTGCTTCACTCCGCATTGTGATCTCATAAACTGAACTTGCAACAGCCACTGGGAGCAGGGGCGTAAGGGGTGGCGGCTGGGCTAGGACGATGCTGAGGGACGGAGGTTGGGTAATTTTTTTGGATAAGAAACTTTGAAAATGAGTTTAACCCATTTTGTAAAAGTTAAAAGTAATCGAGAAAACGTTTTCACATTTTTTATTTTTTTTACTTTTTTAAAAACCAAACGACTTTTCCCATTTTCTTAAAAATGAAAAACTGAAAACTAAAAAGTTTTTATGAAACAAACAAGCACTTAGCCATCTATTCTTCTTCATCCTTCTTACTTATTCCTTCTTCCTTCCTCTTCTTTCTTACTGTAGTTCTCTTCTCCTCCTTCAATTCACCTAGCCCAGTTATTTAGACCAATCTTCTATATGATATCAGTGTTTTTTTTCCTATTAACTTCATCTAAACGAGTGTGTCCGTCAAAATGGCATATCCACATTTTAGTTTTCCCTTGTCTCCTCCGTTGAAGTGGTTTTGATGATAAGCCTTGAGGTTCCACGAGACATAAGTCAATTCTCTACACGACAAAAGATACTCCTCATGAGAACTTTCCATAAGGCAATATTTTTGTAATTAATATATAATTACTAAATCAAATGTGATTATTCCATAAGAATTATCCAAATTGATCAGGATAATAATCTGATCGAAATCAAATAATTTGGTTACAAAAGAAGTAAAATGAATAATACGTTTTCAATTGAAGAAAATAAATTATCTATTTATGAAAGGTTCTACATGATTGATTTTATATCATACGAATGATATCTTCTATTAAAAAATTTTTTTTGGATAAAAAAATTGTGTTATTTATCCACATTCATCAAAATAAACTAATGAATCTGATGAAATAACTTATGGAAATTCATTTTAATCTTTTACGTCCGTAAGATGTTACTAGTATTTTCTCACCTTCTACAATGTTTATCAATAGGGATATGATTAAATTAATTATTCTTAATCAGATCTCATCCCCAACGGATACTTATCAATGGGAGACGTCATTTGCATATTAATAGAATTAATATCAATGATTAATTCATTTTCCATTTAAGTGTAGAAGCTATATTAGTCAATCCTACCTTCTATGCTTAGAGTTTTATAATTGTGTATAAATAGGGGTTCAATTGCATCGTAAAAGGTGTAGAATACATCAGACATACTTGTCAGATGTTAGAGCTTGTAATTTTTCATTGGTTTGAGTCTTGTTACTCACACACGAGGGACGTGAGCTGTAGAAGGCTTCATTGCTGATGAAGTCTTATGGGAGAGTGACCTAGGGGTCACGTGGGACTTTCGGTTAGAGGCTGCTGGAGATGTTGGCGGAGGCTTGTGGCAGGTTGCTGGCGTGGCCAACCTGTAATGGGGCGGAGAAAAGGGCAGATCCCCAAGAAGCACATATGGTGAGGGACTGACTAGATTTTGTGGTGCGTTTTAGTGTACAGGATAACCTTAGGTCGGGGTTCTCTGTCTGCTTAGCCGTAGTCTCGAGGGATCATGCAGGAGAACCTTGCATAGGGGTTTTGTGTCTTCTTAGTCGCTGTCGCGAGGGATTATGCAAGAGAAGTCACAGCGGGTTGCTGTGCAGGTAGGGACGCCGCTGGAGTGAAAAGTCCCGTAAAAGTCGTAGCAGGTTGCTGTGCAGGTGGCGACACTGCCAGAGTGAAAAGTCTCGAAAGAAGTCGCAGCGGGTTTCTGCACAGGCGAGGACACTGCCCAAGGGAAACATCCGACAATTGGCTACTATTTGTTAGTCACATTAACGCGTGCAATGAGTCACCTTTGTTGTAGAACCTTCTGGTTTGTGTTGTAAAGTTACCTTTGGTGCAGAACCTTCTAGTTTATGCTATAGAAGGCTGATCACGAATCACCTTCTGTATCGCTACTACGTTCTGTTTTAGTGATAACCATCTAAATTCTAGGTGAGATTGGACGTAGGCAAAGCTTGCCGAATAACTATAAATATCCTTGCGTACATCAAATTAGATCACCATCATATTCGTACGTTCTGTCTTACAGAAGCTTGTCCGTAAGGCTTTTTTTTACGGAAGCTTTCTTCCGCTACGGGGTTTGTCCAAAATGAGTTAAAGATCATTAATTGGACTTCAACAATAATTCACCCCCTCTTAGTGTAACAATTGGTATCCGTATGGGTTTCAACAGAAGCTTAACCGCTTCTTGTGGGTCCTATAAAAGCTCGTACCAGCAACAGGCTCTACGCTGCATAAGCTTTCGTCTCTTCATATTGTCTAAGCACATTACATTAGTATATGTTTGGATTACTTTAATTGGTATTCTTGTTTGGGTTTACAGAAACTTGATTACCTTAAAGAACCATATTCACTTTCACTGAAGCTTTAAGCTCGGTGAGAATTAAATTGCTACTATTCTGTAGAAGTTTATGCTCTATCATAATCCAATTGATTTTCAACAGAAGCTTACGCTCTGTTTGAATACAACGATTGGTAAAAGTATTTTGTTCAATAGAGGCTTAATATTTTGTTGAGATCTTACATAAGCTTTTACCTTCTTACGTTCTTTCACAGTCTGCGTATCAGTTCTACTTTGCAGAAGCATATAGCTCTGCGAGAATTCAACAAGTGCTACCCGAAAGGAAAATTCAGACAAGTGGTATTGACACTCGTACTTTGGTCAAAAGACGCTTGATTGTCGATTTGACAACTGATTTCTATCCAACGGAAGCTTGAAGCTCGTTGAGGTTCTACGCTATAAACGTCAACGTTATGTTCTATAGAAGCTTGACACTCTATCCGAGTTGAACTAATGGTTGCTAACTATGTACCTAAACCACATGTTGGGAATCTTCCCATATTTGATGTAAGAATTTTTCCTATTGGAAAATTCGAAAAAGTGCATTTATAAATGCTATCGACGATGACTTGTGGTCATATATAGGAGATGGTCCACCTTATATACCAAAGAACAAACAAAATGATCGAGATGGTCGTCCTACACGGGAATACCTTATGATCGAACGACTCACTAAGATGACAAAGCACTTGATGTTTAGTGTTATGCCTGAAAGTGAACTTGTTAAAGTTTCTACTTGCACTTCATGGAAGGAAATTTGGGATAAGCTTGTCACAATGTACATGGGATAGACCTGATTAGAGGAACTAATATAAATTTCTTAATTCATCAATATGAAAATTTTACCATGAAAGGTGAGGAGACTGTAGAACAGATTTTCCAAATACTCCACCTTTTAGTTGATGCGTTAACGCATTTAGGCAAACATTATACAAATTGTGAACTAGAACGAAAGGTTCTGCGTACTCTACCCAAATCTTGAGAAGCCAAGAAAACAAATATAGAGGAAGCTAAGATCTTTCCACGCTTTGTCTAGATCAGTTAATAAGCTCCTTAATGTCATATGAGATGGAAAAATCTACTCAATCTGACCTAAAGAGGGCCACAATAACTTTCAGAGCATCGAAAGAACCAACAGAAGGTTCTGATGATGAAGAGAAGCTAATTTGGATGACGAACTCGCTATGATAGCTAAACACCTTCTACAGTTCACCACCAAGAAACGCTTCAATAAGAAAAGCCAAAATCGTAATAAGCAAATTGATCCAAAATTGGTCATATGCTTTGAATGTAAAAAGAAAGGGCGCTACATAACATAATGTCCTTTACTTAAAGAGTAGGAAAAACCTTCCGCACCGTCTAAAGGCCAGAAAGCTATGGTTGCCTGGGCTGATCTGGATGATTCTGATAATGAGGAAGAAGAAGCACTAATGTGCTTGACTGCCCACACAAAAACTCAAAATGAATGTCATATTTTCTTTCAAACATAAGCAACAAAAAATGAATGATATCTAGATAGTGGCTACTCTAGACACATCACCAGAGATCCATCAAAATTTTCTCAACTAACACTACAAAACGGAGGGTTTGTTAAGTTTTGTGACCATAGCAAAGGCTTTGTCATCGTTAAAGGAACATTGGAAACATATATACTTTGACACAGCAGAGCTTCTGTGCTACAGAAAGCTGCCTTTTGTCTATCAAAGATGAGAGCCATCTTTGGCATTGAAGGTTGGGACATTCTAACATTAAATTGTTATCCAAGCTCACTAGAAAAGAGTGGGTAAAAGGTTTACTAACATCAAATTCGAGCAAGACAGCTTCTGTGAAGCATGTTCACTTGAAAAATAAACAAAATTTTCATTGAAGTATAAGAATGAAGTTTCTACTACAAAACATTTGGAACTTCTACATATGGACCTATTCGGTCCCACTAGAGTTCAAACTATTGGTGGTAGAAGATATTGTCTAGTCGTAGTAGATGACTACTCCAGATACACATAGGTTAAATTTCTAACTCATAAAAGTGATGCTTGTGAAACTTTCATTTAGCTCGCTAAGAAATTACAAAATAAAGTTTCTACTACAAAACCTTTGGAACTTCTACATATGGACCTATTCGGTCCCACTAGAGTTCAAACTATTGGTGGTAGAAGATATTGTCTAGTTGTACAAGATAACTACTCTAGATACACATGGGTTAAATTTCTATCTCATAAAAGTGATGCTTTTGAAAGTTTCGTAATGCTCGCTCAGAAATTATAGAATGAAATAAGATCTTCTATAAAAGGTATAAGGACGGATCATGCAACTGAGTTTGAAAACCATGAGTTCGCTACCTTTTGTGACAAACATGGTATCTTTCATAAGCTTTTTACACCATACACTCTCTTGTAGACTTAGCTCCTTTCTTGTAGAAAAGGGCTACAAAAGATGTAGAGTAGGCACTGCTCTCTTTCTCAATCACAGAAGCAATCATCTAATTGTTGTCCAGATTTATATTGATGACATTATCTTCAGATCAACTGATGAAAAGCTCTCTAAAGAATTCTCTAAACTCATGACAAGTGAGTTTGAGATAAGGACAATGGGAGAACTCACGTTCTTCTTTGGCTTACAAATTCAGCAGACTGCAGAAGGTACATTCTTACATCAAGAAATGTACACTAAGTAACATCTGAAGAAATTCGGCTTATAAGGCACGAAATCTTTGTGTACTCCAATGGGTACTAATACTCAAATAGACATGGATGAAAATGGTAAAGAAGTGGATAGTAAGGTCTACAGAAGCATGATTAGTTTTCTTCTTTATCTTATAGCTTCTTGACCTAACATAGTATTCAATGTGTGTCCCTGTGCTAGATTTCAGCCAGCACCTAAAGAATCTCACATAACAACTGTGAAGAGATTATTTAGATATCTACAGGGTTCTGTAAACCTTGGCATATGGTATTCCAAAGAATCAAAGTTTGATCGCATTGGATACTCCGATGCTGACTTTGCAGGACGTAAGGTTGACAGAAAACTTACATGTGGTACTTATCGGCTCATGGAAACATGTTGATTTCATGATTTTCCAAGAAGTAGACTTTTGTTGCCCTCTCCACTCGAGAACCCGAGTATATAGCAGCTGCAAGCTGCTATGCTCAACTTCTATGGATGAAACAACAACTTGAGGACTACGGTCACTCATTTGAAAAACTTCAGATCAAATGTGATAATACTTGTACAATAAACCTAATTCTTAATCTCGTATATCACTCTAGATCGAAACAGATTGAACTCAGGCATTATTTTCTGAGGGACAATGTACATCATGGTTCTGTAAACGTAGAATACGTCAACACAGAACACCAACTGGCTGATATCTTTACATAGCCTCTGGAAAGTTTTTCTTTTTCAGAAACGAATTGGGAATCTGCCATCCCATAATGTCTTGAAAAGGCAAATCATTTATAAAGTCATGTAAATACTTTGTCAAATAGAAACTTACTACATAAGGTACAAAATCTGCACTTCACTACATAAGGTAGAATCCTCTGTATGCTACGCAACAGAAGATGCAACAAATTGTATACCTAAACACTATTCTAAATTTGAATAAAAGGCTCCAAAATTTGTCTGGAAGCTCATATTAGAAAATATATTATGGAAATATATTTTCTAAATAAGTGTTGTTGTTTACGTAAGCTTTATGAAATAAAGGCTACAAAGAAGGTGAAACCTTCTACGACTTCATTTTGTCTCTCCTCTGTACTGGAGAAGCTTGTAACATAAAGGATGTTGCTACACCTTCTGCTCAATCCTCTACAGCAAAAGCATCTGCTGGATAGAGACGACCAAGATCATCAGACGAAGGGTCTCTCCCCTCGAGCCTGAATGCTCTCCTCAATGATATCCAACAACAAGTTGTGGAAAATGGGGATGACATTCGCCTACTCCAGCGTATGATTCCGGTTCTGACTTAGATGGTGGAAAGGCAGGACAAGCTTCTTCGCGATAAACTTGGTGAGCCCCCTTCGGCGGATGACGCATGATGAACTTGGTTGTTATTTTGGATTATAAGTACCTTAGGCCAAAAATTGCTTTTAATGGTCTTATGGTTTGATGTAATAAGTGTCATTTATGGACGCACTTTCTGCATTTGTGTCTGAATAACTCTTCTGCAGTGTATGCTTATCCTTTATAACGTTCATTTCTCCTAATTTTTGATGTGACAAAAAGGGGGAGTACTTTACTCTGTGTTTTACTTATAGAAAAATCTTTGATTTTCTATAACTTTGTGGGTTTATAAGGTTATGAGTATCAAAGCTCATAATCAACCTTCTGTTGGGAAGGAAAATAGTGATCTTATATAGTCACATTTGCTAGGAGTGCAAAAGTGAAAACACATCGTTTTTGTCGGCTAAAATATAGAAGTTTTAGGCTCTGTACATCAAAAAAGCCTTGTGCTTTGTGAACTGCTTTTTTCTATAACAGAAGCTTCTATGCTCTATTCGACATAAACCATATGGTTCTGTAAATGCAAGATTAGTACTCGCACTTATCTAGGGGGAGTTACTTGAAAAAATATTTTCCACAACGATGAATGTTTTGTAATTATCAAAAAGGGGGTGATTGTTGAAGTGGTTTTGGTGATGAGCCTTGACCTTCTGCGAAATAGAAATCTACCCTCTAAACGACAGAAGCTACTCTAGAGAAGAACCTTCTGTAAGGAAATATTTTTGTAATTAATGTATAATTACGAAATCAAATGTGATTATCTCATGAGAATTATCTAATTTGATTAGGATAATTATCTGATCGAAATAAACTGAATAATGATTTGGTTACCAAAGAAATAAACTGAATAATATATTTCCAATTGAGGGAAATCAATGATCTATTTATGGAAGGTTCTACATGATTGATTATATATCATACGACTAATATCTTCCATTAATAATTTTCTTTGGGTAACAAAAACGTGTTATTTATTCATATTTATCAAAATAAACTAATTAAACTGACGAAGTAACATGTGAAAATTAATTTTAATTATTTCCATACATAGATGGTTACTCGTAATTTGGAACCTTTCGCAACGTTTATCCATGGGGACTAAATTAATTATTTTTGATCAGATATCATCCCCAACGGATACTTACCAATGAGAGATGTCATTTGCATATTAGTGAAATTAATATAAATGATTCATGCATACTCTTAATCACAAGTTATATTAGTTAATTCTACCTTCTATGCTTAGAGTTTCGTAATTATGTATATATAGGTGTCTGGTTGCATTCTAAAAAGTGTAGAAAACATCAGAAATACTTGTCAAATAGGGGGAGTCACTTGGGGGCTATGGGGGACTCTTGGTCGGAGGCTGTAAGAGACGTTAATTTAGGCATGCATTAGGTCGCAGCGGGTTGCTGTGCTAATGGGGATGCCACCAGATTGAAAAGTCTTGTGGAAGTCGTAGCGGGTTGTTGTACATGTGGCGACGTCGCCGGAGTGAAAAGTCTCGAAGGAAGTCACAGCAGGTTGTTGTGCAGGCGAGGACACCGCCCGAAGGAAACGTCCAACAACTAGTTACTATTTGTTAGTCACGTTAACGCGTGCAATGAGTACCCATTGGTGCAGAACCTTCTGGTCTATGATGTAAAGTTACCTTTGGTGCAAAACCTTCATGTCTATGCTGTAGAAGGCTGATTGTGTTTCACCTTTTGTATCGATGCTACGTTCTGCTTTAGTGATAACCACCCAAATTCGTGGTGAAAGTGGACGTAGGTAAAGCTTGCCGAACCACAATAAATATCCTAGTGTTCATCATCATATTCGTAAGTTATGTCTTACAGAAGCCTGTTCGTAAGATTCCATTTCACAGAAGCTTTCTTCCGCTGCGAGGTTTGTCGAAAAAGAGCTAAAAATCCTTAATTGGACTTTAACATTAATTCACCCCACTCATTGTGGTTCATCCTCCACTTGTAAGGCTTCCAATAGAAGATGCTTAAAGCATATAGACCGCATATTCAGGAAACACAAGAGGAAGTAATGCATCAACAATCACCCTTTCAATTACCAGCTGGGGATTTTTCTTCATCTTTGAAGTTGGACGATGGGAACTACTCACCGTGGAAAGGTCAAATGCTAGAGCGATAATAGCTAGAGGTTATGAAGATTTCATTTGTGGGAGTAGCTTACCTCCCACACAATATCTAGATGGAGAATTACAAACTTATAATCCTGATTATCGTCTATGTCAGTGCATTGACAAGTCAGTAATGAGCTTATTGTTCTCCTCTCTAACTCCGGAGCCCCTATGTCAAGTGGTTTGCACACAAACACGTCAGGATTCGTTATGAATAATGGTAAAGGATGAGCAATCTGAATAAGAACACATATTACACGTGTTTGTATACAGAAGGTATGCGAATTATTGAAAATAATATTTCCATGTACAAAATCCTGACGGAGAATATCTGAAACATCCTTTCTAGAAGCTTTATCACTTTGGGATCACGAACATATGGCAATATGATTGATCCTTAATTGATATGGAGCATCTCTCGTAATGAGGAAATGATATATTTCGCTGATAATTTCTGTCCTTGTTTTGCAGAACCTTCCGTCGTCAATTTTATTTCTCTACATAATTTTTGTAATCTATGAGATAGAATTTTGTGTTAGTTAGGGTAGATGTTTGGTTAGGGATCATAGAAAGTTATATTGTATTGAAAGACTTGTAAGCATTTTGTTTTCATTTGGTTGAAGTATTTGGTTACAGAAGAATGGTGTCCTGATGCAAGCTGTGCTGAATGTGAGTGACGATATGAAGGACTTGGCCACACCGTGGCTTGCTGGAGAACTCGTGAGGACTGTCGTCGGGCACTTGGTAAGAGAAGAGTCACGTTTAGGGAGCACAATGAGGTATTGTCATCAGTTGTTCTACAACTAGGTTACTTTTATGTGTGCAGAAAGCAAGTGTTCAGGGTAAAAGTTGGACTAAACGTGAGGGCGGTCGCGAGGGACTTGGCTAGTGGTGTGGTGGACGTGCATCAGGCTTGATGGAGAACTCGGGGAAGTACCTTGCAGGTGATGAGCCTCAGGAGTGCTGTCTATTTCTGGGAAGTCTTAGTAAGGAGTCAAGCAGGTCGTGGAGCGTCGGAGGGAAATTTGAACCCAACATATGGGTGTTGTCTACCTACGTAGGGCCACTACGTGATTGTGTGAAGCTATCACGAGTCAAACCCAATCAAAGGGCTTCTAGAGTTAGTCACTTTTTGTAGTGCAAAGCTCAACCATAAGGACTGTTGAGTTAGTCTATGTCTTCAGTGCAGAACCTCTACTAGAGAGTTTCTAGAGTCAGTCTTCGGATCATCTTATCACAATCCATCTAGTTACTAATTGTAGAAGCGCTCAAAGGTTATCTAAATCTCCTTCTGCAGAAATATTCCGGTACCTTATGTTAGTATTACTTTTATGGATAAATCTTCGGATCATCTGCATTACCTTCTACGTATTCTTCGTATCAACTGTCAGTCTTGTAACCACTATAAGTGTTCTATAATGAATCTCATCTAACAAGGATGAGAAGTGGATGTTGGCTATTGTCGAACCACTATAAACTTTTTGTGTCTGATAGTTGTTTGTGTCAACGGTTCTCTAACTAGTCATTCAATAGAAATCTTTATTAAAAAAGCAAATCAACAGACATATTGCTACGTATGAGCAGAGACTCCAAAGGTTCTGTACTAAACCTCTATAAGCAACACTAATCTTTATGGTTCTGGAGTTGACTCAATCGATCCAGCATTAGCTAATAATCGCTTTGTAGTACAAAAACCTAAAAGGTTATGTAACTAACCTTCTACTACAACAAGTGTCTTTCAAGACTTGGAGTATACTTCACTGTTCACGCCTTGACCGGTCAAATCTGCAAGGACTCCATACTAAAAGCGTTAAGATTCTGTGTCAATCATCTGTTGTTATTCACAGTTCTATGAACTATAGAATTCCGACCTTCTTTTGATGGGTTTGTTAGTCGTACAAAGTACAAAAAAGGGCTAAGCACTAATTCACCACCCCCTCTTGTCATTGTTACACCAACAATGACCATTTGAAGCATGGGCATTAGATGTTGTAGGGCCCATCATGCAATAGTCGTCTAGTGTCGTTCTTATAAATTAGCTTATTGATTACTTTTCAAATGGGCGTAATCTGTGGTTTTTTGACAAGTGAAGAAAGAAGCAGTCATCTCATTCATCCGAGCAAATATTATTTACCGACACTCAATACATCATCATAGTTGACGGTCAAAACTCTTCTAATAAGCAATGGATAAATTTGTGGGTTGTTCAGCTTTAAGTAGTGTAACTAACTCGTCCATGCATAATGACGCTGAAAATTAGTTGGTAGACACATTCAATAAAACGTTGCGTGATCTGTTAAAAATGGTTGACATGGCTAAAACAAACTGGCATTAATGAGCTGGAGAAGCTTTATGGGTATATCATATTACGTATAAAAATGCAACACAAATGACTTGGCATTCTCTAGTGTATGATGTTGAAGCAATCCTACCCATGGAGCAGCAAATTCTGTCATTACATATAGTTATACAAAAAGGCTTATGTCGGGAAGATAATACTTGTTTACATCTACAAGAGTTAGAAGTTTTGGATGAAAAGTTTCTTCAAGCCCAATAATGGATTGAGTACTACCAGGTAAGGCTGGCTAAGTTCTTTAATAAGAGAGTTCACATCACTCCTTCCAAGTTGGAGATCTTGTATCAGAAGACCAATGATTATAACGCTCTAGACTGGAAGTAAATTTATGCTTAAGTAAGATTGCACGTATGTGATCAAGGAAGTTTACAATAGGGGGCGTATACAAGATAGTCAACCGAGACGGATTCCGTGTTGGACCGATTAATGGGAAATTCTTGAAGCGATACTAGACCCAATTATTAATGCTTTTCCTTGCAAGAACTGAATTGTATGCATGACATTCAAAAAAAGAAGCTTAAAGCAAGATAAAAGAAATTAAAAAACAATTATACTCCCAAGTAGCAAAAGTATAAACTATAGATGACTTAATAAAGAAAAAACAATATTCATGTAAATACTCATGGCTCGCACAAGTATAAACCGTGAATGGCTTAATTAAGAGAAAATAATGTTCATGCAATATTCCTAACACGCACGATTATAAACGTTAAACGACATAACAAATAACAAAACAACACTAAACAACAGTCATGTAATACTCCTAACGTATACAAGTATAAACTGTAAACGACATAATAAATAACAAAACAACAGTCATGTAATACTCCTATCTGATACGAGTATAAACTATCAACGACTTCATAAATGAAACAAGTACAAACTGTAAACGACATAACAAAGAACAAAACAACAATCTTGTAATACTCCCATCCAATATGAGTATAAACTATTAAAGACTTCATAAATAAAAACTAACATTCATGTAATACTTTCAACCCGCAGTGGTATAAACTGTGAACTACTTAATAAAAAGGATTACATCATATCATATCACTCTACCATCTTTGCAAAAAGAGAGACTTGTCGCTTCAATATCCGTGTCTTTGATGTATATAAGCTCTCATATTCGTGAATTGTGCGTAACGATTACAAGAAGGATGAATAATTCTTCAGCCTCGTTAGTCCACATTAGACAAATAGCTCAAGGAAGGGAAGCCACATTGCTACACAGTTGATAAACAACTTAAGGAAGAGGGTCATTAGTGATGCACACTATACATGCGGCTTTACGAATAGAAGACTTGGTAATACACGTCAGAAAGACAACTCGACAAAGAGAGGCCTTGGTAGCCACATAAGACAAATGAATTGAATCATCATCTTCAGTGATATATGTATAGCCGATACATGACGAGATGATAATAAGGCTTTAGGCATTGTGACCTTACGAAGCCCTTCGATAAGGTGATCATATGAAAGACGAACTGATGGCAACGAGAAAAGATCATTCAACTAGGAGGTTGGTATGGATATACTTAAGAAAGGAAGGATTCCCAACGAAAAGAAAGAATAAGCTCACAAGCCGAAGGCCCATTTAAGGTCATCGAGCGAGTAAACAACAATGCATATAATGTTGACTTTTTCGGTAACTACAACGTATATGCTAGCTTCAACGTATAGTACCTCACTCCATACAAGGATGATATGAACTTGAGGGAAATTCTTTTCAACTTGGAGAAGATGATACGACAAATACCAACTTTGAGTTGCCTCAACTTGTCGCTACACGCGTGGTAGTCATCTTGCTAACCATTAACTAATCGAATGAGTTTTCGAGATAGATCTAGTCAAGCACTATCTCGTTGAAAAGATGTGAAGCAATCAGGAAATGTGACACCATTCGAGAAGATCAAGTCAGCTCAAGCAATAGTAAGAAGATCAGTACTGCTCGCACTGATTGGCAACTACTGACCATCCAATCACTACCATTAACTTTCTTATATTTATCTTTACATAAAAGTTTATAGATGCAATGGTCCAAGTTTGTGCTCAACCTATATAAAAACGTAACTCAAAAACTTATACAAGCCTCATTATCATACTTTAAATAATAAAAGATTCTATCATTTTAGGAGCGAGTGGACTCTCCTTCAGGCATCTTTCTTCTCTCACTGGATTTTAAGTTTAGATTGGGTTGAATGTGTCAACCAATGGTAGTCTGTCTGTATCATCTGTATTGATCTACAGTTACATTTCGTATTACAATGGTATCTCTGTATCTTTGGTTATGTTTGATTCTATCGGATTATGTTGATCATGGCGATGTTCTTATATATGTAGGTCAATGAATCAACTCTTGAAACATACTAGTGATGTAATTTGTAAGCATGAATTTGTCCATTAAAGGTCATGTTCAATCTATATAAGGTTGTGGTACCGCAAAAAAAATGGACAAGCATTATTGTCATATTTTTTATAGCTAGAAATTGAATGTTGTCAGAAGTGAGTGGATTCTTCTTCGGACGTCTATTTTCTCTTAATGAATTCTGTTGGTATGGTTTTAATGATGAGTATCACAGTAGGTTTGGCCTGCCATGACTTTACAAAAGCTATAACCTCCTGTAACGATGAGATGCTTCCTAATAATGGAAAAATACCACGAAAATATTTTCTTCATCCTCAAATGATCATTTCGTATCAAATGACGTGATTAGAAAATATTTTCATCATTAGATATTTTAATAATTGATTAATTATTAATTAATTATTTATTATCTTAATTATATTATTAATTCAAATGAGGAATATACTTACGAATATTATTTGAATTAATATTAAATACTTATCTGGTGCGACAAATGATTGAAAGTCAAAAATAAAATATTTATCCTAATCAAGGAAATTATTTTGTTATTTTTAGAAATTTCTATCGAACGTAAAGAATATCGTTATTTAGAAATTACTTTTAAATTAACTTTTCTCCATAATGTCGTCCATGTATAATGATAAATTTATCTGGAACGAATTATCTCATTTTGGAAATAATTGATTGATTATTTCCATCAATAGAAGGATGACTCTATATTCTAGCCGAACCTTATACAATGCGCTATCTGGGGATTAAACTTTTAAATTAAAACAAAATTAATTTTGGATTCCATAATAGAAAAAAACACTAACCAGGTAGTTGGGGGAAGGGAACCAACAAGTTTTCGGATTCCCTGAAACTTGATAAAAGAAGAGCGTCTTCTTCACAAATGGGAGGGAGGGGAAGGAGAGCGATTCTGATTTTTCTCTGAAGGACACGGGAGAGATTTTCAAAGCCATCGAACTTTCTCCTCTGTTTCTTCGTCTTCTTCGTCGGAGTGTCTTCCCCATCAGCTATCCTTAAAACTTGCCCTCTTAAAAAACACAGCGTTTGATTTCGATGCTTCCTTCCGAATCCAACAGCTTTCCCTTTAGAAAACTTGTTTCTTCATTTCTTTTTAATCTTTTGGTCCACCAGAGAAATTTCACTACCGTTCCTGTCTTTCCGATCCTAACCAAGGTAAACAAAATCAGCGCTATGGAAACTCAGCTGACCAACCCAAGCGAAGTATTCAACAACAACAGTGAGAAGAGCATCATACCTCTGGCCGCGACGGTCTTCGACCACTCTGAACGCAGTGGCAACAACATCGATTACTGACGATAACCTTGGCTCCGTCAACTCTGGCCTGCGGCGTCTGGAAGTCTCTTCACGGCAGCGAGGGAAGTAAGCTCCCTTAGACAACACAACTAACCACAATGCCCTACCTTCGGCAGAAAACCATCACTGAGCTCCTCGCGGACGTGCATTAGCTTTGCGAGGGGCTCCCCTTTTGCTCTATCTTGCTTTTCTTTCTACGTGCAGGCAATATCGGTGAAGATGTCTACTACCATCTTGTCATTCAGCTCCATCAAACATCAATGAGACTCTCAACGATAGACGCCCAACCTCCCTTCGTAGTTAAACAACCAACAGCGGTGAGTAACCTCACTCTTATTCTCACATATATGTCTTCATGCGATAGTATTTGACCCTCTTTTTCTCCCCTTTCCTCTTTTGTTTTCTGCGAGATATCGAGGAGCTCAAAGCTTGTGTGTTGATCAGTCCCAACACCGTATATTGCCCCATGAACATCACCGGTGCTTCCATCACAAACATCCAGCGGAGAAGTCCCTCCCGACGTGCACACGGGTCTCCCATGGCGAGCGTACGTGCTCGAGAGGTGTGGGGTAGGTTGTTTCCCATCGCGTGCGCCTTTCCCCATGAACATCTCCTTAATCCATGCCAAGCGAGCTTCGTTCACGACGTCATAACCGGAGCTAGCGAGCTCGAAACCCTGCGAAATCAGGTCCATCCTCTTCTTATCTCTTCTGGGTTTGCGTCGATAGCTTCTGGGATTGATTGTGCAATGCACTGCTCGATTTACCTTCGATTATTGGGATACATGCATGCTGAAATAAGAATATCGCTGCTGCTGCGTATACCTGAGATTTTTTGTCATAATTCGTTACCCAATGCATGGATTAGACTATTTTATAACTCTTTAGCTTCCTTTCTTGATACAGAACAACTTCTCTGTTGAAATGTTTTAAGAAAAACGCATTTTGCTGGTGTTTTTCCTCTTGAACGTCGAAGAATGCAGCTACCCTGTTTTGTGCATCCGTGGAGCGCGCAGTTGTATTCCATCAGGCGTATTTTCGTCTATATAGATCAGATTCGCTTGAAACTACTTGGAATCATTCTCTTTTTGCTCTTACTATGATTTTTGTGTTTTAAGTTTCCTCATTTAATACTTTTTGGTCGAGTTTTATCTGTTCGAAAAAACAGCTTGATTCTGTGCACGAGCAGGATAGCTGTTTCAGTTTTTTCGAACACAACTCGAACGTATGAGCTCCGTTTGATCTGAAATTGATTGTACCGTATCCTTTGAGTTCTCTAAATCTTTTGTGCTATACACTTTTCCATCAAAGCCATATATCCTGGTCCAATTTCCAAAGGACACGGGCGTTGCTGCATTTCGCAAGAGGCCTATATTGCTACAAGAAAAAACTTTATATTTCTTTCTTCCTACATCTGAATTTTATGAAATTAGCGTCTATGAGACCAAATTTGAGTATTTTACAAATTCTCTTCTTTAAGGTTTGGCTTTCGGGTTCATCTCGTCTATCAAAAAATTCGAGAAAACAAAGACCTCCATTGTCTTCTGTTCTCTCGCCGCGGTCTGAGTGTCCTATATTCCAGATGACACAATTTACTCACTTGAGTTCCGAATGGACTGAAATTTAAACCCTAAGTGAGATTTCTTAACCTGCTACAATTTTTATATTTTACATTTGCTAATTTGAGCAATTTTAATTCATGGTCAACTGCGGTCAAACTTGGTCTGTCATGCAGTTTAGCTGAAACATGTCATGTTCCGAGGTCCAGATTCTTCGTTATGCTGGCAACGGAATAACATGATTGAGTTATCTAGCATGTGACAAAATTTCATAATTTTTCGACGAACGAGTGAAGAGTTATGAAATTTTCTTTTTCCTATCAGCCTGTTGGCCAAGGATTGCTTATGCATGAGGCCGAATCACCTTCTTTGCCTTGTGGAATGAGATCCCAGCGTTGGATTCGTTTGAAATTTTACATGTTGATTCCTCATCAAAATACATATCTATAGATTTTGATTTCATTTAGATCGACAATCCTGAGTGAAGTTATGCTCTCATTTCCAAGCCTGCGTATGCTGCATTCTCATCTGCAGGCTACATCCGACTTTGCGTGCGCATAATTCGTAATTCCACCGTTGGATTTGGCTGATTTTTGATAGACATGCTCATCATCGACTTGTTTACTCAATGTGCAGTTGGATCTTTATTCTTTTGACTTCATAGGGACTTATATTCATTTCTCCGATTCTGAATCATTGCTTCGATTTTGGAAATGAAAGTTAACTACCCATGTTTACATTTTTCTTGCACGTACACTACACACGTGATGACGAGGATTCTCTCGAGATTTCAACAATCTCAAAGACGAAGATTTCTCGAAGGCGCGTGTATCAAATCACGTGGATCTACCGCGGCCTAAAAACCGTCGGTCCGAAGATTTAAAGCGGCCACAACCGTCACTAAAGGTACATACGGGAGGTGCGGGCCTCCCGGAATCATTTTTTAAAAGCCCACCTGTAACAGGCTATGGGCCCAAGTGCATAGGCTCGCAGTCATCGCCTTTCCCCATCCTCTTTTATCTTGATAATTGCTTGTAATTGCACGCATGACTTATCTCTTACGATTTATGTCGTGTGTTAATCCTTAAATCAAACAAATCTAAATTCGGGTCCAACGCCCGTAAAACGTCGATATGAGTCCGGCCTGACTTCCGGATCAGGTCCAACACCCGTTAATCAAAATTCTTTTTGGACAATCGCCACCTTTTTCGCATGCTTAGAATGTAAGAGTTAGTAACTAGGGATCCCCGAACTCACTCTGATTTTTCCGACTTAAATCAGACTATATAGAAATTAATTAAGTGGGTGGCGACTCCGAATAGTTTACCTAGGTTAAACTACACCTTTTTTCAGAGCCATTTTTGGATGGGTAACGGCGACACGAGTCAATCACGAAGCCTTCCTCAAAATTCACGAGCGAGGCCTTACGCTGCCTTTCGCCCGTCGCCTTCAGGAAACTGGAGACGGTTGGCGAAATGTCCCGCAGACCCGTTCGGGAATCAAGGGAAGGCCCAACCCATTTCCCATCCGCAACATCCGACGCTCGAGTCGTGATGCCCGGGTCGAATTGGGCCTCGGGGAAGCAGACCCGGATCCCCGGGTCGCCCGAATGGCCACACACGTGCTAGGCCGGAAGGCGCGCGTACATCCCGAATGGTGACTCCGCTGGGGATACTCCGCATGTGGATTCCTACCAAAAACTTTTACATTCAATCCTCAAGCGGAGAGGAGTTATTGTTTGCGCATGTAATTGCTTGGCTCGGTGCCCTTTGTATGATCTCCTATTTGTGTTTGTTTACCGCTTTCCTAGGCATACTTAGGTGAGTCCCTATGCCCGGGACTAGGATTTTAGGGGGTCACCGAAAAGCACTACCTCGCAGCTTTCTGCGGCTTGTAGGCTATGGACCGGGAACCTCCTCCCTTAGTCAGAGGGAGGTATTAGAAACCTCCATTCGAGTGTAGTATTGATTTCCCACTACAGGTACCAGACACCGCACGTGCATTTGCTTGTTACTAAGTTACTGCTACTTGTGCAGGGACAGGTGTCAGGTACGTTTTGTATGTTATAACTGTAACACTAACTTTGTTCATCTTTGCAGCGGTTTGGTTTGGTCACGGGGGGTTTCCAAATTTCTTTTCTCCGTTCCCTATCTCCTTTTACCGCTTTAATTCATCCATGTACATTTGTTACCGCATGAATGCATATCAATTCAGAATTGTTCTTGTACACATCAGAGACTCTATTTTACTTAAACACAACTGCACAAATCGTGTGCCGAATCATATTATACTAGGATTATGGATTGGAATGTTATCATCTTCGAATGACCCCCTATTATGCGAGCCCATTTCGTTGCGACAAAAGAACATTCCTGACATCCATCACCTTCGCCACTGGTTGCCGTTGCTGAAGCCATCGGAGATAGAATATGTCCAGTCCAAACTTAGGGGACTTTTCCATCTCATTCGCTTGGAGCTGGATTGGGCCTTGCTGCAGAATCTGGTGGCACAATGGGATCCAAATTCCTTCACCTTTCACTTCGGGGATCTGAAGTTGCACCGCTTTACGAAGAATGCGTTCATCTTGCTAAGACGCCCCATCGCACGAGAATACTGCCCCTTCCTCGGATTGACAAGCCATAGGAGTACATAGCGAAGCTTCTCCAAATTTCTTTAGCGAGCGTGCCTGGTTTGTTCATTTCTCAAGGTGATATCCGCGTCAGTGGACTCGTCGATCTGCAAATGCTGCCGTACAATCCGTGCATGGGTGAAGGCCAAGGATCAGCACGATCGTTCATCTTACTGTTTGTCGGAACAGTACTATACCCGCACAATGAGAAGATGAAAAATAGAGAGCCGTCTACGTCACCAAAGCCATATTGGAATACGCTCCTTTCCTGCCTAACTTGATTGGAGAAACCAACTTCAGCCTCACCAACATCGTTCGTGAAGCCAGGCGAGGAGTCCGTCACCACCGGATGACCTTCTGTCCAGCTATACTACAAGTTTGGTTCTACATGCATCTCGGAATCACAGGGGAAGCCTTCACAAGGGAACAACCCGGGATTGTTGGTCCGCATTGTGGAGCATGCCCGCCTACCCACATGCACATTTGCCGAAGTCAACGCATTATTCCGCTCATTGAAACCTGCTGACTTCTATCAGAGGGCCCCTTGCTTTGATACGGACGACGCCATCACTACCTCTACAGACAGAGACTTCATTCCAATTATGGGGTTCGGAGGCACTTCGTACTACGCCCCGTTTCAAGTCCGACATCAACTAGGATTAATCCCAAGGACTAGATCGCCTCAACAATAGCTCTTTCGACCGGTCACCCTCGACGATAACACGGTGAAGAGATCACTCCAGAGGGTGATCGTGCACATCTCTCGCATATGGATGACCCTCACGGAAGAAGTCTGCGAACTTCCACCAGAGCCCGAAGAGGACGATCGCATGGCTCGGTCTCAGTGTTTCTGGAGGAAGCGTCACACTCAGTGGGACCGCGTCTGATCATCGACATCGTTATGCCGCTATGGGGCCTGGGAGCCCATTCTGTCTTTCTTTTCGATTAACTGTACTTTAACTTTTATGACGATGTCGAACTTATTGGCTTCTATCTAATTCGCTTCTTTTCTTTTGGGGTTGAATTCGGTGACAACAATCCAATCCCTATATTAGACATGTCATGCATCCATAGTATCACCGCTTGATGCTAATCGAATATTCTTTTCTCATTCCTAACCAAGGTACTGAGCAATAGCTCCCTACCGTAAGCGTCAGAAATATCGTACTGTCCGAGCGATGATGGCTGAAGCTTCTGCAGGACCAGCGGTGATCCCTACAGTTCTTTCCCCAGCTGTAGAGGATGAGCTAACTCCCGCCACCGGGGTCACCATTGCCGCTCCTTCACCCATCGCCGTCGAGTTTTCGACTTTGATGGAATCAGCTCTTCCTTTCCCGATATCCGCTTTCCCTCCGTTGCCCCAGACCATACTTGTTGCTGGGTAGTCCTTGGACGGAAGAACGTCACCAACATATATCCCACCACTGGTTGTATCAGTAGTGCCACCGGTGCTGTCTTTAGCTACTCTACTGACAACAGCTCCCTTCAATCCCATTACACTTGGGCCGGCGGTTCTTCACTGGGAGACAAGGTGGAGTCTCTTACGGCTGAGCTCTCCTCCTTGAAAACGATGATGGCTGAACTCCTGCAAGCGACATTCAGCAGCGACACTTGCGCCTACTACCTCCCAAAACCCACACCTCCCCCCTGTCATGCCAGGGCCCACAACACCTGTAACACTACCATACCCATACCCTCATCTTAGCCAAACCACTTCATCAAACACTCCGCCTCCTTATAACCCGATCATGCCCGGATCTGCTACCTCCACAAGTGTAGCATCTTTATATAACCCATACATGCGTGGGCCACCTCTTTCCCTTCCTATGCCACAGCCATATTTACCTTCATATTACCCGCAGCCATCATCCCAAGGGCCAACTCCCCATGTCCAAACTCCAACACCCGGGGCAACTCCCAACCATCAAACGACTACTACACCTCCTGCTTTCAGGATCCCCGCACCAATTACCTCGCCTCCGACTCCACATGTGGAACCCAATTGGTGAACAACAACAGGTTAGCGCTTTCGAGACAAGGATCGAGGCTAAGATTGCATCTATGCACGAAGAAGAGGCTCGTCGCATGGCGAAATTAGAAGAGCACCTGAATGCCATTCAGGGATATCGGGCTAACAACTAGGAGTATGCTAACTACCATATCGCTCATATACAAGTTCCGCCGAAGTTCAAAATGCCCGAATTTGATAAATTCCGTGGGAACGGCTGTCCGGAATTACATCTGAAGCACTTATGCCACAAGATGGTTGTATACCCGGTAGACGATAAGTTCCACATCGCCACGTTCCAAGAGAGCTTGGCAGAATCGACGCTGCACTGATTTTACAGCAAGGATGTCAGTCAGTATGCAACGTTCAAAGATTTGGCCCTTGACTTCCTCAATTACTACAGTTTTAATGTAGAGATGGCACCCACAACATCAGACTTGTGGAAACTGAAGAGGTACCACACTGAGGACATCAAACAGCTTGCCTATCGGTTTAGGCATATGACGTCTCAAATTAAACCTGCATTCACGGAAAGGGAACTCATCGACGAATTTCTCCAGCTGTTACCGCGTGAATACATGCCCTACATGATCGGGCATACGTTCTCTACCTTTGCCCAGGCGGTCATCAACGTCGATAAACCCGATGGGGTAAACCGAGAGGGGCTAATTCCTTCCCCTTCTGCAAAACCAGCCATAAAGCCAAAGCCCAAAGAGCTCATCGTAAGTGCCGAACACGGTAGGCAATCAATGAGAGCAATTCCACCCCCGACCTCATATGCGCCAAGGCCCCCGGCCCCTGCAACTACTCGTTTCAGACCCCCTGTTAACATGGCAGGACAACAGCAGCCAAGGCCTGCATAGCCAGAGCGTCCCCGACGTAGACTGGAGGATTTGACTCCAACACCGGATCCACTGGATGTCATGTTCGTTCGATTGCGAGACATGGGCTTCAACAAGCCCGTAGAAGCGAAGGCGACGAATCCTTCATCATTTGGATAGAACCCCAAGGCGGTTTGCCAGTACCACTCGGGAGGAATGGGGTATGACATTAAAGATTGCATTGCTTTCAAGTTTAAAATCCAGAACCTCCTGGATGAAGGGGCCATCACGTCTTCTGCACCATCGGCTGCTCCGAACGTTAAGAGCAATCCTCTTCCAGAACACGTGAATTACATTGAGGTTAACTTTTTCTCAGTCTTGGCTGATCAGGACGAGGAGATGCACATGTACGAATATGAGTATGCAGCGCAAAAGATGTCAATGTTATAAACACCGGCCGTGGTCGAGGTCGAGGCCGCAGCCGAGGTCGGGGTAGAAGTCGTGGGCCCCAGTTTAATAGAGATGTTCAGCCTACAGTCTTGCCTGATGGATTTACGTTGGTTCCCCCTAGGCGGCCAAGGACGCCGTATGTTTATGTCTCATTGGGATCGACACAACCCGAGATGTCTCAAACAGAGTCATCATCCGTGGTAGGACCAAGGATTCCGGTCGTAATTGGGCCCAGTTGCACGCCACTAAGCCTAGAAGTTGAACTTATTACCCATTCTAGAAGGGTAGTACCCACTCCAGAAGCCCCGCTCTCAGCTGAATCTTCAAAGCCCAAGGCGCCCTCGAATGAACAAATCCGCAAGGTGATTTACACAGTGAAGGGATGCGACTACGACATAGTTGAACAGCTCCGAAAACAGCCTGCCCAGATCTTCTTATTCGACCTTATCCATTCTTCTGACAAGCATAGAGATATGTTGGAGAAATTTTTAGCCGAGGTGCATGTGCCAGAGCAGGTCGAAGTTGCTGCGTTGGATGCGTACATGAGTAGTATGTTGGCAAATAATGTAATCACTTTCTCAGAAGATGATCTACCGGAACAGGGGCCGGATCACAGTAACGCTCTCTTCATTCACGCTCAAGTGTCGTGATACCACCATCTCCAAAGTTCTCATCGATGGCGGGTCGGGGGTTAACATCATTCCGATGGTTGTAGCTCAAAAGCTCGGTATCAACATGGATAAGCTTCCACAGTCCAGCTTGACTATTCGGGCTTTCGATGGTGCAAAGCGTCAGGCTCATGGGGAAGTCACGTTGGAGATTAAAGTTGGGCCAACCCTTTTCTCTACACAGTTCCAAATTCTCGAGACTGCGGGATCCTTTAACATGCTGATGGGACGCCCATGGATTCATCAAGCCGGTGCAGTTCCATCAGCGCTTCACCAGATGGTTAGATTTTCCTTAGATGGCAAGCTCATCACAGTCAGGGGAGAACACTCGATGGAGCTTTGCCACGAAATTGATATGTCGTAGGTTGGAGAGCCAACCGAGGAACCATCAATAACCCAAACACTGGAGATGGTGAATATGGTCAGGCGTGACTATAAGTCGGATCTTTTGATGACGTGGGGCAACATCAACGCTGCAAAGGAGTTCCTTAGACATGGATATCATCTGGGCCAAGGACTCAGAGTTAGAGGACAAGGAATCATCTATCCGATCACTATTCCAGCTCCGATAGGGACTAGTGGGCTTGGGTTCACAGGCAAGGTGCGACGCAAGCAGGATAATCATACCAGCAGCAAGTTGTTCGTCCGTTTCGTCCGTTCATTTACGGCGACAATGGAAGGTGAAATCCTCTCTAAGAAGCTAGAAGATGTGAAGATTCGGAATGATGAAGTAGATGAGGAAATCAATAGTGAGCGGAGAACTGTTGAACATGTCAATTTTATCCGAGTGAATGAAGGGCACGGTCATAGGCGTCGACCTCGCATGCGGGCTCACTTCATACCTCCTAATGTTGCCATTACTCTGAACCAGATGCCGGCATATATTCAGCAAGTCGGGGCACCGTATTTTCAAGCTCCAGTGGTGTCAATGCCGCCAAGGACGTCTCCAAGGATTGAAGTACCCCCTCCGAACAGGCGTGTGGATTCTCCTACTACGAGCGCAGAAGTGGAAGAGAAGGAAGACAAGAAGACCGAGTCACAAGAGTCCGGAGAAGAAGTTTGTATGATGGAAGCGTCGATCCTGACCGAGTCAGACATGCCTCTCGACGGGTGAAACTTTCCATCTTTACTTTTCTGCACTTAGATAAGTAGAGTCTAGAGTAAGTTACCTTGCTACATTCTTGTCGCGGACTAACAAGGATGTCTATATGTAACGCGACCCCTAGGTAGTGTTAGGGCGTTCGTGGGATCAGGCCGCTGATGATCAGGGCGTCATGATCCCACGACGCTTCCCTTTTGTCAAAAGCGCATGACTTGTTATAAGCTGTTGCAAGAAAAAGTATTTTAGCTTTAAACAATTCATTTGAATATGTCACTCTAATTTCTTCTCCTTTTCAGGAACGGCGCTTCGGATATACCTAAGAAAACCTCTGAACAAGATGGAAAGGCAGTAGATGACCCAAAATCCATAGAAGGGTATTACGGCTTGGAACAAGGTCTTCAACGACATGAAGAACCAAACTACAAAAGCCAATTTCAATTAACATCGGAACTCAAGATGACCCCAAGGAGTTGTTCATCGGTGCAGATTTATCAAGGAATGAAGCCAAAATCATCGTCAACCTGCTCAGGGAATTCTCTAATGTCTTTGCTTGGTCATACAGAGATATAACGGGACTAGATTCAGAGATTGTGGAACACAGGATCCCTACAGACCCGTCAATTCATCCTATAAAGCAGAAGCAACGCCGGTACAAACCCGAACTAGGCCTTTCCATCGAGGAGGAAGTAGATAAGCTGCTGAAGGTCAACTTTATTGAAGTAGCTACCTATCCACAATGGGTCGCCAACATAGTTCCTGTCATCAAGAAGAATGGGAAGGTCCGAGTCTGCGTCGTCTATCGCGACCTCAACAAAGCAAGTCCCAAGGACGACTTTCCACTCCCACACATCGATTTACTGGTGGACAACACCGCTGGATTCAATAGATTCTCTTTCATGGATGGATTCTCCGGTTACAATCAAATTCGCATTGCCGAAGAAGACAAAGAGAAGGTAACCTTCACGACACCCTGGGGCACATTCTGTTATCGAGTCATGCCCTTTGGAATCAAGAATGCCAGGGCAACTTATCAACGTGATATGGTGGTTTTATTTCATGGCATGATGCTTCGCGAAATTGAAGTCTACGTCAACGACATGATCGCCAAGTCCAAAGAAGATGAAAACCACACTGTCATTCTTCGAAAGCTACTCGAACGGCTCCGCAAGTAGAAGTTGCACCTCAACCCCGCCAAATGCGTATTTGGCGCAACCTCAGGCAAACTACTCAGTTTCTTGTCAGTAACAAAGGCATTGAGATTGATCCTCATAAAGTCAAAGCAATTCGTGATCTCCCAGCTCCAAGGTCAGTCAAAGAGATCCGCGGCTTCATGGGTCGCGTTAACTACATCGGAAGGCTCATTTCCAACCTAGCCAACACATGCAAACCTCTGTTCAAGAAACTAAGGAAGGATAACAAATTTGAGTGGGATGATGATTGCAAAATCGTATTTGAAGAATTTAAGATGTATTTGACCGAACCACCAGTTCTTATCCCGCCAAAGTCGGGGCATCCTCTCACGCTCTATCTCACAGTTATGGAAGAATCATTTGGAGCCATGCTTACCCAACAACTACCAGGCGCCAAGGAGCACGCGATCTACTACATCAGCAAGACGTTCACTACTTGCGAGTCTCGGTACACAACTTCCGAGCGTACCTGTTGTGCACTCATTTGGGCCCTCCACCGGTGCCGACAGTATACTCTACACTATGAGAACCTGTTAGTATCCGAGAATGATCCACTAAAGTATTTCTTCGACAAGCTAACATTCATGGGAAGAATCTCTAAATGGCAATTACAACTTGTTGAATTCGACATTCGATTTCATTCCACGAAGTCAGTCAAAGGGAGAACGATCACTGATCATATCGTAGAATATCCACGAACAGATGATTCGTCTTTGGGAATCGAACTACCAGATGAGAACATCCTGCTCATGGAACAAGAACCAATATGGAAGATTTACTTTGACGGTGCAGTCAATTCCTCGGGATCAAGAATAGGAGTTGTGGTAATCTCTCCAAATAGACAATATTACCCAACAGCTGCCAAAGTCACCTTTCCCTGTACGAACAATATAGCTGAATATGAAGCATGCATCCTCGGCTTACTTTGCGCACTCGACATGCGAGTTAAGCTCCTTGACGTTCGTGGAGATTCGGCACTCATTATCACCCAGACAAATGAAGCATGGCGAACTCGAGATCCAAAGCTTTTCCCATATCAGGATTATCTACAAACACTAGTCCGACAGTTCACCGACATAGAGTTCAACTATCTCCTACGAACTGATAACCGGTTTGCTGATGCGCTTGTAGTACCCGCATCATTGATTCCGTTGGGTGGAGAAATGGACATTAAGCCTCTTCGCATCAATATTGTTGATGATCCAAGTTGCATGCACATTTAGCAGAATCAACCTGAAGATTCTCTACCGTGGTTCGCAGACATCAAAGCTTATCCAAAATCAGGTGAATTTCCCCAAAGTAGTACAGGGAAGGAACGGAAGTTCATCCGAAAGATAACAAGAGGTTACTTTCTAGATGGTGATACCTTATACAAGAAATCTATCACGACAACCCTCATGCGATGCGTCACCGAGCAAGAAGCCCAAGCCCTTATTATTGAAATACATGAAGGGGTTTGCGAACCACACATGAGCGGATACGCTCTCACCCAGAAGATAATGCGTTAGGGGTATTATTGGCTCACGATGGAAGCCGATTGCATCAAATATGTCAAAACCTGTCACAAGTGTCAGATTTACAGCGACAAAGTACATGTGCCTCCAATGAGACTCTATCGGCTATTTGAACCATGGTCATTCTCTATGTGGGGCATGGATGTGATCAGGCCCATTAATCCCGAAGCATCCAACGGGCACCGATTCATGCTAGTCGCAATCGATTACTTCACTAAATGGATTCAAGCACAATCCTTCAAAGAAGTCATAGCAAACAACGTAGTACGTTTCATGAGGGCAAACATTGTTGCGAGATATGGAGTTCCAGAACTATTGATCACAGATAATGGTTCAAACTTCAACAACAAACTAATGGAATCCCTATGCATGGAATTTCGAATCAAACATCTCAACTCTTCACCGTACCGTCCAGAAATGAATGGTGCAGTCAAAGCGGCCAATAAAAATATGAAGAAGATTCTTCAAAAGAAAGCAATTACATATCGCGATTGGCACGAGAAGCTCCCTTTCGCATTACTCGTCTACCGAATGGCGATGCGCGCTTCGACTGGGGCAACTCCCTTTGAGCTTGTCTATGGCACTCAAGCAGTCATTCCAGCAGAGGTCAAATTACCAACTCTTAGGATATCATCCCAAAGTAACAAGACAGAAGAAGAGAAGGCCGACCATCAACTCGTCCACCTCAACTTCATCGATGAGAAACGACTTGCCGCAGCTCACCATATACAATGCTACCAATAACGCATGTCTAGACCATTCAACAAAAAGGTCAAGCCAGTCATATACAAACCAGGCGACCTTATCCTTAAAAGAATCCTATCGAAGATCAAGGATCCGCGAGGAAAATTCGTTCCAACCTACGAAGGACCGTTCGTTGTTAAGCACGCCTTCTCAGGCGGAGCAACCATCTTAGCAAAAATGGATGGAGGAGAGCTGCCACAAGCGATCAATGCAGGTGCTCTCCGACGATATTACACCTGAATGGTATCCAGGTCTCAAGTCAGACTTTTGAGACGACATTCATCAGTGAATTCTTTTATATCCCCGAAGAGTCACTCAGGATAAAGAACACTGACAACAGGGATAAAAAGGAGAAATATACAATCATTCTTATCATCATTCATGTTGAGCGAAATTACATGAACGCATTTCGTTTACGTCATTTGTCTCGTGAGCTGGTACAAGAGCTCCTCACACGTATGGTACAAAACTCCTAGGCGAGGGTGGTAGGGTGGCAAAGCTACAACCCAAAGTCTTATAGCAATTTCGTCAGACCTTCGATTCCATCGGACGAAGATGTAATGACGAAACCATAGAAAAGGGAAGTATCAGAACTCTACTTCACCTTTCATATAAATGAAGTTACACGAGTGAACTTCATTCTTACTTTAAAAGAAACAAGTTACATGAGCTCACTTGTTGTCTGTCCTTTGCCTAGTGTAGGTACATGAGCATCCTACATTACGAGCAAAGGCGTGGGTGGTCGGGTAGAAAATTTCGAACCAAAGCTTCGAAATTGCCTTTGTCGTCACCAAAGATGACCATACCAAAAGGGAGTATCATCTACACTACTATCTAACAAAATTTCTTATCATTCCCCATATGGAGTCACACCTCTATTTCCCCAGCTGGAGACATGCCTCCATTTCCCAATACTGGAGTTGTTTACATACATCGCGTTCCTCAACAAGTGTCGAATATACAAACATATTCTTCCCGAACAACCATCGAGATGGACATATTCATCTCATGTCCCCAGTGGATAGTCAACTTTATATAATCTCCCCAAGCGAGATGTGAAGTGCATGAGCTAACTTCGTCTCTGTCCATTGCCAACTGTGCAGGCACATGAACATCCACATAGTACGGTACGAACTTCTAGGCAACGGCGTGGGTGGTCGGGTGGAAGCCATTTCAAATATAATCTCAAAGAACATGACTAGGGTATGAAAGTGTAAGTACTTTCCCAGTGAAGCTTGCACAAGAGCACCGCCTTAGTACAACATTTCCAATGAGGTTTGCGTACCTAAACATATTCACTTCTTAAGCATTTGTGTGCCCATTTGCATACAAAATTTGAAAAGATTTTCGACAATAAGAGTGCTTCTGGGCGAGAGTGGAGAAGGCAAACCTATTCCTAAACACTTACCCAGAGTAATGAGCGCGAACACTGTAAGGATTCACACACAAACATTCAGACGGATAACGAATCCTTTGACAAAAGATGCTCCAAACCGGGATGAGATCGAGCATTTCTTGTCTACCCCAAACACAAAACATCGACCATTGTTAAACCTTCCGAGCCAAGTTGAAGTTTTTGTGCACACTACACCCAACAAGTCTAAGGACCACCTCACATCGAGGTTAAAAGGGAGATCCTGTAGCTAGAAACCGGAAGCAACGGACCATAGAGGCAACACTTCCTCAAGGTTCAAGCGAAGAAACACCATCAACGGTCAAGCCTGCCAATTGAGTTGTCTCCAAAGATGGAACTTCTCTAACAATGCTACAAGAAAATATGAGTCCAAAGCATCTCCAAAAAGATTACTAGAAAAGAAAGCGGGACAAATACCTATGATCCAGCAAAGGAAAAACCAAAATTACCGCAAAGATCAAAGTCGGCAAAAGCAAATCGCAAGATGAAATTTAATAAAAGAGCAAAATAAAGCATTGGGGCCGACATTGGTGGTTGCAAGAGCAAAGGTGTTATCTTTCAAACAAGTCAAAGACAAAACTTTCCCCAAAGTGGATCGTCCACACCTACCAGTAGGCCAATTGTTCATCCCCAACAGAACACGTCAACTGGCGAGCTGTTTGAAGGATGGAGAATTTGCTTGAACGGTGAAAACTCTATGGTCAAGTAGCTTCCGATGAGGTCCTTGGACTCCTTTCAAACGACGAATTTCAACCTTCAATCTAAAGGCCTTATGCCAAAGCCGCATTACAACCCATACAAAGACTCCTTCGACTGGTACATGAGCATCGAAGTCAAGGGAATTCTAAAGTCCAAGTGAGATGCTTTCAGAAATGAGAGTGAAGTATAGAAAAATCAGAATTCCTTCTTTGATCTCGCTCAGGAGCAATTTTAACATGTTTCTTCAAAATGAAGCGTGATATACATGAATGTCGTAATCACACATGTTTGGTTACCTCTGTATTGCATGGGTTCCTTGTACTACTAACCTTTCTCCTATTGAGATCACAGAGCATCAGTCCACCACGGACAACCTCGAAACATAATTTGAGGTATTTTTTATATCCTTAAGAAAAAATCTTTTCTGATTCCTTCACAATGAGGGGCAAACTCTAATACATCGAATTAACATATAGGCCATGAATTAGCATTTCTTTCCCAATTATATAAGCCCATAGTTTAAGCCCATAAATAGGTCCAACATTCATTTTTGAAATGGCCAAAGCCCAAGCCCATTCCTTATCTTTATTTTTATTTTTATTTATTTTTTTATTTTTGTTACGAATTTTTTTAAATTTTTTATTTTATTATCTCCAACTGTCTCCCTCCTTACCTGACAAGAATCCCATGGCAGGGAGGACGACTTCGGGGTACATTTTTACACACACACACAAAGGGAAACGAAGTATTCCCAAAATGCCAAAGTCGCCAATTAAGGCATGATAAATAAAAATAGTGCCAAATAATCAATCCCTCTTCCTCAACCTCTTTTTTGACACACACCTCCACCTAGCCAAGAGATTTCAGCAAACCAGGGAATCGCCAGCAAGGAGGATAATCCCCGACAACATCCACGACAGACTGAAGAACGAGGATGTCCATGTCCCCCTAACGGCCTTTCGCAGCAATCCCTCTTTAATTTCCTAACCAAAATAATTGAATCCTAACAAAATCAATTGAATTTCAACAAAATTGAAGTGTTTTCAACAGACTTCAATAAAGAAATGATTTAATTAAGAAAAAAACGCTAACCAGGTAGTTGGGGGAAGGGAACCAACAAGTTTTCTGATTCCCTGAAACTTGATAAAAGAAGAACGTCTTCTTCACACACCGGGGGAGGGGGGGAAGGAGAGCGATTCTGATTTTTCTCTAAAGGAGACGAAAGAGATTTTCGAAGCCATCGATCTTTCTCCCCTGTTTCTTCGTCTTCTTCAACGGAGTGTCTTCCCCATCAGCTATCCTTGAAACTTGCCCTCTTAAAAAACACAGCGTTTGATTTCAATCCTTCCTTCCGAATCCAACAGCTTTCCCCTCAGAAAACTTGGTTCTTTCGTTTTTTTTAATCTTTTGGTCCACCAGAGAAATTTCACCATCGTTCCTGTCCTTCCGATCCTAACCAAGGTAAATAAAATCAGCGCTATGGAAACCCTCAGCTGACCAACCCAAGCGAAGTATTCAACAACAACAGTGAGAAGAGCATGCCACGACGGTATTCGACCTCTCTGAACACAGTGGCAACAACATCGATTACTGACACCAACCTTGGCTTCGTCGACTCTGGCCTACGGCGTCTGGAAGTCTCTTCGCTGCAGCGAGGGAAGGAGGCTTCCCTTAGACAACACAACCAACCGCAATGCCCTACCTTCGGCAGAAAACCGTCACTGAGCTCCTCGTGGACGCGCATTAGCTTCGCAAGGGGCTCCCCTTTTGCTCTAACTTGCTTTTCTTTCTACGTGCAGGCAATATCGGTGAAGACGTCTACTACCATCTTGTCATTCAGCTCCAGCAAACATCAATGAGACTCTCAACGACAGACGCCCAACCTCCCTTCGCAGTCAAACGACCAACAGCGGTGAGCAACCTCACTCTTATTCTCACATATATGTTTTCATGCGACAATATTTGACCCTCTTTTTCTCCCATTTTCTCTTTTGTTTTCTGCAAGAAATCGAGGAGCACAAAGCTTGTGTGTTGGTCAGCCCCAACTCCGTATATTACCCCATGAAACATCGTCGGTGCTTCCATCGCAAACATCCAGCAGAGAAGTCCCTCTCAACGCGCGCATGCTGAAATGAGAATATCTTTGCTGCTGGGTATACCTGAGATTTTTTGTCATATTGCCACAAGAAAAAAATTTCGCATGCTGAAATGCTGTTGCATTTCGCAACAGGCCTATATTGTTACAAGAAAAAAATTTATATTTTTTTCATCCTACATCTGAATTTTATGAAATTAGTGTCTTTGACACCAAATTTGAGTATTCTACAAATTCTATTCTTTAAGGTTTGGCATTCGGGTTCATCTGGTCTATCCAAAAATTCGAGAAAAACAAAGAACTCCATTGTCTTTTGTTCTCTCGCCGCGGTCTGAGTGTCCTATATACCAGATGACACAATTTACTCACTTGAGTTCCGAATGGACTGAAATTTAAACCCTAAGTTAGATTTCTTAACCCGCTATAATTTTTATGTTTTACATTTGTTAATTTGAGCAATTTTAATTCATGATCAACTGTGGTCAATCTTGGTCTGTCATACCATTTAGCTGAAACATGTCCTGTTCGGAGGTCCATATTCTTCGTTATGCTGGCAATGGATTACACATTCATTTTTCCTAAAATTTAGCATGCTAAAATATGATCAAGTTATCTAGCATGTGACAAAATTTCATAATTTTTCGACGAATGAGTGAAGAATTATGAAATCCTATCAGTCTATTGGCCAAGGATTGCTTATGCAAGAGGCCGAATCACCTTCTTTGCCTTGTGGAATGAGATCCCACCGTTGGATTCGTGTGAAATTTTATATGCTGATTTCTCATCAAGATACAGATCTGTAGATTTTGATTTTACTTAGATCGGACAATTCTGAGTGAAGTAATGCTCTCATTTCCAAGCCTGCGTATGCTGCATTCTCATCTACAGGCTACATCCGACTTTGCGTGTGCATAATTCGTAATTCAACCATTGGATTTGGTTGATTTTTGATAGACATGCTCATCATCGATCTGTTACTCAATATCCGGTAGGATCTTTATTCTTTTGATTTCATAGGGACTTATATTCATTTCTTCGATTCCGAATCATTGCTTTGATTTTGGAAATGAAAGTTAACTAGCCATGTTTACATTTTTATTGCATGTACATTACACATGTGATGACGAGGATTCTCTCGAGGTTTCAACAATCTTGAAGACGAAGATTTCTCGAAGGCGCGTGTATCAAACCGCGTGGATCTACCGCGGCCTAAAAACCGTCGGTCCGAAGATTTAAAGCGGCCCCAACCGTCACTAAAGGTACAAAGGGGAGGTGCGGGCCTCCCCGAATCAATTTTTTAAAAGCCCACCTGTAATGGGCTGCGGACCCAAGTGCATAGGCCCGCAGTCATCGCCCTTCCCCGTCCTCTTTTATCTCGATAATTGCTTGTGATTGCGCGCATGACTTATCTCTTAGGATTTATGTCGTGTGTTAATCCTTAAATAAAACAAATCTAAATTCGGGTCCAACACGCGTAAAACGTCGATATGAGTCCGGCCTGACTCCCGAATCAGGTCCAACACCCGTTAATCAAAATTGTTTTTGGACAATCGCCACCTTTTTCGCATGCTTAGAATGTAAGAGTTAGTAACTTGGGATCCCTGAACTCACTCTGATTTTTCCGACTTAAATCAGACTATATAAAAATTAATTAAGTTGGCGTCCGATACTCGAGTCGTGACGCCAGTCGGATGAGGCCTCGGGGGAGCGGACCCGGATCCTCGGGTCGCCCGAACCGCCACGTGCGTGCTAAGCTGGAGGGCGCGTGTACAAGTAATTCGAAATAATGTCGAATTATATTCGCTTACCGATTTAAAATCTTGAAGGCGCAAATGCAACCAACCAAATTAAGCCTTTGGAATAATGATTATTTTCAAATGATTGTACCTTTCTTTCAAATTATTCCATAGAACTAGTGAATCTTTCATGGTGAGGTACTCAATTTTTAAACCTTCATGAAGATGACGATGAAGAAAATCATTGTTTTGGCCTTATCTTGGTCGGATGTCGCATTTTGATATTTGATGGTGTTTTTGAGACCATTGTCCGCTAAATGAATTTTGATACCTAAAATCCATGAAAGGTAATTTCTTCCAGTGATGTCAAGGGTCGTGAACTCCAATTTCGTGATATTTGACATGATGACTATAAGAGAAAAATGATGAGATAAAAAAATAAAGTTAAAAGTTTTTCAATGGAATTGTTTTCTACCTCAATCAATTGCGCTTCCACGGGCAAGGTTGAAGATGTGACTTCCACCGAGAGTATCGTGCTGATAATGTATTATAAACGAAGAACGAGAGGGAAGAAGATTGAAAGAATGTACAAGAGAAAAAAAGTAGAAAGGACGAAAAAATTTCTTTGTTAGTTTCGATCAAATATACAAAAGAAACATCTTACAATGTCCTCTATTTATAGTATGAACAAATAAAACGTCCCGGTAGACGAAAGGTTTGGATCAATGAAAAGTCTTGGTTGATAAAGACCTTCGGCAGACGAAAAATCTCAGCTGTTATTTGTTGAAGCCATAATGGTATTCACAAATATTCATAATACTTATGAATTAATCTCGTTCTTTAATTCTATGTATTTCTTAGCCAAATATAAAAAAGGGAACTCCCGTCCCAAATTGAAACGCGGGAAATGGAGAGGTAATAAGTGGCATGGGAATACATAGTGCTGGTAACCTTGTCCGCCTTTTCCCTACGAGAGCCCTGCACCGCCAGTAGAAAATCCAAGCACACACAGGAACGGCTAAGGTCTATATGAGTGATCTGATTAGTTCGATACAAATTAAAGAAAAATCTTGACCACAAATTTTAATATTAGTTCGATAAAATTCACCAATTTAGTGATATAAATTATGACGTAAATTGCAGTTTTTTAATCAGACTTTGAACTTTTCAATTAATTTCCGTTTGGTTTCGTTTGGTATAGTTTTACTATTCATAGGACTGGAAAAATCAATTAACCGCTAAACTCAACTATGTTTAAGTTGTATTTATCAAAGTATAATATACAAATTATCGTACTTAGGATCGAGATGGGATAGAAAAAGGAAAGTTTGGCTTATTGAGGACGAAAAACGAAAAGGTTAAGGAGGGAGGTTAAATTATTCAATATGGAGAAAGGCCAAGAAAATGAATTCTTCTCACTAGATAATTGTTAATATGAAGAATAAAATAAGGCGAGAGTGATTCGGCATTAATATAAATTAAATCACTTTTCACATTTTTATCAAGTAATTCATAACCAACCGCTAGCGGGATTTGACGACGCTGACCTTAACACAACTTTTGGGATGTGAGGGATAAAAAGGTGGAGGAAATACATAATAACGCCACTCCACAAAATTTTGCTTCGTAAAAAATATTTCCTTGGCTAATTATCATAAAATCGATATTAGAAACATCAAGCTTCATCTAAAAAAAACACAATAAGTTTACTTGAAAAAATAGGGAGTGTTAACACTAAATCTCGCGGACGAAATATGAGCGTACAAAATTATTGTATGAGAAATATAGTGGGTTATGTCTCTAGTCACGGACGATACACATGAGTTCTCTGATAAAATCTTCGAAGAATAATGATTGCAGAGGATGATCGTGAGCTTTGGAGGAATTATAGCAGAACTTCGGGATGATATATTGACGAAGTCGTCGAGGCTTTTGAACGTGATCCGACAGCATTTTGGTAGCTTGATGAAGTCGTTGGGGCCTATGTGCGTGATCCGATAGTACTTCGATACCTTGATGAAGTCGTCGGGACCTTTGGGCTTGATCCGACGATGTGCGTGAGCAAAACTTCGACGAACGGGAGGCTGTGAGAATCTTCAAGAGCTTCTCCAAGTGTCTTCTCTCTACCTATGTGTGTAGTGTGTGCGGTGAATGTTTGAGGATGCCTCTATTTATGGGGCTCCATGGCTGATATATATTAGGCAGTTGGTTTCACCATAATAAGGTAACTTATTGTAGATCGGGCTATGGGTCGGGCTTAAAGTGGGCTTGGTTTGGCCTAAACTACCTTTGCTTGGGTTAGGCTTATGGCCTAGTTGTGACCCATATAAGTCTTTCATGTATGTGTCGAATTTATGATCTTCCTTCACGACCCAAATATATATTGTTTCGTGGACTTCGTTATATAGCTAATACTATGTCCCATATAATATTTTGAATCTATAATATATATTAGATCCTAAACTTTACTTTGAACATGAACCTCATCCAATATGAATTATCAAGTTTGTAAATCGAGTGAATAGACAAAAATTTAATGTCTACAAATGCCCCCACTTTAATTAGTTATCATATGCACTATGGCCTATCTTTTCTGTTTATGAAGACATTTTTGTCTTGTCATGAAATTGTAATCCTTGTAGGATGATGTTTACGAGTTTGTAATCTCTGTTCTGGGAGGACTCCACAGGCTAAACGATCCTCGTGGATACAAATTTATAAATGTATCTCTCTCGTTGTTAAAGCGGGAATAAAATGGCAACTCGTGAATTTTGTCTAAATTGCCAAAAAATCCATCCCGTGGCTGAAGTAACCCCAAATGTCTTTTGTCTCCGTGGATAATGATTTCGTGGAGGCATGAACTATTTGCATGAGATATATCCTCTTTGGTGACTCTTAATGAATCACTGAATCTCTGCATGTAATAGCATTATTTCTCGTTAAAGGGACTTAGACTAGCAATTGTCGTAACATTAGTATATTTGAAGAAGGCTTCGGCCCTCATTTCCATAATTGTAATGACGTTTATGCGCTTTCAGGGGCTTCATAGTTGATGTAACGAACCTCATGATAACCTTTTATGCATTTTTGACATAATACGTCCTCTTATTCACATATCTTCCCGCGAGGGACAACGAGTTCAAGTTTTTTTTCGTGTCATGAACCCGCGGTATCACGTTCATCTATTACACATACAAGCTCCTTCTAAAGATACACCAAGGGAATGCAAATTATAGCGTACACAGGACGAAGACGAACAATGGAAGGAAGGAGGGGGTGGCACTCCAACCATAGACACCTGCTTGTCCACTTGCATAAGTGTTGTTACGGAGGATATACTCGGGATTGCGAACATATGCCGCACATCACTCCATTTGTATTTATTATAACAAGACTTTATTACAAGAAAGAGTTTACAGTCGTTTGATGTCTTGGGTTTATAAAAATCATCAAATTCCAGCGGCACATTTGTCTATGAAGAGGAGGTGCCAAAGAATTTCCTTGTTGTCCCTCCATCTTTGAGTTTAACTCTTTCGTTCTTGCATCTTTTTTCTTTGTTGAGGTGTTTTAATTATGATCAATGACCTTCTGCAATACAGAAGTCAACCCTCTACACGACAGAAGCTAATCCTGACAGGAACCTTCTGTAAGGAAATATTTTTGTAATTAATAATTAATTACGAAATTAAGTGGGAATATTCCATGAGAATTATCCAATATGATCAGGTTAATTATCTGATTGAAATCATTGCCAAAGAAATAAAATAGAATAATATATTTCCATTGGAGGAAATATAATCTTCTATTTATGGTAACATTCTACAAGGTTGTTTCAACCTTCTGTGAATCTATTCGATCACCAAAACCCGTTACCTAGGATATTTATCCACGTCATCTGTCTAGATACATTCACTTAAGTATCTTGAACAGAATGATATCGATTTTAATCATTAAGGAAGTTAATCTTTGATTATTTCCATTTGTAGAAGGCTGCTGACAAACCAGAACCTTCTGTGATGCAATATTCGTGGAAACAATCATCAAATTATTATTAATTTGATTTGATACGTTTACCTAAAGAATATATGCCTAGTGCAATGTATTTGTAAATTAAATATTTATTATAATCTAATCTTTTACTTTCCTTGTTCTGCAGAAGGTTGATTCGTCATATTACCTTCTACACTAGCATTTTTGTCTTTGTGTACAAATAGGACATTAGTTCATGCTTTCAGATATAAGAAGAATACGAAAAAAAAGACAGAACTACCACGAATCTTCTTGTATTCTGAGAGCGTAAGTTTCGAGTTTTGTTAGTCACGCACGAGGGACGCTACCTGCAGAAGGCTGCATCGTTGGTGAAGTCTTCTGGGAGAGTGACTCGGGGGCCACGAGGGACTCGGTTGGAAGCTGCAGGAGACATTGGTGGATAGCACGGCTGGGTGTCGTGTGCCAACGTGCGGTGGGCCGGAGAGAAGGGCAGATACCCCGGGAGCACAGAAGGTGAGGGACTAACCAGCTTCTGTAGTGTAACGTTCTGTGTGTGCAGGTACCTAGGACGGAGGTTGCCGTCTGCTTGCGTGGGGTTTGCCACGTGCTTGCATAGGGTCTGCTGCATGCTTGCGTAGGGTATGCTACGTGCTTGTGTGGGGTACGCCACATAGTCGTTATCTCGAGGAGATCGTGCAGGTCGTGTGGAGCCGCCGGAGTGAAAATCCATCCTTGGACAGGGGTCGCTGTCTGCCTACGTAGGGTTCGCTACGTGCTCGCGTGGGGTATGCCACGAAGTCGTTGTCCTTGAGATGATTGCGCATTGGTTACTTTGTTAGTCACACTAACATGTGCACCGAATTACTGTAGTGCAGAACCTTCGGGTCTGTACAACCTACTGTAGTACAGAACCTTCGGGTCTGTGAATCTACTTCAGTGCAGAACCTTATGGTCTGTACTTATCAAGTCACTTCTTACATAGAACCTTCTGGTCTATAGTGGATTGACATTTACGACACAGAACCTTCTGGTATATGATCTTTCACTCAGAGTTCTACGGTACAGAACCTTCTGGTCTGTGCTATGTAACAAGTTCTACGGTACAGAACCTTCTGGTCTGTGCTGTGTAACAAGTTCTACGGTACAGAACCTTCTGGTCTGTGCTCTGCCACTCAGACTTCAACAGTGAAGAACTTTCTGATCAGCTCTATTTGCTATCGATTGTGTAATCTGTATTGAGATACAATTGAGTGGAAACCATCCAAGTTTCCACTATAAAAGTGGAGTAGGCGATTTGCCGAACCACTATAAAAGTCTTGCGTACTTCAAACAAATCGCAATCACAATCCAACGTTCTGTTTTACAGAAACCTATCTCTAAGGTTCTGTGGCACAGAAGCTTTCTTCCGCTGCGGGGTTAATCGAAAAGGAGTTAAATATCCTTAATTGGACTTTAACACTAATTCATCCCCTCTTAGTGTAACAATTGGTATCAGAGCGGGTTCCAACATTAGCTTAACCGCTTGTTGTAGATCCACAGAAGCTCGTGCCAACTACACACTCTACGCTGCAGAAGCCTCTGACTCTGCGGTTATCATCTAAACAGATCAAATTTGTTTCTGTTTGGATTGTTCAGTTTGGTAATCTTGTTCTGACTATCTGGAACTTGATTATAAAAGGAATCAGATTTACTACCACAGAAGCTTTAAGTTCTGTGAAAAGTTATCTATCTCTACTCTGTAGAAGCCTACGCTCTATCAGAATTATATTGCTTTTCAACAGAAGCTTACGCTCTGTTAAAATACAAAAATTGATATAAGAGTTCTGGTCAAACAGAGGCTAATTGTCCTGCTGTGATCTTACAAAGACTCTACCACTTAAATACTCTTTTGCGATTTGCATCTTGGTTCTGTTCTGCAGAAGCCTATTCCTCTGCGAGAATTTGACATCTGCTATCGAAAAAGAAAATTCAGATTTGTCATATTGACACTCGTTCTCTAATTACTAGAGACTTTACGGTCGGTTGATAACTGACTTCTACCCAACAGAAGCTTTCAGCTTGTTGAGGTTCTACGCAGACGTTCAGAAGTCTGATACTCTATACGAATTGAACTAATGGCTGATAACTATCATATACCAAAACCACATGTTGGGAATCCTCCCATATTTGATGGTAAGAATTTTGCCTATTGGAAAATTCGAATGAGTGCATTCGTCAATGCTATTGACGACGACTTATGGTCCTATATAGAAGATGGTCCACCTTCTATACCAGAGAACCAACAAAATGATCGAGATGGTCGTCCTACACGGGAATACCTCAAGATCAAACGACTCACTAAGACGACAAAGTATCTAATGTTTAGTGCTATGTCTGAAAGTGAATTCGTGAAAGTTTCTACTTGCACTTCGGGCAAGGAAATCTGGGATAAGCTTGTCACCATGTATGTTGGGACAGACCAGATTAGAGAAACTAAGATGAATTTTCTAATTCATCAATATGAAAATTTTACTATGAAGGCTGATGAATCTGTAGAACAGATGTTCCAGAGACTCAACCTCCTAGTTGATGCCTTAACACATTTAGGCAAAATCTATACAAATTCTGAGATAGTTCGAAAGGTTCTGCGTACTCTACCCAAATCTTGGGAAGCTAAGAAAACAGCTGTAGAGGAAGCTAAAGATCTTTCTACTCTTCGACTAGATCAGTTGATGAGCTCCTTAATATCATATGAGATGGAAAGATCCTCTCAATCTGATACAAAGAGAGCAATATCTTTCAGAGCATCGGAAGAACCTACAGAAGGTTCTGATGATGAAGCAGAAGCTGACTCGGATGATGAACTCGCAATGATAGCTAAACGCCTTCTGCGGTTCGCCACCAAGAAACGCTTCAATAAAAGAAGCCAAAATCGTGAAAAGCAATTTGATCCAAGATTGGTCACTTGCTTTGAATGTAAAAAGAAAGGACACTATAAGACAGAATGTCCTTTACTTAAAGAGAAGGAAAAACCTTATACACAATCTAAGTCCAGGAAAGCAATTGCTGCTTGGGCAGATCTTGATGATTCTGATGTTGAGGATGAAGAAGCACTAATGTGTCTCACCGCTCACACAGAAACTCAAAATGAAATGCATACCTGCTTTCAAACAGAAGCTGTTGAAAGTGAATGGTATCTGGATAGCGGATGCTCCAGGCATATGACCGGAGATCCATCAAAATTTTCACAACTGACTCTACATAATGGAGGGTCTGTGAAATTTGGTGACAATAGCAAAGGCTCTGTCATTGGTAAAGGTACCATTGGAAGTCCTGACTCCATGGTCATAGATGAGGTTCTGTTGGTCACAGAACTCAAGCATAATTTGCTGAGCATTAACCAGCTTTGTGACAAAGGTTATAAAATAACTTTTGATCAAGACAAGTGTTCTGGTATCCTAGATAATGAAGTTCGCTTCATTGGAAATCGGAAAAGGAACATTTATACCTTGACACAGGAGAGCTTTTGTACTATAGAAAACTGCCTTCTGTCTGTCAAAGATGAGAGCCATCTATGGCATAGAAGGTTGGGACATTCCAACTTCAAATTATTATCCAAGCTTGCGAGAAAAGAGTTGGTAAAAGGTTTGCCCAACATCAGATTCGGGCAAGACAGCTTCTGCGAAGCATGTTCACTTGGAAAACAAACCAAATCTTCATTTAAGTCTAAGAATGAAGTCTCTACTACACAGCCACTTGAACTTCTACATATGGATCTTTTCGGACCTACTAGAGTTCAAAGTATTGGCGGTAAAAGATACTGTCTAGTTGTAGTTGATGACTACTCTAGATACACATGGGTTAAATGTCTAACTCACAAAAGCGATGCTTTTTAAATGTTCATTAAGCTAGCTAAGAAACTACAGAATGAAATTGGATCTTCTGTAAAAGCTATTAGGACGGATCATGGTACAGAGTTTGAAAACCATGACTTCGCTACCTTCTGTGACGAACAGGGTATCGATCACAACTTCTCTGCACCATATACTCCTCAACAGAATGGAGTAGCAGAAAGGAAAAATCGGACGCTTATAGACATGGCTAGAACCATGATATGTGAGAGCAATGCTCCACAAAACCTTTGGGCAGAAGCTGTTAATACAGCTTGCTACATCTCTAATAGGGTTCTACTTAGACCCATACTAGAGAAAACTCCCTATCAACTATACAGGGGGAGGAAACCGAATATTTCCTATTTTCATGCCTTTGGAAGTCCTTGTTTCATCTTGAGACCTTCTAAGGACAATTTAGGAAAATTCGAAGCTAGGACTGATGAGGGTATCTTTCTTGGATACTCTTCGTCTAGCAAAGCTTATAGAGTCCTAAACAAAAGGACATCTACTATAGAGGAGTCCATTAATGTTAAGATTAATGACCTACCTCAACTTGATAATACAAAAGTTGTAATATCACTAGAACCTACAGAAGATGTTGTAGAATCTCCACCCTCTGTGAAAGAGGAAGGTGAACCCTCTGTGAAAGAGGAAGGTGAACCCTCTGTTCATGATTCTCAAAAAGATCCTGAACAAACAATTGATAATTCTGAAGAATCATCTCAGAATAATCAAAATGATTTTAGGGCACCTGCTCTATATCAGAAACGACATCCTATTGATCAAGTCATTGGTGACATCAATAGTGGTATACAAACAAGACGTTCAGTTATTAATAGTGATGTACAGACAAGACATCCTATTAACCAAGTCATAGAAGACGTCAATAGATGTTTTCTTCAATATGATTCGGGTTATTAGAATCCGTCAATACAGAAGGTATAATCCTCTGTTTCTACACCACAGAAGGTACACATTCGTACACTTCATTACAGAAGGTATAATCCTCTGTTTCTACGCTACAGAAGGTACATGTTTGTACTCTTCACAATAGAAGGTAGAATATTTAGCTTTCTATTCCATAGAAGGTTGAATTTCACCATCTATCTTACAGAAGGTATAACGACATGTATACCTTAAATCTAGCTTTGGTAATTTCCAAGTTTACGTTTGGAGATATCAATTATCATCCACTAAAATATTTAGATATAATCATAATCAAATAAAATATTTGTTCTGATCAATATCTTGTCTATTAGGAAATTAATAATCCTAATAATTTATATTTGGATATAATTATCCATTATATCTCGCTCTTCTATGCAATATAGAAACTATACTATAGAAGGTACTTCCTTCTATGTAACAGAAGGTACTTCCATCTACACTACAGAAGGTATAACAAGTGTATACCTTAATAAACTCAACTCGAATTAAAAATTTCCAAAAATATCATTGGAAGTTTAAAGCAGAAGATATATTATGATAATATATCTGCAAAATGATTCGAGCAAAAATTAGCTTTCTAGAAATGAAAGCATCTACAGAAGGAGCCCTTCTATAAAGTAGAAGCCACCGAAATTGCGGACCTTCTGCAGTTCGGATAAATAAAATCTTGGAGATTAAAGCCAATTACGTGTTAATATCTCCAAAAAGATATTGTTTCTGAATATCTTAGGTGGAACAAGATTTTCCATCCTAAAGAAATCATTCAGAAAATATTTATAAAGGAAGAAAATATTTTCTTTCCAATATATTGAATTTTAGGAAATAAAAAAAATATTTTTCCTAATTTCACTAAGAAGCTTGACTTACTTAAACTCAATCGGAGGTCTCTGTTTCGTCTTCACAAGAAGAAAAAACGAAACCCTAGCATTCCATTCTCCGATTCTCTCAAAAACCATGGCACCCAAGACCAAATTTCTCCGGAAAAAGTCTCTTGCTGTCGCCACACCCCCTTCATCGGAGAAACCTCCATCTCCTCTGAAGGAAACACCTGCTGCCATCGTTGCTGAGCACTCAGCCGATGAGGACACCATCTCCGAGGATCTAGGGCTTCCTAAAGTCCAGCTCCAAGAGGATTTGGAAGACACGGAAGCAATTCCACCTGCTGCGACAGAGGAACCTTTTATTGCCGAGCCCTCTGTTGAGGAAACCCTTGCTGTTGGAGACGATGATTCGCCCAACGATGATGATGTCGAGGATGCTGTTTCTGACAAGGAAATGCAACCCTCTATTGATGACGAGGCTGATGATGAGATTCTTGTGGTTGAGCCCATCTCTCAAGTGCTCTCCATGCCGGATCGCAAGCAGAAGGGCCAAGCCTCTGCATCCCAGGCGTCTCTTATACAGACGACTTCTCCAAAGGCCAAACTTCTCCATGACGCTATGAAGCCAGGAGCTATTGCTTCTCGCACTCGGCTGAAAAGGAAAGTTCCTGAGACTGTGAGCTCATCCTTAACAAAGATCGACGTGAAGAAACCTAAGTCACCGGCAAAGGTCTCTCCCATGGAAGATACCACCATCGAGGTCATCAAAGGCTTCACTCCTTCGGTAACATCTCTTGTCTCACAAAAGGAGATTGATGATGTTCTTGCTGACACTAGGCTGCCTAGTTGTGATGCTATGGGTAGACAGATAGCTACCTTCAAGCGAATTGACTTCAATTGGTTTTCGGCTAATGATATTGACATAGCCCCTCTATTTGAGAAACTTGGATTGAAATCCTTCTGCTAAACGTATGCTGAGTTGCCCGTAGTGAAACTGAGAGAGTTCTACGCCAACATCACGTTTCATGAGGATGGTCCACTTGTAAAGTTCATCCCGACGGTTGTCGACGGGATTACTCTTGTCTTCTCCGCTCATGATGTGAACAAGATGTTTGGATGTGAGGAGCACAACCCACTGTCTGAGCTTGGCCGAACTGCTTCTTACAGCATCATCCTTGGAAAGAAGGCACAAGTGCCGAGGTATCTTGAGTCCACAAGGCTGGACATCAAATGCAGAATCCTACACAGGGCTGTGCTATTCTGCCTTCTACCGCGTAGTGGGAGCATTGACACCATTACTCCAAATGATGCATTAGTCATGGCGCATATTCTGAAAGGGATCCCCTTCAACCTTGGACTTCTAGTCTTTCAGCACATGAAAAGGTGCTGCAACACCACCGGGAAAGCTCTCCCCTATGGCCAGGTAATCGCCAGCCACTTGAAACTTGCTGAAATTTCTTCTAATGCATCTGCTATGCAAGAGAAGTGGAAGGTTGGAACCTTCGGGAACCAAATCATCACCAGCATGCACTATGTGAAGTCGGGTTCGACTTGGACTCTCAAAGGGAAGTTCACAGAATCATCCCCTGTTGCTGAGGAGAAACCTCCAGCCCCCAGAGCTGTGAAGAAGGTTGCTACTGCAACACCTTCTACTGCTTCGGCCTCTGCTGCACAGAAAGCAGCTGGACTATCTGAGGACGTCTTACTTCCCTCGGATCTCCGCAAACTCCTCAATGATCTCAAGCAGCAAGCTGTGGAGAATGGGGAAGATATTCGCGTGCTCCAGCGTATGGTGCTAGACCTTACTCGCACAGTGGAATGCCAGAACAAGCTTCTGCGCGATAACCTTGCTGATGCACCTTCTGTGGATGAAGCATGATGCACTTCTTTTGTTGCTTTGCTTTATCAGTACCTTTGGCCAAAAACTGATTCCCTTGGCCTCATGGTTTGATGTAGTAAGTGCCATTTATGGACACACTTTCGCATTTCAGTTTGAATAACTCATCTGCAGCTTATGCTTCTCCGTTATAACGTTCTGTCCTCCTTAATTCTTTTTGATATGACAAAAAGGGGGAGAAATTATGTTGAGGGAGAGTACATAGAACTAAGTACTTTATGTACTTCGCTTTGTATGATGGTTATTGAAAAATCCTTGATTTTCTATAACTATGGGTCGTAGAAGGCTATGGGTATCAAAGCTCATATTCATCCTTCTGCTGGGAAAGCGAATAGAGATCTTGTATAGTCACCTTTGCTGGGATAAATAGTGAAAACTCATCATTTTTGTCGGGCTAAATACAGAAGCTTCATGCTTTGTACATTATAGAAGCTTTGTGCTCTATGAATAGCTTTTTCTATAACAGAAGCTTCTATGCTCTGTTCGACAGAAACCACATGGTTCTATGAAATGCAAGACTCGTACTCGCACCTATTTAGGGGGAGTCAGGGGGAGTTACTTGCAAAAATATTACCCTCAACGGTGAATGTTTTGTCATCATCAAAAAGGGGGAGATTGTTGAGGTGTTTTGATGATGAGCAATGACCTTCAGCAATGCAGAAGTCAACCCTCTACACGACAGAAGCTAATCCTGACAGGAACCTTCTGTAAGGAAATATTTTTGTAATTAATAATTAATTACGAAATTAAGTGGGAATATTCCATGAGAATTATCCAATATGATCAGGTTAATTATCTGATCGAAATCATTGCAAAAGAAATAAAATAGAATAATATATTTCCATTGGAGGAAATATAATCTTCTATTTATGGTAACATTCTACAAGGTTGTTTCAACCTTCTGTGAATCTATCCGATCACCAAAACCCGTTACCTAGGATATTTATCCACGTCATCTGTCTAGATACATTCACTTAAGTATCTTGAACAGAATGATATCTATTTTAATCATTAAGGAAGTTAATCTTTGATTATTTCCATTTGTAGAAGGTTGCTGACAAACCAGAACCTTCTGTGATGCAATATTCGTGGAAACAATCATCAAATTATTATTAATTTGATTTGATACGTTTACCTAAAGAATATATGCCTAGCGCAATGTATTTGTAACTTAAATATTGTATTATAATCTCATCTTTTACTTTCCTTGTTCTGTAGAAGGTTGATTCGTCATATTACCTTCTACACTAGCATTTTTGTCTTTGTGTACAAATAGGACATTAGTTCATGCTTTCAGATATAAGAAGAATACGAAAAAAAAGACAGAACTACCACGAATCTTCTTGTATTCTGAGAGCGTAAGTTTCGAGTTTTGTTAGTCACGCACGAGGGACGTTACCGGCAGAAGGCTGCATCGTTGGTGAAGTCTTCTGGGAGAGTGACTCGGGGGCCACGAGGGACTCGGTTGGAAGCTGCAGGAGACGTTGGTGGATAGCACGGCTGGGTGTCGTGTGCCAACGTGCGGTGGGCCGTAGAGAAGGGCAGATACCCCGGGAGCACAGAAGGTGAGGGACTAACCAGCTTATGTAGTGTAACGTTCTGTGTGTGCAGGTACCTAGGACGGAGGTTGCCGTGTGCTTGCGCAGGGTCTGCTGCGTGCTTGCGTAGGGTATGCTACGTGCTTGTGTGGGGTACGCCACATAGTCGCTATCTCGAGGAGATCGTGCAGGTCGTGTGGAGCCGCCGGAATGAAAATCCATCCTTGGATAGGGGTCGTTGTCTGCCTGCGTAGGGTTCGCTACGTGCTCGCGTGGGGTACGCCACGAAGTCGTTGTCCTTGAGAGGATTGCGCATTGGTTACTTTGTTAGTCACACTAACGTGTGCACCGAGTTACTGTAGTGCAGAACCTTCGGGTCTGTACAACCTACTGTAGTACAGAACCTTCGGGTCTGTGAATCTACTTCAGTGCTGAACCTTATGGTCTGTACTTATCAAGTCACTTCCTACATAGAACCTTCTGGTCTATAGTGGATTGACATTTACGACACAGAACCTTCTGGTATGTGATCTTTCACTCAGAGTTCTACGGTACAGAACCTTCTGGTCTGTGCTGTGTAACAAGTTCTACGGTACAGAACCTTCTGGTCTGTGCTCTGCCACTCAGACTTCAACAGTGAAGAACTTTCTGATCAGCTCTATTTGCTATCGATTATGTAATCTGTATTGAGATACAATTGAGTGGAAACCATCCAAGTTTCTGGGTGAAGAGTGGAGGCGATTTGCCGAACCACTATGAAAGTCTTGCGTACTTCAAACAAATCGCAATCACAATCCAACGTTCTGTTTTACAGAAACGTATCTCTAAGGTTCTGTGGCACATAAGCTTTAACACTAATTCACCCCCCCTCTTAGTGTAACAATTTCTTTTTTGTAGGTTCCCGCCACCGAGTACGAGTCTGATTTTATTTTTAAAAAAGTCCTCTAGGAGCTCAACTCATTTTCCGTGAGAAAGGAGTTTGGGGCGGTATGAGACAAGAACAACGGGACAACCCGGAAGCGGCTAACGGTACGTGCACGTAACCGTTACGTTGTTTACTAAAATCGACTTTTTGTAAGTAAACGTTACTAAAAATCGACCATTTTTAGCAAAATGTTTAGTAAAAATTAGTATCGTGTTTAGTAAGGTTTTCTAATTTTTCACTGTTCACAGTTATTAAAGTTTACTAATTTGCATTTAGTAAAGTTGCCCGGCATTTTCCAGATTATCTTAGTAACCATTTACGAAAAATATCGGTGATTCCATATTTTTTTTAGTAACTTTTACTAAAATATCACTATTCAAGTTTAGTAAATGGTTACTAAACTTTTTAGTAAATTTATCATCTAATTTACTACATGTAGTTTAGTAACTTTTATTAATTTATTACTGTTCTTTTTTAGTAAACTTTACTAATTTGATTTAGTAAAATTTCAAAGTTTAGTAATTTTTCCGGTTCGCTGTGGAACGAAATTAGTAATGATTTACTAATTTTTTACCATTTTACCCCCGTGGTAAATTTACAAAAGGTTTTTTCAAATCTTACAGAAGCCTCTAGCTTAATTTTCGTAAAGGTTTTTGTAAATTTACCGCGGGGGTAAAATAGTAATTTCACAATGAACATAGGTTAGTTGTTAGGTTCGGAATGTACTGTTTAGGTTAGTAAATTACTAAAAAGTTTAGTAACTGTTTATTAAGTTTTCAAAAAATTTCGCTCAAAAATTAGTAAAACATTACTAAAAAAAACTCATTTTTGTAATTTACAAGCGATTTTACTATGTTCAACAGTATTTTACTAATTTTCCTTAAAAAATTAGTAAATTATTACTAATTTCGTTCGACAGCGAACCGAAAAAATTACTAAACTTTGAAATTTTACTAAATCAAATTAGTAAAGTTTACTAAAAATGAACAGTAATAAATTAGTAAAAGTTACTAAACTCCAAGTAGTAAATCGGATGACAAATTTACTAAATAGTTTAGTAACCATTTACTAAACTTGAACAGTGATATTTTAGTAAAAGTTACTAAAAAAAATGTGGAAATCACCGATATTTTTCGTAAACGGTTACTAAAATAATCTGGAAAATACCGGGTAACTTTACTAAACGCAAAATAGTAAACTTTACTAACTGTGAACAGTAAAAAATTAGTAAAGTTTACTAAACACGATAATAATTTTTACTAAACATTTTACTAAAAACGGTCGATTTTTAGTAAAGTTTACTAAAAAAAAAGTCGATTTTAGTAAACAACGTAACGGTTACGTGCACGTACCGTTAGCTGCTTCTGGACAACCCCTCTTTTTTTATCCATCGCGACCTTTTATTTTAACAAAATTTCGTGCTTTACTGCAACGTCCAGTAAAATATTGAGTTTCATCTTTTTTTTTTTGTTCTTTCTTTTTTTTTTAGCGTGCGGGGCATCGTTTGGCAATATCGGAACTCCTTCAATTAAAGCATTATTTCTCACATCCTGATCTCCGTATGTGCATGATTCCCGTTATTATTTCATAATTTCGTCCAAGAATATTCTTCGGTTATTTTAATCATTACCATTTTACCCGCATCACTTTTGCAGCTTATATAATATATTTCTCGTAATAATATTCTCCGTTGCTTTTCCTTGAATGGTATGGTTTACTTCTTTGCGTTTCAAAGCATGAAGATGCCCGTGACGAGGATGCATTACAATTATTGCTTATTCCTTCCATTGATATGTCTCTACTCGTCTGAAATTTATCGATAGTCGTTCGTGCCACTTGCTGGAGAAAGTTCCCGCCGACTCCCCACTGTTGAATGCTTGGTTGTTAAAACCCCCTTCCTTCTTGAGGCAATCCTCGCTTGTTCCTCCGTTGACGCTTGACAGGAATATTATCGCCGGGACATCTTGTTGGAATACTTCTTTCCGGGTACGAGGCATCTCACATCCCGAAATATTGGGAGTGGCTTGCGGATGTGTTATCTCGTTATAAAGTCCTACAAGGGGAAGCTAGAATTTTCAACGCACTTTGTTGCTCGCGCTATAGTTATGATATTGTTCTTGCTTTCTTTGAGGCATGGAATCCATTTTGAATGCCTTGGAGACATCACGAGACACAATCTCGATTTCTCTATGGGACTTATATAAGCTTGGGGGATTATCTGTCGACGATGACTGCTATGATGAAGTGATTCCAAGTCGAGAAGAATTGCAAATTCTCCATAAGAGTTGCCAACACTTATTCGCACCATTTCTACATCTTCATGAAACGAAGAATGGCAAAAAGTTTGTATGAGCTATAACTTGGATTAATTTCTGGTATAGAGGCGATACAAAGTATTGTCGATCAACTAAGCGTTCATCCAAGAAGCCCTCTTCTAGTAACATTACTCGAAACCCGGAGGGATCAATTCCGGCTACGCTTCCGTGGATACTATAACGAATGGAGTTTCTGAAGACCCTGAAATTGAGGCCGAAGGACGCTCCTCCGTATAGCTCGTTGCTTTTATCTCTTGTTGGTCATGCACCTTCGTCTTCCTGAATAAAGATGCCACTATATGCCTGGAAACTTTTAAGGTATCCAGTTTGATGGCAACTGGCAGATGTTTTTGCATGGCGATTCCCATATTGGCGACCTTGTATCGTGGTTTAAACGAGGTTTCCAAGAAGGCCGAGCTTTCTCAAATATGTTTCCCCATTCACTAACTATATGAGTGGCTTGTGCTTTATTTTCAATCTCATCCCTCTGTTCCAGGCATGCCTCTAGGCCTCCCATGTCAGATATTTTGGCGAAGGTAGAGCGCGCATCTACAACAAACGTGAAGCTCAAAAATACATCCATGGTGGTTCAGATATATATTGGCGCATCAATCTCCTTGGCAGAAGGGCGATCTGTTGACAAGGGACGATTCCGACCTAAAAGACTCGATCCTGAGTTTCATTATTAGCTTTTGGTTTGGCTATTTGACATTGCAGCGTGGGGATTATTTCATCGCGGAACCATATAATTCAGCTAACTTCAAATTTGGTTTTTGTCAAGATATCTCCAGTGTCCCCAAAGATAATATACTGTCGTTTTCCTAGGAGAAAAGTTCGCCCCTTTGGAATCACTCTGCACGATATAGCAGTTCCCTACTTTACATTCCTTTGACACCTGACTAACCATGGAATTATACTACTCAAAATCAGGAGTGGTGGAAAGTTTATTACAACGACTATCTTCTACGAAGGTTCGAAACGCTTGTTGCTGAAAATTGTTGCCCCACGCAGGCCAATAGTGGTGTTCAAAGAACGCAAATTCAAAAGGAGATTGAAACACCAATTTCACCGGCAGGCCTAGTCACACTTGGTATACAAGGGCTATTCTTGTTTTTTCTCGTTCATTTCATTTTAATTTCAACATTTGAGGTATTTGCCATTTCCTCTTTTTTTTAGAAGATTCTTCTGAGGGGTTAGACGAGCCACATTTTAAGCGAAGGAGACGTCGTTAAACTGAGTCCAGCGAACGTGTTTTGATCATGTTGAACTCAAGTCAACCGGTGAGCATTTGGTTCAATCAGTCCCTTTTCAGAATTACTGCTTATGCCTCCATTTCTTTGGACAGCCACACTACCTGAGACGAATGCTGGAAATGAGTTAACCCCGAAGCAGGGTCATTCAGTCCAGAAAGAGCCCGCCGTCACTCCAGTCGACGACTCTATTTGTATTGATCATACTACGTCTCGGGTTCGCCGGAGATGCACTATCGGCATATGGTAAGAAGTTAAGGAGCAGATTGCTCGAACCCCATAAGAGACATACGATTGTTGCCGTAATCAAGGAGATACTCAACCATTTTGACAGACTCTTTTGGGTAGACACTTCCCATGTTCGTGCCTTAGTCACGAAATATGTTGACATGGATTTTGATTTTCCAGGTTCGATAGCCATTGACGGGTGTTTACATGGCAAACGACATTTTGGGCTTCTGCGATGGGCTTCGGAGGATTCCAGGATTGACGCCCTTTGCAAGATCTTCGATCGTCAAGCTAGAACAAAGATTTGATGTTGGAGTCAAGAACAAGTCGAGGGACTGCAGTTCAATAGAAAGGATGATCGAAGATAAAGCTTCGTTGAAAGCCTTAAGTATCGATGATGGATAAAAGACCTGATGCCTTTATCCGTAAAGCATCGATGATGGAGTTGTCTTAAAAGATATGTAGCAGTTAGTCCTAGGATATTTAGCACTATTAAATGTACGTCGGTTGTCAGTTATTAGTTAGTGGTTTATAAATAGGTCAGCTCTGATCAATTGTAAACACACAATAATCATTCAATGACCCCGAAGGGCCGCTTGATTGTCAACCTAACTGTTTGTAATCGTTTCAAGTGTTGTTGTACGATGGTTGTAAGTCTTTTCTTTTACGTAGTGAATCTGTATTCGTTCTTCTTTTACTTTTATTGGCGACCGCATTTTCTTTCAACACTTTGAGTCTCCGATATATCGCAACGTGTTTTGCCACGCGAATACGTTTTTGGCGACCACAATGGGAGACGAAAGTGAGTTTATGTGACTACACGGAATGCCAACAACTCGAAGTACGGCTAACAGAATGGTTGATACTCGTGTTGATTCGGAGACTAATTCTGCGCAAGGTCAGAGTGTTATCAATGGCCAGAACAGTCGAAATGGGCAACAAAATGCCCAGAATATTGGACAACAAAATGTCCAGACGTAGGAGCGAGGGACATCCCCTGTGTCGAATGTCCTGCCAAATGTGTCGGATACGGTCCCTTTGGACGTATCTCTTCAAGTGCAGGCCAAGAATCAGCAGAGTTTTTTGGAATTACAAAAACAACTCCAGGGATTGACCGCCCGGTTCGATACTGAACAGTCCCCTGATACTACGGCCAGAAGGGGAAAATTCAATGGGAAAGGTTCAGGGATCTCTATGAACTCTACTTGAGGGGTGCTAAGTATGAAAATTTACTCAGGGAAGAATCGAGGGAACGAACGGCATATCAGATCGAGCCTACGCTTGTTGAAGTCGATTGGCTGAATTTGTCAAGGGCAAAACTACTATTTGCGACCCATTGTCAAAGAGAAACTTCAAAGCTAAGGCATCTCAGAAGTCAAATGAGGAACAAAAATAATCCTTCGATATTGAGAAAGCTGACGAAATCTTCGACTAGCTCCACAAGCGAGACAGAATTAGACTGAAGCCTGTCCATCGACTCCCTCAGACAGACAGGGAAAAGAAATCTTATTCAAGATCTCATCGAAGCAAAAAATTTAGAAATCTTACAAATGGCTTGGGTCTTTTACCCACGCCATGCGTAACTGTCTAACTTTTAGAATTCTTATTCAAGATCTCATCGAAGCAAAAATTTTGTGTTTCAAAGAGTCTGAAGAGTTGTATTCTGTCGATCAAAAACCATTTTTTGATTGTGAAGTTCATAGGTTTGACATTAACATGGTTGACATTGTTCGACGTTCTTTTCAGGGATCTAATATTTCTGGAGAGATTTTCGTGTTCAACAAATTGTTCAAGAGGCTTCTAGACAATGGAGTGGTCTCTTGCCCTGTAGCTGCGTCGAAACTGAAAAATGAGGCCTATTGGTGGCACATGGACGAAACCCATTCCATTGACAAGTGTTTCACTTTTAAGAAGTTTCTCAGTCTCACCAGACGGAGGATTGGTTCGATCTGACTCCTGTTGAGAGGGCTGCAATAGGGATTTCTCGTAAGGAGCCTTCAAAGGTGTTTAATCGTAACTCCAGAGGAAGAGGCTCTGCTCCTGATGCTAATAGGGTCTTTCCTGACAAAGGACATGTCATTCAGAAGGCGAACGCAGCACCTCGTAACCTTGATGCACAGATTACCCCACCGTCTATCAACAACGACGTAGATTCCTCTGCTAAGTCAAGTGACCTGTCCAAGGAGACTGTCAAAAGAGGCAATGTTAAGGATCGCCTTCGACCCTCACCCCGCCTCGACGAACAAGCTCTCAAAGATGGACCGCCCATTGCACAATTTCTCGAGAAAGCTGATACTTGCAATCGATGCAGCCCTATTTGGAGGCACAAGATAATAATCTCTCAGCTATGCTACCTGTGCTCTTACAATTACTTACAGAAGCTGATCGTCATGTCCTCGGCAAACAAATTCGATATCATTATGGTCGACAATCCAATCCAAGGTATGATCGAAACAAACTTATTTTATTGCATGCCTATTTTTGTTGGCAAAGAAAATGTAGGGCAACTTCAAGGATACGAGCTCAAGAAAGGACAGCATGTCCTGGTATATCCTGAGCATCATCAGTCCTATCGACTCGACTTGATTTTTCCTTTTCTGATAACGATGAGTGGAAGCAGGTGCATAACCGATGATCTCCACCAATGTCTAAGAATAGTAGGAAAAGGAAGAAAAGACGTCGGAGGAGAGTAGAAGAGAAACGGAAAAAGTCCATTGACCCTGCAATGGTTGAAGTAGAGAAAATCGACCATGACGATTTGTTTATGATCGATAACTTTGTCCAACATGATGACCTTCCTAATGATATGGGAAAGACTGTTGAGGACGATGACTGTGAAGATACCTTCGATGACTGTGATAAAAATCCAGTCATGTTCGATGCTCCTGACAACTTTGTAGAGTGTAACGTCATCATGTTACCCACAGAGTTTGCGGGACCTACAATCGATAAACCGATCCCAGGTATTCCTAAAACTTCGACTCCTGGGTTGTTCGATGCCCAATAGGCTTTTCAGGAAATTGGTTTATTATGCCTAGTCCTTCGATGCAGTCTCAGATACATTCTCTATACATAGAAGCAGAGTTCAATGGGATTCTACTGAAGAAAGTTTTGGTCGATAATGGCGCAACGGTCAACGTGATGCCTTTGTGCACTCTCAAAATACTTAGGATATGACATGGCCGACGTTACCCGCACTGATGTTAGCATAACGGGTTTCAATGGCCTTATATCAAAGTGTGTGGGAATATTCCCAATCAAATTGAAAGTTGGAAGGTCCACGACCAATACTGCTTTTTTCATAATAGATGTCAATACTACCTTTACTTCTCTCTTGGGTCGAGATTGGCTGCATAAGGCGGCAGTGATCCCTTCAACTCTCCATCGGGAACTTATGCTTTGGCTAGATTCTAAAGTGAATGTCGTTAAAGCTGATTTGTCCATCAATATTTGTCTTACCCCTGTCGAAATCTATACAGGAAATGTTATTGGTGTTGTCGATGGCATGAGTTTGAAGAAGAGGTATTCTCTTGGAGATCAAAATGTCGGACCCCTTAGAGAACCGACAGTGAAGTTCGAATACCTGGTCAAATATGGAGGTCCTCCTCATACCATAGTCGACGCTCCATCTGGTTGGGACTCCGATGAGGTACCTCCAGCGGTCGAAGCTGAGGCTCAGGGAAAAAAAAGAGGCAGAGCTCGCTGGAATCCTTTGCTCTATTAAAGAAGCTGATGGATTGGTCCCAATTGCTGAAGAGAAAAATGTCGAACCTGTCGACGAAGGAGTGAATCCTCACAGTGAAGGTAGAGAGAAGGATGCTAATGGTAATAGCCCGGACTTAGAGCCCGAGAGACTCCTCCGGAAGGAGAAAGATGATTGAAAATGATCAGGAAGACGTCGTCAATGATGTCTTAGAGCGACTACGAGTGTATAGGCTAACTAAACTTGTAGTTAGTCTAGAAATGTGTCTGAAAACCAGTTCGTTGGACGTAGATAGTCACGACCAGCGTGCTGAAGAGGATGGGTCGAATCCTAGTTTGAAAGTGTGTGAAGATTTGACTGGTGTTGTATGTCATCCTACTATGAATAAACAACGTTTGTGATAAATCTATAGCTGAATTTCCTGAAGATCGATGCACTTTAATGATGCCTCGGGATCCTCTCATAACTGTAATTTTCAGCGACGATGAAATCCAGCGACCAACCTTCATAAGTGGTTCGATTGACAAAGATCTTTTCCAATCGACCCAGACCCTTTTAAAAGAGTTCAAAGATTGTTTTACATGGGATTATACAGAAATGCCTGGCTTTGATCGATAATTGGTAGAACACACTTTGCCTACTAAGCCAGACTTCAAACCCGTAAAGCAAGCTCCGCCGTCGATTGCCAAGCGAACATAGGCAGCAAGTCTTTGATGAAGTAAAGAAATTATTTGACGTTGGATACATAAGGACATCTCAATACATAGAATGGATTTCGTTTATTGTTCATGTCAAAAAGAAGAATGGAAAAATTCAAATTGGTATCGATTTTAGAGATCTTAACAAAGGAACTCCAAAAGATGAATATCTGATGCCAATAGCGGATGAACTCATCGATAAGACATCAGGACATAAGATTACTACTTTTATGGATGGTTATTCTGGATATAACCAAATCTTCATTGCTGGAAATAGTATACATAAAACATCTTTTCGTTGCCCTTTTGGAATTTTTGAATGGGTTGTTATGCCTTTTGGTTTAAAGAATGCTGGCGCAACCTATCAACGGGCAATGATTCTTATCTTTATTCCATTAATAGCTTCAAAAGGATTCCCGATGGATTTAAATAGCTTCTCCGATGGATTTAAATAGTTTCAATCCATCTGTCCTCGCCCCTCCGAGGCAGGATCGACCCTTTTCGTTGTATATTGCTGCAGGTGATAAGGTTATTGGATCGGTGTTGGTACAAGAAGACAATCAACGTAAAGAACGAGTTATTTTTTACTTATCTCGAATCCTTACTCCCATCGAACATAGGTATACTAATAATGGAAAGCTGTGCCTTTCATTGTATTACACTGTCATGAAAATTTAACACTATATTGGGAGTAGCACAGTATATGTAGTATCGAATACCCTTGTGTTAAAGCTGTTGTTCGATAGTCCTATGTTATCTGGTAGGCTTAGCAGATGGAGCCTCATTTTGTCCCCTTTTGATCTTCAATATCGGTCACAGGCATCAATCAAAGGACAGGTATTAGCCGACTTTTTAGCCCAATATACGGATTCAAGATAGACCGGCTCTCAAGATCTGAAGGAATTTTGGTAAGTTTTGTTTGATGGATCTGTGTCTAACGAAGGGGTTAGCGTAGGAATTTATATTTTATCTCCTTCGAAAGTATAACGAAAGTTAGCCTATAGAATCGACGAATTATTAACAAATAATTCCGTCGAATATGAGGCTCTAATAATTGCTCTGCGGACCATGACCGAACTTCAACTGTCCTACGCGATATTTCGAGGGGATTCACAACTTGTCATCCACCATGTCAAAGGATCGAGTATGTGTACCTTCGATCATTTCCAGAGATACTTGGACAAAGTCTACGAGTTGTCTTCTTTCTTTAAAGAAGTTCATTTTGAACACATCCTTAGAGAAGACAATTTTGTAGCAAACGAATTGGAACAACATGCCTCAGGTTTTAAAATAAATCATCGATTGATGCAAGAAATCGGAGGAAAAGTGCAGACAATACATTCCGTGTTGAGCAACGATTCTACAAACATGAATACCATTACTATTTTCCAATCGACAACTAATTTGAGAAAACCATTCGTAGAATTCTTCTCCAATCCTGGAAAGGGGGCAACCCACCAAGTAAAGTCGACAAGATTCTGTACTGTAATCGATAATTTATTGTATCGAAAGCAGAACGATGGTGTCCTTTTGAGATGTGTTGATATGGATGAAGCAATCCCTATAATGTTAGAAGCACACACCAAGGCCTTTGTGGCCTTCATAATGCTGAACCTAATATGTGTTGGTTGATCAAGAGGCATGGCTTCTTTTAGCCTTCGATGAATGAAAGATTGCATCAATTATCAAGAATCGATGCATGTCGAATTGGAAAACTTAGAAGCGATACGCTTCCAAGCTCTGAATCGAATTCAAGTCCAGAAAGAAAGGGTCGCTCGAAGTTATAATAAGAAAGTCATATTAAAGTCCTTTAAAAAAAGGAGACTTGGTTTGGAAAATGATCTTTCCGATTGGGAAGAGAGATTATTTTCTAGGAAAATGGTCTCCTACTTGGGAGGGTCCTTTTAGGGTTTATGAAGTGTATTCAAAAAATGCTTACTATTTCTCATACTTAAATGGCGAACCTCACGCTTTGAAGGTTAATGGCAAGCATTTAAAGCTCCATCGACCAACATTATGGGATTTACATTCCAGAGAAATACATCATCGATGTCCTGAGTTATGGTCACAATTAATAGGGATAAATGATGTTTCAGAAGAGATTTAGCCAATACACATAATCGATTCACTATGAATTATTACAAGTACAAGTGGATCGATACATGGTAAGTAAAATTACACATTCCTTCGAAACTAGGCATGTTGATCTTCATTCTCGCAAGCACAGTTTTAGACACCAAGATCGATAGTCGTGGTCGCTGGGAAGTCATCTCCAACTTCTTAGTGTTTGGAGCGCATCCGCTGCTAGGGTTGCCTTCAATGTCATCAATCTCCCCTGCTTCATTTGCTCCAGACCTACCTCTAAAGTCCACTAGTATTGCGGCTTTAACGGCAAGCAATATCTGGAAAAGGCATTTGAGGAGGCCAAGAAAGACCCATGGCCCGACACCATGAAGCGACAATCTCAACAGTTTCCGGAGAATCTTAACAGCCTCATTAAATTCATAGATATTCCCGAGGATCATATCTAATTACTAAAATGCGTGTCGATTAAGAGATCGGAACTATATGAATGATCGAAAAGAAGTTGGTCGAAATAAACCATTCATTCGATGAAGTTCATAACACAAGTAACAACAAAAGAAATGATCAATGGGGCTATTTCGACAATTCAACATCGACAACAATCACTGTCCAGGGCCGTACAGGAGATTAGCTAGCAAGTTGGCAAAGTGGGCCCGAGTGTTGGTCTTCACAATGAGCATGTTCACGGCTCTTTGGAACGCGACCAGGTTGTTTACGTCGTATAGGGGAATGCGATTAGCGTCGACTTCTGTCTGAGCCTCTGCCAATTCCCTCTCGCGAACAGCTGCCTCGGCCTCACATTTCTCCAACTCTAATGATAACTTCGCAATTTGGGCTTTCAGTCTTCGCTGCTCCTTGGTCAGACTTCGATGCTCAGTGGAAATTGCTGTCACCTTTTGCTGGGAAGACTCGAAATAAGTCACCTTCAAAGAAAAGTCCCTCCACCGTCTGTCCTCCGAGAGAACCTTCTCCCAATCTTCCCAAGATTTCGAAAATGTCACTTTGAAGCATTGACAAATCCCTAACAGGTTGATCGGCGCCTTGGCATGTCTCTCTATAGCGTCAATGGCTTGGATTATTGCATCGAAGGTGGATTTCGACAGTTCCTCGCAACGCAGTGCTTCGAGAAATCTTAGAGCGAGGTTTAAGTCACTCACTAGTCAATCTTCGAGAAATTTAGGAAGGATTGTTTAGATCGACACTCACTAGGTTTGCATCGCTCGATGAAGCGGCATGACTAGTGCTCGCTGGGAGCCTCATTGGTGAAAATTCTAAGTCTAGTTGTTCGACATAATACTTACTTTAGTTCACAACTCTAAAATAAAATGCGTAGTTAAGTCTCTTACCCGAAGTTGGTCAAAGATTTCGGCTAACACTAGATCGTCCTGTCCTCTAGACGCTTCTGGCGTCCGGCATCCTGTATCTAAGCTCTCAGGGGGCACCACATTTACCGGAGGAGGTACAATGTTTGTCAAAGCAGGGACCTGACCTCCTGCATCGACATTCTCAGGAGACACTGTTTCTCACGGATGAGGAATATTCACCGGCGAAGGTATTTCTCGATATGAGTTAAGAGGGGCATCGTCATAATCGAAGGATGTGACTTGTATGGCTCGATCAAGAATGTACTCTTCGATGGTTGGATCGGAAGAGAGTGAGTAGACCTGAATGCGCATGAGTTAAGTGAAATCCAGGTTCGCTTAAAGTAAATTTGACAGATATACCTCTACACTTCGCACAAGGTCCATGTCTCGAGGAGCAGCCTCTTCGATGTTTCCGGCAACTCCCTCGGTTGAGCCTTCCTTCGAAGCATTCCTTGTTGTTTCCTCGACCGCATCTTCGCCAATCGAAGGAAGATCTTTTGCTGGAGGTGACGGCGGTGTGAACAAGTCTTTGTAATCAACCTATGCATGCGAAATATGTTTAAAATTCAAACGCATTTTTGTTCATATATCAATCTTCATTTTACCATGTTGAACTCTTGGTCCTTCTCCCATGAATCTTGGAGGACTTCTACCCCTTCAGCGGCTGGAGAGTCGACAGTTGAAGGATCGGCGACTGGAGGATCAACTTCGAATGTGTCATCTCCGTGTTGAAGATTTTCCTTGAGAATTGGAGCGGGCTTTTTCTTACTAGAGTGCCGCTGGAGATTCATATTTGCTTCCTTCATGGTTTCGTCAGACGATTCACCTTTGTTCGACGAAGAGGACCGAGTATTGGGTTTCTTCGATGTAGCCGCTGCAGGTGCTCGTTTCCTTTTTAGCCTCCCTTTTTTCGACAGGCGCCGCAGGTATTGCACTGTCTAGGGCTCCTATGGGAAACGTTTCTAAGTGCTTGTGGATTCAAGTGGATTTCAAGCATCGACGAGTAATACCTGGCATCGGCGATTTCTCATGTTTTTCAATAAGACCGCTACAGAAGTCTTCCTTTTCTACTAGCGATTTTGTTCCTTTTTTAGGAAATCTGGCTTTCGATAATATCTTTTTGAAAATCCTTTTTCAGCAAAAATCGAACGCCTGGGTCGCGTTACATCCTTCCAAGATCTCAGAAAACGTCACTTTACAAATGGATTGATTCAAGGTATTAAAAAGCTACAAAATGGGAAAAGTTAGTCGATGGTTAGTGACGTAGGTTATCTATACCATTGGTCTTACCTTGTCGGCGTACCCAAGGTCGATGCTAACTCGCTCCTCTAGATTGGTATTGAAAGAATCGATGAAAGGGTAAGGACAACTCTGAGCAAATCCTAATTATCGCGCTACGAACTGAGGATTGTAGACTTCCGATGCTCGTTGGCAGGGAATGCTCCTGGGTTCTTCGAGTCGACGGCTACAGCTTCAAAGTGGGCTCGAGATCAAGCTAACAAGGAGCCACTAGCTTTGTCGCCCTTACTAGACAGTTCGCTATCGGTGCCATGTACTTCAGCGACTGCTTGCTGCGATTGCAATAAATGTATTTCACAAGCCATTCGATCATAAACTAGAATTCCTCTTTATCACCCCAGCTCTGTGGGTCTTTCTTCTAGTGGTCTCTGACGACCGAACCAATACGCAGCCCTTTCTCTAACTTGAAGTCGTCTCCTCTCTCAATCAGTCTAATAGGATCACCGATAGAATAACACCTCGTTAAGAAGGTTACGTCAAGAATGGACACGGTCATTGGGCCTTCTAGAAGGTAGAAGCAGTTGGTTGAGACGCTCCACAAAGACAAGAGTGCTGCAACCGGTCGAGGATTGAACCTCATCGACTCTATCGACGCTTTCACTAAATGATAGATCCCAATCTTCTCCCACTTCTCACATCGAACCTTAGTCCAGGAGTTTATCCACTCAGGAAACTTATCTACACCCGTAGTGGGGAATCCATACAAGATCTGACTGACACTAGTTGGTTTCAGAGGATCGATTCTTTTCAGAAGGTTAACTCTAATTACCTAGATCGACGAAACTATTACTACATATCGGTATGACCGCAGCATCGGGGAGGAGATAATCGAAGGGCACATGTTTGTCGTCCGGTGTAGCACCGAGGTGGCTAGCCCTGATGAAAGGGCCCAAAGTAATTTGTCCCTTCGATTTTGCTGCTTCGTCGGCAAAGTCGTTCGTCTTCCTGGCTATGGTCTGCGTTGTTAGGTCTCTGAAATCCTTGAAATAAACGCCTACCCCCGCCAATAGCATATGGTTGTAGAATGCCTGAGGAGCCATGGGTAAAAAGTTTTCGGCTGGGGGAAGAAGTAAAGGCAAGCGGCGCAATGAAAGCAGGGAATTTCTTGGAGAGGAAGGTGACAAGAAGGAGATGAAGATTATATAGGGGACACCTGAAGATGAACGGACGCATCGAAGGAAGGGGGGCTAAGTGATTACATGGAAAACGACATTTTGGGCTTCTGCGATGGGCTTTGGAGGATTCCAGGATCGACGCCCTTTGCAAGTTCTTCGATTGTCACGCTAGAACAAAGATTCGACGTTGGAGTCAGGAACAAGTCGAGTGAGTGCAGTTCGACAGAAAGGAAGTTCGGACGTCGAAAGCCTTAAGCATCGATGATGGATAAAAGACCCGACGCCTTTGTCCGTAAAGCATCGATGATGGAGTTGTCTTAAAAGATAGGTAACAGTTAGTCCTACGATGTTTAGCACGTGTTAAGTGCGCGTCGGTTGGTAGTTATTAGTTAGTGATCTATAAATAGGTCAGCCCTGGTCAATTGTAAACACACGACAATCATTCCATGACCCTGAAGGGCTGCTTGATTGTCAACCTAACTGTTCATAATCGTTTCAAGTGTTGTTGTACGATGGTTGTAAGTCTTTTCTTTCACACTTAGTGAATCTATATTCGTTCTTCTTTTACTTTTATTGGCGACGACATTTTCTTGCAACACTTTGAGTCCCCGATATATCGCAACGTATTTTGCCACGCGAACAATGGGAACATGAAAATAACCTCGAGTTATGCGGAAGAGACCTCGTTAGTTGGAACTCATCTTGCAAAGGCTAAGGAACAATTCAAATCCGCTCTCAACTACAAGACCACTTTGTCTGAGCAATTGGCGGATGGTAAAGGCGAAATCGCTGAACTGTAGAAGAAGCTTTCTAAATGCATAGAGGCCGAAGCATCGCTAAAAACTTTATTTGATGATTGCATTAACGACGTCGACGAACCGGTGGCTGAAGTCCTTCACCTGAAAGAAATCAAATCGGCAGTCGAGGGAGCAAAGGCAACCAGTGAAGCAAGCCACGAATCCCGTGCCCGGGTGATGCAAATCTATCAAGACATTGTAGACTTTAGCTGGAAATTTTAGGGCTGTCGTTTCCTTCTATTATTATTAGTTTGTAATAAACGTTTAACTTGGCCTCTAAATGAATACCTTTCACATCTTTTTATTTCCTTCTCCATTGAATTGCTTTGTTGTCTCATTTGGGTTTATCGGTTTGGGATTTGTTATGATATCGGCTTTGCATTTGTCAAAACACTTCTTTGTGTTTATGTATCTTGTTTTGGGTGACGAGTCTGCCGAATACCGATCTTCAGACATACGAGGCTCCAAGCCGATCAAATACCGAGGTTCTCATAGGTACCATTGTAGTTTTATCGTCAGCTTTGATGTATTGAGTTAAAGCATTCTTCTCTAGGAAATTTATGAGCTTAGGAACGACATATCCAAGACCAAATTTTGATTTTTGACTATCTCCTCCTGAATTAGCTTCTTTCGAGGCGGCCTAAGTGTCTTCAAGTCCTTTGTACTGCTGGCTGTAGAAATTAACCTGAATACATTTGGATCAAATCAGTTGGTGTACTTGTCGGACAATTAATCTGAATAGATAATTGCATCTGTTTAGGTTAAACAAAACCTTTTAGAGGTATGTTTGTATGAGCCATTGTCGTCATTTTCATCACCGACCAGTTGAGTTTCTTTTGCACCATTATTTCTTCAGCATGGCTATTTACGAAAGGTGGTTCCCCGGCTTTTCGGAGGGCTCTTGAGATATAGCGCAAAATTGGTACATTTTGTTTTGCCGTATCATCCGTCCTCGTATCTTTAAGTGTAGGATTAATTGAAGTCCCTTCTTGTTGAATGGGAGACGTTTATGCTCGATTCCTTTGAGATACTCATCGTGATTGGCTCAAGCTTTGGAACCTTTTCCTCAATTTCACGACCCTTATTCAGATAAAATTTTGCATCGGTAAAGTATGACTCTGCTTCTGTAAAGGGTTTTACATATGCCCATATTGTGTGGGTTACCCCATCCTTCACAAATTTAAAACATTGATGGAGTGTGGATGCAATAACTCCGTAATTAACCCAAAACATATTATACGTTGTGCTGAAATCGATGACGTAGAACGTCGCTCCAGTTTCCATATCTCCTATGATGAGGGTGAGGCATATCATTCCAATAGCTCGTTCTCCCTCCTGATTGAATCCTTGTATTATTAGTCGGCTACTTGATAAGTCGCCAACCCCTAGCCAAATCTCTTTCAGGGCTTTTACTGACAAGATATTAACTGTTGAACCTGAATCGACCAAGATGCAATTAACCTTTATACCATAAGCATAACATGATACAAATAGTGGCCGATTGTGAGATTTGTGACCTATAAGAAGATCTTCGTCAAAAAATGTGATTGTTACGCTATCTTCTCGTGGCATCACAAGTTCATCATTGCGGGAATTTCTGGAGTATCAACCTATAGTCGCCACTTCTTTACCTACATCAATGTGATGACAACTTATGGACAAATCTGCAAGTTTTTCGGAAAGTTTCCGGAAGGAAATCCCAAAATATAGCTGAGGTTGGCTTTTCCAAAAACTGGTCATCTAGCAAACTCTGTTCTTTTACCGTCTTCCTAAAATCCACTTTTATTGGAGGCCTCCTAAACACCTTTGCTCGCGTTGGGGATATCTTCTTAGCGGGCTTGGGAAATTTCTTTCGGTTCCTTTTATGAATCACCAGAGTTCAACCTTTTTCACTAGATGCTTCTTCGGGCTAACCACACAACTTGACACGTTCGTCATGCACTGTTGCATTATCCCCAAACTTGGTAGGCCAATCATCTTGGTTGGATCGAAAGTCTCGAATATGATATTATAAGCATCATTTTCTGTAAAAGTGATCAAATTCGAGGGTGCAATATAGGCACCTAGATCAATCTTGTTATCACGTACGAGCTTCATGACCTTCTCTTTAAACACAAAGCACTTCTCAATAGAATTCCCTAAGACGCGATGGTATTTACAGTAGTTTGGATTTCCATCCAAATTAACCTGTTACAGTCGCGATCATCTTGAAAGACAACAGATAATCAAATATTTCTGCGACATCTTCATTAGGAAAAGGATATTTCTTGTTTTTCCTTTCTTCGAGAGTCGGACGTTGCCTATCTATCATGGATGCTTCAGTAGGTGGTTGACCATTTGCTAGGATATTTCCTTTACACTTGGCACTTCAACAGGAGCCACATTAGTAGCCATCACTTGCTTCTTGTTATCCTTAAAAGCGGACTTGTCCCCAGTTCTATTTCTTGGCTTTGTTGTTGCTTTAGGTTGCTCAGGTATTTGGATGATACCCATGTTGGTTCCAATAAAAGTTAACTCCATGTCGTGAGCTTTCGTTGCCAACTCCTCAAATGATCGTGGTTTGAGCTCTTGCAGAATATATCGAATCCTTCAGAGCATGCCTTGAATGCACATGTCAAAAGACGTTTCTTCTTACTGATGATCCCTGTAATTCAAGCTTAGATTCATCCATCGTTAAATGTAGTCAACAACAGGTTCCTCCTCCCATTGGCGAGCATTGATCAGCTCGATCATGCTTGCCACGCGCCGAGTGCTATAAAAAGATTTAGAAATTCTCTCTCCAATTGCTCCATACTATCAATAGTACATTTAATATCCTAGTTGAAAGTGTCCTTTCAAGGAGCGATCAAGTTGCTTAACCATCCAATCATCATCCGTGCCTGTGTTATTGCAAGTTTCCACAAACTGAGCCACGTGTTGCCGTGGATTCACTTTTCCATCAAACTGTTGGAAGTATGGAGGCTGATATCCCACACCATTTTGAGCCCTTCGATTCTCCGACTGTAAGGCTTATAATATGCCAAAGCTAACGAAGATTTGTCTTCAAGCTCACCCTTCACCGCTTCCTTTATTAGTTCCATCATTGTTTTTTCGGAATTGGATCATCAACAACAGAGGCATTCTTTGCCAAATTATCAACATCTATCACCCATTTTTCTTTGTCATTTTAGGTGCACAAACTTTCCTCCATAGACGTTTTATTAGCTTCTTTACTCTCTCGCTTTTTGGCGATATAGTCCATTTACTGCTCTCTTTCTTTCATGAAACCCATCATTGCTTCCACTGTTTTTGTGAGAGTTGTGGCATGATCTTCTAGTGAAGGAGTGTTCGCCATAATCACTGACATGACTTCGAAGCCTTTAGCCAAATCATTGTTTGGGCAAGAATCTGATGAAGAGTTGTTTGACGAGATACTATCAAAGTTTATCGGTGGTGCAGGAGGTATTAGAACCTTATTGAAGAGAGTGTCACCGACAACTTGATAACTCTATGGAAATAGAGTTAAGGGATCATATTTAGACTTGATTTTAGTTAGTTTTAGGTATTTTAGTCGTTCAATTGTCAGGTATTTTTATTTCTTTAATGTCTCATCACTTCCGTATACTTTGTTGGTAGTTTAAATGAGAGGAAGAAGAGTTTGAGATGGAAGGAGGAGCCATGAAGAAGCTACGGATCCAACCCGTCGGTGCAGCTGCAACGAAGGTCAGTGCAGCTGTAGCGAAGGGTTAACCAAGGGTCAGAAGAGTTGGTGCAACTGCACCAGATTTCTTTGCAGCTGCACGTATGGACGCCCAAAATATTTTTTTTCAGATTTTCTTAGATTCTCTAAGGTTGTTTCTATGACATATATATAGACTTTTTCAATTCTTTTGGAGGGGGGATTCGACCTAGGAGGCTATTGGAGACAAGAGCCAACGACGGAGACGATTCCACCTACTTTTCTTTTCTTAGTTTTCATTATGTCGATTTTATTGTTTTTGTTTTCCTTAGCTATGAACTAATTCGTTTTTCTAGGGCTATGATGGAACCTCGTGTTCCTATGTAATTCATGAACCTTCTTCCTTTATGCGATTCGGATTTCTATTAATTGCTTATCCAATCATGTTCTTAATGCGTGTTAAATGACTGGTCACCCTTTAATATTGATTCGATAACCTAGGGAGACTCAAGAGGGTAGTCTAGGTTAGATCTAGAATTGGTAGCCTAAGAAGTCAAGTGTTGGGAAACCGGGCTTTAGTGTGAAGGATAGGGATATATCGGAACACCTTAGGCAACTATATAGGGTTTGAATATAATGAGCCATTACTAGTTCCTTGCCTAGGAATAGAGTAGTGAATTCGATACATGGTGGCACGTTTCCGGATGTTCGGGAGGACTACGGGGACAGTCTAACAACCTATGTTAGCAATTATAATAATTTGGTAGCATTAGGAAGAAGGGGATCGGGTGCAAAGGACGCGAGGAGAAGTCGGATGTCCTAGATATTATTAAAACTGGTAAACTTTAGTTTTTTTCTTTGATTTCTTGCTTTTAATTAAAATCAACTTTCTTTTCTACTTGACCTCGACTGATTGCCGAAAACGACACTAGGAGTGTTTTTGTCAGCACAATTCTCTGTGGGATCGACTCTTGCTTGCCCTTACTGTTCTAGTTAGGTCGAAATAAGAATTTATTTTTGTTGCGTTGACGACGCGCATCACAACTCATGGTGATGATTTAGGATAGATGGCTCTAGGCATTTCATCATCTCTTCAACTTGTTTGTGCGAATTGGCCATTTATTAGGTATAAGTCACGTTGAAGAGCCACCCTCGTCGAGAGTAATCTTTTCAGCAACATCCTTATAAGATGGGGATGCCTTGGGAGAGATGGACTTGAGCAATTTTCAGTCTCTTTATATAATTTAGCCATGGTCCTAGCATTGACCAATTTGGGAACTCAATAGATGAAGAGCCTCCGAACGAGAGTGAAAGAAAAACAACATGTCGGTTATACACAACAGCATTCTTGACGTTGATCGTTTTTAGTGCCATGTGAAATCCTCAAAGTAAAGAGATGAGAGGTAGAAAGGTCCCACTGGGCATGCCAGAAATTTGTTAACACTAAAATCTCGTTGACGAAATATCAGCGTACAAATATTCGTATGATAAATAAAACGGGTTATGTCTCTACTCACGGATGATGCACATGAGTCTTCTAATGCGATCCTCGAAGAATAACGGTTACGGATGATGATCCTAAGCTCTGCGAATATTTTAGCATAACTTCGAGATGATATATTAACGAAGTTGTCCGGGCCTTTGAGTGTGATCCGCAGCACTACGGTAGCCTAATAAAGTCGTCGAGGCTTATGGGCGTGATCTGACAACACTTTGATAGTTTGATGAAGTCGTCAGGGCCTTTAGGCTTGATTCGACAGAACTTGGGGCACATTGCAGAAGAACGCCGGGGCGATGGGCGTCGGCAGAGCTTCGGCGAGCAAGAGTCTACAAGAATCTTAAAGAGCTTCCCTAAGAGTCTTCTTTCCACCTATGTGTGTAATATGTGTGGTGAATGTTTGAGGATGCCTCTATTTATAGGGCTCCACGGCTGATATATATTAGGCAGCTAATTTACTCATAATAGATAACTTCTTGTGGACTGGGAGTTGGGCTTGGTTTGGCCGAAAATACCTTTGCTCGGATTAGGCTTATGGCCTAGTTGTGACCCATGTAAGTCTTCATGTATGGGTCTCATTATATGTCCATATAATATTTTTGATCAATTATATATTTATATATTGAAATATGTCCAACATGAATTATGAAATTCGCAACTTGAGTAAGTAGACAAAAATTGGTAAAATTATCAGATATATACTAACGTTTGTCAGTTTTTTTTCCGATTTAGCCCAAACTTTTAAAAATATCTATATATATCCTAACGTTATTCCATCAAATCGAGTTGTCCTCCGTTACCCGTCCCAGCTAACGGAGGCTTACGTGGCGCGGACATGGCTGTTAACTCCATCAGCGCCACCGTTGGTATCACTTAATCCTTCTTCTTTCAGACACGACCCCCTTCCCTTATTCAAACCCGACCTCCTTGTCGTTGCCTTAATTGTCTCCGTCTCCTTCACCACTTTTCCCGAACCCTTTCATGCACCCAACACCGACACACCACCTCCATCCCCTTCTCCGACCTCTTTCCTCTACCCACGCACCACCTTTATCCCCATCCCCGACCTACCTCCCGCTGATGTAAGAGTTGCTTAAAAATTACCACTCCAGCCACGACGAACCCCATCCCACCCTGACCCTCGATTCCTGACCAGACCCAGACGCAAACCAGAACCACGACCCCCATCCCACTCCGATCCCCGACCCCCATCTCAGCTTATCACACTCTGACAACAGTCCTACAGGTATGACGTTAGGAATTTTAAGAAATCTTTGACTTGGTAGGTAGCAAGGATTGTACTGTCTGTGGCTACCATGATTCGAAGAAGTAGGTTATTGAAATGAATGAAGTGGCTAAGAATGCCAGTTTTGAGTCACGGTTAATGAAGGCGGAGATGGCATTGGCTAAAGCTGAAGAAAAGATCGACATGCTGAAAGCTGAAACTAGCAAATTGTCATTACTTATGTATTTTTTCGGTATTGCTATATATTTTGGGTTAAGTGTATGTTTCATCAAGGAAAAACTTACTGATATTGTAATTATTGTTTCATCAATGTCTCATTCAGCACCCGTATTGTTATTGTTGTCGGCATAATGCCTATTTTCACAATTATGGAAGTTCTGACAGTAGCTGTTAGAACAAGTTTGTGAAGAAAAAAACTGCATTGAACAATACATTGTTGCACCATATAAACCAGTATGGTGTGCAAAGTAGTCTAATCAGCCTGCAACATTCAACATAACTCGTACAAAGTAGTCTAAAACGACATTACAAAGCAGTCTGCAACATTCAACAACCAGAACACAACTCCAGACTAAGAAATTACACATCCAGTACATAAGTCGCAATGAAAATACAATCATACATAACCACAAAGTCTCATCAAAGCACATTGGTAGAAACTTTCATGCTAGGTCCCACAACAGAGGATTCTTGTGTGCCGGATGTCCCAAAATTGAAGCTGCTCTAAGCATGACTTGGAGTTCCCTCTTCCACTTGTGCTGTAGGATGGAAAATAGATACTCTTCCACTTCCTCCACCTCCCCTTCCTCCTCTTCCCCTTCCTCGAAATCATGTTGCCTGTCATGTACAAAAGTGTTAGTCACGACAAGCATCAAAACACTTACTGACTATTGAAATCATACTTACCTGACCACCAGTTGCAACGTTATGTGTTTCAGCAGCAGATGCCAACGTTGTGGAGGTTTTACAGCCTCTTTTATTGTGACCATAAACCTTGCATCGGCTGCACCTAACTTCTCCTCCTTTTTTGAACAGCTTGTTGCATTCTTTGTCTCCTCGTCTACTCCTTTCTTCATATTCTTTTTCGGTATGCCTGGCTGCACCTTAAAAGGTAGAGGTTGTATTGGCTCTCTCGTATCTATTGGCCAAGTGTTCTCACCCTCCATAGGTATCAGTGGATGCTTATATGCCAGCAAATAGTAGGATTTCTTGAAAAATGCATGCACATATGCATCAACATCATGCTTCATGAAGTTTATGCATGCTATACCATGACAATGAGGGATGCCGGTCAAATCCCACTCTCTACAACTACATATACAGGCCTGCAAGTCCACCACATATTTCTCTTCCCTACGAACCACCTCGAATTTATCTTTCTCTAGGTACCCATAAGCCATCACTAACTTTCAATTTTTCAACCTTCTTCCTAATTTCTGGACAAATTTCATCCTCCATACCCTCAAACAGTCGATGCTTGTGATACATTCTCTCCATCAATGCTGCTTTAACATCATCCAACAGGTCTACAATTAGTTTGGTCCTAGCTAATGCAATGTAACTGTTAAATGTCTCACAGAGATTATTATCCGTCGCATCGCACTTGACTGTTGGATTAAAGAACACCTGTTTGAAATTTTTTAATATATGATGAAGCATAATAGGATAACCAAATCAATGTTCAGGTAAAATGTTCAATAAGAAAAAGGCCAGCCGACCTTGCAAAAATGTTGAGGTCCTTGCTTGTTAAAGTTTTAGGCTACTTTGGGAGACAACAAACTCATGTTCTTCATTGCATTGTTGTATGCAGCCTCATGAGTGCTTTTTACAATACTCCATAAACATTTCTTTAACATTTGCCCTCGGTGCGCGATTTTCCAATTGGCATAAATATGCCTTGCTTAATTACGATGCTCAGCCAATGGCGCAAGATTAGCAACAGCATGCATCAGTCCCTTCATGTCACATCAGATGTCATCATACAATAAATCGGCCACATATGTGACGTTAACTACAAAGAAGGAATGAACATATTACCTTTTACTTATCACTGATGAACGTCCATCCACGTCCATCATTCATGGCCAAATCTTGAAACAGTAAAGACATAAGCCACATCCAAGATTGAGTGTTCTCACCCCCCACCGCCGCCCAAGCTACGGGGAACATATGATTGTTCCCATCCCTACCAACGACTGGAAGAAATATTCCACCAGCATTTGTCTTCAAGAAAGTACCATCGAAGCTCACCACCTTCCTACAACCGAGCCTCAAGCCTTTCCTCAACTCCCTAAATCCAACGTAAAACCTCTTGAAAGTGTTGAAAAGCCCTAAATGAGGAGTTACTTATAGCTCTAGCTTGAATGTATTATCTGGACATTTCTTTCCAAGATAAGCTACATAAGATCTAATCTTTTTAGGGTGCTCTTCAATGGTCCCATTAACAATCTTTTGGGCGTGCCATTTTGCCGTGTAGACTTGAAGCTTGTTCACATAGAATACTTCTCCACAAATTAATAATCACATCCCTCACTCTCATTGTATCAAAGGATCTGTTCATTCTAATGAACTCGCGAGCCAGTCATTTAATGGTTGCCTATCTATTTTTCAAAGAACAAGTACATTTATACTTTAAATTACATGCCTTAACAGATCTATTTCATAAAATATTTTTCGTTATCAAGTGACATTGCTCTGGAAAGGTAAATTCCACAAAATGAAAAATCAGGAAAATATGGAGGGCATTTCTGGAATATATCTCGAAATTTCAAGTAAAAAATGGATAAGGAATTCATCCAATATTCTTCCCTTTAATTATTTATTCCTTTTCGTTGATCTTAGCCGAACGGCACGAATATTGAGGCGCTGCCCGATCCAACCAAACACGAGCATTTTTCTTCCCTTCGTCTTCTCCGTCCGCCGGAAAGCTAACTACCCACCCGCAAACGGCACTGCCGCCGGCCTCTTCCCATTCTCCTTCCCCTCTCTGACTCCGATGCTTCGGCTACAAATTCCTCTCAGCCCCGCCGCTCTGCCGCGCCTTCACTTCGCCGCCGGCGACGTCTCCTCCTCCCTTCCGTCCGTCCACGGAGCTCTGCCGGCGCCCCAACGACGGTCCGCAACCGGTTAGGTTTCTTCTGACTTTCTTCAAGTGATCGGTTTGACTGCTGGAATGTAGGGGTAGGCTCCGTTTTTGCGATCGGATTCTTTGTTCTTGCACATTTGGCTTGGGTTGCTTGGTGTATTGTAAGTGCTTTATCTGAACGATACATTTGGTTATGGTAACCCTGAGAGGTGATTGGGGTGGTGAACCTAGAAGTTTGGAGGATGTAAGTGTGGTTTCTTGGATTCTTTAGTTTCCATAGTTGCCCTAAGTGTTGTTCTTATTAATCAGGAAATATGTCAACATTCATTTCACAATGACCTTTTGCTGTCTAACGTACACTTGAGAGGATTTTTGGAAGCTGATCTTAAATGATAATGGATTCAGTTTGATATGTTGTCAAATTCTAATTGTTGCTCTGTTATGGCCGCATAAATGCAGTTCCGAATAGAGGATTTTTCTGCATTATCCAGAGACCAAACTCTGCTTTATGGAATTGCGCTGGTGGGAAATTTCCGTATCGTCAGTTTTCTTGCTTGGATAACGTGTACACACATGGAAAACTTCAACGAGATGTCATTGTCAGATCTGAATTGGCGAACACCAGCACATCTTTGCCTTTCCCAGGTCAGCTTATATTCATGCTCTTACTTCTTATGAAGAAGTCAAGTATATCTGCTAACCTTTTTCTTAGCTAACTATGCGTTTATAACTTCTCTTTTATAATTGCAGAATATGACCTAGTTGCAAAAGCCAGAGGAATATGCTTTTACACAGTCACTGCTGTTTTTGCCATCATCCTCTTCCAGATGATGCTAGTGGCTCATCCTTTTGTGTTGCTTATGGATCGATATAAAAGAAAAGCTCATCAATTTATTGCCGGAATTTGGTCCACCTTAACGGTAGCTTTATTCTATAGGATTGAAGTTTGTGGCAGGGAAAATCTTCCTCCGTCAGATGTTCCTGCTCTTTATGTTTCCAATCACCAGAGTTTTTTGGACATATATACCCTGTTAACCCTTGGAAGAAACTTCAAATTTATAAGCAAGACATCAATATTTCACTTTCCTATAATTGGATGGGCCATGAATATGATGGGTACCGTTCCTCTGAAACGCATGGACAGCAGAAGCCAATTGGTTAGTTTCTGCCTGTATTGTGGTTAAAGGAGTAGTTCTCTTGTATAATCTGCGGTAGTACATCATTTCTCTTTCTTATGATAGTCCAGGGTTTTGCCTATTTGAGGCACTTTCTGCAATCAGCCTCTTGCATATGCTGGACTTTTAGTTTAATGAGCATGCACTTTATATGTGTAGCTGACCACATATGAAGATAAAATTGTATTTTACTCGTTGTATATTCACGTGCAGGAATGTCTTAAGCAGTGTATGCATCTTATCCAGAATGGTGCGTCGGTCTGTGTCTTTCCGGAGGGAACGCGGAGCAAGTATGGAAAGTTAGGAGAGTTTAAGGTAATTGGTCCATTGTTATCTGATCTTTTTATGAATGCTATAAGAATGACCAGACATTTCTTGGGATTTGTAATGCTTTTCTATAAGACCTTCGACTTGGTAGATCCTTGGCTCATTTTTATTAAGTTGAAAATCTTCCTGTTACAGATTGATTCCTGAACTTTTCCACTTGAATCTTAGGAAAGATTGAATTTATAGATTGAAACTGGCGGATTTCTTTAAAATAGCAAGGCTTGATTACAATCTGTGAGATCTCATTGTGGAATATACACGCTTACAATATTGGAGTTGATAGTAGTTTACGACCTGTTGCTGCAGATAGGGAAAGGAGAGAATTCATCAGATTTGTCCAATCACAACCAGCTTTCATGCTAAATTAATATATAAAGGAACTGATGCCTAAGGTAATGTGAGAAACCTGAATGTCGAACATGTGGGCTTTTTCAAGTATGGGATATAAAGGAAGTTCAGAGGAAAGGATCCTTTTTACTGTTTGGAAGCCCGAATAGGTAAATCTAGTTATGTGGGACGCCTTTTCTTGTTTGCCTTTTTGAAAAACAAAGATTCTTCATTTTCCACTTGTGAAAATAGATCTTCTCTCCTAGATACCAAAATATCCTGCAAGTCTTACTAGCTTTTTTGGTTGGAGTATGTTCTAATCCAATATCTATCTTTTCATTTAGAAAGGTGCATTCACTATAGCTGCGAAGACTAAGGTTCCTGTGGTGCCCATCACTCTTATTGGAACCGGAAGAATTATGCCAGCAGGACATGAAGGTATTCTGAATTCCGGGACTGTGAAAGTAATCATACACAAGCCAATTGAAGGCAGAAATGCAGAAGGCCTGTGCAGTGAAGCTAGAAGTGTGATTGCTAGTTCTCTGAATTGCCTTTGACAAGGAACTGTTGCATACATTCTACAAGTGCAGTGTCCCCGGCGTTCTATGACAAGCAGCAGTTGCTCTTTTTGAAGGCTTAGGGATTTCTACATTCCTGTTTTGGAGGATCGAATTCAGTGGATGAACCTATTAGCTGGGATATTACTGGGCACACTGACAATGGAGGTGCTGGTATGACTTGTTAGCCAGCCACTTATAGGAAAATTCCGGGAACATCATCTATAGGGAAGTTTGGTTAAGAAAAAACCCTTACTTAAATATTAGTTGCATATATCTAATGTTTTTGTAGTCATATAGCTAAACCTTGTCCTGAACACATAAATGTGCTCCATCACCAGTCAGGTGTATAGTCTGCTGAATTGTTTTCCTTTTTTCCCCCTATCTAACCGTATCTTATGGGGTGATACATAAATTGGAATTTTCACCATACATCCCTTTATAACTTCAGAACATTATGGAGATTTTTTTCAAGAGTGCTCCCAACTCAGGGTAACAGAACACATTGTACCGAGCTGTGAAAGAGCATTCCAATTTACAACGGGAGGGTGGACATATGAAATGACACTGGCTTCCCTTGCAAATTTGTGCAGAGTGGCTGAACTCAAACCCAATGCCAATGGAAAATATGTGTCCTATGGGTAAGAGGAAGTTCACTTCGTGGGCCCCTCTCAAATGGACACATATCGGGGAGGGGTTTCTTATAATTGCCCAGAAAGAAAAGGACATCTGAAAGTTGCTCTCATATCAAGAAAATTATCACATACAAATATACTCCTTGCCCTCTCAGTTTATCTATTTCAACATGCACTTTGGATCACACAAACAGTTACATTTTGTCAAATTGCAGAATGGTCATTCTGCTTTTTTTTTTCTGTTAGAAGAATATATATTGACTCTTGAAAGCAATCTGTTGATATTGTCATTTGTGGCCGTGATATTAGACTTTTATGCTAATGTTGTTCTGCAGGAACTGATAAAAGGGCCATGTATCAAATGGAAAGCTCTTCGTGATATTGTTGACAGAACGCAGTGGGGACTAGGACTACATTCTGCTAGGACATTGAAAGGACTTAATATTTGAGGCACCCGATACACATTCTGACGCTTTAGAAATAAGGACATTGTGGTAAAGCCCAAAAGGTTTGGAGGTAAATAATTAGACGTGGTCTAGTTTACTTAGACATTAGGAAGGACATGGCTGATGTTATTCTTTGTGAACAGACTGACAATGAAGAATGAATATAGCTAATCTTATTTGGTGGTTGAAGACTTGACAAAAGCTATCATTTTTGAAAGCTCGGGACTTGTATTCGCAACTAAGCACAAGAACATGGCTACATTGATGAGATTCTAGGAAATAATAAACCTTGTCAGACCTATTAAGAAGAACAAAATCCGATTGGTGTATAATTATTTTTATTGCCATGCCAACTGGACTAGACTTTTATTCTCCTTGAGCAATTTATTGACCTATATTTTGACGATGAACTTAAGCAACGAGTTACTTGTGGTCAACAGTATTGCTTCCTGAATCGTATGCTTATCTTTAGTGATGAGCTTGAGAAGAGTGTTGCAGAGTCACAGCTAGCATGAGCTATATGTTGCTGCCTAACAGTAAGCTGTTACTTTCATGATACGCTTATTTAATGGATATATGGAAATAAATATTTCATATTTACATTATATTTTGATTTAACTCAGAATATATGTCTGAGTGTCTAAATTCGTTTAATGTGATTTAAATATCTTTTTTCATGCCTTTAGGATACTCAATATTATGATATTTGCTTTTCAAGTTTATTTTTTGGAAACAAAATATAATATTCTGATTTTCTGCAGCAATGTTACGCTGGACAGGGTTAAATCGTTAAATCAAATAACTTATCTGATAAGATTATTATTAGATTATCATCTTATAAGACTCGGAAACAACTAATTTGTTTTCGGATAAGATAATGTATTTGAGGAAAGTTACCGTTTGGGGACTTACCTTCTCGGGCGCCGTAACCGTTGAGGAGACCTTTGCTCACACCCGACTGTAGTTTTGGAAACAAATCAAAAGATTTGTTCTAATGTATCTAGACGTCTCCCACGATTTGTTCCCCATAAAAGTCATACTTGGCTGCCAGACAAGATTGCTTTTGTGCGTCTGAGTGGTCTGAGTGGTTATTCAAAGCCTGAGTGATCTGAGTGAAGCTTTGAGGATCGGCGGAGAACGGAAGGTGCTAAGTGATCGCCTCGTTCTTACCTCTTGCAATTCGCGTGTGGGAGTGTCAACGGCTGAGTGCGACCTTGATCGTCGAGAGAGAGACTGAGTGTCCTCGGTGCGTTCAACGAACGGCTGGCGAATCGTCTGAGGAAAGCTAAGTGAATATATGTTCTGAATTCAGTAACCAGTTGCTAACCCATCGGCAAGAAGCCGTTCTTGTCGTGTCTTTTCGCAGTGAAGTCTCGAACCGACGGAATTTGAGCAGTGAGACACACACTTGCCGGTGCGCGCCAGAAGTCTCGTGCCTGCAGGTAGAGCGGGAGTTGAGAACGCTGCCGGAGTGGAAAGAGGTCCTCCGGAGCACAGGGTGTTGTGCAGAAGCCTCGACTTCCTGATACAGAGGTACAGTAGAGCAGGTTGCGTGGAAGCCGCCGGAGCTGAAAATTCCACCCTAGGCATTGGGTGTGCAGTGCAGTGAGTCACGACTATGGTAACCGTGCACGTCCGAACTGAGTGTAGGACGGATACCGTGACTTCGCTGTGTGAGAAGTCAGATTCTGCTGTGTGAGGAACCAATCTCTGTTCTGTTTCTTTTCTGTTCTAAGTGACTGGCTTTGTGGTTGTCTCTTGAGTACCTAGGCTCATCTTGAGAAGAGACAGAAACAGTGTGGAAATCATCTGCTGAGCTATTAAGTGCTGAAGCATTTCTCTGCTGTGAAACAGAAATGACCTGTTCTAAGAGAAGTCGTTCTTCACTGTAAGGAGATGATTTATACTTTAACATAACGTTGTCTTTACGCTTTGATAGACAGGCTTACGCCTAAGCGACAACGTGCTGTGTGGAAATCCTTTGAGCAATCCATTTCTGAGTGTGAGCATCATTATGTTGGAAACGAGAAGACGTCCACTGTGTGAGGAGCTGATCGTTGCCCAGGAGTGATCTACTTTTGTAAAGGATTCTAAATCTCACTTTGTGAGAAACCGAAAGCCTAGTGCAAAGGCTCTTTGCACCCATTATATTATATAGTGGAATCACCTCGTTGGTGGAAAGTGGACGTAGGTCGATTAAGGCCGAACCACTATAAACTATTGTGTCCCTTACGATCGCCCAAACACTCGTACGAAAACCTACTCGAATAAATCGTAACGATTACTGCAAAGTTTATCTCATTTTGAGAAACACTCTGGTGTGATACAGTACGCTTCCGATTATACTGAGAAAGGGCGAAAAAGTTACAATCACTAATTCACCCCCTCTTAGTGCACCAGAGCGATCCAACACAATCTTTCTTTGGTCGACATACTTCTTGAATGATTACCGAATCTGTTGTAAGTAGGTTGGAGTTTCGGTGCTTATGCGGTGCTAACTTTGAAGCTTAAATTTCATGCCTTTTTTTTATTTTCTTTCTTATTTTTGGGTTTCAGAGGATACATCTGGAGCAAAATTCTGGGGAACTGAATGCATCGTTCATACACAGGTGAACACCCCCGTGATATACCTATCGTTAGGTACACGGACCACACTTTTGTAGGCAAACTTTTATGCCTGTAGGATAGATAGATCTGTGATGCCTTTATCCCTTTTTAAGTAGACATGTAAAACATTACGAGTACGGGGGAGGGGGGATGATGGCATTAGTGAAGGGCGATGAATGGAACTTGAGCTCACCAAGCAATTTTGTGGAAGGTTCTTTTTTTAAAGGAAGGTTCCACCTAAATCACCCCAATGTCGTCGGTATTTTGTGTCTCCATCGGGACATATATTACCCTATTCTTTTAATGAAAAATTTTGTCAAATACTTTTTTAGTATGGTTCGCACAGGATATGACTTTGATTAAATTACGAGAAAACTTTTAATTGTAGACAACTGTAACTACATAATCATGGGAGATATGTTACTAAATAACGTTTGATTTCGTGAAAAATAGGTTAGCAAGTTTTAAAATTAATGTTCATAACTCGTGTTATACGTTAAAATTTTTAGGGAATGACATTAAGTTAACGGCATTATTTGACAAATTTTAAAAGTTGATGGCATATTTCATCAAATATTTTCCGCCGAACATTTCTCAATAAGATGTTCTTGGGTAATTAAAGCAAATGGTGGAATGAGAGGAGAGCCCTAAAACATAGTAATGTCACGAGGGAGGTATGTTCCTGGTCTGCAAATAATTTTACAAAATAGGGTCCCGAATTTTAAAATTTCTTGACTAATGCCTATAAATTGATGTTTGAAATATCGATTTTGTCCGAAAAAATGGGAAAATCGATGCTTTCTCTAGGAGGTTGAAATTGGTGTTTCTAATACCGATTTCTCCAATTTTTCAGGCAAAATAGGTGTTAACATCCATTTCTTTAAAAACACAATAGGTGTTCCAGTCACTGATTTAGAGTTACTAGTCAAAAAATTTTAGAACTTCCAACCATATTTTATGAAATATTTTCGCCACATTATTTTGGAACAAAACTCATGGGTGGTCTTACGCCAAAATGGTCAGTAAGTGACTAACTTATATCCTGACAATCATTTAAATCATTTAACAGTGATTAAATATTAGGCAACAATTATGTGGCAACGGTTAATGCCTGGGGAACTGTTTTTTCCCAACAACAGTTAAATATTTCCGATTCATTGATTTGATTACCACATCATTTCACATCAAACATGTTCAATTAACAATCATCTTGTTTTGTTCGTAAGAAGATTATCCAGTCGTCATCGACATGGGGCTGGAATCACAAAATCATTGTTAACCACATTTTTGTTATAAATTGTTGTTCACTTTAGGCTTGTTTGTGCCTGATTTCCTTCAATGTAAATACATTAAAAAATGGATAAGATTCATTGAATATTTAAACCTGATAATAAGCTACAAAATTTCAATAAAATATCCGAATGTTATTATAAAACGAAGAAACAAGAATGGAGAAGATTGAGAAAATACACAAGAGAAAGAACGTAGAAAGGGAGAAAGAGTTTCTTTATTGATTTCAATCAAAGGTACAAAAGATACATCTTACAAGGTCCTTTATTTATAGTATAAACAAATGAAACATCTCGGTAGACGAAAGGTCTCGATAGATGAAACGTCTCGGTAGATGAAGAGTTTCAGCAGGTGCATAGTCACGGTAGTTACTTTTCGAAGTCGTAATGGCATTCACAAATATTCATAATACCCCTCTTTGAATGACTATTATGATATTGCATCGTTAAAAACCTTAGGCAAAATATACGTTTATGGCCTCAACTTTGAGTCAACTTTCTGTTTTGTCATTAACTTAGTTTGTTATATAATTTTGTCACCAACTTTTATTTTTATTTTTATTTTGTCCAATCATAAATTTCTTTTAGCGAAAGCCAAACAAGGCCTTAATATAGTCTGACCCGTGTCTTATAATAGTTGAGTTTCGACATCTCATTCGTTCGTCGCATAATCTACTTTATCTGTAGTAGTCACCCCCTAATAGAACATCATCCGACCTTGATCGATTTTTCATATTTTTTGACAACATCAGCAACTATCGTTAACTTCTGCTTCCAATTCACTTGATTTGTCCATCAAAATTTTATAAAAAAAGATACAAATAAAAGGTTTCAATATTATTTCCTATTTTTTGAAATTTTTTTTCCTTTTTAGTCGATAAATGAAAATTGTCTATTAAGGTCTGTTTGGGTTACGCACGATAAAATTCAAAATTGGCCAAAATTAAAATAAAAACAAAAGTTGGGGACAAAATTATATAACAAACTAAGTTAATGACAAAACAGAAAGTTGGCCCAAACTTGAGGCCATAAATTGATATTTTGCCAAAACCTTACCCGGAAAACCCTATGCGATGAAACCGTGGTTAAGGAAAAAATAGTATAATATTTTTACTTTCCCTCTTCATAGCTTCATCGTAGATCTCCAAGTGTGCGCATACCAATTTTATGTTTAAGCTTCTCAAAGATCATTGCAGACAAAGCCTTTGTAGGTAAATCCGCCATATTATACAAAGAACAAATTTGTTGAATGTCAATATCATCAATCTTTTGGAGATCATGCGTGAAAAAGAATTTTGGTGATATGTGTTTCGTTCTATCGCCTTTGATATATCATCATTTTAGTTGAGCAATGTAAGCATCATTATCCTCATATAATGTCGTCGGGACATTCTTTTTTACATGTAAACCGCATGATTCTCTAATCCGATGTATAACAGAGCTCAACCATATACATTCTCTACTTGCTTCATGAATCGTTATAATCTCATAATGGTTAGTAGATGTGGCAATAATAGTCTGCTTCATAGATCTCAAAGATACAGCAGTACCACTACATGTGAATACATAAACCGATTGAGATTTATCATAATGAGGATTGGATAAATATCCCGCATCTGCATATCTTATCAATTTTAATTCAGGCATATAAGGATAATATAAACCCATATCCATTGTACCTCGAAGATATTTAAATATATGTTTGATCTCATTTTAATGTCTCCTTGTAGGAGATATCTTGCTAATAAATTTACAGTAAATGATATATCAGGTCTAGTATGACTAACAAATACATTAGTGCTCTAATAACACTAAGATATGATACTTCAGGACCAATTAGTTCTTCATCATTCATTCGAGGTCGAAATGGGTCTTTATTTACATCAAGTGATCTCATGACCAATGAACTACTCAACGGATAGGCTTTACCCATATAAAATCTTTTTAACACCTTTGATGTATAAGTAGATTGATGGACGAAAATTCCATTTTTTAAATTCTAAATTTGCAAGCCAAGACATAACTTTGTATTCCCGAGATCTTTCATCTCAAATTCTTTCTTGAGGTGATCAATTATTTCAGACAATTCATCATTGGTTTCAATAATATTCAGATCATCAACATAAATGGCAATTATTACAAATTGTGATCCATACCTCTTAACAAACACACATGAATATATTGGGTCATTCCGATATCCATTTTTCAATAAATATTCATTGAGACGTTTATCCACATATGTCCAGATTGTTTCAATCCATATAAAGATCTGCATAATTTCACCGAGTAAAGGTGTCGACGATCTGAATTGCATGCTTTTGGCATTTTTAATCCTTCAGGGAGATTCATGTATATATCATTCTCAAGATAGCCAGATAAGTATATTGTAACGACATCAATTAATCCCATCTCCAATTTCTCATGGATTGATAAATTTAATCAGATATCTAAATGTTGTTGCTTTACCACAGGAGAATATGTATCATCATAATCAATGTCAGGTCTTTGCGAGAATCCCTAGTAACAAGTCGTGCCTTATATCTAACAATCTCATTTTTCTCATTTCTTTTTCGTACAAATACCAATTTATAACAAATCGGTTTCACACCTTCCGGCGTATGGACGACGGGTCAAAAAACTTTTTGGTTTGTGAGCGATTTTAACTATGATTCAATCGCAGCTTTCCATTTTGGCCAATCATTTTTTTGTTTGCATTCTTCAATAGACTTTAGTTCAAGATCCTTATTATCCTTTATATTATCGCATGTTTTAGCATATACAAACCTTTCATCGACGTCGATTTCATCTCGATTCTATCTTTTTCCAGTCAAAACGTAGTTTATAGAGATTTCTTCATTTTTGGGTTCTTATGACTCTTCTGGAATCATATTCTCAATGACTAGAGGCTCATATGGGGTAATTGTTTGCTAAGTTTGAGCCTTCACTTCTTTTCATTTTCGAATATTTTTATCTTGAGATCCGACAAGTCTAGTAGGTTATCCTTTAGGGACATCAATTCTTATTGGAGCATTTTTTTTTTTGATAAGTATTTATTGGAGCATTTACAGTTGGAATACAAGCCTTCGTCACTTTCTCAGGGTCAGTAAAAACATCTGACAATTGATTTGCTAAATTTTATAAGCGAATAAATTTCTGAACTTCGAGTTCATATTGCTTTATACAATGATAATAGTGAGCCAATGATAGGTCACACAAGATTATTTCATTTTCCAACTGCTTATGTTCCCTTTTAATGTCAGAAATGTCATTTCACAAAAATGACAATCGGTGAAAGGTGCCGTAAATGTATCTCCCGTCAACGGTTCTAGATATTTAATTATAGACGGTTATTCATATTAAACATATATCCCCAATCTCCGTTGTATCCCATTTTTGGGCATTATGTTGGAGAAATTGGCACGCATACCGCACACCCGAAGATTCTTAGATGGGATATATTTGGTTCCTTATCATAAACCATTTTCAAAGGGGAGACCTCATTATAATTTGTAGGTCTGATGTGAGTTAACGTTGCCGCATGCAAAATAACATGTCCCCAAGCGTATATCAGAAGTTTTGTTCTCATAAGCAACGGTCTTGTAATTAATTGAAAGCGTTTTATCAATGACTATACAAGGTCATTTTGGGTGTGAACATGTCCTACAGGATGTTTAACACTTATCCCAATTGACATAGAATAATCATTAAAAGCTTGGGAAGTAAATTCTCCGGCATTATCAAAACGAATACCTTTAACTGGATAATCCGAGAAATAAGCTCGTAATTTGATAATTGAGCAAGCAATCTTGCTAATGCTTGATTACGAGTTGATAATAAACATACATGTGACTATCTAGTTGATGCGTCCATTAATACTATAAAGTATCTGAATGGTCCACATGGTGGATGAATATGCCCGCATATACCATCACCCTATATTCTTTCTAGAAATTTTAGGGGTTCAGCCCTGATTTTCTATGGTGATAGCCTTATAATCAACTTCACTTGGAAACAAGCTGCACATGAAAATTCATTGGGGAGAAAAATCTTCTGGTTTACCAATGAATGCCCACGCGAATGATTAGTTATTCTTCGCATCATTATAGCTCTAGGGTGCCCCAATTGATCATGCTATATAATAAAATTATTTTGATCGACAAACTTCTGGTTTGTAACAGCGTATACTTCGCCAACACTTTTATTTGTGAAATATAGTCCAGAGGAAACCGCGGATAATTCTTCTACGAAACATTTTTTTACCCAATATGATACTTGTAATATACAAACATTATTTATTTTTTTTATTTGAAATCTCAATGTGGTATCTATTTCTGCGGATATCTTTAAAGCTCAATAAATTTCTCTGAGACCTAGATGAATATAATGCATAATTGATTCAAATGTTTATTCCTCTGGGTAAAACGATATTTGCTCTTACGGAGCCCTCAATAATTTTGTACTTTCAGGTATCGTATTTACGCTTGTCTCATTCACTACTAACCTGGTAAAGAATTTCTTGCTTTGTAAAATAATATGTGTTGATGTACTGTCTATGAGACAAATACATTTTACATTTGTCGATGATTCTTTTCCGGGAACCTTTATTTTCTTCATGAAATAAATATGGATATAAAAAATTAATGACATACAAAATCCCATAAGAATAATAATAACAACTAATATACAAAGAAAATCATTATAACTTGGTCATTAAGGTGGTACACTTCGAATTAAATGGTTGAGAGTTCGAAAACCATTACGATATATTTTATTTATTTATTTATTTTAAAACATAACATTAATTAAAATAATTATTATCAAAACCCATTCCCCTTTTCTTTACCAAATCATTAAAATTGATTTATAATTGTTAATTATATTATAAAATTCTATTCGTTATAATTACTATTTTAAGATATAATATTTAAAGTTTAATTTATATAATAATTATCATTAAAATTTAATTATCTAAATACAAAAAATATAACTAGGTAATCATGAAATTTTTATTTAAAACGGAATACATCATAAGAAAAAATAAACAACATCATTGTTATTTTCATGCTCGATAAGAAAGTCGACTACATCAAACTGGGAGAAATAGTTTAGACCAAAATCTATTATATCATCTTCGAAAGCCATTTTTCCTTCATTAGAGACAAAGTTTGTCTCAATTGCTCATTTTTATTTTAGTGACTCCTTATAGAGATCGACCAAATGTTTTGGCGTATGACAGGTACGTGACCAATGTCCCGTCATACCACAAGGATATCATTTGTTCTCCACAGTCTTGTTGAATTGACTCGTTTTGTCATCATGTGCCTTTTTATAATTCTTCCTCTTTTCCATATATTGGGGGTGATTGTTGTGAAAATAGTGTCGACCACCACCACGGCCACGACCATTTTTGCAGCCACGAGTGGGACCACAACCACGATGTTCTCCTCCATAATTATATGATGTCACATTCACTTCAGGGAATGGAGTAGATCCAGTTGGACGAACCTCGTGATTTTTCATCAAAAGCTAATTGTCTTGTTCGGCCAACAAAAGGCATGAAATCAATTTAGAATACTTCTTAAAACCTTTTGCGCGATATTGATGCTGCAGGAGCACATTCGATGCATGAAAAGTGAGAATGTTTTCTCCAACATATCTCCGTCAGTAATATTTTCTCCATATAATTTCAGTTCAGAAGTAATTCGAAATAATGACGAATTATATTCACTCACCGATTTAAAATCATGAAGGCGCAGATGTAGCCAATCAAATTGAGCTTTTAGAAGAATGATAGTTTTTAAATGATCATACATTTCTTTTAAATTATTCCATAGGACCAAGGGATATTTCACGGTGTGGTCCTCAACTTTTAATCCTTCGTGAAGATGACGATGAATATTGCCTTGGCCTTATCTTGGTCGAATGCCGCATTTTGATCTTTAATGGTCGTTCCGAGACCATTGGCTGCTAAATGAATTTCGACATCTGAAATCCATGAAAGGTAATTTCTTATGGTGATGTATAGAGTCGTGAACTCCAATTTCGTAAGGTTCGACATGATAACTCAATCGATTGGGCTTCCACGGGCGAGGAGAGAGATTTGACTTCTACCGAGAGTATCGTACTGATAACGTATTGTAAAACGAAGAAAGAAGATTGAGAGAATACACAAGAGAAAGAACGTAGAAACGAAGAAATAATTTCTTTATTGATTTCGATCAAAGGTACAAAAGATACATCTTCCTTTATTTATAGTATAAACAAATGAAACGTCTTAGTAAACGAATGGTCTCGATAGATGAAATGTCTCGGTAGACGAATGGTCTCGATAGATAAAACGTTTCGGTAGATGAAGAGTTTCGGTAAGTGAAGAGTCTCGGCAGGTGAAGAGTTTCGACAGTTACCTTTGAAGTCATAATGACATTCACAAATATTCATAATAAATGTTATGATTTAAAGGGAGACAGGAAGATATAATTCTTTAACACTCATGTTGACTCTTAGGGTAACACATTAAAAATATTTGACTTTTGAACACTAAATTCATCCGTAAGTTTGTGTGTATGTTCGTTGTAAAGAAAAGAAAAAAAAAACAACACTCTGAGTAGAAACACTGGCAAGAAAGAAATAACAATTTATTATCTATATAATATGATGGGTGTTGTTAGTCAGAAAAGAAAGCCCATTGTTTAAACCTAAGCTAATAATGGAAAGTGAATATCACTTAATACAATCTTTCCATACACTTCAATCTTTCAATGTCTTGTAGATTTCATATTCTCGGTTTTCCAAATCACTTTCCTTCAATGTGTTTCTTTCCTCGTTTCACGTAGTCGCCATCCGATCTTTTCGGTCAGTCACCACTTACCAAAATCCTTTTATTAGCGACAATTTCGTCGACGAGCCTTTGCCTAATTTGTTTCCACTATTGCCTAATGTTCTATCCATAGGACAGACTTGTGACGTAGGATTATTTTTGTCCAACTCGTGTGGTACGTAATAATATTGTTTAATAACAACAACAATTCTGTTGACATGGCAATTAATTTTGGGCCTGGGTTTAGAATAGAAACCCAGTATTCCCTCAAGTCACACTCCGAGTCGGCCCAAGATATAGTCGTATAGGCCGACTCACGACGAAGTCGATTAGAACCGACCCATGACGAAGTCGACTAGGTCGATTTATGATGAAGTCGACTAGGTCGACTTATGAACGGGGTCGACTAGGTCGACTCACAACGAAAGAGTATGGTGATCAAAGTCAATCAAGATGACTCAACAGTAGCTAGGTCTACTAGTAGGGTCAAGTCGACGGAATCCTGGATAAGTCGACCAAGTCGATCGAAGTCCGTACAGATCAGCCAAGTCGACGAGGTTGAAATAAATTTATTCATTTTCAATCACGTTTGTTAAAGATCGTAACTGATCTTAAATATCCAGGAACGTGATCCCATATATCAAGGGGGTTGTTGAGACACTCCCACGACATTAGGGATCACGATCTATAACACGATCTGCAAAACGATCTATCTGTTACGCGTTAATCACGTACAAGTCCTCTATAAATAGCAGAGGAATTTTTCAAGACAGGGTACGACCACACACAGCCAAAACACTGAAGTTTGTTCGTCAACTTTAGGAAATTAGATACCTCGACCCGGTTTGTAGGTCAACCTCCCTCCGCCAGCAGAGTGAGCTCGTAGGGCCTTTGCCGTCAACCCCCGCCAGCGCGACACCACCGACGGAGTGAGCTCGTAGGGCCTTCGTCACAGCCTCCCGCCAGCGACCACCACCGACGGAGCGAGCTTCCAAGGCCTTCGTCACAAGTTCTCCACCGTCACGGATTTCCACATCGTCATCAATACTTGCGCTCTTTTTCCATTTTTAATGGCTGTAAGCCCTGTTTCCTTTATTCATTAAGATTGTAAGACTTGCATTTGATTTCAATAAAATTGTGCATCTTCTTACTGGCGACCACAATATAACTACTGTGAGTCCATTGCCAAAATATTTCCAACGTGATCCGTTTCGTGCGCGAACAATTCACATAAAATTTATATTCAAATCATAGTAGAGTAATTATATGCCAAAAGTCATGGTAAGAACGAGGAAGGGCAAGATAATCGCCCAATAAGAATGAGGGTGGGGAGGTTGGGGGAGTACCACTCGAACTTTTCTTGGGGCCCACCACTCGAAGGGGTAAAATCGTCATTTGAGGGGTTCTCTTCTATATCTCAGTTTCTTAAATTACTTAAATATCGTCTTAAGTCATAATTTTAATTTAAAAAAATAATAAGGCCTTTTGGAAAATAATTACATTTTTATTTTAAATAATAAATTGGAAAGATTTAGAAATTTTTTGTCAAACTAAATTTTTTGAGTGGCACGTAGGAGTCGTTGTATAAAAGAGGTTGTTGGAAATATGGACCTTTTTTAAAAATATGTAGTTTCGAAATAGGGACATTGGTCCTATTGAAACATCGTAAAATCAAAGTGAAAGTTTAATTAAACGGTCGTATTTAAATAAATTTTTAAATTAATATCTATCTCATAATTTTTTTTTTCTAGGCAAAATATACGTTTATGGCCTCAACTTTGAGTCAACTTTCTGTTTTGTCATTAACTTAGTTTGTTATATAATTTTGTCACTAACTTTTATTTTTATTTTTATTTTGGCCAATCATAGATTTCTTTTAGCGAAAGCCAAACAATGCCTTAATATAGTCTGACCCGTGTCTTATAATAGTTGAGTTTCGACCTCTCATTCGTTCGTCGCATAATCTACTTTATCTGTAGTAGTCACCCCCTAATAGAACATCATTCGACCTTGATCGATTTTTCATATTTTTTGATAACATCAGCAACTATCGTTAACTTATGCTTCCAATACACTTGATTTGTCCATCAAAATTTTATAAAAAAAGATACAAATAAAAGGTTTCAATATTATTTCCTATTTTTTGAATTTTTTTTTCCTTTTTAATCGATAAATAAAAATTGTCTATTAAGGTCTGTTTGACTTACGTACGATAAAATTCAAAATTGGCTAAAATTAAAATAAAAATAAAAGTTAAAGACAAAATTATATAACAAACTAAGTTAATAACAAAACAGAAAGATAGCCCAAAGTTAAAGTCATAAATTGATATTTTGCCGTTATTCTAAATACGATGATGAAATTCCAATTCGGGAGGGGCGGTGGTAAACGCTAATCCCCGCCTTCCCCTTCCATTTCTTCACTCCTCTCTCTTTGACGCCCCCCAATCTATCCCCATCCACCTCGTTCTCTCTCTAGAAACTAGAAGTAGGGCACGGATGGTCGTCTGGACTCACTCTGACCCATCCATCCCCACCGGTGAGTTGGACTCTCCCTCCTCACCCCTCTCCTCTTCCTCCCCCTCTCCATTTCATCGCTTCGTAGTCATCGAACTCGAATTGGGTTAATCGATTTCATCCCCTTTTTTATGCACGGGAGCCTGCAGTTCTTTTTGTCCTCCTTGTTGGTTTGATGAGTTTGTGTTCTTGCTTGGAGATCGATCCATGCTCTTAATTCTTTCGTTTTTTTTTTGTCTTTTAAAGTGAAAATCCGGTGCTGATGTCGAAAGTTGGCCCTTCTCCTGGCGTCGATTTTGACTTCCTGACGATGATGATGTAATTTATTATTATTATTATTTTTTCTTTTTGTTATTTGGCTTTGTGATGTTGCTCATTATGATCGGCACGGCCACCGTAGAGGCGTGTTTGGGAGGGGGGTGTTGTGTGATGGGTGGTACTTTTTTAAATTGGATAATATTTGTTTGCAGAATAAAAGGTAGGGCTAACGTTAAAAGATATGCAGTATCTTCCTCTGAGATTGGGGGTTTAATGGACTCGACTAGTTTGTTTGGTGATACCACATTATTATTGTCTGGTGGATAGAGTGGGCCTTTTATGCCTAGCGCCGATGGGTTATGTTCCTTTGTAACTTTAGTTCATAAAATATTTTACAAAATAAGCCGATCGAACTCATATTTTCTTGACTAATGCTAAGATTTCGGCATTAGAAACACCAAGTTTAATTTTCAAAAATGGGGAACTCAGTTTCAAATACCAATTTCAATTTTTTCACGTGAATTAGGTGTTAGAAGCACCGATTTTCTTCAGGAACCGAACTCAATATTTCAAACACGGAGCTCATAGCATTAGCAAGTAAATATGAGTTTAATTGACTTATTTCTCATAATATTTTGCGTTCTAAAGTCATTAAGGAACAATACTATAGTGCTGACTGTATCGGAAATGGAAGAGACTTTACTTTGACCAATCTTTTTATAGTTTACCTATCAAAATAAAAATGAAAGGAAGTTGCAAAGTTTCTTTTTCCGATTGTTGAAAATCTTGGCCCTACTGATCATCAAACAAACAATACCCTTAGGTGAATATTCATCTAAATTGAATGATGTAGGGGTGTCTGGATAAAGTTCGGAGGGATTCTTGCTGCATTTGTTGATACTTGTTTTGCTGTCAGCTTTTACCTTCCGTGTTAATTCTTGTTTTTCTTTCTTCACATGAATTATATTTAAGCTATATCTTTTGATAAAGCTATAATGTCCTTGAAAATGTTTGGCTTTGAATATTTATGAACTCATAGCATCGATACGTCCCCTGCTCTGATGATAAAGGATGATTTCAACATAATTGTTTCAGGTTTTTCTTTTAAAAAATTTTAATTTCCATGCTGAATTGCATAAAAGGAATATATAAAATGCTTGAAAGTTGAATCACAGTAACGGACTGATTGAAAGGTCCAGAGCTGGAAGAGAACACATCTTATTGGAAATTGTGTAAATAGTGTGAATTGAGTAAAAGGGAGATGCTTCCCCTCAAGATGTTCTTTTGTTCCTTTTAAGCCAAATGAACCGCCGTATAGAAAGAGTTACTGTATGCCAATATCTTTTTGTTACCCAAATTCTCAAAGTATCCTTTGAGATTATAAGGTATCACCCACTTAAGATTCAAAGGCCCAATAAAGTTACGTCAAATTCTCTGAGCAATGGAGAAATGAAGGATTTAGGTATTGAAATAAGTCTACTTTAAATTGCAAGGGCAATGCTGATTACATATATGCCCATCTTCTCTTGGGCTTGGATTACACGGAGCATCTGTTCGGCAATGCGTCGTTGAATAAAACTGAAGAAAGACTATTATTTAAAGTAGGCAAATCTGATGGGAGTGCTCCATTCTATTTGGGTGAAAAATAGTCTAATCCTATAAATGTAAATGTTGGCTTGAAGAAATAGTAAGGTTATGAAGACACCCTAATGCACTGGTACTTTTTACATACTCCTTATCTGTAACCCTTCAGTGCAAGTAGTTTCTTTTTACCAAACATAGGTTGTGGGCAATTTTTTTGTTCCTGCCAACAGTGTGATTTCAGATCTCGCTGACTGCTTAATTCCTTCTTTCTCTGAACAGTTCTTTTGTTTTTTGTTTTATCTCCAGGGTGCCCAATAATGTTTGACTGTGGTTTGAAAACACAAGTTATAAATAATCAACGGGAGAAATTTGTGAGGTACACCAAATTTTGGCACAATATAGTTATACTCGTGTACTGTCCAGTGTATAGCATATGTTCAATCACGGGGAAGTAAATGTTCTTCTATGCGACATAGTCTACATGTGGACCTCTATAGATAGAAAATCTATTTCTATCTGGATTTGGACTGCATGACCATTGTTTATCATATTAGAGGAGTTTCTTCCTTTTAAAATTTAATTGGAGAAGCAGAAGTTCTTCTTTTACCAGAATATCAATGATCCGATCATATAAATGCCTGACACAAAAATTATTGTGGAGTGGGGTGGTAGCAAGATGCTTTGTTTGGCTGGATGTTCTTACTAAATTGAGTGGAAATGCATTTGGTTAGTTATATATCAATTGCAGTTTACTTATATGAAATCAAACCAGGCTTTTCTTTTTTTACCATGGGGAACATGAACACGAGATACATTGAAGTCCTTTACCCAACGCATCATATCTGTATTTCATACATTGAAGTCGTATACCCAAAGCATTTTTTTTTATTACTTTTTGCTTTGCTCTACTGAAGTCTTGGTTATCCTTTTTTATTGATGTAATGTCAAATTTCTTTTTGTAGTTAATTATGCTGAACTCATAGCCTGATTCTCATGTTAGAAAGGGAGATATAATGTAGTTCTGAATCTGTAGGTTGGATGATCTGGACTCTCCATTGTCATCATCTTCCACCATGGCAATGGAGAAATGTGGCTTCAGTATTGACGGGCTGGCCCATGCTTCCCATGCAGACGATGGCCGAAAAAATGATGTCAAGTCAAGATCTTTTAAGAATGGAATGAGGAAAGGATCTGAAGGACTAAAATCTATTGGCCGGTCTCTTAGGTTTGGGGTTTCAAGGGCAGTATTTCCTGAAGATCTTAAAACATCAGAGAAAAAGATACTCGATCCTCAAGATAAATTATTGTTGTTATGGAACAAGCTCTCAGTTATATCTTGTATATTTGCAATATCCATTGACCCTCTTTTCTTTTATCTTCCCATAGTCAATAGCTCACACAACTGTATCGGCATAGACAAGAAATTAGCAATCACTGTCACCACACTGCGAACCTTCATTGATGCCTTCTATCTCATTCACATGTCCCTCCAGTTCCGAACTGCTTATATTGCTCCATCATCTCGGGTGTTTGGCCGTGGAGAACTTGTGATAGACCCTGGACAAATAGCCAAAAGATACTTGAGACGGTACTTCATCATTGATTTTCTTGCCATCTTGCCTCTCCCTCAGGTATGGTAAAATGAATTTAGTGACCTCTTATTTAGACTGTTCCTAGGAGGCTGCATGTTTTCATTTATTGTTCTATGGTGCTATTGATGTTCAAATGTTATCTTGAGCCAAGGAAATCGTTGAGGATTTTCGTCGAAATAGTTTGCCCAGCACAGTGATGTTATTGCACGATGAAATTCTTTTCCAAGGGAGAACTCACAACTTGCAGCTACTTTTTCTAATTGCCATTTGCTAGAGTTGGCTTTTCTGTCATGATAGCATCAGCAGGTTCCTCATATTGACAGTTTGAGTTATTGATGTATGATTCAAGTACTTTTGTGTGCTGTATGGTGGTTGGCTGGCATTGCGAGAAGTCGTTCCATGTCTAAGAGGGTTATGTAATTTTAAATGACGCATATATGGTTATTTCTAGGCATTCTACTGCTCATGAAGTCAAATTTCTCATGTTTGGTTGTTTGTTTTGCAGATTGTTGTGTGGAGATTCCTTTTACAGTCAGATGTGTCCGATGTATTACCTACAAAGCGGGCTTTGCTTTTCATAATCTTCATCCAGTATATACCTAGGTTCCTTCGCATCTTTCCATTGACTTCTGAACTGAAACGGACTGCGGGAGTTTTGGCAGAAACTGCCTGGGCTGGAGCTGCGTATTACTTGCTTCTGTATATGCTTGCCAGTCATGTGAGTTTCACTTGCTTTTTTTTAATGTTTTGGTCAAGGAAGTTATTATTAAAAGATGTTACCTTTTTAATTTTTGTTGACTATACGACCTGGAAGTTCTCAACCTAGTGTAGGATTTGAGGCTAGGGTTTGTTTCTCATAGTGCTACACAAGAGTCATATTTTAATACTCATGTAGATCTATCTTTTGATTTGCTTACAATGGGATGTCTGGTTCTATCTTGCTCAATAATTGGAAGACATTCTCCTGTAATCCTTGAAAGACTGCCACCTTTACATTACATGCACGATCTTATGTTAATGAGGCAGGAGTAGCTCCACTATCGTTTCTTCAGTGGCTTTCATAGAAGGTTGCTTTTCTATTTTTTAAGTTTGGAAAAGATCATAACATTTTCCGCTTATCTGTTACTTCACTCCAGGTTGTCATTTTTAATGGTGAAGATCCATTGTGCTTTTTTTTTCTTTTTAAAAAAAAAATTATCTGCACTCGCATGATAAATTACGCCCTTGAAAGCGGCCATAATTTTGTTGTGCATGAAATGCTGGTTATTCCTTTGATGCATGTGATTCGTGCATAAAGCGGCTTGTTTACGGCTGAATAGTTTTTACGAGACCCCACTTTATGAATCAACAATGTATTGAGCACCTAAATGGTGCTGCGCTTTCCTACTAGTTACCTATCACAATTTTTCGTGCTTTTTGACGTTTTAATTATCTGCTAGAAAATCAGATTATTTTATTCCATCTCTAATCCGGACATTAATTTCAGATAGTCGGTGCCTTCTGGTATTTATTGGCTGTGGAGCGTAACAATGCATGCTGGAACGAAGCTTGTGCTCAGACTTCCGGAGTTTGCAAAGAATCATTTCTGTACTGTGGGAACCAAAGAGTAGCTGGTTATGAGGCCTGGAGCAACATAAGTGGATCTACTCTAGCTTCTAATTGCTCTGCTGATGGAGACAATCCTCCATTTGACTATGGTATTTATAAACAAGCGTTATCATCGGGAATTGTTTCAACGATGAAGTTTGTCTCCAAGTACTGTTACTGTTTATGGTGGGGATTGCAGAATTTGAGGTACGCTATTCTATCTATTATCATTCTTGATAGTCTTAAATTTGGGGCTTGCACTTATCGATAAATAATAAATAAATATAAAAATAAATAAATAAACGTAAAATTTTAAAAATTTGGCCTTGTTAGCTAAGGATGGTAGCGACATTTAGCCATCATTGTTCTGGATGGATCCCATATTTAGTTGGTTTGATTTGATGAATACAACATCAGGGTAAAGAAGACCTTTCTTTACTGACCTTAACTTATGCTTAGAAGTCTGCCCTTCCCACTTTCAAGAACTGTTCACTAACTCCAGTTCCAAGCTTGATAGTTTGTAGCTTTATTTTGTTCTTGTTCATTCCCAAGTCATAAGCAGTTTGAAAGTAACTAAGCTATTTTCAGTCCAGAGTATCAATGCAGTTGTTCAACGACCTTTCCTCTAATTGTCATTGTGTTACGTTTCTTGCAGCACACTTGGTCAGGGACTTCAAACTAGTACTTACCCCTGGGAAGTCCTGTTCTCAATCTCATTAGCTACCTTGGGGCTCATCCTATTTGCACTTCTGATTGGCAACATGCAGGTAAAACTAGAAATAATTTCCTTCTTGAAAGAATTGTCAATCATACGATCATAGATATTAATCAAGCTGCCATGGGCAAAGAGTTTGCTTAGGCATTATGCCTATTCATATCTACTAGCTGACGTTGACTGATTTATAACTGAGCCCTAACCATTTGAAAAATCAGCATTATCCTTCAATATTTTTGGGCACAAAATTGTGGCTTGGTAGCTTTTAATTCGATTTATTTTTTGTTGGCTGGTAGTCTTCTGCGAGTTATCAGACACTCTGAGTGTTGGAATTTGCAGACCTACCTCCAGTCCCTTACAATCCGATTAGAAGAGATGAGAGTAAAGAGGCGTGACTCAGAACAGTGGATGCATCATCGACTGCTTCCACAGGATCTCCGGGAGCGAGTCCGGCGTTATGATCAGTATAAGTGGCTGGAGACTCGTGGAGTCGACGAGGAGGCACTGGTTCAGAGTCTACCCAAGGATCTTAGACGAGACATCAAAAGGCATCTTTGTCTGGCTTTAGTGAGAAGGGTATGGTTATCCCAAAGCTTGATAGCTCTGCTCATCGAGTTCGGCAATTATTATTGTGATTTACGTCTTCTATGGATTAGTTTATCTTTCTCTCACGTGTTATCTTCTTCAGGTGCCTCTCTTTGAAAGCATGGATGAGAGATTACTCGACGCGATATGTGAGCGACTCAAACCGTGTCTGTTCACAGAGAACACTTACATTGTCCGTGAGGGCGATCCGGTTGACGAGATGCTGTTCATCATACGTGGTCGTCTGGAGAGCATTACCACTGATGGTGGGAGGAGCGGTTTCTTCAACCGCAGCTTGCTCAAGGAAGGTGATTTCTGTGGTGAGGAGTTGCTGACCTGGGCGCTTGATCCGAAATCTGGTGCCAACCTCCCGTCCTCAACCCGAACAGTAAAGGCCATCAGGGAGGTTGAGGCCTTCGCACTCATTGCTGAAGAGCTGAAGTTTGTGGCAAGCCAGTTCCGACGGCTCCACAGCAGACAGGTTCAGCATACTTTCCGATTCTACTCGCAGCAGTGGAGGACCTGGGCTGCTTGTTTCATCCAGGCGGCGTGGCGCCGGCACTCTAAAAGGAAGAGCCTCGAACTCCGGCGCAAGGAAGAGGAAGAAGAAGCCGAAGGGGCCAGGGCCAACGAGAGTGGAGGAGGCTCTTACAGCATCGCGGCAGCATTCTTGGCTTCTAGGTTTGCTGCAAATGCTCTGCGGGGAGTACACAGAAACAGGAACGCCAAGAGTGCCCGGGAGTTGGTGAAATTACAGAAGCCTCCGGAGCCTGACTTCACTGCTGATGATGCGGATTAGCTTGATTTTCGGGTATTTATAAACTATGAAGGTGTTTGGAGTATTGTTTGGGGATCGTGTTGTTAAGCTATATATAACGAAAGGAGAGTGGCAATTAGCATCTGCCATAAATTAGGTTGTTTAGTGTTTGCCCGATTTTGGATGATGGAAGTCTAGAGATGTTTTGGCAAAATGGTGAATGCCGGGGTGGGGGGGCATTTTCTGACATTATATGCTGCCTTTCTTGTAAATTTGTTCAACTAAAAGAAGTGTTGAAAGTGCATAGGTGGGTGTTTATCCTTGATGTGATTTCTTATGAAGAATTGGAAGATTGAAACTGTAAGGTGAAGGGGGAGGAAGTACCGTTGAATCCAACCACACCTGGAATAGAAGAAGGTACGATCGCAACAAGTTCGATAAATAAGTACACAGAAGAAGAGAGATACCACTGATAAGATCCAAACGACAGCGGAGTCCTCTGACGACAGATGGAGCATTTTGGAGCCATCTATAATTGTAGAAGCGTCGAGACAAAAAAGCAATGGCGTGAGGCAATGTAAAAAGAGGTGCTCGAAGAAGATCGGTCTTGGGATTTGGTTCCCAAACATAGTGAGATTAAACCATATCATACAACTAGGTATATAAGGTGAAAATTTCTCGATGAATCGGCAAAGATATACAAGGCTTGTCTTTCGCTTAGGAATCTCCTAGCAGTGTGACTTGAATTATGACAAAACATTTAATTCAGTTCCAATGACAACAAATATCGGATGTATACTTGGCTTACCATTAAGTAAGTCTTTGAAGCTACGACAGAGAGATACGAAGAACACCTTCCTACATGAAGAGTTAGATGATACAATTTACGTCGAGCAACAACAGGGTTTTGCAGAGACAAGGATCGTCCCTGAAGAAAAGTTTTGTATGAGCTCAAGAAAGCAAGGGCATGAAACAATATATTTAAAGTGTTTTGGAATCAACATAGAATGATAACACGAAGAGTAGCAAGAGAGAGTAGCCATTAAGAGGCGTGAAAGTTCAACAACTACTCTTGAAGATCCCAAAAAGTTTTAGAACAACAAAAAAAATATATATATATGGAGAAAATCGAAAGTTCTAAAATAATTGGGTAAGATAAAGGCTTTAGAGAAAACTAGAAGATTTTGAAATATGAAAAAGTATCTAGAATTATCTAGAATGTTCTAGAGAATAAATAGATCTTGACCATACACGTAGTTTAATTCTAGCTATAAGTTTATGAGCCTAACTAGTATAAATAGGAGTTAGAGTCCTTACTTGTACTAATCCAAGAATTTAAAAAAGTGAGTGTCTTAAATAAAGTGATAAAAAATAGGCAAAATATATGTTTATGTCCTTGACTTTGGGCAAACTTAGTTTGTTATATAATAGTTTGGATTTCCTACGATAAACTCCAAGATTGGCCAAAATTAATATAAAAACAAAAGTTGGTGACAAATTATATAACAAACTAAGTTAATGACAAAACATAAAGTTTGGTTCAAAGTTATGACACAAATCGATATTTTGACTCCTCCCCCTCCCCCTCCTCGGACAATAAATAGGGCCAATATGCAAAACTTTTGTAGCATTATGGTATCGTTCTAATATGTATTATTTATTAATAAAAATCGAATTATGATGGATTAGTGAAGAGTATGATGAACATATATTCTTAATATAACCATAAATCAAGTATTTAGAAAAACCTTTAGTTAGGGACCGTACAAAATCAAATTTAAGTAATTTTTGCATCGAAGGATATTTGTTGAGGTGAGGTTATTTAATCCATTGAGATGATGATGAAACCATAATAATTTATGCTTTCTTCATTGAGATCCACAAATTATTTAAAGAGTACATATCTTTTTGTCCCTCGAAGGGATATAAAGTATTGAAGTTTATGACCATGAAGTTTCTGAAGGATGATATTATATATGTGTAAGATTTTCCTATTACTTCACATAACTAGCTAACCTTCATTGAGATTCCCATTTTACCAGTGACAAGAGGACCGGAGTTTACGTAAGTCAACCTCTTTGATTTGAAGATCTAGAGCACATACCCCGCATTTGCAGACTCTATTGGAGAATGAACATACTATTTAGAGATTATAAATTTCAACATTGGTACTCTAAGAGATTTAACTTCAATCTCATTGAAAATTGCGATGAAGAATTTACCAAATATAAGATATTTAGAAAAAGTTCTAGTCATACTTATCAATTGACAAAAAACATGTGAATCATATGTATGTCATAAAACTGAAGGAATTATGTGATTTGATTGAGAAAATATTCTCAATTAATTAAGTTTAGCAAAGAAAATATTTTATTTTCTTCCAAAGTCAAATTAGACCATCCTTAAAGTTCCCTCTCGGCTCTTATGCCTTCTTCATCCATAACTAAAGCAACCCACAAAATCCTTGGAAGCAATCAGTTTTTTCCTTCACCAAAATCCCTAAATCAATTGATCTTTCTCTTTCAATGTCGAATGATGCCCTTGAAGAGCAAGTCCTACACACGATGTTGCTTCTCCTCCTCCAAATGAATTATGAGACTAGTCATGTCATTCCTTCCCACGGATGCAAACAAACTGTCTCAGAAAACCTTAAAATGATCAAGGAGATCATGAAGGAAGCTTTAGCTGAACAATATGAGGAGCTCCCAAAATTCGAATAACCTTCTGAGATGGGATGTTGCGAAAGCTAATGTCGACGAGTTGTCCACTGACTTTGTGTTGGACGACAAACAAACATTATAAGCTAATGGTGATTAGGTGATGGAGGTCAATCATGTGGCGATTGTTCAAAAGCTCTTTGCATCACTTGATTTGAATAAAGGGATGTTGTAGAACTCCTGCAGATGTTAAGCCTTATCTGGGTAGTATTACTTGATTTAAAAGAAAGGGTAAGGCTGGTGCAAACCTACTTCTGTAAATGTGAAGCCTTATTTGGCTAGCTTGGCCTATGGGAGTGTTTAATATAGAACTCACTTTAATCATAAATGCCTAGATATCGCTTCTAAATCGATGACCTCATATGGCCTTAAAAACACCAAACATGATCGAACTTTGTGCAATATCTCTCTCTATCTGCCAATTGAAAGTATATCAAGTTGTGAAAGGAGAGAAGGTGCTTCTATATGATGTTGCCGGTATATATTTTATTACCAGATAAGATATAGATTTGGGTTGGCTAATGTATTGGCTTGAAAGAGTTCTTTGAGACTTATGATGAGGTTGGTTAGTTAGAATCTATGAGTTTTATGAAAATGTAACTAACTATACCATCAACCACCCCATTAAATGTGTTTGGACAAAGGTCGAAATTACTATATGTACTTTGTTGATGAAATGAACAATTTATTTGACTATAAAGATGAAAATCGCTCCAACTACATGATTTTTTTGAGTGAAAATAAAGATGCAAAAGTACTTGAAATTTACTACCCTAGACCTTCCGAAGAAGATCTCCATCAAACCGTCGTCTTCTGCTTTTTCCCATATTGGGAATCTAGACATGGTCACTTCTAAGGATGCTCAAATGACGGAGCACCTTCTGACATGGACATTGTTCAATTCGGGAACTTGATCTTTGATCACATGGAAGCTTATGTTAAAGCCAAGGATGAAGCATTGTCGTATATCACGTTGTTGGTGCCATTTTGGAACTTTTGAGAGGCAGACCATTACCAGCATACTATGTGACGACTCCAAGTGGTTAGACGTTGAAAACCAATCCCAAGGAACTTGAATAAAAGATTTTTTCATCACCTCTTAAAATAAAAAGCAAAGTTATTATAAAGGCACCAACTATGAAAGCATTTTCTGTCTAACTGCTTATCACATTGAAAAAATGTTAACTCATGTAAGTGTATATGATCATACAAGTAACAAAGAGTACGTAATATATCATCCTCGTGAGGACTGATCTAAATTGTTTTTGAGTACTAAAACACATTAAATCTCTATTACTCAAGTCGATCGATTAAGAGAAACTAAATAATTAAACACTTAAACTAAGAAAACAAGAATTCTACTTAAAGGAAACTTTTATATGTGAAAATGCCATGTGTACTAACTTCACTTAACAATCAGTCTCAATTCGGTGTTGAAATAAACATACATAAATTGTTCATTTGATAATCTGGATTCATATATCTCTTTACACTTCTTCCAAGGTCATATGAACATACTTTATAGTGAATAATTAATCACTCGATTTCTTAAGTAGATTAACTATCAAGAGTCTCTTACAAGTAAGTTTGAATTTATTTACATTAGACGATCGAGTGTATTCCTATTCCGCCTCACTAGTAGTCCCATCTTCCGACTAAGATTAACTTCAGTAATCCTATTCCGAGCTTAATCTAGAATTCTCCTTCCGAGTTCACTTAAACTCATAAATCAATTCTACCGGTGGCCCTTGGGCAAGACAACATTAAGTTTAGAAATAATAAAGCTACCTTATTTAAAAAGTGTCAAAAGTGAATGATCATTGACTACTTGTCGAGATTCATTTTAACGTAAGGCAAAAGAATTAGTTCACAATGATAACGAATGGAAACTAGAATTTAAACTTAAACATCAACATCAACGTAAAGAAAAATAAACAAGACTTCGTTGATGTCCTCCTCTCTTCCATCGATGGCTCCCTCTCAAAAATAACCTCCATAACCTCTGTTTCTTTTATAACTCTAAATTTCACAACCCTAGTGAATAAATTCGAGATTTGGAAATTAAATCACTACGATGTGCCAGTGCAATTGTATGAATTCTGGTGGAGCTGTACCAAGCCAATGGCAGAATTTGGTCGTCCCTCTTTTTCTTCCTTGCAGATGGAGTGATTCAATGTTATAGGTGTAATAAGTCTCATGCAGACTTTCGACCACAGTTGCACTATAATTCAATTTCCTCTTCTTGTCAATGCATTATTCACCACAACCTTCCCCATTCCTCATCATGCTTTCTTCAATTTTATCTTTCAAAATGCATACAAAACACTGATACGCCACCAGTCGTGGAAAGGGGAAATTACTACGATGACGACAAAACGCACGAACGAACAAATCGATGGAAACGAAAGGGATAAGACTCGGACCGCTGCTGGATACAGTCGAAGTACCACCAAGACTGTCGTGAGGGTTGAACGCCTGACAATCGGATACATAAATCACTACCGATTATGGGAACGCTCCGATAAAATCACGCTACACTTGGAATCCACCAAACGATAAGAGAAGCTGGGCAAAATTCATGCAAGAACTTGACGGCTGCCAAATTTGGGTAAAATGTTCAAAAAGGTTATGTCTAAACCTAAACACAAGAGTCTTATTTATAGAAGACCAAAATGGGCTAACCCTAACTCCTTATTAGGCCCAAAATGGTAAAAATGAAAAGCTAATTAAAAACAAGTTCAAAAAGTAAAACTAAAGTAACTGGGCCTGACGTCGGCTGGGCGTCTGTCACCAAATCCTGGCCTTCTGCACTCTCGAGTTCCCAGGTCTCGAGTTGGAGCTGACCTCAAGATGGACCTCTTTCTCTTGATCTCGAGACAGTTCTCGAGATGATCTGTTGTGTTCTCGAGTTGACGACGCCTTATTGATCTCGAGACTAATTTATGCTTATCGAGTTGAAGACTCAACTCGACCTCTTCAATTCTGTCAAGGTAGTCCACATCTCGATCAGTCCTCTTGAATCGATCTCGACTAAGCCAACCCGCATCACTTTCATTCAAAGGATACTGGTGTCCTGTTAGGTTCCAATCTCGATCAATCAGACGGTTGTGAGGAATTGGTCCCGATTTCGCATCATACTCCCCTTGTTGAGAAAGGTGTACCTTAAACTTGTGCGGTCGTCATTCACCTGAAACATTACTCGACCCGTTCTTATTTGAGAATACCTCGTCATCAAATCCTGGATCGACTGGAGCATGACTCGAATATAGATCTCCATTAACACTTGCGTATTGACGTGGTTCCGTTGCATCACGTCCTCGATCTCTTAAACTGGCTGACGCCCTCCTACATAGTAGGCGAGCAAAAACTCTCCTGATCTTTATCAAGATCAATGAGGCTAAGCAAAGGCTCCTTTCTACCGACGTTCCCTGTTAGCTCGATCTGCCTCAAGTCTTCCTCTCGATCTCCCCGCAGGATCGTGCTCGAGTTGAATGGGGTGGAGTGAGAAAGCGAGATCCACTCATGGATGCCTTTCTCTCGAGTCCACCACTGACAGTCGCATGGTCGGGAGTGGGTCGTGGTTGGCCATTTCAGCTGCATGACTCTGATAGTGGATGCCATATTATTGCCACTCTCTTTTTTCACCTTCATTTGGCATCCTTGGTTTCGTTCTACGCAACGACTGAACAAGAGGCATTGTCGCTCATCACCATTATGCAAATCCTCGTTTGCAGTTATAATCCCTCGACCTGCCATCCGTTCTCCTTCGTTTATCTCCTCAAAGCATTCTTCCTCAACATCCCATAGAAGTTCATATTCTTGGGCATGATCGTGATCCTTGTGATTACTCGAGACTGAAGCTCTTGAGGAGGAACTTGAGATTTGTCTCGAGGACGAGCTACCTTTGCGGAAAGGAGTATCCCTCATGGCTGTCCTCGCAAGCATTCTCCTAGCTAGTTGCTTACGCTCAGTCGAGTTAAGGGCCACAAACTTAGGCGACGGGTTCTTTCTCGCGGAGGCACTCCCCTTGTTGAAAGGAGTCCTCTTCACGAATAACGGCTTTTGGTTCATCCTACTCGACTGTTGTCTTTCCACATCATGCGCGAGATTACACACGCTTTCAAAACTCCAGTAATGATGTAACTCGACCTCCTCAGCAATTTGGGGTTGCAATCCCTTGATATATCGAGCGATCGTCTCCTCCAAGGGCTCATTGATATCACAATGTAGCATCAACTGCCCGAACTCTCGAGTATACTCAGAAACATTCGGGGATTGCTGATGTAGAGTGTTGAGTCTTAGAAATAAATCTTGTCGATACCGCCCGGGTAGGAATCGCTTCCTCATCTCGCTTCTCATTTTATCCCACGAGCGAATCTTATCCTTTCCTTCTCGACAACACTGCTGGTTCAAGTTCTCCCACCATAAACTCGCATACTTGCTAGTCAAGTGGCTGCAATCTTAACTTGTCTATCCTTTAGAATCTCCTCGCACTCAAATACTCTCTCGATGGTATGCAACCGGTAATGAAATTCTTCTAGACCTGATTCTTCCTTGAACTCGAGAATGTCCACTTCCACGTTAACAAGACGTAAGGGTTGACGTTCTCGAGTATGCCTCTTGGGACTCTCCTCATCCCGAGTTGGTCTCCTAGGACTCTTTCGGTTCCCATATCCATCCACAAAAGGATTTTCTTCACCCTCAACTCTCTCTACGATCAGATTGTCCTCTCCTTCATTATCCAGTATACTGTTGGACGGCGACGCGCGATGATAAACTCCGCTTGACTGAGTCCGCGCTCGATTTTGTCTCCGTACTCCGGCACGTCTCGTCGACTAACTACTTTCACGTTCATTCAGTCCATAGTAAAAGGTATTCGATTTGCCTCGATCAAACAAATTTCTCGAGTTCAACTCCTCTCGAGCGTAGGCAAAACCAATCCTTCCCAATTTAAGGTTCAATATTAAACAGTCATCTTGAGCTGAATCGAATGGGTCGACTCGAGTGACTCTGCTCGCTTCTCGACTGGAAATGACTTCACAATTGTTCTAAGGTCTCCCTTCAGCTTTGCGTTGAAACATGTAGTGGGTGTTTGAAGCTGATGTAAGGGGACTCCAACTCCTTCTACTGAGGTGACACAATCGACCTCGAATGCTCCAATGAACTCAGGTAATCGAGGAAGGGGGCTCACCCATCTTCAACGTCTCGAAGTTAGCTTGTTAAGTGAAAGTCCACTTATATCGATCTTCCGTCGGACACTCAATCTGCTGGTTACATTCTATTGAACTTTTGAGTATCCACTCTTCTAGGGTCACTTCTTTTATCTCCTCAATACCTTCTGAGTCCCAAATCAGACCTGAATTCTCTTTGAAGTCTTCTTGGGTCTAAATAGTCGTCCTTCGAGCTCTCTCTTCTTGGTAAAGACTTGTTGGGGTGGATATCGACTCTCCACGAACATCTCCATTCCAGGCGTACTCGTGTTCAACCCTGTCGGAAGTGAAAAGAGGATTTAAGAACATACCATCTAGGCGGCTGTCAACATTACGAGTGCTTTGTCGAAGAAGGTCCGTTTCCTCTTCAACTGGACAGTCGAATAGAGGGTTCCCGAGACACTTCAACGTAGAATCGATTTGTAGGGACGTTTTTCTTTCATCATAAATCAGTCGTTTGCTTAACGGTGATACTCCATTGGTCCTCAAATCTTGAAGTTGGCATCTAACATCCTCAATACACTATTCAAGTCGAGCGACGCGCAACATATACTTCAGATCTGTAATTTTCTCCTCCAACAATATCCCACGTCTGAATCGATTTGCCATTACTACAACATGTGCTCAACAACAACTAATGCAATAACCCAATGCTCAACACAATAACCGTGCGCTCTCTAGCAACACAGAGCTTCTCAAATAACGCAGCGCACAACACAACCTTGTGCGCTCAACAACCCAGCGCTCTCAACCGTGCGAACTCAACAACCGACAATCTCAACAACCCACTCAACAATCATGCGCTCCAACAACAGTGCGCACTGATATTAACTGATGCGCCACCAGCCACGGAAACGAGAAATTACTACGACGACGCCAAAACGCAAGAATAAACAAATCGAAGGAAACAAAAGGGATAAGACTCGGACAGCCGCTGGATACAGCCGAAGCACCATCAGGACTGCCATGAGGGTTGAACGCCTCACAACCGAATACAGAAATCACCACCGATTATGGCAACGCTCAGATAAAATCTCGCCACGTTTCGAATCCAGCAAACGATAAGAGAAGTTGCGCAAAGTTTATGCAAGAACTTGACGACTGCCAAATTTGGGTAAAAAGTTCAAAAGGTTCTGTCTAAACCAAAACACAAGAGTCCTATTTATAGAGGACCAAAAATAGCCTAACCCTAACTCCCATTAGGCCCAAAATGGTAAAAACAAAAGTTAATTAAAAACAAGTCCAAAACGTAAAACTAAGGTAACTGGGCCTGATGTCGGCTAGGCTGTCCTTCTCCAAATCCCGGCCTTGAGTTCCCAGGTCTCGAGTTGGAGCTGACCTCGAGATGGACCTCATTCTCTTGACTCGAGACAGTTCTCAAGATGATCTGTTGTCTTCCTGAGTTGACGACACCTTCTTGATCTCGAGACGAAGTCCTGTCTTCTCAAGTTGAAGACTCAACTCGACCTCTTCAATACCGTCAAGGTAGTCCCCATCTCGATCGCTCCTCTTGATTCGATCTCGACTAAGCCAACCCGCATCACATTCAAGGGATATTGGTATCCTGTTGAGTTCCAATCTCGATCGATCAAACGGTTGTGAGGAATTGGTCCCAATTTCGCATCAAACAAATTGAAAGGTTGAACAAAGTACGATAAAAAGAAAAACCGCCAACAAAGTGCCTAATAACTAGCAAGAATTATGTATAAAATGTCATAACTATCCAATTTTTATTTCACATCCGTAAATCTAACTTTTTCTAGTCCTCGAGCACAAACAAGAAAAAATGAGACTTGAAAGACACTCCTATGCAAACTCAAATAACTTGATGATAGAAAGATATTTGTATCTATTCTCAAACATGGACGCACGCCCCATGTGAAGTTAGTTTCCATTTACCACTCAACATCCTTGTCTAGAAACAACTTCATAAAGCAACCCTTTCATCACAAAATATCAGACACTTACCAATAACAAGCCAACACTCCAAATACCTAATGTCAAGCAAATGATTTGCAAAGACTACCACAAGCATCTCCATCCGACAATTAAAGATTCTATAACTTTTTCGTTGTAAAACATCACTCTTTCTTTTCTCTTTTCTTAGGTGCATGACTCAAAATTTATCATTTATCAACAATAGAAGCTCATGTAACAAGCTTTCACCAAATGACTCTGGTCCAAGGTATTTGATGATAAAGCATCCCTCAGACCAATCAATTGAGCAGTCACGTAAAAAAACTCACACCATAAGTAAACATTGAAGCGATCTTTTTCTTTTGTTTTTTCCTTTATTTTATATAAGGACATTAGTACTCAAAGTCTTGGAAACCTAATTTTTTTCATTTTTTTTTTCTTTTCATTATCACATTCACTAAAGAATTTGTTTCACAAGATATATTAGGAACCTTGATTGTCACTAGCTACCATACATTTTAATAAGATGTCAACTTATTGTAGCTAAGTATGCATCACACTGAGAGATCTTATCAAAGCCCGATTCTTCCTCTTTTCCTATGTTAGGAGTAGCAAGCCTTAAATCATAAAAAAATAAAGATATTCCATTCTTGAATTCTTAAGATCATGCTCAGAAGGAATCATATAAAAGACATTATACTAACACATTCTAGAGAATGATCAACTTAGCTTAACAAAAAAATGCAACATAACATGGCATCCCCAAACCTATTCTCAATGTCGTCCCTAATATGAAAGTGAAACATAAGAGAATGATAAATGTATATAAGGGAAGAAAGACTATGAAGTTGTTTTCGAGTAGCTTCTTTCGGTCAAACATGGAGTGTGAGGCAATTTGTCTCCAAGGTCCATCAAATGGATATTTAGTGCAGTCACAATCCTCCTTTAAATTTTGTTAGACATTTGATGGAAAGCAATTGAATAGGCCATGAACTCTTCCATTTTCATCCACTGAACTTATGTGGCATTAATGGTCTAGGATGATGAAAGCATGGACTGGGAAGTGAAGAACTACCCACATTGGACCAATCATGAAAAGTGCTTAGAATCGTTGTTTCTTTGAGTTTGACTTCTTATTGTATTTTCCACAATGTCACTTAGTTGATTGGTTTCTATAGACGAGCAAGCTCCTCCATGTCATTCCATTGCACCCCCCCTTCCTACATAATTCAAAAACCAAAGAAGGAATGAACATGTGAGCATTTTCAAAAGCTTTATTAAACACCTTGTTAATTGCCAACATCAATGATAATTTGCTTTATGATGCAAAATACCAATGTCACTCTTTCGTTCGTTACACGACTAGTGTTAGTCCCCGAAATGAGTCTAGTAGAGACAAATGGTTATAAAATTTTAGATTTCTAGGTAAGCACTTTGCGATGAAATTCACTATTTCTTGACAACTTTCATGCTGCCCCTAATTTGGTCAAGCACTCAAACACATCTTCTACGGTGAAATCATCTTCCAAATATTTAGTAAAAGACATTTTGGTCAAACATGAACAAATTATACATTTCATTAATGGATTGATCATTAAACATAACGAGCACCTCAAATCAAGATTCTTTCATTGCATTCATAGTGGGTATCAACATTGGCATATAACCCCCACATAAATGGCACTACCATAGCTCCCATAAGGGAAAAAGGCCCATCCAACATAAATATTTATCTTCAACTTAGAATCCTCTATTTTTCCATAGCGCACATCAAAGCCCCATTCGGGAACTAATGTTCAACTCTCCATTGTCTCTCGATAACGTTGGGTAACTTCTCCTGTTAATGCATGTCCTTCTGAACCTTCAACAAACTATGTGCCTTCACATGTTTCTTGGGCGCCATCACTAATCTTTTTCTCTATTTTAAATTGGGCACACTGTTGGCGTCGTGTAGATCGTGGGCCCTAAGGAAATCCTTGCATCTAATTCCCGCCATGTGTCCTTAATACATTCCAACTTTCATTCTTATAATGACACTAAGAAACTCAAGGTCTCGAGATGCCTTTGGAAAAAGTTCAAATCCTGAGACACACCACTGTCTCTAAAGCTTTGGGTCTTCTTGGGGTATGATATCCCAAATGTTTTAGACCTTCTCGAGATCTACTAACTCAAAAGTTTGAATCTTCTTCATAAATAATCGCTCCTTAAGTCAATCATGAAATATTCTATGTATAAACATTAAGTTCCCCCCTTTGTATCGTGATGTCAACTAATATTTACATAGTTTGACATTACGACTCTAAACGTTCTCCATACACACTTCTTCGATGTGGCCCTTAATAGGTAATCCCGAGCAACGTAGATCCGACGTGTATGATTTTGAGGAAGATAACTTTACATAACAATCTTTACTTCTCCTAGATAGTGTAGAAGACACACTTCAACCAGATGGCATAAATATTTTAAGATGGATTATCAGAGGTTGATAGTGCTTCTTCTTGATTATGCCATTCTAATTCCTGGGTGTGAGTGACATCATGACCTGTTAGAAGGAATTTTTTTTAAACCTAATTAATTGGGAGAATAAAAGGAGTTTCTTCGTTTCCCTTCCATGTAGGATTGTAATGAGTTTTGGTTTAAATTTCGGAAAGAAAAATTATTTAATAAGCTTCGAGAACTTGGAATTAAGGATCCTATCAAAGCCAGGAGTAAGGAGATTGCCTCTCGAGAGGATTTTCTTATCCTGCCTCCACGAGCAAGTAACGTCGTTGCCTTCTAACTCTCATCCCATCCTTTGTGAAGGTCGAAATAAGGACCATACTAAGAAGTCAGATCACTAACTCCTTGCTACTCAGGTTTTAAGTGCCCAAGATGTGGGCAAAGGATGTTAACTGCCATAGATCGTTGGTGTCTCAAGATGCCTCTATTTTCTTAGGTGTTAATATGCATGAATATATGCTAACACACTAGTTCGGGATGACCGACGGCCGGGGGAATGAAGCAAGACGTCGGCAGTCCACTCCCGAGGGTATTACTCTTCCAACCCCGGGACTCGAGTGATGTCAAATCCATCCTCTTCTTATTCTCTTCTGGTCGTGTGGACAGGTTATTCGTCTGATCGAGCATGTGTAGCCCGAGATATGGTTAGCATACGTAACACAACATTTTTGTACTCGAGCTGAAACGCCGTTTCAGTCGACTGAGCATAAGTTTGGCCACAAAGTCCCAATTTGCTCGAGACAAATTAGGATGTTTTCCCCTTTGGCTCTTCTAAACTTCTATGTTTTGAGTTTCTTCATTCGAGGTAATCTGGGTCGAGTTTTGACAGGTCAAAGTCGCAACCATTCTGATCTCGAGATAAAAAACACTCCTTCAATGTTTTCGTCTAACTTTCTCTACAAATATCCAATTATCTCGAGATTTCTTGGCATAGTTTTTTTTTTTCTGACTCTTCTGCAACTCTCACGTTTTAAGTTTTCTCAATTGAGGTCATCCCGGTTGAGTTTTGACTGATCAAAAGTCACAAGTGTTCTGATCTCGATATTAAATCTCGAGATCACAACAATCCTTTAGTAATCCTACAGAGATCGGATTAACTCGAGACAAGTTGGGTTAGTCTCATTTCTTCTCGATCTACAACTTATGATTTAACCTTTCGATTAAAGGTCTCTTAGATGTTTTGTAACCAGTTAAAGTCACAACTGTTCTAATATCAAGATCTAAATACTCTCTCGGTCTTTTGACCATAACTTTTGCTAGACAAGTCGGAGTAACTCAAGAGAAGTGGGCTTAGTGCTCTTTCTTCTCAAGCTACAACTTTTGTGCACACTTTTCGATCCCAGATCGTCTTTGGTGCATTATGGCCTGTCCAAAGTCGAGAAACAAAATGCAAAGGTTCCGATCTTGAGATTAGATATTGCTTTGGTTTTCTGGCCATAACTTTACAAGTTTTTCTCAAATACTAACTTGAAATACTCTTTCTGAGAACCTTTTGTGTGTCATTTCGAGAAGATATTCGTACATTTTGAACCTTTTGAGAACATTCTTTGTGTTGAAATTAAAACTCGAAAAAAGGAACCTAAATTTGCGTGTCAACATTTTTAGTCCCCCCTTTTGCAGTGATTGCATCAAGTTCTCGAGATGCTAAGTCTGGTTGTATTAGAAATAAACAAGTAAATATATAGGTAAGATACTTCTTTCACTTAGAGTTTTCTTTTCAGAAGAAGACATGTTTGTCTTTTTTCCCCAAACTTTGCTTCTCAAATTGTGAAGAGCTCATCCATCTCTCTCTCAAATGGAATGCATTTCTCTCTCGAGAAGATTCCTTGTTCTTCCTCGAGGTGACATTTGTCTTTTCTTCTTGAGAAGGCACATTTGCCTATTTCCTTCTCGAGAATGATAACTCTATGAAAGTAGAGTTATTTGGTCCTCTTAACGGGGCTTTACATGGCTAGTTAGACGAGTTTATGTTGGAGTTTTACAAGTTTTTATCGTGTTTTTACTTCAGTTTAGTTTTAAGTTAATTTTGTTATTTTATTAAATCTTGAGCTTATTTTGAGAGTAATTGGAACCTAGTTGATGCATCTTAGATTTGTTTTGATTTGATGTTGGTAAATGAAGAGAATCATCAGTTGGGCAAGTGAAAATTGGACGAAATTTGATAAAGTGCTGCAAAGTTACAGAGAGCAGAAGGACGCGTCCTTCAATCACAAGGACGCGACCGTGCGGAATCAATAAGTTACAGAGAGCAGAAGGACGCATCCCTCAATCTCAAGGACGCGACCTTCGACAATCTGTACAAGATCTCGCCAAATGACTTGATTTCTTCATTATTATGATTTGAAGAGAGAGAAGGCATCAATTAGTATCTATTTTTATTATTCTTAGGTTATTTTGATATTTTGTTTATTTTCATAGGCTTCTTAGGATCTTTGAGAATATTAGGAAATCTTTTAAGGGAACAATATATTCTCTAGGATAGCCTAAGGAGGGGAGGAGTTTTTCATTTGTTTTAGTATTTTTTAGAATTTTGCTCTGAGGAGAGAGGGAGGTGCCGACTAGGGTTCGAGAGAAGATCTGGACGAGGCAACTACCAACCAGATCGGGAGATCGGGAGGGCGTTCCTTATCTATTTTCCTTGATTTTTATGTCGATGCTATTTTCTTTTGAACTTTGGATGTTTTCTTATTTTAGTATGAACTAATTTTCTTATCTAGGGTGCTAAATTTGCGAGACTTGTCAAGGTGATTTTGAACGTGATTTATTTTATTTGAAAGTCTGGTGTTCTTTGATGTGCTTGCGTGTTTATTTTTCTGAAATACGATTGGAGTCGGTTTCTGAAATAACTCGGATTACCTTAGCATCGGGAGGTGTAAGATTAATTCGAGAGGAAAATCGAAGAACAAGTTAATAGAAACTGGAGATAGGGATATCACAATCGATATTAATTGGATTGGCTATTAGGAGTAGATTAATAATGACAATAGATAGGGATATTACGGTAAATATTAATTGAATCGAATGCTAGGAGTTAATTGAATATAGATCGTAGGGATACGTCTAATATATCGGAGAACATGATTTAAATCCTCGGACAACTTTATCTAAACGTTCGATTGATCCACGACAAGTTAAGTAAATTTAGTTGCCCTAAGCTTTCTTATTGATATTTTCTCGTGATCCTTGCTTATTTTGTTTTAGTAATTTCCGTTTAGTCCATCATTTATTCGATTAATCTAGATAATATTCAGTGGTTTAATCGGTATTCAGGAACAATTAGTCTTCGTGGGAATGATATCTTACGTGCTATAATCGATTCGTGTGTATACTTGCGCACAACACATTTTTAGCCGAACAAGTTTTTGGCGCCGCTGCTGGGGACTAATTGTTATTTCTTGATATTAATAGCAGACTCACTGATATTAGACTAGATTTTTTTATTTTTTCCATTTTTTTTTCTTTCTTTGATTTTTTTTTTCAGGATTACTCTCGGTGGATGCGACGTAGCCGTAGTGCTAATTCTTTGGAGTATAACCTCGAGATCGAGCAGACGTGTCGTGCTCTAAGGAAAGAAGCAGAGCTTAGAAAACAACAAGAAAAGATAGCTCTTGAAAATAGAGACTTGGAGAATCATAAGGCACTTGGAAACTATGCAATTCCATCCGTGCATGATGTCCAGACAGGTATTCGAAGACCCGCAATAGCAATAAATAATTTTGAGATCAAGCCGGCCATCATCCAACTGGTGCAGAATCAATGTCAATTTGGTGGAAATGTCAGCGATGAGCCGAATGCCCATATTGCGAGTTTTCTCGAGATCTGTGATACGTTTAAGAGCATTGGTGTGTCCGATGACGCGATCCGACTGAGATTTTTCCCATTCAGCTTACGGGACAAAGCGAAGGCGTGGTAATATTCTCTCACGCCAGGTTCAATTACGACATGGGATGACTTAGCTCGAGAGTTCTTCACCAAGTTCTTTCCACCTATGAAGACGGTGAAGTTGAGGCGAGATATTACTACTTTTATGCAACTCGATGGGGGGAGCATGTACGAGGCATGGGAGAGATATAAGGAATCACTCCAGAAGTGTCCACATCACTGCCTTCCCAAGTGGCTGATTGTGCAGACATGTTATAACGGATTGCTACCGACAGTTCGGACATCGATTGACGCAACGGCTGGTGGAGCATTAATGGCAAAACCAACCGATGAGGCGTACACACTGCTGGAAAATATGGCGATCAACACCTACCAATGGGGCAATGAACGAGGACAGATGAGACAACAAGGCATGATGAATGTGGATTCGCTGACACATATAAACGCCAAGATTGATGCTCTCACAAAGATGATGCAAGGGCAACTAACGATGAATGTTATGAGTTGCGAGGTTTGCGGAGGAGAACACAACTCTGGTGAATGTGTGGAGACGACAATTTATATGGGTAACTTCAACCGAGGGGCATGTAATCCATTTTCTAATACTTACAATGCAGGTTGGAGAAACCATCCCAATTTTTCTTGGAGAGAGACACAACAACTTGGACAGCCTGCTGGACCAAGCTCAAACATGCACATGAAGCAAAATTTTAAGCCTCCGGGGTTTCAAGCACAGCCACAACAAGTTGCGAAGGAAAAGGTAAGCATTGATGGCATGTTACAATTGATTTCCTTACAAAACTCTTCTATAAAAAGTCTTGAAGCATCGATGAGGACCATGGAGAACCGGATGGGTCAACTTGCATCTGCGATCGCCTCGAGGCCACCGGGAAACTTACCGAGTGACACTGAGATCAATCCAAGGTCAAAGGAACAATGTAAGGCAATGAACCTCATAAACGGAAAGGTAATCAACGAATATATTGGTTCCTCAAGCCAGGAAAACAAGGCGTTGTTCGAGGAGGAACTTGGGCAAAGGGGAATCAAGCAATCTGTAGATGAAAGAAGTGCATCAGAGCAAACTCTTCCCGAGATTTCTCCTTCAGAAAATCAACCCAATAAGGTGATAGCTGATCTCAATGATGGACAAGAAGAAAAGAGAAGTCCTGAACTCACTAAGGAGCTGAAAGCATGGAACCGTGAATGGCGTAAGAAACCAGCCCAGTCGCAACAAGTGACTTACCCGCCACCACCGTTTCCATAGCGATTGAAAAGAAAGGAGGACGAGAAGCAATTCATAAGATTCATGGAGCTTTTCAAACAGCTACACATCAACATCCCATTAACGGAAGTAATCGACAAGATGCCTACACGTATGCAAAATTTCTCAAGGATATTTTATCAAAGAAGCGAAGTTGGGAGAAATTTGAAGTGATTCCGTTGTCAAAGGAGTGCAACGTGGCATTGCATCAATCACTTCCGCCGAAGCTTGCCGATCCAGGGAGTTTTACTATCCCTTGTCGCATTGGTTCTAAAAGTTTTAGTAAAGCTTTATGTGATCTTGGTTCTTCAATTAATTTAATGCCTTATTCGATTTTTCAGGAACTAGGACTTGAAGGAGCAAAGCCAACAACAGTCACACAACAACTGGCGGATCGATCAATTACATACCCATGGGGAGTAGTGGAGGATGTGTTGGTTAACGTAGCTGATTTGATTTTGCCAGCAGATTTTTTAATTCTAGAGATGGAGGCTGATAAAGAGGTGCCGATTATACTTGGTCGACCGTTCCTTGCAACTAGTCGAACATCCATAGATGTAGCAGATGGAATTCTAAAAATGCGAGTTCATGATCAGGAAGTGACTTTCAATATTTTTAATGAAATACATTGATACCACTGATGAATGTTTTACTTATGACCAAGAGCGGAGTTTCCTGATTCAAGAGAAAGAGCATGAGAATTTCTCACCGATGATAGAAGAGGATTCCATGGAAGTGGAGTACATTCAACACATTGAACCTCTCGGAGTTGACCTCTCAAAATCTTCAATGAAGCTGTCCATCGTAGAGCCTCCGATGCTGGAACTCAAACCCCTGCCTTCACATTTGAAATATGCATTTTTGGGTGAATCGAATACTTAACCAGTAATTGTTTCTAATCGTTTAGATGACATGCAGTTGAATCAATTGTTGGACTAAAAAAAGCGAGTGGTCGAGGCACAACGACGACTTAACTCAATCATGAAAGAGGTAGTAAAGAAAGAAGTTCTGAAATGGCTCGATGCAGATATAATCTATCCTATCTCTGATAGTAATTGGGTGAGTCCCGTTCAATGTGTTCCAAAGAAAGGAGGTATGACTGTAGTTTCCAATGATAAGAATGAATTGATTCCTACTCGGACAATAACAGGTTGGCGCGTATGCATGGATTATCGCAAGCCGAATAATCTGATCAAGAAGGATCACTTTCCGTTACCCTTCATCGATCAAATGCTTGATAGATTAGCTGGACATTCATTTTACTGTTTTCTTGATGGGTATGCAGGTTATAATCAAATCGAAGAACAAGTTAATAGAAACTGAAAATAGGGATATCACAGTCGATATTAATTGGATTGACTATTAGGAGTAGATTAATAATGGCCATAGATCGGGATATTACGGTTAATATTAATTGAATCGAATGCTAGGAGTTAATTGAATATAGATCGTAAGGATACGTCTAATATATAGGAGAGCATGATTTAAATCCTCGGACAGCTTTATCTAAACATTCGATTGATCCACGACAAGTTAAGTAAATTTAGTTGCCCTAAGCTTTCTTATTGATATTTTCTCGTGATCATTGCTTATTTTATTTTAGTAATTTCCGTTTAATCCATCATTTATTTGATTAGTCTAGATAATATTTAGTGGTTTAATTGGTATTCAGGAACAATTAGCCTTCGTGGGAATGATATCTTACGTGCTATATTCGATTCGTGTGTATACTTGCGCACAACACATTTTTAGCCGAACAGAGAACTACAATTGTCTTTTCGTCATTCTTCTCTTTCCTTTTGTTTTCCTTCTTTTTGTTAATACCAACATGCTTTTGTTTTAATCTCTTTTACCTTTCTTGAGATATATATTTTTTATAAAAAATCTCGAATAAAGAAAAACTCTCGTTTCTTCTTTTTGTAATTTTTCTTTTAAATAATCAATTGTGACATTCTTCTTATTTTTAATTCAAACCACTCTTCTCGATTTTGGATCAACCCCCTCTCGACTTTATTCTTAATGTACGTTTTCTTTTATACCGTTTGAGTGGGCCAAATCCATCACATTTCAATGAAAATTTTTGCACGTCTCTATTATGAATATACCCTTGATTGCCCCTCGATTGTTTGGGCTTCCTTGATATTTTAATGGGATAATCACACAGTGGTACTTCATTCATATGTTTCTCGAAGATATCATCCATTGAGATCCCATCACTCGTCGAAAATCCCTCACGTCTAATTTGTTGTACATTAACACTTAGAATGTCTATTTAACTCGACAATGAGTGCATTTCATATTTGACAATTTTCTCATCACGTTTATGATGTGAGGGAGTATCTTGCTGAAACATCATTTTTTCATCCTTGTAAACTTCTGTAGGAGTTCCGCTCTCGAGGGGAGTGTAGTCTTGGTCAGGAAAGTACAATAGATTCAACTACATTCTCCTTCATTAGAACTGAGTTATCCATACATTTATTTTCACTCTGACAACATTTCTCTTGGAATTTCTTCTTCCTTAAGTCCATAGACTTATCCGTGAGTTTGGGTTTCGCCTTGACAAAATTTCCATTAAGCGCGTGTATCATTTCCTTGTGCCATTTTGACATATCTCTTCTTAATTCCCCTACAATGTTTCATCTCCCATGCATGTTTTCCCTCTAGGGGAATGATTTCTCTTATCAGATCTTTTTTTAAGCGCATCTATAATTTCCTTGTGCCATTTTGACATATCTCTTCTTTATTCCCCTACAACGTCGTCAGACGAGGAATAAGTGGACCAAGGGTATTGAGAAACCCCATAGAATATTGAGTCCCCACAAACATATTATGGATATGCCTGTCCTTTTCGCCTAGATTTTCATTTGCTCCCTCTGTTTTGTCAGAGGCTATTTCTTCAGGAAAAGTTTCGGTTCTGGTGCGCGGCATCATTTTCAAAAGATTTGATGGATTCTTAACAATTCGGCTCCCACTATGGTCGCAAAAAACATGTTGGCGAGAAATTGTGTTCCCCGTAACACGTATCATATTTTACAGTGAATTCGGGTCGCTGAAAAGTAAAGGAAAGTAGATTGAACAGGGAAAAAAATACTTGAATTGATAAAACATTGCTGAATTACAAAGTTTGGGTTTTTACATTACTTACAGGCATAATGAATAAGGATCAAGCAACAAAAGGACGATGACTGGTCTTCATGACGGACGGCGGACGAACATATCCATTTAGTGGAATCTACCTTGGTGGATCGATGGTCGGATGTGGTGAGGGCGAATGGTGGTTTCAGGACACTGTTTCAGGACGCTTTTAGGACGATTTGGGGAGAGCAAAGTCGGTAGATCAACCTTATCGAGTTTGGACTTGTTGAGTTGATCGTGTCTTTCTTTTTTCTTCTTCGACCTTTTTATACCTTTCAAGATTTCTGAAAGAAATGGTTGGGTGATTTCTGGGACATGATCTAGGCAAGGCAGTTTGTACACATGATGACATTTCTATTTTTTAGGAGACATGTAGATCGTGGACCCGAAGAAAATCCTTGCATCTGATTCCCGCCACGTGTCCTTAATACATTCCCACTTTCATTCTCAAAATGACACTAAGAAACTCAAGGTCTCGAGATGCCTTTGGTTCTTCTAAAGTTCAAATCCCGAGACACACCACTGTCTTTAGAGCTTTGGGTCTTCTTGAGGTCTAATATCCCAAATATTTTAGGCCTTCTCGAGATATACTAACTCAAGAGTTTTTGTCTCTTCTTCATAAATGATCTCTCCTTTAAGTCAATCCCGAAATATTCTTGGTGTAAACACACACCCATGCAACCCAAATAACCTAAGTAATATTGGTTTAAAAACCCACAAGAGATGGAATAAGTATACCATAAACGTTAAAATGATGTGTCTAGATGACAATGACAGTGAGTATCGAGTGCAAGTAGCTAGTGTTGCTCAATAAGTTCAAGAGATGGGAGAAGTTCAAGTAAATCAATTTGCTTAGAGCCTGACGCCAATGTGTGGATATGTCACTGAGGTCGAGGGTTGAGGGAGACTCTTTTGAAAGAAGAACAAGGCTCAATTAGGATAATAAATAGGAAAAAGAGTTCATTTCTTTTTTTATATATTTTTTCCTCGTTTTATCCATGTTACAGATGTAACAATTCCATGTGTACCTGTGACAACCTTTCTGTGATTTTGTGCTTTCGCAATGCAATAATATCAACTTCAGTGCTACTGCTGCACGTTTTTTGTTGATGTTGTCCACTAGTGTCAAGAATTCCTTGTGGCTGGCACCAAAGTGATATAGAAAGACATTGAAGAAAACTGAACCTAAATAATGTTAAGTAAAAAAAATGTTCGAGTTGCCTCTTAACAAGCTCTTAGTTTATGAACTTCAGCTTGTGATTGCTCTAATCACATGGCATTCAACATGATAGAGGAAACTACGCATTTAATGTCACCTCCGCAATAGTACTTCAACCTTGATCTATTAACTTTGAATGTTTATCTTGAAGATGGATTTCATATTTGAACTGTGAGACACAAAAACTCCACTACAACCCGGAAAGGTCTCAACCATCTTGACTTAAGCTTTTCATGGAACAATTACAATTGACGATTAAACAAATAAAACTTGTCGTCCAAGTTCAAATCCAGACATCGAAAACTTCTACCACCATGACATTTCATTTTCTTTTTGAGATGTTCATCGTCAGTTGGCATCTGTCATATTTAATAACAAAGTTATATGCATCATTAAATAGTGTAGGCTAATAAAAACTTGATTATAAAATCATTACAACTATTGTATCTCTACCATTTTTTTTTTTTTTGCATGGCAAAGCCACAAAATATGTTTCCATTCTTCTTATGGTGTGGATCTCCTCAAATCTTAATATGCACATTACTTAAACAAGAACAATTAATCTCCACATATTTCTTTACATCATGCAACAAAATTTTCTTTTGTCGAGTAAAATCAGGAGTTATGAAATTCAAAGTAAGAAAATTGACAAAATTCTCTATTGCTCTTGATGATTTACTAATGGAGTTGGTTCATCGGGGAAAGATATGTTTATAGCAACCCAATTGGATTTGATGTCACCTTCTAACATGGACAGTGGATTGACGACTTGATTATCTATTCCCTTTTTGTACTTTATCTAAAGATCAACTTCTTATAGTAAGAGAACCAATCCTATAGTTTTGTAGACATTTTTCAATTAAGTACTTGATCATTATGTGATCTGAAAACACAATGGCTTTCGAACCCATAAGAATAAAGCAAAATTTATCAAAGGCGAATAGTACTAGTAGCTCCTTTTTGGTGGTCGTGTAATTTGCCTGTGCGTCATCTAAAGTTCTAATAGCATAGTAACTTGCATGTAAGACCTTATTCTTTTGTTGCCCAAGCATCGGCACATAGCCATTTGTAGCACACATCAATTCAAAAAAGTAATGTCTAATAGGCACAAATAATGTTTGTAGTCTAGGAAAGCCTATATTAATATATCCATACAAGATAATTGATCAAGATAGGTTGCACACCAGCCCTATCATTAACAAGTTCTTCAAGAAATAATATGTTTAACATGTAATACTACTCACTCCCACGAGTATAAACTATGAACGACATAATAAAGTGAACAAAACATTCATATAATCCTCCTAGTCCAATGAGTTTGAAAATAACAATAGTCTTACATAATGAAAGGGAAAGGTTTCGTTATTGAAAATCCTAAATGAATTACTAAAAATTAAACTAGAAATTTGGTATAACTCTTCCACGTATAGTTCAAATGGGTTGTCATAGGCATTTAATAAAACATTGTGCATCATGTTAACGAAAGAGGGTGATAAGGTCGAGAGAAACCCATGAGCGAGAATGTTAAGCATTCTCGGCATATCGTACCACATATACAACTACAACTCAAACGACTACATATTCACTAGTATATGGTATAAAACTAGTTCTATAGGAGCATCAATCACTATTGATAGCTATTTAAGAAGGCCTATATAAGGAGGTAATGCTCGTATGGGTACAGGAGTTAGAGCCTTAGTTGAGAAGTGTTATGAAGCACAACATCGAAATGAGTGTTAGCATGTGGAGATATTTGAGTCATTTAATAAGCAAATTCATCATTGTTTCATCTAAATTGGTAATCTTGTGCTAACAGTCAGAAGGCTAATAATTATAACACACCTAACAAAAAGCAAATTATGACCAGTGGGATGTTACGTTTGTAGCCTAGGAAAGCTTATATTCATTTACGCATACAAGATAATTCCTCAAGATGAGTTGCACACTGTCGCTATTAATGAGAAGTTCTTCAAGAAGTAGTATGCTTGACACGTATTACTCCTCCCTCCCACGAGTATAAATTTTGAATAAAACATTCACGTAATACTCGTAGTTCAATGAGTTTAAATGGTGAACAACCGAATGAAAAGAGAAAAAATATTCATGTAATACTTTAGACCTGCTTGTGTTAACGATGATTGATCTAATGGAAAGTGAATAAAAACAAATATTAATGAAAAATAGCGATTTTCTTTCATAATGAAAGGGAAAGGTTTCATTATTAAAAATTCTAAATGAATTAAAAAAATTAAACTAGGAATTTAGTGTAACTCTTCCACGTATATTTCAAATGGGTTGTCATAGGCATTTAATAAAACATCGTACAACCTATTAAAGAAAGTGGCGGATAAGTTCGAGAGAAACTCATGAGTGAGAATGTTAAGTTTTTTTGGGCATATCGTACTACATACATAACTGCAACTCAAACGACTACATATTCACTAGTAGATGGTGTAGAACTAGTTCTATAACAGCATCAATCACTATCGATAGCTTATTCAAGAAAGCCTATAAAAGGAGGCTAATGCTCGTTTATGGGTACATGAGTTAGAGCCCTAGTTGAGAAGTGGTTTGAAGCACAACAACAAAATGAGTGTTAGCATGTGGTGATGTTTGAGTCCTTTAATAAGCAAATTTGTCATTGCTTCTTCTAAATTGGTGATCTTGTGCTAACAATCAGAAGGCTAATAATTATAACATACTGAACTAGAAGCAAATTTTGACCAAGTGGGATGTCACGCTTGTAGTCTAGGAAAGCTTATATTGATATATGCATACAAGATAGGTTGCACGCCATCCCTATCAATGAGAAGTTCGTCAAGAAATAGTGACAGGTAATACTCCTCAGTCCCACGAGTATTAACTATGAATGACTTAATAAAAACATAAAGCATATATGGAACTCTCTCTGTCTGCATGTGTACGAACGGTGAACAACCTAATAAAGCCTCAATACAATCCGACAATTGTCATTGATGTTCTTTAGTCTTGGTTTCATCATCTGGAAGTTGGCCTAATAAGGTTGTCCTCTTCGTTGGGATAGTCTTCTCTTTATTTTGGGCTTTAATAAGACGACCTTTTATCAATGCGACCTCTTTATTTTGGTTTTCGGCTATCATCGTCCCTCCAATATCAATCATTAATTCTGAGTGTTGCACAAAGCTTCTCATGTTAAGTAAAGAGTGAATAAGAACCAAATCCAAATACTAACGCTTGTCGATGAGAATGAGCGTCTATTCCACAAAATCTTCTCATGAATATCTTCTCATATTCTAGTTGCAAAACCATTACTTGGACCACGATGCTATGGAGTTAAGACAAAAGGACAAAAGAACTGCCACAATCGAACAATATCAAAAAAGAAACAAGGGTCTTTGTTTCCCTTAGATGAACAATTTCCTGCATGACATGTCATTAAGAAGTATATTTTTTCGTGTAGAGTTGCTCTAAGAAACCATCGCCTAGAGTACGCCAAAGAGAATTATTGTCGGTATCACCCATGAAATCAACAATGTCACCTGCTGACGCCTCTCTATAAAGAAATCCATGATAAGATAAAAGATCTTTCAAAAAACACTTAAAAGTAGCGACAAGTCATTTACCAACTCATCTATATCTCTGGTATGACATATCCCCAACTATGGCAACACTATTATTGCCAATGCCTCGTGAAATGTCTTCCATCATACAGTGTATGCGACATTTCAAAAGATGCAGTAGCCAAAGAAGGTAATACAAATTGGTTAGTGATTGCCTTATCGAAGGCAGTAAATTAAAATACTTCAGCAAACCTGTTGACCTGGTTTTGATGATGAACTTAAGCGACATGTTACTGGTGGTAAGCGACATGTTACTGGTAGTCAGTAATAATGTTTCACAAGTTATGTGTTCAGCCTTAGTGATGAGCTTGAGCAATATGTTGCTGAACCACAGCTAGTAGCAGTTATATATTATTGCGTTCCAGTACACTGTTACTGTGATATTACGCATAGAAGTTGAAAATATGGAAACATATTTTTAATAATCATGATTTATTCCAAGATTTATTTTAATCTATCTCAGATAATTATTCTGAGTGTCTAGGTTCGTTTAACGTAGCCTAATGACTTATTATAAACTATTAGGCAACAAAATATATTGAGATTATCTTTCCAATTGTTATTTTTGGAAACAAAATATTTGTCTGATCTTCTGCAGCAACGTCTCGCTGTAATGGGAGAAAATATCAAATTAAATATATTTAATTAAATATATTGATTAGATATGATGTTGGAGATTGGAAACAATCTATTTGATTGAGATAAGTAAAGGAAGTTACCGTTGGTGTCTTTCCTTTTATGGCACAGCAAACGTTGAGCAGACCGTTGCTGTGTCCTCGCTGCCAGTTTTGGCAACAAATCTCGAAGATTGCCTGGACGTCCCTTATGCTTCTTTCTCCGTTATAATCAGATCAAGGACGACATTTTCTTGTGCCTTTGTGCGTCTGAGTGGTCTGAGTGGCTAAGTGGTCTGAGTGGCTAAGTGGTCTAAGTGAGCTTTGTGCGTCGACGGAGAGCGGAAGGTGCTAAGTGTCTCCTGGTTCTTTCTCTTGCAAGCTGCGTGTGTGAGTGTCAAGGGGCTGAGGTCAGATCCCTTGAATCGTCTGAGAGGGACTACGTGTCCTCGGTGCGTTCAACGAGCAGCCGGCGAATCGTCTGAGGGAAGCTAAGTGAATACCTGCTCTGAATTCAGTAACCGGTTGCTGACCCATCGGCAAGAAGCCGTTCTTGTCGTGTCTTTTCGCAGGGAAGTCTCGAGCCTACGGAGTTTGAGCAGTTAGACACGCACTTGCGGGTGCGCGCCAGAAGTCTCGTGCCTGCAGGGTAGAGCAGGAGGTGGGAACGTCGCCGGAGTGGAAAGAGTTCCTCCCGAGCACAGGGGTGCTGAGCAGAAGTCTTGAACGCCTGATACAGAGGGTTAGTAAAGCAGGTTGCGTGGAAGCCAACGGATCGGAAAATTCCACCCTAGGCACTGGGTGTGCAGTGCAGTGAGTCACGGCTGTGGTAACCGTGCACGTCCGAACTGAGTGTAGGACGGATACCTTCTAAGTGGCTTTGTGGTTTTCTTTGTGATCTTTGTGGTTCCTATCTTCGTGATTTTTGTGGTTCAACTTTGTGGTTGTCTCTTAAGCAAGTGCAGGCTTATCTTAAGGAGAGACAAGATCTGTGTGGAAATCCTCTGCTGAACGATAAAGTGCTGAAGCAATCCTTCGCTGTGAAGCAGAAACGAGCTGCTCTCTGAGAATACATTCTTCACCGTAAGGAGTCATCTGTGAGGATTTATACTCTAACATAACGTTGTCTGTGTTCTTTGATAAGTCAGGTTTATATTAAGCGACAACGAGCTGTGTGGAATCCATTGAGCTACCAACTGCTGAGGATAAGCATCATTCTGCTGGAAACGAGAAGACGTCCACTGTGTGAGGAGCTGACCGTTGCCAGGAGTGATCATCTATTGTACAGGATTCTAAATCTCACTTTGTGAGAGGAACATACGCCTAGTGCAAGGGCTTTTTGCACCCATTATTTTATATAGTGGAATCACCTTGTTGGTGGAAAGTGGACGTAGGTCAATTAAGGCCGAACCACTATAAATCACTGTGTCCATTACGATCGCGCAACACTCGTACGAAAACCTACTCGACAAAATCGTAACAGTTACAGTAAGGTATTTCTCATTCTGAGAAACGCTCTGCTGTGATACAGTACGCTTCCGCTTACACCGAGAAAGGGCGAAAAAGTGATAAACACTAATTCACCCCCCTCTTAGTGTACATAAAGGATCCAACAAAACCTAACTAACTTGTAGATAGAATAAACAGAAAACATTCTCACAGAGAATCAATAGAGCAATATTTCTAGCGTCCACACAATTAACCAAAATGAGGTCAAACTAACAAAGATGAGAATATGATGAAATCATAAATAAAACATATAACTAAGATGATAAGTCAATTATTAAAAACCTAAGACTATCAATTTCCTCTTAACTAATTAATCAACTCATTCATTCTCTTCTCCTGTTATCGAACAATCCATGATAACCTAGAATACTTTTCCAATCCCAATTAGGTTTTCAAATTATATTAATTGGTGGCCAATGAATTAACCCTTTAAGGTCAAGATATGGATAATTAAGGAATTTAAATAACGTGAATTCACTTATTAAAATAAAACATTAGCTTCCATTGAAGCCCTAGAGACTAAATTAGTTCACAATAAAAATAACAAAGAATCCAAATTCGAGGTAAAAAGATGACTACATCATAGAATTTAGAGAAAAGAAAAGAGAAGGCCCTTTCGTTCTTCCGACACGGGAAGTGGAAGCCTCGTCCAAATCTTCGCTCGAACCCTAGCCATCACCACCTTCACCTCTCTTCAGTTCTAAGTTCTCTCCAAAGAAAAGAACCCCTCACCCCTAAGGTTACATCAATATGATATAAATAGTTCCCCTAAAATATTTCCTAATATTTTAAAAATCTAATAATAATCCGAAATAGGTCACGTCCCCCTATAGACGGATACGTCCTTCCCTCAACTAATTCCTTGACACATTCTTCATATCCGAAGACACATCCTTCTACTCTGTCCTTAATCACCCAACTTGCTTCGTTTTATCCAAACTTCAAATGTCCCATCATTCTCTATACTAAATCAGAACAAACCAACATGCATCAACAAGAACATGCTTTTTCACCCCGAAACAGACTTAAAAGCTACAAAGATAATGAATATCGACTTAAAACTAAACTAAACTGAAAATTACTCAAAACCTATTATAATCTAATCAAAACTCGTATGACTAACCACATAACGTACCGTTTAGGATATAAAATTACTTCACTTTCATATATTTATCACACTCTCAAACCTATAATTTGCTAGTCCTCGAACAAATGAAAAGAAAGAAAACAGAAAAGAAAAATCAAAGGACAATCCTCAGCAATACTGGACTCACTCCTGTCCGAGAAAGGCACATACTCAATTTTCATGTCAAGTCACTTATTAAGAAAACTTTTCAATTTGCTCACACTTCTTTTTAATATTCAAAATGATTGATTCGATATGTCACGCATGTAATCAATAATTAAAAACTTCAAATAAAACATGCTAGATTGGTACTTCATAGACAACCAACCAGACATTAACCATCCACTCATCCACAAGTTGTCAACACTTCTCTTAACATAATTGTTTTTCAGCTACAAGACTCAAAACGTATCATAATATTCTGGTGTACCCATGTGACAATTATTTAATCAATGACTCCCAATCCAGTTGAACCAAGGCATTAGGTAATGAAAAACCCATAAGATATCATAGTCAAATACATCAGAAAGGACTCACACCACAAATAGATATTTAGGAGCCAGTCAAATATTTCATTAATACTTCTTCTTTTTTTCACGCGCCTAAATATTGGTACTCGAAGCCTCGATAACATTTTTATTTTATTTTTATTTTCAACCCAAGATTGGCTTCCAATCAATGTTTAACGAGCACCACTTAACACCACCTATCATGTGTTATTAGATTTCTAGAATTATTTTCAATCACTAACACTCCATACCGAGATATCATTTTCTTTTAAAAAAATAAGTCCATTCACCATCTAAGCTCTGCTTTTCACCCTTACATAGGTCATGATCATGCATCGATAGTAATCCTTGAACACAGATCGACTCATCAAAGATTTCATTAAGTTTCACCGAGGAGTTTGGCCCAACTATACCCAACCTAAATCGGCTTAAAAAATCAAAACACACTTCTGAAGATCACTAAGACTTTATAAAGTAACAAAGCAATAAAGTTGCAACACCTTCAAACCTAGACTAAACATCACGTCGATGTTAATAAAAACCATAAACGCAAAAGGAAGTACTCCCCTGGAAAGCTAGTCATCGGTTTCATATTCAGTTTTGTCATTGGCATCTTGCACTTCTTCTCATCCAAATCGGGCTCCTTTTCTTGGTGATATTTTGGCCATGATGGCTTGCTGCAACAAAAGAAGGGAATAAGAGTTATCTGTCTTTTTCCTTAAAGAGATTTTTTCTTTCATAATAGTAGGGAATGTCACGTCATTCAGAATTGGAGGACGTGTCATATGCTATTCTATAGGTTGAGTGATTGTGTGCATTGGTCGAGTTAAGCTTCTTTTAGAGAAATCAAAGCTACTTCTCGATAATGATTTAGTCTTTGTCCATTCACTTTAAACACTCTCATCAATTTAGCACGATCGGGCACTCATGAAAACAATCAAGGAGTTCTCATCCGAAGACAGTTATCACCCTTCCTATTAAAGAAGTTGGTGCGATAATAAACATTCACTCCATTATGCATATGTTCTCGAACTATTGTTCATCGTAGTGGCGCCTTCCACCTTCACTAGAATACTAATATTTCATGTGTCAACTACATCATTTGGTACTAGAAAGTGACTTTGGAAATGGAATGTTAGCCACGTGTTTATGTAACGCGCTGAAAAACATACTTTATGAGCTCAAGTTGAAATATAGAGAGAAATTTCATTCTGATACAAGAGAGACAGTTAGGCACCCTTAAGCCGAAGTATTTCCCTTACAACTGCTAGGCTGGCCACTTTGAATGTCCCCGGATGTATATAAGCTTCATCATACGAAAACACGAATATGTATAATCAGCCTACAATGAAAATATATAAATAAGTTTAAGAGGCATCACGTCATCAATTCCCAAATATTCGAACGCTACTCGTTCTTTATGACTCCAGGTAGATGTATATGTTATTAGCTCTAGTTGAATTGTGCCTCTTTCGAAAATAAAAGTAACATTAGAACTTTAAAGTAAAAAATTGATATCAATATTCTTTAATAATTCAAAAAAACTAGTTAGTTCCTCTGTATGAGTGCGTGATTCAAGTCCAAACCTTGGACTTCTGCATCGTTTCCCACCATAAGCTTTGGATTTTTTTGTCGGATTTTATTTCCTTAAACGAGGACTCATTATATGATGATAGCAAGTATACGAGCACCATTATCAACTCAAGTAGAGATATTATCTAAATTATACTCGAAATAAAGTTGAAAAGAAGAGTTATAACTAAATTTATTTTGCTATAGATGAGTCCTTAGCATGAAGCAATAAAACACTTGAGCATCTCTCCTAAAAGCATCCTTAGAAACTTACTCCCTCTTATCGTGATCATGGGCTCTTATAGCTTTTCTTTTCTTACAAGTAGCAGAACGAAAATACCTAGCAACTTTCTCGCCATTACTAAAATGAAATTTTGGGATGTACATAAACAAACGGTCTTACCCTTATACCTCTTGTGTTTCTCATCCCCGTTAAATACTTCCTAATCAAATGATTCACATACTAATTCTCATTTTGAAAAAAAAAATCATTTGAAAAAAATTGAGAGGCAGGGAATTGAGAGAATGAAGAACAATAAACTAAGCAAATTTAAGACATTTAAGCTTGGTAGTGAGCTAAAATATTCTCTGGGTATGACTTTTCACACCATAAATCATACATGTTAACCTTTTTGAAGGTTGCATCTGCCTTGGATAGCGAGTAACTCCCTTGTAGTAGTGGTATTGGGCAAGCCACTCAATATATGTTTGGGATATATATATTCATGGCTCTTAAATACTAAACTGTTCCTTTGTTCTAGATTACTAGACTTTGCAAGGAGAGTAGGGTGATCCATGTGCAATGGATGATCCTCTAACAAAGCCTTTGGCAGAAGGTCTCGCAGCATTAGAATTAAAACGCTTCAATACCTTCAAAGAGTCCGAGATCTCAGAAGCCAGTACCAGTGAGTCATTTTAATGGGTAAACATTAAAAACATAAATGGGAGACATCTCACTTATTGAAAACTCTTGTGATTGTGTGAAACTCCTTTGTCACTATGGATGAGTTGTTTTGGGGACAAGCCATCGAAACACCAATCCACTAGCACCTCACCCTACATACACATGTATGTTCTCATTCACACATCAAAGTAACATCATTGTCTAGTCATATAAATAAATTATACAAAATATTCAACATTAAAACCACAACTTATATATAGAGAGAAGTTGTCACAACTATATAGGCTACATGGTTAATGTAATTATTGAGAGACCTTCCCCAGTAAGCTGAATATGCAATTTTCTTATCATGTAACAATCGATCAGTCATCTAGCAAGTTGAAAACCTATTTTCTTTATGCATAAACTAAGCACGTGATATTCATTATTATTTTTAAGTAGAAATTGCTTCGTCCACACACATTGGCATAAAATATTGAAGTAGATATATTCATCAGAGGACTTCAGCAAAGCAAGTTCGTGTAATTTCGCTCGCAAATTTGGAATGGAGTGAAATAAACCAGAATAAGCGACATTCTTAGGCTCAAGTGCACCTCCGCAAGTAAATGCTTCCACAACTCTTTGACCAAACTAGAACGCAACATTACCCTTCATTATAAATCCTTCCCCAACATACTTTATCTAGATTTTGCGTGCCTTTAGAATTTTCTATATACTTTTAAATATTTAAGTACTTATACGAGGTATTTAATACGACTATGTATTTCTAAATATTTTTAGATACTCTACTAAGTTGAAATCATCGTTCAAAAGAAGAACATAATAGCAAACGACACATGCCCAAAAGTAAGGTACAAAGTGGATCGTCCAATATTTAATCAATGTCACTACGAAGCACAAGTCTGAAATCACACTATATTCAACAAAATCCGTCCAATAAGTATCCAACTTGAGTTCGGTGTTATATAAGGTTACACCATTCAGATAGATGGGTTAAGCTTATGACCCGCGGCATCTGTACGGGCCCTTCCCGCTCATGGGGCTACATTTTTCATTTGGAATTTACTTTGGCCATTTTGTGTTTATTTTTGGCCGGAATTTAAGTATTCGGTTTGTACGATAGTGCAGAAAAATATATTTTCAGAGAAGATATCATTAGATAAAATTATTGATGTATTTTTCAAATATAATCGGGTGTACATTATATATATATATAGGTGTCACTCCATAAACCGAAGAATAAATGATAATTAGAGAGCGCGGCGGCAGAGAAACATTCGGACTCCCGAAATGTGAACATAGTAAAATGTGTTTTCTCCATTGGTAGTGGGAAGGGAGCGAGGGACAAATGCAAAAAGGATTACAAAAGCAGTCGCCTCATTTTTTTCCATCTCCTCCTCTTCTCCGGACCACGAAAAGAAAAAAAAAACATTCATTTCCACCACCTCTGCTGAGATTTTGAAAGTAATCAAAATTCCGACTAAGATAAAGAGAAGCCAAGCCCCCAAGGAACCTGTGTGATCAGTGAATTGGACATATAGCCATTGGAACCTAACAGGATATTCTATCCCACTAACCAGCAGCTGTCTGGCAGGACTTGACCTCAAGTCCCATGCTCAAGAGAGTCCTAGCCGATTCCATCGCCTTCTCACCATCGAGTTCCATGGCCTTCCCTGTCAAGTCGCTGTCGCTGTCGACCAAACCCTGGCTTGATGTTCTATGTTCAATTGACATATCCCCCGCCTTCGGCGGGGTGCTTGACAAACTATGGACCCTAGACCAGCCGTGCCTCTTTCTGTTGACTGGCTTCTCATGGTCGTGCTTGCCCTTATACGTGATTATAACCGTGTCCGTATCATCTGAAGTTGTCTCAATCTGTTTTCGTGCTTGGCATCCAGCAGAAGTGCATCGGTAGTAATTCCTGCAGTCAATATCAATGAATTAATTATTCCCATATTCCAGATATGAGTTTAACTGCAAATGAAGAGAGCCATATTGAACCCTCTAGTCAAGGAACACCCTACGCATGAAGCCAAATCAAGATTACAAAGCGACAACTTAATTCAAGATGTCCTGGCTTTTTCACTGATGCTATTTAATCAAAGATTCAATAAAAAACTAAATTATTGCAGTTTTGCACTCGCAAAAGATAATATATCAACCCATTATATCTGGGGAGCAATTTATACAGAACCCATCTCAAATCCCTTTATTGGAGGAAGATGTGATGACTTTTTATGCATGTTAGCTAGAATTTATATTTACCAGGAAGCACAAACTAGCCAATGAATGGTACAAAGATAAAACATATAGAAGCTATCTTTAAGATTAAGAATATTTCCACGTCCTTTTATCTGGTTCATTTTTTCCAGAAATTAATTTTATTATATAGCTATGAAAAGCTGCAGTCGTGAGAATGAACACAACAGGACGGAAGAAACATGGACGAATTAATTAGGACACTTCCATATGTTGCTTAAGCTTAATAACCTATGCATGCAGGCAACTAGACCAAAACAAATTACCATTGTTTAGCTTCAAGAGAAAAATTAGTCGTCAGAGACAACATAAATTATGGGGTGTACCCCATCATCCCAGATCTAATTTAGGAATTAGTTTTGAAACCTTCCTTGTTTACTCGTATTTTTATTTTGGAGGCTTATTTTTGTACTTCTCACTTATCTTCTTGGTAATTGTTTTGTTTTTTGGCAAGAACCTCTAGATAAATTAATACAGCTAATTGGATCCCCCTACTCCCAAAGAAAAAAAAATGAAAATGCTGAGTCTCTGGTTTGTAAAGAGAGAACTCAGAAATTGTTTTACTGAACAGCTCGTGGAAAGTTCATATGTATAACGAACATAATTCATGAGTTCAAAATTAAAGTAACGGAGAAAGCAGATGGATAGTGGACCTGAGATGCTGGTTTCCCTTCATCATTTTCTTTCCATACTTTTTCCATCTGTATCCATCATTTGAAGCCTCCACGTGATCTGCTGCATCCACCACGCCTTCCACATCCTTCCCACTTTGCAATGGAGAACACTCCGGCAATAGCTTAATTCTCTTTACTCTGACATTGATCAATGAAGACATGAAAGGTTATCAAAGTTAGCCAACTGCAAAAAACTGTTAAACACTTGGTCTTAGTATGATGTTATAATTTGCTTGACTCACCTTTGTTTGGGCTCACCTCCAGAAGCTTGTTGTTGCTTGCAAGCACTCATTGCAACGTCCTCTTCATTGTCACTAATATACTTTCTCCTTGTAGGGATACTTGGAAGTTGATGGACCACTTTCCTAGAGGAGATAGATGGATCTAAGCAACCTAACCCTCTAGACGAGCAATCTATAAGATAACGTTTTTGAGCTGGTCCAACAGACTCCTGAACTGTACAACCTGAAAGGCCATTGATCTTTTTTGGGGACGGGTGGTTATGTTGACTCCTGTAAATAGATTCTAGTATGTGACCCAGACCGTCGGAGCACTCAATTTTCTTAGCAGCACACTGTGTATTCGTGCATCTATAATAACTTCTGGAGCTGGGTGGACTCTTGATTTGCTTTTGACCATATTTCCTCCACCTATAGCCATCAAGACTCAATGACCTTGGGGATTGAACTTTTCCCCGGTCTTCTTGCAGTGTACCAAAAGCAGCATCCTTTTTCACAGATGGTTGTTCTAATGGAGTTGGACTAGGGATGGATAAATTGGATTGAGTAACAGAAGTAGGAGACAATTGTAATGAAGTCTCAGGACAAAAGGACATTAGAGGGTTCTTGGAGTCTCTTTCAATCTCATGCATGCTTGCACTAAGCAGAATTTTATTGGGAAACTCTTGAGCATCCTCCTACATAAAGAAAAACGTAATGTGACCAAATCACAGACTTAGACATATAAATGAAGAGGGCTTCACCAAAACAATTAACGGGAAAACATCAAACGTGGCAACAATGGCAAACCAGAAGTATTTGATGATAGACTGTCCTAATAAATCCCCATGGAAAATCAGAAGTTTTTTATGATAGACCGTCCTAGTAAATCCAAGCGAGTTCCATCTGAAAAACACTATGATGCGTTTTGAAACCTGGAGTCGTGCATTGACATGAACAATTGAAATCAATAGAATATTTGTAGCCTACACATTCCTTGTTCAAGCAAAGTCCTATAGAGAATCACAAAAGCTTTTATCTGAAAAAAAGAACATCCAAAATATCATTGAAGTGGGAACTGGTGTAACATTTAAATCCAAAGGGGGCACAACTGGAACTGGAGCACAAAACCTTTTCCTCGCAGAATATATGCATTTCTGAGGGGATAAAACGTAAGGGGAGTTGCAAAGTCATTGGATAAACACTAGGCTATCAAACAATCAACAAGAGATAGCCCTTGTCATATGGTAGCCCTACGTGGGTTCACATAAAAAGGAATTAACTTTCTCTGATCCATTTTATGGGCCAATCTAGTCCAGCTTAAAGGCAACACCCCCTCAGGTTTACCACCATTTGTTCTATCCTAAAAACGCTGCTTCACAAACAGCCAAAACATAACTAACTAAGCTCAGATCTCTCATTAGCAGCCAAAGCACAGGGTCCATTCCTATATCACTGGGATGCATCCGCATCAACTGACAGCGTATGAGAGCTCTAATATAAACAAAGACCACTGCTCTGTTATCACACAACTCTATTAAATAATTTACCACCATCTCTCCCTCCTACCGAACCCCCCAACCCCCCACCCCAAAGAATAAACAAATAAACCGAAGTGTACACCACCCAAATTTGTCCTTACACCGACATAGAATCCATCCGCGGCAACATAAGTCCCCTTCACGCGCGACCTCGCGGCGCCGGTGTAACCTGCACAAGAAAAGCTACCACCTCGAACGCCACCCCACCTCAAACAGCAAAAGAAAAACAAAGCAGAAAAGAAAAGTGAAAGGCGAAAGAGAAACACCTCCACAACCGTGGGAAACCTCCGCTGTAGCAACGCCGGTCGACTCCTCCGAGAATCCGAGGTCAGACACCGTTTCCTCCTCGCTGGTGGCAGAGAGAATCCCTACCCCCGATCCTTCCAGTTTCTTCTGCTTCACCTCCGCCATGAGCCTCAAAAGGCGGTTGCGGCGTCTTATTATAGTCGTCTGGGTTCCGTTAGGACGGTCCGATCGGGTGCAGGAAATGGGGAATATGTGATGTCGCCCCCATAACGCAATGACAAACGGTTATGAGGAACAGGGACACATGTCGTCTCATGCCGCCTCGTTGACTGACGTCTGACTCTTCCGGTGAACCGTCGGTGTTTCGCCCTTTACACGGAGGCTACATCCTGACCGTCAGAATCGAACTTTGTTGACGATTGACCGCGAGGACAGTTTTTGTATAATTATTCCATCGTGGGGAATTGCGCGGAACATATTGTTCTTATGAAGATTACATTAAGTAATTAATTATGCCTATGATTGTTCTTGTTGGATGATCAAAACTAGAAAATCTTTCAACCTGTAAAGAAAATCTCGGCCATTAGTGGGGCTCAATTAGATATGAATGCCCCGTACGTCTACTAGTGACATTCCTCCATATCGACATAGCTACGGCGAATTCACATTAAGTTGACTTAGAACGAACCCACAACAAGTCTATTAAGGAAAAATCCATATCAAAGAGCCTGCGAGTCTAAGAAGGTGATCGATCTAGGTTATATATGCTATGTCTGGTTAATAAAGTAACTTGGAGCCAATCGGTCTCTGCCTAAATGGATCGTGATTCCGAGATTTTCAGAAATAGTTAAGGAGGTTATGATCCTACTATCATTATTTAGAGAAAAATATAGAGAAGGTTGTGTTGATACTACGGAATATCTTGGGCCTGTGCTAAGTCTATAAGCCCAGAAAAGTGGTCCTAAGTCTACAGCCCGATGTAAGATGCAGGCCTGAGCTAAGTCTACAGCCTGCGTCAACGTGTTGACACTACATAATGTCTTGGGCCTAAACTAAGTCTACGGCCTGCGTCAACACATGCTCACACGATCCCACATACATGATCCCAACACACAACTCAGAAAATTAAAAGGATATTTTAAAACAGACTCCGAGATTCCTGGAGAGAAGTTAAGATTGAGCCACGATATGAGGGATCGTTTTGAGGACGCACGAAGCGTGTAGGGCAAGTAAGATTCAGTATAAAAGAAACAGATCCCCCTTAGGAAAAGATACGATCAATTAGCCAAATACAGATTTGCATTGCTCGTCACCCTTAGACTTTAGTAGATACCTCGGCCTGGGTTATTTGGTCACTACCTTCAACATCAGAGTGAGCAACCGTAGCTTTGGTGATCACCCTCCGTCAGCACTTCCACCGTCCCGGCGAGCAACCGTAACCGGGGCAACAACCTTCCGCCAGCACTTCCACCGTCCCGGCGAGCAACCGTAACCGGGGCAACAACCTTCCGCCAGCACTTCCACCGTCCCGGCGAGCAACCGTAACCGGGGCAACAACCCTCCGCCAGCACTTCCACCGTCACACAAGTCTACGGCGCAACACACTGTAGCGAGTCTACGACGTCAGCAGCGAGTTTACGACGCTTACGTCAGCCGTATCACCCCTTTTTTTGTTCGTTTTTATGGCTGTAAGATCCTAATTTCTCTTTCGAAACTCTGAATTTGTACAGTCATAATTTTTATCATTGAAATTCATCTTTCTGGCGACCACATACATTTCCCTGTGAGTCCAATTGCCAAATATTTCCAACGTGGTCCGTTTTCTACGCGAACAGGTTGTTCATACGATGATAATCAAGGTTCACGTATCTAAATAACTAATAACACCTTCATTATAAAGACTGGAAGATCCTATTATCATTGTTTGTATCCAATTACCATAGAATCCAGGCGATCTTAGCTCCCAATTCCCAATATCCAGTCCCTTTTCTCCTATTTCCTCTACACCAGCACCACCACCAGCATCAACATTTACGAGGGAGATTGGTGGGGAATTGGTTTTTCTTTGACGGCGAAAAGCTCGTGACAGGAGATTGGTGCCGGCGGAGACTTGCAAATTCTTTTCCCTTTTTTCTTTTAGATTTCAATTATGCTTTCATCTTTGATTTGGTTTTCGTGTTGCATCGCTATGAACTAATTTCTTTGTTCTAGGACAACGATGAAACCTCGTGTTATTTTGTAATTGTTGAACCTTTTTTATTATGAATTGAATTTCCGTTGGTTGTTTATCCAATCTCGTGTTTAATGCGTATTAGCAGCCTGATCAACTGTTGATATTGATTCGATCACCTAGGGAGACTCGAGAGGGTAGTCTGGGTCAGATCGGGATTAGGATAACCTAAGGAACCTTCGAGTCGAGAGACCGGGTTTTAGTGTGAGAGTAGAAATACCGTGCACCTTGGGTAATCAAAGTAGGGTTAATTCGTAAAGGGCCTCCACTAGTTCTTTGCCTAGACATAGAGTTGAGAATTTGATACGTGGGGGTACGTTCCCGGATATCCGAGAGGGTTATGGGGAGAGATTAGCAGCCTACAGTTAACAACCGATGAAATTCAATAGTAATAAGAAGAGGGGATATGAGCGCATAAGTCATGAGGGGAAATCGGTAGTCCTAGATCTTTAATTCTTATTGGTAATTCGATTCATTTTGCTGTTAGTTTAACTTCTCATCACTTGATTTGTTCACTTGACCTTGAATTTGGTTATCGAATTTGACGTTATAAGACCTAATTGATACTGATTCTCTGTGGGATCGACCCTTGCTTGCCCTTACTGCTTAGTTTGTGTGAACGAGGATTTATTTTTGTTGCGTTGACGAAAATAGAGGTAAAAGACAACTAAAAGAAAACTGTGTCCCCGGCAGCGGCGCCAAAATTTGTTGCGCGTCGTCAACGCAACAAAAATAAATCCTCGTTCACACAAACTAAGTAGTAAGGGCAAGCAAGGGTCGATCCCACAGAGAATCAGTATCAATTAGGTCTTATAACGTCAAATTCGATAACCAAATTCAAGGTCAAGTGAACAAATCAAGTGATGAGAAGTTAAACTAACAGCAAAATGAATCGAATTACCAATAAGAATTAAAGATCTAGGACTACCGATTTCCCCTCATGACTTATGCTCTCATATCCCCTCTTCTTATTACTATTGAATTTCATCGGTTGTTAACTGTAGGCTGCTAATCTCTCTCCATAACCCTCTCGGATATCCGGGAACGTACCCCCATGTATCAAATTCTCAACTCTATGTCTAGGCAAAGAACTAGTGGAGGCCCTTTACGAATTAACCCTACTTTCATTACCCAAGGTGCACGGTATTTCTACTCTCACACTAAAACCCGATCTCTCGACTCGAAGGTTCCTTAGGTTATCCTAATCCCGATCTGACCCAGACTACCCACTCGAGTCTCCCTAGGTGATCGAATCAATATTAACAGTTGATCAGGCTGCTAATACGCATTAAACACGAGATTGGATAAACAACCAACGGAAATTCAATTCATAATAAAAAAGGTTCAACAGTTACAAAAGAACACGAGGTTTCATCGTCGTCCTAGAACAAAGAAATTAGTTCACAGCGATGCAACACGAAAACCAAATCAAAGATGAAAGCATAATTGAAATCTAAAAGAAAAAAGGGAAAAGAATTTGCAAGTCTCCGCCGGTACCAATCTCCTGTCACGAGCTTTTCGCCGTCAAAGAAAAACCAATTCCCCACCAATCTCCCTCTCACCCTAGTAAACCTTAAGTTTGAGTATTTATACTAGGGAATAATCTAAAGGACCTAAATAGAAATAAAGAGAAAATCTAAGAATTCGGAGGGGAGGAAATCTTCTGGTTCTCCGCAGCTGCGAGAAAATCTTCCGCAGCTGCGAAAGTCTCTGAGGTTGCTCCCTTTGGCTTCTCCGCAGCTGCGAGGAAATCTTCCGCAGCTACGAAAGTCTCTGTGGTTGCGAACTTCCTCTTGCCCGCAGCTGTGTCGAGACTCTCCGCAGCTGCGAAGGTCTCTGTGGTTGCACTCCTCGCTTCCTTCTCACAACTATTCCTTCCTCTCTTCGTTGTTCCTCATTTCATCTTCAATTCCCTATACGAACAATAACGAACGTGAGTTAACACAATTCAGCTTGAAACAACCAATCTAAACACTTAAAGCGACGGAACTAACTCAAATCAATGCACAAATGTGATCATATAACTCTATTTTCGTAGAGTTATCACACCCCCAAACCTATCTTTTGCTAGTCCTCGAGCAAAACAAAACCAAAACAAAACGAAAATGTAACCAAACAAAATAAACGAATCGTAATTTATGCTCCCCAGTCTCACCTAAGTTTCCCGAACTCGAATTGTCGTTAACGACTCTCAGCTAAGGCCGCACACCTATTTTAGAGGTAGACTTCGTTCAAGGCTAGCATACACGGGTTTTGTAGTTCTTATAAAACTTGTTCCCTCAATTTGCACACCTCGCGTTGTCAACCCCAGATTCTCAAATCTTTCATAGCCATCAAGTACTTTTCTAGACTCAACTCTCCTTACCTTCTCAACTAATTCGAGGTCTTTCTTTTCATCTCATTTTTTTCTTTTCATTTGGTTACACGATTCTAAATGCTCATCAATTCCCGCAAACGCTCATGTAACAAGTTCTCAGTCAGCGACTCCCGGTCCAAACGGACCAAGGCACTAGGTGATAAAGCACCCCTCGGACGAGAACTCGAGCCGCAAGGAAGACTCACACCACAAGCACATATTCAAGCTCAAAATCAATTTTTTTTCTTTTTCTCTTTTACTTCTTTTTTTTTACCCTTTTCTAGCTTGAATAGTGGTGCTCAGAACCTTGGCAACCGTTTTCTTTTCTTGCTCTTTTTCTCTTTCACATTTTAACCTGAATTTCGTCTCCAAAGGATGATTCGAGTGCCTATACTTTTCCTTAATGACTATGCTTTTAAAGAGACTGTAGAGCTGACGCTGCTTAGTTAGCTTCCTATCAGGAACAACATATACTATTTTTTCAAGAAGTTAGGCATGCTTGCTAGAACTAATTCCTCCTCTGCCTTAAATGTGCGACCCTAATCATCCTCCTAGAAGCCGACTCTTCTAATTCGAAATCCTAAGGTCTAACTGAGGGGCATCGACTCAAAGAAAATAACAAAAACAAAACGAAAGATAGACTCAGAAGCATGATCAATCATGCTGACAGAAATAACAAGCAATGGCAATCATATCATAAAGGATAACATCAACACCCCCAAACCTAAATCCTGACACGACCTCGTGGCAGACTGTATCTCCAACAGTGCATGAGATAAATGAAAGTAAAGATAAGAGAGATACAACCTGGCACATATCCGGTTGAACTCAGGATCCTCTCCTTGATGGCAGACTAATCGGACTCCGAGTCGGAGTCAACATCTTCATCCTCCGCCGGGCTGGTTTCTGCATCTTCCATAGCGGCATCACTCCATCCCATGGGTCGATCCCATCCCGGTGGGTGGTAGACTGGTTGATGCAACGCGTTGAAATCTACTCCAAAGGATGGCGCGGCCTGACGGTTGTACTCCATCTGATGTCGGATGAATTCCATGGTGTACTGCTGGAAGGCCCTAGTTTGCGGCTGAGCGTCCCTGGTTTGCTGCATGAACTCCTGCATCTGGGCCCACCGTTCTTGCTCGGAGGGCATAGTGCTCGCAGCGGCTGGACGAGGGCGAGAGGAAGCACCTCCCTGCCTTGCGCTAATCTTGTCCAGCGATTGATGGTCTAGAGGCTGGCCCGGGGGACAAAGCTCCTCCGTCCTGTCAAAATGCACACCTGCTTTGATACATAATTCAGAAATAAGACAAGGGAACCACAAACCTCGTGCGTCGTCCAAACAACGGTGGATCATCCAATTCAGCAGCCTGCCCAAATCAATAGGCATCTCCTCCATGATACAGTAGATGAGCGCCGCTCGATCCCTGGTGATCTCGCTCGTGTTTTTGCTGGGGATGAGCCGGGCGGCTACAAATAATGCCCACATGCGTGCTTCGGTGGTCAAATTGCTGCCGTGGAGTCTGAGGGGGTCCTGGCTTCTTGTCAATTTCCATTGGGATCCTGGCTTAGCAATTCTCGCAATAACTGCGTTACTATCAAAACGATTATTTAGATAATCAAAATATGCGTCAGTGTTGTAAACGGGGAGGCCATAAAATGTGGAAATCACTGATGCACCAAACTTAACCTCCTTGTCCCGAACTCGAATACTCTGCCTATCCCTTTCCAGGGTATGCACGTTTGCATAGAACTCCCTGACCACCGGGACAACGCCCCGTTTTATCGCTGTAGTAAAATGAAGCCACCCCAGACGTTCTAAACGCGCCCGGTATTCAACCAAATCGGGATGCGTGGTATCGAATACCCGCTCAGCGATCAGCGGTCGTTTCATGGACTGTTGGTACGCCGCCGATGATTCATTCACAACGGCCTTATCCCTCCCTGCCGTTTCCTTCCCTCTCCTTTTCCTAGAACTAGAGGCATCGGTCGTAGTGCGTTGCTTAGGCGCCATCGCTAATCACACTATTCTAAGGATTAAGACAACTATTGAATCTCCGGGTGAACAACGACGTGGCCGGACACAAATCACCAATAGGACTAAGGGATGGGGAACTTTCCTGATTATCGCCGCTATGGGAGAGTGTGGTCGACCAACGGCAGGAAGGTGGCGGCAAGAGTGGTTGGCGGGCGGCACCGGAGAGCGGATCTGCAGTGGATGGACGCACATGAGAGAAGGTGGGCGTCGGAGATCGATGCGTGAGTAGCCGGCGATGTGGAAATGAGGAGCCGCCGCCTGGAGAGAGTGGATGCGTCGCAGCTGCGCCCTGAGAGAGTGGGGAAAAAAATAAATTAGGGTTTAGGTTCGCCCCCATTTAATCTGTCTGAAATTTCGTCCTCTCGCAGCTGCGAGACATCCCTCCGCAGCTGCGAGACTCTCTGTGAGTCACGGGTCACACGTCTCTCGCAGCTGCGATCTACTTCTCCACAGCTGCGAGACTCTCTGAGGGTCGCAGGTTACATGTCTCTCGCAGCTGCGAGAATTTCCTTCGCAGCTCCGAGACTCTCTGAGGGTCGACTGTGTATACATCTTCCGCAGCTGTGAGAGATGTTCTCGCAGCTGCGAAACTTACTGCCTTCGTTCCTCTGCAGCTGCGATCTACTTCTCCACAGCTGCGGATCTTACTGTGGATGCTACCTCATTTTCTTTCTCCGTCTTTTTCATGGACATGCTTCTTGATCTACTAACAAAAACAAATAAACGATTAAAAATAACTAATTATCAGGAATAAAATGAAACGACTTGGGTTGCCTCCCAAGAAGCGCCCTGGTTTAGAGTCGATGGCTCGACTTTCGCACGATTTTATGCGTCTTGGAGTCGCGTGGATGTAGTTCCTCGCTCAAGTGGTTCTCCATGATAATGTTTGAGGCGTTGGCCGTTAACCTTGAACGTGGTCTCCGAATCATTCGACTGTAACTCTACAGCGCCATGAGGAAACGTTCTGACCACTTTGAACGGTCCGGACCATCTCGACTTCAATTTGCCTGGAAATAACCGCAAACGTGAGTTGAAAAGTAGTACATACTCACCTGGCATAAGTGTCCTGTTAAGGATGCGGCTATCATGCCATTTTTTCGTCTTCTCCTTGTAGATAGATGCATTCTCGTATGCCCGATGACGAAGCTCCTCCAACTCGTTCATCTGCAAAAGGCGAACCTCACCTGATCGAGTTGCGTCGAAATTTAGGTGCTTTAGTGCCCAGTATGCCCTGTGTTCGAGTTCCACTGGGAGATGACAAGCCTTGCCAAAGACAAGTCGGTATGGAGACATCCCGATCGGTGTTTTGTACGCTGTCCTGTACGCCCACAAAGCATCGTCAAGTTTTAACGACCAATCCTTTCATGTTGTACTTACCGATTTTTCAAGGATGCGCTTCACTTCACGGTTGGAAACTTCTGCCTGTCCGCTGGTCTGTGGGTGATACGCCATTGCCACCTTGTGCTTCACGCCATATTTGCTTAACAGTGCATTAAACTGACAATTGATGAAGTGTGTACCTTCGTCACTAATGATAGCGCGTGGTACACCGAACCTAGTGAAAATATGTTTCTGCACAAACTTGACAACCACTTTAGCCTCATTAGTGGGGGAAGCAATTGCTTCCACCCACTTGGAAACGTAATCTACTGCTACGAGGATGTACTTGTCACCATTCGATGGGATGAAGGGTCCAATGAAGTCGATGCCCCAAACATCAAAAAGTTCAACCTCGAGGATGTTCTGCAGGGGCATTTCGTTTCTCCGTGATATGTTCCCTGTTCTTTGGCACCTATCACAATGAAGAACAAACTGATAAGCATCCTTGAAAATAGTCGGCCAGTAAAAACCTGACTGGAGAACTTTAGCGGCTGTTCTATCTCCTCCAAAGTGTCCTCCGTAGGGGGATGCGTGGCAATGGGCTAGTATGTCCATGATTTCAGATTCCGGCACACATCTCCTGATCACCTGATCTGCACACTTTTTAAACAGAAATGGTTCGTCCCAAAAGTAGTGACGAACGTCATGAAGAAACCGTTTCCGCTTGTATGCATCGAAATCCTCAGGAATAAATTCCGACACAATGAAGTTTACAAAATCAGCATACCAAGGCACGCTCACATCAACAGACAGCAAACACTCATCAGGAAAGAACTCATTGATGCAAACCTTGTCTCGAATCACATTTTCATTTTCTAACCTAGACAAGTGATCTGCTATCTGATTTTCAGTCCCTTTCCTATCTCGGATCTCTAAGTCAAATTCTTGTAATAATAGCACCCAGCGAATCAACCTAGGCTTAGCGTCCTTTTTCTCAATCAAGTATTTGATTGCTGAGTGATCTATAAACACTATTATCTTAGATCCCACCAGATAACTGCGAAACTTATCAAATGCAAACACGACGGCTAACAATTCTTTCTCAGTCGTGGTGTAATTAACCTGGGCATCATCTAAGGTCCTGCTGGCATAGTATATAACCCGAAAAATCTTATCTACCCTCTGGCCTAATGCGGCTCCTACTGCATAGTCGCTAGCATCACACATCAACTCAAAGGGCAAATTCCAATCAGGTGCTATGACTATGGGAGCAGATACTAACCTCTTCTTAAGTTCAGTAAAGGGAGAAAGGCACTCAGCATTGAATACAAAGGGAACATCCTTCTCCAACAAATTGCACAGTGGCTTCGTGATCTTGGAGAAGTCCTTGATGAACCTCCGGTAGAAACCAGCATGTCTGAGGAAGCTCCGAATCCCTTTCACTGAAGAGGGTGGGGGTAACTTCTCAATTGTCTCTATCTTTGCCCTGTCTACTTCAATGCCCTTGCTAGAGATCCGGTGACCTAAAACAATGCCATCACGAACCATAAACTGGCATTTCTCCCAGTTCAGGATTATGTTAGCATCCTCACAACGTTTTAGAACCTTAGTGAGGTTCGACAGGCAATCCGCATACGATGTACCAAAAACAGAAAAATCATCCATGAAGACCTCCAAACCATTTTCAATCATATCAGAGAATATGGCCATCATGCATCGTTGAAAAGTCGCAGGTGCATTACACAATCCAAATGGCATGCGGCGAAATGCAAAGGTACCGAATGGGCATGTGAACGTTGTCTTTTCTTGGTCCTCCGGAGCAATCAAAATTTGATTGTACCGGAGTATCCGTCCAAGAAGCAATAGAAATCCTTACCCGCCAATCGATCAAGCATCTGATCAATAAAGGGTAGAGGAAAATGGTCTTTCCTGGTGGCCTTGTTCAGTTTGCGGTAATCCATGCAAACTCTCCACCCGGTTACAGTGCGAGTCGGAATCAACTCATTCTTCTCGTTCTTGACCACCGTCATCCCTCCTTTCTTCGGGACGCACTGCACAGGGCTAACCCAAGAACTGTCAGAGATCGGGTAAATAATACCTGCATCTAGCCACTTGATAATCTCTTTCTTCACCACTTCCTTCATGTTTGGGTTGAGTCGCCTCTGAGCCTCGACTGAAACCTTATGATCATCCTCAAGCAAAATCTTGTGCATACACACCGACGGACTGATACCTCGAATATCCGCTATAGTCCATCCCAATGCCTTCTTGTGCGCCTTGAGGATCTCAAGCAATTCCTCCTCCTCTTCTCCTGTAAGATTGGCAGAAATAATTACAGGTAAAGTATTTGATGGTCCGAGGTACGCATACCTGAGATGATCCGGGAGTTGCTTGAGCTCTAAAGTGGGGGGTTCCTCAATTGAAGGTAGCATCGGGTTCAGTGGCCGCTCTAGCGTGTCAAATTGTTGAATCCTTCGTGTGAATAACGCTAGGGCTTCCTGGGTGTCACAATCGGGGTTGGTCTTCTCTCCTTCATCTTCTGAGGTACCTTCATCACCAAGAGGGGAAAACTTGGAAGTGCACCTATCAACAATGTCCATCCGGAAACAATCAGAATTTTCAGAAGGCCATTTAACAGATTTATAAACGTTAAATGTAACTTCCTGATCGTTGACACGGATTGTCAACTCTCCCTTCTGCACATCGATCAATGCCCTTCCTGTGGCTAAAAACGGACGACCAAGGATGATAGGAATCTCCTTGTCCTCCTCAAAGTCTAACACCAAAAAGTCAGCCGGAAAAATAAATTTATCTACTTTAACAAGAACATCCTCAATAATCCCTTTCGGGTACGAAATGGATCTATCGGCTAACTGAAGGGACACAGATGTAGGTCTTACCTCCCCCAAACCTAGCTCTTTATACACCGAAAACGGCATCAGATTTATGCTCGCCCCAAGGTCACAAAGAGCTTTACCTGAGAATGCTGTTCCAATTGTGCATGGGATTGTGAAGCTACCTGGGTCCTTTAGCTTCGGTGGTATCTTCTTCTGGAGGATGGCGCTACACTCCTCGGTAAGTTTAACTGTCTCAAAATCGCCCAACCTCCGTTTCTTCGAGAGTACGTCCTTCATGAACTTGACGTAACTAGGCATCTGCTCCAAAGCTTCTGCAAAAGGGATATTAATGTGTAGCTTTTTAAATACATCGAGGAACTTACGAAATTGAGCATCCTCGTTTTGCTTTCGGGCTCTCTGTGGGAACGGAAGCTTCGAGATGTCGATTTCCGGTTTCTTTCTCTCTTCCTCCATCTTTTTCTTCCCTTTGTCCTGGGGCAAGTCCAAGTTAGAATTTAATGGAATAGTTTGAGATTTCTTACTAGCTGCCTCCACTGGACTGGATCCACTGCTCTCCTTCTTAGCTTCAGCTTCCTCTGCCTCAAGTGACCGGCCGTTCCTCAAAGTCACGGCTTTGGCTTGCTCCCTTGGATTGGTTTCTGTATTGCTCGGGAGAGTCCCATAGGCTCTCGAATTCACCGCCTGAGCCAGCTGGCTAACCTGGTTCTCCAGGTTCCGAATCGACGCTGCTTGGTTCTTCATCAAAGCGTCTTGATTCGCCATGTATTTGAGCATCATCTCTTCGAGGCTCGGCTTCTTTTCCGAGGCTTCTGCTTGTGCTTGCGGATACTGAGGCGCTGGTGCTGGTGGTCTCGACATACCAGACGGAGGTGCCTGTGCTCTCCAAGAAAAGTTCGGGTGATTCCTCCACCCTGGGTTATACGTATTTGAGTACGGGTTGTTGCGCTGATTTCCAACAAAGTTGGCTTCCTCCATGCTCATGGTGCACTGATCTGTGAGATGTGCTCCTCCGCAAATCTGACAACCCTGCTGGTTGCTCTGAACCGAACTAACGTTTGCTTCCTCAAATTTCTTAGTGAGAGCGGCTAGTTGTGCTTGAATTGAGGTTAAGGTATCCAATTCGAAGACGCCCTGCGGCTTCCTTCTGTTCATCCGATCCGAATACTGGTTCGGCAGACAAGTCTTCCTCATCGTCTCAAGGAGTTCCAGTCCTTCCACATAGGACTTCCTCAAAAAGGATCCTCCAGATGCCAAATTTACGTCCTTCCTGGACGAGTCCGTGAGTCCATTATAGAATGCCTCAAGCTGTCTCCATCCAGGCAGATCATGATATGGGCACTGTATCAGCAGATTCTTGAATCGCTCCCATGCCTCCACGAAAGTTTCATCGCTGTCCTGTCGGAACGTGGTAATCTCGTTCCTCATCTGAGATATCTTCGAGGGAGGATAATACTGATCTAAGAAAGCCTCCTCCATCTATGCCCACGTCGATATTGAATTCACTGGGAGTGAATTGAACCACGCCCAGGCCTTGTCCTTTAGGGAGAATGTGAATAGCTTCAGCCTGACTGCATCTTGGGACACTCCGTTCTGCCTGAAAGTGTCGCATACACTGAGAAACTGACTCAGATGCTCGTGCGGATCCTCCATCGGTGTTCCTCTGAACTGGACTGTATTCTGAATCATCTGCATCACCGATGTCTTGATCTCATAATCACGAGCTGCGATGGGCGGTGGTGCTATGCATGACCGGTGAGCGTAAGTTCTGGCCGATGTGAAGTCCATAATCGGCCTGTTATCAACATCTGGCCTCCCTCCACGCTCTTGTATCTGGACTAGGTTTCCGTCTATCTGATTTCTGTTGTCCCTGTCGGCCATAGCTACTCGATGTGCTCTCAACCTTTGCCGAAAGGTGCGCTCGATTTCTGGGTCCAATGGAGTCAAATTAGCTCCTTGACTCCGTAGCATAAACTGAAATATATAAAGAGAGAAACAAAAACTTGAACGTCAAACAGTTATCGAAAATAGAGGTAAAAGACAACTAAAAGAAAACTGTGTCCCCGGCAGCGGCGCCAAAATTTGTTACGCGTCGTCAACGCAACAAAAATAAATCCTCGTTCACACAAACTAAGCAGTAAGGGCAAGCAAGGGTCGATCCCACAGAGAATCAGTATCAATTAGGTCTTATAACGTCAAATTCGATAACCAAATTGAAGGTCAAGTGAACAAATCAAGTGATGAGAAGTTAAACTAACAGCAAAATGAATCGAATTACCAATAAGAATTAAAGATCTAGGACTACCGATTTCCCCTCATGACTTATGCTCTCATATCCCCTCTTCTTATTACTATTGAATTTCATCGGTTGTTAACTGTAGGCTGCTAATCTTTCCCCATAACCCTCTCGGATATCCGGGAACGTACCCCCATGTATCAAATTCTCAACTCTATGTCTAGGCAAAGAACTAGTGGAGGACCTTTACGAATTAACCCTACTTTGATTACCCAAGGTGCACGGTATTTATACTCTCACACTAAAACCCGGTCTCTCGACTCGAAGGTTCCTTAGGTTATCCTAATCCCGATCTGACCCAGACTACCCTCTCGAGTCTCCCTAGGTGATCGAATCAATATCAACAGTTGATCAGGCTGCTAATACGCATTAAACACGAGATTGGATAAACAACCAACGGAAATTCAATTCATAATAAAAAAGGTTCAACAATTACAAAAGAACACGAGGTTTCATCGTCGTCCTAGAACAAAGAAATTAGTTCACAGCGATGCAACACGAAAACCAAATCAAAGATGAAAGCATAATTGAAATCTAAAAGAAAAAAGGGAAAAGAATTTGCAAGTCTCCGCCGGTACCAATCTCCTGTCACGAGCTTTTCGCCGTCAAAGAAAAACCAATTCCCCACCTATCTCCCTCTCTCCCTAGTAAACCTTAAGTTTGAGTATTTATACTAGGGAATAATCTAAAGGACCTAAATAGAAATAAAGAGAAAATCTAAGAATTCGGAGGGGAGGAAATCTTCTGGTTCTCCGCAGCTGCGAGAAAATCTTCCGCAGCTGCGAAAGTCTCTGAGGTTGCTCCCTTTGGCTTCTCTGCAGCTGCGAGGAAATCTTCCGCAGCTGCGAAAGTCTCTGTGGTTGCGAACTTCCTCTTGCCCGCAGCTGCGTCGAGACTCTCCGCAGCTGCGAAGGTCTCTGTGGTTGCACTCCTCGCTTCCTTCTCACAACTATTCCTTCCTCTCTTCGTTGTTCCTCATTTCATCTTCAATTCCCTACACGAACAATAACGAACGTGAGTTAACACAATTCAGCTTGAAACAACCAATCTAAACACTTAAAGCGACGGAACTAACTCAAATCATGGCACAAATGTGATCATATAACTCTACTTTCGTAGAGTTATCAACCTGCATGTCATTGATCGTCCTTGCAAGTCGAGGAGGAGTGAGGAGGTCCCAAACGTATTAAATACTTTAGTTTTATCTTTCTATTATTCTTTGTTGTTCATGACTTTAAGTTTATGTTCACCATTTTGTGAATGCGATTTGCATTTATTCTCAATTACATGTGCCCATATTCCAAACCCTTGTGTTGTTTGTGCCAAATAGTTTTTACGTTTTGTAATTCCGTCACCAACTTTTGTCTACCATAGTGGGAGATTGAACGAATTAGAAGTTTAATATGCTACAAACTAGAAGTTCAAATCAACCATATGGCTCTTCCAACCCCGAAAATGATGGGGTTGATCTTGGTTAAACGAGCCTGAAATCTACCGCCTCAAGAATGCTAGATCTTGTCCCCTCCGTTCCTAATGGTCGTGCATGTTCCACTAAAATTTATATTACGTATCAAATTTGACAAAGAAATTGGGAACGTGAAGAAGAACATGGGCGATTTGCGAGATTAAACACATACAGTGGCTAACATTGGACATCACCTAGTCAAAGACAAGCCCTCTTTATAGGAAAGCTCATTTATTGCGACCAACCCTTAGCGAAAGTGCCATTGTTTTCCAGTACGAGAACTTGTGGGGTGCAGTAGAATGCACTAAGCTAGAAACATATGATTTTGTCCCCCTTGTTGGGAACCCTGCCTCGCCCCTATTCGAAGTATGCCCCTCTTCACCATCGTAGGGACATATTTTATGTAAGACACGCTTATAGACGAGTATGTTCTTAGAGAAAATGCACTATCAAAAAGCTTGTAGAGTCGAGCAGTTTGGGCCACATGTCCTTAGAGACGTTGTGACACAAGTAGTAGAATAAATGGTTTCAGACGTTGCTTATCGAAAGATATGTACCTCTATAGGAACCCATATTTCGAGTACGTATCCACGTATATAGGGAATTCCAACTTCCATGAGAGGGTCTCAGATTTTATCCATTTCTCTAAGAAGAACGATATGACGCCCATGGAGCATATAACCCGTTCCGCCCGTCATACCGGGGATGAGTTGGCAAATGACTTTTCAAAGCTAAGGTTATTCCCAAACTCATTGACTGGGGACATTTTCACTTGGTACGCAAGCTTGCCTCCCAACTCGGTAGCCATGTGGGTTAAGATGTAGACTCTGTTTCGAGTTATCGACTCAATAATTTAATATCGAGATGAATCATTCTATTATTGCCTTTGCTTTGTTATGATCAACTTTGATTATGCTCTGGTGGACGAAAAATCCCAAAAACTATCCTCACCTTACAACAAAAGCGTATCTTAAAGGATTTAGATTTAAATTATGTTTCCGCGTCATGTCAACTGCATCTCTCAAATGATGAATATGTTGTTCATCTTGTCAAGAGTTTTCCACTATATCAACTATGTATACTTCTACCATCTTTTCAAGCAAGGAATTGAAATTTGTTTTACACATTGATAAGTTGCTCATGCATTCTTCAAACCAACATGCATCACTACTGATGTATTGTTGTGTGTCCGCCAACGAAAACGAAGAACTACGACAATAACGAAGATGGAAAGGAATAAACACGACGAAATAAACAAAAGGAACATGACTCAGATGACCACGGATACAACCAATACACCATCGGGATTATCAAGGGTTGATCATACAACCGGATATAGATACACCGTTGATTATGGGAATGCTCAAATAGCTCTCGCCACACTTGGAAATCCACCAAACGATAAGAGATGTAATGAAAATTTCAAAAGAGAACTTGACGGCTGTCTATTAGAAAAAAAAAAATTCTTCCAAAGTTGTTCTTCACCCTAAACATATATATCCTATTTATAGAAGACTGAAAACGGGCTAAACCTAATTCCTAAATAGTCCCTAAATAAAAAGCTCAAACGCTAATTAAAACAAAGTCCAACAATTATTAATTAAAGAAATTGGGCCTGTCGACGGGTTGGGCCTTTCGTCGATCAGATATGTCTTGACTAGAGTGATCTCGAGTTTCCCTGATATCGAGAAGCTGATCTCGAGATGAACCCCTATTTTCTCGAGTAGATTTTGAGTTGACAAATCAACTCGACCATTTCAATACCGTAAAGATAGTTTCCATACCGTTCCTCTCGACTCGTTACCAACTTGGCCTTACTCGATCCAACTCGCATCATCCTCCCTTGGCTGAAAAAGATTTGCCCTCAAATCAAGGGGCTCTTCATCACCATCATACGATGCAAGATCTGGACGTTAAAAGTCGCTGACACTCCATACTCTCCTAACAAGTCGATCTTATAAGCATTATTATTTATCTTCTCGATGACTCGAAAGGGACCATAAGCTTTGGGCATAAGCTTATTCTTCCATCTTGCTAGAAACCCCTCCTTTCATGAACCCATACAAGCTCTCCTGTTTATACCTAGGGTAGGCATTGATAGTATCTCGATTGGAATTTGCGGATTAACACCATATAATACCTCGAATGGTGTCGATCGAGTTGTCGAATGGGGAGTCCGATTATAAGCGAATTCAGCTTGTTAAAGCTTAATGTCCCAATCTTTCGAATTCATGGACCATTGCCCGAAATAGGGCTCCCAAGGTCCTATTCACGACCTCTGTTTGTCCATCTCTCTTTGGATGGAAAGTCATGCTGAATAAGAGCTTCATTCCAAGCTTGTGCTAAAGTCGGAGCGTTTTCATCTTTCTTGTTTCTCATTAGCAATATCTTCATACTCAAATAGTCATTCAATAGAAAGCCAATCAAGAAATTCCTCGGGATTTATTTTTCCATAAAACTCGGGAATGTCCACTCGCATGTTAATAGTGCGGGCGGGCTGGCGTTCTCGAGATTGTCTCTTGGGACTCTCTTCGCCTCCGAATTCTTTTACGAAATGATTTTCCTTATCTTCCTCAAATTGTCTAGTAGACTGCGGTTCAGGTGGCCTCCTTTTTGCGAGGAGCCACTGAACTTGACGACGTAATTCTTCAACCTCATGTTCTAAGTGAGCTGAATGAGCCTTTTCTAACGTTATCCCATGTCGAAATTTATTCGCCATCACAAGAAACCTTACGCACTGATACCAACTGATGTGTTAATGCATGTCAGCCAATGGAAACGAAGAACGACGACAATGGCGAAGACGGAAAAGAATAAACATGATGAAACAAACCAAAGGAACAAGACACGGACGGCCATGAATACAACCAACACACCACCGGGACTATCTCAAGGGTTGAACGCCACACAACCGATTACAGATACACCATCGATTATGAAAATACTCGGATAATTCTCGCCACACTTCGAAATCCGCCAACCAATAAGAGAAGTAGCGAAAAGTGCATAAGTGAACTTGATGGCTGTCTTTTAGAAAAACATTCTTGTAAAGTTGTTCTTAGCCCTAAACATAGATATCTTAATTATAGAGGACTGAAAAGAGTTAAACCTAATTCCTAAATAAGCCCTAAATAAAAAGCCCAAACGCTAAGTAAAATAAGTAAAAAATATATTAATTAAAGAAACTGGACCAATCGACGCGTTGGGCCTTCCAACAATCAGATAAGTCCTGACTAGAGTGATATCGAGATTCTCTTTTCTCGAGTTGAAGCTAATATCAAGAAGTTAATCACCGGACGAACTGTAATGACCCAACTTTATATATTTTGATTAAACAGTATGTGGTAAGGGCAGCGGTAGGAATCTGCAAAAACTTGGACATGTGCGATGACATGGGAGACATGTACGATATCAAGCTTGCTAGGTGTGATATGGGGATTGACATGTACGATATCGTGGTTGACATGCTTGATGTCGAGTTTGACATGTGCGACATTGAAAGTGACTTGTGCGAGTTGACCCTAGAAATGTTAAAAAACTTGTCGAGAAAGTTGCACGTTGACATGTGCGAAATTAAGGAGTGACATGTGGGAATACTTTTCAAAGCTTGTGTAGGAAGCTTTAGAGATTAATTAAGAAATTGCCACTAGGGTGATGGGGAGGGAGCCACGTCACTTTTCCCAATTCCCCAAATCAACTTTCCCCATATAAGGAGGGCGAAGGAAAAAAAGAATTTATTCTCATTGATACGGAGGATTTCCATTGAGAAGGGAGAAAAGAAAGAAAGAAAGAAAGAAGAGAAGGAAGGAGCCGTCGAGGAGAAATCCAAGTAAGAAAGGCCCCAGGGTGAGGAAGGAAGGCGGATGGGGGATTTGGAGCGGTACATGAGGTGTGTATCCCCCGCCCTTCTCTATCTTTCCAATCACCAACGACAATACTATTAGCCTTATGATCATGTGCTGGTTTGGTGAGCACTTGACATGATTATGGTGGTAATGAGGAGTGACGAGGATTTTCAAGTTGTGTGTATGTGTATGGGTTGCGCGGATAAGAGTGAATCTTTCAAAGGTATGATGAAGTGTAACCAATGATGCGGTATCGAACTACACTTGGATATGTGGATGATTGTGAAAACCTGCGGTGGGTTTTTGTACGTGAACTTTGATGCATGCGTGATAATGAGATGTAATGAGAAGTCCTAAGTCTATTGCGATGGGGATGAGCGAGACTTAGGTGTGAGAACGAGTATGAGCATACATGGTGGTTATGTGTGGGGCGAATAGATTCCTGGATGCGTTGATGATGATGATGGTTTGTTTAAGAATAACTAAAAGCATGCATGTAAATGAGGGGTCCCGTTGATGATGATGATTCTCGCCCTCAAGTACGTGTAAATAAGGGTACCGACTGATGATATTGTCGCCCTCGAGTGTGTGTAAATGAGGGGAATGGTCGATGAGATTCTCACCCTCGAGTGCGTGTAACTGAGGAGACCGATTGATGAGATTCCCGTCCTCGAGTGCGTATAACTGAGGGGACCGGTTAATGAGATTCCCGCCTTCGAGTGTGTCTAACTGAGAGGACCGGTTGATGAGATTCCTGCCATCGAGTGCATGTAAATGAGGGGATCGGTTGATGTGATTCTCATCCCCGAAAGCGTGTAAAGAAGGGGATCACATCAGTGTCATACCTATCCCCGTTGAATAAGGGGACCCCGGTGAATAAGGGGATGAAAAGATCGATTGGGTTACTTAATGCAAGAATGGGTCACGATAATTAGTTATGTACTAATGTCATTGTGTGTGTGCTTGTTGACAAGTTTTTTAGGGAACAAGCAAGCCGTTTTCCTGGGTTTTAGTTTATGTCATCATTTAGATTGTAAGGACCTAGTAATTGTAAATGTACTTCTACACACCCAATATATATATATATATATATATGAAATGTCATTTTTTCCATAATCTGAGCTAAGTTACAACTGGGTTCGGAGTTAAGTGATAAGAACGTTGATTTTCATAATTTAAACATAGTGAGAACCTTACACGAACCAACTTGAGTTGGCGAATCAACTTGACCACCTCAATACTGTGAAGGTAGTTCCCATCTTGGTCGTCCCTCTCGACTCGTTCCTGACTTGGCTTTTCTCGATCTAACTCGCATCAACTACCCACTCACAAATCTCCAATTAGCATAGAAGGAAAGTCTTATGAACATCTAATCTGCAATAAAATCTTGTTATACCCAGAAAAGTTGTTCATAAAGGACGTGATATCATACCTTGCTGTCTTGCGAATTTAATTATTTGCAATTGGTATGTGGATTTCATCTTTTGAAGTCAGTCGATTCTAATCCCTAAAATCAATACAAACTTGAATCTCATTATTTTTCTTGTTAATTGGTATAATACTCGAGATTTAATCTGTATATCTCAAAACCTGTATACACCCGATAAGAAACATTATTTTAGTTTCCTCAAAGATTTTCCGCGTAACTTCTACAGGCATTCTTCGAGAAGTCTATCTCACATGTTTGTTTTCACCTTGAGATGATAGTTTCGTTGTGCTACTTTTCTGTTTAGATCAGGCATTTCGATATAATCACATTCAAAACAATTTGTATACTCTTGCAACACCCTAAAAATTGATGCGGGAATGCTTGAGCCCAATCTAGCACTAACGAATATAAATATAGAGAACTCACCAGAGCCTACCTTTACCAACTATAAAGGATCAGATCGAATCATAAGATGTTTTCTCGATCATTAACAACCAAATCTTCAGTAGATAATAAATTTGTACATGGGATATCACCTTAGTTCACCAGCCAATGTGGGATCAATATTAAAATAAATACCTTGACACATTGAACTTGATGTAAAATGGACTGTAAAGGAATCGCCATGACATAATAACCTTGGTGTAGGGTCGACTAAGAAAGAAATATTTCTAATAACTTGTATGTACAAAGTCGCTGAAAAACATCAGCTATTGTTGTGTTGCATTGCATTTATCTTCATTCATCAATTCCATCATGAAGGAGTCCTTTTCAAACTACAATTTCACTTCTACATTTCCTTTACGCACCATATCTCCTATCTGCAATGCGCCAAGCTAGTCAATTTGAGCCATAGCTCGAGTGGGTTCTTCATCATCTTCTTAACCAGTTGATATGACAGGCCACATCATCAAGCCAGACGATGGTCGAGTAACTCCATAAGAGGCTACGAATTCGTACTTGCCAGTAGACTCTCCCAAACGTCCTACGATAAGGCCACCTAATTTGTACCTCTGATAAGATCCTTAATAGTTCCTTAAGGATATGTTGAAACAAGATGTAATACAAGAGTAACACATTGCTCAATGAATTTTGCCTTAATAACTTTTCCTTCTCTATCCAACAACATCATCACTTCCTCATGTAATGGCTAGGGAATAACATATGCCTTATGTAACCAGTCTCTTCCTAACAAAGCATTAAAAGTAACTTTAATGTCATTAACAAAAGAAATAATCTCTCCTCTTTTCGACCAACCTATAATTGAACAGGAACAACTCCAAGCCAACTTAATGTGTCTCCGTTAAAATAATTTATCGTGACACCAATAGGTGTTAAACTAGACTTGTCATGCCCACGACATTCGACACATTAAGATGCATAACACACACCATAGCACCATAATTGTCCATCAAGATAAAGGAATTCCATCGAAGTAAGCCTCGATATGCAATGCATGCATATGTTGCTTCATCATATAGATGGTTTATCGAACTAGTGTACATGGAAGCCATAAAGGCATTATGAAAACATACTATTAAAGGCATCAATACTCCTCACAACTTCCAACTCTTGAGTTTTAACTTTTGTAATTACGAATTTAGTAGGTAATATGATGCGGGGACGGCAAGGAATATATTATTCTAATACCAAAAGGGAAGGGGGAATTCGCTAAAGGTGCGAAATGGAGTGACGTGGGGTATGGACATAATGTAGTGTTTAGGGTACGGCTAGAAATGGGACAAACAGGGAAAGATAACGGTAAGTTGAGAACAACCTCTACGGATACAGATTCACCACCGTGAAAGAAGACTCGATAAACTCGTTTGGCCGTGGATGCAAATACACCATCACCGGTTGAACGTTCAACTCAATCCGCACCTGAAATCCATCAAATGAAGAGCGAGGTTGAAGGAGAATCCACTCACTTCGGATAGAAAGACAAGTCTTACAAAGGATTTATATTCTGATCAAAAGTTCCTCAAATGCTTACAAGGGCGCCCATTATATAGGGATCACTAGAACAAGAACATAAATGCAAGATATTGAACTTAGACAAGATTCATGCATGGCCAGATTCACGGATGAACCATAAATGACTTATTTGAAATGCAACAAACATAAATGCTAATGCATGACAGGGATAATGCATGAATGATCTAGGAACTTGAGAAGCATTCGATGTGGAGTTGTTTCTATTTCGACGGCTTGTTTCGACGTGTTCGTACTTCGATGGTGACTTGTTTCGACGGATCCTTTTTTCGACGTTGTGTAAGTTAGTCGATGATGAGTAACTTGACAGCTCTAGTAGATGGTGCGTCGCTGGTCCTTGTGTTACACTAAGAGGGGGGGTGAATTAGTGTTAATCTCCAAATTCGGATTTTAACGCTTTTTCGTTTTACCCCGCAGCGGAAGAAAGCTTCTGTTAAACAGAACCGTAGATAGGTTTCTGTACAGCAGAAAGTTTAAGTGTGTTCGCAATTTGTCTGATTGGACACAAGTATTTTTATAGTGGTTCAGCAAATTGCTTACATCCACTCTTCACCCAGATATTTGGGTGGTTTCCACTCAAATGTATCTCTGTACAAATTACACAAATGATTGCAGCTGAAATCAGATCCAAAGGTTCTGTACAATAGAGGCTTGAGTGGCAGAGCACAGACCAGAAGGTTCTGTGCCGTAAAGGCTCGTTATGTAGCACAAAACCGAAGGTTCTGTACTATAGTAACTTAGGCTCAATACAGACCAGAGGGTTCTGTATCGTAGTAAGTTCGACACAACACAGACCAGAGGGTTCTGTGTCGAAGTAGCTCAGGCAGAACACTGACCAGAAGGTTCTTTGTCAGATGAGTTAACCTTCTATAGTACAGATCAAGAGATTTTGTACTGTAAACGTCAACCTTCTATAGAACAGATCCAAGGATTCTGTATCACAGAAGGTATAGCACAAACCGTAAGGTTCTCTACCAAGAATGTGTCAATCTTTAACAAACCAAAATGGTTCGTATTAGAAATGACTTGAGTTATGTACAGACCGTAAGGTTCTACACTAGAGTAGGTTCAGACCTTAAGGTTCTGCTCTACAGGAGGTTGTACAGATCCGAAGATTCTGCACTACAGAAGGTTCCACGCGTTAACGTGACTAACAAGGTAGCAAATGCGCAATCCCTCAATGATAACGACTTCGTGGCGTACCCCACGCGAGTACATAGCAAACCCTACGCAGGCAGACAACGTTCCCTTTGTCTTAGGGTGGACAACATATCCTTTGTCCTAGGATGAACAACGTGCCCTCTGTCCTGGGGTGACAGCCTTCCTCCTGTCCTGAGGTGACAGCCTTCCTCCTGTCCTGAGGTTGAACAGCGTTCCCTCTGTTCTGGGGTGACAGCCTTCCTCCTGTCCTGAGGTGACAGCCTTCCTTCTGTCCTAAGGTGACAACCTTCCTCTTGTCCTGAGGTTCCTGCACACAGAGCTCTACACAACAGAAGCTGGTTAGTCCCTCACCTTCTGTGCTCCCGAGGTTCCGCCCTTCTCTCCGACCCGCTGCACGTTGATCACACGACCTCCAGCCGTGCCTCCTGCCAACGTATCCTGCAGCTTCCAGTCGAGTCCCTCGAGCCCCCGAGTCACTCTCCCAAAAGGTTTCACCAACGATGCAGCTTCCGCCGGTAGTGCTCCTCGTGTGACTAACTTCAAACGAACAAAAGAATGAAGAAACTAAAGCTCACGCTCTCTCTCAGAATGAAAGAAAGGAAATTGAATGTTCTGTATGTTTTTAATCAGAGAGCGTGGCCCTTTTTTATACACAAAGTTCAAAGAAGAAAATGCAAGAAGGAAAATATAAATGCGTAATCTGTAAAAGAAGAAATTAAAAGTTAGTTCACAAAATAATTAAGATACAATAATATTATGTATGTGCATGTATTTAGTCAGAAAATGAATCAGAATTGGATCATGATATATTTTCCAAGAATAGTGCACCACAGAAGGTATCGCAGAAGGTTCTGCTTGATAACCTTTTACAGATGGAAACAATCGTTGATTTGTTCTGCTTAATCAGATAATATATATTTTGTAATTAAATAATTGATAACTAATTATTTAATTACAACAATGATTCTTACAAAAAGATCCTCGTTATGAGAAGCTTCTGTAGAATAGAATGTTCGACCTTCTGTAGTACAGAGGGTCTGGTTCATCATTAAAATCGTCCCAACAATCTCCCCCTTTTTGATAATAACAAAACATTCATCGTTGAGGGAAATGTTTTCGCAAGAACTCCCCCTAACTCCCCCTAAATAGATGAGAGTAAGAGTCTCGCGTTTGTACAGAACCATAAAGTTTCTATGAAACAGAGCATAGAAGCTTATGTTATAAAGAAGGTTATTTACAAAGCACAAAGGCTTCTGTGATTTATACAGAGCGAGGAGCTTATGTATTTAGCCCGACAAAAATGATGGTATTTCATTTTTGCACTCCCAGCTGTATCAGTCTCATAAGCTTCTACACCGTAGATGGCATAGCCTTCTATGACCCATTGAGTTATAGAAAATCAAGGATTTTTCTATAACCAATACAAAGCTAGGTACTCCCCCTCAACACAATTTTCTCTCCCTTTTTGTCACATCAAAAAGAAGTTGAATGAAGGTTGAAAAAGAAGAGTAAGTTTCTTGCAGAAGGTATGACATAACATTCATAACCAACATGCAGAAGATAGTTTTAATTCTTGCAGAGGTTAGAACAGAAAGTTCAAAACCATCATGCAGAATATAGCGCAGAAGGTGTGACAGAAAGTTCAATACCATACTGCAAAAGAAATATGTCCACAAGTGGCACTTATTTCATCAAAACCTTTAGACCATGAAGATCAGTTCTTGGTCTAAGGAAACAGAAAAGTCAGGCAACACATGAGATCACTCTGCATCATCAGAAGAGACCTCTTTTATGTATTCTCCAAGAACCTTTTCCTAGCGTTCCATCAAGCGAGTAAGGTCCATGACCAATCGCTGGAGGACGTGAATGTCTTCCTCATTGACTACAGCTTGTTGCTGAATATCTTTGAGGAGAACGGTTCATGTTTGAGTGGAGAGACCTTTTATTAGGTGATTTTGGTCGTCTCTATACTGCAGATGCTTTTGCTGCAGAGGGTCGAGCAGAAGGTGCATTAGCATCCTTTCTGGTGTAAGCTTCTCCTAAATAGAGGAGAACGATAATGAAGTTGTAGAAGGTTCATTCATAACCTTCTGTTACAAGCTTCTTCTACATAGAAGAGCGAGATATAATGGATAATTATATCCAAATATAAATTATTAGGATTATAAAATTCCTAATAAAGATTATCTTAATTAGAACAAAGATTCGTTCCTGATCAAAATACTTTATTGGATGATATATCATATCTCCAGATGTAATCTTTCAAATGAATGAAAGTTACCGAACTTAGAGTTGAGGTATACATTTCGTTATACCTTCTATCGAGTAGAAGATTGATTTCAACCCTCTATTGAAGTGTACCAAAGATTGTACCTTCTATATGGCAGAGTGTAGATAATTCTACCCTCTATGATGAAGTGTACGAAATGTGTACCTTCTGTCGTGAGGAGTACAAATGTTTTTACCTTTTGTAGTGTAGAGAGAATTATATCTTCTGTAATGAAGTATACAAGTATGTACCTTCTGTAGTAGTATACTAAGTATTCTACCTTCTACAGTGAAGTGTACAAAGGATTGTATCTTCTGTAGTTAATTTCTATATTGACGGATTCTAATAAGGAAAACCGTATTGAAAAAAACATCTATTGACGTCTTCTAAGACTTGGTTAATAGGATGTATTATTTGTACACCACTATTAATAACCGAACGTCTTGTTTGTACACTACTGATGTCACCAATGATTTGATCAATAGGATATCGTTTTTGATATAGAGCAGGTGCCCTAAAATCATTTTGATTATTCTGAGATGATTCTTCAGAATTATCATTTGTTTGTTCAGGATCATTTTTAGATTCATGAACAGAGGGTTCACCCATCTCTTTCGTAGAGGGTGGATGTTCTGAAGAACCTTCTGTAGGTTCTAAAGAAATTTCTATAGGTTCAAAAGATATTACAGGTTTTGTAGTATCTTCTGTAGGTTCTAGAGATATAACATCTCTTGTATTGATAGTAGGTAAGTCATTAATTTTACATTAATAGACTCCTCTATAGTAGAAGTTCTTTTGTTTAGAACTCTGTAAGCTTTGTTAGACAAAGAGTATCCAAGAAATATGCCCTCATCTGTCTTAGCTTCGAACTTTCCTAAATTGTCCTTAGAAGGTCTCAAGATAAAACATGGACTTCCAAAGGAGTGGAAATATGAGATGTTCAGTTTTCTCCCCCTGTATAGTTGATAGGGAATTTTCTCAAGTATGGGTCTGAGTAGAACCCTATTTGATATGTAGCAGGCTGTATTAACAGCTTCTGCCCATAAGTTCTGTGGAGCAGAGCTCTCACACATCATGGTTCTAGCCATGTCTATCAGAGTTCTATTTTTCCGTTCTGCTACTCCATTTTGTTGAGGAGTATATGGAACAGAAAAATTGTGATCGATACCATGTTCGTCACAGAAAGTAGCGAAGTCATGGTTTTCAAACTTAGTTCCATGATCCGTTCTTATAGCTTTTACAGAAGATCCAGTTTCATTCAGTAATTTCTTAGCAAGCTTAATGAAAGTTTCAAAAGCATCGCTTTTGTGAGTTAGAAATTTAACCCACGCGTATCTAGAGTAGTCATCAACTACAACTAGACAGTTCTTCCTACCGCCGACACTCTGAACTCTAGTAGGTACGAATAGATCAATATGTAGAAGTTCAAGAGGTTGAGAAGTAGAAACTTCATTCTTGGCTTTGAATGAAGATTTAGTTTGTTTTCCAAGTGAACATGCTTCACAGAAGCTGTCATGCTCAAAACGGATATTGGGTAATCCCTTAACCAAATCTTTTTTCACAAGCTTGGGGAGTGTCCCAACCTTCTATGCCATAGTAGGCTTTCATCTTTGACTGTCAGAAGGCAGTTTTCTGTAGTACAAAAGCTATTCTGAGTCAAGGTATAGATGTTCCTCTTACGAGTCCCAATGAAGCGAACTTCATTGTTCAGGATTCCGGAACATTTGCCTTGATCAAAAGTTATTTTATGACCTTTGTCACAAAGCTGGCTAATGCTCAGCAAATTATGTTTGAGTTCTGTAACCAACAGAACCTCATCGATGAACATGGAGTCAGAACTTCCAATGGTACCTTTGCCGATGACAAAGCCTTTGCTATTGTCACCGAATTTAATCGACCCTCCACATTGTAGAGTCAGTTGAGAAAATTTGGATGGATCTCCGGTCATGTGCCTGGAGCATTCGCTATCCAAATACCATTCACTTTCACCAGTTTCTGTTTGAAAGCAGGTATTAAGTTCATTTTGAGCTTCTGTGTGAGCTGCGAGGCACATGAGTGCTTCCTCATCATCAGAATCATCAAGTTCTGCCCAAGTAGCTATTGCTTTCTTGAACTTGTGTTTAGGAGAAGGTTTCTCCTTTTCTTTAAGTAAAGGACATTTTATACTGTAATGCCCTTTCTTTTTGCATTTATAACATATGACCGATTTTGGGTCCATGTGATTTTGGCTTTTCTTATTGAAGCGCTTTTTGGAGGCGAACCGCAAAAGCGTTTAACTATCATTGCAAGTTCATCATCCGAATCAGCTTCTGCTTCATCATCTGAACCTTCTGTAGGTTCTTCTGATGCTTTGAAAGCTACAGGTGCTCTCTTTATATCAGGTTGAGTAGATCTGTCCATCTCATACGAGATTAAGGAGCTCATCAACTGATCTAGTCGAAGAGTAGAGAGGTCTTTAGCTTCCTCTATAGCCGTTTTCTTGGCTTCCCATGAATTGGGTAGAGTACGCAGAACCTTTCGAACTAGTTCATAATTTTGATAGGTTTTGCCCAAATGAGTTAGGGCATCAACTAGAAGGTTGAGTCTCTGGAACATCTGTTCTACAGATTCATCAGCCTTCATAGTGAAGTTTTCGTATTGGTGAATTAAAAAATTCACCTTAGTTTTTCTTATCTGGTCTGTCCCAATGTACATGGTGACAAGTTTATCCCAGATTTCCTTGCCTGAAGTACAAGTTGAAACTTTGACGAATTCACCTTCTGACATAGCATTGAACATCAAATACTTTGCCGTTTTAGTGAGTCGTCTGATCTTAAGGTATTCCCGTGTAGGATGACCTTCTCGTTGGTTCTCTAGTATAGAAGGTGGACCATCTTCTATATAGGACCATAAGTCTTCGTCAATAGCATCAACGAATGCGCTCATTCGAATTTTTCAATAGGCAAAATTCTTACCATCGAAAATGGGAGGATTCCCAACATGTGGTTTAGGCACATTATAGTTTTCAGCAATGTGTTCGATTCGTATAAAGTATTACACTTCTATAGAACAGAACGTTGACAAATAAAACCTCAACAAAGAAGCAAGCTTCTGTTGGGTAGAAATCAGTCGTCAAGGCAACAATCAGGCCTCTGTTAAACAGAGCACGAGTGTCAATATAACAGAACTGAGAACAGAAAGCTTCTGTAGAACAGAAACAAAATGAATTCTCAGAGCACGAGTGTCAGGTGGCAGTTGTTGAATTCTCGCAGAGCAGCAAGCTTCTGCAGAACAGAAACAAAATGCCAAATGTGATACTCACAGAGCGTACGCTTCTGCTGAATAGATTCTGATAGAATGTAGAGTTCTACAGAATATTACAATTTAATACTCACGGAGCTTGATGCTTCTGGAGGATGGAAAAGTTTAGTTCAGTCTCTGTTGAGTAGAACACTAATTCCAGACGTTGTTTTCAAACATAGCGCAAGCTTCTGTTGAATAGAAAGTAGCTTCTGATAGAACGTAAGCTTCTACAGAAAAGAAACAAATAGTTTCTCACAGATCAAGATTCTTCGGTGGAATAAGGGTTAAATTCTGATAAAACACTAGCTTCTACAGAATAGAATCAGGTAGATTGTCACAGAGCTTAAAGCTTCTGTTGAGTAGCGGGTTGATTCTGATAGAGCGTAGGCTTCTACAGAATAGCAACAGTCACAGAGCTAAGAGCTTCTGTCGAGAAGAGTGCGTAGATGGTAAGAGCTTTTCAAGGATCTACAACAAGCTGTTAAGCCTCTGTTGAAACCCGCTCTGATACCAATTGTTAAACTAAGAGGGGGGTGAATTAGTGTTAATCTCCAAATTCGGATTTTAACGCTTTTTCGTTTTACCCCGTAGCGGAAGAAAGCTTCTGTTAAACAGAACCGTAGATAGGTTTCTGTACAAAAGAAAGTTCAAGTGTGTTCGCAATTTGTTTGATTGGACACAGGTATTTTTATAGTGGTTCAGCAAATTGCTTACATCCACTCTTCACCCAGATATTTGGATGGTTTCCACTCAAATGTATCTCTGTACAAATTACACAAATGATTGCAACTGAAATCAGATCCAAAGGTTCTGTACAACAGAGGCTTGAGTGGCAGAGCACGGACCAGAAGGTTCTGTACCGTAGAGGCTCGTTATGTAGCACAAAACCGAAGGTTCTTTACTATAGTAACTTAGGCTCAATACAGACCAGAAGGTTCTGTATCATAGTAAGTTCGGTACAACACAGACCAGAGGGTTCTGTGTCGAAGTAGCTTAGGCACAACACTGACCAGAAGGTTCTGTGTCAGATGTGTTAACCTTCTATAGCGCAGATCAAGAGATTTTGTACAGTAAATGTCAACTTTCTATAGAACAGATCCAAGGATTCTGTATCACAGAAGGTATAGCACAGACCGTAAGGTTCTCTACCAAGAATTTGTCAATCTTTAACAAACCAAAATGGTTCGTATTAGAAATGACTTGAGTTATGTACAGACCGTAAGGTTCTGCACTAGAGTAGATTCAGACCTTAAGGTTCTGCTCTACAGGAGGTTGTACAGATCCGAAGATTCTGCACTACAGAAGGTTGCACGCGTTAACGTGACTAACAAGGTAGCAAATGCGCAATCCCTCAAGGATAACGACTTCGTGGCATACCCCATGCGAGTACGTAGCGAACCCTACGCAGGCAGACAACGTTCCCTTTGTCTTAGGGTGGACAACATATCCTTTGTTCTAGGATGAACAGCATGCCCTCTGTCCTGGGGTGACAGCCTTCCTCCTGTCCTGAGGTGACAGCCTTCATCCTGTCCTGAGGTTGAACAGCGTTCCCTCTGTTCTGGGGTGACAGCCTTCCTCCTGTCCTGAGGTGACAGCCTTTCTTCTGTCCTAAGGTGACAACCTTCCTTTTGTCCTAAGGCTCCTGCACACAGAGCTCTACACAACAGAAGCTGGTTAGTCCCTCACCTTCTGTGCTCCCGAGGTTCAGCCCTTCTCTCCGACCCGCTGCACGTTGATCACACGAACTCCAGCCGTGCCTCCTGCCAACGTATCCTACAGCTTCCAGTCGAGTCCCTCGAGCCCCCGAGTCACTCTCCAAAAAGGTTTCACCAACGATGCAGCTTCCGCCGGTAGTGCTCCTCGTGTGACTAACTTCGAATGAACAAAAAAATGAAGAAACTAAAGCTCACGCTCTCTTTCAGAATGAAAGAAAGGAAATTGAATGTTCTGTATGTTTTTAATCAGTGAGCGTGGCCCCTTTTTATACACAAAGTTCAAAGAAGAAAATGGAAGAAGGAAAATATAAATGCGTAATCTGTAAAAGAAGAAATTAAAAGTTAGTTCACAAAATAATTAAGATACAATAATATTATTTATGTGCATGTATTTAGTGAGATAATGAATCAGAATTAGATCATGATATATTTTTCATGAATAGTGCACCACAGAAGGTATCGCAGAAGATTCTGCTTGATAACCTTCTACAGATGGAAACAATCGTTGATTTGTTTCGAAATGACTTGAAGTCAATTCCATCCTGATAAAAACATACATGAGAGTGTATCTGGACAGGTGGTGGTGATTTGCAATCAAATAATGTTCGTATGTTGATCAAATAAGCTTACAGAAGCCTGTAGACCAAATAATAGAACCTTTCCATATATAGAATATACATTTCCTTCTACAAGAAATATTATCTCTAATATGATTATTTGAAAATCAAATCATGGTAATCTGATTAGACGAATATCTTAATCAGATAATATATATTTCGTAATTAAATAATTGATAACTAATTATTTAATTACAACAATGATTCTTACAAAAAGATCCTCATTATGAGAAGCTTCTGTAGAATAGAATGTTCGACCTTCTGTAGTATAGCGGGTCCGGTTCATCATCAAAACCGTCCCAACACCTTGTATCATAATATAGTCGCATTGCACTCAACCAAATGGTCGTTAGACCCTTCATCGCTCGGAGTTCTATTATTATGGTGAGGGTAATGATTCGACTCACAAGGGCTTCGAGAAATAAATAAAGGTCTCCCTTAATTTTTCCTATTCATGTTTTTAAACGTCTTACATGCCTAACCTTCCTTTGCGAACTTACTTTAGTTGGAACCTCATCACTTTTAACATGCTGCCATGAATGATCAACATGATCAGCATTATGAAACATGTAAGTTTCAGTTTGCCTTTTATCATCAATTACTTTAACCATGACAAAATCACCAACATGAGGATCATTCCCTAAAATTTGACCTGTATCACTTTGCACAATTTATATCTATTCGCTAAAATCATAGTTTCCTTCATTTTATGGGGATGCAGGAGTGACTACCGGCCACCTCTCTGAGGATAACTCTATTAACTGGAGAAAATAATCGGCACAATAATCATTGTACAGTTGAGGGATTAATATGCGATGCTTTGGCAACTGGTTTGCACTTAGAGCACAACTTATGGATATCCAAGTTTTTGGATGTAACTATAATCGTACCTTCGCAAAATTTACTTCACTCTATTCTTTTATTAAAATAATACTTTTACATCATATGAATTTATCTACATTTAATAAATTTCCAATCGTCTGTTTAATTATAATGAAACTCATAATATTTGATGACTACAATTATTTATTTAAGGGTTTTTAATACAATAATATAAACATAAACTAAGTATCATCTATTACTTGTAGTATGCTTATAGTATTATTTAGTTTCATCAATTTGTCTAAACGGAACAAAATTTGAAAATAATTATCAATGAAAAATAATTTTTGCTATGATTATTATAATGTATTATTTAAATTTCGTTTGTTCAAGATGCAAATTTTATTTTATGTAACTTCATATCTCGACACGGTCGATACATACTTTAGCTTGTAATATTTAAGATTAAATTCCTTATAGTAATTTAATAGATCAATACGTCAATTTGTTTTTTAAGAGCCTATTTATCAAATTTGTCCTATAGTTTGTATGGAGTTTCCAATTTACTCAAAAGATTAGAAATTATCATAACGGAGCCTGAACTTTAAACTTTTTGGAAACTCAACTTTTAAAAATTCGAATTTATACCATTAATCTTGAAAATTATAAGTAAGTCCTCAGAATGTCTGGAGTTGTAAAGAATCCTTTTAAAATTCCTTCAAAGATGGAGTTCGTCCAGAGTTTAGAGTAAATCCCTATGGAGTGAGCAGAGACATAAATGATTTATTAAAAGGGTTATAAAATATTGAGAGCAAAAAATGATAATGTCTTAAAGCCAATAGTCACTTGTAGTGCTTTTTTGGACATAGATTATGAGAAGCACGTATCCGAAAGGAATGAATATTTGTCACTAATTTGAATCACTACTTCAGCTAACATTCTAACACCTGATTTAGTCTATGAGTTACGTGTATCTGCACTCATGGGAACAACGTAGAAATAGTGGAAATCTTTGATGGCCCATACGGACATCAAAGAAAAAATACATCAAGCAGTGATAGTTGATGGTATGTTGACAATCATTGTCGATGCATTAAAACGAAAATTCTGAGGCTTTTCGCTCTCCACTATGATTGTGGAGAAAGAGAAATCTTTAACTGCTCTAGTCAAGCTATAAATTTACATTATGTGCTCGTTTAACAACTATGTTTATGAGTTCCAAAGGTATCACTACAATCTAGATTTAATTTCTCAGTAGTTTCAAAACTTCTAAAGCCATGACTGCAAGTTGCGCAAAATGAATTACTCTTTAGTAAAGAAAGGATAGTCCCTGGACTAGATGGTTAGTTGTTGTTCTCAAATTGAGTATGTTCCTGGGAGGTCCATGATGCTCCAAGTAAATCAAAGAGAGTAAGATACTTTCGTTATAATAAAAAACTTATTAGGTACAATAAAAGGAAAATACTGTCGAAAAAGAACTTTCGAAAACCGAATCATGCTTACTAACCCAAAAGGATTGTAAGGAAACGAGATTGCTCTTAAGGATAAGGATATGTTCGAAGCCTTTAAGTGAAAGTATGATATAGAATCTAAATGTCCCAAAAGCAAACCATTGAGCAGCTGCAACTGCTAATGGGTTTGTGGATCAAAAGTCAATAAGGCGGATTCTAGTTCTCATAAGAATCAAATGAGAGAAAGGCTCCGAATGGCTTTTCTGTATGACGGGAGTCCTAACGAAGAAGTGCTTGCTTATGAACCAACAGATGAGCAAGAGATTCTGACATAGACTTAGAAGTAGAACATATCTATGAAGTTGTTTCAAATTACGAGACAGACTTTAAAGATGATTCTGATATTTAAACTTCACATCTATTCATGATGTGAGTGGAAGGGAACGGAGATGGTAATGAGTTGGTTCTTTTGGAAGCAATAAGTCAGGTACTAGAGAAATCCCACCAGTATGAAGATTTGTCCAAGTCTATCTTGGAATGGAGGTTGGCAAACACTAATGTGAGATAAGTCTATAATATCTTGAGTTTAACTATAGATCAATCATAGACAACTCACAACCATAAGTAATGACTCAAGTGACGAGTACAGAACTTGAGACTCTGGAAATCCATTCACTTAATGTACAACGCATTAGGGAAATCATGAAACATACTAGAAGTGTGGCAATTACATACACAATGGGTTGAGCCAGGTAGGAGTAGTCCCTTCCGGCGGATAGTCCTATAGTAGCAGCTATGATCAGTAAATGATGTAGAGAATTTAAAGATTGGATTATGTAAGGTATATAGGCCAATCTTGCATATGGTTAGTATGGTTCCTGGTTCATTTGAATTTCATGATGGCTTTGAACGACAAATTCTTAGGGAATTAGTTGATTTTAAGGATAAAATCAATCAACATGGATATGATAAATCCCCAGGTCAAATTCTTGGTGTATTAAACTTGGGAGATCTATAGTTAGATAAATACCATTAGTCTTGGGGTGAGGAACATCTCAAGCCTCATTGAGTTGTTCGAGGAAGGTCATAACAACCATCGACAATTTCATAGGTGAAAGATAAACCCATTGGAGTTAACTTCGCCTAGAAGTTTGTTTATGACTAAATCTGGTAGTAGCTTTAAAGCTATTCTTGCGGCTAACATCCGAAAAAGTGGTAATTAAATTACCCTCACATTTGGACATTCATTAGCTAGTATCTCTAGATCTAATAGACACTTGTCTATGAGAGGTATAGCTATAAGAGGACCAACAGATCATACGCTCTCTAAAGTTCCCTCAAGGGGAAGCCATATGGGAAATGACATGATCATGTCTCGACCTGCAAAAGCAACTGCACTAGCACTAGTTGCGGAAATGTCTCAAAGTCTGTCTATTATGGATCCCCATTTCAACACACAGGAAGGATTGTGGGGTATAGACACGTATCTCTAACAGTTTGATGATCTAGGAGACTGACCCAGAGAGGAATCATTAATGATGATCAGAGTTGCCTACTTAAATATTTGACTAAGATACTTCAAATTTATAAGGACATTGAATAAATAGCCTAGCAGAAATCTATTTTGATAAACGAAATATGGAGGATGGTAGAACCATCGTAAGATGTACGTAGTTACATGTCTTTTAATGTGAGGGACAAAGGTTTGAGCACTTACGTTGCTCTAACGTTCAAGTTCCTTAGATACTACGAGTATTTTCTATATACCTTGATAGACACTAAGGATATAATAAGTTGTGTTAGACTCAATGCCTTACCAAATGATTGAGACCACTGTCAAGGACTATCCAAATAGTAAATATCGATGGAAAGACAATAATTGTTAGCCACCAATCTAATAATGTGCTTATCATTATCGGCGGACAAACATTTATCATCAAAGTGATCCTTGTGCATCCTTTCTTAGAGGTGATACACGGTTGGACGAGAACAAACTGTGGGTGCAAGCCGTGTTTTGTTCGACATATACATGAAATTTTAACTAGTATGATGACTTGCTTTTAAAACAAGGAATGTATATGGTAGCACATTTGACAAGGACAAAATGTGATAAGTTACTTGTTAAATTTGTCGATAATTTTAGTGATGATCAATTAAAATTATGGAGTTAGAATGACCTTAAGGATATACTTGTATTAAATGATCTCGATATTGTCATATGATCCAGAAACATTATGTACATGATCTAGATGATTATGGAATTTGACAAGTAGATTTCTGAGTTGCTTGTGAAAGGCTTGGTTAGAGATAATTACAGTCCACATTCTAGTATTGCCTTTGTGGTAAGAAATCGTTTCAAGTTGGTGCGAGTAAAAGCAGCGATGATTATAAACTATCGACAACTTAACAAAGTTTCAAATGGCTAGAAGATTCTTAAAGTTGGAGATCTCATTGATCGAATAAATTTAAGCCAGTCAAAATTCTTTTCCAAATTTGACCTGAAAAGAGATTACTGGTAGGTCACTATGGAAGACAACTCGTCTCCTCATACTGCTTTGAATGCTCCGTAAGGAATGTTTGAATGAGTGGTTATATCATTCGACTTGAACAATGCTCCAGGCGTCTTTCAATGCAAAATAGATACTTTTAAGCATGTGAGGAAGTTTTGTACGGTCTATATAGTCGATATGCTAGTCTTCAGCCAAACTGAAGATGAACACGAGTCATCTTAACAAGGTGATTGATGTCTTAGATAAGAAGCCATGACTCTATCAGAAAGGAAGATGTAATGGTTTAAGGAGTCGGCTAATTTTCTTGGCATGGATATTGAAACCGGAAAAATTGAATTACATATTTACATTGTTGAGAAAATTATTGATTTTTCTCATATACTTGAGTATAGAAAATAAGTCCAAAAATTTTATGGATTTATTAACTATTCTCGTAAATTTGTGACAAATCCTTCCTAAGATTTAGGAAAAATTTCAAAGAAATCATCTTTAAGAATTAAATTGTCATGAGAAAATGAGGACACTCATATTATGCAAAATATTGAGGAAAATGTTAAGAGTTTGCCACAACTTTCTTTAGAGTCTGATAAGGATCAATTAGCCTTGGAAGTTAATGCTTCTAACGAGTTTTGGGGGCTATTCTAAAAATTATGGAAAGAAAGTCGAAACCCGTTTGTAAGTATTAGTCGAGTAGTTCCTAGGGGTATGAACTCTGATACTTGATACACGAAAAGAGGCATTGGCCTTGAAATATGAAATAAAGGTTTTGTTTCATCTTTTTGGCACCGAAAAAATTGTAGTGCAAACAAACTTCGCCTATGTCAAAAGGTTCATGGGTCTAAACGTCAAGGAGAATAGGAAAACTAGGCTTTTGAGGTTGTAAGAATGCGTTTAGCTATTATAACCACGACATTGTATACATTTCATCGGAGGAAAAATGTAATAGTTGACTCTATCTCTAGACAATTTGTAGATGGATCCCTCAAAAAGAGAAAGATCTGTTGGAGCTGTAAGAAGGAGAGCCATTTCAAGAAGGTGTATCCCAACACAAAAGAGGGTGGGCACGTTGGTGCTTGTTCCAAGTCTGGAATGAAGGTAATTAAAGTACTAAGCTGGCAGTGTAAGGGACCTGGACATATGTCGTACAATTGTCCAAAGAAGTTGAAAACTATGGATTCCCAAAAGGAAGTGGTAGATCCTAAGAGAAGGTTTCGACCAACTCTAAAGGAGCAGCGAAAACAATTTCCTAAAAGAGGATGTCTAATCCAAGGAAAAGTTCCCAATCAACTCTAGTTGAAAAGAGAAAGTGAATTCCTAGAAGGGAATAGTTGCTGCTAAGGAGGATGTGTCGACCAACTTTAAAGGAAAAGCAAGTGAAAGTTCCTAGAACGGTATTGCTAATCCAAGAAGGTGGATTCAACCAACTCTAAAGGAAAGTCGAAGGTAAATTACCAGGATGGAATGGTGGATACCAAGGAGAAGGTATGCAACAGCTCCAAAGGAGAAACGAGAAATTATTCTCAAAGGAGGACGGATAATCCAAAAGAGAAAATCTCTAAAGGAAAGGTGAAAATGGTTGCTTTGAGAGAAGAAGCTCGGACTAAGTCTCAAAAAAAGGTGAAGAGGAAGAAAACAGAGAAAAGTTTCGAGTCCTCTAATCTTATGAAAATGCTCCAATGAAGGAAGTTACGGTTGACGAACCTTGGTGGCACTCATTAACCACGATGTAGTGTAATTACTAGTGAGATCACCTGGCTAAGGAGCAGTAAAATCTTTGTGAACGAAGCTGCTAACTCCTATAAGCGTTCATGCAGAGACAAAAGGAAGAGGAGAAAGTTGAAGCTAAGTATGCTCAAGAAGAGGTGGAGTTCAAAGCCTTAATAAGCCAGCCGAGCAAGAATGCATAAATAGATGAAACAACGAGAATGGAGTATGATGATTATTTCACCTATGGAATAATAACTATTCTCGAAGAAGGTACTCCTATTGTTCTTAAGGGAGGCCTTGAGGAAGCAATTCTTGAAATAGATTTGATTAAATAATATTGTCAGAAAGCTCAAAGAAATGTTAGTCATGAGGGTTCTAAGGAGTCCTATAATTTTGATATAGATGTTATGGACGATTCCCTTTTATGGGATGGAATGGCTCTCTCTGTCGATTTGAAAGGACGAATCAAGCAAAAATCACTACACTAGATCAAATGATTCACAAAATTAGCTATGACGTATATCAAAGCTATGGAGTTTAAGTTGCATTATTAGCTTCTGATGGAGAAGAGCTATCTAAAATCATTAGGGACAGATGGCGTATTCGCACAACCACTGTGTCCTTGATATCGTGCAAATTAGCAAAGGCATGAAACCTGATGACATGTGGATATGAGAGAATCTTCACTCGATGAGAACTTTGTACTCGCCCTTATCTACATTGGATAGAGGAGAAGTGACCAACCCTGACAATCAACATATGTTTGGTGAGAGTAGTTTTACCATATTTAGATATAGGTTTTTTGATATTATGGAGATTGGTCGAGTTGAATCAAAATAGATCTCACGGTGGAGCTTTTGCTCAGATGCCTTGGATAAGCACCTTGGTATACCATGACATTGGTTACTAGCATTATTATGGAGGAATATGAGAAAACGGGTGGAAAGATAATTCTTCCAAATATGCAATTATGAGAAATCCATCCTAGTGAGAGTAGACAATTGTGGAGCCTCGATGACAAAACCTTGATCATCAAGGGTTATGACAAAGATATTACAAGGACAAAACAATGAGGAAAGCTATTAACGTCGAGTTATTTAAAGTTGTGTTGTAGCATGTCCTCACAAAAAAAAGAGGATTATTATATGCTCCATGAAAAACAGATCAACATCACGATCCTTTGTTCTTATCTGGACTATGAAGACACAATTAATGGAGAACGAGGATGAGAAAGAGTTTTGGAACTTCTAGATAGTTTTTGCATGAGAGAAAACATTGAACTATTTCTCTTGGTTATCACATTTGAAGTTTGGAGAGGAATTGCTGATAATTTGGACAAAAAATAAGAGCATTGATTTGAGGAAGTAAGAATGAAAGGCCAAGCACTCAAGCTAAATATCAAGCCCAACAAGGACTCTCAAAAGAAGTAGGACCACTACCTTTACACCTAACTTTAGTGAGATTTTAATAATTTAGATTTATTTTATTTTTCAGCTCGCAAACTATGGATAAACACTAGATTCTTTTGTTATATATTTTACAACCATCTACGACATTCGCTACTCTAAGTCAAGATTTCTTTGTTTGTGCTCCAAAATATCGAAAGTGCCAAGGGTAGTCAGAACTAATATAAATAACTCTAGGTGGCGGGGACGGCAAGGAATAGATGATTCCTAAACCAAAAGTAAGGGGAACGCCACAGAATGACAGGGAATGGGTGACGTTCGGTATGGACGGAAGGTAATGTATAATGGGTGCGGCTGGAAATGGGATAAATAGGTTGAGATTCAACGTCCACTCGGATGAACTCGTTTGGCCGTGGATACAGATACACCACCACGAACAAGACGAGGGCGAGGCACAACACGGAGGATACAGATACACCACCACCGGTTGATACACTCTACTCAATCCGCACTTGGAAATCCAAATGAAGAACGAGGTTTTGAAGGAGAATCCACTCGCTTCGGATAAAAGACACTAAGTCTGATAAGGGTTTATAATTTGATTCAAGCTAAGATCCAAATGAGTACAAGGTGCCCATTATATAGGGAACACCTGAAGAAGAACTTAAATGCACGAAATGAACCTAGGCTAGATGTATGCAAGGCAAGATTCATGGACGAGCCATAAATGGCTTATTAGAAATGCAACAAAGTAAATGCAAAGCATGAATGACAAATGCATGAATGAGGAATGCGAATTGATTCAGCTTCTTCGAGGTTCTTCATCTTCGAGACTCTTGGCTTGGCCGACTCTTCGTTGCTCAGTCGCTGATAATGTCAAGTCGCACCTCCTTGAGTCGCACTCGTCGAGTCGCGCGTGCTGAATCGCAATCGTAGCTCAGTCGCAAGCGAGTAAAGTGACGCCTCTCTTGCTGCGCGTCGACGGGGATAAGTTGTCGTCCGTCTTTGTATCACTCTTGAAATTAGAACTAACTAAAGGTTAAAGTGAATGTGTCAAGGTCTCATATTAAAATGCTAATTAGTGGACTCCTTGAAGGCTAAACTTGTGGGTTAATACCTTGGATAAAGAGGGGTGTTGCCTATATAAGTCCCTCAAGGAAATGACGTTCATTGTGATACATAATAACCTCTCCATCTCACATTTTTCACTTAGTCGAATTGTGGAACTCCTGGAGCTCGTGTGGAACCTTGGTGAACCCCAAAGCCACCCACTTGCATGTTGTGCAAAAGCATTGATTGTCCAAAGTCAAAATTATTCCATTTGGATTATAAGCTTGGCGAGGCTTCTGCTACCGCTTTCTGAATACCATAGTGGATTGTTTGAAAACTCTATCAGCCCAAACAACTCAATTATCTAAATTGCTATGAAGTTATTCTAAGAAATTAGAAGACCCGACTTTCTTATAGAGTGAATTTGAAGAATTCTTTCTTAATTGAAAACCCCACTTGGGATTTACGGCGAGTTTAACATACTCTAACAATGTACTTGAGGTTGGTGGAATGCCGGTGAAAAATGCAATTGGAAAAACCTTCCTAAGTTTGTATCTTTAGAAGAGATTTATTGGTATCAGAGCTGCTTAGGAAATAATTTTCTTTTTGTCCTGTGCGGACTTAATTGCACGAAGGTAGACACTTAAGGACTAAGGGACTTAATACAAGGTTAAAGTTGGGGATATAAGTTGATATATTTTAAACCATACGATAGATCGAAAAAAGCCAAAAAAGTTTAGAATATATTTGATAACTAAGCCATTTTTAATTAACCAAGTTTCATATTTATAATTTCATATTCAACTCAATAATTATATACTTCAAAATGAAATGCTTTATGTACTAATATTTCTTATGTTTAATTTTGTATTTCAACACACTAATTATATATTCAAATTATACACTTTCTGTTTTTATGTAAAATTACTTTATCTTTTTGCATAAATAATTATTTTATTTTATAAAAAATTTCCCTTACTAATAAAATATTTTTTTACAATTACTAATATGTTATATTACTAATATATAATATCTAAACATTTTACTTTCTTTTATTACATCATTCTTATATTTCTAAATTATTGTGTAATTATAAAATATTTAAATTAAGCATAACGCTGCTAAAATAGAATTATGGGAAGACTTAATTAATGCTAGTTGTTAGGTATTTTTAATCAATTTATTCTTTATTTTCATTCTTTTCCAGCATGTGGTCATCATTTTATCCTTGTGTTTTCTTTTTCTATTATGATAAGTAAAATCAGAGAAGAAAGGCATAACATGGAATGAATAGAGTCAAGTGATGAAGGCCTTGACGAAGAAGTTGAAATTTCATCGAAGAATTTCTATGGATGCGAAGTCCCACAAAAACTTTGTAGAGCTGCAACATATGAGTCATTCAACTGCACGAAAGAGAGGGAAGGCAGACCGAAAACTCATAGAAATTTTGTACAACTGCACGAGAATTCGATGCATCTGTATGTATGAACGCATGATAATATTTTTTTCCACAATTTTCTAGATCTGGTAAATATCCAAGATTCTCTAGGGATGCAATCTCTAGAGACTTAAAAGAACGTTAAACTCCATGGAAAGAGGAGGGATTTGACCTTGGAGGGGACTGGTGACAATGTGTCGACGATTAGAGACAAATATCAAATTCATGGCACCATGTACCCTCCGATGAACACGAGTTCAGTCTGCATTGGAAGAAAGTTTTGCACTTGGGAATTTGCCCAAGTTAGCCAAAGTCAGTGTTAGTAATATGGAGTTTAGTTTGGATGGAAAGGGCATTTTGAACATAGGAATTTTCCTCAACTTAGCTAAAAAATCAGTGTACTAAATCGAGTTCTAGCTTTTAAAGGACTTGATGTTAACACCGAGTTCTCTCCGACTACGTCTAAAGATTAATTTATTTCATAACTTCTACTTGTAATTACACAATCAAACTTACACACATTCATACAAACATCCAACATTCAAATGACATCAAAAGTTACTGGTTTACAAAGTTAGCCTTGAATGACAATGTAGTTAATAGAAAAGCGTCACTCGTTTCTTTAGTGACGCATATTTTTTCAAGTGTAGATCCTTTCAAAGGGCAACAGTTTTATCGATGTGTGATGTGTGAGCTAAGATATCATCATGTTATTTGGATCATCAATTCGATATTAGAAGTTCTTACTTAGCTTACAAGGAGCTGGTTGAATGTTTGATGATGATAAATGGTGAGCTGAGGAGTGAGGTACACATCAACTAGATTTAGCACTTCAATCACAATCGGTGTGCAGTCCTCATCCTATTCATCAATAATCTAATCTAACCCTAACATGTCATCATCTTGATCATGTTGCTCATCCTCATGTTTTTCTTCAGTTGGTTGGTTGAGCTCTTGCTTTGGTGTCTCATCCTCAATGTCATCCACCTCATGTTCTTCAGTTGGCTAATCATTTCGACCTTCATGAAATGTGGTCCTGGATCCATTCTACAATAAGAAAGCATAACATTTAGTGACTAATTATTACAAACATACCAGAAAAGCAAATAAATCAAGCACTTAAATTTTTCACTTATTTGGGCAACGTCGTTGATTATGGCCTACTTGTTTAAAAATATCACAGGTCAACTAAGCTTAGCATTTTCTTAAATCCATTTCATTATGCAATCGAGTTAATATTGGTCTCCCTTTCGGTCTTGGGGTGGGAGTGTGTTAGGAATGAATATTCAGGTCAATCCTCTATACAAACGAATGAAGTCCATTTAGATGAGTAAATGGACTTCTAACTACCCCAAGTGTAAATGTTGTCTATGATATCAGAATTATCAACATTGATCGATTCCAAACAAGTAAGTTTATAGGAAAAAATAATTCGATAGATGTGTCATTTCCTACATGTACGCATTTTATGGCACAAAAACACTTTCTTAGTAGCCCATCGCCCATTCGTTTTAAAATCTAAGTGCCCCATATGTTGATCAAGCATTGTGACGTGAAACTTCTTTGCTTTTATTATTCTTTTGTTGAATCAATCAATACACGCCTTTGTGTACTTATTAATCCTATTAATCGTTTCGTCTGTTTCATTTTTTTTTATACATAATACCCTTTATGACAAACTTATAACTCTCACTTTAATTCATTGTCATTATTCCATAATGATGATCCCCATCGAGGCTCAATGACCATCGTTTAACATTCATCTCTTCGAAGAAATCGACGGACTTAGGTATCGTTTTAAGAATATGACAAAATTCAATACTTGGCCAACATGCATTTTCTCGCTACAATGACTATACAATTTTTTATGAATCACATTCTTATAATGAGTATTAAAATTTCCAGCAGCATACAAATGCAGAATTTCTAATATGTAAATGGAGGCATCTAACCAACTTCAACATTATTAACCTTAGCTTCATACTCGAATGCCTATCCAAAATCGAACATTTGCCTTGGCCCTCATCACCACCACATATTATTTAAAACATTTTAAAAATCATCCCCTTGACTAATAACTTTCCTCATCGACAATTGCAAAAGCAAGAGGGACGATCTGATTCATTCCATATATACTACAAGCAATTAATAACTTATGCTTATATTTCCCCGTACATGAATATGTTGTCAATGCTAATTATATGGTGAAAATATCGAAACATAATTATCCTTGGTGCAAAACACCAAAACACTCTGAAATTCAAAGTGCGAATCTCTAAAGGTGTATGAACTGCCCTAATCGATGCAAGTTCATGGGCTGGATGAACAAATAACACTCAAAAAATGAGGCAACTCATTGTAAGATTTTTCCCACTCGTCGTACTCCATTGCACCTATTTTTCTTTTTCACATCCCACACTCTTCTCCTAGGTGCTTTGTATCTATACTTTTCCTTGATGATACTGCAAAGAAATGCAACTTTAATTTTAGAAGCATTCTTTACAAGCTGTCTTAATAATAGTGCCATGAAATTAGAATCTAACCGTTCACGATCACAAGATAAAAGAGGATTCGGGCAACTATGTGGCTCCCTAACTATTGTCATCACAAACTCATCATGTCACTCTTATGCTTAATTGGGTCGTTCTCATATTCATCGTATCCATGTGTAACGTCATCAATATATGAAATGGAAAAGGTTTATCCTTTCATCTCCTAGACCCTTTACGTACTTCAACTGTCGTCACCATTTGACTAAAAAGATAATAATCATCCAACATCTCTCAGTCGACAATGACATCTTTAAACAGTTCATCGTCGATGTCAATCTACTTTAGAATTCATAATCGAATCAGGGATATGACGTTCATCTTCTACCAAAACATTAGAACATTCTCCAACTGGATAACACTGCTTCATTTCTGTCGTTACATGTTCAACTTGATGCTCAACTTCTACATGATGTTCTACCCTCTCTACCATAGATTCTAACACCGACATTAGACGATGAAAAAGTGCTAGTACAATATTATCCCTTATCCCCAAAACATATATTTGTTCGATATGCCTTGGATTTACAAGAGCTCCAAGAGAAATTATTCAAGATGAAAATTGATATACTTATGAGAACGCTAGCTCCAATGTGCTCGTGATATTGGTATGAGATTTCGGATGAAAAGAAGCGACCTATTTTCGACAAACTTCACGTACGAATTCTTGTATTTTGATTATGAGTATCTGTAAAATATTTGTAATGCATTATATTTTGTAGAGTGAGTTTCAAATTGACTTGACGAATATTCACGCGAAAGAAGTTGTGGACAATCTAATGGCAAAACGATTTCGACAATATAAGCATAGGCTTTCCTTACACCATTGAAACTCCTGTTGAAGATCGTCAAAACCCTCCTATTGACGGATTGGATGATTGGCAATCTTTGAGTGTGATAAATTTAAGGTAATCTTTTTCGTCATTTTTTTATTTAAACATGGGAATTGAATTTATTTTCTTCTAAGTCATAGCGCGCTAGCACTACAATGTTAAAAATTGAAGTTTTTTAAAATCAAATCATTCTTGTGGATCTAATTCAAGATTTAAAAGATTATATAAAATGGTATGTTAAGTTTTACTATCGTAATGATTTTATTCTCATTATATTATTTATTTATTTAGATGAGACAAAGTAACTTTTTATTATTTCCTTCATATACAATATTATACAGGAACAAGAACTTTTAGATGATTCGAAGAAGAAAGGTGAACGTGAACATGATGATCGTGACGAAGATAAACCAATAGAAATAAAGGTGTTTTATGAAACACACAGAAAAAAAAAGGCACTTGGATCCAACCAAAGGCGTGAGAAAGCTATGTAAGTAATATGTTTCTTCCTTTAAAAGCTTATAGTATTTGTGTAATACCATTTATGCAAGAAGCAATGATGACCTTTGGAAACAATCTCGAGAGGATAGTAATATTGCTCTCACCGGAAAAGAGTTAGTTGCTAAACTTTTAGGACGAAAGCTTGGTAAATTTGGAAATTCAAATTCAAGAATGTCTTCGATTCATGCACAAGAAGGAATTCAAGCACTAGAGTCGAAATGACAAGCTGGAACGGTGTTAGGAAGATAAAATTGAGAGTCGGCGAATGACAATCGTTGAGCTACAAAAATTACAAGAAGAGCTCACTAGTATGGTCAAGTTGTTAGTTTCTCAGACAAACAATTCATGTGATTAGATATAAATGTAAGGATTAAGATGCTTTTTCTATTTATTTATATTAATTTCATATGAGTTTATAACAAAAATTTTAAATTTTTATAACGAGATAGAAATCTTTTATTTTTTTTAGTATTGTCATTGTGGAGGAGATGAGGCTTAACCAATAACAGAAGAAAGGGACAATTAAAATTACATTTTAACATCTTTTCATTTCAGGTAATTTTTTATTTTCTTTTATGAATGAAATATTTCCAATGATATCACGTTTCTTGCTAACTATTTATTACATTTTTCATCAAAAAATACGTTTATGGGGACAAGCTTTTATTACTGAAAATATTATTTAAAATATTTATTAGATTATAAACAAAATTTTGTGAAAAAGTATTTTTGAAGTTATATATAAGATTCTTGTCTCAACATATATTAATTTAGTGATGGATTAGATAGTTTTATTAACAATTTAATGAATATTAATAATCACCGATATTTTTTTGAAAACTATATAATTAATTATTAAGTAAAAATTCTTATAATAATTTTGAATATGTTGATAATTTTCTTTCTCACGTAATTAATTATTAAAGAAATTAATTCATATAATAGTGAAGAATGAAATGGTTACATTTAACAATTTGATTTGTCACTATAATCAATTTTTTTTGTGACAAAAAACAAATTTGTAACGATATACATAATAAGACAAGAAAAACCCTACAAACTTAATGACAAAATATTTTGTCATGATATTCTTCTTTTGATAAAATTAAATTATACGGCGACAAAATATTTTGTCATGATATTCTTCTTTTGATAAAATTAAATTATACGGCGACAAAATATTTTATAGCAAAATAACAAATTTGTTGTAGTGTGGACGCATAAGGAAGAGGTTGGTGACGGCTCGTATGAGGCAACATGGACAAGGGAAGATGAGCTCGAGGTACGATGTTGGTGTTGACTCCGGAGGTGACCGCTGAGACAACCGGTGTCACATGTCGGAAATCTTTGACACTACGAACACTGGGTTCTTATGTAGGGTTGAATATATGTGTATGGTCGCTGTAAGAAAAAGAAAGAAAGGGGCAATGAACAACAATATAAGCAGGAGTACTTATGAGTGTCATTAACGATGCCTCCAAGAATGCAAAATCACTAGAATGCTTGGAAAGTTAGAATGTAGTAGTATTGAATTGATGTGTGTATGTGTGTCCATTTATGTCTGTGTAGTGTCTTATTTATACTAAGCTAGTCCTATGTAAATACGGAAATGAAATATATGTACAATACTATATGACCATGTTGTCAGTCTTTTGCAGAATATCTCCTTTCCTTTTGATCACTTTTTGCAACTAATTCCTTACATGTCTCCAAAATCAGCCGAATATTCCCATGACTGCCACTGATCGATCGTATTGCCTAATAGCCTTCGTTGCAGAAGTTTCCTTGTTCGCCTAGTTGACTATCACTCCGTCCACCTATATCCCATGGTGGCCTTCATCGCTTGATAGTTGCTTCGCCTGCATGCCTTCACCCACTAAGTTTCTGCAACCACCTTACTAGAAGGCCTTATCTTTTCTGGGCCCATTTTTCCGGCTTTCAAGAAAGCTTGAACCATAGATGTCATCGAAGCCTGTGGCCCAGAATTTCTGTTACCAAATAAATAAGCCCCTCAATGAAGATGGAGACGGACATTGTGTTCAGTCTCTTCTTTGAAAAAGCTTGTTAGCATTCATTTCAATCACTTCCCGATAACGTGTATGGGTTGCCATACGATTCCTACTTGTTGATATCTCCAAGATCTGTCCGTTGAGATTTTCAAGGCCCATCTATTGAGATCTTCGAGATCCATGGAAGATCCCTGAGATTCACCTGTTAAGATCCTTGAAACCCTCCGTTGTCAGATTTATATCTTACACGACCCTATAAATAGTGACGTCCGGGTCGCATCCCTTTCATCTTAACCCATCACTCACTTCCCTAGTCCAGAACCTTTCCCTAATCGAGAGCTTATGTCCACAACCTAGGCGAGTGGAGTTCCATTCTCCTCCACGAAGCTTCCCACTAGATAGTTTGTCTTCAGCATCTTATGTTCTCCCGAGAAGTTAAAGGTTTCAGGTTTAGTTGGAGTTCGATAAGGATTGACCTTTGCCTTGGGCCGATGCGGACAAATCCTAATTGAACTAACCTTTCTGATCCTGCGGTGTTCTCGAGCATGTTTAGGCTCCTCCGCGAATGAGAATAAGGAGATCAATCCCTTAAAGAGTACCTCAAGTTTTGGAATAGGACAAACCAAGTCCGGCTTATTCACTTGTATTTAATATTAAGCGATTTCGCTTTGTAAGGTCTTTTACCAGATATCAATGCCCATGTTTAAGTACAATGTACCTCTAATGAGATTCTGATATAACGTCTTCACTTTTCCCAAACATTATTAATTACGAGTTTGCCAGTCGTCTAGTATCCCCATTATAAGTATGACCACTCGGTCCTGGGAACCCTTCGTTTTCTAGGCCACACGGTTTTAATGATCACCACTCCAGGAGACGTTGTCATGCCAATGATGCAGTCCCGCTAGAGCTTTCGTCCACAACCTTATAGTCCTTGGAAGGTTGATTCTAGACTCGCAGGTGAAGAGTGGGTTCCCCTTTCTCAAAAGTCCTTAGCCATAACTAAATCTTAGTTGTCTGGTGATGTTACTGGCCGGAGTCGAGAGTTATTCCCGGTCCCAGGCTTAGACAAGGTATCAAGGACCTCCCCTTTGCTATTACGAGGGTAAACCCTTGTGCCAGCAAGCAAGGGTTTTCTTCCCCATCTTCTCAGCAAATGACAAGTAAACGTCTCCAAGTGGTTTACAAGCTAGCACAAGGTTATTCTGGAACCTTGTTGTTTTATCTCCCGACGGGACCGATGTCAATCACCTTGGATGATATCCTTACGAAGCCCCCCTCTATTTGGCCATAAGCGCCCTGACTTGGTGCTCAACTCATCGTTGCGTGTTGGTGAAGTGATTGAGCGGCAAGAGACACTGAAGAGTGACCATTGAGCCCCACAGGAGTTTGCGTTCTACTTGGAGTAGCTCTCCAAGTTCATATTATGCAATCGAATGAAACACCGACCTTGTTGATACCGCTCATGCAGATGACAAGCAGCCAGTGGCTTTTGATCCCCTGCTTCTAAGTCTGGTATATCGCAACATCCATGTGGCCACGATCGATTTGAACCACTTCCTTGCGTGCATAGTGGACGACCCCTTGTGGATCCTTTACCTCTGGACCATCATGTACTTTTCGGGGTTCATTGCAATTGAACGACCATTGCATACGGTCACTGATATCGTCGAGGCTATTTCGACCCAGTTCCATTCTTCCGGTGTATGAATTACCTGCTGGATCATCACGTCTTCGTCACTTCTACCCACCTTGTGCTAGCTGAGCAACTTTAACTTTCAGAGATTCTCCAACGGTTTGCCTTAGTAGGTATGCTTGACGCCGCACATCGTCTTTCTCCAAGTTGTGGTTCGACGTGTGGACCATGTTTCATGCATCGTCTCGCCTAGGGGCTTATATAGGAGAAAGCGACATTGCCACCCTAGAGATCCTCTCCCGACTGTGAGGCAAATCTGTGAAGAAACAACTACCTGGCGAAGCGTCCTTTCCCTCGGGTGTAGCGTGGGTTACTAGACATTATTCCCTTGTTTCCCATTTACAACCGTAATAACTCCGACGTTTCTCTTTTTAGGAACCAAGAAGTTGTAGTCTTCCGGAGGTGGTGATTTTCCTACTACTATAGCCTCACATGGTGGCCGTTTGAACGTGGTGGTGCTTCTCGGGCTATCTCGTGTGCCCTCTACTACCTTGCCACCAAAGAGTGCCTCCAAGCAGACTACTTAGATGAACGCATCTTCTACCTCGGTTTCGGGTACGCCTTCATTCCCTACGGCCCTGTTTTCTTACAAGGTGTTCAACTATGTAACCCCTTCTTTCTTTGTGAAAGTACTCTTATTGTTGAGGTTATTAATAATAGTGATGGGTCTTCTGAGAATGCCCCTCTTGCCTCTTGGCTGGCAGTCGTGATTGCACGAGCACTGCGACTCATGGCGAGGACATTGTGAGGGTGTCAGAACCCCTTACAGGGGTCGAGACAGCTGCCTTTATCACAGTCCTTGATTGTATGGCAGCAGATCAGCAGCCCTCTAGCAATAGTGCTCCAACCATTCGGGGTTCCTCCTGTAAGGTTGACGAGGCTCCCCGAGATCCTCGAATTCAAGGTTATTCGGTAAGGATCTCATTTGATTATGTAGTTGGTTCTATTTTCTTGCCTTAGTTGTTTGTATGTAGCCAACTAGAGCGTTTTCACCATTTTTGGTATCGTGGCAACCTCTGTATTCCACTCTCGTCTCTTTCGTTGCTACCTTGGAGCGCGGTGTAAGCGCTGAGGACGACTTCGTTGCTCTAAATGCGAGCGAAGACGAGCTCGAGCGAGTAAGATTTGGTCTAAGTGAGCTTCGCGCCCTGCTCTTAGTTGTTCGGAAGTCATTCTGGCACTCGTGTGGTGTGAACCAGGCTGCTTTGGAAATCAAGTACAGGCCGGAGGCGAAGTAGTGGGCGTGATCCCTTCTACCTCTGTGCTCTGCCAGTATTCAAGAGCCGACGTTCGAGGTTGACCAGGTCCAGGCAAAGGAAGAGGATCTCGTTGTTGATATTTGTCGCCTCCAAGAAGAACGGGGCGCTGTAATAGCTCGAAGAGTCCTGGCCGCTCAGGCCTTAGACGCCGCCCAAGCAGCGAAGGCAGCTGAGTGGGTCACTATGAGCCTAGAAAGGGAAAAGTCTAAGGTCTATTCAGAGAAGGTTGTAAAGCTGGTGACTAAAGAAGATCTTGTGGTCGGGCTCCTTGGTCAAGCGAGAATACGCTAGTCTAGGACGCGGCGTTTCCTATGAAGAGAGGGATGTAGTTAATTTTTCCTAGAAAGGCTTGAAGTTCCGCTTGGTTCATGGTGCGGACAAGTTCATGATGGTGTGTGTTTTTATGCGGATCGACTTTGATCCCTCTTTGATGTATAGAAAACCGGAGAAACTATCCTTTTCCAACTTCGAACGCACAATTTCACAGATTCAGCTTAAGCTTGTGCGTTTGCGTATTTTGAAAGCCTCGCTCAAGTGGATATGGAGATCTCGACTTCGCCTGGACTTTACCACCACGTCGTCCATATAGACCTCGATTATTTTCCCTATCAGTGGGCCGAAAATGAGGTTCATTGGCATTTTATAAGTGGCTCCGGCATTCTTTGGCTCGAATGGCATGACGACGCATTCGAAGATTCCTATTAAGCACATAAACATCGTTTTGTGTATATCTTCTTCAGCAATAAAGATTTGATTGTAACCTGAATACCCATCCATGAAGGACATCAACTCAAGTCCTGCCGCCTTATTTATCAGGTCATCAACTATTGGCATATGGTACTCGTCTTTGGGTGTCGCTTTGCTCCTGTCACAAAAATCTATGCACACCCTGATTTTGTCGTTCTTCTTCTATAGCTTGCTTTGAACAACTGCGTCTCGTAGTAGACCATTTGGGCCACTTCTCTCGACATCCTCCTTGGGATTTGTTTCACCAGTTTAAGATTGTTGTCCATTGGGAGCATGTGTTCGACCAAGCTTTAGTCAAGGCTCGACATTTCGGAACTATCCCACACAAAGCAATCTTTGTAGGCACATAAGGCCCTTTTGATGGGTTCTGATTCCGTCTCGCTGAGAAGCGAGCTGAGGTAAGTGATACGTGACTCTTTGATGGTTCTTAAGGTCATTTAGAGGGCACACAGGACAAGAGAAGTATTGGAAGTCTCTTTATGAATTGAACAAATAATTGGCGCGCCTTGACATGCTTCGAGGAACAAGCACTACTACCAATGGTTGTTCGAGATGCCTTATACTCATCCAGGTGTTTTGGATCAGGCGTCTTATTTCTCATTAGTGAACGGGTGAAGGTCGAGGAGTTTATCGGGCTCCAACTCTGTCTCTGTCTGTTGGCTTTCGTTGTCGTCATTCTATCCTACTTCGTGCATGTCCCTCTCTAGTGGGGTCAGGCCTTAATTTGCATTTACTACGGGTGGTTGTTCGTCGCCCTACCCGGTTGGGATAATCTGTTGTTGCACGGTCATTGGAGGTGGTTGTAGGACACGAAGAATCTGAACCCTGCATTGCCTAGTGGGCCAATATTTGGGTCACAGAGCATGTACCTTCGCTTAAGCGTCATGTCTTTGTAGGGTTGTAAATGATCCGGTTCGAATCGAGTTGTGTATATTTTGTACCCGAACCATTGTTATCGGGTTCATAACTTTCGACCCAAACCGTTAACCCGAACCAAAATATTTTTTTCAAAACCGAACCGATTTTTTGGGTTCGGTTCGGTTCGGGACCCGATAAAATCATAAAACTTAAATCACTTTATAAAAATTTTGACTTACAATTCTAAAGTTCAAAAATTTTGACATACAATAGTTCCCAGATTTAAAAACGAAGAAGAGTAATTACAAAACGTCTAATTTCATGTAACTTTGAAATTTCAGCCCAGTTTAACACACAAAATTCACATGGGCTTGTGTGACAATATCTTCCACTTGCCTAACCTATATTCTTTGAAAAGAAAAATATTAATTATATAAGATATGATTATAAAAAATCAATACTATCATACTTACATTGAATAAATCTCTTCAAATTATTCCTCAATGTTGTAATAAGAATCGGCATTTTCTGACAAATCTAAAATAGAGAAGAAGATAATTGTATTATCAGTTAACATAAACTGAAAAAGAATAAAAGCATTTGAATATATGAAAGTTACCAGACTTACCCGTTTCAAAAGCTTTTAATTCTTCAAAATATTCATCAATCGAAAACAATCCAGCTTGTCTATTTCGCAGCCAGTTTTGAGCACATATAAGAGCTTCCACTGTCTTAGGAGACAACGAACTACGAAATACATTGATGACTCATCTTCTTGTACTAAAAGCAGACTCGGAAGCAACGGTCGAAACAGGAATAGCTAAAACATCTTGTACCATCACAGATAAAACTTGATATCTAGAAGAGTTTAATTTCCACCAATCCAAAATGCTAAAATCTAAGCCAAAAGAAGTTTCACAAGCCTCAGCCCAATACTTCTCCAACTCATATTTTTCTTTAACATTTTTATTTCCTACTTGTTTCAAATACATGGCAGTCATTATATCTAAAGATGTATCAATGGATGTTTCACTTAAGTTTAGGTTATTTTGTGTATGCGAAATAGTTTTGATAAGAATATTATTATAGTGATCAAATAATGCTCCAAGTGTTGCTTATACTTTCTGTAACAACTCTTTCACTTTTTCTTCTTCATAGAAAACACCAATAGCCCATTTAACATATTTCAATTTATGCCTAGGATCTATTATTATAGCTATGAATAACATAATATTAATGTTGTTCACATTACCCCAATATTTTTCAAACTTGAGCTTCATCCTTTTAGCCATTGAAAGTAGACCCATATCTTCATCCGAACAATATTTATTAATCATCATGCCATTACCAAAAATCTCATTAATATAATAGTTAGTAGTTACATAAGATGAACAAGAAATTTTTAAAGTAGAATTATAAAACAACTCAAGAAATAACAGAATATCATGAGCATACTTCCAATCATCATAAGTAGGGACTCCTTTTATTCTATTAAGTTCGTCAACGAACTTGTTTTCATGAATCTCCATTATGTCAAAAACCTTTTGAAACTTCAAAGCAGAGTCAACCATCTTGTCTCAACATCCAAGCATAACAAACCTTTATGCTCAACTTTCTCGCTTTTAACATATGTCATAAACTTAGCAAATCGTGAGGGAGAAGACCTTACATAACAAATTGCACTCCGAATTCTTATAATAGCATCATCAAATTCCTTTAACCCATCTTTAACAATCAAACTAAAAATGTGAGCGCAACATCTCATATGAAGATATTCACCTTTCAAAATAAGTGTATCTCGATGTTGAAACCTTCTTTTCAAATATTGAATACAAAGATCATTCGAGCTAGTATTATCAACAGTTAAACAAAAGAATTTACTAATACCCCAACTAGCCAAATATAACTCAATAGCTTTACCGATTATTTCTCCCGAATGACCAGAAATCGGACAAAAATTTAATATTTTCTTTTGTAAAACCCAATTAGCATCAATAAAATGAGCTGTCAAACACATATAATTTAAATTTTGACATGATGTCCATATATCTGTTGTGAGACTAACCCTCTTTGGCATTTCAGAAAAATATTTTTTCAATTTTGTCTTTTCATCCGAATAAATATTGATAATGTCATTTTTCAAGGTATTTCGACAAGGAGCAATAAATTCTGTACAGAGGCCATTAATTGTCTAAATCCTTCATTCTCTACATGCTTAAAAGGTAATTCATCCAATATAAACATTAAAGCAAGGGCTCTTCTACTTGCAGTTTGGTCAAACTTCCATATTTTATTGTTAGAAGAACTTTTAATAAATGGGAAATATATGTTAGTCTGACTTTTTTCTTTATTATTAGGGTTCGTCTTACACCTACCAAGATGTGCATGAAGCGTGCTAGTTCCAATTGTACTATTTGCACAAAAATCTTTTGAACAGTATCGACATTTAGCAACGCTGATTATTCTGTTAATCGGAATGCAATATATCAAAATGTTCCCAAACATATGACCTTTTTTTTCTCTTAGTATTACTTACTGGTTGGCCTTGTTCCAGAGGAATATGGGTTGATTGCACCGAAGCGGGTTGACTAGTAGCATCGGCACAACATCCATCTTCACCCGGATGTGAATTTATTTCTACATTCGACATAAACAAAAAAATTTCACAAATTCAAATTTAAAATCGAATCTCAGTTCAAAATATGCTCTAATCAAAAGTTTAAAATGATCTCGGGTTCATGCTCGTACCTTGATCACGACTTACAATGGAGTGATTCATCGAAACTTAGGGATAAAAGGAACTTGAAGAAATTGGTGTGGCTGGATTCGAAGAAGTGGGTGTGTGTAGCTTGGCTGCGCAATTGGGAGAGGGAGCGGAGGCGGAAGGGATGAAAAAAGTAGGGTTTTTTTCCCTTATATAGTCATTACTTATAATGACAAAAATAACCCTGGTTATTGGGTTTTTCGGGTCAAACCGAACCCATTAAACTATAATGAGAAAATTCGAAAAAAAAAACCGAATCGAAATTAAAATATTAAAACCAAACCAATAAAATCAAAAAACAAAAAATCTGAAATTATCGGTTCGGTTTGGTTCAATTCGGTTTGAATTATCAGGTTATCGAATTTTATTGTCACCCCCATGTCTTTGAGCAGTTCTACTGCCCTTGCATACACATAGGACATGTTAGCGTTTTTGACTACTTCCTGTGAAATAACCTCAAGTTCATGTTTTCCCCCATAGTAGGAGTTCTTGATGAAGAGTGGAAGGGATGGCGCCGACTTTGTGTAGCCAATCCCTCCCTAAAAGGGCGTCGAATGATGGCTTTATGCCGATCACGAAGAAGGTTGTCTTCTTTTCGTGAGTGCCAACACGGAGTCGGATATATACTACCCCTAAGCATGGGGAAGTATTTCCATTGAAGCTGTTGACACTTATGTCAGTTTTTTTCCTGATCAGTCATATCTTCCCTCAAGCGTTCATATTTTCCTGTCAGTTATTGAACGTCGCCTGAATATACAATGGATATATATCTTTGAAACAACGTAGGGGGTTCTTTTAGCCATCCGCCTGGAAAGTTCCTTGATCTTTTGATAGAAAGGAAATAGAGAGTTATCTTCTGTACCGTTTTCCTCTACAGGTAGCATGAGGACGTTACAACTTGTATCATTTACTTCCACGGATTTTCAAATTGAAGGGGGGGGGTAATGGTTCAGCGTATTAGAGTCGTGACGCAGCACGGAAGCATACGAACAACAACAACCGATAACTACGATGGATTCCAAGATAAATGTGCAATCTGCAATCCGACAGAGAAAATCCCCTCAAAAGTGTTTTTCAATGTCTAAATGATTGTCTTTATGAGAAAAACCCTTGGAACAATTATTTATAGTTTATAGAAATAAACATAATTTAGGAAATCTAATAAAATATATGTGAGATCCCATATCCCACTTATGCATCCGTCTTGAGGGACGGACGCCTCCATTCGCTGTCAGATAACCCACAGACGCCTCTTTCCGTTGTCAGACGTCACAGATTCTTCTGTCCGTCCACTGTCAGACGTCATGGACACATCCGTCTGACTGGACGGATGCACCATCTGCTTTCATACCTTCGAGTCGTTCTTCTCCACCATGCTTCGTCTCGTCCATGCTTTGTCTTCGCTACTTTCCGTGCATCCCACTTGTCTATGTAACTCATGGCAATCTCATATGCATCATTCTCTCCCACCTGCGAAGAACTCGTCCTCAAGTTCTCATTTGGATAAAGAGGGGTATCGCCGAGATATAATGGATATAAACCTACCACATTCAAAATATGACCCCCTACTTCAAAGTATTGTGTTTTTCGTTCCCGATCAACAACCTCCTTGTACTTGGCATTATCTTTTTCGACCTTCGCCTTGACCTCCTCGGAAGTTTGTTGCCATTGGTTTGCCATGTGTTTAGCCAGTATGTGACGTGGGTTCAGGTTGTGCCTGATGAAGCCTTTGTCCAGCAATTCTTGAACCTTTTCCTGGAAAACTTCCGTTTCCTTGGGGCCATCATGTAAGGCGATGAGTCATGAAGATGTACCCAGACACTAAGTCAATCTGGTATTGTGTCTCCCAAAGGAGGAGGCTCCTTAGGTAAATCATTAGGGATAACCTTCTAACACCATCCCAGGAACTCCCTCAACACCTTCTTTCACCACCTCATGAACCCCACCAACACTAGCCTCCTCCATCTTCAGTGCTTTATTCATCACTAAGGCATTCATCACCTTAGTCTCTCTCGCAGTTTCCTTTATCCCCCTCAAAACATTGCGCTCCGCTACCCACGTAAACTCAGTGGTGTTTTCGTGGGTTATTTGTAGCCCTTCGTAATATTGTTGAATTTGTGGGACAAGTATTTGCCTATAATCAGGACGAAAAAACTTGTCATTCATTAATTGTTTCATGCAATTCCATGTTCGTGCGTGTTGCTTCCCTTCTCTCAACCATCTATTTTGCAATTTTCCCCCACTAGATGGAACCAACACCCGTCAATCCACACGCTACATTTTTCACTTTACGCGCTCCTGGCAAATCTTTTTCAACAAAGAACATCTCCACATCTATTAGCCAATCAAGAAATTCGTCCCTATTAAGCATACCGTCAAAATAAGGAAGATTTACCTCTAGGTGATAACCCCATCTGTCAGATTAAAGTCAATCGTCATAGCCTTGGTATCCCCATCGATTCCTTCTCCCATCATAATCATTCCTCACAGGTGTTTGTCTCCTCTCAAACCTCAATCAAATCATCCCCCTCTATAATTTCATCATAGATTGATATCATTCGATTTGCCGAAGAATCATACCCTCGTTGTGATGTATCATGTTATTATCGACCCCCATATTGTGAAACCGCTCAATCAAAGTTTCGACAAGCGGCTCCACTCGCCTCAATCTTCGATAGTTAACACCCATCTTCGTCCTTAGGACCGGTTCCCTCGCTTTTCGGACTCCCGCACCACGATCACCGTCTTGAATACGACCGCCATCAATGTCACGACTAGAAGACATCTTGTAGGAAGTCACCTCGCTTTGATACCACTCTGACGCAGCCGAAAGTGTTACGAACAATATGAACCGATAACTACAATCAGATTCCAAGATAAACGATTGCAATCCGCAATCCCATAGAGGAAATCCCCTCAAAAGTATTTTCAATGTCTAAATGATATTATGTCAAAAAAAACCCTAGGAACGATTATTTATTGTCTATAAGAATAAAGATAATTTAGGGAAATCTAATAAAATATTTATGAGATCCCATATCCCATGGATGCATCTGTCTAGAGGGATGGACGCATTCATTCGCTGTTAGATAGCACACGGACGCATCCGTTTGGAGTGATGGACAAATCCTTCCGTTGTCAAACGTCACAGATGCATTCGTCTACTATCAGACGTCACGACATGGCAATCTCATCTGCATAAAGCCGAGATCGCTCTTATTTGGTGTTGCAACCTTCGGGATGTTCGAATTGGCCTGCCTTGCGCTTTTTTCCAAAGGACGGTGTGTTCTTCTTTCTTTTTCGTCTCTTCGTTCCCGTAGTGGGTGGTTGTAGGCATGACATTTCACCGGCTTTCCGCCATACACCCGCTGGTATATCAGGAATACGGGTAAAACGTCAATGTCTAGGAGATTATGTATAGGTATTTACTTGTATGAAGTCGCGTTTATGTGGGTCATAACCCTGTCGGTATTCCTCTATTTGAGAGGTACCTGGGAAAATATCCGAAGTGGATTCCGACGTATTAACTTTTAGAGAATGGATGGTTTCTACTTTAATGGTTCCTTCGCCAGATATCTTGGCTAGTAACAGGAAAAAGTGGTTGCAACAGGGTTCGCATATTTGGGTAATGAGGATCTTGTGAGCTGTTATGGGTTTGCAACTAACAAAACATATCCGCCATTAGAGATCATGCAAGCGAAGTCCCGTTCTTGACGATGTCCATGTCATCCTTAGGACTATTTGGTGAGTTTGCTTGTCCCTAGTTTATCTTTTCGCTTGTTACGGTCCATGGTGGACAACGACGCGTCACCTAAGAGGTTTCGCATTGTGAAGTTCCTTTGGGACATTCTCGACTTCCTCTGCGTGCCCTGACGCAGGAGTTCTCGAGGGGTGAGCAATTCCTCGGTTTGGTGTTTTGGCAGTCGGGACTCTCTTCTGCTCTTAGTGCCTCGTTGGGTGCTATGACATTCGCGAGTGGAACTTGGATGATCCATCAATGATCACGACGACCATTTCTTCGAGACGATGCAGGTCGTACTACTCGGATCTCTTCTCATTGAGCAAGTAATTCTTGAATGTGTGACACTGATCTATAGTATGCGATGCATCCATATGCTAACGACAATGATCATGTGCACAATATTGAGATCAATAGGGCATTGAAGTATCCTTTGTTAACCAGTCACTCGGACATTATGTTGACGATGATCGTTTCACTTGTCTCGGTTGTCTGGTTCTCATCTCTGCACCGAAGAAGAGGTAATGGTTACATAATTAACATCAAATGCGTTAATTTCAAATTCGTCACCGAAAGGTTGTGACTCGGTGAGAGTTTTTTTTCTCACGAATCTAAGAAGCACAACTCTACTTCGTTCGGACCATTTGTCTCGAGATTTTTTATAAGGAGCACGATAGAGCTCTACTTTGTTCAGATCATTTGTCCTTGGGAAAGCTTGTTCAACCAGCCTTGTGACATTTTCCCGTATTTCAGGAATAAGGTGAACTGGGCTTTCATATCGTGTGCTATTGTTCCTTCCATATATGAGGGTTATGGGACATTCATGGTGATGATTCTCTTTAAGGAAGGTTATGTCATCAATTTCTACAGGCCTGTAGAAACTCTCTCGTCTTCAGTGTAGAAGTTCATACACAGACCGGTAGTCGTGTCGTTCAGCTGTCTCCTTTTCGCCGTTATTGATCACGAGGGGAGGCTGACTATGCACAATGCCTGTGGGTCATGTGGAGATATTCAAAGCACCATTTCCCCCAACTTTCCTCGTCCCTTCGGCTATAGACGCCCTATGGGCATCATAGCTAGGCGTTGGGTTGTTGGTTGACTCTTCATATACTTTGACAGGATGCTTCCTCGTACTCCCGAGATAGTCTCCAAGTTCTAAACGACAAACGTCCATTCTGGAGCTGATTTTTCTCTCAATTTGTGCAATGTTTCTCATTAGTGATACTGACTCTCTCCATTAAGAGCTAGAGGGCACTCATGATGGCGGACAACTCTCCTACCATATTGGGGTTTGGGACGTCATTCCCATCCTTGCTAGTTTCATTAGTGGTAACATCTCCTGTTTCTTGGTTAACACCAGTTCCGGAACCACTCTTGGTTTCTGGCATTATCAGTTGAACTCTCAATATGGTCACCAAAGATGTGTTGATTCCGGAAGTGACACTGAAATAACCGACGTAACACTCGAAAATCTTTGGCCCAACGAACACTGGATTCTTATGTAGGGTTGTGTGTATGTGTATGGTCGACGTTAGAAAAAGAAAGGAAGGGGCCAATGAACAACACTCAAGCAAGAGTACTTACGAGTGCCATTGACGATGCTTTCAAGAATACAAGATCACTATAGCACTTGGAAACTTAGAATGTAGTAGTATTGAATTGATGTGTGTGTGTGCGCGTATATTACTGTGTAATTGCCTGTTTATACTAAGCTAGCCCTATGTAAATACATAAATGAAATATATGTACAATATTGTATGACCATGTTGTTAGTCTTTTGCAAAATATCTCCTTTCCTTTTGAGTAGTCTTGACAACAATTCCTTCCATGTCTCCAAAATCAGCTGAATATTCTCATGACATCCACTGATCGACCATATTGCCCATTAACCGTCGTTATAAAAGTTTTCTTGTTCGCCTAGTGGACTGTCACTCCATCTACTTTGTCGCCTACTGATGTTCGTCGCCTGGTGGCCTCATTGCCTAATAGCTGCTTCGCCCACAAGCCTTTGCCCGTCATGTTTCCGCAACCACCTTACTAAAAGGCCTTGTCTCCTCTAGGCCTAATAGCTGATCCACATATGCCGCCGAGACATGTGGCACAGAATTTCTGTTGCTAAATAATAGGGAGGATAGGCTAGAGGTGCGGACAAGGGAGGTGAGACGGACGATTGAATATGAGTGCTCCGTTTTGGGGTCTTATTCCCAACCTAGAAAATTCGGTGTCAGTAACACCTAATTCAGTTTTGGCAAACTGAAATCGGTGTTTGTAACACTGAATTCTTTGTAAATTAAACATGATTTTACAAACATCAAATTTTCGACATTAGGGAAGGAAATATGAGTTAGATCGACCTATTTCGCAAAAAAGGCCCATAAGCTCTGTTTACGAACTTGTACAAAACTTGCCGAAGAGCTTTGTAATTATTTCGTACAAATGTACGTGGTTTTACGAACTCATGATCAATACTCTCTCACTATTGTACGAACCCAAATAGTTAAAATTTCGTACAGCATGAAATATTGACAAATGTAACATAAAGAATGTCGACTTTACGAAAAATCGACAATGGGCTTCGTATAAATGTACGAGATTCTTACGAAGTTCGTCGGCCTTTTGCGAAAACGTTTCATACAAATGTACAAAAATTATTTCGAACTTTAGGAAACATTTTCAATGTATACAAACCTAATTTCGAACTCCACATAGGACCTATTTGCAAATATCTCGTTTTTAATATCCCTTTTTGTAAGGGTTTATATTCACTTTACTTGTTTTGTATGTACGAAACATATTCGTAAAAGGACGACGAGCTTCATAAAAAGACCCTAGTGCTTAGGTTCGGAATCAAGTTCGGATTCATTGTATCAATTTTGTAAAATACGAAACAATTTCTACAATTATACGAATTATTTTTGTAAAAGGATGGCGGGCTTCTTTGTACATGAAGCTCATGGACGATATTTCGTAATATCATGTAAATTTGTATAGAACAATTACGGAGCCCATCGGTCGATTACAAAACTATTTCTTACTTTTCACTATTTCATATTTTACGAAACTTCTACCGTTTATGTTCGTACAATTGTACGAAGTTCATTAATAATATTTTCGTAAAAGTCCGTATATTTATACGAAATAATAATGAAGCCCATCAACATTTTATGAAAGAATTTCGTAAAAACAAAATAGTATAAAACTATTTCGTACAATTTTTCGAAATATTGCCACCTTACTTTCATAAAGCATGGATAGACAAGCTCAGAGTTTTGTACAGAAATCCGGTTAGTTTTAAAAAAATTTGCAAAATATGGTCCCAGTTTCGTAAAATTTGCGATTTCAAAACGCGCCCTCTGTGTATCAAAGGAAGGGGTGGGTTTTGCGGAATCCGGCCACAAACGCACCCTCATGCTGAAAACACGCCCCTCCGACACTTTGAGAACCCCTTACTTGGAGAATCAAAACTCGCCACTTTTAACACTTGGGCGAATTCCCGAGTGTATGAAAAGAAGGTATGAGAATCGAACGAGGGGCGGGTATGAGAATCGGATGAACCCGCCCCTCCATGGAACACACAAGGGGCGGATTTTCAAAACCTGCCCCCCGTTAAGCATAACTCGGGTCCCCCTCCCCCGAAATCACTTTTCCCTAACCCTAAACCCACCCCCTCCGACCCCCTACCCCCCAAACTTTCGCTTCTGCACTCCTATTGATCACGATTAACATGTCATCCAAACACTTGTGGCCGCAGATGCGAGTTTGTAATAACTACTGAACTGAATGTCTGTGTTGAGGAGCGACGCCCGACGCCCGTCGCCCGTCCCCCCTGCCCGACCTCCGACGCCTCCGTCCTCCGATGCCCGTCGCCCGTCACCCCATCCGCTCTTCGTCCTCCGCCCGTCATCCCCTCCGTCCGTCACCTCTTAAAAGTGGTATGTCCCTAAAAGTGCTGTGATTATTCATTTACAAAGCGTGCACTAAAGATTTTTGTAGTTACCATCATTTTGATGATTAATGGTATGTTGTTTGAATTTTTGTAGGTATTATGCTAATTCACGTAAGTTTTATCTTACGTTTCAATGTCGCAAGTTCATTTGTTGTTGTATGAAAATGGAAAAGTTATTCATGGTAGTCAAGGAGTAAGTAGGTTATAATAGGGGTCCAGTGAAACGTATAAAGGTACCTGCTGATGTCGACTATGTTCAATTTGAAAGGGTAATTACTAATGCAATGAGATTAAACGAAAGCAGTAGGCTGGAAATATGTTATAGATATCTCGTTCCTTCGTATGGTCCTTCTGGCATAAATTTTGTGCTAGTACCTATTGGTGATGATGAGGATGTTAGGTTGTTGTGTGAGTTTGTGATGTCAAATGGTAACCGCATTCAAGAAGTGTATGTGATATTAGTTTTTGGGAATTCTAGCAATGAAGGGAGGCTCACAAATTCAAGAAGTAAGCATGGTAGTAACATGCAAGCCATAGGAGTGAAATGTCGTGCAAGAGAAAATGGAAAATTTCGAAGTTAGTAGAAATATTCGTCGATTGGTACCGGTGAATGAAGGGTGTAGCGGATATGGTGGTAATGTGGGGAATGATGAGGATGGTGATAATGAGGATGATGGTGGTAATGATTATGAACATGATTATGAAAAGAGTGACATGTTTGAAGATTTAGAACGTGATATGGGCGATGAAGTAGTTATAAACGAAACTATATATCGGCGATATGAGAATCATATCATTGATTCAATAGTGAATTCCGATAATGACGCCAATACTGATGATGAAATGTTCAACGGGGTCGATTTAGGGAACGAGGAAAATATTAAGAATGTCGGGGTTAATGAGACCGGTATTTCTAGGAAGAAACGGTTGGAGAAACCTGTACCATTCTATCTAGACAGTGGCGATACTGGGAAGGTGATTTTCGAGGAGGATGAGGATATTAGGATGACGGACGATCCGGACGCTGTGGTTGAATTTCGTAAAGGGATGCGGTTCAAGCATAAGAACCATCTCATTCATACGGTGAATATGTTCCATATCAAGAACCATTATACCTACGAAATTGTGGAGTCAGAAAAGACGACGTGGTCTTTGTTTTGTTCTGAGTTTGGATCTAGTTGCAAGTGGAGATTACGCGCGATTCAACGTGCTTGTGATGATGAGTTTGAAATAACGATTGTTGGTGAGTTGCATACATGTTTAAATGTAGTGCTTTCCCAAGATCATGATCGACTTGACTGTAACTTTATGGTTCCCTACTTCCGTACTTTTGTTAGAGAATCTCCTGACGTGAAAGTGTCGTTCCTACGGAATGTAATAAAGGAGAGATTTGGATACGAAGTAACTAGGAGACGAGTATGGGATGCAAAGAGGAAGGCAAATGCAGTTGAATATGGCGAATGGGATGAATCTTATAATGAGTTGCCGTATCTTATGAATGCAATTAGAATTGCCAACCCTAGAACAATTGTTGATTGGGGTACAACTTATAATCTTGGCAATGTGGAAGTATTCCACTTTCAAAGACTGTTTTGGGCGTTCGGACAGTGTATTCAGGCATTCAATCATTGTCGGCCAGTTGTAAGTATAGATGACACATTTCTATATGGTAAATATAGGCATAAACTCTTAATTGCATGTTCTATGGACGGGGATAACCATATTGTGCCGCTTGCATTTGCACTGGTTGATGAGGAAAGCTATGATTCATGGAGTTAGTTCTTGAGATGCCTTAAGGGATATGTCGTTGGTGAAAGGACGGGAGGAGTATGCTTGATTCCCGACAGACATGCTGGCATTCAAGCGGCTATGAATGATCCGCAGGTGGGTCAGACCCCGCCATTTGCGCATTGGCGGTTCTGTCATAGACATGTGGCAAGCAATTTCAATACGAGATATAAAAATGTTATTTGTAAAAGGAAGTTGATAGCCGCAGCGAGGAAATCGATGACTGTGAAGTGCAAGAACATTATGAGAAGCTTGTTTGAATCAATACCAGAAGCTGGCGATTTTTTCGCCGAGATGAATGAAGAGTAGTGGTGTTTGAGTCGGGATGGCTTTTATAGATATGGTCTTATGACTACGAATTTGAGCGAGAGTTACAACGGCGTTATAAGAGGTGCCAAAAATCTTCCTGTTTCGGCTCTTGTTAGGAAAATATGGTATAACTGCGTATCATACTGGATAGCCAGACGGGATGATGGAGACTCTGCGTTGAAAATTGGTGAAAGTTTTACAAGTGTTTATACAAATCGGTTGTTCAAATGTTTAGAGAAAGCCAAACTGTACGAAGTAGTGCTTCTCGATCTACAGGAGGGTAGATTTGATGTGAAAACTAGAGGAAAACATCGACTTAAGTATGTATTTCTTCAAGCGCGGAAATACAGCTCCAAGAAGTGTCAAATCTATCGCATTCCTTGTTCGCATGCTTTAGCATATTATGCACTCATGCATGTAGATCATACCGCTGTAATTAGTCATTTCTACTCATTCGAGTGTCAGAAGGCCATATATGCTTCCAAATGGCATTCTTTTGATTGCAAAGATGATTGGTCGGAATATCCTTTTCCGAGAGTCATTCCCGACCCTACAAGAGTCAGACTGAAAGGGCGTCCCAAGTCATCCCGTATACGTAATGAAGTGGATATCAAGGAGAAATCTCGGGAAACTATCTGTGGGTTATGTAGAAAGGAAGGTCATAACCGACGTAGTTGTCCTAATAGGAATCTTTGTAAGTGCTTTTTCAATGTTTTAATGATATATTCTTGTTGTTTTTATGCTTTACTTGTGCTTGTTTTTACCCCTTGTTATATTGTCTTACAGGAAAATGCGTCCAGGGCCAAGAAACACAAACGTTCTTAATGCTCAAGGAGAGCATCGGTCGACGGCTGTAAGGGAATCCTGATATAGTGTGGTATATCAACTTCTTTAGTTTCAAATCATTACATTATCTTTCATGTATTCGTAGATTGTTTACTAATTCGTGTTTTATTTACAGAATAACGTTCTAACTTGCCGTCGGGTAGAGAAATCACTGAAGGGAATTGCCACCGATCCTAGGATGGATGTTTACCTCCGTCAAGCAGGATTCTACGGAGTGGCTAAGCTTTCATTCATTTCCTTGGATTGGGCCCTTATCACAGCATTGACAGAACGCTGGAGGCCGGAGACGCACACCTTCCATATGCTGCACGGTGAGAAGACCGTCACCCTACAAGATGTGGCAATTCAGCTAGGTTTGCCCGTAGATGGTGCGGTGATAGTAGACACCTCCGTATCTAATGAGGCAGTGTGTCTAGAGTTATTGGGTCGGGTACCTAGGGGTGACAACATTAGATCTGGTTCTATTAAACTGAGCTGGCTGGCTGCCAATTTTGGTGAGATCCCTATAGATGCCCCTGAGGAGGTAGTGGAGATGCATACCAGGGCTTATATTTTGCAGCTGATTGGCGGGATGATATTCACTACAAAGTCAGACAAGGCATATTCTGGTTGCCTCTACTAGCGAACTTTGAGAAGGTTGGACAGTATAGTTGGGGTAGTGCCTGCCTTGCGTGGCTTTATAGGAGTTTGTGTAAGGCGGCTCACCACAAGGCATCTCAGATAGAGGGTTCCCTGATATTATTACAGATTTGGGTACGAGATAGATTCCAGCATATAGCGCCTCTTAGACATCGAACCCCATTTGTAGAGGATATGCCTTTGAGCTATCGTTGAGCCGTTGCAAAGGATGTACGCACGGTCACTACCCCATGTACTTTTCTCGTACAGAGAGGCCTTCAATAGGTAAAGCATGGATCAGGTAAACTTCTATATCTAACAATTTCATTTGATTATATCGAACTCTCCTCACACATTCACATTGAGATATGCCGATTGTTTGGCATCCTTACCCGGAGGAGTTGATAGCCATGCTTCCATATTATTGTTGATCGGGAGAGGCTTTTTGGCGTGCCAGACTCCCTATCATTTGCTTCTACATCGTGGCGTGACATTACCCGGATAGAGTGATTCGTCAGTTTCGCTATCATCAGCTCGTGCCGGCAGAATGGGACACTAGCAAGGCACTCCACCGGATGGATTTGCGTGGTAAGACGATGAACAACTGGAGAGAGGTCCATCGAGTGTTTGTGAAGCAATGGGAAGATCGAATGAACAAGGTCGTGCCGCTATTTTGGGAGTCTCGCATTAAATACTCCAAATGGTATGCGAAGCACACCAGGCAATACATATCGCACACCGTCTCCATGCTAGGCACAATGGTAGTCATTTATGAGTATCACAATACATTTTTCCATTCCATTTTTCAACTTTAACCTATATTTGTGATAATGCGGGAGTATGCACCGATACGATTGTATGGTCGTACTGGCGGGTTGGAAGATCAACCTGCATACGAGTTCATAGCGCCAGGTGGACAGCATATGGTGGAAGATCATCCTCATATGGACCATGCGGAAGAGGAGCATGAATATGAGGAAGTGCCACGGACATACGAGGACCCCGTATTTGACGAGGAGGGCCATGCAGTGCGAGTAGGCATGCTCATCTCGCAAGTTGCCCATATTGATGCCGATTACAGCACACCTTACTTCGAGGTTGGGTCCAGTTCAACCCCGGGAGCTCCAATTAAAGAGGCGAGAGAATTCGGGTAAGTCCTTTGATGTTCGATTGATTTAAACTCTCGTAACTCAACTAATATAAGTTTTTCAGGTACGACCATTCACAACAAGAAGAATGACCTTCTCAAATCACACAACTGTACCCGGATAATTCATTGGAGCAGCCTCACGTTCCAGAAGATCCCGTCATCAGGCCTTATGTTAGGGGACTTTACTGATGTTTGTAAACGTTTATGGACTTTGCGTATAATATTCTAAGGTTTTATGTATGATATTATTGTTCTACTTTTATAATATGGATTGTTTCGAAGTTCGATAGTTTGGTTATTGTGTTGTTGAAACATGGTTTCTAATATAATTCGTAAGTACTTAGTAATAATGTCTAAAAGGGGGGCAGGTTTAACCCGTCCCTTGTATGTTCCAAGGAGGAGCGGGTTTTGAAAACCCGCCCCTTGATTGTCCAAGTAAGGCGCGGGTTTGGAAAACCCGCCCCTTGTGCATTCCCCAAATGGGTTCTCCAAGTGTTGGAGGGGCGGGTTTTATGGAGGGGCGGGTTTTGAAACCGCGCCCTCATGCTGTGGCCGAATTTCGCATAGGAACGGGTTTTGAAAACCCGCCCCATCTTTTGATACACGGGGGGCACGTTTTGAAACCCGTTCAAAACGAAGGGCGCGTTTTCAAAACGCGTCCCTTCGACGGTAAAACCGTATTTTACGAAATTAGGACCGTATTTCGCAAATTGTTTTTAAAACTAACTGTATTTCCGTACAAAACTCGACAAGCTCACGGGTAAATCTCTTAATGTCAAGATCAGGAGGCGGCAAAAATATTCCATTTCCGGGCCAAAGAAGAATTTCGTTTGACTCATTCCATATAGGATTAATCGGGATTGTCTCGGGAAAGTAACTGTTAGGATTTTTGGCCCGAAGTTGGTTATATTGCGATTTGGAGTATATTTGATTCGCTCGTGAAATATATGGAAGGTGAGAGAATATATCTGTTGGGGGAGATATATTGAATGATATTTGATTATATCACGAATATATTTACCTGCCAGATTTTCGATATACGTTGGGCCGTCTATTTTATAAATAGGTGTTGGTATACGAAGCGAATGAACACACGAGAGATAGCAAATCCTTAGAGCATAGAAGAGGGATACACGAGGACAAAGAGTGCGACGGTAAAGAAAGGGTGTGTGTTGGGGAAACACGGGAAAAACTTCGGGGTTATTTCTTACCGTAAAAGCGAAATCTTGTACTCGGGTAGGTCGAGGGGTTAGAGAGGGTCTTAAAATTTGTCCTCCATTGAATATAGTGAAATCTTCTTCTCCGTCCGTGGACGTAGGTCGATTGACCGAACCACGTAAATGTTTTGTCTCCTTATTTTTCGTTAACTTCCGATCGACGACCGAATCCAATTCGACTCGCTTCCGAGTCTTCCGCGTGCGCCAACAGTAACAACCTTGATAAACAATACTGAAATTGTTAACACCCAAACTCAGCGGAGCTCAAAACCAATTCATGCAAATACTGGTACCAAGAATTTTGGGGAGAGTTGAGTTGAGACGGGGGGTTGGGGGGTGAGCTCACGTGAGTCGAACGTGAGGGGATGGTCGTGTTGTCGTTTAGTTGATGTTGAAGAGGAAGAGAAACAGAAACGGGTGTGGGCAGTGATGATCCCCACGTCAGGCAATGGGACCGCCATCATCTCCACCAAATACCGTATTAAGTCGTTTGTCTTTTTTGTTTTGATAGACCAGAGAGCCGCCTCCATTTACCCAGGAAGCTCTTCGATTGAATCAACCACCGGCTCGTCTCATTCTTCCCTTCCCCTGCGATACCATCATATCGCAGTCGTTGCCTGATTGATCGTCCTCCCCTTTGATTGCTACGTATCACTTCTGCGTCGATTCCCCCCACCCGGTGTTTTTGTGGTGATGTTATTGTTGTGGATTGGCGATTTTTAGGTGGACGGGTGTTTTTTCTTTTTGGTTTTTGCGGGTCTGATTGTCTGTGTGATGGTCTTGGGTTCCAGGAAAGGCCCCTCCGGTGGGATGTCTCTGTTCCTCAAGTTGTTCTACAAAAAGCCCCCGGAAGGGCTGCTCGAGATAAGCGAGCGCGTTTACGGTGCGTGGTTTTCTACTCCACTTTGCCCAGTCTGTCCTGAGTGTCCGACGACTGTGATTTTTATGTGTTGATGGGCATTTTGTTTTCTGGAGAGGACGGTGATGGGATTGTTATAACTGCTTTTCTTGTATCCTATCAAGTATGGTGGAGTGAGATATGTAATTTTTTGGTGCAATTTTAATAGTCTGAGATGACAACCATTCTCGTTTGTGCCTGGTTGGTGGACAATTTATTTCGTGCAGCTGGTTTTGTATATCTTTATGTCATTTAATAGGTTACGAGGTTCGTGATGCCGAATATTTAGCTTTAATATGACAATGTCCGGGCTGGTAAGGTTTCTTTGGGCTGCTCATTTGTTAGTGTTTCGGAAAGTTCATCATGAAGAATGGGTAGGGTGTTCATTATCTCACGGTGGTACCATTGTTGCTTTTGATTGTTGCTTCTCTAAGGAAGCATGGGCAGAGCAAGAGTACAAGGCTCACATCGAAAATGTCGTAGAGCAATTTCAAGAGCAGTTCCCTGAATCTTCAATCCTGGTATTTAATTTCCGAGAGGGTGAAGAACGAAGCCAACTCACAAAGTTACTATCCGTATATGACATAACCATAATGGACTACCCTAGGCAATATGAGGGATGCCCTTTACTCCCTATGGAGGTGCTTCACCATTTCTTGAGGTCGTGTGAGAGCTGGCTTTCCCTTGGACACAATAATATGCTGCTGGTGCACAGTGAAAGGGGTGGTTGGCCGAGTTTGGCATTCTCTCTCGCGGCTCTTCTGCTGTATCGGAGGTTGTATAGCGAGAGTCCAAGACACTGGACATGGTTTACAAGCAGGCTCCTCGTGAGCTTTTACATTTGTTATCACTGTTGAATCCTGTAGCTTCTCAATTGAGGTACCTACAATATGTATCAAGAAGGAACGTCGCTGTAGACTGGCCTCCCCGTGACAGAGCTCTCAACTTAGATTGCATCATGATAAGGATTATCCCTAATTTTGATGGAGAAGGCGGTTGCCGCCCTATGTTTAGGATTTATGGGCAGGACCCCTTGGTTGATGAGAAGACCCCGAAAGTTCTGTTTTCAACGCCAAAGAGCAAAGTTATCCGGTCTTATAAACAGGTAATTATGCCCCTGATGATTGTTTCAGGACAAGTCACACCTGTGGTTTGATTTAAATTGCTGATGCTCTTCACAAAACGATATTCTCTCTGGAAATTATATTCTATTGATTCACTGCTTTCTCTTTGGGGCATATGTGTCTCAGTTTTCAACAGTAATTATATGTGTTTTGCAGGCAGATTGTGAATTAGTCAAAATTGATATAAACTGCCATCTTCAAGGTGATGTTGTGCTTGAGTGTATTCATGTGTCTGAGGACCTGGAGAGAGAGCAGATGATTTTCCGCACCATGTTCAATACGGCATTTATCCGGTCGAATATTCTGATGCTTAATCGTGATGAAATTGACACCTTTTGGGAAAGAAGAGATTTGTTTCCAAAGGACTTCAGGACAGAGGTGCATGCCCGCCTTAACTTTTTGGTTCCCTTTTGCTTCTTCTATTCAGTTGATTTTCCTCAGAGATTTAATTTTATTTTTCTACCAATTATTGAAGATTCTCTTTTCTGAGATGGATGCTATAACTCCCATTGCTGCGGTAGATCTTCTATGCTTTGAGGAGAAAGAAGGCCTTCCCATAGAGGCATTTGCTAAGGCTCAAGAATTCTTTAGTCATGTTGACTGGTTGGCTCCCAAGATGGATACTGCCCTCGATGTGATCCAGCAAGCAAATTTTGCAAATGCAGTCCTAGATAAAGCTAGCACTGATTTCCAGCTTCGCATGGAGACCTGGTCTCCTGTTAAGGAGAAAACTGGTGTATTGCAAGATGAGATAAAAAATCTCATGATTTTGAAGAATCAGATAACGAGGCGCACCTCCAGTTCCATCGACTTTGATAATCTGGCAATGGATTCTCAAACAAAACCTTCACATAGAGGAATTAAAGAAGCCAAACGCTTCCTGTCCCCTACGTCGGATGAAAGCATGAGGAATTCAGCTGCCTTGTCATCAAGAACGGGATCTTTATCCTATGCCCCTACTCTGGATACTATGAGAGATCCAAAGGTGGTTTTGTCTGATCTGGCTTCATCCAGGAGTGCTTTAGAATATACCTCTAAAACAAGTGAAGCATCAACTTCTCCGAGGATCGCCCCTCCGCCTCTTCCAAGACCAAATTTTGTGCTTTCTGCAGATTCTGCAGCTGATTCAAAAGAGCCACTGGCGCAACCGTTGACTTCCCATATTGATGGGGTCCTGGATTTTTCTGCAGCTGATTCAGTTGTGGACAAAATCAAATCTGATTCTCCTCCACCATCACCAGCTGCACTTCATCCGGAAGTTAAGACTGATGCAAACCGGATGGACATCCATAAAGATAACTGTGTGCACGTTCAGCCTCCTCTTTTGCCTGAGCAGTTAACCTCAATGCCGCCGCCACCACCAGTGACACCACCTCCTCCTCCTTGTCTTCCCTTCCTATCTGCTTTGCCCCCACCACCTCCTCCTCCAGGCCTTCCATCATCATCTGGTCAGCCACCTCCACTTCCTACTATTCCATTGCTCTCTGCTCCATCGCCACCACCTTCTCCTCCTAGTCCTCCATCATCCTCTGCTCCATTGCCATCACCTATTCCCCTTGGTCCTCCATCATCCTCTCCTCCACCTCCTCCTGCCTTGCTTCCTTCGCCATTATTTCAGCCCCCTCCATTTGTTCCGCCTCCATCTGCTCCTCCCCCTCCATTTGCTCCGCCTCCATCTGCTCCTCCTCCACCTGTTCCACCCCCTTCACCGGTACCCCCTACTCTTCCCAACAGAGCAGAACCTGCTTCTCCCCCACCACCTCCTTTATGGCCAGGGCAATCTGTGGAAACAAAGAGTCTTTCTCCTGCCCCACCTCCCCCTCCTCTTGCCCCAAACTCCCAATCATACCCCAGTGTTCCTCCACCCCCTCCATTTCTTTCAGGAAAAGGGGACCGTCAATCTGGCCTGAAAGCAAATAGCTCAATCGGTTCCCCTTCTCCCCCGCCACCATTGGGTTCTTTCGGCAGTGCTAAAGGCAGGCCCTTGTCTCGTTCTCTCAACCCTAAGGGTAGCACTAATAAAAGGCTAAAGCCCTTGATTGGTTGAAGCTATCGAGAGCAGTACAAGGAAGTATATGGGCGGAGATGCAAAAGTTTGGAGAGGCTGCAAAGTATGCATTAAGTTTTCTGTTCTAAGTATCCATATGAAATGGATTATTAATTAATCTTTGTTGTGATGGTTTCTTCTTTTTCCATATGTTAGGGCTCCGGAGATAGACATGTTGGAGTTAGAAAATCTTTTTTCTGCTTCCGTTCCAGCTGCAAATCAGAGTAGAAAGACAGGCAAAGGTGGTTCTGATGGACGGAAAGCAGACAGAGTTCAATTGGTAGTTTTAACTCTCCGGGACTGTCTTTACATGTTTATTGTTTTTTTTTTCCTGTAAAAAGATATATTTATGTTGTACACAATAACCTATACAATGTCTGTTTTCTCATTCTGATTTCTTGTTTCTATGATTGTTTTGTTGTCCATAAACTTCCCTTGTCTAAAAATGTTTTGAAACCACTATTTGTCCGTCGGAAAAAAGTGTGAACGAAGTCTGTGTGTGTAGGAAGACAGATTGGTGAGATAAAAAATCACGTCGAATTCGAAAGTCTTGGAAGAATTTTCTTTTTCTCTGTCAATATGAAAGTATGCTTGGAAACGATGTCTGAAGTCGGGGCAAGGGAAGAACTTACAGCAGCATGTATTTTCTTGCAGATTGACCATAGACGTGCATACAACTGTGAGATTATGCTTTCCAAGGTGAAAGTACCATTGCATGAATTGATGGTAGGTTATTATTTATTTTCTTCTCGCTGATAATGTTCCTCTGGATCTCATGTTGCTTTAAGCTGACCATGAATGGCCGTATCCTTTTTTAGAATTATGTTGATTATGCCATGGAAAACTACATTTTTAACTGCTGTTGTATATATATGTACCTGGAAAAACTCAAACCAACCATTTCTGAAACCTTTTTGAATGTGATAAAGGCCATTATAGTTTTTCAAGGTTAGTATTCTTGGGCTGCTTATTATATTGAAACTGATCACTAGTAGCTCATTTTTCTTGCATTGTTCTTCTTAATTAGTTTTGGTTGAATGTTGGGGAAGAATACAGAAAACACATTCCTCTTCCCTGTGCTTTTACTTTGGGGGTGGGGTGGGGGGATATGAAGGGGGAGGGGAGGGGAAATATATGTGTGAACTGGAATAGTTCATGTCTGATTTACCTGCAAATTCAACAGAGTTCAGTGCTTGCTCTGGAAGATTCAGCACTGGATATTGATCAGGTTGAAAACCTTGTTAAGTTTTGTCCGACCAAGGAGGAAATGGAATTACTCAAGGTAAATAAAACATTTGGCCAATGCAAATTGCTTTTATTTAAATTTTTTGATTATTTGTTTCATATAACTTTAGGTTCCATTTGTAGGGGTACACAAGAGATAAAGACCAGTTGAGAAGATGTGAACAGGTCTTTGCTCTTATAGTTAAATGATTTCTTGGATCATATCCAGTACATAGTGGTTGGAATATAAAGGGTCCATCTTTTTGTTTCATGAAATGAAACCATGAATCTATGACAATACACTATGAACTTTTGCATTGATGGCAAGCAGTGGAGCTTTTAACACATTGGGATGTACTATTGGAAGGATTATTATAATACTAAATTATAGGATTACATTTACAGGTGCCTCAAGTATGGTCGTTAAAATACATTGAATTGCTTACTTTCTTTAAGATATTACACATAATTTCATTTAAATTATTAGAAAAATGTTGTTTTTCGTTTTATTTCGTATCAGATTGCCTATGGCTTCTTTAATGCCACCTCGAGATGTAAAATTTTCCTCCAATGGTGAAGGTGTAGGAAATATATGTACATATATTTATCCCAATCATTGCAAATATTTTTATAGCGGCTAATTCTTTACCTCAAACCACTTATACCAAGGATCAACTTATCATGAAACCAAGTTCAACCTCAACTAAACTTATGTTTAACAGTATGGATAGAGAGACTAAAGTATTTGGCTCTATGCCGAGGGAAGTAGCGTTCAAAGCCAAAAGATTTGTACCGAAATATTCTCTTTCGTGATTGCGTGAGACGTTAGCAAAAGGTCCCTTCATTTAGTTGTATTCTTTTTCTGTTATTTTTTTTGTTTAAATGACATTGTAGTGGTCTCTCATATTATGGAGTTCTAGCATAGGAGAACAACCTGGTTATGAGCTTAATAAATGTAAACATCTTTGCAATTAGTTGTAAGGACAAGGTTGCATAAAAAACTTTGTTTAGCCTACTGCATAATGAAAATGATAATGCATTTGTTTTGTGTAATGCATGGGCTTTTGGGGAAGTACTTGCTGTCACTTTTGTCCATCACACTAAAGGGACACTGTGCTCTGGCAGTTCTTCATGGAGTTGATGAAAGTCCCTCGTGTGGAATCAAAGCTCAGAGTTTTTTCCTTTTAGATGCAGTTCATTACCCAGGTGAGAAAAGTGTGAACTTTTATTATTGGTACGGCTCTATCATATTATTGGCGATGCAAGCCATTAACTCTCTTGGTTTGTCATAAGATATCGAGGAACCATATCTCATTCATGTCTTGCACGGTGTTAGAGGAAGAGTAGAAAAGTTTAGAAGGTTCATCTTCCTTAGAGAAATTTACTGAGCTTCTATCCTTATGCTTCTGCTCTTTAACTTTGTACCAACAATCACGATTTGAATGAGCTGGAAACTTGATCTCCTGCACCGAAGACGACAATCTTTTGTTTCATGATTATTCTTTCTATAGATGCGACATCCTGCTTCTACTTCTCCATGACCGATTCTGTGCTGACCTTCTGGTCGTCCTTTTGCATAGCCTCTGCCTCTGCCACGAGACCTGCCTCCACGTGCTCTGCCGTAGGACCTTCTGTTGTTTCCAGAACGATCTCACTTCTACTTAGAAACATTCAACTTTGCTTGAAATGCTTGCTCCACTGGGGCTGTGTACTTGCCGACCCGTTTCTCATGAGCTTCTAGAGAACCCATCAATTCATAGAGATGGAAACTTCTGCGAGATCCTTCATCTCTTCAATCATTGTTACAACATGCTCAAACTTCTGTGGCAAGTTTTTGAGGATTTTCTCCACGACTTTTCAATCCGGAACGACTTCTTCGCAACTCTTCAATTGATTGAGGGTTTCCATGATCCTTCAGAAGTTGTCTTTGACGGTTTCTGCGTCTTTCATGGCTAGATTGTCGAAGTCTCTCCAAAGGTTCTGCAACTTTATAGAGATCACGTTCTGTGACCCTTTGAACTCCTTTTTTATGACCTCCCACGCTTCATTCACCTTCTTCAGGCCCAATATCCTCGGGTAGATGGTTTTGTTCACGGATTGTTGCAGAATCCATAGAGCCATGGCATTCTTCATGACGTTCTCCTTGTACGCATTCTGCTTATCTTTTGTGGGATTGATGACACCTTCTGCGGAAATGTTGTCACCTTATGGGAGAGAGATTCCTTCTGGAACTTCTTCATAGCCATCCTCCACAAGTTTTCATAGATCTTGCGAAAGGAAAATGGTCTTCATTTGAGAACTCCAATAGTCGAAGTGCTCAGCGTCGAAGATGAAGATTTGGTTGGGAGAAAAAGTGAAGAACATGCTGCCAGCGGATGCAAACATGACCTTTTGCGCTCAGATACCAAATTTGTTCGGGGCTATGTGTGAAAGGATTGCATAGGAAGGGAGAAGGTGCTAGCAAAACGTAGGTTCTGTACTACCGACGACCGTCTGTAGGATAGAGAAAACATTCTGTAGAGCTGTTGCTCCTACGAGGAATGTATATTGGAGTATTTTGGATGTGGAAATGTTTTCTCTTTCTTAAAACTTTCTCTTACATGAAATGTCTACACGTCCCTTTATATATAGGGAGGAGTAGGAAACTCAAATGATAATAGAAACCGCTACCTTAAATGACATATTTAATCATCTACTTAAATGCTCTACTTAATAACCCACTTAAATGACATTTCCGTTACTAATATTGCATTAAATTAGATCATAAATTACCTTCAATAGGGGAACATGATGGGCGTGAGAAGAGCATTAAGAATCAAAAGACTAATTGGTGTTATTTTGTACGACGTGTGGGTTGAGCGGAACAAACTTAATATGGGAGAACAAAGGATCCAACAAGAAGGCTAGCCAATTTAATACGGGGGAGCTCAAGTGGAATGAGGAGGGCGACTCAAAGTAGCTTTGATATGAACATGCGTAGTCTTGGGTATCATGTTAATAAGATTTGTCACGGTTGACATTAGGTTCGAGATGGCTATATATGCATAAGCTAACCACCATACCAGTAGCATCGAAGTCCCCTAGCGCATTTAGGGCGACCTCCAATGCTACTCGTTTTGATTCTTTCGGGGGTATGTCCCCTAATTATATGTACTTATTCTAGAGGAAATATATTTTACTTATAAAAACCTCCTTTATTGAAATTGCCTTAGATGAGATAAATTTTAGACTTATGAATGATCGTAATTTGTTCCAAATATAATAACCAATTTTATATGTTCGCAAGAGTAATTGGATGATCAAGGATGTGGGTACGTTGATCATTGAATCCAATCTTGGATAAATAGTTTCAATTTTGTAAGACTTATGTCCATATAGTGGGTAGATAGTTCTTTTTGTGGGAAACAATGGCACACTAAGAGGGGGTGAATTAGTGTCTTTCGTTTTGATTGAACTTTCTAGATAACTAAAACAATTTTTTCAATTTGCGGATGTGAACGTGTGTATCGTAATAAATCGTACGAAAGCAAATTTCTGAAATAGCTAATTCTGATAACATGACTAAGTAGTTGTAAATATGTTCTGATAACAGAACATAATCACTGTATGTGTGGATGTTTTTTTCTGATCACAAAAACACACAAGAAGGTTAGTAGTACAAAAATAAACAACACGATAAATTTTATAGTGGTTTAGGTAACGCGGATAACATCCACTCCACCCAACTGGATGATTTCCACTATTAGAAAATAACACATATAGCAACTCCTATGCATAGGTGTAGCTTTTCCTATAAGAGGCACGACTCCTCCTGTACTGAGACACTATTGATAAATCTACGAAAGTAGAGTTATCTAGGCCAATTTCATTCCTTTATTATGTTAGATTTGTGAAATATTGCGTTCACTACATAATAATTATTGATATTTCACAATATTCCCGATAGATTTGGATACTGCCGAATTTTGGAACTATTTCAGGGAAAGACGAAACAAGAAGATTGGGCATATCTTACAGAGACTCCGTACAGCTGCGAAGGAAAGTCATGCAGCTACGTGAAAGGAACGAGGATGGATGGGTTATCACAGAAAGTTTTGCCGCTGCACGAACCCGAGAAAAAGATTTTTTTCAAGATTTTCTTAGATTCTCTAGGTTTATTTTTTAGGCTTTATAAAAGTACTTTATTCACCGCTTGTGGGTGAGGGACGAATTTTTATCAAGGAGAGGTAGAAGGGAGTTAGATTATCATTTAGGATGTTTTTCTTTTCTTTGATTTGTGTTCCTAAAATGATGCTTGGCTAAATATTCTTTACTAGGATTATGTTGAACCAAATTGCGTAATCCAATTTCCTGAACTCGTTTTAGAACAATTCGTACTTTGGATGTTTATTTATTTTGTTTTATCTTAATGCGTACAATTCGTTTGGCCAGTGAATTGCAGTGATTTGTTATCCTAATTTAAACCTGGGAGAGGAATTTTAGGAGAGAATAAGAACGAAATAGCCTTGGTACATATCGTGAGAGCAAATTAACTAGTAAGTAATATCGGGAGATATACTTCGAGGTAACCATCAAAGGATTGATTTTTAATGCATTTCTTGCCTTTGCAATTCACTATAGCAATGTAGATTTTGTGATGGTTTGGAATCGTCTTTTGTAAACTCGGGAGAGGCACTTAGGGACCTTAGAGTCGAGTTAGTAAACAGAATTAGTACGAATTTGGGATAAGGGAGTGAAGGAATTTAACGAAACAAGGATGAGATACGTGATCTTATGCTTTTTCGACTGATTTAATTTCGATTCTTTGCTTTGATCTTTGCTTTTCATTAGATTAGTTTTGAAAATTAAAACACCAATTTCCTTTTTGGGTTGGCTACAAAAAAATTGCGATTGTATATGCTAAAACGTTTTATTTGCTATCCTCGTGGGAATGACAACTCACTCTATATTACTGGTTCTGATCCGTACACTTGCGGGGTGCGAATTTAGAGACTAAGTTTTTGACGACGTTGCCGGGGATATATTTAGAATTTTTCTTACTTACTTTGAAAGCAATTTGTGTTGTCCAAATCATTTAATTTTTAGTTATTGTTTTCTCTTTCAGACGTATGCGCCGGATGCACAACGAAGATGTATTTGTGATTGATCCTAAAAATTGAGAGGACATTTCAAGCACGAAGAAAGAATCAACAGAGCATGATGGAAGATGGAAAATGTAACAATATCAATGTTGACGCCGGATATAACGAGATCCTAGAAATTAATCCACTAGCTCCGAGAAGGACGATGCGGGACTTTGCTCCACCTACTCCCCATGAGCCCACCTTATTTCTTCGTCCCACGATTCAGCCACTTAATTTTGAGATCAAACCGTCGATACTCCAAATGATCGAGAACTCAAGTTTTGGAGGCTTATCAAACGAAGGTTCCCATTGGCACATCACTCGTTTTCAGGATCTATGTGACACGGTTAAATACAATGGAATTTTTGCCGAGGCAGTTCAAATGAGATTGTTTCCGTTTTCATTACGGGACAAGACTTGATCTTGGCTTTATTCCTTACCAGAAGATGCAGTCTGATAATGGGAGGAAATTTCAAAGATTTTTGGCCAAATATTTCCCATCGAGCCGAACCGGAAGTATCAGGAACGAGATCACAACCTTCCGTCAACATTCAACCAAGTCCATGTATGAAGCCTGGGAGCATTTGAAAGAATTGCTATGTCTATTTCAACATCACGAGAACCCGAAATGGATGCTCGTGTAAAGCTTCTATGATGGCTTAACAGATCAACATCAATCCACGATGGATTTCGCTGCAAGAGGATCTTTGATGAACATGACACCTGAGGAATCCTTAGAGTTGTTTGAACATATCGCTAACAATGGTCAATGGAATACATCAACAAGAGGAGTCATCAGACTGCATCAACTGGACATAATGACATTCATAAACGTCCAACCACAGAAGTTGCTGCTCTTCGAACTAAAAAATCGGTATCTAATAGCATATACTCTGATGTGCAGGTAAACGAAATCAAGGATAAGCACTGGAAGTAAATTATGTAGGAGCCAATTTGCGGATAAGCAACCCATATTCCAACTACTACAATCTCGGATAGAGAAATCACCCAACTTCTCATGGAGGAATAACGCAGGCCAATAGGAATGAATTTAACTAAGGATGAGCTAGCCTCCTAGTTTTATGACAAAAAAACCGCCACCTGAAAGTGAGAATAGGCCTAACGTAAATGATTTATTAACTCGGTTGATTGTCAGTCAGGAGAAAATCCGGAAGCAACACGAGGAGGTTCAAATGCGTCAAGAGATGATTTTAAAAGACCATGCCACGTCCATTAAACAGCTGGAAGTGCAAATTGGGCAGATTGCAAGATTAGTTACCAGTAGGCCACACGGAACTCTACCAAGCAACACTGAGGTAAATTTGAAAAAAAAAACATTGCATCATCATCACCCTTCACAATCGTCGTTACTTCGAAGAAGCCTTCGAGAAGATGGAGGTGGAGAAGGAACAAACTAGAGAGAAACATTGCAAGAAGAAAACAAGCGAAGAAGGAAGCGAGAAAAGTGATAAGCAGCCAGACGACGTCATAGCTACAAAGATACATACCTCAACAGCCCCATTTGTATGCAAATTTCCATTTTCGGAAGGCTAAAAAAATATACCGACGAGCAACAATTCAAAAAGTTTCTAGATGTTTTTAAGAAGTTGTAGATTAATATTCCCTTTGTGGCTTTGTAACAAATAACCAAATACGCCAAATTTTTTAAGGAGGTGTTGTCAAAAAAGAGAAAAATCGGGGAGCATGAGACTATTGCGGTTACCAAGGAGTGCATTGCCATTTTGCAGAAGAAGTTACCACTGAAATTAAAGGACCCATATAAGTTCTCCATTCCCTGTCGCATTGGAACTCAATTTTCATGTCATGCCCTTTATGATTTAGGTGCAAGCATCAATTTGATGCCACTTTCAATCTTTAGAAGTTAAACATCAGGGAGGTAAAACCGACATCCTTTACTTTGAAACTAGCTGATCGGTATTCCACTTATCCGAAGGGCGTAACTGAAAACGTGTTAGTAAAGATCAATAAGTTTACTTTCCCAACAGATTTTGCCATTCTAGATTACGAAGAAGATTGAGAAATTCCGATCATATTGGGAAGACCTTTCTTAGCCACAGGACGAGCTTTGAGGTAACTTTTAACACTGTAATGCCATCAGTAAGCTTCATGGATGTGAATGATGAAATCTTGTATGGAGACTTGTTTGAAAAATATGTCGCTATATCAATCGAATCGTGGCCACAAGAGGATGTACCAGTATGCGTTGCAGCGGAGATTGACGAATCTGAGATAGAGTAGGGTGCATATATGCGTCATTTGCCAAAGGCTGAACTGTTGGAACGCCCCATATCTACAGCGAAACTATCAATAGATGTGCCGCTGAAGTTGGAACAACCCGAGCACTTGAGATATGCATTCTTAGGTTCATCTAGTACTCTTCCGGTTATTATTTCGACTGCACTATCTAACGAACAGGAAGAGAGACTGTTGCAAGTGCTCTGGGAACACAAAACATCTCTTAGATGGAGCATTGTAGACATTAAGGGAATTAGTCCTGCGATATGTAGCACAAAATCAGGCTTGAAAAACCAAAAAAAGGCTTCGATCGAGTAACAAAGGAAGTTCAACCCAAATATGAAAGAGGTGGTAAGAAACGAAATAATAAAGTGGTTTGATGCACGAATCATATACCCTATCTCAAACAGTTAGTGGGTGGGCCCGTTTCAATGCGTTCAAAAGAATGGTGGCATGACCGTGGTGGAGAACAAAAAGAACGAGCTCATTCCGATGTGGACAGTCACCGGTTGGAGAATTTGCATAGATTTTGGAAATTTAAACACAGCAACCCACAAAGATCACTTTTCTTTACCATTTATAGATAAGATGCTTGATCGTTTGGCAGGAAAAAGTTTTTATTGTTTTCTTAACGACTATTCAGGTTACAACTAAATCGCAATTGCACGAGAAGACCAAGCAAAAAGAATGTTCACGTGCCCCTATAGAATGCTCGCCTTCCGTCGAATGCCGTTCGAATTGTGTAACTCCCCTGCCATATTTCAAAGAAGCATGACCGCCATCTTTTTTGATATTATCGAATAAAGCATTGAGGTATTTATGGACGATTTCTCTGTTTTTGGATTATCTTTCGACAATTGCCTTGATAATTTGTCGGTGGTGTTAACTCGATGCGAAGAAACTAATCTTATTCTCAATTGGGAGAAATGTCACTTTATGGCTCATGAAGGAATTGTTCTATACCACCGAATTTCAGAAAGTGGAAGTGAAGTCGACAAAGCTAAGGTGGAAACACTTGAACGCTTGCCACCACCTTTATCTGTGAAGGGGGTGCCGAGTTTTCTTGGCCATGAAAGTTTTTATTGAAGGTTTATCAAGGATTCTCCAAGATAACAATGTCACTTTGCAACTTGTTGGAGAAGGATACCGCATTCGTCTTTGATGACAAATGCATAGAGGCATTTCTCTAGCTTAAAAATAGGTTAGTTTTTGCACCAATTATTGTTGCACCAAATTGGTCAATGCCATTTGAGCTAATGTGTTATGCAAGTGACTTTGCCGTGAGAGCTGTGCTTCGCCAGAAGAAAGATAAGGTATTCCATGCAATTTATTATTCAAGTAAAACCTTGGATAGTGCGCCGGTAAACTACACAACCACATAGGAGGAAATGTTAGCCATTGTTCATGCTTTTGATAAATTCAGATCTTATCTTATTGGATCAAAAGTCATTATACAAATCAAAGGCTAATGCAACAATAAGATACTTAATTTCAAAGGCTAATGCAAAATTGCGACTAATCTGATGAATTTTATTAAATTCGATCTTGAGATAGTGGATAGGAAATGAGCGGACAATCAGGTGGCGGACCATTTATCAAGGCTGGAAAGCGACAACACGGTCCTAGACAAAACACAATGACATGGTTCCTGACAAACAACAGTTTGGGGTTAATGTAGCCACACCATGGTATGCTGATTACGTGAACTACATTGTGGCCAATATTCTACCAGATCAGACATACGAGCAAAGGAAGAGGTTTTTGCATGATGTTAGATACTACTTTTGGGATGAACCTTACTGTTCAAAAAGTGTGCAAATCAAATCATTCGAAGATGTGTGCCAGAGGAAGAAATCAAGCAAATCTTGGAACAATGTCATGCCTCGCCTTATGGGAGACACCGCGGTGGCCACAAAACTACGGTGAAGGTCATTCAATTTGGTTTCTTCGGGCCTTCAGTATTTAAAAATGCACATCAATTTGTTATTCATTATGATCGCTGTCAACGTATGGGTAATATAACTCGCCGTGATAAATTACCTTTGAAAAATATTTTAGAGGTCGAAATTTTATATGTGTGGTTGATTTCATGTGATCATTCGTTGAATCGTTTAGAAACCGATATATTCTTGTAGCGGTGGATTACGTGTCTAAATGGATAGAAGTAATTGCCTTGCCTACTAACGATGTTCTCACGAAGAAGATATTCACACGAATCGGAACACCACGGGCCATCGTTAGCGACGGAGGTTCGCACTTCTGCAATGACAAGTTCAATGCACTCATGTAGAAATATGGCGTGAATCACAAGGTAGCCTTGGCCTATCATCCTCAGATGAGTGGCCAAGTCGAAGTATCCAACAATGAAATCAAATGGATCTTAGAAAAGATGTTCAGTCCAAATTGGAATGATTGGTCGAGAAAGTGGGATGATGCCTTATGGGCTTATCAGACGGCATACAAGACATCAATTGGAACATCACCGTATCAATTGGTTTACGTGAAAGTTTGTCATTTACCCGTTGAACAAGAGCACAAAGATTTTTGGGTAGTCCAAAAGCTTAATCTAGATCTTCAAACTGTAGGTGAATAAAGATTACTTCAACTCGATGAACTCGACGAATTTCGGCTGGATGCATATGGGAGTTTCGAGATCTATAAGGACAATACAAAGAAATGGCATGATCGAGGATCAAGGATCGACAGTGCAAACCAGGCCAGCGCGTTTTACTTTTTAACTCATGTTTAAAATTATTTCCTGGCAAGTTCAAATCTCATTGGTGTGGGCCTTTTAAGATTACCCAACTGTTGAAAATTGAACGTGAGGTGGAGCACAAGGACGATGTCCCTGTCGGCACCTCTTATGGTGACCACACTAGTGGTGCCCCTACCATCTCCTTTCGCAAGCACACCTATTGCAAGAGAACAATGGACAAAGATGGAGGAATTCGTGGAGTATTCAATTACGTGCCATCAAAGGTCTGGCAAAATTCAAAGGCGAATCACTACAGCACTGAACGTGGATTTATCGGACCTTGGCAAGTAACCGCCTCCACCGTCGATATTTGATGAGGAAAATGAGGATAACGATTCTAAAGATACAACGCAGTGAGTACCCTTCTCCTCTATCTCTTTCGTGTCTTGCTCAATTATTTTATTTTATTTTATATCGCAACCTAGGACGTTGCTCAGTCTCTGTTTGGGGGTGTGGTGTTGTGTTGAGTTTGTGAGTGGTGTCTTCTTAGGTTCAGACATATTTAGGTCAATTTTTCCTGCATGTTCGGTTAGTACTTCTCAACGTCACCTTAGGAATTCGATATGGAATGTCTTTATTCGATGATGAGCTTATGGTTTACATCCTTAACGTGTGGAAAGATGAAATTCTAAGCCTAGTATGGTTAAACTTTTTGGTTGAGTTTTAAAAAGATCTCCCAATAGGAACCATGCGTAGCGGCAACATGTTACATCTCCTTAGAATGTATGGTGACTGGTGACGAGTAGAGTAGTTTGAATTTTCTCTTATAACGAAATATTTGGTGTATGTGCTAAAAAACAAAAGAAGAAAAAAAGAGAAAATGAGGTTGCCATGGCTTTGAGTACCAATGTTCCGGTGTTAAAGAAAAAAAAGAGATATTGCTTGGATATGTGCTTGTGGTGTGATTCTTTTGTGCTTGCTTGAGTGATTAATCTGAGGGGTGCCTTATTACCTAATGCCTTGGTTCAACTGGACCGGGAGTCATTGATCGAGAGCTTGTTACATGAGCTTTTGCTGGAATTAGATGAAACATTTGGAGTCGTGAAATGAGAAAAAAAAAGAAAAGAAAAGAAGGAATGTGTGCTTGCGGAAGGAATGGCAGGGCCACCATCAGTGTGTTCACCATAAGAGGTGTCGACAGTGGCATCGTCTATGTGCTCCACCTCATGTTCAATTTTCAACAATGTTGCCTTGGTAGTTGGTTTCTGGGGGTGAGCAATCTCTTCTGTACGATTCCATTGTACCCCTGCCTTCCTGGATGAATCAATACTTATTCCCTCTAATATGCAAAACGCCAAAGTTGCTCGTTCCTTTGTCACATTATTGGTGTTCGTCCCTGGAATGAGTCTTGCCTAGACAAAACGGATCCATATTTTGATATCAATCGTGAGATCCTTGCCATATATTGCTAGAGGTTCATTCTTTCTTGAACTCTTCCATGTTGCCCCTGTCATGATGGTTGGATAGGTGGGCTTGGTGGCAGGGTTTTGGCAGCGGGCTGTGGCGACAACAACTTGGCTGCAGGGCTCTTGACGAGTGCCTCAATCGTGGAGTATGCCGTTGTTGTTTCCTCCAGATGGCTGTGAGAGTGGTGTCGACGCCCTCTTGCAAAATAATCAAGAGTGATTAGGGTAAGAAGGGAAACCGCGTCCGAGTGTCTGTATTACAGCTGCACGAGATTTCCATGCAGATGTACGAAGTTTCTGTAAACTTTAGGTCGCCGTGGTGCAGCTGCAACTGTTAACCCTTTCTTTTATTCAAGCACAACCACCCCTGTGCCAAGGATGGAATTTCCCGACGGCGGCTCCACAATTTGTACAGGTTCCGCGAGATAGTTTCAACGTGGCGAGCCCCACTCGAGCACGTAGCGAGCCCTAAGGAAGTAGACGACGACCCCTGTCCAAGGTTGAAGTTTCTCGATGGCGTCTAGATCTCCTCGAGATAGCGATTATGTGGCGAGCCCCACACGAGCACGTAACAAGCCCTACGCAAGCAAACAGCTGCCCCTGTCCAAGGATAGATTTTCACAACGACGACTCCACACGACCTGGCCAATCCCTCAAGATAAAGACTACGCGGGTTGCTCCATGCAAGCGAACAACTCCCCCTGTTTTGGGTCACATACACGGCTTCTCCGCGACTAACTACAGGGTGACCCCGTTTAAGGTAAACTTACAAAACCGAAAGCAACAATAATCTGTCAGCACAAATACAAGTGAGACAACAACCTTTTCTTTCCCACATGACGTTATTCTTTTCTCTCAACAAATTTTATCTCTTGTTTCTTACGCACCGATGTTTTTCCAAATCAATTGATAGGATGGGAGACCAATCCCCTTTTCCTTTGTTTTTTTTTTTTTTTAAATTTCTTTCCTTATAGTGAAAATCAGTCAATATTGATTTTCATTTAGAATCTGATTGTGGGTAATACGTAGGGATGAACATTCGGTATTCCAAATTCAAATCGAACCGAATACCAAAATGCCGAATACCAAACTTTTTAAATTTCATCTTCCAAATACCGAACCGAATTCCGAATTTCCGAATACCGAAATACCGAAAATTTCGGTATTTGAAAGTTCCAAACTTTTAATTTGGCCGAATTACGAGCCTGAACCCGTTTAAAAAAAAGAAATCCAAGTAAAAAATCAATAGCGACGATCACAGTGACTCTAAATAAGGTGACGTGAAGGCACGATCCCATCTACATAGCTCAATAAGTTTAGGAAATCGATACACTACCAATGCGGGAACAAATGGATGCCGCCCTGAGGTCCACGGAACTCTAATGGTTTGTGACTAACATTGGGCACGCTACAGGAAAAATTGGGAAAGTTAAACCCCTAAGTAATTTCATGGACCCATTCATGACAGAGACATCATCAATCAATTAACTTGCTAAGGAGAACTGCATATTACGATTGAAGAGGTGGGGCATACCTACCCCCCACCTTCCTTTATTCACTGGACAAAAACGGAAGATGATTTCCCTCCACAAGACTCTGTGACTTGGTCGGAGGAGGTCGAGCACGAAGACGTCGGAGGAAGAAGTACATGGAGCCGTCGGAGGAGATGGAGCACATGAGTCGCGGAGGACAAGGAGAGGAATCCCTAGGCAGACCTGTGTTTAATTCCTTTGTAACAAAAAGATGGGCATGGGACAAAAAAAGTCGAAAGCACCGTGGGCTAAAAGCCCTTCTGACACGAGCCCAACAATATTTGGACTTATTCGGAATATCAAATTAATTTTTTTAAAATATCTAAAACTGAATTTTTTTATAAACATGACACTGAATCAAAAATCAAATACCGAATTCCAAAATCGACGTACCGAAAATTCAATTCGGTATTTGGAATTCTGAATTTTATGCTCACTCCTAAATACGTGTGTATGGATTCCATTTTTCAAACTTATTTTAATTAAGGTAGATTTATAGATTGTTTTTATTTAAAAATAATTTATATGTTTACAAATATATTAGGGAAGAAGTTTCGTGGACGTTCCTCATGTAGGCCTCTCTCAATGTGCAATGATTAATAGAGTGGACTCTCGGGTCCCCGACGCATGATTAACTTAGGGGGCTCTAATCGGTTACGCCAGAGTGGACGCGATATGTCTTCCTTGGGGGACTCAGTCAAACTGATTTTCGCGGGTCTGAAATAGAAACTTTTTAGCTTGCGATGGGTGGCTTGTAGACTACTTTACTTGTACGGCACCTTGAGCCTTTCTATTCAACTCGCATGGCGGTTGATGAGTAAACTTTTGCGGTGTACGACATGTCACTTGCTCCGTTTGATGCTCCTGTGCCTTCAACTTTCTTCTTCCCTTCTACTACGGCTGCCTTGTGGGCGTTCTGCAGCATGGGTGACACCCATATTCCCCATTAATTCTGAGAAGATTTGAGTTTTTTTTAAGGTTAAACTATCAAATTTATCATGAACTTAATGACTTTTTTTCCAATTTATCGCATACTTAAAAAAATATTATCATACATCCACAAATTTAGACGTTATATCACATTTATCCTCGGTCAGCCACAAGTACTAACGGCCTATTACGTGGCACTAACATGATACTAACTCCGTTTATTCGTTTGACAACGATAAAATTTTTTAAATATGTCATGAACTTAGTACTTTTTTTTAATGTATTCTATACTTAAAAAACTATCATCATATATTCTCAACTTTAAACATTACCTCACATTTCTGATCTGTGAATCGTAAGCACTAATGAAATAATACGTGGCACCAATGCGTCATCCCGGTTCACACCTTTTTGAATCTAATTATCTTAATCGATTCCAAAGTGAAACAATAGCTAATATTGCCACATCTTTTCAAGTGTTGATACACTTCTATCAACTTGCATAGTAAATGCCAACTTGAAATAAAATTTCCCTAAACAAGTAATAGAGCAAGCAACAAAATCTTGATGTAAGCAAGCTAGTGTCATCCTATCGTCAAATGCATTAACAAGTCAGAAATGAACCTCGCAAATCACATCAAGAACCAAATGGAAGATGAAAGAGGGGTGAAGGGCAGGAGTGCAGGCAAAATGAGTCACGGGGGACGTCTCCAGATGAGTTGGGAGGTGCGGGGATAGTGTGTAGAGCATTGTGGGGAATGATGCGACGTGAGAGGAGCATAATGATAAGGTAATAACCCTAATTTCTCCCAAAACTTTTTATCTTTGTAAAATGGAGAAACATAATTAGTCGCCACATCGGTACCACATATTACTCCGCTAGTGCTTGCACGGAGGATAAATGAGATATAATGCTTAAAGTTGAGGATATATAATGACATTTTTTAAAATATAAGATATATTGAAAAAATGTCACTAAGTTCAGGATATATTTGCTAATTTGGCTCAAAATATTTTATTAGGAGAAACAGAGTTAATGTTACGTCGGTGCCACGTAATATTACGTTAGTGCCAGTGATTGAGAGATGATAAATGTGATGTAACATGTAAAGTTGAGTATATTTGATGATATTTTTTTAAGTATAGGATAAATTGGAAAAAAGTCATTAAGTCCAGGATATATTTGATAATTTGTTCTTTTTAAATGAAACATTCATTTAACTGTTTCAAAGATAATAATAATTTGATTGTTCTGAAGCCAAATAATTAAATATATCCTGAACTTAGTAACTTTTTTCAATTTATCCTATACTTTCAGAAATGTCATCAATATATCCTCAACTTTAGACGTTATATCACGTTTATTATTTGTTGGGGGTAATGTATTTTCCAAATAACTCCAAAGTTCTCGACAATCAAACACAAACTTAGAGGATTCTAACGTTGATACTACCGATGTTTTGAAATATTCCATAAAAGTAAACAACGAAAATCTAATAATGACAATAATTTCTTTTAACAAATCAAATTCGAATGTTTTAAGTCTAGGGGTGAAAATGAGCCGAGCCGCTCGCGAGCTGCTTGCGAGCTAGCTCGGTCAAAGCTCGGTTCGAGTTCGACTTTGACCCAACTCGAGCCGGTTCGTTCCGGCTCGTTAACGAAACGAGCCGAGCTCGAGCCGAAACACTAACAGCTCGAAGGCTCGCGAGCCTAATATTATATAATAAATTTTAATAATTTATTAATAAAAAATTAATAAAATTACCTAAAAAACTTTATCCTTCCCCCTCCCCACCATCTGTGGTGAAAGCAAACCCTAAAGAAAAAACCTCTCTCTCCCTCTCCTTTTAGCGTGGCGATCTCCTCTCTTCATTAGATACCTTTTCATACTTTGTTTCTCGCGAGGATCGGCCGGAGCGAGCGTCAAAAAGTACCGGAGAGGAGCTGGCCGAATTTTACGCCCGCGGGTAAGTGACAGAAAGAAGTGAAGGCGTCATAGTCAAGGTACGCTTCCCATCCCCTTACCCTCTCATATTGTGTTTGGGCATGATGATTCAAAGCACACAAAAATTAATAAAATTACCTAATAAAATTTTAATATATTTGTTGTCTTATTATTGTTATGGTGATTGTAATACTCTTTATAATATTTTATATGCAGGTGATGATGCTTGTGATATTATTATGATTGGTAATGAAGTTATATCGTGAAGATGTTTTAAGAGTATGATTCTTGTGGTTTGTGATTATTTTGATAAATCTGGTTCTATTTATGGAGATGTTTTGGGAGAATAGTTTAGAGATGTTTTGGAATTATGATTTTGTTGAAATATTTTGACAATATTGTTCATATTTATGTTTTTGAAGTGAACTTTATTATATATGTTTTCGAGCCAACCGAGCCGAGTTCGAGTCAACGTCAATATATGTATATTTTGAAATCGAGCTCGAGCTTTCGAGCCGAGCTTTCGAGCCAAGCTTAGGCTCGATCTACATTCGAGCCTTTCGAGCCGAGGTCGAGCTCTCCATAATTGGAACGAGCCGAGTTCGAGCTCCAATTATTTGAGCTCGGTCGAGCTTGAGCCGAGCTCGAGCTCGAGCTTTTCCTAATCGAGCCGAGCTCGAGCCTGGGAGTACTCGGTCTCGACTCGACTCATTTTCACCCCTATTTAAGTCTTTCGTTGTTTTCTCTGAATCCCTCAAATGCAATTAAACTACTATGTAATCTCTCAACTCCCCCACCAAAAAAATATCCTCACACAGATAGAAAGCATAAGTAGAAAGCTTGTTCGGTTGGAGACAGAAACGATTTTTATTTCAAGGGACGACCGTAAATATCGAGTCTCGACAAATGCCGAGAAATATTGATGTAATACAATTTAAAAGTGTGAACGTAAAAATTTCGCAGTCTGTGTATAGATTTTAAACAACATACAAATTGACATATTAATAATGTAGCGGGTTGTGTTTCTAGTCACGAACGAAGCACATGAGTCCTTTTTTTCGATCCTTGAAGAATAACGGTTACGGATGATGATATTGACTCTGGCGAAATTTTAACAGAAATTTAGAATAATATGTTGTTGAAGTCGTCGGGGCCTTTGGGTTTCAGCCAACAATGCTTTAGCACTTGGTGAAGTTGTCGGGGCTTTGAGATTGATTCGACAGAACTTTGGGGTGCGTTGCAGAAGAACAATGGAGCGAAGGACGTCGACGGAACTTCGACAAGCAGAAGGTGGGAATCCACGAGAGCTTTTTCAGGAGCCGTCTCACATATCTCTTATGAAGATGTGTGGTGTGTATAAATGACTTGTGGATGTCTCTATTTATAAGGCTTTTAGGGCAATTAATATTAGGAAGCTAGTGACATTATATTTAGCAGCTTCCCGTCGATCGGACTATTGATTGAACTTGGAGTATGGCGTAATTTGGCCTTGAATCCTTTTGTTTGGGTGGCCTTTTTTATGACCCAAATATAACATGGACTTTAGGTATATAGCACATTCGTATCCAAGGCTAGTTTTTTATAGCCCACAATGGGCAATACCCATTAGGTTTAATATTATAATGTACGCAAGATGGTAATATATCAGAAATAAAAAATTTTGATGTCGACGTATGTCCCCATTTTAATTCATTTCTCCTATAGAGCTTATGATATAAAGAGAACAGAGTTAAACTTATATCAATTCCTTTGTTTGTCACTTTATCTGGGGAAATATCATCGTTGGAGCATTTGTTTGCATATATGCTAACCTGATAGGATAACTGTTTATAACATAAAATTTTGGACCGGGCTTGTCAAGCCCATGGAAAAGACAAATCAGGTTTGAGTGACCTGAGACGAAACTAAGGCCTGATTGATCGAGCGATCAAAGATAGGGTCACAGTGTTTGAGCGACCAAAGTGATATATAACGGTTGGACGACAGCAGACCATCAAACGTGATCAATGAACGTGGGATGATAGCTTTTTCTTAGGAATTAGTTAGGATGTCATGTTATCTGCTTATAAATATTTTGGCTTCGTTTTTGTGAAGAACACCATTCAACAGCAATTCATCAATTTGTCTCTTTTAGTTTTCAATGACATATGTAGGCTCTTAGATATCGTCAACTTGTTTTCCTTCGTTTCCTTTGTATGGCGACCACAATTTCAACTCGAAATTCGAACCCTGTGTTCGAGCTAGATATCCTCAACACGTTGGTTTTTTGGTTTTTTGACGACCACAATGAAAGTAGGTTGACTAAAAGGAACACTATATCATTGGACAATACATTTATTGATTGTGATCCGTCCCCTCTGGAAAATGTATCCGTCAGTACACAAGGCATAGGAAACCAGCTAATGGGGCCCCAAATTGGATTTCCCCCAATCCTGCGCTGGAATCGGAGTTATCTGTCATATGACAGATGCACCACACCCTACTCGATAGGTCGGAAAATATGGATGATGGAATAGAGGGCCTCGAGCGCAAGATGTATGGGAAGATGGCTAGTATAAGCCGGGTGTCGAAATCTTGGCTGGGACACTAAAAAGTGGCAATTATAGCCGACATGAGGTAGGCACTGACTTTTCTCCCATGTGTGGTGACTCTTATAGAGCCGCTGTTGCAGAGGGAAGAGGAAAGTATCCCCTCAGGGCGGGGCACTGGGCTTCAAATAGTAGTCCTCAAGTGAATCCCGCTATAAGTAATAGTCCTCAAATTAATCCCCAACGCTCCTATGTGCCAGTTACGTGCTTAAATTGGACGCCAAAGGAGCGGGCAGTGCATGGGCGACGGGCCAATAATGAGTCTCCGTATCGCGATATGAAAGTTTCTCTCAACCGACTGATCCGGATCTGTTTGCTCCTCCAAACATTAGGGATTTAGGGGCCCGTCACGGGCCAGGGATTTACGTGATTTTGTCACATGAGTTATCGAACAAACAATACCCGGGAAGAATAGGCAGGCTGAGGTAGAGCTTTACCACGCTCCCTACCCTAAGTACATAGACAGGGATTTTTTGTACCCTAGGGTTCCATACATCGCCCGATTTTCGCCGGTCGGGGAGGGGGGGAAGGATCTCACCGACGGAGCACATCGCTCGGTTTACCCATCAAACGGGTGAAGTGGTGGTTAATGGTCTTTGGAAGCTGCAGCTTTTCCCCACGTCGTTCACAGGGGCTCCTTTCACATGGTACATCAATCTACCATCAAATTTGAATCGAAATTGGGAGGAAATGCCAGTGCAATTCGCTCTATCCTTTGCACGGTCATATACGACTGTGACCTTGTAAGAGTTGGCCCACATGAAGCAACAACCGGGTGATTCGGTGGATGTCTTTTTGTATAGGCTCAGAAAGACTCGCCTGCGTTGTAAAACTTCTGCCTCCGAGAGTGAGCTTATTGCCATTGCTTAGGATACCCTCCTCCTTCGTATTCAAAAGAAGTTAGAAGAGGAAGTGTTTAGAGAATGGAACAAGCTTACACGAAGAGCGACACGTTATGAAAATCTCCTAAGAGAGAAAGCACATGCAAAGGAAGCTATGCCCCTTGTCCTATGGTCACATATCAAGCTGACGTCACGCTAGATGTAGACGTCTCAAAGCACAGGAAAGGGCGCCCTCTTACCTTTGAAAGGCTGCTTAAAAAGAATTTTTGACAAAAGCCTCTTAGAAATCCCAAGAAGAGAGGAAGTATTCCTTCGATGAAAGCAAAGCGGATGACATTTTTAAGTTCATGCTCAAACATGGCAAAATCCGTCTCAAAAGTGGCCCCTCTTACCTGTGAAGGACTCATGTCCCCAACAAAGCTGCTGCGCTAGGGACTAGTCAGCAGCCTGCCCAATACGCGGGAAGATTGAATGAATAGCCGCAAAAACCAGCCCAAGTGAGTCCCTAGAAGCGACACACGTCGACAAGGCTGAATCAGTCACCGGTCCACCAAATAGGGGAGGTCATGCCCAAGGGAAACCTAGCGATCTCTCCTAACGGAGAGCCAAAGGTACAGCCTCGAAACTAGTCGCCAGATCTCTGCAGTAATGCGAATGACCCATCCCTCAATTCTTCACTACGGACATGCTCTGCTATAACTATAGGCCGATTGCTGCTCATAAGATCCTAATCACCCATATGTGTAATGCATGCGGCATCCAATACTTCTTGTTGTTAGCAAAAATGTCCGCCGAAGGAACTCTCTCGATCAGCCCCTCAACGCCCAACTCAGGTATGATTGAGACACGTACTAAGGTATTGAAGGATATGACCGGCGATCAAGCGACAAGGGGATACGATCCTCATTCTAGAGAGTTCATCGGGTACTTACGAAATGAATCTTTAGTAAGTCAAAGGGCTTCGTTCGCGTGGCTAGTGGAGGGAGTATACCCCTCCTGACAGCCTCCTGAAGTCATTGAAGAATGCAATGCTTTGACTCCCCGACATAATTCGTTAAGGATAAGGATATTGTTGATAATGAAGGTAAAAGTACCCCCTTCCCTGCAAAGGTAGTTATACCTACTAATTTTCCTTTAAGGTTGCTTAAGAGACCCCCTGAGTCGCTACGACAACACACACCCATTGCATATTCGAGCGCCGTTCATTGGCATCCCCGTTGACCGAATTCGGATCGACAATGTTGCCACAATCATTGTGTTACCCCTAAGCGTATATAAATGTTTAGGAAGGGACATGTCAGAGCTGGAAAGTACCGTTGTGAATGTCGGTGGCTTTAATGGGAAGGTCTCCCCTAGTATGGGGGTAACCTCAATCACTTTGAGAATGGCTGGGGTCCCATATACAGGAAACCGCTTTCTTTGTCGTTGATATTCAATCCACATTTAACGTTCTGTTAAGCAGGGATTGGGTTCACAAGGCTGGAGTTATATATTCGACCCTTCACAGAGAGTTGTTCGTGTGGGAGTACAATGGTCTTGAGATCGTAACTGATCAAAGTATTAATGCTTGCACTGATTTGGTTGCTTTGTCAACAGGCGATGAAGCAAGCAAAGGATCTAAGTCTCCAGAAGAAGTACGAGCTGGGTGATCCCACTATGGGCCCATTGGAGAACCTTCTAGCAAGTTTGATTATCTAGTCTCCTACGAAGCTTGCCCGCAAGTAATGCACCACCCAGTGGTTCCGACTGGTTGGGAACAGGATTCTGTGGAAATGGAAAAAGGGGTCGAACCAGGCGCTGACCTGACTCCTTTGGACATGAAGGCGGTAGGATTGAGCGATGGTCTCAACAACGGCGATCAAAAAGAGTGGAAGCCCGAAAGACTTCCCATACAAGATAAGGAAACCAATGAAGTAGACACCAAGTAATATGATCGACAATGTAATAATGCGTCGATTAAATATTTATAAGTTGTCTAGGATTAGTCCGGACTTAGAGATTGCAAATAAAACATAACTTGTTGTGCCTTGCTTTCATGATATAATAATATTTCCCATTCCAATACCTCGATTGTCCCATGTGATCCTCTAGTTGAGGTAAACTTAGGGACGTATGATAATCCAGAGTGACGTATATGAGTGGGTTACTTGGTGATCATATCGCCAGATCAATTAGGCAAGTACTGTTTCGCTTGGGACTATGCAGAAATGCCTGGTCTTGATCGAACTTTAGTGGAGCATAAACCTAAAATGCTAGGGAGCATCAAACCTGTAAAACAAATGCCGAGAAGGATGTCGAAGGAGGTCCTCCAGTTGGTCTATGAGGATATAAGAAAGCTATTTAAAGCTAGATACATTCGAACGGTAAGATATGTGGAATGGATATCGAGCATATTACCGGTAATAAAAAAGATGGTAAAATTAGGGTATCCATAGATTTTAGAGATTTGAATCAGGCAACGCCCAAAGATGAGTACCCCATGCCTGTAGCTGACGATCCCATAGACAAAGCAACATGACATGAGTTAATGTCATTTATGGACGGTTATTCGGGGTACAATCAGATATTCATCGTCGAAGAGGTCTACATAAAACAGCTTTCAAATGCCCAATGGGCATATTTAAATGCGTAGTCATGTCGTTCAGACTTAAAAATGCTGGAGCAACGTACCAGTGGGCAATGACGTTATCTTCAACAACCTAATAGGGAAAATGGTCGAGGTATACATTAACGACATTGTGGTTAAGTCTGAACGTTATCTCATATGAAAGAAGCTTTTAAAAAGAAGAGAAAACAGGATTGAAGTTCAACCCTTTGAAGTGCGCGTTTGGTGCTCAAAGAGGACAATTCCTAGGTTCTTGGTGCATAAACGAGGTATTGAGTTTGATCAATGCAAACCAGAGGCAATTAAGAAATTGCCTATTCCACGCACTAAAACAAAGTTGCAGGAATTTCTAGAAAAGGTAAATTACATCTGACGATTTATAGGCAATGTGGCCTATAAAATAAAAGTTTTTTCTACTATTCTAAGCGGAAACACTAAAGGACAAGTGACATGGACCAAAGAACACGATGATGCCTTCACGAGGATAAAAGAGTACCTCGTTAGTCCCCCTGTAATAGCACCACCAATACCAACTCTACCATACACCTTGTACGTGTCAGCGACCAATATTAGCATTGGAGCGATGTTAACCCAAGAAGTTGAAGGATCCGAGCGAGTGATATACTACCTGTCTCGTTTACTCACAGAGACGGAACAAAAGTATACATCGCTGGAGAATTATGCTTGTCCATTTATTATGCAGTTACAAAACTAAGACACTATATCGGATTGATTTATGTTTATTTAGTCTCTAGTAAGCTATAGTAAAAGCATTCTTCGATAGCCCCCTAATACCGGGACGCATTGACAAGTGGAGTTTGATCCTTCCGCTTACAACATATATTACAAACTGCAATCATCCGTTAAAGGACACGCACTAGCACAGTTCTTAGCTGACTACGGAAACATGAATGTCGACTCAGACACACTGAGAACGTAAGCACCAAAAGAATGGACCATTTCTTTCAACGAAGCCTCAAATAAAGAAGGAGAAGGCATCATTGTGGTACTAGAGTACCCTTTGGGAAATAAAACGAGGTAGGCCGACAGATTAGAGGATGAAGTTACCAACAATGCCGTCGAATATGAAGCACTGATTTTAACACTAATAGTGGCAAGAAAATGGTGATTGACCCGAATAGTGGTGCAAGGAGATTCACAGCTTGTCTTACAACAATTACTAGGCGAAATAAAATGTCATTCGCCTCATCTTGAGCAATATTTGAACATAGCAAGAGAACTTGCCAAAGAGTTCAAAGGAACTACTATAATACACATTGGGTGATCATTGAATATTGAAGCCAATCATCTCGCACAAATAGCGTCTGCGTTGGTTCACTACGATGAGTCATTCTTGGATGGTACGCCAATTATGATGAAGAAGCCTGCTCTAAAGCTCCTAAAATAGGAAGCTAGAGACGAAAATATCAACGTTGTAAGATTGTTCAAAACGACAGGAGATCGACGGACCTCCATCATTCAATTCCTAGAAGACCTTCATCAAAAGTAGAATGAAGAAGTAGGGTCACTGCCAGGCAATACATTTTAATGGAATCCCCACTCTACCGAAAAACCAACGGGGGAATCCTACTGAGATGCATTGATATGGAGGAAGCTATCCTAATTATGTTGGAAACGCACAATGGTTAGTGCGGTACACGCCAAGCGGGGGTAAAAATGTGTAGGACAATTAAACGACATGGGTTCTTTTGGCCATCTTGATGAAAGATTGTATAGAAATGGCAAGAGATGTCAGGCATGCCAGCATTGTGCCCCGATTATTAAGTTACCTGCTGCGGATATGAGCGTCATTGTGAAACCTTGGCTTTTTTTAACTAAGGCAATGGATATCATGGGAGAGATCTATCCTCTCTTCTCCCGCGGAGATGCTTATATCTTAGTAGCACTAACAACTTCGCCAAGTGGGTATAAGCTAAGGCGTTTGAAACAATATCTCAAGGGAATATAGTGGAATTCATAAAGGAGGTCCTTATTTATAGATACGACATTCTAGGATATAGTGGTCGATAATGCCAGTGTTTTTAATGGCGAAGTGATGCAAGAGTTTGCAAAAGATTTTGGCTTTAAGATAATAAACTCGGCACCATACTATGCGCAGTCAAATGGGCAGGCTGAGTCGACAAATAAGTTAGTTAAGAACGTGATATAAAAAATGATAGAAGGAAATCCCAGATCGTGGCACAAGTTGTTGCAAGAAACCTTGTGGGCTCTGCGGGTTAGTAAAAGAAAGAGTGTGGAAACAACACCCTTCAATTGGTCTATGGGCATGATCTAATGTTACCAATAGAGATAATGCCCAAATCCTTACGGTTTCTTAAGCATATGGGGGCTCATCACCGGTATGAGGAAGACATGCTCCTGTAGTTGGAGAATTTGGAGCGAAATCATTTAACGACTTGAATCATTTAATCACTCATAAGAAACGGGTCGCGCGATACTATAACAAAAAGGTCAGGATCTTTCGGAAAGGAGACCTAGTGTGGAAAACCAAACTCCTGGAAGGGTCAAAAAATTACTTTTATGGAAAGTGAACCCCAAACTAAGAAGGGCGGTCACAAGTAGTGAAGCCATATTTAGGCAACACATATCAGTTGGCCGATTTAAATGGAAAATCCCATTAGTTAAAGATTAATGGAAAATATTTGAAAGAATATCGTTGTTCGATATGTGAAGCTTGCAAACAAAAGATCAATGGCGATACCCGAATATTAACCTTAGACGAGTTGAAGCAATGGAGTGTTCATCGCTCATTTGCTCACGGTACAACCTTTAGCCAAAGGCTTACCTTGAAATAAAGCGTTACATAATTGATCCTAATGATCACTGGAACTATAGCGGACACTAGTCGTCCAGTCCTTCTGGTTGCCATCCCCTACAGAATTTACCCTGTGTGGTGGTGTTTTGAGCCCAGACTTTGGGTCATCTGGACAGAGATTGAGACCGAAGTCTAGGAAGGCAAACTATGTAGTTCCTTGCCGCGACATTTTCTAGGGTGGTGACCTTGGGTCCCGTGGTTTGAAAGATCGAAACCACAGGCTAGGAGGAAACCACTGCAATTCCCTGCTCTGGTCTCCAAGGATGTTGCATTTAAGCCATGGGGCCCTAAGCGAAGCACGACCCTCATTCTAAGGTTGTGGACCTAGGCTTTCAAAGGGTCTAAAGTTGTGAACGTAGGCTTTGTGTTTCAAGAAAAATTTGAAAGAGGATGGCATCTCGGCAAGACATCTTAGCATAAAACTAGAGGTGTGCCCATTTTGCTAAACGATCGATCCCATTTATAGGCTCGTCGAACGTCATATATGAAATCTTGGGAATGATGGTCAAAGCCCTAAATGCGAGTCACGAGAAAAAATGTGGGAACCCCAACAACTTTAATGGATGGCACGTTATTACAGTGGGAATCTCAGCAAATATAACTGTTTGGCAATAGGAGACGAGACAAATTAGACAACATAATGCGCATGACAGCCAGAGCAGCATGAAAAACAAAAGTAGCGTCATGAATAAAATGTTTTAATTAATCAAGGATGATAAGATATTTTTAGCCCGGCTAAGTAATATATCCTTGATTGCAGCCTGGATAGCCAGCTCATCAGCCCTTGCCATTTCGTCGATTAAGGAATTTCGATCGGCCTCTGTAGTAAACTCATCCACGCTACAAATATCCTCAACCTCTTCTAGCTCACGAGTAGTTCTAGCCATCTCAATGACCACAACATCTTGGTCTTTGCAAAGGCGCTGAATGGTATAAGCTAGTTGTTGTTCTTGAAAGAGCAACTCATCCATCCAAGCTTTAAGCTTCACCACCCTTAGCTGATTGGTTGTTGGGTGATTCAAGGAAAGCTCTTTCTCTTTGCAGATGGCTTCGACAGAGATGCAGGAACTGAGATCTTGTCAGTATTGCCAATAGTTCTTTTGAGTTAAAGAAAGCAATAAGCGTATGTTTTTGCGGCAAGGGCTCTAACCCTTGCAATTGATACATTGCTGCATCGAATGCAACAAAATGTGCCTCCTCTATCATTCTTGTCTCCAAGGCAGAGATGAGACCTGAAGACAATTTTCTGGAGATCGATCAGCACTTGAATGACTAGGAGGGCGACTCGACCCAACTATAGGAAGCTTCTCTCGGTATGGGCGACCAGCCAAACAAAAAATGAATGGTGAAAGTCACAAGATAAGTAAATGTTAAAAGGTGGTAAAAGACACATACCAGTTCTTCTCTGGCACATGTTGAATGTCAATCCAGCATCTGTTTGAGAGTCCGGTGATCCATATCCGAATCTGTAGAGTCATCATAAACGATGCCTGGTTGGCCTTTAGTCAATCGGGCTAGTCGCCTCAGGACCTTGCAAGTTGAGCAACTAGGGCCCTTACCCTTGGGATCTCTAGTAGATGATCTCCTAGCAGGCTCCCTAAAGACCACTGGGGATGTTGACTAGTCTTGAGTATCTTATCGGTTTGCTTCTTGGCCTTTTCTATAACTTTCAAAGAATCTTCTAACTCAACATCGACCAAATATTCAGCAGGTAAAGCTTTGCATGCAGTGGTCGATGGTAGCAATTCTGTCTCCTCAAGAACAGGGTCAGCTGCTGGAGAATCCACTTGAGGTGGTTCCAAAAGTGGCAATCCCCCGGCGATAGTAGTATCTTTTATCTGGCGAACTACCTCTGCTGTTGGCAGCGGTAGTATTTTCCCGGGAAACAAGCTGAGAGTCTGCATCTAGCTTAAAAAAATAATTAAGCTAAACAAAATATTTTTAAATGAAAGAAAGAACTAGTACCTTGGGATAACTCCAAAGAGTCATCAAGGGAAATGTGTTCCAGTATAGTGGTTGATTGCTTGTCGCCCAACTTAACCAGGCGCTTGTATTTCTTCTCACCTGTAATACATCGTGTTCAAACTGCGTGACAATCTAAAAGAGAGGGGTGAAATGAGTACCTCCAGATGGCGCTAGTTCACTCACTCGCTTCCTGATAGCTTTCCTTTTAAGACGAGTAATGTGATCGTAGCTAGCCATTCTGGATTGAGTCTCATAGCCGATGTTTATGTTCTTGGACGTTTGATCCCAAGTCTCTCCCCACAACACCCTGAAAGAGATAGACTCTAAAGGTTCTTCAGTATGTCTTTTGGAGGGATGAATTTAGGGTGAGATTTGGTGCCTTTGCCAAAAGGAACAGACCTCTGCTGGGCAAGGGCTGGTTCTTCGACTGATAGAAAGGCAAGGCAAGCGACTGAAAAAGCCAAGTTCCAAGCACACATGTGACGATTGTAAACCTCAAAGATATACCTATTGGGGTCTACTGCCACAAAATCTCTATAGGTCATTGTGGAAATCCAAGCAGCATTTTGAGTCTCATTGCCGAAGTTGAGGAGATGACTAGCGGGATAAGGCCTCCAGTTGATAATGTGACATTTGCTGTCAGGGTTTTCACTGAGTAGCAGGACTTCAATGTACCGATAAATGCTGAGCGGCGACCAAAATTTGGGTATGCTTTTCTGCACTATAACAGAAAGGGACACAGTAAACCGGCGGCTTAAGCTAACAAGGCTTTGGAAAGTAAAGCACGATCCATAAGTATAAAATCCATAAAGGGCCATCCATCAGCCATGACGGGAGCCGCTCTGGGTTTGTAGACGCCAGGTATAATGACCGGTACAGTAAGCATAAGATTGTAGGTTCAAACGCTATAGCAGAATCAACATGGACCAGCGAGGCGCTCAAACCAGTCATAAACTTTACGGGTCATTTACTCATGCGCAAAAGATAAATGTGGCCAACCATTCCAGATATAATTCAAATTCTTATTGATCTTTCCAAGTATTGGGAGACTTGCTGAGATGTTGTCGAATCACATCTCCAGTGCTAGACATGAGATTGAATGCAAACTTGTTTTTCGCCCACATTGCAGAAGGAGACAGGCGTACCTTCAGCAGATACCCCAGTAAAAAAGTTTATGTCCTCCAGAGTGATGGAGATAGGCCCTGTCATAGGTAGAAGCAGTTGACAGAAGGATTCCAAAAGGGTAAGAACCTAGAACAGGTCAGGGGGTTGGGCTACATAGCAGTGGTCATTTAAAATGGAAAGAAAACAATGTAGATCCTTTTTAATGGCCGAGTCATCCCATCCAATTGGATAGACAGATTGACCTTTAAAAATGACGGCACCCGGTTGAGTATAATAGAAAGAAGCCTCCAGTAGATCCTTCACGTTCTCAGTAGGAATGAACTGACCTAGGATTTGGGGTTTGGAAGCAATCATACCCTGGTTCAGGACATGGGTAAAACTGACAAGGTCCGGCGTAGGAAGAGGTACGAGGGTCTCGAAAATGGAATCACCATCACGACGTTTGATGGTCTTCGAATGTTTAGGGGCCATCGGTGAACACCTAGGGAATGCTTGAGGCGAAATGAAGGAGGGTTTGATTTCTCTTGCGGCAAGAGCAGAAGTTGTGTGAGGAAGAAGAAAGGGGGTAAATATGTTTATAACATAAAATTTTGGGTCGAGCTTTGAAACTAAATGCTGTGGCGCATATGCAACTCCATGCTTATCTCCATCGCAAGAAAAGGAAAGGAAAAGAAGAAGCAGGGAAGAAGAAGAAAGGATATTTCTTATTTTCTTCTTTTCTTTCTGTTACACCGCGTATGTCTTATAGCTTACAGACTGTGTACGACATCCAACCAATTTCCCCACCAACAGAATCCATACAATTACTAATTTATCCTCCATTTATTCATATGGGCTTGGTTTGTTTTTCTTTCACTTCATTAGATCAGGCCTCAAGGCCTCCAAGTCTTCTTTCTTCTCAATCTCCACTTGACCCACCATTGCTCTCGATTCCTCCTTCACCATTCACAGAATGTCTCTCTCTCTGATAATCTCCGAGTCGCTGACACTCCCCCTCAAGATGGGAAGTATATATATCATACATTCCCATCTTGTTCAGCAAAAAATGAAACCGAGCCGGATGCAAGCCCTTCGTGAAGAGATCAGCCAGCTGAAGCTCTGTGCCCATATGCCTCACATCTATTATTCCATCCAACACCTTTTCCCTTACAAAGTGCAAATCAATCTCGAGATGTTTCGTTCTTTCATGAAACATCGGGTTCTTGCTCAAGTGTATTGCCGACTTGTTGTCACAGTAAAGTATCACAGGCATGGTTAGTGACACTCCCAAATCCTTCAGCAGAGACATCAGCCAGATCAACTCTGACGTGGTTGCTGCTATGGATCTGTATTCAGCTTCCGTTGAACTCCTCGAGACTGTGGTTTGCTTCTTGGCTTTCCAGCTGACAAGCGAGTCACCCACAAATACACAAAATCCAGTTACTGATCTCCTTGTGTCAACGCAGCCGCCCCAGTCACTATCCGCAAAGGCCTGCAGACGTAATTCTGAACTGCTGGAAAACATTATGCCCTTTCCTGGTGTACCCTTCAAGTACCTAAGGATGTGCCCTGCCGCCTGCCAATGTTCCATCCTCGGATTATCCATGAATTGGGCAAGTACATGCACGGCGAAGGCTATATCCGGTCTAGTCATTCCCAAATATATTAACTTTCCTACTAGTTGCCTATACATAGTAGGATCCATCAGAGGATTGTCTCCCACAGAACTCAACTTCAAATTTGGAACCATAGGAACAGTACTGGGCTTCACTCCCAATTTGCCATGATCTTCAAGCAATCTTAGTGTATACCCTCTCTGGGATACAAAGACTCCCTGTCTCGATCTCGCAATTTCAAGACCAAGGAAATATCTCAGCTCCCCAAGATCCCTGACCTTGAAATGCTTCTGCAAGTGATCATATAACCGATTTATTGCAGCCATACTAGATCCTCCCACTGCAATGTCATCCACGTATACCAAGATCGCCACGAATCCTGTCTCATCTTGCTTAGTGAACAACGAGTAATCTGCCTTAGATTGATGGAACCCATTCGACAAGAGGCATTCTGTCAGTTTAGCATTCCATTGCCTCGATGCCTGCTTAAGTCCATATAATGATTTTCTCAGCCGGCAGACCATGCTCCGATCATCACACTCCCCCTGAAGCACAACTCCCGGAGGAATGTGCATGTAAACCTCCTCCTGAAGATCACCATTTAAGAATGCGTTGTGAATATCAAATTGCCGCAAGAACCAGCCATTAATAGATGCCAGAGCAAAGAATGTGCGAATAGAAGTATGCTTGGCAACCGGGCTGAACGTATCTTGATAATCAAGCCCTTCACATTGAGTGTATCCCTTCGCTACCAGGCGTGCCTTATGGCGCTCGACTGTCCCATCAGCATGAAGCTTCACTTTATAAACCCATTTGCATCCAATGGGACGTTTACCATGAGGCAGAGGTACAACATCCCACGTGTGATTATCTTCTAAAGCATGCAATTCAGCTGCCATTGCACTTTCCCACTGTGGAATCCCTTTTGCTTGGCTATATGTCTGCGGCTCAAAATGATTTTCCAGAGACAGAAGGAAGGTATAGAGGGGTTTGGAAAGTCGATGATAAGCAATATAAGGTTCAATTGGATAAGGGAATGAAGAATGAGGAGAAGGAAGTAAAGTTGGAGAAAAAGACTTACTTGGTTCCCCAGAAGAAGAATGGGAAGCACTGGCCAGAAACAGACTATGGTGGTAATCCTTTAGATATGTGGGTATTGCTCTGGGTCTGGTGCTTCTTCTCAGCGGAGATGCAGTGTCAGACGAGGGAGATGCTGAAGATGTGCAATCATTAGTTTTGTCAAACCCTTGACTGTCTATGTTATCAGATGGAATGTCATCTGATGACATTCCAGATGAAGAAGGAATTTCAACCAATGGTGTATGAACAGATGGCATGATATCTGGATTAGCAGGCAGAACTAAGTCTGGATATGATGCAGAGTGATGCTTCGAGTAAAAAGGAAACACAGACTCATAAAAGGAAACATTTCTGGAGATAAAAACATATTGCCGATCTAAGTCATACAAATAATAACCTTTAACACCAAAAGGATAGCCAATGAAAACGCATTTATGAGCCCTTTTGTCTAATTTCTTCCTACCATTCTCAAGAGTACTAGCATAATAAAGAGATCCAAAAACCCTAAGACTATGATAATTTGGCATCTGATGATGAAGTATCTCGTATGGAGATTTTCTTCCTGGTAAAGATTTGGTAGGAAGTCTGTTAATGAGAAAAGTTGCTGTAAGAAGTGCATATCCCCAAAATTTGATAGGTAACCCGGACTGAAAAAGAAGTGCACGTGTGACCTGCAGAAGATGCTGATGTTTCCTCTCAGCAACTCCATTTTGCTGGGGACTCTCAACACAGGTTCTCTGATGAAGGATACCTAGGCTTTGGTAAAAGTCGGGCAAACAAAATTCACCACCATTGTCACTTCTAATGATCTTGACCCTTGAGTTAAACTGAGTTTGTACAAAAGTGCAGAATTGTTTCAGAAATGCCTGCACTTCTGATTTATGAACCATTAAATATACCCATGTTACTCTAGTGTAATCATCCACTATAGTGAGAAAGAAACGAAATCCACCAAGTGTTGGTTGTGAGTAAGGACCCCAAACATCACAGTGTATAAGATCAAATGCAGAATCTGTTTGTGTGAGACTTGAAGGAAAAGGCAGTTTCTTCTGCTTTGATTCATGGCAAACAGTGCACACATTCCTCTGCAGCAAATGTATAGTAAGATCTAGAGCATGTAATATCCTGCCTTTTTCTATAGATATGTGACCGAGTCTCAAGTGCCACAAATCAAAATGATCAAGAGTTTGTTTATGTGTATGTGCAGTATTACTAACTAGATACATGTTATGCTTCCCCTTGTCTGACACTGTAGTCTCTGTCTGAGAGGTTGAACCAAACCCAGCTTTTGTTTTTATAATGTGGTATAGTCCATTTCTGACCTTAGCTTGTCCAATCGTCGTCCAGGTTCCCAAGTCCTGTATGAAACAGTTATCACGAGAGAACACAAGACAAAGAGAATTATCTGCAGTGAGTTTGCTAACCGAAATGAGATTGAAGTGAAAAGAGGAAACAAGTAAGACATTTTGTAGGGTCAGGCTGTCATTCAATTTTACTGTGCCTATGTGTGTAGAGGTTACCTCAGATTTATTTGGAAGCTGTATCAGCAAGGGCTTTTCAAGTCTACGAAACGAATTGAATAAAGTGACATCTGAGACTACATGATCCGTAGCCCCAGTGTCAAGAAACCAAATTGAAGAAGGATGAAAGTTGTTTATAGGGTGTTGGAAAGAAAGTACTGTCTTTAGGTCAGGCAATTTACCAGTGGAGTTTGGAATGGTTGTGGGATTTTGTCTCTGGTTGAGCTCATCAACAGCCTCGCTCTGTTCTTCCACAGCAAGGAAAGCAACTAGCTTTTGAATTTGCTCCTTTGATAATCCCAACTGTGAAGATAAAGCCCCACTTCTTCCTCCCTCCATTTCAGCATCAACCGCATTAATCTGCCTTCTTCCTATTACTGGTTGTGTTCTACCTCGGAGCTGACCATGAGATGGGTTATATTGCTGTCCTCTTCCTCTTCCAAACCTGGTATTTGGTGGGAATCCCACTAGGTAAAAGCATTTCTCCTTGAGGTGCCCCTTCTTTCCACAATGGTCACATACCCAGTCCATTCTGCCACGCCTCTGTTCTTCCTGAGATGGGTCTTTTGACTTTGCATCTGACTGTACAGTTGCTATCATAAGTGGGTTACTTGCCATTGTGCCTCCTGTGATTCTTTGTCCCTTCTGCAACTCCTCTCGCTGGATCATATTGTAGGCCTCTCCTAGTGTAGGAAAAGGCTTTCTCGACAGCAACTGAGAGCGAAACATTGCAAAGTCACTATTAAGGCCATTTAGAAACTTGTACACCATGTCCTTTTGCTCACGCTCAGAATAAGTCCTTGCCCATTGACACTCACACTTTCCACACTCGCAGCACGGCAAAGGCCTATAAATTCTCAACTCCCTTAATATGGCTAGCATTTCATTATAATAAGCCGAAACAGTCTTCACTCCCTGTTCTAAGCTGAAGTAACGAAGCTGCAGATTGCAGATTTTTGAGTCATCTGGTTCGGAGTATCTCTCTCTCAGCTCATCCCATATGTCTTTGGCCGATTCCAAGTAAAATATAGTAGACGCAATGGGAACAGATACAGACCTTTGTATCCATGCTTTCACCAAATTATTGCAGCGTTTCCATGCCTGAAACAGGGGATCCTCCACACTCGGCTTTGGAATGGTCCCATCTATAAAACCCTATTTGTTTCTTATGGACAAAGCAAGCTCGAAAGAAGCGCTCCATGAGCTATAGTTGCCATCGTCTAACTCAGGTGTCACTATTGGATTCACCTGGTTTTCGGTGGTGTGAATGTAGTAGGGCGACTGTGGGTTGTCTGGAATCGCAACTCCAAGCTGTCTATCCCCCATTTCCCAAGCCTATGCTCTGATACCATGAAACTAAATGCTGTGGCGCATCTGCAACTCCATGCTTATCTCCATCGCAAGAAAAGGAAAGGAAAAGAAGAAGCAGGGAAGAAGAAGAAAGGATATTTCTTATTTTCTTCTTTTCTTTCTGTTACACCGCGTCTGTCTTATAGCTTACAGACTGTGTACGACATCCAACCAATTTCCCCACCAACAGAATCCATACAATTACTAATTTATCCTCCATTTACTCATATGGGCTTGGTTTGTTTTTCTTTCACTTCATTAGATCAGGCCTCAAGGCCTCCAAGTCTTCTTTCTTCTCAATCTCCACTTGACCCACCATTGCTCTCGATTCCTCCTTCACCATTCACAGAATGTCTCTCTCTCTGATAATCTCCGAGTCGCTGACAAGCTTATCAAGCCCATGAAAAGGACAGATCGGGTTTGAGCGACACTCTGACAGTTGAATAAGCGACGACACCGAACTGGTCGACAAAACCATTGTCTGAGCAACGAAACTAAGGCCTAATTGATAGAGCGATGGAAGATAGGGTGTGACGATCGATGTTATGACTTTTAACGATCATCCCTTTAACGAACCGATGCCAAGTTTACATCTACAATGTTAGTATCTCAAAAAGATGTCGCTCTTTTTTTTTCGTAAACTTACATGCTCGTTTGGTTTCAATAAGTATTAAGTTGTTGCTCTAGAACCTCGATTATAGTGAGTTTTAGAACTTTGGAAGCTTCTAATAATAAAAGTTTCCCACCAATTAAAGTTCTAAAAGAACGTGATCCTGGAAAGGAATTTTAAATGAAAGCAGCATCGTAAGCTCCACGTCTATATCATTCACCATCCACTGCACCTTCTAAGGACGAATCCAAAGAATTAAGCAAAATTGACTTTGCATCTAATTTTGACTCGATAATTAAATCGATCGAAATAACAAGTCACGATTGTGCTTGGGAATAAAACATCGTTTATACTCCTAGCCTTAGGATTCTCTTTTTGATGTTCCTAGTCAATTATTCTTCCTCTGATTGCCCTTCTTTTTTTTTATTTGTCTTATTGTAGCTTTCTGATTTTGTTCTCAATTTATTACTGTTCGATAAATGATTTTGTCATTAGACTTCGTCAAAGCAATGAGGATGACTTGGTAATCTATAAAGATGGAAAAAAAATAATTTGGCGGTCCCTTCTGGGTGGAGGTGCAGCCACGACGACTGATTCTCGAATCGTAATTCTCGTAATTATGTTATTTATTGATGTAAAAACAGTGGACATACATCTCGAATTTCTTGTATAATAAAACGTGTGTATTTTTCCAATTTCTTCGTGTGGTGATGTCCTCGGCAACATGGATCTTGTACTTCTCATCCTTGACCTCCCTTGCCACACATTTAAAACCTTCAGCATCCTAGATTTCATCTTTGGAATCCTTGCAACAATGATTGAACTCTTCCCATAAACTTTAAAACTCAAGTTCTTCTGGACTTTTTTTAGGAGCTACGTGGTCTCCCCATTCGAACAGTCGATTTGTGATCTTGGGACGATTTTGTGCTTCTTTACCACGAAATCCTCCCTATCTCTATCTTGATGGTTGCTTTTTCTTGTTTTTTCTGTTTAGTCCCCGCTCACCTCAGCATAATCGTAGATACTCCCTTTCACTTTTTTTTTATTTTGTTTCCCGAAATGAGGTTATTTTCTTTAATGATTTTATTTTATCTTCTTTTGATCATATCTACTCCCTCGGAGCTTTCGTCAATACTCTGTCAAAATAATCGCAGCCCACCCTTTTATCTCCCTGTTTTATTTTATATCCTGGAGCAGGATCATTTGCCCATATATATCGTAATAATGAAAGGATGAACAAAGTCTAGCTTTGTGAAACATGGGTATTAAGAAATCTTGAGAAACGCAGATTCCCAATTTTAAAGTAACTCCTAGCTGATTTTATACACTTTCCGAAATAAGACTTTCTCCTCTGGAGGCATTATAAATAGTAGCGCAAAGGTCCAGTCATTTTGTACTACGCTCTTTTCGTTTCTTGGGTTCGTTCCCCCGCTCCCCTTTTTAGCTTGTCTGTCTTTTATTGGCCAACGTGGGTTTTCTTGCTTTTGATGATCGCAAAAGAATTGATTGATTCTTTTGTTATACATATTTGTTCTAACACTCAAAGAGGGAGTGTTACATCTTTGACTGGTACGCAACCTCGCCTTGCCTTTGTTGCTGCTTGCGGTGAGATGTTCCGTTTCTTTTTAAGCATTAAGTCGATTTTGATTGTTATCAAACTATGAATAACTATTTCGTTTGCCTCATAATGAATTACAACAAACCCTGTGTTTCGATTTATCCAGGCTTGTGGCCAACTCCCGTGACCTTCTTGAACTCTTCATTCTTTTCCCAGATGACTGGTAGGTGTAGCAATCCTTTTGTCTCTAAGTAGTCTCTTTGGGAAGCGACTAACATACTTCGCCAAGGACGTTATCGGTATTGTACTAATTTTTTGTCGATTTTAGTCATAATGTACAAAATAAATCTTTCTTTTCGTTATGTACAAAATGACTTTTGTACATTTTTCCTGCAGTGGACAAAATTAACATTGTACCAATTAGTACAATGTACAAACTCATACAGTAATTTGTTAGTACATTTTTTCACCCTTTTTGTAATGTACAAAGAAAATCAATATACATATTTTTGCTTTGTACAAATAATTCACCGTGTGAAATTGTACTTTGTACTAATTTATACAGCATTTCTTGGTACAATGCACAAATATGTAGGTTGATTTTTTAATACATTCTGTACATTTACCTCCGTTTAATAAGATGTGGAGATGTGGTGACGATTTATTGGTCAGACAGCACGTCCAGGCTGGATTACGGTGCATTTGGGGACGTGTAGCCTTTGATTCAACCTTCAAGGCCAATGCATATGGTATGCAGATGGTTGTCTTCTTCGGTATCAACCACCATCACCAAACCATGGTCTTTGGCGTCGCATTGATGGCCTTCGGAACTGTGCAAGACTATATGTGGTTGTTGCGCAAGCATATCGATGTTGTGGAAGGGAACCACCCGATCAGTGTGTTCACGGATGTAGACAGGTCAGTGATCGCGACGGTGAGGGAAGTGTGGTCGAATGCCAGACATTGGTTGTGTCTTTGGCATCTAACTCGCAACACTACTCATCGTGTGACTGATTCGGCTATGCAGTCTACCATCTCTTCGTTCATGTATAACAATGGCCCAAGTGATGCAGTTGAGATGGAATGGGATGCGATGATCAAAGCACCAAGCTCCAAGTTAATGTCTGCTGGTCGGAACAACTTTACGGAAGTTAATATATGTGGTGGCAGACATATTGTCAAGTTCATTTCTGAGCCAAGCTAAGTAGCACGCAGTGTTGTGAAAGGATGCACACGTTCACGAATAGATACCTAAAGACAAACAACAAAGGTCATGAATTTATACACCACCTTGAACATGCGGTGGGTGACATACACCATGAGAAAGTATGGCAGATTACAATTCCGCTATCAAAGCAGACCCTCTACGCTCTATGATTCGAAGTATCGAGGAGGATGCAGGCCATGTTTTCACACTCCGCACATTCCGTAAAATTCAAGAGCAAATTCTGAAGTTTTGTTTGATGTTGAAAACATGATCGATGAAAACATCGATCGAGTATATCGGCCAGGATCTTACGACGTAAGAGACGTCATTACGGATGTTTCCTCCTACAAGGCACGACCAGCTCTAGCATGCAGTTGCATTCATTTCGAGACATTCGACTTGTCTTGCTCGCATATTTTTCATATTGCTAATTGCTCGCATATTTTCATATTGCTAAGGTGAAAGGAATGAGAGCATTACTGTCATCCCTCGTAATACGCCGATAGACCAAAGCCGCAAAACCATCGTGTCCGGTGGAGTGTGGTGTGGAGTCGTTCGGTATGAAAGCAGATGATTCCGTCAAGGGATATTGAACACTGCTTGCCGTCGGCTGTGCCACCATGTTGGCAAGTCGGGGGCAGCTTTTAAACGGGTTGCACTCCAGGAATTAACAACTGAGCTAGAGCGTTTGCATATCGACGCTGGCGAAGATGATGTTCGAGAAGACGTTGTAGCGTAGCAGAGCATTAAGATCAAAGGAAGTTCAAAAAGAAGGATTTCCAGTAATGCAGTCACTGCTCTTATCGGATGATCACACCCACCCATCGAGGCAACGCCAGAATTAGAAGGACCAAACAAAGTTTCTGAAACAGTTTCCGCTAGTCATTGGCACAACTTGAATGACAATGAGAGGACTGACTACGGTCAGTGGTTTGATTTGGATCATGGGAGCTAATGACGTGCAATTCTTAATTCATCAACCTTATTTTCCAAATAAAATCCATACCCTGTCTCGGTTTGCATTCTATAGTAACCAAACAAAAAAAGCACCCTAGGGATACAAATAAATAACTGGGAGACTCCGGGTACACAGACTCTATGTGTATCGCTAGCCATGCGAAGACGACACATCGATGTTTTTTTGTCCTTAACGCGCATCTTCTTCTGTTGTCCCTCCTTTGCCCTTTCCATGATAGTCTTCTTCATCCCATTGCCTGTCATTTGATGAGTCCTAAAGCAAGCCTAAGTATGTCCAATGGACACACCCTGCAATGCAAATGGCATGTTGTGATGGGTCAGTTAGCTCCAGAGAAACGCACCACTTCATCAATTCCAATGGGTGGGTTCGGCAATGACATGAACTTCATTACGTAAAGGCAACAATCGGCTCTAAAAAGATTAAAATGAATCAAAGGTTAATTGAGACGATAGATGAGGTCCGAAAAAAGGTAGCATGATGGGGCTTACACGTTGCCACGGTCGAACTGATTCGGAACATTCGGAGGGTAAAGCATGGGCCACGAGTGAAGGTCGGGTATGTTTCTTCGTTCCAACCCAACAGCTTTCTCTTCCATGACGGCATTAATAAGTCGTAAGACTCGGGCAATGAACGACTGATCTGCCTTGTATATTACTTGTTCTGGTATTTATCGTGTCAAATATAAAGACCTGGGGAGATTCAAACTGTACAATTTGCAGTGTCCAGTGTGACACTGATGTGCATACTGGAACAAAAATTTGTGGATGCAATGGTCAGCATGGCGAAAAACAGATCACATCTCCGTGAAACATCAAGACGACACCATTGACCTCACCAGTTTAACGTTGCAGTTTAGTCCAATATTTGACTTGCACTGCTTGAAGATAGATTTCCGAACCTCAGGCGTTACCTCGGGCAACTTTGTGGCGTTATATTTATTCACTGCCAAGTTCTGTTTTGATAAGCTACTTTCGTCAGTGTTATTACGTGATTTACTAGATGATCATTATAGCGGTAATTAAAATGGTGAAACATACCCCAACTCAAGATGTCAAATACCAACTCCTCCCCACTCCATCTGCATTGTTGTTTTTCAGTATCAGGGCATGGAAATCGATGATATGTAATTTCGAACACCACCAGTTCTCGACAAGGTGAGTAGACAACAACCTGAAATGAGTTATGTGGTAATTTCTTACGTCATTGTGTATCCAGCGATTAGGTTCTGAGTGTTAGCATTCCATATCTTGAAATACTAACATACTCGTCCAAACATAGTAACTCGCCGCAATGTGAAAATTGTAAGAGTCATGAGATTAACAAGTGTTTCAAGTTGCACTCCATACAATTTTTCCATTGTAACACAAAGAACAATTCGAAAATTGATAACACACCTAGGATCGAGAAGGTCACTCCAGGAACAAGACAATATATTCCAATCAGCCCTGGTGAAAGATTTCAGGGCTCTTATTTCGACGTCACCCAGGATGAGTTTTATCAATATCCTAATCAATAAGATAGACAAACGAAGTGGGTTTGAGAACACACGTCCCTTTCCAGGGCCTAACAATCCACACTATCTTTGCAAACCTATTCATAGCAAGTGATCGTATACCTCCAGGATCAAATTCCGCGTACTATTAGATCTGTGGGTAATAGGCTTCCCCACCACGAATGGAGATGTTGTGAATACGGAGGGCTACCTGGTCGACACACGACGTGTCTGCATCGAGGTTGGCTTACTTAGCTGGTTAGTGAATGAAACGCGTTTCACAAAATGCACATAAATCAGAGGATCGTTAATATTGAGCATTTAAATCTGTTTACAGAACATGAGATTAATGGCAAGAAACATTTCATATGAGGTACAACCATACTTAGCCGCTGACCTTGGTAAAGCCATCGTCTTGCGTGGCTTCATTGTCGGGCACATTTGTGATGTCCAAAGCATGTTTGTTCTCTTCCCCTTTCCCACAATGCACGTGGACATCCTCCACCTTTTGCAAATCCACTTCTCTATCCACCGATCGTTCGTCTAATAACACAGTCATTTTATCCACAACGGCATCAACCGCCCTTTCCATTGTTTCCGACCCCTGATTAGATTTCGGGGACTGCTTTTTCGCATTACCTACAGAAGTGCGGGAATCTTCCAAGCTCTCGGACTGCATCCGCGACCCGACTTGCACATCGACCTTTGGTGACGATGTAGATGGTCCAGCTGTTGATATAATCTGGTTTTGATGATGACAAAGGTTATGTATTGCTAATGTGTTATTTAAGTGTACAGAAGAACAGGTCTTCGGGTGTAGAAGCTGGTCTCTGTCATTCGTGCAATACGTAAAAGAGTTATGTGGAGTACTTCAACAGGGGAAACGATCTAGCCATCAGAAATGGAGTTCTGAGGATAAGATCTACTATCGAATTCACTATCTCTGTTACAGAGATGAGCATCTGTGTCACAGTTGCTATAACTCTCCTTGCTGGAGTACTTGCTATGGTTTACATAATGGTATTTCTGTGAGTGATGATTTCCTTCTTGGAGGTTGTCCTATATGCGAGCACGTGAGATATTTATCTCACACAGGATCACGTCTAGGTTCATCTTTGGACCTTAAGTTATTTGGAAATATTTATTTCCTTAACTAACGTGATCTTGTGTTTACGTAATTTGGCAATGACCTTATCAGGTTAAGATCTCCCTATATGGTGAGAATAATTCTACGAAGGGAATGTTTTCATTTTATGGAAACTTATAATCCCAATGCCAAATTCGTATGAGAAAGAGTGCTGGTTCTGCTGTCGCAGCAAACAGCTTCTGAGCATTATCTCTTATTGATTGATCATTATGTTTTATTATTATCTAACGTAGCTAAGGGTAATGCTTTATGCTTTTGGAAGTTTTCCCACAGAATTAAATCAAGGAGAATATGGCAAGTGAATCAACTAGCCGTTGGGATAGATTGGGAAACTTCGTTCTATGGACATGCTTATATGCAAGTGTTAAGCAACGATTCCAAGTCGTCGTTCTATCTAAAAGCTTACTAGAATCCTTGTGCCTTCACCGTTGTAAAAAGCTGAGAGCGTCCGTCGTGCATTCACCGAGCCGATCACCGCTGACAGAGAGCATCGTCTGTAACTGCAGAGAGTTTGTGCTGTAGTTGCTAATCTTGTCTTGTGCAGGTTGTTAGTCACACAGGTTGTGTGCAAGGGCAGGTGGTAGCCGTCAAGCCACGTTTGGGCAGGTGGTAGCCGTTAAGCCACGTTGGGCAGGAGGTAGCCGTTAAGCCTCGTTGGGCAGGTGGTAGCCGTCAAGCCACGTTGGGCTCAGTGAGGAGCCGGAGTCAGACACGTTGCGTGCGGGTTGTGTTAGACACGTGATAACGTGCAATTTGTTAGTCACATTTCTGGCAGAAGTGTGCATCTGTAAAATCCCACATTCCAATCATAGTGAATACGCCCTGCTTGGGTGAGAGCTGGGTGAGTGGACGTAGGCATTGTTTGCCGAACCACTATAAATCTTTGTGTCTTACACAAAAGATAACTTGTCTCAGAACTGGGAATCTGTTTATCAGATCCAGCCTCTGTGACCTAACAGAACCACGCTTCTGTGAGCGAAAATAAGTGTCATAACTCTTACGGCACTAATTCAACCCCCCCTTCTTAGTGCAATCCTATACCAACAATTGGTATAAGAGCCGGCTCAACGATAAAAGCTTAACCGCTTGTTGAGAGATCCGATAGGATGCAAATGGGATATATGCACGCTGTTGGTTCCAACAGTAATAGTCCACCATTATTTGATGGACAAAACTTCTCCAGCTGGCGCAACAGGATGGAGTTCTAGATTGCATCCCGTGAACCGAGGTGTTTAGGGATCATCCGAAATGGTCCTTTGCTTCTTAGAGGACAATATCTGAAAGTTGAGCATGGCAGCACGACTTCACTTTCTGATCAGGAAGTTGAAATCATCAAGCTGAATGCTATGGCTGTTAACTTTCTTCACTGTGCTCTATCTCCTATGGAGTTCAACCGGATCTCTGCCTGTACCACAGCAAAAGAGATCTGGGATCGACTTGTTCTAACCCATGAAGGGACGGATCAAGTCAAGGAGAAACGAATAAATCTACTGGTCCAGCAGTATGAGGCCTTCAAAATGAAGCCTGATGAGTCTATCTCTGAAATGTATGATAGACTCAATACAATCATCAACAGCTTAGCCCTTCTTGGGAAAAATTATTCTAATGCTGAAATGGTGAGAAAGGTCCTCAGGTCTTTACCCATGAATTGGGAAGCTAAAAAGACCGCTATTGAGGAAGCCAAAGATTTAACAACTCTTAGGCTGGATCAGCTTATGGGTTCTCTTCTCTCCTACGAGGAAGAGAAACGGTCATCTGTGCCTCAGACGACCAAATCTATTGCCTTTAAGGCATCAGCTTCTACTGATGATGAATCAGATGATATAGAAGCAGAAACTGATGAGGAGCTTTCCTTGTTAGTAAAGGGTTTGAACAAACTTCTTTACAAGAAACGCTTCAAACGAAGTGTTAAACCCAAGTCTTCTAACTTAGAGGACAAAAAGGGACCAGTATGTTACGAATGTAAGAAACTGGGACACATGAGGAATGAATGTCCTCTGTTGGCTGATAGGTCAAAATCTTCTCGAAACAAAAGAAGAGCCTTATTGGCTTGGAGCGATGAGGAGGACAATGAATCTGAGTCTGAGGAAGAGCAGAAGGCAAACCTTTACTACATGGCTCATTCCAAATCAGAATCTGATTCAAATGAAGAGGTAATCTCGACATCTATGTCTAATTTATCTTCTAATGATCTTAAAGGTTTTCTGACAGAAATCCTTGAGAGAGTTAAAGAGCTATCCTCAAAATATCGCTTGGTGAAAGAGCAGAACAAGGTTCTGCAATCACAACTCACTTCTCTGCACAGAGAAAAGATTGCCTTGAAAAAGGATGCTGAGATCTTCTGCACTGAAGCATCTCCTCTGATCAGAGAACCTCTTCCTGAGGTATGGGACGAACTACTCATTCGTGACAAAGTGGTTTTTCCACTAGATGAGTCTAACAGAGGTTTATTACCTGAATGTCAGTCTCACAATTGTCACAGAAACAAATCTGAATGTTCAGATGATGTATGCTATGTGACACAGAACGCATGTTCTGTGATAAGTCCCAAAGTTGCACCGAAACAGAAGTCTGTGGTGCCACAGAAATCTGAATCTGTGAAATGTTATACTTCTGAGCAGAAGCATAACAAATCTAGGATTAACAACCTTGTCGGACCGACAGAAAAGGTTAAATCCCGTCACTATTGTGGCATGCTTGGACATATGATCGGACAATGTCAGATCAAGAAGTCTATAAGCATAACCAACATGATTCTCTCACGGAACAAATCACAATCCTATGGAACCGGGTTAAGGTGGGTTCCTGTTGTAACCTGACTTGTTCTTAATTGCAGGTACACTTGAAAACTAAAGCCAGGAAGGATGAGTGGTACCTGGACAGTGGGTGCTCACGCCACATGACCGGGGATCCTTCTAAGTTTTCAAGTTTGAAGTTACAGAACGGTGCTTCTGTGACATTTAGCGATGATAACAAAGGCTACATCAAAGGCATTGGAACTATCGGTAGTTCACAAACAATGCAAATAGACGATGTTCTGCTTGTTGCAGGATTAAAACATAGTCTATTAAGTGTGAGCCAACTCTGTGATAAGGGTTATCAAATAACCTTTAACGCAGAAGGATGTTCTGGATCCACAGATGGATCCGTCTCTTTCGTTGCTGAACGAAGAAAGAACGTCTACATCGTTTCTCAAGACAACTTCTTGTCTTCTGAGAAATGCCTTGTTTCCTACAAGGATGAAACAAATCTTTGGCATAGAAAATTGGGACACATCAATTTCCAATTATTGTCTAAGATTGCCAAAAAGAAGCTGGTACGAGGTTTACCGAAGCTCTCTTTTGAAGAGAACAGCTTCTGTGAAGCTTGTTCTTTGGGAAAACAAACCAAAGCTTCTTTTAAAAGCAAAGGTTATATTTCCACCTCAAAACCTCTTGAACTTCTCCACATGGACCTGTTTGGTCCCACTAAAACACAGAGTCTGGGCCTCAGACGCTATGTTATGGTGGTTGTGGACGATTACTCAAGATATTCTTGGGTAGGGTTCTTGGCTCATAAGAGTGATGCATTCGGTGCGTTCAAAAGCCTTGTCACAAAGCTGCAAAATGAGAGAGGAGCCTCTCTCAAAAGCTTAAGAACTGACCATGGTACAGAATTTGGAAACCATGGGTTCAAGTCCTTCTGTGACATGAATGGCATAGAACACACATTCTCTGCTCCTTCTACTCCACAACAGAATGGAGTAGCTGAGAGAATGAATCGAACTCTTCTTGATATGGCCAGAACGATGATGTGTGAAAGCAAGGTTCCACAGAATCTGTGGGCTGAGGCGATTAACACAGCATGTTATGTGTCTAACCGTGTACTTACACGAAAGACACTTGACAAAACTCCTTATGAGTTGTACAAGGGCAAAGTCCCTAACATCTCATATTTCCATCCCTTTGGAAGTCCTTGTTACATACTAAGACTTCATAAGGAGAATGTTGGTAAATTCGATGCTAGATCAGATGAAGGAGTTTTCCTTGGCTATTCTGAATCAAGCAAAGCTTATCGAGTTTTCAACAAAAGAACTCTTGTTGTTGAGGAATCAATTAATGTCATCATTAATTACTCTCAATACACAGAGGAATCTGTCTTATCTGACAAGCCAAGTACGCAGCTGCCTGCTGCTGAAGTATAGAAAGAGAGCGCTGTCCCTCTTAAGACTAATTCTGTACAAATCCAGTCCGTCATTGGACAGGATGCAAACTCTGAGGGCCCCTCAGAGGATAATGATTCTGATAAGAATCTCTTGGACAGAGTGCCCACTCTGTACAAGAAAAGACACCCCATGGAGCAAGTCATTGGGGATGTACAGAAAGGGATATAGACGAGACGTTCTGTGAATCTCTTCTCTGAACATTCTGCGTTCATCTCCCAAAAGGAACCAACAAGCATTGATGAAGCTCTTGCAGATCCTAACTGGATCATTGCCATGCAAGAAGAGCTCAATCAATTCGAACGAAACAAGGTCTGGATGCTTGTTCAGAGACCGAAGGATCGTTCTGTTGTTGGAACCAAGTGGGTCTTCCGCAATAAGCTTGATGAATCAGGCTCTGTGGTCAGGAACATGGCCAGACTCGTGGCCAAAGGGTGCTCTCAATCAGAAGGGTTTGACTATGATGAGACTTATGCTCCTGTGGCGTGCCTAGAAGCTATCAGACTTCTGTTAGCTTATGCGTGTTTTAATGATTTCAAACTATTTCAGATGGACGTGAAAAGCGCCTTCCTAAATGGTGAGATCAAGGAGGAAGTCTACGTAGACCAACCTCCGGGATTTGAGGATCCTAAGAAACATGATCATGTTTATAAGCTTGATAAAGCTTTATATGGCTTGAAACAAGCTCCCAGAGCTTGGTATGAAAGGTTGAGCCAATTTCTTATTGAAAAGGGCTATAGAAAGGGAAAGGTTGACACAACTCTTTTCCTAAAGAAGCACGGAACCGAGCTTCTGATTGTTCAGATCTACGTAGATGACATCATCTTCGGATCTACGAACAATACCTTATGTAATGAGTTCGCAGAACTCATGAAGGGTGAATTTGAAATGAGCATGATGGGAGAATTAACATTCTTTCTGGGCTTACAGTCGCCAAACTTCAGAAGGTACTTTCATCCATCAGGAAAAGTACACTAAACAACTTCTGAAGAAATATGAGTTGACCAACTCAAAACACTTGTCTACTCCCATGAGCACAAACGCTATTGTGGAGAAAGACGAATCAGGAAAGGATGCAGATCCTAGCCTCTACAGAAGTATGATAGGGTCCTTATTGTACCTTACTGCTTCCAGGCCTGACATTCTGTTCAGCGTCTGCCTGTGTGCTAGATACCAATCAGCACCAAAGGAGTCCCATTTAACACATGTTAAAAGGATATTTCGATATCTTTCTGGGACTACAAACCTAGGGCTCTGGTATTCCAAGAGATCATTATTTGATCTTATAGGGTACTCCGATGCAGACTTTGCTGGTTGTAAAATCGATCGGAAGAGTACTTCTGGAACCTGCCAATTGCTTGGAGATATGCTCATATCTTGGCACTCAAAGAAGCAAGCTTCTGTTGCATTATCAACAGCAGAGGCAGAATATGTTGCAGCAGCAAGCTGTTGTGCACAGCTTCTGTGGATGCGTCAACAACTTGAGGACTACGGTTTCAAGTTTGACAATATTCCAATACGGTGTGATAACACCAGTGCCATAAATCTGACCAAGAATCCTGTTCAGCAGTCAAGGTCCAAACATATAGAACTAAGACATCATTTCATTCGAGATCATGTCCAAAATGGTTCTATTGTTGTGGAATATGTGAGCACAGAAACACAGCTTTGTGATATCTTCACAAAACCATTAAATTTTGAGAAGTTCTCAAAATTGCGAATGGAATTAGGGATTTGTTATCCCCTCTAAATGGATCTGATTGATCCTTATCGTGTGCATATTTGACTTGGTGAAAATAATGATTTTCAAAAATTATTTCCAATTTTATTATTTCCTGTTTTAAAAATTTTCTTAAGACTTCCCTGCCAAAATCTTTTCTTATTTATTTTCTCCCTTTCAAAGCATCTTTGCACACACCCACGTTTTTCCTCCGATCCTTCTTCGTCATCTCTTCTAAACCCTAACTTCTCTTCTTTGCTTCCTTTTGTCCTCATGGCACCACGAATCAAGAGAATGCGTGCTGCCAAAGCCAAAGCAAGGCGCTCTGCTAGACTCAGCACTGAATCTCTGTCCGATCGGGACTCTCAGGAGACCTAGTCTTCATTACAGGGGAGCGACTCTGAGAACGCAAGTCTCTCGTCGAAGGATACGAAATCCGTGTCCCAGCACTCTCCCCCCGAGAGTTCCAAAGCTCTGAATGCAGAGCAAGAAGTCATCCAGCCATCCACAAAGGAGGACCCTCCTGTACCTGCTAAGGAGGACCCTCCTGCTGCAAAAATTTCTGAGCCAGAAATTGTGGAAATGGTGATTTCTCCACAAGGACAAGCTGAGAAAGAGGTCCCTATACCTCAGCGCATAAGCCCTCCTCTAGAGTCTCCATCTCTGGCTATCTTGCCCTATATTGAGACTCTGCCACATCCTCCTCCTCTTCCAAAGTAGAAGTTGGCCCCAACTTCATCTAATGCCGAGGAACAGGCTGTGAACCCTCCTGCGGTCGCGGCACAGGAGAAAGGAAAGGCATAGAAACGCCCATCTGCGGAACCGCAGAAGGAGAACAAAAAGCGAAGAGGTATTCCTCTGACCTTTACTCCTGAAATTGGGGAGATCGTTTCTGCTGAGGAAATAAAGGCTATATTAGATTCTTCTGAGTACCCTACTAGAGATACTGAGGACAGGAAAATCGTTCCCTGTCGATTTATCAGATTTAGGTTCTTCTCTGAGCACTCTCTTGGGCGATTAGAAACTCTTTTCCGTGAGCTCTCTCTGGTTAACTTCTGTGAGCACAGAAGCCCTGTCTCTGCCTCCTTGGTTAGAGAATTCTACAGCCACATCACCTTCCACAGGGTGAACAAGCTGATCAAGTACATAAAGGTGGTAATAGAGGAGAACATCTATGTTTTCTCTCTACTTGATGTATGCAGGGCCTTCAGTGCAAGATACCACTCTCAGTTCCAACCCATGGAGATATCTAAATCATCGGCGTATCGAAGGATAACAGTGGCTGAAAGGCCAACCAAGTCCAGCGTATACCTGGAGAGCACGAAGCTGCCTCTAGAACTGCGCATCCTCCACCGTGCTGTTATGTACTGCCTCTACCCCCGGACTGGGAGCACAGACAGTATCATCACGAAGGACGCCACCATGATGGTGCATCTGCTGGAGGGACTTCCTGTCAATCTTGGATCGATCGTCTTTGAGCACATGGAGAGATGTGCAACTCTGGCTGATAGAGGACTACCCTATGGCCATATCATCATGAAGCTCCTGCAGACTTACTCTTGTGATATAACTCCCAAGAGTAATCAGGACACCATCCATGTCGAGCCTTTTAACGGTACGACACTTGATCATATGGGGTTTGTTTTTACAGGGTCAGAATGGGTTCCAAAGAGGAGCAAGGAGGAACCATCCTCCAAAAAGAAAAGAGTTGCTGCACCTTCCAAGCGTAAGACTCAGGCTGACACCAGCAAGCAGAAGAAGATTGATACCAAACAGAAGCATACTTCTGAGGCATCTACTTCTGTTAATCCGAAAGAGTCACGCAAATTGGATAAGTGCATTGCTCAGCAAAAGGAGATTAAGACCCAGATTACGAAGCTGCTTGTAGATCTTGCTGATCTCGCGGCATATATCAAGGGCAAGGATGATGCATCCTCCTCTCCTTCTGCAGAAGAAAGTGACTGACCAGTGCTCTCAGAATCCGGCTTCTAAAAACTGATAAACTCTGGATATGTTGCTTTTAAACTCACTCTTTTGAATTTCCTGCATGTGGTTTGAAACTTGTTTCATGACATATCTTTTTGATATATGACTTATTTGATGATGCAAAAAGGGGGAGAAGTAGCTAGCTCCCTGGAGAATTTTTTAGGACAGGTGAATTTTTAGTTTTTAGGACAGGTGTTCTGTGAGACTTAGGAACAGTCTCTGCATTTTTCTTTGTGTTCTGTGTTTCTCTGTTTGCAGGTCATGAAGACACTGAGGAGATTTTCTCAGTGTAATGCAGGTCTCAGCAGAATTATTTTCTTTTTTGAGAAATTCCTCGCCAGAATGATGCTTCTGGTTGAGATCAACTTGGGTTTGAGCAGAACTGCTTAAACTCAGGGGGAGTCAGAGAACTTTCTCTGCTTATACTCTGGTCAGAGTATCACTTCTCTGTTACGTTCTGAGCTCTGATTAAAAAGGGTCATCTTAGAACTACTTACCTGTTCAGGGGAGCTATGACAGAATAGTACTTCTGTCCACAATGCATGATATTGCAATCATGAGCACTGATTTGATCAAATCATATAAATGCTCTAATCGATTTGGTTAATGAACATTAACTAATCTCGATCACTGATCTGAGCAAGCAATAATTTCGATCGAAATTAATCCGCTTAGATTCAGGGGGAGTTACTATAGAAAGTAGCTTCTGTATCAACCATCTCGTAATAAGGAAATCTGTAAGACCATTAAAACTCTTTAATCATTACTCTCCAGATGAGCAGAAGTCGTTATCTCTTATTGATTGATCATTATGTTTTATTATTATCTAACGTAACTAAGGGTAATGCATTATGCTTTTGGAAGTTTTCCCACATAATTAAATCAAGGAGAATATGGCAAATGAATCAACTAGCCGTTGGGATTGATTGGGAAACTTCGTTCTACGGACATGCTTATATGCAAGTGTGAAGCAACGATTCCAAGTCGTCGTTCTATCCAAAAGCTTACTAGAATCCTTGTGCCTTCACCGTTGCAAAAAGCTGAGAGCGTCCGTCGTGCATTCATCGAGCCAATCACCGCTGACAGAGAGCGTCTTCTGTAACTGCAGAGAGTTTGTGCTGTAGTTGCTAATCTTGTCTTGTGCAGGTTGTTAGTCACACAGGTTGTGTGCAAGGGCAGGTGGTAGCCGTCAAGCCACGTTTGGGCAGGTGGTAGCCGTTAAGCCACGTTGGGCAGGAGGTAGCCGTTAAGCCTCGTTGGGCAGGTGGTAGCCGTCAAGCCACGTTGGGCTCAGTGAGGAGCCGAAGTCAGACACGTTGCATGCGGGTTGTGTTAGACATGTGATAACGTGCAATTTGTTAGTCACATTTCTGGCAGAAGTGTGCATCTGTAAAATCCCACATTCCAATCATAGTAAATACGCCCTGCTTGGGTGAGAGCTGGGAGAGTGGACGTAGGCATTGTTTGTCGAACCACTATAAATCTTTGTGTCTTACACAAAAGATAACTTGTCTTAGAACTGGGAATCTGTTTATCAGATCCAGCCTCTGTGACCTAACAGAACCACGCTTCTGTGAGCAAAAATAAGTGCCATAACTCTTACGGCACTAATTCCACCCCCCCTTCTTAGTGCAATCATATACCAACACCAGCCTCCTCCCATATCCTCGCTTGGACAACGTCTAATGTGGCAGCATGTGCTTTTGACCTCACCATGGCAGCAACGTCTATCGTGGCAGTAGGTGGTCTTGACCAACGTCTTCCGTGGCAGCAGCGTTCTCCGGTGTCCATCACTTGCTCCACATGTGCACCCTACATTTCCACGTTCTGGTAAGTCGCCTTACCATCGTCGTTCACGCATATGGTGCACCGTTGTTGACATGACTCTTTCAGGAGAATAGCCACACTGTGTCCGAGTTCCCACACACTATCCTCGACATTTCACACTCTCATTTGAACAGACTTCACAGACATACAAGTACAGCCATTTGATGAAAGGGTACGACAACAATTTCACAAAATTGGAGGATGCGTATCATACCTTCAACTTGTTCTTCGCCCACTGTAGTTGCTCGCTAACTAGGTTGACCACTCCTCTAGTGTTCCCAGTAATATCGGGTTCCATCTGTTCCGACTCGGAAAAAATGAAAAACCTTCTTGGTTAGCCATTAAACCAGAAAACTCTTCAGCTAGGTGAATAACTTAAAAATCAGCAACATACACTTTCAAATTGACGCGTATTCGACAATCTGAACACAGCATGCAATCTAACGTCGTCCCAATCAGCGCACATCGGGGCAGCACGACCGACACTCGAGAGCCCCAGTTTAGCCATGTTGCATGCGTAAAATAACTGCGTAAAATCCAAGAAAATGACAAAAGGCAACATCAAGCTATGATCACTCTCACCAGTAAAGTTTTTCCAACGATCATGTTACAGATGTGGGGATGGTACACTTACAATAAGAATGTGAACGCAGCTGCCAATGTAATGATGCTTTCGTCCCTGAAAACTTCGGACGCTTCACACAGGTGATCCAACACGTGACCTGCCAAATCAAATTCACGGAACACATTCAAGAGGCAGTCAAAATTTGGTACGTCATCCCCTGCAAAAATAATGGCTTCAAAGCTACCCTGTCAATCAGCTCGGTGATTGTCTCCAAATCCGTGGCCAAACAACTCATCAAGCGACCTAAGGGACAAGGTACCTACACTCCGGAAATAATGCTTTTGTTAGCTAGTATGAGATTTATTAGTTTGAAGTTGACACATCTGACTACCAATTGACTGCTAGTAAGGAATTGTATTTTGCATGGTTCTCTGCCAATATACTGGACATATATCCTATCTTTGAGGGACTAAGCTTGATAACCTTCCGCGAGTCTTATGTTGAAGTGTTTGTGGTAAAGGTTCTGAAGTTCTACTCAATTCTTAACTTCTATATTCATGAGCATTCTATCAAGTTCATCTACACTTCTGCTAATGGAGTTAACCTTGTGTAATATACTCTCAATGTTTGCAAGTTGTTTGGTTGTTAACCCATTACTATCGAGCATAATCTGGAGTCCGATCTCCGCCTTAGTGTTTGGCACCGTGGTGTTCATTTCAGTCTTCTCCCTCGTGTTGGTAGTGTTAACACTGTCATGCCTGTTGATGCCAAAGTCATGGACCATATATTGGAAGGAATTCCTCTTGGCCTTACAGCCCTGATTTTTTAGCACATGGAGTATTGCTGGCCTTTGCAAATGCACAACTTTGCCTCAATTCCAGCTTCCGAGCAGGAGAAATGGAAGGTTGACAACTTCGGTGCTAGCATTATCACTACTATGTCGTACTTTAACTGGTGGTTAGCTCACGAAGGTGCAAAACTATGAGCTTCTCCAGAAGCCTCTGTGCTTTTTTTGCTAAGGCCAAGAAACATGCCAAGATACCCTTATATATCAGAAAGGTTTTGCTCCAATGACTAACGCAGCTTTTGCCTCTTCTGCTATGCCCTCTGTTATAAAAGGAGTTGCAACTCCAAGTTGCTATTGAAGGTGAGGACATTGAAGTAAGGTAGAGGCTAGTTATGATTATATGCCAACTAGATGGCATGGACAAGTTCCTGCATAAAAATATGAATGCTTCTGTTGATGTCTAAATGGCATAATTGTTTAAACTTAAAAAGGCTATGCTTGTTTTCTTTCAATTTGTGACCTTATACAGGCACACCTTATACAATGTACTGGTCGTTGAAGAGTTGTAGAGAAGTTGGCCCGGGTCGAAAAGTCATGGAGGAAATCCTCATAAGCATGCCACAAAAGTTTGGGCATGTGGTAAGCATGATGAAAGCTCTTGCAGAAGTCTCTATCTATGAGTTGATGGTCTCTCTGGAAGCCCATGAAATGCGAGTTAACAAGTACACAACCCTGGTGAAGCAAGCATTTTAAGCTTAGTTGAATGCTTTTGAGCAGAAGCAAGGAGTTTTATGAACAATAGAAGATCCTATGGCAGAGGACATGGCAACATATCTTGCGTCAGAGGCAAAGGCTCTACAGAAGGATGACAAGAAGATCAGCACAGAAGCGGTCACAGAAAAGGAGAATCAGGACGTCGCATTTCCAGAAAGCATATCTATGAAACAAACCATTTTTGACTTCGATGCATGAGATGCAAGTTTCCCACTCATTCATATCGTGATTGGGGGGAAAACGATAAATAACATAAACATGAACAGAACCATGATGACAAAAGCTCAGTAAATTTCTCTAACGAGGATGAATCTTTTAAAGTTTCAATTCTTCATCTAACTCCATGAAAGATATGAATGAGATACGGTTCCTCAATAGTTAGAACTTTGTGGAGCTTGATGACAAGTACAATTCACTCTTGGAATTTAACAATAGTAAAAAGTTGAAGATGGAAGGTAAAGATGGTGTTTTAGTTTTCGGCGCAGAAGGTCAACAAAAGACGATGTAAGACATCTTCTACACTCCATAAATCGCACAGTGTGGGACAATGATGAAAAATTGGATATAAGTTCTTTTTTACAGAAGGTCAAAGTGAGATAACTAATAGAAGATCCCGGTTTTAAAGACAACGTCTAACAATTTGCTCTTGTTAAAGATGACTTCTTGCAGCAATGTTATTCTCAAAAGTGAGCTTATAGATGAATCTCATCTTTGACATTTTAAGTATTGACATTTGAATAGGAAAGGTCTAGCTCTAATGAAGTAGAAGAATATAAAGGTAGTAAAACTACTGTCTATAAAAGTTGCAGAAGGTAACGTCTGTGAATGATGTGGCTTCGGAAAGCATCATCATCTTCCATTCCAAAACACATAATGGAGAGCTCAAGCCCCTCAATGGGATGTGTATAATCCACACAGTCACAAGTTAATTCTGTCGAGAAATATTATCTTTGATGAACTTGTAGCTTGCAAGTGGGAAGAAAAGTCTTCTATGGCTCAGACGTTCTAGTTTATTGAAGCAGTAGTTGAAACATTAGTACTGAACCCAATTGGAATAGTAGAAGCAACATCTTATCGAAGACGCACCACCAAGGAGGAATCGATCTTTAATTGAAAATTATAAGAAAGCTAAATTTTCTCTCACTAAATTTGAGCCATAGAACTTTGAGGGGGTAGCCAAAGAAGAGAAATGGAGATATTCCATGAAGAAGGAGATTACTTATATATAGAAGAATCACACGTGGTTATTAGTCGATCTCCTAAAAGGAAAAGAAAGCTATTGGCTTGAAGTGGGTATACAAGTCAAAGCATAATGAATACATTGTACTGCTTAATGTATCTGTGTGTTTCATGGCCAGATTGTCGAAGTCTTTTTATTGATTCTGCAACTTTATGGAGATCACCTTCTGTGATTCTTTTAACTCATTCTTTAGGACCTCCCACGCTTCATTCATCTTCTTTAGGCCGAATGTCCTTGAGTACATGGTTTTTGCTCATAGATTGTTACAGAATCCACAGAGCCATGGCATTCTTCGCGATGCTCCCCTTGTATGCCTTCTTCTCCGCGGGGCAATGCCACTTTCTGGCAGAAAGTTGTTGCCATATGGAACTTCTTGATAGCCTTCATCCACAAGCTTACATTGATCTAGCGAAAGGAAAATGGTCTCCAATTGAGGAATCTAATACTTAAAGTGCTCATCATCGAAGATAGGAATTTGGTTGGGAGAAATGGTGAAGAATATGTTGCTAGTGAACGGAAACATGACCTGCGCTTTGATAGCAAATTTGTTGGGGATTATGTGTGAAATGGTTGGATTGGAAAGGAGAAGGTGCGAGCAAAACTAAGGTTTTGTACCATTGACAAACTTTTATGTAAGGTAGTAGAAGCCTTCGGTAGATCTGTTGCACCTGCAAGGATTGGATATTTGATGGAGTTGAAGTGTATATGCTGCAAAAATGATTTCTTTTTATTCAATTGAAATGGTGACACACTCCTCTAGTTTTAGGGAGGAGTAAAACATTCTAATGATGTGAGTCTTAACTATAAAAGTTGTCCAAATACATTGAAGTTAATAAATGAGACCTTTTATCTTCAAGGGAGTTTCACAACTCTTCATTTCCCTTTTCAATGTTCCATTTACTTTGGTGCCTTCAATCATCCTGACCTTGAAATCACAAATTAATTTCACAACTTCGGCTACACTAATTTCCTACGACATCGAGTTACTTGAATTTCATTTAGCTTTGAGCTTAATTGGAACTAGGATTAATAACTTGAAGCTTCGGTCGTTCGTATTTAAAAAATACCAAAAAAGTTCTAAAATCTCGATTTGAAACGAAAATTTTGGCATACTCCAATCAACGAATCGAGATCCTCTCTACGTTGGAGCAAATAGAGTATCTACACATTTGCACCCCCTTTCATTTGGTGGTGGCTACTCATTTATTTTGATTTCCTTAGTTATACTAGACAAAATCGAGATTTTACTATCATGTTCTTTATTTTAACCTAGGTTAGCTTTATATAATCAATAGCCCCGTGTCATTTTCTTTTTGGAATTCTAAATTCTTCGAATTTTTTTACAAGAACACTGTAGCTCCTGGAGTCTCATCTAAAATCTAAGAACAAACTACTATTCTTCCTGTTTTTAACTTTTGGTTGAAGATGTGGATTTATATTGATAAATTCGAAGGTTGATGTATTCCTTTAGAGACTTTTGCCATTCAAATCAATGACAACAATCAATCAAATATATTGATTTTTTCTCACACCATAAGAAACCCATATTTTTAGTATGACATAACTAATTTGATATAAACCCATTGTCGATATTTTATTAGTCGGATTAATTTAATGAGTATCATTATCTTTGTTTGTCAAGTAATATATGGAAGAGCTATCGAATTTATGAGTAATTCCAACTGTAGAATAAAACTCATATCATTAAATGGAAAAGAATTTCAACTATCGATATGTAAATAAATGCAAAAAAGTCAATTTGTTTGTGGACAAACCAGATTAGCTACAACAAAACTATGGGCCCAAATAAGGTATGGTTGTAGGGTACATGTGTTAATATTATGCTTAATTGTGAGTCGAAGAACAATGTAATCTTGAATTTGCTCCTGATCATAGTTATTAACTTCATTCTTTTGCTACCGTACACAATTTTCCATCTCAAAGAAATGTGAAGAAGTTCATGCTATTGGAATTGATTTGGCATACGAGTCCAGAATCTGATTGAAAGAATCACATAAACTTTTGAGTAATTTCTCTGATAGTTATGATAAGGTTGGATTCACGAAGGTAGATCAAATGAATTATTTGTGCATCCAAGTGATAAAAGTCGCTAGGATACGACGAGACGGGCCATTAGGAGAAATACTTTCATTAGCAAATGAAAGAAAATCCATATTTATTTTAACGCTCCAATTGAATGTTGATGAGAAAATAACCAATATATTTTGAGCATATGTGAGGATGATTACTCACTATAGCCACGATAGTAATGTGATACGATAGTATTTAATGTTATTTTGTTATATGATGACACTATCAAGTCTTTAATACGAATATTTAAGATTTTCTTGCAAGCGATGTCTAGCAAATTTCCAACAAACATATTCATTTATGCAAATGCATCTATGAGAATGACAATTAAAGAGGTAATTCCTACAATTTATATCATGCTTGACGTGGTTGGCATATGTGGCAGAATGCTTTAAAGCATCATAGTAACTTGCTAAAAATATGATTTAGTTTCAATATAGGGAGTTCTTAATTTCAAAACAGTGATTTGCTTGTATTTATGAATATGATGAGGAGGAGGAGGATGAGTTTTTGATATCTGGTAATGAATTGCTGCAGAATATAATCTTTTAAAATAACTTTTTATTTAGAGATTTGTTCAAGCTCAAGAAAAAATGGGCCAAGCATATGTAAAAAGAACTCTTACTTCATATACGAGGAGTACACATCTAAGTGAACGTTTCCATGCGAATTTGTAAGATTGCTTATGGAGTAACTTCAATATTCTTGAGTTTATAAGTCGTTTTAGTTGGGTGGTCAATCAAAAGCGCTATAAAGCGTTAGACGTAGAATATGTTTCCAAGACTAAGATTGGTTGAGTTTCCTGTGCTAAAGGAGATTTTTCGAATTTATACAACTAAATTAATTGAAGCATTTTTGAATGAGATAAGAGGAATAATGTTTCTTATTGTTAAATGCACCAATATCACTTATGAGACGCATGAGTTTCATGAGAAGATTTTCAATGCTCGGAAGAGATACAAAGTGTTGTGGATGCCAAAATGTGATATATTGACGTGTTGTGTTTAAGACTTGTGGCTGGCACCTTATACTGACATTATATTCAGGTTTTGATATATTGAATCTTAAATTATTGTCGAAGTAGTACATTATGAAGAGATGGAGTAGATATGCAAAAGACTACGATGTCAAAGACACTCCTTGAAGAGTTATCATGGAAGGCATGTGGAATAAGCTTTCTGACTTTTAGTGTAGAAGCATGTGAAACATAAGAATGCTATAGTATGTTTATCTACTCATGACTTATAAAGAATAATTTTTTATGCTAACAATGCCAGTTTGAATTTTCAATAAAATAATTTGGCATGTTTGTCCTTGAATATTTTAACATTTCTGGATCAATCGCCATCAGAGCGAACAAGGAACTACGAGAAAGGGTACTTATAATAGTCGTCCAAAATCATGATAAGAATAATGAAGAAATCACCTAAGGATAGACGAAAAAAGTTAAAGAAAAATAACGAAAAATGAGTATTATAATATTTTTACTAATTTATTTGTAAAAAATATTATATCATTAAATTATGGGGTTGATAATAATATTATTTCCTCAACTATCCTATCGGGGTTTGTGGGACAATTATTAATTCCACCTTAACAATAAGGTATGAATAATTACAAATATCATTATTACTTTTTACATTATAAATATTGAAAATCTGTTTGTGTTAGAACTCCGAAAAACCAAATTTAACATAGTCGCATGAGACATTCAATTTGAATGGAATTCCAATAGAGATTCGGCATATTTTCATTTTTCTAAATATTATTTGTTTCAGAGATTTGGAAACATGGAAAACCATAGAATAAACAAGCACCAAACAAATGAGATGACATAACGAGGTAAAAATAAATTGACTTTCAATTTTGTGGATAAAGAAGAGCCGATCATTAATTGGAATTAGGGTAACCCCAACAAAACCCTCTACCTCCACCGTAAGCGTCATCAGCAGCAACATCATCTCATCATCAGCTCGCAGTTGGTAGGAGCAACGACTTGGGAGTAGTAGTACGAGGAGGAATGTTCTTTTGTACCGTTAAATGCAAAACTATTTTCAATTAGTGGTCATAAGTTTTAAAATTTTAATTATATAGTGCTAATTCAAACATTTAGAATTCGACTTCAAAATAGAAAAATAGAACTCTATGAGTTCGAGTTTATAGGTATGTGATCATTCCACATGAAGTCGAACTAATAGAATTCGAGTTCCATTATGTTAGGGGAAGGGGCAAGACATGCACAGGGGAGGGGAGTTCTGACAGGAGAAAAATGCTAAGTGTTAAAAACTTCTTCTCCCTAAGAAAACTCGAACTGTATGAGTTCCACTTCATGTAGAATCATTACATACTCATGAAGTCGCATTCTATACTTCACGACAGCTGATTGGAACTCGAACTCATAGAGTTCAACTTCTTTCTATTTTGATGTCGAACTCTAAGAGTTCGAGTTAGGGGTTGCAAAAACGGAATTTCAAAGCTTATAACCGCAAATCTAAAAATATTTTGTAAACTAAAGGTAAATAAGAACAAAGCTCGTAGTAGAAGTAAGGCAAAATATCAATATTTGGACCAATCAATTTGCCAATTTTACATTTTGGCATATCGTTTCAAAAGTCTACAATTTGGCCTTATTTCAATTTTACTTTTCAATTTGGCCCTATTCGTAATGGCGCTTGCGATTTCGCATTAGCATTAATACGTGTCATTTGTTTTTCCTACATGGCAATGATAATGAAATAAATCAAGGGCAAACTATCGATATTTGGCCCAATGCATTTTCAACCTTACATTTTGACCTAACGTTTTAAAAGTTTTTAATTTGGCCTTAAATCAATTTAAATTCGAGGAGGAATTTGAGAAACAGCAACCAAAAACCCAGGAAAGAAGGAGTCTACCTCAGTGATAACTGGGCAAAGTGTCAAAGGATTTTTCGTCAAAGTATACAATCCCCAATTCGTAGCGCGACAACTAGGAATTGCTCAGAGTTGCCCTTTCCCTTTCATCGACTCTTTCAATACCGATCTAGAAGAACGAGTCAGCATCGACGTTGGGTACGCCGACAAGGTAAAACTAATGGTGTAATATAAGTTATGCCACCTATCAGCAACTAACTCTCCCTATTTTGCAGCTTTTTTCCTACCCTGGAGCTATCGATCTGCAAAGTCACATTTTCTGAGAACTTAGGAGGATGCAACTCAACCAGGGCGTTCGATTTTTGCTGGAAGAGGACCTTCAAACAGATACTATCGAAGAACGAATTTCCTAAAAAAGGAGCAGAATCGCTAGTGGAAAAGGAAGACTTCCTTAGAAGTCTTATTGGAAAGCATGAGAAATCGCTGATGCCAGGTATTACTCGTGAACATTTGATATCAACTTCAATCGACAACCATCTAAAATCGATTTTCACAGGGGCCCTAGACAGTGTAACGCCTACGCCGATAGTCGAAGAAGGGAGGCTAAAAAGGAAATGAGCACCGCCAGCGGCCGCATCGAAGAAACCCAATACTCGGGCCTCTTCGACAAATAGGGATGAATCGTGTGACGAAATCGCCGGGGAGGCAAATGCGAATCTCCATTGACTCTCTAAAAAGTAAAAGCCCGCTCCAATTGCTAAGGAAAATCTTCAACACGGGGACGACACACTCGAAGTCGATCCTCCAATAGACAATCCTTCAACTGTCGTCTCTCCAACTGCCGAAGGGGAAGAAGTCCCTCTAGAATCCAAGGAGAGAGATCAAGAGCTTAACATGGTAAAATGAAGATTGATGTCTGAACGAAAATATGTTTGAATTGTAAACATGTTTCTTATGCGTAGGTTGATTACGAAGACTTGTTCACACTGTCATCGCCTCCAGCAGAAGATCTTCCTTTGATTGTCGAAGGTGAAACCGAGGAAGCAGCAAGGAGTATTTCCGAAGAAGGTTTGACCGAGGGGGCTACTAGGAACATTGAAGAAGTTGCTCCTCAAGATGTAGATCTTGTGCGAGATGCAGAGGTATATCCTTCAAATTTACTATAAGCAAATCTATATTTTACTTAACTTCTCACATACTCAGATCTGTTCACTCTCTTCTGATCCGACCATCGAAGAATCCATTCCTGAGTGAACCATGCAAGTCAAATCCTTCGCATGTGAACATTCCTCATTCGAAAGAAACAGTAAATCCCGAGAACATCGATGCTGGGTGTCAAGTTCTTGCTTCGACAAGTACAGTACCTCCTTCGGCAAATATGGTGCCACCCGGAAACAAAGATACAGGATGCCAAACCCCAGAAGCGCCTAGAGGATTGGATCGTCCAGTGTTAGCCGAATTCTTTGACCAACTTCGGGTAAGGAACTTTGCTATGCATTTTGCTTTAGAGATGTGAACTAAAATGAGTATTATTTCGAACAACATGACTTATAATTGTTAGCAACGAAGGTTCCAGCGAGCGCTAGTCATGTTGCTTCATCAAGCGACGCAAACCGAGTGAGCGTCGACCCAAGCGATCCTTCCTCGCTCACTCTGAGATTGCTCGAAGCACTGCGTCGCGAAGAACCGTCGAAATCCAACTTCGATGAGATAACTCAAGCTATTGAAACCATAGAGAGACACGCCAGAGCGCCCATCAACCTGTTATGTATTTATCAATGCTTCAAAGAAACATTTTTGAAATCCGGGGAAGATTGGGAGAAGGTTAATTCAGAGGACAGGCAGTATAAGGAGAAGGCTGAAATCGCGGAGTTGTCATTGAAGTTGGAGAAGTGTGAGGCCGAAGTGGTTGCTCGTGAGAGGGAATTGGCAGAGGCTCAGACAGAAGTCGATGCTAATCGCATTCCCATGTACGAGATAAACAACCTGATTTCATTCCACAAGGCCGTGAATATGCTCGTCCTGAAAAACAACACTCCAGCCTACTTTGCCGATTTGCTAGCTAATCTCCTGCATGGCCCTGAGCAGTGATTATCGTCGATATTGCATCATCGACATGGATGCATTTGTTGTTCCTTTTGTCTTCGTTTGTTTCATGAATTCCTTTGAATGAATGGCACGTTTCGACCAATTTCTCTTCGATCGAGCTCATGACTCAAAACTCTTAATCAAAGCACATTTAAGATGATTAAATACTAATCATCGGGAATATCCATTAATTTAATGAGGCTGTTAAGATTCTCCGAGAACTGTTGAAATTTCCTGGAGATTGTTGAGATTCTCTAGGATTGATGTAGCCTAATGCCTTTGCCTATAAATAGCATATCGTGGGACCACATGCTCACATTCTCACAAACAATCCCACCCACAATGTCCCGCCAAGAAGCTTTCTTTCCTAACTCATCAGTTTCCCCTCCAAACACAGAGCCTAAGTCCATGACTTTTGGTAGAGGGTTCACGTTAAACCCCATGACAGCCTAAGTCCTCAACTTTTGGTAGAGGGTTCACTTCCATCGCCCAGCACCATGGCTCAAGTATCAGCTTGAGTCAAGCGACGTAAAGTTTGCCTAGGTTGCAAGCGCCGCTTCGTGGTGTCTAGCCAAGAGGCCTTCCTGATTTCCTCGAATATCCTTTCCAAATATTGCTTGCCGTAAAAGCCGCAATACTGGTAGACTTTCGAAGTAGGTTTGGAGCAAACGAAGCAGGGGACATTGATGGCAACCCTGCATGCGGATGCTCTCCAAACAAAGGAAGACTGGAGCTACAACACTAGGGACTGCAACAATCAACCTTAGTGTCGACAACAATGCCTGCAACAATCGACGATCGACGTGTTTAATATCGAAGAAATGTATAGCTTTATTTCGTATGTATCGATCCACTTATATTTGTAATGTTTCATAGTGAATCGACTTTGTTTACTGATCAAGTATCTTTTGTATTGTCGATTATCCCTATTAATTGTGACCATAATTCGGGACATGGAGACTGGATTTTTTTGGAATGTAAATGGTCGATGGAGTTTCAAATGCTTGCCATTAACCTTCAAGGCATGTGATTCGCCATTTAAGTATGACAAGTGATAAGCATTTTTTAGGATAAACTTCATCAACCCTAAAAGGACCATCCCAAGTAGGAGACCATTTGCCTAGAAATTAATCTCTCTTCCCAATCGAGAAGATCATTTTTCAAATTAAGTCTCCTTTCTTGAAGGATTTTAAGACGACCTTCTTATTATAACTTTGAGCGACCCTTTCTTTTCGGACGTGAATTCGGTTCAGTGCCTGAAAGCGTATTGCTTCTAAGTTTTCTAATTCGATGTGCATCGATTCTTCATAATCGATGGGAAAATTTTCCTGATGGGCCAAAAATCACTTTGATTTATAACGAACTTCGATTGGAAGGACATCATCTATAAAGTAAGCTATATGGCATTTGTCCGATGCTTTCTCGTTTAGTAACACGCAAAGCCTAGAGTACATCCAACAATAAAGTATGCCAAGATCGAAGGTTATCATCGATCATCTTCGGAATGGTGTCTTTTATGATCTTATTTGTAGATTCAGCTTGTCCATTCGACTGAGCTTTGTAGGGAGATGAATTTAATCACGGCGCCATTGAAAACAATAGCATTATCGACCACTATATTTTGAGGAATGCCAAATCTATTAATAAGGACGGATCGAAGGAAGTTTATCACTACGCTTTGGGTAATATTTTTATAAGCCTTTGCTTCGACCCACTTTGTAAAATAGTCTGTGGCCACGAGGATATAAGAATCTCCGTTACTCGAGCTTGGTCTTATTTCTCCAATGATATCCATGGCCCACGATCGAAATGGCCAAGGTTTAACCACATGATGTAAATGAGTTGCTGGTGCATGTGAAATTGGTCCATACTTTTGACACTTTTTGCATCTTTAGCCATATTGAAGCAATCTTTTATCATCGAAGGTCAAAAGAAGCCATGCTTGATCGACCAACACATATTGGGTCCAGCATGATGAAGACCACAAAGACCTTGGTGTGCTTCTAACATGATAGGGATTGCTTCATCCATATCTTAAAAGGACACCATCACTCTGCTTTCGATACAGTACATCATCGATTACAGTATAGAATCTTGCACAGCTTTACTTGGCGGGTTGCCCCCTTCCCAGGATTGGAGAAAAATTCCATGAATGGTTTTTTCTAATCGGTTGTCGATCGGAAAATACTAATAACTTTCACATGTGTAGAATCATTGTTCAATACAGAATGTATTAGCTGTACTTGTCCGCCAATTTCCAGCATCAATCGATGACTTATTTTAAAACCGGATGCATGTTGTGCCAGTTCGTTTGCCATGGAATTGTCTTCCCTGAGGAACTGCTCAAAATGAACTTCTTCAAAGAAAGAAGACAACTCGTGAACTTTGTCAAAGTATCTCAGGAGATGATCAAAGGTGCACATACTCGATCCTTTGAGATGATTGATGACGAGCTGCGAATCTCCTCGAACAGTATCATATGCTATTCGAAGATCAATCAAAGTCTGTAGAGCTATGATCAAAGCCTCATATTCGACGGAATTATTTGTTAGCAAATCGTCGATTCTATAGGCTATATTATGTTTCACCTTCAGAGGAGATAGAACATAAACTCCTACTCCGACTCCTTCACTGGATACAAACCCATCAAACCAAACTTCCCAAAATTCTTTCGGATCTTGAGAACTGGTTAAAATGGAATCTGTATATTCGGTCAAAACCTGCCCCTTGATCGATGCTTGCGATCGATATCGAAGATCAAATGGAGAGAGAATAAGGCTCCATTTGCTAAGCCTACCAGATAACACAGGGCTATCAAAGAATATTTTTAAGGAGCATTCGATACTACATACACTGTGCTACTCCCAATATATTGTCGAACTTTCATGACAGCATAATACAATGAATGGAATAGCTTCTCATTATTAGTATACCTATACTCGATGGGAGTAAGGATCCGAGATAAGTAACAAATGACTCTTTCTTTACGTTGATTATCTTCTGGTACCAACATCGATCTGAGGACCTTATCGCCTGCAGCGATATACAAAGAAAAAGGTCGATCCTGCTTTAGAGGGAGCAGGACTGGTGGATTGATAAAGTACTTTTTAATAGCTTCAAAAGATTCCTGATGACTATCAGTCCATTCAAAACTACTTTGTCCTTTCACCAAGTTAGAAAATATCGTTGTTCGTCTTGTGTAATTGACTCTTCCTAAGAAAGCCTGAAGCTGCTTTTTAGTTGAAGGAGGAGGTAGATTCTGAATAACTTTAATTTTACCCGGATCAATCTCTATCCCTCGATGATGAACTACAAATCCCAACAGCTGACCGGCTCGAACACCAAAGGCACACTTCATAGGATTCAGCTTTGAAGTTGTGCTTTCTCATTTGAAGTAAAGCTTTTCGAAGATCGTCAACATGACAATGATTTGCCAACGATTTTACAACAATAGCGTCGATATAAACCTCGACCGAGGACCCAACCAATGGGATGAAGATAAAGTTCATTGCCCTTTGATAGGTTGCGCCTGCATTCTCTAAACCAAAAGGCAGGACAACCCGTTCAAAAATTCCAAAAGGACAACGAAAAGCTGTTTTATGTACATCATTCTCAGCTATGAAGATCTGGTTATACCCAGAATAACCATCCATAAAGGACATAATCTTATGTCCCGATGTCTTATCGTTGAGTTCATCCGCTATCGGCATCGAATATTCATCTTTTGGAGTTTCTTTGTTGAGATCTCTAAAATTGATAGAAACTCGAATTTTTCCATTCTTTTTTTTTACATGAACAATAGAAGAAATCTATTTTGTGTATCGAGATGTCCTTATGTATCCAACGTCGAATAATTTCTTTACTTCATCAAAGACTTGTTGTGTAAGCTCACTTGGTAATCGATGTGGAGCCGGTTTTACAGGCTTGAAGTCTGGCTTAGTAAGTAAAGTATGTTCGACCAATCGTCGATCCAAGCCAGATATTTCTATATAATCCCATGCAAAACAATATTTGAACTCCTTTAAAAGAGTTAAGATCGATTGAAAGAGATCTTTGTCAATCGAACCACTTATAAAGGTAGGTCGCTGGGTTGCATCGTCGCTCAAATTTACATTTACGAAAGGGTCTCGAGGCATCATTAAAGTGCATCGATCTACAAGAGATTTGGCTATAGATTTATCACAAAACGTTGTTTTATTCATAGTAGGATGACATACAACACCAGTTGAATCTATACACACTTTCAAACCAGGATTCGACTTATCCTCTTCAGCATGCTGGTCGGAACTATCTATGTCCAGCGAACTGATTTCCAGACACTTTTTTAGACTAACTAAAGGCCTAATTAGCGTACACACTCGTAGTCGCTCTAAGACATCACTGTCTTCCTGATGTCTTCCTGATCATTGTCAAGTATCTTCCTCCTCCAGGAGGAGTCTCTCGGGCTCCAAATCCGGACTGCCAACATCAGCATCCTTCTCCCCATCTTCAGTGTGAGGATTCACTCTCCGTCAATAGATTCAACATTTTCCTCTTCAACAATAGGGAGCAATCCAGCAGCTTCCTTAATAGAGTAAAGGATTCCAACAAGTTATGCCTCTTTCTTTGCCTGAGCCTCATCTTCGACGGCTGAAGGTACCACTTCAGAGTACCACCCATATGGAGCATCGACTATAGGATGTGGAGGACCCCATATTTAACAAGATATTCGAACTTTCCTATCGATTCTCCTAGGGGTCCGAGAGTTGGATCTCCAAGATAATATCTCTTCTTCAAACTCATGTCATCGACAACACCAATAACATTTCCAGTATAAATTTCGACAGGGGTAAGACAAGTATTGATGGACGAATCAGCTTTAACAACATCAACTTCAGAATCTAGCCAAAGAATAAATTCTGTTCTCGATGAAGACTAGAAGGGATCACTGCTGCCTTATGCAGCCAATCTCGACATAATAGAGCGGTAAATGTAATATCGACATCTACTATAGAGAAAGCAAAATTCTTCGTAGACCTTCCAATTCTCAATTTGAATGGAAATATTCCCACGCATTTCGACATAAGGCCATTGAAACCCGTTATGCCAACATCAGTGTTGGTAACATCAGCCTTGTCATATCCTAAGCATTTGAGAGTACGCAAAGGCATTATGTTGACAGTCGCGCCATTATCGACCAAAACTTTCTTATCCCATTAAATTATGCTTCTATGTATAGAGAATGCATCTGAGACGGATTGTCGACTAGGACAATTTCGAACTTATTTGCCGAAGACATGATGATCAGCTTCTGCAAATAATTGTACGAGCATAGGTGACACCGTTGAGAGATTAATATCTTGTTCCTCGGAATAGGACTGCACCGACGACAAGTATTAGCTTTCTCAAGGAATTGTGCAATAGGAGGTCCATCTTTGATGACTTGTTCATCAAGGCGGGGAGAAGGTCGAAGTCGATCCTTAACATCGCCTCTCTCGACAGTTTCCTTGGACAGGTCACTTGACTTGGCGGAAGAATCTACATCGCTGTTGACTGCCAGCGGGATAGATTGAGCCTCGAGACAATGAGGTGCTGCCTTTGCTTTCTGGACAACATGCCCCTTATCAAGAAAGACTTTGTTAGCATCGGAGGCACATCCTCTTCCTCTGGGGTTTCGATTAAACGCCTTCGAAGGCTCCTTGCGAGGAATCCCGATTGCAGCCTTCTTGACTAGTGTCAGATCAAACCACTCCTCTGTCTGGTGAGACTGGAGAAAAGTCCTGAAAGTGAAGCACTTGTTAGTAGTGCGAGTCTCATCCATATGCCACCAGCAAACTTCATTCATCAGCCTCGAAGCTGCCATAGGGCAAGAGACAACTCCTTTGTCGAGAAGCCTCTTGAACAACTTGTTGATCACATAAGTCTCCCCAGAAACGTTGGATTCCTGAAAAGCACGTCGAACAATATCAATCATGTTAATGTCAAACATATGAAATTCACAATCAGCAAATGGTTTTTGATCGACTGAAGATGACTCTTCAGACTCTTTGAAACACAAAATTTTTGCTTCGATGAGATCCTGGATAAGGTTTCTAAAAGTTAGACAGTCACATGTGGCGTGGGCAAAAGACCCATGCCATTTGCAATAACTTTTCTTCTTTTTCCTGTCAGTTAAGGGACGTCGATGATCAGGCTTTAGCTTTATTCGATCTTGCTTATGGAGCCAGTCGAAGATTTCACCAGCTTTCTCAATGTCGAAGGAGTATTTTCGCTCCTCATTTGATTTCTGAGATACCTTAGCTTTGAAGTTTTTCTTCAACAATGGATCGCAAATAGTGGCTTCGCCCTTGACAAATTCAGCCATATCGACTTCAACAAGCGTTGGTTCGATCTGATATGTCGTACGTTCCCTCGGTTCTCATCTGAGTAGATTTTCATACTTAGTGGTCCTTAGAGAGAGTTCGTCGAGATCTCTGAACTTTTCCCCTTGAATTTTCTTTCGGATACGAATATCAAGAGCATCCTGGGCTTTGTTAACCACTTCATCCTCGCCGACTGATGTCTTGCATCTGAGTCGAGCCTTTCAGAATCGCTGCAGGAAGCTCACTGCAAGTTCTCCAGGCTGATGTCGCGTCTTAGGTAACTCAACCAAACAGATGGTCGAATTAAGATTAGTGAAGGCCTTTATGAACTGCGTTTGCATATCCTGCCAATTTTGTACTGAGTTGGGCGGGAGATGGATGTACCAATTAAACGCTAGTCCAGTATGTGAATTGGGGAAGAGTCGAAGCTTCCAATGGTTGTTGTACAATGCCTCATCCATTTGATGAGTGAACCTAGCTATATGCTCCATCGGTGTCATCTCATTTTCACCAGAGAAGCGAGTGAAATCGGGAATCTTATAACCTTTAGGATAAGGATAATTCCGATCGACAAACTCAAGATAAGTTGTCCTGTAAAGGCTAACCTCTTCTCAACGCACCGCTCCTGGGACCATTTGCTCAACTATTTGAGCGACCACATCTCTGTAATCAACAGGAGCGATAGGTTTTAGAGGAACTCTGGGGACTTCCCTTTCCATAAGATTTCTATCAACTTCCCTGTCGAAGGTAGCTACGTCCCTAGGGACATCACTGAAAAGGTTCCTCCTTGGGATTTGACCTTCAACTGGTGGTTCACAGACAGGGTTGTCGACATTAGATCGCGTATAATGGCTTCCTCTTTAATGATGAGGAGGCGCCTATGCCTGTCGTCGATAGGGGTCCTGCACATCATCATCAAGATCAACAAACTCGTTATAGCAATTCAATCGATCAGGCGTGACAAAATCGCCTCGATCGTCGGAGACAAAACGCGACCTACTTAGTTCAGCCCTTTGATAGTCCTGAGTTAAATGGACAGGATCGTTGGTGGTCTCATGATCGAAACTTACCCTACGCTTCCCATCTTGAATAGTAGCCTTCTAGCCGCAGTATCGGGGAAATATTCGGCATCAATCCTGGCAGTCAATCCCTGGAGTTATTTTTGTATCTCCAAAAAACTCTCCTGATTCTTGGCCTGTATTTGCAGAAACATGTACAAAGGGACTGTCTCTGACACATTAGGCCGGACGTTCGACACAGGGGATGTCCCTCGCTCCTGCGCCTGGACGTTTTGTTGTCCAATGTTTTGGGCATTTTGTTGCCCATCCCGATGGCTCTGGCCATTATTACCAGTTTGGCCTTGCCTAGACTTAGTCTCCGAATCACCACGAGTATCATTCATTCTGTTAGACGCACTTCGGGTAGTTGGCATTCCGTACAATCACACGCAACTCTCTTTTGTCTCCCATTGTGGTCGCCAAAAACGTGTTCGCGTGGCAAAACACATCACGATATATCGAGGACTCAAAATATTGAATGAAAATATTGTCGCCAATGAACAAAGTAACAAAGAACAATCAGAATTCAATAAGCATAAAGAGAAAAACTTACAGCTATTTTACAACAAAACTTAAAACAATTGCGAAGAGATAGGTTGACAACCAAGCAGCCCTACGGGGTCATAGAATGATTGTCGTGTGTTTATAATTGACCAGTGCTGACTTATTTATAGACACTAACAAATAACTGCCTACCGACGCATATTTAACACGTGCTAATCTTCCTAAAACTAATTATTATTCAACTGTTAAGACGATTCCATCATCAACGCTCGTGAGTAATAGCTTCGAGTCTTGACGTCCGACGTCGATACTGAAGACATCTGATGAAGCCTTATCTTCGAGCATCCTTTCTGTCGAACTGCACTCCCTTGGCCTGCTCCCGACCTCAACATCGATCCATGCCTTAACAACCGCCTTCGACACGACGATCGAATATCTTGTAAGGAACGTAGACCCTAGCATCCATCAAAGCCCATCGCAGAAAGCCCAAAATGTCATTTGCCATATAAACAGTTTCGCTAATCGATCAGCCGCATTGAACTTGGGGTGCATCCCTATGAGGACTTCCCGGAGCCAAAGGCACAATAATTCGAGGTGTTAACCTAAAATCTCAGCAGCCCGTCAGCAATGTTCCAGGAAATCCCTACGCACCCATGAATCGCCTACCCCTGTGCCATCCCAAGCTGACGATTTTTCCGAATCAGATGCAGAGCACGAGACTGGAGACCATGAGTTCGGGGCACGTGATCCCGGAATGCATCCCCAGTCAGGTGCCGGAGCAACATAGCCTTGTGGTTGCCCCTCCCAGTTATCCTCTCTTTTATGAGAACAGGTGACCACGCAGCAGTCAGCATGGATGCCAGCCGCAGAGTGCAGGACTTGGACGCAGTTTATCCCTTGTATCATGGGATTCATTTCCAAGCCGGAGAAGTCCAATCGGTCTCTGACTCTCCAAGGGGCAACAATGCAAACCCTATTCTCGTAGGAAGACCTGTTGGGACATCGGGTACAGAGCTTAAGCAGGCCAATGTCACTCAAAACCTCGTGGCTGGAAAGTCACGAGAGTCGCTCGAATTTCTGGAGCGGAACAGGTTACGTGAAAATGGGTGAAGGCTGTCTGCTGGAGAGAAATGTGATTGTCATTACGGCATAGTTTGTCCTCGGGGCCAACAATTTGCGGGAAGGGTATGATGGACTGTGAATCTGAAGATGATGACTCCGGACGTTCTCTTGAGGATAGTACACTCTCCGCATCTCCAATGGAGAACAGACAGGAGTTCTGTTTCTTCCCAAGGGGTACTATGACCTCAAAACTATAAGAACATCCTCCTTGCAAATAGGTCTCAGAGGGTCTGGCCTTCAGAAGCACTCGAGGGCCTGAACGTTTTTACTGTGATCCTACCATCTCACAAATTTTGGACCACGCCATATATGAGGTGTCTCTCTCTGTACACTCGATAATGTATGTGATTTGGGGTGGGTTATGGGGATGACGTTTCTTGGCGTACAAGAGGTGGTAACAATTCGATTCCTTTACAAGATCAGGACGCATTACTATGTATTAGATGTCAACTGATGGCCTAAATTAACGTGGTTGAATCATGCTATATCCAATAGACTTTATAGCGGCGCTGGCGCTCAGCGATGTCCTCGTCTCCACAACGTCGCTCCACCTGTTTGCATTTGCGTATACGTCAGCCATGACCGAATAGACTCCCCCATCTTCCGGGAACAATTTAATGATCAACTGAGCTGCCTTCTCCGCAACCTTGATGTTCTCGTGCTTTCTGCTTCCCGCTAATAAACTACCCAACACAAAGATGTCGCCAGCATTCGGAGGCATTCCACTTATCATCTCCACCGCTTCTTGCACCATCCCGGCCCTGCCGAGCAAATCGGCCATGCATCCAAAATGCTTAGGCTCTCGGATGACACTGTATACCGACTCCATCTGCTCGAAGATCTTGCACGCTTCTTCGACTAGACCAGAATGGCTGCACGCAACTAGGACTCCCAGTATGGTTACTCCATCGGGCTGAACCCACGCATCGACAGTCATTCTCGAGAAGTATTGAAAGGCTAATTGGCCTTGCCCATGCATTGCAAGACCGAGGAGAAGAGCATTCCAGGCACAGACATTTCGTTCCGAGCTCTCGTTGAATGCCTCAATAGCCGCCTCCAACTGCCCACACTTGGCATACATATCAACCAAGCCGGTACACAAGAAAGAATCAATCTTGATCCTTAACTCACGTATCAAATCGTGAACTCTCATTCCGTGACCGACTTCCTGCAGTTGGGCGCATGCAGAGAGTACAGAGACCAGGGTGGTATTATCAGGATGAACACCCAATCCCATCATGCAATCGAATAGCTCAATCGCCTGCCTGGCCTGACCTGTCTGGGAATAGCCTGTTACCAAAGTCCCCCATGACACCGCATCGGGAGCCAGCATGGCGTCAAATAACTCCCGCGCGAAGTCCACATCCCCCTTCTTAATAAGACCGTCCATCATGGTATTAAAACTCACGGCGTCCTTCCATTGACATTGGTTGAAAACTGCCAGGGCATCCTCCGTCCGGCCGCAAGTAGAATATACGCGAATCAACGAGTTAACAAAGAAAACGTCAGTCCCAAATCCCGTCCTCACAGCTAGCGAATGGAGGGAGCGTGAGAATGAGAGGTCACGGAGCTGATCGCAGGCTTTGAGGACGAAGGGGAAGGAGTGGAAATCGAGGGGCAGTGGACGGCGAAGCATTTCGACGAGCAGGTGGAGGGCAGGGGAAGGGTGGGAGAGGAGGGTGTGGGCCCTGATCAGGGTGTTGTAGCAGAAGGTGGAAGTGGTATGGCGGCGGGGGTCATCGGTCGGTGGGAGGAGGGAGTCGTTGGTTATGAAGTGAGCGTGGAGTTGCCGCAGCTGCCTCATGCTCTTGCACCACCCCTTCACCAGCCCGATGAATCTTATCAGCTGGGACCTGGGCATGGGACAATTTAGAACATGGAAAATCATTACAAATACGCCCGAATAGTTGGCGCTTTTTACTAATTAAAACTGTGTGATATAGCGAGCAATTCATAAATAATAATTTAATAGAATACACTTGAAATTGATCCATTATTTCCGTCAATTAGAACCTCGGTGGATATATAAGCCCTTGGTGATATCCTCGAATTCGTAGACTCATTCTAGTAAAATATTTCAAAAATAAGTTAAGTAGTTTTAAAATTCGTTAAATAATACTTTCAGTTAGTCAACTCTAAATTATTACTCTTTTTTACTCTTGAAAATCGGAGTTCGAAAATTCGATTTAGAAACCATAAATCGAAATTATCAACTCTAATTTTCTTAGAATATAAATCCCAGTCGCCGATTCGGATTTCATGACTGTTCGCGTCGAAAACGGTTCACGTCGGAAATATTTGGCAATAAGACTCACAGGGATTCGGATGTGGTCTCCAGTAAGTAAAAAGATGAATTGAATTGATCGAACGAAGTCTTACAATAGAAAATAGAAGCTTACAGCCATAAATAAAGTAAAAATGATGGTGCGGATGGTGGTGACGTCGTAGATTTGCTGTTGGGGGCTGTAGACTTGCGAACTTGTATGGTGGGATCTGGTCGTTGGGGCTTGGTGGACGGAGTGTGGTCAAAGGTGGTGGCGGATGTGGATACCAAGGCTACGGTTGCTCACCCTGGTGGCGGAACGAAGGCGGAATTTGGTTGTCGGAGCTACGGTTGCTCACTCTGACGGTGGAAGTGAAGACGGAGTTTGGTTGTCGAAGCTACGGTTGCTCACTCTGACGGTGAAAGTGAAGACCGATGACACCTTAAGGGCTTCGCCCAGGTCGGGGAATCCTAACAACTAAGGGGTGACGAGCAAAGCAAAGCTGTGTGTTTGATTGATCGTGATCTTTCAAGCAAGATCTTCCCCCTTTTTATATTAAATCTTATGGGGTTTTGGGTGTTTGTCACGTTATCAAATAATCTCTTCAGGTCGTGGCTCTCTTAAACGACCTCCAGAAATCTTGGAATCGGTTTGATCCCAGATTTGGGTCGTAGACATGGGCCGTAGACATGGGCTATTATGTCAACATATGCTTAGGATGTATGCCACGTTCTTAGGATATTTTGCCAGGTCGTGGCCCTCTCAATCAACTTCCTAGAATCTTGGTAACAACCTGATCCTGGTAGACGTGGGTCTTATCCACGTCGTAAACTTAACAGTTTCTTTTTCTTATATTAAATTAAAGAATTAGAGTCTTATTCCCATATTTTCTCCAGCCAAAGATCTTTTCAAATCATGGGAACGTGGGCCTATAATCCTCTCTCCAAAAATCTCGGAGTCAAGATCTTTTCTGATCCTCGTAGACTCTGACCCCCATAGATTCTGACCCCACCAGCCCCTTGTAGACTTAGTACTTCCATGGCGGGCTCACATAACGGTGGGCCTGTAAATGCTCTTAAAGACTTCTGGACTTATGGGCTTTATAAAATGAGCCCAAAATTTATGTCACGGTCTTGGTAGACTTGATATGGGTAGGCGAAATGAGTTTATGGGTTTCTCATAAACTGGCATGAATTTATGGGCTCCTCATAATCAGGCCCGAGATTTTTCCATGCCAACATAAGCCCCCTCTTAGGGTGAGACGATCGTAGCTGAGAGTCTTACCCAACATTCTGAAGTGGTTTGAATACGGACAGAGAAGCTTTAAAAGAATGGAAGACATGGGGATTTGAGACCTAACACGAGACGGTGTGATCCCATGGTATTTGCCAGTGTCGCGGAAATTGAAAATCATTGCATTGTTGGACGAGACGTTGCCGATTCAAGCGTATGTTGTGTTGCAAACTGCCCGGATCAAAGGGCAAATGGCACCATGATAACGGGTTTGCCACTATTGTTTCTCCAGGTGCCCACGGTTCATGCTCGGGAAGTTCAAGATTCTCTACGATGTCAACCTCTGTTTGGAAAGCATGAAAAGTATGAATTGTAATTTCATTCTTTAATGGTTGGACGTCGATTATGGGCACAAAATCTGACATAACTTGTTCTACCACTTGTATCCCAACATCTTTGAGGGTTGGCGGACTAAACTGCTCAACTCTATCAACCTCTGGCAACGGGTTTGTTCTAACATTTACATCAACAGGAGATGTTGTTATGGGCACGTACTCCTCCACGGGGGTTTTTGGTATGAATGAATAATCTGTTACGGGAGGCTCGGGAGTGGGGATATACCCCTCGACAGAAGGTTCCTTATAAAAACTCTCTCTTCGTCGATATGAATGAGCATTGTTAGAGTAATTATTCGCATACTCATTTATCGTCGATATGAAACCTTAAGTGTTTCGCCCAGGTCAGGAAATCCTAACAACTAAGGGGTGACGAGAAAAACAAAGCTTTTGTGTGTTTGGTTGATCATGATCTTTCAAGGAAGATCTTCCCCCTTTATATATTAAATCTTGTGGCGTCTTGGGTGTTTGACACGTTCTCAAAGAATCTCTCCAGGTCGTGGCTCTCTCAAATGACCTCTAGAAATCTCGGAATCGGTTTGATCCCAGATTTGGGTCGTAGACATGGGCCGTAGACATGGGCTATTATGTCAACCTCTAGCGACGGGCTTGTTCTGACATCTACATCAATAGGAGATGTTGTTATGGGTACGTGCTGAAGATGGTTCGCCATGACAACCTTGCGCTCTGATGCCAACTGATATGGGTATGGCACCGGAGACTATTGCTCTAATACCAACTAATGCGGGGACGAGGTAAGACGATTTGGTTGCTCAAAAGACAAATGAATCAAGATGACGGACGGTGACAGGTGGGGGTTATAAATGAAAAAGTAAAAGATAAGGACGCGTCAACCTTCGGATACAAGCTATGCCACCACCAAAGATTGGACGTGTCATGCCCGGACCGCGTAGAGATACAACAATTACATCACCGTATTTGGACTCGTGGTTGAACGACACCCCAACCGGAGACAGCTACACAACCGGGGTAATGAACGCTCGGGTAATCTCGCCACTCACGGAATCCACAGAATGATAAGAGAAAGAGAGACTCAAATGGTTTTTTTGGGTTTGGCTATAATTCAAGATATGCTGTCCTCAAGGGTTGCAATGCAAGGGCTTATGTAGGCCACCAAAAGAAAGACAACAAAAGAACAGATTCAAAAGATGAGGAAATAAAATGAAAAGATAAGGAAGGGAAATATAATATTTTCTCCCGACAAGATCTGAAAAGATAGTGGAGCAGGCGCGACTACTGGGCTACAAGTTGTCAAATCTGAGCTGTCAGATCTTAACCGCCTCTTGGTTTTCTCGTCATTTCAGCCTCCATGGCCTGACAGCGTTGCTTCGCCCGAAAGCTTTGCTCCTTTGTCAGTCGCGTGATCCGACCACTCTAGCAGCGTGAGATCAATTTGTCGCCTGGTCGACGCAATTAAGGCGACGCCAACACCACCGTTGTCACCCAAGCCCATCCATCTCACAACATTTTCTTTTTTTTAATGAATCGATCGGTAAATGCTTTTATTAGGGACAAATCTTGGTGAGAGTCGGGACTTTTTTTCTTTTCTTTTAACTAAGATTAAAGCTCCCCTAAATACATCTTATGATTTTTTTGTTTGCATGCAAATAAGTTAGAGGAACACGCAGAAAACGACTTTGCCTTGGCTTCATATAGTTCAAAAAAACATTCTGAAAACGAGGACTCAATTTGAATTGGCTTATGGGACATCCCGGGGGGATTAATTGTTTTGAATTTTTTCGCTTCTAATAAATGATATTGCTTTCATAAAAATACGAAAAACCTTTCGTCGAAGCTGCAAGATTCACTTCAATATGTACAAATTACCAGAGCTGTTTTTTCTAAAAGAAAAGAGTAAGTCAATACAATATTAGAGAGGGATCACGTGCCTTGAAAGGGAGGAGGTTGGGACGAAAAAGAAACCCACAACAACTAGCTCATATGTCCCATGTTCGTTTCTCTTTCCTGAAAAAAGAATACATATCGAAATTTTACCGTGTAAACTTATATTAGCTGTTATGCTTCCAGCAATTAACTGAAATTATCAAAGCATAATCGATTATCATGCTAATAGTAAGTCAGTTAATGATGAATCAGCCAGACACTTCATTGTGAGTTCGTTTTAATTGAAGATGTTAAACCTTAACGAAAGTATCACCTGTAAATTGATTTTAATTTAACTTGAATACGTAAATATAAGTTATAAAATATCGAAATTTTCTCAAAACCACATCGGAAGAATAAGCATATTCACGGACAATCCAAATTATCCTTTTTCTTAGTTTCTTTTAACAAGTAAAAAGATGGAGGAGCTCCCAACCATGAGTTTATAACAGTAAAAAAAAAAAAATGTATTTATCTATTTTGGTAGAAAGAACAAAGACGACATGAAATGTTCCTTACCATTCGTAGAAGAAGAATGAATGCTAGATGACCACAATGGCACGTTGTCTACTAATTACGAAGTTTTAAAGGATGGCTCCGACTCCGAGATGTTGATCAATAAATTAATTGAGTAAATCCAATTGGGGTGAAACTGTAACGGGTGGGACCACATCCTTACGCAGTAGTAATAATTATAACTGGATGGCATCATCACATGCAATGTCGGGCCGATCGGCATTTTTAAACAAAATAAACGGACTCAAATCTCGTGCACCTTTTGCGTGATTTACTTTACAATTTTAATTATTCATGTCTGCTTTCATTATTATGTTGTCCGAAACCCACACACACTCTGTAATAGTTTTGTAAGTAATGAGAAGAGGTAGTCCTCCAATGAAAGATTGCGGAGAAAGCGAGAAGAATCATATTTTTTTTTTTTTTGGCTTGTGCTTCAGGGTTAGGGTTGGCACATGCACAACAATCCAAATTTCTCAATGGCTTTGATGTCCCCCCCCCCCCCCCCCCCCGGCCCCCCACCCCCGCCCAACCCAAATTATTACCTAGTAAAAATTATTACCTAGAAATAGCTTATAAAGGGAAAAAAGAAATCCCACATTCTTTTTATCATTAAATGAGCGTTCTATTGACAATACAATTAGAATACTCTAATGATAAGTATAACAACCCACTAAGAAAATTAATCAAATAATTATGACATAGAGGGAGGATAGCAATTATTTTGATTTAGAAGGCTACAGACAACAAAAAAGTATATTAAATATGAAAACTGTGTATCAATTATTTTCTTAATTTATGTTTTCTCTTTCCTTTAAAGTTGTTACTCTATCATCCCACATTCTACATTTATTTTTTTACATGTTCAATTAAACTGATAACATTTATCCGTTACTGTGCTTTTATCGACAGCAGCATGGTTCCCGCAAGGGAGTCCAACTAAAACCTAAAGAAGACTGAATTTACCTATTTTAACCTATATTACTGTCATAAATAATGAATTTTTTATAAATTCAAAACAATCGGTTTAAAAATTCTATCGTAAATATTTTTCCCAACAAATGTAAAATTCCCGAAGAAGAGGAGGGCTTGGATTTTCAAAATGAACCGAAGTCAAGGACAGAAATTCAGTTAAAACCACGAATGATAAAATTCAGTTTAATTTGTAAAGGGTAGAGAGGTAAGAATATATGTATGTAGACTCGTTCTCTACATAATAATTTAGGGAAGAAAGAAAGAGCTAATTCTGGCCTAGGATGCCCGTTGCTTTACTTTTCAACGAGGCGAACGTGTGATTTGGGGGGGGGGGGGAGCGACCATGGAGAAAGTGAATAGCCAAAAGCGTATATAATATATATGCTTAAAAGACCGCCAAATGTGCGAACTATGATTATTATTTTGTCATGTGTCGTTGACACATGAAAATTTCAATCTTTTTCGAGAAGAGCGTGTCAAAAAAAGATTTTCGACTACTATGTTGAGAAAGAATGTCTGATTGATGGTTATCGAAAAGGGTGTCTCTTTGATTGATGAAAACCTATATATTACGAGACAATATAAATATTAAAAGGAATATTCAAAGTGAAATTATATTAAAATATACTTTCAGCAAATATTTAATCAGATTCTTCTCAAATTAAGCAACGTGATTAACGACAGCACAAATAATCTGATAAAATGGAGAACATGATTGAAGAAGATCAATAACCGCCAATGTATCTATCTGCCAATTGAAAACGTCTATAAAAACAAACGAACAACAACAACTCAAATACAGATTTCGGTCTTTTATCTTTTATTTTCGGTAATTTATCCTCCAAACTGAGTGTTGTTGATTATATCCGGCATTGCGGTCCATCCTCGGTGGTGTTGATCATGTCCGGTGCCGTTGACCTGCCACCACTTCGACTCCGCCCAACCTTGACGCCGTTGACTCTATCCGGCGTTGTGGTCCAACATCGGCGCTGTTGATCCTGTCCGGTACCGTTGACGTTTACGTCGCTCTACAAGGGTGAATTCCATCAAAGGAGTTCGCCTCGACCGCCTCTCATCCGCCATCGTCCTTCGTGAAGCGTCACCAGGCCTTTTTTTGTTGTTTTTCATCCAAGTCATGTCTGTAACTATAACGCTATAACCTAGATACAGTCGCATAAAAATCCCAATGTTGTGCTTCCTTTATTATACTTGCACTTGTGTATTTTGCAGTGTACAACACCAAACACTGTAAATTCAGTACCGTCGTATTAAATTTTGGTATTGCGTTTACTTTCACTTTACGACAACCACACTATCACTGTAAAATTCAATAGTGTTGCGAGGAACGTAAATTCCATTCCCACACATATGTTTATGAATGGTGAAATTGTGATTCCTTGAAATAATTCGTCACCCCCACATCTCTAGCCTAATTAAATTGACTTTTTAAACCTACAGAAATGTGGAGTAGTCTCGTGATTGTATGTTTGTTGATGTGCAGAAGAGTTCAGATGTGTTCGTATTAGGTGTTAATGAGTCGGGTTGGGCTCAGACACCCCTATCCGTGTTCGGCCCGAGTAAAATTTTATCGGGCTTGAGCCTATGTCCGAGCTTGATCGGGCTCTGTTAAATCGAGCTCGAGCCTGAACCCGTTAAAAAAATTGTAGGCCGAGTCCGAGTCTGAGCCCGGTTTGAGCCCGAATCTCCTCAATTTTTTTTAAATTTAATCACTCTTAACATTTGATAAATATTAAAAATCGTATAATCTTCTAAGAAATTCCTCGCAAGATGTGGTTGTCCAAGCAAATTCTAATCAGCGAAAATAAATTTTTCAGTTCCCAAATCATATCTTCACAATTCTGTTCACATAATTAGGAAAAAAAAGTATAAGAGCCAGATAAACATAACATAAAAAAAATTAAATTCATTAAAAAAAACGGAGAGACGGAACGGATGAGGGAGGGGGAGGCGAGGTGGACGAGGGAGAGACGGGAACGGATGTGGGAGGGGAGGGGGAACGGGACAAAAGGGAGGAGTAGAGTTGCTGAAGGAGATGGGGGAGAACGGGTGAAACATACGAGATGGTGATGGTGTGAGATCGGAGGGCAAATGACATCTAGTCATGACATTTAAAAATTCAAGGACACTAGACAAAATAACCAGACTCTCCACACTTGAAGCAGAAAGAAAACCTAAGAGTGATCCGATGAGTTTCTCGAGGGCTTCGTGTGGATGAAGAACGATGAAGAAGAGGAAAGGTTTAAAAGTTTTTTTATTAATTTCCTTAATATTTAAATTAAATATTTATTATAAAAATTATTGAGTCGGGCCGGGTAATTTGTTGGATTAGTAAATAAGCCCGAGTCCGGCTTGACTTTCAAAAAATAAGACTCGAGCCCGTCAAAGTTTGAATTATGTCGAGCCGAGCTTGGACCAAGAGACGAGCCGGGCCGGGTAGTTCGTGAGCCGGGCCGGCTCATTAACAGCCTTCGGATGTGTGTGATCTCATTATTAGTATTAACCTTTTATATATGCGAATAAATATGTAAATGAATCACGATATTTTAATACGTGTCGCTTTCGCATGCAAGTATTTCTAAAATAAAAATAAAAAAATGTGAAAACGGTCCGAAGCGGACAATGTCTTGCAACTACGCATCCATCTATAATCATCCACGAGTAATAAAAGAGAAAGGGGTTACAACCGACACAAACAAAAAAAAAGAAAAGAAAAAAGGTTGGGGAGGGACAAAAAAAAACAAAAGAAGAGATGCTTCTTCTTCCTTCTCATAAAAATTAACTGAACTCTTTCAATCTAATTTTAAACACCCCCCCTCGGAGAATTCAGAATTCCATTACCAATTTGTTCATTTTGTTCTTTTTTTTTTTCCCTTGAACCAAAACCTACGCCATCCTTAACCCAAGATACAGATTAAAATTCCCACCCCACGTTGACCCGATTTGGATAGTAACGTTGTGCCGACTAAAAACTTAAAATGGATGACGATGCTGCTGTTCCTGCTGCTCCTGCCCCTACCAGCATTACCTCTCCCGTCATCATCCGTACGAGATCTCCCTCCTCCTCGGCCGAGAAGTGCCGTGGGAGCGTGGCAGCTGGCTCTGTCTGGGAGTCCCGGATGAAGAACGACGGCTTCAAGGTCTTCGATGCCGATGCCAGCAGCACATCCCCTTCTGTTGCTAGCTCCTCCACCAAATCCCCCAAGAAGACAGCTGTGGCCCCCTCCGATCCTAGTTTTGGCAGGGTGCCGAGCAGTCCTTCCTCTGGCAAGAGGAAACAGCTTCAATTCAGCTGCAGCACTAGTCCTGCCAAGGACACCCAGGGGAAGAGGGATCGTCGCACTCGCAAGCCCCCTGTCCCAATCATGAGGTCGAGATCTGCCGTTATCCCGGGCGGATCTACTAATGATTGTGTGAATTCACCCCAATTGGGGAAGAGCAAGTCAGAGGGCGTTCGGATCGAGCATTGTGGGGACAAGGACTCTGGTTCGGCTGAATTGTGGAACACAGATTTGGAGATCAAAGAGAAAGAAGGAACGTTCGGTGAATTGGATGACAAAAGTGCGGTGGATGAGAAGGCTTTCATAAATGAGAGTGAACTATCTGGCGAAGAAGAGGGCGGAGCTCAAGAATTGGGAGGGGAAGAGGAAGAGAGCGAGAGTGAGGAGGAGAAGAAGATTTCGGAGGTCAAGGAGATAGTGGTGTTTGAGCCAAAAAGGGCTGAGACTCCTGATAGGATGCTGGAACAAGTCGACGAAGAGATTGATCGAGTTCCGGTGATGCCGAGAACAGGGCCGAAGTCAATGCCGAACCAAGCACCCAGAAGCCATGCCAATAAGGAGCAGAAGCAAATGAGAATTCGACGGAATGTCACTAATCCCTTGCCTCCGAGCAAGCACATTTCTGCCGATTTCCACTCGAGACGTTCCGAATTTTATCAGAATTATGCAAAGTCTTCTCCTGGGGAGCGCCCTGGCCCTGTAGGCAGACATAGCAAGCTGCAGAATCTAAGTAAGCATCCTTTCACTCCTCCGAACGATCTGTCGACAAAACCATGGGAACCTATCTCATCCCAGGATTTGATTTTTGGCAGCGGACCTGATAATGTGGAGGGACGTTTCGAGATCGACCCTGGTTTTCGGGTTCGGGACATTCACCATACTGTCATCCTCATACACCCAGGAAGTAAACATCAGGTGGACCGAATTATTGAATCAGATAAGATGGCCATTGTCGTGAGAGCATCACTTGTTTTGTTTGCTAATTTTGGGGGAGGTGTTTGATGTTATGCAGCTGCATATCGGTGGCATCCTACATGGGTCTGGTGTATCTGGCCATCATCTTCTTGTACAGATCTCTGGTATGCAGGGGGAGGGTGATGGAGGAAGAGGAGGAAGGCAAGTATGTGTTGGGGGAGGAGGAAGCCATGTGGGTGATCAGGCTGGTCCTCCCTTACTTGAATGAGTTCCTCCTCAAGCTCAAGGCTCTTTTCTCTGGGGACCCTTCTACTACCATGAAGGTAATCATATTACTGAATTATTTTTCTTTTTTTTTTTTGAGATTTTATTTTGGCATTAATTTTTGTTTTTGTTTTATTTCTTTTAAATATTTTGGGCCTATGTCGGGGTCGAAAATTGGGTGAATATTTTTTTTTTTTTTGGGGGGGGGGGGGTTGTGGTGGGCAGTTGGCTGTGCTGCTGTTTGTTTCGGCCAGGTGTGCGAGCTCCATCACCATCTGGAATCTGGCAAAATTTGGTGAGCATCAGCCTCCCTTTCTTTTTCTTCTTCTCGTTATTGTTATTATTTACGGTTATTTATTCCATTGGCGATGGGTGGCCACATTTTGCAAACGAAGACAACTAACTGTTAAAATGTCCATGATTTTCTGCAAACTGAAACTTCTTGTGTTGTCTCCCCGGCCTTTTCCTACTTTCTGGGTAAACTGATGATTTTGGAAGGGGGCTCGTTTGTGATCGTGTAAATGATATGTGACAGGCTTTTTCGTAGTGTTCGTGGTGCCTAAACTCTGCTCCTCCTATTCCTCAAACATAGCTGCCTATGGTAAGTCTAAATGTTCCTCTTTCATCACTCCCCCCCCCACCCCCCCCACCAAGAGTCTAAAAAGTCTGCTTTTTTCCAAAAATTTTCACATTAGTGAATTTGAATGCGAATGAATCGAGTTTTGTAATCGTTGTTGGGAGGGGAGGATGTCAAATCAAGGAAGGGGTGGACCCCTCCTTCCATTACTGTTGTTTGTCCTGCCTGATCAACAACCGGTTCCACCTCATTTTCTTATTTTTCATTCCCTCCTTGTGTTTTTTGGGTTTCCGCCGGATCCGTTACGAGGCAATCCAATCATTACTGATTATTTTACTGAGCAAACAAAAAAAAACCATTACTGATTATCTTTTAGTAATCGTTCATGTTTTTGGTTTTTACATAAAAGTTCTGGCCCACTAGTGATGAAGCCCCGTCCAAATTAGAACCGCCCCGCTTTTTTTTCTTAGAAAGATAACAATTATTAGAGACGACCTCGGAACTATGGGGGCATACTGGTCAACTATACACCGTGTGTCATTGGCCCGCTTGTACATGTGAAGGCACATTCTGGGTTCGCCGGTTCAGGGACGCCTGGGACTCCTGCACCCACAAGAAGGCCGTAGCCGGAGCCGTCTTCACCCTCGTATGGAACTTGAGCTCGGCCGTCGCCAGGATATGGGCCGGTAAACACATGAACTCCACTTCACGTCCTTTCTATTCTAGTTTAGTTATTGGTTTTCTAGACACCCCTAGAGACAGTTGTGTTTTGTGTTCTCCACCCCGTTGCAGTGTTCATGGTATACGTAGCCTTCAGATACTACCAGCAGAAAATGATGAGAGAGGATGCGGAGTATGCTACTACAGTGACGGTGGACGAGGATGTTGCTATCCGAGACCGGTCCAAAGCAACGGGAATGTCCGAGGGAAAGAAGGCATCGATTCAATAAGGCCGAAACTACACTGTACATGCCTCTCCATTTCATTTTTTATAAAATTTTTTCTTAAAAAAATGATCTGAGAATGTATTTTGCATTGGTCCTTTTAATTCCATATCCTTGGGTCTTGTATCTTAACCGTGGTATGATGCTTCCATTAAGAATCGGAATGGTCGATCCTTCTGTTTCTAATTGTGTTGATAATTGCTCAACAATCCATAAAACGTGACCTTTTTTTTAATAAGTAAAAAGAAAATGAACGTAGATTGAGTCTAGAAATGTCAGAATAGAATATGAAATTCACCAAGGCCTTTGGTTACCTATGATTTCAAATCCTTTTATATTCTATAACACAAAAAGAATATATTACCGTAGTAATTGACGATGTTACCCTAAACATATTCTTAGAAATATATGCTTTCAATAAGTATAACTCTCTTGCTTCTCTTCTCATTAAAAGATATTTTTATTGAGAGAGGTTTCTATGTAACTAGAGTTAGTTTTGAAAAAAATCGCGAAATGATGTTCGAGTTTACAAAACTCTTGTCTAATTCAATTTACAAAGAAGATGATGCGCCAACGGTCGCGGAAACGGAAAAAGACAACGACTAAATGGAACACACTAACGAACAAATCGACCAACGTAAACGAAAAGGGTAAAACTTGGACCGCCGCTGGATACAGCCGAAGCACTACCAGGACTACCACGGGGGTTATACGCCTCACAACCGGATACAACCGGATACACAACGCCTCACAACCGAGTTTTCCCAACTCGTAAGTGACCAGCGAGTCCTCCTCCATGTACCTCTAGAATAAGATGCTCCCGAATGGAACTTCGAGGAATGCATAACTTAATTCCTCAAAATAGAAAGCCATCAGACAAATGATATTGCTCAATAGGCTTCTCGAGACATCCCCTATACAACTCTCCGAAGTCTACATCACTCGAGTACAACTTTTTTAACAACTCGAATCCAATCAACTTTGATTCCATCCTAGCCATAAGAGCTGACTTTCTCGACAATGTGTCATCTACGACATTCTTCATTCCCGACTTATGTTTCAAGACGAAAGTAAATGACTGGAGATATTCCACCCACTTTGCGTGTCGTTGATTAAGCTTTGACTACCCATTGATATGCTTCAGAGATTCATGATTAGTATGAAGAACAAACTCCTTGGGCAACAGATAATGACTCCATGTCTCCAGTGTTCGAATGATAGCATAAAACTCCTTATCATAGGTCGAGTAGTTCAGTCGTGATCCATTTAGCTTCTCGTTGAAATACGATACCGGTCACCCCTCTTGCAGCTATACGCCTCCGATCCCTACTCCTAAGGCGTCACACTCGACTTCAAATACCTCTCGAGGTCAGGGAGTACCAATACGAGCACCTCGCACAAACGACTCAAAAACTCGACTGAGCCGCGGGAGTCCACATGAAAGTCGTCCCCTTCAAACACTCCGTCATCGGGGCTGCGATCGAGCTGAAGTCCTTGATGAATCTCCGATAGAATGACGCTAGGTCATTAAAACTTCGAACGTCATGTGCTGTCTTGGCAATAGGCCAATCTCGAATAGCCACAATTTTACTCTCATCCACCTAAATTCCTTCTCTCGAGATGACATATCCTAGAAATATAACTTTAGAAGTCGAGAACTCGCACTTCTTAATGTTCCCGAATATACGTTACTCCCTTAACTTCTCGAACAACAGTCTAAGGTGGTCAATGTGTTCCTCCTCACTACGGCTATATACAAGAATATCATCAAAATAAACTACCACGAATTTGCCGATGAAAGGGCGAAACACCTGGTTCATCAGTTGCATGAAGGTGCTCGGTGCTTTCGAGAGACCAAACGGCATAACCATCCACTCATATAATCCGAATTTAGTTTTGAATGTCGTCTTCCACACATCTCCTTCCTTCATCCGAATCTGGTGATATCCACTCCGTAAGTCCACCTTCGAGAAAAATGTCGACCCATGCAACTCATCGAGCATATCGTCAAGTCGAGGAATGGGAAATCGATATTTGACGGTGATTTTATTGATTGCTTGACTGTCGACACACATCTGCCATGAACCATCCTTCTTGGGAACCAAAATGGCGGGCACAGAACACGGGCTGAGGCTCTCTCGAACAAAGCCTCGCTCGATAAGCTCATCGACCTGTCGCTGCAGCTCTCTCGCCTCATCGGGATTACATTGATACGCAGGTCGATTAGGCAGCGACACTCTAGGAATGAAGTCGAACTGATGTTGTATGTCCCGCGGCGGAGGCAGTCATCCTGGCATCTCTTCTGGAAACACATCCTCAAATTCTTGTAAAAGTGCTCGAACTCGATGGAACATAGTCAAAGCTGGCTCTTCTCCTACCTCGAACAACATCAACATGTATACATACTTCTCCTCGCTAATATCTCGAGCCAACTCCACCAACTTCATATTGACTTCTCGAGTTTGATCTCGAGACGACGGGTTGGGTAACGCTTGGGTAGACAAGGGAAGTAGAGTGATCTCCCTCTGATCGAGATTGATTGAATACGTATTCTTGTATCCATCATAAACTGCTTGACGATCATATTTCCACAGTCTTCCCAATAACAAGTGACCTGCATCCATGGGTACAACATCATAAGTTACCGTGTCCTTGTAGCTCTGATCAATGCTCAATGAAACCAACACCTACTTAGTCACCATTAGATCACTCTCTTTGCTCAACCATTGAAGCTTGTGAGGTCGAGAGTGTGGCTTAGTCGATAACGTCTGTTTCTCGACCATTGTAGTAGAAGCCACATTGATGCAACTCCCACTGTCAACGATCACATGACACATTTGTCCTTGCACAGTGCATCGGGTCTGAAAGATTCTCTTCCATTGGTCGACTTCATCGGGCACCACATTTGCTTTAAGGGCCTTTCGAATGACCAACAACTAGCCCTCATCGGGTTCCTACACTACTTCTTCCTCGACATCCCAGATGGGTTCTCCTTCTTGGTCACTTGTTCATCCTCCGAAATCTTCATAATAGTGACAGCTCGTCGATTAAGGCCTCGGAAGCTCTATGCCCAATTCTTTAGCACTTAAAACACTTTCTCGAGACACCAGTGTTAGGAGATGGCCGAACTTCAACCTTGGTGTACGCGCGCCTTCCGGCCTAGCACGCGCGTGGCTGTTCGGACAACACGAGGATCCGAGCCCGCTCCCCAAGGGCCAACCGGTCGATGTCACGACTCAGGCGTCGGACGCTGTAGAAGGGAATTAGGTGATCCCTCCTTGGGTTCCTAACTGGGCCTCCTCGAGCCCTCGCCGACTGTGTCTGTTTTCCTAAGAGGCGGCAGGCGAAAGGCGGAGCATGATCCGAAGAAGGAACTTTCAGGAGAAATTGGGAGCGGCTCGTGTCGTCCGTTCCTCATCCAAAATGGCTCCGTAAAAAGGATGTTGTTTAACCTAGATAAACTATACGGAATCACCACCGACTTAATTTTAAAAGCTTGAGTTTAAGTCGAAAAACCAGAGTAGATTCGGGGATTTCTAATTACTAACTCTTACATGTAAACATGCGAAAAGGTGGCGTTTGCTCCAAAAGTTTGTTCTTTGTTAACGGGTGTTGGACCCAATCTGGGCATGACTCCGGACTCATGTTAATGTTTTATGAGCGTAGGACCCGATTCGGGCTTTTTGGGCCCGAACTCATGTGTGTTTGGCAAACAACATGCGACAATAAGCCTATGAGCCTAAGGCATGCGGCCAAGCACAGACAATTATTGAGATCAAAGGGGGCGGGGGAGGATGGTGACCGTGGGCCTATGCACTTGGGCCCACGGCCCGTTACAAGTAGATTTTCAATATTTCGGGGAGGCCCGCACCTCTCCTTTTACCTCATGTAGCGGTTGGAGTCGCTTGATGGTCTTGACACCGCGTTTTTTTGCGCGGAAAGATTCATGCGCCTTCAACAATCCTTCGAGAGGTTTGGGACGAGACTTCGAAATTTGTGTGTCCATGTACATGCATAGACCAAAAGACGAAGTGTATGTTATGCGAGATAGTAGAGCGTAGGACTTCGCATATGTTTTACGTAAATAAACGATGATCATGTTCATCAAACACAATGTAATCTAATCATATTGCAAAGAGTTACGGAATCACGAATCACAACGAACACTGATTGCGCACAGTACAGAAAATGGATTATAACTTTGGCTAGGATTGTCTGATTCAATCGAAATTTAAACCAACAAATCTGAAACTTAATGATGAGTTTGCATGTCAAGGTTTATAAAAATCTAACGGTGCAATCTCTCAAGATCAAGGAACCAAGTTGGCTATCTAGAAAAGCGGAACAGTTTCCACAAACGGTGTTATTCCTATCATACCTTGGTCCTCGAATGTCCGATCGGAGTGCAAAAAGACTTCATAGAAAGGTAAAGCTATGAAGAATATGTGTGAAAAGCTTTACATGGATCTAACGGTTGGATCGTAAGAGATATAGGTGTAAAAGTTCAGACCATTTTGTAGATTCGGTCTGACTTCGGCCCGGTAAAGTTCGGGGAATAAAAATGGAAAACTTTACATCCTCAAAATGAAAAAAATGTGAATAATATATGAAAATCACCGTGATAAAATGAAGAAGAAATCTAGAAAATTTGGCCATGATCCAATGGTGGGATCTCCCGTTATTACATAAAGAATCGGATTGCAATATTCAGCAGACTTTACTGAGTATATAGTCTGTTCGTGCGATTGTTTCGTATTATGCTTGAAACTTCAACGGTTAATATAATATTCATTAAAACCATTTTGAAGCCTAGATTATTTCCAAAAAATTTTAGCAAGATCCAACGGTTAGATATCTGGAAACTTCTCCGGAAACGACAATGCAACAGGCTGTCCTGCTGCGGTCAACGAAAGTGGCGGCCGTTTCAGGCGGAATATCCCGAACCTCGATCAACCAAAAATAAAAAAAACAAAATATCCCCAAAATCATTACTCATTGTAGATCATTTGACCTTTTGGGTTTGAGGCTCGAAAACGTCCGTAACCCCTTCGAAAAAACCAGATTTTGGAGGCGTTCCCGCAGAAAACAATTGAAATAGAAGGCCGAGAGATGTCCCGACACTTCCGTGCCACAAATGAATGTAAAATCGACCCCAAAAGCTACTGTGAATGCTTTGAGGTCTAAATGAGCCCACATATGAAAATGCGTTTAGAGATGAGTTTAAATGATTACGACATTTTTCCGTCGTGATCTAATACCGGAGGAAGGTGGCGCACCGGCTGTCCCTTGTCTGTAACTCCAGCTATTATAATCTTGTCCGAAAGCTTGTTCCCCACCCCATGGAGTCAGCATATTGAACATGGTAGAAGCATGCTGGAGTTAGTAGAGTGAGAGGAAGTCTCACTAAGGGGTTACATCGGCCCGGGGAGGCCCGAGGAGGAGGAACGACGCCGGGAGGCTTTGGCTCGTCAGCACTGGAGTGGGGGAGTCTTTGGCTTCGATTTCTGTGTGTACGTCGGGAGAAGTTGGCCTCCGGTTGTATGGGTTGTATGTGGAGGAATTTGTCTCCGAGAATTGTCTGAAGGGGTGGAGCGTCTAGGGTGAGACGTCTGATTGTCTGAAGGTCTGATCCTTCTCTGAAAGGGGATCGGGAGGCTTTGGCTCCTAGGAATCAGAAGGATATCATAGATCCTTCGGAATTTTTTTTTCCATCTGTTTGATTGCCTCTCCTTGTCTGACAGGGAAATGGGAGATTTTGACTGAGAAGATTTTGAGAGATCTTTGATGTCTCTGATAATTGTCTGATTGATTGTTTCTTTTTTCTTTTTGCAGACTGGGTATGTGAAGGGGATTGTGTCTAGGTTCATGGAGACAAAGAAGATAAGAGATATTATTTAATGGGAAAGGAGATATTTTTTTGTGAGCGATTATAGCATGTGAAAGTGAGGAATTAGATGAAAAAAATCTCCCCCTAAAATCTCGGATTGATTGAAGAATTTTTTTTATATTTTATATTATTATTATCTAAAATTTGGGGTATTACACTTGGTCTGATCCTTAGTATTACTCGAGAAAGGAGTTCTCGAGGACGAACTCGAAAGTGGTCTCAAGGACGAACTCCCTTTGCTAAAAGGAGTGCACCTCATTGCTGGTCTCGCAAGCGTTCTCGTAGCTTGCTGCTTCTCGACCTTGTGGAATAGATTGTATACATCCACAGAACTCCAATAAGGCTACAACTCACTAGCATCCGCCACGTGGGTTTTCAGCCCTTTAATATACCTTGCAACGGTTTGCTCTTGGGGTTCAGCTATATCACACTGGAACATCAATTGCTCAAACTCGTGAGTGTATTCAGAAACACTCGAAGATTGCTGAAGCGAATTAAATCTGAGGAACAAGCCTTGCTGATATCGCTCGGGAAGGAACCTCTTCTTCATCTCCCTTTTCATTTTGTCCCACGAGCGAATCTTCTCTTTTCTTTCTCGACAACGCTGCTAATTCAAGTTCTCCCACCATAAGCTAATGCACTTTCGAAGTCGAAGGGCTGCCACCTTGACTTGCCTTTCCTTCGGAATCTCTTCATAGTCGAATACTCTCTCAATGGCATGAAGCCAATTGAGAAACTCCTTGGGGTTTACTCGCATATTAATAGGACGTGCGGGTTGACGTTCTCGAGTCTGCCTCCAGGGACTCTCCTCGTCCTGAGTTGAACTCCTAGGGCACTCTTCGTCCCCATATCTATCCATAGAAGGATTTTCTTCCGCGTCCTCGAAGTATCGTGGAGACTGTGGTTCAGGTTGTCCCCTTTCTCCTAGTAGCTGCTGCATCTGAAGATATAGCTCTCCAACCTCTTGTTCTAAGCAAGCCGAACGGGCCTCCTCCTACGTCATCCCACAATGGAACCTGTTTGCCATCACTTCCACAGTATGCTCAACAACAGGTTTGCACTCTACGACAATTTACACTGAACACAAACATGCGTTATCAACAACGTGCTCCCTTCAAAACACGACCTGCGCTCTGATACCAACTGATGCGCTATTGGTCACAAAAATGGAAAAAGATAACATCTAAACGGAACGCACGAACGAACAGACCAACCTACGTAAACGAAAAGGGTAAAACTCAAACCGCCACTGGATATAGCCGAAGCACCACCAGGACTGCCACGAGGGTTGAACGCCTCACAACCGGATACAGAAATTGCCACCGATTATGGGAACGCTCTGATAGATTCTCGTCACACTTGGAATCCACTAAACGATAAGAGAAGTTGCGCAAAGTCCATGCAAGAACTTGACGGCTGTCAAATTTGGGAAAACATTTCAAAAGGTTCTGTCTAAGACCTAAGCACAAGAGTCCTATTTATAGAGGACCAAAAATGGGTTAACCCTAACTCCCCATTAGGCCCAAAATAATAAAAACCAAAAGCTAATTAAAAAAAAGTTCAAAACGTAAAACTAAAGAAACTGGCTTTAGGTTGGTAGGCCCGGCTTTAAGTCTTCTTGAGCTCTCCTTCTCGAGCTTTCGGTCTCGAGCTAAAGAATCAACTCGACCACTTCAATATCGTGAAGGTGGTCTTCATCTCGAGCGCTCCTCTCGAGTTGATCTTGGCTCGAACCTTGTTCATTCCAACCCACATCAGAAGACGCGATTCCCAATCACGACACTAGTTCGGGAGGGCAATGGCATAGTTCCTGATTGTAGTTCGAGTTTGCAAAACTCCCAAACTATAACCGTGTGACTCTTTGACTCTCAACTCATTGTCGGGGTTCCTGATCGCTGCACTTGCACACTAGGAGAAATTTTTTCTATGTGCGTGATAGCGTGGTTGGGTATTCCGTCATTAATAAAAAGGCGCTGCTGGGAACCACGTCTTTCGCATACTTAGAAAAAATTTATCCTAATGTCCGATTGTCTTCGTTCGAAACCATGAAACTAAGTTGAGGGTCATTGACACGATTCTTGACCGCGACTTTGCCCAGTTGCAGCTAAGGCATGGTGGGGGAAACCCTTCTTCTTTGTAAATTGTGTGAAGCGGTTCCCAACCGCACTTTAAGGACGATTCGCAATTTGTTTTTCAAAACTAAACGTATTTTGGTACGAGTTTGATCCTGTAGAATCTGACCCATTTTCTCATTGAGCGAAGGGTACGAAATAAATCAGATTTCTTTTTCGATCAAAAGGACTATGTGAGTAAGATGTAATAATGCATTTTATAAGGGAAATCAATTTATTTGATACTTTTTATTTGATTAGAATGAGCTTAAAAGTTTTTTTTTTGGGATTTTAGTTATTATTTATCAAGGATATTTTATTAAAATTTTTAATAAATGCGACGCTTATATTATTGAAAATACAAGTTAAGACCCAAATACCAGATAAATAATTTAAAATAAGGAAAAAAGAAGAGTAATTGTGAATTTTAGGAAATATTTTTCGAGTATTGGATCAAAAAGGGAATTTCTAAAATATTTGGATTCCAACAAGAAATTCACCCATAATTTCCTAAATGGGCATAGAAAATATTAAATTTCATAAAAAAATTTAACCATGATACAAGTGGTTTCTAGTTGTCAAACTGCCCAAACAAGCTTATTTCATGACTTAGGGCCCAAAAGGATTAATGAAAAGATTTGTTTTCAATGTAACGAGCTGAAACGGATGATCTCGGCCTCTGAATGCTGGACTATTAAAGAAAAGTTTAACGAAATTCCAGGACCAATAAAAAGTTTGCATAGAAATGAACCCCCGAAATATTTAGTGGCATTATCAGCCCAACTAGGGGTGAGCAGGTTCCGGGTGGGTAGGTTCCGGACGTGGAACCTGGAACCTACCCTGTAATGGCCGGTTCCGTAATTTTAGAACCTAGAACCTACCCAGTAGTTTAAAGAACCACCCAGGAACCAATCTACCGGTTCCGGTTCCAGTGCCTTCTATTAGAACTTGCAATTAACATACCAAAGTAGCAGAGAATACAGAGATTCATCCCAATTATGTACCAATATGCCAAGTATCTACTAGCCAAACCAAAAGTCCTAAAAACATGCTAGATATCCACAAACCAAATCAATTGTCCCAAAATGAAGACCAACTCGACAAGTTCGCATAACAAAAATGAGCTAAGAACAATCCGACAACGCCTCCAAAGCTCAATCCCCATCAACGTCTCCAAAGCTCAAAGCCTTCAAACATTCGTAATATCTGAATTAATTTCGGCAAAATCTGCATAAACAAGTCATGTAAACAAAACGTGAGCGAATGATACACAAAAACATCATGACTCAAATTGAAATAATTAAGATACCTTGTTCATATATTTCGGCATTTTCCAGGTTCTCCTCTATATTAATAGGAGATAAAGGGGATCTTAGCCAATCTTGAACGCATATTAATACCTCAACAACTTTAGGAGTTAGTGAACTACAGTAGCAATCCAACACACGGCCCGACGTACTAAAAGCCGATTCAGAAGCAACCGTTGATATGGGGATAGCTAAAATATCCCTCGCAATGCAAGGCAAAATGGAATACTTTGTGGCATTACTTTTCCACCAACCTAAAACATCAAAATCAGCCTTACACTCTTCACATTTGTCTTCCAAGTATCGCTCCAATTTAGATTTACCTCCTACATTCAACTTTTCCTCCATGTATCTCATGTAGCCATCTTGAAGATTCTCATACATCTCACAACTATCATCCAAAGCAGAACCACTACTTGATCCAATATGCTCCACAACTTTATTGCAAGAAAGCACATCATTTTTAAGCATATCTGTGGCAGAAGAATGCTCATAATACTCAAATAACCGTTGTAAAACAAACTTCAGCCTTTGAACTATCAAGTTAATCACTTCCGAATCATTACGATACACTTTCTTGCAGCAAAACTTGACAAAATTCAACTTGTAGCGTGGATCCAATACAATAGCAATTACGACCATCATATTACAATTCTCCATACTGCCAAAGTACTTGTCAACCTTTTCCCTCATCTTTTGTGACATAATTTGAAGTTGAACATCCCTTTCTATCTTTGCCCAATCATTCAGAGCAGTCAATACACTAACTACTTCTTCGAAATAGGAATTTGATGTCACATACAAAGAACCCGACAACCTCTTAGTAGCATCATAAAACTTCTTCAGAAATTTAATTATCACTTCCAAGTTCGACCAATCTTCACTATTTGGCAAATCATATTGGAGCTCAACACTCATTGACAAATCGTCTTCTTCTAATCTTTCAAATGCCTTCCTAAATTTCACAGCAGTCTCTAACATCAAGTAGGTTGAGTTCCATCTTGTTACCACATCAAGGCAAACTGAACTTTTATGTGGAATTCTTTCTTTCACGACACACTTTTGAAAATGATCAAATCTAGATGAAGAGCTCCGGATATAACGAATCATCTTCCGTACTCGACTTATAGATTCACAAACATCACTCAAGCCATCCTTCACAATTAAATTCAAGATATGTGCAGTGCATCTCATGTGAAAAAACTCACCGCCTAAGATCAAGGAGTTGCTTTCAATGAGCTTATCTTTCAAGTATTTCACTGCAACATCATTAGAGCTTGCATTGTCAACTGTCACAGTAGAAATACGATGTTGTATTCCCCAATCAATAATGCACTTCTCAACCATTCTGCCAATTTCCTTCCCTTTATGGCTAGACATAACCACAAAACTCAATATGCGTTTATGCAACTTCCATTCATTGTCAATAAAATGAGCAGTAAGACATAAATAGTTCAAGTTCTGATTGGAAGTCCATGTATCAGTTGTAAATGCCACTCGAGAATTCAAAGAGCCAATAAAAGTTTTGAGCACTATCTTCTCACTTATGAAAATCTTCATGCAATCTCTAGCAACAGTGAATCGAGAAACAGGCTTGAAAGCAGGCTGTAGAACATTAACAAACGCGCGAAAACCTTCATGCTCGACAAGTGAAAAAGGTTGTTCATCGACAATAATCATCTTAGCAAGCATATCTCTGCAACGTTCTTGATCAAGCACCTAAGTAGATATAACATTACGACTTGTGCATCCTTCTGATTTGCTGCTAGTAAATATCTTTTGTCGCTTATCCATATTATGAGGAAACTTCCGACAACTATTAATATGCTTCCACATCGTTGAAGTGCCCCAATTAGGATTATACTTGTACACATTGTTACAGTAAATGCACTTCACATTTTCTGCCTTGTGAGTCTTCTCATTCAGAATTTTCGCAAAATGATCCCAAACGTTAGACTTTATGTTTTGTTTGCCTGTTACCTTAAGAGCAGTAGGAAGATTGGCCGCTGTTGAAGCTAAAGTTCGCTTGACACTAGTTGTTTGAGCCTCATTGTTGTCAGAATCGGGATTCATCTTCTAATTCGAACAACCTAACAAATCAAATAATAGATCATTAAACAGATGATCCAGAGCACCAACGCCTCAAATTACATCAAAATCAAAATCCAAGCCCCACAGAATCTCCCCCTAACCGGCTATGTTCAGAAAAAAGGAAATTTTAAGAAAGTATTCTCACACCCACGGCTCAATCAACCTAACCCATCCCTAAAATCCTCCAAAAAATCATAACCCAGAAAGAATTGTAAATAAAAATTGACAAGGCAAGGCGGGGAAGAAGGGAAAAAGCATATTAGGAGCTGACTTACCGTAAGAAACCGTAACCCCTGGAACCATTTGATGAAGACGTTGTGAAGAGGGGGGAGAGACTGGGAATAGAAAGGTTAAGAACCGGGACAATTGTTTGGGGTAGGGTAAAGTTTAATTTAGGTTATTGGGTTGGGTAAAATTTAGGGTAGGTTATTGGGTTGGGTAAAATTTAGGGTAGGATATTGGGTTGGGTAATATTTAGGTTAGGTTCCAGGTTCTCCGAGTTGGTTCCAGGGGGAGAACCTGGAACCGTACTTGGTACCGCCGATTTTGTAAAATTTAGAACCTAGAACCTACCCGATCCATTCGAGAACCTGTACTGACACCGACCCTATGGTGCCGGTTCCGACAGGTTCCCGGTTTTACCCGGAACCTATGCTCGCCCCTAAGCCCAACCATAATTGGGACATTCGGGCAATTAGGAATTCATGCAAAGAGGAAAGGAAATATTCTAGTCATTAGCGCTCTCTATACCCTGTTACCACCGCATGTTTCCAAGACTTCCAGCCACGACAGAGCCTGAAATACGTATTCTAGAGAGAATGAAATATTTCGTGACCAATGGAGTGCAACCAAGGTTATGGTTTGTGCATCCATAATTGGTGGTACGGTTTGCTGGTCGTTGAGGACGTAAAACATCAATGTTGATGGGGGGCAACTCGAATCGAATGGAGACAAGATTCAATAGCTGCATGAAAGGGCTTAGTTCGGATCATAATTTCGGGGGTTAGAACTCTCCATGAAGGTCGTATCTAGATGCCTTTGCTAGATTTTGAACGTAAATTAACAAAAGAAGAACGAAAACGAAAAAGCAATCAGAGAGTCTATTTCTTCTTATGCCAGTTGGTTGAGCAAGGCCGAGTCGAGGTTAATTCGAATGAAACGCTCGAGATGAGGAGCGCCTTCACGCTGTTGAAGTTGTCGAGTTGATTCGTCAACTTGAGAAGACTGGAGTTCTTCTCGAGGTCGAGCGGAAGGGGCGTTTCGAGAACAGAACTCTTCAGGGGGAACTCGAGACCGGGGAACTCGAGAACACTTCAAGACGGGCCCAGCCGATTTCGGTCCACACTCTTTAAATAAAGAAAGTTGGATTTGTTTTTAATTTGCTTTTGGTTTTATCCATTTGGGCTTAATTGGGATTTAGGGTTAGCCCACTTTAGGTCTTCTATAAATGGGGCTCTTGTGTTTAGGTTTAGATAGAACCTTTTGAACTTTTACCCAAATTTGGCTCAATAGGATATTAGGCAGAGGAAGAGAAAAAATGGACGGACCTGCTGAATCAGGACTCGTTGATTGATTGGATAAACTATGATGATTGTGTTGAAAGTATGTGGGAAGCCTCCTTTGTTGAGTGCTTCCTCTCGTATTGAAACATGTGATGCACTATCTTCATGCACAACATATGGGAAAGTGATGGGGGGTTTATGAGTGTGCAAGGATGAAACTAGGTCAGTGAATACGGCTTGATCATGCAATTGTCCAACTAAAGGATGATGTGAAGCTTGTGACTCATGTGCATCGGCATAAAAAACATGGACTCATAAAAAATGACATCTCTTGAGATAAAAATTTTCCTTGTGAGGAGCTCATATAGATAATATCCCTTAATGCCAAATGGATAGCCAATAAAGATATATTTCCTAGCATGTTTATCTAGCTTCTTCCTCCATTGGACAAGCTTGCATGCATAGGAAAAGACCCAAACACACGAAATTACTAGTATGAAGGTGTTCGGAGAAAAAGCAATTCAAATGGTGATTTGTGAGGCAATGAAACACATGGTAACTTGCTAATGATGTGCGCTGCTGTGAGAAGGTCATAGTCCAAAAACATGAGTGGTAACTTAGCCTAGAACAACAAGGTTCTACTTGTAGCAAATGAGGGTGTTTGACATTCCATTTTGTTGTAGAGTGGCGATGTATGATGTCTTATGAATGATTCCATGTGAAATGTAAAAACTCGGCATGCTGAATTCGTTGGGCATTATCACTTCTTATTGCTTTGATCTTTTCTAAAAATTGTGTGCCAATGAAAGTATGAAACTGCTGTAACAAATCTTTTACTTATGTTTTTGACACATTAGGAAGATCCAATTCATTCTTGTGTAGTCATCTACACTAGTTAAAAAATAACGGTATCCTCTTGATGCAATCGCATAATAGGGGCCCATACATCATTGTGCAACAACTCAAAGGGTTTTCAGTTTGTATTTTTCTTATTGGAAAAACTTAGAGCTTTTGCTTAGCTTTATGACATATTGTGCATGCATTGTGTGCCAACATCACAATAGACGTATCTATCGATTGCAGAAGAGAGATTTTGTCCACTCGAGCATGTCCTAGTTTGTAATGCCACAAGTAAAAGTTGTCTAAAGTAGTGTGATATTTAATAGCAACAACGGTATGCACAAGCGCATTTTCACATGATGAATGAACATGATTTCTGACTTGAGAAGCTGTTTTCATGTCCGCTTCACCATTTACTTGCTGGAGGACATATAATCTGCCCATTTTTCAGTAAATCCAATTGCCATCCATCTTTTCATGTCTTCTATGTTACACCAATTGTGTGAAAAAGTAGCAAATGATGTTTCTAGAAGTGAGTTTCCCAATGGCAATGAGATTAAATAAGAAAGATGGAACATAGAGTGCTGTTTCAAGGAATAGTTTACCAATGAGTTAATGTCCCATATATGTGTGGCTAGAACTTTTTATTATTTGGAAGTTGAATTTGCAGACTGTTGTTAATTTGGAGTAGGAATACAAACAATCTAAGTTTGAGACAACTGGTCAGTTGCTCCAGTATCAAGGATTCAGATGTTATGTTTTGCCCAAATGGCTTTAGAAGTGAAGGAAAAAGGGTATTCGAGAAGAATTGAGGATTAGGTTATTCATGGTGGGCGAATGTGTTATGGCTCTGGTTGACCACATTTGTAGTTTGGTTAGGATCTGCCACACTTAGTAGAGCCATTAGCTTCTACATTTGCTGCTCTTTCAAATGTAGGATTGCTAATATATGTCCTATTTGTCTTCGACAACTGCAACGTTGATTTTCTTTCCAATTGTCACACCTCCTTGTTGCAGTAGGACACGTCTTCCTCCCCTTCGTCTTTTTAGATTGAGGGAAAATTCAACAAAGAAGTAATGATTGTCCTTAAGGTAACCCTTCTTGTTGCAATTTTCACAAAATAACTCTCTTCTAAATTTCGCCTTCTCAGCACTGCTTATTTATATACTCTCTTACCAAATTCTGGTTTGTCTTCTACATTATAGCTGTCAACGAATTGCTAAAAAATGCTTGATCTTCAACTCTCGCATTCTGATGGACTTGTTCCCTTTGAACAATATTGTAAGCCTCTCCTAAAGTAGGAACATGTCTCCTCAACATGATTTGAGTTCTCAAAGCCCCATATTCTGAACTCAGCTCGTTGACGAATTTAAACACCATATCTTTCTGTTGTTGTTTAGAATATAGCTTCTCCCACCCACAATCACATTTCTTGTAATCACTACATGGATTGGACGATATCTCTGTAATTCTCGCAAAATAGACAACACCTCAATATAAAAATTTAAAAATAGATCTTTTACCCCACTAATCCATGATTTTGTAGCTGTAATTGACATACCACACGTATGGTTCTCTATACTATTCCAGTAACTCATCCCACGTCAATTTTGTTATATCTAGGTTAAATATTGGCGAAGCTATGGATATGAATACAAACCTCTACAACCATGACTTACGAGGTTGTCACAACGCCTTCATGTTGTATATATACTGCTACCGCTTTCTAGCCTCACAATTGTGCCATCCACGAAGCTCATATTGTTCTTGATTGAGAGTATGAGTTCAGAAGACTCGAGCCATTAGGCATAATTTCCTTATGTGACTTTAAGGGAAACGATAGCTGCTTCATGCAGATCGGCTATATTGATGAAGTGGGGGGTGGTTGTGGGTTGTCCAATCCCTCAACGCTCATCAGTCGTCCCTGCGACATGTTCGTCACATTATCTTGTGCTCTAATACCATAAAAGCTTGATGAGGATGTCGTTCAGAGACAGCAAACTTTAGTTTCCATGAAAACTAAATTTCGTTTTTAAATTCTACAAAACACACCCACCACAAAAGTTCGCATCTATTTTTATACAACCCCACTAACAACCAATAATAGGCTATTACACTATTACCCTTTGTTATAATATATGGGCTTCTATTCATGAAGCACCAAGTGGCCCCATGGCCCCTCCGTGGCATATGGCTTCTTGGCTTCTTCTCCTTCTCCGTCTCCTTATCTATGTCCGACGACAAAATTTAAGTGTGGAGATACTCTCCTTACACTAATCTCCCATGACTGTGTTTACACAGTAAAGCCATTTTGGGCTTCAATGATGGCAATGTCATATGCAGTTGAAGGAGCACCTGATCTAAGTTCATGCCCATCGAAGCAGGGCAGGATACGTCGATGTACAGACAAGGTGACTTTCGATCGAGACTCTGTCGAAGGAAGTAACTACCGAAGGAAGAGTTCGAGTTGAAGATTAAAGACATATTCAATTTGCTGCCGGAGCCTCCACGGGTCATAATCGAAGCATATGGAGTACAATTAGTATGTTAGCAGTTGTATTAGCGATTTTATTAGCTGTTATTGTCTGGATATGATCAAGTGTTAATGTAAATATGTGGTCAGTCTTCTGTAATAAACTCACAATAATCATTCAAAGACCCTAAATGGCTGCTTTGTTGTCTCCCTATAATCTTGTTTCCCATAAATGGAAGTAAGTGTTATTATTTACGTAATTTTGTGCTTGCTCTTTACATTATTGGTCGTTTAAAAGTCATGGCGACCATAATTATTTTACTCTATGTTAGTCCCCGTTATATCGCAACGCGTTTCGTCTGCAAACACGTTTTTGGCGACCATAGTGGGAGTCGAAAACGAGTTTCATGTTAAACCGTGGAATGCCAAGGACTCAAAGTGTAACGAGAATGGCTACAAATCGTAAAGATTCTGAAACAAATATTGCGGGTTATCAGACCAACCTTGTTAGTGATCCCGGGAATGGGCAATAGAATGTTCCAGGAAAATCTGCGAGATCCTCCTATCGCACGATCTGATCGTCATAATTCTCCAGGAACCGTCATTATTGATGCGATTTTGAGAATGCAAGTGTAGGAGAATTTATTGAATATGCAAGTATAGGGCTTGACTGAAAGAATTGACAAATATTCTCGAGTCACTGTGTTTAGAAGAGCTATTTTGGAAGGAAATCGTAGAGTTGGTTTTGATACAAATTTGGGTCAAGGAAATTTTCAACCAAGTGATGAATATTATATTGGAACAAGTTGGCCTAGGACCCCATAGGAAACTAAAGGGCCCTATACTCTAGTTTTGCGTGGTCAGCATTTGGCACAAAACTTTGATGGTGACAATGAGGGTGAATATAGACCAACTACTTATGCGCTGCCCCATCGTCGACGAGAGAGTTTCTACGCTCGATCGATAGTCGAAGATGCTGAAAGGATTCCCCCTGCAGATGTCCCAATGAGAAGGAACCTTTCTGAAGAAGTTCCTTGGGAACGTTCCGCTGCCAATGGGGAAAGGCAAACTTTCGGTAGGAAAAGACCCAATTCGAGAGGGAAAGGCCCTTTGAATGAGATATTCGTAGGGCTCCCGCGATGCAGCCCGAACCTGCCGATTTTAGGGATTATGTTACATGATTGGTAGAGTAGATTGTTCCTAGTGTAATGTGAAGAGAATAGGTGAACTTTTATAAGATACCTTATCCTGATTATATCGACAAGGATTACTCTTCACCAAATTTTCTAGAGGATGATATTACGCTAACAGAATACGTGGCTCAATTCATCTACCAGGCTTGTAAAGCTTCCAATGATTATTTTTTGAACTTCAGCTAATCCCTAACTCTTTAACCGGTTCCTCGTTCCATTGGTACATTCACCTGCCTGCCAACTTGATCCAAAATTGGCAAGAAATACAAAAGCAATTCATGTAGACGTTTGCTACGTTGGATTCAACTAATACCATAGCCGAGTTAACTCGAATGAGGCAACAACTTTGAGAGTTGGTGGCAGTGTTCTTGCAATGGTTTCGGGAGGCTCGACGTAGATGTAAGACTTATGTTATCGAGGAGGAAGTTGTGGAAATAGCACAGGATGCTCTGGATATTCGGATTTGGTAAAAGATCCAACGAGAAAGATTCAAAGATTTGTATGATCTCGCCCAAAGAGCCACTAAGTACGAAAGCTTCTTAAGGGAAGAATCGAAAGGCCAATTAGCATGGCAAGTCGAAATTACCCTGATCGAAGTAGACATGGCTAAATTTATCAAAGGAGAGTCGACTGTCTTTAGTGTTTTCGCCTAAAGGAACTTTAAAGAGAAGGGTTCCGAAATATCGAATGAAGAGCACAAGTATTAATTTGATGTGGATAAGGCGGATGAGATCTTCGATTGGCTCAAAGATCGAGGTTGAATCAAGCTTAAACCTGGACATCGATTGCCACAAACTGATAAGAAAAAGAAGAAGAGTTATTGCAAGTGGCATGGATCCTGCATACATGCGACCTGCGATTGCTTAACTTTTAGGAATCTCATTTAGGACATGATTGAGTCTAAAGGCCTTTGTTTTAAGGACTTAGATGAAGCTACTTCCTCCGACAACAAACTTTTCATTGATTATGAGGTACATACTTTTGAAGTAAACGTAATTGATGTTGTTGATTCTGCCTTGCAGGAATCGCGCATTTCGAGTGAAACTTATGTGGCCAACAATTTGTTCAAACGACTCCTGAAGAATCGAGTTGTTTCATGCCCTGTTCAAGCTTCAAAGGTTAGGAATGAGATTTGTTGGTGGCATATAGATAACACCCATCCCACGGATAAGTGTTCCACTTTCAAGAAGTTTCTTCAGTCCCACCAAGCCGAATCAAGGTACGATCTTACTCCGGTCGAGAAAACCGCTTTGGGGATCAATCGTCGAGGACCTCCAAGGGTTATTCATTGGCGCTTCCCTTCCTAACCCATCACTAAGACGTTTGACAAAGGAAGGATGGCCAAAGGAAAGTAGGAATCTGTCAAGCCTCAAAAGTTGACAACTCGCGTTGCCGCTGACAGCGTTATGATCACTCCTACTAGTGACTCTGCTTCAACTGAGAAGGGCAGTGATATTTCTAAGATATCTAAGGGTCAGGCTAGCCATGCTACCAAGTTTACTTCTCGAGACGTTAAGGGTAGGCTGGGACCTGCTCCTCGGCTAGATGCTCAAGTGCACAGAGATGGCCCACATATGCTCAAGTGCAATAGATGTCGTCCCATTCTCAGGCACAAGATTTTGATCTCATAACTCTGCAATCTGTGCTCCTACAACTACTTCTAGAAGTTGATTGTCATGTTTTCTGCAAACATGTTTGAGATCACACACATAAGGATGCCAAAGTTAGGTACGAGCGAGATTAATCAAGTATTTTGTGTCGATGCGGTTAATGATGTGATTTCTCCTATAGAGGGGTACAATCCTTACTTGAGGCAGTATGTCCAGATATATCATGATTTCACTAATGACTTGTGTCGACCAAAGGCATATAAAATTAGAAGTTCTATCGATGGTAGTTGGCAACAAGTGATCAAACAAGGGTTTGGTACCTCTAAAAGTAACAAAAGAAGGAAGGAAAGACGTCCAATTTGTGTGGAGGAAAAAAGGATGAAGCTGGATCAAGAGGTTAATGAAGCCTGTTTGGTTGATATGAAAATACCTGCTGTTGATATAGCACCCCGGAGACCCACGATTCGAATCAATCCTCCCACTCCTCTGGGTGACGATGAGTTCGATGACTCGGATTATAATTCTATCAAGGATGGTTTCTCGAGTCCGAGCGTTTGCCCCGTAGAGTGTAATATGAGCTTCAGAATTTGCGGACAAAAGTATGATTCGACAGGATACAGGTAACCCGGGATCTTTGACTTCACAGGTTGTCCTCTGGCCTGTGAGCTTTCCTGTTCACTGGTTTTCGAAACCCACTACTTCGATGTAGTATCATATGCATTCCTTGTATATTGAGGTAGATTTCAATGACATTCGACTTGAAATGTCTTGATCAATAATGGAGCCACGATGAATGTGCTCCCTTTGAGTACGTTCAATTTTCTTGGTTTGAATCGAGATGACCTACAGACCACAGACGTCACTATAAGTGGCTTCAATGGTTTGATGTCCAAGAGTATAGGTGCAATCCCAATTCGACTAAAAGTGGGGCGCTTTGTTATGAATACTGCCCTGTTCGTCATCGATGTTGCAACTACTTTTAATGCTTTTTTAGGGAGAGATTGGTTGCATAAGGCTCCTGCTATCCTTCTACTCTTCATCGTGCTTTGGTTAGAGTCGGAAATAGAACTCATTCCGGTTGAATCGATTCTTATTCCCAATATTAACATAGTTGAAATCTTTACAGGAGAAAATGTCGAAACTGTTAAGGATCTCAGCATGAAGAAAAGGTATAATCTTGGTGACCCAAAATGTCGGCCCACTAAGTGAGTCATCTGGGACATTCAAGTACCTGGTCACAAATGGAGTTTCCCTTCACCCCGATGTCGATGCATCCATTGGTTGGGATTCTAACCAAGTCCCTGTGGAAGTCGAAGCCGCTGCCCAAGCTCGGCGTGAGGAAAAGTTGGCCAAAAGTCTTCATGCAATAAAAACAATGCTTGGATTGGATGATCACATCGATGAGGGGAAAATCGATGGTGCGAAAGATAATGGAGTTACTAACCCGAATGTGGACCCTGACAGGCTCCTCCGGGAAAAGAGTGATGCTTAAAGACGAAGAGGAAGACGTAGTCGTCGATACCTGCTGTTGATATAGCACCCCGGAGACCCACGATTCGATTCAATCCTCCCACTCCTCTGGGTGACAATGAGTTCGATGACTCGGATTATAATTCTATCAAGGATGGTTTCTCGAGTCCGAGCGTTTGCCCCGTAGAGTGTAATATGAGCTTCAGAATTTGCGGACAAAAGTATGATTCGACAGGATACAGGTAACCCGGGATCTTTGACTTCACAGGTTGTCCTCTGGCCTGTGAGCTTTCCTGTTCACTGGTTTTCGAAACCCACTACTTCGATGTAGTATCATATGCATTCCTTGTATATTGAGGTAGATTTCAATGACATTCGACTTGAAATGTCTTGATCAATAATGGAGCCACGATGAATGTGCTCCCTTTGAGTACGTTCAATTTTCTTGGTTTGAATCGAGATGACCTACAGACCACAGACGTCACTATAAGTGGCTTCAATGGTTTGATGTCCAAGAGTATAGGTGCAATCCCAATTCGACTAAAAGTGGGGCGCTTTGTTATGAATACTGCCCTGTTCGTCATCGATGTTGCAACTACTTTTAATGCTTTTTTAGGGAGAGATTGGTTGCATAAGGCTCCTGCTATCCTTCTACTCTTCATCGTGCTTTGGTTAGAGTCGGAAATAGAACTCATTCCGGTTGAATCGATTCTTATTCCCAATATTAACATAGTTGAAATCTTTACAGGAGAAAATGTCGAAACTGTTAAGGATCTCCGCATGAAGAAAAGGTATAATCTTGGTGACCCAAAATGTCGGCCCACTAAGTGAGTCATCTGGGACATTCAAGTACCTGGTCACATATGGAGTTTCCCTTCACCCCGATGTCGATGCATCCATTGGTTGGGATTCTAACCAAGTCCCTGCGGAAGTCGAAGCCGCTGCCCAAGCTCGGCGTGAGGAAAAGTTGGCCAAAAGTCTTCATGCAATAAAAACAATGCTTGGATTGGATGATCACATCGATGAGGGGAAAATCGATGGTGCGAAAGATAATGGAGTTACTAACCCGAATGTGGACCCTGACAGGCTCCTCCGGGAAAAGAGTGATGCTTAAAGACGAAGAGGAAGACGTAGTCGTCGATACCTGCTGTCGATATAGCACCCCGGAGACCCACGATTCGATTCAATCCTCCCACTCCTCTGGGTGACAATGAGTTCGATGACTCGGATTATAATTCTATCAAGGATGGTTTCTCGAGTCCGAGCGTTTGCCCCGTAGAGTGTAATATGAGCTTCAGAATTTGCGGACAAAAGTATGATTCGACAGGATACAGGTAACCCGGGATCTTTGACTTCACAGGTTGTCCTCTGGCCTGTGAGCTTTCCTGTTCACTGGTTTTCGAAACCCACTACTTCGATGTAGTATCATATGCATTCCTTGTATATTGAGGTAGATTTCAATGACATTCGACTTGAAAAAGTCTTGATCAATAATGGAGCCACGATGAATGTGCTCCCTTTGAGTACGTTCAATTTTCTTGGTCTGAATCGAGATGACCTACAGACCACAGACGTCACTATAAGTGGCTTCAATGGTTTGATGTCCAAGAGTATAGGTGCAATCCCAATTCGACTAAAAGTGGGGCGCTTTGTTATGAATACTGCCCTGTTCGTCATCGATGTTGCAACTACTTTTAATGCTTTTTTAGGGAGAGATTGGTTGCATAAGGCTCCTGCTATCCTTCTACTCTTCATCGTGCTTTGGTTAGAGTCGGAAATAGAACTCATTCCGGTTGAATCGATTCTTATTCCCAATATTAACATAGTTGAAATCTTTACAGGAGAAAATGTCGAAACTGTTAAGGATCTCAGCTTGAAGAAAAGGTATAATCTTGGTGACCCAAAATGTCGGCCCACTAAGTGAGTCATCTGGGACATTCAAGTACCTGGTCACATATGGAGTTTCCCTTCACCCCGATGTCGATGCATCCATTGGTTGGGATTCTAACCAACTCCCTGCGGAAGTCGAAGTCGCTGCCCAAGCTCGGCGTGAGGAAAAGTTGGCCAAAAGTCTTCATGCAATAAAAACAATGCTTGGATTGGATGATCACATCGATGAGGGGAAAATCGATGGTGCGAAAGATAATGGAGTTACTAACCCGGATGTGGACCCTGACAGGCTCCTCCGGGAAAAGTGTGATGCTTAAAGACGAAGAGGAAGACGTAGTCGTCGATACCTGCTGTTGATATAGCACCCCGGAGACCCACGATTCGATTCAATCCTCCCACTCCTCTGGGTGACGATGAGTTCGATGACTCGGATTATAATTCTATCAAGGATGGTTTCTCGAGTCCGAGCGTTTGCCCCGTAGAGTGTAATATGAGCTTCAGAATTTGCGGACAAAAGTATGATTCGACAGGATACAGGTAACCCGGGATCTTTGACTTCACAGGTTGTCCTCTGGCCTGTGAGCTTTCCTGTTCACTGGTTTTCGAAACCCACTACTTCGATGTAGTATCATATGCATTCCTTGTATATTGAGGTAGATTTCAATGACATTCGACTTGAAAAAGTCTTGATCAATAATGGAGCCACGATGAATGTGCTCCCTTTGAGTACGTTCAATTTTCTTGGTTTGAATCGAGATGACCTACAGACCACAGACGTCACTATAAGTGGCTTCAATGGTTTGATGTCCAAGAGTATAGGTGCAATCCCAATTCGACTAAAAGTGGGGCGCTTTGTTATGAATACTGCCCTGTTCGTCATCGATGTTGCAACTACTTTTAATGCTTTTTTGGGGAGAGATTGGTTGCATAAGGCTCCTGCTATCCTTCTACTCTTCATCGTGCTTTGGTTAGAGTCAGAAATAGAACTCATGCCGGTTGAATCGATTCTTATTCCCAATATTAACATAGTTGAAATCTTTACAGGAGAAAATGTCAAAACTGTTAAGGATCTCAGCTTGAAGAAAAGGTATAATCTTGGTGACCCAAAATGTCGGCCCACTAAGTGAGTCATCTGGGACATTCAAGTACCTGGTCACATATGGAGTTCCCCTTCACCCCGATGTCGATGCATCCATTGGTTGGGATTCTAACCAAGGCCCTGCGGAAGTCGAAGCCGCTGCCCAAGCTCGGCGTGAGGAAAAGTTGGCCAAAAGTCTTCATGCAATAAAAACAATGCTTGGATTGGATGATAACATCGATGAGGGGAAAATCGATGGTGCGAAAGATAATGGAGTTACTAACCCGGATGTGGACCCTGACAGGCTCCTCCGGGAAAAGAGTGATGCTTAAAGACGAAGAGGAAGACGTAGTCGTCGATGCCTGCTGTTGATATAGCACCCCGGAGACCCACGATTCGATTCAATCCTCCCACTCCTCTGGGTGACGATGAGTTCGATGACTCGGATTATAATTCTATCAAGGATGGTTTCTCGAGTCCGAGCGTTTGCCCCGTAGAGTGTAATATGAGCTTCAGAATTTGCGGACAAAAGTATGATTCGACAGGATACAGGTAACCCGGGATCTTTGACTTCACAGGTTGTCCTCTGGCCTGTGAGCTTTCCTGTTCACTGGTTTTCGAAACCCACTACTTCGATGTAGTATCATATGCATTCCTTGTATATTGAGGTAGATTTCAATGACATTCGACTTGAAAATGTCTTGATCAATAATGGAGCGACGATGAGTGTGCTCCCTTTGAGTACGTTCAATTTTCTTGGTTTGAATCGAGATGACCTACAGACCACAGACGTCACTATAAGTGGCTTCAATGGTTTGATGTCCAAGAGTATAGGTGCAATCCCAATTCGACTAAAAGTGGGGCGCTTTGTTATGAATACTGCCCTGTTCGTCATCGATGTTGCAACTACTTTTAATGCTTTTTTAGGGTGAGATTGGTTGCATAAGGCTCCTGTTATCCTTCTACTCTTCATCGTGCTTTGGTTAGAGTCGGAAATAGAACTCATGCCGGTTGAATCGATTCTTATTCCCAATATTAACATAGTTGAAATCTTTACAGGAGAAAATGTCAAAACTGTTAAGGATCTCAGCTTGAAGAAAAGGTATAATCTTGGTGACCCAAGATGTCGGCCCACTAAGTGAGTCATCTGGGACATTCAAGTACCTGGTCACATATGGAGTTCCCCTTCACCCCGATGTCGATGCATCCATTGGTTGGGATTCTAACTAAGTCCCTGCGGAAGTCGAAGCCGCTGCCCAAGCTCGACGTGAGGAAAAGTTGGCCAAAAGTCTTCATGCAATAAAAACAATGCTTGGATTGGATGATAACATCGATGAGGGGAAAATCGATGGTGCGAAAGATAATGGAGTTACTAACCCGGATGTGGACCCTGACAGGCTCCTCCGGGAAAAGTGTGATGCTTAAAGACGAAGAGGAAGACGTAGTCGTCGATGCCATGGAGCGACTACGATTGTATAGACTAACAAGTTGGTTTAGTCTAGCGTTGTGTTTAGATGTTAGGTCGCTGGACGTTGAGAGTCCCGATGAACGTGCTAAAGGTGATTAGTCGAACCTTGGTTTGAAATCGTGTAAGGGTTTGATTAATGTTGTAATACATCCAATGATGAATAAAACAACATATTGTCTTCAATCTGACTTGGGTTCTTCTAAAGATTGACAGTCATTAATGACGTCGTGCGATGCTCTTAAGACGGTGAATTTAGGAACAGAACAAGTTCCTCGACCCACTTTCATTAGTAGTGAAATGGACAAAAAACTATTCCGTTCGATCTTGCAAACCCTGCAAGAATTTAAAGATTATTTTCCTTGGGATTATACTGAAATACCGGGGTTAGAAGTTTGGTGGAACACAAACTTTCAACAAAACCCGACTTAAAAGCAATCAAACAAGAACCGCGACGTATCCCAGCTCAATATCGTCAAAATGCGTATGACGAAGTAAAGAAGTTGTTTGATGCAGGATAGATTCGAACTTCCAGATATACTGATTGGATATTGTCGATTGTACCTATGAAGAAGAAAAATTGTAAAGTGAGTGTACGCATCAACTTCAGTTATTTAAATAAGGCAACGCCTAACGATGAATATCTTATGCCGATTGCCAATGAGTTAATCTACTGGTCATCCAATCATATCCTTTATGGATGGGTATTCCAGTTATAACTAAATTTTCATCACCGAAGAAGACAATTACAAAACTACGTTCCATTCTCCATTTGGGATTTTCGAATTGGTAGTCATGCAATTCGGATTAAAAAAACGCAAGGGCAACATACTAAAGAGCGATGAATCTTATTTTCGATTCTTTGATCGGAAAAATTGTAAAAGTATATATTGATGATATTGTTCTCAAGTCAATATCAGATGATTGTCATGTCGATGATTTGAAGAATGCCTTCTTCCATATGAAGAAACAAAACCTTAAGGTGAACCCCCTCAAATATGCATTCCGCGTTCGATCGGGAAATTCGTTTTGTTTTTTGCACATAAAAAGGCTATTCAGGGTCTTTGCCCTCCTACAACGAAGAAGCAACTACAAGGTTTCTTAGGTCGAATAAACTATATATGGCGTTTCATTGGCAATATTGCGGGAAAGATATAAGTTTTTTCCACTTCATTGCGAGGTAAGGTTGATTTCGTCTGGACAAAGGATCATGAGAAAGCCTTTAAGAAAATTAAAGCTTACCTTACGAATCCTCTAGTTGAGGTGTCTCCTCAAGTTGGGTAGCCTTTTATTTTATATCTTGATGTTGGAGAATGAGTAATTAGGTCGCTGTTGGGTCACAATAAACATGTTGTGTGCTACATGTCCCGTATTCTGGATCCAATCGAGATCAAATGATCGAATAATGAAAAGTTCTGCCTTTTAGTATTCTACTCTGTAATGAAAATATGACATTACATCGGAAATAACATTGTCTACATAGTCTCTAACACTCCGATATTGAAAACATTCATTGGTAGCGCATTGCTCACTGGTCGGTTAAGCAAATGGAGTCTTATTCTTTCTCTGTTTGATTTGATGTATCGACCTCAGACAGCGGTCAAAGGGCAAGTCTTGACACATTTCCTTGTTAATTATGGGCAAAGTTTAGATTCCCCACCAAAAGAAGATGAATATTGGGAAGTATCGTTTGATGGTTCTACATCGACACATGTATGTGGTATTGGTATATACATTATGTCTCCTTTGACAGTTCACCATAAGTTAGCTTATAAATTACATGGTGAATTTACCAAAATCTCGATTGAGTATGAAGCTGTCATTTTGGCTTTACGTACTTTGATCGATCGAAAGGCTCATTGTTGTACCATTTATGGAGATTCACAATTAGTGATTAATCATGATAACTATGTAAACATGTGTACCTTTGAGCATTTGCAACAATATTTAGATGAAGTGCATTAATTAATCCCGTTGTTTAAAGTGGTCAAGTTCACGCACATACCTCGGAAGGACAACTTTGTAGCCAATGAATTGGCGTAACATGCGTCTGGTTTCCGACATAGCTCGCAATTGTTCCATGAATAGGGAGGAGACATTCAACATGTTTCTTCTGTTCTGCATGATGCTGTTGAAATAATGCATGCTATTAATGTATTTACCTCCAAACATGATTGGAGAACGTCCTTTGTCGACTTCCTCTCCAATACCGGAAAGCGGCAACCCGCCAACTAAAATTGTCGACAAGGGTTCTACGCCTTGATCGATGGTGTTTTGTATCGAAAACAAAACTATGGTGTTTTACTAATATGCGTCGATATAGAAGAAGCGATTCCAATAATGCTGGAAACGCATGGGGTATTATGTGGTCTACACCTATCGGGACCAAACATGTGTTGGTCCATCAGAAGACATGGTTTTTTCTGGCCGTCAAAGATGAAGGACTGCATCAACATGGCTCAAGGGTATGAAAAATGCCGAAGGCATGGTTCGATCTCTCACGTACCAGCCGCACTATTACATCCAATTGTAAAATCATGGCCTTTTAGGTCATGGGCTATGGATATGATTGGAGAAATAAGACAAAGTTCGACGAAGGGTGATGCATACATATTAGTCGTGACAGATTATTTTACTAAATGGATCGAGGCAAAAGCATATAAGAATGCTACCCAAGCTGAGGTGGTCGATCTTTTGAAAAAGATCGATTTGGTATCCCTCAAAACTTTGTTGTTGATAACGCAATAGTTTTTAACGGCACTGTAATTAAATACTTTGCCTAGGAGTTTGGGTTCACGATAACTAACTCTTCTCCTTACTATGCACAGTCAGATGGGCAAGTTGAATCGAGTAATAAAATTATAAAGAATAATATTATTCAGAAGATGATCGATAGTAACCATCGACAATGACATACTTTACTTTAGATACATTGTGGGCTTTAAGGGTTACAAAACGCGAAAGTATTGGTCAGTCTCCTTACAGCCTAGTGTATTATGGGCATGACGCAATACTACCTATTGAGACTCATTACAAGTCGATTCTGGTCCAAATGCACGAAAATAAAGATGTTCTCGATTATGATGAAGGCATGTATTTGGAAATCAAAGAACTCGAGTCTAGACGCGTCAATGCTTTGAATCGAATCTAAGTTCAAAGGAACAAGTCACTAGAAACTATAATAAAGGAGTCAATGTGAAGTCGTTTGTCCAAGGTGACCTAGTTTGGAAGATGATTCTTCCATTTAGAAAGAAAGAATATTTCCTTGAAAAATTGTCACCTACTTGGGAAGGTCTATTCCGAGTGGGTGAAGTGTATTCGAAGAACGCTTATCACTTATCGAACTTGAATGGTGAACGAAATGCTTTAAAGGTTAATGGGAAACATCTTGAGAAACATCGGCCCACACAATGGCAGTCACATTTAAGGGAAATTCAACGTAGATGCCATGAATAGTGTTCACAGTTGACAGAGTCGGTCCAAAATGAGTGATTCAATAAAAAAGACTATCGATATTGTATTACATACTAATACAAGTTCAATCGACAATAACGTTTAAAACTTATTATACCGTGGTAGCCTAAAATGCAACTTGATTTTTGATTGTCCTAGAACTATAGTGCACACACGAAGGTCAACTGGTTGTGATTGTTGCGACGATATTGCATTCTTTTCCTTTGCTGGTACTTCTCAGGTAGGCTCTATCATGCTATATCCTGGGTATTCCCTCTGGTTCCCCAGGTGTTGTGCTCGTCTTTCTAAAGAGCGCCACCATGTTTTCCTTTACCTTGAAAGGGATAGGATGAGATTTCGAAATTTCGAACTCTCCACCTATCTAGGTGGAGGCGAGAGAAGAAATGCAAGAAATCCCTTACCTAAGGTTGTGGACTTAAGCTTTAAAGAGATTTAAGGTCGTGAACTTAGGCTTTGATTTCGAAGAGGTGGTTTTCAAACTAAAAGCTTCTCGGCGAGACATTATGAATGGAACAAGCAGGGCGAATGAAGAAGATGAAGTTTGTCTTTTGAAAGACTCTATTTATAGGCTAAAAATTAAATGCGGAAATTAATTTTCAGGATTTGGAAAATCTTAATAGTCCGATTTGCTGTCGGAATCCTAAGAGCTTTATTGACTAATACATGACCTGATATAGGTCAAACTTATCACCTCATGAAATGGTGAATGTTTTGGAAATATACGATTACTATTAATGCCCCAAAATTAATTCTTGATAAAAAAAATTGTGAGGGAAGGCAATAGATAATAAATGTTGGTGCAAAATAGGCAAGGGTAAACACAAATCTGTCTAACCCACACACAAAGGAAATAAGCTATATTTGTTTCTCCAACATCATAAGGATAGAGCATCTAATCTCCTCCTTCGACCTAGCAGTAGATCTCAATAACAGAGGAGAAAGTAACTTTTGCATTATCGACGCTCTGGCAATCTTCTCCTACTCGAGGGAGACTTTCAAAGCTTCGATCTCGATATCTCTGCCTTCCATTCAGAGCGAACAACTTCAAGTTCATGTTCCTTCAAGACCATGTGAAGTCTCGAGACACCTTCTTGAAGATAATGCCCTGAGATAACGGGGGCATTTGATGATGATTCCCTTGGAGACTGGTCAGATCTGTGAAGTTGTTGACTCTCTTCCCCTAGATCTTTGATTTTGGTGTCATGTATAAGCCCTCCCTCTTGGTTTTCTTCTGCAGCATTGTCCACATGCTCTCGCTCATTATGGCTGCCTGGATTCTCACCTTGGTCTTCCTGAATGTTGACCTGGGAGTCATTTGGTTCGCGATAGGAGCTTCTTCTTGAGTCTCCAGAACCATCATTGGTGATTCGTATGACTGAAGATTCCAAGTGTTGCGAAAATAAGCAGTTTGAAATTGATGTAAAACATCAAAAGGGCACAGTCAAAGAATTTACGATCATTTCGTCGATCATCGCATCAACTTCGTACTGGGGGCTCTCGAACTCTTCACCCTTTCCAGATGGCGAATTCTGAACAACGTTCTTCATAAGATTGATGGAGGGTTCCTCAATTGATGAGGATCCACCAATGTTGGTATCATCTACTTCAACACCTCTTTCGTCGACATGCCCTGCATCAACATCCTCTTCGTTAGCGTGCTCTTCGACATTCTCCTTCTCAGCATTCTCGCCTTTGGCATCTTCCGCGTCAAAGGAGCCGTCAGAAAAGACCTATGCCAAGGGGATACGACAAGTATGTCGCTTCAACTAGAGATAAAAAATGTGGATCAAATTTCAATCTTACTGCAAAAGTAGCATCACCAAGGAAAAGGATCTTACTCTTCCTGTTCATGGGGGTGTGGGAGTTCCTTCACATACTGGTGCTTGAGAGGGATTCTTCGCAGGATCTTTAACACTAGAGGACGCTACTACAAACATCAAGGCCAACTTTGGAGCTGTTGATCCTCTAATAGGTTGTAAATCATTGACAAAAGTGCAGTTAGCTTTTGAAATTCGCAGTGTATAATAAATGCTAACATTACCACTGCAAGCTCGTTCCCCTTAGTCGTCGCTCCACTCCTTGCTGGAGGAGGATCTTGGGTCGACTCTGCTGTAGATTGTAAATATACCCCTTCAGACTTCTTTGACAGTGGAGGGACATCGTTGGAGCAACCCGAAGCACTTGGCCTTGGGCTTTGGAGACTCAGAGAGTGGATCTGCAGTTGAAGCAGCTTTGCTCTAGGGGATTTTCTTCTTAGATTGTCTGATGAAGATTGTCTTGGCTTCCACCTAGCAACTTTAGGTCGCTTAGCCAGAAGTTCTTCAGTTGAAGCTGCAACATTTCAATAATTAGCTGAATGCAGTTGAACAAGTGCTTAAATATTCCAAAAATTCAATTTACTAGGTAGATAAGCCTTCTCGGCCTTTGAGAGCAGTTTCTTCAGAAAATTCTCTAGAAGTGTTGCAGTTTTTGCGGCAAGGGAAGGAGACTTCAATTCTTCCCTGATTTTACTAAATGTTTGATCCCAAATTTTGTCGAAGGTCAAAGTACTCCCAAAAGAAACAAAGGAGGTTGGGAGCTCTACTTCCTTCGTTAAGCATTTGTTCGTGTAAAACACCTGTGAATAAATAGTTAGAAGATAACTTAGTATGAAAAGAAATACGACAAAAGATCGATTCAAAAACCCTTAGAGTTGTTTCATGAGAAAAGGGTACATAAGTACACCATGGGAAGTCTGTGTTGAAAGATTGAAAATGTGGCAAAGGGGGACTCTGTACGAATCCAAACTGCCTAGCACCGAGCTGAGGATTGTAGACATTGAAGATAAATCCTCTAGCCAGCAGGCTGTTAAATCCCTCGCTGACAAAACTATATTGCAGTACTCATCTACTTCTGCCTGTTTTCTCATATCATGAAACTAGTAGTTGGTAGGGAATGGATTCCAATACACAATCCTTTTCTAAGAGCTCAATAAGATAACTAGTAGTAGTATGATTTCCCAATGTTCATAACTGAAGTTTTTTATTATCTCTGGCCCATACAAATGAAAGGAATGGATTCCAATTGACACAATCCTTTTCTAAGAGCTCAACAAGATAACGAGTAGTAGTATGATTTCCCCAATGTTCATAACTATAGTTTTTATTATATCTGGCCCGTAAAAATGAAAGGAATTCTCGTGCCCTCGAAGCTGGAAGTTGTCACAAAATTTGAGGGAAGTACAAATAAATCTAGCAAGAGACAATCCATAGGGGGCCTGTTGTAGGGATGCTTGGGAAAATATAAGGAACCTTTGTCAATGTTGGCTTAGCTGCATTAAAGTTTTCCCTGTTGCTGCTTCAAATAAACCTTGATATATCAGGCATAAAAGAAAAAGAGCCAAAGCCACAGGTTCTTCTGCTTTGACCAAGAAATTGGCTAGGGGGCATATCATCTTTAATGGTTGCTTTCCTCTACCACAAAAGATAAACTTCGACAGCCAAACTACTATGAACTCAAACTCATTCAGATCTCTTCATTTGTGCGGATCTGTCTTCATATGTCTGGCAATAATCTTCGATGGGGGTTGGTCTGGAAGAGGGAAATTTGAGTCGCACTCTCTTAATGTAGGGAAAGTTCCTGGCACATCACAATCGGTGAGGAAGGCCACATATGCCAGAGTGATTATCAAAACCTTCGGGCAGGAAGAAACAGTTGGTGTGACATCCCACAAAGACAACAAAGCAGCCAAAGGGCCAGGATTGCAGCACATTCCCTCGATTGACAGACCAATTATACTACAGATTCCTCGTTGTCTCCATTCTTTCCTACGGCTGTTTAACCACTTTCGAGCCCACTCATCATAACATATAGAGGTGCTAATTGTAGGAAAGCAATACAATGATTCTAGGAGTAGCTCTAGTAAGAAGGATCCGAGAAAGCATTCCTATGAATGGGCATACCAGCAGAAGGATAATGGTAGTCGTAGTTCACCTTCCGCTGAATGAACGTTGATGGCTGAAAGAATGGACCGACGGTTATTGCCGGTGGTTCATGCCTGTCGAATGCCTCTTCACGATTAGGCGCATCAGTCGTCAGACCCGGGGAGATGACGAATCCTGATACTCGGAAATGGCCTTGAATCGTATGCCGTCGCCGCCGATAGGAGTGGAATTGATGGACACACGAGACATGGCGATTTTAGGGTTCTGAGAGGTTTCTTGGCTTTGGGGGAAGTTTGAGGAAGAAGAACCGAACAATTTCTGAAAAAGGCGGGCAAAAAATATGAAATCCTGAAGATAAAGTGGCTATTCAAAGGAGTGACACGTGTCGATCGAGGGAGGGTAAATGTTTACACAATAAAGCCATTTTGGGCTTCAATGATGGCAAGGCCCATCATTGCGATGGCAGATGCAGTCGAATGAGCGCCTGGTCGAAGTTCAAGCCCGTCAGGGTATGCCAAAGCAGGATACGTCGAGGTACGAAAGAGGTGTTGTTCGATCAAGACTTTGTCGAAGGAAGTAACTATCGAATGAAGTGTTCGAGTTGAAGTTTGTAGTCAATTTGTTGTCGGAACCTCACCGAGTCATAATCAAAGTATACGGAGTACAGTTAGTCTTAATAAAACATGTGCAAAATATGTTTAACAGCTATGTTAACAGTTGTATTAGCGGTTATTGTCTGGATATGATCAATTCTTAGTATAAATATGCGGTCAGTCTTCCGTAATAAACACACAACAATCATTCAAAAGCCCCGAAGGGCTGCTTAGTTGTCTTCCTGTAATCTTCTTTTTCATAAATAGATGTAAGTATTTTTGTTTACGTAATTGTATTTTCGCTCTTTACGTTACCGTTCATTTAAAAGTCTTGACGACTACATTTCTTTTATTCCGTACTAGTCTCCATTATGTCGCGACGTGTTTCGTCCGTAGACTGCCGGCAAACAGATGGGAGAATCCATATTTTATCACGCACTATAAAAGAGAAACAATCATCAACTAGAACTCCACGATAGGCATTAACTTTCTGCGTCAGAATTAGTGGCCGTCCGGAGTAATATTGTGTTAGAAGGAGATCTTTTCTTTTCTTACTTTTTAATTATTAATTATGTATTAAAGGCGTCGTGAAGGAAGTCGTTTTGTCGGAATCTGGTGAAGGCTTTTTCCAAGTCTTGAACTTTATCCGGGAAAGAAATGACTAGTTAGTATGTGCGTCCGTGTCAAATTAAAATTCCACGGATGTACATGTCAACGTGTAACCCATCCATATGTTATGTAATTTCAATCAATTTACTAACTGAATTATGTATTTTCTGTTTTTAAAAAACATAAAATAGCTTGAATATTCGACAAATAATTTTCAATCAATTGACCGATACGCGTCGCTTTCACATAAGAGTGATATTGTACCCAGGGACGCTTTGTATGCGCACGCGTTTGTTACCACACAATTAGCCTTTACATTTATGTTTTAAACCAAAGTCCATTCTATTCTCTTCCCGGACATCATCTATTGCTTTTCATTTCATAATATGCGATGTATGATTCTAATGTTTGAGATGGAGCAAGTGGAATTCGCGAGGGGTTTGGGAAAAGATATCAGGAGGAAATTGGCTAGGTTCGGATCTTATCACCCCGTATTACTCTTGTTTTTACTCGGAAGGCTTGGCGAATTTTCATTTGAAAATTTAGATAAAGGTCTTGGTATCGAATCCCAAAGAGTGGATATGACGATAAGACCCATCATCCCATTACGACTCGACGAGAGTGATAAGATTTCGGCTTTTCCCATTGTTTCTTATCCGAAATTTATATTATTTTCTTAGCAACCAACTGCCTCAGTCTCATCGATGACTATCCTCCTTCGGTATACACCATGCCAACCAAATATGATTTTATTTGAAAAAAAATTGCACATCACGTATTCAACGGGAACGAAATCCTCAAATTTCTATGTCCTGAATGGTCGTCGCTTCACCTACATCTTAGCAAACATCGTTTACTGTAGGTCTCAACTTGCTTTTCATCGAGTAAGCGATACGAGGAGAAGAGCACCGAACGGCATGAATCTCAGGTGACGAGTAACCCAAGAGACGTTACGATCTGATAGTTCGCCTGACAACTTGCAGCCCAAGGGTCGTGCTTGCTCCATCCACTTTTTCAGATCTTGTCAAAAAAAATAAATATTTCCCTTCCTAATATTCTGATCCTATCTTTTATTTCCCTTATCATTTAATTCGTTTCCTTATTATCTTTTCTTTGGACTTACATAAGGCATTGCCTTGTAAGGATTGAACAACAACTTTGATTCAGACTTTCAAACCAAAATTAGACTTTTGTCTTTCTATCCGAATGACTCGATTCTCTTTCAACCTCGTTCTTCATTTGGTAGATTTCCAAGTGCAGATTGAGTAGAGTGTTCCACCTGGTGGTGGTGTGCCTATATCCTCTGCGTTGTTCCTTACCCTCGTTCTTGTTCACGGTGGTGTGCCTGTATCTGTGTGACATGCGAGTTCTATCTGAGTCTTCTTTCACGGTGGTGTATCTGTATCCATGGAGGTTGATCTCAACCTATTCTTTCATACCCAGCCATTAAGCCATTGTGTTGCATTATCGATCCTTCCGACTATTCCCACGTCACTCTATTCCTCATCCTTAGTGATGTTCCCCATCGTTTCGACATTGTAATCATCTATTCCTTGCCATACCCTGCATCAACCCTATTAGTCGTAATATAACGACAAAAATTAAACAGAAATTATGATCTGCTGAAGAAAATATAAGTGGTTGATACTATTAGTGGAGTTAAAACTACTACCCATTATCAGTACGTATAAAATTTATGAAGGGGTTGGGAATGGACTTCCGTTGTATATGGCCGAAGGGAGACCGCGATATACGTGCGGAGAAAACGCCAATGCCAAATCATATGGATCCGCAATGGATATGGTCCCGAATCGCTATGGATTGATCAATGCCACTTCTCACTAGTAAGGATTCTCATATACATGACATAGTTCGCTTCACCACGTCTCTTACCATATTTGAGAGTGTACTGTCATTTCATTTCTTATCTTTATCGTAAAGAAAAGTTATTTCTGCTTGTCTCTATTTGTTCAGTGTGTATAGTTCTCAACAAAAAAAGAAAAAAGAAAAAAGATACAACGTCAATTCAAAGGATTGGATAGGTTTTGCCAATCATATTAATTGGTGGTACTCCCATTTTTTTTTTATATAAAGGGGATTTGAAATCTTGAATTCTTTTTATAAGTAAATATTTCAAAAGATTTCAAAGTGATATCGCAGAATACTATAAATGAGTTATTAAAGTTGCCAAATGCAATGACAGTACTAATGAGTGTGATTTAGTACTATGTAGACTGTATAACTAGATTGTCGCACTGCAACTGAGTCGTTATATTGAGACGGGTGATATAGTAGGGATAAACGGAGAAGATTCGGAGAATCAAGTTGAGGGTTTCCTCTAAGGACTCGCGGTAGAATTTTCTCATACTAGTATCGGGTATCTTGTATGTCGCGGTGGAACCTCAAAGTAAACCTCCCTTGGATGCACGCTCGTTTGGGCCAAATGACGTAAATCCATAGTGACCTTGTCCACTGTTTTCCCACCTTCATCGTGAATGCTGACGGGTCCATCAATAGGTCCAAATACAACCGTAGATTTTGTACCATTAACACGAGAATTTGGTTATAGTAACACTGAAACTACCCTTTACCAGCCACAACGATTTACACGTGACGACCATAAGGGTTTGGCACTTGATGAAAAAATTTCATAGTTCGACGCTTTTCAATTCTGGGATATTGTTCACATGGTAAATCATCATTTTGGGCATCGAAGACTGGGAGTGTTGATGACGGGTTTGTATCGAAGAAGGTCATGAATCCGACTACAAGTGGAATGTCGAAGACGGATGTTGCTCTGAAGAAGATCGTCGAAGCATTCAACATGGAAGTTGCATGATAAGTGTCCCCCATAGTTACAGAAGGTGATGAAGACCATTCTGGTAGTGTCGTCGAGGATATGGTGATCGACGATTAGTGTTAGTGCAATAAGTACGTCTTTAACGTGTTTAGGGTAGCAGTTACTTAGTTTGATGTCTATAAATAGGTCCAAGTTAGTCAGAAATAAACACAGACAATCACTCATTGACCTCGAAGGGCTACTTATCATCGTCTCGTTTGTAACTTGTATTTTTCAAGCGTCCTCATGTAGGTGTACTTTCTTCATACTAGTAAATCCTTTTCATTGTTTATTGTAGTTTGTTATTATTAGCAACCTCTTTCTTCAACCCTTTTCGTCCACAATATATCGCGACGTGTTTTCACTGCAAATATGTTTTTGGCGACCACAGTGGGAGTGAGAAATAAGTTTCGTGCGACAACCCGGAATGCCAACCACCCGGAGTGCGGCAAGAATGGTTGAGACTCAAGGTGATTCAAAGATAAACTCCCTGTCGGGCCAGGATAACATAATGGCCAAAGTCTTGAACAACAAAATGTCCTGACGCAGGGACAAGATAATCCACGTGTGGCAAACACCCTGCCAAATGTGTTGGAGACCGCCCCCTTGGACGTGTTTCTGTAGATACAGGCTAAGTACCAAGAGGATTTTATTGAATCATAAAAGCAAGTCCAAGGGCTAATCGCGAGAATCGATACTAAATACTCTCTGGTCACTATAGCCAGGAGAGCGGCAATCCACGAAGGGAAGCGTATGGTAAGTTTCGACCCTGAGACCACCCAAGGCACTGTACATTTCATCCCGGATTACTGTCAACGTGACTCAAGTAGGCCGCGTTTTGTTCCTGACGATCAAGGTGATTTCATTACACATGATCGATCATATCGCTATAATGTCTTTGTCGATCTAGATGATGATGGACAGGAAAGCTACAAACCATAGGCATATCCACCCCCTCATCGTCGAAGGGAGAGTCATTATGCATGGTCCACAGTTGAAAATCCCAATCGAGGGCCACCTGTAGAAGGTCAACTTCCCAGGAGGAACCTTTTCAACGAAGTAGCAAGGAACATACCTACCTTCGACCTGAAAACTGAGAGGAATCTAGTCGACAGGAAAGTCCCTCGAGTGCCTCTGGCGCTTGTCGATGGTACCGACTACAGGGATGTCATTGCTTTATAGTAGAACATGTGGTCTCAGGTGCTGTACGAAGGGAATATCTTAACCTATACAAGACACCTTACCCTGAGTACATCGACAAGGATTATCTCTTCCCAAGGGGATACATGATCCTTGATTTCACTCGTTTCTCTAGTAAAGATGAGATGACACCGATGGAGGACATAGCTCGATTCACTTATCAAACGGATGAGGCATCGAATAATGGCCATTGGAAGCTTCGACTCTTCCCTAATTTGCTCACTGGACCGGCGTTTACTTGGTACATCCACTTACCACCCAATTCGATACAGAATTAGCAGGAAATGCAGACTCAATTCATGTAGGCCTTTGGTACTTCTGACTCGACTATCTCGCTGGTCGAGTTAACTAAAATATGACAACAGCCTCAAGAACTTGCAGCCACATTCCTGTATAGGTTCAGGAAGGCTCGACTTCGATGCAAGACCTCTGTCCTCGAAGATGAAGTGGTTACAATAGTCCAAGATGCTCTGGGTATCCGTATCTCGAAGAAAATTTAAGGGAAAAAGTTCAGAGACGTTTACGACCTTGCAAAAATGGCTACTAAGTATGAAAAGCTGCAGAGGAGTCAAGAGATCGTAGAACGTATTAGGTCGAACCTACTGTTGTTGAGGTCGATACGGCAGAATTCATGAAAGCAGAAGTGATGGTTTTTGATCCACTGTCGAAGAAGAATGTTAAAGCCAAAGCCTCTCAGAAGTCGAACGATGAGCGTATATATTCATTTGATGTCGAAAAGGCTGATGAAATCTTCGACTGGTTAGACCAGCGAGATCGAATCAAATTGAAGCCAGGTCATCGACTCCCTCAGACAGATAGAGGGAGATAAAAGGTTTTTACAAGTGGCATGGATCTTTCACTCATGTTACACGTGACTGCTTGACCTTTAGGAATCTTATTCAAGACCTTAGCGAAACTAAAATTTTGTGCTTCAAAGAATCAGAAGTGTCATCTTCTGTTGATACGAAGCCTTTTACTGATTGTGAAGTGCATACATTCGATGTTAACGTCGTTGACACAATTCATCGTGTTTTTCAAGATTCTCAAGTTTTTGGTGAGACCTCAAGCTATTTAGGAGACTCTTGACTACTGGAGTAATCTCCTTTCCAGTGACCACATAGATTGTGAAAAATGAAGTCTGTTGGTGGCACATGGATGAAACTCATACAATTGACAAGTGCTTCACCTTCAGGAAGTTTCTTCATTCTCATCGGACAGAGGACTGGTTCGATTTGACTCTAGCTGAAAGGACTTCAATCAAAATCTCTCGCAAGGAGTCATCGAAGACATTTAATTAATATCCTAAGGGAAAAAGGTCCTCCTTTGATGCCCGTAAGGTATTCCTTGACAAGAGAGCGGTGGTTCGAAAACCAGTAAGGGTGGCTCGTTGCCTCGAAACACAACTGGTTCCGACAAGTGCTAATAGTGATGCTGATTCTTTTTTCAAGTCGAGTGATCTGTCAGAGATCAGAGATAGATAGGCTCGTGGCCTCGATGATCAGGCTATAAAATGGACCACCAAATGCTCAATTCCGTGAGGCAATTGATACATGCAGTCGATGTAAGCCTATTATAAGGAACATGATAATTGCATTATTGATCACTATATTCCGAGGGATGCCAAATCAATAGATGATATTCGATCGAAGAAAATCGATGACATCATTATGAGTGTTATTCTTGTAAGCATTCGCTTCAACCTTTGCTCAAGCTAGGTCTTATTGCTTCGATCATATCTATCGCCCATCATCGAAACGGCCAATCTAACCACAGGATGCAAATGAGCTGCAGGTACATGTGATATAAGCCTGCGTCGTTGTCACTTTTCACATCCTTTAACCATGCTAATATAATCTTTCATCATCGAGGGCCAAAACAGGCCATGCCTCTTAATCGACCAACACATATTTTGACCAGAATGAGGTAAATCGTACAATCCTTGATGGGCTTCAAGCATTATGAGAATTGCTTTCTCCATATCGGCACAGCGTAGAATTACACCATCATTTTGCTTTCTATATAAAATGTTATCGATAAACATATAAAATCGCACCGATAACTTTACTTGGCGGGTTGCCCCCTTCCCATGAAGGATATTGACCTCATTTACCTGTATGGCATCATCGACCAATACATACAGTAAAATTTGCAACAGTCCCCCTATTTTTTGTAGTAATTGAGGATTAACTCTGAAGCTAGAAGTATGCTGTGCTAAGTTATTCGCCGTAGAGTTATCTTCTCTTGGGATATGTTCAAACCGAATTTCTTTGAACGAGGAGGACAACAAGAACTTTGTCCAAGTATTGTTGGATATAGTTGAAGGTACACATGCTCAAATCCAGAACATGGTCAATTACAAGTTGTGAATCTATTCTCACCACCGCACATAATACTTGGACATCGATAATAGATTTTAATGTGATGATTAAGGCTATATTCAACAGAGTTGTTTGTTAGCAATGCGTCGATTCTATATGCCAACTTGTGCATGACTTTTAATGGCTATACATGATAAATCACGACTCCAATCCTTCGCTTGACATGGACCCGTCAAACGAGGCTTCCCTAAACTCTTTACACAGTATAACATTTTTAACACTGGAGCTATAGAATAACATTTTTAACACTGGAGCATTCGATACCATTTAGACAATATTGTTTCCAATGTAATGTCGAACCTTCACGACAACATAATACAATAATAAACATACTTTTTCATTATCTAAATACCGACACTAAATGGGCAAATGTATTCGAGACAAAAAAAACATAACTCACTCCTTGCTTCATCAACTTCCTGAACCAGCATCGGTCCAATTATCTGTTCACCCGCAGTGACATAGAATGAAAAGGATCATCATACTTTGGAGGAGCCAGAATGGGTGGATTAGTAATGTACTTTTTAATAGCCTCGAAGGATTGGTGATGTGCATCACTCCACTCAAGGTGGCTATGTCCTCTCAATAGATTTGAAAACACTACCGTTCGACCAGCAATATTACCTATGAACCTTCATAAGTAGTTGACTCTTCCTAAGAAAGCTTGAAGTTGTGTTTTGGTCGCTGGAAGAAGCAAATCCTGTATTTCTCGAATTTTCCCAAGATCTATCTCTACCCCTCGATGATGAAACAAAAATCTCAAAAACTGCCCAACGCAAACACAAAAAGCACACTTCCTCAAGTTATGTTTCCTCATTTGAAAGAAGGCCTTTCGAAGGTCATCAACATGACAAACATATCTCAAAGATTTTACCACTATGTCATCGATGTAAACTTTGACTATCGAACTAATTAATGGGTAAAAGATAAGATTCATTGCCCTTTGATAAGGTGACTCAGCATTTTTAAGACGAACTGGCATAACGACCCATTCGAAAATTCCAAATGGACAACGAAAGACTATTTTATGAATATCATCTTCAGTGATAAATATATGATTGTACCTTGAGTAACCATTCATAAAGGACATAATCTTATGTCCATATGTTTTATCAATAAGTTCATCGACTATCGGCATGGGGTATTCATCTTTAGGGGTCGCTTTATTTTGATCCCTAAAGTCGATACACACTTTGATTTTGTCATTCTTTTTCTTCACAGGAATTATTGAAGAGATTCATTCTATGTATCGTGAAGTTGGTATATAACCAACATCGAACAATTTTTGGAGTCTTCATACACCTTTTGTCAGTGCTCACTTGGTAATTGACGGGGGGGCTTGTTTCACATGTTTGAAGTCTGGTTTAGTAGGTAAGGTATGTTCGACTAATTGTCGATCAAGACCTGGCTTTTCAGTATAATCCCATGCAAAACAATCTTTGATTTCTAATAAAAGCGTCAATATCGACTGAAAAGTTTCATTGTCAATTGAAATGCTAATGAACGTAGGTCGCGGTGTGTCATCATTATTTGAATTCACAGTAATGAATGAATCGCAAGGCATTATCAATGCTCATCGATCCTCTGATGGTCCAGCTATGGCCTTATCACAAAACGTTGTTCTAATAGAAGGATGAATTACAACACCAGTCAAACCTACACGTGATTTGAAGCCAAAGTTCTACTCATCCTCTTCAGCACGCTGGTCGGAACTATCTACTTCCAGCGAACTCGCTTCTAAACACAATTATGGACTAACTCTAGGTCTAGTTAGTCTAGATGCTTGTAATCACTCCATGACATCAGCGACTACGTCTTCCTACCTATGTCAAACATCTTCATATCAACATCGACATTGAAGAAAGGGATACTCCAACACACTTCGACATATAACCATTGAAGCCAGTTATGTCGACATCGTTATTAGTGACGTCTATTTTATCGCACTCAAAATACCGAAGGGTGTGTAAAGGCATCATGTTAACCATCGTGCCATTGTGAACTAATACCCTTTTTAAAGGGATCCCGTTAAACTCAACTTCGATATATAATGAATGCATCTGTGATTGCATCGATGGACCAGGCTTGATGAACTAGTTAATTGGAAAACCTATAAGGCATCGAACAACTCGAGGTGTACAAGTTTTGAGAATACCTATAATAGGCCGGTTGATAGTCGGTCATGCGAACTCTGTAAGTAACATTATGACGTTACACTCAACATTGTTCTAAGAAATATTGAACCACAACTGGTTTTAATCTGAACCATCGAAGGTATCATCGAACTCATCATCATCGATTGGATCTTCCTTGGTCTTATGAAGACTCGGATTGGGCACATAATCATCGTCCACAAGTGGATTACCGTGCTCAACTTTCTGTTTCTCCGCAGTGGCAGGATCGGCAGACTTTTGTCGTTTTACCTCTGCCCTCCTACAACGCCTCTCTTTCCTCTTCCTACTGTTCCTAGAACAGAAAACTATGAACATTCGTCGTCGAGATGACTGATGACATTCAAGATGCCCTTGGACGAATTATCCTTCTTTAGGATCATATCCTTCGACCTGGCTCGTGCCTACCTTACTGACAAACACATGTACCAATATAATTGGTTTATTTCCATCATACCTTGAATTGCGTCGTCAAGGGCAGTAATATCGAACTTGCTTGCATAAGACATAACAATAAGATTATGCAAATAGTTATAAGAACACAGGTGACATAGCTACGAGATCAGTATCTTGTTCATTAGAATAGGCTTGCATCGACTGCATGTATCATTTGCCTCGAGGAATTGAGCAATAGACGGTCCATTCTTGACAGCCTGATCATCGAGGCGAGGAAGTGGTCGAAGTCAATCTCTGACATCACCTCTCTTAGTAGTCTCCTTCGGCAGATCACTCGACTTGGCAGAAGAATTAGCATCACTGTTAGCACCTGCTGGAGCCAGTTGTGTTACAAGGCGACGAGCCACCTTCATTGGTTTCTAAACCACCCCCTTATGTCAGGGAATACCTTACGGGCATCAGAGGAGGACGCTTTACCCTTAGGGTATCGATTAAACGCCTTCGATGACTCCTTGCGAGAGATTCCAACTGCAGTCCTTTCAATTGGAGTCAAGTCGAACTAGTACTCTGTTTGATGAGACTGGAGGAACATTATGAAAGTGAGTTTCATCCATGTGCCACAAGCAAGCCTCATTCTTCAGCATCAATGTGGTCACAGGGTAAGAAATTAGTCCATTATTCAGGATTCTCCTAAAAAGATTGTTGACCACGAAGGTTTCGTCAGAAACTTGAGAATCCTAAAAAGCATGATGAGCGATGTCAACAACATTAACATCGAATGTATGGACTTCACAATCAGTAAAAGGCTTCGTATCAACTGAAGATGATTCCTCAGATCCTTTGAAGCAAAAAAATTTTAGCTTTGATAAGGTCTTAAATAAGATTTCTGAAAGTCAGGCAGTCGCATGTAGCATGAATGAAAGATCCATGCCATTTGTAATAACTCTTCATCTTCTCCTCATCTGTTTGAGGGAGTCAATGACAAGGTTTCAACTTGATTCGATCTCATTTGTGCAACAAATGGAGGATTTCATCAACCCTTTCGACGTCGAATGAGTACATAGGATCCTCATTTGACTTCTGAGATGCCTTGGCTTTGAAATTCTTCTTCGATAGTGAATCACAAGTGGTCGCTTCTCCTTTTGCAAACCCATCCATATCGACCTTGACAATGGTAGGCACATCCTGTATGTCATACGGTCCCTCGACTCCTCTCTGAGCAAATTTTCATACTTGGTAGCCCTTTGAACCAGTACATAGAGCCCTTTTAACTAGTATATTTTTGCTTTACCTGCCATACTTCTCCTCAAGATGAGAAGTATAAATATTACACTGTTCCATCTTGCTCGATAAAAGCTGAAATCTAGCATGATGTAATGCCTTGGTGAACAGTTCCATATCACCAATTCTTAGAAAGGATGCCATATCACCAATTCCTCTATGCAGCTTCAATTATAGCTTATCATGTGTTTCCCCTTTTACAATCTCTTTATCGGGAAGCTTTCTAAAATGGAGCATGACTCAAGCGGTGGCTAAAGCATGTAAGTAGATAGGGATATTGAAGAAATTCTTCTTCAATGTCATCTTCATCCTACAACGAGTCACTGGAAAGATTTCTTTGAGCAAAGGCGCTATGTGACAAGTTACCCCACTGAGTCTTTATAGTAACTCATCAAAAAGTTCTTCACTAACTCTTTCTAGATGCTCCAAGGGGATTGCTTTGTCATTAAAGTTAGAAGTTATGCCAGTTATGATGACAAATACACCATCACTGGATGATCAGGTTGCATATCTCATCAAAGTAGTATAAGCAATGATGAACTTCATGAAGGACAAAGAACACCAACTTAATTACGTCATAGGTAAGCTTGCAACTAAAGGGTCTAAAAAAATTTTGATGGGGGATGCTCTTGTATACAGGGCAAAGAAAAGAATGCTCTAAATGTTGAGGATTCGTCCAAGTCTGTGTTTGTCTATGTTAATTCTCCTGCCTCAATGGGTTGTCAAGCCCCATACTTCCAGTTGTTTGATAGGAAGAGGAATCCAAGGTAACATGTGGCTCATTTTGTTGAGACTTGTAACAATGCTGGCACAAACAGAGACCCAATGGTTAAGCAAATTGTTTGATTCCTGAAGGGCAATAATTCCTTCACAAGAAAATCGATACGAAGCTATGAGTTATTGACAGCTAGAAGTACAACTAGTAGTACATCTTTCATTTAGAATTTGCTATGTAAGATAGATATATATTTGGTGATTCAACATGTCCCACGTGCCTCGCAAGGTGTGATAATTAGGAAAGCAAATAAAAATTCCTTACATGACATAATAAAAGATGTTCTTAAATCTAGGTATTACAAATTGTTCCTTAATTTTTCTCTATATTTGGATATTGGGACATGAGGATTTCCTAGAAAAAATATTTTTCAAAAATAAAAAATTTTCTTGGAGAAAGACATTATTATATATTATTTGAAAAATTTAAAACTAAAACTAGTTTTTGAAATATATAACTATTTATTTTATTGAATATTATATTATGTGGTTGTTAATCAATAATGTTTCCGTGAATAGAAGATAAGGTAAATTATTATTATTGCATATCCCTACAATTATGATAAGATCTATACATTATGTATAATAAACTCGTTTAGACAGATACAAACGTTGTCATATTGTTCCATTTCCATGAAGATGAAGACGATTTCGAATATTCATAATTCTAAAATGGTGAATAATACATTTGAAGCCCTTCATTGTTAAGTTCGTAAGTTCGGTGTCTAAATTCTTGCAATACACCACTTTTAGTTTAGAGTAAAGTAATATAATTAAAGTAATGTTAACCTTGGTGATGATGAGCATGATAAGCTATGTCATAAAATCATATCACTGTGTTGCTGTAATACTTCGCTTGACATTGATTATGAGCTTGAGGAATGTGATGATGTGTCTTTATATTCAGATAAGGTGTCACTGTAATATTGCGTATGTCCTTTTGCAAACGTGGAATTCCAGAATAAACTATTGAAATTAATTGGTATTTCGAATTGTTCAGATTAATTCTATATTCAATCATTATCTGGATGTTCTAAATATTCTAATTTAATTTAAAATATACCTTACCATAAATACGGTTATAAAGTCTCTAATTAAGAAAGTTAATCAAAATCCTATTGATTAATTTCATTTATAAAAGGCAAGCTTATATTTAGTGATGAGCTTGAGCAAAGTGTTGTTCAGTCACAGCTAATGTGAACAATATGCTGCTACTGTCTTGTTACGCTTGTTCATTAAATATAAAGAAATAAATATTTCCTACTTATTTAATATTTTGAATTAATTTAGAATATATGTTTAGATGTCTAAATACATTCAATTTAATTTGGACATTTCAAATAATATGTTTAGGCAACTCAATATTATAATATTAGCTTTCCAAGTTAATATTTGGAAACAAAATATTTTATTCAGATCTACTACAGCAACATTACGCTACAAAGCGACAAATTGTTAAACAAAATAATCTTTATTATTATTTAATTTTAATAATGATTTGATAAGATTATCATTAGGTCGGTTAATTATTAAAACATGGAAATAAATCTTCTCATTCGGATGAGATATATTAATAGAGGGAAGTTACCGTTTGAGTACTTTCCTTCTCGGGCGTAGTGACCGTTGAGCGGGCATATGCTCAGAACTATCTGCAATTTTGGAAACAAATCAAGAGTATCGTCCTAATGAACCTTGACTCCTCACACGATGATTTCCCCATACAAATCAAATAAGGCTATCAGATCAATGAGCCTTCGTGCGTCTGTGTGCTTGTCCAAAGGTTGTGTGATCTGTGCGAAGCTTTGAGGAGCTGTGTGAACTTTGTGATCGACGGGAACGAAAGGTGCTAAGTGATCGTCTAGTTTTTACAATTACAACTGAATGCAGGAGTGCCGGGTTGTGTGCTACCTTAGTCGTCGTGAGAGGAGTGTGTGTCCTCGGTGCGTTCAAAGAACGGCTGGCGAATCGTTTAAGGATAGCTAAGTGAGTACCTGTACTGATCGTAGTAACCAGTTGCTAACCCATCGGCAAGTTGTCATTCTTGTTGTGTCTTTTCGTAGGGAGGTCTCGAACCGACGAAGTTTGAGCAGTTAGACACGTACTTGCGTGTGCGTGCCAGAAGACTCGTGCCTACAGAGTAGAGCAATAGTTGGGAACGCCGCCGGAGTGGAAGGAGGTCCTCCCGAGCAGAGGGGTGCTGTGCGGAAGTCTCGACTTCCTACTACTGAGGGACAATAGAGCAAGTTGCGTCGAAGCAGAAAATTCCTCCCTAGGCATTGGGCGTGCAATGCAATGAGTCACGACTATAGTAACCGTACACGGCCGAATTGTGTGTAGGATGGATACATCGACTTCGCTGTGTGAGAAGTCAGTTCCGCTGTGTGTGGAACCAACCTTTTCTTTGGTTTTCTTTTCTGTTCTAAGTGACTCTCTTTGTGGTTGTGTCTCCTGTGTTTATAGACAGGATCTATCTGAGGGGAGACAAAATCGGCATGGAAATTCTTTGAGCAATCAACTGCTAAGTGTGAGCATTATTCTGCTGGAAACGAGAAGACGTCCAATGTATGAGGAGTAGATCGTTGCCCAGGAGTGATCTTTTCTTGTAAACGATTTTAAATCTCACCTTTGAGATAACGAAAGCCTCCTCGTGCACCTTGTTCCTACAAGTCGTGCCCACGACCACCCTCCCGCCTTCCCCTCCTGCCACCCCCATCTCCTCAAGGCAGATCGGGCATGCCTCTGGCTCATCCTCATCCCCTTCCTCCTCCCCCGGTATCTCGTCCGGCCGAGGCCCCCACTCATTGCTGCCACCGCACTTCCTCGCGAGGACGAACCGCTAGTGAAACCTCGCGCGGAGGAAGAAGTGAGTTGGAAGTGGCGGTGTATGAATCTCTCTCTCTTTCAATTATTTCTACTATGGTTACTAAAAATTCCTTCTGCCATGCGAAAATAATGAATGTCGCGATGCACATGCTCGTCGTTCACCGCCTACTGGAGTCGCAATGCATCATCATACTTTAATTTAGTTAAAAATAATCGTTTTGTATTCTTTCACTGGGAATAGTTCTTTTACCGTTAGTTTAATGAATTTGGAAACTATTCTGACCATTTCATAACTAAATTAAGTAACAAATTATTAGATTTCACCGACAAATTTATCTAAAGTAAATGCATCGTTTCTTATAGTAAAAGTAGATTCCTAATGCACTTGGAGCGTAATTGACGAAATTTACTGCCCTCATCTACCGATTTCGTGCTGGTGATCGCTAAATTCGTGCACCGCAAGTATACGGATTGCAATAAGTAATATAGAGATAAGTGAATTGTCGCTTTCACGAAAATAGCAAATAGACCCTTTTAGCATACACAATCGCAATTTTTATGTTGCCAAGCCAATAAGAGAAATGGGTTTAAAACTTTAAAAACTAATCTAATAAAAAGCAAATATCAAAGAAAAAATAGGAATTCAATCAGTCGAAAAAGCTTAAGATCACGTATCGCCTTCTTGTTTCGTTAAATCCCTTTATTCGCTTATCCTAAATTCATACTAATTTTATTTACTAACCGGATTCACAAGTCCCTAAGTGCATCTCCTGAGTTTACAAAGGAGTATTCCGAGGTATTATAAAACCTATATCCCTATAGTGAATTACGAAGGGAAGAACTCATTAAGAATCAATCATTTGATGGTTACCTAGAAGTTTACCTCCCGATACTACTTACTAGTTAATTCGTTCCTACGATATTAACCAAGCTATTTCGTTCTTGTTATCTCCTAAAATTCCTCTCTCGAGTTTAAGTTAGGATAACAAATCACTACAATTTGTTGATCGGACAAATTGCATTCATTAAGATCAAACGAAATAAGTAAACATCCGAAGCACAAATTTGTTCTAAAACAAGTTCAAAAAATTCAATTACGCAATTCGGTTCAACATAATCTTAGCAAAGATAGTTTGGTCAAGCATCATTTTAGGAACATAAATCAAACAAAAGAAAAACATTCTAAATGATAGTCTAACTCTTTTCTTGCTTTCCTTGATGAAATTCGTCTCCCCCCATCACAAGATGTGAATAAAGTACTTTTATAAAGCTTAAAAATAAAAACTAGAGAATCTAAAAAATCTAGAAAACAATCTTTTTTTCTCGCCTTCGGCAGCTGCATGACTTCTTCTTTTCGCGCAGCTGCACCAAATTTCTTTGCAGCTGCGCGAACTCTCTGTGAGATATGCATAAATCTTCTTATTTTCGCTTTTACCTTGAAATAGATCCAAAATTCAGCAATATCCAAATCTCTCGGGAATAATGTGAAATATCAAGAAATATTCTATAGTTGACACAATATTTCACAAATCTAACATAATAAAGGAATTAAGTTAGCTTAAATAACTCTACTTCCCCCCAAACCTGAAATTTTGCTAGTCTTGAATAAGGAGAAGGAAAATAAATTATAGAAGACACTCCTCAACAAACCCAAGTCACTCAAACATGGAAACACCTTTTTGAGCATTCTCTTAAATGGTCAAATCCTTTCCATGCATTTAGATTCCATTCACTACCTAGCATGCACACTTAAAAGCTTTATAACGCAATATCTTCATCGCAGCAAGTTACACACTCAACATTAATAAGCCTACCCTCCAAATAGCTCACGTCAACCAGTAACTTGCAAAGATCACCACAAACGTCTCTACCAACTCATCAAAGGTTTTTCGACTTTTTACAACTACGTTATTTCTTTTATGTTTTTTTTTTCAGGTTGCACGACTCTAAATGTTTCATCTAATTCCGGCAAAACCTCATTTAGCAAGCTCTCGATCAATGACTCCCGGTTCAGTTGAACCAAGACATTAGGTGATGACGCACCCCTCGGATCAATCACTCAAGCTACCACGGAAGACTCACATCACAAGCACTTATTCAAGCAATATCTTTTTTTATTATTTTTTCGTTTTAGACCTGAACAATGGTACTCAGAGCCTTGACTACCTCATTTTCTATTTTCTTTTCTTTTCTTTTCTTTCAGTACGTACACCAAAGGCTTCGTTCCAAGAGATAATTCAAGCTACTCAACTCATCACCAGCTACCTTGCTTTCTAAGGAGATGTAACCTGTTGCCGCTAAGCACGCTTCCTACTGGAAGATCTTTTTCCAAAATTCAGCAAAACAATTTAACACATTAGGCAAAGAGCTTCATCTTTCCACACATTGAGAATGCAAACCTTAAGGTTATCATCAAATAAAGACATTCCACATCGACTTCCTAAGGTTACGCGGAGAAGTAACGACCCAAAAGACACACACACACACACAAATTTAACCCAAGATTTACCCAAATTGAAGCAGAACTAACAAATTCACTCACCCAAAAAAATCCAACGCACCAAAAAAATTCCAATACGCCACCCCCAAACCTAAATTGAGCAACGACCTCGATGCGATATAAAATACGCGGCAAGAAAGAGAGAACAAAGGGTGAAGGGTACCCTTTATTTTGAATCCTCAGAATCGTTGTCCCCATCGAACTAGGAAGGTAAAGGTTCTTGCTCGCCAAGATCCGATAAATCGACGTTCAATGCGGCAGGTATTCTCCTCTGGATTTTTTCGGACCTTTGATGGCACGCAATCTTCATAAATTCTTCCATATGCGGCCATTAGTCGGGTGTAGGACTATTCGTTGATGGGATGGAGGACCCTATGTCAGTGCGCCCCTTTTGATCGATGTCGTCATCAGCCATCTCCTTGTTAAAATCCTCACCGTCTATTTTCCACCATGTTGCCTTGTTAATTAGTTCCTGGGGAAGGGCAATCTCCTCGATCAAATCCCATTGCACCCTGGCCTTCCCGGATGTCGAGTTATGTGGATAGAGTGGTGGTGGAGAGTGGTTATCCGGCTGGTGATTATAGGATGTAGACGATTTGGACATGGGATTTCGCCTTGGGGCTGTCATTTGGTGATTTGGGGGAGTAGGGTCAACACCTCCTACAAAACCGAGTGTGATTAGGGTAAAAACGGAAAGGGGGAAAAACATCGATTTTATCTCTATTTTATTTTTGTTTTTTATAATAATCTGTTGCAGCTACATGGCCTTTCCGTGCAGATGCACGAAGTTTTTGTGAATTTTAGGTCGCCATGGTGCAGTTGTACCAAATATTGGTATAGTTGCGCAAAGTTTTTGTGCTTCTTTGTTCTCGACGGTGCAACTGCACGATATTTTGGTGCAGTTGCATGAAGTTTCTGCTCTTGTAGTCCGTTTGTAGTGCAGTTGCATGAGGTTTCTCGTAGTTACACGAACTGGCCGCTTGAAGTAGTCTTGCCCGTCATCCCTAAACATGGCAATTGAAGAAATTTAAAATGAAATAATAAAAAAGGAATTAAACCTAAGAAAACAAAAAATGAAAAGGCACTCGGGTTGCCTCCCAATAAGCGCTTTGTTTTACGTCCTCGGCTTGACATTCCCGAGTAATCACGTTTTGCTCATCAACAGTGTCGTCTCGCTTTGATTGACACTTCCTCCCAAATAGTGCCTCAATCTGCTTGCATTCACTTTGAACTTGCCTTGATCATTCACCCTCTCCAATTTAAGAGATTCATACGGAAACACTTCCGTAATCTGAAACGGCCATGACCAACGAGATTACAACTTGCCAGGAAATAATTTTAAACATGAGTTAAAAAGTAAAACGAGCTAGCCTGGTTCGAACTGTTGATCCTTCTTGCGTCGGTCATGCCATTTTTTCATTTTGTCTTTCTGGATCCTAGAACTCTCAAGATCGAGGCTTGGTTTAAGCCTTTCTTCACCTATGATTTGAAAATGAAAATTAAATTTCTGGACCACCCAAAATGCATTGTGCTCCAGTTCAACGGGCAAGTGACAAGCTTTTCTGTAAACCAATTGGTATATTGAGATTCTAATTGGTGTCTTGTATGCGATAAGCCCGTAAGGTGCATCCAATTTTCTCGACTAATCCCTCCGATTTGGGCTGACCGTCTTTTCCACGATCCTTTTTGTTTCTCTGTTGGATACCTCGACTTAGCCATTCGTCTGAGGATGTTAGGCCAATGCTACCTTGTGATTCACGCCATATTTCTTCATGAGGGCGTTGAACTTAGCATTGCAGAAATGTGAACCTCTGTCACTAATGATGCATGTGGCGTTCCAAATCGTGTGAATATCTGCTTTAGAAACTTCAAAACTACACAAGCATCATTAGTAGGCAAGTTAATTGCTTCTACCCATTTAGACTCGTAATCCACCGCTACAATAATATATCGGTTTCTAAACGATTCAATGAATGATCTCATAAAATTAATCCCCCACACAAAAAAATTTTTGACCTCTAAAATACTTTTGAAAGGTAACTCAGAACGACGAGATATATTACTCTCACGTTGACAGTGATCACAGTGGCCAACAAATTGATGTGCATCTTTAAATAATGAAGGCCAGAAGAAACCTAATTGAAGGACCTTCACTGTAGTTTTATGTCCACCATAAGGCGAGGCTTGGCACTGTTCCAAGATTTGCATCATTTCTTCTTCTGGCACACATCTTCGAATGATTTAATCTGGTCGCTTTTTGAACAAAAAAGTAGTATCTAACATTATGTAAAAACCGCTTCCTTTGCTAGTATGACTGATCCAGTGGTAGAATATTTGCCATAATGTAGTTAACGTAATCATACCACAATGTGGCAACATCAACCCCAGACAATTGTTCTTCTGGAAATGCGTCATTTATAAGTGTTCCATCTAGAGTCCTTTTCTCGTTTGCCAACCTTGACAAATGGTCTGCCACCTAAATTTCCGCTCCTTTCCTATCCACAATTTCAAGATTGAATTCTTAATAAAATCCATCAGATTAGCCGCAATTTTGCATTAGCCTTTGAAATTAAGTATTTCATTGTTGCATGGTCAGCGTGCACAATGACTTTTGACCGATAAGATAATATTTAAATTTATCAAAAGTGTGAACTATGGCCAACATCTCTTTTTCCGTAGTTGTATAGTTTAGATGCACACTATCCAAGGTTTTACTTGAATGGTAAATTGCATGGAATACCTTATCTTTCATTTGACCAAGCACATCTCCCACAGGAAAGTCACTTGCATCACATATTAGCTGAAAGGGCATTGACCAATCTAGTGCAGCAATAATTGTGGCAGAAACTAACCTCATTTTAAGCTCGAGAAATGCCTCCATGCCTTTTCCATCCAAAACTAATGCAGCATCCTTTTCCCGATGGTTGCAAAGTAGCTTCGCTATCTTGGAGAAATCCTTGATAAACCTTCTATAAAAACCTCCATGGCCAAGAAAACTATACCTTCCCTTCACAGATGAAGGCGGTGGCAAGCATTCAATTGTTTCCACCTTAGCTTTGTCGACTTCAAATCCACTTTCTGAAATACAGTAGCCTACAACAATTCCTTCATGAACCATAAAGTGACATTTCTCCCAATTGAGCACAAGATTAGTTTCTTCTCATCGAGTTAACACCACAGATAAATTGTCAAGACAATTTTTGAAAGATAATCCAAAAACAGAGAAATCATCCATAAGTACCTCAATACTTTGTTCGATCATATCAGAAAAAATGGCGGTCATGCATCTTTGGAAAGTGGCAGGGGTGTTACACAATCTGAATGGCATTCGACGGAAGGCGAACGTTCCAAGAGGCACGTGAACGTTGTCTTTTCCTAGTTTCGTGGTGCAATTGCGATTTGGTTGTAACTTGAATAGTCGTCAAGAAAATAATAAAAACTTTTCCCAGCTAAACGATCAAGCATCTGATAATGGTAAAGGAAAATGATCTTTGTAGGTGGATGCATTTAGTTTGCGATCATCCATGCAAACTCTCCAACTGGTGACTATCTGCATCGGGATGAGCTCGTTCTTTTTGTCCTCCACCATGGTCATGCCACCTTTCTTTGGAACACAGTGAATCGGGCTCACCCACGAACTGTCTGAGATGGGGTATATGATTCCTGCATCCAACCACTTTATTATTCCGTCTCTTACCACCTCTTTCATATTCGGATTGAGTCTCCTTTGTTACTTGATCGAAGCCTTTTTATTGTCTTCAAGCCTTTTTTATGACACAATCACAAGATTAATTCCCTTAATGTCTGTAATGCTCCATCCAAGAGTTGTTTTGTGTTCCTGAAACACTTGCAACAATATCTCTTCTTGTTCATTAGATAATGAAGTTGAAATAATAATCGAAAGATTACTAGATGAACCTAAGAATGAATACCTCCGATGGTTTTGCTGCAGAGATGGGGCGTTCTAATAGTTCAGCCCTTGGCACATGTCGCATACATGCAGTATCTTCTATCTCGGATTCGTCACTCTCCACTAAAAGCATTCTAGTGCATCATCTTGTGGCCACGATTCGATGATGCAGCCACATATTTGATCGTTCACGTCCACGAAGTTGCATTCATCAGTCTCGTTAGCCATACCCATGGCTTTACCAGATGTTAAAAGTTACCTCCTGATCATGGAATCACATGGTAAGCTCTCCCTTCTACACGTCAATCAATGTTCGTCATGTGGCTGAGAAATGTCTTCCCTATATGATCGGAATTTCTCAATCTTCTTCATAATCTAGATTGCCAAAGTCAGCTAGGAAAATAAACTTATTGACCTTTACCAACATGTTTTCAATCTCGGTACTCCCCGATGTTTAACTTCTCAAAGACCGAAAATGGCATCAAATTGATGCTTGCACCTAAATCACGGAGGGCATGACATGAATGTCGAGTTCCAATGCAGTAGGGGATGGTGAACCTACCTGTGTCCTTTGATTTCAACGGTAACTTCTTCTGCAAAATGGTAATGCACTCCTCAGTAAGTGCAATAATCTCATGATCACCGATTCTTCTCTTTTTTGACAATACCTCATTAATAAATTTGGTGTATTTGGGCATTTTCCCAAAATTTCCGCAAAGAGAATAATTATGCTACCTCTTCTAAACTTCTACTAACTTTCTAAATTGTTGCTCGTCAGTAGATTTATTAAGCCTTTGCGGAAAAGGAATTTTAAGTGCAAATGGGGGTGCTGAGGTATGTGCCTTTGTAGGTATGACATCGTATGGTTGCTAATCACACTTTTCTCGCTTCCTTCTTCGCTTGTTCCTTCTCCTCTACCTCCATCTTCTCGAAGGCTTCCTTGAAGTTACGACCATTCCGAAGGGTGACGGCATTGCAATGGTTTCCTTTTGGATTTGCTTTTAAATATCAATGTTAAGCTGATTCTCATACATGTGGCTATTTTGTGCTCAACCAGGAGGCTAACTTGTCATCAATTGAGTTGGTTCCTGTGGGGCTGCGTTATTCCTTCATGAGAAGTTTGGGTGGTTTCCCCATCGAGGATTGTAAGAGCTGAAATATGGGTTGTTCCTTGGATTGGATCATACATAATTTATCTCTGACGCTTCTCCCTAGTTTCATCTACCTGCACATAAGAATATATGCTATTAGATACTGGTTTTGTAGTTCGGAGAGCAGCAACTTTCCTAGTCATCTTCTCAAGCTGTGCGTTTATCGCTGTTATTGTGTTCATTTGATGCAGCCCAACGACTCCTCTTGTTGATGTTTTCCGATACCCAAGATTCCTCAGGTGTCTTGTTCATCAAAGTTCCTTCTACAGCGGAATTCACCGTGGATTGTAGTTTATCTGTCGGACCATCATAGAAGCTTTGCACGAGCATCCACTTCGGGATCTCGTGATGCGGACACAGACGTAGCAATTCTTTGAAACGCTACCAAGCTTCATGCATGAACTGAATTGAATGTTGATGGACGATTCTGATCTTATTCTTGATCCTTACAATTCGGCTTGGTGGGAAATATTTGGCCAAGAATCGCTTCGAAAGATCCTCCCATGATCTGACTGCATCTTTTGATAACGCCCAAATCTTCTTGTTTTCGCTTTTACCATGTAAGATCCAAAATTCGATAGTATCCAAATCTCCCGATAATAATGTGAACGTAATATTTCACCAATCTAACAAAATAAATGAATGAAACTGGCTTAAATAACTCTATTTTCGTAGAATTATCAGTTGGCCTAGAGGAGAACAGTTCTCTCCCTTTCAATGAAAAGCTAATCGAAGCAATCAAACGATATCATGGGTTTCGTTCATTCTTATACCTATTGTTTTGCCACATGAAATTTTTTATGTTTGTTTTAATAATTCTACTGCATTTGAAAAAAAAATCTAAATAAAAATTTTAAACATTTTTGTCATTGCATATTGATACAAGGAATATCGATGACTCACCTCCCGCACCATCGACTAGAGGTGACCGCTCGCTCACCATCGACTAACTTGCAATCCAGTCAACTGTCGACGCTAGCGAGCAAGGGATTAGTTTAAGCATGCCTAGTCGAAATAGAAGGGACCGTACATTGAAGACGCACTAATATTCAAGACCACTCATGCCTTCACTATCTTGCATTTAGTTGCCTTCATTTCCCAATACGCCATTATGGCTAGAATTAAATCTTGCATGCATTTAGGTAAATGTCTTTACATTTAATTCCTCTATTTCAAAGGCTACTATATAATATTCCTTTACAACTCATTTAAGACAACCTTGACTTTTATAAACCCCTTTCATAAAACTTTGTCTTCTGTCCGAACTAAGAGTGGATTCTCCTTCAACATCTTTCTTCATTTGGTATATTCCAAGTGTGGATTGATCAAAGGGTTCAACCGTGGTGGTGCATCTGTATCCTTCGCGTTGTTCCTCGCCCTCGTATTGTTCATGATGGTGTGTCTATATCCACGGCCAATCGAGCTATCCGAGTCTTCTACCACAGTGATGTTACTATATCCGTGATGGTTATTCTCAACCTACCCTTCATCTAATCCTAATTATGTTCCACTTTCCAGTCGCATCCCTTAACACACCCTTTCGTGCAAACCTCACGTCACTCTATCCCATACCCTTAGTGTCATCTCTGTATCATCATGGTATTAGAGCACATGGTTGCCATGGCTGGAGGACTTCGACGCGGTATGGCTTTAGACGAAGCATATGTTGCTCGGTTGGAGCATCAGATTGACGATCTTCAACAGCAGCTACTATTGTTGCAAGCCAATAAAGGTTCTTCATCACATAGTCATTACAAGAACGACAACGAGGAGAACCCATGGAGTGAGGAGTTTCAACAAGGGTCTTCACTTAAGTACCGTCGACAAGAAAGAAGAGCCCTGACGATGATTATTCAGATTCTGGAGTTCGAAAGAAACTTGGACATTGAGGAGTTCATTGATTGGTTGCACGCGGTCGAGCACATCTCCCTACGAAGAGGTGCCCGAGGAACGAAAGGTTAAGTTGGCAGCATTAAAGTTGAAGAAGTACGCCAGCCTATGGTGGGAGAACACCAACCTACAGAGGCGTCAAGAAGGGCGAGGTAAGATCTAGACATGGTTGAAAATGAAAAGGGCCATAACGAAGAGATTCTTGCCGGAACATTATCGACGAGATCTCTACCTCAAGTAATAACTACTTTAGTAAGTTTCAAGTGTTCCTGAGTACACGAGGGAGTTTGAGAGGATTACACTACAGTGTGATGTGCAAGAAGTTCTCGAGCAAATCATTGTTAGGTATCTTCGAGGACTTAAGCCCAGATCGCAGATGCAGTTGAACTTTAACAGTATTAGACCTTCGATGATGTTAGAGCACTTGCCTACAAGGTTAAGCAGCAGCAAGGGAGGAGATCGAGTACTCGCCCATTTCTGAAGGTTCCGCCTTTCAACAAAGGTAGTAGCTCCCAGGCAAAGCCCCCGTCGATTAATTCTAGAAAAACTCCACCGTCGACTACCAGACCTGAAGTCAAGTGGATTGATCGAGATACCACTCGACGAATTTCAAGTGCCAAGGAATAGGACACATGGCTTCGGAGTGTCCGACAAGAAGAAACGTTTTCAGTAGAGAGCTGTCAGTTGGAGAAGAAGAGTTTGATGAGAACGTCGATCATATTTGAGATGTAGAGGAGATTGAGGAGTACCCGGACGAAAGAGAGTTGTTAGTTGTTCGAAACGCCTTAAGTGTGACACCCGTTAGAGAGGAGAATCAAGGGGAAAGTATATTCCACATCGGGTGCACAATCGAACGAAACGTTTGTTTGGTGATCGTCGACAACGGTAGCTGCACCAATGCAGTTTCAAAAATGGTGATAGAACATCTCTAGCTACCTGTCGAATCTCATCCTCTCCCCTATCGACACCAATGGCTCAACAAGGAGAGTGATGATCGAGTGACCCAGCGAGTAAGAGTTCCATTTTTTATTAGGAGAAGCTACAAGGATGAAGTCGTTTGTGACGTTATTCCGATGGAGGCGTGCCACCTGCTCTTAGGAAGACCATGGCAAATCAACGAGCACACATGACGGGTATCGCAATACCTATTCCATCAACATCGACGAGAAGAAGGTCACCTCAATGCCCTTAACCACTCACCCTGGTGAAGCAACCCAGAATCAACCTACCAATCAGTCGTTCAAGGGAGTACAATTGGTTCGAGCAATCCACGAAGGTTAGAAGGCTTTGGTTCTTGTCGAAGAAACCCAGGGTCAGGCGACGAGCCATCCCTACCTAACCGACCAGCGTATCGAATCAACACTAGATCCACTTGGTTCTAAGAATATCTCTACCCAACCGACCAGCTTATCGATACAACCATGAGGAAGCGAAAAAACTTTAGAGGCAGATCGACGAGTTACTCCAAAAGGATTCCTGCGAGAAAGTTTTAGCCCTTGCTCCGTACCAGCAATATTGGTGTTGAAGAAGAATGGCACTTAGCAAATGTGCATGAATAGTAAAGCGATCAATAAAATCACGGTGAAGTATCAATTTCCGATTTGTCGGCTAGATGACATGTTAGATGAGTTGCATGGAGCGCGGGTGTTTTCGAAAGTGGATTTGCAAAGTGGATATCACCAGATTGGGATGAAGGAAGGCGATGAGTGGAAGACAGTCTTCAAGACCAAGTACGGACTATACGAGTAGTTGGTGATGCCATTTGCTTTATCCAACGCACCCAGAACCTTTATGCAGCTAATGACCCATGTCTTGCGACCGTTCATTGGAAAGTTTGTGGTCCTTTACTTCGACGACATTCTCATCTACAGTCGAAACAACGAGGAGCATGTCGACCATTCCGCACACTTTGGGAAGAGAAGCTGTATGGAAATCTTAAGAAGTGTGAGTTCTTTCAGCCGAGTGTAATATTTCTTGGTTTTATAATATCTGCTAAAGAAATCAAGGTCGACCAAGATCGAAGCGATTAAGGAATGGCTAGTGCCAAAGAGTTTACGCAATGTTCATAGCTTCCATGGCTTAGCGTCATTCTATAGGAGGTTCATCCGAGGTTTCATCTTGATCGCAGCTCTACTCATCGAATGTTTAAAAGGAGACAAGTTTGAATAGACTTCAGCCGCACAAGCTAGTTTCGAACGACTGAAGGAGAGTCTAAGCGAAGCGCCCAATCTCGTTTTACCTGATCTTTGGAAGATGTTTAAAGTCGAATGTGATGCATTCGGAGTGGGAATCAGAAGAGTCTTATTGCAGGAAGGGTGACCCATGGCATACTTCAATGAGAAGCTCAATGGTCCCAAGCCCAAGTACTCGACGTTCGATAAGGATTTCCTTGCCATCATTCGAGTACTCGAGACGTGGAGTTCATTACTTGCTGCCCCGAGAGTTCGTGTTACACACCAACTATGAACCTCTCCAATACATCAACGGTCGGCACAAGATCAGTCGACGATTTGCGAAGTGGGCCGAGTTTCTACAGGCTTTCGCCTTCGTCTAGAGACACAAACTGGAGCAAATAATGTAGTCGCTAATGCTCTCTCGAGGAAGGTGACCCTACTATCCGCAATGGAGACCAAGCTCATTTGATTTGAGTACCTGAAAGATTTGTATAAGGACATCGAAGACTTTGGAGGAATCTTTGCCAAATGCACCACTCATGCGGTCGATCGTTTTCACTAGGTGACTAGATTCTTATTTCGAGATTTCAAGTTGTGTATCCCCAATAACTCGACTCAAGCGCTACTTATTCGTGAACTCCATGGAGGAGTAATAGCTGGAAATTTTTTAGTTGACAAGGCACTGTCGATGCTTCGAGAGAATTTTTATTAGCCTCAAATGGAGAAGCAAGTGAGAAGTCTTATTTTGAGATGTGCTGCTTGCCATTGAGCAAAAAGCGGTGTCCAACCAGAAGGCCTATGCACTCCACTGCCCGTTCCAAAGCATTCTTGGGAGATGTAAGTATGGATTTCAGGCTAGGATTGCCAAGAACGCAGTGGAGGAAGCATTTGATCATGGTTATGGTCGATGGATTTTCGAAGATGGCAAACTTCATTCCATGTCAAAAGACGGATGATGTTACCAACTTAGCGTATTTCTATTTTTGAAAAGTAGTGAGGTTGTATGAAGTGCCGAAGTCGATCGTGTCAGATCGAGACGTCAAGTTCCTTAGCTACTTTTGAAGACGTTGGGGCACAAGCTTGGAACTAAGCTTGTCTTCAGTACAACATATCATCCACAGACATTGGCCAGACATATGTTAACAATCAAACCATGGCTGCAATTCTTCAAACCTTGGTCTCGAAGAACTAAAAGCATTGGGACATTAAGCTTGTTCACGCGGAGTTCGCATACAACCGAGCTCCAAGTTCGACAACAAAGTCCTCGATTTTTGAGGTAGTATATGGCATCAAATCTTTTATCAATGTTGAACTAACACCTCCACATGATGTGAGATTAGATAGCCGAGATGTCGAAGAACGTGCTAAGGAGATGCGACTACTCCATGAGAAGATTCGAACAAAGATCGAAAAAGCCAAGCAAAGGTATTAAGAGAAGGCCAATCGAGGACGTCGGGAGAAGATCTTTCAACTTGGACACTCGGTATGGATCCATCTACGAATGGAGCTCTACCCTGCCAGAAAGAAGAACAAGCTGATGCCTCGAGCGAACGGACCCTTCAAGATCGACAAGCGCATAAGCAACAATGCCTACAAGGTTGAGCTGCCAGGAGAATATGAAGTCTCCACCACTTTTAGCATCAGGGACCTCATCCCCCACAAAGACGATGATCCTATGAGTTTGAGGACAAACTATTTTCAACAAAGGGAGGAACTCACTATCGACTAACTCCCACTCTAGTCGACCGCCGACGCTAGCGGGCAAGGGATCAATTGAAGCAAGCCTAGTCAAAGCAGAAGCAACCCTATGTTGAAGACGCATTAATTTTCAAGATTACTCATGCATCTACTATCTCGCATTTAGTAGCCTTCATTTCCCAGTAAGCCATTATGACTAATATTAAGTCTTGGATGCATTTAGTTATATGTCTTTGCAGTTAATTCCTTTCTTTCCAACGCCACTACATAAGGTGCCTTTGTAACTCATTTAAGACAACTTTGATTTTTATAAACCCCTTTCGTAAGACTGTGTTATGTCTAAACTGAGTAGATTCTCCTTCAGCTTCTTTCTTCATTTGGTGGATTGAGCAGAGGATTCAACCGGTGGTGGTGTATCTGTATCCTCCGTGTTGTTCCTCACCCTCGTCTTGTTCGTGGTGGTATGAATATATCCACGGCCAATCGAACTATGCGAGTCTTCAATCACGGTGGTGTGACTGTATATGTGGTGGTTGTTCTTAACCTACTCTTCATCTAATCCTAATTTTATTCCATGTCGCACCTTTAGTGTCGTCATAAATACAACATTTCGTCAATATCCAACGTCACTCCATCCCGCACCCTTAGTCTCGCCCGCGTGTCACATATATTATAATCGAAGCCTTCTAAATACGCTGCAACAAAAAATCACTGTGTTCGGAACATCCAACATTCATAAAAAAACGACTGAAATAAAATTAGTCGCAAAGAATAGAGGTTAATTACTAATTATCTTGTAAAAGCATGGCGCACATTTTAAATATTTTTAGATTAGATGATATAAAATCGTTGGTGTTATAAATTTTTTATTCTTAAATTATTTTAGAAAATAAAAAACCCTGCATTTCCATTCAATTTCTTACTCCTTATCTTTTCATTGGAATGCGTGGCGAATTTCCATTTAGTATTGAGATAAAAATAAGCATTTGAGTCCATCCCAGGGAGAGGATATGATGATAAGACCCGGGCATTTTAAAACATTATCCCAAAAGGAGTTCTTCTTCATGAGAAAGATGTTTCGCCAAGTCCCCTTCGGTCTTTTTCCTATATTCCAATTTTTAATCAAGTAAACTCGCTATGATATGCTGCTATGAGCTAGACATCCCATCTTGATTTATAGCGATTGCAACCCGATTTCCTCAATCTTATAGATCGTTATCTTCTTATGAGAACGCGTAGCCAATCCAAAAGATAGAGCATAATCTGATTCCGACAGAGGAAAACAAAAGTAAGCGGGATCTTCTTCTTAGTCGAGCGACGAAGGAGATAAAGGATAAGAACAAACTAAACTTTTCACCTTGTGTTGTTTTCAATTGGGTACGGCATTTATGGTTGTACTATCTGCAAAACTTGCTTAGGGGAGGAGGTTATAAAAGTAAATAATCCTATGGATAATATTACCGTAATTTGTTTGGATATGACCAAAGGGACCGGACCAATATATATATATATATGGGAGGGAAATGCCTGCCAATGGGTCCCCAAATAACCACTGTTTGATCAGCGTAAAGAAAATGTAATGTCCCGCTGCACCACGTCTCTTACCTCTCCCTAATTTTAGAGGATGTGGTCATTTCACCTATTATCAGTAAAGCAAGTTATTCCACGATCCATGTATATCATTCTCATAAAGAAAGTTGCATCCAAATGTAACGATTGGATCAAATATTTTGAAAAATGGTCGTCTCAACTTGTGATGCTGTGGCATTGAATTGCCATTAACGGGATATACCAGTGTTCGCGTCGAAAACGGATCACGTTGGAAATATTTGGCAATAATACTCATATATTTTTAGATGTGGTCGCCAGTAAGTAAATGAAATGGATTAAATCGAATATACGAAGACTTACAATAAGAAAAAGGTGCTTACAGCCATAAAAATAAAATAAGGACGGCGGTGCAATGTCGTACACTTGCTGTTGGATGCTGCAGGCTGAGAGGATAATGAGGCAAGGTTGTAGACTTGCTGCTGGACGCCGCTGTCTTACGAATCTGGACGATGGTGACGTCGTAGACTAGACTCTGGACGCCGTGGACTTGGGAATCTGGGCGGTGATGTCGTAGACTTGATAACAGGGCGCTGTAGACTTGCGACTCTGGATGGCGAAACTTGGTTGCTGGGCTTGGTGAACAGAATGTGGTCGAATGTAGAGGCGGATGTAGATACCAAGGCTACGGTTGCTCACCCTAGTGGCGGAGTCGAAGGCGGAATTTTATATCTGGACTACGGTGGCTCGTCCTGGCGATGAAATGCTGACGGAGGTTTGTTACCAGAGCTACGGTTGCTCACTCTGAAGGTGGAAGCGAGGGCGGAGTTTGGCTGTCGGAGCTACGGTTGCTTACTCTGACGGTGGAAGCGAGGGCGGAGTTTGGCTGTCGGAGCTATGGTTTCTCACTCTGACGCTGGAAGCGAAGGTGGAGTTTGGTTGTCGGAGCTACGGTTGCTCACTCTGACGGTGGAAGTGAAGACCAATGAAGCTAACAACTAAGGGGTGACGAGCAAATAAAGCTTCTGTTGGCTGAATTGATCGTGAGTTTTTCAAGGAAGATCTTCTCCCTTTTTATATTAAATCTTGTGGCGTCTAGGGTCTTTGACATGTTCTCAAAGAATCTCTCTAGGTCGTGGCCGTCTCAATCAACTCCCTAGAATCTTGGTAACAACCTCATCCTGGTAGACATGGCTCTTAACAACTTCTCTTTCTTATATTAAATTAAAAAATAGAAACGTATCCCCAGATTTTCTTCATCTAAAGATCTTTTCAAATCATGGGAACGTGGCCTCATAATCCTCTTTTCAAAAATCTCGGAGTCAAGATCTTTTCTGATCCTCGTAGACTTTGACCCTCATAGACTCTGACCTCGACAGTCCTTTGTAGAGTTAGTACTTCCATGGCGGGCTCTCATAACGGTGGGCTTGTAAACACTCTTAAAGACCCATGGACTTATGGGCTTTATAAAATGAGTCCAAAATTTATGTCACGGTCTTGGTAGACTTGATATGGGTCGGCGAAATGGGTTTGTGGGTTTCTCATAAAATGGCCTGAATTTATAGGCTCCTCATAATCAGGCTCGAGATTTTACCATGCCAACAACTAGCTAGGGTGTAAATGTACTCCTGTTTATTCAGGAGTACAGCGGGTGTCGAAATGGATTTAGTTGAGGAGAACTAGCTGTCCGAGAAGAAATGTCATAAAAAAAGTGGGAACTCAAATCCTTTTTCCTTGAGTCGAGTTGAACTCCAAGAATCGTCTTTTCAAGCAGTGAATTTTTTTTTTATATAAAGCAAATTCCGGCCCTCCCATTTTTTTCAAGAAATTTTTGCAACAGTAAGAATTTCGTTATGATAACAATGAAATCACACTCTACCAACAACGAAAGAAGACACAATATTTCATGGGACAACGGTTGTTCGCACAAACACGACAACCACAATAGGTGTAGGCATTTTGGGCATACCTTGGATGAGGTCGGGCCGGACATGACACCAAAAATCACCGCCCGAACCATTCAACGGCCTTTCACCTGCGAATGTTGTACACGCTTCTCCATAAAATGATAATTCCTGTCGTAATACAGAGACACCAATTGAAGCGGTCGAACAATGAATGATGGAATTATATTAATGCTGCACCTCTTGAGAAGGATCCAAAGACAAGTTTTACTTATCAGTCCAAATTGCAATAGCCATGGGAAGAGACCCCTAGAAACCGTACGAGAAGATAACATTAATATCAATTTTAGGGTTGAACGAGGGTACGGAAGTTTGTTGTGTACTAGTAAAGGAAACCCATCCAGATATCAAGATATAGCGGTGAGGGGTTAGAGGATGTCGAGCGTGGGATTCCGCTCCCCCTCCCACAATGCAAAATATATTAAATGAACCAACAATAACCAAACCAGAGGTGGTGGGACCCCGTGACTGGCAAATTTTGTAACCTTAACACTATTATTTTTGGCGTCGATTGTGGGGGACCGCCCGACCCGGTTGGTGTGATGTGGACCACAAACTACCACAAACATCCCAAAATAATAAATAAGAAAAAAAAAACAAAATATAAGTATGGAATTTGTCCTCCTCGTCCGAGGAAATTTGATTTTGTGTAACGCATTTGGCCTTTATTGCCACTTGGACGACCTAGGGTAAATTATCAAATATATCCTAAAATTTAGCCTAATATTTAAAAAATATTCTCTTACATCCCAACATTGAACCGTTATCTCTTTCATATGTTAATCGTCCCAACTAATGGAGTCTTACATGGCGATGACATGACCATTATCATTGTTAGCGCCTCGTTTTATCTATTTTTCGTCAGGCCAAATTATCAAATACACCCTAAACGTTGTCACTTTTTTTCAATTGTAGCATAACATTTGAAAAATATTATCTTACATCCCAATGTTGGATTGTTATCTCCATTATATCATCTATTAGCCATCCCCAATATGAACAATGATATAATAGATATTTTTAGTTATTATGAGCAAATTGTAGTTGTTATAATTTGAGTTAAGATAAATATTTTAAACATATCCATGATGACTAAATTTCATAACCACAAACACATTATCATACATTATCTAGGCAAGCACACTGTCATTATCCAAGCAAATAACATTGTATAAGTATGTCAACAATGTTACACAAACGCGTAAATCCGTGTCCGTACCAATATTATTGATATGTCAATTAGATTTTGGGGTTGGGGTCAAGGTTCGGGAGTTGGGGGTTAGAGTGGGATAGTAGTCGAGGATCAAGGGTCGGGGTAAGATTGTAGTCTTGTGCCGCTATAGGATGGGTCGGAAGTAGGATTAAAACATTCTTTAAGAGTAATATTAAAATATATTTGGGGCTTTAAACCTCGAAACCAACTTAACTCGCGGTTTGTGGTTCAATTTGGGAAAAAATAAATTAAACGTGGTGTTTGACGATGTTAATTGTAGAGGCAAGCATTTAGTGTTTCAAACACAAACCGAAGCGAATAGCGAAATTCCAAACTTTCATATTTTGTTCTTTCAAATACCGAACAAAATTCCGAACTTTCAAATATCGAGATATTGAAATTATTTCGATATTTCTGTTCGATATTTGGATCTACTAAACTTTCAATTGAGCTGAATTATGGGCCCAAAACCCATTTTATTTCACGCGCCCACATATGGAAAACAACAAACCCTGGGTTTTAGGACACCACCTAAAGCAAAAACCTTTCGAGCATCCATATCCCAAAAACCCCAAAGCTGGAACCTTTCTTGCGTACGACAAGCTTGATGCTCACTCCGAGGCGAAATCAAGTATTTGGTCCGCCGAGTTTAGCCTGGAAACAGCCCCAGTTGCAGCCGGAGAGAAAGCATTTGAAGTAGGGTTGTGCCCAGGAAGCTGGGAAGGCTTTGGGAGGGAAGGGGGTTGACATAGAGGTGACGCTAAGGAGTAAGTTCGAGGAATGGGAGAATTTGGGGAAGGAACTCAACGAGAAGAAAAAGGTCGGAGCTTTGGTGGGTAAGAGGGAGGAATTGAGGAAGTCTTGTGAAGTGGAGGTTGAGTCGGATGGGCTTGGAAGGAAGGCGACTGTGGTGGGGTATTTCATTGCTAACGGTAGGAGGAGGTCGTTCGGCAACATTCAGGTCGAGTTGGAACTCGAAGGTAAAAACAGTTGATGCTCACATCGACTTTTGTGTCTGTAATTAATAATTTGCGTGTTTTTTTTTTAATTCCTAGGTGTTTTACTTTTGGTTTTGTAGAAGTTTGATGGGGTGTATGGAACCGCCTGGCTCTAGTGGGAAACAGGAATAGCCCTAGCCCAAAAACCCAAACAACACCCGAGTCCAATAAAATTTTGATTTATTTAGAATATCGATTTAAAAAAACGAAACTGAACGGAATGCCGAATATTTTTATGAACATCAAATCGAACCAAATACCGAATAGCAAACATGGAATTCCAAATACCGAAATGTCAAAATTTTGGTTCGGTATTTGGAATTTCAAACTTATTGCTAACCCCAGTTAATTGCCCTAGCAACTACACGTAAGACTTCATTAGCATCAGTCGCTAACATATCATATAATGTACATAACAACCCAACGTTGGGATGTAAAATTATAATTCTTAAACGTCTGGCTAAATCGAATAAAAATGTCATAGTTTAGGATGTATTTGATAATTTGTCTTGTGAAAAAATAGACTAAACCTGGCACTGACAGTGTTAAATGTCTTGTCATCACCACGTGGGACTCCATTAGTGGGGATGACTAACGGAAAATATAGTTGAGATAACGACCCAACATTGGGATATAAGAAGATATTTTTCAAATGTTAGGCTAATTCAGAAAAAAGTGTCAAAGTTGGTTACGTGTTCTTAATTCAAAAAAAAGTGTCAAAGAAATTCAGAAGAGTATTTAGGCTTTTCAAAAAGTGTATTAAGTCCATAACCCCATTTGGTTACGTGTTCTTATTTTTGTTCCTGGTTCGTAAGTGCACAACATGATGACCTTGCGAAGAGTGAGAGAATTGCCACATTTTAATATTTGCACTTAGAGGGCGAAAATATTCCTTTAACAGTTGTGTATTTGCTCCTTGACTTCTATGTCTCGATCAAACAACTTCCTTGCAATGCCTCAGTTCATCGACTTCATTTGTCACGCCTCGATTCTTCGACTTCGACGCTATGTCTCGGTTCTTTGGTTTCATCCATGATGGCTTGATCTTCAACTTCATCTGTGACGCCATGAACTTACTCGACAACACATATATTTAATCCTTCATTCATACAGATCAAATAATATTACACAATAAACTCATAAAATGAACAACATCAGTCTGAGTATAACTGAGATAGGCAAGAGAATCCACTAGACTTTTGTAGGTCTTTGAGTCAAAGCCTTATGTAGAATATTACTTTTTTAGCTTCTCACTTAGTAATGTTAGAGTAAAAACTGGTTTTGTATTGTTCATACAAAACTTCTTCAACATATATGCAATATACTTAACTTGAGAAATGAAAATATCTTATTTTTTATTCTTTACTTGAAATTTGAGAAAATGTTTCATTAAACCAAGCTTTGTCATCTCAAACTCTTCCATCATAGCTTTCTTTTGCTTCAAACCATATAAAGCCGCATGAAGTATGTAGACTTTATCTTATGTTCCTTTCATCACAAATCATCGTGGTTGTTCTACGTAGACTTCTTATTCTAGTGTTATATTTAGAAATGTTGACTTGGCAACAAGCCAAAATTCTTCAAGCTCCTTATCTACTACATTGGCTAAAACAACACAGACTATTTGCATCCTTGCCACAAGATCAAAGGATTCTGCACAATCAACATGGGGCTTCTATAAATAGCCTTTTACTACTACGTGAGCGTTATGCTCCACATCTTTCTATCTTCATTAATCATACTTGGTCTTGTAGACCCTTTTTCATCTCCGCTTTCATAGCACTTATTCATGTTTCTTCATTTATTAATGCAACGAGCGCAAAATTAGCTTGCTCATAAATTTCTATACGGAAGATGAATCTTCTAAAGTTTTTTGTTCTTCCTCTAACTCCATGCAAGATATAAATAAGATGTGATTCCTCAAAAGTGGTTGTAGCATCATGTCATATGGGTCAAGAAGTACTTTGTGAAGCTTAATGAGAAATACAATTCTCTCTTGGAACATAGAGATAAGAAAAAGTTGAAGAAAGCTAAATGTGATATTTCAAATTTCCGTTGCATAAGGTCAAACGTTATGGTTACAATTGGTAACAAATCCATAAGCCGAGTTTTACATCTCGCCACTTACAGACATGAAGTGAATGAAAATACAATGAAAGGGTCTTGAAAGTAGAAGAAAGTAAACTGAATAGAAAACGAATAAAAATGGTGATGATTTACAAAGTTCAAGATTCTACACCACTTACAGATATAAAGTGAACGAAAATACAACGAAAGGAACTTGAAAACAATGACGGGATGCTCCAAACGGACGATAGCTACGGTATGCACCTTTGTGGATCTGGGGTCGGATGTAATGGGGTGATGATGGTTTCAGGACGCTGGTTCAAGACACTTTCAGGATGCTGTGGGGAGAGCAAGAGCGATAGACAAACTTAGATAAATTCTATCTTTGTGGAGTTGATCGTGTATCCTCCTTTAATGGCGGCCGCCTTGGACGAAATGGGGAAAGTGATTGATGGAACTTCGCGAAAACTATGACAGCCTCCTTTAATGGAGAATACTTTGGGGGTCGTTTGTGAATCGGTGGACGGTGAAGCGTGGAAGAAGGTGAAGGGTGATAACTTGTTATAAATATATATTTTCTTCCCTCTAATTGCACGATATTGGGCTAAATCCTTGAGGTATATGGTAATATATGAGTATATTACTTAGATTTGGGTATTGCTGGTAGTTTTGTTAGTTTTGTAAGTAAATTCGGAAGGAATGAGGACGGATGGAGTTTTGTAGAAAGTTGGTACAGCTGCACTAGATTTCATTGTAGCTACACCACTAGGTCAGAAAGTGGTAAGAGAGTTGGTCCCGCTGCACTACAAAGTATTGCAGCCGCACAGGATGGACAGAAATTGGACAGAATGCTTGGTGCAGGTTGTGCCGGGAACGAGAGATCACGTCGGGCCTCATACGAAGACATTCGACAAAGCTTCGGGTTATGTTTAGGATGTTTTCCTTTTATTTAGTTTTGTGTTTGATTATTTTCAGCATGAACTAAGTATATCTTCTAGGAATATGATGAACTCAGTTGTGGAGTTACTTTCTTAGTAAATTCCTTTGAGCTATCTTTTTTCGTATTTCGTTTATTTACTTCGCTTGTTCTTAATGCTTGCGTGCATGTGGCCGACGTTTGTATTGATCGCTTGTGCTTGAGTAGTGGTGAAAGTAGCCTGGTTTGTGTCGTGAGAGCGAGCGGACTTAAGGTGATATAGAGACATACACTGAAGGTAATCAATGGAAATTGGGACTTAACACATCTAATTAATCGTGAGCCTAGAGATAGGGATCAATTATTTTGGTAGTTCGGCGGACTTCGAGAGGAGCACGATAACTAGGGATTTCGGTTAGTAAACGAACACGGAATCGAGATAACGAGAGGGGAGACACAGGATAGTAACAAAACAATTGAGGGATTCATAGTCCAAGGTTTTCTTATCATTGATTTCACTTGCCTTTACTTTATTTACTTGCTATCGTTTTTAGCTTTAGTTACAATTCTCATTACTTTCAGGTTGACTTTAAAAGCGTTGGCATCAGACGATAGAAGGGATTTTAAGAACTGTCTCCTCGTGGGATCGACACTTTACTTATTTTATATTACTTGGCGCGACCCGTGCACTCGTGGAATCAGCAAACAAGTTTTTGGCACCGTTGCTGGGGAGACGGCTACAGACTATTCCTTCTACTTACGGTAAGAACGATTTCAACGATCAAGCCACTGATCTTCTGATCAATTTTATAGGTTTATGCACCGCACTCGACGTAGGTTTATGCATCGTACTTGACCCAGAAATCGAACGGACATTTCGAATTCAGAGAAGGGAACAACGACGAGCTATGGAAGAACAGAACCACAATCAGGTTGTTGATCCACAACCAAGGAGGACCATACGTGACTATTCTCAACCAACACCATTAGAGAACACGCCATTCCTGTCGCCCACAATTCAGGCGCCTAATTTTGATATCAAGCCTTCGATCTTGAATATGATTGAAAATAACAGTTTTGGATGTTTGCTAAATAAGGACCCTCGTTGGCATTTAACTCGATTTAAAGATCTTTGTGACATTTTCAGGTTTAATGGAACAACCCTTGATGCAATTCGACTAAGGCTCTTCCCGTTCTCATTGAGAGACCAGGCACGGGCATGGCTCTATTCGCTCCCGTCGGAGTCAATTTAGTCGTGGGAAGATTTAACACGAGCATTTTCAAGAAAATACTTTCCACCGAGTAGGACTGTGAAGATTCGGAACGAGATCACATCATTTCGTCAACAACCGGTGGAGTCCATGTATGAGGCCTGAGAAGGATTTAAGGAACTGCTCAGATTATGCCCACACCACGAGATCCCAAGATGAATGCTCGTTCAAAGTTTCTATGACGGATTGACAGATTCTCTCCGATCTAGGGGGAACCATCATGACTAAGACACCCGACGAGTCGTGGGATCATTTCGAGCAAGTAGCGAACAATGGCCAACGGAGAACATCTACCCGTGGATTCAATGGAAAGCATCAAATCGATGCATTAATATCACTAACTGTCCAGATGGAAGCTCTAATCAGAGAGGTAAATGCTCTCCGATCGTCACCACGTACATCTAATAATGTTTACTCTGAAGTGCACGCTGTGGAGCTACAGGAGGACATGCACGAAGTCCATTATGCGGGTGCATATAAACAAAACAATGCGTATGCCAATACATACAATCCTGGATGGCGGAACCATCCAAATTTTTTCTGGAGGAACAACCAAGGCCAGTAAGAACAAATGCAATCAAGGATGAATTAACCTCTTGGTTTCGCTGGCACATCACGACAGCCCGCATGTGAGATTAAACCTAACGTGGAGGATTTGTTGAAACAAATGATCATAGGCCAGGAAAGAGCGCGAAGGCAACAAGAGGAATTGAGGAAAAAACAAGAAATAATCCTCAAAGGTCATGCTACTTCTATCAAGCAATTGGAAATCCAGATAGGCCAGCTCGCAAACTCTACGACGATGCGGCCACAAGGGACCATTCTGAGCAACACGGAACCAAATCCAAAGCGTGATTATTGTAATGCAGTAACCCTTCGGAGGGGGCATGATTTGGGAGAAGCCTTCGAGAAAATGGAGGAGGGAAAAGAGCAGGCTCGTGAGAAGCGTTGTAGCCATAAGGTAAGTAGCTTGGAACCTGTCGAGACTGACAATGTTGTGGCCACACAGGTACACCCCACGCCACCTTCTTTTGTCCCTAAGATCCCATCCCCGCAAAGATTAAAGAAAGTCAATGATGAGATGCAGTTCAAGAAATTTCTGGACATGTTTAAGAAGCTACAGATCAACATCCCTTTCGTGGAGGCATTGGAGCAAATGCCAAAATACGCGAAATTTATGAAGGAGATGTTATCCAAGAAGCGTCGGCTAAGTGACCACGAGACCACTGCCTTGACTTAAGAGTGCAGTGCCATCCTTCAGAAGAAGCTACCTCTGAAACTCAATGATGCAGGTAAATTCACGATTCCTTGTAAGATTGGTACTGAATTTTCTAGACTGGCACTTTGCGATCTTGGGGCAAACATAAATTTGATGCCATATTCGGTATTCCAAAAGCTTAACATCGGCGAGTTACGTCCCACTTCCGTGACTCTTCAATTAGCCGATCGATCATATACTTATCCAAAAGGTGTGATTGAAGAAATGTTAGTTAAAGTGGACAAGTTTATATTCCCTGCTTACTTTGTGGTTTTGGAGTATGAGGAGGATTGTGAGATCCCGATCATTTTGGGTAGACCATTCCTTGCAGCTAAAAGGACTCTCATAGATGTGCAAAAGGGCGAACTCACCATGCGCGTGCATGATCAGGAGGTAAAGTTTAATATTGGTGAGGCATTGCATATGCCTAATGACAATGATGAATGCAATTATATGGACATACTCGAAGACATTGCATACGAATCCTTCTTGGAGATGTATGCCAATATTCCGCTTGATGAGATGATGAATGCTATGGATGTACAAGCAGTAAAGGAAGGACCAGTTGATGCATCTTACATCCATCGCATTCCAAGGGTAGAACCATTAGATCGTGTGGCTACTCGAGCTAAACCATTTATGGAAGAGCCACCTGAGCTTGAACTCAAACCGCTTCCAGAGCATTAGTGATACTCCTTTCAAGGTAAGTCCAACACCCCACATGTTATAATTTCAGCTTATCTAACCAATGAACAGGAGGAATGGTTGCTATAAGTACTACGACAACCTACAAAAGCTATTGGCTGGACTATCGCTGACATCAAGGGGGTTAGCCCATCCATGTGCATACACAAAATCATCTTGGAGGATGATAAGAAGACATCAATAGAGCAACAATGGAGGCTAAACCTAACTTGAAGGAAGTGGTGCGCAACGAGATCATCAAGTGGCTCGATGCGGGTATTATCTACCCAATCTCGGACAGCTCATGGGTCAGCCCTATCCAGTGCGTACCAAAGAAGGGTGGAATGATGGTCATTGAAAATAGTAAAAATGAGTTGATTCCCACAAGAACTGTGACCGGATGGAGGGAAAGTATGGACTATAGAAAGCTGAATGCAGCCACAAGCAGGATCACTTCCCATTGTCGTTTATAGACCAAATGCTTGACAGGTTAGCAGGTAAAAGTATTTACTATTTTCTTGACGGATATTCAGGATACAATCAGATTGCAATAGCTCCAGAGGACCAAGAGAAAATAACCTTTACCTGCCCGTATGGAACATTCCCATTTAGACACATGTCATTTGGCTTATGCAATACACCGGCTACATTACAAAGGTGCATTATGGCTATCTTTTCAGACATGATTGAGCGTAACATAGAGGTATTTATGGACGACTTCTCAGTGTTTGGAATTTCATTTGATTATTATCTGGAAAATTTGTTTAATATTTTACTACGTCGTGAGGAGACAAACCTCGTGCTAAATTGGGAGAAATGTCATTTTATGGTCCGAGAAGGTATTGTTTTAAGTCACAGGATCATCGAGAAAGGAATCAAAGTGGATAGAGCCAAGGTTGAAACTATTGAAAAGCTGCCCCCACCAACTTCAATCAAGGGAGTGCGAAGCTTCCTAGGACATGCAGGATTCTACAGACGTTTCATCAAGAATTTCTCGAAGATCACCAAACCATTGCGCAATCATCTGGAAAAGGATACAGCATTTATCTTCGATAGTAAGTGTATTGAGGCATTCTTAGAACTCATGAAGAGGTTAATTTCTGCTCCTATAATTGTTGCCCTAGACTGGCCTTTACCATTTGTTAATGTGCGATGCAAGCGATTTCGCTGTGGGAGCAATTTTAGGACAAAAACGAGACAAAGTCTTTAACGCCATTTATTACACTAGTAAGACGTTGGACGAGCACAAGTAAACTACACAACCACTGAGAAGGAGATGCTCGCAATAGTCTATGCTTTCGATAAGTTTCGTTCACATTTAATTGGTTCCAAAGTGATAGTGCATGCTGATCATGCAGTTATCAGGTACTTGATGCATAAGGCGGATGCAAAGCCAAGGTTAAACAAATGGATTTGTTGTTACAGGAATTTGACCTTCAAATTCTAGACAGAAAAGGAGCAGAAAACCAAGCTGTCGATCATCTCTCACGCTTGGAAGTTAATGAGCGACTTACGGCCATAACGATCATCAATGATACTTTTTCAGACCAGCAACTTTTTGCGATTGAAACAATAGAGCCCTGATACGCTGATTATGCCAACTACATCGTGGCTAACGTAATTCCTTCGGAGTTAACATCTCAGGAAAAGAAAAAATTTTACGTGACGTTCACTTTTATTTGTGGGATGACCCATTGTTATTCCAGAGATGGGTAGATCAGATGATTCGTAGGTGCATACCGGAAGAGGAGATGACATCAATTTTTCAGCAGTGTCATGCGTCCCCTTATGGTGGTCACTTTGTGGGCCACAAAACTGCACTAAAAATTCTACAATCAGGTTTCTTTTGGCCCACACTGTTTAAGGATGTTCATAACTTTATCACCCACTGTGGTCGATGCAAGAGGTAGGTAATATTTCGCGCAGTGATGAAATGCCGTTGCAAAATATTTTAGAGGTTGAAATATTCGATGTTTGGGGAATCGAATTTATGGGTCCATTTATTGAATCTTTTAGGAATCGTTACACACTTGTGGCCGTTGACTACGTTTCTAAATGGGTGGAAGCCACCGTTTTGCTAAATAACGATGCTCATGTAGTGGTCATATTTCTAAAGTAAGCATTGTTTGGAGCACCAAGAGCAATCATAAGTGATGGAGGATCCCACTTCTGCAACTTAAAGTTCAAGGCCTCGTTGAAAAAGTATGGTGTGATGCATAGAATCGCTCTGTACTTTTATCCACAAACAAGTGGGCAAGTTGAAGTGTCAAATCGTGAAATTAAACGTAACCTGGAAAAAACCGTGAGTCCAAACAGAATGGATTGAGGAAGCAAGCTGGACGAGGCACTTTGGGCATATCGGACAACATATAAAACTCCTATGGGCACCTCACCGTACAAGTTGGTTTATGGAAAGGCATGTCATCTACCGATGGAAATTGAGCAAAGGCTTATTGGGCAATCCAAAAGCTAAATTTTGACCTAAGGGTCGCGAGTGAGAAGCGAATGATGCGACTAACGTGATGGAAGAATTTCGGAATGAGGCTTATGAGAATGCCCAAATGTATAAGGAAAAGACTAAACGTTGGCATGACCAACGAATCAAGGAACGACATTTTCAACTAGATAAGCTTATTTTGTTGTTTAATTCACGACTTAAATTATTTCCAGGTAAGTTGAATAAGATGGTCAGTACCATTCAAGTTGTTAAAAGTATTTCCCTATGGAGCATTGGAGTTGGAGAACCGGAAAGACCACACAAGGTTCAAAGTTAACGCTAGTCGGGTCAAACATTATCATGGAGGAGGTGTCGAGCATGACATATCGACCCTTACATTGCACGAAGCATAAGAACTAGGAACGTCAAGCTGAGGACGTTAAACCAAACGCTTGTTGGGAGGCAACTCGACTAAAATAAGAAGGAATTGGAGCTACACCGGCCACTGATCAGGCAAGCTTCCCATTCTTTGCCATTTCTTTCCTTTCTTTTTATGTTAGATAGGTTTGGGGGTAGGCATTTCTCGTTTGCTGCTGCTTTGTCTTAGTTGCCTTGGGTGTGTTCTGTTTAATTTTTTACCTACTGTTGGGGAATTATTTGAAAGATTGTGTTGATGATGAATTAAGTCGGCTAACGCGGACATAGGAGAGTTAGAGCCTCAACTTGACTTGTGTTAGGCAGTTTTAAGTCCCCATCTCATGCTAATTTTGTGTGTGGCCCCAACAATTCCTAACTCCTAGAACCGAAAAAGAAAATGAGAAGGACTTTCTAGCATTTTCACACCAACAAAAATTTTGAATAAAAAAAAAGATAAAATCCTACCAAGGGTCTGAGTACCGCTTTTTGAGTGTGAACTAAAAAAAAGAAGAGAAAAAAAATAAACGGAGAAAGTCAGAAAAACACCCGAACATGTGCTTGTCATGCGAGTCATAGTACGGTTGCTCAAGCAAGTAAATCCGAGGGGTGTCTTATCACCCGGTGCCTTGGGCGATCTGGCTCGGGAGACATCGGTTGAACACTTGATACATGAGCATTCCCGCTATTGATAAAACATTTAGAGTTGTGTAGGAAACAAAAGAAACGAGAAGAGAAAGTTCTTAACTGATGAATGGGGTAAACAATCTCAATGCTAAGTAGTTATATGGCTTGAACTTAAGTAGGTATGTGGAGTGACAGAATTGTCGTCGCCTGCATGTCGTGTGAGCTGAGCATATGGGTATAAAAGACTGTCGAAGCATGAGTTGAGGGAAAGGGTTAAAATTCGAATGTGTCTGTGTATTATGCTTGACATCTGAGAGCATATAATATATAATGATTCCCCGGATTATTGTTCTCTAGTAGTATCGTGTGCTTATTTTGCTCCGGACTAGCAAAATCTACGTTTCGGGGTATGATAACTTGTTATAAATATATATTTTCTTCCCTCTAATTGCGCGATATTAGGTTAGATCCTAATATATGAGTATATTACTTAGATTGGGGTACTGCTGGTACTTTTATTAACTTTGTAGTTAAATTTGGCTCTTTCTGGTAAAAGAATCTCTTTCTAGTTGCTAGAGTTTCCTAACTCATACGGCTCACAATTCTTGTGGTAAGACCATGTATGGGGTCTGAAGCCTGCCCAATGCCGCCGTCACATCACATGGCTCAACCCCGGACAGGTGGTGGGGCGCTGCTCTGCTATGCGCTATTCATGGTGCTACCGTAGAAAATACTTTGGCTAATTTGATTTGATGGAGAGATAAACATGTGACCCAAAAATTTGGCACCAAAAGCGATTCGCGGTGACCATTGAATAAGTAAGGAATGAGGACGGATGGAGTTTTGCAGAATGTTGGGGCAGCTACACTTGATTTCATTGCAGCTACGCCACTGGGTCAGAAAGTGCTAAGAGAATTGGAGCAGCTGCACCAGAAAGTATTGCAGTCGCACAAGGTGGACAGAAATTGGAAAGAATGCTTGGTGCAGTTGGACCAGATTTTCATGCAGCTGCACGTACGGACACGAGGAAATATTTTATTTCCTAGATCCTCTCTACAGTTCAGATTGTGAAGATTCTCCACGGTTTAATCCTTGAAGGTATAAAAAGGGACGTCCAACCTTCTTGAAGGGTGTGCCGGGAACGAGAGCACGTCGGGCCGCATACGAAGACATTCGAAAAATCTTCGAGCGTTGTTTAGGATGTTTTCCTTTTCTTTAGCTTTGTGTTCGATTATTTTCAGCATGAACTAAGTCTATCTTCTAGGAATACGATTAACTCGATTATGGAGTTACTTTCTTAGTGAATTCCTTTGAACTATCTCTTTTCGTGTTTCGTTTATTTAATTCACTTATTCTTAATGCATGCGTGCGTGTGGCCGACGTTCGCATTGATCACTTGTACTTGAGTGAGCTCGAGAGAGGATCTTAAACGAAGAAGTAGTGGTGAAAGTAGCTGGTTTGTGTCGGGAGAGCGAGCGGAAGGTGATTAGAGATGTACAAAGTAACCAATGGAAATCAAGAGTTAACGCATCTAATTAATCGTGAGCCTAGAGATAGGGATCGATTATTTGGGTAGTTCGACGGACTTCGAGAGGAGCACGATAACTAGGGATTTAGGTTAGTAAACGAACACGAAATTGAGATAGAGAGAGGGGAGACACGGGACAGTAACGAAACAATTGAGGGATTCATAGTCGTATGCTTTCTTATTATTGATTTCACTTGCCTTTACTTTATTTACTTGCTTTCGTTTTTAGTTTTATTTACAATTCTCATTACTTTCGGGTTGACTTTGAAAGCGTTGGCACTGGATGATGGAAGGGATTTCAAGCACTGTCTCCTCGTGGGATCGACCCTTTACTTACCCTATATTACTTGACGCGACCAAAGGGTGATTTTAGGACATGGTTCAGGACGCTTTTCTGGACACCTCCTGGACGCTGGGGAAGAGAGCAAAGACTGGAGATCAATCTGCCGGTTTAGACTTAGTGATTGATCGTGTCTTTCAATGAATGTAATAATACCTATTTATAATAAATTTATATTGTGGGTAACTACTTCGGATAGTGGGAAACACAAGAAAACTACCAAAAGATATGGGCAAAGGATGTTACCTACCACTGATCGTGGGTTCAAGATGCCCCAATTTCTGGAGTGTGAATATGCATGAATATAGGCATACACACGAGCTCGGGACGGCCGCAGACCGGGAGGATGAAGCGGGGCGTTGGTAGTCCATTGCCGGGGGCATTACTCTTCCATCCTCGAACCGACTCGGGCGACATCAGATTCATCATCTTCCTTATTATCTTCCAGTCGTGTGGATAGGTTGTGCGTTGGAATCGAGCATGTACAGCCCGAGATATAGTTAAAATACAGAACACAAGGCTTTTGTACTCGAGTTGAAACGTCTTTTCAATCGACTGAGAATCATATTGGCACTTCTACAAATTTCATGTTTTAAGTTTCTTAATTTAAGACAATCTGGGTCGAGGTTTGGCTGTCGAAGTCGCCACTGTTCTAATCTCCAGATCAATCTCGATATCAGAATATTTTCCCGGTCTTTTAGCCATAACTTTTGCTAGACAGGTAAGATTAACTCGAAATTAATTGGGTTAGTTATCTTTCTTCACAAGCTACAACATTTTTGTTTCGCACTTTTCGATTTGAGGTAATGATGGACACATTATGGCCTGTTCAATTTCAAGAAACGGAATGCAAGGGTTCCGATCTCGAGATCAGACATTGATTTGGTTTTTTGGCCATAACTTTACAAGTTGTTCTCGAATACTACGTTGGGATACTCTTTCTTGATAACCTTCTGAGTCTTATTTCGAGAAGATATTGATGCCGCTCCAGGCATTCTCTACCTCGAAAATGAAACACGAAAAAAGAGTCTGAATTCATGTGTCCACATTAAGTCCCTCCCTTTTGTAGTGATGTCAACCGGTATTCTTATAGGTGGCATCACATCTCGAGATGCTAGGTCTGGTTATTGGAAGTGAGCACGTAAATATAGGGATAATAATATCTTTACTTCTTTCACGAGATGCTAGATCTTGAGATGCTAGGTCTTGTTTTTTTATTTTCTTTCACGAGATGACACGTTTGTCTTTTTTCCCAAACTTTACTTCTCGAGTTGTGGGGGAGCACATTTATCTCTCTCTCAAATGGAGTGTACTCCTCTCTCGAGAAGACTTCTCGTTTTTCCTCCAGATGTCATTCGCCTTTTCTAGTCGAGAAGGCATATTTGCCTATTTCCTTCTCGAGAACCATAATTGTTTTTTTGTCATAACCTCTCACACCTTTCTTGAGATATATATTTTTTACAAAACATCTCGAATAAAGAAATGTCCCATTTTTTATGTCTTTCTTTAAAAACGTCAAACTTCTCGATTGGAGAAATGTCCCATTTTATGTCTTTCTTTAAAAATGTCACATTCTCTCGGTCTTTTGATCATAACTTTTGCTACACAGCTCGGATGAACTCGAAATAATTAGGGTTAGTTAGCTTTCTTCTCGGGCTACAATTTTTATGTTTTTGAACTTTTTTATTTGAGGTCGTCTTTGATTCGTTTTGGCCTGTCCAAAGTCGAGAAACAGAACACAAGGGTTTCGATCTGGAGATCAGACATTGCTTTGGTTTTATAGCCACAACTTTACCAGTTTTTCTCAATACTATCTTCGGATATACTTTCTTGATAACCTTTTTAGTCTTATTTCGAGAAGACGAAAATGAAACACGAAAAAATGGCCTAAATTCGTGTGTCAGCACGATCATGTGTCTGCATTCTCTACCTCGAATTTGAAATACGAAAAATGGGCCTGAATTTATGTGTCAACAAGGTCAAAGAAGCTTGTCTAACACCTAAACTAAGGGAATCCCAAATGGTCAAGGAAGCGTGCGGAAACAAATATAATTTATCACATACTTTTACCTATAAATTCAAACTTTTAGTATGTTGATTGTTCTACCATGCACATCACTTTGACAAATTTGTTTTTATGTATGAAAAAAGTAAATATTTCTTGTATATCAAGGGACACAATAGATAAATTATAAATTATTATATTTTTAAAAGAAAATAAAAATTCTCATAATCGTAACTCTCTTCAAATAATCACAGCACCTAAACTAAGTTACCAATACATAACTTTGGAAAATTGGACACATTTTTTTTATTATTAGTAGAACGGATTAATCATACTCCTCTACCTGATGTTTATTATGTGTAATATTTCATCTGGAGACTTTTTTCAAATAATTAGAGAGCAAATTATAAAGCCTCAAGAGTAAAATCAAAATAATAAAAGAAATTTCTAGTCTTACGGGATGCATTTGAAATGGAGGGGCGGAAGAAAATCGATGGAAATTGATAAAATAAAAATAAAAAATCTGTACGTAATTTTTATTTTAGGAATCATGTTTTCTTCCAACCAGACTGCGTAATATAAAAAAGTGATCAGAGTTTGAGAAGCCCATTTTTATAAAATATTTTTTATTTTTTTTATAAAATTCATTTGGACTATAATTAATTATTTTGTTTTAAAAATGAGTTGTTTGTTGATATATAGAACAATGCATGATAGCCCATTTCGATTGGGTGATTTTTTATTTTGGCTTTTGTGTTTTGTTTTTTTATGTGGGTTGTATGACAGTTCGTGTTATATTTGGGCTAATTGACATAAGCATATGAAAGAAGGAACCGTCACATTTATATTAGGGATAGGTCCCCTCTCTCACCGATGAATAGAAGGACAGCTGCATCGGTCGTCGCATCAAGAGAGAGTGGAAGACCTATGGTACCTCGCTGGCGTTTTTTTATATCGTACCTACGGATCTCAGCTTTCGCGATTGTCTTGGGATCATAGTGCAAATAGGTACGGCTTCCGTTTTCACTCTTTTGTGTCCCAAATCGACTGCGAAAATCTTAACTTGAGATTGAATTCTTATGATTAAAAGAAAGGTTTTAAGGATAAGAAACCGGTGATTTAGGGTTCGTGACACGAATTTAACAATTCCGATTGTTATCTCACATATTTGATAATCGATTCCTTAAATTGGCATTTGTTTTATTGTACTGGAAATCAGTGGATAATCATGTTATATTATTTTCTAATTCTCATGTTTGGGTAACGTGTTATTTTGTGTAAGTATATGTGGCTCGTTTGTGCTGTAAGCGTTTGGCTACCAAAGTAACTCGTTTGCAGTGATATGTGAGTTGTCCCACATGCAAGTGCATTTAGGGTAAGTGACTTTCGGATTTGTGCTTTAGTTGTTTGGTTGCCAAAGTTACTCAACCAGATACAATCGAAGTTTCTCGTACATGTTCTAAATAAGTGAGATGTCTCACATTTGTGCTTTGAGTGCTTGGCTGCCAACTGGCTCACTAAAAGTGATTGGTGAGATTTTCTCAGAACATCTGTTAAGTGGGTTAGTTTAGATTGCTACTGCTAGGGAGTCGCTCACTTCTCTTGGAAAGGTACCCTGTGCCTGATATGGCTGAATCTAGTGTCCTTCTGAAAAAGTTGACAGATATGTCTTATGATAACATGGGAGGAGGGAGAGACTACATCCTTAGAGTGGTTTTTCTTCAGTCCAAACTTAAAAGCCTTGAAATTCCTCAATAAGATATATTCATCATTCTTCATGTTCTTAATTCATTGCCTCCGCATTTCTCTAAAATCAAGACCGTTATCTCCCAAAATGAGAGTTGGTTTTTCAATGATCTGATAAGTAAGTGTATGATGTAGGAGGAGAAACTTAAGAGGGAGAAGAGTGAGAGTGATTTCCTTGCGTCTTTCTCTTGACCTGCTTTTCAAAGGGTAAGAACCATTCTAAGCGTTTTCACCCAAGTGTTTCGAAAAAAAGGGCTTTAAGAGACATCGTCACAATCAGAGAGGGAGGTTATAAGGCTCTTTTTAAGAAAGATATCAAATGTTTTCATTATCAAAAGTTGATGCATTTAAAGAAAGATTGCTTTAACCTAAATGCTCGGCTCGAGCAAAATAAATTGATAGATTGATAATGGTGCTTTGGTGCATGTTACTATGACATTGCAACGGTTCAAGAGCGTAAAAAAAACCAAGTGAGATAGAGTCAAAGCTTAAATTAGAAAATGACATTGAAGTCAAAGCGGAAACCATAAGAGTTATTTGTTTTGTTTTAGAAAAAAACCGCGTTCTATTGTCGTTAAATTCTGAGACTGTTGGTTCTAGAATTTTAAACAATGGATGATTTCATTTGCTTTTGACTCCTACTCCTTTGTAAAAATTTTTCGTTGAGTCAAGTTCCTCCAAGACACTATTGTCAACTTTGGCATGAACGTTTAGGTCACATATCGAAATAAATTATTCAAAGGCTTGTTGTAATACCCCAACTTGGAAAAAAATAATAATTTGGAGCAATCAATAAATTTGGCAATCGGGCAATTAAAAAAAAAAAAGGGAAATCAAAAGTGGAGATTTGGGACAGAAATGATCGTCTCTGAACCTAGACATTTTTCTTCAGACAATCTCCAATTAGATAACCATACAATCACACGTAAATAATAAAAAAAATCAATCAGGATCTCTAGAATCCTCTCCTTCCTGAGAGACAAATCATTCCCATTCCCTTTCAGATAATTATTGGATAATCAGGACAATCAGACGTCTCACCCTCATATGCTCCACCCCTCCGAGAATCGGAGGCCAACTCCTCCTCCATCTCATGCAACCGGAAGGCAACTCCTCCCCGACGTACACAAATTGGAGCCAAGGACTTTCCCCCTCCATTGCTGACGAGCCAAGGCCTCCCAACGTCAACCGTCTTATTCCAGCCAATACTCTCCTCTCCAGGCATCCTCCTGTCAAAGCCACGATCCAAGTATGGATAAGAAGTGGCTCAAAGGAAGCCCCCTAACGGACTCCCGACGTCCTTCTTTCTGCCCGGGCAATCCTGGGGCGAGGCAACCCCTCGGTGAGTTTTCAGTCTGACTCGTACAACTCAATAAATGAACACCCATGACGTCCGTTACACTAACCGGATTCCGTCTACTCATGTTTTGGTGTTAATTTCATGAACACACTGTTATTCGCGAGTTCGGAATGGTCGGAGGCTGGAAATCGCGAAGCATGATGTCGTAATTCACTTCTGCAGGCGCTGCTCGTCCGTCCAGCGACGGAATCGAGCTTAATCAGTCTCGTAGGATTCATAACATGCATGAATCAACGGACCTGACATGAAACTTCTCTAGCTATTTATTTGGGGCTTTCCCGAAAGATCCCAAGTTTACTCGATTCCTCACCCTCAAACAGTAAGTCATACCTATCCAATTCGATTAAATTTCGTTCAAATTTAATCGATACTAAGGCTTTGGTACATCGCTCTCCTTTCCTTTATTTTGCATGTAAAAGAACGAGGAATTCATCACCGAGGGACATCCATTTTTCGACGTCACTGAAGATCAATATCATCGGGCCACACAACGTCCTTTTATCTTTCGACATCGACGGGCCACACAACGCCGCATAAGGCTCACTTCGACTTACAATAGTTAATTTTAATTGTTTCAATTATTCAATTAGAATTTTCTGACCACCGCATTCTGGTTTGATTTGCATGAAAATCAATCGAGCTTCACGAGAGTTCGACAAAACGAATTTCAAAGACTGGAGGCGCGCGAGGAAACCCATTGTGGAAGCACATCTCGAAAGCTATCTCAACTGACAAGCCCGACCGATGTAAAGCCATCCGTTCCTTCTTCGGATCATGCTCCGCCTTTCGACCGTCGCCTCTTAGGAAAACAGGGACGGTCGACAAGTGCCCGAGCAGGCCCAGTTAGGAACCTAGGGAGGGATCACCCAATTCCCTTCAGCAGGGTACGACGCTCGAGTCGTGACGTCAATCGATTGGACCTTGGGGAGCGGGCCCGAATCCTCGGGTCGTTCGAACCACCACACGTGTGCTAGTCCGGAAGGCGCGCGTACACTTGTCAAAAGAGAAATTCTACCATATCTTCATTTTGCCGACCTCGGAACTTGTATTGATTGTATTAAAGGTAAATTCAAAAAGTCTAAGAAGAAATGATCTACTTGCAGCTCGAAGCTTTTAGAAATCATGCATATTGATATCTCTAGAACATTATGATACTTCATTGTGCAGAAACACGTATTTTATAACTTTCGTTGATAATTTTGTTCTCGATATGGCGATCACTTTTTCATGAAAGAGAATTCAAAAGCTTTAGACAAGTTCAAAATTTTTAAAACTGAGGTCGAGAAACAAATGGGGAAAGTCTTTAAGGAAGGACGTTGATCGTGGTATTGAGTACTATGATAGACATAATGATTCCGGACAACAAATGGGACCGTTTGATAAGTACTTACAGGAATGTAGGATTGTTCCACAGTATACCATGCCTTACTCGCCCGAGCAGAATGATGTCACATAAAAGCGGAATCGCACCCTTATGGATATGTTGAGAAACATGATGAGTAGGTCTAACCTACCAAGTTTTCTATGGGGTGAAGCGCTTAGATCTTCTTTCTACATCCTTAACCGCGTTCTTTTGAAATCTATGCCTAAAACAATTTTCGAAATTTGGTCCGGTCATAAACCTAACTTTAATCATTTTCGTGTGTGGGGATATCCTGTTGAGGTAAAATTTTCAATCCCAACGTGAGTAAAATTCATTCAAAGACTAGCCATTGTTTTTTCATTGGATATGCTGATAGGTCGTAAGGGTACAAGTTATATTGTCCCAAGCGTGGGATAACAATGATGGACTCTATGAATTCCAAGTTTATACAGTCTGATGTTGCTGATAATGTTTGTTCCGGTGTATATGGCGCTGACACTTTTGAGCAGAATTAGAAAATATTTTTTCCTCTCCTTATCCCACGTAATGATTTGTTTATTGTGCCTAGTGACATTGTTAAACATCCCATTGTTAATGATTCTTCTGCTCAATCTGTATCTTCTTCTCTTGATACTTCTCATTAGGTTCTTATTAGATGGTGTATTAGACAAAGACGACCCGCTATCATGAGGTTCTTTTTATTTTGGAAAATTTGATGTTAATCTGATAGATCCTATAAGTTATGAGGAGGCTGTTGCCGATTTTCGTAACTGTATGTGGATCGATGCTTGATATATGAAATGCTTTCTATGTCACATAATTTTTTGTGGGAGCTTGTGGATTTACCCGATGGTCATCATCTAGTTGGATATAAATATGTGTTCAAAACAAAGCAGGATGCCAATGGAAAGGTAGACCGTTATAAGGCGTGGTTAGTGGCGAAAGGTTTTACCAAACCACATCCATTGATTATACCCATACCTTATCGCCCATTTCTTGTAATGGTTGTGGTTGCACATTATGATCTTGAGCTGCATTAGATGGACATTATGACTGCCTTTCTAAATGATGATCTCGACGAGCATGTTTATATAGTGCAATCAGAAGGTAGATCGAGAGTGATACTTGAAATTTGATCGAAGGAGTGACTTCATTTTTATTTGTTGAGAACAAAGTAGATCATTGTATTTGATTGATGACCAATGGGACCAAGTATATATTTTTTGTCTTGTATGTTGATGGTATCCTCTTTTCTTGCAGTGATGTTGGTTTATTACATGAAACTAAAATTATGTAAACAAGGTCTTTTGATAGAAAAATCTCGGGAAGGCGTCTTTTGTTCTTGGAATAGATATACGCTGAGATAGATCTCGTGGCCTACTGGGACTCTTTCAAAGGGCATATATTAATGGAGTGCTCCAGCGTTTTTACATGCAGGGTTATAAGCCTAGTGTTGCGCCTGTACAAAAAGGGTGCAAATTTACTAAAAATTATGGTCCCAATAACAACTTCAAAAAGGAGTCGCTGGTAGATGTATCTTATGCTAGTGTCTTGGAAGTTTAAAGTATACACAAGTGTGCACTAGGCCAGATATTGCATTTATGATAAGTGTTCTTAATAGATATCACTCTAATCCAAGTCTCAATCATTGGATAACTGGTAAGAAAGTCACGAGGTATCTGAAGGGGAAACATGATTACATGCTTTTGTACAGGAGCCTAGACAATTTGGAACTTATGGGTTATACTGATTTTGATTTTGGGACATGTCTAGATGATTGAAAATCTACTTCGAGATATAAATTAATGATGGTTGGAAAGGCAATTTCTAGGAAAAGTGTGAAACAATCTCTGATAGCTTCCTCCACTATACAAGCAGTTTGTGGCGGTGACATACGCTATTTGGCTTAAAAATTTCATATTAGGGCTAGTGAATTTTATATGCAAACGACTTAGAATATTTTGTGATAATAGCGTGGATGTGATGTTCTCTATTAACAGTAAGAGTTATAGTGGTTCGAAGCATATAAAGATCAAATATCTCACGTCAAGGATTATGAGAAGAAAGGAGATGTTGAGATTGAACACATCCGCACTGACGGATTGTATACCAGTTAATCAATGGGCTACCACCTAGTATTTTTCGGGTTCATGTAACCAGTATAGGGTGGTAGAGTCGTTTGATTTACTTGGTTAGTGGGATTCTCTGTTTGACTCATTTTGACATTGACATCGGTGTATGATTTGAGACACTTGGTTGTTTTAATATTTTATGATGATCTTCTGCTATTCATGATACATGTGCACATGTTTGAAAGTCTCAAGATCCCATGCTTATCTTGAGCATGATGGATATGTCAAACTAGTATGTTTTTTGTGACAACATTAAGTATATCGCGAGTTTATGTTTGAAACATACAAGACGTTAATGCCAATTTATTTTATCCGGCTTCTTAAACATTAACGTCGTGGATGAGTACTTAGATTTCTCTAAGATATGCAGGTTAGAGAGGTTTTCTCTAGCTTCAATGAAATATAATGGTTATAGAGGGATTTTCCCGACTTCTATAAACTATATATGTTACAGGAAAATTTACAGGACGAATAAAAAATAACACCGTTATGATCATCATTGAGGGATATTTTTTTCAACTACATTATACCAAGTTGATCCGTTGAAGTTAGAGTTGTCGATGATCGTGATCATGATTGTCTAATGTCGATAAATGAAGCGACCACGACCATGGTTCATATTAGTGACTTTGATGGTCGGGGTGGTTTTGAGATGTTTTCGCACATATCGTTTGCTACGATATGACCATATCAGCATACAACCCGAGAATTGTTATTGAAACAAAATATTTTGAACTTTGAAATAAATTATAGGCCAGTGGAGAGTGTTGGAATTTTATAGTATATTTTATTTTATTTTGTTTTATAACCTTTGGGAGATAATTATTTGTTTTGTTTGAAAAACGAGTTTTGTGTTAATATGCGGGACAATGCATGATAACATGTTCCGGTTTGGGTGATCTTTGACTTGGGCTTCTGCAACATCTTGTTTTCTTATTGAAGTCGGTTGGACGTTAATTCGATGTAGGCCAAATGTTGACGTGATCCCGTAAAGGATTGGCCTATCGCCTTTATATTAGCGCTAGGTTCCTTCTTTCACTAATGAATAGAACCATACTTCCATCGGCAGTCACGTCAAGAGGGAAGGGAAGACGTATGGCATTTTTTTGGCATTTTTGTAGATCGTACATACGAATCTTGGCATCCGCGATGGTTTTAGGATCATGACACAAATATGTACCACTCTCATTTTTTTCTTTTGTGTCCCAATTCGACTTCGGCTATCCTAGCTTGTGATTGTTTCGTTTGCTGCTGTTTGCGGTAGAAACACGTTATGATATAATGTAGATGGAGGATTTGAAGAAATGTGGTCACCAATAATAAAAAAAAAACAAGAAACAATGAAAGGAATTCACTATTGAAAAGATTGAACACTTACAGCCATGAAAACACTTCACAAGAACACTTTACGAACATGATGACAACCAAACAGCCCTTTGAGGTCAATGAATGATTGTTTGTCTTATTATAAGAGTTAGAATGCTTATTTATACTATTTAGACACATTCTAACCACTTAACACATGTTTTATTACGTCTTCGATCGAAACAACTGCGTGGAACAATCCAGAAATGAGTCGCTATCTACTCAAGGACTGGACTAATCAATGTAGAATGCTTTCAGTTGAAGCAGACTGAGTGAAGTTGTTATACTAAGATGGGGATGAATTAGTGTTAAAGTCCAATTAAGGTTTTTTAACGCCTTTACAACAAGCCTCACAGCCGAAGAAAGCTTATCTAAAAGAGAACCTTCTGGACAGGCTTACATGAAACGGAACGTACAGAACGTACACCAAAATGATTCGTATGAGACAAGGATATTTTTAGTGGTTCGGCATGCGTTGCCTACATCCACTCTCACCTGGAATTTGGATGGTTATCACTAAAACAAAACGTAGTAGCGATTAGAGAAGATGATACGTGAACAACCTTCTACAGCACAAACCAGAAGGTTTTGACCAAAGGTAACTTTACATCACCAATCAGAAGATTTTGCAACAAAGGTGTCTGGTTGCATGCGTTAGCGTGACTAACAAACGTAACCAGTTGTTGAACGTTTCTCTCGGATGGTGTCCTTGCCTGCAAAGCTACCCGCTACGACTTTCGTTGCACAATCCCCTCAAGACAACGACTTCGTGACGTACCCCACGCGAGCATGTAGCGAACCTTACGCCAGCAGACATTGACCCTGTCTAAGGATGGATTTTCCCTCCGGCGGCTCCACTCGACCTGCGCGACTTCCTCGAGATAGCGACTACGTGGCAAACCCCACGCAAGCACATAGGAAGCCCTATGCAAGCACACAGCAAGTCCCACACAAACAGACGACAACCTCTGTCATAGGTTCCTGCACACACAGAACGTTATGCCACAGAAGTTAGTTAATCCCTTACCTTCTGTGTTCTTGGGATATCTGCCCTTCTCTCCGGCCCACTGCACTTTGGCCACGCCGAGCTCCATCTGCACGTCTCCACCAACGTCTCCTGCAGCCTTTAACCAAGATACCCTCGTGGCCCCCAAGTTACTCTCCCAGAAGACTTCACCAACGATGCACCTTCTGCAGCTCACGTCTATCGTGTGTGAGTAATAAGACTCAAACGAACAAAAACTTTCAAGCTCTCAACACAGATTTTATAGTATGATACACTATGATACACCAAAACCAATATCGGTCGAATGGCCCTAATTATACAACAACCATAAAATCTAAGCATAGAAGGTACAATTTACAAAAAAAACTTCTACACTTAAATGGAAAATGAATAAATTATTGATATTAATTCCATTAATATGCAAATGATGTCTCCCATTGGTAAGTATCTGTTGCAGATAAAATCTGATTAAAAATAATTTAATTTAATCAAATGCTTAGCAGATACGTTGCAGAAGGTTACAAATTGTAAATAACCTTCTATGAATGAAAATAATTGAAAATTACTTTCCACAAGTTAGTTTGTCAAATTCATGATGTTTATTACGATGAATGTGGACAAGTAACATGTTTTGTTATCCAAAGAATAATTATTAGTGGAATACAGGATTCGTGTCATATATAATCAATTATGTCGAACCTTCCATAGATAATTTATTTCTAGCTATTGGAAATATATTATTCATTTTATTTCATTGGCAACCAAATCATTTGATTTCGGTAAGATATTTATTCTGGTCAATTTTGATAATTCTCATGGAATGTTCACATTTAATTTCGTATTTGTTGATTAATTACAAAAAAATATTTCCATACTGAAGGTTGTCCACGAGTAGCTTATGTCGTATAGAGGGTTGACTTCTGTTTGCTATGGCTCATCATCAAAACCATTCCAACAGAAGACGAAGAAGATTAGGTGCAATCGACCCAGACTTCCTCCAAGTCGAAGGAAATCGCACTCAAACTGGCAGCGCCTAATTGTCCAGTCAGAGACAAAAGAAAACAACCACAAGATGTGAGAAGATCGACGCCCCTTCATCGATGGTCCTTCGAGGGGGCGAGGGCAGCCCATTCATCATTGTCTCATCCGTTGATAGAGCGGCGCAACCTTCGTCGGCGCAGCACCCCTCATCGACGCCCCATCTGTCACTGGAGCGGCGACGACCTTCGTCGGTGCACCACCCATCATCCACACCCCACCTTTCACTGGAGCGACGACGACTTTTTTCGACGCAGCAACCATCATCAACGCTCAACCACCCTCGAGGCCGAAGATGTTAGTTTACCGTAAACAACTACTCATGCTTATGCTCCGTTTATGGGCGAGTGATAGGCTTAGCAAAATAATTCAGACCCTCGTAATCAAATATATATTATATGTATTGTATTCTAAAACCGAAGACCATGCACGACAACCCTTGCTCGAATTGGCACGTTTGATACTGAAAAAATAATATTCATTTAATATTAATCACTTCATGTTGGCGCGGAATTTGTATTCCCCGCAACACGTATCAAATTTTTACAGTGAATGTGTGGTCGAGTAAAAGTAAATTCAATACCAAAATTTATTACGACGGTATCGATTTTACAGCGTTCGGTGTCGAACACCGCAAAGGAAATGAATACAAGTATAACGGATAAACACAATATCGAAATTTAATGCGACGATACCGAGCTTACGACGTTACACTAACAGACATTATTCGAACGGGAAACAACAGAAAACGCCTGATAACGCTTCACAACGGGAGGCGACGGATGAGAGGTGGCCTAGGCGAACTCCTCTACTGGAATTCGCCCTTGTGGAACGGAAGAGGCGTCAACGCAACCAAAATTTATTGCAATGGCACCGAGGGTGGAGCTCGACGTTGGAATTTAATGTACATTATCGACGGGCAGAGTCAAAGTGGCGGCAGGTCAACAACGACAGAATTCAATGCACGTCACCGATGATGGACGGAAGTGTGTCAACAACGCGGGGATTTGACGGCAGACTTAAAAAACCACCTATAGACGCCTTATGCCCAATTATTCCGGATAACGCTTGCATCCTCTGTATTACCACGGCAACTGGCACAGAGTTTGTCGATGCTTATTCCCCAGATACCGTCATTGCTTCTTACCTGGAAAAGAAGTTCACGACTTGTGGCCCTTCTACCTCCACACCATAATCAGTTGTGTGCAGATCTACCGGAACAATATTAGTAATATCATCACGAGTCTTTTAATGTTTTGAAAATGAAGAAAATTATCCAAGAAAACCTTATACAAACACCGACAATATCAATTAATATAAAGAGTTTGAACCAAACTTTAAAAGGAAGAAACAATGCAAAAACTAAGACCTGTAATTCAAAATTTTGGACATTCCTTTACAAGCTTGGGTCGGAGGCGGCAGCTGGAGGAAAGAATTATTATTATTATTATTATTATTATTATTATTATTATTATTATTATTATTATTATTATTATTATTATTATTATTATTATTATTATTATTTCGAGAAGCAGATAAGCATGAAGTACTAGGTAGGCGTAGGGGTGTAAATAATCAGAACGATTCGAGAACGGTTCGCAAACGGCTCGAGAAATGCTCGAGCTCGGGCTCGACTCGAATGTAAACGAGCTCGAGCTCGAGCCTTAAAATTTTTATTAGAACTATTCGCGAGCCTATATGAACAAAAAATATTTAATAGTCTAGATGGTTAAAATTTTGTTACCCAACTAATAGGTAAGGGGTTCGAACCCTATTACCTTATATTTTTTTCCGTCTTTTTCTTGCGTTCTTTTCCCCATCCGCCTAGCACGCCGATCGGCCCGATCCCATCGTCTTCTGGTCTCGTGAAGTCGAAATCCGGCCTCTCTTCTTCCAAGGTACAACACTTGACGCCACTATGCCGATTAGCCACTTTTTCTGCATTGGATCGTGTGTGTGACGCATCTTTTAGGGTTTTCTGTCTGGCCGATTGGAGCGTCTGTATGCTTCATAACCCATAATTCCAACCTCCCCCAATCTGTATTCTCCATATCCCGCGTCTCCCCCAATATTTTTTTTATACTCCCCTTCTTTCGGATGCCGCTTTGATCAGTGCCGTCGTTTCCCGTTTCGATGGTTTGTTTTTTTTTTCCTTTTGAGCATCATTTAGTTCGTTGGAATTTTCCTGGGATTGGTGTTGTTTCTATTGGATTTTGGGGAGGGGGACCCCATGATGTGTGAGCGACTTCATTCTTCTGAAGACGAAGAATTCATGAACGACGAATTTAGATAATACAAGTCTGCCAAATATGAGGAGCCTAGGACGAGGCACGGCTTAGGTACTAGTCTTAAGCAACTGCTACAGCAACTAGATGAGCACCTTGCTACAGACACCATCCCCAGCATTGGTTCTCGGTTAATTTTCATAGCTTTTCATTTTAGACTCGTAAAATTGTTAACATCCCCCGTTGTTTTTTTTTCAGATGAAATCATCACACACACAAGAATCGATTGGTCAAGCTAGTAATCCAAGTGTTGATGACACAATAGAAAGTCATGAAGTTGTTAGAGTAGATGGTGAAGAAACAACTAAGGAAGATGAAACTTGTGAATTTCAAGTAAAGAAGAAAGCAAAAACTTCCTTAGTTTGGCTGGAAATGAAAATAGTAACTGCTGCAAAAGGGGTTAAGAAAGTGGAGTGCATCCATTGTAAGACCCACTTATCTTACAATGGTTCTGCGACTACTCACTTGATGAGGCATTTAAATTCGTGTCAACTTAGAGCACGAAAAGGACAACAACGACAAATGTTATCGTTCAAGCCTACTGGTTCTAATTCGATTTTGATGGGACCTGCTTATATGGATGGAAAGCTTGATATGATAAAAATGAGAGAAGTCGTCACGCATTGGATTTTGATGCATGAACATCCATTCTTGATTGTTGAAGAAGAAGGATTCAACCTTATGCAAAAGCGTGGAATGCCTCAGTGGGAGAAGATTTTACGCAACACCATCAAGAAGGGTTGTGTGCAAGTTTATGAAATTGAAAAAGAAAAATTACTTTGTTTACTGAAAGATGTGAAGAGGATTAGTCCTACTACTGATATGTGGAAGTCATCTCACCAAAGAATTGAATATATGGTGATAACAGGCCATTTTGTGGATTCTAATTGGCAACTACAGAAGAGAGTTCTAAATTTTGTTCATCTTTCACCTCCTCTTCGTGGGATTCATACTTTTGATGGGATTTACAAATGTTTAAAGGAATGGGGACTTGAGAATAAGGTATGTAATATTTTATTTTATAGTTGATTTAAATTTTGGTTATCTTATTTATTCTAATTAAATCATATTATTCTATTGATAGGTTCTTTCAATTATAGTCGATAATGCTTCAAAGAATGATGTGGGGCTGAGAACTTTGAAGGATACTTTCTCCAGACAGAATAAGCTATTGTGTGATGGAAAGCTCTTTCATGTTCGTTGCTGTGCACACATATTGAATCTTATGGTTCAAGATGGGCTTTTTGAAATTAAAGGGATCATTGAAGATATACATGATAGTGTGGTTTTTATCAATCACAATGAAACACGATTGAAGATGTTCTCTGAGATTGTGCAACAACTACAACTACCTGACAAAAGACTTGTCATTGATTGTAAGACGAGATGGAATTCCACATATGAAATGTTGTCAAAGGCTATCAAGTTCAATGAGGTTTTTCCATGATATGCGGAGCGGGAAACATCTTACTATTGTTGCACAAAGGTTGAAGATTGGGCGAAAGTTGAACAAGTTTGTGAGGTTTTGGGTGTTTTCAATTCCATCACCAATATTATTTCAGGTAGTGAATACCCAACTTCGAACTTATTCCTTCATGAAATTTATAGGGTGAAGATTATGTTGGATAGAAAGTTCACTGAAATCAAAGATGAGAAGCATTTCCTCTTTTCGATGGTGAATAAGATGAAGGAAAAGTTTGACAAGTATTGGAGTGATTGCAATTTGTTGATGGCTATTGCAGCAATTTTAGATCCAAGATGCAAATTTAGGGTGATTGAGTTTTGTTTTCCAAGACTGTATTCAGCCAGTGAATCAAATGTCAACATTCAACTTGTCCGTGATGCTTTGTAGGGTTTATATGATGATTATGTAGCTGAATATAGAAGTGAAAGTGAAGAACAATTATCGCAAAGTGGGCAAAATCCTATGATCACTGAGTCATTATCTTCATCATCGGGTTGGTCAGAGTTTGCTCAGTTTGTTAAATCTGTAGAGACCACTCAACCTTCAAAGAGTGAGTGAGAAAACTATCTTGAGGAAGGTTGTTATATTGGTGATACAAGTTCAAGCTTTGATGCATTAGAATGGTGGAAACTGCATCGAAGTATCGTATCTTGTCTAAAATTGTCCGTGACATTCTTGCCATTCCCATTACAAGTGTAGCATCGGAGACAACATTTAGTGCAGGTGGAAGAGTTATTGATGCTTATCAAGCCTCGTTGTCTACAGAAACTGTGCAAGTCTTACTTTGTGAAAGTGACTGGTGTAGGAATTTACACAAAGTCAAGAAAAGTAACAAAGTAAAGTTCTTATTATTTCTATTATGAAATCTCTATATTTTAGTTTTTAGTTATTGATATTTATGTAATTTTGAAGGAATCGAACCAGCCATTACAGATCACACTTCCTATTCCATGATCAAACATGGCAAATGCAAGTTACATCTTTTAGATTGGTGAGAATCGAGTACACATTTTGGAAAACAATATAATATTGGCACCGCTTATATTTTTTATTTTAATTTCCAACTGTAGGTGTACACGTGGTGCTATTATCCTCAAGTGATGGTAATTCAAGAGGCTAGGCAACCATGACTTGTTTGCGAAATTTGAAGAAACTATGTTGGAACACTACTTTGATACTTGATTTTGCTTACGTTCTCATATATTGAAGATTATTAAGATTACTTGGGACTTTCATAGTTATTCAAAGATGTTATATGCTTAATCATGCCACTTTAATCTATTGTTATATGGCTTTATGAGGTAATTTTGAGTTTCATTTTGGTTAAGAATTGATATCGAGCTTAAAAAGATCTCGAGCTCGAGCTCTAATCGAGCCTAGTAAGAATCCAGCCCAAAACGAGCTCGAGCTCCAAAAAAATAAACGAGCTCGAGCTCGTATATACGAGTTTTATCGAGCTCGTGCCTAGGAGTTCTCTGACGAGCCCGAGCCCGATACCACTACTGTTCGAGCTCGGCTCGGCTCGTTTACACCCCTAGGTAGGCGGACAAGTGGGGGTCAAGAAATGGTGGCGCATAAGTGCGGGCGTCTTCTTCCTTCATTAAGCATAGTAAATAGTTTTCCCCACGTGGAAGTAATAAAATATCATGGCGCCCCCCTGCCGATCGCCGACTGGAAATAAATTATTTACCAAGGCTGCTTTTTCTCAGCTAATTTGTTTAGGTTCTGGTAATAACCATGACCGTTTCTCCACACAACCGTTTCTCAATTGTATGTTATTTTGGAAAATAACGTGTCTTTTCATATAATAAACGCGACGTCAAAATCATCTAAAATGTAGCAAAACTTAACCAACTGTATTTCCTTCTTATCATTTCATGTGTTCATGGTTTTGCTTGCTTTAAGAATTGGGTTAAAATGGGTATGGATTAAACTGGCACGAACATTGAATCTTGACGTGGAAAGCTTATGTCACCCGTATTAATGTTTTTTATTTGCTTTTTAATGAAATTGTTAGAGCTAATGTAGGATCGCCGAGAATAGTTATAATAAAAAAGGAAAAAATATTATTATAATAATTATTATTTTAGATCTTGCCCTTCTATATGTAAAATCTCTAGGATAAGAGTCTATTCTACTGTCCGAAGTTTGGAACTGACATTGTATTTTCGGTAATTCCATTTCGGGTCCCGTATCCGATTAAGCCAAACTTTGGACGACAAAAGTGTCGATGGTCTTTTTTTTTCTAATCTTGGTAAAATCCTGAGTTTTTCCAGATAAATCTCAATGCAACTTCATGTTCCAAGAAGTATATCCATATTTTTAAAAAGTAAAATCGTTCTTGGGCTTAAATCGTGTATGTTAAACTCGACTTCGAAGCCATATTCTTTGTAATTTCTAAAGTTTTATAAGGGTTTTCTTTTTCTGTATAACCGTGTGATGATACTTTTCTCCAATATAATCCAGTGAAGTCGCTTCATCTTTAACCGAAGTCCAGGGGGCCGCCCACACTTTTCATATTCATCTAATTCATGATTACATTATCTTGCTTATTCAGTTGGACAAACTGCAATAATTGTTTTGTTTAATTTAAAAAAAGTTCCTCGTAATCGAAAAAGAGAAACGGGCACGTGTCGTTCAATTCAAGTAACATTGTCTTTAAATAAAAACAAAAAAGTAAAAAACTTGTCAACTTTTTTCTTAATATTTTTACATGAATTCGTCTACTTAATAAATTACGTCTGTTTTTTAATAATTTGGATCATAGAAATCGTATTAACTATTTCTCTGTCACATGACGTGACTGAAGTTTAGACTCAGCAACCAGTCTAAACTTCATTTATATAATGTAAATGACGATCAATCTCCGGAACAAAGGGTAAAATTGTAATAAAAAGGGGGATTTGGTCAATGGGAACCAGCGAAGGGCACGACGGTAACTTCACAACCATCGTCGGTTGTATAAATTCCAGTGGGTCTGTGCTGGAAAGGAGGAGAGGGGAAACGAAAGGCAAGGAAGTCCTCCAATCCCACTCAAATTCCTCATCCTCTGTAACAACTTCTTCGCCCAATCCAATCCAAAACGCCGCAGCAGAAAACTTCGACGGGGAATGCATAGAGATGCATCTCGGCCGTCGCCCCAACTCCCACAATACAGGCCGCCACTGCCACCGCAAGCACGTCGAAGACGGGTGATTCCCCCCCAGTCGTTGTTCCCTTCCCTACATCTTCCCCTCTCCCCTTTTCTCTTTCAGTTCTCGTCAGGAAAAAGTTTGAATTGATATCGATTTTGGAGCTCCATGGCCGATTTCAAGAGTAAGGAGGGTGCCAAGCTCAAGTCCCCTGCTGCCCTTAATGGGAAGTACGAGCTTGGGCGCCTCCTCGGCCGTGGAACCTTTGCCAAGGTCGACCTTGCTAAGAACCTACAGAGTGGAACATATTCCGCGATGAAGGTGGTTGCCAAGGAGAAGGCGGTCAGAGTCGGGATGACTGAGCAAATCAAAAGGGAGATCTCCGTCATGAAGATGGTCCGCCACCCCAACATCGTAAAGCTCCACGAGGTGATGGCCAGCCGGACGAAGATCTACTTTGCCATGGAGCTTGTCCGGGGTGGTGAGCTCTTCTCGAAGATCTCCAAGGGCCGTCTTAAGGAGGACCTAGCCCGGGCCTACTTCCAGCAGCTTATCTCGGCCATCGATTTCTGCCACAGCCGCGGGGTTTACCACCGTGATCTGAAGCCCGAGAACCTGCTGCTGGATGAGGATGGCAACCTGAAGGTAACTGATTTCGGGTTGAGTGCTTTCTCTGAGCAGATACAGCAGGACGGTCTCCTACACACCACCTGCGGCACCCCTGCCTATGTTGCCCCCGAAGTGATCGTGAAAAAAGGCTATGATGGTGCCAAGGCCGATATCTGGTCTTGTGGGGTGATTCTCTATGTGCTGTTGGCTGGGTTCCTTCCATTTCAGGACGACAATCTCATGGTGATGTACAGGAAGATCCACAAGGGGGATTTCATGTGCCCGCCGTGGTTCTCCTCTGAGGCCCGGAGGCTCATTACGATGCTCCTCGACCCAAACCCAAACACACGAATTGCTGTCACGAAGATCACAGAGTCGCCCTGGTTCAAGAAGTCCATCCCCAAGAGCATACCTACAAAGGCTGAGGGAGAGTTTGATTTCTTCGGCACAAAGGGAGCGGACAATGAGTCGAAGATTCCAGAGACGCTGAACGCGTTCCACATAATCTCGCTGTCACGGGGGTTTGACTTGACGGGACTGTTCGAGGAGAAGCGGGAGTCGAAGGAGGAGCTGCGGTTCGCTACGACAAGGCCGGCAAGCAGCGTGATGTCAAGGCTGGAGGAGGTGGCATCCAGGGAAGGAAAATTCAGCATCAAGAGGAGCAACAGCATGGTGAAGCTACAAGGGAAGGAGAGCGGGCGGAAGGGGAAGTTGGGCATCGCGGCAGAGATCCTTTCGGTGACACCATATGTGTCAATGGTCGAGGTCAAGAAGGAGAATGGGGACACGTTGGAGTACAACCGATTCTGCATCGAGGAGCTGCGGCCAGCATTGAAGGACATTGTCTGGACTACGGTTGCGGCTGCCGGCGGGGATAATTCGGTCCCAACTGCATGAAATGTAGGAAGAAGATTCAGTATGGTTTTTTGTGGTGCGCATATATGTTAGTTTCTAAGTTAGAAGAATTATTGAATTCGCAGAGTGGTTGTTACCCGTCCTTAGTAATGAAGCATGCCTTTGCTTAAGGTTTTCGGTTGCTGTTCATTGTCCAAACTGGTTGGATTGTCTAAATAATTTGTGTTCAAATTGGCCACGCAACTTCCACCCATATGAAAAGATATAAAAGACGTCCATCATATTAAATATAACAGCTTTAAAATTATTAAATTCATTGGGAAATAAATATAACAGCTTCCATCACATAACACGAATTAGGAATATTATTTTATTTTAACAGTATCGTTTTGTCTATTCTGCTTAGAGTGGGGATTGAATTTAGCCAACGACCAGTCGAAGGACCATTTGGTTTCGATATTATTTATTTTCAGGAACGGCCACGTACTTGCACATCGACAAAAAAAAGACGAAAACAAAGGGTCCCCCTCATTATTGAAGGATTTATCCGGTCCACTGTTTGTGTTTCCTTATACTACGGGGATAATGACCTTAAACGACACAGGTCCTTAACAAAGGGTGTACACAATCTTGGAGATCAGTGATAAAAAGAATCATGAAACCATAAGGGTATCACTTATAAAGAATAATAAAGCGGGCATTTCACGACAATATATTTTTTATGGGAAAAAACCATTGGATAAAACAAATTCTTCTGATTTCATTACACTTTTGATAGAATTAATTTGTCTCGGATTATGCCAGTTGGCATGTGGGTAATCGTTCTATTTGTCCCACAAAGTCCCCTGCTTTTAACTATGTTTAGCTGACCCTCCACCTACAAAAGCTAATGCGTCATTATTAGAGTTTGGAAGGATTGAGCAAGATCATCAAATCATATTGGGACTATCTATGAATTAAATAATGCAAATTGAAAGTGATTTGGTATCACCCCCATAGTAAGTCCAAATTCATATTGGGGAATGCTGTTACACGTACTTTGAGAGGAAGTCACTCGTAATGAAATGAAATGAAATTGGTAAGATTTTCACATGGTGAGATTAATGGGATTCAATCAATGCCACGACTGGTTGCTTTCCATTCTAACTTCTCCCCTGTTCTTTTCCAATACATGCACTGTCTTGTATGTATTAACAATAATAAAGTATCATCACTTATTGATTTATATATATATATATATATATATTAAATTTAGATATAACTTGGGTCAGAAGGGGATGGAACATTTTATTATGGTTACAGGCATTGGTCAAGTCATTCCGGTTCAAAACTGTGGTTTTTATATTGGGTGTCATCCACCTAGTTTTGTAATTTTTAAATTACCGCATAGGTAAATAAATTCTTAACCGAGGTGCGAGGAAGGTGACATGAACACCTTGTCAAGGAAAAGTCGGGGGCATGGGGTAGCATAATTTAGTAATACTTAACATTGCTTCCCTTAAATACATAGCACCTACAAATTATTATTGTCGAGTTCAAAAATTTCTTATTATTCTCGTCGGCTAGAAAACATAAATTTAAAATAATTAGATAAAGATATATAAGCGTATTCTTAATTTAAGACAACATGATTACTTTGCCATTCTGTTTGGCAATAGAAATTCTGGGTCACGAATCTTTCGAACGGTCTATGGGTATGATAAGAATGAAGGCTCAAGATAGGTTGAGATCTCAAGCGAAGTGATCCAGAAAACATATTTAGGGAAGGTCGATGGGTGATAAGGTCGCTGAGCAAAAGACTATGAGTGATGACGTCCAGGCGATATGTGCAAGGAAGCACACCGAGCGGAGGCTAATTGAGCTAAACACTTATTTGTCAAAGGACGTCAAGAAAAGGAAACTCAAGGACAAAGATATTAAAGTTACGAAGCTCAGAAATGTAAGAAATGTTATATGGCATAATATTTACATTTGATAGCTTTGGTTTTGGCCGTATAAATATGTTTCATTTTCTATATTGTAAATTTCTAGAACCACCCATAAAATACATCCAATATTCTTAAACTTTCTTACGCTCATATTTTTTTATTGCATCTGTAAGTGTCTATACTTGAAGGTGTCAACCTGCTTTGCTTTTCTTTTAGTTCTTCTTTAATGGCGAGCACACATCCAAACCTAAACAAGAACCTGATGCTCAGTAATAAATATTTCTAACGTGTTACTCTGCGCGGTCCATTGGGAAGCAACATGTCGTTGGTGACCGCAGTACGAGCAAAATGTCGAGAACAAGGGTTGGAAGACGTTGATGTTACCGATGACAATCTCGTTCTGAGAATCGACCCTACTAATGTAGGAAGCCAAAATAACAAGGAGCCAAAAATGACCTCTGATCCAGACCAAGTAAGACAAACTCTCCAACTCCTAATGGAGATGATTGATGTTTTGGATGAAAAGAACGAGACCTTCAAGAAAAGGATAAAAAATTGGATGGGTAACGTCATGCGAAATGTGGAGGCCATGACAGATACGTGCAGTTCCACCCTTACAAGGCTGCACGATGAATCCGTTACAAAACCAAGAGGCACGCATGGCTAATATAGCCGAAGGAAAAATGAAGGTCTAAGGTGTAGGAGCCTCAAACGGTGCAAATACGTCGAGTATTTCAAAACCTTATGCGGTACCTACAGGATATCCTACATGGAATGCAGACGAAAGCAAATCAGTGGAAAAAATGGAACATGAGATGGTTTGTGAACCCCTCATTAGGAGTTTCCATTACATGCCCCCCGAGGTCGAAGAAGCTAGACTTCCCGAGGAAGACCACCGTCTTGAAAACCTTGTCGAACCCCCTCAGTGGGACAACATTAGAGTTCTAGCAGGAGATGTCCCTAATATAAGGGAGTACGTCACCAAACTGGTTAAAGAAACTCTTCTTGGGCTGAATAACTAAAAGGAGGTAAAGTTGTATCTCGCTCCTTACACAGAGGCCATAGACAAGAATTTTCCTTCTCCGCAGGGATATCGGGTACCTGATTTTGCTCGTTTTCCCAGGGAAGAACGCATTTCTTCAGCTGAATAGCCCGTTTCACCACCAGCTGGGCGAGGATGTAGTTTGTTAATTTGATTTTGATGATGAACTTAAGCAACGCGTTACTCATGGTCAGCAGTAATGTTTCATGAGTTGCATGCTTATCCTTTGTGATGAGCTTGAGCAATATGTTGCTGAATCACAGCTAGTAACTGTTATATGTTACAATAAGTTGTTGCTCTGACATTACGAATACATATTGAAAATATGAAAACAAATTTTCAATACCCACGTTTTATTTTGGATTATCCCAAATTATTCGTCTGAGTGTCCAAATTCATTTAAATGTGTTTAATAATCTCATTATAAAGATTTAGGTAAGTAAATATTGTGAGATTAGCTTTTCAAGTTTATTTTTAGAAACAAAATATGTTTCTCATATCCTGCAGCAGTGTTACGTTGGAACATGATGAAATATCTAATCAAATATTATTGATTGATCATAATCGACCAGATAAGATTATGATCAGATTATAAAGATTAGAAATAAATTATTTGATTAAGATAAGTGAGGAAAGTTACCGTTGGTACTTAGTCTCCATAGCACAGCGATCGGTCGAGTAGACCGTTGCTGAGTCCTGGTTGCCAATTTTGACAACAAATCTCGAAGATTGCCTGGATGTCTTCTGTGCTTCCTTCTCCATTATAATCAGACTAAGGACGACAAATTCTAGTGCCTTTGTGCGTCTGAGTGGTTCCAAACCCTAAGTGATCTGAGTGAAGCTTTGAGGTCGACGGAGAACGGAAGGTGTTAATTGTCTCCCGGTTCTTTCTCTTGCAAGCTGCGTGTGAGAGTGTCAAGGGGATCGGGGAAGACCCTTTGATCGTCGTGAGAGGGACTAGGTGTCCTCGGTGTGTTTAATGAGCGGCTGGCGAATCGTCTGAGGGAAGCTAAGTGAATACCTGCGCTGAATTTAGTAACCAGTTGCTAACCCATCGGCAAGAAGCCGTTCTTGTCGTGTCTCTTCGCAGGGAAGTCTCGAACCTACGGAGTTTGAGCAGTTAGACACGCACTTGCGGGTGCGCGCCAGGAGTCTCGTGCCTACTGGGTAGAGCAGGAGTTGGGAACGCCGCCGGAGTGGAAAGAGGTCCTCCCGAGCACAGGGGTGCTATGCAGAAGTCTTGAACTCCTGGGAAGTCCTGCAGCAGGTTGCGTGGAAGCTGCCGGAGTAAAAAATTCCACCCTAGGCACTGGGTGTGCAGTACAGTGAGTCACGGCTGTGGTAATCGTGCACGTCCGAACTGAGTGTAGGACGTATACCCAATCTTAGTGGTCTTTGTGGTTATCTTTGTGGTTCTTATTTTTGTGGTATTTGTGGTGGTATGTGTGAACAACTTTGTGGTTGTCTCTTAAGCAATTACTGGCTCATCTCTAGGAGAGACAAGATCTGTGTGGAAATCTTCTGCTGAACGACAAAAATGCTGAAGCAATCCTCTACTGTGAATCAGAAACGAGCTGCTCTTTGAGAAGTCTTTCTGTCACTGTAAGTCTTTCTGTCATTGTTTGTGTACTTTGGTAGACAGGCTTACATCTGAGCAACAACATTCTATGTGCAATCCATTGAGCTACCAGCAGCTGAGGAAAAATATCATTCTACTGAAAATGAGAAGATGTCCACTGAGTGAGGAGTTGACCGTTGCCAGGAGTGATCATCAATTGTACAGGATTCTAAATCTCACTTTGTGAGAACCAAACGCCTAGTGCAAGGGCTTTTTGCACCCATTATATTATATAGTGGAATCACCTTGTTGGTGCAAAGTGGACGTAGGTCGATTAAGACTGAACCACTATAAATCATTGTGTCCATTACGATTGCGCAACACTCGTACGAAAAACCTACTCGACAAAATAGTAACGGTGTCGGCGAAGCAGATCTCATTCTGAGAAACGGCTGCGTTACAGTACGCTTCCGCTTACACTGAGAAAAGGGCGAAAAAGTTATAAAAACTAATTCATCCCCTCTTAGTGTTCCCGAACGATCCAACAGTTGGTATTAGAGCATGTTTACTTGAAAGCTTTCTGTGTGATTGCTAGTACAAAACTCTGTTGCTGAACCTAAGGATCAGAATAACTTATTGCTGAAAGTCTTACATTAAGCACAGTAAGGTGTTCCTGAATACTGAGCAGAATGTCGATGCTCTTAACTGATGGTCATTCGACCGAACGTCCTCCGCTCTTTACAGGACAACACTTCTTATATTGGAAAATGAGAATGGAGTTGTTCATAGGAGCAAAAGAAGCCGATTGCTGGCAGATTATAATGGAAAGAGATCTCGTAATTCCTCCAGCTAATCCCAGCGACTCTCGGCATGAATTTGAAAGGAAGAGAATTTTCTCGCTGAACACTAAAGCAAGGCACTACTTAGTGTGCGCTTTTGCTGGAAATGAGTTCAATCGCGTCTCTACTTGTAAGACGGTGAAAGAAATATGGGATAGACGTGCTTTGATCTATGATGGAACAGAACAAGTCAAGGAATCCAAAGTGAATGTATTAGTAACTCAATACGAAGCATTCAAAATGAAAAAGGATGAGTCGATAAATCAAATGTTTGATAGACTCACCGAAATCACTAATGCCATGGAATCTGTTGGCAAGACTATTTCCAATTCTCAGCTAGTCAGAAAAATACTTCGCTCACTGCCTAAAACTTGGGAAGCCAAGAAGACGGCAATTGAAGAAGCTAAAGATTTGACGAGCTTAAGTCTTCAACAGTTACTTGGTTCTCTCGTTGCTTACGAAAATGAGAACAAGGTTGCTGAAGATAAGAAGCCCAACGCTGTTGCATTTACAGGGAGAATTGAATCCACCGATGATTCTTAAGATGAATCCTCATCCGATTCAGACGATTAACTCTCCTTCATGGCAAGGAAATTTAAGAAGTATCTTCGCAAAAATCGTTTCAAGGGAAAACGAGATGCTAAAAAGAAGAATACAAAATCACACCAAAGTAAAGGTGGTGTATGCTATGAGTGCAACAAACCTGGTCATATGCGACCAGATTGCCCACTTCTAAATGAGAAGGGCAAACCTTCAAAACATAAGAAAGATGTCATGATGGCATCATGGAGTGATAGTGATGAGGAATCAGATCAGAACAATGAAACAACAAACATCTGCTATATGGCGGAAACTGATGCTGAAACTGAGAAGGTAAACGCTTTCTCACCCTCTGATCTATCTGCTAAAGATATTGAGAATCTTTTCTCAGAACTGTATGATAAAATTGAGTATTTGTCTGTAAATAATAAGGCTCTCAAGAAGGAGAATAAATTCTTGAGTGTTGAGAACGCTTCTCTCATGGAAGAGTTATCAGCAAAGGCTAAGAAAGCGGTAAAGCAACTTTCTCAATCTAAATTAAAGATTGAGGAACTGCAACAATAACTCAGTGCTGTGCACCACAAAAATGATTTATGTGTACTTGAGATGCATGATTCAAAAAATGAGAAACATGAGAAATATGTTCCTCCTCATGTTAGGAATGGCGAGTCTCATTATATTATTCAAAGGTTACCTACTTTGCTATTATTCTAGAAAGCCAGATCACTTTATCAAAAATTGTCATGTGAGACGAAATGATATGCTTGGCATTACTTCTAAAGTTGATGGTTCTATTGTTAAATGGAAGCAACGACCTACTTAAGTTCTCTCTCTATTTCAGGGATGCTTCAAGTCCATCGCTAAGGACCATATATGGTACTTAGATAGTGGCTGCTCGAGGCACATGTCAGGAGATGTCTCCTTATTCTCCACACTGGTTTTCCAGGATGGTGGTGCTGTCACCTTTGGTGATAATGGAAAAGGGATGGTTAAAGGAACGGGGACCATTTGCTGTTCTAACTCCCTAACCATTGAAGGAGTTCTTTATGTTAAAGGCCTCCAACACAATTTGATTAGTATTAGTCAATTGTGCGATAAAGGTTATCATGTTTCCTTCGATGAAAGGACGTGTAACGTTTCACGGGATGGTGTTACTTGCTTCATTGGTGAACACAAGAAAAACATTTATATCCTGTCTTTTAAGAACGTCTCTGCTGGAGAAAATTGTCTCTTGTCTGTTAAGGACGAGGCTACTTTATGGCATAGCAGGTTGGGACATGCAAACTATGACTTGCTGTCCAAACTTGCCAGAAAAGATGTTATTAAGGGATTGCCCAAAATTAAGTTTGACAATGGCAAGTTTTGCAAAGCTTGTTCTATTGGCAAACAAACAACGGTTTCCTTTAAAAGTAAAAGTATGATGTCAAGCAAAGCACCGCTTGAATTACTTCATATGGACTTATTTGGTCCAACAAGGACTCAAAGTCTAGGAGGTAAACGTTATGGATTAGTTGTGGTAGATGACCTTTCCAGATTCACTTGGGTTAAATTTTTAGCTCAGAAAAGTGATACGTTTGCAACCTTTGAAACCTTAGTCGAACAACTTCAAAATGAGAAAGGTGTTTCTCTATGAAGCATAAAAACGGATCATGGTACCGAATTTGAGAATCACGACTTCACTTCATTCTGTGAAGAATATAGTGTTAACCATAATTTCTCTACTTCATATACTCCACAGCAAAACGGAGTTGTAGAGCAAAAGAATAGAACCTTACAGGACATGGTGAGAACCATGTGGCTAGAAAGTGAGGTTGCTAAAAATCTGTGGGCTGAGGCTATAAGTACAGCATGTTATATCTCAAATCGAGTTCACTTAAGGCCCCCCTTAGGGAAAACTCCCTATGAGTTATATAAAGGCAGAAAACCTAATATTTCATAATTCCATCCATTTGGAAGTAATTGTTTTATCTTGAGACCTATTAAAGATGGTGTCGGAAAGTTTGACGCTCGATCTGATAAGGGCATATTCTTAGGATACTCTCTCACGAGCAAAGCATATAGAGTTTTTAATAAAAGAACTCTAACTGTTGAAGAGTGCCTCAATGTTAAAGTTGATAATTCTCCGACACAGGAAGAAGATGCTGTGGAAGCAGCAGCACAATTCTCAACAACAGTATCAAATGAAACATCACAGCAAACGATTGTTGATCTGAACGGAAACACTGTAGTAGATGTACAGCAAGTGCCTGCTGCACACACTGAAAATGTTTCTGGTAGTTTCCAGGATATACAAATAGAGGATCGTGTTCCTCCTTTATATAAGAAAAGACATCCTATTGACCAAGTCATAGGATCGATACACACAGGAGTGCGAACCCGACATACAACAAGTATGTACTGTGAACACTTCGCTTTTATTTCTCAAAAGGAACCTCAAGGCATTGATGATGTGCTCGTTGATCCAAATTAGATTCTCGCAATGCAAGAAGAATTGAACCAATTTGAGAGAAACAAAGTTTGGAGCTTCGTACCTAGACCTAATGATCATTCCATTATTGGAACAAAATGGGTCTATCGAAATAAACTTGATGAGTCTGGAAATGCTATGAAAAAACAAAGCCAGACTTGTAGCGAAAGGTTACTCTCAAGAAGAGGGTATCGATTATGATGAAACGTTCGCTCCCGTGGCGTGTCTTGAAGCAATACGCTTACTTCTAGCGTATGCTTGCTATAATGACTTCAAGCTATTTCAAATGGATGTGAAAAGCGCATTCCTTAATGGTGATCTAAAAGAGGAAGTTTATGTTGAACAACCTCCTGGATTCACCGATCCAAAATTTCGCAATCATGTTTATAGGCAATCTAAAGCTTTATATGAGCTTAAGCAAGCTCCGAGAGCATGGTACGAAAAGCTTAGTTCCTTTCTTATAGGAAAAGGATATAGGCGTGGTAAATCGATACAACCTTGTTTCTTAAGAAATAGGATGCTGATATTTTAGTCACTCAAATATATGTGGACGACATTATATTTGGTTCAACGAATGAACAACTATACACCAAATTCTCTAACTTTATGAGAGGAGAATTTGAAATGAGTCTCATGGGAGAACTCACTTTCTTCCTTGGACTCCAAATTAAGCAAACTGAAGATGGAATTTTTATCCATCAAGAAAAGTACAGCAAACAGCTGCTCAAGAAATTTGAACTTGAGAATGTTAAACCTTTGTCGACTCCTATTGGTAGTAATAGCAAGATTGAAAAAGATGAAGGTGTAAAGGAAGTTGATTCCAAACTATACAGAAGCATGATAGGGTCATTACTCTATCTTACGGCTTCGAGACCTGATATCATGTTTGGCGTATGCTTATGCGCTAGATATCAGTCTGCTCCAAAAGAGTCACACCTTACTGCAGTTAAGAGGATCTTTAGATACCTCGCAGGGACTGTTAGCTTAGGTTTATGGTATCACAGGGGATCGTTGCTGGATCCCATTGGATATTCAGATGCGGACTATGCTGGATGCCGCATAGATAGAAAATGTACTTCTGGTACTTGTTAATTATTAGGAAATATGTTAATTTCCTGGTTCTTTAAGAAGCAGACATCAGTTGCTTTATCCGCAGCTGAGGCAGAATACGTTGTAGCAGCCAGTTGCTGTGGTCAGTTACTGTGGATGCGACAACAACTTGAAGACTATGATCTTCATTTCAACAGTATTCCATTAATGTGTGATAACACAAGTGCAATAAATTTATCACGAAATCCCGTCTATCACTCGAGATCTAAGCATATCGAGTTGAGACATCACTTTTTGCGTGATAATGTACAAAGTAGGAAAGTTGAGATTCAGCATATAAATACTAAGCAACAGCTTCTTGATATTATTACCAAACCACTTGACAATGAAAGGTTTGAATATTTACGAAGTGAATTAGGGATATGTAATCCTAATCTCTGAGATAATAATATCGTCATCTAACTATTTTTAGAAATTTTTGATAGGAAAATAAAATTTCCTACGGTGCCATTTTCTTTTTTATTTCTTTCTATAAAATATTCTTTAAAAAGGGAATTACCACTACGGTAAAATCCCTAACTTCCTTCATCTTTTCTTCAAGCTCTACCTCCTTCCTCCCTCTCTTCTTCCCAATCTGATCATGACACCCAATTCTGCAAAATCTTCAAAGGGGAAGGGAAACCCTAATAAACGGTCGCAGGCTGTGACTGCTTCCACCAGCAACTCTCCATTCAGGAGAATCTCCCAGTTACTGAGGGGGAGTCTCCGCTACTGCATGCCCCTGCTCCTGTGGTCACTTAGACCAAGGAGACACCTATTGTTGTTCTTATTAAGGAAAATGTAGCTTCGGCAGTTGATGCCACTGTTTTTGGCGATTCTAAAGTTGCTGAAAGGAAAACCCTCGCTGTCGAGGAAGAAACTATTGCACTAGAGGAGGTTACCAAGTTTACACCGGCTGTGTCCGAGTTCTCTGACAAAGCGGACACCTCTCTCACTCCAGATCTAGAACTCTCTAATGATGAGAGTAAGGAAAGTGAGGATCTTGATGCTACTCAGTCCGTGGGTGAACAGGACCCTTCTGCTGAGAAGACCCGTGCTGCGGATGACACTGTGGAGGTGGTTTGCTCTGTTGTACGGAATCCTCCTCCTGTTGGCTCTGCTTTGGGTATTGTTACTCGCACCAGGATGAAGCGACCTTTCGCTGGTCTAAAGGATGGTATGCACTCTAGCTCTCCTGGTCATAAGAAAGTGAAAAATACAGATTCTTCTGTGTTTATCCCTGAGATTGATCAGAATGTCTCTCTGGCTGAATTAAATCGCATTCTTGCTGATGATACAAAGCCCAGCCGTAACATGGCAAAGCGAACATTGCTGCTTGCAAGCGTGTTGTTTTTCACAGGTTCACTGAACATCAGTTGCACTTTGCTGAGATGTTTGAGAAGTTGACCTGGCGGTCTTTCTGTGAGTATGATGGCATAGGTTCTATCTCTAAAGTCAATGAATTTTATGCCAACATTATCTTTTATAAGGAGGATTCACTCATTAAGTACATCAAGGTGCTAGTTGATGATAAAATCTTCGTCTTCTCTATGTTTGATGTTTGCCGCATCTTTAACTCTGATCCTGTCGTAGACAACGGGACGGCTTTTAAGAGTGAGGGAGTTTGCCGAAGAATTGGGCTTCTCAATCCTAAATTCCACTCCGTATTATCCTCAAGTGAATGAACAGGCCAAACCCTCCAATAAATTAATTAAAAATAACATTTAAAAGATGGTCGGGCTTAATCCAAAGAAATGGCATGAAATACTGAATGATACATTATGGGCTCTAAGAGTCACTAAGCGCGAAAGAACCGGGGAAACTCCATTCGCGCTAGTCTACGGTCACGACGCTGTATTACCCATCGAAATGAGGTATAAATCGCTTCGTGTCAGCCAACCTTGTCTATAGGACGAAGCTATGCACATAGCATTAGAAGAGTTGGAAAGAAGGAGATTGGAGGTTGTAGACAAGATAGAAGTACACAAACGGATGATATCCCGTCATTACAACAAGAAAGTCGTTCATAAACACTTTCAAGTTGGCAACCTGGTTTGGAAGATGGTCTTACACTTAAAGTCTAAAGACCACATTCTAGGAAAGTGGTCTCCGAATTGGAAAGGACCATATCAGGTAAGCGAAACCTTCTCGGCCAATAGCTATAGGTTGTCGACCCTTCAAGGAGTCAGACAACCTCTAAAAATTAATGGTAAATACTTGAAACTCTATAGAAAAACTATCTGGGAATCTCACGAAAGAATTCTAAAAAAACGCTTCCCAGTTATATGTGAAGAAATTGCTACGAATTAAATTTATAAGTACATTACACAGCTATAGACTAATGTGTTTGTTTACAGGGTGTCATCCCTTGAAGCCTTATGTCTACACCTGGTAGATGAAAAAAAAATTGATTTTGTTTTAAGGGTGTTATCCCTTGAGACCTAAAAAAGGAAAAAATGGCATCACCTCCCGGGGACCTGAGAGCTTGAACTCGCCACGTCTTTTCTAGGCATCATGCGTGCCGCTTCCATAAACAGGAAGGTCAGAACCTTGGCCCGGGTTCGCTTCAGGGTGACTTCGTTCTTCTGACGAAACCAAGACTTCAAATCGTCTTGGCTCTGCTGGTCAGAAGTATGAGCAGATCATTCGGCGAGCAGGGTGTCAACCACGGAAACACGTTCCTTAAGATCCTTCTCAAGAGCCAAGAGTTCTGCAATCCTAGCTTGGACTTGTGTAAGCTGGCGAGACAAGTCTTCCCTCTGCCTCCTAAGAAGCCTCACATCAGCCACTCCTTCCGCCTAATTCATCAGAAAATCGGCAATCTTGGACTCGGCACTGCGAGATGTCTGGAGGTCTTGTAAGTAAACTGGCCATTCAGTCCAGAATTGCCCCTTGAAGTCCTGACAAGCTGCTAGCATTTGGATCGTAGCGGCAGGGGAACTCTCAATCTCCTTGATGCAGCTCTGAAGGGCCTTAAACTGATCCTCGGGGAAGGTCTCAAGATGGAGGAGATCCCCAACGCGGTCTACGTTCTCCGTCAGGCGGTCATAGTCGCTAAAGCAGCTTGGAGCGCCTTCCCCAAGTGTCTCGCCTGACGGTTGGCTGGGAGGTCGGATGGTCGGCATTGCAGTTTGTTGACCTGCGACAATAGAAGGGTTAGCGCGTGTCGTGCCTACCGCCTCTGGAGTAGCAGCCTCTATCACAATGGCAATAGCCTCCGACTCCTCAGTTACTAAGACCTCAAGACTTGAGGAAGGGATATTCTACAAATTGAAGAAAGAGTAATCGTCAGTACTGAAATTGAACAAGTAAAGTCTACATAGACCTGGAATACATACCTCGAAAGGAGGCTGGTTTGCTTCGTCGATCCTAGAAGCTTCCTTAGGGTCAGGCACCCCGGAGAGATTTGGTTCCTGAGGAAAAAATAAATAAAATGTTGTGCTTGAGCTCTGAAAACGAAACAACATAGGTACAGGAATGCATACCATTTCTCGAGAGGATTCTGCCATTTGAGAACTCAAAGGGGTCCCTGAAGATTCCGAGGCCTTAATAGAAATGGGGACAGGGTTCTGAATGGCAGGACGACGGTGCTTGAAAGAAATTGAAATTGGTACATCTTCAGAGTAAGACGACTCATGGGAAGGAGCCTTTCGCTTGCTAGGCGCTCCCTTCTCGACCTTCTTGCCCTTGGAAGCAAGAATCTGCCGACGACGTCTAGCCGGGGGAGGAGGGCTCCTTTCTGGTGAAGACTCCCCTGACTTTACATCTAAAACTGCAACATATGTCAGATAGGGATTATTCAGTTCAAAGGGCAAGAAAAACAAGTTCAGTTTATACCAGCAGGCCTCTGTCCAGTCTTTAGCATCATCTCAGACGAAAGATAAAGATCTGGCTCATTGGAAGTCTGAAGAAAAGCCATCTTCTTCAAAAGGGTGTCAAATGTGATCGCCAATTGAACAACAAAAAATTATGTGGCATAAATTGAAGTAGACCCGAAAGGAAACTCCATGTGACGGATCTCCATCTTCTTGGACAGAAGATTCATCGTGGCTTGGAAAGAATCCTTTGAAAAAACACTGGTAACCCGTGTATGGATCAGGATATTGAAGGTGACGGAGAAGGGGACTGATGAGCTTTGAACAAAACCAACTTGTCTTGCACAGAGCTGGGGGTCGTAGACTTTAAAACAAAATCCCCCCTCTGACATACAGACCAGGTCCCTACTGGTCAAGATAGCATCCCAATATAGGCCTGGGGTGAGCCTCTGCCGGCGCTTCAAAATAAGATGGCCTGCAGGGAATGGGACCCAATTGCGGCGCTCACCCCGCCCGGTATCCATAATGTGTCTTATATGCCCCGTCACAGAGCCATATAACCATTTGTCCTTGGCTTGGCCGCAGGACTCCAGCATGTGCGTCCCATAGCAGCTGATCTGGGTGGCACCAGAAGGCATCTGGTACCTTGTGAGCCCTGGCATCCATAGGCAGGACCATAGATGAACAATCTAAAGGGGGCCGCCAGCCGGATAGCTTGGAAAGGGGCTTGTGCACGTGCTAGCCTTGTGCATACCCTGATAGACTAATCCCAACAGAAACGGGGCCCGGGTAATCTTGCTGGAGGCCGAGCTCAGAAAATTGGCAATACCGTAGACAAGCTTTGGCACTCTCTTGCCAGTAAAGTAGAAAACATACTTGCTCAGCCAGACGCTGAAGAACTCGACCTCCTCAGCCTTTCCCCAGATAGCAGTAGACTGACCTTTGATCATTTGAAGGTGCCTCCTCGCTATGCTCAAGATTTGGAGCATCTCCGTGGGTTGTGGTCGTCGTCTACAGGGTGGAGGTGAACAGGGGTACCAGCCACGTAACTCTCCGTCAAGAAGTTTATGTCCTCCAGAGTAATGGTCATGGGGCCCTCGGAGAAGTAAAAGCAGTTTACCGAGTCGTTCCAGAAAGGAAGTAGACTGGCACATACCCGAGGGTCGCAGCGCTTTGTGACTAAAGAGAGTCTGAAGAAGGACCAGAGGCCGCAAACCTTCAACCTGGATTGCAACTTCCCAAGCCAACTGGAAAACCATTGTTGCACCACTGGCTTTTTAACGGAGGCACAAAGAACCCATTCTTCTTTTCCCAGTTCAGGGGGTCCACGATGTCCTCCCGGCAGATAGGGATTTGGAACTCCGTGATCAAGTACTCAAGAGGTACCAGACCGAGAAAGAGAGCAGGGTCAAGGACGGGACATAGGGTTAACCCGTCGTCGCCGGTCTGGACCATACCGGAGGGACCAGCACGCTGAGAGTGCCACTAGAAGGTTGCGAAGGATGACATGATCAAGATTGGGAAGTAGGGTTTTCAGAGAAGACTACGGGGGTTTCAAGAAGAGAGAGAGAGCTCGAAGGACGAGTGAAAGGAGGGAAACGAAAGGTTTTCTTTAACTCCAAGAAACTGACAGACGTGCTCAGGTGACAGAAGTCCCCTCAGCAAAAAGAGGGGGGATTATTCTTGGGCCTATTCTCTGATGGGTTAAAGCCCACGAGAGGAATATAAGGGATGAGAAAAGGTGTGGTGCTCATGCCAAGTCTACAGCCCACGTCTGCGTAGGTCACATGTCTTAAGAGGACGGTTTGTTGACTCCGAGATCTACGGAAGGTAGTTTAGATTGGGAAGTTCTTCGGAGAACGTGACAGACATCTTGGACTCATAAGATCGAATATAAAAGGAATGAGATCTTCCCAAAGAAAGACACGATCAATCAGCTAAACAAAAGCACTGCATTGCTCGTCACCCCATAGTTATTAGGATTCCCCGACCTGGGCGAAACTCGTGAGGTTTCATTGGTCTTCACCTCCACCATCAGAGTGAGAAACCGTAGCTCTGGTAGCCAATCTCCGCCAGCATTCCACCGCCAGGACGAGCCACCGTAGTCCCGGCAAATAATTCCGCTTTCGTTTCCGCCACCAGAGTGAGCAACCGTAGCCTTGTTATCCATATCCGCTACCACTTTCGGCCACACTCTGTCCCCCAAGCTCCAGCAAACAGTTTTCACCATCTAGGATCGTAAGTCTACAGCCCCTCGTCATCAAGTCTACGACGTCCCGTCCAAATTCACAAGTCCACAGCGCCCCGTCATCAAGTCTACGACATCACCGTCGTCCAATTTCGCAAGCCCGCGGTGTCCAGCGGCAAGTCTACGACACTACTATCGTCCAGATACACCAGCCTGTAGCGCCCAGCTGCAAGTCTACGACACTACCGCCCAAATTTCACAAGTCTGCAGCGCCCAACAGCGAGTCTATAACGTCGCACCGTTGTCCTTACTTTATTTTTCATGGTTGTAAGCATTTTATTCTTATTGTAAAACTTCATTCATTTAACTAAATCTATTTCTTTTTCTTACTGGCGACCACATCTAAAGACCCTGTGAGTATTATTGCTAAATATTTCCGACGTGATCCGTTTCGACGCGAACAGGCAGATATGCAGTATTCACTCGTTACTGTCGGCCTTTCGCTTCTTCGTTATGTTGCATCTTGAATGTGAAATTATTCTGATGTAGCATGTTTAGTCTTGTCTTTAGTTCGGTATCATTTTTTTGCCAACTTAAATATATATATTGCTGAGTTGTGACATGCCACTGAATCCTAATGATGGTGTGTTCAATTTCCCTAACGACATCATAGCATTTTGTTATTGGATTTCAGGCATTTTAATTATTTGGGAAACACATTTTAAACAGCATGGATTTGAAAAAGGAGTTCGATAAGTTCAAGAAGCGGCAGGAAAAGTGTCAGTCTACTTTGACCCGCATTGCTGCCAAAGCCAACGCGTCAAGGACTCCATCAAAGCCGTTCATTGCACCTCTTGCCAATGGAAAAGCTCAATTTCCAATTGTCAAATTCTCTAATGATATCGAGAGGCTTCAGCACATTAATAGCATATGCAAAAGCCCCTGTTGGAGCTCAAATGAAGGTGTCATAGACCTGCTGTTTTAGGTAGATCACCAAAAATATTACTTGTACCTTTTTATATGTTACTGTTGGGGCTGCGTGCATGTAGACACAATGGACGTGGTAACATTTTTTGTTTTGCAAAAGTTGGTCCTTTTGCTTAAATATCATATGCTGTTTGTATGTGATAGATTTTGAAGTGGACTTTTTCCCTTGCCCGATAAACTTACATAATAGTTTCAAATTTTCAATTTTGTGTTGCTGATAGCAGTTGCTTCGCAATAAAGCATAAAGATTATCCGGTTGTTATGTGTTCTTTTAATGGCATAGAAGTGTTTTATAATAAGGACGTCATTGCGCTGCATTCAGACGAGAATAAAAGGCTGGCATATTATCTCTTGGTGCATGGTCTTTTCTCATCCCTTGTTTCCGTTCATGATAGGAAATGTTGCTTAAATTTTTGCTACTTATTAGCTGCTTCTAAAATGTATTCTGTTGTCATCTTCTGGCATTACACTGTCTTTTTTCTTAATGTAGACAAGGCAGGCGCTGACTCCGGGGCAGATAAACGAAGCATGTTACGTGGACATGAATGCTAATAAAGCCGTGTTTGAAAGCTTCGCCAACAATCCGAAAGTTCATTACGACGAAAAGCGCCTCTCTTACAAGGTTTGTGTGGCACATTGAAACTTCCAAATCTGCCAATTTTATGAGAAGGGGAAATCTTCTGGTGGACTAAAACAATTGTCGTCCATGGCCATCAGGCCAAGTGTCACAGGTACAAGACGAGTGTCGGAGCCCGTCGTCTACAGAAGATTGAGCGAGGCTGCTTGGGCGGCGTCCATGGGTTGGAGCGCATAGAAAACAGCGAGCGTTCGTTGACACTTGACGGATTAAATGAAGGTTTGAGTCGGTGCTCGGACGATGATGCTGGCACCAGGCACAACGTGACCAGATTACTCACGCGCGGAGGCTTGAGGGGATGCTCGTGTGCGGTTTCATGAGCAAGGTTCGTGAAGAGGTACGAACGTGGACGGTCTTGGTCACAAAGGTACGAGAGATCGAAAGAGCAATGGACGTGCCACTTGGTGAGGGGGCGCATATGAAAGGATATGATACTTGAGGGGGGTGTTGGTGAAAGGGTGTGTTCCTTGGGTGGGTTCCCCTTGGACAGCTACAATACTTGTAAGGAACGCATAGATTAGAAATGATGCGACCCCAATAGGCATGAAGGACGGTTACGGGTAGCACCCACTTGGACGGACGTGTCCTTTGTAATAGTTAGTGAACAGCCCCGAACTCCTCTATAAGAAGGCTTGTAATGGGGCGTGGACAAGCATAGAGAGTTGTACGTACAAAGTTCTGATAAAGGTATTGGGTTGTTTGCTCAAAGGGAACGCTAGTTAGAAATTGCTTCCGCTAGGTTGTGTGTTTTTAGTGGCTGGTCAGGCTCGAAGACAAATTTCGACGCCCACATGGTGGTTTACTTGATAGAGCGAAATTACCCCTGTGACACAAGCATGATGTAATGGACAAGAATCAGCTTCTATACATAATAAAGAAGTTCTAGGAGGGTATTGTTGTTATTGACCTTAAGGATGCTTATCCGAATGTAATGGAGGACATACATGTGAGTTTCTGGAATGCAAGTTCATGCTGTATGCATCAATGACTATTTTATGTTAATTCTTCCGATGCCATGATGTGGAGCAGTGTTGTTAAGGCGCCAAGGTGCGGCGCGCCAAGGTGCGCAAACCGTCCCTATCGCCCGAGGCGCAAGGCGCAGTGCCCAAGACTCGCCTTTGTGATTAAGGAGCACATATAGAAAAATATGTAATACATATGATTTGTAATAGCATTAAATCCAAATCTGAAGTTTGAAAGAGTTTAACTGATCCATAACAAAATGGCATCAAAAGATACATAACAAAATGGCATCAAAAGATACATAACAAAATGACATCAAAAGTTCCATAATAAAATGGCATCAAAAGATAACTAACTAATAATCAAACTCATCATCGTTAGTTTGTCCCCTTCAATCTCCTCATGGACGTCGACATGGGCTCCAACATCATCATCATCATCAAGTAACCTCAAACTAGTTGAGCCCCTAATCATCCAAACAACTTCGTTAACAGCCGACGCTATCTCAACTGCACCCCATGTCAATGTTTCTCCGCTGAAAATTAAGTCATCACCCGCATCTTCTTCCATCTCACCAATCAGTCATTCATTACAATAATCGATTCTATCAAAAGAAAGAGGGTCAATCACATCACGAACATCATATATTTCTTTCAACCTCTGGTTGTACTTGACGTAGATAAGGTCAAGTAACCTTTGATGCTCAAGTCGTTTCCTCTTCGTTTTATGAATTTGCATTATGATATAAGGATTTTCGGAAAGCTCATAACAACAAATGAGAATTCTTTCACTTTAACTGTATGAATAATGACTTAATTGCTCAAATGTACTCCAATTACGCTCACATCCAGTTGCGCTACATGTTAAACTCAAGATCTGAATGGCAAGTCGTTGAAGATTAGGAGTATCACCACCAAATAAAATCCACCACTCCACTGTAAAAACAAAATGTTCCTTTGGATAAGTTTCATCGAACAACAATGTCAACAAACGTGCTAGATGAAAACAAATATATAATAAGAAAGTACCCGGTGATCGGGGAGTTCCAAAATTCCCAGTGCATCTCTTATAATACGTCAATTCACCTGTGATTTTGTCATGAACCTCTAGAGAAGGAATCAATCTAGCTTTGCAATCAATCAATCCTCTGGCGATCTCTCCATCGGTGGAACTTGGATCATAGTAAGCAAGATATAAGGCATGTCCAGCTACATACAAAGGATGATGGAGCTGACAATCCCACCTCACATCAATGATCTTGAAGATATCCTTATATTTATCATTTTTTCCATTGAAAGACCTTTGAATAGTCTTTTTGGCTCTGTCCATTGTCTCATAGATATAACCCATGGCTGGCTTCTTCTCATTATCCACGAGACGTAAAACCATCACTAGGGGGCCCATCACCTTGAGTGCATACAATACACTATTCCAAAATGTCACCCGCAACACTGTTGCATTTGCCCTTTTCCCTTTAACCGTCTTCGACAACTTGTTATCTTCCCATTCTTGTGATCCAAACATCTTTCTCAAGTTACTTTTTAACACATGGAGCCTCTACAACGCAAGAAATGTCGTTGCAAACCGGGTGATGCAGTGTCGGATCAGTTCCTCCTTCTCTGTGAATGATCTCATGGTACTTAAGACACTACCATGATTATATATAAATCTCACTAAGAATATGGCCTGCACAACCGTTTTCTTCACTTGCGGGATTTTTCCGATGTCTTCTAATATCAAGTCTATACAATGTGCTGCACAAAGAGTCTAGAATACGTACTTTCTCTTCACCTGAAGTAACTTTTCCGTCATTACAAAATGAATATACTTCAGTCAAAGGAAAAATTGATCACTAAAAATTACATTAGAACTTAAATGTGACTCACCAGCTAGCACAAAGTTACTTTCCTTGTCTGTAACAACTTTTACTACATTTCTCTCCCCTATATCCACCACAAATGAGTCTAGCAATTCAAACAACTTCTCTCTCGTTTTGGCATATGACGAAGCATCGACAGTTCTGATAAACATGCTACCCTTCGTTGAATTGACCAAAAAGATGATCAAAGATCGGCCTCTTTTGTCTGTTTATCCATCGGACATTATTGAACATCCATAATGTATCTGACTTTCAATGTGGTCTTTCATCAGGTCTTTGGTGTATTCACCCTCTTTATCGAGACACGTAACCCCTGCTTCATGGTAGCTCGACGGCTTCAAGTTTGGGTCCTATCTCTCTATATGTTCGATCATCTTACCGATGCTCGCAAGCAACTTGTCATTAATCACTTCTTGGGATTGAGATTGTGTACCTTCATGCATCTTCAACAATACTTGGATAAATTTCACGAGTTGTCTTCTTTCTTCAATGAAATTCGTTTGGAACATATCCCCAGAGAAGAAAACTCTGTGGCAAACGAATTGGCACAACATGCTTCCTATTTTAGAGTTAGCCCTCAATTATTTCAAGAAATTGGAGGGCAGGTACAATAATTTTCTTCAGTGTTGACCAGTGACACCACACATGTAATTGCCATAAGTATTTTTCGTTTGACGATCAATTGGAGAAAATCATTCATGGAATTTTTCTCCAATCCTCGGAAAGGGGGCAACCCGTCAAGTAAAATTATCGGCGGGATTCTATACTTTAATCGATGACGTGTTATATCGAAAGCAGAATGATGGTGTCTTTTTGAGATGCATCGATATGGATGAAGTGATCCCTATAATGTTGGAAGCACATCTGGGATTGTGTGGCCTTCATCATTCTGGGCCGAATATGTGTTGGTTGATCAAGAGGAATGGTTTCTTTTGGCCTTCGATGATGAAAGATTTTATAAATATGGTTAAAAGATGTGAAAGTGTCCAAAACGTGGGCCAGTATCTCATGTACCCGCGACTCATTTACACCCTGAAATCAAACCTTGGCCATTTCGATCATGGGCAATGGATATGACTGGAAAAATAAGACCAAGATTGAGAACGGATATTCTTATATCCTTGTGGCCACAGATTATTTCACTAAATGGGCCGAAGCAAAGGCTTATAAGAATATTACTCAAAATGATGTGATAGATTTTCTTCGATCAGACATTATTTATAGATTTGACATTTCTCGAAATATCGTGGTCGATAATGCCATTGTTTCTAATGGTAGTTTAAGTAAGGAATTTACATCGGAGTTTGGATTTGTGTTGACAAATTCCTCTGCCTATTCTGCTCAATCGAATGGACAGGCTGAATCTACTAATAAGATTATAAAGAACGCCATTCAAATGAAAATCGATGATAATCCTCGATCTTGACATACATTGTTACTAGATGTTCTTTGGGCTTTGCGTGTTACTAAACGTGAAAGTTTTGGTCAGGCGCCGTATAGCTTGGTTTATGGACAAGATGGGATTGTCTCGATCTCCCGAGTTGTGGTCACAATTAATTGGGATAATCGATGTTACTGAAGAAATATAGTCGATTGAGAAAGTAATTCAATTCGCTAAGTAATAATAAAATTATAAGTGGATCATTATGTAGAAAATACAATCATTCTGTCGAAACTATGCACTTTCGATCTTCCATTATTGTAGCAACTATTATGGACAAGAAAGTCGATTGTCGCAACCATTGGAGTTTGAGGACAAACTCTTCTCAACAAGGGGAGGATGATACTAGGACCATCGACGCACCATCGACTAGAGCTGTCAGCTTGCTCATCATCGATTAACTGACGAACCAAGGTGCCGTCGAAGGAAGGAGCCGTCGAAGGAAGTCTGGTCGAAGCCGATGCAACCTTGCATTGAAGACAGGCATTAAAGGTGCATTGATTGTCCAGCCACCCTCGCCTCCACTATCTTGCATTCATGGTTGTTGCATTTCCAATAAGCCATTTATGGTTCGTCCATGAATGTTGCCATGCATGCATTATTTTACATTCATTGTCTTGCATTTAAGTTCTTGTTCAGGTAATCCCTATATAATGGGAGCACTTGTAAGCATTTGAGAGAACTTATTGTTATCAGATTATAAACCCTTTTGTCAGACTTTGTTTTCTGCCCGAAGTGAGTGGATTCTCCTTTAACCTCGTCCTTCATTTGGTGGATTCCAAGTGCGGACTGAGTCGAGCGTTCAACCGGTGGTTGTGTTTATGTATCCTCCGCGTTGTTCCTCATCCTCGTCTTGAAGCCTTCAACCTTGAGCGGGTATTCGATCTTCTCGCTTGTTGCGGCTTAACCTTGTGCGCTAATTCCCGAACATCATTGAAAGTCCAATATTGTTGTAGTTCGACCGCATCTGCAAAATGAGGTAAGTCCTCGAAGATACCTGGCAATGGTTTGCTCTTGGGCTTCTTGGACAACGCACACCAGCAATAATCTCTCCAACTCCCTCGTGTACTCTGATACACTTGAAACTTGCTAAAGCGACTGCAAATTGAGGTAGAGATCCCATCGATAATGCTCCGGCAGAAACCTCTTAGTCATAGCCATCTTCATTTTCGACTATGTTCGTATCTGATCACGTCCTTTTCTTCGACGCTAGTGGTTGGTGTTCTCCTACCATAAACTGGCGTACGCCAAAGATGCGCTCTACCGTGTGCATCCAGTCGATGAACTCCTCGGAGCCCTAGTTTCCTTCGAACTCCTCATCGTCGGGGCTCTTCTCTCCTGCCTACAATACTCGGGTGAAGATCCTCGTTGAGACTCCTCACGCCATGGGTTCTTCTCATCATCGCTGTCTATTCGACTGTAGGAATAACTGCATGGTGTGTCCGTGATGGCTGTAGTTGCTGCTGAAGATCGGATATCTGCTCCTTAAGCCGAGCAACTTGTGCTTTGTCTAGAGTCATACCACATTGAAATCTTCTGGCCATTGACAACCGCGGGCTCTAATACCAAAATGATACGGGGATGGAAAGGAATAGATGATTCCAACACCGAAAACGAATGGGGACGTCACTGAAAAGGGTGTGGAATGGAGTGACGCTAGAATGGACAGAAGGTGTGTAGGGTAGGCGGCTGAATTATGAAAAAGAAGGGTTGAGATCAACCTCCACGGATACAGATGCGCCACTGTGAAAAGAAGACTCGGATAGACTCGTTTGGCCGTGGATACAGAGACACCCCCACGAACAGGACGAGGATGAGGAACAACGCGGATGATACAGAAACACCACCACTGGTTGAACGCTCGACTCAGTCCGTACTTGGAATCCACCAAATGAAGAACGAGGTTGAAGGAGAATCCACTCATTTCGGGCGGAAGACAAAGTCTTATAAAGGGTTTATAATCTGATAAAAATAAGTTCTCTCAAATGCTTACTCGGGCTCGCATTATATAGGGATTGCCTGAACAAGAACTTAAATGCAAGACAATGAATGTAAAATAATGCATGCATGGCCACATTCATGGACGAACCATAAATACCTTATTGGAAATGCAACAAACATGAATGCAAGATAGTGGAGGCAAGGGTGGCTGGACAATCAATACACCTTTAATGCCTGTCTTCAATGCAAGGTTGCATCTACTTCGACCGGACTTCCTTCGACGGCACCATGGTTCGACAGTTAGTCGATGATGAGCAAGCTGACAGCTCTAGTCGATGGTGCGTCGATGGTCCTTGTATCAATTTGTCTTGTTTTACACACAAGGCCCTATTCTGGATAACGTAACAACCAAAACGTTTAAGACAATATTGCATTACAAAATGAGACTATCATAAGAGATCCTCTCGTATTTGTTGGAGGTTATGTGTGAAAGGATTGGATAGGAAGGGAGAAGGTGCTAGTAGAATGAAGGTTCTGTACTGTCGACGACCTTCTGTAGGATAGATGTAACCTTCTGTAGAACTATTGCTCCTACGAGGGATGAATATTTGATGGAGTTCAAGTGTTTCGGTTGCAAACTATTTTTTCTTTCATTTATTCAGATGATTACACACTCCTCTATATATTGAGAGGAGTATAAACTCAAATGACAATAGAAAACGCTACCTTAAATGACAGATTTAATGATCTACTTAAATGATCTCTTTAAATGCTCCGTTTAATGACATTTTTGTTACTACTTTTAATACCCCATTAACCTTGATCATAAATTACCTTCAACAACCCCTCTTAATTTATGATCTTCAAGAAGTCTTGGAATGTCTCGAACTTCAAGATACCACATTGGTAAGAACATCTGCGGGTTGATCATGGGTACTGATGAACTATATAAGTATCTCCTTCTACGAAACCATGTCTCTATGATATGATGACGAAGTTCTATGTGCTTCGATCTTGCATGCAAAACTGTTTCTTGGTCATAGCAATTGCAAATTAGTTATCACAGAAGATTGTTGTTGGCTCGTCTACCTTCAGTTGTAGTTCTAGAAGTAATCTTCTGAGCCAAACAGCTTCTCTTGTAGCCTCATTTGCTGCGATGTACTCAACTTCTACATATATGAGAGGGCAACGGTGCTTTGCTTCTTTGAACTCCATGAAATGGGCTTTGTTCCAATGCATAACAAGTATCCTAATGTGCTTCTGCGATCATCCAAGCATCCTGCCCAATCACTACGTACGTAACCCACTAGATCATCCTTCTTCTCTTTTGTACACTTTAGTCTAACTTTTTGTGTGCCTTTTAAATAACGTAGAACCCTCTTTACTACTGTGGAATGAGTTCTACTGGGGTTGCTCATGAATCTAGATAGCAAATTCACTGAATGAATAATATCGGTCTGAGTATGAGTCAGATAGATAAGAGAACCAACCAGGCTTCTAAAGAACTTCGAGTCAAAGCTTTTTTAGAATCTTCGTTCTATAACTTCTCATTGAGTGACATCAGAGTAGAAGTTGGCTTTGCATTCTCCATACGAAACTTCTTCAACGGATCCGCTATGTACTCCTAAGAAATGAAAATATCTTCTTTCTTCTGCTTCACTTGAAATCCGAGAAAGTACTTCATTAAGCCAAGATCTGTCATCTCGAACTCTTCCATCATGGCTTCCTTGAACTTCTGCAACAAGCTTCTGCTGGTGCTAGTGCAGATCAAATCCACCCCGAAGGGTTAGGGCAATAAGGTATTTGAAAATGCTAATGTATTAGCTTCTCGTTTCTCCCCTGTCATCAGGTCCCCTAATAACCAACGAATGGCAAGTGCTTTTCAGTCGATCAGAATCGAAATTAAAGGATTAACGAAAATGCGCAAAAGCTCTATTTGATCCACTTAGAGACATACTATTAGAAAATCAGGACCAACCTTAGAACGCGGACTGAGTCGAGCGTTCAACCGATGGTGGTGTTTCTGTATCCTCCTCGTTGTTCCTCATCCTCGTCTTGTTCGTCGTCGTGTCTCTGTATCCACGGCCAAACGAGTCTATCTGAGTCTTCTTTCACGGTGGGGCATCTGTATCCGTGGAGGTTGATCTCAACCCTTCTTTTTCATCATTCAGCCGCCTACCCTACACACCTTCTGTCCATTCCAACATCACTCCATTCCGTATCCTTTTCAGTGACGTCCCCATTCGATTTCGGTATTGGAATCATCTATTCCTTTCCGTCCCCGTATCAGTTGGCATTCGCGAGGAGATCGTACTGCAATGGGTTTGGCAAGTTGTTGTGTGTGCATGACAAATGATCGGGCAGATTGTGTGAATCGAACACATGGGCTGAAAATGAATGTGTGCCTTGTTGCTTGAATGCATATGCATTGATTATGTGAACCAAATATGAATAAGTATGAACCCCGAGGTTTGGACGTATTCGTATATAATCCCAAACAAGATCAGAGGACTCCCATGGGATGCTTGTCATGGCGTTGGACGAAACCACCCACATACTCGATACACCTTATTACCTTGCTGGCGGTCATAATCTCTTCATTCTTAATTTCACTCATATGTCACTACAAAACCATTGGTTAGTATTCACTTGGCCAAAAACTTAGTTGCTAACTTACACCTATTCTCATTATCGTTCAACCTTGTTGATGCTTCTCGAAAATAAATGCTAATGTAAATGAGTCAGGGTGTCCCATTTCCATCACTTCAATATCCAACATCGATAGCACTTTGCGTATTGTCTCCAATAACACAACTAACCACTATAACACATGACACACACAACACGCAATATATAACACATAGCACACAACAAGCAACACTTGGCATGCCATGCTCAACAGTAGCACTCAAACTCATAACTCCCATCAACTCTACATACTGATTTATAACTCCATACCTCCCATCAACTCTACATACATGATGTCAAAATTTTCGGGACGTTACTGATTGCTCCGGATATACATTAGTTAAATTTATAACTCATAAAGCAACGTGTTTGTAAATTTCTAGAAAGCACTATGCAATTACCAAATGAGAAATATTCTGCTATAAAAATTATAAGAACTAATTACGGTATGAAATTTGATGACCTTGACCTCACTAGGACATTGATCATAGCGTTTTTGCTCCATACACTCCTTAATAGACAGAGTATCGAAAAAAAAAATTGCATTCTTATAGACATAACTAGGACCATGATTCGTAAGAGCACCGTCCTAGAGTCTTTGGGCGAAAGCTGTTAATATAGATTTATAAATGTCTAATAGGGTTCTATTAAAACCTAACGTTCTACTATTATCTCCAATATAGCCTCCATTAGACGATATGACTAACGGCGTCCTGCGTGGCACTCACGTGGCATCCTGCCGGCAACTAACATCATCTAAAGGACTTCCAATCCAATTTCAACTCGACCAAATTATCAGTTGTATTGTACCTAGACTAGATGTCCTTTTGACGCTGTTAGTTGCCAACAAGATGCCACTTATGTTCCACACAGGATGTTGTTAGTTCTGTCTTCTTTACAAGCTCATTTACGCCACAGAAGTTAACTCTTCTGCTACGAGGTTGTGGTGAGGTTTATCAAAAGTACTTATTGACTAAAAATAACCATCTGTTGGTCCTTCTATGGCTCGTTTGAGATTAATCCTTCCTGTGGATCTTGACACATCGACATTATTACATGATTGCTCTCGAAATCACTTGAATACAAGATTGGTTGTCAAGAGAATTTTCAAAGTGACACATTCACATCCTTATAACTCTTTTTTCATCCCTCCTATCTTTCCCCTATGAGATTATACACTTTTTTCTAACAATTTATTTTATTTTTATAACTAAATAGAGATACGACCTTCTGCATAAAAGGAAAGGTAAGTTCTTTTAATTATTTTTTGTCATATTAAAACCTACCATGCATCTCCTAAGATAATTCTAAATTGATTTGATATCAATTAAATATATTAATTACACAAGATCAACAAACCTTCTATATATAAAAATAATCAACACTTAAATTCCATACTAGATTAATTTGTTCCATTAGTGATTCTTTTATTAATATGAACACAAATTTACTAAGTGAATGTGGCTTCTAATTAACACTTTCTTCATTTTCATAATAAATTTCTATAATAATAATAACAATTATAATAATAACAATTATAATAATAATTTTCTTAATTTCTAAAAAGATAATTATTTTGAAGTTAAATGTTAAGATTTCACCGTATAACAAAAAGATTCCTTAATTCAAATAATATTTACAAGGAATATTCTTAATTTGCATTGATTAAATAATTGTGTTGGATTAAGGGTGGCATTTCGTGCCATCTTTGTCATAAATGTATTGCGTCTCAACGAGTTCGTTTTTTGAAACTTCAAACACGACACCTAACCCGTTAACCTAATCATGTCAAAATGTGAAACCAGTAACCTAACGCATTTAATAAACATGTTATATCGACCAACTTGTATAAGAATTATATACATGGAAAATATTCTAAAAGTAAAATAGCTATATCTAAAATCCAATTAACTAAATAATAATAAATCCAGAAAGTAGAGAATTTCAAACTAGAAAATAAATCAATTAAAACATACTATCTTTTACAAAATCAAAATATTAACTTAAAAATATGTTAGCCTGAAAAAATCATACCCTGAAGGTGTGACTTATGTTAAATCGTACACCCATAAAATTCTAGAACAAAGAAAGGAAAATAATAGATAAAAAACAATAACACGATTAAAAGAGATTTCAGAATAATAAATAAATAAAATTAGGTCAATTACAACCATCTAGGTCTTTGAATTACTGACACAAAGAAGAAATGATGACGATTTTCTGAGAAAGAAGAAAAGAAAGACGATAAAGAAGTTAATTCACATTAGAGATATTACAAAGACGAGAATCTAATATATTTTTATTATAATCTAAAATTAAATTTCTTATACATTATTTAATTTTAAATTAAACGGGTAATAGATGTATATAATCATATTTAAATTTAAAGGCTGTACCCTGACACATATTTATCATGCCATACCTTGTCTTGATCAATTTACGTGGAAAACACATTTTGTTAACCAGAACCCCCTTTAAACCACATCGTATTGTGTTCTTGTCTCAATTTGCCAGCCTTATCCTTCATCACACTAAGAGGGGCTGGATTAGTTCTTTTCACCTTCTTTATGAGCATTCAAATGTTCGAAGACAAGTAAGCGAATGCACGTTTAAGCAATAAGTACAATTGTGTCATGTCGCACATATTTAAGAATTTGATCGGTTTAATTGTGACCTTGGTATAATTGTTGGATTAATTATAAGAGAGTAGTGCAACCGAAATGGACATATTGATTTTTATGGTGATTTACCAATAATGAGACTCCACTATAAAAAATTGACCTACGTACGCTTTTCACCAATAATGAAACTCCACTATAAAAAATAATGGGCGCAATATGTTGTTGCACTAGGCTATAGTATCTCTCATAGATGTGATATTTATCGATTTTGGTGTCCCTTATCTTATCATTCATTAGTAACTATTGTTACTTTTTGATGAATAGTTTTCATTATACTAGGGAAGGAAAAGTTATGATTGTAAAAATACTTTTCACATAATGTAACAAAATGTCGTATTAAGTATGAATACAATTCCAGTATGTAGTCAAAAGAATACAAAGGATCACTGGTCCTACATTTTTTAATATTTGAAATGGGGATGAATTAACGTTTTGGGGAAAATTGTTGGAGGTTCAAGAAACATTTTGATGAATACATTATGACCCTAGAACTTGATACAACGAGTCTTGAGGAGAGTGGAGAATGAAATTAGTGCTCTAAAAGCTTAATGTGACAAATCCTTAGGAGTGGGGCAAAGAACGCGGGATATGACTGATCTTCAAGAGGAAAGAACATTGAAGCATATCAGCACTAACAGATGTTAGCCGTTGTCATATGAAGGGAGAACACTCAACAGCTTCGCTAAACTAATGAGCTTGATCATTTTGAAAGTTTTAAATCACTAGATAGGCTCCGAGAAACATTATTTCAACATAAAATAGCCGAATTATTGGTTAGACCTTGAATTGGTTGCAATATGAGCCACACCTAGATAAGCATATCATATGATTTAGACAATAAATAACATACATTTAATCCAAAATATATAAGTGGGTTCAGACTATTATTTACTTTGACCCAAAATCATTTAATGGGTTGGATCTTCCATAAAATAAATAACTAATCGTGGATTGAACTTTAACAAAAAAAAAAATGATTCATTTTGTTATTCCTTCCACAAAATATATGTAACAGTCGTTTATTCGGCATTAACCCAAAAACAATTATAATTGGATTTTAATTTGTTCGATCGTTCAGGTGCTCTAAGAGGGGGTAAATTAATGTTTATCACTTTTTTGCCCTTTCTCAATTTATGCGGAAGTGTACTGTCTGACAGCAAAGCGTTACTTAGATATGAGATCTGCTCGCTGTAAGGTTACGATTTTGATAAAGTAGATGTTCGCACGAATGTAAGCGTTATCGCACTGGACACAATAGTTTATAGTGGTCCGTCCTAAATCGACTTACGTTCACTTTTCACCGTAAAAGTGATTCCACTATATAATATCATGGGTGCAAATGAGCCTTTTGCACTAGGCTTTCACTTTATCACAATCCTTAATGATTTTGAAGATCCCTCTGGGGCAACAATCAGCTCCTCACTTAGTGTACATGGTCTCGTTTCCAGCAGATGGATGCTCTTGCTCGGTAGTTGGTTGCTCAAATGATTTTCACACAGCACGTTGTCGCTTTAGCGTAAGCCTGTCTATCAAAGCACGACGACAACGTTGAAGTTAGAGTACAAATCCTCACAAAATGATTCCTCGTAGTGACAAAACGACTTCTCAAAGAGCAGCCCATTTTTTGTTCACAGTAGAGGAATGCTTCAACACTTAATAGCTCGGCAGAGGATTTCCACACAATATTTGCCTTTCTTAATAAGAACCTGTCATTTAGCACAAGAGAGACAACCGCACAGAGTGACATTGGATAGAAAAGAAAAAGCAGTTGGTTCCTCACACAACGGAGCATGACTTCTCACATAGCGAAGTTGGGGTACCCGCCCTACACATAGTTTGGACGTGCACGGTTACCACAGTCGTGACTCACTACACTGCACACCCAGTGCCTAGAATGGAATTTTCAACTCTGACGGCTCCCACGCAACCTGTTCTACTGTCCCTCTAGGAGGTCGATACTTCTGAACAACACCCTTGTGCTCAGGAGGACCTCTTTACACTCCAGCGGTGTTCCCAACTCCTTCTGTACCCTACAGGCATGAGACTTCTGGCGCACACCCGCAATTGCTTGTCTCACTGCACAAACTCCATAGGTTCGTGACTTCCCTGCGAAAAGACACAACAGAAACGGCTTCCTATTGATGGGTTATCAACTGGTTCCTGCAATCAAAGCACATATTCACTTAACTTCCCTTGGACGATCCGTCATCCGCTCGTTGAACGCACCGAGGACATATAGTCCCTCTCAAGATGACCACAGTAGTTCACACAGATCACACAGGTTCCGGAAAAAAATATCTTCTAATTTGTGAGGTTTGTATGATTTTATGGACGAAAGCATCGTGAGAGGTGTCCAGGTTCATTGGAATAATCCCATTGACTCGTTTCTTAAAATTGCTTATCACAACATATTTGAATTGAGTCAAGCAGAGAGACGATCAATGATCGATGCTTGTAAGCGAGAGGTTACTCCAATGATAACTTTCAATTTTATCTGGATTGGAACTTTATTTTCCACTATTAAAATAATTAATCTAATATAGTTTCTATGAGATCAATTATCAAAATTAAATTATAATTAATTATCTGAATTGATTATTATCCTTTACAATGTTACATTGATACATATAAGAAAATTTATTTCTATACTTGGAAATTTTATTTCCAAAACATTATCTGAAATATGCATATCTGATTAAGATAATTTGGATATCCAAGAAGATGAATCTGGACAAGCTGAATTATATTTGACATATATAGATCGAATCAATTGAACATGTTATTTAATATATAAATAAGAACATTATTTCCATATTTGAAGCGTAGTAATAGAGTAAAGTTTTACTGTAGAGTAGCAATGTATAGCTCATGATAGATGTGATTGAGCAACACTTTGCTCAAGCACATCTCTAAAGATAAGTTTTCTTCATATGAATACTAATTAAGAATGGTGATAAACTTCCACAATTAAAGACTTTATTACCCTAATTATGATAAATATATTCTAAACTAAATTAGAATATTTAGGATATCAAGATAATGATTGAAACATCGGATTAATATGGACAATTCGAAAAACGAATTAATTTTAATATTTTATTCTCGAAAAGTAATTTATTTACACGTTTATAAAAGAACAGACGTAGTATTACAACGACACTTTAATATAATATCGCATCACATTCCTTAAACTCATCATTAAAGGCAAACGAAGTATTATAGCAACAGAGTGCTATGATTTTATAACATAGCTTTTCAAGCTCATCATAAAAAATAAGGTTAATATCCTCCCGCTTTTTGGTGATGACAAAACACGAAGCTTTAATTTAGAGATAAGTGATAGAGCATATAGCTTGAGATACAAACTCAACTCACCCTAAGAATAAGCACCAACTTGTTTACTTTGTGTAGAGAGCTAGAGCTCCCCCTCAACTTATCCTTCTCTCCCTTTTTATCATATCTAGCTTATGCTCTCAAATGAGAACAATTATTTCCCATAAATTGATTTCTCAAAATATTGCAAGTTTTTCACGCTAGAAATTTGCATTACGTATCCCTAAATATATTTTTTTCCCTATCAAGAGGTTTGGTGAATATATTACCAAGTTATTGCTCGGAATTAACATATCGAATATTAATAGTGCCCGTTTGCACATTATCACGTATAGAGTGATGTCTCAACTCGATATGCTTTGATTCCGAGTGATAGACATGATCTCGTGACAAATTAATTGCACTTGTGTTGTCATAGCTTATAGGAATGCTATCCAAATGAAGATCATGATCTTCAAGTTGTTGTCGCATATAGAGTAGTTGGGCACAACAACTGGCTGCGGCAACATATTCAGCCTCAGTTGTCGACACAACAAATGACGTTTGCTTTTTAGAAAACCAGGAAATTAACATATTTCTTAGTAATTAATAAGTACCGGATGTGCTTTTTCTTAGTAACCTATAGGATCCAGCAACGATCCTCTAGGATACCATAGACCTATGCTGACAGTTCCTGCAAGGTATCGAAAGTTCCTCTTAACTGCAATTAGGTGTGATTCTTTTGGGGCAGACTAATATCTAGCACATAAACACACGCTAAACATAGTATGAGGTCCTAAAGTAATAAGATAAAGCAATGACACTATCATGCTTCTATATAGATTGAAATCATTTTCCTTTTCACCTTCATCTTAATCAATTTTGGTATTACTTCCTATTGGAGTTGACAAAGGTTTAGCATTCTCAAGTTCTTGAGCAACTATTTGTTGTACTTTCCTTGATGGATAAAGATTTCATCAACAGATTGTTTAATTTGATGTCCTAGGAAGAAATTTAATTCTCTCATGAGTCACATTTCAAAATCTCCTTTCATTACATTCGAGAATTCAGTACATAATTTTTCATTGGTTGAACCAAATACAATGTCGTTCACATATATTTGAGCGACTAAGAGATCGGCTTCCTGTTTCTTTAGAAATAGTGTTGTATCTATTTTTCAACACATATATCCTTTCTCAATGAGAAAAAAGCTAAGCTTTTCGTACCATGCTCTTGGAGCTTGCTTAAGCCCATACAAAGCTTTAGAAAGCTTGTAAACATGATTACAAGATTTCGGGTCGGTGAATCCAAGAGGTTGTTAAACATAAACTTCGCCTTTTAGATCGTCATTAAGGAATCCACTGTTCGCATCCATTTGGAATAGTTTAAAGTTATTATAGCAAGCATACATTAATGGTAGGTGTATTTCTTCAGGACATGCCACAAGAGCAAAATCGATACCCTTTCCTTAAGACTAACCTTTTGCTACATATATGGCTTTGTATCTTACAACATTTCCAGAATCATCGAGTTTATTTCGATAAACCCATTTTGTTCCTATAATGGAATGATCATTTGGTCTAGGTACTTACTCCAAACATTGTTTCTCTAAAACTGGTTTTGGTTCCTCTTCCATTGCGGGGATCCAGGTTGGATCATCAAGCACATCATCAATGCCTTGAGGTTCTTTTTGAATGATAAAAGCGGAGTGGTCAGAGTACATACTTGTTGTATGGCGGGTTCGCGCTCCTGTATGCAATGGTCCTATGACATAGTCAATAGGATGTTTTTTCTTACATAAAGAGGGAAAACAATTCCCTATTTGTATATCATGTGAATCATTAGGATTGTTTTCATTGAGTGCATCAGGAACATTATGTCCTTCTGCTACATATTCTCCATCTGGATCACGTTCAGCAGTAGTCTGTTGTGTTTCTTCATTTGATTTTGAGGAATCTCATGTGTTTCCAATAGCATCTTTATCCTTTGGTGGATCATCATCAACCTTGACGTTGATTGATTCTTCGACTGTTAGAGTTCTTTTATTCTATATGCCTTGCTCGTGAGAGAGTATCCTAAGAATAAACTCTCATCAAATCGAGCATCAAATTTCTCATCTTTTATGGGTATTAGGATATATTGGCTCCCAAACGGATAGAAGTATGAAATGTTAGGCTTTCTACCTTTATATAACTCATAAGGTGTTTTGCCTAAAGAGGGCCTTAAGTGGACTTGTTTTCAGATATAGCATGTTGTGCTTACAGCTTCAGCCTAGAGGTTCTTAACGACCTCACTTTCTAGTAACATAGTTCTCGCCATGTCTCGTAGTGTCCTACTCTTTCGCTCTACAACTCCATTTTGTTATGAAGTGTATGGAGCTGAGAAATTGTGATCAATACCATACTTTTCGTAGAAAGAAACAAACTCATGATTCTCAAATTCGATATAATGGTCAGTTCTTATGCTTCGTAGAAAAAAACTTTTCTCATTTTGAAGTTACTTGACCAAAGCATGAAAGGTTGCAAGCGCATCACTTTTGTGGGCTAAGAACTTCACACAAGTGAATCTAGAGAAGTCATCAACAATAACTAATCCATATCATTTGCCTCCTAGCTTTGAATTTTTGTTGGACTAAATAAGTCTCTATGAAGTAATTCAAGTGGTTCCTTGCTTGAAACCATATTTTTGCTTTTAAATGATACGTTCGTTTGTTTTCCATGGTTTACCAAAAATTAAGTTTGACAAATGTCATTGTCAAACTTAATTTTTGGTAAACCTTTTATACGATCCTTTTTGGCTAGTTTTGATTGCAACTCGTAGTTTGCATGTCCCAACCTTTTATGCCATAGAGTACCTCGTTGTTAATGGACATGAGACAATTTTCTACAGTGGAGATATTCGTAAGTGACGGGATACAGATGTCTTTCTTGCATTCTCAAATAAAGCAAGTAACATCATCTCGTGAAACGTTACATGTTCTTTTATCGAAAGCAACACGATAACCTTTATCACACAATTGACTAATACCAATCAAGTTTTGTTTGTGGCCTTTTACATAAATAACTCTTTCAATAATAACGGAACCAGAACAACAGATAGTTCATGTCCCTTCAAAAATTTCTTCTTCATTGTCACCAAATGTGACAGAACCACCATCCTATTAAGCCGGGGTGGAAAATAAGGAGACATCTCCTGACATGTGTCTCGAGCATCCATTATCCATGTATCACTCATGGTCCTTAGTAATGGACTTGAAGTTTCCCCTCTCAGTTTCAGCATCAGTATGCGCAATAGTAGAGATTTGTTGTTTCGTCCTCCTGATCTGATTCATCATCGCTATCACTCCAAGACACCAACATGGCGTTTTTCTTATAGTTTGAAGATTTTCCCTTCTCATTTAAGAGCGGACAGTGCGGTCACATAAGATCATGTTTGTTACACTTAAAGCACATACCACTTTTACTTTGGTGTGGTTTTGTGTTTTTCTTTTTTGCATCTTGATTTCCCTAGAAATGATTTTTGTGAAAATACCTCTTGAATTTCCTTGCCATTAACGAGATTTCATCCTCTCAATTAGATGAACCATTGATTCATCAGAAGTTTCAACACTTTCCTTAAAGGCAATAACATATAACTTCTTTTCTTCAGCAAACTTGTTCTCATTCTCGTAAGCGACAAGAGAACCAAGTAGCTGTTGATGATTTAAGCTTGTCAAATCTTTAGCTTCTTCAATCGCTGTTTTCTTGGTTTCCCAAGATTTAGGCAATGATTGACGTATTTTCCTGACCAGCTAAGAATTTGAGATTGTTTTGCCAAGGGATTCCAAGGCGTTTGTAATTTCTATGAGTCTATCAAACACTTGATTTAGTGTCTCATCCTTTTTCATCTTGAATTATTCGTATTGAGTTACAAATGCATTCACTTTGGGTTCCTTGTCTTGTTATATTCCATCATAGATCAAAGCAAGTCTATTCCACATTTCTTTCGTTGTCTTACAAGTGGAGACGCTATTAAATTCATTTCCAGCAACTACGCATACTAAGTAATGCCTTGCTTTAGAGTTGAGCGAGGTTATTCTCTTTCTATCATGTTCATGTCGAGAATCGCTAGATTAGATAGAGGAACTATGAGATCTCCTCCCATTATAATCTGTCAGCAATCGGCTTCTTTTGCTCCTATGAATAACTCCATTCTCATTTTCTAATATGAGAAGTGTTGTCCTACAAAAAGTGGGGGACGTTTGGTCAAATGACCATCAATTAAGAGCATCGACATTTTGCTTAGTTATGAGTTCTCATAACTCATCAGCACCTTATTATGCTAGATGTAAATTTTTCAGCAACACGTTGTTATGATCGTTAGGTCCACCAACAGATTTCTATAGCAAAAATCACACGGAAAGCGTTCCAGTAAACATGTTCGGATACCAATTGTTGGATCGTTTAGGTGCACTAACAGGGCTTTAAGCGTTACTCAGAGATGAGATCTGCTCGTTGTAACCGTTACGATTTTGATCGAGTGGATGTTCGTAGGGATATAAGCGCGATTGTAATGGACACAATAGTTTATCGTGGTTCGAATTTAATCGACCTACATCCATTTTTCACCATAGAGATGATTCCACTACATAATATGATGAGTGCAAATGAGCATTTTGCACTAGGCTTTCAGTTTCTCACAAAGTGAGAATTTATAATCCTTAAAGAAATTGGAGATCCCTCTGGGGCAATGATCAGCTCCTCACTCAATGGTCATTGTCTCGTTTCCAGCAGATGGATGCTCACGCTCAACAGTTCGTAGCTCAAAAGATTTTCACACAGCACGTTGTCACTTTAACGTAAGCCTGTCTATCAAAGCACAAAGACAACGTTGAAGTTAGAGTATAAATCCTTACAAAATGATTCCTCACAGTGACAGTACGACTTCACAAAGAGTAGCCCGTTTCTGGTTAACAGCAGAGGAATGCTTCGGCACTTAATAGCTCAGCAAAGGATTTCCACACAACACACTTCTACTCTTAGTAAGAACCTATCTTTATTCACAAGAGAGACAACCACACAGAGTCACTTAGAACAGAAAAGAAAAAGGGGTTGGTTCCTCACACGGCAAAACCAGACTTCTCACACAGCGAAGTTGAAGTATCCGTCCTACACACAGTTCGGATGTGCACGGTTACCACAACTGTGACTCACAGCACTGCACACCCAATTGGGTGGAATTGTCAACTCTGGCAGCTCTCACGCAACCTGCTCTACTGTCTCTCCGGTGGTCGAGACTTCTGCATAGCACCCATGTGCTCGGGAGGACCTCCTTCCACTCCGGCGGCGTTCCCAAATCCTGCTCTACCCTGCATGCACGGGACTTCTAGTGCGTACCCGCAAGTTCGTGTCTAACTACACAAACTCTGTAGGTTCGTAACTTCCTTACAAAAGGACACAACAAGAATGGCTTCCTACTGGGCTAGCAACTAATTAATGTAAGCAGAACAAGTATTCACTTAGCTTCCCTTAGACGATTCGCCAACCTTTCGTAGAATGCACCGAGGACATGGAGTCTCTCTTAAGACGACCAAGGTAGCACGCAACCTTCGGCACTCTCCCACGCAGTTGCGAAAGGTAAGAATCACGCGATTACTTAGCACTCTCTTCACACATGTCACATAGGCTCTGGAAAAAGATACCTTCTAATTTATGAGGTTTGTATGATTCTATGGAGGAAAGCATCGTGGGAGGTGTCTAGGTTCATTGGAATAATCCCATTGATTCGTTTCATAAAATTGCTTATCACAACAGATCGGATTAAGTCAAGCAGAGAGACGCTCCACGATCGCAGGGTGTAAGAGAGATGTTACTTCAATGATAACTTCCAATTTTATCAGGATTGGAACTTTAGTTTTCACTATTAAAAATAATTAATCTAATAAAATCATTACCAGATCAATTATCAAAATCAAATCATAATTATTATCTAATTTCGTTATTATCTAGAGGTTACATTGCTGTATATAGGAAAATTTATTTCCAAAATATTATTTGGAATATCCATATCTAATTAAGATAATTTGGACATCCAATAAGATGAATTAGGATAATTTGAATTATATTCGACATATATACGTCGAATCAATTCAATAATATATATATATAAACTTTATTTCCATGTTTGGAGCACAGTAATACAGTAAGATCTTACTGTAGAGTAGCAACATATATAGCTCATGCTAGCTCTCATTACTAAAGATAAGCTTTCCTCATTTGAATAAAATTAATCAAAAGGATGTTGATTAACTTCCACAATTAGAATTCCATTACCATAATTATGATAAAATATATTCTAAATTAAATTAGAATATTTACGATTTCCAAATAATGATTGAAGCATCGAATTAGTTAGGACAATTTGAAATATGAATCATTTTCAATATTTTATTCCGAAAAACTAATTCATTTCCACGTTTTTAAAAGAGTAGACGCAGTCCTACAATGACATCTTACTGTAACGCAACATCACATTCCTCAAGCTCATCATTAAAGACAAGCAAAGTGTTACAGCAACACATTGCTATGATTTTATAACATAACTTCTCAAGCTCATCGTCAAAACTATTGTTAACATGATTAACATAAGTATGGTGATCAAATGGACCAAACTCGGATTTCCGAGTCCGAATTTTAAAAAAATTCAAGAGTTTGATCTTTTGTTTTTTAGTCTGACTACAAGTCCGATTTATGTAAATTCCGATTTTTAGAATTCAAAAATATTTCGAATTGAAAATTCATATATCTGAATGTTTCGAATATATGGGACAGCGAGCCAACTAGGATGCCCGTGACCAAAGAGATGTGCAGTCAACAAGGTGATATCGATAGAGTGAATGGTGCGGTCGATAGAGGGTGCAGTCAACAAGGTAATATTGAGAGCGAGTTCGTCGTCCTTAAGAGGGCAATTGCTGCTCTGGTGGTTGGTGGTGATTCACGTTCTAACGTGAGAGTTCCCTAACTCGAGTTCTTTGATGGTTGTCGTGGCGCAAAGGTATTGTAGAATTTCTTATGGGACGTTGAACAATACTTCTCGCGGCAAGAGTGCCCAAGAACTAGAAGGTATCGATTACGACGATGTTCCTTTCGGGTGCTGTGAAACTTTGGTGGCGAACCAAAGTAATGGAGGACCCTAATGCAAGGCATCCTCAGATTGATACGTAGGAGTCCCTTAAGAAGAAATGGATGGATCAGTTCTTACCTTGCAATACGAGTTGGGTTGCGAGGGAGACTTTGAAGCGCCTCAAACATGTCGGTATGGTGAGGGATTATGTGAAACAATTTACCTCTTTGATGTTGGAAATCACGGACATGTCGGATACAGATAAGCTTTCAATTTCATGTATGGGCTACAACCATGGGCTCAAGTTGAGTTGAGATGGCAAGGGGTGAAGGATCTCCCTACCGCCATTGCGGCTGCCGATGCTCTTGTAGATTTTCATTGGGCATGTGCAAGTGACCTTACGAAGGATGATTGGGGCCATAAAGGAAGGGTCAGTGCCCAAAGAACACTGAAAGGTGAAAGGAAAGGGCAGACGAAGTCGAAATGGAGAGGAGCCCGTGGCTTGTCGCAAGGGTCGTCGAGCAATGTAAGTAACGAACTCGGAAGGTTCCGAAATTGAGGGACCTCATAGAGCGATGGGCTGTTCGCGGAGAGAAAAAATGAACGCAATGGTGTCAGAGGAAGAGACGACCCCGACCCGTGTAGCCCCTCTCCACCTTCTGAATGCCTTGAGAACAAGAATGGAAGGCGTAAGTAAGGGATTGATGTATGTTCCTCTAACTGTGAATGAGCATAGTATGTTGGCAATGGTAGATACAGGGGCGACTCACAGCTTTGTGGCTGAGGATAGATGAGCTTTTGTGCCGGATCAAGGCTGTGAATTCGGTGAGTCGGCCTATCAGTGGGATGGCAAAAAAGGTTAAGATTACCCTCGACTTGTGGAATGGTATGGTTAATTTCATGGTTTTTCCGCTTGATGATTTTGATATGATTTCGAAAAACAACTTCTTTGTGGAGGCTTGTGTGGCAGTGATACCCCATTTGGGTAGGTTGTTTATTGGAGGCTTTTGTGAAAGGGTAGTACATTAAAACGGAACATGATGGCAGTGGTTCAGAACTTGTCTCTGCAATGAGGCTTGCGAAATGCTGGAAGAAAGGCAAGGTGACTTTCCTTGCGGCTATTTTTATGTGGGCGAGAGTGAGTCCAGCGTAGTGCCTAGTGAGGTGTTACCAGTGTTGTCCGAATATGAGGATATGATGCCGGCTGAACTTCCCAAAGGGCTCCCGCCTCGGAGGGCGGTGGACCATCGCATAGACCTCCTCCCGGGGACAGTACCTCTTGCCAAAGCACCTTATCAGATGGCCACTAAGGAACTCGGTGAGTTGAGAAAACAGTTTGGTAAATTGATTGATGCAGGGAAGATTCATCCCTCGAAAGCACCCTATGTTGCACCGGTTTTGTTACAGACCAAGCAAGACGGCAGTTTGCGGCTATGCATCAACTATCTTGGGTTGAATAAAGTCACAGTGAAAAAACATTTTAGAAAATGACTCTCAGGCTGTAACATATATATAATCAATATAAAGATAACATCTCAAACAACCCAGACCAACTAAATTACCCAGCATCGAATTATGACCGTCATAGCATTTAACAATGATACAAGACAATTCTTGATCGGCGTAACTGTGGCTTGAGCTTGTGCATTCTAGTGAAGCGCATTCTGCTTTGAAAGTTGGATAAGCGGCTTGCAAATTGTCCCATAACTTTTAATAAATCTTCGGTAGTAGCCAATTAACACCAAGAAACCCTTCAGTTCTTCACAAAATTCGGGGTTCGCCACTTCGGAATAACTGTTATTTTTGCTGGATCGGTAGATAATCCCTTCTCATTTATAAAATGGCCCAAATATACCACCTTAATCTTCGGAAAAGAGCATTTTCTGGCCTTGGCAAATAAACAATTCTCTTGTAACACCTGTAACACCCTAGACAGATGATCCACGTGGATTGACAAATTTGGACTGTAAACTAGGATATCATAAAAAAAAACAAGACAAATTTCCTTACGCAGAGTCAGAATACATCATTCATTAAGCTTTGGAACATAGAGGAAGTATTGATCAAGCCAAAAGGCATGATTAGGAACTCGCAATGTCTTTCTGCATCCTGAATGCCATTTTTGAAATATCCTCTTTCTTTACCATGTATTGATGATAACCCGAATGAACATCTAACTTAGAGAACCATCTAACTCCATGTAACTCGTCTAAAAGCTCCTCAATGATGGGAATTGGAAACTTATCCTTTATGGTCTATTTTTCAACTCCCGATAGTGTATCCTTAATCTCCAGGAGTTGTCTTTCTTCTCAACCAAGACTACATGGGAAGAAAATGGGTTGATGCTTGGATGTATGAGGCCTGTTTTTAACATATCTTGTACTAGTTGTTCGAAAACATCATTTTGCGAGCTCGAAGACATAAACAGTCTTAAATTCAACCCCTCTCCCCTTCTTATAAGGTAATTGCATGATCGTGCCTCCTTTGGGGTGGTAAATCTGGAGGTTCTGCAAAAACCATTAGATATTATTTAATTGTTTGTTTGTCTTTCTTCGGACTGCTGCCTGCTGGGTGGAATCATAAACCCCATCTTCTTAATCCCCAACGAAAACACCCCTTCTATGACATTGGCAAATTCCCCTTCACCTGCCATTAACTTCACTGATTTCCCATTCCAATTAAATTGCATAGTCGGTCTAGAAAAATCCCAAACTTCTACTCTCAGATAATTTAGCCATTCGATTCCAAGTATCATTTCACACCCCTTCCTAGACATAAGCAATACATAAACTACAAAGCGCTCCTCTTGCATTTGCCATATAAAGCCTTTAACACATGCATCACAATCCACGTTTTCTCAATTAGACATCATAACCTTACTGCATGGAATTGTTTGTATGGTACACATAATTTCCTTGGCCACTAATGAGTCTAGGAAATTATGTGTGCTTCTTGAATCCACCAATATGGTCAATCTTCTTTTCTTGTAATGTCCTACTTGATTTGGTTCTTAATGGGCATGGTTATTCCGTATAAAGCGTGGAAAGAGAGCAACGGTGGATTACTCTCCATTCTTTCAGTCTCTTCATCCGAGGCTGTCACTTCGTCATCTTCACCTTTTTCCATCTTCCAACACAAGGGAGTGCAGTCTTCTCTTATTACATTTGTGTCCAATTGCATATTTCTCATCGCACCAAAAGCAAAGGCCCTTGAACCTCTCATCTTCCATCTCCGCTTTTGATAGCCTCCTGTTAGGTGGTAGGTAAGTGCCAACTCCTATCAAACCAGATCCCCTGTTCTTCTATTTCCCAGGTTTGCTTTGGAGGTCTCATCTAGTAGTTCCCCTGCCAAATGGTATCCTTGCTCCCTTTCTTATTCCGGTCGGCTTGCCCTGCCACTATGATTCCCACTCTTCAATTGACTACAGTATGGGTCTTCTTCTGTTGACAAGATTTTTTCCGTAAGGAATAGCTTGTTACAGCGTTCTAGGATTCATCATCATGTAATCAATTTTCTATTGTCTTTCTTGAGTCCTCCAATAAATATTTCCACTTGGTCATCCTCAGATAACTCCACCTTTATTACTAACAACGTGAACTCATTCAAATATGCAGAAAAGCTACTACCCTCACGCAACTCGTTGAGCACTGTAATGGGTCATGCGAGTTCATTCGGACCAAATCTAGCAAGCATTGCTGCAACGTACTCATCCCAACTTACTGCTCCTTACATTCCCCTACCCTTAGAGAAGGCATATTGTTATTCAATTGCTAACCCTGTCAGATGTATCGAGGCGATACAGACCTTTGACTCTGTGGGGGTCGCCTCCAAATCAAAATGGCGTTCACACTTAAAACACCCACTCTTGCACCATTGTTCCATAAAAAACAGGGAAATCAACACTAACTCGTCGCATTCCACGCTCTGCAGACCATATATGCGGTCTTTCACATCTTTGTCCACAATATCCCCTTCGCCCAATGATTCCCTTCACCTCTCTCCACCTTGAATTTTCGCTGCCCCAAGACGTGTATCAAATCCTTCCACTTAAGCGCTAAACCCATCCATCTTCCTCAGAAGCTCCTATAGCATCACTGTCACAGATTCGTTCTCCATCAAGTTGGCTTGGGATCTCGTTGCGTCTGCAACAGGCATTACCTCAAGGAAACCAGGCCATGACTTACTGATATCACATGTTGTAACCAGACGTAGTTGGGTCTCTTTTACTGGAAAATAACATATACCAAATAACAATTCCCGCACCACCTAATTTCCACATATCGGAAGGTTGGGGAAGGAAGAGGAACAACCTACAGTGGACACCTGACAATATCCAATCACTCGACACATACTCGCTACCCACATTCTCTCTTCATATTGTTCTATATTCCCCCCTTCTACCGGGAGTGTCGCCCCAATTTTAATCATCTTGTTGTCTCCTCTATTTTCTGTTATCGACTTATGGTATTTACAATGAAATCCCATCTCTAAGGCTTGAACTAAAGTGGACCTGATTACGCCCACAGTCCCGCACACGTGTTTCCCTTCAATTTTTCCACGCAGCATATATCTTGATTTGGGGATTAGGGGTATGCTTTTAACAATTGTGGGCTATGGACTGGATTGTAAGCTATAGGCCGAATCCAAAAATAATACGAACCGAAAATTCTAACTATTAAATTTTTTATTTGAAATTCGAGTTGATTATGAAATTTAAAATTTGAATAATACCATATTAATTTTTTATTTGAAAATAATGGATTTTGTTAACTAGCGCCCTATCCCACGGTACCTCATGATCAACGAAGGGGCAGAAGGAGCATCTTAGGGGGTCGAGTGAGGGTGGATCGGGGGGAGGCCATGGAGCACCTCCCCCTATAGTATTTTACGGACGTTCTCGGATTTGGCGCGAGGGAATACTGGCCATTGTCCCAATCCCTCCCCCCGTGGGCCCTCGATGAATAGGAGGGCGCGGCAGTCGCTGCGAAACATTGGGCGCGAGCCCGGCGGAGCAGCCGTCGGTACAGATGTTGGTGGTAGTAACAAATATTCAAATGAGAACTTTGAAGGCTGAAGAAAGGAAAGGTTCCATGTGAACGACACTTGTACATGGGTTAGTCAATCCTAAGAGACGGGGCAAGCTCGTCCGATAGCGCTGCGCGCGCGAGCTTTAAAAGGGAATCGGGTTTAAATTCCTTAATCGGGACGTGGCGGACCCCCATCGCCCCCCTCGCCTCCTGGCCCCCGGAGGAGGGCAGTGTTCCCTCACGCCAGACCCGAGAACGTCCGTAAAACACTATTGGGGGAGGCGCTCCACGGCCTCCCCTCGACCCACCCCCACTCGGCCCGTTAAGAGGCAATTAATGTGCTTTAAATTTAGTAATTTAATATTTAATATATTTCGCTAGTAGTATATTTTGCATTTAATATGTCTCGTATGTTTTATTTTTTCTTATTTTTGAATATACATTTAACTAGTACCTTATGGGCATCCGGTAACAAAAACCCTTATAGAATTACCCCACCCTTTATAAATTAAAGGCAATTAATTAATCATATTTGGTCGATGTAAAATTTAAGCGAATGTTAATTGTTTCGACGGTAATAAATTTAGTTGTTTACACTGCTAAAGGATAAATACTAATGAATGCTATTATTTCACCAGATGGATTCGGCACTCTAAACGATGTTGTTCTTTGTCTGGTTTCTACAAAACTTATTTTTGGTTTTGTGTGCTATGTAGAATCTCATAATATGTAACAACTACGCTTTTGGGTGGGAAGGGGCTAACTACTCATGTAGTGTACAAAATTTTAGTTTTTTAGTATATTTGTAAAAAAAATTTTGAATTTTTATGTAATGTAAAAAAAATTACCTTTCTAGTATTGTACAATGCACAATGTAAAGCACTGTTCTAGCATTGTATAATGTACAACGTAAAGTACTGTTCTAGCATTGTACAATGTACAACTCTAGAATAGTGATTTATTTGTACATTGTGTACATTTCAGTTTTTTGTAATTTACAAGGAAATTACTGTTCTAGCGTCGTACAATGTATAACGTAAAGCACTTACAATGTACAACGCTAGAGTGATTTCCTTGTAAAGTACCAGAAAGTGGAATATACACAATGTACAAACAATTCATTGTAGGACAGTACTTTACGTTGTACATTGTACAACGCTAGAATAGTGATTTCTTTTTTACAAAAAATCGCAAAAATTTTATACATTGCACGGATCGATCCGTGCACGGGGCGTTAGCCACTTCGTTTTGCGTGGCTTTCATTTATGATGTTATTGTTGTCACGTTCGGATATTCATATGAGCCATTATAATATCCATGTTGCTTTGTTTTTCTTTTTGGCTAAGGTATGTAATTTTTTGAGCAAATACTCCGATAGCATCCCCGATTTAACTGCAGTTTATAGAACTTGCCCTTGAGCATTATATAAGCCAGCAATGATGGGAAACTTTTTTGAGTAACCCCATCAGATGTCTTCATCACATCCGTATGTATCTCTGTTTACATCATCGCTTTTCCTGGAACCATCCATTGTATTTCGCACTAGACGCTCACTAGAAAAACTCTTGGCATAAACAGGAATCCAGGACCTGCAGTGATGCATATAGATTATACTGACATCTGCATCAATGACTTGTGCTGGGTGATGACCTGAATGATGTCCCTGCGTAAAGAGCCTGATACACTGGTCTTATCCTTGTGGTCAGGATTATACTCATAATGACTCCCAAGGCAGAGACGGCGGCCAATATCTGGAATGTAAGCCTGAAGCAGCTCGGACCCAAGCAAGTGATGGATGATCCGACCAGACTCCATCCATGCTGTTTAGCTGCTTCGTTGTCGTATATGTACCCAGCGAGCACGCCGGAGAAAAGAAATGCCCCAATCGGGTTGCCAAGCAGCATGAAGTTATAGAACAAGCCAAAGTGTTTCAGACCAAACAGCTCGGAGACAGTTGGCACCATGATGGTGAACTGAACACCATAGCAGACTCCAAGGGTCGCGGTTGCTGCATAAAGGACACTCGTACTCGCCGATGCGAAAAGAACGTACGAGATTATCATGATCAGATGCGAAAATGTCATCCAGATGGTGCGGGGCATAAGTTTTTCCCTCACGTAGTGTTCAGAAACAGCGCCGCCGCCAAGCCTGCCAATGAAATTGCCAAAGCTGAAGATGGATAATAAGATAGTCGTGTCATGAACCCCAATCGCAATCCCAATCTGAGCCAGGTTGTTGAGAACCGTCACGCCAGTGCCGACTCCGATGAAATAAGCAAAGAATAGGAGCCAGAAATCGGCCTTCACCAGCGCTTCCGAGAAATTAAAATCTTCCCCTCTTCTTGGCCGCCGCATTTTCTTCACAGCACCCTCTCCCTCGGCCAAAAGAAAATTTACTTCAGCCGAGTCGTTTCTCTCTGACAACTTCCCCACAGATGTGGATTTTGTCAGCAGTGGCTCGCTTATCTCTTCTTCTGAAATGACTTGTGGTTCCTGCGGCGTTGGTTTTACCGTTTTGATGCGGTAAATTGTCATCTTTACAGGGATTAGCAAGGGGGCTAGAAGAAGTAGAACCATTACGACCACGATCGAGTACAATAACTGAGGAGAAAAGGGGAAGAGGTCATTCATTATGGTGGTCGATAGAACATATAAGCCGAGTGCGAAGCTTGTTGCTTGAATGAACGTGAAGTGGCTATACTCGGCAGAGGTCTCGATGGATCCAGGGACACATGGTCGGACGAAATACATCATTGAGAGACAGAGGAGGGGAATCCCAATCGACAGGAAGAGGAGGAGATTGGTTGACGAGTGACGAAGAAGGGTACTGTAAACCTCAGTGAATACTGCAGCACTGATCCCTCCGTAACTCTTGAGTATACCAGCGACCATGCCTCTGTTTGTCGGAAAGTTTCTCATGTTGGTTACGAGCACGGCTGTGTTGAACCAAGTACTGCTGTTGCTGGCAATACAGAGAGACAGCCATATCTGCAGAAAAGCTCCAGAATTCAGGAATGACCATAAAATACAGGTAACGATCCCTTGAATATATTCATAACATTAAAACTTGCTCGGTTAGAAAAGGTATAGATAAACTAGCTAAACCAGTACCACTTTTTGTAATTACACAACAACGAGTGCTGTTAATTACGCTTTGCGAGAAAAACTTCGTTTGCATCATGAATTTTTCAATTGACAATTTGATTTCCATTAACATCAATTGGCTTTTACCAACTAACAGTCAGACATGGTATTTGATGGTGACCCCCATGCATTACTCCCTCAGAAGAAACCTAAAATGGCTTCAGCATCTGAAAGCCATTCGTTTGGTTTGGCCAACCACCTCTGACTTATTCCTCCAAGCAGGAAAAATGAATTAAGAAAGAATGAAGAATTTGTTCTGCTTTACATTGCAGGGATGATGAACTTACCAACCAATAGGGCAGATTCTCAACTGTACGGCTCAGGGAAAGCCAGATGACCCCGTAGCCAACGAGGCAAGCGAGGGAGCCGATGAGGAGGACAACCCAAGGGGGGAACTTGTTGCAGATGACGCCCGGAAGGATCCCGAAGTTCTCACCGATGTCGATGGCCACGCCGAGCATGGTGAGCTGGTGCTGGTTGATCCTGAGGACAGACTTCAGAGAGTGCGAGAAGAGGGGGAAGTTGTAGGGGTTCCCCGAAGCTATCTCCACCCAGACTGCGGCTCCTAAGCCCACCCATGGCGGCCTCGTGCCTGCTTTCAAGCTGAGGCTCATCTCTTTCTTTTCCTTACCTTTTTCTATTTTTCAATCAGAAGTTCCTTCTTGTTGGGGGGATGGAGGAAATGAGTGGGTGGAGTCTGTTCGAAGGAATCGAAATTGATGGCCTTTTGTACCAATCAGCCCCTTTGGTTGGTGGGGCAGAAACATCATTTTTTCTTTTTCTTTTCCTTTTTTCTTCTTTCTCCTTCTACTCCTTTTATAATTGGGAATTCCATTACATGTTGTCAGGACAAAGGGGATACGTTACCAAGTATTTGTAATAACGGAAGCGGCTAACGGTACGTGCACGTAACCGTTACGTGCTTTACTAAATTCGATCAAAATTTTAGTAATATTTACTAAAAATCGACTTTTTTTAGTAAAATGATTAGGAAATTACTAAAAAAAATTAGTAATCGGTTACTAATTTTTCACTGTTTGACCATTCGGAAAGTTACTAAACTAGGTTTAGTAAATCGGCTGGAAAATTTACTAAACTTTTTAGTAACCGATTACTAAAAATAACGTTGATTTGACAGTTTTTTTAGTAATCGTTACTAAAATTTCACTGTTCAACTTTAGTAATCGGTTACTAAAAAGTTTAGTAAATTTTTCCGCCGATTTACTAAACCTAGTTTAGTAACTTTCCGAATGGTCAAACAGTGAAAAATTAGTAACGGTTACTAATATTTTGTTAAAAAATTAGTAATAGTAGTAATTTTCCAGGTTTCCCGTCCGGAGATTTTAGTAATGATTTACTAATTGTGTTAAAAAAATTAGTAAATTACTGTGTAACATAGTAAAGTCGTTAGTAAATTACTAATTTTAAAAAAAAATTTTCGTAATGGTTTACTACTTTTGGGAAAAAATTTCGTAACCAATTACTAATTTTTTTAGTAATTTTCTAAAATGAACTGTACATTCCGAACCTAAAACTGAATCTGTTTTCAGTGTGAAATTACCATTTTACCCCTGCGATAAATTACAAAATCGTTTACGAATTTTCACTCCAAACCTAAAACCGAACCTATTTATAATTTTACAGAAGGGGTAAAATGGTAATTTCACACTGAAAACAGGTTCAGTTTTAGGTTCGGAATGTACTGTTCATTTACTGAAATTACTAAAAAGTTTAGTAATTGGTTACTGAATTTTGTTCAAAAAGTAGTAAACGATTACGAAGAAAACTAAAAAAATTAGTAATTTACTAACGACTTTACTATGTCAAACAGTAATTTACTAATTTCACTTACAAAATTAGTAAATCATTACTAAAATCTCCGGACGGCCTACCTGGAAAATTACTAGTATTATAAATTTTATTACAAAAAATTAGTAACCGCTACTAATTTTTCACTGTTTGACCATTCGGAAAGTTACTAAACTAGGTTTAGTAAATCAGCCGAAAAAATTACTAAACTTTTTAGTAACCGATTACTAAAGTTGAACAGTGAAATTTTAGTAACGATTACTAAAAAAAACTGTCAAATCACCGTTATTTTTAGTAATCGGTTACTAAAAAGTTTAGTAAATTTTTTCGCAGATTTACTAAACCTAGTTTAGTAACTTTCCTAATGGTCAAACAGTGAAAAATTAGTAACGGATTACTAATGTTTTTTAGTAATTTACTAACGATTTTACTAAAAAACATCGATTTTTAGTAAACTTTACTAAAAAAAAAATCGATTTTAGTAAAGCACGTAACGGTTACGTGCACGTACCGTTAGCCGCTTCCTGTAATAACACGCATTGCATGTGGACCATTATTATTTAATACTTACTCAACTCTACATATTAAGCTGTGCTCATCTAAGTATATAGGAGGAATATTTAGGGCGCCGCTAGAAGCACTTTTCGGGGGGGATCCCATCATTTGTGGCGTCCAAAGACTTCATTGTTCTCACATGAATCATAGTATTTGTTTCATGATGCGCCTCCCCTGGTTGCTCTGCTCTCCGGTTGTTTACACTTCGCCACCAATTTTTAACGTCCTTGATCGTACAGGGTGACGTTGGACGATGGAGATTCGGTCAGTCAACCCCTCCAAGTTGATTCGATGGACATCCCCCCGGTTGCTCCTTCAGTTTTCTTGGGTAATACCGTCCCCATTTCATACTCGTAAATGAATCCTTTTTAAGTAACTGTCTAGATAAATTTAACATTTCTTAATCTTTTAGTTAGAGAATGTCTCTTGCCACCTAAAATGGGACGGTTAAATTTTATGCTTTTGACTAACATAAATAGTTTTAACGATGAATTATTATTGTACGAAATATTTATAGTTCTCTAGCAAAGTTGACTTACTTTTTATATGTGTGTGGGGGTGTCTGTACGCCAAATAATGCCTTCCCTAGTTGTTCCACTATCATAGTTTAGATCACTGGGCATGAGAGCATGATAACCAATTATTTAAATTTTTTTCAACTAAAAGAACAAAAAAATCTAAACATCTTGTTTGCTCCGGTCCTCATCTTTACATTACTCGTTTGATGCACTTCTTGATCAAAGATTTCACTTGCGTTTTTAATATTATTAGTTTGTTTGTTATAAGGGTGATTTCAAGATCAGCTGATAGGTGCCCCACATTAACCCACGAATTAGGGAAATCCAGTCCAATGAGGCGGATTAAAATGGAGAATTTGATCTCGTTAAAAAATAAAATATAAAATATGTCGCGTTTTTTCTCGGTATTTACCGTAACCGGCGTCAATTGTTGCAGGACATATCTCTATCGGCAGGTGAGTCATCATCCTCCGACCACTTTTCCCTTTTTATATCGTTAGCCTCGTTGAGAATATTTTGTTGGCTTTACGACTTTCAATATCGAATGATTGTTTCTACAAAACTATTTGAAGTCGAAATAAAACAACTTCAATTGAAATGATTTTTACTAAAAGAAATGATTTGGGATTTAGCTGGGCCATTACGAAGAGGTCCTAAATCTGTCGGACAATGTCTCATCCTTAATATACTTTTTACGAAGAGAAGATCATCTTACACCAAATTTAATCCATTATTTTTTGTTTTATTTATTAACCAAATCATTTGAAACCCATTTGTTTTGGTCAAACACAAATGCCCGTTTATACTGTCATATTCATATTTATGTGGTAGTACTTTTCGCCACGACTTAGAGGAATCTGTTGCACGCTATGGTCTTGGGTTTCAGTTGAATTATTATTGTGAGAAACCTATTTTAAGGTTGACAATAAAGGATTTGGATTGTGATGAATATTTCATTTCCAAAGCTACGGGAGAACCTGGACGATGCATCAAACTAGGCAATTAGGCGGAGGTTACATGGAATTGAGTCTCCCATTTTGAGCATGCATACCGGGAAAGTCCCAGTTGGAGGCATCTGCGTCTCCCATTATGAGCGTGTGTGCCAGGGAAATCCCTCCGGACCCATGCATTTCCGTCACAAATGATGTCTTGTTTATGCACCGAGAGCAATCACATGCTTGTGTTTTCTATTAATTCAGGAAATGATGCATCATCACATCATTAAGGGGATGGTCATGGCTAGTTTATGTTGTGTGTTGGATCTCGCTTCGTACCTTTGAACCCATTGGTATAGAAATGGACTCGAATCATGCTCATCGGATAAATAACATGTATTTAGAAGTAGTTACGGATTCATGTAGGGTAAACTTGACAATATCATTGTCTCGTAGACCTTGACCCATCAATTGTGGTGTATGGTGTCGTCAACTCATCCTTTCGAGAGCACAAGCCCACAAGCAAAAATGTTTTCCGCTTTTCGAAAGCACAACTCTACATAAGCTGTGTTGGTTTTCACTTGTGTTACACCGGGCTGAATTGGTGTTAAAGTCCAATTAAGGATTGTTAACTCCTTTTCGACAAACCCTACAACGAAAGAAAGCTTCTGTAAAATAGAACCTTAGAGATAGGTTTCTGTAAGACAGAACGTACAAATATGATTGCGATTTGTTTGATGCACGTTAAAGACAGAACTTACAAATGTGATTGCGATTTGTTTGATGCACGTTAAACTTTTATAGTGGTTCAGAAACTTGCCTATATGCACGCTTCACCCAGAATTTGGATGGTTAACACTCAAACTCAATGTAGTAGCGATTGTAGAAAGTGATATGAGATCGACCTTCTACAGCACAAGCCAGAAAGTTCTGCACCAAAGATGACTAGTTGTACAGCACAGTCCAGAAGATTCTGTACCAAATGTGTCAACCCTCTACAGTACATACTAGAAGGTTCTGTACCAAATGTGTCAACACTCTACAGCACAGACCAAAAGGTTCTGTACCACGGGTGGCTGAATTTCTCTGCACAGACCGAAAGGTTCTATACCACAGTGACTCGGTGCACGTGTTAACGTGACTAACAAAGGTAACCGAGCACAATCCCCTCGGGATAACGACTTCGTGGCGTACCTCACGTGAGCACGTAGTGAACCCTACGCAAGCAGACAGCGACCCCTATTGAAGGATGGATTTTCCCTCCGGCGGCTCCACACGACTTGCACAACCTCCTCAAGATAGCGACTACGTGGCGAACTCCACGCAAGCACGCAACAAACCATGCGCAAGCACACATCAAACCCCACACAAGTAGACAACAGTCTCTGTCCTAAGTTCCGTCACACACATAACGTTACACCACAGAAGCTGATCAGTCCCTCCCCTTATGTGCTCCTGGGGTATCTGCCCTTCTCTCCGGCCCATTGCACATTGGCCACGCCAGCTTCCAGCCGCACGCCTCTACCAACGTCTCCTACAGCTTCCAACCGAGTCCCTCGTGGCCCCCAGGTTAATCTCTTAGAAGACTTCCCCAACGATACAACCTTCTGCACCTAGCATCCCTCGTGTCTTACTAACAAAACTCAATCGAAAAATTTACAAGCTCTCAGCACGCTCTCTGGATAATACAACAATGTTTTTCTCAAGATTTACCACCAGAAAGCGTGGCTGAATAGTCCTATTTATACAAAATAGTCTAAGTTAAAACGTAGAAGGTAATCTTGACAATCTCTACGCAAAAAAGAAAGTAAATATTTGAATATTTCACAATTTAATATTTACAAAATGTCACTTCCAGGCAAGTATTCGTTAGATGATCAAATCATATCCATGGGATTAAGATTTGACAATATTCCCATGAATACTTTGATACAGAAGGTTCTGGCTGAATCTGGTTAGCAACCTTCAGTGAATGAAAATAATCCAAGATTAACTTCCATAATCATCAAAACCGATATCATTGTGTCCAAGACATATAGCTGAATGTATCTAGACAGATGACGAGGATAAACATCCCAAATTACGGTTCATTAGTGGTTAGATTGATCCACAGAAGGTTGGAGACAACCTTGCCGAAGCTCACCATAAATAAAAAATTATTTCTTCCATGGAAAATATAATTCCCATTGGGATTATTTAGAAACGTAATCGATTGAATTTGATCAGATTAATATCATGATCAATTCCTTTTCATTTCGTAATTAAATAATAATTGAACAATCATTTAATTTACAAAAATATTTATTATAGAAAGTTCTCAACGTGAGTAGCTTCTGTAATGTAGATGTTTGACTTCTGTTTCACAGAAGGTTAAGGCTCATCATCAAAACCTTTTCAATAATCTCCCCCTTTATGACGATGACAAACATTCATCATTGAGGGAATTATTTTTTCAAGTTACTCCCCCTTTAGGTGTGACTATGAGTCTTGCATTTTACAGAACCATATGGTTTTTGTTAAACAGAGCATAGAAGCTTCTATTATAAAAAAGTTATTCACCGAGCACAAAGCTTTTGTGATTTACAGAGCGTGAAGTTTTTTAGCCCGACAAAAAATATAAGTTTTCACTTTTGCACTCCCAGCAAAGGTGACTATATAAGATCACGATTCGCATACCCTGCAGAAGGTTTGTTATGAGTTATAAGTCTCATAGCTTTCTACACCCTAGAAGTTATAGAAAATCAAAGATTTTTCTATAACCCAATACAGAGCGAAGTACTCCCCCTCAACATAAGCTCTCCCCTTTTTTGTCACATCAAAAAGACAAGCGAAAGAAATTTGATGAAGAAGAGAAGATTTATGCAGAAAGAATGACAATACGTTCAAAACCATTGTACGAATGTAGGTTTAGATAGTGTAGAAGGCAAGAAAAAAAGTTCAAAATCAAAATGCAAAGAGATGCGTCCATAAATAGCACTTATACAAACCATTACACCATGAAAGTCAGTTTTTCATCTAAGGAAACAGAAAAGTCAAGCAATACATGAGTTCACTCTACGTAAACAGGAGAGACCTCCTCAAGGTTGTCACGCAGAAGCTTTTCCTGGTGTTCCATCATGCGAGTAAGGTCCATGACCAGTCACTGGAGGACGCGGATGTCTTTCCGATTTGCTACAGCTTACTGCTGAAGATCCTTGAGGAGAGCGATTTTGGTCCAAGGGGAGAGACGCTTCATTAGAAGCTTTGGGGCATCTCTATGCTGCAGATGCTTTTGTTGTAGTAGGTCGAGCAGAAGGTGCAACAGCATCCTTTCTGGTGGTTCTAGCAGCTAGAAGCTTTTCCTCGTCATCTGGAGCAGAGTCTTGTGACTTCCCTTTTAGAGTCCAGGTGTTTCCCTTCCACACATAATGCATGCTTGCGATAATTTGGATCCCAAAGGTTCCAACCTTCCATTTTTCTTGGACAGCAGAGGCATTAGAAGGAACACGAGCAAGTTTGAGAAGGCCGGCGATTACCTGGCCATAAGGAAGAGCTTTTCCCGCTGTGTTGCAACACCTTTTCATGTGTTGGCATACCAGCAAGCCAAGGTTCAAGGAAATTGCTTTCATAATGTGAGCCATTAGCATCGCATCATTGGGAGTGATGGTGTCGATGCTTCCACTGCTTGGAAGAAGGCAGAACAACACTGTGCGATGCAGGATGCGGGTCTTGAATTTCAACTTCGTGGACTCCAGGTTTTGGCCACTTGGACCTTCTGTCCCATGACTATGCTAAAGGACTCGTCCTTCCGAAGGTTAGACAGAGGGTCATGCTCCTCGCATCCGAACAGTTGGTTCACATCATGCGCGGAGAACACAAGGGTTACTCCTTCAATCACGATCTTAATAAACTTGACATGACATCATTCATCATGGAACGTGATGTTTCCATAAAATTCCCTCAGTCTAGCGATAGGCAGCTCTACCTAGGCCTCACAGAAGGTTTTCATACCAATCTTTTCAAACAGAGGTGCAATATCAAGGTCATTCGCCGCAAATTAGTTGAAAGCGATCCGCTTGAAGGCAGCAATTTGTCTATCATCAGCATCACAACGAGGTAATCTAGTATCGGCAAGCACATCATCAATCTCCTTTCTAGAGACCAGAGGGTTTATCGGAAGAATGAAGGTATCCAACTCCTCATTGATAAAGAAGTCCTTGGGAATCACTTTCTCCAGAGACGTGTTTCTTTGCAGCCACTTTTGCAATTAAGGTGCTGACCGTCTCAGGTTCTTTTCGTTTCAGCCGGGTCCGGGAGGAGACACTTCCTGACTTCATGGCATCATGGAGAAGTTTCATACTAGATGTTGCCGTAGGCTTCTGGGCAGCCTTCTGAAAAGCAGAGGCTATGCCCTTCTTCTTCAAATCAGGAGAGATCGAGACAATGGGAGCCGGGATTTCCTCAGCTGCCTCAACCGTCGCTTCGTTAACAAAGGGTTCTTCCACCTCCTCATCTGACTATTCTTATCAGGAGTGGCGGCAGTGGATGCATCATCGCCATCAGCTGCCGTCACAGAGATCGGGATTACCTCCGAGGCTTTCTCTTCCACTTGGAGTTGGGCTTTTGAAAGTCCCTGGTCCTTGGAGTGAGGTTGCATGTCGTCGAGTGTCTCAACAATAGTAGGCATTTGTTCCTTTGAAGGAGATGGGGGTTTCTCCGACAAGGAGATGGGTGGAGATACACTCGAAGGAGATGCAGGCTTCTCCAACGAAAAAGGGCGTAGCTTTTTTAGAGCAGCCTTAGCCTTTTTCTAAAGTGATTTCGACTTGTGTGCCATGGGTGTTGGAGAATTGAAGGTTTGAAATGTTAGGGTAAAAGAAAATTTGGGAAGGGATGAAGAGGACGAGTGAAGGCAATTAGGAGGTTTAAAGAGACATGAAGAAAGATTTTAGGAAAATAAAATATTTTCCCATCCGAGATATTATGAAAATAAATTTCAAATTGAAAATATTTCCTGAAAAAATTTATTCGGGAGATCAAAGAAACAATTTGTTTCCTTGTTTTGAATCCTATTTAAGGAAATCTTATTCATCCGTACAGCAGAAGGTGCCTTCGTAACCTTCTTTTACAAGCTTCTCCTCTACAAAAGTGCTTGAAAGTCTCTTAGAGAGAAGATTATTTCTAAAATAGAAATTTTTAAGATTTATAGTAGGATTTTAAAATTCCTACTAGAAATGTTTCCAACCAAAACAAATATTTATTCATTTCTGGTTGTAACAAAAAGATTTTCTTTCTGATCGTAGCTCCCAAGGAGAATATTTTCCAGAAAGATTTTATTGGATAATATATTATATTTTCATATTTAATCATCCAAATAATTATTTTATTTGAAAGTTATTTGAACTTAAGTTCATACTAAGGTATACATTTCGTTATACCTTTTGTGTTGCATAATCCAAAATTCTACCTTCTATGGTGAAGCGTACAGAGATGACACCTTCTGTTGTGTAGCATACAATGTATTCTACCTTCTGTAGTGAAGTGTACAGATGTTTGTACCTTCTGTAATAAGTTTCTACTTGATAGAGTACTCACTTAACTTCATTTTGTCTTATGTAAGACGTTATTTGGGATGGCAGATCCCTAGCTCACTTCTGAAAAAGAAAGACTTTTCTTTTTCCAGAGGCTTTGTAAAGATATCAACCAATTGGTGTTATGTGTTAACGTTTTCTACGCTTATAGAACCCTGTTGTACATTGATCCTCAGAAAATTATGTATGAGTTCAATGTGCTTCGATCTAGAGTGATATATTAGATTCCTAGCTAGGTTTATCGCGCTAATATTATCAAAGTTGATATGAATTTTTGTAAATGAGTGATCATAGTCTTTAGGTTGTTGTTTCATCCATAGAATTTGAGCACAGCAGTTTGCGGCTGCTATATACTCGGTTTCTGCAGTGGAGAGGGCAACAAAAGTCATCTTCTTGGAGAACTATGATATCAACATGTTTCCCATGAGTTGACATGCATCACTTGTACTTTTTCTGTCAACCTTACATCCTACGAAGTCAGCCTCAGAATAATATCCAATATCAAAGTTTGATTTTTTTTTTTTAATATAGAATGCCAAGATTCACATAATCCGGTAGATATCTAAAGATTCTCTTGATTGCTATAATGTGAGATTCTTTAGGTGCTGATTGAAAGCTAGCACAAAGACATAGACTGAATAGTATGTCAGGTCTAGAAACTATAAGATCCAGTAGGGAACGTCCCATGCTTCTGTAGAGCTTACTATCCACTTCTTTACCATTTTCATCTTTGTCTATTTGGGTATTTGTACCCATTGGAGTAGACAAAGGTTTCGTGCTTTCTAGGCTGAATTTCTTCAGGAACTACTTAGTATACTATTCTTGATGTAAGAACGTACCTTCTACATTCTGCTAATTTTGTAGGCCAAGGAAGAACGTGAGTTCTCCCATCATGCTCATCTCAAACTCACTTGTCATGAGTTCGGAAAATTCGTTACAGAGCTTTTCATTAGTTGATCCGAAGATAATGTCGTCGACATAAATCTGGACAATAATAAGATGATTGCTTCTGTTTTTGAGAAAGAGAGTGGTGTCTACTTTTCAACTTTTATAGCCCTTTTCAACAAGGAATGCGCAAAGTCTTTCATACCATGCTCTACGAGCCTGTTTAAGACCATAAAGAGCCTTGGAAAGTCTATAGACGTAGTTTCTGTGCTGTGGATCCTCGAGTCCAGGAGGTTGACTTACGTATACCTCTTCTTTGATTTCTCCATTGAGAAATGCACTTTTTACGTCCATTTGATACAATTTAAAATTGTTGTAGCAAGCATAGGCTAATAAAAGTCTTATTACCTCTAGACGTGTTACAGGAGCAAACGTCTCATCAAAGTCAATACCCTCTTCTTGAGAATACCCGTTGCCAACCTATCGTGCTTTGTTTCTTACAATAGCGCCAGACTCATTGAGCTTATTTCTGAAAACCCATTTAGTTCTAGTGATAGAACGGTTTTGAGGTTTAGCAACAAGTGTCCATACTTTGTTCCTTTCGAATTGATTAAACTCCTCTTACATAGCAAGAATTGAATCTGGATCATCAAGAGCTTCATCGATTCCCTATGGTTCTTTCTGTAAAAGAAAAGCAGAGTGTTCGTCGAAGGCGTTTACAGAACGTCGTGCCTGAATGCCTCTATTAAAGTCTCTTATGACTTAGTCTATAGGATGTCGATTTTTATATAGAGCCGGTGCTCTAAAATCATTTTGATCATTCTAAGATGATTCTTCAGAATTATCAATTATTTGTTCAGGATCTTTTGAGAATCATGAACAGACGGTCTTTCACTCACATCTTTCATATAAAGTGAATGTTCTACAGAACCTTCTGTCGGTTCTAGAGATATTATATTTCCTGTAGTATCATTTGTAGGTGAGTCATTAATTTTTACATTAATGGGCTTCCCTATAGTAGTTGTCTTTTTGTTTAGGACTCTATCTGCTTTGCTAGACGAAGAGTATCCAAGAAATATACCATCATCTATCTTAGCTTCAAATTTTTTTATATTGTCCTTAGAAGGTCTCAAGATAAAGCATGGACTTCCAAAGGCATGAAAATAGGAAATGTTTGGTTTCCTCCCCCTGTATAGTTCATAGGGAGATTCCTCTAGTATGGGCACAAGTAGACTCCTATTAGAGATGTAGCCGGCAGTATTAACAGCTTATGCCCAAAGGTTTTGTGGAGCATTGCTCTCATAAATCATGGTTCTAGCAATGTTTATAAGTATTCGATTTTTCCTATCTGCTGCTCCATTATGTTGAGGAGTATATTGTGCAGAGAAGTTGTGATCGATACCATGTTCGTCACAGAAAGTAGTGAATTCATGGTTTTCAAACTCAGTATCATGATCCGTCCTTATGGCTTTTACAGAATATCCAATTTCATTCTTATAATTTCATAGCGCTTTATGAAACTTTCAAAAGCATCACTTTTGTGAGTTGGAAATTTAACCCATGTATATCTAGAGTAGTCATCTACTACAACTAGGCAATATCTTCTACCACCAATACTTTGAACTATAGTAGGACCAAATAGATCCATATGTAGAAGTTCTAGAGGTCGTGTAGTAGAAACTTCATTCTTAGACTTGAATGAAAATCCATATGTAGAATTTTCCAAGTGAACATACTTCACAGAAGCTATCTTGTTCGAATATGATGTTAGGTAAACCTTTTACCAACTCCTTTCTCGCAAGCTTGGATAAAAATTTAAAGTTGGAATGTCCCAACCTTCTATGCCACAGATGCCTCTCATCTTTGATTAATAGAAGACAGTTTTCTGTAGCACAGAAGGTCTCCTGTGTCAAGGTATAGATGTTCCTTTTCCGATTCCCAATGAAGTGAACTTCATTGTCCGGGATACCAGAACACTTATGTTGATCAAAAGTTATTGTATAACCTTTGTCACAAAGCTAGCTAATGCTCAGCAGATTATGCTTGACTTATGTGAATAACAGATTCTCATATATGACCATGGAGTCAGGACTGTGAATAACAGATTCTCATATATGACCATGGAGTCAGGACTTCCAATAGTACCTTTACCGATGACAGAGCCTTTGCTATTGTCACCAAATTTAACAGACCCTCCATTCTATAGAGTCAGTTGAGAAAATTTTGATGGATCTCCTCTCTTGTGCCTGGAGCATCCGCTATCGAGGTACCATTCACTTTCAACAACTTCTGTTTGAAAGCAGGTATGACTTTCAATTTGAGATTGTTTGTGAGCGGTGAAGCACATTAGTGCTTCTTCTTCCTCATCACCAGCATCATCAAGATCTACCCAAGCAGCCATTGCTTTCTTGGACTTAGATTGTTCTGAAGGTTTTTGCATCTCTTTAAGTAAAGGACATTATGTATTGACGATGAGGAGGCACATAAGCTTGTGGCCTGTACTGATCCTGCACATCATCATTGAGATCGCCAAAATGGTTATAACGATAAGATCGATAAGGTGTGATAAAGTCAGTTCGATCATCAGGCATAGTGCGCAACCTGTTCGATCGACCCCATCGAAAGTCTTGAGTTACCTGGACAAGATCCTAGGTAGTTTCATGATCGAAACTAACCCTACGCTTTCCTCACAAATTGCAACCCTTCTGGCCGTGGTTTCGGGGGAATATTCAGAGTGGATCCTAGCAGTCAACCCCTGAAGTTATTTCTGCAAATCCGTAAGATTCTCCTGTACTTAGCCTGCATCTAGAGAAAAACGTCCAAAGGGACAGTCTTTGGCGTAGCCGGCAAGACGTTCGCTACAGGGGGCTTACTCGCTCCTACATCTGAACATTTTGCTGTCCAAGATTTTGGGCATTTTGTTGCCCGTTTCGAAGACTCTAGCCATTATTAACATTCTGGCCTTGTCTGGAGTTTGCCTCCGAGTCAATATGACTATCAGCCATTCTGTTAGCATTCCGTGTTACCGTACGAAAATTGTTTTTTGTTCCCACTGTGGTCACCAAAAACGTATTTGCGGACGAAACACGTCGCGATATATTGGGACTCAAGTGTTGAATGAAAAGTGATCGCCAATAAAGTAAACGAACAAAAGAACAGTAAAGAATCTCACTAAGTGTAAAGGAATGAACTTACAGCTATTGCACAATACTTAAAACGATTATGGATAGTCAAGTTGACAATCAAGCAGCCATTCGGGGTCATAGAATGATTGTCCGTGTGTTACAATTGACCAGGGTTGGCTTATTTATAGACATAACCTAAATAACTGTCAAACAACGCACAACTAACACGTGCTAACTGTCCTAAAATTAACCATCGATCTAGTGTCGAGACCATGTCATCAACCGATCAATACTATAGAAATCTACACCATCGACCAGCTCCTGATGAAGCATCGACCTTTGCCTTGAAGATCATCTTTGACGCTGCATCGGCGATCATCTTCTGGATGGCGTCGACCTTGGTCTCCTTCGAAGCCCAGCGCGAGGCCCAAAATGACGTTTACCATGTAAACAGGCCCTCACCCAATTCTCGTAAGAAAGGTCAATGGCGACAAAAAAAAGGAGAATGATCAGGTATTGAAAGATAGGGATGATCGAGCAACCGATGTGAGGCCGCTTTTGGCAATAGTTATATGTTTTATTTTGGAAAACTACATGGAGTTGCCCATCAACTTTAGTTTTAAACCGTGGTACAATTTATTTTTTAAATAAGATTTCAAATTACTAACTCCCGCGTTCGAAATGTGGCGAGATCACAAAGGACATTACCAATTAGAGCGTTGGACTTGAATACATACATCAAATGGGCTTTGGAAGCCCATTGGGACGCTCTTACTGCGAACGAACATAGTCGGTGAAACTGGCTCTAGTGAAGTATTTCCAGAACAATCCTCCTCAAACTGGAGCCTGGAACGCCGTCCTGAAGAGTATTCCCCAAGTGCGATGGAATTACACGTCAGTGAGAGTCTCACAATTGTGCGGAGGATATGAGCGGCACATCCTTCCAAGCACAAACACAAGGTTAATCACGTGGCCGAAGTGTGTAAATGCAAAGGAAGAGGGAATGTGAGCCCATGAGGCCTAGAAATCCATAAGGTAGGAAGAATTGAGCTTAAAACATAGTTTCGGACCAATTTGAAATTTAAAAAATACCTAAAAAATTGGAATAATAGTGAAACATGAGATAAAATACTTGCAAAATGATCACTTTTTATGGAGAGCCTCTCAACTAAATGATGATGTGGTCGAAAATCCATTGACACATTTTATGGAGTTTGTTAAAGAGAATTTTAATTTCTCATATATATTAGATTTGGATGACAAATGAGATTTGAAAGATGATGATGATAGATGAGACGATAATGGTTTAGTTGGTAAAAAAATGGTTGGAAAATGCATTAATTTTGATTTTGCCACTTTTAATGTTTAATTAAAGTATGGGCTTTCTAATGGGTTTAGGCAGTTAACAAATTTGAAAGACCGAGTCCATATTTATGGGCTTGGGAGTCAATTGGGAAATGTTGGGCTTGCCTAAAAGTGATTTAATTAGGAGATAAATGTTGTTAAGAAGTAATTAAGATATTAATCCCATGTATGAATATTTAATTTCATCAACTAAACATGTTTAAGGGTAAGTTGTCGAGGTCCCTCCCAAATTTCATGTCTTAGCCCGATAAAGGAAAGATCAAGAAAACCAAAGGTGAGTTTGAAGAAGAGAGGTCTGATCGGACAAAATTGCAATATCTGAAAAATTTGAAGATTCATTGAAGGTGTGATATAGCAGCTGATTTTGGAATTTAATTACTTTTGCTAGAAAGATGATTTTGATGAATGGTGTACGAATTGGGACGATTTTTATCCCGGGGAATTAAATAAAGGTATAAAACTTTTTCGGCTGGCAAGGTAAGGGTGTAAATATACAGAACCGTCCGGCAACAGCTTGAGCTCAGTTTGTGAAAAGTTGGAACTTTGCTTGGCTATAAATGAGCTTGAAAACTAGGATTGAGAACTAAAATTGTTTTAAGGCCAAATTCAAAACTTTTAAAACGTTACACCAAAACGTAAAGTTGACAAATTTATTGGGCCAAATATCGATATTTTTTCCTTAATTTATTTCATTGTCATTGCCACTTAGGAAAAACAAATGACATGTATTAACGTTGAACGACGAAATCGCGAATGCCATTACGAATATGACCAAATTAAAAACTAAAATTGATTTAAGGTCAAATTAAAAACTTTTAAAACGTTAGGACAAAACGTAAAGTTGGTAAATTCATTGGGCCAAATATCGATATTTTACCTTTTCAATTTGTTATTCTTGTAAAAATAATAATATTATTTTTATTTGGATTGCCATTATATTCAATTTTTATTGTAGTTGTGTATTGGCTTTTTTTGAATCAATTCAATAAATTTCAATTAAGTTATAATTATTTTGAATAATTAATCATTCTACGAGCAAAGTAATTTTGCATGGGCAAACCTTAACGAGAGATCAAGGGGATGTGAAATGGGAATCTCATTGTATTTACGAGTAAAGCCCAAAGAAGTCTGGCGGCCCTGAATTGATGCCTCCCTTATCAAATCCCATCCAATTTCAGACTTGGTCCCGACAGACTGCCCACAAAAAGACCTCTCTCCAATCTCCCATTTATATGTTGTCATGACATGATAAGTCAAATACAGGCCCTCGGGATTTTATTGACCGCTATCCTCACGATCACCTATTAAAAGTTCAAGAGTAAATACTTTAAAATCATTATTTCTCCTTGAGAATTTGTTGGGAGTATATATAAATCCTTTATAAAACCTAAAGAAAACCCAACACAATTATCATAATTTCTAATCTAATAGAAAATGTGGCCACAAAAACCGGAGGCGGTAAAAAAAAAACTAATTAATTATATCTAAATTTTGAGGAAAATGGGTTCCCCAATTATTTAGCAATAATTTGACCAACTTCCCCACAAATCTCTCCAACCACGTTTCAGCTTCTCTTCTTGCCCGTTACACAACTTCGAATTGTTAATTTCTTCTTACAAATTTGACAAGTGTTATCCTAAATTTATTATTTTTGTCCAACCACCCGATTAAATAAAAATTTCAATTTTGTAGTTTATAACGGGAATCCATTTACTTCAAATCAATGGAAAAATAAACGAATATTTCGATTCAACTTTTGTCTCGAGAAAATAAAGTAAAGAAGTACGCGTTTTTTTTTTTATTAAAATGTATATTAAAAGACCTAAAATAAAGAAATAATATAAAAGAAATAAAAAGCTTATATAAAGTCCCCTTCTTCGTGAACCAGAAACGACTTAAGCCCCCATCGTTTTTCCCATTTTCAACGCCACGGTCGTCCTCGTCGTCATCTTTCTTTCCGGACATCTTCGATGGAGCCGTGCAGCAGGGAAGACCTGCAGAGCCTCACCATCAACTCCCTACTCGACGGCAGCGGCAACAGCAACAACCACAACGACAAAGCGGCTCAATCGCACTTCGACCCTGCCTCTGCCTCCTCGGACGACTTCTTCCTCGAACAGATGCTCTCCACCCTCACATCCCTTCCCCCATCCTGGCCCAATATCTCCTCTCCCGCTTCTGCGCCCGATCACCACTTCCTCCTCGACGACCCGTCCTACTCCTCCCTCGCAGCCAAGCTCCGCCTCCAGCAAATCGGCTCCGACCACTTCCTCCCCACTGGTGGTGATGTGGTGGATGATGTGGTCCTTCCGACAGGGCCGCCTTCATCTTTCAAGACGCTGTCTCACCTGGTAATTTTTTTTGAATCCCTTGTGGACGTCTTGCGGTTGGCCTTCACACGGAGTAGAACATTTGACGCACAAACTTTTCATCTATCTTGCCTTCCAGGATGGAATAGGAGGGGGTTCCATGGATACTCTGTATAATGGTTTCGGCGGGGGATCGCTGCTTGGCGTTGTAGGTGGGAGTGGTGCTGCTCCAGCCACGTTCGTCAGCCAGGTACGTCCGATCAACATGGGCATTTTTTCGTTTGAGGACATCCCTCCAACGTCCGTCCTTCCAAATAACCACCAACTAAGAATGGGGGAGGAATTCAATTGAAGGAAGGGGGGTCGGTACAGACCACACCGAGCTTCGGCAGTCAGGGCGGGGCCGTTGGGGGATCGAACGGGACACAGCCAAGGCAGAGAGTGAGGGCAAGGAGAGGCCAAGCAACCGATCCCCACAGTATTGCGGAAAGGGTACACGTCGTCCTGCATCCATCCATCCTTTTCCTTTTTCTTTTTTCCTGTTCAAATTAAAAAATTACCACTATATTTAATTCTCTGGTTTTGTTTGTGTGTTCTTCTCTCTTAACTTTTTATTTATTTATTTGTTTTTAACGCTTAATTGTTAGTGTTGTTTGACTGCAGTTGCGCAGGGAGAGAATTGCAGAGAGAATGAAGGCACTGCAAGAGCTGGTTCCCAATGCCAACAAGGTACTTCCCCTACTTTAAAATTAAAATTATTAACTTTTTTTTTTAATCTTTTCGGGGGGGTTTTTATTAAATGACACCATTTTTAATGCTGGGGTTTTCATCCCTTTTAATCGCATTGAATTGAATGATTCCCCTGATTCTCAAGGGCATTAAACTGACTGTCTTGTCACTGATCCATTCAATCAATCATCAGTCTTGAAATAAATGTACGCACGCTTGATCCTGAGTTTGGGATCCATCTGTGGCTAACTCTCCGGTAACCGTCTCTTCCCTGGTCTGTCAGTTTCCAAGTCCCTGCCCCCCTCCCACGCCTCAATTTGCGGACCACTCTGAACTTCGTTTCTCAACGAGAGGAATTTTATTACTTGATTAATAATGATTTTTTTTTTATATATTTATTATTCTCTGAAATTTATCAAAACGTTTTTTTATTCAAGTAATTACGTTAAATTATTTTAAAATTTATAATTTGATCATGTTCAGTGTCTTATTTGAGTACGTTTTGGGCATCCCAGAAAACTCATTTACTAAATATTTTGAAAGATAATAAGTACTGAGTTTGTTCCCCATCTTTCTTGTTTGCTTTCATTTCCCCAATTATTTAAGGATTCATTAATGCTTTTAATGAGGTTTTGTTTACTGTGTGTGGTGTTAGCAAGTTCGTTTCGTTTAGAGGCATTGACTAACCATATTTAAAAGGATTATATATTTTATTACAGAATGAGATGTCCAAATTCCTTTTGCCCAACCCTTGTTTGGATCACAGGATAATGATGCCTTTCCTCTTCTTTTTTTTTGTTTTTTAATTCTGGGATCGGGTAAAATGACAGACAGACAAGGCATCAATGCTGGATGAGATCATCGACTATGTGAAATTCTTACAGCTGCAAGTCAAGGTTCTCTCCTCCACTCCTTTGTTTTTTTTTTCTCTCATTCATTTGTTTATATTATTTTAAGTCAGACTCACCCACTTAATTAATACTCTCCGTTGAGTTATTCAAGCGGTTGACATTGATTTCAGGAACCCAAAAGATAATGCCTTCCATGATGAATATTTGGTTCCTAGAAAATCCCCCTATCAATTCAATGCTTGATTAATTTTGACCTTTTCTTTTGGGGTTGGGGGGTGCTAATGGGGGACAACACAGGTTCTAAGCATGAGCAGATTAGGCGGTGCTGCCGCGGTTGCTCCTTTAGTTGCTGATATGTCTTCCTCTGAGGTAAAATCCCCAAAACCCAAATCCCTAATTCCCAAGTTTCAATCTTCCATCAGTGTATTTCTTTTTCTTTGTTTTTTATGGGAGTATTAGCACTAGGGAAAAAGACAAGGAAAGCGAAAACCAAAATAGGGATCCCCTCCTCCCCCCTTTAGTTGTCGGTTCACTTCATACAAACCATAGGAGAAGTATAAGGTGTTTGTCCTCGTCCCCTGTTTTTTCAACTTTTAAGAGAAAACTCAGTGATCAGAATCACTTCCTCAATTATGAGACAAGAGAATAGGACAAAAGAAAAACACCGAGAGAGACCCAACCAAGGAAAAGGGGCAAGCACGCGTGCCTCCCGCTCCCGCTTTCTCAGATTCCACTACTCCACGTAATATTATTATTTATTATAATAAGACGTCAAAAACATGTTTACTTTTTTTATTTAGAAAGTTGTCGTTTCCACGAAAGCGATCATCATTGCCCTGTTATTTTATATTTCCCTTGTCCTTTTTTTTTTTGGCGTAGGGAGGAGGTGGTGGTGGGGGCACCGCCGTTGACTGCGGTCAGCCTGACGGAACCGGCCGCGTTGGGGGAGACAGCCTGACGGTGACGGAGCACCAGGTGGCTAAGCTGATGGAAGAGGACATGGGTTCAGCCATGCAGTACCTCCAGGGGAAGGGGCTCTGCCTCATGCCCATATCACTCGCCACCGCCATCTCCACAGCCACTTGCCAGCAGCCCAGGGGCCCCAAGTCCTCTCCTACGCCTCCTCTCCACTTCGGGACAAACGGGGATGGCCCCTCCTCCCCTGGCATGTCGGCATTGACGGTGCAGTCTGCCACGACGTTGATAGGCAATGCCTCTGGCGGGTCCGGCACGAAGTCGTGAAGCTGGCCGGCTAGATTCCACCAAAAAATAAGGGAAGCGGGGGTCCCATACACCACAAAAGCGACGCCGTGTTTGAAGTAGAATCGTGGTTTGTTTTTGTTAGTTTGACTCCCCCCGCAAAGAAAAGCCCGACAACGACGGACGACATTAACGACAAAGGCCCCCCGGAAAAGAACTTGTCCTTAATTTTTTTTGCTTTATCCCCGAGTTTTTAAAGTTATCTTTGAAGATCATCATCATGCTTATTTGTATTAAAGGAGGTTTGGTTGAACTTTCTACTACTATTCCTATTCTCCTTTTTTTTTTTGCATATCACAAACATAGGGCTGTGATTTTGTTGGCATTAAAAAGTAATTGATTTTACTTGGTCGAATCTCATTACGAGACGTGGAAGAAGGAGAGATCTAATCTAAGTGTAAGAGTCAACCCCTCCTATTGGGATCTACCGTGTTAGAGAATGGGTATGATGATTTTATATATTTAGTTTTTTCTTGTTATGTTTAGAAGAACGCTATGCTTAAGAGTGGTGGTTCTAGGGATGGATATGATGTCACTTTGACTGTGTTTCTGTTTTCTAAATTCAGTTATATATGTGTCTGTTTAGTTGTTTTGTGTCAAAATCGGACAACGTGTTGGCGTGCGAGATCAGATCAAGAATTCCAAATCCAATCATGTGGATGTCTTTAGATCCAGAGAAGTCTGGGGAACCATATAAAAAGGTAAACCAAAGACGAAACTAAATTAATAACCCCTCTCTGCCCCCCCCCATCTTATTTAACTAAATTAAAGAATTAAACCCCACACGTTTGTTTGAAGTAAAGCCCTACCCAAAACGAAACTTCTAAAAAATAGTAGTATTATCTTGTTAGGTGAAAGAAACGGCTTCAAAATTGGATTCTCAACGTTCCAAAGCACTCTTCCTCGGGTCTGTTGTGTACCATGCCCTGCCCTGCCCTGTTGATATACAAGAAAAGCCTCAAAGTCGCATTAAGAAAAAAGGCAAATAATTCGCATAATAAAAGGTACTCAGACTTCCAAAAGTGTTTGAATGCATACTGTGTATTGTAATCGGGTTTTGAATTCAGGGTCTAGGTAAATAAAACACGCAGCACCTGCATTTCCCTCAAGCGTATGGAATGCCAGAACTGCTGATCGGAGTGAGGGGGGAAAGGCACACAATTCTGCATTCCTTGCGCACGGCCCTCAACGATCTTTAAAGAGTGAAGGTTCGAAAAACGGCGAGATGGACCCTTCGGTTATTGAAATGACATCCAGAAAGAAGTAGTGAGAGAGAAATGCTGCTGCTCCGATTACATAGTCGACAGCAAGCTCTGTGGAGTTCTACAGTCCTTCAACCAATCAAAATCATGTAGCTGCTCCCCAAATGTACAACTCGAGCAGGAACGACAGGTACTTCAACAAAATGCATCATTAAATGCCGAACTTCCTGCCCTGAGAGAGAAATGACTGAATCAGTGGATGATGGTCCAAGCAAAATGGTTACTACGACGGTTACCTGTATGTGGAAGAATCAGCTGAACAACATGGAGACGCCATTCTGGTGCTCTTGGTGGTGAGGAATGTCATCCCCAAAAAGTTCCTCCAAGCCCTAAACCCAGTCCGAGTTTAACAACCATGTCATTGGAAATCGAGTAGGGGAAAGAAGGGAAGCCGAGAGGAGTTCGGTTTGACTTTTCACTTGGCTAGTGATGCAATGACCAGGATTAGGAACAAGCTGTGGAAGAAGCAACGGATTGTCCCGTCACATCCTGCCATGAAGCAGGCGATGATCGTGAACAGGTACAAGACATGCACCACCATTGTTGGTGAAACAATGACACTATAAGGGGGAATTAGTGTAATAATAATTTTAGACTTTTTACAACTAATAGAACCCAGTAGCGGAATGTTAAGTTTCTGTAGATTACAGAACCATTATACATAGCAGATCCCAAAGTGAACTGCTTAATGAGCGAATGACCAGCCAAAGTCTGATCTATAATATATCTATGCAGTCCTCATAAGGTTTTGCAATAGTAGAAGATTGATGCAGAAGGTTGATGCTTTTGCTATCAAGGTTACGTAGATCTGACCAGCCTTAGTGTGATCGGCAGAGTCTACTTTAAGATCTGTAAGATATAATATGCTAACAATAAACCTTGAGATTGGATGACATGTCTTCCGCTATTATGTGATTTTCTTCACTTTATCAATTTTTTTTCATTTCAATTTGCCCATCTCATCATTTACCTACACCAAATCAAAATAAATATAAAAGCCTCATTCTCCAATTAATCTCAAAATAAACTCAAAATTTAATAAAATAACAAAAACCGACTTAACACTAAACTAAACTAAAAATACGATAAAAACTATAAAATTTATCATGAACTTTTACACTAGCCTTGTAAAGCCCAGTTAAAAGTACTAAATAACTCTATTTCTATAGAGTTATCAGTCTACTTCAAGATTTGTAAGATACAACTAGTAGTAGAAGATTATTACAGAACCTTATAGGTTTCTACACTAACAAGAGATTATCTGCGAGAGTTAGATGGAAACAACTCCATAAACATGGAGGCTGCAGTAGTATTAGAAGTTTGGTGCAGGAACTTTTGAGTCTCTACCCAAATGCAGCCTTGTGTCTATTGATTTGTTTTTCTTTAGGTTTCTGCTGAATGCTTAGTGAGATAACAATTTGGGCTGAATGTAAATGAGACATAAAGTTTATTTTTTTTGGACAATTACAAATGTTCTTATAAGATATAATTCACTATTGAACACTCGTAGTGATTACAATATTGACAGAAGGTATAATACACTCCTGCAGAAGATACTGTATATAACCATTCGGCTTTTCCATAGATGATGTACTAATAGAAGGTACTAGAATACTTTTGTAGTGTAAAAGATGATGTAGATAGCCCTTCGGCTTTTTTAGTCATGGTAACCCAATAAGTTGTGATCAGTAATCCTTTGGGTTATGTACATATACTTCTGACTAATTTAAAAAACTCTCTGGTTGAGCATATGCACTGAAGACGGTGACTTACTCCACAATCGCTGTGGTTGGGGTTCCTTAGAATATGACAGCTCCACGCAAACAGGCAGACAACCCATATTTCCAAAGGTGGATTTTCCCTTCGGCGGTTCCACAACCTGTTTTGCTCATCACAAAGACTTTCCCGATGCTTGACTCATCACCACGACTTCCAAAAGCAGACAACACCCGTGCGGCTTCTCCGAAGCCTGCAACCAGTATTTCCCTTCTGCGAAAACACTAATGTGAGTGCCTCGTTGTCTAATAGGCGAGTAGTGCGCTACGTGATCGCCGTATTCTAGAGTATCCACTTCATGTTTATGTTGGCAGCTTCGACTACACCTTTCATTTATGGATAGTACGATGAAGAGTTTAGATGTTTAATTCGGGACTCCTTGTAAAGGGAATCCATCTATTTGCCGTTAAATATTGTGTCGTTGTCGATGACCAACCGCTCTAGAACTCCGTATCTGGAGAAGATTTTTTCCGCATAAAACATATGGTATTGTTTGCGGTGACTTTGTCGAAAGATTGTGTTTGGATCCACTAAATTAAATAGTAGATGATGATCAATATAAATCATTGTCCGTTGGACACTTTGGAATTGATCTGTGTACTAACATCCTTGCTCAACATTAAAAATGGCCAAGGTTCAAATAGAGGATAAACTCTTATTGGAAGAACATGTTTTATGGCCTTAACATATTTTATGCGGTCGATATCAATTATGAGCCAATAGTATCCCCATCATATTATCTTATAGGCAAGAGTATATTTGTCTATATGTGGTCTGCAAATGCCTCCATTGCAATCGAAAAATGATGGTTTAGGCTTCTTGCTTGGTGACGCACCGCTTGAGGTTTCTCGTGAAGGACTTTTTTTGTATCATATGTTGTCGTCGAGAAAGTTACTCCTTGCGATCCTCCTAATAAATTTGCGTTCTGTTCCTATATTGCCTTGGGAAAGAAATGCTTTACTCTAGGTTAGCTTTGATATCCACAAACCATGGTGGTTAGTTGTCAGGCTTGAACGACTCGGTGTGCATGTGGCTTAGATCTTCGACATGGTTGATGCAGAGAGGTTCGGTGTTCGATGTCGAGTTCTTTGACCAAGAGAATCATTGATGCAAGGACAACAACAGCATCGACAAAACGATTGCCTGCTGATGGGAGATTGTTAAACTTTTTACTGTTGAATTGGTAGCCGAGTGTTTATGAGTAGTCCTAGTATGGGATGAGCTTTTCATCTTGTATGAACCATGCTCCATTTGTTTCAGAGATAATGAGCGTCGAATCTTCGTGGACGTTAGGAAACTGACCTTTCATGTCGAGTGAGTGAAGAAAGTTGAAGACACATGCTTCATACTTGATGCTTTGATCATGTTGATGACCGCTCAATCCATTGAGAATAGGGTTGAAAGAGGTTATCGCTTTGGAGGATTGAAGAAGGGAGAATTCTCAAGGATTCGAGCCATAAGGATAGGCTTGTCATCAGAGAGTTGAAAGATCCGTTTAGTTGAGCCATATTCATAGGGAGACCTCTTTCTCGATCAAGTTCCACATGTCAGGCTTTTGTGCCTCGATCTTCCTGTCTCATTTTTTTCGAAAAAGATTTCAACTTCCATCGTTGTCGCTGACGAGCGGACGAACATGATGGATGGCCTGCCGCCATTAGGCTAGACCTCCTTGACGCGAATTTGACATTGTCCACCAATTAGTGGATCCTTATGACCATGTTCAACATCTTGAAATCTTGATTTGTCGATGTTTTGCCCACTAGTTTGCTAACATGTGACACATCGATCTCACGGTAAAGCTCTATGGTATGCCCCCTTGACTATTATGAGCTTGTCATCGGATTGGAAGGAAACCATCTTATGTAGAATTTAAGGGATTGCCCCCACCTGGTAAATCTCAGAATGTCCTAGCAGTGTGCCGATGGATCTAGTGGTATCGAGAATTAGGAATGCGGAGTAGAAGGGGGTGGGCCCCATTTTGATCTGTAGGATCACCGTATCATTGTCCTAATTTTTTGTTCCAACAAAAGCCCCAATAGTAAGGTTGGAAGGTGGGAGCTTCTCCAAGTTGAAACCAAACTTTTGGGCCATAGTGAGCGGGATGGTGTTGTCTCCTGTCCCACCGTGGATGAACACCTTGGAAATAGTAGTGTCGCGACAATTGAGTGTAGTGAACAAGGCTCTGCTATGGTCACACCCTTCCTCCGTCATATCATCCTCCAAAAAGGTGATGACGTTGTTTACAAGCATATCGTTCATGTATGAATCTAGTGCATTGACTTTGATCTGATCAGAAACAAGCACCTCGGCTAAGAATTTCTCCAATGTTTGACAGAATATGGAAGAGGCCGAGGAGCGAAATTTGGACTAGATGGTTCATCCCTTGCTTCACGATATTGTAATTGCACTCTTTTACTAAGTAGATCACCTTCTGAATCGGTGGAGACGACTAGGGTCAAGCGCGCTCTTCCAAGGGGTTGACAACCCCGACCACGACTCCTATTGGGCTCATCCATGTTGACATGCTCGATGGTTGCTTGCCCCACCTCATACAAGTGCATTTCTACTTCTTGGTCAAACTATGATGCAAAGGGGTTTGCCTCGATGTAGTTGGATTGCTCGGGCAATGGGATGCTCCTGACGTTTGGTGTCGTGGTCGGTGTTGCGAAAATGATGAAATTGCCGTCCAACAAATTATCAATCTTGAACTAGAGGGCAATGCAATCCTTGATGTCATGCCCAGTTGCCCCAGAATGATATTGGTGAATGACCTTGGGCTTGTAGCTGAATGAAGAAGGGTTTGTCGTTTTGGGCTCCACGATCTTGATGAACCTCATGTCCTTCAATTTGAGAAGCATGACATCCAATGGTCGGAGGTTGGAGCTAGGTCTTCCAATCTGCGTCGAGGATGCTCTACGAGAGCGGACAACCTGGAACTGGTTACAATTGGCGCTGGGGCCTAATGACAGTTGCGACATACAACTTTGGCCCGTATGAAACCGATGGTGGTCTGGCCAATCATGTAAGGCCGGTATTTACGTGCCAGGCGCCTTGATAAAATCCTCCTTGAGGGTAAGTTTGATTTGCAAGGCGATCTGCCGGAACCGGTAGGCGAATTGCTTGACGTCGTTCGCCCAATACCTTTTCAGCTTTCTCAGGTTCGAGATTGTTGGAGTCAAGAAGTCCTAGGCCAAGTTTTGGAACAATGAATACTGGTTTAATATCCATGGTATAGTACCGGTGAGGTGTTGATTCTGCTAGGCTTTCTGGAAACATGACAATGCAAAACTGGATGTCTACGGAGTACATTGTCATTTTTTGGTCGAAGTGTTTGAGATGGAGCTCCATAAATCCTTTCATTAGGAATATCTCAAATTTTGCCATCTTGAAGTTTGGTGAGATTTAGTCTTAGGGAACATAGTAGTGTACTCCTAGGTGTAGACCTTGTACCCCTGAATTGCGTTAAAACGCTCTTCCAGCCTCGTTACACGCTACGCCTCTTCTTCTTGCATAAATGCTATCTTGGCATAAAGTCTTGTCTTGAAATAGTTGACGTCGTGTTTCTCACCAATTAGGTCCACCACCATGGTTGTGATATGAGTTCTAGGGTTTGGCAAGGCTGGTTCCGCCTATGGAGGTGGCACAATTTATGAGGGAGTAATGGTGATAGGAATCTAGGGAGTAGGTTCACTTGCTAGTTGTGATTCCTGTGTGTGGGGAGTTAGCCCAAATACTACTGGCAAAGTAGGGAGTTGGCATCGGTCCCTATGGTTAATGATAGTACGACAGTAACTAGGGTTGTGCCATAGTTGGGAGAGAAGGTGACCCACACATGTATAGATTGTACAAGGAAGGTTTGCTTGTTAGTGGCTCCTGACCTTAGCATGATTGGGTTGTAGAGCGACTGGATGCTTCACAGGGCGACGATTCCATGTAGGTGGTATGGGCGGTACGATGACACCATGTTTGCTGGCATTTGTGGATCCGGACATATGAACATAGGAAAATGAGGGGTCAAGTCCTCTCCATTATGACACATCCCATAAGCCCTCACTGGATGTGTCTCTCAGATCACTTTGCCCCAGATTCTAACAAAACCTGAGCCTTATTGGGTCTCTTTCTTTATCAAACCCACAGTTTGTTTAAAGGGCTCGTGGACCAGAATTTTTGCTTCCAAACATATAACCTCTGTTTTAAGATGACACAGTGCAGTTTCGAATGCCTGAGTAGTCAAATTCACATCAAATCATCCACACAGTATCCACTTAAAATCGTACGAGGATATCAAGGCGATGTTTGACTGTTATGATTCTCTGCGAATTCTAAATATTTAATTGAAGCACCGATAACCCCTTCCCTATTCACTACGAATAGAGGCTTCTTCGCCTATCTCTTTCCTTGCTCTAGGCAGATTCGTCCTAATCATGTCAGTTGACGATCATTGACCTCTATCAAAAAATAATCCCCGGAGCGTACGTCCTCATCCATAGATTCCTCTTAACCATAGAACTCCCCTTCAACCTCACGAAGAAGTTGAAGCCAAGAAGATCGAGGTAGGGACTTGACTAAATTGACCATTTTTTAGTGTCCCTATGGGGCTTTTGCGTTATCGCATCGCCTCTTTTTGACCAGAACTGGCAGAAGGACAAGCTACCATCCAACCTTTCGTGGTATCTTCTCAACGGCCCCAGGTGTAGCCAGGTTTTACCTTCAAATTTCTGGGAACTTGGACTGGTGAATGTCGACTAAGTATACAAAGCAAAGACCAGATCGCCGATCCCTGTAACACCCAACTATCTTGTACCCCATTTTAGGAAATCGTGTACTTTTCGTTCGCATAATAGATAAAGACCTTGGGGTGTCGCACTCTTCGCATGTCCTGACGAGGGGTTGCAACATAAAAAGAGCGTCCTACCATCTTTTGGAGAACTTGAAATTTGAAGGCCTAGGACTGGAGCCTTATATATATTCAAGTAGTATAATATATCTAACGGAACGACGCTTCGCTCGAACTCTATTAGATGGGTTGGGTGGACTCAAAGAGTCTTTTGGGGCTCAACATCTGGAAAGCCTCTTCGTTATGTTGTATAGGCGACTGTGCCATCCGTGATACTGGCCGCTCGCATTTCTTTCTCCAATTGGGTCAAGTCCCAATCGTGATGGAGACCTTTGACGTTGCTTAGTCTCTCATCTTCTCAACTGGTAGGATGATCGGCTGGTGTAGGATCATTGCCGGTGCATAGGACACTAGGAACTCACACTTCCCTTCGATTAAGGGACCTACTTTTGGATCATCGAGCTCATATCTATGCTTGAGCATAAAGTCTTTTCACTTATTTCATAGCCCCTACATAAACGTATAGACGGTTAATATTCCATACCGCTTTACCCAACACAACTTCAAGGTTGTGCCTCCCCCATAAGAGTAAATCTTGATGAAGCATGGAAGTGAATGTTCCCACTCAGATGTAACCGGTCTCTTCCATAAGTGTAACCGGTCTCTTCCCAACAACGCATTGAATGATGATTTTATATCGATTACTAAGAAAGCCATCTTTTTTTCGTAACTCCTAACTCTTAGCGGGACTAAGACTATTCCCAAACAAGGGGAAGCTTTCCTGTTGAAACCATGGATAATTACATGTCTTTTCTAGGACAATCATGTCATCTCTCAGATATTTGTACACTCTTATAGGTAAGACGTCGATAGTAGCCCCCGTTATTGACTAGTACGTGGCTGACTGAGACACCGTCAATCATCACTCTAATATATAAGTTATGCAAATGCTTCCTAAGAGACATGAGAGGCTCTTTTAGCCATCACCGTGGAAAGTTTCGAGGAACTTCCAGATGGGATGAAGGAAAACGGGATGCTACCTTCATTTTCTTTGACGAACTAAGCGGGCAATGTCAGGATGTTGCAATCTGGCGGTATTTCTTGTGAGATGGACCGCTCCTACGAGGATTGTAATCATCTAGCGAATTAGAGCTAATATCGCCCTTTATTAGAGACGCTCCCTTCGGAGGTTTCGTTTCTGACCCGTTTGCACTCTCCTCTAGTCTTGCTCGCTTTTCATTGGCACCCTGTGCTCACCTCGCCTTTTATTTCCTGGTATTCTCGAAGGGTATCTATTGGTGTGGTTTTGCATCACACACCTAGACAATGTCCTTGGTATGTGGGTCGTAACCTCGTGTTTCAATACCAGTTGGCTGGTCCGATGTCAGAGCCAGTATTCTCCGAGTGGGGTTAAGATTCTCACCTATTGGCGAGTTTTTGACTTTGACTGTTATAGTTCCTTCTACGGACATCTTTGCCAACAGAGGGAAATATTGGATCACGACAGGCACATCAAGGTGATCAGGATCTTGTGGGCTAATATAAGCTTGCTCTTGTAGCACAACATATCGAGAGTGGGGAATTGAGCTATTGATGTGCTATTCTTGATGGTACTAATATCATTCCTGAGGTCCGAAAACCTCCCGCATTGTGGGTTTTCCTCCGAGTCTTAATCCATTTTCCCCATATGTCCCTTCCAAAGGGACCTTTCCTTCACCCGGAGTACGAGTGTGAGTCTTCACGGCTGTGCTATGGCGGGTTGTGCTATTTCACAGCTAACTTAGTAGCCAGGCGTTAACAACCCCTTCTTCTTCCTACTAGCGCGGCTACTTTCACCCCTTGTTGGTCAAGTGGTAATTTGGCGCGCTGGTTTTGCTCAAAAAGTGGATGGTTCGTTTGTCATCCCTAGGTCCATGTCCTCCAAGCCGTTCAAGTCGTACCACTTAGCCCTTTTTTGTTCTACAGGTACTTCTGACGAGTGTGACACTGTCAATAATGTGTGAAGTATCCATATGCGAGCGACACATTCCGCTCGAGGGAAACGTCCAACAACTTGGGTACCTTTGTTAGTCATGTTAATGCGCGCAACTCAGTAGCCATCGATGCAGAGCCTTCTGGTCTGTGCTGTGCAACTCAGTCACCTCTGATGCATAACCTTTTGGTCTATGCTATAAAAGGTTGATCACGTATCACCTTATTTAATCACTACTACGTTACGGTTTATTGATAACCATCTATCTAAGGTCTGGGTTAGAGTGGATGTAGGTAAAGCTTGCCGACCCACTATAAATATCCTTGTGTCGATAAAATCATATCGCAATCATATTCATACATTCTCTCTTACAAAAACCTCTTCCAACGGTTCTATTTTACAGAACCTTTCTTCCGCTGTGGGGCTTTGTGGAAGGGAGTTAAAAATCATTAATTGGACTTTAACATTAATTGGCTTCCTCTTAGTGTAACAATTAGTATTAGAGCGGGTTTCAACACGCTTGTTGTAGATCCCACAAAAGTTTGTGCCAGCCTAACGCTCTTCTCTGTAGAAGCTTTCGTCTCTGCATATTGTCTAAGCAGATTACATCAATATCTGTTTGGATTACTTTAATTGGTATTCTTATTTTGGTTTACAGAAACGTGATTACCATAAAGAACGAGGTTCACTTCTAGATAAGCTTTAAGCTCTATGAGAATTAAACAACTGTTATTCTGTAAAAGCTTATGCTCTGTCAGAATCGAATTGTTATTTAATAGAAGCTTACACTATGTTTAAATACAATAATCGGTATATTTATTCTAATCAACAGAGATTGTTTTGTCTTGTTCATATCATACAGAAGCTTGTACTTTCTACGCGGTTGCTACTCAGCAAAATCTTACGCTTTGTTGCTATAATTCAACATAAGCTTTTATGCCCTATTAGAATCCAACAACTGGTATAAGATTTATGTCCAATAGAGGCGTAGTTGCTTATTGAGATCTTATAAAAGCTTCTACGGTCTATACACTCTTTCACGGTCGACATCATAGTTCTATTTTGTAGAAGTCTGTAGCTCTTCAAGAATTCAACAACTTCTACTGGAAAGAAAATTCAAAATTAGTCATATTAACACTCGTGCTCCATTTACGAGAGACTTAACTATCGGTTTGACAATTGATTACTACCCAGCATAAGCTTGAAGATCGTTGAGGTTCTACGATGTAGTCATCAATGTTCTATTATATAGAAGTTTAACGCTCTATACTAATTGAACTAATGGTTCATAACTACGAGGTACCAACACCACATGTTGGGCGTCCTCTCATATTTGATGGTAAGAATTTTGCCTATTAAAAATTCGAATGAGTGCATTTGTAAATGCTATCAACGATGGCTTGTGGTCCTATATAGAAGATGGTCCACCTTCTTTGCTAGAGAACCAACAAAATGACAGAGATGGTCGTCTCATACTAGAATACCTCAAGGTCCAACGACCCACTAAGACGGTAAAGTACTTAATGTTTATTGTTATGTAAGAAAGTGAATTTCTTGAAGTTTCTACTTGCACTTCGGCAAGGAAATCTTGGAAAAGTTTGTCACCATGGACGTTGGGACGGATCGGATTATAGAAACTAAAATGAATTTCTTAATTCATCAATATGAAAATTTTACTAAAATTCTAGAGATGTCTTAACACATTTAGCCAAACACTATACAAATTCTAAACTAGTACAAATGGTTCGGCGTACTCTACCCAAATCTTGGGAAGCCAAGAAAACGGTGATAGAGAAAGCTAAAGATCTTTGTATTCTTCGGCTAGATCAGTTAATGAGCTCCTTAATGTCATATGAGATGGAAAAAAACCTCTCAATCTGACATCAAGAGGGCCGCAATAACTTTCAGAGCATTAGTAGAACCAACAGAAGGTTCTGATGATGAAGTGAAAGCTGATTCGGGTGATGAACTCGCTGTGGTAGCTAAACGCCTTCTGCCTTCGCCTCCAGAAAACGCTTCATTAAGAGAAGCCAAAACGACCAGCAAATTGATCCTAAGGTGGTCATATTCTTCTACTCACTGCCCTGGTACGTTTACAACCCGACTTCTCCGTAAGCCAGATGCACGTCCGCCACGCCATGATGTGGCCAGATCTTTCGCAGCCTCACTCACGTACGGTATAGCCTGTACCCTGGGCACCAGCCTTCTGCAGCCGAATGCTCAACCCCTAAGAGAACGAAAACTCACAAGTCTTTCGGGCTACAATACACTCACTCTACACGTAAGTCCTCTATTATCTGTCTAACAAAAGATCTTGTCTTATACAAAATAAAAATACATATTTACAAAAAGGTACAGTAGTTGACGGAAGTCTCTGCAAAACAAGAAAATTAAATATCAGCCAAATAAAACATTCCCCCATTGGGAGAGATGCTCCGTATCACTTAAAGATCAATCAAACCATCTAGTCATGATTGTGTTCACGATCCTATGAGGTAGTGCTTGCAGAAGATTCAGACAAATAGGATCTGTCAGGCTACTGTAAATGGAAATTAGATAATCTTGGTTTCCATAAGGGGTTGGCCGACCTTCTGGATATAGACACATGTGAAGTGTGTCCATATTCAGATGAGTTGTCCTTTGCCATGATTCATAAATAATTTGAACGTATTTAGATGCAAGAGGAAAGATTAATTGACCGTTGGATTGTTCCAGATCAATCCGCAGAACCTTGCATTAGTGCTTTCCATATATAGAGTGATTTCTTCCCTTAGAAAGAATATATCAACTCACATGGAAATAAATCGTAATCAAATAATTTAGAACCATTTTAATTAAGATAAAATACCATATGAATGTATTTAAATAATCAAATGATTAATTTAAATTATTCTTGGTAATGATTAGGTGACAGAAGGTACGAAACACACTGTCTCTATAGGTTAACCTTCTGCGGAATAGTAGAAGCTTACCTCCTCTACAACAAACGCTTACCTTCTGTATGGCATCATCAAAACCATACTAACAATCTCCCCTTTTTGTATGATGACAAAACAATCAATCATCGAAGGAAATATTTGGCAGAGATTCTCCCCCTAACTCTTTCTAGATGAGCGCGGGTATGAATCTCGCTTATGGGTACAAAATAAGAAGCTTATGTAGAATGCAAAGCATAAGAATTTCTGCGATGAGCATATGGGCTCAAAAAATTTTGCAAAGAAACTCCCCCTGACTCCGTCTGATTGAGTCCATGTATGAATCTCGCATATGATCACAAAGCTAAAAGCTTCTGAAAATTTGCAGAGCATGTAGCTTTTACGTGGTATAGAGCACAAGGCTTCTGTGTGTAACTCGGCAGTTCCTGGAAAGAACTCAGTAACTGCACTCCCAGCAAAAGGGACAAAGTCTCCTTTTACATTCCCAAGCAGAAGAATGTTAGAGACAAGCAACAACACCTGTAGAAAATTGTTGAAAGCAGCGCAAAAACAGGCTTCTACACCCATTAACTGCAGAAATATTTCTTGCAGAAACACAGAGCGAAGTCTATATGTTTCAAACATCCATATTACTCCCCCTTTTTGTCATATCGAAAAGGATAGGACTACGTGATAGACGATGATACGATATCAAAATCATACTGGAAGAAAGTTCAACAGTTTCTACAATTAAACCATCGAGAAAGGAAAAAAACAGTACGACGTACGAGAGGGTGTGCCCGTAGAGGGTCACTTATTGAAAACAAAAAAAATAGAATTTTCCAAAATTTTTCAACAATAATGCCCCTTCAAGCATCCAAATTTTCATATAGAAACTTGTTTAGGCCCTCCTTTTGGCGTATAACATCCATGGACAACCTCTGCAATACTCGGATGTCCTCACCTTGGGTAGCAACTTGGAGTTGCAACTCCTTGACAATAGAGGGCAGAGCAGAAGAGGCAGAAGCCTAAAAAGCTGATCGAGCAGAACCTTCCTGGCTTGCAGAGGGTCCTTGGCATGTTTCTTGCCCTTAGTAGCAGCAGCAGCAGCGCAGATGGAGTCTTATTCTGGAGAAGCTCATAGTGTTGCGCTTTCGTACGCCAGCCTTCTGTTGTCTTCACGTACTGCATGCTGTTGCCAACTTTCCATTTATCCTGTTTAGAAGCTAAAGTAGGGCCAATGTCGTGTATCTGCAGAAGGCGAACAATTACTTAGCCGTAGGACAGGCTCTTTTCTCTTCTTGACAAGCTCCACACCACGTGCTCAAAGATTAAGGCACCAAGGCTGAAAGATATTCGCTCCAAGACAAGGACCATGACTTTGGCATCCACAGGCAAGATGGTGTCGATGCTTCCAGGAAGATGCAGAAGACTGAAAAGAACAGCACGGTGCAGAACCCTGAGGCGAAGATCCAGCCAAGTGAACTCCATGTAATTTTTTAGGGATACATTCTGCCCAATAATGATGCTAAAAGCCTCATTCTTTTGAAAGTCCTGCATCTCAACAGTGGATTCACAACCATACAAGTTGCAGACATCAAGAGCAGAGTACACAAGAGTAACTCCATTAATAGAAGTACGGATGAACTTGATAGAACGTCCAACCCTGTAGAAGTTGAGATTGGAGTAGAACACCAGAACCTTTGCCTCAAACATAGGAGATATGTCCAGCATATTGGCAAAAAACCAAGCAAAGTCTACTCGCTTACTTGTAGTCAATTGGTGGTCAGAGGTGTCGATTGTGGACAAATCACCATCAGCCAATACTTCATCAATTTCCTTCCGGCTAACAAAAGTAGAAGGTGATGGGGTAAAGGTAACCTGTCCCTTAGGTCTCTTCACGAGTAGCTTAGTCAGGGACTTGGAGACCGTTTCAACATTCTTTCGCTTAAACCTGGTCCATGAAGAACCACTAGACACTGTGGCTACAGAAAGTAGCTTAAGGCCGTCAGATTTTTCAATCTTAGGCACTTTAAGAGAAGCGGAAATCACACTTTTTTGCTTCAGATCTGGAGAGATCGTCTGCGTTGGCAGGAGCACGACTGTGATTGGCTCTGCAATCTCAACAAAATCCTCATGATCTAAGGCTTTTGGTCCTTTAGAATTGGAGAGGGAAGGTTCGTTGGCCACACGAGAAATGTCAGTAATAAACTAAACCTCGTGAAATAAGAGGGTAATCAAACATATATAATTATGGCATTCATTTGTGTCATGATTTAATTTGACAAGGTTTATTTAGAGATCGAAGAAGGGTTTCCTAACTTCTCTTATTGTACATTTAGGGTTTTCCGAAAGTCGTCTCGATTTTGTTGGCGGTGCTTTGGACACCTTGAGGATTTGTAGTTCCTATAAATTTGTTTGAAGATGCTCTATGGGGGCGACTCAACTAGTCTGCATGCTCTTTAATGGTATTTTTTCTCTTGAATCTTAAGGAAGTGTCACATCTACGGATCGTTTCTTCTAGTTTGTTACTATTTACCTTAAAGTTAGGCTGTTCTTAGACTCAGAGGGAGTAGTGCATGTGAAAACATCGACTTTGGCTCGGAAGGGCTAGCAAGGGTCAAATGACTCTTTTGTCCGTTCAGACGTTTATGTAGAGAAGAACTCCCATACTGTTTACGCTCATCTATCTGGGGTAGGTGTTTGGGAGTGGGTTTGTCATCTCTATTTCTCGCCCAGAAGCATTTTAGTAATGTGAAAAAGAGGATTGCATGCAAATAGAGACACAAATGTTTAAGAAATTAATACCTTTGGGTAGGTATAAATCTTTGGGGATCTTGTTTGGAGGCATTGCTCTTGTGTGAAATCCGTGGGGGAAGTACTTCTACATTCTCACCGCAAGTCATGTTCTTCGAGGTTAGGCTGGAAATAGCTTTGTCGATTTCTAGGAGCTTGTGTCGTATTTTGTGGATGCTCATGTTCCTACACATAGACGAGAATGACGTTATCTCATGTACTTCAACTCTTGCTTGGCGAAATAATAACAAATTCAGGTGCTCGTTGGGCAGTTGAGATGAGGATGGCCATCGTAACTGCTGTTGTGGAATAATATGCTTGTATATTCAACTTGTGCTAGGAAATGTAGTGTGTTCATGTAACTGATTCTTACATGGGGAATATGAGGCATGTCTCTAGCTTGGTGATAACAAAGGCAATCTCAAATCTTGAGTCGAAATTTTCCATCCGACCGCCCGCGCCTTTGTTCATAATGCTTGACGTTCATGTACTTACAAACGCCGAAGAGCAGAAAACAAGTAAGATCGTGTAACTTGTTCCGTTAAGAAAGTATTAAAACTTGGAATTAACACTTCCTTTCATGTCGCTTCGTTAGTACATCCACATCCGATGGAATCAAAGGTTTGACAAATGACTACTCTTGCCCTATGTCCATTGCATAAGGGTGCTCGTGGTGTACATATAAAACAGATGGTAAGAAAACATGTGACTTCGTAGAAACACAGTTTGCTCATAGAATTTCGATCATAAGAAATGTCAAGTAGAATTTAGTTCTTCCCTTTTATATTGTTTCGTCATTGCCTCTTTGTCCGATGAAATTAGAGGATTGACGTAACTTCAATAAGAATTTTGCTTGAAGGTTTTCCACCCTACCACCCACGAGACAAAGGACGTAACCAAAATCAGCCCATTTAATTTCGTTTTATTAGATAAAAAGAGTTCTATTGTGTGTATTTTTCTCTTCTCATGTGTTGCTAATGTTCTTTTCCCCAATTGATCCCCTAGGGATATGGAGAAGTTTGTTGATGAATTTTATTTCGAGGCTTCGGCTTGAAACCTGGATGCTCAGATGTATTATCGTTTAAGCCGGTCCTTCGTTGTTTGGAGGAAATTTATCTTTCGGATCTTTATCGCTTGGTAAAATCTGTTTGAGTACGAGGTCACCTAGTTTGTATTTGACCTGTTTGACCTTTTTTTAATGCTCTGGACATGCCTTGTTGATAACACTGCATGTGGTTAATTTCAACTAGTCGTTTCTCGTTAATGAAATCGATGCGGGCGAGCTGGTAGTTAGCCTTCTCACTTTTGGTCATGTTGCTTTGGAACGAGATCTGGAGAGTTTGTAGACTGACTTCTGCTGGAATGACAGAATGAGTGTCGTATACGAGTTCGAAAGAAGTTGTCCCGGTCAAAGTGAACGTCGTTGTCCAGTAGACGAATAGCACAAAAGGGAGTTTCTCTTGCCAAATGCAATATGGGATTGCCGTCTTGTAAAGGATTTTTTGATGTTTTTGTTGGCCGCTTCGACGACACCTTCATTTCTGGTCGGTAAGACGAAGAGATGAGGTGCTTAATCCGAAATTTTGTGAAGAGGGAATCCATTTGTTTGACATTGAAGTTTGTGTCGTTGTCGATGACAAGTAGTTCTGGAGCTTCGTATGTGGCCATGATGTTTGCCCGCAAGAAACGTATGACTGGTTTGTAGTGACTTGGAAGTATTGCCCCTCGATCTACATAGTGAAGTTGTCGAAAGTGAACAGTATAAATTGATGTCCGTTTGATGCCTTGGGATTGATCAGTCTGAGGACGACCATGCCTCACATTGAAAATGGCCATGGTTCGGATAATGGGTAGAGCCTTGTTGGAGGGACATGCACCATGTTGTTCTAGATCTAACACTTGTGGCAGGTCTTATTGTATTTGATGCAATCGGGCTCGATTGTAAGCCAATAGTTCATGACACATTATCTTCTTAGTGAGAGCATATTTATTCATGTGTGGTCCGCCAATGTCTTCATGTAGTTCGAAGATGATGGCTTGGGCCTCCTGTTCGGTGATGCACCACATGAGGGCTATCGTGAAGAACTACTTGTAAAGTATGTTGCCACCGAGGAAGTAGCTCCTGGCAATCATCCGGATGAATTTGCACTCTTTTCTTGTGGTGCCGTGGGGAAAAGTGCCTGACTCCAAGTAAGCTTTGATGTTCATGAACCGTGCGGTGAGTCCTTAGGCTAGCAAGGCTCGATGTCCATGCAACTTGGGTCTTTAGCGATATTGGTGTGAAGAGACTCAATGTCCATCTCTCATGCCAATAGAATCATCGATGCAAGAACATCAAGAGCGTTAGCAAAATGATTACCTACCCGTGGGAGGTAATTAAACTCAATATGAATGAATTGGTGGACAAGTGTTTGTAGGTAGTCCTGATATGGGATGAGCTTTAAATACCGTGTGCGCCATGCCCCGTTTGTTTGTGAGATAATAAGCATCGAATCACAGTGGACGTCATGAAATTGGACTCGCAAGTTGAGTGCACGTAATAGGCCGAGAATGCATGCTTGGCATTCATCGATGTTATTTCTGTAGGGGAAAGTGACTTTAGAAGTAGTTGGATAGTATTGTCCGTCTGGTGATATCACCACTACTCCGATGCCTGATTATATGGAGTTGACAACATTGCCTAAGTACATTGTCCACCTTTATTGTGACTCTGTGAGAAAGATGTTTTCATCTGGGAGTTTAACTTCCCAAGGGGAATTGTCGGTTCCTGGGTATTCTGCGATATGGTCAATGATTTTCCTGCCATGGACTGACTTCGTTGAGCGAAATCTGATGTCGAATTCGGCTAACTGCAGTTGCCATTTAGAAACTCTTCGTATTAGTGTTGGATTGTCGATGAGATACTTGAGGGGGTCGCTCTCGGAAACTACAATGATCTCGTAGTGGAGAGCATGCTGTAGGAGTCGATGTAAAACTTAGATGAGTGCGCAACAGGTACGTTCTGACGCCGTGTCCTGAGACTCACAATTCGGCAATTTCTTACAGAAGTAATACACCACATGTTCTTTGGTGGATGACTCATCTCGGACTGTGAGGTAGAGCATGAGAGGATGCCCCGACTTTGGCGGGATGGGAATGGATGGTTCTGTTATGTATGCCTTTATCTGCTCGAAAGCTATCTTGGAGTTATCGTCCCATTCAAATTTGCATCTTTCCTTAGTCGTCGTCCCATTCGAACGCTATTTGAACAATGGTTTGCATGTATCGGCCATATTGGAGATGAACCTCCCGATGTAGTTGACGTGGCCCATGAAGCCCCTGATTTCCTTAACTGACTTTGTAGTTGGGAGATCGTGAATCGCTTTAATTTCTTCGGGGTCGATTTCAATGCATCTACTGCTGACTACTTATTCGAGCAGTTTGCCTGATGTCGCTCCGAATACACATTCAACCAGATTGAGAAGGAGCTTGTACCTGTGCAATGATTCGAACAACATGCGAAGAACATCGATGTGATCCTCTTCTGCAATAGATTTTGTGATGATGTTGTTGACGTAGACTTCAATTTCCCGATGCATCATGACATGGAATAGGACCACCATTGTGCGTTGATAAGTGGCCTCAACATTCAAGTCCAAAGGGCATGACGCGATATCAAAACTTGCCCTAACCGTAAACCCTAAAACCCTAAATCTTAAACCCTAAACTCAAGGTGTTGTGAATGTTGTCCTTTTTTGCCCTCTTTGGCCATGAGGATTTGGTTATCGCCAGAGAATCCGTCCATAAACGAGAACCTATTAAACTCGGCGGTTGTCTACCAGCACGTCGATGTGCGGCAAAGGGACGTCGTTCTAGTGATTTGTTTAGTTGAGGTCGTGATAGTGGATGCAAACTTGGACCTCCCCATTCTTCTTGATGACGGGTGTTAACAACCCATTGTGGATAATTAGCGACCTCGATGAAGTGTACTTTGGAATCTTGCCGACCTCCTCTTTGATTGCAAGGGCCAGCTCAAGCTTGTAACGATGTTGATTTTGTTTAATAGGATGGATTAAAGAATCGGTGGGGATTTTGTGCTCCATTATTTCCAGGTATTAGTCCTAGTATATATACGTATGTCCATGCTTTGAGTAGGTTGATGATGTTCTCGGCTTCATCTAATGGTAGGACTTTCCCTATGAATAGCTCGTTGGGCTAGCCGGTTGTTCCGATGGTGATTGTCACGGATTCTTGCAACGTTATCTCCTTTGATTTCTACCGTCGTTAGAGACCTTGTTCTTGACCGGGGTAGCCATCGAGAAACGTCGGGTCATGTACCACATCATTGTCTCGATCAACGATGTTTTCAGGAGTGTCCGAAGCGTCGTCCACTTCGAGCGACATGTTTAACTCAATTGGATTAGACGCTTCCATCAAGTTTACTTCTTCTCCCGGCTCCTATGCCTCAGTCTTCTTGCTCTTCATTTCTTCAACTTTCTGGTGGCTAGAGAACCCGCTCGCTTGCATGGAGGTGGCGCTTCAATCCTGGAATGTGTTCTGGATCGAATCTGTGTCATTGGATCTTGAAAGTGCAGTGCCCCGACTTGTAGAATGTATATCAGCAAAAAGTTTAGGGGAATGTCAACATTGGGTGGTACAAAGTGGGTCCGCATGCGAGGATCACGCCTTTGACCGTGCCCTTCATTTGGCTGAATAACAATGATATGCTCGACGGTCCTTTGCCCCCCGATACGCATGTTGATTTCCTCACTTGTCTGGATGCTCATGTCTTCCAGCATATGGGAGAGGATTTCACTTTCCATTATTGTCGTGGATGAACGAACAAAACGGATGGAAGATCGGTCACCAGTGCGCAAGTCCTGGATCGTACACCCGGGCCTTCTTTGTTCATTTCCTTTGGATCCAAGAGTGCGCGTCCCTAGCTGGGTAGGGATGGCGATCGGGTGACTTACTGTGTCCTTGAATTCTGAGTCCTTAGCCGGGTTGATATCCGAATTTGATGAATTATCGAGCGGTGCTGATGTTGCCCTGGCCCATTAGGGGGTTTTATTGAAAATCCCCTCCGACCATGTTCACCATTTCAATCGCTTGGGCTGTCGATGGTTCGCCTGTTGGTTCTCCGATGTAGGGCCTCCTAACCATGATGAGTTTACCATCGAAAGGAAAGTGCATCATCTGATACAGAGTTGAAGGAATTGCCCCAGCTAGATGTATCTACGGACGTCTTAACAGCATGTTGAACAGTTTCCAAAATCTGGAATGCATATGATGAGCCCCACTTTGATTTCCAAGGTCACCTCATCGTTAGCCTGACGTTGGATGGTGGGAGCTTCTCAAGTTGATTCCCAGCTTTCGGGCTACAGCTAGCGAGATCATGTTGACTCATGCCCGCCTTCGATGAGCACCTTGAAAACGGTAGTATCTCGGCACTTCAATGTGATGAACAAAGCACCATTGTGGTCGCGCACATCTTCTAGTAGGTCATCTTTTGAGAAAGTGACGGCAATGTGTGCCAGAATACTGTTCATGTTTGAGTCCAACACGTTGACTTTAATATGCTCTTATACATGCACCTTGGCCAAAAATTTCTATAACATCTCCTCATGCTTGTGGGAAGAATGGATCAAGTCGAAGAGGGAGATCTGACGGGTTGCTACCTCAGGTGCTTTATGATATTTGAATAGCTCTCTTCAAAATAGTAGATCACCTTACGGATCTGTTTGTTGGATGGCGCCTTGGACTTTGACGATTCCATCTACGGTTGGGCCTCTGGAGCTGGTACGACTCTTCATGAACGTGTGATAAGTTTGGCCTCTTGGCTTAATGACCTGTCGCTCGATCCAATGATCACAGGACTTCGTAGTTCCCTTGGGCTTCCGCCTTGGCAAGCATTTTGTCCTGTAGTTGTCCCATTGGGATGTCGACATACGGTGCTCAAGACTATCGAGGAAGCACCAGTGTGAAGCTGTCCGTGTTAGTGATGATGACTGGAGAAAAGCACCCTCTTCCTTGGGATCGGTGTCCATGACCTCGTCTCCTGTTGGGTTCTGTAATATTGACATGCTCGGTGGTTGTTTTTTTATCGCCTCATATATGTGCACCTCTTCTTCTTGGCCAATTTGTGGTGCAAAGGAGTTCGCCCCGACGTAGTTGATGTGCTTGGGCAATGGGTTGCTCGTGACATTTGGAGTCGTGGCCGATGTCGCTAACATAATTATGTCATCGTTCAATAGGTTCTGAATCATAAATTTGAGGGCGATACAATTTATGGAGTCATGCCCAGTTGCCCCTGAGTGGAATTGGCATACCGGCTTTGTGTTGTCGCTAAATGAGGAAGGATTGGCTGCTTTGGGCTCCGTGAGCTTGAGGAAACCCATGTCTCTTAGTTGGACGAATATAACGTATAATGTATCAGGGGTCGGAGATAGGTATTCCAATCAAAGTAGGGGACGCTCTTGTTGTGCATTCTTCGGCTGTTGATTTATCATCACGGGAGACCACGACCGAGAATTGGTAATAGTGAGCAATGGGGGTCTAACGGCCACCGCGACATACAACTTTGGCGCATAAGAAGGCGATGGTGGTGCTACACTCATGGACTGTTTGCTATGTTTAGTTGTCGCGACGACCTCCCTGGGCTCAGGCTTTACAACTGGTTTCGCATAAGTGGAGGGAATAAGCCCGTCTAGGCTTCCCGTCGAGCCTGTCGATGTTGATGACCGCCTGGGATAAGGTTGAAAGCGTCTGCCCAATCATGTAGGGTAGGTACTCACGCGGTAACAATTGGAGGTGGTTTGAATGCGTCTGCCCAATCCTTTTCCTTGAGCACCAGTTTGATTTGCATGGCCATTTGCCTAAATTGATAGATGAACTGCTTGATGTCTTCAAGGTCTGATATCGTGGGAGCCATCTCCATATCGATATTGTAGTAATTGGGGAAGTAGAAGGCCAAATCTTTGAAAGTTGCATATTGGCTCAGGTCTTTGGCGTAGTACCAGTGCAGCGCCAACTCTGCCAAGCTCTCTTAGAACATGGCGATGCGAAACTTTTCATCCGTCAGGTACGCAACCATCTTGTGGCAGAAGAGCTTTAGATGTAGCTCCGGACAGCCGTTTCCATGAAACTTTTCAAATTAGGGCATTTTGAACTTTGGTGGGACTTGAATCTAGGGACCTAGTAGTTGGTGTACTCCTAGTTGTGAGCTCGGTGTCCTTGAGTGGCGTTAAGACGCTCTTCCATCTTCGTCATACGACGCGCGTCTTCTTCTTGCGTTGAGGCAATCCTTGCATAGAGTCTTGTCACAAAAGTGTTTACTTGCTGCGTGTCACCAAATAATTCGTCCACGATAGTCGCGATAAGGTTTCTTAGGATTGGCATAGTTGGTTCCTCATGTGGCGCCAAGGGCGTTCTGATCAGTATTGGGATTCTGCATCTAGCAGTTGAAGTGGCGACAGGAATATAGGGAGTTGCCCCATGTGGCGTCGATTCGTAGGGAGTTGGACCAATTGTCGTTGGCATGTAGGGAGTTGGCCTTAGCGTCGATAGTTGTGGGTAGTATGGCGATATGAATGGATGTGCAATGCTAGATGATCCCGCTATGTCTGGAGAAGGGTAAATGTTGAAGGCTAGTATGTTCAGGGCTCTCATTCCTCTAACAGGGGTGAAGTAGGGGATAAATGCGGGATGTGCATTGGTTGGCACTGAGGACCCTGGCATGTAGGGTGGCAAGTGAGGGTTTTGAGTGACAGTAGAAGCGGGAGTGGTGATCGTCGGTTGTCATTGCAATAACTCTTCAAAGATGAGAGCTTTATGGTGAGTGATTCTACCGTGTTCCAGTGGGAATTATCGTCGATGCTTTGGGCTGGTGCCAGATGACATGACGATTGGCGTCGTTGAACTCTGTATCGCTGGTGTAGTGAAAGTCATTGGTGGGATGTATATTGGAGATGCATTTCCTCCCGATGACTGCTTGATGGTGAAAACCGTGCTTGGGAAGGTAGTGGTGGAAAAGTTTCCAAGGAAATCGTGGGTGTTGCTATTGGCGAAGACTTTGTGACGATGTGAGATAAAATAGTAGGGGTGAAGCCTACATGGACGGTCGTCAGGGATGTTCCTCTGTTGGGCATCGTCGCATCAGTTGAGGAGACTCCTGAGTTAGCCATGTGTATCGTCCGCTTTGTAGCTCGAATGGACATGTTCTCAGGATATTAATTTTGGTTCCGTGTGAGATGGAAATGAGAAAAGAATCAGCTTCGGTTGTGACTTCACCTTGGAGGTGTGATATGTAGTGATGCATGATTGTGTCTAATGTAGAGATTGTATTACAATTACAAAGAATTCAATCCAAGGGAGAGAAAGCAAATCAATAAACTTCAATAAATAGATAATCTGGAAAACTAGAGTTTAACGAAGAAACGAAATAAGGTAGGCTCACAGGCCCAAAATGGTACTGTCATGGTGTCAGGGATCAGATGCGGTCCAAGGGAGTGGCACGCTATATCCAGAAACAGTGAGACGTGCTCAACATTTTCCTGTCGTTCGGGAGGCAGCTGGTATGTCTCCTCTTCGATGAGCATCGCCTAAATTCGAGCGAAGTGTATCACGGTCATACGAATTTTTTTCTTCAATTCTGGATGATCAATCTTCTAGCTCAAGCGAACGACAAATTACACCCACTCCGGCAAATGTACATGCTAGGAGACGAGAGAGTTTTGAGATACATCTGAGTAGCCCTTGATAATGCTCTCGTGTGAGCGGCACTCCTATGATGTCAAGATGAATGAAGACGAGGCCTATAAAAGTGTTGGGCAGAAGGAAATGCGATGTTGTCGAACACCGTGTCTAGCCCTTCTACAATGTCGATGAGGCTGAAGTTTGCTTCCCCAGTCAGGTTTGGTAAGAATGGACCACCGTCCAATCTAGCCTTCGTCAGGTAAACTGCTCGTCCATGTAACGACTTATCTTTGTAGCGGTACAAGATTGCTCCGACGAACATTAGGATGAACGCTCGAGTTGAAGTTTGGCCTTCACTCATGTGCGAGATGCAGGGTGACGTCTAGAAGAAGAGAAGTGTTTGAACATGGACAAGTCCATGTGCTGTGAACAGGGACAGAACACCGGCTGGAGAGATTCGAAGATCTTGTCGATGTATTCCTTTGGCTTGTCTAGTCGAGGAAGAAGAAGTGGTCCCGAGCGATGAGGTATCTTTGACAACTATCCATATTCTTAATACAATGGTGCTAACTCTAGAGCTCTGAAGCGCAATGTATACTTTTTGGGATCCCATCGTGCGACCAAATGATGGAGGAGAGCCCAATCGATTTCTAGATAAATGAGAAAAAATAAACCTCTAAGCTTGGACAGGACGAACTCCTGCTATGAAGCACATACTACGATGAACCATTCCCGTAGGTCGCGTGATGACGGGATGTCCTGGTGTAATGAGATTGACTCCATGAATCTAACATACATACTTGAATGTTATTCATATGCAATGACAATCCAATCCCAAATTCTATTATGAATTTTAAATTGCATGCGTGTATGCAATCATTGATCGGGAATGATGAATCAAATAATCACTATCATATAGTAAACACACATGAAGTCACAAATCACTATGCATTAAAACCGTAAAAGTAAAGTAGGGAAGGGATAAAAGAAACTGGAAACCCCATATAACCAACTCAAACCGTTGCAAAAGGAAGAGAGTTAGTGTTGCAATTTATCACATACAAAGCATACATGATACTTGTCCCTCCGCATGTAGCGGACATTTAGTAACAAACATATGCATGTGTGGCGTTTGGTACCTACAGTGAGCATACAATTCCACAATCAAAAGAGGTTTTTAAGACCTTCCTCGAACAAAGGGAGGCAGGCCCCCGTCCATAGCTTACTGGCTGCAGAAAGCAGCGAGGCCGTGCCGTTCGGTGACCACCTACATAATCTCGGGTATAAGGACTTACCTAGATGTGGCTAAACAAATACATACATGAGGGCAAACAAAGGGCATCGAGCTAATCAAGTACATACGCAAATAAGAACTCCTATCCGTATGCGGATAAAATGTAAGAGCTTTCGATAAGGATCCACATGAGATTTTCTTAGAGGAGTCACCATCTAGGATGTACGTGCGCTTTCCAGCCTGGTGTGCGCGTGACAGTTCGAACAACATGAGGATCCAGACCCGTTCTCCAGGCGTATCCGATCGATACCTGGATTTGAGCGTCCGTCGTTGTGGAGGAGGCCGGGGTCAACCTTCCTCGATTCCTAATCTTGCTTGTTTGGGCCTTGCTAGTCGTGTACATGCTCCGTAAGAGGCGCCAGGCGAAAAGCAAAGCATGGCCCAATAAGGAAGCTTAGGGAGGTTCAGGGAATGGCTCATGTCGCCTTCACCCCTCCATGATGGCTCCATAAAACGAGTCTTTGGTGTAGTTTAATCAGATAAACTAATCGGAGTCACCACCGACATATTTTTTGAAAACAGGTATAAGTCGGAAAAACCAGTTGGTTTGGACATTTCTAATTATTAACTCTTGCAATAGACATGCGAAATGGTGGTGTTTGCTCCAAAAAATTTGTTTCTAATTAACAGGCATTGAACCGAATTCATGTTTGTTGATTGACAAGCAACATGCGACAATAAACTCATTGGCCTAAGAGCATTCGTTCAATCACAGACAACTATTTAGATCAAAATAGGGTTATGCGCTTGGGCCCACTATCCGTTACACGTGGATTTAGAAATTTCGAGGAGGCTAGCACCTCCCCTTTTGTACTTAAGGCCCGCTCGGATGACATTTCATCGACTAAGCCAACATCACTTGGGGGGCGCTTTAGAGACGTGCCTCTACCACGGTTTCCCCGCTTGCCTATAGTCTTCGAGATTCTTCAGCTATTGTTTACTGGACAGGCTCAAGATAACGTGTAGTATACATGTAGAGATTAAAAACTTTTAACTAGAACATACGACATAATTAAAAATTCACTAAGTCAATCAACCCTAATTAAAATTTTTGAAATCATTTTAAAAGAAATAATAAATTGCTTAAATAATACATAAAAAATTAAAACCTGCTGCGGAAGAACATTGTTGATAAAATAGTGAAAATTCTAATAAAATAAAACCTGCCATGGGCAATTTATTAAATTAAAATTGAAATCAGACAAATAAAAGGACGAGGGGATCGAATTTTCACCTTCTATTGTCAAGGTATTTGTGGCTTGGTTGATCCACAGAATCTAGCCATGGGAAGAGGGACACTCGAGGAAAAAGATGGCCACATCTAAGCCAGTTTGCCGAGTGGGGAAAGGAGAGGCGGAAGTGTGGATGGAATGCTGGTGCTAGAGGACGAGAGAGACGCGGCGGGTCTGAGTCTGATTCGAGGTCAAGTGAGGAGGGTTGGCGAAGCGAGACGAGGCTGAAGTAATGGAGACAGAGAGGCGTGGCTCGAGCGTCTGGTGCGACGACGGTCTCGGCGAGGTGCAGCCTATACAAGACGAGGCAAGAAGGGCTACAGGCGTGGATTGCAATGGTAGGGGAGTGAAAACGGGGAGGCGGTTGTGATAATTGTTGGTGACGATGTCTGTGCTGATTGGTGCTAGGAGACGCTGGCTTGTTGTTGCTTTGGTGATTTGTTCCGTCCCTGTTCATCCTGTACAGGTAAATAACATGTTAGAGGACAAGATGACTTCCCGCGATGCTAACATGCATCCGCGAGAAGTTTCTGATGCCCATCCTTATCGACGACAGGATCAGGTTTTAAAGGAATTCACTCTTTCAGTTGAGAAGACCGTCGTCCAAACAACAAGAGGCAGGAGCGTCGGGTTAGGCGTCGTTCCCCTTTGCTAGCGTAGTTCCTCCATTCGAATCGGTGGTGTTGGTGTTTTCCTTTTTTTTCATCGAAGGCAACCATGATTGGGTTGGTGTGAGAAATTCACATAAACACAAAGACAACAAACAAAGAAAACAGCAGAAGACTGGATCGGTTACGTGGGTCTATGGTCACCGAGAAATATCTAGGGAAAAGAAAATTACTTTATTCACCATGTTCGCCATGTCGTTAACCTGAACAAAGAAAGCCGGAGCAACGTAGATCTTCTTTCCCTTTTCCTTCCTATATGGCTGTTCTCGATGGAGGAGACAAAATCGGCGAAACCGACCGTCTATGAGCGTAACCCTCATAAAACCTTAAAGGAATAAAGGATTTCCTTTTATAAAATGTGAGTTTCGCCCCAAAGTTAAATAATAGTTTGAAGGACATGGGAAGAGACCTAACCGTAATATACTATATCCTATGTCCTATGATTTAGGTTATAAAATAGACTACACCCAATCGTAAATCAAATTAAACGCACATATCCCATTAACTTTAGTGATCACGATATCTTAGTGGGATTTCATGCACTATCTTATGTCACAGCCTGTTTTATGAAATATACTTGTAATAAAAGTAAAATAAAATAAAATAAAAATAAAGTAAAAGATAAACAATTAATGGAAGCCCAAATTAAAGATTTCTAATAGTTGGTATGGGATCTCGCTACCGCTGCCGTGGTCATGTCTCATCTCGGGGGAGTGATTGAAAAGAGACCAACGGTGAAGGGTAGGAATTTGGTCGTCTTTTGTTTGTGTGTGGAGGTTTTCTCGTACATAATTGAAGTTTTGGGGATGAGGGGAATCATGAGAAGATTGATTATTACGATTCGTTCGATTCGTCCCCTTTTTTATTGCTTTTATTCCCAAAAATCTGTCGTTGCCTTCCCTGAGCATGTGTGAATGACCGTCTGATTGAGGAATTGAGGAATTGAGGAGTTTTGTCTTGGATGATTTCGTCTTATTTGTAATATTGTCAGATGACAAAGGATAACGAATAAATCATATTCTATAAAGGAAAAGAATAAAGGGGAATGATGATAAATTAGCTAAACTCAGATCCTGCAAGAATTTTGATTGAATAACGAAATTATTTAAAAAAGCAATTTCGTCACTTTTGTTTGATCTATTAAAAAATTATGTTTTAAAATGGGTTTGGCCATTTTAATGCTATTTGAAATGGCCCAAGTTCATACATATCAACTTGGGCTTCAAACTAAAACAAATGAACTTGTTTTAATTGAATAAAAGTGGTCAAACGAGAGAATTTGAATTCACAATTCGGGGAAATTGCATGTTTTAAACACCAGTGTGAAGTTCTTGAATAAACTTATCTATTAGAGTATATATTAATTGTGTGCTTGTTCATTATGTCATGTTATTTGCTTATGGGTTATAACAAAAGAGTTTATGAGCTTTCTAGAGTTGAAAGATTTCACATGGTTCGAGTGCTTGGTTGCCAAAGGCACTCGCTCTTTGAGATCCGTGAAATTTACTTGTATGATTTGTTACACTAACAAGAAACGTATATAATTAGTTGTGAAATCCTTCTCTAATATTCAACTCGGTTGTCGAGTTGGGTGGGAAGGTTTAGTAAGCATCATAAAGTTGGGGGATTTTATTGGATGATACTGGTATTTTGTCGAGAAAGCTAGTCACATGTTGAGATGAGTGAAGTTTGCTTATGTTATATGGTTTGTGGAATCTATAACTTCTGGTTAGAGCATAATGGTAACTCAACCAAAGATTGGAAGCCTTGAATAATCTTGTTTCAATAAACTTGTGGGAGATATTGAATTTATTATGACATATTAGATAGGTTGGATCTCCTTACCTTAATCATTTGACTTTTTTCATTAATGGGAGTAATTGTTGGTGCTCGTAAGAACATTGTCCAATATTAGGTTTTCTTGATATTGTATTATATATTAATGCTTCTGTGTACCACTCTTGTTAATTGAGCTGTCCTTTCAAAAGGTGAGTGATGCTGTTTTGGAACTACCACAATCGATGATAATTTTTGAATAATTATGTTAATCATTATGCTATTAGTGTGGTATTGATTATTTATAACCAAGGGGAACCACCTGAAGCTTTACTTAGAGGAATAACTATTTCATGTCATCATAAATAGATATTTACTTTGATGTATTTGTTTTATATTATTCTATTTTGAAATGAATCACATCAACTTACATTACATAAATACAATGATTTCTTTGGGCATATGATTAAAAGTTATAACTTCATCAACAGAACTCATTCAATTTTTATCATGAGTTTGTTTCGGTAAATCTGAAATAATTATTCTATTTTGAACTTTTCTTTTTTTGAGGATGTGGGGGTTAGGATTTTGGATTATGCTCCCTATAGGTTTTTTAAACAAATTTTGATTTAACTAAAAATTTAGTTCCAAGTAGAATTTAAAATATAAAATTTGAAGGTCGCTTCCACGTGTGTTATCCTTTCAAGTCATATAAAAAGAAACCATGTAGCTTTAGGCGTATAGCACTGCTAAACAAGAATAAAAAGAAAGGCAAAGCAGGATGACACCATCAAGCATAGACACTTATTGATTGCCATCGAATAAAGCTGAGCACAAGAACACCTAGGAATACTGAATGCATTTTCTGGGTAGTTCTACACAATTTACGATGTAGAAAATGAAATCTATTTATACTTTCTCAATCTCAACTATGTAAGATATGCTATGTAACATTGCTTACATTCTGAAATATCAGGATCTCCTGCATACCCAATCACGATTCCCTTCTTTCCATGTCTTTCGCTTTCTAACATTTTTGAGCATCGTAACTTCCCTGTCTTGTTCATTGAATTTCCTTATCTTGACGTACTCCAAAAATACTTGCTTCGCCTAACGTACCTTCGCTCAGTGTGTTTCTTTGCTCGTATCGCCAAGGCGTCCTCGCTCACAGTCCTTCGCACAACGAACCTATCGTCCATTAGCTTTCGCTGGATGTGTTTTTTGATCACTTCACTTGAGACCTGATCATGTTAATATGGTTTTGATGATGTCACACAGAAGGTAAGCTTCTATTGTGTAGAAGGTATGCTTCTACTACTTTGCAGAAGGTTAACTTACAGGGACAGTTTGGTGCGTATGTTATGTCACCTAAATCACTGCCAAGAATTATTTTATTAGTCATCTAATTAATTAAATATATTCATGTGGTATAATATGTAAATCAAAATGATAGAAAATCATTTAGATCGACAATTTATTTTCTAGTGGATTGATCTATTCTCTTTAAAGTATAGATACAAGGTTCTGTAGAGTGACTTGTAACTATTGAACAGTCAATAAATATTTTTTTGTTGCATCCAAATACGTCCAGATTCATTATAAATCATGGCAAAGGAAAAGCTATCTGAATATGGACGCATCTCGCATATGTCTATATACAGAAGGTCTGCCAACTGTTTATGCAAACTAAGATTATCTAATACGGAGCATATATGTCTGAATCTTCTGCAAGCCCTATCTTTTAGGATTGTGAACACAATCATGACCATTTGGCACGATTGATCCTTAAGTGATATGAAGAATCTCTAATAACGTAGAAACCTTTTATTTAGCTGATAACTTGTTTCTTTACTTCCCCGAGTATTCCGTTAGCAGTTTTACCTTCTGTAAATATTTTTTTATTTTGTATAAGATAAGATTCCTTGTAAATTAGTAAGTGTGGAGAAATCAAAGTGTTTACGACAGTGTAGGCTCATAAACTTGTGAGCTTTCGTTCTTTTTGAGGTTGAGCATTCAGTTGCAAAAGGGTGGCGGACCAGACTGTGGTGTGGCGGATGTGTATCAGGCTTAGGGAGAAGTTGGGATGTGTACATGTCAGGGGAGTGAGTAGAAGAAGGGCTGCGTTTGGAGGAATCTGGTGAGGTACTGGTATCGTCTGTTTTTTAACTGATTTGCTTGTGTGCGTCTAAAGCAGGTATTCATTGTGTAAGTTGTGCCGGGCGTTAATGAGGCCGCTAAGGATCAGTCTGGACTATGGTGTGGTGGACGTGCACAAGGCTTAGGGAAAAGTCATGGTTTATATGTGCTAGGTAAATGAGTAGAAGAAGAGTCGTGTCTGGAAGGGTCATAGTTAGGCAGTGAAGTGGTGTTTATGCAAAAGGAAACTACCTGCTGTAGGCTTGGGAGAAGCCCCACTGGTGTTGTCCGTTTATGGATGTGTTGCAGAGGAGCCAAGCATCGTGAAAATCTTGGCGATGAGCCAAACAGGTTGTGGAACCATCGGAGGGAAAATCCACCGTTGGACAGCGGAGATGTCTGCTTGAGTAAGACCGCTACATGCTAACATGGAGCTGCCATGTTCTACAAAACCCCAACCACAGGGCTTGTGGAGTTAGTCACTGGCTTTAGTGTAGAACCTCAACTAGAGAGTTTCAGAGTTAGTCAAAAGTCATGCACGACCCAATGGGTTATTGATCACAAACCATCATGTTACCGTGAATAGAAAAACTGAAGGGCTATCTACATCATCCTCTATACTATAGAAGTGTCCTAGTACCTGTTGTTAGTACATCATCCGTGGAGAAGTCGAAGGGCTATCTACAATATTTTCAGCTTTAGTGAGTGAATTTTATCTTATAATAGTAAAAAATGGATGTTGGCTGTTGTCGAATCACTATAAACTTTTCGTCTCTCATTTACTTTCGGCTTAAATATTTATATCAGTGGGCATTCAGCAAGAAACCTTAACATGAAAGCAAATCAACAAACACGATGCAAACGTTTGAGCAGAGAGTCCAAAAGTCCTATATCAAATATCTGATGTTATCGCAACCTCTCAGATTTTGGAGTTGTTTTCATCGATCTAGCTCTCGTAGATAATCTTCCAATAGTGCATATACCTAATTTTGCGACAACCTCTACTACAACAATTATTTTTCAGATCTTGTAGTCGATTCTGCTGATCACACTTAGGTTGGTAAAATTTACAGAACTTTGATAGTAGAAGCATCAACCTACTACTACTGCAGAAACCTTCTCAGTTATGCATGGTCACATTCTAAATCAAACTTTGGCTAGTCGTTCGCTCCTTAAGCAGTTTACATCGGGAGTTGCTGTGTGCAAGGGTTGTGTAACCCACAAACACCTAACCTTCCAGTGCTTGGTTTAATTTGTTGTAAAAAGTCTAAAATGGTTACTACACTAATTCACCCCTCTCTTAATACCATTGTTACACCAATACATCCTATCTGGACCTGGTAGGGCCTCCATTCATTTCATACCCACATGTCGTTCAAAGGACTCGTGGTTAAAAAATTCTTTTGCCAACCAAATAAACTCCTTTTAAATGAGGGACATTTCATTCCACTAGCCTAAACGCCTGAGTGGTTAAATCCACATTGAATCACCCGTGTTGCTATATAACGTCACGTGAGGATATCGAAGTGATCTTCATATGTTGCAGTTTTCCTGATCAATCCATTGGATCCTTTAAATTAGATGTCAATTTCCCCTACTTTGACCATTATAAATAAGGATTTCATTGGTTAGTTTGCCCATCGTCCAAACTTAAACTCCTTTCAATATGTTTGTTAGAGAACCTTCGCTAAAGAAGGATCCGCCAAAGCATTTATCCCCAACCTTACATCTCTCCCAAGTCCGAGTCGATAGCCTTAGGAGAGGAAATTCTATTCTTCGATCCCACATAGGAGTTTTCTCCGAAAAAGTCTGAGCTAGGGCCCTAACTAAATTGACCTTCCCATTTTCTTGGGTGGCTCGGGCGGTCTCGCAATATCTCTTCGCCTTTTTGAACAGAACTCGTGGTGTGCCAAATAATCTTCTGGTTTACCTTCAGATCATTGTGCCAGTCTTAGGTATCGAGGGTTCAGATTACTGGGAACCAGGACGGGTGAAAGCAAACAGCTCGGGATGATCAACCAAGAGTTCCAACTAGAGCCTAGATCGCCTATCTTTGTATATCACTAAGTTGTTTAGGAAACCATGACACACCCTTCTTAGGGCAATGCTACTTCAACGATGTCAACAAATATTCGTAATGATTACTTCCCTTAATGTTGCGAAGTACTAGAATGAAGCAACCGGAATGAATAAATGATGCTTTTAATGCATTTGAATTCATTCATGCTTCAAAAATGCATGTTTAGAAGCATAAAATTTCGACCCAGACAGGATGCACAACTAAGAATGGGTTTAAGGTGTAGGGTCTGGGTTTTAGGGTTTAGGGTTTAGGGTTTAGGGTTTAACGTCTAGGGTTTAGGATTTGTTGGGACATGGGAAGTTTTAGGTTGCATTCATCAACCGGACCTTTTATGAGTATGCGCTTGAATTAACCTATGTAACATGGACGAGGGGTCTCGCCCCCTCCCTGACCCCAGTTTGCTCCATATATATGCTACTTCTGTGTCCCATATATGCCCCATGTATGGCAATTATGTGCCCCATGTATGCCTCTTCGACTATGATTCGAGTTCAATATTTTTTTGCTATGGAAGCTTGAATGATGTAGTAAAAACACGGTTCTTGGTTTTTGGAGTTCTATTCTAGTCCATGTCTTTGCCACGAGTTTCGTTTGACCAATGATAAGCCTTCGCACATTTCATGCTAGCATCATGCCTGCGTATTACATCTGCAGTCCTGAAGTTGCATTTTCGGGAGCATAGTTCATCCGAAATTGCTTTCAAACTCGTTACGAAGAAATAGACTCGAATGAAACTCGGAGAACAAAAGAAATAAGGATAGGATCTTGAATGGCAGGACGACGGTACTTAAAGGAAACTGAAATAGGTAATTCCTCGGAGTCAGAAGACTGAGGGGAAGAAGCCTTTCGCTTGCCAATCGCTTTCTTCTCAGGAAGGGGTTGGTCCACAATCTCGATTTGTTTGCCCTTGGTTGCAAGGGTCTGCCGGCGAAGATGGGTCAAACAATCAGCCGGGGGAGGAGGACTCCTTTCTGACGAACAATTCCCTAAGTCCACAACTGAAACTGCAACATATGTTAGAGAGGAAGTTTTCAGTTAAAATGTAAGAAAATAAGTTTAGTCTATACCAGAAGGTCTTTGTCCGGTCTTTAACATAATGTCAGAAGAAAGGTAAAGACCTGGCTCTGTGGAAGTCTTGAGAAAAGTCATTTTCTTCAAGAGGGCATCAAAAGTGATCGCCCATTGAATAGAAAAGAACTCAGTAGCATAAACCGGAGTGGTCTCAAAAGGGAACTCCATGTAACGGAGCTCCATCTTCTTAGACAGAAGGTTCATAGAGGCTTGGAACGAATCCTTAGAAAGAATGCTATTGACCTGAGTATGAATTGGATATTGAAGGAGTCAGAGAAAGGGACTGATGGGCTTTGGATAAAACCCAATTTTCTTGCACAGAGCTGGGGGTTGTAGACTTCGAAGCCAAATCCACCCTCTGTCACACATACCAAGTCTCTGCTGGTCAAGACGGTATCCCAATACAGGCCTGGGGTAAGCCTCTGCCGGCGTTTCAAAATGCGGTGGCCGGTACGGAATGGGACCCAATTGCGGTGCTCGCCTCGCCCGTCATAGACGTATACAACCATTTGTCCTTAGCCTGGCAGCAGGATTCCAGCATGTGCGTTCCATAGCAGCTGATCTGGGTAGCGCCAGAAGGCATCTGGTACCCCCTGAGTCCTGGCATCCATATGCAGAACCACAGATGAACGATCCAAAGGGGGCCGCCGGCCGGATACCTCGGGAAGGGACTTATACATGAACTACCCTTGTGCAAACCCTGGTAGACTAAACCCAAAAGAGATGGAGCCCAAGCTATCTTACTAGAAGCTAAGCTTAGAAAATTAGCAATCCCTTAAACAAGTTTTGGCACTCGCTTGCCGGTGAAACAAAAGACGTACTTGCTCAACCAGACGCTGAAGAACTCAACCTCCTCGGCCTTTCCCCAGACAGCAGTGGAATGACCTTCGATCATTTGAAGGTGTTTCCTTGTTGTTCTCAAGATTTGAAGCATCTCTTTAGGGTTGTGGTCGTTGTCTAGAGAGTAAAGATGAATAGGTGTACCAGTCACATAACTCCCCGTCAAGAAATTTATATCCTCTAGAGTGACGGTCATGGGGCCTTCAGGGAAGTAGAAGCAGTTTACCGAGTTGTTCCAGAAGGGGAGTAAACTGGCACATACCCGGGGATCACAACGCTTCGTAACCAAAGAAAGTTTGAAGAAAGACCAGAGGCCACAAACTTTCAGTCTGGATTCCAGCTTCCCAAGACAACGGGAAAACCATTGTTGCACCACTGGCTTGTCTACAGAGGAGAAGCACGAGAATCCACTTCTTTTTTCCCAGTTCAAGTGGTTCACAAAGTCTTCCCGGCAGATAGGGATTTGAGACTCTGTAATTAAAAATTCATGAGAAACCGGATGGGGGAAAGGAGTAGGGTCAAGAACAGTACCAAGGGTTAACCCGTTGTCGCCAGTTTGGACCACGCCAGAGGGACCAGCACGTTGGGTGTGCCATTGGAAGGTTGCGAATGAAGACATGATCAAGAAGGAGAGATCGGGTTTTCAGAATGGATCGAGAGAGTTTAGGAAGAAGGTGCGCTCGAAAGATAAGTGAAGGGAGGGAAAGGAAAGGTTTTCCTTAAAACCCCATAGACTGACAAATGTGCTCAGGCGAAGAAGTCACCTCAGCCTATTTTTCGGACGGGTTAAAGCCCAATAAAGGAATATAAGGGATAAGAAGAGATGTGGGCTCATACTAAGTCTATAGCCCATGTTTGCACAAGTCGCACGTCTTAGGAGAGCGGTTTGTTAACTCCGAGATCCACAGAAGGTAGTTTAGATTGGGAGGATCTTTTGAGAACATGACGAACATTTCGGGCCCATAAGATCGAATATATAAGGAAGGAGATCTTCCCAGAAAGCACAAGATCAATTCAGCCAACATAAGCTCTATTTGCTCGTCACTCCGTAGTTGTTAGGATTCCCCGACCTAGGCGAACTCGTGAAGGTTCATTGGTTTTCACTTCCACCGCCAGAGTGAGTAGCCATAGCTTTGGTAGCCAATTTCCGCCACCATTCCACCGTCGGGACGAGCAACTGTAGTCCCAGCAACCAATTCCGCCTTCGGTCCGCCACCAGGGTAAGCAAATCGTAGTAGCCTTGGTATCCACGTCCACCGCTGCCTTCAACCACACTCTACCCACCAAGGCCCAGCGACTAGGTTCCACCGTCCAAGTTCGCAAGTCTACAACGACCAAAAACAATTCAACGGCGCCACCACCATCCAAGATCGCAAGTCTACAGCGCCCAGCATCAAGTCTACGACGTTGCACCATCGTCTTTACTTTTTTTTTCATGGCTGTAAGCTTTTCACTCTTATTGCAAGACTTCGTTTTATCAGTTCAATTCACTTCTTTTACTTGCTGGCAACCACATCTGAAACCCTGCGAGTACTATTGCCAAATATTTACAACGTGATCCGTTTCGACACGAACATTGTTGGTCAAAGTTTCTTCATCCTTCTTTGGGAAGCTCATTTGCTTGGCTTCGAGGAGGCCTAGATGTGATGTGATCTTTTGTGGAGTGGGTAAACGATCCATACCACTTGCAATAATTCATAGGTTTCTCGTGCTCTAAGCATGGTAAGCGAAGTCCCCACCTTTAGACAGTTTCATTCGTTTCGAAGCATGAATTTGAAAATTCGTTGACTTTTGTTCATCGAAGGAAATATTTTCTCTACTCCTCTGACTCTAAAAGGCTTTCGCTCAAAAATATTTTTTCGAGAACACATCACATGTGAAGAGTTGGCAATCAACACACTCAGCAACATCAATGTCGATGGCGGCGTCTGCCTGTTATGCGGTCACAAGCCTAGTGGTATAGCTACTCCTAACATGTAGCTTTTCCTTAAAGATGTTTTCAAAGCGAGTGGCCCTCCTGGCGATCTCATTCCAATTCTTTCACATTTTCCCTTCAAGCCTTTTCCTCATGTGAAGGAGTAGAGCATCTTGGGTGATGGCGATTAGCTTTGTTTCTGATTTTAATGTTTTGCACATCAAACGTGTCTTTCTGAGCCTGTTCAGGACTATGACAGTAGGTTCCCTGGTTGCTGCTTCATGTGGGTAAACTCGTGCAGAGTCGCAGACGCATCTCTTGGTCCAAAGGGAAGGGTGAAATACACTTGCATTTCCCATGTGATATACCAAGTATAGGCAGCCCCAGGAGTGATTTTGGAAACAAATTGAGCTTCCATAATCCATTAACTATGTTGGATCGTTCAGGAACACTAAGAGGGTGGCGAATTAGTGTTTATAACTTTTTCGCCCTTTTCTCAGTGTAAGCGGAAGCGTATTGTAACTCAGCAGAGCGTTTCTCAGAATCAGATCTGCTTCGCTGACACCGTTATGATTTTGTCGAGTAGGTTTTCGAACAAGGGTTGCGCGATCGTAATGGACACAATGATTTATAGTGGTTCGGTCTTAATCGACCTACGTCCACTTTCCACCAACAAGGTGATTCCACTATATAATATAATGGGTGCAAAAAGCCCTTGCACTAGGCGTTTGGTTCTCACAGAGTGAGATTTAGAATCCCGTACAATTGGTGATTACTCCTGGCAACGGTCAGCTCCTCACTCAGTGGACGTCTTCTCGTTTCCAGTAGAATGATACTTTTCCTCAGCTGTTGGTAGCTCAATAGATTCCACACAGAACGTTGTCGCTCAGATGTAAGCCTGTCTATCAAAGCACACAAACAACGTTATGTCAAAGATTAAACCATCAGATAATAATCCTTACAGTGACAGAAAGACTTCTCAGAGAGTAGCTCGTTTCTGATTCACAGTAGAGGATTGCTTCAGCACCTTTGTCGTTCAGTAGAGGATTTCTACACAGATCTGGTCTCTCCTGGAGATGAGCCAGTAATTGCTTAAGAGACAACCACAAAGTTGATCACACAGATCACCACAAAGACCACAAAAAGAAGAACCATAAAGATAACCACAAAGACCACTAAGATTGGGTATACGTCCTACACTCAGTTCGGACGTTCACGGTTACCACAGCCGTGACTCACTGCACTGCACACCTAGTGCCTAGGGTGGAATTTTCTACTCCGGCGGCTTCCACGCAACCTGTTCTACTAATCGTCCCAGGAGTTCGAGACTTCTGCACAGCACCCCTGTGCTTGGGAGGACCTCTTTCCACTCCGGCGGCGTTCCCAACTCCTGCTCTACCCTGCAGGCACGAGACTTCTGGTGCGCATCCGCAAGTGCGTGTCTAACTGCACAAACTCCGTAGGTTCGTGACTTCCCTGTGAAGAGACACGACAAGAACAGCTTCTTGCCAATGGGTTAGCAATTGGTTTCTGAATTTAGCACAGGTATTCACTTAGCTTCCCTCAGACGATTCGCTAGCCGCTCGTTAAACACACCGAGAACACCTAGTCCCTCTCACGACGATCAAAGGGTCTTCCCTGAGCCCCTTGACACTCTCACACGCAGCTTGCAAGAGATAGAACCAGGAGACACTTAGCACCTTCCGTTGTCCATCGACCTCAAAGCTTCACTCAGATCACTCAGGCTTTGGAACCACTCAGACGCACAAAAGCAGTAGGATCTGTCGTCCTTAGTCTGATTATAATGGAGAAGGAAGCACAGAAGACGTCCAGGCAATCTTCGAGATTTGTTGCCAAAATTGGCAGCCATGACTCAGCAACGGTCTGCTCGACCGATCGCTGTGCTATGGAGAGTAAGTACCAACGGTAACTTTCCTCACTTATCTTAATCAAATAATTTATTTCTAATCTTTATAATCTGATCATAATCTTATCTGGTCGATTATGATCAATCAATAATATTTGATTAGATATTTCATGCTGTTCCAGCGTAACACAGCTGCAGGAATTCAGAAACATATTTTGTTTCTAAAAATAAACTTGGAAAGCTAATCTCACAATATTTAGTTACCTAAATCTTTATAATGAGATTATTAAACCACATTTAAATGAATTTGGACACTACGAATAATATGAGATAACCCAAAATAAATCGTGGGTATTGAAAATTTGTTTCCATATTTTCAATATGTATTCGTAATGTCACAGCAACAACTTACTGTAACATATAACAGTTACTAGCTGTGATTCAGCAACACATTGCTCAAGCTCATCCCAAAGGATAAGCATGCAACTCATGAAACATTATTGCTGACCATGAGTAACGCGTTGCTTAAGGTCATCATCAAAATCAGATTAACATTCTCCCCCTTTTTGATGATGACAAAACCTTTCTTGGGGATAGAGTTTGAGTCCAATAATCTCCTAACTCCCCCTAAGGCTTAGCACTGATTTGTTAAGTTAAGTGTATGTTTGGAAAACTTGGAAAGCTCCCCCTTAACCGCTTAAGGAAAACTTGGAAAGCTCCCCCTGAACCGCTTAACTTATTCTTCTCCCCCTTTTTGTCATATCAAAAAGAAAGGATTAAAGCAAGTTGTAGTGACATTTCTAGTGCAGCAAAAATATGCTGACATTCAAAACAAGCTGACGTAGCAGAAAAATAGTTATTGTGATCCAGCAAGATCGAACTGTTTCAAAACAAAAACAAATGAGTGGAGACATCTAAAGATAGGGAGGAGAGTAGCTCAACCCTCAGTGGAGAGAATGGCTCAATCCTCAACAGTATCAAGCAGAGTCTGGATCATCTTTTCCTGGCGCCAAAGTCTCTCAGCAAATGCATCCATCCTCTCAAGAATGGAGCGACGTGTAAAGTTGAGTTCCTCAGAGAGAAATTTCTGCACCTTGGAAGAGGAAGGGGACTCATCCCTGGACAAAGTAGCCTCCCGCTCACGTTTAGCACGACGCTGTTTGCCAGTTTCAGTAGTGGCTTTCTCGCTTGGTTGCTTTCTTGATGAATACACCATCAACATATTGGTAGCCCATACTCGCCACGGAGTTAGCTCCAATAACCTGTGTAGTCCAGGTATCCATTTGATTCACAGGAACAATCTACTCCCCTGTTCTGGGAATGCCAAATCGATAAATGATACAAATCCGCAAAAAACTAATGAGTTAATTATGGATTTTCTTGTAGACTTGTGCCTCTACCCACTTGGTGAAATAATCTGTTGCGACCAAGATAAACGCGTCCCCTCGACTAGAATGAGGATGAATTTCCCCTATCACGTCTAGAGCCTAGGTCCCGAAAGGCCAAGGTTTAATCACTGGGGTAAGGTCAGCTGCTGGAGCACGAGTTATCGGGCCATGTCGTTGGTATTCTTGACATTCCTTAGCCATCTCAATGCAATTTTTCATCATAGATGGCCAGTAAAAACCATGTCTATGAATAATTCAGCACATTGTTATCCCTGCCTGGTGCGAACCACAGAATCCCTCTTGGGTCTCCAACATTATTGGAGTAGCTTCATCTAAGTCTACGCATCTTAAAAGGACTCATCTCGTATCCTTTCTATAGAGAACACCGTCCAAGAGGATGCATGATAACACGTCCCACAAATTGAAAAGTTATATCTTCGAATCGTGCGACTAGCCGTTGTACTGTCTCGAAATAGGGCAGCAGCTTGCCTTGACACGCGCACTCTTTGTTAACCTGGTTGAAAACTAATTGAGAATCTCCCCTGACACGGGCTTGCCTTGCGTTTAGTGCCATGAGTTCCTTTAGTACTGTTATCAACGCTTCATATTCAGTAGCATTGTTGGTAGGTATTACTTGTAAACGAAAAACTAATCTAATGTCTTTACCCATTGGGGATATTATGTGAACTCCTATCCTAGCTCCACTCTTGGTGGACGAGCCATCGAACCACGCCTGCCAGACTTCTTCAGTTGCCTCTTCTTGTTCTATAGAAAAGGCCGAGTCATGGTCGACTAGAAAATCAGCCAGCGCTTGTCCTTTGACTGACTGTTGGGACTTATGTCTCAGATCGCATGGAGACAAAATCAAGCTCCATTTGCTAATCCGTCTACCTAATAATGGACTCTCAAAGAAATATTTGATAATGGGCGACTTGGATACGACGTAGACTTCGTTGTTCCCGATGTAATGTCTAAGTTTCATGACACCATAAAATACCGATAGACACAACTTTTCCTTTGGAGCATACCTGACTTCAATTGGTGTCAATTGCCTCGACAAGTAATAAACGGCCCTTTCACGTTCACTCTCATTCATTTGTGCCAACATAATCCCTATAGTCGTTTTAGTGGCAGCCATATAGAGAATGAAGGGTCTCCCGAACTGCGGGGGCATCAGGACTGGTGGGTGTGTTAAATATTTTTTCAAGGCGTCGAATAAATATCTTTTCAAGGCGTCGAACGCTTCCTCGTGTTTTTATGTCCACTTGTAATCATTTTTTCCTCTTAATAGGTTGGCAAAGGCCTCCGTCTTCCCTGCGACATTTCCGATAAATCTACGTAGGTAATTCACTCTTCCAAGGAAAGCCTGTAATTCCCTTTTACTTCTTGGTGCTGCTAAATTCTGAATAGCTTTTACCTTGTTTTGATCGACTTCAATGCCACGTTGATGTACTAAGAAACCCAAAAATCGCCCCGCTTTAACTCCAAAGGTGCATTTAAGTGGGTTTAATTTAAGTTGATGTTTTCTCAGTTTTATAAAGGCATTTCTGAGATGGACGACATGTAGTTCTTCCTTTGTCGACTTAACGACTATATCGTCGATGTGGACTTCCACTGTCTTGCCAAGAGAAGCGTCAAATATAGCATTCATTGCTCGCTGATATGTAGCGCCAGCATTCCTTAGTCCAAACGGCATTACTGCCCATTCGAAAATCCCTAAAGGACATATGAATGTTGTTTTATGTATATCATGTTCTGCGATAAAGATTTGGTTATAACCGGAGAAACCGTCCATAAATGACATAACCTGATGCCCTGCTTTCCTGTCTATAAGATCATCCGCAATAGGCATAGGGCACTCATCTTTTGGAGTGGCGCCGTTCTTTTTCAATACGGGTACGATACTAGAAATCCATTCCGCGTAACGTGACGTCCTTATATACCCTGCTGGAAAAAGCTTCTTAACTTCTTCAAAGACTAACTGTGTTCTCTAGTCATGCGCCTTGGTGCTTGTTGTACCGGTTTAAAATCCTTCTTGATGGGAAGAGTGTGTTCCACTAGTCTACGATCTAGCCCTGGCATTTAAGTATAATCCCAGGCGAAGCAGTCCTTAAATTCTTCAATTGCTCCTCTAATTGCAACAAAAAGTTCCTTATTAAGTGAAGAACTGATGAAAAGAACCCTAGGAGAAGTCTCGCTTCCCAAATTGACACTAACTAACGGATCACACGGCGTCATCAAGGACTCGCGGCACCCGGTTCCACCTAAATCGATAGACACGGGCTTATTACAAGCATCGGGCACTCTAAGCGCTCCTGAATTTATTAAGAGCCAAGATATAGGCTGTTCACGGCAATGATTCCCCTTGTAGACTTGGAGTCGTCGGAGGACATCAGCGACCGTTTCGTTCCTTTTTTCACTCTGGTCCATAAGTCCGTTCCTTTAGGAGTCTATCGGGCTCAAACTCCGTGGCGGTGCTCTGCTGGCTCTTCAAAACTTCTTCTTTACCACCTTTGTTTTCATTTTAGCTGTTTGCATCTCTCCTTGCGGGGTTTTCACTCGAATTGACCTCTTGCAGGAGTTCTTCTATGTCTTTTGCAGTAAGCTCTTCTCCCCATCCTGATGGAGCGATTTGGTCCATCTCCGGCTTGGGATACGATGTCTCATAACCCACGATATAATCAAATTTTTCAGATGGTTGACCGAGAGGACCTACAGTAGGGTCGCCCAGCTTATATCATTGCTCCAGCGTAAGTTCTTGATAGTCTTGCTCATTTCTGCATGCAAGATACCTTTGTCACAACAAGAATACTCACCAGCCTTAATAATCTCAACTTTAGAATCAAGCCATAACATCAACTCTTTGTGCAACGTAGATGGGATGGCTACAGCTTTATGGAGCCAGTCACTGCCCAACAAAGCATTAAAAGTGGGAATTATGTCTATTATGCAGAAAGCAGTTTCCTTTCCCTACGACCCACCTCTAGGTGCACAGAAAAGACCCCTAAACATTCAGATTTCCTACCGTTAAAACCACTCACGGCAACATCTGTTCTAATCAAATCGTGAGGTTTGTATCCAAGCATTCTAAACCTGGACAGCGGAAGCACGTTTATCGTTGCTCCATTGTCTTCTAGGACTCGACTCACCACGGTACCATCAAAAGAAGCAGTGATGTACAAAGAATGCATGTGTTGCTTCATGCTATCAGATGGTTTCCTCAACCAGTGAAGTGGAAAACTTGTCGGATCAACTGGTGAACAAGGACCTTACCTCTTACAGTTTCCACTTTCCGATTATTGGCGATGTCTACCGGCAAGGTGAGAGCGTTACAGCTCACAGTTGGCCTCTTTTCGCCATCATCATCACTTGGGATTTCACTCTGAAGGGGGGGTGAAATAAAACTCGAGGGAGGGCCTTCCGAATGGTCCGTAAACTCTATATGCTCTGCCTCAGCGTTCGATTCCTTCATATACACTTTGACATGTAAGGCGGCCCCTGAGGGGGTAGGTCTGGGCCTTTTAGCGACGTGACTTAGACGTTTATCCCTTCTCTTACGAGCCCTTGGTGGCAAAAACGTTTTGCCAATAGCTCCCTGCCAATGTTTTGATGGGTTAACTGCTTTGATTACCCTTTATTTCTTAGAACCAGGGAAAGATTGACATACCTCGACAAAGTCTCCAGCGAACGGATCATATCCTACTACTGTCCGCGTTGTTACCTGTTGTGTTTTTGGATAATTGTTAGTTTCGCAAGTACCAGTAGTTACAGAGTGAGCGGGTTTGATCACGATCTCCCCATTTGACGGCGGGTCTACCAGCTTGAGGAAATAGTTGACCCAGCACGGAGTGCATAGTTGAGTAATCTAGATCCTGTTCTGAGCTATTAGCTTCCATTTTTGACACAGCATTCTCTCGTCAAGGAACTGAGCTATTGGTGGTCCTGTCCGAGTGCCTGGATGTCTACTTTAGGCGCTCCATATCTTGGCTTGACCCCCTTCTCCTGTGATCTTTCGACCTGCTGAGTACTATCAAGGATGTTCCCTTCTGCAGCTCCGGGACGCGTCTCGTCAGTATAACAGGTTTTCTGTTGTCCTAACTTTGCCCCTTGCTGGATGGACGGGTCATTAAATTCTAGATGTCATTTGGGGCGCTCCAAAGTTTATAAGGTGTTGTTCGGGTGCTCTGCCCCGACCATGGGGGCCACCCCTTCCCCCTCGGATAGCTGGCCTGCGCTCCATGCTTGAAGGGTTCCTGAACCCCCTCTGCAAGTTATTAGAGGCACTTCGCGAACTAAGGGAAACTATTCCCATTGCTACCTCCTCAAGTGGAGTCAAATCATACAAGACGTCCCCATGATTGCTTTGCAGATACTTTCTGAAAGTGTTGCACCTATAAGTGGTATGCGTGTCGTCCATATGCCAACAGCAGAGGTTAGACGCCACTTCCCTGACTGGGCAGGTGACTACACCTTTATCGGCTAAGCGACGAAAAAGGGCATTCGCTATCATGGTTTCCCCGGAGATCTTTATGTCCTGTAGGGAAAAATCAGTATTAGTCTTAATGATATTGATGTCGACATCAGAAACATCAAACATATGAATGGCGATTTCATCGTCAAAAGGCTTGTCGTCGACCATAGTGACTTCGTCTACTTCAGGGAAGCATAACTCTTTTGACTCTATGAGGTCTTGAATTATGTTCCTAAACGATAAACAATCCTTGGTCGTATGTGTGAACGAACCATGCCACTTGCAATAATTTCCAGTTTTCTCTCTTTCCGTATGAGGGGCCGACCCGGTTTTAGATTAATCCGTTTTCGTTGGAAAAGCCAGTTGAAAATTCCATCTGCCTTGTCTACGTCGAAAGAATACTTCCTTCCTTCGCGAGATTTCTGAGATGCTTTTGCTTTTGAATTTTTCCTTGTTAAGGGCTCACAAATCGTAGCTTCACCTTTCACAAACTCAGCCATGTCTACGTCGAAGGTTTCCAACTGATATGCGTGCTTAGACTGGGCCTATTCCATTAACAACTGATGATACTCACTCGCCCTCTTGGTGAAGTTTTAAAGATCGTTGAACCTTTCCCCTTGTAGCTTTTTCTTGAAAGGAATTGATAATGCATTTAACGCGATCATCAACTAGTCCATTTCAAGAATTGCAGGTCTACAATGAAGCAACGCTTTTCGTAAACGCATAAGGAACTGTGTTTGGTGTTCCCCGTCGGCCTGCTTTAGCCGAATTACCTCGAAGATTGACATGGGTGTGTCTAGCCGAGGAAATGCTTTCATGAAGAGAGACTGCATTTCCGCCCATGATTTTACTGACCCAGGAGGCAAACTCGCATACTATGTGAAAGCATCTCCTGTGAGTGAGTTCGAGAATAACTTTAGCTTCCAAAAGTCATTGGCTGCAGCATCTCCAGCTTGATGGGTGAATCGGGCTATATGTTCTATAGGCGTCATCTCATTTTCTTCTGAAAAACGGGTGAAGTCGGGCACTCTGTATCCCTTAGGCAAGGGAAAGTCTATGTCGATGTAGGCAGGGTATAGACTCCTGTACAAACAAGGGTCGTCATGCCTGACAGTTCCAGGCACCATTTATTCCAAGACTTGAGCGACTGCCTTCCTCAAATTTTGCGGGGTAAACTACCAAACTGCTCTCGCGCGTGGTCTTGGTTCCATCTCTCTAGGGGATGAGGCATTCTCCCGGCAACTCGAGATGGCTCCGGGTTTACCGAAGCATTCATGTAGAAGCTTTCTGCCCGAGGTAGGCCTCCCATAAACGGAGCTTCCCATGACGGTATCTCCTCTACAGGTTCTTTACCAGGTCGGCGAAGTGGTACGCAACAATCTGCATACCTGTTTATTTCACCCTACGCTTCACCATCATCGTCTACCAGGTTTTTCTGCATACACAGCGTTTGACCTCCAAGAAGTGGGAGATCGGGAGGAAGTAGGCCTGATCACACTTGTCGAAGGCGGCAAATTAAATACTCTAGCAAACCTAACTAACTTGTAGATAGGCTAAGTAGAGGTCGTTCCCACAGAGAATCAATAGAGAAAAATTCCTAACGATCGCACATTTAACAATTTCGAGGTCAAGTCAAACAAGATTGAATTGAGAACAAAACTGAAAAAGAGAGTGCAAATAACGATGATTAAATCAATTAATAAAAGCCTATGACTATCAATTTCCCCTAACGAATTATCTCACTCGTTCCTTCCTTTCTCCAGTTATCAAATTCTTAAGTTACTAACCTAGGGTTTGTATATCTCTTTACGCCTCTCCCGAGTGCACTAAAGACGTATTCCCTGTATCGAGCTAATCACTCTATTCCTAGGCAATTAACTAGTGGGAACCCATTATGCAACAACCCTAAATGGCTACCTAAGGCAATCGGGTATATTCCTATCCTTCTCGCTAAGTAGCTCCGTTTTCCAACGAGACGCTAACTTAGGCTATTCAATCCACGGCTTAACCTAAACAACTTTTCCAAGCCCGAATAGGTCTTCACATGAAATTCATTGGTGGCCAGTCAATCAACCGCATTAAGAACAAGATATGAATAAGTAACCACACGAATTTGCATAACACGGAGAAAGGAATTCACTCGTTAGATAAAATCGCTAGGTTCCATTGAAGTCCTAGAAAACGAAATTAGTTCATAACGTAAAAGAAATTCAACTCAAATTCAAAAGAAAAGGAGAGCGACATAATAATCAAAGAGGGGCAATAAAAGAAAAACGCCCTCTCGAATCCTCCGATCCGAGAAGTTGTCGCCTAGTCTTGATCTCTACTTCAACCCTAGCCGTCTCCGAGTCGAATGTCTCCTCCGTTCTTCACCAAAAGAAAAGACTCTAATTACCAAAAGGAAAAGTGTCCTAGAGTTACCTCTAGAACTAGGATATATAGATCCCCTAGAAAATATTTCCTAAGATTCTCCAAATCTATGCAATATTTCTAGGGAGAATAAAATAAAATAAAATCTAAAACTACCAACTAAATAACTAGTTGATCCTCTATATCTCCATAATGCAGTCTTAGGAAGACTTGAAGACTCCTCAAGCGGTTAGCCTTCAAAACTCGCAAGAAAGCTTCGTCGGCTACAGAACCTCCAGGGACGCGTCCCTGAGATCTGAAGGACGCGTCCCTCAGCTCTCTGTCCATTGTTCGCTCCTCTTCGCTTTTCTTCGTCCGAGCTTCAAAATCTCCTTCATTTTCCTGCATTAACACATGACCAACCAAGAGGCATCAACAAGAAAACCGACTCGAGACGAAATAGAAACAAAAACTAAGAAAATAACAAAGATCGACTTAAAATAAAACTAAACTAAAAAAATGACTCAAATCCTACCAAATCCCTATCAATACTCGTCCGACTAACCACATAAAGCCTCGTTAAGGATACGAAATAACCGTACTTTCACTGAGTTATCACACCCCCAAACCTACAATTTGCTAGTCCTCGAGCAAATGAAAAGAGATAAACATCAAGATAACTCTTCAGCAATACCCCACTCAATCCAATCTGAGCAACCCTCTTTCTATTCTCAGCTATACACATGCTCACTTCCGTTGGTCGAGTCATTTGTCAATAAAAACCATTCAATTTTGATCAAACTTCAGAGAAATGTTCACAACGATCAACTCGGTATGCCATATAGTGAATTCAACAATAAAAGACTTCCAATAAAACATATTAGATCGGCACTTCGTAGAAAACCAACCAAACACTAATCATCCACTCGTCCTCAGGATTTTCAACAACTTTCTAAACACAAACTTTATCCCAGCTACACGACTCTAAATGTTTCATCACATTCTAATGTACCCATGTAACGAGTATTTGATCAATGCCTCCCGGTCCAGTTGGACCAAGGCATTAGGCGATGAAGCACCCCTCGTATATCATTCTCGAGTGCACCAGAAGGACTCACACCACAAGTACATATTTAGGCGCCAATCACATTTCAATCACTTTTTTTTTCTTTACTTTTCTTTTTCACACGCCTAAACATTGGTACTCAGAGCCTTGGTAGCCATTTCTTTTTTTTACTTTTCTTTTTTTCTTCTTTTTTTTTAAGGACTTGTTTCAGATCAATGCCTAGCCAGCCCCACTCAACACCAACTACTATGCGTTATTAGATTTCGAGAATTGTTTTCACTCACTACCAATCCATACCGAGAATTCGTTGCCCAATTAAAGAAAAACAACAGTTTAATCACCCAATTAAACTCATTTTCACTCTTCCATAAGTCGTAAGCATGTGCATAATAAGTCATCGTCGAACAAGGATTAACTCATCAAAGTTATCGTCAAGTCTACTGAAGAGTCTTACATACCTAAACTTACCCTTAAAAAATTACCCTAAAAATGACCCAAGAGAAATCAAAAGACCAATGAAAATCAACCCGAACCACGTAGATCAGCACAATTGCAGCACCCCCAAACCTAGACTAAACACCGCCCCGATGTAAATAATGAATAAAAGATGAAGGGAACGAAGTACTCCCCTGGGGTGAGCTAGTCGTCGTTATTTTCCTCCTCAAAGTCTGGGGAGTTGTCATTTTCCGAACCAAGCTCCTCATATTCCAACGACGGCAACCGAAGAGGGGGATTGGAGGCGGCTGCATAGAAAAAAAAATTTGAGTTAGGGTTATTACAACTTATAACGATTTTTAATATTTTCTCTTCTTTTTTTTTTTAAAGGAGGGACGTGTCTCTGAGAATGAAGGACGCGTCCTTCATAAGTATGTAAGATTACAGAATGCCCAAGGACGCTTCCTTGGGTATGAGGGACGCGTCCCTTAGCTTCCTGTAAAATAAAACAAAAAGTTTCAAAAATCTAAAACGATAAGACGAAATAATGCGCAAATAATAAAAAAAAACAATAAACTCGGGTTGCCTCCCGATAAGCGCTTGATTTATAGTCATCGGCTTGACTTTCTTGTCGCTTTCAGGCCTCTTTTAGGTGAATCGAGGATGTTTCACGATCAAAACTTCCCCTATAATGTTTTAACCTTTGCCCATTTACCTTGAATATCCTTCCAGAACTCTCTTCTAAAACATCTACGGCTCCATATGAGAATACCTCAACAACTCGAAAAGGGCCCGACCAACGCGATTTCAGTTTCCCAGGGAATAATTTGAGTCGGGAGTTGAATAACAATACCAATTGGCCTGGCTCGAAGTGTCTGGGCAATATCTTACCATCATGCCATTTCTTTGTCCTATCCTTGTACACTCTTGCACTGTCATATGCCTGCAACCGAAGTTCATCGAGCTCGTTCAATTGAAGTAGTCGTTTCCCATCGGCTTCTTCGAGATTTAAGTTCAACTTTTTCAGAGCCCAATATGCCTTGTGCTCGAGTTCCACCGGAAGGTGACATGCCTTGCCAAAGACCATTCTGTACGGTGACATCCCAATTGGATTTTTATATGCTGTCCTATATGCCCACAATGCATCATCGAGCTTCGTTGACCAATCCCTTCTCGTTGGACATACTGTTTTCTCTAGAATCTGCTTGATTTCCCGATTAGAAACTTCGACTTGCCCGCTCGTTTGTGGATGATATGCTGTAGCTATCTTGTGCTTTATCCCATACTTCTTCAGGAGTTGATCAAAATAGCGGTTGTAGAAGTGCGTCCCTTCGTCGCTTATGATAGCGCGTGGTGTGCCAAATCGAGTAAAAATCTGCTTTTTCAAAAACTTGCACACGACTTTAGAATCATTAGAAGGCAAAGCTACTGCTTCCACCCACTTTGAAACATAATCAACAGCCACAAGGATGTACTTATTATTAAATGATGAAATAAAGGGACCCATAAAATCGATACCCCACACATCGAATAGCTCAACTTCAAGGATGCCTTGCAACGGCATCTCCTGTCTCTTGCCGATGTTTCCCACACGTTGACACCTGTCACAAGATGCAACAAAATTATATGAATCCTTGAAAAGAGTTGGCCAATAGAATCCTGATTGTAGAACTTTAGCCGCTGTTCGATCTCCTCCAAAGTGTCCACCATAGGGTGATGAGTGGCAATGTTCGAGGATGCCTTTGATTTCTTCCTCTGGCACACATCTCCTGATAACTTGATCAGCACAATGCTTAAAGAGAAACGGTTCATCCCACATATAGTAGCGTACGTCATGCAAAAATTTCTTCTTTTGTTGAGGAGTAAAGTCAGAGGGAACATGGTCAGACACAATATAATTCACAAAGTCAGCATACCAAGGGCATGACAAATCATTCGTAGCAAATAATTGTTCATCAGGGCATGACTCATTAATTAGCATATGGTCAGGAGATGAAGTCGCATTTTCTAACCTCGATAAATGATCCACAACTTGGTTTTCGGCTCCTTTTCTATCCCTAATTTCAAGATCAAACTCCTGTAAAAGAAGAATCCACCTGATGAGTCTTAGCTTTGCCTCTTTCTTTGAGATCAAGTACTTGATGGCAGAATGGTCAGTGAAAACAATAACTTTCGTACCAACAAGATAACTACGAAATTTATCAAAGGCATAGACAATCGCAAGCAACTCTTTTTCTGTGGTAGTGTAATTTACCTGAGCATCATCAAGAGTTCGACTTGCATAGTAAATGATATGAAATACCTTATTCACTCGTTGTCCTAGAACGGCTCCGACCGCGTAATCGCTTGCATCACACATTAGTTCAAATGGTAAATTCCAATCAGGTGCAATAACTATAGGGGCAGAAATTAACCTTTGTTTGAGCTCGTTGAAGGCACTAAGGCAGTCGTCATCGAAAATAAAGGACCTGTCCTTTTCTAAGAGATTGCAAAGTGGTTTGGAAATTTTGGAAAAGTCCTTGATAAATCTTCCGTAAAATCCTGCATGTCCAAGAAAACTCCGGATTGCTTTGACTGATGTTGGTGGCGGCAACTTCTCGATCGTTTCTATCTTTGCACGATCCACTTCAATCCCCTTGTTTGATATCCCGTGTCCAAGAACAATACCCTCTCGAACCATAAAATGGCATTTTTCCCAATTTAAAATAAGGTTTGTTTCTTCACAACGTTTCAGCACGCGAGCTAAATTTGTCAAGCAATCATCAAAAGACATCCCAAAGATGGAAAAATCGTCCATAAAAACTTCAAGGCACTGCTCAACCATATAAGTGAAAATAGACATCATGCATCTCTGAAACGTAGATGGGGCATTACATAGACCAAAAGGCATTCGACGAAAAGCAAACGTACCATACGGGCATGTAAAAGTAGTCTTTTCTTGATCTTCTACTGCTATGGGAATTTGGTTATATCCAGAATAACCATCTAGAAAACAGTAAAATCCTTTACCTGCCAGGCGATCCAACATTTGATCTATAAACGGAAGTGGGAAGTGATCCTTTCTTGTGGCTTTATTCAACTTCCTATAATCCATGCAAACTCGCCAACCAGTCACCGTACGCATGGGAATGAGCTCATTCTTTTCGTTGGAGACAACGGTCATCCCACCTTTCTTAGGTACACACTGCACAGGACTCACCCAAGAACTGTCAGAAATCGGATATATTATACCTGCATCAAGCCATTTGATTATTTCCTTCTTGACTACTTCCTTCATGTTCGGGTTGAGTCGTCGTTGATTCTCCACCGAAACCTTATGGTTTTCCTCCAACAGAATCTTGTGCATGCAGATTGACGGACTGATTCCTCGAATATCAGCAATTGTCCAACCTAACGCTCGTTTGTATTCCCTCAAGACTTGAAGTAATTTCTCTTCCTGTGTCATTGTTAGTGCCGACGAAATAATAATGGGTAGAGTTTCATTACTTCCAAGATATGCATACCTCAGGTGTTCAGGTAATGGTTTCAGCTCTAATTGGGGTGGTTCTTCAATAGATGGTTTCATCGGATTATGCGGCCTCTCTAAGGCTTCAAAATGCGCCCCTCTTAACATGTGTGGTATTGCATCCATTGCTGTTATCACTTCTTGTACTTCTTCATTGTCGGATGACGTTGAGTTCATTGCAATTTCAAGTGGATCCTCATATGGAATCTCTGTAGAGTACCTGCTCAAAACATCTTCAATCAGAAAGCATTCATCAATTTCATTCGGGCACTTCAGCGATTTTAAAACATTAAATGTCACCTCCTCATCATTAACCCGAATGGTCAGTTCACCTTTTTGAACATCAATGAGGGCTCTACCTGTTGCCAAGAATGGTCTCCCTAAAATGATGGGGATATTTTTATCTTCCTCAAAATCTAAAACTACAAAATCCGCTGGAAAGATAAATTTATCCACTTTAACAAGCACATCTTCAACAATACCCCTAGGATATGTTATTGATCTATCAGCTAACTGCAATGTCACATACGTAGGTTTCACTTCCCCCAAACCTAACTCATGGTATACAGATAAAGGCATAAGATTAATACTTGCGCCAAGATCACACAGAGCCTTACCATTGAATTGCGAACCAATAGTGCAAGGGATAGGGAAACTACCTGGATCCTTTAGCTGAGGAGGAAGTTTTCGTTGCAATATGGCACTACATTCCTTCGTTAGTGCGACGGTTTCAAACTCACCTAACCTTCTTTTCTTCGATAGGATGTCCTTCATGAACTTGACGTAGCTCGGCATCTGCTCAAGAGCTTCTGCAAAAGGAATGTTAATATGGAGTTTCTTAAACACATCGAGAAACTTACGGAATTGGGCTTCATCATGCTTCTTAGCTCTTTGAGGGAATGGAAGTGGTGGTCGTTCTATCTTCCCCATGTTGGGTATTATCCAAGTGGGACGATGTGGTTGATCAGTTGGGGGAAGGACACGTCCTTCAGTTGGCAGGGTCGCGTCCTTCTGCGTTGCTTCTTCCACAGAATGTTCAGGGACGCGTCCCTCAAATTCGGAGGACGCGTCCTTCACGGTTCTGTGAAAATTCTGAAGTTCATGATTTTGTCCTTTGTTCAGCCTGGACGTGTTCGCCCCCTCATTGGTTGGTCTTTGTGGAAGATCACTAATCTCACTTGGCTTTTTGTTGTCGCTCGACCGAACCTTTGGGGGTGCTTCTTCAAGTACCCGGCCGTTCCTCAAGGTTACTGCCTTAACATATTCTCGTGGATTAACCTCAGTATCACTTGGCAACCCTCTTTGTTGACGCGAGTTCAAGGCTTGAGCGAGTTGACTGACTTGATTCTCCAAGTTCCTGATTGATGCTGATTGATTCTTTCTTATGGCATCTTGATTTGCCTTGTACTTCATCATCAATTCCTCAAAATTCGTCTTCTTTTCTAGTTCTGGGGCTTTGGGTTGCTGAAATCCCGGAGGTTGCGTTGCTCGATGATCCACTGTTTGTTGCCCTTTCCAAGAAAAGTTAGGATGGTTCCTCCACCCCGGATTATACGTGTTGGAATAAGGATTGTTCCTCTGATTTCCTATAAAATTAGCCTCCTCCATGCTAGCAGAACATTGATCTGTTACATGTCCACCACCGCAAATATCACATCCTCTAGTTGTACTCTGGATGGACTGCACATTCACCGACTCAAACTTCTTGGCCAACACCGATATCTGCGCTTGAATAGATGTGAGTGCATCCAGTTCATGAGCACCCGAAACTTTTCTACCACTTATTCGGTCGAACGATTGACTCGGTACACATGTTCTCCTCATAGTCTCCAAAAGCTCCCTTCCTTCTACGTATGATTTTCGTAGGAATGATCCGTTCGATGCTAAGTTGAGGTCCTTGCGCGATGTTTCCGACAACCCATTGTAAAAAGCTTCCAATTGTCGCCATCCCGGTAGATCATGATATGGGCACTGAATTAATAAATTTTTGAAGCACTCCCAAGCCTCCACGAAAGTTTCTGTCTCATGTTGCTTGAATGTGCAAATTTCATTCCTCATGTGGGATATCTTGGATGGCGGGAAATATTGATCTAGGAATGCTTCTTCCATCTGTTCCCAGGTACTGATTGATCCAGCCGGTAGTGAGTTCAGCCAACTCCATGCTCTATCCTTCAAGGAGAAGGGAAATAACTTTAATTGAACTGCATCTTGTGGCACTCCGTTTTGCCTGAAACTGTCGCAAATGCTTAAGAACTTGCTCAAATGCTCATGCGGATCCTCAATCGCTGACCCTCGAAACATCACTGAATTATGAATCATCTGGATCACTGATGTCTTTATCTCAAAGTCCCGAGCTTGAATCACAGGCGCAACGATACAGAATCGGTTGATGTGAGGTTTTGCTGAAGTGAATTCCACCATCGGCCTATTATCAATGTCCTGTTGACCCTCGTTCTGCTGAGGTAGAATTAGGTTTCCGTCCATGTTGCTTTGTTGTGCACTAGCTTTCTCACGAACCAGTCTATGGAAAGTCCTTTCGATTTCAGGATCAAAAGGAAGAATTTCTGTACTTCGAGTTCGTCGCATGCACCTAATGTTAAAAATATCAAAAGAAATAAGTGAGAAAATTAAACAACTTGAACGTCAAATAGATAAACGTGATGACAGTAGAAAATAAATTTCTCCAAATTGATTCCCCGGCAGCGGCGCCAAAATTTGATCACGCTTGTCGAAGGCGGCAAATTAAATACTCTAGCAAACCTAACTAACTTGTAGATAGGGTAAGTAGAGGTCGTTCCCACAGAGAATCAACAGAGAAAAATTCCTAACGATCGCACGTTTAACAATTTCGAGGTCAAGTCAAACAAGATTGAATTGAGAATAAAACTGAAAAAGAAAGTGCAAATAACGATGATTAAATCAATTAATAAAAGCCTAGGACTATCAATTTCCCCTAACGAATTATCTAACTCGTTCCTTCCTTTTTCCAGTTATCAAATTCTTAAGTTACTAACCTAGGGTTCGTATATCTCTTTACGCCTCTCGCGAGTGCTCTAAAGACGTATTCCCTGTATCGAGCTAATCACTCTATTCCTAGGCAATTAACTAGTGGGAACCCATTATGCAACAACCCTAAATGGCTACCTAAGGCAATCCGGTATATTCCTATCCTTCTCGCTAATTAGTTCCGTTTTCCAACGAGACGCTAACTTAGGCTATTCAATCCACGGCTTAACCTAAACAACTTTTCCAAGCCCGAATAGGTCTTCACATGAAATTCATTGGTGGCCAGTCAATCAACCGCATTAAGAACAAGATATGAATAAGTAACCACACGAATTTGCATAACACGGAGAAAGGAATTCACTCGTTAGATAAAATCGCTAGGTTCCATTGAAGTCCTAGAAAACGAAATTAGTTCATAACGTAAAAGAAATTCAACTCAAATTCAAAAGAAAAGGAGAGCGACATAATAATCAAAGAGGGGCAATAAAAGAAAAACGCCCTCTCGAATCCTCCGATCCGAGAAGTAGTCGCCTAGTCTTGATCTCTACTTCAACCCTAGCCGTCTCCGAGTCGAATGTCTCCTCCGTTCTTCACCAAAAGAAAAGACTCTAATTGCCAAAAGGAAAAGTGTCCTAGAGTTACCTCTAGAACTAGGATATATAGATCCCCTAGAAAATATTTCCTAAGATTCTCCAAATCTATGCAATATTTCTAGGGAGAATAAAATAAAATCTAAAACTACCAACTAAATAACTAGTTGATCCTCTATATCTCCATAATGCAGTCTTAGGAAGACTTGAAGACTCCTCAAGCGGTTAGCCTTCAAAACTCGCAAGAAAGCTTCGTCGGCTACAGAACCTCCAGGGACGCGTCCCTAAGATCTGAAGGACGCGTCCCTCAGCTCTCTGTCCATTGTTCGCTCCTCTTCGCTTTTCTTCGTCCGAGCTTCAAAATCTCCTTCATTTTCCTGCATTAACACATGACCAACCAAGAGGCATCAACAAGAAAACCGACTCGAGACGAAATAGAAACAAAAACTAAGAAAATAACAAAGATCGACTTAAAATAAAACTAAACTAAAAAAATGACTCAAATCCTACCAAATCCCTATCAATACTCGTCCGACTAACCACATAAAGCCTCGTTAAGGATACGAAATAACCCTACTTTCACTGAGTTATCAAGGCCTCGAGGGGGACATCCTGTCCCAATTGCCAGCCTTTGTAGCGTGCTGATTAGCACTTCTCCAGGGCTCATCCTCTTGGAACGATACATTGCGCCTCTCTGCGCGTCGAGCATCTCTCATAAAAGAATTCTCCCTGTCTACGGGGGCGGTTGGCTTTGCGGTGGCGATTGGCCATGTCCTGCTAAAAATGTGTTGTGCGCAAGTATACACACGAATCGATTATAGCACTTAAGATATCGTTCCCATGAGGAGTAATTATTCATGAATACCAATTAAACCACTACATATTATCTAGACTAATAGAATAAATGACGAATTAAACGAAAATTACGAAAATAAAATCAGCAAGGATAATGAGAAAATATCAATAAGAAAGCCTAGGGCAATTAAATTTACTTAACTTATCGTGGATCAATTGAACGTTTAGATAAAGCTGTTCGAGGATTTAAATCATGCTCTCCTATATATTAGACGTATCCCTGCGATCTATATTCAATTAACTCCTAGCATTCTATTCATTTAACATTAATCGTGATATCCCTATCTACGGTCATTATTAATCTACTCCTAATAGTCAATCCAGTTTCTATTAAGCTGTTCTTCGATTTTCCTCTCGAATTAGTCTTACACCTCCCGATGCTAAGGTAATTCGAGTTATTTCAGAAACTGACGCCAATCGTATTTCAGAAAAATAAAAACGCAAGCACATCAAAGAACACCAGACTTTAAAATAATATAAATCACGTTCAGAATCACCTTGACAAGTCTCGCAAATTTAGCACCCTAGATAAGAAAATTAGTTCATACTAAAATAAGAAAACATCCAAAGTTAAGAAGAAAATAGCATCAACATAAAAATCAAGGAAAATAGATAAGGAACGCCCTCCCAATCTCCCGATCTGGTTGGTAGTCGCCTCGTCCGAATCTTCTCTCGAACCCTAGTTGGCTCCTCCCCCTTCTCCTTAGAGCAAAAGTCTAAAAAAACTAAAACCAATGAAAAACTACCCCTTCTCCTAAGGCTATCCTAAAGAAGATATTGTTCCCTTAAAAGATTTCCTAATATTTTCAAAGATTCTAAAAAGAACTTAAGAAAATAAATAAATAACAAAATAACCTAAGAATAATAAAAAAAAGTAACTAATTAATGCCTTCTCTCTCTTCAAATCGTAATAATGAAGGAATCTAGTGATTTGGCGAGATCTTGTGCAGATTGTCGAAGGTTGCGTCCTTGAGATTGAAGGACGCGTCTTTCTGCTATCTATGGTCTATTGATTTCACACGGTCGCGTCCTTCGGCCTTCTGTAACTTTTCAACACTTTATCAAATTTCGTCCACTTTTCACTTGCCCAACTTCTGATTCTCTTCATTTACCTACATCAAATCAAAAAAAAAAAAAAGATGCATCAACTAGTTTCCAATTACTCTTAAAATAAGCTCAAGATTTAATAAAATAAGAAAAGCTAACTTAAAACTAAACTGAAGTAAAAATACGATAAAAACCTATAAAACTGTAACATAAACTCGTCTAACTAGCCATGTAAAGCCCCATTAAGAGTACCACATAACTCTACTTTCATAGAGTTATCAGGCCTATTTAAAGCGCTGAGTTGCTCCAGAATATGAGTTGTATTATCTTGTAATCCTGTGATATGTCTGTCTACCAGGTTCTTCATTGAACTCTTTATGGAACTCAAGCCTGGATATGAACTCAGAAGGGGTATGTACCCTGGAATCGGGTTGATTTGCTGTTTCTTAGCTTCATAGAGTCGCGGTCTCGACATTTACGTCTCCTGCTATAAACTGACCATCTCCATCTAATGGAGGTGAAGGGTCACGATTAGCTCCACTCCTAGTACTTTTTGCCATCCGTGGACTTTAAACTTTCTCGTTCTCCCACTGTGGTCGCCAAAAACGTGTTCCCGTCGAAACGGATCACGTCGGAAATATTTGGCAATAATACTCACAGGGTCTTTAGATGTGGTCGCCAGTAAGTAAAAGAAATGGATTGAATTAAATTAATGAAGTCTTATAATAAGAATAAAATGCTTACGGCCATGAAAAATAAAGTAAGGACGATGCTGCGACATTTTAGACTCGCTGCTGGGCGCTGCAGACTTGTGAAGTTGGGCGGTAGTGTCGTAGACTTGCAGCTGGGCACTACAGGCTGGTGTATCTGGATGGTAGTAGTGTCGTAGACATGCTGCTGGACACCGCAAGCTTGCGAAATTGGACGATGGTGACGTCGTAGACTTGATGACAGGGCGCTGTGGACTTATGAATTTAGACGGGACGTCGCAGACTTGATGACGGGGGGCTGTAGACTTGCGATCCTGGGTGGTGAAAACTGTTTGTTGGGGCTTGGAGGACGGAGTGTGACCGAAAGTGGTAGCGGATGTGGATACCAAGGCTATGGTTGCTCATGCTGGTGACGAAAACGAAGGCGGAATTATTTGCCGGGACTACGGTGGCTCGTCCTGGCGGTGGAATGCTGGCGGAGATTGGCTATCAGAGCTACATCACTCTGGTGGTGGAGGTGAAGACCAATGAAACCTCACGAGTTTCGCCCTGGTCGGGGAATCCTAATAACTACGGGGTGACAAGCAATGCAAGGCTTCTCTTTAGCTGATTGATCGTATCTTTCTTTGGGAAGATCTCCTTCCTTTTATATTCGATCTTATGAGTCCAGGATGTCTGTCACATTCTCTAAAGATCCTCCCAATCTAAACTACCTTCCGTGGATCTCGGAGTCAGCAAACCGTCCTCTTAAGACGTGTGACCTGCGCAGACGTGGGCTGTAGACTTGGCATGAGCACCACACCTTTTCTCATCCCTTATATTCCTCTCGTGGGCTTTACCCCGTCAGAGAATATGCCCAAGATAACTTATCATGTCAACACTGCCTCACCACTGCTTCCCTAACGTGACAGATCAAAAGGCGCTATATCAACAATCAGACATCAAGAAGCAATGACTCTGAGGACAATATTGTTCACATATATCAAGCCATTCGATTTCACTAATACTGTCACCCAATTGAATCACAAACACAGTAAGAAACAACACTGGCTGGGAAAATCGGCAGTGGCACCAAAGAACGAGACAACCAAGGACACTAAAAAACGCCCGTGGTTTTGTTATTGTAAACATTAAAATTTTATCATCATAATATGGGCTACATATCGAGCCTAATATCCAATTCGTATGGATTGTAAACGGTCCATAAAATCAAATCCATGAAAATGATGCCACAAGCCCATCCAAACAAGCCAAACCAAGCCCAACTTCTAGCCTGACCAATAGCCCGGTCCAAAGGGATGTTATCTAATGTGTGGCGACGAGTTGCCTATTAAAGATTGACCATGGACCCGTATAAATAGAGGCATCCACAAGCCATTTGGACACTCTCACACACACAAATCTTCTCTTCTCTTATATTGTCTTAAACCCCATTGGGTTATAAAGAGATTCTAGTTCTTTTTTTAAGACCCCTCTACGAGTGGTACGGTGCGGCGAAGACCCTTCTGCGGGTAGTACGGCGTGGCGAAGGCCCCTTTGCGGCTGCTGCGGCGGAGAAGGCCCTACTAATGGGTTCTCCGAAGGCCCCACGGCGGGTGGCGTGGTAGCGAAGGCACCTTTAGCGGGTTCTCTGAAGGCACTGTGTGGGTGGTGCGGCGAAGGCCCCTCGGCGGGTGTCGCGGCGGCGAATGCCCCACTAGCGGGTTTATCTCGGAAGGCCTCTCTTGCGGGTTTATCTCCGAAGGCCCCTCTCACGGGTTTACCCCCGAAGGCCCCTCTCGTCGATATATTTCCAAAGGCCTTATAGCGGGTTTATTTGCGAAGGCCCCTGTTGCGGGTTTATCTCCAAAGGCCCCTCTGGTGAGTTTATCTATGAAGGCCCCACAGCGGGACGACGATATTCTTGCGGTGGTATATTCTCCTAGGAGTTATATTTTCCTAGCAGTCATACTCTACACACAATAATATTCTTCCCGAGTGATATTCTTGTATATTATATTCTTCGACGACGGCTATATCCCTCTGTCAACAACAACACACATTACACACATAGGTGGAGAGAAGAGTATTGGAGCTCTTAATGATTCTTGCCGCCTCCCGCTCGCCGAAGCTCTGTCGACGTCCATCGCCCCGGTGCTCTTTTGCAACGCGGCCCGAAGCTCTGTCGGATAATGCCCAAAGGCCCTGGTGACTTCATCAAGCTATCGAAGCTCTGCCAGATCCCGCCCAAAGGCCCCATTGACTTCATCAAGCTATCGAAGCTCTACCGGATCATATCCAAAGGCCCCGATGACTTCATCAAGCTATCGAAGCTCTGCCGGATCACGCCCATATGCCCCGACGACTTCATCAATATTCCATCCCGAAGTTCTTCTATAATTATGCCAGAGCTCTGGATCACCATTCATAGCCATTATTCTTCGCGGATCGAATCAAAGGAATCACGTACAACATCCGTCACTTGACACAGAACCCGCTACATTTTTCATACCATAATTTATACGCTAATATTTCCACGCGAAATTTTAGTTCACATAGTTATAAATCGTCAACAACTCAATCCACACCCCAATCCTCAGAACGAAATCAATCAGCAAGACAGGCGACACGAACACTCAATCACGCAGAAAGCCAAGTTCGTTATCCGAAACCCTAATAAGTCGTCTATACACATCAAATCACCGACGTAGTGGATATTACTACCTTTCCCTTCCTCGCCGAAATTCGTAAGACTTCCTAAATAGAGTAGGAAGAGGTTCGCGTCTCCGGCTTTGGGTAGCGGTGGTCGAAGAACTGGGGAGGGCGGCGATCGGCGTGTGTTTGTGAGGTGTGAGTAGTCCAACAGTCGTTTGACGAGCACTAGAATTAATAAATCGGATATACATGGCGGTCATTACTTATTGAAGTTATTTATAAAAATTTTTAAAGCATGTAATGGTATAAATTGCCAAGCAGACCCACAAGAAAAACGAGAATAGTTCCAATTTACCGTATGGAAAGAAGCTATTTCGTTTTTTTGGTTAAAGTTTTAATATTCCCCTTTTACCGTGCTTTCCCCATTTTGTCTTTTTCATTTCTTTCAATCAAATTCTCAAGTTTTGAAAATCGTTCAATTAGGTCCCTGAAATGTGAGGAGAAGGAAAATATTCCGAAAATTCTTCTGGAACTCCATGTGTACAATTGCTCCCTATGTAATTAGTAGAAAATAAATGATCTTTTAACCCATTTAATTATTTATGGGAGAATTGAAAATCTTGAGGGCCGAAATCACCTTGCTGAGAAAGTAAGCGCTGTACTTGACAAGATGTTAGACTCTATTGAGAATGAAAGAAGTTTAAAAAAGCCTAAGAAACAAGCTACTTCAAGATTATAAAGTACTTCGGAAATGCCAGTCAAGAAATTAAAACATAAAGGAAGAAATTCCAAACAGGTTCATGGTAAGAGTGGAGAAGAAATGTACAAGAAGTTAGTTGCTCCTTACATTTTAGACCCAAGAAACGAGGTGCAAATCTAAAGCTCACAAAAAGAGGTGCTCCCAAAGTACGGAGTTGGCAAAGACCTGAGGAAAGCCTAGGGTCTGGTAGAAGAAACTCCAGTTTATTTAAATAACAAGACATTCATTGAACTGGTAACTATGGAAAGGGAGATTTACAAGCGAGACTATCCCCATAGAATAAACCGTTCCAAGGGATAATTTCTTAAAGCCTAATATTATTCGTCGTGCTTTTCTGGATATTGATTGCGAGAAGCACATATCCGAAAGGGATACCATTGAGCAGTTGCAATTACTGCGAGTTTTGTGGGTCTAAAGCTCACAAGGCGGATATTGTTCTTAGAAGAATCAAAGGAGAAAAAGACTCCAAATGGTTTTTCTAGATGACATGAGTTATGAGGAGGAAGTCATTACTTATGAACCAGTAGATGAGCAGGACATTTCCGACTTAGACTCGGAAGTATAATTAATTTATGAGGTTATGTCAAATTATGATACGAACTTTGAAGATGATTCTGATCTCTAGACTACGCATCTATTCACGATGAGAGTAGAGCAAAACGGAGATAGTGATGAGTTGGTTCCTGTGGAAGCAACAAATCATGTACTAGACCAACCACTACGAAGATCTATCCCAGTCAATTCTGAAATGGCGCTTGCCAAACACTAACGTGAAAGAAGTCAACAATGTCTCTAGATTTAACTTCATATCGATATAGACATCTCACAGTGTGAGGCAACGACTCAAGTTACGAGTACGAAACTTGAGATTCTAGATATCCCATTATTAAACACGCAACGAATTAGGGGAAACATGCAATGTATGAGACGTGTGTATAATTACGTACACATTGGGTTGATCCGGGTAGGATTAGTCCCGCTATTCCACCTTTCAGCGGATAGTCTTGTGGTAGCAGCTAGGTCAAAGATGGAGAGAATTCAAAGATCGGTTGATATCAAGAGTATATGTCAATCTTGCACATGGTTATGTATGGTTCCAGGTTCATCCAAACTTCTTGCTGGCCCTGAACGATCAATGTTTGGTGAATTCATTAACCTCAAGGATAAAATCAATGAATATGGGTAGGATGAATCACCATGCCCAATTTTTGGCATATCACACTAGGGTGATTTACCGTTTGGTGAATAATGCTAGTTCTGGTGTGAGGAATATTCAAGGCTTATTGAATTGTTTGAGGAAGGTCATAATAACTACCGAAAATTTTATAGGCGTGAGGTAAACCTTTTTGAATTAACCTGGCCGAGGAGTTGGGTTATGATTGAACCTGGTAGTAGTTTTATACCTTTTAGTGCGGCGAATATCCGACAAGTGGTAATCAGATTACCCTAATTTTGGGAGATGACATAATAGTGTCTCGCCCAGCAGAAGCATATGCACCACCGCTAGTAGAGGAAATGTCTCGAAGGTCTGTTAATTCCAGATACCCGTCTCAACACGCGCGAATGATCGTAGGGTATAGACATGTATAGCTACCAGTCTATGAAGACCCAATTGACCAACCAAGAAAGGTTTCAATAAGAATGATGAGAGTTACTTAGCGAGATAACTCTTCGTGAAGATTTCTGAATTTTGTGAGGTTATTTAGCAAATAACAAAGAAGAGGTCTATTTCGATAGACGAAATCCGGAGGATGATAAAACCATCCCAGGAAGTACCCAGACACACATCGTTTAGTGTGAAGGATGAAAAATTGAGCACTTATGTCACTCTAACATTCAAGTTCCCTAGATACTATGATAATTCATTGGATACTTTGATAGACATTGGGTGTAACATAAGTTGTGCTAAAATCAATGCCTTACCATATGAGTGGTGGGAACCACTGCAAAGACCCATGCATATGGTTAATGTCGATGCAATGACAATAATTGTTAGCCATTGGGCTAATAATGTGCCTGTCTTTATTGGCGAACAAAGATTCGTCATTAAAGAGATCCTTGCACATCCTTTGCTAGAGACATGCCTTTCTTAAGGGACAAAACGAGAACCGTCCTTTTGTTCTGGATGTTCACGATATTTTTATTAGGGGTCCTTTTCTACGATTAAAATTTGGGTTATATCCGATAAAACGAATTGAGTATTATGGTGATTTGCCATGCCGAAAAGCATTCAGAGTGCGAGCTCAGTGTGGTGATACACGGTTGGATGACAACGAATTATGGGTGCAAACCATGTTTTCTCTGATGGATATCAAGTGTTCTAATTCGTATGACACCTTGTTTCCCAAACAAAAAGTGTGCATGGCAGTACAATTAGCAAGATTGAATAAGTTTCTTGTAAAACTTGCCAACAATTTTAGAGAAGATCTATTAACATTGTGAAGGCTGAATGATCTCAAGGCTAGACTTGAATTAAAATATATCGTAACCATTATAAGAGCCAAGAATGTCACATACACGGCCAAAATGGTTGAGGAATTTGATAAACAGATTCCTGAGAAAAATCCCACTGTCCCAATAAAGAAGCAAACCCTTGATGTTAAATTAACTCCAAAAACCCCATCCTAAATCACTGTGTGGAATTTCTTTCCGAGAATTCAAAATGTTGCAACCCAGTCCAAAGGTTGAAATCCCAGAAAACTCACGGTGATGTTAGTTGAAAGAGTTAAGGAGAACTGTCAAGCAATCACGTTTTCTAATGAAGATTTTCTTGTGTGCCAGAAGTCTCATTATAAACTATTTTTTTGTTTGGATAGACTTGTTGCACTACGGTTAATGTATTTTTATTGACAGAGGGTCTGTCGCCAATATTATTTCATCCAAAGGAGTACAATATATTGGTTTTGGGAGTGGATGACATTTTCAGTATTAGACTGACAATCCATGAATTTAACTACTGTCGAGAATGAGTTATGAGGAAAATTTACCTTATCCTTATGATGGGTTCGAATCGTGCACGACATTTTATATTATTTACTCAAAAACTACTAATAGTATGCTGTTATGTCGACCATGGATGCATGAACATGGATTCTTTGCATAAACATTTTATGAGTATTTTAAGCTCATCAAAGATGAACATCATGTACAATCACGGTAATTGCTAAGCCTTTAACATAACTGGAGTCATACTTTGGCAATGCTAAATTTTAATTGAACAAGAATGCAGACCACAAGCCTCGAAGCCAAAGCTTATCATGGAAAATATCTTAAATGGTGCAAACAAACCATCCACCGAAAATGAGGAAATTCAATCATTTTTACGCTTTGTAAAGGAAAAATATATGACGAAATAGATTATGCCAATTTCGCTATACATCCATAGAGAATTGAGGCAAATATGATATCGACCTTTCGTGCGTGATGAGTGTAAAAACTACGCTTCCAAGGGAACACAAGCGGCCTTTAAAGAAACACTAGTCCAAACAATTGCACCTCTAAAAAGTATTGTTAGGCCAAAGCAGTGGGTCACTCTCTATCCGAATTTGTTGTCCGATAAGTATACCAATGGATTTGATTTGAATGCATTTAGGTTACTTTCTATATCCAGCTACAAAGTGGGCTTGAAGGCACTCGGGGACACATCAAATGAAGATAATCCAATAGCAGATGGACAAAAATCAAGATTAGGTCTTGGGTATGTCACTGTGAGAAATTCAGTATTCGAATGACTCGAAGGACCGTCTGAATGAAAATTGATATTTGATAGACTTGGTGATTGGCAAGAAAAGAGTGATGCTAGACACGACTACGATTAAGCCAAGCTCCAATAAGTCGAATTGTATAGAAGATAGTTATTTAAATTATACTTGAATGTATTAATGATCTTCTAGCAAAATTGCCTCTTAGATGAAGTGTCGAACTATTGTCGAGGTAACTTTTGGTGGTGTTGATAAAATAAAATGAGCAAACATGGGTACTACAAGTTGTAATAGGGGAGACATTTCAAGATATCACATAAGATGAGATAGTCACTTCATGTCATGTCACAATTTTTGAGGTGGATGAGAGTGCTTTCCTTGAAGAAAGATGACACTAAGGAGGTTCCTAAAGTGTTAGTGGATGGAAAGAAGTCCATCGTTGATGAACTGATGGAAGTTAACCTTGGAGAAGAAGGGGATCCTCATCTTACCATCCTTCTCGAAAGTTTGACGCTTGAAGAGGAGGAATGATATATCCAATTACTATTGGAGTATAAAGACATAATTTCACACGGAGCAATAGGAGTATAAAGACATGACATGTGAAGTTTCCAATATGGCTTGTGAATATTGTACCCGTAGAAAAGAAGAATGGTCAACTTCATGCTTACTTTGATTTTTGAGACCACAACAGGGCATGCCTAGAGGATGAAATTCTCTTTTAGTTAATAAAATAATGGTATATGTAACCACTGGTTCTGAAGCCCTCATTTTTATGGATGGGCTTTCTCAATATAATCAAATTTGACTGGTTTCGAAGGATGATGAATTGATCATCATTCGATTGTAAAAATGGATATGCAATTTTGTGGTTATACCTTTTAGGCTAAAGAATTTCCAAGGTACTTAGTAAAGAGCGATGCAACATATTTTTGATGATACCTCAAGAATATGGAGTATTATGTTGACAAACTTGTTGTAAAGTCCAAGTGCATGAATGACCATGTCGAAGGCATAAAGAATATATTTGATATGCTGCAAAAATATCAATTGAAGGTGAACCCTTTAAAGTGCACATTTGGAGACCAGGAAAGGGTCTTGGATATATGGTGTGACACCAAGGTATGAGGCCGATCAATCTAACATTGACACAATTATGAAGATGCCATAGCCACGGAACCTGTATGAACTGACGATCCTTAAGAAAAGCTTGCCTATATCCACATACTCATATCAAACTTGGCGATGCCATCCAATCTATTGAATAATTAAGAAGGATATTCCTTTTGAGTGGGATGACGCGTGTAACAAGGCATTCAATAGAATAAAGTCCCAAATGTCAAAGTTGTCATATCATGATTATGTAGCTAAATTCACGGGGTGAGTCTAAGATAGTAAAATATGCCATATGCTGAGAAAGGAAAATCCATAAGCAGAATCCCTAGCGAATTTAACATTAGCTCACTTCGGTAGATACGGAGGTTAACATCAAGTTCTACCAAGCGTGGCTGGTTCCACCAATCTATGTTGAAGAAGACTTATTGACTTTCTTGAACATCAAAAGTTACTCAATGATCCCCGACAAAACATGGATGTAAAAAGATGAGTGCCTCGATTCATATTTTAGGAATATTCTTTATCGACGACCTTACGAATGAGTGTTTATGTGATGCCAAGATATAAAAAACCAATTCTGGATTACGTGGAGCTTGTTAGTTTGGATTCAAACTCCCTTTCAATTGAAGAGAATATGTTATTATTATATGATGGTAAATGACTATATGGATTATTTAAAGAGATCTCAAGCATACCAGTTTCATGCTTCCTTCATTCTTCAATCTCACGAGCCGCTGCACCTTACTGTAATGTCATGACGATTTGTAACATGGGGGCTAAATGTTGTGTGTCCCATTACACCAAAATCATTGGGGACTATTGTTATATCTTGGCTTCAACTGATTACTTTTCAAAATGCCTAGAACCCATGCATTTTCTCAAAGTGAAGAAAAAAGCAGCCATTTCATTCATACAGACAAATATCATCTATCGATATGGGATACTACAATACATCATTACAGATATGGGATGAAACTTTTTTAATAAGGCTATGGACAAACTTCATGAGCACTTTGACATCAAGTAGTATAACTCTTCCATTCATAATTCAACAACAAATGAGTTGGTAAAAGGATTCATTAAAAAATTATGCAACTTGCGAAAGAAAGTGGTTCATAATGCCAAGTGAGATTTACATGAATAAATTGGATAAACTTTTTGGACATATCAAAATACATATGGAACCGTAACTCAAGTGGCTCAATATTCTCTAGTGTATGGTATAAAAACAGTCATATCCCTATAGCAACAAATTTCATCATTATGAATAGCTATACAAGAAAAGCTATGTCGGGAAGATGATGCTCATTCTACGTCTATAGGACTTAAAACCCCTAGATGAGAAGCATCTTGAAGCACAACGGCGGATCGTGTGCTACCAGGTGAGGTTGCCTAAGTCCTTTAAAAAGAAAGTTTGTAATTGCTCTTCCAAGTTGGCAATATTGTAGTAGTTAGAATAACAATAATTGTAAAGCACTATAGTGGAAGCAAATTGATATAAAAGTAGAATGGCTCGTAAACGGTCTGAAAAGTTTACATCGGGGGCATACACAAGATAATGGAAAAAGACATTTTGTGTAAGGTCGATTAATGGGAAATTCCCCGAGCAATACTAAGTGAATGTATAATGCTCCAAGTTGCAAGAGCCTAAACCGCATGACAAAGAAAAGAAATCGTAAATTCCTCATGGCCGTATGAGTATAAACTGTGAACGGATTAATAAAAGAAGATATTATCATTTGTCGTTGCCCGACACAATGAAAAATTTAGAAACTTCATATTTTAAGGCTTAAATGAATTAGATAATAAGAAGAGTGAGTCTTCCGAGAAACCACGTGATCCCTTCACACGTGCTTTTGATCCTCGTGAAGTTCTACCAAGGACTACAAATCTTTCACGCAAACTACTTTGGTCCATTTCAAAGCAGATATAGATTCTTTCAGGATCTCAACTTCGACGGCTCCCTCATCGGCGATGATTATGATCTTCTTCAAAGAGTCTTCTCGATCTAGCTTGAACTTAATGCAATTAGAAAATTGTCTTCGAAGTTCTTCAATCCTAGTGTAACAGGGGTACAACGGACTATCAAGTGAATCAACCGGTGGACGTCACTCGCTCACAAGCACGACCAGCCACCCAAACACGCACACTCAGCGGAATCCTTTTGTTTCTATCTAGCGTTCCCTTTGAGAAACCACTCAACCTTTAGTAGAACAAGGAATGTACGATTCTCCCTTTTCCCACATCCCATTACAAGCCTTCTTATAGAGGGGTTCGTGGCTGTTCACTAAACAATACAAAGGGACACATCCGTCCGGGGTGGTACTTCTCGTAACCGCCCTTCATGCCTATTGGGGTCGCACCTTTTCTAATCTATGTGCCCCATACAAGTGCTGTGCTGTCCAAGGGGATCCCACCAAAGGAACACGCCCTTTCACCAACATCACCATCTCAAGGGTCATATCCTTTCGTATGCGTCTCCTCACAAAGTGACGCATCCATTGCTCCTGCCTCTTCACAAACCTTGCTCATGAGACCGCTACGAGCATACCTCAAGTCTCCGAACCTGAGTACTCTGCTCACGTTGTGCTCCGTGCAAACTTCATTGTCCGAGCACTGACTCGAACCAGACTTGATCCGTCAAGTGTCAACGAACGCACTTACGCTCGCTGTTGTCCATGCGCTTCGACCCATGGACACTGCCTAAGCAGCCTCGCTCAAGCTTCTATAGACAATGGGCACCGACTCTCGTCTTGTCCCCCTGACAAACTTCTCCCACCATAAATAGTCGACGCCCTCATCGGCACCCTTCCAAGGCACCCTTTCTCTATTTCCTTGCCCTTCTATGGGCGCCATTCGTCACGACATGCAGCCCACCTGCTCCTCACGCAACCATCTCCCGGCTGCACGGCCATTACTTGTTAGGCCGTCATATCATTCCTCAATTGTATCACCGCTATGATCTGTGGTGGAGGAAGTCGAGATGGGTTAGGGGTGCCTTTTTCGATCACAGCACCAAAGTCCGGCCCCTCTCTTCGAACACTCTCTTGCCCTATGGGAACCGTCACCAAGGAAACAGCTCGCACGAGCCTTAGGATACGTCCTTCGCTCGTCCCACATTCTGCCCCTCGCATGATTTTCTTGGTCGTCGCCGTCGCCTCGCTCCAGCCTCCCACGACATACATGCATGTCATTGTGCTTATCGTCAAATGACCTATTTTCGTCAGTCACGTATCTTTCTCTTTTCTTCTACCCCCTCCTATTCGAAGATCAACTAGAGCATTCGCAGCCGCAATCGCTCAGGGTAGGTCTTGCACACTCCGCCGCCTCAGTTACCTGTTATGCCCCCGGTTGGAGTCCGTAAAAGAAGTTGAACAAACTGTCCGCCTCAGATATGTCCGTAATCTCCAACATCAACAGCGTGAAGTCCTTCGCATTGTCCCTCATGGTGCTGGTTTGTTTGAGGCTCTTCAGCGCCTCATAACCCAACTCGAGTTGCAAGGCTGGAATTGATCCGCTAATTTCTTCTTGAGAGTTGTCCAAGTATCAATTGGTGGACGACTCGCACTCAAGTCATCAGACATTCTGGTCCGCCACCACAACTTGCATCCCCCATAAGATACCTCGCCGCTACCGACACCTTCTCCTTCTCGAGCACCCTTGTCGCTATGAAGTATTGCTCCACGTCACACAAGTAATTCTACAACACTTTTGAATCGCGACACCCGTTAAAAGATTAAGGCTCGGGAATTCTTACTCGTGAGCGTGCCTCTACACCAATAGTAGAAGAAGCCACTGCTCGGTTGCGGATCGCTATCTCGTCCTCCAAGTCCTCGTGTTGGCTACACAATCTATCCACCCTATACCCTAAACTCTACACACCCTATCCACGCTCAAAGAGTTGAGCGTGGTCTCAAGCAGTCGCATACTGGCCACCAACTCATTCAACCGTCCCATACCGGTCATCATCTCGTCTATCCTCGCAAAGATCGGGTGGGATCCCCAATCGAAGGCTCGCCAATCAACCTCTCCAATCGACCAAATCTGTTTGTAGTCGGCAATATCATCGCCCACACGAACCACGCTCTGATGCTAACTGTCACAGGGGTACAACGCACTATCAACTAAATGACCATGTGGGCATCGTAACTCGCTCACAAGCACGACCAGCGACCCAAACACACACACTCAGTAGAAGCCTTTTATTTCTATCTAGCATTCCGTATGAGAAACCACTCAACCTTTATTAGAAGAATGAATGTACAACTCTCCCTTTGCCCACACCCCATTGTAAGCCTTCTTATATAGGGGTTCATGGCTGTTCACTAAACAATACAAAAGGACACTTCCGTCCTAGGGGCTACTTCTCGTAACCGCCCTTCATGTCTATTGGGGTAGCACCCTTTCTAATCTATGTACCCCTTACAAGTGTTGTGGCTGTCTGAGGGGAACCCACCCAAAGAATATACCCTTTCACCAACACCACCCTCTCACGGGTCATATCCTTTCATATGCGTACCCTCACAAAGTGAAACGTCCATTGCTCGTGCCTCTTCACGAACCTTTCTCATGAGACCGCTCACGAGCATCCCTCAAGTCTCCGCACCTGAGTACTCTGGTCACGTTGCGCTTTGTGCCAACTTCATTGTCCGAGCACCAACTCGAACCGGACTTGATTCGTCAAGTGTCAACGAATGCACATACGCTCGCTGTTGTCCATGTGCTCCGACCCATGGATACTGCCAAAGCAGCCTCACTCAAGCTTCTGTAGACGACGGGCACCGACCCTCGTCTTGTCCCCGTGACACCTAGCATCATGATTTGCGTTTTGGCCTTCTTTGTCGTGATAGATTTTTCTTTATCTTGAGTGTCGAAAAGCCGACCTCTGGCCAATACAAGTGCTTTATCACGATTCATGGTCGTCCTTCTAGTGGGAGTCACCAAGTCCAAGTATTGAATAGAGCTTTGTGTTTACTCCTTGCCTAAGGAGCGTATATGAGCTAAATCCAAATGGTCGTGCTTGTCGATGAAACAAAGAGTGTTCTTAATCTATTCTGTAACAGCGTAAGCCAGACTTAGATGGTCCAGGAAATCTTCTCTTTGATATAGTCTTCTCTTTGACATCTTACCATATACTGGCTAAGACCACATGGCTAAGGAGTGGAGGCATAAAGACAACAATTGGAGCAGCTGGGGCGGGATTGACTAAAGAGGAAGAAGCTTTGTTTCCTTCACGATGAAGAAGCTTCATAGGAGATAACGATAATTTCCCATCCGATATAATATGCCTATGAGTCGGAGATTCCTCATTTTGAATTGGCTCCAATGAAAAATTGGAAGAGCATCCGCTTGTAGATTCCAAATCCAAGTGGTAGTCTCGGGACCTTTAGCTATTGTTCTTGAAAAATGACCTGGTTTGGCCCATTCCTCGAAAGAAGCTTGTATGGGGTGAAGAATCAAGCTGTATGGATTATTTATAAAGGGGGTCAAGGTCAGCCAGTGACACGATGGGGGATAGGTTTCATCGTCGAGAGGGAAATAGTCCGCGTTGTCCCCAATGAAGTCCGCATTTCTTCCGTCGGTCTTACTGCCAACAGATCAATAATTAAAGATAATAAATCAGTTTGACCAACAAGAATGAGAAGCTCACAGATTCATCCCATAGAGTAATGTGAGGAGTAGGACTCGTATTTTCAACAGATTCATAAGTACGGGCTCTTGGGCCCTCATCTTTTTAACGTGCAATCGGTTAATAATAATCATACTAAGAGAAAAAAAATTGGAAACATAATATGTCATAAAATATCGCACATCAAAATAAGTGACATCGCATGTATTGGCTTCTTCTTCAAAGTTATGGGGATGGGCTATGCCTGCCCTTTACATTCACAGGCTTCGTCACCCTTACACTGGAGAGAGCATGCTTCAATAATTAAAGCCCATGTACCTCTCTTAAAATAGTCATTGAATTTCACTTCCCACTATTTGTGATACCTTCTATCCAATATGCATGTATTTCGGTGGGACAATAGGAATATACAGAAAACGAGCATAAAACCTACCTCTAAAGAAAGTGAGGATATGATTTTCTCTTCACGCATGGGATATTCTGACAGATGAAATAATCTGTAGTACTTAAAGATTACGTGCGCGTGATCAAATATTGTGATAAGGTATATCTAAAAGCTACGATTGTTCAAAAGAAGAAGACTTCAAGGAAACGGATGGCCCTTTTTGAGAAAATATGTCTCTCGGATGAAAAATATATTCTATGTTCATTTCAAGATCTTAGTCAAAGTAAGTGTCGATCTCCATCAACGAGAATAAGTATAATAAATATATCAAATATTTCTTTAGGTATAATATATTGTATTTTTTAAATACCATATCTTTGGGGAAATGCCACCTACAAGATACTTCTAATTTTCCTCAAGTTATTGCGAAAAAATCCAAAATATAAACATTAATAAAGATCTCTGTGCCATATATAAGCAGCATACGAGACAAGAATTACGGTGCAAATATTTGTGGACATTTACTTTTTATTTATTTTGAAAATAATGTCATCCCATTCAAATCATATATTATATCAACTTGATGTAATTGGTTACCTTCATATTATAAGGTGGCATGATATTTTTGCACTTATTTTTTATTTAAATTTTATATAATGTGGTCTCATGATTATGTTAATTAAAGTCCAATCATTTTTCTATGAGTTAAAAAATGATGAGCTCAACTCATTTTTATATTAGGCTAGATTTGGCATATTTATGATTTAGCTCATATATTGAACCTTTCCAAGCCTAAGTTATGGTCTAGCCCACGTACTCACTTTCTCTATTGACAAACTGATCACCTATGCCAACTCATATTTTGGCATAAGATCATCCCCTCTTTTGAGATACACTTCAAAATTGAGGAGCTCATTAGCTTAGTGAAGCTATCAAGTAAGTATTTAATCCTTGCACGACTTAGGAATAAGTTACGCCGCTCCTCACACGCCCCATTGTTCTTCAACAATATCCCGGAAACTTGTGAAATGAAGCTTTTATGACCATAGTATTATTTGCCACTGTTAGTCTTGGTTTTGATGATGAGCCTAAGAAGATAATTGCTGTAACACTTCCCTTATTCTTAGTGATGAGCTTGAGAACTGTGTTGCTGGACCACAGCAAGTAACAGTTACAGATTGTTGCGTTACAGTAAAGCGTTACTGTGATATTGCGCATAAATATTAAAAATATGGAAACATATTCTTTAATATCCATGATTTATTTCGGACTAATTCAGAATATTTATCTGAGTGTCCACGTTCATTTAATCTGGCTCATTGATCTCATTTATAATATTTAGGCATCTAAATATTACGAGATTAGCTTTCCAAGTTTAATTTTGGAAACAAAATATTTCTTGGATATCCTGCAGCAATGTTATCCTGCAGCAATGTTACGCTGCAACCTAAGCAATGTGTCGTTACACTTAAGAAAGACCTTGCTGCATTACAGCAAAACTATTCTGCGTTATTGCGCTGATGAAAGAATAATTATTATTCCAGATTTGCTTATTACAGTCTAATTATATTTAATGATTAAATATATTATCTGATTCTGATAATCATTATTTAATCTGATAAGATTATACGTGCAAGGAATATCATCAAAGATTTCCTTCCCTTCTTGGTCATTATGACCGTTGAGCATCCTGTTGCTGATCCACGATTACAGCTTCCTGTATTCTGATTTTTGGAAACAAATTATTCGTTTTTGGGAAATCGATTATTTGTTTCGTTCCTTTTTATACCAGACGACCCTCACATAATTCAACGTCGTTTTCAAACGATTTCTAAGTGGGCTGAGTGGCTGAGTGGTCTGAGTGGTCTAAGTGGTCGACGGAGAGCGGAAGGTGCTAAGTGTCTCCTGGTTCTTATTGCTCGCAAACTGCGTACGAGGGTGTCAAGGGGCTGAGTTCAGATTCCTTGATCGTCGTGAGAGGGACTAGGTGTCCTCGGTGCGTTCAACGAGCAGCCGGCGAATCGTCTGAGGGAAGCTAAGTGAATACCTGTGCTGATTGCAGTAACCGGTTGCTGAACCATCGGCAAGAAGCCATTCTTGTCGTGTCTTTTCGCAGGGAAGTCTTGAGCCTACGGAGTTTGAGCAGTTAGACACGCACTTGCGGGTGCGCGCCAGAAGTCTCGTGCCTGCAGGGTAGAGCAGGAGGTGGGAACGCCGCCGGAGTGAAAAGAGTTCCTCCCGAGAACAGGGGTGCTGTGCAGAAGTCTTGAACACCTGATACAGAGGGTTAGTAAAGCAGGTTGCGTGGAAGCCAACGGATCGGAAAATTCCACCCTAGGCACTGGGTGTGCAGTGCAGTGAGTCACGGCTGTGGTAACCGTGCACGTCCGAACTGAGTGTAGGACGGATACCTTCTAAGTGGTCTTTGTGGTTCTCTTTGTGGTCTTTGTGGTTGTTTTCTTCGTGATCTTTGTGGTGATCTATTTGATCAACTTTGTGGTTGTCTCTCTTGCGCTTATAGACAGGATCATCCTGAGAAGGGACGAAATCTTTGTGGAAATCCTCTTATGAGCAAACAAGTGCCGAAGCATTCCTTCGCTGAGAAGCAGAAACGGGCTGCTCTCTGAGAAGCCGTTCTTCACTGTAAGGAATTACCTGTGAGGATTTATATACTAACACAACGTTGTCTCTCTGCTTTGATAGTCAGGTTTATATTAAGCGACAACGAGCTGTGTGCGAATCCTTTGAGCAATCAACTGCTGAGCGTGAGCATCATTCTGCTGGACACGAGCAGACGTCCACTGTGTGAGGAGCTGACCGTTGCCAGGAGTGATCATCTGTTGTACGGGATTCTAAATCTCACTTTGTGAGAAAAACTTACGCCTAGTGCAAGGGCTCTTTGCACCCATTATTTTCAAATAGTGGAATCACCTCTACGGTGGAAAGTGGACGTAGGTCGATTAAGACCGAACCACTATAAACTACTGTGTCCCTTACGATCGCGTAAACACTAGTACGAGAATCCAACGATTAAGTCGTAACGGTTACAGCAAAGCAGTTCTCATTCTGAGAAACGTTCTGCTGTGATACAGTACGCTTCCGCTGACACTGAGAAAGGGCGAAAAAGTTATAAACACTAATTCACCCCTCTCTTAGTGTTCCTGAACGATCCAACAATTGGTATCAGAGCGGGTTTGCTGGAAAGCTTTATGTGTGATTTCTAGTACAGAACTCTGTTGCTGAACCAAAAGAGCTTGTTGCTGACAGTCTTACATTAAGCACAGTAAGGTGCTGCTGAGTACCAAACAGAATGTCAATGCTCTTGACTGATGGTCATTCGACCGAACGTCCACCGCTCTTTGCAGGACAACACTTCTCATATTGGAAAATGAGAATGGAGTTGTTCATTGGGGCAAAAGAAACCGATTGCTGGCATATTATTATGGAAGGAGATCTAATAGTTCCTCCACCTAATCCGAACGACATTCGGCATGAAAATGAAAGGAAGAGAACTATTTCTCTCAATACTAAAGCAAGGCACTATTTAGTGTGCGCTCTTGCTGGAAACGAATTCAATCGCGTCTCTACTTGTAAGACGGCGAAAGAAATGTGGGATAGACTTGCTTTGATCTATGATGGAACAGAACAAGTCAAGGAATCCAAAGTGAATGCATTAGTAACTCAATACGAAGCATTCAAGATGAAAAAGGATGAGTCAATAAATCAAATGTTTGATAGACTCACCGAAATCACTAATGCCATGGAATCACTTGGCAAAACTATTTCTAATTCTGAATTGGTCAGAAAGATACTTCGCTCTTTGCCTAAAACTTGGGAAGCCAAGAAAACGGCAATCGAAGAAGCAAAGGACTTAACGAGCTTAAGTCTTCAACAGCTACTTGGTTCTGTTGTCGCTTATGAGAATGAGAACAAGTTTGCTGAAGAAAAGAAATCCAATGCTGTTGCTTTTAAAGGAAATGTCGAAATATCCGATGAATCTGAGGATGAATCTTCATCTGATTCTGAGGATGAAGTCTCCTTGATGGCAAGGAAATTCAAAAGGTATCTTCGCAAGAATCGCTTTAAGGGAAAGCGAGATGTTAAAAAGAAGAATACTAAACCACACCAAAGTAAAGGTGGTGTATGCTATGAGTGCAACAAACCTGGTCATATGCGACCAGATTGCCCACTTTTGAATGAGAAGGGCAAATCTTCAAAATACAAGAAAAATGCCATGATGGCATCTTGGAGTGATAGTGATGAGGAATCAGATCAGGATGACGAAACAGCACATATCTGCTATATGGCGCAAACTGATGCTGAAACTGAGAAGGTAAAAGCTTTCTCACCTTCTGATCTATCTGCTGAAGATATTGAGAATCTTTTCTCGGAACTCTATGATAAAATTGAGTCTTTATCCGCAAACAATAAAGCCCTTAAGAAGGAAAATAAATTCTTGAGTGCTGAGAACGCTTCTCTTAAGGAAGAGTTATCAGCAAAGGCTAAGAAAGCGGTAAAGAAGCTTTCTGAATCCAAATCAAAGATTGAGGAATTGCAGCAGCAACTTGATGCATGAGATGCATGCTCCTGGAAATGAGAAACATTCACATCATGGGAAATATGTTCCTCCTCATGTTAGGAATGGCGAGTCTCATTATATTATTCAAAGGCTACCTAGACTTTGCTACTACTGTAGAAGGCCAGATCATTTCATTAAAAATTGCCATGTGCGACGAAATGATATGCGTGGCATTTCTTCTAAAGTTGATGGTTCTATTGTCAAATGGAAAGAACGACTCACTTAAGTTCTTTCTCTATTTCAGGGATGCTTCAAGTCCATCGCTAAGGACCATGTATGGTACTTAGATAGTGGCTGTTCGAGGCACATGTCAGGAGATGTCTCCTTATTCTCCACACTGGTTTTCCAGGATGGTGGTGCTGTCACTTTTGGTGATAATGGAAAAGGGATGGTTAAAGGAACAGGAACCATTTGCTGTTCTGACTCCCTCACCATTGAAGGAGTTCTCTATGTCAAAGGACTTCAGCACAATTTGATTAGCATTAGTCAATTGTGTGATAAGGGCTATCATGTTGCCTTCAATGAGAAAACATGTACTGTTTCACGGGATGATGTTACGTGTTTCATTGGTGAACGCAAGAAAAACATCTATATCCTGTCTTTTAAGAACATCTCCGCTGGTGAAAGTTGTCTCATGTCCATTAAGGATGAAGCAACTCACTGGCACCGAAGGTTGGGACACGCAAACTATGACTTGTTGTCCAAACTAGCCAGAAAAGATGCTATTAAGGGATTACCTAAAATCAAGTTTGACAATAACAAGATATGTAATGCTTGTGCTATTGGCAAACAAACAAAGGTATCTTTTAAAAGCAAGAATATGATTTCAAGCAAGACTCCGCTTGAATTACTTCATATGGATTTATTTGGTCTAACAAGAACTCAAAGTCTTGGAGGAAAACGTTATGGATTAGTTGTGGTAGATGACTTCTCCAGATTCACTTGGGTTAAATTTTTAGCCCACAAGAGTGATGCGTTTGCAACCTTTGAAACGTTAGTCAAACAACTTCAAAATGAGAAAGGTGTTTCTCTACGAAGTATAAGAACGGATCATGGTACCGAATTTGAAAACCATGACTTTGCTTCATTTTGTGAAGAATATGGTATTAACCATAATTTCTCTGCTCCATACACTCCACAGCAAAATGGAGTTGTAGAGCGAAAGAATCGAACCTTACAAGACATGGCGAGAACCATGTTGCTGGAAAGTGAGGTTGCTAAAAATCTTTGGGCTGAAGCTGTAAGCACAGCATGCTACATCTCAAATCGTATTCATTTGAGACACTCATTAGGTAAAACTCCTTATGAGTTATATAAAGGCAGAAAGCCTAATATCTCATACTTTCATCCATTTGGAAGCAAGTGCTATATCTTGAGACCCATCAAAGATGGTGTCGGAAAGTTTGATGCTCGATCTGATGAGGGCATATTCTTAGGATATTCCCTAACGAGCAAAGCATATAGAGTTTTTAATAAAAGAACTCTAACTGTTGAAGAGTCTATCAATGTTAAGGTTGATGATTCTCCGACACAGGAGGAAGTTGTTGGGGATGCAGCAGCACAATCCTCAACAACAGTATCAAATGAAACATCACAGCAAACGATTGCTGAACATAATCCGAACGGAAACACTGTAGCAGATGTACAGCAAGTGCCTACTGCACTTACTGAAAATGCTTCTGGTGGCTTCCAGGATATACAAATAGAGGATCGTGTTCCTTCTTCATATAAGAAAAGGCATCCTATTAACCAAGTAATAGGATCATTGCACACAGGAGTGCGAACTCGACATACAGCAAGCCTGTACTGTGAACACTCTGCTTTTATCTCTCAAGATGAACCTCAAGGCATTGATAATGCGCTTGATGACCCCAATTGGATTCTTGCAATGTAAGAGGAATTGAACCAATTTGAGAGAAACAAAGTTTGGAGTTTACTACCTAGACCCAATGATCGCTCCATTATTGGAACAAAATGGGTTTATCGTAACAAACTTGATGAGTCTGGAAATGTTGTAAGAAACAAAGCTAGACTTGTAGCAAAAGGTTACTCTCAAGAAGAGGGTATAGATTATGATGAGACGTTTGCTCCAGTAGCACGTCTTGAGGCAATACGTCTACTTTTAGCATATGCTTGCTATAATGACTTTAAGTTATTTCAAATGGATGTGAAAAGTGCATTCCTCAATGGTGATCTAAAAGAGGAAGTGTATGTTGAACAACCTCCTGGATTCACCGACCCAAAGTATCGTAATCATGTTTATAAGCTTTCTAAAGCCTTGCATGGGCTTAAGCAAGCACCAAGAGCATGGTACGAAAAGCTTAGTTCTTTTCTCATCGAGAAAGGATACAAGCGTGGAAAAATAGATACAACCTTGTTTCTTAAGAAACATGATGCTGATCTTTTAGTTGCTCAAATATATGTCGATGGTTCAACTAATGAAAAATTATGTACCGAATTCTCTGATCTAATGAAACGAGAATTTGAAATGAGTCTCATGGGAGAACTAACCTTCTTTCTTGGACTTCAAATCAAACAAACCAAAGATGGAATCTTTATCCATCAAGAAAAATACAGCAAACAGTTGCTCAAGAAATTTAATCTTGAGAATGCTAAACCTCTGTCAACTCCGATTGGTAGTAATACCAAAATTGAGAAAGATGAGGATGGAAAGGAAGTTGATTCCAAATTATATAGGAGAATGATAGGATCATTACTCTATCTTACTGCTTCGAGACCCGATATCATGTTCAGCGTATGCTTATGCGCTAGATATCAATCTGCTCCAAAAGAGTCACATCTTGCTGCAATTAAGAGGATCTTTCGATACCTCGCAGGAACTGTTAGCTTAGGCCTGTGGTATCCCAGAGGATCATTGCTGGATCCCATTGGATATTCAGATGCCGACTATGCTGGATGTCGCATTGATAGAAAAAGTACATCTGGTACTTGTCAATTACTAGGAAATATGTTGATTTCCTGGTTCTCTAAAAAGTAGACATCGGTTGCTTTATCTACAGCAGAGGCAGAATATGTCGCAGCAGCTAGTTGTTGTGCCCAGTTGCTCTGGATGCGGCAACAACTTGAAGATTACGATCTTCATTTTGATAGTATTCCAATAATGTGTGATAACACAAGTGCAATTAATTTATCACGAAATCCTGTCTATCACTCAAGATCTAAGCATATTGAGTTGAGACATCATTTTCTTCGTGACAATGTGAAAAATGGCAGTGTTGATATTCAGTACATTAATACTGAGCAACAGCTTGCTGATATTTTTATTAAACCACTTGATAAGGAGAGGTTTAACTATCTACGGAATGAGTTAGGAATTTGTAATCCTCACTCAAAAGATAAACCGTAAGAATATCTTCTCTCTCTTGGTAGAGAATTATTTGTTGCCAAAATATGAATGATTTAAATCCTATATCCTCCACGTTCTCCACTTTCAAAAAAAAAAAAAAAATCCAAATACATCAACCGCTCTTTTCTTTTTAAACAACAAATCGAAACATCCTCATTCTTACCCACTTTCTCTCAAAACCCATTCTTCTCTCAAAACCCTAAAAATCTCTCGACTCCCATCAACCATGGCACCAAAATCGGCAATGTCCGCCAAGGGGAAGGCAACCCCCAAGAAACGGTCCAGGGCTGCGGCCACAACATCAAAGGTTTCTCGCTCTGAGGAACAAGCCCCTGTTTCTGAGGGGGAGACACCTGCTCAATCGGTGGTTGCTCCGGCACCTACTGAGGACGGCACCGCTGGGAAGGCTAAGACAACTCTTGTCAAAGTCTCCAAGGAGCCCTCCGTCGGCGTGAAGGTCAGTTCCACTGACAAAATCTCTCCGGCCAAGGCCGATGCTGTTGTGCATGACAAGTCTGGAAAATCGGTGGATGTGGAAACTCTCCCTGATGTTGAAAAATCGGGTGACCTTCTGGAGGAAACCCAAGAAACTCCTGAAAAAGAGGACTCCGCACCTACTAAGGTGGATGCTGTCTCTGAGGGTGACCAAACTTCGAGCAACAAGGATATGTCTCAGGATGAGGAGACAGAGTTGCCTAAGGAGAAGGGTCTCTATGAGGATGCTGGGGATGAGATTGAAGTTACTGATGTCCATCTCCCTGAGAAAGCACACTCTTATGTCCCTGGTGTTGCTTCTCGTACCAGAGGAAAGCGTTCCTTACCAGGTACTCCGAAAACTGATCCCACTGGATCTAAAAAGCAAAAGCTTGCTACAGACTCTGATGTCTTCTTGCCTGAGATTGATCAATATGTCTCCATGGCTGAACTGAATCACATTCTTGCCGATGACTTGATGCCAAATAGAAATTTGGAAACAAGGAATGTTGCTGCTTGTAAGAGAGTAGACTTTGAATGGTTTACTGCTCATCAGGTGACCATTGCTGACTTGTTTGATCGGCTTAGTTGGAAAACCTTCTGTGAGTTCAATGAGATAGGGTCTATCTCTAAGGTGAAACAATTCTATGAGAATCTGACTTTTTACAAGGAGGATTCGAATATTAAGTTCATTAGGGCCATCGTTGATGGAAAAGTACTTGTTTACTCTGTCTTTGACATATGCCGCATTTTTAATGCAAATCTTGTCAACAATCTGAGAGTTGTCAATGAAGGCAAGTTGGAAGCCTATCAGCTCATCAATGACGGAGTCCCTATCACACCCTCTGGCTATCTACAGAACACCTCTTTGAGCTTCAGCAACAGAATGCTGCACAAAGTGGTGATGTCTTGTTTGGCACCAAGGGTTGGAAGTGTTGATTCTGTTATGCCTCGTGATTGGAACTTGCTGGTCCATCTTAAGAAGGGCATTCCTGGAAATCTTGGGAGTATCATCTTCAGCCATATGGCTTCGTGCATTAAGGATGAGAATAGGGGTCTCCCTTTCACAAATGTGATCACAGCTCTCCTGAAGCATTATGATCTTGATCCTACTCCTCTGAACAAAATGGACACCTGGACAACTCAGGTTATTGGAGCTGCCTCCGTTGAAAGCATGGGCTACCAGTTTATTGATGGCACTTTCGTTAAGAAGCCTTCCAAGCGAGAGATCGCTGCTTCTGTACGCGGGAAAGCTGCTCCTGCTGAAAAGCAGAGGCATGTTAAACGCGAGAAGACCACCACTGGTGCACAGGCTGATGCCTCTTACTCCAAGCTCATGGCCACAATTTGTGATGAGATCAACTTCACCAGGCGTTGTCTCCTGGAAAGGATGGATGGCTTTGGGGAAAGGTTGACAAGGCTGGAGAAAATGACTGAGGAGATGATGGCTGTTGTTAAGGAACTCCCGCACGAGGATTGAGATGACTCTCCTTGTTGTGGTTTGAAATGTTTCTTTTGAATAACTTTGAAGTGGATTGAGTATCTCTCCACTATGTTTCTTTCGAATGTCTTCAAACTATTTGACTTTGTTTGGGTGCTTTGCAAATTTTTGCAGCACAAGTAAATACGCAGCTTGAATTTTATCCTCCATTTCTTTTTGATATGACAAAAAGGGGGAGAAATGTGTTGCTTACTCTCAGGGGGAGCTTGCTTAAATTCAGGGGGAGTTAAGTTTGTGTTTCAAGCTCTATAATCTTTTCCCTATGCGCTACGTGTTTTGTCATCATCAAAAAGGGGGAGAATGTTAGTCTTGGTTTTGATGATGAGCTTGAGAAGATAATTGCTGTAACACTTCGCTTATTCTTAGTGATGAGCTTGAGAACTGTGTTGCTGGACCACAGCAAGTAACAGTTACAGATCGTTGCGTTACAGTAAAGCGTTACTGTGATATTGCGCATAAATATTAAAAATATGGAAACATATTCTTTAATATCCATGATTTATTTCGGACTAATTCAGAATATTTATCTGAGTGTCCACGTTCATTTAATCTGGCTCATTGATCTCATTTATAATATTTAGGCATCTAAATATTACGAGATTAGCTTTCCAAGTTTAATTTTGGAAATAAAATATTTCTTGGATATCCTGCAACCTAAGCAATGTGTCGTTACACTTAAGAAAGACCTTGCTGCATTACAGCAAAACTATTCTGCGTTATTGCGCTGATGAAAGAATAATTATTATTCCAGATTTGCTTATTGCAGTCTAATTATATTTAATGATTAAATATATTATCTGATTCTGATAATCATTATTTAATCTGATAAGATTATACGTGCAAGGAATATCATCAAAGATTTCCTTCCCTTCTTGGTCATTATGACCGTTGAGCATCCTGTTGCTGATCCACGATTACAGCTTCCTGTATTCTGATTTTAGGAAACAAATTATTCGTTTTTGGGAAATCGATTATTTGTTTCGTTCATTTTTATACAAGACGACCCTCACATAATTCAACGTCGTTTTCGAACGATTTCTAAGTGGGCTGAGTGGCTGAGTGGTCTGAGTGGTCTAAGTGGTCGACGGAGAGCGGAAGGTGCTAAGTGTCTCCTGGTTCTTATTGCTCGCAAACTGCGTACGAGGGTGTCAAGGGGCTGAGTTCAGATTCCTTGATCGTCGTGAGAGGGACTAGGTGTCCTCGGTGCGTTCAACGAGCAGCCGGCGAATCGTCTGAGGGAAGCTAAGTGAATACCTGTGCTGATTGCAGTAACCGGTTGCTGAACCATCGGCAAGAAGCCATTCTTGTCGTGTCTTTTCGCAGGGAAGTCTTGAGCCTACGGAGTTTGAGCAGTTAGACACGCACTTGCGGGTGCGCTCCAGAAGTCTCGTGCCTGCAGGGTAGAGCAGGAGGTGGGAACGCCGCTGGAGTGAAAAGAGTTCCTCCCGAGCACAGGGGTGCTGTGCAGAAGTCTTGAACGCCTGATACAGAGGGTTAGTAAAGCAGGTTGCGTGGAAGCCAACGGATCGGAAAATTCCACCCTAGGCACTGGGTGTGCAGTGCAGTGAGTCACGGCTGTGGTAACCGTGCACGTCCGAACTGAGTGTAGGACGGATACCTTCTAAGTGGTCTTTGTGGTTCTCTTTGTGGTCTTTGTGGTTGTTCTCTTCGTGATCTTTGTGGTGATCTATTTGATCAACTTTGTGGTTGTCTCTCTTGCGCTTATAGACAGGATCACCCTGAGAAGGGACGAAATCTTTGTGGAAATCCTCTTCTGAGCAAACAAGTGCCGAAGCATTCCTTCGCTGAGAAGCAGAAACGGGCTGCTCTCTGAGAAGCCATTCTTCACTGTAAGGAATTACCTGTGAGGATTTATATACTAACACAACGTTGTCTCTCTGCTTTGATAGTCAGGTTTATATTAAGCGACAACGAGCTGTGTGCGAATCCTTTGAGCAATCAACTGCTGAGCGTGAGCATCATTCTGCTGGACACGAGCAGACGTCCACTGTGTGAGGAGCTGACAGTTGCCAGGAGTGATCATCTGTTGTACGGGATTCTAAATCTCACTTTGTGAGAAAAACTTACGCCTAGTGCAAGGGCTCTTTGCACCCATTATTTTCAAATAGTGGAATCACCTCTACGGTGGAAAGTGGACGTAGGTCGATTAAGACCGAACCACTATAAACTACTGTGTCCCTTACGATCGCGTAAACACTAGTACGAGAATCCAACGATTAAGTCGTAACGGTTACAGCAAAGCAGTTCTCATTCTGAGAAACGTTCTGCTGTGATACAGTACGCTTCCGCTGACACTGAGAAAGGGTGAAAAAGTTATAAACACTAATTCACCCCCCCTCTTAATGTTCCTGAACGATCCAACAGCCACTCTCTTGATGACTCGTTGAATCATCAACATACTTTCTGAAGTTCCATCATATATTCGCTAGAAGACCAGCCAATCTACATTTCAAGCATTCACGAAGTTTGAATCAAGGGATTCACATGCACTATCATGAGTAGGGATTGTAAGCACATTGTATTCAATTTTGTGTTCATTGTTATTACAGGAGAAGTCCAGAATCTGACATGTCATATTTTCATTTGACATGCACATTTCCTAGTGTGATAAAGTAAGTTAAACTTGTAGGAATTTTATAGAAATTTGAAGGTGAGCATTTAACTAACGAATTGAAGATAATTACAACATGTGGAACCCTAAAATATTAGATATATTTATTCCTTTATAATAATAGAAATAACATTTGTGAATCTTGCATGAGGAATTAGGTAATTACTTTTGTGTTTAGGGTGTCAGTCAAATTCAAGTTCGATGTTGTATATTTACTTAATTCTTTTGATTGTCGTGTACTCCGGGATCAAATGACATAATTTAATGAATTTAATTAAAATTATATTTGTGGCATAGTAACCCGAGAAGACAATTAGTACACTTTCAATTATCTTTGTTGCATAGGATACCGTAACAACGTTTAGTATGAATTCCAAATACGCTGACATAATTAACCTCATCACAAACATGTTCTTGTATATCATTACTTTGACAGTTTCCCAATACCAACGGGACAATGAATATAATAAATCTTAAGTCTACGAACTCAGCGCATAATATTGCTTTATTAGGTGGGTTTACTTGGAAAAGTGAGGAACAAATTAGGGATATTATTTATTATACAATGCGTGTTGGGCTAATATTTTTTTAGGATTACATTAACATGGTAATGACTGAAAAATACATGTCGAAATTGGAGAACAACTATTATTAGACACTAAATATATGCTGAAATCGGGCTATAACTGTCTTATCCACTTGTAGCAGTCACATTGCCAATTTGCCTTATTTTGGATCCTAGGACAATTATTGCCAATTTGCCTTATTTTGGATCCTAGGACAATTACTGAAAAACGCATGTGTGTCGGTATGTTGTTCTCAAGATTTTCAATTGTCTTCACAAGATTGGTTGACTGGCTTCTATAAGCATAGTCGAGTGACTTATGTCTAGTGGACTAGCCTCTATAGGCTCAGTCAACTACCTTCAGTAGGCATAGTCGACTTACATCGGAAGCGAAAGCCGATTGGCTTCTATAGACTCCGTCGACCGACTTCTATAAACCAATCCGCCAAATTTTATAGACACGGTAGACCAACTTATCCTGGCATAATCATATGTTTTCTATGGACAGAGTTGACCGGCTTCTATTTTACTCGTCAATTGTGTTCTATTTGAATGAACACCACAATGGACAGAATAAATTATCTTTTCTAAATACTACTGTAGATGGAATATTTGTTGATTCGGTGAGATGGAACGGCTTGCAATGAGATGCTGATGAAGCGGTGCTAAGGTGGAAGTGCTTGATATCGGAAGATGGTCTTGTCCAGCTGCTTTCGGGAGCTCTTGTGCGGGCTGATGGACATCGTTGGAGGGAATGCATGTAGGTGAACATGTGGGTTGCAGGTGTTGTTGGAAAGCATGCATCCGCCGTCTTGCTGAAGCTGGGTTGGAGAGGATTTAGTGGAGCTGATCACGTGGGCGTTGTTCGCCTTGCTGGTGCGAAGCCAGGAAACTGGGGAAGCCCATTCAACTGGGATGTTGTCCGATGGTGCTGGAAGAGAACAAAGTTGTTGCGAGTCTTTAGAGGTTCTCCCACATAAGGTTTTTGCCGATGGGTTGGAAGAGAAAAAGTGGTTGATCATTCCTGTATCACATTCCTGTATCACCTTCCTGCAGCTCCGTAATAAGCATAACAGATGCAGATGTCACGGCATAACATGACCGGCATATTGACTAGTTGGGAGAGAATTGATTGAAATTGCCGCTGAAAATGGTACCGGTCGCTGCAGTGCTGTAGCCTAGAAAGAAGGCTTGGGAAAGCCATGACGTTGTGGTCGTCACTGCAAGCTGCTATTAAAATACCCCTTTTCTTCCTTCTTGGTGCTCTTGGCTTATAAGGTATGCTCGTTTGGGGGGACTTTTCTGGGAGGAGACTCCAGCAATGAGTACTGGTGGGCGAGTCCTTGGCATTGCGGCGGGTGCGAAGGGGAGCAGGGGAAGTCAAAACAGAGATTTGTTATGGCTGGGAAGAAAAGAAAATGGAGGAAAAATACAACGGGAGGGAGCTCTCAACTTCTTCCAGTTATGACAAATAGGAGAAGAAAAAAAATTGAGCAGTTGGCTTCGGGTGGTTATGCAGATGTGATTATGGAGGACCTTTGGGAGAAAAAGGAAGGAGTAGAGTAAGGATGGGAAATGTGCTATTTGGGCGTCTGTTGGAGAAAATCAGAGGCAGGAGGCTTCGGCTACGTCTTTCTTGAAGCTCGGTCCTAGAAGGATGTAATAACCCAAATTGCGGAAACTTCGCAATAATTCGCCCGTCAATCTAAAAAAAATCAAATCTAAATCAAGTAATCATATCAAAGTAAAAACGGAAAGAAATCACATAATAAATGAAACGATTAACATAAGAAACACTATCTTATGATTTTTGTAACGAAAATATTGTTCAATTCATTCAGGAAATAATAGTCGGAAATGACTACGTACGGTACTAATTTCTTTTTGTTTTTTTTATAAATGTACTAAAATTATTAGATTTTTATTGCACTCTAATTTACCAATTTTTTGAATTTTTAGTACATGTTTAGTATTAAACTTGTAAATATTACATTATTAAAAAATTACTGTTCATTTTTAGTACTTTTTCTTACTTACTAATCATTTTTTGTACTTTTTAAAAATATGTTTAGTACAAGTACTAAACTTGTACCTTTCTAATCATTTGGAAAGGACAATTTCAGTACCAAACATGTTTAAAAATAAAACTAAAAATTATCATTATTTTTTTTTGTAATTTACTGAATAATGAAATGTACAAGTTTAGTAATAACAATATGTTTAGAAAATAGAACTAAAAATGAAGAGTAATTTTTAGTAATCTACTAAATAATAAAATGTATAAGTTTAGTACTAAACATGTTTAGAAACAAGAACTAAAAATCATTAGTACTTAGAAAAATTTACTAAAAATAGACAGTGTCATACTGAATTTCCTTGGGCCAACGTCGGAGTTTAGTACTTGCCCTCTGGCAACGTAGAATTCTTGTACAAATGTATGGACTTTTACTAAAAATCGTGAATGGGCTTAGAAAAATGTACTATTTATGAACAATAAAATTGTAGTATTGTACTAATTCAAGATGTCTTTTAGAATTGAATTCGTCACGTACTATCATGAGTTAGTTAGTTGGTACTAAATTTGCTTGGAACAAATCTAGTAAAATGCACTAATTGTAGTGAGAAGCTGAATGGTGCCAAACTCATATCTCGGCGTACGACAAGGAGTTCTTAGCCATTGTTCGAGTACTCGAGACATGGAGCCATTACTTGTTGCCTCGAGAGCTCGTGCTACACACCGACCATGAAGCTCTACATCCACGGTCAGCACAAGCTCTGTCGACAACATGCGGAGTGGATCGAGTTTCTATAGGCTTTTAATTTTGTCTTGAAGCAAAACCTGGAGCGAAGAATGTAGTCGCTGGTGCTCTTTCGAGGAATGTGATCCTACTATCTGCAATGGAGACCAAGCTCATTGGATTTGAGTACTTGAAGGATCTGTATAATAACGATGAATTCTTTTGAGGGATTTTCGTCCACTACACCAATCAAGTCGTCGTTTGATTCCATCAAGTGAATGGATTCTTGTTTCGAGATTCTAAGTTATGTATTCCCAGAAGCTCGATTCAAGAGAAGCTTATTCGAGTACTTCATGGAGAAGGAATAACCGAACATTTTGGAGTCGACAAAACACTGTCGATGCTACAAGAAAATTTCTATTGGCTACGAATGGAGAAGCAAGTGCGAGGTCTTATCTGAAGATGTGCTATCTGCCAACAGGCGAAGAGCCGAGTCCAACCACAAGGCGTTTACACTCCACTTCCCGTCCCAAAGCGTCCATGGGAGCATGTAAGTATGGATTTTGTTCTAAGATTGCCGAGAACACAGCGGAGGAATGATTCGATCATGGTTATGGTTGATAGATTCTCGAAGATGGCAAACTTCATTCCATGCCAGATGACGGACGATGAAACCAATGTAGCGCTTCTGTATTTCAAGAAGTCCTAGGTTGCATGGAGTGCCGAAGTCGATCGTGTCAGACCGAGACGTCAAGTTCCTTAGCTACTTTTAGAAGATCTTGTGGCACAAGCAAGGAACAAAGCTCGTCTTCAATACAACCTATCATCCACAGACCGATGGACAAACAGAGGTTGTCAATCGTACCATGACGGCAATCCCTCGAACCTTAGTCTCGAAGAATCAGAAGGATTGGGATGTGAAGATCGCTCACGTTGAATTTGCCTGCAATAGAGCTCCAAGTTCGACAACAAAGTCTACACCGTTCAAGGTAGTTTATGGAGTCAATCCTTTAGCCCTGTCGAATTGATGCCTCTGAGTGATGCAAGATTAGCTAGCCGGGATGCTGAAGAGCGTGCAAAGAAGATGAGAACGCTCCATGAGAAGATTCGCGTCCAAATCGAGAAGACCAACAAATGCTGTAAAGAGAGGGCCAATCTAGGATGTAGGGAGAAGATTTTTCAGCCTGGAGACATGGTTTGGATCAATCTGAGGAAGGAAAGATTTCCATTCAAGAGGAAGAATAAATTGATGCCTCGAGCAGAAGGACCCTTTAAGGTCGTTGAGCGCATGAACAACAAAGCCTACACGATTGACCTTCTAGGAGAGTTTGGAGTTTCAGCAACCTTCAATGTCAAGGACCTTATTCCATTTGTTGAAGATGATGATCCTGTGAATTTGATGACAAACTCTTTCTAATAAGGGGAGGGTGATACAAGGACCATCGATGCACCACCGACTAGAGCGGTCAGCTTACTCATCATCGACTAACTCACACTTCGGATTAGTCGAAGCAAGCCTAGTCGAAGCAGAAGCAACCGCGCATTAAAGACGCATTGAATTCCAAGACCACTCATGCCTCCACTTGCATTTAGTTGCATTCATTCCCAATAAGCCATTATGGCTAGTATTAAGTTCTGCATGCATTTAGTTGGATGTTGTTGCAATTAATTAATTTCTTTCCAAGGCAACTATATAGGCCGCCTTTGTAATTCAATTGAAACACCCTTTGATTCAGACTTTTCAAAACCCAGAAATAGACTAGTGCCTTTCAATACAAAGTGAGTGGATGCTCCTTCAACCATATTCTTCATTTGGTAGATTCCATGGGCAGATTAAGTTGAGTGTTCAACCGGTAATGGTGTATCTGTATCCTCCACGTTGTTCTTCATCCTCGTCTTACTCGTGGTGATGTTTTTGTATCCACAACCTTTCGACTTATCGAGTCTTTTATCACGGTGGTGTTACTGTATCCGTGGTAGTTGTTCTCAACCTATCCTTCATCTAGCCCAGTTATGTCCCATCTCTAGCCGCACCCCTAAACACAACCTTCCATCCACACCCCACGTCACTCTATTTCGCACCCTTAGTGACGTTCCCTTTCGTTTTTGGCAATGTAATCATCTATTCCTTGCCGCCCCGGTATCAGTGTTCCTCTGATTTGCGGACCGTGATGGATGAGAATGGCTGATGGATTGTATCTGATGTCAACTTTTCGCACAATTATCAAATGGTTCCTACTGCTCTCTCTTGTTTACTACATGAGCGCCATCAAATTTTGGAGGAGGTTAGGATAAAAGTTCCTAGAATGCAATCCGTCGTCTTTAGGCAATGACATTATGAGGCTACTTGTACATGTTTTAGGAGGACATGATCGTGCTGGTTTTCGCATGAAGGACATGAACAATCATGTGCTGAAGGAGGAGTCAAACGACAACTCGTGTGCGTATTGGATGCGGTCCACACTTATAACATGTCTAAGAGGAGTACTGACACCTAAATCGACTTTATTGGGCAGACAATACGTCTACAGTTAACTACAACGCGTCCGATGATGTTGTGGCCTTAGATTCAAGCTTCATGAATATCACATATGATATGCAAATCATTGTCATCGTTAGTATGAATCATCACCATCAAACATGTGTCTTTCTTGTTGCTTTGCTCGCGACTTAAACGTTTGAAGACTACAATTGGCTGCTGCGAACAATACCAAAGTCATCGTAGGTAAGCATTCGATTAGTGTTGTGACCGATGTGGATAAAGCCGTTATTGCTTCTATCAGAGGGGTATGTACATATGGAAGACACATGTTAGGCCTTTGGCATATCAATCTTAACATAGCATGACAAGTTTAGGTTCCTTGGATGAGGCAAACCATTTCCTAGTTCATGTACAATACGAAGCTGTTCGATGAGGTGGATGATGCATGGTCTCTTTTATGGAAGAACGAAGACCGATAAGTACTCGCTGGTTGGAACATATCTACAAGTGGAGGCACATGTGGTGGCGGACATATTGCCAGGGTCATTTTTGGGCCGAGTGTAGGAGCACCCAACCCTGTGAATGCATGCACATGTACATGAAGGGTACTTGAAATCAAAGCATAAGCTGCATGAATTCATTCTCTATTTTGAGCGAGCTATTGCTGACCTCTGTCACAAGGAATCCATGCAAATTAGGTTTCCTCGCATAAGACGTATCTGTCATTTACAGTGTTGCTGCAGTGCGAGGAGGATGCCCTACGTTTTTACACGGTGCAGTCATTCTGAAAGGTTCAAACCCAAATGAAATAAGAAGCTCCATATTACGTGGAAACCTTCATCGACGACAACATAAATCTTGTTTACCAACTTGGATCCAACGATGGTAGGTGCAACGGTGCTCAAGTATGTTCATCAAGGGTCGAAAATGATCTGAGATGTTGTTGCCTGCATTTTGAGACCTTTGGAATAACATGTGGTCATTTCTTCCACATTATGAAGATTAAGGGACCCACATTATTACCCAAAGGATAATAATCCATCGGTGGACCAAATCTACAAAAATTATGGCCACGCTAGCCTTGGACGTTCCGTCATATGGCGTTGATGTTGCAGAACTATGTTAGGGCCTATTGATAGATTGTCGACGCCTATGCTACCTTGGCGGGAAATTAAAAGTGCATCGTCGGATGCGTAAATCCATACAAGAGTTCACAATCTGAATTAGGGGTAAACATTCCTTGTTACAAACCCGAACCGAACCGATTACCGAAATTCTAAATTCCAAACTTTTAAATTTTTGTTCTCGAAATATCGAACCGAATTCCGAACATCAAAATACGAAATACAAAATTTTTTGTATAGCGGTTCGGTATTTGGATTCACCAAAATTTCAATTGGGTCGAATTATGGGCCCAAAGCCCATATTGAAAAAAGAAATACAAGCTGAAAATCAATCACGATGAAGCCATTAGTGACGTACAGCTCCTCAATGGGCAAAGCAAGCAAAACCCAGGTGACGTGAAGGCACGATCCCATCTACTTAGCTCTACAAGTTTAAGAAATCGATACCCTAACAATGCAGGAACAAATTGATGCAGGCCCCAAGGTCTACTGAACTTTAATGGGTGGAGACTAACATCGGGAATGCGACGAGGAAAATTGGGAAAGGTAAACACCTGGGTAATTTCCTACACCTAACCATAACGGAGGAAGGAGTCGTCGAAGGAAGTCTGGTCAAAGCAGATGCAACCTTGCATTGAAGACAGGCATTAAAGGTGCATTGATTGTCCAGCCACCCACGCCTCCACTATCTTGCATTCATGTTTGTTGCATTTCCAATAAGCCATTTATGGTTCGTCCATGAATGTGGCCATGCATGCATTATTTTACATTCATTGTCTTGCATTTAAGTTCTTGGTCAGGTAATCCCTATATAATGGGAGCCCTTGTAAGCATTTGAGAGAACTTATTATTGTCAGATTATAAACCCTTTGTAAGACTTTGTCTTCTGCCCGAAGTAAATGGATTCTCCTTCAACCTCGTTCATCATTTGGTGTATTCCAAGTGCGGACTTAGTCCAGCGTTCAACCAGTAGTGGTGTTTCTGTATCCTTCGCGTTGTTCCTCATCCTCGTCTTGTTCGTGGTGGTGTCTCTGTATCCACGGCCAAACGAGTCTATCCGAGTCTTCTTTCATGGTGGTGCATCTGTATCCGTGGAGGTTGATCTCAACCCTTCTTTTTCATCATTAAGCCGCCTACCCTACACACCTTCTGTCCATTCAAGCGTCATTCCATTCCGCGCCCTTTTCAGGGACGTCCCCATTCGTTTTCGGCATTGGAATCATCTATTCCTTTCCGTCCCCGTATCATCTTGGTATCAGAGCCCACAGTTGTTAATGGCCGGAAGATTTCAACGCGGTATAACTCTAGACGAAGCACAAGTTGCTCGGCTTGAGGAGCAGATAACCGATCTTCAGCAGCAACAACAATCGTTACGGACACACCATGCAGCGACATCCCGCAGTCGAATAGACAGCGATGATGAGGAGAACCCATGGCGTAAGGAGTCTCAACGAGGATCTTCACCGGAGTATCGTAGGCAGGAGAGAAGAGCCCCGACGATGAACGTTCAGATTCCGGAGTTCGATGGAAACTTGGACCCCGAGGAGTTCATCGACTGGATGCACATGGTAGACCGCATCTTCGACTATGAAGAGGTGCCCGAGGAACGAAAGGTTAAGTTGGCTACATTAAAATTGAAAAAGTACGCCAGTTTATGGTGGGAGAACACCAACTACCAGCGTCGAAGAGAAGGACATGGTCGAAAATGAAGAGGGCTATGACTAAGAGGTTTCGGCCGAAGCATTATCGACGAGATCTCTACCTCAAGTTGCAGTTGCTTCAGCAAGTTTCAAGTGTATTGGAGTACACGAGGGAATTCGAGAGACTCTTGATGCAGTGTGATGTTCAAGAAGCCCAAGAGCAAACCATTGCTAGGTATCTTCGAGGACTTAAGCCCCCGATCGCGGATGCCGTGGAACTTCAGCAACATTTCGACTTCGATGATGTTAGGGCGCTTGCCCACAAGGTTGAGCAGTAGCAAGTGAGAAGATCGAGTACCCGCTCATTCGTGAAGGTTCCACTTTTCAACAAGGGGAGTAGCTCCTAGGTAAAGCCGCCGTCGATGACGTCAAGGAAAACTCCATCGAATACTAGACCTGAAGTCAAGTCGAACGAGGGAGATATCAATCGACGCTGTTTCAAATGTCAAGGATTAGGACACATGGCTTTTGAGTGTCCAAGGAAGAGAAACGCTATCATTAGAGAGCTGTCCGATGGAGAAGAAGAGTTCAATGAGAACGTCCATCCTACTTGGGATGCAGAGGATATTGAGGAGTACCCGGATGAAGGAGAATTGTTGGTCATTAGAATGGCTTTAAGCGTGACAAAAGCTAAATAGGAGAATCAAAGGGAAAGTATTTTCCATACCAGATGCACAGTCGAAGGAAAAATTTGCTTGGTGATTGTGGATAGCAGAAGCAGCACCAACGCCGTGTCGATGACGATGATCGAAAAGCTGAAGTTGGCAATCGAAGCTCATCCTCACTCCTATCGTCTTCAATGGCTCAACAAGGAGAGTGATGTTCGAGTGACCCAGAGAGCGAGAGTTCCATTCTCGATTGGAAAAAGCTACAAGGATGAAGTCGTTTGTGACGTTATTCCAATGGATGCGTGCGACTTGCTCCTAGGAAGACCGTGACAGTTTGATCGATGCGCGCAACATGACGGGTATCGCAATACCTACTCCATCAGCGTCGACGAGAAGAAGGTCACCTTGATGCCCCTGACCACTCAGTCTATGACAGCACAGCAGAATCAATCCACCGATCAGCTTCTCAAAGGAGTTTAATTGGTTCGAGCGATCACGAAGGTGAGAAGGCTTATTTTCTGGTTCTTTTCGAAACAACCCGGGATCAATCGACGAGCCATCCCCGAGCTGTATCCATACTCGAAGAGTTCAAGGATGTGTTTCCGGAGGAGTTGCCAGACGAATTACCACTATGCGAAGCATTCAACACCAGATCGACTTGGTTCCAGGAGCATCTCTTCCAAATCGACCGGCTTATCGTTGCAATCCAGAGGAAGCTAACAAACTGCAGATGCAGGTCGACGAGTTGCTTGAAAAAGTATTGGTTCGAGAGAGTTTGAGCCCTGGCTCAGTTCCCGCTATATTGGTACCGAAAAAGGATGGTACTTGGCGAATGTGCATGGATAGTCGCGCGATCAACAAAATCATGGTGAAGTATCGATTTTCGATTCCTCGACTAGATGACATGTTAAATGAGTTGCATGGAGCGCAGGTATTTTCGAAAGTGGATTTGCGTAGTGGATATCACTAGATTCGGATGAAGGAAGGCGATGAGTGGAAGACCGCTTTCAAGACCAAATATGGGTTGTACGAATGGTTGGTGATGCCTTTTGGTTTGTCAAACACACCCATCACATTCTTGTGACTGATGACCCATGTTTTGCGACCATTTATGGGGAAGTTCGTGGTTGTCTACTTCGATGACATTCTTATCTACTGCAGCAGTCTTGATGAACATGATGAGCAACTTCGCACAGTGTTTCGTACACTTTGCGTCGTGAAGCTGTATGAAAATCTTAAGAAGTATGAGTTCTTTCAGCCGAGTGTGGTATTTCTTGGTTTTGTAGTATCTGCTGAAGGAATCAAGGTCGATGAAAGCAATATAAAAGCAATCAAGGAGTGGTCGACGCCAAACAATTTCCACGACGTTCGAAGCTTTCATGGCTTAGCGTCGTTCTATGGGAGGTTCATTCGAGGTTTCAGCTCATTCACAGCCCCACTCACCGAATGTTTGAAATGAGACAAGTTCGAGTGGACTCAAGCCGCACAAGCTAGTTTCGGGCAACTAAAGGAGCGTATAAGCGAAGCACCCGTTCTTGCCTTACCTGACTTCACGAAGATGTTTGAGGTCGAATGTGATGCATCAGGAGTTGGGATTGGAGGAGCCTTGTTGCAGGAGGGGAGACCCATTGCATATTTCAGCGAGAAACTCAATGGTGCCAAGCTCAACTACTCGACGTACGACAAAGTGTTCCTAGCCATCGTTCGAGTACTCGAGACGTGGAGATATTACTTGCTGCCCCGAGAGTTCGTGTTACACACCGACCATGAAGCTCTCAAATACATCAATGGTCAGCACAAGCTCAGTTGACGACATGCGAAGGGGATCGAGTTTCTGCAAGCTTTCACCTTTGTCTTGAAGCACAAACCAGGAGTGAAGAATGTAGTCGCTGATGCTCTCTCGAGGAAGATGACTCTACTATCCGCGATGGAGACAAAGTTGATTGGATTTGGGTACCTAAAAGATCTGTGTAAGGACGATGAAGACTTTGGAAGGATTTTCATCCAATGCACCAATCAGGCCATCGATCGATTCCATCAGATGAATGGATTCTTGTTTCGAGATTCAAAGTTATGCATTCCCAGGAGTTCGACTCGAGAGCTACTCATTCGAGAAGTTTATGGAATAGGAATAGCCGGACATTTTGGAGTTGACAAGACGCAGTCAATGCTGCAAGAAAATTTCTATTGGCCTCCAATGGAAAAGCAGGTGCGAGGTCATATTTCGAGATGTGCTATCTGCCAACAGGCAAAGAGCCGAGTCCAACCACAAGGGCTTTACACTCCACTGCCCGTCCCAAAGCATCCTTGGGAGCATGTAAGCATGAATTTTGTGTTAGGGTTGCTGCGAACGGAGATGAGGAAGGATTCGATCATGGTTGTGGTCGATAGATTCTCGAAGATGGTGCATTTCATTCCATGTCAGAAGACGGACGATGCAACCAATATCGCAAATCTGTATTTTCGAGAAATCCTGAGGTTGCATGGAATACCGAAGTCAATCGTATCAGATCGAGACGTCAAGTTCTTAAGCTACTTTTGGAAGACGTTGTGGCACAAGTTGGGAACGAAGCTCGTTTTCAGTACAGCCTGTCATCCGCAGACCGATGGACAAACGGAGATTGTCTATCAAACCATGGCTGCGATCCTTCGAACCTTAGTCTCGAAGAACCAGAAGGATTGGGACGTGAAGCTCCCTCATGCGGAGTTTGCATACAATAGAGCTCCAAGTTCGACAACGAATTCATCACCCTTCGAGGTTGTTTACGGACTTAATCCTTTAGTCCTTGTCGAACTAATGCCTATGAGTAAAGCGAGATCTGTTAGCCGGGATGCTGAAGAGCACGCAAAGGAGATGGGAATGCTCCATGAGAAGGTTCGAGTCCAGATTGAGAAGGCTAACAAACGTTATGAAGAGAGGGCCAATCGAGGACGTAGGGAGCAGATATTTCAGCCTGGAGACTTGGTTTGGATCAATCTGAAGAAGGAGAGATTTTCCTGCCATGAGGAAGAACAAATTGATGCCTCGAGCAGAAGGACCCCTCAAGTTCATTGAGCGCGTCAATAACAATGCCTACAAGATTGAACTCCCAGGAGAGTTTGGAGTTTCAGCCACCTTCAATGTCAAGTACCTTATTCCGTTTGTTGAAGACAATGAGCCTGAGAGTTTGAGGACAAACTCTTTTCAACAAGGGGAGGATGATACAAGGACCATCGACTAGAGCTACCAGTTTGCTCATCATCGACTAACTGTCGAACCAAGGTGCCGTCGAAGGAAGTCTGGTCGAAGCATATGCAACATTGCATTGAAGACAGGCATTAAAGGCGCATTGATTGTCCAGCCACCCCCGCCTCCACTATCTTGCATTTATATTTGTTGCATTTCCAATAAGCCATTTATGGTTCGTCCATGAATGTGGCCATGCATGCATTATTTCACATTCATTATCTTACATTTAAGTTCTTGTTCAGGTAATCCCTATATAATGGGATCCCATGTAAACATTTGAGAGAACTTATTATTATCATATTATAAACCCTTTGTAAGACTTTGTCTTCTGCCCGAAGTGAGTGGATTCTCCTTTAACCTCGTTATTCATTTGGTGGATTCCAAGTGCGGACTGAGTCGAGCGTTCAACCGGTGGTGGTGTTTCTGTATCCTCCGCGTTATTCCTCATCCTCGTCTTGTTCATGGTGGCGTCTCTGTATCCACTGCCAAACGAGTCTATCCGAGTCTTCTTTCACGGTGGTGCATCTGTATCCATGGAGGTTGATCTCAACCCTTCTTTTTCATCATTCAGCCGCCTGCCCTACACACCTTCTGTCCATTCCGCACCCGTTTCAGTGACGTCCCCATTCGTTTTTGGTATTGGAATCATCTATTCCTTTCCGTCCCCATATCACTCTTTGACCGGTTCGCCATTCAATTGGTACATTCACTTGCTTGCCAACTCGATCCAGAATTTGCAAGAGATGCAAAAGCAGTTCATGCAGGAATTTGCTATGGTGGATGCAACCATAACTATATCCGAATTAACTCGAATGAAGCAGCAACTTGGAGAATTAGTTGCGACATTCTTACAACTATTTTGCAAGGTTCACCATAGATGCAAGACTTCTGTTACCAAGGAAGAAGTTGTTGAAATAGCACTAGACGTTTTGGATATCCGTATTCAAAAAAAGATCCAAGGAGAATGGCTCAGAGATTTATTCGATCTTGCCAAAGAGCTACTAAGTACGAAAGCCTTTTGAGAGAAGCATCGAAAGGTCAATTGACATGGTCAGCATATTAGGACGAAACTTCCCTGATTGAAGTAGCTATGACTGAATTCATCAAAGGAGAATTGATTGTCTGTGATGTTCTGGCCAAGAAAAATTTCAAAGCCAAGGCTTCCCAAAAGCCGAATGAAGAGCGTAAATTGATGAAATCTTCGATGGCTCAAAGATCAGGGTCGAATCAAGCTCAAAACCGGACATCGACTGTCGCAAATTGATAAAGAAAAGAAGAAAAGCTATTGCAAATGGCATGAGTCTTTCACACACGCAACTCGTGATTGCGTAACTTTTAGGAATCTCATTCAAGAGTTTATTGAGTCTACAGTCCTCTGTTTTAAAGAATCCGATGAACCTGCTTCCGTCAACAATAAACCTTTCACTAATTGTGAGGTACATACGTTCGAAGTAAATGTAATTGATGTTGTCAATTCTGCCTTGTAGGGATGGCGTATCTCAAGTGAAACCTATGTGGCCAACAATCTGTTCAAACGGCTTATGTAGAATGGTGTTGTCTCATGCCCCGTTCAAACTTTGAAGTTTAGGAATGAAATATGTTGGTGGCATATGGATGACACCCATCCCCCTCACCCGATTGTCGATACCTCTATTGGTTGGGATTTTGATATAGTCCATGAGGAAGTTGAAGCCGTTGCTTAAGCTCGGCATGAGGAACAGTTGGTTGAAACTCTTTAGGCAATAAAGGCAGCACTTGGCCTCGATGATGATGGAGGAAACATCGATATTGCAAAAGCAAATGAAGTTACTAATCCGGACGTGGAGCCCGACGGACACCTCCTGGACAGAAACGATGCTTGATGACGTTGAAGAAGACGTAGTCGCTGACGTTATGGAGCGACTACGGGTGTATAAGCTAACCAGGCTTAGGGTTAGTCTGGGGTTGTGTCTAGATGCCAGTTCGTTGGACGTTGATAGTTCCGACCAGCATGCTGAAGAGGATGGGTCGAACCTGGGTTTGAAGTCGTGGAAAGGTTTGACTAGTGTTGAAATACATTTTATGATGAATAAAGCAACGTATTGTCTTCAATCTAACTTGGGTTCTTTTGAAGATTGACAGTCGTTAATGACACCAAGCAATGCTCTTAAGACGATGAACTTGGGAACAGAGCAAGTTCCTCGACCAACTGTCATGAGTAGTATGATCGACGAAAATCATTTTCGTTCGATCTTGTAGACACTGCAAGAATTTAAAGATTATTTTGCTTGGGATTATACTGAAATTCCAAGACTGGATAGAGGTTTAGTGGAACACAAACTCCCAACAAACCCCAACGTAAGAGCAGTCAAGCTAACACCGCGACGTATCCCGGCTCAGTATAGCCAAAGTGTGTACGACGAAGTAAAGAAACTCTTAGACGCTAGATATATTCGAACGTCAAGGTACACCGATTGCATATCATCAATTGTACCTATGAAGAAGAATAATGGTATGGTAAGGGTGTGCATCGATTTCAGAGACCTAAATAAAGCGACGCCAAAGGATGAATATCCTATGCCGATCGCTGATGAGTTGATCGACAAAACTTCTCGACATCCAATCACGTCCTTTATGGATGAATACTCTAGATATAACCAAATCATCATCCCCGAAGAAGATATTTATAAAATCGCATTTCGTTGTTCTTTTGGGATTTTCAAATGGGTGGTCACGCCACTCGGATTGAAAAACACAAGGGCAACATACCAAAGAACGATGAATCTTATCTTCGATTCCTTTATTGGAAAAACTATGGAAGTGATTGTTGTCAAATCCATATCGGATGACTGTTACATCGATGATTTGCAACAAGCCTTCTCCCACATGAGAAAACATAATCTTAAATTGAACCCCCTTAAATGTGCGCTTGGCATTCGATCGGGCCAGTTTCTTGGTTTTTTAGTGCATAAAAAGGGGGATTCGGATTGGTCGTAGGAAGATTAAGGCTATCCAGGATCTTTGTCCTCCCTCGAAAAAGAAACAATTGCAAGGTTTCTTAGGTGGAATAAACAATCTAAGATGCTTTATTGGCAATATCGTTAGGAAGACATAAGTTTTTTCCACTTTATTGAGTGATAAAACTGATAATGTCCGAACAAAGGATCACCAGTAGGCCTTTGAGACAATGAAAGGTTACTTTATTAATCCTCCAGTGTTAGTGCCTCCTAAGGTTGGGCAACCTTTAATTTTATATGTTGCTACCGGAGATCGAGTTATTGGGTCATTGTTAGCCCAGGAGGATGAAGATCATAAAGAATGTGTTGTGTGCTACTTATCACGTATTTTAACTCCAATTGAAGTAAAGTATTCGAATAGTGAGAAGTTATTCCTTTCAGTATACTACTATGTGCTGAAGATAAGGCATTACATTGGCAATAACACTGTCTACATAGTCTCTGCCACTCCCATATTAAAAACATTCTTCGATAGCCCATTACTCACTGGTCGATTAAGCAAATGGAGTCTCATTCTTTCTCCTTTCGATTTGGAGTATCGACCTGAGACGGCAGTCAAAGGGCAAGTGCTAGTAGATTTTCTCGCTAACTATGGAGAAAGTTTAGGTTGTCTTCCTAAAGAAGATGAATATTGGGAAGCATGGTTCGATGGTTCAGCATCGATGCATGGATGTGGTGTTGGTATACACATCGTGTCTCCTTTGAAAGTTCACCATAAGTTAGCCTATAAAGTAGATGGTGAATTTACAAATAACTCAATTGAGTACGAAACTGTCATTTTGGCCTTACGTACCTAGATCAACCTCAAGGCACAATGTTGTGACATCTATGGAGACTCACAGTTAGACATTAATCATGTTAACCAGATTAACATGTGTACCTTTGAACATTTACAACTATATTTGGATAAAGTTCATGAACTGATACCACGATTTAAAGTGATTAAGTTCACACACATACCTCTGAGAGACAATGTTGTAGCCAATGAATTAGCGCAACATGTGTCTGGTTTCCAGCACAGTACACCATTATTCCAACAATTGTGAGGAGATATTCAACAAGTCTCCTCTGTTTTGCATGACTGTCAAAACAATGTGCGCTGTTAGTCTGTTTACTTCTAAACATGATTGGAGAACGTCCTTTGTCGACTTCCTCTCTAATCCTGGAAAGGGGGCAACCCGCCAACTAAAGTCATCGACAAGATTTTATGCCTTTATCGATAGCGTTCTATATCGAAAACAGAATGATGGCATTTTATTAAGGTACGCCGATATGGAAGAGACAATTCCAATAATGTTGAAAATGCATGAGGGATTATGTGGTTTATACTTTTCAAGACCAAACATGTGCTGGTCCATGAGAAGGCATGATTTTTTTGGCCGTCAATGATGATGGACTGCATCGACATGTGCTCGAGGGTGTGAAAAATGCTAAGGGCATGGTCCGATCTCTCATGTTCCAGCTGCACTATTACATCCAGTTATAAAACCGTGCCTTTTAGATCTTGGGCTATGGATATGATTAGAGAAATAATGCCATGTTCGACGAAGGGTGACGCCTACATATTAGTCGTGACAGACTATGTTACTAAATGGGTCGAGGCTAAAGGATTTAAGAATGTTACCAAAGCAGAAGTCGTCAACTTTGTGAGAAAAGATAACATATATCGATTTAGTATCCTTCAAAAAACTATCGTCGATAACGCAATAGTTTTTAACGGCACTGTTATCAAAGACTTTGCTAAGGAGTTTGGGTTTATGATAACTAATTCTTCTCCTTATTATGCACAGTCAAATGAGCAAGCTGATCGACTAATAAAATTCTAAAGAATAATATTCAAAATATGATCAAATGTTACCCTCGACAATGGCATACTATGCTCCTAGATATATTGTGGGCGCTAAGGGTTACAAAACATCAAAGTATTGGACAATCCCCCTATAGCTTAGTGTATGGGCACAATGCAATACTTCCCATCGAAACTCGTTACAAGTCAATTCGAGTACAAATGCATGAGAACAAAGATGTTCTTGATTATGATGAAGCTATGTATTTGGAAATCGAAGGATTACAGTCTAGACGTTTCAAGGCTTTGAATCGAATTCAAATCCAAAAAGAAAGAATCGCTATAAACAGTAACAAACGAGTTACGGTTGATGGTATTCAAATCCAAGGCGATTTAGTCTGGAAAATGATTATCCCAATTAGAAAGAAATATTATTTCCTCGGAAAATGGTATCCTAACTGGGAAGGTGCATTTCAAGTTGATGAAGTATATTCGAAGAACGCTTATCATTTGTCAAACTTGAATGGCGACAGACATGCCTTAAAAGTTAAAGGGAACTACATTAAGAAACATCGACCCACATTGTGATAGGCACATTTAAGGGAAATTCAAAGTAAATGTCCAAAATTGTGTTCATAGTTGGTGAGATTGGTCGAAAATAAATAATCCATTACAGTTGTCGATTTTGTATTGCATGACAAGTGATACAAATGACGATCGACAGTAATATTTAAGAAACCCATTACAACGTTGGAGCCTAAACCATCACTTGGCCTTTTGAATGTCCCGAAACTGTTGTGGACACAAAGGTCAAATGCAACAACCGTAATTGCGGTTATCATGACGACTCTATCTTTCGTCTCCCTTGACGGCAATCCTTAGGAAGGCTTTGTTGCACTCATCCTTGGGGTCCCTTCTTCTTCCCCCTGCTGCTGTGCTCATCTTTCTGAAGAGCACCTTCAAGCTCATTTACCTTTCAAGGTGTAGGTCGAGGATGTGGAAATTCGAACGAGATAGGAGAAGGTTCTTCAACTCGGCATTCTCTACCTTTGAACAAGATAGGAGAATGTTCTCCAACTCGGCATTCTCACTCGACCCAGTTGAAGGCAAGAAGAGACACGCAAGAAATCCCTTGCCTAAGGTTGTGTACCTAGGCTTTAAAGGGATTTAAGGTTGTGAACTTAGGCTTTTGTTTCAGATAGATGACTTTGAAGAAGATGAAGTTTGTCTTCCGAAAAAGCTCTATTTCTAGGTAAAAAATTTAATGCATGAAATTAATTTTCAGGATTTCAAGAATCGAATTAGTCTGGATTTACTGTGGCGAGATTCTCGAAATCTTAATAGCTTTATTGATTGATACATGGCTTGATACAGGTCAGACTTATCACCTCATGAAGTGATAAGATTTTGAAAAGATAAGATTACTATTAATGTCATGTGAATCAAGAAGTTGTTGAGGAAAGTCATCGGCATTAAATGAGGGTATAAAACATGCAAGGTTCGGTGCAACTCCGGATACTAAAGATTGAAACAAATAAACTAAGCTTGTTTCTCTAACATCAACAAGATCAAATGCCTAGTTTATTCTTTTGAATGGGCAGTTGATTTCAGTAGGAGTCCAAATGGTAGTTTTTGTTGCATCGACGCCATGTCGATCTTATGTTGCTAGAGGGAGGCTTTTAGAGATTCGAGCTCAGCATCTTTGCCTTCCACTTCGGTTCGAAAAGCTTCAAGTGCATGCTCCTTCGACTCTAATTGGGCTCGAAGTTAGGCTAGTTGGGCTCGAAGTTCGGAGACTTCCTTAGACAACTCCTCATAGCGCGAGTTAGCAGAATGACGAGTTCTTGTGAGCTCATCCAGTTGATTTGCTGAGGATTTCTCGGGCGATTGCATGAATTTCTCTCAAATACCATCCATCGGCTACGAGCGTGTCGGAGAAGGATTCCCACGATGCCTAATATGATCCGTGGGCGGTGCAAGTCCCTAGTAGAAACTCTGAAGCTGAAGGGGGCTCCTCATTAGTACGAACAATTGTCTAAAGTCGGTAAAGGTATTCCCTGGAAATGTCCTGTCAAAGCAGAGTGTTTGTCTCCATCAGAAGGTTGTCTTCCTATAGATAATGCCCTAAGACAGCAGGGGCATTCGATGATGATTCCTTGGGTGAAGGATCAAAATCATGTTCCGGCAACTGCCTTCATCAGGATCTTCGACTTCGGCATCTTTCGGGTGCCTTTCACCATGTTTATACTCTACAGTATTATCCACCTTTTCTTGCTCAAGAGGGTTATCCTGAACCACATTTCGGCCTCCTTGAACATTAGCTTGGGAGCCATCTGGCATGTCGAGGGGGTCCTCTCGAATTTCAGAAGCCATCACAGGTGGATCGTATGACTGAAAATATCAGATAATGCGTAAATAAACAGTTTGAAATTTATATACAGCATAGAAGTGATACAATTGAGGACTTTACCATCATTTTGTCGACCTTGTGCAAGGGATTCGTAGGCTCTTCAGCCTCCATAGGTGGTAAAGTATGCTCGACAATATCAAAGGAAGACGTCTTGCGTCGACAAGGAATCACCAATGTTGATATCTTCTACTTCGATGGGCTCTGTGTCGAAATCCTATCCTAGTATGGAAACGTTCATTAGCAGCACATTCTACGACGTTCCCTTTCTCGACATTCAAGCTCTCGACATTTCCTTCATCGATCGAACTGTCTGAGTCGACCCGTTCCAGCTGGATTCGGGTTGACTCAGCACTTGACTATAAAGATTTTCCTCTAGGTTTCTTTGATAGAGCAACATCAGATATAGTCTGCTCTTCTAAAGAAGACTCATTCTACAGCTGGCGTTTGGCCTTGGAATGAGGAGGCTCAGGTCATGGTTCTTCAATCAAAATAGAATTTCCTTTACCTCTAGGGGATTTCCTTAGGGTATTTTCCTGTGGGGATGATCTGGTCTCGATCTAACAACCCTAGGTCGATTGGCCAAGAGAGTTTTAGTCGAAGCTGTAATAATTTTACTATTCAGTCAGTGAAACTGAACAAGTGCTTATATGTATTACAAAAAACATGACTCACTTGGTAACAAGACTTTCTCTGTCTTTGAAAGGAGCCTGTCTAGGTAGTCCTCTAGGAGGTCTACAACCTCTGTGGCAGAGTCAGGAACTTCGACATCTCCCTGATCTTACTGTTGTTCCAGTTGAGACATAGGAAGTTGGAAATACCACTTCCCTTGTCAGGCTTCCAATTATTTGAAAGACCTGTGAACAAGCTCACGGAAGTCAAAGTATAATTCAATTTAAAGTGAATTCCAGTATGCAGTAGATTCAAGAAAACTTATTGTCCTTTTATGAGAAAAGGGAACATAAGTGCGCCTTGAGAAGTCTGTGTTGAAAGATCTAAAGTGTGGCAGAGTTGGGCTTTGGATAGGCAACCAAGTCCCTAATGCACAAAACTACATTCCAGAAGTCATTCGATTCTGTTTGTTCCCCCGGATGGTAGAAGTGATAGTTGGATGGAAAGGGCTTCTAGTTGATGCAAGCTTCTTCGAGCAATTTCTCAAGATAACCTGTGGCAGTAAGCTTCTCCAATGCTCATAGAAAAAGTTCTTGATTATTTGTGGTCCGTAGAAATGATACTCGCTTTCATGCTCCTTCAGCTGGAAATTGTCACAAAACTGGGGGAAATACGGGTGGATCCGGCCATACACGATCCACAATGGGCTTGTACCAGGGACATTTGGGAATACGAAGGGAGACTTCATCGAAATTATCTTCGGAGCACTGGTATTCAGGCTTGTCACTGCTTCACATATCACTCGATAAATCAGGCATAACAGCAAAGGGACCAGAGCCACAGTTTTTTCTGCCCTGGCCATGTTACCAGCCAAAGGGCACATCATCTTCGAGGGTTGTTTCCCTCTGCCGCAGTAGACAAACTTCTATAGCTATACTATCAAAAACTCAAACTCATGGTGTTTCCCCCATTGACTAGGATCAATACTCCTGTGTCTGGTAATAATCCTCATTGGAGATGGAAATCTAAGTCTGCTCTCTTAATGTGGGGAAGATCCCTGATATATCACAGCTAATAAGAAAAGAAACATCTTCTAGGGTGATAGTTAAAGGACCATCGGGCAGGAAGAACCAGTTGGTATTGATATCCCACAGGGACAACAGAGCATCCAAAGGTCTAGGATTGCAGTGCATCCCCTCGATTGATAGCCTAATAATATGATAGATACCTTGCTGCTTCCATTCAGCCCTACTATCCCACTCGTTGTACCCATAGACATGCTAATCATCGGGAAGTAGTACATACTATCTTGAATCGAAGACTTGCTCCAGTAAGAAGGGTCCGTAAAATCCATCTTATGGATTGGCAAGCCAGCAGAAGGATAGAGATAATCATAGTTCACCTTCTTTTGGATGATTGTCGACGGCTGGAAAAAGGGGCCGATGGTTATTGTCGGAGGAACTTGTTTATCGAGGTTGCTTCGTCATCTGCCACGTCCGTCGTCAAGCCCAAAGGATATGAGGGATCCTGCTATTCAAAAATAGCCTTGAAGCGTCGCCCATCGCCACCGACAGGGGCGGTGTTGATGGGAGCGCGAGACATGTTGATTCTAAGGTTTTAAGAAGTTTCTTGACTTGAGGGAGAAGTTTGGAAAGGTGAAGCGTACCGTTTTCTAGGAAAGGCAAGTGAACTTAAAATCCCCTGCAATTGAAACGTTTCGTCGAAAAGGTGATATGTGTCCTACGAGGGAGGTTACATATTTACACGAAAAATCCATATTGGGCGTCAATGATGGCAAGGCCCATCATTGCAGTACGGTAGAAGGAACGCTCTTCAAGGACGACGAAGTAAAGCGTGTCGAAATAGGGCTCGTCGAAGTGGAATGCGTCGAAGTACGGACAATATGAAGTTCGATCAAGATGCTATTGAAGTAGGTGACATTCGAAGGAAGTGTCCCAGTTGAGGTTTTAAGACTTAACCATTTTTCGGTAGGAGCTTCATTAGGACTTGGTCATAGTCAATAGTGTACAGTTAGTGCAAATAAAACTTGTGCAAAATGTGTATAGCAGTTATGTTAGTAGTTGCGTTAGCATTTATCGTTTGGATATAATTATGTTCTAGTATGAATATGCGGCCAGTCCTTGTAATAAACACACGATAATCATTCAATGACCCCGAAGGGATGCTTGGTTGTCTTTCTGTATTTTGTTCACCAGAAATGGAAGTAAATGATCTTGTGTGGTTACTCTTGTGCTTTACGTTACAGTTTGTCGAAAAGTCTTGACGACCACATTTTATAAACATTGTATTAGTCTCCAACAATTCCAAACGTATTTAGTCGACCCAAACACGTTCTCGGCGCAAACAACCATTAAAAGAGGTTGAGCACGGAGAGGTTGAAGGAGGTTGAGCACTGAGCCATCGGAGGAGATGGAGCATGGGAGTCGAGGAGGACGAGGAGAGGCTATGCAGACCTGTGTTTGACTTTTTTTTTCGCCAAAAAGATGGGCATGGATAATAGAAACTTGAAAGGGCTACGGGCCAAAAGCCGAAACGTGACACTAGCCCAATAATATTCCGGTTTGTTAGAAATTTTTCTAAAATATTGAAATCGAACCGAACACCGAAATTTTTTATAATCATCACACCGAACCAAATACCAAAAACCAAATACCGAATTCTAAAATTCGAAATGCAAAAAATTCAATTTTTCGATATTTGAAATTTCAAGCTTTGTGCTCACCCCTAATATCAATGGCGAAAATGTCATTAGATAATGAAGAATAGAACGATCAGGACGACTCAGCGAGGATTACTTTGCCTTTTTCCAAAACGAGGTAAGTTTAATTTGGCTGGAGGTTATCATGCCGGTCCCTCGAGACAACCCACGGAACCAAAAAATTTAGGATTGCCATTTGGTAATTTCTGTGATGAGAGTCCTTCATACACGCACTCCGGCCTACAGGAAGTCCATAACTATCTGTGGAGACAGTGGTTAACATAATAATCTGCGATCATGCGCAATTAACTGCATCCACATTGTTTACATTCCATTTGCGCCAAAAATATAGCAGAGTGCACAATTGCTTGTGCAATTACCTTCATCTAGTTTGTCTACCATCCGACAACGTCAAAAAGGGGAATCAATCTACTTTAGCCTACTAAACTATATTGGTTCCATGGGGTGCACATAGAACCATATGTGCGGCTCGTCATTTTTTCATAATCAGTACATTTTTTGCATGCTTGACCTTCTTGTCATGCCTTGTCTCCCGCTGTCTATCCTTCACTTTTCCTAGCACTTCTTTCTGTACTGTATTACCAGACCACTTGACGAGGCTCAACACAAGCTTCATCCAGTCAAGGACCCAAATAGTCTACGCAGGGACAATGGAAATCATACTCAACGTTTTTATCGTTAGACTTTCAATAATGAATATTAAAATGAAAATTACCACCTCTTCAGCTCCTATAGGTATCAAGACACATGAATTTCATGACGAACAGTCCGCATTCGGTGCTATAAACCAAGAATAGAACATAGGAGATGATATTCAACATTTATATAACATGAAAACATATTTAGGGTTGAGCAATCACAGTGGTTCCTCGTATTGAACTAACATGGAATGTTAGTAGGGTGTCATGTCGGCCACGTGCAGAGGTTCTAACTCATTTGAAAACGGCTTATTTTCTTCCAAGATAACGCTTATCAGTTTGACAACCCGATTATGTACGTTTGCCCTCCCATGTAGATTGCTAGGCTTGTTGTGCAGAGTGTCCATAATTAAGACTTCACAAGTAGTGATATTAATGACCATTAGTGTCCAATGTGCATTCTCTACGCATACTGGGCTATATATATCTGCACGATCATTGCAAAACAGTTGCGGAGGCCATTGAGTGCAATTGTTGTGAAACTATCTACATACCGGTTTGCCGCTGTCACTTACCATTACCCCTTCGCTTTTCTCAATGAGTCTCCTGAACATTCTCCAAACATGGTTGGCATTAGCGGACAAATTGTCTCCATATTTTGGATACTATATTGGTGCAGTCCCAGCCGCTGCATTTTGTAAACACTGCGATGTAAAGGTAATGCACATGGGTAGGTCTGGTGACTAATGGAGAGGTGAATGAGGAAATGAGATCATTCTCCTAGCCAAGTGGTAAGATACCAAATATTGATGCTTGATTCTCCGATGTTGTCAGTCAGCATGAACGAATGACAGTCGATGATCTGAATTACGACAGAATCAAAGTGTCTGTCAAGAACTAATATTGACATCTTAATGTAATGTAAGTTACTTTTATGCTCTGTTTACATTATTTTGGATCTAGCAATTCTGTTTCAAGTCACCGTTAACTGTCGGCAATTGCTAATGACATCGGCCATACAAAGGAGTTCATTGAAGTACACGCGAATAGAGATTTCCTTTGGGTTACAAACTAGGAAATTCGTACCATCACATAAGTCGATAAAAAGATAACGAGGTTGCGACAAATTAACGTGAACCTAGGCGCAAAGACCACATTCCAAGAATAGTATATGACATCCCAATCAGCCGGTGTGAACGACATCAGATCTACCGTTGGCACATCCTCTTGAATGAGTTTTACCGTGTCAAAGAATAGAAAAATAAATGCACTTTAGTACATCGGTGGCTTATGTGGTAGAAGCCATGTAGGATGATATCAACCTCCTACGCCATTCCAACCTTATACCTCTTGAATGTTTTTACTTGTACGCTTCACATGACCCATGGCCAGTTTGGGAGCGAGAAACGGGGAGGTTTTGAACACAGATGGCCTTCTCTTAGACATGCAACGAGTCTGGATAGTCGTATGCTTAGCCTGGTTACTAGAGGAAATGCTCTCCAGCGTGCAATGGTTGTAACATCTCCTGTTAGTGACAGAACATTTGTGTTGAACGGCCAATACATCACGTGTAATCTCAGTAACAAGTTTATATCACAGTTCTGACCTTGGGGCCAACGTTCGGTTCTGGGGGCGGAGTGGCGTTGACCACCCGGACGTTTTCATCTCTATCCTGCTCGCTAGGAGATGGCACATCCCGTAAGTCCTCTACGTGTGTTTATTGATCTTCTTCTACGATGGACGTGTCTGTGTTCTCTCCATCCACCCCTAGGATAGCATTCATTTTTCCTAGAACATCATTGACAGCTTTTTCCAATGCCTCACATCACTCGTCGTTGTCCATTATGTGTTGAGCAACGTTCACGCCCACATTGTCTTCCTCTTTCGTGTCTACTGTCTCCATTATCGATCCCAAATCAACGACCACCTTCTACCTCACATTTGATGGCATTAGTTCTCTGGGCTGCCGAGGTTATGATCCATGAACTCATCAACTCCCTTTCCATGTATCTGGGAGTCCACTATAGGAACAATGTCATCTACATTCCTTAACACGGATGGTATAGGATCAAACGGCTCTGCAACTTGTTCCTTTTGGACATCGATGCCCTTTCCCTGTTGCTGAAGCTCTGATAGACTTACCGACTGCGTCCTCCCATCTATAACGTCCATCCGATCTATGTGTTCTTCTTCTTGCGTTTGTTAACCCTCGGCAATGACACAAACTAGACATATCACTTGTCCCAGCTCATTTAGATTGGTAGAAACCTGTTGGCAGAGGTCGTCAACGGCATTCTCAACCCTTTTGACTCGGGTATACACGGACTGTTCGTAAGAATTACCAATGAAATTGTCATAATAGTTGATGTTTTAAGTGGTACAATCAAAATACAACTTAAGATTCACAGTTCATACCATCGGCTACCCCATTGCCCAATGCAGACCTTCCGTATCAAATTGGATGGTGAGGACGAAAGGTCATCTTTCTGCTGAACGATATCCAACCAAAACATTTGAGTTTGGAAACAAGTCCACAATTGAGCTTAGAAGATCAACATATGCCAAATTTGCCACCTTCAATAATGCCTGCAACCTATCTTCATTCCAATCACTACACAAGGTATTGGCTTGTCGGATCTTGAAAGGTATTCCATCCCTTACTCGCTTTGGAAGCATAGAATAGCTACGTACAATGGAAGCATAGGAATCAGCTGAACTTAGCATCTAATTTGATGCCCTCCAAACAACACTTACCATCAATTGGTGAACACAACTACCGATGTACGTCTGCAGGTTATATTGCAATGCCCTTATAGAGTCACACGGCTTATCCATGGCATGACTTTCCCGGTCAAAGGAGCTTATTGCTCTGATGTCGTGGGTGGCTAGGAGGTAGTCCTTGGATAGATTGAAAGACGTTTCAGGGCAAAGGTAACCTCCTAATAGGAAAAGAACGAGCTCGACCTTGAACAACTCGTCGGCCAATCTCCGGATGCAGGACGTCCATTGCTCAAGAAAATAGAACGCGGTCTCTAGCATATCGACCCATAACAAAGCATCGATATCATGTTAACGTTGGCATAAGTAATTCTGTAAGTCGTTTACCTTTCGAAGAACCCAGTGAATCTCTGCCAAATTGGTGGCGTGAAATTTGCACATAGATCATCGTCATACATATCCATTGTACTGGCAAAATCATTCCAAATGTATTCCTTAAACAACGGGACATATTTTCCTTTGGAACACACCAAGTAAACCACTGTCCTTCTAAGCATGCACATCACCGCTACATGCATTCCAACCAATGCACCTACTTGCATAGTCAGCGCATTAATTGCCTTACACCAAATCGCTTAATCAAACCCTAATTTAGATCCCCAAGAACCTCGCCCACAAGCAAGAATGATAAGCAAACACCCACCCGAAATGACTTCATGAATATATCAGAATGTAGCTCACACAATAAGAAAACTTATGCCACGGAAATACTATCAATGGCCGCCAAATCACACAGACTTAACTCAAATCACGCTTGTAGCACTTGTAAAAAAAGCCCCAAAGGAACCGAATCAAAACCCTAACCGTAGCACTCAGCTAACCCACCAAACCCCAATCCACGAATCCATGCGAACCACAAAAATCTAGAATAATTGCTTACCGAATCAACCTTCGTTTTGATATTTGATATGTGGAAATAGTCCCATATCGCTAGTATGAAATGCCGATGTGGGCTAGATATGGGTCAATGGGCACTCTCAACACTTGAGCTAGCTTTTGGGTTGGCCTCTCCCGGAAAAGCCCATAGCAAGTGGTATTAGAGCAAGCCACTACTCTTCGCGTGCACGGCGCAATGACGCCGGTATTTTAGTGTTCACCCATAGCTAGGTGGCCTAGGTGAGGCGGCTGATGTGGGCATGATATGTGGAAATAATCCCACATCGGGGATGTGCAAGAATCTCTTTAATGATGAATTTTTGTCAACCAATAAAGACATGCACGTTTCTTGCCTTATGGCCAACCATTGTTGCCATACCCCCCCACTTGCATCGGCAGCAGATCTGAGAACGAGATTATCGTTATCCAAAAGCTGCAGTACCGGATGGGATGCCAATGTGGGATATATTTGGGCCAATGGGTACTCCCAACTCTTGAGCTAGCTTTTGGGTTGGACTCTCCCAGAAAAACCCGTAGCAACATTTCAGGTGCCTGAGGGGAAGATGACAATGGCATGGAGCGACTGGCGTTGCACACCTTCAAGGTCCCACAAGAAAGCTCCGAGGCTAGGAACGTCAAGTCTGAAAAGGGAGGATTTTTAAAGCGTGAAAGGGCAAATAAGTAAATTCACGCCCCATTTAGCTTATGAATTAGGTTAGGAAACACTGATACAATTTGTACATTACTAAATTAGTACCAATTAACTAACTGACGATAGTATCGGACGAATTCAATCCTAAAAGACTTTGTATTGTTCATACATTTTTCTAAGGTTATCGACGTTTTTTAGTAGATGCTCATACATTTGTAGTAAAATTGTACGAAGCTCAAGGGGTAAGCAATAAACTCTAACGTGGCTCAAGAAAATTTAGTACACTACAAAAATAACACATTACATTTTTAGTACATTTTTCTAAGTACTCTTCATTTTTAATACTTTTTCTAAATACATGTTTAGTACTAAACTTGTCTGTTTAGTAAATAAGTAAAAATTATTGCCCATTTTTTGCATTTTTTCTAAACATAGGTTTAGTACTTAACTTGTATATTTCACAATTTAGTAAATTACAAAAAAAAAATTAGGCAAAATAGCGATTTATGACACCTCCTTCGGGTCGACATTCTTTTGTAGCACGAACTTTAAAATATTACTTTTATAACCTTAAATTAGTATTATAATTCTTTTATGGGCTTATTCCCGTCAATATTATTCTACGTGGTATTTTTATTTTAATATAATAATTTCCAACATGGACTCGCATGATATAGATTTCTGGCATCACCTTTTGGCCGACTTTCTTTTGTGACCTAAAGTTTAAAATATTTCTTTTGTAGCCTTAAATCAATATTATGAATCATATACGATCTTATTAGAATGACGTTACTAATTTATCCGATTTGTCGTCACTAATTATCTTACGTATCATAAATAAAAAAACAATTACAGTAAGACCATATATGATTCATAATATTTATTTAAGGCTACAACGAAAATATTTTAAAGTTTGGGCCAAACAAGAAAGTCGGAGGTGGGGCCACAAATCTATATTATGCATGTCCACGCTGGAAATTAGTATAATAAAATAAGAAACCACGTAGGATAATGCTGACGACGTTCCAATAAGCCATAACGAAGTTCCAAAAGACGGTAAATCGGAGAAACCCCAACGATATTCCAATAAGGCCATAAAAGATTCATACTATTAATTTAACGCCACAAAAGAAATATTTTAAAGTTAGGATCACAAAAGAAAGTCGGCCCAAAAGTCGTGCCAGAAATCGCTATTCTGCTAAAAAATTATTGTTCATTTTGAGTGTTTTCTTCCTAAAAATATTTAGTTTTAAGCTTGTACGTTCGAAATGATTAGAAAGTTAAATGTTTAGTACTAAACAATTTTGGTAATGTACTAAACAATGTAATGTAGATGTTTAGCACGAAATATATTTAGAAAAATGGAGTAAAAATGATTAGTAATTAGTTAGAGAAAACTACTAAAAATGAACAGTAGTTTTTTAGTCGTGTACTATGTACAAGTTTAGTATTAAACATGTACTAAAAATAAAAAAATTTAGTACACTATAATGGACTAAAAAACTTCTAATTTTAGTACATTTATACTAAAAAATGAAAGCATTAGGAAAACGTACGAAACAGTCTTACAGGTACGTCTAGCCGGTTGTTCCTTGTCACACAAACAATCGTTCCTACGAACCCAAGGTCGGTCAAGCAACAAAGTTTGAAATTCCCCCTCGTCATTCCTCAGACGAGCAAAGCCCCCCCACCCCCCCGCTACAACAACACCTGTCGTTGGTTCCTAGACAATAGAAGTGTCCCCAACACTCGGAGCAGTGCTCCGGCTTCACACACATCTGTTCGCATCGGAAACGAATCACGTCGGAAATATTTGACACGAACGCTCACAGGTATTTGGATGTGGTTGCCAGTAAATGAAATAGATAAATTATATGGATAAATGAAGTCGAACGAATGTGTCATAGATAAAAGAAAAAGTTTACAGCCATGAAAAAGCAAAAAGATTGATGATGCGGATGGTGGTGGCGTCGTAGACTTGTTGCCGACACCTTGTGCTTGCGGACTAGAATGGTGGAATCTGGTCTCTGGAGGTGTGGTGGATGGAGTGTGGACGACGGTAGCAATGGATTTGGAAATCAACATCCAACCATTAAAGAATGAAATTACAATTCATATTTTTCATTTCCAAACAGAAGTTAACAATAGTGGGCATGAATCATGGGCGCCTGGAGAAACAATAGTGGCCAACCCATTATTATGGTGCCACTTGCCCTTTGATCTGGGCGGTTTGTAGGGTGACATACGTTTAAATCGACAGCGTTTCACCCAACTAGATAAGGATATTCAATTTCCGCAACATTGGCGAATACCATGGGCTCACAGTCTCAACAATATCACACGAGGATAGAGAGTTTGGCGAATACCTCGACATGAAATTCCAACCCGCACGAGGATACAGAGTTTGGCATATACCATGGGATCACGCCATTTGGTTTTAGGTCTCGAATCCCCAATGTCTTCCATTCCTTTTAAGTTTCTTTGTCCGTAATCCAAACCACTTCACAATGCTAGGTAAGACTCTCAACTAAGATCGTCTCACCCTAAGAGGGGGGCTTATGATGACATGGCAGAAATCTCGTGCCTAATTATGAGGAGCCCCTTAAATTCAGGTCACTTTATGAGAAACCCACAAACCAATTTCGTTGACCCATATTAAGTTTACCAAGACCATGACAGAAATTTTGGGCCCGTTTACCAAGCCCATAAGTCCAGGGGTCATTACGAGTGTTTACAAGCCCACCGTTATATGAGCCTACTAGGGAAGTACTATGTCTACGACGGACTGTTGGGGTTAGAGTCTACGAAGACCAGAAAAGATCTTGACTCCGAGATTTTTTGAAAAGCAGTTATGAGGCCACGTTCCCATGATTTGAAACGATATTCATGTGAAGAAAATATGGGGACACGTATCCAGTTATCTGATTTGATATAAAAAGGAAAAGTTGTTAAGTCTACGCGAGTCGAAAATGATAGGCGATGTGGGTAAGAGCAATATCAATTAGGATCAAGCTGTTACCGAGATTCTGGGGAGTTAGTTAAGAGGGCCACGACGTGAGAAGATATTCTAAGAACGTGGCGTACATCCTAAGCATATCAAGATTCAGTATAAAAGGAAGAAGATTTTTCTTAAACACACACGATAATCATCTAAGGCCAATCAGTGTATTGATCGTCAACCCTTATAGTTTTCAGTCTTCAGGCGTCCAGACTTGGGTGAGCTCGTAGGGCCCTTGGTATCTTTCCATCGTCAGAGTGAGCAACCGTAGCTTTGACACCAAAACTCCGCCAGCACTCCATCGTGAGGGTCAGCTCCCGGGCCCTTGGCAACCAAATTCCGCCTTCACACTGTAACTAAGGTGAGCTCCTAGGGCCCTTAGTTACGGGCACAAAATTTGGCACAGTTTGTTCTACCACTCGCACCCAAACATCTTAGAGGGTTGATGGACCAAATTGCTTAACTCTATCAGCCTCTGGCGACGGGTTTGCTATGGGAATATATTCCTCGATTAGAGGTTTTACTTCGAGAGTGTATTCCTATACAAGAGGTTCTGCTTTGAAAACAACACCCTTAATAAGAGTTTTTTCTTGACGGGCACAATCGTCGACAAAAGATTTTACTATAGGGGCATCTATCTCAATAGGAAATTTTGTTATGGGCACGTACTCTTCGACGGGGGTTTTGCGTACGGACAAATACTCCGTTATGGGAGGTTCCATTCTGTTGACATACTCTTCTACGGGGAGTCTTGTTCAGGAGAAATACTCCTCTACGAGAGGTTTTGTTCTGTTGACATACTCCTCTACGGGAGTATTTGTCTTGGAAACATACTCCTCGTGCATCCCGACCATACTTCTTCCTATGTTCTCCTGCATATTTTGTTGATTTTCCTGCATATTTCGCATATTTCCCTGCATATTTCGCAGATGTTCCTCATATCGTCAAATGGGTTTGAACTCCTCGTATTCCTTGCCAATTCTAAATGGTCAATTTCTTTAGTCTCCCACTGTGGTCGCAAAAAACGTGTTCGTGTCGGAAACGGATTACGCCGGAAATATTTGGCACGAATACTCAGAGGGATTCGGATGTGGTTGCCAGTAAATGAAATAGATAAGTTGTATTAATAAATGATGCCAAAACGATGTCGTACCCCTGGTATCAGAGCCCAGTCTGTTTTTATTCCGGTCTGTTTTCGTCACAGTGTGCTAAACTTATTTTCTTCTTTCTTTTTGAGGAAGAGAGAGAGTGAGAGACTGAGAGCCCCACCTGGAGAAGCACCTTGCCTTACCAACCATGGATACGCCCGTAGTGATGACCGCTCCCATCACACTAGACACCAACCCTTCCTTTAAGCAATCCACCAAAGACAAGATAGCTGGTTTATATGAGATCTCTTACCAAGACGTCTCAGACAACGACCAGATAGCCAACACAACCATCCCATTCCTCAACCCATACACTGCCTTCAGCAAACCCACTTCCAATCCCATCAGTAGAATAAGAACCCTTATTCGACAGCCCAGTTCACAGGTTTTAGAGTACATCCAGTCCAGCAAGTTCAACCAACATCCGATTGTTGCTACTCAGCAGGAACAATTTATATCACTGCAGCTCCCAGCAGAGTTCCCCCGACAATGGCACCAAAAAGGATATACTCATCTCCACTTTGGCTCTATCAGATTGGCACTAACTTATCATGGCAGAAAAGGATTACCTGTCACCGCCAGGATGGCTTTATTGGACTCCAGATACGTGGAGTATCAGCACGCATGCATTGGAACCATTGAGACTACACTGAATGCAGGAACTGTTTTCGTCACTCTTTATCCTAACTTCTGCATGTCTCTACAGGACCCAAAGATCATAACAGCTTTACAGGTCCAGGTTCAGATTGCTGGTCCCCAGCAGAATTCTAGCTCTATTGAGGCAACACTGCATTACCAGATGTCATACAGAGTGCAAAATCATGCACTAGATCTAAAAGTTCCTAATGATGCAGAGGACGCTTTGATAATTCGTGTTGATTACCATAGTTCACAAACTCCTACATGTTTGCATATTCCTAGACAGATTACTCGAGGAGAATTGCTCAAACTACTCCCAGAGAGATGGGTTATCAACTACGAGCACCTTCAGCAGCATGTGCGACCAATCCAGTCAACTGACTCAAAGTTCATCAAAGAAAAGGATGGCACCGTCACCATCAAGTTTGATCGATCACATGAGAAGGATGCTCCGACACCTCAATATTCCCAACCATGTTCATGATTCAGCCTATTCCCAAACGTAAGAAGCCAGATTTATTGAATTCGATAATTCATTCTTTTGATGGCCAGGGAAGAGAGGCATATCACTTCAGGGATCCCCATACGGATCATTGTTATTGGGATATCTGTACGTCACCCATTTGCGGATGTAGAGATGACTACCTCAATGGGAATTACCTTTACAGTGACAATGAGGACGAATGTCCCAGATCCAGAAGAAACAGAAAGAAAAGGTCAGCATTAAGAAATCTTTATGATTCTGACAGTGATAGTGACGATGATGATGACCAGGCTAATGACCATCATGATGATGAGCCAGACGTTGCTCCAGAAATTATGGTTTCTTCTCCTAGACAGGAAAATTATGGAGAATGGCAATGGCTAATGGAGAAAGCCAAGAAGCCAAAACCAAAGAAGCAACCATCAAAGGTATTACCTTGTTACAAACCTATTCTCAAATGGCAAAAGAAAAATACTTTGGAACAGGTCTTTCCAACGGATAAGCCAGCAGTGGAAAAGGAAACAAAACCAGCACCTTCTAGCTGTACACAAGAAGCATTTCAGACAATGACTCCTACAGCAGCACTACCCGCAATCATGATGATGGGTAGGCCAGGTGAACTCAATTTCCCTCCACAGAATGAACAAACGATTGACAATATTCGTTATTGCTCAAAGATACCCGTTCCAACAGAGCTAGATAAGAATGGCAATCCTTTGAGAAATGGTACTGTAGAATGTGTCCTGAATTGGCAAAGTCAGAATGCCTTAGCACAAAACTCAGCTTTAAATACTATCTGCAGAAAGATTGATAGTGTGCAGGAAAATTTGCAAAGCTCAGAGCAAAGGCTTTCGGAAAAGATGGACATCCATCAGGATAAGACTCAACAACTTCTGCGTACACTACAAAGAAGGTTAGACAATTTTGAGAAAGGAAACTTTCCTTCTTATTTCAGGTCAGACCCAGAGGCTGAAATTGCCATGCTTAAAAGAAAAATCAAGATGATAGAAGACAAGCAGGTAGACCTGACTCAAAAGCCAGATTTAAACTTTGGAATATCACAGACTGCTAACACCAGTTTTGGCCTTGGCCTAAATACTGGATCAAGTTCTTATCCCATTGACTTCCTAGATTTTGGAAGACGTTCTGTACCCCCTGCACAGGTACTCGAAAGCTTTCAACCTCTTTTTGGCCAGATTGGAAAGAAAGACCCAGCCGAGATAAGGAATGCTATTCGAGAACGTCAGAAGAAGGATAAGCAGCAAGCAGACATCAGAGAAGGAAAGAAGAAAGTAGGAAGTTCAAAACCTCTTGAACGACAAAGATCTTCTAGCCCAGAGTTGGAATCCAGCCAGACTCCTCACACCCAACAACTCATGATACGAGATAGGAGTCGATCACAGAACACACTCCAACCACGGAACTGGAAATCTTCAGATTATCCCATTGGGAAATGGGTAATTTCATCTATTCCTACTCCCTCAACCACTCCTTCTGAAAGCTATACCGGTTCAGATGAATATGCTAATCATGATCCTTTTAATGATGATTACTTTGAGAAGTCTCAGTTTATACCATCACAAATCCTAATGACTTCTGAGCATATAGCATCAGACAGATCTTCTGAAAAGGCTACATTGACACAGAGGACTCCACAGAGATATTGGAACATCCTCAGATATACATGGCTGACAGAAATGATCAGGATCAATACCCACCTGATGAGCATTTTGATGAGGCTGAAGAAAGACAGCCACCAGCTTCGAGAAACACTGGAGGAATTCACAACATAAAGTTCACTTTTGATGATATTTCCTATCCCAAATGGTCACAACGCATACAGGATTTCTATGCGTGGTGTTTGCACAAAAGACTAACTGTTTTTGACAGCGTAGATATTCTTACAGAACTAACTTCAAGTTTTACAGGAAACTTATTAGTTTGGTGGAACCTGGTTCCAGAGCAAATTCAGATGCAATTAGTCGGTATGCTATTACAGGAATTCATGCACTACCTCCACTCCCAATTCATTGGCAACCCAACCAATATTCTGGAAGAGAAGAGAACAGAATTCTTCCAGCGTAAGTGTTGTTCATATCAGGTCAGAGATCTAGACAAACATTATCAGAGATTACTACATTTGTTTATTCATTTGGGATGTGACAATGCATTGAAGCCAGTATTCATGTCATCTATACCTTCATCCATATCTGCCATGGTAGAGAAGAGTCTAACCCAAAAGAATTTGAAAGTCACTCACTTGACAGTTGGGCAGATACAATAGGAGATTCATTTGGGAGTTAATGAATTGTGCCAGAGGAAAAAAATCATTCAAGGCTTCTTGAAATAGGATAGTCGCCTTGACCAAGTGTGCAGGAGCAAGAAAAACAGGTATAAGATTAAGTATACTCCTAAAGACTTATGCAATTGTGCTCTAGGAACTCAACCCTCTAGGCCAAAGTTCAGAAGGAAAAGCCGCCGCAAATTCAAAGGAAACCGTGACAGGTTTGACAGAAACACAGATAGACAGCGACGACCTCCTAGAAAATGGAAAAGATTCCTACGCTTTAAGCGAAAAAGAGACCCTCAGAAAAAATCAACCAGATGTTACATTTGTAACAAGTCAGGGCACTTTGCGAGAAACTGTCCCAAAGGACAGAAGAAATTGGTTGCCCAGATAGAAAGATACTCTGGTTCCTCTTTTCGAGATAATGATTTGGAATCAGTTTTCTCTTTGGATGATGAACCGTCTTCACAAACTATTTGTTGTCTTGAAGGAAATTTTACAGATTACAGCTCAGAAGACAGTGAGTATACCTCAGACGAGCATCATCGAAGAATTTGCACCATTAGTGCTTACCCTGATCCAGACACCATTAGGGAAAACTTCCCTATCCTACCAACAAGAGTGGTACCTTCATCAGAATCCAATGTGGCAGAAGTTCAATCCAATGATCGACAGAGTTCTGAAAATGAAGAGAACTCGCAGCCACTCAACAAGGATAAGATTCCGCTCATCGCAGCAACACAGATGGCACCACATGTCAAGGTGCAGGTATATTTTTCAAAGTACCATAGACCCGTTACTGCGATAGCTTTCATTGATACAGGTGCAGCAGAAAGTATGATTAACCCGGCAATCGTACCACAAGAGTTTCTTGTCCCCTACAAGAAATCATTCCTCTCTGCATCTGGTGATTTTTTCTAAACACACTATAAGACTAAAAGTCTGAAGATCATGCTCTTTCATAATTGCACTATCAAAGCTTCCTTATTTGTTACTGATCTTCCAGGGAGAGATATAGTGTTATGATGGAATTTGATGCAACAGCTGCCTGAGCTAACAATCTTGACAACAGGACTCAAGTATCATGGAAACTTTAAGCCATACACCTCCATCACGAGAATGTTTTCTATTGAGCCTGCAGGGAAGGCAAAATAGTTGTTTAGCTCATCTTTTGCAGAAAACCATATTGAGTTTTTGCAGAAATGCCCTCATCCCTTATGGAAAAATCAGGAGTTCTTTGTGAGGCTACCCTTCAAGCAGAATGAGGACATTAATCCTACAAAGGCTAGTCATTCAGGTATGAACCCTGAAAGTGCTCAATTAGCTAGAGAAGAATGTTTCTCTTTAATGCAACAGGGATTAATAGAGCAGTCAAACTCGCAATGGGCATGCGAAGCGTTTTATGTCAATAAACGCTCAGAACAACTCAGAGGCAAGAAGAGGTTAGTTATCAACTACCATCCTCTAAATCACTTCCTACAGGATGATAAGTTTCCTCTGCCAAATAGAACTGCCTTATTCGTCTCACTTGCAAAGGCAAAAATATTCTCTAAGTTTGATCTAAAAAGTGGATTTTGGCAACTTGGAATACACCCTGAGGACAGATGGAAAACGGGATTTTGCATCCTAGGAGGACATTACCAATGGACGGTATTACCCTTTGGACTTAAGACTGTTCCTTCATTATTCCAGAAAGCTATGACTACAATCTTTGGACCCATTCAGGACTCTGCCTTGATATACATAGATGACATACTATTATTCAGTCCTGACAAAGAATCACATGAACTATTGCTGAAACAATTCGCAGACCTTGTGCGAAAGTATGGCATAATGCTTTCTGAGAAAAAGATGAGACTGTTTGAGAACAATATTGAATTCTTGGGAATGAGACTAGCAGATGGACAGTACCAACCAGGACCTCATATAGCCCAAGAACTATTGAAATTTTCGGACTCTAAATTGACCACAAAACAGATCCAACAATTTTTGGGTATTGTTAACTACTTGAGAGATTTTGTGCCTAATATCAGCAGGTATACCAGCCCGCTAGAAGCCCAATTGAAGAAAGGATCTCAACCGTGGACAGAGCCCAGACAGAAGCAGTAAGGCATCTAAAGGCCCAATTACAGCTGCTTCCTCCATTGCACATTCCTTCAGATGGAATAAGGATCTTGCAGACAGATGCTAGTGATCAATTTTGGGCAGCAATCTTGCTTGAAGAAAAACAGGGAAAACGAAGAATTTGTGCATACAAGTCTGGTAAGTTCAATCAAGCTGAACAGCATTACCATTCAACCATAAAGGAAATCTTGGCAGTAAAATATGGGATAAAGAAATTTGAATTCCATTTGGTTGAACATCATTTCATTGTGGAGAGCGATATGTCTTCTTTCACATCTATGCTGACAATCAGACAGAAGAAGATCCCAAACGCTCAGCTACTCAGACTATCAGAATGGTTTTCCCAGTACTCTTTTACAGTAAGGCATATCAAAGGTAAAAACAATGTTGTGGCAGATTTCTTATCTAGACCTTTTGATATTGCTCATCTTACCCTGCAAGAGAGCCCAGTTTTGCAAGCAATGATTTCCACATATGTGCCAAAGCAAAGAGAAATGCCTAGGATTCTTCCTCCAGAGATTACGAGCTATGACAACCAAGAACATGTTGAGACAGTTCTAGCTCACTCTGTTCACATGACACAAAAATATTTGGAGAGAATCTTCAGCAAGTATGGACAGATGATGTTTCCAGAACAAGGACTACATCCGACTTTTCCGTTCCTAAAGGCCATACCCATAAATCCCATGCAGATCTTCCCTGAAGAACTAAAATGGTTCTTTTGGTATTTATTGCACAGCTATACTATGGCACTTGAGTTTCCTACTGAAGAACTTCTCAAATACTTTGATCAATTAGGAGACCTGAACAATTGTACTCCGTACAGAAGACCTCATGCTCACCTAGCAGATATGCTCTCATGGTTCGCACCACTGAGCCAATGGCGAACATGGATGGAGCTACACCAGGACAAATACTTCAAGTTCGGAGGACTAACCCCATATTCAGTTTATTTGTTTCGCAGGCACTGGCACTTCGACCCAGGACTACAAGCGATGGTGGCCATCAACAACTCGAAAGAATTTTCCAGTCTCCCATTTTCCCTAGCACATGACAACTACACGACTTTCTCGGACAGGGAAATGGCAATCACAGAAAAGGAATTTCTAAAGATGAAGCTCTGCACAGAAAATGGAGTTCCATATCCAGATCCAGACGAAGTACTCCAAGCCCAGATCCAAAACACAGATCCAAACCATGTCTACAGGCTTGTGTGTGCACTTCACCAGTACAATCAGAATGGACTACATTGGGACGAAATAGCCCAAAGCTTCTTGACAAAAGTGGACTTAGGCCCAGGATCACCAAGCTCAAGCCCAGGCCCAGGATCATCACAAGCAGGACCATCCTCCACTCACAAAAGGAATGATAATTCTCCGCAGGACCCACGAGGAAAAAGACCAAAGCACTAGCCGCCCATGTGAAGATAAGATTTTGAAGATAAGGTCGGCAAGTCAAGACAAACAACTTTTTGACAAAGTTGGCCGCCCATGTGAAGATAAGATTTTGAAGATAAGGTCGGCAAGCCAAGACAAACAACTTTTTGACAAAGTGTGCCACACATTAACTTTAGCTTTAGTCATTTTCAATCTTTTTGACTAAGAATAGTTTAATACCTCGTGGCTTAACCACAGCCAAGTTTCTTTAGCCTAGCTTGTATTATAAATAGCCACTCCCATTCATGGAGATCGGCAGAGCGGGAGAGAGCGATACACACAAAAACTTCAATACACAATCCTTAGTGTTTTCATATCCATGGCTTTCTAAGCTTCTCAAAGGTGTTATCCAGGGTGGTGGTCTCTTAGGAATCAAACTCTCATGAATCCCCTCGCCTTCGAAAAATCCAAAAACATTCAGAAAACCCAGAAAACCTTCCAAAAACATTCAAAAAACCCAGAAAACCCAAAAACTTCATGCTTATCTATTTTCACCATTTAGGTGATATTCATGCATTTTAGGTGATACTCATGCATCTTTGTATATCCTACCAAGTCTGTTTCGTTATCCCCAGTCATCTTCATATGTTTTGATATCATCCTCTTATGTCTTGTTTAGTCTTATTTCTTATCTGTCTTATGCTCCTGAGTCATCTCATACTGAAAGAGTTCCAAGCGTTTCTCTTTTCTACTTCCTATCCTCAAGTAATAGCTTTGTTATAAGGTTTACACTCTTTGGTTAAAGACGTTTGCCGCAGGAGTCTATCTTCTAGGCTAAGTAACATCCGAGTGACCACAATCGCCCTTGAGGACCACTTGCCGCTTAAGCTAGGAGAGCTGCCAGGCACCGGTCGTGGCTTGACAGTGGGAAAGGATGAGACCTCCGTCTAGAAGGAGATGCCTCTGCAAACCTCGTTTTCCAAATTGTTGGAGACTCTATAACCATTTTATTACTCGTCTTAGTAACAGGGAAAGAGAACAGCCTCCTTGGAGATGTTCAACCCACCTTAAGCGTTTCCAGTTCTACATCCGGTGGATAGATGACTACATAAAGCGTAAGACTATTAAATGTGTGCTTAAGAGGGTCCAGGCTCATCTTGCCTATGATAGTTCAGACGACCCAGATAAAAATTGGTACCTTTACCCTTATGATGAACCTCGCATGCGATGCCTGAACAAATTGAAATACCATGTCCAGTATCGTAGGTTCCTTATGTGGTACCAAAAACATTATCTCTTTTGGAACTCTGCATAAAGTTCCAGTTGTATCTTCCGCTGTATTTTCCGACTCTTTGTTTATAAGATTTCTGAAAGATTTCATTTATAAATAGCAAGTGCATTATTGAATATGTCTTCAAGTTTCTCCAGTTTGCACGTCGATTCCTGGACGATTCTACCGACCTTGTACATCTTTCGAGTTGTACTGTTCTGGTGGTCGAAGCTTCTATCTTGTATAACTCTTTGTCTAGTGTTTGTCTTATGTACTCCATCGTCCATATCTTTGTCCATGTCTTTGTAGACGTCTTAGAGTTATTAGTGATAGTCGTACCCCTGGTAGTAAAAAGGTTGATGGTGCGGAAGGAGGTGACGCCGTAGACTTGCTGTTGACGCCTTGTACTGGCAGACTGGAGCGGTGGAATCTAGTCTCTGGAGGTGTGATGGGCGGAATTTGGTTGTCAGAGCTATGGTTGCTCACCCTAACGATGATGTGAAGGCGAGGTTTTTGGTGTCAAAGCTATGGAGGCTCACACTAACGATGGAGTGTAAGTGAAATTTTGGTGTCAAGGTTACGGTTGCCACCCTGGCGATGGAAAGTATACCAAGGGCCCTACGAGCTCACTTTGGTCTGGATGCCTGAAGACTAAAAACTAAAAAGAGTTGACGATCAATGCACTGATTGGCGTTAGATGATTGTCGTGTCTGTTTAAGAAAGATCTTCTCCCTTTTATATTGAATCTTGACATGCTTAGAATGTACACCACATTCTTAGAATATCTTCTCAGGTCGTGGCCTTCTCAACTAACTCTCGGAAATCTCGGTAATAGCTTGATTCTCATAGAGAACACCCTTAATTATGTCGTCTATTAGTTTAGATTCGCGTAGACTTAACGGCTTCTCTTTGTAGACGTAATACGGATCCACACCCTCCATCTTATCTAATAGGCTACAACACAATTCTATACGGGCCCTGATTAATTTAGGCCCAACATTTTTTGTCATGTCAACAACATCAGGGGATGGTCAGCCATCCTCCAAGTTCCATCCTCACGCCAACGACCAAAGTCGGCATCCCCTCTCTCCATCTTTCTGTAGGGGATCGCCAACTACGGCTTCTTTCTTTGAAAGGAGGCACCGGAGGGTTTGGAGTAGAGCCACAAGAACAGGGAATGGAGTTTTTGGCGTGACAGGTTGTTGGATGTTTAATTTGCAGGAGCTCCCCCACTGACTCTTCTAGGAGAGACAATCTTTTGTTTGGCTGGGTTGGACTAGTCATGGTAAAGAGGTGCCTTTTGTCCGTGAGCTAACAACGCGATGTGGTTATAGATTAATCTTCCCCTTTCATTTTATTTTTCGATGATCAAGCCGCTTCCCCATTTCCATTTCCTTTCATACGTGATACCCCATTTCATGCTCCTTTCATACGTGATACCCCATTTCCTCTTCCTTTCATACGTGATATCCCATTTCCTCTTCCTTTCATACGTGATGATATGAGCGTGTCCAAAGGAGATGGTGTTTTCAGATGTAATAATGCGAGAATAAAAGTAATAACGACTGAGGAATGGTTACGATTTCAATCGATGGTCATGAAAGAATTATTAGGCTTATCAAGTGGAAAAATATTGTGCTTGTCGATCCGATTGTCGTGATCAAAGTCAACCCCATTGATCGTATTATCATTGGTGTGAGCGAAATAAAATCACATGGCTTAAATTGACTATTACCTATTTATAGTTTTTGTGTTTGTTCTCGTGATCAGAGGAATGGGCACAATTCACGTGGGATGACCACGATTTGGAAATGTAGAATTTGTTTCTCATTACGGGGGAATATGAGAGGATTTTACTACAACAATGTCACGAGAACCTCAAATTGTTAATTTAAGGTTGTTCTTGACTGATCTGATTATCGGCATTTTATAAAGAAAAATGCTACAAATAAACGAGGCTATGTGAAATACTGGGATCATCAAGCAAGTATGATTACAACACTCATGCATGTCGTGGTTTACAAAAATCGCTTCTAACAGAAATTGGAGAAATGCTTCAGGCTTTTCTCATGGCTCACTCTTAGTTTTGAAATTTAGGTTGATTGGATTTTGGAATTCCTTTTACTTGAATGCTCATATATAGTCAAGGGAGTCTTTATTGTAACGTGGCTTTAGCATAAGGCATTTATATTGATGCTTTAAATATATTATTTTCAAAGAACGAGTTGTATCATAGAAGTTACATTGTTCAAGAAAATACTCAAGCATTCAAACGGCAGACCAATCGAGGTCCTACGTTCGCGATGCATGATTGGCTCACTGGTGACTATCGATGATCCACTTGGAGAATGCGTTCCTCCTGACTTCTTGTGACATCTACGTTCGCCCTAGTGCTTTTTTTTGCTCATTGATTTTATCTTGCACTTTGATATTGAAGACTTCGATCATTGTGTTAGTTTTCCCTTTTGTTCGCTAATTTATTGGGGTTTGGCCCATTTCTCTTTCATGTTGATTTGTTGGAAATATTTCGTAAATTTCATTAGGACTAGTAATTTTTTTGGGTTAATGAAGAAGTCATATCCTTGTGAACGAGTAAACTAGCTTATATGTCCGTTAATAGTGGCACTTTTGCTTGAACCTTGAGAATGTGTGACCTCTGTGGTTAACCACTTTCAGTTTTTGTCTAAACGATCTTTGTTAACCTCGATGTCAGGCGATCCTTTAACTCGGAGGGAGTGGGGTGTGAGGAAACTTCCACTCTGGCTAAAAGGTTTAGCTTGCGAATGAGCACACCCTTACTACTTGATGAATACTTTTGGCGTGCATACTCCTTGGGGATATTCTACGGAAGTTCTGAGCGAGTTTCGTGTGAAAAGTGCTTGTACTTCCACGTCCTAGGTAATGTTCTTTGAGATTATGCACGAAGCGGCATCTACCCAACCACCTTCACCATTGTTTAAGAGTTTGTACCATATTATGTAGATGATAATGTACCTATACAAAAGTTATAAGGCCAGGCATCTTTTAGGGAGATAAGGTGGGAATATCCATCTTGTTTGAAGTTAGGAAAGAATATGCTTGAATATTCAACTCCACTTGGGAAATATGGTATGCTCACGTAACCAACTCTAGCTTGGAGAAATTAGAATCATGACTCAAACTGGAAAATGATAAGAAAATTTGTTAGGGATAGTGTAGATGATATTTCCTTTCGTAAGTTCATCATTGGTGATAAAAAACGCAATCTCGAAGCCTTAGTTCGAGAATTTCTATCCAACCGCCCTACCTTTGTTCGTAATGCAAGATGCTTGTACCTATGCTCGTCAAAGGACGAAAAACAAGTAAGTTCATGTAACTTAATTAAAAGAAAAAGTATTAATATTGGATTAATACTTCCCTTTCATGTCGTTTTGTCGTACGTCTTTGTCCCATGAAATCAAATGATTGACGAAATGTAATTATTGCCACGTGTTTGTTGTATAAGGATGCTCCTGTACCGATCATGCAAATGAAAAAAAAAAAGTGATTTCAAGTAAACTTGTCTCCTTTTATAGTAGAATTGAGGTTAGCTCATTTAACTTTATTTATAAGAAACGTGAAGTAGTGTTTTAGTACTTCCCTTTCATGCTATTTCGTCATTTCTTTGTCCGAATGAATCAAATGATTGATGAAATTGTTACAAGACTTTGGCATGAAACTTTACCACCCTACAACCCTGTCTTTTTTGTAGGATTTATATACAAATCATGTGAAGAGATATTGTACATGTCCATGAGATAAATGACGTAAACGAAATTTGCTCATGTAGTCTCATTTTGCCTAATAGGGAGAACTATGGCTTATGGATTCTCCATTTTCATGTATGTTGCTAGTTTTTTCTGTCTTGAAAAACTTTGTAGGGATCTAAAGAAGTCCGTTGATGAAGACTGTTTTAAATTTTGACTAGAAATTTTACCATCCACGCCTTCATCGATCATGATAGAATGTTTTGTACCTTCATGTGCCAGGGGCAAAAACAAGCAAGCTCATGTGACTTCTTTTTGCATAGAGGTATTGATCCAGGAACTAACACTCCCTATAAGGTACAGTAACGTTGAGAGCATTTATATTGATTGCTTGTGGCAATTTTCCTCCGTCTATTTTCGTTAAGATGGTTGGTCTCATAATAACGCGTGTTCGACAACAAATGGGTCTTCGTAGTTTGAAACAAATTTTGCCCTAAGATCAATGGCATTCAGGAAGATCCTTTTGAGGATGAGGACACCCGGTCTATATCTGACCGACTTGACCTTTTTCATAAAATGCCCAAAACATACATTGTTGAGAATATTGCATAAGGTGGGTTTTTGTAAGCCGTTTCTCATTTATGAAGTCAGCATAAGCGAGATGGTGATTGACCTATCCTCTGATGACATGTTACTTTAGGATGAGATCATGAGAGTCGGTAGTTGAACCTTTTAATGACTGCTTGGATATCATATAGAAGTTCGAAGGTTGTAGCTAAAGTTTGCATAGACATTTGGTACGCAAGTAACATGAACATGAGCTTCTCATGCCAAGCGAGATACGTTGACAATAATAGCTTGGGCCTCCAGCTCGGTGACGCTCATGGGGGTTGTTCTGAAATACTTTGGATAAATTTCATATATTTTCCTGTGCTACTTTAGAAAAAATCACGTTACTCTTGGTATGCATTGATGACTACAAACCATGGAGAAGAGTCTTTGTGCTTACACCGCTTAGTGTGCATGCACCTCGAATCTTCAACAACATTTCTCCTTCTGACAGAATCATTCACACAACTTTAAGAGAAATTGTCCGTTCCTTGGTACACTACGATATGATCAAGAATTGCCATGCCTCGTTGAGTAAAACTGGATGTTGAATTCGGCTAGTTGCAATTACCACTCGGAGACTCTTCTCATGAATGTTGGCTTATAGAAATGATATTTAAAGGGTCACTCTCGGAAATCAAGAGGATCTCGTAGTGAAAAGTATACTGTCAAATGCACTTGTGGTCATGAATAACTCGGTTCCTCATGATACAGCAAAACGAGAAAGACAATATTCATTCTTGTTCAACTCAAATATTCTCGAAGTAAATTAAAAGGAATATGAGCTCACCGGCAATCACACAACCACCAATTTTTGCCCAGAACAAACTCATCATTAATCCAAACAATATTCATCACCTAAGGTTACGATTTTTAGATCTTATCAACATTCTAAGCAAAAGTAGAGGGCGAATGGACGATCACCATGCAAGAATGCAGTTGGATGCACATGGCTGTGCTCTTCCCGCTTGAAAGGGTCCGAAGGGACGTTAATGTGAGCAGCAACGGGGGCAGGGGACCCCTTTCTCTATTTCTGCCTGCAGCACACATTTATAGCTCCATCTTTGTGTTCTCTTTAACTTCCGACGATCTGCATACTCCAGTAACAAGAAAAAATCAGTAGCGAAGGCCAATCAGCCAACTGGTTCGTCACTTGCGGAGAACGGAAGCAGAGATGAAGGGGTCGACTCGTCTCCCATTTTCAACTGAGCTTTTTGACCAGAAATAAGAGAAAAACCACACTGAGGACACGAAGTGGCTGGTCGATTACAACACAAGGCATAATAGCTCCAACGAGGTTTCGGAAAGGGTGATTCAAACAATGAAGGGCTCAGATTCAGCTCCCTCAAACTCCACTGGTGTGTGTTTGACCAAGAACCATTGTTCGAGCTGAAAGATTATGAAGAAACACTGGGAGGGTTAAAGACCAAGGGGTGCACGTCAATCTTGGTCGATCTCGCTAGGACGGCACAGACTGAGCATCTAAGTGTCGACGGATCTCTTGCGATGACATCCCTCAATACCCAACACCATCACATCCTTGAGCCACATTTGAGCTCTATCTAACTTTTTTTGGGACAAGGAGGGGTTCAGTGAGGCTTCGACCTTATCTTTGGTCGGAGTGACTATGACGACGACAACGATGAGCTGGACTAGTCATGCTAGCAAACTCTGCACTTTTTACGACCAGGAACGTCAAGATGAGGCTAGGGAGACTTGGTGAAGTGTGTGAGAGTGACGGAGGTTGGGGTTCGGTTAAACGTAGGAGATGGTGTATGATAATTTGTTATTAACTCTAAAAATGAAAAATGTAAAAAATGAATATCCGTAAGCCGTCCAAAAAATGATAAGTGTGTTTGTCTCGATAAAGTCAGATAAAAAAGTCTGAACTTTAGTTTTTCACTGTACTTGACTTTAGCTCTCGCTCGCGCATGTAGATCAGACGACACAATGATTTGAGGTTCGCTCCCCCGGCGCCATCCCATCAACACCTCTAATTGGGCGTCGAGTTGTTGCGAAGGCACAGAGTCGACCATCGCTTGTTTTCCTAGGTAAGTCTATGTGAGGCCCTCGCTCGGTCCACCCCAATTCCTCATGTATCAGTCGGAGGTGACGAACGAAAGATGGGGCATGATAAATACTTCTGGGGACACATGCATCTCCACCCACGTACATTAGGCCCGTCGGGATGGTTTTGCATCGGAAGGGTTTCATCGGTTTGAGCCTCTAGTGAAGCGTTTTGCACTGCACTCTGTACCCTGCGTGCCATATGGTCTTGAGCATAATCATGAGGGACTCCTTCCCATAGGGTGTGCTGAGGTTGATGTTGAGTTTCATTCGCCTTGTGGAATCCTCAAAGTTCCTCGATCGATTTTCATACAAATCAACACACGAAGTGATGAGAAAAATCTAATAAAGATATGTTATATTAATGGAAATTTACTGCTTAAGACTCGTACATACAGGACATTATGTAGCTCACTGAGATGTGGGTACTAAAGAGGCCCCAACCGACAAGCCCGACCGATGTATAGTCATCCCAGCTAGGCATAGGTAAAAAAGGAGATGTGCGGGCCTTCCCGAATCAATCTCAAATTCACTTGTAACAGGCCAAAAGACCAAATGCATACGTCCGATGTCACCACCCTTCCCCGACCCCTTTGATCTAAATATTTAATTTCTTATCGTGGTGCATACTAGGCACAGCGTTTCTATGTCGCATGTTAGCTTACTTACTGATCAAACAAACATGAGTTGGGGTCCAAAAGCCTGAATCGACATTAACGCTTGTAAATAGTGATACAAGTTCGGCGTGACTCCTGGATAATGTCCAATGACCGTTAATTAGAAATAAACATTTTTTAAAGCAATGACACTTTTTTCGAATATGTCAATTTAAAAGTTAGTAAATAAGATTCCCAGATTGTGCTTTTCGCACGTTGTCCATTGCCATGGGTTACTTCAAAAGGAGTTGAAGACAATCGAGCGAAAGCCTCAACGGGCCCCATTAGAAACCAAATGAAGGTCCACCCTAGTCTTTTCCATAGTACCTCGACACTCGAGTCGAGTCGTCGACCGAAGGAAGCCGGGGCAGGGGGCCTCGAATCCTCCTCATATCGTCCGAACCGCCATCACGCGCTACGAGGTCATGCAAAAGAGCACGTGCAACAATAATCTTTAAAATTCAATAAATTTCTCTTGATGACTACAATACATCATCGATCAAAATATTTTTATTTCGATATATTATACTCAAACTAGTTCTTTTTATTACCAATTAGGTAAATAATTTCTGATGGCGTTTTCTAATAGATAAGATTCTTATCACTATTGACAAATCACACCGGAGGAATTGGGATTTCGCCTTGGTGTATATAGAATTCACTTCGACGAATTCCCGTTAAAATGTTTTAATAAGAACAACTTGGGTACATAATATTACCTTGTCATGTTAGTCCTCCCTTAAATCTTGATGCAAACAATGTTTGTCTTCGTTAGCCATACCACTCCGTCCCAAACACTTTTCTATGCTCTTCATTTAGGCTTCATGGGCCCGTCCACAAGCCTTGGTCCATCACCTCAAAATATGTCTTGTAATCAAAGAATTCACTTTCCATTACTGATGCTTCACGGGAAACAATCTCCACATGAATTTTTATTACAGCCCCTAAGTATGATGATTTCTGATGTTGTGGAGGCTCCAAAAAGGTGCCCACAATGGAATTGGAAAGAAAGGTTTCTCGAGTTGAAGGGAAATATAGCGTGCTTGCTTTAGATTACAAGCGAGTAGTGATTTGTGGATAAAGGAATGTTAGGTAGTAAATGAATCCATACCAAACAAAATAAAAGAGTTGCACACTATGCCCATCGTGTACATATTCTCCATTAGTAAATTTTAAGGATTGATTCAAAGACCGACGGATACAAAAGTTCTAGTGTGATTGATTGAATCCGGATAGGTTCAGACGTATGCACATATGCAAAAACACCACTATGACACGACAGGAAGGTGAAGTACAAAGTCAAGGATATAGATACTCTACCATTAGTGGACATACTGCACTCAGTTCGCACATAGAATCCACTAAGCAAAGATAGAGGTTCGAAGGAAAATCCACTTACTTTTGAAAAGACAATATCTTTTACTTAAAAGTTTGATGGTAACTAATTATATTTTCTAGTAATACAATGGCTTCACATAGAGCTAAGTATGGCCTCCAATGGGTCACACATGCTTACAAGTAAATGTTGAGATAAATGCATAAATGTAAAGATAGAGGTTAGGGTGTTAGTAACTTGCATCCCTTATGAGTATCCTTCCCACATGTCTGGGTTATTCTTATTTACAGCTCGAGTTATCCAACCGACATCGTTTGCTCGAATGGTGTCACTCATCTTGGTTCTCGATTATTTGTTCTTATCAACTTGGTTACTACATGAATGGTTCTATCTCAAGTCATGGTCAGCTCGATTAGTTGGTGGTCAGCAAGATCGCTCATACTAGATTAGCATCAAGTTGGGGTAGCTCGAGATTGATCGTCCTCATATCATCCTTCCCCTAATTGAAAATGATTTGTCCCCAAATCTACACCATCCTCATACATAGTGAAATCATGTATGTTGAGGCAGCGGATAAGCCATGATATCTTGGAATGCCAACCATATGTGCATTTACGTTGACTCGCTCGGTGATCTTGAATAGCCCTTCAACTCGAAATATGAGCTTGTTTTTCCTCTTTTTAGGGAACTTTTCTTCTTAAGGTGTTTCCAAACCAAATCTCCATTTTGAAAAATCTTCTCTCTTCGTCGTCCATTCGCTTTGCTTTGGTTACGCTTATTAACTTTGATGATCTAAGCTTGACTCTTCGCATGAAGTAGCTTCATCTCTTTGACGCGCATCTCGGCTTCTCAACTGACCTCTCTATCACTTGGTAGTCGCATGAGCATGACTGGAATTAAAGGATTCCATATACTACCTCAAAGGATTATGACTTGGTAGTCAAACTCGGCATTACGAGGTATGCGAACACAACATTATTCTTTTGATTTTGAAATGCTTCTTTTGACTGGAATTACAGGATTTAATCCATGTACTACCTCCAATGATGAACCAATCCTATTGATTCTTGGTTTCAAGTGTTCGCAGAATAGTTGTCATGGTTCGATTGCCAACCTCAGTTTGATCATCAGTTTGCGGATAATAGGCAGTGGTGAAGTGGAGGTTGTTTTCGAACTTATGTCACGTCTTTCATAAATATCATAGAAACTTGAAGCCTTCTGACACGACGGTCTTCAAGACTCCATGTAGTCTCAAAAGTAGAGATGGACAATACATACAACATTATATGACTTGTGGCAATGATTGAAATGAGCCTTATTTGAAAATGGTCGAACCCAACCATGATCAAATCATTGGCCTCTACGTACGTGGAAATCCTAGTATAAAGTCCATATTAACAAGTTCCCACGGTTGGTCTAACGAGTAGAGGGTGTAGAATCCTTGAGGCTGAACTTAATTTTACACTTGCTAACAAGACAAATCACATGATGAGAACTCGAACTTGACTGTCCATTTGCTTCAAATAAAAAAGCTCTTTTGACATTGAATGGGTCTTGTCGACTCAAAAGTGTTCGACAATAATACCTCTTCCATGTACTTTTAAATTAGGAGCCATTATGAACTGTGGGGAATGCAAACTCGGAATCTCGAAACAAGAACCCTTTCACTTGGTGGAATCGCTCAAAAGGTCGAGAAAAGCACTTCGCCTACATTACTCTAAAGTCTATATCTTCCTCGAAAGGCTTATATATTATCGAATCTAACTAGCTTAGTTTCCATCACCGAGATAAGTTTAATTTCTTCGATAATGCATTTGCGACCACGTTTTTCGTGTTTGACTCATGCTTCAAAACAAATGGAAAGGCTGGTAGGAAGTCAAGCCATTTGGTTGTCTTTGATTGAGCTTGTGTTGGCCATTGGTATACATGTGTGATTTATGGTTAGTGTGTGGCACGAAGTCTCGGTAAGTACATAATGACTCCAACTTTTCAATAATAGAGATATGACATTGAACTCCTTATCGTATGTCCAGCTATTCAGTCTGGCTCCACTCAACTTCTTGATGAAGTAGGCAATGTGTCTTCTTTCTAACTCCTCTTATTCTAACTCTTGAAGCATCGCATTCGACTTCAAAAGTCTTTGAGAAGTTGGGTAGCACTAGAATAGGGACCCTGCTAAATCTCTTTTCAAGCACTGAAATTAGTGGGTCTATTAAGGAGTTGAATCCTAGAATAAGTCGCTTGCAAATGACATTAATCCATGAAAACTCCCCACGTCATGATTGCTTTGGATACCATGTTTAATTCAAAGAATTCACGCTTCTAGAGTTTCCATATAGCTTCTCGAGTCATAGTGTGTTGCGTATTGTTCGTAAGTGCTTGACATTCTATGTCTCGATTCGACTATAGACTAGAATGTCACCCAAGTAGACAATGATAACTTCCCAATGTATGGCCTCGACGTGTGGTTCATCAACGATATGAACATGGTGGGAGCATTCGAGAATGCGATTGGCATGACTAACCAAACGTGCACTCTCTACTTGGTTGAAGTAGTTTTTCACTCATCTCATTCTTTTATACTGATACAATAATGTCCTTCTTCCAAAAGGAGAGAACATGACCTCCATGCAACGAGAAAATGATACTTCACGGTTTATTAATTTGCCTGATCAACTATACATGTACATTCTCCATGATCCATCCTTCTTTATTACAAGACTAAGTAAGGACTAATGCTCCTTCGTTACCATTTAAAGGAGTTCATCTACTTACTGATGCAAATTCTTAGCTTCTCTTGGGGGACACGGATTGAATGGTTGATTTGGTGGGGATGCTCCAAAGCATCTGTTCACGAGTCAATTCTCGTTGGTCAATGAGTGCTCCTCCAAACTCTCTTGCACTAAATGCGAAAGCTCAACTCCCTTGATATCTCAAATCAGTTTCTCAACTGCCAGAGAAGTTGGAGAGTCTGGTAAGAGGGGCATAAGTAGGGCTGTAAATGATCCGGTTCGGATTGGGTTGTGTATATTTTGTACCCGAACCATTGTTATCGGGTTCATAACTTTCGACCCAAACCGTTAACCCGAACCAAAATAATTTTTTCAAAACCGAACCGAATTTTTTGGTTCGGTTCGGTTCGGGACCCCATAAAATCATAAAAGAAAAATCACTTTATAAAAATTTTGACTTACAATTCTAAAGTTCAAAAATTTTGACATATAATAGTTCCCAGATTTAAAAACAAAGAATGGTAATTACAAAAAGTCTAATTTCATGTAACTTTGAAATTTCAGCCCAGTTTAACACACAAAATTCACGTGGGCTTGTGCGACAATATCTTACAATGACAAGAATTTGAAAGCAAGGGATGAAAAAAAGTAGGGTTTTTTCCCTTATATAGTCATTACTTACAATGACAAAAATAACCCTGGTTATTGGGTTTTTCGGGTCAAACCAAACCCATTAAACTATAATGAGAAAAACCGAAAAAAAAAACCGAACCCAAATTAAAATATTAAAACCAAACCAATAAAATCAAAAAACAAAAAATCTGAAATTATCGGTTTGGTTCGGTTCGATTCGGTTTGAATTATCGGGTTATCAAATTTTATTGTCACCCCAGGCATAAGAATTAATTTCTTCTTGCTGATAGTAATGGAAAAAGAGGTGTGCACTCCACCATGTACAACACTACAATCATATTCCCATGGACTACCCAGTAATACGTGACCTACATCCTTCGATATGACATCATAGAGGATCTCATCCCCATTGCTCTTTCCAATCGAGAAGTTTACTCAAGCCTTCTTGGTTAGTCGAACATCGCTTTTCTTGCTAATCCGCAGTAGTCGGTATGTGTGTGGGTGTGGCTGTGATGGCAACTTTAGCTTCTCGATCATACTACTCAGGTGATGTTGGTGTAACTTCCACTGTCCAAAATAATCATGCAGATCACATCGTTCAGCATACACTTGGTATGAAAACTATTCTCGTGATGGCTTTCCTTACAAGCTGGTGTTGGACTTAAGGCCTTCCGGATGACTAATAATTCTCCTTCGTCTAGATACTTCTCGACTTCCTTTGTATACCAAATTGGGTTCGGCAAAGCTTCACTTGAACGATGTCTTTTGTTCATCGAATTCCTTTGTATAATGTTTCATCGAGTCGGACACTCAGATGCCTTTTGTTCAAGTCCTTGACACTTGAAACGTCTTTAAATGTTGTCTCAATCATTTGATCATGCTTCTGGTTTCAATGTTGAAGGTGGAGGTCTCCTCACATCATAGGATGGGAGTCCCGATTACTAACTGCTTCCCTTGTGGAATGGTGTAGTCCTTGTTGTAGGTCGACTGCCAGACCTTCTTACCAGTTGTTGCCTTGGTGGGCTAGTCCTCGCATGTCATCATTGGACTGGTATTATTGTAACTCAATTGCATCTCCAATAGGGCTGTTAATAACTCGGGCCGTGCTCGAACATCTCCTATTCGAGCCCGGCCTGAGCCTGACCGGGCTCTATTTAGTCAAGCTGGGTTCGAGCCAATCACAAAATTTTTGGGGCCGAGCCCTAGACGGAGCCCGTCCGAGCCCGAACCTCTCCAAAGTCATATTCCCACAAGTCTCCTCCGAGCCCGATCCGAGCTTCAATTATTATTTTTTTAAATTATTGATTATAAAATATTTTTAAAATTTGTTAAGTCGGCCGGACTGTTTGTCAGGTCTGTAAGTCAGCCCGAGCCCGACTTGACTATTAAAAGTTAAGGCCCAAGCCCGAGCTCGTCGAGTTTTGATTTTTGTCGAGCCGGGCTCGGGCCACGAGACAAGTCGGGCTGGGTAGTTCGCGAGCCGGCCCAGCTCATTAACACCCCTAATCTCCAATATGGGATTTGAGACATCAAATATACAACACAATTGTTTGCTCAGGTACTGAACTCCCAAGTGTAATTCGAGACTCATGTAGTGTACCTTAGCAACAATAATTTGATAAACAAATCTTACGGAGAGTGTTTTGGCTGAAAACTTCTTTCACCATGATCTAGTGCTTTGTCGTCCTTCTTGGCGGCGCTACTGGTTTACATGCTCCCACCAAAGGCCATCGTACTTTCATAGCTTTCGTATGGCCATGTTCACAATCGCAACTTCTACTACCTCCTCATACTTGAAGATTTGCTTGAAAGTGTACATCTAGTCGATAAACTCTTCCGAATCTAGGTTAGCATCTAATTCATGAAGCTGGACGAACATGACGGGACATCTTTTGTCCTGTCAATGGTGTGTCTGTGTTTTGACTAATATGTCCCTCCATAGGTTGACTTAGTCGTCTCAGTCTTGATGGCTGGTGGACGAGGTAATTCGTTAGGTATAAAACATCCTCAATTGTTTCGCAAAATCTTCTATTTGTTGCTCCAAACGGAAAATATGGGTTTCTTCTAAGGACTTTCTGTGATGGAAATGTCTTGATACTCAACTGAGTTTGTAAACTCGACATAATACTCAAATGAAACGGTGTGGCTGAAAAAGGTGGGAATTGGAAGGAAATGTGGCTCGAGTTGAAGGATAAGGAAAGATAGTGTGTAAGCTTGAGAAAACTAGTGAGTAGAGACATACGGATAAGGAAAGGTGAGGGCTCTCCCTTTAAATAGAGAAGAAAAGAAATGGTAGAGAGTAAATGACTTAATACTGAACGAAATAAAAGGGTAGCACTCTATGACTACCGGGTATAGATTTTAATAATACCAAGTTTGAGGATTGATTCGAAGATCGACACATACATAAACATCACCATGATCAAACGTACGCACATATATAGAAACATCATTATGATACGATACGAAGGCAAGGGGCAACACGGGCGATAAAATTACACCACTACCTACCGTTTGACATGACCAACTTAGTCCATAGTTAAAATCCACCATACGAAGATAGAGATCTGAAGGAGAATCCACTCACCTCTAAGAAACTAAAACCTTTATGATTGAGAATCTTAGTAACTTTATATATATTAAGTACGACCTTCAATGGGCCAATGTATGTGTACAAATAGATGCTGAGGAAAATGTAGAAAAATAAAGATAGTTTGAAATAGTTTGTGTCCCCATAGGAGTTGTAGTGGGGGTCGGAATGGGCACAGCAGCCTGTGCCGGAAGTGGATTCGGAAGAGGAGCCAGGAGATAAAACAACGGAATATTATTAGTTAGGTTAATTTTCTGTCTATAAAAGTTGTTTGGATTGGGTAGGCCAGCCTCAGTCATACGAGGACGGAAAGGAATAGATGATTCCAATACCGAAAACGAATGGGGGCGTTACCGAAAAGGGTGCGGAATGGAGTGACGCTGGAATGGACAGAAGGTGTGTAGGATAGGCGGCTGAATGATGAAAAAGAAGGGTTGAGATCAACCTCCACGGTTACAGATGCACCACCGTGAAAGAAGACTCGGATAGACTCGTTTGGCCATGGATACAAAGACACCACCACAAACAAGACGAGGATGAGGAACAATGCGGAGGATACAAAAACACCACCACCGGTTGAACGCTCGACTCAGTCTGCACTTGGAATCCTTAAAATGAAGAACGAGGTTGAAGGAGAATCCACTCACTTCGGGGAGAAGAAAAAATCTTACAAAGGGTTTATAATCGGATAATAATAAGTTCTCTCAAATGCTTACAAGGGCTCCCATTATATAGGGATTAGCTGAACAAGAACTTAAATGCAAGACAATGAATATAAAATAATGCATGCATGGCCACATTTATGGACGAACCATAAATGGCTTTTTGGAAATGCAACAAACATGAATGCAAGATAGTGGAGGCGAGGGTGGCTGGTCAATCAATGCATATTTAGTGCCTGTCTTCAATGCAAGGTTGCATCTGCTTCGACCAGACTTCCTTCGACGTCTCCTTCCTTCAACGCTCAACTATTCATACACATTCGCCAAGTACCATCCTTTTTGGGTACCAATATAGTGGAAACTGAGCAAGGGTTCAGACTCTCTCGAACCAATCCTTTTTCAAGCAACTCGTCAACCTGCCTCTGGAGTTTGTTAGCTTGCTCTGGATTGCAACGATAAGCCGGTCGATTTGGAAGAGATGCTCCTGGAACCAAGTCGATCTGGTGTTGAATGCTTCGCATAGGTGGTAATTCGATTGGCAACTCCTCCGGAAACACATCCTTGAACTCTTCGAGTATGGATACAGCTCGGGAATGGCTCGTCGATTGATCCTGGGTTGTTTCGACAAGAACTAGAAAATAAGCCTTCTCACCTTCATGAATCGCTCAAACCAATTGAACTCCTTTGAGACGTTGATCGGTAGATTGATTCTGCTGTACTGTCATAGACTGAGTGGTGAGGGGCATCAAGGTGACCTTCTTCTCGTCGACGTTGATGGAGTAGGTATTGCGATACCCGTCATGTTGCGCGCGTCGATCAAACTGCCATGGTCTTCCTAGGAGCAAGTGGCACACATTCATTGGAATAACGTCGCAAACGACTTCATCTTTGTAGCTTCTCACAATCGAGAATGGAACTCTCGCTCTCTGGGTAACTCGAACATCACTCTCCTTGTTAAGCCATTGAAGACGATAGGGGTGAGGATGAGCTTCGATAGGCAACTTCAGCTTTTCGACCATCGTCCTCGACACGGCGTTGGTGCAACTTCCGCTATCCACAATCACCAAGCAAACTTTTCCTTCGATTGTGCATCTGGTGTGGAAAATACTTTCCCTTTGATTCTCCTCTTTAGCGGGTGTCACGCTTAAATCCTTTCTAATGACCAACAATTCTCCTTCATCCGGGTACTCCTCAATATCCTCTGCATCCCAAGTAGGATCGACGTTCTCATTGAACTCTTCTTCTCCATCGGACAGCTCTCTAATGACAGCGTTTCTCCTCGTTGGACACTGAGAAGCCGTGTGTCCAAATCCTTGACATTTTAAACATCGTCGATCGATATCTCGCTCGTTCGACTTAACTTCAGGTCTAGTATTCGATGGAGTTTTTCTTGATGTCGTCGACGGTGGCTTTGCCTGGGAGCTACTCCCCTTATTGAAAAGCGGAACCTTCACGAATGAGCAGGTACTCGAACTTTTCGCTTGCTGCTGCTCAACCTTGTGGGCAAGCGCCCTAACATCATCGAAGTTGAAATATTGCTTAAGTTCGACAGCATCCGCGATCTGGGGCTTAAGTCCTTGAAGATACCTAGCAATGGTTTGCTCTTGGGCTTCTTGAACATCACACTGTAGCAAGAGTCACTCGAATTCCCTCGTGTACTCCGATACACTTGAAACTTGCTGAAGCGACTGCAACTTGAGGTAGAGATCCCGTCGATAATGCTCCGGCAGAAACCTCTTAGTCATAGCCTTCTTCATTTTCGACCATGGTCGTATCTAATCGCGTCCTTCTCTTCGACGCTGGTGGTTGGTGTTTTCCCACCATAAACTGGCGCACTTCTTCAATTTTAATGCAACCAACTTAACCTTTCGTTCCTCGGGCACCTCCTCATAGTCGAAGATGCGCTCTACCGTGTGCATCCAGTGGATGAACTCCTAGGGGTCCAAGTTTCCTTCGAACTCCGGAATCTGAACGCTCATCGTCGGGGTTCATCTCTCCTGCCTACGATACTCCGGTGAAGATCCTCGTTGAGACTCCTCACGCCATGGTTCTACTCATCATCGTTGTCTATTCGACTGCGGGGAGTCGCTGCATGGTGTGTCCGTAACGACTGTAGTTGCTGCTGAAGATCGGCTATCCGCTCCATAAAACGAGCAACTTGTGCTTCGTCTAGAGTCATACCGCGTTGAAATCTTCTGGCCATTGACAACCGCGGGCTCTGATACCAAGATGATACGGGGACGAAAAGGAATAGATGATTCCAAAACCGAAAACGAATGGGGACGTCACTGAAAAATGTGCGGAATGGAGTGACGCTATAATGGACAGAAGGTGTGTAAGGTAGGCGGCGGAATGATGAGAAAGAAAGGTTGAGATCAACCTCCACGGATACAGATACACCACCGTGAAAGAAAACTCGGATAGACTCGTTTGGTCGTAGATACAGAGAAACCACCACGAACAAGACGAGGATGAGGAACAACGCGGAGGACACAGAAACACCACCACCAGTTGAACGCTCGACATAGTCCGCACTTGGAATCCACCAAATGAAGAACGAGGTTGAAGGAGAATCCACTCACTTCGGGCAGAAGACAAAGTCTTACAAAGGGTTTATAATCTGAAAATAATAAGTTCCCTCAAATGCTTACAAGGGCTCCCATTATATAGGGATTACCTGAACAAGAACTTAAATGCAAGACAATGAATGTAAAATAATGCATGCATGGCCACATTCATGGACGAACCATAAATGGCTTATTGGAAATGCAACAAACATGAATGCAAGATAGTGGAGGCGAGGGTGGCTGGTCAATCAATGCACCTTTAATGCCTGTCTTCAATGCAAGGTTGCATCTGCTTCGACCAAACTTCCTTCGACGGCACCTTGGTTCGACAGTTAGTCGATGATGAGCAAGTTGACAGCTCTATTTGATGGTGCGTCGATGGTCCTTGTATCACTCAGTGACAGCCTAGACCTTCATCAATGCATTGAGAATTAAATGTATACCCAAACAAAAAGAAGCAGGTTAGACTTTTCGAAAGAAAATACCATGTTTGGTCGCATTACAAACAAACAATGTGAAACATAAATTGTTCGAGAATGCATTCCTTTTTTTCCATCAAGTTGAGTGGACAAAGTTATTTTTGGTAAAGTTTAGGCGTAACCGGGAAGGTTACGGTAGTGAAATTAGAAGGTTGTGAATATGGGAATTTTACCGAATATGTCTTGATCATAGTCAAGAACAAACACATTGTTTGGGTCATTTACTTGAAGATTTAATTTGCTTTCCAAGTGAACAAGATTCACTAACTTTCATTCTAGGTTTTTGTGTAATCTATCATTAGTGATTCTTCTTCTTCATTAGTAAAGACATCAAGATCTACCTAAATCAGCATAGCTTTCTTGGTCATAGTGTGCGCATAAGGTTTTTCCTTCTCTTTAAGTAGAGGATAATAATTTCTGAAGTGTCTTTTCTTTTCACATTCGTTGCACACGACTATCCATGGTTTTAGTTTGCCAAGAATGCTTTTCTTTGATCTTGCCTTTGTTTTACCAAGGCGTCATTTAGATGTAAATTGCAGAAGGTGCTTGGCAAATCATTGCGAGTTCGCCATCCGAATCAACTTTTTCTTCATCATCAAAATCTTTTCTTTCGATGCACTGAAAGCTACTGGGGCTCCGTTCATGTCTGATTGAGAGGTTCACTCCATCTCGTATAACATTAAAGAGCTCATCAGTTGAATTAATCGAATAATAAAATGAATCTTTGCTTCCTCTATATTCATTTAATTATCTTCCCAAGATCTGCCTAGAATACAAGAACCTTTGTTGCTAATTCAAAATTAGTATAATGTTTGCCAAAATGAGTTAAGACATCAACCAGGAGGCTAAGTCTCTAGAACATTTGTTCTACATATTCCTCACCTTTCAAAGTAAAATTTACATGTTGATAAATTAAAAAATTCATCTTAATTTGTTTAATCTAGTCTGTCCCCACATACATAGTGATAAGCTTATTCTAGATATACTTGCACGGGTAGCAAGTTGAAAATTAAGGAATTCACTTTCGGACAAAGCATTGAACACTAAATGCGTAATCGTCTTAATGAGTCATTTGACCATAATGTATTCCTTTGTAGGACTTCCATCTAAAACATTTTGTTGGTTCTCGGGTATAGAAAGTGGATCATCTTCTATGTAAGACCGCAAATAGTCATCGATTGCATTGGCAATTGCACGCATTCGAATTTTTCAGTAGGCAAAATTCTTACCGTCAAATATGAAAGAATTCCCAATATGTGGTTTTGGTGTATAATGATTATCAAGCATTAGTTCAATCCTCGTAGAATTATGCAGGTTCAAAAGTATAGAACCTTGACGATTACCGCGTAGAACCTCAATGAGCTTCACGCGTTTGTAAGGTAGGAATTGGATATCAAACCGACAATCAAGCTCTGTTACCAGAGCAGGAGTATCAATTTGACTAATCTAAAGTTTATGTTCACGTATCAATTATTGAATTCTCACAACAAAACTAAGATGTTGACTGTGAAAGAGCATATAGTTGATTTAAGCTTTTCTAGAATTTCAATACGCAATTAAGTTTCTATTGAATAAAATTGTTATACCAGTCTGTGGATGCTAATTGAGCGTACAACTTCGATAGAGTTATAGCAATCGAGTGCTTACAAATTAGTGTCAAAGTCCACTTAAAAGCATTTAACTTCTTTTCACAACTCCTCAATGGAAGATAGCTTATGTAAAACACCACCTTCGAGAAGGGCTTCTGTAAGAAAAAACATATGGAATGAATCATGAAATAATTCGTAAGACACAAGGAATTACATACTAGTTCGACAAACTTTGCTTACATCCACTTACCAAGAATTTATATGATTATCAGTAAATGAAATGTATTAACGAATACAAAAAGTGATACATGATCAATGCTCTATATCACAGACAAGAAGGTTCTACACCGAAGTAATTGATTGCATAGATTAACGTGACAAACAATCACATATGATTGGACGTTCCCCTCGGGTGGTGCCCTTGCCTGCACACAACCCTCTACAACTTGCATTCAAATGTTTCATTATGACGGTGCTAATTTTCACAATAACTTGTTGCAACTTCCCTGGTGCGGTCCCTCAAGACACCACCTTCATGGCGATTCCCACGTAAGTAGCTAACAATCCATGTAATAGTTCAATCAACAGGCAAAGAAGTCAACAGGTGTCTCGCCCGGTCTAGCACTCCGGCCGCCACAACTTCCTTTGCCTCAATATTTATAAACCTATCCCAATCCCTCTCAAAAGTCTCTCGCTCCTACTTGATGGCCGCACGCTTAGCTGCCTCAGCTACCTTGGTAGTTTTGAGGGTTATGTCATTCCCAGCTAAATGCACGACCGTGGCATCTAGCTCTTCCTTGAGACGATGAATGGTGGCAGACAACTCGTCCTACTTCCAGCAAAGATCTACCCCTTCGAGAGACAACTCCTCCACTCGAGCATAGGATGGAAAGGGCAGGAACCATGCCAGCTCTTTCTCTTCCAATCTCGCCTGTAGCGTGAAATTCTCTTGTCGCTCGGTCCACAAATGCCAGAAGGACTTCTGAAGAAGCGAGAGTATAACTCCTCACACAATGGATGTCGTCTCGTTTCGAGTAGAAATATGCTCCCTCTCAGCAGTTGATAGCTCAAAGGATTTTCCAGAAGGCATGTTGTCGCATTAGCTCAAACATGTCTACCAAAGCACAAAGACAACATAGATGTCAAAGTAATAATATAAATCCTCACAAGATGATTCATTAACCGTAACAGAACAACTTTTCAAGGAGCAGTTCGTTTCTGGTTCACAATATAGGAATGCTTTAGAACTTAATTGCTCAAAAGTGAATTTCCACACAGCTTCTGTCTCTTCTCAAGATGAGCTTGTAAGCACACAATAAGCAACCACACAGAGTTACTTAGGATAGATAAAAGAAAAAAGGGGTTGGTACCTCACATATCGGAACCTGACTTCTCACAGTGTGAAGTTGGGGTATCCATCCTACACACAGTCCAGACGGGCATAGATACCACAGCCGTGAGTCACTGCATTACACATCCTGTACCTATGGTGGAATTTTCAACTGCGACACCTCCCACATAACTTGCTCTACTATCTCTCTAAATTAGGAAGTCGAGACTTCTGCACAACACCCCTATGCTCGAGATGACCTCTTTTCATTGTGGCAGAATTCCCAACTCCTGCTCTACCCTATAGACATAAGACTTTTGGCATGCACCCGCAAGTACGTGTATAACTACACAAACTCCGCAGTTTTGTGGCTTCCTTACGAAAAGATACGACAAGAACGACTTCTTGCCGATGGGCTAGGAACTGGTTACTGCAATCAGAATAAGTATTTACTTAGGCGATTCGCCAGTCGCTCGTTGAACACTCTGAGGACACATAGTCCCTCTCAAGAAAACCAAAGTAGTACACAACCCTTGGCACTCTGACACGCAGTTGTGAAAGATAACCGGGCGATCTCTTAGTACCATCTATTCTCTGCTGAATCACATATATGACACTACCTCAAAGATTCACCCATATCACAAAGACATTGGGAAAAGGTTCATCTGTTTGTGTAAGCAAGGTTGTGATTTATTGAGGAAAACATTCAGGGACTGCTCAGGTTCACTTGGCAATCTCGTTGATTTCCTTCCCAAAACTTGCAAATTACAATAGGTTAGATAACATCAAGCGGATAAGTGCTCAATTATCGCTTTGTGTATGTAGGATATTACTCAACATTAACTTTCCATAACTCACTTAGCGTCATTAGAATGGAATTCTTTAGTTTAAAATTCGACCGTGGTTGATCTGATTAAGAAAATCACTAACAATTAAATCATGTTAAGCTTTCCTCTTTTGAAATAATGAAACTTATCTTTAGTTAACTTCCACAATTAGAGGCTTTAATACCATAATTATGATAAAATATATTATAGATTGAATTATAATATTTAGGACATCCATATAATGATTGAAGGATCAAATTAATATGGCTAATTCAAATTATGATTCAAATCCAATATTTTATTTCGAGAAAAGTAATTATTTCCTCGTTTATAAAAGGATAGATGCAGTATTACAACGACACCATGTTTGTAATGCATCATTACTTTCCTGAAGCTCTTCATCAAAGACCAGCCAAATGTTACAATAACACATTACTTTGATTTATTACACAGTACAAACATTCCCGAAGCTCATCATCAAAGACAAGCTCATCATCAAAACCAATGTTAACATTCTCCCCCTTTTTGGTGATGACAAAATACGAAGCTTTAATTTAATGATAAGGGTTAGAGCAAAGTGTTTGATATACAAACTCAATTATTCCTTAGAAAATCAGAGTGCATAGAGAGGAGAGGTCAACTCAATCCTGAGAAACAAGTTTGAAAAAGAGGAGAGCACATATATTATGAGCATCATCAACATCTCTATCAATTAAAGTTTATATCATCACCTCCAACTTCCCAAGCCTTCAGCAAAGTAAAGCTAAGTTCTCAATGAGGACCTTTTGCGGCTTTGAAGGGGATGAATCCTTAGGGAAAACAACATCCTTCTCGCCTTTAACATGCTTGGATTTCTCATCAGGTCTTGCCTTTCCGCCCACCGAAGCAACGATTTCTCACTTTGTGGGTTCCTTAATAAACATACCATCAGAACATGCATAGCCCATGCTCTCAACAAAGTTAGAACCTATCACCTGGGTGGTCCAAGCATCGATTTTGTTTGAGGGAGTCAGATCCTCACCATAAGATTTCAGCAGAGCATAGATAATATGAGCAAACGGTAGCGCTCGACCTTCATCTTGAACACATGAAGGCATATGACAAAGATCACGCTTGCTAGATTGACATGAAATGCCCGCTTCAAATGCACCATCAGATTCATGTCTCTAGGCATGATTGAGTCATTGATTCCTATGCGATGAGCCAAGCAGGACATCACTGCTTTATGAAATGATAAAACTTAGCGTAGTGTTCTGTAGATATCCGATGGTATGAATGTGGACACCATCATTGATGATCTGATAAGCGTCTAGCTTTCCCTCATTGATGACCCTCAAATTATTGATGGGGGCACTGTTGAAGATCCGCTAGACATAAAAAACATAAAAGACGAAAGTTTTTTCTCCAGTAAGCACCTTGATGAGCTTAATAGCGGAATCCTCCTTGTGGAAGGTGATGTTGGCATAAAATTCTTTCACTTTTGAAAGAGAGCCTACATCATTATAATCATAGAAGGTCTTTCTTCCATGTCAATTTCTCAAACAAGTGAGAGAACACGAGCTGATGTTGGTCAAACCAGGCGAAGCCAGCCTGCTTGGACGCGACAACAATCCTACCATCTAGATTCCTATTTGATCATCAACAAGCATACGATTTAACTTAGCATGAGACACATTCTTATCTACAGCTGGTAGAAATGTAAATGGATCAACAACAACCACCTTTTATTTATTAACAATAGAAGAGCCAAGCTTTAGATCATCCTTACCACCTAACAGAGCCAGCTTCTTCTTGCTGTGTGTTAAGACACTAACAGACTTTTTAGCGCCACAATATGTGGTTACTACAGGGGATCTGGTGGGTGTGAGGTCAACCACCACCTCTATTTCAGCAATATCATCCTCCACAGCAGAGGACTTCTCCACAATAGGAGACGAATCATCAGCAACATCCTCTTAAGTGAAGTTCTCTGATTCCTTTTCAGGATACATAATCTCCTTTTCGGGGATGATAGGCTATGGTAGCTTAATCGGTGCAACCTTGCTTTCTTCAGGCAATACGACCTGAACATGCTTTGCAGCAGGAGTAGGATCTGTGATAGTGGTGGATTCAGCATGCAACGCCTCAGCAACAATGGCAATAGTAGCCTTAGCGAGAATAATAGATTCATCCTTAGCAGTCCCAATGATGGAGGCCACCTCAGTAGCTTCTTCAAGAAACGATTTCTCAACCATAGAAGTGGATGAAGGGTTGTACACTTCGCTGCGACTTCTACTTGGATGAAGGATTCTCCACCTCAGTAGGAACAACCATGGGCTGCGATTTCTTCTTGGGCATAACCTCACCCTTGGATTTTGCCGACTTTGGAGCCATTGGTGTTGATCGGAGTAAGGAGAGGAAAAGCGAGAAGAATGAAGAAGCTTAGGGTTTTTTTTTTTGAAAAGGAAACGTTGTGGAGGACTAAGATGTGACAGTTTTAAAGGAAAAAACAAAAGTAAAAACAAATTATATGACTAGGGGAACAAAAGATTTGATGATATCCCGTGGGAATATCATTAGAGAATATAACACCGGCATCCTTTAAGGCAAAATTAATTAGAGAGAATATTTTCTCTACAAATGGGAACAATTATTTCTCACAATAAGATTTATTAGAACATTACATGTTTTTCACCCTAATAATTGGGATTACATATCCATATTTCGTTTCGCAAATGTATAAACCTTTCCTTTTCTAGAGGTTTAGTAAATATATCAGCAAGTTGTTGCTTAGTATGAACATATTGAATATCAACACTTCTCGTTTGCACATTATCATGTATAAAGTGACGTCTCAACTCGACATGTTTGGATAACGGGTGATAGACATGTCTCAACTTGTGTTATCTCACATTATACGAATGCTATAAAAATGAAGATCAGAATCTTCAAGTTGGTGTCACATCCAAAGTAGTTGGGTGCAATAGCTAGCTACTACAACATATTCACCATCGGTTATGGACAAAACAACTGACCTTTGCTTTTTAGAAATCCAGGAAATTAACTTATTTCCTATTAATTGACAAGTACCATATGTGCTTTTTCTGTCAATGCGACATCTAGTATAATCATCATTCAAAAATCCTATAGGATCCAGCAACAATCCTCTAGGTTCCCATAGACCAAAGTTGACAGTTTTCTCATGATATCGAAAGTTCCCATTTCTTAAATAGACTTAGTAGCTTTATCTTCCGGTTGTGGTCGCCAAAAACTTGTTGACGCTAAAAGTGCCCCATTATTGAATTGTGTTGCTATGGTTGATTAGTATGGTTGCCGTGCAAAATTTAAAGCAATAGATAACATGGAAGACGAATGAAAATTTTTATTGTAGAAAAGAGTATCACAATCATATAACAAATTTTACACAGACTTATGGCCATGGTAAAATTTAGCAAAAATTTAAACACATAGTGATTGAACGACCAAAGAGCCGAAAATGTCGGCGGCTACGATAGGCTCGTCTATCAAAGGCTGGCTTGGAGGGTTGATGATCAAACATGGTGTGTTTCGGGCACGGAGAAAGGTTTCAGGTTACTTGGAGGAGAGCAACATGGGTTAGATCAATTTTGCCTTTTGGAGTTATGAGACAATCCTCCACTATTTTCGAATAGGACGTGATAAAAAAATATGGATCAAATAAGGAGTTACATGAGATTTTAGATTCCAAAGTATACCTTTTTATTCTAGTGATGTTGTATTGATTGTGGTTGAATAACATCTTAACTCACCAACAGACTGCTTCTCCATGAAAACCCTTTATGAAGTACCGTCTTATTGTATAATCCTTTCGTTTCTAGATATATAAGCACTTTATCTTGAGTTTACTTTTTCTTAGTTAAACACACATCTCGAGTTGTCTCCTAATTTTCCATATTTTGGTCTATGGATATGAGTTTTCCCAAGTGAATGGGCCTTCTTAGATGAACCCAGCCACAAGAATACAATTTTTAAACACAGGTAGAAAAAACCGACATACAAATGATATAGTGTTGGATAAATCAGACTTACAAGAAAGTACAAACGGTGATTTCACTATGAACATTGCGAAACAAGTTTTATAAGTGATTAACCTACAACAAATTTTGAAAAGCTAAATAATATGTTACACTGGGGGAATTGTAGGTTTCGGTATCATAGTTGTGGATTGTTGTCGGTTACTACCAATCATACATCCCATTAATAAAGGTAATCACGGTCAAAGCCTTGGAAATAACATTATTGGTAACTCATTTTGAAGGTAGAGTAATTTTATATTCTAAACGGCACTTTATGTGGTTAGTCATACGAGTTTTGATATGACTTTAATAGAATTTGGCACATTTTCAGTTTAGTTTAGTTTTATATCAGTATTTGTTGTCTTTATAGTTTTTTGAGTCTGGTTCGTGGTGAAAACCGTGTTCTTGTTGAAGCAGGAGAATGAGGAGAGATTTGAAGTTTTAATAAAACAGAACATGTTGGCCGATCAAGGCCAAAGTGTATAAGGATGTGTCATTGGAGAATCTGTTGCGGGAAGGATGCATCGATCTATAACGAGGACGTTACCTTCACCAATCTGTGAAGTCCTTCATCCAACAATTTAAATTTACTAAAGATTATGTCTGGAAGAGATAGAGCGTCAACTAGTTACCCATTTTTGTCCCTTTAGGATATTTTATCTTTTAGGGGACTATTTATATTTCTAGATGTAATCCAAGGGGATGGGGTTCTTTTTGTAGAGAACTTTGGTTATGAAGAAAGATGAACGAGGTGACTGTTAGGGTTAAACTGGAGATTGAGACGAGGCGTCTACGTCCTGCGTCCAAAGGTCGTAAGGGTGTTCTCTTTTCTTTTCTCTAAATTAAGGGCCTTCTCTTTTCTTTTCTCTAAATTCTATGAAGTCATCATCATTTTACCTACAATTTGGATTCTTTGTTATTTTCTTTATGAACTAATTTTATTTTTTAGGCTTTCAATGGAATCTAAAGTTTTCCTTTAATGAGCAAATTATTTTTCTTGTGTTATTTGAATTCGTACAATTATTTATTCATATCGGGATCATAAAGTGGATCATTAGTTAATTTAATTTGGAAACCTAATCGGTCTTTGGAAAAGTAATTTTGGTTAAGCCGGGAATTGGATAGCCTAAGTTAGCGTTACGTTGTAAAACAATGCTATTCAGAATTAACACATAATGGGTTCCCACTAATTAATTGGCTAGGAATAGAGTGATTAGCTCAATACAGGGAATACGTCATTTGAGCACTCGAAAGAAGCATAAGGAGATAACAGAACCCTAGGTTAATAACTTAAGTGTTCGATAACCGGAGAAGCAAATGAACGAGTAGATTAATTCGTTAAGGGAAGAGGATAACCTGAGGCTTTTTAATAATTGAATTTTTGTGTTAGTTGTTTATTTTATTTTTTATTTTATCCAATATTTATCTTTGTTGATTTAACCTTACTTTTGTTTCTCTAGTTGATTCTCTATGAGAATGACCTCTACTTGCCTATCTACAAGTTAGTTAGATTTTCTAGAGTATTTTAATTTGTCGCCTTCGTCAAGCACGATCAAATTGCTCCTAATGGCTTTTTGGAGAACATCATGCCATTGTCATCCGAAGGGAATATTAAATCAGTATCATTGGTGATATCTACTATCGAACTTTCGTCAATGCTAATGCAACATGATAACTCTATAAAAGTAGAGTTATTTAATACTCTCAACAGGGTTTTACATGGCTTGTTGTAATTATTTAGGTTAGATTTTGAAAGTGTAAACTGTATTTTCGGTTTAGTTTAGTTTTAAGCCGATATTTGTTATTTTATTATTTTTTTACTTTTTTGTGTTGAATGAGTTATCGAGTTGATACATCTTGGTATTTCTTTGAATTGATGTAAGTAAAAGAGAAAAAACTTGAAGTTTCGATAATGCGGACTGAAATGGACGACAATTGATAAAAGAACACGTCCTTCTAGTTTGGGGGATGTGTCCTCGGTGAATCTGATGAGTGAAGGGCGCGACAGTCTACTCAGATTGAGCGAACTTTTTGAATATTGAGAAGAGGTCAGAAGAAACCAATAGCGAGGGCAAATAACATTCTAAATGTTGAGGATCCACAACAACGAAGGAAAATGCGGGAATATGCGCAGCCAACCCCCCAAAATCATGCAGGATTCCTACGTCCGAAAACACAGGCAAACACGTTTTAGATTAAGCCATCTATTATTCACATGATTGAAAATTCTAATTTTGATGGTTTGATAAATGAGGATCCACATTAGCATCTCACATGTTTTGAAGATTTATGGGGAGCTTTCATGTGCAATGGAGTATTAGCAGAAGCAATCAAGTTTCGGCTATTTCCATTCTCCCTTCGGGTAAAGCTAGATCGTGGTTATATTCGCTGCCTGGCGAATCAGTCAGCTCGTGGGATGATCTCAGAAAGCATTTCTTGTCCAAATACTTCCCACCGAGCAGGACTATAAAAATAAGGAATGACATCACCTCATTTCGCCAACTACCCAATGAATCTATGCACGAAGCAATGGACAAATTCAATGAGTTGAAAAGATTATGTCCCTACCACGACATACCTAAATGGATGCTGGTTCAGAGCTTCTATGGTGGGTTAGCGGAGCAACTTCAATCGACAATTGACATAGCTACTGGGGGTACAATAATGAACAAAACACCGGAAGATGCGTTGGAATTGTTTGAAGTAATAGCAACTAATGGCCAGAGAAGAACACCAATAAGAGGAGGAGGCTATCATCAACTTGACGCCATAACCGCACTTAGCACTCAATTGGAAACTCTCACAAAAGAAATGGCTTCATTATGCACTTCATCTGAGACATCTAATAATGCTCGTGCTAATTTATAGGTCATGGAAATGCAAGAATTGGACGAGGCGAATTATGTGTGTTCCAATATCCGAAACAACCCGTTCTTCAATACATACAATTCGGGATGGTAGAGTCACCCCAGTTTTTCTTGCCGAGATAACCAAGACCCTCAAGATCCAGGCCAGCCAAGGACAAGCCAACCATCAGGCGTTGCAACAGCAATGCAACAACCCGTAGGTGAGCCCAAATCTAGTGTTGAGGATTTGTTGAGATAGGTACTTGCAAGCAATGAAGAAGTTCATAAACAACATGAGGAGACACAAAAGCAGCAAGAACTGATATTAAAGGACTATGCAACTTCAATCAAGCAATTGGAGATGCATATGGGTTCAAATCGTAAGATCACTGGTCATGCGGTCGCATAGAGCGTTACCAAGCAATAAAGAGCTTAACCAAAAAATAGGGAGAATTGCAGTGCTATCACTCTTCGAAATAGAAAGGATCTTGAAGAAGAATTTGAGAGACAAAAGTTTGAAAAGAAAGTAGTTCGTGAAAGACGATGAAACAAGGTACGTGAGGAAGAGTCTAAAAACGACTCCGAAGAGCTTGATGCAACGATACCGGTACGTACCAACCCTATTCCTATAGTTCCAACATTTCCACAAAGACTCAGAAAACATGCTGAAGAGCAACAATTTAAGAAATTTCTTGAGGTCTTTAAAAAACTGTGGATTAACATCCCATTCCCGGAGGCTCTTGAACAAATGTCGAGCTACATAAAGTTCATGAAGGACATCCTCTCGAAGAAAAGAAAGCTCGTTGGTCATGAAACAATCTCCTTGAGAGAAAAATACAATGCGATCTTACAAAGGAAACTCCCTCCTAAGCTTAAGGATCCTGGTAAGTTTACCATCCCTTGTAACGTTGAGAAGGATTTTTTTGGACACGCCTTATGTGACCTAGGAGCGAGTATCAACGTGATGTCGTTCTCTGCTTTTTGAGAAATTGAATATCAGTGAGGTAAGACCTACATCACTCACTCTACAATTAGCCGATCATTCTTATACCTATCCTAAGGGTATTGTGGAGGATGTCCTAGTGAAGGTTGACAAGTTCATATTTCGCGCTAATTTCGTGATTCTGGACTACGAAGAAGATCGTGAGATCTCCATTATCCTAGGAAGACCGTTCCTAGCCACAGGGAGAACAATAATTGATGTCCAAAAGGGGGAACTGACGACGAGAGTTCAGAACCAGGACGTAACCGTCAACATTTATAATGTTATGAAAATGCCTAACGAGTTTGATGAGTACATATACGTGGACATAATCGAAGAAGTTGCATACGAGACATTTTTGGGATCATGTGAGTTGGAGTCAGAATAGGAATAACCGCATGAAAATGTACCACATCACAAAGAATTTGAGAAAGGAGATTTAGCATATATACGTCAATTCCCAAAAGTGGAACCACTTGATCGTCCTTCGTCAACAATAAAACCATCCATTGAAGAACCCCTTAAGCTAGAACTAAAACCACTGCCCGAGCATTTGTAGTATTCTTACTTGGGTAAGGAAAATACTCTTCCAGTTATCATTTCATCATCATTGACTAATAAGTAGGAAGATATGTTGTTACAAGTGCCCTAGGAGTATAAGACGTCCATTAGATGGTGACAATCGCGGACATCAAGGGGATTAGTCTGACACTTTGCATGCATAAGATCGTGTTGGACAATGACAAAAAGCCCACAGTTGAACAACAACGAAGACTATACCCGCATATGAAGGAGCTGGTGAGGAAGAAAATTATTAAGTGGCCTGATGTAAGTATTATTTATCCGATCTTGGACAGTTCTTGGGTGAGTCCAATACAATGTGTGCCGAAGAAATGAAGCATGACGATTGTTGAAAATAACAAAAATGAACTCATCCCAACAAGGACAGTCACCAGCTGGAGAGTATGCATGAACTAGTAGAAACTCAATGCAGCAACATGCAAGGATCACTTCCCAGTTCCCTTCATTGATCAGATGTTGGATCGACTTGCAGGTAAAAGTTAATGTGTTTTCTTGACGGTTATTCTGGTTATAACCAGATAGCAATCACACTAGAGGATCAGGAGAAGACCACGTTCACTTGCCCTTATGGTACGTTTGCTTTCCTCCGAATGTCGTTTGGTTTATGTAACGCACCTGCCACTTTTCAATGTTACATAACAACAATCTTCTCTAACATGATTGAAAAGACCATCGAGGTATTTGTGGATGATTTTTCTGTATTCGAATTGACATTTGAAAACTGTTTAGATAACCTTGAGGCTGTACTAAATCGTTGTGAAGAGACAAACTTCATTTTAAACTGGGAAAAATGTCATTTCATGGTACACAAAGGTATTGTTCTTGGCCACAGGATTTCTGAAAGTGATATTGAAGTTGATAAGGCTAAAGTGGAAACAATCGATAAACTACCACCTCCAATTTCAGTAAAAGGTGCCCGAAGCTTCTTGGGCCATGCCGGATTCTATTGGCGATTCATTAAAGGCTTCTCCAAGATCACGAAACCGTCATGTAACCTCTTGAAGAAAGATGCACCTTTTTTGTTTGACAATAAGTGATGGAAGCATTTCTTGAGTTTAAAGGAAGTTTAGTCTCCATCCGGATCACCATAGCTCCTGAATGGATTCAAAATTAAGAATATAGAAGAGGCTTGAACTATGTGTGATGCTAGTGACTCGGCGATAAGAGCTATCTTAGGGCAAAAAAAAGATAAGCATTTTCATGCAATCTACTATGCTAGCAAGACGCTAGATTTAGCGCAGGTAAATTACACCACAATAAGTTTTCAATTGTGTTTGCTTTTGACAAGTTTAGATCGTATAGGATTGGATCTGTAGTTTTTATTCTGACCATGCTGCTATACGATACTTAATTTCTAAAGCAGACGCAAAACCAAGATTAATTCGTTGGGTTTTATTGTTGCAAGAGTTCGATCTAACTACTGTAGACAGGAACGGGACCGAGAACTAAGTGGCGAATCACTTGTCAAGATTGGAAGAGCGAAATGTGACTACACATTCAACAATGATTGATGATTCTTTTCCGGATGAACAACTACTCACTGTTGACGAAGTTGCACCTTGGTACGCCGACTATGTGAACTACATCGTGGCAGACGTTCTCCCTCCGGACAACACAAGTCAACAATGCAAGAGATTTATGCATGAAGTTAAGTTTTATATGTGGGATGAACCTCTTCGTTTCAAGAAATGTGCAGATCAAGTCATTCGGCGATGCGTCCCTGAAGAGGAAATGATGTCGATTCTTGAGCAATTCCATCCGCTCCATTTGGTGGGAACTTCGGCGGTCACAAAACAGCAATGAAAGTTCTCCAATCAGGTTTCTTTTGGCCTACCTCTTTAAAGATGCACATAATCTTGTTGCCCATTATGATCATTGCCAACGTGTGGGAAACATTTCTCGTCGTGCTGAGATGCCTTCACAGAACATAGTAGAAGTGAAAATCTTTGATGTGTGGGTAATAAACTTTATGGGACCATTTGTTGACTCTTTTAGGAATAGATACATTTTAGCTACGGTTGACTATGTATCTAAATGTGTTGAAGCGACTGCATTGCCAACTAATGATGCGCGTGGAGTATTAAAGTTTCTCAAACAGATTTTCACGCGTTTTGGAGCACCAAGGGCCATTATTAGTAATGGTGAAGCACATTTTTGCAATGGAAAATTCCCTGCAATCATGAGAAAGTACGGTGTCAAGCACAAGGTTACCGTACCATCCGCAAATGTGTGGCCAAGTGGAACTGTCAAATAGAGAAATAAAGAGGATCCTAGAAAAAACGGTGAGCACTAACATGAAGGATTGGTCGATCAAATTGGATGATGCTTTGTGAGCATATCGGAAAACATTTAAGACCCCAATTAGAACATCGTCATACAACTTGGTCTTCGGAAAAGCACGTCATCTGCCGGTGGAACTTGAGCATAAAGCGTATTGGGCGATTCAAAAGTTCAACATGGATCTCACTGCAGCAGGAGAACATAGGCTTATGCAACTGAATGAAATGAAAGAAATTCGCTTAGAAGCTTATGAGAATGCCTGAATCTATAAAGAGAAGACCAAATTGTGGCATGATCATCGAATTAAAGATCGCAAATTTTTTCCAGGTTAGCTCGTGCTTTTATTTAATTCATGTCTTAAGTTGTTTTCAGGAAAACATAAATCCCGTTTGTCTGGACCACTCAAGATTACCCAGATATTACGTTACGGAGTCCTCATGTTATTGGGAAATGATTATTCAAACATGTTTAAGGTAAATGGTAACCGAGGGAACCCCACTTAGGTGGTATTGTTAACCGAGACCCGATGACACTAATGATGAAAGACGCCTAAACGAAGTCAAGCGTCAAGCCGACGACGTGAAATCAAGCACTTATTGAGAGGCAACCTAATACTTCGTTTCAGTTTAATTTATGCATTTTTTTGTTTTGATTATGCTTTAGTTTAACGTAATTTTTATGCAGGTAATATGTGGTGGACCGAAGGTCTCGTATGGCCACACCACGCTTTTGTGCGGCCACACAGACGGCAGCCACCATCACAGAAGGTTTTGTGTGGCCCCACCAAACTTTTGAGTGGCCACACCATTAGAACCAAATACCACAAAATGCCTCGTTTGATCACACCACACTACACTTTCATGTGACCACGCCACCTTTAAAAAAATAAAATTAAAAAAATAGAAACTAAGAAAAACCAAAATCGTTTTTGTTTTCACCCTCCTTTCTTATTCTTGACTTTTCACTCTTTTTTTGCTCTTACCCTAGGGGAAAAGGAGGCATCATGGCACCCACCAATCTCCCAAGGTGTACCGCCCCAGCCGATTGCAGAAGTGCGCACCCGATTCCAACAATTAGGACTTTGAATTGCCACCTCCCTTCTCCGGGCCACAATAATGATGATTCCGAGGACAAAGAATATGGCGCGTGTCGTTTGCCTTTCCATTTCTTTCTTTTATATTTCTTTCATTTCTATATCATCGGGATGATGCTTGGTCTAGGTTTAGGGGATTTGCATTTGCATTTTTTTTAGATTAGATTAGTTGATTGCATGAGTTTAGATTTGCATTTTCATTTTTTTCTTTTCAAGTGACAACGTGTCTAGGGAGTCATAGTCGGTATGATTGTGTTCAATGATGTGATTAATTGGTTACGCTTCTAGCTGTGGAAGGATGAGAGTCTGAACCATGACTTAGGTGAGGTGATATTGTGTTCCTACCCAAAGCTAGGTGAGAAATTGCTTTTATGGCTGAAACGAGTCCGGATCTCTCAGAGCACATGGAAGTTAAGGAGCAGTAGAGCCACCTAGATAACCTTGTGAAGTGAACCTTTCAGGTGGAGATAACATAAATTAAAAAAAGGACGCTTGCCTAGGCTCTGAGTAGCAATTTTCAGGCGGAAAAAATGAAAAAGAAAGAAAGCATGAAAAATTAGTGAAATGCCTGAATAAGTACTTGTGGTGTAAGTCGTGATGGTGGTGGCTTGAGTTATTAGATCCGATGGGTGCATTATCACCAAATGCCTTGGATGGACTGGTTCGGGAGTCATTGTCGAAAGCTCGCTACATGAGTCTCCAATATTACTGATAAGACATTTAGAGATGAGCAAGAGCAAAAGAAAAAAAAAAAGAAATTGAGAAATTAATGGAATGTTGCGATACCTAGAGCAAGCAGATCGAGGTGTTACGATGGTTTTACAAATCATCTATCTGAAATGTGTTATTTGAGTGATATACTTGTTTTAAGCTGAAAACGTTTTTATTGAAAATGTTTTTATGAAAAGATGGTGGTGGATAGGAACATGAGGTTGTCGAAACAATAGTTTGGTAAGGGCATGAATCTAACTACACTGGTTGAGTAGCTGATATCTAACAACAAAGGGCTTGATTGATGACTCTGACGACCATGCTTATGTTTTGATTACAGTATTTAGGTGACTTGTCTTCTTTTTGTTTTGCTCGAGACTAGCAAAAATTAGGTTTGGGGGTGTGTTAACTCTAGGAAATTTGAGTTATATGTCTCATTTACGAGCCTAACTAGTGTTAGACATTTGATATTTATTTGCATATATTGTTAGTCGCATGTTAATTTCGGTTTATTCGTGTTGCATGGGCACTTTTGTATTTGTGGTTTTCATCACATGTGAAGTGGTCGATACGACACGAAAATCATGCCCAATAAGATATTTGGATATATGAAGGAAAGGCCTTTTAGTGGGGAAGTTGCAGAAACACGACAGGCGAAGGCATGCGGCAAAACAACTACCAAGCGACAAAGATCACTAGGCGACGCAAATAGACGAAGCGACAATCAACTGAGTGAACAAGTAACCCTCTACAGACGAAGACTAATGGGCGATGCGATTGATCGGTGATTGTCATGGAAAGATGTGGGAGATCTTATAGGAAAGGAAGGAAATAATTGTCAAGAGTATTCAAAAGGAAAGGAGATATTCTACGAGAATCCGGCGTGGCCACAGGAATATGCAGTGTGGCCATACGAGCGGAGCAGCCCATCACAAAAAGGTCGGTGTGGCCATATGGGAATTTGGTGTGGCCACATGAGGCGAAAAGATTTTCTGGAATATTTCTAAAATATTTCCTAATCTTGTCGGATTAACCCTAGCTATAAAAAGGGCTTGAACATGAATTTTGTGGGAGACGGTGGCAGCTAGACTATGGATAAAAGGGAAGAGATTGGAGAAGAGGATGGAGATTTTCTTTTCTTTCCTTTTCATGTTTTCCTTGTCTGCTAGTATGTGGAACTAAACTTTTTATCTAGGATGGTGATTAACTTATTCGTGTAGTTGATTATCCATACTCTTTTCAGACTTAATTCATGTTTCGTGTTTACTTATATTCTCTTGTGCTTAATGCTTGCATACCAGGTTGATCGCCAGTGTGTTTGATTTCTTATCCTTGAGTAGCGTCGAGAGAGGGACTTAGGATTAGAAGAAGGGGAATATAACCTAGGTTAAACCTGAGAGAACAGGTTAACTTAGAGAAGTATAGAGATATACGCTCGTAGGTAACAATACAAGAATTGGCACTTAAAACGGTTATAGTTGCTCGTACATCACTATAGAGATATAAGTTTGCAGGTAATTTATAATTCATCGTTACAAACTTGAGAGAGATCTAGCGAATTATACGAATTGTGGATAGTTAATGTGAAATCGTGGGAATTGAGGAAGAGATAGTGGAGATAGTTCACGAATAATAGGGGATTCATAATTGTGGGTTTTTCATCCATTGATTTACTATATACTTGCTTTTATTTAGTTGCTATTTTCATTCTTGCGTTAAATCTTTAAAACAATCAAAACACTACTTCAACTAAATTAAGACTTGTTAGGTTGAAAATCAATAAAATATTTTGAACAATTTTTGTGGGACGATACTTTAACTCATCACTTACTACTTGTTTAACCATTATACTTACATGTGCGTTTCAGCGAACACCCACCACCGCCTCGGCCCTCCTCCCTTGACAAGTCCTCCTACCGGTGGTTCCCCACCACTCAATGAGAATGGAACTCCGACGTATTTCTTATCACTTGGGTCTTCCAATTAACCCCGACACAAATACTAAAGGTGTCGTGATTCTTGGAATTCGGTAGGTGAATAAGCCCCGGAGCTCCAAGGCATTTGCAAACAATGGGGTTATGTATTTGCCCGTTGGAGGAGATAGGCACAGGCCTTTACCGGAAAATTTCGGTAGTCACGTACAGAAGATGCAGGGAGCAGAGCAGAGTTTCTCAGTCATTTAGTAAAAGAAACCAAATTTTGAAAAATGAGTGAAAATTGCTAAATTGTCAATCCTATAACGTTGTAGAGAAATACGTGTCTAACTTTTAAATAGGAATTGTGACATTTAAAAAATAAGATTTTGATTTTCGCAAAGTAGACATTTTGTTTTTTAAGGCGATTTTAATCTAACAACAAATTTCTTAGTTTTAGTAAAATCTAATTTGTGGTGTTAAAACCTTGTGATTTTGTACGAAAAATTGACGAAACATAGTACATATCCCAAATCACAACGTGGTTTGGTAACGGAACGATGGGCTTTGTACATGCTTAGTATAATTGAATTGACTTTTACTAAATTAATGCCGGTAAACTATTAAACTTTTACTTTTTAGTACATTTTACCAAAAGAGCCCCTTAATGGGTTCGTTTTTAGTAAATCGTTAGAAAAAATGTGCTAAGTCTATTACTGTATAGTTTAATATTTTTTTTACTAAAATAGTTTGGTATATTACTAAATTACTGAAAATTTTAGTAATAGTTTAGTAAACTCTTAGTATATTTTTATTAAAAAGTTTGGTAATGTACTAAGTAAGACCTGGTAAATTATTAAGGTGTTACCAAATTGTTCACGTGGATCACACAACATTTTTACTACTTCCTTTAGTAATTACTACTTCATTTTTAGTAAATTATTAAAAAAATTTTAGTACATGTTTTACTAAACTAATCAGTAATTTACCATTTTTAGTAAAAAAGTACTAAAATGTACAATAATAAGCTTATTCATTTATACTAACGATTTATATGCCGATTAAGAGAATCTTTTGATAAAATATACTAAACATTAATAAAAAATTTAGTAATTTATTAAATTATTTTAATAAATAATTATTAAACTGTACAGTAATTTGTGACATTTATTAAATTTTTTCGATTTTTAGTACTTGCATACGCCATTTTAGCAGTGTCCTAGTTTCTAATCCTGGTTTTTGGAACTCGAGCAAATTTAAAAAGTAAGGGCAAAAGAGACAAGAAAAGGGAACGAACGGGCTTTATCCTCTTCATCTTCGTCAGTTTTGGTGGTGAGGAAAGACAAGCCGGAGAGCGGAAAGATGGCATCGGCCATGTCGTTGTCGTCCTTAACTGCCTCCTTCTCCTCCCAAGTCCGCCAGAGCCCCTCCAAGCCCATCTCCCTCTCATTCCCCCGCCGTCCCCCTCCTTCATCCGCCGCCCTCTTCATCTCTGCCTCCGCTGCCGTCGCAGAGACCGAGACCGCCGACCTCAAGAAGTACGTCAAGTCGAGGCTCCCCGGGGGTTTTGCCGCACAGACCATCATAGGTACTGGAAGGAGGAAGTGCGCCATCGCTAGGGTTGTCCTCCAGGAAGGCACTGGCAAGGTCATCATCAACTACCGTGACGCCAAGGTACATTAACTTTTTTTCCCTGTTTAAACGCTGATTTGGTAGATTTGTTGGAATTATGGCTTCTATCGTGGCTCGTGGTGATGGACTAGTGTTAGTAGCGGGAATGTTGTTATGGATAGGGAAGTAATAATACCCGGCCGTGTTTGGTTAGCGCTCTTGGTTGGGGAAATGGAGAGATTTCTGGTTGTGGATGCAAATCTACGGTTGATGTTTGTCCATTGAAATCCTATGGTTTGCCCGAATTGTGGGTTGTATTTCACAGAGATTGAGAATAAACATAGCCTGATTCCCCCGGTTAGTACTAATGTCAATGGTAAGAGAACATGGGGATGAACTGGAATTCTAGCCAGTAAGAATATGTACAACTATAGGGTGGTCTGATTCAATAAAGATCAATTTGACCTGTTACCAGCCAGTTTTCAAGCTAAAATCCTGATTATGGCTTATGCAAGACATTTGGTTAGGTTCCGTTTGTTGTTTTTCTATGTTTTGTGTTGTTGGAGCGTGAGGTGTCCTAGGTACTTGTTCAAGTCAATTTGCAGTGATGTGATTAGCTGAATCACTTATATCTGCTTCTATTGGATTCCATGGTATTGTTACTCAGTATTTACAGCCAGAAAATGAGGCCTGATTTTCATCTGATGTGACGGTATTGTGGGCCAGATGTGATGTGTGAACTTGGGAATGGGATGGAGGAAGATGGGTTTAACTTGCCAAAATTCTTTTTCAATCATTTTGTTATCCTGAGTGTGTCAGATCTCGATGAATTTATTACAGAGGGAGAAATGCTTAAACATAGATGCGGTGCTCGTTTTGGTAAGCAAAACATCTTTATGATGGATGTGTTTGTACAGGAATATCTTCAAGGCAACCCTCTGTGGCTTCAGTATGTGAAAGTCCCGCTAGTAACTCTTGGCTATGAAGCCAGTTATGATGTTTTTGTTAAAGCCCATGGAGGTGGTCTCTCTGGTCAGGCACAGGCCATATCCCTTGGCATTGCACGTGCATTGTTGAAAGTGAGCGAAGACCACAGAGTTCCTTTGAGGCAGGAAGGACTACTCACCAGAGACTCCAGGGTCGTCGAAAGGAAGAAAGCTGGTCTTAAGAAAGCTCGCAAAGCTCCTCAGTATTCCAAGCGTTGATTTTCTTTAGAATCTCCACCACTCTCTTTTAGTAAAAGGTTCTCACATTCATGAAATCCGTAGATTCTTTCTGATGCCTGAAAAGATAGGTTCACTGGTAATGAACGTGAACAATCCTTGTTGAAAATGGCTTTACTTGTTGGCTGCACTTGCATACTGCTTTTCTCTATCTGGAGATTCAGTTGGACTTTATTATATGATGGCGATGCCATAGAACAAAGCTATAGTACATAAAGACGGTGGTGGCGTGACTAACGCTGGAAACGTGTTCCTGATTTGAGGTTTGTCGACTCAGTACCTCGGTTATGTCGACTTACTTGTTTCGGGCCCATATTGTAAAGACCATGACAGATATTGTCACTTCAACCCGATCAGCGGTACATATTGCAACTGCGACGATCGGCATGCACTATAGAAAATTGAGATGCCTACCTATGTATCTATTACGATTAGTTTGAGTGCCGCGACAAAGGGCTGATGTGTCGCAATGAATGAGAATAGTTGCTAGTTAAGATGTCGGTTGTCTAAGGCACGACCTCCTCGTCCATCTGTTTACAATGAAAAACGCATCGCGATCCTGTCGTGAAAGAAAAAGATGTTGTCTCCATAAAAATTAATGGATTATAACGAAAAGCAAAGAAAATGAAATATTTACTTCCACTGCTACAGATTGATGTTCACATTGAGAAAGATAGAGCCAAAAACCTACAATGGAAATGGAAGCGGAAATGAAAGTGAAGAAGACAACCAAAATGCTCGTTTGGGATGCAAGTGTGATTGTCGTGTTTTTTCCATTACAAGACAACAATATTTATACAATCATCCTAAGAATAACTGTCAATGCACGTGTCTAAATTTGAAGAGTGGTTCTCGTGTCTTTCCCATTACAAGATAACCCTATTTATACAATCATCCTAAGAACAACTACGAATACACGTGTCTAAATTTGAAGTAAGCCCAACGATAATTAATCCCGAGTAATAGTCATTGATCTTCATGACCATCATCAACAAGTGTGTGCTATGACAGTGGTCTGGCTAATCTTAAATCAACTTTACATGGCTTCATTTGATCACAAGTCCGAGTTGTTATATAAATGAACATCTAAATAGTAGAGCTTCACATCGTCACTGAAAAGGCTTGAACCTTCAATTGTTGACCATTGACCTTCGACTGACACGATCTCCTTATCTATAGACTGGATGAGCAATTCATATTCGACCATGGTGTTGATTCATGGGGCTTAAGCCCATAGGCGTGGAATAAGTTTGTCATTAGCCTCTTCCTACTCCACTCTTAAAATCTAACGACCCTTGCGTTCAAACCCTAAGCAATTCATGTTCTCCTCCGTCTCGGTACCTTCTTCCACTAGCTTCGCAAAATCAACCCAAAAGGCCTTCGCAATCCCAATTCAAGACTCTCCCGGTACTAGACTAGTCAACTTCCTATCCTTCATACTATGTTTACCAATCCATAATCTAGTTTTCCAGAACTCAGATTTTACACATGTATCCTTTCAAACCCAGACGAATCGCTCCGTCTTTGAAAAATGCCTCCAAAGTGATTTTACAGCAATGACCCTCACTATTGAGAAGGGAGACTCTCCAAGGATTTCCCAACAAGACATCATGGGTCTAACATTCCATGAAATTATGCACATGGTGACAAAAAGAGGACGGGCCACAATCGGACCGTACTTCAAGCCATCTGCGTTACAAAAAATACAATATTCCTTTAGCCTATTTGTTACTCGAGCCGACTATAATCCATATATGTCAGGACGATTTCACTGATCCAAGCAATTGATCCAATGAGGCAACTTCGACTAATATGAAGCTATTTTGCTTCCCAATCATTTACTCAGAAATTATATTCAAAGAATGGGTTGACCAATGGTTAGATGTCCGTGGTGAAAAATGGAAAGAACTAGTATTTTCAACCTCATTCAGATGTTGTCGAACCGATAAGATGCAACCATACACTGTTCTGTTATCCTTGTGAAACCCAATATTAAATTGCTTTTTTGTGCCCAGTAGGATACTATCCATCAACCTACTCGATATTGCTTTCCTGACAAGATGTTATGTATATGGCAAAGCACCATGACTCCTTGCGAGGGACGATGATCAAGAATTCAACTGTCAAGGCATAAAGATGTTATTGCAAAACCTCTACAAGAACCTTCAGAAGAATGGGAGACATAGAACAATTTGAATTCATGTTGGAATGGCTGTCGAAATTAATTTTTTGTGGTCGAGAAAAGCCGTCGGCGAAAATGTATCTCGTTTAGCCAGTTACGGTGTTCACACACGAGTATCGATAACATTTGCCCCTTTCCTTCTCTGTCTCCTATACAGAATCATGTTTGAAGCATCGACTGGTGAAAAAAAAGTGCAACCATAGGAAGCAACAAAATCGACTAAGGTTGAGGATTTTACAAGCGACTACTAAACGAAGACCGCATCATGTGGAATGTATTCCTAGACAACCATGAGATGATTCAACATTAACACAAAGCACAATCACATAAATTCAGGGACTCCGACATGAGGTGAAGTGTTATCTAATTGAAGTATATAATCCTCAACTTTGTCCATGCCAGTTGGGATTCGTACAAAGACCTACACTCCCATTCTATCTATTATACAACCTTTCCCTAACTTCTCGTGAAATCATCGATTTTTCCTATAGGAAGAAGGTAATCGACTTCGACTCATCAAATGAAACCATACATTTAGGTTGCAAATTTTGTGTTTTACTTTGCAGTTCTTTGATAATGTGAATTCTCACGTGAAGAAAGTCTCTTTTGTTACAAACAAACATGATATATAAAGGCCAAGATCATTGTTTCTTCTAAGGTCACGGAGACCTTCAATATCTTGCAGACGGTTATATCGGCAAACTCCTATCCAGGCTAGAAAAGCTTCGATGCCCGATATGATCTTATCTCCTTCGACCATTTCACTTCTTTGATGGTTTCGCCTTGTTTGAATATTAAATTTCTTAGTATTAAAAAATTATCATATCTCACCTTATACAGGCAAATCTGTTAATCCATAAAGAGAGGGAGGAAAATAAACCTGGGGAACCATCAAGAGTCGAATGAAGAGAACCCAGTCGATGCAGGTGGTCACCAAGAAAAATTACAAGGTTCTCACTGAATTCATCTATAAATAGGTGACTCAAATACATGCCTTAAGACATTCACACTTGATAACCAGCAACGAGAATTCCTTTTGTCCATTGAGCCACGGTAACATCCCATCGTTAATTTGTTATATTTTTTTTCAAATAATCTTCGGAAGCTCTTTCCTTCTCATTTTCTATTTCTTTTTTTGCGTGAGAGGTTTTTGAAACAACCATTCAAGAATCATGGTTTATTCTTAGGAGACAATTTCATTTGGACAACAATATCTTTCTATCACGGAAAAGGACAACTCTCAAGAAGAAGATTGGCTAAGGTAATTAGGTATTTCGCCCAAAGTTGCCCAAAGTTGCACATGAAGAAGATTGGCTAAAATTATCCAGCACAGGTCGGGGACACCCTTCTCATCGAAAGGACTAATCACTGACGTCAGTCATCTCCGAAGTCTTCTGTTGTGCCAAAAAAGCTTCACTTACAAATATCATATCGGGTAAATCTCATTAGGAAACATTTTCGCAAGTGCGGGAATTTGTTTAAATGAAATATTGGGAATGTCTCGATGACGTGACATCTTGTAGCAAGGAACTCTTTAACAAGCTTATATATTGGATACGTGTTCGCGTCGGAAACGGATCACGTCGGAAATATTTGGAATGAACACTCACGAGGGTTCGGATGTGGTCGCTAGTAAAAAAAATGCAGATGATTGTATTAACGGACGATGATAGGCGATGTCTTACAATGAAATGAAAAAGCTTACAACCATGAAAAAACAAAAGAACTTGATAAGTGTATGGTGGAGACGCCGTAGACTTGCTGCTGACGCTGTGGACTATCGAGTTGAGCGGTGGAATATGATATCCGGCAGTGTAGTGGATGTGGGCGAAGGTCGGATGCCAACAATACCGGAATTGAATCGACAGTAGTGAGGGGGGAAGGTCGGACGTCAACAATACCGTAATTGAATCGACGGTACTGAGGGCGGAAGGTCGGACGTCAATAATACCGGAATTGAATCGACGGTACTGAGCGCGGAAGGTCGGACGTAAACAATACCGTAATTGAATCGACGGTACTGACGGCGGAAGGTTGGACATCAACAATACCGTAATTGAATCGACGGTACTAAGGGCAGAAGGTCGGACGTCAACAATATCGGGATTGAATCGACAGTACTGAGGGCGGAAGGTCGGACGTCAATAATACTGGATTTGAATCGACGGTACTGAGGGCGGAAGGTCGAACGTCAACAATATCGGAATTGAATCGACGGTACTGAGGGCGGAAGGTCGGACGTCGACAATACCGGAATTGAATCGACCGTACTGAGGGCGGAAGGTCGGACGTCCACAATATCATAATTAAGTCAACAGTACTAAGGGTGGAAGGCTAGACGACGGAATGGTTTGGACGCAGGTTGAGAACGTGAGGCTGGAAAACGGAGCACTAGAGGGCTGAGAACTGAGAGCTGTTAGACAAACATTGCACTTTTGGCCTTAGATGAATGTCGTGTTTTTTCGAGAAGAACTTCCTTCTTTTTATACTAAATCTGATACGCTCAGGATATGCACCACGTTTCTCAGATTTTTCTCCATCAGAATATCGTTTCAAATAGTGGGAATGTGGCCCCATAACTACTAAAATCACGGAGTCGAGATCTTTTCTTGTCTTCGTAGACTATGACCCTAACGGTTTTCCCTTCGTAGACTTAGTACTTTTTCTGACGGGCTCGCATAACGATGGGCTTGCAAACAGTTTTACAGACCCCTGGACTTATGGGTTTCCCCCATTGATGCTATAGAAAGCATGGTGAAGGAAATGGTTGTAGCGGGCGTTATCAGACCAAGCCAGAGTGCTTTCTCTTCTCCTATAGTGATGGTCAAGAAGAAAGATGGTTCATGGAGGTTATGCATCGATTATAGGGAGCTTAATAAGTCCACAGTGAAAGATAAGTTTCCTATGCCAATAATTGAAGAATTACTTGATGAACTTTATGGTGCTACTGTCTTTTTCGAAGATTGATTTGAGGTCTGGTTATTGGCAAATTAGAATGGCACCATATGACATCCCAAAGACTGCTTTTCGCACTCATGAAGATCACTATGAATTTTTAGTGATGCCTTTTGGTTTGACCAATGGCCATCTACATTCCAACATCCTATGAATTCTATATTCAGACCACATCTAAGAAAGTTCGTGCTAGTATTCTTCGATGATATTCTCATTTACAGTAAAACTTTGACTGAGCATATATGTCATGCAGAACTGTTTTGGCTATTCTGAGGTAGCACAGCCTATATGCTAAGCTAACAAAGTGTATTTTTGGCACTAAAGAAGTGGAATATCTAGGGCATGTCATATCAGCTCGAGGAGTGCAGACCGATCGCAACAAGATTAAGGCAATGCCTAATTGGCCAGAACCTAAAACTTGAAGGAATTGCGAGGCTTTTTGGGTTTGACAGGCTATTATAGAAAGTTCATTCAGGGTTATGGCTTTATCAGTAAACCACTGACGAATTTGCTTAAGAAGAATGCTTTTCAGTGGGATTCATCAGCTACTACAGCTTTCCAAAAGCTCAAACAAGCTATGAGCACAGCTTCAGTGTTGGCTCTGCCGAATTTTGCTGAGGAGTTTGTCATTGAGACAGATGCTTCTGGTACAGGGATGGGGGCTATTTTGACACAAAAAGGTCATCCAATTGAATATATTAGCAAATCGTTTTCCCAAAAGATGCAGGGGAGTTCAACATATGAAAAGGAGTTGATGGCGGTGGTGTTTGCTATTGAGAAATGGAAACCGTATCTTATTGGGAGACATTTTGTGATTAAAACTGATCATTTTAGTCTGAAGTATTTGTTAGAACAAAAAATCACTACATCTTTTCAGAGCAAGTGTTTACCGAAGCTCCTTGGTCTGGATTATGAGGTAGTATATAAAAACGGGAAGGAAAATGTTGCTGCTGATGCATTGTCTAGGGTGCAGGGCTCTGAATTAATGTCCTTGGTCTTGTCACAGGTTAATACAGACCTTAAATTGTAGATTCAAGACAGTTGGCAGCTCGATGATCAGCTGCAACTTCTTATTCAGCAGCTGCATAATGGAATGGTTAGACCACATTATTCTTGGAACCAAGGCGAATTAAGGAGGAAAGGGAAGTTGGTTGTGGGCTGTAATGAGGAATTGCGCCAGAAAATTATTTCATTGCTGCATGATACTCCTACAGGTGGTCACTTAGGTATGCAGGCTACTGTGAAACGTATTACTGCCCTGTTTTACTAGAAAAAAACTAAAAAGGGATGTCAGGAATTATATTAGAGAGTGCGGTGTTTGTTAGCAGTGTAAACCTTTATTACACAAGCCGGCAGGTCTCCTTCAACCATTACCTGTCCCTGATGCTATTTGGACAGATGTGTCCATGGATTTTATTGAAGGTCTTCCTAAATCTAGAGGGAAAGACACTATACTGGTTATTATGGACAGGTTGAGTAAGTATGCACATTTCCTTTTGCTGAGACATCCAGTCACAGTAGTTTCTGTGGCTCAGTTGTTCTTGGATCAGATCTTTAGTTTGCATGGCATGCCACGAACAATTGTCTCAGATAGAGATCGCATCTTTGTTAGCACTTTTTGGAAGGAACTCTTTCGTCGGCAGCAAGTGGATCTTCCGATGTCCTCTAGTTATCATCCACAACCGAATGGCCAATCGGAGGTGGTTAATAAATGTTTGGAAACATATTTGCATTGCATGACAGGGGAAAAACCGAAAGAGTGGGCCAATTGGATTCCTTTAGCTAAATGGTAGTATAACACCACGTTTCATACAGTTATTCAGAAGACTCCTTATGAGGTTGTGTATGGACAGCCTCCCTCGATTCATTTGCCTTATGTTGTGGGTGATAGTAAGGTGGAGACAGTCGACCGCACTCTGCGAGCTAGAGAGGAATGTCTGCAGATGCTTCGTTTTCATTTGCATAGGGCTCAAGACAGGATGAAAAATCAGGAGGATAAGCACAGAATGGATAAAGAGTTTGCGGTGGGGGACTTTGTCTATGTTAAATTGCAGCCTTACAGATAGAAAACGTTGGCACACCGTTCTTCTGCAAAATTGGCTCCACGATATTTTGGACCCTTTCTAGTGGCTGCTAAGGTGGGTAATGTGGCGTATCGATTACAACTGCCAGTGGATGTGAAGGTACACCCTGTTTTTCATGTGTCTTTGGTTGATAGTCAGCACCTTTTGACAGCTGAACCACTAAAAATATTGGACAGGAAATTGGTAAGAGATGGGGATGTGGGTGTGGTATATCTTTTGGTACAATTGACTAATGGTGAACCACAAGATGCTACTTGGGAGCCATATTCTGAATTGGTTAAAAAATTTCCAGCTTTTGATTTTAGCTCAACTTGAGGACAAGTTGTTTTTAAGGGGGTTGGAGGGTTGTAATGTGCTGAGAAGTGGGAGGAGAATTGCAGAGAGGGGAAGGATGGCAATGGCAGACGAGTGGAAGAAGGATTGTAATGTTTGGGAGCGCATGATGATTGCAGGGAGCAGGTGCGTAAGCTTGAGGACAAGCTAGGGGGTTAGATTGCTATGGACAAAAGAAGGAGCTGTGATGAACAGAGGAAGGAGCACATGTGCGAAGGGTTGAAGAAGGAAGTCGGAAGAGAGCTGAGCAAATGGACTGAAGAAAGTGGAGAAGGGAGAAAATGTTATTGTTACATTGTTCTTGTTGTACTGTTGCATTGTTCTTGTATATAGGCAGTCGTTACAAAAGTAGTTACAGAGTCTAGCTATAAGAGGAGGGAGACTGGGGGTAGTTGAGGGTTGTTGTATTCTGTTGACTTCTTCTCCTTCCTCTGTATCTTCTGAGATTGAGATTGAATGATAAGATCCGACTTACATTCTTCTCCGGTCAGTCCCTCTTCCATTCATTGTTCTTCTCCGGTTGCCGCAATCCCAGAAGAACCATAGTAGATACAGTACGCTTCCACTTACAGTGAGAAAGGGCGAAAAAGTTATAAACACTAATTCACCCCCCTCTTAGTGTTCCTGGACGATCCAACAAAAATCATTGTCTAGCTGGGCGAGACACTGTTGATTTAAACGTAAGTCACCCTGCAAACCGCCCGGAGCAAAAGGCAAGCGACACCATAATAATAGGTTAGCCACTATTGTTTCTCTAGGCGCCCATGGTTCATGCTCGAGAGTTCAAGGTCATTCTCAAGCGAACCAATCCCACCGCCTTAGCAGAACGGAGACGGACCAAGGCAACCATGGTTGGTCCCCGGAGGCCGTCGCTTGCCAGAATGATGAAATTGGTGTCTTCATCGATGGACTCCACTATTATTTGGGCACACAAAACACGAAAGATATCGAGCATAGGATGACTGGACTGCAGACCACTTCCTGTTGGAACGAGGATCCAACAAGTTCAGCTGTAGATCTCCTCCTCTAGTCCGAAGAATTTCATAAACATTTTTTTTAGAAGCCACCTTCCAAAAAAATCGGAACCAACTCACTTGTTCCCCACTCCCACGAAGATCAAAAAATCTTAACTACCGAGGATTACGAAAAAATATTAACGGGAGACTCGGGGAAAAGCCACGATCCACGACTTATTAAAAAAGACACAGACAAAAAAAGAGAAAACGGACCAAAAAACATAGACCACCTACTCGGGAGAGACGACGAGTTCCTGCTCCTCCCCGCTGCGTCCTCGCCATCCTCTAGCCAAGGTAAGACCATGCCAAAGACATGGAAACCCCTCTCTATCAACCCAGATCCACATCGTCAAGGTCTCGAAGTCGTACGAATGCCAAAGATGGAAGACCAGCGTACACGATTCTACACAAAGAAGGGAACCGCAATCGTCTCCCACACCTGTTTATACCCAGTCAATCATTAGTCTCTCCTTGATAAGCGTCTAAGCTTTCCGTGACCCACATGAGCGTCACGGGAAGTCGCCTTTTGCTTTGATTTCGTTCCTTTTCTTGCGCAGGTCAGACAAGCCCAACAATCAACCCCGACGCCCACGTCTACCACACCAGTTTTCCAACTCTCCTCGCCGGTGTCTCCCTAATCCCAACTACGGAGCCGTCAATACAATGCCCACTCTAGTCGCGGTCGAATCGAGTGACTCATCTTAGCAGCGATTTCCCGTAGCAATCTGCTCCTTCCCAACAAATGCAGTGAGGACAAGCTCCCGACTACAGCAAACATTCACCATAGTGTAACCCCGCCGCCGATGATTAGCTCGTTAATTCGACACAACCAGATGACACCAAAACTCTAGATCCGACAACGGCGAGGGCTCACTGGACCACCCTAGCCTCGACTTCATCCTGAGCACTTCTTCCTGCGCCAAGATCTGCGACGGAAACTTCCCCCCCTCACTCCAGACGCTAATCCCCCTGGCACTTTCCTTTACCGGCTGTTCAGCCCACGATTCTACCACTGCAACGCTCTACAAAGAAGAGCATCTCAAGCCAGCCGCTGTCCCGCTGGGCGCCCTGGAGTTCAGATCCGGAAACGCTGCTCCAATCGCCTTTCTCCTCCCTAACTCCAGAAGTCGCGGCCTCGACATCTCAGCAACCCGGCGTCTCGAGGCGAACTCTCCTATGCTCTTTAATCGACGGCGTTTTGTTGGGCAACATGCTGCCCATGTCCAGCTTCGGACACCCTCAGGATGGATGGGTTTCTTTTTGGTAATGGGATTTTCATCCTCGAAGGTAACGAAAGCTTTTATTTTCAGTTTTTTATCTTATTTCATTTTCATCAATTTAACGAATGTTAACCTTCAAGCTTCAATTGACTTATTCGTTTATCGATTGTTGAATCTTAATAAAATATGTGAATGCATTTCCAAATGTTTTACATAATTTCTTTTTTAAAATTTTAAAATCTTAGAAATTCATATGCTTTCTCTACTTTTTTTTTACTTAAAAATCATTCCATTTTTTTTAAAAAAAGTCTTTGAACGTCATACGTGTGTCTTTGTTTTAAAATCATTTAAATTCATATGATTTATGCCATTTTGATAGATTAAATGTTTTGGTTGCTTCGACATAAAATAATTCTTCAAACGTTTTAATAGAATTTATGTTTTCGTATAATTTTTCGAGTGATTTCGTATAATTTATATTTATACGCATGTTATTTTATTCCTCTCCGTCTTTCTTTTGATTTACATGTATACATTGTGTTACTTCACTAATATTTCTAACAAATACGCGTTTCATTAAAGTAGTAAGACATGCCTTACCTTTTCTCAATTTTATTGAATTTCATTCAAATTTAATCAATATTAAGCATGCTTGTATTTTTATCTTTACATGTACACTGAGCATATAACTTCGGAAGGTCGACGCCAAAGTTTCGAAGATTACTTGAAGGCGCGTGCATCAAACCGCGTGTGTAAAAACCGCGATGTCAAGATTATAAAGCGGCCCCAACAGTTATTTCAGGTACATGAGGGAGGTGCGGGCCTCCCGAAGTTTTGTTATTTCCACATGTAACGGGTCGCGGGCTCAAGTGCATAGGCCCACGATCACTACCCTTCCCCGCTCCCTTTGATCTTAATACTTGATATGTGGTTGCTGTGCATGCTGTTAGGCTTTTAGGATTTTATCGTCGCATGTTGTTTACCAAACCAATACACATGAGTTCGGGCCCAAAAAGCCCGAATCGGGTCCAACGCCTATAAAACATTGACATGAGTCTGGAGTCATGCCCGGATCGGGTCCAACACCCGTTAACCAAAAGCAAACTTTTGGAGCAAACGCCACCCTTTTCACATGTTAAATGTAAGAGTTAGTAATTAAGAATCCCCGAACCAACTGTTTTTCCGACTTAACAGTTTTAAACTAAAAGTCGGTGGCGACTCCGTAATTGTTTACCTAGGTTAAACAACACATTTTTACGAAGCCATTTTGGATAAGGGACCGGCGACACGAGCCGCTCCCGATTTCTCCCGAAAGTTCCTTCTTCGGATCATGCTTCGCCTTTCGCCCATCGCCTCTTAGAAAACAGAGACAGTTGGCGAGGGCCCGAGCAGGCCCAGTTAGGAACCTAGGGAGGGATCACCCAATTCCCTTCCGCAGCGTCCGACGCTCGCGTCGCGACGTCGACCGGTTGGGCCTTGGGGGAGCGGGCTCGGATCCTCGTGTCGTCCGAACCGCAGCGCGCGTGCTAGGCCGGAAGGCGCGCGTACAATATGAATTGTAATTTCATTCTTTAATGGTTGGACGCCGATTATGAGCACAAAATTTGGCATGATTTGTTCTGCCGCTTCTACCTCAACATCTTTGAGGGTTGGCGGACCAAACTGCTTAACTCTATTAACCTCTGGCGACAGGTTTGCTATGGGAACATATTCCTCGATTAGAGGTTCTTGTGCAGGAGGTTTTGCTCTGAAAAAATCACCCATAACAGGAGGTTTTTCTTGACGGGCTCAATCATCGATAAAAGATTTTACTCTTGGGATATCCACCTCAACATGAGATTTTATTTTGAGCACGTACTCCTCAACGGGAGTTTTTGTTGCAAACACATACTCCGCTGTGGGAGGTTTCGTTCTATAGACATACTTCTCTACGGGAGTACATGCCCTGAAGACATACTCCTATACGGGAGGTTTTGTTCTGTTGACATACTCCTATACGGGAGGTTTTGTTCTGGAGGCATACTCCTCTACGGAAGACTTTGTTCTGTTGACATACTCCTCTACGGGAGTTATTGACCTGGAGACATACTGCTCTACGGTAAGTTCGGGAGTGGGGACATACTCATCGTCGAGATTGTGGACATACTCATCGACGGGAGGCTTCGTATAGAAACTCTCTCTTCGTCGATATGAATGAGCATTGTTAGAGTAATTATTCGCATACCCATTTACTTTGTAGTCCTCATCTATGAAGTTTTCTACTTGTTTCGGGACATTTTTAATGACAAAAGAACTGGGCTGCTTGACTCTATTAGCTTTAGGAGGATACTCGTCGACGGATCTCTCTACGCCAATGATGGGAAGCATAATTTCAGCACCGATCTTCGTCCCACTTTTCTTCGTCGTCTGTGTAGACTTGATTTGAACCGATCATTCGCGTAAACTTGTCACGAGAACATTCCCAGTTTATGTAGTCGGGGTTTGGACTTTCGTAGAGATACATTCTTTTTCTATAAACGACATCTGGTACTATTTATTTCACCAAGGTCACGCTATGGACAAAGTCGTCTACAAGGGGTCTCGCGTAGAAACTTTCTCTACGGGGCCATTCCAGCCTTTTGGGGCCAGGCGGCCAAGAAGAAAATGGTCTAGTGGAAGATACTTTCTCTTCATGGAGTTCGTACATATACGTATCACTTTGATTGGTGTTTCTAGAATTCCTTGGCATTTTAAATGCTCAATTCTTCTCTCCCACTTTGATCGCCAAAAACGTGTTCGCGTCGATATCGGATCACGTCGAAAAGATTTAGCACAAACACTCAAAGATGTTCGGATGTGGTCGCCAGTAAAAGAAATGCAGATCATTGTATTAACAATCGATGACAGACGATGTCTTACAATGAAATGAAAAAGCTTACAGCCACGAAAAAGCAAAAGAACTTGAAAAGTGAAACTGGAGATGCCGTAGACTTGCTGCCGACGTCGTAGACTCGCGGGCTAGAACGGTGGAATCTGATCTCCGACGATGTAGTGGATGTGGATGTGGGCGAAGGTCAGATGTCAACAATACCGGAATTGAATCGACGGTACTAAGGGCAGAAGGTCGGACGTCAACAATACTGGACTTGAATCGACGGTACTAAGGATGGAAGGTCAGACGACGGAATGGTTTGGATGCAGGTTCAGAACATGAGGCTGGAAAACGGAGCACTAGAGGGCTGAGAACTGAGAGCTGTTAGACAAACAATGCACTTTTGGCCTTAGATGAATGCCGTATTTTTTCGAGAAGATCTTCCTTGTTTTTATACTAAATCTGATACGCTCAGGATATGCACCACGTTTTCCAGATTTTTCTCCATCAGAATATCATTTCAAATAATGGGAACGTGGCCCCATAACTGCTAAAATCTCGGAGTCAAGATCTTTTCTGGTCTTCGTAGACTCTGACCCTGACGGTTTTGCCTTCGTAGACTTAGTACTTTCCCTGACGGGCTCGCATAACAGTGGGCTTGCAAATACTCTTACAAACCCCTGGACTTATGGGCTTACAGTATAGTGGGCCCAAAATTTCTATAATTGTCTTAGTAGACTTGTTGTAGATCAACAAAATGGCTTTGTGGGTTTCTCATAAAATGCTTCTGGATTTATGAACTTCTCATAATTAGGCCCAAGATTTTTGTCATGTCAACAATACTATATATTACCGTGTTATACTTATGATTGCAACAAAAATATTTTTTTTATGTGTCAACAAAGATATTATACGTGAAATTTAAGAAACATGATGTTTGGAATTCAACACAATCAAGACGTCCAAGGTAGCTTTTATCAATCTTACTATTGGATCTTTACAATCTTGAAAGTCTTCCCATTCATTAATAGCAACATCGAGGAGGTGGAATCTGGTATGAGAGAGTACTCACCGGCTAACCGACTGATGAAAGGATTCTCCTGAAGGGTTATCGGTATCTATTTGTGGCTTTTGACATCTTCGAGGAAGTAAGAAGGAAATGCATATTTTCAGCTTGATTGACATTGTAAGCCCCCTAAGTGTGTGCGGAAGAAGTTTGCTCGTCCAAATCTACTCATAATCATTATCATTATGTTCCAATAACGTGCCCATTAAACACTAAAAAACAAGCTGCATTCAAGAAGCTAGGTATTGGGGTCAAGCTCATATGAACTTGTTTAAATCTATAGCTTGGTTGTTTTATGCCTTTGTCTTCCCACCCAATGATTGGTTCTTACGTCACAAGACATTTAAATCAGCGTGCTTAATAGAAACCGAGAAGAGTTTCATCGTCGGAATACCCTTGGTGGCTTCTTTATAGCGCGACACGAACGAATTATCAAAGATATTGTCGTATGTAGTCTCTAAGACTTGTTTTACTCATTATATTTATGGATAGTTGTCATACTACAAGGAGCATTATTAGGTTCCGGTCAAAATTAATGTCCTTGATGACTAGGGAATCTACTAAAGGTGGGGCAATTTATTGTGATGACTGCGCGGTTAGAAGACACATTCATAAAGGGGCAACACATGTTGCCACGCCTAACTTTTCAACATATCTATATGAGGGATGATTACAATATGAAAACCCGATATTTGAGATTTTTTTATGAGTATTCGTCCCTCTAATCACCCTAAATTCTTTTGTCATGGAACCTTAAACTCCATTACACTTAAGTGGCCCATTCAACTTCTGTCAAGATATTCCCCCTAGATTGAAAGACGACATGGGATTCAGGTCTCTAGAAGGGTACAAATGAGCCTTTTGCACTAAGCCTTCAAAATATCTCAACAAGTTAGATTTAAATCCTTTATAAAAAGGGAGATCACTCCCAGGTAAAGATCAGCTTCTCACACAGTAGACGTCTTCTCGTTTCCAGTAAAATGATGCCCACTCGTAGTAGTTGATAGCCAAATGGATTTTCCAGCCAACACGTTCTCACTTTTGCTTAAGCCTGTCTATCAAAGTACAAAGACAACGTATAAGTGACTGTAATAAGAATCCTGACATAATGATTCCATAACAAAATAACTTCTCAAGGAGCAGTTCGCTTCTGGTTCATAATAGATGAATGCTTCGGCACTTAATTACTCAGCAGAGGATTTCCACATAGTTTTTGTCTCTTCTTAAGATGGGCCTGTAAGCACACAAGAGACAACCACATAAAGTCACTTAAGACATAGAAAAGAAAAGAAGGGGTTGGTTCCTCACACAGCGGAACCTGACTTCTTACACAGTGAAATCGGGTTATCCATCCTACACACGATTCGGCCGTGCACGGTTACCATAACCGTGACTCACTCCGCTGCAAACCCAGCGCCAATGGTTAAATTTTCAACTCCGACAACTCTCACTCTATATGCTTCATTGTCCCTCTAAATCATGGGGCCAAGACTTGTCCACTGCACACACGTGCTCTGGAGGACATCTTTTCACTCCGGCGGCGTTCCAGGCGTTGCTCTATCCAGCAGGCATGAGACTTCTGGCACATACCTGCAGGTGCGTGTCTAACTGCATAAACTTCGTAGGTTTGTGGCTTCCAAACGAAAAGATACGACAAGAACGGCTTCTTGTCTATGAGTTAACAACTAGTTACTACAATTAGAATATGTATTCACTTAGCTTTCCTTAGATGATTTGCAGCCGCTCGTTGAACGTACCGAGGAAACACAGTCCCTCTCAAGACAACTAAGGTAGCACACAACCCTTGGCACTCACGCGCAACGAGAGATAAGAGCCAGGCGATCACTTCAAACACTTGGCTAGAGCTTTACACAGATACGTAGACTTTGGAAAAAAGGTTATACTAATCATCTAAGCGAGGTTGGGATTTATTGAAGAAAACACTAAGGGAGTGTGCAGGTTCATTTGGCAATCCCGTTGACTTCCTTTCCGAAACTTACCAATTGAAATCTGTCAGATAACGTCAAGCATGTAATTGGTCAACCGTCACTTTGTCTAAGCAGAACGTTACTCAACAGTAACTTTCCATAACTCACTCAGCATCATTAGAATGGAATTCTTTTTTTCCAAATTCGACAATGATTCTAACAACCAAATCATGATAAGCTTTCTTCTTATTAATGATTGAAACTGATCCAAATGGGTTTTGATTAACTTCCATAATTAGAGACTTTATTAATATAATTATGATAAAATTGAAATATTTGGACATCTAGATAATGATTTAAGCATCAAATTAATCTGAACAATTAGAAATATAAATTAATTTCAATTTTTCATTCAAGAAAAGTAATTATTTCCACGTTAATAAATGGACAAATATTGTTTTACAGCGACATCTTACTGTAACGCAACATCACATTCCTCAAGTTCATCATTAAAGACAAGCGAAGTGTTACAATAATGCAATATTATGATTTTACAACATAGCTTCTCAAGCTCATTATCAAAACCAAAGTTAACATTCTTCCCATTTTTTATGATGACAAAACACGAAGCTTTAATTTAGAGATAAGGATTAGCATATAGCTTTAGATACAAATTCAACCTCCAGATATGTCCGCTACAAAAAGTACGAAATCCAAACCTTAATATTAATAGGATTAATCTTTCCCAACGTAAGAGTGACGATATTTGGGAAAAGTCTGAGCCGATGAAGCCAATTCGGATAATGTTGCAGAAGAGCCTCTGTTTTCATTGGTTCTTCTCAACAAGGTGACATGAGAGTCTTTGATAATCCTAACATCTCAGCCAAAACTGGTAGTATATTTCTCTAAAAGCATTTATATGTTTGTATTTTGCACATGATTTTCCCTTGAATCTTTCTCTTTGTTTCTTGGCTCGTTCACTCGAGAGTATGCTCTACATCATCGTCACTCGTTTCACCGCTATCTAAAATTGTCTTATTCGGAGAGCCTCCAAAAAAGCTGGCAACTTCCAGATGTTGCCGATTCACCAGCCATCTATTCACTCCACATCCCCACACCCTTTAGTTAGTCCAGAAGATTTGATCGTCGCCGCCAAAAACACCATCCAGCTCGCCTCATTCTCTTCGATGAATATATAAGATTTTATAATAAATTCGATTAGTGACATATTTTTGAACGATTTACCTAATCTTCTGACATTCGTGCAGATACTCCGGGAGTCTTCCTTGAGGACAGAGACAATCAAAGCATGCACTCCGCTCGACGCTCTCAAGACAAGAAGCCTCAGAAATTTTATATTCGTGGGGCTATTTGGATTTTCGAAGATCAAGCCCTCTAAAGACGACTTCACACTCATTAGCGTCTTGCATGAGCGGTTCGCCAGGTTCGTTGTAAACCTAATTTAAAACAATAGTGGAAGGTACCCGATACGTGGAAGGCAAGGAATAGACGATTTCGTTACCGAAAGGGAATGGCGCACGTCACTAAAAGGGTACGGAATGAAGTGACGCTGGAATGAACAGAAGGTGTGTAAGGGTAGGCGGCTGGAAGAAGAAAGGTAGGGTTGAGATCAACCTCTACGGATACAGATTCACCACCGTGAAAGAAGACTCAGATAGACTCGTTTATACTGTGGATACAGAGACACCACCACGAACAAGACGAGGGCGAGGAACAACGTGGAGGATACAGAAAAACCACCACCGGTTGAATACTCAACTCAATCCGCACTTAGAATCCACCAAATGAAGAACGGGGTTGAAGGAGAATCCATTCACTTCGGACGGAGACATGAGTCTATTTATGGTTTTTTAAAGTATGAATCAAAGTTTTTTTCAAAAGAGTTACTATGGCACTTTATATAGCGGCCTTGTAAAAAAAGGGAATTAATTGCAACAACATCCAACTAAATATATGCATAACTTAATACTAGCCATAATGTCTTATTGGGAATTAGTGCAACTAAATGCAAGGTAGTGGAGGCATGACTGGTCTAGAAAATCAAAGCATCTTCAATACGGGGTTGCTTCTGCTTCGACCATGCTTGTTTCGACTGATCTGAAGTGCGAGTTAGTCGATAATGCGCAAGCTGACAGCTCTGGTCGATGGTGAGTCGATGGTACTTGTATCAGTACCACTACAAGAAAAATGAGTTATAGCCCTTCTTTTATTTGTAAATTACATACGCAAAACGCCGTAGAGAAATAGAATGCCCACACATTTGAAACAGTAGTAATTGATGGTGTAGCTAAAATTTTCCTACGCTTTCTAAAAATTGTAGGTAAATAAGTTTATTATTTTTACAAATGTCAACGTCCCAACAAGTGTTGGGGACAAAATAAAAAAAATAACAATAAATCAAACTAATAATCAAACATAACGAATCAAAATTATTAGAATTTTTTAAAATAAATTTCATTAATATTTTTTAAAAAATCATATTTTGACTATTTGAATAATTCACAATTTACCGACAAAACCGGCATAAAGAATCAATAGCTATTGTAATGATCTCAAAATAGTTACCACATGATGCGGAAAACATCTAGCAAAAGTAAACTTGAACCTAAACAAATTATGAACGAACCCGAACAAGGTTTGGATAGAACAATCTCAAACCCGGATACAGCGATGGCACCACCGTGAATGAAAGGCTGCGAAAATACTCTCAATTCACCACATTTAGATTCTAGGCTAAGTGATACAGAGAAAAGAAAGAACCACTCAAGTTTAAACTTCCCAAAAGATCTGTCTTTCTCTTTCAGCATAAAACCCTTTAAAAGACATCGAGAGAGAGTTCTGGATAAACTGCACTAAATGCACTCCCCACTAACCCCTTAATCAATTCCCCCACTATCACCATCCCACTAACTTCATAAATGACTCCATTTAAGACTCTAATACTTCAAATTCGTCCTTCCATGGGCTGGGTCTTAAGTAGGGTCTTTACTTCTCCAAAATACTTCAGACTTGCCCAAATGAAGCATTACTTGGTCCAATCCACTACAGCACATCATAGGCCACAACTTCATCCTTGATTGTGATGCGCATCACCACGTCTAAAACAAATGAACCAAAATATTGACGAAGCGTGAAATATAGTAAATTTAAAGCAAATGTCAAAATGTCATGACTTCCAACTCTTCCTAAACCCTAGAAACAAACAATTGATAGAAAATGTGAACAAACAAATGAAGTGAACTCTTTTGGAATGTATATATCTTGTCAATCATAAAGTTAATCAAATGAATATAATGATAAGAATAAAAAATCATTTATAATGACAGATAATAAAAATAATTACACCCATTCCGACATATTTTTATAAAAAATAGAAAAACATGAATATAAAACAATATAATCATACCCATAGTCAGTGTGGATGATGGAAACTCCTTATTGACTAAGAGAATCACAATTTACCCTGAAAAGGATAATAAAATATATTAGGACGATGCAAAAGCATGAAAGCAAACATACCTCATTAGATAACATACATGGAAAATCAGTTGACAACGTAGTCCAAGTTGTCACTTGATCAATGTCATCATCAACCACAAATGGAGTATTATGCATACACTCTGGATATAAATGTTCATCATGTTCTTGGTTTGGAGCTCCCATGACATATAAGTCTTTGAGCTTAACTCTGACAACTTGGAACTAATCGCTCTTGGTCGGATCTTGATCATAGAAAACTTGCTTGACTTGAGAAGAAAACACAAATGGGTCGTCTTTCAAGAAAACACCAAAATGAATCAAATTTCTAAAATTAACCAAAATAGTTCCATATGCATCTTTCTTCAATCCTCGTGATGACCTAATACTGCCCATTCACAACGAAATAAGATTATTTTAAAGTTACCATAGTAATCCAGCTCAATATTTTAAGTAAGCACTCCATAATAATCATTTCCATCAACCTCTACCATAATACCGCTATTTTGTGATTTGCGTAACCTTTCTCGTTTCTTCGTGTGAAACCTATATCCAGCTATTGTAAATCCATCGAATCTTCGAATAAGGTTATTAGGTCCACGAGTAAGTGCAACTATTTTCACAAAATAATTATTCTCTACCATATGAGAAATCTATAAATTATATAAAAATGAATATGGGTTATTGAAGGTAAAAGTTATATAAGAAAAATAATGTTGAAAGTCAAACCTTATCATGCGTACTTTTGCAAGAAGCCATTTACTATACATCTCCCCAATCCATTTATTCTCAATAGCTTTACTAATATGATCACAATGTTGAAATCGTCTTTGTTCTGCCAAAAAGTCACTGCACGTGCAAGATATTAGAAATCGTTAAGTAATACTAAAAACATGTTTGTTGGTAAGTGCATTGTTGTAGATTACTTGCGATAATTATCCAAGATATCACAATGAAGAAGCACATAATGGTGTGCTTGATCAAACATTTTATCTTCAAGTATAATACTATCAATTTTGTCCAAAATACGCCCACCCGATGAAAATTTATAACACTCATCATTCACATTATCATCATTTCTTGGGAGACGATTAAACCTCGTCGCTACTCCTTTAAGATATATTGAGCACAAGGTTAGACATTCGTTGTAATATATCCTTCCGAAATCGATCCTTTTGGATGTGCTTTATTACGAACATGAGATTTCAGCCGCATTAACATCCTACACAAATTTTAAAAATATTAAAAATAATCTTGACATTAGGAAGATATACGATTAAATGTTGAAAGAACAACTGACTTCTCCACAAAGTACATCCATATACATCTAGGCCGCCAAGTTTTGCTTTTAACGGTAAATGTATCATAAGATGTACCATTATCGTAAAAACTCAGGAGGAAATACTTTTTCCATTTGACAGAGTAATAGGATGACCTTACATCTCAACTCGTCAATTTTACGTGGGTCAAATTCTTTGCTGCACAATTCTTTAAAGAAAGTATATACTTGACAAACAACTCTCACAACATACCTTGGTAGAACTCCTCTCAAAGCTACGGGAAGATTATCTTGCATCAAAATATGTCCATCGGGACTTTTTAAATTTCAAAGATTGCGATCTTTCAAGTTAAGACATCTCGAAATATTAGACGCGTAATCGGGAACTTTTCAAAACTCCTAAAAAGGCATCCTTTTCCTTAGTAGACAAGGAGTAACAAACATGAAGCAAAAATATGTATTATTAGGAAGAGGCACTGGATGAAGTCCCGGTCGAACACCCATATCTTCCAAGTCATGCCGGGCACTCAAATTGTCTTTAGTTTTGCTTCTAAATTCAACAAAGTTCCGATAATGTTATCACAAACATTTTTTTCTATGTGCATCACATTCAAGTTATGACGAAGTAATTTATACCCCCCAATAAGGAAGATCGACAAAAATACTACGTTTCTTCCAAGAAGAATGTGTTTCCGCACTTGTTAAGTTTTCACCGCTGCCAAACTCATCATAAGCTTCTGAAGTAGAGTGATCTACATTCGGAAACGAATGAAAGAGAGAAGAGAGCCATTGGTCTAGTTTAAAAGAAAAAAGCAAAATTAGACACACGAGCCGTAACGTGACGGTCGCAAAAGTAAACTGTTAGAAAAAAGGATACAAGTTTTAGCAAAGCAGAGTGCATCCACGTCAGTTGCCCGAGGCTTCTTCATGTCCTCCAGGATGAGTTCACGCATGTGTACTATCCACTCCTCTAAGTAGCGCTCTTTGCAACAAATTTGCTTGGACAATTGCACCTGTAAATGGACCTTTCGAATGAGGCCCATTTCTGTGGCGGGCATGTCGATTGCCAGGACCACGACATTCTCGTAAGGTTCTGGATATGGATGCAGGATGTGGAGCTTCAAGTTATCAATGGTTGGGATGGAGGAAGATGAGGCGACGGGGATCCTTGCGACATCCATGGACATGTTCTGCGCGATACACCACGTTACCAAATGCGGCCCTTCTAATAAGGAAGAGGGGAGAAAGAATATAAATTGGCAGGTAATTTCAAATGTTCAAATTAGAAAATAAATAGGCACGCGGCGCATTCTTACCCACATATGTCGTTTCTTTCGTTGCTAGTGAAGCAACTACAGAAAGTGTCATGCGTTGCGTACAATTTTTTTAAATTATACCTGAAGCGTCTTTTGTTTTGAAAACATTGTTGCTTGTTAATATGGCTTTAAGGAACGACTTTTAGTGCCATTCAACAACACTCCATGCACGTAAGTAAATGTAATGCAAGCCAACCCTCGATATTTTAGATTGAACGGTCTCCAAGCAGATTAAATCATGCCTCTGGTGGAAGTCACACATTTCCGTATGACTACATATTGTCCTATTTCCTATCGTTAACCATGGCTGTCGAACCATTTGTATGAATTGTTTGTCGATGACGCTGGTCCTCAACGGACCTCCTGACTTACACGAATGGAAATCATTAATTCGAGTTTTAGTGAACTTACGGTAGAATCCCTGTCCTTAACCAGACGTCTGTCTTCGAAAGTCGGCCATAAAGGGAACGAATCCTTACCATGCCCGCTGAATACTACAAAAAATAGGCTATAAATAATTATAGTTGATAAATTCAACCTAATATTGTTGTAAGTATGGACTATGTTTCTTGGAATATTGGCTTTACAGTCCAATTCAGTTGAATGCAACTAATGTTCCTAATTGGAGTCATCCTAGCGGACACGCCATATGTTCAATACAGGACATACAAATAGGGTATTTGAACCGTGTATGCAATTTAGGACTACATGTGATACAAGGAGCTTAAAAGTCCCACATTGAAGACACATTGCTTGTCAGTACCACTCATGCCACTATCTAAGGTGCCTCTATAACTCATTTGGATACAAATTTGATTTTTATGTTATATGCCCCTTTAAGTAACGACTTTGTCTTATATTCGTTGTGAACGGATTCTCCTTCAACCTCCTTCATTTGGTGGATTCGAAGAACGGATTGAGTAGAGAGTTAATCTGTATTTATATCCTTCGTGGCGGTGTACTTGTATCCTCATGACCGTGGCCCTTATCTTGTTCGTCGGGTATTTCTGTAACCACGGCAATCTGTATTATAGGCGGGTGGTGGCATTTCTATTTGGTGTACCTATTGTGTTTACATGTGGTGGGATTGAGTCGAGTATATATTTTCCCGATTGAATGGGGTTGAGGTGACGATACGTGACCCCTCCAGAAGGTATGAATCGACATTTACTTTTTCGTAGGCGGCAAAAACAAAACACCATGCTTCGTAGGCGGCAGTATCAATGATTTGGGGATGTCAGGAATCTTTTTCACCGATGTACATCAATCCCATTCTTGCGTTGCATCTTGTGAAAGAAGTTGTTATCGTGAAAATTGTGTCAGACCCAGTCGGTATTTCTTACCGATACTCTGTTTGGGACGAAGGAAAGGAATTGAAATGAAATGATGGAAAAACACGTTAATATTTAAACTTTTCTTACCTTTTCCTTTCTTTTCCTTCGTTTCCAAGCAAAGCATTAAGCTCCATTTTCATGTTTCTCGAGGGGTAAGAGAATGAACGGGAAAAAGGTCAAAAGTGGAGAGAGTCACGTGCGAAAATGGAGCGGAAAACTTTTAAATTGTTGTGAGGTGGGAAGGGAGTATTTCGTCATTTTCTTTTGGTGCGAATACCATCTCCATTGGTATAAATAGGGATGAGTTGTGGGAACGCAGAACGCCTCAATTGGTCTTCACTTTCTTTCCTTGCAAGCTGCTTTCTAACATTAGTTGATGTCCAGATCTCGTTCGTCTTTATAATTTAATTTCTCAAATTCATCCACTAGGTAACATCTATTCCTTGGACGAAAGAAACCCACGTTACCTATTCGATGAATTTGGGAAGTTATATTATGGAGAGGTACCGACTTCGACTTTTGTCGATATCGGGAGGAGAGCGTAAAAGAAATCGGCCAATGCACATATTTTGTCACCTCCACCCCTTCTGGTTACGTCAGTGGCAGCCCAAGAGTCGCATGCTCCTGCTTAATCCGTCGGTGGAAGTAAGCATAAGGGTCGTCTGACACAAGATCCTGCCACACACAATCTCTGGCGTCCCTGATCATGTCAAATCTGCCCTAACATCCGTCTATCCAGCTTCCCTCGTCGTCCATTATCAGTTGACCCACATTTCAGTTTGTCTGTCTTGACCTCGTTGCTCACTTTGGAGTAGCTCATTTTACGCTCATCGCTCAATTGAGCTTCCCCATGAACTCCGAAGAATTTTGTAAAATTGACCCTTACGCTTCCTCATGAACCACAAATTGGGTGCTCGGCTTAAAAGTCGAGCCGTTTATGAATTGTACGTGCATTGTGGCTACACGTAACAGCGCAACGACGTGTTTGAATAGTATGTTTCATAATAACGTCAGAAGATTCCAGTTTCACAATAACGTCATACTTCGTACGCGGCAATGTCGGGGGTTTGATAGATGTATATTAGTCCTACGTAATACCCTATTACACTTGGGGAAGGAGCAAAGACTGAACAATGACCTCACACTTCCCGATGCGTCACATTGCCTTGGAGGTTGAGATCGTATGGAAAAAAGACATGCCTTAATCACAGTGCATCTTCCGAAAAAAGATCTTTGAACGTTTATTTTTCAAGCAAGACTCTTATCGTGAAACATTTTGCCAGACGCATTTGACAGATCTATAGTAATCCTACGTAATACCCTATTACTCTGTGAAGTAGCACAGTGACCTCACAATTCTCCCGATGTGTCACATTGCCATTGAGGTTGAGATCATATGGAAAAAGAACATGGCTTTATTGGGGTACATCTTCTGAAAAAATATCTTTCAATGAAGCCTATTATCGTGAAAGATTTTAGCAGACGCATTTAACAGATGATTTCAGACAAGTAAGAAAATGAAAGGGAAATGGTAAAAAATAAGGAAGCAGCTAACGATACGTGCAGATAAGGATTACGTACTTTACTAATTACGACTAAGGAAATTTAGTAAATTTTACAAAAAGTTGACCATTTTTAGTAAAGTTAACACAAATTTAGTAAAAAAAGTAGTAAATTTACTAAAAAGTTGTTTTTTTTTGTAAAAAGCCGTCAAAATTAGTAAAAAAGTATGAAATTTTACTAATTTTGTACTGTTCAAATCAGTGCAAGTTTACTAAATTTACGTTAACTTTACTAAAAAACACTATTTTAGCAAAGTTAACGAAAATTTAGTAAAAAAAGTAGTAAAATTTACTACTTTTTTTTACTAAACTTTCATTGACCTTACAAAATTTTTCTGTTTTAGTAACGTCAACGCAAAATTAGTAAAAAAGTAGTAAATCTGTACACTTTTAGACGATAATTAGTAATAGTTTACTAATTTTGGTTTGATTTTTAGTAAAACACTCTTTTAGTTAGAAAAAGTGCTAATAATGTCTTACGGGTTTCGTAAATGTTTACTGATTTCTATATGATTTATGAATAAAGTTAGTAAACTGTTACTAAAAATCTAATAGTTTACTAATTAATTTACTAATTCGAACAGTGAAACCGAACCTATTTACGAACCTAATTTCGATGTGAAATTACCGTTTTACCCCCGTTACTAAACAATGAAACTTGAACCTATTTACGAACCTAATTTCTCCCCCGTAACGGGGGTAAAACGGTAATTTCACATCAAAATTAGGTTCGTAAATAGGTTCGGTTTCACTGTTTGAATTAGTAAATTAATTAGTAAACTACTTGATTTTTAGTAACAGTTTACTAGCTTTATTCGTAAAATTATGTAGAAATCAGTAAACATTTACGAAACCCGTAAGACTGTACTAACATTTTTTCTAACTAAAAGAGTGTTTTACTAAAAATCACACCAAAATTAGTAAACTATTACTAATTATCGTCTAAAAGTGTACAATAAAAAAGTAGTAAAATTTACTACTATTTTTACTAATTTTGCGTTGACGTTACTAAAACAGAGAAATTTAGTAAAGTCAACGCAAGTTTAGTAAAAAAAATAGTAAATTTTACTACTTTGTACTAAATTTACGTTGACTTTACTAAAAACATTTTTTTAGTAACGTCAACGTAAAATTAGTAAAAAAAGTAGTAAAATAAAATTAGTAAAATTTTCATACTTTTTTTACTAATTTTGACGGCTTTTTACTAAAAATACACTTTTTAGTAAATTTTATTACTTTTTTTTCTAAATTTGCGTTGACTTTACTAAAAATGATCAACTTTTAGCAAAATTTACTAAATTTTATTAGTCGTAATTAGTAAACTACGTAACCCTTACGTACACATATCGTTAGCCGCTTTAAAAAAATAAAGAGAGTTATAAGAGTCCGGCGAAATGGGAGGGAAACAGAAGGCAAATATAGTGCAAAACTTTTAAACTGTTCTGATGTGATAAGGGAGTTTTTTTCTCACGTTTTTTTGGGTGCACAGGGAATTAGGATGAGAATACCCTCTCCACTGGTATAAATAGTGATGACTTGTGAGAACGCAGAACGCCACTACTGTTCTTCACTTCCTTCGCTTGCAAGCTCTGTTCTTAGTTCAAGATCTCCTTCGATTCTCGACGAAACCCGAAGTCGGTGTATCTTTATAATTTAATTTATTAAATTCATCGACCATGTAACATCTATTTCCTGGAGGAAAGAAACCGATGTTACCGATTCCATGAATTTGAGAATTTATATTATGAAGAGGTGACGAATTCGGCTTCTGTCGAGATCGGCAGGAGAGCTGAAACCGTTGCTTCATCACAACTCTGAGAACAGCATTGGTTGCTCGAATCATGGTAAGTATACTTAGGGTGCGTTTGAAAGGGAAAGAAAACAGACAAAAGAGATGAAAGGAAACCAAACGTCTACACTTCTCTCAAGTCATCTCCTGCATTTCCCTCTTCTTTTCCTTTGTTTTTTTTTCTTTCCTCTCCTTTTATTTACTTTCCAAATATAGTAATCCAGTTGTCCCACCATGAACATTGAAATAAATGCAAGCACAACCCTAGGTATCAAAGGAAGGGACACAACTTTCCACAACCTAAGTTCTCGTTGGACTACGAGGGCTCATTCCAGTCGTCCCACATTTCAGGTTGTCTGCCTTGACTGGTCGCTCAATGTTCGTTGATCGCTCACTCTTGGATTGATCGCTCAATTGAGGTTTCTCCTGCCAGGTCGGTCTTATTGGTCAGTCTTCGCACAATGGCGTCGCCCAGATATCTCGCTTTAGTGATTTTATTTGTGAATCACTCAAACTAATGAAAGGAAAAGAGTGTCTATGCTTTTACAACAATTGGTAGTAAGGAAAGCTTTTACACGATAAAAAGCAAAACACCTACATACTTCTTGCAAACAACGTCGTCTCCATGGGCACCAAACCATACCATTCTCCAGTGGCATCTTCATCCGATTCATGGGGTATCCTGGTAAGTATAACCACTTGTATGGGTCCAGAAGTACGACGAAAATGATAGAACATAGATTCTGAAGGGGAACTCACCGTAAGACGAAAGTCCATATTACTTCTTGCCTTCGAGACCTTTTGCGACTACGAACCTGTCAAACTCATTAAGGTAACTGCAGTTCTCAGTAAAAGATCCCCAACGGTATCTCAGGTCGTAAATAATGAGTACGCTGCTCGATTGGGATTTCATAAATTTCTCGGCTGGGAAGACCACATTGACTTCCCGCTCGCTATCAGGCGACCCCATTATAAAGTATCACCTGCACTTCGCGTATAAGGTGTGTGGTGTAGGCCGTTTCTAGCCTCGCCGTTCCAGCGACAGGGGTGGGCATATGGTGAGCATCCGAGAATTGGCCTGATGATCCGACCCCTGCCTCTGCTCTCATTCGAAATAACTTCCCCTGCGCATGCGTCGTCAGTAAGTGCAGGCGCGGTGATTCCATCGGTTAGAAGTAAGTTCTCACGTCATACCAAAAAATAGATACCGTAGGAATAAGGCATTGGACTAAAGCCTGGATAAAAGCCTCGCGGAAGTCGGCGTGGTGGTATACCCGGGGCAAGGGAAGGTTCATTATCTCAGGGACTACACCTTCGAAATAGGTCTCGGAGAAGTCCTCCTTCGACCCAATCGGTAATCTCACCCCGACACGTAGTAAGCTCATCCCCATGGTCTCCCCGCTAGGCGTGATCAACTAGGCACGCTCACACGGGGGTCGTGGTGGAGAAGAACCCGAGTTTCCTCCACAAATCTCCAGAACGTCGATGAATACACCCTGGTCGGCCATAAGAGGAGGATTTTTGGGATGGTGGTTGATGGTTTAAAGGGATTTAAGTACATAGTTTGAGGATGTTGGTGTTCCTTTGTTGGAATTTAATATTTATAATACATTTGGTTTATGTAAGCAATCATATTAAAGAGAAGAGCTTCACTGGCCGTTCCATTACAGTGTTAACACATGTCGGTTACTTACTGCTTCCATGCGGAAGTGAATGGTTACTTTTACTGTTGTCTTCGGAATTATAAACATTAATATGATTAAATTATAACGTTGATAATATTTATTAATACCAACTCTTGTCGTTTCGCAATCACTAGTGTAGTGAGTAATCACACTTAGCCTTGGAGTCCCTTCGTCTGTGTTCGGATTTGTAGGAAATTAAAGGAACATAATAAAGAAGGTGATAAGATTTTAAAGGATAGGAGGAAAAGAAATTTAGGGACGCGTCTTGTCCTTTCCTTTCATTTCGTTCTCTGCTTCCCAGACACGTCGGGCCTTTCCATCGAACGTCAGATCTATGTCCTATGGATGGTACGAGTAAAGATTTGTTTTATTGAATTTGCTTGTTATGACTTGCGATCCCTTGTGTAAGCCTATTCGACATTTGTCTGTAGGGGTTTTGAGATCTATGTCCTATTGATGGTACGAGTAAAGATTTGTTTTATTGAATTTGCTCGTTATGACATGTGATCCCTCGTGTAAGCCTATTCGACGGGAGCGGCTAACGTCCTGTGCGTGGGACGTCCCGTGCATTGTACTAATTTCGACCCTGATTTAGTACATTGTACTAACAAAAATTAGTACACTTGTTATCACTAACGATGTACTAACTACAGTGTTAGTACAATATACTAATGGGTACTGTTTTTGTACTAGTACAGTTAGTACAATGTACTAATGGTCACTGTTTTTATACTAGTACAGTTAGCACAATGTATAAAACTTTTTTAGTACATTTTTAGTACATTACAGGTATACAAATTGGTACAAAACAGTAACAGTGATTTTTAGTACAATGTACTAACTGTACTAGTACAAAAACAGTAACCATTAGTACAATGTACTAACCATTACTAGTACAAAAACAGTGACCATTAGTACACTTGTAATTGCTGGCGATGTACTAGCTACAGTGTTCGTACATTGTACTAATGGTTATTGTTTTTGTACTAGTACAGTTAGTACATGGTACAAAATAGTAACAGTGATTTTTAGTACAATGTACTAACTGTACTAGTACAAAAACAGTGACCATTAGTACAATGAGTTAGTACATTGTACTAATAGTTACTGTTGTTGTACTAGTAATGGTTAGTACATTGTACAAAATTTTTTAGTACATTTTTAGTATATTACAGGTGTACTAATTGGTACAAAACAGTAACAGTGATTTTTAGTACAATGTACTAACTGTACTAGTACAAAAACAGTGACCATTAGTACAATGTACTAACTGTACTAGTACAAAAACAGTGCCCATTAGTACATTGTACTAACTGTACTAGTACAAAAACAGTAACTATTAGTACAATCTACTAACTGTACTTGTACAAAAACAGTGACCATTAGTACACTTGTAATTACTGACAATGTACTAGCTACAGTGTTAGTACATTGTACTAATGGTTACTGTTTTTGTACTAGTACAGTTAGTACATTGTACTAAAAATCACTGTTACTGTTTTGTACCAATTAGTACACCTGTAATGTACTAAAAATGTTTTGTACATTGTACTAACCATTACTAGTACAAAAACAGTGATCATTAGTACAATGTACTAATTGTACTAGTACAAAAACAGTACCCATTAGTACATTGTACTAACACTGTAGTTAGTACATCGTTAGTAATAACAAGTGTACAAATTTTTGTTAGTACAATGTACTAAATCAGGGTCGAAATTAGTACAATGCACAGGACGTCTCACGTACGGGACGTTAGCCGCTCCGGTATTCGACATTTGTCTGTAAGGGTTTTGGGGATGTCAGTGATGCAAAAAAATTTTATGTCACCGTCGATTACACGTAAAGCTTCTTCTGGTTGAGCAAATCACTTAAACAGATGCGGGTCACTCCTAATTGATACCCCATTTCCCTCTGAAAAGCAGCAATCCCATCCATCGTAGGAAGGGTTGCTTTTTGTCCCATCAAACTTTGTCCTGTTATTTTAACGGAGAATTGATCGGCGGCGTAACTCTGTCACGTTGTCTAGTCGAATGTTTGGAATATAAATATTATGTTCCTTTTGGGACGTTACTTTCAGACTTTGAAGACATGAGAGCGGCTACGAAATGCACGACAAATGTGACACGGTCAATGAAGTTGTTGCCTCTCTAGAATATTATGGAGGAATTGTAATGGCGGAACGAGAGGATGGGAATGACGCATCAAGTAAGGGGAGATGCATTCTCCACGATTCTTTGGTGAAGTAGTGTTTTGGACCGGAATTCATGTAAAGCAGGAGGTAAATTAAGCATTTGACCCACTTATTGTACTATCATGACGATGATTTAACCTGATCGTTCAACTTAATTGACGTAATGCCAAAACGTTTCAACATAATTGACGTACGCCAAACGTTGCATAGTCTGGATGAATGGAGCACATGTATAAAATGGAGGCATCCATTTACATGACTAGGTATTAATAAAAGGACTATAAAACTTGCTAACCACCTTCCTGATGCTACATGAACAGATAGTTCAATATTTGTTTGCTACAGCACTTACGAAAGAAAACCTACTACGTCTTCCGTGGGAGGATATACGGTGACAAGCTCAAGCAAAGGAGTCTCTGTTTCTTGCATTCCCTTGATTTTCGCCTGGAAAAAGCAACCAGGAATGATACGTATAAGCATAAGCCACTCCCTCAACCCTAATCAAATGAGGAATATAAACATGACAATCAGGAAACAACACTTCATAAACTTCATAAAGGACAACATACGCTTCCAAGTGGTGAATATGCAGTTTGAAGACGCATCATTCAAAAAGGAGGGGACGAGGCGTGATCTACCTGCTCGACGGGAAATCCTACGTAGATTGTGGTGAAATAGGTGTTGGTTGGGGAAATTACAACAAAAGTATATATTGAATCAGGAAACTTACCACGATGAGACCATGGACCTCCGAGTCCTTCTCCTCGAAGATGTTCATGCCATTTACATAAGAATCAGAGTCCGCCACGCGATCCGACGCAGACAAAGAAATCGTCGAACATATCCAGTTCAACGCATGCCTCCGTTGGGCTTCTAATGTGATAACCTGGTCCAAAAACGATCAACATGCTGGTCGGTTGCCGACGGACTATGTTCCGCACTGCTCCAACCACGTTGGGTGGTTCATTAATGTCGCGTGTGTACTCTGCGACACTGTATAAGAGGATGTTTCAGTTCCTCCCACCCTTCCTCCTACATGTCCGTGTCACACAATGACATGTCCAGGTCCCCACTGGATATGTGCAGAACATCCACTGGTCGGTGGATACGGTGATATCCAACACCCCTCGAAACTGGACGACTTTTCCCGTTGCAACTGCGGTGAACATGCAAAGCCTCGGAGTGTCAATCGGCATATTATATGTGTGCCGTCCCACGGCAAGCTTCGTAACCGCGGGGACCTCCACATCGCAAAAGGCTTGAAGCAGCCTCTTACGATAACTTTCCATGTCCACCATTCCTATTTCTTCAAGTTTTGCCTTCAGGACTTCCTTGAGAAGTGCTGGCCATGCAGACATACCTGACGACCTATGGAAGTCGACGGGCATCCTGACTTTCACGGTAACCTCCCGCGCACATGTACTCTCTCCCGCTGAACGTTTGTGTTGTGTGGAATGGCATTCCACAAGTATAATTTTGCCACACTGTTGACACTACGGAATATCTTGGGCCTGTGCTAAGTCTACAAGCCCAGAAAGGTGGTCCTAAGTCTACAGCCCGACGTGGGATACAGGCCTGAGCTAAGTCTACAGCCTGCATCAACATGTTGGCACTACGGAATGTCTTGGGCCTGAGCTAAGTCTACGGCCTGCGTCAACACACGCTCACACGATCCCACACCAACGATCCCAACACACAACTCAGAAAATCAGAAGGATATTTTAAAACAAACTCCGACATTCTTGGAGAGAAGTTAAGATCGAGCCACGATCTGAAGGATCGTTGTGAGGACGTGTGAAGCGTGTAGGACAAGTAAGATTCAGTATAAAAGAAACAGATCCCCCTTAGGAAAAGACACGATCAATCAGCCAAACACAGATTTGCATTGCTCGTCACCCTTAGATTTTAGTAGATACCTCGGCCTAGGTTATCTGGTCACTACCATTAACACCAGAGTGAGCAACCGTAGCTTTGGTGATCATCCTCTGCCCGCACTTCCACCGTCCCGGCGAGCAACCGTAACCGGGGCAACAACCCTCCGCCAGCACTTCCACCGTCCCGGCGAGCAACCGTAACCGGGGCAACAACCTTCCGCCAGCACTTCCACCGTCCCGGCGAGCAACCGTAACCGGGGCAACAACCCTCCACCAGCACTTCTACCATCACACAAGTCTACGGCGCAGCGCACTGTAGCAAGTCTACGACGTCAGCAGCGAGTCTACGACGTCAGCAGCGAGTCTACGACATCAGCAGCGAGTCTACGACGCCTACGTCAACCGTTTCACCCCTCTTTTCGTTCATTTTTATGACTGTAAGATTCTAATTTCTCTTTTGAAACTCTGAATTTGTACAGTCATATTATTTATCATTGAAATTCATCTTTCTGGCGACCACATAAATTTCCCTGTGAGTCCAATTGCCAAATATTTCCGACGTGGTCCGTTTTCTACGCGAACACGTCTTTGGCGACCACAGTGGGAGGAAAGAAAATATTTCACGTCTGCTGATGGCAAAAAATACCTGAAGCGGAGTTAGCCGAGACCCCCACCTGCATTAGGTGAAGACAGCGTTCCCGCAGAAGGAGACGCAAATGCGGACGATGTGACTCTAAGCAGTTAGGCGAATGTCAGTCAAACTGATCTCGGGGCACATACACCCTCCGAATTCATATCCAGGCTCGAATTTCACAAAGAGTTCAGTGATATGACAAACTTGGTCGATAGACGTATTTCTGGACTAGAAAGTAACGTGGCCCAGATCCTAAAGCAAATCAGCGCCTTAAATAGGCCAAAACCCATTGCGAAGCCAAATAACTCCGTAGACCGAGATTGTTCTTTCATGGGAGATGCACGACGGGCAGAAAGAAAGAATGTGTCATTCCAAGTGGATGATTCCTGGGACCGCGAAAACCATTTTGTTTCAGAGGTCAGCAACAGGGATAGGATGTCCCCTTCTAGACCGACGTCTTCGCGGTTGCCCGCGGCATGGATACAGAACGCGGTTTATGCAGTAAACCCGGTAGATGAGTACGGTGAGGCTCAGGGTGGAACAAATAGATGTGCGCTTTCGGTTCCTACCCGTCGTCCTGGGAGGGCCCCCATGGATGAAAACTCACCAGGAGAATCCCTAAATGCAGGAGGATTTTCTCAAGCGGAAAGTTTTTACACTAAACCCTCTGTAGACACACAGCCGCTGAGGCCTAGTGAAAGAGCGCCTTGCGCCACCGAAAGGTGGGGTCAGGACCCTGTGCGTGAGTCAATTGGCTATCCAACCCCTCCGAATTTGAGGGAGACAATAGCTCAGGTCTTGGAACAGATGGTACCCGGAGCTGTTAGACAGGATGACCCCTGTTTTTACAGGAGCCCTTACTCGGCGTTCATTGATAGGGATTTTCCCCTACCTAAAGGACATAGAGTACCGGATTTCACCCGTTTCTCTGGGGAGGATGAAATGACCCCTCTGGAGCATATAGCTCGGTTCACTCATCAAATCGGGGAGGCTGCGACTAACGACTTTTGGAAATTAAAGTTGTTCCCTAACTCCCTCACGGGCGATGCATTTACATGGTATGCTAGTCTACCCCCAGGATCAGTGGCAACATGGGCGGAAATGTAGTCTAGCTTTATGAAAGCATTCGCTCGCCTAGATACACCATTGTCAATTTTCGAGGTTATGCACGTGAAGCAAGCCGCCGGGGAACATCCGGGGCAGTTTCTGATGCGCCTGCGAAAAGTGTTACTCCGATGTAGACCAGCAATTCCAGAAAGGGATCAACTGCTGGTGGCATTAAACGCTTTGTCGATCCCCTTGAAAAAGAAACTGCAGGGAGAAAGGTTCGCTGATCTTTACGATCTCGCCAGGAGAGCGACTGAATATCACTGTTGAGGTAGACATGGCTGAATTTGTAAAAGGAGAGGCGACGGTCTGCGAGCCTTTGGCAAGGAAGAACTCTAAGGCAAAGGCATCTCAAAAAACGGGAGAAGAGAGAAAGTACTCTTTTGATGTAGACAAAGCGGATGCAATTTTCGACTGGCTCTACCAGCGAAAACGAATTAAACTAAAGTCGGGACATAGAACCCCTCAGACAGATAAGGAAAAATCTAGGAATTATTGTAAGTGGCATGGGACGTTTACACATACGACCAGGGACTGTCTGTCATTCAGGAATATAATTCAAGACCTTATAGAGAGCAAAAGAATTATGCTTCCCGGAAGTCGACGAGGTCACTATGGTCGACGACAGGCCTTTTGATGATGAAGTCGCTATACATATGTTCGACATTTCTGATGTAGACATAAATCTTACAGAAGCTGATACCGGTTTCTCTCTACAGGGTACGAAGGTAGCTGGAGAAACCGTGGTAGCAAATGTCCTGTTTCGTAGACTGGCAGACAAGGGGATGATCACCTGCCCAGCTAAGGCAATCGCTGGAAACCTCTGCTGCTGGCACATGGACGATACACATACCACCGATAGGTGCAACACTTTTAGGAAATACCTGCAGAACAACCAGGGTGACACCTGGTATGACCTGACCCCTCTGGAAGAGGTTGCGATGGGAATAAGCTCTCCAGGGGCACGACCGCCCCCAAACAATTTACAGAGGAAACTCTAGAGCCCTCCAAGTCTAGAGCACAGGCCGATAATCCGAGGAGGAAGAGGTGGTCCACACGGTCGGGGCAGAGCACCTGAACACCAACCCCGTGTTGTAGAGCACCCCAGGCGACATTTGGATTTTGATGACCCGTTAACCCAGCAGAGGATAAAGCAAGTGGACAATGGTCGCACTAGTGAAGCACATCCGATGGCTTTAGAAGCAAACATACCTGATAAAGCGCAGCAAGTCAACGAGGCGCAGAGAAGAGGCTCCAAACCGAGGTACGGAACGCACAAAGTAGATACCCAGGCAATCCGGATGGGACCGGCAATAACCCAATTCCTGGATGAGAAAGCACTATGCCAGAAGTGCAAGTTAATAGGGCGAAACAGGATCCTAATCACGCAGCTCTGTACGGCGTGCTGCGTAGACTACTTCCTTAAGTTGGTAGACTTTTCAGCAAATGGAGAGATCATAGTCCAATCTGCTCACCCTACGACCACATGTAATCATGATCTCGTGCACCATTCAAAAATGCAACAGGAGGTAACGTGCACAGCTCTGGGATACGACCCAGTCACTAGAGACTTCGTGGAGGTATGTCGAACCCTACTTGATTCTAAGAAATCAAGAATGGTCAGGGCGGTTAACCCTTCGAAATTTTGGCAGAAAGCCGTTGGCAGAGCAAGTTTGCTACCACAGGCTTGGAAAAGAAGGGATAGACGTTTAAACCACGTGACAAAAAGGCCTAGGCCCGCCCCATCAGAGGCAATCTCGCCTATCAAGACGCGCACAAAGGAACCAAATAGGGAGGCCGAGCGCATCGAGTCTACAGATCACTTGGAGGAGCCAGGATCAAGCTTTGATTACACCCCCCTTCGGAGTGAAATCCCGAATGATACTAATGGCAGAAAACAAGTGATCGTCACTTGCAATACCGTTACTCTGCCTATAGACTTTTCCAAAACAAAGGACGAAGAAGCTACGAGAGGTAAACCACCTCTCTCCCGTCTTTCGCCTTACCCGCCTGGTTTCCCGCTTCATTGGCTAAGAAAGCCTTCAGACAACATGAAGCAGCATATGCATTCCTTGTATATTACTGCTATTTTCGATGGTACTTTAATGAGTCGGGTCTTAGTAGACAACGGAGCCACTATAAACGTACTACCTCTATCCAAGTTTAGAATGCTTGGATATAAACTTCATGATTTGGTTAAAACCGACATCGCAGTGAGTGGTTTAAATGGCAAGAAGTCCGAATGCTTGGGAGTCTTCTCGGTACATTTGGGAGTAGGGCGACAGGAGAAAGAAACCGCTTTTTTCGTAATAGACATAACCCCCACGTTCAATGCCTTACTAGGGCGTGATTGGCTTCATAAGTATGCTGCCATCCCGTCTACACTACATAGGGAGCTAATATTGTGGCTTGACTCTGAAATTGAGATTGTGAAAGCTGATGCGTATTCCTGTTGTGACAAAGGTGTTTTGCATGCAGAAACAAACAAGACTATCAAGGATCTGACCCTGCATCAGCGGTATGAGTTGGGTGATCCTACGGTCGGTCACCTTGGTCAACCCTCCGGGAAATTCGATTATATTGTAGACTACGGGACATCGCACCCCAAGCCAGAGTCCGGCCCGATTGTTCCAACAGGATGGGGAGATGAGTTCACTGATAAGGACATAGAAGAAGTCCTGCAAGAAGTCAATTCAGGGGAGAACCCTGTTGAGGGGAGCACGAATGGCCACACAGGAGAAGGAGCCTTGGAAAGCCAGCAGAACCCTGGCGCGGAGTTGGAGCCTGACAGACTCCTCAAAGAAGGGACTTACGGACCAGAGTGAAAAGGAAAATGCGGCAGTCGCTGATGTCCTCCGGCGGCTCCGAGTCTACAGGAAAGGACGTCCTTAGGATCAGTCTACGTCATCTTTATCAATAAACTCAGTGGGCCTTAGAGCGCCTGATGCATGTAATAAGCCCGTGTCTACCAGTCTAGGTGGTAGCGAGCATCGGGAGTCTTTATTGACCCCATGTGACCCCTTGGTCAGTATCAACTTAGGTAGCGAGTCTTCTCCTAAGAACCTTTTTATCAGCTCGTCCGCGAATAAAGAATTCTTTGAATCAATCAAGGATGTACTCAAAGAATTTAGAAACTGCTTCGCCTGGGACTACACTGAAATGCCAGGGCTAGATCGTAAACTGGTAGAACATACGCTACCCATCAAGAAAGATTTCAAACCAGTTCAACAAGCTCTAAGACGTATGTCTAGAGAAGTAACGCATCTAGTTTTCGAAGAAGTCAAAAAACTTTTTTGAGCAGGGTACATAAGAACGTCACGTTATACGGAGTGGATCTCTAATATAGTTCCGGTCTCAAAGAAAAATAGAAAAATTAGGGTTTGCATAGACTTTAGAGATCTAAATCGCGCTACTCCCAAAGATGAATACCCTATGCCCGTCGCAGACGACCTTATAGATAAAACCGCGGGCCACCAAGTCATGTCTTTCATGGATGGTTTCTCGGGTTATAATCAAATTTTCATCGCAGAGGAAGATATTCACAAAACAGCATTCAGGTGCCCTTTAGGCATTTTCGAATGGGTGGTGATGCCTTTCGGATTGAAAAATGCTGGTGCTACGTACCAGAGAGCGATGAACGCTATATTCGATGCTTGTCTTGGAAAAACGGTAGAAGTCTCCTCTAAAGTGCGCCTTTGGAGTTAAGGCAGGGCATTTTTGGGTTTCTTAGTGCATCAACGTGGTATTGAAGTCGATCAAAACAAAGTAAAAGCTATTCAGAGCCTAACGGCCCCAAGGAGCAAAAAGGAGCCAAAAGCTTTCTTGGGAAAGGTTGATTACTTGCGCAGGTTCATTGGAAATGTTGCGGGAAAAACAGAGGTTTTCGCTAACCTCCTGAGAGGAAAGAACGATTACAGGTGGACCGAAGAACACGAAGAAGCGTTTAATGATTTGAAAGAATATTTGACGCTCCCACCGGTCTTAATGCCGCCTCGACAAGGGAAACCTTTTATCCTCTACGTAGCGGCTACCGGAACGACTATAGGCGCAATGATGGCACAAGTAGATGAAAACGGGCGTGAAAGAGCTGTCTACTACTTATCAAGACAATTAACCCCAATTGAAGTCAGGTATACATCTAAAGAAAAGCTATGCTTATCGGTATTTTACGCCGTAAAGAAGCTCAGGCACTACATCGGGAACCAAGAAGTCTACGTGGTTTCTAAGTCGCCTATAATCAAATACTTCTTTGAAAGCCCTTTACTAGTCGGACGATTCAGCAAATGGAGTCTGACTTTGTCCCCGTACGATTTAAGGTATAAGTCGCAGCAGTCAGTTAAAGGACAAGCGCTAGCCAATTTCCTAGCCAATCATGATCCTGCCCAGTCAATAGACCAAGAAGAAAGGATCGAAGAAATATGGCAGGCATGGTTCGATGGCTCGTCTACAAAAAATGGAACTGGGATAGGAATCCATATAATGTCCCCTATGGGTAAAAACATTAGGCTGATTTTTCGTCTACGAACATCGTTGACAAATAATGCCACCGAGTACGAAGCGTTAATAACAGTGTTAAAAGAGCTTCTATCGCTGGGAGCGAAACGAGCGCGAATTAGAGGAGATTCTCAGCTGGTTATCAACCAAGTAAACGAAGAATGTTCGTGTCAAGAGAAGTTGCGACCATACCTTAAAATTGTTCAAGGGCTAGTCACACAATTCGAAAGCATAGCTTTCCATTTCGTAAATCGTGACGAGAATAGAGTGGCCAATAACTTGGCACAATCAGCCTCGGGTTATAGGGCGAAAACCAAGCCAGGAGAATTAACATAAATGGACTCTCATTTACAGCCAAGAAGTGACGTCATGGCTGTAGACATCATGAACCGAGAGGAAGATTGGAGGAAACCAATCGTAGATTTCTTGTCGGATCCAAGTCAAAAGGTTAAACAACGGATCAGAGTCTAGGCATTGACATACATCCTTTTAGATAACGTCCTCTACAAGAAGGACGCAAACGGAGTTCTTTTGAGGTGCGTAGGCTTAGATGAAGCTACTCCAATAATGCTAGAAACTCATGAAGGTCTTTGTGGCTCACACCTGTCAGGGGTCAAAATGTGTTGGACTATCCGTAGACATGGATTTTATTGGCCGTCAATGATGAAAAATTGCATCGAAATGGCTAAGGGATGCCAAGATTGTCAGCGACATGGCCCGTCGACCCGCGCTCCGGCAGCAGATCTCACCCCCATAATCAAACCTTGGCCTTTCAGGACTTGGGCCCTGGACATAATAGGAGAAATTCATCCCCATTCTAGTCGGGGAGACGCGTTCATCCTAGTAGCAACTGATTACTTCACTAAGTGGGTGGAAGCATAAGTCTACAGGTAAATTGATCACAGTGAAGTAATTGATTTCTTGCGGACTAACATCATTTACCGATTTGGTATTCCCCAGAATATTGTGGTAGACAATGGGATGGCCTTCAACAATGCTAAGGTAATATGATTCGCTGAAGAGTTCGGTTTCTCAATTTCGAACTCTACTCCATATTATCCCCAAGGAAATGGGCAAGCCGAGGCGTCCAACAAATTGATTAAAAATAATATTCAAAGAATGATTGGATGTAACCCGAGAAAATGGCACGATGTATTAAACGACACATTATGTGCCCTAAGGGTCACTAAACGCGACAGTACCGGAGAAACCCCATTCGCGCTAGTCTACGGCCATGACGCAATCTTGCCCATAGAAATGAGGTATAGGTCACTTCGTGTCGCCCAGCCTTGCCTATAAGATGTAGCCATGCATATAGCCTTGGAAGAACTGGAAAAGAAGAGGTTAGAGGTTGTAGACAAGCTAGAAGCGCATAAACAGAGGATAGCCCAGCACTACAACAAAAAAGTAATTCATAAACACTTTCACGTTGGCGATTTGGTTTGGAAAATGGTTTTACCTTTAAAGACAAAAGACCAAATTTTGGGAAAGTGGTCTCCAAATTGGGAAGGACCGTATCGAGTAGTCGAGACTTATTCAACGAATAGTTATAGGTTCTCGACTCTCGAAGATATTAAGCAACCTTTAAAAATTAACGGAAAATTCCTGAAACGGTATAAAAAGACCATCTGGGAATCTCACAAATGAACTTTAGAGAAGCGTTTCCCGGCCATCGCGAAAGAAATCGTGCAAAGAAAGGAGTTTTAAAAGCATCTACATAGCTGTAGACCTGTGAACTTGCGCACAGAGTGTCGTTTACTGCGAACAAGTAGGATTGCAAGAAAACAAAATATGCAGGTTGTACATTGAGTTTGCCTAGGAGGGGGAACCCCTTAATAATATACTGTCTGCATTTAACATCAAACCCTTCTACGAGCAAAGTCTCGTAGGTCCAGCGTCCTAGTGCAAGACTGTGGTAATGAGCTAACAGCCTCCACAAACAAGAAAGTAAGAACCTTGGCACGGGTCCGCGTTATAGTCAGCTCGTTCTGCTGGCGATACCAGGACTTTAATTCATCTTGGTGTTGCTGAGCAGAAGCTTGAGTGGGGCGATTATCGAGCAGGGAGCCAATCGTGCTGATTCGATCTTTGAGATAGGCCTCGTAGCCCAAGAGTTCTTTAATTCTTATCTGCACTCGTGAAAGTTGGGAGGATAATTCACTCCGTTGATCCTCAAGTAGCTTGATGTCAGCCGCTTCCTCCTCCTGAGCTTGGAGTCTTTGGGCAATCCTGGACGTAGTGTCGTCAAGTGCTTGAAAGTTTGCTTGGTAAGCTGTCCATTCAGTCCAGAATTGCGCCCGAAAGTCCTCACAAGCGGCCTGCATCTGGATGTTGGCCGCCGGGGAGCGTTCTACTTCATCGACTAGGCCCTGAAGTTCCTTAAATTGAACTTCAGAAAACTTGTCGAGACGAAGAAGATTCCCGATGCGATCCACATTTTGCACCAGTTGGTCATAAGCGCGGAGGCAGCCTGAGGTACCCTCCCTAGTATGCACATTTGGTGATGGGGATGAGAGAGGAATAACTTCTGCCACAGTAGGTTGCGCAGCGTCATCAGGGTCGGCTCCCAAGGTGCCAACCTTCTCTGGAACCGCAATTTCTGCCGCAGAGGTTGTCATTGGCGTTGCAGCAACAGATGGGTTGACTTCAGGAGCGCCTGTTTCTTCCGGCGTTGCAACCTCTGCCTCAATGATGACAACATCCTCCTCCCCGAGTGTCGGGATTTGAGGGCTAGGAGGAGAGACACCCTGTGGATTAAGAAAACATACTAAATATTAGAAACAGAAACATGGTCATTCCTAAGGGACGAAAACGTTAATAGGGAGAGACTGACATCTTTCTCAGGCTCTATCAAAGTCTCCTGCGCAGGAGAAGCTATAGGCACCAGAGCCATCATCTCTTGTCTGAAAAGGAAAGCCAAACGTCATAAGAATCAGTAAGCGTTCTTGGTTTTCAAAAAGGGAATAGAAAGAGTATTACATACTTTAAGGGGGGACTCGTAGATTGAGTCAACAACAACCTTGGGGTCCCGGAGGAAGCAGAACCAGACCCTCGGGAGACCAGCTGAGTTTGCCTCAGCAATTTGGATATCGGAGTATTCTCCGAGTCAGAAGATGACGAGGATAAGATCCCGCGCTTGCGCTTCCTAAGCTTCCCCGAAGGCTGCCCCTCGACTTTAGGTTTTTTGCCTTTAATGGCAGAAGGTTGTTGTCGCCGAGCCGAGCGACTAGCTTGGGGAGGAGGGCTCCTCTCAGGGGAAGAATCTCCAGAATCTGCAATCACAATTGTAAAGATTAAGAGGAAGTATTCCAATACAGGGACATGAGACTCTTTTAGAACATATATATACAATTCAAAGCCTCTTTTACCAGTGATAATCTTCTGACCAGACTTCAGCATCATGTCAGTAGACAGGTAAAGGTCTGGCTCAGCAGAAGTCTCAAAGAAAGTCATCCTTTCGCGAAGGGCTCCAAAGGTGAGCGCCCACTGAATGGAGAAAGCTTCAGTAGCATAAGCTGGAGTGCTCTCAAGGGGAAACTCCAAATGTGAAGCTCGGCCTTCTTCAGTAGCATAAGCTGGAGTGCTCTCAAGGGGAAACTCCAAATGTGAAGCTCGGCCTTCTTCGATAAGAGGACCAAGGAGGCTTGAAGAGAGTCCCTTGATAAAACGCAGCTATTCCTGATATGGATTGGGGCATTGAAAGTATCAGAAAAAGAGACTGCAGAGCTTTGGATGAAGCCCAGTTGCCTTGCGCAGAGCTGGGGATTGTAGACTTCAAAACCGAAGCCTGACTCTGTGGCGCACACCAGGTCCCTACTGGTCAGCACAGAGTCGCAATATATGCATGGCACAAGCTTTCTTCGGCGCTTGAGAACAGGGTGGCCGGTAGGGAACGGAGCCCAATTACGGCGTTCCCCTCGTCCAGTGTCGACGATATGCCTCATATGCCCTGTCACCGAAGCACGCAACCACTGGTTCTTGTTGTAGCAGCAAGCCTCTAGCATATGTGTCCCATAGCAGCCAACCTTGATAGCACCAGAGGGCATCTGATACCCTGTAAGTCCTGGCATCCATGTGCAAGCCCATAGATGCACGAGCCAAAGAAGGCCACCAGCCGAATACTTGGGGAAAGGGCTCGTGCAGGAACTATTCCTATGCAAGCTCTGGTAGAAAAAACCCAACAAGAAGGGCGCCCAAGCTACCTTGCTGGAAGCATTACTCAGAAAGTTGGCAATTCCGTAAACCAACTTTGGCACGCTCTTGCCAGGAAAGCAGAATACATACTTGCTCAGCCACACACTGAAGAATTCCACTTCTTCAGCCTTTCCCCAAGCAGAATGAGGGCGGCCTTTGAGTAATTGGAGATGCCTTGCCGCTGTATCCAAAATTTGGAGCATCCCTGATGGATTATGATCACTGTCCAAGGGGTAAAGGCGAATGGGAGTCCCAGCTACATAACTCTCCGTCAAGAAATAGACATCCTCCAATATGATAGTCATTGGGCCTTCTGGAAAGTAAAAGCAGTTGACTGAGCTATTCCAGAAGGGGAGGAGACTGGCGCATACCCGCGGGTCACAGTGCTTTGCGACCAGAGAAAGCTTCAAGAAGGACCAAATCCCGCAGACCTTCAGCTTGCTTTCTAACCTTTCTTGCCAACGGGGGAACCACTCCCGTACTAGGGTCTTCTCCACAGAAGGGAAGCACAGGAAGTCACTCTTCTTCTCCCAGCCAAGTGGGTCGATGAAACCCTCCCGGCAGATAGGGATTTGGTACTCCGTGATCAGATACTCGTGAGGAACAGGGTCAAGGAAGAGTGCGGAGTCAAGAATGGGACCCAGGGTTAGGCCTTTGCCGTCTGAAGTCTGGACGACGCCGGAAGGGCCAGCGCGTTGCTGGTGCCACTGGAAAGAAGCAAGGTTCGACATGATCGGAGAGAAGTTTTTCCTGAGAAGAAGGCTAAGGTTTCGGGAAGAGCAAGATTGCGAGGAAAAGAAGGCTAATACGTACGTCGCAAGTGAAAGGAGGGAAACGAAACGTTTTCCTTTTAAATCAGGAAGCAGTCAACTGTGCTCAGGCGACAGAAGTCACCTCAGCAAAAAGGAGGGGGCTTATGTTGGCACAACGGAATATCTTGGGCCTGTGCTAAGTCTACAAGCCCAGAAAGGTGGTCCTAAGTCTACAACCCGACGTGGGATACAGGCCTGAGCTAAGTCTACAGCCTGCAACAACATGTTGGCACTACGGAATGTCTTGGGCCTGAGCTAAGTCTACGGCCTACATCAACACACGCTCACACGATCCCACACACACGATCCCAACACACAACTAAGAAAATCAGAAGGATATTTTAAAACAAACTCTCAGATTCTTGGAGAGAAGTTAAGATCGAGCCACGATCTGAAGGATCGTTGTGAGGACGTGTGAAGCGTGTAGGACAAGTAAGATTCAGTATAAAAGAAACAGATCCCCCTTTGGAAAAGACACGATCAATCAGCCAAACACAGATTTGCATTGCTCGTCACCCTTAGATTTTAGTAGATACCTCGGCCTAGGTTATTTGGTCACTACCTTCGGCACTAGAGCGAGCAACCGTAGCTTTGGTGATCATCCTCCGCCAGCACTTCCACTGTCCCGGCGAGCAACCATAACCGGGGCAACAACCCTCCGCCAGCACTTCCACCGTCCCGGCGAGCAACCGTAACCGGGGCAACAACCCTCCACCAGCACTTCTACCGTCACACAAGTCTACGGCGCAGCGCACTGTAGCAAGTCTACGACGTCAGCAGCGAGTCTACGACGTCAGCAGCGAGTCTACGACGTCAGCAGCGAGTCTACGACGCCTACGTCAACCGTTTCACCCCTCTTTTCGTTCATTTTTATGGCTGTAAGATTCTAATTTCTCTTTCGAAACTCTGAATTTGTACAGTCATATTATTTATCATTGAAATTCATCTTTCTGGCGACCAAATACATTTCCCTGTGAGTCCAATTGCCAAATATTTCCGACGTGGTCCGTTTTCTACGCGAACACACACTACATGATTTATCGACGTCTCCCTTTATAGACCACATACTCTCTCCCTTCTAAGGTTTGTGCGGGAAAGGCACATGTATAATTTTGTCACACTTCATGGTCTATTGATGTCTCAGCTGTGAAAAGAAAGGAACCCTGAACACGCAGCCCTAATATGTCATAGGAAATGATAAATAAATAGTGACAGTTAACACCCTAAATTGGAGCACACAACTGATTTTCCCTCCCTTTCCTACATAGCGAGGAAATTTAAGTGGGTGGAGATGTTCCCCTCTTCAAAAAAAAAAAAAAGAAACAGGCAATGGAATGGGCACCGGAGTGGCTGATTTCCGGAAAGGCATGAGTCTACATTTACTGTCAGGGGTTTCGGGATGTCATGGTTATGTTTTGGTGGCTGAAAAAAACCCTATAACCTTCCTACGTCGCGTTGTATTGGAAATCATGTAAACTATGATTAGATAACATTTGGTCGACCGGACACCAATCTCTTTGGCAGATGTAAATCAAACAGAACCTAATAGCCCATTAATCGTGAAAGTAGAATGACTTAGAAGCCTAGGCCCTAGGCTGGGTTGATATACATTATACTGGTGATTTAGATGAACAAGAAACAGGCGGGAAGATAGGGGAGACGGGTTAAGCGACATGTTTCCCGAAATGATGCGACCGTTTAGTGAAGGATAGAGCATGAGCATACAAAGAAGGGTGGGAAGGTGGGCATGCAAAGAAAGTCCCCAGGACGTTGGCAACAAACAAATCGACAAGATGCAAGAAAGGAAGTCCTCAAGACCCCGCAGTCATATGTGGGATGCATCCACCATAGCCCGCCCCGGAGAACGTTCATCCTTCGTGTTACACTAAGAGGGGGGCGAATTAGTATTAAAGTCCAATTAAGGATTTTTCACACTTTTTCGATTTACCGCGCAGCGGAAGGAAACTTTCTGTAACACAGAACCTTAGATAGGATTCTGTAAGACAGAACGTTAGATTGTGGACGTAATATCTTTGATGGACACAAGGATTTTTATAGTGGTTCGGCAAATTGCCTACTCCACTCTTCACCCAGAAACTTGGATGGTTTCTACTCAATTGTATCTCAATATAGATTACACAATCGATAGCAAATAGAGCTAACCAAAAAGTTCTGCACTGAAAAAGTCTGAGTGACAGAGCACAGACCAGAAGGTTCTGTACAGTAGAACTTGTTACACGGCAAAGACCAGAAGGTTTTGTACCGTAGAACTATGAGTGAAAGAACACAGACCAGAGGGTTCTGTATCGTAGATGTCAATCCACTATAGACCAGAAGGTTCTATGTAGGAAATGACGTGGTAAGTACAGACCGTAAGGTTCTGCACTGAAATAGATTTACAGACCCAAAGGTTCTGCACTACAGTGGGTTGTACAGACCCGAAGGTACTGCACTACAGTAACTGTGACTAACAAAGTAACTAATGCGCAATCCCCTCAAGGACAACGACTTCGTGGCGTACCCCACGCGAGCACGTAGCGAACCCTACACAGGCAGACAGCGACCTCTGTCCAAGGATGGATTTCCTCTCCGGCAGCTCCACACGACCTGCACGATCTCCTCGAGATAGCGACTATGTGGCGTACCCCACACAAGCACGTAGCATACCCTACGCAAGCACGCAGCAAACCCTGCGCAAGCACGCGGCAAACCCCATGCAAGCAGACGGCAGCCTCCGTCCTAGGTTCCTGCACACACAGAACACTACACCACAGAAGCTGGTTAGTCCCTCACCTTCTGTGCTCCCGGGGTATCTGCCCTTCTCTCCGGCCCACCGCACGTTGGCCACACGGCACCCAGCCGCGCTTCCCACCAACGTCTCCTGCAACTTCCAACCGAGTCCCTCGTGGCCCCCGAGTCACTCTCCCAGAAGACTTTACCAACGATGCAGCCTTCTGCAGGTAGCGTACCTCGTGCGTGACTAACAAAACTCGAATCTAAAACCTTACGCTCTCAGAATACAAGAAGGATTCATTCCTTGTTCTATATATTTTTGAAAGCACGAACTAATGTCCTATTTATACACAAAGATAAAAACACTAAGTGTAGAAGGTAATCTGACAAATCAACCTTCTACTGAACAAGGAAAGTAAAAGATTAGATTATAATACAATATTTAATTTACAAATACGTCACACTAGACATATATTCTTTAGGTAAACGTATCAAATCAAATTAATAATAATTTGATGATTGTCTCCACGAATATTACATTACAGAAGGTTCTGGTTAGTCAGAAGCCTTTTACAAATGGAAATAATCAAAGATTAACTTCATTAATGAATAAAATCGATACCATTCTGTTCAAGACACTTAATTAAATGTATCTAGATCGATGATGTGGATAAACATCCTTGGTAACGGTTCTTGGTGATCAGATGGATTCACAGAAGGTTGGAGACAACCTTGTAGAACCTTACCATAAATACAAGATTTATTTCCTTCAATGGAAATATATTATTCTATTTTATTTCTTTGGCAATGAAATCGATCAGATAATTGTCCTTATTATACTGAATAATTCCACTTAATTTCGTAATTAATTATTAATTACAAAAATATTTCCTTACAGGAGGTTCCCATCAGGACTAGCTTCTGTCGTGCAGAGGGTTGACTTCTACTTTGCAGAAGGTCATTGCTCATCATTAAAACACCTCAACAATCTCCCCCTTTTTGATGATGACAAAACATTCATCGTTGAGGGAAATATTTTTGCAAGTAACTCCCCCTGACTCCTCCTAAATAGATGTGAGTACGAGTCTTGCATTTTACAGAACCATATGGTTTCTGTTGGACAGAGCATAGAAGCTCCTGTTATGGAAAAAGCTATTCATAGAGCACAAAGCTTTTATAATGTACAGAGCATGACGCTTCTGTATTTTTAGCCCGACAAAAATGATGAGTTTTCACTTTTGCACTCCCAGCAAAGGTGACTATGCAAGATCACTATTCGCCTTCCCAGCAGAAGGATGAATATGAGCTTTGATACCCATAGCCTTCTACGACCCATTTAGTTATTGAAAATCAAGGATTTTTCAATAACCATCATATAGAGCGAAGTACATAAAGTACTTAGTTCTATGTACTCCCCCTCAACATTATTTCTCCCCCTTTTTGTCCTATCAAAAAGAAATAAGGAGGACAGAACGTTATAACGGGGAAGCATAAGCTGCAGATCAATTAGTCAAACTGAAATGCGAAAGGTGTGTCCATAAACGGCACTTATTACATCAAACCATGAGGCCATGAAAAGCAGTTTTTGGCCAAAGGTACTGATAAAGCATAGCAGCAAAACAAGTTCTTCATGCGTCATCCACTGATGGTGCATCAGCAAGATTTTCGCGCAGAAGCTTGTTCTGGCGTTCCACTGTGCGGGTCAGGTCCAGCACCAAACGCTGGAGCACGCGAATATCCTCCCCATTCTCCACAGCTTGCTGCTTAAGATCTTTGAGGAGTAAGTGGAAATCTGAGGGAAGAAAAGCATCATCAGATGGTCCAGCTGCTTTCTGTGCAGCAGAGGCTGAAGCTGTAAAAGGTGTGGCAGTAGCAGCCTTCTTCACAACTCTAGGGGCTGGAGGTTTCTCCTCAACAGCAGGGGATGATTTCGTGGACTTTCCTTTGAGAGTCCTGATGATTTGGTTCCCGAAGGTTCCAACTTTCCACTTCTCTTGCATAGCAGATGCATTAGAAGAAATTCCAGCAAGTTTCAAGAGGCCGGCGATTACCTGGCCGTAGGGGAGAGCTTTCCCGGTGGTGTTACAGCACCGTTTCATGTGCTGAAAAACAAGAAGTCCAAGGTTGAAGGGGATCCCTTTCAGAATGTGCGCCATGACCAACGCATCATTTGGAGTAATGGTGTCAATGTTCCCACTACGTGGTAGAAGGCAAAATAGCACAGCACGGTGGAGGATTCTGCATTTGAGATCCAGCCGCGTGGACTCAAGATACCTCGGCACTTGTGCCTTCTTTCCAAGGATGATGCGGTAAGAAGCAGTCCGGCCAAGCTCAGACAGTGGATCGTGCTCCTCACATCCAAACATCTTGTTCACACATGAGCGGAGAAGACAAGAGTAGTCCCGTCGACAACCGTCTTGATGAACTTAACAAGTGGACCATCCTCATGAAACGTGATGTTGGTGTAGAATTCTCTCAATTTCACTATGGGCAACTCAGCATACGTTTCGCAGAAGGATTTCAATCCAAGTTTCTCAAATAGAGGGGCTATGTCAAGATCATTAGCCGCAAACCAATTGAAGTCAATTCGCTTGAAGGTAGCTATCTGTCTACCCATAGCATCACAACTAGGCAGCCTAGTGTCAGCAAGAACATCATCAATCTCCTTTTGTGAGACAAGAGATGTTACCGAAGGAGTGAATCCTTTGATGACCTCGATGGTGGTATCATCCGTGGGAGAGACCTTTGTCGGTGACTTAGGTTTCTTCACGTCGATCTTTGTTAAGGATGAGCTCACAGTTTCAGGAACTTTCCTTTTCAGCCGAGTGCGAGAAGCAATAGCTCCTGGCTTCATAGCGTCATGGAGAAGTTTGGCCTTTGGAGAGGTCGTCTGTATAAGAGACACCTGGGATGCAGAGGCTTTGCCCTTCTGCTTGCGATCCGGCATGGAGAGCACTTGAGAGATGGGCTCAACCTCAAGAACCTCATTATCAGCCTCATCGTCAGTCTCGTCATTATCAGAAGGTTGCTTTTCCTTGGCAGAAACAGCATCCTCGACATCATCATCGTTGGGCGAATCCTCGTCTCCAACAGCAGAGGTTTCCTCAACAGAGGGTTGGGCGACAAGAGGTTCCTCTGTCGCAGTGGGTGGAATTGCATCCGTGTCTTCCAAATCCTCTTGGAGCTGGACTTTAGGAAGCCCTAGATCCTCAGAGATGGTGTCCTCATCGGCTGAGTGCTCAGCAACGATGGCAGCAGGTGTTTCCTTCAGGGGAGATGGAGGTTTCTCCGATGAAGAGGGTGTGGTGGCAGCAAGAAACTTTTTCCGGAGGAATTTCGTCATGGGTGCCATCGGTTGTAGAGAGAATCGGAGAGTGAATGTTAGGGCTTCGTGTTTTCTTCGATGAAGACGAAACAAAAACCTCCGATTGAGTTTAAGTAAGCGAGGCTTCTTAGAGAAATTTGGAAAAAAAAAATTTTATTTCCTAAAATTCAATATATTGGAAAGAAAATATTTTCTACCTTTAGTAAATATTTTCTGAAAGTTTTCTTTAGGTTGGAAAATCTTGTTCCACCTAAAATATTCAGAAACAATATCTTTTTGGAGATTTTCACACGTAATTGGTTTTAACCTCCAAGATTTTGTTCATAGTAACTACAGAAGGTTCGCAATTTTGGTGACTTCTGCTTTACAGAAGGATGCCTTCTGTAGATGCTTTCATTTCTAGAAAGCTAATTTTTTGCTCGAATCATTTTGCAGATATATTTTTACAATATATCTTCTGCTTTAAACTTCCAATGATATTTTTGGAAATTTTTAATTCGAGTTGTGTTTATTAAGGTATACTCTTGCTATACCTTCTACAGCGTAGAAGGAAGTACCTTCTATAGTGTAGCATACTAAGTATTCTACCTTCTGTTGTAAGTTTCTATATTATATAAAGTACTTACATGACTTTTCTTTGTCTTTTGTAAGACGTTATAGGGGATGGCAGATTCCCAATTCACTTCTGAAAAAGAAAAACTTTTCTTTATCCAGAGGCTTGGTGAAAATGTCAGCCAATTGATGTCCTGTGTTAATGTATTCTATACTAACTGAACCCAGTTGTACATTTTCCCTCAGAAAATGATGTCTGAGTTCAATGTGCTTCGATTTAGAGTGATATACTGGATTCTTAGCTAGGCTTATCGCACTAGTATTATCACAGTTGATCGGAATTTTTGTAAATGAGTGACCGTAGTCCTCAAGTTGTTGTTTCATCCATAGAAGTTGAGCACAACAGCTTGCGGCTGCTATGTACTCGGCTTCTGCAATGGAGAGGGCAACAGAAGTCTGCTTCTTAGAGAACCATGAAATTAACATGTTTCCCATAAGCTGACATGTACCACTTTTTCTGTCAACCTTACATCCTGCAAAGTCTGCATCGGAATATCCAATAAGATCAAAGTTTGATCCTTTCGGATACCAAATGCCTAGGTTCACAGAACCCTGTAAATATCTAAAGATTCTCTTGACTGCTGTCATGTGAGACTCTTTAGGTGCTGATTGAAATCTAGCACAGAGTCATACACTGAAGAGTATGTCTGATCTAGAAGCTGTAAGATACAAAAGGGAACCAATCATGCTTCTGTAGAGCTTACTATCCACTTCTTTACCATTTTCATCCTTGTCTATTTGGGTATTTGTTCCCATTGGAGTAGACAAAGGTTTTGTGCCTTCTAGGCCAAATTTCTTTAGGAGCTTCTTTGTGTACTTTTCTTGATGCAAGAATGTACCTTCCGCAGTCTGCTGAATTTGTAAGCCAAGGAAGAACGTGAGTTCTCCCATCATACTCATCTCGAACTCACTTGTCATGAGTTTGGAGAATTCGTTACAGAGCATTTCATCAGTTGATCCAAAGATAATGTCATCGACATAAATCTGAACAACAATGAGATGATTGCTTCTGTGTTTAAGAAACAGAGTGGTATCTACTCTTCCTCTTTTGTAGCCTTTTTCAACAAGAAAGGAGCTAAGTCTTTCATACCATGCTCTAGGAGCCTGTTTAAGGCCATATAGAGCTTTGGAAAGTTTATAGACGTAGTTTCTATATTGCAGATCCTCGAAACCAGGAGGTTGACTTACGTCTACCTCTTCTTTAATTTCTCCATTGAGGAATGCACTTTTTACATCCATTTGATACAACTTAAAATTGTTGTAGCAAGCATAGGCTAATAAGAGTCTTATTGCCTCTAGACGTGCTACAGGAGCAAACGTCCCATCAAAGTCTATACCCTCTTCTAGAGAGTACCCTTTAGCAACGAGTCGAGCCTTGTTCCTCACAACAATTCCTGACTGATTTAGTTTGTTTCTGAAAACCCATTTAGTTCCAATGATGGAACGGTTTTCGGGTTTAGGAACAAGTGTCCACACTTTGCTCCTTTCAAATTGATTAAGCTCCTCTTGCATAGCAAGTGTCCAATCTGGATCATTCAGAGCTTCATCAATATGCTCTGGCTCTTTCTGTGATATAAAAGCAGAGTGTTCATAGAAGTCATTTACAGAACGTCTTGTCTGTATGCCTCTGTTGATATCTCATATGACTTGCTTGGTCTATAGGATGTCGTTTCTGATATAAAGCAGGTGCCCTAAAATCATTTTGATTATTCTGAGACGTTTCTTCAGAATTATCATTTGTTTGTTCAGGATCTTTTTGAGAATCATGAGCAGAGGGTTCACCATTCTCTTTCGCAGTGGGTATAGATTCTACAGCATCTTCTGTAGGTTCTAGTGATATTACATCTTTTGTATTATCAAGTTGAGGTCAGTCATTAATCTTAACATTAATAGACTCCTCTATAATAGATGTCCTTTTGTTTAGGACTCTATAAGCTTTGCTAGGCGGAGAGTATCCTGGAAAGATTCCCTCATCAGTCTTAGCTTCGAATTTTCCTAAACTATCCTTAGAAGGTCTCAAGATAAAACAAGGACTTTCAAAGGCATGAAAATAGGAAATATTCGGTTTCCTCCCCCTGTATAGTTGATAGGGAGTTTTCTTTAGTATGGGTCTAAGTAGACCCTATTAGAGATGTAGCAGGCCGTATTAACAGCTTCTGCCCAAAGATTCTGTGGAGCATTGCTCTCACATATCATGGTTCTAGCCATGTCTATAAGCGTCCGATTTTTCCTTTCTGCTACTCCATTCTGTTGAGGAGTATATGGTGTAGAGAAGTTGTGATCGATACCATGTTCGTCACAGAAGGTAGCGAAGTCATTGGTTTCAAACTCTGTACCATGATCCGTCCTTATAGCTTTTACAGAAGATACAGTTTCATTCTGTAGTTTCTTAGCTAGCTTAATGAAGATTTCAAAAGCATCGCTTTTGCGAGTTAGAAATTTAACCCACGTGTATCTAGAGTAGTCATCTACTATAACTAGACAATATCTCCTACCACCAATACTTTGAACTCTGGTAGGACCAAATATATCCATATGTAGAAGTTCAAGTGGTTGTGTAGTAGAAACTTCATTCTTAGACTTAAATGAAGATTTGGTTTGTTTTCCAAGTGAACATGCTTCGCAGAAGCTGTCTTGCTCGAATCTGATGCTGGGTAAACCTTTTACCAACTCTTTTCTCACAAGCTTGGATAACAATTTAAAGTTGGAATGTCCCAACCTTCTATGCCACAGATGGCTCTCATCTTTGACGGACAGAAGGCAGTTTTCTGTAGTACATAAGCTCTCCTGTGTCAAGGTATAGATGTTCCTTTTCCGATTTCCAATGAAGCGAACTTCATTATCTAGGATACCAGAACACTTGTCTTGATCAAAAGTTATTTTATAACCTTTGTCACAAAGCTAGCTAATGCTCAGCAAATTATGCTTGAGTTCTGTGAACAACAGAACCTCATCTATGACCATGGAGTCAGGACTTCCAATAATACCTTTACCAATGACAGAGCCTTTGCAATTGTCACCAAATTTCACAGACCCTCCATTATGTAGAGTCGGTTGTGAAAATTTTGATGGATCTCCGGTCATATGCCTGGAGCATCCGTTATCCAGATACCATTCACTTTCAACAGCTTCTGTTTGAAAGCAGGTATGCATTTCATTTTGAGTTTCTGTGTGAGCGGTGAGGCACATTAGTGCTGCTTCATCCTCAACATCAGAATCATCAAGATCTGCCCAAGCAGCAATTGCTTTCCTGGACTTAGACTGTGTAGAAGGTTTTTCCTTCTCTTTAAGTAAAGGACATTCTGTCTTATAGTGTCCTTTCTTTTTACATTCAAAGCATGTGACCAACTTTGGATCAAATTGCTTTTCACGATTTTGGCTTCTCTTATTTAAGCGTTTCTTGGTGGCGAACCGCAGAAGGCATTTAGCTATCATTGCGAGTTCATCATCCGAGTCAGCTTCTGCTTCATCATCAGAACCTTCTATGGGTTCTTCCGATGCTCTGAAAGCTATTGCTCTCTTTGTATCAGACTGAGAGAATCTTTCCATCTCATATGATATTAAGGAGCTCATTAATTGATCTAGTCGAAGGGTAGAAAGATCTTTAGCTTCCTCTATAGCTGTTTTCTTAGCTTCCCAAGATTTGGATAGAGTTCGCAGAACCTTTCGAACTATCTCAGAATTTGTATAAATTTTTCCTAAATGTGTTAAGGCATCAACTAGGAGATTGAGTCTCTGGAACATTTGTTCTACAGATTCATCAGCCTTCATAGTAAAATTTTCATATTGATGAATTAGAAAATTCATCTTAGTTTCTCTAATCTGGTCTGTCCCAACATACATGGTGACAAGCTTATCCCAGATTTCCTTGCCCGAAGTGCAAGTAGAAACTTTCCCAAATTCACTTTCAAACATAGCACTAAACATTAGATACTTTGCCGTCTTAGTGAGTCGTTTGATCTTGAGGTATTCCCGTGTAGGACGACCATCTCGATCATTTTGTTGGTTCTTTAGTATAGAAGGTGGACCATCTTCTATATAGGACCATAAGTCGTCATCAATAGCATCGACGAGTGCACTCATTCGAATTTTCCAATAGTCAAAATTCTTACCATCAAATATGGGAGGATTCCCAACATGTGGTTTTGGTATATGATAGTTATCAGCCATTAGTTCAATTCGTATAGAGTGTCAGACTTCTATACAATAGAACGTTGACGATTACTGTGTAGAACCTCAACGAGCTACAAACTTCTGTTGGGTAGAAGTCAATTATCAAACCGACCGTAAAGCCTCTAATAATTAGAGCACGAGTGTCAATATGACGAATTCGAATTTTCCTTTTCGGAACCAGATGTCGAATTCTCACAGAGCTATAGGCTTCTGCAGAACAGAACCAAGAAGCGAATCGTAAAAGAGTATATAGATGGTAGAGTCTTTGTAAGATCACAACAGAACAATTAGCTTCCGTTTGATTAGAACTCTTATATCAATTTTTGTATTTTAACAGAACGTAAACTTCTGTTGAACAATATAATTCTGATAGAGCGTAGGCATCTACAGAATAGAGGCAGATAAATTTTCACAAAACTTAAGCCTTCTGTGGAAGTAAATCTGATTAGTTCCAGATAGCCAGAACAAGAGTATCAAACTGAACAATCCAAACAGAAACAAATTTGATCTGTTTAGATGATAGTCGCAGAGTCAGAGGCTTCTGCGGCGTAGAGTGTGTAGTTGGCACGAGCTTCTGTGGATTTACAACAAGCGGTTAAGCTACTGTTGGAACCTGTTCTGATACCAATTGTTACACTAAGAGGGGGGGTGAATTAGTGTTAAAGTCCAATTAAGGATTTTTCACACTTTTTCGATTTACCCCGCAGCGGAAGGAAACTTTCTGTAACACAGAACCTTAGATAGGATTCTGTAAGACAGAACGTTTGATTGTGTACGCAATATCTTTGATGGACACAAGGATTTTTATAGTGGTTCGACAAATTGCCTACTCCACTCTTCACCCAGAAACTTGGATGGTTTCCACTCAATTGTATCTCAATACAGATTACACAATCGATAGCAAATAGAGCTAACCAGAAAGTTCTGCACTGAAAAAGTCTGAGTGACAGAGCACAGACCAGAAGGTTCTGTACAGTAGAACTTGTTACACGGCAAAGACCAGAAGGTTTTGTACCGCAGAACTCTGAGTAAAAGAACACAGACCAGAAGGTTCTGTATCGTAGATGTCAATCCACTATAAACCAGAAGGTTCTATGTAGGAAATGACGTGGTAAGTACAGACCGTAAGGTTCTGCACTGAAATAGATTTACAGACCCGAAGGTTCTGCACTACAGTGGGTTGTACAGACCCGAAGGTACTGCACTACAGTAACTCAATGCACACGTTAGTGTGACTAACAAAGTAACTAATGCGCAATCCCCTCAAGGACAATGACTTTGTGGCGTACCCCACGCGAGCACGTAGCGAACCCTACGCAGGTAGACAACGACCTCTGTCCATGGTTGGATTTCCTCTCCGGCGGCTCCACACGACCTGCACAATCTCCTCGAGATAACGACTATGTGGCGTACCCCACACAAGCACGTAGCATACCCTACGCAAGCACGCAACAAACCCTGCGCAAGCACGCGGCAAACCCCACGCAAGCAGACGGCAGCCTCCATCCTAGGTCCCTGCACACACAGAACACTACACCACAGAAGCTGATTAGTCCCTCACCTTCTATGCTCCCGGGGTATCTGCCCTTCTCTCCGGCCCACCGCACATTGGCCACACGGCACCCAGCCGGGCTTCCCACCAACGTCTCCTGCAGCTTCAAACCGAGTCCCTCGTGGCCCCCGAGTCACTCTCCCAGAAGACTTCACCAAAGATGCAGCCTTCTGCAGGTTGCATACCTCGTGCGTAACTAACAAAACTCGAATCTAAAACCTTACGCTCTCAGAATACAAAAAGGATTCATTCCTTATTCTATATATTTTTTAAAGCACGAACTAATGTCCTATTTATACACAAAGATAAAAACGCTAAGTGTAGAAGGTAATGTGACGAATCAACCTTTTACAGAACAAGGAAAGTAAAAGATTAGATTATAATACAATATTTAATTTACAAATACGTCACACTAGACATATATTCTTTAGGTAAACGTATCAAATCAAATTAATAATAATTTGATGATTGTTTCCACGAATATTGCATTACAGAAGGTTCTGGTTAGTCAGAAGCCTTCTACAAATGGAAATAATCAAAGATTAACTTCCTTAATGAATAAAATCGATACCATTTTGGTCAAGACACTTAATTAAATGTATCTAGACAGATGATGTGGATAAACATTCTTGGTAACGGTTCTTGGTGATCGGATGGATTCACAGAAGGTTGGAGACAACCTTGTAGAACCTTACCATAAATAGAAGATTTATTTCCTTCAATGAAAATATATTATTCTATTTTATTTCTTTGGCAGTGAAATCGATCAGATAATTGTCCTGATTATATTGTATAATTCCCATGGAATATTTCCACTTAATTTCGTAATTAATTATTAATTACAAAAATATTTCCTTATAGGAGGTTACGTCAGGACTAGCTTCTGTCGTGTAGAGGGTTGACTTTTGCTTTGCAAAAGGTCATTGCTCATCATTAAAATACCTCAACACTTCGGTATTTCTACTGGTTGAAGTCTCTGTCCTACAATTTAAGTGTCAACATTAAGTCCACCATTTTAAACATACGTACATTACAGGTATGTGAACTTATAATGATAAGCCCATGGATTATGTTGATCCCCGCCCCCAAAATGGTTAGCGACACATCAGCGGATGCCCAAAGAACCAAAATTCCTCCGCGAGTTCCCAAACTCAAATAACGACGATTGAAAAAAAATGAAACAATCCCATTAAATCATCAGCCTCGTCAATAGAAGTTAAACTTGTGCCGAGAATTACCAAAACATTCGCATCGTGATGGTACATAAAATCTGCGACTGCAGAGAAAAGATCACCATAGTGGTTGTCGACGTCCAATGAATCCAAGTGAACGAGAGCAACACGCCTTTCCTTGACCGCCTTTCGACCACCTTTGCCTGCAGTCATATCCGCGCCGATTGAACCGACCTGCATTATTTTGAATTCCCAGCAGTCATCACTGTTTCGGTGCTCATAACATGCCCCGAACTGAAAAATGTTGTTCCTTCAAGAACCGACGATGCACTCTGCACATTGACTGCTTCTTGGAAATTTAAATAACCGCCTACAGGAGTCCAACATTCAAAGAAATGGTGTTAGCTGCTTAAATAGTGCGCTCCCCACAGCAAAGAAGAGTGCATCCACGTCAGTTGCCCGAGGCTTCTTCATGTCCTACGGGATGAGTTCACGCACAGCTACCGTCCACTCCTCTAAGTAGCGCTCTTTGTAACAAATTCGCTCAGACAATCGCACCTGGAAATGGAGTTCTCGAATGAGGCTCGTTTCTGTGGCATGCATGTCGATCGCAAGGACCACGACTTTCTCGTAAGGTTCTGTGTATGGATGCAGGATGCGGAGCTTCAAGTTATCAATGGTTGGGATGGAGGAAGAAGAGGCGATGAGGCACCTTGCGAGATCCATGGACATGTTTTGTGTGCTCACCATGTTACTTTATGTGGCCCTTCTTATACGGAAGAGTGGAGATAGATAAGTTGGTGGGTAATTTGAAATGTTGAAATTCGAAAATAAATAGGCATGCGGCGTTCTTCACCACATGTCATTTGTTTCGTTGCCAGTGAAGCAACTATGGAAAGTGTCATCGTTGTGAACCCATTTTTTAAAGATAAAATATCGATTTATTACCTTTAACTTTGAAATCACTACTTTAGTACCACTAATTCTGAAGTCCCGCCGGCTGTGTTTGGATTTATAGGAAATTAAAGGAACCTAATTGAAAAGGTGATAAGATTTTGAATGATCGGAGGGGAAGATCTTTGGGGAAGCGTCTTTCCCTTTCCTTTCATTTCCTTCTCTTATTCCCAAAACACGTCAGGCCTTTCCGTCGGACGACGGACCTACGTCGTCAGGGTTGTGTACGTAAATTTTTGTTTTATTGAAAATTTTCTTCTTATGATATGTGATCCCTCCTGTAAGCCTATTCCACATTTGTCTGCAGGGGTTTTGGGTGTCAGTGTTACACATTATTTTTATCACGGTTGAATACACATAAAGCTTCTTCCAATTGAGAAGATTACATCCGCATAATTAATACCCCATTTCCCTCTGATAAGTTGAAGTCACATCCATCGTAGGAAGGCTTGCTTTTTGTCTACCGGTCGTGTAGTTGGAAATCCCAGTTGTATAGTTGGACCTGAACTTTGTCCTACTGTTTTAATGGAGAATTGATCGGCAGCGTAATGTGAGGGGAGATGAAATCGAGATGATTCTTTGGATGGAGATGAAAAGAGGAAGAAACCGAGGAGCTCTGTGGCGGGGTTTTAAGTAGGTAATTTAATGATTAACCCACTTATTGTACTATCATGACGATGATTCAACCTCCGCTCTTCAACTTAATCGACGTAACGCCAAACGTTTCATACTGTCGGTGAAGAGAACACATTGAGAAAAAGGAGGTCTCCATTTTCACGACTTGGTATTAATACAAGTTCTTAAAACACTTCAAGACCACCTTTCCGATGCTTCCGGAACAGATAAATATTTGTGTGATGCAGCACAAACAAAAAAAATGATGTCGCGGCCTCATGTTCCGTGCATTCCCTTGATTTTCTTCTAGACCAGGAATGATACGTTTAAATAGAAGCCACTCCCTCAACCCTAAACGAACGATGCGCATAAACACGACGAACAGGAAACATGACTTCATAAAGGACGACGTACCCTTTCATGTGGCGACTATGCACTTTGAAGACGCATCCTTCAAAAGGGGGGGACGCGTGATCTAGTTGTTCGACAGGAAATCCTATTTATATTGTGGTGAAATAGGTATTAGCTTGCGAAATTACAAAAAAAGTACGTATTTACCACGATTGATACCATGGACCTCTGCGTCGTGCTCCTCGAAGATGTTGAGGCTTATGTCATCAGCTTTCCATAAGAACCAAAGTCCGCTATGCGAGCCGCCGCAAACATAGAAATCGTCCCACATTTCCAGTCCAGCGATTGCTTCCGTGGGGCTTCCAATGTGATAACATGTTCCAAAAAAGATCAACATGCTGCTCGGTTATCGACAGACTATGTCTCGCACTACCGCAACCACGCTCGATGGTCCATTAATGTCCGTCTTGGAATCTGCGGCACTGTACAACAGGATGTTCAATTCCTGCCTTCCTTCCTCGTGCATGTCCGTGTCGCACAATGACATGTCCAGGGCCCCTACTGGATATGTGCAGAACATGCCCCAGTTGGCGGATTCTGCGATATCCATCCCCGCTCGGAATTGGACAACTTTTCCTATTGCAACTGTGGTGATCATGTGAAGCCTCGGAGTGTCAATCGGCATACTATATGTGTGCCTTCCCACAGCAAGCTTCGTAACTGTGAGGACCTCTGTTAACCTGATTTTGATGATGAACTTAAGCAATGCGTACTGATGGTCAGCAATAATGAGCTTGAGCAATGTGTCGCTGAATCACAGCTAGTAACCACTATATGTTACAGTGAGTTGTTGCGGTAATATTACGAATATATATTGAAAATATGGAAACAAATTTTCAATATCCACGTTTTATTTTGGGTTATCTCAGATCATTCGTCTGAGTGTCCAAATTCATTTAAATGTGGTTTAATAATCTCATTATAAAGGTTTGGGCAACTAAATATTGTGAGATTATCTTTCCAAGTCTATTTTTAGAGACAAAATATGTTTCTGATATCCTGCAGCAAGGTTACGCTGGAACAGGATGAAATATTTAATCAAATATTGTTAATTGATCATATTCGACCAGATAAGATTATGATCAGGTTATAAACATTAGAAATAAATTATTTGATTAACATAAGTGAGGAAAGTTACCTTTGGTACTTACTTTTCATAGCACAGCGACCGGTCGAGCAGACCGTTGCTGAGTCATGGTTGCCAATTTTGGCAACAAATCTCGAAGATTGCCTGGATGTTTTCTGTGCTTTCTTCTCCATTATAATCAGACCAAGGATGACAGATCCAAGTGCCTTTGTGCGTCTGAGTGGTCTGAGTGGCTAAGTGGTCTAAGTGAGCTTTGTGCATCGACGGAGAGCGGAAAGTGCTGAGTGTCTCCTGGTTCTTTCTCTTGCAAGCTGCGTGTGAGAGTGTCAAGGGGCTGAGGTCAGATACTTTGATCGTCGTGAGAGGAACTAGGTGTCCTCGGTGTGTTTAACGAGCGACTGGCGAATCGTCTGAGGAAAGCTAAGTGAATACCTGTGTTGAATTCAGTAACCGGTTGCTAACCCATCGGCAAGAAGCCGTTCTTGTCGTGTCTCTTCACAGGGAAGTCTCGGACCTACGGAGTTTGAGCAGTTAGACACGCACTTGCGGGTGCGCGCCAGAAGTCTCGTGCCTGCAGGGTAGAGCAGGAGGTGGGAGCGCCGCCGGAGTGAAAAGAGGTCATCCAGAGCACAAGGGAGCTGTGCAGAAGTCTTGAACGCCTGGTGACGGTTAGTAAAGCAGGTTGCGTGCAAGCTAACGGATCGGAAAATTCCACCCTAGGCACTGGGTGTGCAGTGCAGTGAGTCACGGCTGTGGTAACCGTGCATGTCCGAACTGAGTGTAGGACGTATACCCTTTCTTAGTGGTCTTTGTGGTTATCTTTGTGGTCTTTGTGGTTATTTTTTTGGTTCTTCTCTTGTGATCTTTGTGATGATCTGTGTGATCAACTTCGTGGTTGTCTCTTAAGCAATTACAGGCTCATCTTCAGGAGAGACAAGATCTGTGTGGAAATCCTCTGCTGAACGACAAGAGTGCTGATGCAATCCTCTACTGTGAAACAGAAACGAGCTGCTCTCTGAGAAGTCTTTCTGTAATTGTAAGGATTATTATCTGAGGATTTAATCTCTAACATAACGTTGTCCGTGTGCTTTGATAGACAGGCTTACATCTAAGCAACAACGTTCTGTGTGGAATCCATTGAGCTACCAACTGCTGAGGAAAAGCATCATTCTACTGGAAACGAGAAGACGTCCACTGAGTGAGGAGCTGATCGTTGCTAGGAGTGATCATCAATAGTCCGGAATTCTAAATCTCACTTTGTGAGAACCAAACGCCTAGTGCAAGGGCTTTTTGCACCCATTATATTATATAGTGGAATCACCTTGTTGGTGGAAAGTGGACGTAGGTCGATTAAGACCGAACCACTATAAATCACTGTGTCCATTACGATCGCACAACACTCGTACGAAAACCTACTCGACAAAATCGTAACGGTGTCAGCGAAGCAGTTCTCATTCTGAGAAACGCTCTGCTGAGTTACAGTACGCTTCCACTTACACTGAGAAAAGGGCGAAAAAGTTATAAACACTAATTCACCCCCCTCTTAGTGTTCCTGAACGATCCAACAATTGGTATCATAGGGGGTTTGCTGGAAAGCTTTCTGTGTGATTGCTAGTACAGAACTCTGTTGCTGAACCTAAGGATCATCTTGTTGCTGAAAGTCATACATTAAGCACAGTAAGGTGTTACTAAATACTGAGCAGAATGTCGATGCTCTTAACGGATGGTCATTCGACCGAACGTCCTCCGCTCTTTGCAGGACAACACTTCTCATATTGGAAAATGAGAATTGAGTTGTTCATAGGAGCAAAAGAAGCCGATTGCTGGCAGATTATATTGGAAGGAGATCTTGTAATTCCTCCATCTAATCCCAGCGACTCTCGGCATGAATTTGAAAGGAAGAGAATTATCTCGCTGAACACTAAAGCAAGGCACTACTTAGTGTGCGCTCTTGCTGGAAATGAGTTCAATCGCGTCTCTACTTGTAAGACGGCGAAAGAAATGTGGGATAGACTTGTTTTAATCTATGATGGAACAGAACAAGTCAAGGAATCCAAAGTGAATGCATTAGTAACTCAATACGAAGCATTCAAGATGAAAAAGGATGAGTCAATAAATCAAATGTTTGATAGACTCACCGAAATCACTAATGCCATGGAATCTCTTAGCAAGACTATTTCCAATTCTGAGCTAGTCAGAAAAATACTTCGCTCATTGCCTAAAACTTGGGAAGCTAAAGATTTGACGAGCTTAGGTCTTCAACAGTTGCTTGGTTCTGTCATTGCTTACGAAAATGAGAACAAGGTTGTTGAAGATAAGAAGACCAATGCTGTTGCATTTAAAGGGAGTGTTGAATCCTCCGATGAATCTGAGGATGAATCCTCATCCGATTCAGATGATGAAATCTCCTTTATGGCAAGGAAATTTAAGAAGTATCTTCGCAAAAATCGTTTCAAAGGAAAACGAGATGCTAAAAAGAAGAATACTAAATCACACCAAAGTAAAGGTGGTGTGTGCTATGAGTGCAACAAACCTGGTCATATGCGACCAGATTGCCCATTTCTAAATGAGAAGGGCAAACCTTCAAAATATAAGAAAGATGTGATGATGGCATCTTGGAGTGATAGTGATGAGGAATCAGATCAGAATGATGAAACAGCAAACATCAGCTATATGGTGCAAACTGATGCTGAAACTGAGAAGGTAAACACTTTCTCACCCTCTGATCTATCTGCTGAAGATATTGATAATCTTTTCTCCGCAAATAATAAAGCTCTCAAGAAGGAGAATAAATTCTTGAGTGCTGAGAATGATTCTCTTAAGGAAGAGTTATCAGCAAAGGCTAAGAAAGCGGTAAAGCAACTTTCTCAATCTAAATTAAATATTGAGGAACTGCAACAACAACTCAGTGCTATGCGCAATAAAACTGATTTATGTGTACATGAGAAGCATGATTCCAAAAATGTGAAATATGGGAAATATGTTCCTCCTCACGTTAGGAATGGCGAGTCTCATTATATTATTCAAAGGTTACCTAGGCTTTGCTATTATTGTAGAAAGCCAAATCATTTTATCAAAAATTGCCATGTGAGGCGAAATGATATGCTTGGGATTACTTCTAAAGTTGATGGTTCTACTGTTAAATGGAATCAACGACTTACTTAAAGTTCTTTCTCTGTTTTAGGGATGCTTCAAGTCCATCGCTAAGGACCACATATGGTACTTAGATACTGGATGCTCGAGGCACATGTCAGGAGACGTCTCCTTATTCTCCATACTGGTCTTCCATGATGGTGGTGCTGTCACCTTTGGTGATAATGGAAAATGGATGGTTAAAGGAACAGGGACCATTTGCTGTTCTAACTCCCTAACCATTGAAGGAGTTCTTTATGTTAAAGGCCTCCAACACAATTTGATTAGTATTAGTCAATTGTGTGATAAAGGTTATCATGTTTCTTTCGATAAAATGACGTGTAACGTTTCACGGGATGGTGTTACATGCCTCATTGGTGAACGCAATAAAAACATCTATATCCTGTCTTTTAAGAACGTCTCCGCTGGAGAAAATTGTCTCTTGTCTATTAAGGACGAGGCTACCTTATGGCATTGAAGGTTGGGACATGCAAACTATGACTTGCTGTCCAAACTTGCCAGAAAAGATGCTATTAAGGGACTGCCCAAAATTAAGTTTGACAATGAAAAGTTTTGTAAAGTTTGTTCAATTGGCAAACAAACAAAGGTTTCCTTTAAAAGTAAAAATATGATATCAAGCAAAGCACCGCTTGAATTACTTCATATGGACTTATTTGGTCCAACAAGGACTCAAAGTCTAGGAGGTAAACGTTATGGATTAGTTGTGGTAGACGACTTCTCCAGATTCACTTGGGTTAAGTTTTTAGCTCACAAAAGTGATACGTTTGCAACCTTTGAAACTTTAGTCAAACAACTTCAAAATGAGAAAGGTGTTTCTCTACGAAGCATAAGAACGGATCATGGTACCGAATTTGAGAACCATGACTTCACCTCATTCTGTGAAGAATATGGTATTAACCATAATTTCTCTGCTCCATACACTCCACAACAAAACGGAGTTGTAGAGCGTAAGAATAGAACCTTACAGGACATGGCAAGAACCATGTTGCTGGAAAGTGAGGTTGCTAAAAATCTTTGGGCTAAGGCTGTAAGTACAGCATGCTATATCTCAAATCGAATTCACTTAAGGCTTTCCCTAGGGAAAACGCCTTATGAGTTATATAAAGGCAGGAAGCCTAATATTTCGTACTTTCATCCATTTGGAAGTAATTGTTTTATCTTAAGACCCATTAAAGATGGTGTCGGAAAAGTGATACGTTTGCAACCTTTGAAACTTTAGTCAAACAACTTCAAAATGAGAAAGGTGTTTCTCTACGAAGCATAAGAACGGATCATGGTACCGAATTTGAGAACCATGACTTCACCTCATTCTGTGAAGAATATGGTATTAACCATAATTTCTCTGCTCCATACACTCCACAACAAAACGGAGTTGTAGAGCGTAAGAATAGAACCTTACAGGACATGGCAAGAACCATGTTGCTGGAAAGTGAGGTTGCTAAAAATCTTTGGGCTAAGGCTGTAAGTACAGCATGCTATATCTCAAATCGAATTCACTTAAGGCTTTCCCTAGGGAAAACGCCTTATGAGTTATATAAAGGCAGGAAGCCTAATATTTCGTACTTTCATCCATTTGGAAGTAATTGTTTTATCTTAAGACCCATTAAAGATGGTGTCGGAAAGTTTGACGCTCGATCTGATGAGGGCATATTCTTAGGATACTCTCTCACGAGCAAAGCATATAGAGTTTTTAATAAAAGAACTCTAACTGTAGAAGAGTCCATCAATGTTAAAGTTGATGATTTTCCGACACAAAAGGAAGATGCTGCGGAAGCAGCAGCACAATCTTCAACAATAGTATCAAATGAAACATCACAGCAAACGGTTGCTGATCCGATCGGAAACACTGCAGTAGATGTACAACAAGTGCCTGCTGCACACACTGAAAATGTTTCTGGTGGTTTCCAGGATATATAAATAGAGGATCGTGTTCCTCCTTTATATAAGAAAAGATATCCTATTAACCAAGTCATAGGATCAATACATACAGGAGTGCGAACCCGACATACAGCAAGTATGTACTGTGAACACTCCGCTTTTATTTCTCAAAAGGAACCTCAAGGCATTGATGATGCGCTTGATGATCCAAACTGGATTCTTGCAATGCAAGAGGAATTGAATCAATTTGAAAGAAACAATGTTTGGAGCTTAGTACCTAGACCTAATGATCGTTCCGTTATTGGAACAAAATGGGTCTATCGAAATAAGCTTGATGAGTCTGAAAATGTTGTGAGAAACAAAGCCAGACTTGTAGCGAAAGGTTACTCTCAAGAAGAGGGTATCGATTATGATGAAACGTTCGCTCCTGTGGCGCGTCTTGAAGCAATACGCTTACTTCTAGCGTTTGCTTGCTATAATGACTTCAAGCTATTTCAAATGGATGTGAAAAGCGCATTCCTAAATGGTGATCTAAAAGAGGAAGTTTATGTTGAACAACCTCCTGGATTCACCGATCCAAAATTTCGCAATCATGTCTACAAGCTATCCAAAGCTTTATACGGGCTTAAGCAAGCTCCAAGAGCATGGTACGAAAAGCTTAGTTCCTTTCTTATAGCAAAGGGATATAGGCGTGGTAAGATCGATACAACCTTGTTTCTTAAGAAACAGGATGCTGATCTTTTAGTCGCTCAAATATATGTGGACGACATCATATTTGGTTCAACGAATGAACAACTATGCACCGAATTCTCTAACTTTATGAGAGGAGAATTTGAAATGAGTCTCATGGGAGAACTCACTTTCTTCCTTGGACTCCAAATTAAGCAAACTGAAGATGGAATTTTTATCCATCAAGAAAAGTACAGCAAACAGCTGCTCAAGAAATTTGATCTTGAGAATGTTAAACCTCTGTCGACTCCTATTGGTAGTAATACCAAGATTGAAAAAGATGAAGGTGGAAAGGAAGTTGATTCCAAACTATACAGAAGCAAGATAGGGTCATTACTCTATCTTATGGCTTCTAGACCTGATATCATGTTTAGCGTATGCTTATGCACTAGATATCAGTCTACTCCAAAAGTGTCACATCTTGCTACAGTTAAGAGGATCTTTAGATACCTCGCAGGGACTGTTAGCTTAGGTTTATGGTATCCCAGGGGATCATTACTGAATCCCATAGGATATTCAGATGCGGACTATGCTGGATGCCGCATAGATAGAAAAAGTACTTCTGGTACTTGTCAATTATTGGGAAATATGTTAATTTCCTGGTTTTCTAAGAAGCAGACATCAGTCGTTTTATCCACAGCTGAGGCAGAATACGTTGCAGCAGCCAGTTGCTGTGCTCAGTTATTATGGATGCGACAACAACTTGAAGACTATGATCTTCATTTCGACAGTATTCCATTAATGTGTGATAACACAAGTGCAATAAATTTATCACGAAATCCTGTCTATCACTCGAGATCTAAGCATATCGAGTTGAGACATCACTTCTTGCGTGATAATGTACAAAGTGGGAAAGTTGAGATTCAGCATATAAATACTAAGCAACAGCTTGCTGATATTCTTACCAAACCACTTGATAAGGAAAGGTTTGAATATTTACGAAGTGAATTAGGGATATGTAATCCCAATATCTGAGATGATAATATTGTCATCTAATTATTTTAAGAAATCTTTGATAGGAAAATAAAATTTCCTACGGTGCCATTTCCTTTTTATTTCTTTAAAATATTCTTTAAAAAGGGAACTACCCCTACGGTAAAATCCCTAACTTCCTTCTTCTTTTCTTCAACCTCTACCTCCATCCTCCTTCTCTTCTTCTCAATATAATCATGGCACCCAAATCCGCAAAATCTTCAAAGGGGAAGGGAAACCCTAAGAAACGGTCGCAGGCTATGACTGCTTCCGTCCAACAACTCTCTACTCAAGAGAATCTCCCAGTTTCTGAGGGGGAGCCATCGCCACTGCATGCCCCTGCTCTTGTGGTCACTAAGACTAAGGAGACACCTGCTGCTGCTCCTGTTAAGGAAAATGTGGCTTCGGCTGTTGATGCCACTGTTCTTGGCGATTCTGAAGTCGCTGCGGAGAAAACCCTCGCTATTGAGGAAGAAACCATTGCACCAGAGGTGGTTACCAAGTCTCTAATGGTGTGTCCGAGTTCTCTGACAAAGCGGTCACCTCCCTCACTCCAGATTTAGAACTCTCTAATGATGAGAGTAAGGAAAGTGAGGATCTTGATGCTACTCAGTCCGTGGGTGAACAGGACTCTTCTGCTGAGAAGACCCCTGCTGCGGATGACACTGTGGAGGTAGTTGGCTCTGTTGTACAGAATCCTCCACCTGTTGGTTCTGCTTTGGGTATCGCTTCTGGCACTAGGATGAAGCGACCTTTCGTTGGTCTAAAGGAGGGTATGCACTCTAGCTCTCCTGATTATAAGAAAGTGAAAAATACAGATTCCTCTGTGTTTATCCCTGAGATTGATCAGAATGTTTCTCTGGCTGAGTTAAATCGCATTCTTGCTGATGATACAATGCCCAGCCGTAACATGGAAAAGCGCAACATTACTGCATGCAAGCGTGTTGATTTTGACTGGTTTACTAAACATCAGTTGCACTTTACTGAGATGTTTGAGAAATTGACCTGGCGGTCTTTCTGCGAGTATGATGGCATAGGTTCTATCTCTAAAATCAAGGAATTTTATGCCAACATTACCTTTTATAAAGAGGATTCCCTCATTAAGTACATCAAAGTGCTAGTTGATGATAAAGTCTTCGTCTTCTCTGTGTTTGATGTTTGCCGAATCTTTAACTCTGATTCCTTCAACAATCTGAGGGAGATCAATGAGGGAAAACTAGAGGCTTATCAGACCATTAATGACGGTGAGGCTGTTACTGTCAGCGGATATTTGCAGAATACTGGGCTGAGCTTCAGCAACAGGATGTTTCATAAGGCAATAATGTCTTGCTTAGTTCCTCGTATTGGCAGCATTGATACTGTCATGCCCAGAGAATGGAATCTGATGGTTCATCTCAAGCGAGGTATTCCTGTAAATTTGGGAAGTGTTATTTTTGGCCACATGGCTTCTTGTGTTCAGGATGAGAACGGGGCACTTCCTTTTGCACACGTTATTACTGCACTGCTGCAGTTTTATGGAGAGCAGGTTGTTCCTGTGAATCAAATGGATACCTGGACTACATAGGTGATTGGTGCTAACTCTGTGGCGAGTATGGGCTACCAATATGTTGATGGTGTATTCATCAAGAAACCAACCAAGCGAGAAATCACTGCATCTGTCCGTGGCAAGGCCACTACTGAAACTGGCAAACGGCGTCGTCCAAAACTGGCAAACAGCGTCGTGCTAAACGTGAGCGGGAGGCTCCTTTGTCAAAGGATGAGTCCCCTTCTTCTTCGAAGGTGCAGAAATTCCTCGCTGAGGAACTCAACTTCACTCGTCGCTCCATTCTTGAGAGGATGGATGCTTTTGCTGAGAGACTTGGGCACCAGGAAAAGATGATCCAGACTCTGCTTGAAACTGTTGAGGATTGAGCCATGCTCTCCACTGAGGATTGAGCTACTCTCCTCTTTATTTTTAAATGTCTCTGCTCGTTTGTTCTTGTTTTTGAAACAGTTCGATCTTGCTAGATCGCAATAACTCTTTGCTGTTATGTCAGCTTGTTTTGAGTGTCAGCATGTTTTTGCTGCACTAGCAATGTCACTACTATTTGCTTTAATCCTTTCTTTTTGATACGACAAAAAGGGGGAGAAAAATAAGTTAAGGAGTTAAGGGGGAGTTTTCCACTTAACTTAATAAATCAGTGCTAAGCCTTAGGGGGAGTTAGGAGATTATTGGACTCAAGCTGTTTCCCCAAGAAAGGTTTTGTCATCATCAAAAAGGGGGAGAATGTTAACTTGATTTTGATGATGAACTTAAGCAATGCGTTACTGATGGTCACCAGTAATGTTTCTTCAGTTGCGTGCTTATTCCTAGTAATGAGCTTGAGCAATGTGTCGCTGAATCACAGCTAGTAACCACTATATGTTACAATGAGTTGTTGCTGTGATATTACGAATATATATTGAAAATATGGAAACAAATTTTTAATATCCACGTTTTATTTTGGGTTATCTCAGATCATTCGTCTGAGTGTCCAAATTCATTTAAATGTGGTTTAATAATTTCATTATAAAGGTTTGGGCAACTAAATATTGCGAGATTATCTTTCCAAGTTTATTTTTAGAAACAAAATATGTTTCTGATATCCTACAGCAAGGTTACGCTGGAACAGGATGAAATATTTAATCAAAAATTGTTAATTGATCATATTCGACCAGATAAGATTATGACCAGGTTATAAACATTAGAAATAAATTATTTGATTAACATAAGTGAGGAAAGTTACCATTGGTACTTACTCTTCATAGCACAGCGACAGGTCGAGCAGACCGTTGCTGAGTCCTGGTTGCCAATTTTGGCAACAAATCTCGAAGATTGCCTGGACGTTTTCTGTGCTTTCTTCTCCATTATAATCATACCAAGGACGACAGATCCAAGTGCCTTTGTGCGTCTGAGTGGTCTAAGTGAGCTTTGTGCATCGACGGAGAGCGGAAGGTGCTAAGTGTCTCCTGGTTCTTTCTCTTACAAGCTGCGTGTGAGAGAGTCAAAGGGCTGAGGTCAGATCCTTTGATCGTGTGAGAGGGACTAGGTGTCCTCGGTGTGTTTAACGAGCGGCTGGCGAATCGTCTGAGGGAAGCTAAGTGAATACATGTGCTGAATTCAGTAACCAGTTGCTAACCCATCGGCAAGAAGCCGTTCTTGTCGTGTCTCTTCGCAGGGAAGTCTCGGACCTACGGAGTTTGAGCAGTTAGACATGCACTTGCAGGTGCGCGCCAGAATTCTCGTGCCTGCAGGGTAGAGCAGGAGGTGGAAACGCTGCCGGAGTGGAAAGAGGTCCTCCGGAGCACAGGGGTGCTGTGCAGAAGTCTTGAACGCCTGGTGACGGTCAGTAAAGCAGGTTGCGTGGAAGCCAACGGATCGGAAAATTCCACCCTAGGCACTGGGTGTGCAGTGCAGTGAGTCACGGCTGTGGTAACCCTACACGTCCGAACTGAGTGTAGGATGTATACCCTTTCTTAGTGGTCTTTGTGGTTATCTTTGTGGTCTTTGTGGTTATTTTTTTTGTTCTTCTCTTTGTGATCTTTGTGGTGATCTGTGTGATCAACTTCGTGGTTGTCTCTTAAGCAATTACAGGCTCATCTTCAAGAGAGACAAGATCTGTGTGGAAATCCTCTGCTGAACGACAAGAGTGCTGATGCAATCCTCTACTGTGAAACAGAAACGAGCTACTCTCTGAGAAGTCTTTCTGTAACTATAAGGATTATTATCTGAGGATTTAATCTCTAACATAACGTTGTCCGTGTGCTTTGATAGACAGGCTTACATCTGAACAACAACGTTCTGTGTGGAATCCATTGAGCTACCAACTGCTGAGGAAAAGCATCATTCTGCTGGAAACGAGAAGACGTCCACTGAGTGAGGAGCTGATCAATTGTACGGGATTCTAAATCTCACTTTGTGAGAACCAAACATCTAGTGCAAGGGCTCTTTGCACCCATTATATTATATAGTGGAATCACCTTGTTGGTGGAAAGTGGACGTAGGTCGATTAAGACCGAACCACTATAAATCGCTGTGTCCATTACGATCGCGCAACACTTGTACGAAAACCTACTCGAAAAAATCGTAACGGTGTCAGCGAAGCAGTTCTCATTCTGAGAAACGCTCTGCTGAGTTACAGTACGCTTCCGCTTACACTGAGAAAGGGCGAAAAAGTTATAAACACTAATTCACCCCCTCTTAGTGTTCCTGAACGATCCAACAACCTCCACATCACAAAGGGCGTGAAGCAGCCCCTCGCGACAACTTTACATATCCACCACTTCTATTTCTTCGAGTTTTGCCTTCAGGACTTCCCTGAGAAGTGCTGGCCAAGCAAGCATACCAGATGACCTCTGGAAATCGACGGGTATCGTGACTTGCACGGCCACCTCCCGTGCCATGGCATTTTGGAGGGAAGTGTCATGGGTCGGAACGGCCACGGTCAGACGCACCGCGCTTTTATAATCCGCAGGATACGCTTTTGTCAGTTTGATGTGGAGGTGTGGTGGAGCGATGAACACTGTCAGGACATTCATTGATGAATGAATATTTTTTGAAACGGTTGAAATGGAAAGGGGACACGTGATATGGGATTTGGGATATGGTTGGTGTGCCAGAAATATGTCCCTTTATAAAGCACGTGTACTCTCTCCCGCAGTAGGTTTGTCTGGAATGGCATATAATTAGCCTTGGCCCCCTTATCTCGGATGTGAAACGAAAGAAACCCAACACAGGGTGCCCTACTATGTCAAAGGAAAGGACAAGTAAATAGCGACATATGACACCCCAAAATGGCAGCGCAGAAGCAATGTTTTCTTCCCTTTCCTACATAGCGAGCAAACGGAAGTGCTTGAGGGGTTCCCCTCTCCAAAAAAAAACAGGTAATGGAAGCGGCACCGTCTTTACCGGAGTGGTTGATTTCCAGTTGGAAGATCCTGGAACGTATGACGGAGAACGAAATGATAGGGCTCGTATTTGGCACCTCAGGAGATGCCGACACCTTCTTCAAAATCTACGCAACAGTCAAAGGGTTCTCTTTGCGTAAACTGCATTGTCGGAAACGGGTACGTGGACTATACATAATGCACAGGTGGGTTTGTAGTCCCGAAGGAGTCGTGCATCGGTGTGAAGATGAAAGATATGTGTTATGCGATCGGAGCACCGGCATATGTGGTTGTCCCGCATCTTTTAAGCTGATCTTAACCCGTGATCGTTGGTGCATCGATGATGTCAGCCTTGACCATAATCACGATTTGGTTCCAAATATACTCACATGCTTCCTCAAACAAAATAGGAACCTCTCTGACGATGACAATTCCGCCGTGAGAAGTATGCTGAAACGACCTACAAAATTTTTCCCATTTTTATCAGAATAGTTCTCCGTCATTTGACGGTCAAACTGCGGAAGCGACAAAACCTTACCTCCACCGTGGTAATGTCTACTGTCTTGCTACTCAAATCCGTGCCACGTGTCCTCCTTTTCCATTTCATCCTGCGTCACACTAAAAAAATAGTCCCCTATTGGGGTCAGCGATAATTCGCTGAGTACGCCTCACCCATGCACATGCGAAACATGAGACTACTAAACACACCCTAATTGTGTATTTTTGAAAATCCCTTTTATGCAACACATATCTTAACAGCAGAAGTCCCAAATCCAACAATAATAGTTATAGGCAATTATAATGATATCATATACAATTCAACCCACATGTCGGTAAGCAGCAATCTAAAGCATAATTATAAAAACGACTCCCTTGAATCAACATCCTCTCATCTCATATCAACACTTCGTTCGGTGCCAGGACCACCACAGTGCGTCCCCACCCCCTCCTCCGGGAGCGCCCGGGAAACGGCCAGCAGGCACGACCGCGCGTGGTCGTCACCCCTCCGTACTCCTCCGACACACTGTCGGGTAACACCATCGCTAACAGTGGCTTTTCTTCTCAAATCAAGGCAACTAGACCAGGAAATTCATTATTTAGCAGATGATTGAAGTACCACTCTTCATAGTTCATGTGTACAGCAACCGAGACATGAGGATGGCACGCCTGCGTGGCATCCAACTCGCCAACAACTGCGACGTGGCTGATCACAACCGGACGTCGGTCGGCTTCCATACGACACAAGGAAACCGACAACCTACGGACCCCAACCACCGTTAACCAGAGCTAGACGTGGTTGATCCCGTCCGAAGGTTCGTAACCTCCTCTAGTCGATTCAGCCAAGACCATCGCCAACGGTCCCCAACCACCGCCTCCTGACTTTCAAACTAACGCGAGCCATCCCCATTCCCGTCTATACATAACCTCCAACAATTCGTTATCTCAATAATCCAATAATAGAAAGAACAGCAATATCCTGGTCTGTCTCCTATCAACCACTCATCATGTGCCCACATTAAGGCTCATTCAACACAATTATGGAAATCAATCTGTAAGCCTCGAATTCAACTGACTTGCGTTTGAAATCAGATTGCTGGCCACTCATCACGCATCACAGCATGTACACAACGGCATAGCACATCCCATTCCCTCTAACATGACATATAGATACCGAGGCATCTTTCCATTAACAATTCATAAGAGCTTGCTCAAGATGAAGTCAGCTCAGACTACAAGCACACGACTAACACCGGATAACACATCCGCACCCCGGCCTCAACGCATCCCTCCCCACGCTTTTCTCTAAACAGCCTAGCATCATTCGTCCGTCCATCACAATATCGCAGAGCACGATCATACAACATCGAAGCAGGAGAGGAGAGGTGGTGCGTACAAGGGGACGACGGCTCTGCCGGTAGACGAAGCCAGGCTCGTCGCTCCCTTATGCAGAAAACCATTCGGCCCTTTCGACTTCGCTCACTAACGGCCGACATCAAACTAGTCGCAAGTCCTCTCTGTACCCGCACCCAAACTAAGGCGAACCCCCCAACAATGCAGCTCTAGAAGGCACCCAACGGACAAACAACAGCATCTATTCTACCCGACCTACCCCGCCTCCCCAACCCCTTTACCCAACACTGCACGCAGCCAAACAAACAGGAACAGAACATAGACGAGGGGGAGGGGATGAGACGTACCGACTCCGCTCCGAACTCTTCCAATCGCGAGTTCTCCTCCCCTTGATGTTCTCAGACCTGGCGCTGCACCTCCTCCTATGGGTGCCCTTCCCGCGACGACGACGGCTACCGGGTAAGCTCACAACCCCCAAGGTGAAAAGGAAACTTCGGGAGGAAGTCATCTCCCTTCCGTCTTATCCCCCGTATTACCTAATAATTTGTTTTATAGATTTGTTTCTTTCCTTTTCTTTTATAAATCATATTTTCTACTTATGTTTTCGTAAATTGGGTTACAATTCCCTCAAATAAAATGTATAAAAGTTCGTCGGTTAATTATAGTCCTAGAATCCTCGACGCGGAACGCGAACAAGATCGATACCCGAATTCGATTACGTTTGAGTCAGGGCGTCCCCTTTCTCGCGTGACGTAATCACACGTAATCGAATCCAAGTTACCGAAATGTCCCGCTAATAATATAAGCTGACCACGAGAATATTAGATTCTCATGTCCACGTCGGATTCTGACTAAGTCCAAGTTTGACTCGTATATAATTATTACAGTTAAATTTTTCGGGTCATTACAATGCTGAACGTTGGTATTTGATAGTGCGACATTTTCCGGTTATTTACACATATATCTGGTAACAGGAGGAACGTCGATTTCACTGAGGACCTTAACAATATGGTGTGTCATAGCAGGGGATTTGAGAAGCAATTGTGCTCTGATATGGAGGCGGCAATATCCTACTTACAGTGTAAGAATCATGAGGATGTTGGAATGGTTCTTCTTACTGACATCAACGAAGACGTGGTAACTCATTTCTACTGGGCGGACATCAACAATCGCATGGGTTTTTGCTTATTCGGGGATGTTGTCGCATTTGATTCAACGTTCAAGACAAATGCTTACGGGATGTAGTTGGTAATGAGGGATGGGGTAAATCATCATTATCAGACAATTGTTCTTTCATCGGCCCTTATGAACTCCCAGACCATTGATGATTACGTCCAGTTCTTGAACACAAACGACACAGTCATGGCGGGGAAACATCCACAGTCCGTTGTAACAGATGCTGTCAAGGCCATTCTTCCAGTCGTACGGCGTGTCTGGCCATTGACTATGCCTATGGCATCGGCAAATGAACTTGTCTGCACGTGTTCCCAACCTTCAATAGAGGCGGGCGCTGAAGGACAAAATGTTCAGCAAACAAACACCGCACATTGTGGAGGACAACTGGAAAAAATGGTCAGCTGAAAACGAGACCTTAAGCACGACATAAATGAGGGACATGTACGCCTAAAAAAAGATGTGGTGGGAGACTTATCTGCGTGGCCATTTCTTGGGGGAATTGAGAAGCACCCAGAGGTGCGAACGCATTCACGGCTACATGAAGGGTTACTTGAAAGGTGGCCATCGGCTGTAGGAATTCTTGCATCACTACGAACGTGCTACGGAACATCTTAGGCAATATGAGTTTCAAGCACAGCACGAGACATCGGTTCGAACGCCTCCATTGACGACGATGATGGCACCATTGGAGGAGCATGCTCGTGCAACGTACACAGTGGAGTCCTTTATTCGTGTACAAAAGCAAATGAAGAAGGAGCCACTCTTTTACGTCCAATCCTCATTTGGCTGCACTTCATGTCGCATATATAATTTGAAACAGTACTGTTCAGATGACGTTATGTTCTAGGTCCATTCATGTGTTGGTCCGATCGAGTTGAGCAGCAGCTGCCTTCGCTACGAGACTGTTGGATTCCCATGTGCCCACATATTTCATGTCTGCAAGGTAGAAGGCCGAACCCTCATTCCTGAAAATCTCCTGCTCAATAGGTGGACCAGAAATGCCAAGGCCGGTGCAACCAACATTAAACAGTGTGGAGTTACGGGAGTGACAACAGAAGATTGCCACATCGGAGCACTGTTGATGTCATGTCGTCGGTTGTGTTACTTGGCCCGTCCCTAAGCGAAGAAGTTGAAGAACTCATGGAAAGGTACAACAAAATGGATGCAGGAATATAACACAACGACGCTGCCTGGGACGCGGCCAACGACAGGAAATGGAGGAAGAAACTACTGGGATTGAAGCCTTAAAAGACAACGGATCAATTGGGATCGTCTGACACTATGCCGAATGCCTCCCTCATGGAATCATACAACTCACACGGATTGTGTTTGAAAAAGTCAGTAAAGGCAATGTTACACTAGTGACTTCACCGCTTCCTAGTAGACATTCTTGTTCTCTTTGATCGAGTAACTTTGTTGGGCGAGGGCCTGATGGTCACCTGTTCCATTGTCGCCGCCTCCTTCTCGTCCATTTGCTGCTGGATGGGGATTACGTTCCCTTCAGAAGGACGAAGGAGAAACGGTCGGACAATGACACGATCTAAACAAAAACGCAACGTCAGTGGTGTTAACTTATGTGCGACAGTTCCAGTTCCAAGGAAATGTAACTAACCGTATGCCTAATGTCTTGGGAAATTTATCGCAGCACATAAACTTCATGACAACAACGCCACAGTCCGCACTGAAAATATGATAAATACTAACCAGTAGATTTCATGTATGCATATGTAGTCCGAAAAGGGAATACAAACTTAGTCGTTTCCATGGTTGAATTGATTTGGCACATCAGGTGGCACCTCCAACGGCCAATCCGCCATATCATGGAACCTTAAACCATCATTGTTCGACAAATAACAAATGTTCCTGCTTCGACCCCCTGCTGTACAGTTTGCCGAGTCCAAGACGAACGTCTTTCGTTCGACCATATCTATGATGGCTAGTACCCAGTGACTGTCAGAAACACAAATCGGAATGTATATCTGCGATCGTCGTCGTATGTCCTCATAAACGACAATGGGAATACATGCGGTGTAGATGCGGTGTAGTGGGGATGACTTACTAACTCAATTGAATACAGTTCCCAATTGTGCAGAGTACATGGCCTACAGATGTTTGACCTCCTATTCCTGAATCGATGACATATTCTCTGCATTGATTTTCATAGCGGCATGGGCCTGAAGTGTTTAAACTGGTCAGCAAGCTGCAAAGATAAGTGAATGGATTCTTTCAGGGTTCACGTACCCCAATCCAGCTTGTGAGAAACCATTTCCTTCGTGTGGAACTACTTGTGTTGGCATTACAAATCACCGCAATGATATCAATGACCTGAAATTAAAAGAGTGAAGCTCAGATCGCACAAAGGTTGGTACCTTTAAAGCATGATATTTACATCATTCTGCACCTATTTAATTGATCGCAACGTTTGAATGGCATTTCTGGACACTGACACCGTCATCTGTGACACACTAACGCGCTGCACACAAAGGAAATGTTATCTTTCCTTCTTAAAGACAGCCAAAAAAATAAACGATAGACGAACCTGAGACTAAGTCCGTCATTCAAAGCGAAGCCTATCACTGCCTTATCATCGTCCGTGAAATTTTCCAATGCCGCTGACATTACTTCCCTCGAATCCTATTACACAGCGGGCCCCTCGTCTTAAAAACTTAGAAATTACCCAATGATTTTCTTATGCAAGCACCCATCTCATTCAAATTCTTCCTCTCCGCCTCAGTTCTGTCACGTATGGACTGGGTGTAATGGCTGCTGGCTTCTGCTCATTTGTACGTCTGGTCATCGGTCTCTCAATTGGTGGTACGACGTTATTGCTAGAACATGCGCTCTCCGGCCATGATGCATAACCAGAATAAACAATTGTCGATACAACATCGATGCACATCATGTACCACTCTTAATGGAGATGACCACATCTGGAATTTGACGTTCTATTCTCTTTCTTCACCATCAACTGCCAACAGAGCCTCTTCCTGCTATTCCAGTTCCGGGACGCCCTACTGTGCGTTCTCCTCCTTTCCCGTCGTTTAATTTTGCTTCCACGAGGTCTGGACGACATATAGAGTTGTTTGTGGGAATGGGGTCAACACCCACCTTCGTTGGTGTTCCACTCTTAAAGGGATGGGAATCTGGCAGGGATTAAATTATGCCACGAGGAACCTCTTCATTACAGACTGCCTTTGAAGGGGTCAATTCACGTTCTGCAGGAGTAAGGATAGGGATTTCCTCTGTTCTCCTCTGCTCTACCGTGTGGTTCAAGGGACGAATCATTTAAATAACCTTCGAAACTGCTCTAAGAACCTTCGACTCTGCTGTCAGCAGCTGCTCTAATGTATGTTCCAACCTCCCAATGCGCAGATGACCAGGCGAAACATTCAAATATTAATTTCAATAAAACGCGGTCGAATCACCAGTTCCGCTGTAATTGAGTTCGATGTAACGCTTCACCTCTGTACTACTGAAGGCAGCGGTTGTGCCTGGTACATCCCTCTTCTCTTTCCGCCATTTCTTTTTGAAGTACCTGTTTCTTCGTCCTATACGCAAGGCACACAATGAAATAAAACAGCATTGCGTTTATTAAAGGGATGCATCATGAAAACAACTCATAATTTAGACAACTCTCAACTGCATATTCATTTTCAAATACGTCAATAAGTCTTCTGTCGCTTTGCGCACTTTGAAACGGCAGGCACAGGTAATTCCCCATCAACAGGTGTAGCAGGCGAAATCCTCTCACTGTCACTTCTCCAAGCAAAAAATAGCTAAAGCGGTAGCTCACATTAAGCTGCACATTCGACTGAAGAATGGCGACCTACTAGCAGCAACATGACGCATCCTCCGATATATCTATTGTTCTTCTTCCTCAATGCATGCACAGTACACACAGGTGACGGAGCACATGGGCTGCCTAATCCCATGATGACGGGTTTCTGGGCTGGCTTGCAGCAAACAAGTATTGTTACCCCTAAGTAGGCGTTGTTCCAGGGCACAGAAAATATCCTAGAATGAACAGCAATACCTCGGATTTGAAGCGTCCGTCATCCACTGGCTTGTCTGCATACAGACTCTTCTCCACCGAAGTCAAATTGATTCTATCAGCCTTTAGGTGAAACTTCAGTCGGGCATCTATGTCAGCCAAAGTACCTATAAGCGGTTCCTTCGATATACGTCATTCTAGTGGACGGGTTGAATGCTGTTACGACATGACGTAGATGGTGGTGTTTCGTCATCTTGCAGTGCAGATGAAGAAAGCCGGAGAAACCCGGTTGGCGCAAGGCATCTTTACGTGTCATCAAACGACCTTACCAACGTGATGACCATTATGGGACGACAGCGACAGTCAACGTACCCCTTGCATGGAGTAATGCGACGATGACGGACGGCCCCCAAGTTGGAGCGGTAAAACGAAAGCGGAACCCGAAGTACCACAATAGAACCCTGATTGTTGTTGTTGTCGTCGGCCATGATGTGCAACGCTTTTGATGACAAGTACGGAGCCTGAGATCTTCGCACAAGAAAAAGTCTTTATGCGTTGGGAAGAATTGGGGGTCGATTAAGGCAGGGAACCTATTATTTTTTTTTATTGTTAAAGCCGGAACCATTTCTTCCAACTACACCTATCAGTCCCTTTCGTTTCATTTATTTTCCCTCTTTTTATATCCTTTTCAAACATAGCGAGTACTATGTCATTTTGAATATTTATAATCGGTTGATCCTGTTCGTGGCACTGATGCCCGCCTTTATTAAGACAGTTCTTTTCCCAAATGTTGATAAGCGTGACGTCTTCTTTAAAATTAACCGCGGAACACAACATCTTGTCCATTTTAAGATCCCACGGTTGGAAGCGACTAACGATATGTGCACGTAACGATTATGTAGTTTACTAAATTCGTTTTTTTAGTAAGATTTTTTAGTAAAACGACGACATAATTAATAAAAAAATTTGTAAATTTTACTGATTAGTATTTTTATCCATTTTTTTGAAATAATTTCCACATTTTTTTAGTAATCGTTTACTAAAAATATGGGAGAATTTCTAATATGTTTAGTAAATTTTACTAAAAATTTACTATTCAAGTTTAGTAATTATTACTAATTTTTTTAATAAAAGTTTTCATTTTTTTTATCGGATTTACTAATACTAAACGCAAATGTAGTCAAATTTATTAAAAATGAACAGTAACAAAATTAGTAAATTCTACTAATTTTTTTACTAATTATGTCGTGTTTTTACAAAGAAAAGTGATTTTTTAATAAAATTTACTAAAAAAATAAATAAATTTAATAAAACAACCGTTACATGCACGTATCGTTAACTTGTATGTATTACAGGTTTTGCGTATTGTCGTTGCATTTGGTTCCGTGGAGCAGGGGGGCTGCAAGGAGGATTGAGTGAGACAGGTGACGAACGGAGAGGTGAAGGGACAACCTGGCGTAGGCCTGCTTTCCCAACATATTGTGCATTAAACATTTAAGTTTCACGGTAGTCTTTATTTATCTCCCTCCTTGCAAATCAATTTTTTTTCCTATGAATTCCTGAAACGATTGTTTACAAGAGACCACAACGAATTTAAATTGAAATTGTTTAAATTATATGTTTGTTTACGAATCCAAAGCACATGTTTACTTGGAGAATAACGAGGAAGGCAGAGCATACCCAGAAACGTGACCCACTTACGTAACATCTACTAGTATGTGAATGTGGTCCGGTAAAAGTTTGGTCGATGCATCTCGAAGGCGTTGTTGATGGTGTCATAACATTGTGCGATGGAAGTACGAGGATGGATGACATATCGCATGTCATCCAAGGACAGATCGCTGAAATCCGAATAGCTAATTGTGGAAAACATTGAGAAAGCCTTTTTGTATCAGAAGTAAGAGGCAGAAGTAATCCTGCCGGTTTACACAGCAACGGCTCGAATATAAATTGCATTACATGCTATTCGAGTGGCACGTAGTTCTAGATTGCATACACGGTTCCAATCCCCCTCATTTAAGGCTAACCTAACATGGCAATGAATGTAATGGAATGGCTCCATTCACTAAGTGATAAATCCCTATCTTCTTCCACTTTTCACATCAAACCCTGATCCACGAGTTTATCCACTTAGAAAACTTATCTACACCTGTAGTGGGGAATTCATACAAGACTTGGCTAACACTAGTTGAATCGTCGGCTTCAGAAGATCGAGTCTTCTCAGTGGATCGATTCTTTTCAGGGGCTCGACTCCAATTACCTGGATCGACGAAGCCGTCTCTACATATCGGTATGACCTTGGCATCGGGAAGAAGATAATCATAGGGGACGTGCTTGTCGTCCGCTATAACGCCGAGATTGCCAGCTATAATGAGAGGGCCCAAAGTAATTTGCCCCTTTGATTTCGTTGCTTCATCGACAAAATCATTCGCCTTCTTAGCTATGGTCTGTGCTGTCAAGTCTCTAAAACTCTTGAAGTAGACACCTATTCCTCCCAATGGCGTATGGTTGCAGTACGCCAGAGGAGCCATGAGTAGGGAGGTTTTTTGACTAAGAGAAGGAGAAAAAACAAGCAGCGCGACAAGAGCAAGGAATTTTTGAGGAAGTAGACAAGGAGACGAGGATTATATAGGGGACGACAGAAGATGAACGGACGCGTCGAAGGAAGGGGGGCTAAGTGTTTACATGGCAAACGACATTTTGGGCTTCTACGACGAGCTTTGATGGAAGCTAGGATCGACACCCTCAGCGAGATCTTCAATCGACATGTCAAGGCAAGGATTGATACTCGAGTCAAGAATTAGTCGAGCGGGGCAGTTCGATAGAAAGGGTGCTCGAAGGTAAAGCTTCATCGAATGACTTCACTTTCGAGGCCGGATATGAAGAACCGAAGCCATGGCTCGCGAAGCATCGACGATGGAATAGTCTTAGTAGATAAGTAGCTGTCAGTCTTGGGATGTTTAGTACGTGTTAAATATGCATCGATTGACGGTTATTAGTTAGTGGTCTATAAATAAGTCAGCCCTGGTCAATTCTAAGACACGACAATCATTCTATGACCCCGAAGGACTGCTTGATAGTCAACCTATCTGTTCGTTTCAAGTGTTGTACGATGGCTGTAAATTTCTTCTTTTGCATTTAGTAAATCTTTGTTCGTTCTTTATTTACTTTTATTGGCGACCAAATTTTCTATCAACACTTTGAGTCCCCGATATATCGTGACGTTTTTTGCCACCTGAACAGGGCGCCATAAGGTGTACTGGTGATGAAACCGATATCCTCTAAGGCAGTTGACACGGGACCTTGAAGCAGGTAGAAACACTTCACCGTTGGGTTCTAGTACATTAAGATGGCACTACATACCAGAGGATAAGGGTCGATTCTGGAGATCGACGTCCTAATCAGGGTGTCGATGCCTAGATGTTCCCACTTGCCCTTCGTCTTGTGCTCCCACAAAGAGAGCCAAGGTTTAAAACCGACATCACTCAAAGGCGAAGGAAAGCAGCGCAAGGAGTTCATGCGATTCGCGTCATGCTAGCAGATGGGAGAAAAGGTTTTCCCTCTAAAGATAGTAGGAGGGACCCGGTTACAGAGGTACGGCTATTTAGGGAGCGGAAGAAATGGACTTAGGGTTTGCTTGTCCTCAGGAACTACCAGATCCTCGTCGTCATGAGCATGGACGAAGGAGACAATTTCCAGGACGACGAGAACAGCAAGATCCCCGAAATAAAGGAAAAAAGTAAAGAAAGGGCGACGAAAGGTTTGCCTTTCTGATTTGAGTGGGAGGTAATTGAAACGTCACCCCAATTCTTAAAGGAAACCTATGAGCCGAAAGCTCATGAGTTACTAGGTCGATAGTTTACGACCCAAGCTGGATGAGATATCCAGATCGATCGAAATCGCCTATGCGTCAAAGCAACTTGATAGCACGTCATTGGGCGAGAATGTTTTGAACAAATGAAAGAGAAGGGCGTTAAACGACGTTTTCTTTCAAATAAAACTTTATTAACTCGAAATGAAAGTTGCAAAGGAATCGGTTGGAACTTCAGGTTCTCTAAAGAATGGAAAGGCGCTCTTTTTGATGTTGCAACCCGTTGTTGGGATCCGCAAAGAGTGCAACAGCCCGAGGTGTTTATCTCTTATGTTCTCAGCAGGCGTGTTTGTTTGTTGCCAACGAGGGTTCCTTGTCAAGAGATGTGACAGGCGTGGCACTCCGAGTGGACTTCTTCGTCGGGACCCGTTTGGAGTACCCCGTTAAGAACACCCCGCTCACAAACATATCTCCCGAAGTTACTTGACAACGGGAGTTTGTGGTCAGAGAGGCCTATCCATCAACTAAGTTTGTGGACATAAGGTCCTAAATGGTGTAAGGTTGTCAACATAGACTCTGCAAGAGGAGGAAAAGGCCCCGCGACTAATGTTCCCTTATAGACATACCAGTGCAAATGAAGAAGATCGATGAATGAGCTGACCTCGGACGTTCCAAGTTATAGTGGGAGCTAGGGTGGACAATAGGTTTGATTTGGTCTAGACGAGAACCCGAAAGAGCGTTTGGAGGATCCAAACATATGAGATTTTCTCCGATTTCCAAGAAAAACCATTATAGGAGCAGATTTGATGACATCACTGTTCGCGACCAGTCTTAACACGTCCGGAATTGGTTGATTGTAACACAATATAACTGAAATGTGGTCCCCAGTCTTTAAAAGAAAAACAATGCATAGTGCATAAATCCGATCGCAAGTGCAAGAAAACTTACTTCCATTTTTGGAAAACAGAATACAGAGAGTAAAAAACAACCAAGCAGCCCATCAAGCCTTTGAATGATTGTCGCGTTACATGAGATTTCCTAAAGATTCTGCCCTAAAACTAAGATAAAAGACAAAAGTGTCTCACTGTGTGTTTTTTACGCTGTGGTCTGCCTTCTATTTATAGAGAATCTTTGATGACGGTTATTCTTGATCTTCTTCAATTTTCGCACATTTCCCTCCAATCAATATTTAACTTTCATTTCGCAGTTATCTTTAATTTATGCATGTTTTTATAGTGACCTTCGCCTATAAAATCTTATTTAAAAGATTATTCACAAAATCAGATTCTCTCAGTCGACCCTCATCGAGAGAATCCTCCATCGAGACTCGATTATATTTTCTCCATCGACGGGGAGAATCTTCCATAGATAAAGGATCTCCATCGAGACTGGATCAGATTTTCTCCATCGACGGGAGAATCTTCCATCGAAATTGGATCAGATTTTCTCCATTGACGAGAAGAATTTTCCGGGATCAGATTTTCTCAATCGATGGGGAGAATCTTCCATCGAGACTGGATCAGATTTTCTGGGGAGAATCTTCCATCGAGATTGGATCAGATTTTCTCAATCGACGGGGTGAATCTTCCATCGAGACTGGATCAGATTTTCTCCATCGAAAAGAAAAATCTTCCATCGAGACTGGATCAAATTTTCTCCATGGAAAGATTCTTCCATCGAGACTGGAGTTAGACTTTTTCCATCGAGGGGGAGACTTGATTAGATATTCTCCATTGACAGGGAGAATCCTCCATCTTGCTTTCATTAATAAAACAAAAGCCCACCAAGGCTAGTGTTCCATGTGAATCATATCGTTCTAATGAAATACAAGCGAAAAATACATGGTTTCCTACAAGGAGATACAAAGTAGTCCGGCGGATTAGCGATTTGGTCTTGAATTAGGATACTTGGTTGATTTTCAACTGTCCGTGTTCCCAATAATCTGGCTACACCTAGGACCACTACAAAGATACCACAAAAGGTCATATGGTGGCTTGACCTATTGCCAGTTCTAGTAAAAAAGGGGCTACGCAATAACGTGAAAGCGCTTAAGGGACCCATGAAAATGGAAATTTAGTCAAGGCCCTACCTCGAGCTTCTTTGCTTCAACTACTTCCTGAAGTCGGAGGAGAGTTCCTTCCTACCCAAGGTTACGGAGCCATAGTAAGAGGAAACTACGGTTTGGGAAGTAGGCTATGGGGATTCTTTTCTTACGAAGGTCGATGATCGCTAACCGATATGGTTAGGAGGAATCTACCTAGAGTAATGAAAGAGAGACGCGAAAGAGCCTCAATTTATAGCAAATAGGGAAGGGGTAGGGGTAGTCGGGTGCCGATTTAATAAATCTTGAGCATTAACAGAGAATCGTACAGTCGAAGATTGCTTTGGTATCCTTGCACGATATTGTGGCTGACTATTCAATGTGGTTTTGACTATTTGCGTTCAGGCTGAGGAAATGACACGTGCCTCATTTTAAAAGAGTGGCTATATGTTTGACAACAGAATAAGTGGGTCATGAGCCTTTTGAATGGCCAGTGGGTTTAACAGAGATAGAAGTCCAATGAGACTCAGAATAAGCTCGGATTTGGAGCTAAGTGGCCTAGGAGACACATTCAGTGAAGGTTGCTGGGCAATAGGTGAAACGACCTACAGAAAATTTTAAGTTTAATTAGGAGTTCAACCGTAATTGACCGGTCAAACAGCGAAAACGACAAGTTTTGAACCGCTACCGTGGCGTCAGCTGCTGTCATGTTCCATAATTCTGCGCCACGTGTCCTTTTTCCAATCCACTTCTCTGCGACACTAAAAAAATAATCTCCATTTGGGGTCAGCGATAATTCGCTGAGTATGCTCACCCATGCACATACGAAAACAGTGAAACCACTAAGTGAATCCTATTGTGTGTTTTAAAAGTATTTATGCACAATCAATTCAGAATCCCACGATACAACATCAACACAACCATATTGACTTATGATATCACTCATAAGATAATAAGAACAAGATGACCAATCGAAACCGAAAATTCTCAATGCGACGCTCTCAATGCGACTCCCTCAAACCCCTCTGACCAACAGTATCAACACTTCGAATGGTGCCAGAACCACCGAAGTGCGTCCCCACCCACTCCTCCGGGAGCGCCCGGGTGACGACAGCAGGCACAACCGTGAATGGTCGTCCCCTCCCCGTCCTCCTCCGACATTACAACCGGGTAATACCACTCCACCTCACAACAGTAACAATAACAGCCACTCACTCAACCAACGTCTCATCGCAGCAGAAGATTGAATTAGAATATTGGGTAGCGGCTATCCGACATAGCCTCCACTACCTCCTCGTAATGCGAGTTCATCCCGAAAACAAGGCACAGAACAGCACAACATTCCAGGTGATATCTTCGCATCACCCCTGGGGCGAAGTTCGGTTCTGTCCGATCAACTCGTGACACCATTTCCTCAAAGCATTCTCTCAAAAACTGTGGTACAATCTCAAGATCAACCTCTGCCTTTTCCACTCATAACGTGAATCAATCTCACATTTCACTACGTTAGCAAACGTCCAACAGTGACAAAAGCTCGGCAAAAACCAAGACAAGGATCAATATTTCAGTTCCCCAACCGATCGTGCGCCCCAATTCATAGAAAACAAGCCACTATCCCACTCGTCGTTTACCAAATACGCTCGAAGCTCACACCACAAAAGGTTTTCGACATCGTCACACTTACAGCAACAGGGAGCAACCAGAATGGAAGGATTTGTACAACTCCTGGAGACTGACCTTTCCAGAGAAACACTTCAATTATCGCAAGCAAACGGAACAGTTTACTCAGAGGACAATTCAACCTATTTCCTCGCCCACGACACAACACGACGTCCCGGCAATGCCGAAGACAGATCGGCCACCAATCGAGAAGACGGAATGAGGGACGTTCCGACTCATCAAGGGCTGTATGCGAACAATGCGGAAGGAAAAATGGAAAACAGGACTCCGGTGAGACTAGGTGATGAGAACAGCACCTGTGCCAAGGTGGACGAGGAATGGAAACGCACACCCCAACACTCCGGTTCAGACTCGACGGAACCCCTTACCCGACCTACCCACCTCCCCGTCACCCTACCCGCTCAGCTCATCCCCATGACAAACACGCAAACAGAACAGAGAAAAGAAATAGACGAGGGGAGGGGGAGAACGTACACTACAATCGGCGCCGACCTTGCGCGAACTGCCGTACTCCGCGTTTACAACGACCCCCTTCTGGAGCGCACTCCTCCTCACCACCCTCAGCTCCCGTGCCCCGATCGTCCAGACTTCGTGTCCTGCTGCCTTACCTCGGTGGGGTTGCTCGCTTCCTCAGCAGTCACGATCGCGCTCAGGGATCTCAGCTCGACGAACGAGAGGAAGTGATCCGGGACCGAGCTATCCTCCCTCGGAGAAGTTGTGGGTATTCTTTTAACTCCCCACCCGTACCCCTAAGAAACGTGTAGAGAAAGCCAGAAAGAAAATGAGGAAACTTGTCCTCCAAGGTGCATGTGTGGGGTGGGGAACGATCCCCCCCACTTGATTCTTCTCCTTTTTGTTTTATAAATGTATATATTTTTTGATCATTTAATAAAGCCCTTTAATTTCCGAAAAGATTGCATTTAAGTCCACTTGTTAGCTTCCCATTCGAAATACTAAAGAAATGAGCAAATCCAGAATCGCTACTTCAACTCGATTACATTTGACTAAGGGCGTTCACTTTCTCGTGTGACGTAATTACATGTAATCGAACACAAGCCTCGATAATATTTCGCTCAAAATGTCGATAACTACGAGAATACTAGATTCTCTGTCCATGTCGAACGTTGACCATGGTCATCTATTTGACTCATCTTTTAAATTATTAAAAATTACACATACCTATCATATAATATAATTAAAATTTTTCGGGTCTTTACAATTGGTTTGCGGAGCGGAAGTTAGCAAACGACAATAATTTGGCGATATGGACGAAGAAACACATTGAGTGAATCCTAGTGGGCGAAGCGCTTATATATTGAAGGACATCAAAACTAGAAACTCGGAGATTAAGCCATAAAGACCTTTAACAAGGAAAGGGAAGATCAGAGTGTTACTCTGACAAGGGAAGAAGGTAATTCGACATAAAAAGGGTCACATAATGTACTATTTCCTTTTCATAAATAGTTTTGTTTTAGGTATTATAAGTACGCTTTCTTTATTACTTTCTAAATTGTCTAGAACCCTTCCAGAAAATATACTCAGTATTCTCAAGCTTTCTAGTATTCAAACTTTCTTCCGATGACATTCGCAAGTGTCTTTGCTTAAGCGTGTCATCTTGTTCGTTTCACTTTCACTTTTTTTAACAGCGACCACACACACAGACCTATATAAAAACACAGTGTTCAAAGTCAAATATTTCTAACGTGTTACTCCATGTGGTCCATTAGGTATCAACGGGTTTGAAGAAAAAATCAAGAATATGTTGTGAGCGGATGTAGGCATGACATTCTAATATTTGATACCAAACTTGTTGCGGGTTAGAATAACTTGACCCTTCTGTAGGCACGTTGCACCTTATAGGGTTAGATAGTGGAATGGAATGGAGGTGTTTAAGCTAGGAAATTGTTTTTTCTTAGTTGCTTTTCATTTATATGAAATTGTTACACGCTTCTCTATTTATAGGGTACAGGAAAGTAAAGAGACTCTAGAATTAATTATGGACATAGATATTATGAACATATTTAATACTCAAACTTCAATACTCCATTTAGTTTGAGATCATAAATTCAATACTGGCGATGGATGTACCGAAGCTATGGTTTTGTCATTATTAGAGGCAGGACAGGCTGCCTGGGTTGGCATTGATGATAATGGATCTCCCTACCATCCCTCCTTGACAGTAAGGGCGGCAAGTACACCCTGTCAAGTTCTAGTTAAAATAGTACCTGGGACTTGCCGCCACGAGTCTCCATCTGCTTGGCGAGATGTCACATACATGACGTCGTAGCGCGTGTATCTTTGGCAGAATGTCGGGAGCATAGAGCCAAAATGCAGCAGAAAACGGCAGATGGATGGACAATCTAAGATCGAGCCAAAGATAGTTTGCATATATCGAAAACTTATGACTTTTGTTCACATTTATATTTCGGAAAGTCTGTTTGCGAACATCAGTCGTCTCACCAATACCCATATCAATGACAAAGTACATAAAACGGAATGACAGACTGGAATAAGTAGCAACAAATTCCGCCATTTGGAGAGACGAAGTTCGAAGACGATAAAATAGGAAGCTTCCCCTAGCTTTCCTAGCCATTCGGCTGAAGAAACAAACTAGATGTGCCTGGAATCGATCAATGTTGTTCATTCTCGACATGATCTTTGGAAACTAAAGAGTGCCTTCCCAGAACAATACCGGAAATGAAAAAACTGATGTTTCCAGCAGAGTCATCTTTATAGTCGTGGTATCGACAAAATACCAAGTTCAACCGGGCCACTGATCTGGTTTCGCGAACTTATACTAGTACCATCATCAGTAGTCAAAGGTATTAACATACAAGACTTCCACAGACCAGAAACCGAGTTTCAGATTCTCAGCTGGAGTTGCAGGTGGTGGAAGTTTTCCTCCTGGTTTTGAATTTTTAGACCCGATCTTGAGGACTGCAATGACAAAAGCCCCAGACCGACTCTTCCCGAGCAGGATCTTATTTCTCCTTCGGTCTTGGTAGCCTTTCCTCTTATGCCAAGTGAAAGGTCGAGTTCGCAACCGTCGTCGATCAAATGCCGCTTGAATTCAGAGCTCCTTGCTCTCTTGATGCCAATGACGCTAGGGAAGTTGCCGCTTCCATTCTCTGACCTTGGGCGATTAAACGAGGCCCATGCAGGCGCTGCTGAGTCTCTCAAAAAACGTGGCTTCTCCTTCTCATTACCTTGCTTTTCTTTCAATGATGTTAGTCTTTTCTGCACGTAATACAGCCGATGCAGTTCTTTTACCTGCAGAATCACAATAACCACAATACTCATGACTACCGAATCAACACCAGTTCATATGCACACGAGTGATGCCTGATCCAGGATGAAGCATGTATGCACCTGTTGTTTGAACATGCTCTCTTGCATCATGATGGTTCTTCGTATAAATTCCTTCATTGTCTTCTTATCGCCACGCTCCATCTCCCAACCAGAGACCGCCACAAGCTCTTTTATTTTATCCTTGAGGTGCTACTCTCTATAGCCACGCTAACCGATCAGCACATTCCTTGTGCCATGATCCTGTCATGAATGATAATCATTTCAGTTAGAAGCAACCCCTAGAAATCACAGAAAAAAGTGGGAATAGATTCACAGCTGAGACAATCAATTAAGAAAGTGCTTGAGAGTACATACAATCAATTGCTGATTGGTATGTCTTGAGTGACGTGGCTTGCCAAAGCGTCACGAGAGTCCTTACGATCTTTTCTTCTTCTTCGCCTCAGTCTGGGAGTCGAGAACTGCTGATAAACCAACTACAATTTTACTTCTATATAAAAGGACGGCAGGGCGATGCAATGGACAGATGAAACAAAACTCTTTAACAGGGACACAAATAAAGAAGTCGCCTTTTCTTGCTACAGACGAAGAAATCTAGGTGATTTGGGCAGGACAGGCTGTTCGCAGTTAGCACCTAAAGGACTCAACTACAGCAGCTCAAGAAAAGACAACTTCAGTGGCCGTGTATTCTGTCCACTAATTATAAACCAATATTGTTGCAGGAACGGATCTCACCACCATTTCATCTTTGGCCTCAATGACGGCAAAAGGTTTAGAATTCGTCGGCCGTATAACATGCCGTGATTTGCAGAAAAATGCAACACGCACAAAATTCGTGGATTCCATAATTCTCATATTGTTCGAATTACTGCAATCCAGAAATACGAGTAGAGGTATAAGCAGAAACAGTTGGCATGCCTGCTCTAAACTATTGCCGGGGGGTATGGACGAATTCCCATTTGACGGAAAACATATCCTCTGGATCAAGCCTGTCGATTCTGGTTCGTGCAATGATCACAGCCAGGTAAATGACAGAAACAGGTCATAGGAGTTGCAGCTGCATATCTCCAACCAATTTGGCCCTTAGCTTCCGTCTATTTCGTGGGGTGTTCAGTGCAAAGGGACAGGAGAATAAATTTGTCCGGGGATGATTTGTGTCGATCACGAAGAGAGGAAATCAGACGAAGAAGAATATCCAAGGTGAACATAACTGGATCCATCGCCACATTATGGTCTCTTTTACGCTTTGTCAAAATTTCGGGAAACTACATTGGCTGATTTGATCACATCAGAAATCAGGAGGCCATACTTCAGTAACTAGAACATTTATCACAACCCCAAGAAATACACGTGCCGAATTGGCATGATTTCTGAACACAGTGCTCAGTACAACGGCGATCATTGCTCAGAGAAATCAGTTTCTACATTCCAAATGTATCACTTAGTGTGGTTACGTCCATTCTCAATTAAGGGCAAAATTATTACCTCTTATTTTAGTATGTGCTTCGGGAGATTTCTGCAATGATCTTGCCACGCCAGAACATAGGGTTCGGCCAATGTCAGACTGCCTACAACCAAACAGATGATAAGTTGCATAAGGCTCCATGGTTTCCAGCTACAAATGTCTATAGAGATCAGCAGTCATCTTCCTCATCCCTAGGAAAATGCAAATTTCCTCACAAAGGTAGCAGCCGTACCGAGAAACAGGAGGGCCAAAGTTTTGAACCCTTCCTGGATACGGATGGCAACATTGGGCAATGGGGGAGGAACGAAAATGTTGACCAACTCCATCCTCCTTTAAGTCGTGCCCATATCCGCCAACTAGAGGAGGAGGAAGGTGGATTGACGTAGATATTTGTCCTGACGTTGAAGTGGAGTTCGAATTAGTAAATTGGAACCTGATCACAATGACCCTTCAACCTAAATTCATCTCAGAGGAAAAGATCCATGATCTGAAGCTCCAAAGCGGACCGAACACCCAAATACTATCCAAACAGGGGGTTACCTCGGGTATTTGATCGTTCGGGTAGATGGACGGTGAAGAAGATCAGAACACTTGGCCGCCGACCCCACCGCCACTCTTTGCCGCAAATCATCGACGGACACCTACGTCAGCATACCTGGAGCCAGCTCAACAATCGCCAACTTCGCGACCCAATTCTCAACACGCCTGCCCGAAAGAACAAGCTGACCACCTACCTGTTCGGTGAATTACCCCAAAGAAGGAAAGGAAGAAGAGCAACAAAAGCCGGCCCAACGAAGAAAATGAAAAAAAAAAAAAACCACGTCGAAGAAACCCCGACTTCATCCAGAATTTAGGGGGAGGGGTTGAGTTGCCATGGGAAGTAAGTTGTTTCATTGATGCTTACCCTAACCAAAGCTCCCGAGAAAAAATTCCAAGTTAAACCCCTTTTTTGAAAAATATTTCGCTAAATACCCGATTCGAATAAAATCGTCTTTTGATTAAAAATATTTCATTTTATAAAAAGACGACTTTATTTAGCAACTTTTTCGTATTAATGTAATATTAATGACATTTGCTACTTCTCCTATATATTAAAATTACCCTCTAATTTTATACTACTGCTAACTCCTCTTATCGTCTTTTTATGCAAGAATAAAAATAACTCTCATTTGAAAACATAACTTATACGGGTCGGTAAGAAATAGATGATTCCAATACCGAAAGGGAAGGAGGAATGTCACTAAAAAGGGTGCGGAATGGAGTGACGCTGCAATGGACAGAAGGTGTGTAGGGGAGGCGGCTGAATGATGAAAAGGAATGGTTGAGATCAATTTCCACGGATACAGATTCACCACCGTGAAAGAAGATTCGGATAGACTCGTTTGGCCGTGGATACAAAGACACCACCACGAACAAGACGAGGGTGAGGAATAATGCGGAGGATATAGAAACACCACCACTAGTTAAACGCTTAACTCAATCCGCACTTGGAATCCACCAAATGATGAAAGAGGTTGAAGGAGAATCCACTTACTTCGGACAGAAGACAAACTCTTACAAAGGGGCTTTATAATCCGATAATTAAAGTTGTTGAAATGCTTACAAGGGTGCCGATTATATAGGGATCATCAGAACAAGAACATAAATGCAAGATAATGAACTTAGATAAGACGTATGGATGATGGTCAGATTCATTGACAAATCATAAATAGCTTATTGGAAATACAACAAACATAAATGATAATGCATGAATGGGAAAATACATGAATGATTTGGGAACTTGAGATGCATTTAATGTGGAGTTGCTTCTGCTTCGACGACTCCTTACTTCGACGGATCTCTACTGCGACCGCTCCATACTTCGATAGTTAGTTGATGATGAGCAAGCTGATAATCCTAATCGATGGTGCGTCGATGTTACTTGTGTCAACAACTTTTTCGGACCAAACAAACGACATAGACTGAGTATTTCGATTTCGTGCTCAGTTATTTAGAATTTTTCTTTGTTGCTACTCCTTTCCGGTCGCGACAATATGACAATATCCCTCTTGGTGTGATCTTGATGGATTCAACTGAATTATATCTCCTCTCTCTCTCTCCATCTCCTCAACGCTAATATTTTCATTTCACATCCTACAAACTTTTGACGTTAGATTAAAATTCTCTTAAAAAAATCAATAACTAAACACAAATCAATAGGTTGTTGGAATTCTGAGACGTTATCACTAAAGTAACTAGTACATGTTAAAAATATATTATCCTTGGCTAATGCTATAAGTGTGAGGACTCATATTTCATCGGTGGGAAGAGGATTTCTGTAAAACAAAATCTGCCCTGAAGTAGTTTACAGAAAAAAAGGAAAAAGAATTGGAAACAGCTGAGGACGGCTCGGAAAATGAAAACAACACGGAATAACAAAAAGAGCAAGGCAGTCCACATTGGCTTTGGCGCCGGACAACACTAGACATGTAAGAAAAATACAACACGAGGATTGATTTCTTCTCTTTGGTCGTATTCTTTCTTGGCATTGAAAATGACCTCTCCCTAAAATGTCCCCTTCCAACTTCTCCAAACTCTTCTGTGGTCGTATGGACCGATTGCTCACGTGTTCGGCCGACATCACACCGTGTAATGCTGCTGGATGGTGTCGATGTCCAGCCCCTTGAGCTTCACCACCGACTCGACGTGACCCTTGAGAGTCGTGAGCTCCCTCAGCCTAGCAACCTCTGCACGCCTCTTGGCCTGCTCCGCGATCTCGCTCAGCTCCCTGTAGCTACTCCTGTCGTTGAATAGGGTGGATGACTGCGGCGGCTGTAGCCCGTGAAGGGTTCGTTGTGCGAGCGCCCATTGTGCCTCCCTTTCCTCCTTTCCATAATCCTTCTTGGTTGTGAACGCGGTCCTGTTGTCGAGTAGGTTGAGCCATGCCTTCCCGCTTAGGATGTAGCGGATCGTGAACTTGATTAAGTCCAAAGGTACATAGAAGACTACGCTGTAGATCCAGATGACCCCGGCCCAGCCCCATCCACATCCCTTGATTTCGGCGAACCCCCAGTTGGCGTACACGGCAATGAGAGTGGCGACCTGAGAAGAAAACAGATGGATGAGTACTTTGGAGTGCTGACCCTTGATGATGTTCACTCGGTGGGGGGCTTTTCGGTTCTTACCATTTGTGCAATGATGAAAGCGATCATTAGGAGTAGCCCTGGGCGTTCGACATATGACCAGCTGCGTGAACGGGTGACGAAAATCAATGCCTGGCTGACGATACTGACTTGCAAGTACAGAGCAGCCATCATCTCGTTCGGGCTGTCCTTGATTGGTCTTACTCCAAATTTATTCTGCAGAAGTTACACCGAGTTTAACGATCACGATGTGGTCAATGCAACAAGTGACTGAAACTCAAATGGGGATGACGTCTCTTACAGGGAAGAAATCGGTTTCCTTCATCGCCCAGAAGAATATGACGGTCATCAAGGCCAGGTAACCTCCGAGGACTATACCGGTCGCAAATATTTCCCTGAGTTTCCAGCTGTCGGGCAACGGAGATGGCTTAACGCGATCCTTTGAGATCGTCATGATTGTTCCTGTTAAGACGTGCCCCCACAGCAATCATCAGTGATCTCTAACTATCTGGCAACTGAGATTTCACGATAGGACGTTCGCTCACCGTCGTTCAGTATTGCAATGATCAAAACCATGAAAGGTGAGAAGTCGAACCTCCATATCAGAGCAATAAGCATGAATCCAAACTGCAATAAATTGACAAGAAAAAGTTAGTTTGCATCATAGTGGCCAATTTCTGCAGTGTATTCACGAAATACAATTGGAAGATCCACTGACCACTATACGGATGGTAATGGAGACGGCGTATATCTGTGACAGAAAGAGTTATTGAAAACAAAAGATTAGTCCAACGAGGCAAAAATTGCTTGAGAGGGTTGTAGAAAGTATGAGGTGGTGGAGAAGCCAACCGTGTAATTCTTCATCCTCTGGAAGATGGCTCGGCTGGTGAGCACCGCACTGATGATGACACTCAACCCAGGTTCTGTCAGGACAATGTCAGAAGCGCTTCTCGCTGCATCTGTCGCGTCAGCGACAGCAATTCCAATGTCTGCCTTCTTCAAGGCTGGGGCATCGTTCACACCATCTCCGGTCATTCCACAGATGTGCTTCCTTTCCTGCAATTTCTTCACGATCTCATACTTGTGCTCTGTCAAAAGGCGGCACACGATAAGCCAGCATCCGAAAACCTTGGCAAGGAGGCATAGAAAGGATCGAGTTCGCAGAGGACAAACCAGGGAACACTCCGGCAAATCCATCGGCTTTCTCAATGAGTTCTTCGACCGGGAGGGCAGCAATGCTTGAATCTTTGTCTTGGCCCAGAAGAGAAGCAGAAGGATACATGTTTGATCCCATTCCAAGCCTTCTTCCCGTCTCTTTAGCAATGGCAAGTTGATCACCTACACAAAATTCATGGAAATAAGCCAAGGAGGGTACAATTAGAAAATAATTTTGGCCACCGGTTCTCGAAAGGTGTGCTACCTGTAATCATCTTGACATTGACACCGAGGTTAAGAGCCCTCCGAATGGTTTCCGCACTATCATGCCTAGGGGGGTCAAAAAGTGACAATAGGCCAACGAATTGCCAGGGGGCACCGGGGCTTTCCTTCGATTTCTCGGGGACTTCCTGCCTTGCAACTGCCAGAGAGCGAAGTCCACGCTCCGCGAACTTATCGATGATCGAATGGACCTTCTTCTTCATATCGGCACTTGCGTTACACAGATTAAGGATCTGCATCGACCAACAAACACAAGCAAGTCATATATGTTCTGCAATTTTGCTTACAAGAACCATCAAAATTCTCTCGTGCCAATATTTTTACCTGCTCAGGCGCACCCTTGCTTGCACGGTGCCAGTTCCCATTTGAATCGATGTATGTTAGGGCTGTTCTCTTGTCGACGGGATTGAATGGGAAGAAATGGACCTCCCTAATGTCAGCTCTGGCCTACATCGAAGATTATGATGACGTTAATGACCATTCTTAAAATATTAGCTCTAGCTGACGTACGACTGGACAAGATGTACCTCCTTTGGATCAGCAAGCATGCCCACGATGGCAGCATCAATGGCATCCTGGTTCTCCGTCCTAGAAGCCCTGGCAGCGAGCAAGATGACATGGTCCTTCTCCACACCCTTCACGAACACCTCAATCAAGTTCTTGTCGACGCTCAACTTGTTAAGCGTCAAGGTTCCGGTTTTGTCACTGCACAGGACATCCATACCAGCAAGTTCCTCAATAGCCGTCATTCTCTTGGTGATGGCACCTTGCTGTGACAGCCGGTGGGAACCGATGGCCATAGTCACCGACAAGACGGTTGGCATAGCGATGGGGATGCCACCGATCAGGAGCACAAGGAGGTTGTTGATTCCGTCCCTGTACTTGCGATGTTGGATCGGGTACATCACAATGATCTCGACCAACATCCCGATCGCGATCGAGCATATACAGAAGTTTCCGATCGCCGTCAGCACCTTCTGGAAATGTCCAACCTGGTTGGTGCTGTCAACAAGATGCGCGGCCTTCCCGAAGAAAGTGTGGACTCCCGTTGCAATAACGACGGCTTCGATCTCTCCCTGCTTGCAGGTGGATCCCGAGAAGACCTCGTCGGAGGGGTTCTTAGTCACGGGAAGGGATTCTCCGGTCAATGCAGACTGGTCAACTTTTAAGGGATCTCCCTCGAGGAGCCGGGCATCGGCAGGAATTATGTCTCCGAGCTTGATGCTGATGATGTCCCCAGGGACCAAGATTGCTGCCTCTTGCTCGCTCCATTTCCCATCCCTTAACACCTGTTCAAATGATCATCAACATTTACTACCGAACCTGGTGGAGTAACGGCAGTCGCTATATAATATGGTATATCCTACCTTAGTCTTGGGTGCGAGACCGGCCATAAGAGCAGCGGCGGCATTTCCGGCATTATTCTCCTCAATGAAACTGATGGTGGAGTTGATCACGAGCAAGCAAATGATACCAACAAAGTCCTGCCAATCCGGGGGTTGTCCATCTCCATTGGCGAGAGCGATAGCCATAATCGCGGCCATTTCCATGACCCACGACAGGGGATTCCACATGAACCCGAGGAACTTGAGTATCTTGCTCTCCTGTATTCGTCACCACACGGACATGACGACAACATGTCGGGGTAAGTTAGCCGCGACATACTTACTTCCAAAAAAGTAACAATATGATTCGATGGAGTCCGGTTGTATTCGTGTCGTACCTTCTTCTCTTCGAGCTTGTTGGGCCCGAAGATGAGGAGCCTGCTCTCTCCTTCCTGGGAGGTCAAGCCTTTGGGAGTGCATTTCAGCTGCTCGAACACTTCCTCGATCGGGATTTTTTCCTGCAACCCATGATCAGTCCATTTATGTAAAGCAAATATAAGTGATGGATTCTCAACAACAGCATTAGAGCAAACCCTGTAATCTCACACAATTAAAGTTCTCATATTTTTTATATTCATTTTAAAAATGGAAAGTTCATTGGATCTGGGGATTGGGAGACATCTGTGGTTTCTTTATATTATTCTTCCAAATCGTTGACTTTTTTAATTCCTTCTAAATTCGTGCTCCATTCTACTAAAAAAACGACCATAGAACTTAAACATCGCATGTTACAAGGTAAAATACAAATAACAGCAATTTCATTGTTTCGGGAGTCTGAAAATTATATAATTTGTTCCACCAAGGGCAAAGGCCACGGAATCAATAATGACTTTATTCGTTTGAAACCAAGAAAAAAAGGACATGACACCAAATAGCCGACCCATTTCTTTTTCATTTTCATTTTTATTTTCACTAAAAAAGATAAGTCTCTTATAGATTTTCGAGGAAATAGCACTGTCTTAACTCTTCCTCCATTTTTCTTGTCGAGCTTTTAAGCACTCTATTATGTCTATATCTAGTGTGGGAATTGGTTTCTCAACCGAATCACAGACTTGGCTATAAAAGCAAGGAAAAAAAAAGGCCACAATATTATATTAAAGGTGGTAGGATTACTAAACATATTTGCGACAAACTTGGTGAACTTTTTACCCCGAAAAATATACGATTAAACAAATGGGGAGTGAAATTATGAGTCCAAAATGAATGAAAACGATGTTTGTTGTAACGTTGATTAGTAGCTTTAATCACTTTACTACACATTCAAACTGTTGGTTCTTTTTTTTTTTTTTGTAGTCAACGAGGGAGGGAGGTGGGGAAATATGTGGGTTATGGCTACTAATGCGGCTTAAAATCCTCTCTCCCTCCTATCTTCGGAAACACTGCAACCCCTTCCCCAAAAATAAAACTCCCTAATAATTAAAAAGACTTCATCTCGGAGTTTCCCTGGCCTTATTTTTCATGAGAATACTAAGAAAACAATAAAATTAGATAGAAGAAACAAAACAGAGGCCAGATCCAATCCGCCATGAACGAGAGTAAGTTTTTTGCCTTCAAGACTGAGGCCTGCGAACTAATGAAACCACCTGCCGAAATGATTTGGACAAACCAACGAACGAGAAACAAAAATCATAAGGAAGGAGATGTTACCAGGTCGACGTTCTCGTTCTTGATCTCCTCCAAGCTCAGCCCGCCCTTACCAGATTCCCTCGCCATGCCTGTCTCCATCCTCCGACTTACGTTTGCTTGTTCCCACCCGCCCTGACTACGACTGTGGACTCCGTTCGTCCCAAACCGGGGAGTGACCCCCTTCTCCGGAAGCTAAGATCCGGGTACCCGAAAAACAAACCACGATATAATATGAAGTAGTGTTGTTTGGATGTGGGATTCTGTGCTCCCATACTCGCAACCCCCTTTTTATACCCCAAATTGGGATAACAACCGGGCCACCTTTTTCCTCTCTCTCCCCCTCTGTCAATCTTTTTTTTTTTTTTTTTTTGTAGAAAATGTATATGCCGTCTTGTAGGAGTTTGTTTTTAAAATAATAAAAAAAAACTTTTCTACGGGGGATGATGCAATCGTTGAATTTTGATTTTGACTCTTCTTTATTATGAGGGGACAGGCAAAAAATATGCTAAGGGGGCGATGATTCCTTATTCATGTGTATCATCATCGTCCATCCCCCGACATGTAAGTGTATTTACATTTCTGTCAATATATTTTAGTAGTTCATCGGGTAAGATCGAGTCTTATTTGATATTACGGTTCATTCTTCCCATACTCAAGAAGCATTATTGCCGACAACAGAAAACACCGAAATGATCTCCACATGTGCCCTGATTAGCATAATTATCCCTTAAAATTAGCTGTAGGTTGAGTGGATTATATCCCCTAAATCATGTCTAAATGAGGGGCCTTCGGTGGGTTAGATGCTTTCTAATTAGGCAAATCTACCGGATCAACATTTACCGCCCCCCCAAGTTGTGATAGTTGCAGGTGGACTATGAAATACGGCCTTCCCTTGCGTCCCCTCTCCCACTAGACCCCTTTTCTTATTACATTAAATTTATCAAATTCTTGCATCGGGAGCCTCCTTATTTCCCAGTTACACACCTAATGCAAAAGACGTAAGAACATATTCGGCATTATTTAATTATCCAATCGAACTAAGACTTGGATAAAAGACGCAGACGGCCTCCCATAATCAAAATTAGGTAAAAGGGGTTATGCGAAAGGGAAGATTCCCTTTGCATCTCTTCTCCTCGAAAAGTTTGTTGTGATGAAAATTTGTGTGTTCCAATAAACACTAGCCATTGTTTCTTTATACCAGTAATTAATTATCTTCACTAAACAAGGATTTTATATATTAAAAAAAAAAAGATGAGAAGGAAACAAATTGCGGGAGGGAGTGGCGAGGGGGAGCACATGGTCCCCGGTATGGTAAAATTTACGTCAAATTGGTACAAATAATTACGACTGACAACTACCACAACGACACACCTTGAGGATGAACGGATGACCCCGTAATCCCTTCCGATTCAATTAAATAAATAAATAAATAAATATAAATATAAATATATATATATAAAGAAATTTGGGGCCGGCATTGTTTTCCGGGACTTTTGACTTATTACTATTTTTTTTCGTTTACCTTGAAAGTCGTCTCGGGGGTGCCAAATTTATTTATTCATTTTGGAAATGAAATAGAAAGGGGAAAGGATGTAAGAAATCTGGAGAATATATTTAAAGGGCAATAATTGAGGCGTGGCTGACCTGACCGATAAATATTTATATGTACCATATTCACCGGTTCTGATAGGCCCCTCAACCTTCACGATGCCCAACAATACCAGTATTTATACAGATGTTTCCCTATAAAAAAAAAGATGGAAAAATTATAATAAAAAGAAGAGAATTATGCGCCTCTAAAAAAATGAGAGAACATGAAAATAAATAAATAATAAGAAGACAATGCCGTGAAATGACACGATTCTCCCTTTTTTTCCCCTTCCTTGTCCAAACACAGCCTAACAGGGGATCAACGTCAACCGTTGGGTGCCTCGCCCCCTCCTCAGTCGTCATCATCCGACGGCCCATGTTGCACCGCAGTCTCAATGTGTGCTCCAAATTGTAATTATTGCAAATAGGGGGAATTGATTAAGCGGATATGGGCAGAGGTTAAAATCGCTCACTGTTTCTTTAATGTTACACTGCAGAAATTCGCGCTATATACTACTAATGGGTTTTGTTGACAAACCAACCATTCAGTGGGGGAATTTAAAACTCCGGATTTCCGCTTTTCTTATTCATTAATAATGCGTTAATAAATCATAAAATCGTTTATATATAATTATCAAGCTATGACTCTTATTAGTAGAAAATGCTCATAATTGGCGACGATTTTTTTGTCGACAACCCGTCGAAGTTGTTATTTTTTATTTATATTAATAATTTAATTTGTTTTTGGGTTAATTCAACTCTCGGGCGTTGCCCACATGTCGGACGGATTTTGAAGCGAAGTCTCTCTCTCCCTCTCTCTCTCTCTTTTATTTCGTGAAAGAAGAGTCAAATCCGGAGAGTTAATAGTAATTACTGCACTTGTTATAATTATATTTAATAAAGCTGAAATTTTTAACTAGTGACACATGTTTACTTTTCGTTGAGCGTCCGTTTTGACTACGCCTTTCTTTCGTGTTTTTATTTCATCTGTTGTGGTGGGTCGACGACTAAATGAGTATACGAAGTAATACATATTTTTTTAAAATTCGTATTTACGTACATAAATGCTTCCACCATTCTAAAAATTTATAGATATTATTAAAACAAATTTTGAATCGCAAAAGCTTTTTGCACCATTGTTAAGATAAAAAAAAATATAAGTGAATTTCTTTTTATTGTTTATGAACGACTAGTCTGTCATCGATGGCATTTTAAGGGTCGGCTGCTTACTCATTGGATACAGTGTGGGGATACTCTTACGTGCGTAGTAATGAATAATTAAGTTATAGTTTATCGTAACTTTTTTTTTTCCTGTTTCCCTTAAATATTTTCCTATATTCAAATAATTAGCTACTTTATTAATCATATTATTTTAATTTTTTTTAGTCGTTTGGTAGGGAATTATTGGTTAATATGAAATTAGCGTCAACTTTGTAATCGCTTAATTTATATAATCTAGACTAAGCTTTTGAAAATTGGTCGTAATAATTCTCATATTCGAATCCGAACATCATGTGCACACTAGTAAGCCTTAGAAATTTAGTACTTCACAAAAATTCAAATGATAGTTATTTTTTATTTTCAATAAACGGCTCTTCAATAAGCATGCTAAAGTAAAATATATTTTTACTATAATACGTGTGGAAGAGGGTATCGTCCTGATTTATGAGACTCTACGTTGAAGTAATTAATTTCTAATTTCAAGACAATACAAACCGCGAAAGTTATAAAATGATAATAGTATTTTTTACCCTGCTCAACTTTTGTTTTTATTTATTTATTAGAATACGAAGACAAGTTGGGCAGACGTGGGATGACCAAACAACGCATGTCCGGGCGGAATTGAACATGTTTTCCAAATGGAGAAGTTTCATCTCGCCGACTATCCTAAATTGGCTTAATTTCATCTACATCCATAATTATATTCCCAGACAAATAGAATTGATCTGTGAAGAAAGCGTGGTGGTCTGCGCACCCTAGACGTCCATCCGGGGGATCATTTTCGTTCTAGAAAGTTTTTTAGCAAAAGATTTCCAAAAGGGAAAGGGGACAAGGAGGGGAGCAATTGAAGACAAAAACCAACACCACGTATTGAACTAACTGAACGTCAAACAACGAAAGGCACGGGAATTCTCCCCAGGAGTCGAAGTCGTTGTCAAAAACATCGGCCAAAATGAGTCGATTTCTAACCCAAGCCACTTTATTTGACCCCCCCCCCCTCCCACCTACAGATAACACTTTGAAACCTAACACAGAACTGAGTACACGTGCAAAACCTGGAAATGTCAGGGCGCAGCCTCTTATCTTCGCAGGTTTCACGCCCTAATAATATCTGCCACCCGCGCAGCCCCATGCTTATTACTATTTGATCACGATTAATTTAATAATTAATGAGTCGAGATACGAACGGACACGCCAGTCCTTCATGTTTATTATGTAATTTTCAAGGGGAAAGGTTACGTACCAGGTGTAACTTCCGCAGACAGTCCCCAGTTTGTGCCACATTTTGAAGAACCATGGGAAGCTCAAATTACTAGAAACCCAAAAGTAGTTGTATCGTATCAGTAAATAACTAAATCATTTTCACGTGTGTCGACTAAAACTTCTCAGCGTCGTTAAACTGTGCCATTTTTCAAAATGTGAACATTTGAAAATTTTCATTAATTAGGTGAAACGAAATTACCATGACAGATCTTTACATTATGTTAAAGCGGCGGGCGGGGGGGTTTGGGAGAGAAAACACTGTACTAACCTGTACTAGTACAAAAACAGTAACAGTCATAGTTGTTAATGGCAATAGGCGGGGCGAGGCGACAAGCCATCGCCCGTCAGAGGCGAGAGACGAGACGAAAGGCGCTCATAAGAGGATTTGTGTAAGGCGATTTGTGTATAAATAATAAAATGATTTCAAATAAAAAAGATGAAATGGATTTATAATATTAATCATCATCATTCATCATGTAAAATATTCTAATCAAGCATTCATAAGATCGAGATTATCATCCGAAGCTGATAAAGCCACACTATCATTCCCACTAGAACTTTTGTAGCCTTCCGGGTTTTGCTCTTCCTCCTCATTTTCATCCAATTCTTCAAAATATTCTTCATCTGCCACATCAACTTTTTTCTTCCCTCGAAGCTCAACGACATTTTTAGTCCTTGCTACGGAAGTTCTCTTTGCTACTCGTTTTTCCTTTCCTGCAGCATACCGTTTTAAAGTAACTGAGGGTTGAGAAGTTCTAGTGACATACTCCGGTTCATTAGCCTCATTTGCCCATGTGAAGTCTTCATCATCACTGAATACACGTTCGTTCTCCTCATCATCATCCACGTCTTCCATAATTCCTGTCTTCCATTCCGACGTTTCAATTCCACCAACTTCCAGTAAGATGATTGGATCGAGATTCTCGCGCTTTAGATATCGACGCCTCAAAGCCCTATTGTACTTCACATAAACCAGCATACTCAATCTTTGATGCTCCAAACGATTCCTCCTTTTGGAGTGAAGCTGCATACATGAAAACATGTGCATTACACATATAATAATTAAAATTACGTTAAAGGAGCCAAATTTAAGAATTTAATTTACTCACATGCTCAAACACACTCCAGTTTCTCTCACAACCGGAAGAACTACAAGTAAGATTGAGAACTTTTATAGCAAAGTTTTGCAAATTCGGCGTCGAAGATCCATATGATGACCACCACTGAGCTGTAAAATGATAAAGTAGCAAAATATAAGTAATGAGCAATATGTTATGATAAGTTTTCGAAAAAGAATGTAACCTGGTGATTTTAGTTCGCAAGTTCGGTGTCTGATAGCAGTGGGAATTCCAAACATCCGTTCAGCCTTCGTATACACATCCATTTCACTACAAATGGCATCTTGAACTTTAAAATCCTTCACCAATCATTGAACCGCATGATGAAATCCTGTCATGATATCTTCATCTTGTAATATATTCGGATTTGAATATATTACAAGATGTTCTAATCGCAAACAAATCAATAAAAAGAACCAGCATTGCTCTTTCCTTTTTTTTCTTTCGTTGAATAAAAGTCAGTCAACTTATCACCGAAATAGAATTAGTTAAAAGGCAAAGGCAGTCTTAACTTCAAATATTGTCGTCCAATACAATTGAAAATCACAATTTCCAAGTCCTGACCACGACTTGTCCAAGTCTCCAGTTAAATTTTGGCCTAAAAATAACAGCACGAGTACACATTCGGACTCAACAAATTCAGACGAGCTACACTACGAATTTAGTTCTTGAGAGCTATAAATTCAGCAACAGATGGAACGTCGATTCTTAAGAGATAAACACAATTAAAGAAATCTGCTTTACCCAACACTGGTGAGCTGGGCGATGAAGAAAGGATCCTGCTTGAGAGGGAGGAGGGGAGGCCGACGGAGGAGGGGAAGCCGACGGAGGGGAGGCAGACAGAGGAGGAGACGGAAGGGATCGTTCGTGTGGGGAATTGTTCGTGTCTTGGCTGAAGACAATAGGTTTTCAAATTTTTTATTTATTCAATTTAATCCCCAAATTATTATAATTATTATAACTTAGTCCAAAATTACACAATTCGGCCGAAATCCAAAGGCGAGCCTTTTTGTCGCCTTTCGCCTGAGAAAAAGACGATGAAAGGCGAGGAAAGGCGTCGCCTTTGGATCACGCCTCGCCAGGAGGGGAGGAAAGGCGAAATCGCCTCGCCTGCCTCACCCCTCGCCATAGGCGTTGCCTTTCCTCGCCTTTTACAATACTGATAACAGTTAGTACAATGTACTAATGAAAATTTAGTACAATATTAGTAATTACAAATCGTACTAATTTAATTAGTAAAATGTACTAAAAATTGGCAAAATTTAGTAAATTGCGCGGGACGTCCTGCGCGGGAGACGTTAGCCGCTTCCGTAATCCAACCCTACTTTCAGGATCAGAGATTATCTTAGTTAAATTTAGGCCCCATGTTAAAAGAAAACATAATAATATTTTGTAAGAGAAAAAACACAAAGCAAATGTAAAAAATTGATAGAATATCTATTTCCGGTCAAAGGTCGTGATCATGAAAGTTGAGCTATGTATTTGAGGCCCACCCATGGTACACGTAAAAATAGTTGTCAAAATGGCACCTCGCATAAATCAAGCTTAACTCCATGGAAAGATTTAGGCGGGAGTGATTGAGGTGAATTTTGTCAACATTTGAGCTCTTTGGGCGAGCACGAACAATCCAGCTATGTGCAAGTTGCTTCCGACACTGTCGTCAGATGACGAAAAATTCAGGCCATTTGCATGCGTAGAAAATGAAGGCAAATAAAGATAAATTTGAGCATGGAGGTATGGCATCATTCATCAGGTAAGCATTCAATAATTCAAGTACATTATTGTGTTAAATGTGTGAAGTAGGTTTCGGGCAACCAACCTTCTGACTTTCAATTCTTTTTTGGACTGGGGAAAGATTATGTTAGAGATTAAGATAATGTTTTCCTACGATGTTATTTGGCCGAGGAGTATATGGTATATATCTAACGAATAATTCAATAGTTTAGGTCCCCACCCAAGTCAACCAAATTGAATTTTTTTAATCTCTGACTACAAGCAATGTAAGTCTATAATTTCAAGGGATGACTCGATCGCACAGATCTCGAACACTTAAGAGGGGTAAAGTTCTCCTTGATAACGGAAAAAGTTAATCACGCTAAAGGGTAAAGTTCTCCCGGAGGTAGTTCTCTGGGTTCACGAGATTCGTAAAATCAGCATCTCTTAATATTATACTTGGTATAATATTTTCGTAATCCTGTTCACACAACGTTGGTTTTATTCTAAGAAGTCCTTGGGTAATTTGAAAAGAATGGTAATAAACAGCATAATAATGTTGAAGCAGGTAGGATATTGTTTTTTCTCTGGTCATCATCCCCAAATAGAAAGCTTTCCAAGTCAATGCTTATCTAACAATTTGACCCCATGCGTCGACATTTCCCCAGAAACTAACCCAACCGGGCGATTTCCTTGAGAACTCCTGCCCAATTCCTCATAAATGTCCAAATCTGATCATGTCTTAGTAAACTTCCACAGAAGATTAAAAAGAGAAAAAACACCGACAGCTTCCAACGTCGCCCAAATGAACTTCCCGCAAATATTAAAAACGAAAAGGAAAAACAAGCACCAACCACGAATTTGATAAGTCTCCCCCGATCTTGAATGGCGTTATGTTTTCACAACATAAGTTTGATCATCGATTGTGATTTGAGTAGAGTTTGATGACCGAAAAAAATTTAGTTAGTCATGAAAGAGAATCTAATCCGATGGTGGATTCTCCGGTCGATAGAGAAAATCTAACTTCGTCGATGGAGTATTCTTCCGATCGAAATCTAACAAGGATTCTCCCCGATGGAGAGAATCTAATCCGTTCTAAAATCTAACCAGATGGAGAGAATCTAACAAGATTCACGATTCTCCCGGAGAGAAAATCTAACTCTGGATGAACAAATAAGAGAGAATATAAACGCAGTCTACTTGGATAATAAGATTTTACAGGTGAAAGATCACAATTAAAATGTGCGAAAATTGAAGATAACTGCAAAATGGAGTTGAATATGAACAATAACTGTCATTGAAGATTCTCTATAAATAGAAGGCAATACCAGAAGATCAACACATCAACACACAAGTCAGACACTTTGCCTTTATCTTAGTTTTAGAGTAGAATCTCTAGGTAATCTTGAGGAAATCTCTGTAATAGTCTCTTACATCAATCATTCAAAAACCCGGAAGGATCGCTTGGTTGTCTTCCTATAACTTATTCTCCAGAAATGGATGTAAGTGTTCTTATTCATGTTCATGCGTTCTTGTTCTTGATCTTGTATTTTGCATTACTGTTTGTCTAAAAGTCTTGGTGACCACATTTCTTTAACTCTGTGTTAGTCTAGTTATATCGTGACGTGTTTCATCCGCAAACACGCTCTAATGTGAGTTAGACGGCGAGAGCTCCCATGTTTGTAAATGAAATAAAATGAATCTATGAGAGGATGGACGAGGGTGGGATCCACAAAATGGATGCGTAAATCATGTCCCACTCGAATTGAATTGTTTTTAGTGTCTCCCACATTAATTTGTAGTGAACTCCCCAGTAATCCCCCTTTTATCCACGGATAATTTCTCCTATTTTCAAGCCATCAAAATGAACTAGATATGAGCAACACAACCCAATTTAATGCTCCACATGTCTATATGTATCTTTCTCTTGTTGTTGCTTTAGTTAGAACTAGTGTGGTCGCACAATTATGTATTTTTCATACAATGTGATTAGAGAAGGTTGATTATCGATTCTGAATCTCACGAGTAAAGAAAATCAGTTGGAGGTAGATTTATACAGGCTGGGCCGGGCACAAGATGTAGAAATATCTGTTGATGTGGGTAAGAAAGACGAAGATGATGATGCTACTCTGTCCGTGGAGGAACAAGGCTCTTCTGTTGAGAAGACCTCTGTTGAGGATGAAACTGTGGAAGTGGTTGAGACCATGACCAAGGATCCTCCACCTGCTCGCTCTTATCTAGGTGTTGCATCGCGTACCAGGATGAAGCGATCTCTGGCAAGTGTAAAGGATGGTTTGCATTCTAGCTCTCCAGGGCATAAGAAATTGAAAAGTGCAGACTTCTCTGTGTTTATTCCTAAGGTTGATCATAATGTTTCTTTGGCTGAGCTAAAACATATTCTTGCTGACGATACGATGCCCAATCGAAACATGGATAAGCAGACTATTGTTGCTTGCAAGCGTGTAGACTTTGATTGGTTTACTCAACACCAGTTTCACTTTGCTGATATGTTTGAAAAACTGACCTGGAGATCATTCTATGAGTATATGGTATTGGCTCTATTTCTAAAGGTAGGGAATTCTATGCCAACATCACTTTTCACAAGGAGGACTCGCTCATCAAATTTATTAAGGTGTTGGTAGTTGATAAGGTGTTTGTTTTCTCTGAATTTGATGTTTGTCGACTCTTTGACTCTGATCCTTTCAACAATATGAGAGTGATAAATGAGGGAAAGTTGGAAGCTTATCAGACCATTGATGAAAGCGAGCTTGTCACTGTAAGTGGATATCTTCATATTACAAGGCTGAACTTCCGCAACAGGATGTTTCACAAGGTGGTGATGTCCTGCCAGGCCCCTAGAATTGGCAGTATTGATTCTATCATGCCCAAGGACTGGAATCTGATGGTCCGCCTTAAGCGAGCTATTCCTGTTAATTTGGGAAGTGTAATATTTGGTCACATGGCTAAGGCTCTCCATTTTGCGCATGTTATTACAACATTGCTGCATCACTATGGAGAGAAGGTCACTCCTCTAAACAAAATGGACACCTAGACCACACAGGTGATTGGTGCAAACTCTGTAGAGAGTATGGGTTATCAGTATATTGATGATGTCTTTGTGAAGAAATCAACTAAGCGAGAGCTTGTTAAATCTGTTTGTGGCAAGGCCACCATTGCTCCTACTGTTACTGGGAAACAAAGCTATGTTAAGAGTGGGAGAGATTCTACTGCATCTAAGGAGGAGTCCTCATCTTCCTCAAAACTGCAGAAAGTCCTCTGTGAGGAACTCAGCTTCACCATGCTCTCTATTCTTGAGAGGATTGATGGTTTTGCTGAAAGGCTTGGTCGACTGGAGAATGTGATACAAACATTGCTTGATAATGGTAAGGATTGAGCTGTGCTCACCTCCCTATATTTAGATGTTAAGGATTGAGTTGTGCACTCCTGTATTTCTCTAGTTGATGTTAAGGATTGACTGGTACTCTCTTGCTACTGCTTGCTATCTTTTGCTTTGTTATTTGGGTTTAGCATGTTTTTGCTGCACTAGTAATAAAACTATCCTTTGTGTTAATCACTTCTTTTTTATATGACAAAAAGGGGGAGAAAAACAAGTTCAGGGGGAGTTTTACAAAATTTTTCAATTAACAAAGCTTTAAGCGAATACTTACTCTTAGGGGAAGTTATATCTCAAGCTCCTCTATACATAATGATTATGTTTTGTCATCACAAAAAAGGGAGATAATGTTGACCTATGTTTTGATGATGAACTTAACCAATGAGTTACTTGTGGTCAACAATATTGCTTCATGAATATTATGGTTATCTTTAGGGATAAGCTTGAGAAGAGCGTTGCTGAGTCACAACTAGCATAATCTATATGTTGTTGTTTTACAGTAAACTGTTACTGTAATAATATGCTTACTCAATGAATATATGGAAATAAATATTTTCTAATTACATTATATTCTAATTTAATTCGGGATATATGTTTGTGTGTCTAAATACGTTGAATGTTATTTAAATATCTCCAATTCATACGTTTAGGCAACTCAATATTATGAGATTAGCTTTCCAAGTTTATATTTAGAAACAAAATATTTCATCCTAATCTTCTATAGCAGTGTTACGCTGTAAAGAGATAAAATCCTAAATCAAATAATATTGATTATCATTTGATTTTCATGACTGTTATGATAATATTATTATTATCTTACAAATCGTGGAAACAAATTATCTCATTCGGATGAAATAGGTTAACCAAGGGAAGTTACCATTGGGAACTTACCTTCTCGGGCACAGCGACCATTGAGTAGATATCTGCTCAGTCCTGTCCGCAAGTTTTGGAAACAAATCAAAAGTTTTTTCTAATGAATCTGGACGTTTCTCACGATTTGTTCCCCATAAAAGTCATACTTGGCTATCAAACTAGATTCCCATTGTGCGTCTGAGTGGTCTGTGTGGTTGTCCAAAGACTGGGTGATTTGAGAGAAGCTTTGAGGATCTGTGTGAGCTGTGTGATCGGCGGAGAACGAGTGGTGCTGAGTGATCGCCTGGTTCTTTCCTCTCGCAATCTGCGTGTGGGAGTGTCAAGGGCTAAGCGCGACCTTGATCGTCGTGAGAGGGACTATGTGTCCTTGGTGCGTTCAACGAGCGGCTGGCGAATCGTCTGGGGGAATCTAAGTGAATACCTACTATGAGTTCAGTAACCGGTTGCTGACCCATCGGCAAGAAGCCATTCTTGTCGCATCTTTAAGTCTCGAGCCTGCGGAGTTTGAGCAGTTAGAGACGCACTTGCGGGTGTGCGCGCCAGAAGTCTCGTGCCTGCAGGGTAGAGCAGGAGTTGGGAACGCAGCCGAAGTGGAAAGGGGTCCTCTCGAGACAGGGGTGCTGTGCAGAAGTCTTGACCTACTGAGGGACAGTAGAGCAGGTTGCGTGGAAGTCGTTGGAGCTGTAAATTCCACCCTGGGCTTTGGGTGTACAGTAGAGTGAGTCTCGGCTGTGGTAACCGTGCATGTCTGAACTGAGTGTAGGATGGATACCTCGATTTCGCTGTTTGAGAAGTTAGGTTCTGATGTGTGAGGAACCAACTCCTTATTTTTTTTCTCTGATCTAAGTTACTTTTGCGTGGTTGTCTCTTGAGTACTTACAGGCTCATCTTGAGAAGCGACAAAAGCTGTGTGGAATCCTCTTCTCAAGGAAATCCTCCTTGAGAAGTCGTTCTTTACTGTAAGGAATTATTTGTGAGGATTTATACTATGACACAACATTGTCTTTGAGCTTTGATCGACATGCTTATGCCTAAGCGAGAATGTGTTGCGTGGAAATCCTTTGAGCAATCAACTGCTGAGTGTGAGCATCACTTTAATGGAAACGAGATGACGTCCATTGTGTGAGGAGCAGAGCGTTGCCCAGAAGTGATCTTTTCTTGTAAAGGATTTTAAATCTCAATTGATGAAATACCGAAAGCTCAGTGCGAATGGTTCATTTGCATCCATTATATTTATATAGTGGAATCATCTCTACGGTGGAAAGTGGACGTAGGTCGATTAAGGCCGAACTATTATAAAACAACCATGTCCCTTACGATCGTGCTTACATCCATACGAGTATGTAACGAACAAAATCGTAACGCTTACAGCAAGCCGACCTCACTTCTAAGAAACACTTTGCTGTAATACAGTATGCTTCCGCTTATACTAAGAAAGGGCGAAAAAGTTACAATCACTAATTCACCCCCATCTTAGTGCAACTGAACGATCCAACACATGATTTAGCCGAATGTGTGCCAACTTCGAAACACCACAAAAACCGGCCTGCCTGAGATACACCTCCATACGAGGGTTGATAACGATCTTCTTCACAAATTTCTCGTGATGTCTACACTTCAATACTCTATTCTGTTAAAAACACACTATTGTTAATAAGAGAGAAATATATGTCATGATAAAATTGAAAATTATTGGATAATAAATGTTTACCGATTAATATCCTTCCCTGCCACACGACCGAAGATCGATGACTATCCTGCTGATATAAGACATCGGATACAATTGGACCGGACTCCATCCGGAAAATTTAAAGTAAGATGACAATTACGGCGAGATAACAAAGTTTATAATAAATAAAACAACAAAATTGTAATGATACACATGCTTCTTTTATTAGTACATAGTCGGCGATTATGACCCTCTTGTCTACAGATACCACATGTTATTTTGTTCCTGCACTCCTAACGAGATGATCTAGGCCTTTCTTTTGGTCGAACCCTAGCCTCGTTAGGAGTACCAATTGGGAAGACATAATTAGGCCAATTTTCCTTACAATCAAATGAAGTCCACTTTGCTGAATAAGTTGCTTTTGGTTAGCCCATGTGGAGGTCTTGTCGATACTATCAGAACCATCACATTGATAAACGCAAGACATGCAAGTGCATGAGAGAATGAAATTCGATATATTTGCCATTTCTTTGCAACCGCATGTCTTATAAGTCAGGTACAACTTTTTATTAGGTAACCGCCCCCTCGTCTTCACTTGAAAATGACTAGTTTCACAATCCATCATCGTCACGATGAACTTCCTCCCTTTGAGCATCCCTTTGTTGAAACGCTCCATACACTACTTTGCCAATTTCTTTGGTGATGGCAAACCCATTTGCGCACATACTGTGTCTTCAAAACTAGCAAAATCAATTCCCGCCCATAATCTCGAATCTATCATAGTAAACTCCTTCATTTTCATGTTTAACATTTCCATGTGCGAAAATCAACAATTGTATCGAACTCATAACTGCAATTTATTAAAAATAAACACTCTAAGCCTAAAACATGAAATAAATTTCGATGATAAAATCTGCACACAAACGCTTCAATTTACCTTTACCCAAAGACTAACGACGGCAACGGAGAGGGGAGCACAACAAGCCGACCACCAACAACAAACATGACCACAAACCTAGAGGGAAGGGATGGCAACTACTGACCGCAAACACGACGAGGAGGCAGCGGCGGGGGCAGGGAGGAAGGTGGAGCAGCAGCGGCCGGGTCAGGGTGGGACGTCGGGCAGCGACGGGGCCAGGAGGGACGGCGGGGCAGTTGTAAGGTTCTCCAATTTTTACTATTATTATGAAAATCAACAACTGTCTCACTTTATTCCTTATCCAATTTGTACCTAACTCTATAAGGGGAAAAATGATGTTTCATGCATATGTTTAAGGGTATGTTTACACATTCATTACAATGGCTAGGTCCTTAAAAGCTAAATGTAGGCCTAAACTCAAACCCTAAGAATCTAAAGCTTGCTTGTCCCCTACGAAGAACCTATCAACAGCACACACGCACATTGACATTAGTATATAACTAAGTGCACATCCACACTCGCACATATCACCTCAATCGACTCCCACATATCATTTATAACGAGGGCGGGAATGTCTCAACCGGTCCCCTCATTACTCGCACTCGAGAGCAAGAATCTCATCAACCGGTCCCCTCGTTACATGCACTCGAAGGCGGGAGTCTTATGAACCGGTCTTCTCGTTACACGCACTTGATGGCGGGAATCTCATCACCCGGTCCCCTCGTTGCACGCACTCGGAGGGGGAATCTCATCAACCCGTCCCCTCCTTACATGCAATCGAGGGCGAGAATCTCATCAACCAGTCCCCTCATTATACACACTTGAGGGTGGGAATCTCATTAACCAGTCCTCTCATTACACGCACCTTCCAAACTCATTTCAATCGCATCATTGATATCATTCACGTATCAAAAGTCCATTCCCCATACTAGTCACATCATACATTTTGATGCAAAATCGCGACCAACTCTAGATACATCGACTCGAGGCAAATCGAGGTGGAGTTACCTTCTTCACAACCATCTGATTGATCGAGTTTGGAACCCAAAAGGACACCAATATCACTTGAATGAATGTTATGCGAGTTGGCCAAGTCGAGATCGAATCAAGAGGAACGATCGAGAAGGGACTACCTTGACGGTATTGAAGAGGTCAAGTTGAGGCTTCAACTCGAGAAGACTGGAATTCCTCTCGAGATGAAGAAGGCGTCGTCAACTCGAGAAGACAACATATCATCTCGAGATAATGAGAGCGTTGTCCATCTCGAGAATAGGAGGACAATGTCCGATTCAAGGTCAGCTTCCATTCGCCCAAGGAAACTCGAGACCCGGGAGCTCAAGAGCGCAAGGTTGGGATTTGGAGACGGGTGGCTCAGCCGATGTCAAGCCTAGATCCATTATGTTGCTTTTTGAACTTGCTTTTAATTAGCTTTTAGTTTTTACTATTTTGGGCCTAATGGAGAGTTAGGGTTAGCCCATTTTTGGTCTTCTATAAATAGGACTCTTGTGTTTAGGTTTAGACAGAACCCTTTGAATATTTTACCCAAATTTGGCAGCCGTCAAGTTCTTGCATAAACTTTGCGCAACTTCTCTTATCGTTTGGTAGATTCCATGCATGGCGACATTTTATCCGAGCGTTCCCATAATCGGTGGTGTATTCTGTATCCGATTGTGTGGCGTTCAACCCTCGTGGCAGTCCTGGTGGTGCTTCGGCTGTATCCAGCGGTGGTACGAGTCTCATCCATTTTGTTTACGTCGTTCGTTCTGTTCGTGCCTTGCGTTCTGTTTCGTTGTCGTTTAAGTGTTTTCTCGTTTCCGCGGATGGTGGCGCTTCACGTTTCATAATTAATCACATGCCCACACATAGATCATCTCAATCACTTTATATTTAGTAAAACATGTTGCACTCCATTGTTTCCGCATGAAATCCATGTTCATTCGTCCATCCGCATACATACACATGAATAAGAATGACTATATATACTATGCTAGACCTACGTGAATAAGAAAATGAAATATTTTACATAGATTACGTGTCCACGTTGCCAGTCTTTGTGGAATATCTTCTTTCCATTCGAATAGCCTTGGCAATCACTCCTTTCTATGCGTTGAGATCGTCCGAAATCATCCCATGACAGTTGTTGTTCAATAGTATAGCCCATTAGCCTTCGCTGCAGAGTTTCCTCGCTCGTCCCGTTGGCTATCACATGATCACCTCGTCTAAATCCTCGTCGCCTGGTAATCCTCATCCCCCGATAACTATTTTGCCCGTAAGCTTTCGTATGGTGTGTTTCCACAACTACATCTCTAAAGGGTTTCATGTGCTTTGGGCCCATTTTCTAGACACTTGATCCACATATGAGACCGAGATTAGTGGTCTAGAATTTATGTTACTAAACAGTTCAATGCACAATTTGCAAAACCAATAATATATATGTGCGAAATAAATTATCGTCATGGATTCCTGGGAGCATCATCTTGTTTATTGCTATAATTTTGCCTTCTAGCGTTTATTTTCCTCAAACGTTGGGATTAATTCCGACTTGTTTGCATATTCTTAATGCAGTAATCCATGTGTTTTACGCATTCAGTTACGCCCTCCATTCCCTATTATCCATCTTAATTTGAGATTGTTAACAAATACGAAGGCGTCTATTGACACATAAATTCAAGCCCCTTTTCGTGTTTTAATTTCGACTCAAAAGGTTCTCAAGAAAGAGTAACTGAAGATAGTATTCTAGAAAGCTTGTAAAGTTATGGCAAGAAAACCAAAGCAATGTCCAATCTTGAGATCATAGCCCATGCATTATGTTCCTTGACTTTAAATAGGCCATAACTCATCCAAGACGATCTCAAACCGAAATGTGCAAAACATAGAATTTGTAGGTCAAGAAGAAAAGAGATTAACACAACTTGTCACGAGTTAATCCTACATCTCTAGGAAAAGTTACGACCAAAAGACTAAAGCGGTGTCTTTGATATCGAGATCAGAACAATTACAAATTCGATTGGTCATAACTCATCCAGGACGACCTCAACTTGAATATTTTAAAATATAAAATTGTAGGTTGAGAAGAAAGGCCAACTTGTCTCGAGTTAATCCGACTTTTGTAGTCAAAGATATGGTCAAAATACTGATGGAGTGTTGTGATCTCGATATCATATCTCATAATTATAAGATCACAATAGTTAAGGAAATCTTCATGATATCATTCCAAAACTGGTAAAGGAATAAATTTGATGAACAAGTCACTTCCACGAATGAAACTACACTTAATTTATGAGTTTATTCAATTAGAATTAACATTAAGTCTTATAGGATAATCATCCCTTAAGTGCCCCCATGTAAACAATCTCCAACAAAGAGATCATTATCTACATATAAGCTCTTGTGTAATCGTTGTATGTACTCCTTTAAGGAGAGTTATAGCTCCTGTTGCCCAGGTACTTATCTCTGCATAAAAGATAATGGATATTTATGTGAGTCTAGTCACAGAATGCCGCTTCTCAGGGTTAAATCTCTTTCTCCGTTGAGGTCCTCCACATAACTCTTGTTTTATTGCTCAGATAAACGAAACCGACTTCTACACTAGAAGACATGTTTCTCTGTTCACTTAAATATTACATTAGCAACATTTACACTTTGTCATCATCGAAACATGATCATATCAACAACCTCATTTATGATTATGTCAAAACCATACATATATGGAGAATACTAGTTGTGGTTTGGACGATCTTATAGATTTATTTGTTGCGAGATGGCTGAAGCAAAATTTTCATTATGTTGTAACTCCCCCTGAATATAAGCTAGGAAACTTTTTGAAATTCTAATTTGCTCAGATCAGTGATGGATTTTGATAGGAAATTTGATTTTGAATTTATTTAATATTCATTAACTTAACTCATTTAAAGCAGTTATGTTATTTATTCAAATTAGAGCTTATAATTGGTAAAAATAAATGCATTGTAGACAAAAGTATAATTATGTCACCTCTACCCCTGAGTTTAAGCGAGTTTTCTTAACAGGTGATCAAGTTCGAAGACGAACTTTGACTTTAACTTAATCGTTAAGTGATTTGAAGAAATCTAAGCTTAAGTTTGATTTTTAGGAAAAAAGGTGATGTACATATTACTTTTTTTGTTATCACCCATAGTGGTCCACAAAAAGACATTCTACTCTTAGTAGACTTAACATTCTATAGAGAATTGTCAGATTAGAAAGGAATTACGCCAATAACACTCAAATTCCCCCAGAGTGACACAAAGTGTAGAGGATTTCCCAACTAGAAAAGAATTCTACTGAGAGAGAAGTGGTCTCGTCAAATTCTTCATAACCGACAATCACACAGCAAAACACAAAAAAACTGTCCTAATTTCAAAACTACTTCTCTATGTCCTAATAAAAAAATTATCCTAAAATTATCCAAAAGCCAACTCCTTTTTGCATCATCAAGAATAAATAAAACCAAAAATAAGTTTGCAACATTATAAACAAGGTTAAAAAAAATCAGAAAGTTGTAGAATCGTGCAAGAAAATATAATTCAATTTGAAAAGAAACCATAACCGTAGTGTTGAGTTTTCTAGAGGAGGGGAGCTGTTCATTCACTTTCTTATTCTATAGGAGTATGTACCATCCTTGCCCTTAATGTATGCGGTGAGATTGGGAAGATCCACTAGAACCTCAGTGATCAAGGACTTCATCTCCTTTTATGGAGGAAGGCATTTATTTATCTAGCTCATGGGTCTCTTTGAGACCGGCAGATGTGAAGGCTTCATAAGAAGCACTCCTCTTCTTAGCATTTTTCTTCTTCCGAATCTCAGCCCGGGTCTGGCGCTTTGAAGATGTCACATCACCTTTGCCCTTGTGTGGAGTGGAAGGCTCAAGCTTGATCCTCCTATTGATCTAGTGAGTACCTACAAATGCATATCTGATGTAGTCAAGAGTGGTACCGTCAAATGGCTCGACGATAATGGTGTTTGCATCACTCTTGAGAATTTACAATTGTAGAAGCTTCATGACGATATGGCCGTAGGGAAGTCCCCTTTCAGCTAGATGTACACAATGTTCCATGTGTCCAAAGATGACACTTACTAGGTTTACAGGGACCTCATCCATCAGATGAATCATCAAGATTGCATCCTTGGTGATGATGTTGTCCGTGGTCCCAGTTATGCGGTAGAGACAGTACATCACAACACGATAAGATATGAAGCTTCAAAGACAGGCTTGTGCTCTCTAAATAGCTTGATTTTGTAGGCTTCTCTGTCCCTGTGGATGTGGATGGGAGGTCGCTTTAAGGCTCAGCACACATCATATAAGGAAAATACATATGTATTCACGTTGATGACCTTTTTTGATGTACTTTAGCACATCAACCCCTCTATGAAAAGTGATATTCCTTTAGAATCTCTTGGTCAGGTAAGCAAAGGCAGGACTTTTTTGCTCAAAGAAGGTCACATAGCAAAGTTCACGAAATCAGACTTTTAACTGCCCAAGGAATGTCTCACTAAAGAAGTTGAACTTAATGTAATGGTAGTGGGCTATTTTTCTGTCATCTAAAGCACGAGTAGGAAACCCAATATCATCTAGAATGAACTTAATTTCCTCAGAAAAAACATATTCTTCTATCTCAGGAGTGATAGGTAGGAGCAACTTTGGGATTTCTTTGACTCTTTCTGCTGCTCAATAGAGGGGTGTTTCTCTCCCTTTCCTTTGTCCTTAGACACATGTATTTGTGATTGTTCTGGTCTATCCTTAACATTTGGTGGAGTAGACATCGGCTCATTAATAGGAGAAGGAGGACGTAGCTTGGTCACGTCGTGCTCCACGATTGCCCGAGGATGGTACACTTGAGGGAGAACCTAGTCAAACGATGTCTCTATAATTATGGATGGTCTTCACGCTGATATTCAACATTTGGAACCTCCTAAGTTACAAGGACTTCCTTCTCAACACCTTTCAAAGGAGATTATGCCATGTCCTGGGTTTCTGTCTCAGAGACTTGGGTTAATGAGTGTCTCCCTTCATGGGTGAGAACTCCACCTCTTGCTCTTAGTCTAGAGCTTCAGTCCTTTCACTAGTATTATTCTGAGATTGTGAATATGTTCTCGTAAAGGAGAAACTTCTAGCCTCAGAATATGTTCGCTTTTGAGGAGACTGAGTCTACTATGAGCCACGATCGGACAGAGGGACATAGTTGGGCGATGAGCTGCGTCTGGCCTTGGCCTTGGTAGAGCGAGGATGAATGATTCGAGGTGCCATGAGAGCAAAGTGAGTAGGATAAGAGAATGAGAGGTTAGTGTTTTGTGAAGTACGCGCGTTTAGAGAAAAAGATGAGAGAGATCGTATAGAAGAGGGAGGTCACATTTTTAAAATAATAGAAAATGAGGGGAGAAAAATTTTTTTTAGAAAGAATATATTTTGAAATAAAATAATTTTTAAGATTGTTTCCAAAATATTTGATGGAAAGAAATCAATAAAATTTTGAATATAAACTATTTGAAAGATCTTTTACATTTATACACATAATGCGTAGATCAATAAGATCCTTTTAGAAAAGATAACAAATCTCAAGTTCCATTCGCAATTTTAAGAATTTATCGAAATTTAATGATTTTGTGAAAAATGTCACAGAGCTGCTACTCGGTGCTTACATATCCCACTGTTACGTAATCATTTTAGACGTGATCTCGATTGCATGCTGTCGTAGTTCTATGTGCTTAGATGTAGAATGCTGAACATGATTCTTGGTCAGGTTTATAGCATTGATATTGTCACACCGAATTGGAATGTTGTTAAACATGAATCCCCAATCTTCAAGATGTTATCGCATCCATAGAAGCTTTGCATAATAACTTGCTGATGCAATATATTCTGCTTCTACTATAGACAAAGTTAAAGCGGCTTGCTTCATTGAGTGTCAAGAGATTAACATATCTCTTAGTACTAACAAGTTCCAGAAGTACTCTTTTGGTTTATTTTGTAGCCAACAAAATCTGTGTATGAGCATCCTACAAGATCAAATAGTGATTTTTTGGAATATCATAGACCTAGATTTAATATTCCCGAGAGATATCGAAATATTCTCTTCATATGGGTTAGATGAGATTCCTTTGTTATTTATTGCAATATAGCACAAAGACAGACGCTGAATAGAATGTCAGGTAAGGAGGTAGTAAGGTGCAGTAAGGACGTAGTAAGGTACAATAAGATGTAGGAACCTACATCCGTACCTGTCTCGTCTTTCTCAACATTAGTACATGTGGTCAATGGAGTAGACAAGTGTTTTAAGTTGTTAAATTCGTATTTCTTCAAAAGTTTTTTGGTGTACTTTTCTTGGTACCTTTTAAAGTTTGGCGAATCTACAAGCCAAGCAAGAAAGTTAATTCTCCCATTATAGTCATCTCAAATTCATCTTTCATGAGTTATGTGAGAACTCATTGAACAAGGCAGGGTTGGTAGATCCCAAGATGATGTCAACAACATAGATCTATTTTAACTGAAGCTGGGTTCCGTGAGAGTTGTATCAACATTAACTATCCTATAGCCCTTTCCAATTTGAAAAGTGATTAACCTTTCTTACCAAATTCGAGGAGCTTGTTTCAGACAAAATTCTAAGGCTTCATCAAGCCCAAAAACATGGTCACGATATTTAGGATCATCATTCAGAAAAAAATTTTTTTACGTCCACCTAATACAATTTGAAATCATTATAGCACGCATAAGCAAATAGAGGTTGAATAGCTTCTGGACGCGCTACTGGTGCAAATGTTTAATCATATTCAATACCCTCTGATTGGGAGTACCCCTTAGCTGCAAGAGAACCTGACTCATCTAGCTTATTGAGAAAAATTCACTTGGTTCCCACAACAGAGTGTTGCTTCGGTCTCGAAATAAGCGTCCAAACCTTGTTACATTCAAATTGATTCAAATTAAATATGCTAGAGCTTCATCAATATAATCTGGCTCTTTTTGAATAAGGACGGCAAAATGTTCACATATGAGGTTCACATAACGTCTTCTTCGTATTCCTTTCTTTATATCCCCAATGACTTGCTATTTAAGGTGCCCTTTCTTGTATAAGGCATGCACCTTATTCAAGATATGTTCCTCAGAATTCTGATTCTCTTGAATCAATTATGAGTTTACATTACTCAGTCAATTTATGGACTGAATTTGTATAGAATCATCAGTTCTATAGCGACGATAAGTTGTGAATCAACTTTGTCTGGTAAGACAACTTCCTATGTGTGTTGAGAATTATTGATGATCACATCAATAAATTCCTCAACGACATGAGTTCACTAATTGAAAACTCGATATGCTTTGCTAGAATCATAATAACCAAGGAAAATTCACTCATCTAATTTAACATCGAATTTTCTATCATTATCCTTAAGAGGTCTTTGTATGAAACATGGACTTCCAAAAAGATGGAAAATGTTATGTTAATTTTTCTGCCCTTGTACTACTCGTATGGGGTTTTGTTAAGTGTTTTCGGTGTATGAACATGATTAGACACATAACATGCTTGTTAATAGCCTCAACCCACAGTATTTGTGGTACCACACTTTCACACATCATCATCCTGGCCTTATCCAGAAGAGTACTATTCATCCTCTTAGCTACTCCGTTATGTTGTGGAGTATATAATGCAGAGAAGGCAAAGTAATGGTTTTCAAATTATGTACTATGGTCGGTTCTTAAGCTTTTTAAGAGAGTTTCTCTCTCATTGTTTAGCTTAATGAAAAGGCTTTTGAACAAACTGAATGCATCATTCTTATGAGTTAAGAACTTTACCGAAGAATATCTCAAGTAATCATCTACAATTATCACGGCATCATGTCTATTTCCCGGACTATGCGTTATGCTAGGTCCGAAAAGATCTACATGTGGAAGTTTCAATAATTTTGTGGAGGAAATGTAACCATTGCTCTTGAAAGAGACTTTGGTTTGTTTTCATAACGAACATGCTTAACAAAAGTTGTTCTGGTCAAAAGAAAAAAAACGCTTGAATAATAACCGGAAATTGGTATGTCCCAATTTGCGATTTCAAAGAGTGGTTTCATCCCTGTAAGAAATAAGACATTTCTTAATAGAAATCTTGTGAGATAATGTAGATGTTCTTCATTAGGTCCGCGATGAAGCAAACTTTGCCGTCTGATGACCTAAAACATCCTTCTACATTAAGGGTTATTTCATAACCCTTATCACATAGTTGGCTCACGCTTAATCGACTATCCTCAGTACTGCAACAAGTGGAACATCATCTATCTGCATTTTTTCTAAACTATCAATAGTTCCAATGCCTTCGATGTGGCCCTGCTATCCTCGCCTAAGGTTACAAGACCATATTGTAACTTCAAGCTTGAAAAGTTAGAAGGATCTCTGGTCATATGGTGTGAGCATCCACTATCCAAATTCCATTCGTCCTTCTCGGCTTTAGCTTTCAAGCATACCTACAATCAAGAACAAGTTAAGTTACTATATGAATCCATGTAAATCCGATTCCACGAGCTTGTGATTTTTTTCTTGATAGAATGGCTGCTTATAGACCTCTTGATCTGATATTGTCTGGTCATATGTCTAAGCATGCCACAATAGTGACATGATTAACCATTTCTCTTAAATCGACAAGGTTCTTAATTCTAGTCTTGTGATGTTCTCTAATTCTTTGCTAGGGATTTCAGCTTTCCTTATCAAGGCGGCTTTTTCTCTTTGTAGTGAAGTCAATCGAGACTACATAACCTTGTTCTACTTCTTTACTGAGCGATATTTTGAGGATAACCCTTCAAACTTGTCAAGTAGTTCAATAAGAAATTCATCAAGTACTGATCCACAAGTAGTGTTTTGAGATCCTTAGTTTCCTCTATTGCGGTCTCCATAGATTCCCAAGTAGTGGGACGAGATCTAAGAACATTTCTCACTAATTCACAATTAGTATTTGTTTTTCCTAGAAGAGCTAGGTTGTTTATGATTGTATTGAGTCTATCATACATTTATGACATTGGCTCAATAGCTTTCATATTGAAGCTTTCAAACTGTTGTACAAACAGATTAACCCTCCTTCCTTGACTTGACTTGTCCCTTAATGGATCAAGATAATTCAATCTCAAATCTCTTTTGTCGTTATACTGGAAGAGATTTGGTTGTACTCCATAAAAGATAGAGCATAATGTAGAAAATTAACAATAGTTAAGGGATAAGTCAAGATAATTCAATCTCATGATATCTATAAAAAACTAATCAATGAGTGAACTTGATGAATAAGTCACTTCCACGAATGAGCCTAGAACTTAATACATGAATTAATCCAATAAGAATTAACATTAAGTCTTGTAGGAGAATCATTCCTTAGGTGCTCGCATAAAAATAATTTCCAATAAGGAAATTGGCATCTATAGGCAAGCTCTTTTGTACCCATTGTATGTTACACAGGTGCTTATCTCTGCATTAGAGATAATGAATTTTGATGATGGGTCTAGTCACAGAACGCCACTTATGAGGGCTATATATCTTTCTCCGTTGAGGGTTCCACATAACTGGTTTTACATTTCTCATGTAACAAGAACCGACTTCTACACTTGAAGGTGGGAGTGTAAATGAGCCGAGCCGAGCCCAAACGTTAGTGGGTTCGAGCTCGGGCTCGAGCTTGATAAAACTAAACTAGTTGGGCTTGACTTGTAGTTTGTAGGTTCTAGCTCGAGCTCGTGCTTGATAAACTCGGCGAGGGTCTCGGAGGGCTGACATTAAGGCCGCTGTTGTGGAGTGGGCCGCTGCGTCGGGTTCTATCAAAGAAACAGCCATGGCGGCCCCAAAATCTATGGGACATGTTTGGGGGAGCTCAGAGCCGCCACGAGTTAGGACGGACTTCTCGCTCTGGGCTGGACGTGAATGTGAGATCTGGAGAAGAATAGGGGTGATGATAGTGTCTCGACATGCTAGATCAGCAGAACAAGAGGGGGTGATGATGGTGGTCGCGGATGCAAGATCTGCAGAATAAGAGGAGAACTGGCAGCCGCGGGGGACTGATGGCCGCCAAAAACCCTAAAATAATGACTATTATATCCTCATCTAATTGAGGAAGGAAAAATAATATAAAAATTACATATGCAGAAGATCGAACCTTGGTATCTCCCCCATGCAAAACGGTCAATCTACCATTTGAGCTACCATAAGTCATAGGTCCATTTAATCTCGCGAACAGTTTGAATAAGAATTTTCAAGCTCGAGTTAATTTTGCAAAGAAATAGCTCGAGCTCAGCTCATTTATAATCGAGCCGATCTCGAGCTTTTCTCAAGTCGTTCGGATAATTTGTACCCCTACTTGAAGGCATGCTTCTCTGTACACTTAAATAGTATATTAGCAACATTCGCACTTTGTCATTACTAAAACATGATTAAATCAACATGTTTTATGCACATGCTCGTTAGTGCCATCCTTAGGTGACTTTTAAGTCAGATTGCACGATTGTAAGCAAGAAATCGATGACTAGTGATGATTATGTACTTCAACAACACATTCAGCTTTTGACATTTGAGTGTAGGGAATGTTAGGATTTGGTCCGAAGTTGAGATCTTTTGAGATTACTTAATATTGCGGAAATATAATATTTGATATTATTAGATATTATATGATTCTATTGTATTAGGTTTCTAACTTGGAAGATATGTTAGGATTATCTATAAATAGGGGCTTTGTCTAGGTTATTAGGTGTGGTGTGACACAGTGAATGTGGCATTCGAGAGAGACACACCTGGTGCTTTTGTAATCTCGATTGTCTAGTGGAATTTCTGAAGGACCTCCCCATGGACGTAGGCCGGGTTTGGCCGGACCACGTAAATCTTGCGTGTGCGGTTTTTCTTCCAAGTTTCACCATTGAGGCTCGACACGACAGCTGAATTTCCCCAACAGGGGTTCTGGGCTTCGATCTGCAGTTTGGCCGAGAACGAATCCACGACTCACCTTATAAAATTATGATCTCGAATTACAAAGGAAAGCAAAAAGATCAATGCATAGAAAAAGAATTGTTTCTTTTCCATTTCAAGTGGACCTCAGAATACCAATTGCTATGCGTGTTCTGGCATGTACTCAGCTAAAATCTCGGGGCGAAAAATATATGAATGGCAAAAAATTTTATAGCTATTGTCCAAATAAACTTGTCTAATTCTATCGTTTTGGGAATCAGTGAAGCAACTGCCAGTAGGGGTGAGCAATCGGACCGGACTCAGATATCCGAGTCCGAATTTCACCTAGAGCCGAACTAATTCGGACCATAGTTATTAAAGCGCCAGAGCGCACCCGAAGCGCAATCATCTTAAAGCGCAAGGCGCAAAGCGCGCTTTTGACATTTGGAATCAATATTAAATGAAAAATAAAATTTATCTAAATAATTTCAAGATGAGATCAATTCAACTTTGAATGCTAGACAACAAAAAATTTGAAAGATTATGATGAATCTAAATCAACCATCAATATATTTTTGATGTCACCAATTATCAGTCCAATAATCCTCATATATAATAAAAAATCAAAAGCAGATTAAAAACGAAAGGGAAGGAGGAGAGCTCATTATATAATTAAAAAAAGATTAAAAACGAGAGGAAAGGAGGAGACTGGCAACGACAGCGGATGTAGGAGGAGGATGACCGGCAGCGGCAGAGGAAGGAGAAGGCATTGCGACAACATCAGAGAAGGGCACGACGGCGGGGAGGTGTAACGACCCAACTTTTTGAGAATTAGAAATGTGTACATAAATTGTGAATGAAGGACGAATGATTATGGCGAGTGAATTTTCAAGTAAGAATGACGTTGAGTAGGGGTACGGGCGGTATGTATGTTGAAGGGCGGATCACGTGGGGCATTGAACTCTCAAAATTGGAGGTTCTCGGATCGACATGGGACGTGCATGGGGTGTTAGGGGATGAAAAGTGAAGCATTTAAGTGGGTGTCGGAATTCGGAGATCGGACCTAGATCGGGTCGCCCGAGGGTCGGCGCGAGATGGGGTGTGGGAGATAGCCGTTGGCCCAGGGGGCGATAGAGGGGCGACAGCCGCTGCCCCTGGCACGCCCAGACGCGCTACCATGAAGAGAGAGAAATCCGATCACGGGGCGACCTCGGAGGGGCGATGGGAAAGCGCTCCCAGTAGCCTAAGGGGCGATAGAGGGGCGACAGCCATTGCCCCTGGCATGCTCAGTCCTTCAACCGTGAAGAGAGAGAAACTCGATCACGGGTGCCATCGGGTGGGCGATAAGGGGCCGATGGGTGGGCGATGGCTGCTGACCCCGAGCACGCCCACGACGCCCTGAGGGTCCTTTCGGCCGAAAAATGGTCCGACCCGGAATCGAAATTAAACACCTTGGGGGTCTTAATTAGGTCATTAGGAGGTGTTTAATATAGATTACATTTTGGATATAACCTTTAGTTTGTAAGATAATCGCTACAGAAGGCGGTAGCGGTGGAGACGTGTGAGGGTCGATGCGGGTTGAGCTGGGGTCGATGGCCGCTGACCCCAGGGGCGATGGCTGCTGCCCAGAGGACGCCTAGGGGGCGACAGCCACCGACCTCCACCCGCCCAAGGGGGCGTCCGTGAGATGAAGGGGCACCGGCTCACCTAAAGGTGAGGGCTTATGTGGCCCCTAAACTCCTCTCTTCCGTTGGATCATGGTGACATGGAATAGATTATCAAGAAGGAATCGTGGCCCTTGGATCAAATGGACTAGCCAAAGGAGACATTCTTCCTTTGAATCACTCAAGGGGAAAAGTAAAAAAAATATAATACTAGATTGACTTGATTAGGGAAGGGATGGGACGTTTTGTCTAATATAATAATCAAAATAATTAATCTCTCCCATAACAAAAGGCTGGCCGGAGCTCCCCACTCCCCCACACTCTCACGCACACACACTTACACACGAAGGGAAGGGGGAAGAAGGGGGAGGAAAGGGAGGCGACCGGAGAACTCATTCGCGAGCGGGAGGAAGGGAAAGGGCATCACGGTGGATTCTCGGACGAGGAGAGCTCGCCGTCGGTATAGCTTGAGGCTAAGGGCCAAGAAGGGACAGCCTTCAAGCTCGGAGATCACGCGGCGGAGGAGGGAATTGGCGGAGCTGTGCGCCGGAGCTAATGGGGGGTACTACCCGTGACCCTTCTCCGATTTCTTTCCTTGTAAGCTCTATTTGTTGAGTTGTGGCTGAAGTGAACGTGAGGGTTTTGATGAGTTCAAAACGTGGCAGGGGATGGCTGTTCCATGCGAAGGAAAAAGGGATGCCCCCCGTGCCCATTTTGGTTGTGGTTGTGGTGTAGTGTGGGAAATCGTAGTTGAGACGGAAGACTCGGTTGGTGGGGCTTATGGGCGACCCTTGGGGGTTGGAAATCGGCCTTCGGGGCTGGAAATGAGGATGTAAAAGTTGGGAAAAAGGGAGGTTCAAACCTGGTTGAGGCCGTACCCGTCCCTTCGCTCTTTGAGCAGAACTACGAGACACATGTCTCGGAATGCGGTCGGCCAAGTGGCTGGAATTGTGGGAAGGCCGAAAAGGAATCCCATGGGGAAATAGAGAGGCTTATCCCTCGTGTAGATTGAGGTACGGAAAACATGCTCGGGGGTGGATGGGAGGTGAGACCGAACCGACCACGTTCGGTTGAAAGGCAATGAGGATGCCGGTAGGGGGCTGCCGTTGCGCGCCTCTTTAGAGGATGGAACCTCATATTTCCATCCTCGGAATAGAATTAAAGGAGGTCACGAGGGGCTGACCTAGGCTGGACGGAGCCTGGAAGTCCAAAACGTTCTAGAGGTCTTGTGAGTTATAGAGAGTGCCGATTGGCACATGGCACTAGCGATGGTCCGTAGGGACCATGCGCTTGCCATAGTTATGCACGTGAGTCATTCCTTGACGTTTTCTAGTTTATTGCAGGTCCTAGGAGCTACTCATGCATACACGTTTTGAGAATCATAGTGTAAAGGAATATGAAGGCCGAACTTGTACTAAAATCGTAATAAATTGTAAAGACAATGTGGAAATGAATTTTTTTTTTATTCAGCAAAGTTTCGATCCTTTCAGGAGGGCTGTTCATCGTTGGAGGTGAGGGCTTCCCGAATCGGTTTAGGGTCAAGGAGCGCACTTTAAGCGCTCTGCGCTTTAGGCTTTGGGTCAAGGCGCGTACTTTAAGTGCGTTTCTTACACTGCGCTCGAACGCTTGGGATTTGAGCCCTCTGTCTGCGCTCCACTGCGCTTCAGGGAGCGCTTTTGACAACTATGATTCGGACTCGGAATTCGGATAATTCAAAATTTCCGGCTTCAAAATATTAGTCCACAACGGGGGATGAGGGATGGGGTAAGAAATATAATTTCAAGCTCCAAATGGGAGGACGAAATGGGCGAGCAGCAGTAGCAGAGGGCAGGGGAGACGGTCATGGAGAGATGGAGGGATTCCGGCGTCGACAGTCGTGGAGAGATGGAGGGATTCTAACGCTTGAGTTTTTCTCCGGACTGCTGCGTTGGTGCATGCAACGAAGAAGAAGATTTTGAGGCAGAGGAGAAGGCGAAAAACACTGGTAGGGGGCTTCGGGGCCAGGGGAGGGAAGGACGTGGGGATATTCGTATACCTAAAAATAATAGTTGGGACTGCGGGGCTTCGGGTCAGGGGTGGGAAGGGCGTGGGGCTTCTCCAAACGACTGGCCACAATAGTTATCTAAAAATAGTACATTTGAAATTTCGGATATTCGGATATCCGATTAGTTTTTTCAAATTCCAAATCCAAATCCGTCTCCGAAATTTAAATTTGGAATACATCCGAATCCGAGTCCGAAATTACAAATATCCGAATCCGAGTCCGAAAAAAAATCGGATTTCGGACTCGAATTTCATAATTCGGATACTTTGCTCACCCCTAACTGCCAGTAGCCACCAGATGTTCGCTGCAAGAATGCCTGATGATGAAGAACGAAGAGTTGCAGAACTATACATAACACAACGATGAATATTTTTGCATGGTTCTTTTACCACTAGCAAACCAAAATTGCTTAAGCCACTAATAATTGACTAATTCGATCTCTTGCTCACCGCTGACCGGTCCCGAAGGCGATCCCTTGGAGTACTCTGTCTTAAAGCCAGAAGTATCCCAATCACTTCCATCGGTGGCAGAGAACTTATTGGTGTCATCCTTCTCAAAAGGGAATTCTGGTCGAGGAATTGTCGCATCACCCTCCAGTAGCTTCATCACGGTGCTCATCGTTGGTCTTTTCTCTGGCACACAATGGATACACAATAGGGCCACCATCAACATCCTCTCCACCTTTGTCCTGTGACTCTCTGTTACTCCAAACAGAGATATCAGGACTGCCAACTCGCCATTCTCGTACATATCCCATGTCCATCTGGGGAGCCAGTGTCCCAACTCGGTTTCGCTCTCATCGAAGTTCCTTCTCCTTGTTGCGATCTCGAAAAGAAGCATCCCAAAGCTGTACACGTCGCATTTGTACGTCACGTGCTTCGGATACCATGTCTCCGGCGCAGCATATCCAGGCGTCCCTTGGAATCCCGTCACCGTGATTCGGCTGCTTTCAGTGCCACACAGCTTAGCCAATCCGAAATCGGAAACCTTAGGGTTCAGGTTCTGGTCGAGGAGTATGTTCTCAGGCTTTATGTCGTAGTGCACTATACGCTGCTCACACTCCTCGTGTAAATATGCTATCCCTTTCGCTATCCCAATGGAGATCTTATGAAGGATATCTGGGTCCAATGCAGTCTTTTTGCAGAACAATAAGGTATCGAGGGATCCATTATCCATGAACTCAAGGACAAGGGCTCTTGTGGTTGAGTCAAAGCAGAATCCGTAAAGCTTGACAAGATTTCTGTGGTGCGTTCTACCTATTGAGTTAACTTCAGCCAGGAACTGATCCTCGATTCGCTTGTCATGGGGGTTGCTAAGCATCTTAACCGCCACAGGCCTCCCACCCTCCAACATCCCCTTGAAGACGACGCCATAGCCACCAGAACCCAGAATGTCAGCGTAGTCATTCGTGCACGCTGCAAGTTCCTGGGAGGAGAATCTCATAAGGCCCCTGCCGAGGGTGCCAACTTTGTCGGGTAACTTCTCCACCTGATGCTGTGAGGCACCACACGAAGCGACCCCAACGGCGATTTCCTGGGAAGAGGGACGAACCGAGGACTTCTCCAGGTCGATGTTGGCTAATCTGGCATAGCTTGGTATCGCAGAGCCAGCCTTCTTTAAGCAATCGATGATGAAGTAAATTACAGCAACGGTGGCCACAGTGGAAACAATTCCTAAAACTGCGGAAAGCAAAGCCCAATCACCCTGATCAGAGAGCAGAGAACATAAAATCCCAGGAGAAGGCGTAGGCACTAGCGATTTTGCAAAGGACTCGTACACCGTTGCCGTAGACATGCTATCCAGTGGGTCGTGGAAGGATCCTAAAATAAGGAGACCATAGAAACTTACTGACGCTGACAACCAGCATCCCGTTGGCGGTGCTGTTGAAGGTGTCGAAGGGGTCCTTCTGCTCCGGCTGGGAGGACTGATCGTAGTAGTATTGACTCATCTTCTCCGATCGGTGGCTTCGCTTGGGATGGTAAAGATGCAAGCAGCTTCTTGTCCAGGAGATATCAAGTCGTCGGCCCTTCAAAAGTCCTTGGTTTTTTACGTCAACGCGGTTTTATCTCACTACTTTCGTAGCATTGACTTTTCCAACCATTTGTCGTACACATTGTTACAACTTGATTTGGTTCGTTGAAATGAAATCAAAACAAATTCAGTGAAACTCATCCAAGCTGAAATCGAATAGAATGTGATGATCGTATAAATTGAAACAATCAAAGTTAATCGAGTCCTTTCAGTTAACGATTTTGTTTTTCTAATTTATATAAATTTAGACCTGCAAGATTTGTTTCATGAAAAACTGATAAATATTTATGTAATATTTTGGAAATTCATGAAATTATTTTTTTAGAAGTTTTCTCGGGAAATAAACATAGCTAACGGATAGCTAGTAATAAATACGAGTTAATTTGTTAATATTTAACGTGTTTGAGAAATTTATGCGATGCTTGAGAATTTTTGACATTTTATCTTTTCCCTATTTCTAGAAATTTTTAATTTTTAATTACTAGCTTATACAGGAAACCTTTTTTCTCACAAAAATGTTGTTTTAAAAAATCCTAATAATTATGCTTAAACTAAAATGCTTATTTAATGATAAAAAAAATTAAATGTACGATTTAATTCAGGATGATATGCTTTTTAAGATATTATCAAATCCCATGGTTTTTATAATCTAAATTTACAATTGCTATATAATTATGTACTTATACTAAAATTTATTTATTTTTTACTTACAAACATTGGTAATAATTTTTGCCTTTTTGAAATGCAAAGTAGCTATTTTTCAAGCAAGAGTGGATGAAGCTGTATAAACTTAAAAATTAGTACCAACTTTTAAAATCTTTATAAGACTTTGTTTATAATTTCATAATGTTATAAAACAAATAATGAGAAGCATGTAAAATTAAATGAGAAAATACAACAATAAGAGGAAGGGGGAGAATTTCTTATTAATTTGAATCATAAAATATAATTCAAACTGAATTACAAAGCCCTCTATTTATACGGACAAGACAAGCTGGAGAAGAATTTTGGCAAGTGCAGAGTCTCGATAGATGAAGGGTCTTGGTAAGCGAAAGAACTCACACGTTATTCTTAGGAGTTATAATGACATTCACAAATATTTTATAACACATAAGAGTTAGAATTAAAATTATTTTGTCTCAAAATTTTTAAATCATTTTTTCATAACTTTTGAGAATTTTAATGAAAAGCTTTGGAAGGTGAAGAATTTCGGCAGGCAAAAAGACTTAGGTGTTACATACATTCACAAATATTTATAACACTACCCCTTGAATGTCATTAGGATACTGCCCTGTTAAAAACCTTTCTAGGAAACCCTAGTGGGACGAGATCATGGTAAAGGAAAAAAAAGTACAATATGTTTCTCCTACCTTTCGTAACTTCATTTTAAACCCATAGGATTACACATTCCAATTTCACCTACTAATCTTTCAAAAGTTGTTGTAGGCAAAATCTTCGTGAATAAATCTGCAAGATTTTTTTATGAAAGTATTTGTTGAACATCAATATCACCACTCTTATGGAGATCATGCGTAAAAAAATATTTTGGAGATTTATGTTTCGTTCGATGTCCTTTAATATATCTTCCCTTTAGTTGAGCAGTGCAACCAATATTATCCTTATATGGTATTATGGGGCATTCTTAGTTACTGATAAGCCGCATGACCCTCAAATGTGATGTATCACACATCTCAACCATACAATTCTCTACTAGCTTCATGAATTGCTATAATCTCATAATGGTTAGATGATGTGATAGTAATCGTTTGTTTCATAATAGATCGCTAGGATATAGTACTACCACCACACGTAAATAAATAACTTCTTTGAGATTTTCCATTATGAAGGTCCGATAAATATCTTGAATCTGCATATCCAATCAATTCTACTTCGGCATATAAGGATAATACAGTCTCATGTCACTTGTTCCTCCAAGATATAAAAAAATATGTCTAATTTCATTCCAATGTGTCTTCGTCGGTGAAGAACTATATCTCGCAAATAAATTCACCGCAAATGATATATCGGGTCTAGTATGACTAGCAAGATACATTTTGTTCCAAATAACACTAAGATATGATACTTCATGAACAATTAGCTCTTCATAATCCATTTAAGGTCGAAATGGGCATTTATTTACAACAAGTGATCTCGCGACCATTGGACTACTCAATTGATGTGCTTTATTCCTGTAAAATCTTTTGAAGTTTCAATGTAATATCAATCTGCGGATATTTTTAAAACTCGATAAATTTCTCCGAAACTTAGATGAATGCAATTTATTAATGAAACAAATATTTGTTCTTACGGGTAATAAGATATTTGGTCTTAAGGAGTCGTCAATAATTTTTGTACTTCCAAATATCATATTGATGTTTGTTTCGTTCATTACCAAGAGGGTAAATATTTCTCGCTTTTCAAAATAGTTTAGGTTTGTTGGCGCGAAATTGTGTTCCCCGCAACACGTGTCGAGTTTTACAGTGATTTGTGTGGTCGTCGTAAAGTAAATGAATGCAAGTTGAAAGGTAAATGCAATACTGGAATTGAATCAAACGGTATTGAATTACAGGTAAATGCTTAGAGACATGACGTGAACGGAAAGAACAACAAAAAGACTTCAGGACGGCTGCGAGGTGCTTCACGACGGTCGGTAGCGGGCGAACGGCAGATACGACAAATACCTTTAGTGGAATCAACCTTGATGGATAGGCGGTCGGATGTAGTAAAGGTTATGATGGTTTCCGGACGCTAATTTCAGGACGCTTTTCAGGACACTTTCAAGATGTTGGAAAAAAGAGAGTAAAATCTAAGTTCTGCATTTGGGTTGTGTTGTTGGTGTCATTAGAATCCAACTGGGATTTTATAGATGTCTTTAATCGGCAGGTAGACACACGTTCTCCTCGGCAGTTGTTGATCTTCAATCACCTTCTCCACTTTATCAGATTGTTTAGACAGTTTTGAACGACTAATTAACCACGTTCTTTAATTTGGGGAGAAACTGATTAAATATTTGTTGAAAATATATTTTAATATATTTTTACTTTGGATCTCGAGTTTCTTTTTATTATAATATTTATATTCTCTCGTAATATATAGATTTTCTCGAGAGGCTCTTCAATCAAACATTCTTTCTCAAGACACTCTTCCCGAGAATCACAAACCTTCAATCAAAGATTCCTTCTCAAGAGTGACACGCTCTTCTCAAGAAATACCAAAATTTTCATGGGTAATCATTGAGTCCCCCGGTTCAGCATCACGAATCTTAACGTCTCCAATACACACCCCTTCGATGTGGCCCACAATAGATAATCTCGAGCAACGAAGATCTGATGTGTATAATCTCGAGGAAGACAACTTTGCGCAACAATCTTCAGTTCTCCAAGATAGTGTAGAAGACACTTCAACCAAGCATCAAGAAATATTTCAAGATGGATTATCAGTGGTTGGTAGTTCCTCTGCCTGATTATGAACCTCCTTGTCTTACATTGGGCCATTTGCTCCTTCCGATAATTTCTAAATGACGGTGAAGTTCCATTCGACTACATAATTTCTGGGTGTGACGTAATCAAAAGGGAATAAAAGGGTGTGACGTAATCATAAGGATTTTCTTGACCAAATTGATTGGGAGAATAAAAGGGAATTTCTTTGTATCTGTTGGTCTAACAATGGCACTAAGACGGGGGGTAAATTAATGTAATGGCCTTTTTAGCGTTTTTACAACTAATAGAACCCAGCAGTGGAAGGTTAGGTTTCTGTGGGTTACAAAACCTTTATACAATGCAGATCCCGAAGTGAACTGCTTGATTAGGGAATGACCAGCCAAAGTCTGATCTAAGATATGATTATGCAGTCTTGAGAAGGTTTCTGCAGTAGTAGAAGGTTGATATTTCTGCTATCAAGGTTCTACAGATCTGACCACCCTTATTGTGATCAACAACGTCTACTCCAAGATCTGACAGATACTTGTAGTAGCAGAAGGTTGTTACAGAACCTTGTAGGTGTATGCACTACCAAGAGATGATCTGCGAAAGCTAGATCGTTGGAAACAACTCTAGAACCAGATTGGTTTCTATAGCGTGAGATGTTTGATGCAGGACCTTTGGAGTCTCTACTCAGACGTTTGCGTTGTGTCTGTTAATTTGCTTTTCCATTTGCGCAAAAGCATTTTAATTAACAAAATGTATCATACGAAAGCATTTAATTAATCAGATGATTAATACTAACAATCTCCCCCTTTGATGATAAAACTATCATTCATCGAAATATTTTGCAGCGAAACTCCCCCTAACTCCTTTTGGATGAGCATGGGTATGAATCTCGCATATGTGTACAGAGCTAGAAGCTTCTATAAGATGCAGAGCATAAGAGCTTCTGCGATGAGCATATGAGCTCAGAAAATTTTGCAAAGAAACTCCCCCTAACTTCGTCTGATTGAGTGCGGGTACCAATCTTGCATATAATCAAAGACAAGATAATGGCGAAGTATCGTTTTCCTATCCCTCGACTAGATGACTTGTTGGATGAGTTGCATGGATCGTAGGTGATCTCGAAAGAAGACTTGCGAAGTGGCTACCACCAGATTAGAATGAAAGAAGGAGACGAGTGGAAGACAACCTTCAAGACCAAGTACGGGTTGTACGAATGGCTAGTGATGCCCTTAGGTTTGTCAAACGCACCCAGCACGTTCATGCGACTGGTGACCCATGTCTTGAGACCATCCTTGCAGAAGTTCGTGGTTGTCTACTTTGGTGACATTCTCATCTACAACAGCAGTTCAGACGGGCGTGTTGAGCACCTTCACATAGTGTTTCGCGCACTTCGCGACGAGAAGTTGTATGGGAATCTCATGAAGTATGAGTTCTTCCAACCCAATGTAGTATTCATTGGTTTTGTTGTGTCAAGTGAAGGAATCAAAGTTGATGAGAACAAAATCCAAGCAATCCAGGAGTGGCCGATGCCAAGGAGTTTCCACAATGTTCGTAGCTTCCATGGCTTAGCGTCAATCTATAGGAGGTTCATTCGAGATGTCAACTCGATCGCAGCCCCACTCACGAATGATTGAAAGGAGACAAATTTGAGTGGACTTTAGCTGCACAAGCTGGTTTCGAGCGACTGAAGGAGTCTCTAAGCGAAGCACCCTTTCTCGCCTTGCCTGACTTTACGAGGATGTTCAAAGTCGAATGCGACGAATCCGAAGTTGGAATAGGAGGAGTGTTGATGCAGGAAGGGAGACCTCATCATAATGCATCTACCTATTGCGAAAACAATCAGCCGAGATGCCGAAGAACGCACTAAGGAGATAAGATTGCTCTATGAGAAGATCCGTGCTGAGATCGAGAAGGCTAATCTTCGATATCAGGAAAGAGCAAATCGTGGAGAGCGAAGGTTTTTCAGCCAGGAGACTTAGTATGGATTCATCTAAGGAAGGAACGATTCCCCACAAGGAAGAAGAACAAGCTGATGACTCGAGAAGAAGGACCTTTCCAGATCATCGAGCGCATAAACGACAACGCCTACAAGTTGGATCTTCTAGGAGAGTATGGAGTTTCTGCCACTTTCAATCTCGGGGATCTCATTCCGTTTGTTGAGGATGACGGTGATGCAAATTTAAGGGCAAACTCTCTCCAACAACGAGACGATGATACAAGGCCGGTCATCTCTCCACCCACACCTCAGCCACTGTCGCCTAATGGAGGTATCAACTTGCTGGTCAACGAGTAAGCGAGGCGTAGCAAGGAGCACCGAGTAACACGACTCTCAGGCGACGAGCAACTCAAGGACGGTTACAATTTGGCAGGTCAGGTTTGATGACTTGCATCCCAAGAGTCGCGCCTATTCCACTATTTTTTCAGATCATGTCGGGGGGACATAATATATTTCCCTTCCTTATCTTCTGATTTTATTTCTGTATCTTTTATTTCGTTTCATTTATTGCCTTTTCTATGGGCAGCCTATATAAGCCCTTGCCTTGTAACCCTTAAACTAGGACGATTCAGACTTTTAAACCGAGATTACGCTTTTGTCGTTCTATCCGAAAGAGTGGATACTCTTTCAACCTCATTTTTCATTTGGTAAATTTCCAATTGCAGATTGAGTAGAGTGTATCAACCGGTGGTGGTGAATCTGTATCCTCCGTGTTGTTCCTCTCCCTTGTTCTTGTTCATGGTGGTGTGTCTGTATCTGTACGACAGAGGAGTTCTATCCAAGTCTTCTTTCACGGTGGTGTATCTTTATCCGTGGAGGTTGATCTCAGCCTATCCTTTCATACCCATCCTGTTCAGCTATCCTGCCTCATTTATTCTTCCATCCATATACGTCACCCCATTTCACACCCTTAGTGATGTTTTTGCCTTCATTTTGGTATTGGAATTATCTATCTCTTATCGTCTCCGCATCAGCTTGCTGCGGCACTCTGATGCACAATTACTCATTTTACTGCAAATGAAACATTTTATGTGACTCTTTTCCTGAGTGTCACTACCGGTGCACCTCGTTGCACCTACTCTGTCTCGTCGCGGTGTCCCACGACCACTGCCATAGCTTCATCCACGTCCTTCGACACGATCATGGTTGTTGAATCTGCACCCCTTGCCTCTTGACGAGATGTAGATACTGTCGCTCTTCTGTCGCGCCTGCCACTTAGGATGATTGAGTAGGAGCCGATCATTAGTACCACCGGTCCTGCTACGTAGCCACATTGCTCTTTCCTCATACGCCTTCAATGGCCCTATCACCTCCTCCTTAAACTGAATGGTTTTCATATCATAGAATTGCTTGATCCTGGCAATAATGGGGAACTACATGGGGACGGAGTCGAGCAACTTCTTGACGAAGTGAAATCCTCAAGTGTGGTGCCAAGATTGGAATATTTGATGGTCATCGCCCCAAGATTTCCATAATTCATCAACCGTCTCTGTCTCTTTCATCCAGAGAGCATGTTATTTTATCTATAGTGTCTGCAGGCGTGTCTTGATACTATTCCAAGTGTCCTTCGCTATCTTCTTCGCCGCGATCTGAAGAATAATATCTCCAGGGACACATTGTAGAATTTATGCCTTCTGCACTCGATCAACACTTAGGTACTTCGTCTTGATACTATTCCAAGTGTCCTTCGTTGTCTTCTTCATTACGAGCTGAAGAAGAATATCTTCAGGAACACATTGTAGAATGTATGTGTGCTCCATCGTGTCCTTCTTCTAAACCACCTATGTTTCTTCCTCTAGCTCCACTACCTCCCGAACTCCCTAGGCGTCAAGGATTACCTCCATCTTTATAGCCCATATTGTGTAATTCGAGTGGCTTAGCATTGAATAGTGGAACGGCACCCCCCGCCCTCCTTCACAGCCTGATGTGGGACAATTGACATTATGGATAAGAAAACCAATTGGAAAATGGAAATTGCATTCCTTAAAAACCTTTTTAAATGCGTACGTACAATAAAGAGATGACTTGCACGCGTTGTGACCTGACGTCAGCATAACCAACCAAACATAAGGTCACATTGAATCAAGTATCACAGACAGAACATGCATATATCAAGACACCAGATTGACTTTTCATAGGTTAGACGCACATATCACATTCCCAGACTTGAGAAATGTCATAAAACATGGCTTACATATCCTCCTGACACATAACATACTTCTGAAAAATGTTTTCCACATGCTTAGAATCAACACGCCATCGATCCTAATTCCTTCGACATGCACTCGGCTGGTCGTTTTATGCTTTCAATCACACTTACACGCAATCTCGACATTGAGCCACGATTCATCTCACTTATCTCATACTTCATTCAACAACAACCCGTACGCGCTTGCAACACACAAGGCACAAACATATGCTATGTATCCAACACTAACATATGCTATGTGCGCCATGATTTGCAATGCTACTTCATCATGCTTTCCGCCTCCTTACTTTCGACACTCTACAACGGTGTAGGTCAATGGTCCGGTGGATCAAACCGGACGCAATCGTCGACTCAAGGCCAGAAACAATGTCTTTCAAGGTCGAACATCCACCGTTCTCCTTCATTCGCCAGACTACCGTCCACACCGTGGCAGGCCTCCGATGGGCACCTCCTACCTTTGTTGGGCATCATATGCAGAACGTAAGTTGTTGATATGGTTTTGATGATGTGTCGTATAGCAGCTTGACCTACTAGGACTTTACAGAAGCTGTAACCTCCTATAATAATGATATACTTTTTAGTAAAGGAAAAATATCACAAAAATATTCTCTACATCCTCCAATGATAATTTAAAATCGAATGATGTGATTAGAAAATATATCCATAATTATATATTTCAATAATTAATTAATTGATAATTAATTACAATTTTCTCAATTAATTTATTAATTCAAAAGAAGAATATTATTAGGATTATTATTTGAATTAATATCAAACTATTTACCATGGAAGACAAACCATAAAAAGTCAAAAATAATATATTTTCCCTATGTATGGAAATTATATTACTAAAATTGGAATTTTCCTATTAACCTTCTATAAGGAGATTACGTTAATAAGAAATATCCAATAATCATAAAACTCACATAAATTTCATCCAGATATAATGACAAACTTATCTGGAACGAATCAATTCATTTGAAAATAAATAATTGATTATTTCCTTGTATAGAAGTTTATTTGTCTGTTCTGGCCGAACTTTTTATAGTGTTCTATCGTGGGATTAAAATATTCAATTCACACAAAATTAATTTTGGATAATCCCTAACGGATATATGCACTAGCCCATGATGAGATTTCTCAGGTTTGGAATGAAATATTATTTCTTTCCAACTATAGAAGGATGTTGATCGAATTTCGCTGCAACTTTCTGTAATGCGATATCTTGAGATTGGAGAATCCGATTAATACGAAATCAATTAGACATTATTCCTAGATGATTTATGCATTATGGGAATGCATTTAGTCGCAATTTAAATTTAGTGAAATAAACTTCCTTAATAAGAGAAGGTCGGAACTACTTTATAAAAGAAAAACTCAAAAATAATTTGAATGGTTGATTAAGTTGAGAGTGGTAAGTTTCGGCATTCTTGCAACGTAATTGTGGTGTTTTAACGTGTGTGTGAGTGTGCAGGATGGATTCTCTAGGCGAGCATTCACGCACGACTACATCAGGTTCAGCATTGGTGAAGTTGCTCTGGAAACGCTTGTGGATACGGATTCGAGGGACTCGACCGGGACACTATCCGTTAGGCATAAGCGGTCAGAGACTGATAACCTTATGTAGTTGTTTATCTGTTTGTTTGTAGCAGGTGTATAATGATGAAGCCACTTCGTAGGCGTCTGGGGCTACGGATCTGATGGACTTGGATGGAAAGCTGTCCGTAGCGTTGAGCTGCGTGCAGCAGGACCTTGGGAGAACGTTGCTAGCTGGTGAGTCGGCGTACAGCAGGTCCGGGAGAAAGAATCCGTAGCACGAGCAAGTGGTGAGGGACTGCAACCGTAGATGTTCGCCTCAGTATCTATCATCGATATCACTTCGCAGACATTATCCAACAACGCGCCCACACAATTTACCACTGTAACACACAACACACAAGCAAATAGCACACTGCATCGCATCCTCACATGTAGCACTTCTCATGCTCATATGTCACATCTTCTCCTCATACATGAGGACCTAAGTTTTAGGTCGTTGCAAGTCTTTCCAACTTAGGACATTTCGTCCTTGAAATACTACTCTCTAGGTGTTGCTTTCTACTGTAACATTTTCTTCTACCAATAATTCTAACTTGAACCTACTTAATCTCTCATACTTTTCTTTAACCTCTTCAGTATCACCATGATATCTTCACAATGAGAGTCCTTCTGTTTCGTAATCACTCTCCCTAAGGGTTAAGTAGCATTATTAGTTCAGCAATTGTTTATAAATACTTGATCAAGTTCATCCATCAATCCTTTGAAACATAAATCGTCTCGATCTCAATACACTTGACATCTTCAACAACCTTGACCATCGATGTGTCATCATTCAGGCATGCTCATGTGCTTGGTTAGTCCTGGCATACCTCGGGCTCAACTCCTTAACCTCTGCTTAAAGCCAACCTTGCTCTCCTAGGTTAACTTGATGACCATTTAATAAGTTACCGATCCTCATGACTATATAATTATCCCAACCAGCAATCCTTTTCCCAGGGCAATACTCGGTACATATTGTACATCCCATTATTCCTCCTTTCAAAGGTAGCCAATACCTTCCATATTAGCACACTTCAATCTACAACCCCAACCTACCTCTCTAAAGGTCGATTTTTCAATTCTCTCGGACTCGTAAGCCCCGATATATCTCATACTCAACTTATTCACTTCAAACTGACATCAACCTTTGAATACTAGTTGCCCTGATATCCCAATAAAGAGTTATCAATCCTTGTGAGCAAATAATAATCCCGAATCGAGATCCTTTCAAAATAGAGTTCCTAATACGAGCTGTGCATTCCATCTTTCCTCCTTTTGAATGTGGATAATACCACTCTTAGCGAGGCACTCCGATATACAATCCCCACTTACCAATCTGAAGACCACTTTTGTTCATCTCAACTGAGAATCCCATTAGGTATGAGCTCTCCAAAAATTGGTCTCTACTTGTCATGATATCATCCATGGTGGCATCCTATTTCTTCCACGACAAACCCAGTATTCCTTTTCTTTAACTCAATTTCCAATTATAAAGCTACCGATAGGCATCAATACTCAGGATGGCTAGTTCTCAAGCTAAACTCATTGCAAAAGAAAATTTAACAAGTAGGTCCTCAGTTCTTACGCGATTATAACTACCATGCCACGAGTATTGTCCAATTACCATGCCCCATGTACCACAATCTGGTAACAGTTAGTATGGTTTTGATGATGCCATAGAGAAGGTAAATTTCTACTGCGAAGAAGGTATAGGGACAATCCGGTGCGTACCTTCTATCACCTAATCATTACCACGAATTATTTAATTAGTCATCTGATTAATTGAATATATTTTATGTTATATTGCGTAAATGAAAATGGTTTAAAACCATTTTGATTATGATTTTCATGTGAGTTGATCTATTATATGGATAGAGTCAGTGTAAGGTTCTGCAGATTGATCTGGAACTATCTAACGGTCAATCAATCTTTTCTCTAACATCTAAACACGTCAGAATTCGTTTGATTAATATGGACGCATCCCACGTGTTTATATCCAGAAGGTCTCCCAACCACTTATGAAAACCAAGATTATCTGACTTTCATTTACAGAAGCCCGACGGAACTTATCTGTCTGAATCTTCCACAAGCCCTATCTCTTAGGATCGTGAACTCAATCTTAACTAAATGGCATGATTAATAGTTAAGTGATAAGGAGCATCTCTTAGAATGGGGAAATGTTTTATTTGACTGACATTTTGTTTCTTTGTTTTGCAGAGCCTTCAGTCGGCTACTCAACCTTCTGTAAATATGGTTTCCGATACTTTGTATAAGATAGGTATACATGTTAGTCGATATTTGTGACATAATTTAGAGTAAGTGTATACGGCATTGTAGCTTGAGAGACATGTGTGACCTTTCGTTTTCTTTTTTGGGTTGAGCATTCAGTGATAGAAGACTGGTGCCTAATGTACAAGCTAGACCGGGCGTGAGTGAGGTCGCGAAGGATCTGGCAGCACTGTGGCGTGGCAGACGTGCATCAGGCTTAGGGAAAAGTAGGGGGTGAATACGCGCCAGGGCAGTGAGCAGAAGAAGGGTCGCATATGGAGGAATTTGGTGAGGTACTGATATATGCTGTTTTGTAAATAATTTGATCGTGTGTGTAGAAGGCTAGCGTATAGGGTGTAAGCTGTGTAGGGTGTGAGTGAGGTCAGAAAGGATCTGGCTGCACTGTAGCGTGGCGGACGTGCATCGGGCTTAGGGAGAAGTCGGGGTGTGTACGTGCTGGGGCAGTGAGCAGAAGAAGGGCAGCATCAGGAAAGGTCACGGTGAGGCACCGAAATTTGTGTTTCTGCTGAAGGAAATACCTGTTGTAGGCTTTAGAGAAGACCCACGGACGATGTCTGCTTCTGGAAGCCTTGGTGAGGAGCCAAGCATTGAAAAGTCTTGGTGAGGAGCCAAGCATCAAAAAGTCTTGGTGAGGAGCCAAGCAGGTGTGGAACTGTCGGAGGGAAAATCCATCCTTGGCCAGAGGGGTTGTCTGCCTGCGTAGGGCCGCTATGTGCATGCGTGCAGCAGCCACATTCTACAGAACCCCAGCCACAGGGATTGTGGAGTGAATCACTGTCTTCAGTGCATAACCTAAACTAGAGAGCTTCTGGAGTTAGTCAAAGATCTCTGTGCACTACCCAAAGGTTTACTGATCACAACCCATCGGGCTACTGTGGGTAGAAAAGCTAAAGGGTATCTACATCATCTTCTACACTACAGAAGTGTCGTGATGCCTTCTACTAGTACAACCTTTGTGGGAAAGCCGAAGGGCTATCTACAATACCTACTACCGGAGTGTTTTATACCTTCTGTCAGTCTGGTATTCGTTAGTGTTCAATAGTGAATTCCATTATATTAGGGTAAGCAGTGGATGTTGGCAATTGTTGAACCATTATAAAACTTTTATGTCACATTTACTTTCTACTCTAACGATTATCTCACTGAGCATTCAGTAGAAACCATAACAGAAAAGCAAATCAATAGTCACAACGCAAACATTTGAGCAGAGACTCCAAAGGTCCTATATCAAACCACTACCGGTACAACAGCCTCCCAGGTTTTGGAGTTGTTTCCATCGATCTGGCTCTCGCAAATCATCCTTTTTGTAGTGCAGAAACCTATAAGGTTCAGTGACAACCTTATGCTACTACAAGTATATTTCAAATCTTGGAGCAAGCTTTGTTGATCACCCTCAGGGTAGTCAGATTTGTAGAATCTTGATAGTCGAAGCGTCAATCTTCTGCATCAACCTTCTGCCACTGCAGAAACCTTCTCGGGACTGTAGAGTCACATTCGAGATCAGACTTCGCCTGGCCGTTCGCTCGTTAATAATTTCATTTCGGGATCTGCTGTGTACCTACAAAGACCTAATCTTTCGCTGCTAGGTTCTATTAGTTGTAAAAAGTCTATAAAGGCAATTACACTAATTCACCCCCTGTTAGTGTCATTGTTATACCTGACAGCTTTTGTAATACAGAAAACTGGCTTCTGTTAGTCAAAGATGAGAGTTATCTTTGGTATAAAAAGTTAGGTCATACCAAATTTCGGTTACTATCCACGCTTGCCTCAATAAATTTGGTGAAGGGACTTCCTTACGTCAAATTTGAGAAAGAAAATTCCTGGGAAGCTTGTTCTCTTGGTAAGCAAACTAAAAACTCATTCAAATCTAAGAATGAAGTTTCAACAACCAAACCTTTGGACCTTCTGCACATGGATCTTTTTGTTCTAACCAGAGTTCAAGGAGTTGGAGGAAAAAGGAAATGCCTTGTAGTGGTCGATGACTACTCTTGGTTTACTGGGGTTAAATTCCTCACCAACAAAAGCGATGCTTTTAAAACTTTCGAAAACTTAGCTAAACTTTTATAGAATGAGTTGAACTATCCTGTGAAAGCTATAAAAACAAATCATGGTATAGAGTTTGAAAATTATTATTTTGAAACCTTTTGTAGTAAATATGGTGTTGATGACACCTTTTTTGCTCCCTACACTCCTCAACAAAATGGTACGGAGAGGAAAAACAGAAATCTAATGGACATGGCATGGGCCATGATTTGTGAGAGTAAGGTTCCACAGAACCTTTGGGCAGAAGCTGTGAATATCGTATCCTACATATCCAATATGGTAATTATTAGACCCAAGTTTGATAAAAACTCTCTATGAACTACTCAGGTGGAGGAAACCAAACATTTCCTACTTTTATCCATTTGGAAATGTCTACTATATATTGAGACTTTTTAAGGATAACTTGGGAAAGTTTGATGCTAAGTGGGATGATGAAGTTTTTCTAGGATACTCTACGACTAGCAAAACTTATAGCGTCCTTAATAAAAGGACATTTAAAATTTAAGAGTCCATCAACATTAAAATTGATGACTCATCCAACAAAACGAAAGATACGGTAGAACATGTAATGCCTCTGGAACCCGCATAAGACAGAGTTTCTACAAATAAAGCTTTAGTAGAAGGTAGTAAGGACGAACATACTTCTGCTCCAAATTTCAGCAATGAATTTGAGGAATTTAACGTTGATCCCGATCCATCTAAAGAGGCTTCTACCTCTAATATGGACAATTGACATTCAGAATTAAATGTTCCATCCTTATACAAACAACGTCATCATATTGACGAAGTCACCAGAGACATCAATATAGGCATTCAGACACGATGCTCTATTAATGACTTCTACCGACATTCTGAGTTCATATCTCAAATTGAGCCCTATGGTATTGATGAAGCTATTAATGATCCAAATTGTATTCTCGCAATGCAAGAAGAGCTAAATCAGTTTGAGAAGAACAAACTGCGGATACTTGTCTCACATCCTGACGACCGTTCCATGCTCAGAACAAAATGGGTCTTAAAAAACAAACTAATTGAATCAGGCAATGTTGTTCAAAACAAAGTAAGACTCGTTGTCATAGGATATTCCCAAGAAGAAGGAATATACGTCGATGAGACGTTTGTTCCTGTAGCACGTCTAGAGGGTATAAGGCAACTGCTAGCCTATACCTCCTAGAACAACTTTAAGTTGTACTAAATGGATGTGAAGAGTGCCTTCCTTAATGGTAAAATTAAGGAGGAGGTATACGTTGAGCAACCTCCTGGATTTGAGGATGCAAAGCATAGAAAGCACTTATATAAGCTTTCAAAGGCATTATATGGCCTTAAACAAGCACTAAGAGCCTGATATGAGAAGCTCAACTCCTTTCTGCTCGAAAAGGGCTACAGAAGAGGTCAAGTAGAAACTACATTCTTCCCAAAAAATAAAAACGAACATCTTATGGTGGTCCAAATTTATGTTGATGACATAATATCCAGATCAACCGATGATAAGCTTTTGAAAGAGTCTGTAGAGCTCATAACAAGTGAATTCCAAATGAGCATGATAGGAGAACTCACGTTCTTTCTCGGATTGCAAATTTAACAAACTGCAGAAGGTACCCTTCAACATCAAGAAAAGTACACTAAGCAGCTTCTGAAATGATTTGACCTAGAAGGAAATAAACCCCTGTCGACTCCTATGGCTACAAGCATTGGGATACAGAAAGATGAAAATATTCTTGAAGTGGATAGTAAGCTCGACAGGGGCATGATTGCCTCCCTTCTGACATACATAAGGTAAATTCCTGTTGTGTAGAAGGTAAGCTTCTGTTACTTTACAGAAGGTTAACCTATAGGGGCAATCTGATGCATACCTTCTATCATCTAATCATTACCATAAATTATTTAATTAGTCATCTGATATTTAAATATATTCTATGGTATATTGCGTAAATTAAAATGGTTTAAAATCGTTTTGATTACGATACATTTCCATGTCAGTTGATCTATTTGTCTTTAAAGGAACAAATCACTGTCTATATGGAAAGCATCGGTGTAAGGTTGTGCAGATTGATCAGAAACTATCCAACGATCAATTAATCTTTTCTCTCACATCTAAACACGTCCAGATTCGTTATTAATCATGGTAAAGGACAACCCATCGGAATATGGATGCACTCCACTTTTGTCTGTATCACGAAGGTCAGCCAACCACTCATGAAAACCAAGATTATCTCATTTTCATTTACAGAAGCCGGATGGAACTTATCTGTCTAAATTTACTACAAGACCTATCTCTTGGGATCGTGAACACAATCATGACAAAATGGCATGAGTGATCCTTAAGTGACATGGAGCATCTCTTAGAATAGGGAAATGTTTTATTTGGCTGACATTTTATTTCCTTATTTTGCAGAGCCTTCCGTCGCCTACTGTACCTTCGATAAATATGTTTTCTATTACTTTGTATAACATAGGTATACGTGTTAGTCAAAATTTGTGACACAATTTAGAGAGAGCGTATACGACACTGTAACTAGAGAGACTTGTGACCTTTCGTTTTCTTTTTGAGGTTGAGCATTCGGTTGCAGAAGATTGGTGCCCAGGGTACCGCGCGTGAGTGAGGTCGCGAAGGATCTGGCTGCATTATGGCATGGCGGGCATACATCAGGCTTAGGGAGAAGTCGGGGTGTATGAGCGGCAGGAGAGTGAGTGGAAGAAGGGTCGTGTCTAGAGGTATCTGTTGAGGTACTATTATCGGTTGTTTTGTAACTGGTTTGCTCGTGTGTGCTAAAAGCTATTCTCCAGGGTGTAGGTTATGTCAGGGGTAAGTAAGGTCGCGAAGGATCTGGCTGTACTGTGGCGTTGCGGACATGTATCAAGCTTAAGGAGAAGTCGGGTTGTATACGTGTCAAGGCAGTGAGCAGAAGAAGGGCGGCGTCAGGAAGGATCACGGTGAGGCACTAACATTGGTGTTTATGCAAAAAGGAAATGCATGTTGCAAGCTTTGGAGAAGACCCACGGGTGTTGTCTTCTTCGAGAAGCCTTGGTGAGGAGCCAAGCATCGGGAAGTTATGGTGAGGGGTCAAGCAGGTTGTGGAACCGCAAGAGAGAAAATTCAGCCTTGGACAGAAAGGCTGTTTGTCTACCTAGGGCCGCTACGTGCATGCGTGGAGCTGCCACGTTCTACGGAATCCCAATCACAGGGATTATGGAGTTAATGACTATCTTTAATGGAGAACCTCAACCAGAGAGTTTCTAGAGTTAGTCAGAGATCTCCGTGCATGACCCAAAGGGTTACGGATCACAACAAATCGAGAAACTATGAGTAGAAAAACTGAAGGGCTGTCTACATCATCTTCTACACTATAGAAGTGTCTTGGTACCTTCTGCTAGTACATCCTTTGTGAAAAAGCCCAAGGGCTATCTATAATACATTCTGCAAGAGTGTTTTATATCTTTTGTCAGTCTTGTATTCGCTATAAGTGTTCAATAGTGAATTCCATTCTATAAGGGTGAAGAGTGGACATAGGCAATTGCCAAACTACTATCAACCTTTTGTGTCTCATTTACTTTCTGCGCAAACGGTTATCTCACTAAGCACTCAGCAGAAATTCGTAACAGAAAAGCAAATCAATAGACACAACGCAAGCATTTGAGAACCGACTCCAAAGGTCCTACATCAAACCACTAACGCTGCATCAACCTCTTAGGTTTTGGAGTTGTTTCCATCGATAAGCTCTCGTAGATCATCCTTTGGTAGTGTAAAAACCTACCAAGTTCTATGGCAACCTTAAGTATCTTTCAAATCTTGGAGTAGACCTTGCTGATCACATTACGGGTGGTCAGATTTGTAGAACCTTGTTAGCAGAAGCATCAATCTTCTACTGTAGAACCACGTCATGTATCATACATCGGCTAGTCGTTCGCTCGTTAAGCAGTTCACTTCGGGATCTACTATGTACAAGGGTTCTGTAACCTTCAAAAATCTAATCTTCCAATGCCGGGTTCTATTAATTGTAAAAAGTCTAAAAATGCCATTACACTAATTCAACCCCCCTATTAGTGCCTTTATTACACCAACAAACTATCGTTATCATTATCGTAAGGTCGCCTGAAGAATCTTTTTCCTAGGATGTTGTCCAACTCATGAGTCCGCAAAACTAATAGCATAACCATGTTAGGAGAATATTTCTCATCACCTCGCATCTCTTAAGCATATCATTCATCCAACGCTTTAATGATTCCTTAAGTGTGCCAATCGTTTACCATACTTAATTGTCTACCTATGACCTTTAAGTTAAGTGGTAGACAATCATCCAAGCCTCAGCCTTCCAACCATTCGTCACTATAGCGAGAAAGTCTTCTATGAACTGTTTCAATGAAGATAACCTATTATTAACATACAACCCTAGTAAAAATTATAATGTTCCCTTGCACCTCATATGCGACTCACGACACTCATGTTACTCACCTGCGTCCAATGTCTGTGAAGAACATGCACCCGCAACAACGCATGTCAGCTGTTAGAAATTAGGCTAATGAAGTTCCTTCTCTCAAAGCATCATTGCCCCCTCGGGGGCGATCTGGGGTATTGGACTGTTGTTGCTCATGCGTTTTAGCCTGTAGGGGTCTGAGGCGATCAACAACGCTTCGCCTGGGGAGTCTCTTGGTGAGAAGCTCCATTTGGGTTTCTTCGCCTTCACCCATTATTTCTTGTCTCGGAAGATCTCCAGGGGTGTAGAGTTCCTTTAATCTAGTTGGTGGGGTGGCCTTTCGCTCGTGATGTCTCTCCGGGCGTTGCTGCACTAGGCGATTGAGGTCATGCCACTTTGTTTTCCTTTCGTTCATCGGGTACTTCCTAAAAATATGGCACCGATCAATGGTGTGTGAAGCATCCATGTGCCAGCGACAACGGTCATGTCGTATGTTCTTGAGATCAACAGGGCACTGAAGTGTTCTCTTGCTCTTTAGCCGCTTAAACAGCATATTGGCGATGATTGGTTCGCCAGTTTCGATCGACTGATCTCGGTCTCCCTGTATGAATGATGGGGAGACAGTTAGGTAGTTGGCATCGAAGGTGTTTATTTCAACTAGGTCACCAAAATGGTGTGACTATGTTAACGCCTGGTCCACCGAGTCGGGGAAGCATAACTATTAGACTCTATTAAGTCATGCACCATGTTTCTAAACGTGATGATTTCCCTGGTGGTGTGGGTAAACGACCCGTGCCATTTACAGAGGTTTCTAGACTTCTCTCTATAAGTGCGAGGGAGTCGATGGTACGTTTTCAATCGAATTCACCCGTTTTGAAGCATGAATTCGAAGATTTCATTGGCATTTGCCTCATAGAAGGAGTACTTCCTTTCCTCCCGTGTCTTTGGAGAGGCTTTGTCTCGAAAATTCTTTTTTGTCAACTCCTCATGGGTTAGAAGTTGGCCCTTTACATGTTCTGCGACGTCGACGTCTACAACTAGTTCCGCTTGGTGGGTCACCAAGGGTCCTGTAATCAAACTCCCTTTTGCCTGAGTTTTCTCTCTGAGAATGCTCTTGTTGATATGGTTTTGATGATGACTCGTATAGCAGGTTGACCAAGTATGACTTTACGGAAGCTATGACCTCCTGTAACAATGATATACTTCCTAGTAAAAGAAAAATATCACGAAAATATTTTCTACATCATCCAATGATCTTTTCAGATCGTGATTGGAAATTATTTTCATAATTCAATATTCTAATAATTAATTAATGATTAATTATCTTAATTAATTTATTAATTCAAAAGAAGAATATTCTTAAGAATATTATTTGAATTAATATTGAACTATTTACCTGGTACGACAAACTATAAGAAGTCAAAAATAATATATTTTTCCTATGTATGGAAATTATTACTAAAACAGAAATTTTCCTATTAACCTTATTTGAGGAGATTATGTTAATAAGAAATATCCAATAATCATACAACTCACTTGAATTTCATCCAGATACAATGACAAACTTATCTGGAACGGATCAATTTATTTGAAAATAAATAATTGATTATTTCCATGTATAGAAGGTTGCTTGTCAGTTCTAATCGAACCTTATGTACTGCTCTATCATGGGATTAAAATATTCAATTAACACAAAATTAATTTTTGATAGTTCCCAAGTAATATATGCACTAGCCCATGATTAGATTTCTCATGTTGGGAAGGAAATATTATTTCTTTCCAACTATAGAAGGATATTGATCTGGCTCCAACCTTATTTAATGTGATATCTTGAGATTGAAGAATTCGATTGATACGAAATCAGCAATTTATACTTAGTAAAATAAACTTCCTTAATAACAGAAGGTTAGAACTGCTTTATAGAAGAGAAACTCAAAATAATTTAAATGGTTGATTAAGGTACGATGGTAAGTCTTGACACTCTTGCAGCATTATTGTGGTATTTTAACGTGTGTGTGAGTGTGGAGGATGGATCCTCCAGGCGAGCGTTCTTGCAGGGGTACTGCAGGTTCAGCGTTGGTGAAGCCGCTCCGGAGATGCTAGTGGTTACGGATCCGAGGGACTCGACCAGAGCACTGTCCGTAACGTCGGACTACGTGCAACAAGGCTTGGGAAGAAGGATCACTGCTTGGCGAGTCCGCATAGAGAGTTGGTCAGAGAGAAGGAGTCCTTAGTTGGCGTAAGCGGTGAGGGACTGACAACCTTCTATAGTTGGTTATCTTGTTTGTTAGTTGTTTGCAGCAGGTGTGCATTGGTAAAGCCATTTCGTAGGCGTCGATAGTTGTGGATCTGAAGGACTTGGCCGGGCAGTTGTCGTAACGTCGAGCTGCATGCAGCAGGACTTTGGGAGAAAAGGTTGCTGGCTGGTGAGTCGGCATACAACTAGTCCAGGAGAAGGAATCTGTAGCCGGCGCAAATGGTGAGGGACTACAGCCTCCTGTAGACTTTTTGTCTTTGTTGTTTTGCAAGTTATATCTAAAACACAAAAAGTGGAGCCATCAGACGATCTCCGGACACGTGAATGAAGTGCGATCGTGCCTGATCGTGAATCCATGGAAAGGACAGCCGCTACTGAGTCACAAAAGGCTGGAGCTTCTAGCTAGGGTTCTGTGCTCGCTGAGTGTGGTTGATTTCCTTGTGATTCGACCTAGACGCATCCCAATCTCAGCAAGAGATTTTCTTGCATTGGTTAAGTTAGTCTTACCGCCCAGTGGTTAAAGAAATTATTTTCTTATACAATGAAAGTTTTTACCTTCTACACTGTAATCACTATTGCAAAGTATTAGTGAAACGGCCGAAAGTGAATGTAGGCGTATTTGTTGAACCACTATAAAAATATTTGTGTTCTCCGAATTCATTTCGAAACCCATTTCGCATATTGTGTCATTACAAAAGCCTGAACGAAAGGTTATGTTTTGTAGGAACTTTCTTCCACTATAAGGGCTTTGAAAAAGCATTAAAGAAATCCTTAATTGAACTTAACTCTAATTCATCCCCCCTCTTAGTGTAATCATTGGGCCAACGGTTCTCATATCGGATAGCCCTTCAGGCTAAGTCATTCCAATCCTCGAACACTTCTACCTCTAGCATTTTCCTAAGTCGAAGAATGAGAGAATCCTGAGCAATGGCTATGAGCTCGGCTTTAGATGCAGAGGTTTTACATCTTACCTTTGCCTTCGGAAGTCTGTTCAGGAAGACTGTCACTGGTTTCCAAGTTGATGCTTCATATGAGTGAGCTCCTGCAATGTCACAGTTGGGTCAGTCTGAGTGAATGCCAGCATGAATTATCCTCCCAGTTTCTCATTGAATTCGGGGGAAGATTCATATACCATGTAAAGTCTGCTCCTGTGAGAGAGCTAGGAAACATGCGAAGTTTCCAAAAACCATTAGTGACATCTTCTCCAACATGGGAGTGAAACGGGCGATATGTTCTGTAGAAGAAATACCTTCTTCGCCCGAGAAACGGGCAATTTAGGCACGCGATATCCCCTTAGAAAGGGATAATCCCAATCGATGTTGCCAGGGTAAGGAGCTCGATGGAGTTCAACCTTAATCATATCATTTGCTCCAGGAATTGCCTGCTCAACTAGTCGGGCTACGTCATCCCTTATTTCGGGCATGAGAATAGGTGTGGCCATCGCCTCCTGCAGTACGGACTAAGGGTTGTACTCAGAGTGTCGATGATCATCAAGAGGACAAAAAGGGTCGTTCTCTACTGGCCTATAAAAATCTTTCCTCCTTCGAAACGGAGGTTGATACGCAACCTGATGACCTTGTCGCATAGTTGTTCCACCCTCGTTTACCACAAGTGGTGGATTACTATAGACAAACCCTTTAGATCCTGTGGATATAATAGGGATGTCCCCCAAGTCGGCTTTTTTCTTCTCTTATGCTATTGACGCCTTATGAGCATCATAGTCGAGTTGGTGTTTGGCGGTCGATTCACCCTTCTCCTTATCAGGGCTATTTATGGGCACCCTGATATGGTTTCTAGGTTATGGACGACAACATCCTTCTTAGAGCCGATTTTCTCCTTAAATGCGTCGTGCTTCTGATCGATAACACCGACCTTCTCCATTAAGAGTAGGAGGATACTCATGACAGTGGACAATTCTCCAGCGATGTTTGGATTTAGGTTCCTGTCGTAACCGTTATTTTCCTCGTCGGATTTATTAGCCCCGAGGCTGTTTAAATTGGCACCAGTCCTAGTTTTCGGCATTGTTGGCCTAATCTCCCACTGTGGTTGTCAAAGGCGTGTTTGCTCGAGCAGTGACCGCTGGATAAGCCGGATCCAAACACGTCGAAAATCTCTAGCACTACGAGTAACTGGTACTTGGAGGTACGTTGAAACGTGTGGTCGCCGTATGAATGAAGAAAGAGAGAAAAAGACAGCGAAATGACACCCTGAAGCGGAAGCACTTACTGATGTCATCGACGTTGCCTTCAGAAGGAAATAAGGACGTAGGAGCACAAGATCGCAAGAACGTCGGGATGCTTGAACGCCCGAATGCTTGAAGATAAAAAAGACTATATCTCCGTCTATAGATATGTGTGTACAATGCCTAAGAACAACTATTTATACTAGGCTAGAACTATGTATATACGAAAATGAAATATTATACATATATTACGCGTCTCGTTGCCGGCCTTCAAGGAATATCTCCTTTTCATTTGAGTAGTCTTGGCAACAATTTCATTCCATGTCTCGAGATTGCCCGACTTCCCATGACAGCCACTGATTTCGGATTGCCCACTAGCCTTCGTTGAAGAGTTTCATCGCTAATTCAGTTAACTGTCGCTTGACCACCTTGTCGACCCTCGTGGCCTGGTGGCCTCGTCGCTTGGTAACAGCTTCATCCACTAGCCTTCGCCTGGTGTGTTTCCACAGCTGCCTCCTTACTGAGCTTCATGTACTTTGGGCCTACATCATGGACTATTGATCCACATATAGCATCGAGATCTGTGGCCTAGAATTTTTGTTTTTAAACGATAAAAACATTTTCGTCGCTCTTATTTTTCTCCTCAACACGCCGAGGGATGCATCCGTTTTATTTAACGGATGTATTCTTCTTTTGTTGGTTAATCAGTAGAACGTATTTGTCTAGTTCGACGAATGCGTTTGTTGCTTGTTAAATCTCATGAATGCATCCAGTTCGAAGAATGCATCTGTTGCTTGTTAGATCTCATGAAAATATGCGGGCGTTGTTGTTCTGCTCAACAATTTCGAACAATTCAATGTCCGGTTAAAGGCTCCAACTCATTGGAAGGTATTATCTATATTTATACGTGAAACAGTTTCGATCCCCTATTCCGGTCATATAGTGGCCGTCCGAACTTTTCTTCATCTGCCTCCATTCGTTTGTGAACCATAAGACTCAACTAGTGTTTGTTTTGATGTATTGGTAACCGAGTCCCTTTGACTCCCGGAAATCAAAAGTATGAAACATAATTGTGAAATGATATTGGAATTACAATTTTCAAAACATAAAATTCAACCTCGGCTGAATTTGGGCTCATCATTCAATTCGATTTCGAAAAAACCTAGGGAGCAGAAAAAGGGGGCCGCGAAAAAACTGGAATACAAGATAAAAAAGTGAAATAAATGTACTATAAACTATAACTTTAAATCGAATTTTCTCGTGGTTAATTTGTTTTAATAACGCATCTTCGCATTTCGATTTGTTTCTTTTTTTTAATAAGATTATCATTAGATGTGCTCGGCCAGTTAAAACCAAAAATAGAAAGCTCATTAATAGTTCCAAAACATTTCAATATATTATCTTTTTTGTCTGCTTAGGAATGGGGTATTTGGGTGGGCGGGGGCATTTTGGTGTGATTTTGAATAGTTAGAAAATTTTTTACAGGAAAATTAGATTTTGTGAGTGTAAATTATACATGAATTTTTTAAAAAAACAATCACCCCAAATCCCAACCCCAGCCAAATTCCACGTTGCCAAAACACAAGAAGGGATTCAAAATTTTCTCAAATTTTGAATATAAAATTAGTAAAGCATTGCTAAAATCATTCGACGGAGTACGTGGAAAATTACTAAAATTATAAATTTTACTAAAAGAAATTAGTAACCGTTACTAATTTTTCACTGTTTAACCTTTCAGAAAGTTACTAAACTACGTTTAGTAAATCGAAGGAAAAATTTACTAAAATGTTTAGTAACTGTATACTAAACTTAAACAATGAAATTTTAGTAACGGTTACTAAAAAAAAGGCGAAATCACCGATATTTTTAGTAAACGGTTACTAAAAAGTTTAGTAAATTTTTCAGCCGATTTACTAAACGTAGTTTAGTAACTTTCCAAAAGGTCAAACAGTGAAAAATTAGTAATGGTTACTAATTTTTTTTAGTAATTTACTAACGATTTTACTAAAAAACGTCGATTTTTTGTAAAGTTCACTAAAAAAAATTGATTTTAGTAAACAATGTAACGGTTACGTGCACGTACCGTTAGCCGCTTCCGGATGAGGTTCGTTTTCTCTTTTTTTTCCACAAAAACAGGAACTTTTGACCACGGAGAAAAGGGTAAATTTTTGCAGCCTTTGGCATTGGGACGGACTATTTCATTTCTGACACTGCTCACCAGAAAAACCAAGCACAGTTATATCTAACCCCATTATGATCGTCATCAAAGGATTCTTGATCTAATGGAATTTTTTTTTCTAACAATTTGTAGGATAGTTATAAAATATTTGCAAAATAAGAGAGAATATGAAAGGGAAGTTTTTCATGGGTGGTGCACTAATTGTAATACATCAACTAAAAAACGGTCACAATATCTCACCTTTACGTAACCACCGGAATCCAACCGGCCAAATTCATTTCGCTGACGGTCGTATTAGTCATGGTAATAATAGAAAAAAGTAATATATACGCGAGTGTGGTATTGCATTATAGCTATCTTTTTTCTTGCCCCCTTTCATCGTGCAAAGACACCCATGCACTCGGCCAATCGGACTTTTCCCTCTTTTTGAGTTAGCGGCCACTCCCCTCCGATCAGAAGCGGCTAACGTCCCGTGCATGGGACGTTACGTGAAATGTACTAAATTTTGCCCTTCTTTAGTACATTATATTAATGCAATTAGTACGATTTGTAATTACTATAATTGTACTAAATTTTCGTTAGTACATTGTACAAAATATAACTATTTTTGTACTAGTGTGCGTTAGTACATTGCACTAATGTTAACAGTAAAAGTTTTGTACTGATTAGTAAATTTATAATTACTAACAATGTTGTACTAACGTACGATGTACTACCGATTAAATCGGTACAAAACTTTTACTGTTAATATTAGTACAATCTACTAACGCGTACTAGTACAAAAACAGTTACATTCAGTACATTGTACTAATAAAAATTTAGTACAATTGTAGTAATTACAAACCGTATTAATTTACATTTGTAATTACTAACAATTTACTAAGTTTTCGTTAGTACAATGTACAAACTAGGTACCAGTACATGCACTCTACTCGTTCGTACATTGTACATTAGTACATAGTTAGTAATTACAAATTTACTAATCGGTACAAAACTTTTACTGTTAACAGTAGTATAATGTACTAACGAGTTCTAGTACAAAAACAATAATATTTAGTACATTGTACTAACGAAAATTTAGTACAATTGTAGTAATTACAAAATCGGAAATTTTCAGTTCGTTCCATTTCATTTTGTTCATTTGTTAGTACTTTCATTTTGTTCATTTGTTAGTACAATATTAATCTTTCCGAGCCTAAATCCTAACCAGTTGTGAATGTGAATTTACCATTTTGTACATACCCCCCATCGGGTTATTATTCTTGGGGTGACTTTCTCCTGAAGCTCCTCGGGGTTATTATTCCTTGGTGACTTTCTCCCGAAGCTCGACTCTCTAAGACTTTCTACTCCCCATAGATCGTCACTCGACACCCTCGTGCTTGATACCTTCTTTGGATGCGTTCTCAGGGAACCCGGCCACACAACGAAGGTACGTTCATGGGTATGTATGGGAGGGAAGTGGATTCGAATGGGTTACGCGTGATGGTCACTGGGGGATGTGGGTATTTAGGGTTTACTGGTCTCTCGGGGCTGTGGGTATGGGTTTAGGGTTTAGGTTCGCTGCGGCGATTTCTGGCACTGATTCATCCCAGTTGTTGAGAGGTGGAATGGGTTATGGGGGGGAAGGTGGTTGCGTTGGCGTGGGTTTGTGATTTTGTTTAGTGATTACACCTAGCCGATTTGAGTGTGTTCGTTGTTGCGTCCGCTTAACGCAGTGATTGTTCTCCTTTAGTGCTTAGGTCTATCAGTGATGGAAATGGAGCACCCCGATATTCGCGAAGACTTCGACAACGAAGATTTTGGAGGTGATGCGCTGCCTTGGTCTGCGACTAAACATCCTAAGCCATCTGCCCAAGAGAAGGTGAATTCCCGATCGTCCGTATTGTGACCGGGGCCGAGGAACCTCACTGCTAATTGCTAACTCCATTTGGTATTGTCGTAGGATTACATATTCACCCGTTGTAGCCCGAAGAAGCTGGGTGCGCTGTTCAATTCCTTCGATGACGACAGGACGGCCGTGCTCAGAGAAGTCGGCTTCGACGACCTGCTTCACCTGGCAAGCAGGAACATGAAACACAGGGCGTTGCGACTATGCTTGAGGATGTTTGATCCATTGAGGCGTGTCATGGTCATCGACAACGTCGAGCACAAGTTGAGACCTGTCGACGTAGAAGCGATAATGGGTGTCCGTTGCACAGGAGTCCCCGTTCCGTTGAAAGGCACATTGCAATCTGTTCACCCCGAGTTACGCGACCACATCAATGTTGGAAGAATATCCATGAATCTGTTGAGGATAAGTTGCACGATAGGCAGGCGACGGACGAACTATTCAAGGCGGAACTGGTACTATTCATCCTGGGATGCTACCTCTGTCCGGGTACTACGTTTGGCATCCCAAGGGGATATCTCCTGACAACACATGAAACGGGATCGATTGTTACCTTCGATTGGGAGGATCACGTGTTCGATACAATGTGCGAAGCTGCGAGGACATTCTAAGGGAAGAAGGCGGTGCGTTACATAGGCGGATGCGTACACCTCCTTAGCGTAAGTACTACTGTTTGTAATGCATTCCCTGTGTAATTAAGGATGCGTAAAATTTGTGCAAATGTTTTCTTTTGCTTCCTCATCTGGAAATATATTTTACAACAACGTTTACAGGTATTTTATGCGTGCGAGGTATCCAAGCCTGGATCACCCCTTTCAATATCTGGTCGGAGGGCCCCATTATGTGCGGATTGGAATGACGCCAGATTGCATGCATGTTTCAAACTATCGGACAAAAGTTATGTGAAAAAGGTATGATATGGCTGATTTAACTTTCATTTTATCATACGGAGCTTCGATCAAATGCTATGTTATTCACAAATGATCAGTTTCATGTGGGATTTGAGATGCCTAATTCCGAGGCACATGGTGCCCCGGACGACAACGACGAAATTCAGTTGATGTTGAAGAACTTAAAGGTAAATGACGATTCATCATGCTTAGATGTTCATCCGTTACTCGTGCAAGAACATGCTGGGACTTGAGTTATCTGTGGGTTCAGTCCCATGATAGGCGTGGATGTAGTGTCAGGGACAGCATGCAAGACTTGAAGCGGCAAGTCCAAATACTGCTCATTGAGATGAGACGAGTACGGAGCCTTGTTCGGGTAGTGGCAGATGGCATGACGACCCAGCAGCCAGCATGTAATGAGAAATCGCCAACAAAAGACATCGCGACGGCATATGCTGAATTCAACAATACTACGTCACAGGTGGAGGCGGACCGAGGCGTATAAGTTGAGGACAATCAACAGCAGGACCCACTGAAAGACTCAGGACCCTCTGCTGTTAACAAGAAGAGTGTAGTAGTTGAACTCGGGTCACTGCTACAGTCCGAGGGCTTCGACGATTCGCAGCCCACTGCTGATATCGGGAAGCCGCATTCACCTGTATCTAATGACAGGTCGGAAGCAATGGAAATAAGGGTGAACGTTGTCTGTTGCATAGCGTCGATTGCGGAATTTTCTTTATGAAGTTCATGTCCATGTCGGATCCATCCAAGTGTCTTGCAGACGTGGTGAGTCGATGCAGCATATGGATAACTTTTTTTATATGAATTTGCTATGTGTGTATTTGTTGTGGGACGTTGATATTGTGCCTCGCAGCGGGTAAGCCCGTTGGACAGGTTTCGCCTGACTGTAAGTCTCAGTAAATGGCAAGGGAATGTAATGAAGAAGACTGTGATGGGGAAGTTGAAGAACGCCCGAAGTTAGAGGACGCGTGTCGCTAATGGGACCCAGGAAAAACTAATGGCCAACCTCTGACTGGTTTCTTATGGATATGTATTTTTTTGGTAGTTTGACTTGGCCCCTAACCAGCATAGGTCTCATATTTTTTTGGTACAGTAGCTTTACCGAATAAGGAATGTCGTCATATACTACACAATATTTTTCTTTTTCACAAAAGGATGGCAAGTAATGTACGATAGAAATTGTATATACATGGTGTTATATGTTCATCTGGCCTAACACATACATTTCCTCGTCTGACATGTCCTTGTGCTTTCCATTTACAGTCATCTCTGAAATTGTATTGAATGGACCCGGTTCAATATTGCATATATCAGATTGGTGAAACCTTGACATATTGGGCACAGCTTCACCACTCAGATTTCCTGCGTTTGTCCTTGTCGTCAACGTACGACAATGCACTCCGGACAGCCAAATCCTTATTTTCTAAAGCGACCGTCAATTCTTGGACGGATCGACGGATGTGCGCGTAAGCGGCTTCACTTTTAGCTCCGAAAAAACATAAACGACGACAAGCCGTGGTTAGTATTCCGTATCTGAATTCTTCGGTGTTGATGCCGTACGTGGAGCCACCGGTGACAGGAAAATCTGCTAAACATGCTCCTTTGGTCCAACGATGCAGCACGAGAGTCGGTGGGATACACTTCATGCCTTCGACCTTCATAATGTGAAATATATGTGCACAAGGCAGCCCGTAAGTCTCAAAATGTACGCAGCTACAATTCAACGATTGTTGGTACTTGCATGAATAAACTTCAGCCCCCATGAATAACTGCGCGGCTGATAAACTCGGTTGATATTTCCATTGGTTATACCTTCGATGAAGACCAATGCTTCCCGTTGAACCTTGCAAAACGACGCAGAGTATAGATCCGACTCGCGTCCGCCTCAAGGCTACACAACATGGTTCGCAACTGGTATGCTTTGTTTACCGAATTGTAATCCGCCATCCTTTCTTTAAGTCGTAAATCCGTCACGGCTCATTCGTAGTGATGTAAGAATTCGTGGACTTTGTGCTTCATCTTCAAGTACCTCTTCATGAACGCGTGCATCCATTCACAACGTTGCGTGCTCCTTTGCTCAGCCCAAAAATGTCCTTGACAATATGTCATCCACCACATACGTCTGCTCACGTGAAGCTGATTTAGCCATCCCACTCTTGCTCCACCTCATCGTTGGACTTTGCGTTGTACATGAAAGAAGAGATGATCTGTCGCAACGTCGGATCATGTACCCTACGAACAATATTCCGACCCATATGCCACAGGCAAAGACTGTGTCTTGCTGTTGGCCATGTTTCTCGTACGGCCACGATCATCGCCCTATTGGCATCAGTGACCATGCTGATCGGTACCTTCGATCCCATTACCTCGGAATGTGTACTTAACAGCCACTTGTAATCCTCCGCTTTCTCATAAACCTTAACTTGGCCCCAAATACAATTGTCTGATCATGGTGGTTGAAGCAGACGAGGACGACCATCTGCATACCATATGCGTTGGTCTTAAAGGTTGAATCTAAAGCGACGACGTTGCCGAATGCTCTGTAATCCAACTTCGATTTTGTGTCAGACTAGTACATCCGGACTACTTCGCCGTCCTCAACGGTTGTCAGCAATGACAAGCCTTGATCGCAAGCCTGTCTGAACAGTAGATAAGCGTATCTGTTGACCTGGTTTTGATGATGAACTTAAGCAACATGTCACTGGTGGTAAGCGACATGTTACTGGTGGTCAGTAGTAATGTTTAACAAGTTATGTGTTCATTCTTAGTGATGAGCTTAAGCAATGCGTTGCTGAACCACAGCTAGTAATCGCTATATATTACTGCGCTCCAGTATACTGTTACTGTGATATTACGCATAGAAGTTGAAAATATGGAAACATATTTTTAACAATCACGATTTATTCTAATCTAACTCAGATAAATTATTCTGAGTGTCTAGGTTCATTTAACGTAGCTTAATAATCTTATCTTAAGCACTCAGGCAACAATTGGGATTATCTTTCCAATTGTTATTTTTGGAAACAAAATATCCTTCTGATTCCCTGCAGCAACGTCTTGCTGTAATGGGTGAAAATATCAAATTAAATATATTTGATCATCACAATCGATTAAATAAGATATGATTAGATAATATAGATTGGAAATAAATTATCTAATTGATACGATTGAAGGAAGTTACCATTGGATCTTAACTTCTATGGGACACGAACGTTGAGCAGATCGTTGCTGTGTCCTCGCTGCCAGTTTTGGCAACAAATCTCGAAGATTGCCTGGACGTCCCTTATGCTTCTTTCTCCGTTATAATCAAACCAAGGACGACATTTTCTCTCTGCCTTTGTGCATCTATGTGGTCTGTGTGGTCTGTGTGAGCTTAGTGCGTCGACGGAGAGCGGAAGGTGCTAAGTGTCTCCTGGTTCTTTCTCTTGCAAGCTGGGTGTGCAGTGCAGTGAGTCACGGCTGTGGTAACCGTGTACGTCCGAACTGAGTGTAGGACGGATACCTTCTAAGTGGCTTTGTGGTTTTCTTTGTGATCTTTGTGGATCCTATCTTCGTGATCTTTGTGGTTCAACTGGGTGGTTGTCTCTTAAGCAAGTGCATGCTTATCTTAAGGAGATACAAGATCTGTATGGAAATCCTCTGCTGAACGATAAAGTGCTGAAGCAATCCTTTGCTGTGAAGCAGAAACAAGATCCTCTCTGAGAATACATTCTTCACCGTAAGGAGTCATCTGCGAGGATTTATACTCTAACATAACGTTGTCTGTGTTATTTGATAAGTCAGGTTTATATTAAGCGACAACGAGCTGTGTGGAATCAATTGAGCTACCAACTGCTGAGTATAAGCATCATTCTGCTGGAAACGAGAAGACATCCACTGTGTAAGGAGCTGACCGTTGCCAGGAGTGATCATCTATTGTACGGGATTCTAAATCTCACTTTGTGAGAGGAACATACGCCTAGTGCAAGGGCTTTTTGCACCCATTATTTTATATAGTGGAATCACCTTGTTGGTGGAAAGTGGACGTAGGTCAATTAAGGCCGAACCACTATAAATCATTGTGTCCATTACGATCGCGCAACACTCGTACGAAAACCTACTCGACAAAATCGTAACAGTTACAGTAAGGTATTTCTCATTCTGAGAAACGCTCTGCTGTGATACAGTACGCTTCCGCTTACACCGAGAAAGGGCGAAAAAGTGATAAACACTAATTCACCCCCCTCTTAGTGTACATAAACGATCCAACAATTGGTATCAGAGCGGGTTTGCTGGAAAGCTTTCTGTGTGATTGCTAGTACAGAACTCTGTTGCTGAACCAAAACAGCTTGTTGCTGACAGTCTTACATTAAGCACAGTAAGGTGCTGCTGAGTACTGAACAGAATGTCAATGCTCTTGACTGATGGTCATTCGACCGAACGTCCACCGCTCTTTGCTGGACAACATTTCTCATATTGGAAAATGAGAATGGAGTTGTTCATAGGAGCAAAAGATGCCGATTGCTGGCAGATTATAATGGAAGGAGATCTTGTAATTCCTCCATCTAATCCCAGCGACTCTCGACATGAATTTGAAAGAAAGAGAATTATCTCGCTGAACACTAAAGCAAAGCACTACTTAGTGTGCGCCCTTGCTGGAAATGAGTTCAATCGCGTCTCTACTTGTAAGACAGCGAAAGAAATGTGGGATAGACTTGCTTTGATCTATGAAGGAACAGAACAAGTCAAGGAGTCCAAAATAAATGCTTTAGTAACTCAATACGAAGCATTCAAGATGAAAAAGGATGAGTCAATAAATCAAATGTTTGATAGACTCACCGAAATTACTAATGCCATGGAATCACTTGGCAAAACAATTTCTAATTCTGAATTGGTCAGAAAGATACTTCGCTCATTGCCTAAAACTTGGGAAGCCAAGAAGACGGCAATTGAAGAAGCTAAAGATTTGACAAACTTAAGTCTTCAACAGTTGCTTGGTTCTCTCGTTGCTTACGAAAATGAGAACAAGGTTGCTGACGATAAGAAGATCAATGCTGTTGCATTCAAGGGAAGTACCGAAATGTCCGATGAATCCGAGGATGAGTCTTCATCTGATTCTGAGGATGAAGTTTCCTTGATGGCAAAGAAATTCAAAAGATATCTTCGCAAAAATCGCTTTAAGGGAAAGCGAGATATTAAAAAGAAGAATACTAAACCACACCAAAGTAAAAGTGGTGTATGCTATGAGTGCAACAAACCTGGTCATATGCGACCAGATTGCCCACTTTTGAATGAGAAGGGCAAATCTTCAAAATACAAGAAAAATGCCATGATGGCATCTTGGAGTGATAGTGACGAAGAATCAGATCAGGATGACGAAACAGCAAACATCTGCTATATGGCGCAAACTGATGCTGATACTGAGAAGGTAAATGCTTTCTCACCTTCTGATCTGTCTGCTGAAGATATTGAGAATCTTTTCTCCGAACTTTATGATAAAATTGAGTCTTTATCTGCAAACAATAAGGCTCTTAAGAAGGAGAATAAATTCTTGAGTGTTGAGAACAATTCTCTAAAGGAAGAGTTATCAGCAAAGGCTAGGAAAGCGACAAAGAAACTTTCTCAATCCAAATTAATGATTGAGGAGCTGCAGCAGCAACTTGATGCTGTAAACAACAAAACAGAATTATGTAAGCATGAGAAGCATGACTCTGAAAATGAGAAACATTCACGACATTGGAAATATGTTCCCCCTCATGTTAGGAATGGCGAATCTCACTTTATTATTCAAAGGTTACCTAGGCTTTGTTACTATTGTAGAAAGCCGGATCATTTCATTAAAAATTGCCATGTGCGGCGAAATGACATGCTTGGCATTACTTCTAAAGTTGATGGTTCTGTTGTTAAATGGAAGCAACGACTTACTTAAATTCTTTCTCTATTTCAGGGATGCTTCAAGTCCATCACTAAGGACCATGTATGGTACTTAGATAGTGGCTGTTCGAGGCATATGTCAGGAGATGTCTCCTTATTCTCCACACTGGTTTTCCAGGATGGTGGTGCTGTCACTTTTGGTGATAATGGAAAAGGGATGGTTAAAGGAACAGGAACCATTTGCTGTTCTAACTCCCTAACCATTGAAGGAGTTCTTTATGTTAAAGGCCTCCAACACAATTTGATTAGTATCAGCCAATTGTGTGATAAAGGTTACAATGTTTCTTTCAATGAAAGAACATGTAACGTTTCAAGGGATGGTGTCACTTGCTTCGTTGGTGAACGCAAGAAAAACATCTATATCCTGTCCTTTAAGAACATCTCCGCTGGAGAAAATTGTCTCTTGTCCGTTAAGGACGAAGCTACTCTGTGGCATAGAAAGTTGGGACATGCTAACTACGACTTGCTGTCCAAACTTGTCAAAAAGGACATTATTAAGGGATTGCCTAAAATCAAGTTTGACAATGATCAGGTTTGCAAAGCTTGTTCTATTGGCAAACAAACAAAGGTATCCTTTAAAAGTAAAAATATGATTTCAAGCAAAGCTCCGCTTGATTTACTTCATATGGACTTATTTGGTCCAACAAGGACTCAAAGTCTTGGAGGTAAACGTTATGGATTAGTTGTGGTAGATGACTTTTCAAGATTCACTTGGGTTAAATTCTTAGCTCACAAAAGTGATGCGTTTGCAACCTTTGAAACGTTAGTCAAACAACTTCAAAATGAGAAAGGTGTTTCTCTAAGAAGTATAAGAACGGATCATGGTACCGAATTTGAAAACCATGACTTTACTTCTTTCTGTGAAGAATATGGTATTAACCATAATTTCTCTGCTCCATACACTCCACAGCAAAATGGAGTTGTAGAGCGAAAGAATCGAACCCTACAAGACATGGCGAGAACCATGTTGCTAGAAAGTGAGGTTGCTAAAAATCTTTGGGCTGAAGCTGTAAGCACATCATGCTACATCTCAAATCGTATTCATTTGAGGCACTCTTTAGGTAAAACGCCTTATGAGTTATATAAAGGCAGAAAGCCTAATATCTCATACTTTCATCCATTTGGAAGTAAGTGTTATATCTTGAGACCCATTAAAGATGATGTCGGAAAGTTTGATGCTCGATCTGATGAGGGCATATTCTTAGGATACTCCCTAACGAGCAAAGCATATAGAGTTTTTAATAAAAGAACTATAACTGTTGAAGAGTCTATCAATGTTAAAATTGATGATTCTCCGACACAGGAGGAAGTTGCTGTGGAAGCAGCAACACAATCCTCAACAATAGCATCAAATGAAAACTCCCAGCAAATGATTGCTGACAATAATCCGAACGGAAACACTGTAGCAGATGTACAGCAAGTGCCTGCTGCACACACTGAAAATGCTTCTGGTGATTTTCAGGATATTCAAATTGAGAATCGTGTTCCTTCGTTATATAAGAAAAGACATCCTATTGATCAAGTAATAGGTTCTTTGAACACAGGAGTGCGAACCCGCAATACAGCAAGTTTGTACTGTGAACACTCTGCTTTTATCTCTCAAGATGAACCTCAAGGCATTGATGATGCGCTTGATGATCCTAATTGGATTCTTGCTATGCAAGAGGAATTGAACCAATTTGAGAGAAACAAAGTTTGGAGTTTAGTACCTAGACCCAATGATCGTTCCATTATTGGAACAAAATGGGTTTATCGAAATAAACTTGACGAGTCTGGAAATGTTGTAAGAAACAAAGCTAGACTTGTAGCCAAAGGTTACTCACAAGAAGAAGGCATCGATTATGATGAAACGTTCGCCCCAGTGGCGCGTCTAGAAGCAATACGCTTACTCCTAGCGTATGCTTGCTATAATAACTTTAAGTTATTTCAAATGGATGTGAAAAGTGCTTTCCTAAATGGTGATATAAAAGAGGAAGTCTATGTTGAACAACCTCCTGGATTTACCGATCCAAAGTATCGTAATCATGTTTATAAGCTCTCTAAAGCTTTGTATGGGCTTAAGCAAGCTCCGCGAGCATGGTACGAAAAGCTTAGTTCCTTTCTTATAGCAAAGGGATATAGGCGTGGAAAAATTGATACAACATTGTTTCTTAAGAAACAGGATGCTGATCTTTTAGTTGCTCAAATATATGTCGATGACATTATATTTGGTTCAACTAATGAAAAATTATGTAATGAATTCTCTGATCTAATGAAAGGAGAATTTGAAATGAGTCTCATGGGAGAACTTACTTTCTTCCTCGGACTTCAAATTAAACAAACGGAAGATGGAATTTTCATCCATCAAGAAAAGTACGGCAAACAATTGCTCAAGAAATTTGATCTTGAGAATGCTAAACCTTTGTCAACTCCAATTGGTAGTAATACCAAAATTGATAAAGACGAAAGTGGAAAGGAAATTGATTCCAAGCTATACAGAAGTATGATAGGATCATTGCTATATCTTACTGCTTCACGACCAGATATGATGTTCAGCGTATGCTTATGCACTAGATATCAGTCTGCTCCAAAAGAGTCACACCTTGCTACAGTTAAGAGGATCTTTCGATACCTCGCAGGAACTGTTAGCTTAGGTCTGTGGTATCCAAGAGAATCGTTGCTGGATCCTAGAGGATATTCAGATGCTGACTATGCTGGATGTCGTATTGATAGGAAAAGTACGTCTGGTACTTGCCAACTATTGGGAAATATGCTTATTTCCTGGTACTCTAAAAAGCAGACAACTGTCGCCCTATCCACAGCTGAGGCTGAATACGTATCAGCAGCTAGTTGCTGTGCGCAGTTACTATGGATGCGACAACAACTCGAAGATTATGATCTTCATTTTAATTCTATTCCAATAATGTGTGATAACACAAGTGCAATTAATTTATCACGAAATCCTGTCCATCACTCAAGATCTAAGCATATTGAGTTAAGACATCACTTTCTACGTGATAATGTACAAAGCGGTAAAGTTGATATTCAGTATGTAAATACTGAGCAACAGCTTGCTGATATACTTACTAAACCGCTTGACAAGGAGAGGTTTGAGTATTTACGAAATGAATTAGGGATATGTAATCCAAATCTCTGAGATGATAATATTGTCATCTATTTATTTTGAGAAAGTTTTGATAGGAAAATAAAAATTTCCAATGGTGCCATTTCATTCCCATTCTTTTTATTTCCTACTTTATTCTACAAAACATTTTATAAAAAGAAAACCCCCTACGGTTTCTTTTCAAATCCCTAACTTTCCTCGTTTCTTCTTCAACCTCGACCCTCTTCCTTCTTCTCCATTTCTCCTCTGAAAATGGCACCCAAATCCGCGAAATCTAGAAAGGGCAAGGGAACTCCCAAGAAACGGTCACAGACTGTGGCTGCTTCTGCCCAGCAACTACCTGTTGTGGAGCCTCCGTCAGTTACTGAGGGGGAGCCCTCGATGATGCAAACCCCTGCTCCGGTGGTCACTGAGACCAAGGAGACACCTGCTGCGGTTCTTGCCAAGGACAATGTGGCTTCGACTGGTGATGCCACCACTTTTGGCGAACCTGAGGATGCTACGGAAAAAACCCTCGATGTTGAGGAGGAAACCGCTCCACCGGAGGCGGTTACCAAGTCAAAGCAGCAAACTCCCCGGCTTCTGATGAGGAGACTCAAGCCGAAAAAGGCAAGAAAAGCGCTGAGGATCCTGAGGATTTCCAGAGCGCTGATGAACAGGACTCTTTGGCTGAAGAGACTCCTGACGAGGATGAGAATGTGGAGGTGATCGGCTCTGTTCAGAATCCTCCGATTCGCTCTTCTCTGGGTGTTGCCTCTCGCACCAGGATGAAGCGACCTTATGCTGGTATAAGGGATGGTATGCATTCTGGCTCTCCTATTCACAAGAAAGTGAGAAATGCAGATTCTTCTGTTTTTATTCCTGCGGTTGATCAGTATGTTTCTCTGGCTGAATTAAATCGGATTCTTGCTGATGATACTATGCCAAATAGAAACATGACCAAGCGCAACATTGCTGCATGCAAGCGTGTAGACTTTGATTGGTTTACTCAACATGAGCTCTGCTTTGCTGAGATGTTTGAAAGGTTGACCTGGCGATCCTTTTGTGAATATGATGGCATCAGTTCCATCTCAAAGGTCAAGGAATTCTATGCCAATATTACCTTTCATAAGGAAGATTCTCTCATTAAATTCATCAAGGTGTTGGTAGATGAGAAAACCTTTATTTTCTCAGTGTTTGTTGTCTGCCGCCTCTTTGAATCTGATCTTGTTAACAACCTGAGGGTGATCAGTGAAGGAAAGCTGGAAGCTTATCAAACCATCAACGATGGTGAGGTGGTTGCTGTTAGCGGATATCTGCAGAACACCGGGCTGAGTTTCAGCAACCGGATGTTTCACAAGGCAGTAATGTCTTGCTTGGCCCCTCGGATTGGCAGCATCGACACTGTCATGCCAAGAGATTGGAATCTGATGGTTCATCTTAAAAGAGGTATTCCTGTGAACTTGGGAAGTGTGATATTTGGCCATATGGCATCTTGTGTTCAGGACGAGAACAGGGCACTTCCATTTGCACATGTTATCACTGCATTGCTGCAGTTCTATGGGGAGCAGATTGTTCCTGTAAATCAAATGGACACCTGGACTACTCAGGTTATTGGAGCTAACTCTGTAGCAAGTATGGGCTACCAGTATGTGGATGGTGTTTTTGTCAAGAAACCAACTAAGCGACAGATCGCTGCTTCTGTCCGTGGCAAATCCATAGCTGCACTTGGCAAGCAACGCTATGCTGAACGTGAGAAGGCGGCTTCTTCATCCAAGGATGAGTCCCCTTCTTCTTCCAAGCTTCAGAAAGTCCTTTATGAGGAATTAAGCTACACCAGACGCTCCATTCTTGAAAGGCCGGATAAATTTGCTGATAGGCTGACCCGCCTGGAAAATATGGTCCAGACCTTGCTTGATAATGCTGAGGATTGAGCCATGCTCTCCGTTTAGGATTGAGCTACTCTTCTTTATCTTTAGATGTCTGCTCTGTTGTTCTAGAATGAGCTATGCTCTTCTATTTCTGAACTTGTTTAGAAACTGTTTCGTTTTGATGCATCGCAGCAACTGTTGGCTGCTGACTTTGTCTTTTGGGTGCTAGCATATTCTTGCTGCACTAGTAATAAAACTATCCTTTGTTATCCTCTTTTCTTTTTGATATGACAAAAAGGGGGAGAAGAATAAGTTCAGGGGGAGTTAAGGATTTAAGGGGGAGTTGAGACACATGCTCGATCCCTAAGTCAGAATATTTTGTCATCATCAAAAAGGGGGAGAATGTTGACCTGGTTTTAATGATGAACTTAAGCGACATGTTACTGGTGGTAAGCGACATGTTACTGGTGGTCAGTAGTAATGTTTCACAAGTTATGTGTTCATTCTTAGTGATGAGCTTAAGCAATGCGTTGCTGAACCACAGCTAGTAATCGCTATATATTACTGCGTTCCAGTACACTGTTACTGTGATATTACGCATAGAAGTTGAAAATATGGAAACATATTTTTAATAATCACGATTTATTCTAATCTAACTCAGATAAATTATTCTGAGTGTCTAGGTTCATTTAACGTAGCTTAATAATCTTATCTTAAGCACTCAGGCAACAATTGGGATTATCTTTCCAATTGTTATTTTTGGAAACAAAATATCCTTCTGATTCCCCGCAACAACGTCTCGCTGTAATGGGAGAAAATATCAAATTAAATATATTTGATATATTTGATCATCACAATCGATTAAATAAGATATGATTAGATAACATAGATTGGAAATAAATTATCTAATTGATACGATTGAAGGAAGTTACCGTTGGATCCTTCCTTCTATAGGACAGCTAAGTTGAGCAGATCGTTGCTGTGTCCTCGCTGCCAGTTTTGGCAACAAATCTCGAAGATTGCCTGGACGTCCCTTATGCTTCCTTCTCCGTTATAATCAGACCAAGGACGACATTTTCTCTCTGCCTTTGTGCATCTGTGTGGTCTGTGTGAGCTTTGTGCGTCGACGGAGAGCGGAAGGTGCTAAGTGTCTCCTGGTTCTTTCTCTTGCAAGCTGCGTGTGAGAGTGTCAAGGGGCTGAGGTCAGATCCCTTGAATCGTCTGAGAGGGACTGAGTGTCCTCGGTGCGTTCAACGAGCAACCGGCGAATCGTCTGAGGGAAGCTAAGTGAATACCTGCTCTGAATTCAGTAACCGGTTGCTGACCCATCGGCAAGAAGCCGTTCTTGTCGTGTCTTTTCGCAGGGAAGTCTCGAGCCTACGGAGTTTGAGCAGTTAGACACGCACTTGCGGGTGCGCGCCAGAAGTCTCGTGCCTGCAAGGTAGAGCAGGAGTTGGGAACGCCGCCGGAGTGGAAAGAGTTCCTCCCGAGCACAGGGGTGCTGTGCAGAAGTCTTGAACGCCTGATACAGAGGGTTAGTAAAGCAGGTTGCGTGGAAGCCAACGGATCGGAAAATTCCACCCTAGGCACTGGTTGTGCAGTGCAGTGAGTCACGGCTGTGGTAACCGTGCACGTCCGAACTGAGTATAGGACGGATACCTTCTAAGTGGCTTTGTGGTTTTCTTTGTGATCTTTGTGGTTTCTATCTTCGTGATCTTTGTAATTCAACTTTGTGGTTGTCTCTTAAGCAAGTGCAGGCTTATCTTAAGGAGAGACAAGACCTGTGTGGAAATCCTCTGCTGAACGATAAAATGCTGAAGCAATCCTTTGCTGTGAAGCAGAAACGAGCTGCTCTCTGAGAATACATTCTTCACCGTAAGGAGTCATCTGCGAAGATTTATACTCTAACATAACGTTGTCTGTGTTCTTTGATAAGTCGGGTTTATATTAAGCGACAACGAACTGTCTGGAATCCATTGAGCTACCAACTGCTGAGGATAAGCATCATTCTGCTGGAAACGAGAAGACGTCCACTGTGTGAGGAGCTGACCGTTGCCAGGAGTGATCATCTATTGTACGGGATTCTAAATCTCACTTTGTGAGAGGAATATACGCCTAGTGTAAGGGCTTTTTGCACATATTATTTTATATAGTGGAATCACCTTGTTGGTGGAAAGTGGACGTAGGTCAATTAAGGCCGAACCACTATAAATCACTGTGTCCATTACGATCGCGCAACACTCGTACGAAAACCTATTCGACAAAATCGTAGCAGTTACAGTAAGGTATTTCTCATTCTGAGAAACACTCTGCTGTGATACAGTACGCTTCCGCTTACACCGAGAAAGGGCGAAAAAGTGATAAACACTAATTCACCCCCCTCTTAGTGTACATAAACGATCCAACAGTAGCCAGCATCAAACAACGAGCAACTGGCAAACCGTTCATCCCTCTGCTTGCGATTGTTCATGTCTTTCAATAAAAAGCCGACGCGATCGTGGCCTCCGGAAGCGTAAACCAGCAGCCGCATTATTTCGCACTGCCTGAAACTCACGCTTAACCTTCGCTTCACGACTGTCATGTCCTCATCCGTAACTGAGCGACGTTCGCGCATGAAACATGATAGTGGGCCAGTCACCAACTCGTGATTGTGAGATAAATCGACTACCATGATACACCATCGACCATTGCAGTCTACCGTGGTTCTAACCACACAGGGGCAACCCAACCTCGTGGACGCCCTCATTCACGATGGTATAACTAGGGCGGATCTACTCCTCAGATGGCCTTCGCGCGAGCAAACCCAACTATCCATTACACACTCCCCATCTCACCGACGCCGCTTGTCCTTTTTCCTCGTAGAAAATTCTGAAGAGTTGCCCAACCTCATCGGCCGAACGGAAGGTCATTTTCGTCAGCTTTTCCTCTTACATTCTCGACACGATCATCAAAAACTCGGCTGTGTCCTCGGTTGCCAAAATTTTGAAACCTAAAACGAATATTGCTCGCGCACAGTGCGAAAAGAGCGATCTCCCCCTTCCGAGCTCGTAGTTCTCATAGTGCGAATGAAGCAATCTTCCCTTGCGAGATTGCACATGTTTCTGGGAATTATTAAACAAATTCAATTTTATTAAACCATCGGGCATCATTAACCCATTCCCTCGTCCAGATTACGTTTTAACCTTGCGAATCGTTGTCAGGTGATCCAATAGCAGAACATCAGACATATTTGAGAAGGAAAAGAACATCCCCAAAGTTTATGCAACCTGATTCCAATAATAAAAAAAATAAAAATACACGAACCACTAACGAGAAGACGTGCAAACCCAGAACACGCCCGTGGGGATAGATGGCAATTACTTCGATAGAACTTATGGCTGCACGAACGCCGGTATTATCTGCCTCCGGGAGTTATCCACCATAACTTTAATACTCCACCAACCGTAGTCAGTGAATTCGAAGTGACGGCGAACCCTGTCATCCCTCACATTAACTTCAGGAAAGTCCCAATCTTTCATATTCTTCTACCCCAGTACCCACTAAGCCATTTCCACAGAAACACAGATGGACATACCAACTCCTTCAAGGTCCCAAGATGAGCGGCAACACATCACAAAGCTGCCCAACAAACGACACTATACCATTGCGGAACTACCACGTCCAGGTAAGCTCCATTCGACCCATACCATGAGAAAAAGCATATCGTGTGAGAGTGGAGATATGGGATGGAAGGATCGCCCAAGCTACGACGTTACTTTCGACGTGTGTCTACCCACTATCTTCCCCGCTCAATATGGCAACGGACAATGGGTGCGCGACCTGCGTGCTACTTTACTTCAAATGCTGGATAGAGAGCCCCATCTCAACGAAACCAACTACGAGGCCACGTTGGAGCATGTCCCCTGGTGCATCCACCTGCCGATACTCAAGCTACTCCGTACGGGCACGAACAAACTACTTGTGAAGCTAAAAAAGTCGTCCCTTCATTTAGGGACCAAGTTCTCCGACAATAGAATATTCCAGATGCGTGTCAAACTTGAGGTCTACGACAATGCGCCGGTGTGGGAGCTAATGTTAAAGGATACTGGAGGCACGGTCGACCTGGCGCTCGCAGATATGGATATGCACAATGAGCTGTCCGTCCTCATCTGGAAATGCCCGTCCTTCTCTGACAACTTCTCCTTCGTATTCGCCGTGCTCGACCTCTTCTCCCACCAGAAGACCTCCATTGCATTGGTCATCAGTCCCTCGAACTCCGCGTTGAACGACCCAAGAAGCATATGCGAGCATTTTCCATTCAGCAGCCATCACAATGTGAGTTCTTGGCGTGTAGGCGTCTTCATCCCATGGCGACGGGAGGAGGTGAACATCCATTTCTTCGAGGAGCAGAACGCATCGGCCAATGCTCTTGTTGTGGTACGTGTACGTCTAAATAGCTTTACTAAGTTCTCAATCACCGTTCGTACGCACATAGCTCATCTGCGTTTTATTTTGGCGTAGGACTACCAGAGGAACCTGTTCTCGGACATGTAGCAAACCGGGGGTTGTGTGTGCAAGAGGCACATTTCTCTTCATGGGGAGCGCTCCCCATGGCCTGTGGACGATATTTTTTGTTTTCCTAAGCCATCGACCGCATGTCGCGGCCAAGATACTATGCAAAATTTAACTGGTATCCGGTGTACGCTGTTGCGTACAACATTCTGTAATGTGCTACTACTGTGTTGGTTCGATGGTGCCCTTTGTTTCTCCCATTATATGCTTTGACGAGCAGTGTGATGGTCCGCCAAGTCTGACCCCTTTCGCCGACTTGGATACTGCCATTTCGCCGAATACAATAGTCCCCGTCCAAATTCACAGTCTTCGATTAGTAAACGTACTTGAGTGTTTTGGCTGTGACGGACAGTAACTACAACGTGACAGAAAATCAGTTCACTGGCTGAATTAGGAGGATTTGTTAGGTTCAACAACCGTAGTAGGGCAGTAATTTCGACGTGACGGGGAACCAATTCCCTCCTTGCATTTACTAAATTAAGGTCGTAATCTACAAATTCTTTTATCCCTGTCACTACTTAGTCAGTTCCACAGAGGACAGACGAATCCATCGACTCCTTCTCGGTCCCATGGCGAACGGTACCACACCATCGTCTAACTTCCATGTCCAGGTAAGCTCCTTCCGACCCTATCCCTGTGAGAAAGCATGTCGGATCAGGGTAGAGTTATGGTACAGGTTACGAGGTTACTTTCGACGTGCGTCTTCACACAAACTTCCAGCCTCAGCATGGTAATGGACATTGGGTGCGCGATCTGCGTGCTACGTTACTCCAAATGGTGGAAATAGAGCCCCAAATGAACCCAAACAACTGTGCGGCCACCGTGGAACGTGTGCTCGGGATCATGCACCTGCCACTACTCAACCTTCTGCGTTTGGGCACAAATAGGATACATGTCCAGCAAAACAAGTCGTCCCTTCGTATGGCAACCGTGTTCTCCGAGAACAAAATATTCCAGGTGCGTGTCAACCTAGAAGTCTACGACAACGCGCCGGTGTGGAGCTGATGTTAAAGGATACCGGGGGGACGGTCGACCTGGCGCTGGCAGAGGGCGTCGCAGATATGGAGATGCACAACGAGATGTCCATCCTCGTCGGGAACTATCCAAACTACCATAACAAATACTCTTTCATCAACGCTGCAGTGGAACTCTTCGCCGTCCAGAAGACGTGCACGACAGTGGTCAGTAAAATCCCGTCCTCCTCACTAAACGACACAGCCAGCATATGCAAGCAATTTCCATTAAACGACCACCACGTTGTGCATTCTTGGCAAGGCGACGCCTTCATCCTGTGGCGACGCCATGAGGTGAGCATTCATTTCTTCGAGGAGCTGGTCACAACGGCAAGTGTTATCATTCTGGTACGTATACGTCTACTAAACCCAAATAACTTTCCATTCGTCTTTCATACGCTCGTAACATATCTGCGTTGTATGTATGTCTACACAAGACTACCCGAGGAACCTGTTTTCGGACTTGTAAAAATTGGGATCTCTTCGTGCTAGAAGCATTTCTCTTTTGTAGCACATGGATGACTGCGGAATGTCAACGCATGTTTGGGTTCCAAGCCGCATCATAATATTGCGGCCGCATTGTTTTGCACAATGCTCCTCTGTATGCTTTTGCATTTAACTGTCCTTGATGAACGTCAGACTTGTGTAGTCCCATTGATGGTCGTCGTCGACTTCGCGATGTCCTCGGGAGAACATATTACGCCGTCGGACTTGGTTTCATCGAATTCCTGTGACCCCTTTCGCCAACTTGCAAATTGCCCTTACCCCGAGGTTCTTACCTGCCCTTAGTCGTCAACGCGATCAGCCTATTTCGCAGGCTTTGATGCGTAAACAATGGACATAGGGATCAACTGGGTGGCCAACATTGTGTGAAAGAATCCAAGGAAGCTTGGGAACCTAAACCCTAAGGTTAAAGGTGCAAAATGGTAATATCACATCCACGACAGGATCGGAGTTAGGCTCGAACTTAAGCTTTGTGCGAATTTGTAATTACTAAAATTGTACTAATTAACATTAGTATATTGTACAAAACGTGTACAAGCACATATTTCGTAACGATTAGTACGGTTTGTAATTACTGCAATTATACTAAATTTTCGTTAGTACATTTCTCTAAATGTTACTATTTTTATTCTAGTACGCGTTTCTACATTGTACTAATATTAACAGTAAAAGTTTTGTACCAATTAGTATATTTGCAATTACTAACAATGTACTAAAACAATTTAGCACAATGTACAAACGATGTACTAGTACATGTACAGTAATCGTTAGTACATTGTTAGTAATTACAAATATATTAATCGGTACAAAACTTTTACTGTTAATATTAGTACAATGTACTAACGCGTACTAGCACATAAACAGTAACATTTAATACAATGTACTAACGAAAATTTAGTACAATTATAATAATTACAAACCTTACTATTTGCGTTAGTACAATGTATTAAAAAATGACAAAATCTAGTACATTTCACTCCCCTCCTATCGCTTTTCTTGGTTCGTACAGTGGGTGCAAATTTTCGGCCACTTTTCTTTTTCACCATTTTTGACCCAAGAATTTTGATGTCGGAATGAAATCCCTGTTAACTTTTGCATTTGTTTGTTTGTTCGCAGCTCTTTGTTTGATATGACACATTCAGCGTCAACAGAATTTTGGGGTTGTACTGAAATTTCGGGGAGTGAAGTTGTTCGGGCGTTGGCGGCGTTGGACGGTGTCTGGCTGGGGCTGTAAACCCCACGCCACGGTTGGGGGGGACACGAGCCCGCCGGGTTCGGTGTTTGTTGGAGATATACAAAGGTTGGAGTGGCAATGAAGAGTTCTTTTTTCTTTACCTTTACTTCTTTCCCACTCTCTGTGAAATAAATCTTCTCCTCGGAAGGTTTAAGTTTACCGAACACCTCCGCCATTCGTTGACCAATAATGTATGACTGAATGATGTAAACCAGGGATGTTCAGTTGTTATTGCAACTTCTAGTGCTTAATTCTTGTGATGAACAGACGAAGCTGCCAAGGTTTTCGTACTTTAATATTTTAAAATTTTATTTGGTTCTCAGCAAACCCCACCATAGTGTTTACATATGAAAATTTTGGTCTTTCTCGAAAAGAGTGTGTTACTCTCGAGAAAGATTTTTTACTAGTATTTCGAGAAAGAATCTTTGATTGTGGGCACTCGAGAAGAGCGTCTCGAGAAAGAATATTTAATTGCAGGCTCTCGAGAAGAGCGTCTCGCGAAAGAATCTTTGATAGAAGACTCTCGAGAAGAGCGTCACGATAAAGAATCTTTGATTGAAGATGTCCGCTCCGGAAGTGACCGCGGACAAGCAGATCTAAACACGTCGAAAATCTCTGGCACTACGGGTAATTGGTGTTCGGAGGCTCGTTGAATGTGTGGTTGCCGTATGAATGAAGAGATAGAGAGAGAGAGGAAAACAACGGACGAACAGCCTTAAGCGGAAGCACTTACGGATGCCATCAACGATGCCTTCGGAGAGAAGCAAGAACGCAGCAGCACAGAGAGCTTGAACGTTGGAATGCTTGAAGATAAAAATGAAAATATGTTCGTCTGTAGAGAGGTGTTTTTATACAATGCATAAGAACAACTATTTATACTATGGTAGATCTACGTATATACGGTAACAAAATATTGCACATATATTACGTTTCCTTTGTCACCAGTCTTCATGGAATATCTTCTTTCCATTTGAGAAGAGGGTCCCGAGAAAGAATCTTTGATTGACGAGCCTCTTAAGAAAATCTCTATTGAGACTATAAATATTATATTAAAAAGATACTCGAGATCCAAGGTGAAAATATAGTAAAATATATTTTCAACAAACATTTAATCCATTTCTCCTCAAATTAAAGTGTGTGCTTAATTAGTCGTTTACAAATGTCCAAACAATCTGATAAAGTGGAGAACGTGCTCGAACCGCCGAGGAGAACGCGTATCTACCTGCCTAGATTCTCTACACACGAACAAGAAACAACTAAAACACAATATCTTTTCTTATATTTTGTCATCCTAAACCCTTCCATCCTCAGTACTGTCAATTCAATTCCAGTATTGTTGATTCACCCCCCGAAACCATCTTCCACCCTCAGTACCTTCGATTCAATTATGGTATTGTTGACGTCCGACCGTCGATCCACCAAGGTAGATTCCACTAGAGGAATTTACCGTAGCCGCCGTTCATCCGCCGCCGACCGTCGTGAAGCGCCCTCAAGTCTTTTGTATTTGTCATTTCAAGTCATGTCTGTAAGTGTTACGCTGTAAATTCAATATTGTTGTATTCAGTTCTAGTATTTTGTTTACTTTTTCTACTTGCTTTAGTTTACTTTACGATGACAACACAAAACACTGTAAATTCGGTACTGTTGCATTTAATTCTGGTATCGTATTTACCTTTACTTTACGGCGACCACATAATTACTATAAAATTCGACACATGTTGCGAGGAATGCATTCCACGCCAACACATAGAAAAAATGGAGGGAAAAGATAAAAAGGAGAAAAGCCATGATCATACAAATGAAGTGGCCTAAACCCCCCCCCCCCCCCCCCCCCCACCCAACAAAAAAACGTAAGGAGAGAAACTAAACCTAAGGAGGTCCAAGAGTCCACAGGATTTGGTCGAGTCTTTTGTACGTGCAACTTATATCAAATACAAATATTATAATCATACAATTGATATTTCCTCTGACTTCCATTATTGGAAATGGAAAAAAAAACATCATCTCCCCCGCAAGCAAACCTTATCGGACAAAATAATCTCCAACGTAGACCCGTTCCCCACATTACTATATCCACCATTCTATTGGCCTATTTTATATAATCATCATAAACAAAAGATCCAGTTCGAATTGCTCTATACAGCCTTATCGTGGCGACTTCACATAAATGAGCAAATCGCGCTGCGCATATTATTTTAACAATTTTAAGCTTTGAGGGAAAGTTAGTTACCAATTCTAATATGATATTTAAAACAAACACTCAATTCCATTACAATTCAGGCATGATCTTCACGAGAATAAGCCCAACGATATCTGAACCATCCAGAGAAGATGTTATCCGATTCCTGCCTAGATTTGGTGAATTTGTAGTGTTCATCAACTCATCCGTCCCCATTCCCCCGTTGCCCTTTGGTCGACCCCCAAAACCGGAGTCCGAAACCGAGACCACCATATAATGAAACCACCTTCCACAGTTACTCAATAACAATATAAAAAGAAATCTATATGTATATAAAAATGTAGTACTCGTTCATCCCGAACGAAACCTTTGCTTCAAGGTGTGGCCACCAACGTGCTGCAAATAAAGACCCACTTGTGCAAAACTGATCATCAACTATTAATGCACGACCCTAAAAAAAATTTCTATAACAAATGGATAAATTTTAGTAACAATGTTGTCCACTGAGTTCACAACTTCAATCTCACTAAACAATGGTGGTTCTAATCGCCGGGGCCAGTCATGTGCTTAAGCTGTTCCAAACAAAATTTGACGAATAATTAATTTAAATCATGAAGACTTATGACAAATGAAGCGTAATATATGTATAATATTTCGTTACCGTACATATATAAGTCTAGCTTAATATAAATAGTCGCTCTTAGGCTTTGTATAAACACACTTCTCTACAGACGGACATATTGTCATTATTATTGATAACTCTACGAAAGTAGAGTTAAAATGATCACTTGTATGCTTTGATTTGAGCTAGTTCCGTAAGTTTAAGTGTTTAAACTTCTGGTTTTGAGCTGAATTGCGTTACCTCACGTTCGTTGTTGTTTGTGTAGGAAATTGGAATTGAGATGATGGATGACGAAGTGAGGGATGAAGAAATAAACCAAAGAAGAAAGGAGAGCTTCACAGAGACTTCCGCAGCTGCGGAGCATTTGGGCGCAGCTGCGAGCAAGGCGAAGAGCGTCACCACAGAGAGTCTCGCAGCTGCGAACGATTGTCTCGCAGCTGCGAGGAAGCAGAGACGAGTGGAGTATAGCTTAAGGTCGCAGCTGCGACCGATTATCTCGCAGCTGCGAGTAGAGGATATTTTAGGATTTTATTTCCGGATTTTAGTCTTCTTACCCTAGTATAAATAGACTACAACTCAGGCTGGCTAGGGGTCGGCTCTTTTGGGATAGAAGGCTTGTGACAGGAGACTCTTGCCCCTGAAGAACTGCAACCCTTTTTTTTTCCTTTTCCTTTGGTTTTTTTTAGATTATGCGTTCTTTTACTCTTCTGTTGTTTCGTAGTGTAGTGATGAACTAATTTTCTTGTTCTAGGACGACGATGGAACCTCGTGTTCCTCGGCGATTGTTGAACCTCTTCTCAGTTATGAATTAAATTCTTGTTTGGTTGTTTATTCGTTTTCTGTGCTTAATGCGTATCAGCAGCCTGATCAACTGTTGATATTGATTCGATCACCTAGAGAGACTCGAGAGGGTAGTCTAGGTTAGATCAGGAACAGGATAGCTTAAGGAACCTTCGAGTCGAGAGACCGGGTTTTAGTGCGAGAGTAGAAATACCAAGCACCTTAGGTAACCAAAATAGGGTTGAATCGTAAAGGGCCTTCACTAATTCCTTACCTAGACATAGAGTAGAGAATTTGATACACGAGGGTACGTTCCCGGATACCTGAGAGGGTTATGGGGAGAGTTTAGCAACCTACGGTTAACGACCAGCAAAATTTAATAGTAACACAAAAGGGGGGATACGAGAGCGTAGGACACGAGGGGAAATCGGTAGTCCTAGATTTTTAAGCCTATTGATAATTCGATTTAGTCTTTCGCTTAGTTGAACTTTGCATCGTGTGATTTCGTTTACTTGACCTCAAATCAGTTACTGAATTGACGTTAAACGATCTAATCGATACTGTTCTCTGTGGGATCGACCCTTGCTTGCCCTTACTGCTTAGTTGGTGTGAACGAGGATTTATTTTTGTTGCGTTGACGACGCGCATCAAATTTTGGCGCCGTTGCCGGGGAACAGTCTTTCGATTTAGATTTCTTTTACCTCTATTTCGATAGCTGTTTGACGTTCAAGTTTTTTTGTTTTTTGTTTTTTTTTTTTCAGTTTATGCTACGGAGTCAAGGAGCTGATTTGACTCCTTTGGATCCAGAGATCGAGCGCACCTTCCGGCAGCGACTAAGAGCACAGAGATCAGCTATGGCCGACGAGGACAACCGACATCAGATCGACGGGAACCTGATCCCGAGAGCAGAGCATGGAGGGAGGCCGGATGTTGACAACAGACCGATGATGGACTTCACATCGGCCAGAACTTACGCTCACCGGTCATGCATAGCGCCACCGCCCATCGCTGCTCGCGATTATGAGATCAAGACCTCGGTGATGCAGATGATCCAGAATACAGTCCAGTTCAGAGGAACACCGATGGAGGATCCGCATGAGCATCTGAGCAAGTTCCTCAGTGTGTGCGACACTTTCAGGCAGAACGGAGTGTCCCAGGATGCAGTGCGGCTGAAGCTGTTCATCTTCTCTCTAAAGGACAAGGCCTGGGCGTGGTTCAACTCGCTCCCAGTGAACTCCATATCGACTTGGGCACAGATGGAGGAGGCCTTCTTGGATCAGTACTATCCTCCCTCGAAGATATCGCAGATGAGGAACGAGATCACCACCTTCCGTCAGGACAATGATGAGACTTTTGTGGAGGAATGGGAGCGATTCAAGAACCTGCTGATACAGTGTCCCTATCATGATCTGCCTGGATGGAGACAGCTAGAGGCATTCTACAATGGGCTCACGGACTCGTCCAGGAAGGACGTCAATCTGGCATCTGGAGGATCTTTCTTGAGGAAGTCCTACGTGGAGGGATTGGAGCTTTTGGAGACGATGAGGAAGACGTGTCTTCCGAATCAATATTCAGATCGTGCGAGCAGGAGAAAGCCGCAGGGTGTCTTTGAGTTGGATGCCTTAACTTCAATTCAGGCCCAGCTGACCGCGCTCACGAAGAAATTCGAAGCTGCGAACGTGAGCTCGGTTCAGAGCAACCAGCAAGGGTGCCAGATTTGCGGAGGACCGCATCTCACAGATCAGTGCACTATGAGCATGGAGGAAGCCAACTTTGTTGGGAACCAGCAGCGCAACAACCCGTACTCGAACACTTACAACCCAGGGTGGAGGAATCACCCGAACTTCTCCTGGAGAGCACAGGCACCTCCTCCTGGTATGCCTAGACCACCAGCACCAGCACCGGCACCTCACTATCAGCAAGCTCAACCGGAAGCCTCGGAGAAGAAGCCGAGCCTCGAAGAGATGATGCTCAAGTACATGGCGAACCAAGACGCCTTGATGAAGAACCAGGCAGCATCGATTCGGAACCTGGAGAACCAGGTTAGCCAGCTGGCTCAGGCGGTGAATTCCAGAGCTTATGGGACTCTCCCGAGCAATACAGAGACCAACCCGAGGGAGCAAGCTAAAGCCGTCACTCTGAGGAACGGCCGTTCACTGGAGGCAGAAGAATCCGAGGCCAAGAAAGAGAGCAAGGGCCCTAGTCCATCGGAGAAATCTGGTAAGGAATCACAAACTAGTCCGCTAACTTCTGATTTGAGCTTGCCGCAGGACAAAGGGAAGAAGGAGCTGGTGGAAGAAAGAAATGAACACGAAGTTGACATTTCGAAGCTTCCCTTCCCACAGAGAGCGCGGAAACAAAACGACGACGCTCAGTTTCGTAAGTTTTTAGATGTTTTCAAGAAACTGCATATTAACATACCTTTCGCAGAGGCCTTGGAGCAGATGCCGAGCTACGTCAAGTTCATGAAGGACGTGCTCTCTAAGAAGCGGAAGCTGGGCGATTTCGAGACAGTGATGCTTACCGAGGAGTGCAGCGCCATCCTCCAGAAGAAGATGCCACCGAAGCTTAAGGACCATGGTAGCTTCACGATCCCGTGCACTATTGGAACCGCCTTCTCAGGTAAGGCTCTTTGTGAACTTGGAGCAAGCATAAACCTGATGCCCTTTTCAGTTTATAAGGAGCTAGGTTTGGGGGAGGTAAGACCTACATCTGTGTCCCTTCAGTTAGCCGATAGATCTATCACATACCCGAAAGGGATTATTGAGGATGTTCTTGTTAAAGTAGATAAGTTCATCTTTCCGGCTGATTTTCTGGTGTTAGATTTTGAGGAGGACAAGGAGATTCCTATCATCCTTGGCCGTCCGTTTTTAGCCACAGGAAGGGCATTGATTGACGTGCAGAAGGGAGAGTTGACCATCCGGGTCAACGATCAGGAAGTTACCTTCAATGTCTATAAATCTGTTAAATGGCCTTATGAGAATTCTGATTGTTTTCGGATGGACGTTGTTGATAGGTGCACCTCCAAATTCTCACCTCTCGGTGATGAAGAGCTCCTAGATGCTGAAGAGGATGAGATCGATTCCGCTGTTGATACCCAGGAGGCTCTAGCGCTGTTCACACGAAGGATTCAACAGTTCGATACGCTAGAGCGGCCATTGAACCCAACGCGACCGTCAATTGAGGAACCTCCCACCTTAGAGCTTAAGCAACTCCCGGACCATCTCAGGTATGCATATCTCGGACCATCAAACACGTTACCTGTGATTATTTCGGCTAGTCTTACAGGAGAGGAGGAGGGGAAATTGCTGGAAATCCTCAAGGCGCACAAGAGAGCATTGGGATGGACCATAGCGGATATTCGAGGAATCAGTCCGTCGGTGTGCATGCACAAGATTCTGCTTGAGGACGATCATAAGGTTTCGGTCGAGGCTCAGAGGCGGCTAAACCCGAACATGAAGGAAGTGGTGAAGAAGGAGATCATCAAGTGGCTAGACGCAGGTATTATCTATCCTATCTCTGACAGTTCCTGGGTTAGCCCTGTGCAGTGCGTCCCGAAGAAAGGAGGGATGACGGTGGTCAAGAACGAGAAGAACGAGCTGATTCCGACTCGTACGGTGACCGGGTGGAGAGTTTGCATGGACTACCGCAAACTAAACAAAGCCACCAGGAAAGACCACTTCCCTCTTCCCTTCATAGATCAGATGCTTGACCGATTGGCAGGTAAGGACTTCTATTGTTTCTTGGACGGGTACTCCGGGTACAATCAAATTTTGATTGCCCCGGAGGACCAAGAAAAGACTACATTCACCTGCCCGTACGGTACCTTTGCTTTTCGTCGCATGCCGTTTGGATTGTGTAATGCACCTGCTACTTTTCAACGATGCATGATGGCCATATTCTCTGATATGATTGAACATGGTCTGGAGGTCTTCATGGATGACTTTTCTGTTTTTGGTGCATCGTACGCGGATTGCTTGTCGAACCTCACTAAGGTTCTTAAACGTTGTGAAGACACTAACTTGATCCTGAACTGGGAGAAATGCCAGTTTATGGTTCGTGATGGCATTGTTCTAGGTCACCGGATATCCAGCAAGGGCATCGAGGTGGACAGGGCAAAGATTGAGACAATTGAGAAGCTACCCCCACCGTCGTCTGTAAAAGGGATACGGAGCTTCCTCGGACATGCTGGATTCTACCGAAGGTTTATCAAGGACTTTTCCAAGATCACGAAGCCATTGTGCAATTTATTGGAGAAGGACGTTCCCTTTGTGTTCGATGCTGAGTGCCTTTCGGCCTTCACCAAACTCAAGAAGAGGTTAGTTTCTGCACCCATAGTCGTAGCACCTGATTGGAGTTTGCCCTTCGAATTGATGTGCGATGCTAGTGACTATGCGGTAGGAGCTGCATTAGGCCAGAGGGTAGATAGAATTTTTCGGGTAATATACTATGCCAGCAGGACCTTAGATGACGCCCAGGTTAATTACACCACGACTGAAAAAGAACTGTTAGCCGTAGTGTTTGCCTTCGACAAGTTTCGCAGTTATCTAGTGGGGTCTAAGATAGTAGTGTTCACGGATCACTCAGCAATCAAGTACTTGATTGAGAAAAATGACGCCAAGCCTAGGTTGATTCGTTGGGTCCTTCTATTACAAGAATTTGATTTAGAGATCCGCGACAGGAAAGGAACTGAAAATCAGATAGCAGACCATTTGTCTAGGTTAGAAAACAACAAGGTATTTCAAGACAAGGTTTGCATAAATGACTCCTTTCCTGATGAGTATTTACTGTCTGCTGATGTGAACGTGCCATGGTATGCTGATATTGTGAATTTTATTGTATCGGAGTTCATCCCCGAGGATTTTGATGCACAAAAGCGGAAAAGATTTCTACATGACGTTCGTCAATATTTTTGGGACGAACCGTTTCTGTTTAAAAAGTGTGCAGATCAGGTCATCAGGAGGTGTGAGCCGGAATCTGAAGTCCAGGACATCTTAACCCATTGCCACGCATCCCCTTATGGAGGACACTTCGGAGGAGACCGAACGGCTGCAAAAGTCCTCCAATCAGGTTTTTACTGGCCTACTATTTTTAAGGATGCTTACCAATTTGTTCGTCACTGTGATAGGTGCCAAAGAACGGGGAACATATCCCGAAGAAACGAAATGCCCCTGCAAAACATTCTCGAGGTTGAACTCTTCGACGTCTGGGGCATCGACTTCATGGGTCCCTTCATCCCATCAAACGATAACAAGTATATTCTCGTTGCAATTGACTATGTTTCGAAATGGGTGGAAGCAATTGCTTCCCCCACTAATGAGGCTAAAGTGGTTGTCAAGTTTGTGCAGAGACAGATCTTTACCAGGTTCGGAGTTCCACGTGCGATCATCAGCGATGAAGGTACACACTTCATCAATCGTCAATTTAATGCACTCTTGAGCAAATATGGCGTGAAGCACAAGGTGGCCACGGCATATCACCCACAGACAAGCGGACAAGCAGAAGTGTCTAACCGTGAAGTGAAGCGTATCCTTGAGAAAACGGTGAGTATCACACGCAAGGATTGGTCTTTAAAACTTGACGATGCTTTGTGGGCGTACAGGACAGCATACAAGACGCCGATTGGGATGTCTCCATATCGACTCGTTTTTGGAAAGGCTTGTCACCTACCAGTGGAGCTCGAGCACAAGGCTTACTGGGCACTGAAGCACCTCAACTTCGACGAAACTCGATCAGGTGAGGCTCGCCTTCTGCAGATGAACGAGTTGGAGGAACTTCGTCATCAAGCATACGAGAATGCAAAGCTCTACAAGGAGAAGACAAAGAAATGGCACGACAGCCGCATCCTCAACAGGACGTTTGTGCCAGGTGAGTATGTACTCCTTTTCAACTCACGTTTGCGTTTATTCCCAGGGAAGCTGAAGTCGCGATGGTCCGGACCGTTCAAAGTCGTAAAAGTATTCCCTCATGGCGCCGTAGAGCTGCAATCAAATGATTCAGGGTCCACGTTCAAAGTCAACGGCCAGCGCCTAAAGCACTACCATGGAGAGCCGTTTGAGCGCGGAACCACCTCCACGCAACTCCAAGACGCGTAACTCCTGCACAGTCGAGCCATCGACTCTAAACCAGGGCGCTTCTTGGGAGGCAACCCAAGTTTTTTTTTCTGTTTTATTTTATGTTCTTTATTTTCCGTCTTCATTTAATTTTAATCGTTCATTTATGTTTCAGACAGATCCAGCAAATGCGGACAGACGTGCATGGAAGGGGCTTGAACAGCAGTGAGTCTCGCAGCTGCGAGGATAGATCTCGCAGCTGCGAGAGACGCGGAGCAGCCCCTATCGCAGAGAGTCTCGCAGCTGCGAGAAAACGTACCCTCGGCCGAATTAAAAAAACAAAAGAAAGGGGCGACCCGCCCCACACTTAACCTAATTTCATCTTTACTCGCAGGTGCGCCGTCTCCCCACGCCGAGGTCGCCTCTGCCCGTCCTGCCATCCTGCACCGCCCTCCGAACCCCTTGGCCCCAATTCCGGCATCCTTGACCCCGATCCCGACCATAGTCGCACATCCTTTCCCCGTTGGCGCCACATCTCCCTCCGCCGGAGATATTGTGGACGCATCAACACCGCCCTCCGCCCACTGGTCTTGCACCCAACGGCCGCCATCCCCCTTACGCTGTTCATCCTCCCAGACGCGACTTATCGCAGCTGCGAGATCCGGTGTCGCAGCTGCGACGACAGGTAAGTCCTTCCTCTTTGCTGCATGGAGATTTCCACGTTGCCTAGCTATTAGATTTAGTTCAGTTATGGCCCCTAAGAAGAGAACTATGGCCGGTGAGTCTAGCTCCCGGCCAAGCAAAGGCAAGGGCAAGGCCCCGGTGGATGAGTCGTCGGCGGCGTACCAACGGTCGCTCAAACGACCGCTGGTCGCCGAGCGGGCGTTTGACACTACGCACCCCGATTTGGCTGATTACCGGGCGCGTTTAGAACGCCTCGGGTGGCTTCGCTTTAGTACGAAAGTGAAGCCGGCCGTTGTCCCGATCGTTCGGGAGTTTTATGCAAATGTGCATGCTCTGGATAAGGATAGGCAGAGCATCCGTGTTCGAGATCGGGAGGTTAAGTTCGGTGCCTCTGTGATTTCATCTTTTTATGGCCTCCCTGTGTACGATACTGATGCGTTTGTTGACTATCTCAATACGAGTTTTGATAGTACCGCAGTTATCGAGCGCATTGCTCAGCCAGGGACCCAGTGGACCTTGACGAGGCGTCGGGATCCCCTCCGACTCCACGGCAGTGCTCTGACCACCGAGGCGCGCATGTGGGCATTATTTGTCACCTCCCGGCTCATGCCCAGCAAGAACACGAGCGAGATCACTCGAGATCGGGCGGCACTCATCTATTGCCTCATGGAAGAGATGCCGATCGACGTCGGCAAAGTGATCAACTGGATGATCCATCGCTGCCTCGACGACGCAAGAGGTTTGTGGTTTCCTTGCCTCATTTCTGACCTGTGTGTCAAGGCTGGTGTGCATTTTGACAGGACAGAGGAGCTGTGCTCCCCGGGAAAGCCTTTGGACCATCAGTCGCTGGACAAGATCAGGGCACGGGAGCACGGTCCCCCTTCTCGCTCTCGACCTCGTCAAGCCCCTGCACGCGCCCTGCCTTCCGAGCAAGAACGGTGGACGCAGATGCAGAACTTTATGCAGAGCACGAGGGTCGCTCAGCAGCAGAACCGCGCCTTTCAGCAGTACACGATGGATTTCATCCGCCACCAGATGGAGTTCAACCGTCAGGCTGCCACCTCCTTCGGAGTGGACTTCAACTCCCTTCCGCAGCCGATGTACCACCCACCGGGTTGGGATCAACCGATGGGATGGAGGGACGCCGCGCTAGACACTGCAGAGATGAGCCCGGAGGGTGAGGAGGACGATGAGGACATGGACTCCGCCTCCGAGTGATTTGCCATCCAGAGGACGATCCTGAGTCCGGCGGCCAGGTGTCAGGTTGTATCTCTCCTTGCTTTCGTTTCCGTTAGTTTTCCTGTGTTACTGGAGATATAGTCTGCCCCGAGGTCGTGTCAGAGCTTAGGTTTGGGGGTGTGCTGGCCGTGCTTTTTGCTATGACTGTTTTCGTTGCTGTGATTGTTTTTGCTTTGTTTTTTAGTCATTCTGCTTATTAAAAAAAAAAAAAAAAAAAGAGGTTTTAATTGTCTTTGAGTCGATGCCCCCTAGTTAAACCTTAGGATTTCGGATAGAAGAGTCGAACTCTAGGAGGTTAATTAACGGTCACACCTTTAAGGCAGAGAAGGATCAGTTCTAGCTAGCATGGCTGATTTTCTCGAAAAGAATAACTTAAGTCGTCCCTGATAGGAAGCTAACTAAGCAGCGTCAGCCCTACGGTCTATTTGAAAGCATAGTCATTAAGGAAAAGTATAGGCACTCAACCTAACTTTGAAAACGAAGTTCAAACTAGAATGTGGAAAAAGAGAAGAAATAAAAAAAAAAAGAAATAAAAAAAAACGGTTGCCAAGGCTCTGAGCACCGCTATTCAAGCTAGAAAGGAGTAAAAAGAAAAGAAAAAAATTATATATATATATATATATATATCGTTTTTGAGCTTGAATATGTGCTTGTGGTGTTAGTCTTCCTTGCGGCTCGAGTTCTCGTCCGAGGGGTGCTTTATCACCTAGTGCCTTGGTCCAACTGGACCGGGAGTCACTGACTGAGAACTCGTTACACGAGCGTTTGTGGGAATTGACGAGCATTTAGAGTCGTGTAACTGAAATGAAAAGAAAAAGAAAATCGGATGAAAAGAAATGCCTTGAATTAGTTGAGAAGGTAGGGAGAGTTGATCTAGAAAAGTACTTGATGGCTATGAATGATTTGAAACTGTGGGGTTGACAACGCAAGGTGTGCTAATTGAGGGGACCTGTTTTGTAAGTGCTAAAAACTGTGCGTGCTAGCCATGAGCGAAGTCTAACTCTAAAGTGGGTGTGCGACCTTAGCTGAGAGTCATTAACGATGATTCGAGTTCGGAAGAATTGGGTGAGACTGGGGGTATCTGTCGTGATGTGTTGTTTCGTTTTTGCTTGGTTAAATGTTCATTTTGTTTTTTGGTTTTGCTCGAGGACTAGCAAAAGATAGGTTTGGGGGTGTGATAACTCTACGAAAGTAGAGTTAAAATGATCACTTGTATGCTTTGATTTGAGCTAGTTCCGTAAGTTTAAGTGTTTAAACTTCTGGTTTTGAGCTGAATTGCGTTACCTCACGTTCGTTGTTGTTTGTGTAGGAAATTGGAATTGAGATGATGGATGACGAAGTGAGGAATGAAGAAATAAACCAAAGAAGAAAGGAGAGCTTCACAGAGACTTCCGCAGCTGCGGAGCATTTGGGCGCAGCTGCGAGCAAAGCGAAGAGTGTCACTACAGAAAGTCTCGCAGCTGCGAACGATTGTCTCGCAGCTGCGAGGAAGCAGAGACGAGTGGAGTATAGCTTAAGGTCGCAGCTGCGACCGATTATCTCGCAGCTGCGAGTAGAGGATATTTTAGGATTTTATTTCCGGATTTTAGTCTTCTTACCCTAGTATAAATAGACTACAACTCAGGCTGGCTAGGGGTCGGCTCTTTTGGGATAGAAGGCTTGTGACAGGAGACTCTTGCCCCTGAAGAACTGCAACCCCTTCTTCCTTTTCCTTTGGTTTTTTAGATTATGCGTTCTTTTACTCTTCTGTTGTTTCGTAGTGTAGTGATGAACTAATTTTCTTGTTCTAGGACGACGATGGAACCTCGTGTTCCTCGGCGATTGTTGAACCTCTTTTCAGTTATGAATTAAATTCTTGTTTGGTTGTTTATTCGTTTTCTGTGCTTAATGCGTATCAGCAGCCTGATCAACTGTTGATATTGATTCGATCATCTAGAGAGACTCGAGAGGGTAGTCTAGGTTAGATCAGGAACATGATAGCTTAAGGAACCTTAGAGTCGAGAGACCGGGTTTTAGTGCGAGAGTAGAAATACCAAGCACCTTAGGTAACCAAAATAGGGTTGAATCGTAAAGGGCCTTCACTAATTCCTTACCTAGACATAGAGTAGAGAATTTGATACACGAGGGTACGTTCCCGGATACCTGAGAGGGTTATGGGGAGAGTTTAGCAACCTACGGTTAACGACCAGCAAAATTTAATAGTAACGCAAAAGGGGGGATACGAGAGCGTAGGACACGAGGGGAAATCGGTAGTCCTAGATTTTTAAGCCTATTGATAATTCGATTTAGTCTTTCGCTTAGTTGAACTTTGCATCGTGTGATTTCGTTTACTTGACCTCAAATCAGTTACCGAATTGACGTTAAACGATCTAATCGATACTGTTCTCTGTGGGTTCGACCCTTGCTTGCCCTTACTGCTTAGTTTGTGTGAACGAGGATTTATTTTTGTTGCGTTGACGACGCGCATCAATTATCTTCAAGCATTCCAGCGTACAAGCTCTCTGTGCTGCTACGTTTCCTGCTTCCCTCCGAAGGCATCGTCGATAGCATCCGTAAGTGCTTCCGCTTAGGGGTGTTCGTCCGCTGTCTTCTCTCTTTTTCTTTCATTCATATGGCGACTACACATACACATTCAACGAACCTCCGGGCACCAGTTGCTCATTGTGCCAGAAATTTCCGACATGCTTGGATCCGGCTTGTCCGCGGCCACTTTCGGAGCGAACACGCCTTTGGCGACCACAGTGGGAGACTAAGCTAAACATGCCTAGAACCCGAGCTGGTGGTAATTCGAACAACTTCGGAGATAACCACTCCGATGGGAAAAAGAGCAATGATGGAAACAACTGAGACCCAACCATAGCTGGAGAGCTGTCTGCCATCATGAGTACTCTCGAACTCTTAATGGAGAAATTCGGTGCTATCGACCCAAAGCACAACGCTTTTAAGGAGAGGAGTGACTCCAAAATGGAGTTCGCCTTTCAAAACCTAGGAACTACGACAAGGGTACCAGCAAGCAGGTCAGGCATAATAATCCACTGAAGGGAAGAAAAAGGTTGACATAGACGATGTCCCTATCATCCCAGCGGGTCCCAAGAAGGTCAGGCATAATAATCCACCACTCGTGATAAACGAGTACAGAACGGCTGCACAACAAAACCATCATGCAGCGTATCAACCCTTTTCGGAAGAGAGAGAATGCCAATTGGTCGGTAGATAATGAATTCGTTCCTACTGAAAGCCATGAACGCTCTGAGTACTCTCACCAACCCATACGTGGAAGGGGAATACCGGTTCAGGAAGCGTTGGTGCCACCAGATCTCGCACCCGAAATCAAAGATTATGTCACCAGACTAGTAGAACAAGCGATTCCTGTGGCGAACGATGCGAATAAGGTTCAGCTCTATCGGTTCCTTAACCTGACAACATCAATCGGGATTACCCTTTTTCGAGGGGATATCGCGTTTCTGAATATGCCCGTTTCTCAGGCAAAGAAGGAATCTCGCCTGCGGAACATGTCTCTCACTTCACACATCAGGCTGGAGAAGCTGCAACGAACGGTTTCTGCAAACTCCGTTGGTTTCCAAGCTCTCCACATGAGCAGCTTTTACGTGATACGTAAACCTCCCTCCTAACCCGGTGAGAAACTGGGATGACATGCCAGTTCAATTCACTCTAGCGTTCACTTAGACCGATCCTGCAGTGACTCTGCAAGATCTCACTCACTTGAAACAACAACCCAGTGAACCCGTGGCTGTCTTCCTGAATAAGCTTCGGAAGGCAGGGCTGAATCTCTACATCAGAAGCCGAGCTCATAGCCATCGCCCAAGACTCTCTCTTTCTTCGGCTTAGGAAGAAGCGAGAGGGAGAAGTGTTCAGTTATTGGAACGAGTTGGCCAGGAGAGCCATCAGGTTCGAGAATCTTCTTAGAGATAAAACACAAGCAAAAGGGAGTTTGATTGGGGGATCCTTGATGACTTATCAAGCGGAACCAGTCGTGGATGTCGTCATCGCAAAATATGTGAAAGGGCAACCCAAACATGCGATGAGTTGACCAAGAAAAACCTCCGGGCCATAGCACCACCGAGAACTCAGGAGAAAAGAAAATACTCCCTCGATGAGGCGAAAGCCGACGAAATCATTGAATTTATTCTCTAAAACGAACGAATTCGACTGAAATCGGGAATTTCAGTACCGACAAAGAGAAGTTGAGGAATTTCTGTAAGTGGCATGGATCATTTACCCATACTACGACGGATTGCATCACATTCAGAAACCTGGTTTAAGACCTTATAGAGTCCAAGGAATTATGCTTCCCGAACTCAGAGGATCAATCGCTAATAGAGTCGCATCCGTTCGGCGATTTAGTTGACATAAACGCTTTTGATGTCAATTCCCTAACCGTACCTCCTTATCGATGCAGGAGGACAAGGATCAATCGTCCAAAACTGGCGAGACGATCATCGCCAACATGCTTTTTAAACAATTTGTGAACAAAAGGATATTGCAGTTCCCTGTGAATCTCAAAAGCATCCAGCATAATAATTGTCATTGGCATATGGAATACTCGCCACCACTGACTACTACCATACCTTCCGGAATTACCTGTTGAACGAAAGGAAAGCAAAGTGGTATGATCTCAACCGCCTTGAAGAAATGGCTGTGGGAATCAATAGTGGTGCAAAGGTGTACCAACGCGTGGATAAACGCTTAGGGTAGAAAATAGCCAACAAATGAGAATAGGGGATTCTATACTACTGGAGAACTCATGAGACATGGGGTTGCGGGCGAAAGCGAGCCTGTCCAGAAAAGGGAATCCAACAAGAAGCTCCCTAGGCGACGTGCTATAGAACGCCTTAGGCCTCAACAGGCGAAAGAGAGCGCAGAGCGACAAGATCACCCCCGAGGCGATGAAGACACTATGAGAACAGGGACCTCGCTAGCCCAATTTCTAACAGCTGACATGCTTTTTTACAGGTGAAAGCCAATTACAGCACACGAAGTACTCTTCACCTAGATGTGTCAACTCTACTGCAACCAATACCTCCTACTGCTGGCCAGATTAGCGTCTGAAGGAAAAATCAAGGTGGAAAGGGTCAACCTCCATCAGGTAACATATCTGACTCCGAATTCACTCACTCTTCGGAGACTTCATTCGGGAACCCTCAAGAGAGGTTATGACTCGCACAAAAAGGAGTTTGTTCAGGTTGATGATTGCCTGCAACTCCTAGAAAACTCACGCTTCGTTCGTGTTTCTGTCCTCCCAAATGTGGGAAAGTGCCATAAAGTAGGCATGCGAACAGAACCCCAGATACCCACTGAGAAAACCAAAAAGCGAAGAGAAAGGAGGGCCCAACACGCTGCGCAGAAACGTGCCAAGCCGGCAGTCCTTGAAACCCAAAAAACTAAGGAATCAAGTGAAAAAGACCTCACTTCAAACTCGCTGAATGATTACAACCCAGTTCAATCCGGGACTCCACCCGATTCGAACGGTACTAGTTGCAACGCCCTCATGCTTCCAGGCGAGTTCGCTAAGATAGAAGACAATCATACAGAAGGTAGCCTAACACTAACTTTTAATCCTAACACCGTCATTGAAATACCATGGAACTTTCCAAGTAGGTGGTTGAGAGAGCCTCCGGCGCCATTACGGAAACACATGTTCTCGCTCCACATTCAGGCGATGACCAATGACGTGACAATGCGTCGCGTCCTTATTGTTAATGGAGCGAATATTAATTTGCTCCCTCTAGAGGCTTATAAAAGTCTAAGGGATGACATAGCCGAAGTTGGGGAGACTGATGTTAGAGTCAACGAATTCAACGGGATTACCTTCTTTTGTTTAGGCATGGTTTCTGCCAGACGCCGAGTGGGTACACACTAAAAGAAGACGGCTTTCTTTGTCATTTACATAATGCCCTCTTTTAGTGCCCTGTTCGGGAGGGATTGGCTCCATAAAACTAGTGTCATACCCTCTACTCTTCACCAAAAACTTCTGCTATGGGGAAAACATGGCCTAGAGGTTCTCATAGGTTAGGTGAATGAAAATGCTAATATACCTTACGTCAGCGCCGGGGCAGTCAAGCAAGTCAAAGACATGAGATGGAAGCAAAGGTATGCAATGGGAGACACGAGCATCGGCCCTCTGGGCGAAGGAGGCTACAAATTTCTGGTCGCATATGACGGACCACCTCTAGCCCCACCTCAGAACCCAATCGTTCTAACTGGATGGGACGACGAGCTATAACCCGAGGTCAATGAAGAATAGACTCCTTTGGAGAGAGATATGCACGAGGCCAGGATATGAGATAACACTGATGCTCAGTAGACAGAGACAGATTTGGAGCCCGATAGACTCCTCAACACAACCTCGTCTAATGCAGAGTGAAGTACTCAATCCAATAACGGAGGTCCTAGAGAGATTAGCTAGCTATAGGGCATCCAAAATAAGCGAGACTCGATGTAATGTGTTTCCCCAAGCATGCTAAGACATGCTAAATATTAATAAAGAAGTTGTTAATACTTCCATCATTCCGTGCGATCCTTTGAAAGAAATAAACCTGGGGACCGCTGAGTCACCACATGTCACCTATCTCAGTTCACTCATGAGTGAAACTGAAGCATATGACGTAAGTAAAGTGCTACATACCTATAAAGACTGTTTCGCGTGGTACTATACTGAGATGACTGACCTAAATCGGGACTTGGTCGAACACCAACTACCGACACATAGTCATTGCAAGCCCGTAAAACAAACTCCGATAAGGATGTCACGGTAAGTTGCTCAAATGGTCTACGATGAAATTAATAAATTATTTAAAGCCGGTTACATCAGGACGGCTAAGTACATAGATTGGATTTCTAGCATAGTACCCGTCGTAAAAAACCAACACCTAAAGATGAGTACCCCATGCCCATCGTTGACGACCTCATAGACAAGTCAGCCAGACATGAACTAATGTCCTTTACGGATGGATACTTTGGATATAATCAAATCTTCATTGCTGAAGAAGATGTCCACACGACAGCGTTCAGATGCCCTATTGGGATATTCGAATGGGTAGTTATGCCTTTCGGATTAATGAATGTTGGAGCCACGTATCAAGGAGCAACGAACCTAATCTTCGCTACTTTGATAGGAAAAATAGTTGAGGTATACATTGATGATGTGGTAGTAAAATCCAAATAGCAACAGGACCATCATGCTCATCTAAGCGAAGCATTCGAAAAGATGTGAGCACATAACCTCAAACTCAACCCGTTAAAGTGCGCCTTTGGAGTACAAAAGGGTCAATTCCTCGGATTCCTGTTACATAAACGGGGAATCGAAGTGGATCCTTTAAAAACTCGCACCATTCAGAACCTTCCTGTTCCTTGAAGAAAGAAGGAACTTCATTGGTAACGTGGCATCTAAAACTAGCACCTTCTCGTCAATTCTAAAGCAGAAGGAAAAAGGACAGATAACTTGGACACCGCAACATGAGCGAGCTTTCCAGGAATTAAAGAGTTATCTGATCAATCCCCCTCTCTTAGCACCACCAGACATCAATGAGCCATACATCCTTTATGTTGCTGCATCCCAGTTTACTATCGGGTCTACACTAGCGCAGGAACAAGATGGAGTAGATAGCGATTTATTACCTGTCTAGCCTTCTCAAGGAGACGGAACAACGATATACCCCAACTGAGAAGGTTTGCCTTGCAGTAAACTACTCAGTGATAAAGCTCAAACAATACATCAGGTCTAATGATGTATATGTCATTTCTAAGACCGCTGCGACTAAGGTATTCTTTGAGAACCCTTTTCCCACGGGAAGAATCGGGAAGTGGAGTCTGGTTCTTTCAGCCTATAATATTTACCACAAACCACAAGCTTCAGTTAAAGGTCATGCCTTAGCTGAATTCGTCGCTCATTATGGTGAAGGTAATCTCGATTCTTCACATGAGGAAGTCCACCCCTGTGAAAATTGGACCATGTGGTTCGACGGATCCTCCAACAAGTTCGGAGCTGGCGTGGGTGTCTTTATAAAAACAACATGGAAACTGGAAACTAGGGTGGCTTGTCACCTCATTGGGAAAGTAACTAATAATGAAGCAGCTTACTATGCCTTGATCTTGGCCTTGCAAATTGCACGGACTGGAAATTGGGAAACGTCAAAATATGCGGTGATTCCCAGTTGGTAATCTAGCAGCTGTTAGATCAAAATGATTGTTACACACCTAACCTCAGCCAATATCTACGAAGAGCAAAAGAACTCTTTGCGAAAATAGACACAGCAGAGGCAATACATGTAAAGCGAGGCGATAACCAAGAGGCCAACTACTTGGTGCAATTGGCCTCTAGGTTGATAAACGATTCACCAAAAGATGATACGACCCTGCTCTTATGCAAACGACCAGAGGTCAACAACAGCGGCGAGATAGAAAACGAGGAGGTTCATACCGCCAACCTATTCGAACAGAAAGAGGACTGGAGAGAACCAATACGACGATTCCTCGAAAATACTGGCGCGAAAGTCGAAAGAAAGATCCGGGTGATTGCTAGGCACTATGCGCTGCTCGACGAGGTCCTCTATAGAAAGACCAATGAGGACGTCTTCTTAAGATGCGTCGATCTAGACGAAGCCATCCCAATCATGATGGACACACATAAAGGGCGCATTAGGCCGGAATTAAGATGAGTTGGTCAATTAAACGACACGGCTTCTACTGGCCATCAATGGTCAAGGACTGCATTGAGATGGCTAAAGCCTGCCGGGCTTGCCAGCAATGTGGGTCAGTAAAGCGAACCCCGACTACTGACATGAACATCATAATGAAACCATGGCCATTTAGAACATGGGCACTAGACATCATGGGAGAAATCTACCCTCTTTCAAGTAGGAGAGATGCGTATATACTCGTCGCCATGGACTACTTTACCAAGTGGGTAGAGGCGGCATCATACAAGTCCTTCAATCAGAGAGACGTAATTGAGTTCATCAATGACTTCATTGTCTACCGATCAAGAATTCCCCAGAGCATAAATGTAGACAACGCAAGGGTGTGTAATGGCGAGGATTTTGGGTTTAAAGTACTCAATTCGACCCCATGTTACACTCATCAAATGGGCAAGTAGAGGCCTCTAACAAACATAAAACAGGTTGTACAGAGGATGGACGGGGATAACCCATGCTCTAGGAGACATTATGGGCACTCTGAGTTACAAAGAGAGAAAGCACGGCCGTCGCACCGTTCAACCTCATGTACGGCCACGACGCGATGCTTCCAATAGAAGTGCGACACCGATCGCTTAGACTCCTTAAACACCTCGGAGAACACGAGGGGTACGATAAGGACATGCATATTGAATGGGAAGATCTAGAAACTACCAAGATCAACGTGCTAAATTATTTAAAGGCTCATAAAAAGAACTTCGCCCGTTATTACAACAAGAAGGTGGTCCCCAGATCCATCTGCAAAGGCGGTCTAGTCCGGAAACTGGAACTACCCGAAGGAGTCCGCGACTATTTTCATGGAAAATGGACACCAAATTGGGAAGGCCCTTTTGAGGTAGTTGAAACTCACCTTGGGAGTTCGTACTGCCCTGGGGGGCTTGAAAGATCCAGTCACGACTTCAAGTTTAATGGCAAATATTTGAAAAGGTAAAAGCCAACAATGTGGGAAATGAACAAAAATATTATTTCAAAATGTTTCCCCACAGTGTGGGGCCAGATACAAACGTCGTTTTTCGTCAAGCAGGAGGCAAGGAATGCAACAGGCGCTTCGCCCAGTCTATCAAGCCAGCCGCCATAATCTCCTTTGCCTCGACATCCAAGGCTTCGTCCCACTCCCTCTCCAAATTCTCCCGCTCCTGGTTGACGGCCGCTCGCTCAGTTGCTTCATTGACCCGAGCAGTAGACAAGCCTGCGCTGGTAACGTCCAGGTCCTCTTGGAGACGCTAGAGAGTGGCCAACAACTCTTCCCTTCGCTTGAGGAGTTTGGCTTCCTCAAGAGACCGCTCACGTACCCGAGCGAAAGATAGAAGCGGCTGGGACAAGTACAACTTCTTAACCAACAGCCCCGCCTTGAGTGCAAGACCCTCTTGTTGTTTGCTCCATGAGCGCCAAAGGGACCTCCAAGAAAGAGAAAGCATCACCTTCAACTCCTGCAAATTGGCACCTACTCGCTCCAGCTCATCCGCATAGATGATAATGTGACGAAGTCATCCTTGATGTTAACCCCACGCTCGAGGATGACAATGAAAGAGGCGAGTAGAGAATGCAAGGGCTGCCGAAGATACATTTGAGTCCGATGCCGACTTGAGAGTAAGGCATAAATGCAACTCTAACAAAGACATTACGCTCGGGGACCTTGGGGAGCCTCCGTTGCCTGGCTCTTGGGGGCTTCTGTCACCTGGCCTTGGGGGGCTTCCATCACCTCGCTTTGAGGAACATCCCTTACTTTGCTTAAGGGAATCTCCGTCGTTCCTCTTGGGGGGCTCCTACCACTCGACTTTGGAAAGCCTCCGCCGACGCTTGTTGGGCGACAACGACATCATCGACCAAGGAGCCTTTGACTCCAACCTTTGATTGCCGAGGCGTACCACCTCGCTCGGGGATCCCTCCACCCTGTCTGGCTGCTCAGGGTGACCTCGGCTGCCTACCCAGGAAGCAATAGGGATGTCATCAGGGACGTTGTCATCATCAACGATAGAAGGGACACTATAGACACCTTTTTGGCAAACGAATTAATGTCACTACGAAAGAAGGTACGGCTGTTGAGACTGTTCAATCAGGCCAGACCCTAAGGGAAACGCTGCTCGCCGGTGCAGCAGCAGATTCTTGGACTCGAAGAATGGGACGGCTAACACTGAGTAAAGCCTAGCTGACGAGCACAAACTTGATGATTATACACCTCAAAGATGAGGCCACTATAGTCTACTCCGACCAAGTCCCTACCAAAGAGAGCTGGGCGGAGATATTCAACCCTCTCCGGGCAAAGCTTTTCCCAATACTCAGGGAAAGGACGTCGGGAACACACTCTGCCTGGGCCGCCATCCGAATACCCATTCGCCAGGGCTCGAAGACAGTCAGTAACGCCAAAGCGAGCCCAGTACTTGGAGGAACCTGCCGCGACAACTTGACTCCGAGCGTGCATGACTTGAGGGTAACAGGTGAAACCCGAGAATTATAAGGCGATCCACAGGTACACGATCCACATGGGGCCATCTGTCCGACATCCAAGAAAGTTGGCGGGGTCAGTTGTCGCCTGGTAGAACTCGCGATAGATCAGATTCAATAAAAAGAGGCAAAGGCCACAGCCTCCGGCTGATTCGTATTAGCAGTGTCGACGAGGCTGGCGGTCTCCCCAACCATGTAAGGACTGGGGCGCTTTCCCTGATTGCATAAGATATACATGGATAACCACTCCAAGTAGAATTCAAACTCCCTCGGGGGTCCCCATTTGTCCTCAGAAACGTACCACTCGGCCACTTCGCTGATGCGCGATGAAGGATAAAACTCCAAATCGTCGCGCCTATAATCAAACTGACGGGGGCCTCCAGAAAGACTGTATCCAGTCAGGAAGCAGATATCCTCCGAGGTGATCGATATCGGTCCCTTAGGGAGGCAGAAGCAGTTCACGATTGTGTTCCAGAATGACAAGAACACACTGACAAATTGGGCTCGACTGGGGAGCGATACACATTGATCAAAACCTTGATCCCCATCGCTTCCCATACAGCGCCTCTCATCTCCATCCATTTAGAGACGCAATCCTTATGCGTCTCGATCCTGGGTGAAGGAAAGCAACAAAGGTGCATCCTTGCGGACGACCCCCACCCAGATGGATTGAACTTGCTAGAAGAGAACACAGCGGGCAACTTGCTTGTAGAAAGGAAAAACCTTTCCGCATCAGGGAGGACCAGACGTTTGGAACCAGGGACAAATGGACCTAGGGTTTGTTGGCCAAACACCTGCGTGCCAAAATTGGACTCCGCTTCATGGTAAGGAAAAACGTGAAACTGCCGGGACTCAGCGAAGGCCAGAAAGTTAACCACGTCACCCTCTTCACGGGTTGGAGGAGCCTGGGAGGACGGGGATGAAGCACCGGAGTCCATGGAGGTTTAGAAAGAGAATGGGGGTTTCTGAGAGCACAAAAGAAGGAGAAGAGTTTTTGAGAACATGAGCGGGAAACCCTAACCCCAAAAGACTTTATAGTCTCAGGAATAGACAAGACGGCTAAGGCCTAATAGAAACGTCGCTTGACGACCAGGGCCCAAAAGGGAGCGTCGCTTCGCATGAAAACTAATGACGTTCCGAAAGTCATGAGTGGGTAGGCGAAGATATTGTTAAAAGAAACGCATGTATTCTCATTCAAATGTGTTCACTACATGGCTTTGATTGATGATGAATATACAAAAGGAATGAATCAATAGACGACGTTTCCTATTTTTTGCGAAATGCTCTCTATTGAGGATCCCACCAACTTTCTAAAACATTCAAGCGTTTATCCACAGAAGGCGGTCACACTTGACACCTAGTCCTTCCCTCTGATGGAAAAGATCATTGGCTGGAAATGGAATGTTTTTCACTCGACGGAGGGGTTAATGCAGCAAAATACAGCTTCAATAGTTTACTGACATTTTTTTGAAACATATTCGTTTTGCTTTGCAGCAGTAGACTTCCCGTTCACTGATCACGATCAGTCAGTTCCCTTTTTTTTACTGGACTCTTCGTCCGTCCAAAGGTCGAAGACCCGCAGGACTTCTATCGTACGACAAAAATAAGTCGTGGTATTTATTTCACTCAAGATTGGGTCTCTTTACCGGGTGTTTTGCCTGTGGCTTCTGGGGGTATTCTCCAAAGATACCTAGCTTTTGCTTTGGAAAGAGAAATCCCTACTTTTCAAGGGATACCAAGTAGGATCTCTCGGATGCCATGGAGTTGAAGACCAAATGTCAGGTCGGGTCTCCCAGAAACCATGAGACTAGCACGGCGAGGGCGGAACAATGACTTCCCCTCATAGTTTCCTAGCTGCCGCACAGCTTTGGCGTCACCGGAAAGCACCAAAGGATAGTCCGACCAGACACCACCCGGGATGGCACACCAAAGAACTAGGCCCTCTACTAGGCTCTCAAGCATGCTAAGGTGATGGACATAGGCTCTCAAGCATGCTAAGATGACGGACATAGGTCCTGGGTAAAATATTGAAAGACGAAAAACTTCATGGCTTGGCTATTTTCAGAAGCGATGGCTTGCGATTTGGAAGACGAACTGGGTATTATGAGGAAAATCAATGCTCTGACAAAAAATATTATGACAGAGATTTGGGGATCCCAACAATATTTCCAGGAATCTCAACCGAACCGCTTCGTGTTTATCGACGGTCAAGGATTTATTGTTCACCTGCACAGGCTACTTAATTGCAGGGAATGATTACATGGTCTTTTTCAAGGCGAGATAGATGACTCAGTCTGCATTGAGGGGGTCTTATATGTTTAACAACAGAAATTCTGAGCCACAAATCTTGGCCTCATTTGTGGATCGATGGTCCAGAATATAGGCCCAAGGAACAGGGAAACCCGGTAAGGAGGTGACCACGAAAACACGTTAGACGAAAGCTTGCTGGGCGAAGCAATCATCAAGCGACAGGGTTATCAGGCAACGGGCGACAAGGACCCCCAAAGCGATAGCTAACTGGGCGAACATGGAAACTATACGGCAAATGCTATTGGGCAATACGGTCGATCATTGGCTGTTAAGGAAGATTCCAAACGATCTCAGGATTTGGAAGGGAATTGTTACCAAGTTTGATCGCTTAGAAAGAAGATATTCCACGTAATATATGTGTAATTTTATTGCACACAGCTCTCTATGTATACATCGAGAATCAGATCAGCATCTGATTACCGTACATACGTAGATCTAGCTTAATATAAATAGTAGTTTTTAGGCATTGTATAAACACACTTCTCTAGAGATGGACATATTGTCGTTATTATCTGTAAGCATTCTAGCATACAAGCTCTCTGTGCTCCTACATTTCCTGCTTTCCTCCGAAGGCATCATCGATGGCATCCGTAAGTTCTTCTTCTTAGGGGTGTTCGTCCGTTGACTTCTCTCTTTCCTTCATTCATACGGCGACCACACACACACATTTAAGAGACCTTCAGGCACCAGTTGCTCGTAGTACCAGAGATTTCCAACGTGTTTGGATCCGGCTTGTCCGTTGTCACTTCCGGAGCGAACAACTCCATACTTCAAGCTGCAGCTTTGAGCCTCCGGATGCTGACAGCAGTCCATAATGCCCTACAAATGACAATGACTTGACTGAATACAAAAGAAAATTCAGTTTTCTAAGAGAATGAACCAACAGTAATTGGAAAAATAAATAAACAACTGGACTTTCTTATTTCAATTAATATACACATTCCAAAGGGGAAAAACAAAAACTTCAAACACATCTTTTACACAATTAGAGGAAACATAAGTAATCATTCGCCAAAGGATTCACAACAGCCAACACATTTCAGGTTCAAAAGCACTAAGAAAGGCATTATCAAACTAACTGTAGGGGAACAAATCAGAAGAGTGGCTCAGGTAAACTCACCAATGGCCCATCTAAGGAAATACATTGAGATCTCTGGTGTACAATAAAATAAACGTCAAGTACAATAATAATGACACTAGGTCTTCTCCACAACTTTCAAAATCCCAGGGCAACTGGTCTAAAACCTATACACCGAAAAACACAAGCCTTAAAATTTTTGGAAATAGATGCCAACATCTCAAATTTTACATGAAGCAAACTGACCCGTGACCTTCTCCAACGACACTGACAAGAACATTATTATCTGGGACCCATAGGGTAATGACTGTGGCAGCAGTGACACAAAGAATAGAACCATCAGCAGAGAATGCAGAAGCAGTCATCTGCTTTTTCCTATATTAGAAATAAAAAATACTTATAAAAAAAAAAGAAACCGGAAATACTTTCCATCAGCATATATACTTAAAAGCTAGCACCATATGGCCACAGCCAGGGAATATAAATATGGAAAGATACAATAGCTGGCATGTTTTACATAAAGAGGCCTCTTAGTAGTAGAAACCAGTGTCAAACATAGCAAAGCAAGCATGTATCCTCATAGCTCTGCATTCACTGATTTACTGGGTTCAAGTATATAATGTTACCCTCAACAATACAAATAAGTAATTTCCATGCTTTTAATTAGAAAATTTTTATCGTTCCATCACCATGCTCACGTCTAAAGTAGGAGCTGAGATTTGGTTCGCCCTGGAAGAACAATTAAAAGAATCGAGTCAGCGGCATCAACAATATGCAGGTTAATTGAGTAAGGAAAAAATCATCAAATCGACATCTTACTTTAAGGATGATTAAATCGATGTGCACAATTTATCCAAGCATATGCTAGAATGTACATTTTAATCTAACATGCACCATTCATACGAATACAGTTTCTTGTTTGACAAGTTTAATCAAACTGCAACAGCCAAAAGCAAGAATTTCCACAGAATACAAACTTGTGAGGCTCATAGATAACAAACCTTCAGGCACCAGTTGCTCGTAGTACCAGAGAATTCCAACGTGTTTGGATACGGCTTGTCCGCTGTCTCTTCCAGAGCGAACAACTCCATACTTCAAGCTGCAGCTTTGAGCCTCCGGATGCTGACAACAGTCCAGAATGCCCTGCAAATGACAATGACTTGACTGAATACAAAAGAAAATTCAGTTTTCTAAGAGAATGAACCAACAGTAATTGGAAAAATAAATAAACAACTGGACTTTCTTATTTCAATTAATATACACATTCCAAAGGGGAAAAACAAAAACTTCAAACACATCTTTTACACAATTAGAGGAAACATAAGTAATCATTCGCCAAAGGATTCACAACAGCCAACACATTTCAGGTTCAAAAGCACTAAGAAAGGCATTGTCAAACTAACTGTAGGGAAACAAATCAGAAGAGTGGCTCAGGTAAACTCACCAATGGCCCATCTAAGGAAATACATTGAGATCGCGGGTGTACAAGAAAATAAACGTCAAGTACAATAATAATGACACTAGGTCTTCTCCACAACTTTCAAAATCCCAGGGCAACTGGTCTAAAACCTATACACCGAAAAACACAAGCCTTAAAATTTTTGGAAATAGATGCCAACATCTCAAATTTTACATGAAGCAAACTGACCCGTGACCTTCTCCAACGACACTGACAAGAACATTATTATATGGGACCCATAGGGTAACGACTGTGGTAGCAGCGACACAAAGAATAGAACCATCAGCAGAGAATGCAGAAGCAGTCATCTGCTTTTTCCTATATTAGAAATAAAAAATACTTCTAAAAAAAAAAGAAACCGGAAATACTTTCCATCAGCATATATACTTAAAAGCTAGCACCATATGGCCACAGCCAGGGAATATAAATATGGAAAGATACAATAGCTGGCATATTTTACATAAAGAGGCCTGTTAGTAGTAAAAACCAGAGTCAAACATAGCAAAGCAAGCATGTATCCTCATAGCTCTGCATTCACTGATATACTGGGTTTAAGTATATAATGTTACCCTCAACAATACAAACAAGTAATTTCCATGCTTTTAATTAGAAAATTTTTATCGTTCCATCACCATATCACGTCTAAAGCAGGAGCTGAGATTTGGTTCTCCCTGGAAGAACAATTAAAAGAATCGAGTCATCGGCATCAACAATATGCAGGTTAAAAGAGTAAGGAAAAATCATCAAATCGACATCGTACTTTAAGGATGAGTAAATCGATGTGCACAATTTATCCAAACATATGCTAGAATGTACATTTTAATCTAACCTGCACCATTCATACGAGTACAATTTCTTGTTTGAAAAGTTTAATCAAACTGCAACAGCCAAAAGCAAGAATTTCCACAGAATACAAACTTGTGAGGCTCATAGATAACAAACCTTCCTGCACCAGTTGCTCGTAGTACCAGAGATTTCCAACGTGTTTGGATCCGGCTTGTCCGCTGTCACTTCCGGAGCGAACAACTCCATACTTCAAGCTGCAGCTTTGAGCCTCCGGATGCTGACAGTAGTCCATAATGCCCTACAAATGACAATGACTTGACTGAATACAAAAGAAAATTCAGTTTTCTAAGAGAATGAACCAACGGGAATTGGAAAAATAAATAAACAACTGGACTTTCTTATTTCAATTAATATACACATTTCAAAGGGGAAAAACAAAAATTTCAAACACATCTTTTACACAATTAGAGGAAACATAAGTAATCATTCGCCAAAGGATTCACAACAGCCAACACATTTCAGGTTCAAAAGCACTAAGAAAGGCATTATCAAACTAACTGTAGGGGAACAAATCAGAAGAGTGGCTCAGGTAAACTCACCAATGGCCCATCTAAGGAAATACATTGAGATCTCTGGTGTACAATAAAATAAACGTCAAGTACAATAATAATGACACTAGGTCTTCTCCACAACTTTCAAAATCCCAGGGCAACTGGTCTAAAACCTATACACCGAAAAACACAAGCCTTAAAATTTTTGGAAATAGATGCCAACATCTCAAATTTTACATGAAGCAAACTGACCCGTGACCTTCTCCAACGACACTGACAAGAACATTATTATCTGGGACCCATAGGGTAATGACTGTGGCAGCAGTGACACAAAGAATAGAACCATCAGCAGAGAATGCAGAAGCAGTCATCTGCTTTTTCCTATATTAGAAATAAAAAATACTTCTAAAAAAAAAAGAAACCGGAAATACTTTCCATCAGCATATATACTTAAAAGCTAGCACCATATGGCCACAGCCAGGGAATATAAATATGGAAAGATACAATAGCTGGCATGTTTTACATAAAGAGGCCTCTTAGTAGTAGAAACCAGTGTCAAACATAGCAAAGCAAGCATGTATCCTCATAGCTCTGCATTCACTGATTTACTGGGTTCAAGTATATAATGTTACCCTCAACAATACAAATAAGTAATTTCCATGCTTTTAATTAGAAAATTTTTATCGTTCCATCACCATGCTCACGTCTAAAGTAGGAGCTGAGATTTGGTTCGCCCTGGAAGAACAATTAAAAGAATCGAGTCAGCGGCATCAACAATATGCAGGTTAATTGAGTAAGGAAAAAATCATCAAATCGACATCTTACTTTAAGGATGATTAAATCGATGTGCACAATTTATCCAAGCATATGCTAGAATGTACATTTTAATCTAACATGCACCATTCATACGAATACAGTTTCTTGTTTGACAAGTTTAATCAAACTGCACAATTAAAAGCAAGAATTTCCACGGATTACAAACTTGTGAGGCTCATAGATAACAAACCTTCAGGCACCTGTTGCTCGTAGTACTAGAGATTTCCAACGTGTTTGGATCCCGCTTGTCCGCTGTCACTTCCGGAGCGAACAACACTTCAAGCTGCAGCTTTGAGCCTCCGGATGCTGACACCAGTCCAGAATGCCCTGCAAATGACAATGACTTGACTGAATACAAACGAAAATTCAGTTTTCTAAGAGAATGAACCAACAGTAATTGGAAAAATAAATAAACAACTGGACTTTCTTATTTCAATTAATATACACATTCCAAAGGGGAAAAACAAAAACTTCAAACACATCTTTTACACAATTAGAGGAAACATAAGTAATCATTCGCCAAAGGATTCACAACAGCCAACACATTTCAGGTTCAAAAGAACTAAGAAAGGCATTATCAAACTAACTATAGGGGAACAAATCAGAAGAGTGGCACAGGTAAACTCACCAATGGCCCATCTAAGAAAATACATTGAGATCTCTGGTGTACAATAAAATAAACGTCAAGTACAATAATAATAACACTAGGTCTTCTCCACAACTTTCAAAATCCCGGGGCAATTGGTCTAAAACCTGTACACCGAAAAAGACAAGCCTTAAAATTTTTGGAAATAGATGCCAACATCTCAAATTTTTCCGGAAGCAAACTGACCCGTGACTTTCACCAACGACACTGACAAGAACATTATTATCTGGGACCCATAGGGTAATAACAGTGGCAGCAGCGAGACAAAGAATAGAACCATCAGCAGAGAATGCAGAGCAGTCATCTGCTTTTTCCTATATTAGAAATCAAAAATCCTTCTAAAAAAAAAGAAACCGGAAATACTTTCCATCAGCATATGTACTTAAAAGCTAGCACCATATGACCACAGCCAGGGAATATAAATATGGAAAGATACAATAGCTGGCATGTTTTACATAAAGAGGCCTCTTTGTAGTAGAAACCAGTGTCAAACATAGCAAAGCAAGCATGTATCCTCGTAGCTCTGTATTCACTGATTTACTGGGTTCAAGTATATAATGTTACCCTCAACAATACAAATAAGTAATTTCCATGCTTTGAATTAGAAAATTTTTATAGTTCCATCATCATGCTCAAGTCTAAAGCAGGAGCTGAGATTTGGTTCTCCCTGGAAGAATCGAGTCAGCGGCATCAACAATATGCAGGTTAATTGAGTAAGGAAAAATCATCAAATCGACATCTTACTTTAAGGATGATTAAATCGATGTGCACAATTTATCCAAGCATGTGCTGGAATGTACATTTTAATCTAACCTGCACCATTCATACGAATACAGTTTCTTGTTTGACAAGTTTAATCAAACTGCAACAGCCAAAAGCAAGAATTTCCACATAATACAAACTTGTGAGGCTCATAGATAACAAACCTTCAGGCACCAGTTGCTCGTAGTACTAGAGATTTCCAACGTGTTTGGATCCGGCTTGTCCGCTATCACTTCCGGAGGGAATAACTCCATACTTCAAGCTGCAGCTTTGAGCCTCCGGATGCTGACAGCATCCCGAATGCCCTACAAATGACAATGACGTGACTGAATACAAAAGAAAATTCAGTTTTCTAGGAGAATGAACCAACAGTAATTGGAAAAATAGATAAACAGCTGGACTTTCTTATTTCAAATACTATACACATTCCAAAGGGGAAAAACAAAAACTTCAAACACATCTTTTACACAATTAAAGGAAACATAAGTAATCATTCGCCAAAGGATTCACAACAGCCAACACATTTCAGGTTCAAAAGCACTAAGAAAGGCATTATCAAACTAACTGTAGGGGAACAAATCAAAAGAGTGGCTCAGGTAAACTCACCAATGGCCCATCTAAGAAAATACATTGAGATCTCTGGTGTACAATAAAATAAACGTCAAGTACAATAATAATGACACTAGGTCTTCTCCACAACTTTCAAAATCCCAGGGCAACTGGTCTAAATCCCGTACACCGAAAAACACAAGCCTTAAACTTTTTGGAAATAGATGCCAACATCTCAAATTTTACATGAAGCAAACTGACCCGTGACTTTTTCCAACGACACTGACAAGAACATTATTATCTGGAACCCATAGGGTAATGACTGTGGCAGCAGCGACACAAAGAGTAGAACCATCAGCAGAGAATGCAGAGCAGTCATCAGCTTTTTCCTATATTAGAAATCAAAAATACTACTAAAAAAAATAGAAACCGGAAATACTTTCCATCAGCATATATACTTAAAACTAGCACCACATGACCACAGCCAGGGAATATAAATTTGGAAAGATACAATAGCTGGCATGTTTTACATAAAGAGGCCTCTTAGTAGTAGAAACCTGTGTCAAACATAGCAAAGCATGCATGTATCCTCATAGCTCTGCATTCACTGATTTACTGGGTTCAAGTATATAATGTTACCCTCAACAATACAAATAAGTAATTTCCATGCTTTTAATTAGAAAATTTTTATCGTTCCATCACCATGCTCACGTCTAAAGTAGGAGCTGAGATTTGGTTCGCCCTGGAGGAACAATTAAAAGAATCGAGTCAGCGGCATCAACAATATGCAGGTTAATTGAGTAAGGAAAAATCATCAAATCGACATCTTACTTTAAGGATGTTTAAACCGATGTGCACAATTTATCGAAGCATATGCTAGAATGTACATTTTAATCTAACCTGCACCTTTCATACGAATACAGTTTCTTGTTTGACAAGTTTAATCAAACTGCAACAGCCAAAAGCAAGAATTTCCACAGAATACAAACTTATGAGGCTCATAGATAACAAACCTTTAGGCACCAGTTGCTCGTAGTACGAGAGATTTCCAACGTGTTTGGATCCGGCTTGTCCGCTGTCACTTCCGGAGCGAACAACTCCATACTTCAAGCCGCAGCTTTGAACCTCCTGATGCTGACAGCATCCCGAATGCCCTACAAATGACAATGACTTGACTGAATACAAAAGAAAATTCAGTTTTCTAAGAGAATGAACCAACAGTAATTGGAAAAATAAATAAACAACTGGACTTTCTTATTTCAATTAATATACACATTTCAAAGGGGAAAAACAAAAATTTCAAACACATCTTTTACACAATTAGAGGAAACATAAGTAATCATTCGCCAAAGGATTCACAACAGCCAACACATTTCAGGTTCAAAAGCACTAAGAAAGGCATTATCAAACTAACTGTAGGGGAACAAATCAGAAGAGTGGCTCAGGTAAACTCACCAATGGCCCATCTAAGGAAATACATTGAGATCTCTGGTGTACAATAAAATAAACGTCAAGTACAATAATAATGACACTAGGTCTTCTCCACAACTTTCAAAATCCCAGGGCAACTGGTCTAAAACCTATACACCGAAAAACACAAGCCTTAAAATTTTTGGAAATAGATGCCAACATCTCAAATTTTACATGAAGCAAACTGACCCGTGACCTTCTCCAACGACACTGACAAGAACATTATTATCTGGGACCCATAGGGTAATGACTGTGGCAGCAGTGACACAAAGAATAGAACCATCAGCAGAGAATGCAGAAGCAGTCATCTGCTTTTTCCTATATTAGAAATAAAAAATACTTCTAAAAAAAAAAGAAACCGGAAATACTTTCCATCAGCATATATACTTAAAAGCTAGCACCATATGGCCACAGCCAGGGAATATAAATATGGAAAGATACAATAGCTGGCATGTTTTACATAAAGAGGCCTCTTAGTAGTAGAAACCAGTGTCAAACATAGCAAAGCAAGCATGTATCCTCATAGCTCTGCATTCACTGATTTACTGGGTTCAAGTATATAATGTTACCCTCAACTATACAAATAAGTAATTTCCTTGCTTTTAATTAGAAAATTTTTATCGTTCCATCGCCATGCTCACGTCTAAAGCAGGAGCTGAGATTTTGTTCTCCCTGGAGGAACAATTAAAAGAATCGAGTCAGCGGCATAAACAATAGGCAGGTTAATTGAGTAAGGAAAAATCATCAAATAGACATCTTACTTTAAGGATGATTAAATCGATGTGCACAATTTGTCCAAGCATATGCTAGAACGTACATTTTAATCTAACCTGCACCATTCATACGAATACAGTTTCTTGTTTGACAAGTTTTATCAAACTGCAGCAGCCAAAAGCAAGAATTTCCACAGAATACAAACTTGTGAGGCTCATAGATAACAAACCTTCAGGCACCAGTTGCTCGTAGTACTACAGATTTCCAACGTGTTTGGATCCGGCTTGACCGCTGTCACTTCCGGAGTGAACAACTCCATACTTCAAACTGCAGCTTTGAGCCTCCGGATGCTGACAGCATCCCGAATGCCCTACAAATGACAATGACTTGACTGAATACAAAAGAAAATTCACTTTTCTAAGAGAATGAACCAACAGTAATTGGAAAAATAAATAAACAACTGGACTTTCTTATTTCAATTAATATACACTTTCCAAAGGGGAAAAACAAACACTTCAAACACATCTTTTACACAATTAGAGGAAACGTAAGAAATCATTCGCGAAAGGACTCATAACAGCCAACACATTTCATGTTCAAAAGCACTAAGAAAGGCATTATCAGACTAACTGTAGGGGAACAAATCAGAAGAGTGGCTCAGGTAAACTCACCAATGGCCCATCTAAGAAAATAAATTGAGATCTCTGGTGTACAATAAAATAAACGTCAAGTACAATAATAATGACACTAGGTCTTCTCCACAACTTTCAAAATCCCAGGGCAACTGGTCTAAAACCTATACACCGAAAAACACAAGCCTTAAAATTTTTGGAAATAGATGCCAACATCTCAAATTTTACATGAAGCAAACTGACCCGTGACCTTCTCCAACGACACTGACAAGAACATTATTATCTGGGACCCATAGGGTAATGACTGTGGCAGCAGTGACACAAAGAATAGAACCATCAGCAGAGAATGCAGAAGCAGTCATCTGCTTTTTCCTATATTAGAAATAAAAAATACTTCTAAAAAAAAAAGAAACCGGAAATACTTTCCATCAGCATATATACTTAAAAGCTAGCACCATATGGCCACAGCCAGGGAATATAAATATGGAAAGATACAATAGCTGGCATGTTTTACATAAAGAGGCCTCTTAGTAGTAGAAACCTGTGTCAAACATAGCAAAGCATGCATGTATCCTCATAGCTCTGCATTCACTGATTTACTGGGTTCAAGTATATAATGTTACCCTCAACAATACAAATAAGTAATTTCCATGCTTTTAATTAGAAAGTTTTTATCGTTCCATCACCATGCTCACGTCTAAAGCAGGAGCTGAGATTTGGTTCTCCCTGGAAGAACAATTAAAAGAATCGAGTCAGCGGCATCAACAATACGCAGGTTAATTGAGTAAGGAAAAATCATCAAATCGACATCTTACTTTAAGGATGATTAAATCGATGTGCACAATTTATCCAAGCATATGCTAGAATGTACATTTTAATCTAACCTGCACCTTTCATACGAATACAGTATCTTGTTTGACAAGTTTAATCAAACTGCAACAGCCAAAAGCACGAATTTCCACAGAATACAAACTTGTGAGGCTCATAGATAACAAACCTTCAGGCACCAGTTGCTCGTAGTACCAGAGATTTCCAACGTGTTTGGATCCGGCTTGTCCGCTGTCACTTCCGGAGCGAACAACTCCATACTTCAAGCTGCAGCTTTGAGCCTCCGGATGCTGACAGTAGTCCATAATGCCCTACAAATGACAATGACTTGACTGAATACAAAAGAAAATTCAGTTTTCTAAGAGAATGAACCAACAGTAATTGGAAAAATAAATAAACAACTGGACTTTCTTATTTCAATTAATATACACATTTCAAAGGGGAAAAACAAAAACTTCAAACACATCTTTTACACAATTAGAGGAAACATAAGTAATCATTCGCCAAAGGACTCACAACAGCCAACACATTTCAGATGGCCCATCTAAGAAAATACATTGAGATCTCTGGTGTACAATAAAATAAACGTCAAGTACAATAATAATGACACTAGGTCTTCTCCACAACTTTCAAAATCCCAGGGCAACTGGTCTAAAACCTATACACCGAAAAACACAAGCCTTAAAATTTTTGGAAATAGATGCCAACATCTCAAATTTTACATGAAGCAAACTGACCCGTGACCTTCTCCAACGACACTGACAAGAACATTATTATCTGGGACCCATAGGGTAATGACTGTGGCAGCAGCGACACAAAGAATAGAACCATCAGCACAGAATGCAGAGCAATCATCTGCTTTTTCCTATATTAGAAATAAAAAATGCTTCTAAAAAAAAACAGAAACCGAAAATACTTTCCATCAGCATATATACTTAAAAGCTAACACCATATGACCACAGCCAGGGAATATAAATATGGAAAGATACAATAGCTGGCATGTTTTACATAAAGAGGCCTCTTAGTAGTAGAAACCAGTGTCAAACATAGCAAAGCAAGCATGTATCCTCATAGCTCTGCATTCACTGATTTACTGGGTTCAAGTATATAATGTTACCCTCAACAATACAAATAAGTAATTTCCATGCTTTTAATTAGAAAGTTTTTATCGTTCCATCACCATGCTCACGTCTAAAGCAGGAGCTGAGATTTGGTTCTCCCTGGAAGAACAATTAAAAGAATCGAGTCAGCCGCATCAACAATCCGCAGGTTAATTGAGTAAGGAAAAATCATCAAATCGACATCTTACTTTAAGGATGATTAAATCGATGTGCACAATTTATCCAAGCATATGCTAGAATGTACATTTTAATCTAACATGCACCATTCATACGAATACAGTTTCTTGTTTGACAAGTTTTATCAAACTGCAGCAGCCAAAAGCAAGAATTTCCACAGAATACAAACTTGTGAGGCTCATAGATAACAAACGTTCAGGCACCAGTTGCTCGTAGTACTACAGATTTCAAACGTGTTTGGATCCGGCTGGACCGCTGTCACTTCCGGAGCGAACAACTCCATACTTCAAGCTGCAGCTTTGAGCCTCCGGATGCTGACAGTAGTCCATAATGCCCTACAAATGACAATGACTTGACTGAATACAAAAGAAAATTCAGTTTTCTAAGAGAATGAACCAACAGTAATTGGAAAAATAAATAAACAACTGGACTTTCTTATTTCAATTAATATACACATTTCAAAGGGGAAAAACAAAAATTTCAAACACATCTTTTACACAATTAGAGGAAACATAAGTAATCATTCGCCAAAGGACTCACAACAGCCAACACATTTCATGTTCAAAAGCACTAAGAAAGGCATTATCAAACTAACTGTAGGGGAACAAATCAGAAGAGTGGCTCAGGTAAACTCACCAATGGCCCATCTAAGGAAATACATTGAGATCTCTGGTGTACAATAAAATAAACGTCAAGTACAATAATAATGACACTAGGTCTTCTCCACAACTTTCAAAATCCCAGGGCAACTGGTCTAAAACCTATACACCGAAAAACAAGAAGCCTTAAAATTTTTGGAAATAGATGCCAACATCTCAAATTTTACATGAAGCCAACTGACCCGTGACTTTCTCCAAAGACACTGACAAGAACATTATTATCTGGGACCCATAGGGTAATGACTGTGGCAGCAGCGACACAAAGAGTAGAACCATCAGCACAGAATGCATTGCAGTCATCTGCTTTTTCCTATATTAGAAATAAAAAATGCTTCTAAAAAAAAAGAAATCGGAAATACTTTCCATCAGCATATATACTTAAAAGCTAGCACCATATGGCCACAGCCAGGGAATATAAATATGGAAAGATACAATAGCTGGCATGTTTTACATAAAGAGGCCTCTTAGTAGTAGAAACCTGTGTCAAACATAGCAAAGCATGCATGTATCCTCATAGCTCTGCATTCACTGATTTACTGGGTTCAAGTATATAATGTTACCCTCAACAATACAAATAAGTAATTTCCATGCTTTTAATTAGAAAGTTTTTATCGTTCCATCACCATGCTCACGTCTAAAGCAGGAGCTGAGATTTGGTTCTCCCTGGAAGAACAATTAAAAGAATCGAGTCAGCGGCATCAACAATACGCAGGTTAATTGAGTAAGGAAAAATCATCAAATCGACATCTTACTTTAAGGATGATTAAATCGATGTGCACAATTTATCCAAGCATATGCTAGAATGTACATTTTAATCTAACATGCACCATTCATACGAATACAGTTTCTTGTTTGACAAGTTTAATCAAACTGCAACAGCCAAAAGCAAGAATTTCCACAGAATACAAACTTGTGAGGCTCATAGATCACTGTGGAGAGTTTAAACCGCTTGCTTGGAGAATCGGACTTCCAATGTTTGAGACATACAAGACTGCCCAAATCCTCTTCAGGAAGCCTACCTTCTACAGTTGTAAGAAGGGAACCATCCCAAGAGAAGGCAATCTTAGTCACAAACACCTGAATCACATAATCCCACTCTGAAACTGAGAATATATGTACCGACTACCCACACAAATAAACATTGCATGATGATTGAAAAGACCGTCATTTTTTCCGTCATTTCATCACCCGGTTGATGGTTTCTCTCACATAGTTGAATCTGAAAAGAGAAAATATTTACCAAACCAGCCACCTATTAATCAGTCTACGCTACAGAAAATATTAGGAAGAATAAATGCTAGACAGCTAACATGATGTTTCCTCAACAAAACTAAAGAGATAAAATATTAAGTCTTCAGAATTTATTTAGAAACTAAAGGACATTTATACACAAACAACTTCAATTAACATTTTTCGCAGTAGCTAAAATAAACTCCTACCTCGTGGCCATTTAGCAAAGAAGAAAAATGGAATTAAATAACACCCATTCATGAATGATAGAAAAAATGAGACTCGAAAGGATCATCAGCTATTTTTCATGCAAATGAAATGATGAAAACTTCCAATGTCATAGTAATGTATATTCCAAAGAAAAGCAAACATATACCTACTGAAATTGATTTGGCCAACAGAAAAAGGAAATAATGCTACAGTCTCCAGCTGTAGCAAAATTCTCAACAAAAGAGGAAGTACCTGTCCAATTTCTCTATCATTAAACAAGCTGTAAATTTGGACAGCACAATTTTCTGCTCGTAAAGCTAATAGTCCCTCGTTACTACTATCAAAGGAAGAACTTTGATATAAGTAATCATATGGTTTGGGCAATGCAACCGGAAGGTGTAGAAAAAAAAAGATGAAATACTTAAAGAGAGAAAATTCACAAATCAGAAAAAGGGACCCAAATAATTAATAATTAATCTTTGTAATTTTCAACCCCCATTTCAGTTTGTAGGTTTCTTTCTACAACTCCTCTTGAAAGCAAATGAGGATGGAAACATTTTTTGACATTTATGTATTTCATCTGGTTTTAAATAACCTCCTCATTTAAGGAAAGAAACTCCACTAGGAATTCATTATTGAGAAATGCAACGCCGACTTCTAGAATCCTCTTGATCTCTCTCCGACAAATATCTTAGTGGTAGGTGGGTTAAATTTGTGGTGGAAATCAAGTCAATGGGTCCGTAAAATGCAAGGCTGTAAATAGTGAAATGCGGCTCCATCTCCATCTGATCCATTGGTAAACCCCGGCCTATAAATAGGGGCACCATTTCATTCGTAAAGCATGCAAGGGAAAATTGTAGGAAGTCTTCTCTCCGTAGTTGCTCTTTCTAAACACGGGTCTTCAATAATTCCTCAATTAGCCTCAATTGGTGTCGAAATCCAGTGAAGGTTCTGTCGAAGTCCCGCGGAAGTTCTGTAGAAGTATAGTGGTGGTTCTGCAGAAGTACAGGAAGGTTCTGTCGAAGTCCAGCGGAGTTCTGCCGAAGTCCAACGGAGGTTTTGCTGAAATACTGCGGAGGTTCTGCCGAAATACTACCGAAGTTCTATCGAGAATGCTGCAATCCGGGATTGCGTCGGGCATAGATCGGGGACCAAGCTACGCTTTCAAAAAATAAATTCGGTATGACGGAATTTAATATTGTCGACATACTAAAGAAACTAAATAACCAGAATTACAGCACGTTGAAGACGTGCATGGAGTCATATCTCCAAGGCCAAGATCTCTCGGAGATCATTGGTGGGAGTGAGACGACCCCACCGGAGAAGGATGCTGCCGTTTTGAGAAAATGGCGGATTAAGATAGGGAAGGACATGTTCGCCATAAAGACCACTATAGAGGAGAAAATGTTGGATCATATAAGGTACGCCACCACTCTAAAGGTTGCTTGAGATATACTAGCAACTAGGTTCTCGAAGAAGAATGATATGAGACTTCAATTGCTAGAGAATGATTTATTGGCGGTTAGGCAAGGAGACTTAGGAATTTATCAGTTTTTTACTAAAGTAAAGTATATTTGTCGGAAGATATCGGAGTTAGACCTAGGCTCCAGGATTAATGATGATATGATGAGGAAGATAATTATCCATGATTACGGCCAGAGTATAGGGGATTTATTGCGGCTGTGCAAGGCTGGCCCGTTCCGTCGTCTCTGGAAGATTTTGAAAATCTGTTAGCTAATCAGGAGACGCTAGCAAAACAAATAGCGGGCGTAACCTTAAAAAATGAAGAGGAAGCACTATACAGTAAAAACATACTCGACCACAAGCACAGAGGAGATAAGGAAGGCCAAGTCAACGGAAAGATGAGGAATGCTTCAATTGCGGTAAGAAGGGGCATTACGCTCGAAACTGCTAGTCCAAGAAGAAGAACGTGGAAGGAAATGTTGCCACATCAAGCAGTCAAGACTGAAATAAGTCGAAAGAAGAGTAGAATCTGGAAGCATCCCTCGCCTTGCTAGAAGAAGAGCACCGTTGGAAGACTAGGTTCCTTTAGTGGTCAACAATAACTCTGTGGACTATACAGAGAACTAGATTTTTTCTCCGGTTGCTCCAACCATATGACGGGTGACCAAGAGAAGTTGCAAGAGTTGTCGAAATACAAAGGACAACGTGTCATCATCACTGCCAACAACTCAAGATTGCCCATAGCCCATATCGGCAAGACTGTCATAGAAAGTGATGATAGTTCCAGCAAGGTGCAACTGTAAGAATCTTCTGTTAGTAGCCCAACTGACAGCCCCCGGCAACTTCGTGATGTTCGGGCCAGAAGATATGAAGGTTTACCGTGAGTTGAAGTTTTCAAGGACGCTGTTCAAGGAAGGGCGGAAGGTCAACTCTGTCTACATCATGTGTACAGAATCTGCATACGTAGATAAAGTGAAGAAGAACGAGACAGCGGATCTCTGGCATGAGAGGCTTGGGCACGTTGGCTACCACAAGTTGAAGGTAATGATGAATGAGGAGATGATGAAGGGCCTTCCGCAATTCAAAGTGAATGTCGACAATGTTTGTTCAGGCTGTCAGTAGGGTAAAGCACACCAGCTACCGTATAAAGAGTCCAGCTATATGGCAGATGAACCACTCCAGCTAATCCACTCCGATCTGTTCGGTCCAGTGAAGCATCCATCAGTAGGTGGCTACAGATACATGGTGACCTTCATTGATGACTACTCCAGGTATGTTTAGGTAGACTTTATGAAAGAGAAGTCTGAGGTCCTACAAAAGTTCCAACAGTTCAAGATCCAGGCGGAGAACGACCTGCATGCAAAGGTGAAGTGTCTTCATTCAGACAATTGGGGAGAATATACCTCCAAAGAATTTGCCGAGTACCTCAAGGAGTCAAAGATAAGGAGATAGTTGGCATGCCCTTACACGACCCAACAGAATAGTGTTGCAGAAAGAAAGAATATGCATCTTGGAGAAGTATGCAGAAGCATGTTGCACCCCAGAAATGTCCATGAAGATATTAGGCAGAGTGCATGAAGACTGCTGCAGATGTTGCAAATAGGTTACCACAAGCTCGCCTTGCCTTCAAGACACCATTCGAGCTACTATGGAAGATGAAGCCTACAATGAGCCACTTTTGAGTCTTTGGGTGTGTCTGCAAACACTATGGTGAAAGCGGCGTACACCTGAGAAGATGAAAAAGTACCTGCACGAGAATTGAACAGCATCTTCAAAACAACGACAGAATTTGAGGTAGGTTTGATTACATGTGCGCAGGCCTGATGTGGAAGGACTACCATAAGAGCTCCAATCGAACATGAAGGTCTTCATGTTCATCCCTAACCACCTACGAAGTAAGTTCGACAAGAAGGCGACCAAGTGTATCTTCATCGGATACGACACATAGAGAAAAGCATGGAGATGCTACGATTGTACGATCAATAAGTGCACTATATCAAGGAACGTCATTTTCGATGAAGCAACTTCTTGGTGGCCGCCTTCAATAATAGAAGAAGACAAGAGCACATAAAGCAGGGGGAGCAGGTAACCTTAAAACCAAACGTTGATGAAACTGAAGAAGGGCCTTCTATAATAAGAAATGATGATACAGAAGAAGAGAGACCTTGGCAAACAGGAATATACCAAAGGTCGTCTAAAGAGAATGCGCTAGAAGAAGAAACCTGTTAAGCAATGACTCCACTGAGGAGGTCCACAAGACAACGAAGGCCTCCAACACGATACATAGATACAACACTTATTGAAGACATTGTTCTTCAAGAGCCATCAACCTTTGAAGAAGCATCGAACGCAAGGTATGGCAAGAGGCGATGAGTGAAGAGATTTGAGCATTGGAAGAAAACCAAACTTGGGATTTAGTGCCCAAACCTAGCAAGGTTATACCGATATCCTGCAAGTGGGTCTACAAGGTGAAGACTCGCCCTGATTGAAAAATAGAGAGATACAAGGCTCGACTTGTCGCTAGAGGATTCTCACCGCAATACGGCTAGGACGACAATGAGACTTTCAGTCCAGTTGCGAAGATAACAGTGGTTCCAGTATTGCTTTCCCTAGCAACAAGTAAGTCCTTGAAACTCTGACAGATGGATTTGAAGAAAGCCTTTCTGCATGGAGAGCTGGATCGAGCAATTTACATGGAGCAACCCTAGGGCTTTACAGACAAGGACCATCCCAGCTATGTCTGCATATTTAGGAAAGCTTTATACGGATTGAAGCAGGCACCACGGGCATGGTACGGTAAGATTGCAGAGTTGTTACTCCAGAGTGGATATACCCTTGTAGTGGCCGACTCTAGCCTCTTCGTCAAATTCAAAATAAGAGAAGATTGCAACAGTACTTACGTATGTGGACGATCTCATCATCACAGGAGAAGACAACATGGAGATCAAGCTAATCAAAGAGAATCTTTCTGTGCGGTTCCACATGAAGGAGATCGGAGAATTGAAGCACTTCTTAGGATTAGAAGTCGATCGAGTTCCAGAAGGCTTGTTCCTATGTCAAGGAAAATATGTAAAGGAGCTGCTAAAGAAATATGGGATACTTGAATGCAAGCCAATATAAACACCCATCGAGTTCAACACTAAGCTTAGTGCGAATGAAGGCAATGATCTAGAAGAGCTGATGATGTATCATCAGCTGGTGGGAAGTGTAATCTACCTTACTCATACAAGACCAGACATATCATACGCCGTCAGACTGGTGAGCAGGTTTATGCAAGCTCCAACGAAGCCTCATCTCAAAGCACTCTGGGGAAAATTGAGATAAATAAAGGGTACACTTGATTAAGGGATTCTCTATGAGACCAAAGGCGATTTCGAACTGGTTGGATATTGCGATGTTGACTATGCCGATGACCGTGATACTCGAAGGTCAACGGCAGGTTAAGTATCACTGTCGCAGGGGGAGCAGTCTCATGATGCAGTAAGCGTCAACCAACAGTATCACTATCAACGACAGAAGCGGAGTATAGAGCTGCTGGAACCGCAACACAAGGCGCTATTTGGCTAATACAACTACTGGGAGACCTTCGTCAGCAAGTTAACTATGCAGTACCTCTATCATGCGACAATCGTTCAGCTATCCAGCTAACTGAAAATCCAGTCTTTCATGCAAGAGCCAAACTCGTGGAGGTACACTACCACTTTTTGAGAGAAAAAGTGCTATTGGGAGAGATCGTACTACAATATATTGGCACAGAAGATCAACAAGCGAATATTTTCACAAAAGGACTTAATGCTAGTAAACTAGAGGAGTTTCGCCGACTAAGAATACATTATTGAGAAATGCAACGCGGACTTCTAGAATCCTCTTGATCTCTCTCCGACAAATATCTTAGTGGTAGGTGGGTTAAATTTGTGGTGGAAATCAAGTGAATGGGTCCGTAAAATGCAAGGCTGTAAATAGTGAAATGCGGCTCCATCTCCATCTGATCCATTGGTAAACCCCGGCCTATAAATGGGGCACCATTTCATTCGTAAAGCATGCAAGGAAAAATTGTAAGAAGTCTTCTCTCCGTAGTTGCTCTTTCTAAACACGGGGGTCTTCAATAATTCCTCAACTAGTCTAGATGGTAGTCAGAGAGCTTGGACGGTCATAAATCAATTAACTACAGTCAAGGGTCTTGTCTTTCTACATTCATAACGTATCTGAATGCTCAACTACCAAAATTCACGGGAAATAAAAACATAACAAATTTTATTTAATTAGCATAATAGGTCAATTCTTTGCAAGCAGTCTCTTCTTCATGGCATGGAATTCCTTACTATCAGTCCAGACTAGAAGTAAAGCATAGATTGTTCAGACTTGACCATATCTCACATTATTCAGCCAGCTTGCAAAATCTCCAAACCATCGACATGCTCACAGCATACCTTATCCCTAATATAGACTTCAAAATTTCCATGTAAGGTAATTTCAGAAAATGAATTTGATTGCCTGCAGAACAAACCTGAAAATGTTGATGTCAGTAGTATATTCAAGAATGAGCAATTACAGCATCAACAAAACTGATGAGATGCGTGTTCCCACTGAGGCGAGCAATATATCTGGAGACTCCACAAAATATAGAAGGGATATCGTGGTAAAAACTTTTTCTTCCCTATGTCCAGCTACAAAACAACAAGAACTCTTTCGGCTCCTCCTGCATTCAGATAGCTCAGACCGTGAAATAGATGTTCTAAGTAATAGTTGGTCCAAAGATTCAACTGGGAGTATACTAAGTGAACTATATAGCCAAGGACATGACAAACAAATATTTCAATTTTTTGACTGGATATACAAGAAAAGTATGCAACATAACTACCAAGGAGTTCTACAAAAGTTTTATCTCCCATTACAAAGGTAGAAACAATGTTACATATTAGTTGCGCCAGGCTCATCATGAAAATCTAAGGACTGATCTATGAAAAATCATGAATGCACTCGGGAAAAATTCCGCATCACATTTTGACATCCATAAACTTAAGAAGCAGCCATATGCCAATCTTGATTTTTCATATGATTACATGTGTAAATGGGCACTCATATGGTTGAAGGCACAACATTTGAGCTTTGACAGCAACATTGACAGAGCAGGACACAGACTTAGGAGTAGGACCAACTGATTTTAGGATAAGATCGTAACAGATGTTATATACTAACCCAAGGAGCTATGTTCCTAATTAGCGTTCGTCATTAAAATATTTCGCGGTTTAAAGCACCCACTTTCAAAATTCCTAAAATAATGCCTCAAACTGGGCTTTATAGAAGCCGAGTTTGCTCTTTACGGAACTCCATTTTTATGAAGCTGAGTTCGTGTTCCCTGGGAGAAACACGGATACTCATTAATGAACACGACCTTTTAAAAGTCGAGTTCCTTAAGGCAACGGAAATGTGGGTTCTGCTCAGGGAAGGCGAACTCGGCATTTATAAAGCCGAGTTTAGGGTATTATTTGCGGAATTTCGAAAGTAGGTATCTAAAACGTGAATTATTTTCGCAACCAATGCTAATTAAAAACAAAACTCCTAGCTCGAGTAGAGTATATTCCATCAGAAGAAAACGAAAGAACATTAATTGCGGATGAATGTCGATGCCATGTTGTACAAGAGTCATCATCATCTTCACCCCTCACAGTGGGTCTTTCTCCATCGTTATTAATAGATCTCATTCCAACTCCCTTTGAGAACAGTCCTCTTTCAAAGCACCTCCATATCAAAACGCTTCTGCTCATATCACCTACCGCAACAATCTTCTATGTGGTGGAATGCACATACAATGAAATCTCTCGTGTGATTAAAATCGATCATTGTAGGAGCTAGTCCTAGTGCATCAGCTTAAGGGATCTTCCATATGTGGAACCTACGTTTGTTTACAATGTTGCAAAAATCACCTGTGGGACTCATACATATGTATGGTGGCCATTTGGTCTGTGAAAATATAAGGAACATCATTACATAGCTATGCAAACAAAATTGAAAGGCACAAAACCGTATTGCAGGTTTATCGATTTATGATGAGTTATGGAATTGTTGGATAAAAAAATCTTACATGAATGAAGAATTCTCCAAGGAAAAGCTTGAAATAATGATATCTTGAGGAATCAAATAAGTACCAATGGTTTGAAGCAGGAAATGAATGGCCAAAGTAGAAATATTACAAATGACACGAATAGTTCTTTCATGAAAAGTCCCGCCAAACTCGACTTCGTAAGATTAAACTTTCGAACTTGTCCATGCAGGGTTTTAGGATGGCATTCTTCATTCATGTTCTTGATTGATATGCAGGCAAAAAGATCTGGCTGACTGTTGCAATATGCTGACTGAACAATGACGGGATCACCTGATGTTGATGTAGCAGCAGGAACAATAAGACAAACTAATAACACATCCGGCGACAACAGGAAGAGTGAAAAATGGAATCACAAGCTAACACTTGAAAAAAAAAAACTGTGAGTTTCTCTGTATTCTTAATCTACGATGTGTTTCATGAAACTTATCAGGAACGTTATTATTAAATAACAACAAAATCAGAATATGCAATTGATGAAAAATCCAAACCTAAGAAACCAATACATTGTCCAGCTCGTTTGCTTTCTTTAGGAAAATAAAGAAGGCATCTAATGACAAGTAAATGGGATTAAAAAAAGAAATCCATATATTGGCCGTCTACACAATAATACAGAAACATATACTAAGCCTCAAGTCTTATGAGTCGGTTGAGCATTACCAAAGGGAAGCATCTCATATGTAATGATCCACTCAAAATGGTCTTTCATATATAAAATCAGGCATAAGGTGATCTAATTAACTGATGGGCATGCTGCTATCATCTAACTGGAGACATTCTCATGTTATGTAAAGCAAGTGGTCATCCCTATATTATGCTTCTATGGAATTAAAGAAATTCAATGTGTTTATCAACAGAAATTATGGGCTACAGATCTCGGCCTCATTTGTGGATCAACGGTCCTGAATTCAAGGCCAAGGTATGGGAAGCCCAGTAAGGAGGTGGCCACTGAAACGCACCAGGCGAAGGCTCGTTGGGCGAAATAGTCATCAAGCGACAGGGTTACCAGGCAACAACGGTCAGCGAAGCGACAAGCGACAGTTAACTAGGCGAACGAGGAAATTCTACAGCAAAGTCCAATGGGCGATGCAATCGATCAGCTAGCTATTCAGGAAGATTCCGGACGGTCGCATGATTTGGAAGGGGATTGTTGCCAAGTTTGCTCAAATGGAAAGAAGATATTCCATGAAGACTTGCGACAAAGCAAAACGTAATATATGTACAATATTTCGTTACCGTACATACTTAGGTCTAGCTTAGGATAAATAGTCGTTCCTAGGCATTGTATAGAGACCTCTTTACAGACGGACATATTGTCATTTTTATCTTCAAGCATTCCAGCGTTCAGGCTCTCTATGCTCCTACGTTCTTGCTTCCTTCCGAAGGCATCGTCCATGGCATCCGTAAGTGCTTCCCCTTAAGGGTGTTCGTTCCATGCCTTCTCCCTCTCTCTCTTTTCATTCATACGGCGACCATGCATTCAACGAACCTCCGAGTACCAGTTGCTTGTAGTGCCAGAGATTTTCGACGTGTTGGGATTCGGCTTGTCCGCGGTCACTTCCGGAGCGAACACAATGCCATATCGATTCTATACCATTCATCCTCCAGTACTTTGATAAATAATTTTCACCCCTCATCTTTGTGACTAACGACCAGAACAATACTGGCAGGACTCTTGGCCAGTTCCACCACAACGGACGTCACCAGCGCATCATGGCCTTCCAAAGCAGACACTTTCCCAAGGACAAAAAAAAACAAACACCAGAAACTGATTAACAAACTGAACATCGATAAACAGCTAGACCTAACCGAACGGGAGAGGCCTGACCAGAAGGACGGTGGAGGTGCTGAAGATCGAAATGTCATTCCCAATATAGACGAGGAGCTTATTGCTGTCGTTGGAGAACGTCGGAGCTTCTTCCTCTTATCATCTCTTCACTCCAAAAATGCTCGATTGCAGGTGGAGGACGCGGCTGGAGCTGTAGATGCCAGAGAGCGCGAATGGCTCGTCGTCTTAACCATAAACCCTCTTAATTCGCCTACTCTTCAATTCCTCTTTAATTTCAGTCCTTCTATTAAAATAACTTATTATTTCAAAAGATTTCATAATTTTTTTTAATTGCACAAGCGGAAACGGCTAAAAGTACATGTACTAAAAATCGACGTAATTTATTAATGCCCCGAATTCGCTTCAAAGTGGTTTTGTAAAGGGGCTTAGTACATGTTTAGTATAATTGAATGGGCTTTTACTAAATTCGCGTCAATAAGCCCGCTAAAATGTACTAAAAATTATTTGTAAATTACTAAACTTTTATTTTTATTACATTTTACTAAAAGAGCCCCTTAATGGGCCGATTTTTTAGTAAATCCTCAGTAAAAATGTACTAAGTCTATTACTGTATAGTTTTTTACTTTTTTACTAAAATAGTTTGGTAAATTACTAAATTTCTGATTAGTTTAGTAAAACGTTTATAATACGTTAGTACATTTTTACTAAAAATTAGGACATTTAGTAATTTACCAACATTATTTAGTACACTTTAGCGGGCTTGTTGACGAGAATTTAGTAAATGTCTGTTCAATTGTACTAAACATGTACTAAGCCCATCGGTCCGTTACCAAACCAATTCGGGGCATGTAGTAAATTTGGTCGTTTTTTTAATACATATTTTGTACTAAAAATCGACGAAATTTAATACATAATAAGTAACATTACATACTCGTCATTTTAGCCGCTTCCTACACAAGCACATCGTAATTAATTGATTATATTTTCTATTACGGAAAGAAAGTGTTAAAATCCTCCCAAAAAAACTATTTTCATTAAAATTCTCAAAAGTTATGAAAAAATGTTTTAGAAATTGAGACCAAAACTATTTTGAATTTTAACTCTTCTCTCTTATAAATATTTGTGAATGATTATAATTCCTAATAGTAATTTTTTAGTCTTTTCGTCTGTCGAGACTCTTTATCTGCTTGTCTATTTCTATAAGTAGAGGGTTTTGTAATTCAGTTAGAATTATGTTCGATGACTCAAATCAATAACAAATTATCCTCCTCATTGTATTCTTTCATTTATTTCTTCCTCCTTCTCGTTCTTTGTTTTATAACATGTTATTAACACGAAGCTCTATCAGAAAACAATGAAAAGAAAAGAAGATTATTTCCAGGTTTGTTTTCGGGCTTAGAGGGGACTAAATTTGGAGGTCTGTAAACCGTAATCACAAATTGAGAAAATTGAGATTCCTCATAATTCACGGTTCCTACGAATCCTCTATTCTCCAGATGATCTCTCAATTCTAGTGAATTATCAATCGACAATATTAACGTCCGTGCTCATGTTCGACATCCATATGTTAAAACAAAGGAAAGATTAAAAAATGGGTGGATGATGTCAAGAGAGGACAATTAAACAAAATCGTGGACAAAAGTGTTATTTTTATGGTAAAGCATGTGAGTGTGCTTAGCGGGAGCCTGTTATACACACGAGAGTCTTGTAGTCCATGTGTATTATTGTGAGTGATAATACGGTGATTGCCGCCATCTTGTTGAGTTGGGTGTTTTGGGTCGAGGCCATTGTATTCCTGGGAAAGAAAGTGTAGGCTGGTCGTGCTAGGGTGGGCACGGGGCCGGGTGGGCCGCGTTGCTAGGTAGAGTTGACCGTAGTAGCATCTCGGCCCCGTCACAACCCAGAAATTTCTCGACCCTGGCGGCGTCGTAACTTCCCCAGAAGCACGACCAGCCTTCTCTCGTTCGGATTCCCCTTAGTCCCGCCCACACACGCTCAAGTGTTTGCTCACATACTCTCGTCTCACCCAAGTCCCCGCTCACACTAGCATAGGGGCCAAGGGCCTTACAATTGGATTACACGACAATGGACTCTAGGACACCATGCGGCCACGAGCAACCCACAGTCACAGAACACCAACGGTCGTCGGCAGCCCGCAGCACCAAGGGTTGTACGCACTCACTCCAGGCGACTGCAGCCTCTTGTAGCAGCCATAGGAAGGATCGCCCGCAGCTTGCTTCCGGACTTATTCCGTCAGCAACCACCCACAAGCATCCCCCATGGAATCTCGTTGCTTCCTGTGGCATGCCACAACAACAGCCTCGCACACTAGGAACGCCCAATAGCCAGATTCCTTCCCCGACCCATACATCTCGTCACACCCGCATTGTCCGTCGTCCAGCACATTCGTGCCATTGCCAATTATCCCTTTTCTGTGAGTCCGCCCACAGTATGTACTCAGACGCTCGCGTCCTCGTACGATTGCCACCAATGCACGTCCCTCGCCGTGCTGCCCGCCACCCGCTAGTCCGCCAACGAGTGTAGCCCAGGTTCGCGCCTAAGCTGATCCCCACACCAAGGGATTCAGGACTAGTGCTCGTGCCTTGCTCACGAACACCGCTCTAGCACTCGCACTAGAGACCTCCGCATTCTGGACACGCCTCGCTCGTGCCCAGATTCGATGCCTGAGCCTCGCTCCCGAGCACCGATGAGCGCCACCCAACGCTCAAGCCCGTGCCTCCCTCACGGACTGACGCCTAAGCAGCCTTGCTCAAGCCCGTGCTTTGGAGGAAAGGCTCAATGGTTTACTCGATAGTTGAGCCGAACCGTGGAAGAGACGCGTAGATAGCTGGAGGACCTTCGGAACAAGGTCGTGATCCTTAAGAGGGTGGTTGCTGCACAATCCTCCGGTGGCGATGAGCGTTTGATGGCGAGAGCCCATGAACCTCAGAAGTTCGACGGAAGTCGAGATGCGAGGGCACTGCGAAACTTCTTGTGGGATGTGGAGCAGTACTTTGCGCGAGCAAGGATTCCAGAGAAGGAGTAGGTTTCGTTCACGTCCATGTATCTTACTGGTGATATGAAGCTGCGGGGGCGTACGTGCGTGAAGGTCGACATGTGGGCTGACCGTTCTGCTATCGAAACCTGGGAGTCCTTGAGTCCTTGAAGACGAGCTGACGGATCAGTTCTCGCCTTGCAACGCTAGATGGGTTGCGAGGGAGGCGTTGAAGAGCCTCAAACACACAAGCGTCGTGAGAGAGTATGTGAAGAAGTTCATGTCATGGTGCTGGGTATTCCCGACTTGTCCGAGGTGGACAAGCCCTTCCACTTCCTCGACGATTTTCCACATTGGGCACAGGTCGAGCTGCGTCGACAAGGTATGTGTGACTTAGCTTCGGCCATAGCGGTTGAAGGCTCTCTTGTTGATCTTCATTTGGGATGGGGCAGTGTGCAGAATGGGTGGCCTGTGATCAAAGAGGTGTGGTCACGGAAAAACGGAGGCAAGGGAAAAGCGTGATGGCAGGTCGAAACCAAAGCGTGGTGATGGTGACGTCTTGGCTACCAGAGCAGATGATAGAATGAGCGATGAGTTGCGGACGGATCCAAGGCTTTGCTCAGGCTGTTTCATTTGCAACGGACCGCATTGGGCATCAGACTGTCCAAAGAATGAGAGGCTGAACGCGTTTCCTGAAGCTAGCGAGGATGCTTCCGAGGCTCGTGTTGCTCTTTTGCGGCTCTTGGGGACGCTGCACGAGAGGAAGGGGAATTCCTGGCCGGGAAGATGGTGCTGTTGTCGAGCGCGTGACAACCATGCAGCTGGAGAATGGCTGCAACGGGGGCTTGCTGGCGGGTGTTTCCTACAAGGCGTGTGGCACGAAGGCACTTCAGAGGGTGAAGCTGGTCCAAGTACCATTCCCCGAATCTCCAGATGAGACGCCGGAGGCTGAAGAAAGTGTCACGGAGGCATTCTAGAGGGCGAAGCTTTCCCATGTACCATTCCCCACACCCAGGGATTCGGGACTAGTGCTCGTGCCTCGCTCACGAACACCGCTCTAGCACTCGCACTAGAGACCTCCGCATTCTGGACACGCCTCGCTCGTGCCTAGATTCGATGCCCGAGCCTCGCTCCTGAGCACCAATGAGCGCCACCCAACACAAAAGCCTGTGTCTCCCTCACGGACTGCCGCCTAAGCAGCCTTGCTCAAGCCTCGCTAGATGGTCGGCAAAGGGCCCCTGTCTGACCCTATGACAAACCACCCCCACCGGTTGGAGTCGACGCCCTCGTCGACGCCGTGCTAATACATGTATTCTCTTTTTAAGCTAGAGAATAACGAATGTTTCATTTTATTGATATATTTGAATTTTAAAGAAGGTTTTTTTATTATTTAATAATATTTTTTTTTTACATTTTTTTTAATGAATACTTAAAAAATCGGAGAGAGTAATGACAAGACATGTGTGATTGTTTTTCCCAATGAAACGTAATTAAATATTATTCAATTAATGCATATCGAAAACAAATTAAATTTCAATAGATGTCAAAAATAAAGAAGTTTCAAAACTCAATCATTTAATTTATTTCTTACCATAATTTTTTGAAAATAATTTTGGTGGCCCTATTTTTTTACCATACTTTTTCAAAAAAAAATATTTTATGACCTAAACTAATGAAAAATGGGCTTGTATCGTAGATAGCGCTTCAACACTATTTACACATGAAAATTTCGCTCTTTATCGAGAAAAACATAACACTCTCGAGAAAGATTTTTTACTAGTATCGAGAAAGAATCTTTGATTGAAGGTGTATGATTCTCGAGTAGAACGTCTCGAGAAAGAATCTTTAATTGAATATCTCGAGAAAATCTATATATTACGAGAGAATATAAACATTATATTAAAAATAACCTGGAGATTTAAAGTGAAAATATATTAAAGTTTAGTTTCTCCCTAAATTAAAGAACATGGTTAATTAGTTGTTCACAACTGCCTAAACAATTTGATAAAGTGGAGAACGTGCTTGATGATCAACAAACGCCGAGGAGAACGTGTATCTACCAACTGATTAAATACATTAATAAAATCCCAGGTTGATTCTAAAGACACCAAAAACACAACTCAAACACATAACTTAGATTTTACTTTTTTCTTCCAACATCCTGAAAGTGTCCTGAATTGCGTACTTAAACCAGCGTCCCGAAACTACCATCACCTTTACTACATCCGATCGCCTATCCATCAAAGTAGATTCCGCCGTTTGACCGCCGCCGACCGTCATGAAGTCCTTTTTGTTGTTTTTTCCATTCACGCCATGTGTGTAAGTTTTGACCTGTAATTCAATACTATTTGATTCGATTCCAGTATTGTATTTACATTTCAACTTGCATTCATTTCCTTTACGTGGACCACACAAATCATTGTAAAATTCGACACGTGTTGCGGAGAAGATAACTCCATGCCAACACGTTTTTTGACGACCATAATGGGAGTCGGAGAATTAAAATTCCAAAAAAAATTCTTGAAATAGGGGATCCCAATGAAAATCAAAAGGAGGAAAATTAGGATGCGCTCATAGGGCCCCAGAATAATCCCTAGCTTGATTATTCACCTAATGATTTTACAACCAAATAAGAGTTGGTTGTGCTATAAGAGAGTTAAAACTGGAATTGGCTGAAAGTCATAGGAAATTGAAAATATGAATGGATGACAAACACCAAGAATTAATAGATGCCATAAGTCTCCTTAAGGGTGATAGATCTGAGAAAAAGGTTGAGCCTTTAGGAGGAAAAACATTTATGGGTGAGATGCTCAGAGAGTCGGTTTCTCAAATACATATTCTTCTCAAGTTCCTGCTATTACAACGAGTGGGAAAATACCAAGCACTTATGAGTTAAATTCCATAACTATTATACCTAATCTTGTGGAATCGCAGGTGATAAAGGGATATGATCCCCGATTTGGAAATGTTATCGAGACAAAATCCATAGATAAGTCCATCGAGTTAAGGGAGAAGGAATTCCAAGAGGAATCCTATCAGAGCGAAAATGAATGTATAGGTAGCTCAATTCTAATGAAGGAGGATGTAGCTGAATCTATCACAACATTTTTTGACCAAGATTACACCTCACTCAAGAGAAAAGCTCCCGAAGAAGATACGGATGAAGAAATGGTATTCCAACAATATACTACCTCACATAAAAAATGTGTCGAGAAAATTGGCAAATATGACTTGTACTCATTGTTGAATCAAATAGACGTTCTAATTATCAATGTACAAGAAATTGGAATTGAGTGATTTCCGACGAGTGATGGGATCTCAGTGGATTATATTTTCGAGATATATTTAAGTGAAATCCAACCATGCTAGTATGTTTTTGGAATATAGAAAAAACTCGATTGAATAGAAGAGGTCTAACCACAATTTTACTGAAGTGCGATGGCTTCGGACCACCTAATTTGATTAAGAAGTTGTGCGATGAATTTCAACAGAAAAAAAAATCATCTAACGCGAGAATGGGAAATTTGTAAAAAAAAAAAAGAAGATGGGTTTTCTCGAGGGAAAAAGAAGACATGGGAAACGGGATACAAAAAAAAATTATATTGGTAAGCCCCCAACAACTCGAGTAAGAAAAGTTGGGGATAAAGACAAATGTTTCTTCTCGTGAAAGAAAAGAAAAACTTTAAGTAAAAGAAATTTCTTATCCTTATATTTACTTATTCGTTTCCAAGACCTATCATCTCGAGAAAGTGATGTCACTCACAAGAATACCGGTTGACATCACTACAGAAACAATGATCATGTGCTGACACATGAATTCTGGCCCCTTATTCGTGTTTTAATTTCGAGGCAGAAAATGCCAAGAGAGGCACGAATATCTTCTCGAGACCAGACTCAAAAGGTTCTCAAGAAAGAGTATCTCGAGAGAAAAGTCGATAAAAACTTGAAAAGTTATAGCCAGAAAATCAAAGCAATGTCTAATCTCGATATCATAACAATTGCATTATCTTTCTTGACTTTGGACAGCTCATATCTCACTCAAGATGACCTCAAATTGAAACGTACAAAGCAAAAAAGTTGTAGCTAAAGAAGAAAAAGAACTAACCCAACTTATCTCGAGTTAATCCGACATGTCTAGCAAAAGTTAATCAGATCTCGAAATCAGTACAACTATGGCTTCAACCAGACATAACGCGTCCAAGACGTCCTCTAATAAGTTGTAGAGGAGCTAGAAAAGAAACTATCCCAAATAATTTTGAGTTAATCCGATCTCTGTAGCCAATGTTATAATAAAAATACTGGGAGGGCGTTGTTGTTATCGAGACCAGATCTCGAGAGCAGTGGAGTTTCGATTTCGACCTATCAAAAGTCTACCCAGATTGTCTCGAATGAGAAAAATCAAAAGACGAAAGTTTTAGAAGAGTGAGAGAGAGAATAATTCTAACTAAGCTCGAGAAAAGTGAGACTTTGTGGCCAAAGTTATGCTCAGTCGACCAAAATGATGTTCCAGCTCGAGTACATAAGCGTTGTGTTTTGTATTTTAACTATATCTCGACCTACACAAGCTCAATTCCGATGCACAAACTATCCCCACGACTGGAAGAAAATAAGGAAGAGAATGGATTTAACGTCGCTGGAGTCCATCAGGGGATGGACAAGTAATGTCCCCGGGAGTGGACTGTCAACGCCCCGCTTCATCCTCCTGCCCTTCGGTCATCCCAAGCTCGTCGGTAAGCATTTATTCATGCATATTAACACCCAAGAAAATAGGAAAATTTTGAGGCACCCACGATCTATGGCAGTTAACATCCTTTGCCCCCATCTTGGGCACTTAAAGCCTGAGTAGCAAGGAGTGAGTAATCCGACTTCTTACTATGGTTCTTATTTCAAGCATTTCGAAGGATGAGATGAGGATGAAATGTAGAAGTTTATTAGATAATTTTTCCTCTCGGTGTTCATTACCATCTTATGTGTAAGGGATGATGCCATACAGAAGGTAAGCTTCTGCTGTGTAGAAAGTAAGTTTCTACTACTCTGCGGTAGGTTAACCAACAGGGATAGTCTGTTTCGATCCTATAAGGGTGAAGAGTGGAGTAGGCAATTGCAGAACCACAATAAACCTTCTTTGTCTCATTTACTTTTTGCGCAAACGGAAAAGCAAATTAACAAACACAACGCGAGCGTCTGAGCAGAGAATCCAAAGGTCCTGCATCAAACATCTCACGCTACAGAAACCAATCTGGTTCTAGAGTTGTTTCCAACGATCTAGCTTTCGCAGATCATCTCTTGGTAGTGCAGAAACCTACAAGGTTCTGTAACAACCTTTTGCTACTACAAGTATCTTTCAGATCTTGGAGTAGACGTTGTTGATCACACTAAGGGTGGTCGGATCTGTAGAACCTTGATAGCAGAAATATCAACCTTCTACTACTGTAGAAACCTTCTCGGGACTGCATAATCATATCTTAGATCAAACTTTGGCTGGTCGTTCTTGAATCAAGCAGTTCACTTCGGGATCTACTGTGTATAAGGGTTTAGTAACCTACCGAAACCTAACATTCCGCTGTTGGGTTCTATTAGTTATAAAAACGCTAAAAAGGCTATTACACTAATTCACCCCCTCTTAGTGCCATTGTTACACCAACAATTAGTATCAAAGCAGGTCTAATGAAAGACTTATAGCTTGTTGGGATCCTACAGAATCTCTGACCTTCTATGTGCTCTCTGACCATTACCACTTTGTTGCCTTCTACAGATGCTTTATTCTCTGTTAGAATCCAATAATTGGTAATAGAGCCCAACTCAACGTAAGCCTTACAGCTAGTTGAGGAATGGTTAGCACTCGACAGAAGCTTTCTGCTCTTTGAGTTTCTACATAAAGTCTGCAGAAGCTCTACACTCTGTCAGAACTTAACAATGGCTGATTTTGGTGGACGTCCACAATTGGGTAATCCTCCCAAATTCGATGGTCAGAACTTCTCTTACTGGAGAATATTAATGATATCTTACATGGAATCGATTGATGAGGATATGTGGAATATTGTTGAAAATGGTCTACCCGCTACTCCAATAAAAAACCGACTAGACTCACAAAGACGTCGTACTAGAAAATTTCAGAGACTTACGAGACTCAACTCAGTGGCACAATATCTGCTATTTAAAGCGATGTCGTCGATGAGTTTGAAAAAGTTTCTACGTGCAATACTGCACAAGAAATCAAGGAGAAGCTTGTCACCATGTATGTTGGGACAATTCAATTCTGTGAAACAATGATGAACATTTTGGTTCATCAATATGAGAATTTCTCTATGAAAAGTGATGAGACTGTCAAACTGATGTATGAAAGGCTAACCCATTTGGTAAATGCCCTGGAATATATAGGAAAGTCATTCACAAATGGAGAATTGGTGAGAAAGGTTCTGCGCACCTTGCCCAGATCTTGGGAAGCCAAGAAAACGGCCATAGAGAAAGCAAGGGATCTCACTACTCTCCCTCTTGAACAACTTATGAGTTTTTTGATGTCTTATGAGATTGAGAAATCATCTCGCCCTGACATCAAACCCGTATCTGTGGCTTTTAAAGCTACAGAGAAATAGCAGAAGCTGAAGTTGAAACGGATGGTGAACTTGCGATGATTGCAATGCGACTTCTCAAGTTTGCCTCCAAAAACCGGTTTAACAAGAACAAAGGCGAAAGGAAAAGACATTCTAAGCAACCAGAACTAAAGTGCTTTGAATGCAATAAGAAAGGTCACATAAAGACCGATTATCCTCTTCTTCGGGAGAAGACACAACCTTCTGCTCCCAATAAGGGTAAGAGAGTTATGCTTGCCTGGGAAAAAAGTGATGAGTCTGATGACGAGCAAGAACAAGCACATTTTTGTTCTACAACTCCCACAAAATTAAATCACACTATAGAAGGATCGCTCAGTCTGAGGACAGAAGCTAAGGAAAATGAGTGGTATCTGGACAGTGGTTGGTCTAAGCACATGACTGGTGATCCCTCAAAATTTTCCGACCTCACACTGCAGAACGAAGGTTCTGTAAGTTTTGGAGACAATAGCAAAGGTTCTATAATTGGAACAGGAATTGTTGGTACTCCAGAAACTATGGTTACTAAAGACATTCTGCTGGTGACATAACTAAAACATAACCTACGGAGCATTAGCCAACTATGTGATAAAGGGTATATTATTACCTTCGATAAAGATTCTTATCATGGAATGCTAGACAACAAAGTTCGCTTTATTGGCAAATGCAGAAGGAATATTTATTCTTTATCAATGAACAATTTCTGTAATACAGAAAACTGTCTTCTGTCTATCAAGGATGAAAGTTATCTATGGCATATAAAGTTAGGTCATACCAACTTTTGTTTGCTATCCAAGCTTGCTTCAATGAATTTGGTGACAGGAATTCCTAACATCAAATTGGAGCAGGAAAGCATCTGCAAAGCTTGTTCTCTTGATATGCAAACCAAAAACTCATTCAAACCTAAGAATGAAGTTTCTATAACTAAACCTTTGAACCTTCTACACATGGATCTTTTAGGTCCAACCAGAGTTCAAAGTGTTGGAGGAAAAGGGTACTGTCTTGTAGTGGTGATTGACTACTTTAGGTTTACCTGGGTTAAATTCCTCACCCACAAAAGCGATGCTTTCGAGGCTTTCGAAAGTTTAGCTAAACTTTTACAAAATGAGTTTAACTCTTCTGTAAAATCTATAAGGACAGATCATGGTACACAGTTTGAAAACCATGATTTCAAAACCTTCTATAGCAAATATGGTGTTGATCACACTTTTTCTGCTCCCTATACTCCTCAACAAAATGGCGTTGCGGAGAGGAAAAATAGAATCCTAATGGACATGGCAAGGACCATGATCTGTGAGAGTAAGGTTCCACAGAACCTTTGGGCAGAAGCTGTGAGTACCGCATGCTACATATCCAATAGGGTACTTATTAGACCCAAGTTGGATAACACTCCCTATGAACTTATCAGGGGGAGGAAACCAAACATTTCCTACTTTCATCCATTTGGAAGTGTTTGCTATATATTGAGACTTTCTAAGGACAACCTGGGAAAGTTTGATGCTAAGTCGGATGATGGAATCTTTCTTGGATACTCTACGACTAGCAAAGCTTATCGAGTCCTTAATAAAAGGACATCTAAAATTGAAAAGTCTATCAACGTTAAAATTGATGACTCATTCAACAAAAAAGACAATACTGCAAAACCTGTAGTGTCCCTGGAACCCGCAGACGACATAGTCTCTCCAGTTAAACCTTCAGAAGAAGGATATAAGGACGAACATACTTCTACCCCAAATTTCAGTAATGAATTTGGGAGATTTAATGTTAATCCATCTAAAGAGGCTTCTACCTCTAATATGGATAATTGACACTTAGAATTAAATGCTCCACCCTTATACAAACGACGTCATCCTATTAACCAAGTTATTGGAGACATCAATAGAGACATTCAGACACGACGTTCTGATAATGACTTCTACCAACATTCTACGTTCTTATCTCAAATCGAGCCAGACGACATTGATGAAGCTCTTAGCGATCCATATTGGATTCTTGCAATGTAAAAAGAGCTAAATCAGTTTGAGAGGAACAATGTGGGGACACTTGTCCCACGTCCTAATGATCGTTCCGTGATCGGAACAAAATGGGTCTTCAGAAACAAACTAAATGAGACAGGCGATGTTGTTCGCAACAAAGCACGACTCCTTGTAAAAGGATATTCCCAAGAAGAGGGAATAGACTTTGACGAGACGTTTGCTCTTGTAGAACGTCTAGAGGCTATAAGGCTTCTACTAGCGTGTGCCTCCTACAACAACTTTAAGTTGTACCAAATTGATGTGAATAGTGCCTTCCTTAATGGTGAAATTAAGGAGGATGTATATGTGGAGCAACCTCCTGGATTTGAGGATCCAAAGCACAGAAAACACGTCTATAGGCTCTCAAAGGCATTATATGGCTTAAGCAAGCACCAAAAGCCTGGTATGCGAAGCTCAGCTCCTTTCTGCTAGAAAAGGGCTACAAAAGAGGTCAAGTAGTAGATACTACTTTCTTCCTCAAAAACAAAAACAATCATCTTACGGTGGTCCGGATTTATGTTGATGACATAATCTTCGGATCAACCGATGATAAGCCCTCTGCAAAGAGTTTGCAGAACTCATGACAAGTGAGTTCGAAATGAGCATTATGGGATAACTCAAGTTCTTTCTCAAATTGCAAATTCATCAAATTGTATAAGGTACCTTTCTACACCAGGAAAAGTACACTAAGCAGCTTCTGAAACGATTTGCCCTAGATGGCACAAAACCCCTGTCGACTCCTATGGCTACAAGCACTAGGATAGACAAAGATGAAAATGGTTCTGAAGTATAGTAAGCTCTACAGGAGCATGATTGGCTCCCTTCTATACCTTACAGCTTCTAGACCCGACATACAGTTTAGCGTATGTCTCCGTTCAAGATTTCAATCTGCACCCAAAGAATCTCATATGACTGCGGTCAAGAGAATCTTCAGATACTGCATTGTTCTGCTAACCTCGGACAGTGGTATCCCAAAGGATGAAATTTTGATCTTATTGGATACCCGGATGCCGACTATGCAGGCAGCAAAATTGACAAAAAGAGTACCAGTGGTACTTGTCAACTCATGGGGAACATGCTTATTTCATGGTTCTCTAAAAAGCAAACTTCGGATGCTTTATCAACCGCAGAAGCTGTGTATGTAGCAGCTGCAAGTTGCTGTGCTCAGGTTCTATGGATGAAACAACAACTTGAGGACTACAATCTTGAGTTTGTTAAAATCCCGATCAAGTGTGATAATACGAGCGCAATCAATTTGCTCATAGCCCTCTTTATCACTCTAGATCAAAACACTTCAAACTCAGACATCATTTTCTGAGGGACAATGTGCAGACAGGTTCTGTATGTATTGAATACATTAATACAGAACGACAACTGGCGAACATCTTCACTAAGCCTCTAGATAAAGATTAATTTGACTTTATCAGGAGCGATTTGGGAATATGTAACCCAATCTAAGTCCGTAAGCCAAAAGCTAAGGCATTGTGTCACTGACACAACAGATCTTATGTGCAGAAAGTTGACATTCTGCAACATAAAACTAAGTTTGAAAAATTAACTCAAACACCAGCTGTCTAAGATAGGACGTCTTTGTATCTCACCTTAGAACAGATAGCTATGTACAGAAGCTTTGGTGCATAAGCTGACCTTCTGCAACTCAACGTTCGGCTTAGATGAAAACTTGAGATTACGTTAATTAAGTAAGAGGACTTATGTTTCTGAACTTAATTACCAAACCAAACAATGCAGAAGCTTTGGCGTAGAAAGTTGACCTTCTACAGTCGTAAACGGGTAGTTTTGATTCAAAATCAATTTTGAGTCAAACGGGATATTGCAGAGATTGCAGAACCGATCACAGTCGTGTATTCGCCAACGCAAATGGTCTCTCTAGATCTGAAGCAAAAAGGTGGTTTATGCTTCTCTTAAAGTGCCTAAGATTGAAAAATCCCACGGCCTCAAGTTACTTTCTACAGCCAAGCGTTTGGTGTTTCTTCCCGGACCAGGTTTAAGTGAAAGGATGTTGAAACAGTCTCCAAGCCCCTAACTAACTGCTCGTGAAGAGACCTAAGGGATAGGTTACCTTTACTCCAACACCTACTGCTTTTGTTAGCCAGGAAGAAATTGATGAAGTGCAAGCTGATGGTGATTTGTCCACAGGCGACACCTGTGATCGCCAATTGACTGCAAGTAAGCGAGTAGACTTTGCTTGGTTTTCTGCTAACTTGTTGGACATAGCCCCTATGTTTGAGGCGTTAGGCTTGAAAACCTTCTGCGAGTCCTATGCTGAAGTGTCCATAGCAAAGGTTCTGGAGTTCTACTCCAATCTCAACTTCTACAGGGACGGACGTTATTTTAAGTTCATCCATACTTCTGTTAATGGAGTTACCCTTGTGTACTCTACTCTTGATATCTGCAACTTGTATGGTTGTGACTCCACTGCTGAGATGCAGGAATTTGAAAAGAATGAGGCATTTAGCATCATTGTTAAGCAGAATGTATCCCTGATAAATTACATGGAGTCCACTCGGCTGCATCTTTGCCTCAGGGTTCTGCACCGCGCTGTTCTTTTCAGTTTTCTGCCTCATGCTGGAAGCATAGACACCATCATGCCTGCGGATGCCAAAGTCATGGTCCATTTTCTGAAGGGAATTCCTTTCAGCCTCGGTGCCTCGATCTTTGAGCACATGGAGTGGAGCTTGTTAAGGATATTTGGAAAGTTGGCAACTTCGGTGCCAACATCATCAACAACATGCAGTACATGAAGACAGCAGAAGGCTGGCTCACGAAAGCGCAACACTATGAGCTTCTCCAGAAGAAGACTCCATATGCTGTTGCTGCTGCCAAGGGCAAGAAACATGCCAAATGACCCCCTGCAAGCCAGAAAGGTTCTGCTCCATCAGCAATTGGGGCTTCTGCCTCTTCTGCTCAGCCCTTTGTTCTCAAGGAGCTGCAACTCCAAGTTGCTGCCCATGGTGAGGACATCCGAGTGCTGCAGAGGCTGATCATGGATCATTTATGCCAACTGGAGGGCCTTGACAAGTTTCTGCATGAGAATTTCGATGGTTCTGCTGATGCCTGAAGGGCATTAATGTTGAAAACTTTTGAAAAACTCTGTTTTTATGTTTTCAATAAGTGACCCTCTATGGGCAAACCCTCTCGTACACCGTACTGTTTTTTTGTTTCAATGGTTTAATTATAGAAACTATTGAACTTTCTTCTACTATGATTTTGATACCGTTTCATCGTCTATCACCCATTCTTATCCTTTTCGATATGACCAAAAAAGGGAATAATATGGTGTTTGAAACAGATAGATTTTGCTCTGTGTTTCTACAGGAAATATTTCTGCAGTTAATGGGTGTAGAAGCCTGTTTTTGCACTGCTCTCAACAACTTTCTACAGGTGTTGTTGCATGTCTCTAACATTTTTCTGCTAGGGAATGTAAAAGGAGACTTCGTCCCTTTTGTTGTCAGTGCAGTTGCTGAGTTCTTGCCAGGAACTGTCGGGTTACACACAGAAGCCTTGTGCCTTGTACCATGCAGAAGCGATCATGCTCTCCAAATTTACAACTGTATATGCACATTCTCCATGTGCCATCCTTCTTCGGTACCACTATAGGCGGAATTGAGCAAGGGCTCAAGCTCTTTCGTACCAAACCATTCTCTAGTAGGTCATCAACCTGCCTTTGAAGTTCTTCGTCTTCCTCGGGGTTGCATCGATAAGCTGGTCGGTTGGGTAGGGATGCTCCTAGAACCAAGTCGATCTGGTGTTTGATACTTCGCAAGGGTGGTAGTTCGACCGATAACTCCTCAGGGAACACATCCTTAAACTTCTTGATTAAAGCTTTCGCACGTGGATTCAACCGATCTTGGGCTGCTTCAATAAGAACCAAAAAGTAAACATCCTCGCTTTCGCATCGCCGGAATCGATTCAACTTGCTTGATAACATGAGTGGGCGGTGGATGGGTGCTTCACCTGGCTGGGCAGTTAAAGGCATCAGGGTAATCTTCTTTTCGTCAACGCAGATTGAATAGGTATTACAATACCGGTCATGACGTGTGTGTCAATCGAACTGCCACGGCCTTCCTAAGAGCAAATGGCATGCATCCATCGGAATCACATCGCTAACGACTTCATCCATGTAGCTCTTCCCAATCGAAAAAGGAACTCACGCTTGTTGCGTCACTCGAATATCATTGTCATTGTTGAGCCATTATAAGCGATAAGAATGAGGGTGTGGTGTTACGGGCAACTTGAGTTTCTCAATCATGGTTCTAGACACCGCGTTGGTGCAACTTCCGCTGTCTACAATCACCAAACAAACTTTGTCCTTAACGGTACACCTAATATGAAAGATGCACTCACGTTGGTTCTCTTCGCGAATTGGTGTTGCGTTCAAAGCCTTGCGGACGACTAGCAATTCTCCTTCGTCTGGATTCTCCTCATCCTCCGCTTGATCCCAAATAGGATATGCATTCTCTTCAAACTCCTCTTCTTCATCAGACAACCCCTTGATGACAACATTCCTCTTTGAGGGACACTCCGACGCCATGTGTTCTGTCCCTAGGCATTTTAAATAACGACGAGCAGGATCTCGCTCATTCATCTTGACTTCAGGTCTGGTAGTTGACGGTAGAGTTTTCCTTGACGTAGTTGACGGGGACTTCGCCTGGGAGCTACTCCCCCTGTTGAAAGGCGGAGCCTTCACAAATGGGCAGGTACTCGATCTCCTCGCTTGTTGTTACTCAACCTTGTGGGCAAATGCTCGAACATCGTCAAATGTCCAATATTGTTGAAGTTCAACCGCGTCAGCTACCTGAGGCTTAAGTCCTCGATGATACCTAGCATTGGTTTGCTCGGAGGCTTCTTGGACATTGCACTGCAGCAAGAGTCTCTCAATCTCCCTCGTGTACTTTGACACACTTGATACTTGCTGAAGCGACTGCAACTTGAGATAGAGATCTCCGATAGTGCTCCGGCAAAAACCACATCCAGATCTTATCACGTCCTTCTCTACGGCGTTGCTGATCGGTGTCCTCCCACCATAGGCTGGCAAACTTCTTCAACCATAACACTACAAACTTAACTTTTCAATCCTCAGGCACCTCCTCGGGGTCAAGGTTTCCCTCAAACTCTAGAAACTGAACACTCATCGTTTTGACTCTCCTTCCAGGTCATCAATTTTCTAGTGACGATCCTCGTTGAGAAACATCACGCCATGGATTCTCCTTCTTATCGCTGTTTGATCGACTGCGGGAAGGCGATCCATTATGGGTTCGCAACGACTATAGTTGTTGATGAAAATTAGCAATTTGATGCTCAAGCCGAGCAATGTGTGCTTCGTCAAGAGTCATAACGCGTCCGAATCTTCCGGCCGTTGACAATCGTGGGATGTACAGTAACCGTGCACACTACAACAACTTCGCGCAACCGTTTACCAAGATGATGTGTGGACGGCAAGGAATAAATGATTCCAATACCAAAATGAAGGGAAACGTCACTAAGGGTATGGAATGGAGTGACGTGTATGGACAAAAAGAAAGATGAGGCAGGATGGCTGAACGAGATGTGTATGAAATGATTGGTTGAGATCAACCTCCACGGATACAGATACACCACCATGAGAGAAGACTCGGAGAGAACTCTTCTGTCACACTGATATAGACACACCACCGTGAACAAGAACAAGGGCAAGGAACAACATGAAGTATACAGATTCACCACCATCGGTTGATACGCTCTACTCAATCTGCATAAGGAAATCCACCAAATGAAGAACGTGGTTGAAAGAGGATTCACTCCTTCGGATAGAATGTTGGTTTAAAAGTCTGAATCGTCTAAGTTTAAGGGCTACAAGGCAAGGGCTTATATAGGCTGCCCATAGAAAAGACATAAAGGAAACGAAATAAAAGATACGGAAATAAAATCAGAAGATAAGGAAACGAAATATATTATTTCCTACCGACATGATCTGAAAAGATAGTGGAGCAGGGTAGTGGGCGAAGCGACGACCGGCCTTATATCACAAGCGACGTGATGATGAGGCTTACTTCAGTTGCACCACTGATGAAGAACCGGCACTGATGATGGCTGTGTCCTGGGAAGAGGCGTGCATTGGGCAAGAGCGGTAGGACACTGTACTTCTTAACAAAGAGTGGTTGCTATGAGAGGTGTTCATTGGTGATAAGAAGGGAGAAAATGAATACATTGGTACTCTGACAACGGTACTAGTAACCATATGACTAGTCGTCGTGATAAGTTTAATGAATTGGATGAAGCCATCGTTGAGAGGGTTAGGTTCAATGATAGATCAACTGTTCAAATAATGGGAAAGGGGATGGTTATGTTCGATTGCAAGAATGGCAGTCAAAAGGCTCTCGAAGAGGTATATTATATTCCCCAGCTTTGTAGTAATATCATAAGCCCCGGAAAAATGACAAAGGCCGGGAATGAGATGCACATGATGGCAGATACCATGAGGGTTTTCGACGAGAGCGAACAACTCTTGATGCTGGCACATGGAATGTATAATATATTCTTAAAAACATTCAAGTTGTCTCGTTTTCGAGCAAGTTTTGCTGACCCCACATGGTTATGGCACGCGAGGATCAGCCATGTTCTTTCATGATTTGAAGCTGTTGGGAGAGAAAGAGATGGCGGTTGTGTGCCATTGTTGTCCCAACCAAACAAATTGTGCAAGGTGTGTGTAATTGCCAAACATGCAAGGCCATCGTTCCTGCATCTGTCGAATTTCAGAGTGAAGAAGTCCTTAGAACTTCTCCATGCAGACATTTGTGGGCCTATCTCGCGATGTACACTTGTCGATAACAAGTATTTTCTTTTAATTATAGATGATTTCACTCGGTGGATGTGGGTGTATGTGTTGCTGTGAAAAGTGAAGCATTCCATGCATTCAAGAAGTTCAAAACATTGATAAAGAACAAGACCGAGCTCAAACTCAGAACACCTCGGAAAGATTGCGGCGGTGAATTTCTAATCATGGAGTTCACTCGATTATGTGAAGATGAAGGAATCAGGCGGCACCTCACGGCTCCCTACACGTCGCAGCAGAACGGCTATAGCGAGATCATTGCTTAAAAGCATGCACGTACTTGCAAAATTCTGGGGAGAGGCAGTTAGACATGCGGTTTATTTACTAAATCGTCTCCCATCTAAGGCACTACGAGAGTGCACATTATTCGAAGCTTGACTTGAAAGAGTGCCACGTCTAGCACACTTGAGAGTGTTCGGCTGCGTAGCGTACGTGAAGAATATAACTCCACACCTTAAGAAGCTTGACGACAGGAGCTCACCCATAGTATATTTGGGTGACTAGGAAGGCTGGAAAGCTCATTGTTTATTTGGCCTGACCTGAGCCAAATTACAAGTAGAAATGTTTTTCAAGAAAATCTTGAAAGGAAATGAAATAGAAGTGCTAGCAATGAAGTGGAGTCACCGGAGTTCATTGTGTTGGACACACTCTGTGCCGACAAGGCCACGGGAAGAGTCGCAACATATATTTCGTCTTCATTGGCATCGCCCATGCCAGACGAGACTACTACTACAACAACCGTTGAGATTAGAAGTGTGCCACCTGCGGTAGAAGTATCAAGTTCCCCTACCTCGTCGTCAAACACTCGTGCGGCTATCTCATCTTTGGTGTCGACCACGTCGGAATCCCACTACTGGGAGATCCGTTATGTCCATTACTGACATCTACGCCAACATTGAAGAAGTTGCTACTGTCAATGAAGAAGAGAGTGAAGTGATGATGATGGTGTCTCAAGAGCCGAATCGTTACCAAGAAGCTGTGGATGAAGCTTGCTGGAGTAAAGCAATGAAGAAGTTTGAGTCCATTGAGAAGAACAACACCTGGACCCTAACCGAGCTCCCATCGGGCCACAAAACTATTAATTTAAAATGGGCATTCAAATTGAAGAAAGAATTGAATGGGAAAATCATCAAGCACAAAACAAGATTGGTGGCTAAGGAATATGTACAAAGGCATGGCATCGATTTTGTGGAGGTGTATGCACCCATTGTAAGACTTGACATTGTCCGAGTCATTCTTGCACTCGCCGCAAATCGAAGCTGAGAGGTGCATCATCTAGACGTGAAATCAAAGTTTCTATGTGGATTTAGAAGAAGAGGTATATGTCAGTGATCCGAAAGGGTTTGAGGTACATAATCAGAAGCACAAGGTGTTTCACGGTCTAAGCAAGCACATAGACACAAGGTATCATTTTATAAGAGAATGTGTTACGAGGGGGCACATAGTGATGGAGTTCGTTAATACCGGAGCACAGCGAGTTGATGCAATGACCAAGGCATTGTCAGGAGTGAAGTTGGCTACTTGGCCTCGGTGTTCGTGTTTGGAGCCATTTCAAGATTAAGGGGGAGGATGTGAATAGATAATCAGGACATGACCATGCTGAATTGAAGCCACGCTTGTTTGTTTCAGTTATTATCTCTTGTTCACCTAGGTTTGCACGTTTCAAGGGTGTTAGTTATTTTGTTTCTTCTAATTATCGTATGTACGCAATTAAAATTATTTTAAGGAATCCCGTTTTGAATTGGTTTTCTTGTCCTTAGTGCTTACGTTCTTTGGGCTGTCGGTGGGATCCTTTGCCAACATGTCGATGTTGGAGAAAGTTGTCGAGGAGTCCTTTACGGGAGCACGAGCATCATAGTCGAGCTTCTCTGAATCTTGACAAGGGAAGCTCGGTATGATGTGTAAGGATGAGATGAAGATGACAGTTGACGTAGAGGGGGCTTGACGAACTGACAGAACATGTCACCGAGTGGAGATGAGCCATGTTAGGGCTCCCTGATTTGACAAGGTGTTGAGGGGAGTCTCGGGCCACAGATCCTAACATCTCTAGTTCTTCGACTACAACCGAGATAGGGAGGCGCTGGTGCTCAAGCGACTCATATTCGGCATCCATCAGTACGTTCTCTAGGGAGAGGCATCCGGGGTCGGGGCTGCCGGTGTAGGATTTGGGAGGCCAGCTATAGCGGGACTCAGGGAGTTGCCTGGGATGGAATTGTTCGCGACTAGGGGAGGAAGAGCCATAGTGCCGTGGAAGGGCGTCTAAGCTTAGGGCTGGTGCAGCCACAAAAGTTGTTTAAACCATGGTTGCTGGGGGCGTTCATGAATGAAAGGGGTGGAACCGATGGTTCGTGAAGGTTGTTTGTCTCTCTTCCTCTTCTATCTTCCCCTTAAGTCGGAGTGTTCCATCCAAAATCTCTCCCAAGCCTCCCTGTCCTATGAGTCTATGTTGGTTTTCTTATAGTATTGTGGTTCACTTTTACGTTTGTAATGTAATATTTTTTCTATTTTTTACATATTTTCTTGATTTTATGTGATTTTATTTAGATTTTTAGTGGTTATGATTTTGTGACTTTTATGTTTTTTTTAGGACTTTCACCTTGATTTTTTTTTATTCTTTGAAAAAAAAATGGGTATCAATAGAATTGAATGAATGCATTAATGAGATATGACAAATGACTTAAGCATTCGTCGAATTAGACAGATACATCCATTAACGTTTTATTGATTATCGGACAATAGATGTATACATCTGTCGAATCAGACGGATGCATCCATCGACGTTTTGAAGAAAAAAATAAGAGTGACGAAAATGTTCTTATAAAAGGATTGTCTCTGATAAGGGAAGCAATAAACACATCCGATCATCATAACGTTTTCTTTGAAGATGCATGATGTTGATCTTTAAGGTATATAATAGGGTTGATACGATTATTGGAATCAAGGTTCACAAAATTAGTGGTAGTTATTCTCTTAGTCAAGCCAACTATAGTGATAAAATCATCTCGAAGTTTAATTATCTAAACTTCAAGGATGAGAGCAGTCTTTATGATGTCTCGATTAAACTCGAGAGGAACTCCGATCGAGCCGTTGAACATTAGAATATGCAAGTGTAGTAGAAAGTTTAATGCATGTTATGCATTGTACAGACCAGAATCAACACTTGCGGTTTGCAAACTATCAATATACATGAGTAATCCCAAGCTTCACATTAGAAGGCAATAGGGAGAGTATTTAGATATATCAAAAGTACTAAGGACATGTGATTATATTATGAATGATATCCAACGATTCTAGATGAATATTCGGATGCTAGTTGGAGTACTACCATACATGATGATAAGTCGACATTTGGATACATGTTTATACTAACAGGTGGTGTTGGGATGTCAAAGAAATAAAGTTGTATCAATCACTCCACGATGGAGTTGGGGTTTGTTGTCTTAGCTTCTACAGGTAAAGAGGCGAAATGGCTGAGAAATTAGGTTGACCGCTTGGGTCATTTTCATTCTAGATCCCAGTGCGTATCATTGTGGAAATAGGGCTGATTTTATACTCTTAAGGAAGTTCAATTATGTTTTAAATTACAATGGAGGAGGCAAGAATGAATGGGATCATGCTTATATAAGCATATGAGGCGATGACGTTTCAAGCAAAAATGTTTCGTGCTTTTCACTTTTGTAAATGTTCATAAAACTAGGATAGAGCACAAGGCTTGAATTGTGCTACGTAAATGGAATTCTCCTTGAGGATTGAGATAATGATCTATATGTGGTGTTTTCGATTTTGACATATGTGATTGAGGTTTAATATGCGGACACCAAAGATTTCATTGAAACCTTGAGACATTTGCTACTAATTTGGAGTTTAATCTATAATGGCACTATCTTGGATGTAGAGTGTTGTCAAATTTGGATATTTATCAATCACGTGATCTTAATGGGATTGTTGTAAATATTGGTATAGATGACACCATTAAATGAGTTAGAGTAGTCAATTATATTGGAGTATAAGAAATTGTTGAACATAACATAAGAGTTGTCAATTGTTTTGGAATGTGAGAAATTGTTGACCATAACATCAATGTATACATACATCAAATTGAACGAATGTACCCATGAGATCTAACAAGTAATAGATGCATCCATGAGATTTGACGGGCGATGAAAGTATTCATCGAACTAGACAAATTTGTCCCTCAACATTATGTTGATTATCTGATCTGATAATAGACGGTTGCATCCATCACTCGATGGATGCATCCCTCGATGTTTTTAAGAGTAAAAAAAGCAACGAAAATAATCTTATAAAAGGTAGTCTCTTGATAAAAGGATATAATAAACATACCCAGTCGTCGTACCGTTTGCTGGGTGCAAATATGGGACAAATAGTTCCTTATATAGAGCGTCTCGTGTACGATAAAGTGAAGACCATCGATTGTTGCATTGTAACCGTTTGTTAGTCGGTAAATGAGATTGAAGCTTCTCACATATTTCGTGATCAAATTCTTCAAGCAAAAACGATGGTACGTGATTTAGCAGGTATGTATTGAATAGGTTCGAGGCGCCGAACATTGGGGGTTGATCGAGTCGTTTGGAATTGGTAACGCCCGACCCCAATAATGCCCATATTGATGAAAAGCCACGTTATGATCAACTCTGACGTTGCGGCTGGGTCGTCTATTTTCCAAATATATATATATATACAGGATTTTGATTAACGTGCACAGCTTTTGGGCTAAGGCACCACCGGTCGTCACCATTCATCATGACTTTCGCTGTAAATTCAACTATGTCCTGCGTCTTCCTCCTGACCCGTCAATTTTGACTACATCGTCGTGCGACCCAAAACTTAATTATCTAAAATCCGGTCCCGACAAGTTGCTATTATACTACTAAAGTCAGTGTTGAATAAGCTGTTGTTTTTGGGAATTGTCGTTTTTTTCGTTTGGGGGTGGGGGGGGGGGGGGAGGAGGGTTTATTTGAACAAAGCACGATTGATCATTGCTTCGCTGTAATGCATTTTTTATCGCACCAGCCTCATCCATGACGCTGCTGCTTAGAGATCCACTGTTTTAAAGTAGCATACAAAAAAATAATATAACCCCTTTCTTTTGTCCTCACTATAATCTTTTTTAAATCTGTCCCACATAAAATCTTGTACCAAATCACATCTTCACTATCATAACTACATCACGTGTGAAAAACGCTTTTCCTCACCCCAACCCCCCGGACCATTAACAAAAAAAATTTCATATGTTGCATTGAATAAAATAAAAAGATGATATACATTTATCATAAAAGTTGGGTTCCTAAATCATTCATCGTCGAAAGCTCCGATACTTTTTACTGTCCCGGATAGGGGGGGGGGGGGGATTGCTTATTTCTGCCGAATTTTTCTTATTTCATAACCTTCGGAAGCTGCCACAAATTGGTCAAGAAGCAAAAAAAAAAAAAAAGGCATGAAGATCCTTGCATCAGATTTTACGTTGGAAGAATACTCTTGGTGGGGACCACTTCCCAATTCAATAGGATCTCCTGGTTTAGTTACCATCCAAGAGCTGCTGACCTTTTGTTTTATTCCATATGATGATTCGTTGTCTCGTCTGTCCCCATCGGCGAGAAAACGTCAGCCCTGATCTGACCAACATTTTCGCGCCTACTCAAAATAAGTTGCGTTGGGTTTCGTGTTTAAAAGGAACGAATAAAACGAATCCTCTATATTTAGTACATTATAATTTGTATCTATCCCAGGGGGATATGTTAATGAATGGTGGGAGCTTAATTCTGTAACCGGTAACCCTTCGTACCAACCACATGCAGCAGCTGGAATAAATTTTGGTGGGGGTTGGCAAGAGAGGAGGAGCAGGTCTCCACGTTGAGTCACACCCCTCCACATATTCCTATGAGAAGTGGTAATATCTTCTAGTTGCAGAGCACCAGTTGTGCCAGTAAACATGGACTTGAAATCTCAATTAGCGCCTCGCCACCACGCGGGAACAAATGCACGACAATTCCTTGACAAAGGATAACTTTGAGGTTGACCGAATTGGGAATTGTGAAACAACATCCGAGTCCATCACCATGAATTCCCCCTCCCCCGTTACGCCTGATCGGTGCTTTCTATCCCCACGTAATAAAATTTCTATTATAGTTCTAATACATGTGCAATATATATTTATGTTTTTTTTCCTTATTTTTCCTTTAGACAAAAAAATTTAATTTTAATTTATCTTACGAGGGGATCATCGAAAAATATAGAATATTTTCTCGTACCCTGAGGTCAAAATTTTCTGTCTCCCTTGGGTTTCCAAAGTCTACTCATGCGGATAAAATAAATAAAATGAAATGGTACATGGATCACAATGGTTTTTGGCGGTCTACCTGCGCCCGTAGTACTTTAATACAAAATTAAATTTGTAATGGGGTTGTTGGGGGGTAAAGACAACCCCTTGATTTCCTAAAAACATTATTACCCATTCCTAACCCCGCTCGTTTTCCTAAATTAGCTTATTTTTTTAATACTCCAAAACTACCACTTATTACGTACTTTCTCGCCTACTCTTTTTTAATGGCCATAAAAATATATACTTATATTGGAATGTATAATTAAAGTTTAATAGAAGATGGGTTCCCCCTCCTTATAGAAGTTTAATACCATAAAATACACGAGCGGGCACATTTTATATTTGATGCCATTAAAATAATTAACCGAATGAACGAGAAAATCATCAAGCTAACCTAAGTGGGCTTTTTGTTCAGCGGCTAATAATAGATCAGCCGGCAGCCTGGACAGCGTCACTCTCTCCGGTAACAGTGCCGGAGGTGCGGCCAACCCCGGTGACCATTCTTGTTGTACGGGGTTTGGTGGTTTTAAATGATTGTAAATGGAATATAAAAAATATAAGCCCCGATTTCGGGATAACTTTCCTGAATTCAAGTGAAGGGGGGGGGCGGGGGGGGGTAGGTGGGTTTGACCACCGAGTCGAGTTTGGTAGGCGTTGCCGCCTCCACCTCCTCCACACATTCATTCCTTCCTCTCCCTCCCATCCATCCCAACCCCCTCTACACAGCGTTACATTCGTTAATATTATTTTATTAATCCCATCAAAATTACCCCAGTTAATTCATACTACATGTATGTGAAATTCGTATAATTCAAGTGTAGTTAGGTACGACATAGGGGACCTCCAACTCCAATAATTTTACACAAATTATTATTTATTATTGTTGTACATAAGGAGTTTGTTATATTTGGTCGGACGGGCAGCAGGGAACAGGCACCCTCCAACTCTAAAGCCACAAACAAACAGAAACGCGCATTTCAACTACTGCCGTCTCCGCCGCGTGCGTGGTATATATATATATATACCCAACACCCCCTCCCCACCCCCCCCCCCCCCCCCCCCCCCCCCCCCCCCCCCCCCCCCCCCCCCCCCCCCCCCCCCCCCCCACCTTCCTCATAACTCCAGCTCCACCAAGACTACCCACTCCCTCCTAACCGACGACATTTCCTTGGGTTGTAAGCAGCTCCCTCTCAGCCCTCCCCCGCCGTTGAAAATCCCAACAAGTATGGACGCCTCATCTTCAACCAACCCCTCCCCACTCGACCTCATGGCCGCCCTCCTCACCGGCAACATCGACCTCTCTAACTCCTCCAAGGGCTCCCCCTCCTCCCCCGCCTCCGTCATCCTCGGGAACCGCGACTTCCTCGCCCTCCTCGCCACCTCCCTCGCCGTCCTTGTCGGCTACGCCGTCGTCATCGTCTGGAGGCGATACGCCGGTCGCTCCTCCTCTTCCAAGGGGTTCGAGCCTCCCAAGCCTTTGGTCGTCAAGGAGCCTCCCCAGGAGGAGTTCGTCGACGATGGGAAGAAGAAGGTCACGGTTTTCTTCGGCACCCAGACTGGCACGGCCGAGGGGTTCGCCAAGGTATGACTGCTCGTCTTGATCCCCTTCCTGGTCTCGAGCTCGACCCATTCCCCGGAAATTGCTAGGGTCTTAGGCGTGCTTTTGCCTGCTGATTGACGCTGACTTGTGGTTGTAGGCTCTTGTGGAAGAGGCCAAGGCGAGGTATGAGACGGCAGTGTTCAAGGTCGTTGATTTGGTAAGAAAAGCTCTCGTGATATCAATTCCCTGTTGTCGTTGCTGTTTTTTGGGGTTAATCAGGTGATGAATTGCGTTGTCTGCCGCTGGCGCTTAGGATGACTATGGGGCCGCCGACGACGAGTACGAGAAGAAATTGAAGAAGGAGAATTTGGCTTTCTTCTTTCTGGCGACGTGAGCTTCTATCCCCTGTTCCTCCATGTTTTTGCAAGTAGGATTCCATGTGTTGGCTGTCTTTGCATCACTTGAAGCTGATTTGATGCTGATGCTTGAATTGCAGATATGGTGATGGTGAGCCGACAGATAATGCTGCCAGGTTCTACAAGTGGTTTACCGAGGTGAGTTAGTGAGGTGCGATGTCTAACATCTGTTGATATCGTAACTGAAGTCGTAACTGCTGTCAATGGTGGTAGTTGTAACTTGATTCTTGCTATTCTGCAGGGCAAAGAGAGAGGGGAGTGGCTTCAGGGCATGCAATATGGTGTATTTGGCCTCGGTAACAGGCAATACGAACATTTCAACAAAGTATGAAACTACTCTCGGAGAACAGTGATTTTGCATGCATGGCAGTTCTCAATTCAGTTAGGATTTTCTTGTCATAATAATCACTCTCGTCTGGTTTTGTCTTCTGCTGAGCAGATTGCAAAGGTGGTGGATGAGATGCTTGCCGAACAGGGTACATGATCTTTCTCTTTTATTGTTTTTATCTTCTAGGTCATTGTTCATTCATTTAGATGCAGCAGTTATACACTTAAGAGTCTGAAAAGCTTCAGAAGTTGACTTGTCCACCTGCATAATAATGATCTTTATTGCATGGTACTAACAGGGGCGAAGCGCATAGTACCGGTCGGTCTTGGTGATGATGATCAGTGCATGGAAGATGACTTCAGTGCCTGGTAGTTGATGAATCAAATTGCTCTCTTTGGATATGTTCTTTTATTCGTTCTTTCTCTTTAATTTAATTCCTTATGTGATTTCGCTGTTTATTCATCAAATTGATAGGAAGGAACTGGTGTGGCCTGAGCTGGATCAGCTACTTCTTGATGGGGATGATGCCAACACTGTTTGTACTCCTTACACTGCGACTATACCAGAATATCGTGTGGTTTTCCATGACAAGGAAAATGAAACTCTGCTTGAAAGAAGCGTGAGTACAGCAAATGGCAATGCTATCATTGATGCCCAGCATCCCTGCAGGTAGTTCTTGGGAATTTTTGTTCTCGGTTGGATCATCTTGGGTAACATTATTTTCTTGTGCTAAATGGGCATTGTCATTTTTTGAAGGGCTAATGTGGCGGTAACCAAAGAACTTCACATTCCTGCATCTGATCGATCCTGCACTCATCTGGAGTTTGATATTGCCGGAACAGGGCTCTCGTAAGTTGCTTTCTGTAATGCATTTTTTAGATGTGGAAGGGATAACACTTTCTGGTTTTTTCTAATTTCTAATTGTTTCTGTATAATCCGGGTCAACGATTTTTGCTGATCATGCTATTTGTCACCTTACAGGTATGAAACGGGGGATCACGTTGGTGTTTACTGCGAGAATCTCCTTGAGACTGTGGAGGATGCATTGAACTTGTTAGGGTTGGCACCTGAGACATATTTCTCCTTACATTCCGATAAAGAGGATGGTACGCCTCTTGGTACTGGTTCATTGCCCCCTCCCTTCCCTCCCTGCTCATTGAGGACTGCTGTGGCTCGGTATGCTGATCTCCTGAACTCCCCTAAGAAGGTAGATCTCCAGCTGAATTGTTCATCTTCATTTCATGCCATGCAAGTTCTGTGGTGTTTGACCTCCTCATGTTTCTTGCAGTCATCTTTGCTTGCTCTGGCGGCTCATGCCTCTGATCCAACTGAAGCAGATAGGTTGCGGCATCTTGCCTCTCCAGCTGGAAAGGTTGTGCCTCAGACCTGATGCTCAAGGATGACCTTATATCTGTGCACTGTGTCAGTGCTGATTTCCATTGGCATTTTTGCTTACATGCAGGATGAATATGCTCAATGGATAGTTGCGAATCAGAGAAGTCTCCTTGAGGTCATGGCCGAATTTCCCTCGGCGAAGCCCCCGCTTGGTGTATTCTTTGCAGCAGTTGCACCTCGTTTGCAGCCCAGATACTACTCAATCTCATCATCTCCAAGGTAATTTGATGATCGAGTGAAGCTCTTGATAACTGATTCTTAATTGTCAGGCGTTTTTGTGGGAAGGGATTGGTTCTTTTAGTGTTGGCATATTCTTGAGTGGTGGAATGATTCTGTTGCTACTCTGACCCACTTTAATGTTTTCCTCTTGTCAGGATGAATCCCGATAGAATTCATGTTACTTGTGCATTAGTTTACGAGAAGACACCAACTGGAAGGATTCATAGGGGAGTGTGTTCGACCTGGATAAAGGTACATTCAGTGTTTGTAACTATTTCTCCACAATTTCGGTGTCATTTACCAGTGTCCTTCGAATGGATGATTAACTTCTTTTATTTCGTTACTTGGTAGAATGCTGTGCCATTGACCAAGAGCGATGACTGTAGTTGGGCGCCAATTTTTGTGAGGCTGTCCAACTTCAAGCTTCCTACAGATGCTAAAATTCCAATTATCATGATCGGACCTGGAACTGGATTGGCCCCTTTCAGGGGCTTCTTACAGGTATATATAATCTCATCACCGATGTATTAGGCTGTCTGAAGTTTGCTAAGCCAGGTGCATGTGATCTTCACCATTTTCCAGGAAAGGTTGGCACTGAAAGAAGACGGAGTCGAATTAGGTCCTTCCTTGTTCTTTTTTGGCTGCAGAAACAGATCGATGGTGAGTAACTAGCTCTTGCCTGACGTGATTAATTGAAGGATCTTATCTTAGATCATTTTCCATCGCAACCTCACTGTATGTCTCATGGCAGGACTTCATCTATGAGGATGAATTGAATAACTTTGTGGAACGCGGAGCACTTTCAGAGCTAGTTGTGGCATTCTCTCGTGAAGGGCCAACAAAGGAGTACGTGCAGCATAAAATGGTGCAGAAGGTTTGTTTTAAAGACAATCTCAACTCTCCCATTATTGACATAGTTACAACCTTGAAGAAAGGCTTGGAGTTTTTTTTTAATCACCCTAAAAAACGAGAAAATCATGCGACCCCTGCAGGCCAGCGATATCTGGGAGATGATATCTGAAGGCGGATATCTGTGTGTATGCGGGGACGCCAAAGGAATGGCGAGGGACGTCCACAGAACGCTACACACCATTGTCCAGGAACAGGTACGGGTCAAACGAGTGGTGGTGGTGGTGTTTGTGTGTAGTGCGCATAAAGAAAGGAAAAAGAAAAGGGAGGTTTGTTGGATGTCCATGAGCAAAAAATACCGGGGTGGTGGGGGCGGGGGTTGGTTTGAAGAAGTGTGGGAGGCATGCACCGACCCCCCACCCACCGGAACATACAAAAAAAGCACTGACACATGGGTCATTGAGTCCTTCAGATTTTAACAATGACGGGAGTGGCTGATGGAGAATATAATAATAGGAATTGAAAACAGGAAAAGGATGAAACCTTTGGGGGGGTGGTGGGGGATGGAAGGAATCTTAGTCTCTAGTATGCTTGGGTAGCTTCTAGAATGCCCTCCTCCCTCGTTTCTTTTTCATTTAAGACGACGATAGTGATGATTTTTAAGTAAAGGTGACTGACTGATCGTGTGTGTGTTGGTTGGACAGGGATCGATGGACAGCTCCAAGGCGGAGAGCTTCGTGAAGAGCTTGCAAATGAACGGGAGGTATCTTAGGGATGTGTGGTGATGAAGATGATGGGAAGGACGGACTGCATGGAATTTTTACTATTATTATTATTACTAATTATTCTTTTCTTAAGAGAGAAGACCAAAAAAAATATGGGGTGCTTGTTTTGTAACATAAGTATGTCATAAACAATTCAATAAAGTTTGAACGAGAAGGAAAACTGATCTCGTTTTGCTTCAGCACCACATTCTTCCTCCTCCAAGCGTGACTTTCAAGAGAAAGTAACTTGTTTGCCTTTTCTATTAATAAATCTAATAGTCAAAATTGTGGGGAGTGAAATTTATCATTGGAGTTGGGGGGGGGGGGGGGGGTTGAGGGTCACTCTCAATCTATAAAATCGGAACATAATATTCCCCCTATCCCATGACCAGAGTTTCAATTCCGGATATATATTGAGGATTTTTGTTAACAAAACTAAAAGTAATAAGACCCTCTTAGTTTTAGTTTAATGAGATATAAATTTGTCGCGGGGTTCTCGATTGTTTAAAACCGTAGGACGCCACGATCTGGTAATAATATTTTCCAGTTGTTAAAAAAAAGAAAGAAAAGAAAAGAAAAATTGGATCTCTTCGTTCTGAGTTGTTCATGTCCACTGATATCAAGAATTTAGCTAAAGTTTGATTATTATAACCGGTGTAGCTTGTTCCGGAACTATGTTTATTGTTTACTCCTGATTTTGATACGGTAGAATTAAATTATATTTTCTCTAACGGATATTAATTTCTCCACTTTTTTAACTTCTAAAAATGTAGGCCACGTTCCTTGCTTCTTTACAATATTTGGAATCAGAAATTATTCCAAATTTGGCCTTGCGAATTGGATTTTCTTAAATTAAGAGTTTTTTAGTTCTTTGTTTACTTATCGGGTTGTTTTTTTTTTTTTTTGTTATTTTCTTTTACTACAATTTTCTTTGGGGGATTTGAAATTTACCTATTAATTTACAAATAGAAAATAGAATGATCCGCGTAAACTCGGTAAAAAAGAAATGAAGGTTAATTGGAAATGTACACATTAAATTCTATTAATGCCGAAGTAATAAGGAAATGTCGATAAGTACTATATTTTACACTTATCTTTTAATATAAAATTAATGTAATTTAGACCCAAAATTATAAGTATTGTCATGAATTCAAGCCCCATAATGTTTAACGGGTTAAAACATACATTAGCTTACTCCATAAACGAAGGGATATATTTGTGGAGATAAATGCGGCTTTGGTCCCATTCATCAAATGTTTTTGAATTAAAATAAATAATGAACCATTTATATATATTGTGGGTTAAATGTGATCCATTAGTGGGTTAGTTCATATGTTGACTTTACCCAAGTCAAGCACGATTCATCTTTTAGCTCAAATTCAGGTTTATAATGGATATTTTATAGGCAAAATATCGATTTATGGTCTCAAATTTGAGCCAACTTTTTTGGTTTGCCATTAACTTGTTATATAATTTTATCACCAACTTTTATTTTTACTTTGATTTTGGTCAATCTTGAATTTTATTGTGTGAAAGTCAAACACGACTTAAGAGACAGTGTTCATTTATCGACTAAAAATGAAAAAAAAAATAATAAAAATAAGAAAGAATATTGAAACCTCTAATCAGTTTTTTATTTTAAAATTTTGATAGCTAGATCAAGTGAGTTGGAAGCCAAAATTGGACAATAATTGCTCATGTTTCAAAAATACGCAAAATCTTTAAAGGTCGATTGATGATTCTATTGGAGACTGTTGCTACGAGTAATGTGGATTGTGTGGCGAAGAATCGAGTGTTAGAACTCCGCTATTATAGAACACAGGTCAAGGCCTTGGTTTGTTTTCGCTAGATGAAATTCAAGATTAGCCAAAATTAATATAAAAACAAAAGTTGATGACAAAAAATTATAACAAAGTAAATTAATAATAGAACAGATAATTAGGTCAAAATTAAGGCCATAAACGTATATTTTTCCTATTTTATATTAAAACCATGAGCCTCTAAATCCCCTTGTGAGTACCTTGTTAGATTAACTAAGCTCTCATATATTCTTCATTTACACGATCGAGACGAAGAAGTTTTGCTGACTTCATTGCGCACTAATGTCCTTCACGAAATTCCAAAAGACTCAATAAATCAGGATTCTGTATCCCTTATATTTCTACCAAATTCTTAAAAACTAGCTTCTGCAACGCTAATGTTCCTAATGCTCGAGAATGTTTCTTGTGAGGGACAAATCATAGGGAACACTCTATCCAATTACGTCTTGTTAGGCCTCCAAAGGACAACAAGACCTTTTGATTTGATTGAAATCCTCTCATAAAAGGGTAATTTCTCACGATTGAATTATTAGTTTTGGACCGACTTGCAAAGTGCAGAAAGCAATCCCCACAAAAGCCAAGGGATGGTACTCATGAGGAGGCAAATCTCTTTTGCATCGTTATTACTTTTTGTGTGTAAAAAAATTTAATCAAATAAAAAATGGGATTTGATCCTGTTCACTGTATTTTTTTTTAAATATTCTTTCTGACCATCGCATCCAATCCGTTCATATAATTTTGATCACAAGTCAAAATAAGTTTGATTTTCCGTGAGACAAAAGCCAACCTTTAATAGCTACTCAAAAATTTCTTTAAGAAAATATTACCAAAGAAATTAAACTAAGGAAATATATTACCTTTCTATGAAAGGTTATGTAAGATAATCTTAACCTTACGTGGATCATAATTATCCATTAAAAGGGAATCGTTTGGATAACTAAAGACATCATTCGTCTCGATGAAATATATCATATGTAAATGAGAAGTTTGAATTATTTTCAACTACAAAAGGTTGCTCATATGTTCAACCCAAAACCTTTTATAACGCATTATTCACGAGAATTTCATTAAATCAAAATCTCTTTGATATGATTTAATCCCTAATGAATATTTGCATCAAGGTGACACCTATTATATATTAAAAAAATTATTTATTGATAAGTTATTTAATTACCTTTTTGTATAGAAGCTTAATTATGTTAATTTTATTTTGTACGTTTAGTTTTTCAGTCTTGTATATAATTAGGTGAACTTGATATTGTAAAAACGAGTGAGAAAGGTGTAAGAGAGATAGAAAGAGCGAGTGTTGTAAGTTGCAAGTGTTTTTTAGTGTTGTTAGTCTCACAAACAGGAAAGAATGGGAGATGTAGAAGGTTGTAGTGTTGGTGAAGTCTTCTGTAAGGATGATTTGGAGGCCACAAAGGACTCTGTTGGAGGCCGTAAATAGTATTGAAGAAATGGGAGGCTAGCATAGCGTACAAGGTGAGAGACTGATCAACTTCCGTAATGCATTCTATGTGCAGCAAACCTAGGACATAGGTTGTAGCCTGCTTATGCGGAGTTTGCCACTAAGTCGTTATCTCGAGTAACAGCGCAAGGGAAGTTGTAGTTGGGTACTGTGCATGTGAGGACACCGCCGGAATATGTAAAGGGGCGGGTTTTGAAAACGCGCTCTCCAAAGGGATGTTGAAGTGGGCTCTTGTGCAGGTGAGGACACCGCCGAAGAGAAACGCCTGAAGGGAAGTTGCAAGGGTTATCGTGTATGTGAGGACACGCCCGATGGAAACATCCAAATAACTTTTACTTTTTTTAGTCACGCTAACCCATGCAAATCAGTCACTTGTAGGTGCATAATCTTCTGGTTTGTGTTGTAGATCACGCATCACCTTTTGTGTCGTTGATACATCTCGATTAGTGATAATAATCCAAAATATGGGTGAAGAGTGGACGTAGGCAAAGTTTGTTGAACAACTATAAAATTCTTGCGTCCTGTGAATTATTTCGAGATACATTCTATACATTACGTCTTACATAAGCTTATCTCAAATGTTTTATTTTACAGAAGCCATCTTCTGTTGAGTGTTGTTGAAAAGGAGTTAAAAATCCTTAATTCGACTTTTAATACTAACTCAATCCCTCGTAGCGTGACTAAATGACCAACACATGGTTCGTACAAACTATTTATGTTCGTTTGTATCTCCCTTCGTTGTTTTGAAATTTTAATGATTATTTGTGGCTTGCCATAATCTCAGCCAAAACATTTTCCATGACACTTAATTGCATTGAAACATGTATCATAAATTCTCAAAAAGGGCTTAAGGGAACCTCAATTTTTCTTTTTTTTTTGGTTGCCCGCCCGGTTTCCGGAGCTTCGCTCCGACTAATCTGGACTCGACCCGGGTAGGACACCTGGCTATGGTGGGTGAGTCTTCCAACAGGGGTGGCTGCGTACGGTAGGTTTCGAACCCGAGACCTCCTTAAGCGAATCCAAACTCCTTACCACTTGGACCAACCCCATGTTGGTAGGGAACCTCAATTTTTTTATCAATTGTCGACTTTGCCTACAGAAGCCGGTGGACAAGGTTTATAGAAGTTTGTCGACCAAGAAGTTCGTCGTCTTTACTACAGATGCTAGTCGACTATGCCTACAGAAGGCAGTCGAGTGGGCCTATAAAAGCTAGTCGATTTTGCCTACATATGTCAGTTGACTGGATAAAGGTCGGTTACGATAAAATTTCCATATGTGCTTTTCAATTATTGTCACATGATTAGTATTCTCTAATAGATGCCAAAATAAAAGACACGAAAATCATTTCAATCCAAGGATTGGCACCTCGTTGTCAACTCTATTTGTACTTCCCATTTCTCTTTCGGTGGAAATAAGTGTGCTTTCTCTCATTGTTTTTGCTCTCGCTTTGTTCTGAATTTCTCGGCAACCACACCTAACACCCACATCTATTTGCGCCGTATGTCTTTGTACGACAAGAATAGCCCTGGACAAATTTTCAAAGTCTCCTTTTATTTGCTACCACGAGGTTTTTTATGTCGATATATATATATTTATATGTGTTTTTTTCTAATGGATAGTTTTATGTTAGCTTTTCAGTTTTAATTTGACAGTTAATCTTATGTTTACCAAATTCAAACTTATAATAATTTTCTCGGAGTATTCATTTGATAAGACTGATTCGAAGGGTTCCCCTAGATATCATAGAATCTGACGATCCTGCTACACTAGGGATTGCTGAAATTGGAATATTATATGTATTCGATGGAGTAAATCTTACAAATATTCTGGAAGTAGGACGGTCAGGTAGGTGATTTTAAATTCCTTTTAATTTGCCGCCTCCTCATTTTGGTTATCCTTGCCCTTCTTCTCCATTTGTCCATCTATGATGCAGTCTCCATCCCTTCTGCCATTGGCGTTTGTGTGTTGAGAAGTTTGAAGTATCCTTTTGACATTGTGCTGACGTGAAATTGTATTTCGCGTAATACGTATCGAATTTTTCTGATAAGGGGATTCGTTTTTGGTCATCGTACAATAATTAAACAACATTAAAGAGAAAAGAAATTTGAAATATGATTAAGAATGTATAACGAGAACAAAGTTTTTACAACACTTGCCGACAATATGCAAGGGGAAAATGACAAAATAAACTAAAGGAACAATGGTGGATGCCGCGCATGGTGGGACGTGACAACGGCTACAACAGGTTCCTTTACTGGAGGCTATCTTGGTGGAAAGATAGAGGTGGCGAAGGTTGGCGGTTTCTGGACGCTTGAGACGGTTTCAGGACGTTGGGGAGAACGAAAGGCTAAAGACTAACTTAACCAAATTTGGACTTATGGAGTTGATGGTGCGTTTATTCTCTTTCATCTTACCTTTTATACATGTACCAATTTATAGTTATGTTAATAGAGTCTAAGCAACTTAGATCGTGTACACGATTGGATCCCTATTTTATGGGTATTATGAAGATCGTGTCTTTAACACCTGATTAAACTTGCCATGTGTCCCTATTTTAGTTCAACTAGTGTGGTTATATCTCAGTTTATTATCTCGAGGTTATTCTCCTAAGGACACCTAGACAGGGTTGTCGTCTTGGGATCAAAAGTTAGTTCTCAAGATGTGTCTTCTGAAGTTGTCTCGAAATTGTCCTTGGGAATCCACTCGTCTGTGATTCTTTGGTTCTTGAGATATGTCTTCTAAAGTCATCTCGAGATGGTCCTTGGGAATCCACTCCTCTGTGATTCTTTCATTCTTGAGATGTGTCTTTTGAAGTCATCTCGAGATCGACCTTACAAATCCTATTTCAAGATTCCCTTGTCTTGGGGAAAACGTTCTCTTGCATCTCGAGACTATCCTCAGACTAGTTTCTTGAGAACATACCTTCTTACTTCAAAACTCGAGATAATCCTTTGAATGATGTTTGACACGTTTGGGAAGGCTTCATAAATTTATTTGTACATTAAGCCCCCCTGTTTTGAGCATAATGTGAAGATACATTATGTTTATCACGTTGTCCATCAGGGTTTCGAAACTTTGTCTTTTGTTAATTAATGCATGGTTTTTAAAACTTCTCATCGCACACCTTAGAACTAAACGTCACATTATATGTAACTAGCTCCCCAAGAATGACCTCTCAACAGGGGAAGTGTGAGGCGTCATTTTTCCCGCCAAAAGATTAATCATCTCCTTAAAGCAAGTTTTCTGCTTCTCTTTAATCATCCCAAATTTCACTTGCTCCTTTCCACAACTAATTTCTCCTTGCTATTAGCAATGGCGTCTTCCTCCAAGAGTGCATTCGATCATGTTCTGTACGGTAGGTATTTCAAGCTCGTGACGTTAGGGCCTCTTGGCCCCCGTTCGCATTCCACCAAGACAATGGGGGATGGCTGAACGGATGAACTGGATAATGGGGGATGGCTGAACGGATGAACTGGACGAATATGGAACGATAGGTTGAGATCAACGGTGATTGAGGTGTGGGCGAAACGACTGTCCTTGTATCATCCTCCCATTCTTGAAGAGAGTTTGCCTGTAAACTAGCATCGTCGTCATCCTCAACAAACGGAATGAGATCCTTAATATTGAAAGTGGCAGAAACTCCATATTCTCCAGGAAGATCAACCTTGTAGGCGTTGTCGTTGATACGCTCGATGATCTTGAAAGGCCCTTCAGCACGAGGCATCCGCTTGTTCTTTCTCCTTGCGGGGAATCGTTCCTTTCTCGGATGAATCCACACTATGTCTCCGGGCGGAAAAACCTTCACTCTATTCTCGTGATTTGCTCTTTCTTGATATCGAAGATTAGCTTGCTTCTCATGGATCAATCTCATCTCCTTAGCGCGTTCTTCGGCTTCTCGGCTGATTGATTTCGCATTATGTAGATGCATTAGATCGACAGGAACCAAATGGTTGAGGCCATAGACTACCTCAAAGGGTGATGACTTGATTGTCGAACTCGGTGCTCTGTTGTAGACGAACTCAACATGGGCAAGCTTCACATCCCAATGCTTCTGGTTCTTCATGACCAATGTTCGAAGAATTGCAGCCATGGTTCGATTAACAACCTATATCTGACCGTCGGTCTATGGATGGTACGTTGTGCTAAAGATGAGTTTAGTTACAAGCTTGTGCCACAACGTCTTCTGGAAGTAACTTAGGAACATCATGTCGCGACCTAATACGATCGACTTAGGCACTGTTGGTGCGAAATATGTTCCCCGCAACACGTATAGAATTTTACAGTGATTTTGTGGTTGCCGTAAAGTAAGAGAACGGAGATTGAAAACGAAACAAAACTGGAGCTGAAATTGAACAACACTTAATTACAAAGTTTGGATTTCTGCAACACTTAAAGATATAATGAAAAGGATCAAATAACAAAAGGACAATGACGGATCTTCACGACGGAGAACGGACGAACTGCGGCTACTACATATCCCTTTAGTGGAATCTAACTTGTGGATCGGCGGTCGAATATAGTGAAGGTGGTGACGGTTTTAAGATGCTGTTTAGGACGCTTTCAGGACGTTGTGAGGAGAGCAAAAGCTGTAGACCATCTTAAACAAATTTGGGTTTGTGGAGTTGATCGTGTCGTTCTCGTCATTCTTTCTGCTTTTCATGTTTCTCAGAATTTTGCAGTTGCGATTATTCAGCTAGTTTGTAATCTCCCTAGATCGTGTGCATGATCGGATAGGAGCCATGCACATCACGTCTCAGACGACCCCTCTAAACATACCACGTGTCCTATTCCATCGTCGTGGCTTGACGTGGTTTAGAGTAAACGAGCTCGAGACTTTATGGATTATCAGTAATGGCAAGCTGCCAATGTCTCGAGCTATGTGAATTTGTCTATAGCTTAATCGAGAAACACTTGTCGAGTGACGTTACTCTTGGGCTCAAGAAGTATTCATCGAGTAACATTCATACATAGTCTTACCTCTTTGACCCATTAAGGAGGAAGCCAAAAATTCATGCGTCAACATTAGGCCCCCCTTTTGTTAAACATAATGTGGGGAATTTTATGTTTATCCTTCTGTAAAAATTTTATTTTCCAGTAATCAACACAGTAAAACATTCTTCTATCAAAGTTTGGCCCTTTTTTTGGACCAGATTTTGCCCCTGTTTTTTCTCTTCCTAAAGTTCTGAACTTTCTTCATCGGGGCAAGATACATAAGCAATGGCTCCCTGAAGATGTTCGACCAGGTGGTCATTCCCAATAGGTGGTCATTCCCAACGGGTGGTCATTCCCATTCTAGATTGTGATCCTTCGCTTATGACGTTGGGTCCTCTATTGCCGTCGACTGCCTTTAAGGAGCATAAGATTCCTCAAACTTATCTCTTAAATAAACCAACTATCCCGGTATGCCGCCCTGAATTTTGCGCCCCCTGTCAATTAGCTCAGTGCAAAAGAGCATGTAGGGTTTCCCCCAACCGATGCTTCTACTGAGAAGTGGTTTAAACTGTGGGAAGAAAAGTTAGACCAGAAGTTGTGATGCTTGGACTTAAAAGATTTGGTAGCCATCTCGAGGAACATGAGAATCTGTAATCCTAAAACCTGTTCTAGCTTGATTCCTTTTTGGAACATGAGAATCTGTGATCCTATAACTGTCAGTATAGAAGATGTCTGTTTGTTGACGAGTTGTTCAATCTCGGGTATTAATATCCATCATCATAAAGTAGAAGAAGACAAGTTCCAATACAACAGTCACAAGACCGGCCACACGGTCAACACTCATATGGAGCTATTCCGCGCTATAGGAGGAAAAACCACCAAATGGGAAGCAGAACAAGAATTTAACTTTTATCTCGAGTGGCTCAACAAGTATGTTTTTTGCAGACCTGGAAAGCAAGTTGCATTTTACATGTCTTGGATTGGCAATTTTTTGGTTCAAACTAATGGGACTGTAGCTATTGCACCTTTCCTTCTTCAACTGCTGTACAAAAGCCTTCGGAGTGCTTATGTTCTTGTGAAAAACAGGGGATTCCCGAGCCATCCATCTGGGGGTCCAATATGGTTACTATGCTTATGTACATATATCTGGATTTCTCGATCGATTTCCTTAGTGCTCACGGATGAGAGATGTTTTGGGCTCGATATAGCTCTTTGCATGTGCAGTGACTCGAGCTACTTGGTCCTTTAAGATTGTATCTTTCTTCATGAGTGAGTTGGCTAACCCGGAGGGAGAACGAGAATGAGAACCCTATATCCCAATAAGTTCTATGCTGCTGGAGATAATTTCACGAAGTGGTCTTATTGGGACAGGGCCTTGACACCTCGGGACTTAGTGGGAGTCGGCCCAGGAGACAAATTCACGTTCGAGATGTATAACCCTCAACATTGTTCTAGACAACTCGGTTTCCTCCAAGACGTCAGCGTTCCTTTCTCGAGATCATATAACAGTTTTATATATGGGAAGACTTTAGCCAAGCATTTCAAGGAAGTAAACGATGTATTATCTCGAACTTCCTTATCTCTAATCGAATTCCCTTTCTTGAGGAATGGTGGGATTTTTGCATCCAAGCTTTTTCAAGTCTACTGGACCATGACATGGTCTACATTGAGAGGTTTTATGACTATCTTGGACGGCAACCTGGACGACCTTTACGTACTTGGTCCCGACCCAAAGAGTAAGTCACGAAACTCAGACTTATATTATCAGTTGTTATTAATTTGATTTTGTATATTTTACAGCTATGGTTAAGATTGAGACTGGAGTCTTGTCCGAGGCAACCGCTGTTCAGGAACCTTTAGAACCAAAGAAGAAACGCAGGACTCGGACTCTAAAGTCTCTTGAAAAAGGAGTTCTTGGAGAAGAACGATCTAAAATTCGCGAAGATCGTCCCTCTAAGTGGCATAACAAGGAAGCTGGTCATGAGGATCTGCCTCCTTTTAACAGGCTAAGACATGGTCTTAGGAGACCAACGATGCCCGTAGTTGAGGAACCTGTTGTTCGAGTTTCATATGGAAGTTTTGAGGCGAATCCATCCATTCCACTTCTTCTCGAAGAATCATCAACCATGAACATTAATGAGCAGCTAGAAAGTCTCGAGGTAGATCGAGATTTGTTAGCTATAGAATCCTCTACTGTTAAGGACCTTGGAGGTAATTCCCGAACATTACACGTCCCTAATAATGAGGTATTTTCTCTAAATTCCTGTTTCTTTGAATTCATTTTCTCTTCATATTCTTTACTTCTAAGAATAGAACAGGCCGATTTACAAGTTGAAGGAATCGAGGCGGGAACTCGAGATGCTTCCTTGCTTTCTCGAGATGCTTTGGAAACTCGAGGTGATTTGCCTCTCGAGGACGTTGGGGTGACTCGATAAAACGCTCCTACTTTAGAAACTCGAGATGCTTCACCTCCCAGGGATGTTGAGACAACTCATGATAAAAACGAAGAGTCTGAAATGGAGCCTACTAACATTCCTTCCGCTGTCATGGAGGAGGCAACAGGTACAACAGAGCTGCCTTCTAAAGATACTCTTCAAGAGGATATTCCATCCGGGGTAAATCAAATGTTTTCCTTTCAAATTTCAAGTTTCAAAGTTTCTCTTTTTTCTAACTATTTACTTATTCTTGCAGCAGAATTTTAATCTTCAAACTCCAGTAGTGAATCTTCCTATTGATGGCATTAATGATGAACTGGAGGATGATAGTTTCATATCTGGGGAAGTGGCTAATGAAGAACTATTGGATGATGTTCAACAACTTCAGGAGGACTTCCAGTTCGTGATTGACTTCCTCTACATTGCCATTATCTACACAGAGAGTAGCTTCGAATAATACAGAGCTACGCTGAAAAGGATTGTCCTTTCTCCTCTAGTGACAGTGGATTAAATCATTTCTTGCAACCTTGCTCGATCGCGTTACTGGCTTTACTGGCATGACTATGAGCATGATCAAGACACCAGGCATAAGGCTCTAGCGATTGAAGCCCAACAAGAATTGGCTAAAGCAAAAGTCCAACATGAGCTCAACCTCTTAAATGCAAAGATTGAGCGCAAAGTCATCGCCAAAGTGCTGTTCGGGAAAAAATGTAGAGACTCGCCAAGTGAGAGAAGGTTCTTTTAAAATCCTTATATAAACTCGAGAGCGCTCGAGTCATGAAGTCATCTACCATATAGCCGAGTGAAACTCTAAGGCGGGAATCCGTGTTGGCCAAGGCTGTATTAAAAAAGACAAGATACGAGAGGAGCAACACTTAAAACTTGTTAAGCGTTTCATTGACTATCAACCTAAGCCATACTGAATTTTCTTTTGTCTTCAATGACATTTAGTGGCATTCAATGCCTTGAATTCTATTAGTCTTCTTTTCTTGAAACGCTTTTAACTTGTCCAAGACGTTTCACTGCAACATTTACCCTCTTTCCCTTTGACCAGTCTTAAAACCGTAAAATAAGGTTGTTAAGATTCTCTACAAAACAACAGTTTCTAAGATTCTCCACAGTTTCTTCACCAGTCTTGCAAGACTATCCTCGACTGTGCCTTTTAGATGGCTATAAATAGACTCGATTTTTATGTGAAAAAAACACACTCTTCACACCAAACATGTCTTGTCAAGATGTCATTCTTCTTTCACAAAACTCTTCTTCCTCAAAATCTCTTCTAGTTTCCAAAGCCTATGTTCACAACACTTGGTTCCTTGAAAGCCTAGGTTCACAACCTTAGTTTTGTATCTACCCGTGGCATCCTACGGGCTTCTTTGTCTGGGCATATTGCAATTCGGCTCCTCCTGTCCGCCAGATGACATTGGAGAAGGAAGGGGACCACCAGTCAGACACCTGGGAGTGGGCCTGTCAGATGGCCCGTGGAGACGGAGGGATTCGTGGCGACTCCTCTCTATGTTTTGGTTTCCTACGGGAGAAGCTATAGGCAAAAAGAAGAGTTCTTTCCCCTGTGAACTACTCATACCAACTCCAAACGCTCCATTAGAATTTCCAGAATGTGGCTCAACACAGTCGTTGTTAGACTTCCATTAACCTTCTGCTTTCCAGCGGCCCTAGCGTCTCCCGTGAATGAGTTTTCTCCTAAGGATTCATTATTTTTCACAGATTTATCACCCCTAAGGAGACTTATCATATCTATAAGTTCTTCATGGTTTTCATCCATTCGTATTTTCAGTTCCCTATGACTCTCTGTTAATGACAATTTCAGTTCTCTTATAGCATTACCAAACTCTTGCTTGGTTATCAAGTCAGTAGGAGAGTAAGCAAACCAAGGGTTATTCGGAGGCCCTATGAGCACATCCTGATTACCCTCATTCTGATTTTCATTGATTTCCCCTATATCATTAGGGTTAACCTCTATAGGATTTTTCCCACTTTTAGAACGCGGCATATTTTCAAGAGGCTTTGTGAATTCATAATCTCCCATTGTGGTCGCCAAAAACGTGTTGGCGCGGAATATGTTCTCCGCAACACGTATCGAATTTTAGAGTGATTTTATGGTCGCCGTAAAGGAAGAGAATGCAGATTGAAAAGAAAACAACTCTGGAATTGAAATTGAACAACACTTATACAAAGTTTGGATTTCTACAACACTTACAGACATAGCGAGAAGCACCTACTCTTGGGCTCAGGAGGTATTCCTCGAGTAACGTTCATACGGTCAACAGGTACCCCATGCAACCTCAACACTTCTCGAAAATACAAATATGCTATGTTTGTTGCGTCGTCTATGCTCTGGCAGGGAATGATCTGTGCCATCTTCGAGAATCGATTGAGCACAGCCATGATCGAATCCTTCTTCCGCTGCGACCGGGGTAGACCCATGAACAAATCGAAACTCACATGTTCCCATAGTCATTTTGGGACGGGCAGTGGAGTGTATAGGCCTTATGGTTGGACTCGGCTCTTCGCCTATTGGCTGATAGCACATCTCGAGATAAGACTTCGCACTTACTTCTCCATTTGAGGCCAGTAGAAATTCTCCTGAAGCATTGACAACGTCTCGTCGACTCCAAAATGTCTGGTGAATCCTCCTCCATTGAATTCTCGAATGAGCATCTCTCGCGGCGAACTCCTGGGAATGCACAACTTAGAATTTCGAAAGAGAAATCAATTCACCCGATGGAATCGATTGATCACCTGGGTGGTGCATTGGGCGAAAATCCCTCCAAAATCTTCGTCGGCCTTGTACAGGTCTTTCAAGTACTCGAAACCAATAAGCTTGGTCTCCATTGTGGACAACAAGGTCATCTTCCTTGAAAGGGCATTTGCAATTACATTCTTCGCTCCAAGTTTATGCTTGAGGACAAAAGTGAAGGATTGAAGAAACTCGACCTATTTCGCACGCCGGTCACCAAGCTTGTGCCGACCATTGATGTATTTGAGAGCTTCATGATCGGTGTATAGCACGAACTCTCTAGGCAGTAGGTAGTGGCGCCACGTCTCCAAAACTCGAACGATGTCTAGAAACTCTTTTTCGTACGGCGAATAGTTGAGTTTCTCACCATTGAGCTTTTTATAATGTAAGTGACGGTACTCCCTTCCTGCCCCAGCACTCCTCCTATTCCAACTCCAAATGTGTCACATTCAACTTCGAATGTCTTTGCAAAGTCAGGTAAGGTGAGAACGAGTGCTTCGCTTAGACATTCCTTGTGTCGCTCGAAACTAGCTTGTGCGGCAGAAGTCCACTCAAACTTGTCTCCTTTTAAACACTCGGTGAGAGGGGCAGCAATCGAGCTGAAACCTCGAGTGAATCTTCTATAGAACGACACTAAGCCATGGAAGCTACCTTGTGGTAGCTTCCACTCGACGCCTTCCTTCATTTGAATCTTGTGGTAGCCACTTCGCAAGTCTACCTTCGAAAACACCTGTGCTTCATGCAACTCATCCAACATGTCATCTAGTCGACGAATTGGGAAGCGATACTTCACCGTTTTCTTGTTGATCGCTCAACTAACCATGCACATTCGTCAAGTGCCATCCTTCTTTGGCACCAATATTGCCGGAATTGAGCAATGGCTCAAGCCCTCTCGTACCAAACCTTTCTCCAGTAGCTCATGCACATACCTTTGAAGTTTCTTTGCTTCCTCGGGATTGCATCAATAAGCTGGTAGGTTGGGTAGGACGCTCCTGGAACAAAATCAATTTGGTGTTGGATACTTCGCAAGGGTGGTAGTTCAATCGGTAACTCCTTCGGGAACACATCCCTGAACCCCTTCATTAAAACTTTCGCACGAATGGTCTTGGGCTGCTTCGACCAGAACCAAAAAGTAAACATCATTGCTTTCGCGCATTGCCCGAATCAACTCCATTTGCTTAATAACTTGAGCGGGGGACTGGTGGATGGGTGCTTCTCCTGGAGGGGCAGTTAAAGGCATCATGGTGATCTTCTTTTCATCGACACTGATGGAATAAGTATTGCGATACCCGTCAGCTGTGCTCGTCGATCAAATTGCCACAGCCTTCTTAGGAGCAAATCGCACGCATCCATTGGTATCACATCACAAACGACTTCATCCCTGTAGCTTTTCCGAATCGAGAAAGGGACTCGCGCTTGTTGCGTCACTCGAACATGTTTGTCCTTATTGAGCCATTGTTGGTGATAAGGATGAGGGTGAGGTGTTATGGGCAACTTGAGTTTCTCGATCACGGTTCTAGAGACCGCATTGGTGCAACTTACGCTGTCTACAATTACCAAACAAACTTTATCTTTAATGGTACACCTGGTATGAAGGATGCACTCACGTTAGTTCTCCTCGTGAATTGGTGTTGCGTTCAAAGCCTTGACTAGCAATTCTACTTCGTCCGAATACTCCTAAGTCTCCTCTTGATCCCAAATCGGATCTGCATTCTCAACGGACTCTTATTCTCTATCGAACAACTCTCTAATGACAACGTTTCTTCTCGTCGGACACTCCAAATCCGTGTGTCCTATTCCTTGGCACTTGAAACATTGTCGATTGGTATCTCGCTCATTCGACTTGACTTCAGGTCTAGTAGTCAATGGTGGAGTTTTCCTTAACGTAGTCGACGAGGGCTTCGCCTAGGAGCAACCCCCTTGTTGAAAGGCGAAGCCTTCACAAATGAACGGCCGTTCGACCTCCTTGCTTGTTGCTGCTCAACCTTCTGTGCAAGCACTCGAACATCGTCAAACGTCCAATATTGCTGAAGGTTAACTTCGTCTGCCACCTGGCGCTTAAGTCCACGAAGATACCTAACAATAATTTGCTCGGGGGCTTCTTGGACATCCCACTGCAGCAAGAGTCTCTCGAACTCCCTCGTGTACTCCAACACACTTGATTCTTGTCGAAGCGACTACAACTTGCGATAGAGATCTCGTCGATAGTGCTTTGGAAAAAATCCCTTGCTCATAGCCCTCTTCATTTTTGACAACATCTGGATCTTGTCACGTCCTTTTCTATGGCGTAATAATTGGTGTTCTCCCACCATAGGCTGACGTACTTATTCAATTTCAACGCTGTCAATTTTACTTTACGATCATCGGGCACCTCTTCGTAATCGAAGATGTGCTCAAGCATGCCAATCGATGAACTCCTCGGGGTCAAGGTTTCCCTCAAACTTTATAATTAGGGCACTCATCGTTTGGGCTCTCCTTTTCGGTCGTTGATTTTCAGGTGATGATCCTCGTTAAGAATCTTCTTGCCATGGATTCTCTTCTTCGTTTTTGTCTATTCAAATGCGGAAGGCGATCCATTATGGGTTCGCAACGATTGTAGCTGTCGCTAAAGATCAGCGATTTGCTGCTCAGTCCGAGCGATGTGTGCTTCGTCAAGAGTCTTACAGCATCGTAATCTTTCGGCCATTGATAACCGTGTGCTCAACAACAACATTGCACTATGATACCAAAATGATGCGGGGACGACAAGGAATAAATTATTCCAATACTGAAAACGAAGGGGACGTCACTAAGGATGCGAAATGGAGTGACGCAGGAATGGTTAGAAGGATAGATAATGGGAGATGACTGAACGGATGAACTAGATCGGTATGGAAGGATAGGTTGAGATCAACCTCCACGGATATAGAAACACCGCCGTGGAAAAAGTCTCGAATAGAACTCACCTATCACACGGATGCAGACACACTGCCATGAACAAGACCAAGGGTGAGGAACAACACAGAGGATACAGACACCCCACTACTTATTGAAACACTCTACTCAATCAGCAATTGGAATCCACCAAATAAAGAACGAGGTTGAAAGAAAAACCACTTCTTCGGATGGGAAGTGTAATTTGGGTTTAAAAAGTCTGAATCATCTATCTCAACTCTTACAAGGCATGGGCTTATATAGGCTACCTATAGAAAAGACAATAAAGGAAATGAAATAAAAGATACAGAAATAAAATCAGAAGATAAGGAAGGGAAATATTTAATTTCCCCCCAACAAGATCTGAAAAGATACTGGAGTAGGGTAGAGGAGCAGGCACGACTCTTGGGGTGCAAGTTGTCGGACCTAACTCGTTAGATCGTAACCGCTCTTGAGTTGCTCGTCGCTTGGTTGCCTTTCGTCACCTGAGAGACACGTCGCTCGGTGCTCCTCGCCGGCTTGCTTACTCAATGATAAGCAAGTTGATACCTCCAGTAGCCAACGGTAGTTGAGGAGTGGGCGAAACGACTATTGTCCTTGTATCAAACTCTTTTCTAGTGTGTCGCCCAGATTTCTTAGCGCTAGTCAACTGGAACAATCTAAGGGAACACATCGGTTTTCTTTCTACGAACGGGGTGATTGAGAGATTGGAGAAAAAGCTTCACTGCTTGGGCCCGTAGAATTTAGTGACCATCTTGAGAAAAATGAAGGCATACGATCATAAAAACTGTGCTAGTTTGATCGTTTTTTGGAACTCAACTCTCAACGTTTTCTTGACTGGCTGCTCTACAATGGGGGTGTCGTGTCTTCACGAGATGACAGAGGACGAATTCAAGTGTGCCCACAAGATCCACAATAGTGTCTCGAAACACATAGAGTTATACAAGACGAAAGGACTTAATGCATGGGGTCCATAACAAGAGTTCGAGTTCTATTTCAAGTGGTTGAGCAAATATATAATCCACTGTCCCGGGAAACAAGCCACCGTGTATATGTCTTGGATCATCAATTTCTTGGTAGATTTCAAATGGACAGTGGCTTTGCACCTTTTATTCTTTAATTGTTATATCGGAGTCTCAGATATTCTTCCGACTTCAAGTTGGGAAAAGGTTTTCTAGCTTACCTGTCAGGAGGGCCTATATGGCTTTTACATCTATGGGCACACGTCTGGTTTCCCAATCTTGCTTCCTTTAACAGATCAGTTATTGTCAGCCCGGGGTGCATTGATCTCAAGATAGTGATAAGCTAATGCGAGAATTCTAACAACTGGTCCTCCGAGGCTACAATTGCCTTGATGCACAAGATTGTCGATCTTAGCGAGGATCATGAGTGAACTCCCTACCTAGTAGACAACAGATTCTACTCTCTTCGAAACGAGCTTCACACGTATCAATATTGGGATAGAGTCCTAACACCTCGAGACCTTGTAGGCGTGGACAAGAAAAACTTCATAATTGAAGTCTACGACCCTCAATTATGTACTTGACAACTTGATTTTTTTCAAGGCATAAGTGTTCCCCTTTGGAGGTCGTACAACGATTTCATTCGAGGCAAGTCATCAAGAGTGCCATTCAAGAGAGTAGCTGAGGTGATGTCTCGGGTCGAGATTCCCCCGATTGACTTTCCCTATTTGAGGAATTTCAAGATCTACGCCATCGAGTTGTTCATGCGTTCTTGGACAATAACATGATTTGAGATGCAAGACATCATGACTATTTTCAATGCTCCTCTAAATGACCTCTATATTCCCAAACTCAATCCTAAGAGTAAATTGTTTCATACCATCTTGACCCAATGTATTATTTCTGATGTAGTTGAGGTAAAGATCGAGATGTGGATTCTTCCCCTTGAGTCTACGACTGTCGAAATCCCTCCTCTAGAGTGACCTAAGAAGAATCGCAAGGCACAAGTCGCCAAAGTACAACTAGAAATCGATGACAATCTTGAGGAATAGAATCTTGAGAAATTATTTGAAGTCCATGCAGAGATGCAAACCAAGTCTCGAGACGATCGACCCTCGAGAAAAGACTACAATGACGAGAACGAGGAGGAATAACCTTCGGGTAAAAGGCAAAAATGAGTCAGTAAGAGAAGGGCAAAGCCTATTCTCGAGCAACTTGTGCTCTATGACTTAGAGACGAGCAAGGAGACGGAAGCTCATGCCTCGTCTCCGCCAAAAATGGTATCTGCTCCATCCTTCCTTGAGAAAGTATCTGATGCGCTACCACCACGGAAACGGGAAAATAGCTACGCCGGCGAAAGTGCACAAAATGGGAACGATGTAAACAAACCGAAACGAATGAAAAGGATAGGACTCGGACCACTACGGGTACAGCCTAAGCACCACCGGGACTATCACGAGGGTTGAACGCCATACAACGGCATAAAGAAACACCATCGGTTATGGGAATGCTCGGATAAAATCTCGTCACACTTGGAATCCACCAAATGATAGGAGAAGTTGTGCAAAGTTCAAACTAGATCTTGACGGCTGCCAAATTCGGGTAAAAAGTTAAAAAGGTTCTCTTAAACCTAAACACAAGAGTCCTATTTATAGAGGACCAAAAGTGGGTTAACCCTAACTCCTAATTAAGCCCAAAATAGTAAAACCAAAAGCTAATTACGAACAAGTCCCAAAAAGTAATAACGAAGGAAACTGGGCTTGACTTGTAGTTTTCTCGAACCTGGAGCGACTAATGCTTGATCTCGAGACGCTTCTCGATCTCAAGATAAACTCCCGTCTTCTCGAGTTAACGAATTAACTCGACCACTTCAACAGCGTAAAGGTGCTCCTAGTCTCGAGCGCTCCTCTCGACTTGTTCTCGACTGAGCCTTGCTCAATCCAACCTCCTGAAATTAAGGGGTTCTTCGTCATCCTCATATAAGGCGACATCCTGGACATTGAATGTCGCCGACATTCCATACTCCCCTGGCAAGTCGATCTTATAAGCATTGTTGTTCATCCTCTTAATGACTCGGAAAGGACCATCGGCCCTGGCATGAGCTTATTCTTCTTCCTTGTTGGAAACCTCTCCTTTCTCAAGTTAATCCAGACAAGATCTCCTGGTTCACCTTAGACTCGTACTTCTCATTATGTTGTTCAATAAGGGTTTGAATATTTGTATGGAGCATTAACACCTTTGCAGCTCGTCGAACCGCATCCTTCTCGAGTATACCTTTACTAGGCATTGGTAGTAACTCGACTGGGATTCTCGGGTTAACACCATACACCATTTCGAATGATGTAGCTCGAAGAGTCGAATGAGGGGCACGATTGTTAGAGAACTCAGCTTGAGCGAGCTTAATGTAAATCCTTCTGATTCTTAAACACCATAGCTCGAAGCAGGCTTCCCAGAGTCATGTTCACCACCTCAGTTTGCCCATTTGTCGATGGATGGCAAGTGTCTTCTAGAAATAGCTCAAGAACTTAGCATATCGATCCAACACGGTCGATGATGGGACCCCATGCTGACGAACGATTTCTCGAAAATAAAGATATTCCACATGAGAAACAACCTTGATCGAGCCCTTCTGCCTTGTGTTCGGCGCAATCCAAGGACGAAATTCATGCTCACATGCTCCCATGGACGTTCAGCCATAGGGCTGGATGTGACTCTTTGCGCATTGACAGGTTGCGCAATGTCGGACCAAATTGTGTACGTCCTTAGCCATTCGAGGCCAGTACAAATGTTCCTGAAACATCTCAAGAGTGTTTTCAACTCCTAAATGGTAAACGAGTCCTCCTCCATGTACCTCTTGAATAAGATGCCCTCGAATGGAACTTCGAGGGATGGATAACCTCACTCCTCTAAACCGAAAGCCATCGGATAGATGATAATGCTCAATAGGCTTCTCGAGACATCCCTTATACACCTCTCCGAAGTCTACCCCTGTCGGGTAAAACTCTTTCAACATCTCCAATTCGATCAACTTCAATTCCATCCTGGCCATAAGAGTTGATTTTCTCGACAATGCATATGCTACGACATTCTTCACTCCCGGCTTATGCTTCAAGACGAAAGTGAATGATTAAAGAAATTCCACCCACTTTGTATGTCGTCGGTTAAGCTTTGCCTGCCCATTAATATGCTTTAAAGACTCATGATCAGTATGAAGAACGAACTTCTTGGGCATCAGATAGTGACTCCATGTCTCGAGTGAACGAATGATAGCATAAAACTCTTTATCATAGGTCGAGTAATTTAATCGATATCCATTTAACTTCTCGCTAAAGTATGAAACTGGTCGACCCTCTTGCTACAACACGCCTACCAATCCCTACTCATGAGACGTCACACTCGACTTGCAACACCTTCTTGAAGTCAGGGAGTGCCAATACAGGCGCTTCGCATAAACGACTATTGAGCAACTCGAAACTAGATTGAGCCGCAGGAGTCCACTTGAAAGTCATCGCCTTCAAACACTCCGTTAGCGGGGCTGCAATTAAACTGAAGTCCTTGATAAATCTCCGGTAGAATGAGCTGTCTTGGGAATAGGCCAATCTCAAATAGCAACTACTTTACTATCATCCACCTAAATTCATTCTCTCGATATGACGTACCCCAAAAAGACAAATTTGGAAGTCGAGAACTCGCACTTCTTGTTGTTCCCGAATAGTTGTTGTTCCCTCAACTTCTTGAACAACTGTCTAAGGTGTTCAATGTACTCCTCCTCATTGCAGCTATATACAAGAATATCATCAAAATAAACAACCATGAATTTGCCAATGAAAGGACGAAACACCTGGTTCATCAGTCGCATGAAGGTACTCGGCACATTCGAGAGACCAAACGGCAAAACCATCCACTCGTACAACACGAATTTGGTTTTGAATGCCGTCTTCCACTCATCTCCCTCCTTTGTCCGAATCTAGTGATATCCACTTCGTAGGTCCACCTTTGAGAATACTGTCGATCCATGCAACCCATGGAGCATATCATCAAGTCGAGGAATGGGAAATCGATACTTGATGGTGATCTTATTTATTGTTCGACTGTCGACACACATCCGCCATGAACCATCCTTCTTGGGAACCAAGATAGCGGGAACGAAACACGAGCTGAGGCTCTCTCGAACAAAGAATCGTTCAATGAGCTCATCGACCTGTCACTACAGCTCTCGCCTTGTCGGGATTACATCGATACACAGGTCGATTAGGCAGCGACACTCAAGGAATGAGGTCGATCTGATGTTGTATGTCCCTCAGCGGAGGAAGTCCTCCCGGCATCTCTTTGGGAAACACATCCTCGAATTCTTGTAAAAGTTCTCGAACTCGAGGTGGCAACATTGAGGCCTGCTCTTTCCATCCTCGAACAAGATCAACATATACACATACTTCTCCTCTCGAATAGCTCGAGTCAACTCAATAAACTTTGAACTGACTTCTCGAGTTTGATATGGAGATAACAGTTCGGCTAGAGCTTGTGTGGTCAAGGGAAGAAGCGTAATCTTCTTCTAGTCGATAGTGATGGAATATGTATTCTTGTACCCATCATAAACTCTTCGCTGATCATATTGCCACAGCCTTCCCAATAACAAGTGACATGCATTCATCGGTACTACATCGCAAGTCACTGTGTCTTTGTAGTTCTGACCAATCATCAACGAGACCAACACCTGCTTAGGCACCCTTAGATCATTCTCTTTGCTCAACCATTGGAGCTTATATGGTCGAGGATGTGGCTTAGTCGATAACTCTAGTTTCTCGATCATGGAAGTAAAAGCCACATTAGTGCAACTCCCACCGTCAACAATCACGTGACACACCTTTCCCAGCACAGTGCATCAGGTCTGAAAGATCCTCTCCCTCTAATCAACTTTTTTGGGCGCTATTTTTGCTTTAATGGCCTTCGAATCACCAACAACTCATCCTCATCGGGTTCCTCCACCAATTTTTCCTTGGCATCCCAAATGGGTTCTCCTTTGATCATCGTCCGAAAGCTCAATAATGGTAACAATTTGTCGATTCGCGCACTCGGAAGCTATATGCCCAATCCTTGGCACTTAAAACACTTTCTCGAGGCACTAGTATGTGGGGGGTGGCCGAACTTCAACCTGGGCCTTGTCCTTACTCGAGATTGGAGTTCTCGAGGATGAACTCCCTTTGCTAAAAGGAGTGTTCCTCATAGCCAGCCTCACAAGTGTTCTCCTAGCATTTTGCTTCTCGACTTTATGGGCTAGGCTGCCTACATCCGCGAAACTCCAATAAAGGCTACAACTCGACAACATATGCCACCTGGGTTTTCAGCCCTTTAATATACCTAGCAATGGTTTGCTTAGGGTATTCAGTTATATCACATTGGAGCATCAATTGCTCGAACTGCCGAGTGTACTCAAAAACACTCGAAGACTTGTGAAGCGAGTTCAATCTGAGGAACAAGTCGTGTTGATACTGTTGGGCAGAAACCTCTCGTTCATCTCCCGTTTCATTTTTTCCCACGAGCGAATCTTCTCATTCCTTTCTTGACGACGCTGCTGATTCAAATTCTCCCACCATAAACTAGCGCACTTTTGAAGTCGAAGGGCTGTCACCTTGACTTGCCTTTCCTCAGGAGCCTCCTTATAATCGAACACTCTCTCAGTGGCAAGAAGCCATTCGAGAAACTCCTCGGGGTCTATCCTTCCTTCAAATTCGAAAATGTCAAATCGAATATTAATAGGACGTGCGGGTGGACGGTCTCGAGTTTGCCTCCTCGAACTCTCCTCGCCCCGAGTTGATCGCCTAGGCTCTCCTCGTCCCCATATCTATACATAAACGGATTTTCTTACGCATCCACAAAATATCGAGGAGACTGTAGTTCAGGTGGCCTCCCTTCTTATAGGAGCTACTGCATATGATGACGCAACTCGTGAACCTCCTGTTCTAAACGAGTCGAACGGGCCTTCTTCAACGTCATCCCACGTCGGAATCTGTTCGCCATCACTTCAATCGTGCGCTCTACTGTAACCTAACGTTCTAAACAACCAGACGCTCTCAACAATCTTGCACTTTCCAACACCCAGCGCTCTCCAACAACCGGTGATCTCCAACAACTGTGCGCTATGATACCAACTGATGTGCTACCATCACGGAAACGGAAAGATAGCTATGCTAGTGAAAACGCACAAAACGGGAACGACGTAAACAAATCAAAACGAACGAGAAGGATCGGACTCGGACTGCCACGGAGCCTAAGCAACATTGGGACTGTCACGAGGGTTGAACGCCATACAACGACACACATAAACATCACTGATTATGGGAACGCTCGGATAAAATCTTGCCACGCTTGGATTCCACCAAACAATAAGAGAAGTTGTGCAAAAATCAAGCAAGAACTTGATCGCTGTCAAATTTGAGTAAAAAGTTCAAAAGGTTCTCTTAAACCTAAATAAAAGAGTCCTATTTATAGAGGACCAAAAGTGGGCTAACCATAACACCTAATTAGGTGTAAAATAGAAAAACCAAAAGTAATAACTAAGGAAACTAGGCCTCACGTCGGCTGGCCTTAGTTTACGTGAGCCACAACTTGAAATTTTCTCGAGCCTAGAGCGACCGATGCTTGATCTCTAGACGCTTCTCGATCTCGAGATAACTCTGGTCGTCTCGAGTTAATGAATCAACTCGACCACTTCAACAACGTAAAGGTGCTCCTCGTCGCGATTGCTCTTCTCGACTTGATCGCGACTCGGCCTTGCTCAAACCAACTCGCATCAGTATCTCCAATGGCGAATCATGACTCAGAGGCGAATATCGAGATGGAAATTCCTGCCTCAACCTTGGCCTCATTTCCACCGGAAAGAACATCTTCCCTATTCGAGACGACATAAATGAGAACTTCTCCTAAAAATGATTTCGTTGCATGTATGTTTCATTCACCCAGCATCTTACATTAATTATTTTCTTTCTTGCGCTTACTCATATCTTGGTGTACACCACTCCTGCCCATTCCCGACGAGCCTGCCCAAGCCCTCGCTCGGTCATCCAAAGGGTGACCGACGAAAGGCAGAGCGTGATCCAAAAGGGAACAAAAGGAGGACTGTGATCGTTCGTGGCTCTGTATATAACATGTTTCTCGCTTAACTTAGGTAAGCTAAAATGGAGTTGTCACCCAGTTTATTTAAAAAGTGGTATAAAGTCAAAAAACCTAAGAAGGTTTGGGAATTTCTACTTACTCTCTAACTCAAACATGCGAAGAAGAGGTGGTGATGCTCTCAAAAAGTTTCCTGTTACGGGTATTGGACCAGGTCTGGGCTTTTAGGCCCAGATTCATGTCGTTGGGTTACGTGCTTAGACCCGATTCGGACGTTGAACCGGAACTCATATGTGATGATCACATGCATAATCACATATAATTATTTAGATCAAATAGGTAGGAAAGGGTGGTAACCGTGGGCCTAAGCACCTAGGCCCACGACCTGTTACAAGTGAAAAATAGAAAATCGGGAAGGACGCACCTTCCCTCATGTACCTTAAATTTGACGGTTGGGGCCGCTTTAAGGTTTTCATTCATCGCGATTTTTACACAAGCGGTCTATTACACACGTCTTCTAGAATTTCGTCTAGTGTGATATGTCTTCGAAAATTGTCTTGTCGAGTGCTGGTAGGTGGATGGATAATGTACATGTAAATAAAAAAATGGAATATGGATGCAGTCAATAAATTCTAATTGAAATGTAGACATCAATTAGAATTAACCGGGTAAGTCGGAATGAGACTTACGTGATTGGTTCGCACCCTTTAACCGCGAATGCATCCCGTGTGACGCGGGTCATTTTCACATGTGAGAACAATAAGAGAAATGAATGCCTGAATTAGCAAATGAAATCACGTCTTCATAAGATAATTAACATGGACGAATCATCTCAAAATGGACAATCAATGTAAGTGCCTTATCAAACAAGTATGAAAATTTAAACGATCAATACAGGATATGAATGATAATCCCTCAACCTCAATGTAGGAGTGGGTATCCAAACAAAATTAATGTGGAACAATATTGCAATAAAATCATCCGGTAAATAAGCAATGATTAAAATGCGAATTTGTGCAGCGACTTATTTGAACAGTCACAAATAATAGATAACTTTCATCTCTGAGCATGGAATCATGCATTCTAACACTCAAAACAAAGCTATTCAAGTTACAAATACAAATTACCTTGACATTCCAAACTCAAGATATAAGTGAAAATGTGTACTTCCGTCATGTAGAGGAAGGTAAATCCGAAGCAAAATTAACTTGTTCACAACACTGAAACATGCATAACTCGACAAATATGGATTATTAAGCCACCAAATAAAAGAAGCACCTAATATTATGAGTTTTATGCAAGTTTACATCAATTCGTGAAACAAAAGATCAACCGTAAGCACATGATTTATTAGAAACTGACACTGTTTTAGTGTTTAATCGAACATCATAGCTCAAGACTCCAAATCATGCTTGGTTAGTCTTGTTAAGTTTGTATTTAGGTTAAGAATCCAATGCAGGTGGTTTCGTTCAATTTCAACATGCAAGCGAAAAGTTTGACATGAAATACAAACACTAGCGTAGGCTGATCCGAGATTCACCTCCACTTACCAACGTTGCCTTCGTCCGATGGGAGTTCGAATCATGTCCCAACATGTAAGGACAAGCAAGGAGAAGAGAAAGACAAGAGAAAGACATCAAACCTATGTCAATAAAATCAAACTGTGGTGAAATTACTCACATTCGCGGGAATCTTGTTTCCCGGGTCTTCGGGGGTTCGACCAGACCTCTGATGACATATAAGCTTGATATTTGATCCAAGATACTTCTTTCCTATCTCATTTCATTGGTCGCTTGCAACGAAGTAAAAGGGAAAGGAAAGCAAGGAATTAAAAAATGAATGTGACGAAAAATTCTCAAACATATGCGAACTATCAATGAGATTTAGTCAGCCAACTAAGGAATTCATGAGCAAACCAAGAATTCCTAGTAAAAAAAAAAGTTAATGGCAGACCCACAGGTAGACGTTAATCAGGGAATTCTAAATCTAAACAACCAAACATAAGACTCGCACACTAGTCAAACTTAAGTAAGATGTTGACTAATCTAAAATGGTCATGAGCTGATCGGTAACTCGAGTTACTAGAATCACCGGGACAAACCAATCCGGTGGGGAATGAATCGACAGCTAAGGGGACCAGATAGTCCCATTGCAAGCGAACCAACGATGTCTTCGAAAAATCGATGGCAATAGCGAAACACAGGATAAACACACTTACCAGTGGTACAGAAATTGTATCAATATCCTAACCATTTGGACAGTTAGAATGAACAAAAGCGCAATTGATGCAGAAACGGAATAACAGGGGCTTTTTTTAAAGCAATATTAGCAATCGGTGGCTGAATTGATCAACCATGACTAACTCAACGCTGAATAAAAAAAACGAAAACGAGTTGAGTTAACATGTGAACCGACCAATAAGCGACCAGATAAAAGGATAACTTAGAGATACCAAAGTCGAAATTCCATGGATAAACCAGTGATTAAACCGAAGAGAATATGAATGAACCATCATCTGAATCAGAAATACACACGATGGAGATGTCAACTAACTCAAAACGGCCAAATAGAAGTTCAAGTACAACCAAGAACCAAACCGATATGGACAAGCTAACGAATCAGTAGCCAAAGGCAAATAGTGTTAGTGTGTGCACTTATATGCCAAGACACTTTCTTATATTTGTGGATAAATAATTAATAAAGGCATGTATTTGTCATTGATTATTTTACCTTTCTGCACGTAAAATTGTTTAAGATAAAGTCCCACAGATTTCATGAGTATATTAATCTAAAGTAGTCCGTGATCGGATAGATGTTTAGAGAGGACATGGACATCTAGATCATCGCTGAGTATAACTGAGATCAAGATAGATCATGTTATACTTAGGGATATCCTGAGATTAGAGATACCGGTCACGACCCGTTTAAGATGATACCACATATTGAACATTAATGGTCAATCCTCTTTATGGACGAGTGCAACTAATCTTTTGGTTTGATACCTTCATTTATTCAATGCGTGGAGTTTATACGATTTGACGTCATTAAAAGCAGTCTTTAACCGGATTGTGAGTAATACGATTGTTGGGTGTGTGACAAAGCCTAGAGAGGATAGTGTTGAGTCAAAATAGGATTCATCGCTCTTTTGGATTAGAGAGTTGACATCTAGGCCACTAGGTAGAGATATTAGTGACTCTAAAATCCATGGTAATGGGATGAATGTTTTACATTCAAATGAGTCTATTATATCTTGGTAATCAAGTAAAACAATTAGTTTGGTAATGATGTATTTTGCGCCGAACTAATTGGGATGTCGGTTAGATGAAGAGATTGAATTACACAGTAATCGGTTCATAGTGGTTTATGGTTCATGACCATTATTCTATCACGTTGGATGACTGAAAACTGTTGCTAGTCGGTTACCTTAGTTTGTGTATGGACTTACACTACCTCCGTGTAATTTGATCGCAAATCTAGAGGGTCGCACGCTATAGCACGTTATCACGAACAATATGTTAAGTTCTAGTGGATACTGGAATTTGATCCAGAATCATAATTAATTGGATTATTAATTTATTTTGGATAAATGGAAGCTAATGGGTTCTTGAGTGAACTTATTAGACGGGCCGAGGTTTATTTTATTCAATATGTGCTAAGGCCCAAGTGCCTAAGTTTGGTCCATAGAAATAAAATAAATAAAGAAAAATAACATGTTTTTATTTTAATATTATATTCTCCAAGATTATAAAATGAGATTTTGGCCATAGGGTTAAAACGACGTTTAGTCTCTTAGAAATTAGCTTCCAAGAAAAACAGACGTGTCTCAAGGGCTAGCACCAAAGGACAAATTGTTCGTGTGCGTGTGCGTGGATACCGCAAGAAGAGTCACGCTTGAGTCTTGAAGACGGTCATGATTTGGAAGTGATTTCTTCCTACTGGTATGCGTATTTAGACTAAAGGCAAGGTATGCCCTACAAGTATTTTCTTGAACAGATTTATACGAATCACAATTTCCTGGATGATTTTTTGCGCAGTTTCATTAAAATTTGCTTACACTGTGTGCGTAGAAACCCATCAAATAGGACAATGACTAACTCGACCAATATTGCTAATTCGACTGGCATCTAATGGTCAAGGCTAAAATTTTATGTCTGGGACTCTGTGATTTCCTATATGTCACCGCAGACATTTGTCAACTGTTCAGACATATTAGTAAGTTGTTCAAACTTATTTAGACAATTGTTGTGATCAACAATGGAGTTTGCAAATGCGTAGAGCGAGTCCAATGGAGAATTAAACAACAATTCCATATACTAACAAAAATTAACGGAAATTTATTGCAGAAGAAAATCGTGGAATCAACGATCAGGTCGGTTTAGTGGATATCAAACCTGAACTTTCAGCCGCTTTCAAAGATCCAAACAACCTTGCATTGGTTCATCCTCGGGATCATGTTGAAAGCCGAAGCAGCTCTAACTCCATCAACTCTAGCTAATTTCGGCAGCTCTGGTGAGGGATGCCGGGGGGTTCTGCCTTAACTAAAGACTTTACCTTGACGAAGGAGATGATGGAGGAGCGCAAGAGGGAGGAGGGAGCTGCGGGACAACTTGAGCTGGAGAAAAGTTCGTTGCAACTAATTTTGTTTCGGGTGCTGTTCCAAAAAAATATTTATTTTTATACGTGGCATGATAAAATGGAATTGGGGAAGCCAAAATACAAAAAACATGATTCTTCTAGATGCCTCCTTTCTCGGTCACTTTTAGTTGTCGGCATCCCGAGCTTGGTGTCCAACCCTCTCGAAGCAGCCCCCTCGGTGACCCTGGGTCTAACAGTGGACTACACCATCAACCAACGACACCTTCAGCAAGTGGCAAACTCCCATGCTTATCCCTCATCCTTGCATCGACGACATGCTCCAATGGTCCCGCCGACGCCTTGAAGCCCATGCTGGTCACGGCGGCCTACTACTCTTCCGAAGCCACATCTCACTCCAACTCTCAGCTTGAATTCGGCCGTGATATGTCTTTACACCGGCCTCGGACCAAACCCCTTATGGAGGCACATTGATACGAGGAATTGAGGTTGAAGAAGAAAACGCAGTGGAAATAGCAGCAGGCGAATCATTAACCGTTTTAACGATAGGAAGTACGATGGGCCAAGGAGTTGGGGACACTGTCAAGGGAAGTGGGCCGGAAGTACGTGAGCCGGAAGTGTGTAGGCCTTTCGGAGGAACAGGGCTAATGAAGGTCGCGGAGGAGATAAGTGAAGGACGAAAGGAGGGAAGAGGAAATAATGAAGACAGAGGACAGGCTAACAAACTCCCCAACAAACTCTGCACGCGGGGTGGTTAAAAGAAAGAGAAAGATGAGGATAAGGATGGAAGAGGGGGGGAGAGTGGATGGAAGCAGTACCGGAGGAGCAAGAGATGAGTAGCAGGAGATGAGTCAAGCGTACGACCTTCCTTATTTCTATTTTTCTTACTGTTGTTTGAAGGAGAAACTTCTGTGGGTTGTAGTTCTCTGTTCGTTGACTTTTGGTTCAGTTTCGCAGAGTTAAACTAGCAATTCTAGTATCAAGTGGTATTAGAGCGGCGAGCTCGGCCATCAGTCAATGTATGCCAGTCGCTGACCGAGCCAGAGCTAAGTCGGGGCAGGTGGAGGCAGATTCGGTAAAAGCAATGCTGCAGGAAACGGTTCGACAATTCGAGGGGATGAATGCGAGGATCTCATCGATTGAGGACCAAGTGAAGGGTCGTAGGTTGGAAGGTCTGGAAGAAGGAAATGAGTTGGAAGATAGGAAGGAATCTCGGGTCGTGTGGCCGACGGACAGGATTACTCGGCAGACTCAAGTTGAGTTTCCGACTTTTGATGGAAGTGATGTTCAAGAGTGGATATTCCGAAGTGTGAGATTCTTCGAACTTGATGATACACCAGACGAGCTAAAGGTGAGCATAGCCTCTGTTCACTTATTCGGGTTGGCAATGGAGTGGCGTTACGCATTTCTGAAAGGAAGAGTGTTGAAGGGACCAATAAGCTGGGAAGAATACTCGTCTGCCATGATCATGCGGTTTGGGCCTAATGAGTTAAGTAGACCCATCGTTTTACTCAAGGAACTGAAGGAGAAAGGTAGTTTTTCGGAATACGTCAATGAATTCGTGTCTCTCGCAACAAAAGTGGAACTGTCGAATGAAGATTTGGTTGCTCCGTTTATTGGAGGTTTGAAAAGAGAGAATAGAAAGCTGTTGACAGTTTTGAACCCACGGACATTACAACAAGCTATTTCCCTGGGCAAGACTTTATCTAATGATGAAGAAGTACTGGCAAACAGAAGCAGGGATGGACTCATTCAGGCACCCAGAACAGAGGCATTGGCGGGACAAAGGGGATTAGCGGTATTACCTGTAAGCAGACTTCCACCTAAATGGACAACGGGAGGACGAATGGTAGAAGGAGCTGTCCGCGGTCAGAATAATTTTGGAGGAGATTACCTTACCTTATCAGTCCCCGAACAAGAGCTGTCCGCGGGAGTTCCACCTTACCTTATCAGCCCCTGCACAGGAGATTAACAGCAGCTGAAATGGAGGAAAAAAGACAGAAGGGGTTGTGTTTTTGGTGTGACGAGAACTACACCATGAGTCATAAATGCAACAGCCGATGAAAGTACTCAATTACGCTGGAGGTTGACGTCAATGAGGAAGCAGATGAGCGATTGGAGTTGGCAGCAGATGAGACCCCCATAGTATCTTTACATGCACTGCACGGAGTTGCTTTGTCGTTTAAGAATCGCACTATGAAAGTCGTAGGTCTGTACAAGAAACAGAAATTGACAATTCTGGTAGACTCTAGTAGCACACACAATTTCTTAGATGCGGAGGTGGCTAAGCAAGTAGGCGGAGTAATTCAAGCTGTTGCTGGTAAGAGTGTCATTGTGGCAAACGGGGAGATGTTGTTCTGCAGTCAATGGTGAAGGCATTTCGTTGGTTTATGCAAGATGAAGTTTACGAAACTGACATGTTGCTAATGCCCCTTAAGGGATGTGAGATGATTTTGGGAATAGAGTGGTTGAATTCCCTGGGTAAGGTGCTATGGGATTTTCCTAGCCTTACCGTGTAATACCAGAAAGAGGGACGAACAGTCACACTTACGGCCGGGACTTTCTACAGGATCCCTTGCTACAACAGGCAATGAAATGGGAATGATGATAATTCCGAAGTTGAAGGAAGAAACGGAGTCACAGACGATACAACCACTACTTAAAGTAATACAACAGTTGGTGGATCAATTTCAAGGAGTATTTGTGGAACCATCTAGTTTACCCCCAAAGAGGAGGCGTGGCCATGCAATACCACTAGTGGAAGGGGTACAAGCGTTGAACCTAAGGCCTTATAGATATTCTAGCGGGAAGAAAGATATAATCGAAAAGTTGGTGCACGAGATGCTGCAGACGGGGATCATTTGACCAAGCACTAGCCCATTCTCTTCACCAATGGCACTAGTTAAAAAAAAAAGATAGTAGCTGGCGCCTCTGCGTTGATTACAGGGAGTTAAACAGCAAAACGATCAAGGACAAGTTTCCAATTCCAATAATTGAAGAGTTGTGGGATGAATTGCACGGTGCAAGTTTGTTTTCGAAGCTAGATTTGCATTCTGGATATCATCATATCAGAGTTAAGGAGAATGACATTCATAAGACTGCCTTCCGTACGCATGAGGGTCACTACGAATTCCTCGTAATGCCTTTCGGGCTGACTAACGCCCCGTCTACCTTTCAATGCTCGATGAATGATGTCTTCAGACCACACCTACGCAAGTTTGTACTGGTTTTCTTTGACGGCATCCTAATCTACAGTGATACTCTGAATACGCATGCGGAACACTTGGCCGAAGTGCTCACAGTGCTACAGCGGAACTCTCTTTATGCAAAGCTGAGTATATGTCCTTTTGCGAGAAGGAAGGTGGAGTACCTGGGCCATTTCATTCAAAAGGAAGGTGTTTCGACTAACCCCACGAATGTTCAAGATGTACAAGCATGGCTGACCCCAATAAAGATTAAGCAGTTGCGTGGATTCCTGGGATTGACAGAGTGCTACCGACGATTTGTCTGTGGATACGGTGTCATCAGCAAACCGCTGACATAACTACTAAAAAAGGATGCATTCCAATGGGGTCCACAAGCACAGGAGGCGTTTTTACAGTTGAAGGAGGCGATGACAATGACCCCCGTTCTCGCTCTACCAGATTTTTCAAGGGAGTTCATAGTAGAAACGGATGCGAGTTCTGTAGGGATCGGAGGAGTCTTGATGCAAGGCGGCCACATTATATCATTTATAAGTAAGGCTCTAGCACCACGATATCTTGCCTTGTCAGTTTACGAAAAGGAGTTGCTGTCAATTGTATACGCGAAACTAGATGGGTTTGATTACGAAATTAGTTACAAGAAGGGAAAAGACAATGTTGTTGCAGATGCTCTGTCCCGCATCCCAGGTGTGGAAGTTATGTCCATAATAGTTAACCTGCAGCAAGGCACCTTACTTGGTGAAATTGCTGCAAGTTGGCAAATTGATAAAGCCTTGCAAGAAGTATTACAGCAGGTACAGAATGGGAAAAGCACTAAATTTGTGTGGAAGCATGAGCAGTTGCTGCGGAAAGGAAAGTTAGTGATTGGGGCAGAGTTGCATCTCAGACAGAACATAGTTAATATGTTTCATGCATCAGCGGCAGGAGGCCATTCAGGAGTAAATGCAACTCTGAAGAAAATATCCAGTTTTTGCTACTGGAAGGGTATGGAGATGGATATAGGTCTGTCTATCAAGTCTTGCGATATATGCCAGTGATGTAAGTATGACCATGCATCTTACCCTAGTTTGTTGTAACCTCTACCCATACCCACTGAAATTTTGGGCAGACATAAGCATAGATTTTATCGTGGGTTTACCGAAATAGCAAGGAAAGGAAGTTATTATGGTCATTGTGGATAGGCTCACGAAGTTTGCCCATTTCATAGCTTTGAAGCATCCTTACACGGCCTCAACTGTGGCTGAGGCTTTCCTTACTAATGTCTACAAATTGCATGCTCTGCCGCACACGATTACCAGTGACAGGGATACAATTTTTTTAAGTGACTTCTGTCAGCAGTTATTCCAGCTACAGGGTATGGAATTGTGTTTATCGATTGCATATCATCCGCAAACTGATGGCCAGTCCAAGGTAGTTAACTGTTGTTTGAAGACATACTTGCGATGTTTTTGTGCGGACTGTCCAGCCATCTGGAGCAAATTGTTAGCATTGGCTGAGTGGTGGTATAATACCACTCATCATTCTGTAATACGCATGACCCCATTCCAAGCCTTGTATGGTTATGAACCACCGGTGCATTTTCCATACATCAGGGGAACGGCTGCCAATGTCAAGGTTGACAGGGAATTAACAGACAAGGAAGCTGTGATCCAGCTACTGCGTTCTCACATCCATCGGGCTCAAAACGGATTGAAACAGATTGCAGACAAGAAGAGATCAGAACGTAGCTTCAACATTGGTGACTACGTATATGTTAATCTCCAATTACATAAGCAGAGTTCGGGGAGGGGCGGCACTGCAACAAACTTAGTCCATTATACTATTGCCCTTACATGGTAATTGATAAGTTGGGAGCAGTAGCATACAAATTGGATCTGCCCCGTGACTCTAAAATTCACCCCACCATCCATGTTTCCCGACTGAAGTAGTTTCTGAGCACTGCAGATAGTTTTTCTTCTCAATTACAGGCCACTGAGGATGCGACCTTAGTTCCAGAATACATTCTGCAGCGGAAGATGATGAAGCGGAAACAACAGGCTGCTACCATGGTCCTTGTGAAATGGTGCAATCAACCTGAACAGTTGGCTACGTGGGAATTTTTATATGATCTCCAGCAAAGGTTTCCGTATCTCACCCTTGAGGACAAGGGTGATGTTGAGAGGGAGGTATTGATACGAGGAATTGAGGTGGAAGAAGAAAACGCAGTGGAAATAGCAGCAGGGGAATCATTAACCGTTTTAATGGTAGGAAGTACGATGGGCCAAGGAGTTGGGGACGCTGCCAAGGGAAGTGGGCTGGAAGTACGTGAGCCGGAAGTGTGTAGCCTTTCGGAGGAACATGGCTAATGAAGGTCGCGGAGGACGAAAGTAAAAAAGAGAAGATAAGTGAAAGACGAAAGGAGGGAACGGGAAATAAGAAAGACGGAGGACAGGCTAACAAACTCCCCAACAAACTGTGCACGCGGGGTGGTTAAAAGAAAGATAAAGATGAGGATAAGGATGGAGGAGGTGGGGGAGAGTGGATGGAAGCGGTACCGGAGGAGCAAGAGATGAGTAGCAGGAGATGAGTCTAGCGTATGACCTTCCTTATTCTATTTTTCTTACTATTGTTTGAAGTACAAACTTCTGTGGGTTGTAGTTTTCCGTTCGATGACTTTTGGTTCAGTTTCGCCGAGTTAAACTAGCAATTCTAGTATCACAGCCCCGACCTCCTTCCGGTTAGCCCAATACCGGCTCCCTATAGCGGACGAGGGGTTCCATTCCTCAATTTCCAGCAAGCTCTAAATCAGCTTCAAGTAACCCAGATCCGAGACTGTGTAATCGTAACCCAAAATCCCTCGGAGCCCATCCTCTGCGCGACTCATCACTTCAACGGAGGAGGTCTTCATCCACCTTGGACGAACTAAGCGATGTAAGTAAACCTATTGCCTCTTCTTTGCCTACCGTCTGAATTGGGTTTTCATTTTTGGATTTTTCCTTCGTCTGATTTGGGTGGGATTGTAGTTTGATCAATATACCTTTTATCCTGATTTTGATCAATACCTTTTTTATTTGAGGTTCGGTCCAACGTATTCAATATTTGTCAAATAATTCCACTTTTCATTAAATTGAATTTATAATTTGATTTCTTTCAATTGTCTTATTGCGACTTTAACTGTTATCCATTGTGAACTCATATTATGTGATCACCGATTAGTTACAGTCACGTTGGGGAGGGGTTTACGATCAGGCTGTATGACTTTCTAATGCTTTACTAACATGATCACTTTCATTGTATTTTTGAATCACGTGGTATAATTCATCTATCAATTTTTCATGTTTCAAAAATTCTTCGGGCGTTTTAGTTCGTTGTTTTGATTCTATGCAGATATTTCGGGTGCGTGCCTTACGGACAACCAAGGCACGCATTCTGTTCAACGTTTTCAAGACAAGAATTAACGATATTTTATATTCGAGGGTTTATTTAGATTCTCGAATATTAAGACTCTCTGAAGATGACTTCGCACTCACCAATGTTCGGCATCAACGCCAGGTTTGCTGTAAACCTAATATAGAACAGCACCATGAGGTATAAATGCTAACGGGGGCGTTCCATGGTACAAAATTTGCTCATTCTTCATCTGGTTCTCTCTTGGATACAATTCATCTTAGAAATTGTTAAGGGCATTAATAAATCTATGTTGCTTGCGTTTTGGCCAAAATTAATTTTTAACGGTAAATATTTTCTTAAAATGATTCACATAGACTTTTAAGCATTAATGAGCTCAAGACCATTTTTTTTTAATTTCAAATAGTTTATTTTCTAAAACCGAGCTCTAATAAATTCGGACATTGAAAACATACAATAAAGACCTCCATTTTCTCTGTGATGCATGCGATTTAGTAATTCCTAATTCTCGAACCTAAACGAAAGTTTTTTCTAACATGAACTTAAAATAGATTAGTGGCGACTCCTACAATTTTTTTCAAAATCCGAAGTCTTATCGTCAAGGGAGACCGGAAACAGGATCCACCCGCGACAACATTGTACTCGTACTTTATTTTTTGAGGAACAATATACAAAAAGGTTTTGTATTTATTGAATACATCAATAAATAACGTCAATTGGCTAACATCCATCAAGCTTCTAGATAAAAAAAAAAATTGACTTACTTATAAAAAAAAAACAATTTGAGTTTATTAGGGAGGACTTCAGAATTTTTCATCTAGTCTAAGACCTTAACCTTTAAGCTAAGGCAATGGGTTATTCTTAACACTACAAAATCTATGGGTAAGAGGTTGACCTTCTGTAGCTTAGCTTGAAAAAATAACTCAAACGCCAACTATCTAAGATGAGATACTCATATTTCTCAACTTAGAATAGAATGTTATGTATAAAAGCTTGGTACAAAAGACTCATGTCAATTTAATTAATAAGGAAATTCATGTTTCTGAACTTAATCACAAAACCAACATGTAAAGAACTTTCAGCATAAAAGGTTACTTTCTACTACTTAACGAGTTCTTATGATTATAATTTGATTTTGAAATCAATTATCAAAAATAAAGAAAAGATTTATTTTTCTATGTCTGATGGGTAGATCCTATCTAATCATAGATTCGTGAGGATCACAAAAATATTTTAGTTAAGCCTATATTTTATTTCTTCTTACTTCGAATGTCCCTTTTCAGAAGCCCTAAATTTCTTTTTTTTTTTCTCAATTTATCTCTCTCCAAGATTATTCAACGGTGCCTACGACCAAAAACCTCAAGAGGCTGTCGAAATTCGACGCCTCACCGTCTGCGAAGGCTAAGGCTTCAAAGCTGACCCCATGAATCATCCTGATGATGAGATTTTGCCATTTGATGTGCTCATTATTGTTGATGAGCCTACTCATGTGGCTTAGGAGATCTCTGCTAAGTCTCTAGAAGTTATGATAAAAAAGCTCCAGGCCATCGGAGAGTCCTTGTTGCTAAACCTTCTGCTGGCTACACGCATGTCTCGAACGACGAGGTGACTGATGATTGTGAACTCTCCGAATAAGCAGAGAGGGACAACCATATTTTTTGTACTTCACAAAACTTCTTCATTGGAATAAAAATGCACAAACAAGATAAACATATTCCTAGTAAAGCTTAACGAAACCATTGTAAACATATTAACATGTTATAGGCATGCCAAAAATTACTACATAATTCCGAATAATGGCATAATATTATTACTTACAATTATTTCGTGCTTGAAGGCAAATTCTTTGTACTATAAGATCAAATATTTTACATTAATGTTAGAATTTTTTTTTAGTTTTATTATTTTGTTTTGTTTTAATAAAAATTCATATAAGGGTATAATCAATTATTAATTTATAAATCGGGTTGTGTTAAGGTATACGAGACGGTGCATGTTGCCTGTTAAGTTTTATGCGATCATTTGGTTGACTCCGTCACACCTTATATTAAGTGCTTGGTGAAATGACCTTACTTTTACTTATTTTAGAATGTATGAGTGCAACTTGGGAGTGGAGCTGAACGAAGTATGGAAAGAAAGGTAAATGAACTTCTTGAAAAGAGCGACGAGGATAGCGTGGGGATGGTTACCATCTCCCCTCACTTGTCCCAACATGAAAACATGGAATAGCCCAAAGGGAAATTGAATGCAAGGTAAGGGCGCTCGCGGTGCAAGTCAGGCGATAAGGCGTTGGTAGGCGGGCGGTGACCCAGGGTCAAAATTGATCGAAAAATATCGTCATATAATTTAAAATAAATGATTCTATTAGATTAAGAATGACATTAAAAGATATTCTGGATAATTATTTTCTCAAGACGATCTTTAGTTTGAGGGATAATCTTGGTCAAAATAGTGACGGCAAAATTATAAAGGGAACGGATATGAAATTGAGTGGGATGTGTTGGGGACGTTTATGGGACGAGTGTGGTACGAGCAAGACGCCCCAAAATCGTTCCCCCGTCGCTCAAAGGAGCAACAAAATGAAGAATGAGGGGACCAGTTGAACTTGTTCCCGCCCTAGGAGTGACAAAGAAGAGAGGCCCGGTTGATTTTCAATCCCGCTCTCGGTAGGTATACATGATGAAGGGGACCGACCGGTTAGCCTTGATCCCGCCCTCGGCGTGTGAGAGCATGAAGGGACATGTGGAGCGTGCTCCTGTTAGATTTAGGGCGCAGCGGAAATAAAAACTTTAACTTTCATGCCCAAAATAATCAGATCATAATACGTATATTATATTATAAGAAAATATGTAATAAAATTCTTACCCGGAAGCTGTAACTTATAATTTCCGACGAAACAAAAACTGTAATGAAGAATAATCGATCGAGAGCCCCACGTGTGACTCTAGCGGTATCCACGCGCACGTGATCACGAACACTTAACGATCCGGTAGGTGCTAGCCTCTTGGATCGAGGAAGAAGAAAAATACGGAAGCAAAACTTAAATCTTACGTGCTCTTTTCTTTCGGGAAATTTTCTACAGTTTTTAGACAAAATCCCCCTCACTATTTTTCATTCCCCTTTTGATGCTCCGACAATCAGACCATCAGACAATCCCACGTCTAATTGCATTTTCTTGCCATAAATATCTTAACGCATAAAAAAAATATCTTATCCCACGTCTAATCCATCCGTTACATTACTAATTAATCTTTAATGACAAAAATATAACGAATGTAATCATTAAATAATATTTTTAAATACGATAATAATTTTGAAATTTCATGGTTTACTACCCTTGACTCGATATTTGAAATAGTGATTTTCTTAGTCTCAACCAATGTCGCTACTTGAATTACCGAGTTGATGTCCATGTACACAACTTCTCATGAAATCACTACTTCAAGCTCATAAGTCACGAAGAAAATTGCTACTTCAAGCTCGTAAGCCACGAAATCGCTACTTGGAAGAGAAGGACAAATTTCATGGTGAAATTTGGAGGGGGAAAATCTAAGAGTTATTTTAATGAAGAAGAAAGTTGTTACTTCAAGAAGTAATTTTCTTTAAAAAAATAAAATTTATATTTTTTTATTTACCGAATTAATTTAGATATCCAAGAAGCCCTACTCGACTTCCTTCTTCAGAAAGTATAACCCTTACATTTTTCTTCCAATTTTTTAACTAGAGAAAATCGCTACTTGAAATAGATACTTTCTTCTTAAAAAATATCTCTTAAATTTTTCCTATTAAATTTTGCCCATTTATTTTTACAAGAAAGAAATCCCTACTTCAAATAGTGACCTTCTTAAGGGCTTAAGAAAGCCACTCCTCCCACAAAAAGAGCAAATTTTACACTTGGTTCAATTTTGGAAGGGAGGCCCCTATTACACGGGAACTCGCTACTTCAAATAACGATTTTCTTGGTAACTTAGGTCCTCGCTATTTGATGTATCGATTTCATGAGAAGTTGTACACATGAACATCAACTAGCTACTTCAAATAACGATTTTGTTGGTGTAGACATCAAAAAATTTGTCATCATAATATGGGCTACCTATCACGCCTAATATCCAATTTGTATGGACAATATAAACGGGCCATGAAATCATATCCAAGAAAATGATGCTACCCCATCCAAACAAAGTATTTTGGGCCAAAACTAAGCCCAAATTCAAGCCCGGCCCATAGCCCGGTCCACGAGAAGTTGCTTTATAAGATATGACCAGCTTCCTAATTTAAACGAGCCTTGGAATCCTATATATAGAGGTCTCTCCATTCAATCACAACACACCTCACACACACAAAATTATCTCTTCTCTCTTATCATCTTAAGCCCCATTGGGTTAAAAAATCAGCCTTGGAATCCTATATATAGAGGCCTCTCCATTCAATCACAACACACCTCACACACACAAAATTATCTCTTCTCTCTTATCATCTTAAGCCCCATTGGGTTAAAAAGAGATTCTAGTTATTTTTTTGAAGACCCCTCAATGGGTGGTGCGATGCGGCGAAGGCCCTTTTATGGGTGGTGCAATGCGGCGAAGGCCACTCTAACGGGTTCTCCGTAGGCCCCTCTCTGGGTGGTGCGGCGAAAGTCCCTCGACGGGTGGTGCGGCAGCGAAGGCCCCTCCAGCGGGATCTCCGAAGGCCCCTCTTGCAGGTTTATCTCCTGAGGCCCCTCTTGTGGGTTTATCTCCGGAGGCCCCTCCTGCGGGTTTATTTCCGAAGGGCCCTTTACGGGTGGTGCGCCGGCGAAGGCCCCTCTGGCGGATTCATTCGGAGGCCCCCTCTGCGGGTGGTGCGGCGAAAGCCCCTCGGCGGGTGGCGCTGAGGCGAAGGCCCTTCTAGTGGGATCTCCGAAGGCCCCTCTTGCGGGTATATCTCCGAAGGCCTCTCTTGCGGGTATATCTCCAAGGGTCCCTCTTGCGGGTGGTGCGGTGGCGAAGGCCCTTCTGGTAGGTTTGTCTCCAAAGGCCCCTCAACGGGTATATCTCCGAAGGCCTTATAAAGGGTTTATCTCCGAAGCCCCCCTCTTGCGGGTTTATCTCTGAAGGCCCCATAGTAGGAAGACGAGATTCTCGCGGTGGTGTATTATCATTGGAGTTACATTCTCCCAGCGATCATATTCTACATACAATAATATTCTTCCCAAATGATATTCTTGATATTATACTCTTCGACGACGGCTATATACTTTTGTCGACAACATCAAACAACACACATATAGGTGAAAAGCAGACTCTTGGAGCTCTCGAAGACTTTCGCCGCCTCCTGCTCGTCGAAGCTCTGCCGACGTCCATTGCCCGGTGTTCTTTTGCAACGCGCCCTGATGTTTTGTCAGGTCACGCCCAAAGGCCCCGGCGACTTCATCAAGTTACCGTAGCTCTTCGGATCACGCCCAAAGGCTCCGACGAACCTCATCAAGCTACTGAAGCTCCGCCGGATCACGCCCAAAGGCCCGGACGACTTCATCAATATTTCATCCCGAAGTTCTGCTGAAATTGTGTCAGAGATTAGTATCACCATTCCCAACCGTTATTCTTCAAAGATCGAATCGGAGGAATCACGTGCTTTTCTCGTGACTAGAGATTGAACCCGCTATATATTTTAATACGATAATTTGTACGCTGGTATTTCCACGCGAGATTTTAGTGTTCAGAGTTGGGACTAAAGAAATCAATACTTGAAGTAGCGAGTTCTTTCGTGAAGTAAACTTGCTACTTCAAGTAACGATTTAAGGGCCGTAAACCAGAAAATTCCAAACTTCTTGCCGTATTTGACAAATTAATTCTGAAACGTATCCTGTATCGTTGTTTTCTATCCCTCGCCCCGTCGTGCAAGAAAAGTTGTCTCGATTTTGTTATCATTGGACTTGAATAATTAAAAGACGAAAGACTTCTTTTAGTCTACCTTGAATTGTTTGCGCCGAAAGTAAAACAGGCGGTTAACGTAATAATAGTTGTGATGGGTTGTGGTGCTTGTGCATATGGACGATCATTTCCAAAGCCTAACACAAGATATTTAGATGGATCTCGGCTTAGATGAGTCATGATAGATATTTTGCCAGCATTCCCTCCCCGTTTCTGCAGAAACTCGGGACCCCCTGGCTTTGGTGCCGGATTTTGGGAGATGGGAGACGACATTTGACATGAGGAAAAGAGACTGCTTGCTCAAGCTGACCTGCGAGATGCCGCCCCCCCCACCCCCCACCCACCCCAGGGGCAGAGGGTGTAAAACTGGCTTCTAGGTTCGATCTGGAATTAGATTGTTAGGCTTAATGAACAACAGATAAAATATATGAATTCGATTCACGTGGTTATCATTTTACTATTCTTGTTTACGCAAATAAATACTTCTTGGATGTTGCAACCACGCCAATACATCTATAAATTAGCACATTCTTCTGGCTGCTAAGGCAAGAGGTCGTACGAAAAATGTCGTCTTCTACTCCTAAGGGCCATGTTGTTGTGATGCCATTTCCATTTGGCGGTCATGCTTACCCTCTCTTCAACCTCATGCGCAAGTTAGCCTCATTTGCTCCCAGCGTTCGCTTCTCTTTCATCAATACCAGCGACTCTAATTCGTCCCTGTTCCACACCAGTTGTCATGCTTTGTCCTTGCTGTCGAATATCATGGTGTATGATGTGGGAGTCGGTAAATCCCCCAAGCATTTCCTTGAGTCCGTTACAAGCAATTACAAGAGCACCATTGGACTCACCGAGCGAGAGTCTGGCCTTAAGGTTGGTTGCCTGTTGACTGATGCGTTCATGCTGTTCGCGTGTGAGATCGCCGAAGCCATGAATATCAAGTGGGTCCCCTTCTGGGATCTGGCGCCACACTCCTTATCAGGTTTTCTCTATGTGGACGTCATCTCCTCTTCCCTGAGCATGACGACAAGCCGGGTAGATATCCGGTTAAGTGCTATTCCGGGATTATCCGAATTTTATCTTCAGGACTTAGACAAGAAGCACTTGCTGAGGCGTGAAGAGTCACTCATGTCGGCCATGTTCTACTCGATTCGCCAAGTGCTGCCACGTGCTACCGTGCTGCTGCTAAATTCCTATGAGGAAGTGAACCCTCGAGAGCTGGTCGAGGACTTGAAGTCAAAGTTTAAAGGTTTGCTCCACATCGGGTGCCAAACAGTGTCGTTTCAACCGCCCTCACCAGAAGTTGAGCCAGAGGATGAAAGCTGCTGCCTGTCCTGGCTAAACAATCAGGAACCCAAGACAGTGGCTTACATCTGCTTCGGTTCGATTGCCAACATATCCCCTGAAGAAATCCATGCAGTGGCAGCAGCACTAGAGGAGACGAGAACACCGTTCCTGTGGTCACTGAAAGAGGACTTCCACACTCATTTCCCGCCAGGATTCCAGCAAAGGACAAAACATCAAGGGAAGGTGGTGCCATGGGCACCGCAGAGCCTTGTGTTAGGCCACGCAGCCTGTGGGGTCTACGTGACGCATTGCGGGTACAACTCGGTGTTTGAGAGCATTGCCGGCCAGGTCCCGATGATATGCAGGCCCATCTGGGCAGACAACATGATGAATGGGAGGATGGTAGAGGAGCTGTGGGGAATAGGGGTGAAGGTGGATGGAGCGAAAGGGGTGATCACTGCGGAAGGGATGGAAAGGTGCCTGAGGATGGTGTTGGGAGGGGGAGAAGAAGGGAGGGTCATGAGGGAGAGGATCGCCGTGTTTAGGAGAAGCTAGCTGCTGCGGCTGCGGAGGAGGGGAGCGCGGGCAAGGATTTCAGGTCTCTGCTGGACATCATTACTTCATATGACTGACTAGTCCGAAACGTGTGATTTCTATTCTACTACTTCTTGCTGGGGTGTTTGTTCTTTGAATACGAGAACTTGCCAAATGAAGGTGGAGGGATTTGATGGGAACATGATTTCTCCTTGGGAACATGATCCACAACGACCAGATCCGCGTTGATTGCGTCCGAATCCGATCCAGATCTCTCCTTGGGAACATGATCCACAACGACCGCGGACTATTAATTCGCTTCAGGAATCTGGTCCACGTAACTATCTAAAAATTTTAAAATGATTTATTTAAAAGGAATCTTTCTTTACCCTTTGCATTGGAGCGAAGGTAAAATTCAAAAATGAAATTATACAGCTGGCGAGAGTTATTTTCTTAATTATCAAACAAGTCCTTAATTACTAGGGTTATAATCGCACATGAAAATGCGGGCCGCCGAGCGCTTATCAGAGCGTGGAAATTTGAGATACAGTGAATAATGTGATCGCCATGAAAGTAAATAACACAAATAGCAATGGATCAAACAAATGCTTTCATTCACTTAAATTCAGAAACTTAGAACCATCGTCGTTTCAGTGCAAAAAACCGAAAAAGAAAATGGTGGAAAGCTAAAGAACAGAGGAGGACAAAAAGTACCTCTGTAGAGGGTTAATGTACGACTAGCATAAGGGTCCTACTTATATTATTTTCCTATTAACTGCCTAGAGATCGTGGGCGAACAGTTGATAGCAGGGTAGAAGAATTAGGAGAACTGCTCCCTCAACGTATCATCATGGGTCAACAGACTTCGAGTGACTGCCTTAACCCGAATGTCTGATCACGTTCTCTCAGCTTCATCTTTGTGGGGTTGACGTCAAAATCTAACTGGGAGTAGAATCCTCTCGAGTTCGAGAACCGGGTTGTGGCTTCTCAACTTCTTTTCCATTGATCTTAACTCATAATTATAAGAAATTAGAGTTATATTTCACATATACGAGGCTAACTAGTGTTAGATATCCCATATTTGCATGCACATGTAGCTAGTTTACATGTTATTTTTTTTTTAGTCATGTCACAAGGGCACTTTCATATTTTGTGGTTTACATTGCAGGTGAAGTGGTCGATACGACGCAATAATCATGTTTAATATATTGATAGAGGAAGGCAAGGCCTTTTAGTGGGATGCTGCAAAAACACGACAGACGAAGGCGACAAAGGTCACCAGGCGACACAAATAGACAATGCGACAGTCAACTGAGCGAACGAAGAAACCTCTACAGGTGAAGGGTAATGGGCGATATCGTTGATCGGTGGTTGTCACAGAAAGATATGGGAGATCTCAGGAGCATGGAAGGAAATAATTACCAAGAGTATTAAAAAGGAAAAGAGATATTCTACGAGAGGCACATACTTGCACAAAATGATCAGTGTGGCCACCCGCGACGAGAAGATTTTTATGAATATTTCTAGAAGATTTTCTAATCTTTCGAGATTTACCCTAACCATATAAAGAGCTTCAAAGTGAATTTAGAAGGAAGAGGGACGAATTTTATCATCGAGGAGAGCAAGGGAGTTAGACTATCATTTAGGATGCTTTTCTTTTCTTTGATTTGTGTTCCGAAAATGATGCTTGGCTAAACTTTCTTTGCTAGGATTATGTTGAACCGAATTGTGTAGTTAAATTTCTGTAACTCGTTTTAGAATAAATTCGTGCTTTGGATGTTTATTTATTTTGTTTGTTCTCAATGCATGCAATTTATCTAATCAATGAATTGAATTGATTTGTTATCCTAATTTAAACCTATGACATCCAAGTTCCGTAGATTTCAGTACCTCACAAGTTCAAGCTACCAGATTTCGAGAAATTCGGGGGGATTAGTTGTCCAAAAATGCACCTGAAACATTCTCTCCACAAAATGTCCATTTACCCCAAGGATGACTTGCTCCAAGTAGCTCTCTTTTAGGAAAGCCTCACCGGTTCTGCACTACACAGTTATCCGTCTTTGGACACCTCCAAGTACCTACCATTCAAGGAACTGGCACAAGACTTTCTAAATCATTACAGTTTCAATTTTGAGATGACGTCCACTATATCGGATCTTCGTAAGGTTGAGAAACATCGCAACGAGTCTATAAAGGATTTCGCTCGTCGAGTACGTGAGAAGGCATTACAAATACTGCCTCCACGAAAAGAGAGAAAACTTGTGGATGAGTTTCTTCGCCTCCTCCCTAAGGACTTCTATCAATACATGTTCACACAACGTTGCTCTTCGTTCAGTCAAGTTGTACTAAACGCGGAACAGTTGGCAATGCTATAAGGGACGGTCTCATTTCTGTCAGCTCAAATGGTAAGCCAATGTTGCGCGGAAAAGGAAGGGGTGAGATGTCCGCAAATATATAGCAGAATACCAAAGCTTATGCATCTGCAAATTCAAGTCCAAAGGTAAATCGACCATCAACTACTCTTCCAAACCCAAATGCAGATAGAAGACTCATAACCATACAAGAGCAGAGCCAAATTCCTAAAGCACAGCGCAATGTCAATCAGACAGTTAAATCGTACAGGAGAATTATAGATCTAACTCTAATTCCTGATCCTTTAGATGTCATGTATCACCGCTTGCATGAAATGGGTTACACACGCCCATTCCCCCAGCAAAGGTCAACCCGTCTTCTCGTAGCTACAATCTAAATGCAGTCTGTCACTGTCATTCAAGTGGCATTGGTCATGACATGAGGAACTGTGTCGCGCTGCGATTCAAAATATAGTCGTTGCTCGACAACAAGATAATAATTTTCGAGACCCCGATCAACCCTCCAAATTGTGATAGCAAATGATTTCGGGGCAGAGCTTCCACCCCTTTCTCCTGCTACTTAGTCAGAGTAACCACTACACCAGTTGAAGGGCGAACTGTTCCGACTTTTCCCTCACATTTACTTTGAATTTTAGCTTTTTTTCGTAATTTGAATTTTGTCGAGTTTATTGTGTTCGACTTGTGGACACACGAACGCGGCTTTGCTTAGGTCGAGTCACCTTGCTACATTCTTATCGTGGACTAGCAAGGTAGTCCAAATATGTGATAACACGGTATATTAGGAGTTATCTTGTTGAAGTGTGAAGGGAACAATGTTAGGCGTATGACGAAAATGAGCATTCTTTGGGGCAATTCATAGCTGTTCCAAGCTCACCGATGCCTAACGCCTCTAGTTTCTTCTTCTTCTTCTTTTTCTTTCATTTTTATGACACTTTTGAAATATTATATCTTACAGGCTGCTTTGTCCACAACGCTGAATCACTAAATGGTTATAACGGTCATAAACGAAAATTTAGACGCTACACAGAAGATGCTCTAACCGGGGCAACGATCAAGCATTGTAGGTAATCGGTAAAGGAAAGTATCGTCCCAACTTTAAATACATGAAACTAATACTAATCACAACTATCTTTTGGCGCATATTCTTTAATTGGAGCCCCACTAAGTGTCGTTTGGTCATCAAGTCGAAAAAAACATTGCAGGATCATCGAACTAAGAAAAAGACCGACAAAAAGTACTCAACTTACGAGGTTCACAAGCCATGATAAATAAATGGTGCTTCAACTGGGGCAATGATCAAATGTCATTAGATGACCGACGTTTTAACTAGGGCAACGATCGAGCGTTGTTAGGTAACCGGTAAAGAAAAGTATCGTTCTAATTCAAGACATATGAAATTTGAGACTAGTCAATGCTACATTCCTTCGCATATGCTTTAACTGGGGCAACGAACGAGCGTCGTTAGGTAACAGACAAAGAAAAGTATCGTTCCAAGTTAAAATTTTCTCCCATTGAACATGAGTATACATCATATATTTCCCTACAGGGCCTTAATGTCAAAGCAAACATCATAGGTAAAGTTGTCATGCTTACATGTTCATATTCTCGTGCATCCTCAAAATTTGAAACACTTTCCCTATTAGAACACTTGTGTGCTAGAAATAGAAAGGCAAGCATATCCCTAGACACATACCGTTTCAATAATTGACACACTTCTGAGGAATTCAGACACGATAGCATTGGAATACTTCTAGGCAACCATTAAAGGATTAATTCTTAATTCGTTTCTTGCCTTCGTAATTCACTCTAGGGATAAAGGTATTATGATGGTTTGGAAAAGTCCTTTGTAAACTCGGGAGAGACACTTAGGGACATGAGAATCAGGTTAATAAACAAAATTATTATGAATTTGGGGTAAACGAGTGAAAGGATTTAATGAAACAAGGAGGGGATTCGTGATCCTATACTTTTCCGATTGATTGAATTCCGATTTTTTTGCTTTGATTTTTGCTTTTCATTTTCTTTTCAAAGTCTTAAACTTATTTCTTTTATTGACTGGCTACATAAGAATTGCAATTGTGTATGCTAAAAGGTTCGATTCGCTACCTTCATTGGAACGATAACTCTACTCATCTCTATATTACTTGTTGCAATCCGTATACTTGCGGTGTGTGAATTTTATGATCAAGTTTTTGGCGCCATTGTCGGGGATAGATTTTTGAATCTTTTACTTGCGACGAAAGCAATTTGTGTTGACCAAGTCGTTTAATTTTTCGTTCTTTCTTTCTTTTTCCAGTGTATGCGCCGGACGCGTAGCGAAGATTTGTTTGCGTTCAATTCTGAAATTGAGAGAACAATTCAAGCACTTAGAAGGTGTCAACGGAGCATGATGGCATACATAAATCAAAACAATGGCTATAACCACAAGATTCGAGAAGTTAATCCACCAGCTCCGAGAAGGACGATCCGGGACTTTGCTCAACTGACTCTCCATTAGCCCTCCAGATTTCTTAGCCCAGCAATTTAGCCTCAGAATTTTGAGATCAAGCCATCCATACTCCACATGATTGAGAACTCAAGTTTGAAGGCTTGACAAACGAAGACCCCCACTGGCACCTCACTTGCTTTGAGGATTTATGCGACACGTTTAGATGCAATGGAGTGTCAGCCGAGGCAGTCGGAATGTGATTGTTTCCGTTTTCATTACGGGACGAGGCTTGATCATGGCTTTATTCCTTACTGGAAGATGCAGTCTGATCATGGGAGGATCTTTCGAAGCTATTCTTAGCCAAATACTTCCCACCGAGCCGAATTGTAAGGATCAGAAACGAGATTACAACCTTCCGTCAACATACAACAGAGTCCATGTATTGAGCTTGGGAGCGTTTCAAAGAATTGCTACGTCTATGTCCACATCACGAGATCTCGAAGTGGTTGCTTGTGCAAACCTTCTACGATGGCTTGGCAGGTCAGCTTCAATCCACAGTGGATTCTGCTGTAGGACGAACTTTGATGAATAAGACACATGAGGAATCCTTGAAGTTGTTTGAACAAATCGCCAATAATGGACAGCGGAAAACATCAACAAGAGCAGTCGTCGGGCTGCATCAAATGGACACAGTGACATCCACAAATGCCCAGCTTGAGAAGCTCAAAAGGGAAGTTGCTGCTCTCCGAACTACAAAACCGATATCTAATAGCATGTACTCTGATGTGCAGATAGATGAGGACTAGGGAGAAGTGCTGAAGATAATTTATGTAGGATCCAATCCATGGAACAACCCATATTCCAACTCCTACAACCCTGGATGGAGAAATCACCCAAACTTCTCATGGAGGAACAATGTAGGGCCACAAGAACCAATTCAACCGAGTTTGAGCTAGCCTCCTGGTTTTATGTCCATAAAACAGCCACCTGCAAGTGAAAATAGGCCTAACGTTGATGAATTACTATCCCGGTTGCTTGCCAGTGAGGAAGAAACCCGGAAACAACAAGAGGAGGTTCAAAAACGTCCATAGATGATCCTGAAGGACCATGCCACGTCCATTAAACAATTGGAAGTGCTTATTGGACAGATTGCAAGTTCAATTACTAGTAGACCACACGGAACTCTACCTAGCAACAACGAGGTAAATTCGAAAAGAGAGTATTGCAACGGTGTTACCCTTCGCAATGGTCATGACTTCGAAGAAGCCTTCGAGAAGGTGGGGGTAGAGAATGAACAAGCCAGAGAGAAACGCCGCAAGCAGAAAACAAGCGAAAAAGGAGGCGAGACAAATGATAAGGAGTCGACCGATGTGGCAACCACAAAGGTACATACCTCAACACCCCCATTTATACCCAAAATTCCTTTTCCGCAAAGGATTAAAAAATCTACTGACGAGCAATAATTCGGAAAGTTTCCAGATGTTTTAAAGTAGTTGCAGATTGATATTCCCTTTGCGGAAGCTTTGGAGCAAATGCCCAAATATGCCAAGTTTATGAAGGAGGTGTTGCCAAGAAAGAGAAGAATCGGTGAGCATGAGACTATTGCTTACTAATTAGTGCACTGCCATTTTACAAAAGAAGATACCACCAAAATTAAAGGACCTACGTAAGTTCACTATCCCTTATTACATTGGAACTCAATTTTCATGTTATGCCTCAGTGATTTAGGTGCAAGCATCAATTTGATGTCATTTTCCGTCGTTGAGAAGTTGAACATCAGGGAGGAAAAACCGACATCCTTAACTTTGCAACTAGTGATTGGTCTTACACTTATCCAAATGGCATAATTGAAAACATGTTGGTAAAGGTCGATAAGTTTACTTTTCCAGTTGACTTCGTCATTCTAGATTATGACTTCCGATCATATGGGAAGACCTTCCTTAGCCACAGGACGAACTTTGATTGACGTACAGAAGGGCGAGCTTACCATGCATGTCCATGATTAGGAGGTAACTTTTAACATCTATAATGCCATGAGTATGCCTAACGAGACTGATGAATGCATCATTGTGGACGTGAATGATGAAATCTTGTATGGAAACTTGTTTGAAAAATATATGGCTACATCAATTGAAGAGTGGCCACAAGAGGATGCATCAGAATGCATTGCAGCAGAGAGTGATGAATCTGAGACAGAGCAGGCTGCATATATACATCATGTGCCACGGGCTGAACCATCAATTGAAGAGGTGCCGAAGTTAGAACTTAAACCGCTACCGAAGCATCTGAGGTATTTGTTCTTAGGTTCATCTAGTACTCTTCCAGTTATTATTTCGGCTGCATTATCTAACAAACAGGAAGGGAGACTGTTGCAAGTGCTTCAAGAACACAAAACAACTCTTGGATGGAACATTGCAGACACTAAGGGAACTAGCCCTGCGATATGCATGCACAAAATCAGGTTTGAAGACAATAAGAAAGCATCGATCGAGCAACAGAGGAGGCTCAACCCGAATATGAAAGAGGTGGTAAGAAAAGAAATAATAAAGTGGTCGGATGCACGAATTATATACCCCATCTCAGACAGTTCGTGAGTGTGCGCGGTTCAGTGGGTTCCAAAGAAACGTCGCTTGACCGTGGCGGAGAACAAAAGGAACGAGCTCATCCCAATGCGGGCAGTCACCAGTTAGAAAGTTTGCATGAATTATCACAAACTAAATGCAGCCACCTGCAAAGATCATTTCCCTTTACCATTTATTGATCAGATGCCCGATCTTTTGGGGGGAAAAAGTTTTTATTTTTTTCTTCCCGGCTATTCAGGTTACAATCAAATCGCAATTGCACTAGAAGACCAGGAAAAGATAACCTTCACCTGCCCTTATGCAACTTTCGCCTCCTGCCGGATGCCGTTCGGATTGTATAACGCACCAGCCACTTTCCAAAGGTGCATGTTTGCAATTTTCTTTGATATGATCGAACAAAGTATTGAGGTATTTATAGACGATTTCTCTATTTTTGGATTATCTTTCGAGAATTGCCATGATAATTTGTCTGCAGTGCTTACTCGATGTGAAGAAACTAATCTTGTTCTCGATTTGGAGAAATGTTACATTATGGTTTGTGAAAGAATTGTTTTAGGCCACAGAAATTCGAAGCTAAGGTGGAAACAAAGCTAAGGTGGAAACAATTAAACGCTTGCCATCGCCTTCATCTGTGAAGGGAATGCGGAGTTTTCTTGGCCATGCAGGTTTTTATAGAAAGTTTATGAGGCATTCTTAGAGCTCAAAAAGAGGTTAGTTTCTACACCAACTAATGTTGCACCAAATTGGTCAATGCCTTTTGAGCTATTGTGTGAGGCAAGTGACTTTGTTGTGGGAGCTGTCCTTGGTCAAAAGAAAGATAAGGTATTCCATGCAATATATTATTCAAGTAAAACCTTGGATAGTGCACAGGTAAACTACACAATCACGGAGAAAGAAATGTTAGTAATAGTTCACGCTTTTGATAAATTCAGATCTTATCTTATTAGATCGAATGTCATTGTACACAGTGACCATGCAACAATAAGGCTAGTGCAAAACCGCGACTAATCCGATGGGTTTTATTGCTTTAAGAATTCGATCTTGAGATTGTGGACAGGAAAGGGACGGACCATTTATCAAGGTTTGGACACGACAACAGGATCCAAGACGGAACATTTACAAATGATGTCTTTCCTGACGAACAACTGTTTGGGGTTGATGTGGCCACACCATGGTATGCTAAATACGTGAACTACATTCTGGCTAATATCTTACCACCATATCAGTCATACCAACAAAGCAAGAGGTTTTTACATGATGTTAAATATTACTTTTGGGATGAACCTCTTTTATTCAAAAAGTGTGCAGATCAGATCATTCGAAGATGTGTGCCAGAGGAAGAAATGAAGCAGATCTTGGAACAGTGCCACGCATCGCCTTGTGGTGGGCACCACGGTGGCCACAAAACAGCGGTGAAGGTTCTTCAATCAGGTTTCTTCTAGCCTTCATTATTTAAGGATGCACAATAATTTGTAACTCATTGTGATCGCTGTCAACATGTTGGTAATATATCTCGCCGCGATGAAATGCCTTTCAAAAATATTTTAGAGGTCGAAATTTTTGACGTATGGGGGATTGGTTTCATTGGACCATTCGTTGAATCATTTAGAAACCGATATATTCATGTAGCTGTGGATTATGTGTCGAAATGGGTAGAAGTTATTGCCTTGCCTATTAACGATGCTAGTGCAGTTGTGAAGTTTCTAAAGCAGATATTCACATGATTCGAGACACCATGTGCAATAATAAGTGACGGAGGTTCACACTTTTGCAATGCCAAGTTTAATGCCCTCATGAAGAAGTATAGCGTGAAACACAAGATAGCCTTGGCTTATCATCCTCAGACGAGTGGCCAAGTCGAGGTATCCAACAGAGAAATCAAAAGGATATTGGAAAAGACGGTCAGCCCAAATCAGAAGGATTAATCGATAAAATTGGATGACGCCTTATGAGCTTATAGAACGGCATACAAGACACCAATTAGGACTTCACCGTACAGATTGGTTTACGGAAAGCTTGTCACTTGCCAGTTGAACGAGAGCACAAAGCATTTTGGGCTGTTAAGAAGCTTAATATGGATCTTGAAATTGCAAGGGAATAAAGGTTAGTTCAACTCGATGACCTTGAAGATTTCCGACTGGATGCATACGAGAGTTCTACGATCTATAAAGAGAAAACGAAGAAATGGCATGACCGACATTTTGCTTTTTAACTCACGTTTAAAATTGTTTCCTGGTAAGTTGAAATCTCGTTGGTCAAGGCCGTTCAAGATTACCCAAGTGTTTCCATAGAATTAGAGAGGTTGAATGATCAAGGTAAGTTCAAAGTGAATGCAAGCAGGGTGAAGCATTATTTGGGAGGATGTGACGACCAAAGCCATACGACACTGTTGATGAGCGAAACGTGATTACTCGGGATCGTCAAGCCGATGACGTAAATCCAAGCGCTTCTTGGGAGGCAACTCAAGCTCCTTTTCATTTTTCGTTTTCTTAGGTGTAATTCATTTTCTTTTAGTTAATATTTCAATTTAGTTTCTTCAATTGTCATGTTTAGGGGTGAAAGACATCAGGCAATGCAAGACTAAATCAAGGAGAAAGTTCGTGCTGCTGTGCGGAATAAAAAAATAACATAAAAATGACGACATGCTTTTCCTTTCTGGACCTAATAAATTTGATCTATTTTGCAGGTCTTTCCCAAGGCAGTCGGGCGGCAACAACATTGGCGCATCGCTCTCCCAATTTTAGGTTACCACCGAGCCCCATACCAAATTATCCTGGTAAACTCATTCCTACTCATACTTTCTTTCGCACCGAGGACGTTGCTCTGTTTATGTTTGGGGGTGTGGCGTTGTGTTGTGTTGAGTTTGAAAATGGTGTCTACCTAGGGTGGGTCTTGTGTAGGTCAAATTTTGTTGATCTTTTGTGTCGTTACACCACAGCGAAGCTTAGAAATTCGAAGAGGAAATGTCTCTATTCGGTGATGAGCTTAAGTTTTGCATTCTTAACGTATGGAAAGATGAAACTATTTGCCTATTGTGCTAAATTTTTTGTCGAATTTTGAAAAAGATCTCCTACTAGGAAGCGAGCTTAGCGGCAACAGGTTACATCTCCTTAGAATACAAGGTAGCTCGTGACGAGTAGAGTAGCTTGAATTATCTCTTGAAATGAAGTCTGTGGTGTATGTGCTGAAAAGAAAAAATAAATAATGAGGTTTCCAAGGCTCTGGGTACCAATGTTCAGGTATTAAAAAAAAGAGAGAAAAAAGAGATAGCCTGAATAAGTACTTGCGGTGTGAGTCTTCCGTGCTAGCTTGAGTGTTTGATCCAAGGGGTGCCTTATCACCTAATCCCTTGGTTCAACTGAATCGGGAGTCATTGATGTAGTGCTTGCTACATGAGCTTTTGCCTGGATTAGATGATACTTTTAGAGTCGTGCAACCTGAAAAAAAAAGAAGTAATGGTTGTAAAAAGTTGAAAAACCTTTGATGAGTATATAAAGATGTTTGTGGTGATCATTGCAAGTTACTGGCTGACATGAGCTATTTGAATGTAGACTTGCTAATGTTGAGTGTGTAACTTGCTGGGACGAAGATATTGTGTTTTTAAAGCTTTTAAGTGAGCATGCTAGGTAGTGAATGGAATCTAGATCCGAGGGAAGGATGCGACCATTTCTGAGAATGCTCTAAAAGGTGTTTCCACGTTTGAGTGACTTGGGTTTGACAAGGAGTGTCTTTTGAGTTTTATTTTCTTATCTTTGCTCGTGACTAGCAAAATTTAGGTTTGGGGTGTGTTAACTTTAAGAAATTAGAGTTATATGTCACATTTACGAGCCTAATTAGTGTTAGACATCCCATATTTGTATGCACATGTAGTTAGTTTGCATGTCATTCTCGTTTAGTCGTGTCGCATGGGTACTTTCGGATTTCGTGGTTTGCATTGCAGGTGAAGTGATCGATATGACGTAACAATCATGTTTAATAAGATATCTTGATAGAGGAAGGCAAGGCCTTTTAGTGGGAAGCTGCAGAAAAACGACAGGCGAAAGCTTGCGGGAGAAACAACTACAAGGCGACAAATGTCTCTAGGCGACACAAATAGATGGAGCAACAGTCAACTGAGGGAACGAAGAAACCTCTACAGGTAAAGGTTAATGGGCGATACCATTGATCGGTGGTTGTCATGGAAAGATATGGGAGATCTCAGGAGCATGGTTGGAATCGTTGCCAAGAGTATTAAAAAGAAAAGAGATATTGTACGAGAGGCACAGAATGATCAGTGTGGCCACACGAGGCGAGAAGATTTTCTGAAATATTTCTAGAAGATTTCCTAATCTTTCGAGATTTACCCTAACCATGTAAAGAGCATCAAAGTGAATTTAGAAGGGAGAGGGACCAATTTTATCATCGAGGAGTGCAAAGGAGTTAGACTATCGTTTAGGATGCTTTTCTTTTCTTTGATTTGTGTTCCGAAAACGATGCTTGGCGAAACTTTCTTTGCTAGGATTATGTTGAATCGAATTGTGTAGTTGAATTTCGTTTGTTCTTAGTGCATGCAATTTATCTGATCAATGAATTGTACTGATTTGTTATCCTAATTTAAACTCGAGAGATGAATTTTAGGAGGGAACAAGAACGAAATAGCCTTGGTTAATATCACCGGAGCGAATTACCTAGTAAGTAGTAACGGGAGATATACTTCTAGGTAACCATTAAAGGATTGATTCTTAATGTGTTTCTTGCCTTCGTAATTCACTATAGGGATATAGGTTTTATGGTGGTTTGGAATAGTTCCTTGTAAACTCGGGAGAGGCACTTAGGGACATGAGAATCCGGTTAGCAAACAAAATTTATATGAATTTGGGATAAGCGAGTGAAGGGATTTAACGAATCAAGGAGGGGATACGTGATCCTAGGATTTCAAGACTGATTGAATTCTGATTTCTTTGCTTTTATTTTTGCTTTTCATTTACTTTTCAAAGTTTTAAACTAATTTCTTTTTGTGGCTTGGCTACATAAGAATTATAATTGTGTATGCTAAAAGGTTATGTTTGCTATTCTCGTGGGAACGATAACTCTACTCATCTCTGTTAACTTGTTAAAAATATATAATCTCATCCCTCTAATTGCGCGATATTGAGCTAAATCGTTGAGGTATATGATAATTTATGAGTATATTACTTAGATTGGGGTAAAGGTTGGACATAAATTGGACAGATTGTTTGATGCAGTTGCACCAGATTTTCGTGCAGCTGCATGTACAGACGCGAGGAAATATTTTATTTCCTAGATTCTCTCTACCTTCCAGATTTTGAAGATTTCCTAGGGTTGCAACCCCTAGAGGCATCAAAAGGACGACTTGCTTGAGGGAGAGGGGTGTGTCGGGAACGATCACGCCGAGCCACACACAAAGACATTCGACAAAGCTTCGGGCGACGTTTAGGATGTTTTCCGTTTCTTTAGTTTTGTGTTGATTATTTTTAACATGAACTAAATCTGTTTTCTAGGAATATGATGAACTCGGTTGTGGAGTTACATTCTCAGTGAATTCCTTTGAACTATCTTGTTTTGTGTTTCGTTTATTTACCTCACTTGTTCTTAATGCTGGCATCTAGGTGGCCGACGTTCGTATTGATCGCTTGTGCTTGAGTGAGCTCGGGAGAGGATCTTAAGAGAAGAAGTAGTGGTGAAAGTAGCCTGGTTTGTGTTGTGAGAGCGAGCGAACTTAAGATGGTATAGAGATATACACCGAAGGCAACCAAGGAAAATTGGGACTTAATGCATCAAATTAATCGTGAGCCTAGAGATAGGGATTGGTTATTTAGGTAGTTCAGCGGACTTCGAGAGGAGCACGATAACTATAGATTTCGGTTAGTAAACGAACACGGAATTGAGATAGGAAGAAGGGAGACACGGGACAGTAATGAAACAATTGAGGGATTCATAGTCCTAGGTTTTTGTTAATTGATTTCACTTGCCTTTACTTTATTTACTTGCTTTCGTTTTTAGTTTTAGTTACAATTCTCATTATTCTCAGGTTGACATTGAAAACGTTGGGACCGGACGATAGAAAGGATTTCCTACACTGTTTCCTCGTATGATCGACACTTTATTTACTCTATATTACTTGACTCGACCCGTGCACTTGCGGATTGAGCGAACAATCTCTATATTACCTGTTGCGATCTGCATACTTGCAGCGAATTTTGCAATCATTAACCGCTTCACAGGAACGTGTAATAATGTCAAGGGGAAAACCGTTCCGCAACATGCCGTCGTGGGGTCATGCAGCGTCTTTGTCTCGAATGGGCATTTATCTCCTCAACCTAAGGTTCTCGGATAGGTTCTTGTTTCTTCAACCTGATTCTCTCAAATGGACTTCTGTCTCCTCGGCCTGGCATTCTCAAATGGACTCCCCTTCGTTTCACATTCTTTGATGTGACAACCTTTCCAGGCCCATTGCTTAGGCCCAAGATTCTATGGGTAAACATTTTGCTTTCCTTAAACTGCCTCATCATGTTCAACGCGCTTCGGTTTTTCATATGTTTGACACTTAAGAAATCGCCAAATCTCCTATTTCTTGCCTAAATCTTGAAAAGTTTGCCTCTTCTTATTGTCAATCATCCTAAAACCTTCTCTCTTATGATGGCGCACTTGATTCCGAGCAATTGCGGCAAGGCGAAAACTCATCACTCTTATGGCAACGGGAAGAAGTTCGCCTACCTATATGAACTCAGCAATAAGGAAGTGTTATCGACACCTATGGATATCCTCCCACCGGTTCAAGAAGGAAAGACCACAAGCGGTCTTTGAAAACGAAGATTACATGGAATATCTCCTTACAGAAAAAGTAATAAACATATGCAGTTCGGAGTTCCATCGTCCTTTCAACTGGGATGATGAGAAAGATCATCATCCCTGTTCCCTTTATTTATCTCGACTTAACTTTTTGTTATGTTTCATCAACTGGTCTTGACATACAATTTCAATTTGAGACATGATTTTGAATTTCATCTTCTCACTCGAGTCTCTTCTCTCCTTTTCTTATTTTTAGGAAATGCTTGCTTCGACGAATGTTTCACACACCTTCGACCTAAAATGGTGCATTTAGTCTTTTTCTAGCTGGTTGACATCTTTGCTACCGATAAGAAATGCAATGTTCGAGTTTGGTCAGTGCTATTAGCTTTTTGGAACAAGATTGTCAACTTTTTCTATTTCCCTGAAGGGCCAATGACATTTACGCCCGAGAATATAGAATTTCTTACTTGTTGCCATCCTCATGGACTCCCCTTTCAATTCACGATGAGCCGGAAGACTACGAATACGAAGACACCGGCTTCTCGAAGACTTCGAAGAAGCATATGGAAATGCTGAAAGGGGGAAACAACTAGGGAGCCAAACAAGAACTCGAGTTCTATATGGAATGGCACTCGAAGTATATCTTTTGTTGTAGAGGCAAAAGGCCGGCACAATACATGAAGGCTTTAGCCAACTTCCTAGTCAAAGCTTCGGAGGAAGTTGCCATTGGACTTTTTCGGCTATGCCTTTTATATCAGACTCTCAATTATGCTAGGCGATTTGACAAATGCCTATAGCCAACAAAGCCAAAAGGTCCAGTTCGGCTTTTGTACTTGTGGTCTCACGTCTGAACTCCCTCATTGGCACCTTATGAAGTAGAGACTCATGATCTCCCCATTTGATCAAATCATCTCGACTTGATCAAGCACACCCTTAACATGGGTCGACCTCAAAACAGAGTCTAGAGGCCATTTCCTTATGATCTTCCTTTCCAAAAGCGATGTCAAATGCTTACTTTCGCGGGAGGATCCTGTTTCCGGTTCCACCTAAAATGTATATCCTTCCTTGACGATAGGGCTTCAGATTTTGAAAACGTGAAGGAGTCACTAACCTATTTTAAGTTCAAGTTATAAAAAACTATAGAGATTCGTTTAGGTTCGGAAATTAGGGAGTACTAAATCGCATGCATCACAAAGAAAAATGAGGCATTTCTCGTGTGCTTTCGATGTCAAAATTTATTTGACCTCGATTTTAGAAAATAAATTGTTTGACATTAAGAAAGTGATCTCGAGCTCAATAACGCTTAAAATGTCTATGTGAGTCATTTTTAAGAAAATATTTCTTAAAAATTGATTTCGGGCAAAAACACAATTAGCATAGATTGAATAACGCCCTTAACAGGTTATAAGCAAAAATAAATTCAAGGGAGTAACGGGTAAACAATGAATGAGATTGATACCATTTCTCGGTTCCCTAGAATGCACCCGTTAGTGCTGTACCTTATGGTGCTATTTTATAAGTTGGTTTACAACGAACCTGGTGAGTCGTTGATGTCAAACGTTAATGAGTACGAAGCCATTTTCTGAGGGCCTTGATCTTCGAGAATCCGAAATAAACCCTCGAACATAAAATACCGTTTCTTCTTGTCTTTGAAGCATTGAACGGGGTGCCTGCCTGGGTTGTCCGTAAGGCACGGCCCCCGAATACTTGCTCAAGAAATCAATACGACAGAGCAAATTGTTTCCCGTGGCTGGAGCTGAGGAAAACTTGGAGATGTGACCTAGGTTGTGAGAAGATGCTGGCTGAGGGGAATCGTAGGGTAAACATAGAAGATCAACTCCGGGTTGGACAAGCGAGCTTGATTGTTGCTGCAGCCAAGAAACTTGTTGCCGCAGCCGAGTTAAAGTCAGGCGGGATGCCAGGAGGGTGCGGATCTGGAACTCGTGGGCGCCGCTACGACCTGGGAGTACGATGCATCTGGCGTAAAGACCTCTGTTCCCGGGGAGAATGACTTGGTGAATTGCTACCGCTGGTGGTGAGGTGTCAAATCTGATATACCGGGAAGCAAGGTTGGGGGCAGAACGTGAAACATATCCAGGAGTGAAGTCGCGGGTCACACTAGTAGAGCCGGGATCACCGAGAATGGTGAGATCAGTGTTTAGAGGCTTGGCATTTCAGGTCGTGGGTCGAGCGGAAATCACTGATTTTATGTTGGGAGGTCGAGTAGCACACTCGAGGAATCGATAGTGGGCATCTACTTAAAGGGCCGTGGGTGAGGCATTTGATAGTGGCACGCTGGCTATAAAAATAAGCCAAGAAATTAAAGACAAAACTATTCTAAAAATTTCAAAACGAGGTCATTGGAAAGACATTACTTGGAATTAACAGCATTGATGATTGTGGATAGAAGACGGTGCTTGGTGTTGGGACGGACTGAGGATGTCCTCGAAGCTTGTCCGGCGGTCGGAGGCTATAGGGACAGCCGACATTATTCAGGAGGACTTCGGAGTTGTTGCCAGGAGGTTGGGGTCTAGGACACGGGATATCAGGTGAGGAGGATAGCCATCAAGGTGGATGGACAGACGGGGGCCACGACGAAGAATAATCTGAACATACGTCCCATCGAAGGAAAGCTCGGCCGGCTGAGGTGTAACCTGATGCAATTTCTACCGAAAAACATAAAAGGAATGCTACCTTGGGTGATTTTCTTCGGAAAATATTCTTCTTGGAGTCTCTCTCTCAAGTTCATCTCTTCTCTAAGTGTGTTTTGTGCTTCCACGGGTTTAGCTATTTATAGGGAGTAGATAGTGATTTTATTATTATTTTTATTAGATTTTTTAATGATTCTTCCTGATTTTGTGAGATTTTTGTGGATTTTTTGTATTTTTGCAATTTTTTCAAGATTTTGTGCATTTTTGTCGATTTTTTCATGATTTTGTGTTTCTTTGTAAATTCTATTATATTCTAGAAGAATTGGGGTATGACAGTTGCCCCTCTTCGTGAGAATGTTTGGTAAAATGTTCGAACAAAGAATTAATAATAACCCAATTTTTTGGAAAAAGGACTGCTATGGCGTCGTGTTTGTTAATAAACGCTTGGCCAAGATAGGAGTAGTGTCACGTTTATTGATTAACACTGTTGAAAATCGCATCACATTTGTTAGAAAATGCATAACCATGAGCTGGTGAAAAGAGGTGTAGTGTTTTTACGAATGCTTAACCAAACATAATTGAAAATGGCGTCGCGTTTGTACGAACGCTGAACCAGAAAGAATTGAAAATGGGTGTTGCGTTGGTACAAACGCTTAACCAAGAGGGTGAACAATGACGTCGCATTTGTACGAACGCTTAACCAGAAGGTAATTAGAAATGCTGTCGCATTTGCAAGAACGCTCAACCAGGAGGATTGGAAATGGTGTTGCGTTTGTACGAACGCTCAACCAAGAAGATTGAAAATGGTATCGCATTTGTACGAATGCTCAACCAAGAGGATTAAAAATGGTATCGCGTTTGTCCGAACGTTCAACCAGATGATTGAAATGGTATCGCGTTTGTACGGATGCTCAACCGGATGATTGAAAATGGTGTCGCGTTTGTCGAACGTTCAATCAGGAGAATTGAAATTGGTTTCGTGTTGGTACGAACGCTCAACCATGATGATTGAAAATGGCGTCGCGTTTGTACGAATACTCAACCAGAATGATTGGTGGTATTGTGTTTGTACAAACGCTTAACCGAATTGAAGGTGGTATCGCGTTAGTAGGAACGCTTAACTAGGATGAAAGTGATATCGCGTTTGTACGAACGCTTAACCGATTTGGAGATGACTTCGCGTTTGTTAGTAAATGCTTAGTCGAGTGGCGTCGCGTTTGTTAATTAACGCTTAGCCAGATGAAAAATGATATCACGTTTGTTAGTAAATGCTTAACCATTTGAATTGAGAAATGGATAACTCGAATTGGAAATGTCGTCATACCATAAAAGTGCTTAGCAGTGGTCAAGAGGAACATACCCTAGCATGGGGACCTGGATCTTGAAATCACGGGATCGACTTGAGATTGTTTGCGTCTCCCATGTGCATTTTTGCCAAAACTTTTGACTATGAATGATATGAATGCAAGATGCACAGAACTTTCGTTTCTCGAAAATAGGAACACTTGTGCGATAGAGGGTAAAGAAAAGTCTTCCTTACATCTCTCAAGGCTCACTCAAATATTCTTCAATGCTATCAGATTGGGAATTTCGATTCTTTTTTTTTTATAAGTAATTTCGATTCATTTGAAATGTAAGCTTTGTGTATGACCATGTTTTATTGAGGGCTCAATCTTTAAGAAAGAATGCAAGTCAAAGAATCTAATCAAATAAGACTCAAAATGCAAGGGCGTCACCTTTAAGCGTAGTTCTCCCAATGTGGACTTGCTCATCAACATAGTACTCGAGGGTATGGGCATGATGGCATATGAGGGTAAGAATGTGTTGAGAAGGGTGCTAAAGAATGATTTTTCTTTCTCCTTTTAATCTACAAGAAATGAAGCTTTCAAACTTGAAGTAGTGCCCGAATCAAGAACTTTTGTTTTATTAGGTCAACTTTTGTCCCCTTTTTTTTTCTAACACTTTGCTTTTGCGACCGTCATGTTTCGGCCCGTATATCTAATTTTGCTTTTTTTCTTTGAACTAGGCTAATAACTCTCTTCTTTTTTTGTTTGCCCATGTCTCACTTTTTTTCGAATATTCAACATACTCAGTTCTCTGGAATTGTTTAGAATGTACTGAAATGATTGAAAGATGGTAGGAGTATTGTGTTGACTTGCAAGATCCATTAGGGATGTACTTCACACTCAAACTTGAGGAAGTGGAACATCTACATCTGAGTCCTATTCGGAAGTCTAGACTACATGAACTCCTTTTACCACGATGTGAGACGACTCTTTGACTTGAAAGGGTCATTATGTTTTGAAAAATCTCCTCTTTGGCTAGGCATGGCTAGCAATGATAAAGCATTGGGGATCAGAAAAAAATGCTCGATGTCATCCCAGCTAGAGCATTCTCCGTCAAAGGGATTTCCATTCCTCAAGAAAGTAGATATTATGCCTCTGGACCACATTCAGCCTTTCTTCGAGGCGGGCATGGCGTTTGTTCGCCCTCTTGTAAAGATGCAATTCTAGATTCAACCTTGGCTTCAAAGTCCATTACTTCCTCGCGCCATGGAAATAATTCCTCGAGAATGACCGCGTTTCCCCTCGTTGGTGTTGGAGGAATGGTCTTGGCAGCACGAACCACCGATGAGTGGAGGATATGTTTCGGGATACCGAAATGGTTGTACCCCCTCGGTGTCAGCATTGGAATGAACTGTCGTGTTGTGGGATGATGCATGGTGGGGAGGCGCCAACCCCGAAGCAGCGCCTTGTGACGGATGCCAAAAAGGAATTGTTGGCGGAGTCGTGGTCGCCGACATTGGTGCTGTGGGCATTGGAGATACAAAGGATATGAGCGGAGGTGTTGTTGTTGCCGATAAAGGAGGTGTCGGCGTTGTAGTAGAGGAGCCTATCTGTTGGCTGTGGATCAAGTTACTTAGCATGCTTTGCAATAGGGCCATGTTCTCGCAGAACATATCCACTCTTGCCTCCAAACGGGTGTTTGAAGTGTGCTCTTGACGCCTGTTGCTTGATGAATTGTTCAGAGCGGCACCCGATCCCAACTGGTGGTTGTCGATCATCGAATGTCTGATGAGAGCAGGAGATGAGTCTTTAGACATTCTTATATTGGGCAGTGTCGCGTCAATCAGGGAGATTCTTGAGCTCTAGCCACATGTGCCGTCCGGCTTCACAGCTCGAACGGGTGCTTCCTTCGGAGATTAATTTTGGTACCTTGGAACGAATAAAAAGAAAGAATGTAAGGGGAAGATGGCTTGATGATTTATGAATGCTTTGCATGTGATGCCTATTCCATATTTCACATAATCAAAGAAAATTAATTCAAAATTTAAATAAATCATAATTGAATTCCTAATAAAGTGAGCCTATAAAATTCAGAAAATGAATTCCTTAGTGGCGTGCAAGCCTCTAAATCTAGATAATCCTATGCCAAAGACAAAAACGTCAACATTTGAACGAGCGGGCCTCGGCGCCGTGCCTTTCCGCTTCGATTTTTGTTGGAGTGAAAGGATGACGAATCTGTCGTGAATACCATAGGCTAACGATCCGTCTCATCTTCATGTCTTCAATGCCCCTACCTAGGTCTAGGAAATCTGACTCAATTGGTGGTTGCAGTTCTTCCAGAGGAATAGGTATTTCTGCACTACCTTCAAAATGGTGTGCAACACGAGCTGGTAGGTAATACGATGACCCGTTAATTCCCAGTATTGGAATGTATGCGCTCTTCGTGGAGTCGATGAGTACGTCATCCATTATTAAGTGATGAGCCATGGTGTTGAAGTCCATTTCTATAAGGGTCTCGATGAAATCATAAACTTGACGAAAGCTCCAATTCGGGAAGATAGCATAGGTGGCCATATAATGCATCAAGTTCGGAGCATGGTTGGGACGCAGTGCGTATCCGATGATTCCTAAATGTGTTAGGAACCATGTTTCCAAAAGCGGCAGGCCAAATATGCGGTGTGGTATCTGATTCCACGCTGAGCTTGAGAAGCAATCTTAGTCAATCCATAGTAGGTTTCTCCCAGTAGGTTTGGTACAAAAAGGCGATCTTCTAAGATGGCCCTTGCTATGTAGACTGCCAGGGTGCCTATTGAATTCTCGGTGTCAGGGTAAAGGACCATTCCGGCAAACGGGAGAACGAATGCTCTTGCAGATGGTTGTCCGTCACCTTCTCTGGGAAGTACGGTGCATACCGAAAGGTAAGGATCCTTTTGATTGGAATGTGACCTAGCTTTGTCTGTACGATTAGGCTATGAACCGCTGCGTATTCCATCCGGAATAGTGAAGGCAACTCATCGCATACCGATCCTTTCCAGCAAGGGGAATGATGCCCTGCTTATGGCTGAAGCCTGTCAGCTTTTCTCGCTAGCTGGAAGGCTACTGAACCAATCCCTCACAACTTCATCGGAGGTTGATCTAGCCTCAATCCAATATAAGTAGACATCTTTGGGACCTGCAAAAAGGTTAGTTGTTTTGCTATGATTATGCCAAATGGACCTATATGAATGCATGCAGTGCGAAACGAATTAAGAAAAACCCTACCGACCGAGCCTGAAATTACCTCCTAGATAAAGCGAAAGCAAATGGTTAGAGTCATAACATGTTATAATGCCTTCAAACACATACCTATCTAGACTAACTTTTGACTCACCCTCGGACAAAAAGGTGAGTTGGTAGATACCTCGACAACGTCGCTCATACGGCAGGTCCCTAAACTTAGGTGTCCTTAGGTTTTAGGACGAGTCACTGTATGTATAGCCGAGACAATCGGAAAAGTAAAGCGCAAACACACTCCATACAAGGCTTAGGCTACCCCCCAATTTTTAAATCGATTTTTTTACCCTAATTCTCTAGAAAATTGCCCAAGTGTCCCCAGCGGAATCGTCAAATCTGTCGTGGGAGGATCCCGTTTCCGGTTCTATCTAAAATGGATATCCTCCCTTTGACGATAGGGCTTCTGATTTTGAAAACGTGAAAGAGTCGCCACTAACCTGTTTTAAATTTAGGTTAGAAAAAACTATAGAGATTAGTATGGGTTCGGGAATTAGGGATTACTAAATCGCATGCATCACAAATGAAAGGGAGGCCTTTATCGTGTGTTTCCGATGTCCAAATTTATTTGAGCTCGTTTTTAGATAAGAAAATGTTTGACATTGAAAAAATGATCTCGAGCTCAATAATGCTTAAAATGTCTATGTGAGTCATTTTTAAGAAAATATTTCTTAAAATTTGATTTCGGACAAAAGCACAAGCAAGATAGATTGATTAACCCTCTTAACAGTTTCTAATCCAAAATAAATTCAAGGGAATACCGGGTAAAGAACGAACGAGATTGACCATTTCTCGGTTCCCTTAGAATGCACCCGTTATTGTTGTTCCTTCGATTCTGTTTCATTAGTGGGCTTATAGTGAACCGGCGAGCCGTTGTTATCTAATGTTGACGAGTGCGAAGCCGTCTTCGGAGGCCCTTGATTATCGAGAATCCGAAATAAACCCTCGAACTTAAAATACCGTTAATTTTTGTCTTGAAAGCGCTGAACAGGATTCGTGCCCTGGTTGTCCGTAAGGCACGCCCCCCCCGAATACTTGGTCAGAAAATCAATACGACACAACAAACTGTTTCCCGTGTCTTGAGCTGAGTAAAACCTGGAAATGCGACCTGGGTTGTGAGAAGATGCTAGCTGAGGGGAATCGCTGGGTGAACATAGAAGATCAACTCCGAGTTGGACTAGCAAGCTTGGGGAATTGTTGCTACAGCCAAGAAACTTGTTGCCCAGCCGGGTTAAAGTCAGGTGGGATGCCAGGAGGGTGCAGAGCTAGAACTCGAGAGCGCCGTTACGACCTGGGAGTACGATGCGTCTGGTGTAAAGACCTATGTTCCTGGGGAGAATGACTTGGCGAATTGCTACCGTTGGTGGAGAGGCGTTAAATCCGATATGTTGGGAAGAGAGGTCGGGGGCAGAGCGTGAAATGTGTCCAGGAGTGAAGTCGCGGGTCACACAGCTGGAGCCGGGATCATCGAGAATGGAGAAACAAGTGTTCGGAGGCCTGGGATATTAAGGTCGTGGGTCTAGTGGAAATCCCTAATTTTATGTCGGGATGTCGAGTATCGCACTTGAGGAATCGACAGTGGGCATCTGCTGTAAATGGCCGTGGGTGAGGCGTTTGAAAATGGCACGCTGGCTGTAAGAATAAACCAAGAAATTAAAAGCAGACCAAACTGTTATAAAAAATTCAAAACGAAGTCATAGGAAAGACATTACACGGAATTAACAACATTGAGGATTGTGGATAGAAGATGGTGCTTGGTGTTGGGACGGACTGAGGATGTTCTGGAAGCTTGTCCCGCAGTCGGAGGCTACAGGGATAGTCGGCATTGTTCAGGTGGACTTTGGAGTTGTTGCCAGGAGGTTGGGGTCGAGGATGCAGGACATGAGGTGAGGAGGATAGCCATCAAGATGGAGGTACAGACGGGGGCCACGACGAAGAATAATCGGAAGGTACTGCCGCGTCGAAGGAAGGCTCGGCCGGCTGAGATGTAACTAATGCAATTTCTACCAAAAAACGAGAAAAGGAATGCTACCTTGGGTGATGATTTTCTTCGGAAACTATTCCTCTTGGAGTCTCTCTTTCAAGTCTGTCTCTTCTCTGAGTGTGTTTTTTGCTTCCCCGGGTCTAGCTATTTATAGAGAGTATGTAGTGACTTTATTATTATTTTTATTACATTTTTTTAATGAGTTTTCCTAAATTTTCGGTATTTTGTGGATTTTATGTGTTTTTATAGATTTTTTATGATTTTGTGCATCTTTGTCGATTTTTTTCGTGATTTTGTGTATCTTTATAAATTTTATTATATTCTAAAAAAATTGGGGTATCACAGTTACCAAGATCGCTACTGAGATTCAATGTTGACAATCCGACAGAAAAATGAGGTTTGTGTTCGAGGTGTATAATCCTCAGCTCTGTGCGAGACTACTCGATTTTGTTCAATCGATGGGTATCCTTCTGACAATCTTTTAACATTCCTTTATCAGAGAGAGTTTGCTTGCCTGTGAACATGTTGCCTAATATCGAGAAGTCTGCAATTCAACTCGAGCTGCCGGTGTTTCCAAAATCGCATTATTTCTTCCCGTGCACTGTCTTCTTTAAGCATGCTTGGCGCGCCATGCCCGCCACTTGGCTCGACAAAATTAAATTCCCAGGCAAGTGTTCGACCAAGACATTTTACCAGTTGAGGTGTTACTAATAGTACACTTTAATTACCTTATCATATTTGGTTAACTTATTGTTCATTTTCTTATAATTCCTGAGAAGATATTGCCAAACTGGATATAATGAAGAGAACCAACGAAGGAGTATCCTCTAAGAGTCAGCCTAAAGGCAAGCGAGCCAAAACTGTTGTGATCAAGGTCAAGAAACTTGAAATTGAGTTGTTGGCCGCTCAACTCGACTCGTCTTCTTCAGCCTCACTACCTTCGGTTGATTCTACTATTCCTTTGTTAGATCCGCCTTCAACTCAGGTTGTAATAAATTGATACTTTCGAATTTACTTTCATTAATATTCTCTAAGCCCGACCGTATTCTTTCTTGACAGCCCGATCCAATCACTATTGAGTAACCCAACCCAGTTGTTGTTGAACAGGTTGACCCAGTTGTTGAGCAAACCGATCCAACTGCTGTTGAGCCAACTCGTCCAACTACTATCGAGCAAGATGATTTAGTTGTTGTCGAGCCATCAAATCTTGCTTCTGTTGAGACATCAAATTTTATTCCTCTCAAGTGCTATGTGCCAATTGTTTTCACACACTCAGGATATGACATTGTCGAGCAATCTGTCGATTAGCTCGTAGTTGCCCGAAGTCGAGATGACTCTACCCACTCTAAAGACTGCTCATGAAGAATTTCATGTCGAAACAAAGGAGTTACGGTATGAACTTAACAGGTCTGAAATCTACAAATATCGTCTTAGACGAAAAGAAGATACTCGTAGAGATTTTATTTTGTTATTCCAAGAAGTATTGGAACATTCATCGAGTTCGACCTTGTAATAAGTCATTTGTACTTGACAATAAACTCTTTATTTCCTCCAATATCATGGAAGCGGCTAACGGTACGTGTACGTAACCGTTACGTAGTTTACTAATTAATACTAATTTTTTTTAGTAAAATTTACTAAAAGTTGACTGTTACTAGCAAAGTCAACGCAAAATTAGTAAAAAATGTAGTAAAATTTACTAAAATCCGGTCTTCTTTTAGTAAAGCCAACGCAAAATTAGTAAAAAAAAGTATGGAAATTTTTCTACTTTTGTATTGTTCACAGCAGTTCAAGTTTACTAATTTTTCGCTGACTTTACTAAAAATTTTCCGTTAGTAATGTCAACGCAGAATTAGTAACAAAGTAGTAAAATTTACTACTTTTTTTACTAATTTTTGCGTTGACTTTACTAACTCTTACGGTTAGTAACATTTACTAATTTTGACATGTTTTTACTAAAAAAAGTAGTAAACTGTTACTAAAAAATGAAGGTGTTTACTAACGAATTTTCTAATTAGACCAGTGTTTCCGAACCTAACTCCGAACCTATTTATGTTGTGAAATTACCAGTCAACCCTGGTTACTAAACTTATTACTAATTAAGAAGGACGAAACTCGTCATTCCGTTCGTAGCGTTGTATCCTCCCGGCGATCGTCCCCTTCGTCCTCTGCCTTCCTATCCCGGCCGCCACGTCTGGTGTTGCGGATCAACGTCGGGGCGGCTCTTCTACAAGTGGTCACGACGACATCAGGTGTTACTCCGTTGTCCCTTTTCCCCTTTGTTTTTTCTGGCATTGGGGCCTAAAACCCTAATAGTGTAATGGGTAAGTTCCGAAACCTCCAATCGTAACCCCTCGCCGCCGAGGCAGTAACGTTCGTTTGAAGGTTAGGGTTTATGTGTTCCCGTGCTTCCGTTTTCCACTACGTCTTTTCGTGTGTGATTTGTGTTTGGGTCGCTAGTGGTCGTCCTCATTTGTTTGGGTCTGGGTCTTCGTAGTCGTTGGTAGTCCTCCTGAGTTGTTGTTTGTTGGTAGTCGTCCTGATTTGGCTAAACTTGCTTGGGTTTTACTTGGACTGGGTCTGTGTTATTAAGCGTGTACCTAGGACTGGGAACGGTTGGGTTGGTTTGGTTTAATTTGGTGAAAGCACAACTGGGTTTGAGTTGGTTCGGTTTTGATTTGGTTTGGCTTTGGCTTTTGGTTTTGTTATGGCTTGGATTTGGTTTGTTTTCATTGCGTCTGGTTGGAGTGGGGTCCGATCTTCATTTCGTTTGATGTTAATTTGGTATAGATTTGTGAGGGACTGTGAACCGTCATGATGATGTCCTGTTTATTTATTTGTTGGAAAGTGCATATATGGAAGGAGATTTTGCAGATTTGGTAGGGGAATATGCACACGAGGCAGAAGGTTATGACCCTCCAGAAGCTGGAATTGAAGGCAACACACCTGGTTCTTCTCAAAAGGAGAAGGCGAAGGCTGTGCGTGTATCCAAGGTAACTCCATAACCATCTTTTCTGAGTGTTGGGAGTATTCCTGATTGTAGTATTGAGGTAGTCGCGGATATATTGTTACAGGATTACCTTTATACAATGTGTAGTTCGCGAAAGTTGTTGGCTGTGCTGAATACATTTAACGATGCCAAGAGGGCTGCCCTTTCTAACCTAGGATTTGATGGGCTACTGCATCTGGCAAGTCAGCATGTTCATCACAAGGCTTTCAAGTGTCTTCTCAAGTTGTTCGGCCCCGTTAAAAGGATTATGGTCATCGACGGTGTGGAACACCGAATGCTCTCTTCGGATGTTGAGGCCTTGATTGGCCTTCCGGCTACGAAAGTCGGTGTCCCGTTTAGCGGACACATGGACACCGTCCATGATGAGGTGAAACTGCATCTGAAGAGGGGTAAGATTTCTCTCATGTCCGTTGAAAGTAGAATGATGACAAGAGATATTCTGGACGACGTATGGAAAGTGGAGGTCGTACCTTTCATACTAGGATGCTATTTGTGGCCGACGACTGCCTTCGACATCGACAAGGAGTACCTGCTCGCGACACGGGACGTCGCCTCCATTTGTAAGTTTGACTGTGCCACTCACGTGGTCGATACTCTATGTAGCCAAGTGAGGGCCTTCAAAGGTCATCACGCAAAGTATATAGGAGACTGTGTCCATCTATTGCTGGTGAGAATGTATAGTACAATGTTTGTGTTGCTTATTGATTGTATTTAGAGTGATTTTATTATTGTGAACTATTCATTGTTAATGTGTTGGATTTGTGAATCCACCAGATGTTTTACGCTTGCAAAAAGTCAATGGAGGAGACCACGTCAAGAACTACAAGCATGAGTACGCCTTTCTGCCAAGATTGGGATGATGACCGGCTGAAAGCCATTTTCAGAGTTGCAAATGCTGATGCTGCTGAACTTGTAGGTTTTGTCCTTGTTGTAATGCCTAGTAGTGTATTTTCTACATGTCATTGGCTAATATTCTTAGTAAGTCCATTTACAGGAATCCCGCGATGTCGAAAGTAACGCAGAGGAAGAAGTGGACCCTGCGAACCAATATGGGCAGATGGAAATGGGGATGCGTCGTCTGAAGGTATGCTTGATTTCGTGTGCTGGTCTGTATGTGTTTATAATTTGGTTTATTACTTTGATTTGAAAATACTGATTATACGCATTAGTTCATAACCAGACCGTGGAACTTTCTGTTACGAGACTCCATGCTACTAATGAGCACATCATCCACAATGGGATTGATTCTCAGAGAACTTAGAAGAGAAAGACCTTGACAAAGCCATCCCGTTATGCAACAAGAGCGTGGTAAGTCTCAGGAGAAGGTGGTAGGAGGCGAAAAGGAAGATCATGTAGCCGAGGGTGTTCAGGAAGGAGTGACACAATGAATGGCTAATGTAAACTTGCGCGATGATTATTCGGACCCGTGTGAGGTACAACTTGCGGAGCTCGGAATAAACTATCTGCAATGCTTGGTACTTCGGATGCTGTTAGGTATAACATTGAGAGTGAATCTGAGTTGAGCCTAACTAAATCCGAGGAGGTGTGAAGTCGCTACTGCAATGGAACAAAGGAAAGGAGAAGATTGTTCATGAAGTCGCAGTGGATCAAGAAGGCACCGGTATCCCCACAGAAACAGCAAAGAAGAAGGACTTGGCAGGAGAAAAATGTGTTGCAGAATTTGAAGAGGTTCCCGCCACTAAAGTCAATGACAAGGCAGAGCATCCCATGGATGCTGATCCGGAAGTTGGGAAAGGGGTGACGAAGATTGGAGAAGAGGTTGAAGTGCATTTGAAGGTGACGTATGATTACATTTCTGTTGTTAAGTCTGTTGAAAGTGATTGATATTGAAGTAAGCTACACTATGATTCACAGGAAAGTGAATCATCGACAACGGCAATCTTCAATAGAAAGACCACTCGTCGTACGGCCAAGAGGAAGCCGTCCTCATTTAAGAGCAGTCCATTTGTCCCGCCTAAGCCGGTTACAAGGACAAGAAAGCGTGGACGGTCCACTATCCGTGAGGTATAAATGGACTGCAGCATTAGCACTCGTCGTGCCTCGATAGTGAGTTGGACCTGAGGATTAATAGGTTTAGCCATGGTTGTAATTTGTCATGGTTAGGCACTGCAAAAATACTTTCCAGTGGATGTGCCCGTTAGTGAGCTCAAAACATTTACAGCGGCGCAATGGTGTGTCATTGAGTATGCTTGGAATGAGGACCGAGACTATAGGTTAGTGTCATTGTCTTCGGATATTGGGATATTGTTTAAGTTTGTTCAACCTGTTTGCATGGATATTATTTCTTGCAGTGAATGTTTTTGTATGACCGAGTCCGCACACGTTAATAGGCATGCGATTCTATCTCTTATGCCAAGAAGATGGATAGACAGCGATGTAAGATTACCTCCTTAATGTCTAACCTTAAATGACAATTAACCCATTCGAGTGTATACGCCTCGATTCGTTGTTGCAGATTATAGACTTCCACGCCGTGATGCTACAAAGTAGCATGGATCCCGAAATGAGAAGGATTTGGTACCTTCCAAGTTGGTTAGGGGTAAGTGCTGATTTACATGATGACCCAAAACCTTGTATGTAGCCTGACCTAACCACCAACACGATCACAGAATCTTGCATCGACGCAATATAGTGCAGCAAAAATGCCCGTAATAAGCAAAGCAAATGCCGCAGCCTTATATGTGCACTTCAAGTCTCACATTGGGAAGAACCACGAAGTGCAATGGGTAAGCATCCAGTCCATGTAACTGTCTTCATGCCTATGACAATCTACTTATATGTTACTAATTTACGATCTTAGCCATGTTCTTTGTTTGGTAAACTGAATGTTATGCCTGTTTGTAGATTTTTATTCCGCTTTGCGTCGCGGAATCACATTGGACAAAAGAAGTCATCATAATGGACACAATGTACAAAAAACTGTCCAACGTCGGTGGCAGAGCAGAGCTTCATCATCGTGTATTAAAGCTTCTAAGCGTCGTTATGGAAGAGAATAGGGTCAAATCAAAGGCAAAAGGGTATCAATTACCAGACATCTCCAGCTGGAAAATAATATATCTGACGAACGTACCCGACCAGATGGCTGCCGGGAATGAGTACGTCCAACAACATTACCCGATTTTCTTTTGAACTTAATGAACGTAAGCAGCCGTTATACGTATTGTGCATTGGTGTTTCTGCAGAAGTGAATATGGAATATATGTCATGAAATTCATGACATTGGCTGAACCCCCATTGGGTGCTGACGAAGTCGTAGGTTCATTTGTCATTCCTAGCATTATTGTCAAACACTTACTGATTTGCTGGAATAGGCCGTTCAATGCTACCTGGGTTAGACTGTAGCCATGCTGGAATTCTGGATAAGTAATATTGTGGTTTAATTAACCTCACTGAGTGCTGTCCTGAAATTCATGTATTTCTGGGTTAGACCGTAGGCATTGCTGATAGGTTGAGGCTCATTCTTAGCATGATCAAATGGCCTGGGAATGAGGTTAAGAAAATAATACAGCAGAAAGTTAAAGATGATGCCAACAAGAAGTTGAAAAAGCCGGAGAGGAGTGATGCTTCAACATGGCATGCAGGTCGATAAACACTACACTGTCCAGATGCTTCTTGTACTACCGTTCTGCAAGACATGCCCAAATCCAAATCTAGCCACGCTGTTGTAGTGAACATCATGCAGTCTGTGTATAGTTTTTTGTTGTAATAGCTGGCAACCTGCTCAATCGAAGTTGCGACATTGGAAGATGTAAATTTTGTGACAGAACAGGCTAGTTGTAAATTTTCTCATAACAGGCTGGTTGTACATAGCTGACCTTTGGTTATTGAATGAACAGGTTGATGTTTTGTCACAATACTGCGGAAATGCTGTCGAAATTTGAAAGTAAGGGTACATATTTAACTGTCCACAAACCGAGTTATCTTCACAGCGCACATCCTCTTCGATTTCAGAACAACTTTCACTACATACGTTACGTACTTTTTCGATATTGAAGCCACGATCATAAAACCGTTGAGACGGACCCATGCCACAGTCTTCCTTGCTTCCGTGAATGACATACTCTTTACGAATATTGTCACCAATATTATACGCGACGCGATCATCAACCCTTATTAAACCTTCATTCTCCACATTACTACTCTCCAACTCCAACGTCAATGATTGAATTTCTTTCTAAAGCTTCCGAAATGCGTTGTCTGATCTTCCAGCAAGACAACACATACGCCGGTATGCGGTCATGAGAATACCCTGTCGTAGACCATTGATGTCGACACCGTATTCACGGCAAGATAGACCTTCATAACTTACACTTTTATCTAATTTTGTCCACCTTTTATTGACCAGATGCTTTGGTATGGTGAAGAATCCTTCAATTTTCGCAACGTGGAAGAGGTGGGCACACGGAATATCAAATGTCTCAAAATGTAAGCAGCTGCAACTGAGTTGGACATTTTGTTTGCCAAATGACACTTGCACGCATCTATGCTCACCCTCATAACACAAAAGAGTGTATACCCTCGCTATATTCCGATCAACTATATCTTCCACATAAAATCGTGCTTCCTTTTTAATTTCGGACTGAACTTTACGAAAAGAACTCAGGGTGTACAATTGACTTGCATCCTCCTCAAGTCGGCGCAACATCGTAATTGGCCAGATCGCCTTATGCGTTTATTTGAAATCCTCTTCGTATTCCTTGTGACGAAGATCAGGAACTGCGCGTTCGAAATTGTTAACGAAATCATCTAGTTTATGTTTCATGTCGACATATCCCTTCATGTAACGATGCATTCGTTCGCATCGTTGAGTGCTTCTAAGCTCTGCCAAAAAATGACCATGAAGATACGTTTGCCACCACATATGTCGGCATGTATAAATTTGTTGTAGTCATTTAATGCTTATGGATCCTGTATGGGTCCTTAAAGACGACCACTCCTCTTCAACTTCTTCACTTGGTCTATTATTGCCAGCCGAAGATCTAGGACGAAGACGGCCAACAGCAGGAAATCTGGGACGACGTGCAGCTAGGAAACGTAAATCCAACTACAGACGCAAACCAATATTATATTAAATACGGATCTGTGGGTTAAAGTTAGTAAAATTTACAACAGTAGACCTCATTATTAGTAATTAAGTTAGTAAATTATTTACGCAGTTGAACTTAATACAAACAAAATTAGTAATATGTTTAGTAAATTAGTAATAAGTTTAGTAACCAGGGTAGACCGGTAATTTCACTACATAAATAGGTTCGGAGTTAGGTTCGGAAACACTGTTCTAATTAGTAAATTCGTTAATAAACACCTTCATTTTTTAGTAACAGTTTACTACTTTTTTTAGTAAAAACATGTCAAAATTAGTAAATGTTGCTAACTGGAAGAGCTTTTTTACTAAAAAAACACCAGAATTAGTAAATAATTACTAATTATCGGCTAAATTCGTACAGTAAAAAGTAGTAAAATTTACTATTTTTTTACTAATTTTGCGCTGACTTTACTAAAACTTTTCCGTTAGTAAAGTCACCACAAAATTAGTAAAAAAAGTAGTAAAATTTACTCATTTTTTTGCTAAAATTGGTTTGACTTTACTAAAATACGAACAATTTTAGTAAAGTTAACGCAAAATTAGTAAAAAAAGCTATAAATTTTACAACTTTTTTTTTACTAATTATGCGTTGACTTTACTAACGAAAAATTTTTAGTAAAGTCAGCGTAAAATTAGTAAACTTGAATTGTTGTGAACTGTACAAAAGTAGTAAAATTTCCATACTTTTTTACTAATTTTGCGTTGACTTTACTAAAAGAAGACCGGATTTTAGTAAATTTTACTACATTTTTTTCTAATTTTACGTTAACTTTGTTAGTAACGGTCAACTTTTAGTAAATTTTACAAAAAAAAATTAGTATTAATTAGTAAACTACGTAACGGTTACGTGCACTTACCGTTAGCCGCTTCTCAATATCATTGGACATCATTTTTACAATTGATTTTTATATGTTTTCCAAATGGTTGAGTAATATTTCTTTAAGCATTTACCATTAGTTTTTAATTCATCTCTCGTCCCGTAAAGAGACGTCAACCACTATGTATCTTTCGGTAATACAACCTCCATTCGATATGGACCTTCCCAATTTGAAGACCATTTTCCTAAGAAATAATCTTTCCTTACAATGAGCAGAACCATTTTCCAAACTAAATTTCCTTCCTCGAATTTTTTTACGTGGACCTTTTTATTTTAATTTTTCGCGATTTTCTTCTATTGTACTTCTACCCAATACAATGCTCGAGCGCGTTTATCTTCTATCATTTCGAGTTCTACATGCATACTTTCTTCATAATAGTCAATATGCCCTTTTGATGTCGAACAAACCTAAGTGACTTGCATTGTATTTATGCTGGAACCACTGCGTCGAAACCATATGCTAATGAATAAGGCGTTTCACCTATATTTTCTCTTTTTGTTATTTGAAGCGCCCGAAGCGTTCCATTAATAAATTATGCCAAACTTGAGGATTCTTTTGAATCATCTTTATTATGTTAGTTTTAATCAATTTATTCATAAATTCCACTTGCCATTTGATTGGTCATAATAAGGAGATGAATTTACAATCGGAAAACCAAATTTTTCAGCGAATTCTCGCATGATGCGCCCATTAAAAAGTAGTCGCACTATCTGTAACTATGTTTTGAGAAATTTCAAATTTGAAAATTATATGCTATTTGATAAAATCGATTACATCTTTCTATTCGATTTTTCTTTTGAAAAATTTCGCTTCTACCAATTTAGTAAAATACTAAACCGTTACTAAGATATACACATCTCCTCTGCTTGATTTTGGTTTTATCTCCCCAATTATATCCATTCCCCAATAGCGGAAAGACCAAGATTTTACCATGACATTCAACTCGATTGTTGGTGCCCGAGTGATAGGACCGTGTTTCAGGCATTGTTGGCATCCCTTAGCCATCTTGATACAATCCTCCATCACGGAGGGTTAGAAGAATTTGTATCTTTATGTACTCCAACACATTTTAATTCCATTGTACGCGCGCCTTCCGACCTAGCACGCGCGATGCGGTCCGGACGACCCGAGGATCCGGGCCCACTCCCCAAGGCCCAACCGGTCGACGTCACGACTCGAGCGTCGGACGCTGCGGAAGGGAATTGGGTGATCCCTCCCTGGGTTCCTAACTGGGCCTGCTCGGGCCCTCGCCGACCGTCTCTGTTTTCCTAAGAGGCGGCGGGCGAAAGGCGGAGCATGATCCGAAGAAGGAACTTTCAGGAGGAATCGGGAGCGGCTCGTGTCGCCGTTACCCATCCAAAATGGCTCCGTAAAAATGTTGTTGTCGTTTAACCTAGGTAAACTAAACGGAGTCGCCACCGACTTTATTTATAAAAGCTGTTGAAGTCGGAAAAAAACAGTTGGTTCGGGGATTCCTAGTTACTAACTCTTACATTCTAACATGCGAAAAGGGAGGTGGCGTTTGCTCCAAAAGCTTTGCTTTTGTTTAACGGGCCTTGGACCCGATCCGAGCATTACTCCGGACTCATGTCAATGTTTTACGGGCATTCGACCCGATTCAGACTTTGGACCCGAACTCATGCTTGTTGATAGCAAACGACATGCGACAATAAACATATGGGCTTAAGGCATGCGGACAAGCACATACAATTATTGAGATCAAAGGGGGCGGGGAAGGATGGTGACCGTGGGCCTATGCACTTGGGCCCACGACCCGTTACATGTGGAAATAAAAGAACCTTAGGAGGCCCGCACCTCCCTCATGTACCTGAGGCTCGGCCGGGATGGCATGTCATCGGCTAAGCTCGTCAGTTGGGGCCGCTTTTGTGAACCTCCCACCGCTGTCGGACTCCGCATGTCATCATGTCTTGAGCACCGTCTACAGGGACTCCTTTTAGGTGTGTTGAAGTTGATCAATGACGTTGATGGTCTACGGGTACCTGCAAGCCCAATAATAAAACAATCAAAGAGCCCAAAATAACTCCATGATGCAATGTTAAAGAAAAATGTCAAAAAATATGCAAACGGGTTCTAAAAATCATAAAATTATAAAAATATATTCTTAACCAAATAAAAACATGAAATATCAAATTTTGGAATTAAGATATTAAACTCAACATAGTAGAAAATTTTACGAAATGGGGTCTGACCCGACGAGCGATCTGATTGCAGACCACAAAAACAAAAATATGTAACTTTTGATCCAGAAATCCAAATGAAGCAAATCCAGTGTTAAAAGATGGTTAACTTAAGGAAGATCATGTTTGTAAAATTTTACAGGAAATGGATTCACAGAAAATAAATAAAATCTATTTTACCAAAACAAAATTGTTGAAAACGGTTCAGATCACATGTCGAAATCGTTTTAAGCATATTTTAATCAGAAGACGTCAAAATTAAGTAAAATAAAATTATATGTCTTTTCAGCCATATAAGAAATAACATATTAAAATTTCAAAATTTTTGAACATGTGTAAATTTTAAAACAAAATAGTTTATCATACATAGTACTGAAAACATGGTAGAAATATGGTTAATATTCAAAAAATCATAACTTGAAATATAAAAATGATAAATTCGTGCATAATATATCAAAACAAAGTTCATTAAACGTATTTTATATAAAAATTAATTTTATAATGAAATTATAGACAGAAGAATAGAAATAGATCAGATCAAATACATACGTTTTTTGTAATTCGTTATTCCAGCATACAGAACCCAAGTATAATTAGTCAAAAGTAAAGGAAAACTCAACCAAATTGGCTAAAATTTAATCACAATCATGTTAACAAGATAAGAGACCGATACAACCAGATTTTGTCTGATTCCAACAATGGACGTGAAACTTATTGCCTGCGGACTGACTCCCTTGCATTCTGGTCGAGGCTAAGCTGCTCCGTCGGGACTCAGTTTCGCGTTCCCCACATCACATGCGATGAGTTCAACAAATGTAAAAGATGGTCAGTCATGATCTAAATAAAAAGACGGGCTAAATGAATATATATATATATACAAAAAAAAGATCGAAAACTCACCGAGGGGAAGCCTCGCCCCGAGATGGCCCGAGGAGGAAGAAGGACATCGTGGAGTCCGTTTAGTAGGTTGGTCAGGAGGCTTTGGCTTGTCAGAACTGGAGAGAATGAGTCCTTGGCTCCGGTTTCTGTGTGTATGTCGGGAGAAGTAGGCCTACGGTTGTATGTGGAGGAATTGGTCTCCGATTCTCCAGAAGGGGAGGTGGAATTCGCTGGAGAATTCTCTGAAGGGGGCCGGCCTCTAATTTTTCAGAGGGATGGATCGTGTTTGAGAGAAGGAGGGACGTCTCTGGGAGGATCAACCTCCGGGAGTGAGACCTCTGATTGTCTAAAAAAAGGGATGCTTTGGCTCCGAGGATTTTTAGAGATCCTCCAGAGAATCTCTGATTTTTTTTATGGGGATTGTCTGAAAGGTGATAAGAATGTTCGAAGGGTTAGAGAAATTGTGTCCAGGTTCTTCCTCTGATGAGACAAGGAAGGACTTTTAAATAAGGAATGTAATAATTTTTGGGGGAGTTAATGAATCAGCTAAACATTATCGTAATGATTTAATGCAAATGATTTGGTTTTTTTTTATTAACAATTTCGTCATTTTTTAATTAATAAAAGAAAAAATAAATTTTGAATGGGCTTTGACCATGTCATTAAAGAAATTAGAGGCCCATGTCTATGTATATGGGCTAGGTCTTCATTTTGAATGGGTTTTGTTAATTTTTTGCTTAAAAAAAAATATTCATTTAAAGAAAACAAAATGAAAGAAATTTAATGAAAAAATTTGGGGTATTACATCCATATTGGTGAAGACCTCACATTCCTTGATGAGTTTCTAGCATTATTTTAATTGCTTCATCCAGATCAACATATTGAGTAAAACCCCATCATTACCTTTTTTTAACATAATCCCTTCTATTAATGAATAGAATCAAGATGCCATTCTCGTCGTTATATCAGCCACACAACTTAGGTTCTTTTGGCAATCAACTATAGGTTGTCGCCAATCATGCTTCGCTTCCATAATGGTTACCTTCTTGACTTCTATTTCCTCTTTCTCAACTTCTTTGACCTCTTCATTCCTTTGCAGATTCGGCCAGTGCATTAGCCTCTTGATGCATTAGTCTCCTTATTTACTCTGGATGCTTATTGCGTGAGTGCGTTAGCTTCTTGATTTTGATATAGAGAAACATGCTCAAACATTATGCTTTCGAATTAATCATTCAAGCGACGTACCACTTCCAAATATTCTTTTAGATGTTTTTCTTGGCATGCAGTCAAATTGTTTTAGTGTAGATACCCCAAATTGAATTTTCGATTTTAATTTGAACGGGCAACCCAAAACGATGCCCATGATCGAATTTGAAGATTTTGCTTTAACAAATAAAAAAATTAATATTTGAAATCGACTAATAAACCAAGGCTTTAGTAGGTTTTAAACTTTCCTACATTAATCCGTAGATATGATTATTTGATTAATATTGTATCAGTAATACTTAGATAATTTCTTGAATAAAATACGTAATTCTTTCATTCTATTAATAGGAATTTTTTAAAATCTGACATTCTACTTCAAAGATAGATGCTAAACCAAAGTTTTAGTACATTGACATACTTATTAAGATTCGCGAAAATGACTTCTTGTTATTCTTTTATCTATTTCATGTTTTAAAAAAAATCTTTATTTTTTGTCCAAGAAAGATTTGTTCGTGTTTTATTTTTATAAATTATTTTCGAACAAAATACTAAACCGGTGTCGATTTCGACTCTTTTGAATAAAACAAATTTTTACATTAATCATCTGCTTTGCGAACTAGTTTGGACATGCATGAAGCTCATTATGTTTTGTATTCCTATCATTTGATGGTTTAATAGTTCATATTCATGGAGTTGTGTATGTTTTATTGCGTGTTCGAACCGTTTTGCCATGTTTTTGGGCGTTTAGTATGGTCCAGTATCGGATATGTTCGTCCTACCTTCACTGTTTAATTCATAACTTGAGATCCACAAATTGAATTGAGCTAAAATTAGTTTATCAGTTTTTAAACTTAAAAATGATTGGTTTAGTATTCATAGCATCAAATTTGAGGTCGCAATAGCTGAACTCAAGGTGGTTCTTTTAGAAGTTCAATTCGGATGTTCTGTTTCTCGAGTCAGCATGTTGACTTCCAGTTGTTATGCTCATATCTGGAGTTAGAATGATCCTATTGAGTTGAAATCAATTTTATTAGATTTCTTCCTTAAAAAGCTTCCTTTTAAGTATCAATACACTTGATTCCATGCATTTATGTGAAGGTTGTGTATATTTTTCTGAGCAACATCAAAATTGATGTAGTTCATAACCATTGATTGTGTTCGCATTCATTTCATGCTTTGTCTTTCATTAATTTGATGTCATTCGCAAGTAATAATGTCCTCATCCTCCTCACTGAGTACACATACATGAATGTGCACTAACACCACTCCTTCCTTAAATGATTTCGCATGTGAAAAGTGACCTGCATCAGTCCAGATGACGTCCGGGATGCATCCGCGGTCAACGGGTGAAAATCATCCCAGTAAGTCGTCTTTTCAACTTGTAATGTTCATACAAGTTCTTCAGAACTTACTCTTACATACTTTTTTTTGTCTTTACTTCATCCAAAAATGTGCATGAACATCAAGCAAATAAAAGCTAACCCATTCCGCAAGTGGACAACTTGTAGATGTCTCATTCGACGACAAGTTCCTGAACATTCATAACTCCAAAAATAGTAAAATCAGGTAGCATATTTTCTTACCTTAGTATGAAGTTATTCATTAAGGATTGGGTTGACTTGAGTGCTGACAGGACAAATTTAGTACTAATTGCATGACCGGCTACAGGTTGCCACGTAATTTCTATTTCTAGTCCCAGCTAATCTGGATTATTTCATCCCATATTATATCTTATTTTCACTCCAAATTTTTTATGTGAATTTATATCAGAATACCTTTATTTCGACATATCATACATCCAATTTGCATTTTAAGTGTCAGAAGTTATGATTTTTCGAAGACATGTCTTATACTATTGTTTCTATGAGTTTGATCAATTCAAAAATGATTTTTACATAGTATATTCTACTTCGTTAGACATGTTTTGATTTTTATTTGATATGATTTTGAATTTCGTTGATCAAGTAATGCCCAAATAAGATTGACATGTTGTCTCGGTCCCTTTGATATAATGAGTTTAGGAAATATTATGTCATTTTCAATTCATAATCCATTAATTCTCAAATTTTACAGAGACAACCCATGAAGTGTGGGGGTGTTTGGAAAATGATGCCCTATTGTATCATAGGGGGTTTGCGGAATTACTGCGACACAACAAAGCGTTTCTGGAAATGAGGAATGAGGAAATTTGGAGAGGATAATTTGGCTAACTATGGAGCCTTCATTCTTTTCCTACGACCATAATGTCTTCTTAGTCTTTCATTATTCCCCTTACACCATTTGGCGATTGCTACTGCTTATATAGCGTCCTATGAAAGATCTAGAGCAATCATTTACTCTACCCTAGTTCCTATGGCATTAGCTCCCTTCTAGTTCCTAGGCCATTAACATCACCCTAGCTAACTTTGTGCTTTGATTTTTTCTCATTTGCAATTTTTGAGACTAAATTGTATATTTTTTTTATGCGCGTACAGTCTATTCGCCAAATGGGCGTAGCCCAACTTCGTTGAATTTTTCTGCTATCTTGGGCTAACCCATTTATGCGCAAAAACTTTAAGCAATATTGTAAATGCCTATGTTGAGGGTGGGAGAAAAGATAAAACAAAAAAAAAGGCTGGAATGCCACAAGCGTCTATCACCCGATGTGATAAAGCGGTACGTGAGCCAGGTCAGAACGTCGTGAGACAGTTTGACATGCCGTGAATCCTCTTGAAAGAGAGGTGTGCCTTCGGGAACGTGTACACAGGTGGTGCCAAATGACTCTATGAAATTACGTTGATACTTACATATATTATGGGTAACGTAGGAGACATCTCTAGTTTCGAATTGGGCCTAAGCCCGTAACCCAATGACATGAGTCTAGGCCCAAAAGCCCATATCGGGTCTAACATCGTATCCAGAATCCTTTTAAGAGCATCGTTACCTCTTCTTTACATGTTTAGGTGAGAGAGAGAGTAATCAGAAATCTCCGAACCAATTTTGTTTTTTTTTTTACTTTATACCATTCTTTTTAAATAAAGTCACTAGCGACTCCATATTAACTTACCTAGGTTGAGTAACGAACCATGTTTTCTACGAAACCACAAAGGATAACGGTACTCCTTTTGTTCCCGTTTGGGACGAGCGGGAGGGGCGCGCACCTGGTTAATTATCAATTGTGAATCTGTTGAATAGGTTTTGATGATGAGCCTTGACCTTCTGTGTAACAGAAGTCAAATATCTACTCTATAGAAGCTTCTCACATTGAGGACTTTTTGTAATTAAATGATTGTTTAATTACAAAATAAAAAGGATTTGATCAAGATATTAGTCTGATCAAATTGAATGGATTACGTTTCTAAATAACTCCATTAGGGATATTATTTCCCATAGAAGGAAATATAATCTTCTATATATGGAAAGGTTCTGTAAGGTTGTCTACAACCTTCTGTTGATTTATATGACCACCAAAGGACCGTTATTTGGAATGTTAATCACTCTCATCTATTTACATACATTCATTTGAGTGTGCTGAACAGAATGGTATCGGGTTCTATTCATATGGAAGTTAATATTTGATTATTTCCATTTATAGAAGGTTGTTGACCAGATTCATCCACAACCTTCTGTAGTGCAGTATGCATGGGAATTCTATCATATCTAAATCTTAAATGATATGATTTGATTACCTAAATGTATATATGCATGGGAGTGATCAATTTGTTAATTATTTATTTTATTTTTAATTGATTGCTTGGTTTCCTTGTCTTGCTAAAGGCTGATCGTGCTATCTTCTATTTTCTCACCTAGACTATTTCTTGTATAAATAAGATACTCAGCCACGATCTTTTGTGTAATCTTTACTACTCAATTGTTGTAAATCCAGAGAACGTGTGCTGAGAGCTCGTATCTTTGATTTTCGTTTGAATTAGTCACACACGAGGAGCACTAGCTACAGAAGGCTACATCGTTGGTGAAGTCTTTTGGGAGGCTGACTCGAGGGCCACGAGGGACTCGGTTGGAAGCTGCAGAAGACGTTGGTGGGAAGCGCGGCTGGAGCCTGGCGTGGCCAACGTGCAGTGGGCAGGAGAGAAGGGCAGTGCCCCTGGAGCACAGAAGGTGAGGGACTAACCTGCTTCTGTGGTGTAGTGTTCTGTGTGAGCAGGATAACCTTGGAAATGGGTTCTGTGTCTGGTTAGCCATAGTCGCGAGGGAGCATGCAGGGGAACCTTGGTAAGGGTGTTGTGTTTGCTCAATCGAGATCTCGAGGGATCGCGCTGGGGAAGTCGCAACTGGGTTTTGTGCAGGTGGAGACGCCACCGGAGTGAAAAGTCTCGGAGGAAGTCACGGCAGGTTGCTGCGCTGGAGAGGATACCGCCTGACCTTTGTTAGTCACTGCAGGACAGAACCTTAAGGTCTGTGCTTTGAAATCCAGTCACCTGTGGTACAAAACCTTACGGTGTGTGTTGTAGAAGGTTGACATCTTTGGTACAGAACCTTACGGTCTGTGCTGTGAAATTAGTCATCTCTGATATAGAACCTTCTCGTCTGTAGAGGATTGACGTCTTTGGGACAGAACCTTACAGTCTGTGCTATAGTGGGTTGACACATTTGGTACAAACTCTTTTGATCTGTGCTATAGATGGTTGACACATTTGAGACAGAACTTTCTGGTCTGTGCTGTGCAACTCAGTCACTATAGTACAGAACATTCTGGTCTGTGCTTTTCACTTAGTCTTATGTGGTACATAACCTTGTGGTCTGTGCTATAAAAGGTTTATTGTCGATCACCTTCTGTAATTGGTACGAAGTTAAGTCTGAGTGAAAACCATCCAAATTCTGGGTAAAGAGTGGACGTAAGCAAGTTGCTGAACCACTATAAATGTCTTGCGTGCGTTAAACAAATTGCAATCATATTCGTACGTTCTGTCTTACAAAAACTTGTCTCTATGGTTCTGTTTTACAGAAGCTTTCTTCCGCTACGTTGTTTGTCGAAGAAGTGTTAAGTATTCATAATTAGATTATAACACCAATTCACCCCCTCTTATTGTAACAATTGGTATCAGAGCAGGTTCCAACAGTATTTTAACTGCTTGTTGTAGATTCACAAAAGCTTGTGCCAGCTACACTCTGTACTTTACAGAAGCTTTAAGTTATGTGAAAAATTATCTGCTACTATTCTGTAGAAGCTTACCGTCAATCAAAATTCAGTTGCTATTCCACATAAGCTGAAACAGTGAAAATTCAATTGCTACTATTCTATAAAAGGTTACGCTCTATCAGAATCAAATCGCTATTCAACAGAAGTTAATGCTTGGCTTGAATACAACGTCTGGTATAAGGTTTATGTCCAACAGAAGTGTAATTGCCTGTTGAGATCTTACAGAATCTTTTATTTTCCAGTCTCTTCTCCACGGTTGGCATCTTAGTTCTATTCTGGAGAAGCCTATTGCTCTGCTAAAATTTAACAACTGCTTCTAAAAGAAAAATTTTAGATTTGTCATATTGACACTCGTGTTCTGGTTGATAGAGGCTTGATTGTTGGCTTGACAACTGATTTCTACCCAACAGAAGCTTTTTACGTGTTGAGGTTCTACACTATAATTGTCATCGTTCTATTCTACAGAAGCGTAACACTCTATACGAATTGAACTAGTGGCATATAACTACAATGTAACAAAACCATATGTTGGGAATCCTCAAATTTTTTATGGTAAGAATTTTGCCTATTGGAAAATTCAAATGAGTGCATTCATAAATGCTATTGACGATGACTTATGGTCCTATATAGAAGATGGTCCTCCTTCTATACAAGATAACCAACAAAATGATCGAGATGGTCGTCCCACATGGGAATACCTCAAGATCAAGCGACTCACTAAGACAACAAAGTATCTAATGTTTAGTGCTATGTCTGAAAGTGAATTCGTGAAAGTTTCTACTTGCACTTCAAGCTAGGAAATATGGGATAAGCTTGTCACCATGTACGTTGGGACAGACCAGATAAGAGAAACTAAGGTGAATTTCTTAATTCATTAATATGAAAATTTTACTATGAAGACTGATGAATCTGTAGAATAGATGTGCTAGAGACTCAACCTCCTAGTTGATGCCTTAACACATTTAGGCAAACACTATAAATATTCTAAGCTAGTTCGAAAGGTTCTGCGTACTCTACCCAAATCTTAGGAAGCCAAGAGAACGGCTATGGAGGAAGCTAAAGACCCATTTACACTTCGGATAGTCCAGTTAATGCGCTCCTTAATATCATATGAGATGGAAAGATCCTCTCAGCCTGATATAAGGAGAGCAATAGCTTTCAGAGCAACAAAAGAACTAACAGAAGGCTCTGATGATAAAGTAGAAGCTGACTCGGATGATGAACTCGCTATAATAGCTAAACGTCTATTGCGGTTCGCCTCCAAGAAATGCTTCAATAAGAGAACCCAAAATCGTGATAAGAAAATTGATCCTAAGTTGATCATATGCTATGAGTGTAAGAAGAATGGGCACTACAAAACAAAATGTCCTTTTCTTAAAGAAAAGGAGAAACCTTCTGCACAGTATAAGTCCAAGAAAGCAGTGACTACTTTGGTAGAACTTGATGATTCTGATGATGAGGAAGAAGAAGCACTAATGTACCTCACCGCTCACATAGAAAATCGAAATGAAATTCATACCTGCTTTCAGTGAATGGTATCTGGATAGTGGATGCTCCAGGCATATTACCGGAGATCCATCAAAATTTTCACAACTGACTCTACATAATGGACGGTCTGTTAAATTTGGTGACAATAGCAAATGCTTTGTCATCGGCAAAAGTTCCATTGGAAGTCCTGACTCCATGGTCATAGATGAGGTTCTGTTAGTCACAGAACTCAAGCATAATCTGCTGAGCATTAGCCAGCTTCGTGACAAAGGTTATACAATAACTTTTGATCAAGACAAGTGTTCTGGTATCCTAGACAATGAAGTTCGCATCATTGGAAATCGGAAAAGGAACATCTATACCTTGACACAGGTGAGCTTCTGTACTACAGAAAACTGCCTTCTGTCAGTCAAAGATGAGAGTCATAGAAGGTTGGGACATTCCAACTTTAAATTCTTATCCAAGCTTGTGAGAAAAGAGTTGGTGAAAGGTTTACCTGACATCAGATTCGAGCAAGACAGCTTCTGTGAATCATGTTCACTTGGAAAACAAACCAAAACTTCATTCATGTCAAAGAATGAAGTTTCTACTACACAGCCACTTGAACTTCTACATATGGATCTATTCAGACCTATTAAAGTTCAATGTATTGGGGGTAAAAGGTACTGTCTAGTTGTAGTAGATGACTACTCTAGATACGCTCGGGTTAAATTTCTAACTCACAAAAGTGATGCTTTTGAAAGTTTCATAAAGCTCGCTAAGAAATTACATAATGAAATTGGATCTTTTGTAAAAGCTATAAGGACGGATCATGATACTAAATTTGAAAACCATGAATTCGCTACCTTCTGTGACGAACATGGTATCGATCACAACTTCTCTGTACCATATACTCCTCAATAGAATGGAGTAGCAGAAAAGAAAAATCGAACACTTATAGACATGGCTAGAACCATGATTTGTGAGAGCAATGCACCGCAGAACCTTTAGGCAGAAGCTGTTAATACAGCTTGCTACATCTCTAATAGGGTTCTACTTAGACCCATACTAGAAAAAAACTCCCTGTCAACTATACAGGGGGAGGAAACCAAATATTTCCTATTTTCATGCATTCGGAAGTCCATGTTTCATCTTAAGACCTTCTAAGGACAATATAGGAAAATTTGAAGCTAAGTCAGATAAGGTATCTCTTTAGGATACTCTTTGTCTAACAAAGCATATAGAGTCCTAAACAAAAGGGCATCTACTCTAGAGGAGTCTATTAATGTAAAAATTAATGACTCACCTATAAAATATAGCACAAAGGCTGTAATATATCTAGAACCTACAGAAGGTTCTGTAGATCATTCACCTTCTACGAAAGATGTGGGTGAACCCTATGTTCATGATTCTCAAAAAGATCCTGAACAAATAGTTGAAAATTCTCATGAGGCATCATCCTCAGCGCAAAATAATCAACAAAATGATTTTGGGGCACCTGCACTATATCAAAAACGACATCATATTGACCAAGTCATAGGAGACATCAATAGTGGTGTACGGACAAAACATTTTGTTATTAATAGTGGTGTACAGACAAGACTTCCTATTGACCAAGTCAGAATTCTGCATTCTATTACATAGAAGGTATAACGAAATGTATATCTCAATCCAAACTTAAGTTCAAATAACTTTCAAATAAAAATAATTAGTTTGAGGAGTAAATTTGGAAATATAATATATTATCCAAGAAAATCTTTCCGGAGATCTTTTGTTACAACTTGAAACGAATAAATATTGGTTTCAGTTGAAAGCATTTCTATTAGGAATTTTAAAATCATAATGCAAACCCTAAAAATTTCTATTTTAAAAATAATCATCTCTCTTAGAGAATTTCACGCTCTTCTGTATAGGAGAAGCTTATAACAGAAAAGATGATGCTGCATCTTTTGGTTTACCTTCTGCAGCAAAGGCATCTGCAGCACAGAGACGGTCCAAATCTTCTACTGAAGCGTCTCTCCCCTCGGATCAAACTGCATCTCCTCATGGATCTTCAGCAACAAGCTGTAGCCAATGGGGAAGACATCCACGTCCTTCAGCGACTGGTCATGGACTTGACTCTCATGGGAATGCCTAGAAAAGCTTCTTTGCGACAACATTGAAGATGTCTCTTTTGATGATGTAGAGTGATATCATGTGTTGCCTGAACTTTCTATTCCTTAGACCAAAAACTGATTTTCATGGTCTAAAGGTTTTGATGTAATAATTGTCATTTATAGGCATACCTTCTGCATGTTGGTTTTGAACTTTTTGTTCTACCTTCTACAAGAACTAAAACTACCCACTGCACAATGGTTTTGAAGGTATTGTCATACCTTCTACAGGTATCGACTCTTCTCTGTCATTTTTCTCACACTTATCTTTTTGATGTGACAAAAAGTGGCAGAAATTGTGTTGAGGGGGAGTACCTCGCTTTGTATTGGGTTGCAAAAACATCTTTGGTTTTCTATACCTTCTAGGGTGTAGAAGGCTTCTATACCTTTTTGGGTGTAGAAGGCTATGAGACTTATAAAGCTCATAATGAACCTTCTGCAGGGTACGCGAATCGTGATCTTATATAGTCACCTTTGTTTGGAGTGCAAAAGTGAAAACTCATCATTTTTATCGGGCTAAAATACAGAAGCTTCACGCTCTGTACAAATCACAGAAGCTTTTATGCTCTGTTTAACATAAACCACTTGGTTCTGTAAAATGTAAGACTCTTACTCTCACCTATCTAGGGGGAGTTACTTGCAAAAATATTTCCCGCAACGATGAATGTTTTGTCATTATCAAAAATGGGGAGATTGTTGAATGGGTGTTGCTGATGAGCCTTGACGTTCTGTGAAACAAAAGTCAAACATCTACTCTACAGAAGTTGAGCACTTTTTATAAGAAATATTTTTGTAATTAAATGATTGTTTAAGTACGAAATAAAAAGGATTTGATCAAGATGTTAGTCTGATCAAATTGAACCGATTACGTTTCTAAATAACTCCATTAGGGATAATATTTCTCATAGGAGGAAATATAATATTCTATATATGGAAAAATTCTCTAAGATTGTCTACAACCTTCGTGGATTCATAGGACCACCAAAGGACTGTTATTTGGGATGTTAATCATTATCATTTGCCTAGATACATTCATTTGAGTGTGCTGAACATAATGGTATTGGTTTCTATTCATATGGAAGTTAATATTTGATTATTTCTATTTACAAAAGGTTGCTGACCAGATTCAGCCACAACCTTCTATAGCGCAGTATACAAGGGAATTCTATCATATCTAAATCTTAAATGATATGATTTAATTACATAAATGTATATATACCTAAATCTTACAGAAGGCTGATTGTGCATTCTTTTATTTTCTCACCTAGACTATTTCTTGTATAAATAAGACACTCAGCCATGATCTTTTGTGTAATCTTTAATACTCAATTGCTGTAAATCCAGAGAGCGTGTGCTGAGAGCTTCTATCTTTGGTTTTCATTTGAGTTAGTCACACACGAGGAGCGCTAGCTACAGAAGGCTGCATCGTTGGCGAAGTCTTCTGGGAGGGTGACTCGGGGGCCACGAGGCACTCGGTTGGAAGTTGCAGGAGACGTCGGTAGGAAGCATGGCTGGAGGCTGGCGTGGCCAATGTACAGTGGGCAGGAGAGATGGGTAGAGCCCCGGGAGCACAAAAGGTGAGGGAATAACCAGCTTTTGTGGTGTAGTGTTCTGTGTATGCAGGATAACCTTGGACATGGGTTCTTTGTCTGCTTAGCCGTAGTCTTGAAGGACCACGCAGGATAACCTTGGACAGGGGTTCTGTGTGTGCTTAGCCGTAGTCTCGAGGAACCACGCAGGAGAACCTTGGGCAAGAGTTTTGTGTTTGCTCAATCGAGATCTCGAGGGATCGTGCAAGGGAAGTCACAGCTGGGTGCTGTACAGGTGGAGACGCCGCCGGAGTGAAAAGTCTCGGAAGAAGTCACGGCAGGTTGTCGTACAAGAGAGGACACCGCCTGAGGGAAACGTCCGACAGAATGTTACCTTTGTTGGTTACTGCAGGACAGAACCTTACGGTCTGTGCTTTGAAATCCAATAACTTGTGGTACAGAACCTCATGGTCTGTGCTGTAGAAGGTTGACATCTTTGGTACAGAGTCTTACGGTCTGTGCTGTGAAATTAGTCATCTCTGATAACCTTCTCGTCTATAGAGGATTGACATCTTTGGTACAGAACCTTATGGTCTGTTCTTTAAAACCAAGTCATCTCTGGTATAGAACCTTTTAGGTCTGTGCTATGGAGGGTTGACACATTTGATACAGAATATTTTGATCTATGCTATAGATGGTTGACACATTCGGTACAGAACCTTCTGGTCTGTATTGTGCAACTCAGTCACTCTAGTACAGAACCTTCTGGTATGTGCTTTCCACTCAGTCTTCTGTGATACAGAACCTTCTAGTCTGTGCTGTAAAGGGTTTATTATTGATCACCTTCTGTAATTATTACGAAGTTAAGTTTGAGTGAAAACCATCCAAATTCTAGGTGAAGAGTGGACGTAAGCAAGTTGCTGAACCACTATAAAAGTCTTGCGTGCATCAAACAAATTGCAATCACATTCGTACGTTCTGTCTTATAGAAACCTGTCTCTACGGTTCTGTTTTACAGAAGCTTTCTTCCGCTGCGGGGTTTGTCGAAAAAATGTTAAATATTCATAATTGGATTATAACACTAATTCACCCCCTCTTATTGTAACAGAATCTGCTTTCACGACAGCTCTTCTAGCCCTGCTCTCTATTAACAATTTTACTACTCTAGTTAAGGCCTCATATCCTACCGAGTTATTGGCCATTACTCCTCGAATTCGATATGCCCACCTCACGATCAATCCCAGAGGTGATTTAACTGTTAATCCTAGACTTATGCTTATTTTATTATTAGACCGGTCAAACCATGCTTGCCATATTTGAAAATCAATTTCTTCTTGATCGAATGAGGTTTCTAAATCATAATGAGCTAAGAAGTCTGCCAAAACTTGCCCCTTAACCTCCTTTTGCGCTTGATATATTAGGCAAAATGGAGATAGTATCAAACTCCACCGGTTGATCATCTTAGTTAACAAGGGGGACTCGAGTAAATATCTAATTATTTTTTATCGAGACAAAATTTGAACTTCTCTGTTTGCAATATAGTGGCAAAGTTTAATTACTGCATAAAACACAGACAAACACAATTTTGAACTTGGAGCGCACGTCTCTTCGGTGCAATTTAAGATTTGGACAAAAATGAACAATGGAATGTGGTGGCGTTGGATACTCAATTTGTGTTGGAATTTTCCTATTTATGAATGTCACTATTGCTATTAAAACATGTTTTAAAAGTTAGTTATAATAAGCATGAGGGCACCTGAGCACGAGGTGGCCGAAAGACAGCATTGGCGGAGCATGATGTCACCCGTGACATCACTATTACAACTTGCATTGAGTATTTGGATTGAAAGGAGTTGGCTCCCTCAAGAAGCCTTCCAAATCAGACTTGGATGAGCCAAATTCATGCCATTTGTGCTATGTAAGAAAAGGCGTTAACACATGTAAGAAAATTGTGTCTTTGAGATAAAAAGTTAAATTTTGGCTGGTCCCACCACTTCCCTTCTTATTTCGTTTCTTGGGCATGAGACTATGGTCATTTTTGGACCAAAAGAAGTGGAGAAGTATCATAAAAAAAGGCTAGGAAGAAGGAAGAAAACATCTAAGAAGAAGTTTGCTGGTCGGAAAAGGGGGAATAAGGGGGGAATGGGTTGGAGTTTGGAAGGCCACCGTGGAGTAGAGAACAAAGAGTGCTCGACAACATGTGGGCTAGCAAAGGAAGGTCTTGTGGAAGCCTCCCATCTGTGGGGAAGTAAATTGAAGGACGAAAGAGCTCGAGCACTTGTGCTTCGAGCAAAGTAAGAGGTATGTTTCCACCGTCCTTCCTCATTTTCTTTCCATTAATGGCCATGGTACCTACTACCATTTTGAGTACCAAAATTTGGGCGTGCCTTTCTGGTTTTTAGTGGTGATGGGCTGGTCGGACGCTAGCATTAAAGTGGGGCATTCAACCATGGGAGAAGATGGCACCCATATGTTGCGCTCGTAGAGCGAAATGCAAGAGTTGTGTCTCGGAACCGTATCAACCAAGGGGATCGTAAGGAACGTTTTGTAGGTCTTAAAGGACCATAATATTGTGCTGGAATGAGGCACGAAAGTCTTGCTCGGGAGTGGTTGGGAGGTGAGATTGAATAGATGAGAACTCGGTTGGAACGAGCGGAGCATGTGACGGATATCGCTTAGAAGGAGCCGCTTTATGAGGCATGAATGCGAGGAGCCCGAACGGCTAGAATTAAAACGCTAAGAGTGTTCGCCCATGACAAGACACGGCGAAGTCCTTCTGTGGCCATTCACAACAGATTGATGAATTGGAGAATAACGTAACAAATAATGGCTGAAAGTACGAAGGCTAAGGTTCGTATTGGTGCGAGTTGTACAACATCCTCAAATGAGGCAGAAACTATGATAGCTGGGGTCCTTTTGGGGTTAGGATTGCAACGGGATACGATGAAATTACGAGAGTTTAGCTGGTTTGAGAAATACTAATGCAAGTGTCTGAATGGTTGCATATACTTGGTAGTGGCTGGATACTGAGTTTGTTAAACTAATGTTTTTCGTTTCTTGGACAGGTCCTTAGAGTTAGCATGCATCATTGCCTTGTAAAAGGATTGTCGAGATAGAAACAATAAACACGATTTATATCGAATCTTATAATGATTTTTAATACTAAATTAAATTTAAAATTTCTTTTATTTAGGGAAAATTTTGATTCTTTCAAGTGGTGTCAGAGCCTAGGTTGATAGTGGAGTGATAAGGCAGTAGTACGAACGTCGCGGCCAAAGGGCTAGTAGTTATACTTACGGGAGTGGATAATACGAACACTTGAGGTGTAGGACTCTTGAAAATAGGGTTCGCATTAGCCCGAGCTGCCTTATGCTTGGCGTGTGGGTTGTGTTGATGCCTAAAGTTGAGTATTATGATTACGAATGTACATGTTCAAGCAACCCAAATGTTTTATGAATGAGAATTCCTGTGATGGAAAGGCTTAACATGTTTAGTTGTGTGAGGAACTGGTCATGCGAAATGAAACGTGTATTGTCATGTGAGAACATCGCAAGCCGGCTAAATGAGCATGATCGTGGAATGGTTTGAATGACAACTGATGAGATAAAATGCTACTGGAACATATGCTCATGTATTGTTTTATATTATGTTCGTCGTGCGTTTGGCGGTTAAATGAATGTGATGTATTTATGTATGACGGATGGGAATTTCATGTGGTTGATCGTGTGGCCTTTGTGTTGCAGTGAAATGGTTGGAGAAAGCACTTGAGTTGTGGTGCATATATAGCCGAAGTGAGAAAATGAGGACTCGCGGAAGAGAAAGGAATCTTTTATGGTCCAATACTGAAAGATGGACCCACTTAGGTTTAAGCGAGGCGAAGGGCCAGAGAATGCGGTGGATTTCATGAACGATGTGGAGAAGGTCTACGACTCCCTTGTATGTACGTCAGAAGAGAAGTTATATTTGATCGAGTATCTATAGCGGGGATGCCTGGATGATGTTCAAGATTGTAGATATTTGTCCGTACCATCTACAGCGGGGATGCCTGGATGATGTTCAGGACTTCCTTTCTTGGAAAATATCTTTCATTCTCGTACCGGACGGACAAAGCTTTGGAGTTTGCTCAATTGAAGCAAGGGGATATGATGGTAGACAAGTACGAGGGGATGTTCGTTATCTTGTCCTGTTATGGACCGCCCATGGATGAGGAGAGTAGGGCAAGGAAGTTCAAACTAGGCTTGGATCCGCACATAAGGATGTATGTGTCAACTCATTGTTTGACAACCTATGAAGATGTCTAGTGTTGGGCTCAAAATGTTGGGATGCCATGGAAGGCGGTGAAGGAGAAGGAGGAGGCCAAGAATGCTAAGTAGAGGATGGAAAGTGGCCGCCCCATCATGAGAGGTACATATTGAGGGATTCATTTTCAGCCCCGAGAGGCTTCATGGGTATCCCCCTCGTACCCCAACATCTTCAAAAAGCTTCTCCCGTGATAGGAGACAAGGATCGAGGTCGGGTGGGCCTCCCATTTGTTACCATTGTAACAAGCCACATTATGGCTTCTCTTGCGTGACTAATGAGCCTCTATGCTATCAATGTGGGAAGTCGGGGCACTTAATAAGGAAGTGTCCTCAAGGAGGTGGGGCAGAGAAAGATGTCGGGATCGAGTGAATAGAGAGAAAGAGTAGGAATGAAGCCGTGTCCGACGGTGTCGACTTCAAGAGGATCCGTGAGCGGACCAGCTGAGTCCGCAATGCTGAACGTACTCACTAAGGCGGATGCAAATGCATCTCATATCTCAGGTACGGTTCAAATCCGAGGAGTACTAGTGCATGCTTTATACGATACAGGAGCTGCACAGTTGTTTGTATCGCATGAATTCGTACAAAAGTGTGGCTGGCTGGTTGAGAGTTTTGATAAGTGCATGTGAATAGTATTGCTTACGAGAGATGAGCATAGCGTGATCGGTGTGTTCCGTGGCTGTGAATTGAATGTGGTTGATATGAAATTTGTCATTGATCTTCTCGTCTTCCAGATAAGTAATTTCGAAGTTATCTTCGGCAAGGATTGGTTGGCTACAAGTTGTACCCCAATAGATTGCCAGAAGAAGCGCCTTTTGATGAACGTAGAGAGTGGATAACCCCACGATTACATAGGCCATGATGGAGGCGGCAGACTTTCGATCATCCCGGCGATGCATGTGCACAAACTTTTGAGGACGAGACACGAAGTTTCTCTTGCAACGGTGCTAAATAAAGAGGCTGAGTTACCGAAGTTGGAACAAATTGAAGTAGTAGGAGACTTCGCGGTCGTCTTCCCAGAGTAACTATCGAGGTTGCCACCATAAGGAGATGTAGAATTCACGATTGATTTCCTTCCCTGGACAACTCCTATCTCTCATGCTACCTACTAGATGAGCTTGTAGATAAGAAGTTTGTCCGTCCTAGTATAAGTCCGTGGGGTGCCCCCTTATTGTTTGTAAAAAAGAAAGATGTAAGTATGTGACTATGTATCGACTATCGGTTGTTAAATCAAAGAATAATTAAGAACTGTTTTTCGCTTCCTCGTATTGACAATTTATTTGACCAATTACAAGGATCGGTAGTGTGTTCAAAGGTCGATCTTCGATTGGGACATTACCAAATATGGATTTGAGAGGAAGACATTTCTAAGACTGCATTTCGAATAAGATACGGCCACTATGAATTTAAAGTGATGCTCTTTGGATTAACAAATGCACCGACCGTTTTCACGAGCTTAATGAACCAAGTCTTTTGACCGTACCTAGATCGCTTCACAGTGGTATTCATTGATGACATTCTCGTGTACTCGAAGAGTTGAGAAGAGCACAAAGAGCACTTGGTTATCGTCTTAGGGACGTTAAGGGAGAACAAGTTGTATGCTGAGCTGAATAAGAGCGAACTTCGGCTTGAGAAGGTAGCATTTCTTGGACAAGTAATATTAACATCGAGCGTAGAAGTTGATCCGTCCAAGATAGAACCGTTAAGGATTGGTCACAACTGACAAATGTCTCGGAGTTAGAAACTTCCTCAGTTTGGCCAGTTATTACTGGAGATTTGTGGAGGAATTTTCTAAGATCGTTACCCCAATGACCAAAATTATTATGAAAAAATGTCCAGTTTGAATGGATGGATAAGTGTAAAAAATGTTTTGAGAAACTTAAGAGTATATTGACGAGTGACCCAATCTCGACAATACCTAATGACTTCTTATAAATATATATTTTCATCCCTCTAATTGCTCGATACTTGGCTAAATCATTGAGGTATATTGTAATATTTCATATAATACGTATCTTTGGGTATTGCTGGTAGTTTATTAATTTTGTAGGTAAATTCGGAAGAAAGGAGACGGATAGAGTTTCATAGAGAGTTGGTGCAGCTGCACTGGAAATTGTTGCAGTTGTACGATGGTATGAGATGATAGGCAGAAAGTTGGTGCAGCTCTACTGGAAAGTGTTGTTGCTGCACAGGGTTGTCAAAATTTGGACTGAACGTTGGATCAGCTACACTAGATTTTTGTGCAGCTGCATGTACGGCGCGAGGAAATATTTTATTTCCAAGATTTTCTCTACCTTTCAGATTTTGAAGATCTCCTAGGGTTATAACCCCTTGAGGCATAAAAGGACGACTTGCTTGAAGGAGAGGGGTGTGCCGGGAACGAGAGATCACGCCGGGAACTGTAGGAATCGATTATTTAGGTAGTTCGGCGGACTTCGAGAAGAGCACGATAACTAGGGATTTCGGTTAGTAAACGAACACGAAATTAAGAAAGGGAGAGGGAAGATACGGGATAGTAACAAGACAACTAAGGGATTTATAGTCCTAGGCTTTCTCAGTGATATCACTTCGCTTTATTACTTGTTTTTCTTATTTGCTGTTTTATTTAGTTATACGTTTTTCTCACTATTTTCAGCTTGGCTTTGAAAGAGTTTGGACTGGACGATAGGAGGGCTTCCCGTATCGATTCCTCGTGGGAACAATACTCTACTCATCTATATATTACTTAACGCGACCCGTACACTTACGGATTTTAGTGAACAATACCCAATGGATCCGATAGATTCGTAGTGTATTGTGATGCGTCTGCACAATGGCTTGGATGTGTGTTGATGCAATATGATAAAGTCATAGCGTATGCCTCTAGACAGTTAAGGAAGCACAAAGAAAACTACAGAACACACGAGATGGAGTTTGCAGCTGTGGTATTTGCATTGTAACAATGAAGGCACTATCTCTATGGAGAAAAAATCGAATTATCTATTGACCATAAGAGTTTGAAGTATTATTTCGCACCACAAGAGTTGAACATGAGGAAACGTAGATGGATAGAACTCTTAAAGGATTCCGACTGTACGATCTTATATCATCCGGGAAAGCCGAATTTACTGGCAGATGCTTTGAGCCGCAAGTATTGCGCTCTCATAAACCTCATGATGGAAGAGTCTCGGATGATCGAGTAAGTGAGCAACCTTGACCTACGGCTTGAGGAACTGCTAGGAAAATTATGCATGGAAAAAGGACAGGTGGAATTGGAGATTATAGCGATGATAAGAGAGGCTTAAGAACACGATGAGTAACTAAAGTAGTGCGTGAAGCACTTGGGACGGAGTCATACGGACGGTTTGAGTTTACAGCAGATGGACTTATGAAGTTCCAAGGAAGGATATGTTTGTCAGATTTGAGCGGAGTAAGGAAACGGCTCCTTGAAGAAGCGCATAAGAAGTATAGTGTACATCCAGCTATCACAAAGATATATCGCAACTTGCGCCAATTTTATTGGGGGCCGCGAATGAAAAGGGAGATTGAAAGATATGTGAATCGGTGCACCATATGCCGATGGTGAAAATCAAGCACCAAAGACTGGGATGGATGCTTTATCCACTTGCAATACCCCAGTGGAAATGGGAAGACATCACCATGGATTTTATGACGCACTTACCTACAAAAGGACGTAATGTGGATTCGGTTCGGGTAGTGGAAGATCGATTGACTAAATAAACACACCTTATACCAATCCAAATTAATTATTATTTGAATGCCTTATCAAATATCGACATTCGTGAGGTGATATGATATCATGGAGTACTGAATACAATCACTTCTGATCGAGATCCACGGTTTACGACCAAGTTATGGAGGAGCCTTCAAGAGGCCAAAGATACGAAACTTCACATGACCACGACTTCTCATCCTCATACAGACTGCCAAACAGAGCATATGATCCAAACATTAGAGGACATGCTAAGGGCATGCACACTCAAATGGAAAGGAAGTTGGGTGGATCACCTTTCCTTTGGTAAAATTTACCTATAATAATAGTTATCATTCGAATATTGGAATGGCACCCTTCGAAGCTCTTTGGTAAAATTCACCTATAATAATAGTTATCATTCGAATATTGGAATGGCACCCTTCGAAGCTCTCTGTGGGTGGAATTGTCGATCACCCTTATGTTGGATTGAGTGGGGAGAAAAGGTGATTAACGGACCTGAACTTATAAGAGAAACGTCAGAAGTAGTAGTAGTCATTCGTGAGAGATTGAAAACGGCTCAAAGTCGACAAAGAGTTATGCGGATCAACGATGGTGACCCTAAGAGTTTGTAGTGGCGACCAGGTATTCTTGAACCTCTCCCCAATTATGTCCATGTTCCGAGCAAAAACAATGCATAAGTTATGTCTAAGGTTCATCGGGCCGTATAAGATCACGGAGCACATAAAAAAGGTGGGTTATCGAGGGTCTATTCCTCAGGAGTTATCGCATTGTAATGATGTATTTCATGTGTCGATGCTAAGAAAGCATGAACTAGATTAGCATAGAAAAGTAAAAGCCACTGCCATGAAAGTGCATCAGGTATGAGCGTTACCATGAAACCGGTAACGGTATTGGGATACAAGGAACGCATCACGCACAGAGAAAAGACATCGTTGGTACATGTACTTTGGAGAGGAGCCGGGGTTGAAGAACAAACTTGGGAGCTCGAGGAACACATGAGAACGACATATCCATACCTTTTTGAATGATGAATTTCGGTGACGAAATTGCCTGCTTGGGGAAGATTATAGTAACTAGTATTTTCGTAATTATGCACTTTGTAAATGTGACTTGTGATTGTCGTTTGCTATGAACTGTTTCAATTAACATCGGAATTGAAGTTGATCCAAAGAGTTGTTCATCGGTGCAGATTTATCCACGGATGAAGCCGAGGACATGATCAACCTTCTCAGGGAATTCTCAAATGTCTTTGCTTGGTCATACACGGATATGCCCGGACTGGATTCAGAGATTGTGGAACACAAAATCTCTTCTGACCAGTTAATTCATCCGATAAAGTAGAAGCAACGCCGGTACAAGCCCGAATTAGCCCTTGCCATCAAAGAGGAAGTAGATAAGCTACTTAAGGTCAATTTTATTGAAGTGGCTACCTATCCACAATGGGTTGACAGCATAGTCCCTGTCATCAAGAAGAATGGGAAAGTTCGAGTCTGCATTGACTATCGTGACCTCAACAAAGCTAGTCTCGAGGACCACTTTCCACTCCCACACATCGACTTACTGGTGGACAACACGCTGGATTCAACAGATTCTCTTTTATGGATGGATTTTCCGGTTACAATCAGATTCGTATGGCCGAAGAAGACAAAGAGAAGACAACCTTCACGACATCCTGGGGTACATTCTGTTACCGGGCCATGCCCTTCGGACTCAAGAATACTGGGGCAACCTATCGACGTTCAATGGTAGTCTTATTTCACGACATGATGCACCGTGAGATTGAAGTCTACGTCGACGACATGATCGCCAAGTCCAAAGAAGATGAGCGTCACACCGTAATTCTTCGAAAGTTGTTCGAACGGCTTTGCAAATACAAACTGCGTCTCAACCCCGCCAAATGTGTATTTGGGACAACGTCAGGCAAAGGTTTCATTGTCAATAACAGAGGCATTGAGATCGATCCTGACAAAATCAAAGCAATTCGTGATCTCCCAACTCCAAGGTCAGTCAAAGAGATCCGCGGCTTCTTGGGCCGCGTTAACTACATTGAAAGGTTCATTTCCAACCTTGCAGACACATGCAAGCCTTTGTTCAAGAAACTAAGGAAAGATGTCAAATTTGAGTGGGATGATGACTGCAAAGTCGCATTTGAACAAATCAAGACATATTTGACGAAGCCACCAGTTCTTATCCCGCCAAGGCCGGGGCATCCCCACACGCTTTATCTCACAGTCATAGAAGAATCACTTGGAGCCATGCTTGCCCAACAGCAACCAGGCGCCAAGGAGCATGCGATCTACTACCTTAGCAAGAAGTTCACATATTGCGAGTCTTGGTACATAACTTCCGAACGTACCTGTTGTGCACTCATTTGGGCATTCCACCGACTCTGATAGTATACTCTACACTTTGAGATCTTGTTGGTGTCCGAGAACGACCCATTCAAGCATCTCTTCGACAAGCCAACACTGATGGGAAGAGTCTCTAAGTGGAAACTACGACTCGCTGAATTTGACATCCGATTTCATTCCACGAAGTCAGTAAAGGGGAGAACGATTGTTGATCACATCGTTGAATATCCAAGAACAGATTATTCACCTTTAGAAATCAAATTACCAGACGAGAATATCCTACTCATGGAACAAGAACCAAGATGGAGGATGTACTTCGATGGTGCAGTTAATTCCTCAGAATCGGGAATAGGAGCCATGGTAATATCCCCAGATAGACAATATTACCCAACAGCTGGCAAAGTCACATTTCCATGTACAAACAAGATCGCCGAGTATAAAGCATGCATCCTCGCCTTACTTCACGCACTCCACATGCGAGTTAAACTCCTTGACATTCATAGAGATTCGAAACTCATTATCTCCCAAACAAACGGAGCATAGCACACTCGAGATCCAAAGCTTATCCCATGTCAAGACTATCTACAAATGCTAGTCCGATAGTTCACTGACATAGGGAGAAATACACAACAATTCCTCTCTTTATCCAGTTAAGAGAAATTACATGAACGCATTTCGTTTACGTCCTTTGTCTCGTGGACAGGTACAAAAGCTCTTCACATGAATGGTACAAAACTCATATGACAAAGGAGAGGCTGGTAGGGTGGCAAAGCTTCAAGTCAAAGTCTTGTAGCAATTTCGTCAAAACCTTTGATTCCATCGGATGGAGACGCAATGACGAAACCATACAAAATGGGAGTACTAAAACTCTAGTTCACCTTTCTTATCAATGAAGTTACATGAACAAACTTTGTTTTACTCTAACAGAAACAAGTCACATACACTCACTTGTTTCTCGCCATATGTTTGACAGGTACATGAACATCCTTACAGGACAAACATCAGGAGAGAGTAACAGTTTCATTAATCCTTTGATTCCTACGTATAAAGATGCAATGACGAAACATATAAAGAGTGAAGTATCAAAACTTTGCTTTGTGTTTCATATAAACGAAGTTACACGAGTAAACTTCAAGAGAAGCAAGTTACATGAGCTTACTTCTGTGTCCTTTACCTAGTGTAGGTAAATGAGCATCTTACGTTATAGACAAGCGCGGTGGTCCGGTGGAAAATTTCGAACCAAAGTTTCGATATTGTCTTTATTGTCACTAAGGATGACCATACGGAAAGGGAGAATCATCTACACTGCTCTCAAACAAAATTTCTCATCATTCTCTAGGTGGAATTATATCTCCATTTCCTTAGCTAGAGTCACGCCTCCATTTCCCCAAGCTGGAGTCGGTTACATACACCACATTCCTCAACAAGAGTTAAATATACAAGCATATTCTTCCAAAACTACCCTCGAGATGGACATATTCATCTCATCTCCCCAGCGGATACTTTATTATTATTATCTTCCCAAGCGAAAATCGAAGTACATGAACTAACTTCGACTCCGTCCGTTGTCAACTATGCAGGCACATGAACATCCGCGTAGTACGGTACAAAATCCTAGGCAACGGCATGGGTGGTCGGGTAGAAGCTGTTCCAAGTCTCATCACAATGAACATGACTGGTGCACGAAAGTACAAACACTTTTCCCCACAAAGCTCGGACATGTCTTAACACTACCTCAGTGCACTATTCCCTTTGCTTACCCAAAGGTATTCATTTCCTTAAACATTCGTGTGTCCATTAGCATACATTTTTAAATGATTTTCTACGTTAAAAGAATGCTCCTGGGCGAGAGCGGAGGAGGCAAACCCATTCAAAAATACTTACCCAGAGAGATGAGTGCAAACACTATGAGGGTTCATACACAAACATTCAGGTGAATAACGAATCCTTTGACAAAAGATGCTCAAACTGAGATGAGATCAAGAATTTCTTCTCTATCCCAAACACTGAACGTCAACCATTGCGAACACCTTTCCGAGCCAAATTTGAAGTTTCAGTACACACTACACCCTCCGAGTCAAAACACCGCCTCACATTGAGGTTAATGGAGATCTTGTAGTCAGAAACCGGGAACACTCGACTACAGAGACGACACTTCCTCAAGATTCAAGCGAAGAAGCACTATCTGCATTTATGCTTGCCAGCTGAGTTGTCCCCAAGGATGGAATTTCTCCAAAAATACTACAAGAAGTACAATTATCCAAAGAGTTGATAAAACGTCTCTAATGGATAAACAAGAAAAGAAAAGCAGGGCGAATCCCCACAACTAAATAAATAAAAAGCATAATCAGCGTAAAAACCAAAGTCTCAAAAGTAAAGTGCAAGATGAGAATCAAAAGAGAAAAATAAAGCACCAATGTCAACATTGACGGTCGCAAGACCAAATGTGTCATTTTTTCAATAAGTCAAGAGAAAGCATTCCCGAAAGCGGATCATCAACACCTAACAGTTAGAAAATTGTTCATCCCCGACGAAACACCTCAGCTGGCGGGATGTTCAAAGAAGGAGAATTTGCTTGAACGGTGAAATCTCTATAGTCGGTCGTTTTCGATGAAGTCCTTAGACTCATTCTTTCAAACAATGAATTTAAACCTCGATGAAATGGCCTTATGCCAAAGCCACATCACAACCCATACAAAGACTCCTTCAACCGGTACATGAGCATCCGAGTCAAGGGCATTCTAAAATCTCAGAGATATTCTTCAAAAATGAGAGTAAACTGTGAAAGGAAACAAAGACCCCGTCTCCTATCTCATTCAGGAGCAAGTTTTTAGAGAGAAATCATTAAATTGAAGCATGACTTGCATGTGCATGGTAATCATACAAGCTTGATTACCTTGTGTCTTATGAAGTCATAGTTATTGCTAATGATATTCTTGATGAACTCTCAGGATACATGTCGGCCACGGACGACCCCAGAACTTATTTTTAGGTATTTATGATGTCCTTGCGAGAAAATCTTCCCAGACTCCCTTACAAGGAGGGGCAAACTGTAGTACCTCAAAATATTCCGTGAGTTAGATTTACTATTCTTAGCCCATTATGCCAGCCCAATCCACATTAAAATATTCTAAGCCCATAAACATTAGTCTAACATGGGCAAACAAAAGGCCAAAACCCACCTTAAACCTATGTCCTATTTTTACTTTTATTTAATTATGAAATTTATTTATTTTAATTTTATCCCTAACCTTATCCTTTTCTAACGGTTCCCACCATCCACCAACCAATAGGGGAAGGCCGACACACACAAAGGACAACCCCCTCCACAACCTGACAAAAAGTTCCGCATAACAGCCAGTGGAGGTGTCAATTTCCCCACCAACGGTCTCCACCCAAGAGATCCTTTTCGCCTAATTTGGGGGGATTTTTCTTTTGGGCGCCGCCAAGGGAATAATAAATAAATAAATAAATAACAAATAAAAACAAAGGGAATCTTCAGGGGTAAAGAGGAATGATTTCTTTCTTCCCTGATCTTTCCCAGCAAAAAGAGGAATACGGGACTCCAATCTACCATAAAAAGGGGAGAGAGAAAAAAACACCGGGGATGAGAGACGGACCCTCCTTCATCATCTTCAGAATTTCCTCAACGAACCCCTAGATAGATTCAACTCTACTTGCGGAAGCCCCCCTCTTTACCAAGTCAAACCCGGTGGCCGTCGACCACGATTAGAGATAGCCGCTGCAATGGCAAACGGGATAGCCTTCGACACGATGGAACTCACCAGCCGCAGCAATCGTGGAAGCTTCCGACCACCGAGTTGACGGCGTCCCTCCGCGGTGACGATGGAAGAAGCCCTTTTCCATCAACGATGTTCTTCAGCTCGGCTGTTGAATGAGAACAGGAGGGACAACAACTCCTTTCCCTGCTGAAGCTCGAACGACTACCTCCCGCAGCCGCTTGGCCTCGCGGGAGGTCCCTTTTCTTTTGATATTCTCCCTTTCATGTGTAGGTCATGAAATCGGAGGGAACGAGACACCCCCAAGGAACCCTCACCTCGGCAATTTCTTCGACTACTCTCGGTTCCTTCGCCTCAGTTCCGATCCTGACAGGCGGTGGCAGCCAACAACGGACAACTTCTTCCTACCACTCACGCCTCATCCAGTGGCAGCAGCGCTTGTTCTCCCCGGCTGTCTTCAACAACTCTAGCTGTTGCTGCAAAACGTTCTCCTGGTCCCTTTCATGCTGGCTGCGCTGACCAACAACATCACGTGTCGACTCTTCAATCGGCGTCTCTCGACAAGGATGAATCTCCAGCTCTAACAACGGCGGTTCACGTCATTCACGGAGAACAAGCCCTCCCCAACTACCCGGACGGCGCAAACAAGCCACCTTGCTTCCCAAAGCCACAGCCGACGGCCACTAGCATACAACGGCAGCCGTATGACATCCTGCTGACAGCAATCTACTCTCTCCCCTACAGCAACAACATTGGCCTCGAAGCTCTCTTTGGTTCTTCCTCGGGCCTTTCGGGGACGAGACGACTCCCTCGGTGAGTCTTCATCCTCCTCCCTACTCACTCAGCCACCCCTTTACCACAAAGCATCGCTGACCCACGCCCTTTTCTTGTTTAACTTGTCACATGTGACGGAGGAAATGTGAACCGAGTTCCGATGGACAAAACTATCCTCGGCCAGAATGCAGGGGGTCGGTTGACGGGCTGTAACTTTTTCGTCCAGCATCGGATTCCGGTAAAACTAGATGATATCTCTTCCATACTAAAATGCGCATCTTCCTAAAGTGGTTTGAAGTCGTTTGAAGCTTTGTAGGCTGAGAACTGTCCATTCTCGTAGGCATGTGTATGCATCAAGGTCATAAACATTGTCCGCGGTTGGGATTTGTTGGCTGATCATGCATTGTCATTGTTTGATGCTTAAGCTTCTTCAAATAACGTGTATACACTTTCTTTTAAGGTTCCCAAGCTTGTAAGGTAGCTTGGGAACTTGTTTTGGTCTGCTTATGGCTCGGGATTGGTGGAAAACCCTCAAGTTCCTAGTTTCGTCGTCTTCCTTATGTTGCAGTCACGACACCAATCCTTTCAAAGGGGTTAGGCACATCGACCAACCCCGATGTCTTAGATTAAATGATCTTCAATGAGTGACGGTCTTGAAAGAATTTCCTTGCATTTGTATGATGATCGAGAATCGAGATAAGATTCCGGAAGTCGAGGGCGTATGTGCAGTTCGCTAACGGACAACTTACTACAGTCCCACTTCCGAGGAAATTTCGAGAGATCCGTCCGTTGGATCATTTCCAAACCTTCTATAATTAAACTAGACTCGACAATAGTGGTAAAATATACATATTGACCGTTGAAGTTTTTGGTAAAGTTGGATACAATCCCATGAATAGAGCATACGCAGGGTTAAACTCGCTCCACGTCACAACCCAGTTTTTTCCATGATTCCAAATGATCGCATCGTTAGATCACCATCAAACGTGATGAGCATGTTTTTAATTTAGGTGGGGTTGTTTGTACATATCGTGTATATTTTTATCTTATGTGCATGATATGTTTTTTATTTTTCTTTCAATCCTTCTTTTCTACCCAGCAGCACACTCCTGCCTCGGAAAACCCAATTCCTGAAAATTTCGGTGGATTTTGTAACAAAACGGTATACATAGACACGTTCCCTTTAAAGTTTTGGAGATTTTGAAGCTGATTTTGTAATTGTTTGACGTGTTTTCACTGGGTTTTCGTCTAGTTTTCCGATGATTGCACGACCAGTCTCCAGCTTCGTCCGACAACACACTACTATCCCAGAAAACTCGAATCCTGAAACTTTCTGTCAGCTTTGTAACCAAATGATTTATATAGACAGGTTCTACTTTAAGTTTTAGAGATTTTTATGCTAATTTCGTAATTTTTGGACATGTTTTGACTGGGTTTTGTTCCAGTTTTCCGATGATTCCACGAGCAGTGTCCTGCTCTGCCCAGCAGCACATTGGTGTCCAGGAAAGCTTTAATCCTGAAACTTTCTGTCAGCTGTGTGACCAAATGATTTACATGGCATGTTCCCCTTTAAGTTTTGGTGATTTTAATGCTGGTTTTATAATTTTTCGATGTGTTTTGCCTGGTTCCGGATAAGTTTTCCGACAGTCGCGCATGCAGTTTTCTATTTAGCATGGCGGTTTGTTGCTGTCTTGGAAAAACTAAATTATGAGATTTCTGGAGAATTTCCAGACTAAACGGTTACATGACATCTCTCTTTAAGTTCCGGAGATTTTGACATCAATTTCATAATTTTCCGACATGTTTTGATTGAGTTTTGGACACTTTTTTTCGATGTTAGCACGAGTAGTCTTCTATTTCATTTGACATTACATGTCCTTCCCCACCCACACTTGTATTTTATTTTTGTATGTACACACAGTATGCAACTTTAGAGAAGTCCAACTTCGAGTTTTCGAAGACTACTTGAAGGCGCATGGATCTTTCTACGTGTATAAAAATCGCGATATCAAGACGACAAAGCAGCCCCAACCGTCATCTAAGGTACAAAGGGGAGGAGCGGGCCTCCCCGAATTATTTTTTAAATCCACCTGTAACGGGCTGCGAGCCTAAATGTATAGGCTCACAGTCACCGCCCTTCCCCGTCCTTTTTATCTCAATAATTGGTTGTGTTTGCTCGCACGCTTTAGGCTGTTAGGATTTATGCCGTGTGTTGACCTTTAATCAAACAAATCTAAATTCGAGTTCAACGCCGTAAAACGTCGATACGAGCCTGGCTCAACTCCTGGATCGGGTCCAACGCCCGTTAAGCAAAAGCAAATCTTTTTGGACAATTGCCACATTTTCGCATGCTAAAATATAAGAATTAATAAATAGGAATCCCCGAATCCTACTCTGGTTTTTCCAACTTAAACCAGTTTTCAAAAAAAAGTCGGTGGCGACTCCGTATAGTTTACCTCGGTTAAACAACAACCATTTTTTACGAAGCCATTTTGGATGGGTAATGTGACACGAGCCACTCCCTGAGTTCTCCGAAAAGCTCCCGAATGAGGCCTTAACGCAGCCTTTCACCCGTCGCCTTCAAGGAACTAGAAACGATTGGCAAAATGCCCCACAGGCCCAGTCGGTAATCAAGGGAGGCCCAACCTAATTCCCTTCCGCATCGTCCGAAACTCGAGTCACGACGCTGATCGGATTGGGCCTTGGGGGAGTGGGCCCGAATCCTCGGGTCGTCGAACCGTCACGCGCGTGCTAGGCCGGAGGGCGCGCGTACTCTTTCATCTGTAATACTTCATTTGCAAATACAATTCGTTCTTTTTCATCATTCAGTTACTGAAGACCACATCCGAACAACAGTGTTATTTGTCCCAAATGCTATATGTTTCGTAGACTCGATGGAACATGTTCATCGCACATGTGATTCGTTTGGTATCATATAATCAATGAATGGATACTCTTATAGAGTATGTAAATCCTCGCTTTGAGACTTCAATAATTATTTCATTCGAGGATTTTAATTTCAAAATCGATAGGTGTAACACATTTCAATTGAACTTCGGGCTTTTGTGTAATGTATAAGTAAGTCGCACGTTCCAAGAGTATAATGTACCGCAAATTTAAAAATACAGAATTTTCACTTGCTTTATGTATTGTTATAAGATCCTATTGGTTATTAGATATTGTAATAATAGTAGGATAGAACAATATCATCATATTTGAATAGATAACGTTTTTTATATTTATCATTATGAGAGTTAGATAAATATCCCGCATTTGCATACCTTAATCAATTCCGCTTTAAGCATATACATGAAGTATAATATTAAACTCATTTTACTTCAAATAAATCTAAAAATATTTCTACTTCCATTACAATGTCTTATTGTAAGAGATGAATATCTTGTCGACAAATTTACAACAAATGTTACATGGTGTGAATAGCGGGATACATCAATGCTTCAATAACATTCATATATGGTACTTGAGGACCAACTAATTCTTCGTCATTCATTCAAGGTCGATGGAAGTCTTTAATTTTATGTCAAGCAATTTCGTGATCATTAGATTAAGGTGTAATTATCAATTACGTTATGTACTTTGTCAACGTTTTTTATTTTAATTTAACATTTGGAGATTATCCTCCTAGAGCCTAATATTGAGCCGTTAATCTAATATGTCCTCCGTAGTCAAGACTATGAACAGAATCTTACTTGACAATTGTTTAATGTCATATATTCCTTTGCAGAACTGTTTGACTAACAAATTCGATTTTATTCTAGGATAAAATATTACTAAATTATGTTCATCAACTATGGAACCATAATTTTTTTGACAAAAAAACAACATCAGTTTTGTGCTTGATCTTACCTTATCCGATGTAAAATTTCAGTATATTTCATATATTTTATAGAAGTACAACATATTAATTAAATTAATATATATAATATCATCACAACTTATTATAAAATCTTCTTATAATATTCAATAATTTTATTAATTATTAAAGGTAAGGCCCAACTTTTCTAATGATTAATCAATTCTTAGTGACCTTTTAAAGCAGATTAATCTATTTTCTGTGATGTTTAGCAATACAAACCACATTAAAACATGAGGTGGGTTTGGGTATGTGATGTATGGAGGGAAAAAAATGTTTTTTTAATCTGTTCATTTTTTAAATACTTATGGGGAACTCGCATCAATTTTTAAATTTACTAAAACCGATTTATATATTATGATAAAACATAGTAATAAATTATGATGTGTTTGTGTCACCAGATATATAACTAAATTACTAAAAGACATTGACTTAGTTGTTTCTATAAATATATAAATAAAAATAGAATTACCTGTCGAAACATTAAAAAGGAAAAATGTTTCGTACAATGTACAGCTAATCTTTTACAGCAATAATCGTTTTTACTTCTGCAATGGTTAATAAGTGATACCACCAGGTACGTCAAACCGTCCTCACCTAGTTTATATACATAGTTTTCTTCTCAGCATTGTTGGAATTTTATTTTTGGATTTATTATTTTATTTGTTTTTATAAAAATTCATATTGGGCTATAGTTAATTATCGGTTTAAGTTTTCATAAAACAAGTTGTGTTACGATATACGAGGTCATGCATGTGATCATTTAGGTTGGACTTTGCACACATCAAGTTTTATTATTAATATAAGGCTCATCACATCTTATCCTAATAGGTATTAGTTCCCATCTCCTACTTGCTGTGACCCTAACAATGATGCTCCATCAGCCATCGGGGAGAGGGGACTCAGATCATCGACTTCTCCCTGTGTTTTGCAGATCTCGTCGGGTAACGGTATTGGAATAAATATGGCGCTAGCTTGATAATCGGGTTATTATAGAGGTATATTAATACCAGGTACGTAACTATGATTTTCGCGATTTTCATGTCCTAAATTCAATTACGGATTGGACGAGATTTTTATTTACAAGCATATATTCTAGTTTACATACAAAGAAGTTGACTTTAATTATTATTATAGCTTGATCGGGACTTATCAACTGATTCGCGTTTGTTATTAGTAACTAAATTTGTTCATCAAGGATTTATAAATGGTTTAAACTTTTGACTTATTCATCTGGCATTTGTGTCACGATGTGTACTTGGTTCCCAGCGAAGTCAGCATTGAATCCTTCCTTCAAGGTTGCATAAAAATGACTTGTCCCCTACAAAAGGAGAAAACTTACTCTGCCACTATGAAATAATATTAAATTAACTCTATAGTCAGCCCTACGGTATAATCTACTGGGATACACCTTAAATTCAACTGTGAAATTCCGAACCGAAATTTTTTACGTAATTCTAAATATTTTAAAATTACTAAAATATTCATCTAAAATTTAAAAATTTGAATGCTCTTGTTTTTTGTTAAGTTTATAAACATTATCCCCTAAATATTAAGTAAAGATCCGGCCGGATGGGTTGTATGGTATGATATTCTTTAACTCTGGAGTAGTAAAATATGACAAAAGCCATATTTTTTTAGTTTTTTTAAAAGAGCAGACATAATAAATGAGTCGAAATTCAAATTATCACTTTATTTGAACAACATTCAGAGATACATTCTGTATTATCTAAATTCAGCGACATATTTAAATGTGGCTAATGTATATTTCACAATTAAATTTTGGGTTTATCCGCTAATTAATGATTTGGGAAGTGCTGTCCCCGGAAAGGAAAAAGGATCGAAAGACTAGAAAATGGGAAGATTCACTTGCTCCCGTTGAAATATCACGAAAGTTGGAGCCACCCAAACATCCTAAACACACCAACCCCATCATTCAAAGTCAAAGATCGTAAGAAAAATAGGGCCAAACATATTAATGTTGCAGTTGATTTTAGTAATTCGTAAACCATCTTAACTCCGTCACTCGATGAGTTTATGTATTCATTTTCAAAGCAATACAATAGTTAGTCTCGCTTTGAACTGAAAATCTTCTGGTATCTCTTTCGAAGTGGGGATTATTCGCTACTTCTCGTAATTATGAAGAACTTTGTTGAACTTTTTGCATATCTTCTCTTGATCCGCAATGTGATAATATTAATTTGGTTATCAAAAGAGATATTACTCCTCAAGTAGTGAAATTCTCGTTTGTATCCGTTGACCGGAAAAGCCAATGGGCAAGTAGAGAAGCCACACCAAACTTTGATGGAAAGGATTTGGGGACACTATTCATACTACATATATAGTATAATAACTAAGAGTTTTTAGACAAATAATGCACCTTTGGCCATATTAAATTGTGTATCTCTGACATGGGTCACCTTTCCCCAAATTTCTTTCTAACTAAACATTATCTGAAATCATGGGTATGTCACCTTCCTAACCAATTTCATAGAATCTCGGAACGAAGTTCTTTCTTCATAGATTTCGATCCATGTGACTTTATCTTGTAGACTTTTCTCGAGCTTCCTTCCCTTGTAGACCTAGCTTGTGCTTCTTCCCTTGTAGACTTAGTCTGCGCTCGAAGACTTACCCGAAACCCCATTTATTATTCCTTGGTATACTTGCTTAGCAACAAGTCTAAGTGAATTGACTGTGAATCGTACATTCCTTGTAAGTCATGTTTCTAATGGGCTTCTTATAAGTAGGCCCAAGATTTTTGTCATGTCGACATAAGCCCTCCATTTTCAGAGGTGATGTGAATTGCTTAGTAAAAGGTCTAAGTGAATTGACTGTGAATCGTACGTTCCATGTAAGTCATGTTTCTAATGGGCTTCTTATAAGTAGGCCCAAGATTTTTGTCATGTCGACATAAGCCCTCCCTTTCCGAGGTGATGTGAATCGCCTGATCCTTGTCAGAGGGTTTTTAACTTCATAAACTTAAGTTTTCTTTCTCCTCGCTACGAAACTTTTCTCTTCTCACATAACACCTTCTTCCTTCTCGCGAAACCCTCGTGTTCCCATGTCTGACTACGTAGCTTTTCAATGGCACCACCATCGCACGGGCCACCCGATGTAGTAAAGATCAACGATACTCGGGGCGCAGGCCTAACTCTTGGGCTGGTTCTTCCTCCTTCTCTCTTCCCAAAGCCTGTACCCAATACTTGCTTGCAAACAGAGTGCAACATCTCTCTTCGCCAAGATTACTTCACACCCACTCACTTGGGAAGGTCATACGGGTTTCCTATGTTTCTCTTCAGTTGAGAAAGCCATCATTATGAAGGGGTTTGCATATTGGATCAAGAAGCTTGGGAGGAAACTTGAAATCCTAGGGATTTGTGATATTATGAGTCTATCAAGTCTGACCAAGAAATGCTACCCCCGAGTATGCGCAAGCCTTCTTTTTTTCTAGAATGACTCTTTGAATTGTTTCACAAGGCCCTATGATAGCTACCTTAAAACATATAATCTTCTTGACAAATTGGTTTGTAGAAAGGTGTCCCTCCCTGTCTTTACTGAGCCGATGACGACCCTTATCAATTTAATGACATGATCCAGACCGTTAATACTGTCGAAGCCCATATGGCCCTGTTTAAGGAATTTGGAGGTTTGAAAGCATGGGACACAGAGCATGAGGCTGAGTTTTTATCGGTTTTCTTAAGCAAGTAAATTTTTTGTTTCTCTGGAAAAAGAGTCCCAAAGCTCATTTACGGCTTAACGAACTTCCTCTGTTCAACCAATACTAGACTAGCCTTTGCTTCTTTCTTGTTATGTTAGTCTATCAAAGCTTGAGTGAGAATGGACTGAACAAGGAGACCTTCCCTCGTTTTCCCGCCAGTGGCCCTTATGGTTAGTCCATCTATGGGCTTGTTTATGGATGCCAGGGTTAACTGGTTTTAAGATGTCTTCAGGCGCTACTCCTATTCCTTGTTACGGTTCCTTCATGCTGCATGAATGTTGTCGGTCAAAAGAGGACTAGTTCAACGCCTTAGTAATAGTGTATATGCGACACATTGTTGACCCCGGTAGAGGAGAGCACCAAAATTGGGTCCCTTTTCCTTCTTGTCATCCCATCCTTTTACGTAGACATAAGCTCATTCGCAGTTTTTACTTGGATGTTGTTCTAACGAGCAGAAACTTGATTGGTGCTCACCGCAACAACTTTTGTTATGAGGTCTATAATCCCCAATCCTCTGTTGTTCTAACGAGCAGGCAAAAAGGATTTCATCTAGAGTTCAGTAGTGCCCTTTGCCAACTCGACCAACAATCCTCTGCATTCTTGGGTGAGTTCCATTTTAATTGATGACAACCTTCAAGCCTCCCTTATCTTCATAGCAGAGAGGTATGCCCTACGTTATATGGATTTTCTTTTGGAGTCTACCCCTACTCATGCAACATAGTTATTTTTTGTTCGACAGGCCATTGTATATCATGAACTTGCTCAACGTATACTTTTCCTGGACAACTCTGTAGAGCCGAATATCCACTTGACCTTGCAGATGATTTTAAAGACGGGCCAAAAAGGTACCCCTATGTAAGATATTTCTTTTATCTTGTAAACTTCAACCATTTATTCTCAGCAAAAGTTGGTTTCTACTACTAGCATTGTTATTGATATGACGCCATGATATCCAATATTAAAAGTTGAAAAGTAAATAGATTGAAGTAGTCCCAAACTTGCCATGATTGATCCATTTCAATGCTGTGAGTGATATCCATGAGACGGATAACTGGGTTGCGAAAACAGAGAAATGGTTCCAAAATAAGGTATGGAATGCTCGAAATTATCACGCAAATAAAAAAAAATGTTTTGGGTCCTTCCATCTTCAAATGGAAAATAACTTCCCATCCAAAGTAACAATAAATTGCATAATTTTCCGCCCCGTAAGTTTATCTTCATTTCTACATTTTTCTAATAAAAAATTAAAATTGTAAAAATATAAATTTAGTGGAACTGATTCTCATTTAAAGTCACGAGGAAGAAACAAAAGAAAAGAATTGTTTCCCAAACCAAGAAATATCCACGCAACTGCTTCACCTTCACACAACCAGGTAATCAGACCCCTCCATCTTGACACTTCCCTCGGCGCCCTTGACCACTACGTCCCCCCCCCCCCCCCCCCCCCACCCTCCGGCAAGCCAAATGACGAAAACACCCCTGGGGAATAGGAACGCCCGGGGAAGACGAAAGCCTCTGATGACGACCTAACGACGAGAAAGTCTAACGTCTCCTCCCTCCCTCCCTTCTCTGCCTACTTATGACCACCCAACCTTTCCACTTATAAATTGTAACCACCCCGCAAATCCCTCAATCCTAATCCCCCCGCCCCCGACGACGACCAACCGTCCGGCCGATCCCCGATCCCTTCCCCTGACAGACTCACCTAACTATACAATGGCGGCCGAGTCCCAGGAGGAATTCATCTTCCGGTCCAGGCTCCCCGACATCTACATCCCCGATCACCTCCCCCTCCACTCCTACTGCTTCGAGAACCTCTCCGAGTTCCACCATCGTCCCTGCCTCATTGACGGCCCCTCCGGCAAGGTCTACTCCTATAGGACGTTGAGATTACCTCCCGCCGCGTCGCTTCCGGCCTCCACAGGCTTGGGATCGGCCATGGGGATGTCATTATGATCCTACTCCAGAACTCCCCCGAGTTCGTTTTTGCCTTCCTCGGAGCTTCGTACGGGGGCGCTATCAGCACGACCGCGAACCCCTTTCACATGCCGGCAGAGATTGCCAAGCATGCCGCCGCATCACGCGCCAAGGTCGTGATCACCCAGGCCTCGTACGTTGACAAATTGAAGGGGATCGATGGAATTAGGATCGTGACGATCGACAATCACGTTGCCGGGATGATGCATTTCTCGGAACTCGCAGAGGCCGACGAGGAGGAGATGCAGGCAATCGAGATCGCTCCCGACGATGTCGTGGCCTTGCCGTACTCGTCAGGCACCACGGGGCTCCCCAAGGGTGTTATGCTGACCCACAGGGGGCTCGTGACGAGTGTTGCACAGCAGGTCGATGGGGAGAACCCGAACCTCTACTTCCACAAGGACGACGTGATCCTCTGCGTTCTGCCAATGTTCCATATCTACTCCCTCAACTCAGTGATGCTATGCGGGCTCAGGGTGGGTGCTTCCATCCTGATCATGCAGAAGTTCGAGATCCGCACCCTGCTGGAATTCGTCCAAAAGTACAAGGCCACAATTGCGCCCTTCGTGCCGCCCATCATGCTGGCATTTGCGAAGAGCACAGACGTGGACAAATACGACCTCTCGTCGATCAGGATGGTGATGTCTGGGGCAGCTCCTTTGGGGAAGGGGGTCGAGGACGCCGTCAGGGCTAAACTTCCCAACGCCAAACTCGGACAGGTAAGGCAAAAATAAAACTCCCAACTTACAAAATTCCCTCTCAATCTTGCTTTAGCAATCATCACCAATATTTCACCCTTAAAAATTTAAATCTCTAAACGACTAATTATAAATTGCATAATTACTAAAATGAAATTTATATCTTGTAAAAATATGATTAAGAATGTGTCCCTGAGAAACAGAATCCTCCAAACAACTTTTAGTGAGTCATAAAGAGATTTCAAATGTCCGACTCACTGGAGGAGGCCACTTTATTATAATATTCTTGAAAGAAAAAACAAATAGAACCTTCCAATATTAAGTTGAAAATTAGTTAGCACATCCTTTCCTAATGTCAACGTATATTTGGAGCAATTCACTCAATCAACTTCACATGGGACTAACATCGTCATACCTGATCTTAATTCGATCGAGACTAATAAGACTAGAAATGAGAGATTGATGGGCAAAGTAGGTTTAGGTGGGATTTAGTTGAGCAACCGGATTGAATGCCCATCTGATTGTTTTTCTCCCCTTAAATTTTATCCATAGCATCTACCGAATTAAATGGCCTTTGCCGTTTGTGCTTTGCCAATGATTTTTGTCATTGCACTGGAAAAATTGCCTTAATTGGGAAAAGAAATTAAGGTCACAATACTTCTTACGACAGCGACGATGCAAGTAGACACAAAGACCCACTGGGGAAATTGAATAAGCTAAACCCTCGCTCGCCCACATTTCGGGACAGATTTAAATTAGCTTCGCACTGATATTGGAGGAGCAGACAAAGTCCATGCACTGTCCAACAGTGTTGACAGATGCGGACGTGTGCTTTTCAGGGTTACGGTATGACGGAGGCAGGCCCTGTGCTGGCTATGTGCATGGCCTTCGCGAAGGAGCCCTTCAAGATCAAGTCGGGGGCTTGCGGGACGGTGGTTAGGAATGCGGAGATGAAGATAGTCGACCCGGAGACTGGGCGGTCCCTGCAGAGGAACCAGTCCGGGGAGATCTGCATCAGGGGCAAGCAGATCATGAAAGGTTAAAAAAACTAAAACCATTACAATTGCTTGCACCACGCACCGTCTATATTAATTCGATTGAGATTCCCTTTTAACGGCGTGTTTCATTTCCTTTGAATCGTCACGGTAGTTATGCTATTAACTCATTAATTTACCATGAATGTAACAAATATTTTGAAGTATCATCTGATGTAAATATAAATTAAGTTTTATTTTAAAAGAGAAACATAAGGATGCTACGTGACTAGGAATACTTTTTGAAAGTAATATAAGGTAATACAAAAATATAATTTCATGGGTAAGATGAAGGGATTTGAAGAATATAAGATGAAGGTTAGGTTGCGGTTGGATTATGGGTTTGGGTCATGATTATGGATGATTAACTTGGTTACCCCCGACATGATTACCCGACCAAGTTTAAAAGCATGGCCAAGAAAAGTAAAGACCTGTTTGTTGGTTCACCTTGCATTGAGCATCCCTTTTTGAATGTCATTTAGTAAATGTTAGTAATGCAATGTCAGCTTACCATCGATGTTTGGTATCTCTTCCTTAGTCGTTTAGCAATTCCTGTTCTCTCTTTTGGAATGAATTTCGAGTTAATGATTTGGTTAATTGATTGACTGGTCGACTGATCGAATTAATTTATAGGTTATCTGAACGACCCTGTGGCCACCACAAGAACCATTGACAAGGAAGGGTGGTTACACACTGGGGACATCGGATACATCGATGACGATGACGAGCTCTTCATTGTCGACCGGCTGAAGGAGCTAATCAAGTACAAGGGCTTCCAGGTCGCTCCCGCCGAACTCGAGGCCTTGTTGGTCGCTCACCCCAACATCCACGATGCTGCCGTCGTCCCGTACGTTTTAGTTGGCATTTCCTTCTCTCTCACTATTTCGAAGCTTTTCCCCGTATAAAATTAAATTCTGACGGAAAAGAAGCCCGTTCTCGTTTCTCAGGATGAAGGACGAGGCTGCGGGGGAAGTGCCTGTCGCATTCGTGGTGCATTCAAAGGGGTCCCAGATCTCAGAAGACGAGATCAAGCAGTACATCTCGAAACAGGTAAGAGATACATTTGACTTGTGAAGCATTTAGTACCACCGACGGACATTTGCATTCCGATTGCCAACCACTTTTCATAAATCAATTGATACAAACAATCCCTAAAACTCTGAAACTTTTATTTTTTTATTCGTAGAAGAAATTTTTTTGTCAACTTGTCCAAATGAACTTTAATAATATATAGATTTTTTTTCTTCTCAATGAAGGTCGTCTTCTATAAGAGAATCAACAAAGTCTTTTTCGCGGATTCCATCCCGAGAGCTCCTTCTGGGAAAATCTTGAGGAAAGACCTAAGGTCGAAACTGGCTGCTGCGTGAGGATGACAACCGATCCCCTTTCGTTTTTAACCACCCCGCTCTCACTCTTCTGCCGGAATTCGTTCGAAACCGTGACCATGTGGTCGTTGTAATGTAATATTTGTTTCTGCTCCACCCCGGGAATATCACCCGCCTGATTTTTAAGAAGTGCTGCCTTTCATTTTCTTTCCCATATAATTTGGATTTGTACATTAGTCCGCCCACTTTTACACGAATGTCCGTACAACTTGTCCTTATATTCAATCGCATTTATCTTTGATCCACTGTTAAGGAAAATATTTTACTTTATTTTTATAGGAAATAAAATCCTTACAACTTTTCTTTTTCAAGCAGCCATTGGAAACTATTCAAATAAACATCTCAGTAGTTTCTTATACTTTTCTCGTAAAACAATACTCTATTCATTTCATTTTTCTTATCGAAATATTTATTACGATTTTACCGTGATATCAAATAAAATATGCCTGAATCAAATTGACATTTCCGCAGGCCCCCGGTTAAAAGATTAGCATGGGGTGTAAACCGACAAAATCCGGTAACAATATCTAGATAATAAAAAAAAAGTAATTGCGGAAGGAAGGAGGACATTAGGGAAATTAAACCCTACCAGTTATGCAGGATGATTAATTCTGCCCAGGTAGGGAATATCCCTTACCTGAGGGAGTACAACTGAGCGGAGGTAGAATTGTACTGCGCACCATACCCGAGAATCATAAACAAGGAATTCCCCTTTCTCAGAGGGCATCGGATGCCGAATTTCCCAATAGGGAAGATGGCATTTCCCCAGCTGAACATATCGCACGCTTTAATCATCGGGTGAGCGAGACCGCTAATGGCATCCGTAAACTCGGGTTGCTTCGTGTGTCACTTATTAGGGTAGCCTTCTGATCGCTAAATTCGCACACTGTAAGTATACGGATCACAACAAGTATATAAATATGAGTGAGTTGTCGTTCCCACGAGGATAACAAATAACCCTTAAGCATACACAATTGTAATATTTATGTAGCCAAGCCAATAAGAGAAATGAGTTTAAAACATAGAACAGTAATCTAATGAAAAGCAAAAATCAAAACAAAAAATCGGAATTCGATCAGTCGAAAAAGCGTAGGATCATGCATCACCTCCTTGTTTCGTTAAATGTTTTTACTCGCTTATCCCAAATTTATACTAACTATATTTACTAACCGGATTCTAAGGTCCCTAATTGCCTGTCCCGAGTTTACAAAAGACTATTCCAAACCACCATAAAACCTAGGCTTAATTATCAAATATACCCTCAACTTTACTAGTTTTATCCGATCTAGCCTGAAGTTTAAATTGTATCTATAGGTATCCTATACTTTTGACTTGTTCCGAATTTATCTTACTGATCTCAGTCTCTAGGTTAACTTTCCCAGACAATAAGAAAATTAATTCTTCTTAAGCGACTCTGATACCAATAATAAAAACCAGATATCGAACTTAAGAAGATTTTCTTTGTTGTCTCTGTCGTCGGCGTTCTGCCAACCTCGAATACTCGTTTGAGTATCTCGAACTTGCCGCAAACCCGAGATTGGATTTACCTTCAAGGAAATATTCCTCAAATTCACTCTGCAAGAGAGTCAGCTCTTCTAATTTCTTAGAGTAGCTATCCACAAGCTCAATTAGCTGTTGTATTTGCGCTGAGAGACTTGCCAATCGATCTACTACAGTGTTTAGAAGTCCAGTAGCAGAATCCTTGCCCACACCGTGATCCAAATGTAGGAGCTCGGGATTGGGACAATCAGTCATAAGACTCTTGCTTTCGCAACCGTCGTGCTTTTGCACCACCTTCACAATCTTATTAGATTATGAAAATTATCATAAACTACACAGCGGAAAGTTTATCATACCTTAACTCAGTGGGTTGCTCAGAGGGTTCACCAAGCTTTCGCAACAATAGAGATCCAAGAGTAGCACAATTCTCACACTTAGAGAATTCAGCGAACGCATCCGCAAACTGGAGAGGCTCTTCTGTGTCGTTCCAATGCCCTTACACTGAGGGTCTTATATAGACACTCCTCATCCGAGGTTTCAGCCCAAGGCTATACTCCCTGCAAGGTTCTTGATCTTTCGATCTGACCTTTCGTTAGTCTTAACTAATGTTAATTCTAACCACCTTACTCTTGGTTCCTTAAGGTATTCGGAGAGCGATTCAGAGATTTCTTACTCAGAGTTTTTGAGAGAGAATTTTCTCTATTCGATTCGCCTCTCCCTTTCACTGAGGTAGAGGGCTTGTGAATATATACACAAAGGAACTGGTGCCTATGCACTGTTTGCCAGCTCAAAAGTAAAAGGAATCTAAACTATTGCAAAAGTTAGTGGGGTCCTAATGACCGACAAAAATGTCCTAGTCTAACTCTATGTAGTTGTTTTCTCCCGTCTGCATTGGAGCGCTGTCTTGGGAGACTCCTTCCTTATTGTTGGCGTTTGCATTTTCGCCAACTCCTTCTTTTTCTGAGAGTCCCGACTGGTCTTGAACTGCTTCAAGAATTTGTCGTGATATCTGTTGGGCTCTCTCATCATGCTCGATTTGCTGATTCAAGGTCTTGTCGGTGAAATCAGCAATCTTGTTCCAAACCTCGAAGGTGTCGGTTCGGAGGTGCAGCTCAGAGTTTTCTCGCCTCCAGAAGCTATCCAGAAGGTCGAGCATTCTCTGCCATCCTCGCTCTCCTGCCTGTTCATCTATGAGGCTCAGATTCGACCGAAGAATCGTGACAGTGATTATACCATCACAGAGCACGTAGTATTCATCCTTGCGGGCTAACACATGCTCCAACACATCTTTAAGGAACTCAACTTTTATGGCTTTTCGGACTGTCTTGTCCTTGTAGTATTTCCGCCATAAACCTCTCTGATCGAGGTCCTGTCGTTGAGGTTCCACCAGACGCCTACTTTCACAAGGGTGGATGTCCCATACTTGCAGATTTTGAAGTATCACCTTCCCATACTGCGGATGGTCTTCTTCTTCCCTTAACGTGCTAGTAATCAATGCCGTGGCATACTTTGGTCCGTAGCCTAGGCATCCGAGTACATACCTCACCAACATAGGTAGTGGTTCCATACACTCTGGTTCTGATCTGTCGATCTCCAGTATGTCCACAAACTCAGCGTATACATAAGGCGCTGCTACTCCCACCATATCTGAGTGAATTCTCAGAGACGGCCACTTCCCCGATATCCAGTGTAGATACGGTTGAAGTACAGTGTTTTCCTCAAGCGAGGATTCACTCATGTCAACTACTACCTTTGGGACTTCATAATCTTTGACTTCCCACGGTATTATCGACATTGTTGTGGAGAATATCTGCTGTCTTTCTTTTTCAACTCGAGACAGCTCCTCCTCACCTGAAGTCATAACCGATAGTTTAAACTCCAGATCTTTGATATACTCAACGGTCTTTCTTGCGAAAAACTCAATCTGGCGTCTGTCATCATGTTTGATGCCGCCCAGGAGTCCTCCACAGACCACAGCCGCATCCCAACTTAGGGATTCGTCCTCGAATGAATCTTCATCAAAAAACCAGGATCCTTCTAGATCCTCTTGGGTTTTTCCAACATGGCTCTTGCCATCTTGACCTTTATCATCGTGAGAGGTCTCACCAGACTCTTTGACTGAGTCTCTTACAGGAATTACTTCCTCAAGGTTTTCTTTCTTTTCAAGATTACCTTCCAATGCCGCGTAAGCACTTCCAAAGTCGAAGTACTGCTCACACTCCATTGCCGCCGCTTCCTCTGGTTCTCCCATTGGTTCAGGGTCTACCACTTGAATTGGCTCGCCTATTATGGCCTTAAACTTAGCCTCTTCCTCAGCATACTGTGTTTCCATATTCTCTTTCCGTTCCTCCTTGCTTTGTAACAAAGCCTTGTAGGATTTCACATCTTGATTTATGGAGATTTTCTGCTCTTTGGCTAAGTGGTTTCGGCTGTAATTAAACTGCTCCATGGTCAAAGGAGACCACCAAGGTTCTTCAACCTTCTCGTCCTTCTTAGGACCATCCTTTGCAGAATCATCCCGTTTGGGACCAGAAAACCCAAGCCTCTTGGCTTTCCTCTTCTTCCTGGCCTTCTCTTCTGATTCGGCTTTTGCCTTATCTTTCAGATCTGTCATTTTCACATCTCTTCTGGAGCTTTCCTCCTTCAGATCTGTCGTCTTCTTTTGAAGATCTTTCTTCACATCTCTTTCGGGGTTGGTGTTTCCCTTCTCCTTCAGATCTGTCTTTCCCTCCTGGGAAACTCTCGCTCTCTCTTTGGGATTGGTTATTACCTTTCCCTTAGATCCAGCCATCCCCTTCTGGGATTCTTTCGCCTTTCCCTTAGATCTGGCCTCAGCCTCCTTGGGATTAGCCATCTCCTTCTGGAGATCTGGTTTCGCCTTACTTTCGGAGTCAGCTTTTGCTTTCTCCTTAAGTTCAGCCTTCCCTTTCTGGGAATCCGCAGTTTTCAGCTTCTTGGGACACTCGTAAGACCGATGTCCTAGTTGCTTGCACTGCCAGCAGAGCACTGCCGCCTTCGTTCCTGAAACGGAATCAGCATCACTATGCTCACCATCTCCCTTGTTAGGACATACCTTTCGGGAATGTCCCTCCTTCTTGCATCCCCAACATATTTTTCTCTTTGCAGCAGGATCCATCTGCAGAGTGTTTAGAAAGAGAGGATTTCGCAAGTTCCCTAGAGAGAGAGTCAGCTATTATGTTGTGGTCGGACTTAATGTATTCGACCTCATATTTATAATAGCTTAATTGTTCCTGCAACCTTAAGAGTCTAGTTTGCCTAGCTTCCTTAAGGTTCAGACTCATAAACCTTTTTACATAGGTCGAGTCAGAGCGCACTAAAAATGCTTTCGGTGCCAAAAAGATGTAAAAAGCCTTTATTCCATATTTTAAGGCTAATACTTCCTTTTCATGTATCGGGTACCGTAGTTCGTACCCCTTGAAGCTTCCCGACCAATATTTGCATACCGGTTCTGGTTTTCGTCCTCTAATTTTAAGGACTGCTCCCCAATAATTTTCAGAAGCATCAACTTCCAAGACTAACTCATCTTTATCAGATGGTAAAGCTAATTGTGGTAAATTCTTTACCTTTGCTTTAATCCTTCTAATGGACTGAGTGTCTTCATCTTCCCATTTCCAAGGACTTGTAGAAGAGGTTTTCTTCGAAATCCTACTCAGGTCTCGGGAAAGATCTTTCACAAACTTTCTTGCATAGTTAGCGCATCCACAAAATCTTTGGACTTGCTTCCTATCCTCAAGTCTGTCAGGAAAATTAACTATCTTCTCAGCAATATGATTTTGCAGTTTAATTTTTCCCTGCTCAATCTCCATGCCTAGAAAGTTAACTGATTCCTTAAACCATTCTATCTTCTTTTCTGATAGAATCATACCTTCTCGTCGGAAGATATCAGTCACCTGATCAAGGTGTCTCATGTGTTCATCTTCAGTCTGACTGTAGATTAGCACATCGTCTATATAGACCGCACAGAATTTTCGGATTTGCTTGAAAGCATTATCCATTTTGCGCTAGAAAATGCCTGGAGCATTCTTCAGACCGAATGGCATAACCAACCATTCAAACATTCCTCGTGGAGCATTGAAGGCAGTTAGAGGAACCGACTCTTCTTCCATTTTGACTTGCCAGTATCCGCTTTTCAAGTCAAATTTAGAAAAGTATTTTGGTTGACTCAAACTAATCCTATCAATAAGATCTCCCGCAGTTGGAATCTTATAGCCATCGTCCTTTGTAGCTTTGTTAAGCTGACGATAATCTATAACCATTCGTGCTTTACCTCGCACATGCTCGGCATGGTTAATTACCATAAAGGCTGGACTAGAATGCGGACTGTAACTGTCCCTAATCAAACCCTTTCCAAGCAACTTAGGAATTTGTTTATCAAACTCCTCAACCATCTCAGCCGTATACGTAATGTTTCTGGCTCTTATAATGGTTCCGGGATCTTTCAACTCTAATTTAGCCTTTAGGCCATTTCGAGTCCATAACTTCAGTGGATTTTCACTAAAGTTATCGGCTAATTTTATCAGGAACTTATCCCATTTCATCCCTGTTAATTTTACAGCCATACACACTTCCTGTTTTGGATTGGTAAACAGGTCGTCATACCAGCTACTATTACTGGCATTCGTTGGAGAAAACATGGTTTGTACCCATGATTCGTTCTCATCCAAGTGTATATCACCACGTTGAGCTCGTACTCTGAAAGCTCTTTCACATGGGATATCGCCACAGTATTCTGTCCGTTTTACCGGATAAAAGCCAAATTTTAACCGAAGTCTAGGCTCTTGTAGAATACTTATTTTTACCCCACCGATGGAAACATCATTTTCATTCTGCACAAAAGGAAGGTTTTCCTTCTGTCCCTTCAAAAAGGCGTTACCAATAATGATGTCGGCCTCTAGTAAAGGATGTGCAAGAATCTCTTTAATGATGAACTTTTGTCCACCAATAAAGACAGGCACGTTACTTGCCTTGTGACCAACAATTGTGGCCATACCATCGACGTTAACCATGTGGATGGGTTTCTGCAGTGGTTCCCACCACTCATCTGGCAGAGCATTGAGTCTAGCACAAGTTATGCTACACCCAGTGTCTATCAAAGTATCTAAAGAATACTCATAGTATCCAGGAAATTTGAAAGTTAGAGCCACATATGTGCTCATGTCTGTCTTCCTGACACTAAACCCAATATTCTCAAGTACACTTTGGGATGGTTCTATCATCCTCCAGATATCGTCTATCGCAATAGACCTTTGCTTGGCTATCTGCTCGATAACCTTACAAACTTCAGGAATCTCTGATAACGAGCTACCAGTGTTGGTTACTCTTAACATCCTTATAGACTCCTCTCTCGGTTGATCTACAGGGTCTTCATAGACTGGTAATGATACCTGTCTATACCCTACGATTCTACCCGTATGTTGAGACGGGGTTCTCGAATCAACAGACCTTCGAGGCATCTCTTCTATTAGTGGAGGTGCGCTTGCAACCTCTGGTCGAGAGACTATTACATCCTCTCCCACATCACTTGCTCTTGAAGAGACTTCAGAGGGCGCCCTATTTAATGGCCCTCTCAGAATTGGCATCCTCACAGGCAAATGCCTGTCAGCTCTATCGCTAAACATAGGCAAATGCCTATTAGCTCTTTCACTAACCCTTGACGGTTCTCCTAACATAAGAGTAATTTCATTACCCCTTTGTCGGATATTAGCCGCACTTATGGATCTAGAGCTACTGCCAGGTTCAGTCATAACCCAACTCCTTGGCCAGGTTAATTCCAATGGAACTGTTGGTAGTTGCTATGACCTTCCTCGAACAACTCTGTAAGTCTCGAGATGTTCCTTACACCAGGACTAGTGGTATTTACCAATCGGTAAATTACCCTAGTGTGATACGCCAAATACTTGGCCTGGGGATTCATACGATCCATATTCATCGACTTGATTCTTAATGTCAATGAAGTCCCCAAACAGCGATCGTTCAAAGCCATCATAAAGTTTGGATGGACTTGGAACCATACAGGGCCATGTGCAAGGTTGGCCTGTACTCCTGATATCAGCTGATCTCTAAACTCTCGCCATCGTTTATCGATCACTGCTGCTACCACAGGACTATCTGCTGGTAAATGAAACAGCGGGATTAATCCTATCTGAATCAACCCTATGTGTATATAATTATATACACCTCTCGCGTTACGCATGGTATCTCTTATGCGTTGTACGTTTAAGAGTGGGACATCCAAAGTCTCAAGCTCAGTGCTCGTGACTTGTGCCGTCGCCTCTGTCTGTGAGATATCTATGGTGGATCGAAACCTAAATCTCGATACTTCATAAACCTCTCTCGCATTGACATTTGGCAATCTCCATTCCAGAATTGACTGGGATGGATCTTCATACTGGTGGGTTTCCTCCAGTATCTGATTTGTTGTTTCCAAGGGAACCAACTCATCATCATCTCCTTCTCTTTCTGCTCGCATCATGAACAGATGTTCGGTCCAGAGATCAGAATCATCTGAGTCTGTATCATAATTAGACACAACCTCATATATAGATTCTACCTCCGAGTCTAAGTCGGAAATGTCCTGCTCATCGATAGGTTCGTAAGCAAGAACTTGTTCCTCATGACTCTTGTCCTCTAGGAAGACCATCCGGAGTCTTTCTCTCCTTTGGTTCTTCTTTGGACAACTATCCGCTTTGTGGTCTTTTGAACCACAAAACCAGCAGCAATTACAACTGCTCAAAGGTTTCCCTTTAGGACATTTAGGCTCTCTGCCATGCTTTCTCTTGAAAGCATCGATCCTATCTTTATCTTTTAGGTTATCCCTTCTTCTTACAAACCTTCTTGGTTTGTAAGCAGGACCTCCCTTCTGTTTTCGCTGGGAGTCCCTCTTGGGCCAAACTTTTCTTTTGTTGTACCCAACAAACTTCCTCTTACGAGGAAAGTTCCTTCTCTTCAAAGAGTCTCTTGGAGTACTGCGAGTATCGCATCCATACCTCCCAGGCACATACTCTATTTGAGAACAACAGCTCTTGTTTAGGTAAGGTAGCTTTTTAGCTGCCTCTTTTATCTGGAGCTCAGTACATGCTTTACGCATTGCGTACTTTACCGCCTGAATTTTTCCTCCGAGTCCAGAGACTATCTTCTCCTCACTCAGGAGTAATTCATAGGCCTTTTGCGCAACTTCTGGCCAAGGTTCGGGAAGTTTGGCAAAAAAGGTTCCCAATATGAACTGTTGTGATACTACATCCAGATTATAATAATATTTCTGGAATTCACACACGTAGCTATCAAACCAGCACATATCACAGATCTGTAGTTTAACCAGAGCGGTCAATGACTGCTCTTTTTCCACCGTCTCAGTGGATAACGAAAAACCACAGAACTCACGTTTCAGGGCATCAGCGATTATTGCCAATACTCCATCAACTGTTAGCGCCTGATCTATTTTTTCCTTAATGTCTGTGTGTGCCACTAAGGTTTTCCAATATTTCTGCGCTGTACCCATGAGGGCTGCTACACATAATTCGTAGACTGCTCCAGGAGGTACTCCTCCTGCCGAAGCCGTCATCCGGATAAGTGATAACCACTCATCTATCTTTTCAGATACATGCTTTTCACAATCTATGTCCAGAAAAGCACCAGGGGTTATTATTGGCTTTAAAACATTATCCCTTGGGACAAACTCTTGTTTAGTCCGATGAGGATAATCAGGCCTGTAAATTTCCCTCTTTGCAGTTACCAGTTCGTTAAACGTTCTATTGTCTAGATGAACTGGCGTATCCTCTACCAGACCTAAGGCTTTCCTTAAGTCTTTTGCCAACTCCCCACTCTGGGAATTCAAGTTTGCACTTTGCTTTTGTGAGTCTAAAATGAAAGGAGCAACTGACTCCCTATACATTTCATCCACACTCTTGCCTTGATTCTGCTTGGAATTTCTTCCTCCCAGATTCAATCTTTCGACTGGTTTTCCTGTAGTACTTTCCAGTCCAGAGGTCGCCTCGGCTTCAGGCCTTTTTAAACCTCTTTCTTTTTCCAGAGCGTCTAACATTGTGTTTACAATGGAGCCTACTTCCTTTGCCATTTGGTTTCGGCTTTCTAGACTTTCATTGCTCCCCTGAATGGTTAGCTGAGTTAAAATATCATTTATACTCTTGCTAACTCCAAAAGGAGACAATCTAGCCTCTGGAACGAACTCCAACCTTGATGGAGTCCCAGAAGGATTTCCCGAAGATTTTCCTTCTCCAGCCATTCAGAAAATCTGACCTTGAGACTTCAATGGATATTTTTGAAACTGGGTCTAAGTTCTGGATACAGAGAGATACCTTTTGAACCTTGGGGTAGATTTGAAAAACTTTGTAAATACGGGGATATTTTTGATAAAGCGGCCTAAAACCTATATCCCAATTACGAAGGCAAGAAACGAATTAATAATCAATACTTTAATGGTTGCGTAGAAGTATATCTCCCAATACTACTTACTAGCTAATTCGCTCCCGCGATCTTAACCAAGGCTTTTTCGTTCTTGTTCTCTCCTAAAATTCCTCTCCCGAGTTTAAATTAGGATAACAAATCAATACAATTCGTTGATCAGACAAATTGCATGTATTATGATCAAACGAAATAAGTAAACATCCAAAGTATGAATTTGTTCTAAAACGAGTTCCGAAAATTCAACTACGCAATTCGGTTCAATATAATCCTAGCAAAGAAATTTATCCAAGCATCGCTTTAGGAACACAAATCAATGAAAAGAAAAGCATCCTAAATAATAGTCTAACTCCCTTGCTCTCGTTGATAAAATTCGTCCTCCCCTTCAGCTAGGTAAATAAAGTACTTTTATAAAGCATAAGAAATAAAACCCACATAATCTAAGAAAATCTGGTGCAAAATCATGAATAAAATATTTTTTCTCCTGCTCTTGAGCTGCACAACTTTCTGGTGCAGCTGCACCTAGTCTCTGTCCAACTTCTGACCACATCGTGCAGCTGCAACACCTTTCAGTGCAGCTGCACTAAGTTTCGGCGATAATCCGCGTCCTTCCTTCCCTCCTATAGTGCAGCGGCACCAAATTCCTTTGCAACTACACGAAGTCTCTTTAGATACGCCTAAATCTTCTTGTTTTCACTTTTACCTTAAAATAAACCCAAAATTCGACAGTATCCAGACTTATCGGAAATAATGTGAGATATCAAGAAGTATTATGCAATGAACGTAATATTTCACAAATCTAACATAATCTATATATGAAATTGGCCTAAATAACTCTACTTTCATAGAGTTGTCACCTTCACCTGGTATGGGAACCTTCCCCCTGAATCCGAATCAGAATTAAAAGAAAATGCAACTGCAATTCACACTTACGTTCGCGCAGGCGGATACAATGGTAACCCTAGTGGAACTAACCCACATGAAATAACAACATAGTGAACCTGTATCAGTATTATTGAATAGGCTTTGGAAATCCAGATTGCAATATTGGACGTCAACGTCCGAGGCCAAACTTACAGCCATCGTTCGGGACATCCTCCTCCTTCACCTTTGGAAGAAATTGGAACTGGAATGAGAAACCATCAAAGATTGAAACGAGTTGACTTGGAGAGCCATCCGATACAAGAATTTCCTCTGAGAGAAGACTCACACAAAGTGTAGCTATGTCACAGGGTTGTAGGCACATAAAAGGCTGATTCTATCGTCGAAATCATCGTAGCTAAATACGTAAAGGGTCAGCTCCTTACGTGTGATGAACTATTAAATCTAAGCTTCGGGGTGAAAGCCTTGCCGAAATCCCTAAAGGAGAGAAAGTAGTCATTCGACGAGGAGAAAGCCGATGACATCCTTGAGTTCATGGTGTAGAACGGATGGTTCCGTTTGAAAGTCGGCCATCGCCTGCGGCGCACATATTGCGAGAAGTCTATAAGCGTCTGTAAATGGCATGGTTCCCTCACCCATTTAACTAAGGACTACATCGCATTTAAAAATCTGGTGCAAGATCTGATAGAAACCAAAGAGTTGTGCTTCCCTGAGATGGACGAGAATGCACTAACCAATTTGCACCCATTCGGTGATGCATTCGAAGTTAATGCCTTTGAAGTGATCTGTCTTAACCTTGATTCTTCGTCTTGGCAAAGAAGGGAAGGACGTGACAATGAAACCGGTGAAACCATTATCGCCAACATGATATTCATGCAACTAGTCAGCAAAGGGTTACTACAATGCCCAAACGATCTCAATGGGCTCCGACTGGGAACAAGTTTTTGGCACATGGACGCTTCTCATAGTACTGAAAAATGTCCCACATTCAGGAAGAATCTACAAGCCCAGAAGAGTGCTAAGTGGTATGACCTTAACGGTCTGGAAGACATGGTTATAAGGATGATGACTGGGTCGTTTAGGTTCTGGGCGGACCCTTTGCATCGCCCGACCATCTTCCAGAAAGTAGGTGAGAGAAGCCGCACCAAGGAAAGAAAGAGTGGACTGTTAACCCTCGGAAGATTGTTTGAGATGGCAGTGGCCGACAACATTACAGTAGATCTATAGTAACCTTCTACTTCAACCAGTGTCTTTTAGGACTTGTAGTGTACTTTGTTGATCACACCTCGACTAGTCAAAACTGCAAGGACTTGATATTGGGCCGATAACCTTACGTTTGTTTGATTTTGATACTTTGTCTTGTTTAATTTTATTGTCTATTCTCTGTCTCAATAGGAGTTGTTTTCAGGCCAGCTTGAATGTATCGAAACCACATATACCTAATTTATTCTGTCAAAGTAGTTCATAAATTAATGGCATGCCCCGAATATTAAGATCTTCGAGCGAACAAATCCAAACCCAGCTACTAACTATTCCATTTTAGGCATCTTCTTTTGCCTCCATTTCATGGACATGGAAATCCCATATTATCAAATGGTCATGAAATCATGGGTTAAACTGACTCTGCAATCAAGATGAGTGCAAGCATGGGATATTGAGACCAAGGAATGATTATATGACTCGGACGAAAAGCATGGTAACAATCCATCGCAATCGTATCCCGCGAAGAATAAACACAACAAAATACAATTACGATGGAAGAAACCGAAAGCTTTAGAAGAAGTTATAAAAGTTCAAAATGATTATATTCCGAAAAAATACTATTTATAAGTTATGAATTATCCTCAGTAAAAATTATTTGTCAGTACATTGTACAATGTCGCACCGGAACTACAAACAAATCTCGTGACCACATGCATTAGCATATATTTCAAATGATTTTGAGGAAGAATTGTTGCGTCAAAGGAGACAAGGGAGAGAAGTTCCCCCATTCTCTCTTCGGATATTTTTCTAAACTATGCCGTGGGGGAGATGGATGATTGACCCATGATTCCTTGTCCCCTACCTCCCCATTGTGTCTGGGCAACAAACAAACACATGCTGATTGCCCGAATGGTTTTTCATTTTCTAAAATTATCTAATGTCGGAATATGAAGCAACATGTAAAGTAGGGAGCATTGAATTTCTCCCATGTTACCAACAATTGCACATGTGCTTTATGTACTTTGATCACATAAATGTTACATTCACACATAAATTCAAATTCGATGTCCGACCCAATAAATTCTTGATTAAACCTGGTGAGATGTGTTATTGAAACCGATGCTATCTCCAATAGCACACCAATAATTCGAAGTCATTCATTCAAATCAAGTAGCAGCAACATCAGCATGGGGCGGGGGACCAAAGAATTTCATAAGCGTGAAAGAGTTAGGGAAGGTGCCTGGCATTTAGACCGAAACATTTGACACTTCCCCCCAATTCCTGCAAATGAACCGAGAAGTGATTCCCCTGTCTTCCCCAATTGCAATTAGTTAATTCAGTTAAATGAACAATACTTCGTATTCATTAAATTTTGTTGTCTGATTTTGATGAGTTACCCCAATCCCATGATTTCATGCTCCCCCCCCCCCCAACCAAAGTTTCTCCTTATATATAAACAGTTGTCACACGCAATTACTTGCACTAAGGCACAATACAACACAATCCCAAACACAATCACCATCACCATCATGGACTGCTACTACAATCACCTAACAAATTCTCTTGTTTTGCGACAGCCTGCTTCTTCTTCGCCCTCTTCCTCGTTTTCGTCCTCGTCTTCTCCACCTCCTCCCAGTGCAAAAGCAAACGAAGGAAAGGTATTCTTCTGCAACTTCTGTCAGAGGAAGTTCCACAGCTCGCAAGCGCTCAGTGGGCACCAGAATGCCCACAAACTTGAGCTCCGTACCCTCCCCAGGAAAACCAAGAAGCAGTCTGGTGGTTCCCGGACCTATGTTCCGAACCATGACAACCAAGTTCCGGAGGACCTTTGCCACCTCGACCTGTCCTTGAGGCTATGATGCCAAACTGGAGAGAATGCCTTTTGCCAGTGTTTCTTTTGTAATACAGTTATATGTGCCTTATCCAAATACACCTTCCATGTTCGGAACAAAATTGTTACACAATCGTGACAATATTATTGATCAAGCTATGTTTATTACCCGATCGTGACAATGTCATTGTCAGCCCGTTTTTCAGGATTCTCCCTAATACTGCAAACTCAGCTCTAGAATCGACCTCAAGACCCCATCAATGGATCCGACTCTTATCATCTTCAAGGCTCAACCATTTGATGTCCACGATCTCTTCCACCCTATTCAGGAGTCCTGACGCCCTCAAGCCCATTTCCTCGCCAAACATCTCATTGGCTGGTCATTTTCCCACGAAAGTCTCCAGCATTATTATACCAAAGCTGTATACGTTGTCGCTCATTGTTCGATCATTCTACGAATAATTATTTCAGAAATACGCTCCTTGTATTCCAATAGGAATTAATGGTTAAATTAAGTTTATTGTGTTTCAATCTTATTCTGGCTATTCTAAGACACACGCGTACGTAAATTCCTATTGTACTCCTTAAATTAACTCAACTCCTCGATGTTAACTTAGACTAATCTTCCCTTTAAACCTGAAATTCCCCTTCGGAGTTCAATATGTTAGGAAATCAATATAAATTGTGGATCATAAAATCACATGCATTAAGCACAAGTTAAAAAATCAATGAACGAAGTCGTAAACACGTTAAACCAAAGAGATTCAAGAAAGATTCGGCTACATATCGGATTATGTCATAACCCTAGAACAAAAACTTAGTTCATCACAAAAATGGAAACGTGTAGGAAAATGAAACTAATCATCCTAGGATAGAAACTATGAAACTACAACTCCCATCACGTAACGGCTCTCATCTGACTACCCTCCCTGTGACTCACGTTGAGGGCCTTTTTATAGCTAGGTTACATTTCACATGATTTGAAAATATTTTAGAAATATTCTAGAAAATTTTCTTGTCTCATGTGGCCTCACCAATCTTTATGTACATGTCTGATATGATCGTGCTCCCGCACCAGATCTTCATGTGGCCACCCCAATACTCTTGTCCAAATCTTATGCTCAAGGGTAACTCTATGAAAGTGGAGATATTTAGTACTCTTAAGAGGGATTTACATCTACTTAGATGAGTTTGTGTTGGATTCTTATTCTTTTCAATATAATTTCTATTTTATTTAGAAATTAGTCGATATTTATTTTTTTCGTAGTTTTTAATTTATTTCAAGGTGAATAGGTGTACTTGTTGCTCCCACTTAAATTTGTTTAGGTTTGGTGATGGTGAATGATGACAACTAGATGTTTTGGAAAGTGGAAAAGGAATGAAAATTGACATAATGAAGAAAATCACAAAATAGCGGAGGACGCATCCTCCAATATCAAGGACGCGACCATACTGAATCAAATGATCACATAGAGTAGACGAATGAAAATGTCCAATTTGAAGGATGCGTCCTTCGGGCATCTATTGAGGGAAGGAAATGTTCGTTTTTTGCAGGAATGCCATGACCTTTGCTAATCTGTACAAGATATTGCCCAACTCCTAGATTTACCACAAGATTATGATTAGAAGAAAGAGAGTATAATTAGTTAGTCTTTTTTTATCCTCTTAGGGTATTTATTTATTTTAGTTTCTTGGACTTAATAGATATTTTAGAGGTAAAATATCACTTTATAGCTTCGACTTTTGACCAACTTCTTTTTTGGCCTTAAATAGTTTATTCATCAACTTTTGTTTTTATATTGGTTTTGGGCAATGTTGGATTTCATCATGCGAAAGCTAAACAAGGCCCTAAGAAACATTGTCATTTATCGATCAAAAAAGTTAAAAAAATTGAAAAAAGGGAAATAATATTGAAGCTTATGTTGTAGGGTTTTATATTTAGTATTTTGAAGGCAAGATCAAATGAGTTGGAAGCCGAAGCTCTCGACGAGAGGAGTGGTTTTTGATGTTGCCAAAAATGTGCAAAATCAACAAAGGTTGGATGACGGGTTAATTGTGGGAGCTGTTGTTACGGGGTAAGCTGGATGACGAGGTGAAAGAACACGATGAGGGGAGGTTCGATGTTCATGTAAGTTAAACTATGCTAAAGCTTTGACTGGCTTTCGCACGAAGAAATCCAAGATTTGTCAAAATTAATATAATAATTATAGATCTCCCAAATTGGCCATTACCCAAAATATTCAACATTAATAATTTTTTAATTACAAGCGATTAAACTAAGATTAACGTTAAGACGGTGCTCTTTAAATTTTAAAGATTATCAAACATGCTTACGATTTCTTAAAAATCGTTGAACATGCTTATCAATATTTGATTAATGCTTATTTTCCCTAGACATGATTAGGTAATTGATTTCGAATTAAAAATTAGTTACATGAAATTATCCTAGTTACATTTTCATTAAGCGACAAAATCACTTTTAAACTTTTCATGATCTTTTAAGTATCTCCATTCCTTTCTTTTAGTTTAATTTCGATTTTGGACGAAACTAAAAACTCTTTTATAATCCAAGGACTAAGTTGTGATTTTTCAGATTTTTCATTTGAGTCCAAATCAAATTGAAAAGCCTAGCCAAATTTAGGGACTCAATCGATAATATCCAAATTTAGGGACCCCAAGGTAGGTACAACAACCAAGCATGAAGGAACCCTCGCTATCAACTTAAACACAACCAGTAGTCCGGCTCTCCAAGCAGCCGCAAATGGCCAAAGCTCCTACAGCAACAGTTCACAGCCGCGACGGACATCAGTGGAACCCAGCCCAGCGGCAGCGACAAGTCCAAAGCCTAGCCACACCTGTTCCCCGTCGTCGACAAGTACCAAAGTCTAACTTCTCGCGGCTGCACATTAGCATCGCGAGAAGTCGTTTTGTATTCTGATCAACTTACCGAGATGTGCAGAACGAAAAGAAACGGGTAACAGACGACCCCTTTCTCCTGATCCAGCGACGGAGGACCCACGACCTCCCCTGACTTCGGAGCAGGCAGCGGCGACCGCGTCTCCCCGGCGTCTCCAAACCACCGGCCACAGTGAACCCGTCTCCCCAGCGTCTCCAGACTGCAGCGGCGGCGAGCTCCCCTTCCCCAGACGTCCCCAGAACTGCAGCGACGAGCCCACCTTCCCCGGGTGCATCCCTAGAATCTACAGCGGAAAACCCGCCTTTCCCGAGTATCCCTAAAACCAGCGAACGACATTCCCCTCTTCAGCCCCGATTTTCCAGCGACCGACCACCTTCCTCCAACTCCGTTGGTAACCCCCAACTTTCGAACCGCGCCAGCCTACTCCTCGCTGCCTCACACCCGACGCCCTAAGCCATCTCCCCGTCAACTCCGTCTCTTAGACCGCTCCGGCCTCCTTTTCTCTAGTCGCGCCCAACCCTTGAGGATGCCTTCCTCACCATGGCCGCATTCGGGATCTCATATAGGTAACGATTACATTTTTATTATTATTTCTTTAAAATGATTTAACCTGTAGGAATTGAAAATTACATTATAAGCATTGGGTGTGTAGTCTAGTGGTTCACGACTGTAGTAACCGTGCACGTCTGAACTGTGTGTAAGACGTATACCTTGACATCCTTGTGTGAGAAGTCTAGTTCCGCTGTGTGAAGACCCAACCCATGTGGCTCTCTACTCTAAGTGACTCTTTGTGATTATCTCTCTTGTGCTTATTGACATGTTCTTATTAAGAGGAGATAAGAGCTGTGTTGAAATCCTCGGCAGCAATTAAGTGTCGAAACATTCCTCTGTAGTGAATTAGAAATGAGCTGCTCCGTGATAAGTCATTTTGTGTCACTGTAAAAAATCATTCTGTGAGAATTTATATTTTTACTCTAACATCTACGTTGTCATTATTATATGATAAACATGCTTGCACTAAAGAGACAACTTCTTGTCTGAGTAATCCTTTAAGCGAACAACTACTGAGCGTGAGCATCCTATTGTTAGAAACAAGAAAGTGTCCATTGAGTGAGGAGCAGGCCGATTGCCTATAAGAGGATCTCCTATTTTCTTGAAGGATTTTAAGTCTCACTTCATGGGAGACACCACTGCCAAATGAAGGGCATTTTGCACGCATTATATTATATTGTGGAATCATCTCATTGGTGGAATGTGGAAATAGGCCGATTAAGGCCGAACCACTATAATTATATTGTCTCCATTACGATTGCACTTCAACCCATACGAATATCTACTCGACCAAAATCATAGCATTTACGGCAAGCAATATTGTAAGAAAAGATTTTGAAACCTAGAAAATAAATTAATTAATTGTTTTGTTCGAGGAAGGGAAGTCGAAGACACCATGGGTCATCCGTCGCCGTGCGTAGAGGGCTTCGAGAATGGAGCGGAGCCTTATGTGCGGTAAAGCCGAGAAAGAAGGGAGATAAAGACTGCGTATCGTGGCTGGTCCCGTTTTCGGTTCCATTTAAAATGAATATCATCCCTTGACGATAAGGCTTCGAATTTTGAAAACGTGTCTGAGTCGCCACTAACCTATTTTAAGTTTAGGATAGAAAAAACTATAGAGATTCATTTAGGTTCGGAAATTAGGGATTACTAAATCGCATGCTTCACAAAGAAAATGGAGGCCTTTTATCGTGTGTTTCCGATGTCCAAATTTATTTCAGCTCAGTTTTAGAAAAGAGATTGTATGACATTAAAAAATGATCTCGAGCTCAATATGCTTAAAATGTCTATGTGAGTCATTTTTTAGAAAATATTTCTTTTTAAAAAATTGACTTTTTTGGGCAAAATGCGAGCAACATAGATTGATTAACGGCGTTGACAATTTCTAATCCGGAAGGAACTCAAGGGAGAACGGGTGGAGGATGAGCGGGATTGTACCTTCCCGGTTCCCTCGTTATACCTTCTGGTGCTGTTTAAAAATAGGTTTATAGCGAACTTGGCGAGCCATTAATGTTGTACGTTGGTGAGTGCGTAGCCGTCTTCTGAGGGTCTTGATCTTCGAGAATTCAAATAATTCCTCGAATATATAATCGTTGTCTCTTATCCCGAGCAGTCGACTGGGGTGCGTGCCTTGGTTATCCACAGGGCACGCTCCCGGAGTATCTGCACAAAAATCAAAATAACGAAGTAAATTGTTCGAGGCATGTCAATGATAAAAAATTTCAAAGGAATGTAATTTTTAATAAAAATGCATTATCAATAAATCATTCTAAAAAAATGAAATCGTGTGCATCATGTTGGAATAGTCATGTGGATTAATAATTTGAAACCATGAAACGAATTAAAAAATAAGATTTCATCAATGCACGTATTTTATCATGTCGAAATACATTCCCTAGCATCGTTATAAAAGCATTAAAATGAAATTAATACGAGGTGCACTTTACCGAGGTATGTCGCGGACTACACAACCAAGCCTCGGGTGCCATTCTAAAAATATTAAATAAAACATTGAAAATTGAAATTAATATCAGACCAAAAATCAAGTTCGAGGAAATGGATGGGAGCTGACCGGGGAACGCTTGATACAGGGGTTGAGCGTAGAGGCCAGGATTCGAGACGCCATCGTCGATGTCGGGGGAGATGTAAGAGCTGACGGAGGAGTGGGCGACTCCAGCTTGGACCGGGCGCATCGTTGTGGGTCGCCGTTCTGAGGATGCCGCTTCTAACCGTCGCTATGTGTTCTAGGGAGCTGTAGTCGGGGAAGACACCTTGGGGGCTTCGGTGTAGCTGCTGGTGTTGAAGGAGACACGGTCGTTAAAGCCAAGAATGTTGAGGAGAGACGCCGTGGGTTGGAGCGTGATTGTGGCCTGAACCTAGGAAGGCCACGCTATTCTCATTCACCGAATATGGGTAAGGAGACAGAGGACATCTTGAGGCATCAAGTGGTGACTATAACTCCGGTGTGGTGGTCGGGAGTCTAAGGTGCCGAGAAGAGAGTCCTGGTTTTGCTGGTGTAGGGGAGGAGAACTTTAGTAGGCTGGATGAGTTACGGATGGTTTCCCGGAGGAGTATTCGGAGAGCTCGATTCCGACGGTGGCTGAGGACGCGAGAATGACAATGGTCATCGATGTCGTCAACGAACTTGTTGCTTCCATAATAGTGGTTTCAGGTCATATTCTTGGAGGGACGAGGATTCAAATCTGGATTGGAGAGACTGCTGTTGTGGTCGCTGGACTCGTTGAGGTGTTTTGTCTATTATCCTTGTAGCAGCACTGAGAGGTATCCACTGATGGCTCAGCGTGCGCACAAATCAATATCGATAGAGTAGAAGAATCTCCCATTATTTAGAACAATCCCCCTCTGCAAAAGAAAACAAAAACGGTCATCGAAGAGACGGGCATGTACGAGGGTCAGGAAAGGACGGAATGAGGGTACCTGGATATTTTATTCCGCAAGTTGAGTTCTAATTCTTGTAGAACAGTCTTTGATCACCGCTTCAACTTATCGCCCGCTGTTGGAGTCGAGATAGTGTGACCGCAGGAGGAGACAGGGGCCGGTGCAGCCCCGTTGAAAGATAGTCAAGCCGTGGACGCCATTCGCGGCTGGTTGCTGGTACTTCGAGGATGCTTCTGCACGTTGCCCTTCAAGACACTTAACTGGGGACCTTGATTCGACATTTCAAGATGGCAAGATTGATGAACTGGTCAGCGATACGGGTTGTCGAAGCGGCTGAGGGGAACGCCGGTGTGGCACCACATCTCAGAGCAACCTATCTTGGGTCACTGTGGAATGAGAGGGCGGCCGACTATGGTTTCGTCTGAGTAAGTCGAGAAGGATTGTCTGGCTATCCCGACCATTGGACGAACCCAAGCCCTCTCCCGAGATTTAGCCACGAAGAGTAGAGTGACGATCCCGAGCACCCCTAGTCCGGATACAGCCGCCGCGCCCCTGGTCTCCTCAGACCTAGGCAACCCGCGCCTGGCGTCCCTGGCGGCCACCATCAACTCGGCCCCTGCCTCCGCTCGACGCTCTCGACCACCTCGGATTCGCATTCACCCAGGACGTCCTTACATGTGCCCAAATATGCAGTCCTTTCGACGTAGCATCCCTCTCCAGTCGCAATCCCGACGACGGCCCCCCTCCTTCTAGGTCCCACGACGACTAACCCAGCACGTGGCTCGGCCCGAGCCCTAGCGGATAATCGGCTTCCTTTTGCGGCCAGACGCCAACATCGCCCCCGGTGCAAGCAGCCGACTTCAGAGCCTCCTGACCTCAATGGTAATGAACCCCTCCCCAATAATTATTTTATTTTTAAATGTCAATAGCCATATTAATCTGAGCAACGATCGTGATTTGTTTGAAGGTTAACATGTTAACAGTGATTCTTTTGGAAGCGACTAACGGTACGTGCGTTTAACCGTTATGTGCTATTACTAAATTCGCCTTTTTTTAGTAAACTTTACTAAAAAGGTAATTTTTTTAGTAAAAAGCACAACTGAATTAGTAAAAAATTTAGTAAATTTTACTAATTTTTTTACCGTTCACATTTAGTAAATTTCAATAATTTACGTTTAGTAATTCCATCAAGTAATTTTCAGATTAGTTTTAGTAATTTTTTATTAAAAAAATCGGAGAAATCATTATATTTTTAGAAACTTTTACAAAAAAGTTACTGTTCAACTTTAGTAAATGTTTACAAAACTTTTTAGTAATATTATCAGTCGATTTACTACTTGTGTTTTATTAATTTTTACTAAGAAATTACGATTCATTTTTTAGTAAAAAGTACTAATTTTGCTGAGTAAAAGTTCAACGTTTAGTAAATGGTCCGATGGGCTTTTGACTGAAATTAGTAATAATTTACTAATTTTTTTTAAAATTAGTAAAACAGTGTTTAGCTTAGTAAAATTGTTTGGAAATTACTAAAAATGAATACGGGTTTCGTAATTTTGTATTGATTTCTGCATTGAATTTTAATAAAATTTGATAAAGTATTACAAAACATTTTAGTAATTCACTAATTCGAACAATGAATCCCGAACATAATTACTAACATGTGGTCATTGTGAAATGACGAATTTGCCCCCGGTTCCAATTTACATTTTGTGAACAGGTTTGTAATATATTTGTAAATTTGAACCGGGGGCAAATTTGTCATTTCACAATGACCACAGGTTAGGAATTAGGTTCGGGATTCACTGTTCGGATTAGTAAATTACTAAAATGTTTTGTAATATTTACCAAATTTTATTAAAATTTCACGCATAAATCTGTACAAAATTACGAAACCCGTATTTATTTTTAGTAATTTACAATCACTTTTACTAAGTTAAACATTGTTTTACTAATTTAAAAAAAAAATTAGTAAAATATTACTAATTTGAGTCAAAAGCCCATTGGACCGTTTACTAAACTTAGAACTTTTACTAAGCATAATTAGTACTTTTTACTAAAAAATGAATTGTAATTTCTTAGTAAAAATTACTAAAACGCAAGTAGTAAATCGACTGATAATATTACTAAAAAGGTTCATAAATATTTATTAAAGCTGAACAGTAACTTTTTCGTAAAAGTTTCTAAAAATAAGATTATTTCTCCGATCTTTTCAGTAAAAAAATACTAAAGCTAATCTGGAAATTACTTGGTTGAATTACTAAACATAAATTAGTAAAATTTACTAAATGTGAACAGTAAAAAAATTAGTGGACTTTACTAAATTTTTTACTAATTCAGTTGTGCTTTGTACTAAAAAGGTGCTTTTTAGTAAAGTTTACTAAAAAAAGGCGAATTTACTAAAAGCACGTAACGGTTACGTGCACGTACCGTTAGCCGCTTCCGATTTTTTGCTTGTTTTCTCTAATTTTTTAAATTTTATTGTTTGTTCGATTTCTTCGCGGGTCTTCACCTGACTGTTGAATTTTAGCAATTGCGCAAGTTATTTAGTGTCGTCTTTACCACATATAATTCTTACTCGCCCATTCGGGCTTCAAAATCACTTAAGTTTGTAGATTAGCTTACTAAACATTTTAGGAGAGTCTGCCGTCTTTCATTAATGCAATTGTTTCGTTACTAATCTTAACAATTGTCGTGCTTTTGCACGGGAAATACGGCGGAAAAACACCAACATCTCGAGGAGTCTAGATTCAACCCAAATACTCTGGGCGACAAGGGAGTTGTGATTTATTCAAAAGTACCAAGTATTCGTCCGGCTGCTTCGACACGGTAAAACAAGTCTCACCATTATTATTAGTTAAATTTAATTCAAATTTAACTAATATACCAATTTCACAACATCTTCTTTGTTTTTGCATGTAAAACAATGAGAATCTACTACCAAGGAACATTATATCTCGACATCACGGAAGATCGAATCAACGGGCTACACAGCGCCCCTTCGAAGAAAGAAAGCTTGAAGGCGCGTGTAACAAATCGTATTTGGTTAGATCGACCACGGGCTAAAAAACCGTAGGTTTGAAGTAAAGCGGCTCCAACCGACATTTTAGGTACAAAGGGGAGGTACAGGCCTCCCCGAACTAAATTACATACCCACGTGAAACAGGCTGCAGGCCCAGATGCATAGGCTCACAGTCATCACCCTTCTCCGCCCCCTTTTATCTCAATAATTGTCTGTGTTTGTACATGTCGTTAGGTGTTTAGGTTTAATCCCGCGGGCGGGGCGTAAATTAACAAACATGAGTTCTGGTTCAATACCCGGATCGGGTCCAATACCCATAAAATAGTGACATGATTCCAGAGTGATGCCCAGATCAATTCAACGCCCGTTAAACAAAAGCAAACTTTTGGAGCAAACGCCACCTCTTTCCATGTTTAGATGTAAGAGTTTGTAATTAGGAATTCCCGAGCCGAACTGCTTTTCCGACTTAAGTAGTTTTATTAAAAATAAGTTGGTGGCGTCTCCATAAACTTACCTAGGTTTAGCAACAACATGGTTTTCTACGGAGCCATAATGGATAAGGGAAGGCGACACGAGCCGCTCCCGATCCTCCTGAAAATTCCTTCTGTGGATCATGCTCCGCCCTTTGCCCGTCACCTCCGAAGGAACATGGAGACAATTGGCGAGGGCCCGGACAGGCCCGGTTAGGAATCGAGGGAGGATCGACCCCTATCTCCTTCGCAGCGCCTCGACGTTCGATTCCTGGTGTCGATCGGAGGACGTTTGGGGGAGCAGGCTCGGATCCTCGTGTCATCCGAACCGTCGCGCGTGTGCTAGGCTGGAGGGTGTACTTACATCGCTTTGCGTAAACAAGACCAAAGGAGGCGAGTATCTGGTGAAATTTGTTTGTACAAATGAGTGTGTCCTCATGAGGGTGGAAATCATTTTGGAAGTGCAGCAGACCAAGGTCCTTCAAAATGCAGCAGAGGTACCTTTCAGAAGGTTGTCAAGTGAGTTTCAAGATTAATAAAGTCAATGATCATTTATGAGAAGTAACACGTACGAATGTGTCCCTAGTGGCCGGTCGTGTTTTATGATGACAAATCGTTTCTTATGTGAGGCCAATGTTCAATGCGTGATAAATATGATTTCTGCCGGTCTAAGGAATTGCGATATTATGCGCTACATTGTGGAGATATGTGGCGGTAATGAAAGAGTCGATTTTACACTAGGTGATTTGTATAATCACTTCAATACGGAACGCTCGACGTTAACCACCGTACTAGACCTCAATGTTGAATTCTCATACCTTTCAGCAAAGAGTTCCGAAGATGGTGGAATGACATTGGCGACTCATGTCGAGGACGGAAAGATAGTTTAGTATTATTGGGCCGATGGTAGAACTAGATTGGATATATATATGTTTCAGAGATGTAGTGGAACTGGATTCGACCTTCAAAATAAATACTTACAATATGATGATGATCTAAATTGTTTGTGTAAATAGTTATCATCAAACAATATTGTTTGGAGCAGGACTTATATAATGTAGAGAGCACTTAAGATTATTGTTGGTTGTTGGAGAATCACACGGTAGCTACGGGTGATAAGAAGCCGGTAAGCATAGATACGAATGCCCGACAAGGTGATTCTTACAACAATGAGAGATGTTGGCTTGATATAAAAATACACTATGCTTGTGGCATTTGTAAAGGAACATGGGAAAACGTGTAGCGGAAAGATATGTTCGAGGAATTGAATTTATTCACATATAAGAATACGCCAATGTTGAAGAGGTGGAACCGGAGTGGAAAGATTTCATTGGCAAGGAGCAGTTGCCGGACAATCGTTGGTACACATAGCTAGCTATATGGTTATAAACATATGTGGGAGGGAGCATATCTCAGAGGTATAATTTGCAGCGAGCACGCAGCGATATTAGGAATGCATCGGTATATGAAAGTCTATGTCAATCTTATAAATTATATAAGTTTATTCATCACTACGATAGGGCCGTCAGTGACATGCGTCACAAAGAGCTTCAAGCCGGTTACGAAAATGGGCAACGTAGACCAACGTTGACCATGGTACTCAAGAACTTTACGGAACATGCATTGTCTCTATATACAATATAATCATTCTATCAAGTTCAATGACAACTATGCCATGAGGTTTTATACTTCGTAAGTGCTTGTCATGCCAAAAAGATTGAATGCATTTATGATATCGTCCAATATGCCAATTGGGGAAAGCTCACAAAGGTATTCACAACTGTCTAGTCTAGAGAGTTAACGTATGAATATCTTGATTTCCATGTTGCTAAAATGGAAGGTTATCATCAGATTTTATAGGAGTTGATTTTAAAGAAATTGACAAAAAATGATAAATCTGTCTTTCGTTTCCCGAAGATGACAACAACGCATAGGGAAATCAATTGATGATGCGCGACAAGGTACATTACCGCAGTGTGTAAAGGCATGACATATTATGGATCACATTACATGCTGCTTTTAAAAAGGAATGACAAGGCATTGCCGAATTAATTCTTGAACTGAAATCAATGGCGATCGCTAAGGAATCATCATTCGGAGAAGATGCAAAGGTACATAAGAAGAGAAATCAGAAGGCAATCGTGGTGCAAGTTCCGTACAAACAATTTGCGATCGACATGAAAGAGATTGTATCCGGGGGGGAAATAATGTCAGATGCAGATTCTGTAGATGATGACTGGGGCACATAGCTAGGAGATGAAGGAACTCAATCACATAGAGCTCAGGATCAAGAGCAAACCATTTAACAAAGATATGTTCAAAGTTCCGTATGAATCCCATCACTTAATTCTCACTTTTTCCGAAGGGAAAATTACATTTTTGCATTGATGCTTTTTTCCTAGTCTTCGTTCACGGACACGCCCTGCAATTACATAAACGGTTATAACCAAGTATTTCAAAGGGCTACAAATGAAGTATTGCGTACTAAGTATTACACTCAACTTACCACGTTCCCAACTTCGACATCTAAATCTCTCATCTGCATCCAATTCAAGACGAATACGTCATAATCATGGATTCAACAAAAAATATCCAAATATTACGCTAAAATATACAAACTTAAAGGAGGTAAGTAGACGGACCACAATGATGTACCCATTGTCTTGTTGATGTGGTCCTTTTAAATAAACCAATGGACAATCGTTCACGCTAGGCTACAAACTCCCTTGGTTGTCCTTCCTCATGAATGCTTAACGGAAAATGTTATTGTGGAGGAAGACGCTACGCCCAATGATGGTTTTTCTGTCATGCATATTACTATTGGCCTTACCCATGCCGTCAAGAACGTGTAATTCCTGATCAATGATGTTTGTCACGGCTAATATCCAATGCGAACTGGCTACATTAAAAGGAATGAACACCTACACGTGAAGAGAAAAACAAACATGGTGAGTTATTACATAAATCATCAAATTGAAACTTACCTCGACAGATCCTTGTAAAACCTATCGGCAATCTCTTAGCAGACTGATTTGCCTGCTAAACATTTTATGCTGGTGAGTCGAGTGAGCTTTATCGATTACAGGTATCATTTTCTCACTATAGGATGACCCGTTGAAGTTCTGGCAAACCGAAGCAATTTAATGAGGTTACTGAATGGATCAATGTATGTAACAGTAGTCGATAAGTATGTTAGGCATTGGATATTGATCAAATACTGCCAACCACGTAGTTAGCTACCAAGTACAATGCCTTTCATTGTCGGATGGGAGGGCATGTGTAGTCATGAAAGCGTAGAAGTTGATCCACCTGTAACAAACTACATGTGTTTCTTATGGAATTCAGCAAATTAACGACAACCATAATAGACAGAAGATACAAACCTCGCAACATAATCATTGGCTTGGATGTAAAGTTCATAACTGCTATCGTGTTAGAGAGATGCTCTTGCATGCGCGAAGAATCTCACTATCAAAAATAAAGTATAATAGTAAGGCACAACAACATATCTAACCACAAACACTGAAATGAGATAGCTAAAGTTGAGTATTTACCCACCAACTACGTCATTTGTCCAAGCATACTTGTGCGACACTTTATCATTAAGGCTAGGAGGGGGATTCGGACAATTCGTGGGGAATAAACTATGAATTTTCTAAAGAGACACGAAGAAAGAAGAACAACTTTACATCCAACTTTGGAGCATTTGTCATGCTTATCGCAAGGAAGAGAGACATTGCTTTTGGATCACTAAATTCACGTCTCTTACTCCGACGACCATGTAGGGAACTGAATACCCAAGGAGATCTTAGGGCTGAACTAGCCTTTTCTCTCGTGCATACGCCTTGTATGCAAGTTGGGACAATCGTCATTATTGGATGACATGTCTCCAATAAAGCCTAAATCAGCATACCAAAGTACAAAGACACGGTCAAAACAATTTTCCGCATGAACTTATTACAACTTATGTGCTTCGACGACTTCAACTGAAGCCACATCCCGCAGAACTTCCATTTCTTCGTGAGGACCTTCATATTCTTCTTTGAATTGATCGTATTCATTGACGTGAATTCGAGTTCTCTCTTTACTTCTTCAAATATGCCAACCTTATCACGATCAACTTCTCCATTATGAGCATAATCTTTATCTCCCATGTCCATTCCTTTGCTTACATTTTCATTATCGCGGGCAATGACAGTCTCAATATAAGGGGCGAGGGATAGCGCCGTCTCAAAGGCAACCTTGCGCGGAATGTTAGGGGAACACTCTTCCCATGCTTGGGAAACCTTTGCGGACTATTGTCAGGGGAACACTCTTCCCGTGCCTAAGAAAACTCATCAACCTTGGTTGTCATGCCTTGTTCCTTTCTGTCGGGAGCATCCTCACGTTTGTAAGCAAACATGATCTCGTATAGCTCCCGTTGACGATGCACAATGTCTTCCATCGTACCCCTCATCTCCAACAAGTTCGCACGAATTACATCCACTTTCAAAAGCTCGGACACCATGCTTTCAACATTCGCAACGCTACCTATCAAATTAGTAGATGTACCAGTTGGATCCACCTATTGTCACGCATCTTTCTCAACTATTGCATCTTTCACTTTGTCAATGGCTTCTCTTGATTTGCTCGGTGCTCCGCTTTTCTATTTTGTATATCGGTTGAAAGCTAAGCGATGCAATTCGCGACATGATAATACATGATCCTTCACAGACTTCGTAATTTGGATCTTATTCCAAAGGAGAGTAAGCCTATAGAATCACTCTAAAATGATCTAGCCAATATGAAACCCATGTGCCTAATGGGAATCGAGCCACTAACGGATGACTTTCTTGTAAAGAAAAGCGGCATCACAATCACAAGGAAGAATTAGTTACTGCATATTCAAAACGCATAAACTAATGCGAACACAAAACAAACATACATATACAACATACCATCAAAAAGGTCGTGCATCCACAAAAAATTGTTGGTTCTTCTTTTTAAAATTTCTAACATCTAGACAGAGATAGTCAAACATGTGGGAGGCCTAATCAATGCCAACAGTGTTAGTCGACTCCTAAGCAACGTGAATGTAGTCCTTCCCAATGTTGAATGTGCTCGATGAACATAGGAAACATCCAAGCACATATAATACTAGCAAAGAGCTTTGGAGACCCGATCGTAGTTTTCTGTCAACCTCAGAGCATCGTTGACGTATACTAGGCTAATGCATCCCCTCCTCACAAATGACAATAACCTCGCATTGACTCCTGCCGTTAAATCCGTCGGCACGACTTGATTTCCGTCTTTGGAAATGCCCATTACCTCTGAGTGGTTGGCATCTATAGCCCGATGCTGTGTCCCTCCTTAACCAATAGCCTTGATGGTGTCCTTCTCTTCACTAAAGGAAGAGACGAGTTTCAGCAAGACTTAGAGTGCATGTTGTTTCAATATAAGATTGCAAAACTTATTGACTAAACACTATTATGACCGGCGTAACGTAGTTATACCACAATTTATACCACAATTTACCCAATTAATACTATCTTACCATGCAACATTTCCTCCCAGGACTTATCATTTCTGAGCTAGAAGGGTTACCAACTTTGTACATCTAAATCCACTCGTGTTTCTACAATGCAATTTCCCATTGGCTTTAAAAACACTAACACTAAGTCGTCAAAAAATTCTCACTAAGGTAGTGGCATCTACTTACTGTCATAGTCTCTTCCAATAACTCGAGCGTCATCAGAAGTTCTTTGTATTGCTCCTTACTAAAAAGATCGAAATAAGTAATTCAATATAATCAATTTCAACAAACGACAATTTACTTCTAATGGGTAATATACTAACCAAAAACGAATGTACAGTCTTCCTACTTGAATTGAAGTAACGTCGTAGTGGCGTGATCCATTTCAAACCGTAACAAAATATAAACACCCCAAACTCATATACGCATAAATCTCTACACAACTACATGCATCATTCAAGCAAATTTGCACAGTTCATCGCACATATTGAGATGATGGTTTATAAGTTGATCCTCCTCTCCATCAAGTTCATCTACGAGACCCACTTGGTCTTCGACCTCCAACGAATGGTACAGAAAATCAACAACGCCTTTTACTACTGCACCTAAAACTACCTAGGTGAACAACAGAGATTTTCTTCCTTTGATCGAATCTGGACACAGAGCTTATTCCTAAATAACATTACCTTTACAAGAAAGTAAACTAACCTGAGTTCGGAGGAAGCGGCTGGTCGAGGCACGAAGTAGGGTGGCTGGTCGTGGCAGCGGAGGAGTGCGTTAGCTGATCAAAGCAATGGAGGCGGCTGGTCAAGCGAAAGCAGGAGGCCCAACAGTTGATCGTTGCTATGGAGGACGGAGGCTGAGGCGGCAAGGGCAAGGATGATCAATTCTTGGAAGGAGGAATAGAAATTTGAGAACGCGTGCAAACGGAGACCTTTTTAAAACTAACAATCAGGCAATAGGTTTGTAAAAGGATTATTGGATTTTACTCATATCCGGCAATCCCACATTGAAAGGAAGCGGCTAACGGTACGTGCACGTAATGGTTACGTAGTTTACTAATTAATACTAACGAAAAGTAGTAAATTTTACTAAAAGTTGACCGTTACTAACGAAGTCAACGCATATTTATTAAAAAATGTAGTAAAATTTACTCTTTTCGGTCAACTTTTAGTAAAGTCAACGCAAACTTAGTAAAAAAGTATGGAAATTTTACTACTTTTTCACTGTTCATTCCAGTTCAAGTTTACTACTTTTGCGCTGACTTTACTAAAACATTTCCGTTAGTAACGTCAACACATAATTAGTAAAAAAAGTAGTAAATTTTACTCCTTTTTGTACTAAAACTGGTTTGACTTTACTAAAATACGAAAAAAAGTAGTAAAGTCAACGCAAAATTTGTAAAAAAAGGAGTAAATTTTACTACTTTTTTCACTAATTCTGCGTTGACGTTACTAACGGAAATGTTTTAGTAAAGTCAGCGCAAAAGTAGTAAACTTGAACTGGAATGAACAGTGAAAAAGTAGTAAAATTTCCATACTTTTTTACTAAGTTTGCGTTGACTTTACTAAAAGTTGACCGAAAAGTAGTAAATTTTATCTACATTTTTTACTAAATATGCGGTGACTTCGTTAGTAACGGTCAACTTTTAGTAAAATTTACTACTTTTCGTTGGTATTAATTAGTAAACTACGTAACCGTTACGTGCACGTACCGTTAGCCGCTTCCACATTGAAAAGGATTGCTTGTTTACTAATTACAACATAATGAAAGACGTCAAGTCAATAGATAATAAATAAATAAATTTAATACATTAAAAAAACTTAAATAAATCTAGCGATTACAAAAAATGTTGTGAAAATAAAGTTAACACACAATCTCCTAAAAAAAAGTGATCCCACGCAATTTTAAAAGCTCTCTACCTTCATTATGTTTCCATGCAGTTCGGAGTATATTAGCCATCACGGCGACAATCTAGAACTCGCAAAATTTCTTCCGCTGATCCTCTAGGCAAAGCCTTTTTGCTCTAAAGAAATATAATGCCTTACTCACCATTGGGTAGGGAACATATCAACCTCGAATCTATCTGAATCGAATCCATTTACAAGCCAACGACTTCAATTTCTACATCAACGGTCACGACCACTGCCTCCAACAAATCATGGACACTGGAAGGTGAGATTATTTACTATCAGCTCAGTTCCGGGACTCGGACTTGTGAAATAACGGGGAGACATTGATTTGAATATCGAAAAATATAAAGTAGTCGGGATTAGTTCTTGATGAGTGGAGCTGGGACGAGAACATGGAGGGGAGACATCATATACTATAAATCTAAACTAAATGTCTAAAAATCTTAAAGTAGTCTTCATGGTGAGTGGCCTCTGCATCTTCAGCCACGATTTATCGTGTCTTTCCTTGGGTTGCCTCCATTTCTTCAAGGTTGTTATAAAGTGCTTTCTTAGTATTATGAAACGTATCCACCGATAATATCAATGTTCTTAAAGGATTGGGACCTGCATCTTTCCTTTCAGTGAATGATGGGATCCGGACAATACCATAATCAAGCGAAGGATGGAATCGGGTTGTAATTTTAAGCAAGGAAAGGTTGGAACCGGGGGATGTCTAGGTGTATCCTTTGTCTCATCTTGTTTAGAAACCAACTGTGGCCTAAAATTTTTCTGTAGAAACAACACAATGTTATTTAACGTAGGTTTAATTCAATATATAAACGAATTCTATCTGTTTATAACAATGTGAAGACTTACCAATATAATAACTCATTTTATCAAAGCTAAAATGGTTTTTATTCCCATTCATAAAGAGTTCATGTAAACTGTGTAACCAACTTAGTTAAAACATTCATACTATCAACTTATAGTTTTCTCAGCAAACACCAAGTATGCATCTCTTGAAGTATTTCGGCCATTTTTGAATATGGAATATCATCAAATGTGAACTTCATTCCACCATTGTATTGTCTGGCATTTCTTGGCATTTGATTATGAATTTCAGACATGCTATCATCATTTGGAAAATGAACCGATTGTTTTTCTATATGTCATCTTTCTGCCATATAAACTAAAGGAACATATTTTGAGCTTGTAACAGTTTGTGTCCAAGAAGTATCCGGTTCTGATGTGTTGTCTGAAATAACAAGATTTTTACTAGTCATGATCCTATCAAACTCTATTTTGAGTTTTGAGATTTTGCTAACCATAATGTAACGGATAATGTTTGTGCCATCATATGTTGTGGTAGATTTCTTGCATTTCCTTCTTATTTCTCTTTGATGTATTTTTTACTTGTCCCAATATCTGCTTTTTGCCAGCTTCCTGGTCCAAATGGTTCATACGGAGGGACTTTGGGTAGAGATTCTGGATAATTCTTTTGAGGTAACAGACTGGAAAAAGGATCCATGTAAAGATACGGTTTAGCAAGTGCTGATCTTGTAGAGGATGGATAATCATCATGTTCTGCTTTTATCAAAGCTATTTGTCTTTTGAACTTAGCTATTTCCTCTTACGTATCTTTCCGAAACAGGAGATTCGTTGTACCTTTCTCAATCTTTTCAATTCTTCTTTCTAATGATTGAATCACTTCTAGAGCTTTCTGATGAGTGAGTCCAATCTGTTGTCCTAATCTGCTTTCAAATTCAAGAAGGTTCCCATCACATTTTGCTCCTTAATTTTCAAGGAGGTTCCTTTATTATTCTTCAATTCAAGCATATAATAAAACTTGTTGCGATAAATCACAAACAATTTTACCGATTGCAAGAATGACTTGAGGTCGCCTAATATAGGGCAGTCTCTGTCTATGATTTAGAGATATTGAGGTTGACATAATTATACTTCAGCTTACGAATGTTTGTTCGATTACTCGGTTGGTGTATTCACTCAAGTTAGGGACGCCACCAAGCTACTAAACATTACCCCCACTCCATAGGGTTCCCTTCATTGAAGAGTTTCTCCTCAAATTCAGGGGGTCCATAGTAAAAGCTCTCGTTCCTAAGATGCGGAGGATTATAATTTGCCCTATTGTTCTTTTGCTCGATGGGTTTTATTCATCAAACCACAAGGGATGTTATCCTTAATAGGCATGGTTTGATGTTTTGGAGGGATTTGTGGGTTCACCCCATCAAAAGTTCTTATACCCTCTCTTTGGAGATTCACCTTCCTTTTACCTTCGGCTAAATCAACCTACGGGCCTCTGGGCTCAAAGAAGTTCGTTACCCCAGCGGCAGGACTTTAGTCACGGGTCTCACTGATGAGTTCAGGGTTTCGTTTTTGTAACGACTTGTCTTTTTCTAGATTTACAAATGTAAGTGTGATTGTATATAATGACTGAATATGTAATGTGGATGAATGCAAGAGCAAAAGAAGGGAATAAGATCTATGCGTACAAGGGGGCACAAGGGACCAAAGGGTCGTCCTTGCCCCTGTTAAAGAACGTCCGAACAGAAAGTTCAGTGTGCCCACACGAGAGGGACACACGTGAACAGAACGTTGGTTTAGCCACATGAAGATTCGATGTGGCCACATGAGAGGGACGCACGCGAACAGAAAGTTCAGTATGGTCGTAAGTACACTTGGATAGAAAGATCCGCGTAGCCACACGAGATTTTGGTGTGGCCACATGAAAGAAGTTGCCTTCAACAAAGTAATGGGCAAGTCGTGTTGACCACATGATCAACAATTACAGTTGTGTTCTTATTGGACCTAAACTTAGTCCAATGATAGTAAAGAGTCCTAGACCTTATCAATTAAATTACTATGGTGGGTTTCAAAGGTATGATTAGGGGGCACTAAGCACAATTCTACTTAAATGAGAAGTAGGAGGTGGCGCAAGGGATGGGAAAAGAAAAAGGAGGGAGAAGGGAGAAGATGGACTCCCATTCTCAATCTAGATTGTGGAGTGAGAGGGAGAGGAGGAAGAGAAGGAGAAGAAAAACTGGAGAGGAAGAAGAGGAAGAAATGGAAGAAGAGAAATAGGATTCCGTCAAAGCGAGTCACGAATAGGAGGGCATGGAAGGGGCAGAGTGGTACGGCCCCTTTCCCTTCTCTTACTCTTTATGTTTCTGGTTAATTTCACCTTTTAGTTTAGTGATGTTCCTGTGTGTATAACGTTGATTGTGGTAGAGATAGATAGCGGTGTTTGAGAAGAGATCTCTTGAAGGCTACCCGTGAGCGCGAGCCTGGGTTGTGTGTATGTAATAAGATTTTATAGTTATGAGTAACAACTTAGATGAAGGAATACATTGGCGTGGAGGTTGGGAAAGGATAAAAATGATATGGAATGATGGGATTCGAAGTGAGAAGTGGCTGAAAGGACGCAAGGGGCGAAAAAGGGACTGATGTGAGGATCCGTGCCATAAATTACTCGTGGATGAGACGATATGCCATCAGATGAGAGGATTCAAGTGTTATGTAAGTAATAAAGGAAAGTTGAATGGGAGGATCCACAACTACGAGGGGTGGGTGAGAAAACCCGGAATCTCTTCGCCGGAATGGGAGGATTTCGACACATTAATGTGTGTTACGAGGGGCAGGTGAGAGGACACGGAATCTCTTTGCCGGAATGGAAGGATTCCGAGCCATTGATATGTGTACGGTTGCAATTAAGAATGTCATGAAGTATGTGGGAAAATAATGCTCAATCCATAAATGAAAGAGAACACGTTGAAATAAGACGTAAGAAAGCAAAAGTGGCTTTTGAAAATAGTTGTGTATAGAGAGTTAAGTGGGATGTGTTTTGGGTTTTACTTAGCTTTCTAATTGTTCTGTTGTGTTTTGTAAGTTCCCATTTAGGTTTTGCAACGAGAGGATTAGGGGATAACTAAATCGGAAATTTCAGAATGTAATTTAAAGATTGATTTATTTTGTAAAAAATTCAAAAAAATATATTCGATTTCAAATGTGTAAGGTATAAACTTGTCATCTTTATAATTAAGCATAACTTAGGTCATTTCAGCTCCACGTTTCAAAATTTAGTTTTGATCTTTGGTTGGAAATTCTAAATCTTTTCATCTACTTTGGTAGACTTCTCCAATAAAATTTGGAACAACTCTCATATGACCGAGTGATCAGTCTCCAAAAGGGATTCAAATGGTCTTTCCTGGAAGAGCCCCTCATTTGTCAAGATATTCGCATTTTGGACATTGGCTGAGATATCATCCTGATTTCCCCAGGTTAGGGGCTCATTCTCAGATGTTCCGCCAGTTCTATGGCACTTTTGTGTCATCTACTCCCATTGTGGTCGCCAAAAGACAAGTCAACTAGCAAATATGTCAAATATCAAGTAAACAAAAATGGGGTTCAATTTTCGGCTCGCTAGTGTGGTCATCACATGAATTTGTTGATAAAACTCACGAAAACTAAATTTCTAGCAAGTTCCCAGTTTGCGTTACCGTCATCAAACTTGGGGATGCCTAAGGTTTCTGTAGGTTTAACTGCAAGTATGCATCTCATGAAGTCTGGCCATTTTGAATATGGAATATCATCCACATAAATATCCCCTCATGTGAAGGTAACATTATGCCCTTGCATTTTAGGTGATATTCATGCATGGTTCCTCTTGTTATAGCATACATGATGCAACCATAGCGATTGAAAGCATTTGCTCAATCAGATCAAGGAATTTATATTTTTTAACTTAAATTCAATATAAGCGATTGAAAGCCTTCGTTTAACTAAATTTTTAATTAATTTTTGAACGTTTGAAAGCCTTTGTTCAATCTAATTTTTGTCCTTTTCTCTTTTTCTTGGTTTAAAAAGAAACTTTTCTAACAATTCCCTCTCACATTTACTAACTACCTAGTAATCATATCTTATAAAAATTAAAAGAAAAATTACAAAAGGTACCACTGACAAAAGACTCTGCAAAATAAGGAAACAAATTGCCAGATTAATAAAAGGTTTCCTCATTGTGAGAGATGCTACGTGTCACTTAAGCATCAATTATGCCAATTGATCATGATTATGTTCACGATCTTAAAAGATATGGCTGGCAGATGATTAAGCCAGATATGCTCTATTAAACTTCTGTAGATGAAAATAAGATAATATTATTTTTCATGAATAGTTGGCAAACCTTTTATAAATGGACATATGTGGGATGTGTCGATATTCAGATGGTTTGTCTTTTGCCATGATCCATATATAATCTGAACGTGTTTGGATGTAAGAGAAAATGTTTATTAACTGTTACATGGTTTCAGGTCAATTTGTAAAACCTTACATCAATATTTTCCATATAGGGAATGATTTGTTCCCTTAAAGAAAATTCAATCCACTTGGAAATAAATCATTAATCTAATGATTTTAAACCACTTTGATTTCTAATATAAGAGTATATTTAATTTATCAGATGGCTAAGTAAATAATTCGTGATAATGATTACGTGACAAAAGGTACGCACCAGACTGCCTATGTAGGTTAACCTTATATAAAGTATTAGGAGTTTACCTTTTACACAACAAGAGTTTACCTTCTCTATAACATCATGAAGGAAACTGTTGTTTCGCCATTCTTCGTTGTATAGTATTGTAATAGTAAAACCAATTGTATTTTGATCAATATTCAAAGCTTATGTAATAATAACACAAAATCCGACCAAGAGGATGTAATCTCGATGGAGATTTTTCCTAGAGAGAGGTTCTCGTGACACGAAATCACGAAATGTAGCGCGTAAAAGGAATTATACTTTCAATTTGGATCATAGACACGTGTTCGCATCGGAAACGGAGCACGTCAGAACTATTTGGCACGAACACTTACAGTGGTTCGGATGTGGTCGCCTGTAAATAAAAATAGATGAATTATATTAATAAAAGATGCTGAACAATGTCTTACAAATAAATTGAAAAGCTTACAGCTATGTAAATAAAGAAAAGGTTGATGATACGGATGGTAGTGACGCCGTAGACTCGCTACTGGCACCGTAGACTTATGGATTGAAGTGGTTGAATCTGGTCTCTAGAGGTGTGGTGGATGGAGTGTGGTCGAAGGTAGCGATGGATTTGAATACTAAGGGTCCTATGAGCTCACTCTAGTGATGGAGTGAAGGCGGGATTTTGGTTTCAAAGGTACGGTTGCTCACTCTGACGGTAGAGTGTTGGCGGGATTTGGTTGTCAAGGCAACGGTTGCTCACCAAGCGATGGAGTGAAGGCAGAGATTGGTTATCAGAGTTATGTTTGCTCACTTTGATAGTGGAAATGAATACCAAGAATTCTTGCGAGTTCACCTAGGTCGGGGTATGAACGCCTGTTTAACTAAAACTAAAGGGTTGACGATCAATGCACTATTTTGCTTAGAATGATTGTCATCCCTTGTTAAGAAAGATTTTCTTCCTTTTATACTGAAGCGTGCTTAGGATATGAGCCACGTTTCAATTTTCCTTTCCAAATCGTGGAGATCTCAACTGATTCCCCAGAATATCCGTAACTACCCGATCATGATAGACATCGCTCTTATTCATGTCACTTATCAATTTTATCTTTCGTAGTCTTGGTAGCTTTGCCTTGTTGTAGACTTGTGCGCTGTGGATTTAATGTTGGCCTGCACCCTTCGCCTGGGCTTCACCAGAAACGTCACACGGGCTGAGATTAATTAGGCCCAAGATTTTCTGTCAGGTCAACATAAGCCCCCTTTTGCTGAGGTGACGGACGTCGCCTGAGCACCTGTCTGGCTGAAGTTTGAAATAAGAGCCAAAGAACCCCTTCATTTCCTTCCTCGCAAATTTGTTTTTTCCAGAGCACTCTTCCTTCCACTTCTTCTCGATAAACCCTAACTCGCTTCTTCTTACAACCATGTCAGACTACGCCTCGTTCCAATGGCACTAACACTGTGCTAGTCCCCCAGGTGTTGTCAAGATTGCTGTCTCTCGTGCTGAAGGCTTAACCCTTGGTCCTATTCTTCCTTCGACGCTCTTTCCACAGCTCGAGCCTCACAACTTTCTGATCACGGAACATGCCATACCCCTTTGTCGGGATGACTTCGTTGATCCCTTAAACTGGGAAAACAAGACTAGTCAGTCGCCACCAGAATGAATGCATCTCCTCGACCAGAATGGGGGTGTATTTCTCCTATTATAGCCAAGGCCCAAGTCTTAAAAGGCCATGGTTTAACGACCGGGATGAGATATGTTGCTGGATAGCGAGTCATTGGACCATGTCGTTGACACTCCTGACAAACCCTGGCCATTTCGATACAATCTTTCATCATTGATGGCCAATAAAAGTCGTGTCTTCGTATAGCCCAACACATTACCCCTGACTGATGTGACCCACAAAGCCCTTCATGAGTTTCTAGCATTATTGGAATTGCTTCATCTAAGTCGACGCATCTTAATAAAACTCTGTCTACATTCTTCCTGTAGAGAACGCCGTCTATTAAAACGTAAGACAACGATTGAACTTTAATGCGTTGTTTGACCTTCTGGTTAGGGTCTGACTAGAAGTCTACAAGAGGATTTCTCCAATACTTATCTTGGTCCATTATATCTGCAGCCAAGACAATTCTTACGTGATGTAAGTGTGACTGAACCTCGGGAATTTTATCCTGTTGGGTAGGGACCTTGTGGCCGGAGGCTAATTGTTCTAAATTATTAGCCATCATATTATCCTCACACCCTACAAATTTGAAAGTTATCTGGTCAAATTGTGCGGATAATTCTCTTACCAGCTCTAAATATGGCCGGAGTTTCTCCAGGAAAGTGCATTTCTAACTGACTTGATTGATAACTAATTGAGAATCTCCTACAATTTGGGCGTGCTTTGCGCCTAGAGATATAAGTTCCTTAAATACTGTTATTAATGCCTCATAAATGTTTGAAGCCGGAAAGCTATCCTAATGTCCTTGACCATGAGCTTCATTATGTGGATATTGATCCCAGCTCCATTCTTCGTAGATGAGCCATCAAACCATGCTTGCCAAATATCATCATTCGCTTCTTCCTGGTCGATAGATAAGGTTGAGTCGCGTTCAGCTAAGAAGTCGGCCAACACCTGGCCTTTAACCGATTGTTGAGGTCTATATCTTAGGTCGTAAGGTGAAATGATTAAGCTCAATTTGCTAATTCATCTTGCTAGAAGTGGACTTTCGAAAAGTACTTAACGATAGCGGACTTAGACATGACGTAGATTTCACTATTTCCAATATAATGCCTTAGTTTTGTGACAGTATAGAATGCCGAGAGGCATAGCTTCTCCTTTGAAGTATATCTTGTCTCTGCTTGTGGCAACAATCTTGAAAGATAATACCAGCCCTTTCACGTTAACTTTCGTCTGTTTGGATCAGCATAGCTCCAATAGTTGTTAGAGTGGCTGCTACAAAGAGAATAAACGATTTCCCATATTGCAGAGGCACTAACACTGGAGGACTTAACAAATACTTTTTAATAGTATTGAAAGCTTCTCCGTGTTTAGTAGTCCAGATGTACTCACCTTTTCCTATTCAAAAGGGTAGAAAACACTTCTGTTTTCCCCGCTACGTTGCCTATAAATCGTCGGAGATAGTTAACCCTTCCTAAAAAGGCTTGCAATTCTCTTTTGTTTCTTAGGGCAATGAGATTTTGAATAGCTTTAACTTTATTCTGATCCACCTCTATGCCGCGCTGATACACCAAAAATCCTAGAAAATGTCCCGCTTTAACCCCAAAAGCACACTTTAAAGGGTTAAGTTTAAGCTGATGTTTTCTCATTTTCATAAAGGCATTCCAAAGATGGTCTACGTGTAAATCTTCTTTCGAAGACTTAACAACTATATCATCTATATAGACTTCCACGGTCTTCCCTAGGGAGGCATCATTGCATTCATAGCCCTTTGATAGGTGGCACCAACATTCTTTAACCCAAAAGGCTTCACGACCCACTCGAAAATTCCTAGGGGGCATCTAAACGCAGTCTTATGCATGTCTTCTTCTGCAATAAAAATCTCGTTGTATCCTGAAAAATAGTTCATAAAAGACATAATATGATGTCCAGCAGTTTTATCCACAAGGTCATCTGCGATATGCATGGGATATTCATCTTTCGGATTTGCACGGTTTAAATCTCTAAAGTCTATACAGACTCTGATTTTACCATTCTTTTTCATCACGGGCACAATACTGGAGATCCACTCCTTGTAGCGAGGCGTTCTTATATACCCCGCTCGGAGAAGCTTTTTTACCTCTTCAAACACTAATTGCGTTACTTCCCCGGTCATTCTTTTTCACGGGCACAATACTGGAGATCCACTCCTTGTAGCAAGACGTTCTTATATACCCCGCTCGGAAAAGCTTTTTTGCCTCTTCAAACACTAATTGCGTTACTTCCCTGGTCATCCGTCGGGGTGCTTGTTGGATTGGCTTAGAATCTTTCTTGATCGGCAATGTAACTCCGTAAAGGTTAACAAGTCTTCGATTTAGCCCCGGCATTTCAGTGTAGTTCCATGCGAAACAATCTTTAAATTCCTCTAGTACTTTTAAAATTGCGTCAAACAAAACTTTATTCAGTGATGAACTCATGAAAATAGTCCTAGGTGAAATCTCGCTTCCTAAATTGACACTGATCAGTGGATCACAAGGCATCCATCATTAAAGATTCTCGGTCCTTGCTTCCTCCTAATCTAGTGGACGCTGACTTATTACAAGCATCAGACGTACCAGACGAGTCTCGATTTATTGAAAGTAAAGACATAGATTGTTTGCAACCACAATGGAAACTTTCCTTGTAGACTCGTAATCGTTGCAACACATCATCGACCACCTCGATCACTTGGTTCCTATGGTCAAGTCCATTCCCTTAGGAGTATGTCGGGTTCCAGCTCCGTAATAGTGCTTCCTGATTTTCAACTGCTTCTCCCTTGATCATCCCTGGCTTCCCTTCTTGGCCGTTTTGGTCATTTGCATTACCCTCATTAGGAGTTTCCCCCTAATTAACTTCTTGTAGGACTTCTTCTATGTCCTTAGCATCAAGTTCATCTCCCCATCCAGATGGTACGATGGCAATCTCCGTCGCAGGTTGCGGATGAGATGTCCCATAGGAAAAGATGTAATCAAATTTCCCATATGGCTGACCCAAGGGACCAACAGTAGGATCGCCCAACTTGTTTCTCTATTCGAAGGCAAGGTCTTTAATTGTCTTGCTTGCCTCTGCATGCAAAATCCCTTTGTCACAACATTAATATTCGTCAGCTTTAATAATCTCAATTTCAGAATCTATCTTTTCTGGTCTTCGTAGACTCTGACCCCGACGGTCTTTCGTAGCAAGGGCCCTAAAGCTCATCCTGCCGATGAAAAGGATACTAAGGGCCCTTGGAGCTCACCCTGGTCTGATCGCCTGAAGACTAAAGACTGAAAGCCGGTAACAATCAATGCACTTTTTTGCCTTAGATGATTGTCCTTTTGTTTAGGGGGAATCTTGCTCACTTTTATATTGAATATGGTGTGTTGAGACGTGGGTCACATTTTCCCAGATTTTTCTCCACCTGAAGATCACCGCAAACCGGGCTCGCATAACGGCGAGCTTGTAAACACTCTTACAAACCCTGGACTTATGGCCTTCTCGTATAATGGGCCCAAAATTTTTGTTATTACCTTGGTAAACTTGCTGTGGATTAGCGAAATAACTTTTTAGATTTATCATAAAATGACTTAAATTTATGAGCTTCTCATGGACCCGAGATTCCTGCCATGTCAACGTCTACACAAACATCTCGTTTGATGGGCAAGGAGGAACCGCAGCAGTTGTGAGAGATAGTCCCGATGCATAAAACAATAAGGTTGATTCCTTTTCCACCAGTGGCATTTGTCGTGGGTTTCATTTTTTTTTCTTTCTTAAATATTTCAACTCTGCCGTACTGATCAAGATGATGAGTACCCTCGAAGGACTTTGCTATCAACTTGGGAGCTGCAAAACAGAGAGGATAGTTTTACAATGCAGACCAACTATGCACCCATCGCCCGTGTATATTTCTATTACCATCTGCTTTCTTACCCGTCTTTTGTACGGGGTATTCCATTTTCGAAATTTCCACTGATTGGTGATACAGTCGATGCCTCTGTCAATAGGCTTGATAAACTCCGGCAGAACTGAAAGCAACATTCCATCCTTAGTGTCTTGGCTAGGTTATATTTATCTGCTAATCTCGTTTTGCGGACAATTGACCAATTACCTCCTTGTAAACTCCCAGCTCTCCAAGTGACTTCGACACTTCCACGACGCAATGCGTGGGTGCAACTTCGATTACCTGACATACAAAGCGAGATGGTTTTTCCTTCATTCAAGTGCTGATGAATTACAATAACAGATGCAGCATCTAAAGGAGAGGTGTTCTGCGTGGTTCAGTTACCTCTGCCGACAAATGGAAGGACGACCTCGAACACCTAGTTATCTTCTGTCCTGAGTGCATCTTCAGCTGACATATCATTTACTAATACCCCTAGAAGCCGGAAACAACAGGCGACAAAAAGATGAATCATCTGTAGCTCTTTCTACCTTATTGTTCGATCTTTCCACTGAGAGTTGCAGATCTGCCGCCGCTTCTTCTATTTTTCTGAACGTATCACCCTTGGTATTCTTGGTTCCGAGCCTTGTCTTTAGCTTGTTCTCGTTCTGCATTGGATGTTTAACAGAATGTGAATTTTCTGAGTGTTGCATTTAACAGAATGTGAATTTTATGAGTGTTGCATTTGAAGGTGGGTTGGTTTTTAGCTTTGACAAATGCTTTGTTCACCTGTTCTTCAAAAAGGCCGGATAGATCGAGATCATGGGACATTGCTATCAATTGAAAAGCGTTTATGAAACTGGAGGACCTTGGCATTATTTCCCCTGCATTCTCATTCTGCTAAAGGGTTTAGTTTAAGTATGATACCGATTAAACTTCCTCAAATTGTCAATGATGGTATTTACCTCTAGCCCAGCAAAGGCCGCATTGATGTCGTCCAGATTTTTCTCGTGACATTCATATCCGCAAGCCGGTACATAGTTTTCATGAAACCAGGGATCTTCAACAATTTCCTGTGTGGTTATTCTCTGTTCATGAGAGACAAAAAAAGGTCAGTCAACATTTGGAATCTGTCAGGCTTTCTTACATGTGCATGGTAGCATCTCACCTTTCTAGGATCCGGATCAAATATGCGCTTAATGAGCCTTTTCTGGGCGTCACTAAACCATGGGGGGCAAGTGTACGATGCTGTTGATATCTTCATGTAGGTAAAAGTGAGATCACTTCTGCTAATTCTTTTCACCAAAATGTCGTGAATTGCAGGTCTTCTGCAAGAGGCTTACCTTTTTGTACAAGTTCAAGAGGTTAGGATCGTCGAACGGCAGATAACCTGCCAGAAGCTCAAAGAGGATTATCCCACAGGACCAAACATCAGCAGCTGCTCCCTCGTACCCCTTATTTGCTAGCAGCTGTTGTTCGGAGAGGAAGTGTAGTTAGCACATTGACAAAGGCTTGATGTTTCTTTGCAGTTTCCAAAATTTAGTATATCAAGTCTGAGTTCTGAAATCTCACCTCAGGTGCTACATAGCATGGTGAGCCGCATGCGGTGGATAAGAGGTTGCCGGGCTGTCGCATATATCGGTCCGTTTACAATGAGCCCCTCTGACTGTCAAGACTTAAGCAATGGTGTCTAGAGAAGTGACAGAAAATTGAGGTAGTCACCTTTCTCAACGCACTGAGTCCAAAATCTGAGACTTTTAGGTTCCCCTTGTTGTCCAGTAGCAGATTTTCTAGCTTCATTGGTCAACAAAAACGAACTGAAATCAGTGAGGATGTTGAATTTTTTTAATTCCGGCAATCAATCACGGAGATGCTTCAGGCTAACCTTGAGGTCCCTGTGGTAAACCCCTCTGTGGTGGCAGTAGTCCACTGCATCGACGAGTTGCTGGAAAATCTTTCTTGCCTCCCTCTCTTCGAACTTCCTGGAGTACGACTGGGGAAAAATGAGAAACATGTTCACTGATGTCACTAACGAGGCAAAAGAACCCTTGATAAGACTTTCAAACTAAGGCTTCTGATAGATGAAACTTCCTTACCAGCTTTTCCAGTACTCGTCCTCCTGATACATACTCCATCACTATGTATACCTTTGTCTTGCTGCCGATGACCTGAAAACGAAACCAGGAAAGCATGGGAAAACGCCCTTTGGTTGAGGGAAAGGGAGGATTGTCCCAAAAATGTCATCACTGGCCTAATCCAGATTCCGGGACACCCACCTCTTGAATTCTTACAATGTTTGGATGATGTAAAAGCTTCATGGTCCTTATTTCTCTTTTGACCTGAAAATACGATGCAGTATGAACAGATCCTTCTCCTGCAACGTTTCTCTTAAATCATCACGAGAAGATGGGGTTTGCAGAGATTCTTGCCTGATGCTTGAGGTTGCTTTGCAGGACCATCTTCTTGTCGATGACCTTGATTGCCACAAACTGTCCTTTGGTGGTGTCCACGGCCAACTTGACTTTCGCGAAGGTTCCTTCTCCGATCGTCTGCCGCAGCTGATACTTGCCTATGTTCTGAATCGGCCCCATTCCCCTTTGCAAAAGCCGGAATTGGAACGACCCGGTAAAGACTTCCGCTGCCGCCCTCCTCTCCCAGCGTCTTCCCTCCTTGAAGGCAGTCCCTTGGACTCTTTGTATTTACTCCTCTTATCTTATAACATCGTGTTGCTTATTGCCTTTCGTTCTTGTTTCACCCCGACAAATGATATTTCACTTGCATAAATATTTTATCCATTCCTCCTCGCTTTACAAAGGAGAAATTTTTTATACTATGCACGATGTGATGTCGTGGACAGTTGGGGATGACCAGGCAATTTGCGTTAGTTGTTGTCGCATCTTCTCCCCCCCTTTGATTGATTAAATTTTGATTAAAAAAGAACAAGAACTGGGTGACGACTGGTTGGTTATGGCTTGACGAAAGAAACCAATGAGAATGGAGATGGATGATTTCCAATTTTGAATGGAAGTTGGTTTTTCCCTTGGCATTTATTCGACCCCAAGATAAGTGTAATAATTGTTATATAAGCATTTCCTCCTTAATATGCTGGTATCGTCTAGGTTCGCGCACCCATTTTCTATACGAGTATCGGGTCCATGCCCGCATATTCGGCCAGGAAGCTTAGTTACGATAGGAATGTGATACGTGAGGTGTTTGTTGGTGGCGTATTCATGCCTCTTATATTTAATGGGGTGTCTGATGTTGGGTGTGAATGGAGAGTTTTGTACGGAAATACGGTTAATTTTAAAAAAAATTTACGAAATACGGTCCCAGTTTCGTAAAATACGATTTTACCGTCGAAGGGGCGCGTTTCAAAGACGCACCCTTCAGATTACAAAGAAATCGTGCCCTCCGTATGCCAAAATAAAGGGCGGGTGGGTGATGCATGAGGGCGCGAGGGCAGGTTTCCAAAACCCGCCCCTTACTCATTCCCCGTCCCACCCCCAAACACGAGAGGGGGATGGGGTTTTGAAAACCCGCCCCTCCTTCGTATGTAAAAGGGGCAAGTTTTGAAAACCCGTCCCTTCAACACTTAGGCTACTCTCCCCGCTATCCCCTCTCGTGTTTGGGCGTCTGACGGGGGGCGGGTTTCTTTTAAATCAATAAGGGGCGGGTTTTCAAAACCCGCCCTTCTGTCCGACAAAAGTCGGGTCTTATTTCCCAAATCGACCTTCAAACCCTAATTTACACCTCCTCTGACCTCCGATCGTCCTTGCTACCGACCCCCGACCCCCGACGACCGACGCAGCGATCTCCCCCATCCTTCCCGTCCGACGCCTCCCCCATCCTCCCCGTTCGACGACTCCCCCGTCCGATGACACCCCGTCCTCCGTCCTCCCCCCGTCCTCCGTCCGCTCGTCCGACCTCCGATCTCCGCCCATCCAACATCTGATTACCATCCGTAAGTTTGATTATTTAGGATAGAAATTTCTTGATTATTTACCGATTACCATCCGTAACAATTTAGGATAGAAATTGATTGATTATTTAGGATAGAAATTTATAAGATTGAATTGTTGTTTGGTATTATTTGAATTGTTGTTTGGTATTATAATTTTGATGATTAATTACATGTTGTTTGAATTGTTGTAGGTATTATTAAGTTCGAAGAGATACATAATTCACGTAAGTTTTCCCTTACGTTTCAATGGCGCAAGTGCATTTATTATTGTGTGGTCATGGGAAAGTTATTCATGGTAGTCAAGGAGTAGGTTATAATAGGGGTCCAATGAAACGTATAAAGGTACCTGCTGATGTGGACTATGTGCAATTTGAAAGGGTAATTTCTAATGCAATGAGATTAAACGAAGGAAGTAGGCTGAAAATATGTCATAGATATCCCGTTCCTTCGTATGGTCCTTCTGGCATAAATTTTGTGCTAGTACCGATTGGTGATGATGAAGATGTTAGGTTGTTGTGTGAGTTTGCGATGTCAAATGGTGACCGCATTCAAGAAGTATATGTGATATCAGTATCTGGTAATTCTAGCAATGAAAGGATGCCGAAAAATTCAAGAAGTAAGCACGGTAGTAACATGCATGCCGTAGGAGTGAATGTGGATGAGGGGTTAAATGTCATGCAAGAAAGAATGGAAAATTTCTAAGTTAGTAGAAATTTTCGTCGATTGGTACCGGTGAATGAAGGGTGTAGCGGATATGGTGGTAATGTGGGGAATGAGGAGGATGGTGATAATGAGGATGATGGTGGTAATGATTACGAAGGCGATTATGAAGAGGGCGATCCGTTTGAAGATTTGGAACGTGATATGGGCGATGAAGAAGTTCTAAACGAAACTATTTATCGGCGATCTAAGAATCATATCGTTGATTCAATAGTGAATTCCGATGAGGACGCCAATACTGATGATGAAATGTTTAACGGTGTTGATTTAGGGAACGAGGATAACAATGTGGGGGTTAATGAGGCTGGTCCTTCTAGGAAGAAAAGGTTGGAGAAACCTCTACCATTCTATCAAGACAGTGGCGATACTGGGAAGATGATTTTCGAGGAGGATGAGAAAGTTAGGATGACGGACGATCCAGACGCTTTGGTTGAATTTCGTAAAGGGATGCGTTTCAAGCATAAGAACCATCTCATTCATACGGTGAATATGTTCCATATCAAGAACCATTATAACTACGAAATTGTGGAGTCAGATAAGACGACGTGGTCTGTGTTTTGTTCTGAGGTTGGTTCTGGTTGCAAGTGGAGATTACGAGCTATTCAACGTGCTTGTGATGATGAGTTTGAAATAACCATCGTTGGTGAGGCGCATACATGTTTAAATACAGTGCTTTCCCAAAATCATGATCGACTTGACTGTAACTTTATGGTTCCCTACTTCAGTACTTATGTTAGAAAATTTCCTGAAGTGAAAGTGTCGTTCCTACGGAATGTAATAAAGGAGAGATTTGGGTACGAAGTAACTCGAAGACGAGTATGGGATGCAAAAAGGAAGGCAATTGCAGTTGAATACGGCGAATGGGATGAATCTTCTAATGAGTTGCCACATCTTATGAATGCAATTAGAATTGCCAACCCCGGAACAGTTGTTGATTGGGGTGCAACTTATTATCTTGGCAATGTGGAACTATTACAGTTTCAGAGACTTTTTTGGGCGTTTGGACAGTGTATTCAGGAATTTACTCATTGTCGGCCAGTTGTGAGTATAGATGGCACATTTCTATATGGTAAATATAGGCATAAACTATTAATTGCTTGTGCTATGGACGGGGATAACCATATTGTGCCGCTTGCATTTGCACTGGTTGATGAGGAAAGCTATGATTCTTGGAGTTGGTTCTTGAGATGTCTTAAGGGATATGTCGTTGGTGATAGGACAGGAGGAGTATGCCTGATTTCCGATAGACATGCAGGCATTCAGGCGGCTGTGAATGATCCGCAGGTGGGTTGGAACCCGCCATTTGCGCATTGGCGGTTCTGTCTTAGACATGTGGCAATCAATTTCAATACTAGATATAAAAATGTTGCTTGTAAAAGGAAGTTGATAGCCGCAGCGTCGATGACTGTGAAGTACAAAAACATTATGAGAAGCTTGTTTGGATCAATGCCAGAAGCTGGAGAGTTTTTCACCGAGATGAATGAAGAGCAGTGGTGTTTGAGTCGGGATGGCTTTTATAGATATGGTTTTATGACTACTAATTTGAGCGAGAGTTACAACGCCGTTATAAGAGGTGCCATAAATCTTCCTGTTTCGGCTCTTGTTCGAAAAATATGGTATAACTGCGTGTCATACTGGATAGCCAGACGAGAATTGACAAAAGTTTTACCAGTGTTTGTACAAATCGGTTGTTCAAATGTTTAGAAAAGGCCAAACGGTACGAAGTAGTGCTTCTCGATCGACAGGAGGGTAGATTTGACGTGAAACTAGAGGAAAACATCGACTCAAGTATGTATTTCTTCAAGCGCGTAAATGCAGCTGCAAGAAGTGGCAAATCTATCGCATTCCTTGTTCGCATGCTTTGGCATGTTATGCACACATGCATGTAGATCATACCGCTGTGATTAGTCATTTCTACTCATTCGAGTGTCAGAATGCCATATATGCTTCCAAATGGCATTCTTTTAATTGCAAAGATGATTGGCCGGAATATCCTTTCCCGAGAGTCAATCCCGATCCTACAAGAGTCAGACCAAAAGGGCGTTCCCGGTCATCCCGTATATGTAATTAAATGGGTATCAAGGAGAAATCTCGAAAAACTAGTTGTGGGAAGATCGGATGAACAAGGTCGTGCCACTGTTTTGGGAGTCTCCCATTAGATACTCGAAATGGTATGCCAAACACATCAGGCAATACATATCGTACAGCGGTTCCATGCCAGGCACAATGGTAAGTCATTTATGAGTATGAGTATCCCATAACATTTTCTCATCCATTTTTCATCTTTAACCTATATTTCTGATGTAGATGAAGAATTTCCGAAAGATAATGCTTCGGTCTGACCAGCAGGAACTCGTTTCTCTTGCCGAGGAGTCCATGCAAATGATGCGGGAGTATCCATCGGTAAGATTGTATGGTCGTACCGGCGGGTTGGAAGATAAACCTGCATACGAGTTTATCCCGCATATGGAGGAAGATCAAGCTCATCATATGGACCATGCGGAAGAGGAGCATGAAGATGAGGAGGTGCCATGGATATACGAGGACCCCGTATTTGACGAGGAGAGCCATGCAGTGCGAGAAGGCATGCTCATCTTGCAAGTTTCTCATATTGAACGGCACACCTTACTTTGAAGGTGGGTCCAGTTCTACATCGGGAGCTCCGATTAAAGGGCCAAGAGAATTCGGGTAAGTCATTCGATTTTCGATTTATTTAAACTTTCGTAACTCAACTAATATAACTTCTTCAGGTACGACCATTCTCAACAAGGAGAAGGAACTTCTCAAATTACGCAACTGTACCCAGATGTTTCATCGGAGCAGCCTCAAGTTCTAGAAGATCCCGTCGTCAGGCCTTATGTTAGGAGGAAATCGACGAGGCGTAGGGGACTTTACTGATATGGACTTTGGACGTTAGATTTTGTACGTTAGATGTTGGACGTTATGTATGGACGTTGGCTTGGTTATTGGATGTTGGATTGTTTCGAAGTTAGCTTGACTTATGTATGGATTGTTTCGAAGTTAGTTTGGTTATTTGTGTTTGTTGAAACAGGGTTTCTAATATAAGTCATAGGATTGTTGTATTGCCGGACGGGGGGGCGGGTTAAACCCGCCCCTTTAACATTCCAAGTAGGGGCGGGTTTCGAAAACCCGCCCCTAGTACATTCCAGGAGGGGCGGGTTTCCAAAACCCCCGCCCCTTCAACACTTAAGACAATTCACACAAACCCGCCCCTACATGAGGGCGGGTTTTCAAAACGCGCCCCTTACTATGGGACACGGAGGGCACGTTTTGAAACCGCGCCCTCTTTGTAATCAGAACGCGCCCCTTCGACGGTAAAATCGTATTTTACGAAACTGAGACCGTATTTCACAAATTTTTCTAAAACTAAACGTATTTCCGTACAAAACCCGTGAATGGGAAAGCCCCACGCCAATGCCAATGCAATGGGGTTGTCCCATGTGGTTGCATATTTCCACTTTTAGGTCAGTTCGTGAATGCCTAAAACATGTTGGGGTAGGTGGAAAAGAATAGCATGTGATCGCAAAATTATGAGGAGATGAAAAAGAAGTCCCCCCCCTAAATCTCTCCTAACTAAAAACTCAACGCAAAATTTTCGAACTTCTCCCATCCATCCTCAATAGAGCGTTGAAAAAGCTGTCCCTCTTTCTTACACGCAATTCACGAGTTGATCCATTTCATCTGCCACATGGTTTTGGACATAATTTTTTTATTCTTATAATTCAGAGGATCCAACTGGGGACTCGGCCTCTTAACTCATCTAGGGGAATGAATGATTGGGGGATAGATAGGATAGGATAGGATAGGAAGAAACATTTTATTATAAATACACGCCGCACACGATTCCACTTCTTATAACCCTCTTCCCCCCCCCACCCAACACCATTTTTTATAATTGAATCCGACGATCTTACGAAACCAGACATTATGTTAAGAGTGTGTGTATATATGTTTGTTCGGAGGGGATTTAAAGAAAAGCGCAAAAGGGATAGAACCGTCCGACGTGGAAGTAAATGATTAATTGCGTGGAGTTTCATTATGTCGGGAAATGAATTGTGTCTCCTTCCCAACGTCGCTATTGACGTTTACGTTTATTGGTTATAATAAACATTAACGATAATAATGATGTGATCACTCTATCGGCTTCGTTCTTTTTCTTTTTAATTACAAGTTGACGGTTGGGAACACTACATAATAATAATCCTTTGACGGACCAAGAAATAACGTTTCATAATTGATTTTATGATGTCAGGAGTAAAAACTAAATCATGTCCGGAAACAGAATGTTGAATTTTGAGAACACGTAACCTAAACAACGTGTCCACCACATCTAAAATTTGCTTTTTATACGTTCATAGCATTAATATATCTCCAGCTATAATTATTTTTTTTCCTTTGAAATTCGTTAACAGCTTGAAACTTACGATAGGTTAGAGTTGACCTTAGGGAATGTATTTCGGGTCTTATAATTTTGTTGATAACAGGGGTTACGAAACTAAATTTGATTCCTAGCGCAAGGATTGACTTCCCTTTTCTTTTTCTGGGTAGGGGTGAGCAAAAAGTTCGGAATTTCAAATACCGAACCGATTTTTTTGTCATTTCGGTATTTGGAATTCGGTATTTGGTATTTAATATTTGGTTCGATTTTATATTTCGATTGAAATGGGAATTTGGTTCGGTTTTTGGTATTTTTTTTTTAAATTCGGTATTCCAAATTACCGAATTTTTTGTTGGGCATGGGTCTGGACTTTTTATTGGGCCTCGTTACCAAATTACCACTTACCAGCCCAGTCCACCCACCTAGGGTTCTTGAGCTCCTGATCGACACTGAGGTAACAAGAAATCGAATCCCGCCTCTGATTCCACCTCGAATCCCGCCGTCCTTGATTTCGCCCCTTTAGTTTTTTTTTTGGGTTTCTGGGTATCCACGGCTAGAGCTGTTGAACATGAGCACGTTGAAAGAGGACTCTCCATTATACTTGAATATGAGCAGGTCACCCTCCTCCAGACGATAGATTTCAACGAAATCTTCCCAGCCTGATTTGAAGAACAGGTCGTCGTCCTCTGCAACGAGCATCCATTTTCGGTTTCGGGGTTTTTGAGTATTATTTTATTTAGCATCCTCCAATCGATACATAGCAATTTTGGGCTATTTATTCGGCCCAATAAAACTTTGGAATATCCAAATACCGAACCGAAATACCGAAATAAATTTAGGTATTTCGGTATTTGGAAGTTTGGAGTTCAATTCGGTATTTGGAGGATAAACTTTTGAAACTTCGGTATTTGGTAGTTCGGTATTCGGTTCGGTTGGTATTTGGAATACCGAATGCTCACCCCTATTTCTGGGGTGAATGAGGCACGTTACCCCCTAAACTCTCGAAATAATTTCAAACTTTGGGGATTTTGTTTGCGTACACCCGAGGGAGTCAAAATTGATTAATGATGTAGGAAAATCATGCTTAAGTTTTTAAGCTGGGGGGCGGGGGGGGGAATTTCGGGAAGAGGGGGGAAAAGTTTTCATGCCAAGGTCAAATCTTGTCTCGGACTTTCTCTTTTTATTCCGTAAAACGAAAAAGAATAGAAAATGTTAAACTAAGATCACGCAGTTCACGAGTTCTCCTCCCACCTCAGACTTCTGTCTCTCTAACTCATCTTTACGAAATAACATCTGGCCACCATTCGTAAATGCTTCAACAATTTCATTTTTTCCATTCAAAAGAAGGAAGTGAATATAGACTCGAGTCATTTTTTTTATATAATGTTTATACTCCCTTGGATTTCCTTTTCTTTGGTTAAAAAAGAAAAAGAAAAAACAATTGTTTATATCTTGCACTGAAGGTCTCCTCCAATAAAAAAACGAAGAAAGGGAGGGACAGGGATTAGGAATTAGGGGATGGTTAGGCGGAAGGATGTTGTGTAAAATATTATTTGCAGTCCCACTATGTCTCCTTGCTTAATGATTGATTGGTGTATTGGATAGAGATGAAATCAAAGCCACAAAGATGTTGGGAATTCGTGGGGGGTGTGGATAGACTCGTCCGACGTGTTTTGAATGGACATTGCATGCCAATTTTTGCCCAAATTATTAATCATGAGATAACTCCCCCAACTCGATTGGGTTGATGCCACTATTATTTTTTACTCACTCTTCAATTAAAATTTAAATCACATCCCTCCTTGATCCCTCTTATCTAATCATTTTCCTCTCGACTCCTTGTCTTAACTCACAGTTTGAAATCTTTTAGATACCGAAAAAGAGAAAGGGGGCCATTTTTGTAACTATTTACTTTGTGATTTAAAATATTACATACCAAAAAAAGACAAATCTTACGTTAAAAGGAATTGCCTATTAATGAAAAGGGCATGTGAATTGATTGTTTTTCGTGGTGCCTGTATGTATGCAGCGACACGAACCTGTTTGATCGGAAAATGATGGGGCCGAGTGACATTAAATCACGGGATGGAACGTCACAAATAATTTCATTACTGATTAAAAAGCCTTGTCTTGCCGTAATTATTCATCGGATTTGGACAACTCCTCCTCTCCTACTCATTGTAATATAATATTCGATGTTTTCCCTCGATCCCCCAGGTTGGAATTACTTTGTTCTTGTATAACAAAAGAAGAAAATAAAAGGAAACAGAGTTTGGGGTTTTTACTCAAGTCGTTACCCCTCCGGAAACCATTCAGATCTGGCGTCAGTGGACGTTAAGCGTTGCTTAAATTTTGCTGCTAAAATGATCGTTTGAGTACTTTAATTGTTTCTGTGGAGGGAGGGAGGGAGGGGGGGCATGTTCGTCCGACATTCCTTGAGGCGGCAACCCCTTTTCTTTTCTGGTGGCGGATTAAGCAATGGGAAAGGCAAAGCATACGTTAACCCCAAACGTCGATTTCATAGTAAATAATATTCAGAAGGAATATGCTATGAACTCTCTCTGACACGTTATCAATGTTTAGTGAACGCACGAAATCATGCTATATTCAAGTCCCATGTTGGATTGCCTAAGCATAGGCACGGCGTTTCCTTCCTCTGAATTTGGGGCCTTACCAAGTGGGCCGTGCCCAGGTCCAAAACGAGATCCGACTCAACGAGTAGGCCACGTCAATGACTGTAGTTGCGGTTGCCTAATTTCATGTTCTTCGTGACCTTTAGATTCATCTAGGGTTTACGTACCGACGGTACTTTCTTCCATTTCCTTTCTCCTCATCTTGTACGGCTGCTCTACGGACAAACACAAGCAAATTGACGACCATGCTTGGACTTACAAAGAAAATCGTAATTATTCATACTCAAAATTAAAAGAAAATCACTGTTTGGAAATTTGATATATGAATATAAAAACTATGCTCTAATAAATCACTTTTCGTAATTTAATTAATATTATAATTTCAAACAACGATATCTGAAATCACGACTATGGTGGTAAAGTCATATAAAGTTTGCAGATCTGATTTTACTATGTATATAGTTTTGATGGGTAGGGCTAAATAATTGAAATCTAATATAAACTTGTTTTATTCTAACTAATTGGAACTAACTTTATAGTAGAATTAGTTGTCAAAGTAAACACGATAAGATAAAGTAGAATGAACATATTATTGTGTTGGATCCTCTAAATTGGTTATTGCCCTGATTTTGAGACAAATTTGGAGTTTTATTGTCAACTGTCAATTTTGATTTTACTATTTTTAGCACTTAATTTTGTCCCTCGAGGCTCGGTTACGTTCACGACAGAGACATGGAAAACCCCTGGTAACTAATCCACGTCCTATCTCGAAACTCTGAAGTTTCCAGCAGCAAGGAACACGGAGTCATTACCACAGAGACGTCTTTGAGACATACGACAAATCTCCGCAGACCGACTGTGTTATTCCCCCAATCATCTCTAGTTTATATGGCCAACCTCTTCTGCCTGCGTGTCTTTGTCAAAAACAAGAAACACACAACTATCACCTCTTGCAGTTTCCATGCTCTGCGATAGGTCTTGTTTTAGTTTAATGGCTCTGCTTCCTATACAGGTTTGAGAGATGGAAAGTGAAGTTGTCCCGACGAAGACGCCACAACAATGTTCTCTTCTTTTCCAAACCCCAGAAGCAGTAAATCTCGTCTCTCCCAGCGAATTTTTAAAAAATTGCCTTCCCAATATAACCAAAAGCAACACAGCCTCCAACAACGCCAACACTTTTCAGCTGCAATAGACATACCAAGCCGGCTGGCCCAATCTCCTAACCCCGATAGTTGACCTCAGATTGTGTTAACACGACAGAAAATTTTGGTCCTATTTACGAGAATCTCACAAATTTTGGCCTCTTTATGAGAAGGCTGCAAAGTTATTTCGTTGATCCACAGCAAGTCTACTGAGATTCATTACGAAGCAAGTCTACCAAGAATGAGTATAAACGAAGCTCAGGGCAAGTCTATGCGCTCATGCTAAGTCTATGAGGTATGACTCATAAGTAATCTCTACGAGAGCAGAAGGGTGAACCAAGTTTATAAGGCTATGACTGGTTAGAACCTACGAAGACGAAGAAAGACCTTGACTTTGAAATTTTAGAAGGGTGGTTAAGGAGGCCACATCCATATGATTTTCAGATGATCTTTAGTTAGAGAAAAATCAGGAAAGGAGTGACATATCTCAGAATATCTAATTTAATATAATAGACGTCAAAATTCTCTTAAACAAGTACATACACTCATTTAAGGCCAAAATGCATTGTTTGTTTAACAGCTCTCAATTTTCAGCCATCGATCCTCAACCCTCAGTTCCCAGCCTGTTTTCAGATCCTCTATTTCCTTGCACCGCCTCCAACGCCCATACTACATCCACTTCCACATTCACCCCATCACCAAAGGCCAAATTCCACCGCACCGGCTTACGACGTCCACATTGTTCCGGATTCCAGTTCTTTTGCGTTTCCTTAATCATTTTCTTGGCTGTAAACTTTTTCCTTTGTTAGTTAGACATCATCGGTTGATATAATTCTTCTGCATTATGTTACTGGCGACCACACCCGAATCACTATATTATTCATGCCAGTTATTTCTAATGTGCTTCGTTTTCTATGCGAACACGTTTTTGGCGACCACAATGGGAGACACGAAACAACTAAACGTTCAAAATGTTAAGAACTAGGAGTTTACATCAACTGGATCCATCCATAACCCTGAAAATGACGAGGAATATTTGGGTTTGAAAGGGTTTTGGTCTGAGGGTAATTCGGCTCAAGTAGCCAAGATTCAACTTCCCAGCCTCCTGCGGCTGATCATATCCCATTGGACTTCATATCGAGGATTGAGTTTCATAAAGAAATTAGATATATGAAAAGGAATACGGGAGATATGAAAGAGAATACGAGAGATATGAACAAGAAAATTGACGACCTGTAGGAGATATGCTCGGGTTCATCAAGACAACGCTTGACCTAAGATCAAGGGACTCCTTAGAAAAGGATAGCTTTTTTGTGGGAGATGCCCGACGAGCAGCAACAGGCAAAAGGGTAGTATCGTTCCAAGACGAGGATCGATGGGGGAACGTAGCGCGGGGGGACCCATGAGTGTATGAAATCCCGGTCAAGAGAATTTTCACCGCCAGATCGTCTTCTTCCCAACCGCCTGGCTCTAGTAGACAGAGCTCGGTGCAAGCGGAAAACTTAGTCGACGAGGATAGCAAAATACAAGGAGCGTTGAATCGAAGCTTAAGTTATCCACCCCCACATCACCGCAAGGATGACTCCTATACCAGACCCCAGGTCGATGAATACATAACATATCCAGGGCAAATCCGGTGTTGGGAACCAACAAGGAAAAATCAATCTTAGAGGTCGGAAGGGCTGAGTAGCCTCGTAGAGAAAGTTTCTATGCGACATTCCTAGTTGACGAATCTATTTATCGAGTGAACTCATTGGTGAAACAAATTGTACCATATCATAGAAAAGGCAAGTATATCTGTGAAAATTCATTCCTAAATACATAGACAAAGAACAAACTCATGACAAGTTTACGAGGGTGATCGGCCCAAATCAAGTCTATAAGAACGATGAAGTAGACTTTGATGCAGCTCGATATTTAAATTATGCTTCCCCTTAGCGATGTAGAGAAAGTTTTTCTGTCGACAAGCATTCTCTTTGAGCCACTAGAGTCAGGCAGCTAAGTTCTTTTGCTCTCAAAGTTGTCCCGACCCAAGTAGAGAACTTCATAGATGAGGATTACAAGGTAAATGAATATGTAAATCATATTACAATAATTCTCATTCACATTGATGCAGAGAGAGCTTCTATGTGAAGCCTCCCGTCGATGAGTATGTTCCCACTTCCATCGATGAGTATGTCCCTACTCTCGTCGATGAGTATGTCTCCAGTCCCGTAGAGGGGTATGTCACTAGAACAAAATCTTCCGTAGAAGGGTATGTCACAAGAACAAAACCTCCCGTAGAGAGGTATGTCACAAGAACAAAACCTCCTGTCGAGGGGTATGTCACAAGAACAAAGCCTCTCGTCGAGGATGGCCATAACAAAACCGTCTAGGATTTATGTCCCTAAATCAGAATCTTTTATAAAAGATTATGCCTCCCAAGAAAAACCTCAGGTTGAGGTAGATGTCCTCAAAGCAAAACCACTTGTAGAGGAATATGCTCCAAAGTCTGCGAGATGCAAGTCCACTAAGTGGAGTCAACGTATTAGACTGAAACCAACTAGTCTCGACGACCAATTATCTCAAGCTCCAGAGGGAACTCCACATTTAAACACCCACTTTAAAGCTTCATTTGGCATTCCCTAGCCCCTCCTACGATCACACATTGAATTTAAGACACCCGCTTTTGGCCGTTCGACGCACACTCTTCATGATCAGCACCTCAAGCGCACCCGTGTACATACACATATCTCAACCAACACATGAACATTCTCTCTCTTGAGCCTTTCAAACACTATTTTCTAGTTACCTATACATTAGAAATTCATAAAAGCTTGAGTCCTCATGGACATGAGCATTCCATATTTTTAAGTACTCCAAGGAAATAGATGGACATGAAGTCCCATGAGGACCAATGTTCCGGGTAAAGTCCTTGGAAATGGAAGTGTGGACTTGAATTTTATTTTCAAAAAGAAAGCGCTCCTAATGAGAATGGTGCATTTACCAATGATTTAGAAGAAACTTGTGTCAACAAGGTCGCTATGTAAGAAGGGAGTCAAGGTTGTAATTGAGACTAACAAAATAGTCATTTCCAAGAATGGTGTGCTTATGGGAAAGGATTATGTAAGTGATTGGATGTACAAACTCAGTTTGAATACGAATAATATTTTTACGCATATCGTTGGTAAAACTTTGTCAAAATTTATGGCAAAAAATGGCTTTATCTCATGCAAGAATTTTAATAATGGAAAATGCGAAGTTTGTGTTCAAGTTGAAAGAAACATGAAACTGCTTGATCTCATTCATTCTGACATTTGTGAATTGAATAGTGCTGTTACGAGAGGTGATAACTCATATTTTGATTATTGTGAACCGGACATTAGTTTACATGGTTAATGCAATTTCTTCAATTAGACCTTTGAGAAATTCAAGGCATTCAAAGTCTTAGTTGATAATCAACTAGGAAAAATGATTAAGGCTCTAAGGAGTGATAAGGGAGGAGAATATTTATCCGTGGAATTTTCTTCTTTTTATAAAGAAAATGGAATTATACACAAAACAAGTGCGACATACACGCAACAACAATATGGTTTGGTAAAAGAGAAAGAATCGGACATTAGTTGACATTGTTAATGCAATGTTATTAAATGCGAGGCTGCCGGGGCTGAAACGCTTCTAATAGCATGTCATATCCATAATGGAGTTCCAATGAAAAGGATTAAGAAGTCTTCATACGAGGTATGAAAAGAACGGATTCCAAGTTTAGGTAAATCGATTCCAATCCCGAAATTTTAAAATTTTAGAATTCAGGGATCAATATTTTGATATTTAGAATCTGGTTTGGGAGTGATATTTTATTAAAAGGATATTTCCATATATCCAATATCGAATATCGAATTTCCATATATCCAATATCGAATTTTTTAGGGTCGACATAATTGAGCCTTCTTTTAATAATGGGTTCGATAAACCCATTAGGCCCAACCCATTAATCCCAACCATTACACTCGCCCGACCTATCAACCCATCGAGAAGCCCTAGTCCCTAATCCTGCTGTCGTCAGACCCGCTCGGAAACCCACCCTGCCTCCTCCACATATGCCGCCACCACCAACTCCCCCTCTACCGCAACCTCTTCCTCCGCCTACACTGCCTTCGACAACAGCCACCAATCTGCTGAGAGTGTTAAGGTATCTTTCTCCACCGCAGGGATTACCTCTGTTGCGTTCGCCTATGTTATGAGCATGCTTTTCCTTCGCACTATGATGTTAATCTTTGCTCACACTTACTATTGTCTTGAATGATTGACATCTTGTCTCTCGCGATTTAAATTTTAGCTTGTAGAGGTGTTCAGTGAACGCAAATGCGAGGAGGGTTGGTTTGCTTTGGTACGAGAAACATGTATTCTACTGTGGATATGGATATAGATACGGCTTTCCCGTTGGTGTAGCCTCAGGCAATAGCCTTGGATAAGATTTTGTTAGTCCTCATATATGTGGATAATATGATGGTATTTTGTTTTCTTAGAGAATTTGTGTTTGGGGAAATGTTTATTGGGATAATTCGTTTGGGTGTCCCTTTATGTTTGGAAGTTGAATTTGTGCCGGAAGAATTTGTGTAAGAAGAAATTTCTTTTATTAAATTAAGGTAATATAAATTTAAGTATTTCAATATACATTCAATTATCCAAATATCGAATTTTAAATTCCAGAACGGAATCAAGATCTATAATTTTAGGTTTTCAAAATTCAATATTTTGGTATTTAGAATGTGGTATATTGAATATCGAATGCTCACCCTAGTACCAGATCCAAAATGTGTTAAACTCAGAGAAAAAACACTCAAAAGTGTGTTTATTGGATATGTAGAAAATTCAAAAGCGTATCAATCTTTATATTTGGATTCGGATGTAATTGTCGTATCAAGAGATGTTGAGTTTTTGGAAAATAAAATTACATGTGGCACAACAAAAAAAGAAGCATGTGAAGGTAGCAAAGGGGGCTTAATAAATAATTAAAGGGGGGAGGTCGAAGTTCCTCTTAAACCAAGAAAAATTAAGAGAGCCCAAATAGAAAAATGGTTAGACCCGGAGTTTATGCTTTCCTCGTATAAGAAAATAAGACTGAGGTCCTAAATGAAATGCCCATGATATGTAATGTCGAGGATGACCCAAAGACATTATAGAAGCAATGTCATCAAGAGATGTGTCGTTTTGGAAGGAGACAATAAATGAAGAAATGGATTCGTTGTTGTATAACAACACTTGGGTACTTGTGGATTTGCATATTAGTTCAAAAGCAACAGGGAAACAAATGAGTATTTAAGAAAAAAATAAAATGTTGGCAGGTCTATAGACTTTAAGGCATGATTGGTTGCAAAAAGGTTTCAAACAAAAGGAGGGTGTTGATTATTTCGATACATATGCTATCGTTGCGCGATACAATACTTTAGAGTGCTATTAGAGCTTGCATCAGCTTATTTTACATGTCCATCAAATGGATGTTAAGACTATTTTTCTAAATGGAGATTTAAAGGAAGACGTGTATATTGAACAACCTAAAGGAATGAAAAGTTTGATAAGTTTGACGACTTGTATAAGTCTTTATATGACTTAAGGTAAGATCCAAAACAATGGCATAAAAAGTTTGATAAAATGATATTGAATAATTACGCATAATGATGTGAATACGGGCATTTACTATAAGTTAACGGATGAATATGAAGTGATTGTTTGTCTTTAGATGTGACGACATGTTGATCGTTGGGACTAATATGAAAGGCATTCAAAATAAAGTATTTGAATGAGGTTGATATGATTCTTAATCAAGGTTCACAAAACAAGTGTGGGTTATCCTCTTAGTCAAGCCCACTATTTTGACAAAATCATGTCCAAGTTTAGTTATCTAAACTTCAATGAAGTGAACAACCATTATGATGCCTTGGTTAAACTCGAAAGGAACTTTGGTTGGGCCATTGAAAAATAAAAATATTCAAGTGCAATTGGAAGTTAAATGTACCACATACATTGTACAAGACCAGATATAACATTTGAAGTTGCAAACTATCAAGACACATGAGTAATCTTATAGCTTCACATTGGAAGCAATAGGGAGAATATTTGGATATCTCAAACGGACTGAGGACATGAAGTTACATTACGAAGGATATCCATCGAGTTTAGAGGGATAGTCGGGTGCTAGTTGAGTTACTACCATATGTGAACATAAGTCAACCACTACTCCTCGGTGGAATCTGAGTTTGTTTCCTTGGCTTATACGTGCAAAGAGACAGAATGGTTGAGGTACTTGTTATCAGAAATAGTTGTATGGCAACAACTGTTTTTACCCATCTCTTTGTAATGTGATAGTGAAGTGACGATACCTAGAGCATTAAGTAAGATATACACTGAAAAATCTCAACAAATTAGTTTGTGACACTCATATATTTAGGCAACTATTGGATGATGGTGTAATAACAATCACAAATGTGAAGTTGTGTAAAAGTCTAGGGAATTCTTTGACAAAAGCTCTAAGTAGAGACCTCGTTAATTCCACTTCGCTAGGAATGGAGTTAAAACCTTGAGTCGTTGATGATGAGAACCAAACCAATACTCAATTATACCACTATCCTAAACGTTTAATAGGTAATAACAATTATCGATATGTGATTAGAGATACTAGTATGATCGCTTAGGTCATTTCCATTCAAGATTGTAATGCATACCGCTGTGAAAAACGAGGATAAATATATACTCTTAACAAGGTTCAATTACATTGCCTATTACAATGGAGGTAGGAAAAAAGAAAACCATGCCTATATAAACGTACGAGGAGGTGCCACCTTATGCAAAATGTTTCATATTTTTCACTTTATAAATGTTCATGAAAGAATGAAAGAGCACAAGGCTTGAAAGGTGATGTATATGAGAATTTCTTAAGGACTTAGGGTGATGCTCCATGTGCAATGTCTCTTGTCTTAGCAGATGCGATTGATGTTTAATCTATGGACAAGAGATTTCGTTAGGACTTTGAGATGTTAGCATTAATTAATGGTTTAATATAAAATGATATCATTTTGTATATGGAGGGTTGTAGAGTTTAGATGTTGTCTTAAACATTGTGATCTAAGTGGGAGAATATTGGATATTTAGTGTCAATGGTGAGCAGAATCGTCTGAGTAGTCACACGGAGGTGTGAGTCGCGCACAAAACCATTGTTGTGGCCACACCAGACTTCGGTGTGGCCACAGAAGGGCAACAGGCGTGTACAAAAACATATTGTGGCTACACCGGATTCCGGTTTGGTCATACTAGACAATCAGTGTATTCACCAAAACCTTGTTGCGGCCACATGAGATTTAAGTGTGCCCACACCGACTGATGAACCAATTGACAATAACATGTTTTGTGTGTATATCACATTGTTGAAATAATGGAGTATTATTTGAATGATTGTATATGTTTATTAAAAATAACTAAAAATAGTTATTGAGAATTAAAGACGGTTATCACTAAGAGAACACAACCCTTTTGTTAAAGTTCATACCTTTTTGCGAACAACTATGACTCTATCTTTTTGAGGAGTTACTTCATGAAGAAACTTGTCCCCTCGTCTAAACAGGTATCTTTGTGAAATGAAGTGTATCCTTCCGATATCTCCATGTCTATTTAAGACACATTCTAGTAGAGAGACACATTATTCATTCAAGAAAACTCCAAGGTGTAAACACCATCTGACACGGGGTTGATGAGGAATATATGATTCCTATACCAAAATGAAGGGGAACTTCACAAAAGATGCACAATGGAGTGACGTGGGAATGGTCGGAAGGGTAGATAATAAAACGGGATGGCTGAATGGATGGGTATGAAGGATAGGTTGAGATCAACCTCCACGGATACAGACACACCACCGTGAAAGGAGACTCGGATAGAACTCGCCTGTCCCACGGATACAGACAGACCACCGTGAACAAGAACGAGGGCGAGGAACAACACGGAGGATACAAGCACACCACCACCGGTTGATACACTCTACTCAATCTGCACTTGGAATCCACCAAATGAAGAACGAGGTTGAAAGAGAATTCACTCCTTCGGATAGAAAGACAAAAGTCTAATCTGGGTTTTAAAAAGTCTGAATAATCTGTTCTCAACTTTTACAATGCAATGGCTTATATCGGCTGCCCATCGAAAAGATAATAAGGAAACGAAATAAAAGATAAAGAAAATAAATAAAATAAAGGATAGGATCAGAAAATGAGGAAAGGAAATATATTATTTCCTCCCGACAAGATCTGAAAAGATAGTGGAGTAGGGTAGTGGAGCAGGCGCGACTCTTGGGATGCAAGTTGTCAGACTTGAACTGTCAGAACGTAACCCTCCTTTGGGCTGCTTGTCACCCGGTTGCCTTTCTTCGCCTGAGAGACGCGTCGCTTCCTGAGAGACGCATTGCTTGGTGCTCCTTGTCGCCTCGCTTACTCGATATTCAACAGGTTGAGTCCTCTAGTAGGCGACGTTGGTGGAGATGCGGGCGAAGCGACGACCATCCTTGTATCATCATCTTCTTGTTGAAGAGAGTTTGCCCTCAAACTCGCGTCGTTGTCGTCTTCGAACGGGATGAGGTCCTTCAAATTGAAAGTGGCGGAGACTCCATACTCTACTGGAAGATCAACCATGTAGGTGTTGTCGTTGATGCGCTCGATGATCTTGAAAGGTCCATCAGCTCGAGGCATCGGCTTGTTCTTCATCTTTGTCGGAAATCGCTCCTTCCTCAGGTGAATCCACACTAAGTCTCCTGGCTGAAAAAGCTTCGCTCTCCTTCCGCGATTTGCTCTCTCCTGATATCGAAGATTAGTTTTCTCGATCTGAGCACGAATCTTCTCGTGGAGCAATCTCATCTCCTTAGCGCGCTCTTCGGCATCTCGGTTGACTGTCTTCACACTTGATAATGGTATTAGATCGACAGGAATTATAGGGTTGAGGCCATATACTACCTCAAAGGGTGAGAACTTGGTTGTTGAACTCGAGGCTCTGTTGTAGGCGAACTCAACGTGAGCAAGCTTCACATCCCAATCCTTCTGGTTCTTCGAGACCAAAGTTCGAAGAATTTTCGCCACGGTTCGATTAACAACCTCTGTCTGTCCGTCGGTCTGCAGATAATACGCCGTTCTGAAGACGAGCATAGTTCCCAACTTATGCCACAACATCTTCCAAAAGTAGCTTAGGAAGTTCACGTCGCGATCTGATATGATCGACTTAGGAACTCCATGCAATCTCAGCACTTCTCCAAAGTATAAGTCCGTTACGTTAGTTGCATCGTCAGTCTTCTGGCATGGAATGAAGTGTGCCATTTTCGAGAATCTATCGACCACAACCATGATCGAATCCTTCCTCCACTGCGTCCTGGGTAATCCCAACAAAAAATCCATACTTACATGTTCCCATGGTCGCATAGGAACTAGAAGTGGAGTATACAATCCTTGGAGTTGAACTCGGCTCTTCGCCTGGTGGCAGATAGCACATCTCGAAATAAGACTCCTCACTTGCTTCTCCATTTTAGGCCAATATAAATTCTCCTGAAGTATCAACAATGTCTTGTCAACTCCAAAATGTCCGGCTATTCTTCCTCCAAGGACTTCTCGAATGAGTAGATCTCGCGTCGAACTCCTGGGAATGCACAACTTAGAGTCGCGAAAGAGAAATCCATTCACCTGGTGGAATCAGTCAATCGCCTGGGAGGTGCATTGGGCGAAGACTCCTCCAAAATCTTCGTCGCCCTTATATAGATCATTCAGGTACTCAAAACAAATGAGCTTGGTCTCCATTACGGACAGCAAAACCATCTTCCTTGAAAGGGCGTCAGCAACTACATTCTTCGCTCCTGGTTTATGCTTGAGCATGAAAGTGAAAGATTGAAAGAACTCTACCAATTTGGCATGTCGCCGGTTGAGTTTGTGCTGACCATTGATGTTTTTGAGAGCTTCATGGTCGCTGTGTAGCACGAGCTCTCTAGGCAGCAGATAGTGGCTCCACGTCTCCAATACTCGAACGATAGGTAGAAACACTTTGTCGTACGTCGAGTAGTTGAGTTTCGCACCATTGACCTTCTCGCTGAAGTAAGTGATGGGTTTCCCTTCTTGCATCAACACTCCTCCTATTCCAACTCTGTATGCATCGCATTCGACTTTGACCAACCTCGCAAAATAGGTAAGGCGAAAACGAGTGCTTCGCTTAGACACTCTTTCAGTCACTCGAAGCTAGCTTGTGCGGCTGAAGTCCACTCAAACACCTCTCCTTTAAGACACTCAGTGAGAGGGGCTCCGATCGAGCTGAAACCTCGAATGACTCTCCTGTAGAACGACGCTAAGCCATGGAAGCCACGAACGTTATGGAAACTCCTTGGCACTGTCCATGCCTTGATTGCTTCGATCTTGCTTTCATCAACCTTGATTCCTTCGGTTGTCACTACAAAACCAAGGAATACTACACTGGGTTGGAAAAACTCACACTTCTTGAGATTTCCGTACAGCTTCTCGTCGCGAAGTGTGCGAAACACTGTGCGAAATTGCTTAACATGCTCGTCGAGACTGCAGCTGTAGATGAGAATGTCGTCGAAGTAGACAAGCACGAACTTCCCCATAAATGGTCGCAAAACATGGGTCATTAGTCGCATGAATGTGCTGGGCGTGTTCGACAAACCAAAGGGCATTACCAACCATTCGTACAGCCCGTACTTGGTTTTGAAGGCCGTCTTCCACTCGTTACCTTCATCCATTCGGATCTGGTGGTATTCACTTCGCAAGTCTACTTTTGACCACCTGCACTCTATGCAACTCATCTAATATGTCATCTAGTCGAGGAATAGGAAAATGATACTTCACCGTTATCTTATTGATCGCTCGACTGTCCATGCACACTCTCCTTGTGCCATCCTTCTTTGGCACCAATATAGCGAGAACTGAGCAAGGGCTCAAGCTCTCTCGTACCAAACCTTTCTCTAGTAACTCATCGACCTGACTTTGAAGTTCTTTCGCTGCTTCTGGATTGCATCGATAAGCTGGTCGGTTGGGTAAGGAAGATCCCGAAACCAAATCAATATGATGTTGGATACCTCGCAATGGTGGTAGTTCAACCGGTAACGCCTCCGAGAACACATTCTTAAACTCCTTTATTAAAGCTTTCGCACGTGGATGTTCCAACGATTTATCCTAGGTTGCTTCTACTAGAACCAAAAAGTAAACATCTTCGCTTTCGTGCATCCCCCGAATTAACTCCATTCGCTTGATCACTTGAGCGGGCGACTAGTTGATAGGTGCTTCGCCTGGCTAGGCGGTTTGGCATCAAAGTGATATTCTTTTCGTCGACAAATGGAATAGGTATTACGGTACCCGCCATGCTGTGCACGTCGATCGAATTGCCATGGTCTTCCTAGGAGAAAATGACACGCATCCATTGGAATCACATCGCAGATAACTTCATCCCTGTAGCTTTTTCCATCAAGAAAGGGACTCGTGCTTGATGCGTCACACGAACATCATTGTCCTTGTTGACGCATTGTAGGCGATAAGGGTGAGGATGTGGTGCTACGGGCAACTTGACCTTTTCTGTCATGGTTCTAGAGACCGCGTTGGTGCAACTTCCACTGTCTACAATCACCAAACAAACTTTATATTTAACGGTACACTTGGTATGAAAGATGCACTCACGTTGGTTCTCCTCATGAACTGGTGATGCGTTCAAAGCCTTGCGGACGACTATCAACTCTCCTTCGTCCGGATACTCCTCAGTTTCCTTGTGATCCCAAATCGGATCCGCGTTCTCTTCGAACTCCTCTTCTCCATCAGACAACTCTTTGATGACTGCGTTTCTCCTCGAGGGAAACACTGAAGCCATGTGTCCTATCACTTGGCATTTGAAACAACGACGAACAAGAGCACGCTCGTTCGTCTCAACTTCTGGCCTAGTAGTCGATGGTGGGTTTCTTCTTGGCATAGTCGACGGACGCTTCACTTGGAAGCTACTCCCCTTGTTGAAAGGAGGAGCCTTCACAAATGGGCGAGTACTAGACTTCCTTGCTTGCTGCTGCTCAACCTTGTGGGCAAGCGCTCGAACATCGTCAAACGACGAATATTGCTGGAGCTCAACAGCATCCGCAATCTGTGGCTTAAGTCCTCGAAGATACCTAGCAATAGTTTGCTCGGAGCCTTTTGGACATCACACTGCAGCAAGAGTCTTCCAAACTCCCTCGTGCACTCCGACACCGTTGAGAATTGTTGAAGCGACTGCAATTTGAGATAAAGATCTCGCCGATAGTGCTCAGGCAAAAATCTCTTAGTCATAGCCCCTTTCAGTTTTGACCATGTTCGAATCTTATCACGTCCTTCTTTGCGGCGTTGATGATTAGTGTTTTCCCACCATAGGCTGGCATACTTTTTCAACCGTAACGCTGCCATCTTAACTTTTCGATCCTCCGGCACCTCCTCGTAATCGAAGATACGTTCGACCATATGCATCCAATCAATGAACTCGTCGGGATTAAGATTTCCCTCAAACTCCGGAATCTGGACACATATCGTTTGGGCTCTTCTTTCAGGTCGCCGGTTTTCTGGTGATGATCCTCGTGGAGAAACATCACGCCATGGATTCTCTTCTTCGTCGCTGTCTAATCGACTGTGGGAAGGCGATCCATTATGGGTTCGTAACGATTGAAGTTGTTGCTGAAGGTCAGCGATTTGCTGCTCAAGCCGAGCAACATTTGCTTCGTCAAGAGTCATATCGCGTCTGATTCTTCTGGCCATTGGCAACCGTGGATTATACAGCAAACCTCGTGCGCACGATAAACAACCTTGCGCTCTGATACCAAGATGATATGGGGTTGGCAAATAATAGATGATTCCTATACCAAAACGAAAGGGAACATCAGTAAAGATGCGGAATGGAGTGACGTGGGAATGGTTGGAAGTGTAGATAATGAAACGGGATGGCTGAATGGATGGGTATGAAGAATAGGTTGAGATCAACCTCCACGGATACAGACACACCACCGTGAAAGAAGACTCGGATAGAACTCGCCTATCACACTGTTCGCGTAGGAAACGGATCACGCCGGAAATATTTGGCAATAAAAGTCACAGGGATTTCTAAATATGGTCGCCAATAAGTAATTGAAGAGATTGATTGAATGCAAACAGTTTTTACACGAAGTAAAGAAAGCTTACAGCCATAAAAGTAAAAATAAGGAATGTGGTAAGATTGTAGACTTGCTACAGTGCTCCGTAGACTTGGGGCGTCGTCGTAGACTTGATAGCAGAGCGCTGTAGACTTGTGCTCCTCGGGCACCAGGACTTAGCTGCTGGACTTGATGGACTGGATGCAGTCGGGTGCTGAGGTGGACGTGGACACCAAGGCTGCGGTGGCTGACCCTGGCGAAGGCGGAGATGTGTACCGGGACTACGATGGCTCATCGTGGCGTTGGAGTCGAAGGCGGAGGTGTGTACCGGGACTACGGTGGCTCGTCCTGGCGTTGGAGTCGAAGGCGGAGGGCTGTTACCAGAGCTACGGTTGCTCACTCTGGTGGTGGAAGTGAAGGCGGGGATTTGTTGCCGGAGTTACGGTTGCTCATTCTGACGGTGGAAGGAAGACCAATGAAACTTTAAGACTTTCGCCCAGGTCGGGGAATCCTAACAACTAACAACTAAGGGGTGATGAGCAAGATAAGCTTCTGTTGGCTGATGTGTTCGTGATTTTCTCTGAGGGAGATCCTCTCCCTTTTATACCCGGTCTGTTACGACCTTCCGAAGATTTTCCAAACTCGATTCTCCCCAAGAATCTCAGAGCTAACTGACTTCCACTCGTTTGATCGTGGATCGTAAACTCTTCTGACTTTGGATTTAATTAGTGGTCTTTTAAGACGTGTGTTGATATAAGCGTGGGTAACAAGTCCCATTTATCTCGGGGCTGTGGAACCGTTTTCCTTTTACACGCGTCTTTTGCAGGCGCAGGCCAGTAGACTTTGTATCCTTTGCAGGCGCATGCCTGTAGTCTTTGTATCCCTTGTAGGCGCTAGTCTGTAGACTTTGTGTCCCTTGAAGGCACAAGTCTGTAGACTTTGTGTCCCTTGGAGGCGCATGCTTGTAGACTTCCCTTAATTACAAGGTTATTACCCCGCCTCTGTAGACTTCCTTTGCCATATAGTTCATGTAGACTGCGGGCGCAGGCTTGATATGTTTCACTTGGCTGTAGGCCTCATGGGCTTTTACGGGTTTTGTCAGAATTAGGCCCAAGATTTTCTATCGTGTCAACATAAGCCCCCATTTCTTGCTGAGGGGACTTCCGTCGCCTGAGCATTTCTTACAACACATGCGCCACAAGAAAACTCTTTGTCTCCAACGTTGAGAGATGACTTTTTATCTTAGCGTTTAAAGAAACCCTTCGTCTTCTTGCCGAAGAAAACTCTTTCGTCTTTTCTTTCTAGGTTTTCTGGAAAACCCTAGTTTCTTGACGATGTCTAAGTTTTCTTCCGTTCAATGGCACGCCCACCGCGCTGGTCCTTATGGCGTGGTTCAATCGGGCGAGAACGGGCTGACGCTGGGTCCAATTCTTGACCCTTCTCTTTTTCCTGAAATGGTCCCCCATGAGTATCTGCTTACAGAGTCCTCCATCCCCATCTGTCGAGAGGACATTACAGATCATCTAAACTGGGAAAAGAAAGGTGGCTTCCTTTGCTTTCCATCTGTATATAAGCCAACGTTGCACAAGTGGATTGACACTTGGCTTACGAAACTGGAGCACAGGCTGAAGACCTATGGCCTGTGGTCGTTTATTCGGCTGTCAATCACTGGAAAGCATTGTGACCCTCGGATATGTGCGAGTCTTCTTCCTTTCTGGAATGACTCGGTTAATTGCTTTTATTTCCCTGAGGGACCTATGAGCGTGACCCTGGAAGATATTTACTTCTTGAAGGGGAGTTACGTGACGGGCATCCCTGTTCGCCTTCACCTCTCTGGTGAAGACTACCAGCCCCCTGAAATGCTCCAGATTCTGAGCACGGCCAAAAGACATTTGGAGAAGTCTTCTAACGACTGGGGAAGAGTTGAGGTGGTGGAGTTTTACAGTATTTAGCTGAGTAAGTATGTCTTCTACTTTGTTGGAAAGCATGTGCCGAAGTTGATCTACGGGGTAGCCAACTTTTTAAGTTCAGCACCGCCCAAACCAACTGCATGGGCCCTATTCTTATTCGGATTGGTCTACCAGGGTTTGCACAAGGCGACGACTTGTGGCAATCCCTTCCCAAAATACCCAGTTGGTGGCCCTCTGTGGCTTGTTCACCTATGGTCTTGTGTGTGGATGCCCGGGCTCACAGCGTATAAGATTCCCTCTGGTGCAACCTCAGTTGCATGTTATGGGATACACATGTTGGAAGCATGTTGCAGTGCCAAGGACCAGTGGCTGCGGGCTTCTGTGACGGGACATATACGTCACATTGTCGACACTGGTCGTGGCGGACGTCGCAATTGGGTACCTTTTCCAACTGGCCATCAAATTCTGAAGCGTCGCCAGAAGCTCACTTCAAACCTATACTGGGACTCGGTGTTAACCTGCAGAGACCTTATCTGCGTGACAGAGGGAGGCTTCTCTTTCGAAGTCTACAATCCCCAGCTCTGTGCCCGACAGTTGGGTTTTATGCAGAGTTCTTCGGTGCCTTTTGCCGACACGTCCAACCTTAATCTCCAGACGATGATCACTATATCCTATCCAAGGGAAACTCTTGAGTCCACTTTGGCTAAGAAGGGGGAGCTACGGCGCATGGAGTTTCCTCTTAAGTCTACCTCGGTGCTTGCCACAGAGTTTTTCTCTGTTAAGTGGGCAATCACCTTTGATATCTTGCTGAAGCAGATGTTTTTTCTCCTGACTTCGAAAGAGCCTGACCTCCACCTTACTTCTGATATGATGATGAATGCGGGATACAAGTTACCTCAAGGTAAACATTTATGTTTTTCCCTAATTCGGATTTAGAACTCCTTATTAACACTGAATTGCAGTTCAGGACATAGATTCTTGGGATTCCTCATCGGAAAGCGACTCTCCTCCTCTTGTCTGGCGTCGAACTCGTCAGAGCTGACTTGCTCTTACCTTTAAGGGCAAACAAGTCAAGGAGGAAGCAACCAGTAAGCGCAAGGCTCCTATCCCTGAGTTGTCTGATTTTAATGAAGCGCCAATTTCGGCTTCCTTCAAACGCCTCCATCCTGCTGTTCAAGATCCGGTTCCCCTTTCTACCAAGGTCCCAGAACCCTCTCCTATGAGGTAGGCTACCCTCTTTGTTGCTAAATGGTGAGATTCTGCCTGTGTTAACTGTGTAATGCTGTTTGCAGTAGATCAGTTAGAACCCCACGTCCGTCCCCTGTGACCACTCACGCAACTGAGCCTCTACAGAGAATGGCATGACCTCGTATCTACACGTTTTCTTTTTCTCAGAGCCCAGCCTTATCCGAGGACTTTGACCTTGAGGAAGAGGCTTTTGAGGAAGCTGGTTTCCCTCCTCTTGCTGAAGTAATAGAATCAGACTTGATTTTTATGAACTTTGATAGTTTAAACTTTGTGCTGACTGGTCTACTTTTAATTGTAGCTAATCCCTACTTCTGCCTCTGTAATCCTTCCTGCCCCAGCTGCCGAGGAGCCCCTGGAAGCCCCTCTTGTTACAACAGAGGCCGTTGCTTCAGAGGCAGCAAGCATAGCTCAGCCTTCGGCTACTACGAGTTTGATGCCAGTCAGCCATTCCCTGGGTCAGCCGCCAAGTGTGTTACTCAGTGAAGGTGTTCCGGACATCTTAAGCGACTACGACCGCCTGATGCAGCATGTGGACCGCGTCGGGGAGATCCTTCACCTTGAAGCTTTGTCTGAAGACTAGTTTAAGGTCCTTTAGGATTGCATTAAGGAGCTTGAGGTCTCTCCAGTCGCCACTATTGAGATGCAGGCAGCGTGTGAGGAATTCAGGTGGCGTTTCTGGCCTGACTGGTCAACATACATGCAAGACATTGCAGTAGTTGACAATGCCCAGTCCAGAATCTCTAGCGTTCTGAAGAAGCGCGCAAAAGAAGAGGCTGACTTGCGACTTCTCAAGGGGCAGATAGAGGACTTGGCTTGTGAGCTAGCGTAGGTCCAAGCTAAGATTGCGCACCTTATGGCCATGGAGAGAGATCTCAAGGATCGAGCTTCTGCGGTGGACTCCCTGCTTACAGAAAGATCTGCCACCACCTCTGAGCAGCAGGACCAAGACGAGCTGAAGTCTTGGTTTCGCTAGAGGAATGCAGTCACCGTCAAGAAGACCCAGGCTAAGGTCTTGACTCTTTTGTTTACGGACGCAACATGTGGGGTGCCTAGACCAGACTTAATGAGGATAGTGTAGTTAGTTCTTTTCTTAGGGGTATCAAGGAGTGACACCCTTGAAATTTCTCTTTAACTGTAGACTTTAGATTTGATATTTCAGTCTACAGTTAAAGTTTTACTTGATTAACTTTTCACTATCTGTTCCCATATAAATGGGAAGCGCTTGCTCAGAATCTTGATGTGCGATTCCCAGATAGTCTTTCTAAAACACTTCAAATACTTGCCATTGATTTTTAAAGGTTGTTTGACTCCATCGAGTGTCGACAACCTATAGCTTTTTGTAGAAAAAGTCTCACTGACTTGATATGGTCCTTCCCAACTAGGAGACCATTTTCCAAGGATCTGGTCTTTAATTCTTAGTGGTAAGATCATTTTCCAGACCAAGTCACCAACCTGAAAGTGTTTGTGAATGACTTTCTTATTATAATGGCGGGCTATCCTTTGTTTGTGCACCACTATTTTATCTACAACCTCCAGCCTTTTCCTCTCTAATTCTTCCAAGGCTACATGCATGGCTTCGTCTTGTAGACAAGGCTGGCTAACGCAAAGTGATTTATACCTCATCTCGATAGGTAACACTGCGTCGTGGCCATAGACCAATGCGAATGGAGTTTCTCCAGTGCTTTCGCGCTTAGTAACTCTTAGAGCCCAGAGAGTATCGTCTAATACTTCATGCTATTTCTTCGGATTAAGCCCGAGCGTCTTCTGCATGTTGTTCTTGATTAGTTTGTTGGAAGCTTCAGCCTCTCCATTCGCCTGAGGATAATATGGGATGAAATTCAGGACTGAGAAACCAAATTCCTCGGCAAATTCCTTTACTCTTAAATTATTAAAAGTCGTTCCATTATGTACGATAATATTCTGAGGAATGCCAAAACGGTAGATGATGTTAGTCCATAAGAAGATGATAACCTCACTGTGGTCAACTTTCTTGTAGACTTGCGCTTCTACCCATTTGGTGAAGTAATCTGTTGCTACCAAGATGTATGCATCCCCCCGGCTAGAGTGAGGGTGAATCTCTCCTGTCACATCTAATGCCCAGGTCCTAAATGGCCAGGGTTTAATTATAGGAGCTACTTCGGCTGCTGGGGCACGAGTTATAGGGCCATGTCGTTGGCATTCCTGAAATCATTTGGCCATTTCGATGCAATTTTTCATCATTGATGGCCAATAAAATCCATGTCTATGAATAATCCAACACATTTTAATCCTTGCTTGGTGCGATCCGCATAGTCCTTCGTGGGTTTCCAACATTATTGGAGTAGCCTCATCTAAGTCTACACATCTTAGGAGGACTCCGCTTGTATCTTTTCTATAGAGCACACCGTCTAGAAGAACATATGACAGAGCTTGAACTTTAATTCGCTGTTTGGCTTTTTGACTAGGATCCGCCAGAAAGTCTGCTATTGGTCTCCTCCAGTCTTTTTCTTGTTCCATTATGTCTACAGCCATGATTTTGGTTTCTGGGTATAGATGCGAACCTATTTCGGGTATATTTCCCTGTTTCAGCCTGGTTTTATATCCAGATGCAAATTGAGCCACGCTATTAGCCACCACAATCTTTTCGCGCCTTACGAATTGGAACGAGACGAATTCGAAACCCGTAATGAGTCGTTGGACTATCTCTAAATAAGGTAATAGCCTGCCTTGACAGGTACATTCCTTGTTGACTTGGTTAATGACTAGCTGCGACTCTCCTTTAATACGGGCGTGTTTCGCCTTTAGCGCTAAAAGTTCCTTTAGCACCGTTATCAATGCTTCGTATTCCGTCGCATTGTTGGTAGGTATTACCTGGAGGCGAAATGCTATCATGATGTCTTTATCCATTGGGGAAATTATGTGAATTCCTACCCTAGCTCCATTTTTAGTGGATGAACAGTCAAACCAGGCCTGCCAAACCAACTCAGTCGCTTCTTCTTGGTCTATAGACAAGGCTAGGTCGTGGTCGACTAGAAAATCAGCCAGTGCTTATCCTTTAATCGACTGCTGAGATTTGTATCTCAAGTCATACGGGGACAAGATTGGGCTCCATTTACTAATTCATCCGTTTAGCAATGGACTCTCGAAGAAGTACATAATAATGGGTGATTTAGACACCACGTAGACTTCGCTGCTTCCAATGTAGTGTCTCAGCTTCATGACGGCGTAGAATACTGATAGACACAACTTTTCTTTTGGGGCATATCTGCCCTCGACTGGAGTCAGTTGTCTCGATAAGTAGTAAACAGCTCTTTCGCATCCGTTTTCGTCTACTTGGGCTAGCATAGCCGCTATGGTTGTTTCAGAAGCCGCTACGTAGAGAATGAAAGGTTTCCTTGGTTGAGGGGGTATCCATACATGTGGATGCGTTAAATACTTCTTTAAAGCATTGAACGCTTCTTCGTGTTTCTCGATCCACTTGAAATTGTTTTGTCCCCTCAACAGATTGTCGAACGCTTTGGTCTTTCCTACGATGTTCCCAATAAACTTATGTAGGTAATTGACTCTTCCAAGGAAAGCTTGTAACTCTTTTTTGTTTTTGGGTGCAGCCAAATTTTGAATGGCCTTTACCTTGTTCTGATGGACCTCTATTCCACGTTGGTGTACTAAGAACCCCTGAAATTGTCCAGCTTTAACACCCAAGGCGTATTTAAGCGGGTTTAGTTTCAGTAGATACTTTCTTATCTTCATGAAAGCATTTCTGAGATGGTTTACATGGAGATCTTATCTCGTCGACTTAACTACTATATCATCGATGTAGACTTCTACTGTCTTGCCAAGAGAGGCATCAAATATAGTGTTCATTGCTCCCTGATAAGTAGCGCCAGCATTCTTCAAACCGAATGGCAAAACTACCCACTCGAATATCCGTAAGGGACATCTGAATGTTGTTTTGTGTATGACTTCTTCTGCGATGAAAATTTGGTTGTAACCAGAAAATCCATCCATAAGTACATAATATGGTGCCCTGCTGTCTTGTCTACAAGATCGTCTGCGATACGCATAGGGTATTCATCCTTTGGGGTGGCATGATTGAGGTCTCTAAAGTCTATACAGATTCTGATCTTACCATTCTTTTTAAGGACGGGCGCGATACTAGAGATCCATTCTGTATAACGCGAGGTCCTAATATAACCTGCTCGAAAAAGTTTTTTGACTTCTTCAAAGACCAACTGTGTAACTTCAATGGTCATGCGCCTAGGTGCTTGCTGCACTGGTTTAAAGTCTTTTTTGATAGGAAGAGTGTGTTCTACTAGTCTACGGTTCAACCCTGGCATCTCAGTGTGATCCCAGGCGAAACATTCTTTGAATTCCGCAAGTACTCCCCCAATCGCATCGAAAAGTTCTTTATTTAAAGAAGAACTAATAAAAAGAACTCTAGGAGAGGATTCGCTTCGTAAGTTAATGTTGACCAATGGGTCACATGGCGTCATCAAAGACTCACGTTCCTCTGAACCACCTAAGCCGGTAGACACGGGCTTATTACAAGCATGAAGCGCTCTAAGCGCTTCTGAGTTTATTGAAAACCAAGAAACAGGTCGTCTACAATAGCGATTTCCTTGGTAGACTTGAAGCCGTTGAAGGACATCGGCGACTGCTTCGGTTACCTTTTCATTCTGGTCCATAAGTCCCTTCCTTTCAGGAGTCTATCGGGATCCAACTCCGCAGCACTATTTTGCTGATCTTTCTCTACACCTTCATCTTTCGCCTTGCCAGTCGCTACAGGGTTTTCCCCCGAGTTGACTTCTTGGAGAACCTCCTCTATATCTTGGGCAGACAGCTCATCTCCCCATCCAGTTGGAACGATCGGCCCTGTGTTCGGTTTGGGGTGCGATGTCCCATAGTCTACGATATAGTCAAACTTTCCGGATGGCTCGCCAAGGGGTCCTACTGTAGGGTCACCAAGCTTATAGCGCTGGTCCAGTGTAAGGTCCTTGACAGTCTTGCTTGTCTCTGCATGCAAAATACCCCTGTCACAACAGGAATATTCATCTGCTTTGATAATTTCAATCTCAGAGTCAACCCAAAATAACAACTCTTGATGCAATGTAGAAGGAATAGCTGCAGCTTTATGGAGCCAGTCGCGGCCCAACAGCGCATTGAAAGTAGGGATTATGTCTATCACGAAGAAGGCGGTTTTCCTTTCCTGGCGACCCACGTCAAGGTGCACCGAGAAAACCCCAGGCACTTGGATTTCCTACCGTTAAACCCACTTATTGCGACATTGGTTTTAACCAAGTCGTGAGGCTTATATCCAAACATTTTAAACCTAGACAAAGGGAGCAAATTTATAGTGGCTCCGTTGTCTACAAGGACTCCGCACACTATTGTACCATCAAAGGTAGCAGTTATATATAATGAATGCATGTGTTGTTTCATGCTGTCAGATGGCTTTTCTAACCAATTTAATGGAAAGCCTGCTGGGTAAACTGGAGAGCGAGGAAGAGGCACTTTACCTACTAGAGTCCTTGTGTCTCGCTTACAAGCGAAGTTTACAGGCAGGGTAAGGGCATTGCAGCTCACGACTGGCCTCATCTCCCCGTTGACATCACTTGGGATCTCGCTCCGGAGTGGGGTGTAGTCAAAGCTCGAGCCAGACTCTTCTGAATGGTCCGTAGACTCAATGCGCTCTGCCTCGGCGTTAACTCCATTCGCAGGCGCTCTAGCTGGTGGGGCAGTTCCTGAGAGGGTAGGCCTAGGCCTTTTGACGACGCGACTTAGACGTCTATCCCTCCTCTTGAGCGCCCTTGGTGGCAAAGTGGTCTTACTCATTGCCTTCTGCCAATATTTCGAAGGGTTAACTGCTTTAATCACCATTGATCTCTTAGAACCAAGGAAAATTTGACGTACCTCCACATAGTCGCCAACAAATGGGTCGTATCCCACTACCGTTCGTGTGGGAAGCTGTCGCGATCCGAGGAAGTGTTGTTAGTTTCACAAGTACCTAGAGCTGTAGGGCGCGCGGGTTTGACCACGATTTCCCCATTTGTGGACAAGTCTACAAGCTTGATAAAATAGTCGACGCAGTAGGAGGTGCAGAGTTGAGTGATCAGGATCTTGTTTTGAGCTATGAGCTTGCATTTCTAACATAGCATCTTTGCCTCCAACAACTGAGCTATTGGTGGGCTTGTCCGGACCGCCTGGATATCCACCTTAGGCATTCCATGTCTCGGCTGCCGTTGGGCTCTACTAGGGTTACCTGCTTCTGTGCTCTCGGGGCGAGATTCGTCAGGATGGCCAAGCCTTTCCTGCCTTGACTTGGCACCTTGCTGAGACGAGGAGTCACTAAACTCCAGGTGTCGCCTGGGATGTTCGGGCGCACGGGGCGGCTGTTCGGGTGCTCGGCCTCGACCGTGTGGACCACCTCTTCTTCCCCGGGTTGCTGGCATGCGCTCCGCACTTGGAGGGCTTTTAAATCCCCTTTGTGAACTGTTGGAGGCGCTTCGCGAGCTTAAGGGCACTACTCCCATTGCTACCTCCTCAAGTGGGGTCAAATCATACCAGGTATCACCCTTATTGTTCTGGAAATACTTCCTAAAAGTATTGCATCGATCGGTGGTGTGCGTGTCATCCATATGCCAGCAGCAAAGGTTTGGCGCAACCTCCTTGACTGGGCAGGTGACTACACCTTTGTCAGCTAGTCGACGAAAGAGGGCATTCGCCACCAAGGTCTCCTCGGGGATCTTTATGTCCTGCAGGAAGTGATCTATATTAGTTTTGATGAAATTGATGTCTACATCAGCAACATCGAACATATGAATAGCTATTTCATCATCAAAAGGCCTATCGTCGACATAGTCACAAAAGGACTTTAATATGTGTTTGCCATCGACTTTAGTAGCTTGTGTTTGCTACCGACAAAATAATTTAAAGTAGAGTTTTTGTATTTGTGGAGTATTAATTAATAAAGGACTTTAATATGTCTCCCACTATTTTATTCAAAAACAACAGCCCCCACACGAAATCGGTAATTTGTTGGTAATAATTCATAGTGGGACCGAAATCTTGAAATATGAAGTATGCACACAAATGAGCTGTGCCTACACACCACACGAAAAAAGTAGGCCTGAACTCGCCAATCACAATTATCTATGTGACTTTCTGTATTTTCACATTAAGTCTAATAACTCTTAAACTCAACACTTGTCCCTCAAAAAGGTGACCTTAGCTGAGCTAAACAAGTCAACTAAATTGAGTTAAGTCGACCCATTAATCATTTAAAATAAATTACGAATGTTCTACCAGAAGCCCACAACTAAGCTGTATTGACTCATGGGAAAAATCCAACTATTATAATAAATATTAATGGATGGCCTTTATTTTAAAATATTGACTTAATATTTAGATGATTTTGAATTATATAAGTGTCTCACTTTTTAAGTATTTAATGGGACATAATATTCCCTTTCAGCCGACATTAATACAAAGATGATAATAATAATAATATTATTTCCATCTTTAAACTTTTGAATTAATATATTAATTAATTTCAATCGGCTCATAAATAAATCAAATCATATTTATAGATCTATTTCCTTTTAGACAATTTCATGGTCGGTCAATAATTTTAAAATCTTAAAGGGCATTCAAATGTACTATCTCTCTGCCCAATTCAATATACGTAGGATTTTAAAATTATTGTTGTTTTTAATAGATTTGACATTCGGCGGTTAAAATACTTGGCCAAAATCTTGAATTTAATAAAATTAATCTGATCGAATTATTTAAGGATATATTAAATTCCTTTTCGGCCTCGCACCAATTTATTTATTTTATATTATATTAGTTTGCGGAATGGTAATATTTATACAAATTATTATAACACCTTTTAACAACTCATTGCGACAGATTTATAATAATTTGTATTTTTTTTCAACCAAAATATTTCCAAATCTCAACTTTGAGATTCGGCTTTGTAATCTAAACTTCGATAGATCTTTCCACAATCTGCACTCGGATTATATCATATTATTTGGAAAAAATAATTATAAATAACAATAGCTTATTGTTCATCGTTATAATCTCACTTGAGATTAAATCAAATCTCGTACAGATTAACTCAATATATCAATTTCAATTAAAAACTAGAAATTTGTTTATTGAAAATTATACGATTCAACCATGAACCTAGCACTGATACCACTTGTTTGTTCTAGGGCGCAGCGGAAGTAAAAATAAATATAAACTTTTATGCTCAAAATTGACAAGATCTTTCATGGTATGTAAAAATAATTTATGATGAACAATAAAATAACTTTATCCGGAAATCGTACCTCAACTTTTCGGGCAAAATAAGAATTGTAGCGAACAATCAAGAGCCTCACATGTGACTCCTCTAGCGGTATCCACGCGCACGCAATCACGAACCTCTCAACTGTCCTGTAGGTGCTAGCCTCTTGGATCGACATAAATAATTTGTTTCGAAAGCAAAAACTCAGACTCCTGTTATCTTCTGGGGTTGATTTTTTTTTTTTTGGATTCTGTCCTCCATCCTCCTCAGACATACCCTACGCTCTGTCCCAATCTCTAAGTTATCTGACCACCTCTTATCAGTCCCATTAAATTTCTTTCCTTAAAAAAAAAATATTTACGTTTCATATTCCAAATGATAGTAAAAGCAAGAGGAAAAAAATTAAATTTGATTTATTCTCATTAACATAACAATTTAAAAAATATTTAAATTTAACCCCATGAATTAAAATATTAAATTATTTTAATGCAAAATATTCTTCTAACCATTAAAACAAAAAGGGCATATATGCGTTAAAATAATTTAATCAATATTACTTTCTCAAATAAAATATCTAGGATATAAAGTCTAAACATTTATTAAATGACATTTCCTTTATTTAATATAATATGACACGAATAAATCCATATACGATCTTGGTCTATTTATTTGCTTCCGATATTTCATAAATTAATAATCCAATTAATTCTAATTCTGAAATAAAAGGATTAATTTAGTATCCACTAAATACTCAATAATATAACATTCGTGTCGACGTGCAATGCGTGCGACCCTCTAGGTCATATACACGAAGGCAGTGATATCCCTACACAAACTAAGGTAACCGTCTAGCAACAGTTTTTAGTCATCCAACGTGTTAGGATAATGATTATAGGTCATATACCATTATGAACTGATTACTATGTAATTCAATCTCTTCGTCTAACCGACATCCCAATTAATTCGGCGTAAAATACATCATCACCAAATTAGTTGTTTTACTTGATTACCAAGATATAATAGCCTCACTTGAATGTAAAACATTCCTCCTTTGGCCATGGATTTTAGAGTCACTAATATCTCTATCAAGTGGCTTAGATGTCAACTCCCTAAACCAAAAGAGTGATGAATCCTATATGGACTCAACACTATTCTCTCTACACTTTGTCACACACCCAACAATCGTATTATTCACAATCCGATTAAAGACTGTTTTTAACGACATCAAAGTGCACAAACTCCACGCATAGAATAAATGAAGGTCTCAAGTCAAAAGATCGGTTACACTCGTACATAAAGAGGATTGACCAATGATGTTCAATATGTGGTATCCTCTTAAACGGGTCGTGTCCAGTATCCCTAATCTCAGGTTACCCCTAAGTATAACTTGGATACACTATCCCTCGGTCTATCTTGACCTCAGTTATACTTAGCGATGATCTAGATGTCCATGTCCCCTCTAAACATTTATCCGATCACGGACTATTTCAGATTAATATACTCATTAATCTGTGGGACTTTATCATTAATAATTTTATGTGAAGAAAAGTAAAATAATCAATGACAAATACTCGCATTTATTAATTATTTATCCAAGTGTCTTGGCATATAAGTGCACACACTAACAATTATTTTCTAACTTTACAGAAAAAAAATTCCTTTCTTAATTAGGGGAAACGACGTCTTCCATTTATTTTATATAATGTCTGTTGACATGGCAAATAATTTTGGGCCTGGGCTTAGAACAGAGATCCAGTAATTCCTCAAGTCACACATCTAGTCGGCCCAAGATACAGCCGTCTAGGTCGATTTATGACGAAGTCGACTAGGTCGATTTACGATGAAGTCGACTAGGTCGACTTATGAACGGGGTCGACTAGGTCGACTCACAACAAAGGAGTGTGGCGATCAAAGTCAACCAAGATGACTCAACAGTAGCTAGGCCTACTAGTGGGGTCAAAGTCGACGGAGCTTTGGATAAGTCGACCAAGTCGATCGTAGTCCGTACAGATCAGTCAAGTCGACGAGGTTAAAATAAATTTATTCATTTTCAATCACGTTTGTTAAAGATCGTAACTGATCTTAAATACCCAGGAACGTGATCCCATATATCAAGGGGGTTGTTGAGACACTCCCACGATATTAGGAATCTCGATCTATAACACGATCTGCAAAACGATCTATCTGTTACGTGTTAATCACGTACAAGTCCTCTATAAATAGCAGAGGAATTCTTCAAGATAAAGACACGACCATACACAGCCAAAACTCTGAAGTTTGTTCGTCAACCTTAGGAATTAGATGCCCTGACCCGGTTTATAGGTCAATTACCCTTCCACCGACAGCGTGAGCTCGAAGGGCCTTTGCCGTCAATCCTCCGCCAGCGACACCACCGACGAAGTGAGCTCGTAGGGCCTTCGTCACAACTCTCCACCAGCGACCACCTCCGACGAAGGCCTTCGTCACGACCTTCCGCCAGCAACCACCACAGACGGAGCGAGCTTCCAAGGCCTTCGTCACGTGTTCTCCGCCGCTACAAGATCCCACATCGTCACCACCGTTTCCCTTTTTTCCCTTTTAATGGTTGTAAGCCCCTTACTTTTAATTCTCTAAAGATTGTAAGACTTGCATTATTTCTGTATAAAGTTAGTGCATCTTCTTACTGGCGACCACAATACAACTACTGTGAGTCCATTGCCAAATATTTCCGACGTGATCCGTTCCGTACGCGAACACGTTTTTGGCGACCATAGTGGGAGAACGTTGAGAAAAAAAAAGGAGAGATCTTAGTCTCAAATGCCGAGAAATACTCGAAGCCGTAAGTCTCAGAATCCCTTAGATGGGGAAAACCAGGAACTTCCTCCGGGAATGAACTTGGAAGCGCCGGCCCCAGGAGGCCAGGCAGCTACAAACCAGTCAGAACTTCCTCCGGGAATGGACTTGCCAGCGCCGGCCCTAGGAGGCCAGACAGCTACAAACCAGTCCACCTTTGATTCACATACCCCGTCCGAATTTATTTCAAGACTGGAGTTCCACAAGGAACTGGGGGATGTGCGTCAGGAGTTGACTGCTATGAAGGGTATTCTAATGGATGTCCAAACTCTAATAGGGCGTCTTTCTGGCCCGAGAAACGAGGAAAGAGTAAGACCTCATATGAGAGAAACCCCCTTTAGGGAGTCTACGATCATGACAGACACTCGACGGACTGCTCAAGGGCCACGTAACGTGACTTTTGAGCAGTCTGAGATAAGGACAAATGCTCTTTTCGAACCCGGGAATCTGGTTCCCCCTGGTCGACCCTCTTCTTCACGTAATCGACCAACGAATACGTATTGGAATGAGGCAGAGGACTTTCAAGAGGAAACAGATCGAGGGGAGGATTTTATTCCGTCTCGTCGCCTGTAATCGACGCGACTGGAGACCCCTATGAGCTTGGATCCCGAGGTGGAAACTTTCGGGAGGAACCTTCTTTCTACATGAGGGATCCAGCGAATCAGGCAATGGGGGAAAGATCTCCATACAGCCCGATAAGGTCGACTCGACCTCCAGCGCAGGCCCCAGTAGGAGGTGTACCCCCAGACTTGAGGGAGGCCATAACTCAGGTTATAGAGCAAGTCGTCCCCGGAATAGCTCGGCGAGAAGATGCCTGTTTGTACAGGTCTCCCTATCCTGCATATGTCGACAGGGATTTCCCTCTACCTAGAGGTTATAAGGTGCCCGACTTTACTCGTTTTTCGGGAGAAGATGAAATGACCCCACTCGAGCATGTCGCTCGCTTCACTCACCAACTTGGTGAGGCGGCTGGGAACGACTTTTGGAAACTGAAGCTCTTCCCTAACTCGTTAACGGGAGATGCCTTTACGTGGTATGCGAGTTTGCCGCCAGGGTCAGTAGCCTCGTGGACTCAGATGCAGTCTATGTTCGTTAAAATCTTTGTTCGACTGGACACCCCCATATCGATGTTTGAGGTAATGCGCCTTAAGCAGGCTAACGGAGAACACCCAGGGCAGTTTCTAATGAAACTTAGGAAGGCCCTACTGCGGTGTACACCCCCCATACCGGAAAAGGATCAATTACTTCTCGCATTAAATGCGCTGTCTATCCCGTTCCGGAAAAAGCTGCAGGGCGAGCGCTTTGCTGACCTGTATGACTTAGCAAGGAGGGCTACTGAGTATTATCAGCTCCTTACGGAGGAAGCCCAACTGACTCGAGCCTACCAAGTCGACACTTATGAAGTCGACATGGCGGAATTTGTCAAGGGGGAGTCGACTATATGCGATCCCCTGACTAAGAAGAATTCAAAAGCTAAGGCATCCCAAAAGAATGCCGAAGAAAGAAAATATTCTTTCGACACGGATAAAGTCGACGCTATATTCGACTGGCTATATCAAAGGAAAAGGATTAGGCTTAAGCCCGGCCATCGAGTCCCTCAGACAGAGAGGGAAAAGAATAGGAATTACTGCAAGTGGCATGGGTCCTTCACCCATGCTACCAAGGACTGTTTGTCCTTTAGAAATATCATCCAGGATTTAATAGAGTCTAAAGAGCTCCGTTTTCCCGAGGTCGACGAAGTCGCCGTGGTGGATGATAGTCCATTCGGGGATGAAGTCGCCATTCATACGTTTGACATATTTGATGCTGAGGTTAATCTCTTAGAAGTTATTAACGACTCTGCTGCACCCTCGCAGGACTTACAAGCAACCGGCGAGACTTTGGTGGCTAATGCCCTGATGAAGCGACTGGCTGAGCGTGGGGTCTTCATTCTGCCCAAAGGAAGGGAGAAGTGGCTATGCCACTGGCACTTGAACGACACTCATACTACGGATCAGTGCCACACGTTCAAGAAGTACCTACTGGACAGCAAGACAGAGGAGTGGTACGACTTGACCTACTGGTTCGAGGAAGCAGCAATGTCGCTGAACACTCCTCGAGGATCTTCTCATGCCCTCAAAAGCCCTCCTAGCGCAGATCGCCGATTGGCCTTGCGAGGAGGAAGAGGAGGCCCCCAGGGTCACAAGGGGAATGGAGAGGCAGTCGCCCGGGGAACAGAACGCCCGGCACGACGACTGGAGTTCATAGACTCGTCTGGCCAAAGGGTCATCAAACAGGGATACACTAGAGCTACCCCTGTCAAGGAGATTAGACCGGTAGAGGAGCATAAGGAAGCAGACCAACCTCAGCAGGCCGTGAATCGCAGGCCCCGCTACGCTTCGAAGACAGTTGATCCTCAGGAAATGCGGAGGGGGCCACCCATTGCCCAATTCCTGGACGAAAAGCTGCTGTGCCAAAAGTGCAAGCTGATCGCTCACAACCGCATACTCATCACCCAGCTCTGCACAGCATGCTGCGTTAACTACTTCTTGCGGCTCGTCGACTTATCCGCAAAAGGGGAGATGCTGGTGAAGGCAGTCCGTCCTGAGGGCTCAGGTAATTCGAAACCTAACAAGCCCTCTTCGAATAGGCCAGCAGATAACCCTGTGCAGGTAGGATATGACCCAGCCGACGGAAAGTTTGTGGCGGTAAGTCGACTTCCTTTTGGTTCTAAGAAACCAAGGTTTGTCAAAGCTCTTAACCCTTCGTCTCAATGGCAGAAGGCGGAAAGGAAGGTTACGCTTCCCGTGAGGGCTCAAAAGAGAAAAGAAAGGCGTCTAAGTCACGCCCAGAAGAAGCCAAGAATGACCCCTGTGATGCCACCCTTTGGCGGGAACCACGCCACAGGGAAACAAGTCGCAGAGCCCGAGCGGGTCGAGTCTACTGACTACTCGGAAGACCCAGGCTCGAGCTTCGACTACACTCCTCTACGAGGAGATAAGCCCTGCGACTTCAACGCAGAGCAAGGGCCCATCGTGAGCTGTAACGCTCTTACCCTCCCTGCGGAGTTTGCCTGCAACAACAAGTCGGAGGCACCGGAAGGTAAAACTCTCGACTCTAAAGTCATTACATTTCCTTCTGGCTTCCCTCTGCACTGGTTGAGGAAACCATCAGATCGCATGAAACAGCATATGCATTCGCTGTACATCTCAGCCACCTTTGATGGTGTCTTAGTGGGCCGAGTCTTAATAGACAATGGCGCCACTGTCAATGTTCTTCCCCTTACCAAGTTTAGATTACTTGGGTACAAGCCTAGCGAGTTGGTGCGAACCGACGTAGCTGTAAGTGGCTTTAATGGGAGAAAATCCGAGTGCCTGGGCATATGCTCCGTGCGCCTAGGCGTCGGGAGAAACGAGCAGGAAACTGCTTTCTTTGTAATCGATATAGCCCCTTCATTTAATGCGCTTTTAGGACACGATTGGCTTCATAAGGCCGCCGCGATTCCATCTACTTTGCATAGGGAGTTAATCTTATGGCTTGACTCCGAAATAGAAATCGTTAAGGCTGATGAATACTCCTGTTGTGACAAGGGTATTTTGCATACAGAGACGTGTAAGACAATCAAGGACCTTACTCTGGATCAGCGCTACAAGCTGGGAGACCCCACAGTCGGACCCCTAGGTGAACCTTCTGGGAAGTTCGACTTCATCGTAAGCTATGGCACCTCTCACCCCAAGCCTGACGAAGGACCCATTGTGCCAACAGGATGGGGGCCCGACTTCACAGACAAGGACATAGATGAGGTTCTGCAGGAGGTAGTCACGACCAAGGATGGAGGCGAGACGAACAACAGCCCAAGCGGCAACAAGGGAGAAGCGCCTAAGAGCCAAGAGAGCACTGCGACGGAGTTGGAGCCCGATAGACTCCTACACGAAGGGATGTATGGACAGTGAGGAGAAAGGTCATGCAGTCGCTGATATCCTACAGCGACTTCAGAAGCATGTTAGGATGTCTAGGAAAGTAGGATGCCAAATAGGCAACATCAATCTCGAAGCTAGGTCATGTAATAACGTTGACACCGATTTAGGTGGTGTCCAGAGTCGTGAGTCACTGATGATGCCATGTGAGTCACTCGTAAGCGTCAATTTAGGCGAGGCATCAAGCCCTCGAATTGTTTTCATCAGTTCTTCAATGAATAAAGAACTTTTCAATTCTATCAAAGCTACTTTAGAAGAGTTTAAAGACTGTTTCGCTTGGGATTACACTGAGATGCCTGGCCTAGATCGCCGACTTGTGGAACACAAGTTACCAATCAAAACGGGATTTAAACCAGTCCAACAGGCGCTGAGGAGAATGACTCATGAAGTCACTCAAGCAGTATTCGAGGAAGTCAAGAAGCTCTTTAAAGCTGGATATATAAGGACATCGAGGTACACCGAATGGATATCCAGTATAGTTCCTGTCATTAAGAAGAATGGTAAGATTAGAGTTTGCATCGACTTCAGATACTTGAATCGTGCCACTCCAAAGGATGAGTACCCCATGCCTATCGCAGACGACTTAGTCGACAAGACTGCAGGGCACCAAATTATGTCCTTCATGGATGGCTTTTCAGGATATAACCAAATCTTCCTAGCTGAAGAGGATATCCATAAAACTGCGTTCAGGTGTCCCTTAGGCATTTTCGAATGGGTAGTCATGCCATTCGGACTCAAAAACGCTGGGGCAACCTACCAACGAGCCATGAACGCTATATTTGATGCCTCGATTAACAAAACAGTCGAAGTATACATCGACGATATAGTGGTCAAGTCGCAAGACAAGAAGTCACATGTTAACGACCTTAGAAATGCTTTCATTCAAATGAGAAAGCATCAGCTCAAACTAAACCCTCTCAAATGTGCCTTCGGAGTCAGAGCAGGACATTTCCTAGGGTTCCTAGTCCATCAACGTGGCATGGAAGTCGACCAGAACAAAGTGAATGCCATTCAAAGATTGAACCCTCCGAGTAATAAGAAGCAGTTACAGGCTTTCTTAGGAAGGATCAATTATCTAAGGCGATTTATTGGTAACGTCGCTGGACGGACAGAAGTTTTTTCGACTTTACTGAAGGCGAAGGGAAATTTTGTGTGGAGCGATGAACACCAAAAAGCATTTGAAGGCTTAAAGGAGTATTTAATGAAGCCGCTTGTGCTTGCCCCTCCTCGGATAGGAAAGCCCTATCTGCTTTACGTGGCAGCGACTGAATCAGTCATTGGTACCATGTTAGCCCAAGAGGCGGAGGACAAAACTGAGAGAGCGGTCTACTATTTGTCAAGACAACTGACTGCCACAGAAAAGCGCTATACAATTAAGGAGAAGTTGTGCCTATCAGTCTTCTTTGCTGTTAAGAAGCTGAGACATTATATCGGATCCCAAGAGGTTCATGTTATTGCCAAGTCTCCAGTCATAAAATACTTTTTCGAAAGTCCCCTATTGACCGGAAGAATTAGTAAATGGAGCTTGGTCCTATCCGCATACGATCTGCGTTTCAAACCTCAACAGTCGGTGAAAGGGCAGGCCTTAGCCGACTTCTTAGTGAACCACGATCCATCTACATCAATCGATCAAGAGGAATCCCTTGAGGATGTCTGGCAAGCTTGGTTTGATGGATCCTCGGCGAAATCCGGCGTAGGCATAGGCCTCCACATACTTTCGCCACTAGGAAAGGAAGTTCGCCTAGCATATCGTTTGTCGGCTACTCATACAAACAATGCGACTGAATATGAAGCGTTGATCACGCTCTTGAAGGAATTATTAGCCTTGGGAGCCAGGAGAGCCAGAGTAATGGGAGACTCTCAACTGGTTATTAACCAGATGAATGGCGACTCTCTATGTCAAGAGAAACTCGCACCCTATCATCGAGTCGCTCGAAGGCTAGTCGAGCGGTTCGAAGCAATTACTTTCCTCTTTGTAGGCCGGGAGGAAAACACCATCGCTAACGACTTAGCCCAAAAAGCTTCGGGATACAAGGCTAGAGGAAGAAACGATTGTGTCCCCGAAATAGCTTCTCATTTAGTCCCACAAAGCGATTTGTTCGCATTGGACATACTGGTAAGCGATAAAGATTGGAGAAAGACCATCATCGACTTCCTGACGGACCCAGCTCAAAAGGCAAGCCAAAGAATTAAGACTCAGGCTTTGTCTTATACCCTCATAGATGGAGTACTCTACAGGAAAACCAAGGAAGGAGTACTGCTAAGATGTGTCGACTTAGACGAGGCGACTCCCATAATGTTAAAAACTCATCAAGGTTTATGTGGATCCCATCAATCAGGCATTAAGATGTCTTGGGTCATTAAAAGACATGGATTTTACTGGCCAACAATGCTAAAAAATTGCATAGAAATGGCTAGAGGATGTCAAGAGTGCCAAAGGCATGGTCCTGCGACGAGAGCTCCAGCCTCCGACTTAATCTCAGTCATTAAGCCTTGGCCATTTAGGACTTGGGCCCTGGATATAATCGGGGAGATTCACCCACACTCGAGTAAAGGCGATGCCTACATCCTAGTCGCTACTGACTGCTTTACCAAGTGGGTCGAGGCTCAAGTATATAAGAGAATTAACCACAAAGAGGTGATCGATTTCCTCAGATCTTCCATCATTTATAGATTTGGGATTCCCCAGAATATTGTAGTAGACAATGGCACCGTTTTCAATAATGAGAAGGTGCATGAATTCACTGCTGAGTTCAGCTTTTCAATCACTAATTCGACTCCTTATTACCCCCAGTCGAATGGACAAGCTGAAGCTACTAATAAGCTCATAAAGAATAACATTCAGAAAATGGTTGGTGCAAATCCAAGAGAGTGGCACAAACTATTACAAGACACCTTGTGGGCTCTAAGAGTCACCAAGAGAGACAGCACAAGAGAAGCACCTTTTTCGCTGGTATATGGGCAAGATGCTGTCCTACCTATTGAGATTCGATACAAGTCGCTCAGGGTAGCTCATCCTGACTTGCAAGACGAGGCAATGTACCTCGCTTTAGAAGAATTGGAAAAGAAGCGACTCGACATAATAGACCGACTCGAGGTACATAAGCAAAGAATTGCTAGGCACTATAATAAAAAGGTTGTCCATAAGCGCTTCAAAGTGGGCGACTTAGTATGGAAGATGGTCCTACCTCTTAAATCGAAGGACCAAGTCCTGGGTAAGTGGTCTCCTAATTGGGAGGGTCCATATGAAGTGTGCGAGACATACTCATCCAATACGTATCGACTTATGACCAGAGAAGGGGATAAACATCCATTGAAGGTCAATGGTAAATATCTTAAATCCTACCGCGAGACCATTTGGGAAGCTCACCGTGGAATCCTAAAATGAAGGACTCCATTGATTTGGGAAGCGCTTAACTCCTAAGGGGTCGCGCTAAACTTCGCTCAAGTGATAATCTCCAGAAGAATAATTATGCGTAGAGATTAGCTTGAGAAACGACATGCTTAATCGATTAAAGTGAAAGCAATGTGATTACATTGTTGTTCTAATTACAAATCATCTAATCTAACCCGCCAGCCTTTTCGAAATCGAAGATAAGGGACTCGCGAGCTCGGCGCTTCGCGTTCACCCTATTCCGCTGGGCATAGAGGTCGACGACCTTTTCTCTATCTTTTCCAGCCCTGGCCTCCAGCTCCTCGATTTCCTGAGTGTTGATCGACGCAAGCTGCCGAATCAGGTCATTCTTGAGGTTGGTATAAAACTCTATCTGCCTCTCTGCCTCGGTCAGCTTCTCTCGCACGTCGACCAAACGCTGGCGGGCGTCCTGTGCAGCTTTAGAGGCCTGCTTTCGAGCTTGATTGATCAACTGAATCTTCGAGTCAGTCGATTCCAAGATAAGCAAGTCGGCGTCATAATCCCTCCAACGGGTCCAGTACGTCGACTTAAAGCTCTTACAGGCCCCCAACAGTTCATCCGTGACCCAAGGGGAAGCCTCGATTCTTTTAACCAGCTTCTGCATCCTCTTAAATGAGTCGATCTCTAACGGATCGATATGCAGAAGCTGGCACAACTCTTCAACATCCTCGTGAAGCTTCACCCATGGGTCGCTAGTCGAGGTCGCTGCAGCAGGATCCTGCAGAATAATAAATGAAATGTTGCTAAGACACAATATCCTGAAAAGTCGACACTTTCATGCAATCGAATACTTACCTCCGAAGGTAGTAAACCCTCAGAGCTTTCGCCCGAAGAAGTGGAAGGAGTAGGAGCCTTCTGGCGGCCAGCAGTCGTCTTCACTCTCTTCGGACGAGCCTGTAAAGTGTCACGTTTAGAATCGCGATAACAACGCCATGCTTTGTGTAAAAGAAGAACACACACCATCGCTGGTGTAGGAGTTTGGACTGGAGGAGAAGGAATAGCTTGATTTTCCTCCTCACAAGTCGACCGGGTCGGTGGGTCGACCAGGACCGCGACATCCAGAACAGCCTGTTCTTCTTGAACCAAGGCCTCAGGGATGTGCTGTTCCTGAAACGGAATACGACGCAGAACCAGAAGTTCATATATGAACTAAGGTAAGGATACACCAGCCTTAGCTAAACTTACCTTCGCGACCGAAGCCTTTGAACTTTGGCCCAAGCTGTGGGAGATAAGCTGATGGTCATCCTTGTCTGAAGCCTCTCCCTAGACAATATGGTATGGGTCAGATATAAAAACTCAAAACAAAAACTAGAGTCAGCAGAGTCTTACCTCTGCGGCCGGTTTTTGTGGAACGTCGACTACAGCTGAGGACACTGGCACTGCAGCTGGTGCCCTGGTAGATGAGGTCGCCGCTGAAGCGGTTGGCGACCTGGATGGGGTCGCCGCTGCTGCAGTTGGCGACCTGGATGGGGTCGCCGCTGCCGCCGTTGGCGACCTGGATGAGGTCACCGCTGCAGTAACTGACGACCTATGAGAGGAAGTCGCCACCTTCACCAGCCTCTTCCTCTGGGATAGAGGCATCTCCTCAAGATCTTCTTCTTCGGCCGCCTTGCGCTTTGGAGCGCTTTTAGATCGAGCCTTAGAGGTGTCACCTGCGGCTGTTTCCCTGGAGCTCGCGACTTTAGCCTTCCCCTTGCCAGTCGACTTGAGTCTGGAAGGAGCAGGAGCAAGGGGGGCTTTAGGCTTGAGTTTTCCAGGGGCCCGAGGAAGCGCTGATCCTGAGAAGGAGAAAGCTTATAATTAAATATTAAGAAACCAATACTTTTAGAGTAAAGCTAGGTCTTTACCTCTTGCTTTGATATGCGCGTCATCTACATAAAAATCAGGCTCCTTGGAAACCTCCAAGAAATGCATCAAGACCCGCAGCTCTTCATAAGTAGCCGACCACAGCACAGTGAAGAACTGTGTGGCGAAACAGGCAGAAGTATCAGACGGGAATTCCATTTGGGAGAGCTACGCCTTGTGATTGAGCAAGTCGAAGGTCCTCGGGTCAATCGACTTGCATACAATCCTTTTCGCCCGGTCCCCGTATAGGCCGCCGGCAGGGTCGCCAAGTGGAACTGCTACACCCTGGATAAACCCAAACTGCCTTGCACACAGCTGAGGGTTATAGACTTCAAAGGTCAGGTAGCCGTCGAAGATAACTGGCAGATCTCTGCGGGTCAATACCCCATTCCAGAAGCCACGAGCAGCTTTAAGATTAATTTCCTGAGCAAATGTCTTGCCGCCTGGAAAGGGTGCCCAGTTGCGTCGATCTACCCTGCCGAAGTCGACTATGTGCTTCATGTGGCCAGTGATCGATGTCATAAGCCATTGATCCTTCCGCTGGCAGCACTGATCTAGGATGGTCTCCCCATAATAGGAGGATTCAAGGGGCGAAGAAGGACCCTTGAACCCGGTCAATCCCGGCATCCACATGGCCGACCAGAGATGGACTAGCCAGAGCAACCCTCCTGCTGGATGTTTTGGAAATGGCTTGATTTGAGTCGTTGCTCTGTCCAGATCATGGTAAAGAAGACCCAAGATGAAGGGGCCCCAGGAGATTTCTTCATTGGTCTCCCTCAGAAAATTGGCCACCGCATATGAAGTGTGGCTAACCTTCTTCCCATGGAAGCAATAAACAAACTTGCTTAACCAGGTGCTGAGAAACTCGACCTCTTCCCGGGCGCCAAAACCTTCGGTCGACAACTTCTCATCTGACCTCTTGCCTGCTGAGGCCATTTTCAGGTGCCTGCTCACCACCTCCATGTACTGAAGGGCGCCCTTGGGATTAATATCACCTGCCTGAGAGTATTGTCGAACAGGGAGGCCATTGACTTTGCACCTGGTCAAAATCTTCACATCTGCCAATGTAACAGACATAGGACCTTCCGGGAAATAGAAGCAGTTGACAGCAGAGTTCCAAAAAGGCAGCATGGCCGAACAAACCCTAGGGTCACAGTTCTTATCTGCCACGGACATCCTAAAGAATCTCAGAATCTTCTGAGTCCTAAACCTCTCTGTAAAATGCTCCTCCCACATCTCAAGCCAGTCTACCATCTCGGACTTAGAGGCAGAGGGAAAACACAGGAAGGATCCCTGACCTTCCAGTTGAGGGGATCGACGAAGTCGGGATGACAAATCGGGATGGGCTTCTCAGTGACGAGATAGTTGAGCGGCACCGTCCCCGGGAAAAGATGCTCCGGCAAGATAGGTCCGAGAGTGACGCCCGATCCCTGTTCCTCCACGACCGGAACGGGTCCGGTTGGCCCCGCACGCAAATTATGGAACTCAAAACACTTAAAAGTCGACATCTTTTTAAGGATCGAAGGAGTTTTGAAGAGGGAAACTGAAGGGTTTTCTGAGAAACAAGGGTTTCTTGGAAAGACGGAGAAGTGTTGAGCAAGGAAGAAAAGTGCGGGAAAAGGATGACGATTCTCCTTTATATAGGATATGATTTTTGCTGAGTCGGCACAGCCAACCCAGCATAAAAGGGGGGCTTATGTTGACATGGCAAATAATTTTGGGCCTGGGCTTAGAATAGAGATCCAGTAATTCCTCAAGTCACACATCTAGTCGGCCCAAGATACAGCCGTCTAGGTCGATTTATGACGAAGTCGACTAGGTCGATTTACGATGAAGTCGACTAGGTCGACTTATGAACGGGGTCGACTAGGTCGACTCACAACAAAGGAGTGTGGTGATCAAAGTCAACCAAGATGACTCAACAGTAGCTAGGCCTACTAGTGGGGTCAAAGTCGACGGAGCTTTGGATAAGTCGACCAAGTCGATCGTAGTCCGTACAGATCAGTCAAGTCGACGAGGTTAAAATAAATTTATTCATTTTCAATCACGTTTGTTAAAGATCGTAACTGATCTTAAATACCCAGGAACGTGATCCCATATATCAAGGGGGTTGTTGAGACACTCCCACGATATTAGGAATCACGATCTATAACACAATCTGCAAAACGATCTATCTGTTACGTGTTAATCACGTACAAGTCCTCTATAAATAGCAGAGGAATTCTTCAAGATAAAGACACGACCATACACAGCCAAAACTCTGAAGTTTGTTCGTCAACCTTAGGAATTAGATGCCCTGACCCGGTTTATAGGTCAATTACCCTTCCACCGACAGAGTGAGCTCGTAGGGCCTTTGCCGTCAATCCTCCGCCAGCGACACCACCGACGAAGTGAGCTCGTAGGGCCTTCGTCACAACTCTCCACCAACGACCACCTCCGACGAAGCGAGCTTCCAAGGCCTTCGTCACGACCTTCCGCCAGCAACCACCACAGACGGAGCGAGCTTCCAAGGCCTTCGTCACGTGTTCTCCGCCGCTACAAGATCCCACATCGTCACCACCGTTTCCCTTTTTTCCCTTTTAATGGCTGTAAGCCCTTTACTTTTAATTCTCTAAAGATTGTAAGACTTGCATTATTTCTGTATAAAGTTAGTGCATCTTCTTACTGGCGACCACAATACAACTACTGTGAGTCCATTGCCAAATATTTCCGACGTGATCCGTTCCGTACGCGAACAATGTCTTATCAATGAACTTAACTATGAATAATTTCGTTTTGAATATCAGCTCACATGTTTACCCTTAATGACGTGCCTATCTACTGGACGTTGTTTGCCGGCTATTGATATCACACGTATGCGAGGGCACCATAAAACTTGTGATTATATTTAGGCATATTGGAATTTTAACGGTTTGAAAAAAAAATATATTTTTTAAAGAATTCTTAATCGACATGAATTGAATTAAAAAGAAAAAAAGAAAGAACTCATGCAAAAGTAATATATGATGTTGGTGTACGAGGTTCAGTCCATCATGATCTCTCGTGAACCACACATGTCAACGCATCCCTCCAAACCTTATCCACTCGTCAAAGCCATTTTTATGTCGTCCAACTTACGCACCAACCATTCCAACTTCATCTCCAATAATGAAAATTTTCTCCAACCTCCTGCTACTACTACTACTCTTCGCGGCAGCATCAACACCCGGGAACCTCAGCCCTGTCCCCAAACCATGGCCGGAGCGATTCCATGCACTCCTCTACATGAACCTTACTGATGCGAAGCTCCAGCTCAGTGACCTCTGGTATGACTGGCCTAGGGGACGTAACGTCAACATCTTCCAGAAGCAGCTCGGCGTCCTGCTCTATGACATCGAGTGGGACAACGGCACGTCTTTCTACTACACCTTGGGCGGCAACGGCCAAGGGGGTTCTTGTGAGGTCATGGAGTTCGAGGTCGGGATCCCTCGGCCGAACTTCCTCGACGGGGCGGAGTACCTTGGTACAGAAGTCGCGGATGGGTTCCTATGCAACGTGTGGCAGAAGGTCGACTTCATTTGGTATTATGAGGATGTCGAGACACAGGTGCCCGTTCGCTGGGACTTCTATGATGGTAACGTAAACACGACGTTATCGCGTGGGGATACACATCTTTGCACCAAATGTTTTTGGCCCAATACGGATAACGTTTTTGTTTTCCGTGTCATTAGGGATATCTTCGCACGTGATGAAGTTCGAGGCGAATGTGGCTCTACCTGACTCGATCACCCAGGCGCCTCCCTATTGCTTTGGAGAAGTACAACTCGTTAAGAAGATGGACGTGGCGACAACGGGCGTCAACGGAGACAATGTGATAATTAATCCTTTTGGAAAGATTAGAAGGCTTATCTCTTAATCACAGAAGGTCATGTAAAAGAATACTTAGTCTTAGAAATAATAATAATAGAGTTGTGAAGTAAGAGCAGCGAGTTGTATGTGTATGTGGATATAAGCTGTTCGAGCTTTGCAATGCAATAAATAAATACATCACGATGGGCCTAATACATTTCCAGGTATGCCCTCCAATCCCCTATTCCCAATACATTTCCAATCGAGAAAAAAGAAAAGAAAGAAAATGTGGGCCGAGTTCCTTTTTATCATTTTCGTATTCAGTTCAGAGCTGATATATATGACCAAGGCGGGCCTTCTCGTGTTCATTTAGTGGAAATCTACCGAAATGTTGGGCGACGATAGCTTATGCTGCTTAGCCCCAAGGGCACATTCATCCCAAACTACATGCCACGTTTCCAGCCGAAATCTTCAGACATGTAGTGCTCTGTTTTCCCACAACCGCACTTGGATGGGATAGGAGAGTATATATAAAACAAAAGCAGATAGCATGAAAAATAAATTAAATATTATATTTGTTGAGTGTGTAAATCCTTTAATTATTTTGGGAATTGTTCACTCCGGAAGTGATCGCTGGACAAGCCGGATCTAAACACGTTGAAAATCTTTGGCACTACGAGCAACTAGTACTCGAAGGTTCGTTGAAACGACACCCTTAAGAGGAAGCACTTACAGATGCCATCGATGATGCCTTCGGGAAGAAACAAGAATGTAGGAGCAGAAATTCGCAAAAACGTCGGGTTGCTTGAACGCCTAAATACTTGAAGATAAAAATACTATATGTCCGTCTGTAGAGAGGTGTATCTATACAATGCCTAAGAACAACTATTTATACTAGGCGAGACCTGTGTATGTACGGAAATGAAATATTATACATATATTATGCGTCCTTGTTGCCGGTCTTTATGGATATCTCCTTTCGATTTGAGCAATCTTGACAACAATTTCCTTCAATGTCTTGAGATCGTCTGAAATCTTCCATGACAGTCACTGATTGATCGAATCGCGCACTAGCCTTTGCTGCAGAGTTTTCATGCTCGTCCAGTTGACTGTTGCTTGACCGTCTTGTTGACCCTGTCACCTGGTAGCCCCGTCGCTTGGTAACCGCTTCGCTCGCAAGCCTTTGCCTGGTGTGTTTCCACAGATACCTCCTTACTAGGCTTCACGTACTTTAGGCTTGCATTTGGGACTGTTAATCCACATATGATATCGAAATCTGTGGCTCAAAATTTTTGTTGTTAAACATGAATAAAAATTATATATTTGGAAATGATTGTCCAATACATTTTTGTCCCCCTCGCGCTTACAGAAAGACCAGTAAACTACTAAATAATCCCACCGTTTACGGCACAGACACAGATAAAATAATTCCATAATTGGGCTAGGTTTTTAACGAATCGGTTGTGTATTGGGAAATAATTCCAAAATGTGTTGTGTATCTTTCATATTAGATTAAGAATCATCTAAATATTCATGATTTGGAATGGCATTATGGCCTCATTTTTCTGTTTGAGGAACATCATTGCATGCTTGGCTTTGGTTGGTCGCACTCAGTTTCCAATTTTTAAGCAAGATCAATGAATCATCAGATTCACAACCGCTTTCGAGATCATGAATTTTATTTTAAATCTGTATCATTCAATGTTTAACAAAATGCAATGATTGTAAATTCCCTGTGAGATTGTTTCTTCTTTCCTGTGAGAACGGACAAAAATAATGGATTGAATTATTTGATTATGTCTTTTTTTTAACATGATTATTCGAAATTTGTTTTATATGTTGGTTATATTATTAACATTTTATTAAATTCACGGGTAGGATTTTAAGAAATTTATCTGTTGTTTCCACATAAAATTAATCTGATGTTCAATTATAGAATTATTTCTTAAACACTCTTCCTGACTATTTTTGCTGCATAAGAAAAGGTGGCTCTTAACTCTAAGAAATTAGAGTTATATGTCTTATTTACGAGCCTGATTAGTGTTAGATATCTGATACTTATTTACATTTATGGTTAGTTTGCATGTTATTTTCGATTTAGTCGTGTTGCATGAGTACTTTCGGATTTTGTGGTTTGCACTATAGGTAAAGTGATAGATACGACGCGAGAATCATGTTTAAGAAGATATCTTGATAGAGGAAGGCGAAGAAGGCGAGGCTTTTTAGTGAGGAAGTTGCAGAAAGATGATAGGCGAAGGCTTGAACCTTTCACCTTGCGACACAAAGAAACTGAGCGACAACCAACTGAGCGAACGAGAAAATAATGCGAAAACACCCGACAAAGTAAACTTGAACCTAAACAAATTAAGAACGAACCCGAACAAGGTCTGGATATAACAACCTCAAACCCGGATAGAACGATGGCACCACCGTGAACGAAAGGCTGTCAAAACACTCTCAACTCACCACACTTAGATTCTATGCTAAGTGATACAGAGAAAAGAAATAACCACTCAAGTTTAAACTTCTCAAAACATCTGTCTTTCTCCTTCAGCATAAAACCCTTTAAAAGACATTGAAGAGAGAGTTCTAGATAAACTGCACTAAATGCACTCCCCACTAACCCCTTAATCATTTCCCCCACTACCACCATTCCACTAACTTCATAAATGACTCCATTTAAGACTCTAATACTTCAAATTCGTCCTTCCATGAGCTGGGTCATAAGTAGGGTCTTTACTTCTCTAAAATGCTTCAGACTTGCCCAAATGAAGCATTACTTGGTGCAATCCACTCCAGCACATTATAGGCCACAACTTCCTCCTTGATTATAACTTCTTCGATCTGGTTGTAGTGCGCATCATTTCCTCTTTGTTGGAAAAGATTTGCCCTCAAATCTAAGGGGTCATCATCATCCTCGTATAGTGCCAGGTCCTGAACATTGAAAGTTGTCGAAACTCCGAATTCCCCCGGGAGGTCGATCTTGTAGGTGTTATTGTTGATCCCTTCCACCACACGAAAAGGTTCTTCTGCTCGAGGCATGAGTTTATTCTTTCATCTCGTAGAAAACCTTTCCTTACGAAGATGAATCCACACCAAATCACCGGGTTGGAAGATCCGTTCTTTACATCCTGGTTCGCCTTCTTCATGTATCTTTCATTTTGCTTCTCTATATTTGCTCGAATCTTCTGGTGGAGTTTCAGCATTGCCTCGGCTTGTTTGACAGCATCCATGTTCATGGTATCATTGCTTGGCATCAGTAATAGTTTAATAGGCACCTGCGGGTTAATACCATAAACTACCTCAAAGGGAGATGCTTTCGTAGTGCAGTGATGAGCACGGTTGTATGCAAATTCGGCATGGGCAAGCTTGATGTCCCAATCCTTCTGATTATTTGATACCATTGTTCTAAGGATGGCTCCCATTGTTCGACTAGTTACCTCCGTTTGACCATCAGTCTGAGGGTGACAAGTGGTGCTAAAGAGTAGTTTCGTCCCAAGCTTGTGTCACATTGTCTTCCAGAAGTAACTCAGGAACTTTGCATCACGATCGGATACAATCGTCGTTGGAATACCATGCAGCCGAACAATTTCGTGAAAGAAGAGATCCGCAACATTAGTGGCATCGTTAGTCTTCCTGCAAGGAATGAAATGTGCCACCTTCGAGAATCGATCAAGAACCACCATTATGGAGTCCTTTTTTCGCTGCATTCAAGGCAAACCAAGAACGAAGTCCATGCTGACATGCTCCCATGGACGATCTGCCACCGGTAGAGGCCTTCCGGCTGGATATGTCTCTTCGCTCGATGACAAATGCTATACCGTCGAACCAGCACCTGGACGGCTTTGCTCATCCCTAGCCAATAGAAATGTTTGTGCAACATTTCAAATGTCTTCTGCACTCTGAAATGGCCTGCAATCTCTCCTCCATGAACTTCTCGAATTAGCAACTCTCGAACGAAACTTCGAGGAATGCATAGTTTTGAACCTTGAAATAGGAAACCATTGAAAAGATGGTAATGCTCCACTACCTTAGTCAAGCACTCGTGGTAAATCTCTTTGAAATCGTCATCGGTGGCATACAGCTCCTTCAGCGCCTCAAATCCAATCAACTTGGATTCCATCATACAAATTAACGTCATTTTCCTTGATAAGGCATCCGCAACTACATTCTTTGCTCCAGACTTGTGTTTCAGCACAAATGTGAATGTTTAACGGAATTCCACCCATTTCGCATGTCGCTTGTTAAGCTTGACCTGCCAATTTATGTGCTTCAAAGCTCCGTGGTCTGTATGAAGGACAAACTCTCGCGGCATCAGATAGTGACTCCAATTCTCCAATGCTCGAACTATTCCGAAAAACTCCTTGTCATAAGTTTATAAGTTCAGCCGCGATCCATTCAGCTTTTCACTAAAGTAGGCGATTATGTCGACCCTCTTGAAGTAGGACCCCTCCAATTCCAATCCCCTGAAGCATCACAGTCCACCTCAAACATATTTTTGAAGTTCGGAAGCGTCTCCAATTCCAATCCACGGTGCCTCGCAAATCGTCTCTTGAGGTTTTCGAAACTCTTCTGGGACTTATGCTGTCCAATCAAAGGTTGTTCCTTTCAGACATTCGGTCAATGGTGCGGCAATGGTGCTGAAACCTTTGATGAACCACATGTAGAATGAAGCAAGACCGTGGAAACTTCTAACGTCATAGGTGGTCCTCGAAATTGGCCAGTCTCAGATCGCTTCGATTTTGCTCTGGTCAACTTGATCCTTGGAGATGACGTACCCCAAGAAGACAAGATTGGGGACAAGGAAATCACATTTGTTGATGTTACCAAAGAGGTGTTGTTTTCGAAGCTTGGCGAACAGCTGTCGAATATGTTCCAAGTGCTCATTTTCGCTGCGACTATACACAAGAATGTCGTCAAAATAAACAACGACGAACTTGCCAAGGAAAGGTTGGAACACCTGGTTCATCAATCTCATGAAAGTGCTTGGTGTGTTCGAGAGGCCAAAGGGCATAACAGGCCATTCATACAAGCCGAACTTGGTCTTGAACGCCGTCTTCCATTCATCTACTTCTTTCATAAGAATTTGGTGATATCCACTACGCAAATCCACCTCCGAGAAAACACAAACGCCATACAGCTCATCAAACATGTCATATAAACGAGGAATGGGAAACCTGTATTTGATCATGATCTTGTTGATAGCATGGTTGTCTACACACAATCTCCATGAACCATCCTTCTTAGGTATGAGGATTGCGGGAACGGAACATGGGCTGAGACTTTCTCGCACGAACCCCTTTTGAATAAGCTCTTCCACTTGCCGTTGTAGCTCCTTTGCTTCTTCGGGATTGCAGTGATAGGCTGGTCTGTTGGGAACCGTCACCCCCGAAATGAGATCAAATTGATGCTAGATATCTTGCAATGGTGGAAGTCCTCCTAGCATCTCCTTCGGAAACACGTCCTCGAATTCCTGAAGTAATCTCTTTACTAGAGGGTGTGTAGTTGCTTCTGCCTCCATGCTTTCCTCGAGGATCATCAAGACGTACATGTGCTCATTGCCTCGAACAACCTTGATCAACTCAACTTGCTTCGGAATTTGACATTGAGCATCCTTCAGTGGCCTTGACGTGGCTGGTGCCGACAATGATAAAAGCATGATCTCCTTCTGGTCCATGGAGATAGATTAGGTATTTCGATACCCATCATGAACAGCTCGTTGATCATATTGCCATGGTCTTCCCAACAACAAGTGGCATGCGTCCATTGGTACGACATCGCAGGTCACCGTGTCCCTGTAGTTTAACCAGTAGACAAGGAGGTGAGAACGTGTTTAGTTACCCGTATGTCGCTGTCCTTGTTTAGCCATTGAAGCTTGTAAGGTTGGGGGCATGGATTCGTAAGCAACTTTAACTTCTCCAACATGGTAGTTGACGCTACATTGGTGCAGCTACTGCTATCCACAATCACATGGCACACCTTCTCTTGTACTGTGCAACGGGTTTGGAAGATGCACTCTCGCTGGTCAGACTCCTCCGGTACGACGTTTGCATTTAGAGCCTTGCGAACCACGAGAAATTCTCCCTCATCTGGCTCCTCCACATATTCTTCTTCAGCATCCCATATGGGTCCGTCCTCTCGAGTTCCTTCACTATCATCATTGTCGGATAGCTCCTTGATGGTGATCGTCCTTCGGGAAGGACATTCAGCCGTGACATGTCCATAACCTTGGCATTTGAAGCATTTTCGGCCCCTTCCAGCTTCTTGGGGTGGTCGGAATTCTTCTTTTCCTTTCTCCTTACTGGTTGCCAATGGATTAGATCGAGATGCTGTATTGCCTCTACTAAGAGGAAAAGCCTTAGTAGCTGGCCATGGTGATGCTCGTTTCACTTGCTGCTTCTCAATCTTATAAGCAAGGTTGCACACATCGTCAAAGCTCCAATAAGGTTATAACTCCACCGCATCTGCTATTTGTGATTTTATACCCTTGATGTATCTCGCAATGGTCTATTCATGTGGCTCATATATGTCACATTGTAACATGAGCTGTTCGAACTCGCGGGTGTACTTCGAAACTGATGTTGATTGTTGCAACAAATTTAACATGAGGAAAAGGTCCTGACGATAGTGCTCCGACAAGAAGCGCTTCTTCAAGGCTCGCTTCATCTTTTCCCATGAATGTATTTTCTCCTTACTCTCACGTTGCCTTTGGTGATTGAGACTCTCCCACCATAGACTCGCGTACTTACGGAGACGGAGCGCTGTCATCTTAGCACGTCTGTCTTCAAGGATGTCTTCATACTCGAACACCCTCTCGATTGTGTGGAGCCAATCAAGAAATTCTTTAAAATCTATCTTCCCTTTGAACTCCGGAATATCAACTCTTATTCCAAAAACGAGCAGGCTGACGTCGTCGATGGACCCCCTCTTGAGCTTCCCGTTCGCTGGACATCTCCACGAATGGGTTGTCTTCCTCCGCTTGAATAGAAGATGAATGTGAATGACCTTCCGACGTACCACATTCGCTGAGAAGTTGTCGAAGTTGACGCCTTAGATGTGCAATTTCACGCTCCAAATGAGTAGTGCGTGCTTCTTCAAGAGAAAGGCCGCGTGGAACTCTTCTAGCCATAACCTCCTGCTCTGATACCAAATGATGCGGAAATACCCAGCAAAGGAAACTTGAACCTAAACAAATTAAGAACGAACTCGAACAAGGTCTGGATAGAACAACCTCAAACCCGGATACAACGATGGCACCACCGTGAACCAAAGGCTGCGAAAACACTCTCAACTCACCATACTTAGATACTATGCTAAGTGATACAGAGAAAAGAAAGAACCACTCAAGTTTAAACTTTCCAAAAGATCTGTCTTTCTCCTTCAGCATAGAACTCTTTAAAAGACATCGAAGAGAGAGTTCTAGATAAACTGCACTAAATGCACTCCCAACTAACCCCTTAATCATTTCCCCCACTACCACCATCCCACTAACTTCATAAATGACTCCATTTAAGACTCTAATACTTCAAATTCGTCCTTCCATGGGCTGGGTCTTAAGTAGGGGTCTTATTTCTCCAAAATGCTTCAGACTTGCTGAAATGAAGCATTACATGGTCCAAGCCATTCCAACACATTATAGGCCACAACTTCCTCCTTGATTGTAACTTCTTCGATCTGGTTGTATTGCGCATCAGGAAACATTTGTAGGCAAAGGTTAATGGGGGACACGGTTTATTAGTGGCTATCATGGAAAGATATGGAAGATCTCAAGACCATGGAAGGAAATAGTTGTCAAGAGTATTCAAAAGGAAAATAGATATTCTATTAGGGGCGCAAACTTGACAGAATGATCGGTGTGGCCCAACTAGGATGTCATTGCTATGGACAGAGTAAGAAACTGTGAAGAACAGAAGAGACGAGCTGAGCAAGAAGTTGTGAAGAACAGAGAGGAAGCGGCGTGAGCGGAGGAAGTGGAGAAAGGAAGACATGTTTCTGTTATATTGCTCATAAAATGTATTGTTACATTGCTTCTGTAGGTTGGGGGGTTACAAGTAGTTACAAAAGAATAGTTATAAGAGGGGGAGATGGGGGGGTGGTTGAGTCGGTTGTATTCTGGTAGTCATCTTCTTCCTCTTGTTCTTCTGTCCTTCTACCTGTATCCTGCAAGTTGGGAATTGATTGAATGATGAGATTCGACTGATGTTCAATCTCAGTCCAGGAGAATGCTGCTGCCGATGCGTTGTCTCGAGTGCAAAGCTCGGAATTAATGTCCTTGGTGCTATCTCAGGTTAGTACAGATTTAAAACTGCAGATCCAGGACAGCTGGGAGCGTGATGATCAGCTGCAACTTTTAATTCAACAGCTTCAAAGAGGACTTGTTAGGCCACATTATTCTTGGTTTCAAGATGAATTACGGAGAAAAGGGAAGTTAGTGGTGGGCTGTGATTCTGCATTACGACAGAAAATTATTTCTTTGCTGCATGATACGCCTACAGGGGGACACTCTGGAATGCAAGCCACAGTGAAACGTATCGCTGCTCTATTTTACTGGAAAAAAATGAAAAGGGATATCCGGAATTACATTAGAGAATGTGTTGTCTGTCAGCGGTGTAAGCCTTTACTGCACAAGTCGGCTGGCCTCCTTCAACCTTTGCCGATTCCTGATGCTATTTGGACAGACGTGTCCATGGATTCCCTAAATCTCGTGGGAAAGACACTATACTGGTTGTTGTAGACAGGTTAAGTAAATATGCACACTTCCTGTTGCTGTCACACCCCTTTACAGCGGTTTCTGTGGCCCAATTGTTCTTGGACCAGATTTTTCGTTTACATGGTATGCCAAGAACGATTGTTTCGGATAGGGATCGTATATTTGTCAGCACTTTCTGGAAAGAGCTCTTTCGGTTGCAGCAGGTGGACTTGTTGATGTCCTCAAGCTATCATCCTCAAACGGATGGACAATCGGAAGTGGTTAATAAATGTTTAGAAACCTATTTGCACTGCATGACAGGGGAACGGCCGAAAGAGTGGGCAAACTGGATTTCTCTAGCTGAATGGTGGTATAACACCACGTTTCATACAGCTATTCAGAAGACTCCTTACGAGGTGGTGTATGGTCAGCCTCCCTCGATCCATTTACCTTATGTGGTGGGTGACAGTTCAGTGGACGCAGTCGATCGAACTATGCAGGCCAGAGAAGATTGTTTGCAAATGCTTCGTTTTCATTTGCATCGAGCCCAGGACAGGATGAAGAGTCAAGAGGACAGAAACAGAGTTGACAAACAGTTTGTAGTGGGGGATTATGTCTATGTGAAATTGCAGCCATATAGACAGAAAACATTAGCATCTCGTTCTTCAGTCAAATTGTCTCCACGGTACTTTGGTCCTTTCCCGGTGGCTGCTAAAATTGGAACTGTGGCGTATCGTTTAGAACTCCCAGTAACGGTGAAGGTACATCCTGTATTTCATGTGTCTTTACTGCGAAAACATGAAGGTCCACCTCCTATTGTGTGTTCTGTGCCTGATGTTGATGGTCAACAGCTTTTGACAGCTGAACCACTCAAAATATTAGACAGAAAGTTGGTCCGCAAGGGAAATGTGGGTGTAGTATATCTTTTGATTCAATGGACTAATGGGGAATCACAGGATGCCACTTGGGAGCCTTATACAGACTTGGTTAAACGGTTTCCAGCTTTTGATTTTGGTTCAACTTGAGGACAAGTTTTTGTTAAGGGGGGTGGAGGACGGTGATGTGAACCGTGATGTAGGACTGTGAGGAGAACTGTGATGGGTGAGCAGAGGGAGTGTTATATGGTAGTGTGAACAGGATTGTATGAAAAGATGAATAAGGTGAATAAGGGAAATAAGCTTGAGGACAAGCTTCATTTTAAGGGGGATGGATTGCTATGGACAGAGTAAGAAACTGTGAAGAACAGAAGAGACGAGCTGAGCAAGAAGTTGTGAAGAACAGAGAGGAAGCGGCGTGAGCGGAGGAAGTGGAGAAAGGAAGACATGTTTCTGTTATATTGCTCATAAAATGTATTGTTACATTGCTTCTGTAGGTTGGGGGGTTACAAGTAGTTACAAAAGAATAGTTATAAGAGGGGGAGATGGGGGGTGGTTGAGTCGGTTGTATTCTGGTAGTCATCTTCTTCCTCTTGTTCTTCTGTCCTTCTACCTGTATCCTGCAAGTTGGGAATTGATTGAATGATGAGATTCGACTGATGTTCTTTGCCGATCAGTCCTTCTATCATTCCTAGTTCTTCTCCGGTCTGTATCCCAGAAGAACCATTGCAGTCATGTGGCCACACGATCGAAGCAGCCTACCACAGAAAGGTTGGTGTAGCCACACGAAAATTTGGTGTGGCCACACGAGGCGAGAAGATTTTCTGGAATATTTCTAGAATATTTCCTAATCTTTCAAGATTTACCCTGACTGTATAAAGAGCATCAAAGTGAATTTAGTGAGGAGATGGACCAGAGGAGAGCCGTCGAGAAGGAGTTCTAGTTTTCTTAGTTTTCGTTTACGATGAGTTTTACTTTTAGTTTCTGGTTTTTCGTCAATCTTGTGATAAACTAAGTTTTCGTTCTAGGGTTATGACGGAACCCAATATGTAGCCGGATTACTTTTGACTCAATTTGATTTAATGCGTTTAAGACTTCGTTTATTTATTTTATTATGTGCTTAATGCTTGCGATTGCCTGATCAACAATCCGTATTGATTTCTTAACCTATTTGAACTCGGGAGGGGAATTTTAGGTTTAGAAGGAGGATAAAATAGCCTTGGTTAACGTCGAGGAATCGAGTTAATTTAACGAGTACTATAGGAATATACATGCTTGTCTTAGGTAGCCAGATTAAGATTGGAACTTAATGAACTTAATTCAACTATTAATTCCCATAGGAATATAGGGGGTTTGGTTGGGTTAGGTATTTATCTTGTGTAGGTCGAAAGATGCATAAGAGTCGCTGAGAATCATAGGTTAATAAACTGGTTTTGGACAATTTAATGATGAAGAGGGGATTGAATGGTCTGGTGAAATATCGAGAGAAGTCGTGATCCAAGGCTCTTCTCATTTGATTAATTCTCGTATTTTCTGCTATTTAGTTTCTTATTAGTTTATTTTCCTAAATCCTTGTTTTACTTGATTTGCTACGGACACACGTGCCCACAGTAAGGATCGAGAGTCACGTCACTTGCCTATATTTGGATCGTCGTGTGACTTGGGTGCATTTATGGTAGCCCCTTCATTCTTTGCTTACCTCATTCATCGTCAGCCTTAAACGTGGGGTCGGGACTGAAGACAGTTTCATTGCCATGTCGTTCGTGACGGATGAGTTGGGGCGAATGGGTGCCGCTCCGCCCGTAGTGAAGGTTATGTTCTCGCTCCTTCGAAGGTCTCTTTGCCATTCGTGGGGTGAACGCCAGGCAGACCAAGCAGTTTGGACGAGGCTGGAGCGAAGACGGTCGGCGCTGTCTCAGCCGCTCGTCTCCTTTGCTCGGGTGCATGAGCTGTCTCTTGAGGAGATGAACCTTCTCAAGGAGAAAGAGGGGTTGTTGGTTGCTCTCCAGTGTCTTCAGGGCAAATTGGATGCTACACGTGCGAATTTGGACGTCGCCCGTGCAGAAGAAGCAACTGAGCGCGCGGTCGAACGAGAGTGAGAGTCTTTGGAGAAGGAGGGGGACCAGGCCACGGATGTTGAGGTAAGAGAAGTGATGGCCGCTGGATTGGGCATAAAACGAGGATGACCAATCATCCTCTGTATTACTCGTTTAATGAGTTTGTTAGAGGCTTCCGCTTGCCCATTTGACTAGGCATAATACGGGGTTGAGTTGAGCACTTTAAACCCAAAATCCTCGGCAAATTCGTCCATAAGTTCGCCGTTGAACAATTTTGCATTGTTTACTACGATACTTTGGGGAACTCCGTACCGGTAAACAATGATGTTTTTTATGAATTCAATCACGTCCTTTTGACTAATGGTCTTATAAGCCGTCGTTTCTATCCATTTGGTAAAGTAGTCCGTACCGGTAAGCATCTCCTCTGCTTGAGTGAGGATGGATTTCCCCTATGATATCTAACGCCCACGTCCTGAAAGGCCATGGCTTTACTATGATGTTCATCTCAACTGCGGTGGTTCGCTTTACTGGTCCGCATCGTTGGCAAGCCTAGCAGGCTCGAGCCATTTCGATGCAATTCTTGACCATCGATGGCCAGTAGAAACCGTGTCGTTTGATCGACCAGCTCATCTTAATCCCAGCATGATGCGCTCCGCAAAACCCTGCATATGTTTTCATCATGATTGGGATAGCTTCATCTAGGTCAGCGCACCTTGAAAGGACGTCTTCGTCATTTTTTCTGTAAAGAACGTCATCGAGGAGCACGTAGCATCTGGCAATCACTCGAATCCTCCTTCCAACTTTTGTACTGGAGTCTCTGAGGAATTGTCGTATCGGTTCTCACCAATCCTCTTTTCCTTCGAACAGGTCGGTGGTATATGCTTCTTCGTTTCTTTCCTTACCATCATTGTGGAACTCAGGTCGTTTGCTTACGAACGGAGTCCTGTTGTTTTTGGATGCTCCCAAGTCATTGATCAACCCCGAGGCCCATTGTGCTATGTGATTGGCATCTTGATTGTTGCCTCGTCTTACGTGGACGATCTCGGCCCTGCGCAATCTTGCGAAGAGTTCTTTCGCTCTGCGTAAGTATTGACTAAAGTTGGGTGCGTGGCACTCACTTTGGTCAAGAAGGTGTTGAATCACCAGTTGTGAATCGCAGCATATTTTTACGGTTTCCACTTTCTAATCTAGTGCGAGTTGCAAGCCTAAGATTAAAGCCTCGTACTCTGCTTCATTGTTGGTCACTTTCCCGTTAATACGACAAGCTATCCTGGTTCCCGCTTTCCATGGTATCTCGATAATGATGCTCACGCCAGCTCCGAACTTGTTAAAAGATCCATCAAACCAAATGGTCCATCTTTCGCTTGGGTGAACTTCCTCGTGTATAGAATCGATATTACCTTCCCCATAATGGGTTATGAATTCAGCTAAAACATGGCCCTTAACTGAGTTTTGTGGCTTGTTGTAAATATTGTATGCTGAGAGCACTAAGCTCCACTTGCTTATTCTTCCTGTGAGTAGGGGATTGTCAAAGAACACCTTGGTAACAGGGGTTTTAGAGACGACGAAACATTGTTAGACTCGATGTAATGTCTAAGTTTCACTACCAAGTAGTACACCGCTTAGCAAACCTTCTCAGTTGAAGTATATCATTTTTCGGTTCCTGTGAGTAGGCGCGACAAGTAATAGACTGCCCTTTCTACTCCATCATGCTCTTGTGCTAACATTGATCCAATAGTGGACTGGGATGCAGCCACATAAAGGATGTATGGTGCGTTCACGTTTGGTGGTGCCAGCACGAGAGGTTTGGTCAGATAGTCTTTTATTTCTTGGAACGCTCGCTCATGTTGCGACGTCCAGTTTATCTGTCCTTTTCCTTTTCCTTTTAGAATCGTTGAGAAAACAGCTGTTTTAGATGCCACATTGCCTATAAAGCGGCGAATGTAGTTTATCCCGAGGAAGGCTTGAAGCTCCTTCTTGCTCTGTGGAGCTGGGAGGTTTTGAATGGCACGAGTCTTTAAAGGGTCTACCTCAATCCTCGTTGGTGCACAAGGAACCCCAAAAACTGCCCTTTTTGTACTCCGAAGGCACATTTTAATGGATTGAGTTTGAGGTTATGCTTTCGCATTCAAATGCTTCGCTTAAATGATGGTGATGATCTTGCCTCCTCTTAGATTTTACCACCATATCATCAATATACACCTCTATTGTCATTCTTATTAATGAGGCGAAAATCAAGTTCATTGCCCTTTGATACGTAGCCCCAGCATTCTTTAATCTGAAAGGCATGACAACTCACTCGAATATCCCATTTGGGCATCTGAATGTTGTTTTATGCACATCTTCTTCAGCAATTAAGATTTGGTTGTACCCAGAGTAACCATCCATAAATGACATTAGCTTGTGTCCAGCCGACCTATCTATAAGATCATCAGCAACGGGCATGGGGTACTCGTCTTTAGGTGTTGCTTTGTTTAAATCACGGAAATCTACGCACACCCTGATCTTGCCATTTTTCTTAACGACGGGTACTACACTAGAAATTCAATCCACGTATCTGGTCATCCTTATGTATTCGGCTTTAAACAACTTCTTGATTTCATCATAAACCATTTGGGCTACTTCTCGCGACATTCTCATAGGAGTTTGTTTTATTGTATGTTGGGAGTCGGTGTTCGACTAAGTCCCGGTTGAGACCGAGCATCTCCATATAGTCCCAGGCGAAACAATACTTATAGGTGTGGAGGACTTTACTTATGTCTCTTGCCTCGACTTCATTTATGAGCAAATTGAGGTAAGTGACACGCCGGATATCCGTAGTCCCTAGATTTATTTCCTTTTAAGGGTCGCAAGGAACAACGAAAGTACTAGGAACTTGTTTATTGCATGAATGAATCGTTAGCATGTCTTGGCATGCTTGAGGGCACACATTACATGGTGTCCTATTTACCGGATCGAGCCCTTCACTCTCCATTGGACAAAGATGGGTTGAGAAGTCTATTGGGCTCCAAGTCCACCTCCGTTTGTTGTTTTTCGTTGTCGCCTCGTATCCCAGCCTCATGCATATCTTTCTCCAGCGGGGCCAGATCTTCATTAACCTCGAGTTGTAACTCGTCCCCCCTTCCAATTGGGATGATCGGGTTTTGACCCGGCGCCAGCGGTGGTCCATCATATGAAACCAGGAATTCGTAGCCCGCTTCACCTAAAGGGCTCACATTTGGGTCCCCCATAGCATACCTCTGTTTCAGTGTCATATCTTTGACCTGCATGAGTGCCCCCACGAAGACATAAGGCATGTTAACATTTTCATTTGCTTCTCCTCTAATGACTTCTAAGCCATGTTTCCGCCATAATAGGAGTTCTTGGTGATGGGTAGAAGGTATGGCTCCAGCCTTGTGAAGCCAATCTCTTCCAAGCAAGGTATTAAAAGAAGGCTTTATGTCAATGACGAAAAAAGCCGTCTTCTTTTCATGTGTGCCTAATCGGAGCTTAGCAGAAACTACGCCTAAACAAAAAGAAGTTTTTCCATTGAAACCACTGACTCTTACGTCAGTTTCCCCAAGTTCAGCTATGTCATCCCCTAGGCTTCTGTAAGCTTCAAGGGGGAGCAAGTTGATAGTTGCTCCATTACCTACAAGGACACGACGTATTGCTTCGTTGTAAATTATCGCTTGGATATGGAGGGGAAACATGTGTTTCCGTAATGCTGCAGGTGGTTCTTTTAACCACCTACTCAGAAAGTTCCGAGGTATTTCGATGGTAGTATTAAGATTGAAGGGTAGAGCTAGCCTACCTTTCACATGACTGCCTCCCTTTTTAGTGAATTCAGCCGGTAGCAAGCAGTTTCTTTCGCCTCGGGTGGAATTCTGGATTGAATTGGGTTGTAATCGCTCAGCGAGTTAGACGCAAGGTCACTTTCGCTTGATTCTTTCACTTTCTTAGTGTCAGAGAATGCCGTTTTGGCACGTTTATCTGTAGCGCATCGACCCCTCATTTCTCTTCGTTTATCTACAGCGCATCGACCTTTTTGGTGTAAGCCCCTCTTTGATTGGACTCGCTATCACCCGCAAGTCCTTGTCTCATGAGTTCTTCAGGGGTGAAGAGCCCTTTATCTCCATTCGGCGGGATCCCCTTTCGTTCCAAGTGTTTGTCCGTGCGCTGTATGCCTTAGGGCCATTGTTGATTCCCATCGCCATCTCCTCGAGGCGATTGAGATCATACCATTCTGTCCTTCGTTCATTGAGGAGGTACTTCCTGAAAGTATGGCAATAGTCTGTAGTATGTGACGTATCAATATGCCAGCAACAACAGTTGTGTTGTATTCCTTTGGGGTCAGCCGGACACTAAAGTATCCCTTTGCTCACGAACTGCTTGAACAACATGTTAACGATGAGTGTCTCGCTAGTTTCAGGTAATTGATCTCTGTCTCCCTGCATTGGCAAAGGAATCGCAGTTAGGTAATTGACATCAAAGGCCTTTATGTCAACTAAATCACCGAATGAATGCGATTCCGTTAACGCCCGATCTTGCGAGTCTGGGAAATGCAATTCCTTAGACTCAATAAGGTCTTGCACCAAGTTTCTAAACGTGATGCAGTCCCTGGTAGTAGTGTGAATGACCCATGCCATTTATAGAAGTATGGCCCAATTTCAGTCGAATTCGTCCATTTTGGAGCATGAACTCCAAAATTTCGTCAGTTTTTGCCTCATTGAATGAATATTTCCTTTTCTCCTGAGTTTTTGGGGACGCTTTAGCCCGGAAATTTTTCTTGGTCAATTCGTCGCTCGTCAGAGGTCGCCCTTTCACATATTCTGTGACGTCAACATCCACGACTTGTTCTGCTTGATAAGTCATCAAGGGTCCTATGACCAAACTGCCTTTCGCTTGTGTTTTCTCCTTAAGGAGATTCTCATACCGGATAGCTCTCCTGGCCAATTCGTTCCAATCTCTGAAGACCTCTCCTTCCAATTTCTTCCTGAGTCGAAGAAGAAGGGAGTCCGGGGCGATGGTAATGATCTCATATTCAGATGCAGAGTTTTACACCTGAACCGTGTTTTTCGAAACTTGTTTAGAAATACAGCCATGGGCTCACCAGGTTGTTGCTTCATGTGAGTGAGATCTTGCAAGGTCACCGCCGAATCGGTCTGAGCAAACGCTCGCGTGAATTGGATTTGCATGTCATCCCAGTTTCTCACTGAATTAGTAGGAAGGTTTACATACCATGTGAAAGCTACTCAAGTGAGAGAGCTTGGAAACAAATGGAGTCCATGGCAGCTTCTCCCGCCTGGTGGGTGAAACGGGCGATATGATCCACAGGCGAAACGCTTTCTTCACCCAAAAAGCGGGCGAATTCAGGAACACATTATCCCCTTGTAAAAGGATAATCCCGATCAATGTTATTAGGGTAAGGAGCCCGATAAAGTTGCACCTCGTTAGCGTCATCCGCCCTAGGGATCGCCTGTTCCACTAAACGGGTGACGTAATCCCTGATTTCAGGTGCGAGATCTGGTTGCGTTGTTGCCTCCTGAATCAGCATTCCCCTTCCGTGTACAGGCTGAGGAGAGTATTCAGATCGTTCATGATTTTCAGTTGAATTAAACTCGTTATCCACAGGCCAATTGACATTCTCTCTACTTCAAAAAGGGGGCTGATACGTCACATGATGACTTTGTTGTGCAGCCGCCCTGTACTCGTTTATCACAAGTGGCGGATTACTCTGTATGACCTTCGTGGGGCCAACTGGGATGACTGGGACATCATCTAGGTCCACCTTTTTCTTTCTTTCAGCGATTGAGGCCCTGTGATGGTAATAATAAGATTGTCGCCTAGTGGCTGACTCCTCTTTCCTATTACTGGGGCTGCCTATCGGTGCCCCTGTCATAGTTCCTAGGTTTTGAAAGACTGCTTCCATTTTAGAATCGATCTTCTCTTTGAGGCGTCGTGCTTCCTAGGTTTTGAAAGACTGCTTCCATTTTAGAATCGATCTTCTCTTTGAGGCGTCGTGCTTTTGATCAATAGCACCGACTTTCACCATTAAGAGTTGGAGAGTACTCATGATGGCAGATAGCTCTCCAACTATGGCTAGGTCTGAGTTGTTCCCTTTCCTCCTCTTTTCCCCAACGGAGTGGTTATCTCCGAGGTTGTTCGAATTTCCACCAGCTCGAGTTCTACGCACTTTGGCTTCGATTTCTCCCACTATGGTCAACAAATGTGTGTTCGCTCCGAAAGTGACCGCGGACAAGTCGGATCCAAATACGTCGAAAATCTCTAGTGCTACCGGCGAATTGGTGCCCGGAGGTTCGTTGTATTTGTGTGTTTGGTCGCCGTATGGAATAAAAGAAAGAGACGTAGAAGACATCGGAAGAACATCCTTAAGTGGAAGCACTTACGGATGCCATCGACGATGTTTCGGAAGTAAACCAGAGCGTAGGAGCACAAAGAGAGCTCGAACGCTGGAAAGATAAATTGACAATATATGTCCGTCTGTAGAGAGATGTCTTTGTACAATGCCTAAGAACAAGTACTTATAAGCTAGACCTACATATATATGGTAAAGTAATATTGCACATATATTACGTTTTCTTTGCTGTTGGTCTCCATGGATTATCTCCTTTCCAAAGAGCAATTTTGGCAACAAACTCCCTCCGAATCTTGAGATCGTCTGGAGCCTTCCCTAACAGCTAAGTTGATCGATCTCATTGCCCATTGGCCTTCGCCGTAGAGTTTCCTTGCTTCCGCTGCCCCTTGTCCAACTAACAGCTAAGTTGATCGATCGCATTGCCCAACTAATTGTCGCATGTTGCTTCCGCTGCCCCTTGTCGCACGTCGCTTGGTAACCCTGTCGCATGGTGACTGCTTCGCCCAGCAAGCTTTCACCCGGTGTGTTTCCGTTGTCACCTCCTTACTGGATTTCCGTTCTTTAGGCCTGCATTCTGGACCGTTAATACACAGACGAGACCGAGATCTGTGGCCCAGAATTTCTATTGTTAAACACTAATGTTTCAAGATTTACCCTAACTGTATAAAGAGCTTCAAAGTGAATTTAGAGAGGAGGCGGACCACAGGAGAGCCCCAAGATGGGAGTTCTAGTTTTCTTAGTTTTCGTTTAGGATGAGTTTTCCTTTTAGTTTCTGGTTTTTCGTCAATGTTGTGATGAACTAAGTTTTTGTTCTAGGGTTATGATGGAACCCGATGTAGCCGGATTAGTTTTGTCTCTATTTGATTTAATGCGTTTTTATTTTGTTCTTAATGCTTGCGGTTGCCTGACCAACATTCCATATTGATTTCTTAACCTATTTGAACTCGGGAGGGGAATTTTAGGTTTAGAAGGGGGATAAAATAGCCTTGGTTAACGTCGAGGAATCGTGTTAATTTAACGAGTACTATAGGAATATACGTGCTTGTCTTAGGTAGCTAGACTAAGATTGGAACTTAATGAACTTGATTCAACTATTAAGTCCCATAGGAATATAGGGGTTTAGTTGGGTTAGGTATTTCTCTTGTGTATGTCGGAAGAAGCATAAGAGTGGCTGAGAATCTTAGGTTAGTAAACAGGTTTTGGACAATAACGATGGGGTTGAATGATCTGGTGAAATATCGAGAGAAGTCATGATCCTAGATTTTTCTCAGGTGATTAATTCTCATATTTTTTGCTATTTAGTTTCATGTTAGTTTATTTTCCTAAATCCTTATTTTACTTGATTTGACTACTTCACGATTGTTTACCATTGATCGCAGGATATTTCTAAAATAATTCTCCGTGGGAACGTCTTTTACTCATTACTCTATTACTTATGCGACTCGTGCACTTGCGGGACCCAAACCATCGAACAGTGGCAAGCTAGAGGCATCTTAATATCCATCTCCCCAGACCTCATTTATTTTATAATATATTAATGGAGATGAAGAAGACGAAATAAGTTGTAAGGCAAAGTTTGATCTAAAAGCAGGCATTTGCCAAAGTTGATATTTCATCCTTGGGAACACCAAATCGAACAACGACAACAAGGACAAGGAAGATGATTATCCAAGCATATTTACCTTGGTTGAGGGAGGTCTAAACTTGGAAGCAAGGACAACCACTAGGACAAGGAAGAAGGAAGGTCTGCTCTTGGAAGCAGTCGCCTTTCCACTGGAAGCAACTCATACGAGCTTCTAGGCAAAGTTTAAGGTCAATTAATCTTTGGTTTTTGCGCCATCGTTCGTAGTAGTTTGTTTTAGATAGGTTGTAGTTAAACCTGATACGTGGTCTTACAGATATGACGAAACACATTACTATGAACCTACATGCTTGTGGGAAGATGTGTTTTTCTAGTCTAGCCTCATACAATGGTGGTAGGGTAGTGAAGCATGGTGATGTTGACACTGATTTACAGGGATATCCTTCTTTGGTTGCTCTAGCCAAAGATTTTAGTTTATTAGGGTGCAAAGAACGTGGTATGAGTATCCATGGCATAGTTTGTTGATGTTGAGTAACATTTTAGGAGACTTGGAAAATGTAATTAAAATAGTATATGAATGGGAAGAAGGTGAGAAAGTGAACATATACTACAATGATGAGGAAGGGAGGGTAAGTAATTTTGATGTAGGTGCTCATTCTAATTGTCTTGATCATGATCTTTCGGAGTTTCATGATGAGTCAAAAGAAGATGATCCTAGTGTAGAAGACGAGAATATGGATGAGATAAGGGCTACAATAGATGAATTGGTGTAAGACTTTGGGCTGATGTAGATCCTAATGAGGAAGAGGAGGAAATAGATGAGGTTAGGACTGTTGTAGATGAATTGGATTAGGAGGAGGAATTTTAAGTTGATGCCGATGTTGATGATGTGGACATGGCGGAGCTAGGTGTTGAGTCAAAGTATGAGAAAAGTGACGAAGAAATAGGAGATGATGTCTTTCAATCATAGGAGAAAGATGAAACAAATTGGTCATCTCGTATTAAGTAGCTTCCCGCTGACCGGGCCATGGGCCATGCTTCATAATAAGGCTTAATTTGGTCGTGAACACTTATGTTTGGGTTGAGCTTGTGGCCCCCCTATTAGAGGTGGCAAAATGGGTAAACAGATCGGGTTCGTTTACAGACACGATAAGACATGACACGAAACATGCCGACCCGAACACATACGTTTAGGTTTTTGTGTCATCAGAGTATATCCAAACATGAACCATTTTATAACAGGTAGACATGAAACGACCCATTAGACAATCATTACAAAATAGACATACGATACAAACTACATCATAATTCAATAAGAAAAAAATACAAAAAATCCATAGCAACTCCATGATAAAAGGAAAGAGAAATCAATAAAAATGGGTAAGGAGCATAAAGGAAAAAGAAATCAATAAACATTTATAAACATAAAAAACCTAGCGTTTGGGAAACAATTGATGCTTTTTTATTAAAACGGGTCTTAATGGGTAAAGAAAACATGACCAAAAACCAACCTGTTAACATATTATGTATAACGGGTTGACACGGTAACGACACGAATATGTTAGGACCAAACCCAGATACGAAAAATACGAGTCGTTTTCATGTCGTATTTTCGAGTTGTGTCCAAAATTGCAACCCCTACCCACTATGACACAAATAAACATTATTTTATAGACTTGGGTTTATAGCCAATTCATATCTAAAGCTTTTTTATGGGTTGGCTTTATAGCCTATTTTTAGTCCATATAAATGGGGTATTAATCTCGATATGAAACCCATGTTGTAATAATATTATAGATAAAAGTTAATGTCTATAACTGCCCTCGTTTTAATTCATATCTCGTATATATTATGGGTGATATTGCGACGAGAATAAAAATAATAAGAACATATTATAAATATTCGGCAACTTCGTAAGTAAGTATGTAATCTCTATAACAATGATACCAACTGCGATAAATCATCCCAGACAAGTATTATGGGATATTACTTGAAGCACTTATATATTCTTTTGCCACCATGTATACACGGTCACCAAATTCATGGGAAGTATTCCATGGATTTTTTTATGGAGCAAAAATAATACCAATAAAACTTAGTAATAAATCAAACCGATGAAGATGATGAAACGTTCTTGTAGAATTCTCACCCTTTACTTTAAAATGTATTCGGACGGTAATGTGATGTGTCTTATATTCATCTGACCCCTTGAAATATTCATGGAGATACTCGTATAATACTTTCCCTTTATCCGAATTACGGATATTGCAAGGAAATAATTTTAAATGTGTGAATTCCTTCCTTTTATAATGTTCATAAGCGCGGTTATCAAATCGAATATCAATATAAGATTATGGAGATAACAATAGCGAACCCGTTTTAAAACAAACCCATGATGCTGGTATTTACTTTGCTGCATTCGAGGGCGAGTTCTTGGAGCAATCTTGTCTCCTCATTAATCCTTTCTTCTCTAATTCTTCCGGCAAGGTCGTGAATATCTGTAGCGCGATTCCTCCGTGCTCGCACATGACCATACTCCTTAGGAGCTTTCTCGCCACATGAAGACCTTAATCTGAACTTTTTTTTATAAAGCAATTTTCTTATGCCGAGTAATATTTAATCAAGTCATAGCAAGCTTCATTTTCTGCATTTATCACCGGTAACTGACATGAGATGTAATATTGTAAAAATCTTATTATTTGATCATCTTACACATCACCTATGGATGCAAAAATGATTCAAATCTATCTTGAATTTCTTGTATAATAAAACCACAACGTATATATTTAACCTTGATTTCTTCATCCAGATTTTTGTCATGATCTCTGCAACCACATAGATAATGAGATGTAATATTGTAAAAATCTTATCATTGGATCATCTTACACATCACCTATGGATGCAAAAATGATTCAAATCTATCTCGAATTTTTTGTATAATAAAACCACAATGTATATATTTAACATTGATTTCTTCATCCAGATTTTTGTCATGATCGTTGCAACCACATAGATCATGAGATGTAATATTGTAAAAATATTATCATTTGATCATCTTACACATCACCTATGGATGCAAAAATGATTCAAATCTATCTCGAATTTCTTGTATAATAAAACCACATGTATATTTAACCTTGATTTCTTCATCCAGATTTTTGTCATAATATCTGCAACCACATAGATCATGATCAAACTTCTCATCTGTGATTTTTCTCGCCTAGTGGTTAAAATATCCAACGACTTTGATTTCCACTTCGACACCCTTGCGATAATGATTGAACTCTTCCCACAAACTCTTTGGTTCAACTTCTTGATTTTTCCGAGGGTTATGTTATTACCCCACTCGAACAGTCTATTCATGATCCTATGGCGATTTTGATCTCCTTTGCAACCAAATCCCTTCACCTTGACTTTTTTTAACTCATTTCCCCTTTACTTTTTTTTCATTTATCTTGCGCTTGCTTTGGCATGTTAACTGTACATTTGTGCTCACTTTTTGTTTATTTCGAATGTTTACGTGGGCAATTTTTTATAAATATATGTAGGCACATGTATGTGTATACATGAATGTATATTTCTTTTCGAATCCTAAATATCCTGTTAATAGAGGTCACTTTTATTTTCTTATGGTAATATTATTATCCTGTATGTATTATAGCCATTAAAGTGGAACCAAGTGTAATTCCGGGAATAAGTTTATTAAAAGAAACCGAGGATTTTTAATTTTAGAGAAATTTTCACCCAATTTCATATTTCCTTCCTCATATAAGGATTGGGCACCGGGGATGCAAAAGTCTGAAACCATCAAATTGAGGATATAGAAGAGCATAAAAAATTTGAACTAAGATGCTTCTTGAACCAATTTTCTGGGGGAGTCACCATACGATTATTCACATTCCTTGTTAAGAATTTGCAACACCTGTACAGTAACAATGATTTCCAAAAATAAGGATGTTCGTAATAAGCTCTAATTATCGTCTTCAAGCTCAGGTTCGCATGATACTCCATCAACTTCCCATTATTTAGTCTCCTAATCACAATCATCACAATCCATTGCTGATTAAGGAATCTCCACCAAGAAAATGTAAGTTCATGATATTGTTTTCTTCAAATAATAATTTCCTTATTTGTTTCTATCCCCTCCATAAAACTTGTCCAATTTGAGGACAAAATTGGAGGGGAGATATTATATGTGATTGGGTGATTTTGATTTATTTCCATAACCAAGAAATGTCTCGACACATTCCTCTAGAACATTATAAATGGAGGTGCGAGGAGCTCAAGACTCGACATTCTGTATTTCTTATTCCGTCGATTAGCTCTTCTGCTCTCTTTTTGTTGAATCGTTATCCTTTCATCATTTTGTATGTCCAATTCATATATTTTTCATTTTCTTACACAGCGAAGGTGTGACACCATCCCACGTCTATCTGAGCAGAGGAATCATGGGACTAACGTTTGGGGTCTGCGTCATTCTCTTCCTTCGTTGCTCTCCATCGATATCTTCGAGGGTTTTATCCGTCTCAGTAAGGTGCGTGGGATATCTTCATAATAATATTTTATATAGCCTTGTCAGACATTCCCTCGGCCCCTCGTACACATGGGACGTTGTTGGATATTCCTTCAGCCTCCCCGTAAACATTGGACGCTATCAGATATTTCCTCTGCCTCCAGTACACATGGGATCAATCCCAATTAGATATAATTTTGCTCCTGGTCATGTGTGTGATAATTTTTTGGGTCTTGCCCTAGTTAGGACAAGGTCACCAACCTGAAAGAAATGAGGTCGAACTTTCTTATTCAATGATTTTGACATTCTTTCTCATAGTATTAAATTTGTTGTTGGGATTCAAGACGTTTTTCATCCAAAGCTTCTAATTCATGTAAGCATGGTCGAACATTATCTTCTTGACATAGTCCCTCTTGTATGACTATTCGCATAAATGGAATGTATCGTAGGAATGACTACTTCAACACTCTAGACCAATGAGTATAGCATATTTTGAGTCACAGTTCCGTATGTCATACAATATGCCCATAGAGCCTTTCCGACTCATTCATGCTAATCTCTTTTAGCTTTATCAACCACCTTTTTTAGGATGTTATATAGCATCTTATTGAATGCTTCTGCCAACCCATTTGCGGCCGCATAATACATGGAAGAATTATACTGTTTGAAATCAAATTACTCATAAAATTTATCCATTGTCATATTAGAAAAGTTCGACCTCATAATAATGATGTAGCGAGGTACACCATAATGAAAGATGATATTATTCTTGATTAAGGTGAGCACCATTTCTTTTTTCACTTGCCAAAAGGATGCAACTTCTGTCCATTGGGATAAGTAGCCAGTTGCTGCTAGAATATTTAATGGCCCCCTTATGATTTTGGTGTTTAGGCCCTATAACATCTATCTCCACAAGCTTCAAATGGCCAGGATGCTACCGTAGGATTCAAAGGCTCAAGGGATTCATGAATGAAATTGGCATGAAACTAACAAGCTTGACACCTCTTTGCATATTTTAAACAATCATTTACCAACGTCGCCCAATAGTAACCCGTCCTTTTCAGTTGCAAGTGAAGTTTTAGCAGCTTCACAGACTCCAAAATGGCCATCTTCTAATGCTTTAGCGGCTTCTTCCTCTCTAAGGCACCATAAGAAAACTCATACGAAAGATTGATGGTAGAGAGTATTCTTAAAGTAGATAAAACGGGGAGCTCTTCACCTAATGTCCACCTTCTGTTTGGGATTAACAGGCAATTTTATATGTTCCAGAAAATTGATCAACGGCTGTCTCCAATTTTGACCTTCCAGATGATAGATAGAGATGATATTTACCTCCTCTTTTTCTTCATCAAAGATTAGCGACACCACCCAAGCTTGACATAGTTAGATTGTCTCCAAAGTCAGTGTAGAAGCTAAACTCACAAGCGCATTTGCTTGTATGTTTTCCCTTCTTAAGGTGTGACTTTTGGTGATATCAGAAAACCACCCGACATGTTTAGAGGTATACTCATGATATGACAAAATATGTGGCTTGCGAACTTTATATGTGGACAAAAGTTAGTTGATCACGAGTTTGGAGTCTTTATATACTCTCAAACTATGTATCTTGTTGTTCATGGCCATCTCTAGTCCTAATATGAGGGCTTGATACTCGGCCATATTATTTGAGCATAATTGTGTAAAGGTGTATGCATAAGGGATGACATCTTCCTCGGATTTGATGAAGACGACTTCCGCTCTCGCACCTCTGTGAAAAGCTGATCAATCAAAGAACATCTTCCATAGAGGGGGAGCCTCCACCATGATTACCTCATCGTTAGTTAATTCTTCTAAAACCTTCCAATCATCTGGTATAGGATGGTCAGCTAAGAATTTGACCAAGGCATGTCCTTTCACCTCCTTTAGAGGAACATGCAAACTCTCAAACTCTTGGTGCATGAGTACCCATTTCGCGAAACGGTGAAACAAGACTGGCTTTGACATAAAATACTTGAGACGATCTGCTTGTGATATGAGACGAATATAGTGCGATGTCGCAATTTTTTTGTAGTGAACTCAACATGAGGCATGTCTTCTCAATTGGAGAATAATTCAGCTCCGCACTGGTTAAAGTCCTGCAAAGGTAGTATAAAGCATTTTCCTTCCCATCATTGTTCTATTGGGCTAACAAGACACCTAATGAAGATTACTATGCTGCTATGTACGATATGGCTGGCCTTCCTATGATTGGTGCACTTAGGACCGACAAGTTCGACAACTATGCCTTTATGTTGCTGAACGAATTTTTACATGTTTCATCCCACTCAAAAGGAGTATCTTTCTTTATTAATGTATGAAAAGATGGAAGGGAAAACATCATCCAACCAGATTCGATATGAACCTTCGAATATATGTAAGTTTTCTTTCAAGTCTATTTAACTCGTGTATATTCCTTGGCTCTTGCATTTTCATAATCGCATCTATCTTTCACTAGTCGACTTCAATGTCTCAATATCGAACAATAAATCTAAGGAATTTTCCCGAAGTGACTCCGAAGGAACGCTTCAATGGGTTCTTCTTTATTTTTGCTGTCTGTTAAACAATTTTCTTATGTCATCAATATGATTGAGCCTTCGTCTAGATTCGACAACTAGATCATCCATGTAATACTCTATGTCCTTATGGAGGATATCATTAAATAAATGTCGCAGATAACAGCGGGGCTCGAGCATTGATGCGTATTCGAACCATAGTTGCATAGCTCTTTGGTATGAAGCTATTACATACTTTAACCCGTATAACAATATCTTCCTTTTGGGGTACGAAAAGCAGTCATCTTCTCATCCTTCGGGTCCATCTGAATTTGATTATAACCCGAGGACACATCATAAACTGAAGGCTTCATAGCCATTTGTCGCATTTACCACTATCTCAATGATCGAAAGAGGGTAAATTATCACAAGCTCGAAATTGACCATTTTTCTTCCTTACGAGTACAATATTCACAATCCATATTAGGTATTTCACCTCCCGAATAAATATGGCTTCTATGAGTTTGTTAATTTTAGCTTCTGTCAATGGGATCGACTCTGGCCGGAAACATTGTTGAGCTTGTTTTATAGGACGAAACCTATGCTTCACAGCTAACCTATGGACTGCTATCTTTGGGTCAAGGCCGGACATTTCTTCATACCTCTATGTGAAAACATCTTTGTATTTCTTTAATAGTTGGACATACATCTCCTCTTCTTCAAGTATTAAACTTGTGCTAAGGAAATATAGGGTGTGGATCCCCTTCTTCTCCAAGATCGACTTCTTTGAATTCTTTAACGGTAGACTTCTTCTCGCGTTTGAATAATTTTGGAGCTTCTTCTGCATCGTCCTCTTTTGGTGACAAGCAACAACATCCTTTTTGTTATCACTATGAAATGACTTCCCATTGCTACTTATAGATTTCCATGTCTTCATGCTCATTCTGGATACTTTACCGGCAGTTACTTCGACAATCGTTCGATGCTTCATTTGATAGGGAACTTTGCTACGAAGATCCTTGGTGTCTTCTACAATAATCGGGATATCTTCTTTCGGATAAACTCTCTTCTATACCATTCTACTTCTTAGAGCTTGACAAAATCTTAGTCGTGCCGACCGTCGATCTTCGCATAGATGAGGCTCCAAGTCGATCAAATACTAAAGTTCTCATGGGTACCGTCGTGATTTTATCATTAACTTCGATATATTGAGTTGAACAATTTTTCACTAGGAGATTAACAGGCTTAGGAGTGACATAACCAAGACCAAATTTTGACTTCGGACCATCACTTCCTATATTAGCTTCTTTTGAGGTTTTCCCAAGTGTCTCCAGGTCCTTTTAATCAGGTGCATAAATTAACTTAAATGCATTTGGATAAAACCCTTTGGTGCGCTTGTCGGGAAAATAATCTAGATAGATAATTGCCTCATTTTTAGGTTGAACGAAACCTTTTAAAGGTCATTTTCATCACAGGCCAGTTGAGGTCTTTTGGCAGCCCGAAAGGTGGTTTCGCAGCTTTTTTTAGGGCTCTCGGGATATAGCGCAAAATCGATATTTGCTGCTTCATCTAATCATTCGTACTCGTATATCTAGGCATTTGACTAACTGACGGCCCTTCTTGTTGAATGGGTGAAACATCGACGCTTGATTCCTTCGAGATATTCCTCACAATCGGTGTAAGCTATGGAGCCCTTTCTTCAATGCCAATGCCCTTTTTTAAGTAAAACTAGACATCGATAAAGTATGATTCTACTTCTATAAAGGGCTTTTCATCAGCCCATATTGTATGGGCTACCTGTCCTTCACAAATTTTAAAACATTGATGGAGTGTGGATGCAACAATTTCATATCCATGCAGTCACGACCGACCCAAGAGCATGTTATAGGTTGTATTGGAATCGATGACGTAAAACGTCGCTCCAGCTTCCATGTCTCCTATGGTGAGGGTGAAGCATACCTTTCCAACAGCTCGTTCTCCTTCCTGATTGAATCCTTGTATTATTAGTCGACTGCTTGATAAGTCTTCAACCCATCACCCAATCTCTTTCAAGGCCTTTAATGATAGGATGTTAACCGCCGAACCCTAGTCGATCAAGATGAGATTAATTTTCGTACCACAAAGATAGCCTAATACAAATAATTGTCGATTGTGAGATTTGTGGCCTACAAGAAGATCGCCTTGTGGCATAACATACATAACCGTATCGTCGATCGGCACTTGGATGTCGGGTTGAACTACAGAAGATGGTACATGCATTGCTCTCACCCGTTCTTATCTTATACCGACATCGTGTTGGGCCTAGTGGTAAGTATAGAAACTATTGTCTTCATGGATTACAACACTGTTGAACTAATACTAATTCTGAATAGACGCGACACATGATTGACATAAACCTTCGTGAGGAGAGAGATGACCCGTTGGATCCACGACACATATCAGGTATTTCTCGATAACCATGGCTTCTTGAGAGAATTTACCCCAATGCATTTTTATGGACAACATGAGGGGATAGAAGAGCCAGATGTAGAGCAGGAGCAACCGGAAGAGGAAGAGCAACCGAAAGAGTTGGAGCAAGACTAGGAGGATGAGGAAGATCAACAATATGCTGACATGTTTGACGTTGATCAACTTGTTCTGCCATCGTAGGATGATGAGGTGTACTCGTCTCTGGTGCTTGATCCGACTCCCACAGATGCTTTTCGTACTGCATTTGCCCATGCCTCTTTATCATCCACTCATGTAGTTCCAAGGAAGACCAAAAAGGATCGACCATCCGTAGGTGATGCAGATCGCAGATATCCAAACACATGCAATTTGAACGGCCCCCGGTTCAGAAATTCTACACTCGCAAAAGAAGTTACCGCCAGGGAAATTAAACGGATTAGTTGTATGGATGTTTGACGCACACTACTTTTCAATGTTTCGATGTTAACTTTGTAATAACTTGCTTTACTTTAGATTACTTCAATGGCTTGATATTGTCATTCCTGTGTAGTTGATGAATATTTGTATTCATTACAGGTGGGAATCGGAGGCTTAATCTCTTATTTGTTGCAGAACTAAGGGAGTTGGCTTTACTAAGGGCAACTTCTTAGTGCTTTAAGGAAGTCAGCCTTTGTAATGCCAACTTCCTTTGGCTGGAGGACCTTAGTGCCTCTTTAGTGCCTTTGTACGACCAAATTCTTTAGTGCATCCTTAGTGCCTTTGTATGACCGAATTCTTCAGTGCCTCCTCTCGCCTAAGGAAGTCGGCCATATAAAGATCGACTTAAATGCAACAGCAGAAATTCTGGTGCCCAAGTTTTTTAAATAAGTTCACCGTAGTCGGCCTTTGTAAGACCAATTTAATGTTTACATTATTGATCGCATAAAGTCGGTCTTTATAAGACCGATTTAGGTTTTGGAACAACAAAATTGACCTTACAAAGACCGATTTTCTTCACGATTAAAGTCGACCTTTGTAAGATCGATTTCACCTCGTTAGTCAACGGGTTTCGAAACTTATTACCGTAAATTTGCTTGCGGACTAATGTTATTTTTGAAAAAAACTCAAACACAAATACATAATAACAAAAGTGGTAGTAATTGTAATTTGATGGGAGGTTGGTCAAAGTATTTTGTTATATTTTCTGGTTATCGTTACAGCAACCGGATATCGGTTTTCCGGTTTCCGTTTTCCCGGATCCTGGTCGGGTTCGTGTCGGAGGTGGCGAGGGGCGAAGATTGAAGCTGATCCTCTTCACTCTTGCGTCTACCCTCCTGCCCAAGAAGGAATCCCGGAGCGCCCGGAGTCCCAAGAACAAACACCCCCATCGCAGGTGATCGATCCCCTCCCTCGTTTCTTTCCTCGCAGTTACTTCTGGGTACGCCCGATTTCGATGTTTTCTTTCGGCAGGATGGAAGGGGTTGAATCTTTTTGTTTATTTGTTATCCATACAGTGGAAAGATCGGGTCTTGGTGAAGGGTGAATTGAGGATGGGGATCCTGTTTACGAAGATGTTCTCGTCCTTGTTCGGGAACAAGGAGGCCCGGATCCTCGTCCTCGGCCTCGACAATGCCGGAAAGACCACCATTCTATGTAGGTGTTTTTCTCTGCTTTCCTAGTTCGCAAAGCATTCCGTAGTTGGCTATGGAGTAGGTTTTTGTTTATATGGGAGATCGCAATTTGTGTCCTTAATTGCAGATCGGCTGCAGATGGGGGAGGTTGTGTCAACCATTCCAAGTTGGTATCCCTTGGACGCTTGTTTGATTTTGATTAAGATGCAAATTTTATTCTCCCGAACGGAGGTCTGGCCTTTGCTGATCACTTCATGCTCTTGGCTTGACGCAGCAATTGGATTTAATGTGGAGACGGTGCAGTACAACAACATTAAGTTTCAAGTCTGGGATCTGGGTGAGTTAGCTTTTTGCTTATGTGAGAACGACGCAAGGTTTAGCATGTTGATGTTTAGTCATTGATCACTATAAGTTCGGGCGATTCAGTCATCTGGCTTGTGATGTGGTGCTAAATTTGTCGGATGTTTAGATATGTTTAATTCTCCAAGCAAATGTTTGTATTGTGGATCATTTCTAAGCTTCAGCGGCAAGTGAACTGGTGAATCCTATGATGTGCTCTCGGTTGTGCCCAGAGGTATCTTGTTGAGTTAACTAAGGTGCAACATAGGGATGAATACATGTTGAGGAGTCAGATCATCAGCTGATGGTGTAGTCTATTCTCGGATTTTCCTGCTTTATGTGTTAGACGAATGTTATGGATCGACATAGATCACAATGATGATATAGAAAAAGTGAATTTGATACAACTGAGGACTGGGAAGAAAATGTCGGATCTGACTTTTATATTAGAAGGTATGATTGACCTAGAGTCGTCCAAAACAGATAAATTTAATTTATTCTAGATTTTTTGACAGTTGAATCGAAGTAAATAAATTTATTTCGATGGAAAATACTTCAAATTGTTGAGGAGAATAATTGCGAATACGAGGCATTAGAAGTCATTGTTTTTCTCTAATTCTTGAGGAAATGAATTGATACTAGAAAGTGGTGTGTGCCTTCATGAATCATGTACGATTAATATTGGCATAAAAGTTTTGCTTATTGTTGAGCTATGCGTTCTTATAGTTAGTAGATATGCAACCATATAAAATCTATTTGCTTGAGTTTCTGCTCCTTTGAGTGACAGTATCTTTTTATTTGCTTGCAGGTGGGCAGACGAGTATTAGGTTGGTTACTTTGTTCACATAAAAGTTCATTCCTTTTTCTGTATTCTACATCCTTTTCCTTCTTTTTTATACAAATTCTACTATTCTAGTACTCGGTAATTCTCGAGAATTAAGTGTCTTCGGTCTTAAATGTTCTTTGTTCAGTTGACCATGTGCTCAGTATAATCATATATGTGTCGTAAGCACTACAGTTCTTGCCCAAAAACGATAGTTTGTTATTATGGCCGACTTATGGTTTCTATTTTTTATTGCTATCAGGTTGATAAATGAATAATTTGTTCGTTAAAATTTTTGAGGCTGTGATTTTTTACATAGTATAAGATGTACCTAGCAGTTTCGGCCAAATTACTTGGATCAATGCCTATATTCAATCTTCAGAAGTTATAAATATCTTCAGATGGCATTTATTTTGCATGGAATCAGTACTTTCTTGTAGTTGTATGTTGCTTCTTTTTTTTATGCCTTTTGTTGAGATAAAAACTGCCTTAATCTTTTTGCTTCCTCTTTTAGGCCATACTGGAGATGCTACTTTCCTAATACACAGGCCATAATATATGTGGTCGATTCAAGTGACACGGATAGGTTGGTAATAGCCAAAGAAGAGTTTCATGCTATTCTGGAGGTATGTTCACTATTTTGTTGAATCACACATGGCGCCGTGCAAGTTTGGCACATATCTGGGCTTCCTTGGAAATTCTATGGAGTTTGAGACACATGATGCAAGTTATTTTGCGATCAACAGTATTAAGTGACCGATAGTAGTGCATGTCAACCTTTGTATGGAAAGCTAGCAATTGACATCATGTAGCTTGGCTAAGCGAGGCTGATTTTGTGATGATTTTATGATTCAATTGGTCAAGCACACCAATAATTTCATTTACCTTATCACAATAAAGTTTACAAAAGCTGGTTGAACCGTTTAATCCGTCTGCTATTTAAAGGTCCTTGATCCAGTCACGTTGCATTGGACATTGTACCTGCTCTCTTGAACATATTTCTGCTAATCTTTTGGTGTCCTATTGAGTTCTAGAAAATGTAGTTGGATATGGCCTACAGTTTTTCTTTAATATATTTGTCTCTTTTACATCAAATGTCTTTTGACAAAGCTAACAATTCTGTGGACAATATTTGATTTTGAATGCTAATGTATTACCATTCGTGCTAAGAAAAATTCGGATTACTGAAAACGAAGGATAGACCCTTAGGCACAATGACGCAATTGCCTGTTTGGTAACTTGTTGGTCATGGTATCGAGATTTAAAAGCAACCAGCACTGTGCATCGCGGTGCTTGGTTTGATTCATATGGTTTGCTTTCGGGAGTAGGAACACTGTCAATAGTTGTCTTGTTTAGATCTTTGATCCCTAGTTCTTTCATGGCCCAACCACGTCTTGACACTTGTCCACTTTAAAATGCAGTTTTCTAGCTTATATCATTGCCATTATGTGGTGTAAATCTGGTTAAAAATGTTACATTTTCTTTTCACAGGAGGAAGAGTTGAAAGGAGCAATTGTTCTGATATTCGCAAACAAGCAGGTTGCTCTTGGCACTTGTTCGATTATCATAGAACGTGATGGGAATCCGAATCATAGAATATGTGATCATCTTGTTTGAGTACAAGTAGTGATTAGGAATGATGCTTCTAATTGTGAAACTTGCTTTGTGCTTTTCCCAAAGAGTAGTAGCCAGAACATCTCCTGTTTGTTTCGCTGTCTTTGGCTTTCTGGTCACCATGATTGATTCCGGCGTTTTCAGGATCTTCCCGGGGCACTTGATGATGCTGCAATCACCGAGGCTTTGGAATTGCACAAAATAAAGAATCGCCAATGGTCAATATTTAAAGCATCCGCCATCAAAGGCGAAGGTCTTTTTGAGGGGCTGGACTGGTATGCCGATCCTAATCTCCTTCTTGTGATAGTTTTTGTGTAGGAGAACTTCCTGTTCCCTGATCTGCAAGCTTGTTTGAGGAACTTTGATGTGGATATTCCTTTTGCGGCTGCAGGTTGAGTAATACCCTAAAGTCTGGAGGTGGTTAATTTTGTTCCGGAGGGAGAGCAAGTTGTAGCAAAGTCAGAACAAGGGTATAGCTTCTTAAGTCGATATCAACTCGGAGTTTGAGCTTCTGATCAAACTTTTTGGTTTTTGGTTGGAGTTACACCATGCAACATGTACTAATGTTTGGACAAGCCACTTAAAGATGTCATTTTTTTTATTATTATTTTGTTGTGTTCCCCCCCATAATAAACAACAGTCTTTTACCATCTGGACGTGATACTTCATCCGCCTAACTTGATGCATGCTGTCTCGTTTGTGACTATGAACCATCATCATCTTTCGTGGTTTGACATCGCTTGTGATATTCACCTGGTGTTGCGCCCGGGACTTAGATTTGTTTGGTATTATAGGCATTGATATAGATTAGAATTGAGAATGTTGGAACATAAAAAAAAAAATCAACAAATTCACAACTTCGACTTGAAAATTTTATATAATTATAGTATAAAACATGAATATTTAAAAATATTAAAGCTTAAATATTGTTTTGATTACTATTTTTTTATTACGGTCACATAATGTGACAGACATTAAATATATTATCTCGAGATGAACAATTAAATTAAGTGTGATGTAGAATAGAATTTCAGCTAAATTTAAATTTATATTCTAACCAAACACACTAAATATTATATTCAAGAATTACAATTTCAATCCATATTGTTTGGTTATAAAATTGAATTAGTTTAGGAATTCAAATTCTAATTTTAATTAAGATTGCTTTATCTATAGGTTCAACCCTAACTTTTTTTTTTTAAAGTAAATAATAGTCCAATAATAAAATTTTATTTTAGTCAAATTTCATTTATTATATGAATATTATGTTTTCTTGGATTTGCAATGAAATACCTAGCAAGCGAAAAATTTGAGTAAATAGGGAGGGCTAAAAAAATTTTATTTGCCTTTTCACGCAAAATAAACTAAAGGATAATGTCAAAATAAACACACTACAGTTTTTATATGGTAACTCTAAGAAATATTTGTTTAAGATCTATTAGTTTCACTAATTATTTTAATTCTTTTAGTATTGTATTACATTAATTTTAAAAGTATTAATATATGAATTGGCATGTTACAGTAAAATTTATGGAAATTTGTGGGAGATGGCTAATCTTTCGTGCAAGAACTGAAGGTAAATTGTTTTGGTTTTTAAAATTTTCTTTTTTATTTTGGTCGATCGAGACACTTTTTTGCTGTCTACCCAAAGTGGAGAAGTGAGTTTTTTTTTTAAACATTTGCACATTTGGATAAATTTAGATTGGGATTTAGGTTTTTGTTTGCCTTAACCTAATGCAAGATGGAATGAGCAAGGCGAAGCCGAAATCAAGTCGAGAGGAACGCTCGAGATGAGTAGCACCTTCATGCTATTGAAGTGGTCAAGTTGATTCATCAACTCAAGACCAGGAGCTCGAGAAGACTTCAAGACGGAACAACCGACATAAAAGCCCAGTTTCCTTAGTTTTACTTTTCGGACTTGTTTTAAATTAGCTTTTGGATTTTACTATTTTGGGCCTAATGTGGAGTTAGGGTTAGCCCATTTTTTGTCATCTATAAATAGGACTCTTGGGATTAGGTTAACACATAACCTTTTGAATATTTTATCTAAATTTGGCAGCCGTCAAAATCTTTCTTGAAACTTTGCGCACATCTTTTATCATTTGGTGGATTCCAGACGTGGCGAGATTTATCCGAACGTTCCCATAATCGGTGGTGTTTTTGTATCCGGTTGTGAGACGTTCAACCCTCGTGCCAGTCCTGGTGGTGATTTTGCTGTATCCAGCGACTGTCCGAGTCTTATTCCTTTCGTTTTCTTCGGTTTGTTTGTTCGTGTGTTTCGTCGTCGTTGTAGTATTTGCTCGTTTCTATGGTGTTCATGCATCAATTACCTCCTTGCTTCCATTACTTCGTCGAGGATACCGACTCTTGTCAAGCTAGGTAAATCCTTCATCCCCACGTCCCTTTCACGACTTTAAAGTCTTGAACTGCCGACACAGCTTGTCGATGTTGCATATTTGTGTTTTGTTTTTTAAATGTTGGATTTCCTGAATTTTGAATTGACATATTGACCTAATAAATAGAGCCCAAGATGAAGCATAGCCGTAATAGTTAAGATCAATTGCGTCATCTAGTTCTAGGTCAGTGGGAAAACCGCATTGTACACGACAGACGAATAGGCCTCATAGCAATGCTTAGTTGATGGCAAATAGTTGGTGGTATAGGTCGGGCAATTGGAGTGGTGCCGCAGTAGAATATAGGAAATATTCGATTGAATGCCGTTGTGAAATTTCGCTTGAGTGCTTAAGACCAATCGTGGAACTAGAATGTGTTTTAGTTGCAATTTTACTATTATTTGCACGATGTTTCAAACGAAGGAGGTTGTCTTCAACCTAGGATATACTTGAACGATAATACATGTATTTTAACAACTCAACTTTTAGAAGAAGCTCTTTATATATGTGGGAAGTGCTTTGATGTGGATAAGGCTAAGATTTACGAGGAGACTGCTGCTGGAAATATGTTGTTTGATCGTCGGATATTCGAGAAGAACATTATTGTGAGATCAACTTACATGGATGTGGATATGCATATCTGATGACATGACAGAAATCTTAGGCCTGTTTTATGTGAAGTTCATAAGTCCAGGGGTTTATAAGAGTGTTTGTAAATCTACTGTTATGCGAGTCTGCCAAGAAATGTGCTAAGGCTACACAAGTAGGATCGTACCATGTCTACAAGGCAGAGTCGTCTGGGTCAGAGTCTACGAAAACCAAGAAAGATCTTGACTCCGAGATTTTAGGACAGTGGTAATTGTTGCCATGTTCTCATAATTTAAAATGTCTTCAGGTGTAGAAAAATCAGGGAAAGGCTACCACGTTATTCGCTCCGGAAGTGACTGCGGACAAGCCGGATCCAAACATGTCAGAAATATCTTGCACTTCGGACAACTGGTGCCCGAAGGATTCGTTGAATGTGTGGTCGCCGTATGAAATAAAGAAAAAGAGAGAGGGGAAGACAACAGATGAGCACCCTTAAGCAGAAGCACTTACGGATGCCATCGACGATGCCTTCGGGAGTGAGCAGGAACGTAGGAGCAAAAAGAGATCTTGAACGCTGTAATGCTTGAAAAAATAAATTAACAATATGTCCGTCTATAGAGAGGTGTCTTTGTACAATGCCTAAGAACAAGTATTTATACTAAGCTAGACCTACGTATGTACGGTAAAAAAATATTGCACATATATTACGCTTCATTTGCTGCCGGTCTCCATGGAATATTTCCTTTCCATATGAGTCATCTTGGCGACAATCTCCTTCCTGAGATCTTATATAGTCTTCCTAAAAAGCTAAGTTGATAGATCGTGTCGCCCATTGGCCTTCACCGTAGAGTTTCCTCGCTCATCTCAACCAACTGTTGCTTGTCGCTTCCATTGTTCCTTGTCGCCCGTCGCCTGGTATCCCTGTCGTTTCGTGGCTGTTTCGCCCAGCAAGTCTTCGTCTGGTGTGTTTCCATTGCTACCACCTTACTGGATTCTCGTCCTTTGGGCCCGCATTCTGGACCGTTGATCTAAAGACGAGACCAAGATCTGTGGCCCAGAATTTCTATTGTTAAACACACGTCTGCGGATATCCGATTTTATATAAAAGAAGTTAAGATCCTCCAAAACAACAACATACATTCATCTAAGGCCAAAGAGCATTGTTTGTCTATCAGCCTCTTAGGCTCAGCTTTCCAACTTCCCGTTTCCAGACATGTGTCCACAGCTTTCCCTCATCAAACGTTCATCATCCGCCTCATCCTCCTCCACGTCCACATCCACATCCATCACACCATCGGAGACCAAATTCGACCGCACATCTCGCCAATCTACGACGCCTGCAGCACATCTCCTCCGTTCTAGTTTTTAGTTCATTTTATTTTTTCTTCATCAATTTCATGGCTGTAAGCTTTTTCCTTTATTTATAAGACATCATTTGCTAATATAATTCATCTGTATCTCTTTTACTAGCAACCACATCCGAACCACTGCGTTGTTCGTGCCAAATATTTTCGACGTGTTCTGTTTCCGACACGTAAACAATCGTAAATAATATCATGACATACAACATTCACAACGAGATTAGCATGGATCAAATGAGATTGTGGTATGACATCAAAAGAGGGAATTGTTCAAACAACGATGATAGCGTGTTAAAGGTTAGCATCTAGGTGCAATAGTAGGAAGTGCTAGTCTTATGTGATGTTGTTGACTCGTTTCTTCAGCAATTTTCGCTTCGATCTTGTAGACATAGTTTTGATTAAAACCTACAGGAGCTAACTTCTGTCGAACGAATATGGGAGACGAAATATGCCGTTTAATTTGATGCGAAATTATTTTTGCACCTTTTATATTAATATTTCAAGTTTGAAATATTATAATTGAATAATTAATTTATTTTGAACAAAACACATGGCTGGGAATACGATTGTTTAATCAATCAAATCTTAAATTCATTTGATGATGTTTATTTTTTAATGGAAAATAAGCGTGCCCTAATTAAATATGTTTATAAAATTTGGACAATATTCAATTAAGTTATTGTCTTCGTTGATTGGAAATAAAAAATCAAATGATTTGATTTTACGTTAAGGAAAGAATTTTATACAATCTATAAATTGATTGTACATCAAAATTAATAAAACCGTAAGGAAAGAATTTTATACAATCTATAAATTGATTGTACATCAAAATTAATAAAACCGTAAGGAAAGAAATAAAAACTTCCAAGTAATTTCAGGAATAATATTGTTAATTGATTCAGTCTAATCAAATGATTTGATTTTTGCATAAGAAAATAATTTCAGACAATCGATTAATTGATTGTTAATCAAAATTAATAATGATTAATTTTTGTAAAATCATAAGGAAATTAAAAAAATATTGATTCTATAAATTCAAGACAAATGAAAATGACAATTGTTGTCTTGATTGAGATGACATTTGTTGAGAGAAAGAAGAACATTACACAACAGGGAAAAGATGTTGTCCGAATTATTTTTGTGCTGACGGAGTTTCGATATTTTCGGTTTTGTATGTTTACCTTAACACGGGGGTTCCGTGTAGTTAGTCACAGAGAAGTCGTACATGTGACCAAAAACAGGGGGAGTTGTTCGCTTGCATGGGGCACGCCACGTAGTTGCAATCTTGAGAAGATTGCGCAGGTCGTGTGGAGTTGCTGACGTGAAAATCCATCCTTGGACAGGGGTCGCTATCAGCTTGCATAAGGGTCGCTGCGTGCTCGTGTGGGGTTCGCCACATAGTCGCTATCTCGAGTAGATCATGCAGGTGATAAAGATCGTCGTCGTGAAACTCCATCCTTGGACAGGGGTCGTTGTCTAGAAAGGATCCACCCGTCCCCGATTCCTCGTCTCAAAATATAAAAAAAAAATGATAAATATAAAAAAAGCAAATAAAAAACACAATCCCACGAGTAGGGATGAGTTCATTCTTCTCATTTGTTACAACTGTCATTCCGCCTTTCTTGGGAACACACTGTATAGGACTAACCCACGAGCTGTCAGAAATTGGATAAATGATACCTCCATCGAGCCACATGATGATCTCTTTCTTTACGACATCCTTCATGTTTGGGTTCAATCTCCGGTGATTCTCTATCGATGGTTTGTGATCATCCTCGAGGAGGATTTTATGCATGCAAATTGCTGGACTAATTCCTCTGATATCTGCAATAGTCCATCCTATCGCTCTGTCGTGATCCCTCAAGATTCGAAGTAATTTCTTCTCCTGCAACTCCGTCAATTCTGCATAAATAATCACAGGGATTAGAATGGTGTTTTGGAGGAATGAATACCTCAAATGTGTGGGCAAAGTTTTGAGTTATAATTCCGGTGCTTCTATGATGGATGGTTTGGTGGCCTTTTCTGGCATCTTCAATGGCATCGAAAACGTATTCACCATGCAAGTGTACGCGATCATACAAGTAATAAAGTATAAGTAAGATATCGTTCCAATGAGAACTGATTTGAACTTCGACCAAGAATTAAAACATGCCAAACCTTTCTCATTCAACTAGGCGAGTTGAGAAACAATTGAACTAAATGCAAAGCTAAGAAAAACGAAAATTCAACTGAATTAAAATTTCAAATAAGAAAATACCAAGGGCAACGATTTCACCTGACAATTAATCGTAAGTCGTACCTCAATCAACACACTTAGGATGATCTGGTTGATAATCTAGAATTCGGTTATCATCCTACACCCCTCCCGAGGTCATAAGAACGTACATCTCTGTAAATCGTAATCACTCTATTCCTAGGTAGATTAACTATCGAGTGCCCCTTAAGAATCAAATCCAATTTGATTACCTAGGACTATTGGGTATATTCTTATCCTGCTCGTTAATAATCCCGTCTTCTGATCAAGTTTAACCTAAGTTATTCCTGTACCCGTGCTTAATCTAGGATTCCTCTTTCAAGTTCACCTAAATTCACTAATCAATTATATTGGTGATCAGACAATAAAAAAGCGTTAAGAACGAACAGGAATAATCAAACATAAATCATCCAAGAGTGTCGAAAGAGATAGTCTATTGATTAATTGTCAAGATCCATCTTAACCCTAGGCAAAGAGAATTAGTTCAAGAGGAAAGTAAACGAAAACATCAATTTAATCTTAAACATTGAAAACGACATAAAGAAAAACTAAAAGAAAAATAATCGGTGAAGTATCCGTCGATGGCTCCTTGCCACCAGCAGCATTTTAGGTCGACTCTCCCCCTCAAAGAGATAGAAAGAATCTTTATATATGTCCTAGAAATAACCCTAGAAAATCTAAGAAAATCTGAAAAGGAAATAATCTCGGTGACCGTAAGTGCAGATGCACAGAAATCTAGTGTAGCTACACCAACTGTTTTGTCCACTGACCGCTCCTTTGCTGCAACTGCACTGAACTCCGTTACAGCTGCACCAAGTGTTCGGCCTCCTAACTTGCGTCTCGTGCAACTGCACTGATTTTGTTGCAGCTGCACCGACCATTCGGATCCAACTTCTTCATGGCTCCTCCTTTCGTCTTTCACTCTTCTTCCTCTTATTTTTAACTACCTACACAATTAGAATATCCAAAAGTGAGGAGAATTAAAGCGACCAAAATACCTAACAATTAAACGACTAAAATGCCTAAAACTAACCAAAATCAAGTCTAAAACATAATCTGTTAACTCTATTTTCATAGAGTTATCAACAGACGGGTGATTGTGTTATGTTATTAGAACATCTTTACATCTACTTAGTTTAGTTATCAAGACTCGGTGTTTCAAAAGTCTGCTTGAGTACGATTTTGTACGATACAGGCGTGTGCTTCCGCAAATCGAAAAAAGTGTTTTAATTATTCAGAAAGTTCAATCCGAATGAAAGACCCTAATTCACCCCTCTTAGTGTGACCATTGTTCCTAACAATTGGCATGAGAGCCTAATTCATCATTATTAGCTTCATCGCTAGTTGAGAAATGTAGGAATTGGCTTTTGCATTTCTTTTGGAAAAGGGCATGATACTCATCGTCCTCCTCTCTTTGACAGTCAACATTTTTCCTATTGGAATAAAAGCCACAAATTTTTGTTGAAGCTGTAGAACCTGAATGTTAGGACATAATTCAGAATGGCCAACCGAACCAGCCCGCACTTCTTTTCTATTTTTCTCCTTTTTCTTCTTCTTCTTCTTCCTCCCCTATTTATGAACATCCACCAGCCCTCCTTCCCCCTTTTTCCAACCATTCTAACCTTCTTATTAGTGTCCTTAAATGATGGCATGCGGCCCCCACCATCCATGGCTTGTGAAAGAAGCATTGGGTCCAGATTAGTGCTAATTAACCACGCTTAATTTGTTCTCTTCTAAACCATAGTTTTGTCCTATTTGGCCAACTTTGTCGTGCTTCTAAACTAGTAGAAATTGCGGCCATATTTCAGCCATCAATCCGCATGAAAGTGGGATGTCTACGGTTGACATCGAGAAGTATTCGGGGCAGTCATTTTTGCCCTTCGACTACCCTTTCTCCACTCTGTATTACTCACATTTCGTCTACCTTTTGGGCTGAAATTATCTTTCAATTTTCTGTCATAGCCCATTCAGTTCTCAATTTCGAAAGTAAAAATTTTTTAACGCAACAACTCTAAACTTATCGTCATAATAATGAAAATGTCAACCCGTAGTTCACAAGAATACTTCCAAGCGTCATTCACATACTTAGAAGGTTGTCCATATTGCTCATGGAAGTGTCCATGGACAACGAACATCATCCTCGAATACCTTTCACATTCCATTTTTAAGCGTCCGAAATATCCTTTCACCGTTCTGGACTCGCTCTTACAATCTCTAAATTGTCCTTTTCATTACACATTTGTGTCGTATGTACAATCAATCACATTTAGATTCATAAACTAGGAAATGGGTTATTACAGCATCCCTCATCAAAAGGGGCGATCCCAGGGCGGTTGCGTTAGGCTCCGCCTGAGCCAACATTCCTCTTAGTGATGTATTACGATGTTATGTGAATGGCCCACAACCCCTATAAGATGGCTTCTAAAAGGGCGTAGGTATGTAACTTCTAACTCGAGAATTCTAGTGAAATACAAAGGGTTTCCTTCACCTAAAACACTTATGAGCTTCCATTGTGAGTTGGCTGGTTGTGCTCAAGGGTGAGTTACGACGCCCACAGAGGGATCTACTTGATAGAGTGTTATACCCCTGTGATAGTTGGCATTAGAGCACGGTTAGTGTGGACAATGCCAAGGCCGATCACCGAGAGATTTGGTCGATTGAAGAGAATTATTGGTGAGCCATCGACCGAGGATCCCGCCCCGATCTTTGCGAGGCTAGACAAGTTGATGGCCGGCATGGGACGGATGGATGAGTTGATAGCCGGTATGGGATGGTTGAGACCACACTCAACTCGCTGAGTGCGATGGTGGATAGATTATGTAGCCAACACAAGGACTTGGAGGATGAGAAAGCGATCTTCAAGTGAGCGGTAACTGCTCCTTTGGTTGGTGGAGCGGTATGCTCACGAGTAAGGATTCTCGAGCCTTAATCTTTTGTCGGGTGTCGTGATGCGAAAGTGTTGTAGAATTTCTTGTGGGATTTGGAGCAATAATTTATAGCGACAAGGGTGCCCGAGAACGAGAAAGTGTCAATGGCGGTGATGTACCATATAGGGGATGCAAAGCTGTGGTGGCGGACGAGGATGATGGATGACATGAGTGTGGGTCGTCCACCAATCGATACTTGGACGACTTTCAAGAAAGAAATGGCGGACCAATTTCATCCTTGTAACTCGGGTTGGGTTGAGAGGGAGGCACTGAAGAGCCTCAAACAAACCGGCACCGTGAGGGAGTATGTGAAGGACTTCACGTCGTTGATGCTGGAAATTTCGAACGTGTCCGAGACAGACAGATTGTTCAACTTCCTTGATGGACTTCAACCGTGGGCACATGCAATTGAGACGGCGAGGCGTGTGAGACCTGCTCTCGCCGATTACGGCTGCGATGTCTTGGTTGATCTCCGCATAGGAGGGGGCAATGAACAAAGGGAAAGGTATGTGGCTTGTGAGAAAGGGTCACGCGATGATGAATATAATAAAAGGCATGTAGGTCGTGTTAGGCCGGAGCGGGGCGATGGCGAAGACCAAGGAAATCATGCAAGGGGCAGAATGTGGGATGAGCGACGGACTGATAATGAGGCTCACGTGGGCTATTTCCTTTGTGGTGGTCTTCATAGGGCAAGAGAGTGTCCAAAGAGAGAGGGGATGAACTTTGGTGTTGCGATCGACAAAGGTATCCCTAACCCGTCTCGACTTGCCCCATTGCAGCTCTTAGGGGTGATACAATTGAGAATTGTACATTTTGAATTCTAAAAAAGGGTTGGGTTGTCTCGAAAAGGGAACACTGCATAAAAAAACAAAAGGCTTTCGTTTGTATGGATAACGCTGGTCATGCTTAGGATCGAATGTGACGCCGCATAGGGGCGACTATTTGTAGGTAATCGTTTTACCCATGTGACATCTTCCATAATCTTAGACCTTCATATCCATCCTATAATATTTCCTTCTCATATGTGATTGTCTGGTCCTTTCTTGTGCGCCAAGCAAGATATTATGATTCCGTCTTCAACCCATTCCATATGGCTGTTCGTCGTTTGGCACCATCCGTCGCCCGGAAATCGTCCGTCGCCTGATCTGTGCTTCGCCTGATGTCCGATCTATTACTTGGTCGGTTCTAGGCGAAGGTCCTCTTGTCATATGGGCCTTTCCCCACGGGCCTTTCTCCATGGTCCTACCTGGGCTAATTCTCGGTTTCTGTCTCGGTCCGTCTCACAGGCCTGTAAGGCTTTTAACCTAGAATTTCTATTGTCAAACACCTTGTTGTTCTGAAATATTTACATACGGGTCGACGTTATCGTCTTCTGGAGTTTTAGACTAACTTTCTAGTAGTATCCACGCACACACTGTAACATGAAAACTTTGAATTCATTCTTGGTGCCAGCCTTCAATATACCAAAAAGTGGTAGGGAAATTTTGGAGTAGTTTTTACGACTATGATTCTAAGCACAGTTGTAAAGTCAGGCTAAAGGTCCCTGGTCGTTGAACATACCCCACCGTTGATCGTTAGCACGTTGAACATGATCCATTGGTCGAAGGTGAGGGTGATCGTTGAGGGACAAGTCTTGAGGACACCCTTCAACCTGATAGGATGGTTCACTTACACGACCCTACAAACTTTATGGGGAAGAGCTTGTACGTGCCAGGAGGCACACAGCTATTTGAAACCTCTAATCTTTGGGCTCAACCATCGACCTGGACTCCTCACACATAAGTTAAAGGAAAGTATGAATGAAATGCCTAGCCTTCACTACACATCGATTAGGTTCAGGTTTCCTCCTAGTTAACATGTTCAACGGAGAGGATATAAAATTCGTCTTTAATTTAATTCCGTAGTTCTTCAACAAGATCCTCTTAACAGTAAGGAAATGATAATCTATATTCAACCGTAAAGAGCAACTATGAGATCCACCCTAGCATGAATCAGACTCTCCCACCTTCCAATCAAATTCTTTGGCCATGAAGGCATGTGAAAAATAGAGAAAGTAATAGAAAAACTTATCAAACTCAATCCCAAACAGACTCCCTAGTCAATTTCAACCTAACTATCCATTTTCATTAACTTGGACCAACCATTACCCAACCACCTGTTTGACAACAGTAATTCTGGACTTCGAGACTTGTGAACAACCTATGGATATGACAGGAATAGAGGCCCAAGATGGGTTGAGGTTTCGAGCGAAATGATCCAGGAAACACATCGAGTTAAGGCTGATGGGCGATAGGGTCGCTGGGCGAAGAACCGTAAGCGACGATGACTTGACAAGATGAGTAAAGAAAAACACATCGAATGTAGGCTGCTGGATGAAGCAGTTGTTTGCTAAAGGACGTCAAGAAAAGGAAATTTGAAGATTAGAAGAGGAACTCATTGTCATCGAACAAAAGATCTACGCTGAGGTTAGACTACCATATTAATCTCCTTGGCTATTTTCAGCAATCTGTGCTAATCGTAGGCTAAGGAAAAAGAAACTAGTTTGGCTAAACTGTAGATCAATAAGGCTTTATTGGACCTTGCACTACTTGGTGTAACCTGAGGGATAAGGGACATATTTTTGGGAGGCTGGATAGGATCACTTCTAACAATGAATGGTTAAAACTCTATACTGAAGCCAATGAGACACCCGCCAAGAAAAGATTGTAGACAAGGTTACAGGATATCCAGACATACCTAAAGATCAGGGATTCCACCATCCTAAGAAAACGAGAAAAGGAGCTCATACATGAGTATTACACCATGCTACTGCAAGAAGAACACCTATGGCACATGAAATCCACAGTAGATTGGAATCTATAACGGGAACAAAATACAAGATACTTCCATTATTTGGCCTTGACCATGAGAAGAATCAATAGGATCCTTAGCCTAAAAATAGAAAATGCATGAATTGAGTACTCCAAGGAACTAGGTAAGCCACATATGAGCATTCTTCATAAACAGATACTCAAGAACTGATACCCAAAACTCCCCAAGGCCTACCCTAAAAGAGTAAGTCCACACGAACCTCCTAGTTAAAGCACAACACCACACCTCCCTGAAAAGCCCATGCACTCTGGACAAAATGAAGACTACATCGTTTTCCCTAGACCCCAATAAAGCCTAAAGACCAGATAGCATGCACCCAATATTCTTACACAAATTTAGTGAAATAGTGAAAGATTCACTCTATCAACTAACAAAAGAGGTTTCTAACACCAAACAAGTCCCAAAGGAATATGAGAATCCAACAAATGTTCTCATCCCAAAAATACCAAGGCCAGAAACTATCAAACAACTCAGGTCAATCTCTCTATGCAACACTTCCTACAAAATCACCTTTAAGATCCTTGTCAATTGATTAAGACTGGTTGTAAACGACCTAGTGTCTCCATACCAAAGCAACTTCCTATTTGGAAGACGATCCAATAACCAGTGACAACTACATCATAGCATAGGAAATCCTACACTTTCACTACCAAAAAATGGAAGAAATGATTCTTTGCTATCAAGGTAGACCTAATAGACGCATTTCCCGGTTAGAATGGGACTTCATCCACATAATGCAGTAATTCTTCAATTTCCCAAAAGAATTAATCAAATTGATACTAACTTGAGTCTCAAACACAAGACACAATATTTTGTTCAATGGAGGACAACTGGAATCATTCAACCCATGAAGAGGAATCCGACAAGGAGATTTACTGTCATCCTACCTTTTTATATTGTGCCTAGAATATATGGGTTTCCTAGTCGAAAAAGAATGTTCCAAGGGTAAATGGAGGAAAGTCCCCGCCAACCAAGGGGGCCTTACTTCCTCACACCTGTTCTTTGTAGATAACCTACTACTTTTTGGAAAAGCAACCATGAGCAAGAAAAATCTCTAGGAAGCTAGGATTCCACGTAACAAACAATCTAGGAAACTACTTGGGCTTCCACCATAAGACAAGAAGCAGCCAACATAAACCTCTATAGTTCAATAGTGGACAAAATAAGCAACAAGCTAGTAGGCAGGCAAGCAAAGCATCTATCCAAGGCTATGAGAATAGTGGTAATTAAATCCCACTATAAGTCAATCCCAGCCTATCATATGTTTTACATTAGCCTACCTAGGAGTAGTGTTGTCAAGGCGCCGTGCCTCGCTCGCCTAGGCGCTGGGGCAAGGCGAGGCGCGGCCACCTCGCTTTTTTAGGGCGAGGGTGGGCGCCATGCAGAAGGCGCTCGCCTCGGTAGTGCCTTGCCTAGGCGCTCGGGCCCCGGGCTATCGCCTAAGCGTTAGTTTCGATTGAAGCCCAGCCCAATTGAAGCCCTCCTTGTCTGTCTTCCTCCCAACGATCTCTCCTTACCGTTTGCCCTACTTCCTTAGCCGCCTTCCCCCCGACGTCTCCACGCCCTATTCAGCTTTCCCGTCTTCCTTCTTCGGCCTCCTCCATCTTAAACAGGTTTTTCTTCTCCTCCTCCTCCTTCTTCCTACTCCTCCTTCTTCTCCGAGTGATTTTCTGGTTGTGTGGACCGTTTCGGGTTTGTTGGAAGAATAGATAGAAAATAGAAACAATAAACTAAATGGGTTCCCCTAACCTTTTGAATTTGACCACTTTGTCTTCCTGTTTTGCTTTTTACCTCCCATACATTTTTCTTTCATTTCTCTCTTGAAACCTGTGAAAGAAATGATGACGTGATTGGCGGAACAAAAACTGAACCAAGGCTTCCCCAACTGTTTCTTCCCCCCCAAAAAAAATTGTTTCCTTATGGGACATGTGAAGTAAGGAGAAGCCCAAAGACAGACATATCGGCGTCGGTCCACACATTGCAACAATACATCTATAATTATGCGCATTATGGAGGGGGAGAATCAAATAAAAGAACTGGGTTAGGTTCCCAATGACATTATCCACTTTGTCTGACCTCAGTTTGTTAATTTCCACTCAACACCACACGCAGAGCATCAACTAAAAATATAATATAATGCAGAACAGATGTTTAGAGTTGCAGAGTCATAAAGTTGCATCTCCTATATTCACTCCACTAGGACCACTCAATCTAGGAGAACTTACCGTGGGTACCATGGCGACGTCGTATTTGATTTCCAAATGCACAAATGCGTAATTGATTCCCAAATGCACAATCACGGTGATTGTGCATTTGCTGATTTTATTTTATTCCGCTAATCTTTTGTCATCTAGCTGTGTATTCTCATATTCTCTCCATCTAGCTGTAGCTAATCCAAATTCTTAAAACATTTCCTTTGAATGTTTGCAGGATGACCTTATTTTTACTGGACCATTCCCTGGTGATATCGATGACATGATGAATGGTGAAGTGGAAATAGTTTATGGAAATGGAGCGAATTTGGACAGCATAGCTGCTTTGTTCGGGAGTGCATTTATCTGATATATTATATCAGAGACCAAATTGTTAACAAGTTCCTCACAGTATATATATCTGAAACCTTATTAACATCAGAATAGAGAAAACGCATGCATGGTTCATAAGTTTGTTCAGATTCAAGTTTTTCTTATAATCTGACAAAAAGAGTTGCTTTGATAATGCAGTGCGTTAATAGATTATTGAAGAATGGCGGATTCTTCGGAAAGTAAGAAGTTCGAAGAGGGATATTGGTTGGAGGTATAATTTCCTTGAAGATCCCAATGCTCCCAATACCGTGACATGTAGTTTTTGTGGATAGTTGGACGGATAGAAAGCAACGATGTTTGATTAACTTCCTTGTGAATGGTGTGAAGGGGACGATGTTGATTAGATCAGTTGATGCTTCCGCTTATTCTAAGACAGGCGAGAAGTTATTTGAGCTACTAGATAGCTTCGTGGAGGAAATCGGGGAGGAAAATATCCTACAAGTTGTCACGTACAATGGAAGCAACTACGTTTTAGCCGGTAAGACTTTAAGCTTGTTATGATAATTGATTCATTCGTAACACTAGTGAGGAACTTGTTAACAATTTGTCTAAAAACAGGCAAATTACTCATGGCGAAGAGACCACACTTGTTTTGGACTCCTTGTTCGGCTCATTGCATCGACTTGATGCTTGAAGATATTGGCAAGCTTCCGAACGTGGAGAAAAACAGTCCAGAAAGCCATCTTTCTTGTGGGATTTATCTACAATCATGGTAGTGTTTTGAGCACTATGAGAAGTTTTACGGAGAATAAGGAGTTGCTCAGGCATGATGTTACTAGATTTGCGACGACCGTCCTCACTTTACAGAGACTTCATATCTTGAAGAATAAGTTAACGAAAATGTTATTGTCCCGAGAATGGGATGAGAACAAGTTGTCAACTACGAAGAAAGGAAAGAGGGCTTATGAGATTGTGACAAGGCGGTCGTTTTGGGACATGGTTTTGCACACATTGAAGGTGATGGGGCCATTAGTATGTGTTCTGCGTCTTGTGGATAACGAGAAGAAACCGTCGATGAGGTATATATATGAAGCGATGGATAGAGCAAAATAGGCTATCCAAAAGTCTTTCCATGGCAAAGAAGATAAGTATGATGACGTGTTCAAGATAATTGACGACCGATGGAATTCTCAGTTGCATCATCCCTTACATACGGCCGGACACCTCTTGAATCCTGAGTACTTTGATCAGATTACTCATTGTGAAACGGATCCAGAAGTGATAAACGGTTTGTATGCTTGTGTCGAGAAGTTTGCTCCAACTGTCGAGCTTCAGGATAAGATCCTTGCTGAGTTTGGATACTATAAGCGATCTGAAGGGAGATTTAGTATGGCATTAGCTATTAGATCCAGGAAACTGAGATCGCCAAGTATTTTATTTTATGATTATTTCGAATTTTCGTGATAGTGTGACTATCATGACGAATACGAATTCTGGATGACAGCGGAATGGTGGGATATGTTTGGGCATCATACTCCAAATCTACAACGTCTTGCGGTCATAATTCTAAGCTTGACTTGCAGTGCAAGTTGTTGTGAACGCAACTGGAGCGCATTTGAGCATGTAAATCCCTTATTAAAGTATTACGTATATTATTCTTATTCTCAAATAGAATATTGATAACTTTCTTCTTTGTAGATTCATACAAAGAAGAGGAACCGCCTTGAGCATAGCAGGTTACTTGACTTGGTTTATGTCAAGTACAATCAAAAGTTGAAAGATAGATATGATGCCGCAAATGTTATCGATCCATTGACTTTGGATGGATTGGGATGATGAATGTTGTGATTGATGATGATAATTTTGGTTTCTAATTTGATGTTTAGATGCGGATAACTTGGCCTCTTCAAAGCTAAAAATAGGAACACAATCCTACTAAGCAATCAAAATTGGAAACTTTTGATGGACCAAGAATCACTAAGGATTAAAGTTATATAATTCAAATACGATTAGAATTAGATAAAAGGAAACTAGGCTCATGCATCCTCAAAGTTCTAAAGAAACACGAAGAACTACTTAACCGGATACTTAGAACCTATGTTAAAAGTGGAAATTATGGGATGACGATTGGCTAGGGAATGGTAAACTAAGAGGACAATTCATTAGCCCTTTGGACAAGTAGGAAATCCATAAACTAGTGGTTGAGTACCACAATGACAGAGGATGAGGACAAGAGCAACCATCTTCCTACATGAAATTATATGGATTCTGTCTCAAGAACACTTTTATCATAGGGTAAAAGTAGCAAGGATAAGCTAGCCTGGAAACCAACCAACGACAAGGATTTCTCCACAACATCAATTTGCGCCTTATCTCCGATTGCCCTTGCAAACTTCCCTGACACAAATCTTAGATGGATATGGAAGCTTCCTTTATTGCCTAAGCAGAAGAAATTCATATGGATATGCCGGTGGAATAGTCTACTTATGAGATAGTTACTCATAACTAAGAACATAACAAGCAATGAGATATGCCCAGTCTTTTGAATGGGAAAAGGAAACTATGGTACATGCCTTATAATATTTCCCTTTAACACAAACAATGTAGCTCCACTTCCCCACACTAGGGACCATAGCATCATATTCCATCCAAATAGCCCAACAATGGCTCTACGGGAATCTCAACACAAAAACCACCAGAATAAAAACACATTAAGGCATAAAATGGGACATACTCTTCACAACAACCATATTGTGTCTTCGGATCCAAAGAAATCACACAGTATCATAAAATTTTCAAATGCTTTAATAGCTTTCCGATCGAATGTATGATAAGTACTCTTTCTGATCAAAAACAAAAATTTAAAATCCTTCTTATCAAAAACTACTAATTCAACTTCAATTCTGATTTCAAATTGAATTGAAGCCGATCTCAAATTGTTATAATATAATATTATATTATACGATATTATAATATTATAATATCATATAATAACAAGTCATACTTTTCCGTTTGTGCACGCCTATTTTCGCGCACGCGAATCCGTTTGTCACTTTTATTCGTATGTGTAATACTTATCCATTCATGATATTAAGGTAACCATCTAGCAACAATTTTTAGACATCTAACATAGTAGAATATTGGTCGTCAACCTAAAGAACATTGAACCGGTTATTATGTTATTCAATCTCTTTATCTCATTGATATCACGATTAATTCTGTATATTATGTCTGAATTAATTGTTTTAATTGAATTTTGAGATATAATATATCTTAACTTGAATGAAAAACAATCATTCACAGCCGTATATATAAAATCACTAATATCTCAATCAATAGCGTAGATGTCCACTCTCTAATCCAAGAGAACAATGACTCGTATATTAACTCAACGCTATCCAATAACCATGTTACTCATTATTTGATTAAAGACTACTTTTAGCGGCATCAAAGTGAATAATTCCACGCATAGAATAAATGAAGGTTTCCAATTAAGAGAACGATTATACTCGTTCAATAAGATATGTGACCAATGACGCTTAACATGTGGTGTTCTCTATAAATGGGTCGTGTCCATTGTACCCCTAAACTCAGGCACCCAAAGTCTAACTTGAATATCCAACCCGGTCTAACTCGACCTGAGTTATTCTCAACTTTGATCTAGATGTTTATCTCCCCTCTAAACATCAATCTGATCTAGGATAATATTTCAATTAATAGATAAAAATTTATGGGACTTTATCATGAATTAATTACTAGTAGTAAAGTAACTAAATACTTATTTTTATTAATAATTATTCACATATATTACAAAGTGTCTTGATGTGTTCATAATAACAATAATTGTAAAAATATTTCGCGAAATAGGATAGACAATTTCAAATTTCCTCAAATAATGTCTTAAAATCAGATTTCAAATTTTCGACTTAGCCTCTCAAGAAAATCGAAATTCTAAAGTCCGATTTCCTAACACAAAAAAGAAGTCATAACTGAAAAATTCGATTTCATGCATCAAATGAAAATAGCATGAAATTGAATTCTCAACTCCGATTTCATGTTTTGTCTATTCTTTTAATATTAGACGACATTGGAGCAGGAAAAAAATCTGATTCTGAGGACAAGTCGGAAAATTATAAGCATACGGGCGAACTTCTTTGACAAAGGGAAGTCGGTAGGAAGAAAACGAGGACGAGAGAGGAGGGATAATAAAATCAAGGGTAATTCTCAAGGGAGAGGTGTCAGAGGAAGGGGGTTGTGGGGTGGGCTGGGGGTGTGTGAGGGGGGAGATTCTCAATGGGATGTCCGAAGAAGGGGGTTAGGGGTGTGAGTGGGGCTCGGTCGTTGTGCGGTTGCCATCTCCCCCACTATTTTGCCTTTAAGAAACTTGGATTTTTTAATTCCAATTTCCACGGTCAAAAAAATAAAAATATAAAATAGAGTTCTGCATTTCGATTTTATGTTATTCTTATCCTATCCATGAAATCAGATTTCATAATTCTGACTTTATTTAGTGGACAAGAAATCCGTTTTGAATATTTTGATTCATTTGAGAAGTAAGGTGGGAATTCTGAAATATGTTTTCGGGGTATTATTCGATAAAATTTAAAACTATTTACTCTAGTAAAATATTTTCGCGACCGGCGTTAAATTGGATAAAAACTCGAGAGTTTGAACCCCAGGAGAGATTGGTGTCCGACGCTCCCCTCCAAAATGAGTGTCCAAAGCATCCATTTCCCCCATAATTTCTCACAAAAGCAATTTCAACTAGGGAGAGCGATCACACTTTCCTCTCACAATTAGGACAACCGTGGGTGTGTAATAAGTTGCCTCAATCAATCCTAATAAGATCATCCGTTGATACATGATATTTAAGATTCTTACATTTTTCACTTCAGTACTTTATACTCAAATTAGATTTTTTATTTTAAAAAAATAATATCGGTATATCTATTAAAGGGTAGTTTATTTTCCTTACTCTTTGTTCAAAATGCATACGGGAATATACATGGCTACTTGTACGTAATTTTGACATATGATATAAATAATATGTCAAATTATCAAATATATCCTAAACTTTGGCACTTCTTTTCGATTAAGCATCGTCTTGCATCCCAAAGTTTGGATGTTATCTCCATTATATCATCTGTTAATCGTCCCCGTTAACAAAGGCCTACGTAGCACTGACATGATAATTAACAATGTGACATTTAACTTAGGTAAATTTATCAAATATCTCGTAAAATTTTCACTTTTTTTATTTATCTTAACATTTGAAAAAATATCTTTGGGTAAGCTAACATTTAGATATTATCTCAAAATTATTCTTCATTATACCTGACCCCTAACGGCGTCTGACTTGGTACCAAATTAATATAGGAATGGGATGGTCGAGGTGGGTTTGCCTCGATGAGGGGGGTTGGGCTTGGGGCTCAGGGGCTACTTGTACGTAATTTTGACATATGATATAAATAATATGTCAAATTATCAAATATATCCTAAACTTTGACACTTCTTTTCGATTAAGCATCGCCTTGCATCCCAAAATTGGGATGTTATCTCCATTATATCTTCCGTTAGTCGTCCCCGCTAACAAAAGCCTACGGCACTGACATGATAATTAACAATGTCACATTTAACTTAGGTCAAATTATCAAATATATCGTAAAATTTTTCACTTTATTCATTTATCTTAACATTTGAAAAATATCTTTGGATAAGCTAACATTAAGACATTATCTCAAAATTATTCTTCATTATACCCGACCCCTAACGGCGTCCGACTTGGTACCAAATTAATATAGGAATGGGATGGTCGAGGTGGATTTGGCTCGATGAGGGGGGTTGGGCTTGGGGCTCAGGGTCGGATGGGTCGGGGGCGAGTTGGGGTCGACGAGGGGGTTGGGCTCGAGGATGGGAATCGAAGTTGGGGAGGGGCTTAGGGTCGGGCAAGGGTGGGAATAGACGAGTTAGGGCCGAACTAGGGTGGGAATAGACAAGACGAGTTAGGGCCGAACTAGGGTGGGAATAGACAAGGTGGGTTAATGTTTGTTTATTGATTTTAGTTTGTATGCGATCTAGAAAAACCTAATTGGATTTCAACGACGTTTAATAACAACTAAGGTGTTAAATGTCATTTTGTAATTTGTAATCTCATTAAGGGTGTTAATGGTCTTGGAAGTGGGGTGATGTTAATGACATAGGAACTAGAAGGGAGTTAATGTCATAGAAATTAGAGTAGAGTAAATGATTGCTCTAGATCTTTTCTAGGACTCTATATAAGGAGTAGCAGTCTCTAAATGATGTATAAGTGAGTAAGAAAAAGACCAAGAAGGCATTCTGGTCATAAGAAAAGAAGAAGGCTCCGCAGATAGCCAAAATATCATCTCCAAATTTCCTTATTCCTTATTTCTAGAAATACTTTGTTGTGTCACAGCAGTTCCGCAAACCCTTCCTGTGATACAGCAAAGCACCACGTTCCAAAAAACCAGAACAAATTTTGGGATCAGAATGCAGCAGATCATGGCTACGTCTTCCATCAGCACATTGTTTTCCTACTCGCCCAGCTAAATCCCGATCTTTGATAGAGAGCACTATGATTATTGGAATTCGCAAATGGAGACTATCCTTCTCTCACAAGATTTGTGTAGAATCATTGATGAAGGCTTTGAAGAAGACGACAACTCGTCAAGTAAGAAGAAGGTGCTGGAGCATAAGAAAAAAAGGCAAAAAAAAACGTGGTGAAGAATACGATGGCGTTGCGGACCTTGCAACAATCTGTAAGTAAGACAATTTATCCGAGGCCTTATGGTCTCAAGAAGGCGAAAGGAGCATGGAGCGTATTAAAGAAAGAGTTTCAAGGCTCGGAAAAAGTGATTTCCATCAAGCTTCAAGGCTTGTGGAGGGATTTTGACAACTTGGCCATGAAAGAGTCCGAAACGGTGAAAGATTTCTTCTCAAGAGTTGTAGAAATCATGAATCAAATCAAGTTTTGCGGTGTTGAAGTTCCCGACAAGAAGGTTGTGGAGAAAGTGTTGAGAAGCCTGCTGTAGAAGTTGAGCACGTTGTTATTGTGATAGAAGAAACGAGAATCTCGGAGAAATTTCTGTGTAATGGGTTCGCTTGAAGCCCATGAAAGAAGAGTAAGTAAGTACTCAACTCCCATTGAACAAGCTTTTCAAATGAAGTTAAATATTTCAAAAAAGAAGTCGGAGTAGAAAGAATGTACTGCGAGCAATAGCAGAGAGTTTTATGGTCGTGGACATGGTGGCCGTTCTCGAGGAAGAGGCGGAGGACGTACAGCAAGCCATTTCCGCAATAGAGAAGACAATTCCTGAAGTAGATTTGGAAATTTAGAAGGTAATTGCTATATTTGTAGAAAAGCTGGACATGAGTCGAAGGATTGCTATTTCAGGTTCAAGAGATGTCGATTTCCAAATCATTCAGAATGAGATTGTTATTTTAAAAACAAACAGCAGCATCAGCCGCAGCAACATGTCTCTCAAAATTCGGTAAATGTTTCAAAAGAAGAAGAATCGAAGCAAGTATTTTGTTCTTGTTTCAATGCAATGCAAGATTTGAATGAAGTATGGTTTTTGGATAGTGGATGTAGCAATCATGTGACAGGAGATAAGAAAAACTTTGTGGAAATCGACAACAGCTACAACTCTCTGTTAGAGCTTGGAGACAACAAAAAGATAAATATTGAAGGAAAGGGCATCATTGATGTAGGAGCAACAAATGGTGAAGGAAAGCGGATTAATGATGTGTTATATTCTCCAAGCATCGCTCAGAATCTTTTGAGCGCGGGACAAATGATGAAGAAAGGTTATAAGGTTACCTTTGTCGATGGTTAATATGAGATCGTTGACAAAAATAAGAAGAGGATCGTTGTAGCGAAAATGACGGCGAATAAATTATTTCCGCTGAAGATGAATTCGTTCTTGAATGTTGCATTGAAGTGTGAAGTTGTTGATGAAGCTCAGTTATGGCATCTGCGATATGGACATTTGAATCACAAGGGCCTAACGTTGTTGAGAGAGATGAATTTGGTCATAGGCCTTTCAAAAATCCCGCCAACAGCAACATGCGTCTGTGAAGGATGTGTGTATGGGAAGCAACGTCGTCTTCTTTTTCCCAAGACCTCTTGGAGAGCTAAAGCCCCTCTTGAGTTGGTGCATGCTGACATCTATGGTGCAACCCAAACTCAAACAATCGGTAACATGAGATACTTTCTCTTATTTGTTGATTACACTCGTATGATATGGGTATACTTTCTTGAAAAGAAATCGGAGGTTTTCACTACTTTTTTGAGTTTCAAAAACAATGTAGAGAAGCAAAGTGGATATCAAATAAAAACTTTGAATACAGATCATGGAGAAGAATTCATTTACAAGCTGTTTCCAGATTATTGCAAGCAGCAAGGCATACAGCGACGGCTTACTGTGAAGTACTCACCTCAGCAGAATGGCGTTGCTGAGAGGAAGAACTGGACTATTGTTGAGATGGCTCGAAGTATGCTCAAAGGTGAGGGTCTTCCGAATTCATTGTGGGCCGAAGCTGTGAATACAACGGCTTACATTCTCAATCGATTATCGACGAAAGCTGTTCAGAACAAGACGCCTTACGAAGGATGGTATAAGAGGAAACACATGGTTGATCACTTGAAGGTATTTGGATGTGTAGCATATGCTCTTTTGTCGAAGAAGAAGGAGAAGTTAGATGAGAATAGTGCGAAGCTAATATTTATTAGTTATAGGGAAGAATCTAAAGGTTATCGTTTGTTTGACCCAAAGACTAACAATCTTGTTATTTCAAGAGATGTTATTTTCGATGAGAATGTAGCGTGGAAGCCGGAGAACGAGTCTTCTCAGACACAACCAACATTTTCTTATCCATAAGCACCACCAGTAGTGCCTTCCTCAAATCTCACTAATACAGCAGCAACTAGTTCCTCAAGAGTAAATTCAGATAATGAATATTATGACGATGATATGCAAACAAGGAGTTATCGCTCATTAACTGAAGTTTACGAGCAAGCTAACTTTGCACTTGCTACGCTTGAGCTGCAGAATTTCGAAGAGGCAGCAAAAGAAGAAAAATGAAGAAATGCAATGAAAGAAGAGATGTTTAGTATCGAGAAGAATGATACTTGGTCCCTAGTAGACCTTCCTAAAGGAAAAGAAGCAATTGGCTTGAAATGGGTATTCAAAACAAAGTTCAATGAGGATGGAAGTGTACAAAAGCACAAAGTTCGTCTCGTAGCTAAGGGTTACTCAAAACAGCCCGGAGTTCATTTCACTGAGAAGTTCACTCATGCAACAAGAGTTAATGAAGAAAAATTGATGTGTAAGGATTGCCCAATACCTCGCTCAAGTATGCGAAGTATTGGAATGGTAAGAAGTGTAGATGATCGAAGAAGCACGTCATGATATCTTTTCTGTCTTGGAACAAAACCCATCTCTTGGAGTTCGAATAAGCAAGCAACCGTACCGTATCATCAGCTGAAATAGAATACATTGCAGCAAATGAAGCAATTCATGAAGCAGTATGGTTAAGAAGGTTATTGTTGGAGTTACAGTAGAAAGTTGCTCCTCCAACAATAGTGTTCTGTGATAATCAGTCAGCCATTGCTATGACGAAGAACCCCGTGTTTCATGCAAGGTCAAAGCAGATTGAATTACGCCACCACTTTATCAGAGAAATGGTGATGAAGAATGAGATAGTTATGGAGTTTATTCATACCCATGACCAGCCCGCTGACGTTCTAACAAAGACCGTGAATTTCGAGAAGCTCGAGTTGTTCAAGAAGTTTCTGAATATTACAAATTAAGAGGGGGTGTTAAATGTCATTTTGTAATTTGTAATCTCATTAAGGATTAGTGGTCTTAGAAGTAGGGTGATGTTAATAACCTAAGAACTAAAAGGTAATTAATGTCATAGGAAATAGGGTAGGGTAAATGTTTGCTCTAGATATTTCCTATGACTCTCTATATAAGGAGTAGCAATCTCCAAATAATGTATAAGTGAGTAAAAGAAAGACCAAGAAGGCGTTTCGGTCGTAAGAAAAGTAGAAGGCTCTGCACTTAGCGAAAATATACTCTCTTAATTTTTTTTTTCCTTATTTCCAGAAACATTTCGTTGTATCATAGTACTTCTATGAACCTTTTCCGTGATACAGCAAAACACTGCTTTCCAAACAATCCCAACATAAAGTACGCATCATCGCTAAGTCGAACGCTTTGTTACATGAAAATATTTTTCAAATATTAGAATTAATTAAAAAAAATCTTTGAAAAATTTAATATAAATTAAAAAACATAACGTTGAAGACTTTAATTATCGTGTCGACGTCAAGTACGCCCCGTTAAAAAAAGAATAGAACGGAAAATAATTAAAAATAAACATAAAAGAAATAAAAAATAGGGGGACGAAGTGGGGTGGAAGGGGGAGAAGAGTTGAAAGAAAGGGGATAATGTCAGTGTTGGGCTCTCCTTCTTCACTCACTTTCTCGCGTCCTCGTCCACTTCTCCAGAAGGAATGGAGTCGGACTTCCAGTTTCAATACCCAGTGGCGTTGTCACCGCAGGTGATGCACCCACCTCCTTCATCCCCCCTTTTTCTATATCTTACTTCGTTACTTTTTAATGGCGTCTTGCAATTTTCTGGGTAATCTCTCTCTGTTTCTTCTTTTTTTTTTTTTTTTTTGAGCTCGGGTGGATGGTAGTAATGTATCAGTCCTGATGTGGGGACTTTTCAAGATTGAATCATTTTGGAGAATTCTGGGTGATTTTTTTATTTTGAAAAGGGTATCAAGAAGTTGTGTTTGCGTGTGACCTGCTTTGCTGGGTCAGCTTCTGGGATAGTTTTAGGAAGTTTAGAAGCTTTACGCTGGTGGCCAGGAGCCTGCTCGAGTTCTTGATAGAATGGCAGAACGCGACGGCAAAGACCAGGTTTCAAATTAGGGGTGTTTAGATTTTGTTTACTTCCTCGAATTCTGAGGGAAGAAATGAATGTGGAAGGTGCAGAGTTCATTTTTTATGCCCGGGGAGTTTGTTTCCTGACTTCCGACTACTGATTTGCAGTGGTTGCGCTTTCCATTTGCGGCATGCCTCTTGTTCCGCAACCCGTTGCGAAAGCTCGGTTTTCGATCCTCTTGGTATAGTAAGAAATGAGACCTCTGGTCTTACTGCTACATGGGAGGGTGTTTTAGGATTGCTTTCGCCTGTACGAGAGAGTTCTTCCGGCCCCAAAAGGGAACGTGCCTCTTCATCACGTGGGGTGGCTGGTCTGCAAATCTTCACTTTGTCTCGTTTGTAGTTATTCTTTGTTCTCGCATATAGCTGGGAAAGTACTTAATTTAGCTTCTGTGCCCTTGCAGCTGCAATTGAGGACAGTTCGATTGACTTTGGTGATTTCTTCAAAGGACCTTTGCCTGGGAAGTTTTTGAAATTGTTGGGTTACTTGGCTTTGTCTCGACTTGGAATATATGTACCCCTCGGTGGCGTAAATAGGGAGGCTTTTGCTGGAAATTTGGACCAGAATAGTTTGTTGAGCACTTTGGATTCATTTTCTGGGGGAGGTATTGGTCGACTTGGGATTTGCTCCCTTGGTATTGTCCCCTTCATCAATGCACAAATTGTATTTCAGCTTTTGGCACAGATATACCCCAAGTTACAAGAACTTCAGAAAAGAGAGGGTGAAGCTGGAAGGAAAAAGGTTCTGCAGTACACGCGATATGCCTCTGTTGGGTTCGCGATAGTTCAGGTAGCTTTTCTGAATGATTTTGTTTATGTGATATGATTTTAGTGTTTTGAGGTCACCAATGCCACCGATTGAGCTCCTTGCATAATAATCCTTTTAATGTTATTCATCTTCCTCTAAATGTATCTTGCCTGCTCTCTCTTATTTTGCTTATTATTATGTGGTGCAGGCTATTGGCCAAGTACTGTATCTTCGCCCTTATGTAGATGATTTCAGCTCTCAGTGGGCAGTAACTTCTGTTGTATTATTGACACTTGGGTCAGTATTTACAACCTATATAGGAGAAAGGATCTCAGACCTTAAACTCGGAAACGGGACGTCTCTTCTGATATTTACAAGCATAATTTCATACTTGCCGGCTTCGTTTGGAAGGACAGTTACGCAGGCGTTCCAGGATGGTAACTATGTTGGACTGGCAACCATTGTTTTTTCCTTCTTCCTCTTGGTCCTTGGAATTGTATACGTACAGGTAAAATAGGATTATTTTCTGATTTCTTAACTTCGGCTGCAAAAACTTGAATTAAGAAAAACCTTGAAAAGTACATAACTCGTTGGAATTTCAGGAAGCAGAAAGGAAAATTCCCCTTAACTATGCTTCTAGATACTCGGGCAGAAGCGAAGGACTTCAGAAGTCAGCTTACCTGCCCTTCAAGGTTTGTGTTTCAGAATGTCGTTTATATATGTTTGAGTGCTTGACTATCAATAAAGATCATTAAGGACTATGCTATTCAAAAAAAATAAAATTTTCGTTAATCATTTACATTAGTTGGATTGTTGACAAAGTGTAACATTGCCGCTCTGTGAAAGAAGAGACAGCTACTCAGTGATAGTTTTAAGTGCTTTACTTGCATTTATGTCGATCACTTTCATGTATCTGTGAAGATGTATCAATTGTTAGAAGGGACAAAGGATCGGCTGGGTGCTTATAGAATTGACCTAGTGCTATTCAGTGCAGGTAAACAGCTCCGGGGTGATGCCTATTATATTTTCAACATCCTCATTGGCGCTTCCCGGAACCCTTGCTCGTTTCACCGGTTTGAGTGCCCTGAAGAATGCTGCGGTGGCACTAAATCCAGGGGGTAAGATTCATTTGTGTATAATGATTAATGAATGGCCGTCTTATTGTCAGCATTTCTAATGATGATAATTTGTTGAGCTAAATTGGGTTATCTGTATTTATAGTAAGAAAAAGCAAGGTATCATGTTAGGGTTGACCTGTTGATGCTACTTATAGATACAGGAGAGAGTTTTTCTGTTTGAAACACGTGACTGTCATCCTAGGCTTGTGATGATAATTCCAAATGCTGATGAATGTGGCTGGTTGTGAAGGAACAGCTGCTAATCTTATATGCTCAAACAGATCTCGTCCTTTACTGAACTTTCACCTAATTTCAGGTTCCCTCTACATTCCCACAAACATATTGTTGATAGCCTTTTTCAATTACTATTACACCTTCCTACAACTGGACCCTGACGATGTGAGTGAGCAGCTGAAACGGCAAGGAGCATCGATACCCCTTGTCCGGCCTGGTAAAAGCACAGCAGTGTTTATCAAAACGGTAGTTTTATTCTCATCCAGTAGTAGCTACTTCATCTTAATTAACCCCAACCTCTCTGGTTGGGTTTCTGTTTTCTCCTTGACTGAGAAACTTCCATGGATTCTGACTACTGGCAGGTTCTCAGCCGGATATCTGTGTTGGGTTCGGCGTTCTTAGCAACGTTAGCTGCTGGACCTGCAGTGGTTGAGCAAGTGACGCATCTCACTGCATTTCGGGGGTTTGCAGGGACATCGGTCCTCATTCTAGTTGGATGCGCCACAGATACGGCGAGAAAGGTCCAAGCGGAGATAATATCTCAGAAGTATAAGAACATCGAATTTTACGACGTCAACAAGTACGACCAATAAGAGGGTCTTTTTAGTGAGCTAAAAAGATGTAATTATCACATCAACCACGCTAAAGTTTTTTGGTTGCTTAATCAACCGATGAGATAGTGACTTTGACGGTGATCATAAAAGTTGTTATCAAGAATCTACAGTTGCATCAGGCCATTTATTGGCTCCTCGTTACAGAATATACAGACCTTTTGCCCAATTTTAATATACAAACCGATCAAGAGTTCTCTCACGACATAATGCTTTGTCCTGCTGTTCAAACCCAGGCTATACCAAGAAACAATCTCGTATATATATATTTTTTATTTTTTATGTTGATCTCTCGAGCATAAGGATCTATTGCTTTTTCAATCTGTGATGTAGGATTCCAGAGAAGCGAGAGACCCTACCCTTCATCCGTCTCATCAGAGAAGTCGGGCTCTTCAGGTTTCTGTAACTTTAGCATCTCGGACTCCTTGATCTTCTGGGTGCCCCTCCTGGTGTTTGCAGCAAACCTCGAAGCCAATATTGTGGCTCCGAGATTTAACTTCACCTGTGAAGAACTTGAACCGATAGAAGGCTGCCCATCTTCTTCTTGGCCTGATTCGCCGACAGCCACCTTTTCGTCCGTCGAGGCATACTCTTTCATGGAAAGGCTGTTTTCCATGAACCTCCTCTTGTGCCTGCGCCAAGCTGCCTGTATGAAGCATGCTGCCCAGGTCCTCCAATGGTGGGAATAGAACCTGAATGTGTGCTGCAACTTCTTGCTATGCAACCGCCGGAACTGGTTCGCGACAAACTTTAGATCCTCTGCCCGCAATGCAAAAGCTTCCACTTCAATGAGAGCTCTGACCGTTCTGGTAGAGGAAGGCAGGTTGACGCCAGACTTTGGAAGCAGAGCCCAAGCAAGGAGTTCCTCCCCGCAAAAATCTCCCGGCCTTAGCATGATCGAGTTGAAGAAACCTGTCCTCCCACCATTCGTCGTTGAACTTTCCAGGCGACCTCGAATGATGAAAAGCATTTCCGTGACCGGGTCACCCTCTCGTACAATGTAAGTGTCTTCTGTGCTCAAGGATGATACAAGACGCTCACAAATTGCATCTAAGAGCTGATCATCCATCTGAGAGAAGAAGGGTACCTAAAGATCAAGGCATCAATTAGTAGATTGTTCCATTGTTAGCACCCGGTGAACAGATAATCCTACATATCATTACATGATATCATATCAAGGGAACGTACACGTCGGACTAGGTCTAAGCAAAGGTGACGCCGGATGTCACGACGCAAATCAGCTGGTAGGCTACGTAAGACAGATTCCTCATCGACTCCTCGAGTTGCAAGCCATTTGTACTGGTCAAAGCGGCGGACACGTTGCCTCAAATCTTCGGGAAGCTGGCGGTGTCTCATCCATTCTTCAGTGTCACGCCGTTTGAGTCTCCATTCCTCAAGCCTAACAGTAAGAGATTGCAGGTAAGTCTGCAGCAAAAAGGAAAATTCATGAGAAGCAAGAAAGCACACTTAATTAGAATAGTTATGCAATGTTAATTTGTAAAATAATTTGCACAACATAAAAAGACAAATTATTGTAAATTACTGGCGGACAAGAAGGCACTCAACTTCATTTCTCAGATTAAAAATAAATAAAATAAGGGGACTTGTTCGATCATTATCTCACAATATCGTTAACATTTCTGTAATGCAACTACAGTAAGGGAAAGAGGGATTGCGCTCATCATAGTCATATATCTTCCAATAACCACTGCTTGTGTATGAGGATCATACATATTTTAGAAGAGCATGTCTTAATAAAACAAGGAAGATATCATCCATTTGATGATCTATATAACCTACCATCACGTGTTGGAAACTCTATTGCATCACACTTAGTAATGAAAATATTACAAAAATGTTAAAAATCTTGTGCTCGTATCTCACTAGTTTCGGGGCCTATTTTACACTTGAGATAGCTATGAAGAAACCAGAAGGGAGATGAATACTTTATTGCAATTTCAAGTAGAACAACAATAAATGGGCCTGTAAATCTGATGGATCAACATCAACATCCCGTCAGAAGCATTAAAGATAAATAACTCTGAACTCGGCTATGTCCAACTAAAAGCAAGGGGGTCACATTTTGTCAACTGAATAACAGAAAAATCGAAGCAATAGGTCCCGATTTTTCTCTTGTCAGCTGTTACAGCAAACAAAGTAATGCTTATATTTCCTCTTATTGGAAAAATGGGAACTGAAAATATTGTTTTATTGAGTTTCTATACCAGATATATGTACCTGCATATTGCCGATTAAATGGGCAAACAGAACCAGACCCAAGATGGCAATAAGAATTGAAAAGGATGTCTCCCCTATGAATGTGCTTGTAGTTAAATTCTGTCCATATGAACTGAAAAGTGAAACGAAAGTGTTAGCTACAAAACACAGACAAAGACATATAATTAGCTCCTCAGAGGAGCGCATGCCGTTGAGACAGCCTGCCCAAGCAATTTTATAGAAGCGAATAATGAAAAAGATAATGAGATATCCAGCCCCGTCAACATTAATACAATATGTTTTAAGATCTTTATTGACAACTAGACCAGTTCTTGATTCGTAATGAAGGCAAACAGCGTCTCAAAGCACCTGAATATTTGGACATTGTCATCCCAATAAAAACAGACACCATCAATATATGTATATTTTTTAAAAGAGATAGATTTATATGACAGAGACTGGAATATTTTTAAATACACTATCAGCAGAAATGATTTGACTTGCTGAGGGATGAAGTGAGCATCTACATACTCATAGTACTCTCCCTCCACTAAGCAGCTCATACTAAAGATAAACTGCAATGCTGTTCCCTACACCACTGCGGCCATATCTTTGAAAAAAAACCCCCTGACTAAAACAAGTGGAGATCTATAACACCAGTAGTTTGTGATTTATGGAAGCAGAAAGTCCACAAGAAGTATCATTTGATTTTATCATCATTATAGACTAAAAAAATTTCTGAACTTCAGCAATCTGTAATATCTAGTACCATGCCTTTTCAAGTTGTAAAAGTTGATTAAAGGAACGAGAAGACAGACCTCAACTGTTGAAGGCCCCACCACAAACAATAAAAATACTTCCTCAAGAAGCTTGTGGAGACAACATTCTTTTTTATTGCAGATTCAAATATTCCATACTGGAATATACTAGCATCATTATCAGGATCACAAAAGTTGAATACATTAGTGACATTTGCCCATGATTCCCTCTCAGGTTGTTGAAAGTTACTGCAGTCCAGATACTCTCGGTGACACTTGGGGTTATTTTCATTTCGGCAAATGGATTTCCAGCAAGATGTGTATCTGTCAACTGATAAGAGATACCATGCTGCCCCTATCACCTAAAAAATTCAGAAGAAACGAGCCAATTGATTATTACATTAGTCTTCAGCCGATTACCACCAGCCAAATTATAAATAAAAACAAGCAAGATGACATACATGGCTTGCCAGCATGTATAACAGCAAATTATAAGCTGCACCAGCCCATGCCGTCTTCGTCACTACTCCTGTTGCTTTGATAATTTGGGAACTCAAAGGATACATAAGATAAAATCTCGGGATATATTGCAGAAGAACAATCAACGCAAGAGCATTGTTATTATGATCGGTCGTTCCACCTCTTTTTGCGGGTATGATGAACCAGATTACAATCTGAGTCAACAAAGTAAATTTCAGTTTCAACAGGAAAGGGAAATAGCTAATACGTAAACAAGACTTATCATCAACGACAACGCTCAAGCCTTTAGACCCCTACCCTGCTAATCGGGAAGCGATTTGTTCAATGGGATGCCAACGCAGACCTTATCAAAAGAAAAAAATACCTTTGCTAGCACCATGCCACTTCTAACAAGTAATACAAATCTTCTTAATTACCATCATCTTAAGAGGAACATAAGTGAAAATAGCTGCAAAAACATATATTGCAGACAAAAAATTGAAAAACGAATAATTCTCCAGAAACTCCCAGGAGGCATGAAGAACTAGGTTGTGACGATGCAGAAGCAAATATTACTCCGGGTAACAAGTACCTGGGGGAGAGGTAAGGATGCTATGAGATCGATGAAGAAGTCAGACCTCAAGTATCTTCGTGCAGTTTTATTCGGATCCATTACAAGCTCACCCCTTCCAAAAACTCTGGAGCTGGGCGCAATATAAGCAGTCCTGAATTTTATAACCATGTGCAGCATATAAAAAAGGTCTGCACCCGTCCGAAAGCAAGTTACAACTATCCGCAAGTTCATGTCCGATTTGACACACGAGTTGTCCTTGCTCTCTCTAACAGTCAGCAGATAAAAGTACAGAGGATCGATAAATAATGCCAGTAAGCACGTGATGATGAATATCCTGTTCCATCGTAACACAATATCACCTCCAGGGTCAAGCATCTTACTCCTCCATGGCACAAGTTCCTCAGGGAACACCTTGCTACCCCGTGACTTAAAGGATCCGGGCATCTTAGAATTCACACCGAATAAATCATTGTCTGGTTTAAGCAGCGAGGTAGCTGCATCTACATATTTTGAAGAGGAACCTTCGTTTCCCATTGACCCATCTTTACTCTTCTTTCCATCACTGTAAAACCTACAAATTCAAAGTCCCAAACAGAAAAAAAGTACCGTCACAATATCCTCGAAATACTAGAGAAATAGACACTACACAACAATGCCGGCATATTGTTGACCGAAAAGACAAACAACTAAAAAGCAAAATCACCATTTACAGTAGCTAGCTCGGTCCAAGAATATATCATCAAAAGTATGACTCAACCAACAACTACTGTCAGACATCTTGAAAAGAAGAACCTTTCTCTTACAGCAATACTACTCCTATTCCACAGTTCTAGCTTCTCCAGTTACACAAGCCCTGCCCTGTCAATCTTAACCCGAACCCATCCCCACGAGCCTACAGCCAATAAAGACGTGTCCAACCGCATACATCCGGTGTCAAATCTAACCATCCATAGAAAGGCGAAGGAACTAAAATTTCCCCATCCCGGGTCCGCCTATACTAAGTTCTGACTTCATTTTCACAAAGTTTCGAGGTACCAATCTCCCCATAACAACAGGAGGGGATTTGAGCCCTAATCACACTCCTGCTAGCACAAAACAGCCGATCGGTACTCCTCACAAAGGCACCGCCAACACTCAAAATCGATCATTCAATCCCACCACGGTTCTACTACCAAACCCGAACACAACACGAAAGGACTCACGGAGAAATCTAACCCGACAAGCCTGTCCTTCCTGAACTCCATCAGCCCTCTCCGCCAAATGAAACAATCAACACCCCTCCATTGAACACTTGGGACCCAGCACAAACTCAAACTCTGGGTCAGTTGGAGGAGGAAGTACCAGTAAAAGTAACAGGACAGTTGCTTCCGGGGAATAGAGTTTTATACTCGTGTCGGGTAGTAAACCGAGTGAAGGACAGTGCGTTAGTCATATACTCTGCCTCCCTCCCTGTTAACAAAATAACTTTTCTTTTTTTTTAAAAAAAAAAAGGGGGGGGGGGGGGGGGGATCACCGGTCGGAATAATCTACATTTATTCGATTTGGAAGGATTTTTATTCAGGCACTCTGGATTTTCTTACCAAAATAAGGAACAAAAAGAGAAAAAAAGTATTGTAGTTTTGACTGATGTGGATCCCCTCGTTAAGGTGATCTACATTATTATAAAGCATTTCAACCTTTTAAATAATGTTTTTCTATGGGGAAAATGTGGGCCATTTCACGTTATTTGGTAGAATTTGGGCTCGACCTTGTGTTAATTTTTTATTTGGGCTTTTCATATTAATTTTTCTTTTTTAAGTGTTTCACCGCTTCATCCTCCCTCTTACCCCTAGCAGTATTACCCCTAGCAGTAGCATTACAACTGACTTATTGTCTGGTCTTAGTTGATTATGTGTAATTTTGACATCATTGACAACTTCCAGATCTTCAAATTCTAAAATAGAAAATCCAACTGAGGTTACAGTATTATTAGACATTTGAAATCCAAGCTCGATTTCCGCTAATGGCTTTTTTTTGAGATGGTTGCTTCTGGAAAAATAAAAAAAACATTAATTTTACTTTTCAAAAGGAATTTTGTTTTGTCAATTTTTTATTTTTTACTATTTAGAGTTGTAATTTTGACGGATTCCTTCGAACCTCACGGATTCGATCTAGTTAGCCACTTATTTCCATGTTGTAGACATAGTAAATAATTTTGGGCCTGGGCTTAGAGCCCAGGAATCATCACACTACCTAAGAACGAAGTCGCCCAGGCCGACTCATGACAACGTCGACTGGGCTAACTCATAACGATGTCGCCCAGGTCGACTCATAGTGAAGTCGACTGGGTTAACTCATGACGAAGTCGACTGGGTTAACTCATGACGAAGTCGACTGGGTTAACTCATGACGAAGTCGACTGGGTTAACTCATGACAAAGTCACCCAGGTCGACTCATGACGAGGTCGGTTGGGTTAACTCATGATGAAGTCGACCCACAATGGAGTTACTAAAGACGACTCATGTATAGAGTCGACTAGGTCAGCTCACCACTAAGATATGACTACCAATAGGACCCAATAGTAGCTAGGTCTACTCATAGGGTCAAGTCGACCTTATCCTGAACAAAGGCAACTACAGCAGTCAAAGCCCGTACAAACAAAGCAAGTCGACGAGATGGGAATAAATTTATTTATTCCTAAAATCACGACTGTTAAGAATCGTAACCGATTCTAATTTTCAGGAACGTGATCCCGTATCTCATGGGAAGTTGTTGGGACACTCCCACGATACTAGGGATCACGATCTATGACACGATCTGTAACAAGATCCACTCGTTACGTGTTAGACACGTACGAGCTCATTATAAATAGCAAAGGAGTTTCCAAAGACAAAGCACGAATACACACAGCCAAAAACTCTGAAGTCTGTTCGTCAAACTTAGAATTTAGGTACCTTGACCCGGTTCATAGGTCAACTCCCCCTCCATCGGCAGAGTGAGCTTGTAGGGCCTTTGCCGATAACTCCCCACCAGCGACTCCACCGACGAAGTGAGCTCGTAGGGCCTTCGTAACAACTCTCCGCCAGCGACCACCTCCGACGAAGCGAGCTTCCAAGGCCTTCGTCACGACCTTCCGCCAGCAACCACCACAGACGGAGCGAGCTTCCAAGGCCTTCGTCACGTGTTCTCCGCCGCTACAAGATCCCACATCGTCACCACCGTTTCCCTTTTTCCCTTTTAATGGCTGTAAGCCCTTTTCTTTTAATTCTCTAAAGATTGTAAGACTTGCATTATTTCTGTATAAAGTTAGTGCATCTTCTTACTGGCGACCACAATACAACTACTGTGAGTCCATTGCCAAATATTTCCGACGTGATCCGTTCCGTGCGCGTACACCTTTTTGGCGACCACAGTGGGAGAAGAAAAAAAAAAAAATCTTAGTCTCAAATGCCAAGAAATACTCGAAGCCGTGAGTCTCACAATCCCTTAGATGGGGAAAACCAGTCAGAACTTCCTCCGGGAATGAGCTTGCAAGCGCCGGCCCTAGGAGGCCAGGCAGCTACAAACCAGTCAGAACTTCCTCCGGGAATGGACTTGCCAGCGCCGGCCCTAGGAGGCCAGGCAGCTACAAACCAGTCCACCTTTGATTCACATACCCCGTCCGAATTTATTTCAAGACTGGAGTTCCACAAGGAACTGGGGGATGTGCGTCAGGAGTTGAAAGATATGAAGGGTATTCTAATGGATGTCCAAACTCTAATAGGGCGTCTTTCTGGCCCGAGAAACGAGGAAAGAGTAAGACATCATATGAGAGAAACCCCTTTTAGGGAGTCTACGTTCATGACAGACGCTCGACGGACTGCTCAAGGGCCACGTAACGTGACTTTTGAGCAATCTGAGATAAGGACAAATGCTCTTTTCGAACCCGGGAATCTGGTTCCCCCTGGTCGACCCTCTTCTTCACGTAATCGACCAACGAATACGTATTGGAATGAGGCAGAGGACTTTCAAGAGGAAACAGATCGAGGGGAGGATTTTATTCCGTCTCGTCGCCCTGGAAAAGAACCTGTAATCGACGCGACTGGAGACCCCTATGAGCTTGGATCCCGAGGTGAAAACTTTCGAGAGGAGCCTTCTTTCTACATGAGGGATCCAGCGAATCAGGCAATGGGGGAAAGATCTCCGTACAGCCCGATAAGGTCGACTCGACCTCCAGCGCAGGCCCCAGTAGGCGGTGTACCCCCAGACTTGAGGGAGGCCATAACTCAGGTTATAGAGCAAGTCGTCCCCGGAATAGCTCGGCGAGACGATGCCTGTTTGTACAGGTCTCCCTATCCTGCATATGTCGACAGGGATTTCCCTCTACCTAGAGGTTATAAGGTGCCCGACTTTACTCGTTTTTCGGGTGAAGATGAAATGACCCCACTCGAGCATGTCGCTCGCTTCACTCACCAACTTGGTGAGGCGGCTGGGAACGACTTTTGGAAACTGAAGCTCTTCCCTAACTCGTTAACGGGAGATGCCTTTACGTGGTATGCGAGTTTGCCGCCAGGGTCAGTAGCCTCGTGGACTCAGATGCAGTCTATGTTTGTTAAGACCTTTGCTCGACTGGACACCCCCATGTCGATGTTTGAGGTAATGCGCCTTAAGCAGGCTAACGGAGAACACCCAGGGCAGTTTCTAATGAAACTTAGGAAGGCCCTACTACGGTGTAGACCCCCCATACCGGAGAAGGATCAATTACTTCTCGCATTAAATGCGTTGACTATCCCGTTCCGGAAAAAGCTGCAGGGCGAGCGCTTTGCTGACCTGTATGACTTAGCAAGGAGGGCTACTGAGTATTATCAGCTCCTTACAGAGGAAGCCCAGCTGACTCGAGCCTACCAAGTCGACACTTATGAAGTCGACGTGGCGGAATTTGTCAAGGGGGAGTCGACTATATGCGATCCCCTGACTAAGAAGAATTCCAAAGCTAAGGCATCCCAAAAGAATGCCGAGGAAAGAAAATATTCTTTCGACACGGATAAAGTCGACGCTATATTCGACTGGCTTTATCAAAGGAAAAGGATTAGGCTTAAGCCCGGCCATCGAGTCCCTCAGACAGAGAGGGAAAAGAATAGGAATTACTGCAAGTGGCATGGGTCCTTCACCCATGCTACCAAGGACTGTTTGTCCTTTAGAAATATCGTCCAGGATTTAATAGAGTCTAAAGAGCTCCGTTTTCCCGAGGTCGACGAAGTCGCCGTGGTGGATGATAATCCATTCGGGGATGAAGTCGCCATTCATACGTTTGACATATTTGATGCTGAGGTTAATCTCTTAGAAGTTATTAACGACTCTGCTGTACCCTCGCAGGACTTACAAGCAACCGGCGAGACTTTGGTGGCTAATGCCCTGATGAAGCGACTGGCTGAGCGTGGGGTCTTCATTCTGCCCAAAGGAAGGGAGAAGTGGCTATGCCACTGGCACTTGAACGACACTCATACTACGGATCAGTGCCACACGTTCAAGAAGTACCTACTGGACAGCAAGACGGATGAGTGGTACGACTTGACCCCGTTCGAGGAAGCAGCAATGTCGCTGAACACTCCCCGAGGATCTTCTCACGCCCTCAAAAGCCCTCCTAGCGCAGATCGCCGATTAGCCTTGCGAGGAGGAAGAGGAGGCCCCCAGGGTCACAAGGGGAATGGAGAGGCAGTCGCCCGGGGAACAGAACGCCCGGCACGGCGACTGGAGTTCATAGACTCGTCTGGCCAAAGGGTCATCAAACAGGGGTACACTAGAACTACCCCTGTCAAGGAGATTAGACCGGTAGAGGAGCATAAGGAAGCGGACCAACCTCAGCAGGCCGTGAATCGCAGGCCCCGCTACGCGTCGCAGACAGTTGATCCTCAGGAACTGCGGAGGGGGCCACCCATTGCCCAATTCCTGGACGAAAAGCTGCTGTGCCAAAAGTGCAAGCTGATCGCTCACAACCGCATACTCATCACCCAGCTCTGCACAGCATGCTGCGTTAACTACTTCTTGCGGCTCGTCGACTTATCCGCAAAAGGGGAGATGCTGGTGAAGGCAGTCCGTCCTGAGGGCTCAGGTAATTCGAACCCTAACAAGCCCTCTTCGAATAGGCCAGCAGATAACCCTGTGCAGGTAGGATATGACCCAGCCGACGGAAGGTTTGTGGAGGTAAGTCGACTTCCTTTTGGTTCTAAGAAATCAAGGTTTGTCAAAGCGCTTAACCCTTCGTCTCAATGGCAGAAGGCGGAAAGGAAGGTTACGCTTCCCGTGAGGGCTCAAAAGAGAAAAGAAAGGCGTCTAAGTTACGCCCAGAAGAAGCCAAGAATGACCCCTGTGATGCCACCCTTTGGCGGGAACCACGCCATAGGGAAACAAGTCGCAGAGCCCGAGCGGGTCGAGTCTACTGACTACTCGGAAGACCCAGGATCGAACTTCGACTACACTCCTCTACGAGGAGATAAGCCCTGCGACTTCAACGCAGAGCAAGGGCCCCTCGTGAGCTGTAACGCTCTTACCCTCCCTGCGGAGTTCGCCTGCAACAACAAGTCGGAGGCACCGGAAGGTAAAACTCTCGACTCTAAAGTCACTACATTTCCTTCTGGCTTCCCTCTGCACTGGTTGAGGAAACCATCAGATCGCATGAAACAGCATATGCATTCGCTGTACATCTCAGCCAACTTTGATGGTGTCTTAGTGGGCCGAGTCTTAATAGACAATGGCGCCACTGTCAATGTTCTTCCCCTTGCCAAGTTTAGATTACTTGGGTACAAGCCTAGCGAGTTGGTGCGAACTGACGTAGCTGTAAGTGGCTTTAATGGGAGAAAATCCGAGTGCCTGGGCATATGCTCCGTGCGCCTAGGCGTCGGGAGACACGAGCAGGAAACTGCTTTCTTTGTAATCGATATAGCCCCTTCATTTAATGCGCTTTTAGGACGCGATTGGCTTCATAAGGCCGCCGCGATTCCATCTACTTTGCATAGGGAGTTAATCTTATGGCTTGACTCCGAAATAGAAATCGTTAAGGCTGATGAATACTCCTGTTGTGACAAGGGTATTTTGCATGCAGAGACGTGTAAGACAATCAAGGACCTTACTCTGGACCAGCGCTACAAGCTGGGAGACCCCACAGTCGGACCCTTAGGTGAACCTTCTGGGAAGTTCGACTTCATCGTAAGCTATGGCACCTCTCACCCCAAGCCTGACGAAGGACCGATTGTGCCAACAGGATGGGGGCCCGACTTCACAGACAAGGACATAGACGAGGTCCTGCAGGAGGTAGTCACGACCAAGGATGGAGGCGAGACGAACAACAGCCCAAGCGGCAACAAGGGAGAAGCGCCTAAGAGCCAAGAGAGCACTGCGACGGAGTTGGAGCCCGATAGACTCCTACACGAAGGGATGTATGGACAGTGAGGAGAAAGGTCATGCAGTCGCTGATATCCTACAGCGCCTTCAGAAGCATGTTAGGATGTCTAGGAAAGTAGGATGCCAAATAGGCAACATCAATCTCGAAGCAAGGTCATGTAATAACGTTGACACCGATTTAGGTGGTGTCCAGAGTCGTGAGTCACTGATGATGCCATGTGACTCACTCGTAGGCGTCAATTTAGGCGAGGCATCAAGCCCTCGAATTGTTTTCATCAGTTCCTCAATGAATAAAGAACTTTTCAATTCTATCAAAGCTACTCTAGAAGAGTTTAAAGACTGTTTCGCTTGGGATTACACTGAGATGCCTGGCCTAGATCGCCGACTTGTGGAACACAAGTTACCAATCAAAACGGGATTTAAACCAGTCCAACAGGCGCCGAGGAGAATGACTCATGAAGTCACTCAAGCAGTATTCGAGGAAGTCAAGAAGCTCTTTAAAGCTGGATATATAAGGACATCGAGGTACACCGAATGGATATCCAGTATAGTTCCTGTCATTAAGAAGAATGGTAAGATTAGAGTTTGCATCGACTTCAGAGACTTGAATCGTGCCACTCCAAAGGATGAGTACCCCATGCCTATCGCAGACGACTTAGTCGACAAGACTGCAGGGCACCAAATTATGTCCTTCATGGATGGTTTCTCAGGATATAACCAAATCTTCCTAGCTGAGGAGGATATCCATAAAACTGCGTTCAGGTGTCCCTTAGGCATTTTCGAATGGGTAGTCATGCCATTCGGACTCAAAAACGCTGGGGCAACCTACCAACGAGCCATGAACGCTATATTTGATGCCTCGATTAACAAAACAGTCGAAGTATACATAGACGATATAGTGGTCAAGTCGCAAGATGAGAAGTCACATGTTAATGTCCTTAGAAATGCTTTCATTCAAATGAGAAAGCATCAGCTCAAACTAAACCCTCTCAAATGTGCCTTCGGAGTCAGAGCAGGACATTTCCTAGGGTTCTTAGTTCATCGACGCGGCATAAAAGTAGACCAAAACAAAGTAAACGCTATTCGAAAATTGAACCCTCCGAGTGACAAGAAGCAATTGCAAGCTTTTTTGGGACGGGTCAATTATCTTAGACGATTCATTGGCAATATAGCCGGTCGAACAGAAATCTTCTCGACTTTGCTAAAAGCAAAAGGGAATTTCGTATGGAGAGAAGAACACCAAAGGGCATTCGAGGGACTAAAGGAGTATTTAATGAAACCACCTGTGCTCGCTCCTCCTCGAATAGACAGACCTTACCTACTTTATGTAGCGGCGACTGAGGCAGTCATTGGAGCCATGTTAGCCCAAGAGACAGACGACAAGGTAGAAAGAGCAGTTTATTACTTGTTAAGGCAGCTCACCTCTACAGAAAAGCGCTATACAATTAAGGAGAAGTTGTGCCTATCAGTCTTCTATGCTGTTAAGAAGCTGAGACATTATATCGGATCCCAAGAGGTTCATGTTATTGCCAAGTCTCCAGTCATAAAATACTTTTTCGAAAGTCTCCTATTGACCGGAAGAATTAGTAAATGGAGCTTGGTCCTATCCGCATACGATCTGCGTTTCAAACCTCAACAGTCGGTGAAAGGGCAGGCCTTAGCCGACTTCTTAGTGAACCACGATCCATCTACATCAATCGATCAAGAGGAATCCCTTGAGGATGTCTGGCAAGCTTGGTTTGATGGATCTTCGGCGAAATCCGGCGTAGGCATAGGCCTTCACATACTTTCGCCACTAGGAAAGGACGTTCGCCTAGCATATCGTTTGTCGGCGACTCATACAAACAATGCGACTGAATATGAAGCGTTGATCACGCTCTTGAAGGAATTATTAGCCTTGGGAGCCAGGAAAGCCAGAGTAATGGGAGACTCTCAACTGGTTGTTAACCAGATGAATGGCGACTCTCTATGTCAAGAGAAACTCGCACCCTATCATCAAGTCGCTCGAAGGCTAGTCGAGCAGTTCGAAGCAATTACTTTCCTCTTTGTAGGCCGGGAGGAAAACACCATCGCTAACGACTTAGCCCCAAAAGCTTCGGGATACAAGGCTAGAGGAAGAAACGATTGTGTCCCCGAAATAGCTTCTCATTTAGTCCCACAAAGCGATTTGTTCGCATTGGACATACTGGTAAGCGATAAAGATTGGAGAAAGACCATCATCGACTTCCTGACGGGCCCAGCTCAAAAGGCAAGCCAAAGAATTAAGACTCAAGCTTTGTCTTATACCCTCATAGATGGAGTACTCTACAGGAAAACCAAGGAAGGAGTACTGCTAAGATGTGTCGACTTAGACGAGGCGACTCCCATAATGTTAGAAACTCATCAAGGTTTATGTGGATCCCATCAATCAGGCATTAATATGTCTTGGGTCATTAAAAGACATGGATTTTACTGGCCATCAATGCTAAAAAATTGCATAGAAATGGCTAGAGGATGTCAAGAGTGCCAAAGGCATGGTCCTGCGATGAGAGCTCCAGCATCCGACTTAATCTCAGTCATTAAGCCTTGGCCATTTAGGACTTGGGCCCTGGATATAATCGGGGAGATTCACCCACACTCGAGTAAAGGCGATGCCTACATTCTAGTCGCTACTGACTACTTTACCAAGTGGGTCGAGGCTCAAGTATATAAGAAAATTGACCACAAAGAGGTGATCGATTTTCTCAGATCTTCCATCATTTATAGATTTGGGATTCCCCAGAATATTGTAGTAGACAATGGCACCGTTTTCAATAATGAGAAGGTGCGTGAATTCGCTGCTGAGTTCAGCTTTTCAATCACTAATTCGACACCTTATTACCCCCAGTCGAATGGACAAGCTGAAGCTACTAATAAGCTCATAAAGAATAACATTCAGAAAATGGTTGGTGCAAATCCAAGAGAATGGCACAAACTATTACAAGACACCTTGTGGGCTCTAAGAGTCACCAAGAGAGACAGCACAGGAGAAGCCCCTTTTTCGCTGGTATATGGGCAAGATGTTGTCCTACCTATTGAGATTCGATACAAGTCGCTCAGGGTAGCTCATCCTGACTTGCAAGACGAGACAATGTACCTCGCTTTAGAAGAATTGGAAAAGAAGCGACTCGACGTAATAGACCGACTCGAGGTACATAAGCAAAGAATTGCTAGGCACTATAATAAAAAGGTTGTCCATAAGCGCTTCAAAGTGGGCGACTTAGTATGGAAGATGGTCCTACCTCTTAAATCGAAGGACCAAGTCCTGGGTAAGTGGTCTCCTAATTGGGAGGGTCCATATGAAGTGTGCGAGACATACTCATCTAATACGTATCGACTTATGACCAGAGAAGGGGATAAACATCCATTGAAGGTCAATGGTAAATATCTTAAATCCTACCGCGAGACCATTTGGGAAGCTCACCGTGGAATCCTAAAACGAAGGACTCCATTGATTTGGGAAGCGCTTAACTCCTAAGGGGTCGCGCTAAACTTCGCCCAAGTGATATTCTCCAGAAGAATAATTATGCGTAGAGATTAGCTTGAGAAACGACATGCTTAATCGATTAAAGTGAAAGCAATGTGATTACATTGTTGTTCTAATTACAAATCATCTAATCTAACCCGCCAGCCTTTTTGAAATCGAAGATAAGGGACTCGCGAGCTCGGCGCTTCGCGTTCACCCTATTCCGCTGGGCATAGAGGTCAACGAACTTTTCTCTATCTTTTCCAGCCCTGGCCTCCAGCTCCTCGATTTCCTGAGTGTTGATCGACGCAAGCTGCCGAGTCAGGTCATTCTTGAGGTTGGTATAAAACTCTATCTGCCTCTCTGCCTCGGTCAGCTTTTCTCGCACGTCGACCAAACGCTGGCGGGCGTCCTGTGCAGCTTTAGAGGCCTGCTTTCGAGCTTGATTGATCAACTGAATCTTCGAGTCAGTCGATTCCAAGATAAGCAAGTCGGCGTCATAATCCCTCCAACGGGTCCAGTACGTCGACTTAAAGCTCTTGCAGGCCCCCAACAGTTCATCCGTGACCCAAGGGGAAGCCTCGATTCTTTTAACCAGCTTCTGCATCCTCTTAAATGAGTCGATCTCTAACGGATCGATATGTAGAAGCTGGCACAACTCTTCAACATCCTCGTGAACCTTCACCCATGGGTCGCTAGTCGAGGTCGCTGCAGCAGGATCCTGCAGAATAAGAAATAAAATGTTGCTAAGACACAATATCCTGAAAAGTCGACACTTTCATGCAATCGAATACTTACCTCCGAAGGTAGTAAATCCTCAGAGCTTTCGCCCGAAGAAGTGGAAGGAGTAGGAGCCTTCTTGCGACCAGCAGTCGTCTTCACTCTCTTCGGATGAGCCTGTAAAGTGTCGCGGTTAGAATCGCGATAACAACGCCATGCTTTGTGTGAAAGAAGAACACATACCATTGGTGGTGCAGGAGTGTGGACTGAAGAAGAAGAAACGCCTTGTTCTTCCTCCTCTCGCATCGACTGAGGTGGTGCCTCCTCTCGCGTCGACCAAGTTGAAGGATCGAGTAAAACCATAGCGGTTCCTTCTTCTTGTAACAAGACTTCAGGAGCCTGCTTGATACAAAGACGGACGACAACTTATCCCCGTCGACGCGCAGCAAGAGAGGCGTCACCTTACTCGCTTGCGACTTGGCGTCGACTTGACAAGTGCGACTTGCGACTTGGCGTCGACTTGACGAGTGCGACTCAAGTCGACGAATGCGACTCAAGTCGATGCGACTTGCGAACATCAGCGACTGAGCAACGAAGAGTCGGCCAAGCCAAGAGTCTCGAAGATGAAGAGCCTCAAAGAAGCTGAATCAATTCGCATTCCTCATTCATGCATTTGTCATTCATGTTTTGCATTTACTTTGTTGCATTACCAATAAGCCATTTATGGCCCGTCCATGAATCTTGCCTTGCACCTAGCCTAGGTTCATTTCGTGCATTTAAGTTCTTTTTCAGGTGTTCCCTATATAATGGGCACCCTGTACTCATTTGCAGGACAGCTTTAATCAAATTATAAACCCTTATCAGACTTAGTGTCTTTTATCCGAAGTGAGTGGATTCTCCTTCAAACCTCGTTCTTCATTTGGTGGATTTCCAAGTGCGGATTGAGTAGAGTGTATCAACCGGTGGTGGTGTATCTGTATCCTCCGTGTTGTGCCTCGCCCTCGTCTTGTTCGTGGTGGTGTATCTGTATCCACGGTCAAACGAGTCTACCCGAGTCTTCTTTCACGGTGGTGCATCTGTATCCGTGGAGGTTGATCTCAACCCCTCCTTTTTATCATTCAGCCGCCTACCCCACACACTTTCCGTCCATACCGAGCGTCACTCCATTCCGCACCCTTTTCAGTGACGTCCCCATTCATTTTCGGTTTAGGAATCATCTATTCCTTGCCGTCCCCGTATCATCTTGGTATCAGAGCGCTAGGTTGTCAATGGCCGGAAGATTTCAACGCGGTATGAATCTAGACGAAGCACAAGTTGCTCGGCTTGAGGAGCAGATAGCCGATCTTCAACAGCAACTACAGTCGTTACGGACACACCATGCATCGACATCCCGCAGTCGAATAGAGAGCGATGAAGAGGAGAACCCATGGCGTGAGGAGTCTCAACGAGGATCTTCACCGGAGTATCGTAGGCAGGAGAGGAGAGCCCCGACGATGAGCGTTCAGATTCCGGAGTTCGAAGGAAACTTGGACCCCAACGAGTTCATCGATTGGATGCACACCGTGGAGCGCATCTTTGATTACGAGGAAGTGCCCGAGGATCGAAAGGTGAAATTGGCTGCCTTGAAATTAAAGAAGTACGCGAGTTTGTGGTGGGAGAACACCAACCAGCAGCGCCGTAGGGAAGGGCGTGATAAAATTCGTACGTGGTCAAAAATGAAGAGGGCCATGACGAAGAGATTTCTACTGGAGCATCATCGACGAGATCTCTACCTCAAATTGCAGTCGCTACAACAAGTCTCAAGTGTATCGGAGTATACATGGGAGTTCGAGAGACTGTTGCTACAATGTGATGTCCAAGAGGCCCCAGAGCAAACCATTGCTAGGTATCTTCGAGGACTTAAGCCCCAAATCGCAGATGCCGTCGACCTACAACAATATTGGAGTTTCAACGATGTGCGAGCATTGGCGCACAAGGTGGAGCAGCAGCAAGCGAGGAGAGCGACTACCCGCCCATTTGTAAAGGCCGCGCCTTTCAACAAGGGGAGTAGCTCACAGGCGAAGCCGCCGTCAACAACGACATCGCAGAGAGCCCCACCGTCGACTACAAGACCTGAAGTCAAATCACACGAACGAAACATCATTCGACGATGTTTCAAGTGTCAAGGAGTTGGGCACATGGCTTCTGAGTGTCCGACGAGAAGGAACGTTGTCATCAGAGAGTTATCTGATGAAGAAGAAGAGCTCGAGGAGAACGCCGACCCTGTTTGGGATGCCGAAGAGATAGAGGAGTATCCGGACGAAGGAGAGTTGTTGGTCGTCCGAAAGGCTTTAAGTGTTACACCGGCGAAAGAGGAAAGTCAAAGGGAGAGCATCTTCCATACTAGGTGCACAGTCGCAGGAAAGGTATGTTTGGTGATTGTGGATAGTGGTAGCTGCACCAACGCCGTGTCAAGGACGATGGTTGAAAAGCTGAAGTTGCCCATCGAAGCGCACCCACATCCTTACCGTTTACAATGGCTCAACAAGGAGAGTGACGTTCGAGTCACCCAGCGAGCGCGAGTTCCATTTTCCATTGGGAAGAGCTACCAGGATGAAGTCGCTTGCGACGTCATTCCTATGGATGCGTGCCACCTACTATTAGGGAGACCGTGGCAGTTTGATCGACGCGCGCAACACGACGGGTATCGCAATACGTATTCCATCCACATCGGAGAGAATAAGGTCACTTTGATGCCCCTCACTAGTCAGCTGACAATCACGACCCAGGATCGACTTAGCGACCAGCCTCTCAAGGGAGTTCAACTAGTTCGAGCGATTCAAGAAGGTGAGAAGGCTTATTTTGTGGTTCTTGTCGAATCCGCCCCAGGTCAAGCGACGAGCCATCCTCAGGCCGCTTCCATTCTTGAGGAGTTCAAGGACGTATTTCCAGAGGAGCTACCAGTCGAATTACCACCGATGCGGAGCATCCAACATCAAATCGACTTGGTTCCAGGGGCGTCGCTACCAAATAGACCAGCCTATCGTTGCAACCCAGAGGAGGCAAAGGAGTTGCAGAGACAAGTCGACGAGCTTGTCAACAAGGGATCAGTTCGAGAGAGTTTGAGCCCATGTTCGGTTCCAGCCATATTGGTGCCGAAGAAGGATGGCACATGGAGAATGTGCATGGACAGTCGAGCGATCAACAAAATCACAGTAAAGTATCGCTTTCCTATCCCTCGACTGGATGATATGTTGGATGAGTTGCATGGAGCGCAGGTGTTTTCCAAAGTGGATTTGCGAAGTGGTTATCACCAGATCCGGATGAAAGAAGGCGACGAGTGGAAGACAGCCTTCAAGACTAAGTACGGGTTGTACGAGTGGTTGGTGATGCCATTTGGATTGTCAAACGCGCCCAGCACATTCATGCGACTAATGACCCATGTCTTGCGACCATTCATGGGGAAGTTTGTGGTCGTCTACTTCGACGATATTCTTGTCTACAGCCGGAGCAATAAGGAGCATATTAATCATTTGCGAGCTGTGTTCAACACACTTCGGGAGGAAAAGCTATATGGAAATCTCAAGAAATGTGAGTTCTTCCAACCGACTGTAATATTTCTTGGATTTGTCGTCTCAGCAGAAGGAATTAAGGTGGACGAGAGCAAGATTGAAGCGATCAAGGAGTGGCCGACTCCAAGGAGTTTCCATGACGTTCGCAGCTTCCATGGCTTGGCGTCGTTCTATCGGAGGTTCATTCAAGGATTTAGCCCAATCGCAGCCCCACTCACCGAATGTTTGAAGGGAGACAAATTCGAGTGGACACCAGTCGCACAAGCTAGTTTCGAGCGACTGAAGGAGTGTCTAAGCGCAGCCCCAGTTCTAGCTTTGCCCGACTTTGCGAAGATGTTCGAAGTGGAATGTAATGCATCGGGCGTAGGAATTGGAGGAGTTTTGCTGCAGGAGTGAAGACCCATCGCTTATTTCAGCGAGAAACTTAATGACGCCAAATTGAACTACTCGACATATGACAAGGAGTTCTTAGCAATTGTTCGAGTACTCGAGACTTGGAGTCATTACTTGCTGCCCAGAGAGTTTGTGTTGCACACCGATCATGAAGCTCTCAAGTACATCAATGGTCAGCACAAGCTTAGTCGCCGACATGCGAAGTGGGTAGAATTTCTACAAGCATTCAACTTTGTCTTGAAGCACAAACCAGGCGCGAAGAATGTAGTCGCAGATGTTCTCTCGAGGAAAATGATTTTACTTTCTGCGATGGAGACAAAGCTGATTGGGTTTGGGTATTTGAAGGAGTTGTACAAGGACGATGAAGATTTTGGAGCAATCTTCGTCCAGTGCGCCCAGCAAGCCATCGATCGATTCCACCAGGTGAATGGATTTTTATTTCGCGACTCTAAGCTATGCATTCCAAGGAGTTCGACGAGAGAGCTACTTATACGAGAAGTCCATGGAGGAGGAATCGCTGGACATTTTGGAGTTGACAAGACGCTGGCAATGCTACAAGAGCATTTCTATTGGCCTCGAATGGAGAAGCAAGTGCGAGGACTAATCGCGAGATGTGCGACTTGCCAGCAAGCGAAGAGCCGTGTCCAACCTCAGGGTCTCTACACTCCATTGCCCGTCCCAGAGCGACCATGGGAACATGTGAGTATGGATTTTGTACTAGGATTGCCAAGAACGCAACGAAGAAAGGATTCGATCATGGTAGTGGTCGACCGATTTTCGAAGATGGCACACTTCATCCCATGTCAGAAAACGGACGATGCGACCAACGTAGCAGATTTGTACTTTCGAGAAGTGCTAAGGTTGCATGGAGTACCCAAGTCGATCGTTTCAGATCGCGACACGAAGTTCCTAAGCTACTTTTGGAAGACACTGTGGCACAAGTTGGGAACGAAGCTTGTATTCAGCACAGCTTATCATCCGCAAACCGATGGACAAACGGAGGTTGTCAATCGCACTATGGCTGCAATCCTTCGAACCTTGGTCTCGAAGAACCAGAAGGATTGGGACATCAAGCTTGCCCATGCTGAGTTCGCATACAATCGATCCCCAAGTTCGACAACGAAGTCATCACCCTTCCAGGTAGTTTACGGACTCAATCCTTTAGTCCCTGTTGAACTAATGCCTGCGAGCGATATGAGATCAGTTAGCCGAGATGCTGAGGAGCGCGTTAAGGAGATGCGATTGCTCCATGAGAGGACTCGAGCGCAGATCGAGAAGGCCAATCAACGTTACACAGAAAGAGCCAATCGCGGAAGAAGAGTGAAGATATTTCAGCCAGGAGACTTAGTTTGGATTCATTTGCGCAAGGATCGATTCCCAGGCAAGAGGAAGAACAAGCTAATGCCGCGCGCAGAAGGACCATTCAAGATCGTCGAGCGCATCAATGACAACGCCTACAAAATTGATCTTCCAGGTGACTATGGAGTTTCTGCCACATTCAACGTCCAGGATCTCATGCCATTTGTGGAGGATGACGACGACGAGAGTTTGAGGACAAACTCTTCTCAACAAGGGGAGGATGATACAAAGACGGACGACAACTTATCCCCGTCGACGCGCAGCAAGAGAGGCGTCACCTTACTCGCTTGCGACTTGGCGTCGACTTGACAAGTGCGACTTGCGACTTGGCGTCGACTTGACGAGTGCGACTCAAGTCGACGAATGCGACTCAAGTCGATGCGACTTGCGAACATCAGCGACTGAGCAACGAAGAGTCGGCCAAGCCAAGAGTCTCGAAGATGAAGAGCCTCAAAGAAGCTGAATCAATTCGCATTCCTCATTCATGCATTTGTCATTCATGTTTTGCATTTACTTTGTTGCATTACCAATAAGCCATTTATGGCCCGTCCATGAATCTTGCCTTGCACCTAGCCTAGGTTCATTTCGTGCATTTAAGTTCTTTTTCAGGTGTTCCCTATATAATGGGCACCCTGTACTCATTTGCAGGACAGCTTTAATCAAATTATAAACCCTTATCAGACTTAGTGTCTTTTATCCGAAGTGAGTGGATTCTCCTTCAAACCTCGTTCTTCATTTGGTGGATTTCCAAGTGCGGATTGAGTAGAGTGTATCAACCGGTGGTGGTGTATCTGTATCCTCCGTGTTGTGCCTCGCCCTCGTCTTGTTCGTGGTGGTGTATCTGTATCCACGATCAAACGAGTCTACCCGAGTCTTCTTTCACGGTGGTGCATCTGTATCCGTGGAGGTTGATCTCAACCCCTCCTTTTTATCATTCAGCCGCCTACCCCACACACTTTCCGTCCATACCGAGCGTCACTCCATTCCGCACCCTTTTCAGTGACGTCCCCATTCATTTTCGGTTTAGGAATCATCTATTCCTTGCCGTCCCCGTATCACTGCTCTTCCTAGAATAGAGTGTAATAAAACCAAAGTTCATATATGAACTAGAGTAATATATCTTAGCAGGGAGTCGAGCTCACCTCGGCGATTGAAGCAGTTGAACCTATCTCGAACACAGGGGGAGTAGGTTGGTCACCATCTCCGGTTGAAGCTTCGCCCTAGGCAATATAGTGCGGGTTAGATACAGAAGCTCAAGATGAATTAGAATCAGTAGAGTCATACCTCTGTAGTCGCTCCTCGAGCGATATCGACCGTCTCTAAGGTCGCAGGCGCCGCAGCAGATGATGAACTCACTACTGGTGATCTGAGTGGGGCCACCGCTGCTGGCGACCTGGAAGAAGAAGTCGCCGCTACGGTAGTCGGCGACTTGGGAAGGGGAGCCGCCACTGGAGATGGTACCCTCACCAGTTTCCTCCTCTTTGATAGAGGCATCTCATCGGGGTCTTCCTCCTCTTCCTCTTCGATCTCCTTGCGTTTTGAGGCGACGTTGGCCTTAGAAGAGTCGCCTCTAGTCGTTCGCTTGGGACCTGCGACTTTGGCCTTCCTCTTGTCGATCGGCTTGGACTTGGAGGGACCAAGGGCAAGGGGGGCTTTGAGCTTCGCTTTGCCGGGGCCCCGAGGAAGTAATGATCCTAAAAGGAAAAGAAGAAGAGAAAACTTAGGTCTAATATTAAGAACTCCATGCTGTTTAAACAAAGCTAAGTCCTTACCTCTCGCTTTGAGTTGAGCATCATCAGGATAGAAATCAGGTTCGTCGGAGACCTCGAGGAAGTGCATCAAGGATCGCAGCTCCTCATACATAGATGACCACAGCACAGTGAAGAACTGTGTGGCGAAGCAAGAGGAGGAACTGGATGGGAACTCCATCCTGAGGAGTTGCGCCTTTCTGCTAAGCAACTCCAGGACCTTGGCGTCACCCGACTTGCACGGGATCTTCGTCGCCCTTCCAAGTAGGCCACCAGTGGCATCAACAAAAGGGACCGCCGCGCTCTGGATGAACCCGAACTGTCTTGCGCACAGCTGAGGGTTATAGACTTCAAAGGACAGATAGTTGTCGAAAACTACTGGCAAATCCCTGCTGGTGAGAGCCCCGTTCCAAAAGCCTGGAGCGATCTGGGGGTCGACCTTTTGGGCAATTGTTTTGTGACCTGGGAGAGGCGCCCAGTCGCGTCGATCTGCTCTCGCGAAATCAGCTATATGCTTCATATGGCCAGTAACTGAAGTCGGGAGCCACTGGTCTTTGCGCTGGCAGCATCGATTCAAGATGCTCTCCCCATAGTACAAGGCTTCAGGGGGCGTCGTGGGGACCTTGAATCCAGTCAACCCTGGCATCCACATGGCCGACCATAGATGGACCAACCAAAGCATGCCTCCTGCTGGATGCTTTGGGAATGGCTTGATTTGAGAAGTCGCCCTCTCTAGATCGTGATATAGCAGACCGAGGATGAAGGGACCCCAGGCGACTTCTTCAGTAGTCTCCCTCAAAAAGTTCGCCACTGCGTGAGACGTGTGGCCAACCTTCTTCCCAGGGAAACAATAGACAAATTTGCTCAGCCAGGTGCTGAGAAATTCGATCTCTTCCTGGGCGCCGAACCCTGCGGTCGTTCGCTTCTCGCCCTTTTTCTTGCCCACTGAGGCCATCTGCAAGTGTTTGTTTACTACTTCCATATACTGGAGGGCTCCCTTTGGACTAATGTCTCCTGCCTGGGCATATTGACGCACTGGGCGGCCATTAATCTTGCTCCTGGTCAAAAACTTCAAATCTGCCAAAGTGATGGACATAGGGCCTTCTGGGAAATAGAAGCAGTTCACCATGGAGTTCCAGAAAGGCAGAATAGCCGCACAAACCCTAGGATCACAGCTCTTACTAGCTATTGACATCCTAAAAAATCTGAGAATCTTCTGGTCCCTGAATCGATTTTCAAAATGATCCTCCCACATCTCTAACCACTCTATCATCTCGGCTTTAGTAGCAGAAGGGAAGCACAAAAAGGTCCCCTGCTTCTCCCAGTTGAGGGGATTAATAAAGTTGGGATGACAAACCGGGATAGGCTTCTCTGTGATGAGGTAGTTGAGTGGCACCACTTCTGGAAACAGATGCTCCGGCAAGATGGGTCCAAGAGCGACACCCGATCCTTGGTCTTCCGCGACCGGAATAGGTCCGGCCGGCCCCGCACGAGCATTGTGGAGTTCGAAGGCTGTGAAAGTTGCCATCTTTTTAAAGATCGGAGAGATTTTGGTGAAGAAGATGGAAGGGACGGAGGGTTTCAAGAACGAGGGTTTTCTGGGTTTCTTGAGGAGGAAGGTGAAGAAGTGTTGAGCAAGTAAGGAGATGGGCGGGAAAAGGACACTCACTCTCCCTTATATAGGGTGTGATTTTTTGCTAAGTCAGCATAGCTAACCCAGCATAAAAGGGGGGCTTATGTTGACATAGTAAATAATTTTGGGCCTGGGCTTAGAGCCCAGGAATCATCACACTACCTAAGAACGAAGTCGCCCAGGCCGACTCATGACAAAGTCGACTGGGCTAACTCATAACGATGTCGCCCAGGTCGACTCATAGTGAAGTCGACTGGGTTAACTCATGACGAAGTCGACTGGGTTAACTCATGACAAAGTCACCCAGGTCGACTCATGACGAGGTCGGTTGGGTTAACTCATGATGAAGTCGACCCACAATGGAGTTACTAAAGACGACTCATGTATAGAGTCGACTAGGTCAACTCACCACTAAGATATGACTACCAATAGGACCCAATAGTAGCTAGGTCTACTCATAGGGTCAAGTCGACCTTATCCTGAACAAAGGCAACTACAGCAGTCAAAGCCCGTACAAACAAAGCAAGTCGACGAGATGGGAATAAATTTATTTATTCCTAAAATCACGATTGTTAAGAATCGTAACCGATTCTAATTTTCAGGAACGTGATCCCGTATCTCATGGGAAGTTGTTGGGACACTCCCACGATACTAGGGATCACGATCTATGACACGATCTGTAACAAAATCCACTCGTTACGTGTTAGACACGTACGAGCTCACTATAAATAGCAAAGGAGTTTCCAAAGACAAAGCACGAATACACACAGCCAAAAACTCTGAAGTCTGTTCGTCAAACTTAGAATTTAGGTACCTTGACCCGGTTCATAGGTCAACTCCCCCTCCATCGGCAGAGTGAGCTCGTAGGGCCTTTGCCGATAACTCCCCACCAGCGACTCCACCGACGAAGTGAGCTCGTAGGGCCTTCGTCCCAACTCTCCGCCAGCGACCACCTCCGACGAAGCGAGCTTCCAAGGCCTTGGTCACGACCTTCCGCCAGCAACCACCACAGACGGAGCGAGCTTCCAAGGCCTTCGTCACGTGTTCTCCGCCGCTACAAGATCCCACATTGTCACCACCGTTTCCCTTTTTCCCTTTTAATGGCTGTAAGCCCTTTTCTTTTAATTCTCTAAAGATTGTAAGACTTGCATTATTTCTGTATAAAGTTAGTGCATCTTCTTACTGGCGACCACAAAACAACTACTGTGAGTCCATTGCCAAATATTTCCGACGTGATCCGTTCCGTGCGCGTACACATGTGGGCAGCGCCCTTCAACCGCAGATCCAACACCATCTCTTCCGCAACCCCCCTCGCAGTCGTCGTCGTCCTTCATCCCAAACCTCGGGCGGTCAAACGCCATCCGGGCAGACGAACGGCGACTGCGGCGGACAACGAGGAGGAGGACTCGGAGTGGGGAACAGAACGATTGGAGACCTTGACGCAGCGTACCTGAATCTGGCTGCCCCAACCGAGACGGGGGAGGGTGAAGTTGTGGAGTGGCTTGGGGTTGGGGCCTTGACGGATCATCTCCTTTCCCGCCTTGGATTCCACCACGCCACCGATGGACAGGAAGGGGGAGGCGAGGAATGCTCCAGCGGCTGGGGCGGAGTCGAGGGGGCTGCGGACCATGGAGGGAAAGTCGGGGGAAGTAACAAACGGTAAAAGAAAATAAAGATGGAATCTTTGGGGGGGTGGGCTTTGGGAAAAGGGTAGGGGAGAGGCGGGAATAAGTGATCGGAAGGGAAGGTTTTCTTGGCCAATGGGTGGGGTCGCCGGTGGTTATTATTATTATTATTATTATTATTATTATTATTTATATGCTCGGAGAGAGAGGGGGAGGGGTCGCTTCTAATGCTCGGGGACTGCCCGCAACCTTGGTATAGAGCAATGTACAAGCACACGAATTCAATGCCACATCGAACGTACAACTGAGCACGCACATGTACAAGTTCAGCAAGATAGCACTTGGAGTCTTATCCAAGGGGAAACTACCCGGCACCGAGAATCTGCATAGGAGCAGACCAAAGGACATGCTACTCGGCGAAAATACGAAACAAGAACGAGATGAGTCGATGCAGGTTAAGATGAAGCCGATGGTCCAACTCCCCTCTATGTGTTTGTACCAGGGGGATAGCTGAAGAGATCGGCCATCTATCAGAGAAGCACCGAGAGTGCTGTCGTGGCTGGATTCGCTTAACATCTGAAGCCTTCGGCATGTCTCAAGCATAGCTTGTTCTTCAGATTTGATTTACTTTTTTTCCATGAACATTTTAATTTTATAAAACTAACTAATATTAAATAAAATTGGTGAAGCATCTAATTTATGAAAAATAAGTTAGTGTAAAATAAGAAATCAAATAAAATGTACAATCATTTTGGTTTTTACGCGAATTGCAAACAATGTAAATAATATTTTTATTCGAGAAAATTTATAAATAGACTCGCTTAAAAAATAAATACGAATGTAAATATTTTTTATGACTCTAATTATCAGACCGAGCTAATGACAGTTGTAACGATCCAACTTTTACTAATTCCAACTATGTGAAATATGACTTGTAAATCAAGTGAATAAAGAATGGGGACGAGTATTTGCTTATGAAGCAAGATTTTGTGTATACGTATGGATTAAGTGAGAAATGAAAAAGGGTTTTTCATTGTGTACCTTGTGAATAGGATGACATTGGTGGTGGGTGAACAATTAATATTGCCCATCATCCCCCCAACACCCAAGAGGAAGAGAAGGAAGAAATGGAAGGAGAGCTCTCCCACGAGTTGACTAGTCAAAGGGGAAGGCTTCATGAGAGTTGACCAAGCCAAATGGACCTCAAAAAGGAAATTAAGTGGGGTTTATAATCTTATGGGATCCCAAGGCTTGTTGGGATGGATTGATATTACAAAATTACCCTTGAAAAGATGAGACTAAAGGAGGGTAAGGGGGGAGGACGTTTTTCCTCGTCCCCATCGAATGTTTCTCTCAAGAAGGTTTTGGGGGAAAAGAAAGAAAGAGAAAGAGAAGAAGAGAGAGAGAGGAGGAGGAGGAAACCGAGAGAAGGTTGAAGAAGAGGGCGCACGGGCGATCAAAGTGGAGCGCTTCTCACGGAACACGTGGAACAAGACAAGGATTCGGGGAAGAAAGGCGCGAGAAGAGGTGTCCCGGGGCGAGATCGTGAGGAGAATGAGGGAGCTCGGGGTGTTTTGTGGCGGAACGATGGAAAGGTACGGACCTTTCTCTCCCTCCGTGCTTAGCCGCATTTATTTTCACTAGAAACGGCCATAACCATGTTGCTTTGAGTCTTTGTGCGTGAATAATGATCGGATCATGGGTCGGATGAGTGTATGACGAACATAGAAATGATGGGAGGGTTCAGAACCATGAGGAATGGGTGGAGGCCTTCCGAATCCCACGAGTGGAAGTAAAGGTGTGGATTAAGATGGGTGTCAGGAATGCGTGTGTTCGGATATTGATGCATATAAATGTAGCTGGCGGGGAAAACGGTTACCAGCCGTTATGTTTTGGATTTAACCAGGGAAAAATGGGCTGGGCTGATGGGAAGGAAGAAGGTTGGGCCGAGAACGCGGAGAAAGGAGGACGGGCTGGCGCACTGGAAGGAAGAGATTTGGAGGAGCGGACTGAACACATAGGAAGAATTAAGGGACGCTTGGGAGAAGAAATAGAGAAGGAGGAGCAAGAAGAAGAAAAGGAAGGATTGCAACAGAATGCTGGCGCGGAGGTTATGACAGAAGATGTGGTGTTGCAAACACAACCAATTCGGTTAGGGAGAAAATGATGTAATAGGAGAGATGGAGGTAGTTGCTGGGGTACGATAGTCATTATTGTGGGAAGTCTCGGTTGCCGGAGGAGGAGGAGGATTGGTGGTGTGAAGGGTGTTGGCGTGTTTCTTTACAGCTATGACTATGTTATTTGTTTTCCAGGAAAGATTCAGCTATTACAGTCGGTTCTAGTTGCATCACCTGGTATCAGAGCGGTAATAGCTCGATCTTTCTGAGTGGAATGCCTGTGGCAGACGGCACCAGAGTAAGGACGGCACAAATGGAAGGAGATTCGGTGAAGGAAGTATTACAAGAGCTCGTGCGAAAGATAGAAGGCATGGATGCACGTATAGCTGGTCTGGAGGATCGAGAGGGAAGGAAGGAACAAATCTCAGCGGTGGAACGTAGTGATTTGACCTCTAGACGAGACGAACAACCAGGATGGGGGGGAGACAGGGTGACCCGGCAAACCCGAGTAGAGTTTCCCGAGTATAATGGGACAAATGTGCAGGAATGGATCTTCCGCAGCGAAAGATTCTTTGAGTTGGATGACACTCCTGCAGATCTTAAAGTAAGAATAGCTTATGTGCACTTATTCGGACCAGCCATTGAATGGCACTATGCATTCTTGCGAGGCAGAGAGCTAGGTGGACAAGTGAGTTGGAGTGAATATGCTGCGGCGATGATGGTGCGATTTGGGCCGACTGAACTAGCGAGACCTATTGTGTTATTGAAAGAGTTGAAAGAGAAAACTAATCTGTCAGAGTACGTGGAGGAGTTTATCTCTTTAGTCACTAAGGTGGAGCTTTCTAACGAGGATCAAGTGGCTCTGTTTGTTGGGGGATTAAAGAGGGAGACTAGGAAAATTGTTACGGTGTTGAATCCTCGTATGTTGCAACAAGCAATTGCTTTTGCAAAAACACTGAGTACTGATGATGAGAACTTGGCTCACAGAGGGAGGGAGATGATAAACAGAGGAGGCAGGGCAGAGGCTTGGAATATACACAGAGGACTAGCTAATGGGACAACAAACAGACACCCTGCAAGGCTGTCAAACGGCCGAGCGATGGAGATGAGAGGTGTTGGTCCAATAGGGGCAAGGTCGCTACCATATCAGCCCCCTCACAAAAGGCTTACGACAGCAGAGATGGAAGAAAAGCGGCAAAAAGGTTTGTGCTTCTGGTGTGACGAGAAGTATTCCTTTAATCACAAGTGTAGCAACCGACGCCTATATTCAATCACTTTGGAGCCTGACGAATCAGAGGCAGGAAGAGATCAAGAGGTTGTAGAAGAGGAAATTTTAAGGGAAGAAGACTCACTAGTCGTTTCTTTGCATGCCTTGTATGGGGTGGCCCTTTCTTTTAAAAACCAGACTATGAAGGTGGTTGGGTTCTACAAGAAGCGAAAGTTGACAATTTTGGTTGATTCGGGAAGCACCCACAACTTCCTAGATTTGGGGGTCGCAAAACAATTGGGGTGTTCGATCCAGAAGGTTGAAGAGAAAGGAGTATTGGTGGCTAATGGGGAGAGAATGTCATGCACTTCAACAGTCAGAAATATCCAATGGGAATTGCAAGGGGAAAGGTATACTGCAAACGTGTTACTCATGCCAATTAAGGGGTGCGAAATGATCCTAGGCATCGAATGGTTGACTTCTTTAGGCAAGGTATTGTGGGATTTCCCTAAACTTTCTATGTAATTTCGGAGGAATGGAAGGGTAGTGCAGCTTTTAGCTGGTAGTGGAGAATTTGCCTCAGTATCGGCTGGAGTCTTTTCTCTGGATAGCAAGAATATGGGCTTGATGATAGTACCCGAAAAACAGAAGGATCACAATGAAGGTTCTAATGCTGCAATTCCAACGGAGGTGCAACAACTAATTTCCAGATTTGGGAAGGTTTTCGAGGACCCTATTGGCTTACCTCCAAGAAGGACGCATGATCATGCAATTGTGTTGGAATAAGGGGTAAGAGGGCTCAGTTTACGACCATACAGGCATACTAGCTCTCAAAAAGATGTTATAGAGAAGATAGTGGAAGAAATGCTTCAGGCTGGTGTGGTTAGACCCAGTTGCAGTCCCTTCTCATCTCCCGTGGTGTTAGTCAAGAAAAAAGATGGAACTTGGAGACTTTGCATTGATTATCGTGAGTTGAACAAGAAAACTATCAAAGATAAGTTCCCAGTACCTATCATAGAAAAATTGCTGGATGAATTAATAGGAGCAAGTTGGTTTACGAAGCTAGACTTGAGGTCCAGTTTCCACCAGATTAGGGTGAAGGATGAAGACATTCCAAAGACAGCTTTTAAAACCCATGATGGGCATTATGAATTTTTAGTTACGTCCTTTGGGCTAACTAACGCACCCTCTACATTTCAAGCTTTAATGAATGATGTTTTCAAGCCTTACCTCTGGAAGAGTGTGCTGGTTTTTTTTTTGACATCCTAGTTTATAGTTCCAGTCTGCAGACACACCTTATTCATCTTTCGCAGGTGTTACAATTGTTACTGCAGAATTGCCTAGCAGCCAAGTTGAGCAAATGTTCGTTTGCAATGAGGAGGATTGAGTATCTGGGACATTTCATCGATGAGACAGGAGTTTCCACAGATCCCAAGAAGGTAGAGGCGGTTTGGAATTGTCCGGTGCCAGCTAGCATTAAACAGCTTCGAGGGTTCTTCGGAGTAACAGGATATTACAAGCGTTTTGTCTGAGGATATGGCACAATCAGCAAACCACTGACCCAATTGCTCAAAAAGGACTTCCAGTGGACACCTCAAGCTCAGGCCACATTCTTGCAGCTCAAGGAAGATATGACCACGGCTCCCACACTGGCTCTGCCAGATTTCTCTAAAACATTTGTAGTGGAAACTTATGCAAGTTCTCAGGGAATTGGGGTTGTTTTGATGCAGGATGGCCACCCAATAGCATTCAGTAATAAGGCGTTGGCTCCTAGACATCTGGGGTTGTCAGTTTACGAGAAGGAGCTATTGTCATTGGTGTATGCAGTCGATAAGTGGAAGCATTACTTAATGTGCAAGCATTTTGTAGTGAAAACTGATCATCAAAGTCTGAAATTCCTATTAGAGCAGCGGCTACACAATGAAATGCAGTTTCGTTGGTTGTCAAAGTTGGTTGGTTATGATTTCGAGATCAGTTACAAGAAGGGAAAAGACAATATAACGGCTGATGCTTTATCCAGAATCTCTAACCCTAAGTTATTGGCTATCGCACTAGAATTGCAGCAGAGTACATTACTGGATGAAATTGTACAAAGCTGGCGAGGTGACGATTCCCTTAAAGCGATTTTGCAGCAGCTTGCATCTGAACCAGTTCTGCATTACTCATTCCATCAAGGCTTAATGAGAAGGAAAGGTAAACTAGTTGTTGACAACAATCCTCAGCTCCGAGAAACCATCATTCGCATTTTTCATTCTTCAGCAGCAGGAGGGCATTCGGGAATCAATGCCACAACTAAACGTGTTTCCAACTTCTGTTTCTGGAAGGGCCTTGAAGATGATGTTAAGCAATTCATGAATAGCTGTGAAGTTTGTCAAAGATGTAAGTATGACACTGCTGCCTATCCAGGGTTACTACAGCCCTTACCGATCCCCACTTCTATTTGGTCGAATGTCAGCATGGATTTCATCACGAGTTTACCAAAATATTTGGGCAAAGAGGACATTATGGTGGTGGTTGACAAGCTGACAAAGTTTGCTCACTTTATTGCCTTGAAGCATCCCTTCTCGTCTATGACAGTAGCCACCGCATTTATGGATCATGTCTTTAAGCTTCATGGACTTCCTCAAACCATCATTAGTGACAGGGACCCGATGTTCTTAAGTGACTTCTGAAGAAACCTATTCGAATTGTAAGGAGTGGAGTTACGATTCTCATCTGCATACCATCCTCAGACAGATGGCCAAACGGAGGTGGTAAATAGGTGTGTTGAGACATACCTTCGTTGTATGTGTGCTGACTGTCCCACCACTTGGTGTAAGTGGCTCTCTTTGGCGGAATGGTGGTATAACACCACACATCACTCCGCTATACGGATGTCTCCATTCCAGGCTCTTTATGGCTATGAACCGCCAATCCATCTTCCATACATTCCGGGTACTGCTGCTAACATTTCGGTGGACAGAGCTTTGGCAGACAAGGAAGCTATAATACAACTTCTCAGGTTTCATATTCACAGAGCTCAAAATAGGATGACTCAACTGGCGAATCGCCACCGCACTTATCGAAGTTTCCAAGTGGGTGAGCTAGTTTTTGTTAAATTGCAGCAGTACAGGCAATCTTCAGTTACTGGGGGACAGCACAGTAAACTTGCTTATCTGTACTATGGCCCCTATAATATAACCGAGAAGATTGGGGCAGTGGCTTATCGATTGGATCTGCCATCTGGGTCGCAAATTCATCCAGTCTTCCATGTTTCCAGGTTAAAGAAGTTTCTGGGGCCCAGAGATCGTTATGCTGCCACTTCCACAGATTCTGGTGCACCTACTCTGTTGCCAGAACGAATTCTGCAGATGAAGATGGTTCGTCGGGGTCATGCAGCAGCAACACAGGTATTGGTCAAATGGCGCCATTGTCCGGAAGATGCTGCTGCATAGGAGTTCCTCAATGACTTATTGTACAGGTTCCCTCATCTCACCCTTGGGGACAAGGGTGAATTCAAGGAGGGAGTATTGATGCATATAAATGTAGCTGTCGGGGAAAAGGGTTACCAGCCGTTATGTTTTGGATTTAACCAGGGAAAAATGGGCTGGGCTGATGCGAAGGAAGAAGGCTGGGCCGAGAACGCGGAGAAAAGAGGACTGGCTGGCGCACAGGAAGGAAGAGATTCGGAGGAGCGGACTGAACACATGGGAAGAATTAAGGGACGCTTGGGAGAAGAAATAGATAAGGAGGAGCAAGAAGAAGAAAAGGAAGGATTGCAACAGAATGCTGGCGCAGAGGTTATGACAGAAGAGGTGGTGTTGCAGACAACCAATTCGGTTAGGGAGAAAATGATGTAATAGGAGAGAGGGAGGTAGTTGCGGGGGTACGATAGTCATTATTGTGGGAAGTCTCGGTTGCCAGAGGAGGAGGAGAATTGGTGGTGTGAAGGGTGTTGGCGTGTTTCTTTACAGCTATGACTATGTTATTTTTTTTCCAGGAAAGATTCAGCTATTACAATCAGTTCTAGTTGCATCAGATATTGTGGGTATGCTGGTCGGATAAGTCGGATATGAAGGAAAGGTGGTAACTGTCTAAGTTCCATAAACAAGAATGACGAGAGAATACCTATAAAGGATTACAATCGCGAGACACGGGTCTCGGAATCCGCGAGACATACGTCTTGGAACCGCGATACATGAGTATTGGAACCGCAATACATCAATCTCGGAATCCGCGAGATATGCGTCTCGGAGTTGGCTCGGTTGTTGGGCTGAAAATGATTGCGCTGTGATTGAATGAAAGGGAGGCCAAAATGGCTTATTTGCATGCTAAATGGATGTACGAAAGTTATGCACAAGAGTGGTTGGCAGGTGAGACCGAAATCGTCAAGGTTCAGTTGAAACGAGCGAAGCCAATTGTTGGAAACGTCCAAGTATAGGCTGCCATGCAAGGCTCTTGATGAGTAGCGTTAAGGAAGGATTTCCGCCCCAAGGATTGGCCAGGTTGTCGGCCTTAAAGTGAGGAATCAAGACATGGTGTGTGTGAATTGCGCAAACTAGCGATCGTACGAAGTGCGATGAGTGAGTGTATCATACCGTACTTAGTTCTTATCTAATGAGTTTGCATGCGCTTGACAGGTCCTAGGGATTCTTGGATGTTTGATAGTTCCCCTTTTCATGCGAACATTATAGTAATGACACATTAAGAACTTGTTTTGTAAACGATTTTGTGATCTTTTAGTTATAAATGAAATACTATTTTATTTTTCTTAAATATAAAATGAGAGAGACTTTTTCAACATTCCCCTAGTTACTAGAGAGAGCCCTTCGACAAACGCAAGTGGGACAGGAGACAAAACCAACACAAACTCCTCGGCCTCTTACCATTTTGGAATCTCCCCCCCCCATTACCCCTCGTTCTTGACCCGCCGCCGCCCATCAATTACACTCACCGCCGAGATCTCAATTAGTCTTTCTCTTGCTAATCGTGCTCCTGATGAGGAATCCTCCGAAAGTTGATTACTTTGTGGTGGATGCCTTCACCGACTCTGCATTCAAGGGGAACCCGGCCGCTGTCTGCTTCCTCGAGGAAGAGAGGGACGAAGGGTGGCTCCAGGCGGTAGCTGCCGAGTTCAACATCTCCGAGACTTGCTACTTGACCAAGGATGGGTCGGACGATGCTGCCAGGGGTTGTCCGAGGTTCCTGCTCCGTTGGTTCACTCCCGTCGCCGAGGTACCATTCTGGTGTCATTCATTTGTTTCTGGGATAGTAAACCAGAAACATTCATCTAAGTTGAGATATTGTGTCTTTGTGTCAGGTCAAGCTCTGCGGCCACGCGACGTTGGCCGCTGCACATGCCCTCTTCACATCCGGAAGAGTTGACTCGAACTGTATAGAGTTCCTCACTCTGTCTGGAATCTTGACTGCCAGGAAGGTCCCTGAGGCTGATCCCAATGGGACAACGTTGCTTATCGAGCTTGATTTCCCCGTGGTTCCAAGTAAGGAATGTAACTCAGAAGAGATTTTGTTAGCCCATGAAGCATTCGGGGATGCTCCCGTCGTGGAGATGAGGACCGCCGGAGATGACCTCCTCGTTAGTTCTCCTCCAGACTTCATCAGCACAGGATTATCAGTTGAACAATCTATTTATAGTCTATTTCATCCTTGCCGTGAACTCTTTTGAGTCGCAGGTCGTGCTGTCATCAGCTAAATTAGTAGAGGAATTCTGCCCTCCGTTGGACAAGTTCATGAAGTGGACAGGAAGGGGAATCATCATTACTGCTGTTGCCACTCAAGGCTCGGGATTCGACTTCGTCAGCAGATTCTTCTGCCCGAATCTGGGCATCGACGAGGTGCGCTCCCCCCGAAATGACCAAACTCCGTGCCATTGAATCTGATTGGAGATACATCTGACACAGGATCCCGTATGTGGGAGTGCTCACTGCACACTGGCTCCATACTGGAGCACAAAGATGGGAAAGCATGATTTCACGGCGTATCAGGTGATTGATTATACCGTATGGTTTCATTAGTTTTTCCAGTAGAGTCTTTACTTGCCAATTTGACGTTCGACGCAGGCATCACCTAGGAGCGGGATATTGAAGCTTCATTTGGATAAGGCCAACGGGAGAGTGAAGCTGCGGGGGAAGGCAGTGATTGTGATGCAGGGCACGGTCGTCGTCTAAAGGTTTACTCGCGGGCAGTTAGTTCATCTGATCAGTGATGGTGGTGGGTCTCCAAAGTGACCAGGAACTAAATAATTAGTTGGTGGATTCCTTGTGTTTTTATGCACTGCAAATTGAGAAAGACTCTTGGAATGAGTATGTTATGTTTCAGACAAATGGGGAAGTAAAAAGTAAAAATAATCATTATATAATGGTTGGCAAATGGTGATAATTGTACAGCGACTTTATTTTAGATATAGCAGCACCTGATAAATACTTTGAAACGGTCTAAGTTTCGATAGAAGACAAGATTAACAAAAAAAAAAGTGATGTCAAATGAAGTTACGGGCTTTCCAATCAATGCAATTTCGTGTACAATCCACTACATGTCATTGCTTTTGATTAACGATGGAAACAAAATCAACCAAGTGGAAGTCAATATAATTATTTATAAGGTACAAGCGCTTATTTGCGTTATTCGACATGTATCGTACTTGAATAACATTAGAGGATTCCAACATCGTTTTATGATAGACGAAAGATGTCGAATGATGGATACATGATTGCATTCAAAATGTTTCCATCGCGTTATCTTCGTAACTATATTTCAAAATAATGTTCGGCGGAAAAATATTTCGCGAAATATGACTCGGAAATATGACATTAAATTAGATGTATTATTTAACGAATTTTGAAAAATATTGTTATCAGTGACATTCATGTGATCGCTGTTGATGACCCCTCCCGATTTCATTAGTCGTATTTTTCGTGATAAAGATTACCATAATGACACCCCCTTGATCTCTGAATCGGGGGTTTGAATTTAGGTTAAGCATTTTATTGGACATGCGCTATTCCACCGTCGGAATAAATTTCCTTCGATTCACTCAAACTTCTTTCTTATGTTCTAGGATGGTAGAGCCATAAAAATTAGTAATTTCAGAAGTATTGAAATATTCGGGAAAAAAAAAGACAAATAATAAAAAATTAATTTTTACTAGGCAAGGCATATCGATGGGATTATCCTAAAAATAGTAATTTCCTTGTACATATTGTTCAATCAATAATAAGTCATGCAAGTTTTTCATGATCTTCGAAACGATAGAATACATGCTTAGTCGAGTTCTGTTCAAAATTGTAGATAAGACATCATATGAGTTATATTATGAAATTTGTCTTATATCAAGGTACATGATTGTGTTGCTTATGTGAAAAACAAAAGTTCTGATTAGCTGATAACAATATCCATTATGTGTGTCTTTATAGGTTATCACAAAGATATAAATGGATACTATTTTTATCTTCCAAGTGAGCAAACAATTATTGTTGCTCGATACACCAAAGTGAGTTCATTTTTAAAGAGAGTAATTATAGTAAAATAAGTCTGGATGAATAGTTGGATTAGGAAATTGTGACGCGGGTATAAGTGACTCCACAAACAGAATTTGTTCATGAAACACAAGATCTACACAAGTCTACATAAGCATGTCGAGAACCCAAGAGATATGTGTGGATTTCACTTCAACACGGGGATGTAGTACTCGTCGAGAATGATGAACTATTGACATACAAGGAAGCGATTGATTCATTAGATTCTGAGAAATGGCGGGCAGCCATGAATTCTGAAATAAACTCTATGTACACTACCAAGTTTGAGAGTTGGTTTTATGCACCAACTGGGATAAAACATATTAGATGCAAGTGGGCCTTTAAAAAGAAGATCGACATGGAAGGAATCTTAGCACCTACAAAGCAATGCTAGTGGAAAAAGATTTCACTCAGTGTCAAGGGATTCGATATGATGAAATAATTTGTCAATTACAATGTTGAAGTCTACTTGGTTTTTTTCTTGCTATTGAGGATTACGAGATTTGGTAAATGGATGTAAAGACTGCTTTCCTAAATGAAAGGTTATAAGATGAAGTGTATTTGGAGTATGGAAGCCGAAGAAATCTATTTTTGATTAAAAGCAAGCATCGAATATAAGATTTGATGAAGCGGTAAAACAATTTTGACTACTTTAATAATCTAGATGAGCCTTACATTTAGAAGAAGGTAACTCTTAGTATTATATGTTTCTGATATATTTCTATTGACGATGACAAGTTGAACATAGAATCTACTAACAGTTGTCGAATTAATATTTTACGATGAAAGATATCGGATATCCTTGGTGTTAGGATACGAAGAGAAAGACAAAAGAGACCGTTGTGTACCTATTATTATTAAGTCATACATCAAGATATGTATAAAAGATGTCTCCCCACCATCAGTCTCTAATTAATTATTGTTTCTCTGGAAATTGTACTTTTTTTTTTATTTTCATTGAGACGTGTTTTGGTTTGGTTTTCTTCCCTTTCAAAGATGCCAAATGAGTGATCTCGTATGACTTTGTCCAATTGATCGACCAATCGGAAGTCGTTCTTCTTATGACTTTGTCCAAATTCACACGCACATCTTGATTAATAAATTAGTAAAAAAGTAAAAGGGAGATGGTCTCTGCCAACGGCTGTTGTACACAATTAGAAGATAATTTGTTGGGTGTCATTAGTCTCTCTGCCAACGCTTTCCCGGAAAGAGCACTTCAGTTTCTCGAATTACACATTTTTCCACACATATCTTCTTATTCTTCATAAAATTTAAATTTTTTCTATCAAAATTTTATTAACCATTGACAAACATTGAGATGAAAAAGTAAAAATGGAAATTATGGTTTCAATTATGATGGCCTCCTTTTCTAACTTAGATTATTTACTTTAACTACTTACCCAATACTGTTCGAATTCCAAACAGAATTCATATCATAATCTAATAAATGATCATAATCTTATTACGTTCGATCAAAATCTAATACTATAATGCTCTGATACTAGGAACATCCGATTGGATGAGATTTTTTTTTATAGAATACGTCACCCACGAATACTTTCGGTAAGATAAAAGCCTTTGTGATCGCAAAACTAAAAAAGAAATCACATTTTCAGAGATATAACAAGAAAAGATATATCAGAATACACAAAGTCTGTATATAAACTTTTAGAATTATCTCAGATTTATTAATAATTTGTAAAAGAAGATGGGTATTATGTCACTGAACCTTAGGGAGACCAAAGACACAACCACCTCGTCCTCTTACTATTTTTCCCTCGGGGATCTCCCTCTTCCAAGGTTGTTGACCCCCAGCGCCAACAACCCCCGGCCGCCAAACCCCTGCCCAGATCTCAACAAGTCCTTCTCTTGGTTGGTGTTACTAATGGGGAATCATCCAAAAGTCGATTACTTTGTGGTGGACGCCTTTACCGACTCCCCATTCAAGGGGAACCCTGCCGCTGTCTGTTTCCTTGAGGAAGAGAGGGACGAGGGCTGGCTCCAGGCGGTAGCCACCGAGTTCAACATCTCCCAGACTTCCTACTTGACCAAGGATGGGTCGGACGATGCTGTCTCTGGTTGTCCAAGGTTCCGGCTCCGATGGTTCACTCCTGTTGCTGAGGTACTGTTCCTGGGCCATTCACTCTATCCCGGGATAGTAAAACCAGAAGCATTCAGTTAAGTTGAGATATTGCGTCTTTGTTTCAGGTAAAGCTCTGTGGTCACGCGACGTTGGCCGCTGCGCATGTCCTCTTCACGTCTGGCAGAGTAGACTCGGACTGTATAGAGTTCCTCACTCTGTCAGGAGTCCTGACTGCCAAGAAGGTCCCCGAGGCCCATTCCAATGGGTCAACGCTTCTTATTGAGCTTGATTTCCCTGAGGTTCTGAACAAGGAATGCAACTCAGAAGAGATTTTGACAGCCCTTGAAGTGATCGGGGATGCTCCCATCTTGGAGATGAGAAGGACGGCCGCAGACGACCTCCTCGTTAGTTCTTTCCCAGACTTCCTCAGCATAGGTTTATTGTAATAATCTATTCATATCCAACTTCTTCTACATCGGGTGAACGCCTTCCTGTCATAGGTTGTGTTGTCCTCAGCTAACTTGGTGGAGGAATTCTGCCCTCGGCTGGACAAGATCCGGAAGTGGACAGGAAGGGGTGTCATCATTACTGCAGCCGCCGCTCAAGGCTCGGGATTTGACTTCTTCAGCAGATTCTTCTGCCCGAACCTGGGCATCAATGAGGTACACTTTCTCCGAAATGACCAAACTCCCTGTCATCGAATCTGATCGGAGATACGTTCCGAAATAGGATCCCGTATGCGGGAGCGCCCACTGCGCACTGACTTCATACTGGAGCACGAAGATGGGAAAGCACGATTTCGTGGCATATCAGGTGATTGATTATATACATAACTGGGTGGGGTAGTGTTTCGTTTGTTCCGCCAGTAGTCTTTATTTGGCACACCATTCAACATTCGACGCAGGCATCACCTAGGAGCGGGATACTGAAGCTGGAGTTGGATACTGCCAACGGGAGAGTGAGGATACGGGGGAAGGCAGTGATCGTGATGCAGGGCACCATCATCGCCTGACGTTGACACCCGGGTAGGCAGTTGGTCTGACCAGTGATGAAGGCCGGTGTCCAAAGTGACATGGAACTGAATAATGGTTTGGTGGATGGATCATGGATTCCTCAGTGTTTTTTCTTTTATGTACCGAAATTTGGGTTGGACTCTTAAGGAACGGGAGTATGTTGCGTTTCAGGCAAAATGGATAAGATTTTGGGGGTAATTACGAGGAATCTTATTCGACCTCGACCTCAGAACTTAAATGAATGATAAGAAATTCCCAGAGGTAAAAATGAACTTTAGTATTTGGTATTATAACCTCCTCTTCTAAATTAGGTGGAAATGAACTTTGGGCCTTTCATTTTAATTCAGTCGTTCATATTTTGCCCATTCATTTTATTTTACTTTCCCCAAGAAAGAGTTCTTGAGCAATAAAAATTTTAGGTTGTGACTAGAAATAGTAAGATTACAAATCCGAATATATAATAAACACACAAACAGGAGACTCTCGTGAACAAATTCATCTTTCTTTCTTTCATCCCTTTTCGTGGAATTGGGGTGTGGAAGTGGGTCGATTAAACATCTCTCAAGGCCGTAAAAAGAAAAGGAGAAATTTGCAACGAGTAGGGGCTGAAACAAGTGAAAATGCGACCGACTCCATGAGACAATTATTATCATCGTTATCATTATTATTATTATCTGGCAAAATATTAATTTATGGCATAAACTTTGAGCAAACTTTCTCTTTTGTCAAAAACTTAGTTTGTTATACAATTTTATTAACAACTTTTGTTTCTAAATTGATTTTGACCAATTTTGGATTTTATGGCGCGAAAGCCAAACATGTCTTAATCTCGACTAAAAGAGAAAAAAATTAAAAAAAATGAGAGATAATATTGAAACATCGTCGTATGTTTTTTAATTTTAGGATTTTGATGGCTAAATTAAGTAAGTTTAAAGACAAAATTGGATAATGCCGTAAAAAAGACGCAAAATCGATGAAAGTTGGATGATCGCACTATTGAGGGCTTATATGGTTATGGTAGATTACGAGGCGAACGAATGAGAGACTATGTTAAGGTCTTGTTTAATTTTTGCTGGATGAAATTCAAGATCGGTCAAAATCAATATAAAAATAAAAGTCGATGATAAAATCCTATAACAAACTAAGGTTTTGACAAAATAGAAAGTTTCGTAATAGGTTTAGATATTATTATATATTTTGCCTTATTATTACTATTACTATTACTTTGGTGATTTCGTTTTCTCTGCCCACAAATAAATTGTCTCAAAACACTTAATTTTTCCGTCGAATATCTTGGACCGTTGACAACATTAAGGTTTGCTGGCCCACTTCCACATAAATGAAACCAGTAGGACAAAGAATTTCTTTCTTCTTTAATTGTATTAGCTTGATGCAGTCAAAATGAAGCTATTATATAAAAAAGGACAAAAATCTAACATTAGACTTTCATAAGACTGACCTGGTGTTTTAAGAAAATCGATCTCGACTATTTTCAAATTTAAAATTGGAAAATTGATTTTTTAAAAATTAATTTCCTGATACAATAATAAAAGTCAATTTTTTAAAATCGAACTTTTTAAAATTGGACTTTAAAAAAGTCGACTTTTTTCTATATTAAAGTCGGCCTAATTTTATAATAATAGTGAATAATTTTAAAATTAAGAACTCATTTCGCTTAATTTTTTTCTCGTTATTAATGAATAAAGCTAGGGGGAGAGCAGGGGCAGGAATGTTCTCGTGTTCTGTAATATATTATTACAGTAAACCGCACGTGAACCACCTCTGATTGGTTTCACTCCGGCCTCTCTCTCTGGGTTCTGGGGGCTGCCAAAGGTGTGTCCTTTTTCGGTTGGGGTGGGGGGGGGGGTGCGGAGGATGGAGTGATTCCCGTGATGGGTTTTTATGGTAAAGGTCTGGTCTTTGAGAGATTCCCAGTATTGGGTTCGAGTTGTAATCGTCGATGGATTGACGGCGATGATCTGAGGAGGAGGGTCAATTGAGGGTCCGAGGGGAAGGAGTTTTTTTTATCCCTTCGCCCCCCCTTTCTAGAGCTGTTTTTGTTCGCTTGTGTTTCTTTTCTTGGTGTGTTCCCTTCGTGAAGTACGAGGAGGATTGAAAGCGATTTGTAGGGGGGCGTCAGTCACATTTGCTTGTTCTTGTGAGGAGGGTTTTCTTATTTGTTGTGGTGTTTAGGAGTTGGGTTTGAGGTTTGTCCCTCCATCTGTCGAGGACTCGTAGGTTTCCTCGTATTTTTTTAGTTGATTTCCTTCCGTTGGTGTCCTGGAAATAATTCAACCCAGAGCTGGTGATTGATTCTAATTGTTACAACCAATTCCTGTTGTGTGTGTGTCTGAGGAGGTATTGGAATTGTGTGAGAGAAGTTGTCGTTGGTTGTTGTTGGTTTGGTGGATGCAGCTTCGCATGATTCTTTAATTTTTCTTTCGTTCCCCTTCCTTTCAATAGAATAAGCTGGTCCTGTGTCATTTTCCTTTCTCTTTTAAAATCTCTGTGCTGGGATTTAATTATCCTGGTCTCATTGTATAGCAATCGTCTTATGAGGGAAATGTGCTTCTGAACAAAGAGGGTAAAAGGATCCGTAGGTTTAGGTCAGGTTTTGGGGTATCATTTTGGGGGAGTGTGTCGAACTGATCGCAGATGGACAATGAGGCTTTTGAACCTCGTGGGGAATTCTTTCGGATGCGCGGATTTTGATCTTAAGAGCGGATTTTGGCAGTTAGGTATACATCCTGATGACAGATGAAAAACGGGATTCTGCATTCCCGATGGACATTTCCAATAGACAATTCTACCATTCGGTTTGAAAACTGCACCTTCATTATTCCAGAAAGCAATTACTCGTATTTTCTGACGCATACAGTCCTCAGCATTGGTTTACATTGATGATATTCTGTTATTCAGTCCTGACAAAGAATCACATGAAATTTTGCTAAGACAATTTGCAGAAATACTCCAAAAATATGACATTATGCTTTGAGAAAGAAATGTGAAGTTATTCGAAACTTCAATTGAATTTCTTGGCATGAGCCTTTCAGATGGCAAATATCACCCTCGACCACATATTGTCCAAGAACTGCTGAAATTCCCAGACACTCATCTAACCGTGAAACCGGTTCAACAATTTTTGGGAATTGTGAATTATTTAAGAGATTTCCTACCTAAAATCAGCAAGAATACAAGTCCACTTGAAGCCCAATTAAAAAAAGATGCACAGCCCTATGACAAGCCTAGATAGAAGCGGTCCAATTTCTGAAGACACAACTTCAACTCCTTCCACCACTACAGATTCCTTCAGATGGAGTTCGACTATTACAGACAGACGCCAGTGATTTATATTGGGCAGCCAGAAGAGAAGGAAGGAAAAAAGCACATATGTGCTTATAAATCAGGAAAGTTCAACCAAGCAGAATAGCATTACCATTCTACCATCAAGGAGATACTTGTAGTCAAATATGGTATAAAGAAGTTTGAATTTCAGTTGGTTGGATATCACTTCATTGTAGAAAGCGACCTTTCTTCATTCAGCTCAATGTTAAAGTTCAAACAGAAGAAAATACTAAATACATAGCTGTTAAGATTAGCATAATGGTTTTCACAGTACTCCTTCACAGTTAGACATATCAAAGGTACATCTAATGTTGTAGCAGACTTCTTATCAAGACCTTTTGATATTGCACATCCTACTTTGTTAGAACATCCTAAGCTGCATGCAATGTTCACAACCAAAGTATATAAGCCACAGGAGTACGCTTCACTTCCTCCAGAAGTTCTTCGGTATGATCAGATTGGAGAATTACTATCCAGAACTTCTATGATGATGCATAAATATTTGGTATAGATTTTTAGAAAGCATGGACACATATTCTTTCCAGTAGATGGAATGCATCCCGGATATCCTTTTCTACAGGCCATTCCAATCCATTCGCTGGATATTTTTCCTAAAGAGCAGAAATGGTTTCTATGGTATTTCTTTCATGCTCACACAGTTGCTCTAGAATTCACAACCACAGAGATACTTGTATATTTGAATTCTTTGGGAGATCTCCAGACATATACTCCTCACAGAAGACCACATGCATACCTTGCAGAGATATTAACTTGGTTTGCACCACTAACTCAGTGGAAGAATTGGTTTGAGATCCACATGGATAATTTTGCAAAGTACCCAGGAATTACTGCCTATTCAACTTATTTGTTTCGCAGGCATTGGCATTATGACCAAGGACTTCAAGCATTAGTTGCTATTAACACAGTTGATGACTTTGCATACCTTCCACATTCTTTGACTTTATGTACATATGATAGTTTCTCAGACTGGGAAGACTCTCCTGCGAGTAAAAACTTCTTGAAACAGAAATTATGCAGAGAGAATGGATTCTATTATTTAACACATGAAGAGATTATTCAGGCCCGAATCCAAGATACAGTCTCAGACCATGTCTATGAACTTCAATGTGCATTACATCATTATTCGCACAACAGGATTAATTGGGACGAATTGGCCCAAGAATTCTTAAGCATGATTGATCTACAAGAAGAAAGCCCAGGACCATCATCGGACACAGGCCCAGGACCATCCTCCAACAATAAAAGACAAGACCATGATCCAGACAATCCGGACCCACACGAAAAATGTCCCAGAAATAATTGAAGATCAGCTTGCACACACTCAAGCCGCCCACGTGACAAAAGAAAGAAGATTCTTTGAAGATAAGATCACAAAAGATTTTTCAAGATAAGGTGTGGGCCACCAAAGATTCTTTGAAGATAAGATACCTTGAAGATAAGGTGTCGGCAAAAGATGACAAGATAGGACAGCTTTAGCTTTATGACTTTTTTGCAAAATTAGCTCATAGCCTTTATGACTTTTTGTAAAGCTAGCACGCAACGTGGCTTAACCACAGCCTAGTTTTTCTTTCCATCTTGTATTATAAATACCCCATCGATCAAGAGGAGTAAGCAGGCTGGAAATAACACAGAAAAAACACTTTGAACTTTTCTTCATCCATGAGTCTCTAAGCTTCTCCGAAGGGCAATAGTCGCGGTAGTGGTATCTTAGTTTTCAACCTTTCCACATACTATATACCTTCGATAAACCCAGAAACACTCAGAAAATCCAGAAAACCTAAAAACATTCAGAAAACCTAAAAAACCCAAATCTTTCTATTTTCATGTTATTATTCAAACATCTTGGTTTTGATGATTCTTCATCGTTATTTAACGTTTTATGCTCTCACTACTACCTACTGATGCTATATTTTCCAGTTGTTTCTTATTCCTAAGTACTAAACTCTGGTAATAGTTTTTTTATATTACTTCACTACTTGGTTATGGTGTTTTGCTTCAGGTATTTGTTTACTTAGTGCGGTAACGTCCTTTGGGCCGTAAAGCTACCGATAGGCTATAAGTGACCACATCACCGTCGAAGTCAGGAGGGCTGTTAGTGGTCACTTATAGCCTGTCGGTAGCTTTACGGCCCAAAGGACGTTACCGCACTAAGTAAACAAATACCTGAAGCAAAACACCTTAACCAAGTAGTGAAGTAATATAGAAAAACTATTACCAAAGCTTAGTACTTATGAATAAGAAACAATTGGAAAATATAGCATCCGTAGGTAACAGTAAGAGCATAAAATGTTAATTAACGAGGAAGAATCATCAAAACGAAGATGTTTGGACAATAACATGAAAATAGAAAGATTTGGGTTTTCTGAATGTTTTTGGGTTTTCTGGATTTTCTGAGTGTTTTTGGGTTTATCGAAGGTAGAGGGTTTTCTGGATTTTCTGAGTGTTTTTGGGTTTATCGAAGGTAGAGATTATATGATGAGGTTGAGAACTAAGACACCACTACCGCAACTATTGCCCTTCGGAGAAGCTTAGAGACTCATAGATGAAGAAAAGTTCAAAGTGTTTTTTCTGTGTTATTTCCAGCCTGCTTGCTCCTCTTGATCGATGGGGTATTTATAATACAAGATGGAAAGAAAAACTAGGCTGTGGTTAAGCCACGTTGCGTGCTAGCTTTACAAAAAATCATAAAGGCTATGAGCTAATTTTGCAAAAAAGTCATAAAGCTAAAGCTGTCCTATCTTGTCATCTTTTGCTAACACCTTATCTTCAAGGCATCTTATCTTCAAAGAATCTTTGGTGGCCGACACCTTATCTTGAAAAATCTTTTGTGATCTTATCTTCAAAGAATCTTCTTTCTTTTGTCACGTGGGTGGCTTGAGTGTGTGCAAGCTGATCTTCAATTATTTCTGGGACGTTTTTCGCGTGGGTCCGGATTATCTGGATCATGGTCTTGTCTTTTATTGCTGGAGGATGGTCCTGGGCTTTCTTCTTGTAGATCAATCATGCTTAAGAATTCTTGGGCCAATTCGTCCCAATTAATCCTGTTGTGCGAATAATGATGTAATGCACATTGAAGTTCATAGACATGGTCCGGAACTGTGTCTTGGATTCGGGCCTGAATAATCTCTTCATGTTAAATAATGGAATCCATTCTCTCTGCATAATTTCTGTTTCAAGAGTTCTTTACTCGCAAGAGAGTCTTCCCAGTCTGAGAAACTATCATCTGCACATAAAGTCAAAGAATGTGGAAGATGTGCAAAGTCATCAACTGTGTTAATGACAACTAATGCTTGAAGTCTTTAGTCATAATGCCAATGCCTGTGAAACAAATAAGTTGAATAGGCAGTAATTCCTGGGTACTTTGCAAAATTATCCATGTGGATCTCAAACCAATTCTTCCACTGAGTTAGTGGTGCAAACCAAGATAATATCTCTGCAAGGTATGCATGTGGCCTTCTGTGAGGAGTATATGTTTGGATATCTCCCAAAGAATTCAAATATACAAGTATCTCTATGGTTGTGAATTCTAGAGCAACTGTGTGAGCATGAAAGAAATACCATAGAAACCATTTCCGCTCTTTAGGAAAAATATCCAGCGGATGGATTGGAATGGCCTATTGGAAAGGATATCTGGGATGCATTCCATCTACTGGAAAGAACATTTGTCCATGCTTTCTAAAAATCTGTACCAAATATTTATGCATCATCATAAAAGTTCTGGATAGTAATTCTCCAATCTGATCATACCGAAGAACTTCTGGAGGAAGTGAAGCGTACTCCTGCGGCTTATATACTTTGGTTGTGAACATTGCCTGCAGCTTAGGATGTTCTAACAAAGTAGGATGTGCAATATCAAAAGGTCTGGATAAGAAGTCTGCTACAGCATTAGATGTACCTTTGATATGTCTGACTGTGAAGGAGTACTGTGAAAACCATTCTGCTAATCTTAGTAGCTGTGCATTTGGTATTTTCTTCTGTTTGAACTTTAGCATTGAGCTGAATGAAGAAAGGTCGCTTTCTACAATGAAGTGATATCCAATCAAGTGAAATTCAAACTTCTTTATACCATATTTGACTGCAAGTATCTCCTTGATGGTAGAATGGTAATGTTGTTCTGCTTGGTTGAACTTTCCTGATTTATAAGCACAGATGTGCTTTTTTCCTTCCTTCTCTTTTAACAAAATGGCTACCCAATATAAATCACTCGCGTCTGTCTGTAATACTCGAACTCCACATGAAAGAATCTGCAGTGGTGGAAGGAGTTGAAGTTGTGTCTTCAAGAATTGAGCCGCTTCTGTCTGGGCTTGTCCCCAGGGCTGTGCATTTTTTTTTAATTGGGCTCAAGTGGACTTGTATACCTACTGATTTTCGGTACGAAATCTCTTAAATAATTCATAATTCTCAAAAATTGTTGAACCTGTTTCACGGTTAGATGAGTGTCTAGGAATTTCAGCAGTTCTTGGGCAATATATAATCCGGGGTGATATTTGCCACCTGAAAGTCTTATGCCAAGAAATTCAATTGAAGTTTCGAATAACTTTACCTTTCTTTCTGAAAGCATAATGTCATATTCTTGAAGTATTTATGCAAATTGTCTTAGTAAAATTTCATGTGATTCTTTGTCATGACTGAATAATAGAATATCATCAATGTAAACCAATGCTGAGGACTGTATGGGCCAGAAAATACGAATAACTGCTTTCTGGAATAATGAAGGTGCAATTTTCAAACCGAATGGTAAATGGAACTACAATTGATCTGATCGGTAATTTGATTTCTTTTACCTGCTTTTTATGCGAGAGATAGTGGGGATATTATGCCAGATCCTTTTCACCGGATGTCATGCCATTTGCCGTTTGCTACTTCGTAATGCAATTAATCTTTTTGCCCAGTCCAGCTTATTTTCTATGAGATGTATTTTTGCAGCATTGCCTTGCCAGACTTGTTTGTAGAAGTGGTCGTATACTGTATTTGTCACCAAGGCACTCATCGAGTTGTTTCCCAGTCTAGAGATCTCTGTAGTTTTACTTCCGACAAGTGAAATGCAGTCTTGCACTTATCGTAAAGCAGCTGCTAGAAATGAACTGTCTACAGTGTGTCTCCTTATTGTTGAACGTGCCAATTGGATTAGTGTATTGAAAGCCTTTTTTAGTTAAACATTTGAATACAATTCCCAAATTTTTGAACACTTTCTATCGGTGTGTACGATGAGTAATATATATTGTCAAATTATAGGTTCTGGAAGCACTCCTCTTCACTATGCTGCTTGTGGGGGGAATATGCAATGTTGTCAGGTGACTGGAAAAGTTTTCCAAGTTGCAAATTCAGAGTCAGCTTTCTTCCATCTTGTTAATAGCATTAATTTGTTTTTTGTCCTCTTCAGATTTTAATCGCCAATGGTGCTCGTGTGACTGCTGAAAATGCTAATGGGTATGCCCTATTTCCATCAAGAATCTGTTTCTGCTTCTTCGTCTATATTTACTAATAATCCTGTTGTTGTTTCTTAGTTGCCCGTATGTATCAGAACGTTTTAACATCTGTTTATGAAGTTTGTAAGCATAGAAGAGAAATGTCGGGTTACTTCTTTTTGTGTCGATATCAGGCTGTATTCTGAGTTAGAAAGTCCCAATTACTTTACCTTATTTGACTTCGTTCCAAATAATTTTTCCAGATGTTTTAGAAGAACTTTGTTGACTTCTGTTGTTAACTCTGGCTTTCTCATAATTGTCAAATGTGTTGCAGAACCTGCACGTCAATGATAAATATGTGAATTTTGCAGGTGGACACCTCTTATGGTAGCTCACTCATGGCACAGGAATTGCCTTGAGGAAATTCTTAGCTCAGAGCCTGAAACCCGCGCGAGAGTTCTTCCCTCACCTTACATTTCACTTCCCCTCATGAGCATCGTAAATATTGCTAGGTTGGTGTTTCCCCACAAAGAAATCGATATTCTCTGCTGCAACTGTGGGACTCTTTCTTTGAACATATTTTCACTGATAACCGACGTAGTTATTTGGATGCTTAAATTTTAATTTTCATCATGACGTGAAATTGTAGTTTTTGTTGCTTGTGCTCGGGAAGCTTCAATAGATACAATATACTGATCATTGGAAACATGAAAAAGATCTACATAGCATGTTAATTTTAAGTTTTTCAAACAGATGGATATACAGCAACACCCGTTGGGACTACTTTCTGGTCTTCTTTAGAGATTATTTCATCTTGAATGGGGTGAAATATCAAATAGTGATTCTAGTCGTGAATAGGAAGGAAGACTTAAGAATCTTGATTAAGAGGCATGATTACATTGAATTATATGCGGCTACACACTGAAGTTTGTGATATCTCTTGTTGCAAGCTGTAGTTTGTGATCTTTCTGCCCACTAGTTTCTGAGTTGTTTTCTGGGGACTAATTCAAAATCGGGCAACACCATTGCAGAGAATGCGGGTGGAGAGTAACTGACTCTGCACCGACATGCCAAGATCCCTGTATTGTCTGTTTAGAGAGGAAATGCACGGTCGCTGCAGAAGGTACCTTTCGAATCTTGTCCTGGCCTGCCTTGTACAAATGAATAGTGTTTGACAAGTTAGTGTTGGCGTTACTGTCTTGAAGGTCAAACTTTATAAGTTTACCATAAGAATGACGGCTTTGATTTGTATGTGGATGGAAGGCTTGCCGGTATTTACTTGCCTAACCTGTCACGTGGCATTTGTCCTGCTCATGGTGTTGTAGGCTGCGGTCACTAATTCTGCTCGAGATGTGCCCTATACCTATGCTCAACGAACGCTCCTTCAAAAACCAAGGGCCCACCAGGCTCGATCGCCTGCCCACTCTGTCGGCACAGCATAGTCTCATTTGTGAAGCTTCCTGGGACAAAACCTGTGCCACAGGAAATCGCACGAACCAGCCTGTCGCTCGCATTGTGCACATGTGCCGTCGAGTCCGCAGAGAACTTGCAAGCCAGGGTTCCACTGCACCCATATCTCCCCACTAGGGTCGTCCTTCCGTAGCCTGAGCTGCCAGAAGTTCCCATCCATGAAACTTAACTCAAGTCTCTGTATGGGGCCTCTGGACACTAGCCCCTCGTTGGTTCCCTGCAGCGTTGACCGGCACTTGAAGGGTCAGTTGGTGCGGTCTTTCCGGTCGGGGCTGAGGGGGTCATCGTCCCAGTCTGAGGGTAGGGGGTCCTGGCTCTCAGCGCTCAATCAATACGTAACAACAGGTCGCGGGTGCTGATTGCCACATTGTTCAAAAGTAGAACCGAACAGGCTTGCACTTTCACTTGCCTTTATCCTTACGTCATCCAATTCTTTCGTCTTTTTTTTTTCTTGCAATACGTTGATTGAACCTGTGTTCGAACATTGTACATAAACCGACATCGGTTGCCACACATGTTCAAGCAATTTGTTGAACGCTATTTTCTGTCGGATCTGATTGCTCGGAAACTTTGTCTATGAAACAAGCCATAGAATGTTCGTTGTACTTTGTGGCTTAGTGGAGTACTCCTGGTTGTGGCTGAGTGCTGCCTCCATTTAAGGTAATGTCTTTTGCGATTAATGGGTACACTTGCATGTTACAAGTGAGGTCGGGGAGGCTACTTTAATAATAAATAGCAAGTGATAATTTTTTTTAATCATTTTGAGAGGAAGCGGCTAACGGTACGTGCACGTAACCGTTACGTAGTTTACTAAAATCGACTATTTTTTTAGTAATCTTTACTAAAAATCGACGTTTTTTAGTAAAATCGTTACTAAACTGCTGTAAAAATTTGTAAACCTTACTAATTTTTTACTTTAGAAAATTCGGAAAGTTACTAAAACTACGTTTAGTAAATCGGAGGTCAAATTTACTAAAAAGTTTAGTAATCGGTTACTAAAAATATCGATGATTTTTGGTTTTTTTAGGAAACCGTTACTAAAGTTTCACTGTTCAAGTTTAGTAATCGTTTACTAAACTTTTTAGTAAATTTCACCTCCGATTTACTAAACGTAGTTTAGTAACTTTCCAGATTTTCAAACAGTAAAAAATTAGTAACGTGTTCCCAATTTTTTTAGTAAAATTTCCATTTTTAGTAATTTTCTCGATTCGCCGTCGAAAGATTTTAGTAATGCTTTACTAATTTTATAAGCGAAATTAGTAAATTACCGTGTAACATTGTAACTTCGTTAGTAAATTACTAAAGTCGTCATTTTTTTTCGTAATCGTTTACTATTTTTTGAGAAAATTTGCTGAATATTTAGTAATCGATTACTAAACTTTTTAGTAATTTACTAATCAGAACAGTGCAATCCGAACCTATTTTAAGTGTGAAATTACCGTTTTAACCCTGCGGGGTAAAATAATGATATGTTCTTTTACTTTAATATTTTATAATAATTAACAAATAAGTTGTTTTAAAATTTTAAAACCAAACATTTAATTATAATTTTAAAGTACTCGATGACTTGATTATTTTAATATTTTTAATAAAAAGCAACAGTGGGAATTTTGTACATTCATGACTAACATGAAATTTAAATTAAATTATATTACCATAAAAATTCAAAAAATATTTACACGTGTCGGTCAGCATGGAAAGGCACTTGTCAGATCCAAACTCAATTTCGTACTTCAAGAACTAATCCCTTTTTTCCTATTCTTCCTCTTTGATCTGATCAATAGCCACTCCCCACCCCAGAAAACCAAATGGCCGACCGCCGCCCCAACTACAGGGCACCTCGGCACACGGCCGCTCCCTTCGACGACACCTTCGCACACGGGGTTGATATTCCTTACCCCTTTGATCATCCTCACGAGCCCGTTGTGGGTACCCGTGGCGGCGTTGGTGGCCCTGGCTGCTGCCGGGGTGATATCGGTATCTGTACAAGTACTGCAGGGGGTTCCATCACCCGGGATCGGAGAGGGTGGACTACGCGAGGGACCGGATCTACGACACCGCGCGGCACGTGAAGGACTACGCAAGGGAGTACGGCGGGTACCTGCAGACAAAGTTGAAGGATGGGCCCCCGAGCTTGAATTTTTTTTTTCCTTAAAAAATGTCCATCTTCCGTCACGAGTTGTACTTGGGAAATCTTCAATCCCTGTGTCCGTCTCATGAATGTGGTGTTTTGATCAATGTCAGTATTTACCGTTTTGGAGGAATGAGTTTTATCACACTTCAAGCTCAACTTCTTCATTTCCTGCAAAACAAATTTCGACCTTAATAAACATATTTCATGAGGCCGAGTTCGTGCACGGGATATCGAAGCAGGTGGAGTAAACGGGGATCGCAGCTCACGTCATTGTGTGAACAAGGAAGGGGATTGGAGTCGTCAATCGGAGGGGAGGTTCGGATGGGAAGAAGGGAGGAATGCAACTCAACAAGGACGATTTCGTCGGGACCAGGAGGGAGTAAGGTGGACGAAGGACGAAGACAAACGACAAGGACGACGACCACAGGGAAGAAACAACTGGAAATTGGGAAACGATTTAGTAATTTTATCGCAGGGATAAAACGGTAATTTCACACTTAAAATAGGTTCGGAGTTAGGTTCAGAATGTACTGTTTTGCACTGTTCTGATTAGTAAATTACTAAAAAGTTTAGTAATCGATTACTAACTATTCAGCAAATTTTTTCAAAAAATAGTAAACGATTACGAAAAAAAATGACGACTTTAGTAATTTACTAACGAAGTTATAATGTTACACAGTAATTTACTAATTTCACTTATAAAATTAGTAAAGCATTACTAAAATCTTTCGACGGTAAATCGAGAAAATTACTAAAAATGGAAATTTTACTAAAAAAAATTGGGAACACGTTACTGATTTTTTATTGTTTGAAAATCCGGCAAGTTACTAAACTACGTTTCGTAAATCGGAGGTGAAATTTACTAAAAAGTTTAGTAACCGATTACTAAACTTGAACAGTGAAACTTTAGTAACGGTTTCCTAAAAAAACCAAAAATCACCGATATTTTTAGTAACCGGTTACTAAACATTTTAGTAAATTTCACGTCCGATTTACTAAACGTAGTTTTAGTAACTTTCCGGATTTTCAAACAGTAAAAAATTTGTAACGGTTTATAAATTTTTACAGCAGTTTACTAACGATTTTACTAAAAAACGTCGATTTTTAGTAAAGATTATTAAAAAAAAGTCAATTTTAGTAAACTACGTAACGGTTACGTGCACGTACCGTTAGCCGCTTCCATTTTGAGAAGAAAAAACAACCGCATAAAAAAATAAAATAAAGTAAAAAGAGGAAATTAAAAGAGTGAATCATTGAATGGGATGGGATGGGGGAATACATGTGCATCCTAACACAAACACAGAATAAAGGTCAGTCCTGTTTCTCATATCATGGGGTTCCTTTCCAAACCACTGTTTATGTTAGCAAAATGAAATTATTATTATTTATTATTGTATATCATCGAATAAGTCCTCAGCCGTGGAAATGAGGATAAGTCGAGAACCGCGGTCGAGACTAGGAATATCGTCACACTATTAGAATGGTCTAACATCAACTCTAGGAGATAAGTGCTCTCATTTCGAGATGAACCTAAGCCGAGATCCTTCTTCTCGAGACCAGCTCAATTTGAGATGAATCTTTTTGAAGGAATGCCCAGCTGGTCAGCAGGCCCAATTTCTATAATTAGTTACTTTTGGGCTTTTATTTAGTTGATTATCATTTCGGCTTTTTTATTTATGCTCGTTTAAAAATTAAGATTAGCCCTTTTCAGTCCATTATACGTAGAATGCTTAAGGTTAAGGTTAAGACAACCTTTTTTGAAAAACATTTCTTAGAATATTCGTCCGTCAAGTTGTCCTTGAACTTTTCATTATTTCTCTTATCATTTTGGTGAATTTTCAAACGTGGCGAAAATTATCCGAGCATTCTCATAATCGGTGTTGTATCTGTATCCGATTGTGTAGCGTTCAACCCACCTAACAGTCCCGATGGTGCGTTTGTTGTATCAGTGGCCATTAGAGTCACACCTGTTTCAGCCTTCAGTTGTGGTTTTCTGATTTTCCTTTGGCTTGTTTTGTTGTTATTGGGTCTATTCCGTTTCGCCATCATATTAGTTTTTATGTTTTAGTTGGTACCAGAGTGCATAGTTTATGTGGTGGCAAATAGATTCCGACGTGGTATGATGTTAAAGGATACCTGTTTGGCTCGTTTAGAACAAGAGGTTGAAGAGTTACGGCATCAAGTCCAGCAGCTCCACGCAGAAAGGAATACGCCTAACTAGGGGTGAGCATTCGGACCAGACTCGGATATCCGAGTCTGAATTTCACCCAAGTTCGAACTTTCGAATTATATTTTTTGAAGTCCAAGACTGAGTCCGATGGTATATATCCCGAATTTTCGAGTCCGAATTATCTTCGGACTCGGAATTTGGATAATCTGAAATTTCCGAATTTCAAGCTTAAAAATATTAGTCCAAATTCATCTGCGTCTAATGCTTCAAAAATAGTCTAAAATTCCATGTCCACATAAGATTAATAACAATTCCCATATCATAACAATAATAATTACAAAGCTAGATAAAAAAGAGCAACGGGATATGATTGAAAGCATCTTCTGTAAGTCTTCATTCTTGAATCCTTGAAATGTCCTCAAAATTCGAATATGCTTTCATACCCATTTTTTCAAAATCTACAATTCAAATTAAGTAATGTTAGTCACAAAAATAATACCAAAACTCTAACTTTTGACACAACAAACATAATTAAAAATATCAACATTACCATCTTCAAGTTTTTCAATATCGTCCATATCTTCTTCAATACCAATAGGTGAATAAGAATCTCGAAGCCAATCTTGAGTGCATAAGAGAGATTCCACAATTCTAGGAGATAATGACCTTCGAAATAAATCAACCACTCGACCTCTAGTATTAAATGAAGACTCTAAAGCAACAATAGATATATGAATTGATAAAATATCATGAGCCATTCGGGCGAGAATGGGAAGTCTATAACTTAACACTTTCCACCATGTTAAAATGTCAAATGAATCGATGTCATCATCTAGATCCTCAGCCAAATACTTATCCAACTCTAACTTGTTACTTTCACCATCTATTTGTTTCGCCTTCTTGAAACGATTCCTTCTTCGTCTCATCATATTCTCATCAGAGTCTTCGTCATCATCAACATCATTAACACCTCCTAATGTCACGACTTGAGAAGGAGATGGTGCAAACTTGCATTTATAATCATTGTACAGTTCATACAGTGCACTCTTTACATTTTCAAATAGTTGCTCACCTTTTTCAGCTTCATATATATCTATCAAAGTAAATCTCAAAAACTTCAACTTTTGTCTCTGGCAAGAACCACTGCAAAGTATAACAACATGTTCATTTTTCCAAATACACCCCAATATTTGTCATACTTTACTGTCATTTGTGATGCCATCATAGATAAATCTATATCACCACTCTCTTTCCATTTTCTAAAAAGAGCATGAAAATTTGTAATATCATAAAAGAAAGAATGAGCACTTACAGACTTTGATCCGGAAACCTTCAAAGTCAAGTTGTAAAATCTCTTCAAAATGTTTACCAACCTTTTCACAATCTCCCAATCCTATGAGGCAACACTTCACTTCTATTATCATCTTTAAGATTAAACTTCATCAAACGATCCAATTGTTCATATCTCACAAAAGCCTTTTGTGACTTTTGAGCTGCATCCAACATTTTGTAAGTAGAGTTCCATCTAGTTGGTACATCCAAACTCAACCAACCTTTATAAGTGACATCTTCCATACTCACAGTTTTTTTGAATAAAACATACCGACCACATGAATTTTTAATGTATTTAACAATAGCTCGTACTCTTCTAATGGCATCAAACACACCATGCATACTCATGCCATCAGTAACAATGAGGTTTAATATGTGAGCAACGCATCTCATGTAAATGTACTTTCCATCTAAAATAATCTTGCTCTTATGCTTATCTCTCAAATAATTCACTGTAACTTCATTGGCACTTGCATTATCCACCGTCACTACGAACAACTTATCAATCCCCCAATCACGTAAACATATTTCCAAAGCCTCCCTAATATCATTTCCTTTATGAGAAAAAATAGGAACAAAGCTCAACAACATCTTTTGGAGATTCCAATCATCATCAATGTAATGAGCTGTCACGCACATGTAGTTAATCTTTTGAATTGAAGTCCAAATATCAGTAGTGATGGAAACACTTTGGGAAGACTTTCTAAAATATTCTTGTAACTTCGCTTTCTCGTTGGTAAACATTTGAAAACAATCTCGTTGAATGGTCCAACGAGATGGAATGCGAAACTTCGGGCATGCAATTTCCACGAACGATTTAAACCCTAAACCCATGACAAACTTGAATGACAATTCATCCAATATTATCATCTTAACTAAAGCTTTTCTTACGACCTCAGAATCAAACTTATAAGTACTTAAAAGTTTCTCACTAGTTGCAGAGCTCAAACCAATCAATTCTAGTTGCTTATCATCCGAAGAAGCTTTATCTCGACAACTAGTCAAATGATTCTTCAATGGGGCAGTTCCATTTTGTGACCCTGCTCGAATTTTCTTTTGACAATTGTTGCACCTTACCATGACTTGACCATCTTTAAAATATCTATTGAAATGCTTCAAATGTACAGATCTTGGCTGAATTGATTTTCTCTTCTTTGTAGCAGAATTCCTAGAAGCAATTGATTCAATAGGAGTGTCGACCATGTCCACATCATTTTGTGAAAAAACATTCGCTGTCTCCATAGCTAAATCCTAAAATAGAAAATAAATTTACATTAGATTAGAATATCTATCACAACAATCTGATTTGAGGCGTCTATTTCATTTGAAATTCAATATCTATCTCCATACCTTGCCCAGAGAGCCGACAATTACTGATCGAGGAGATAGTAACGGCGATACGACAATTTCCCAAGAGAGGGAGAACCAACCGATGATAGAGCCAAAGCCCGTAAAGAAACTCAGCTGCAAGAAATCAGCTGCACCCAATTTCCACAAGAAGTCAGCCGGTGATAGTAATTTCCAGTCCATAACAAAAACCTTACGGCACCCAATTTCCACAAACAAGAATGCGCAAACAAAGAATTCTCGTGAACCAAACTAGCCTTAGGCCTTCGACTGAACCTAAGTGCAATTTCGTCCGACCACAAAATTTGAGGGGGAAAAAGTAGTCTTTTCCACAAACAAACACGACCCTCATCATCCTAGAAACAAACCCGATTTAACAAATTAACAAGAACAAGAATAAAGAGTAGGAGACTGATAGGAAATGAAGAGGCGGGCGTGAGGAAAACCTGTTGGTTGTTATCCTTGATGTAATCCCAGACACGCTTGAGGGTGTGGGAGCATGGTATATTGGGGACGCCAATGAGGGACTGCAGCTCCTGGGAAACACGAAGGGACTTGGCGATTCCACGGGACTCCCCATAGGGCTTCGGGGAAGAGGAAGCGACCGCCCTGAGTCCTGACGAAGAACTCGAGAACTCTACTAGGAAAGGAGAGGGCGCATGAGGATAATCCGAGATAATATCTTTAAAGTCTGAATCTGAGTCCGAATTCAAATTATAAATTTTTGTTAAGTCCGATTCCGAGTCCGATGATGAAACTATCTGAATCCGAGTCCGAAAAAAATTCGGATATCGAACTTGGAATTCGAATATCGGATATTTTGCTCACCCCTACACCTAACTATAATCTCCTCGACAATTTGAAGAAGATGAGGAAAACCCCTTTGTAAAAGGATATGGTAACAAAGAGAGTCCTAGGAGTCAAGTTCAAGAACGAGTCAATGTCCGTACTCATACCCTTCGAGTGGATATACCGGAGTTCGAAGAAAAAATGAACCCAGAAGAGTCCCTCGATTGGCTACATACCATCGAAGGAGTATTTGAGTATGAGGAGATTCCGGGGGATCGACAAGTCAAGATGGCAGCCCTTCGATTACGCAAATTTGCGAGTTTGTGGTGGAAAAATCTTAACTAGCAAAGGCATAGAGAAGGAAAGGACAATATTCGCTCATGGGTAAAGATGAAGCGAACGATGTATAAGAGGTTCTTTTCGGAATGCTACTGCCAAGACTTATTTGCAAGGTGGAATTGGTTACAATAGTTATCCATAGTCCCTGAGTATAACGAAGCACTCGATTACTTATGTTGCAATGTGATGTAACCGAGCCCTTGGAGCAAACGATTGATCGATACATAAAGGGATTGAAGCTCCAAGTTGTTGAGGCAACCGAGTGGCAACCTTATTGGAGTTTTATCGACGTGTGCAATCTCGCGCACAAGGTCGAGCAACAACAATCGAGGAGGATTATCCAGAAGTAACCGTCTGCGAGGGCGACTCCTTTCCACAGGGAAAGTGCGTCTGCAAGAGCGAGGGCGACTCATTTCAACAAGGGAAGTGCATCTGCGAGGGTGACTCATTTCAACAAGGGGAGTACCTACATAAGATTGAATCCCTCGCCAAAGTCCGTACTTGTCAACTCGAGTAGGGATAAATGAAAAGTTGTCGCAAGACCCCTGGAGAGTGAGAACCAGTGGAACTGTTTCAAATGCCAAGGTAAGAAACATAACCTCAAGGAGTTTCCCGAAGAGGAATATGATGATATTTGGGAGTGAACCCATGTGGAATATGTGGGAAGAGTGTTTCGAGGAGCCGGACGTGAGGGAGATGCTGGTGATTTAAAAGGGCCTTACTACGAATGTTGTGTTAGATGGGGTCAACCAACGAGAAAGGATCTTTTAGACTCGATGCATTGTATTGAGAAATATGTATTACGTGATAGTCGATAGTGGGAGTTGCACCAACGTAGCCTCCACTACAATGGTCGAGAAGCTATAGTTGCCAACTAAGTCACAACCCTGACCAGACAAGCTTCAGTGGCTAAGTAAGGAGAGTGGCATTCTAGTAACTAAGCAGACCTTTGTCTTACTAAGCATTGGGTAGAACTATCGAGACAATGTGACCTGTGATGTTGTTCCTATGGATGCATGTCACCTATTATTGGAAAGATCGTAATAATATGATCAAAGAGTGGTTCATAATGGATATCAGAATACTTATTCTATCACTTTCGATCAGAAGAAAGATCGCACTCCTTCCTTTAGCCTCATGTAACTCGAACATTATACCAAAAATGCTCGAGAAGAAGAATTTGAATTGGTCAAGTTGACCATAACCATTCATTGCGAGGAACCCATGTTCATCTTGATGGTGATCAAGGAAACACAAGAGAAGTCGCCCACTACCCATCCTCGAGTAAAGCACTGACTTCGAGAATTCGATAATGTATTTTCCAAAAACATGCCGGGAGGACTTCTGAAAGGTTCTAAAGTTTCACTATTTATATAAAAAAACAGTTGAATTTTATTGATATTATAATAAATCCTAGAATCCTTTGGTTACATTAATTATTAAGTACAATGAATAAATAATAGAATAACGAATCAGTTAAAGACTTCTTGATCTGAAAAGACAAATTCCACATTAGTCAACAAAACTAAGTACATTCATAATGTTACTAAGGCTTGATCTTCTCAATCGACTGAACCTTTGAGTTCCCATTGAGCTAACTCGTGTACTTGACATACTGTCAATTCTAACTCGAATGGAATCAGCCACTCCAACACTTAAATCTCACGTTCGAGGTCCCCATTTCCGTCCCCTTGACTATCTCCAAGACTCCTCCGTCTTATCGGCTTGTCGCATAATCTACTCGCATTCTACCCGGACTAAGTCCGTCCTATGTGCTAACTACGACTTCAATCCGTCGTACCATTCCCGGCCCATCTTCCAGGCCATTTAAGTAGTCTATAACAAATATTTAACTGAGCATTCCAACTGTCCAGTGTTCTTCGCCCGTGCCTTTGGGTGCCAAATTTCAGCCCATTTCTTTCGATCATATTAACCGGCCTTTGAGGCCAAAACCAGGGCACTCCGGGGTCATTCTTTAACCATGCCCCACCCTTCAAAAGTCTTCATCAATCGTATCATATCTAGCCAACGTATGTTCCTTTGCTTAACACAGCCATTGGTTTACCCTCACCGTTCTCCGGCAAGAATTGCCTAACGGAATGCCAATTACACAACCACCTCTTCGGCCATTCCTTTCTATTCTTCCATTCATCTCAAACAACTCCATGAGCATCATTTCACTTTTGAAACATGCTCAAGCAAAGTACAAACACACACATCATCGAACGATCATGGCACCTTTGTTATCGTACATCATCGAGACTCTCCCTCACTCAACCGGGGAGGAGGTCTCTCATAGAATGGCTTCAGATGGCTCCTCTCCACTCTGAGAAGATACACCATCCTTCACCAACTAAGAAAGCGGATGACTCTTTCTTAGTCCAAGGCCGAGTCCCCTTCCCCTTGTCACAATTCATAATCAAGCATCTACCACACATCGTACCACATCTCTATCTATGACGACAATATTATGGCCATTCGAGTACAGAAAGAGAGAGGGGAGTAACTTTCGTACCTAGAGCTTGAGTCTTGTCCGAGCTCCCCCAACTCTCTCATTCTTAGCACGATTTCTCCCCGAGGTAAAAGTGTTTGCGAGGTCGTCTTGCTTGTATGCCTTGCCAAGCTCTTTCTCACACTTCCTTGCTCTCCTACCACTTCCTCGTCTCGGCCTCCACTACGCCGAGCTCCCTCCGCTCTGCATGCACTATCAAGGCTTCAAGGGAAAGAGATCTCACCCTCTCCACGTCCCCTTTTTCTTTCCTCTTATCCTTGCTTGTATTCTTTCTTCCTCAAGTTCTTCCTTCGAGGTCTCCTCTTTCCATTCATCCCCTCTTACGTATTACTGCCAATATTCAACTTAGGGGGGGTCAACATTGTTTATCCATTCCCACTGACGCATCCGTCTATCGTCAGATTTCACAGATGCATCCATCTAGTAAGACAGAAACATCCGTCATTGGTAAGATTAGAGGGATGCATATGTTCAGTTGACAGATGCATCCATCTGTTGTCAGATATCACGGACGCATTCGTTTGGTGGGACAAACGCATCCGTCTTTGGTCGGATGATCTACTGTCAACCGGCCTAAACCTTTAAGTAGTTTCTCCTCGTTGGTTTCTTTCCGTGCATCCAATTTGTCCATTCCACACATGCAATTGGGTCATTACAACTTGCCCCACGCGCTTCTAAACATTGTAATTGCATAATTTATTCTTCAAAAGTTTGGGTCATTACAACTTTCCCCATTTCGGGCATCCATCATCAGATTGATCTCGCTCCCGACGTGACTATGCCCAACCGTTTAGCGTATCATTGTAGTCGTAATGAGGCCAAGGAACGATAGAGGAAGTTCCAAGAATTAATCAAGAGAGGGCTGGTTCGAGAGAGTTTTAGCCCATGTGTCATCCCAGTTATTCTTGTTCCCAAGAAGGATTGCTCGTGGAAAATGTGTGTGGATAGTCGAGCCGTCAACAAGATTATTATTAAGTATCATTTTCCTATATTAGACTTGAAGAAATGCTTGACGAATTACATGGAACGTCTATATTCTCAAAGGTGGATCTCCGAAGCGAGTACCATCAAATTCGAATGAAATATGGAGACGAGTGGAAGACCGCTTTGAAGGCCAAGTTTGGCTTATGTGAATGGGTGGTCATGCCCTTTGGGCTCTTAAATGCCCATAACATTTTGATACAACTCATGAATAAGGTGTTTCGCCCCTTTATTAAAAACTTTCTTGTTGTCTATTTTAACGAAATTCTTGTGTCCGGCCAGAGTAAGCTCAAATTTCTAGAGAACCTGCGGAAACTATTCGAGACTATCAGAGTACAGTGCCTCTTTGCAAGTTTGAAGAAGTTCGAGTTTCTTGTTTCCCAATTGGTCTTTTTGGGATACATTGTCTCAAAAGATGACGTTCGAGTTGATGAAAGAAAGGCGGAGGGCATACAAGATTGACATATCCCAATATCTGCTCCGATGTGCGAAGCTTCCACGAATTGGCATCCTTCTATAGGTGGTTCATCTAGAATTTCACTTCTGTTATCATTCCAGTGATTGACTATTTGAAAGAAGACTTTTGAATGGACTACTGCAGCTCAATCCATCTTTGAGTTGCTCAGAGATCGATTCTCACAAGCCTTATTGCTAGCTCTTCGTAATTTTGAGAAAGTACTTGAGATTGAGTGTTGACGCCTCTGGAGTTGGCATTGGAAGAGTTTTATTGTAAGAGGGTCGACCGATCGCCTATTTTAGCGAGAAAATAAGTTGCGCTAGACTGAACTACTCTATGCACGACAAGAAATTCTACAATTGTTTGAGCTTTGAAGCACTAAACTCATCATCTACTGCCTAAAGAGTTCGTGTTGTATAAACATATCATGAGGCTCTAAAGTACATTAATGGATAAGACTAAGCTCAATCGATGCCACAGGTGGAACTTCTTCAATCCTTCTCAATAATATTGAAGCATAAGTTTGGAACAAGAAATGTCTTGTTTGATGCTTTGTTGAGGAAAACAACTTTGGAGACCATGATGAAGTCAAAACTAATTGAATGCTAGGAGCTAAACGAACTCTATGATTCTGGTGGAGACTTTAGAGAAATTTGAGAAGTGCTCGAGTGGAGCAGTCGAACAGTATCATCTCGTCGATGGATTCCTTTTCGGGAATTGAAATTGAGTGTGCCTCAAAGCTCAATCAGGGAACTTCTCATTCGAGAGGTGCATGAGGGAGGAGTCGCAGGGCATTTTGGGGTAGAGAAGACTCTTGACATGCTTCAAGAACATTTTGATTGGCCTGGGATGGCTTGGTTCAGTTTTCTTTGGGTCCTGACATGAATGATGGAGCTCTCTACGATGTCGTACCCATGGATGTTCCGTATTTGGTCGACCTTGGCTGTGTGATCACGATATGGATCACTGTACGTAGTCGAATAGATATTCTTTTCATAAGGAGGGTAAGAAGTGCATTTTGCGTCCTCTCAAGTAGAAGCTAGTGAGTTAGCTCCAACTTCAAGCAAGGTTAGTGGATTTCTTTGAGTCGATAAATTTGAAGCTGAGAGACGGAACACTGGAGTTATGTATGCCTTACTTGGAGGAGTGATGGAACACAAGCAGGTTGTCGATGTACCACAATTTCCACCCTCAATTCAAGAAATATTGATGGAATACTCTCATATGGTGAGTCAAGAGTTACCGCACGGGTTGCCGCCTTTAAGAAGTATCCAACATACCATTGATCCGGTTCCCGGTGTACCTTTATCGAGATTGGCAGTTTATCGCATGCCCGCAAAACAGCGAGCCGAAATGCAAAAACGGGTGGAAGAACTGCTATCGAAGGGGCTGGTGCACGAGAGTAAAAGTCCATGTGCTTGTCCAGCTTTACTTACGCCAAAAAAAGATAGTTCTTAGAGGATGTGCATGTATAGTCGTTCCATAAACAAGATAACAGTCAAGTATCGTCGTCCAATTCCATATCTGGATCATATGCTTCATCAATTAGTCGGCTCAAAGGTGTTTTTCAAAATCGATTTGAGAAGCGACTATCATCAAATCAGGTTAAGGGCTGGTGATGAATGGAAAACATCATTCAAGACATCAGATGGACTGTATGGGTGGATGGTGATGCCTTTCGGGTTGTCTTGTGCACCTAGCACATTTATGCGTATCATGACAGATGTACTCAAACCACTTTTGAAGACTTTTGTCGTCGTTTACTTTGATGACATCCTGATTTACAGCAAGACAAAATAAGACTATGTAAGTCACTTACAACACGTGATGGATGTTATTTCTCAAGAGAAGCTCTATATCAACCTAAATTTTTGGCCGAGACGTCCTCTTTCTCAGGTTCATTATTTCTGATAAAGGTTTGGCTCATAATCTAAAAAGTTACACGCAATAATAGAGTGGCAAGCAACTACTTCTATTAAAGAAGTGCTGAGTTTTCATGGGCTATCATTTTCTACAAGAGGTTTATCAAGAACTTCAGTTCTCTCATGAACTCATTAACAAAATGTTTGAAGAAGGAAAAACTTAAGTGGACATCTTCAGCTAAAGCTTTTGACCATGTGAAGCTCTCTAGTCCTCGCCTTGCCTGACTTTTTTAAATTCTTCTTTTTAGAGTGTGACGCATCTAAAAAGGCACAGGGGCTGTTCTTCTCAAGATGGGAAGACAAATGAGTTCTTTAGTGGGAAACTATCATATGCAAAACAACGCTATTCAACGTATGATTTAGAATTTTATTAGGTGGGGGCGTTCTATTCAGCACTAGCAACAGTATTTGGCTTATCGTGAGTTTGTCGTATACTCCGACCATCAAGCATTGCATTATATGAACTCTCACAAGAAACTGAGCAAGAAATATACCAAGTGGAGTTCATTCTTAAACGAGTTCAATTTCTCTATGAAGTATAAATCGGGGCAGTTGAATACGGTAGATGATACCTTGAGTTGTAGACCTTCATTACAACAGTCATGAGTGCTCAGACTGTTGGTTTTGAAAAGCTCAAGCACCACTATCGGACTGATGACTATTTCAATCCTCTGTTCACAAAGTTAGAGGGAGGTCTACACAAAGAGTTGTTCTTTGCGCGAACAAATCATCGGGAGCTACATGGTAGTGGGCTTGGAGGACACTTTGCCAGGGATAAGACCATGGCAATGATGGCTGAACGATACTTCTGGCCAAAGGTATTGTGATCTGGGCAGTATTATTCAAAGATGTGCGACTTGTGAACTTGGCAAGGGGACTTCGCAAAATACAGGACTGTATATAGGTGTGTTATGAGTCGGGCCGGCTCGCAGACTACCCGACCCAACTTGTCGGCTGGCCTGAGCTCGGACTCGGACTTATTTGTTACTGTCAAGCCAGGCTTGGGCTAGACAACGAATATGACAAGTCACCGGGCCCAGCTTAATTTTTAAAATTAAATAAATGAATAAAACCTAAAAAACAATTATACGTCGGTCCCGCTTCCCAATTCTCATCCCTCTCGAAATGCATTCCCCTCGACCTCCTCCTTCACGTCACCAAAGCTAGGTTCGTTTCTTTCATTGTTGTTGGAGTGTCAGGGCTCAACTTAGATTGCTTTTGATTGAATACTGTCGTCATGCTAAATAAGTGTTGAAATTCGAAACTGTTCTTGGTTTGTTCTACACTGCCCTTTGAAATACTCCTATCCATGTTTCATAGTGTTGTGAATTGTTGAAATTTGACTTCACGGAAGCTATTTTAAAAATATCCTTTATTCTTTCAGAAAGCTACTCGACATGGTGGTTGTGATATGAGGTTTTACTTGTTGATGGAATCGTACTTGCATTTTTGCTCTTTGTAATTGCTTATGGGAATACATTATGATCTTGGGAAAAAATTATGCAACTAGATGCCATGGGATTGTAATGAAGTATTCACATTGTGATGGAAAAAAATTGATGTGATTTAAACCGTTGTCAAATTTATGGTTCTTTGTCAGTGTGATCTTGATTCGGTAGTAGTGCTTTTTGCAAAAAGAACTATCAAAGACTTACAACTTCCTCCCGCGTTCATAATGCAAATCGTTTAGTCTATTCATCTCTGTCCAATCTAGATGTTCTTTACTTGGGTCAGTGATGACTTTTTTTGTTTGATTGTGATTATAATGTTTGTTTTAATTCTTCTGTCTGGGATGGGATGACTATTGCAACCGAGAACAACGGAGTCAAGAAAGCAGAATGCAAATATTGCAAGACGCGATTCTCATATAAAAACTCAAGTACGAGTCACCTAAAGAGACATTTAGACCGTTGTACTTACAAAGTCTCTCAGTAAAGGCAACAAAAGTTACCTTTCAAGCGTGATGATGCTCCTGCGAAGGTAGTGTCATCAGCTTTTAAGGATGGCATTCTTGACATAGATAAAATGAGGGAGGCTGTAACTTATTGGATAATGATGCATGGGCATTTACTTTCGATTGTCGAAGAAGAAGGCTTTAACCTTATGCAAATATTCGGGATGCCTCAGTGGCAAAGATTATCACATCACACCATCAAGAATGATTACTTCAAGTGTATGAGTTGGAGAAACAACGTATTTTTAACATGTTTAAAGAAATAATTGCGATTAGTATTACTACTTATATGTTGAAGTCATCATGTCAGCATATTGAGTATATGACAGTCACTGGCCATTTTATTGATCAACAGTGGAAATTACAAACAATAGTTTTGAATTTCGTTCATCTGGCTCCTCCAACTCGTGGAAGCGACATATCAGATGCAATTTGCAAATGTTTAAAGGGATGGGGAATCGAGAGTAAGGCATGAGAGCATTCTTAGTATTCCATTTTTACTTTCTATTCAATTCTTTTTATTTTAAATATTTTGACATCGAGTATTTTATTTATTATAGGTAATTTCTATAATTGTTGATAATGCTTCAAAGGATAATGCAACATTAAGGCATTTGAGAAACTCTTTTTCAAGGAATGAGCAGTTGCTTTGCAATGGTAAATTATTACATGTGCGGTGTTGTGCACACGTCTTGAACATTATGGCTCAAGATGGCCTTGTTGAATAGAGAAGATTATTGAAAAAGTTATGATAGTGTGGTATTTTTCAACCAAAGTGAGGCACGACTTAGAATGTTTGTCGATATCTCATAACAATTGCAGATACCCTTCATAAAACTCACCACCAATTGCAAAACAAGATGGAATTCAACGTTTGATATGTTGGACAAGAGCAATGAGGTTTAAGGATGGTTTTCCTCACTATATGGAGCGAGCACCAAACTATAAGTTTTGCCCAAGTGCCGATGATTGGACAAAGGTCATGCAAGTTTATGACGTGTTGGAAGTTTTTGACTCCGTCACTAATACCATTTCAGGTAGTGAGTATCCTACTTCAAACTTGCTCTTTCATGAAGTTTTTAGGGTGAAAATGATATCGAATAAAAAGGTTGTCGAGATTAATGATGAGCATCATTTTCTATTTAAGATGTGAGAAGTATGAAAGAGAATTCAACAAATATTGGGGTGAATGTAACTTGTTGATGGCTATAGCGGCTATATTAGACTCGGGATACAAGTTCATGGTGATCGAATTTTGTTTTCCAAAACTCGACTCCGGAGAGGATGCGAACTACAATATTGAAGAGGTTCGTTGTACTTTACACAATATGTACGAGGCATACATTTTGGAAAGTCAAAGTACGACTGACAAGCATTGCACGATGGCTGAAAGTTTGAAGAGTTTAAAAAGAAAAATCTTTTTAGGTATCACTCATTCTCGGAAGTCCAAGTTGGATATGTATCTCGATGAGGATTGCCATATGAGTGATATTATTGGAGATGCTACATTTGATGCATTGGAGTGGTGAGAATTTAATACACCAAAGTATCGCATCTTGTCGAAGATGCTGTGAGATGTTCTTTCAATTCCCATTTCTAGTGTAACTTCATAAGCTACTTTTGGTGCCGGTGGAAGAGTTATTGATGTATATCGATCATTGTTACTTCCAGCAACGGTACAAATGCTTATTTGTGGAGGTGATTGGCTTAAAACTTTGGACTCGGGCTCGAGCTCGGATAGGGGTGCCCGAACCCGACCCGGCTCATTAGAACCCCGAAGTGAATACATCGGTGCCCATTACTGATGCTCCGTGGTTTCACTTAAGTATGGATTTTATTTTAGGAATTCCAAAGACGACGAAGGGATATGACTCGATCTTTGTGTTGGTTGACCGTTTTTCAATTATGATACACTTTATACCTTGCTCAGAGATCTATGATGCAACTCTCATCGCCGACTTATTTTTCAGAGAAGTCGTTAGATTACATGGCGTGCCCATGTCCATTGTTTCTTATCGAGATGTCAAATTTATGAGTCACTTTTGGAGGACGTTGTGGAGAAAGATCGGCATGGAGTTGAAATATTCCAACACTTGTCATCCTCAAATAGATGGACAAACCAAGGTTGTGAAACAGAGCTTGGGTAATTTGTTAAGATGCCTTGTGGGGAATAACGTGAAGAATTGTTATTTTGTGATTCCCCGAGCTGAGTTTACTTACAACAACTCAGTAAATAGAAGCATAAAGAAGACTCCTTTTGAAGCTACAAATGGATTGCGTCCTTAACATCTTGTTGACCTAATTCCACTCCGAGAGGAGGCCCGAGTAAGTGATGATGGTGAGGCTTTTGTCGAGCACGTGCGACAAATTCACGAAGATATTCGAAGTGCATTGAAGGCAAACAATGATCCATATGTTGTCGCAGCTATTGAGCATCGTTGAGGGAAAGATTTCAGAATAGGAGATTTGGTCATGGTGTACTTGAAAGGAGAGGTTTCTAAAGGGCACTTATTACCAACTAAAATCAAGAAAGTTCGAACCTTGTAAGGTGTTGAAGAAGATAGGCTCTAATGCTTATGTGATAGAACTACCTCATGAGCTACAGATCAGTTCGGTCTTTAATGTTTCAGATTTGTATGAATTTGTGGGAGCTGATGAAGGTTATGTAGTCCATAACTAAATCAAAGAGATTGTGAAGATCACAAAAGATGTTATTGAAGATGTTCTAGATGTGAAGGAAGCCAAGTCAAGACGAGGAAGCCAATATCTTAGGTTTTTTGTGAAATAGTTGGGAAAGCCAACGATAGAAAGTACTTGGATAGCTGAGGAATAGTTGAAGAAGATTGATCCTGATATTTGTGTTGAGATCGTTGAGGTTTTCGCGCCAGAATCGAACTTTTCCAACCCGGGGAGATTAATGCAGGAGCATAATTAGTTTTTAGATTTTATTTTATTATCTTAAGGGCATTTTAGTAATTTCTCAATAATAAGATATTACACAAGTATAAATAAGGGGCTTTCACCTACAGTTGAAACTAATGCCTTTTTTTAACCTTAGTTTCTTGTCTCAAGACATTTTTGAGGTTTTTGCATATCCTAAAAATTTTTATTGTTCCCTTCGGTCTTATTTGTTTTCTCCCATTTTTTCTAATTTCTCTTACTTCCACTTCACTATTCCATCAATTTAGCAGGGTTTCCGGGATGCTAGCTTATATAAAACACTCACTAATGACTTGATAAGCATGTGGAGTTGTAGGTTGCTAGTGTTTCGATGAGCCTCATTATTAGCTCTAGAAATCCTTGAGATATAAACATACCTAGAACTGATATTTCTCAAGACATTGAGTGTTAATACCAAGATCACTTCATGTTTCAGGTGACTACATGAAATCTAGTGCCAGAGTCATTGCAGATTCAATTATCAACCTCTCGAAGAAGTAGCTCGTAGAGATGGTCGCACCATCCTCAAGTGCATGATCACGAAATCAGATATTGCATCTGCAATGTTTCTCCGATTGGTAAATGTTAAATATACTTAGTATTGTAAAAGGTATAAAGTGAATGAGGGGTGAAGAAGTACCTGACTACTGATATGTGTAATATAAGAGAAGAAAATGCTCTTATGTATAAAATAATGCTTAATCAATATGTTTAATTTAGAGGTATAGCGAAAAAAGAGGCAACTTAAGCATGCAAAGCCGAATGATATGTGCAATCACGAGTTCACAAGCAATAGTGGAACATCACCACGAATGGATAAATGATTAAGAACCATAAGGGAACATGCTTGTAAAAATGATTGCAATTCAGTGGTAGATGCGAATACAGACAATGATACGGTAGTTTCTAAAATAAGAATTAGGATAATTGAAATTAAGAATAAGAGTAAGATTTGACTCAGCTGCTCTTCTCAGCGCACTAGAGTAGAAAGAAAGCAACGTCACCAGGGGCTACTGAAAGGAATATACTTATTAAGAGAGTGATTATATTCTATACCCATATGTGCTTTCTTTGCCCGACATACTCTGCCGTTTTTGTAGAAGAGTAAGTCGTCTAGCCGGTTAGGAAGTCAGCTCAGTCTATTGCGCGTGCTCGGGGTAGAAGTTTTGTATAAATGTATTGAGGATAAGATAAGATTGGCATATGAGAGTAATATTTAGTTTCCTATTTTTATTTATTTTTAGCTATTTGGCAATTGGAGATTTCTTGTATGTTATTTAATACCTACCCATCTATGGGAAGAAGCATACAAGGAAAACCAACAGTTTATTTTTCCCTTAGAGAAGTGATATCGAAGGAAAAACAATGAGGCCTTATCATAATCGCAATCATAGGTCGTAAGAAGAACAAGCTTTCGACCGATTTCGTCGTCAATCGCACGTGTACTCGATCCTTCGTCCGAGACCATATCAACTTGGTTATAGAGTAGGTCACAGGTGATTCATCCAACCTTCAAGAAATGTTTGAAAAATTTTTCAATTGGTATGAGGAGGATCAGTGGGCTTTAAAGGCAAATTTGGAAGGATTAAAATCTTGCTAGAAGAAGATGAAGGTGGATGAAGGGGATAACAACCGGTCCAACCGAACGCAAAACTTGAGGGACGAGAAGATATCGATAGAGGGTGGCGATCGTAGGGGATCGATTCCAAGTTTTTCAAAAAATGGATTTCCCAAGCTATAATGGGAATGGGTGGCTTAGTAGTTGTGAGTACTTCTTTAAGTACCAATAGTCTCCAGAAGAGGAAAAGGTACAGTTAGCTACATTTCATTTGGTGGGGGACACCAAATTACAGTTCCTACGTATTGGCCTAGATCACCCAAACTTATTGTCGGAGCAGTTTAAACACTTATGTAATGTCCGATTTGGACCAACATTGGGGACACGCAAATTGGGAGAATTGGTGAAATTAAAGCAAGGACTTATAGCGAATTATGATAGGCAACTTCTGGTTCGTACGAGCAAACTCAGATCTGAGCAAGAGGTTGAGATTTATATGAGCGGCCTTCAAGAAGCTATCCAGGTATAAGTGGAGCTCCACCGTCCATCAGATTTATCAACTATGATGAACTGGGCAAGACTAGTCGAGCGGAAAATTGTTGCACAAAGTGGTACTCTTTCAAGTCATAGCCTTTTACCCATTGAGCAGACAGCAACACCACCATTTGTAAATCGACTCTCTCGTGCTAAGTTAGCATAAAGGCGAGCAAAGGGTATGTTATAAGTGTGATGAGCCTTTCGCCACGCAATATCGATGTAAACAAATTTTGTTTTCTTAAAGATGGAGAAGGAGGCTAAATTCGAAGTGGCTGGAGAATGATTCATTGGTGTGACTGTGCGGTAGTGCTTGAGGACAAGCACGATTTTCCAGGAGGGGAATGATGATATGATATTTTCCAAAATAAGAATTAGAATAAATAAAATTAAGAATAAGGGTAAGATTGGCCGAGGATAAGATAAGATTGGGCTGATAAGGGTAATATTTAGTTTTTTATTTACGAGCCCTCAGGCAAACTCCTGCGTCCACCTAAACTGAATAGCCATCACCCATGGGACCATTCTTATTGTCCAAATGGTGTTGGTGGTGGGGATTAAACTTGTAATATCCCTCCTCCAGCAATCAACCACTTATAGCCCCGAGGATGGAGATGGTGATGAGGATAATGAAAGCGATAATGTTCACGAATGTGGAGATTTGTACGACGATTGGTTTAAAAAAATTTACAAAATACGATCAAAGTTTTCAAAATATCGAATTTACCGTCACTGTGGCGAGTTTTAAAAACACGTCCTTTGAAATTATGGCGGTCTTTGAAAACTCATCTTTCAATTTATAAAGAAAATGCGTTTTCAAAACCCACCACCCAAATAATCAGGGTAAAGGCGGGTTTTGAAAAACCAGCATCCTCGTTCTTGACTTTCTTTTTTACTTTTTTTTAATTGGTCTCTCCACTTCCCGCACGCCCCTCCCCCTCGTCCTATCTCCTTTTTTTCTCTCTCCATCTCCCCTCCTTCCCTCTCTCCGCACTCTCTCTCTCTCCGCACGCCCCTTCCTCCCCCTCACTCCTTGGCCGCCCCTCCCTCTATCCGCCCCTCCCCCTCTCTTATTTTATGCCTTTGTCCCTCTCCGAGAGAGGCCAGAATAAAAAAATAATCAATAAGGGGGAGGCGGGTTTTGCCCGGCGAGTTTTGAAAACTCGTCTTTTTTTTAAATTGAAAGACGGGTTTTCAAAACCCGCTCTAGCGAAGGTAAGTTCGATATTTTGGAAACTTCGACCGTATTTTATAAAAAACTTTTAAAACTAACTGTATAACCATACAAACCTCCACGAATGTAACCTTCCTCTGATCACCCTTTACATTGTGCAGAACCCAGCTTTGGAGGACAGGCAAGTAGGGGTTGAGCAGGCAGTATAGATCCACACGGTTGGGCTGCCCATTCAAAGGGTGTACGAGTCATAAATTTGTCTTAACTACTTGTATATATAAATCACACTTGAAATTATTTTGACAAATGTCATAAGATACTTTACTTCTTTAAATCGTTTTTGAATTAGAACATCATGGGAAATGATTGATAGACACGCATCTCCTGGAGGCTACATGAAATCCTGCGCCTAGGACAAAGAAGCCTGCATGGAAGCGCGAAATATTCTGCTAGTCCGATCATGCCCCCCAAAAAGGAGAGATCCTCAAGTCTTTCTTTTCTCACTCTACATGGGAGAAGCCCCCACCGGTTTCTGCTCGAGTCCTGCATCCATAAAGAACAGATCAATAAGCAGACAACAAAGAAACTACAAACTGCACACTGATGCGTTACCGGCTAAATTTTGTGAGTGTCCTAATCCATAGATGTGCTAAAAAAATGGTCATACGCCAGAGAACATAGGTGATTCACTCTGCCAGTGAACGGACTCCTTACTTTTTCTTTCAGAATTACAACACTCAAAACCAAAACGTAAAACCTAAGGAGCCTGCAATGTTTGACTGCCACAGCCAGGAATGCACAGATGGTTAAAATATTAAAGAAGCAAGACAACGCAGAAGCCTTTAGGTGGGTCCGGTAACTCAATGAAACAATAGGAAATCAGAGGGATGCACCTTCCCAGAGTTGGTCAGAACCAAAGCATATCATTAATAAAGAGAGTGATGCTATAGTAGCAGGTAATTACTCATATGAAACAAGTAGCAGCAGTTATGTGCTAAAGTTGACGAAAGCCAAGCAAATTCAGGGAAAGATACAAAAGCATTTAGCTGCCATCTTTTAGTACAACAGGCAGGGGGCAATTATTGAAGACGTTAACATCTAGGGGAAGCAGCAGCTGTAAGGACTTGAAGAATATTTCACATTCACTGCCAACTTGGCTGGACTCAAGTTGCATACTGTTTTGGCCAATGGATTGGGAAGAGGTATAACATTATTGCATAATTAGGAATGATGCTTTTATTTAAAGTGAGAACATGGAAATAAGAAATCTCATTTCATGTAAATTATAATATTAAAAAATACGACATATTTTGGTCAGAGATAAAAGAAGAGAACAAAGTTCCTCTCATTAGGCAAAACACTGCTGATGGGGGATCACAGACATAATTCATCTAAAGTTTCTACAATAATTGAAAGCAAAGAGCTTTATGAATAGAATGCAAAACTTACTTATGGTCAGAAGGATTTGGCATAAGTTCATAAACAATATTAACAACGGCATCCCTCTTCAACTGTAATTAGCCAATGGAAAATTAATAAATTTGAAAGCCAGTAAACCAGTAAAACCTTTCTGCCTATCATATTACCTGAGTAGCTTCACCTTTAAAACCAATGTAATGAATCTGCGTAGTGCCACCCCCAAAATTATCAGGAAAATGCAAAGTGATGCTTGCCACGCTTTGAAATCTAGAATATCTGAAGTATGAGGTCAAATTACAAAGTTAAAGATAATTAAAAACGGAAGCTAAAAACACTACGTAAAAGTAAAACACTAGAGATGTTTTCCTTACTTAGTCTGATACTCCAGAATGCCTTGTGTGTTTTCAACTAAATCCCACTCCTATGAAATTTCAATCCATAAGCCAAGGGAGCTAATCAAGTAAGCTAACAAAGAACAATCAAGAAAATAAAATTAAATAAAACAGGAAAGCACCTGGACAGCCTGCATACTTTGAGCATCCGAAAAGTCAATACCATCTCGATTTATAAACCTGAGCAAGGTCGCCAGTGACTTAGCAACAAGTTGCTTCAGATGATAACCTCAAATATGGAGAATCATTGAAAAGGAGAAGCGACAAAACACGATATTAGCATTAAGAAAATAAGATTTACTTAATCAGAAAAGGGGGAATGGAAGAACACAATATTAACTATCGAAAAAGCACTAAAGCTACAAAGCTCTTCATCATACTACTAACTTCATATTCTTAAGTTCACACCATGACTATATTAAAGAATGAAAGCCATTTGTCTGTCTCTTACGTTCGAGAGCATATTTGATATCATATGCACTTTAAAACAATCACTTGGGTTTTTGAACATCGGAGTTGATTGCGGGTATACTCTTTAAGCAAAAGTGAATCATGCATTGTAGAAAGTCTGGATTACTTCCATTTCAGTGGACTGAAAACTCACACTCTCATCTTGGATGGACTGGTCCCATCCGCACCACCCACAATGGATATACTTCTTATGTTCACATCAGATGTAAATCTATGCGAGAAATAAACAAACAAACAATTAAACAGGAATCAGGATTACAAGACAAGGCCATGCTGCCACTAACCAAAGTAAAGAAGATGAGGAACCAAAACTATATAATGCCATATAATAGAAGATTGCATCTATAACAGGGTCATAATACAACAATCGTGGAGAGATTAAGCCTTTGCCTAGAAAAGGCTATGCTATGAAAGATTGTGAGGAATCCACATGCCCAAAAGAGGAAGCAAGTTATCAGATGTTTCCTGAAGATAATCAAGGATCCACCAAACAAATAATGAAACAGGCCCCATGTCAATGTCCTTGAACAGAAGGCTGATGTTGGGAATCCCGCATGCACTTACGGGATGAACACTATCAACTCAGGGTCACCCTCATTGCTTTCCAAGTATCCCTGTTTAACCCAGAAAAAAAAAACAAAAAAAGGGGAACCATCGTAAGACTAGCTGTTTGCTTTAAGGAACAGAACAAAATAATCGCCTGTGTTTCCCGTGCTTGTCAGTCCGATATGCACAATCAATTCCTAGGAGTGCAGTCAAAACACCAAACAAAAACATGCTGCGAGCAAATTAAACTTCCTAACATCATGCTGTATGCACATAAACATGGAGTTAAATGGAAGAATGTATATGAACCAGAGGAACAAACAAACAACACCAACATCATTGCCTTATTCCTGTGTGAAAATCGATTCACGATGCTCAATTCAAATTTCACCACAGAAAGGTCGCGGTGCCAAAGAAAGAAAACTAATATCCACACGGGATTACTCCAGGCTCAGGAATGCATATTACCCCCCGAGCCAGACGAGCTCATGCAAAAACCTAAAGTTGCAGCTGAATTAACGGAATCCTGGATGAATGCCAACTGGATCGACTGGTGAGCATATTTCATCCACACTTGTTGATATCGAATTAACGACCAAACGAAACTCGACCGGCACAACCAGAACTGAAGCAAGTAAGAGGAGGAGGATTACATCGGAAGAATCGAGGCGGCGTTCCCAGGCCTTGAAGACATTACGAACACTTCCTGGAACAGCTTCATTGAGAGCCGATACCTAAAAGGGGTGGAATTGGAATGGATAAGTATAAAATCCCAAAAAAACACAGAAGAGAAAGGGGGTAAGTGGGGGGAGAGACAGACCTTGGGGAGGTCGACGTGCTTGTAGAGGGACCAACTGGAGGAACAGTCATGCTCTTCGCAGCTGTGATCGTGAGTACACGCCATTACCCCTCTCCCACTCCCTTCTGCTTCCCTTCAATTTTCGATTTTGGGATTTGATCATCGTTAATTTTAGTTTAATAAAATGTTCACACCCAACTCATCCCCACCTTCCTTCCGTACGCAGTTTTTTGGATAAATTTGTAACCCAATTTTCTTGAAAAATGTTTGAAGATAAGTAAAAGTGGTTGTTTGAGAAGATTTAGACAATAAATTTTATGAATTTTCATAATTCTTAAAAAAAGAATTTGGAAAATGGTAAAAGTTCATCTAAAGTTTTATTATTATGGTAAAATTATAATTAGAATTCTTCAGAAAGATTTTTTTATCAAATATTTAAGAGACTAGGTAACATTAATTATAGTTAAAATTAAAATACAGCTATCACTATATCCTTCCTAACAGCATCATTAATATTTATATATTCCTACCTAACAGCATCGTTAATATTTATATATGTGTGTGTGTGCATGATTTAATAATATTTTAGTTTTTGATAAATATGAAAATAAAAGACTGACCCAAAATACTATGTTTGATCTAATGATTGTCCACTTGACTATTCATTATCTTTTATCAAGGGAACTAACCATTACAAAACTATTTAATTTTTTTTAGTCAACAATAATTTTCCTAAAAAAATTATTAGACTGACAATTCAAAAATCCTCTAAAAAAAAGTTAGTAGTTTGAATGAGAAATTGAAACTCATTCAATTGTTTCAGAAAAATCTCCCTAACATGTATGTGCCTTGTCACCCTTTTACGTGCGTCTTAAAGAAAGGGGGAGACTGGAGAGAAAAGAAAAGGAAGAAAAATCCAGGCGATCAGTCACTCTCCCACCATCAAGACAAGTTGCTTCGCTAAGCAATAAACATGCCTCGGCATGGTCTACGCAGACTTCACCTATGGTTGATGTCCCCTACAAAAAAAATTCGAAGACAATTCTCCAGAAACAGCGGACACATTTTTTCTTCTTCGGGTCAAATGTCAGGATATATGCCCCCATACTTTTACTGTTTTGCCTCATCTCCAGGATCACCAGTAATATCATCATATGAAACAGGCACTCTGATTCGATCCTTCACTGGTCGTCTTCTCTCTCCAGCGATTGATTGGTTGTTGCTGTCTAGTACAGGAGTTATCTGAGAAGAACCATCCGAGGGAGCCAAAGGGTGCTGCTCTTCAGCACATTCTTCGCCGGACCCACGAGGAGATGCCACTTTATCTGTCCGTTGCCGGACATGATGCGATATAAACAGCTTCTGCTCGGCCAAAAAATAGCGCACACCAACCGTTAGAATGTTGAAACAGGGTAGATGTTCAAGCAGATCATTGACTAGTGCACTTTTGATGAGGATTTTATATGATTCTTTTGAACCATTACTTAGATCTCAAAAAGGACAAACCTCGAATTCTTTTGCTCCTTTCATTATCTTCTGATAAGCATCGGGTTCTCGGGCTTTGATGATGCTCCATAATACACCTCCGCCTGTTCGATTGCGTTTCCCATCAGCTGTCATTTGACCTCCGCAAGCCTGAATAGTATCAACCTGAAAATATCCATTCTTGCAATATTAGGCAGTCTGTGCATAAGATATATATATAGTGGAATGACCAAATGATAATATTAAGCATAAGTACATCAACTTTGGACCAATATCTTCGCTCATTGAAGTATATACACCTTAGCCCTTGTAACTGGCAAATCTCAGGCTTTCATACAGTGTGCAAGAAAAGAAAGGACAAAACTCGACTCACTGCAGAAATTGTTAAAAGACAACCTAAACCATGACAGAAGCAAAAAACTCCTGTTGTTTACTTACGACACATCAGATATCCAAGACAATGGACAATTTTAGGAGTGTAATTTTTCACAATAACCATAAGTTCGAAGCATTTCCTCCTTCTGTGTTGCCTCTATTTACAAAAGCAAGCGGTTGTATTTTCGGCAATATGCTCACCAACCAACCAACATCAAAAAGTGTTTTTTCCATGTACTGGAATCAGTAGAAACTACCTTCTATTTACCAAAAAATACATTTTGCATTGTGGAGTAAATATGCAACCAGATTTGATGGAGGCATTAGGGTTGCACAATAACAGCTCTATCTACTCTCTGTCATCTTCATTCTGACATCATAGTAGCAAAACAAGCAGTCAAATTCTATTCTACGTGTGAAGCGACTGGTATGCAAGATGGCACTTCACATAAACAGCCATCATGACTCAAGACTTGACCAATAGCATTTCTAATCAGATAATCAAAATACAAAGCCAATTTCCTCCACACAGATTCAAAATCAAATCAAACGATCAAGGACGAAAAAAATACAATCCTCATATTATATTGTAAGCATCATGAGGAATTTAAGACGGCCTCAAGTACCTCTTTGACGAGATCACTCAAGGCTGCAACTCCCAGACATCCAACGGCAGTATAAACCATGTATGACTTCTTCTCTTTCAGCCTTCTACATGTATCGAGCACGAACCTGAAGACGACCAAAAAAACAGAATTTCTAGCAATGACAAGTGCAATGGACAGTCTCCATCCAAAGAGAACAGAAAGGAAGAAAAGTAAAATCCCGAACCTGTCGATATCCGTGCCAGGGGAGGAGCCTCTCTTCCTCTTGTTCTTCCTCTTATTCGCCCTTCGCCTCCGATTCTTGCTTTGTGGCTCCTGCTTCGCAACAGTCCCGTCATCGGCAGCTTCCCCCTGCACACCCGAACCGCCCCCCGCGACGGAATCGACGATTTCACCATCCTCGACGTCGACCATCTCAACGTCATCGTAGATTTCCTCCTGATCATCCTCATCGTATATGGCCCCTAGAATATTATCCCCCTCTTCTTCCATCTCAAGAAAACCTAAAAACCATCCATCCAAGCAAACACGTACGATAAACACTAATCCATCGTCGTACTCAAAGTAAACGCAAATGTTGGGATTGGAGCAACCTTGTAGGGTTATGGCAGAACACTGCCGGGATTGTGGTGTGGAGGGGGATTGAACTAGTTTTTGTGCGTCATTTGTTGCTGTTAAAAATACTTAAATATTATTAGTAAAAAAAACTTCATATTTTATATCTGTTTTTACTTATTTGCTTTTTTCAAACATTTTTTTTTTTACAATTAATAAATTTGGATTCGATTTATTAAATGAAATACTTATTTAAACTTATTTAAAAGAAGACCAAAGTAAAAATTTATCATTTATTACTATTTATTGAAAAGATTTTACGTATGTTTTATTTAACTGGAAAAAGAAAGCAAAGGAGGAGTGGGCTCACTTTTAATTCCATGTCATATAATTCATTATTGGGCCAGGGCCTTAGTACATCTGCTCTTTTCTTGGTTGACTGCCCATTTACTAATCAACAATCCTAAACATACCATATACTCCTCTCTTTTGCATATAAGACGAATGATGGTTTAAGAAGGGTACGGTCAGAAAGTAACCCAATTGGAGTTAAATCTCACGTGTCCCTCTCTTTTTGGGTAGGACTGCCAATTGGAGCTACCCACCACCACCACCACCATCTGATCCTTATCTTGTTCTAAATATGCCACCCCCTCTATGAACTACATCATTTCCTTTGACGATTCCCCCCCCCCCCTTCCCGTTGACATTTTGATCCAACAGTTGTTTATATCATCTTTTGGCTTTTTAAGTACCGGGAGGTGTTTTCCTCCTCCTCTGTTTCCTTCCTTCCTTCTCCATGAGAAAATGATGAACGCGACTTTACTTCGGTTTGTCCAGAAAGCGACATTTTCTTGCAAGAATCGTGAAAAAAGGATCCCTACGATGTCATTACCAAGCCACGCAAATCCTGGGTGATATGTACATGAAACTGTAACCAGAGAGAGACCCTTTGGATGATGACAATGAAATACTTTGTCACCCCCGACCGCCATACAATTTTTTGCGTCACATTGGGCAACCGGCGGGAGTGTCTGAAAATGGGAAAGATTTGTTTTAAAATAACATGAATTATAGAGTCATCCACTTTTAAAATTATTCGTATAATGTTTTTAAATTGGTATTTATAAAATCGAATTCGATATTTATAACACAAAACTTTTTTATTTTTTTAAATAAATTTTTTTATAAATTAAAATTGATTTATTTAATCATTTACTTCGGTGTTTTAAAAAATGTTTTACTAAATATTTTTCGACCGTCGATTATTTTGTAACGAAGCTCGGAAATTGGAGGGGGGAAAAGGGTGACGACATCATTCGATATGTGATGTCCCTTAAAAGGACCTGGAATAAGTCATCGAATTAAAAATAATGAGAGAAATGGTGCGGGGCACTGTCTGTCTGCTGTCTGTCTGACACGGAAAAAAACTCGACCCAAGTTTAATTTTATTTTTTAACTTATTAAGTAGTTTCACTTTCACCACCCCCTCCCTCCAAAGCAAACCCAACCATCATTCATTTATTGTCTTTTGTTTTTGTTACCGCGTAGAAATGCTCAGGAAACTCATTTAGTAGTGTACTAATGTATCGATAATTCATGAAAAAACTATACATCTTATAAAAAAAAGTGTGTGTCCGGCTTTCATAATGATGATAAATAATAATTATGATTTAGAGTCCATTCCATATTCACAACGACCTTAAAAAAATGACCCAACTACTTACCTACTAAAGCCAACCCCAATATAATACCTAAGTCTTGCTACTACAACATTAATAATAACATCATTCCCACCTTCAATTTTCGTTTATATTCTTAATTAATCCCATTGAAATTTAAAATTACTCCTCCACCCCCCCCCTCCCATTAAACATCAATTGGTTTTACTTAGTCGAACGCTTCTTCCTAGCAGATATAATAGCTAAAATAATTCACGTAGTTGTCCTGACTCCACCCCCCGCCCCCGCCTGCTGCCGCGGCTTCGTCCTCGGGGAACCAGAACCCGTAATCCAACTGATTCCCACTGCCTTCGACCATGGAAGACACGGAGCTTGAAGCATTTGTGGTATTGGTTGAGCTGTAGCTCGAGCTTGAGCACGTGGTATTTGTGCTTGGGACCCGCACGAAAGACTCTCCCGTGTTGTTTCCTGCTGGGGACGTCAACAAGGCGAGCAAGTTGTCATGAGCCCGGAATCCAGGGCAAGCAGGGAGGGGAAACTCGAAATCGGCGTTGGGGCCAGAGGTGGAACCGGTCTTCTTTGGGTTGTGGTCGGTCCTTTTTTCAGAGTGGAGGAGCTTTTTCTTCAGCCGTGTGTTCCAGTAGTTCTTCACGTCATTGTCGGTTCTTCCCTGGAGATGCGACGCAATGAACGACCACCTGATCGCGAAAAGAATAACATAAGAGAAACAGTAACAGAAGTTGATGTCGGGTATTATAGGTTTAAATTATTCATAAGGATGTGCCGGAAACTCGCCTGCTCCCGATCTCCTTGTAGAGGCCGCAGATGACAGCATCCTCGTCCTCGGTGAACCCACCGTGACGGATGTCTGGGCGAAGGTAATTAAGCCAACGCAGGCGGCAGCTCTTCCCGCACCGTTTCAGCCCTGAAACTCCAAGGAAGGACCTGAGTAATGTATAAATCGAGACATGAGGAGATAATGATAGAGGAAATTGAGGCGTTAGGAAGACCTGCTTTCTTTGGAAGGGTGATCCAGTTGCCGCCGGTTCCATAGGTTAGGATGAAGTTGCGGAGGGTTTCGTCCTCGTCGGGAGACCACGGGCCCCTCTTCACACTCGCCTTGTCGCAGCAAGGAGCCCTTCCCATGTGTCTTCGATCCTTACTAAACTGTTTCTCCTTTATTCTTCACTCTCTGAAAAGGAGGCGTGTTGTGTGCATAATAGTAACCTCTGGATAGGGGAATAAGATGTTGTTGTGGTATTAATATATGCAAAACTGGTAAACGCTGATCCTCTCTTTTTTTTTTCCTTTTAATTTTATACTCTTGGTATGTTTGCACTGGTTGCATGTAGTATTTGTAAATATTCTCATTTGCATAACATTTTTTTTTTCTGCTAGGTATTTAAAGCTTTGTTTCGATTAATCTGAATTCGATTCGAGTAGGACAATTAAACTACGATGAATAAGAGACCGTGTTTGTTTCAGTCAATGTTGTTTTTTAATCTTTGTGGTCCTCTTCTTACTCTCCCCCTTTCCTTTTCCTCAAACAAACTCATTTAGAATATACATATACATATATATATATATATATAGTGATATTTTGATATTTCCTATTTGCAACATGACAAGTTTTAATTTGCTTTCAAAATGGTTGTGGTTTTCTTTCATCTGAATGTGAGTAAATGTTACTGTGGTATATTCACTTTCTATTGAAGCATAAAAGATGTAAACTTTATTAAACGAGTTCGCCATTAAGGAATACTCATTGCGTGTAGTTTCATCGGAGATCTGAGGTACAAGTCCTTGCTCCGCCCCGAGCATATTTATTACTTGTCGGTCTGCGTCTAGACTTGCTGACAGGAGCACATAAGTGGTTTACAACATTTAAATAGTCGCGCTAAATCCTCGACGGAGATGTCTGCTGACGGCCCAAACACCACCACCACCACCTTCCCTAACATATACAATAATTAGCCGAGTCAAGCAACAATCGATTTCTTTTATTTAAAAAAAAAAATCAAAAACAATGTAACATTCTAGAAGCATACTGCTTGACGTTTTCTTCCTTGATCGAAATTGCCAGGCAATTTGCTGTCCCCCCTCTTGACTTACTAAAATAATCAAGGGCTGCACCACCCAGTTTATTTTGTAATTGTTGAGTATTAAATAAAGTAACGACTTTTATTTATTATAAATAAATAAAATAAATATAAAAGGAAAGGTTAAAGGAGATTGGTGGACAGAAGAACGTCCTATCAAGAAAAAAATGAGTTTGGGTGGTAAAAAAAAAAAAAGTAAACCAGATGGATAAAATTTTATTATAACAATACACTTTCTGACCGGGTAAAAGTATGACCAGCAGAATGTTCAGTCTTCTAATATTTGCCGGTTCGTATTTATTACCTACGCTTATGGTCGAAGAAATTTATTATGGGAGCCTAAAATCAAAAAAGAAAAAAAGAAATCAAGTTGTAGTCAAATTTTTAAAAGTAAAATAAATCTTCGGTTTGGCTTATGAAGTAATCTTAAAAGTTATAAGGCATATATATATATATATATATAATCCTCTTGGTGGGGTTGTGAAAGAGTCAACCACCACAACATCACATGCACGATAACATCACAGCATGTCACGCACAAAACATGAAGGAAATCAGTCGTTGTCTGTGAAACAGTCAATTTGACATGGTAAATAATAATACATCACCAACACAACACAACACTTTGTGTTAATAACATTTCTGGGGCTGAACAAGTCTACCTGTTTTGGTGTGAGTTTCTTTCTTCTTATCCCCTTTCTTGGTGAAGTGAAATGTTAAGTCATAGACTTCGGGTTAAACTTAAAAAAAAAAGAAGAAACTGCTTGAATTAAAATTCACGGTGGAACCTTTAAAGCCAAATAAGTCGAGGATAAATTATTCGAGCAATATGTTCGTCTTTCTAACAAGTTTATCTCGCTATTTCGTGATCGAGATCATCTCGGGTTTACCATCAAAAAGGTATTTCATGATACAATGAACCTATAATACTAAGATGGGCTTCAGGCCCAATATTAGACGGAGCATTTTTTTAAACGCTTTGTTTCAAAATAACGTTTATCAAATAAAATATTTCATGAAATAAAGTAGTAATTTAATTCATAAAATAATATTTATAACTCGGTATTTTCAGAAACGCTGTTTTTTTCGCCCATGAAAAATTAGGAACATGCAATGAGTTCAACCCTCAAGAGTAAACTCAGTCTCTCTAACAGCGAGTTTGAAAATTACTTGGCGATTCAAATTTTGAAAGTCGATGTCATATTTCGCTAAATATTTTTTCGGCAAATCGTAATTTAGAACAAAACTCGACATTTTGAGGGTGACCGGGACAAATCGCCTTGCGCTCCTACATTCTACTAATCCCCATCGACCGAAGGCTACTCTTTTCTTTCTTGCCAATAACTATTTCGTATCTTACGCTTCCTATATATACATATAACAAACACCAAGATTAGTTTCCCTGTCTGTTAAGCTGTCTACAAACCTCATTCTGTTGAATATAGGGATTAAAAACAACACTAATAATGAAGAAATTAGCCACCGTTTAATCAATAAGTCGATTCCTTCTGTTTTTTATACCTTACCAAAACTCCAAATTTCTTCCTTGGTCGAACAAACATGGATCTTTAATCATCGACATGCGGGAGACACTAATTTAAAAAAGGGTTTTGTTAACCTCGCTAAGTCTTTAAATGTGGAAAATTTTATGTTTCAAACGTACTTAATATAATTTACGATTTAACAACACACAACTAATAAATCCTCATATTATTATTAACAAGGAATGACTTTCGAATCTCTTCGTGGAGGAATTCATTTCCTGGACGTATTTCTTCTAATATTAGTAGTTTTTTCTTATTACGTTAAAACAGCAGTTAACGGGAGAAAATAGTAGGATATTTATGGAAAAATATTATTTAATTAATCTTTTCCTTTAAAAAATTATTCTAAAACCTTAATTTTTTTTAATTGGTAGAAATAATTTCGGGCAACTATGAATTTTCAAAATAAAATATTACACTACTTCAGCCATTCTTAATTATATTAGCCTCAAAATGAAAAAAAAAGATTTCATTAAATAAAAATAATATTATATAGTGTCTAAGTAACTGCCGCAAATGCAATACGGCATTCATTAATATTGGTCTTAGACGCTAGTGATCACCATTATTTAAATGGGATAGACAAACTTTGACGAGTGCAAACGGTCTAGTAACGTTCAAATTCATATCATAACTCAACGCACACGGAGGCCAACATTATTTAATATATCTCGAGATCATGGTCGGGTATTCAAAATCGAGTGTGACAATGATTTAGGAACATCTCAAATCGAATTACGGTTGCTCTGATACCACATGTTAGAATAATCATCCGATTGTCGTAATGGACACGAGAAGCATAAAAACAAATATACATGGGACATATAGCGAAGTCAGTGATATGTGTCTTCCTCTCCGTGATTTGTCGACGGTCGATGGAACACCAGTTTATTAGAATTAGGGCAAATGGAAAAGAAGACTTAACATCTATTAATAATATATGGTGTGATATCTGTGTAGTGTTTTATAATTTCAAACTTTGAATCGTCGGCCTTTGATACCACTCTTGTTACTGTAGGTGACAAAGCTCGAAATATTAGGTGAAAGCGTGACATCTTATATATTTCATTTTCAACATATTATTTAAAACTAAATTTATTGTTTGAATTATTTTAAAAGTTTTTCTTTCTTTTTATGTACTTTCTAATAAAAAATTAAAAATTTCAAATAATTTTAATGAAAATTTAATATCTCGATCTCCGATAAAATAGAAAAATATCTTTGAAAATTAAAAAATTTCCTACCCAAAAGAAAAAATATAGCAAATATGATGAGTGGAATGTAAGATAAATAACAAAATTAGCTAAGCACTAATCATACATTTATATCCTAATGAAAAAGAAATATATTAATGAAATTGTTAAGCGTTCATTTAAAAACTATGACATATCTTGTTTGCCTATCAAATCCTACTAGTAGCAACTTTTGTCCTCCATGCCGTAATCTTGTCGTGTGTCAAACTATTCGTGTTTTGAAACTTAGAACATAAGACACAGCCCATTTAATTAATTGTGTCAAAATGTAAAACACGAGAAAGTGACTTGTTTATTAAATGTGTTTTAAGCATTAACCCGTTTAAAAATTATAAAAAAATATTATATCAACATAAAAATTAAATATATTATAATGTTTCATCATATTTCAAAATTAAATTATTTATTTCAATAATTTAATTAACTTAATAAATATAAAATAAGTAAATTATTATGTATGATTTTCTTATTATTGGAAACAAATAGTTGTCAAAAAGATTAAATAAATGAATATGATAGGATTTTTCGAGATTTGTTGCATAATCAATTATCTAAACATTAACTACAGCTAGAATAATTAGAACATAATTAACTTACCTATTCAATAATGATTTTAATAATATTTTCCTTGTGTGGCTTTTGCATGGAATATTTAACATAAAATACAAATAATTTAAATTAAATTAAAGTTTTTTATTATTTATTAAACGAGTTACATACTTGTGTCTAATTTTAAAATCGAACTCGAGCACATATTTTTTCATAGCTAAACTTGTACACACATTAAACTTAGTCGCCCGCATCGTAATTCGCCTACCTTATCGAATCCCAAAAAAAAATATTATGAATTTACATTGGCCATACTTTTTTTTGAATTTTCACTGGTTTGTTTCTTTATTTTTATTAGATACTAATCTTGCTTATAATTTTGATAACTTTTAATCTTTTAAGGGGAAAAGAAAAGAGTTTCTTATGATACACAAAAACTTAGTTCCCGGAACAAAAATTTAAGCTTAGTTATTTTGTTTTGTCTAAAACATTTAGAAAATTAAGGATATAATTTTATTTTGAAAAAATATAAAATATTTTTTTTAAATATCTATGTAGAGGATAAAGTATTGTCATTTATTAGTCATGAATATATAAAAATATTTTTTGTAAAACAATTATTGGATGAATTCATACTTGGTTTGATTAATTAATTTTAAACAATAAATTCTAGGAAAATTAATAATTTAATTTTAAAAATAATTAAAAATAATTAGTTAATTAAATTTAATTATGTGATAATATTACAGGCGGCCAAGTGCATTGGTTTTATTTTTCTATATGATAGTGAAATGCATAAAAGAAACATAAAGTTTATTGTATTTATTTGTTTTGGCAAAGAAATTTCTCCATAAATTTTTCATTAAAGATTAATTTAAAAAATCAAACAGAAGTATATATTCTAATCATAAATTTTTACTGGTTTTGAAAAAAAAATATTAAATTAATATAAATACAGTTTTATGTTTGAATCGTTAATAATTTTACTAAAATTTCTTTCTAAGAAGTAAAAAAATTTAGGTAACGATTATTTAAATTATTTTGAAACTTTCTCCGTGACTTCAGATTTTCATTCGTTATATAAAAAAAATTGAAGAATAGTGAAGAAACAAATAAATGTTTGACCTAAATATAAATAAATAGGGGGAGAATGTTTGGTAATGGCCCATTATTCCGGTTTGGGCTTGAGACCGAACGTACCGATTAATTACTATCTGCCCCCTCGCCAGTCCGACGCCTTTGTTGTGGACCAATGGCGATACGAAGCATACTAGCCGCGGTGACGGCAGCAACACCAATACCCCACCACCGCACCCTCTACGTCTCCGGCATTGTCTCCTCCTCCGGCTTCACGAGACTGCTCATTCCCCCTCGGTTCATCTCCTCTTTCCGGGCATTCTCATCGGCGAACAGTTCCGACCACTCCCTTCAGCCTCCGGATGTTTTACGGCTGGCTGAGACGGCTCGCATCACCCTCTCTCCTCAAGAGGTTACTCTATACCTGTCCTCCCCTCTTCCAAATCAGTTGATTTGCAGATGAGTTTTTGTCTGTGGGAATCTCGTTCGTGTCTACAAATTGTTTGTCAATTTGTTCAGCCTAAGGGAGTTGTCTTGTTTATTTTTGTCTTTTCCCCCTTGCTGAATAGGTGGAGGAATTCACTCCCAAGATACGGCAAGTTGTGGATTGGTACGCTCTCTGGCATTCCGCTTTGAATTGATTAAAGGGCGTCTTAATCTTTGTGATTGAGTGTTGTAATCTGAAGCTGCAATTCTGTTGCTGTTCCTACTTAGGAAAAGGCTTGATAATTTTTACCTATGTTTCCCCTTGCCTTATTCTTCTTAAAACAGACTACGAACTTGGAATTCGGCTACCATTAAATTAAATCATCCCCCGTTTTGGTTGTCCTATTGGAAATTTGGTTGTTACCAAAGTTATCCATGTGATTAGCAAGTTCGTTCCTGTACCTTAATGGTTAGTTGTGGTCTCTTCTGAATTTGGCCTATGGTTATTGTTATCATTACCATGGATTCTGAATCAGGTTGGGACAACTTCAGGGGGTAGAGCTGCAAAGCATTGAGCCAGCTTTAAGAGCAGGTGCTCTTTCGAATTTCCCTATCATTTTAGCGTGGTAGTCGACTTGTTGCCACAATCTTGTTCTATTACCAACATATCCTTTTTTGGATGGGCAGTCACGGAGGATGACCATCTTCGAGATGATGTCCCGGAACAATTCGAGAACAAGTACTTGCTCTTTGCACTCCTTGCTAGTCCTGATCCGATGTTTTGGCTCTCGATGAGGTTTGTTTCGTTTTATGACAGGGAGGCTATCATATCATCCATACCCAGTTATGATGAGCCATTTATCAGAGTTCCCAAGGTTTTGAACAAGGAGTAGCTTCAGATTCCCCCCAGGAAAAAGAGTTTGTTCCCAATTGTTCACTTTTAGAACATGCTATAACTTCTTTGTAAAAGGCCGAGTAGTCGGCCAGTTCAATCAACACGGAATAAATGGACATCATCAACCGCTAATGCAATCCCCAATAGTAAAACAAGATTGAGGTAAAAATTTGGCTGCTCGCTTCGTCACGAAGGCTGCATTCGGCTTTGTCACAATGATTGGTGGCAACTATGTTCACTGCATTTTCGTTCCCATTCTCAACCTGTCATATAATTTGATCCCCAGTCTTGGACTGCTATTTCTAAATATAAGATTTTGGGCGATGCTGCTTCGACCATGTACTATAACCCTAAAGTTATTATCTAAACTGAATTATATGTGATGTTACTTTCAGTATTTTTAAGTGGGTAGTTTCGGGTTCACCGAATTAGTTTTTTTTTTATCGCAATAAACACCTTCCCTTGAGGGTTTTATACAAGCAACACTCCACCTCTACCAATAGGTCTAACCTCCAGTCTCTTAGGTATTCCGAAGGGCAAATAAAGAAAACTCAACTAAGAGAGATTTGAGATTTGCCGATTAAAAATAGACAAATGCTAGTGGTCCTATTTAACAAAAGAAAATGTCCTAGCATTATACACTTTTTTAATTCCCGACGGCATCATTCTTTATTTTAGGAGATTCTATCATTATTGGCGTTTGACGTCATGACTGATGTTTTGTCAATCCCTCTCGAGAGTTTATGTTTCATCTTATCATTTCTTGGCTCTCATTCTTTCTTCTTCAAATCATTGTTTCCAGGTTTTGATTATGATATCAACTATTTCTATCCCATCTTCGAATGTATCAGTTTGGAGATTAAGTTCAGAGTTTTCTCTCCTCCAGAAGCCATCCAAAAGATCCAAAACTCTTTCCCATCCTCATTCTTCAGCAATGGTTTCAAATAAGAATGTAAGACCGTGACACTAGTGTCCCATCACTATGCATATAAAAATCCTCCCTTATATGCTCCATCACATCTTTGAAGAACTCGACTTTGACGACTCTCCTCACTATTTTGTCATTATACTACTTCTAACATAAACCATGATGATCAAGGTTATGTCGTCGTGGTTCCACAAGAATTTCTCCATCATAGAGCTAGTAATCAATGTCGTGGCGTACTTAAGTCTGTATCCTAGGTATTCGAGTAGAAACGTCACTAATGATGGCAGTTGTGATATCTAGCCAGGTTCAACATGGTCAATCTCAAGAATATCCACAAAGCTTGCATACAAATGGGGTAAAGTTACTCATACTAACCCTGTATTATTCCACAGGGTGGGCCACTTCTCATCTATCTGACGTAGATAAGGATGGAAGTACAAAGTTCTTCTCAAGAGAAGATTCTCTTATGTCAACTGTCTTTGAAGTTTTATCGCCGTTTTGCAGTCCCCTTTTCTACTTACTCGATGTGGTTGACCATCTAGCTCTAGGTTATCCTGCCATAGGATATCCTAAGGTAAATGAGCAACGACGAAATGACAAGATGAGGTGTTCCAGGCACTCCCATTTAAAAAGAAGTGTCGAAGGTTTTGGGCCTGTAGCTCTCCCCCTCCCTCCTTAGCGCATCCGATAGCCAGCTAGCTTACCACCTCGACCTCTGCCACATTTTTGCTACCTCAAGATATCGTGGATATGGTGGTGGTGAAAATACATTGTGTAGCCTTGTTTAAATCAACCTGACTTAACAAAGAATATGAGATTCGCCAATTAGTCCTCGAATCGTACTGCTTTCTTCATATGGATCCAAAAACAACTTGAAAGTCATCGTTTGTTCCTCAAATCTAAAAATCCAGATCAGACATGAATTTTAAAACATCCTTCAAATGAGTCTGAAATGATTAGTATCAAAATTTATAAATGGTTTTAAAATTCGACAAAATTAACACCATTGTTTCTTTTTATGATAATTTGTCCAAAAAATATGCCAAGCCAAATTAAATAAAAATTTGTTAACCAACGAAGCTAGTTTCATGAAACTAATCTATAACCCGAAATTAGTGAATTCAAAACCATTTACCCAATCATATTTAGGGGTGATAAAAGACAAATCATATTGAATATTAAAATGAATCTTAATCATACATTGCTAACCATGCAATTAGACATGCTTAACATTCATAAAAATTAATTTAAAGACCATCATCAATCATGTTTGATTAAAACTAAATTAATCTGAACTTAATCATATGTGATTAAACTTGGTTAGTGACAATTAAATAAATGAATGTTCATTATCGACTATAATTGGTCGATAATGAGGGACTTCGAAACAAGGAAACTCGAAGATCAAGACATGGGAATTACGAAGCTTAGTCCGACAAAGAAAGGCCAAAAAGCGGAAGACATTGAAAGAAGGATATCCAGATTGGCTAAGAGAAAATCGAGATATTTAGGAACATAGAAAGATTATATAGCAGTGACCACACACACACAAACCTCTTGAGGATGTCATTTTGCTTGTCTTCTTTTACTTTTTATTAACTACGACCATACACACAAACCTACACAAGAACCCCAGTGTTCAAAACAAAATATTTCCAATGCGTTACTCCGTGCGGTCCAGATGGAGCCAACAATATCCATCATTGAATGTACATGAAGTCATTTAAGAAGACACCAATGTATGGATTTCTTGCAATCATTGTAGCCATTTGTTATAAGCGATGGTCAACAAAAGTGAACTTTCGTTTGGAAGTCCTCTGTGAGAATTCACACAATCACAGAAACAACAAACAAAGAAGACAACGGAAGCCCTAAATTGATTGCGCAGGTTACCGAGAAAGATCAGGAAAAAAGAAAACGTTCATGTATTCACCATTCTGTAAATCTGAAGAGAAACCTGAGTGGCGTAGAATTTCTTCCCCTTTTCCTTCCCATAAGGCTGCTCTTGATGGAGTAGGCAAAATTGGGAAAACTGACTGTCTATGAGCGTAATGCTCAGAAACCCTTACAGGAAACCTAATGAAGGATTTTTTTATTAAATGTCAGTTTCGCCCCTTTGTTAAATAATAGTTTGAAGGACAAGGGAAGAGACGTAGCTGTAATATACCGTAACCTATGTCCTATCCAACAATGGACCACAAGTTATAAAATAACCTATACTTGTGAGCCACATAATATAAATGAGATGTGCATATCCCAATAACTTTAGAGATCACGCTACTATAGCGGGATTTGATGTCCTGTCTTATGTTACCGCCTGTTTTATTAAATGAACTTTAATAAAATAAATTAAAAGGCAAAGTAAAATTACACAATTAATGGTAGCCCAAATTTGAAAATTTCCAACAATCTCCCACTTGGGCAATATTAATTGTATCTGAAAAATATTTTAGAAAATGACTCTCAGGCTGTAACATATATATGGTCAATATAACGATAACATCTCAAACAACCCAGACCAACTAAATTACCCAGCATCGAACTATGACCGTCATAGCATCTAACAACGATACAAGACAATTATATTCGCAACACTAAGTAATCAAACCGTCAAGGGTCAATGTGGTGGTATAGCCGAAATAACATCCCGTATGTGATCAAATTCGATGCTATTTCAGTCGATCATCATATTTCTGTAACCTTACGCCCATAACGATCCAAAATAACCTTTGAGCAAATAATGCTCCTTTATACGTCTCATAAAGCTGAATGCGCACAAACTTTACGGTGTTTTATCATAGATAAACTTTAGTGACAACGACAATACCGTCCTACTCGAGACTAAGCACCAAGTCTCAAGATTTTCTTTAATAACTGTCACGTGCATAGGTACCAAATGTTCATAAAAAAATGTCGGATACAAACAAAAGTATAATAAACTCTCACCAACCGAAAGTATCAAAGGACTCTAAGACACCCATGTCTACAACATGTTTCTTTAAAGCTATAGGTCTAATTCCTTTAGTATGTGGATCTGCTAACATCGACTCCGTATCAATATGTTCAACAACAATATCGTCTTGCTTTAATAGCTCGCGAACCTTAAAATACTTAATCTCCATGTGCTTAGAACCACCCGTAGTTCGATTGTTCTTGGAGTAGAACACCGTAACATTGTTATCACAATAGACACTAATAATCTTGCGAGTCAACAACTTAAGGCCTAAAATAAAATTTATGAGCCAAACAACATGAGAAGACACTCCATAACATGCAACAAACTCTGCCTGAATGGTCGAGAAAGTTATGAGAATGTGTTTAACACTTTTCCAAGAAATAGCTCCTCCAGCCAACATGAATATGTAGCCCGAGATAGACTTCATGTCATCAGAACAACCAGCAAAATCAGAATATGTATATTCGACCACCACAAGGTTATCCACTCTTTTATAAACCAACATGTTAGCCTTAATTCGTTGAAAATATCTCATTACCTTCTTAGCAGTAGTCCAATGCTCCCTTCCCGAATTAGACAAATATCTTCCAAGAACACTAACAGGAAAGGCAAGATCCGAAGTAGTACAGACCTAAGCATAAATCAAGCTGCCAACTACACTCTTCAATTCAGTTTTTATAAGGAAAAAAAAGAGCAATGAGCTTTTGTTCTAAATTTGAATGATTCCCGATATAATTAGACGTTAAAAATAGATTAGTGCCCAGGACGGGGGAGGAATTCTCCTTGAGTGCATGACGCTTTAAGGTATGTATTTCATGAACTCTTTTTCAATATCATTTTTGGGACATTGATCTTTACTAAACTTATCTCTTTTCACTATTGGTACTTCTCCAGGTTTGTAAGACTGCATAGAGAATCGCCCAAGTACCTTATCAATATAACCTCTTTGACTCAGTCCCAGCACATTTCGAGATTTCTCTTGACAAAATTTCTATTCCAAGCACATAAGCAGCCTCGCCTAAGTCCTTTATATAAAAAGATCTAGACAACATCTCCTTTGTTTTGTGCAACAATGTTAATCATTGCTTGTCAAAAGGATATCATCCACATAAGGACAAGAAAAATCAAACTACTCTCACTCGTCCTCATATAAACACACTGATCAAACGGATTCTCAACGAATCTAAAGGATGATACCACGTCATCAAACCTTAAATACCATTGTCGCGAAGCCTGCTTTAGTCCATAAATGGACTTCTTTAATTTGTAAACCGTGTGCTCAGATCTTTTTACCACAAAACCCTCTGGTTGTTCCATATAAACACTCTCCAAGAGGTTCCCATTTAGAAAAGTTGTTTTCACATCTATCTGATGTAAATCTAGATCAAAGTGTGCAACTAATGCCATCATAATTCTGAATGCATCTTTAGGGAAACCAGAGAATAAGTCTCGGTGTAGTCAACACCAGCTCGTTGAGTGAATCCCTAAGCAACTGGCCTTGCCTTATGACATTTAATGTTTCCTTTTGCATCTTTTTTTGTCTTAAAGACCCATTTACAACCAACCCCCTTTTGACCAACCGGTAACTCAGAGAGCTCCCACACATCATTAGCCACCATAAACTGCAACTCTTATTTCATTGTAACCAACCATTTATTGTTTCGAGGTATGCCGACTGCTTCCTCAGAGTTTATGAGATCACTCACTAATCCACTGCAATCTTCGCCAGGAAAGACAATGTAAACATCAGATAAAGCAGGTCTCCTTACTCTGGTTGATTTCTTCACAAGAATAATTTCTAGAACAACAGGATAATTTTCAACAACCTTATCCTGCTCCTCTCCGTGCGCACCCCTTGATGAATCAACATTTTCAACGGGAGCCACAATAATTGTGGTTCCCGTAGAAGGCGACACATGAATGACAATGAAATTTCGATCATCGGATGAGGTAGCCAGGAAATCTTGCATATCTACAACATCATTCTCCAGAAACTTCGCAATAAGAGACTCCACTACTTTATTTCCCCTCGAGGGACAACAAAATCCATAACCCTTAGACCTTTCCGGATATCCAATGAAGAAAGAACGAAATGTTCGGGGATATGCCTTCTTCTCAACAGGATTAGACAATCTCACCTCAGCTGGACAACCTCAAACGCAAAAGTGATTAAAAATAGGTTTTCTTCCAGTTCACAACTCAAATGAAGTTTTCTCTACATGCTTATTAGGAATTTTATTGAGAATATATGCAGCTATTTTGAGTGCCTCACCCCACAGATAAATTGGGCAAGTTATATTGATCCATCAGAGTTCGATTCCTTCGTTCCGCCACACAATTCTACTCAAGAGTATAAGGCATAGTATATTACGGAACGATGCCACATTCTTGCAAAGATTTAGCAAATGGCTCCATCTACTGTCCGGAGCCTGTATGTCTACCATAGTACTCACCACCTCTATCCGATCTCACAATCTTAATTGTTTTTAGAAGACCTTGATTTTCTCCAAAGCTTCTGACTTCTCTTTTATGAGAAACACGTAGCCATAGGGGGAGAAATCATCTATGAAGGTGATGAAGTACTTATTTCCATACAAATTAGTTTGAAGAGGTTCACTATTATACGTATGCACAATCTCCAATAGACCAGTACTACGTGTGGCTCTCTTCTTCCGAGTCTTCGTCAACTTTCCTCGGATACAATCAACACAAGTCTCCATATTACTGAAATCAAGAGAGTGAAGCAAATTGTCCTTTATAAGACATTCCACTCGCTCTTTAGATATGTGGCCCAAACGTTTGTGCCATAACATCGAAGGCTTCTCATTGTACAAAACTCTCTTTAGAGTTGAAGATTCAGCACATAAGGATTCAACACCATATGAAGGTACCAAATCCAATCTATAAAGACCATTCGACAATGTTGCGTTGCCAACAACTTTTGAATTTAATGATAACTGCATTGCGCCATTACGAAGTAAATAATTGAATCCATACTTGTCCAAAATAGGAACAGAAATCAAGTTTCTCCTAAAAATGGGAATATACAAAACGTTCTCCAAAACAAGTTCAAAGCCTGAATCTAAAGGAACTTTAACAACTCCTATAAATTCAACGGCAGCTTCTGCGTTTTTCCCCACTTTCACCTTGCCTTCATATTATTTGTCATCTTTTGCTTGTAAAACCCCTACAAGGTTATATCAATATGAATAGATGTCCCATTATCTATCCACCAAGTATTCAAAGAAACATCGGCAAAATTTGATTCGAAACAAACAAAAGCCGATGGTTTACTTCCCACATTTTTCTTCTTTTGCTTCTTAAGTCAATTCTTATACTCGTAACAATCTTTCTTCAAGTGTCCCATTTTCTCACAAAAGTAACAATCGATGATGTTTTTATTGTTTATCGATGTGTCCTTCGACCATCACCGAACTTCTTAAAGGTATAAGGTCCCTAACTATTCTGGGATTTAAACCCTCTCTTAAATCCTTTTGCATTGCCAAAACTCGGTCCAAAAACGGTCACTACAAAAACACTTGGTCCCATATCCTTCTTGATTTTCTCCTCCTCAGCTACACAACGAGTGATAATCTCATTCACAGTCAAACTCTCTCCTTGAGTATTAAAGGCAATCTTGATCATTCCAAACACAAGAGGCAGAGAGCTAAGGATGCGAAGTACAATGTAATTCTCCGTCAAGTCAATCTTGTGGGCACTCAGCTTAGATTGCACGTGCAGCCACCTCATAATGTACTTCCACACATTGGCAAAATCCTTGTTAGCCGAAGCATTCATCATCTCCAGTAGTTGTGTGATTTCCGCATTGTCAGCTACCCGATATCGCTCTCCAATAGAAACGAGGAGAGCCTTTGCATTTTTTGTCTTCGGCAAACCACAAAGAAGATGATCCGAGATAGATCTCTTCATAGCCAGCATGCACATTTTGTTTGCATGTACCCATTTCTCATAATTCTCTTTCTCCTAGATTGAGCTCGCATTAGTGGGCACCACAGGTTCATTGGTTATGAGACCCATATCTTGATTGATGCAGCCCTTAACAAACTCGAGGTTTTGCTTCCACCTCTTATAGTTTGAATTACTTAAGACCTCAATGGTAGCAACATTGTTGCAGATGTTGAAGGAAGCTGTAGAGCAAAAGTAACTCAACCATTAACTGTGAGCCGCATAAGATCGATCAATGAGATCAAACAATTATCAAGAATCCTCATACTCCAATGTCAACTCCTCTTTGGGTAGAGAAAGCACAAATCAGAGAAACCCTCCCACAAGGATCACAAAGAAACAACATATTTACTTACCCAAAAAAAATAAACAACACATTCGATAAATTCATTCCCTTTGGGAAATAAACAATCTAATCTACTGATCCAGAATAAAAAAATTCTCACACCCGGTCACATATCACTATGCACGATCTACTTTGGTGAAATCATACATAGCACAATATGCTATAATAAAAATTGTGGGAAATTAATACATGCCACCTTTAAGGAACCACCACCGGTTATGTACAAGCGAGCCACTTTAGCAGCCAAAAACTTGCAACACGTTATGATGTTCCTTCGACAAATAAATGCATGTCTGATTAGAGAAAAAGAACCAATTATCACCATAAACGGATCATTTGGACAACCAACCGTTCATAGCACAACATGATTATATCTCACTAGACTTAGAAACGTTGGTCACACCAAAAGATTGTGTGTGTGACCCTTTACTTATGTTTAAATAATTTTATATCTCTTTTCACGAGTCTAAAATTAAAATAATTGCGTAGAACAAACTTTATAATACGTGCAACCTATATTTAATACATCATTTTTTAAATTCTTTTTATTATTTCTTTTTTTTCCTGGTCAAAGTTTTATTGTTGACCACCAGCAGTTGTTTGACAGGTCACTGGTGCTGACCCATGGTGGGCCGGCCCCTTTATGATGGGATAGGCTAAGCTCACAACCCCATCATTTCCTTCTTTTTTTTTAATATTTTAGCATATTTGGGCTAGGCGTAGTTCACTTAGACCATACCTATATGATAATTATTATTTTTTTCTTTGTTAAATAGGCTCCACCCAATTGAGATGAGCCGATCTCGCCGATTTGGGCCACGCTTTTTTATTAAATAATTATTATTATATATGTATATAATAAAATAATAATAATAATAATAAACCCTAATTCCGCAGTCACATGATGAATTCGATTCTTTCAAGTAATTCAATATTTTAAGTAATTGATAAATTATGTATAATACTCAATCGAAAGAAACATAAGCCCTCAAACAATTTCAGAATATAGCACGGATCGGATTAGGGAAAAAATAAAACGAACAGTTAGTATTAGGGTATGAAAATGAAAAATTCTTCAATTGTCACAAAAATTCTTTTTTCAGTATCATAAATTCACTTAATTCACTATGATACCACATGTGAGAATTCACACAATCACAGAAACAACAAACAAAGAAAACAGCAGAAACCTTGGATCGATTACGCGGGTTTACGGTCACAGAGAAAGATCAGAGGAAAAGAAAACGTACCCGTTTTCGCCATTCCATAAATCTTAAGAGAGAAACATGGGCGACGTAGATCTTCTTGCCATTTTCTTTCCCATACAACTGCTCTCGATGGATGAGGTAAAATTGGCGAAACTGACTGTCTATGACGGTAACGCTAAGAAAGCCTTACACGAAACCTAATAAATGATTTCTTTTCTTATGAAATGTCAATTTCGCCCCTTAGCTAAAAAATAATAGTTTGAAGGACGGGGGAAGAGACCTAGCCGTAATATATCGTAACCTATGTCCTATTTATCAACGGATCATAGGTTATAAAATATCCTACACCCAGCCGTGAACCACAAAACATAAATGAGATGCACATATCCTAATTATCTTAGAGATCACGATATTGTAGCGAGATTTCATGCACTGTCTTATGTTACAGGTTTTATAAATGGACATTAATAAAATAAAATAAAAGGTAAAGTAAAATTACATAATTAGTGGTAGCCCAAATTAGAAAAATTCCTACAATCTATTGCTTGTCTAGTTGTTCTATCTCTTCTAATTCTTGGTTCATTGTATTCACTGACATCATACATGTTTTCGTATGGATAATTAACAGTCGGTTTTAGACTTGCGGTTAGCCATACATATTAAAGAGACTGATTCATTTGTAGACCGACTTGGGTTTTGAGAAGAATTGTCTGAGATATAAGAAGAATCATATGAGAATGCATCTTTTCATGATTTTAAAAGACATTGGTTGACATAGCCTTGTTCAATTAACATATGTTGCTTTATTTGTTTACCTAACCCTTTCCTTTCCTTTTCCCTTTTGATATTTAAGGATTGTTCCAATATCTACTTTGTTTGAACAGCCTTCTTCAAAAAGGTTATATGGAGTAAGCAGGTTTGGTGTAAGAGTAAGCGAGTATGGTGTAGAACCGATTGTTCTCATGTCTTTATCATATAAGCCATATATGGATTGAAAGATGTAAAAAGAAATGAAAAGTGACATGTAATCTAGTATTGGAGGAACTCATCTAGTAGATGCAACATCTTATTTGAGTATTACAACATGTCTCATGTCATTTCTCCCTAGGGATCAATTTCGAGTAAATTGTCTTGAGTATTTTGTTTTGTGCTAGGGCGTTTTCCCTTTGTCAATTGAGTACGGTCACAACAATACCATTCGTTTGTGATGATCATGTAACATCAGCTCTAGTGGGAATTGATATTTTGGCAAAATTACTCCCATTTTTTGGAAGTAATTCAAAAGTTGAGAGATTTGTATGGGAATATGGGTGTCTCTAGTTGTGTCCAGGACCTTTAAATCCATAGCATGGTTCTACACTCGATCGGACATTTGGTAATACAGAGATGCTTCAATGGAACCCAAGACTTACTTCGGGCCAACTTTTTTCGAATTGTACCTGCAAGGCACTCGACAACCGAGGGTCTTGAAGAGACATACAAAACTTAGGATATAAGGTTACAAAAATTGTCTTAATAGTCCCGACACATGCATGTTAATAGTTGGAAAATACGGTATCTAATATGTAAGTATGCTTGTTACCGACATTCCTTTTTGTCCATGAAAAGCCAAGGCTAGTCTAATTGCACCAAAGTACAGATGAGTATAACGTTTATTATGCCATTATCTGGGAATTTAGCTAGTAGTTGAAGTGTCATAAATTGTTCAGTCTGAGTGACACAGTTATAGAAAATATTATTGGCATATTTATATCCAAATATGTGCGAAAAATGTTCTTTATCAGAACAGGATTTTCTTGATTATTCTTGTGGCGGCTTTGTAAAAGTTGAATAAGTGTTAAGTAATGGGAAACTAGTATATGATATTTGGTTTGGGTTTGATTTGTGAAGATGGTTTATTTCACATAAATAGTCTAATTTTGAAGCACGTGATTGTCGAAGAGGTAATGGATAATTATCTAGATTTACTGCTACAAAAACTAGTATTTGGGAGAGTAAACGTCATCCGAATAAACTTTTGTATGCATGACAAAATGTTGGTTATGATACCAAAATGGAGTAATGTAGGGACTCTTGATCGTGTTTCCATTATACTGAATGAAAATACATATGTTTTTTTAAAGTCTTAAACTAAGAAATTTCTTAAGCGCGTTCGTTGTATCCTTGAGTTTTCCTCCTCCGGGCATGTTGTATGTATCTCTATGTTAGACAAGCCATATTCTCAATTCTTATTTTCCTCCTGTAGAATAAACGCAGATCAATTTCTTGTTAACTAAGTAGTTATTTAGACGAATAATATTGTATTGACAGTATCTCCAAAAGAGCCATATTCTTCCCACATGGATTCTCTCCTTCTGGTTAAACATACTATCTATCCAAAATAATAGCTGATTAGATAAGAAAGTAGCTCGGCATAAAACATACTATCTATTCTTCCCACTGCCCCTAGTCGGTGATCGTGATGAACGCCGGCCATTGGGTTGTTACTTCTCGTGCTTTAATTTGCTCGAGAGGGTCAAAGAAACAAAATAATCAACCAAATATCTGTTTCTTGATTTGGCTTAATCGATCACGACGCTCGCTTTTGGCGGTTTTTTGTTAATTTCATCGTCCGTGCGGACGTCGATTTCAAAGGCCCGAGCCGTAGGTGTTTGTTGTTTGTGGAGTTAATTTAAGTTTGTAAGATCCGCTCTGTCAAGATTAAGGGAATTATGGGCTTATATTCATCATCAAAAGATTTCGTTTTTTTTTTTTAATCTTTCTTTTTAGGTTTTCCTCCTGACACTGATGAATTCGGTAAATGTTGTGTGATAACAAGGTTTTCATGAATTGTTTCACTAGGGTTGAATGAAAACTCGGGCTTATAGAGATGGTACAGGGTAGTGCAGTCGTTTTCGAGATCTATATGACTTCTGCTCTTGAACTTATATGTATGTGGGCCTTTATTTCCTTGAGAAATTATTACTTGTGCATTTCACCAGCTGCAGATATTACCGGTCCCTTCCACCAATAAGCAGAGCGTTTGGCACGATATGTGTAGCGTTGTGACAATGATAACTCTATGAAAGTATGGTTATTTTTGTCAATTTCATACTTAGATTATGTTAGATTTGTGAAATATTGCATTTATTACTTATTGCACATTATTCCCGAAATGTTTGGATACTGCCAAATTTTGAGTTTATTTGAGGATAAAAGCGAAAACAAGAATAAATTGGCATATCTACAAAGATTCTATGCAGTTGAAGAGGATTTTGGTACCTTGCACGACTAGAGGGAAGGACAGACGGATTATCCACAGAGACTTGGTGCAGCTGCACCAAAAAGTCGTGCAGCACGAACGGAAGAGGAAAAAAATATTTTATTTCAAGATTTTCTTAGATTATCTAGATTTTATTTTAGGCTTTATAAAAGTTCGTTATTCACCTCTGGCTGAAGGAGGGACGATTTTACCAAGGAGAGCAGGGAGTTAGACTATCGTTTTTAGGATGCTTTTCTTTTCTTTGATTTGTGTTCCGAAAACGATGCTCGGCTAAACTTTCTTTGCTAGGATTATGTTGAACCAAATTGTGTGATCTTAATGCATTCAATTTATCCGATCAACGAATTATATTGATCTGTTATCCTAATTAAACTCAGGAGAGTAATTTTAGGAGAAAACAAGAACGAAATAGCGTTGGTTAATATCGCGGTAGCGAATTAGCTAGTAAGTAGTATCGGGAGATATACTTCTAGGCAACCATTAAAGGATTGATTCTTAATGCGTTTCTTGCCTTCGTAATTCACTATAGGGATATAGGTTTTATGGTGGTTTGGAATAGCCCTTTGTAAACTCGGGAGAGGCACTTAGCGACATGAGAATCCGGTTAGTAAACAGAATTAGTATGAATTTGAGATAAGCGAGTGAAGGGATTTAACGAAACAAGGTGGGGATACGTAATCCTAGGCTTTTCCAACTAATTGAATTCCGATTTCTTTGCTTTTGATTTTTGCTTTTCATTTAGTTTTCAAAGTTCTAAACTTATTTCTTTTATTGGCTTGGCTACGTAAGAATTGCAATTGTGTATGCTAAAAGTTTCTATTTACCATCCTCGTGGAAACAATTACTCTACTTATTCTATATTACTTGTTGTGATACGTATACTTGCGGTGTGCGGATTTAGCGATCAGACAACAACAACGTTTCATCTGGGTTTGTTTAATCCATACTATGCTGCGCTGCTGTATAAACTTGTGTTTATCAGATTCGAGGTGAGGCATTTGTCATCCTTTTCTTTGTGCCTATATGAGGATATATTTGCATGCATCGCGTAATGTGATTTTGGTTCTTTTCACGAACATCTTGACATGTACGACTGACTGCCTGTTTCTTGCTTACCACATGGTAGTGGATTGTGTTGCCCATGATGTTAAAGTTTGTATCGTTATTTGTTTTGGGGCTGGCTTACTATTTGGCTGTGCCATCTGTTCTGCATCTGTTTGGTCTTTAAAATGGGCTTTACGTTTGCTGCAACCATGCTCGGTTTCCTGCACCATTTGAATTTTTGTCCTTGTCATGCGCATCTATCTGTCAGTTACGATAGGGCATGTGGCTGAGCATCTTCCAGCCTAGTGAATTGTGTTAAAAATATATATCATTGATGATATCATGTATTTGTTTTGCTTTTTTTCCAAGAGTTCTCCCTGGGATTTACATGCTTGGCCATTTGCTGCACCTTTTGAATTTCATTCATTGGTATGGTTAGATGATTGGTTTGAAGGGCTACTTTTCATAAATATTTAGATCATAGGCTCCTAGGGAAGTTTCTTAGAGAGTCTGCATTTGGCTGTTGTCATTTATCGGTTGATGATAATATTTATGCACCATGACCTGGCACAATTAACCGAATGCTATTTTTATTTAGACGGATACGTGAAAATGATTAGATTTATTCCTTAATATGAGATGACATGTTGGTTTAAGTTTAGGTGGCATCACTTGGAGATTGCACTGGCATTCACGAATCTACTGACTTACCCACTCCATTTGTTGGTTTATCTTTAACAGGTGTGGAGGCTTGTGGCGAATTTCGTTTTCCTTGGAAAGTTCTCTGTTAATTTCGGAATACGTCTCCTAATGATGTAAGTGCTTTATGAACGGTTTACTTGGTAATTCAAATGAATGTGTTTCCGTGCTTCCCTGGTGTATTGACAAAATTGGACAAGCTACTCCACTACATAACCCCAATATTATGTTCGGTCTCGACTCAAAAAGATGACATTTCCTTGCCGACAGTAAGATACAGGACAATGTCGTTTCCTGGTCATTTGTGATTGCATTTGTTTGGTGATGCAGAGCTAGATATGGTGTTCAACTTGAGAATGGGCCATTTCAAAGGCGCACTGTGGATTTCTTCTGGATGATGATTTTTGGTTGCTTTTTGTTGCTGGTCAGCCATCCTTTCTACATGATTTTAGTAATTTGGTAATCGGCAGTCAACTTATCTTGTCTGATAGATCAGTCATTTCAACTTCCAGGCATTGGCAGCAATTCCCTTCTTTTGGACTCCATTCTTGGGGGTGTAGTTGGTTTTCATGCTCTTGTACGTATGGATTCGAGAATTTTCTAATGCCCTGGTGAACATTTATGGGTTGGTAACCCTGAAGGTACATTTGTGTTTCAGTCTCTGTTTTAGCTGCGCCCCTCTAGAGTGCTGTGTTATATTTTACAGTCTCACTTTATATGGGCCATCACCAAGTTTAGTAAATTTCATTGATGGTTTGCATGCTTGCTTTGGATGTTCTTTTTGGGTTGCCTATCACCCCGGACCTATTGGGTATCATCGCAGGCCATCTCTATTACTTTCTCACTGTTCTCCATCCTCTTGCTGGTGGAAAGGAACTGCTGAGAACTCCAAAGTGGGTGTATCCTTCTTCAATGGCATATATTTTGAAAAAAAAGTTTGAGTTAAGGTGCGCATCCCCAATGTTTCTCCGTTGGTTTTTATGTGCGCTGACGACACTAAATTACAAGGGTGTGATCAGGTATATATACTTTCATTCTCACTGTAGAGCCCTGTATTAGAGATTATTATGATAGGTAGAATAGTCTGTCTACAGTTGCTTCGGTGCTGGCTGCATGTTGAGACTGCAATATTGGGTTCATGTATGGCTTTCTTGGGAGGTCTTCCTTGACTAACGGCAACCAGACATAAGCTTGTGGCAAGACTACAACTCCGACAGCCAGGCACAACTACAGCTCAGGCTCCGCCAGATAATTCAAGCAGCCGGGCCTCCAGAGGAAGGAGTTCTCGGTTGAATGAGCGATAAGAAATCTAGAGCTTCTAGTCATTTGTTGTAATGACAAACCACGATGTAGATGTGGATGTAGCTTGATATGTTCTAGGAGTTTTCATGAAGGAATGACATTGTGTACATGAGATGTAATTGAAAATTCTTTTTGCAAATAGACAGCCTGTGTCCGAGGATAACACGGTTGAAGATCATTCCAGACACACATCGTGTTGGCAAGTTGGGACCAATCATTCTCTCTTTATTTTTGTTTTCCACTTAATATGCTGCCCACGAGTAGTGTTGTTCACGAGAAAATGAGTGATGACAACCATTTTCCATATTTGAATAAAAATGATTTATATATAGTTATGTTATTGGATAATTTTCATTTATATATTATGTATGTATTTGGCTGTTGAAAAACACTTCTGAACATTAAAATTCCAGTTAATTTTTTTATTAGAAATTGCTAAAATGATTTAAATATTTCTTTTTAAGTTGTAAGTTAGATATTATTGAAAATTATCAAGAATGTGCTACAGGTTAATGTTTTTGTAGTCGTCTCTAATTATTTAACCTAAATAAATAGTTTTGGACCAAAGTTTTAGGTGCGATTATATTTATATATTTATCAAAATAAAAAGGATAGAATTTAAAAAATTGAAAAACAAACTGTATTTCTCAAGAAGGAAAGAAAAAATCCTGTGGATGGAGAATTATTATAATTCCATTCCTGGGAATATATATTTGATATATTAAAAAGGGGAAAACATTTAAAAGGAAAAGAAAACGAAAGCTTAATTACAACGCCACCCTATCACCGCAATTTCTGCGCTGGGTGTGTTTTTTATTATCTTATATATATACATATATTACCCAATAGAAAGAAAGAGTTGCTGCTCTGCTCCCCTTCTCCTCATCTCATCTCATCTCAACCTCGAAGAAGAAGAAGAGTCAGAAGAAGAAGGATGTCGTGGCAGGTTTACGTTGACGAGCACTTGATGTGCGAGATCGAGGGCAACTACCTCTCCTCCGCCGCCATCATCGGCCACGACTCCACCGTCTGGGCCCAGTCTTCCTCCTTCCCCGCCGTCTGTCCCTCCATTTCCCATCCCCTGTGATCCTGTTTTATTCCGTTCGTTTTTTTAGGGGTTCCCGACCAATCTGCTCCGGCTTCTGCTTGACTTTGTCTTGGTTTATTGATGCATCCACGATGACGGTGATGAATGCTTAGTTTGAGGATGACTAACGCCACTTTTACTTGGACCTGATGTTCTTGAGTAGAAATTGACTCTCTTTTGACCCCGATTTGAGCCTGCTTAATCGATCTGGATTTGTTTCGGTCCTCGATGATTTCTGTGCGATGATCTGTTGTTCCTCGGGATTTCCGGCCTCGAAATCATTTGTCTTTCTCCCCGGCATGCACAGGATAGTGTTTCAGTCCTCGATGATCTGGATCTGTTTCAGTCCTCGATGATATCTGCATGCTCAGAATAGTGCCCCTTGGCTGGATTTTTTTCTTATGTGCTACCCCGTGTTTTGTTCAGTTTAAGCCTGAAGAGATATCTGCCATCATGCGTGATTTTGATGAACCTGGGACTCTTGCCCCGACTGGTCTTTACGTTGGTGGAACAAAGTATATGGTAATCCAGGGCGAACCTGGTGCTGTCATCCGAGGAAAGAAGGTAATAACCCTGAGAGCTTTCTTGACAGGATATGCAAATGCTATCGTATGTGTTGATGGGCCCAGTTCAGTTTCTTGGAGAAATTTGTCATGATAAGTCTTTTGAAGTGATGTATTATTCTGTCTGGCTACACACATCTTGCTTGCTTGGACATCCCACCACCCACCACATAGCCAGTGCATACGTCGGGCTTCATGATTAAAGCTTTGTTATTGGGATGAATCACCGAGTATTCCATCAACAGTTTGTTTGACCTTTGCAAAAATTTGTCAGGGGCCTGGAGGTGTAACCGTTAAGAAGACGAACCAAGCCCTGATCATAGGGATCTACGACGAGCCCATGACTCCAGGGCAGTGCAACATGATTGTGGAGAGGCTGGGCGACTATCTAATCGACCAGGGTCTCTAAGTGATCTCAAAGTGGGTCTCGTTACCCAAAGTTTCTTGTACGAGACACATGCTTGCTGTACTTCTCCTTTGGCTCTTGCTTGATTTACTCCTGGACTGTTTTTTTTCGCGTAGATACCTTGCTACTTTGGAAATTATGATATGGCTTTTGCACCTGGGGGTGATGGAGACCCTGGTTGCTAGATTTTAAAAAGAAAAAGAAGGTTTGATTTGCTTTAGAATTGAAACTTGAAAGCATGATGTGTACTGTTTCTTCCCTTTTTATTGTAATCTTTAAACCTGTGTCAGATCTCTGGAATGGGATTTTTTTTTAATGTTGCTCTAACAGAGGAACATAAAAAATGTCAGGATGATCGGGAATTTTTTTTCTCTTGGGGATTATTTTTCTTCCTAAAATATGGTTTGATGGTGGGATTCATTCTCGGCTGCAGTATATTTATTAGTCTGGTGCTTGCTCGACTTCAGACGTGCCTGCACGCGTGGGTTTGTCATGGCCACTGGAGGTCACCTGTGTGGAAATGTCATGTAGCATCATTAGTATCTGCTTGCATGGAGAAGGAGAAGGAGAAGTGAAATGTGCTTTTCATGGTTGATCAGATAATTATAATATATAACGTTGAGTTGAGGTAATTTTGGGATAATTTTATCCTAAAATCTTAGTGTAGTAATAAAGCTTTTAATTTGGATTTGTCCAATCAAGGAGATAACACAACATCTATATCAAATTTATGATCGATAAGAAAAATCATATTGTGAAATACGGTTCTAATTTGAAAAACTAAAAAAACATCATCCATACATCGCACACTCATACTTTCAAAGAAAATTGGGTTATCAACTAAATATCGTCCGGGTTATCAACTAAATATCATACAGTCTGAAAATGGGTTTCTCAATCGCGACATTATGGCATAATTCATAAAAAAAGCGAAACCACGTCATTGTCTTCCACCAACATACTAATACGTTGGAAATTGGAAAAAAAAAACAAAAAAAATGCAAGAGGATGATTTTTTGGTTGCCCGTCTGGTGTGGGGTGATTAATCGGAATTTGGTAGGTTTTGAACTCGAGACCTCTATTTAAAAAAAAAAATATTTCGTGATTTCCTTTACAATCATTTTTTACTGTTCAAACATAAGGATTTTTTTATGCCAAGGGTTTTATGCGTTGGTGGCGCGATTCTAAATCGCATTTTATGATAGAAAAACAATAATGGAGTTTGAACAACGTGATTTCATCCTACAACCAATCTCGTCGCTAATGACATGACATAGTGTGGCGACATAACCTCGTTTAATTTGAAAACTGGGTGTTGTGGTATTCGATCAAGGATGGTATTTTTGTAATTTCTCAAAATAAATGTATTTCTCACTAATGTTCGAACTAAAGTTCAGGATAAATTGCTAGAGGAATGAATGAAATTAGCGTTGATTCGTAAAAAAATTTACGAGTTACAAATTTCTAAATTCTTAAATACACCTCCTAAGTCGCGGTTTAAAACCGCAACTTTCAATTTACAAAGTCAAAAGGAACTATGGGAGAGAGGTGTTTACCAACAGAAATTCTGGGCCATAGATCTCAGACCAATTTGTGGATCAACGGTCCAGAACACAGGCCCAAGGAAGGAGAATCCAAGAAGGAGGTGACCACGGATACACACCAGACGAAGGCTTGCTGGGCGAAGGGATCACCACGCGGCGGGATTACCAGGCGACAACAGGTCGGTGAAGCGACAAGCAACAGTCAGACTGAGCGAGCAAGGAAACTTTACGGCGAAGGCCAATAGGCGACACGGTCAATCAGTCAGCTGTTAAGGAAGGCTCCAGAAGATCTCGGGATTCAAAAGGAGATTGTTGCCAAGTTTGCTCATATGGAAAGGAGATATTCCATGGAGACTGGCAGCAAATGAAGCATAATATATATGCAATATTACATTACCGTATATACGTAAGTCAAGCTTAGTATAAATAGTTATTCTTAAGCATTGTACACACACATCAACACCTCTCTACAGACGGACATGTATTGTCAATTTATCTTTCCAGCGTTCAAGCTCTCTTTGTGCTCCTGCGTTCCTACTCACTTTAGAAGGCTTCGTTGATGGCATCCGTAAGTGCTTCCGCTTAAGGCTGCTCATCTGCTGTCTTCCTTTCTTTCTTTCATTTCATACGGCGACTGCACATTCAACGAATCCTCCGGGCACCAGTTGCACGTAGTGCCAGAAATATTCGACGTGTTTGGATCCGGCTTGTCCGCTGTCACTTCTAGAGCGAACACGCCTTTGGCGACCACAGTGGGAGCAACTAGGCTAACATGATGCCAACGACTCAATCTGGTCTTATCTCAAATAATCCTGGAGGCAACAACTAAGATGGAGAAAAGAGCAGCGATGGATGTAGCTCAAACCCAGCCTTGGCTAAAGAGTTATTAGCCATCATGAGTACTCTCCAACTCTTAATAGAGAAGGTCGACGCTATCGACCAGAAACATGATGCCTTCAAGGAGACGATCAACTCCAAGATGGAGGCTGTTTTTCAAAACGTCGGGACTGTATCAGGGGGACCATCAGGCAGCCCCACAGACAACAAGGGCGAATCAGCGACCAGGCATCAGCATGGTTACTATTCGCGCAGAGCGGTAATTGCTAAAGGAAGGTTGACACTGAGGACGTCCCTACCTTCATTAGTCCTGAGAAAACAATGTACAATAACCCGCCACTTGTGATAAACGAGGGCAAGAGGGTAGTACAATAAGTCCATCATACAACATACCAACCTCCGTTCCGGAGAAGGGAAGAATTCGCCAGGCCCATAGAGAGCGAGTTTGTTGGCCCTGTGGAGGATCAAAGACATTTTGAGTATATTCCCCAGCCGACACGAAGGAGGGAAACAACAATTCTCGAAATCATCCCACCGCCAGAGCTTTCGCCTGAGATCAGAGACTATGTTACGCAATTAGTCGAACGGGCGATCCCTGGGACATATGACACAAATGAGATTTAAATCTATCGGACCCCTTGTCTTGAAAACATCGATCAGGACTACCCTTTTCCGAGGGGAAACCGTATTCCTGAATTCGCCCGCTTTTCGGGCGAAGAAGGAATTTCGTCTGCTAAACACATTGCATGTTTCACCCACCAAGCTGGGGAGGCTACCACGAATGCTTTCTAGAAACTACGTTTGTTTCCAAGTTCTCTTACAGGAGCTACTTTCACGTGGTACATAAACATTCCCCATAATTCAGTGAGAAACTGGGAGGACATGAAAGTTCAGTTCACGCTGGCATTCGCCCAGATTGATCCTGCGGTGACCCTACAAGACCTTACTCATATGAAACAGCAACCAGGTGAACCCGTGGCTATATTTCTGAATAAATTGAGGAAGGCATGACTGAGGTGTAAAACTTCCGCGTCTGAGGTTGAGCTTATTGCTATAGCCCAGGATTCCCTCCTTCTTCGCCTAAGAAAGAAGCTGGAGGGAGAAGTGTTCAAAGACTGGAACGAATTAGCCAGAAGGGCTATTCGGTACGAGAATCTCCTTAGGGAGAAAACTCACGCGAAAGGGAGTTTGATAGCAGGACCTTTGGTAACCTATCAGGCTGAACCAGTCGTAGACATAGATGTCGCGGAGTATGTGAAGGGGCAACCTCTGACATGCGACGAAATAGCAAAAAAGAACTTTCAGGCCAAAGCATCTTTTAAAACTCAGGAAGAGAGAAAATACTTCTTCGATGAGTCGAAAGCGAACGAGATCTTTGAGTTTATGCTTCAAAACGGTCGGATTCGACTGAAATCAGGCCATAAAATTCTTCGTACTAGAGAGAAAAGTCGAGGAACTTCTGTAAATAGCATGGGTCTTTCACCCATACTACCAAGGACTGCATCACTTTTAGAAACTTGGTGCCGGACATTATTGAGTCTAAGGAGCTGCGCTTCCCAGATTCACAAGATCAGACGTTAACAGAGTCACATCTCTTTGATGATTTAATCGATGTGAATATCTTTGACGTTAATTGTCTAACCACTTCTCCCTCACTAGTGCAGGAAAGGAATAATCAATCGCCTGAGACCGATGAGACGCTCATAGCCAACATGTTGTTTAAGCGGTTTGTGAGCAAAGGAATTTTTCAATGCCCTGCTCGGTTAAAGGGGATGCGACATGATCGTTGCCGCTGGCACATGGATTCCTCGCACACCACTGATAAGTGTCATACCTTGAGAAAATACTTCTTGAACGAAAGAAAAGCTGGCTTGTACGACCTCAATCGCCTTGAAGAGATGGCGGTAGGAATCCATAGTGGTCCGAGAGTATACCAACGTGGGGATAAGCATTCGGAACAAACGAGTCATCCACAGAAAGAAAACAAAGGGCTTTGTACTCCTGAGGAGCTCATGCGAGAGGGACTCGAAGGAGAAAGCGAATCTGGGTGAAAAGAAACCCACACAAAGAGGGTCCCCAGGCGGCGGGCCTCAGATTGCCTCGGACCTCAACAGGCGAAAGAAAGTCTAGAACGACAAAACCACCCTCGAGGCGATGAAGAAGTGATGAGAAAGGGCACCTCAATTGCTCAGTTTCTAACAGCTGACATGCTTTACTTCAGGTGCAAACCGATAGCAGCTCACAAAGTGCTCGTCACCCAGATGTGTCAGCTCGGCTACAACCAATACTTCTTGCTTCTAGCTGGATTAGAATCCGAAGGCAAGATCAAGATGGAAAAGGTCGATCCTCCGTCAGGTAACCTGTCTGACTCCAATTTCAATCATTGCTCGGAGACTTCGCCTAAAAAAGATTTCAAATGGGGTTATGACCCACATAGATGGGAGTTTGTTCAGGTTGATAATCGTCTACAACCCCTCGAGAATTCACGCTTTATCCGTGTCCTGTCCTTCCAAATATAGGGACATGGTAGAAAGTGGGTATGGAGGCGCAACCTCGGGTACCCACCGAAAAAACCAGGAAACGCAGAGAAAGAAGGGCGCGACTTGCCGTAGAGAAACGTGCTAAACCATCAGTCCCTAACGCCTAGAAAAGCAAGGAGCCGAGCGAAAGTGACCTCGCATCCAACTCGCTGAGCGACTATAATCCGCTTCAATCCGGGACTCCACCCGAGGCGAATGAAGCTCCTTGCAATGTCCTTATGCTACCGGTTGAATTTGCCAGGAGGGAAGACAGTCAACCAAAAGGTAGGCTAATTCCATCCTCTAAATTTAACATTCCCACTGAACTACCATGGAATTTTCCACATAGGTGGTTTATAGAGCCCTCTATGGCGATGCGGAAACCCAAGTTTCCCCTCCATATTCGAGCGGCAATTAATAATGTGGTGATATGTCAAGTTCTCATCGATAACGGGGCGACCATCAACCTACTATCCCTTGAAGCTTACAAAAGCTTAGGGGATGACATAGATGAGCTTGGAGAATCTGACGTAAGAGTCAGTGGGTTCAATGGAATTATCTCATCTTGCTTGGGAGTGGTTTCTGCTAAACTTCTAGTAGGAACGCATGAAAAGAATACGGCTTTCTTTGTTATAGACATAAAACCCTCCTTTAATGCTTTGCTTGGAAGGGATTGGCTCCATAAAGCAGGCATCATACCCTCTACTCTTCACCAAGAACTTCTACTGTGGGAAAAACACGGTTTGGAAGTCGTTTCTGACGAAGCGAATGACAAATCCAACATACCCTTTTTCTGCACAGGAGCAGTTAAACAGGTGAAGGACATGACCTTAAAGCAGAGATATGCTTTGGGAGACCCAAACGTTGGCCCTATAAGTGACACAGGCTATGAGTTCTTGGTATCATACGAAGGACCACCCGTGGCACCGCCACAAATCCCAATTATTCCGACAGGATGGGGCGATGAGTTACAGCTCGAAGCCAAGCAAGATCTCACTTCATCTCCCTAATGACCACGATTCTCCATACGTCTTGTTACCTAATTATTTGGACGAAAAAATCAAACCAGTTCCTAAAAGGACTAAATTAGGGCATCCAGTTTAGGGTGGGAAGGAGCAATAGCGGGACGATAGAGCGCGCTCAAACCTCACCATGTCTTACTTCAAGCCGCTAGGATTACAGGTCAGACTATAAGTTACCCTCTTGGATAGCCATCATACGGTCGGGGGAAGACTATCACTGACCAAGCTTCTCTACACTAGAGAAAGATATGCATGAAGCTGGGATACGTGATTACAACAGCACTCAGCAAACTGAGATGTACTTGGAGCCCGAAAGACTCAACCCATCCTCATCCAATGGAGAGTGAGCAAACCGATCTAGTAGCTGATGTCCTAGAAAGATTAGCTAAATATAGGACATCTAGAATAAATGAGACTCGATGTAACTCATCTCCCCCAGCATGCCAGGACATGCTAAGTATTTATTCAAATAATAAAGAGGTCCATATTACTTCTGTTACCCCTTGTGATCCATTGAAAGAAATAAACTTGGGAACGATTGACTCCCCACGTATTACATATCTCAGTTCGCTCATGAACGAAACAGAGGCGCGCAGTACAAGCGAAGTCCTTCACACTTATAAGGATTGCTTCGCTTGGGAATACACCGAGATCCAGGTCTCAACCTGGATTTAGTCGAGCATCGACTCCCAACATACAGAAACATCAAACCCGTGAAACAAACCCCACGGAAGATGTCGCAGGAAATAGCCCAAACGGTCTATGATGTGATTAAGAAGTTGTTCAAAGCCGGATACATAAGGACGGCTAAGTACGTCGACTGGATCTCCAGTATAGTGCCGGTCGTCAAGAAAAATGGAAAGATCAGAGTCTGCATAGACTTCCGTGATCTGAACAAAGCAACACCCAAAGACGAATACCCCATGCATGTCGCTGATGATCTCATAGACAAATCGGCATGACACGAGCTAATGTCCTTTATGGACGGGTATTCTGGGTATAACCAAATTTTCATCGTTGAGGATGACATTCATGAAACTGCATTCCGATGCCCAATAGGAATATTCGAATGGGTAGTAATAGTAATGCCTTTCGGGTTGAAGAATGCAGGAGCCACCTACTAAAGAGCGATGAACTTAATCTTCGCCTCACTGATAGGAGAGACAGTTGAGGTATATATAGATGATGTTATGGTGAAATATAAAATGAGACAAGACCATCCTTTTCATTTATGCGAAGCATGAAAAGATGCGAAAGCACAGCCTCAAACGCAATCCACTAAAATATGCCTTTGGAGTGCAAAATGGTCAGTTTCTTGGTTTCGTTGTGCACCAACGAGGAATCGAAGTAGACCCTTTGAAGACCCGCACCATTCAAAATCTTCCAACTCCATAGAGCAAGAAGGACCCTCAAGCCTTCTTCGGCAGGGTAAATTATATCTGCCGATTTATAGGCAATGTCGCATCTAAGGAAAGTGCCTTCTCGACAATCCTCAGAGGAAAACAGAACGGACAGCTAAACTGGACATCACAACATAAGCGAGCATTCTAGAATTTAAAAGACTACCTAGTCAATCCGCCTGTGATGGCACCACCAAGTGCAGACCAACCGTACATTCTGTACGTACCAGCATCCCTGTCCACTATTGGATCAATGCTAACACAAGAGTACAACGGAGTAGAAAGGGCGATTTACTATCTGTCGCACCTACTCACAGAAATAGAACAAGGATACACCTCAACAGAAAAGATCTGCCTGGCGGTGTATTACTCAATAACAAAACTAAGACACTATATCGGGTCTAACGATGTGTACGTCGTCTCCATGACCCCGGTTACCAAAGTGTTCTTTGACAATCCCTTACTTACGGGAAGGATAAGCAAATGAAGCCTAGTGCTTTTAGCCTACAATATCTATCATAAACCACAAGCCTCAGTCAAAGGCTATGCATTAGTTGAATTCATAACTCATTATGGTGAAGGCAATCTCGATTCCACACTCGAGGAAGATCACCCGAACAAAGGATGAACCGTTTGGTTCGATGGGTCCTCTAACAAATTCGGAGCCGGCGTGGGCGTCTTTATTGAGACACCATGGAAAGCGAAAACCAGAGTGGCTTATCACATCAACGGGAAAGTCACTAACAATGAGGCAGAGTATGAAGCCTTGATTTTAGCCTTGCAGCTGGCATTAGACTGGAGGATGGAAACCGTAAAAATATGCGACGATTCCCAACTAGTAATTCAACAACTCCTGGACCAGAGTGACTGACATGCACCCAATCTTGGTAAATACCTGCATAAGGTAAAGGAACTCTTCGCAAAGTTACACAAAGTCAAAGTAGTCCATGTAAAAAGAGACGACAACCAGGAGGCTAACCATTTAGCACAGTGTGCTTCCGGGTTGATTAGTGGCTTGGAGACATCCAAGAGCAAAGCGACGTTATTTGTAAGCAAACGACCAGAGTTCCACGATGATGGTGAGGAGAAAACTAAAGAGGTCCACACCGCCGACTTGTTCAAACAGAAAGAGGACTGGCGAGAACCAATACGACAATTCCTCAAGGATTGCTAGACACTATGTACTCCTCGACAACACTCTTTATAGAAAAACCAACGAAGGCGTGCTTCTGAGATGCGCCGATCTAGACGAAGCCATCCTAATCATGATGGAAACACATGAGGGATTGTGCGGAGCACATCAAGCAAGAATTAAAATGAGCTGGTCGATCAAAAGACATGGTTTATGTTGGCCATCGATGGTTAAGAATTGCATTGAGATGGCTCGAGCCTGTCAGGCTTGCCAACAATGTCGGCAAGTGAAGCAAACCCCTGCAACGGATATGAATGTCGTAATAAAACCATGGCCTTTCAGGACATGGGCGTTAGACATCATGGGAGAAATACACCCTCACTCAACCAGAGGAGACGCTTACATACTTGTTGCCTCCGACTATTTCACCAAATGGGTCGAGGCAGCAGCGTATAAGTTAATTAACCAGAAAAACGTGATCCAATTCATTAAAGACTTCATTATCTATTGATATGGAGTACCTCAAAGCATTGTCCTAGACAATGCAAGAGTATTCAACGGCAAACTTATGAAGCCGAGGATTTTGGGTTTAAGTACTCAACTCAACTCCTACTATGCTCAGTCAAACGGGCAAGCATAAGACTCTAACAAACTCATCACACGAGTGATAGAGAGGACGATTGGAAATAACCCACGAACATGGCATGCCCTGCTCCAAGAGACATTATAGGCACTCCGGGTTACCAAAAAGGAAAGCACAGGTGTCGCCCCGTTTAACCTTGTCTATGGCCATGATGATATGCTCCCAATAGAAGTGTGGTACAAATCGCTCGGACTCCTCAAGCATTTGGGAGAATACGAAGGGTATGATGAGGACATGCATGTTAAACTAGAAAACCTAGAAACCACCAGGATCAACGTGCTGAACCATCTAGAAGCTCAGAAAAGAAACATCGCCCGCTACTATAACAAGAAAGTAGTTCCTCGATCATTTAACGTGGGCGATCTGGTATGGAAACTACGATTACCCGAAGGAGTTCGGGACTATTTCCAAGGGAAATGGACACCAAACTGGGAAGGCCCTTTCTGGGTAGTTGAGTCCCATCTTGGGAACTTATATCGCCTAAGGGGGCTTGATGGGTTGCTACATGACTTTAAGATCAATGGCAAATACTTGAAAGAGTATAGGCCAACGATGTGGGAAGCATACAAAAGTGACATTTCAAAGTGTTTCCCCACCCTATGGGGACAAATACAAACGTAGAAAAAAGTCAGATATGAGGCAAGGAATACAACATGAATTTCAGTCGGTCCTTCACACCAGCTACCATGATTTCCTTCGCCTCGAAATCAAGGGCCTTGCCCCAATCCCTCTCATACGCCGCCTTTGCATGGTCAAGGGCAACACGTTCAGTCACCACGTTCGTACGAGCAGCAGCAAAGTCCGCAGACGTAGCGTCCAACTCTCCCTGGAGGCGCTGGATAGCAACTTGTAACTCCTCCTTTCGCCTCAGAAAGACAACTTTCTTGCAAGAGAGCTCGGCTATCTGACCAGAAGATGGAGGCGGTTGCGATAGAGCAGGCTCCCTCTTCTTTTGCTCCGTTTTCAGGGTGAGAGCCTCGCGTTGCTCTTGCCACGAGCACTAGAAAGATCGCCGGAGGAGGGTAATCAGGGTCGTCAGTTATGACGTACCAGCTTCCGCTCGCTCCAGCTCGCTCACCACGGACAACAGCTCGTCGAAGTCACCCTCAGTAGCAACCCTACGCTCGAGGAGGACACCGGCAGAGGCGAGCAAGGAATGGAAAGGCTGTCGCAAAGACACCTGATTTAGGTGCAAAGTCAAAGAAAAGACAAACAAAGGTTTTCTCAAGTCACTCGAGAGCCTCGCGTCGACGTCCCACGAAAACTAGAAAGATCGCCGGAGGAGGGTAATCAGGGGTCGTCAGTTCTGACGTACCAGCATCCGCTCGCTCTAGCTCGCTCACCACGGACACCAGCTCGCCGAAGTCAAGTAGCAACCCTACGCTCGAGGAGGACAATGGCAGAGGCGAGCAATGAATGCAAAGGCTGTCGCAAAGACACCTAATTTAGGTGCAGTCAAAGAAAAAGACAAACAAAGGTTTTCTCAAGTCACTCACCAAGGTCGCTTACACCTGTGAGCCTTGGGGGTCTTCCGTCGTCTCGACGAGGAGGGCTCCTATCGCCTCACCTTCATGTGGTTTCCTCGCTTTGCCTGAGGGTAACTCTGCTATTTGCCCCGGGAAGGTATCATTGCTCGAAGAGGCCCCGGCCTCTTGGTTGAAAGGAGGAGGCAGAGCATCAACCACCACTTCACTGGGGGGCTCCTCCAACTCCGGATTGGCTGGCTGGCGATGGCCGCCTAGTAACGAGGAGAGGGTGATGTCATCCGGGACATCATCAATGTCAATGGCATCGGAAACGGCGACACCTTGATAAAAGAAGGAGCGTCAAACGCAAAATCCACAACTAAAGAGCAGACAGTATGCTACAAGCGATACCTGGTGCGTTCTCAGACGGGCCCTGCTCAATGGGACGATCAGAAGAAGTACTTGGTAAAACTAAGGGAGCAAGTCCGTGCGACGTTTTCTTCTTCAACCAGGCTCCTCGTGATGATGAGCCCGCGCGGGAGGTCCATGCCTTCTTTGCACCTGTTACAAACAAAAGACTAGTGTAACACCTGGATACTGACTCAGTAGAAGTAAAGCTGGCCAGACATACCCGAAGGGAGAGTGTTATCACCAGACGACCGTTTCCTCGAAGATGTTTCACCTAAAGCAAGAGGCGCTGGAGGAGGGGATGCCTTCTCCTCCTCAATCAACCTTTACAGTTGAAAGGTTGTCTCTATTTACCTCTAGACTTATGCCAGACCATGGAAAAAGCCGCAGTCCGACCGCCCGAAATTACAGGCAGAATCTCAGCCAAGCGAAGACGTAGCTCCCAGGTCTGTTCAGCCACCCCCGATTCCAGAGGGGACGATGTACGCTTATCCGAGGGTTGATTCTTGGATTCGAAGAATGGGACGACTAAAGACTGAGCAAAGCCCAGCTGACGTGCACAAAGATGGGGATTGTATACCTCAAAGATCAGCCCTTTGGAGTCTACACCCACCAATTCCCTGGTGCTGAAAGCCGGGAGGAAACACTTGACTACTTCCAGACGCGAATTTTCCCACTCTTTAGGGAAAGGGCGCCAGGAGACTACTTCCCCTTCACCGTTGCATCCATTCGCTAAGGCTTGGATGCAACTGACAATGTTGGATGAACCCTGATACTGAGACGAACTCGTTGCGATGACCTCATCCCTAGTGAGCATGGGTTTAGAATAACTCGTGAACCCAGGAAAGTAAAAGATGATCCATAAGTATAAGAGTCATTGAGGGCCATCCATCGTACAGCTGGGGAAATTAGCTGGGTCCTTGGTCGCTTGATAGATGATACGATAGATCGGGCAAAACAAGAAGAGAGCAAAGGCCACAGGCTTAGGCTTGTCCGCATTGGCAGCCTCAACAAGGCCGGTGGCCACTCCATCCATGAACTGACCAGGGCACTTTCCTCCGTTACAAAAGATGAACTTGGACAGCCATTCCAAGTAGAACTCGAATTCCTCCTGGGGTCCTCATTTATCGTCCTTGAGATGACCCGTGGCAACCTTGCTAACCCGCTCTGAAGGGTTGAACTTCAGATCGTTGCGCTTGCTGTTAAAACGAAGGGGGGCTCCAAAAAGACTGCAACCAGTCAAAAATGCAACGTCCTCTAAGGTGACCGACATGGGTCCCTATGGAAAATAGAAGCAGTTAACGACAGGGTTCCAAAACGAGAGGAACCCAGTAACCATAGAGAGGTTAGGCCCGATGGGGGAATGAGAAACTTTGATCAACGTCTTGATTCTCATCCCTTCCCACGCAACGCCTTTCTTCTCCATCCACTTGGAAACCCAATCCTGGACGGCTTTATTCCGGGGAGTAGGAAAGCAACGGAGGCCTGCTCGAATAGACGGCTCCCATCCTGTTGGTTTGAATCGACGACGGAACACCGCGGGAAACCTGCTGGTGTAAAGGAAATCGAACGGCGAGTTGGTAACGTGCGGACCAAGGGTTTGCTAGTCCAGAATAGTGATACCGAAGTCCAACTGTGCCCCATGGCAAGTGGAAACATGAGATTGCCAAGACTTGGCGAAGACATGTTGAAACTTTGCAGTATCACCGTCTATATGGACCGGAGGGTCAAAAGACTATGAGGATGAGCTATCAGAGGCCATGAAAACCGGAAGAACGAGGGTTTCTGATAATCCGAAAAGACAAAAAGGAGGAGGGTTTTCTGAGTGTGTGAGCGGGAATCCTTGACCCTCAAAGACTTTATAACCCCAGAAACCGACAAAGGTAGGGCCCAAAAGGGACGTCGTTTGACGACCGAGGTCCAACACAGACGTCGCCTCAATTACGGGGCGGGCGACATCCAAAGCGTTGCTTCGCTTGGAAACTGATGACGATTCAATTATCATAAGTGGGTAAGCGAAAAGGTTCACAATAAATAGACATTTATTCTCATTCAAATCCAAACAGCACAAGGGTTCGATTGAAAATGAATGTACACGAAACAAAATGAAAGAAAGTAGATGATTCAGTAGACGACGCTTCCACTCGTTGAAAATACTCCATTGAAGATATTACAAACACTTGGCATTCTTTGAGGGTTTATCCACAGAAACCAGCACACCCGGTTCTTCCCTCAGGCGAAGGAAATCCGTTGTTACAATGAGAAATCCCCTCCCAATGGTAGAAGTGTCTGGAAACCCTGACTTTGAGGATGCCAGACGGGATCTCACGTGATGGCATGGAGTTGGAGGCTTGATGCCAGGTCGGATCTCCCAGAGACCGTGAGGTTGGCAAATTGGGGGATGGAACAATGATTTCTACCTCAATAGCCCTCGACGAACCAGCCTGTTGGTTAGCCAGGGAGGGTCAGTTTAGTGAGGTACCAACCAGACGATATCCGCGACACAACGCCGAGGGCTTGTGCAGGCTCTCTTCCCTTCAAGAAGGAGGAAAGTCGAGGAGTTGGAGACCACCCTCATAAGGTGATGGGTATAGGCTCCCAAACAAGCTAAGGTGATGGGCATAGGCTCCGGATGAAATACCAAAGGAACGACAGGAACTTCATGGCTTGGCTATTTTCAAGAAACGGTGGCTTGTGAGTCGGAAGACGATCCGAGCATTTCATTTTATAGCGAAGTCGTGAGGGGAAAATAGACTTTGATGGGAGATATTATGACAGAGATTTCAGGGATCGCAATAGTTATCTTGGAGATCTCAACCAATACAATTTGGGGATATCGACGGTCAAGGGTCATTATTCGCCTGCACACATTATTGAGGCTGCAAGAGAATAATTAATTGGTCTTTTTCAAGGCAAAACAGATAAATCAGTCTACCTTGAGGGGGGCTTATATGTTTACCAACAAAAATTCTGGGCCACAGATCTCAGCCCAATTTGTGGATCGACGGTCCAGAACATAGGCCCAAGGAAGGAGAATCCAAAAAGGAGGTGACCACCGTTATACACCAGGCAAAGGCTTGCTGAGCGAAGGGATCACCAAGCGGCGGGATTACCAGGCGACGGGCGACAACAGGTTGGCGAAGCGACAAACGACAGTCAGACTAGGCGAGTGAGGAAACTCTACGGCGAAGGCCAATGGGCGACACGGTCGATCAGTCAGCTGTTAAGGAAGGCTCTAGAAGATCTCGGGATCCGGAAGGAGATTGTTGTCAAGTTTGCTCATATGGAAATGAGATATTCCATGGTGACTGGCAGCAAAGGAAGCGTAATATATGTGTAATATTACATTATCGTATATACGTAGGTCTAGCTTAGTATAAATAGTTGTTCTTAGGCATTGTACACACACACATCAACACCTCCCTACAGACGAACATATATTGTCAATTTATCTTTCCAGCGTTCAAGCTCTCTTTGTGCTCCTGCGTTCCTGCTCACTTTCAAAGGCATTGTTGATGGCATCCGTAAGTGCTTCCGCTTAAGGCTGCCCATCCGTTGTCTTCCTTTCTTTCTTTCATTTCATACGGCGATCACATATTCGACGAATCCTCCGGGCACCAATTACCCGTAGTGTCAGAGATTTCCAATGTGTTTGGATCCGGCTTGTCCGCGGTCACTTCCGGAGCGAACAAGAGGGAAAGGGGGATTACGGGAGAGAGGGAGAGGGGGGAGAGAGGAGGGTAGAGGGGAAAAGGGAAGATCACGGGGAGGGTGGAGGGAATGGGATTACGGGGGAGGGAGGGGGAATGGAGAGAGGGAAGGGTAGGGAGGGGGTGTTCATAAATTGTGAGAGCAAAGTCAGGTTTCAAATCTGGATTTTGCTAAAATTAAAAAAATTTGTTTAAGTCCATCAAAATTGATTTTTAAAATTGAAATTATTTTGACAAAAATATTAAAGTCGCGATTTCAAATCATGAATTAAAAATTATATTTCGAAAATTTAAAAAATTAAAAGCATAATTCATAAATTGTTGGCAAAATATATGGCCTTAACTTTGAGCCAACTTTTTATTTTGTCATTAATTGTTATATAATTTTGTCACTAACTTTTTTTTTTTTTTGATTTTGGTCAATCTTGAATTTCTTCTAGCGAAAGCCAAACAAGGCTTTAATATAGTCTGACCCGTGTCCTATAATAATAGAGTTTCAACATCTCATTTATTCGTCTCATATTCCATATTCGTAGTAGCAGCCCATAATAGAACATCATTCGACCTCTATCGATTTTGTATATTTTTTGACAGAATCAGCAACTATCGTTAACTTCGGCTTTCAATTTACTTGATTTGTCCATCAAAATTTTAAAATAAAAAAACATATGAAATGTTTCAATATTATTTTCTTTTTTTTAATTTTTTTCATTTTTATTCGATAAATGAAAATTGCCTATTAATATATGTTTGGTTTACGCGCGATAAAATTCAAAATGAGTTAAAATCAAAATAAAAATAAAAATTAATGAAAAATTATATAATAAATTAAGTTTATAATAAAATAAAAAATTAAGTTAAACTTAAGGCCATAAATTAATATTTTAGAAAAAACAAAGTGTAATTTCGTACCTCTAAATGGTGAATCGAAACACGGCACCGAAGTAAGAGAAGGACAGAGCCGAAAACCACCACTTCCTTTCTAGAAAGAAGCCTAAAAAATTCTGGGAAAACGATGAGGAACAAGGAATCATGGGTGAAGCCGATGGTAATCCCTTCCCCCTCCGAAGAACGCCGCCTTCAGAACGCCAGGGAATGCACTCAAGGTCCTCTTCCTTTCACTGGATTACAGGGGGTTATTAACCACCTGCTTTCTCACTCCTATGATTCTGATTGCAGAGGGCGTCCGTGCGGGAGTGAAGGTGATGCAAGGTTCCATTGGAGCGACAGCAGGAACTACCGAGAAGACGGTTGAGGCCGTTATGGATATGGTGAGCGCTGAAGTTGGAGCGGGCCAGGTGAAGCAGCTGGAGAAGAAGGCCGCCGAGATGGAGTTGAGGCCGTGGAATCAGGTTGGGCTTGAAGAAGAAACAGGCCTGGACGAGATTGCACAAGCGGAGCAAAGGGAGGAGCAAATCTGAAGATAGCAGTTGGTTGCAACCACCTGCAGGAGCAAAGGAAGCTGTTAAGAGGGAAGATCCTTGCTGGGAGAGACGATAGGGAAAAAAATAAGGAAGGAAGAGGATGGTCGGTGCAGGGAAGAAATGATGGCTGGAGGAAGACGTTATGACTGAAAGACTCTAAATTGGGTTTTGGTGTTTATTGTCGACGGTAGACAGGATTGCTATTTGTGGTATTGTTGGTGTTTGGATATTTTGTTCGAACGTTTGAAGGTTCAGCTTCTAGTAGATTGGTGGGTGACGTTTTCCGTCATCAAGTGGTATCAGAGCGCTGAAGCTCGACCTCTAAGGGGAAGGGAATGCCTGTGGCTGATAGGACGCGGTCGAAGGTTGAGCAAATGGACGCGGACTCTGTCAGGGAAATGTTCCAGGAGATGATGCGAAAGATGGATGCGATGAATGAGAAGATTCTGACGTTAGAAGACGAGGTTAAGGGTAGGAATCAGGGAACGCCGGTGACAGCTACTGAGTCGGAAGGAACAGGAATGCGATTGAGAGGAGAGACGCAGTCGGGGTGGCCCGCCGACCGTATTAATCGACAACCCAGGATCGATTTTCCGTCCTTCGACGGAACGAACGTTCAAGAGTGGATTTTCCGATGTGAAAGGTTCTTCGAGTTGGATGCAACTCCTCCGGAGTTGATGGTCAGCGTGGCCTCGATTCATTTGACGGGGTTGGCCATAGAATGGCATTACGCATTCGTGAAGGGTCGAGGATTGCTGGGTCCAATCAGTTGGGGGGAATACATTACTGCCATGCTGTTGAGGTTCGGCCCCCACGAGATGACGCGCCCTATAGCAGCGCTCATGGAATTGAGGGAAGGTCGGTGTTTTTCAGAGTATGTCAATGCGTTCGTCGCGCTAGTTACGAAGGTGGATGTAGGAATGGAGGACCAAGTGGCCATGTTCATTGGGGGTCTTAAGAAGGAGACGAGGAGGATGCTTATGGTGCTGGAACCCAGGACCCTACAGAAGGCTATTTCACTTGGGAAGGCTTTGTCGGGTGATGAGGAAGTAGTAACTGGAGGCAGTCGTGATACGCTGGCCAAGGGGGGACGTTGGGACCCGAGCTCTAATTTCAGGGGTCAATCAATGGCACCTTCGAACAGAGGTCCCTTCCGTAGAATATGGGACAAGAAGTTGATAGAAGGTAATTTCAGACAATCAGCTCCTTTTGTGTCGAGAGGTCAGGCGTATCAACCACCCCACAAGCGCTTGACAGCGGCGGAGATGGCAGACAAAAGACAAAGGGGGGTGTGCTTTTGGTGCGATGGGAAATTCACTTACGGCCACCAATGTCCCAACAAGAGGTCCTTCGCGATCACATTGGAATCGGATGAGCCAGAGGAAACAGAGGATGAGGTAGTGCAGCAGCAAGACCCGGTTACAGAAGAAGAAAAGGAAGAGACACCTCGGGTCTCCTTGTATGCTCTACACGACATCTCCCTTAATTCGCAGAACAGATCTATGAAGGTAGTGGGACACTATAAGCGAATGAGGTTGGTGATTTTGATTGACTCCGGCAGCACGCATAATTTTTTAGACCCCAAGATCGCCAAGCAGACAGGACGACAGCTTCATACAATCCCAAGTCGAGGTGTATTGGTAGCTAACGGCGAACGGATGGTCTGCGACACAGTATTACCCGGCTTTAATTGGGAGATGCAAGGAGAGGACTATACGGCCGACATGTTGCTAATGCCAATCAAGGGGTGCGACATGATATTGGGAATGGAATGGTTGTCGTCGCTCGGTTCTGTACTATGGGATTTCACAAGGCTCACAATGCAGTTTACTAAGCAGAGGAAGCAAATCCTTTTGACGGCAGCAGATGAGGAGTTTGCACGAGTGACGATGGGGCTATACTCTCTTAGTTGCAAGGAGATGGGCTTACTATTGATCCCAAACCTCAAGCAAACGACTGATGGGCCTCTGGACGACCTTCCTCTTGGGGTTCAAAGACTCTTGTCCCAATACGTGAAGGTTTTTGCGGAGCCAACGGGCTTACCCCCGCGGAGATCCCATGATCACGCGATTCCCTTGTTGGAGAGAGTGAATGGCTTGTCGTTGTGACCATATAGATATTCGAGCGTTCAGAAGGATATCATCGAGAAATTGGTCCGGGAGATGTTAGAATCGGGGGTCATCCGCCACAGCACCAGCCCTTTCTCCTCGCCAGTGGTTCTTGTCAAGAAAAAAGACAACTCTTGGCGGCTTTGCATTGACTACCATGAGCTCAATGCTCGGACGATCAAAGACAAGTTTCCGATTCCCATTATAGAGGAGCTGCTGGAGGAATTACACGGGGCTAGCTGGTTCTCCAAGCTCGACTTACGCTCCGGTTATCATCAAATCCGTGTGAAGGAGGAGGACATCCATAAGACAGCATTTCGGACGCACGAGGGCCATTAGAGTTCCTCGTAATGCCTTTTGGTTTGACCAACGTACCGTCGACGTTCCAAAGCTTCATGAACGAAGTGTTGAAACCATTCTTACGGAGGTTTGTTCTCGTTTTTTTCGACGACATCCTGATTTACAGCCTCACGCTGGAGCAGCATTTGGTCCATATGGATGAAGTTTTGCAGGCTTCACAGAAGAATACACTTTATGCTAAGCTCAGCAAATGCTCGTTTGCCAAGAGGAAGCTCGAGTACCTCGGCCACTTCATTGAGAAGGAAGGTGTGTCGACCGATCCTAGGAAGATCCAAGCCATAAACGACTGGCCGGTACCAGCGAATATCACTCAATTACGGGCTTTCCTCGGCCTCACTGGTTACTATAGGCGGTTTCTGAGGAATTACGGAGTTATTAGCCGCCCCTTGACTCATCTATTGCGGAAGGAAGCCTTCAAGTGGAGTGAACCGGCTCAGCTTGCTTTTGATCAACTGAAGACCGCCCTGACCACCGTGCCTACACTAGCTCTTCCGGATTTCTCAAAGGAGTTTGTCATCGAGACGGACGCTAGTTCTACAGGTATTGGGGCTGTCCTAATGCAAGAAGGTCACCCCATCGCCTTCATTAGTAAGGCTCTTGCCCCTCGACACGCCGGATTATCAGTGTATGACAAGGAATTGCTCTCGGTAGTTTATGCCATCGACAAATGGCGTCATTATCTGATGGGGCGCCGTTTTATCTTGCGGACGGACCACCACAGTCTCAAGTACCTTCTCGAGCAACGGGTGCACAACGACATGCAGGTCAAGTGGTTGGCCAAGTTGGCTGGTTTCGATTATGCAATTACTTATAAGAAGGGGAAAGAAAACGTTGTAGCGGATGCTCTCTCGCGTGTATCGGGAGCTGAAATTATGACAGTGACTCTGTCGCTGGGAGAAGGGACCTTATTGGATGACATAAGGAGAAGCTGGGAAAGCAATCCACACTTGCAGATGGTACTCCAACGGTTGCAGCAAGGGCCTTGCCCGCCTTATGAATTCAAATAGCAAATGCTTACCCGGAAAGGGAAGTTGGTAGTGGGTAGCGAGGCGCTCTTACGATAGCTGATCATCCAGACCTTTCATTCTTCAGCGGCTGGGGGCCATTCGGGCGTGCAAGCGACCTTGAGGAGAGTTGCTAGTTGTTGCTACTGGAAGGGAATGGAGAAGGATATTCGCACCTGGATTCGTAGCTGTGATGTCTGTCAACGGCACAAGTACGACACGGCCGCATACCCGGGGTTGCTGCAGCCATTACCGATTCCCACATCAGTATGGTCGGAAATAACCATGGATTTTATTGTTGGCCTTCCTAAATCCTTCGGTAAGGAAGCGATCATGGTGGTTGTCGATCGACTGACCAAATTTGTCCACTTTGTTGCCTTGAAGTACCCGATTACAACTTCATCTGCAGCTGAAGCCTTCCTAAACCATGTTTTCAAGCTCCATGGTCTACCGGACTCAATAATCAGCGACAGGGATCCCATCTTCCTCAGTGATTTCTGGAAGACCTTATTCTCTATGCAAGGTGTTGAGCTCAAGAGATCCTCGGCGTATCACCCGCAGACGGACGGACAGTCCGAAGTCGTGAACCGTTGTGTCGAGACCTACTTGCGCTGCATGTGTAGCGACTGTCCGACGTTGTGGGCTAAGTGGTTGCCCCTGGCTAAGTGGTGGTACAACACTAGCTACCACTCCGCAATTTTGATGACTCCTTTCCAGGCTTTGTTCGGCTACGAGCCTCCAGTCCACGTTCCTTACATCAGGGGAAGCACAACCAACAAGGCTGTGGATCGGGAACTTTGGGATAGGGAGGCAATGACAAGGCTGCTGCGGTTTCACATCGGCAGAGCACAGAACCGGATGAAGCAAGTGGCTGATCGGAAGCGTTCGGAGAGGAGTTTTGCAGTGGGAGATTTTGTGTACGTTCGACTTCAACCCTTTCGATAGAGCTCTGTGGAGGGACGGCATGGGTCCAAACTATCCCCACTCTATTTCGGTCCGTACAAGGTCCTGGAGAAGATCGGAGAGGTCGCTTATAGGTTGGAGCTGCCCCCACAGTCATTGATTCACCCGGTTTTTCATGTCTCTCGCCTCAAAAGGTCAGTCAACGAAGCAGCAACCGGTACCCCTCTTCCACCCACGTTGACCATGGCTCCGTCGTTGCCCGAGTATATTTTGCAACGTAAGATGGTTAGGCGAGGTCATCGGGCAGCTACACAGGTACTAGTCAAATGGACTGATCAGCCGGAATCCGCGGCTACCTGGGAGTATCTGTACGATCTGCAGGAACAGTATCCTCAAGTCACCCTTGAGGACAAGGGTGAATTCGAGGGAAGGGCATTGATGCAAGGTTCCATTGGAGCGACAGCAGGAACTACCGGGAAGATGGTTGAGGCCGTTATGGATATGGTGAGCGCTGAAGTTGGAGCGGGCCAGGTGAAGCAGCTGGAGAAGAAGGCCGTCGAGATGGAGTTGAGGCCGTGGAATCAGGTTGGGCTTGAAGAAGAAACAGGCCTGGACGAGATTGCACAAGCGGAGCAAAGGGAGGAGCAAATCTGAAGATAGCAGTTGGTTGCAACCACCTGCAGGATCTAGAGGTGGCAAACGGGCGGGCTGGCTCGGCAGCTCGCCCGCTCGGCTCGTACTGTAGCGATCCGAGCTTCGGCTCGGCCCGCTACAGTAACGGGCTGGCTCGGCTCGGGCAATCGTCGACGAGCCGAGCCGAGCCAGCTAAATGAGCTCGCGAGCCCCGGGTTGGTGAGCCAGGTGTACCGGGCTAGCGAGCCGGCTCGCGAGCCGGATTAAAAAATTATTTTTTAAAAAATTTTTTTTTTTGTTATTTTTCAACGGTAATGTTACCGTTTGTAACATTTTTTTTCTTTTTAATTTTAAAAAAAAAATTCCACTATAAATACCACCAAACTCATAAAATTTTTTACAAACAAACTCTTCCTCTCTTATTCTCTTCTTCTCTTGCTCTCTATCAATTAATCGTGATCTAGTGCTCTCCTCTCGATATCGGCAAGCGGCAACATGCTATTGTTCATTAATTGGAGTTTCGGTGACGGTATCATTTATTTATTTGGAATTTATTGATAAGATTTTGTTATTGTTTGTTATGGATCCACATAATTATAATATTAATGATGATGTTGACGAACTTAGGGAAATAAATGCTTCATTTTCAATAGGACAATCTTGTACACAAGCATCCGCATCCACCTCATCGCCTCAAAGAAAAAGAAATAAAACGTCAGAAGTATGGAAACATTTTAAAACGATAGAAATTAAAATTGGTGGAAAGATAGAATCTAGGGCTCAATGCAATTATTGTATTAAAAATTATTCTTATACTTCAGGTAGTTCAACGAGCACACTTGGTAGGCATTATGAAAAATGTCACTTAAACGAACAAAGTAAAGATCCTAGACAAAAAGTATTAGATGCTAGTGGTAGTGGCATATTTTCTTATTCACAAGATAAAATGAGAGAATGAATAGCTAAACTTGTAGCACAATGCGAGTTGCCTTTAGACTTTATGGATAGTGTTGAATTTGAAAATTTTATGAAAGAATATGTCACTCCTAATTTTAAGCGTGTTTCTAGAAGTACAATTAGAAACGATATTATTAAAATGTTTAATAATATGAAGAATGAATTAATTTCATTTTTTGCAAGTGCTCCTGCAATGTGTATTTGTATCACCTCTGATTTGTGGAGTGCACGCAATTCTATAGGTTATGTCGTAGTAACTTCTCATTTTATTAATGACTCTTAGCAATTAAATAAAAGAATTTTAGGATTTCGTAATTGTGAATATCCTCACACTGGTATTACTATTTCTAAATATATTGTAACGATTTTACAAGAATATAATATTCAAGATAGAATATTTACATTAACACTTGATAATGTTAGTGCTAACGATGTTGTTGTTTCACATTTTAAAAACTATTTTCAATTAAATACAACATACGATTCTCTTTTTCATATGCGATGTGTTTGTCATATTTTAAATTTAGTTGTTAAAGATGGTATGACATTTGTTGCACCTCACATTGAATCAATTAGGACAGCAATTTCTTATATAATTGGGTCTAATTCCAGGCAACAAGAATATAGAGATTATTGTAAAGCTGCTCAACTAAAACCACTAAAATTAAAAACCGATGTAGAAAACAGATGGAATTCGACTTATTTAATGTTAGAAAATGCCCGACCATATTGGCAGATTATTTGTGCTTATATTAATGAGAAAACATCAAATATTAACCTTGATAAATCTATTTGCGATGTAGCTAATATATTTCTTGACTTTTTAAAACCGTTTTATGATGCTACAAATGAATGCTCGGGAGTTTATTATCCCACTTCTCATCTTGTTCTCCCAATTTTTATAAACTTAACTAGTAATTTTGTAAGATATCGACAAATAGAAGAATTTAGAGAAACACTTAATAAAATGGAAACAAAATTTAAAAAATATTGGCTTGATATTCCTTCTATTTTTTGTTATGCATGCATTATGGATCCTATATATAAATTAAGAGGAGTATGTCTTATGGTTAATAAAATTTCTCACAATTTACAAACTACTCCTAAAGTTTCTGATGATCAAATAACTAATGGTATTGTCAGTTTATTTTCTTCTTATGAATCTAAATATTCTGATGTTTCTCGTTTACATGTTGGTGTTTCATCACATGCTAGTTCAAGCAGTGGAGGTGGAAATATTGTGCATTCACAATTTGGTATTGAAGATATTTGGAGTCAACTAGAAACAGATGTTCACTCTATGAGAAATGAACTAGACATTTATTTTGACACTCGATATCACTTTTCACGTGAACAAAACTTTGATATTTTAGATTGGTGGAAAACATTTTCCACCACGTATCCTATTCTTTCTATAATGGCACGTGATCTACTAACACCTCCGGTCTCTACCGTAGCATCGGAGTCTGCTTTTAGTGCAGGTGGACGTGTGTACGATGAACGCCGAGGACGACTAGCACCCGATCTCGTGGAAGCTCTCATTTGCATGAAAGATTGGAACAACGCCATTACGAGAAACTAACAACAAGAGGACGAAATACTTGAAGTATTTAAAAATTTGGATGTTGAAGATTAACATTGTAACTTTTTTGACATTTTGTACATGATTGACAATTACATGGGTGCCAACCTAGTTGGGATGTATGTAATTTGTAGTGATGCAAATGTCAAATTATTAGTTGTATACTTAAATTTTTTTTCGGCTAAAAATTTGTATGTAATATACAATTTATAAAATTAATTTCATAATTATTATTTTTATAAAAAATAATTTTATTTGTGTCGGTTGAGCTCGTTAGGCTCGGCTCGTTAGGCTCGGCTCGACTCGGCTCGTTCGGCTCGTGGCTCGCGAGCCTTCTCGGGTTAAAAAAAATTTCGGATTGGCTCGTTAGACTCGTTAGGCTCGTTGAGCTCGGCTCGCTAAGCTCGACCGGCTCGATGAGCTAGGCCTTGATAGGCTCGGCTCGGCTCGGCTCGCTCGTTTGCCACCTCTAGCAGTATCTGCAAAGGAAGCTGTTAAGAGGGGAGATCCTTGCTGGGAGAGACGATAGGGAAAAAAATAAGGAAGGAAGAGGATGGTCGGTGCAGGGAAGAAATGATGGCTGGAGGAAGACGTTGTGACTGAAAGACTCCTTTAAATTGGGTTTTGGTGTTTATTGTCGACGGTAGACAGGATTGGTATTTGTGTTATTGTTGGTGTTTGGATATTTTGTTCGAACGTTTGAAGGTTCAGCTTCTAGTAGATTGGTGGGTGACGTTTCCCGTCATCAGAAGGCCGCCTCCATTGCCGCCGCGGTTACCGCTGTCCCTACGGTGAGTCTGCCCTCCTCTTCCTTTTCTTTTCTCTTTTGATCATCTGATCGTTTGGATCCGCTGTGGCGTGGTTGTGCCACCTGAACTGATTACTATGGGCTAGTTACATTTGTGATCGATAGTGAAAATGAATCGCCCCATGGTTTATAATTAGCTGGAGAGTAGAAGTTCGCCATTTTCGCCAGGTGCTGATCTTTGGACTGCTTGTTTCTTTGGTTTAGTCCTAATTTTTCTGCCCTTCACTTTGTGGATCTCCGATTGGAGATTACTGGATGTCTTTGGTGGCAAGTAATCTTATTTATCTAGTTTTGGTGGTATGTCTTTTTCTTAAGGTTGTCTTTTGGAGGGACATGAAAGAAATGGAAATGAGCTTTTAGACAATGCAAGGGAAACAACCCGGTCTTTGGTTGTGTTTTCTTCATCTGAAATCTTTCTTTCTTTCAGACACAAGGTCATTCGGATCCTGTTGTTGTGTCCATTGTGCATCTCAGTTGAGTAATATCGACGCATTTATCCCACAAAAGGTTAAACATATGGATATTTTATGGGGGAATGTCTTCAAGTTCAATAGTTGCTGATGAAGTGGGAATTGTCGATAATTTGTAGTTTACCCTGTCCATCTGCCAGCAGAATGTCTTATGCATTTTATTGGCTAGCAGTCTTTATGGTCATCTGTCATCTGCATTGACACTGATTCACTTGTTGATTCTTAATTTTTATTGAACTTTCTAGCATCTTTCCAAAACTTTCCGGATGGATGTGTTGGAAGCTTAAGGAGTAAATTTTCCACTGAAATAAAGGTCGGGACTTTTTTTTAATAAGATTAAAAAAGTTGATTTTGTTGCAGTTGCTTCGAATTGTTGATCCTCCAACAAGAATTTGTATTTGTTTGCTGCAACTGGCCGACTGCTAGATGTCCATGATAATTCATGCTATGGGGAGATGGTACATCTTCCACTTTGATTGTCAATGAAAATGAGGTGCCAGCAGACCGTGACTTAGACCGTTGTGTTTCTAGGGGTTTATTGTCTTATCTTAGCGGGATCGGAAAATACTAATTCAAATTGATATTTTGGCCTTCTACTTTGGTCAGCTGGTTGGTTGCCGCACAATTCCTTGGGCTAAGGCTAACCTGAATTATACTGCACAAGCTCTAATCATATCAGCAGGTATGATTCAAGTTCAACCCATGACTATTCTGGCCAATTCACATTGTCCATCATGTTACACTTTGTGAGAGCAATGGATGTATGCAAAAACTTAAATGTTTGGGTTCTTCTTTGGATGCAGCTTCTATTGCAGCATACTTCATCACTGCTGACAAGACCATCTTGGAATGTGCCAGGAGGAACACTCAATACGATAAGACGACATGAGATGGCAATCACAAGTGTAATGGACAACTATCACTTCTGTCTATGCCTTTCAAAGCCTTGATGCAGTTTTGTGCAAGTCGTCTCTTTTGGCATCCTACCCTATTGTTCCTCTGCAAAAATGTCTGTGTAGCGCCAAGGTTATGGATGGTTCTATGCTTTAGAGATGTCTGTAAACTCAAATTTCAGACAATTTTCCCGGTTGGATGCTTAATGAGTAATTGTTGTGAAATCAGCAAACTGAAAATTTAAACATCTGAGTATTGATTGAAATCATCACTGTGGCCGAAATAAATGTGAAAATAATAACAAAATTGTAGTTGGGGGCTCTTTATACCTAGAATGATGAGACTTCAAATCGGTTATTTTGTACTATATCAGGCTATCAAGTGTCTGATTCCTAAACTCGTCCTTGAGAAACATTGGAAAGTGCCTGCCTAGAAAGCATAGCGGTATATAGCATCAGCTGCTCCGTCCTCATCGTTGCTGATGCCAATCACATTTGCCACTGCCTTCGCTTTCTCCGAGCCATTGCTGAGCGCAACACCAAGAGATGCCAAGTCCAGCATCTCCACGTCATTTTCTCCATCTCCTATCGCCATTATCTGAAATACAAAGTCAGTCAAGAGCAATTTCATCTAATTTAGTGGACAATCTACAGTTGGATTAGAAAAAACACATTGCCAAAGTGACTCTTGTGCTCAAATTATACTCTAGAATATTCGTGGCCATGGCTCTTTACGATTGAAAAGATAATTGAAGTGATTATGTACGCCAGTCCTCGGGACACGACCAAGTTCGGCCAACAAAAAAAGTAAAGTCAATGGATAAGCTTGATGATAAGGTAAGCAGTACCTCGTTAGCAGCAATGCCCAAATGATCCAGAAGCATTTTAACTCCACTCCCTTTCGAGGTCCCTGTTGGAACGATTTCCAACATATCAGGCACAGCTTGGACCACATTTGCACGATCCTCTGTGGCTTCAGCCCAATACGGGCGCAAATTCGTCGCCACTCCTTCAGCAGTGTCAAGGAAAATCATTTTCTGCACAACATACCCCAGTTAATGCTGCTGTAGAAGCCACATGAGAGAAATTTCAAAGATCAGATGAATGCATTCCCGTACTTAATCAGATACGTCGTCTGACATTAGAACCCTCCATAAAAGAGTAGCACGGTCATATGCATATAAAACGCAATCACTTGAGATTACCTGTATTTCTGCAGTACTGAGAAGATCCTCAACAGAAGAAATGATCTCAGCCTGTTGAGGAAGTAAGGCATGTTGTTAGCAGGATTAGCATTGCAGGGTCAAGCAAACCAAAAAGACTGTACCTTCGGCTCAGAGTACACAGTATGCAAAGAGTCGACCATGGAGTGCTCAAACAGCGTCAGGCATCGATCATCACAGAAAGCAATTAATGGAATTTTATGCTTGTGCGAGTAGAGAAAGGCCTGCGGTACAAAATATAAAAAGGAATAAGCTTTAACAACCACCCTCCCAGATGCTCTAAGGACATATCCAAATTATCAAAAGGAACCACGCTAAAAGGAGGGATAGCCTAACATGCAATGTTCATTTTTTTTTCCTTTCAGTTTATTTTTGAAAAGTAATAGCCAATCCAGTTGGCGGATACAAAAGTCACCTCTCTGCAGACATTTGGGTCTAGATTTCTCCGGTAAATCTCCCTTCCGTGTCTACCATAAACAAGTAAACCCTGGAACAATAAGGAACAATTAAATGCATTCTAGGTGGGATTAATGCTGACCAGAATGACTATGGACTGGAACTGGGGCCAGATAAACATTATGGTTGTCACAGAGAAGGGAAGGATAGCCAGAGCAAAAACTTACCTGTAAGAAGACACCAGGAGATAACTCCGAGATAACTCCATCCTTGCCTACCAGACCCACGGTTTTAAAGATATTAATAACTGCTGGGCGTGTCTGCTCTCATGAGGGAATATAAAAGAGAGAATCATTAAAGACAAGTATAATATATAAAAGACAATTACAGCACCACCACACTGAATTAGTTGCTCATAACTTTATAAAATCAAGTTCTTCCAGTTATCAGTCATCTCACCTTTCCTGTTGCTATCACTACTTTGACCCCCCTTGAGAGGGCCTCCTTGAGAGCTTGAGCAGTTGTAGAAGATATCTGGCTTTTGCTATTCAGCAGTGTACCTTGCAATTTATACAAATGCTTTTTCAAACAGTTCTTGACTGTTTAAAGAGAAAGCAGTCAAATAAAATCAGATTTCTTACCATCCATATCACAGAAGATGTAACTGAATTTGGGTTTATAAAAACGGAGACTCCCTTCCCTTTTCCTGTCTTTTAAATAAGCACGTATAAGCCTTCCTTCGGAAAATCTACATTTGAAAAATGGAAAAATTTATATCCTGAAGTAAGCTGGTTTACCACTGGGGTTATCAGAATAAAGATCCATATTGGAAGTCAAATCTTGTGCACTATGAATTAGGCCTTTCCCCACCCAACCAAGACTTTTGAGAAGAAGTCCTTCCTCCTTTTCCATTTCCGCCTCAGCTTCTTCACTGATCTCGTGATCAAAACCTAACAGATGTAACAGCCCATGAACCTACACCACAGAAAACTGCAACTTAAAGATCTGCAGGGCCAAAACATTTCTCATTATAAATTTGCAAATTGTTCTTCGGGATAAGGGACAGCTAACCCCCCAAGTTCTAATCAGACATCACCCGCAATTACAGTCCCCACCGAAAATAAAGCCAGAACTTTTCTCGAAGAACTCTGAAGATTCCACTTAATTGAAAAGCTCTCCCCTTAACCCTATAAAACTCACACCTTCCTAAGACAAAGAGTAGTCCATGAGTACAAGACATTAAGTAGGATGTTATACCTCTCGAAGGAGTGCAGCAATTGGCATCCATCCAGACATAAAAACAGTGAGCCACACTAAGTTGAGGAAGGTTTAAGAAACTAACCATTAATATCCGTATTTCATCAAGAAGAGTATGTCCTCTTTCCTCGGCTTGCCTTTGAGCAGTCTCGACAGAAATCACAATGTCACCAAGCATGAGCTGAAATTCAATGACACATCAGCTTTTCTATTAATATTTCCCAAAGCGACTCAGTAATCAAATGAAACCCAAATTTCTTTCTACTGTGAACTCTTCTTACAATAGGAAGATTGAGTTCGGCAACATGCTGAGACATCGAGAGAACATCTGTTGCATGGTCTTCGTCCCTCCACTCTTTGTTAAGCTTCCTAATAAAGTTGTCATTGCAAAGAAGCACCGACAACTCCACGCTTTGAAATCCCCCAACATCAACTATTGCAGTATCTCTAGTTTTGTAGGCTGAATCTTTTAACCCTTCAAATGCTAATTTCATCGCCATTGGAACATTAAGACGAAGCAGTTCGGCAATACTCTAAAACAAGCCAAGAGAGAAACAGAATGGCTTCCTTCAGAACCGATGAAAGAGTTAACGATCAAAACTGATACCAAGAAAAACAGACGCCCCCCCACCAACAACTCAAAGGAAAAGCTAGCCATGAATTAGTAAAATCGTATGCTGGAGTTGACTGAGTGCTAAGACACAAACGTATACTGCTTTTTTTTCTTATTCAATTAACAATTTTCTAAATGTGCTTAAAGAAGAGCATCCTCAGCATAGCACAGCATCAGTTAGCATGAAAAAGAACTATGGGTCATTGTGATTAAGAATGGCCATTGTTGGGTAGCCGCCACAAGCTTGATTCACACCAACATTTGAAGCAAGCTTTAACTAAATTTTCTGACAATGCACTGTCAAATACAGTCTGCTATAGTTGCAATAACAGAAGTGTACATGCGGCATCAAATTCCAACACTGACTTAATTCAAGCAGACTATCTGATAAAGTTCGAAGATGTCGTGACAATGCATTCAGCACCGAAATCCAGCAGATGAATCCCACGGAAGGAACCAAAACAATGGGCTGCCAAATCTCTAACTCACAAGAATCTCAGGATCATCAGGCAAACCCTCCTCGATGCAGATACCGACGTTGAGCTCCAGCTCCTTCTCCTTACTCCTCCCCTTCCGCTGCGCCCTCCTCCTCAAACTACGGTAACCTCTCTGCTGCTCCGATGACGCCATGACGCGGCCACATCCGCCGATAGCTACGCCATTCCCGGGGGCCAACCGGGGGAAGGGTATCCTCACCTCCCAGGAGAAAGAGGGAGAGAGGGGGCGGAGATGGGGGGAGGAAACGGCGGCTGGGGAGGCGCGTAGGAAGGCACGCGCCATGGTGGGAAAGCGGAGGAGAGAGGTAGCGCAGCGGGCGTGCATTCCGGCGGGGCGGCCCCCGACTTTGTATAAATCGAAAAACCGAATTCCGTTCCGTGATATTCCTGGTCTTGTCGGGCGGGTAGGGTTAGAAAAAACAACAAATTTAAAGCTTAATCATCAAATAACACATAAAATTTGTCCCATTTCATTTTCTTTACTAAACGTTAATTTTTTTAAAAATAAATACTTGGACAATTACACGTAATACTAAATGTGTTATTTTTTAAAAATTTAGCTTTTAAGTCATGGTTATGGGATTGTTACTGTTTACGTTAGGAAAAAATATTTTGGATCTTAAGGAAGTAAGTTTGGAAATTCTTATGTCACGCCTTTTCCCCATTTTGTCTTTTTTTATTTTTCAGTCAAGTCTTAAAAAGTTTGAAAAAGTTTTGAAATGTCCGGTGAAGAAAAATTTTCTGAAAATCCTTCTAGAACTCTGGAAAGATTGGTGTTCGTCCCAAAGTCTAAAGTAGCTCCCTATGAAATAAGTAGAAGCATGAATGAATTGTTAACGCACTTAACTATTCAAGGGAACTCAGAAAATCTTAAAAGCCGAAACCACCTTGCTGAGGAAGTAGGTACAATAATTAACCAGATATTAGACTCTATTGAGTAAGAAAAGGGTTTAAAAATATCTGAGACAGAGACGACTTCTAAACTAAAAAGTATTTCGAGGAAATCAATCGACAAATTAAAACTGGGGAAAGAAATTCCAAAAAGGTTCAAGGTAGTGTGGAGATGTACAAGGAGTCAGTTGCTCCTACATTTTTGTCCCACGGAAAATATATGCAAATCTGAACTCCCAAAGTGGGGAGTTGGCAAAAGACCTGAGGAATACCTTCGGTGCAGAAGAAACTCCAATTCATTTGGATAACAAAACATTCAACAAACTGGTAGCTGGAAAAAGGGAGATTTACAGGCCAGACTATCCCCATATAACCAAACCGGAATTTATTCCAATGGATAATGTCTTAAAGCCTATTATCACCCCATGTGCTTTTATGAACATTGATTGTGAGAAGCACGTATGCGAAAGGATAGATGAGTGGCTATCACTTATTCGAATGACTGGATCCGCTGGTATTCTAACCCATGGATCAGTTTATGAATTATGTGTAGCACTCCTTATAGGAACATCACAAAAATACAAGAAATCTTTGGTGGCTCATACGAACATCAAAGGAAAGATAGACAAAGCGCTGACCATTGATGGTGTTTTGCAATTATTGACGATACATTAAAACGGGAGTTCTGTAGCTTTTCATTGTCCACTTAGACCGTGGAGAAAGAACAATCTTTAACTACTTCGGTTAAGCTACATATCTCCAATTGTGTTAGTTTGACAGCTACGTTTGTGAATTTCAAAAGTTTTATTACAACCTAGACGTGGTGTCTCAACAGTTCATATTGGGAACATTTTTGCAAAACTTCCATAGCCTTAGCCTGAGGTTGCGCAAAAGGCCAATAAGTGAGGAAAAGATTGTTTATGGACTTGGAGGAAAAATTCAGACTGTCAATTATGCACTGAGAGTTGTTGTTCTCAAATTGAGTATATACTTAGGATAGATATGGATGTGATACTCCAGGTGAATCAGGGAGAACAAGAAAGTTTCCTAAGAAAAGAAAATTCATTCAATACAATAAGAGGAAAGTTTGGCTAAGGAAGGACCTCCAGAATAAGCAAATGAGGGGTCTTGCCTACAAATTCAAAAGGTTTATATAGAGACGGGATAACCTTAAGGACAAAGATACGATTGATGCCTTCAAGCGAAAGCATGACAGAAAGCCTAAATGTTCCAAAGGGAAACCAACTGCAATTGCTGCTATTTTGTGGGTCAAAAAGCTAACAAGGTGGACATTTGTCCTTAGAAGTATCAAAGGAGAGAAAGACTCCGAATGATATTATGAATCCCCAGGCCAAGTTTTTGGCATATCACACTAGGGTGATTTACCGTTTGGTGAATACCACTAGTCTTGGTGTGATGAACATCTTAAGACTTATTGAGTTGTTCGAGGAAGGTCATAACAACGACCGACAATTTCACTTGATGAGGTTAAGGAAATTCGAATCTCAAAGATAATGGACAAGAGAGAATCCTCACTCGAGGAAAACTTGGTATTTCACCCATATATACACTGAATATCGGAGAAGTGATCGACCTTGATAATCAACTTAGGATTGGTGGGAGTAGCTTTACCATATCTGTATGTAGGATTTGTGGATATCCTTCGGATCGATTGGTCAGAACAAGAGCAGATATCATCGTTACTCTCATTGGTAAAGTATGTACTCGGATGCCTGGGATATGGACCAAAGTATGTCACGACATTGATTATTAGCACTATGATGGAGGAAGGAGAATAAAGGGGGGAGAAAGTACTTCTTCCTAACATGCAAGTATAGGACATCCATTCTAGTGAATGTAGACATCTGATAGAATCTTAACGGCAGGACCTTGATCTTCAAGGGTTATGGCATAAGTATTACAAAGACAAAACCGTGAGAAAAGGCATTAAAGTTGAGTTTCTTAAGGATGTGTTGTAGCATGTATTCTCCACAAAGGAGATGTATTATGTGCTTAGTAATGGGATGACAATTGTCACGATCGTTCGTTCTTACCTGAATTACATAGATGAACAAGTAAGAGAACGAGGATGGAGCAGAGTTTTGAATCTTCTGGATAGTTTCTGGAGGAGAGAGAGAACTCTAAGTTATGTCTCTAGGCTGATACATTTTATGTCTGGAGAAGAATCGTTGATTAGGTAGACAAATCTTTAGCATAATGATTCGAGGAAGATGAGAAGAGAAGCCTTCGATCTTGAGAGGATTATCTATTGCAGCAGGGACTCTCTAAAGAAGTTGGCGAGACGTCATCCATGACGCCAATCACCAATAACGAAGGAATCTCCCAGGACAAGGAAATAATGCATATGGGAGAAAAAGTTGCGTAGAATTATACTAATCATTTTGTCGGTCACTAGGACCACTAGCTAGCTTTTGTTAGTTTTTGATCATTTAGATTTATTTTACTTTTGCGCCGACAAACAATGAATAAACACCACCTTCTTTGTATATATATTTCACAACCACCTACCACATTCGGAGAAGCAATATGAATAAAGAACTTCTCTCACATCTCTCTGAGTTTGAGTTCTTTGACTAGTCTCCAAGATACCTAAAAAATCAAAAATTAAATTGTCATAATTAAACCTAAGACATAAAACTTTGGCTAAGTCTAATAAGAAGGCTAGATATGTGGATCGAAACATTGAAGGATAAGATCGTGGGCTGAAATCTTGTTGTGGAGGAGGAGAGTTTATTTTATAAGTCCCTCAAGGGAAGGGCATTTGTTATGACAGAGAAGATCCTCTACTTCTCACAAGTAGTCTCAATTTTGATAAGTGAGGAACTCTTGAATCTCTGAAGTTGCGGAAGCTTGGTGAACCCAAGATCTACCCAATTGAGTAAGGAATGATAAACAACTTTTATTTGTACAAGTTTAAGTCGTTTATGTTTTTTCTTTGTTCTGAAAGAAGATTTTAATTAAAGAAACTTAATTATCAAAGTGGTGCAAGTGCATGGGTCATTTCTATGACTCATTGTCCAAACCCAAAATTGCTTCATTTGGATCACGGGATTGGTAAGGATTCTTCTACTGGACTATTGAACACTGTAGTAGATCATTTAGAAAATATATCGGCTCAGATAACTCAGTTATCAAAGCTTGTAGAGAGTTATTCTAAGAAATTAGAAAAACTGAATCTGGTTCAGAGTAAATTTGAAGAATTCTTCCCAAAAGATATGTCCAGTTTGGGATTTACAGCGAGTTCAAGATACTCTAACGAGTATTTGAGGTTGGCAAAATTCCAGCGACAAATACAATTAGAAAAATCTTCCTAAGTTCGTATCATGCGCGTCTAATTGGTATCAGAGTCGTTTAGGAAAAATCTTGTGTTTTGTCTTGAAGGACTAAATTACAAACAAAATAAAATTAGAAAGGCTGATTGAAAAGGAAAGAAAAAGGTGAGGGAGAGTAGACTCCCAATTACTGTTCATTGCTAACTTTTTTGCTTCTCCTCCTCGGTCCTCAAAAGTTGTCATTTCACTACATTCATAGAAGATAACATTCTCGGATCCGTGATCTCACTCAATCCATCCAAAAAGTGTTGACCGCACAAAACACATTGGAATATTGACGTGAAATACGATTTCGAGAAAACGAAATATGGTCGTAAAAAAAATCAAATAGTAAGAACAAGAAATGAAACAAAATAAAAGTCTTACATACATTGAAAGCAAAGAACATATTATAAGAGTTGAAAACCAGATGTCTTAATTTGGGGTTAAAAATGATTGTCCTCCTTATTTTTTCCGCTAACTAAAACTATTTATACTAATCTTAAGATGAAAGACTAAAAAACACATGGAAATTGGATGGTATGTATTGAAATTGAGACAAAAATGTCGTCAAATGTTGCTATATGCTGAAATTAAGCTCCAATCACTTTATTCACTTGTAACCGTTGTCACCCAAAATTAGCCGTTGTTGTTCCTTGACTTTGTTGATACACCGAAGTTTGTTGTCGATTTCGGGTGCTTGTACTAACTCATCGACACATTAATTCCATCAACGGCTCCAAGGTTTTTTCTTTGGGACGCCTTCCCAAACTCAGCAAACCTCATGGACATCTCGTTCATAAGTCCAGAATCAGTTTACTGTGTAAATAAAGCGGTTTCCCTTGAATTGGATAAAAAAATATCAGCTTCGTTGCCTTCATTATGATATCATATTACAGTCTTTTTCTACTTTAATTAAATTATTCGCCATCTTTAGTGAACATGTATGTAAAATATCCAACTTTGGCTGGTTGAATCTATCTACAAGGTTCATGATGGATGCAAAATTTAGTCTCGAGGTACGGGACAAAAAGCATCTGACGAACAGAACTTTTGCTCACGTCAAAGCCTTTGCTTAACAACGATTCTTGCATTGCCCATTGGTATGTGTTAGTTGGTGGGTATTCCTGTAGACATTGTCCTGTTTGATCATACGACCTTGCCAACAATTTGACCTGGTACGACATGCATTGTTGGGAATGAGTTGAGTGCACGCTAATTTTACTCAGCTTTTTGAACACGTGTTGGCTGAAAGAGCTTTTTGAACACGTGTTGGCACCTTAAATCCTTATATACAGAGAAGTCTAGGATGCCCTTCAAAGGGGAATTGTAGCAAGCCGAATTGCACGTTTGAGTCGGGGGAGATAAAAATGGGTCCATTTCAATATCCTTCCTCGAAACCTCTCATCAGTTTGGGATATAAATCATGTTGATATATTTCTAAATCCATTGAATGTTAAACATTGATCTTGCTGCAATGTTTCTCTCATTGGATTCATTCACTTTGCATCTGTTTCGCAACACGACAGGGTTGCAAGGCGACAAGAGACGGGGTTTTGGGCTTTCCTTATGTTATGCAGGATTGCTCGTACTTTTGTTCTTTTTCTAGTGTCTCACTTGATTGCAACTCTACTCGTTATATTTCCATGGATATCTTTCAGAGGAATAAATGGTTGGAAGAAGTGTTAAATCCCCACGGCCAGGAGCTTCGACGCCAGAGTTTACCATGCAATGATGTGCAATCCCCAGTGACTAGTTCAAAGTTTGCAAATGTTTTCATCAATCATGTAAACGGTTGCACCAATTTTTTTATCATATTCTTAAAGAGTCTCTCATTATACCTTGTTCCCTTCATTTCATGGGGAAAGGACCAAACTAGAGGATTGTATGACTGACTGTATGGTTAGTTTCAAAAAAATTATGAAATAGGGTTTGAGTTTTCAAAATTATATAAATACTATCACAAGTTGTTGTTTCAAATAGTTGTACTCAATTTACAAAGAAATCGTTGCCTGAAACAATGTCTTTTAGAGATTTAGAAATATTTTGTCTAGGCAAAAGGGCTTGTTGATGTTAAGGAGTGCCGCTGTTTGAGATAGCGATTTGAGTCAGTGTCGCTGTCTCAAACAACGACACCAAAAAGCTCTCACCCGGCAACTTTTTTCCAATGTGTCCCTAAGTACTGCTTCAAACTGCGATCTAAACACGTTATAACTATCTCCAAGCATCTTTTATTTCATATCGTAGGTGCCCTAACTATATATCAAGCGTCATGCGATCCCCTCCCTCCCGTTGCCTGTCGTTGACGGATTGATTATCATCAACGTCTCTCCCAGACCTCGGTGTGCCTTAACCCATTCCTCACAGACCTTGATTTTGGCAAATCGCGAGTCTCCCTAGCCGTAGTGGTCTCCCTCCATCTGATCGCACGAATAACGTCGATCCGTGATTTTGAGTCATCCCCGATGTTAGTGTTACTTTTAATTTCGTTATTTGATTTATGTAAGTGTTAGTTAGCAGTCAAATCGTGATGATTATTTTGGGTTTATTGTGTCCTCCTTGAGGTTATTTGATTTAGGTTTCAATAGTATATACAAGATGTCATTTGTAGAAGAAGCCTAATCATAGCTGCAAGAAAGTCAACAAAGCCACAACGACATCGTATCCTGAATAAGTTGATCGAAGCATTCCTAGAAGCATGTACCTTCCTTTAGGAAATAAATCAAGAGCAGTGGTGTTTGAGTTATGATGGCTTCTATCATTTTGACGTCATAATTACAAATTTGAGTGAGAGTTACAATTCTATTCTAATAGGTGTTCGAAATTTATTTGTAAATGTCTTGGTTAGGAAGATTTCGTACAATTAAGTCACTTATTTGAACAATAGAAGAAATGATGCCGATGAGGCACTGTGAATTGGAGAGCAATTTACATCTCCTTATGCAAATCGAATATCTAGAGTAATGAAGAAGGCAAAGCAATTTCAAGTGGTTTTGCTAGATCGTCAGTTGGGCGACTTCGATGTGAAAATTCCAAGGAAGAATCATAACAAAAAGGTTTTCATGGAAGCTAGGATATGCACTTGTAAGAAGTGATAGATTTATCACATGCCTTGCTCGCATGCATTAACATGTTTTGCCCATGTACATTGACAGCACCGATTACATTAGCAGGAATCATACTTGGGAGTGTCAGAAAATAGCATATGCTTCTCGTTGGACTTCATTTAACTGTAAAGAGGATTGACCATGTGTTTATTTACATTATGTAGATTTTTACGGAGAAGCGAAGGTCCCATATATTTAATTGGATTGGGCTTTAATAACGATGTTGGTTGTGCGATGGAGACTGAAGACGCATCATTGAGTTCTAATTAGGTACACATATTTTTTAGGTTATTTGGCATTATAGTTATTGATACTACAATTAAATTGTTTAGGTTATTTGGCATCCGTATACGGTGAATGTCTTAGCTAGGCTTCCATAATATTGTTTTACTAGAAGGGAGCGTTGGTATGCTAGAGTATCGCTTGTCTATTTTTATATTATTGAATGGTACTTCCCGAATAGGGTTATACACCAATTTGGAGACCATCAACCGGTTCCTAGGTTGTGTGACATCTAGAAGAATCTACATCGAATTGACCTCCGTGGGAAGTTCATGAATAATTGAGTTACATCGAGAGTATGTTGACTTATAGAATGATCGAGTGTCACACAATGTGCCTCTTCACTTGAAGACTGAGATGTCATACTCGAGATGGTATTCCAAGTACAGCCGGACGTACATTTCGCACACGGGTGCAATGCTGTTCACTTTAATGGTGGAACATTATATTGTCACTAACATGTTGCGTATGGTATGCAATGTCATAGATGAAGAAGTTAAGGAAGATTAAACATCGTGCTGCTTAACCAAAGGTTCAACGAAGCTACTAACTTGTTGACTCGGTACCCATCACTTTGCTTATATGGACTATGTAGGGGGTTGAAAAACCAATTGGAATAAGGAGCAAACATAGAAAGAGAATGACGAAGGGGACAATGTTATGGATGAAGATGAGAAAATGAAGACCATCCGGCATATGAGGAATGCCATCAAGAAGATGAAGGGGATGACGATGATTAGGAAGATCAAGTGGATTATGGACATGGACCGACAAGGATGGACTACCAAGGACAGGAGATGATGATATATCAAATCGCACAACTCTCTTTAATATAGTTGGGAAGACCCATCTCGAAACCCCCCTCCCCCAACACCATTCCGGTCGAGGAATTGTCACTCTACTCATAGTCGACTGAGAGAGCAGGAAGGAAGATAGTTAGTCGATTAATGTACTAATTCAACTCGAGCAGGATTTTAATGGAGATAAAGCTTTAGTCAACTCTAGTGAGAGCCAACTCGAGAAGACCTTCATCAACGAGTCAAGTGACTCTAGTCGACTTTAGTGGTTTCGAGAAGTCTTTTGTGAGCAAGTTGAGTGAGTTCAGTTGATCTTGTTGAGAAGGCCAGCTTGTTTAAGAATGCCCAAACATTTATTTCATTTCTCAATGTCTACATTAACTTCTTTCCTTTAATTACAACCGAATCCAGTTGTGCATGTTGTTATTTTCTATGCGAACTTTCATTTCATAATTTCATTTAATTTCCTAGTTAAGAAACCTCTATATATACATTCGACGACTTATAATTATTGAAGATGGTTATCATTCATAATTTAATTTTCATAAAAGTCTTTGTTCTTTTTTCGAAGCAAATGGATTCTCATTCACCCTTGTTCTTCATTTGATGAATTATAAGTGCAATTGAGTGTGTCATCTTGGTATTGATGAATTTGTATCTACTAAATCGTTCTTCACCCTCGTCTTCGTCCATGGTGGTATATTTGTATTCATGTTACGAGCGAGTTTATCTGAGTCATCTTTTATGATGGTGTTTTTGTATCCGTAGTGATTGATCCCATTTACCCGTCACCTTTCCATCCATACTATCACCCTTTCCATGTCGACCTTGCATCACTACACCACCACATACATCGATCCGTAATCTTCGTCAACTTCACAAGCACCTTTCAAGGATTCAAGAGACTTTCAGTTCCCTCATTTATACCCGAACTATGACGAACCAGTTTCTCATATAACTCAACTCTATGTAGGGAGTTCATCGCACCAAGAAGAGGTCCAAGAGTGTGAATCGTCGCCACTACTTCGTCGTTATTCGAGACGGACAAGTGCTCATAGAAGGAGACGTCATTTAAATGATTAAAATGTATTGTTTGATCCATTGAGTTCATTCGACCTGATGACATCTATTGTTAAGTTTTTAATTTAGTTGATGTTTGACTAATTAATTTCCCAAGTACCTATTCTTATATTGTTTGACATTAGGTATCATCACTGTATATATTTTGTATGAAATTTTTTCTGTCTCCGTCAGTCGCTTTTACGAGTTTTAGGAAAAAACGTTATTTGAAACGTATTAAGGAGACTTATAAAAAATTTACACTGGCGATAGTTATTTAGTGTTGGATTGTTTGAGACAATAATGCTTCCTTAACACCAAGAAAGCCCTCTGGTTTGGCAAAATATTTCTACGTATCTCAAAGTCTCTATCTAAAAGTATGTAGGAGATATATTTAGAAAATTTTGGAAAACGTAAACATTTTTTTATGTATAAATTTTCAGTCTGTACCCCCGTACAATCTTCCCCAAACCATGCCCGAGTTTATAGGATGAAGTAACGGCTTGCAAGTGACTGGAGAATGAAATGGAAAGGAAAGAAAACTACGAGGAATAAACTGGAACAAAAAAATAAGGTTAAATTAACAATTCTATCACGTACTATACTCCATTTTTACAATCTATCCTATCGTTTGAGACGTATCCTATAATAACCCATACTTAAGACCTTATTTCGACGTTATCCTCCGTTAGCTCGCCTTCTGACGGAGTCCAACTTGGCAGCTCACGTGGCTATTACGACGTTAAAAAATCACCGTTAGCCGAACGATAGGATAGATCGGAAAAAACGGAAAAAGTACCGGATAGAATTGTTAATTAGGCCAAAAATATAAATGATATTTTATATTTATCCAACTGGATCCCACGAGCCATGGCGATCTCCAAGGGGGACGAGTACTTGGAGAACCCCTCGAGCGGGGTCCTCTCGTGGCTGTGGGAGGAGGAATGGGCGTCGCGGTTGCGGTCGCCGCAGAGCGCGAGGTTGTCGGAGGAGCAGAGGGAGGTGGCGGGTTCCACAGAGCAGTTGTCGCAGATCTGGGAGCGGTGGCTTTTTCTAGAGAGGAGATTGGCGGAGTGGAAGGGGCGATCTATCAAAATGAAAAGCCCGTCAAGGTGTCCTCACATGAAATCATGAAAAGGATTCGAGCCCATAAAAGACTCTACTACATGAAAGGATATGAATCTATCCAAATAGCCCAGAAAATGACAGCCATTAAACAAAGGCTTAAGCCCATCTAACCTCGGCCCATCCAAATGATGTTCAACGGTCTAAATTCGCAGGGAAGGCAAAGCCTGGCCTAGTCGGCGCTGCAGGTCGCCAAGGCGGGGCGGCGTTCCGGGTCGGGTCGTCGGAGGCGGGTCGGTGCTTGGGCATCATGATTTTACCTCCAGAATTTCGGGTCGGGTTTTGAAGCCAACGGATTGGCCGAAGTTTTTAGGACCAACGGAGTAAAAATATTTGTTGGATCTATCTAATTGCGGTTGCTGGGATTGGCTAAGGTGGTCGGAAAACTTTTGGCCCCTTGTCTGACGTGGAATCTCCATTCCCAATATCAGGAATAAATAAATTATAATTTATATTTTTGGTCTAATTAGCAATTCTACCCTATATATTTTCTGTTTTGTCCGATCTATCCTATCATTTGACTAATGATGATTTTTTAATACCATCCTAGCCACGTGGGCTGCCACATCGAACTCCGTCAGAAGACAAGTTAATGAAGGATAACGTCACCAATATGGGGTTGGTCCAAGTGGTAAGGAGCATAGATTCGCTTAAGGAGGTTAACCTACCGTACGCAGCCACCCCTGTTGGTAGACTCACCCACCAGGTGCCCTACGCGGGTCGAGTCCGGATTAGTCGGAGTGAAGTTCTGAAAACTGGACGGGCAACAAAAAAAAATGAAGGATAACGTCGAAATAAGGTCTTAAATACGAGGTTACTGTAGAATACATTTCGAATGATATGATACATCGAAAAAATATGATATATTACAAAATAGAGTTATTAATTTGGCCCAAAATAAATAAAAAAGTAATCACCGAAACCCGTGACACTCCGCGCGACCGCTCCAAAGCCCAAATTTTTCCCTCCATTTCGCCACCGCACCGATCAAAGTCTTCGGCCGCCCTCATCCAGCCGACCGACCATCGACGCCGGAGCGTGCGATTCCCTATTACTACCGAGGAGGGCGAGGAGGCGGCGGCGGCGATGGAGGACCGGAGCATCTTCGAGAGGGAGATGCGACAAATCCAGGAGATCAGAGACCTCGACCTCGAGGAGCTCCAGGTTGAAGAGGTGGAGGAATCATCATCCGACGACGACGGCGCCACTGTCCCTGCGGGGTAAGAGACCGGCGATGGCGCTTTCCCCGTCTGTCTTCGTCTCCTGCTCTCGTTTGGTCTATTTGCCTCCTGTTTTCTTGATGCGTATGTTTGCTTTTTTTTTTTTTTGCTGTTAAGAGTCTTAGTGGACGTGTTACAAGGTGGTTGTGCGCTTTTTATCTGTTTGGCTGGTGGCGAATGTGTGGCTTTTGATTCATCGCTTGACAGTTCGCTGTCGTTTAGTGTGTTTTCTGTTAGCAACTTTAGCTCTGGATTTAGGACTAGTGGTTCTGAGAGTTCTGATAACGTCCTATTGGCGGGGAAAATTATTTGCAGGTCGTTGTTGTTCTTGCGTTTTCTTTTTAGACTGCATTTTTTCGTAATATTGCTGTGTACTTATAAACATGATTTATTAATTTCCTTGTAGAGGTGTTAGAACAAGATTGTCCTGGCTGGGATTGACCAGATAGAGGCTTTACTTGATTTATATCATAAATTTCTTCATGATGTTTCACGAGTCAACTCTGTTGTTGCACTGAGTTAAGCCGAGGACTGTCTTATAAATATTGCGCCTCTGGAACTGAGTAAATGGCTATTTTGGCGTCCATGGTCCAGACTGCTATTTGTAGATTAGGTATTGCCATGAATGATATCGGTTCATCCGTTGGACTATTTTTTCGATTCTACGTGCTAATAGCATCCTCCTTTCTACCTTTCGTCTACTATTTTTCTTTCTATTCCTCCTTTCTTGTAAGCCATGTGAATATGTTTTTGGGATCTCTCTCAGATACATGCCTTTAACCTCTATTGTTGTTGATTTGCAGCAGTCAGAGTAACGTGGCAACTATGCCTGATGAACTTACCTTCAACACCACATTACCTTCCTTGCATACATATCTTGGTGGTAGGTTACACCGTTGCTGAAATTGTTGCTATAAGTGCCGGTGGAAGTAGTTGAAAATTACTAACTCTGGTTGCATATAAACAGAGGTTGAAGATACCCACCATCGACTGTCCTTCTTGGATGTCGGCGCTGTCCATCAGCTACCATTATTCTATCTTGAAGGTAATCTCTATCTTCTGATTGATCAGTTGGCTGATACGTCTTCTACCATTTTGCTAGGTTTGAAAAGATTTATGAAATTCTTTCCCAATGGACTGTTAACTACCCGATTTACTCACTGTAACTTGACAGTGCTTACTTGTGTCGTCTTTTGTATATCTAGAAAAGTTCAGGTAAGGTTTATGACTTTTTCAACATACAGAACTCTTGTATGGTATAGGATTGTAACATCATAACCTAGAGCCGTCATTTTTTGGGGTTTTTCCATTGTTTTGGTATGCTTTTCCTCTGTAAGGACTTGATGTTCATCTCTGTGAACATTCTCTGACATATCACTGTTTTGACACATAGCTCTATAATGTACAGGAGTTGTTCTATTTCCAGAAGCCACACTCCCATTAAGGGTCTTTCAGCCGAGTTTCATAGCTGCTATTGAAAGGGCACTGACTCAAGCAGACAGAGATGCTCCACTTAAGATTGGTGTGGTGGGTTTATTGGGTGCAGCAATGTGCACAATTTCTCTATTGTCTCTTGATGTGTACATTAATGATCAAAGCGTCCTGGGAACTTGTCCAGGTGCGCCTTTTCAGAGGTCCTGCTAATCCAAGGTTTAGGTTTTCGATGACAGGGACTACTGCTGAGGTAAATTCTCCATGACTATAGGAGTTCTACTTGGTATCTCATCTCTTCTGTATGTTGACCTCAAACTTATTATCACAACCGACAGTAATAATTATACTTTGGCTGTTGGTATCTGGTTGAAAGGAACAAACATGGCATCTATTTGACTTTTTATGCTGGAATCTGTGGATGCAAAAATTTTTTTATAGTGTAGTTGCTTTGCTTTACTAAGTGAATCACTTCGGCCTTGTGTTTGTAATGTTTTCTAGGAGATCTATCCTATAATAATTCTTTTTCTCCTTCCCTTTTAGATCATGAATCTGAGTAACTGTGTCCCTTCATTTTTTTTCTCCTTTATAAATGTTTGAAGAGATACTATATTGATGGTGCTGTTTTATACATTTTTCGGATATGGTTTTTCTTTTCAGCATCAGAACTTGAGTGTTTTACTGCAGCTATAATGATGTTAAACGTTACTTGTTTGTTTTTAGTGTTTGCTTCTGATTATTATCCATGCTTTCTCCAGATTCGACAATTCAGGCGCCTGGAGGATGGTTCTCTTAACGCAGTTACCCGTGGTCAACAGCGCTTCCATTTGAAGCGCTGCTGGATTGATGCTGAAGGAGTGGTTAGGCTGTCTTCAGTGTGGTCTCATTAAAGCTCTAGACAAAGACATATCCTATGTTTACTGATCTAGTTGTTTAATCTCACTGTATAGCCCTGTGGAGAGGTGCAAATAATTCATGAAGATCTTCCTTTGAGGACTCCTAATGATGCTTTTGGAAAATTACCTTCATCAAGTTATTTGGGAATCAATCAATTTTCTGGAACACATCCTTCGGAATATCCTCATGGTAAACTGTTGGCATCCGCAGGGGAGGATGACGGTTCAGATGATCATTCAGAAGAAAGTTTTGAAAGTGCACTTTCACTCCCGGAGCGGAGGTTGCATCACTCTCTAATTGGTGCTTGTTATGAAAGTGATAGCAAGGATGGATCAACTTGCAGTGATGATGATGAACTCCAATGTGATTCAGAAATCAATATGGACATGCTGGATCATGATGGCATTGCATCTTCTGTTGAACTGAAATCAAAGTTTGTGAATGCTAGTTGTCATAGCGAGAGAAATTTGACATCTGCAAGGCAATCCTGCAGTAGTTCATTTAGTCTGTCTCAGAGGAGGCCAGCTGATAGACATCACGGTGTCTCCAAAGCATTTTGGCCTTATTGGGTGTACCGAATGTATGATTCCTATAGTCTTGCTCAAAGGGTTGCAGGTATCAATTTATGTTCCGTTTCAAATCCGATCTTTCAGTTGTTGCTGTGCAATCTAGCTCATGTGAAATTTAATTCTAGTGATTTCTCTTATTTTATGAGTAGTATATGCTAATTAAATGTGCTTCAATATAGCTGGAATGCTATAATTGCATTCCTCCCGCCATTGTCATATTTCGTAAGGACCACCTTTGAATCCCATGGCAATGTTTTGTTTTTTTTTTTTAATGAAGATCTTTATTCCATTTCATTGTACCAATATGAGGGAATGAGATTTCTTTTTATGACGAAGCTTTTCTGTTTCACTCCATGAAATAGTATTCTGATAGCCAAACAGATTATCAGTAGCCTATTTTTTGAATAATTTTTGTTGTCTTTCATCTGAATGAAAAACTTCAAGTTATGACGGCTGTGGGTGGTCATATCATCTTCTTTTATTTGATTGAGAAGTGCTTTGTTTTTCTCCTGTGGTCTTGGCTAATTAGCGTCTATCTCTATCAGCATGTATGCTTAATCATTTAATCAATCTTTTCTCTGTTGTTTGGCATAACTACTTTGTTGATTCAATGTCTTTCTTTTGGCATTATTTTTTTTATCTTCAACGTCCAGCTTTATTGCTCAAAGCAGTGAATTTGACGTGGCTCTTGCTTTTTTCTGGGATTATTATATGTAAGTTTTGAATTTATTTGCCATAAACCTCAGTACGATGACCCATCAGGGATTGCTCATTTGTGCTATGTATCTTTGACAGAAATGTGGAAAAGGATTGTTGGTGCACCTGCTATGGATGATCTACTAAAGAAGCCCGATATCCTTTCTTTTCAAATAGCTAGTAAAATCCCTGTTTCCAAAGCTACAAGACAAGAGCTTTTGGACATAGATGGTGTATCATATCGATTGCGGAGGGAAATCGAGATACTAGAGTGCTTTGATCGTATACGCTGTAAAATTTGTCAGGTAGTTATAGTTACACGTCTGTATTTTCTGTCTGTATCTAAGCAGTGAAATGGGATGCAAGGTCACTGGAAAATGGGTATCATTATGCTAATCTTTGTTTTTCCTTGTAGACAATCATTGCAAGACGAAGTGATATGGTGGTAATGTCAGCTGATGGTCCCCTCGGCGCCTATGTGAATCCATATGGATGTGTCCACGAGATAATGACACTCTGTAGAACGAGCGGGATAGCACTTACTGGACGACCTGTCACAGAATATAGCTGGTTCCCGGGGTATGTTTTGCATACCTACGTAAAACCTTTTCATATTGATAAATCACCTAGAAAATTCTCAATTTCTGAGTCTTTTTCTTTATAGGGGACAAACCTTCACCCACAGTACGCATCTTTCCTGATGTGTTGGTCATTTTTTAGGCGTGGAAATAATCGTTTATAAATTTTTGTGCGAACGCGCCTGTTCTCTACTCTGCACTCGCAAAGGAGTGAGGAACCAGGGAACACACTTGCAAAGTAGATCTCCTTTTCTTGTTTGATCTGTTTGGAAGCTTTGTGAGTTTATAATGCTAGTAAAATCAGTTAGGAACAAACTGTTGATTTGTGGAAGTAGGTAATCGATTTAACTGGTATGTGACATGAGCAACCCTGCAGATTTGATGGTAAATAGTGGAGAGAGCTACATTTCTCTTGTTTCTTGCATTGAATTTCATAGCCAACATTATGTGGACTTAGGAGTATTTATGTATAATTGGCATATGTAAACTGTGCAGATATGCATGGACGATTGCAAACTGTGGAGCCTGTAATACTCAAATGGGATGGCTGTTTACGGCCACCAACAAAAAACTGAAGCCGAAGTTGTTCTGGGGCATCAGAAGTTCCCAAGTTACCGATGACTTGAGCTAAGTAAAAGTTATAGCTTGCTGTATAAATGAAAAGCGTAGTACAAAGTATTGTCATGATATCACACTGAAAATAATCCATCTGTGAATAAAAAAGCTCAATGTTGTTAAGGCTAGTAAGGAGTGTTGAGATACAGTAAGTTCCCATGGTTTCACTGTAAGGCGTCCGGCTGTCTTTGTCAAGATGGGCGTATTGTTGTGGAGTGTGGCGAGACATTCATCCCGCCTCATTGTCAGCAGTTTTCAGAGACCAAAGCCCCAAAGTCAGGTCGATAGTTCGGGTCAGGGCGCTCTGAATCCGAAAAAGATGTTCTCGCAGGTCGGGATAGCTCATTTTGGTATTATCTGCCTAACTGTTGCTTCTGTAGATACGTATACGTGGGGGCTTTGGGGAAATGAGAGCAGGCGTAAATTCATTCGCGTTTTTAACAGGTTAAAAGTCTGAAGTTTGGCTTCACTAACTTATGGCCTTGGCTCTTAATCTAAGCGCACCATCTGTAAAGATTAAATCACCCGTATCATTTCTTTAGGAAAAGAAAATTACTTATTTATTATCCTCGTTTACAGATCATAACAGAATGTCACGTGCTTTTTTTTTTGTAATATACTTCAAATTATATTTTCTGTCGTGTTGTTTCAGTCTATTAACAGTTCCTTCACAATCTCTTTTGTTCTTCGCTTTACAAAACCTGTCTATTTGCTTTTAGAAATGGAAAATGAACCGTATACTCTAACTATATGATGTCTTAATTCTGTTTTCTTTATTTTTTTCAAAATAGCCATTTATACATGAAGTTGATATAAATTGAGAATTTCGTGGATCAAACAGATAATAATGGGTTTGATTTCTTTGAAAATGTAATCAAATGACTGCACAAATAGTCGAAATGAATGTCTTCTCCGATGTGCTAGACAATACATTGACTATAGAATCAACAGGACAGGGTCATTATTAATACATAGATTTCATGCATACTGACAATTACAATATAATTCCTTACATATTCAGGTATTTTTACATAATACCTGAATAAAGAAGCTTAGGGTTGGCCCTAAAAACATGATCCATATTTTGCTTCTTAGTGTTTTCTAACCTAAACCCAATTATTTATCAGCACAGGGGTGGCATTCTTTCAAGAATAGTTCCCCTATTCCCAAACCCTAACCAACCACCCTCCCATCTAACCTCTTCTCCATCCAATCAATTATATCCTGACCAATCTCCTCCCTCTCTGGTTCAAACAATAGGTCGTGCAAGAATCCCTCGTACAGCTTTATGTCCTTCGCCTCGGAGGCCGCCTCGTTGTACAGGTCCTGTGACGCCAGGGGATCAGTCACCCTGTCCGCGGTTCCATGCAGCACCAGGAACGGAATGGTGATGGCACCAATGTTCCTCATCAAGTAGGCAGATATCCTCAGTATCTCGTGGCCGGTCCTGACCCGAATGGGTCCAGTGTAGACCAGTGGGTCTGCGTACTTGGCCAATAAGGCCACTGGATCTCGACTAACGGGGATTCCCCTTTTGTTGGCACCTTTGAACTGAAACCTTGGCGCCACCAGAAAAAAATAGTGGAGCCACGGCCTGCATGAAAATATAGAAAGTAAGCTCACTTTTTCTTCAGTTTAGATGATGTTGTAATCTAACAACTACCAAGCGTACAATAAGAATCAGGGTGGAGAGCATACCCCGACTATAGGGTGGGCAGGTTTGACACGAAGAGCTGGCGAGGTTAAGACGATCCCCTCCAGCATTTCCTGAATGTTTGGGAATGAAGATGCCTGGTTTCTCAAAATCAATTAACAAGTGGTCATTAGTACCAAGATTAAAAGGTCGCTACGATCTATTCTAGTTTCGAGCGCTAACTCACCTTCAGGACAACAGCCCCTCCTGTAGAGTGTCCGAAGAGAAAACAAGGTACTCCTGGGTTCTCCAGCTTGATTTTCTCCAAGAATGCCCCCTATTAATAACAATAAAATAAAACCAATTTTGGTAAGAAGTATCTGAGTTTTCTAGGTCATAACTCTTCCCCAAAAGTACACAAAAAGACGGACCACAATGTGTACGCAAGATTGACACCAAGGTTTTTCCTCATAGCTGATAGATAACCTAGGCAATTGGCCAGAGAAATAAATCTTACAACAGCTTGAGCAGATGCTAAACAATTTGGCAGTTCTGTTCCCATTCCCAACATATATTACCTGTAATCAGTCTACAGAATATAAACAGACCACACTGACAAAATACAAGTGAAATGGCTTTGATTGAACAAATATCCAATGTAAGAAGGAGACCACACACCATCTTATACTTATTTCTTTTAACTCCAGAAAAGGAGTTATAAGTAATAACAGCCAGAAAAGTAATTCCTTCTTAACTGAAAAGTCGTGATGGAATTATAGAAAAGAAGAAAAGAAAGAATGAAATAAATAAATAAAAATCCCTCAGAAATTCCGAGGCTATCGTCATGAAAGAGAGGAAAGCGGAAGACCAAAAATAGAGAATTTTCCTCTAGAAGACACGAAGAGTCCAGCAAATGAAACTGAAAACCTACAAATATTGAATCCACAAAAATCAACCTCCCCATAATAGCCTTTATCTAATACAATTGTGAAAACCCCTCAAACATTACTGAAAAAGAGGAAGGAGTATCAGATTGAGGCTTACGGTATCCGCAACCACATCATCGAGCGAAGGCACATATCCATGCAAGCCATCACTTCCACCATGACCTGCATGGAGAACACAAAAGTCACCCAGAGAATCAGCATCGAATCAAATATATAGTTTGGCAAAATTGTGTAACAGATATCTAGGCTGAAGGACTAAGTCTCAGTTTGTTTACAGAAGATTCCTGCTTACAAATGGCACAAGGACGATCAATCCTAGCTATGGTCATTGCGGTCACCAAATATAGCAATTCCGAAAATCAGACCAACTTCAAATATATGACAATGCAAAAGCTCACAAACACAATAATACAGAACACACCACCAATTGCCACAAATAAAAGGGATTCAGAAATACAGTAACAAGAATTTCTCAATTACCAATCCAGTCCATCGCATATACACCATAGTTGCACGAAGTCAGCTGCCTTGCAAAATGAGCATATCGTCCACTGCAGAAAGATTCCAAGCACGACATAAATTGATAAAAATAAATTCAAAATTCCCATAATTAAAAGCGAGAAAAACCAATGATCTTACCCATGTTCATTAAGCCCATGAATGATGATAAGGATACCCCTGAAAATAGGAAAAAAAAAATCAAAGAAATTTTCATAAAGGGATGAGGAATATGCATGATGCAGAGGGTGCCTCCAAGTACAAAGCAGGGAAAATATGTCACCAAATGATTCATTTACAAAGCCACCATGTACAATAAACCCATTAAATTAACGGGGAACTCATTACCTATCAAAATTGGTAGCACAAGCCTCGTACAGTATTAAAGTTTTTCTGCCACAACCTATTGCTCAGTCTTAGGCATGTTAACAATCTTTCTAAGGGTAAAGATGCGTGAAAATCCCCTCCTCCCTCTATCTCTATCCCTCTCAATGTACACAATTGGGTAGCCCTTCTGTTTCATATATCGAGCTTAAAGTGAAATCTAGTTTGATCTTACTTCATTGGTCAACCCACTACAGTAAGGAGCCACATGTATCATGCTCAGAGCACCCAGAACTATAGCAGCAAAGTATTGGACATAGGGAATTGAAACTACAGCTGATTTGGGACTTTTTCCAGTACCGAATTGCCCAAACCCTTACTATCATCTGGCATCGTGTCTTTAATTTACCCAAGAAAATGAAGGACAAGAATTCAGTCCAACAGAGGAGTCAACATCTGTGTATGGGGATGCACTGGAATTTGACTGACAACTAAAGTTCACACAGAGACACTCGCAACACCTTTCCAAATTTAGCTACTTCGATGCAATTATCTCAAACAGAAAACCCTCGTCAAACTCTAATCAGGGGCCATCAGCATCGAACAAGACAACGGACTGCTCCAAACTAACAAAAAATAAAAGAGAAACCGGAAGGAAGGGAAGCGGATTCGCTACCGACTCACTTGATCTCCCTGTCGACCGGCAACCAGTTCCTACAGAACAGCGCATGCCTCCTCGCCCCGAGGAACAACCAAGTCCCCGACCTCATGGCGCCGCGGCCGACGTCCATATCGACCTCCTCGGCAAGCGCCCTTCTACGACGCGTGTCCTCATCCTCGACCTTCCTAAGGCGAGAAGGGGAAATCCTCCGGTGATTCCCCCCAACGGAGCAGCGGGGGAGGAGGAAGAGGAGAAAGGAGAAAAGGAAGGCGTAGACGGAGAGGATGGAGGCCCTGAGGGCAAGGAGGAGGGGGATGATGCGGTTGCTAGCGCCGGACGTGAGCTGGTCGACCTTCCGGGGCTGGGTAACAGACATGAGGGGGAGGAGCGACGCCGGTGAAGGGCGGACGTAGGGTATGGAATCAAACATTTGCTGAAAATTTCGAGGAGAAGCTACTTTATAGGATTTAAACCTCCCATCCATCCCATGGCCTCCTGGCGTTGACGTAATTAAAAAAATTCAAGTCTTATTTAAATTATTTTGGGGGAGAGTTTTTGTTACATAGAATTAGTCAATAAATATTTTGGTTTTGACATGGAAAATTTCCAAGTCATGGATTGAAAATTACTAATTTTAGTTGATATTTCATTCCCGAAATAAATAAATAAATAAAAGAGAGAGACGAAGACAAAACACGAGGAGGGTGGCGACGGTCCATTCCTCCCCCCGCCTCCAATTCCGAGGTCCGTGTCTTCGTAAGATTAATTGAGAAAAAAATTTATAAACTACGGACGAAATTAAAAAATTTCATAAACATCATATTTAAGTCGTTCTACTAAATAGTGACTGAAAGCGACTAACGGTACGTGCACGTAACAGTCACGTTGTTTACTAAAATCGACTTTTTTTAGTAAACTTTACTAAAAATCAACCTTTTTTTAGTAAAATGTTTAGTAAAAAGTTGTATCGGGTTTAGTAAAGTTTACTAACGATTTTACTATGTTCAACAGTAATTTACTAATTTTCCTTAAAAAATTAGTTAATCATTACTAATTTCGTTCGACAGCGAACCGGAAAAATTACTAAACTTTGAAATTTTACTAAATCAAATTAGTAAAGTTTACTAAAAATGAAGAGTGATAAATTAGTAAAAGTTACTAAACTACATTTCGTAAATCGGAGGACAAATTTACTAAAAAGTTTAGTAACCAGTTACTAAACTTGAACAGTGATATTTTAGTAAAAGTTACTAAAAAATTATGGAAATCACCGATATTTTTCGTAAACGATTACTAAAATAATCTGAAAATTTAGTAAACAGTTACTAAACTTTTTAGTAATTTACTAACCTAAATAGTACATTCCGAACATAACTACTAACCTATTTTCATTGTGAAATTACTATTTTACCCCTTCGTCGTCCCCTTCGTCCCCTCCGATTCTCCTCTTCGATCGCCCCTCTGGATAACATCATGACTTCAGGTACGATCCCCTTGTCGTTCGTCGTCTTCATTTTCCTTTCGCCGTCCGACAACCCAAACCCTAACTCGTGTTCCCCCTTTGTCGTTCGTCGTCTTCATTTTCCTTTCGTCGTCCGACTACCCAAACCCTAATCCTTATTCCCCCTTGTCGTTCGTCGTCTTCATTTTCCTTTTGTCGTCCGACAACCCAAACCCTAATCCGTGTTCCCCCCTTGTCCTTCGTCGTCTTCATTTTCCTTTCGCCGTCCGACAACCCAAACCCTAATCCGTGTCTCCCCCTTGTCGTTAGTCGTCTTCATTTTCCTTTCGCCGTGACAACGCTTATCGGATTAGGGGGTAAAATAGTAATTTCACAATGAAAATAGGTTAGTAGTTAGGTTCGGAATATACTGTTTAGGTTAGTAAATTATTAAAAAATTTAGTAACTGTTTACTAAATTTTTCAGAAAATTTCGCTCAAAAATTAGTAAAAGATTACGAAAAAAAGTCATTTTTAGTAATTTACTAACGATTTTACTATGTTCAACAGTAATTTACTATTTTCCTTAAAAAATTAGTAAATCATTACTAATTTCGTTCGACAGCGAACCGGAAAAATTACTAAACTTTGAAATTTTACTAAATGAAATTAGTAAAGTTTACTAAAAATGAACAGTGATAAATTAATAAAAGTTACTAAACTACATTTAGTAAATCGGATGACAAATTTACTAAAAAGTTTAGTAACCACTTACTAAACTTGAACAGTGGAACTTATAAAAAAAAACTTGAACAGTGATATTTTAGTAAAAGTTACTAAAAAAATGTGGAAGTCACCGATATTTTTCGTAAACGGTTACTAAAATAATCTGAAAATTGTCGAGTAACTTTACTAAACGCGAATTAGTAAACTTTACTAACTGTGAACAGTGAAAAATTAGTAAACTTTACTAAACCCGATACAACTTTTTACTAAAAAGTTTACTAAAAAAGGTCGATTTTTAGTAAAGTTTACTAAAAAAAAGTCGATTTTAGTAAACAACGTAACGGTTACGTGCACGTACCGTTAGCCACTTCCGACTGAATTTATAAAAAATTTGCTATTTCATATTAGGATAAATTCGTTATTTGAAATCGTTTTTAAGGAAAACTAAGTCTTAAAAATGGTACGTGCTTGGTTGGTTCATGCAAAGGGTCTTTTAAGTGGGTCTATCATCCAGCTTCACAAATCTAAAGAGTTCCTCACACTTCAGATTGTATCTCCGAAGATTGTATCTCCCAAATGAGGGGAAGAAGACCTTATTTATAAGAGTTAAAGGACTCATGTAACTTCTCTAACCGACGTGGGACTAGTTGCATATGGTTTTAGGGCTTTATTGGGCAAAACTATGGATGACTAGAGTTGGGCCGGGCCATGAATTATGTTAACGTATGGGCTAGACCTACATTTATATAATTGGGTTGGGCTCATTATTTATGTTAACCCAAATTATTTAATGGGTTGGATCATCCCGAGGGTTAAAATATATTGTGCTAAAAAGAAATGTGATTGCACTTGAATAATATAAGCCCAAGACCATATAAGGCCCCAATTGTATGAATTTCACATAAGCGTAAAATATTTCATAATCATATAAGTTGATGTAATATATTATTCGAACGACAAAAGGAATGAAATGAAATGTTCGTTCCGTTTCGTAAGAATTTGTCAATCAAACGAATGAATGATTCAGAATAAAATCCATTTCATTACATCCATTTTGGATATTATTCCCTAAGAAGGAAAGGAAAAGGAGTGGTCATTCCATTCTCCATTTTATCACCCTCTCATTTTATTTCATTCCCTTTCACAAACCAAATGTCTCATAAATGTAATAACCACTTACATGCAAAACAAAAAATTGAGTTTCTTATAAGAAAAGTAAAAGTCTACACGCTGGCAAAAAAAAAAACAAGGATTATCAACAAATCGTGTCCCGATCACGCCACAAACAAACATATTCGAAAGACGAAATCCAAGTGTAACAAGAAGAATATAAGAAGAAAAACATTAAACCTTAGGATGAATAGAAATATTTTCATCCACAGTCATCCAAAGAAACTCCAAATGAGGAGATAAAGAGATTGAAACTGAGAATTTTATCAAGACTTGGTTGTTTTTGTTGTTTCCGTCTAAAAAAATTAAAGTCATAGGTTATCTAAATTAGAATGGCCTATGGATGAACCAGACTCGATAAGGAGAGAAACAAAGGCTTTGCCTGATTTCAACTTACCTTTGATTAAGATCACAATCTGTCGCTTGCTTGATTTTAAGCATTGCCTTGTTTCAACTTACCCTTGATTAAGACCACAATTTGTCGCTCGCTTGATTTTAAGATCGTCTCGACTTTATCGTTTGCCCAGAAAGTAGCATGTTCCAAACTTCATTTGATTAAAACCATACACATTTCCATCACTCACTTGATATTGAATATCACTTGGACTTTATTATTCGCCTAGAGAATATCAAGTTCTAGCCCATCTAGATAAATGGCGTTGGTACTACTTGAGTATACATGTCACGAGAAAGCAGTGTAAAGAGGTAACATGACAAACATAGGTTACTCGCACGAAGATCACTATCCTAGGGGGTAGTTGAGATTCAAAGTATAGAATATATGTGACACGAAGACCACTCTGATATCCTTTGAGATTCACAGTATAAATAAGAAGAATACTCCAATATATTAAGAAGTAGTTGGCATTTACTGTATAAATAAGATTTTTACTTATGGTATATTACATGCAATCACAATTATAAAAATTGGGTTACCGCTTTTTTATTAGTTTTATGGCGCTCTATTATTTATTTATGTGTTTTCTCTAAATTGAACTCTACATGCATGTCCATGAATTTGGTAAGTATTTCCTCTTATTAAGCATTATGTATTTTTAACTCTCACATGTTTACTATTCAACAATTATTTTATTATCAAACGTTTTTCTGTTTTAATTTCTTGCCATGAAATAGTGATTCACATGTAAATTTTGAATTTGTTAGCCGTGAGATTATGCGGATCTGATCGCTACCATATATCACTAAAAATTACTTTATATTTCAAAAGTAGTTAAAACTTTATTCCATTTCGTGCTATTTAGTAAGTGTGTAACGATATAATCTTATATAAAGAATACATCAATTTCCAACTGTTTTGAAAAAAAATATTTATTGAAGCTCATTGGATTTGAGATCAAATATATTGAAATATACTATGGCAAGGATATATGTTTTGGGAATATTTTCGTTGGGATGAATTTTTCAAGAGTAGAACCAAAATGCAATGTGGAGAAGCTATGCTATGTGCTATCTTCATTCGGTAATAAATGAAGTCATACCCTTCCTTCAACATTCAGCGTTTACATTCATATTTCATTCAATGTCGCATTGCAACCGGATTCCTACTTCAACCGTGATATTGGTGTCCTCACCTCCTTGCTCTGGAGTCTCCAGCCGATGTGTCATTGAAGCGTGGTTGTAATTCAACACACAGATTATTGCTCGCAACACAAAAAAAATAGCATCAATCTTGAACTCTTCTACGATCAATTCCACCAAATCCACCAAGACAGATGTTCTAGAACCTCTCTACACGGAATTTAATCCTCCAACATCAATCTTACACATCTCCGCATTTCCAAACAATTTATAACAACATTCACAATCAACCATCACTGATTCACATGTTACTACAGTCAAATGCAACAATCAAACCTTAGTACAACTTCCTCCCATCATTCTCCACACATTTGTACATCTTTCGCACCCTTCTTGATCGTCTTCTCTTCCTTCTTTTTTTCTTCCCACTTCCTCTAACCACTTCCATTTAACTCCCACCGCCTGTGGGTTCACCTCTCCCTTTTATACTTTCCCGTATTTATGCATTTCTTCTTGTAACTCCTTCATCTTCTCTCCACACTTCAATTAAGTCCCTTCCTTTTTTATTAATCTTCATTTTCTCTTTTTACTCTGAAGTCCTCAACTTCTCGTATTTATAATTCAATCCCTGCAACACTTGAACATATATGCATCATATTCATTACCCACCATTCGCTATTTTATCCCCACACATCAATCTTCTTCAAGAACCTCCAGGCTTTTGCTTCGATGATATGTAATAACGATACGGGGAGGTGGTTGCTGTGTGGGTGATTTCCACTAAGATGCCGGAAGGAGATTTGATCGGATGGAGTCTTTTGGAAATGTGAGGATGAATGTCACCGTTAAAGCAGGCGTTCTATTGCCTAGGAGTGAGTTCAATCCTCCGACCCTTACCCTAACGACAGGGAAAACAAAGAAGAAGACAAGCAAGGATCGGTTGATGACAAGAACAAAGCCCCGAAGTACTTCATTTATCCTGGTGATTGTCAACTAGTAAAGAATTTTTTAGAATTTATAACATTTTATCAAAAAAATTAATTTTCCTCCTTTCTGTTTCATAATTGTTTAAATGTACACACAGTTTTATTTATGGGAATATATAATTTTTTGCTTGAACATGTAAAATATATTTCATAAGTTGCGTCATCAACATTTACCAATCTTTTGAAGACTAAGGCGGCAGGCCCGTCACAAGGCCACGGAAGGGCCGCAAGAAGGTTAGACTTAAATGTCTTGGGTGTAGGAGGGGCCGCGCGAACGTTGGGCCCTGCTACCACAAATTATGACGTAGACTCTGCCACGATGGACAGAACTTAGGCTGGCGCACCTCCGCAGTGTGCAATGGAGGTCACAAGCCTAGGCCACAACACAAGCCTCATTGATCAGCAGTTGACCCCGTCCAGGTAAGTATGTTGCTCTGATTTCTGGCCTCCGTATTTATACACCTCCTTCTCCGCCCCTTTCCTTCCCCTTCCCGATGAGGGATATAGTAGATGGGAACACCAAATCACATGCTATTATCAAAAAATACAACGCAAGCATTCGGCCCTGAAACATGGCAATACCTAGCTGATTCACAGGATAAAGAAGCTGAACAGAAATTCAGTCCTGGCAGCCAAGTCCATTTTCATTCACTTTGTCGTTTCGCAAAACGATACCAAAATCCTAGCAGTATTGAGGGTAGGGGTGAACATTCGGTGTTTCAAATCCGAACCAAACCAAATACCGAAATTCCAAATTTCAAACTTCTAATTTTTTGTCCGCCAAAAACCGAACAGAATTCCAAAGTTTCAAATACTGAAATATCAAAATTATTTCGGTACATTCCTCCGGGTTTGGTATTTGGATTTTCCAAATTTTTAAGTGAGCCGATAATGGACCCAATGCTAATTAAAAAAGAAATTCAATCCAAGTCCATAAATTTCAAAAGCCCATAAAAAATAAAAAAATCAAGCTCATAATTTTAACAAATTAAAGAAAACAAAATCTAACGGACTTGGGATCTAACATAATGCACAACCAACATCAAACATTATGTGATGGTAATGTTATACGAAGTAGGGCGGTAGCTCCGGTCACGTGGTTGGGCTGGCTCATTGCAAGTAAACCGCCATGTTCGCTCTCAGAAACGCCAAGATCGAGGTAAAAAATTGGATAGGAAAAAAAAGAAAGAGAAAAAAAATTAACATGTAGGAAATCGAATCCCTCAATTGATTGTAGACTGCCTGATGACACAAGAGTTGTCAAAAGCGCACTCTAACCGCGCTTAAAGTGCAGAGCTCAGCGAAGAGCATCCCCAGCGCTTCGCTCTCAAGCTCTGGAGCGGCCCGCACGAAGCGCGCGCTTAGGAGGCGCTTTCGGCTTTAAGCGCGAGGCTCAGAGTGCAGCCAAAAGGACAAAAGTGTAACGGTCCTAAACTAAACCCTATTTTCCGTTTTTGTCAGAAGCACTCCCTCCCAGCGCCAGAAGCCCTCCCTCCCTCCCAGCGCCAGAAGCCTTCCTCCCTGTCGCCCAGCTGGACCCCGTCGCCCAGCCTGACCCCGTCGTCCGGCCGGACCCCGTCGCGACCCTCCCTCTCTTGCTATGATTTTTTTATTTCTTCTCTTGCGTATGTGGGTTTTGATTTCTTCTGTTGCGTATGTGGGTTTTGGAATATGTGTGGAGTCCATTATCACAGTGTGGCGTTTTGATTTGTGTGGAGTCCATCATCACAGTGTGGGGTTTTGACTAATGGAATCCGAATAGCAAATTAACCACAGTGTGGGGGCATATTAGGATTAGCTCCCTCTCTCGCTTTGGACGCATATTTAGCTCCCAGACGCTCCCAGCTCTGATTGTCTCTTGTCAAATATATGTGGGTTTCGATTTATGTGGTTTCGATTTCTGATCAAATCTCATGCTATTTGTTGGGACTGATTTTAGGAATGGATTCATCGGACAAATCTTCGAAAAGATATATTGGCTAGAAGTACAATTACGTGAAAGATCCAAAACAGCCGCATGCGGTGAGTTGCAATTTCTGTGGCTATATGTCGAAAGGCGGCATCTTCCGTTCAAAGCAACACAAAATATGATCCTTTAGGAATGCTAAATCATGTAAAAAATGTCCTCAAGAGGTGAATGATGAGTTACGAAGTAAGATGGACGAGGCAAGGATATCGCGTCTAGAAGCAATTGGAAGAACTACATCCATCCCAATCGACGACGACATCCAAATAGACGTGGATGATCCCCTTATACGATCGAAGAGAGCTGCATCATCGAGTGGAGAAGTATCTTAGAAAAGAACTAAAGGAAAGGGTCCTATGGATCTATTCTTAATGGAGAATGGCAAGATGAGGCAGCAAAGTGTGGTGGATGCATGTGACAAAGAGGCACGAAAAAGAAGTGCAAGAATACGTGACGTGCCGAGAAAGCGACGTGAGGAGCTTGCCGTTCCCGGACAACTACTTCGACGTGGTGACGTCGGCCGTGTTCGTCCACACAGTGCGCAAGGCATACGGGCACTGCACGCCACACGATGGAGGCCGCCATGGAGGGAATGACGGTGGTGGGGGAACTCGTGAGGGTCCTAAAGCCAGGAGGGATAGGGATCGTGTGAATCACTCTTGACAATTTATGTGGGCTGAAAGATGTTCATGGACCATGAGCCAAAAAGCCCAAAGTAAAAAAAGACCGATTAAATTTCGATTTGTTTGAAATACCGAATTAAATATCTTAAAATACCGAAACCGAACCGAAAACCGAACTTTTTCATAAACATAAAACCGAATAAAAAACCAAACTTTTTCATAAACATAAAACCGAACAAAAAACCGAATACCAAATACCGAAATGTCAAAACTTCGATTCCAATTTTTTTCTCACCCCTAATTGAGGGGCTTACAACCTCAGTCACCTTTTCTCACTTGAAATAAGTAAAGTCCCAAAATGATACAAAGCAAAACACGAAATGTCGTATATTGTAATTTCAGCGTGATAAAACTCCACAAGCCAACATTCACGTGGACGGGGGAGACAAGAATATGAGAAGACACCGATCTGATTACTAGTAGTCCAAAACTATTGGCCTTTCACGTAATCTATAAGGAGGCGATCAAGGTCAAAATGTCGAACAAGGCATTTCTGCACCACAAAAAGCTCGGAAGAATCAGGAGATAATATACATTGATAAAAGACAACAGTAAGAAAGAAAACATCCTCGCAGTTATGGTGGAATTAATTAAATGACAAAAAATAGATCATCAATGATTATAGACATTCACTCATACATGATCTTAGCAAGAAGACGGGCAGACAGAAAAATCTAATGCAGAAAAATGTTACTGACTCTTTTGGACCATCGGCATAAGAACAATGGTTGTGAAAAGGAGGATTTTAACGGGGGATTGGACAATGATTAAAGAAATGGCATCATGGTGTGAATCATGATAGTATAAATACACACCTTGGTTGTAAAAATATTTTCAAAGATGCTGTTTTAATGCCATGATCACAAGATCAATAATTATTAAAAGAATAACTTAATCATTCTGTCAAATTTCTTGCTATTATGGATGTCAATGATAATCATTCTGTCAAAGCTCTTGCTATTATGGATGTCAATGATAGACTTGGAAAAATATATTCACAATAGAAAATAATTGATGGATTCTGGTCAGAATCTAACTCAACTCCATTGAGTTTCTAAAACATTACCTTAGTAACCGGCAATAGAAAAGACCCTGAACCAGAACCAAGTTCAGGGAACCGTGCTATCTCTGTTGCCTTTTCGAACAATATATATGTTGGAGTTCGTTGCACGCTTCCTGATAAGGTGGTGAGTAATGAGTTGACATAACAATTGCCAGTTTATCGGTGCCCCTTGCAGAACTTCTAAAATAACATGCCTACCTAGTGATATCCCAAACTTCTCAGCAACGTTTGGGAAGAGGCCAATATCGACAATGCCAAAAGATAAATTTTTGTTGGAGTATCTATTAAACAATATAAAAACAGACATCATAATACGAACAAGATAACCACGAGGAACCAAAGGTTAAGAAACAGACATACGTGATAGAAAGCTCCGGAAAGCATCGACTTGTACGTATGCATGACGACGAGCATGAAGTGGTAAATTCAATCTGCAGAAATCCTATCCAACATAAGCTATAGAACAAAGAAATAAAACAGAGACCTGCAACACTGAGTTTATCTAACATGGATTTCATATGTAGAGGGACTGCCCAGTCGCGGGCATTTGTTTCAACAAGTACTGTCAATAGAGGATGCCAAAAATCTAGACGCCAATAGAACGCCACATCAGCAGAGAAGAATCTATGACGCACTTGACCACATCATAAGGAGATGGTTTTTTTAGCCTAAACACTTCCCTTTATATTGAACACTGAACTCTTTTATTCAACAGAATCTAAACGGTATCTGGCTTTGCACATCAGCTTTTTCACTCCATATAATCTCAAATATATTTGCTTCTATTACAAAAAAAAAAGGTATTTGCCTCTCCTTCTAACTTTACGAGAACTGCTGCCTAAACAGTTTTTCACATGCTAGTGCATGCCGGACACCACAAAGAATCGTTCACCTTTATGCAGAACTTCCAGGAGCAAACCAATAGAAATTAAGAACCTTTTAGAGTCCTATTGCAAACAAAATAACCTTAAGCCGAAAAAAGAAAATCTACGGTAATAGATGGCACAATACATTCAATATATCATAGTTTCAAGTACTCATAGAGTGTCGAAGACCAACCAGCCAGTAATTTGATGAGGTCCCTTCAACAAGTGCTGTTTCTAATTGAAGTGGTGTCAACTTGTGTGAACTACCTACAGCCATCATCGTTCATCCAGACCTCAAAAACATGTCGACATAACTTGCTCTAGCATATAACATCTTCTAGTCAGTGAGGGGCAAAAGCACCACATACCTAATCCTTGAAAAGGAGGCTGTTGAGTTAATGTATATAACACTGTGAGGAAAGATATGAGCAAAGGAAGTCAGACTAATCTGAAGGTGAAATCAGGCATAATACATTCGAGTAAGAAGGGTGCCACAGAAATAATTATCTTATTTTCAATGAGAATACTTCAAATGGGGATCAATCGTCAGTACATACCAAAGAAGACCACAATGTACCAGATGGTCAGGTGGTAATCAATAAGCAATGACAGGACAATCAGAAAAATCTGACAGGTAAACAAATTGCACGAATGTGAGAAAAAAAAATGATTGGATGAAAGATTAATGCACAATAATGTCCGGATAGGAAGATAACAACTCCAATAGATAACATAAATGAATAATCGCAGGATGCATGATAGTAGACCCATCACCTTTGCGAAGAGGAAGGTGTCAGCTACGAAGCCCTCCCATGTTTCCTCTCGCACCATCTGGCATAAGACGGGAAAGTGATTGACGGAATACAAATATTAGTGTAGCCCGAAGGACTTCCAGTAAACTTAAAGAGTAAAAGGAGCATAAGAATAAAAATCAGTCAACGTCGTCTAATTTTTTGTGTTTTCCCTTCGGGAGGTTAAGCTCTTACAAACTGTACAGCCTTTCTGATTATCCGGACAGAGAAAATTTCCACGCCATACACAGCTCATATCTTAAGTAATAAGCATCATTCCAAGAGGCCAGACATCAAAGAACTAGGAAAAGAAACACAGGCAAACGACTTCAGCAGCATCACTCAAGACTGCCGTCAAAACACAGAAAGAATCGAGAAAAAAGCCAGTTCACCTTGACGGAAGACAGAACCAGGAACGTCAACAAGGCCTGAATCTCCTGCACATTGGCGGCAGAACAACTCCGGTATGAGTCAAACACAGCCAGCACAGCACAGGAAAAGGAGAAACAGAAGACGCGAGGAGATCACCCGACGGAGGAGGAGGTCGAGGAGGCGAGGGGAGAGAACGAGGGAGGCGGAGGCTCGAATCGGGAGGTACGAGAAGAAGGTGAGGAAGTGGAGAAGGTAGTACGGCTCCGTCACCATCGTGTTCAGCCATTCCATCGTCTTCTTCTTCTTCTTCGATGGTCTTCTCCTTCCTTTCGATCGATCGATCGATCGAATCAACCAGCGACCCAGCGACCCCGGGTTGCTGCCTACGGCAGCAGAAAGCACAACATTGCCCACCCGTGAATTTGGGCCTAGCCGTTCAGATTTTATTGGGCCGACAGCCCAATAAAGCCCTAGAGTGACACGGTGTGGAAGGATTAGAACCCCAGGCAGTGCAAAATGCATTATTAACAGAAAGGACAGGAGGGGCAGTGGCCATGCCCATGTTTTACTGTGGTGAGGACAGCCGTAGAAGAAAGAAGGTAGGAGGAAATAGAGGGGATATGTCGGAGAGAGAGAAGCTACAAGCAAAATGGTAGTACTAGGTTTTCCCGTCACCACCACAGATGCACGGCAAATTCTCTTCCCCTTCACGTCAAATATAACCATACCTTTAACTTGCCTTACGGGTCAGCCTCAACCTTCCCAACATTATACACACAACCCCAACCCAATTCCTCCTTTCTTCCCCAAAAGGAAAAGAATCCCCCATCCCCACAATAAAAGAAACTACTACATCAGCAACACCCCCGCCCCCCCCTCCCCCCTCCACACCACTTATTCGCCCACCTGCCGGCAAATGGAATTCGCCGCCCCCTTCAGCTCCGACACCCACCCTTACCACCGCCCACGTCCCGGCCCTCCCCACCCTGTCACGGACCGTATCCTCCGTGCTGTCCACCACCGCCTCCTGCTCCTCCACCGTTCCGACCCCGACTTCTTCGTCCTCGGTACCACCGGGAATGTCTACACCGTCACCCTCTCCGCCTCCCCGTCCTGCACTTGCCCCAACCGCACCACCCCTTGCAAGCACATCCTCTTTGTTCTCATAAGGGTGCTTGGCGTCCCCCTTGACGATCCTTGCCTCAGGAGGAGGACCCTCCGCCCATGTAGACTCCGCTGCCTGCTATCCACCCCATCGGACGTCGCATCCCTTGCAAGCGCGTCGCTCCGCGCGAGGTTTCACGAGCGGTTCTTCCTCGCGAGGAAGCGCGGTGGCAGCAATGAGTGGGGGGCTCGGCCGGACGAGAGACCGGGGGAGGAGGAAGCGGATGGGGATGAGCAAGAGGCATGCCCGATCTGCCTTGAGGAGATGGGGGTGGCGGGAGGGGAAGGCGGGAGGGCGGTCGTGTGCACGACTTGTAGGAACAAGGTGCACGAGGAGTGCCAGGTCAGGTGGAAGAAGAGCCTAGGGAGGAGGTCGGCGATCTGCGTGATGTGCCGGTCGAGGTGGAGGAAGGAGAGGGAGCCCGACCGGTATGTCAACCTCGCGGCTTATGTTGGAGAGGACGACAGCAGGAGTAGGGTCGTGCCGGTGGCAGATGAAGACGGGGATAGCATATGCGGGGATTAACAAAGGCAAGGAGGTCCGAAAATGTCAATAAAAAGGAACGCTGTTGATTTCGTGGCATGACAAATGTTAACGGTCTGTAAATAGTTTATACGAAACAGTATCGGATTATAATTTTTCTTATCTCAGCATTACCAAAATTTGGTGGCTTGACCAAATTCCGCCGAAATTTGTTACGAGAAAATTAATATTAAAAGTAATTTTAAATTCGTATGTTAATTTGATGTTTATAAGTTCGTTAAAAAAATGAGTAACTCGACGAAGATCGAATTTTTTATTTTAGTAAGGTGGCATTATTTTTAACGATTTCAAAAATTTATTTCGCGAAATATTTTTATATAGTAAAAATCATACATCAACGTCAGCAATAATTAATATTCATTGAAGCCATGATGTAATTATCATTCGAATGTGATTTTAACCCCGGGTTGTTGGAGAGAATGAGAATAATGAAAGTAAACTAACTTTAAACCTTACCAAAGAAGTAGCTTCTTATGCAATGCAACAAATAAGTTCAAACGAAAAGTGAATTGGGTTTAATATTTCTTTACTTGCATAATTTATCCGCAGGATGAGTGTACTTTCCTTTTTTATGCGAGTAAACTAATACATAAAATACGTGATAAAAATAAAAATTTCCCCTTTTATGGGAGTAAATTAAATCTGCAACTTGTGTCTGGCAGTTTTACTCGGTGAAGAAAAATGGGGTGGAAAATTACTTTATTTACTTTCTTCATATCAGTTTATGAGTATTTATTTAATGCATTTTAAAAAAAAGTAAATTCGATGTGAAATTATTATGTGAGAGGAAAATTTAATACTCCCTCTTTTGTTCTCATCGCATTATATTTTCTTACCATTTATAAAATCAAATCGGAAGAATTAAAAATTTATAACTGAGAGTTTACAAAAGTAATTCACATTCTCCTTTCATATAAATTGGTTTAGAAAAGTTCCGTCTTTTTCATATTTTCAGTAATGGCGTCCATTGGACTAACTCTTTCAGTCATAGTGGCTGCCACGACGATTTGTGTCCGCATTCCTTTGGCCGAGTCCGAAGCCATCGGCGTGTGCTATGGGATGTTGGGCGACAGCCTTCCTGCTCCGGCCAACGTGATTGCGATGTACCGACAGTACAACATCGGGAAGTTAAGGTTATACCGGCCTGAAGCTGGAGCCCTGGACGCCCTCCAGGGCAGTGGCATTGAGGTCATGCTCGGTGTTGCCAACGAAGACCTGGTTGGAATATCATTGATGCCAGAGGCTGCCGCGGAATGGATCAATATCCACGTGAAGCCGTACTTACCCAGCATGGCGTTCAAGTATATTTTGGCAGGTAATGAGGTCATCCCGGGGGAGAACGCGTGTTATGTTGCCGGCGCCATTAAGAACTTGCAGAATGCGCTTACTCAAGATGGGATAAACGATATCCTAGTCAGCACCGGGGTACCGTTCAGCGTCCTAGGGAACTCGTACCCGCCGTCGGCGGCGGCCTTTGCCGACTCTGTCAAGGAAGACATGGTTGCAATCCTCCAACAACTGGCCCGTGTTAATGCGCCCCTCATGGTCCAGGTCTATCCTTATTTCGCCTACCAGAACGACCCGGCAAACGTGAGACTGGAGTATGCGCAGTTCACAGCGCCGGGGCCTGTCGTTATTGATGGGGACCTCCCGTACCAGAACCTTCTCGACGCGATGCTCGACTCCCTGTACGTTGCAATGGAACGGGAAGGGTTTCCATCCATCAGGCTGGTCATTAGCGAGACTGGGTGGCCAAACGCGGGGAATGCGGGCTTCACCTCGCCCTCTCTGGCCCTGACTTATAACAGCAATTTCTTGGACAGGGTAAGGGCGGGGACCAGGACACCGAGGCGGCCGAATGTCCCGTACGAGGGCTACGTGTTCGCGATGTTCAACGAGAACCTGAAGCCTGCCGGAATAGAGCAGTACTGGGGCATCTTCTACCCGAACACGATCCCGGTTTACCCTTTATTTTGAATTTAGTGTAATTCGGTGAATAAATGAGATTCCTTTGTTTGGTTTTATTTTCTAATAATATAATTTTAATATATTATAATAATTATTTTTTTGAATACATAGCACGAAGTCGTCGTTCTCATGATTTCGTTCTTTCAAGAGTCCCCGCGGGAGAAAGAGAGAGATTTTAGGCCTGGAGTTCAGTTAGGACCATCTTCTCTTGTCTTCCTTTTTGTTTTGGCCGTCCTTAATCTGTACCCTCCCAAAACCCTAAGGAAAAAACACTTCTTCAGTCACCGAGCGCGATATGACCGACCCTAGCGACGGCGCGTTGGTCCCACGCGCCGATCCTGCTTCCTCCCAGGTCTACCGCTTCTCCCACGGCCTCGCACCACTCCCCGCTTCGCCCCGCGTCTCCATCTCCTGGGGCCGCGGCAACTCCCTCCGTGTCTCCCTCTTCCCCCCCGACCCCGCGGCATCCGTCTGTGGAGAAGTCGTGGAGCTTGACTTGGACGGCGACCATGACGCGGAGATCGATGACGTTGAGTGGCGGCGGATTGCTCACGGGTCGGTCTCGCCCTTCGCCGTGCTGCAGAACAAGAGGAACTCGGTCTTGGCTCTCGAGAAGATGGGGCCTCCCTCTCTTTACCATTTGGAGTGGTACTTACTTTAAGGTTTAGCTTGTATTGGGATCGGACTTCGAGACTGCTTAGCTTTGAGTAGCCACGGAAATCCCGCTATGTATTAGTCAGGTTGAATTATTTCCTGGGTTCGTTGATTGTAGGTGGGAGTATGTGATGGAGTACAGCAAGGATATAAGTAAGCTACTTGGCAATTCGAAATCTGTGTCTACTGGAGTGATTGAAAGCCCAACACAAGTTTTGAAGGTGGATGTCTTTTATTTGCGGTGGAAGTAATATTGTCCTTGTAGAAGGTTATGTTTTTTTGGTGGTTCCTTCAAGTATGAGATTGATGTTCATAGTGCGTGGATGTTTCCCACTTCATAGACTGAGCAAAAACCCACTTCCTTGAAAGCTGCGTGGGAGTTGATCGAAATGTTCTATGCGGATAGACTGTGTCAAGCTTGGCTGCCTGAGCGGCTTGTTGATTGGTTATCTGTAAGGACCTTTTATTACATTATCTCTTGTCATCAAGAGTGATTTGCCAGATATCTGTTCAATATCTGATGTGTAATAACCACATTTCTGTTTTTGTGTGATATCCTGTTACAGGATTATGACACCCTTTTCTCAGCATCTAGTGCTACAGTTCGCTCCAAACTTGTGGAGTTCCAGAATGATCTTATTCGCATCCAGGTTTGGCATTATCTATTGAATTCTTTTACATACCGCAGTTTACTCCCATAGTTATTTGCTTCTGCTTGAGAGACACTTCATAATTTACTTATACAACACTTCATGGTTCACAAACACGTATATGTCCAAATACTAATTCAGAACTGCTTATTTTTTCAGGTTATTGAGGACAATCCTAGGTATTGGGAAGTAATAGGGTCCGTTCTGGCAGTTGGATGGCTAGAGATCGTGGTTAGTATCTTTTTTGTACTCAACATTTTTTAACTTTGTCTTCTTTCTTGAATTGCTAGCATAAGTTCATTCATGTATTATCTTGCAATGAGAAGGAACCTGGCATGAACACTTAAAATTGATACCTTAGGTTAATTTTTTTGCGTAGGTTAAATTGCTGCGTTTACATGGATCCTATCAGTTGCATCAGCTTAGTCGCCGTGAGGTTAGTTCAAAATGCTTTTAACTGTTATGTATATTCTTTGCTTAACAAGAAGTTAACAAAGTTTTCAAATGTCCCATTTTGCTTGATCATTACAAACTTTTGTCTGCTCTCTTATTGAAATTTGATTTGGTTGCTTCTTTATTGTATCTGCCATCCCCAAATAATAGCCACTAGAGTGTCTAAAACACACTTTCTACAACTCATCTCATTCCAGAGTTTGAATCGTGAATCTTACGAGGTCACCTTTGACATCACTACGAATTTTACTTACTGTGATACAGATTCAAGAAACATATTTAGTTTTATCGGAGCAATTATGCTTCTTGACCTGGCTGAACTTGAAGTTTGAATTTAACTAGAAGTTTCAATTGTTTTTGCCTGATAATGGTCCGAGAAAAGTTTGGAAAGACTACCTACGAGACTCTATCATGCGGGTAAATTGATAGGTTAACAAACTTTGACATTATTGTGAATTTGTTCTTTCCTGTTTTTAAAGTTAGGCTGCATAAATATATGGTCATCCTTCAGCTATTTCCTGTTGCTTGGAGAGCTAGGCCTTCTATATAATATATTGCAATTCCCCTAGATTAAAGAGAAGAAAATTTTTACATGTCCCTAGTGTTACTGTTCCTAACACACACACACACACACATTAGTTTTGGGGGAATCGCATAATCTTTGGGGTCGTAGATAGAATTCCAAGTAAAAAATTTTACCCAGAAAATTTTATTTATTGTTCGATATGTCAAGCATAACCAATCATCTGCTGGTATTTGCCATGGTTAATGTAGATTGCTGTTTCCTTACTATCATTGTTTCGGTGCTTCGCAGGAATTTAATCTAAAAGCATATGGCGTTGTTTCTTTCTGGTGTGAACTTTGTGCTTTGGCCATATAAAGCTTGTGTAAGGGTCAGGAAATTAGTTTGTCAGTGACGGTTTAGATCTAGACCTCTGATCATGGTGCAGTTGATTTGAAGTTTGTGTTTGATATATCTGGAAAGAAGACGTGTTTAGTATTCACAAGAAGAGGTTTCTAGTTTTTTTGTGGCTACAACACTTCATTTATTTATTTGTTTGTGTCAATGCAGACAGAAAATGGACTAGTAGAGGCAGTTGCTGTCCTCATCACAAAAATGCCACGTATGCGACATGAACTTGAAGGAGGACGATTAGGTGAATGCCAGAAAAACAGGCCTGATTTTACTAAGGTAAACGGAGTTTAGGTATATTGAAAAATTTTCTCTAAGTTCAAGACATGGAAACAATCCTTTTTATAACTGATTTTTACGAGGATCAAACTGTGTAGAAATTTGTCGACCTCCTTTAAGCCTCGGTCCCTAGTCAAGGAGTGTTATTCACAACACTCGTAGACCAATTGGAGTTGGGGGATTTCAGGGAGGTCCTTTTTGGCAATCTTCTTGTTCGGTGTTTCTATAGTTCTTGATTTCAATTTTCAGGCCTGGGAAAAATGGAGGGCAAAAATTATGAAGCTTGACTGTAGTTCATTCTGGGTCCAATGTAATCATCTTCCAACAAGGGAGGGTTTGAGGAATTTACTGCAGATTTTGCTGGGAAATACTAATAGCCTGTTGGCTGCAACCCATCATTGGCTGGAGCTTTTTATATCTCATCTGTTGTATATCAGGCCTTTGACATCGGTATTCCTCTGTCTGCATGCATCTTTCAGGCAATTTGGTATGTCTTTGTATAATGATTTCCATTATGCTCAGGGTCTTGACAGCATGTATAGCCTTGCCCAGAAATGTATTCAGTTGAAGCCAGTTTCTAAATCCCATAAGTTGATAAGAATTTTGATTGGAATTCTTTCAGAAAACACAGAGGTAGTGTTTCCAGTTGCTTTATGCTTTGATGTCTATTTAACCAGCTCTTATATCAGTTGATTTTCAACAATAATAGGTTGTCCTGGCAGAATGCAGTAAAGAGTATGGCCCTTGGTAAGAAGCTATAACCTGTGGATAGATGAGATATTTTTGCGTTTATTAAATGTGAATCCTGTACTATCTATATGCTAATGGTTTTACTGGTACATCTATATGGGTTTTGTGAAACCAATTATCCTTGCCAATGCGATTAACCTTTGATGGCACATGTATGTAGGATGGTTGCACATGCCACAGAGTTATTGACAACTGGAAGTGATGAAGCTGAAAGTCTCTTACGTGATGAGCGGCATAATTTGGGTGAAATTAGCTTGGAGGAACTAAATCGTATTATCTATGCCCAAGTTCTTACTTCCCATGCACTGACTTGGCAAGTAAGCACCTTCTGGATTATTATATAATGACTTTCAGCTGGTTTCCTGTGCTAAAATGAGCTGATTTTCCTTACAATTAAAGCCCAAGAGAAGTTTTTCCATTTGGAAGGAATTTATATTGATATACTGTTAATGTTTTATGTTGGCAGTCTTTTTCTGTCATGTGATGGATCTGGCTGGAGCACATATATTCGTCTTCCTATTACATGCTCATGATGTTGGCATCGAATTTCATATTATGCTGGTTTTGTTCTTTTATATGCTGTATACGAATTGGCTCTGGTCCTTTGTTTGCAAGACTAAATATTGAAGTCTATCCTGGTATTTTTGGGGTAGGATTTATCATAGTTGTTGGAGGCGCAAAAAGGCGACGCCTAAGGTTAGAGGCGAGGCAGGCGATGGCAAATCGCCTTCCCTGTCTCCAGGCGAGGCATAAGGCGTCACCTTATCTCGCCTTTTGCCAAGCAAGATGCGGCCAACGGCGGGGGGTGGAGGAAGGAGAAGAAGAGGGGATCGAGAGGAGGGATGTTGAGGCATCTGAGGGAAGGCTGTGGAGGGAGGCAATCGGGAGAAGGTGGAGGATCGAGAACGATGGCCAAATCTGACGACATTGTTCTCGGGTGGGGGAGGGGGTGGGGTGGGCGTTGTCTCAACGGGGTTTGGGTTTTATGGTTAAAAAGGAAAGGAAATTGGGGAAGGAATCATGCGAGAGTCACAGGAGGGTCAACCTCGTGGGGTCGGGGGATGTTTTTATAAGAGTCAACTTTATTGAAAGCTTTTGACTTTGTCATAATTATTTGGTGTTCTCTTAAGTTTTTTTAAAAATAAATCTATCTTATCCCCGCCAAATTAAGTTGATTATATAATTAAGTCTGTCCTTTCCCTTTTGGGAGGCAACCCCAGAAAGAAAAGTAGGCTTGGCTTAAATGTTGGACTTAAAGTAGGCTTAGCGCCTCTTGTTCAAAAGGTGAGTGCCTCTCGCCTCAGACGGGCAAGGCCTGGTCGCCTCGCATCGCCTTTCACCCTTAACAGGGTTTACTTAGTTTGTTTGCCTGCATTTTCTGTCAATGATTTTTCAGAACTTTTGGTTCACTATTATGCAAAATGGTGTCCATCAGATACTATTATATCAAGTAGTGCTTTAATGTTGGTTATGTTTACTGTGTTTATGATTTTTACTTGAATGTTTACTGAGTTTATGATTTGTACTTGAATGTTTACTGAGTTTATGATTTTTACTTGACTTTTTCATTATTCAGATTGCACCTGTCTATCTGATGTCATGCATCAAGCAGGGAGTGGGCTTGTTGGAGATTTTGTTGTACAAACAGGCTTTCCGATCTAACAGGCATTTGCATAAGGTAATTTCTAGTAGTTGGCTAGTTGCTAAATTTTCGGCATTCCCTTTTCTTAGTATTGTTATCTATTTGCTATCATCCGTCATATGCTGGTTGAACTTGTTTATGACTATTGTGTTACTTGGGATATTGCTGTGTTGGAATCAACTTTTTGTTTCAAATTGGTTTATGTAACGTTTTATCTTTTTGTTCTAGAGCTAGACCTAGTTCACGAAAGAACCTGCTGTATCTATTTGTTACGCTTCCATGTTTCTTATGTTTTGTTAGAAATGCTTTACTTCTACTCGGTTACTAAAGTTGTTTAAAAGATTGTTAATTTTTTGTGCAATTAGCTAATTGATTCTATTGTTTTTATGGTGCAGACTCTGGAAATATGCCGTCTGTATGAACTTGATCATGTCAGCTCCGGTATTATGAAGGTGCATGAGTTATCCTGTAGAATCACGAATAGTTCTATTGTCAAATCCTTCTGCTTTTAATCATGTCAAATTTTCTTCCATGTAAGTTTCGATGCAATCAAGATTGCAAGTTACATAATTCCAGGCCATTTCTTGGTCACAGATTGCTGGACTGTACCACTGGAAGCATGGAAGGAAAGGTGCTGGAGTTTTTTGGCTTCAACAAGCTGGTGATGAAGCTACCCTCAACAGAATTGCACAGCAGTTGTTTGCTTCCGTCGGGAAGTCACTTTCAGATGAAAGTTTTAAGGTATTTTGTGTCTTGCCACTGTTTTTACATTTTTTTTTTAGTAGGCTGGCTTTTGTCATGTGGAAATTCCTGTTTGGGTAGTCATGAATGTGCTTTACACATTTGTGTGTATTAAACCATTCTGCTTGATTCAGCAATGGGAAGGTCTTGTTGAGTTGTTGGGCTCTCAATCTAGGAATGCGGGGGGTCTCGAATTTCTGTACAAGTAAATATTCTTGCCCTGCCTGCTGACCAACCATCTTGGCCATTTCACACCATATTTAATAAAATTCAAGTTGCACACAGGTATAGGGATTTCAAGAAGTCACTGAAGCAGATTTCTGATGGGAAAAATACTGAAGCTGCCAAGAAAGCTGTTGATTCTCTTATTTCTGTAAGGGACACGTCTGATGTACTTTTTACTTTCTCGTTCTGTTGAGTTTGCATTTTAGAGTGATCACTAAACAGTTTGAATGCAGTGACACTTTCCATTAGTTATTCGTATTAATGCCGTCGTTTGGTTTTGCAGCTAATGAAAAACCCATCCACTCCGCAACGCTTTTGGCTGCCACTTCTGCATGATTCGGTGAATTTCATTGTGCTCCTTTGGTGTATTATTTTAAAATTGGGTCCAGTTGAAACACTTTCTCAATATATTGCATCCTATAACTGCGGGCTTTTGGTGATATTTTTTATGGAGTTATAATATGTGATCTTTTCTTCATATTTGTTAGATTAATCTTTCCACCTGATGCTTTGAGCAGTTGACGTTGCTGAATTGGCCGGGCCGCCCTTTGCTGGACGTGGAAAATACGAACTTGCTATTAAACAAGCTCCAAGAGTTGTCCCTGGCAAGATTACTACCTGAGTTTGTCGAAGCCGATGTGCCTTCTCAAGCAGTGAGCTCTGTGAGGCTTGCGCTGGCCACAAACCTCGGGCGTGCTATTCTCCAAGAATGAAAAGTCACTTTCAAATGCAGAAACGGACAGGAGACGTGTTTCGCTCAGCTTGCGATGCAGTGGCAGAGCTGCCCGGGATTTCTCCCTGCAAGGATTGGGGTCCTAACATAACAACCAATTGAGTTCTGTACGAAAATACGATTATTTTTTAAAAAAATTTACGAAATATGGTTCGTATTTTATAAAATACGAATTTACAATCAAAGGATTCGTTTTAAATTACAAAAGAGGCGAGATTTTAAAACCTGCTATTGAAATAATTAGGTGGAAGAAAATCCGCGTGCTTTTAACCTTTTATTTTTATTTTAAAGAAAAATGGATGGGGAAGGAGAACGAAACATGAGGAAAGACTGGATGGAAAAGGCGGGGAAGGAAATAGAGGGGAGGGAAAGAGGCGAGCAGGGGCAGAAATGGGATAGAAAAGTGTGGGGTGGGGGAAGATAGGGTAAAGCGTGGAAGAGGCGGGACGGAGCGTAGGGAGGTGTGGGTCGAAAGGTTTTTTTTTTTAAGAATAGCGATTGGAAGGCCGATTTTCAGTGAGGGGTGGGTCGAAAGGTTTTTTTTTTAAGAAAAGTGATTGGAAGGCCGATTTTCAAAATCGACCTTCCACTTGGTTATTTCATTCGGTGTGTTTTAAAAATTCGTTTTTTTACTAAAAAATAGGCTTTCGAAACCTGTCACAATAGTTGTATTTTAAAAATATTGGAAACACAAATCGTATTTCGTAAATATTTTATAAAACTAATTGCAAAATCGTATAAAGGTCACAAAGAACGAGGAGAGTTTTTAACCCATTTTGGTCTTGTGTGGGGGTGCGGCCCATGGCTAGGTTTATCAAGAACTTTATACTATACTGTAGAGTTTTATACGGAAATACGGTTAATTTTTAAAAAGAGTTACGAAATACGGTCCGAGTTTCGTAAAATACGGTTTTACCATCAAACGCCCCCCTCAAATTACAAAGAAGGCGGGTTTTATATAATCGGAAGGAGCCGGTTCTCGAAACCCGCCCCTATGCGGGATCGATGATGGACATGAGGGCGGGTTTCCGCCCTTCATGTAGATAATGAGAGGCGGGTTAGAACTTGGGACGTCTGCTTGGGGGGGCGGGTTAAACCCGCCCCCGGATACTTGGTGAAATTTGTTCGCCAAAGGGACTGAGTATTTTAGCGTCTGATGGGGGGCGGGTTTTGTTTTGGAATTCTTTAAACCCGCCCCATGAAGAAATAATGCAAATAAAAAAAAACGAATTAGAAACCCTTGTTTCGTAAAATAAGAAAACCAAATAATCTCAAACTCCATAACCAAACATCGAAACAATCGAAATTTCAAAATAATACTTGTTTCAAAATATAAAAGTCGAACAATATCATACATGAAAGTCCTACGAACGTTTATGACATTAGTAATTCCTACTCTTAGTCGATTTCCTCCTGACATAGGGCATAAGGGGTTTTAGAACGTGAGGTTGCTCCGATGAATCCTCCGGGTACAGTTGTGTAATTTGAGAAAGTCCTTCTCCTTGATGTGAATGGTTGTACTTGAAAAACTTATATTAGTTGAGTTGTGGGAGTTAAACTCAATCGAACATCAAAGTTATTGTGGACTTACCCGAATTCTTTCGCCCTTTTAATCGGAGCTCCCGGGGTCGAACTGGACCCAACCTCGAAGTAATGTGTGTTGTAATCGGCATCAGTGTGAGTAACATGCGAGATGAGCATGCCTTATCGCACTTCATGGCCCTCCTCGTTAAATACGGGGTCCTCATATGTCTGTTAAACCTCTTCATCTTCATTTTCCTCTTCCGCTTCCGCATCGTCCATTTGAGGATGATCTTCCTCCATAGGCTGTCCACCATTGGGCGGCATGAACTCGTAGGAAGGTTGATCTCCCAATCCGCCGGTGCGACCATACAATCGCACCGGTGCGTACTCCCTCATCATCTGCATCGACTCCTCGGCAAGAGACACGAGTTCGGGCTGGTCGGAGCGAAGCTTTATCTTTCGAAAATTCCTCAGCTATTCCACAAATAAGTACGACACAAATGAATATAGGTTATAACAGAAAAATGGTATGAGAAAATGTAAACAACTTACCATTGTGCCAAGCATGGAGCCCGTGTGCGATATATATCATCGGGTGAGCTTCGCATACCATTTGGAGTATTTAGTATGAGATTCCCAAGCAAGTGGCACGACCCTGTTCAACCGATCTTCTCACAGCTCCACAAACCCCCGATGGATCTCCATCTAGTTGTTCATATTCTTGCCGCACAAATCAATGCGATAGAGGGCCTTGCTAGTGTTGTATTGACCCGGCACGAGCTATTGATCGCCAAACTGACGGATCACTCTATCCGGGTAATGCCACTCCACGATGTAGAAGCAAATGAGAGGGACTTGGGCAGGCCAAAAAGCCTCTCCAGATCGGCAGTACTTTGGAAGCATGGCATCAACTCATCCGGATAAGGATGCCAAATAACCTGCATATTTCAATGTGACTATGTGAGAAACATACGATATAATGAAATGAAATTGGTTTATTGAATCGTAAAGTTTATCTGATTCATGATTTGCCTATCAAAGGCCTCTCTATACGAAGAAAGAACATGGGTAGTAACCATGCGTACATCCTTCGCAACGGCTCAGCGATAGCTCAATGGTGCATCCTTACAAATGGGCTCCGATGTCTCAGCGGTACGATATGTGGGAATCTATTCCATGCCCAAATCTATAATAATATTAGGGGGCCCTCTTTCTGGGAAGCCTTGTAGTGAGCCGCCTTACACAAACTCCTATATAGCCATGCTAGGCAGGCACTACCCCAACTATATTGTCCTGCCCTCTCAAAGTATGGAAGTTGGGAACCATAAAGTTACAGTCAAGTCGATCATGATCTTGGGAAAGCACTGCATTTAAACATGTATGTGACTCACCAACAATAGTTATTTCAAACCCATCATCACAAGCACGTTGAATCGCGCGTAATCTCCACTTGCAACCGGATCCAAACTCAGAACAAAACACAGATCACGTCGTCTTATCTGACTCCACAATTTCGTAATTATAATGGTTCTTGATATGGAACGTATTCACCGTATGAATAAGATGGTTTTTATGTTTGATACGCATCCCTTTATGAAATTCAACCACAGAGTCCGGATCGTTCGTCATCCTCCTCGAAAATTACCTTTCCAGTATCGCCACTGTCTGGATAGAATGGTAAAGGTTTCTCCAACCGTTTCTTCCTAGAAGGACCGGCCTCATTAACTCCTAAATTCCTAACATTTTCGTCGTTCCCCAAATCAACACCGTTGAAAATTTCATCATCAGTATTGGTGTTATTATTGGAATTCACTATTGAATCAACAATATAATTCTCATATCGCCTATATATAGTTTCGTTTAGAACTCCATCGCCCAATTCAAGTTCTAAATCTTCAAACGGATCACCGTCTTCATAATCATCTTCATAATCATTACCATCATCATTCTCATCACCACCATCCTCCTTATTCCCTACATTACCATCATAACTGCTACATCCTTCATTCACCGGTACCAATTTACGAATATTTCTACTAACTTCGAAATTTTCCAATCTTTCTTGCACGGCATTTAACCCTCCCTCATCCACATTAACTCTTACGGCCCGCATGTTACTACCACGCTTACTTCTTGAATTTGCTGGTCTATCTTCATATGCAAAATTATCAGAAACTGATATAACATAAACTTCTTGAATGCGGTCACCATTTGACATGGCAAACTCGCACAACAATCTCACGTCCTCATCATCACCAATAGGTACTAGCACAAAGTTAATGCCAGAAGGACCGTACGAAGGAACGAGATATCTATGACATATTTCCAACGTACTGCCTTTGTTTAATCTCATTGCATTCGCAATTACCCTTTCAAATTGCACATAATCGACATCAAAAGGCACTTTTATCCGTTTCATTAGACCCCTATTATAACCTATTCCTTCACTACCATAGGATAACCTTCCCATTTCTATACAACAGCAAATGAACTCGTGACATTGATACTTAGGAAGTTAGGATAATACTTACAATTTCCTAAATTTCCGATACTAACTTCCAATCACCTACAAAAATCAAACAACAAACCATTAGTCATCAAATGTCAACATAATCGTATCTAAACTAATTTCAATCAATTTTAAAAGGATTAATCAATTTCACCTAATTTCAACAAAAAACACTAAATTAACCTAATTCCAACTAAAAACACTATTTTGACCTAATATCAATCAAAATCCATAATTTTGACCTAATATTAATCAAAATCGCTAATTTTGACCTAATATCAATCAAAATCCGTAATTACCGTGACGAGCAAAAGGGACGGAGGGGGGCCTGGAGGAGTGTCGGAGGAGGTCATGGAATGGAAGGGGGAACGGGGTCGTCGAGGGACGGAGGGGGCCGGGGTGTTGGAGGGGGGCTGTAGAGGGTCAGAATCGAGCGTCGGAGGAGGGACGGACATCGGGCATCGGGTGTTTAGGGGGCTAGGGTTTCGGGTAAAATGAAAGTCGGAGGGGGAGCCCGACTTTCATTTCAGGGAGGGGCGGGTTTTCATGTTAGGAAGGGGCGGGTTTTGAAAGCCCGCCCCTTGAAGAATTCCTAAAGGGGCAGGTTTTCAAAAGCCGCCCCCTGTCAGACGCTAAAAACTCAATCCCATTGGTGACAAATTGCACCAAATGTCCCAGAGGTGGATTTTCAAAACTCGTCTTTTGCTGAGTTAAGGGAAAACCCGTCCCCAAGCAGGCGTCCCAAGTTAAGGGAGGGCTAGTTTTCAACCCCAAGTAGGCGTCCCAAGTTAAGGGAGGGCGGGTTTTGAAAACCCGCCACTTATTATGAGGGGCAGGTTTTCAAAACCCGCCTTCATGCCCATAATTGATCCCACATAGGGGCGGGATTTGAGAACCCGCTTCTTCCTATTATACACCCGCCCTCTTTGTAAAACGTGCCCCTTTGACGGTAAAACCGTGTTTTACGAAACTCGGACCGTGTTTCGTAATTTTTTTTAAAGTAACCGTATTTCCGTACAAAACTCCTAGGCTGTATCTATAGCTGTTCGTGGACTGAAAGCATCCTTAGTGTAAACTGTTCATCTTATAAATTAAAGTGAAGTCCACTGTTCAATCACTTTCACTTCTACGTCTTATTGGATCACATATTTTGCGAGTGCTCATAAAATTTTTTGAAATTTACGTTCTTATATTTTATTACATTACTTTAAATAATTCTTTCTTTTTAAAAATTTGGCGTATATATATAATTTATTTAAAAAATCACAAACCCAATGCACCCATCCTCATTTTCATATAGTTATGTTCGTAATTATCGTTTAATGTGAAATTTGTGAAATAGCGTAGATATTTTCGAAATTTTGAATTATTCGACTTCTTTTCTTCATAAGTAAAGTCGAACTTTCGAAGCATTATAAAGCTCGACTCCTTTCACGAGTAAAGTCAAATTTTTAAATATTATTATCGAAATTTCAAAAGCTTCTATTTGGTAAAATTTCTTTTCGTCGCACTCTAACGTTCCTTATTAACGTTAGTTCGCAAAATAATTTGCGAAATAGGTCGATCAAATATAAAATTCGTCAACTAATGCCAATAAATCTGAGTTTAGAACTCATGTTTTCCCATTGTACTATGAGTTCTAAACTCATAGTTTCACTTAAAGGACATAAAATCTGAGTTTCAAACTCAGATTTTGAGCTGAGAACCACCATCAGACACCTCGTAGTTCATTTTTTCAAGTACCATAAACTTTGAGTTTGAAAATCATAGTTTCATCTAACTTCGGCTCCTTAGAGACATGGAGGGGTGCTCTTTAAGTGTCTTAAACTCTGAGTTCCAAACTCAGAGTTTGTTTGGCCCATTTTGAATTTTGAGTTTGTAAATCATAGTTCTTTGAAAAATAAACTCTTAGTTCCAAACTCAGAGTTATTGACAATATTTAATGAATTTTAAGTTTAATTGACATATTTCACAAATTATTTTACAAACTAACCCTATCAACGATACGAGTTGGCATAATATCGATTTATGGCATCAACTTTGAGTTAACTTTCTTTTTTGTCATTAACTTAGTTTGTTATATAATTTTGTCATTAATTTTTGTTTTTATTTTAATTTTGGTCGATCTTTAATTTTATCGTGCATAAGTCAAAATCTAAATAAAAAAAAATTGATGATAAAATTATATAACAAATAAAATATTGGCCGAGTACTTATATTTTATCATACGAGTCTTGCAAATTATTTTGCAAATTCTTAACTCCTCATTCACAGGCCACTAGTACCTTCAAGTTGGGAAGTTGGGGGGGATTTCGTCCAACATATTGAAGACACAACGAGGGAAGAGAGGCATTTCGTCGAACATATTGAACGAGAGAAGATCGAGTCCAACCTGCAGTGTACTACTACCCGAAGTTGTTGTCCGTCTCCCTCCCTCTGAGATGAACTCGACGCCGGCTTTCAGTTCGACGGCCGCGTCGCTCTTTCGTAGGCTCGCGGCTACTCCCTGTCTCCCCCGTTCCTTGTCGTTTCAAACTAAACGTAATCCCTAATTACCATTCAGTTTGTTCCTTCCTTCTTTTTCCCCGGCGCTCGATTCTTCCCTGACTTTTTTTTTCTTTTTCTCGTATTTTAGTGCATGGTTTGATCGTGATGCCCCTGTCGTCGTTCTCTGTCATTTCGTCGAGCAATTGGTGGGCTAAGCCTTGTTGGGTCGAAGGTCGCCGAGCCAATGATTCTTTTGGTGTGAGAAAGATATGGACTTCCTCCCCTGTCTGTATGGGTCGGAGGTCCAGCAAGATTGCTGGCAGGAAGGTGGATTTCTATTCCCTTTCTCGTGACACCCCTTACAGGTTACAGAAGGCGTTGTTTGTTTGTTGGATATAACCGCATGTTTATTTGGATCAGACGATTTTGATCTCGGTATTCATCCTTTCTGTTTCTTACATGTCTAGGATCAAATCTGCGTGCTTTGATGCGGTCTAATGTTATCATCTATTGCCAGCCTTTAGGTGCATTGGCTAAATGGATGATTATGGAAGAGAAGTTGTTATGGTTCTTGCTTTCTGTTGGCTGTTTATATTTCTCCTATAGTGTAAAACCGATGTTTTCATGCTGTAATTCCTCATGTTTCAAAAAATGTTCGTTCTTCGAATTATTTTCTCTAATTACTTCCCCTTTTGTTCCTTTGAAGACTTTTACTGGTCTGCTATGTTATTCCTCCCCCGACTGTCCCGCGACTTATGCGGTTATTTGACTATTGGAGTGGATTTAATGTTCCGATAAAACTGTGTCAGTATGTGGACGGAATGCTTCCTGACCTATCTCTTTGTTTTATTCCGTATCACATGTTGAAAATGGTGGAGCCTTCGACTCGCGTTAGTTTGTTGAAGATATTGGTTCTGATGGATATTTTTTACAGGGGGCTCAAGATGCCAAAAAAGCAAAACTCTATTCAAGGATCGGAAAGGAAGTTATATCAGCGTAAGACAACATCTTCTTTCTCCTTCAATTTTTGTTTGTCAATGGTGCTTCCTAATGCGTGGAAGCCGCCCTGCACTTTTGTTTTGGACCTCAATTTATGCAAAGTAGCAATTTCTTTTTATGTTAGTGCTCATGTGACAGTGAAGCACAAGTCCGGTTTACTATACCCAATAAAGGTCTATTGGCAGTGATGATTAGAATATTTGATTCTCACAGAGTGAAGAAAGGTGGTCCAAGTCCAACTTCGAATACGATGTTGGCTGCTGTGCTTGAGAAAGCTAAGGAGCTTGATGTCCCAAAGGATATATTGGAACGCAACATTAAGAGGGCGTCTGAAAAGGGCCAAGAGGCTTATATCGAGAAAATTTATGAGGTGGATCAACTTAACCAACAACATCTTGGTACTGATGGCCCTTTTCATTGAACATGACCTGCACAGCATCCTATTAAGTAGATATGGTTTCCTTCATTCCCTATTGAAAGAGGTGCTTGTTTTGCGCTGTCAGGTGTATGGGTATGGAGGAGTGAGTATGGTAGTTGAGGTTTCCACTGACAAAATAAACCGATCAGTTGCTGCTGTTCGGGAGATAGTAAAGGACTATGGAGGGAAAATGGCAGATCCTGGATCTGTATTGTTCAAGTTCAGACGTGCCAGGGTGGTGAATATAAAGGTTGCTGATGCTGACAAAGATCAGCTTCTTTCAGTTGCTTTGGATGCTGGTGCCGAAGATGTTATTGAGCCTCCTGTATATGAAGATGATACTGATGAAGATACATCAGAGAGGTAAAAAAAATTCATTGTAGGTTGTTGTTTACTTGTCTAATGCGTCTCTCTCTCTCTCTCTCTCCCTCTCTCCCCCTCTAAGGCCTGCTATCAGACTTCTGATTTGATGACGTTTTTTTAAGTTATTGTAGGCACTGATTTTTAATTTGTGGTTTTCTTCTTATGATTTCATGAGTTATTTAAATAATCATGTGAAGGTTGGAGAAATCAAGACCAAATTTTTTGGGTCAAGTGGATTTTACAAGTATATCATTGTCCACTTATCTAGCGGAAAAGGTTTCTGGAAGAGTTATCATATTTATTTTCGCATCCACCCTGTGACATATTTGCTGCACCAGGTTTAGCTGATTATGACAAGCCAAGCATAAGAATGTTGACATATTAAGTCGCATTTGCATCGTGCCACTTAAGAAATTATATCAGCTGGTATAGTTTCAGTTGTCATTAGCAATCCATTCGATCTAGTTTAGAGAGGAAGGGAGATGGGGTGGTCAGGAAAATGGGGAGCTGGCAACCAAGGAACTGCAGTCCCAAAATATGTTATCTAGCAAGGATGGTATAATTTATGAGTGACTGCATTATGACTACCCTTTCCACAAATAGTTTTTGCAACTGCAGTACAATATCCTCATGATCACTGTTTCTTTTGATATGCTTTCCTTCTTACAGACCCACAGCCATTCAAAGATTGATGAATTCAGTGGTCTGTAATTTGTTGTATGTTTATTGATCCTTGTTACTGTTCAAAATGTAGTCTAGGAATTTTTTTCATCCACTAGTTGATTGCTTTATTTTCTAAATCAGCAGCCTTTCTTCTCTCTGCAGCATAACACAATTCTCGTAAGTGTAGTATTTTGTTAATTGTCTGTTGTTTTCACAACCACGTGACATGCCAGATATTACAAAGTAGTGAGCTCTACGGAAAGCTATCCTGATATACTTAATAAGCTGCGGGAGGAAGGGATAGCATTTGAGACCGACAATGGTTCTGAACTGCTTCCTATTAGGACTCTTGAGGTATAGTTCTTTCTTTGAAATTTTGGTCGATTCAATGCTCTCTTTTTCTGGTTTATTATTGTGTGTGTGGGGGGGGGGTGGGGGTATTGTCCCAGTCAGCTAAAATTGTCAAAACCTGTGTCTCCACCCAATTACAAGCTTCTATGCACAAAATGCATGTTATTTGATGAATTTTCATCCAATCATTGTCGATTTTTTCATCTGTCTGTTTATGGTAATACTTAGTGCCGCAATCTGTGTTATTCCACTGTTATAACTGGACTCAATCTATGATGGATCTGAATGTGATGGTGGTTCAGGTGGATGATGAAGCTATGGACTTGAACAGGGAACTCATGGCCAGATTGCTCGATCTCGATGACGTTGACGCAGTTTATACAGACCAGAAATGAGTTTTGCTGGCTTTGTCTCCTCATCACCCAGGGTCATAATACCACATCGACGCTCACATGGATGGTGACTTACTGACTAGGTATTTTTGTCCACAAAGTTGTCTTCATGGGAGAGGATGAATAAGAAAGCACATTGCGATGTGGACTTAAATCGACCTTTTTGCCTTCCAAAGTTAAAAGCCGGACGGACCCTTGAGCTTCTGGCAAATTCTAGTGAGGTTACTGGCTTACTTCCCTATCTAATTTGGACTTCTCTATGAGGCCTTTCTTTGCTGCATCTGCAATGTGACTTTTTAAGTCCTCCCGCCTGTATTGTATAGTTTTCTGTTGAAAATGTATGCAATCAAGGTAGGGATCGGAGGGACCCTTTCTGGTTAAGACATGTTTCTGGGTCCTGTCTCCCCAGGTGAGACAAATATTAAATAAGTTCGTTATGCATTTAATACATCTACGTGTCATGGGCCTGCGCCAAATCTTACTGCAGCTAGGCTTTGATCGATCAATTTGAGTTTAGCATGAAGTATATGTTTGGGGGGTAGAGGTCTGTCTTCTTGGGCCAAGTCTTGGTAATCCAGAAATAGTATTAGGCGAGGAAAAAAATTTGTAAATTAGGGTATATAATTTCAAAATTCTCGAAAGTTTGCCTTTTAAAAGTCACAAAATCACACGAGTTCTATTTAAAAAAAAATAATAAAAGAGAAACGTCGAAAGCATAAAATCTGACTTTTTTACGTAGTTTTTTTTATAAGTTGAACTTATTTGACATTATTTTCAAAATTTTAAAATTATTATATTTTTTTGTATGAAGCAAGAAGCATTGTGATCGCTGAGTAAAAGAAAAAAGCATGCACTCAGGATAGTCAAAGGAACAAACTAATTACTAACAAATATTGAGCCGTACATTGTCATATAATAATTTTTTTTTACATATTTAAAAAGAAATTGAAGATTTTCTACTTTTATTATAAAACCCCGGTTGGAGTGTAGGTAAGCAGGGATTGGGGTATGATGTCAATCTAAATCAAATGGTTTTTGTTGATGTGACTAGGTTGATGCAACAACCCACCCTGAGCCCCCCCAGCCCCCAGGAATTATTGGATGCAATTCACTTGTTCCTCGAGTTTGCCCTAACAGGTGCATCCCTGGCGAATGTACTGTTTAGAAAAAAGAAGGGTTGCCCTGGGAAAAACTATCAATCTTACCAAAAACCCTGTCAAGGTTACGTAATGTATTTTATACATACATACTTTTTCCTGTTGACTTATTTATTCCAAGGTTCTTTGCTTAGATAAAAGCCCAACACCATCAAAAGCGGATACAAGGCATGATGGATCTCTAAGACATGTCCGTGTCAATTACTGCCGAAGCTCCCCGGAAGCATGCATGGTCTCGATCTTCGATCATTTCGAGTTGCCACCCTCCAAGGCATGATGAGATCACTCAGCAGTCTCTCCCTCTAGTCTCTTTTTAACAATATTCAGACCGACAACTTTTTTAGATGGAAAGCGACAACTAAAAGACACACATGAGAGACATCGTGGGTTTGACAAATATGGCACAATCGATAGGTACCCTGTACCTTAAAAAAAAAATTAAAAAGATAATCTTTTTAATATTATACCCCCCCCCAAAAAAAAGATTTAAAAAATTGTTATATATGGAGTATTATTATAATCATCCCATTTGCACTTCTTATTTTGTCGACGGACATTTCTTTAATCATTTGATATCTATCGCTCACTGTCGGAGAGTACCTTTCTAATTTTGGGGATTAACTTTTTTCTTCTTTAAAAGAATAATCATTCAGCATCATACCATAGTTAATAGGAAATTCCCATTATGGCAACTTGGCCTTGTATATTTAAATATGTTATGCGGGTGGGTGGGGATTAGAATGGAAAAATGGTCCTAATCGAATCAGATTTTGGCTATATGTCAAAGGGACCATCTTTGGTTATTGTGGAGCGGAGCCTACCCACCAACCCCCATGTCTCTCTTTGTCTTTAGTCCCCACCCCCCACCCCTACAAAATTGATCCGCCAATTATATAGTAATATATAATAAAAGACCAAAATTTGAAATATAATTAAGGTTTATCTTCACCGAGAATTTCCCGTCTTTTCAATAATCATGATAATAATAATAATATATGATAATCGTTTTAAATGCCAAGTGCATGTTCGATATTAAGGAAGCTAACCATGATTTATTGGATATTGCCAAAGTGCTTAGGTTTTGTGCCTTCCATAGTCTTCAACTACGGGAATAAATTAATCGCAAAAACGTTTCACTATCAATCACCATACGACATTAGGGCTAGGTTTTGGGGCATACTAAAAAAAACCATCATATAAACCCCAAAGGACCTATTTATTAAGATTAAACCATATGACTTGTGCAAAACAAAAACAAAGTGATTAAGCTCAATATTCTTACTAATTTAGGCCTCGTTCGTCTTGTTTTAAGGATATGAGAAATGAATGAACTTAAGTAATAGTCATACTTTTTTTCTTTAGTCATTTCATTTTATTTCAGTCAATTCCTTTTCATTTTCTTAATTTTGAAGAGGGAGGGAAGGAACCAGCATTCCCTAGCTCATGATAAAGAATGCCAATTCCCTTACTCAATTCATTCACATTCCCTTCTCATTTTCGTCATTCAACTAAACATACTATTTTTTTTAAAGTAATTATAATCCTAATCATTATATTTGTTTCCCCTTCCTATTTCATTCCATCTGAAATTTTGTTTCGGAAACCAAACGAGCTATTACGTTAACTACCCAAAAACGCCGTGGAATTCGATCGAGAGAAACATTCGACTATGAAATTTCAAGCTAGTGCTACAAACTTTAAGGGGAAAAAAAAAGAGGGCACGAGAACAGACCCTCTCGTCTCGTACATTTAAGCAAATTTTACTACAAACGTGGGGCGAAGTTGTCGTCGTTCTTGTTGACGTCTGCCGACAGTCGTGATCACCTGACTTTTTCGGGTTGGGTTGTGTTATTATTATTATTAAAATTTCACTATTTACATATTATTAACGTGTTTCTGGATAGAATTTTGAATGGAGGGGGAGGGCACTTCTCAAAAACTAAATTATAAACACATAATTTAATCAATTTTACCCTTTACGGTTTAAGATATGCCACCTTTTTTTTCATCTCATTATGGGATGGACGATGCTCATTCGAATTAAAAAAAAAAAAAAACATCTCAACTTCTTTATTTTGTAACAAGAGTTTTCCTACGTCAGTGAAATGAGAAGGTAGAAAACAAAAGGAGAGAGAGAAGACATGATGTGATTTGAAAAGGAGTAAAAGAAAAATGAAATAACAGGAGAAATGGAGGGAGAAGGGTTGTGGTTGCAGGGTGGGGTGAAAATTGTTACCGACAAACAACTGTCCTGTCGAGAGATTCTCTCCCACACGCACTTGTAAAAAAAAAAAAAAAATAGGCATGATTTGGATATTTCAAAAAACCATATAAAGTTTTTTAAAAGCTTTCTTTTACAATATGCGTTTCCCGTGATTTCTTAGTAGCAATGGCTTAAATAAAAGGAAAATTGATTTCTTGGAAATTTCTCGTTCTTTTCTTTTCCATTTTTTGTTTTTTTTTTGGGGGGGTGAACCAGTCAGAGGGTCTTAAAAAGCTTCAGCAAGAGAAATGAAAGTGAAAGCTCACTCGACACGTATGTGAACTAAAAATTAGAAGAAGTAGGATCCAAAACAACTAGATTAAGCAAAGCGTAGCAGCTCACACATAAAACAACAATCCACTAAGAATAACAAATTCTTCTTAACAAGAATCAATTATATATATATATATTATATAAAGATAACCCCATTCAAAATTTTTTTCTTTTATTAAACCAAGCAAATCCATTTTGTCACGAGGCGCATATTGCTACCTTTCTTTTGTTGTTAAATAGCATATAAATATATATATATACACAAGATGATCGTGATGGTGATTGGATTTCATCAATTTGGTAGTTTCTGTTTATAGAGACAAATAGTAAAAAATGACAAGTTCATACCCCCCTCCTCCTCCTCCTCCTCCTGTAAAAGAGATAAAAAAAAAAAAACTCATTAGACAAGTCGAGGAAAGTGTCTTCTCATTCTTTCATATGTTAAAAATCCCAATGCGATTCTATATAAAGATAAATAAATAAATCTTGTTGACTGTAGTGGTTAATTTAATTTTATATATTACGGTTATTTATTTATGTCCCATGCCTCGGGTCTCTGTTCATTATTGATAAGATAATAACGATTAATGATGTATTCCGCCCACTTTTCATGCAAGAAAATCGAACCATTTCACGCCATCAATTCCCAACAAAATAAAATATTATTAACACTAAATACAAAACTCACATGATCGCCACAGAACTATAAATGGGGAAGCATTAATTCCTTTTTACCCAAAATTTTTTAAAGTTAAGCCTATAAAAAAATTAACAATAATAAAAATGAAGTGGTAACCTATATTTTCTTATTAAAAAACATTAAAATTTTAAAATCGATCCCTCGGGCAGATAAATAACTTGGAAACAAGATAAATTATAATAATATGTATATTTAAAATGTTTCTTAAAAAGGGGGAGTTCGTTTCTATCTATATGTATATATTTTTTAATAGAATTATAAAGTTTGGAGAATGGAGATAGTAGAAAATCATCTTTAAGGGAGCACCACGCCTCGTATTTATTGACACTTTTTTGCACTCCCCTACAATCTTACATCATGTATTATACAAAAAGGAGTAACCAAATGACAAAAAGGTTGTGATAAGTTGAAAAATAAGGTTACTCGATTAAAAAAAAAAAAAAATCTTTTCTGAAAACGGTTTCCGTAAACAAGTGATATATATATATATGTGTGTGTGGAAAATTTCCAATTTCCTGAGAACGACACACTGTTCCAATTTTTTTTTAATAATAAAAAAAAGAGTTTGGATGATTAATACTAAGAATTTTGGAAAGGGACATGATATGTCGATATGACCATCCCCTCTCACTTTTTTCTCTCTTTATTATTATCTATTATTTAAAAAAAAAATTCTGATATCAGCGACATTATAATAATGATAATAATTGGACCAGTGCATTCAATTTCAACCCCTCCCCAATACTTGAAAAACTTTTCATATGTTATGACGTATTAATAAAGGATTAAGAGTATTATTGTTGGAATATATAAGCCTTGATCTCCTCCAGTCATGGAAATTAACAAAATGTCGAAATCACAGTCCTAGGAAATGAAAAATAATAAGAAAAATAAAGAAAGAGGCAAAGAGGGATGCGAAAACTCTTAAGCTTTCTCTGTTTTGCCAAAAGCAACCGGACATTACGGAGAAATATTTGACGAAGAAGAAGATACATTATTCATTTTCACGATTGAAATTTATATTAAAATAAAACTCATGACTCACCGCGGTTATTACTGTTGGGATAGTCCCACGGGACATAAAAGTCCTGGGTCTAACACTTTAAATAGAGTTGAGATACTTCACCTAATTGCTAGCTTTTAGGTGAATGGGAATCCCAACATGATTTCTAACGTGGTATCAGACCCATTTCAAACGAGGGCACTCGATCCATAGATAAAAATTCGACGGGAGATTACGAGGAGGTGTTGAGATAGTCCCACACTGGATAAAAAAGGCCTGGCCACCCGACAGGATTTCTAACAATTACAAGACAGTACACATTTTTTTTTTTATACACATACACACGGTGAATTGAAGTTACTGAATCTTAGTTCTTACTAAAAGTAGCTGCAATCCAATTAACTGTCCCATAACAAACCTCCGACTCCGAACCACTCCATCCCAACCCCATCTCCCTGCTGCATCCACGGCGTGTGGCACAGCCACCCTCCCCCGTCTACCGTGTCCCCAGTGACCAGTTCCGCTGCCACGCAGCCCAAAACCCCTGTCGTTGTACTCCCCAGCCGTGGGAGCTCGATGATCTTGCATAGCTCGTCTTCCTCCAACTGCGAGCCGCCGGAGGGCATGTTGTTGGGGCAGTTGAGGTTGGCCATCCCGGCAGCCAGGGCAGCGGCGGCCTGTACATCCCGGGGGGACTGTGACGTGGGCCTGGGGAGAGAGCCCGCGAGCTCAGGGAAGTTGAGGATCGCGGACGCTCCCTTAATGCTAAGTGCAGCAACGTCGTGGGCACGGGCAGCCATCTCCGGGGTGGAGAAAGTCCCTAGCCATATGCGGGACTTCTTCCGAGGCTCCCGGATCTCGGAGACCCACTTGCCCCAGCTCCGCATGCGGACGCCCCTGTAGACGGGGTGCTTTCCGGGGTGCTTGGGCTTGTTGCAGTGGGGGAGGCTTAGGGAGGAATGTGGGGAGGGGGGTGACTTGGAGGCGGAGGAGGATTCATGGTGGGAGGAACTGGACAAACTTCCCGTGGTGGGAGTCATAATCATAGTGTCATAAAAACAAAGACGGGGATTGGCGTTAAGAACAGGGGAGGAGATATGTCCTTTTTGCCCAATTGGGGGGAGTATGACTTGCTGTCCCAGATTTTGGAAGACGGAGATGAAGATGATATGGTATGAGACTAGAGAAAGGAGAAGAAAAGGAGGAGTAGATGTCTGTTTATGTTCGAATCGGCAACCATGGCGTTCAACCATTTATATAATAAACGAGGCTTTCTTACTTGGATAGATTGCCTGCCTTTTGTATTTTCTCCGAGTGAATTAAAATCGAATGCTGCTTGATCACTGAAGGGTAGGGGGACCAAGGAAAAATTGAAGAGACTTGTTGTATATATGACCACGCAACACCCCCACATTCATTAAATGTCTTTTATTTATACATTATAACCCACCGACATGGAAAACGGACGGACCACCACCGCTATAACGAAATATGATTAATATTTGTAACCAAATTTCCTCTTATTATTAATTATTAATTAAACACACACACGGGCTTAAATAAAATGTTAGGTACATCATTGCATATGTACTTGTCCCACCTATACAAAAAAGAATAAGTTTTATTTCTTCTTTCTAAAATGTCAACTTGTATGTTTTACACCCTCACTTCAACCTAAATTTCATATTATAAAGTTTTAAACTGTTCAAATAACGAAGCGATTATGATAAAAAAAAATATATTTATTGATAAATTTTTTATACCTCGATTTTTAAAGTATTTTTTTTTTATATAAAAAGAGTTTGTACGTTTTTGTTATTTGCAATCGTAGATGAGAAAATATTTTGAATATAATGTGGGAAATTTAAGATAGGGTGTTGTATGCAGTGGGAAACATTAACAGAAATTATTATTATCTCAATCTCATAAATTAAAAGAATGGTGAGTTGAAACTCATTAATAAGATTTAGGGTGCGTGATCGTTTGAACTATGTCATTTTTTCTTAAAAAAATATTATTCGATCTGTTAAGGTACATTTGATTTGTTTCTTTAAATTACAAAAAGAAGACTTTATTTAACGATTAAAAGTTGATGTAATTACAGCAAAAAAACAAAAAAAAAGTGATTACGACACACGGCGGACATGTATACATTACCCAAGGGAGTCAATTGGGGGGTCCAGCAATGGATAAAGAACTCCCTCCCTCCCCACCCCCAATTATTTATAATTGTTCATGACCCAAGTTGATTATGGGCCATACAAACTAAGCTAAATTTACGGTAAGGCATGTGGGTTTTAAGATTTAAATGATTATGCGATTGGGAATATAGAACAAGCAAAGTTGCATCCCCTCGGTTAGATAGTAAGTAAATTACCACCCTTGTTTGTAGCCGTCCGTATGTTTAAAATCTATACACGAAATGGAAATTGTTGCCGACCGTGTGAAATTCATCACTTTGTGGGTTGTTGGCATCGGCACCTTGTTCAGGTTCCTACGTTTATGATTTATGAATAATGGGATTTTTGCTACTTTTTAAAATAAAAAAAATATACTTATTCTTAATTCCTACTTGTAAGATAATACCCATGGCTTTTTCTTTCTCTGTGTTGATACACGTATGTTTTGATTGGGCCTTAACTTGGGCTTGAGACCAAGGCCCACGACTCAGACTTCGCCAACGCTTTCCCCGGGGGAATTCTTCTTGTTTTTCTTTCCCGCTCTCTCTCTGTGTGTCTAAAGGCAAATGAAACGAGTACGAAATACGTAATGATAAAAGAAATGCCCCAAGGTTATTGATTAGTTCCAAGTTACGTACGACATGGGAATGACGTGTTTAGTGACCGGACCCTTCAAAGTGTATACACACCCACTGTACTGTACGAGAGTGCGAATAATATTCCATCCAATGGCATTACCTTTCTTTCTTTTCAAATAAGTTTTACGAAATGTAATAATAATTTTTAAAATTCATTATATATTCGATATTTAATTATTTATAACAATAAATTCACTCGTAAGAACTCGATGACTTAAAATATCGAATCCTTTAAATAACCAAACTCGTTCATAGATTTTAAAAGCTTACGAAATATTTTTTTCGAAAGCAATTATTTTGGAAGATAGCTCATGAAAGCCCTCCACATCCCATTTTATTTTTTGTCATGACATGCAACCAATCCGACTTCCTATCCAAACGCATGATGATAAAAGGGATGATCACATAACCCACCAAAAACAACATCACCTAAACATGCGGAAGGGTAAAACTCATTTTAAGTAATAACTTTGGGAGTTCGTCTTTATCCTCAGTGTCTGCTGTCGTCCTCGTTAAAAAGGAGTCATTCGCCTCCTCCGACCCCATCAACCAATTATTCGAGGAAGAAGAAGAAAGAAGATCGATCACATTGCCTGCCCGAGGGATGGCGAACTTTGCCCGTTCCCGTCTACACCCCTCGTCCCCCGCCCTACTCTTGCCATCTCGCTGTTGTGCTCTTGATGAGTTCATCAAGAGCACCATCATCTACCGATACAGGATTCCCAAATATATCATAATAGACAATGCAAAGGTGTTCAACGGTGAACACATGGACGAGTTTGCGGAAGACTTCGGGTTTAAGTTACTTCATTCATCTCCTTATTTTACTCAGTCAAATGGGCAAGCAGAGGCTTCCAACAAGCTCATAAAACGAGTTATACAAAGGATGATCGGCAACAACCCACGCACATGGCATACTCTGCTTTAGGAGATGCTGTGGGCCACTCATGGTAACAAAAAAAGAGAGCATAGGCGTCGCCCCGTTCAACTTGGTGTACGACCATGATGCTATGCTCCCGATAGAAGTACGATACTGATCACTTAGATTCCAATTTGTTACGAATATGTCCCCCGAGATTGTTTTTCTCTTCATACTTCAAATATGAATGTGGAAGAATCTTAGGATTGATCACTTGTTGCACTTCATATATCCATGAACGTTATGACTGTCAAAGTCCTGGCATATTTGTCAAGGTATAAGGTAACTTTCACATGAGGGGATATTTTTGTGGATGCAAAAACTGGAATTTCCACCGTTTGTATAGGTTGAATTGCATACATTTCATCGGAGAGTTAATCTGTTTCAGAACATTGTGACTCTTCCGAGCTTGAATGTCCTTCCAAACAACACAATTTGTTGATTTGCTTTTTCATCTTCTAAGAAAAGGGATTCAAGATCATCATTCCAAAGAGAAACACATGTACCTCCATTCTTATGACATATAAAACATTTGTCTGAATTTTGCTGAGAAGGAAAGTCATTCTCAAGTATCTTTTTCGAATTCTTCTTTTATGAGGTTTAGGAGGCTTTTGTATTCTGATGCCTCTTCTGTGTTTCTTCTTGTCATACTTTTGGAAATGAGATTTTTTCTCTATTTTGTAGTAAAAAAGATCTTTGTTAGTGCACTTCATATGATATCCTTGAAATCTGCTTTCACAAGACCTGTCTAGTTTGCGATCTCTACTAAAGAAATTTTCAGCAACTTCTTTGCGTTGGCATAATTTAGCTACTGCTCTCATGATTTCTTGTTGAATCTATCTAGGTGTTAGATCTGCAAGAATCAAATTCTTTAAGAGCAAATGTTTCTGTACCACCGTAGAGATATATGATGGAATTGTAGATAAAAACACCTGTTTGAGTATGGGATCATTTTCCAAAATGACATGTAGCTGTAACATTCTTTAGAAATGTCTTGCCGAATGTTTTTCTTTGTAAGGGTCAAAGTCGTCGGGCAAGCAAACTCCAAGGGAAGGACAACCATGCTCGAGTTGAATCATCGAGTGAGGAGGCCTGATTCGCAATGCTGCTGCTACAATAGCCTTGGATGGAGGTTCGAATGGCCATACATTTTGGGGACTCCATTGAGGTTCTCGACCGACGGCTATAAGGGTCCCTCGTCGTGTTCTGGTGGTTGACTGCAAAACACACTCCAGGGCCTTTCGAACTCAAGTTATCTTTGACAATTCAACGCAATGGATGACGATCCATGGTGTGGGTTTGCTTGGATTTTGGTCGGCGTGGGTTCATCGAGAGGGGCAAATCAACAAGATGTTTTTTGGAAGTCCGGGTAAGAGGAGACCCAGATTTGATGTCTTTTAGCCACGACTTCGGGAAGTAAGGCTGATCTTAGGGGGTACCAGGGAGCATTGGAGTGGGCTGTACACGTCGCTTTCCATGAATGTACGGGATTTTGTTGTCGCTTGTTGACATGCGATAATGCGAGTTGGATTGAGCAAGGCCGAGTCGAGGTCAAGTTGAAAGAAGTGCTCGAGATGAGGAGCACCTTCACGCTGTTGATGTGGTCGAGTTGATTTGTCAACTCGAAAAGACTGGAGTTCATCTCGAGGTCGAGCGGAAGGGGCATCTCGAGAACAGATCTCTTTAGAGGGGAACTCGAGAACACTTCAAGACGGGCCCAGTCGATGTCGGCCCAAACTCTTTAAATTAAGAAACTCTTTAAGCCTACTTTAGGTCTTCGATAAATAGGTCTCTTGTGTTTAGGTTTGGATAGAACCTTTTGAACTTTTTCCCAAATTTCGCAAACCGTCAAGCTCTTGCATGAAATTTGCGCAACTTCTTTTATTGTTTGATGGATTACAAGCGTGGCACGATTTTATCCGAGTGTTACCATAATCGGTGGTATTTCTATATCCAGTTGTGTGGCGTTTAACTCTTGTGGCAGTCTTGGTGGTGCTTCGGCTGTACCCAACGACGGTCCGAGTTCAATCCCATTTCATTCGTTTCGTTCGTTTCCTTCGGTTTGTCCATTCGTGTGTTTGGTCATTGTTGTAGTACTTTCCCGTTTCCGCGGTTGGTAGCGCATCAGTTGGTATCAGAGCACGCTGTTGTAGAGCTCTGGGTTGTTGAGAGTGCCGGTTGTTGAGCGATGGTTATTATAGAGCACTGGGTTGTTGAGAGCACGATGTTGTGTTGTGCGCTGGGTCATTTGAGAGTGGTGGTTGTCGTAGAGTGCAAATCTGATGTTGAGCGTACGATGGAAGTGATGGAGAATACGTTCTGACGTGGGATGACGTTGGAGGATGCCAATTCGGCTCGTTTCGAACAGGAGGTTGGAGAGTTACATCGTGAGATACAACAACTCTTGGAAGAAAGGAGACAACCTGAACCACAGTCTCTTCGATATTTTGAGGACGCGGAAGAAAATTCGTTTGTGGATAGATATGGGGACAAGGTGAGCCCTAGGAGATCAACTCGGGACGAGGAGAGTCCTAGGAGGCAAATTCGAGAATGTCAACCCGCCCGTCCTATAAATGTGTGAGTAGACATTCCTGAGTTTGAGGGAAAGATAGACACCGAGGAGTTTCTCGATTGGCTTCATGCCATTGAGAGAGTATTCGACTATGAAGAGATTCCCTAGGAAAGACAAGTCAAGGTGGCAGCCCTTCTACTTTGAAAGTACGGTAGCTTGTGGTGGGAAAACTTGAATCAGTAGCGTCATCAAGAATGGAAAGAGAAGATTCGCTCGTGGGACAAAATGAAAAGGGAGATGAAGAGGAGATTTCTTCCCGAGTGATATCGGCAAGACTTGTTCCTCAGATTGAACTCGCTTCAGCAATCTTCGAGTGTTTCTGAGTACACTCGCGAGTTCGAGCAATTGATGCTCCAGTGTGATATAGTTGAACCCCCTGAGCAAACCATTGCATGGTATATTAAAGGGCTAAAAACCCATGTGGCGGATGCTGTCGAGTTGCAGCCTTATTGGAGTTTCGCGGATGCATGCAATTTAGCCCACAAAGTCGAGAAGCAGCAAGTTAGGAGAACGCTTATGAGGCCAGCTATGAGGAGCACTCCTTTTAGCAAAGGGAGTTCGTCCTCGAGAAGTCCAATCTCGAGTAATACCAAGGATCATGCCAAGGTTGAATTTCGGCCACTCCCAAACACTGATGTTTCGAGAAAGTGTTTTAAATGTCAAGGAGTTGGGCATATAGCTTATGAGTGCCGAAATCGACGTACTATCACTCTTATGGAGTTTTCAGAGGATGATCAGGTGTTTGATCGAGAAGGGGAACCCATCTAGGATATCGAGGAAGAAGAAGTGGAGGAACCCAATGAGGGCAAACTGTTGGTCATTCGAAAAGCCCTTAATGCAAATGTAGTGCTCGATGAAGTCGACCAGCGAGAGAGGATCTTTCAGACCCGATGCACGGTGCAGGGAAATGTTTGTCGCGTGATTGTTAACAGTGGGTGCTGCACTAATGTGGCCACTACTACCATGGTCGAGAAGCTGAAGTTATACACTAAACCATATCATCGACCGCACAAACTTCAAAAGTTGAGCAAAGAGAGTGATCTAAGGGTAAATAAGCAAGTGTTGGTCTCGCTGAGCATTGGTAAGAGCTACAAGGACACGATGACTTGTGATGTCGTACCCATGGATGCGTGTCATTTGTTGTTGGGAAAGCCTTGCCAATATGTTCGGCGAGTAATTTATGACGAGTACAAGAATACATATTCCATCACTCTCGACCAGAAGAAGATTACCTTACTTCCCTTGACCACCCAAGCACTAGCCAAACTGTCTCGAGATCAAACTCGAGAAGACGGTTCGAAGTTTGTTGAGTTGACTCGAGCTATTCAAGAGGAGTACGTATGCATGTTTATGTTATTTGAGGAAGGAAAGGAGCATGCCTCGACTATGTCCCTTCCACTTCGAGCACTTCTACAGGAATTTGAGGATGTGTTTCCTGAGGAGATGCCAGGAAGACTTCCTCCGTTGAGTGACATACATCATATCGACCTTAATCCTGGAGTGTCGCTGCCTAATCGACCTGCGTATTGATGTAATCCTGACGAGGCGAGAGAGCTACAGCGACATATTGATGAACTCATTGAACGAGCCTTTGTTCGAGAGACCTCAGCGTGTTCCATTCCCGCCATCTTAGTTCCCAAGAAGGACGGTTCATGGCGGATGTGTATCGACAGTCGAGCAATCAACAAGATCAACGCCAAGTTCCGATAATTCCTCTACTTGATGATATGCATGATGAGTTGCATGGGTCGACAATTTTCTCGATGGTGGACCTACGGAGGGGATATCACCAGATTCAGATGAAGGTAGAAGACGAGTGGAAGATGACATTCAAAACCAAATTCGGGTTGTACGAGTGGATGGTTATTCCATTTGGTCTCTCGAATGTGCCGAGCACCTTCATGCGACTGATGAACCAGGTGTTTCGTCCTTTCATCGGCAAATTCGTGGTGGTTTATTCTGATGATATTCTTGTATATAGCTGTAGTGAGGAGGAACACATTGACCTCCTTAAACAGTTGTTCGAGAAGTTGAGGGAGCAACGTCTATTTGGGAACAGGAAGAAATGCGAATTCTCGACTTCCAAACTTATCTTTCTGGGATATGTCATCTCGAGAGAAGGAATTCAGGTGGATGAGAGTAAAGTTGAGATTGGCCTATTCCCAAAACAGCTCATAATGTCCGGAGCTTTCATGGCCTAGCATCATTTTATCGGAGATTTATCAAGGACTTCAGTTCGATCACAGCCCCGATGACGGAATATTTGAAGGGGACGATATTCAAGGAGGCTCCCGCGGCTCAATCTAGTTTTGAGTTGCTCAAGAGTCGTTTGTGCGAAGCGCCTATATTGGCACTCCCTGACTTCAAGAAGGTGTTTGAAGTCGAGTGTGATGCTTCAGGAATAAGAATTGGAGGTATATTGCTGCAAGAGGGTCGACCGATATCATATTTTAGCGAGAAATTAAATGGGTTCGATTGAATTACTCGGCCTATGATAAGGAATTTTATGTTATCGTTCGTACAACCGAGACATGGATTCATACTTGATGCCCAAGGAGTTCGTTCTTTACGCTGATCATGAGTCTTTTAAGCATATCATTGGGCTGGTAAAGCTTAATCGGCAACATGCAAAGTGGGTGGAATTTCTCCAGTCATTCACTTTCATCTTGAGGCATAAGTCGAGAGTGAAGAATGTCGTCGCAGATGCATTGTCGAGAAAATCAACTCTCATTACCAGAATTAAATCGAAGTTGATTGGATTCGAGATGTTGAAAGAATTGTATTCGAGTGATGCCGACTTTAGAGAGGTGTATAAGGGATGTCTCGAGAGATCTATTGAGCAATATCATCGGTCTGAAGGCTTTCTATTAAGAGGAGTTAAATTATGCATTCCTCGAAGTTCTACTCAAGAGCATCTTATTCAGAGGTCCCTGGAGGAGGACTCGTTGGTCACTTAGGAGTTGGGAAAACTGTCGAAATACTTCAGGTGCATTTCTACTGGCCTCGAATGGCTAAGGACGTACACAAGTTAGTCCGACGTTGCGCAACCTGTCAACCCGCAAAGAGTCACGTCCAGCCCCAAGGTCTCTACAACACCATTACTCATTGTTGAACGTCCATGGGAGCATGTGAGCTTGGATTTCGTCCTTGGACTGCCCCGAACACAACTGTAGAAGGACTCGATCATGGTTGTTGCGGATCGCTTCTCGAGGATGGCTCCTTTTATCCCTTCTAAGAAGACAGATGATGCTTCTCACGTAGCCAATCTTTATTTTCGAGAGATCGTTCGTCTGCATGGGGTCCCATTGTCGATAGTGTCGGATCGAGATGAAAAATTCTTGAGCTAATTTTGGAAGACACTTTGGCATAAACTCAGGACAAAGCTATTGTTCAGCATCATTTGCCATCCACAGAGAGACGGGCAAACTGAGGTCGTGAACAGGACTATGGGAAGCCTACTTTGAACTATGGTGTCGAAGAATTAGAAGAATTGGGAAATTAGGCTCGCACAAGCTTGCTTATAATCGAGCCCCTCATTCGACTACTCGAGGTACACCGTTTGAAGTGGCATCTAGTGTCAACACGGGGATTCCCGTCGAGTTGCTACAAATGCCTAGACAAGGTATTCTCGAGAAGGAAGCGGTTCGATGAGTTGAAGAGATGTTAAAGCTCCACGCGGAGATTCGAACCCTTATTGAGCAACAAAATGAGAAGTACCAATCTATGGCGAATCATGGGCGAAAGGAGTGGATATTCCAACTAGAATATCTTGTTTGAGGTTTAGCTATGGAAGGAGAGGTTTCTAGCAAAAATAAAGAATAAGCTCATGCTTAGGCTGATGGTCATTTTCGAGTCGTCGAGAGGATCAACAACAATGCTTATAAGATCGACTTGTTGAGGAAGTATGGGATCTCGGCGACATTTAATATCCAGGATCTTGCACCATAGGAAGATGATGACGAGCCCTTAGATTTGAGGACAAATCTACTTCAGCAAAGGGAGAGTGATGCGAGTTAGATTGTGCAAAGCCGAGTCGAGGTCAAGTCGAAAGAAGCGCTCCAGAGGAGAAGCACCTTCACGCTGTTGATGTGGTCGAGTTGATTCGTCAACTTGAGATGCCTGGAGTTCATCTCGAGGTCGAGCTGAAGGGGTGTCTCGAGAATAGATCTCTCCGGAGGGTAACTCAAGACTCGGGAACTCGAGAACACTTCAAGACGAGCCTAGTCGATGCCGGCTCAAACTATTTAAATTAAGAAAGTTGGACCTGCTTTTAATTTGGTTTTGGTTTCATCCATTTTGAGCATAATTGGGATTTAGGGTTAGCGCACTTTAGGTCTTCTATAAATAGGGCTCTGGTGTTTATGTTTGGATAGAACTTTTTGAGCTTTTTTTCCAAATTTGGCGGCTGTTAAGTTTTTGCATGAACTTCGCGCAACTTCTCTTATCATTTGGTGGATTCCAAGAGTGGTGAAATTTTATCCGAACATTCCCATAATCGGTGGTATTTCTATATCCGGTTGTGTGGCGTTCAACCCTCGTGGCAGTCCTGGTGATGCTTCGGCTGTATCTAACGGGGGTCCGAGTTCTGTCCCTTTTCGTTCGTTTCGTTCGTTTCGTTCGGTTTGTTCGTTTGTTCGTTTTGTCGTCGTTGTAATATTTTCCCGCTCCACGGTTGGTAGCGAGGTCCGTTTGATATCCAAAAACTGCTCAGCAACAATTGGACAAGGGGGAATGTTGGGATGAACCAGAAAAGTTTGGGTAGAGCCGGATCTAAATGTTGGCTAGGTAAGCGCCCCGTAGTAAGAGGAGTGGTTATGAACCCTGTAGACCATCCCCATGGGGGTGGTGAAGGAAGGGCCCCAATTGGTAGAAAAAAACCCGCCATCATGCGACTATAGTCGGTGAGGTTGCGGTGAATGCGACTGCTTCGGAGCCGAGATGTTGAAGTCGAATGAAGGTGTGCCTCGTCGTGGTTGCTGGTCAAGGGGTGAGACCATGGGGACAACCGTAATTGTCGCGACTTGGAGGGCTGTTGGTGTTGATTTGGCTGAAGGGAATGCCCAGATGTGCTCTGCTGCTGTTGGTATGTTGATGGTGCCATGACGTGAGCGAGACTGCAAAACGTCGGTGTTGGAAATGGTTATTGTTTCACGGGGTGAGATTGTCATGGCAACTAGAGATGACAAAAATAACTACTGAAAACTAAGGAATGCAACATGTTGAAGCAGCATGTTTTGTTGAACACCTAGTCGAGTGGGAGAGGTCACGGAATCGTGGCCATGGGTTGGAGCGCCTGAGAATGAGGAGTGATGCTGCTCGACCGTGGCAGGAAGGGCTCAGGTTTCTTGCATCGAGCCAAGGGAGAGGGGGAGGACAAGAGTAGGAAGAAGAACATGACGGTTTTTGGAGTTAACGAAGGAGTAAAAGCACCTTCAAAGCCTGGAGAAGAAGTAGGATTTGTGGCGTAAGGCTAAAATGACGTGCACGTCGTGTACTGTTTTGTAATTTTGTTCGAAAATTACGACACAACATGTCTCGTACTTTACGAATAAAAGTACTAACCATTACAAAATAGTTATCACCGAGTTCGTACTAGGCCTCGTATTGCTCTCCTGGTTGGTTCGTATTGGGCCTCATTAAATCTTACGAAGTGGTACTATGAAAATTCGTACTTTAAGTGAGTTCATAAAATTTTATTAGTTTACGTACCCATTCACACAGAGGACTTCGTAACGAAACAGTAAGTCTTGTTTAGTATTGTTTCGTACTGGGCCTCGTACTGCTCTCTCGTCTAGTTCGTATTGGGCCGCATAAAATTTTATGAAGTGGTCACAAGGAGATTTTGTACTTTACGAAGTACGTGTACTGTGAGATTTAGTACTTTATGAAGTAAGTTTGTAAAAACTTATGGGCGTTACTAACCCCGTCCCATTACGAATTCGTTTCGTAAAATTTTTCGTAATTTACGAATTAGAACAGTAAATACCAAACCTACCTCCATATTACATTTCGTAAACTTTGAGGACCAAATTGTTAAATACAAAGGACCGAATTGTGAATCTTAACATTTGCCTAGAACTGGACGAACGACCCCATTTTCCTTGGCAATCTTCAACTGCGCTTGAGTTTTACGGTTCGTCCTCCCTCGCTTCCTCTTCAATCTTCCCCAAGGCCACGTCTCCGCACGAACCTCACGTCTTCGCCAATGCCACGTCTCCATCTCTGTTGCGATTCGAACGATTGCCTAGGGTTCCTTCTCAATCTTCTCCTTCAACCGAAGTGAAGATAAACCTAGGGTTCGTTCTCCCTCCTCTGCCCACAGAGGTAGGCTAATTTCGTTTTTGCGTTCAATTGTTGTTGGTTTTGATGTCCCCACAAGACTCCCTCGAAGGCGTCATCCCAACTCTGGGAGTAACAGCCCCACCAACAGTCATTGAAGGAGTCAACATAAGATTAGGCGTCTACGACTCTCTTAAACGAGCAAGATTCTCGACTTCCATCATTATAGAATCGCCATTTCCAGCAGTTGTTCTCTGGGGGTCCTGTTCGCGTCGAAACGGATCACGTCGGAAATATTTGGCAAATGGACTCACAGGGAATTGTATGTGGTCGCCAGAAAGATGAATTTCAATGATATAAAAATAAAGCTGTTACAAATTTAAAAGTTCACAAAAGGAAACGCGTGCTTACAGCCATAAAAATGAAGGAAAAAACGGTGCTGAAAGTGCTGTAGACTAGTGACTTGAAGTGTGACTGGAGTTGACGTCACCGTTGACGCAGTAGACTCACTGCTGCGAACGTAGACTTGGGACGACGTTGGTGCGAGAAAAGAATGCGACGTAGACTCGCTGCTGCAAGTGCGACTGGAGCTGACGTCACTGCTGACGCTGTAGACTTAGTACAGTGTGCTGTCGACCTGGATACTCGTGGGACGGAGTCTGGCTGCTGGCGCTCGGTATGGTTACGACGGACGGAGGTATCGTTGGATGTGGATGTCGAGGCTTCAAACGAACACCTTGCTGGCGGAGATGCGGATGAAGGAAGGTAGCCGGAACTACGGTTGCTCGTCCCGACGGCGAAGGTGATGGCGGAAGGTTGATCTCCGAAGCTACGGTTGCTCACTCCGAAGTTGGAAGGATGACCTGAAACCCAGGCCGAGGTATCTACTAAGCTAAGGGTGACGAGCAATGCAAAGCTTGTGTTTGGCTGATTGATCGTGAAAATTTCCTAAGTGTAAACTGCCCCTTTTATACTAGTTTTCACAAAGCTCTACACGTCCTACACGTTCTCGAAAATCCCTTAAAATACGGCTCAACCTTAACCTCTCTCCAGGGATCTCGGGAGTTGTTTTAAAAGATTTTCCTAACTGTCATTTAATGAGTTAAGACGTGTTCAGACGAGTCATAGACTCATCTCGCATTTTGCGCTGCTAAAGGGAAACTGTAGCCTTGGGCTGTTGTAGACTGAGATTTCCACAAGTCGACGGGCTGTTCACTTAGGCCTGCACTCAATATGGGCCGTAGACTTAGTACAGGCCCAGAATATTTTATTGTGTCAACATAAGCCCCCCTCTTTTTGCTAAGGCAACTTCTCGTCGCCTGAGCACAGTGGCTAATTTTTTGGTTTAAAAGAAACATTTCATTTTCCATCCTTTCACTTACGTCCTTTACCTCGACTTCTTCCTCTCCAAGAAACCCCTGTTTTCCTTGAAACCCTAACTTCTTTCCAAAGAAAATCCTGATGTCGACTCTTGGTTCCTTTCAGTGGCACCAACAACGTGCCGACCCTGCTGGTATCGTTACTACTGTAGAGGGCGAGGGTCTAACCCTTGGTCCTGTTCTCGACACTCGACTTTTCCCAGACCCTGTTCCTTATGAGTATCTGATAACGGCATTCCAGATTCCTATCTGCCGGGCAGACTTCGTCGACCCCCTCAACTGGGAAGACCAGAGTAGCTTGCTCTGCTTTCCTTCCGTAGAGAAAGCCCTATTTCGCCAATGGTTTACCGGCTGGTTGGAGAAACTGCAGGACAAACTCAGGGCATGCGGCCTCTGGTCTTTCATGAAGATCACTATGCTGGGGAAGCATTGCGACCCAAGGGTATGTGCCAGTCTACTTCCTCTCTGGAATAGTGAGGTGAACTGCTTCTATCTGTCGGAGGGTCCCATGACTATTACTCTAGAAGATATTTATTTTCTGACTAAGAGTAGTGTGGCTGGAGCCCCCGTTCGCTTGTATTCTTTGGATGATGATTATCATCCTAAGGAGATGCTACAGATTCAGAGTGTAGCAGAGAGGCACCTTAAGATGATTGAGGGTCAGTCTATCGCTGTCTGGGGCAGGGCTGAGGAGGTTGAATTTCTCAGCATTTGATTGAGCAAGTACGTTTACTGCTTTGCTAGCAAGAGGGTGCCGAAGCTTGTATACGGGATTGCAAACTTCCTAAGCACGGCGAAGAGTAGAGTGGCTTGGGCACCATTCTTGCTGGGCATTATTTACCAGAGCTTTTACAAGAACAGCGCATCTGCACACCCTTTTCCGAAATATCCAACCAGTGGCCTTCTTTGGATGGTGCATCTTTGGGCATGCATATGGCTTCCAGGACTCTCTGGGTATCGGATGCCCCCCAGCGTCGCGAAGGATAGCTGTTATGGGATCCATATGCTCAAGTCTTGTTGCCAATCAATGGATCAGTGGCTGTGGGCTTCTGTTACGGGGCACATAAAACACCTGGTCGATATCCTGCGAGTCTTACCCTGCGCGACAGAAGCGGGCTTCAGCTTCGAGTACTACAACCCTCAGCTATGCGCAAGGCAGTTAGGTTTCGTCCAGAGCTCTGCTGTCCCACACTTTGACGATTCCAATATGGTTTCCAGGGGTAGCTACGTCCTCTCCAAGGATTCCCTCCAGGCAGCGGTGGATCTCTTATCAAGGAAGACGGAGGTTCGGCACACGGAGTTCCCCCTCAAGAGCACCACGGTTTACGTCACTGAAGCTTTTTCTTATCAGTGGTCATTAACCTTTAAAGCTCTTCGCAGTAAGATGAGGTTCCTGGACACCTCTACAGAGCCGAACTTGCATCTTACCACTGACATGAAGCTCAAGGCTGGGCAGAAAGTACCAGCTGGTAAGATCTTGCAGCTTTCCTTTTTTGTTGGTCGCTTTTAAAAACAAATGTTTGTTTTCTGAGTTTCAGCAGTGGAGGGTGAGAAATCTGGATTTGGAGGAGATACGAGCCCTACTCCTCCAGCCAGTCGCTCGACTCGCACACAATGGCGAGTTCCTATGAAGAAGATTGTGAAGCCTAAGGCCGAGGACTTGCCTTCTGCCTCATCAAAGAAACGCGGGAAACGGAAGATGCCTTCTCCTCCAAACTCGGATTCTGACGAACTCCCCATTTCCCAAATGCAGAAGCAAGCGAGACTTACCTCTCATCTGGGCCTCAGATTCCAAGTCCGGTGGCTGCCCAACCGATTACTCCTCCTCCAGAGTATGTATCATCCCTTTGTTGTTAGTGACCATTGTTGCCAACTCTCATAATACTTGCTCTTTCGCTTTAGGCATTCATTGGCTTTAGTACCTTTGGTCTGCCTATCGCTGGAAACAACATATGAGCATGAGACGGACGTAAGTCTTTCTTTGTTGTTTCCTTTTCCATGAATCTTTGATGGCTAATCTCTTTTCCGTTCACAGGTTACCTCCCTCCCCATTCCTCAGTTGCTAGCGCTTACAGAGGAGGGAGATGTTACCATTGGGGAAGAAGTCGCAGCGCAGGGAGATACATGCGCTTCTGAAGCAACTCCTACCGAGGCTGTAGACTTAGCTGTGTCTACAGCCGACGCTGCGACTCAGAGAGAAGCAGTTGCTCCAGAGGCAGACCCCATCGCTGATGCACAGCCAGCTACGACTTCTGTCTCTTCTCCTCCTGTCCAGCCTCCAAGCATGCCTTCTGGCGAGGGTACATCAAGCGGTGTCAGCGACTACGACCGTGTTATGAAGAACGTGGATCGTGTCGCAAAGCTGCTTAGCCACGAGACCTTTTCTGAGGCTATTTTCAAAGAGCTTCAGGAATGTATTACGGAGCTACAGGAGTCTCCAGTAATCAGCGCGCAGATGTTGGCCGCCTGCGAGGAGTTCAAGTCACAATTCTGGACTAAGTGGTCATCCTATCAGGATGACTTTAAGGCTCACCAAGAGGCTAGGCTCAAGATCCACGAAAAGCTGACTGCTCAACTACAAGAAGTTAATGACATTGAACTCCTCCGGGGACAAAAAGAAGACATGTCCCGGCAACTACTGCAAGTCGAGAGACGGCTGAAGGAGCTCCTGGCCTTCCAAAAACACCTCCAGGAGCGGATTGCCGTGGTGGACTCACTGCTCATCGAACAAACTGCCCATGCTTCTGCGCAGCAGGACCAGGACGACTTAATGTCTTGGTATCGTCGGAAGAACGAGTTCACCCTTAAACGCAACCGCGCCAAGGTCTTAACCCTTTTGTTCGTGGAAGCGACCGACTCAATATTCAAGCCGGGCACAAGACTAGTCATGCGACTCCCTCCACGTTAAAGTTTTTCTTATCTCTTTTTATTACCGGTTGTAGACAGCAAGTCGCAGGGATGACACCCTATAAACAAACTCAGTTTATGACCGTGTAATTTTATATTCTGTAGACAAAAGTTTAAGCTTAAACTTGCAAGTCTACATTGATGTTAACAGTTATCCCTGTGTGATCTCTTTAAGAACGACTGGGAAACGTTTTTCTAAAACCTTTCTATGCGATTCCCAAATGGTTCTTCTATATCGTTTTAAATATTTACCATTAATTTTCAATGGTTGTTTAATCCCCTCGAGTGTCGACAATCTGTAGCTATTCGTTGAATAAGCTTCAATTACCTGATATGGTCCTTCCCAATTTGGGGACCATTTTCCAAACACTTGGTCCTTAGACTTTAGCGGCAGTACCATTTTCCAGACCAAGTCGCCGATATTAAAGCATTTATGAACCACTTTCTTATTGTAGTGTCGGGCTATTCTTTGCTTGTGAACTTCTAATTTATCAACAACTTCTAGTCTTTTCTTTTCCAACTCCTCTAGGGCCACGTACATAGCTTCATCTTGTAGAGTTGGCTGTGCAACGCGAAGCGACTTATACCTCACTTCTATAGGTAGAATCGCATCATGTCCGTAGACTAGTGCGAACGCAATTTCTCCAGTACCCTCTCGCTTAGTGACTCTTAAAGCCCATAAAGTATCACTCAAAACTTCGTGTCACTTCCTTGGATTACATCCAATCATTCTCTGGATATTGTTTTTTATCAGTTTGTTAGACGCCTCAGCTTGCCCGTTCGCTTGAGGGTAGTACGGGGTAGAATTCAAAATCACAAAGCTAAACTCTTCAGCGAATTCTCTCACCTTAGCATTGTTAAAAGCCGTCCCATTGTCTACAACAATGCTTTGAGGAATGCCAAATCGGTAAATAATGTTAGCTCGCAGGAACTAAATTACGTTGCTCTGGTCAATTTTCTTATAGACCTGGGCCTCTATCCACTTAGTGAAGTAGTCTGTCGCAACCAAGATAAACGCATCCCCTCGACTAGAATGAGGATGAATCTCTCCTATTATACCTAAAGCCCAAGTTCTAAAAGGTCAAGGTTTAATTATAGGAGTTAAGTCGGCTGCCGGCGCACGAGTTGACGGACCATGTCGCTGGCAATCTTGACATCCTCTGGCCATCTCGATGCAATTTTTCATCATTGATGGCCAATAAAACCCATGTCTCCGAATAATCCAACACATTTTTACTCCCGATTGATGCGATCCATAGAGTCTTTCATGGGTGTCTAGCATTATTGGGGTAGCTTCGTCTAGGTCTACACACTTTAAGAGTACTCCATTGTATCTTTCTTATAAAGAACCTCGTCTAGAAGGACATATCCTAATGCTTGGACTTTAATTCATTGTTTAACCTTCTGATTTGGATTAGAAAGAAAATCTATAATAGGTTTTCTCCAGTCTTCATCTTGTTTCAATATGTCTACAGCCATGATATTATTACTCGGCTGTAAGTGCGAGTTTATTTCTTTTAAATCTCCTGGGTTAACTTTTCCTCTGTAACCCGAGGCTAATTGTGCCAAATTATTGGCTACTCCGTTTTCGTTGCGACTTACGAAATGAAAAGTTATACTTTCGAAACATGCGACTAATCGCCGAACTATATCAAGGTAAGGTCGTAATTTCTCTTGACATGTACACTCCTCATTTACCTGGTTGATGACCAACTGAGAGTCACCCTTAATTTGAACTTGCTTCGCATTTAATGAAAGGAGTTCTTTTAGCACCGTTATCAATGCTTCATATTCAGTAGCATTATTGGTTGGCAATTTGCTTAGACGGTAGGCCAGCCTGATGTCCTTGCCCATTGGAGACAATATATGAACTCCTATCCCTGCTCCGTTTCTGGTAGATGAACTATCGAACCATGCTTGCCAAATGTCGTCGATTCCTTCCTCTTGATCTATCGACAGGGTCGGGTCATGGTCAACTAGAAAGTCAGCCAAAACCTGACCTTTAACCGACTGTTGGGATTTGTATCTCAAGTCGTACGGGGAAAGGATTAAGCTCCACTTGCTAATACGTCCAGCCAATAATGGACTTTCAAAGAAATATTTAATTATGGGTGACTTAGACACTACATAGACTGCCCCATTCCAAATGTAGTGCCTAAGTTTCATTACGGCATAGAACACTGATATGCATAGCTTCTCTTTTGAAGTGTACCTGACCTCAATCGCGGTTAACTGCCTTGACAAGTAGTAAGCTGCCCTTTCGCGTCCGTCCTTATCTATTTGCGCCAACATTGCACCTATTGTTACTTCGGTGGCTGCTACGTAAAGAATGAAAGGTTTTCCTTGTTGGGGAGGTATCAAGACTGGTGGATGCGTTAAGTATTCTTTTAGGGCGTTAAAGGCCTCTTCATGTTCCTTAGTCCATCTGTAGTCATTCTTTCCTCTCAGTAGATTAGAGAAGACTTTTGTCTTTCCCGCGACATTCCCTATAAATCTACGCAAGTAGATAACTTTCCCTAAGAAAGCTTGCAATTCTTTCTTATTTCTTGGTGCCGACAAATTGATCGGCTTTATCTATATCGAAGGAATATTTTCTTTCTTCCCCTGTTTTCTGGGACGCTTTCGCTTTGGAATTCCTCCGTGCTAACGGCTCACAAATGGTGGCCTCTCCTTTTATGAACTCAGCCATGTCCACCTCGACAGCCTCTAGCTGATAAGTGCGCGACTGAGCTTCTTCCACCAACAACTGGTGGTACTCAGTTGCTCTTCTGGCGAGGTCATATAGGTCGGTGAACCTTTCCCCTTGTAATTTCTTTTTGAAAGGGATGGATAAGGCATTTAATGCCACCATGAGCTGGTCTCTTTCCGAGATTGCCGGTCTACAGCGGAGCAACGCTTTTTGCAAGCGCATCAAAAACTGCCCCGGATGCTCACCAGCGACTTGTTTCAAGCGCATGACCTCAAAGATCGACAGAGGCGAGTCCAGCCGCGAAAACGCTTTCATAAAGCTAGACTGCATATCAGCCCACGATGCCACTGACCCAGGGGGTAAACTAGCGTACCACGTAAAGGCATCTCCTGTGAGCGAATTTGGAAACAACTTCAACTTCCAAAAATCATTAGTCACAGCTTCCCCAAGTTGATGGGTGAACCGCGCTATGTGCTCTAAAGGGGTCATCTCATCCTCTCCTGAGAAACGAGTGAAATCAGGCACTCTGTACCCTCTCGGCAAGGGGAAGTCCCTATCGACATATGCCGGATAAGGGCTCCTGTAAAAGGTGGGGTCATCTTGTTTCACGACTCCAGGGACCATTTGTTCCAATACTTGGGCTATTGCCTCCCTCAAATCTAATGGGGGGGAGGGGGGGCGGCCAATTGGCTCCCTTACAAGGTCCTGACCCCATCTTTCTCCCATGTAAGGCATCCTTTCAACATTCCTTGCCGGCTGCGAATCTACAGGGGCTTTAGTATAAAAACTTTCTACCCGAGACGGTCCCCTTGGGTTTGGCAAATCCCCTGGTGGAAAATCATCTATAGGGGCCTTCCCAGGTCGCCGCCTTGGGGCGGAAGGCGCATACCTGTTTGTTTCACCCTGAGCCTCGCCATATTGATCTTCCGGTTTTGCTGCGAAGGCGGCATTTTGCCTCCACTCCGTGGGCGACCGGGAAGAGGCTGGCCTAGAGGGAGACGTCCTGTCCCTGATTTCTGTAGAATATTGGGCATCAACATTCCAGGGATCCTCATCCTGAAAGGAGACGTTCCTTTTGTCAGCGCGTCGCGCATCTCCCATAAAGGAGAACTCTCTGTCCGTATGGCTACTCGTTCCTACGACAACACTAGGCCTACTTAAGGCGGTGATTTGCTCTAGAACTCGAGCCATATTACTCTCCAAACCAGATATCCGCTTATCGAACGAGTTCTTCATATCATTAAATTCATTATAGAACTCCAACCTTGATATGAATTCGGATGGCGCATGTCCCAATAATTCAGTCTGGGTTACGTTTAACTGACCACCTAGGGCCACATTTTCGGTAACCGCATCCCCTGCCTGAAAAGTACCATCTCCTTCTAAAGGAGAGGGGGGGGGGGGATCGCGGTTTGCAGCGCTTCTAGTATTTTTTGCCATCTGCAAATATGAGGTATTTGCCTCGAGCTCCCACTGTGGTCGCCAAAGACGTGTTCGCGTCGAAACGGATCACGTCGAAAATATTTGGGAAATGGACTCACAGGGAATTGTATGTGGTCGCCAGAAAGATGAATTTCAATGATATAAAAATAAAGCTGTTACAAATTTAAAAGTTCACAAAAGGAAACGCGTGCTTCCAGCCAAAAAAATGAAGGAAAAAACGGTGCTGAAAGTGCTGTAGACTAGCGACTTGAAGTGTGACTGGAGTTGACGTCACCGTTGACGCAGCAGACTCACTGCTGCGAACGTAGACTTGGGACGACGTTGGTGCGAGAAAAGAATGCGACATAGACTCGCTGCTGCAAGTGCGACTGGAGCTGACGTCACTGCTGACGCTGTAGACTTAGTACAGTGTGCTGTCGACCTGGATACTCGTGGGACGGAGTCTCGCTGCTGGCGCTCGGTATGGTTGCGACGGACGGAGGTATCGTTGGATGTGGATGTCGAGGCTTCAAACGAACACCTTGCTGGCGGAGATGCGGATGAAGGAAGGTAGCCGGAACTACGGTTGCTCGTCCCGACGGCGAAGGTGATGGCGGAGGATTGATCTCCGGAGCTACGGTTGCTCACTCCGAAGTTGGAAGGATGACCTGAAACCCAGGCCGAGGTATCTACTAAGCTAAGGGTGACGAGCAATGCAAAGCTTGTGTTTGGCTGATTGATCGTGAAAATTTCCTAAGTCTAAACTGCCCCTTTTATACTAGTTTTCACAAAGCTCCACACGTCCTACACGATCTCGAAAATCCCTTAAAATACGGCTCAACCTTAACCTCCCTCCCGGGATCTCGGGAGTTGTTTTAAAAGATTTTCCTAACTGTCATTTAATGAGTTAAGACGTGCTCAGACGAGTCGTAGACTCATCTCGCACTTTACGCTGCTAAAGGAAACTGTAGACTTAGGCTGTTGTAGACTGAGATTTCCACAAGTCGACGGGCTGTTCACTTAGGCCTGCACTCGATATGGGCCGTAGACTTAGTACAGGCCCAGAATATTTTATTGTGTCAACAGGTCCGCAAAGGTGTCATTCCCAGATGTGGAGTCTGAGAATAATTAGTTAGCACAGCCTTTATTGTAGCAATCCCTGCAGCCGACTATGCGAACATGAGTGCTTTAGTTTTCCAGGCTTTTTGTCATTCCCAGACGTGGAGTTTGGCAGGCTTTAACACTTGGCCTGAATCAATTTCACTAGGCTTTAGTTTCCTGGGATCGTCCCTAGGTTCATAGTTCTCATCCTTAGTACAAGCTTTGATGATGCCATTCAATTTCATGGCTATTGTTATCATTCAATTTTAGGTAAGATGGATAAAGACGAGGATGCAATTGATCATGACACAAATCAGTCGACTACGCTAATACCGTCAATATTAAGAAAAGGATAAGAGAACGCCATTCTGATATGGTGAGTAGGGTGTGTGTACCTCCATTAAGCTGTATTTCTTTTTTATGTAGTTAGTCTTCATATGAGATTTTGTGTTTGCACGTAAGATTACATCTAGACTAGATGCATTCCAACAAAGATTGTAGCTTTGCTTAAGTCCTTTGATGATTCAAAGAGGATGTTGTTCAACAAACTCGGTTTTGAATGTCTGTTACATGTTGCTTGTAAAACGGTAAATCATCAAGCTCTATGATGGGTTATAAGCAACTTCGATCCTACGACACGTGTCATGTTAATTGATGGCGCCCAACATTGTATAAGCCCAAGTGATGTTTACGGCATTCTCGGGATTACGCATTATGACATTCCAATTCCATTTAGTTGGTCGATGGACAACATAGACTCCAGTCTCTTGCAACATTTAAGCGAGAGAAGATAGCCATGACATTCGTCGAGAAGCAGCTGCGAGCATAGACAGTAGTAGACGACACTTTTAAGGCCGAGTTGGTTTTATTCCTCCTTGGGTCTTTCCTCTGCCCAGGTGCTGCCTCCAATCTCGGAAAAGAATATATGTTTACAGCTAGAGAGTTATGTGTACTTAGCACCTATGATTGGGCTTGCCATGTGTTGGACCACTTGTGCGAGCAAGTAAGGTGTTTCAAGGGAAGGAAGGGATGGAATGGGCATTCCATTCATTTGTTTTTCATTCCATTCCATGTGCTTAATTTTAAAAAGGAAGGGAAGGAATGGGCATTCACTTGCTCTTAATAGGGAATGCCCATTTCCTTCCTAATTACTATAGTTTTTTCTCCCTTCCCATTCCATTCTGTTTGGAGTTCCATTACTGAAACCAAACGGGCTTTTTTTCCTTAGATTTTTTATGCACTTAAATTTACGAGTAACAGTGCGAGATTGACTCGTGTAAATAGGGAGAAACCTTTATGTACAGATTGGGATGATTCACGTCTATATTACTTTTACAGAGGAGTTTGCTTGGACATCTACGATAAGGTATTTATGTTTTTCAATTTTCATTACTATATAAGTTTAGTTCCTCACAGTTTCTTTATCTAAATGTATGTGCAGGGAACAAGTGTAAATGATTTGTCAGAGGACTGTCCACGGACCGTCGAAAACAGGCAACGGGAAGAATTGATCTGGTTCGCAAAACGATTCAAGTATGTATGAATCTGTGTAGCAATGTTTTACGTTAGCCAATTTGAACAATATATCAAACATGTCCATAACTATAAAATTGTTTTGCAAAAGATCGATTAGCACATAACGAAGTTGGATAAGCATGGCACTAATGTCATGAAGGTGGTCACCCAGATCCTGAAGGAGGTGCATGAAATGAAGCAGCTTATCGTTGATGATGTAACAAAGAAAGAAATGAAGAACCGGGAGAAGGCCCATAATATTGAAGAGCAATGCTAGAGTGGTGATTTGTAAGAAGCATGAATGGATCCTAAGGGACATATGCCCGATGAAGAAATTGCATCATCATCCGATAAAAGCAGTGAGAGTCCACCAAAGGTGTTCTAGGAAACTATATATGGAGAAGTTGGGTCAATAATGATATCACCAACACGGCCAGCTGACCTACTGAGTGATTATAATGGTGTACCTGAAGATAGTAACAACTGGCGCGACGAGGTGCAAACCGAGACCGATATTGGGTTGATAGTTGCAGTTGACCAGTTGGTCTGGATGCTTCTATTGAGGTACATAATCCACACAAAGAGGTACAGAGAACGTACATTATGGACCTTCTGAACCAGATTGTGGACACAAAGAGGTATGGATTGTGGGCCTTCCATCCACACAAAGCGGTACAGAATGTGGACCTTCTGAACCAGAGAACGTACCATTGCAAGACGCACATGAACAGATCCATTCTCATCATTGGCCGAGGTAGACAGTTTTACAATGATCATTATGATTTCGATATTGGGTTTAATTCCTTTGAATGACAATTGGGAGTGCAATCCTGTGATTGCTCCTCATACAGGAAAGTGAAGCCTCAATGAACCAGAGGACCCAACATAAACGATACCACACTCGTAGCACCGCGGAGAGGCGGACCAATGCTTTAAACTCGTATCCTTTTATGACTGGCAAGAAAAAGTTGGGATCAAAGCTGAGGAATGTATCAATTCCAGAGGTATAAGGTCTTTCAGTATTGGATCTCCATGTCCATCAAGTTGACGAAAGTATTGTGTTGTCTATAAATAGGGTGTCAAAAGGTTTACTCCAGGAGGGCTTCTCGAGGTAGATTTGATATCATTTTCCAAAGGTGACTGGAAAATTCTAGACTATGCATGGAATGACAAACTCCTACCTAAGTTAGCATTGTTATTTGTTTTTATTGTTATTTTCTAACTATCGGAATGTAAGGCGGTCATTGTAGTTAACGAGGGAACCTTCAATGTTGCAGGAGATACTTTGTTTTGCAAATGCGGTAACCGTTTCTAGGCATGTTATGATGTCCCTCAAACCGTCAAAGTGGACTCAACGATGTAAGGATCATGTGAATGTGTGTTGTTTTGATACTTTTTCTGACTGCTACAAACTTAAGTCATACGTCTATTGCAGATCATCGACTTCCATGTCGTGATGCTGTGTAGTAAAAAGAACAATATGCCTAGAAGAACATGGTATCTCACAAGTTGTTAAGGGATAATGCTAGTTCCTAAACTAACTGATTAACTTTTCATCCCAATTTTGATATGCATGACCTTCTGCAACATTTGAGCAATGATGCACGTAAAAATAGGTTCTTGTCGCAAACCAATATAGTTTGTATCATATGCCAAAAATTTCAACAACCAACAAACAACGGCTCCACAATACACATCTCAATTTGGAAAGAATGAAGATTTGGAACTGATATTCCATGTAAATCCATACTTTATGACACCATTCGGCAAAGTTTTTCACCTCTTTTCCTTTATCATGCTAGATAATACATACCAGTTTGTGTAGCAGATTCACACTGGACATTAGATATTGTAGATTTTAGGTAACACGAGATTTTGACCTTTGACACGGCATGCATTTAACCGAAAAACCTCCACGGTAGAGTGGATTTGCACAAACATGTTTTCGAATTTTTGATGGTGATATTAGAAAAGAACATGACAGGTGAATAGGTTGGTGACGTTGTCCCCGAGATTAATTCTCATGGCCAATCAGGTATCCAGCTAACGTTCCTAACCAGTTCGCAAGCGGCAATGGGAACAAGTATGAATCACTTAGATTCTTTCACGATCTTTATCTTATTATGAACCAAACATTACCATTGTTACTAAAATTGATTTCACTAATTACATTGCAGATAATATTATGGTTATTTGTCATGAAGTTCACGTCGCTATCTAATCTTATCGAAGATTGTCCGACAACGATTAGTGATTGTTCAGTTTATGCATATGTGATACGTTTGTTTGGATCAAGGGTTGTATTGAGTTTTACCTTTGTTGTGCTTAGACTATAGGTCTCCTGGACATGTTGGAGTTAGTGATCAACTTTATATGTTGGTCTGGGAATGGTATGAGGAAGAAACTGCTGGCAAAAGTATTAAGGATCTTCCAATCAAGAAATCACCACGAAAGGTGAAGTTGCAGACCAGACGTTAATAGAGTTGTATGCTAAAGTATAAGGTAGTCATGAACAAGAATAAAGCTTCACTTTTTTGGAATTATGCTTTTGCTAACCGTCTGCCCATTGTCCAACTGTGAAACTCTTGCCATTTTGAAACTGTATATTTAGCCCTTGCTCACTAGATTCACGAGGCTCACTTGATCCCTCATTGTGTAATTGATAGTTAATTCCCCCATATCAACGATGACTTCATTGTTGTTGATGACAAGCTTACCATTTTTCTTTGTATGCCTGGTTTATTGTCCTACTTATTGTCCTCATGGAAGCTATCATGTTACAATTTCTCCACCTTTTCAGTGATGTCCTCAATTGCTTCATGTACGACCTTGTACGTCTTAGACGAGTTGCCTCCCAGGTAACACAAACGTCGACATGCAATAATCAAAACTCCTTGCCTCATGTCGTTAACTAATAGTCTGTATGATGCTTCGTTTCGCTCTGCATTATGCTGAAATTATTTCGCATCCTTCTGACATATCAAATTATGGGGTATTGTTGTCATTCCTTCAATCTTCGCAACATGCAGTGAGCGGCAACATGGAAATTCAAATGTCTCGAAATGCAAGCAATAGCAGTTGATTTCATGAGTGCCAATGATGAAGTATACTTCGACGGGAGGTCTGCTCAAGTCAAATTCCCAGTGGACTTGTCTTCTACATAATATAAAGCTTCGTGTCCAATTATGCATTCCCTTTCGAAATGATTGCATGGTATATGATTGAGAAGTCTAACTGTATACCATCGTCACAGATGGTTCAATTTTTTGAGATGACCTATATGATTCTTTTCACGTAGGCATGCATTGCCTCGCAACTTTGTGTGCTTCTTAACCCTGCTAAATAATGTCCCTGCAAATATGTTTGCCACCACATGTGTCGGCAGGAGTAAATCTGGTCCAACCATCCGACCACCACTATTTTGTCGAATGTCATCCCACACATGACCTCCACTTCTACTGCAGATCGTGTAGAATATATAATTTTCTGGATTTTATGCCGCACTACAGGATCGACAATATGTCGGGTATTGTTGTGATTGAAATGCCATATGCATAATGATTCTTCGCGACAACCCATACTTCACCCGCGGCTGCTATGATTGCTATATCTACATTAGTGATCACGTTTATTGGTTGCTTTCCTCCCATAACTAGAGTATGAGTGCGAAAGATCCAGACGTAATCATCCTTTGTCTCCAATGTGATCAAAGTTGACCCCAAACAAATGTCAGGTGATGGTGATTAACACCCACAATCACAACTATTTGCATTCCATAGGCATTTGTATTGAAATTAGAACTCCAATGCGATGACGTCGCCAAAGATAATCTAATTTGCAAGTACTATTACCCAGTACAATCTGGTAACAATTTCATGGTATGCAAAAGTGACAACAGCCATTCCAGGATCATTTTGTTCCTTCGACATTATGCAGGCATAACTTGCATTCAAATCTGACGCATACGGCTCACTCCGATGATACTCGTTGACACAATAATTCAGATCCTTCATCGTGAAGTCGACACAACTAGTACCATCGGAAACATTCGCAAAATAATGCATGATATCGCACTGTCTAATGCCAACACTAAGCATTCTCCGAACTGCTGTCAAATCTTCGGGAGAAATGTTGCGATGTTCCTTCATAAAACATGCATGTGCCACTGGAATCAAATCGTGATTGTGCGTAAGGTTAACATGACGAACTACCCAACGTCTTATGTCCTCAACCGTGGGCTTCAACGCTATTGTACACCCGACTCGTCCGGATGGCTTGTATCGAAGTGAGGTATCCAATTCCTGCTTCGGACGACTAAAGCCTTGACGTAAACACACCCGCATTTGCATTACACATTCACCATTCCTCCTGCTTCGAGAATCACGCTTACGAATGTCAAATCCGCGTACTACAACAAAATATCTGGAAAAGTTTCCAGCCTCCTCTGTCGATTGTAGAACATTGCCATGAAATCTTCCTCCGTCATGCTTGTTAGGTAAAATATCGATTTTTGGCCTCAATTTTGAGCCAATTTTTTGTTTTGTCATTAGTTTAGTTTGTTATAAAATTTTGGCATCAACTTTTGTTTCTATTTCGATTTTGGCCAATTTTAAATTTTGTAATAAAAGCCAAATAGAGCTTAATACACAATTTTCATTTATTTACTAAGAAAGAAAAGAAATTTAAAAAATGGTATATAATATTGAAACCTCTCATATGTAATTTATTTTAAAATTTAGATGGCCAGATCAAGCGAGTTAAAAGTCGAAGTTCGACGATAATTGCTGATGCTGTCAAAAATATAGAAAATTGATGAAGGCTGAATAATTATTTTATTGGGAGGCCACTGCTACGTGTAAAGTGGATCATGAGGCGAAGGCAAAAGGAGTTGGAACTCCACTATTATAAGACACTAGTTAGACTATATTTCGGCCTTGTTTGACTTTCGCTAGAAGAAATTCAAGATTAGCCAAAATCAATATTAAAGCAAAAGTTGGTGAGAAAATTATATAACAAACTAAAATAATGACAAAACAGAATGTTAGCTCAAAGTTGAGGCCATAAACGTATATTTTGCCTACTTGTTATGATATTCGTCAATTCTGTTGTAATTGCTAAATCCGAGAGCTCGTCTGCATCCCATCGCTCCATCTTTTTTCCAATGGCTAACCTATTTGAAAAATTTTGGACAAACTCTTATTTGAAGGTATGCTTTCCAGGTCTAGTTTAATTTCTGTGTCCTTAGTGGTTTAATATCTCACATCAAAGAATTTATGTGGTTTTGTAGTAGTCCTTAATGTGTTTCTTGTTTAATATCTTTGTTTTAATTGTTGTGTAGAAATAGGAGGTTCCCCGACATCAATGAAGTCCATAAGGATGACCAATTTAATACTCAGATTGTAATTGAGATCTTGTTGTGATACACTGTCATTGTTGCACAAGAAATCTCATTGTATCCTGCCAAGATCTTCAAGAAAATCATTATACTAGCACCCAAATTTGGCCATTACACAACCACCATTTCATGTGTTTATGGCAATTACCCCAAAGTTATGGCCATTACAAAATCATTGATCCCCATTTTCAAAAGATCACTAGAATTGTAAAGTTTCAGACGCCAAGGTCCCATCAATACCATGCCTCTGGTAACCTCCACCTCCTTCACCTGGCTTGAATAGTCCACATTCTGTACACATTAACTGATTGCTTTATTCCCCATATTTTACATTGTCACATAAAATCAAACGAATTTATGCGCCACCCACAATTGCCTATATGCATCAATGTTAATTTGCAGGATGACAGTATCTCCAATTGCCTATATAAAGCCAATTATATAACTTTCCTCAAAATAACCTAGGAGACTTACCACTCCATACCCACCACCTTTCACCATGTCAGCCCCCTATGCACACAATCCCCGACTCTTCATCGTCGGCTATCATGACTCTGCACAGGAATCACCAACACTTAACTTGCAGATAGACACCCTCTGCTCGCTAACATGTATTCAAGCCATACGCCTAAGGCTTTAGGTATGGTTCGACACAGTAACATTTGTTGATTCTTCCCCGGCTTTTGTCGTAAACTATAACATCCGCCTACTAAATCATCTTCCTACTGAATATCCAAAAAGCCTCTAGTTTCGACAACTTAGGACCACCATCTTAGATAATTTGTGGTCCGCTAGGCCCATGAGTCAGTCGAACGTTGACAACTCGGTGGAATACATCCTATGGACATTGCATGTCCCATTGCTTCACAAGCTACAACCAGGAACAAACAAGTATGTGTTGCCCGTCGAACCTGCTTACATGTTATTCCTCCCAGAAGATATTTGAGGATTGTCTTGGAGTGAGCGACAAAGAGGGATCCCTCACGGCCGAGATTGCGGAAGACACTCGGGATGGATTGGTCGTCGTAGAACAGCTTTTTCTTTGGGAGGATGGCGAGGACTCGTCAGATTTCTTTTCGCTGTCGGTTTGCTGAGCGCCTGCGGGAGGGCGTCTTCGCTGATGGGAAGTTGGAACACGCGGCGGTTGATGTCACCCTATGTGTGCCTATGTGAAGGAGTCATCCCCGAAATCAACATTTCCATTTCCTTCTCGATTTTTTTTTTCCTGATTATAGATGTGTCCTTTTTGTTGGCAGACACAACAATAACAGATGGGATCATCCCACCGGTGTTGATGAAAAATCATCCATCCCCAATCTGTTGACTTTAATATACCCAGTTGTTGTTCTTGTGTGACGAGTCATTGGAAGAATGAGGGATTGTAAATTTTGCATCTTTGGATAATGTCCGTTTGCATTTTCGCTTGTAGAGCAAGGGTGTGGTGAACCAAGTTCAACACAAACAGGATTCGGTTGGGCGATCGCGTGGATGACACGGGAAGCCACACCAAGATAACCACAAATTTGGGGTATCCACACTCGCGACTCGACGTCGCTCTCTAATCTCCAGCCCTGCTGTCCTACAGTTTGTTCAACTACGGAGGACCGAGTCTACCTCTCTTTCACCAGCAATCCAAAACCGACGAGGTCTGGAACCCCCAACTACGAAGCGTTCTTCCTTCTGGCCAAACCCCCAACTATAAAACTGACCTCTCAACGCTATTCCTCCGCCAAACCCACGTGGGACACGATCACTCTCCATCTCACCCTCATTCTCTGTTCGTTTTCCTTTCCTCCAAAAGTACAAGAACAACTCTATGCCCAGAGCAATGAGTGGTGAGGGATGGTAACTTAGGACTTTTGGTTTTTATCTTCCTTTTAAAAAAATAATCTTAAATTAACTTATTATCCGGAGTATAGAACATAGGCCCAAGTCTCCCCCATAAGAATGTACGGGTCATTGGAATCTATCACCTTAAGAAATTTCGTCTTGAAATTAAGTACTATTACATAATTTCTTTTTTTATCACTCAAATGGTAATGGATATATTTCTTTCTATCAGGATTCAAGTTCCCACAGCAGCTCCTCTAGATGTCCATGCATCCAACATGTGAGCACCAGTGAAACTATCCTTTTGCGAAGTTGTTTTTCAATATTGTCCACTATCTCCACAGTTCAGTAACTACTTGGAGATTCCCACCCACATCCGCTTATTCATCGCATAAAACATGTCGTGGATTTGCCACATACTTCCTTGGCATTAACACGTGGAATACATTGAGGATTTTAGACAATTTGGGTGGCAAGGTAGGTTTGTATGCCATGTTCCCAATCTGTTCCAGAATATCATAAGGTCCCATATATCGTTTTACCTTCAAACCAAACCTTAGGTTCAATTTCGTAGGCAAAACTCGAAGAAATACAAAATCTTCTTCCTCAAACTCAAGAGGCCTTCGTCGCTTATAGTGTAACTTTTTTGTCTACTTTGAGCTGCATGTAGACGGTCTTGAATAAGCCTGATTAACTTCGTAGTTTCTCGTACCATATTAGGGCCTAACTCCGTATATTCTCCACCATCATCCCATCATAATGGTGTCTTATAGGTTTGATCGTAGAATGCCTCAAATTGTGGCCATTTTAATGCTCTCTGTTAACTGTTGTTGTATGAGAACTCAACTAGTGGTAGTTGTTCAACCCATGATCCCTCCATTTGAAGAGCACAGGCCCTCAAGTTGTCTTCTAATATGTATATAACCATTTCTGTTTGTCCATATGTCTGAGGATAAAAAATTGTACTCATCCTCAACTTGGTCCCCATAGCCTGTTATAGTGAACCTCGCATCTCTGTCAGATACTATCACATTTGGTGTACCGTAAATGCATATAACTTCCTTCAAATATAGTTTGGCAAACTTCTTTAACGAGTAGGTTAGGTGGATTGGTATGAAGTACGTAGACATTATTAATATGTCCACTATCTCCCGTGAATCAAATTCATGTGATTCTCTTGGTAAGTTTGTCACAAAATCCATAGCGATTTCATCCTATTACCACTTAGGAATAAGCGACGATTCTCCTCCCAATTGTCGATGTTCAATTTAACAAGTCAAACATCGCCTTACATATTGTGCCACATCTCTCTTCAACCCGTGCCACCAGTTCTGCTTTATTATATAATGATACATTTTCGTAACTCCTGGGTAGATATTGGAAGCACTATGATGCGCCTCATCCAGAACTTGAGTACAAATGTCTTTATTGGGAGAAAGACATATTCGACCTTAGTTTCGCACCATTGAGCTTCTCGCTGAAGTAAGCAATTGGTCTCCCTTCTTGCATCAACACTCATCCTATTCCAACTCTAGATGTGTCGCATTCGACTTCGAACATCGTCACAAAGTCAGGTAAGGCGAGAACAGGTGCTTCGCTTAGACACTGATTCAGTCGCTCGAAACTAGCTTGTGCGGCTGAAGTCCACTCAAACTTCTCTCCTTTAAGACACTCAGTGAGAGGGGCTGCGATGGAGCTGAAACCTTAAATGAATCTCCTGTAGAATGACGCTAAGCCATGGAAGCTACGAACGTCGTGGAAACTCCTTGGCACTGGCCACTCTTTGATCGATTTGATCTTGCTTTCATCAACCTTGATTCATTTGCTTGACACTACAAAACCAAAGAATACTACACTGGGTTTGAAGAAATCACACTTCTTAAGATTCCCATATAGCCTCTCGTTGCAAAGTGTGCGAAACACTGTGCGAAGGTGCTCAACATGCTCGTCGAGACTACAGCAGTAGATGAGAATGTCGTCAAAGTAGACAACCACAAACTTCCCAATGAATGGTCGCAAGACATGGGTCATCAGTCGCATGAACGTGTTGGGTGTGTTAGACAAACCAAAGGGCATCACCAACCATTCGTACTGTCCGTACTTGGTTTTGAAGACCGTCTTCCACTCGTCACCTTCCTTCATTCGGATCTGGTGGTAGCCACTTCGCAAGTCTACTTTTGAAAATACCTGCGCACCATGCAACTCATCTAATATGTCATCTAGACGAGGGATAGGAAATCGATACTTCACCGTGATCTTGTTGATCGCTCGACTATCCATGCACATTCTCCAAGTATCATATTTCTTTGGCACCAAAGCTGGAAATGAGCAAGGGCTCACGCTCTCTTATACTAAACCTTTTTCTAATAACTCATCGACCTGCCTTTGAAGTTCTTTCGCTTCCTCGGGATTGCATCGATAAGCTGGTCGGTTGGATAAGGAAGATCCTGGAACCAAATTGATCTGGTGTTGGATACTTCACAAAGGTGGTAGTTCAACCAGTAACTCCTCCGGGAACCAATCCTTGAACTCCTTGATTAAAGCTTCTGCTCGTGGATGTTCCAATGATTGATCCTGGGTTGCTTCGACCAGAACCAAAAAGTAAACATCCTCGCTTTTGCGCATCGCAAATCAACTCCATTCGCTTGATCACTTGAGCGGGCGACTAGTTGATAGGTGCTTCGCCTGGCGAAGCGGTTAAAGGCATCAGGGTGATTGTTTTCTCGTCGACGCTGATGGAATAGGTATTACGATACCCGTCATGCCGTGCGCGTCGAGCGAATTGCCACGACCTTCCTAGGACCAAATGGCACGCATCCATAGGAATAACATCGCAAAGAACTTCATCCCTGTAGATTTTCCCAATCGAGAAAGGGACTCGCACTTGTTGCGTCACACGAACATCACTATCCTTGCTGAGCCTTGTAGGCGATAAGGATGAGGATGTGGGGACACGGACAACTTGAGTTTCTCAATCACGGTTCTAGAGACCGCATTGGTGCAACTTCCGTTGTCTACAATCACCAAACAAACTTTATCCTCAACAGTACACCTAGTATGAAAGATGCACTCATGTTGGTTCTCTTAGTGAACTAGTGTTGCGTTCAAGGCCTTGCGGACAACTAGCAACTCTCCTTTGTTCGGATACTCCTCAGTTTCCTCTTGATCCTAAATCGAATATGCGTTTTCTTCGAACTCCTCTTCTCGATCTGACAACTCCTTGATGACTACATTTCTCCTTGAGGGACACTCCGACGCCATATGTGCTGTCCCTTGGCTTTTGAAACAACGTCGAACAGGATCTCACTCGTTCGTCTTAGCTTCAGGTTTAGTAGTCGATGATGGGGTTCTTTTTGGCGTAGTCGACGGTGGCTTTGCCTGTGAACTACTCCCCTTGTTGAAAAGTGGAGCCTTCACAAATGGGCGGGTACTAGACTTCCTCGTTTGCTGCCGCTCAACCTTGTGGGCAAGCGCTCGAACATCGTCAAACGACCAATATTGCTGGAGTTTAACCTCGTCAATCACCTGGGGCTTAAGTCCTCGAAGATACCTAGCAATAGTTTGCTTGGGGGCTTCCTGGACATTGCACTACAACAAGAGTCTTTCAAACTCCCTCGTGTACTCCGACACCATTGAGACTTGTTGAACCAACTGGAACTTGAGATAAGGATCTCGCCGATAGTGCTCAGGCAAAATCTCTTAGCATAGCCCTGTTCATTTTTTACCACGTTCGGATCTTATCACGTTCTTCTCTACAGTGTTGATGATTGGTGTTCTCCCACCATAGGCTGGCGTACTTTTTCAACCGTAACGCTGTCATCTTATCTTTTTGATCTGCGGGTACCTCCTCGTAATCGAAGATGCGTTCGACCGTATGCATCCATTCAATGAATTATTCGGGTCAAGGTTTCCCTTAAACTCCGGAATCTGGATACTTATCATTTGGGCTCTCCTTTCGGGTCGCCGATTTTCTGGTGATGATCCTCGTTGAGAAACATCACGCAATGGATTCTCTTCTTCGTCGCTGTCTAATCGACTATGGGAATGTGATCCATTATTGGTTCGCAATGTTTGAAGTTGTTGCTGAAGATTAGCGATTTGCTGCTCAAGCCGAGCAACGTGGGCATCCTCAACAAACATACCGCGTGTGATTCTTCCGGCCATTGACAACCGTGGATTGTACAGCAACCTTGTGCGCACGGTACCAAGATGACATGGGAACGGTAAGGAATAGATGATTTCAATACCGAAACGATGGGAATGTCACTGTGGGTGCGGAATGGAGTGACGTGGAAATGGTCGGAAGGGTAGAAGATGAGGCGGGATGGCTGAATAGATGGATTTGAAAGGATAGGTTGAGATCAACCTCTACGGATACAGATACACCATCGTGAAAGTAGACTCGGATAGAACTCGCCTGTCAAACGGATACAGACACACCACCGTGAACAAGAACGAGGTCGAGGAACAACACGGATGATACAGGCACACCACCACCGGTTGATACACTCTACTCAATCTGCACTTGAAATCCACCAAATGAAGAACGAGGTTGAAAGAGAATCTACTCCTTCAGATAGAAAGACAAAAGTCTAATATGAGTTTAAAAGCCTGAATAATCTGCCTCCAACTCTTATAATGCAAGGGCTTATATAGGCTGCCCATAGAAAAGATAATAAAGGAAACGAAATAAAAGATAATGGAAATGAATAAAATAAAAGATTTTATCAGAAGAAAAGGAAGGGAAATATTTAGTTTCCTTCTGATAAGATTTGAAAAGATAACGGAGCAGGGTAGTGGAGCTGGTGCGACTCTTGGGATGCAAGTTGTCAGATCTGAGCCGTCAGAACGTAACCGTCCTTTGGGTTGCTCGTCGCCTGAGAAACGCATCGCTCGGTGCTCCCGGCGCCTCGCTTACTTGACGACCAGCAAGTTGAGTCCTCTAGTAGGCGACGTTGGCTGAGATGTAGGCGAAGCGACGACCATCCTTGTATCAACTTGTGTTTCTCGCCTTTTGTTTGATAGGTATATGAACAACCTTACAAAACGGACACAAAGCAAGAGCAATATTTCGTCAATCCTTTGATTCCATCGGACAAAGAAGTACTGCCGAAGCGACATGAAAGGGAGTATTAATTCACTTTTAATACTTGCTCTACACAACAAGAGCCCACTTGTTATCTGTCTTTTAGCAAGTGCAGGTACATGAACATCCTTCAAAAGCGTGGGCGGTCGGGTGGAAATTTCGAATCAAGATTCGAGATTGCCTTTGTTATCAATAAGGATAATTACATTAATTATATTTTAGTACTTTCTCTATGGAACAAGTTACATCAGCTTACTTGTTTTCCACCCTTTGGGGAGTGTAGGTACATGAACACCATACATTACGGATAAAGGCGCAGCTGGTCGGGTGGAAAATTATGAACTAAATCTTCAGAGTTGCCTTTGTTGTCGCCAAGGATGACCACATGAAAGGGAGTTTCTATTTACATATTCGTTAAAAAATTTTCTTATCATTCCCCCGGCAAGAGTCATGCTTCTCACTTCTCCAATCCGAAATCGGTTACATGAACACATTGCATTCCCCAGCACGAGTTGAATATACAAGCATATTCTTCCCCAGCAATAGTTGAGATGGACATCCTCATCTCAACTCCCCCAACGAACACCCGAATTCATTATTATTTCCTCAACCGAGAGTCGAAGTACATGAGCTAACATCAATCCCGTCCATGTGTAGGTACATGAGTATCGACACATACAGTACAATACAAACTCCTAGAAAACGACAGAGTTATGCCCAACCTTGAAGAGCATTACTTGGGGCACAGAAGTAGAAGAACTTTCCGCACAAAGTTTGCACAAGAGCACTGCCTCCTTATAAAATCTCCAAAGAGGTTTGTTTACCCAAAGGTATTCATTTCCTAATCACTTTGTGTGATCATTTGCATCTCCACGAGATTTTTCCAGCATTAAGAAAATGCTTCTAGGCGAGAAGCGGAGAAGGAAAACCTACTCCCAAACACAAACCCAAGAGAGATGATTGTAAACACAGAGAGGATTCACATACATAAGCGTCCGGTTGGACAAAGAATCCTTTGACAAATGATGCTCAAGCTGGGATGAGATCGAGCGTTCATTCTCTAGCCCACACACTGACCATTGACCGATTACTAGCCCTTCCGAGCCAAAGTCGAAGTTTTCACACACTACTCCATCTGAGTCTAAGGACTGTCTCACACCGAGGTAAATGGTGATCCTATAGTAAGAAACCGGAGGTAATGGACCACAGAGGCGACACTTCCATGAGGTTTAATTGAAAAGGCACCATCAATGGACATGCATGTCAGTTGAGTCGTTCCCAAAGAGAGACATCTACCCAACGGAAAAATCAAAATCCCCAAGGAGTCCAAGGCACATCCCTTAAAGTGGGGCATTTCCTTACAAATTAGAAAAAAAGAAAGAAAATCAGCGCAAAGACGAAAGTCCTCAAAAGCAAGGCGCAAGAAAAGATTGAAAGATCAAAGTAAAGTATCAGGACCGACATAAACGGTCTCAAGAACAAATGTACCTCCAATAAATGAGGAACAAAGACATCCCCAAAGCGATCATTGGCAGTCACCAGTAAACCAGTCATCAATCCCCAATAGAGCGTCTCGACTGGCCCGCTGTCTGACGGATGGAGATTCGCTCGAACGGTGAAACCTCTGTTTTCCAACAACTCCCGATGAGGTCCCTAGACTCGTTTATCAAAATAACAGTTTGGAACTTCAACTGAAAGACTTTATACCGAAACAACATTACAAACCAAATAAAGTTTCTTTCGACTGGTACATGAGCATCCAAGTCAAATGAATTATGAAATCCCAGTGAGATAACTTTCAAAAGTAAGAGTGAGCCGGGAGAAATGTCAAAAGCCTTTCTCCTACCTTGCTCAGAAGCATCCAAATAAACTTTGTCAAAATAAATAACAACATACATGAATGTCATAATCGTACATGTTTGATTATTCTCGTATTACTGACATTTTTTTATAAGATCCAAAGTATAGGTCTATCAAGGATACCCCAATTCCAAAATTTTTACAATTTAAGATATTAATAAAGTCTTTACGAGAAAATCTTTCCTTGCAAAGAGGGGCAACTGTAATACCCCAAATTTGCAAATCGTCAAACAATATCTTAGGAGGAGGAAATAAATCTTCAAAATATGATTCCTTTAGGAGGAGGAAAAAAATATTCAAAATATGATTCCTTTTAGGAGGAGAAAAAAAATCTTCAAACTAGGATCTTCGAAGCCTTGATACTAGGAAACAAAATTACAAAAAATCCGAAAAAATGATCAAGCATAAAATCCAGAAAAATAACAAAAATCAGGAAAAATCTACAAAAATCACAAAAAATCAGGCACTATTGGCTTCCTATAAATATGACAGACCTTCATCCTCCACAAGGATCGATACAAAGGGAAGTACATACAATCCTCATAGACGATCCTTCTCCCTATATAGGGAAACAAGAGGCCAATTCTTCCTCACACTCAAAATCGGTGCTAAAGATTCTCCCTTTCCACCGCTGATGGGCCAAAGCCTCTTGTCCAGCTGCCACCCTTCTTTCTGACCCCACTACTGTCACAGCCACAATCCAAGGACCGGCTCTAAGGCAGCCTTCTAACGGACTCCCTCGGGCAATCCCGGGGCGAGGCAACCTCGTGGTGAGTTTTCAGTCTTTTTACTTATAATCACATAGCCACTCTTTCACCTTAGAGCATGGCTGACCACCTTTTCAATTTGTTTTAATCCTCACTTGTGGCGTGAAATGCAAACCGAGTACTGATGGAGCAAGACAACCTCAACCAGAATGCAGGGATGGCGGTCGACGGACCGTAACTTTCACGTCGGATGTCATCGATGCGAAATTAGGTGATCGAGCGAGAACTTCGAAGGTTTCGACATGATCGAATCTTGGAAGCCGGAGGAGGCGTAGAACAAGACAGGAGGCTCGATGGAAGGCTTCACTAGAGCGGCATCGACTGATAAATTTTAGTTGACGAGTTGATATCTTGGCTGCCTCAGGTACATGAAGGAGGTGCGGGCTTCCCAAATTTTCTTTCTTTTCCACCTGTAACGGGCCGTGAACCCAAGTGCATGGGCCCACGGTCACCATCATTCCCCGCCGCCTTTGATCTAAGTAATTGATATGTGGGTGTTTGCATGCTTTAGGCCCTTAGGTATTATGTTGCATGTGATATTTTTAATCGAACACGAGTTCGATCTTAAAAGCCCGAATCGGGTTTAACGCCCATAAACAATGATATTTTTGGAGCAACGCCACTTTTTCGCATGTTAGAATATAAAAGTTAGTAAATAATGATTTCCGAACCAACAGTTTTTTCGATTTAAACAGTTTTATAAATAAGTCGTTGGCGGCTTCGTAATAGCTTACATAGGTTAAGCAACATCAACCATTTTCTTACGAAGCCATCATGGATGAGTGAAGACGATGCGAGCCGCTCCCAATTTTCCCGAAGATCCCTTTTTGGGAACATGCTCCGCTTCTCGCTCGTCGCCTTCGGACGATCGAGCGAGGGCCCGAGTAAGCTTGATTAGGAATCAAGGGAGGATCAACACTGCTCTCTTCCATAGTGCCTTGACGCTCGAGTCTTGACGTCAACTAGAGGAGCATGGGGGGAACGGGCCCCATATCCTCATGTCGTCCGAACCATCGTCGCGCACCGCGAGGTCACGAAAGGGCGTGCCTACATCCATAAGTCTATGCTTCTTGTTGTTAGATACTTTAGTGTGTTTTGTATTGGAGTTGTTGGGGGATCATCCGTGGAAGGGGTAGTCACTTGTTCTTTGATGATTTTATTGCCACACTATTGTTGCCGATTATTCTGCATCTGGTTGCAAGGGCTTTCTGGCGGACTCAGTGTTAGGATGTGGCTTACCGTGATTTGAATCGAGGTGGGGACTCTTGGGTAAATTTTAGATGGCCGTAGTCTTATGGTTGCTTGTCATTGCGAAATGCTTTGATTTCATTGATTTATTAACAAGAAATAACACGCGATCCTTCCTAAGTAGAAGATCTCTTCGATTCATTACTTCCTTACAAGTCGTTCTTTTGGGCGCCCTCTATTTGGCCGTGGTGGGAATCGAATTATAATAGAGGATTTTGATTAGTCGGTATGTTTATATTGTACAATATGTAACTTGTTGTTTGGACATGTGTTTGTATATTATCATGTATTTGTATAAGGGTCAACGAAAATGATCATATGTCATGTGTTTGATTGTGCTTGTGATGTAAACGCGTGAAAAGTTCTTTTGAAAACTGCCCACATTAGAATGAGCATAGGTTCCACTTTATATTCATATACGGTTGTACGGGATGAGATGTAATTGGCGAATATGTTCACAGTAAAAAGCGCAGATCTAGCATTTATGTTCGGGCATATATGACTCGTGACCACCAAGTCAAAGGTTTGAGTTCGACTTTTCATTTCTGCTAAAAGTTGACTTGGTCAAATCCTATACTAATCATATTTTATAAGACATCAGGATCAAATGTTAGAAGGGATTCATAAGGTGGGATTAGGATTTAAGGCTAGTGGGAGTAGCGACCATGATACCTGCATGGTGATATGAGTGAAGATATGGGAGCGACGAGGACGCTTGAAGCGCGGAAGCAAGGTGAGGAAGGAAATAACCGGTGGGGATAACTGGGGAAAGGTAAGGCCAAACGAGTCCTAGCGGGACGCGCATGGTGGATTCGTAGAACAATTGCATTCGCGTTGACGAAATCAGTACGCTCAAACAAATACTCGAACTCATAGGTCAGGTGAAAGGAACACGTGGTTGAGACGAACTCAAAAGCAGCAGGGTCAAGTAACGAGTGAGACGGATACGGTTGGAAATGTGGATTGGGTAAGGTGCGGGGTCTTCGCGAAAGGTCGTGGCATGGAAGGAGGGGACTGGTGAGCTGTCCCGTCCTCGGATGCTAGGAAAGTAAAAAGGGGACTAGTGAGTTATCCCGCCCCGGGCGCCAAGGTTGAAGGGACTGGTGAGTTATCCAGCCCTCGGACGACGTAGAATCAAGAGGCCGTAGTTAACGCAACTGTATACATGTAAAAGGGACGAGAAAGTCGCACTCCCATGTGTCCACATCTGGCAAGGGTACCAGTGCACCCTGTAGGAAGAACTAGACTAGGGCTGGGAGAACTCTGTTTGATGTACGAATAAAGAGAACCGAGGGCTATGACGATCTCGCCGAGGTACCAATGGTTTACTCTATGCTCGGTCTACGAAGGGTCGTAATAGAGGTACGACGGAAATACTGTGGCGAGGGTGAATAACCCGGAAGGGATGGGAGGAAATAATTCGAAAAGGGAGAACGATCATGGTAAGACGATCAGGCCTGGAGGACACCGATAGGATATGGAACGATGGTTCCAACCTTTGACTTCAAAGCGGGGGAGATGCCATCCACTTTAGATAGTACTGAGAGTCGAAGTAAAAGGTGATAATGTGTCGGGACAGAGGGTTCATTCATGTAACAGAATTGGCTTGAATATACCTAGAGGGAATAACCCTCTCGAATTGTGAGGAGGGTTGAAAGAGGTTACGTTGGGAGTACTGGGAGGACAAGGTCGATCATGGTCGGAATTACGGAGCCAAGGGACTGGTCGGAACTCCTTAGTAGGCAAGGAGGGTAGTAGGAAAAATTGCGACGAAAATCTAAGGGCGGGCGCAATCAGAATCGGATTCGAAAAATTGAATAAAAATGGGTAGCAAGCGCAATAAGACGACTAGGTCATGTGGACGCCAGCCAAGTAGGGGACGACGACTCCTAACCCCCCCGAACTCCGAAGTCGGAGGTTATGACCCCGGTGGCAGGGAGTCGGACGTTGGGATGAGAAAATGGGCACACCTAGGCATCAAAAGAGGAGGTCCGGAGGGAACCTCGAAGGTATAAGGGGGACAAACCTGAGCGTGCCAAAGGAGAATGAACGCTTAAAGAGAATGGGGGATATTCCGAAGTAGGAACAAAGCAAGCCAAGAAGGACCACAATGAAGGGGTCAGAGTGGTCGGAATTGGCAAGGAGGGACCAAGAGCATCCTTAAGTATATAAGGGTGAATGCTCTGCGCTGAGTAAGGCGGTAGCACCCGGAACTGAGACGGGGCCGAGAGGATGTGGACGAGGCCACTCGAGAAGAGTAAGTAATGCGAAGGTCGGCGAGGCCCGTTAAAAGTGTAAATCAATCAGTATGGAAGCGAGGTCAGCTGAGAGAATACCACGGTCGGGTAAGGTATCCGAACGACAGTGTGAGCACCCCCGAGAAGGGGTCGGAGGAGGAAGGGAAGTCTTCAGGATGATTCGGGATTGAAGGACACAGGGACCCGGAAAGGAGTGGAAGACTTCCTTCGCAAACTCGGAAGCGAGATCCTCACTGATAGAACGCTTCCCCTAAGAAGGAACAAAAATCGGGTAGAAGCCAACAAGGTGGTAGTGATATCGTTCGCATGGATGGGGCATGGGTCGTATTTGAGGTTGCCTCTCTGGGAAACACCTTCCCTGCTCCTATGACAGGGACGAGACGTGGGAGCCCATTCGCCCGAAACGAAAAAGGGTAATGATTGCCGAGTGAACAGGAAGAACCAGGAGGGCTGGAAGAGAAAAAAAGGGTAGGAATTGAGCAAGACCACGAGGAATGGACTAAGGAATACGGGAAATTTTAGAGATATGCATATGGAGGCTGGAAAAGGGAATGGGAAGAGGTGAACTGAGGAAGACTATTCCAGTAGTATACAGTTCTCGGGCCTCTCGGATTGCGCCGGCTGCCGTGCATATAAAGATAGAGACGGAATCCTCTAAAATACCTATCGTAGAATTGGCAGCAGAAATGGAGGCAGGAGCTGGGAACACGATGGTAATGGTGAGGGAAATGTTGCCCAGAAGGGAAAAATTTGATTACCACGCATGAGAAGGAACCATCGGAGTAGGATAGAAGACCGTTCCGCTCGGTGCAGCTAGGAATAATAATTGGGTGGTGTTGGCAAAGGAGGAGGCTGGGATGGTAAGTATTGGTGCGCAGCGGAAGGAAATCTTCCTGAAGGTAGGGTGGAGATTATATTGCCACCGTAGACATCCTAGGAATTGGCAATGACTCGACACGGGTTACCCTATGGATGTCTTCTCTCGAGGAATGGAGAAGGGATAGTGATTGGGATAGTGCCCAAGCACGCAATATTAACTCTGTTGGACAATGGAGGAGCGAAGCGTGTATGAGGCCGTAGCTGGGAACACGGTGTGAAAACTCGACCAAAAGTGAGCAGGGCAGACTCCCTAGTTCGCGGAGGACCAAGGTAAGAAGGAGAAGTGGGGTGCCCGTCATGCGGACTAAAAGGAATGAGACCAAGGAGCAATTGCAGGGACGAAATCCCTAAGGGGTAGAATGTAATGATACGACTTTTTATGAATTTGGGAAATACGGCATAAGGTCGAGGGTGACTTAGGAAATGGTTCGGAAGGGATGACAAGGGGCATGGGGGTTCTGAGGATGCGGAGGATGGAAGGATCGGTACGAATAGGATCGAGGGCAAGGAAAGTCGCCCCTAGGACGACAAGGGACCGTGAAGAGAGAGAAAGGCCTCGGGGCGGAGGAAGGCACGATAAGGTATGACAAGGAAATGTTAATGGCGCGACAAGGACAACCTCTAGGATAAGGGAGAATCATTTAGGGCCAAAATGGGAGGCCTTGCTTGCATGCTAATGAGGATAAATGGAACGCATGAGAGACACTGAAGGTAAAGGTGCGGGGTAGAATGAGCCTAATGACTCAACCTCGGCTTTGAGATATCTGAGTTGATTGCACTTCCAATGATCAGACTGATTGGGACGAAAAGAGGCCACGCAAGTCTCCAGAGTCCTAGGAAAGGTGGGAAATTGGAGTGGATGAGAGGAAGGTAGGTGGGCCAACCCATTGGTGAGAATGTGGCTTGGAACATGAAAGGGGAGTTCATGTTTTGGTCGTGGGATGCTTTGTATCCGACGTTCGTCGAGTTCCTATTATCGAAGAGACAATGAGGTTTAATCTACGTAGACTTCGAGTGATCATATTTGGAGGTGGATTACCTGCAGGTGTCTCGATCTCGCGAGGTCGTTGTGAGGGCCATGATTTGCCCCTTGTGCTAAAATGTGCTGTTGGTCAAAGGATTTGCCACCTGTCCCCGATTAGCGAATATTGATGATCAGGGATGGAGACGTAGACTTGAGGATTGCCCCTTGTTGAAGATCTGGACTTGGGTTGTAAATTGGGGATTGCTCTTGTCTGAATTGTCTGATGTTGAGAATCATGGCTTAGGATGAGTGGAGGTATATCGTCTTCATGTCCACCGTGGAAGAAGTTGGGAAGGATGTTTCCATTGGTGTCAAAGTTGTGGTGACTAATGATGTAGGGATTGGTTATGCTTCTTTGATGCGGTTGTTAGATCAGTAGGAGCGTTATGTTTCCGGTGTGTTTGGTCTTAGCATGTCTATGAACGACTCTTTGGGCTCGTCATTTGCTCCGGTGTTGATTGAGGTTGGCTTATGAGATCTAACCTCCTTGGGGTTTTCATGTTATTGTATATTTGACTCTGGACCTTGATAGTCGATGGGTGATCTTTGATCTTCATGTTTAGCTTTGGACTTTGTTACCCATTGAGGAATCTTTGGCCTTCATGGTCCTTGGATGTTCGGCTTCGGGCCTTGGTAGCCGTCGATGGATCTTTGGTTCTCGTGTTGTCATAGATTGTTATCTCCTTTTTGCCTTCAGTCTTGTTCGATGAGTCGTCTTGGAGATTTAAACCTGAGAAGGAAGCAAGGAGAAGATTCGAATTAGCATCATGCGATAGTGATGTCGATGCATGATAAATTTGTGGTGTTGTTTGACCGCATTCGTGTATGACTACTCGACTTTTGCAGGTCCTTATCTCGACAAATTCTCCTTAAAGTCTCCCGGAAGGGAGGAGAGGAGCTCATCCTCGTAGAGCATGTACTACAGAAATACGACCAAAAATGGAATGCAGTAATGCGATGAAGCGGTTAATGCGATCAGACAGACACTCATGTAGTTGAATGTAGTATGTGATAAAAAGTGTCAAGGAGCGATAAAAGAGGGTTCCTGAAGCCCTCTATAATTAGCCCAAACCACTATAAGACGAACAAAGTTAGTGTTGCAGTGTATCACATACAAAGCATACCTGACACCTGTCCCTACACATGTAATAGGCACTTAGTAACAAGCAAATGCACATGCGGCGTCTGGTAAATGTAGTGAGCATACAATTCTAGACTGAAAAAAGGTTTCTAAGACATCTCTCGGACAAAGGGAGGCGGGTCCCGGTCCATAGCTTACTAGCCGCAGAAAGCAACAAGTTCGTGCCGCTCTATGACCCCCTAAAATCCTGGTCCCGGATATAGGGACTTACCTAGTCATGCCTAGAAAAACAGTAAATAGAGACAACCATGAGAACATACAAAGAGCACCGAGGCAGAGAGTATGCGCAAACAAGTGTATTCCTCTCCGCATGTGGAATTGAATGTAAAAGCTTTCGCTAGGAATTCTCATTCAGAGTCCCCAGTAGATTCGCCATTCGGGATGTACGCCCGTCCTTCAGTTACCTCGCGGCATGCGATGGCGGTTCGAACGACACGAGGATCTGAGGCCCGTTCCCCGGATGCTCCTCTGGTCGACGTCAAAGCACTACGGAAAAGAACGGGGTTGATCCTCCCTTGATTCCTAATGGGGCCTACTTGGGCTCTCACTCGATTGTCTGAAGGCGACAAGCGAGAATCGGAGCATGATCCCAGAAAGGAATCTTCGGGAAAATCGGGAGCAACTCGCGTCGCCTTCCCTCATCCAAGATGGCTCCGTAAGAAAACGGTTGATGTTGCTTAACCTAGGTAAGCTATTACAGAGTCGCCACCGACTTAATCATAAAATGGTTTAAGTTGGAAAAACCGTTGTTTCGGGGATCCCTATTTCTTAACTTTTACGGGCGTTGCTCAAAAAACTGTCTTTGTTTACGGGCATTGGACTCGATTCGGACTTTTAGGTCTGAACTCGTGTTGGATTAAAAATATCACATGCGGCATAAAACCTATGGGCCTAAAGCATGTAAACACCCGCAAATTAATCATTTAGATCAAAGGGAATGGGGAAGGATGGTGACCGTGGCCCTATGCACTTAGGTCCATAGCCCGTTACAAGCGAAAAAGAAAGAAAATTCAGAAGGCCCGCACCTCCCTCATGTACAATGAGGCAGCCGATATATCAACTCGTCAATTGCAAATTGTCGGTCGGGGCCGCTCTAGTGAAACCTTCCATCGCGCCTCCTTTCTTGTGCTCCATCTCCTCCGACCTTCAGGATTCGTCACGTTGAATCCCTCGAAGTTCTCGTTCGATCATCTGATTTCGCATCGATCCGACATCGAACGTGAAAGTTAAGGTCCGTCGACTGCCTTTCCTCCATTCTGGCCGAGGTTGTCTTGCTCCATCAATGCTTGGTTTGCGTTTCACGCCACATGTGATGATTAAAACAAATTGGGAATGTGGTCAGCCATGCTCTAATGTGAAAGAGTGGCTGCGTGATTATAAGTAAAAAGACTGACCGAGGGGTTACCTCGCCCCGAGATTGTCCAAGGAGGAAGATGGACGTCGGGGTGTCCGTTAGAAGGCTGCCTTAGAGCTGGTGCTTTGATTGTGGCTGTGACAGGAGTAGAGTCGGAAAGAAGGGTGCCGGCTGGTCAAGAGGCTTTTGCCCATCAACCCTGCAGGGGGATAATTTTTTGCTCCGGTTTTGTGTTTAAAGAAATGTTGGCCTCCGATTTCTATGTGTGAGGGAGGAGTTGGCCTTTGGTTTCCCAAGGAGGGGAGAAGTAATGTCAGAGGACTGTCTCTATCTCCCTCTGTATCGATCCATGTCTGAGGGTTGAAGGTCTGTCTTATTTATAGGAAGCTAACAGTGCCGATTTTATGTGAGTTTTTATAGAATTTTTCTAATTTTTGTGATTTTTTCCGGATTTTGTGTGATATTTGATCATTTTTCCAGATTTTTTGTGATTTTGTTTCCTAGTATCAAGGGTTTGGAGATCCTAGTTTGAAGATTTTTTTTCTCCTACTAAGATAATGTTTGAAGATTTGCGAATTTGAGGTATTACAATGGACAATGAGGGGAAGGTTCAACTAAGGAACATGATCTACGGAGGGAAGGACGATGAACGGGGTTAGAGGATGAGGTCCGTACCTCGATTACAACTCCCTCGTGACTCCCTACAACCCTACGATTTGGTGGACGCTCGAGAACCAAGTATGCCTTCCTTTAACCCTCAACCCAAAACCACCTGGTTTGGAACCCCAAACTACGAAGTGTTCTTCACTCTGGCCACGGCTACCTCTCAAAGCTATTCCCCCGCCAAACCCACGTGGGTCTCGTTGTCGATTGCTCTACTTCTCGTTCTCACTCTATGTTCGTTTTCCTTTCCTCCAAAAGCACAAGAACAACTCTATCCCCAGAGTAATGAGCCTCTATGTCATGCATGAAAGTTCGTTCAACATGTCGGGTATATTCGTATGAAAAACCTTTTGCAAAAGTATGTCGAACTGTGTTTACAATACTTAAAGAATAATATGAAGTCTTGGATTTATTAGGATGAGACGATGTAGAGTCCCTGAGCATGTAAACCATTTTCAAATATAGACTTTGATTATATGACAATAATCCAAGATTGTACTTATTGAGTAGTTTGTGGTTGAACTACTTATATGCGTGCAATATACTTGTTTAGATGGATATAATTGGCCTACAAATTTGGTACAAAACGTATTACTTTTTTTTGTGCATGTCAATTATCTGTTCATATATTCAACCCTTATTTTTGTACATGTCAGTTAATTGTTTGTACAGATCATCCTTTTAACTCTTGTTTTCGTATATTTCATTTAATTGTTCATACATATAGAGTTAAGTGTATGAATTTGACGCTGACATGTTTAAGCACTAATTACGTACAAAAATTAGGGTTACATGTATAAACAATCAATTGACATATACGAAAATAAGAGTTACGTGTGTACAATTATCTAACATAAATGAAAAAATGGTGACATGCATCAACAATCAACTGGCATGTACAAAACATGACCTACATGTACAAACAATAAAACGTCGTGTAAGAAATTTAGGCCCACATATACTAACATTGCACTGATATGTATGAACAGTGTGCACATTGGGAATGACATATATGAACTCACCAGAATCACATGCTCGAGAGTATAGTAGGCACCCATGATTTACCAAGGATGATGGATGAGTGGTCACTTGGATTTACCCATGAAAGTCGCGCGCTCAATAATAGTCATTTAATAGCTAGGAATGCTTGACTACCACTGACCTGGTAAGAAGCTCTAAACTTTCACTAGTTAATTACAGAAAGCGTGAACTCGATTTTATTAATCAAATGTGGTATTACGGTTGTTTTTACATATTGATTGAGTTGGTTTCAAATAGTACAACACCCTTCCTTAACTAAGCAAATGCAGAACTCCCTGCAACCTGCAAGACACACACCCACTATCGGTCTAGGAGGCTAAATACATATCCAATGTCTTGTTCATACCGTATCCTTAGTCCTATCCAAGCCTTCCTCGTGAATCCAACATTCTCAACGGTTTCCGATGATTGATGAGCTCTCATTTCTCTCATGAGGACTCTTACCCGGGCGTACCATGTTGGCCCCATTTTCGGCTCCGCGGAAACATTTCTTCCGCCCCAACCAGTAAATTCCTTCCCCCGATCGCGGAGACATCCCTCCGATCATCTCACCCAAGGGCCTCGTCCGCCCTTGTTCTCATCCGGCCATTTATCGGGGCACATATCGTCTGGTCATACGGCCCATTCTCCCATGGGCTTTTCGAGGCAGATTCATGATTCAAATCTCTTCCCCTTGTTTTACCTCCGGGTCCTCATTCCAGCCGTGGAGTCAATACATTTCTCGTGCCCCAAATACATCACAAGCCCCCTCGTCCGAAAGTGTCCTTTTTCTTCTTTCCCGGACAGCTCCATGTCCGTCATACAACAATGCTTTCTATCCGTCACTCTCTCCTTAGGTGATCCTTACTCACATGCTCACCCTTGACCTTGATGCCTCAAGAACGCCGCACACGTTCAAAATTTCTCCAAACTACCCGGCCACACCTTTACTCACTTTCGTGGCTTAACATTACAATCTTGCTGGCTCGTACACAATCCCACCTGTAAGGTTTCCTGATTACTCAATTTTCTCTTTTTGTATTTACTCACAGTCTTCTTTAAACTACCTTCCGATCTTATCATTCCATTCTATTTTCGTCACTAGACATCAACGTTCCTCTAACTCACCCCGTACTTTCGTGGTTCGGACCACATTATTCAATATATCGAAAGCGTTGATATTACTGCCACCCTTGGGTGACTAAATATTTGGGTTCATCTCATCAATCTTACTTTTTCTATTTAATCACTTGAGTTGCTTTACATCATACCTGAGTATCTTCCCGATTCCCCCTCCTTCCTACGTGATTTTAGTCATTCTTTGTTAGCGTCTAAGAAGTGAAAGACGTCGGTTCCCGTAATTCCTCCTTTAGTTCATAAGCATAAAATCTCACCTTAGTCCCGTTCATTCCTTTCCTTACCTACAATTATTTTTGCGCGTCCCTACTTGTTCCCGGTCCCTACCTTACGACCATTTTTTATCCTTTTGGTATTAAGGCACTTTTACCTTCCCTTCCGACACTTACCCCATGCTTAAGGGTCGGGGTGAGAAAAGGGACTATGTGCACTTCGAAATCGTCACCATCAAGTAATAATTAACTTTCTAAGTTTGATCTAGAGTGTGGTGTCCGTTCGTACAATTACCATTTTAGTTGGGCTCTTACCAAAATGATCCCTTCCCTTCTCGGTTTTCCCTTCTTGAGTTACCCTTAAGGCCCCGTTACACACATTTAATACAGATCGGTCTCACACACGAGTACATGATAAGTTCATTCCTTAACAACACACCGCAACCCCTACCCACAAATGAGGGGAGCGGCTAACGTCCCGTGCGGGGGACGTCCCCCACATTGTATTAATTTCGACCCTGATTTAGTACAATGTACTAACACCAATTAGTACACTTGTTATTACTAACGATGTACTAACTACAGTGTTAATACAATGTACTAATGGGTACTGTTTTTGTACTAGTACAGTTAGTACAATGTACTAATGGTCACTGTTTTTGTACTAGTACAGTTAGTACAATGTACTAATGGTCACTATTTTTGTACTAGTACAGTTAGTACAATGTACAAAACTTTTTTAGTACATTACAGGTGTACTAATTGGTACAAAACAGTAACAGTGATTTTTAGTACAATGTACTAACCATTACTAGTACAAAAACAGTGACTAGTAGTACAATGTACTAACACTGTAGCTAGTACATCGTCAGTAATTACAAGTGTACTAATGGGTACTGTTTTTGTACTAGTACAGGTAGTACAATGTACTAATGTACACTGCTTTTGTACTAGTACAGTTAGTACATTGTACTAATTGTACTGTTTTGGACTAGTACACTTAGTACATTGTACTAATCGTATTGTTGGTGTACTAGTAATGGTTTGTACATTGTACTAATAGTTATTGTTTTTGTACTAGTAATGTTTTGTACATTGTACTAAAAATCACTGTTTCTGTTTTGTACCAATTAGTACACCTGTAATGTACTAAAAATGTACTAAAAAAGGTTAGTACATTGTACTAACTGTACTAGTACAAAAACAGTGACCATTAGTACATTGTACTAACTGTACTAGTACAAAAACAGTGACCATTAGTACATTGTACTAACTGTACTAGTACAAAAACAGTAACCATTAGTACAATGTACTAACACTGTAGTTAGTACATTGCTAGTAATAACAAAACGCAAATTATTTGACTGAACTAATTTCAATGTGTACGTTTTTAGTATACTACTAAAAAAACCGAGCCTAAATCCGAACCCGTCGGCAACGTGAAATTACAATTTTGGACAAACCCCCGTTCCCCAAAAGACTTCGTCTGAGTGTTGGTCTTATTCTCAGGTGAGTTTCCCCCGGAAGGTCAAATTCTTCTCTTCGCGTTTCAGTTTGTTCTCCCCGACCGCGTGACCTCCCTTTGATGCTACTTCAGGAAATCAGGCCAGACAACGAAGGTACGTACATGGGTAGGTACGGGATGGATGGGGCTTCCAGTGGGGTAAATTAGGGTTTACCGATCTGTCGGGCCGTGGTTGCGTGGGGTGTGCTGGTCCGTCGGGGCGGTGGTTGTGGGTATCGCCAGGTGCGGGATCGTAATGGGTTCGTACGGGTGAAGTGGTCGGTGAAGTGGTTTCCCGTGGACGTGGGTAATTAGGGCAAGGTCGTTCCCTCCTGGCTTTGGGTGATTACGGTTTAATCGTACACTGTGGGTGCCGTGGGTATTGTGGATGTTCGCTTGGGCGTATTGGGGCAGGGATTAATCCCATTCTTTGATAGTTAGAATGGATTGGTGTGGTTTCGTTCGCGTGGGTTTGTTATTATGTTTGTTGCTTATGTGTGGGTGTGTTCGCCATTTGGGACGGATTACAGTATTGATTGATACCCTCGATTGCTTAGGTATATCAGTCATGGATATGGAGGACATCAATATTCGTGAAGACCAAGAGATGGAAGATTTCAGAGAAGATCCGGCGGATCGGTCAGCCAGTAAACGGACCAAGTCATCTGGCCTTGAGAAGGTGAATTCCCGATCATCCGTCCTGCGTCCCAAGAAGTTGGAGCAATAAGGTTTTATGCTAACTCCATTTGGTATTGTCGTAGGATTACATATTCACACGGTGTAGCCCGAAGAAGTTGTGGGCGCTTTTCAATTCATTCGACGAGGATAGGAAGGCCGTGGTAAGAGAAGTTGGGTTCGGGGGGCTACTACACATGGCCAGCCACAACATGAACCACAGAGCGTTGAGGCTCTGCTTGAGGATGTTCGACCCAACGAGACGAGTGATTGTCATAAACGACGTGGAACACAAGTTGAGACCTACAGACATAGAAGCGATTCTGGGTATGACTTGTATTGGATCTCCCGTTCCAATGAAAGGCTCACTCGAATGTGTTCGACCCGAGTTACGGGAGCACATAAAACTTGGGCAGATATCAATGAAGTCTGTCGAGGAGAAGTTGCGCGATCGGCAAGCGACGGATGAACTATTCAAGGTCAAGCTGGTGCTATTCATCCTGGGGTGCTACCTCTGTCCAGGCACTGCGTTTGACATCCCAAGGGGATATCTACTGTCAACAAGTGACGCGGGATCGATTGTGAATTTCGATTGGGCGACTCACGTGTTGGATACACTGTGCGATTATGTGAGGACGTGGAAATTGAAGAAGGGCGCGCGTTACATAGGCGGATGCGTACACCTCCTAATCGTAAGTACTTCTGTTTGTAATGCATTTCCCTCCAAATACATAGGACGCGCAAAAATTGCGTCCAACGTTTTTTACCGCTGCGTCATGTCAAGATGTTTTTCACATATGTGTGCAGGTATTTTTTGCCTGCAAGGTCAGTAAACCAGGATCACCGCTTTCAATGTCTGGTCGGACGGCCCCGTTATGTGCGGAGTGGGATGATGCCCGGTTGCACGCATGTTTGAAAATGTCGGACGACATTTACCTTGAGAAGGTATGATGTGGCTTATTGAACTTTCTTTTTGCCACTGCCAGCTTCGAACAATGGCTGTATTTTTCGTACATATTCAGGTTGAGGGGTGTTCTCAGACGGGTAACGTTGATGCTCGCGCAGTGCCGGATGAGGTCGACGACATTCAGACGCTGCTGCAGAACGTAAAGGTAAAACATAAAGTAAGCTCCAACCGATTAAGTTCACAATGATTCAGAAACATGCTAATCCCCAAACGTTGATATTGCTGAAGGCCATCGATTTCCGTGTACGATTTGTGGAGCACGGCATGGATGACCTAAAGCGGCAAGTACGCACACTGTTACTTGAGGTCAGAGAGGTCCGGAGCATTGTTCGTGGCCTGGCAGACGCCATAAGACAGGGTGGAGCCGCAGAAATCGCCGATGGAAGACGTCGCGGCCCCAGGTGCTGAATTCTTCAATACCACGCCAGAGGTGGACCGAGCTGTGCCAATTGAGGACAATGAACAGACGGACCCACTGATTGAAGCAGGCCCTTCTGCTGTTAAGAAGAAGAAGGTAGTAGTTGAAGTCGGGTCACTGCTGCAGTCCCAGGGCTTGGACGATTCCCAGCCCACAGCTGATATCGGACAGCATTCACCAAAATCTAATGAAGGCTCGGAAGCAATGGAAAGAAGGGTGATGGCTGTTCTCGACAAAATGACTCTACTGCTGGGACAGCCGCAAGCCAATCCTGGGCCAGGGAACGATATCGTCGATTGCTTGTCAGAGCCACAGGCAGTCGACGTGTTACAGAGGGTGGTGTCACCCGAGGAGCCGCATCGGGTTGAAGACAGGATCGATGACATAACCGCATCGCCACCTGCGCAACACCACGCCGTTAACAAGGTCAGATAAGTTCATAGCATTTCAGTTTCGTCGATGTACTTCGTTAATTGTTAAACCCGGTTAATCCGGTTTCTTTATATTGACGTGTTATTGTTTAATACGGTTGTCATAGGAGAGTTCTTCCACCAATCAGGTGAAGAATCCGGATAAAGTTCAGACACGTCGTGCCTCGGCGCGTAAGCCGTCCGTCTACGTGACATCTCCCTTCGTTACGGATAAGGCAGGGCCCCGGCGATCGAAGAGACTTCGTGATAATATTTCGGAGGTATATCATCACTCTTCACCCGTAGGTGTAGGGTGTCGGCGTAGCATTCAACGATATTAACCAAGTAGTCTTATAGAAGTTTGTTAATATGTTAATTTATAGGACATTGATAAACTAATTCCGGAAGATGTTGATTTAGGAGAGTTGAAATCTTTCAACGTGGGAGATTGGAATTTGTTGTCCTATGCTTGGAATGAACTGCTCGATCCCAGGTTGGATTTTCTTGTTATGCATTGTATATTATTATGTGCTCGAGAGTGTAGGGGTTCGTTATTCTGACTGCACTGTGATTTTATCATGCTATGATATTTTTGTTGTTGCAGCGAACTGCTTTGTTTGGGACATTCTGTCAGCATTTCAACTTTCAAGGCATGGAATGCTAACTCTGAAACCAAATAGGTGGATACAGAACGACGTACGGATGTGCTTCACTAGGAAATGCAATGCTTTAGTAATTGTCCCTTGCAACGACATTCATAGCGATGATCTGTATTGCAGATCATCGACTACCACGGGGTCATGTTGAGCAGCGCCCAACCGGACGACGGACCCACGCGATGGTATCTCTCTAGCTGGTTGGGGGTATGTCGAAATCATTGTAACATACAAATTACGATCATTGACAAATTGAATATGAAGTTATCGTCATTGGGCAGAACCTTGCATCCCGTAATTATAGCGCCGCAAAGATGCCAGTGATCACTATCGACGATCGGCAGAATCTTCTAAAATTGTTCAAGCCCAACATCGGATCCAATGATTGCGTCCAGTTGGTAAGTTAAATGTTTTCATGATGTACCACCAATTTCATCGTTCTCTTCTTTGTACATTTGCTTATAATTTCATTTACAGATATACATACCGGTGTGTCTATCGGAGTCACACTGGTGCCTACAGGTGGTGAACTTTCGCGCAGCCGAAGTACTAGTACTTGACACGATGAATAAGGGAGCATCGAACGTCCATGGGAGAATGGACCTGCATGTTCGAGTGCTGACCCTGCTGAAGGTTATTTTGGATGAGAATGCCCAGCAATCGAGTGCGCGCACTGTTCCGGACATATGTTCATGGCCCGTTCGTTGCCCGGCTTACGTCCCCCAACAGTTCATGTTGGGCAACGCGTAAGTATTGTTAACCCACAACAATGAATTATAGACATGAAAACACTGATTTCTTTATATGTTTTTTAGCGCTGATTGTGGAATTTTCGTCATGAAGTTCATGTCCATGTCGGACCCAACAGAGGGTCTTGCAGACGTGGTGAGCTAACGCAGCGGGAAAAATAATTGTATAACAGGGACTTCATGTATAAGCATTTGATGAGAACCATTGTTATTGCGGCTTGCAGCGTGTGCGCGATTTAGACAGGTTTCGTCTTGCGATAAGTCTGATCAAGTGGCCGGGAAACGGACTGAAGAGCATGGTGCTGGGTAAGATGAGGATCGCCGAAAGCAGAGGGCACGCACAGCGAAAGGATTACCCCAACTAAGAAAAGCTAGCTTACATCTGACAGTAGCAGTGGTGTACATAGTAGCATCTGTAAGTAACGGATCATTGAAAGCTGCCACAAAAAGGTTGGACCTCCAACAACTACCTCAGATGTCCGACAGGTTTTGTTAGTACTGTTCCGTAATAGGATGCCGTCGTAGTAGCACAAAAAATTTTTTGTCGTTGTGCACACTGTACGGCAGACATTGTAAATACCTGGGGCTTATATATTCATCTGGCCGACAACGGACTTTCCCTCGTCTAGACTGGCTTCTTGCATTGCAGTTGTAGTGAACTCCGAAATTGTGTTTAATTTATCCGTTTCCATATTGCAAATACCATATTGATTAAACCTTGACATAGTCGGCAGTGATTCGCACCCCAGAAGCGCCTTCTTTCATTTACCCTTGTCACCTCGGAACGGACTTGCCTTGCCGTCAGACACCTCCATACTTTCAAGAGTTACCGTCAATTCTTGTATGGACTTGCGGACTTGCACGTAGGCGGCTTCAGTTTTGCCTCCAAGAAAACATAAATGACCGCACGCCGTCATAAGAATACCTTGTCTAAATTCTTCAGTAGTCGCGTCGTGCCCGGAGCCGCCTGCGATAGAAGAATATGATAATCGTGCTCCCTTTGTCCAACGTTGCAGCACGAGCGGCGGTGGGATGGACTTGACGCCTTCGATCTTCATAATGTGGAACATATGTGCGCAAGGCAGTCCGTACGTTTCGAAATGTACGCAACTACAGCTCAACGACGGACGATGTTTGGCTGAATAAACTTCAGGCCCCAGTGATGCCTGGTCGTAACTTCGCAGCCGATATACTCGATTAATATTGCCATCTATCATACCTTCGACGAAGAACAATGCTTCCTTCTGGATCTGCAAATAAACCTTACGAAACGATGCTAGAGTGTAGATCCACTTGCGTCCGCCTCGAGGCTGTGCAACATGGTTCGCAATTGATATGCCTTACATGTCGAATTGTAATCCGCCATACTTTCCTTATGGCGCAGGTCTGTGACGGCTCGCTCGTAGTGATGTAAAAATTCGTGCACTTTGTGCTTCGTCTTCAGGTACATTTTCACTAATGCGTGCATCCCTTCGCAACGCTGCGTGCTCCTAAGAGTAGCCCAGAAATGTCCTTGACAATACGTCATCCACCACATTCGTCTGCTATCGTACAGCTGTTGTAGCCAGCGAATGTTAACCGACCCAGTATTTTTCATCATATCCTCCCACTCTTGCTCTACCTCATCGATGGACTTCGAATTGTACATGAAGGCAGAGATGCATCGTCTCAGCGTCGGATCATGTACCCTACGGACAATATTGCGACTCATGTGCCAAAGGCAAAGACGGTGTCTGGCTGTTGGCCACGTTTCTCATACGGCGGCGATCATCGATCTATCGGCATTGGTGACAACGCTGATAGGTACTTTGGACCCCATAACCTCGCCGTGAGTACTTAAAAGCCAAGTGTAATCCTCTACTGACTCAGAAGCCATTAAGGCGGCCCCGAAGACAATGGTCTGGTGATGGTTGTTGACTCCGACGATGACAAACATTTGCATACCATATGCATTCGTCTTGAAGGTTGAATCTAAAGCGACAACGTCCCCGAATGCGTTGTATTCCAACTTAGATTTTGTGTCTGACCAGTACATACGGACGACTTCGCCGTCCTCAATAGCTGTCACCAATGACATGCCTTGATCGCAACCTTGTCTGGATAGTAGATATGCATATCCAACATCAAACATCGAGCAACTTCCAGATCTTTCATCCTTCCGCTTGCGATTGTTCATGTCTTTCATTAAGAAGCCCACCCGTTCGTGCCCTCCAGAAGCGTAAACCAGCAGACGCATAATGTCGCATTGCCTGAAACCTACGCTTAACATTCCATTCATGGCTGCCATGTCCTCATCAGTCACTGCTCGCCTTTCGCACATGAAACACGATAGAGGGCCAGGCACCAACACGTGATTGTGAGATAAATTCGCTACTGTGATATACCAACGACCGTTGGTGTCCTTTGCGGTTCTAACCTCGCAGGGACAGCCTGACCTCGTGGACGGCCTCATTCGCGATGACCCGTCAACGGCGGATCTTCTCCTCGGATGGCCTTCTCGCGAGCATACCCAACTATGCATTACGGGCTCGCGCTTCGGCGACGTCGTATGACATTTTTCCTCGTAGAGAATCCGTGTACCAGTCCGTACATCCTGAAAAGTTGACCAACCTCATCTGCTAAACCAAAAGTCATCTCCATCATCTTCTCCTCCGATAGTCCCGACACGATCATCAGACAGTCGGCTGTGTCCCCAGCCGCCATAGTTTCCTACCCAGAAGGGCTGTGCTCACTCACACTGCGAGGAAACAGCGATCAAACCCTTCCGAGCTCACAGTTGGGACAGTGCTCACGGAGCGACCACCCACCTGCACCCACTGCAACTGGGTATGGGGATTCAGTAAAATATATGAAGTTTCATGGACCTACGGAAAGCAGTAAAAGAAAACCTCGTTAAACCCCCAGTTATTTTATTCTATGCATTGTCGCTCAGGTGATCCAATAGGAAAACATCATACGACTATCTACAAGAACTAAAAACAACCCATGCGTATCTTCAAAACTGATTGCGCAAACCAAATAAATGAAATGAAAAAACCAACCCCAGAATCCAGAACACTGAACGACCAATAGGACTGCGTTAGGATAGATGGCTGTAATTTCTGAACAAGTTGCACTTGCCTGCTGGGAATTATTAAGTAAAATCTTAGACGTTAGATTTTCACCTTGCGTATCCATATGAGGTTATCCAGTAGGTGAACCTACCGAGCGAAATCTTCTACAAAACATGATATTAATATAACAAAATAAAAAACGAATAACCTACCAGCGTGGAAGTAGAAGGCATTTAATTCATTGGTCATCATGCTTGCAGGGCCGCCGGTTTGATCTGTGTGCAGGACTTATCCGACTGAACATTAATAATCCACCAACCACGCTCAGAGAACTCGAAGCGACATGGAACCGTCGATACTGCTCCCATTAACTTCCCTCAGCCAACTCCAATTGTAACACCGATTTCTTCTATCCCAATCACCCTACGGGAACGCGCCCACTAAGCCACTTCCACCGAAACACAGACGCGGTAACCAAACCCTTAAGCCTCCCCAGATGAACGGCAGCACATCGCAGGGCAGCACAACAAATGACACTACGCCTCTGCGGAACTACGACATCCAGGTATGCTCCGTCCGACCCATACCATGTGAAAAAGCATGTCGTGTGAGATTGGAGATATGGCATGGTACGCGTACACTGCAAGACCGCCCGGGCTACGACGTTACTTTCGACGTCCGTTTGCCGACCAACTTCCCCACTCAGTATGGCAACGGACAATGGGTACGCGATCTGGGTGCTACGCTGTTGAACCTGCTGGATAGAGAGCCCCATTTAAGCGAAACAAACTGCGATGCCACCTTGGAGCGTGTCCTCCGTACCATCCACCTGCCGATACTGAAACTGCTGCGTCCGGGCACGAACAAGCTGCTCGTGAGGCTAAACAGGGTTTCACTGCGTTTAGCGACCATGTTCTTCGAAAACAGGATATTCTAGATGCGACTGAAACTTGAGGTGTACGACAACGTATACGCATGGAAGTTCATCTTGAAGGACACTCGGGGTGTCGTCGACCTGGCATTGGCGGAGGGCATCCACGATATGGATATGCACAACGAGCTGTCCTTCCTCATCTGGAGATGCCCGCCCTTCGCCAAGAACGGCTCCTTCGTCTCCGCGGCGCTGGACCTCTTCTCCCACCAGAAGATCTCCATTGCACTGGTCATCGGTCCCCCTGAGTCCGCGATGAACGACCCAAGGAGCATATGCGCGGCCTTTCCATTCGACAGCCTTCACTATTTCAATTCTTGGCGTGGGGGCGTCTTCATCCTGTGGAGGCGGGAGGAGGTGAGCATCCACTTCTTCGAGGAGCAGAGCGGATCGGCCAGTGCACTTGTTGTGGTACGTGCTCGTGTAAATACCTGGACTAAGTTCTCATCAACTTTTGTACGCACATTGAAAATATGGATCTTACTTTCCACGTAGGACTACCCAACGAACCTGTTATCGGACGTGTAGCACCCCAGGTCTATGTCGGCAAGATGCATATGCATATTTCTCTTCGACTGGAACGGTCCTCGTAGACGGTGGACGCGATAATTTTTGTTTTAATAGGCCATCGGTCCCATTTCGTGACCCAACTTACGCTGCAAAATTTAGCTCTTGTCCGGTATACGCTGATGGGGAAAACATTCTCTACTGTAAACCCTACCGTAAAACTTCGCTGATGCCCTTTCTTGCTCCCATTATATGCGTTCTCCAGTAGTATGTTTGTTCGTCGTCTCTAACCCCTTACGCCAACTTCGAGACTCCCTGCCGTGTACGCCGCATACGATGGTCCCCGTGCAAATTCAGACCCTTGTTGTTTACTAGACGAACTGTAATCCTACTGTTTCATGGACACAAACTACGACTCGATGGAGAACGAGTGCATGTGGGGACGAATGCATTGCTTATATTACGAGAGAAACCCTTACTTTCAACAACCGCAGCACATCATTAATTTCGAACTGACAGGGAACCTAATCACTGCTCGCATTTACTAATAAATTCAGGTGGCAGTTTACAAATTGTTTTACCCCTGCTACCACTCCGCCATTTGAACAGCCACCAGCCGAATCAACCATGGCGAAGGGCAACAGGCCATCGTCCAACTTCCACGTCCAGGTAAGCTCCTTCCGACCGTACCCCTGTGAGAAAGCATGTCGGATTAGGGTAGAGTTATGGTCCGGAACTGGCGTATCGCCGGGCCGCGCTGGCTACGAGGTTACTTTCGACGTCCGTCTACACACAAACCTCCAGCTTCAACAGGGTAACGGAGGGTGGGTGCGTGATCTGCGTGTTACGTTGCTGCAAATGCTAGGTATGGAGCCTCAAATAGACGAAAACAACTGTGCGCCCACCGTTGAACGTGTGCTCAGGGTCTTGTACCTGCCACTACTCAACCTTATGCTTCCGAGGACGAATAGGAAACAAGTCCACCTAAACAGGCCGTCCCTTCGTGTAGTAACCGCGTTATCCGAGAACAAAATCCAGCTCCATGTCCAGCTACAGTCTACGACAACTCGCCGGTGTGGGAGCTGATGTTAAAAGACACTGGAGGGACGGTCGACCTGGTGTTTGTAAAGGGCGTCGCTGATTCGAAGATGCAAAATGAGATGTCCATCCTCGTTTGGAACTGCCCAAATTACCGTAACGAATACTCCTTAGTCAACGCTGCAGTAGAACTCTTCACCGTCCAGAACACGTGCATGACGGTGGTCAGTAATATCCCGTCCACCGCACTGAACGATGCAGCCAGCTTATGCGAGCAGTTTCCATTCAGTGACCACCACCTTGTGCATTCTTGGCAAGGCGGCGCCCTCGTCTTGTGGCGATGCCAACAGGAGATGGTCGCAACAGTGAGTGATATCGTTCTGGTACGTGTACGCCTACTAAACCCAAATAACTTTCCATTCGACTTTTCATACGCTCCTAACACATCTGCATTGTATGAATCTCTATGAAGGCTACCCGAGGAACCTCTTCTCGGACTTGTGAAGATTAAGGACTCTTCGTGCTAGACGCAATTCCCTTTTGTAAAACATGTGTGACTACGGTATGTCAACGTCCTGGCGGGGTTCCAAGCCGCATCATAACATCGCGACCAACCATTTTTGGGCACCTCACATCCTTTGTGTGCTTTTACGTTGTAATATCCCTTACGAACGTCGGAATTGTGTAGCCCCCTTTAATATCGCCGTGGACTTCGCGGTGTCCTCGGGAGAACATAACCTGCAGTTCGACTTGGTTTCCTCGAATTCCTATGACCCCCTTTCGCCAACTTCCATGTCGACCTTACCCCAACTTTCTTACATGCCTCAGGAACTCGTCCTCACCGCGATCTCCCTACATCACAGGGTTCGAATTGCAAATGCGTGGGTGCCTGTCACTGGCCGCAAGTATCTACACAAGCTGAGGATCGGTTTACCGGCCAATAACGTGCCCCAGACCCTAGCTGAGCTGGGAACGCACAAACTCACTTTTAATGGGCAAAATGGTAATATCACCCCCAAGGCAGGATTGGAGTTAGGCTAGGAGTTAGGCTACTGCGAATTACTAATTACTAACTACAATGTTAGTACAATGTAGTAATGGTTGCCGTTTATGTACTAATGGTTACTGTTTATGTACACTAGTACAATTAGTACAATGTACTAAAAATAACTGTTACTGTTTTATACCAATTAGTACACCTATAATGTACTAAAAATGTACTAAAAAATTTTTGTACATTGTACCAACCATTACTGGTACATAAACAGTAACCCTCAGTACATTGTACTAAAAATCACTGTTACTGTTTTGTACCAATTAGTACACCTGTAATGTACTAAAAATGTACTAAAAAAGTTTTGTAGATTGTACTAACTGTGCTAGTACAAAAACAGTGACCATTAGTACATTGTACTAACTGTACTAGTACAAAAACAGTGACCATTAGTACATTGTACTAACACTGTAGTTAGTACATCGTTAGTAATAACAAGTGTACTAATTGGTGTTAGTACATTGTACTAAATCAGGGTCGGAATTAGTACAATGCGAGGGACGTCCCACGCACGGGACGTTAGCCGCTCCCACAAATGAGTACAAAGGTAAGGTTGTCCATTCACAACACTCATCCAATCACACATCGGTGGAAAGTAAGATCATCCACCAACTCACTCATCCTTAACACGACTTATATAAGAGTAAAGAGAGAGAGAGGTGAGGCGCACCTTGGTATTACCTTGTTCCCTAAGCCAGCACTTTCCGGGCTCCCCGAGTGGTCTCCTTGCTTCCCGATCGCCCTCCCCCTTCTTTCCCCATGTCGTGTGTTTTTGAGTTATGCGGAATGGGATATGTGGCTCTCCTTCCACCCTCCTCCTTTAAAAATCTCCCTTTCCTCTTCTCTTCATTCTTTTCTTAATTAATTACGGTTGGCGCACTAGGAAGCCCTTGGTAGCATGTTGAGCTGGATCTGATCCTTGATCGGAAGTTAACGAAAAATAAAGGAGACAAAGAATTTACGCGGTTCGGTCAATCGACCTACATCCACAGGCGGAGAAGAAGATTTCACCATATCAAATGGGACCCTCTCTTACCTTCGACCTACCCGAGTATAAGGACCCACTTTTCCAGTAAGAAATAACCCCGAAGTGTTTCCCGTGTTTCCCCAACACACACCTTTTTTTTACCGCCGCACTCTTTGCACTCGTGTATCCCTCTTCTATGCTCTCAGGATTTGCTCTCTCTCGTCCTTTCATTCGCTTCGTATATCGACACCTATTTATAGAATAGATGGCACCACATATATCGGAAATCTGGCAGGTAAATATATTCGTGATATAATCAAATATCATCAAATATATCTCCCTCAAGATATATATTCTCTTACCTTCCGTATATTTCATGAGCGAATCTAATATACCCCAACGCAATATATCTGACTTCGGGCCACAAACTCCACCTTGGGCCAAAGTCCATAGAACGTCTGAGGAATTGTCACTCCATGTACTAGTCTCCCCCGAGACTCACCATGGATATCTCCCTTCTTCTCCTCCTGGCTCCAACGAGCCAAATCAACGGAACATCCAAGCCTATCCACGACGGACTTAACTACTCGCATCTTCTTGCTTCTCCGCGCTCGCGACCTATTACCCCGTTTCTTCGATTCTGATTACTCCTCTTGAAAGGTTCATGACGCCTTCTAGAAGACCCAACAGTGGTAATAGCAACGACACCTCTCATAGCATACAAGCCCTTCAAACGACTCCTAGTCATCCACAACTGCCTTCCTCGGCGAACAATGAGGGCTCTACTTGAAGTAGAAAATTCGTACCCTTTGGCTTCTAAAACACACACGGAAATAATATTTCTTGTGATGTCAGGCACATGTCGGACACATGCCAACTCTCTCACAGCTCCATCCTTCATTCTGAGCCGAACCGTTCCCACACCTGCAATCTTACACTTGTGACCATTGCCCAAGCGTAGCTCTCCACCTCCAGTGGAATAGTATGTGGTGAACATCGCCCAATGAGGACTCATGTGGAAAGTACTCCCTGAGTCGAGAATCCAATCCTCGTCTGATGGTCTCTCCGACTTGGTTTCAACAGCCTGCACCTCGCTAGCCATGAGTACATCTCAATCTCTGGCATCACTGTCGCTGGTATACACAGCAACCATCGTTGAGTTTTGCAATCCTCCATCCTTTCTTGTTAGCTTCCTGTAGTTTTTCTTTGTGTCCCTTTTCACCACAATGGAAGCATCTTACCCCGCCGCTACCTTTGGATCTATTCCTGCTTACTGTTAATGCCTCCACCATCGGTTGTTCTGCTTCACCAGTCAACTCTTTATCAATCAAATCATTTGATAAAAGGGTAGACCGTACCTTGTCAAATGTGAGAATACTTCTCCCATACAAGAACGTCTCCCTAAAGCTCTGGTATGAAGCGGGCAGTGAACAAAACAACAACATCGCCTGGATCTCCACATCGATCTTGTCACCGCTCCTCTCCAAATCCAAAGATGTAGACAACTAATTATCCATGTAGGATTTAACGGACATACCTTCCGTCATTCTGAGCATGAAGAACCTTTGCATGAGAAGAAGTTTGTTGCTCAGAGTCGTCGTCATGTACAGACTCTCTAGCCTACTCCAAAGCCCGGCCGATGTCGTCTCCTTGAGCACGTTTGTCAAAACCTCGTTAGACAGACACAACTGAATCGCCGATAACGCTTTAGCATCTATCTCCTCCCACTGGTCAGAAGTCAACTTCGAAGTACTCTTCGACTGATCTGTAAGAGCCTTCTCCAAACCACCTTGTACCAATAGCGCTCTCATCTTAAACTTGCCACAAGTCGAAATTCATGCTCCCATCCAACTTCTCGATCTCGAACTTGCCATCAGCCATGGATCTCGAATCTGCACAACCGAGCTCTGATACCAAATGTGGAGACATTGAATTTACGAGGTTCGGTCAATCGACCTACGTCCATGGGCGGAGAAGAAGATTTCACTATATTCAATGGAGTACAAACTTTAGGTTGGGACCTTCTCTAACCCCTTCGACCTACCCGAGTACAAGATCTCGCTTTCCCGGTAAGAAATAAACCTGAAGTGTTTCCCGTGTTTCCAAAACACACACCCTTTCTTTACCGCCACACTCTTTGCAGTCGTGTATCCCTCTTATATGCTCTCAGGATTTGCTCTCTCTCATTGCTTCCATTCGCTTCGTATACCGATACCTATTTATAGAATAAATGATCCCACGTATATCGAAAATCTGGCACGTAAATATATTCCTGATATAATAAAATATCATCAAATATATCTCCCTTAAGAGATATATTCTCTCACCTTTCATATATTTCACGAACGAATCTAATATACTCCAAATCGCAGTATATCGAACTTCGAGCCACAAAATCTTAACAATTACGTCTCCCGACTTTACGGGGGTTGTCTTTTCCCCATTAATTCCCAAAGATAACTTGTAATGTAAGTCCTCCCCCATTTCCTTACTCGAATTAATTCCAAGTTTGGAGTCCACGGGTGTTGATTCGGTCAACATTTCTTCCAAGTCCCCTCCGTTAGTCTTACTTGGTCCCAATTGTTTGACTTGGTCAAACTTAACCGATCCAACAGGGATGAATTGGTCAACCTTTCTCCCATTATTCTTCCCTTCAATGTTCGGTCTATTATTGGAGTTGCCTCGGATAAAACTTCTTCCGATTCTTTCCTCCTTTTTTCTTTAGAATCATTGTTTGGTCTTATGAGCAATAGGGACACCCTTGGGTTTAGATTTCGTGTTTCTTTCTGTTACACTAAGAGTGGTGAATTGGTGTTAAAGTCCAATTAAATATTTTTAACTCCTTTCGACAAACCCCGTAGCGGAAGAAAGCTTCTGTAAAACAGAACCGTAAACACAGGTTTCTGTAAGATAGAACCTCCTACAGCTTCCAACCGAGTCCCTTGTGGCCCCCAAGTCACCCTCCCAGAAGACTTCACCAACGATATAGCCTTCTGCGGCTAACGTCCCTCGTGTGTGACTAACAAGACTCAAACAAACAAAAACTTACAAGCTCCAACGTCTGACAAATATTTCTGATGTTTTCGGTACAGTTTACAATACAACCGAACCCTTACTTATACACAATTCCAAAACGCTAAGCATAGAAGGTAGAATTGGCTAATATTGCTTCTACACTTAGATGCAAAACAAATAAATCAGTAATATTAATTCTATTAATATGAAAATGATATCTCTCATTGGTAAATATCCGTTGAGGATGAGATCTGACTAAGATCAATTGATTTAATCAAATCCCCATGGATAACCATTGCAGAAGGTTACAGGTTGCGATAACCTTTTATGTATGGAATTAATAAAAATTAACTTCCACGATTTTTTTTGTCAGATTCATTCGTTTACCTTGATGAATCTGGACAAATGATATGTTTTGTTATCCAAAGAAATATTATTAATGGAAGCTAAGATTCCTATGACATATATTCAATCATATAGAACCTTCCGTAAATAGAAAATTTATTTCCTTCAATTAGAAATATATTATTCTCTTTATTTCTTTGGTAGCGAAATCATTTGATTTCGATAAGATAATTGTTCTGATCAGGAGTATTCGCACATAATTTTGTAATAATTATTAATTACAAAAATATTTCCTTACAGAAGGTTCGCATTAGGAGTAGCTTCTGTAATGTAGAGGGTTGACTTCTGTTTCGCCGAAGGTCAATGCTCATCATCAAAACCACTTCAACAATCTCCCCCTTTTTGACGATGACTAAATATTCATCGTTGAGGAAAATATTTTTGCAAGTAACTCCCCTTGACTCCCCCTAATAAGGTGCGAGTACGAGTCTTGCATTTTACATAACCATATAATTTTTGTCGAACAGAGCATAAAAACCTCTGTTATATAAAAGTTGTTCACTGGGCACAAGTCTTCTGTGATGTATAGACCATGAAACTTCTGTATTTTAGCCCGAAAAATGATGAGCTTCACTTTTGTACTCCCAGCAAAGGGACAAGATCACTATTCGCCTTCCTCGTAGAAGGTTGAATATGAGCTTTGATACTCATAGCCTTCCACACCTATGTAGTTATAGAAGATTTTTCTATAACAAAAACACAAAGCGAAGTACTCCCCCTCAACACAATTTCTCCCCCTTTTTTTTCATATAAAAAACAAGGAGAACGGAAAGTTATAAAGAAGAAGCATATACTGTATAAGAGTTATGCAGAAAGTGTGTCCATAAATTGCACTTATTACATCAAACCATAAGGCCATGAAAAGCACTTTTTGGCCTTAGGTACTGATAATCTAAAACAACAAAGAAAGTTAATCATGCGTCATCCGCAGAAGGTTATGACCAAGGTTATCGCGCCGAAGCTTGTCCTGACTTTCCACCAAGCGAGTCAAGTCCATGACCAATCACTAAAGGACGCGGATGTCTTCCCCATTTGCTATAGCTTATTGCTGAAGATCCTTTTGGAGAGCGATTTGGTCCAAGGGGAGAGACGCTTCATCAGATGATCTGAGTCGTCTTTGTACAGCAGATGCTTTAGCTGTAGAGGGTCGAGCCGAAGGTGCAGCATCATTCTTTCTATTATAAGCTTCTCCTATATAGAGGAGAGCGAAAATGAAGTTGTAGAAGATTTAACCTTCTTTCTAGCATCTACTTCAGAAATCAACAACACTTGTTTGGAAAATATATTTCATAATCTAAGCTTTCAGACAAATCTTGGAGCCTTATTCGAATTTAAATTTGTGTTTTAGTTATATAATTTGTTATACCTTCTCTCGTGTAGAATGCAGAATTCTAGCTTCTGTAGTGAAGTGTACAGATGTTTGTACCTTCTGTAGTAAGTTTCTACTTGATAAAGTACTTACTTAACTTCATTTTGTCTTATGTAAGATGTTATATGGGATGGCAGATCCTTAGTTCACTTCTGAAAAAGAAAAACTTTTCTTAATCAAGAGGCTTTGTAAAGATATCAGCCAATTGGCGCTTTGTGTTAACGTATTCTATGCTTACATAACCATATTGTATATTGTCCCTCAAAAAATGATGTCTGAGTTCAACGTGCTTCGATCTAGAGTGATATACTGGATTCTTTGCCAGGCTTATTCCACTAGTATTATCACAATTGATCGAAATTTTTGCAAATGTGTGACCGTAGTTCTCAAGTTGTTGTTTCATCCATAGAAGTTGAGCACAGCAGCTTGCGGCTATTATAAACTCGGCTTCTGCAGTGGAGAGGGACATAAGTCGACTTTTTGGAAAACCATGATATCAACATGTTCCCCATAGCTGACAAGTACCACTTGTACTTTTTCTGTCAACCTTACATCCTGCAAAGTATGCATCAGAATATCTAATCAAATCAAAGTTTGATTCTTTTGAATATTAAATGCCAAGGTACACAGAACCCTGTGGATATCTAAAGATTCTCTTGACCGCTATCATGTGAGATTCTTTAAGTGTAGATTGAAATCTAGCATAGAGACATACACTGGATAGTATGTCAGTCTAGAAGCTATAAGATATAGAAGAGAAACCTATCATGCTTCTATAGAGCTTACTATCCACTTCTTTACCATTTTCACCCTTGAATAGACAAAGGTTTCGTGCCTTCTAGGCCGCATTTCTTCAGAAGCTACTCAGTGCACTTTTCTTGATGCAAGGATGTACTTCTACAGTCTGCTGAATTTGTAAGCTAAGGAAGAACGTGAGTTCTCTCATCATACTCATCTCAAACTCATTTGTCATGAGTTTGGAGAATTCGTTACAAAGCATTTCATCAGTTGATCCGAAAGATAATGTCGTCGACATAAATTTGGACAACAATAAGATGATTACTTCTGTGTTTGAGAAAGAGAGTGGTATTTACTCTTCCTCTTTTGTAGCCCTTTTCAACAAAGAAGGAGCTAAGTCTTTCATACCATGCTCTAGGAGCCTGTTTAAGGACATACAAAGCCTTGGAAAGTATATAAACGTAGTTTCCGTGCCGTGGATTCTCGAATCCAGGAGGTGATTTACGTATACCTCTTCTTTGATTTCTCCATTGACAAATGCACCCTTTACGTCTGTGAACAATAAAATCTCGCGAAGAAATATCAGCGTACAATTTATCGTATGAAAATATGTGGCGGGCTCTGTCTCTAGTCACGAGAAAAGCACGTGATTCCTCTGATTCGATCTTCAAAGAATAATGGTTGTAGATGATGATCTTGAGCTCTGACAGAATTTCAGTAGAACTTCGAGATGATATATTAACGAAATCGTCCGGGCCTATGGGCGTGATCTGGCAGAACTTCGATAATTTGATGTAGTCGTCGGGGCCTTTAGGCGTGATCCGGCAGAACCTCGAGGCGTGTTGCAGAAGAACACCGGGCGATGGATGTCGGAAGAGCTTCAGCGAGTAGGAGGCAGCGAGAGTCTTCGAGAGCTTCGAGATTCTTCTCTTCACCTCTGTGTGTTGTGTATTGTCGTTGTATGAATGAGAATGGCTCTACTTATAGGCCTCCAGGGCCGATTTATATTAGGAAGTTGGTCATCCCATATTAGGCAACCTCCCATGTACCGGGCCATGGGCCGGACTTGAATTTGGACTTATTTCGGCCCAAAACATTTTTGTTTGGATTGGACTTGTGGCCTTCATTTATAACCCAATATATATTTTTGTGAACTTGAGATTAGACCCATTCTAACTTCTTTATGGGTTTGGTTTATAGCCCATTTGTAAATCATAAAATTGGGTAACACCCACTAAACTTTATGCGAAGCCCCATGATTATAGTAAACAAAAATTTGATGTCTACAAATGCCCCCACTTTAATTCTTTCCTCGAATTATATAATGCCGAGAGGATGGAATTAAAGTATGTAAATTTCCTTTAGACCATGGTCAATCTTTCATATATATAAATATTATATTTATATATATATATATGTATATATATATAGTCGTTCACGAGATCCTCATGTTTTCCAAGAAGATCAGTCACCAAACTTTGCAGGTCTTTCCTTTACTTTTTCACAAAATAAGAAGCCTTGACTATAGACATGCTTCAATCCATCTTTTTCACCGTTAGCAATGAAGTTGGAATTTGGCCTCGAATATTCGACCTTCCTTGCTGATTTGCGTTTGTCAGAAAAGTGACCAGTACCACGCTCAGACTCCCGATCATCCACATCAAATTGTTTTTTTTTTTGTCCATATCCTCCCTATCGAAATGCTTCTTATTATCCTTATGCACTTTTACTAAAGCTTTGTCATCTTGTTACCGTGTCCGTATTATGCCATGTTCCCTTATCGCATCTATACCCGAGTATTTGATGATATGTTGATCTTCGAAAATATTGGATATGTTGATCTTCACCATAGCGGTGAAGAGACTTTCTAGGACATACGGACAAGGTTTAGAGGAGGAGTTCATGAACAAGGTTCAACTGATCTTGAAGTTCCAACACTGGAATCTCATCAGGTTACTTAGTTGTTACATTGATGGAGAGGCGAAGATCCTGATATGTGGGTACGTGAAGAAAAAAACAAGAGCTTGGACTCGTTTGTTTGGATGAGGGATTCGATCATTGCCGTTGGATCATTGATTCAAGCAAGTGGTCGCTCGTGGATATGAATGCACACGTGCGCATCATCGAGGGAATAGCTCCAGGTCTTCTTTATCTGCACGAGTACTCCTGAGTAAGGATCATACATCGTGATCTAAAGACCAGTAACATCTTGTTGGATGATTAAATGAACCCAAAGATCTCGGATTTCGTGATGGCGAGAATCTTCAGATTATAGAGGAAACGAGTCATGTAAGTTTCTGTCTTCTTTTACGATCACATAATTATAGCGGCATAAAACCATCAATTTTATTATCTGACCACCTTGTACATATCATCTACGGATGTAAGAATGGCGCGCATATATCTCGAATTTCTTGTATAATAAAACCACAATATATGCACTTAATTCCGATTTCTTCATCCAATCTCCCATCGTGGTCTCCTCGGCGACACGGATCATATTGGTACTCCTCGTCGGTGATTTTTCTTTCTCTCGGTTGATATCCTCAACGTTCTTTTTTTCCGCTTCGACGTCTTCGAGACATTGGTCGAATTCCTTCCACAAAGCTCCTAGTTCGACTTCCATCGGAGTCTTCTTAGGGACTACATCATCACCCCATTAAAAAAGCCGCTCCGTAATCTTGGGACGATCCTTCTTTTCCGCAACACGTAGTTCCTTTCCCTTTCTTTTTCTTGAACTCATCTTGCCTTGCTTTGATATGTTAAACGTGTGTTTGCTCCTCACACACACATATATATATATGGATTTATGTGAAGCGTATAGGTATGGACATAATATATGTAAATATATTAGTAAAAGTAATATTATAGCCCATTTTTTCTTCGATTCTCAAGGTAATGTTATCTCCCGTATATATTATAGCCAAAAGTGGAATAAGGAACAATCTTGGGGTACAGGGAATGAAATATGTGGGTTTCCCAAAGAATAAAAGGAGACTCCGCAAAGATTTTTTCTTTTTTTTTTTTTTACAAATCTTCCACGCAGCCGAGGAAATAGGTAGGTCGACTTTGACCTAAGTAGCCACATTCTACCATATTCACAATTACTAATCAATTTGCAATCCTTTCATATCTGCCGGGCATGATTTACAAATTGTCAATATATAACTAAAGAGGGGAAAGACAGCTATTGATTGTTTTAACGTGTCTTCATCCATGCGGAGTTTTTTTAATTAATTTCTTGAAAGTCCCAGTGGATCTTGGAAACAATGAATTCCTCGTAAAGTTCTTTCTGCTGACAGAGGTTTAGCCCCGAGAAATTTCTCTTACTGTGAACTTTCAAGTGCATCCCGACATACTGAACGCTTGTTTACCCTCATCATGTGAATGTTTTGTCCGAATACAGATACATAGTTTGTGAAATTCTGTTTTTTCTAAATTAAGTTTTTACATAATTCAATCCATCTTTGGACAATGCTGAAACAGTTTTGAGTCCCCACAAGATCCAACAACAATTGAGCGAGACTATAACTTGATATTTACCCACGAATGGCAATGCGCGAGTTCCTTATAATTTCCCTGGAGACCGATATCATCGAGTTTGCAATCCCGGCCTTGCCAACATAAATTCTTCTTCTCGTTCTCTTATAATGATTGATATCTTACTTTTACCAATATTCAGAGCCTTTCTATCTGTCTGCTACGACATACAAGAGGAAATCAACATAACTTTTGCCATCTGATAGAATCAAATTTTTACCGCAAGGCATAGAGGGGGAGGAATACACACGGCGTAGTCGTTGTAATGAAAAAAAATGGATGGGGCGTTAACCTAACGACAACCCCTTCTGAGTGCTGTTTCAGTTCCAACGTTGATAGTTTCTTGGACAGTCTTCTTGGATCTTTCAATGGCTTGATCAGTCTCATCCATCATTCGATTCCCATGATCCAATAGTTGTTCATTTGTCATTGATGAAGCTAGCAAACCATTATCTTCACCAATCCCCTCTGCAGCAGTATCGAAAGGATCACCTCGTTTGTTCTCCAAATTCGTCGCATATTGTTTTTTAAGAGCGACATAAGAGTTTAGCTCTTTAATAATTGATTGCTTTTTCTCATTAAGCATCTTATTTGTTTCTGAATCATTTCCACTCTCGGATTCCTTAACTCCTCGGTCATACACTTTGATAAGCCTTTTGCATTCACGCATCTTTCCAGTAAGCTCTTCCAACTGCCTGCTCTGCCTGCACGCATCCTTAACCTTACCCAATTTCTGGAATCCATTCGAGAGAGCACGGAAGATGTCAGAGATCTGTCCGTCGATCTCCGCTAACTCCCTCGTTTGTCCCTGTTGACACGATAGGATATTCTGGGCCTGTGTTAAGTCTACAGCCCATATTGGAACACGAGCCTTAGCTAAGTCTATAGGCCGTCGACTGTGCCGAATCCCCAGTCCGCAACAGCCTAAGTCTACGACCCCTTTTAGAAATACGAGTGTGAGCTAAGTCTACAACTCATTTGAACACGTCCCACGCACGATCTCATTAAGTGGAGGTTAGAAGAATCTCTGAGAAAAACAAACTCTGAGATCCCTGGAGAGAAGTTAAGATCAAGCCACGATTTAAGGGATTTTTCGAGGACGTGTGGAGCGTGCAAAGACTTACGGAATTTAGTATAAAAAGGGAGAGTAGATTCTACTTAGGAAATTCTCACGATCAATCAGCCAAACACAAGCTTTGCATTGCTCGTCACCCTTAGTTTAGTAGATACCTCGGCCTGGGTTTATTGGGTCATCCTTCCAACAGCGGAGTGAGCAACCGTAGCTCCGTTGATCAACCTTCCGCCAGCACTCCCATCGTCGAGGCGAGCAGCCGTAGTCTCGACACCCAACTTCCATCATCGCCTCCACCGTCGGGACGAGCAACCGTAGTTCCGGCGATCATCCTCCGCCTGCATCTCCGCCACCAAGGTGTTCATCCGAGGCCTTAGCATCCACATCCGACATCCGCCAGACTCTGCTTCACGGGGCGCAAGTCTACAGCGCACTGTACCGAGTCTACAGCGTCAGCAGTGACGTCAGCACCAGGTCTACGTTTCGGCACAACGAGTCTACAGCGTCAGCAGTGACGTCAGCTCCAGTCGCACCTCCAACAGCGAGTCTACATCGCCTCCGTCATCCATACCACCGTTTTTTCCTTCATTTTTATGGCTGTAAGCATTTGTTTCATTGAAATTCATCTTTCTGGCGACCACATACAATTCCCTGTGAGTCCAATTGCCAAATATTTCCGACGTGGTCCGTTTCCTACGCGAACACGTCTTTGGCGACCACAGTGGGAGACGAGTAAAATACCTCATATTTGCAGATGGCAAAAAATACTAGAAGTGGTGCGAACCGCGATCCCCCACCTCCATTAGATGGAGATGGTACTTTTCAAACAGGGGATGCGATCACCGAAAATGTGGCCCTAAGTGGTCAGTTGAACGAAACACAGACCGAGTTTGTGGGACACGCGCCTTTCGAATTCATGTCGAGGCTCGAGTTCCATAAGGAATTTAACGATATGAAGAATTTGGTCGACAGACGGATATCTGGACTGGAAAACAACATGACTCGGATTCTAGAGCAAATCAGTGCCTTAAATAGGCCCAGTGCTGTCGCAGGAGCGAATAACCCCGTAGACAGGGAATTCTCCTTTATGGGAGATGCGCGGCGCACCGAGAAAAGGAGTGTCTCGTTCCAAAATGATGATCCTTGGAATGGTGATAACCAATACCCTACAGAATTGAGGGACAGGACATCCCCTTCTAGGCCAGCCTCTTCTCGATCGCCCACGGAATGGAGGCAAAATGCCGTCTACGCGGTAAATCCAGAAGACGAGTATGGCGAGGCTCAAGGTGAGACAAACAGATATGCACCTTCTGTCCCCGCTCGTCGACCTGGAAAAGCCCCCATAGATGAAATTCCGCCAGGGGACTTGCCAAGCGCAAGGGGTCCATCCCGGGTAGAAAGTTTTTATACTAAAGCCCCTGTAGACTCGCTGCCAGCAAAGGGCGTTGAAAGAGCGCCTTACGCAGGAGAAAGATGGGGTCAAGACCCTGTACGAGAGCCGATTGGCCGTCCACCCCCATTAAATTTGAGGGAAACGATAGCCCAAGTGCTAGAACAGATGGTACCTGGAGTCGTGAGACAGGATGATCCCAACTTCTACAGGAGTCCTTATCCGGCATATGTTGACAGGGATTTCCCATTGCCCAGAGGGTATAGAGTGCCTGATTTCACCCGCTTCTCAGGAGAGGATGAGATGACCCCTCTGGAGCATATAGCGCGATTCACCCATCAACTCGGGGAAGCTGCAGCTAATGATTTTTGGAAACTAAAGTTGTTTCCGAATTCTCTCATGGGAGATGCCTTTACATGGTACGCTAGTCTACCCCCTGGATCGGTGACATCATGGACAGAAATGCAATGTAGTTTTATGAAGGCATTTGCCCGCTTGGACTCACCCTTGTCGATCTTTGAGGTGATGCGCTTGAAGCAAGTCGCCGGTGAACATCCAGGGGAGTTTTTGATACACTTGCGGAAAGCACTGCTTCGCTGTAGACCAGCAATCCCGGAAAGAGATCAACTCATGGTAACATTAAATGCCTTATCTATCCCTTTTAAAAAGAAATTACAGGGGGAGAGGTTCACTGACCTTTATGATCTCGCCAGGAGGGCGACTGAGTACCATCAATTATTGTTGGAAGAAGCCCAGTCTACGCGCACCTATCAGCTAGAGACTGTTGAGGTAGACATGGCTGAGTTCATAAAAGGGGAGGCCACCGTTTGTGAGCCATTAGCACGGAGGAATTCCAAAGCGAAAGCATCCCAGAAAACAGGGGAGGAAAGGAAATACTCTTTTGACGTAGACAAAGCGGATGCGATTTTCGACTGGCTTTTCCAGCGAAAACGAATTAAGTTGAAACCGGGCCATAGGACCCCCCAGACAGATAGAGAAAAGTCTAGGAATTTTTGCAAGTGGCATGGGTCGTTTACACACACGACCAAGGATTGCTTGTCCTTTAGGAACATTATTCAAGACCTCATAGAGGCAAAAGAGTTATGTTTTCCTGAAGTCGACGAAGTCACTATGGTTGACGAGAAACCGTTTGATGATGAAATCGCTATTCATATGTTTGACATTTCTGATGTAGACATAAATCTCATAGAAGCTGACAATGGTTTATCTCTGCAGGACACAAAAGCATCTGGAGAGACCATGGTGGCGAATGCCTTGTTCCGTAGACTGGCTGATAAAGGGGTAATTACCTGCCCAGCCAAGGCAATTGCCAGTAACCTCTGCTGTTGGCACATGGATGACACGCACACTACTGATAGGTGTAACACCTTTCGGAAGTATCTGCAAGCTAATCAGGGCGACGCCTGGTATGATCTGACCCCGCTTGAGGAGGTGGCAATGGGAATAGGTTCCCCGGGACCACGGGTTGCCCCCAATAATCTGCAAAGAGGATTCAAAAGCCCTCCGAGTCTGGAACGCAGGGCAGCGATTCGAGGAGGCAGAGGTGGTCCCCATGGTAGAGGAAGGGCGCCCGAACACTACTCTCATGCTGTGGAGCGCTCCAGGCGGCACTTGGAGTTCGACAATCCGCTGATCCAGCACAAAGCTAAGCATGAAAATGATGGTCGTACCCATGAATCGCACCCTCTAGTAGGTGCGACTGATAGAGCGCAGCGAGGCAATGAAGCACAGAGGAAAGGAGCCAAGCCAAGGTATAGCTCGCCTAAAGTTGACGCCCAAGCAATCCAAATGGGACCGCCGATCGCTCAGTTCTTGGACGAGAGGTTGCTGTCCCAGAAGTGCAAACTGATCGGACGAAACAGGATTCTGATCACACAACTCTGTACGGCATGCTGTGTGAGCTAGTTTCTTAAGCTCGTAGACCTATCGGCGAATGGAGATATCGTGGTCCAGCCAGCTTACCCTGCGACTACAGGTACTCGGAACCACTTACATAATTCAGAAATGAAACAGGAACCGTCACGAACAGTCGTTGGATATGATCCGTTCGTTGAGGACTTCGTATAGGTATGTCAGACCACCATTGATTCTAAGAAATCAAGAATGGTGAAGGTGACTAATCCTTCGAAATATTGGCAGAAAGCTGTGGGTAAAACAACTTTACCACCACAGACCCGGAAAAGGAGAGACAGACGTCTAAGTCACGTCGTCAAAAGGCCTAGACCTGCCCCGACGTTGGTCGCTCCGCATGCCCAACTCCATGTAAAGAAACCAAATGTGGAAGCCGAATGCAACGAGTCTACGGACCATTCGGAAGAGCCTGGCTCAAGTTTCGATTATACTCCTCTTCGGAGTGAGATCCCGAGTGATGCTAATGGTAGCAAAGAGGTGATCGTGGGTTGTAATGCCATCACTTTGCCTGTAGACTTCGCCAAGGTGAAAGATACAGAGGCCTCGAGAGGTAAGTCACCTCTTCCTCGTCCCTTAATTTACCCGTCGGGTTTCCCACTCCATTGGCTTAAGAAGCCATCGGATAGTATGAAACAATACATGCATTCCTTGTACATCACTGCTACCTTTGATGGTACTGAGGTGAACCGCGTCTTAGTAGACAATGGAGCCACTATAAATGTACTGCCATTGTCCAGGTTTAAAATGCTTGGATATAAGCCGTGCGACCTGGTAAAAACGGATGTAGCCGTAAGCGGATTCAATGGCAGGAAATCGGAATGCTTAGGAATCTTTTCAGTACACTTAGGTGTGGGTCGACAGGAAAAAGAAACTGCCTTTTTCGTCATAGACATAGTTCCTACCTTCAACGCCTTGCTTGGTCGCGATTGGCTTCATAAAGCCGCCGCTATACCATCTACTTTACATAGGGAATTAATGTTGTGGCTTGATTCAGAGGTTGAAATTATTAAGGCCGATGATTATTCCTGTTGTGATAGAGGTATTTTGCATGCAGAGACAAGCAAGACCGTGAAAGACCTTACTCTGCATCAGCGATACGAGTTGGGTGATCCTACAGTCGGACCCCTAGGCCAGCCATCCGGAAAATTCAACAACATCGTAGACTACGGGACGTCGCATCCCAAACCTGAGAGTGGCCCAATCATCCCGACAGGTTGGGGAGATGAGTTCACCGACAAAGACATAGAGGAGGTCTTGCAAGAGGTTAATTCAGGCGAGAACCTCGCTGAGGAAAGCAGAAATAGCGGAGACAAAAGCGACAAGAGAGAAGCTTTAGGGGGTCAACAAAGTGCCGGAGCGGAATTGGAGCCCGATAGACTCCTGAAGGAAGGAACTTATGGACCAGAATGAAGAGAGGAATGCGGCGGTCACTGATGTCCTCCAGCGACTCCGAGTCTATAAAGAAGGACATTTCTGGGACCAGTCTACATCGTCTTTAGCAATAAATTTAACAGGGCTTAGAGCGCCCGATGCTTGTAATAACCCCGTGTCCACTAGTCTTGGTGGTAACAACGGTCGTGAATCTTTGATGATCCCATGTGACCCTTTAGTCAGTGTTAATTTGGGAAGCGAGGCTTCTCCTAGGAATCTTTTCATTAGTTCATCAATAAATAAAGGATTCTTTGATGCGATCAAGGATGTACTTGAGGAATTTAAAGATTGCTTCGCTTGGGATTACACCGAAATGCCAGGGCTAGACCGTAGGCTGGTAGAACACACTTTGCCTATCAAGAAAGATTTTAAGCCAGTGCAACAGGCTCCAAGACGAATGTCTAGAGAAGTGACGCAATTGGTGTTTGAAGAAGTAAAAAAGCTCTTTCGGGCAGGATATATAAGGACCTCACGGTATACAGAATGGATCTCTAGCATTGTTCATGTATTAAAGAAAAGCGGAAAGATCAGAGTTTGCGTAGATTTCAGAGATTTAAATCGTGCTACCCCTAAGGATGAATATCCTATGCCTGTCGCAGATGACCTTATAGACAAAACTGCGGGCCATCAAGTCATGTCCTTTATGGACGGCTTTTCGGGTTACAACCAGATCTTCATCGCAGAAGAAGATGTTCACAAAACTGCGTTTAGGTGTCCACTAGGCATTTTTGAATGGGTAGTAATGCCTTTCGGTTTGAAAAATGCTGGGGCTACCTATCAGCGAGCAATGAACACCATATTCGATGCCTATCTAGGAAAAACAATAGAAGTCTACATCGACGACATAGTGGTCAAGTCGACGAAGGAAGAGTTACATGTTGAACATTTGAGAAGTGCCTTTTTGAAAATGAGGATGCACCAACTGAAGTTGAATCCTCTTAAGTGTGCCTTTGGAGTCAGGGCAGGGCATTTCCTAGGTTTCCTAGTGCATCAACGTGGCATTGAGGTTGATGAAAATAAAGTAAAAGCCATTCAGAGCCTGTCAGCGCCAAGGAATAAGAAAGAATTGCAAGCTTTTTTAGGAAGAGTTAATTACCTGCGTAGGTTCATAGGGAATGTCGCAGGAAAGACAAAAGCCTTCTCTAATCTATTAAGAGAAAGGGATGAATATAAATGGACTGAAAAACACGAAGAGGCTTTTAATGCCCTAAAAGGATACTTAATGCATCCACCGGTTCTGATTCCCCCTCAACAAGGAAAGCCTTTCATCCTTTACGTAGCAGCTACTGGAATAACAATAGGCGCAATGTTGGCACAAACAGATCAGGACGGACGCGAAAGGGCAGTCTACTATCTATCAAGACAGCTAACCTCGACAAAGGTTAGATACACTCCAAAAGAGAAATTATGCCGTAATGAAACTTAGACACTACATTGGGAACAGGGAAGTCTACGTGGTGTCTAAGTCGCCCATAATTAAATATTTCTTTGAAAGTCCATTATTAGCCGGACGTATCAGCAAATGGAGCTTAATTCTTTCCCCGTATGATTTGAGATACAAATCCCAGCAGTCGGTTAAAGGACAGGTATTAGCTGATTTCCTAGTGGATCATGACCCGGACCTGTCGATAGATCAAGAGGAAAAAATCGACGATATCTGGCAGGCGTGGTTTGATGGTTCATCTACAAGAAACGGAGCAGGGATAGGAGTTCATATAATGTCTCCTATGGGCAGAGACATCAGGTTGGCCTTTCGTTTACACAAATTGTCAACCAACAATGCTACTGAATATGAAGCGTTGATAACAGTGCTAAAAGAACTCCTTTCATTAAAAGCAAAGCGAGTTCGAATCAAGGGTGATTCCCAGTTGGTTATCAACCAGGTAAATGAGGAGTGTTCGTGTCAAGAGAAGTTGCGACCTTACCTTGATATAGTTCGGCAATTGGTCGCACGCTTTGAAAATATAACTTTTCATTTCATAAGCCGCGACGAAAACAGAGTAGCTAATAACTTGGCACAACTCGCCTCAGGTTATAAAGGGAAAGTTAACTTAGGGGATTTGATAGAAATATAGTCGCATTTGCAGCCAAGAAATAATGTCATGGCTATAGACATAATGAAGCAAGATGAAGATTGGAGAAAACCAATCATAGATTTTCTCTCTGATCCGAGTCGAAAGGTTAAACAGCGAATTAAAGTCCAGGCACTAGTGTATGTTCTTCTAGATGGTGTCCTCTATAAGAAAGATACTAATGGAGTACTCTTGAGGTGTGTAGACTTAGAAGAAGCTACCCGAATAATGTTAGAAACCCATGAAGGACTCTGTGGATCGCATCAATCGGGAATTAAAATGTGTTGGATTATTCGGAGACACGGGTTTTATTGGCCATCAATGATGAAAAATTGTATTGAAATGGCTAGGGGGTGTCAAGATTGCCAGCGACACGGCCCGTCGACTCGTGCACCAGTAACTGACCTGATTCCCATAGTCAAACCTTGGCCTTTTAGAACTTGGGCTTTAGATATAATAGGAGAGATTCACCCTCATTCTAGTCGAGGGGACGCGTTCATCTTGGTAGCAACAGACTACTTCACTAAGTGGATAGAAGCTCAAGTCTACAAGAAAATTGACCACAGTGAAGTGATTGATTTCTTGCGAACTTACATCATCTATCGCTTTGGCATTCCTCAAAACATCGTTGTAGACAATGGGACAGCTTTTAACAATGCCAAAGTGAGGGAATTCGCTGAAGAGTTTGGCTTCACAATTTCGAACTCTACCCCGTATTACCCACAAGCGAATGGGCAGGCCGAAGCATCTAACAAACTGATAAAAAACAACATCCAAAAGATGATTGGGTGTAATCCGAGAAAATGGCATGAAGTGTTAAATGATACCTTATGGGCTCTAAGAGTCACTAAGCGAGAAGGCACTGGAGAAACTCCATTCGCGCTAGTCTACGGGCATGATGCGATTTTACCCATAGAAATGAGGTATAAGTCGCTTCGCGTTGCACAGTCAAGTCTACAAGATGAAGCTATGTATATAGCTCTAGAGGAATTAGAGAAGAAGAGGTTAGAAGTTGTAGACAAGTTAGAAGCACACAAGCAAAGAATAGCCCGACACTACAATAAGAAGGTAGTCCATAAACACTTTAATGTCGGCGACTTGGTCTGGAAAATGGTGTTGCCACTAAAATCCAAGGATCAAGTATTAGGGAAATGGTCCCCAAATTGGGAGGGACCATATCGGGTAATCGAAGCCTATTCAACGAATAGTTATAGGTTGTCAACGCTCGAAGGGGTTAAGCGACCGTTGAAAATTAATGGTAAGTATTTGAAGCAATACAAAAAGACCATTTGGGAATCCCATAGGAAGGTTTTAGAAAAGCGTTTCCCAACTGTTCTTAGAGAAATTGCACAAAGAAAAATATTGACGTAATTGTAGACTTGCAAGTTTGTGCTCTAAATGCTGTCTACATTATAAAAGAATAGTATAGAAGAAATGGAATACACGGTCGTAGACTGAGTTTGTTTATAGGGTGTCATCCCTGCGACTTGCTGTCTACAACCGGTAGTAAGGGAAAAACTTCAGCGTGGAGGAAGTCGCAGGCTTGATCTTGTACCAGGCCTGAAAATTGAACTGGTTGCCTCCACGAACAGAAGAGTCAAAACCTTGGCACGGTTGCGCTTAAGGGTGAACTCGTTCTTCCGGCGATACCAAGACATCAAGTCGTCTTGGTCCTGCTGCGCAGAAGCATGTGCAGTCCGTTCAACGAGCAGAGAGTCCACCACAGCGATCCGCTCCTTGAGATCTTTCTCAAGAGCCAAGAGCTCCTGTAGTCGTTTTTGGACTTGGAGGAGTTGCCAGGACATGTCTTCTTTCTGGTCCCGGAGGAGTTGGATATCATCCACCTCCTGTAACTGAGCAGTCAGCTTCTCATGGATCTGGTATTTAGCTTCCTGGTGAGCCTTGAGATCATCTTGATAGACTGACCACTCAGTCCAAAACTGCGACTTGAATTCCTCGCAAGCGGCCAGCATCTGCACACTGGTTGTTGGAGAACTCTGTATCTCTGCAACGCAGTCCTGTAGCTCCTTAAAGAGAGCTTCAGAGAAGGTTTCATGGCAGAGCAGCTTCGCGATACGGTTCACATTCTCCATGACACGGTCGTAGTCGCTGACGCCGCTTGATGTGCCTTCGCCGGAAGGTGCATTTAAAGGATGGATAGGAGGAGAAGCGACAGGCGTCGCAGCTGGTTGTATATCAATACCAGGATCAGCCTCTGAAGCGACTGCCTCCTCCTGAGTCGCAACGTCCGCTGTAGACACAGCAGGGTCTACGGCGCCAAGAGGAGCGCCTTCAGGAGCGCATATCTTTTCCTGCGCTGCGACTTCCCCTCCGATGGTAACATCATCCCCCTCTGTAAGCGCTAGCAACTGAGGAGTAGGGAGGGAGGTATCCTGTGAACAGAAAAGAGATTAGATATCAAAGCATTAAAAGAAAAGGAAACGGTAAAGAGGGACTTACATCCATCTCATGCTCTGATGATGCTTCCGGCGATATGGAGATTAAGGGCGCTAAAGCCAACGATTGCCTAAAGCAAGAAGCAAGTATTATAAGAGTTGGTAGAGAATTGTTCATTAACAACAAGGGAATGACACATACTCTTGAGGTGGAGTGATAGATTGGACAGCTGCCGAGCTTGGAGTCTGGGGCATAGATGATTCAGACTCTTGGGAAGTAAGTCTCGGCCGTTTTTTTCATTTGAGAAATAGGGATTTCATCGGAGTCTGAGGCTGGAGGAGAAGGCATTTAACTTCAACTCAGTGGTGAGATGTAGGTCCGGCTCTGTGGAGACATCCAGGAACCTCATCTTGCTGCGAAGAGCCTTAAAAGTCAACGACCACTGATAAGAAAAGGCTTCAGTGACGTAGACTATGGTGTTCTCAAGAGGGAATTCCATACGCCGAAGCTCTGTCTGCCTTGATAGAAGGTCTATTGCAGCCTGGAAGCTTTTCTTAGAAAGAACAAAACTGCTCCTAGAAGACATGTAGGAATCGTGGAAGAATGGGGCTGCAGAGCTTTGGACAAAACCCAACTGTCTTGCGCATAGCTGGGGATTATAGACTTCGAAGCTGAAGCCTGACTCTGTTGCGCAGGCTAAGACTCTGCTAGTAAGAACAGAGTCCCAGTAAACACTCGACTCCAGCTTCTTCCGGCGCTTGGTGATGGCATGATCAGCTGGGAATGGGTGCCAGTCATGGCGTCCACTCCAGTCAATGTCGACCAGGTGTTTCATGTGCCCTGTAACAGAGGCCCACAGCCATTGATCCTTTGATTGGCAGCAAGACTTGAGCATATGGATCCCATAACAGCTATCCTTAGCAACGCTGGAGGACATCTGATATCCAGAGAGTCCTGGAAGCCATATGCAGGCCCATAGATGCACCATCCAAAGAAGGCCACCAGCTGGATATTTCGGGAAGGGCTTGGCAGTCGCGCTGGCCTTATAGAGACTCTGGTAGATAATACCCAGCAAGAATGGTGCCCAAGCCACCCTGCTCTTCGCCGTGCTCAGAAAATTGGCAATCCTGTATACAAGCTTCGGCACCCTCTTGCCAGCAAAGCAGTAAACATATTTGCTCAACCAGATGCTAAAGAACTCAACCTCCTCAGCCTTACCCCAGACCGCAGTAGACCGGTCCTCAATCATCTTAAGATGTTTCTCTGCTATATTCTGAATCTGTAGCATCTCTTTAGGATGATAATCACCATCCAAGGAATATAAGTGAACGGGGGTTCCAGACACACTACTCTCGGTCAAGAAGTAAATATCCTCTAAAGTAATGGTCATAGGACCCTCCGGCAGATAAAAGCAATTCACCTCGCTATTCCAGAGAGGAAGTAGACTGGCACATACCCTTGGGTCACAATGCTTCCCAAGCATAGTAATCTTCATGAAAGACCAAAGACCGCATGTTCTGAGTTTGCCCTCCAATTTCTCCAGCCAGCAAGTGAACCACTGTCGGAACAGGGTTTTCTCTACGGAAGGAAAGCAGAGGAAGCCACTCTTGTCCTCCCAGTTGAGGGGGTCGACGAAGTCTACCCGGCAGATAGGAATCTGGAACGCTGTCATCAGGTACTCATAAGGAACGGTGTCCGGGAAAAAATGGGTGCCGAGGACAGGACCAAGGGTTAGACCTTCGCCGTCCATAGTAGTAACGACACCGGCGGGACCGGCACGTTGTTGATGCCACTGAAAAGAGCCATGAGTCGACATCGGAGTTTTCTTTGGAAAGAAGTTAGGGTTTCAAGGAGAATCGAGGTTTCTTGGAGAGAAGGAAGTTGAGGCGTAGGACGTAAGTGAAAGGAGGGAAAACGAAACGCTTCTTTTAAACCCAAAAATTTGACAACTGTGCTCAGGCGACGAAAAGTCGCCTTAGCAGAAAGAGGGAGGCTTATGTTGACACGATAGGATATTCTGGGCCTGTGTTAAGTCTACAGCCCATATTGGAACACAGGCCTTAGCTAAGTCTATAGCCCGTCGACTGTGCCGAATCCCGAGTCCGCAACAGCCTAAGTCTACGACCCCTTTTAGAAATACGAGTGTGAGCTAAGTCTACAACTCATCTGAACACGTCCAACGCACGATCTCATTAAGTGGAGGTTAGAAGAATCTCTGAGAAAAACAAACTCCACGATCCCTAGAGAGAAGTTAAGATCAAGCCACGATTTAAGGGATTTTTCGAGGACGTGTGGAGCGTGCAAAGACTTACGGAATTTAGTATAAAAAGGGAGAGTAGATTCTACTTAGGAAATTCTCACGATCAATCAGCCAAACACAAGCTTTGCATTGCTCGTCACCCTTAGTTTAGTAGATACCTCGGCCTGGGTTTATTGGGTCATCCTTCCAACAGCGGAGTGAGCAACCGTAGCTCCGTTGATCAACCTTCCGCCAGCACTCCCATCGTCGAGACGAGTGGCCGTAGTCTCGACACCCAGCTTCCACCATCGCCTCCACCGTCGGGACGAGCAACCGTAGTTCCGGCGATCATCCTCCGCCTGCATCTCCGCCACCAAGGTGTTCATCCGAGGCTTTAGCATCCACATCCGACATCCGCCAGACTCTGCTTCACGGGGCGTAAGTCTACAGCGCACTGCACCGAGTCTACAGCGTCAGCAGTGACGTCAGCACCAGGTCTACGTTTCGGCACAACGAGTCTACAGCGTCAGCAGTGACGTCAGCTCCAGTCGCACCTCCAACAGCGAGTCTACATCGCCTCCGTCATCCATACCACCGTTTTTTCCTTCATTTTTATGGCTGTAAGCATTTGTTTCTTCTTTTAAAACTTTGAACTTGTAACAGCCATATTATTTATCATTGAAATTCATCGTTCTGGCGATCACATATAATTCCCTATGAGTCCAATTGCCAAATATTTCCGACGTGGTCCGTTTCCTACGCGAACAGTCCCGTACACCGAATCCATGTCAAGCCCGACGAGATCCCTCCTAGAAATCCCCGGGAGAGTCACCACCTTGTTGTTATTCAGGTTAACGGTGACCGACGTGCACCCAGCGAATATCAGGAAGTATGCGCCGAATATCTCAGCGATCAACTTCTGAAAGAAAGGCAGGGAGAAGCAGCAATCCTCGTCCTTCTACGCGGGTAGTGCGGAGTCCTTCACGTCCAACGCGACTGCCCCCTCGCAAATCCATAAATGTTGACATTGTGGACAAATGCCCCCTCGCAGGGAAATTTATCTTTAATGCCATGCTGACACATTCCTTTCCACCTCGACGGGATCGGACCGAATCCTTCATCGCTAAAGCTCGCCGCTTCAGGCCAAACACCCGTGTCAAGGTTGGCAATAATTGTATCCTCGCCGAACCTGGCCTTCTCCCATATGGAGTCTGGCCTGATCACACCGCCATCCTTCTCCAGACCAAGGAAATGCCATGACGTTGTCGTGTGCAGTTTCTTCGCCTTGTTCGGGAACACCGACAGAACGTTTGGATTCTTCGCTATCTCTGCTGCTCCGCGTCATCCAAAACAGCGGCAAAACCATTGATATAATGTGTGTAGGAGTAAATAATCGACTGATGCGCCCTCTCGCTGCTTCCCAAGATTGATCCCAGAAGATTGTAATGAGAAGTTCTGACAGCATCAATATCCCGTTCGGTTACTTCTGCACCCTGCTTGTGCGGTCCTAGATACACAACATACGACTTGGCCGGAGAAACATGCGACAACGGCGCACACAAGAGCGAGAGCGGGAGGAGGGCGAGATACAAAAGGAGAAAAATTTCGCCGCTGCCACCGAAGGGCTGGAGGTGGAGGAGACTGTATGATTTCTTTTTCACGTTCCGTGTCATTCACCATATGTCCAGATTCAACAGGAACATTCTCACTTTGTACCTACCCCGAATAACACGAACAATGGCGAGGATAAATGTTTCTTTACACCGATTAGTTTTTAGATTTGAATCCCTCGATCTCTAACGCACGTGACAGCTAAAGAAATCACTAGGAATCCAAATATACTCACAATCACCGCCCCACAATGGAAAAAGGAAACATGGAAAATTTTCAGAAAGAATGAATCGGCAAAAATTCACCGAGAAGGAAACTATATATTTTTCCAAATAATGCCCATCAAGATTATTTTATAACGGCACCTCGATTAAGTTTTTATTTATTTATATAGTTCTGCTCACTTTTTCTGAGTGTATACAGACCATCGCTGAACATTTCCCTCGGGCTTTCCCCGTATACATGGGACCGCCGCCGGATATTCCCTTGGCTTCCCCCGTACACATGGGACCGCCGCCGGATATTCCCTCGGCCTCCCCCGTACATAAGGGATCGCCGCCGGATATTCCGTCGGCCTACACATGGAACCGCCGACGGATATTCCCTCGGTCTCCTTGTACGATGAGATGTTTGGCTGATATTTCACTTTACTCACTTATTCCTTTACCTGGCAGGGTTCGTTAGAACCATGGTTCATTTTACCAAGAAGGTCGTTTCGGGACGCGAGTATTTGTGTATTGCTGAAAATGAAGGCGACCTCCGCAACAGAGTAGAATTAGTAGTCCATCGTCCATTGATCGGCCTTTTTGCCCTACCCTGTGACAAATTGGATGAGAATCGTGATAACCTCAGTCATTGGTCGTAAAAAATCTCTGAGCTTTCTTTGTTGGACATGTGGTCATTGAAGTCACTCCCTCACTCATGCATGGCGGAGCCAATACCTTCACGTTCTTTATGGAGGAATGTCATTGCAGGAAAGTCTGAGTAGGTGCATACTCTTCGCTTCCGCGGTGAATTCGGTTTTATTCCGAAATATTGGGAATGGCTAGAAGACGCAGTCTTTCGTAATGAAGAAGTCCTCAGGAAAGTCAACATACTTGACGCCTTACTTTGTTCACGCTATGGCTATGACCGCAACTCTGATGTCATGTGGGCTTTTTGTGAAGCTTGGTGTCCGCAGTTTAACGTCCTCGCAACATCACGTGGAGCTTTTTCAATTTCTCTATGGGATCTATATAAACTTGGCGGGCTTCCTATTCATGGCAGAATGTATGAAGAGATGATCCCTTGCTCGAAAGAACTCACTGGCTCGAACTCTCGAAGCAGATATCTTCCGAAGAGCTGCACATATTTATTTCTGGCATTTTCTCGCCTTCTAGAACAAAACACTAAGGATGACAGAAGTAGGCACAAAAATAGAGATGTCCCGAGTAAGGAGGTTGTTCCTATATCGTCTTGGATCGAGTTCTGGTTCAGAGGAGAAGAAAAATATATTAGGCCTCCTAGACGCGTATCGAAGAAATCAAATCGTCCAAAGAAGTCCCATATCCCTGCAGGGCCAATAGCTGACGCATCTCCTTGGAGTCAGTCATAAGGAAGGAGGAGTATTTGAAGATTTGGGCATTAACGAAGAAATGCGTCTGCAGACTTATCTTTATGCCTTCATTGCCTATTGGTTATGCGTATTTGTATTCCCGCGTGACGAATCATATATACGTCCGGAAACGTTCAAAGTGGCGAGCTTGATGGCAGTGGGAAAAGGCTTTAGCCTTGCGGTACCTGTGTTGGCCATCATATACCGAGGGCTGAATGAGATTTGCAACTCTACTCATGCCAGGGTTCATAAAGTTTATTTTCCAGTACATTATGTGTACGGATGGTTATCATTCTATTTTCAGACTCACTTTCTTGTTCCAAACGTCGTTGTTGGCCCTCAGATGATTGGTTATTCTGGCGAAGGTGGGGTGCGTTACTTCGATGCTCGTGCGGCTCGCGAACTTATTCATGGCGGAGGGAACGTATATTGGTGCCATAACTTCTTCCACAGAAAGGGCAGTCTTTGGATTGAGGATTCTTCTGACTTAGATGAAAATTCATTGAGCTTTTTCATAAGCATCCACTCATGTTATTTGACATTAAGGTATGGCAACTCCTTTATTATGGAACCTTATCATCCTCCACACTTTAGCCGTCAGCTTGGGTTTTGCCAGGACATTCCACACATACTGACACGTGACATACGACCCTCCTCGTTAGATGAAGGGCATATATTGTGGCGTCTCTCAGTGCAAAAAGACACTAATTCTCGATTGTACGTGTGTAGTGCTCCCGTTTCCTACACTGATTTGGACACATATTGTACGAAGAGGTATTCTAAATGGTGGAGAAAGAAGCGTGATGATTTCCTCCAACAAGGGATAGAGGCACTGATTGCTGGGATACACCATCCTCTACGTAAAGATGATGATACTCGAGAAAAGCCAACCAAGCCAGCCGGTATCACCCAAAAGAAAATGTCTTTACCACCAAAGTATTTATAAACACATATATCATTCATTTTTTTTTGTTTTGTTTTTACCTTGTTAACAAACATGTCTTGTTTTCATCAACAACTGCACCTTCTGAAAAGTCACAAGCTCCAGATGACAACAGACATTTCAAGAGGCAGAGGCGTTCAAAGCATGCATCTGGGAACATCGATGTAGTCGAAAACATGCCAGATAACATCATTCCAGCTGGCAACGAGTTAGTGAGCATCTCATATTATTTAAGCATATATTTTAGACGATCCGCGTCTTATTTTGGCTTTGTTTGCTATTGTACCTCGCGAATGAGTTGGCCGATTTCATGGATGACAGTGGTGAGCCTTCTGTATTGAGCCCACTTGGTCAGGAGCTTTTAAAGCCGCTTCTCAAGGACGAGCATGCCGTGGAGGAAGTGATCCAGCCTAATAGAAACTACGGACCTTCTCATTTTGTTGATCTGATCTCAACTACACCAGCCGTGTCCTCTTTCTGCTTCGACTCTATAGCCTCACGAGCATATAAGAAGTTTGCGGCTAGTATTTGGGATGATATCAATGAGAAGATTTCGAGGACCCTTTTCAGTAGAGGAAATGTTTTTGCAGAGGAGATTAAGGATGCTCTCGAGCTCATCAATAAATGTGAGCATCTGGGTCTGAAAGCTCCATGCGATACTCAGACTTAGCAACTGCCACTAAAGGAGTGATGAGTGCCGCAAATCGTGATAAAGAGGTGGCGTCGATCAGAAGTTATCTCGTTGAAGCTGAAGCGGAAGAAAAATGTATCATGATGGAGAAGACCAACATAGAGAGCCATCTTGCTGAAGATGAGATTCGGATTGAAGAACTCCGACGACAATTATCTGATTGCGTTAAGGCCAAGGCGGATCGAGAGGATATTCTCAAGGAGGTCACAACAAAGGCCGATGATGCGGCTGCTGAGGTTGAGGGTTTGAAGGAATCCATGCGTGTTTTGGAGGGAGACAACATGGTTCATGACGATGATCTTCAGTCTTTGGAAGAGCTTCGCGAGTTGATCGAGCCCTCACGCGAGGAGATTGCACAATTCACTCTGGAACCTTGAGCCCTTTTTTCTTTCTAATTAATTTATGCTTTGGACTTTGATTCTCCCATGTTATATCGGACTATAATAATCCTTTTTTCTTTTAATAAAATGGTTCGGAGCTTGTGTGAACCAGGATTATTTCATAATCTTTTTATTATATCGTTCACAGTTTAGACTCATTCGAGCCAAGAGTATTATATTTTATTTAGCCGTTCACAGTTTATACTCGTGCGGGCCAGGAGTATTACATTTTATTTAGCCGTTCACAGTTTATACTCGTGCAGGTCAGGAGTATTACATTTTATTTAGTTTTTTTTTTACTTTTTTTTGCTTTTTTTTGTCTTCTTTTTATTTATTTATTATTATCATTATTATTATTATTTTGTGCAGTTTAGGCTCATGTAACATGGAGCGTTATTCTTCAGGCATAGTATCACTTCAGGAACTTCCTATTGATTGGTCCAACTCGTATTCCATCTTGATCAACTATCTTGTAGGCGCCCACAGTGTAAGCCTCTTGGACTACGTATGGACCATCCCACTTGGATGTGAATTTGCTCCCGGTCTTATGCGTGATGATTATAGGTCTTCGCAAAGCCAAAACAAGGTCACCTACTTGAAAGGAGCGAGGTCGTACCTTTTTGTTAAAAGACTTCGACATCCTAGCCTGATAGCATTCAATCCACTGCTGGGCTTCAAGACGTTTCTCATCCAAAGCTTCTAGTTCCTGTAAACGCAATTGCGCATTATCTTCCTGACAAAGTCCCTCTTGTATGGCTATTCGAAGTGACGGTATTTGTCGTTCAAGTGGAAGGACTGCTTTAACGCCGTAGACTAACGAGTATGGCGTCATTTGAGTCGCGGTTCTATACGTCATACGATACGCCCATAGAGCTTATTCGACTTGTTCATGCCAATCTCTTCTTGCTTTATCGACCACCTTCTTTAGAAGATTGCATAGCGTTTTATTGAATGCCTCCGCCAACCCGTTTGCTGCCGCATAATACATGGAAGAGTTATATTGTTTGAAACCAAATTGCTCACAAAATTTATCAATGGCCTTATTAGAGAAATTCTGGCTATTATCTGTAATGATATAGCGAGGCACACCATAACGAAAAATAATATTATTCTTGATAAAGGTGATCGCCGTTTCCTTCTTTACTTCTCGAAAGGATGCGGCTTCGGCCCATTTGGAGAAATAGTCGGTTGCCGCCAGAATATATGAGCGACCCCCTGATGATTTGGGTGTAATGGGCACTACGACATTCAGCCCCCAGGCCTCAAATGGCCAAGATGCTATAGTTGGATGAAGTGGCTCGGGCGATTGATGGATGAAGTTAGCGTGAAATTGACATGCTTGACACTTCTTTGCATATTCCATACAATCCTTTACCTGTCGGCCAATAATAACCCATCCTCTTCAATTGGAAGTGAAGTTTAGGACCAGATTGATGAGCCCCACAAACTCCAGAATGCGCTTCCTCTAGTGCTTTGACGGCTTCTTCCACTCCAAGGCATCACAAGAATACTCCTTCAAAGGATCGCCGATAAAGAGTATTTTTAAAATATATGAATCGAGGTGCTCTTCTCCTTACATCTACTTTTTTGTCGTGGGTCGTTAGGCAGCTTTCCGTGCTCGAGAAAATCGATGAGTGGTTGTCTCCAATCTTGGTCCTCTATGTTACAAACGTATATGAGATTTATTTCATTTGTTTCCACCTCGTCAGGGACCAGTGGAGCCGCCCATGCTTGACATAATCTGATGCTGACCTCCCTATCTACTGAAGTGAGTGCAGAAGCAAGACTCGCCAAGGCATCTGCCTGTGCATTTTCCTTTCCCGGTATACGACTTATTGTAATATCCAGAAACCACCCTGCGAGTTTAACCGCATAGTCATGATAAGGCAAAAGCTCTGGCTTGCGAACCTCGTATGTGGATAGAAGTTGATTAATCACAAGCTTGGAGTCTCCATATACCCTCAAACTATGTACTCTGTTATCCATGGCCATTTCTAACCCAAGTACGAGAGCCTGATACTCAGCCATATTATTTGAGCATAACTGAGTGAGGGTATATACAGAAGGGATGATATCTCCTTCGGATGTGACGAAGACAACTCGAGCTCCTGTGCCTCTTTGTGTAGCTGAGCCATCAAAGAACATTTTCCATGGAGAAGGAACATCAACCAACATTACTTCCTCACCGGGTAATTCTTCCGATACTTTCCAATTATCTGGTATAGGATGATCTGCCAAGAAGTCAGCCAAAGCTTGTCCCTTCACATCCTTTTAAGGAACATACAAGATCTCAAATTCTTGGAGCATAAGTGCCCATTTCGCGAGATGACCAAAAAGAACCGGCCTCGATATTATATATTTGAGAGGATCTGCCCGTGATATGAGACGAACAGAGTGTGCCTGCAGATAATGTTGTAACTTTTGAATGGCAAACATTAAAACAAGACGTGTCTTCTCAATTGGAGAGTAATTCAATTCCGCTCCGGTTAATGCCTGCTTAAATAATACAGGGCATTTTCTTTTCCATTATCGTTCTCCTGAGCTAACATAACACCTAGTGAAGCTTCTTGTGCTGCTATATAAAGATGAGAGGTCTCCCTTGAATAGGCGCATTAAAGACTGGTGGCTTTGACAAATAAGCCTTTATGCTGTTAAATGCATTTTTACACACTTCGTCCCACTCAAAAGGAGTACCTTTCTTCATCCATCTATGAAAGGGATGGCATCGTCCGGCCAAGTTTGATATAAACCTTCGAATGCATGCAAATTTCCCTTGAAGGCTCTTCAACTCATGTACATTCCTTGGTTCTGGCATCTTCATAATCGCATCTATCTTTGATTGATCGACTTCAATGCCTAGATGTCGAACGACAAATCCAAGGAACTTTCCCGAAGTAACCCCGAATGCACACTTCAAAGGGTTCATTTTCAGTTGATATTTGCGCAGTCTGTCAAATACTTTTCTAAGGTCATCGATATGCTCGCGCCTTTATTTGGATTTGACAACCAGATCATCCACGTAACACTCTACATTCCTGTGGAGAATATCATCAAAGATTCGTTGCATAGCTCTTTGATAAGTTGCTCCCGCATTCTTCAACCCAAAAGGCATCACATTATAACAATATATGCCTTTTGGAGTACGAAATCTATCATTTCCTCATCCTTCGGATCCATTCGGATTTGATTGTATCCCGATGATCCATCCATAAAACTGAGGGCTTCATAGCCCGTGGTTGCGACCACCATTATCTCAGTAATTGTAAGAGGAAAATCGTCCTTGGGACATGGATTATTGAGATCACGAAAATCAACGCAAACTCGGAGTTGACCATTCTTTTTCCTAACAAGTACAATATTTGTAATCCATGTTGGATATTTCACCTCCCGAATAAATCCAGCTTCAATAAGCTTATTGACTTCGGCCTCTATCAATGGGATCAGCTCTGGGCGAAAACGTCGTTGAGCTTGCTTTATGGGTCGAACTCCATGCTTAACAGCTAACTTATAGACTGCTATCTTTGGATCAAGGCCGGGCATTTCTTTATAACTCCATGCCAAGACATCTTTGTATTCCTTCAATAATTGGATGTATAACTCCTCTTCTTCAGGGCTTGTGCTAAGGAATGTAGGACGGAGCATCGCACGTCGCGTGGTGTCCGGTGCGCCCCCGGCGGCCCTTGAAAATCCGGAGGACCGAGTGCCTGATCCTTTTCCTCCCCAAGATCGACTTCTTTCAATTCGTCAACAGTAGACTTTTTTTTATCCTCGAATACTTCTGGAGCCTCTTCTGCATAATCCTCTTTAGGAGAAGTGTTTTCCTCAGCCTCAGTAATTGTGACGTGGTGGGAAGCGACAACATCATTTCTGCTATTACTATGAGATGATTCCCCATTGCTATTGGTAGATACCCATGTCTTCGTGCTCCTTTTCAGTACATCGCCAGTAGTTACTTCAACAACCGTTTGACGCTTCATTCGATAGGGAACTTTGCTTCGAAGATCCTTTGTATCTTCTATGAAAATTGTGATATCTTCTTTTTTATCAACTCTCTTCCACACCGTTCGACTTCTTGGAGCTTGACTCAATCTTAATCGTGTCGATCTTCGAACCTTAATTTCTTCCTTCTGAGTGCTAAGCCTATCAAATACTGATCTTCGCTCAGACGGGGCTGCAAGTCGATCAAATACCGAAGTTCTCGTCGATTCGGTTGTAGTTTTATCATCAGCTTCGATGTATTGAGTTGAAGCCTTCTTCACTACTTGATTGACGGGCTTAGGAGTGTCATACCCAAGACCAAATTTTGACTTTTGGCTATCACATCCTGGATTAGTCTCATTTGAAGCAGCCCCAAGCGCCTTCAAGTCCTCTGTGTAACCGACCGTCGAGATTAGCCTAAATGCATTTGGATCAAATCCGTTGGTGCGCATGTTAGGCAAAGAATCTGGATAGATAATTGCCCCCTGTTTAGGCCGGACAAAACCTTTTTAAGGCGTACTCGTTTGAGCAATTTTCGTGATTTTCGTCACCGGCCAGTTGAGTTCCTTTGGCACCACTATTTCTTCAGCATGGCTACTCACGAAAGGTGGTTCCCCAGCTTTTCGAAGGGCTCTTGGTATATAGCGCAAGATCGGCACATTCTGTTTAGACTTGTCGTCCGCCCTTTCATCTTTAACTGTCGGATTAACTGAAGATACCCCTTGTTGAATAGGTGAAACTTCTACATCCGACTTCTTCGTGATATCCCTCTTAATTGGTGCAAGCTTCGAGACTTTTTCTTCAGGATCGGTACCCTTATTAAAGTAAAATTTGGCATCGGCGAAGTATGACTCCGCTTTCGTAAAGAGTTACCCCATCCTTTACAAATTTAAAGCATTGATGGAGCATGGATGCAACGACTCCATACTCATACAGCCTTGGTCGTCCCAACAACATATTATAGGTGGTGTTGGAATCGATGACGTAGAATGTCGCTCCAGCTTCCATATCTCCTATAGTGAGGGTGAAACAGATCTTCCCAACGGCTCGTTCTCCCCCTTGGTTGAATCCTTGGATTATTAGCCGGCTACTTAATAAATCGTCAACCCCTAGCCCAATCTCTTTCAGGGATTTTAGTGACAAGATATTGACTGCTGAACCTGGGTCAACCAGTATGCGATTGACCTTCGTACCATAAGCATATTCTGCTACAAATAGTTGCTGATTATGAGATTTGTGACCTATAAGAAGATCTTCATCGGAAAATGCGATTGTTGTGCCATCTTCTCGTAATTTCACAACATTCACCACTGCGGGATCTTCTGGTGTGTCAAACTTCGCGGCTGTTACTTCTTTGTTTGCATCAATGTGGTGACAACTCCTAGACAGATTTGCAAGTTTTTCAAAAATGTTCCGGAAAGAAATCCCATAACGTAGCCGAGGTTGGCTTCTTCAAGGACTGGTCATCTAGAGAACTCTCCTCTTTCACCGCTTTCCTAGAATACACTTTTATTGGTGACCTCATTGTGATCTTTGCTCGTATAGAAGGCATTTTCTTAACAGGCTTAGAAGACTTCTTCCGATTCCTTTTGTGGATCACCAAAGTCCAGCCTTCTTCAGTAGATGCTTCCACAGAGCTAATCACACAACTTGACACCTTGGTCATATATCATTGCATTACTCCCATACTTTATAGTCCAATTATTTTAGCAGAATCGATAATCCCGAATATGATGTTAGGAGTATCATTGTTTGCGACACTGATCATATTCGAAGGTGCAATATAGGCTCCTAAATCGATCTTGTTGTCACGTACAAGCTCCAAGACCTTCTCCTTAAAGACGAAACACTTCTCAATTGGATGGCCTAAGACACGATGGTACTTGCAGAAGTTGGGATTGTCAGCTAGATTCGCTTGTTGCGGTCGCTTCGATTGCGGAAGCTCGATCATTTTAGAAGACAACAGATAATCAAATATTTCTGCAACATCTTCATCGGAGAAAGGATATTTCTTGTTTTGCCTTTCTTCAAGAGTTAGGCGTTGTCTCTCCATCCGGGGTGCTTCTGCATGTGGTTGTCCATTTGTCGGGACCTTTCCTTTTGCAATTGGCACTTTGACAGGAGCTGCATCTATAGTCATTACCTACTTCTTAGTATCCTTGAAAGCAGGCTTGCCCCCAGTTCTGTTTCCTAGTCTTCCTATCCCCCAGTTATGTTTCCTAGTATTCCTATCCCCCAGTTCTATTTCCTAGTCTTCCTTCCCCTATGGGCGTGATCTGGCAGAACTTCGATAATTTGATGTAGTCGTCGGGGCCTTTAGGCGTGATCCGGCAGAACCTCGAGGCGTGTTGCAGAAGAACACCGGGCGATGGATGTCGACAGAGCTTCAGCGAGTAGGAGGCGGCGAGAGTCTTCGAGAGCTTCAAGAGTCTTCTCTTCACCTCTTTGTGTTGTGTATTGTCGTTGTATGAATGAGAATGGCTCTATTTATAGGCCTCCAGGGCCGATTTATATTAGGAAGTTGGTCATCCCATATTAGGCAACCTCCCATATACCGAGCCATGAGCCGAACTTGAATTTGAGCTTATTTCGGCCCAAAACATTTTTGTTTGGATTGGGCTTGTGGCCTTCATTTATAACCCAATATATATATCTTTGTGGACTTGAGATTATACCCATCCTAATTTCTTTATGGGTTTGGTTTATAGCCCATTTATAAACCATAAAATTGGGTAACACCCACTAAACTTTATAGAAGCCCCATGATTATAGTAAACAAAAATTTGATGTCAACAACGTCCATTTGATACCTTAAAGTTGTTGTAGCAAGGATAGGGTAATAAAAGTCTTATTGCCTCTAGACGTGCTACAGGAGCAAACGTCTCATCAAAGTCAATACCCTCTTCTTGAGAGTACCCTTTGGCAACGAGTCGTGCTTTGTTTCTTACAATAGCACCAGACTCATTAAGCTTATTTCGGAAAACCCATTTAGTCCCAATGATGGAAGGATTTTCAGGCTTAGGAACAAGTGTCCATACTTTGTTCCTTTCGAATTGATTAAGCTCCTCTTGCATAGCAAGAATCCAATATGGATCATCAAGAGCTTTATCGATTTCCTCTTGTTCTTTCTGTGAAAGAAAAGCAGAGTGTTCAGAGAACTCATTTACATAACGTCTTGTCTGTATGTCTCTGTTAAAGTCTCCTATGACTTGGTCTATAGGATGTCGTTTTTTGTATAGAGCAGGTGCTCTAGAATCATTTTGATCATTCTGGGAAGATTCTTTAGAATTATCATTTGTTTGTTCAGGGTCTCTTTGATAATCAAGAATAGATGGTTCACCCACATCTTTCATGGAAGGTGGATATTCTACAAAACCTTCTGTAGGTTCTAGAGATATTACATCTTTTGTAGTTTCTTCTATAGGTTAGTCATTAATTTTTACATTAATAGACTCTTCTATAGTAGATGTCCTTTTGTTAAGGACTCTATAGGCTTTGCTAGACAGAGAGTATCCTAGAAAGATACCTTCATCTGACTTAGCTTTCCTAGATTGTCCTTAGAAGGTTTCAAGATGAAATATGGACTTCAAAGGCATGAAAATAGGAAATGTTTGGTTTCCTCACCCTATATAGTTGATGGGGAGTTTTCACTAGTATGGGTCTAAGTAGAACCTTATTAGAGATGTAGCAGGCTGTATTAACAGCTTCTGCCGAAAGGTTCTGTGGAGTATTGCTCTCACAAATCATGGTTCTAGCCATGTCTATAAGTGTTTGATTTTTCCTTTCTGCAACTCCATTCTGTTGAGGAGTATATGGTGCAGAGAAGTTGTGATCGATACCATGTTCGTCGCAGAAGGTAGTAAATTCATGGTTTTCAAACTCAGTACCATGATCCGTCCTTATAGCTTTTACAGAAGATTCAATTTCATTATGTAATTTCTTAGCGAGCTTTATGAAACTTTCAAAAGCATCACTTTTGTGAGTTAGAAATTTAACCCATGTGTATCTAGAGTAGTCATCTACTACAACTAGACAGTATCTTCTACCACCAATACTTTGAACTCTAGTATGTCCGAATAGATCCATATGTAGAAGTTGTAGTGGTTTTGTAGTTGAAACTTCATTCTTAGACTTGATTGAAGATTTGGTTTGTTTTCCAAGCGAAAATGCTTCACAGAAGTTATCTTGCACGAATATGATGTTAGATAAACCTTTTACCAACTCTTTTCTCGCAAGCTTGGATAACAATTTTAGAGTTGGAATATCCCAACCATCTATGCCACAGATGGCTCTCATATTTGACTGACAGAAGACAGTTTTCTGTAGCACAGAAGCTCTCCTGTGTCAAGGTGTAGATGTTCCTTTTTCCAATTTCCAATGAAGCGAACTTCATTGTCTAGGATTCCAGAACACTTATCTTGATTAAAAGTTATTGTATGACCTTTGTCACAAAGCTGGCTCATGCTTAGCAGATTATGTTTGAGTTTTGTGACTAACAGAATCTCATCTATAGCCATGGGGTCGGGACTTCCAATGGTTCCTTTAACGATGACAGAGCCTTTGCTATTGTCACCAAATTTAATAGACCCTCCATTCTATAGAGTCAGTTGAGAGAATTTTGATGGATCCCCAGTCATATGCCTGGACCATCCACTATCCAGATATCATTCACTTTCAACAGCATCTATTTGAAACCAGGTATGAATTTCATTTTGAGTTTCTGTGTGAGTGGTGAGGCACATTGGTGATTCTTTTTCCTCATCATCAGAATCATCAAGATCTGCCCAAGCAGCCTTTGCTTTCTGAAACATCAACTGTGTAGAAGGTTTTTCTATTATGTAGTGCCCTTTCTTTTTACATTCAAAGCATATGACCAACTTAGGATCAATTTGCTTATCTCTGTTTTGGCTTTTCTTATTGAAGCGTTTCTTGGTGGCGAACCGCAGAAGACGTTTAGCCTCATAGCGAGTTCGTCATCCGAATCAGCTTCTACTTCATCATCAGAACCATCTACAGGTTCTTCCGATGCTCTGAAAGCTACAGCTCTTTTTGTATCAGACTGAGAGGATCTTTCTATTTCATATGATTTTAAGGAGCTCATTAACTGATCTAGCCGAAGAGTAGAAAGATCTTTAGCTTTCTCTATAGCCATTTTCTTGGCTTCCCAAGATTTGGGTAGAATACGCATAACCTTTCGAACTAGCTCAGAATTTGCCTAAATGTGTTAAGGCATCAACTAGAAGTTTGAGTCTTTGGAACATCTATTCTACAGATTCATCACCTTTCATAATAAAATTTTCATATTGATGAATTAAGAAATTCATCTTAGTTTCTCTTATCTGGTTTGTCCCATGTGCATGGTGATAAGCTTATCCCAGATTTCCTTGCCCGAAGTGCAAGTAGAAACTTTACAAGTTCATTTTCTGACATAGCACTAAACATTAAGTATTTTGCCGTCTTAGTGATTTGTTTGATCTTGAGGTATTCTCGTGTGGGATGACCATTTCGATCGTTTTGTTGGTTTTCTGGTACAGAAGGTTGACCATATTCTATATAGGACCCTAAGTCATCGTCAATAGCAACTATTCATTCGAATTTTTCAACAGGCAAAATTCTTACCAGAAAAAATGGGAGGATTCCCAACATGTGGTTTTGGTACATGGTAGTTATCAGCCATTATTTCAATTCGTATAGAGTGTTATGCTTCGGTAGAACAAAACGGTGACGATTATAATATAGAACCTCAACAAGCGAAAGGAATTTTGTCAAAACAACTAGAGCACAAGTGTCAATATGACTAATATGAAATTTCCTTTGTAGTAGCAGTTTTTTAATTCTTGCAAAGCAACAGGCTTCTGCCGAACAGAACTAAAATCCCAACCATGAAAGAGAATATGGAAGATAAAAGCTTCTGCATGATCTCAATAGGCGATTACGCCTCTGTTGGAGGTTGTGTTCAAACAGAGCGTAAGCTTCTGTTGAATAGCAATTGGATTCTGATAGAGCGTAAGCTTCTATAGAATAATAGCAATTGAATTTTCACAGAGCTTAATGCTTTTATGGAAGTAAATCTGGTTCTTTAGGTAGTCAAGTTTCTATTAACCAGAACAAGAATACCAATTGAAATAATCTAAACATATTCTACTGTAATCTGCTTAGATAATAATCGCAAAGACAAAAGCATCTGCAGAGTAGAGCATGTAGCTGGCAAGACCTTCTGTGGATCTACAACAAGCGGTTAAGCTACTGTTGGAACCCACTCCGACACCAATTGTTACACTAAGAGGGGGTGAATTAGTGTTAAAGCCCAATTAAGGATTTTTAACTCCTTTTTGACAAACCCCGCAGCGGAAGAAAGCTTCTCTAAAACAGAACCGCAGAGACAAGTTTTTGTAAGATAGAACGTACGAATGTTATTGCGATTTGTTTGATGGACACAAGGATGTTTATAGTGGTTCGGCAACTTGCCTACATCCACTCTTCACCTAGAATTTAGATAGTTATCACTCAGACGTAACGTAGTAGAGATTGCAAAAAGTGATATGTAACGTAGTAGCGATTATAGAAGGTGATATGAGATCGACCTTCTACAACACAGACCCGAAGGTTCTGTACCAAAGGTGACGCACTGTACAGCACAGACCATAAGGTTCTGTACCAAGTGTGTCGACCTTCTACAGTACAGTCCAGAAGGTTCTGCACTACAGATGACTGAATTTCACATCAGATACCGTAAGGTTCTGTACCAAAGTGACACGGTGCACGTGTTACCGTGACTAACAAAAGTAACTGATTGTCGGACGTTTCTCTCAGGCAGTGTCCCCTCCTACACATCAACCTGCCATGACTTTTCGCTCCAGTGACGTCTCCACCTGCACAGCAACCGCTGCGCTGCCTCAGGGCTTTTTACTTCGGCAGCGTCCCCATCTGCACAGCTACCTGCTGCGACTTCCCTTGCATGATCCATCGAGATCTCGACTGAGCAAACACAAAATCCTTGCCCAAGGCTCTCTTTTGTGGTCCCTCGAGATTACGGCGAAGCAGACACAGAACCATTGCCCAAGGTTATCTTGCACACACAGAACGTTACACCACAGAAGCTGGTTACTCCCTCACCTTCTGTGCTCCCGGGGTAACTGCCCTTCTCTCCGGCCTACTGCACGTTGGCCACGCCAACAACCTGTCGCACGCCTCGACCAACATCTCCTGCAGCTTACAACCGAGTCCCTCGTGGGCCCCGAGTCACCCTCCCAGAAGACTTCATAACGATACAGCCTTCGGCGGCTGGCGTCCCTCGTGTGTGACTAACAAGACTCAAACAAACAAAAAATTACAAGCTCCAATATCTGACAAATATTTCTAATGTTTTCTGTACAGTTTACAATACAACCGAACCTCTATTTATACACAATTCCAAAACTCTAAGCATAGAAGGTAGAATTGACTAATATAGCTTCTACATTTAGATGGAAAACGAATGAATCAATGATATTAATTCCATTGCAAATGATATCTCTCATTGGTAAGTATCTGTTGGGATGAGATCTGACTAAGATCTATTGACTGAATCAAATCCCCATGGATAACAGTTGCAGAAGGTTATGGGTTACGATCACCTTCTATGTATGGAAATAATAAAAATTAACATTCACGATTTATTTTGCGAGATTCATTCGTTTATCTTGATGAATCTGGACAAATGACATGTTTTTGTTATCCAAAGAAAAATTATTAATGGACGATAGGATTCTTTTGACATATATTCAATCATATATTCAATCGTATAGAACCTTCTATAAATAGAAAATTGATTTCCTTCAATCTCTTTATTTCTTTGGTAATGAAATCATGTAATTTCGATCGGATAATTGTTCTGATCAACTTGGATAATTCCCATGGAATAGTCACATTTAATGTCGTAATTAATTATTAATAACAAAATTATTTCCTTACAAAAGGTTCTCATCATGAGTAGCTTCTATCGTGTAGAGGATTGACTTCTGTTTCATAGAAGGTCAATGCTCATCCTCAAAACCACTTCAACACTTTCATCATCTTTGCTTCATCCCATGCCTTGGGTTCTTGTTAAATGTTGGTGTAGGATTGCACTAAGATGGGGGGTTAATTAGTGCCTTAAAAGTTTTGACACTTTTTCGATTGTGTCTTATTACAGAAGCGGTGCTCTGTCAGACTATAGAAATTGGATATGTTATACAAATCCCTGTTCTGATGTATATTGTTTTATGTGTGGATGACACAAGAACTGAAAGTGGTTCGGCAAACAATGCCTACGTCCACTCTCCTGGCGCTCACACCAATTAGGGCGTATTCATTATATGATGATCAAGGGAAGTTACAGATGAACACTTCTTATCAGAAATGTGATTAACCACTTGCACACACACGTGACTAACTCAACCCGCACGTAACTGACGTGACTGGCTCCAGCTCCTCACTGAGCTCCTGGCTTGACGGCTACCACCTGCCCTCATGGCTTCACGGCTACCACCTGCCCTTGCACGCACAACCCAAGTGACTAACAACCTGCACAAATAAAACTGCTACAGCACAAACAGTCTACAACTACAGAAGACGCTCTCTCTCAGAGGTGATCGGCTCGGTGAATGAACAATGGATGCTATAAGCTTTTGCAACATTGAAGGGACAAAAGTTTCTGGTAAGCTTTCAGGTAGAACGACGAATTAGAATTATGTCTTCACTCTTGCTTATAAGCTTGTCCACGTATGAAGCATCCTAATCAATCATAACGGCTAGTTGATATGTTGCTATTTGCTCCAAGATTCGATCATGTAGGATAGCTTCCTATAATATAAACATTATCCTTAAAACGTTAGATAAACAAGTAAGACTTCGAATTAAGGATAATGTATTTTCGCATAGAGACTAGCAGGAACAATACTTTCCCGTATATGTATTTGACATTGGGATAGATTTGTTTCCTTAATATGAAACATTCCCATTGTAAAATATTCTCACCATACAAGAGAGTTTTCAACTTGATTAGGTTGTGGCCAAATTCCATAATCATAGATTCACTTAAGTTTAGGAAATATATCTCACGATATCTTTCCAAATTAACTTAAGGATTGATCTTAACAAATAAGTCAAATAAAATGGAGCGAAGCAAAGAAGGGAGGTTAGGGTTTGTAGAAGGAAAGCTTTGAGGTGAGGTTGAAGAAAATGGGTTTTGAAAGAGTGGGGAACATGGATGCCGAAATTAGTTTTTAAAAGAAGACAAAATAAATGGGGAGAGAAAAGTTTGGAAATAATATATTTCAAGGATAAAATGAAAAGATTTTGAAAGATTGTTTCTAAAAGTTAAAAATGGAAATAAAATACTTTGAAAATAATTTTTTCACACAAATCCAAATCACACGAAATAAGGATCAATTAGATCCATTTTAGAAGGGATAACAAATACCAAGTTCCATTATTAATTTTGAGAATTTCTTATAATTCAATGGCTTTGTGAAAATATCACAGAGTTGTGCTTTTGTGCTTACATATTCCACATAAATAGAACCATTCTGAATATGATCTCAAATGAAATGATCCACAGAAATAGAACCATTCTGAATATGATCTCAAATGAAATGATGTCTTAGTTCTATATGCTTAGACCTTGAATGCTGAACAGGATTCTTGGTCAAATTTATCGCAGTTGTGTTATCACACCGTATTGGAACATTGTTAAACTTGAAACCATAGTCTTCAGTTGTTGACACATCCACAAAAGCTGTGCCCAACAACTCGCTGCTGCAACATATTCTGCTTCTGCTGAAATAGTGCAATAGAAGCTTGCTTCTTTGAGTGCCAGGAGATAAGCATATCTCCAAGTAATTGGTAGGTTCCAGAAGTAATCTTCCGATCGATTTTGCAGCCAGCAAAGTCTACGTCGGAATACCCTACTAGATCAAATAATGATCTCTTGGAATACCAAAGCCCAAGATTTGTTGTCCTAGATAGATATCGAAATATCCTTTTCACATGTGATTCCTTTAGTGCTGATTGATATCTAGCACAAAAATAGACGCTGAATAGAATGTCGGGTCTGGAAGCAGTATTACAATAAGGACCCTATCATACTTCTGTAGAGGCCATGATCTGCATCCTTTCTTGTCTCGTCTTTCTCAATATTTGCATTTGTACTCATGGGAGTAGACAAGTGCTTTGAGATGTTCAACTCATATTTCTTCAGATGTTGTTTACAGTACTTCTCTTGATGGATGAAAGTACCTTCTGATGTTTGGTTAATAAGTAAGCCTAGAAAGAATGTTAATTCTCCGATCATGCTCATCTCAAATTCACCTTTCATGAGTTCTGCAAACTCATTACACAAGGTATTATTCATAGATCCAAAGATGATGTCCTCTACATAGATCTGAACTATCAGAAGCTCGATTCCGTGCTTCTTTAGGAAAAGAGTTGTACCAACCTTTCCCTTTCTATAGCCTTTTTTCCATAAGAAATTGGCTTAATCTTTCATACTAAGCTCCGGGAGCTTGTTTTAAACCATACAAAGCTTTCTCAAGCTTATAAATATGATCATGATTTTTAGGATCCTCAAATCCTTGAGGTTGTTCTACGTAGACCTCCTCCTTGATCTCACCATTTAGAAAGGCGCTTTTCACACCCATCTGAAATAGTTTGAAATCATTGTAACACGCATAAACTAACTAAAGTCGAATAGATTCAAGGCGCTCTACAGGGGCGTATGTCTCATCATAGTCAATCCCTTCTTACTGAGAGTACCCCTTAGCTACGAGTCTGGCCTTATTTCTGATCACAGAACCTGACTCATCTAGTTTGTTGCAGAACACCCATTTGGTTCCCACAGCAGAATGATCCTTCGATCTCTGAACAAACGTCCATATCTTGTTTCGTTCTAATTGATTTAGCTCTTCTTGCATGGCAATAATCCAGTTAGGATCTGCAAGAGCTTCATCAATATCATTTGTCCTTTTGAGAGAGGAACACAGAATGTTCATAGAAGATATTCACAGAACGTCTGTTTCTATCCCTTTCTGTACATCCCCAATGACTTGCTCCATGGGGTGTCTTTTCTTGTAAAGAGTGGGCACTCTATCCAAGAGATTCTCCTCAGAATCCTGATTCTCTGGAATCACCTTAGAGTTCACATCCTGTCCAATGACGAACTGGATTTGTGTAGAATCAATCTTAAGAGGGACTGTGCTCTCTTTCTGTTCTACAGCAGCAGTAAGCTGTGAATTTAATCTGTCTAATAAGACAGCTTCCTCTGTGTATAGAGAATCATTAATTATCACATTAATAGATTCCTCAACAACAAGAGTTGTCTTGTTGAAAACTCGATAAGCTTTGCTAGATTCAGAATAACCAAGGACGATTCCTTCATCTGATTTAGCATCGAATTTTCCAACATTGTCCTTAGGAGGTCTTAGTATGTAACAAGGACTTCCAAAAGGATGGAAATAAGAGATGTTAGGGATTTTGCCCTTATACAACTCCTATGGAGTTTTGTCAAGTGTCTTTTGTGTATGGACACAGTTAGACACGTAACATGCGTTAATAGCCTTAGCCCACTTGTTCTGTTGAACTTTGCCTTCACACATCATCGTTCTGGCCATATCTAATAGATTTCTGTTCATTCTCTCAGCTACTCCATTCTGTTGTAGAGTATATGTAGTAGAGAAGGTGCGTTATATGCCATTTATGTCACAGAAGAACTACAACTCATGGTTTTCAAATTATGTACCATGGTCAGTTCTTAAGCTTTTAGAAGGGCTCCTCTCTTATTTTGCAGCTTTGTGACGAAGATTTTGAACGAACTGAATGTATCACTCTTATAAGCCAAGAATTTTACCCATATATATCTTGAGTAATCATCTACAACAACCATAGCATAGCATCTGTGTCCCAGACTATGCGTTCTGGTAGGACCAAACATAACTATGTGTAGAAGTTCAAGTGGTTTTGTGGTGAAAATATAACCTTTGCTCTTAAATGAGATTCTGGTTTGTTTTCTCAAAGAACATGCTTCACAAATGCTGTACTCTTCAAAAGAGAGCTTCGGTAAACCTCTTACCAGCTCCTTTTTGGAAATCTTAGACAATAATTGGAAATTGATGTGTCCCAATTTCCTTTGCCAAAGTTTTATTTCATCCTTGTAAGAAACAAGGCATTTCTTAGAAGACAGAAGATTGTCTTGAGAAACGATGTAGATGTTCTTTCTACGTTCAGCAACAAAACAAACTTTGCCGTTTGTGGATCCAGAACATCCTTCTGCATTAAAGGTTATTTCATAACCCTTATCACAGAGTTGGTTCACACTTAATAAGCAATGTTTTATTCCTGCAACAAGCAGAACATCGTCTATCTGCATTGAACTACCAATAGCTCCAATGCCTTTGATGTAACTTTTGCTATCATCGTCAAATGTCACAGAACCACCGTTCTGTAACTTTAGGCTTGAAAAGTTAGAAGGATCCCCGGTCATGTGGCGTGAGCATCCACTGTCCAAGTACCATTCATCATTCCTGGCCTTAGCTTTCAAGCATACATGCGATTAAGGACAAGTTAAGTTACATTAGGAAACCCCTTTATGCCGGTTCCATAAGATTGTGACTTGTTCCTAGAAAGAATCGCATTGGATATGCTCATAGACTTCTTGATCTGACAATGTTCGATCGTGTGTCCAAGCATGCCATAATAGTGACAGTATTTAACTTTTTATGTCAATCCGACAGAGTTTTTAATCCTTGTCTTATTACGCTATTGTTTAGAAGTATAACATTTCACAAACTCAGGTTTCTATGAAGAAACGGATTTCTGTTTCTGCACAATTCCAGGACTGATCACATAGTATGGCTCTGTGTCACATAGCATACCTTATCTGAACGTTTAGATTTGTTACTGTGACATTTATGAGACTGGATTCCAGGTAATAAACCTTTATTAGTCTCATTAAGTGAAGAAACCACTTTATCACGAACAAATAGCTCGTCCCACACCACAGGTTGAGGTTCTCTGATCAGATGAGATGCTTCTGTGCTTAAGATCTCAGCTTCCTTTACCAAGGTAGCCTTTTGCTCTCTGTAGAAAAGATAGTTGTGACTGTAGAACCCTATTCTGCCTTTTTACCGAGCAATATTTTGAGGATAACTCTTCTACTTTTTCAAGGATTTCAGTAAGATAACCTTTGAGATCATTAGAAGATAGATTAGACAGAGATGTAGAGATTACCTCTTCATCTGAATCAGATTTTGATTTTGAACGAGCCATGTAGCATAGAGTTGCCTTCTGCTCTTCCTCATATTCAGATTTATCGTCCTCTCAGTTAACAGAGGACATTCATTCCTCATATGTCCCAGTTTCTTACACTCGTAACATACTCGTCCCTTTTTATCTTATAGATTAGAAAATTTGGGTTTAACACTTCGTTTGAAGCATTTTTTGTAAAGAAGTTTGTTCAAACCTTTTACAAGTAATGCGAGCTCCTCATCTGTGTCTACTTCTATGTCATCTGATTCATTATCAGTAGCGGCAGGTGCCTTAAAGGCAATAGATTTGGTCCTCTGAGGCTCAGATGATCGTTTCTATTCGTCATAGGAAAGTAGAGAACCCATAAGCTGATCCAACCTTAGAGCTGTTAGATCTTTGGCTTCCTCTACTACGGTCTTCTTAGCTTCCCAAATCATGGGTAAAGACCTAATGACCTTCTTCACCAATTCAGCATTAGTGTAATTTTTCCCAAGAAGGGCTAGGGTGTTAATGATTGTGTTGAGTCCATCATACATTTATGATATAGACTCATCAGGTTTTATTTTCAAAACCTCATACTGCTGAACCAGCAGATTGATCTTCGTTTCTTTGATTTGATCCTTCCCTTCATGGGTCAAAACAAGTCGATCCCAAATCTCTTTTGCTGTGGTACAAGCAGAGATTCAGTTGTATTTCCATAGGAGATAAAGCATAATGAAGAAAGTTGATAGCCATAGCATTCAGCTTAATAATTTCAGCTTCCTCATCAGAAAGTGAAATCATGCTGCCATACTCAACTTTCAGATCTTGTCCTCTGTGAAGCAAAGGACCATTTTTTGTGATTCCTAAACACTTCGGTTCACGGGATGCTATCTAGAATTCCATCCTGCTGTGCCAGCTAGAAAAGTTTTGTCTATCAAATGATAGTGGACTGTTACTGTTGAGTCCAACATCGTGCATGTACCCCATTTGCATCCTATTGGATCTCTTAACAAGCGGTTAAGCCTTTATCATTGAGCTGCTCTGATACTAATTGTTAGTATAAGATTGCACTAAGAAGGGGGGTTGAATTAGTGCCTTAAGGGTTTTGACACTTTTTTGATCGTGTCTGATTATAGAAGCGGTGCTCTGTCAAACTACAGAAACTGGATCTGCAGTACAGATTCCCAGTTCTGATGTATATTTTTTTATGTGTGGATGACATGAGAACTTATAGTGGTTTGATAAACAATGCCTACGTCCACTCTCCCGGCGCTCACCCCAATTAGGGTGTATTCACTATATGATGATCAAGTGAAGTTACAGATGCACACTTCTTATCAGAAATGTGATTAACCAGTTGCACGTACATAAGTGACTAACTCAACCCGCACGTAGCCGACGTGACTGACTCTGGCTCCTCACTGAGCTCGTGGCTTGACGGCTACTACCTGCTCTTGTGGCGTCACAGCTACCACCTGCCCTTGCACACACAACCCGTGTGATTAACAACCTGCACAAATAAAACTGCTACAACACAAACAGTCTGCAACTACAGAAGACGCTCTCTCTCAGAGGTGATCGGCTCGGTGAATGAACAATGGATGCTCTAAGCTTTTGCAACAGTGACGGGACAAAGGCTTTTGGTAAGCTTTCAGGTAGCAAATGTCTTCACTCTTGCTTATAAGCTTGTCCACATATGAAGCTTCCTATTCAGTCATAACAACTAGTTGATATCTTGTCATTTGCTCTAAGATTTGATCCTATTGGATAACTTCCAATAATAGAAACATTATCCATAAAATGTTAGATAAACAAATATGACTTCGAATCAAGGATAATGTATTTCACAAAGAAACTGTTTTCTGCAACAGCAAAATCAGTCCTTTCCCGTATATGAATTTGGCATTGGGATTGATTTGTTTCCTTAATATGAAAACATTGCCATTATAAAATATTCTCACCATGCACGGGAGATTTCAATTTGATTAGATCGTTGCCAACTTCCATAATCATAGATTCACTTAAGTTTAGAAAATATATCTCACGATAACTTTCCAAATTAACTTAAGGATTGATCTTGACAAGTAAGTCAAATCAAAGCGAATCTAGATTTAATCACTAAATTAATTCAATAAGAATTAACTTTAGGTGTATGAGATCATCATCTCATGTGCTCACTTAAGTAACAATCTCCAACAAGAAAATTCTCATTTGCAGAAGTGTCATTCTGTAACACGTTGTAAGTACTCGAGCAAGGAAAGTTATAGCATCTATGACACAGAAGCTCATCTCTACAATAGAAATAGTGGACTCGATAATAGATCTTATCTTCTAAACACCATTTCTGATGGCTAGATCGTTTTCTCCGTTGAAGTCCTCCACATAACTCTTTTACGTATTACTCAGATAACAAAGAACAGCTTCTACACCCGAAGACCTGTTCTTCTATAAACTTAAATAGTACATTAGCAATATATAACATTTGTAATCATCAAAACCAGATTATATCAATATATGCAAAGAAGTTTGAGGAGAAGCCGGCTGAGAAAATCGCAATGCCGCAGAGGGTTCTGTATGGATTCCATGGCACATTTGTTTGCTCGCCGAATCTTCGGACCTGAATATATTTGTATTCGTGCAAGTTTTAAAGAACTTTCTTACAGTTATGTAATGTGTTGTGATCAATCATTCGCTGGAAAGAACATATATCCGATCATTGTGTGATATTAATGCGAGGAAATAAGTCTCTTTGATTTGAGTTGCCTGGAAGTTTGGACAGTGACATCAAAAACAGGAGAATGTTCGAACAGCCAGCTGAAATTCTTGACCGTCACTAGCATCTTCTAAAGTTTATTGAGAGAAACCGGACGGGAAAGATCGGTTGGCTATGATCAGGTGGAAGAGGCAGAAAATGGCGTAAGTCATCGGAGGGATCGCAAACTACATGGATTAGGAAAAAGGGGCCTGAACCTTAAATGGTTGAGCAACGACAAAGCGGACATTATTCGAGATCGCAGTACGAAGTGTTGGGATCAAAATGTGTCCTCTGCAGCTGGAAGCGGAACATGGGCACCCTCGATGAAGAAGTTCTCGTAGATATATCCTGCGAGGCCGCCGCCGGTGAGGGGGCCAACCCAGTACACCCAGTGGTCAGTCCAGTCCCAGCTGGCAATGGCCGGGCCAAAGGCACGGGCCGGGTTAATGGCTGCACCAGAGTAGGCTCCACCAGCAAGTATGTTGGCTGCGACAACGAAACCAACCAGGGTAGGGCCAAGCCCATTGAGAGCACCCTTCTTTGGGTCGACGATAGTGGCGTAAACAGAGAAGAGCAGTGTGAATGTCAGGACAACCTCCCAGATCACGCCTTGCAAGTAGCCGACGTCGCTTGCCAAAGAAATGATTGGAGTTGTCTGCGAATAACCAGTTAAAGGAAGATATTAATTGACGAAAGGCGATTGAGCCATTATTATCAGCGAACTCGGTTGCCTAAAGCCATACCTCTCCACCAGTGAGATAAACCAGAAGAAAGCAGGCGCTTGAAGCCGCTAGAAGCTGGTCAACCCAATAGAAAGCTGATCTGAAGACTGTGATGTGGCCTCCGGCCATCAGGCCAAGCGTGACTGCTGGGTTGAGATGACCTCCGGAGATATGACCCCCAGATATCATGACGGCCACCACCAGACCATGAGCCATGGCCACCGCGAACAGCCCTGCCATAGTGCTTCCAGCGTCTAGCTTATCTGTTACATCGACTCACGGAATATGAATCGTTGAAACAACCCAGTTTCTGTACGTTAGAGGTTTACAAATTTTCTCTTTTACCTGAAGCCATAGCAGTTCCCACTCCGATAAAGACAAAGAGGAAGGTGACGATGAACTCGATGACAAGAGCACGGATGCAGTCCGGCTGAGTAGCCTCGTGGATGCTGCCTAAGGCGATCCTCACCATTTTCGCCAAAAACGACGAGTCTTTTCGCGATCTCTGTAAACGTACGTATTCTGATATCAAAGAAAGCCTCACACCGTAGAGCGCTTTGTGTGAGGTTTCTATGAGACTACGATCTACACTCAGAATCAACGCCTTTTATATAATCAGCCCGTATCCCTTGATTCTCTACCATATGCTTAATGTATATTCGAGTTTCGGGTTCATCTGCACTTCCCATCTTGTACATTGAATAACATTATAAAAACACATTTTCTCTTTTTAATATCACTCTCTTCAAAATCATTTAAACTCCACACCCACATGTTGATGTGAACTTTTTTCATTTTGATGAGATGCAATTTTAGTCAAAAGGGAAGTTGTAAGATCCATGGAATAAATTTAAAAAAGAACATCCAATAGTAATAGTGTTCATGTCTAGGGAGGGTCGATATGGACGTAATACTTTACAAAAATACTACATAGCGTTGGACGTGAAAGAAGGTTATTGGGCTGAATGTCATGTTTAACAACGTATGTATGTGTGGTTGTTCAATTTGACCAACCTTGAGTTATATATAAACAATGGGTACGAACTTGTCCCCCCCCCCCGGGTCGTGCCTCGATCGAAGGCAGATCGGTCCAATGAGGAAATCCGGAGGGAATGAATGATTGGTATTCGAACGTGGATAGATGTGGGTGGGGTTTTTGCTTTTTGTATTGTATTGTTTTCGGACATCACTATTTCCCTCCACGTTACTTGCCAAGGAGCAAAGCGAGACAAACTGTGATGAAATAATTCAATTAGACCATATTATGTCTCTATATCATCAAAGATACTCAAATTAATTAAATTTCTCGAGCATTAAATAATAAATAATTTTGGTATTGTTAATACACCGCCCCATGGCGTCATGTCGGGAGATCTTCGTAGTTTTTTTTTCTGAAATGTGCAAACGATCTAATTGTACCATATGTATTAAAGATACGAAAAGTCAAATGCCACCAGACCTTTGCTAAATGCATGCCTTCCCCCCCCCACCCCCACCACCATAAGATCGACCTTGCATGTTAAAAAATGCAACATAACTATTTGCTTAATTTGAGGGACGAAAGAGCAAATTAGTTGACTCTTAAATGACTAGTAGTTTCGTAAGACATTTTATTTTTGTGTGTTTTTATGTTTAGGAGTGATGAAATCAATCATGCATGAGACGATATTAATTTAATCTCGGCACATCTCATCTCATCTCATGTCATCATGCCACCATTCAAATCACACGAAGGCTCATTTAACGTCAAACCCACACACAACAAAACTCGATGAAAAGAATTATATTGTCTTTGGATTCATTTGGGATATTAAGTATTAAATGATAGGTATCTCAGCCAATGGAGTAGTGTAGTACTACTTTTTATTACCTAAGTTTAAGAGGTGGAACGTGCACCATTTGTTGAAGGATTCATCTGCAAGTTTTAGAAGCGTTTTCAACTTCTCATTCGCTGAAGGATTCATTAACACAAGCGTCTTCATCTTCTCTGTTTTCTTATAAAATTCTTCATGACTGATTTTTCACAAAGTTGTGATAATTGTTGAAAAATCTCCAAAATCTTTGGATAATTTTATTAATTTTGTAATTTGATTTTCCCTTTTCAATGTCCATACCATACCTACAAAATTAATTACCTTCTTAAATTGTTTTCAGAACTTAGACGGCAAGTGATGAATTTTTTTTTCTTCCATTCCGAATAATTTTCGAAGTATTTTACTTCGAGTAGGAATAAAAATATTTCAAATTATTACATCCATCCCTTGTTAAAACGAACGCGTCATTCTCTCTGTCATTTGCATTTACTTTTACTACGCTCAACTGGCAAAGCTTCCAACGTTCAGCCCTTCATTTGAATCTTCGATCTCCCTCTCTCTCTCTTTGGGCATCAATTAAGGGGAAAAAAAGTCAATAACATAGAAACAAAATCAATTTCCATTAGCTTAATCAGAATTAGTATTAGTATATTTAAGACTTATGTTGGTACAAATTTTAGGATAAGATCAAAATAGAAACACGGAAATAGTTGTCTGATTAAACTATTTTAACACTACTGATCATTTACAAGCTTTGTTCATGAGCTTCAAATCGATTTCTACATTTCAACATTGAACGTATAAAATGTCGGTAAACGAATATAATTCAGTTATATAAACTAATATAAAACTTAATTCTTAATTTAATAATTGGCATGCATCCAATCTAAAATAGTATATTGAATTACGTTAAATTTTCACATGCAACAAATTTTATATGCACGGCATAAAGGGCCTATCACCTTTTCTACGGATCTTGTACCCCGGCTTCATCTCTCGTGGTCGTCTGTTCACCGCCCAAGACGGGCTGCGAAAGTAGTTGCGGCTCCTGGGTTTGTTCGCGCTGAACTCCAGTCTCGCCGACGTCTTCTCCTTGGGTCCCTTTAGTGATGAAGTTGGAGCTATCTACTGCTGCGAAAAGGCTGCTACGTGTCCACGTGACGGTGAGATCCGGGAAAAATGCATCTCCCTCTAGAATTCGGACGATCTGGACAATGTCCGGCCGTGAAGTTTATCAGCATTTCAGGATCTCAACGAAATATACATGATGCAATCACCTGGCTCATTTTTGGTCTGTGGTTTGCGGAGGAATGCACGCAGGCGGCAGCACAGGCGACCATTAGTGACATCTTGCCATGGTCGTAGATGTTCTGCAGCTTTGGGTCCACGATCGAATCAAAGTTCCCGTCCTCAAGAGCTCTTTTGAGCTTAGGCCTCGCCTTCAATAACGACGCCACATTAATTCCATGTCGGAACAACATCGATGGATAAATACATGGTGCCATATGATGTCAGCACTCACCCATTGGACTAGGCTATCATCCTGATTAGTATTGGTGGCAAGTACCGGCTTTCGACCAGTGATCAACTCCAGCAAGACTACCCCGAACGAGAAAACATCTGCTTTCTCAGTGAGTTTCCCGCTCGAAGCATATTCCGGAGAGATGTACCTCCAGAGGAAGGATGTTTCAGTTCGCCTTAAAACAACGAGCTATCTGAGAAGAACCAGAGAATTGAGCCTTACCCGAAGGTTCCCTTCACTCCGGTTGATATGTGAGTGTGCCCTTCACACATGTACTTCGAAAGTCCGAAGTCTGCAACCTGTGCAGATGAATCGCATCGGTAATAATGTCTCAACAACAGCAACATTCAACAAAGTGGACAATTGTCACCTTAGCCTCGAACTGGTAATCCAAGAGTATGTTAGCAGCCTTGATGTCACGATGAATAATCTTTGGATGGCCTATGCTCGGGTTTTTACGGCCAAATTGCTTTACCGAATACCAAAACCAATCGAATGAAACAACTGGTATGGGAGAACCGATGTACAAGGAGACTTACAATCGTCGTGGAGATAGGACAGCCCTTTTGCAGATCCCAAAGCGATTCGGAGTCTGGTTCCCCAATCCATTGTTGGCCTTGACTTTCCTGCCATGGCGAACTTTCAGTCAGAAATAGAGGGAATGATGGTTCAAGGTTTTATGAGAAAGCCTGATGCAAAATAGCTGTTACCATGCAGGTGGAAATTCAAGTCCTTGTTTGGCATGAACTCATACACGAGCAGGCGGTGATTCCCATGTATGCAATATCCAACTAGGGACACAAGATGCTTGTGGTGTACGCGTCTGATTATCTCGACTTCGGCTAGGAACTCAAGTTCCCCTTGCCGGTTCCTGGCCTTCAATTGCTTCACTGCAATCTCCTTCCCATTTGACAGAAATCCCCTGTATACATACCCAAAGCCGCCCTGTCCAAGTAGATTTGCAGTCGAGAACCCATTCGTTGCCCGGATTATGTCCTCGTACGTGAACATGCTCTTCGAAGGGCCTAAGGCAATGGCTGGCGATGGTTGACCACCGAACTCATCTACTGAAGTATGGATCCCTAAATTACGAAAACCGGAGCATAAATTCATTTACTAACCTCTTTCCATGGTCTGTATTGTTGGGGGAGTAGCTTGAATCGTCCGCCGGCTTTGCTCGAGCAGAATCTCATTTGACAGACCTCGATAACCTGAAAGAGAGGAGATCACTTCATTGGTGGCCGAGCTTTTAAAATACGTTGGGAAGTAGGAAAAAAAAAGGATTGAAGCAATGGGGAAAGGCCTCGAAGCGGGTCGAAGCCACGATATTTCAGCTCCCGGAACTCCTGGCAGAGCGCACAACAAGGGAAACAGCGGTGAGCGACTCTGTCGCTGACAGGCGCTTCCGCGAGCTGGTAGGCGTTCCTCAGTCGCTTACGGTATTTTATTCCAATCCTGCAGAGCAACGGACAGAGGAACACATAAAGGAGTGTGCCCGTCAAGCAACCTGCAGAATTCGAATTGTGGTTATAACCAGATCAAACCCGACCATTTGTTTTGATGGTCCTAGTTCGAGCCTGACTCACCGGTGCTGCCATTGTCCAAGATGTTTGTGTTCAGTCCGAATGTCACACAAGGTGCGATCGTAGTAATGATTGCTGCACCAAGGGATCATCAATTTTAGCATTGGTCAAAGGACTGTGCGGCCACACGGTACAAAAAGTCTCGTACCGCTGATCGGATCCCGACAACAATCGAACAGTCCGCTCCGCCAGGGATTCCCTCCAGCATTCACCAGGATAACAGGGTCAGATGCACTATTCCGCTGCTTCTGCAGACAGTCAGGCACCGCATCGCGAACGGACGGCTCAGGCTGGTCATCTAACTGGATCCCGGCTATCACATCCTCGGAGAGAAAATCGTCACCCGTACTGCCACTGCCCTGGGTCAAAGAGAGGACAACTTGTTCTTCAGAACCAATTCCGTTCTTGGGAGTAGGACAGCTGCACATCGCAACTGTCACGGAAGGCGGAACCGAATGACTCCCCGACGAGTTGCTCCTCCCGGGCATCGTCGACATGGAGGTCGGAGATGCTCTGGGTCCGTCAGCTTAATTAATCTAAGATTCTCTTAGAAAAACCAAACTTAGTTCGCTTGGTTGTGTTGTTCTGTAATGATAGAAATGAAATCAAATAAATGATTACTATAAAAGTAGACATTAGGAAGGAGTCCCTTTTTTCCTCCTTATATGCTAAAAATAAGCATAACTCGGTGCATGTATTATATTATAATAAAGCATGTAAACTGTGTCGTTTAACATAAATAATACAAATGAGGGTCATTAAATGAATTTAAGGAAAAGCCCAGCAATTCATTCTTCCTTTGCAACAAATTAAATATTAATAACTAAAGTAAGGAATGTACGAAAGCTAATAGAATTATTTAAGAGGGGGGTGATTTTCCTGGGCTATATACGAGTGAAGGAATATGATTTTTGGTGGTTGGGGGGGTCATTAAATTCAATCTGAGTCGGCCATGAATTGGAAACAGAGGAAGACTGGAGGAGGTCTAAAATTGGGGTATAGGCAGGGGCACATGCACTTTCAATCCCAAATATGGGTCGAGGGCAGACCTTTTCTATTTTGGGGGGTGTGTGTGTAATCAATGTATGATTCTCTTCTTCCAATTTTCGGTTGTATACATATAAAAATTAGTTGGCCCTTTTTCATTAAAAAAAAAAAAAAACTTCCGTCGAGTGTCTTAATTTTCTTTTATTAAAAAAAAAACAAATCAAATTACAACAACATAGTGTTTATATCTTATTAAAAGCCTTTATCAGTTAATTAAACCATGTAAATGTTAAAATGAAGGCTAAAATTAATTTCTCTTGTTATATATTTTTTTGTTTGTTGTCTTTGGGTTAGGGCCAGGCCTAAATGCCCGAATAAAAACACACTAATATTTTGTTATTTTTTTGGGGAGGTAATTGAGCAAAATAATCCTCCCCGGAAGATTCAGAATTATTTTTTGTCACTCATTCTTCCTGGAAGAGGAATGACTTCTTAAAGAAATGGTTGGTGCCTTCGCTTAATGTTTTGAAGGGAAGGGTGTTGCAATTGTGAACCAATTACATCACAGTGAGGCAGGATCAGGATAAAGTTACACGCTTCTAACAGAGTACCAAACTTGGAATGCGAATTTTTTTTCGTACTAGTACAAGTAAATTTTGCAAACGCTTCGTACTTTTTATATGAAATTTTACTTTTTTTTTTTTACGAAAGCTTTCGTAGAATATGAAATGTTGCCGAATTTTCTTACTATAATACGAAATAATGATGACTTACTATAGTACGAAATAATGACGACTTATCGTATTTTAATACGAAGCGTTTCGTACACTATGAATGCCCTCCGATTTCGTGTGAAAGTTTCGTACTCTCACGAAAGCTTTTGCTCGTGGACCTTTTTTCTTTCTCCTAGTGAGGCATTAGTTTTGAGTTTACCCTTGTCAGATCAAAATACTTTCGAGAAGGAGATGACGCCTTTTGGGTAGGGTTGAAAACGAATGAGTCGCTTGCGAGTTGATTCGGTCAAAATTCGGTTGGAGCTCGACTTTGACCGAGCTCGAGCCGAATTCGAGCCGGCTCGTTAACGAAACGAGCTGAGCCTAAGCCGAAACACTTACAGCTCAATGAATCGCGACTCGCTCTTAAGCCTAATATTATAATTTATTAATAAAAAAATAATAACATTAATAAAATCGAGTCTACATTCGAGTCTTTCGAGCTGAGCTCTTCATAATTGGATCGACCGAGCTCGAGCTCTAATTATTTGAGCTCGATCGAGTTCGAGCCGAGCTCGAACTCTTCCTAATCGAGCCGAGCTCGAGCTGGGGAGTACTCTGGACTCGGCTCCACTCGTTTTCGCTCTTACTTTTAAACAACATCTCTCTCTCTCTGCCCATTTAACTTTAAGCACAGCGTTGTTTTAGTTGAGTTAACAAATAGTTTTATTTTAACGGAACCTTTTTTTTTTAAATTTTGTCAGAAATATTTTACGCTGCTTAAAGAATAATTTATATTTTATAATGTTGACTTGCATATGGTAATATTACTTTGGGTTTGCAGCTGAGGGAGTGTGAGTTTATGAATTGGTCCTTCCTCGTCCTTGTCCAACCCCACCATGTGTCGATATCCCCCGCAGCACGTGCCCACTCTCTCATTCCCTCCTTCCCTACAAATACCCAACCCAACCCACCCTTCTCATCTCCCCGTCCTTCCCCCCACTGCATCCGCCGCCGTAGCGTGACGACGGACAGGGTTGAACACATCGACTCCCTCCGCGGGCGTCGATCCCATTTGCTAGGTATCTTGCCTTGAATATGCCTTTTCATGTCCTCTTTACATGGTGGGTAATGGCTTGATCTTTGTTTATTCCTGCAGGAAGGCGAGCAAGGTCGCTTGACGGTGCTTATCTTGAGTATGAAAGATGATAGTCAGCAAAAGAGGCCCTATGTTGTGTTTCTTCACTGCACACACAAGTGTAAAGAGTGTGAGGTGGTGGTTGTAGAATTTGTTCTCTCTGCCTTGCCGTGTTCTACCGGTCAAGTACACGGATGTCGTTTTTTTTTTTATAATTAATGTTTCCAGGCATATGCTTCTCGGGGGATATATCACTGTGGCTGTCGATTCTCGTTATCACGGTGAACGTGCCCATAGTTTGACCACCTACAGAACAGAGACGTGCGCTAGTCTCTTTATGCTCTCTGCAATTTCCTTATTACAGTCAGATTTCCTAATATGGCTTACTGATATGAACAAGAAGCATGGTGGTTGTTGTAATACTAGGTGAATGAATGGGCTACTGACACCATTCTCACGAAAAAGTTACTTCGTTTTTGTTTGTTTGATAAGTTTGACTGCCCCTGGAGCCATTCTTGATCGTTTCTTCAGTATTTGATTACTAGCTATCGGTCTCGTAGCATGTTGCTTCCTCTGGAGTTTTTGGCCGAGTTTACATTCTTTCTCACAATATGGAGGCTCTCATTGCATCATGAAAGAAGGGTGACACAATGCCATTCATATTTGATATAGCAAGAGGAACTGGAGCTTTTATCCATTTTTTCTTCTGTATCATATTCTGGTCATTATATTTAGAGAAGTAACCATTTCAAGACTACCAGAATATTAAGGTTTAACATCAAATGGCTGTACTTGATTTTCCTGTCTTGGCAAGCGTGGGACTTAATTAAACTGGCAGATTATCTGACGTCAAAGATGGGATGTAGATTGTTCGAGGATAGGAATTACTGGAGAATTACTTGGAGGTTTGATCACTGATAGCAAGAGAGAATACCCACTTCAAACTTTTGTCGTCGATGACATCCAGATATCAGTCAAATAAATATTTTGCAGCGATGCATGCCTGATTTGCTGCATTTGCCTATGTCTGTTATTCAGTAGCTGTTCCTATTATTGGTGTTCAGGTGTCTACCAGTTCACGATGTGAGAGTTTTCTTCATCAAATTGCTATATCGAATATTAAACATTAACGAGCTTATTTTCTTATAAGATTAATGGAAATGATATTTGCAAAATTGGAAAGGGTCTCGGTGATTTCTAACTATGTCGAAAAAATTTGAATGGTAATGGATTCTGTCAAAAGTAGCAGCACCCTAATAAGCTTGAAAGACGGCATATACTTACCCTTCATTTATTATAATAAAATTATTCTAATCTAACATCCTATAATTAATAAAATTTATTAAGCTTTCGTTTGTATACATAGACTGATGTTGTCGTCGTATTTGTTTTGCGTGAAAAATACAACAATGTCAATCCCTGTTGGAAAGTTTTTGCAACTTAATTAGATTTATTTAAGCGTCACAATTTTAACTACAGCCCCCATTGCAATCCTTCGCTTGATTTGACATGGACTCGTGGCCGAGGATATGGAACGAACGTCAGTTGACGCATACAAGAGTACGACCGTTCAGTTGCACCTCCTTACGAATGATGCATGGGGTCCAACTTGATTGTGCGGGAGTCCCCGTCGTGGTAGCACGATTCAAGAGGTAAGTGAAGCGTCCGAGTCTCCCTTCGTGAGCTCGCACCCTGCCATTTAAGAGGATCGACTATAGCCGACACACAACCCCGTAAGTCTCGCTTAGTTCGATCATTTTCAAATATTTTTATGTTAAAAATTATTTGACCACGTTTTGATGTTAATTGCACGAATATCATTGTTGGGAGTTCAAAATTATGTTGGTAGCGTCTTCTTTAAAGTATTAAAATTAAGTTGGTAGCAACTTCGTCAAAGTTTTCCTATATAAAACGAATATGTTAAATTAACAAATATCTCGTATTTGGATGGTGCACTCACGTGTCTCGCCCGATCCTTCTGCCTTCTTCCTTCTTTGAGCTGTTTCTCTGCTTTTCGTATGCCGCCTTCGACTCCCTTTGAGAATTGACGATGATGGGCGAAGATTTGAGTAGGCTCAATTAGGAAGAAAAGAGGATCAACTCCGCTGTTTTCGTAGCTCCTCGGCTAGCCGAGGGGTCGACTAGATGACGGCATAGGGCGAATTCAATTCCCCGCCGCGATTCCCATGCAGGTACTGAAAGATGACGAAGGATTGAAGGAGGAAATCTACAATAGTATTCTGCAGAACTTGATAAAAAAGTATTACAGTCGGCCATATTTATAGATGACACAAAAGCAGGACAGTAAATGTTCACTAGTGTTAAATGACCCACTACCGACGGTGGTGGGCTCGAGAAATCAACACGGGAATGTATCCCGATTTAATGGTAATCAAGAGTCATATGTTTTCATCCCCCCGCAATCTCATGCTCAGGTCGGAGCGTGAGATTGCTGTGTTGACTGACGAAGAAGCGACCATCTAGACATTTTGTGAACACATCGGCACGTTGCTCTCTCGTGGGAACGAGTTTGACAACGAGTTCTCCACGATGGACCTGCAACCCGAACGAAGTGAAAGTCAATTGCAACGTGCTTGTCCGATTGTGGTGGATCGGGTTTGTAGCAAGATAAGTGGCGCAATATTGTCACAATAGATGATCAAGGGACGGTGAAGGGAGATGCAAAGTTCTCGGCAAAGGTAGGAGAGCCACATAATCTTTGCGGCTGCATTGGCAAGAGCACAATAGTCAGCTGCAATTGAGCTACGAGAGACGGTGGGCTACTTCTTGGACCGCCAGGAAATGAGAGTGGAGCCGAGAAAGACGGCATATCCTGTGGGGCTACGATGGGTCGCAGGACATCCCGCCCAATTGGCACCGGCATAAGTCGTCTGACGCGTCACATCGGTTTTGATCAAAGGAAGACAAAATGTAGAGGTTCCTTTATGTTAGCAGAGGATCCTCTTCGCAGCACATACATGTTCGGTGGTCGGGGAATGAAGATATTGGCTCAATTGGTTGACAGGGAACACAATGTCGGGCCAAGTCATAGTGAGGTACTAGAGAGATCCGATCAGTTTGCGAAATTCAGTGGGGTTGTCAGCAAGACGAGCATCAACGCGTAGCTGAAACTTTGGGGATAGGGGAGTCTTAGCAGGACGACACTCACTGAGAGAGTATCTCGTCAACAGTTGATCTGTGTAGCATGCTTGATTGAGAAAGAGCCCCTGCGAGGTGGACTTTATAGTTATGTTGAGGAAGCGCGCCGGAAAACCAAGATCCTTTAGAGCAAAGCGACCGGAGAGGGCTGCGATGAGGGTATCCAGCTGGTCGCAATCTGGTCCACCAAGAAGCATGTTGTCGACATAAACGAGCAGTAAGATCGTCCCGTTGGCCGTTCGCAAATGGAATAAGGATGTGTCAGCCTGGCATTGCAAAAAATCCAAGGAAAAGAGTACATAAGAGAGGCGATTGAACCAAGGGCGGGGTGCTTGACGGAGGCCGTGGAGCGATTTTTGAAGCCAACACACATGGTGTTTGTAGTGAGCATCAATGTAGCCGGGTGGCTGCTTCACGTATACCTCCTCGGATAGGTCGTCGGGGAGAAAGGGATTGCGAATGTCTAATTGACGAAGCACCCAGCCCCTGGAGACAACAACTGTTAATACGAGACGAATGGTGTTTGGTTTGATAACGGGACTGTAGGTCTCATGGAAATCGAGGCATGGTCGTTGATGAAAACCTTGAGCAACAAGTCGTGCTTTGTCGCATTCGATGACACGTCAGGGCTTGTCTTGAGCTTGAATAACCAGCGACTTCCGACAACATTTTGAGACGGTTGTGGAGGGACTAGCAACCACGTTTGGTTTGAAATGAGAGCTTGATATTCTTTGTCCATTGTGGCCTTCCAAGCAGGTATCGATAGAGCCGTACGATACGATGTGGACAGCGTGCCTCAAGGCTGAGAAGGATGCGAGGACGATGAGTACCATCGCGCGTGCGAGTCATCATGGGGTGCCGAGAAGGGGCAGTCACATTGTCTGTCGCCATAGATGAAGATGGGACCGCTGTAGGAGAGGGCACATGAATAACAGTGGGACTTTGCAAAGAGGAAGAGATAACAGGTGGTGGGTTGGACCCCGACGAAGTTCTTGCGATAGGGCAGGACGTGGCACCCGTGGGAACGACGACCGGTGGTGGCAAAGAGGTCGAGAGCGGTAGCATAAATGGTAATTGAATGGCATTGGGAACCTCAGGCGGTTCCTTTTGTTGACGTGGTAGAAGCTCACAATAAGGGAACGAAGTCTCCTCAAACCGTACATGGCGACTGATGTAGATGCGCTCGGTACATGGAACATAGCATCAATAACCTTTGTGAGTGTCGGAGTAGCCCAGAAAGATACAAGGGACAGCCTTGCCGGAAAGTTTGTGCGGAGCGAGATGCCCAATATAAGGAAAGCAGAGACACCCAAATGGGCGGATCAGGGAGTAGTCTGGGGAATGACTATGGAGAAGGGCGAACGGAGAGGCATAGTCGATGGATGTCAGTGATAGACAGTTGACAACGTAGTTTACGGTGCTGACAGCATCGGCCCAAAATCGGGTTGGGAGGTGTGACTATAGTAAAGGAAGCACGCACCAAGTTTAACAAGTGTCGATGCCTTCAGGACTCCATTCTGCTACGGAGTGTATAGACAGGAGAGCCATAGATTGATCCCTTTCTCAATGAGGAAGGTGCGCATAGAAGCGTTAATATATTATCCACCGCTGTCACATTGTAGAGTGCGAATTACCGCTGAATATTGATGGACAAGTCGTCGAAATAGTTCGAAAAAATGAGAGAACATCAGATTTTCGTCGAAGAAGATAGAGCCACCAATAACGAATATAATCGTCTACAAATATCACGTAGTAATGAAAACCTGCAGTAGAGGGAACTGGAGCTTGCCATACATCAAAGTGCAGCAAAAAAACGGCTTCGTTTCACGACTTGTCGATGGTTGAAATGGAAGGTGTTGAGCCTTCCCGAGAGCACACGGCAGGCACGACTTTGGTATGATGGAGGCAGAATGGGCAGGTAGCAATACTTCTCTTTGAAGATGACGGATAACATTTGGGCCTGGATGACAAAGTCATGAATGCCAATCAATAGTGGTGGAGGCAGCAAAGGCTGGGGTGATGCCGTCGAAATGGGAAGTGAGTACAAGGGGCTAGCGAGTACAAGGGGCTGTTAATCCGTAGCCAGAGTAGGATGTTCCCTGTGTGACGGTCCTTCACAACGAATGAAGAAGCGTCAAAAAGAACCGAATAATCATTATCATGGCAAAGACGTTTAACCGACAAGAGATGATGACGAAGTTGTGGAACATATAGTACATCCACAAGCCAAAGATCTCTGTGAGGGGTTGTCAAGTGCATTTGTCCAATGCCAGCCATAGGAAGTTTGGCACCGTCTCTGATGCAGACACAATTTGTTCCATGATATGGGCGAAGGTTTCGAAGCTTACTAGCCGATGGGGTCATGTGATCCGTCGCTCCGGAGTCAAGATCATGTCATATGTGGCCTCGTTGATGGGCATAGCAGCGAGAGCTTCTGGAATGTCAACAACGATAGGCTTGAATCGGAGAGAACATGAGACTGCGACGTGACTCCATTTGCCACATATTTGACATGAAACGCACATCCCCGACTAACAAAATCACGAACCTAAGAAACAACAGGGGACGATGCATCCGATTGAATGGAAAAGGGGGCGGGAGAGGCAACACCTTTGGAGCGACGGGTAGACGACTGAGATCGGTTGAAGTGTTTTCCGTAATGTGGGGAGTCGTGGCCTCGACGGCGTGAGGAAGTGGACGTCGTATAAAGGGCACCTGAGATGTCGGAGTCGTTTTGCGATTGCTTCAACCGTTGCTTTTAATTGAGGAGATGCGCTTGGATTTGATCAAAGGTTTGACCAACGGATGAGTACGAAAGTGTTGTCACAAGACTTTCATAAGCTTGCGGCAGTCCACGACGAGTGTAGACGATGAGTTCTGTTGTGGGAGCTGATTTTCCGATGGCTGCAAGTTGCTCAACAACATTCGTGATGTCATGAAGATAGGTTGCCATGGGCTGCTCCGTTAGGCGAAGAGACAAAAGACAATCACGAGAAGCTACAATTCGTGCGCCAAGGTTGCTTGTAGAAAGCGACGGTGGAGAGTTGACCAGATCTCATACGTTAGGAGGATGTCATATACCTCGAGCATCATCTCCGTCGTTATTGTGGTAAGAAGGTTTGCCCAAATGGCGTGGTTTGCTTTGTGTCATGACTACAGCTCTGGATTAGGACCAACATATCATTCGGCAAGGTAAGCTCAGTGGATGGTTGACGGATGGTGCCATCGACATAAGACATAAGATCGTAGGTGAAGAGATAGGATGAGGTCAAAGATAACCAAAGGGGGTAGTTGTCGTTAGAGAGCTTAACAGTGACGATGTTGGTGATCGGAGGCAGTGGCGCAAAGGAGGGCAAGCCAACAAAGGGAGGTAATGGACAGATTGTCGACGAGATCGGCAACAACGAGACGACCGAAGGTAAGCTAGTTGGAAGCGTTGCAGCAACGGTGGTAGGGGCTAACAACAACATCAGCGATGGTTTTGAAGATCGAGATGGCCAGCAATGCGGTGGCTGAAGAGAAGCCAGGGGAAGCGCTGCAATTTGGACATTCAGGGCAACAGTCAACGACAAGGGCGGAAGTGAGGCAACAAGATTGGGAATTTTCCCTAATGCCATGAAAGATGACGAAGAATTGAAGGAGGAAATCTACAATAGTATTCTACAGAACTTGATAAAACAGCATTACAGTCGCCCATATTTATAGATGTGTTGACATGACGCAATATTTTGAGCCTAAATTACGTATGGTCCATACGGAGTGGTGTTGAGGCCCATTGGACCAGAGGGAAAGCATGGATTCGTATTAAGCCTACGAGGGAAGTTGTTAAGTCTACACGAGCCCAAACTGATAGACAACGTGGGTAAACACCATGTCTACTAGGATCAATTTGCTACCGAGATTTTTGTAAGTCAGTTGGGAAGACCACGACCTGGGAAGATATTCTGAGAACGTATTAAACACCCCAGGCATATCAAGATTTAGTATAAAAGAGAGAAGATTCTTCTTACCAAGACATGACAATCAAACCAAGACATACTTTGCGTTGATCATCAACCATTTAGTTTTAGTTAACAGGCATCCAGCCCTCGACCTGGGTGAATTCGCAAGGATTCTTAGTCTTCACTTCCACCATCAGAGTGAGCAACCGTAGCTCCGATAACCAATCTCCGCCTTCATTCCATCGTCTCGGTGAGCAACCGTAGCCTTGACAACCAAATACCGCCAACACTCCACTGTCTTGGTGAGCAACCGTAGCCTCGACACCAAAGCTCCGCCATCACTCGACCACCAGGCATCCAAATCCACCACTACTTTCAACCACACTCCGCCCATCACCTCTCCAGAAGTCAAATTCCACCATTCCAGTACGCAAGTCTACGACGCCAGCAGCAAGTCTACAACGTCACCACCAACCACTTCATCATCTTTATTGTTTTTCACGGCTGTAAGCTTTTGATTTATTTGTAAGACATTGTTTCAGCATCATTGATTAATATATTTCATCCCTTTTCATTTACTGGAGACCACATCCGAACCCCTGTGAGTGTTCGTGCCAAGTATTTCCGATGTGATCCGTTTTCGACGCGAACACGTTTTTGGAGTCCACAGTGGGAGCAACTGACCACTTAAAATGACAAAGAATACCCGGAGTACAGCTATTCGAGATCTCGTGCCCCCTCCATTAGATGGAGAAGATCAGAATGCGGTAGTGGTCTCAAATGAGGGAAGTACGGCTCAAGGAAGCCATGTAGACATTACTCAACCCCCTGTGGCAACCCATACCCCTTCCGAGTTCATATCAAAGATTGAGTTTCACAAAGAGTTCAGTGATATGACGAGGAATATGGGGGATACGCATGGAAATCTACTGGGCGTACAAGGAGAATTGCGGAATGTGCAAGAAAATCTGGAAAATAGCATAAACAGGCGTATTGCCGGGTTACACGAGGAGTACGCGCGCCATATGGCTCAGATACAAGAAATGATTAAGGACTTAAACAGGCCGGTCTCCAACTGAAAAACAAATGATCCTGCCGACAAGGATAACTCTTTTGTGGGAGATGCCCGTCGAGCAGTTACTGGGAAGCAAGTCGTATCGTTCAACAAGGACAATCCATGGAGTAATGCCAATCAAGGCAACGCAGACATGTATAATAGGGAGAGGACGTCACCTTTTAGACAGTCATCTTCTCGGTCTCCCATGCCCTATAGACTGGACGCTGTATATAAAGTGAACCCGGTGGACAAAGATAGTGAGGTGCAGGGCGAAGCAAATAGAAATGCAGATATGCTCATCCTCGCTGTCACGGCAAGGCTCCTATGGAAGAGATACCGCAAGGGGAGAACCCGGTCTCAGCGACCAATCGGATAAACCCCCACGCGAGGAAAGTTTCTATACTTGGGCCCCGGTTAAGGAGAAAACGTCCCGCGCAAATGAGCAATTTATGTACCCCACCGAAGGACCGTTTCAGGGACCTACTGTGCTGACTAGTCATGGAGGGTTAAACCAACCAGCACTGCAGAACCTGAGAGAAGTAGTTGCTCAGCTGGTAGAACAGATGGTGCCCGGGATTGCCAGGCAGAATGACCTGTGCTTTTATAGGAGCCCATACCCGGCGTATGTCGACAGAGACTTCCCCTTGCCCGGAGGATATCGGGTCCCTGACTTTACCCGTTTCTCGGGAGAGGATGAATGACCTCCATGGAATACATAACCCATTTTACACATCAAGCTGGAGATGCTGCCGCTAATGACTCCAAATTCACCTTGGGGAGATGCGTTTACCTGGTATGCGAGTTTGCCCCCAGGATCGGTAGCATCGTATGCTAAGATGCAGTCTATATTCATGAAAGCGTTCGCTCGTCTTGGCACGCCTATGTCGATATTTGAAGTAATGCGATTAAGGCAAGCAGCTGGAGAGAACCCTGGGCAGTTCCTAATGCGCTTACGCAAGGCCTTGCTCCATTGTAGACCTGCCATTCCTGAAAGAGATCATATGATGGTCGCGTTAAACGCGCTAACGATCCCTCTCAGAAAGCAGTTACAAGGGAAACGTTTCAGCGATCTTTATAATTTGGCCAGGAGAGCAACTGAATACCATCAACTGTTAATGGAAGAGGCTCAGTCTACTCGGGCATGTTAGGTGGAACCTAATGGTTTTGAAGTAGACATGGCTGAGTTTGTAAAGGGTGACGCCACTGTTTGCGATCCGCTGGCGAGGAAAAACTCAAAGGCTAAGGCATCCCAGAAATCTGGTGAAGGGAGGAAATATTTCTTTGATGTAGACAAGGCGGATGCGTTCTTTGACTGGCTTCTTCAGCGAAAACGAATCAAGCTAAAGCCAGGCCATAGGGTGCCCCAGACTGAAAGAGAGAAAGGCAGGAGTTATTGCAAATGGCACGGGTCGTTCACACATACGACTAAGGATTGCCTGTCGTTCAGGAACATAATTCAGGATCATATTGAGTCAAAAGAGTTGTGTTTTCCTGAAGTAGACGAAGTTACTATGGTTGATGATAAACCTTTTGATGATGAAATTATCATCCACACGTTTGACATTTTTTATGCCGATGGCAACGTAATAGAAACTAACTTTAATATCTCCTGCAGGAGACAAAGACCCCAGGGGAGACCATTATCGTGAACGCTTTGCTCCGTTGATTAACTGACAAAGGCGTAGTCACTTTTCCGGTAAAAAATATTGCTGACGACATGTGTTGGTGACACATGGACGACACACACTACGGACATGTGCCATACCTTTAGAAAGTATCTGCAGAATAATCAAGGAGACACCTTGTATGACTTATCCCCACTTGAGGAAGTGGCCATGGGAATAGTTTCCCTTGCATCGCGCTTTGCTCTCACTAGCCTGTAGAAGAGACAAACTCTCATTAGAAGTCCCCCGGGAGTGGAGCATAGACCTGCCAGTCGAGGAGGGAGAGGCGGTCACTATGGCCGTGGAAGGACCAGGGAAATCGCTGGCTAACAGCTCCGCAACCTCGAGCGTCCTAACCGCCCGCTCAACTTTGATGAGGGTCGTGTCCAACAAGGAGCTGGGCATGAAGCGGATAAGATGGACTTTACCGGTGAGTCACAACTTGGAGGAACCAGCAAGGTAAATATCTTAATGTGCCTCAACAAGTTACTAGCTCCCACAGGAGAACTATTAAGCAAAGCAATGGCCCACCCAAAGTAGATGTGCAGGCCATTCGTGCAGGCCCACCAATAGCTTAGTTCCTGGAAGAAAAGATGCTCTACCAAAGATGCAAGCTGATAGCACATAACAAGATTGTGATTTCACAGCTATCACCCCCTGCTGTGTCAACTACTTCTTCAAGCTGGTAGATTTGTCATCGGAACGGACGATCGTTGTCGAGTCGACTCACTTGGCACCTCTAGGTACAAACGAAACTAATAATCATTCTCGGTCACAACAGGTAACGGCCGGCGAAATCACTGGATATGACCCAATATCTGGAGACTTCGTGGTTCGCTTGGTTCTAAGAAACCAAGGATGGTTAAGTGAATAATCCTTCAAAACATTGGCAAAAAGCCATTGGCAAAACGCCTTTACCGCCAAGAGGAAGTCGCAAGAGAAGGGAGAGACATCTAAGTAACGTCATTAGAAGGCCCAGGCCTACTCCATCGAAAGCTACTTCCCCTACCAAGGTGACTATGAAGGAATTGAAAGCTGAACTAGAATGCGTCGAGTCTACGGACTATTCAGAAGACCAAGTTCAAGCTTTGATAATAACCCCCTCCGGAGTGGTGCACCAAGTGATTTTGAAGGTGAGGGAAAGCCTGTGGTGAGTTGTAATGCCCTCCCTTCCCAACGGACTTCTCGAGTAACTATAAAGAGACGCCAACGAAAGGTAAGATTCCTCTCCCTTTTATGGCAGACTGTCCGCTTGGCTTCCAACTACATTGGTTTAGAAAGCCATCTGACATTATGAAGCAACACATGCATTCTTTATATATTACCGCCACCTTTGACGGTACCCTGGTGAGGGAGTTCTCATCGATAATGGAGCCACAATAAATGTGTTGCCTTTGTCCAAGTACAGAATGCTTGGATACAGCCTCCAGGGATTAGTTAAAACTAACATTTCTATGAGTGGTTTCAATGGCAGAAAATCTGAATGCCTAAGAGTATTCTCAGTGCACCTGGGAGTCGGACAACAGGAGAAAGAAACTGCATTCTTTGTCATAGACATAGTTCCTACTTTTAATGCTTTGCTAGGCTGTGATTGGCTTCATAAAGTCGCGGGTATACCCTCTATTTACACAGAGAATTGATGTTATGGCTTGACTCTGAAATTGAAATCATTAAAGCTAATGAGTATTCGTGTTGTGATAAAGATATTTTGCACGCAAAGGCAAGCAAAACTGTCAAAGGCCTCACGTTGGAACAGAGGTACAAGCTGGGCGATCCTACTGTCGGTCCCCTCGGCAACCATCTGGGAAGTTTGACTATATTGTTTCCTATGGAACATCACATCCAAAACCTGCGACCGATGCGATCACTCCATCAAGATGGGAGGATGAGTTCAGTGTAAGGATATAGAAGAAATCTTACAAGAAGTCAATTCGGAAGGGCCACCGAATGGTGGAAAGATAAATGGTCACATTAATCAAGATGAGAGTGGCGTAGCCCTGGAAGAGGTGGCTAAAAGTCAGGGAAGTGTTATCACGAAGTTGGAGCCCGATAGACTCCTAAGGGAAGGGACTTATGGACCATAAGAGAGAAGTAAGCAAAGCAGTCACTGATGTGCTGTAGCGGTTGCAAGTCTACAAGGAAGGCCACCATTGTTGTTGCGAACGATCCACGTCTTTGCTTTCAATAAATTCAGGGACGTCCAAGATACCTGATGATTGTAATAAGCCAATTTATGCTTATTTAGGAGTTAGTGAAGTCCGGGAATCTTTGATGATGCCGTGTGACCCGCTAGTTAGTGTCAAATTAGGAAGTGAGCCTAGGAACATTTTTATCATTTCTTCAGCTAATAAAACTTTATTTAACACAATCCGAGAAGTGCTTGAAGCATTTAAAGATTGGTTTGCATGGGACTACTCGGAGATGTCGAGTCTAGATAGGAGACTCGTGGAACATACGTTGCCCATCAAGAAAGATTTCAAATCAATCCAACAAGCACCTCAACGAATGACTAGAGAAGTAACACATTTGGTGTTTGAAGAGGTGAAAAAACTCTTTCGAGCAGGATACATAAAGACATCACGATATACAAAGTGAATTTCCAGTATAGTGCCTGTAATGAAAAAGAATGGTAAGATTATGGTATGTATAGACTTTAGAGACTTAAACCGAGCGACTCCAAAAGATGAATACCCTATGCCTATCGTGGATGATCTTGTAGACAAAACGGCCGGTCACCAAGTTATTTCGTTTATGGATGGATTTTTCAGGGTATAATCAGATTTTCATCGCAGAAGAAAATGTGCATAAAACCGCATTTAGATGTCCCTTGTGTATTTTTGAATGGGTGGTAATGCCGTTTGGTCTAAAGAATGCCGACGCCCCCTATCGAAGGACAATGAATGCAATATTTGATGCCTCCTTTGGAAAAACCGTGATAGTATATATTGATGACATAGTTGTTAAGTCTACGAGAGAAGATTTACATGTAGATCATCTCCGTAATGCTTTTATGAAAATGAGGGAATATCAACTTAAACTCAACCCTTTAAAATGTGCCTTCGGAGTTAAGGCAAGGCATTTTCTATGATTCCTGGTACACAAGCGCGGTATAGAGATGGATCAAAATAAAGTCAAGGCCATTCAGAATCTGGTCGCTCCAAGGACCAAAAAGGAGTTGCAAGCTTTCTTTGGAAGCGTGAATTATCTCCGTAGATTTATTGGCAATGTAGCAGGAAAAACGGAAGTGTTTTCTACTCTGTTAAGGGGAAAAGGAGATTACATCTGGACTGCCAAACATGAAGAGGCCTTCAATGCTCTCAAGGAGTATTGATCGAACCCTCTAGTGCTAGCACCTCCACAATGTGGGAAACCTTTCCTTCTCTATGTGGCAGCCACCAAAACAACTATTGGAGCTATGCTGGCCCCAACAGACGAAAATGGACGAGAAATGGCCATATATTATCTTTCAAGATTGCTGTCACCAATGGAAATGGGATATACCCTAAAGGAGAAGTTATGTCTACCAGCTTTTTATGCCGTCACAAAACTGGGACATTACATTGGAAACAGTGAAGCCTTTGTTGTGTCTAAGTCTCCTATTATTAAGTACTTTTTTGAGAGTCCACTTTTAGTTGTACGAATTAGTAAATGGAGTTTGATTCTTTCACCATACGACCTGAGGTATAAGCCTCAACAATCGGTTAAAAGGCCAAGCACTACCTGATTTTTTAGCTGAACATGATCCAACCTTGTCTATAGAACAAGAAGAAGAGAACGAAGATATTTGGCAAGCGTGATTTGATGGTTCATCTACAAAGGACGGAGCCAGAATAGGTATTCACATGATAACGCCAATGGGCAAAGATATCATGTTAGCTTTCCGGTTAAAGACAATGCCGACAAACAATGTCACTGAGTACGAAGCATTGGTAACTGTGCTTAAGGAACTAATATCTCTAAGAGCAAGGCACGCTCAGGTTACGGGTGATTCTCAATTAATCATTAATCAGGTTAACCAAAAATGCGCATGCCAGGATAAGCTCTTGCCTTATCTTGAACTGGTAAGAGAGTTGTCTACGCAATTTGAACGGATAACATTTCGATTTATAGGACACGAAGACAATACTGTGGCCAATAATTTAGCGTAATTAGCTTTTGGCAACAAGGTCACTACCAAGCAGAATAAGATTCATGAGGTTCAAGCACACTTACATCCAGGAAAGACTGTTTTGGTTACAGACATAATGGACCAAAACAAGGATTGGAGAAAACCTCCTATAGACTTTTTGTCAGACCCTAACCAGAAGGCCAAACAATGCACTAAAGTACAAGCACTTTCGTATGTCTTAATAGACGGCGTTTTCTACAGGAAGAATGTAGACGGAGTTTTGTTAAGATGTGTCGACTTAGATGAAGCAACTCCGATAATGTTAGAAACCCATGAAGGGCTTTGTGGATCACATCAGTCAGGGATAAAGATGTGTTGGGCAATACGAAGACATGGCTTTTATTGGCCATTGATGATGAAAAATTGCATTGAAATGGCCAGAGGTTGTCAGGAGTGTCAACGGCATGGTCCAGCGACTCGTGCCCCAGCCACGGACCTCATTCCGGTTATTAAGCCTTGGCCTTTCAATACTCGGGCACTGGACATAATAGGAGATACATCCCTACTCTAGTCGAGGGGACACATTCATCCTGGTAGTGACTGATTACTTTACTAAATGGGTAGAAGCACAAGTCTACAAGAAGGTCGATCATAACGAAATCATTGGTTTTCTACGAACTTGCATCATATACAGATTTTGTGTTCCCCAGAATATCGTTGTCGATAATGGAACAGCATTTAACAGTTTGAAAGTGAGGGAGTTCGCAGAGGAGTTTGGTGTTACTATTACCAATTCTACACCTTATTACCCCCAAGCGAATGGATAGGCTGAAACCACCAATAAGTTGATCAAAAACAATATGCATAAAATGGGTTGGACTTGATTCACGGAAATGGCATGAAGTGCTGGATGACACCTTGTGGGCCTTGCGAGTCGCTAAGCGAGAAAGCATCGGGGAATCTTCATTCACACTAGTATATGGTCATAATGCAGTGTTACCTATTGAGATAAGGCATAAGTCACTTCGCGTTTGTAAACCTTAGTTACAGGACGAAGCTATGCTCGTGGCTCTAGAGGAACTGGAGCGGAAAAGGGTAGAAGTAATAGACAAAATAGAGGTGCAAAAGATGAGAATAGCCCGACACTATAACAAGAAGGTGGTACATAAACACTTTCAAGTCGGTGATCTAGTTTGGAAGATGATATTGCCAATGAAGACTAAAGATCAAATTTTAGGTAAATGGTCCCCAAATTGGGTGGGACCATATCAGGTGAGCGAAACTTACTCAGCAAATAGCTATAGGTTGTCAACTTTTGAAGGGGTCAAACAACCGTTGAAGATCAATGGTAAGTACTTAAAACTCTACAAGAAAACTATTTGGGAATCCCATGAGAAGGTTTTGAGAGAAGGATTCCCAAGCATTTGGAAACAAATTGCCCAAAGGTAAACCCAAACGAAAGCTAATAAAGCAAGTAGGTGGCAACAATTCAGTAAAAGCATTAACCAGCTACCAAGATAGAAACAACAATGCTAAAAAAAAAGAAAGTCATTTTTTCCCAAAAGGGAGGACATTTCTGAGTTTCTGGAATTCAGGATCTGGTCATCGAATGTGCAGCATCCACGAAAAGCATAGTTAGGGCCTTTTTCCTGGTCCGCTTCATGATGACCTCATTCCGTCGGCGGAACCAAGACATTAGATATTCTTGATCCTTAGAGGAGTCATGAGTGGCCCGTTTAGCTAACAGTGAGTCAATGACAACAATTCGGTCCGTAAGGTCGTTTTTCAGGGCCAGGAGTTGGGAAATAAGGTTTTGCACTTCTGTTAGCTGAGAAGACAGGACTGCTTTCTGCTGGTGAAAGAGTTGGACATAAGCTGCTGTTGCGGCCTAAGAGTTCTTGATATCTTGAATTTTGGCTTCGGCATCACTGAGTATGTCGAGATCCGCCACGTAGGCAGACCACTCAGTCCAGAATTGGTCTTTAAAGCTCAGGCAGGCTGCAAGCATTTCGTCAGTCACCCTAGGAGAATCCTCAATCTCCTGGACACAGGTTTGGAGGGTCTTAAATTCTTCCTCATAGAATATATCAAGGCGGAGGAGGTCACCAACCAATCTGATCAACGTTCTTCCACAGTTGTTGTTCAATTTCACTGAGCTGAGGGATAGGTTCCTTGGTACCTGAAGGACCCTCCCCTGATGAGCCAAGAGATTTCTCACCTGATGGTAAACCGAGGATTGAACTGATTGGACTTACAGCTGGCACAGCCTCAACAGCACCAGGATTAACATCCGCAGTGCTGGAAGCCTCTTGCTCAGCAGCCTTAATTACCTCCGCGATTGTGGCAGACTTATCATGGGGTATCCCTTGGCCCGGACTCTTGGGATGGTCAATCTGCAACAAGGAGTAATAAACCAGTTATATGAAAGAAATAAGAAAATGAGTGGTAGAATCAGCAACTATCTCATGATTAGGAGCAGTTGGCTCCATGAAAACTGTAGACTCAGCAGTGGTCATTCCTTAGAGATTTGGTCCCTGTAGAAAGGGGTGGTTAGTCAGGAATGACTAGCAGAAGTTTAGCATAAAAAAGGATATACTTACATCTCTAATGTTGGAGTCTATCGAAGGGTCGTCAGTTTCTTCAACAAGGAATTCAGAGGGGTCAGATCTAACTCTTGAATTTCATCTCTCTGAAGGTAAGAGTTGAAGAACATAGTCAGAGAGCCAGTAGTTTGAGGAAAGTGTAGACTGTGATATACCTTGGAAGGCGACATTTCTACGTCATTGTCCTAAAGAGGAATGTCAACATTCTTGGAAGAATACCCAGTCAACTGGAGTAGGATCTTTGACATCAGGGTCACTGGTGGAAATGAGCCTACGTTGCTTGAAAGTAACTGACAGGGTTTCTTCTTCACAATCAGAGTTCTCAGGGGTTGGAGGAGCCTCTTTCTTGGAAACCTTTTTTTTTCTTGGTCTCAACTTGCTTCCCTTTAGTAGCGGGGGCTGCGCCTTGGCGACGAGAATGGGTCATACGGCCAGAAGGGGGAGGATGACTGTAGTCAGGAGAAGATCCTCCTGAATCAACTGTGAGAGCTGAGAGGTAGAAATCGCTCAGTGAAAAGTAACATATAAGGAATAGAAACAAAAGATAAGGATACATACTTATTGGTTTCTAACCAATCTTCAGCATCATTTCCGTGGTGAGGTGAAGATATGGATCCTGAGAATTATCAAGAAAAAGCATATGCTCTGTAGCTCGTGAAAAACAATTGCCCACTGAACAAAAAACAACTCTATGGCGTGGCTCGGGGTGGTCTCTAACTAAAATTCCACGTGACGAAGCTTGGTCTTCTCTGTAAGGAGAATAAGGGAGGCATGGAAGGTTTCTTTAGAGAGAATGCTGCGAACTCTAGAATGCATGGGAATTTTGAGAGAATCCGTGAAAGGAACTGCAGAGCTCTGAATGAAACCCAGTTGCCTTGCGCAGTGCTGGGGATTGTAAGCCTCATAGCAAAATCCGCTCTTATTTGCACATACCAGATCCTTGCTGGTCAGAACGACATCCCAGTACAAGCTTGGGGTCAGCCTCTGTCTACGTTTCAAAATGACATGACCAGAAAGAAAATGGACCTAATTATGCTGATCGCCTCTACCAGGGTCTGCCAGATGACGCAGATGAGTCGTCACTGAAGCACGAAGCCAGTTGTCCTTTGAACGGTAGTAAGAATGCAGGATATAAGCGCCATAACACTCAACCTTGGTAGCCCCTGAAGGCTCTAGAAGCCAGTCAATCTGGGCATCCAGACGCAAGACCATAAGTGAACAATCCATAAGGGGCCACCTGTTGGAAACCTAGGGAAAGATTCCGTAGACGCGCTGTTCTCATGGAGGCTCAGGTATACTAAACCTAAGAGAAAAGGGGCAACGGCGATCCTGCTTGTAGTCGTGCTAAGGAAGTTGGTAATACCATAAATAAATTTGGAAACCTTCTTCCCAGTAAAGCAAAAGATGTACTCGCTAAGCCAGACGGAAAAGAACTAAACCTCTTGCTCTTTGCCCCAGGCGTCTAGGTTATCTCCTTTAATCATTTTCAAATGATTCTCTGCGGTGCTAACAATCTGGATCATTTCGCTTGGGTTGTAGTCATCATTGGACAGGTGGAGACGAACAGGGGTATCAGATACAGAGCAGTTGGTCAAGAAATTGATGTCCTCTAGGGTAATAGACACAGAATCATTCCAAAAAGGAAGAAGGCTTGCACATACCCGTGGGTCGCACTTTTTGGTGGCAATAAACAACTGAAAGAACTGCCAGAGATCACAGAGCCATAACTTGTGCTCGAGCTTCCTAAGCCAGAGAGCAAACCACTTGTTGATAACAGATTTTTCCACAGAGGGAAAGCATAGAAAGCCGCTCTTTTTCTCCCAGTTCAAGGGAGTAGTGAACTCCTTTTGCACAGAGGGGTATGGGGTGCGCAGTGCTTAGATAGTTGTGTGACACGGTCTTGGGAAAAAGTGTTGGAGCGAGAAGGGGCCCAAGAGTTAGAACATCGCCATGAGAGTCGGCAATCTGGATCACGCCTGGAGGTCCGGCACAGTGTTTATGCCACTGGAAAGTAGCGTAGTCTGACATAGCCGGAAAAAGGAGCAAGTTAGGGTTTCGTAGAGAGAGAGGAAGGAAGGTCTTTCTGGCAAAAGAAGCTTGCTGGGAGGGAATTGAAGAGATCATCTGGTTTTATTTTGAATGCCAGTCTGACAAGTGCTCAGGCGACTCATGTCACTTCAACAAAAAAGGAGGGGCTTATGTTGACATGACGGAGTATTTTGGGCCTAAATTAAGTATGGTCCATACGAAGTGGTGTTGAGGCCCATTGGTCCAGAGGGAAAGCATGGATTCGTATTAAGTCTACGAGGAAAGACGCTAAGTCTACACAAGCCCCAAACTGATAGACAACGTGGGTAAACGCCATGTCTACAAGGATCAATTTGTTACCGAGATTTCTGGAAGTCAGTTGGGAAGACCACGACCTGGGAAGATACTCTGATAACGTGTTAAACACCACAGGTGTATCAAGATTTAATATAAAAAAGAGAAGATTCTTCTTAGCAAGACACGACAATCAAACCAAGATATACTTTACATTGTTCGTCAACCCTTTAGTTTTAGTTAACAGGCGACCAGACCCCGACCTGGGTGAACTTGCAAGGGTTCTTGGTCTTCACTTCCACCATCAGAGTGAGCAACCATAGCTCTAATAACCAATCTCCGCCTTCACTCCATCGTCTCGGTGAGCAGTCGTAGCCTCACAACCTAATACTGCCAACACTCCATCGTCTTGGTGAGCAACCGTAGGCTCGATACCAAAGCTCCGCCATCACTCCACCACCAGGCATCCAGATCCACCACTACCTTCAACCACACTCCGCCCATCACCTCTCCAGAAGCCAAATTCCACCAATTGTTGCCTTCAACCACAAATTGTCGTATTGAAAAATAGCGGGTTCAATCTCTAGTCACGGATGAAGCACATGAGTCCCCTGATTCTGTACTCCAAGTTATCCGAAATGTAGATGGGCTGAGGGTCTAACGAATATCCGCTAGAGCTTCAGGGAAATCTGTTGATGAAGGCGCTGGGGCTGTAGAAGCTTGATCTGGCGAGCCTTCAGGTGTGGCGAAGATCACCAGGGCTGTAGAAGCTTGATCTGGAGAGTCTTTAGGAGTGACGAAGATCACCGGGGCTGTAGATGCTTGATCTGGAGATGAGCGAAGAACACCAAGGCTGCTGTAGAAGCTTGATCTGGAGTCTTCTAAAGATGGACGAAGAACAACAGGGCTGTTGTAGAAGCTTGATCGGGCAGCACTTCGTCGTCGATCGGGTGAGGAAAAGATGCTCGAAAACTTCGCTATCGAAGGAGCTCCACACTCTTGAAGTTGTGTCCCAATTAGGGGGAGGGGACTCCCTTAGGAGTTAAAGGACCCTTTAGTGCTTTTTCTAGCCGATGTGTGACAAAGAGGCATGGGCTTGAGGGCTATATTGGGCGGACTTTGGATTGGGCCGAAGTTTGAAGGGGCCGAAGTATGGGTCACGCCCAATTTATTTCTTTTATTGGGTTAGGCTTAAACAAATATATAAGCCGATTGAACTTGAATTTATATAATCCCAATGTCATGCTTTGTTATATATTATATCGATCGATATAACATATAGTTTTGGACCGAATGACATCATTTCGACATTAATAAAATTTTAATGTCTACAGATGCCCCCATTTTAATTCGTATCTCGTATGCATATATATATAGCAGAGAGATTAGAATTAAAGTACATGAATATTGGACTGGGAGGTGGGATCAATAAGACACATGGTGTGTATTTTATGTATTCATATCTCAAATGAAGATCCACTCCTTGATTTATCCATGATATCATATCAACACCACATTGGATTTTTGTCAGGTATAGTGTGGAAAGGAGGTAAGTAATATCTCATTTGATCTTCAAATCATGTTGCGGTTTTGCGGCTTTTACAGATATCTTTACGAGATTGCATATGATATTTCACTGAAAAATATTTTCCAATATAATTTTGTGCTGTCCACAGCACTCGCGTACTTTCCATAAATTGTGAACCCGATTAGTCATAACCCGGATCTTGCGGGTGTGATTGCGTTTCCTCTTGCAGATATTGAACGGATATCAGATTAGATGAATCTTACTTAGACCTTCTTATCAACGCGAGATTGCATGAAAATCTCAAAGTCAACATAGCCCAAGATTTACCTTGGTCAAATATTGAATGATAGTCTCCACCAACAATATCGTGGGATGAATTTGATTCTCCAAAAAGATTGCAACTGTGATACATTCCTATGAAAAATCAATTTTTGTACTCTTTGATTTAGATATTGGATCTTGGTGATTTTACAGCCCCAAAGATAATCTGATTAAAGTATATTACCATGAAATACTTCTCCCAATCTCACATAATCTGTGATTTACACGTAAGATCTCATACAAATATCTGATTTGTGCGTAAGATCTAGTGATCACAGAATATCTTTTTGAAAATATCTGATATGTGCATAAAATATATCATTGCTAACTTTACAAATAGGGTTCCCGTGCTTCACTTTTTTTCTTTGTGACACTCTTCCTTCTTCCTCTTACTTCTTCTTCTCTTTTATGCGTGAAGTCTTCAGCGATTCACCACTTGATATTTGTCGCAGGCGCACTTTCGTCTCCAATCTTGTTTGGTGGCCCTAAGTTATGGGTTCAATCTTTTTCCCAATGCCACCTTCTAATTTTTTTTCTCCCTTTTGTATTAGCTAATTCCTCCGCTTGACCATCAATAATGATATATCACACCCACGAATTCTTCCTTCTTTCTGTCTTTTTTTTTTTACAGAAATCGAGCATGGATTCTAATACGCAGGACACTTTACCATCATACGTTTGACGTGTCGCAACTCGGAAGCCCTTATTAGCATTGGTAAGGTGAAACTGACTTGATATCTTGTCCACCACTCATGTCTCGTTATTTTCCTTCTGATCATATTTTGATAGAGGTTTTTTTTTTATGTTCCCAAAAAAGATTTACAGGAGCCGTGGGTTGTGCGCTTCTTTTTTTTTAAAGTATCTTTGCCGATCCCATATAATCTTGAATTTATTATTCCAGAGCCATGGTTTATTTCAAGGAGACGACTTCATCTGGACAAAATTATCCGTGTCTTGCGGAGGACGAGAACTCACAACAAGAAGACTCGTTGAAGTTACTATGTCTTTAACCCAAAATCGGCCATTATGCTCCTCGAATCAAGGTTGGCTTCAAACAAGATAACATTCAACACTGGTCGAAGGAGATTCCAGATGATTCTTACCGCCCCAAGGCCTGGTCTTTGGTGTCACCATCTACAACGTCTTATGCCGAGTCAAAACCTTCGCTTACATTAGGAAGAAAGATCATATCAGGCGAATCTCGTTGGGAAGGGTATTTTCGGATGCGCGGCGAATTCACATATATCCCAAAGTATTGGGAGCAGCTGGATGATGCGACATCTCGCAACAAGGGGATTCTCGAACAAGCTAATATATTGGAGGTTGTATATTGCTCGCGTTATACTTATGATCGCAATAAGGATATCCTACGTGCTTTTTGCGAAGCATGGTGTCCAGACTTCAATACGCTCGAGACGTCCATGGGAGATATGTCAATCGCACTATGGGATCTATATAATCTCGGAGGTCTTCCTGTTAACGGTGACATGTATGAAGAGACGGTGCCTTGCATAAGGGAACTCACTGGTTCATCCCCTGATGGAAGGTTTCTCCCGAAGAGTTGCCAATATTTATTTAAAGCCTTCCAACATCTTCGAGGAAGTAAGAAGACAGTTCAAATTTCCAGCTGGATTGACTACTGGTTTCAAGGTGAAGCAACGTATGGCAAACCACCTAAGCGTGTGTCGAAGAAGCTTATTCGTCCCAAAGCCACTCATAACCCGTATCTTCCTATTCCGGCAGTGCATCCATGGGGCACCAAAGAAGAAGCTCCCTTCGAGAAGCTAGGAATTGGGAGTCATGCTCGTCAGCCAACCTACTTGTCTGCATTCGTAGCTTGCTAGTTGTGCGTTTTCGTCTTTCCGTATAATGATGGCCTTTACGTCCCGAGAGTTTTAAAGTTCCGAGTTTAATGGCGACAGGGAAGACTTTTAGCCTAGCAATGCCAATGTTAGCCTCTTTATATCGCGGCTTGAATGAAATATCCAAAGCTACTATTGTTGGCAATCCCAAGACTTATTTTTCTGCTCACTATATTTACGGATGGTTGGCGTACTACTTCAAGACTCATTATCAAGTCCCAGTTAAAGTGAAAGGCCCCTTGATGACTAGGTATTCCGAAGAAGGTGGAGCTATTTATTACGACACACGTGCGGCAAGAAGCCATATTCATAATGGGGACAACATATTTTGGAACGCCAACCTTTTCAGCAAACATGGCGATTTTCGTCTGAGGGACGATCATAATATGAATGTCCCGGCTATGAACTTTTTCATGAGTATTCGCCCCTGCCATCTGACCCTAAGGTGCAATGGTTTTTTTATTGTAGAGCCTTATACTCCATCACACTACAGTCGCCAATTTGGCTTCTGCTAAGATATTCCTCCTGCATTGAAAGACGATGTGCGCCTGACATCTTTAGAAGAGGGTTTCGAATTATGGCGTTTTTCGGCACGACATGGTATCGGCTCTCACTTGTACGTGCTTGCTATCCCGACCAAACTGTGTAGTTATGAAACAATGAAGTACAATAAATGGTGGACATCCAAATATGACGACTATCTAAGGCGTGGTATCGAGACCTTGATTGATCGATCTCGTCCTCCCCCTCTTATGAAGGACGATATTTGTGAGAAGCACAAGCCAAAAGAGCGGATTAGAATAACTGTGAAGAAGAGATCCACCTCACCTGGTATGACTAAAACAACTTCATTCATATCCTTTAGCGAGAAGTGTAACACATTTTTTTTCTGTCGAGGACTCTGAAGGATCGAGCACCGAGGAGAAGCATTTCAAAAACATATGACAGCTAAAGCCTACATTGGCAAACGACGTCGAAGATGTGCTTCCTACTTCTTGTATCTCGCCAAACTCGGATGAGTCGGTAAGCATCTCATGCTTACGCATCATAATTATTTCGGGTCATTAATATGTATGTTCATTGGTTGGTGGAAAGTCATTCACAATAGAAGAAAATGATGATCATCTCACCTCGACTCCAGTTGCCATAAACAAGCTAGAACCAATTCGGGGAGAGCAACCATCTCGAAAGAAAAGATCATCGATGCCAGCTCGGACTCTAGAAAGGATAGCTTAGTTCGAAGGGAATAAAGAAGTTGATGACGATTCTGTCGATCCTGACTTGAGCACATCAGCTGTGGCCTCTCGAGCTTATAAAAGATTTGCGGCAAGTATATGGAAAGACATCAAGGAGAAGATTTTCAAGAGTCCCTTTAGTCAAGGTCACACAATTATTGAGGAGCTCAAGTATATTCTCAATCTCATCGATGAAAATGAACATTTGGAATGGGCTCCTATCCGCGTCTTGGTGGAAGAGTACATGCAAGGATCAACTAAATATTCGGATATGATGGCCACCGTTGAAGGGACGATGACATCGCAGTTGAAACCAAGATTGAAGATCTTCGGAGACAATTATTTGATTGCATTGAGGCAAAAGCGACCTTGGAGGACTCTCTGGAGCAAACCGCTGCTATCACTAAGGAGGCAGATGAGGACATTGCAAATTTGAAGAGGGCTATGTCTGCTTTGAAGAATACCAGGATAGTCCGTGACGAAGATCGCTTATCCTTAAATGAACTTCGAGAGCAGCTGAAGAGGACTCGTGAAGAGATTGTACAGTTTACTTGGGAAGCTTGATTTCATCTTTCTAGCTTGTTTAGGCTCTAGAATAAGACTTTCCTTCCCTTTTTATGTAGGACTATCATTTCTTCGAATGAATAAAATCATTTTCTTTTTAAAGTCGTTCATCCCTTATATTTGTGCGAACCACGACTTTTTTTTATTATTAAGCCGTTCACAGTTTATACTCGTGCGGGCCAGTTTATACTTTTTTTTTTTGTCGTGCAGTTTAGGCTCATGTGACACGGAGTATTACTCTTCATGCATAATACCGCTTCAAGAACTTCCCGTTGATTGGTCCAACACGTACTCCATCTTGATCAATTATCTTATATGCGGCCCTAGTGTAAGCTTCTTGGACGACGTATAGGCCATCCCACTTCGAGGTGAACTTGCTTCCAGTATTGTATATTATGATTATAGGTCTCCTCACCGCAAGTACGAGATCACCAACTTGGAAGGAACGTTGACAAACTTTCTTATTAAAAGACATGGACAACCTTGCTTGGTAGCACTCGATTCGCTGTTGTGTTTCCAGACACTTTTCATCCAAGGCTTCCAATTCCTGTAACCGCAGTCGCGCATTATCTTCCTGACAAAGTTCCTCCTATATAGCTACTCCTAGAGACGGTATTTGTCGTACAAGTGGGAGGACCGCCTCAACACCATAGGCCAATGAGTACGACGTCATCTGGGTCGCGGTTCTATATGTCGTTCAATATGCCCATAGAGCTTCTCCAACTCGTTCGTGCCAATCTTTTCTGGCTTTATCAACCACCTTTTTGAGGAGGTTACATAGCGGCTTATTGAATGCTTCTGCCAATCCATTTGCAGCCGAATAATACATGGAGGAGTTATATTGCTTGAAGCCAAATTGCTCGCAGAATTTATCCATGGCCTTATCAGAAAAGTTCCAGCCATTATCAGTGATGATATAGCGAGGCACACCATAACGAAAGATGATATTATTTTTTATGAAGGTGATAACCGTTTCTTTCTTCACCTCCAGAAAAGGTGCCGCTTCTGCCCATTTTGAAAAATAGTCAATTGCTGCCAAGATATATGAATCGCCCCCTGACGATTTAGGCGTGATAGGGCATACGACGTCTAGCGCCCATGCTTCAAATGACCAAGATGCTACAGTTGGATGAAGTGGCATGGCGATTGATGGATGTAGTTGGCATGAAACGGACAAGCTTGGCATCTCTTGGCATACTCCATGCAGTCCTTCACCATAGTCGGCCAGTAATAACCTATTCTCTTTAATTGGAAATGAAGTTTGGGTCCAGACTGATGACCTCCACATACTCCAGAATGCGCTTCTTCTATTGCTTTGGTGGCTTCTTCTTCTCCAAGCCACCGCAAGAACACTCCATCGAATAATCGCCGATAAAGAGTATTCTTGAAATATATGAACCGAGGTGTTCCTCGCCTAACATCTACCTTCTGTCGAGGATCATTAGGCAACTTTCCGTGCTCAAGAAAGTCAGACTGGTTATCTCCAGTCTTGGTCTTCCACATTATAGACAGAGATGATATTGACTTCTTATTCTTCCTCATCAAAGGTTAGAGGATCTACCCAAGCTTGACATAATCAAATACTAACTTGCTTGTCCACCGAAGTGAGTGCAGAAGCGAGGTTCGCCAAGGCATCTGCTTGCGCATTTTCTTTTCTTGGTATATGACTTATTATAAAATCCTGGAACCACCCTACGAGTTTAACTGTATAGTCATGATATGGCAAAAGCTCTGACTTGCGAACTTCATATGTAGATAGAAGTTGATTGATCACAACCTTGGAGTCTCCATATACCCTTAAACTATGCACTTTATTATCCATGGCCATTTCTAACCCTAATATGAGGGCTTGGTATTCAACCATGTCATTCGAGCATAATTGTGTAAGGGTGTATGCATATGGGATGATATCTCCATCAGATGTGACGAAGACAACTCCAGCTCCTGCACCTCTTTGGTAGCCGATCCACCAAAGAACATCTTCCATGGACGGGGAATATCTACCAACATCACCTCCTCGTCGAGGAATTCCTTAGAAATTTTTCAGTCATCTGGGATAGGATGATCTGCTAAGAAATCAGCCAAAGCTTGCCCTTTCTCGGCTTTTTGAGGCACATACGAAATCTTGAACTCCTGGAGCATGAGTGCCCATTTCGCTAGACGACCAGGTAGTACTGGCTTTGACATGATGTACTTGAGAGGATGTACTCGTGATATGAGGCGAACAGATTGGCTTGCAAATAATGTAGCAACTTTTGTATAGTAAACATCAATGCGAGGCATGTCTTCTCAATTGGAGAATAATTCAACGCTACACCAGTCAAGGTTCTGCACAAACAATATAAAGCATTCTCCTTTCCGTCATCATTCTCTTGGGCTAACGAAACCACTAATGAAGCTTCTTGTGCTGCTATATACAATATGAGTGGTTTACCTTGGATTGGTGCACTTAAGATCGGCGGCTTTGATAAATATGCCTTTATGCTATTGAAAGCATCCTTACATGCTTCATCCCACTCAAAAGGGGTATCTTTCTTCAGTAACCGATGAAAAGGATGACATCGTCCAGCCAAATTCGATATAAATCTCCGGATATATGCGAGCTTCCCTGAAGGCTCTTCAGCTCGTGTATATTCCTTAGTTCTAGCATCTTCATAATCTTATCTATCTTTAACTGGTCGACCTCTATGCCTCGATGCCGGACGATGAAGCCAAGGAATTTGCCCGAAGTGACCACAAATGCACACTTCATGGGATTCATCTTCAGTTGATATTTACACCATCTGTCAAATACTTTTCTCAAGTCATCGGTATGATCATGCCTTCGTTTGGACTTGACAACCAAATCATCCACGTAACACTTTACTTTTTTATGTAACATGTCATCGAAGATGTGTTTCATTGCTCTTTGATAAGTTTCTCCTGCATTCTTCAACCCAAAGGCATTACGTTACAACAATATATTCCTTTTGGTGTAAGAAAAGCTGTCATTTCTTCATCCATCGGATCCATTCGAATTTGATTATATCCCGACGATCCATCCACAAAACTGAGGGCTTCATAGCCAGTGGTGGCATCTACCATTATCTCAGTGATCGAAAAAGGAAAATCATCCTTGGGACATGCATTATTGAGGTCGCGAAAATCAACACAAACGCGAAGTTGACCATTCGTTTTCTTGGCGGGTTCAATATTTGCGATCCATGTTGGGTACTTCACCTCCCGAATGAATCCAGCTTCGATAAGTTTATTGAATTTAGATAACTCATCGTTGCCCTTTATAGATATCCACGTGTTCGCGGTCATTTTTAACATTTCTCCAGTAGTCACCTCCACAACGGTTTGACGCTTCATCCGGGAAGGAATTTTGCTATGGAGATCATTTGTGTTTTCCATTATGACTGGGACATCTTTCCTGCAGTCGACTTTCTTCCACACCATTCGACTTCTTGGTTGGCCTAACCTTGGTCGTGCAGGTTTCCGACATCAGCGTTTTCTCTATAACACCAAGTCTATCAAATACTGATTTTCGTTCGGACGGGGCTCCAAGTCGATTGAATATTGAAGTTCTCGCAGGTACCTTGGTAGTTTCATCATTGGCCTCGATGTATTGGGTTGAGGCGTCTTTCACTGGGTGACAATTGGGCTTAGGAATAACATACCCAAGACCTAATTTTGACTTTTGTCCATCACTGCCTGGATTAACTTCTTTTGAGACATCACCGAGCGTCTTTAAGTCTTCAGTGTAGCCTGCTGCAGAAAGTAATCTGAAAGTATTTGGATCAAACTCATTGGTGCGCTTATCGGGCAATGAATCCAGATAGAGAATTGCCCCTTGCTTTGGTCGAGCAAAACCTTTTAGTGGTGTATTCATAGGGCCCGCTGTTGTGAGCTTTGTCACAGGCCAATTGAGCTCTTTCAGCAGTATTGTTTTTACACTATCATCACTCAAAAAAGGTGGCTCTCCCGCTTTTCTGAATGCTCTGGGAATGTAGCGCAAAAGAGGTATGTTATACTTCGTCGCATCTTTTGTTTGTGCATTTTCACGCATAAGATCGACTGAAGATTTCTCTTGTTGTATCTGCGCTTGACTCTTTTGGAGCATTCTTTAAGATAGGCTTCAACTTCGAGGCCTCTACATTTGCACTCTTGTTCAAGTAAAACATAGCATCAGCAAAGTATGACTCTGCTTCCGTGAAGGGTTTAGTATCCGCCCATACTGTACATGACACTCCATCCTTAAGGAACTTGAAGCATTGATGGAGAATTGATGCAACGACTCTATATTCCTGCATCAATTGTCGACCTAGCAACATATTATAGGTCGTCCTTGAATCGATGACATAGAATGTCGTGCATGATTCCATGTCACCCATCGTGAGAGAAAGACAAATTTTTCCGATGGCTTGTTGTCCACCTTGATTAAATCTTTGGATTATCAGCCGACTGCTTGAGAGATCATCCACTCCCAAGCCAATATCCTTAAATGCTTTTGATGAAATGGTATTAACGGCACAACCTGGGTCAATCAGGATGCGATTAACCTTTGTGCCACATGTATATCCGGACACAAACAATGGTCGATTGTGGGACTTATTGCCCAGAAGAAGCTTCATCAAAAAACGTGATAATCGGACAATTCTCCTTCACGTTTTCAACTGACATCACAGTAGAACTTTCTGGAATGCCAACCTTTGGTTTGGGCTGCTCTTTATCTGTGTCAATATGGTGACAACATCTGGACAAAGTCGCACGCCTTTGAAATTTTTCGGGGAAGAAATCCCATATCATTATTGGGGATGGCTTCTTAAGAGTTATCTGATCATAAGAACTTTGCTTCTCTATATTTTTCCTGAAGCTTGCTTACCTTGGACTTCTTTTAGAGACTTTTATCCGGACAGGAAGTTTCTTCTCTTGAGGCTTAGGAGTCTTTCGTTCCCTTCTATGAATTACCAAAGTCCAACCTTCTTCAGCATGAACCTCCCCATGGCCAATTGCGCAACTTGACATCTTACTGGCACGATTATTATCAGGTACACTTTCAAATGTCGGAAAGCAGCCAGCTCATCAGGGCTAAACGACCCGAAGATAATATTAGAGGAGTCAGAACTTGCTACAATCACCAAGTTTGAGGAAACCATCGAGCCCAAGTCAATCTTGTTCTGCAAGCTCTGTAACCTTTTCCTTGAAGAAAAAACACTTCTCGATAGGATGGCCCAAAGCACGGTGATACTTGCAAAAGTTTGGATCCCTTGCTCGACTCGCTTGTTGTGGGCGTTTTGATGGAGGGAGTTCATTCATCTTAACAGACAGAAGAAAGTCAAATATATCTGCAACATCTGAATCCGGGAAATGATATTGTTTATTCTGCCTCTCTTCCAAAGTTGGTCGCCTCTTCTCTGTCTAGAGTATTGCTCTAACAGGATTGGAAGCGCCAGATTGACCATTCTCATTTGGTTTCTGGACTTTGACAGGAACAAACCTCACTCTTGAGGTTGTGTCCCAATGAGGGGGAGGGGACTCCCTTTATATAGGAGTTGAAGGACCTTTTAATACTTTATCTAGCCGATGTGAGACAAATAGGCATGGGCTTGAGGGCCATATTGGATCGGACTTTGGATTGGACCGAAGTTTGAATGGGCCGAAGTATGGGTCAAGCCCAGTTTATTTCTTTTATGGGGTTAGGCTTAATCCAATATATAAGCGGGTTGGGCTTGAATTTATATAATACCAATGTCATGCTTTTGTATATATTATACCAATCGATATAACATATAGTTTTGGACCGAACGACATCATTTCGACATTAATAAAATTTTAATGTCTACACAGTCATATATATATATGCATAAAATTTCCATTGATATCACCAAACCTTAGTACTTTTGCATCATTTGTTTATAGGAAAATTCCATATTTCTTTAATTAATTTCACCCTCCAAACTTTATGGTATAGTGATTAATAGAATGAACCGTTACGCTTGTTTCGAATGTTTTTTTCTTGGATTATTTCGAAATGGAGATGAAATTAATTAACTTAGCTGCGAAGGCGGTTTGGTTGGGTGGATGGGTCTTCTTTAATGTTGGCTCTTCCTAACTTTTTCCTATTTGATTTGATGGATTGACTCGGGAAAGCAAGCAAAGATAGAGAAAGGGTTTAATTTAAATTTATTATTGGAAGAAATTGAAAAGGTGTTTGGGCCTTTCCTATCATCTTCCTTTTCTTTCAAGGGCAGCCATTGGATTGGATTTGAACCCCAACTTACACCGCGCTACGTCGTAAGTGTAGGTTCTCACGTTGCATAAACAAATCTGTATCAATAGCAGAAACTTCAGACAGACAACAACAGAACCTTCTGCAGACGCTAGCTTTTGTAGCGCAGAACCTTCTGTAGATGGAGGCCAAATCTAAACAAACAACACTCTGAGCAAATGTCCGTTTCTAGATTTTTCATAGATAGAATGATAAATTGATGCGTGATGCATCAAATTACATAAATATACTAAAGAAAAACCCTTCAACTACCCCATTAAGTAGCACTCATTAACTCTAGACCACTACGCCTTATTTAATTTTTGCCACCATCTAACTCATTAACTCTTCACTAACAACAATATTTAATCTCCATCACATCAGCCTTGAACCAATACAAACAAACTCCTCCTTGGATCAAGTGCTAATAGACACTCCATTCTTCTCCTTTAGCCATTCAAATCTTCTCACTTGAAATGACTTTGTAAATATATCGGCCAACTGCTCTTCTGTGATATAGTAGACCAGTTCTACTTCATCCATCTGTTCCATGCCTCTAAGATAGTAGTACTTCACCTTATGTTCAAGTTTTGCATCGTAGAAACCTCCCTTCTTCTCTACAGAAGTCTTCTCCTGAGGGTATCCCTTTATAATAAGTCTAACCTTATGCTTGTTCACAGAACCATCCGGATTAGGCTTCGTTCTGTAGACCCAATTAACTCCAGTGACCTTTCTGTCATATAGTCTATCCACAAGTTCCCAAGTTTTATTCTTCTCAATCATAGCTAGCTCCTCCTGCATTGCAGCTAGCCACCTTCTGTCTTCCTTTGCATCCTTAAAACTAGCATGTTCTAATACTGCAACATTACATCTTTCATAAACATCAGTTAATGATCTTATACCTCTTATCGGTGGATCACCAACCTGTTCGTCAGAATTGACGTTTTGTCCCTCAACATTCTATTCATGAATGTTCTGTTCCTCCATAACAGGCTTCTGTAACGTGTGCCAAATCTGCTCAGAATCTGACCTTCTACTCGCCCAATTCCATTTTTCTTCTTCAAAGAACGTGACATCTGTGCCTTCAACTACCTTTTCATTCTCTCTCAGACTTGAACTCTCAAAAAGAAGTTTGGTTTGCTTTTCTAGCAAGCATGTTCTGCAATCGGATGCAACTTTCTGTAGAGCAGGAGGTTCTATTCTCATCTCATTCTTCTACACAAACTCTAGATCTTTGCTGTGAAATTGCCCGAACTTTCTATGCCAAACTTTTGCTTTACTAACTTGAGTCGCCATAGCTTGTTGACTCATGACACAGGATCAAAGGACAAAATACCTTTCTTTCATCTGAATCTTAAGTGTCTCCTTCCTCGAAGAATCCGTTATCGAACAGAACTCTTCTTCGAACATCACCTTGTATCCCTTCTGCACGAGTTGACCAATACTCAAAAGATTTTGATCAATCTTAGGTACATACAATACATCACTTATCAACTTTCTACCTTTTGGACCATCAACGACTACATCTTCTCTTCCTACAACATCGATGTAATCACAATTTTCGATCTTCGCTTTAGCATAGAAGCTTCGATCTAAACGTGCAAATGACTTCTCATCGTACGACATGTGGTGGGTGCATCCGTTATCCACCAACCAACTTCTACAAGTCATACTTGTAGCAAAACAAGATGTTGTAAACATCAACTATACCTCGTTATTTGCAGCACCTTCTGTATCGTTTTGCCGAGAATCCTTCTTCTGACAAAATTTTGCAATATGCCCAAACTTCTGACAACTATTGCACTTCACATCCGGCCTCCTCCAGCACTTGAAATGTGGATGATTTGTGCCTCCACAGTGTTTGCAAGGATCAAACCTTTCTCTCTGATAAGTAGAACCACTCTCAGAAAGATGCCACTATTCAGCAGGACCTCTGTTACTACCTGAACCTTCTACATACACTTTCTCTTCCGGAAGCTCTCACCTGTGACCTGGCTGGTAAGGCTCCTTCCATTGCTTCAACGAGAACTTCCCTTCTCATCAACCTTCTTTGTTCTTGAGTTCCAATGCACTCAACAACTCCGCCAGCCTTATATCAGACAGATCCTTGGTGTTCTCCAGAGAGGCAATCATAGCTTCAAACTTTTCTGGCAACGACACTAAAATCTTCTGTACAATCCGGTCATCCTTCATATCTGTGCCCAGAACTCTAATTCTGTCAGCCAGATTGATCAATCTATCCGAAAAATCCTTCACGGCCTCATTCTCCTTCATTTGTTGTCTCTCGAACTCCCGCATCAAATTCAAAGCCTTCATACCTCTTATCTTCTCATCACCTTAGTACTCAACCTTCAGAAAATCCCAAATATCCATCGTGGTTTGAAACTTCATGATTCTGTTGAATATAGAGGATGACACTGCAGCGTAGAGGCATGACTTTGCCTTCGCCTTCCTTGTGAAACCATATTTGGTTGATTGTAGGATTGTCGGGGAGTGGAGCTCATAACCATCCTCCACTGCTTCCCACAAGTCACTATCCTCCATGAAAGCGCTCATCTTCACCGCCCACGCTTGATCGTTCTCCCCATCAAACGTAGGAGGCGTCGTAGAAGAAAACTGCCCCCGCTTGCTTTTATCTCCTTCTGTATGACATAAACAACTTTCTAAAACCTTCACAAGACTTCCACAGCTCCCGAAAGATCACTAAGAGATCTGATACTAATTGTAGGTTCTCATGTTGCGGAAACAAACCCGCATCAATAGCAGAAACTACAGACAGAGAACAACAGAACCTTCTGCAAATGCTAGCTTCTGTAGCGCAGAACCTTTTATAGATGGAGGCCAAATCTAAACAAACAACACTCTGAGCAAATGCCCGTTTCTAGATTTTTCATAGATTGATGCGTGATGCATCAGATTACATAAACAGACTAAAGAAAAACCCTTCAACTACCCCATTAAGTAGCACCCATTAACTCTAGACCACTACACCTTATTTAATTATTGCCACCATCCAACTCATTAACTCTCCACTAACATCAACATTTAATCTCCATCATCATCAGCTTTGAACCAATACTAACAGTAAGTAACCTCCAATGTCTTCTGCTGCACATTCCCGAATACCACCAGGTTCGAATCCTTACTGTTCGGCGCGAATGCAAGGCACACCTGAGATCGCTTGAACCTATAGAATATCCCACTGACGTCCAACTCCACCTTCACTCCTCCCCTGAATGCAAACTCGACCTTCAGGAAGCTCACTCTGTTAAACTTGCTGAAGTCGTGGCAAGTGTCGAGGAATTCGACCGATGGCACCTCATGATATTTCTCATATATTTTTTGTTACCCAACGAACCTCCTTGTACACCGTCGGGGCAGCCGAGTTATGACCGTGCCCGAGTCGATGATTGAGGTCACTTTCGAGGGGATACTCGACGACTTTTTGGACAATGGTGTCACGCCTACGGTGATAACTGTGATCGTGATCCCCTATAAGTCTGGAGCTACCTGGGGGACGATCAGTGGGTGAAGCCTAGGCTCCTAGAATTCGTTGGCCTCCTCCTAGTGGTTCCCTGGCCAAAAGTTAAGAAACCCATCGAATTTAGAGATGGGAGATAGTACGAGAAGTATTGCCCAAACACGGATGCAGTCTGCGATATTATGGAAGCGTTGCCATTTCTTAGGCCGAGCAAACCGTTAATGCCATATAACTTTTTATCGTAGAGTCCACTCCCGAACACGAAATCAGTAATCTTGTTCCCTGATACTAGTGCCAAGGTATCCGTCGAGATTCGGCCCTCGGAAGTTGATTTGTCGCCGTAGGTTATGGAGAATGTACAAGCTTGATGGGACTTGGAGTAACTGATCCAGTGGGGCGGATCCGTTTGCGCTTCACAAAGATGTATTGGAAGTAAGAATTAATTCAACATCCCTGTGAACTTTCAAGACGAGGTCTGTAATATCAGCAAGGATATAACTGGAGATGAGACGGGAGCAGACAGGGGACGAACAAATGGCAACTGAGTAGGTCATGGACTTGGATGGATCAAAGACAGGATCCGCCTGGATGCAGCACTTGGTGCACCCCTTGGATTGTGTCCAGGTGAAGCCGCTGCCCGTGTCTAGTACGAGCTGGAGCATCGTTCCAGGGGTGCCCAGCTCTAATGTCACCATGTATTCAACTGTCCCGGTATGATAACCCAGTTTCATCGGGACAGTCAAGACAGATTTGTCCAACTTGGATTCACGGTTGTCCCCTCCCTCTACAAGGACACCAGACTTCATGCCCAGCCACTTGACCATGAGGCTATCGCGAGTCATCATCTCGCCATGATCCATCGGTCGTGGATCTTTAGAGCAAGGGCCATTCCTGTGAACTAGCATGGAAGCCCCATTCCCATACCCTGTTATCACGTCATGAAATCCATGAACATCTGGCGTAGCATGCCTTCTCCTTTTTCTACCTGCAAATCAGAACAAATAATGTACCTGTAGAGCTGCAACCAGAAGCCGTAGCAGCCTCCATCATAGAAGCAACCTCTACCGTCTTACACCTGGAGCCAAAACCCCACCCTTCTGCAAAGGCCTCGTTGCTTGATCCAAAGACTAGGTCAACGAAAATGATGATGATGTTGTGGGTACAAGTCCCGGTCGGTAGAGACAACGAGGGAGATTACGAGGGACTATTGGTTGGGTTTCTTCTGATGTCGCAACCATAGGTGGCCTGGCCTTATATAAAGTCGGAGGTGGTCGAAGCATTGGACACGTGAAAACTGGACTTACATTAATGAGTTCGCCTGCTCGTTTCGTTGTTTGTGGTTGAAACACGTCACGATATAACGGGAACTAATACATTGTTAAAGAAATGCGGTCGCTAATACTTTTAGACAAACTGTAAAACAAAGCACGTGAACAAGATTGCATCAACAAGAACACTTACTTCCATATCTAGAGAACAAGTTACAAGAAGACAACCACGCAGCCCTTCGGGGTCTTTGAATGATTGTTGTGTGTTTGTTACAAATGACTAACCGCATATTTATACTAACATTTGATCATATCTAGAAAATAAACGCTAATGAAATCGCAGACATAACTGCTAATACAACGGCTATGCACATTTTGCACATCTTTTATTTACACTAACTGCACACTATCTACTTCGATCAAGTCCTAATGAAGTTCCCATAAAAAATCGGCTAAGTCTTGAAACCTCAACTGGGACTTTTCCTTCGAGTGTTGCTTCCTTCGACGGGGTTTCGATCGAACTTCGCCTCATCCATACTTCAACGCATCCTGCTTCGACACCCTTGAACTTTGACCGAGTGCTCATTCGACCATCACAATGATGGGCCTTGCCATCATTGAAGCCCAAAATGGCTTTACTGTGTAAACATTTAGCCTCCCTCGTGCGACACATGTCACCTTGTCGAAGAACAGTTTCAACTGCAAAGGTTTTATGTTTGCCTGCCTTTTCCAAAGAGCGCACGTTTCATCTTCCTCAAACTTCTCCTTCAAGCCAAAAGCGCCCGAAAGCCAAAAACACCATTCCTACCAACGGCGACGGACTACGCTTCAAGGCCATTTCCGAACATCAGGATCCCTCGTAACCTCTGGGCTTGAAGACAGACATGGCCATTGGCGAGGCGACATTTGATAAACAAACTCCCCTGGCAGTAACCGTCAGCCCCTTTTTCCAACGGTCAGCATTCACTACTTTCCCATTCACCGGAAAGACTTTTCAGACCCTTCTTATTGGAGCAAGATCTCGAATCAAGATAGCATGCACTACTTTCCCACGGTTAGTACTTCTATGGGTTATAGTGAGTAGGCTAGCAAATGGTTAAACATCCGCAAGACTGAATGGAAGCAGCAAGGGATTTTCAACATTATTAGGTTGTCAATCGAGGGAATTCGCTGCAACGCTCGACCTTTAGCTGCACTATTATCTCTGTGGGATGTTACTACCAACTGCTTCTTCCTGCCTAAAAGTCCTGTGACTGTTACCCTAGTAGATGTTGCCTTTCATACTGGCTGTGATGTATCAGGGGTTTTTCCTAGGATGGGAGAGAATGATTCGGATTTCCCTCTTCCATATCAACCTCTATCGAGGATCATTGCCAGACATATGGGCATTGATCCCAGCCAATGGGGCGACTTGAATGAGTTTGAGTTTTTACTAGTTTGGCTGTCAAAGTTCATCTTCTGTGGTAGAGGAAAGCAACCCCTGAAGATGATGTGCCCCTTGGCCAATTACTTGGTTAAAGTAGAGACAACCGTGGGTCTGGCTCCTTTGCTATTGTGCCTCATATATCGAGGCCTATTTGAAGCGACGACGGGGTTAAATACCAATGCTCCTAAGTCAATCTAGACGAAGTCTACTTTCGTATTTCCAAATGGCCCTGGAATGAGTCCATTGTGGATTTTGTATGGCTGATCCACTTGTATTTTCCTCAATTTTGTGGCAACTTCCAGCTTAAGGAGCATGAAAGCGTCTACCATCTTTATGGACCGGAGATAGTCAGGAACTTCTATTATGAGCATTGGGGAAGCCTTATTACCACTGGTTATCTTGAAAAATTGCTAGAGAAAGATTGTGTCGACTGGCAACCTTTTCCTGCCAACTATCAGTTCCACGACTTGAGAAGGCAAGCAGAGCCAGATGAATTTTGGGATGCAGTTTTATCTACCAGGGACTTAGTAGCCTCTGAGACCGGAGGCTTTATTTTTGAGGCTTACAACCCTCAACTCTGTGCTAGGTAGTTTGGATTTGTCCAAAGCCCTGATATGCCACATTTTAGGTCCTTCAACACGGACTTTTCAAGACGTACTTATGTTCCCTTTTCCCATGAAAGAACTATAAGTCTCCTTGAATTAATTTCATACTAGAATTTCCCTCACATTGGACTGTATTTTGACTTATGTGGGTTCATTCGCAGGTTTTTCGAACAATCAAAAGTTTGACAAAGAAAGTGGAAGTTTCATCTCCTTATGTGTCACCTAGAGCTACCTTGACCTTTGATGAAATATGGGGTCATGTGTTCAGGAAGATCAGGGAAGAGTCGAAGTTCCTTGCTTTTGCTACAGAGGTCTCGAACCTCCCAGATAACTTTCTGGATAAGCTTCTCTCAAAGACGAAGAAAACTTTACTACCTGGTAAGCCATATTTTAGTAATATCTAAGTACTTGCTCAGTTTCCTCTAATTGATTAGCAAAGTAATTGAAACCTTGACTAAAGCTCTTTGGGCTAGTCGATCCAAGGTTGTCCGATCGAGGCCAAGACAATCCCTAGCAGATAATCCTAGAAGGATATCTCCTAGAGGTAAGGGGAAAGCTGCTTCGACTTCGAATCAAGCACCTGAGCCTCCACAATCCAAAGCCAAGCGAAAGCTTCGAGTTGCGTGTTCTTCGGAGGAGCATACTATCTCTAACATTCCTCCATTGTGGAAGAAAACTAAAGGGAAGACTTTGCAATCAACGGCAGAGTCGACCCAAAGTCATCCTTTAGAAAGAAGTGTAGGGACGTTTAAAGGGAAAGAGCGTGCAGTGGTAATGTTAAAATTCATTTGGACATTCTAAAACCTCAAAGACTAACTCTACTCTTTGTGGATCGCCTGCTGCCTACTAGAGGATCGACAGCCCCGAAGTTGGCTTCAATGTCCATGACAGCACCATTTGATGTTGCTACACCTGAATACCCTCCCCAAGCGTCAACACATGAAGAGGCTCCTACACCTCCTGCGACGGGAAGAGTAAGATTCTTTCCTTTTGTGATACTAATCTCGTAGGAAGACCAGTTCTAATTCCCTTTTGCTTACACATTCTTAGTTAAAGATACATTCTCGTCGCATCCCATTGGAACAGGTCAATTCAGATAGTTCGATCGACTAAGAAGGCGTCGAGGCTGAAAACGTCGAGAACGGAAATACTGAAGAACATGCAATCGGAGGGGATGTCGACGCAGAGAATGTCGACGAAGGACATGTTGAAGCAAAGGATACCAACATTGGTGGATCATCGTCGATTCAGGAGCCCCCTATCGATCCTGTGATAAATGTTGGTCAGAGTTCCCCTCCTATATGGGTTGAGGAATCTGAGAACCTCAGCACAAAGTCGATTCCATGATCGACGAAATGATGGTAAATTCCTTAACTACATCATTTCAATACAGATTTTCAGCTACTTATTTTTTTTGTAATATTTGATATTTTCAGTCGTACGATCTGCCTGTGGTGGATGCGGAGATTAAAGAGAAAACCCCTCTCTTAAACCAGATGACTCTCAGACTGACCTTCGAGAAGGCCATTGTAGAAATCAAAGTCTTCACGAGCACGAGTGTATGAACGATGTTACAGGAGCGAATCAGGAGGAAGGGCATCTTAACGACGTCGAAGTTGAGGATCCAAAGGAAGTGCACTTGCACAGCACCGGCTCGATCCTTCAGCCACTGCCTCCGGACATGATTTGCAGGAAGATGACCTTTTGAAGTAAATAAATACTCTTCTTCGACAAGAAATCTCCCGAGAGTCTCTGGATCGACTTCAGGGGATAGTCCGCATTATTGAGGAAACCCCTTCAACTTCCGAGTTCCTACGAGGGATTTGCACCGCCCTTGGCTCTTATTGGAAATTGTGGAACTCCTACTCCAAAGCGATCATAAATAATGAGATTTGGAAGAAGTTCATGCTATCGCCCAAGGAATCCCTAGCAAGTCAGATGGATGAACTTACAAGAACTCGCCACAATGCCAACTCGTGCTATGAGGAGTTGTCATAGAAAGTCACTCAACTTCGAGCCCGATTAGTGTCGAAAGAACATGAGCTCGAAGTTGTACGATCCGAAGTGAAGGGGGAAAGACGTCGAGATCGAAACTCTAAAAGCCTCCCTCGAGCAAGAGAAGACCAAAAGGGCGTCAATAAAGCAAAAGCTCATATCTGCTCTTTTACTGAAATCAGCGATCAAGTCGAAGGAGGAAATTAGGCATTTGATCCTGATATTGTTGGAGAAACAAACTTAGTTTATTTGTTTCGATCTTGAATACTAGACTTGTGTCCAGCGTTGCCTGTTTTGCATCGACACTTAATGCCCATTACCTTCTTAAAAATTTAGTCGATCACGAATTAATGATATATCATTAATAGCAATAGTATCATTCCAAAACCTTGGCCGGTTCACGAGGCGATAAGTCTGACCTGTATCGGGTTCTGTATCAATAAATAAAGCTGTTAAGATTCCGAGAATTTTGCCACAGTGAATTGGACTGTGAAGATTTTCAAAATCATGGGAATTAATTTCCCACATTAAATTTTCAACCTATAAATAGAGTCTTTCAGACGACAAACTCCATCTTCTTCATTCGCCTTACTTCTTTCTTCCATAATGTCTCGTCGAGAAGTTTTTTCCCGAAAACCATCTCTCTGAAACCACAGTCTACGTTCACAAACTTAAATCCCTTTAAAGCCTAGGTTCAAAACCTTAGGCAAGGGATATCTTACGTTTCTTCTCTCGCCTCCACCGGGGTAGGGAGAGAATGATGAGTTGAAAAAAAGTTTCTTCTATCACATTTAAGGTAGGGGAGAACGAGATAGATGGAGAGTTCGAAATTTCGCATTCTCGGCCTATCCCACTTGCCGTAGGGGTTTGGTGGTGCTCCTAAGAAGGATTAGCACAGCAGCCGGGGAACAAGTAGGAATACCAAGGATGTAGTCTAACAGAGCCTACCAGAGCAGTAGCACCGACGAGAAAGAAAGCAAGAACATCGTGACAACTACTACAGCGGTTGTTACTTCTGACCCTAGTGTTGACAACAGTTCCTCGACCCTCAAAAGCCAAGTTATGCTTTATGCTACGATGGTGTAATAAGTTTCTTAGACATTATTGTGAATCGACATTTCTACCACTTTAAATGTAATACAAGATCGATGTATTGGATTATTTATTTACGACTGATCCTACCAACTGTGAGCACAAATCGGGGCATTTTACTTGAATTTCCTTTAAATGTGTCTGCAACAGTATGGGTCGATGTTTCTTAAGATATTTCCCATTAACTTTTAAAGCATGTCGTTCGCCATTCAAGTCAGACAAGTGGTAAGCGTTCTTTGAATACACTTCTTCGACTCGAAATGGACCTTCCCAAGCAGGAGACCATTTCCCAAAGAAACAGTCTCTCCTTCCAACTGGGAGTATCATTTTTCAGACTAAATTGCCTTGGACAAAAGACTTTAAAGTAACTCGTTTGTTATAATGTCTAGCGACTCGTTCTTTTCGAACTTGGATTCGATTCAAAGCCTTGAATCGTTTGATTTCCAGTCCATCGATCTCCAAATACATGACTTCATTATAATTGCGAAGATATTTATTCTCATGAATTTGGACTCGAATTAACTTATAACGAGTCTCGATGAGAAGTATTGCGTTGTGCCCATATATTGGGTTATAGGGGGACTCTCCAATATTTTGATGTTATGTAACCCTTACAGTCCACAATGTATCTAAGAGCAAAGTATGCCAGTGTCAAGGATTACCTTTTGATCAGCTTCTGAATATTATTCTTTATAATTTTATTAGTCGATTCAGCTTGCCCATTTGACTACGCATAATAAGGAGAAGAGTTAGTTATCGTGAACCTAAACTCCTTGACAAAGTCTTTAATTACAGTGTCATTAAACACTATTGCATTATTAACAACAATGTTTGAGGGATGCCAAATCGATATATAATATCTTTCTTAAAAAAATCGACCACTTCCGCTTGGGTAACGTTCTTACATGCTGTAGCCAAGACCCATTTAGTAAAATAGTCCGTCGCGACTAATATATAGGCGTCACCCTTCGTCGAACTTGGTCATATTTCTCCAATCATGTCCATAGCCCAAGATAAAAAAAGCCACGGTTTTATAATTGGATGTAATAGTGCGGCTGGCACATGAGAGATCGAACTGTGCCTTTGGCATTTTTCACACCCTCGAGCCATGTTAATATAGTCCTTCATCATCGACGGCCAGAAAAAACCATGTCTTCTGATGGACTAACATGTTCGGTCCTGACAAGTGTAGACCACATAATCCCTCGTGTGTTTCCAGTATTATTGGAATTTCTTCTTCCATATCGACACACCTTAATAAAACGCCATCGTTCTGTTTTCGATATAGGACACCATCAATCAAAGTGTAAAATCATGCCGACAATTTTAGTTGGCGAGTTGCCCCCTTTCCAGGATTGGAGAGGAAGTCGACAAATGACGTTCTCCAATCATGTTTGGATGTAAACACACTAACGGCATGCATTGTTTTGATAGTATCATGCAAAGCAGAGCAAATATGGTGAATAGCTCCTCCTAATTGTTGAAATAATTGTGTACTAGGCCGGAAACCAGACGGATGTTGTGCCAATTCATTGGTTACAGCGTTGTCTTTCCGAGGTATGTGTGCGACCTTAACCACTTTAAACAACGGGATTAATTCATGCACTTTATCCAAATATAGTTGTAAGTACTCGAGGGTGCACATGTTAACATGGTTAACATGGTTAATTACTAATTATGAATCACCATAGATGGTACAATAATGAGCTTTGAGATCGATCAAAGTACATAAAGCCAAAATGACAGCTTCATACTCAATCGAGTTATTTGTAAATTCACCATCTATTTTATAAGCTAAGTTATGGTGAACTTGCAAAGGAGACAGAATGTATATACCGACACCGCATCCATGTGCTGATGCAGAACCATCAAACCATGCTTCCCAATATTCATCTTCTTCTGGTAGAGAATCTAAACTCTCCCCATAGTTAGCAAGAAAATCCTCTAACACTTACCCTTTGACTCCTATTCGCGGTTGATACTGTAAATCAAAAAGAGAAAGAATGAGACTCCATTTGCTTAACTGACCAGTGAACAATGGGCTATCAAAGAATGTCTTCAATATGGGAGTGTTAGAAACTATGCAGACAGTGCTATTTCCAATATAACGTCGTATTTTCAGCACATAGTAGTATATTAAGAAGTATAACTTCTCATTCTTCGAGTATTTGACCTCGATTAGAGTCAGAATACGATACAAGTGGCACACAACACGTTCTTTGTGATTTTCATCCTCCTAGGCCAACAACGACCCAATGACTCGTTATCTGGCAGTAATATATAGAATGAAAGGTTGCCCAACCTTAGGAGAAACCAGCAATGGATGGTTAGTAAGGTAAGCTTCGATTGTCTCGAAGGCATGCCGATGATCCTTTGTCCAAACAAAATCAGCCTTACCTCGCAATAAAGTGGAAAAAAATTTCTGTCTTTTCAACGATATTGCCAATAAAATGTCTTAGATAGTTTATCTGACATAAGAAACCTTCCAATTGTTTCTTTCTCGAAGGAGTACAAAGATCCTGAATAGCCTTAATCTTTCCAATATTAATTTAAATCCCCTTTTTATGCACTAAAAAACTAAAGAATTGTCCCGATCGAACACCAAACACACACTTGAGGGGGTTCAATTTCAGGTTATGTTTCCTCATGTGAGAAAACTTGTCGTAAATTATCGACATGACAGTCATCTGATATGTATTTGACAACAATATCGTCGATATATACTTCTACAGTTCTCCCAGTCAAAGGATCGAAAATAATATTCATCGCTCTATGGTATGTTGCCCCTGCGTTCTTCAATCCAAATGGCATGACTACCCATTCAAAAATCCCAAAAGGACAACGAAATATAGTTTTGTAAACATCTTCTTTGGCGATGAAAATTTGGTTGTAACTAGAATATCCGTCCATAAAGGACATGATTAGATGACCGAAAGTTTTGTCGATCAACTTATCAGCAATCGGTGTAGGATATTCATATATAGGTGTCGCCTTATTTAAATCTCCAAAATTGATGCATATTCTCACCTTACCACTTTTTTTCTTTACAGGTATAATCGATGATATCCAATCAGTATATCTGGAAGTTCGAATAGTTTGGCTATACTGAGCCGGTATACATCGCGGTGCTTGCTTGACCGCTTTTATGTTGGGTTTTGTTGGGAGTTTATGTCCCGTCAAACTTCTATCTGAACCTAGCATTTTAGTATAATCCCAAGTAAAACAATCTTTGAATTCTTGCAGAGTTCACAAGATCGAATGGAAAATTTTTTCGTCGATCATTTTATTAATAAAAGTTGGTCGAGGAAATTGTTTCGTTCCCAAGTTCACCGTTTTAAGTCCGTCGCACAGTGTCATTAATGACTGTCGATCTTCAGAAGAACTCAAATCGAATTGAAGACAAAACGTTGTTTTATTCATCATAGGATGTATTACAACACTAGTCAAACCTTTACACGATTTTATACCAAGGTTCGACTCATCCTTTTCAACACGCTGGTTGGGACTATCCACGTCCAGCGAACTGGCATCTAAATACAACCCTAGACTAACTTTAGGCCTTGTTAGTCTATACACTCATAGTCGCTCCATGACACCGACGACTACGTCCTCCTTCTCGTCGTTAAGCATCGCTTTCCTCCCAGAGGAGTTTGTCGAGCTTCAAATCCAGGTTAGTAACTTCATTTCCTTCCGCACCATCGACGTTCCCTTCATCATCATCGAGCCTAAGAGCTGTTTTTATTGCCTGAAGGCTTTCAGCAAACTTTTCCTCACGTAGAGCCTGAGCAGCGGATTCAACCTCCTGAGGGACTTGGTTAGAATCCCAACCAGTGGGTGCATCGACATCTAGGTGAAGGGGCTCTCCATATGTGACAAGATACTCGAAGGTTCCAGATGATTCACCAAGTGTACCAACATTTGGGTCACCCAGATCATACCTCTTCTTAAAGATGAGATCTTTAACAGTCCCGACGACTTCTCCTCTAAAGATTTCAACTATGTTAATGTTGGAAACAGGAATCGATTCAGCCGGAATGACTTCCACTTCCGATTCTAACCAAAGCATTAATTCTCGATGAAGAGTAGAAGGAATAGCAGCAGGCTTATGCAACCAATCTCTTCCTAAGAAAGCATTAAAAGTAGTCGTAACATCGATGACAAAAAAGGCAGTATGCATAACCAAGCGCCCCACTTTTAGTCGAATCGGGATGCGCCTATACTCTTGGACATCAAGCCATTAAAGCCACTTATAGTGACGTCTGTGGTATGAAGGTCATCCCGACTCAAACCAAGAAAATTGAATGTACTCAAAAGGAGCACGTTCATTGTGGCTCCATTATCAATCAAGACTTTCTTGAGTCGAATGTCACTAAAATCTGCCTCAATATATAAGGAATGCATATGATACTGCATCGAAGCAGTGGGTTTCAAAAACCAGTGAACAGGAAAGCCCATAGGCCAACGAACAACTTGTGAAGTCGAAGGTCTGGGGTTACCTGTATCCTGTCGACTCATACTTTTGTCCGCAAGTTATGAAGGCAAAGGCAACATGATAACTTTACATTCGACAGGGCCAACGTTCGGACTTGAAAAACCATCCTTGATAGGATTAAAATATGAGTCATTAAACTCATCGTCACCCGAAGGAGTAGGAGGATAGAATCGAATCGTGGGTCTGTAGAGTGCTATGTCAACAGCAAGCTCTTCCGGATCAACCCGACAAACATCATTTGCCTCTCGATCCAACTTCATCCTTTTTTCCTCTGCACGCCTGCAACGTCTTTCTTTCCTTCTCTTGTTACTTCGAGAGGTATCAGACCCGTGTTTGCTCACATGTTGCCAGCTATCATCGATGGGAGTTCTATCTTTATATTCCTTTGGTCGACACAAGTCATTAGTGAAATCAGGATATACTTGAATGTGCTGCCTTAAATGAGGATCATATCCCTCTTTAGGAGAAATTACATTATTAACAACACTTACACAAAATATCTGATTAATTTCGTTCGTACCTAATTTTGGCGTCTTTATGCGTTTGATCTCGAACAAGTTGGCAGAAGACATGACAATCAACTTCTCGAAATAGTTGTAAGAGCACATATTGCAGAGTTGTGAGATCAAGATCTTGGCCCGGATGGCATCTATTGCACACACCATCAACCTCTAGAAATTGAGCAATAGGTGGGCCATCTTTGACCACTCGTGCATCGAGCCTAGGAGCAGGTCCTAGCCTATCTTTAATGTCTCGAGAAGGATTCTTAGCAGCATGGCAGCTTGACCCTCAGATATCTTAGAAACATTGCTGCTCTTCTCAGTCGAAGCAGAGTCACTAGTGGCAGGAGTGATCATCAAGCTGTCAGCAACAATGCTCTTCTGAGGCTTGATAAAACCTCCTGCTCTCCTTCGGCCAACCTTCCCCTGTCAAACTTTTTAGCTATGGGTCCAGAAGGAAATGGCCTATCGATAGCCCTCGTAGGTGCTCTGCGATTGATCCCCAAGGTAGCTTTCTCGACCGAAGTGAGATCGAACCACGCTTTAGCTTGGTGGGATTGAAGAAACTTCTTGAAAGTGAAACACCTATCCGTAGGATGAGTGTCATTCATATGCCATCAATAGATTTCATCCCTAAGATTCGAAGCTTGAACAGGGCACAAAACAATCCCACTCTTTAGGAGTCGGTTAAACAAATTGTTGGCCACATAAGTTTCACTCGAAATATGTGATCCCTACAAAGCATAATTGCTCAACATCAACTACATTTACTTCGAAAGTATGTGCCTCACAATTAGGAAAAGGTTTGTTGTCAACGAAAGCGGGCTCGTCTGACTCTTTAAAACATAGGACTTTAGACTCGATCAATTCCTGAATGAGATTCCTATAAGTTAAGCAATCGCGGGTCGTATGTGTAAAGGATCCATGCCACTTGCAATAACTCTTCTTCATTTCCTTATCGGTCTGTGGCAATCGATGTCTAGGTTTAAACTTGATTCAAACCCGATCTCTGAGCCAATCGAAAATTCCGTCTGCTTTATCCACATCGAATGAATATTTGCGTTCTTCATTCGATTTTTGGGAAGCATTTGCTTTGAAGTTTTTCTTCGCTAAAACATCACAGATGGTCGATTCTCCTTTGACGAATGTAGCCATATCTACTTCAATTAGGCAAGTTTCGACCCGATATGCTCGCTGGCCTTTCGATTCTTCTCTTAATAGGCTTTCGTACTTAGTGGCCCTTTGAGCATGATCGAATAGATCTCTAAACCTTTCTCGTTGGATCTTTTTTCGAATCCTACTATCTCGAGAATCCTGTGCTATTTCAACAACTTCCTCCTCGTTAACGGAAGTTTTAAATCTACGTCGAACCTTCCGAAACCGTTATAAGAATGTTGCCGTCAACTCTCTAGGTTGATGCTACATTCGAGTTATTTCAGCTATGGTAATGGTTCAATCCAACGTTGCAAACGCCTGCATGAACTGCTTTTACATTTCTTGCCAATTTTGGATCAAGTTGGCAGGCAGGTGAATGTACCAATTGAACGCCGAACCGGTCAAGAATTAGGGAATAGCCGAAGTTTCCAAAACTCATTATTGGAAGCTTCGCCAACCTGGTGAGTGAATCTAGTCACGTATTTTATTGGCATCATATAATCTTCGCCAGAGAATCTAGTGAAGTCTGGAATTTTGTACCCCCTCGGATAAGAATAATCCCCATCGATGTAATCTGGATAAGGTGTCCTATAAAAGTTCACCTCTTCCCTTCGCACTATACCAGGAACCATCAGATCTACCAAACGAGTGACATATTCCCTAAAGTCGGCAGGTTCAGGCTGCATCGCAAGAGCACCGGGAATATTTCTTTCGAAGGGCCTTTCTCTCTCGACTTGGGGCATTCCCTATCGAAAGCATGCCTTTCTCCATCAGTAGCGGGACGTTCCCTAGGAACTTCTACAAAAAGGTTCCTTCTCATTGGGACATCCGTAGGAGGAAACCTTTCTGCATCTTCGACTGTCAATCGAGTGTAAAAACTCTCTTGTCGACGATGGGGCGGTGCATAAGCAGTTTGTCTTTCCTCGCCCTCATTGTCACCGTCAAAGTTCTGACGCAAATGTTGACCACACGAAAATAGAGTAGAGGGCCCTCTAATTTCATGTGGGACCCTAGGCCTACTCATTCCAACATGATAATCATCACTGGGTTGAAAATTTTCTTTACCCAAATTCGGATCAAAACCGACTTTGCGCTTTTCTTCCAAAATTGACGTTCTCCTGGCCAAAAAGGCTAGAGAATATTCATCAATTTTTTCAGTCAAGCCATGAACTTGCCTCTGCATATCCAATAAATTCTCCTTGATCTGCATCTGCATTCTCAGAATCGCATCAATACTGACGGTTCCTTAAGAATTCTGACGATTAGATCGTGAGAGAGGCGGATCTTGTAGATTTTCCTGGGCATTATGTTGCCCATTCTAGGAATCACCAACAAGGTTGGTCTGATCACCCGCAATGTTTGTTTTAGAATCACTAAGATTCGCAGCCATTCTCACTATGCTCCGGGTTCTTGGGATTCTGCGATTTCGCACGAAACTCGTTTTCAACTCCCATTGTAGATGCCTATGACGTGTTTGCGGCCGAAATACATCGCGATATAATGGAAACTAACACATAGTTAAAGAAATATGGTTGCCAATACTTTTAGACAAACAGTAATACAAAGCACGTGAACAATAATACTTACTTTCATTTCTGGAGAACAAGTTACAAGAAGACAACCAAGCAGCCCTTCGGGGTCTTTGAATGATTGTCAAGTGTTTGTTACAAATGACTGGCCGCATATTTATACTAACATTTCATCTCATCTAGAAAATATCCGGTAATGAAACCGCTAACATAACTGCTAACACAACTGCTATACACATTTTGCACATGTTTTATTTACACTAACTGCACACTATCTACTTCGACCAAGTCCTAATGAAGTTCCCATAAAAAATAGACTAATTCTTGAAAACTCAACCGGGACTCTCCCTTCGAGTGTTGCTTCCTTCGACGGGGTCTCGATTGAACTTCGCCTCATCCGTACTTCGACGCATCCTGCTTCGACACCCTTAAACTTTAACCAGTGCTTATTCGATCGTCATAATAATCGGCTTTGCCATCATTGAAGCCCAAAATAACTGTGTAAACACTCGTGCACAACGTTTGGCCGGACTCCCTCGTCAGCAGTTGTGAGGTAGTCAGATACCCTCGGAATGTTTCCCTGGCTTTGTAAACTTTTCTTTCATATTAGAAAATTATTCACACATTTTGAAAAATGGTAAACGATATTTCATATTTTAGTTCATAAGCCGAGAAATCTCTCTATGGTTTTTTTATATAAAAAAATATTCAGAGCGTTGTTTTCTGGAAGCGGCTAACGTTACGTGCACGTAACGTTACGTAGTTTACTAAATTTCATCAATCGGTTGGTAAAATTTACTAAATTTTTTAGTAAATTTTACTAAACAGTGACATTTTTTTTAATAAAATCGTTAGTAATCGGATACTAACGGGGTTAGTAAATTTCATTAGTAATTTACTAACCCCGTTAGTATCCGATTACTAACGTTACTAACCTCGTTAGTACCGGATTACGAACGTTACTAACCCCGTTAGTATCCGATTACTAACGATTTTACGAATGAAGACCGATTTTTTTGTAAAAACGTTAGTAATCGAATACTAACGGGGTTAGTAAAGTTCGTAATCCGGTACTAACGGGGTTAGTAACGTTAGTAATCGGATACTAACGGGGTTAGTAAATTTCATTAGTAATTTACTAACCCCGTTAGTATCGGATTACTTACATTACTAACCCCGTTAGTATCCCATTACTAACGTTACTAACCCCGTTAGTACCGGATTACTAACGTTTTTACTAAAATTGTTAGTAATCAAAGACTAACGGGGTTAGTAACGTTAGTAATCGGATACTAACGGGGTTAGTAATGTAAGTAATCCGATACTAACGGGGTTAGTAAATTACTAATGAAATTTACTAACCCCGTTAGTATCGGATTACTAATGTTACTAACCCCGTTAGTATCGGATTACTAACGTTACTAACCCCGTTAGTATTTGATTACTAACAATTTTAGTAAAAACGTTAGTAATCCGGTACTAACGGGGTTAGTAACGTTAGTAATCGGATACTAACGGGGTTAGTAATGTAAGTAATCCGATACTAACGCGGTTAGTAACGTTAGTAATCCGATACTAACGGGGTCAGTAAATTTGTAATGAATTTTACTAACCCCGTTAGTATCCGATTACTAACAATTTGTCTAAAAAGTCACTGTTCATGTATAGTAAAAAATTAGTAATTGTATTCGTAGAACTGCGAAAGTTTTAGTAATCATTTACTAACATTTGGTTAAGATTTAGTAAATTACTGTTCAAATTTAGTAAATTTGTTAGTAAATGTCCGCTAGGTTTAGTAACGCGTTACTAAATAGTTTAGTAATTTACTAAACGTAACAGTGAACTCCGAACCTAATTAGTAACCTTTGGCCGATGTGAAATTACGTAAATGCCCCCGTTCGTTTTTACTAAAGGTTTTACTAACCTAGGTACTAACGTTTCGCGTTGGCGGGCGCCGTTGGCAACCGTCGCCTCCCCGTGCGTGCCTTCCCTCCCCGTTGGCAACCGTCCCCTCCGACCGCATCCTCTCGGCGTCCCCTCCGAGAAGTTTTCCTCCGACCGTCCCCTCCGAGCACATTCCTCCCCGCCCCTCTTTGCGTCGTCCTTCCAGCCCCCTTTGCGTCGTTCTTCCAGCCCCCTTTGCGTCGTCCTCCCTCCGATCGTCCGTTCCCACCGGACCCTTCGCGATTACACATTTTACGTGCTGTCCGGCAGAAGTGATGGCGTCAGGTGAGAGCGCATTGTGTTTGTCGTCTCCGTATTGACGTGTATCCCGAAACCCTAATCATCACCGTCGACCCGTCTCTTTCCGTTTGCGATTGGAGATTGCTTATTAGGAATTTAGTTTCTGTAAATGGTTGAAGATTGTGGTTTCATTGTGTTAAGGTGTTGTTATGTTAGGATTTCTTGATTTGTGGTCTGTTGAAATCCGCTTCCGTTCTGTTACGGCAGAGATTGAAGGAGATGCTGAATTGGCCGCTGGAAATGCAAACACTCCTGAGAGTTCGAAAAAGAAAAAGGCTGGAAGAGTACGTGTTGGTCAGGTAAGTTAGTGTTCCCTATCCCTGTTTTCTTGATTTTGCCTGTCATTAATTGTAATGATGTTAGTCTGCATTCTGTGGTTGTACTATTACAGGATTACCTGTATACTCGATGTAGTCCAAAGAAGTTAATGTCGGTCCTGAACACATTCGATGAGGAGAGGAGGTCAGCGTTAAAAGAGTTAGGTTTTGATGGTCTTCTTCGTCTGGCAAGTAGGCAGGTGAATCACAGCGCAGTAAAGTTGTGTTTGAAGCTGTTCGATCCACATAAGAGGGTTATGGTGATCGATGGTGTGAAACAACCCCTGCTCTCTACTGATGTACATGACCTAATTGGCATACCATCTACAAAGGTTGGTGTCCCATTTAGCAGTCACATGGAAACCGTACGAGAAGAGCTAAAGGGACACCTAAGACGAGGTAAAATTTCTCTGAAATCTGTTGAGAGTAGTCTGCTATCAAGAACTGCTCCGGACGAGTTGTGGAGAGTAGAGGTAGTCATTTTCATCATAGGTTGCTATTTGTGCCCAACAACGAGCTTCGATATCCACGAGGAGTACTTGCTTGCAACCCGCGATGTGAATGCAATCTGCAAATTTGATTGGGCAACTCATGTTCTTGATAACTTGTGTGCCCAAGTTAAGACATATCAACAGAATGAAGCAAGATACATCGGGGGTTGCGTGCAGATACTTGTGGTGAGCATTTGTATGATACGACTTTGTTAATATATTCTGCCCACTGATGTTAATGAACTCATCATCATTCGTTGTTCTTTTAACCAGCAAGCGTTCATGTTGTGTATAATGCAGTTATTCTATGCTAGTAAAGTGTCCAAGGCTGCCGATATGTTAGGAAAGAAGAACAGGTCATTGCCACTTTGTCAAGATTGGGACGACGATCGGCTGAAATGCGTTTTCAAAGGCTGTAATGTTGAAGCAACATATATTGTAAGTTCTTAGTCCAATTATTTTTACATTTCGAGACACAATACCTGAATTGTTTTGTATAGTTGTATTCATTCCGTGGTATACTGATGTTAATGCACTTAACAGGATGCGAACGAATTGCCGAATGTGGCAGATGAAGAAGCCGACTTGGTCCACGACTCGGAGACTATGATTGCTGTAATGCGGCGGTTGAAGGTAAGTTGAAAGTCATCGCGATGTACAATTTAAATGTCAATGATTTTCCCTTTTACATTGGTATAAGATAGACCTTTGCTGTAAACAGAGTTTGGAATTCGCTGTTAGAGTCCTGCAAGGCAGTAACATCGACATACTACGGAGATTAGGTCTGATTCTTACCGAATTGCGAAGAATCAGACCTGATTCTGATATTCCAAAGAGTCAACCCCACCCTGAAAAGAGGCTGAGTCCTGCATCCAGTGAAAATGTGGAAGATGGCGAAGGGGGAGGTGATGATGTAGATGATCCAGTGAATTATGATCTCGGGGAGATAGGTGTTGATCAATCAAATGAGCCATCACCTGTCGAAGAGACTGCCTCACCACCTACTGCTCGGGGTTTAGAGAAGCCGAGGGAGGTTATACAGGTCTGTGAGGTGGGATCGACGATGGTATCCGAAAGAAGCTTGGTGCCCTTCCAATCTTCTCAGGTAGGATAGCCACTCCCGGAGGGTAGTGACGATTACTCAGATGTTCGTGAGTTACGACTCGCGCGGACACTGAACAAGTTGGGCGCAATGATGGGCAAGGGTAATTTAAATGTTCCTGAGTGTACATCTGACTTTGAAATGACAAAATCCGAGGAAGAGGTGAAGTTCTACTTTAGGCCAAAGATGAAACCTGAAGAAACAGGAGATGTATCGACAGATGAAAATCTTGGCACTGCACCCAAAGGCAAAGAGTAGATAGGAGAAGGAGAAGTACGTGAAGATGACAAAGTGAACGACGAGATTGGAGATCGAGATACGCTGCCTGGGCCAGTGTTGGTTCAAGATGAAGTTTGTAACATAGCAGGAGAAGAATCTGTTGTGGTTGTAAAGGTAAGTACTGTTGTCACATTTGGATAGCATTTATGATCAAGAATATGGAATACCTGTCTAAGCTCCTATTTTATGTGGTCATTGGTTACAGGAAAGTGGTTCATCTACCACAAATGTCTTCAACAGAAGACTTACACGTCGTACGGCGGAGAGGAAGCCCTCAGCTTTCAAGAGCTCACCATTCGTGCCACCAAAACCACTGACGCGAACAAGGAAACGCAAAGGTACAGCAGTACCTGAGGTATAACAACGGATTACCTCTAAATGGAAACATGTAACAGGGGCAAGAGCGTGAAGTCAGCAGCTTTGATATGTTGTTGTAATTTTTCCTTTTTAGGCAATTCAAAAGATCATTCCAACGGATTTGCTCGTGAGTGAGGTGAAAACTTTTACGCAAGCTCAATGGAATATCTTAGAGTATGCATGGAATGAGGGTAGGGATCATAGGTTTGTTTCATTCACTTTGGGCTTCATGTATTAGATTATTATTTTAGTTTTCTTTGTAAGCTACCAACTTTTATTTCCTGTTTGAATGCAGTGAGTGTTTGTGTACCACAGACTTTGTCCATGTCAATCGATCATCCATACTGACACTCAAACCAAATGCTTGGATAGACAGTGATGTAAGAATTACTTATACATCACTGAACATATTTTGCGGGATTCACGTTATGACAAGTTGCAATTGCCGACACAGATCATCGACTTCCACGCGATGATGCTCCAGGGAGATGTGGATCCTGCAAAGAAGAAATATTGGTATCTCACGAGTTGGTTAGGGGTTAGTTTGTCTTATCCGACAGGCACATCTGCATTTGTACTGTTTTAAAGAATCTTCTGTCCAATGATTTGTTCTGCAATAGAATCTGGCAGCCAACCAATACAGTGGTTACAACATGCCCAACATTTCAAAATCAGATGCGGCAAACCTATATTCACATTATAGGGCACACATCGGGAGGAATAATGAAGTTGAATGGGTAATCATTCCATCAAAGATCTTTGTACTGAATATTACTAAATGTTGTTTGTAATTATACATTAGAGTTGTAATTATGTCTGCCATATAACTTGTTATGATGATTGCAGATATATATTCCGGTTTGCATATCCGAAACACACTGGACATTACAAGTTCTCTCATTCAGGTCATCCGAAGTGTTCATATTGGACACAATTAACAATAAGCTTAGCAACCTACATGGGAGAGCAGACCAACATCGCCGTGTTATTAAACTTCTATCTGTCATCATGCAAGAAAATCAGGTGAAATCCAAGATGAAAGGTTTTCAAATCCCGGACAGCTGCTCCTGGCCTATAATTTATCCAACAAATGTGCCTGACCAAATGGCGGCCGGTCACCCGTAAGTAGAGTCTGTCATACACTTCCGAAATCAGTAGTTATACATACTTACATATACGTTCGTATGTTCTGATGTTTTCAGCAATGATTGTGGATTATATGTCATGAAATTCATGTCATTGCCCGAACCACCGAAAGGAGCTGAGACTGTGGTATGGTAACGCCGTCTATACCTATTGTTACCCAAATATGCTTGCATAACTAACTTCATTGCGTTGTCACACCTTAGAATGTAGGTGTTACAGATATGCTAAAGCTGGTGATATCCCTGATAAAGTGGTCTGGAAATGACATTCGAAAGGTTATATATCAAAGGGTGAAAGACAATACCACAATCAAGAGGAAACGCCAGGATGACAGTAGCTCCACAACAGGGGCCGTCAACATAGCTGCCTAACAACTACTCAGCGAACGCAGATGCACCTTCATTTTTTGATTTGGGTCCGCTGTACAAAGCTGTTAGGTCGTATATCCTTGTAGATTACGTGGAAATGTAGTTCATATGTGGGCACATTCCGAAGCGGCTAACATTACGTTACGTAACCGTAACGTAGGCCGCTTCCGGGGATGACTTGTAACCATAGGCATGCATTTATATATAACCAGGGGCATGCATTTTGTTTCCAGCAGGGGATATAATTTCTGTAAAAACAGGGGTTGTCATGCCAGATTGATGTAATCAGCTATTGAAGTACTGTCCGCCCAATATAGGAAGTATTGTCCACCCAATATATGCCACTCACTTCATTCTTCTCGACAAATGTGTAAAAGGCCATACCCGTGTCGCTATTTCTCCTACAAAGAAGATATGCTAGCACAGAATCACAACCGCCAGTACTCCCAACTGAGTCTTCCTTAAGCTTCCTGTTATTGAGGTCCTTCATTAAGAAACCAACACGCGGATGTCCACCAGATACGTGTACAAGTAGCCGCATAATATCACACTGTCTAAACCCAACATCAAGCATTCGGGTTATAAATGTCATATCTTCGTCTGAAATGTTCCGCCTTTCTCGCATGAAATAAGACAGCCCGTTACTCACCATTTCATGATTGTGCTTCAACTGAAGAGCTACAAACTTCCATTCTCCAGTCTCGTCAACTCTAGCTTTGAAGAAACAGTTGCAAGATGTCCTCATAGACGCCCTCGCCCGACTATTAGCCGTCAACATAGCTGAATCAGAACATACACCTTCCCTTGAGGAAACCCACTTTCTCATGACACATTCTCCATTTCTCACTTTCTGACGATCCCTTTTCCTAATTGGAAATCCATGCACAGTTGGGTACATTTTAATTAACTCTTCAATTCTTCATCAGTACGAAATGACATATTCATCAACTGATCTTCATTCATATCCCTAAGTATATTGAGGAAGTCATTTGTATCCTTCTCACATGCACACACATACCGTAAATTAAGGGACAGATACTGCATTTAGTATTCCCAAACACTTGGCTGCAAATCAAGTAAATATATGCATGAAGGTAAGAAAACATTTACCGAATGTTGCGTGCTCTTGGTTGAACACAAATTCCATTTCTTCAAGAGTGGAATGCGACTCGACACCCTTGCATCCTAGGTTGAATGTATCCACCAACTCATTCGAACATATGCACACATCTTGTTCGTCATTTAGAGGCTGCAAACAAATCAAAGGTAGTAGAAATTGCTATGAGCCAATGTTGATCCAGATCATTCGTTTAGCAGCATTCAGTGTCAACACTTGCAGATCACCTGCAGCACACCTGTGAATTTCGCAGCTAACTTCACTAACACATTGGGAATGGCAGGCAGCACACTTCACTACGGCATTAACTTCCCATCGAAATCAGACCTAACAACTTTTACTTTACCCCAACAGCCGGTAGAATAACTTCCACACCGGCGGATCTTCCTCTCAGCAACAACCGTCGCCGTATTCGGATCGAGGAGTTGCAAACATCCTTCACTGGAAAATCCGACAGATCACAACCGTGTCACAGCTGTTGCATCCTCCATAACAACCACGGCTGGTGCATCCGCCTTCGAGACACCCGCATCTCCTACTACGTTACACATGCTTCCTCCGAATGAGGCAACTGTAGCACCGCCGAGAGGAATGCGGTCGGAGGGAAACTTCTCGGAGGGAACGCCGACAAGGAATGTGCTCGGAGGGGACGGTCGGAGGAAAACTTCTCGGAGGGGACGCCGAGAGAATGCGGTCGGAGGGGAGGCACGCACGGGGAGGACGACGGATGCCAACGACTCCCGCCAACGCAAAACGTTAGTACCTAGGTTAGTAAAACCTTTAGTAAAAACGAACGGGGGCATTTACGTAATTTCACATCGGCCAAAGGTTACTAATTAGGTTCGGAGTTCACTGTTACGTTTAGTAAATTACTAAACTATTTAGTAACGCGTTACTAAACCTAGCGGACATTTACTAACAATTTTACTAAATTTGAACAGTAATTTACTAAATCTTAACCAAATGTTAGTAAATGATTACTAAAACTTTCACAATTTTACGAATACAATTACTAATTTTTTACTATACATGAACAGTGACTTTTTAGACAAATTGTTAGTAATCGGATACTAACGGGGTTAGTAAAATTTATTACAAATTTACTAACCCCGTTAGTATCGGATTACTAACGTTACTAACCCCGTTAGTATCGGATTACTAACATTACTAACCCCGTTAGTATCCGATTACTAACGTTACTAACCCCGTTAGTATTTGATTACTAACAATTTTAGTTAGTAATCGGATACTAACGGGGTTAGTAAATTACTAATGAAATTTACTAACCCTGTTAGTATCCGATTACTAATGTTACTAACCCCGTTAGTACCGGATTACGAACGTTACTAACCCCGTTAGTATTCGATTACTAACGTTTTTACAAAAAAATCGGTCTTCATTCGTAAAATCGTTAGTAATTGGATACTAACGGGGTTAGTAACGCTCGTAATCCGGTACTAACGGGGTTAGTAACGTTAGTAATCGGATACTAACGGGGTTAGTAAATTACTAATGAAATTTACTAACCCCGTTAGTATCCGATTACTAACGATTTTACTAAAAAAAAATGTCACTGTTTAGTAAAATTTACTAAAAAATTTAGTAAATTTTACTAACCGATTGATGAAATTTAGTAAACTACGTAACGTTACGTGCACGTAACGTTAGCCGCTTCCGTTGCTTTCTTCCTCTAATTTGTTGTTTACTCGGTTTTCATTATATCTTAGCATAATATATCATCCAATAAGCGAAATCGAAATCGAAATCGAAAATGAAAACTAAGAAAAAAAAAAACGGAAAGAGATCAATTCTGAAGACACTTAACGAGTGGGTTATCTTAGGAAATCGTAGAAACTTTGAAAGGAAGGATCCAAATATTAGGACAACCTCCAGCCGATCCGCATCATGTCGGACTCACCAGAAACTCATTTTTCCAAAATTAATTTTGTATACAAATTAAATCACAGTGACCTGACTAGATTGCACTTCAAGTATTAGACTTTATAAAAGAGTAAAAGAAAGCACTCTTTCATAACGATGAAATATTAGAAATAATATATTAGCCGGGGACTCCAAAACTGATGCTCGCTTCTTATTATTGTTAATACATGGCATCCATGTATTGCCGAACAGCAGTCCCGACATATGTGATCTTTACTCTCACTATGATCTTTACTCTCCTTTTTTTAAAAAAAAACAAATTTGCATTTCTTATCCAAAAAGCTAGAAATGAAGAACCCTAAAATGAGCATTTGAAAACAAAAGAAACGAACAGCGTGTCTCAATTTACAGGTTCGAAGTGAAATTAAATATTTTCATTACTCTTTTCATCGTTTTATTTCATGCACCAAAGTGGGAAACAAAAGAGCCAATTAAGGAAATAATGTCAGGAAAACTAATAAATCCAAATAATAGTCGAAATTTGTTTAGATGGAATGTTGTTCTTTTTATAGTAAATTAGGGCTGGAGTTGTAAATCCCACACCCAAATTGGGGAAGGGGAGAAACCCTAGACGCAATCGCATCGATTTGAGCTTTGGATTTTGGGTTGAGGAGATGGTGTTCTACTTCAAGGCTCGGCCGGAGTGCGGCGACTACACTATCTTCATGGGCCTCGACAAGTTCGAGAACGAGGAGCTCATCAAGTACGGCTTCCCCGAAGACATCTGGTATATTCATCTCTCGATTTCCTGACTTTTGGGTTCTTTTTTTTTGTAGCAATTAGGACAAGGACCCACCTTCCTTTGTTGTGTCTGATGGGTTGCTTTTGATCTTGGAGGAAATTGAGGTTTTCGTAAGCTGAACCTGTCGATTTTGGTTTTTGCTTCTTGGTAATGGTTAATGGAAATGGGATCCACGGAGCCCAGCCTTTTACTACGACTCTGTTGTTGTTACTGTTGGATTGGATGAGCAATTCTTTTTATGTGATTTACGAAAGCAATTTAGGAGGATGAGGGTGTTACGTGCCCTGATTCAGTGGGTTCTTTTTGGATTGGATTTTGATGATTGGTTGAGGAGATCACCTCCAGAGACGTGGAACTCCTTTCTGTTCAGGTTTACTGACTTCTGACGGCCACTGAATTTTCTCAGGTTCCATGTTGATAAAATGTCCTCTGCACATGTTTACTTGAGGATGCACAAGGGGCAGACTATTGACGACATTAGCGAAGGTGTGCTGGAGGATTGTGCGCAGCTTGTTAAAGCCAACTCCATCCAAGGTGGGTTCTCTCCCTGTTTGACTTAATACACTGGACGGACAGCTGCAGGTCCTTATCTGATGCAGTTGACTGTCTGTTTCTGGTAACCTGTTCGGCAGGGATACTATTTACTGATGGGGAAAGTTCTTCGGTGCTATATTTGTCTCGTTTAAGGTCCATGCTACTCATTTAATAATTCCGTCACTGCAGGTAATAAGGTGAACAACATCGATGTTGTTTACACCCCGTGGGCCAACTTAAAGAAGACTGCATCAATGGATGTCGGACAAGTTGGTTTCTACAATTCTAAGATGGTCTGTTACTCCTGCTTCTCCATTTTCTTACCCTTCCATTCGGGCGATGCACCTTTATTTGGATATTTCTTTTCTGTTGTTTTGTTGTAGAACTAGTTCCCTGATTCTACGGGCAAATTCACAGGTTAGAACTGTGAGAGTGGAGAAGAGGATTAATGAGATTGTCAATAGATTGAATAGGACAAAGGTGGAAAGGAACCCCGATTTGAAAGGTAGCACCTGTCTCATTTGGCCCGTTAGGATTATTGCTGTTATACATTTGTTGCTAGAAGACGTAGAGGATGTGATACGAAAAAAATAAAAATTTGGATTTTAAGATTTTCATTGATTTTGTTCTGTAGTTTATGGTTAATGTTTTATGCAAGATAATCGGCACAAATTTTTATTCCTCTTTCATATTTTTTTTTCTGCTGGTGATACACATGATATGAGAATTTTATATGTATGTTCTTTTGTACAAGAAGTTTTGTGTAGTTTCATTGTCGTACCCGCATCAATGTGATTGTTTATTAATGACCTTAGCCTTAAATTTTCGTGGATGTCTACCCGATCTGTCAAACACAACCTTGCTATAATTGCAAATTCAATTTTCATTCATCTTGTAATTACTCCCAAAATGATTGTCCTGTTAGGCTTAGAGTTTATCCTTTTCCATTTACCTACTTGCTGTCATTGTCTGTAAACAGCGGAGCGAGAGGCCGTTAATGCAGCTGAAAGAGCAGAGCGGAAACTCCAGTCGAGAGACAAAGTAAGTCCTGGTGTTCTCCTGTTTCCTTTTCCAGGTGGTAGGTTCTTGTATGTGGGGCATCCATCGATACAAAGTGTTTCAGAAGGTTTTATTGGACAGTTCAATCGGTAGCTAGATATGCTGACTGCTTGGTATGGTATAATTCGTCGACCCTCAGAAACGACGCGAGGAATTAGAGAGACTGGAAAAGGAGAGACAAGCAGAGTTAAGGAGCTACAAGGGGTTGATGGTAGCGGAGAAGATGACGTCGAACAAACAGATTGCTGCTACGAGCAAGTCCCTACAGGAACTAGAGGAGGATTTCATGTAACTCTGTATTATAAGTACAGGGGCGGCGTAATGGGGTCCAGTCAGCTGCAAGACTCTCCGGACAAACCAAACTGTTATATCCTGGAGTTCAAGCGTAGCCGTCTTTCGTCCTTCTCCACATTGTCTTACGTGTATACCATACTGCTGGCTTCTGTATGATTTGAACGAATCAGAGGTTTGCGACGATGGCATGGGAGTTCTCTCACAGACGTGACGTGGCTGACTTTTTTCTTAAAAAAAATAAGCGGGATACGGAAGTCACGGGCCGCTTGGTCCATGTAATTGGGAAAGGTTATCCCAGATTAGTCTGGTCATATTTCTCCCCAAACTATTTTGCAATTTATGGCTAATCGTTTTCTTTTAATCAGCTGAGTTTGAACTTGAATTCTGAGTTTATTATAATGTGGGGAATATCATGAATTCATTGTTAACGAGTTCAAGACAACTTATTTCATTATTTTCAATAGCGAGTTGTACTACTATGAGTATTTAGTAAGAATTCGATATTTTTAACCGCGAGTTTGTTTTATTTTTAATTTTGCTTTATTTTTAATTTTCGGTAAGGACGGCGAGCTCCAAACAATGAGTTTGTTGGCCACCTCCCAGCATTAATACAACAACAATTGCGATCCAAACTAGATCAAAGTATTATCCAAACTAGATCAAAGTATGGTGCAATCCATACGAAACATGACAATTACTAAATGAAGTATGAATGGTTAGATTTAGGGCGCAATCGAGGCATTGTAAGAAAACTTTTAAGCCTTTGATAAATAATAAAAATAATCTTACTCGAAAATCGTACATCGAAATACGTAGCCACAAGCAATCAAAAGTTCCGCTTGCGACTCCTCTAGTGTCATCCACACGGAAATAATCACGGATACTCGGTAATTCATCAGGTGCTAGTCTCTTATATCATCAAATCTCGAATTCCGGAAGCAAAACAACTTTGGTTACCCAACCCTCCCATGTTTGTATTATTTGTATGTTTTTCGGACAAGTGAAAAACCTCTTTATCTTGCTGCTTTGTTTCGAAACCTTTTCTTTTTTATTTTTCCTAAAAATTAGTCTCTTGTTAAGGATAGGGATGTAAATGAGCCGAGCAAACCCTAACGTTAGTGAGCTCCAGCACGGGCTCGACTGGTAATTTGTAGGTTCGAGCTCGAGCTCGATAAACTAGGCGAAGGTCTCGGGGGCTGCCGCTAAGACCATTATTATGAAGGAAGCCGCCGTGTCCGGTTGCATTAAAGGAGTAGCCATCGTGGCCACAGAATCGACGGGACACGGTTGGGGGAGCTCAAGGCAGCCACGAGCGAGGACGAACTTCCCGGCTCCGGGCTGGATGTGGATGCGAAATCTGCAAGAATAGGGGGTGATGGTAGTGGCCGCACATGCTAGATCTCCCGAAGAAGAGGGGGTGACGATGGTGGATGCGGAAGCAAGATCTGCAGAAGAAGAGGAGAACTAGTAGCTACGGGGAACTGGTGGCCGCCCGAACACCTAATACAATGACCGTCTAATTGCAAAATGGACAATTTACCATTTGAGCTATCAAATGTCATCGGCTCATTTAAGCTCGTGAACAATTTGAATAAGAATTTTTAAGTTCGAGCTCAAGCTCGTTTTGCCAAGTATAGCTCGAACTCGAATTCGTTTTGCAAAGAAATAGCTCGAGTTCGATTCGTTTATAATCAAGCCGATGTTGAGCTCGTTCTGATCGAGCATCACTAATTAAACGGACCCTTGAAGAGCAACGTCTAAATTCTTGAAAAGGAAAATTAATAAAAATAAATAAAATTCCATGAAAAGAATAATTCCAAATATCTGCATTGATGAAAAGATTGGCTTCAATAATTATAGTGACAATTGATCGGCCGATATGTCATTAATATCGTAAGTACATCTATACAATGACCAGAATAAATTTATATTCAATCTTGATATATATGTTTGTTTTTAAATGCTCACCTAGCAGATATGCTCTCATGGCTACTCAGCAGGAACAATTCATATCACTGCAGCTCCCAGCAGAGTTCCCCCGACAATGACACCAAAAAGGATATACTCATCTCCACTTTGGCGCTATCAGATATTCATATCAGGTCATCATCGTCACTATCACTGTCAGAATCATAAAGATTTCTATAATCTGACCTTTTCTTTCTGTTTCTTCTGGATCTGGGACATTCGTCCTCATTGTCACTGTAAAGGTAATTCCCATTGAGGTAGTCATCTCTACATCCGCAAATGGGTGACGTGCAGATATCCCAATAACAATGATCCGTATGGGGATCCTTGAAGTGATATGCCTCTCTTCCCTGACCATCAAAAGAATGAATTATCACCTTGTACATCTTTCGAGTTGTACTGTTCTAGTGGTCGAAGCTTCTATCTTGTATAACTCTTTGTCTAGTGTTTGTCTTATGTACTCCATTGTCCATGTCTTTGTTCATGTCTTAGAGTTATTAGTGATAGTCGTCCCCTTGGTATCAGAGCCCAGTCTGTTTTATTCCGGTCTGTTTTCATCACGGTGTGCTAAACTTATTTTCTTCTTTCTTTTTGAGGAGGAGAGAGAGTGAGATACTGAGAGCCCCACCTGGAGAAGCACCTTGCCTTACCAACCATGGATACGCCCGTAGTGATGACCGCTCCCATCACACTAGACACCAACCCTTCCTTTAAGCAATCCACCAAAGACAAGATAGCTGGTTTATATGAGATCTCTTACCAAGACGTCTCAGAGAACGACCAGATAGCCAACACAACCATCCCATTCCTCAACCCATACATTGCCTTCAGCAAACCCACTTCCAATCCCATCAGTAGAATAAGAACTCTTATTCGACAGCCCAGTTCACAGGTTTTAGAGTACATCCAGTCCAGCAAGTTCAACCAACATCCGATTGTTGCTACTCAGCAGGAACAATTCATATCACTGCAGCTCCCAGCAGAGTTCCCCCGACAATGGCACCAAAAAGGATATACTCATCTCCACTTTGGCGCTATCAGATTGGCACTAACTTATCATGGCAGGAAAGGATTACCTGTCACCGCCAGGATGGCTTTATTGGACTCCAGATACGTGGAGTATCAGCACGCATGCATTGGAACCATTGAGACTACACTGAATGCAGGAACTGTTTTCGTCACTCTTTATCCTAACTTCTGCATGTCTCTACAGGACCCAAAGATCTTAACAGCCTTACAGGTCCAGGTTCAGATTGCTGGTCCCCAGCAGAATTCCATCCATTGAGGCAACACTGCATTACCAGATGTCATACAGAGTGCAAAATTATGCACTGGATCTAAAAGTTCCTAATGATGCAGAGGACGCTTTGATAATTCGTGCTGATTACCATAGCTCACAAACTCCTACATGTTTGCATATTCCTAGACAGATTACTCGAGGAGAATTGCTCAAACTACTCCCAGAGAGATGGGTCACCAACTATGAGCAGCTCCAGCAGCATGTGCGACCAATCCAGTCAACTGACTCAAAGTTCATCAAAGAGAAGGATGGCACCGTCACCATCAAATTTGATAGATCACATGAGAAGGATGCTCCGACACCTTCAATATTCCCAACCATGTTCATGATTCAGCCTATTCCCAAACGTAAGAAGCCAGATTTATTGAATTCGATAATTAATTCTTTTGATGGCCAGGGAAGAGAGGCATATCACTTCAGGGATCCCCATACGGATCATTGTTATTGGGATATCTGCACGTCACCCATTTGCGGATGTAGAGATGACTACCTCAATGGGAATTACCTTTACAGTGACAATGAGGACGAATGTCCCAGATCCAGAAGAAACAGAAAGAAAAGGTCAGATTATAGAAATCTTTATGATTCTGACAGTGATAGTGACGATGATGACCAGGCTAATGACCGTCATGATGATGAGCCGGACGTTGCTCCAGAGATTATGATTTCTTCTCCTAGACAGGAAAATTATGGAGAATGGCAATGGCTAATGGAGAAAGCCAAGAAGCCAAAACCAAAGAAGCAACCATCAAAGGTATTACCTTGCTACAAACCTATTCTCAAATGGCAAAAGAAAAATCCTTTGGAACAGGTCATTCCAACGGACAAGCCAGTAGTGGAAAAGGAAATAACACCAGCACCTTCTAGCTGTACACAAGAAGCATTTCAGACAATGACTCCTACAGCAGCACTACCCGCAATCATGATGATGGGTAGGCCAGGTGAACTCAATTTCCCTTCACAGAATGAACAAACGATTGACAATATTCGTTACTGCTCAAAGATACCCGTTCCTACAGAGCTAGATAAGAATGGAAATCCTTTGAGAAATAGTACTGTAGAATGTGTCCTGAATTGGCAAAGTCAGAATGCCTTAGCACAAAACTCAGCTTTAAATACTATCTGCAGAAAGATTGATAGTGTGCAGGAAAATTTGCAAAGCTCAGAGCAAAGGCTTTCGGAAAAGATGGATACCCATCAGGATAAGACTCAACAAGTTCTGCGTACACTACAAAGAAGGTTAGACAATTTTGAGAAAGGAAACTTTCCTTCTTATTTCAGGTCAGACCCAGAGGCTGAAATTGCCATGCTTAAAAGAAAAATCAAGATGATAGAAGACAAGTAGGTAGACCTGACCCAAAAGCCAGATTTAAACTTTGGGAGACCACAGACTGCTAACACCAGTTTTGGCCTTGGCCTAAATACTGGATCAAGTTCTTATCCCATTGACTTCCTAGATTTTGGAAGACGTTCTGTACCCCCTGCACAGGTACTCGAAAGCTTTCAACCTCTTTTAGGCCAGATTGGAAAGAAAGACCCAGCCGAGATAAGGAATGCTATTCGAGAACGTCAGAAGAAGGATAAGCAGCAAGCAGACATCAGAGAAGGAAAGAAGAAAGTAGGAAGTTCAAAACCTCTTGAACGACAAAGATCTTCTAGCCCAGAGTTGGAATCCAGCCAGACTCCTCACACCCAACAACTCATGATACGAGATAGGAGTCGATCACAGAACACACTCCAACCACGGAACTGGAAATCTTCATATTATCCCATTGGGAAATGGATAATTTCATCTATTCCTACTCCCTCAACCACTCCTTCTGAAAGCTATACGGCTTCAGATGAATATGCTAATCATGATCCTTTTAATGATGATTACTTTGAGAAGTCACCTCAGTTTATACCATCACAAATCCTAATGACTTCTGAGCATATAGCATCAGACAGATCTTCTGAAAAGGCTACATCAGACACAGAGGACTACACGTCAAAAGATAACTCCACAGTCAGCACACAGAGCACAGAGGACTCCACAGAGATATTGGAACATCCTCAGATATACATGGCTGACAGAAATGATCAGGATCATTACCCACCTGATGAGCATATTGATGAGGCTGAAGAAAGACAGCCACCAGCTTCGAGAAACACTGGAGGAATCCACAACATAAAGTTTACTTTTGATGATATTTCCTATCCCAAATGGTCACAACGCATACAGGATTTCTATGCGTGGTGTTTGTACAAAAGACTAACTGTTTTTGACAGCGCAGATATTCTTACAGAACTGACTTCAAGTTTTACAGGAAACTTATTAGTTTGGTGGAACCTGGTTCCAGAGCAAATTCAGATGCAATTAGTCGGTATGCCATTACAGGAATTCATGCACTACCTCCACTCCCAATTCATTGGCAACCCAACCAATATTCTGGAAGAAAAGAGAACAGAGTTCTTCCAGCGTAAGTGTTGTTCATATCAGGTCAGAGATCTAGACAAACATTATCAGAGATTACTACATTTGTTTATTCATTTGGGATGTGACAATGCATTGAAACCAGTATTCCTGTCATCTATACCTTCATCCATATCTGCCATGGTAGAGAAGAGTCTAACCCAAAAGAATTTGAAAGTCACTGACTTGACAGTTGGGCAGATACAACAGGAGATTCATTTGGGAGTTAATGAATTGTGCCAGAGGAAAGAAATCATTCAAGGCTTCTTGAAACAGGATAGTCGCCTTGACCAAGTTTGCAGGAGCAAGAAAAACAGGTATACGATTAAGTGTACTCCTAAAGACTTATGCAATTGTGCTCCAGGAACTCAACCCTCTAGGCCAAAGTACAGAAGGAAAGGCCGCCGCAAATTCAAAGGAAACCGTGACAGGTTTGACAGAAACACAGATAGACAGCGACGACCTCCTAGAAAATGGAAAAGATTCCTACGCTTCAAGCGAAAAAGAGATCCCCAGAGAAAATCAACCAGATGTTACATTTGTAACAAGTCAGGGCACTTTGCGAGAAACTGTCCCAAAGGACAGAAGAAATTGGTTGCCCAGACAGAAAAATACTCTAGATCCTCTTTAAGAGATAATGATTTGGAATCAGTTTTCTCTTTGGATGATGAACCGTCTTCACAAACTATTTGTTGTCTTGAAGGAAATTTTACAGATTACAGCTCAGAAGACATCGAGTATACTTCAGACGAACATCATCGAAGAATTTGCACCATTATTGCTTACCCTAATCCAGACACTATTTGGGAAAACTTCCCTATCCTACCAACAAGAGTGGTACCTTCATCAGAATCCAATATGGCAGAAGTTCAATCCAATGATCGACAGAGTTCTGAAAATGAAGAGAACTCTTAGCCACTCAACAAGGATAAGATTCCGCTCATCGCAGCAACACAGATGGCACCACATGTCAAGCTGTAGGTATATTTTTCAAAGTACCACAGACCTGTTACTGCGATAGCTTTCATTGATACGGGTGCAACAGAAAGTATGATTAACCCGGCAATCGTACCACAAGAGTTTCTTGTCCTCTACAAGAAATCATTCCTCTCTGCATCTGGTGATTTATTCCAAACACACTATAAGACTAAAAGTCTGAAGATCCTGCTCTTTCATAATTGCACTATCAAAGCTTCCTTATTTGTTACTGATCTTCCAGGGAGAGATATAGTGTTAGGATGGAATTTGATGCAACAGCTGCCTGAGCTAACAATCTTGACTACAGGACTCAAGTATCATGGAAACTTTAAGCCATACACCTCCATCACGAGAATGTTTTCCATTGAGCCTGCAGAGAAGGCAAAACAGTTGTTTAGCTCATCTTTTGCAGAAAACCATATTGAGTTTTTGCAGAAATGCCCTCATCCCTTATGGAAAAATCAGGAGTACTTTGTGAGGCTACCCTTCAAGCAGAATGAGGACATCAATCCTACAAAGGCTAGTCATTCAGGTATGAACCCTGAAAGTGCTCAATTAGCTAGAGAAGAATGTTTCTCTCTGATGCAACAGGGATTGATTGAACAATCAAACTCGCAATGGGCATGCGAAGCGTTCTATGTCAATAAACGCTCAGAACAACTCAGAGGCAAAAAGAGGTTAGTTATCAACTACCAGCCTCTAAACCACTTCCTTCAGGGTGATAAGTTTCCTCTACCAAACAGAACTGCCTTATTCGCTTCACTTGCAAAGGCAAAAATATTCTCTAAGTTTGACCTTAAAAGTGGATTTTGGCAACTTGGAATACACCCTGAGGACAGATGGAAAACGGGATTTTGCATCCCAGGAGGACATTACCAATGGACGGTATTACCCTTTGGACTTAAGACTGCTCCTTCATTATTCCAGAAAGCTATGACTACAATCTTTGGACCCATTCAGGACTCTGCCTTGATATACATAGATGACATACTATTATTCAGTCCTGACAAAGAATCACATGAACTATTGCTGAAACAATTCGCAGACCTTGTGCGAAAGTATGGCATAATGCTTTCTGAGAAAAAGATGAGACTGTTTGAGAACAATATTGAATTCTTGGGAATGAGACTAGCAGATGGACAGTACCAACCAGGACCTCATATAGCCCAAGAACTATTGAAATTCCCGGACTCTAAATTGACCACAAAACAGATCCAACAACTCTAAATTGGATGTAGTTGGATGTAGTCCTTGTTCTGGAAACATCATCTGTCCATACTTGCTGAAGATTCTCTCCAAATATTTTTGTGTCATTTGAACAGAGTGAGCTAGAACTGTCTCAACATGTTCTTGGTTGTCATAGCTCGTAATCTCTGGAGGAAGAATCCTGGGCATTTCTCTTTGCTTTGGCACATATGTGGAAATCATTGCTTGCAAAACTGGGCTTTCTTGCAAGGTAAGTTTAGAGTCCGGGAATTTAGAGTTGTTGGATCTGTTTTGTGGTCAATTTGGAGTCTGGGAATTTCAATAGTTCTTGGGCTATATGAGGTCCTGGTTGGTACTGTCCATCTGCTAGTCTCATTCCCAAGAATTCAATATTGTTCTCAAACAGTCTCATCTTTTTCTCAGAAAGCATTATGCCATACTTTCGCACAAGGTCTGCGAATTGTTTCAGCAATAGTTCATGTGATTCTTTGTCAGGACTGAGTAATAGTATGTCATCTATGTATATCAAGACAGAGTCCTGAATGGGTCCAAAGATTGTAGTCATAGCTTTCTGGAATAATGAAGGAGCAGTCTTAAGTCCAAAGGGTAATACCGTCCATTGGTAATGTCCTCCTGGGATGCAAAATCCCGTTTTCCATCTCTCCTCAGGGTGTATTCCAAGTTGCCAAAATCCACTTTTAAGGTCAAACTTAGAGAATATTTTTGCCTTTGCAAGTGAAGCGAATAAGGCAGTTCTGTTTGGTAGAGGAAACTTATCATCCTGAAGGAAGTGGTTTAGAGGCTGGTAGTTGATAACTAACCTCTTTTTGCCTCTGAGTTGTTCTGAGCGTTTATTGACATAGAACGCTTCGCATGCCCATTGCGAGTTTGATTGTTCAATCAATCCCTATTGCATCAGAGAGAAACATTCTTCTCTAGCTAATTGAGCACTTTCAGGGTTCATACCTGAATGACTAGCCTTTGTAGGATTGATGTCCTCATTCTGCTTGAAGGGTAGCCTCACAAAGAACTCCTGATTTTTCCATAAGGGATGAGGGCATTTCTGCAAAAACTCAATATGGTTTTCTGCAAAAGATGAGCTCAACAACTGTTTTGCCTTCTCTGCAGGCTCAATGGAAAACATTCTCGTGATGGAGGTGTATGGCTTAAAGTTTCCATGATACTTGAGTCCTGTAGTCAAGATTGTTAGCTCAGGCAGCTGTTGCATCAAATTCCATCCTAACACTATATCTCTCCTTGGAAGATCAGTAACAAATAAGGAAGCTTTGATAGTGCAATTATGAAAGAGCATGATCTTCAGACTTTTAGTCTTATAGTGTGTTTGGAATAAATCACCAGATGCAGAGAGGAATGATTTCTTGTAGGGGACAAGAAACTCTTGTGGTACGATTGCCGGGTTAATCATACTTTCTGCTGCACCTGTATCAATGAAAGCTATCGCAGTAACAGGTATGTGGTACTTTGAAAAATATACCTGCACCTTGACATGTGGTGCCATCTGTGTTGCTGCGATGAGCGGAATCTTATCCTTGTTGAGTGGCGGAGAGTTCTCTTCATTTTCAGAACTCTGTCGATCATTGGATTGAACTTCTGCCATATTGAATTCTGATGAAGGTACCACTCTTGTTGGTAGGATAGGGAAGTTTTCCCTAATAGTGTCTGGATCAGGGTAAGCACTAATGGTGCAAATTCTTTGATGATGTTCGTCTGAAGTATACTCGATGTCTTTTGAGCTGTAATCTGTAAAATTTCCTTCAAGACAACAAATAGTTTGTGAAGACGGTTCATCATCCAAAGAGAAAACTGATTCCAAATCATTATCTCTTAAAGAGGATCCAGAGTATTTTTCTATCTGGGCAACCAATTTCTTCTGTCCTTTGGGACAGTTTCTCGCAAAGTGCCCTGACTTGTTACAAATGTAACATCTGGTTGATTTTCTCTGGGGATCTCTTTTTCGCTTGAAGCGTAGGAATCTTTTCCATTTTCTAGGAGGTCGTCGCTGTCTATCTGTGTTTCTATCAAACCTGTCACGGTTTCCTTTGAATTTGCGGCGGCCTTTCCTTCTGTACTTTGGCCTAGAGGGTTGAGTTCCTGGAGCACAATTGCATAAGTCTTTAGGAGTACACTTAATCTTATACCTGTTTTTCTTGCTCCTGCAAACTTGGTCAAGGCGACTATCCTGTTTCAAGAAGCCTTGAATGATTTCTTTCCTCTGGCACAATTCATTAACTCCCAAATGAATCTCCTGTTGTATCTGCCCAACTGTCAAGTCAGTGACTTTCAAATTCTTTTGGGTTAGACTCTACTCTACCATGGCAGATATGGATGAAGGTATAGATGACAGGAATACTGGTTTCAATGCATTGTCACATCCCAAATGAATAAACAAATGTAGTAATCTCTGATAATGTTTGTCTAGATCTCTGACCTGATATGAACAACACTTACGCTGGAAGAACTCTGTCCTCTTTTCTTCCAGAATATTGGTTGGGTTGCCAATGAATTGGGAGTGGAGGTAGTGCATGAATTCCTGTAATCGCATACTGACTAATTGCATCTGAATTTGCTCTGGAACCAGGTTCCACCAAACTAATAAGTTTCCTGTAAAACTTGAAGTCAGTTCTGTAAGAATATCTGCGCTGTCAAAAACAGTTAGTCTTTTGTGCAAACACCACGCATAGAAATCCTGTATGCGTTGTGACCATTTGGGATAGGAAATATCATCAAAAGTAAACTTTATGTTGTGGATTCCTCCAGTATTTCTCGAAGCTGGTGGCTGTCTTTCTTCAGCCTCATCAATATGCTCATCAGGTGGGTAATGATCCTGATCATTTCTGTCGGCCATGTATATCTGAGGATGTTCCAATATCTCTGTGGAGTCCTCTGTGCTATGTGTGCTGACTGTGGAGGTATCTTCTGACGTGTAGTCCTCTGTGTCTGATGTAGCCTTTTCAGAAGATCTGTCTGATGCTATATGCTCAGAAGTCATTAGGATTTGTGATGGTATAAACTGAGGCGACTTCTCAAAGTAATCATCATTAAAAGGATCATGATTAGCATATTCATCTGAAGCCGTATAGCTTTCAGAAGGAGTGGTTGAGGGAGTAGGAATAGATGAAATTACCCATTTCCTAATGGGATAATCTGAAGATTTCCAGTTCCGTGGTTGGAGTGTGTTCTGTGATCGACTCCTATCTCGTATCATGAGTTGTTGGGTGTGAGGAGTCTGGCTGGATTCCAACTCTGGGCTAGAAGATCTTTGTCGTTCAAGAGGTTTTGAACTTCCTACTTTCTTCTTTCCTTCTCTGATGTCTGCTTGCTGCTTATCCTTCTTCTGACGTTCTCGAATAGCATTCCTTATCTCGGCTGGGTCTTTCTTTCCAATCTGGCCAAAAAGAGGTTGAAAGCTTTCGAGTACCTGTGCAGGGGGTACAGAACGTCTTCCAAAATCTAGGAAGTCAATGGGATAAGAACTTGATCCAGTATTTAGGCCAAGGCCAAAACTGGTGTTAGCAGTCTGTGGTCTCCCAAAGTTTAAATCTAGCTTTTGGGTCAGGTCTACCTGCTTGTCTTCTATCATCTTGATTTTTCTTTTAAGCATGGCAATTTCAGCCTCTGGGTCTGACCTGAAATAAGAAGGAAAGTTTCCTTTCTCAAAATTGTCTAACCTTCTTTGTAGTGTACGCAGAACTTGTTGAGTCTTATCCTGATGGGTGTCCATCTTTTCCGAAAGCCTTTGCTCTGAGCTTTGCAAATTTTCCTGCACACTATCAATCTTTCTGCAGATAGTATTTAAAGCTGAGTTTTGTGCTAAGGCATTCTGACTTTGCCAATTCAGGACACATTCTGCAGTACTATTTCTCAAAGGATTTCCATTCTTATCTAGCTCTGTAGGAACGGGTATCTTTGAGCAGTAACGAATATTGTCAATCGTTTGTTCATTCTGTGGAGGGAAATTGAGTTCACCTGGCCTACCCATCATCACGATTGCGGGTAATGCTGCTGTATGAGTCATTGTCTGAAATGCTTCTTGTGTACAGCTAGAAGGTGCCGGTGTTATTTCCTTTTCCACTACTGGCTTGTCCGTTGGAATGACCTGTTCCAAAGGATTTTTCTTTTGCCATTTGAGAATAGGTTTGTAACAAGGTAATACCTTTGATGGTTGCTTCTTTGGTTTTGGCTTCTTGGCTTTCTCCATTAGCCATTGCCATTCTCCATAATTTTCCTGTCTAGGAGAAGAAACCATAATCTCTGGAGCAACGTCCGGCTCATCATCATGACGGTCATTAGCCTGGTCATCATCGTATGAAATATTAAAATGATTAATTCCACTATCCATTAAAATAATTGTATCGTGTGCAACACTTTAGATCCTATAAACAAAGAGAGTGCAAATACATACACAAACTAAGAAAATCGTGTAACGATAGTTTTTAGTCATCCAATTTGTTAGAATAATGATCATAAATCATAAACAAATTTGAACCGGCAATTCAATCTTTTCATTTAATCGACATCCCTATTAATTCGGTGCAAAATACGTTATCACCGAATAATTGTCTTACTTTATTACCAAGATATAGTAGATTCATTTGAATGTAAAACATTCTTACTATGGCTATTGATTTTAGAGTCACTAATATTTCTATCAACAGTCAAAATGTCAACTTTTAAATCCAAAAGAGCGGTGAATCCGATATTAACTCAACACTATTCCTTCTACGCTTTATAACGCACCCATCAATTGTATTAATCATAATCCATGGTTTTAATGACGTCAAAGCGTGTAAACTCCACACATATAATAAATGAATGTCTTAAGTCAAAATAACTCAATGTAAGTACGTGGTATCCTTTAAAGTGGGTCATATCCAGTATCTTCAATCTCAGGGTGCCTCTAAGTATAACTCGAGTATACTTTCCATCAGTTTATTTTGTCCTTAGTTATACTTGTACGCGCGCCCTCCGGCCTAGCACGCGCGATGGCGGTTCGGGCAACCCGAGGATCCGGGCCCGCTCCCCCGAGGCCCCGTCCGGTCGACGTTCCGGATCGAACGCCGGACGCTGCGGAAAGGGGACCCGGGGTTGGGCCTTCTCTTGATTCGCGAACGGGTCTGCGGGACGTTTCGCCAACCATCTCCAGTTCCCTAAAGGTGGCGAGCGAAAAGCTGCGTTAAGACCTCGCTCACGAATTTCGGGGAAGGCTCAAGGAGCGGCTCGGTCTGCCGTCACCTCATCCTAAATGGCTCCGAAAAATGGGTGTAGTTTAGTTTTAGTTTTGGAAAACTTTGTTCGGAGTCGCCACCGACTTAGTTTAAAAATGGTGTGATTTAAGTCGGAAAAATCAGAGTTTGGGTTCGGGGATTCCTATTTACTAACCTTTGTATTCTAAAACATGCGAAAAGGGTGGCGATTTGTCCAAAAATTTAACTTTTGATTGACGGGTGTTGGGCCCGATCCGGGAGTAGGCCAGACTCTTATCGACGTTTTAACCGGCGTTGGACCCGAATTTAAGTTGGTTGGATTAAAACAAACATGCGACGTCAAACCTAAAGCCTAAACAAGCATGCAATTACAAGCAAGTATTTAGATCAAAAGGGCGGGGAGGGGCGGTGATTGCGGGCCTATACACTTGTGCCCGCAATCCGTCACAAAGTGGGCTTAAAGAAAATTCGGGGAGGCCCGCACTTCCCCTTTGTTCCTTTGATTGAGGTTGGAGCCGCTTTAAGCCTTCAAGCCCGCGGTTTCTTTTAAGGCTGGGGTAGATCCACGCGGTTTGATACACGCGCCTTCGCGTTAATCTTCGAAATTGTGGGGTTGACCTTCCGAGATTAATAACTCGATGTACATGTGAAGAAAAATAAAGAAGTGGGCAGTTTTGTTGAATACGAATGAAACTCGATTAAATTGGGAAATGTAAGGCTTGTCTTACCATTTCGATTGGAAATGCGTATTTGGTGTAGATTGTCGGTGATATCCAAGAGATTTCCTCGTGTTACACGTGCAAAACAAGAGAAAAAAAAATTATGTTAGCAATGCATATCAAGATTAAATGTCAATTCACAATAATAAATCCAAACAACAACACAAGAAGTAAAGTTTTAACAATTGTAAAAAGGAAACGATTCTAAAAAAGGTTAATAAATTACGGTCAATAATAAATTCTAAACAAGATAAATTATAATCATAAAAAGAAGATAAATTTAGAACAAATCAATTCATTGAAACTCTAAAATGAAGCTTGCATATATTGAAATCAAGATTATTAAAGAAGAGCGAATTTTATTACCCGGGTCGAAATCCATGGCCCGCGGACGGAAGCCTCCATTTGTTGGTGACGGCTTCCTTTAGCCCACAATCTAACCCATAGATTCAGACCGCCTCTGTCGGTGGCTTCCTCCTCAGCAGAAGACTTTCCTTTTCTCTCTTGAATTGTTTCTTTTCTTCGATACGCTCGGCACAGTGAACCAAATACTTGCCAAATCGAGTGAAGTGAAGGAGAGGATGACGAGCTTGCTGCTCCAGGAAACCGTACGCCAAACGAACCCAACCCAAGGTACGCCGGCTGAAAGATCCATCGTCTGGGGACATCAGGGGAGGACCTTGGCCACCGCTTGGACTCGAGGAAGCTCCGTCATTTGCTAGGTCGGCTCGGATCTGGGGAGATTCGCCAGGCATGGTGGGTGCATCGCCAAGAGAAGCCGTCTTTGGGGAGGGCAACCAAATCTGGGTTTGAAGAGTGAAGACTTCGCCAGATCTGAGAGGGTTTCGTCTCCGGGACAACCGATCGCGGCTGGGGAGGATAGAAATCTATCGTGACTTCGAACCGAAACTGTGTCGCGGGTCTCGGGAAGCGCAGAGAGGAAGATTGCCCGCTTCATCGTCGTGCTGGTCTGGAGGAGGATAGAGGTAGCGGCAGCGGGACCAGCGAAGGCAGAGACAGCGGCAACGGGATCGACGAGGAAGGTTGCCAGAGGAGCGGATGGCCGCTGTGAAGACGCCGAGAAGCTGCCGTCGGACTTGGAGGGCGTTGGGAGACGGGCTATTGCTGTTGTGCTGTTCTGGGGGTGGCTGGGTACGCCGTTGTGGATTTGCCACTTCCCTGCCGGTTGCTGGACCGATGCGGCTGCTTGGAGACGCCGGAGGAAAACAGGGGAGAGGCTGCAGCTGTCAGATCTGAACTTGGGGCATCAGGATGTGGGCTCGCCACCACCGGATCTGGGGAGGGTGGCCATCAGGAGGCGTCCGGGGAAGTCTAAGACAGGAGGGAAAATGGCCGCGGCTGAAGGGCTGAGGCGGAGATCACAGGTCTAGGTGCTACCGTTTCTGTGAGCGTTGTCGGAGTGAGGAGGACCGCTGCTGGTTGTTGCCGGGCTCAGAGTGTTGGGAAACCTGGAGGAGGGATTGGCTTGTTGCGACTGTCGATTTGAGGGAACGCCAGGAGGATAGGAATCTTGCTTGCTGCGGAGGGCTTAAGCGACTTGGTTATCAGAGATGGGAGCGCCTTGGGCTCCTGGTCGATTCCACCGGGTACGGGTGTGTTGAAACGGCCGAGAAGAATGGGGAGAGGCTGTCTTTGGATGCCTGAAGAAGGTTGTCGCTTCGGAGCACTGGTTTTGCTGCTGCAGGATGCTGATGTATCCCGGAGAACAGAATGTCGCCGTCTTCAAGCTGTAAACCTTGGTTAGGATCTTGTTGAAGACAGTTGAGCTCCTCGGTGGTGAAGGCAACTGGAGGTCGGCTGATCCAAGAAGGGGAGGAACTGTGCGAGATGAAGGATGGTCTCCCGAGAGAATTTGTTTTTGGAGGAAGGCTTTTCCGAAGAAATGGCTCCTTCTCCGCCAATCCCCTCATGTGCTTGAAGGAAAATCTTTCTTTTAAAGCCCTCTCCTCCTCCCGAATATCTGGTTGGCTTCCCCCTCTCTCCTTTGAATTTCTGGTTAGTTTCTTCCTCCCCTCTTATCTTCCCACGGTGAAGTGCTGGAGCCTTGGGCCAAGTGACCTCGATTATGCTTGGAGAGCCGTCGGTCTAGGAGTGTGCCTCCCCTTTTGGAAAGCTGCGAGATGCAGGAAGCTATCTTCTACCCCTGCCGTTTCCCCCGTTGGACGCAAGTTGTCCACTAGCCGTGCTGGTTTTCTTGAAAGGTGATGATGACACTAGGAGTAAGTTTTTTTATCCTTTCTTGCGTTGAGGTCGTCAGGATATCTTCATTGCAGATGGTCATCTGATTTTTTCGAAATTCCTTGGCCAGGTGTGGAGGCGCGTCAGAGGTCGAAGAAGAGGTGTTGTCATTTTTTTGGGGAAATTGTGATCTCCTGTAAGATTTTTTTGTCGGGGGAAATGAAATGGGTTTGGGTGCGTTGTGGGCTTGGCCTAGTTTCCTGTGGGTTCTTTGGGTTGTTGTGGCTGTAGAAATGTATTTGGCCCTTGGGCTGTACTATGAGAATTAGGCTCATTATAATCTTTCAGCCCAAAATTAAATTGCAGTTGAGTATTTGTCTTTATTGTTTTCTGCCAAGTAATATTTTTTTACGTCTTCAGATGTTCACTAAAGCAGGGATCTTTAGAGGATTTTCTCAGCAGCAGTGAGCATAAAGCTGGAGGAGAGCGTTCGCTTCAGGAAATTTGGACTTGGTTGGCTTCAAGAAGGTACCTTCGTTGCTGCAGTTGGAAGGCATCACCGGCTGATTTCGACACAGTGAGGCTGTTGGTTGCATGTGACTGTTGTGGCATTTGCAACTGCTGTAGCTGTTGTATTGCTGTTGCTGGGACTGTCGCAATGGTGGTTGATTTGAAGGCCGTTGATGTTGTTTGATCTCTTGTGGTTGCATCATTTGTCCAGATTCCATTGCTTTGCATCTGATGTACACAATGCTGCCTCCTTGGGTTGCTTATGGAAGCTGAGACAACACTACTGGAAGTCACGGACATAGAAGCGGGTTTCTCCTTTGGTTTTGATCTTTACTGACCGTCACTATTTGATGGGTTTGGTGATGACTTATTATTATTTTTTGTTTGCCCGAAATTGAACCTCGAGTTGTATTCGGGCTTTGGCCATAAATATTGAAATTTGAATTGTGTTTGGACTTTGGGCAAAAAATATTGAACTTTGAGTTGTGTTAGGGCTTTGGCAATTTTAAGAGAAATGAATCTTGGGTTTATTATGGGCTAAGATGATTGCTCACGGTCCACATGTTAATTTGAGGGATTACAATACTTAATGATTATCTAGATATCTAGATCATCTAGGCATCTACAATTTCAAATTAATATAATCATTAATCGGTAGAACTTTATCATTAATTTTACGTACATAAAAGTAAGATAATCAATGACAAATATTCGCATTTATTAATTATTTATCCTCAATACAATAAAATATTTTGGCATATAAGTGCACACATACATGAAGAACCAAATAGAAGAACAACAATCGACGTGTTCATGGCATTCTCTACATTCCCATGAATTGTTGTTTGTAATAGCGAGTTTGGGTTTCTTTTTATAAATTTAATATTACTAACAACGAGTTCGTAACGGAAAGATTTTGAAAGGTTTGGCAGTAAATAGTAAAATAGGTTGCAAATAAATGATGAATAGTAACAAAGTTCGACATCCATATGCCATCTGCCACAGTAGTTGGGGTGCTTGGATGTATTGGGATTATGATATTTTGCTGTTGTGGTAGGAAAAATTGGTTTTTATATTTTTAGGTTATAAATAAATCTCTCCGGAGAGGAGAATGTAAGCCATTTTTCAGAAATAAAATTAGAGCGTATTTCCGCATATCCTTACCAAAATACCCAACAAGTGGCATCAAAGCGAGGTTCAATCGTTGTTATGGCTCCCAGCGGTTCGTCATCTCATATGCTTCAGATCTTCGACGGCGGAAACTATTATTTGTGGGCCATGAAGATGAAAACACACCTCAGAGGTCTTGGCTTGTGGCAGTGGGTTAAAGCTAACAAAGATCCAACACCTCTAGGTAATAATCCGACCTTGAATCAAATCCGACTCCACGAGGAGAAGTCAACAAAGGCTCCAAAGGCCCTATATTTTTTCGAGGTCTTGGATGTTATTTTCATAAGAATTATGGCTTGTGAGACTCCTAAGGACACGTGAGACAAGTTGCAGGAGCAGTTTATGGGCAGCAGCAGAACGCGTCGTTTGCAGATTCTAAATTTGAAGAGAGAATTTGAGCGTCTGTGGATGAAGTAAAGTGAGACCATCAAAGAGTATGCTGATAGACTTTTGGCGATCGTCAACAAAATTCGGCTTCTTGGAGCAGAATTACCAGATAGCAGAATTGTGGAGAAAGTGCTTGTGAGTTTACCAGAAAGAATTGAGTCAAAGATATCATCTCTTGAAGACTCTAAAGATTTGTCAAAGATCTCATTGACTGAGCTCATCCATGCATTTCAAGCTCAAGAACAGAGAAGGTTGATAAAACAAGAATATGATGCAAATCATAAAGACGCAAAGAGTGTTGATGGTGCCTATGTTGCTGGACAATCTAGATCCCGAGGGGAGAAAAGACAAGAAGAAAAGCCAAGGAGAAGAAAATTTTCTCCATACCCTCACTGTAAGAAAGATAATCATTTTGAAAATCGTTGTTTCTTTAGACCAAGCACAAACGACAGAAGAAGAAGATGACAAAATGTTTGTTGCTACGTATTTCTCGGCAAAGATACGAGATCATACTTGGTTGATAAACCGTGGTCGTACAAATCACATGACGCCAGATTTGAGCAGTTTTGTGAGGCTGGACAAAGCTAGCAAATCGAAAGTGATGATTGGGAATGGAGAATTCCTAGATGTCAAAAGCAGAGGTACAGTTGTCGTAAAGACAATGATAGGTACTAAATATATATCTGATGTTTTATTTGTCCCTGGAATCAGTTTGAGTTTGTTAAGTGTGGGTCAAATGTTAGAGAAAAATTATGCTTTGGATTTTAAGGATATGACTTGCACCATTGTGAATCCTGATGGTCGTGAGTTTATGTCTGTGAAAATGAAAAAGAAAAGCTTTCCTATTGTGTGGAAAGAAGAAAGAGCACTTATGTCGGAAGATGTGAGAGAGGAAAAACAAGTAAGATTTCAAAAAAAGATTGAAATAATCAAAGATTTGAGGAGGAGCTCTAAAGAGCAATATTCAGAAGATTAGATTAATGATTTATTGAAGAAAAGTTTGAATAGATCGAGATTCAAGAAGACAAGAGAAAATCTTGGTATTAACAGCAAAACATAAGGAGGAGATTGTTGGAATTATGATATTTTTGCTGTTATGGTTAGTTTATATTTATGCTTAGAATAATGTCTTTGAAGATATTTAGGAAATATTGATAATTATATTTTTAGGTTATAAATAAGTCTCTCCGGAGAGGAGAATGTAAGACGTTTTTCATAAATAAAATTAGAGCGTATCTCCGCATGTCCATAACAAAATACCCAAAAGGATGCCCGCCAAGGCAATCGTGGCCGATATTCTTTGAAATTTAGGGGAGGGGGCTTAAAAACATAAGGGAAGGAAACTTTTAGAGGACCGTGGGAGTTGGAACGTTTAGTTTTTCCACTTGAAGAAGCCGCCAGCAACTTAGAGTCGAACCTTTTTCGGTTGAAATCTAATTAATAAGTCAGTAGTGCTTGAAGCGGCTATTCTCTCGTTCACGAGATGATAAATCCTTTTTACAAAAATATTTTCAAAATTAGTTATAATATAAATCTTTCGAAATTAGTCATATAAACAAATTCCTTTTGTATTTAGCCGATCAAAAAATGTACAAAAACTATCATGTAATCGCTTTGCAAAGTACAAGCAAGTGTAATTTACCAAACATTTTTTAGTAATGACCTGTTATGCTTACTACTTTGTGAGAAGATGAGCAATAATGGATTTAGTACATTTATACAATATTGTACAATACGATTTACCAAAGATATTAGTAATTTACTATATGGTACAATACGATTTGCTAAATTTTTAGTAGTTTACTGGAATTTTTTTAGTAATTTACTATTTTGTACAATATAAATTATTAAAATTTTTAGTACATGTACAATATGGTACAATACGATTTACTAAACAATAAAATGTACTAAAAAACTGTTAGTAACGGCCCAACGAGCTTAGTAATTGGTGAGAGTAATAAACAGCGGTGGATTGTACATTTGTACAATTTTGTACAATAAGATTTACTAAAAATATTAGTAATTTATGATACAGTACAATATGATTTACTATATTTTTTAGGATTTTATTGTACCGATGTACTAAAATGTTTAGTAATTTTCGATCTGGTACAATACGATTCATTAAATTCTTTCGTACATTTACAAGAAGATACTAAAAATCCTATTAAATTACTAAAAATTTTAGTACATCTGTACAATAAATAACTAAAAACATTAGTAAATCGTATTGTTCTGTATCGAAAAATATAAATTTTTTTTGTAAATAGTACTGTATAGTATTGTACAAATGTACTAGCCCATCATTGTTCATTCGTGTCACAAATTATTAAGCCCATTGGGCCATTACTAAGAATTTTTTTAGTACATTTTACTGTTTAGTAAATTGGGTATCATATTGTAAATGTACCAAAACGTTTAGTAAATCGTATTGTACAAAATAGTAAATTACTAAAATCCTTGGTAAACTACTAAAAATTTTAATACATCGGTACAATAAATTATAAAAAATTTAGTAAATCGTATTGTACCGTATCATAAATGTATAATAAGATTTAGTAAAACGTATTGTACAATATTGTACAAAAATACTAGCCCATCACTATTCATTCCTCTCACAAATTACTAAGCCTATCGGGTCACTATTAAAAAATTTTGGAAAATTTTACTGTTTTGTACTTTACTAATAAATTACAATATAGTTTTCGTACATTTTTGTGCAAATGGTGTACTAAAAAATCAGAAGAGTGCATAACCAAATTATTTTTCTTGACTAATTTTGGTTGATTTTTTGTACATTATGACTAATTTCGAAAGATTTTTTGTAAAGTAGACTTATCGTCCTGTGCACAGGAGAATAGCCACTTCCCGTATTGCTATATTTTGAAAGTTTAATTTTACTTTTCAGAAATTGGAATTTATTTGAAAAGTTGGAAAACATTTTGCCTAAGTTTACGCATGTAAAACAAATGTTAAAAAAAATTAATATTTTGTGGTATAAGCAGTCTTCAAAATCAATTTTTCTTTCACTCTTTTTAAATTTCTAGTCGAAAATTAAAAGTCAAAATATCAATTTATGACATCAAATTTGAGTCAATTTTCTATTTTATCATTAACTTATTTCGTTATATAATTTTATCACCAAGTTTTGTTTTTATTTTGATTTTGGCCAATTTTGAATTTTATTGCACGTAAGCCAAACAAACCTTAATATATAATTTTCATTTATCAACTAAAAACAAAAAAAATAAAAAATAAATAAAAATATTGAAACTGCTCATATGTTTTTCTATTTTTAAATTTTGATGGACAAATCAAGTGAATTGGAAGCCGAAGTTGGACGATAGTTGCTGACGCTGTCCAAAAATACGTAAAATCGATGAAGGTGGGATGATATTCTATTAAGCGGTTGCTACTACGAAAAATTGAGGACGCGAATGGATGAGCGGTTGAAACTGCACTATTGTAGGACACGAGTCAGACTATATTAAGGCATTATTTGGATTTCGCTGAAAAAAATTCATGATTGGCCAAAATCAAAATAAAAATAAAAATTGGTGACAAAATTATATGACAAACTAACTTAATGATAAAACGGAAATCCTTCTGAAAACGCTAAACAACAAAAAGGAAAACTCATACCCAGGTGCCGGCGAAAGGTTTGATCGGAGTTGATCGAGCAAGTTGATACAAGATTGCAATACCTCCGCTGGAGAATGATGTAAGCAGGATGACGTGGAAATCTTCTTTGGTCAGGTTTGCTAAGGTGACGCAGTATCTCCGCTGGAGAATGATGTAAGTAGAATGACGTGGAAATTTTCTTTGGTCAAGTTTGCTAAGGTGACAGTGTCTTGACATGGCAAAAATCTTGGTGAGAAGCCCATAAATTTAGGCCTATTTTACGAGAAACCCGCAAAGCCATTTCACTAATTCACAGCAAGTATATTAAGACAATGACAGAAATTTTGGGCCTATTTTATGGGAAGACCATAAGTCTATGGTCTATAAGAGTGTTTGCAAGCGAACTGGTATGAGAGCATATCGGGGAAAGTACTAAGTCTACAAAGGCAAAATCGCCAAGGCAACTCTACGAAGACCAAAAAAGATATTGATTTCGAGATTTTAGGAAAGTGGTTAGAGAATCCACATTCCCATAAAACGATCTTTAGTGGAGGAAAATGAGGGAAATGTAGCTCACGTCTGAGCTTGTCTAACAACGTTTAGTTCTCAACCCTCCAGCGCTCTGCTTTCCAGCATCCTGTTCCTAGACTTGTATCCAGACATCCTTTCACCAAACCTTCGTCCACATCCGCATCCCCATCCATCACGTCGCCGAAGATTAGATTCAACCGCTCCAGTCCGGAAGTCCACGATGCCAACAGCAAGTCTACGGCATCTCCACCATCCAAGTTCAATTCTTTTACGCTTTCATGGCTATAAGCTTTCCCTTTTGATTGTAAGACATCATTTGTTAATACAATTCATCTACATTTCGTTAGTAGTGAGCACATCCGAACACCTGTATTATTCGTGTCAAATATTTCCGACGTGCTCTGTTTTTTACGCGAATACAGTGCTTTGTTAATTTCTCTGTTGACCGTTGTCCCAGCCTATTTGTAGGAGTTCTCATATATTTTGGTTCTTGGTTTATCTTTTCTAGATTAACAGTGTGAGACGGCCCTGCCATGTTGCCGATAAAAACTATTTTCTGGCACTGCTTTGGTCGAGTTTGCTAGCCAGGAAGACGCTGAAAGTATAATGAATAAGAGCTTAATTTACTCGGGGGCTAAGTTGGAACTTAAACAAAAGTATGTCCGCCTATTTATCCACGGGATAAGACTTTGATGATTCTTCTCTCTTATGCACATTACTTAGTGTTGAGGTATTTTAATGATGAGCAATGACCTTCTGCAAAGCAGAAGTCAACCCTCTGCACGACAGAAGCTAGTCCTGACGGGAACCTCCTGTAAGGAAATATTTTTGTAATTAATAATTAATTATGAAATTAAGTGGAAATATTCCATGGGAATTATCCAATATAATCAGAACAATTATCTGATCGATTTCATTGCCAAAGAAATAAAATAGAATAATATATTTCCATTGAAGGAAATAAATCTCCTATTTATGGTAAGGTTCTACAAGGTTGTCTCCAACCTTCTGTGAATCCATCCGATCACCAAGAACCGTTACCAAGGATGTTTATCCACATCATCTGTCTAGATACATTTAATTAAGTGTCTTGAACAGAATGGTATCGATTTTATTCATTAAGAAAGTTAATATTTGATTATTTCCATTTGTAGAAGGTTTCTGACTAACCAGAACCTTCTGTAATGCAATATTCGTGGAAACAATCATCAAATTATTATTAATTTGATTTGATACGTTTACCTAAAGAATATATGGCTAGTGTGACGTATTTGTAAATTAAATATTGTATTATAATCTAATCTTTTACTTTCCTTGTTCTGCAGAAGGTTGATTCGTCAGATTACTTTCTACACTTAGCGTTTTTATCTTTGTGTATAAATAGGACATTAGTTCGTGCTTTCAAAAAAAATATAGAACGAGGAATGAATCCTTCTTGTATTCTGAGAGCGTAAGGTTTTAGATTCGAGTTTTGTTAGTCACGCACGAGGTACGTTACCTGCAGAAGGCTGCATCGTTGGTGAAGTCTTCTGGGAGAGTGACTCGGGGGGCACGAGGGACTCAGTTGGAAGTTGCAGGAGACGTTGGTGGGAAGCGCGGCTGGGTACCGTGTGGCCAACGTGCGGTGGGCCGGAGAGAAGGGCAGATATCCCGGGAGCACAGAAGGTGAGGGAATAACCAGCTTCTGTGGTGTAGTGTTCCGTGTGTGCAGGAACCTAGGACGGAGGCTGCCGTCTGCTTGCGCGGGGTTTGCCGCGTGCTTGCGCAGGGTTTGTTGCGTGCTTGCGTAGGGTATGCTACGTGCTTGTGTGGGGTACGCCACATAGTCGCTATCTCGAGGAGATCGTGCAGGTCGTGTGGAGCCGCCGGAGAGGAAATCCATCCTTGGACAGAGGTCGCTATCTGCCTGCGTAGGGTTCGCTACGTGCTCGCGTAGGGTACGCCACGAAATCGTTGTCCTTGAGGGGATTGCGCATTAGTTACTTTGTTAGTCACACTAACGTATGCATTGAGTTACTGTAATGCAGTACCTTCGGGTCTGTACAACCCACTGTAGTGCAGAACCTTCGGGTCTGTACTTACGGTCTGTACTTACCACGTCATTTCCTACATAGAACTTTCTGGTCTATAGTGGATTGACATCTACGATACAGAACCTTCTGGTCTGTGTTCTTTCACTCAGAGTTCTACGGTACAAAACCTTTTGGTCTTTGCCGTGTAACAAGTTCTACTGTACAGAACCTTCTGGTCTGTGCTCTGTCATTCAGACTTTTTCAGTGCAGTACTTTCTGGTTAGCTCTATTTGCTATCGATTGTGTAATCTGTATTGAGATATAATTGAGTGGAAACCATCCAAGTTTCTGGGTGAAGAGTGGAGTAGGCAATTTGCCGAACCACTATAAAAATCCTTGTGTCCATCAAAGATATTGCGTACACAATCAAACGTTCTGTCTTACAGAATCCTATCTAAGGTTCTGTGTTACAGAAAGTTTCCTTTCACTGCGGGGTAAATCGAAAAAGTGTGAAAAATCCTTAATTGGACTTTAACACTAATTCACCCCCTCTTAGTGTAACACTTATATATCACACTCCTTTTCTTTGACTTTTGTGGATGCTGAAATTTGGGGTTCTTTCTTTTAGTTGTTTACCTAATTGATGCCGGAAGAGAGAAAATGATATAAGAACACAAGGACGCTGCTGCTCAATACTCAAACCGCAAGAATGATTCAAAAGCAGAACCAGAGTGAGAAGCTGTTTGTCACTGCTTTCTTGGTAGTCGCAGTTTGCATGCTTAGTCATATGATAATCTTCCATATCTTCCTTTGCATGGTTGCAGACACCCAAAAAGGCTTAATTGTGTCATTCAAATTGAAGAGAGTTAAGAATGAAGGCTCTGCAGAACTGAATGGTGTAGGCAAGCATGCTTCAGAAGGAAATGCTCCTGGCGATCATGCCGATGTCCCTAAACCTGATGGAGGTGTAGAGGCTTCTAACGACGTCATTGAGAAAACTGGCAATGAAGGTTCAGCTCATCAAGGATGGTGACCGAGATGATGAGCTTAAGGTCGAGGAAACTACTGATCTGGCAGGTGCCAAAAAAGATGAAGACCAATCTTCTGATGTTGCTTCGGATAAGGAAGAAGACAATGAAGAGCATTCTCCTGCTGCCTCTGGCGATAGCACTGAGTTGTCAGGCGTGAGGATCTGAAGGCCCTATTTAGTAAATTTGGCACTGTGAAGGTACGTGCATTAGCTAGTTAATATCACATGGTATTTCATCCTCGAACAACTGTCCTCCCTGCACAGAAGTAAAGAAAGGAGGAAGAAAATTACAGCGCAATTTCCGATGCTCTTGCTGGCTGTTTATAATAGCGGTTACACTTTTGTTGAGTTCCAGAAAGCACAAACGAGCTGATAATATGCTTGATTCACCCATATATGTGTATTTGTTGATCTGTAGCTGACTTCTTTGCATTTCGTAGATGTTTGTTCTCTTCTGTCTAGTATATCGACTTTGTGATGGGAGCAGAGTCTGGATACATTCGGTTTGAAGAACCTGAAGAAGCTCAGAAAGCTTGTACTGCCGCTGTACTATCAGAAGAAGGGGGACTCCTTGGGAAAGGCTTCATCGCTACGTTGGAATCAGTAACAGGTAAACGACCTTTGTATCCTCAGCAAACTTGCAATTTCCTGCATTTGTATGATCTTGCCAATGCCTGAGATCTGTCTTCTTTATTATATACCTCTTTAGCGTTATGTGACCATGAATTTACTCAGAATACATAAAAATGATCGTTTTCTTCAACTGAAGAAGTGTCCAATTTTTCTCAATTTTGATAAACTACATTTCCCGGAAAAACGAAGGATTATGGTGCTGATTTAGATGAAGATACGAGGCATTATTGTCTGGATAAGAAATGTTGTTTGAGTTGGCTTCAATTGTAGCCACTGTTTTTGAAATGCTTTAATTTGCCCAATGCTGATTCCAACGGTCATCGACATGTTGTCAAGGATAGGAGGCCTGTTTAGCCATTTGGTGATTGATAGCTAGTGGCATATACACCAGGTGATGCTGAGAAAGAATACTGGAAATCAGTTCGGGAAAATCAAGGAAGGTTCCGAGATCGGGACAACAGGGGTGGCTGGGGAAGGTTTGGGTTTTACTGTTCCTCATCTTTCTGGCTTTTCGACCAAACATGGATATAGTCATGACTGTGATGTTCCACCGAAACTCGCTCCAGGGATGGAGACTCAGGCGGAGGTCCTAACAAGGTTGGGAAAGTTTCCGCATGATCCCTTGGCTCGCGGTTTGGGAAGGTTTCTTTGGAGGGATGATTCTGTTCTGAAGTCCTTCGTAATTTGACGATGCGGGCATTCTGTTCCGACCAAGTAACAATGACTGTTTTACAAAGTTAGATTATAATTTAAAGATATTTTACACTGCTAGCTATCCTTGTCATTGTTTAAGGCTTCGGTTTGTTGATCATATGCAGAGATATGATTGATTTTGGAGATTTTCCCACAGTTTTTTAAACTATGAAAATCACTCCTTTGCGGAGAAATAATTTCATGGTACAAAACATTAAGAACCAACTGTAAAATGATTTGAATACAATGACAAAACAATGCAGTGAGCACCCATTGACAATTCAGAACGAGATGTTCGAACTTCAAGCATCGTACTTGCAAAGGTTCTCGAATCCCATGTACTCATCCCTCTGTATCTTCCCGATCATGTTCGATATCCCGACGCCTCCCAGAGATATGGCGCTGACGAATATCGTAAACGCGAGTATGAAGACGATGAGCGACGCCCTTCCCAGGACGTGTATCAATCTCCGGACGATGTGTTGCCCCACCAAGGCAGCAACCGTAGCCACCGCGACAAAGTAGAGGGCTGAGAGAAACGGAGCCCAGAACTGAGTCTAAGCGCCTGGGAGGAAAACACAATGGAGGATGATGATGGGTGATTGGCTTAATTGCTTACCATATGGAATGGGGAAACGTTTCAGGAGATAGTATTCGACCACGGACATCGACGATGAGAAGATCATTGCGAAGGTGGCCGTGGCACTCGAGACCTGTCGAGATCAGAGAAACTTAAGACTATCGGTCTCCAGATTATAATTCGAGCAAGTTGTCATGTCCGGATTATTCACCTGTGGAGGAATACCGAGTTCCAGGAACAATGGACCCATTATGAATCCTCCACCTAATCCAAGCAGTCCTCCGACGACCCCGGCCATCACCCCGAAGAAACAGTAAGTTGCCAGCTGGATAACCTTGAAGTTGGTGCCTTGATCTCCCTTCGAAGCAATCACCCGTCTCCCCTTGTATAAGCTCACTGCCTCATAGAGGGACACACCAACGGATACTGGGATCTGCCGTAGTTTTTAAAAAATGTAACCACTTCGTCGACCATATTGGAAGCTCAATGATTAAAAACAGAAGTTAACGTCGACAAACCTGCAGTAAATTGACTACCCAATACGAAATCGAACAAGTGGATGTATGAGTCTGCAGCGGAAGTCCGAACTTGTTAGGTTTGAAAGTAATGCTAAAACAGAATCACGCGACTCGTAGATTCATCGATTTAACAAGAGAAAGGACCTTGGCAATCTGAAGCACAAGGAACGCAGCCCAAACGAATACAAGAAGTCCGAGCTCCTTCCAGTAAATGTTCCGGAGGATCATGCCCTGCAGTTATACTTAGACTCAAAACTTCCAGTTCTTACATGGATAATTTAGCGAGGATTCAAAGGTGGGCGGACCTCTGGTTCCTTGACGGCTTGGTTAGGGCCGCTCGGTAGAGGCTTGTAATCAACTCCGGATGAAGCGCTAGACTCCGCAGCCTTTGCTGCCTGAAGTAGAAAGAGAACAAACGAAAAGGAAGATGAAACATTAGTTAGCGAACCATTCATCAGGTTTAAAATCTCACAGACGAGAACAAGCTAAGGAGCTACTACAAACCTTCATCGCTATGGTCTCCTTCTTCCATGTTTCAACCCCCTTAAAGAATGCCTTGGTAGCCGTAACTGAAGATGCAACAGATTATCGGTAACGACACACAGTGGAAATCACGATGGAAAAGGAGACAGTTTAACCAACAAAGCAGATGGCATTTACCCATGAAAAGAACGATCAGAAGAACCGTCACCATCCAATCGGCGAAAACAACGTTGAAAGCGACTCCTATGCTGATTCCAAGCATGAGCATCGGCTGGATGAGAAGCGCCAAGTCGTAGTCGATGATGGGCATATCGATCGTGGGATGCCTCAGCCTAAGGTTATAGTAGACGGTCGAAGCAGCAGCACCCATGATCATGCCTGAGAGTCATGAAATCCGGGTCGCCGTCAAGATCAGAAACGAAAAACCCGGGATGAGAGGAATTGCCCGGCGCTGCCAGCGGTGTCCTTACATTTAGAGATGGCAGTGGACGACTTGGGATCAAATCCTATGATGAGGCTGAGCATGGGAACAAAAATGCCGCCACCGCCAACTCCACCCACGCTCCCGAAAGCAGCTCCGAAGAACCCGATAATGGTGCCGAGGATGATCTGCCAGCCGAGTCTCATCTCCTGAAGATCATGGGACGTTCCACAACAAAAGGGGAACCAGATCAATCAAGAACCTCCTAAGTGGAAGCAGGAGGGGGACAACATAACAAGACATGCCTCAAATCCGTACCGGCCAGACGTGATGGTAACCGGATTCATCGGAGCGCCAGAGGAAATTAGCAGCCCTGGAAAGGAAACCCGGAAGGGGAGGGGGGGAGGCGGGAGAGGGCTGGGGGTGGCGGAAGTGGAGACCCCTGTCAGCAGAAGCGAGGAGAGCAACGAGCAACAAGCGGAAGAAGAGGGGGAGAAGGGAGGATGACCCCAACCATGATCTCATCATCCTTCCCCTCCTCCCAGCAGTCATCTTCGTAATCGGAAGGGAGTGATTGCCGGGGGGGGGGGGGTAGAAGAGAGTTGGAAGAGGACGAGGAATGAGGAATGAGGTTGGGATGGGGTGGGGTGGTGTTCCTCTCCTCCTCCTAAATCTCACAATAATTAACGTCAGTACAAATTACCAACCAACCACTCTATTAATATAACCTATATATGATTGGGGGGGGCTGGGTCAGCGATGGAAATGAGTCAGAAAGGTGGGGCTCCGTTGAATCACACACTTTTTTCATTCGTTCATTCATTTACAATAAAATAACGAATGTGATTTGTCTTTTTGGTCATTAATGTTTCTTTCTAGATCTGAAGCCTATCGTTCCCCCCCTGCATTAGAGATATGTTTTAAATTATTAAATAATTTTTAAAATTTAAAATATCAAATTATCAAATATATTCTACGACACTTTTTTTCTATTTAACTTAACGTTCGAGAACTTAACGTCAAATTATCAAATACATCCCAACGTTGTGCCGTTATCTCTATTATATCTTTCATTAGCCGTCCCCTTTAACGGAGTCCTACGTGGCAATTAACGCCGTTAGTGCCACGTTTTATGTATTTTTCTTTAGTCCAAATTATCAAATACATCGATCACTTTTTCTTAATTTAGCCTAATATTCGAAAAATATTCTCTTACGTCCCAACGTTTAACTATTATCTCCGTTATATCATCAGTTATCCCTCCCCAGTATGAACAAGTACTGTAATAGATTTTTTAGCTATTATGAATAAATTGTAGTTCTAATTTTAGTCAAGTTAAATGTTTTAGAAATATATCTAGAATGACTAAATTTCATAATACGCCCACGCAAACACATTGTCATATAATGTCTAAGCAAACACATGGTCACTATCTGGTGTTGACAGCGTTAATTTTCATATTAACGCTACTTAGGACTTCGTTAGCGTCGACCGCTAACATAATATATAATGTAGATAGAGGCTCAACGTTGGGATGCAAGATGATATTTTATAAATGTTAGGCTAAATCGAAAGAAATGTCAAAGTTTAGGATGTATTTGATAATTTGTCTTGGGGAAAAACTGATTAAATGTGGCGCTGACGATGTTCGCCACGTAGTACTCCGTTAGCGGGAATGACTATAGTATATAATATATCCGATGGCATTATCAATTTGCATCCTTCCTTCTTCTCTTTTGAAAGAATTGGGGAGTGTAAGTCTTTCATTCAACAAAGGCGGGTTTACTTGATTGCTCTTTCTTTTTTTAAACTGGTATTACGGGTGCATGGCTAATAATAATAAATTAGTAATTGGGATCTGGATGAAATCAGCACAGCTTATTATCTTATCACATGTGGGGGAATCCATCTATAATTGAGTTGAGTTGCAACACCCCCCACCAAAATTATTAACAAAAAAATACATTTGCTATAAGCCTTTGTCAATCAGCCATCGTCTCTATACATATTTGTTTAAGATTCATTATTTACCCTTCTATCATCCTCAGTCTTACCTGATCAGATGGAGGGGGAAAGAAGGAAGGAAGAAGACAACACGTGGTTAAAACTAAGTGGGTTGGGTTGAGCTCCTGGAAAGAATCCGAGTTTCTCAAAACGGGGGTTTTATTCCAAATGCATTATTATTGTTCTTCTTGTTGTTGTTGTTGTCATGGGGTCCATCATGCATATTCATCATCGTCATCGTCATCGTCTTCATCTTCTTATCCTATATCCTTATTTCCAAATGTGACGTTTGTCTGTGCGGAAGATATGGGCATTTTTAAAAAAGGAAATAAAGGAAAGAAAATATAAGGCAATTGGGGCTGGCTGGCTGACTGACGGCTGCCCCGAGTGAGAATGCTCGTATCAACCAATCAAAAAAAAAAAAAAAAAGATAAGAAGGCCTGCTTACCCCCCCTCCCTCTATATCCCCGGGTCAATTTCATACCAAAAAAGAAGGCATTCCCTTTTGACTTTGAAAGTTAGATGGGTCTTTGGTTTCCCTTCTCTTCGTAAATTCATATTGGACATTTCCTCATTAATAATCCCCCCACCCCCACCATCAGGATAAGTTCGGACGTCGTCTCATCAAATAATAATAATAATAAATTGTTTTCCGAAAATGAAAAGGCTGGGGAACATCGACATCAAATCCTCACGAGACTATCATGATCTCTACTTGTTCTTATCCCAACCACGTGATTCAATTCATTCATCCCTTCGTGATTCAAACCCCCCCCCATCCCCATAAAAAAAGAATCCCCATCTGTCACTTGATATGATTCATTAAAAGGAGTTTTATTGCATCTGGAAATATTTTACTGCTTAAAATAATATTTCTTTTAATAAATGTTAAGAAATCGGTATTTTGAATTAATCGACTTTTATTTTTAAAAAAGTCGGTGATATAAACAACGATTTTATGGGATTATATTAATTTTCATGAAATTAGTGTTACTTACGCTGATTTCTGGACTTGAGATAGATCTCTATGGAATCGGTATTAGTAAATATTGAGTTTTTCACAATAAACTCAAGGTTACTAACATCGAATTAGGGTGTCTTAGGAAATACTAATCCAAATGGCATCATTATGTTATGTCCCTACTTATATTGAGTTATATAACCCTTACACATATTTTCAATACTTTGGCAAATTCCACATGTAAATAAACCTCCAAACAAAACGACCAACAAATACATCCAAAGTTTTAATATCAAACAGCTAAACATCTCGAAACAACAAATACATTCTAACATCCAAACCTCTATATAAAATAAATACATCCAAAGCTACAATACAACATAAAATTGTCGCTCGTTGCTTGGTCGACGCCTATTTCTTCTAGCATAAACCCTTTTAAAGTCACGTTATTCCATCGTCGTTAACGGTGTCAGCTGAAATCATGTTGTTATCTAGATCATCTATTGGATATTGGAAGTCATTTCTTGATTTCCATGTAGCATATGGAGTGTATGATGATGATGCCTCCCCGAGCTGAAGAGTTAGTTACACATCTACAGGAGTGGGCTCCACAATGACTTCGACATGTAGTCCTCCTCCTGTTGAATGATGAATTGATCAAAATCAAGCATGTCATCATCTTCAGCTGATTGGTCAGGCTCTTCCTCTGATGCGTCGTCATCTTCAGTTGCCTTGGGCTCTTCCTCCTGTGGCTCATTCGACGTCTTCCACCTCATCTTCTTCAGTTGCCTGCCCTCCTTGACTTCCATACAAACACATAGGGGTGAACTCCTTCAAGAAGTTATGGTTACCTTGAGAAAGATCCGATATGTGTTGTAATTCGAAGGTGCGCCTCTTTCGGTGTGAAGAGAAATGTCTGATAAATGTAGCGTCCGTGAAGAAGTTAAGTTAGCACTAAAATATTGTAATTCACAAAGAAAATTTGCGATTCAACTCACCACTGTACTCAACATGATGCCCATGTGAGATAAGCATAGATGACTACTATACATGTTCCATCGTTCGTAGTTAAGGCTTCTCAGCTTAGAGGAATAGTTAGGTTACCTCTTGTGTGCTACATTGAGATATATTCTACGTTGATATGCATCCAATTATCAAAATGCTTACCTCTCATGTCAATCTTATGTAGACGTGCGTCAGTTTTCGCTTTCTCTAGCATTAATTATTCTTCTATGAACTGGCGAATGACTCTATCATTAAGGTGCCAGTCAACAACAAAGAAGCAAATCAATGGTTCGTATTTCTCTAGAAATCTTGATCGTCCAAACAATATCTTGGTAAATTGACAATGACTTCATCTGTTTATGAATGCCAAATAACCAGAAAGATGGTAAGAAGTAGGTCAATGATTATAGTCAAAGCATCCTAATATAGCAAAACCAAGATAAATACTAGATAAGGACTCTGTCTGTCTAATGCTTCTCTACAGACGAATAATATATGCATGGATGCCAAAGAACCTGGTGTCGTGATGCTCCCCCCATCGAAGTCCTTATGGTAAGCCCTTGAAATGCCTAGTACGATGCCAAAGGGGCGATAAATGTAGGAACCTATCCCACGCCTATATATGTACCAATACTAGACAATCAGCTATTTGTGATGCGTCATTGTGAGAAGCTCTTCAAAGATTCCTATATAACCAGGCCAAACATGCAACCTCAAAATCCTCTAGTAAAGGCAGTTATCACGTCAAAAACGTGTACACCATGCAAGTGCACGTGATCATACAAGTATTAGAGTGTAAGTAAGATATCATTCCCTCGAAGACTGTCCTAAACTTCTATCAAGTATTAAAATAGCCCAAATCTCTATTATTCAACCATGCAAACTAAATATTAAATTAAGGAAAACGAGAGTTCTAATGAATTAAAGTTCAGAAGAAGAAAACACCTAAAGTAATGATTTCACCTAACAATTCTCAATCAACACACTAAAATAATCCATTTGATAATCTGAAATTCGGTTATCTCCTTACGCCCATTCTGAGGTCATAAGAACGTACCTCTTTGTAACTAGTAACCACTCTATTCTTAGGTAGATTAACTATCGAGAGTCCATTAAGAAATAATTCCAATTTGATTACCTAAGACAATGAGGTATATATCCCGCTCGTTATTAATCCCGTCTTCCGACCGAGATTAACTTAGGCTATTCTTATTCCCGTGCTAAACTTAGTATTCCCCTTTCAAGTTCACCTAAATTCAGTATTCAATTCTGTTGGTGATCAATCAATAAGAAAGCGTTAAGAACGAATAATAATAATCAAACATAAATCATCCAAGAGTGTCAAAAGAGATATGCTCTTGACTAATTGTCAAGATCCATTTTAACCATAGGCAAAGAAATTCATACAAAAGTAAACGAAAAACATCAATTCAATCTTAAACAGCGAAAATGACATAAAGAAAAACTAAAAGAAATTGACGAAGTCTCCGTCGACAGCTCCTTGTCACCAGCAGCCTCCTCGGTCGACTTCCCCTCTCCCAAAGAGATGGTGGAAGATCTTTTTATATCCCTAAGAAAATAACCCTAGAGAATCATGAGAATCTTAGAAATAAAATATTACCTCCAGCATCGGTACAATTGCATCAAATTTTCGTGCAGCTGCACAAAGTTTCTGTGAAACTTCGTCTACCTTCCTTGCGTCTCGTGCAGCTACACCAAATTCTCGTGCTGCTGCATAAAGTTTCTATGCAATTTCTGACCACACCATGCATCTGCAACGCTTTCTCGTGCGACTGCACCATCTTCTTGTAAGATTTCGGCCACTTCTTGCTCTTCATGCTTCTACCTCTTGGCCCTCATTCCCCTATTGTGCTTTCTTTCCTATGATTTTCCTAAATCAAAACACTGAAAAGCACATTGATGAGGTAATGAACAAAAAATTTCATATTACAAGAAGAAACAAAAAGAAAAACTAAACAACTAGCATCCATTAACTCTAAAACGTGATCTTCTAACTCCATTTTCATGGAATTATCAATTCCAAATGCATTGCAACACATAACATATTCTCCAACGCATTATAATTTATGACTTCCGTAAGCCCTACTTGTTTTACCAAACCTTTATTATACTTGATACTGTTAACTTGTTACAAAATATAGATTTTCATCCCTTTAATTGCGTGATATTTGGCTAAATCCTTGAGGTATATTGCAATATTCTGTATATTACATAGAATTGGGTACTTTTGGTAGTTTTATTGATTTTGTAGGCAAAACCGGATATTACAGAGACTTTGTGTAGCTGCACGAAAGGTCATGCAACTGCACGGAAGGGAGGAGGGCGGATGGAGTTTTACAGCGAGTTGGTGCAGCTTGTTGGGGGTTATGTGTGAAAGGATTGGATAAGAAGGGAGAAGGTGTTAGCAGAACGTAGGTTCTGTATTGCCGACAACCTTCTATTGGATAGAGAAAACCATTTGTAGAGCTGCTGCACCTACGGGGAGTGTTTTGGCTGCGATTTATGTTTCTTAAACTTTTTTTTACACACTCTTACATCAAATGTCTACATGTCCCTTTATATATAGGGAGGAGTAGGAAAACCAAATGTCAAAAGGAACCGACACCTTAAATGACATATTTAATCATCTACTTAAATGCTCTACTTAATGACCCACTTAAATGACATTTCCGTTACTAACTTTAATACCCCATTAACTTTGATCATAAATTACTTTCAATACCCCCTCTTAATTTATGATCTTCAAGAGGTCTTTGAATGTCTCGAACATCTCAGAAGACACCGCCATTGTAAGAACATCTGCGGGTTGATCATGGGTGCTGATGAACTCTAGAAGAATCTCCTTCTACGAAACTATCTCTCTGATGAAATGGTGACGAAGTTCTATATGCTGATGAAATGGTGACGAAGTTCTATATGCTTCGATCTTGCATGGAAAACTGGATTCTTGGTTATAGCAATTGCAGATTGGTTATCACAGAAGATTGTTGTTGGCTCGTCCACCTTCTGTTGGAACTCTAGAAGTAACCTTCTAAGCCAGACAGCTTCTCTTATTGCTTCATTTGCTGCGATATACTTAGCTTCTGCAGATGAGAGAGCAACAGTGCTTTGCTTCTTTGAAATCCATGAAATGGGCTTTGTTCCCATGCAGAAAAAGTATCCTAATGTGCTTCTGCAATCATCCAAGCTTCCTGCCCAATCACTATCTACATAACCCACTAGATCATCATTCTACTCTTTTGTATACTTCAGTCCAACCTTCTCTGTGCCTTTTAGATAGCGTAGAACCCTTTTTGCTGCTGTGAAATGAGTTCTACAGGGGTTGCTCATAAATGTAGACAGCAAACTCACATAATAGACAATATCGGTCCGAGTGTGAGTGAGATAGAAAAAAGAACCAACCAGGCTTCTGTAGATCTTCGAGTCAAAGCCTTCTGTAGAATCTTCCTTCAATAACTTCTCATTGAGTGACATTGGAGTAGAAATTGGCTTCGCATTCTCCATACGAAACTTCTTCAATAGATCCGCTATGTACTTCTCTTGAGAAATGAAAATTTCTCATTTCTTCTGGTTCACTTGAAATCCACGAAAGTACTTCATCAAGCCAAGATCTGTCATCTAAAACTCTTCCATCATTGCTTCCTTGAACTTCTGCAGCAAGCTTCTGCTAGTGCTAGTGTAGATCAAATCATCCACATAAAGACATACTATTAGAAAATCAGGACCAACCTTCTGTATGTATAACGAAGGTTCTACTAAGCTTCTAGGTAATCCTTTCTTTTGTAGATAGGAATCAATTCAGCAATTCCAAGCTCTTGGTGCTTACTTCAAACCATATAGAGCCTCATGTAGTCTATAGACTTTATCTTATGTGCCTTTCAACACAAATCCTTGTAGTTGCTCTACGAAGACTTCTTCTTCTAGTACTCCATTAAGAAATGCTGACTTGATATCAAGCTGGAATACTTCAAGCTCCTTCTGTGTTACAATGGCTAGAACGGCACAGATTGTCTCCATCATTGCTACAGGAGCAAAAGATTCTGTAAAATCAACGCCGGGCTTCTGTGAATAGCCTTTTGCTACAATGCGAGCTTTATGCTTTTGCACGCTTCCATCTTCATTATACTTGGTCTTATAGACCCACTTCAATCCGATAACTTCTTTTCCTTCTGGAAGATCGACCAATAACCACGTGTCATTCTTCTCTATAGAAGTCATCTCCTCCTTCATGGCATTTCTCCATTTTTCTTCTTTAGCTGCCGCCTCAAAGTTCTGTGGCTCAAATGCAGCAAGAGCAAAGTTAGCTTACTCATAAATTTCAGTGAATGATCGATACCTCCTTGGTGGTGTATTTCCAATAAGAGCTTTTACCTTTGGAATGGTTCTAGAGGAACTAGCTTCTTTTGTTCCGATGGGATTCTGTATTGTAACTTATGCTGCTGCTTCTGTTGTTCTGATAGGATTCTGTACAAATGCTTGTGCTAATGCTTTAGTATACTGGAACATCTGAGTCATAGAAGTCTCTCCTTCCCACTTCGAAATTGCATGTTCATCAAAGATAACATCTCTCGACAGAACTACCTTGTCAATATTCGGATTATACAGATGATATCCCTTCAATTCATCACTATATCCGATGAAAATCAACTTCTCACATTTCTCCTCAAACTTTTCTCTTCCTTGAGAAGGTGTGAGTGCATATCCAATATACCCAAATACTTTTAAATTATTTACCACGGGCTTCCTTCTGTGCCACGCTTCATATGGTATCTTGTCCCTAACTGTTTTGTAGGGGATCTGTTTAGAAGATAGGCAACTGTGTTAACAGCTTTTGCCCAGAACTTGTTGGGTAGACCTTTGCCCTTCAGCATGCTTCTGGTCATCTCCACTATAGTTCTGTTTTTTCTTTCTGCGACTCCATTCTGCTATGGAGAATATTGCACAGTCAACTGCCTCCGTATCCCCTTCTGTTGGCAATAGTCCAAGAATGGTCTCGACAGAAACTCTCCTCCGCGATCTGTCCTCAAGGTCTTAATCCTATATCCACTTTGATTCTCAACAAGTGCTTTGAACTTCATAAAGGTGGTGAAAGCATTTGACTTCCTCTCAAGAAAATAAAGACAAATCATTCTAGTATAGTCATCTACGAACAATAGAAAGTATCTTCTATTACCGAGAGACGGAGTCTGAGTCAGTTCACAAATATCCGCATGAACCAGCTCGAGAGGGGCTTGAGCTCTCCATGATGTGTTTGGGAGTGGAAGACGATGATGCTTTTCGAAGACACATCCTTCACCGATGTCACCTTCTGCAGCTTGTATAGAAGGTAGTCCTACCACCATATCCTACTGCTTCAATAGAGCTAGACCTTTCCTATTCAAATGTCCATACCTAAGATGCCAAAGATGATAATCATCTACAACCTCAGTTTTGAGAACCACATTCCTGTAAAGAGTCATCTTTAATGGGAACAAATTGTTGGACGTCATCTTCACGACCGCGACCTTCTGTCCATTTCTGTCCATTATCTCACATTGACCTTCTGCAAAAACCAACTTGTAGCCATTTTTCATCATCTGTCCCACACTTAGTAGGTTCTGTGCGATTTCTGGAGTGTAGAAGACGTTGTGCATCCTCTTCTGTTGACATCCTGCATTGAAAACTGAAATAACAACTTTACCCTCTATCTTTAACTTTTTGCTATCTCCAAGTTCCAAGAGAAAGTTATATTTCTCATCAAGCTCCACAAAGTTCTTCTTAATCCCTGTGACATGGTTACTACAGCCACTATCGAGGAACCATATCTCATTCATATCTTGCATGGTGTTAGAGGAAGAATAGAAAACTTTAAAAGGTTCATCTTCCTTAGAGAAATTTACCGAGCTTCGGTCCTCATGCTTCTGTTCATGCTTCTGCTCTTTATCTTTGTACCAACAATCACGATCTGAATGAGTTGGGAACTTGCATCTCCTGCATCGAAGACGACAAGTTTTTGTTTCATGATTATTTTTTCTGCAAATGTGGCATCCTGCTTCTGCTTCACCATGACCGCTTCTATGCTGACCTTCTGGTCGTCCTTCTGCATAGCCTCTGCCTCTGCCACGAGAACTGCCTCTTCGTCCTCTGCGTAGGACCTTCTGTTGTTTCCATAACGTTCTACTTCGCTCATAAACATTCAACTTCGCTTGAAATGCTTGTTCCACCGGGCCTGTGTACTTCCTGACCCGCTTCTCATGGGCTTCTAGGGAACCCATCAATTCGTAGATGGAAACTTCTGCGATATCCTTCATATCTTCAATCATGGTTACCGCATGCTCAAACTCTGTGGAAAGCTTCTGAGGATTTTCTCCACGACTTTTCGATGCGGAACAACTTCTCCGCAACTCTTCAATTGATTGAGGATTTCCACGATCCTTGAGAAGTAGTCTTTGACGTTTTCTGCGTCTTTCATGAATAGATTGTCGAAGTCTCTCCAAACGTTCTACAGCTTTATAGAGATCACCTTTTATGACCCTTTGAACTCCTTCTTTTGGACCTCCCATGCTTCATTCACCTTCTTCAGGCCGTATATCCATAGGTAAATGGATTTGCTCATAGATTGTTGCAGAATCCGCAAAGCCATGGCATTCTTCATGACATTCTCCTTGTACACCTTCTGCTCATCTTCTATGGGGTTGATGACACCTTCTGCGGAAGTGTTGTCACCTTATGGGAGAGAGATTCCTTCTAGAACTTCTTCGTAGCCATCCTCCACAAGTTTCCATAGATCTTGCGAAAGGAAAATAGTCTCTATTTGAGTTGGGGATTTGGTTACCGTCGAAGTTGGGGATTTGGTTAGGAGAAAAAGTGAAGAACATGTTGCCAGCGGATGCAGACATGACCTTCTGTACTCTTATACCAAATTTGTTGGGGGTTATGTGTGAAAGGATTGGATAGGAAGGGAGAAGGTGTTAGCATAACGTAGGTTCTGTACTGCCGACGACCTTCTGTTGGATAGAGAAAACCTTTTGTAGAGCTGCTGCACCTACGATGAGTGTTTTGGCTGCGATTTCTGTTTCTTAAACTTTTTTTTACACACTCTTACATGAAATGTCTACATGTTCCTTTATATATAAGGATTAGTAGGAAGACCAAATGTCAAAAGAAACCACCACTATAAATGACATATTTAATCATCTACTTAAATGCTGTACTTAATAACCCACTTAAAGGACATTTCCGTTACTAACTTTAATACCCCATTGACTTTCATCATAAATTACTTTCAACACAGCTGCACTAGAAAGTGTTGTAGCTGCACGGTATTGTCAAATGTTGAACACATCAGTTATGCAGCTGTCGCACTATGACTCGCACCACAAGCACATGTTCGGGTGTGCTGCTAACCTTATCCGTTTATTTTTTTTCTTTTTCTCTACACACCCAAACAACAATTCTTAGAACCTCTGAAGGATTTTATCCTTCTCTTTTTTTTTTCTTTCAAAATGTCTGAGGTTTCTCGAAAAAGTCCTACTACACATTTTCTCTTTTGGTTCTAGAAGTTAGGAATTGTCGTGGCCACGCACATAATTAGCATGAGATGGGGATTTAAAATTGCCTAACATAAATCAAGTTGAGGATCTAGTTCTCCTATGTCCGTGTTAGCCGACTTAATTCATCATCACACATAATCTTCCAAATAATTCCCCAAGATGGGTAAATAAAAAAAAATAAGCAGAACACACCCAAGGCAACTAAGACAAAGAGCAGTAAACAGGCGATGCACAATATCTGGCAAAAGGAATGACGTGTCCTCCAATGGTGTTTACGTTGGACCGTGGTGCTATCAATAAAACCCGCAAGTGCACGGGTCGTGTCAAGTAATAACTGAAAATATCTAAATCCGCAAGTGCGACAGCTGCACCAACTGATATGTTCAACATCTGACAATACCGTGTAACTGCAACACTTTCCAGTGCAGCTGCACCGACTCTCTATGAAACTCCATCCGCCCTCCTCCCTTCCGTGCAGCTGCATGACCTTCGGTGCAGCTGCACGAATTTTCTGTAATATCCGAATTTACCTACAAAATTAATAAAACTACCAGTAGTACCCAATTCTATGTAATATACAAAATATTACAATATACCTCAATGATTTAGCCAAATATCGCATAATTAGAGGGATGAATCTCGATATTTATAGCAAGTTATCACACCCCCAAACCTAGAATTTGCTAGTTCCGAGCAAAACATGCACATGGTACCCTGGAAAACAATAACCGGGGGAGTCACTAATTATCATTTGCTCTTAGTTGTCAGCCATAATACACAAACACATTCGAATTTCAATCCATTCCTTAACTCATGCTTCGAGAGTCTCTTATGCCCACACACTCAGCTCACACAACATACAAACCACGACAATTATGTCACTTTACATACCTACTCAAGTTCATGTCATAGGACTAATTAGCAATAAGATTGCTCCCTCCAGAATTCATCAATTAAGCACTTTCTCTTCTTTTATTTGTTCCCTACACGACTCTAAACGCTTAATCAATAGCGGGAATGCTCATGTATCGAGTGTTCAATCGGTGTCTCCCGAACCAAATGGCCCAAGGCACCAGGTGATAAGCACTTGTTCGGCTATTGCTAACTTTGTTAGTTATTCAATTTTTTACACACCCAAACAGCAGTACTCAGAGCCTTGGTAGGATTTTATCTTTCTTTTTTTCATTCAAAATTTCTGAAGGTTCTCTTTCAAAATGCTAAAAAGTCCTACTTTTCATTTTTCTTTTGGTTCTAGGAGTTAGGAATTGTTGTGGCCACACACATAATTAGCATGAGATGGGGATTTAAAACTGCCTAACACAAATCAAGTTGAGGCTCTAATTCTCCTATGTCCATGTTAGCCGACTTAATTCGTCATCGAACACAATCTTTCAAATTATTCCCCAAGGTAGGCAAATCAATTTTTTTAACAGAACACACTCAATAGTAACACCCACGACAACTAAAACAAAGCGGCAACAAATAGGCGATACACACCCCCAAACCTATCTAACATCGTCCCAATATTTATTCAATAAAAAAATGAAAAAGAATGGGAACCATGCCTGATCAGTGGCCGGTCTAGCTCCACTTCCTTCTTATTCTTGTTGGGTTGCCTCCCAACAAGCGCTTGGTTTAACGTCCCCAGCTTGACGTTCCTGATTCTTATGCTTCGTGCAAGGGTCGATATGCTTTGCTCGGCACCTCCACCGTGATAATGTTTGACCCGACTAGAGTTAACTTTGAACCTTGTGTGGTCTTTCGGGTTTTCAACCTCCAATGCACCATAAGAAATTGCCTTTGTCACCGTGAACGGTCCGGACCATCTTGACTTCAACTTACCTGGAAATATTTTTAGTCGTGGATTAAACAACAAAACAAGCTGACCTGGTTTAAAGTGGTGTTTCTTGATTCGTTGGCTGCACCAATGCTTGGTATTTTCCTTATACATGGGTGCATTCTCGTATGCATCCTGTCAAAATTATTCCATCTCGTTGAGTTGCATCATTCGCTACTCACCCGCGACCTTCAAGTCAAAATTCAGCTTAGTGGTTTTGTGCATATAGATGGATGAGCTAATCCCCTCAATGTCCGCGGTGGTCCAACCGACTCCCTTTTTATGTTGTTGTAGCAATTGTAGCAGCAATTCCTCCTGTTCATTAGTTAGATAAATTGAATTTATAACAGGTATGTTACTAGACTTACCTAAAAAAGAATATTACAAATGCTCAAGAAATGGTTTAAGTTCAAGTAGGGGATGCTCTTCTTCAGATGGTTTGGCTCGTGTGGCCACCCGGTCTAACAGTTCCACTCTTGTAATATGATGAATGTATGATGCATCCTCTGGCTCTTTCTCTATTTCTTGTACCTCCATCGTAGTCATCATTTCTTCATTCAGAAAACTGGCATTCATCTCTAAGAAGGATTAATATGAAATGTCTTCGAGTATATTCACAAAATTGCATTCATCATGACCATTAGGCATATGTATAGCTTTGTAGATATTAAATTTTACCTCATCGTCATTCATGCGCATTGTGAGTTCGCCTTTCTGCACATCGATAAGAGTCCTCCAGCTTGCTAGGAATGGTTTACCTAAAATGATCGATATCTTACGATCCTGTTCAAAATCCAAAATTACAAAGTCAAACGGGAAAATAAAATTATCAACTTTAACTAACACATCTTCAATAACTCTCCTGGGATATGTATAAGATCGATAAGCTAATTGAAGAGTAACATTTCTTGGCTTTACCTCACCGATGTTGAATTTCTTGAATATCGAGTATAACATTAAGTTTATGCTGGCTCCCAAGTCACAAAGTGCATGTCCTAAAAATTCGTTGCAATCTTGCATGGAATTGTAAATTTACCTAGATCCATAAGCTTCGATTTCTGCAGAATTGCACTACACTCTTCTATAAGTGCAATTGTCACATGATCCCCTAACTGACGTTTCTTAGACAACACATCCTTCATGAACTTTACATATTTTGGCATTTGCTCCAATGCTTCCGCAAAGGGGATATTTATTTGCAACTTTTTGAATATGTGTAGAAATTTCTTGAATTGTACATCATCATTAGCTTTCTTAAGCCTCTGGGGAAATGTAATTTTAGGAACAAATGGAGGTGGACTGGTGCGTGCCTGTGTAGCCACATTTGTGTCAGTCTGTTTTGGTTTTGTATTACCTTCTTTATAGATACAACGCTTATCAAGTGCATGTTCCTTCTCTTTTTCCATTTGTTTGAATGCTTCTTCAAAATCTCGCCCATTCCGAAAGGTTATTGCATTGTAGTATTCACACTTCGGATTTGGTTCGATGTTGCTTGGGAGGGTCCCTTGTGGCCGCGTAGTCAGAGAGTTCGAGCTGGCCTATCTGAGTTTCTAGTTGCTTGATGGAAGTTGCATGATCCTTGAGGATTATTTCCTATTATTTCCTCATCTCCTCTTGTTGTCCCCATACCACTTCTTGTTACTTCTTTGAGTCTTCCTGTTGTTTCCTTGCTTCCTATTGGCTTGTGATCAACTGCCTCAACAAATCCTCCACATTAGATTTATTCTCACCTGGGGGTTATCGTAATGTGGCAGCAAACAAGAGAGGTTGACTCATCCTTGGCTGAGTTTGTTCTTGTTGGCCTTGATTGTTTCTCGAGGAAAAAATTGGATGGTTTCACCATCCAAGATTGTAGGTGTTGGTATATGCATTGTGTTGACTATTTATACCCACAAAATTGGCTTTGTTCATGTCCTCATGTGGCTCCACGGCCTACACTTCAGAATAGCCAATATTAGGTCCCAGGACTCATCCAGCGTCTTATTCATAACAGTTCCACCTACCACTGAGTCCACCGTGGTTTGGACAGAATCTGTCAATCCATCACAGAAGCTCTGGACCAGGATCCACTTTGGGATTTCGTGATGTGGGAACAATCTAAGTAGTTCCTTGAATCTTTCCCAAGCCTCGTACGTGGATACCACTAGTTGTTTGCGAAATGATGTGATCTCATTCTGAATCTTCACAATCCTACTCGATGGAAAGTATTTTCTCAAGAATGCTCGTGTCAAATCTTCCCACGAATGAATTGACTCCGGCGGGAGTGAATAGAGCCACGCTCGTGCCTTGTCTCTTAGTGAGAACAAAAAGAGCCTTAGTCGAATTGATAGGGGTTGCTCCATTAAACCTGAAAGTTTCACATAGATCTTTAAATCTAGTTAAGTGCAAACCTCGTTTAGCAAACCTCTGAAACTGTTGTTTCCGATTACGTTCAAGATCGAAGGCTTGATCTCAAAGTTATGCGGCTGAATTGCGGGCAAAAGGAACGATGTGTTCACCAATGGTGTTGGCTAAGAATATTCACGCATAATCCTCCTTGGTTGTAGGTCAATGCCATGATTGTTGACCTGGTTATGTTCTTCCATAGCTCGTTGTTGACTTCTTCTCAGAATCCGAAATGTCCGTTCAATTTATGGGTCGAATTCAGTCTCTTCAGTGCGTCGAGCGTGGGGCATAAACCTGCAAAATTGATCAAAAGATCAGTGGTTTGATCATTGAAATCGTTCTTACCGTAAGTAGAAAGAGTAGCCTGTAGCCGTATTCCCCGGCAACGGCGTCAAAAAACTTGTTCGTTGATTTCGCACGGATCACGTCAAGTAATATAGAGTAAGTAAAGTATTGTTCCCACGAGGAATCGATACAGCAAGCCTGCCTATCGTCTAGTTCCAACTCTTTTCTTAGTCAAGCCGGAAATAGTGAGAAAATCATAAAACTAAAGAAAACGTTAAATAAGAAAAACAAGTAATAAAGTAAAGCGAGTGATTCAACGATAGAAAGCCTAGGACTATGAATCCCTCAGTTGTTTCGTTACTATCTCGCGTCTTCCCTCTCCCTATAGCAATTTTGTGTTCGTTTACTAACCAAAATCCCAAGTTATCGTGCTCCTCTCGAAGTATGCCGAACTACCGAAATAATCGATCCCTATATCTAGGCTCATGATTAATTAGATGCATTAAGTTCCGATCTCCTTTGGCTACCTTCGGTGTATATCTCTATCACCTTAAGTTGCTCACTCTCACGACACAAACCAAGCTACTGTCAGCACTACTTCTTCTTTTAAGATCCTCTCTTGAGCTCCTCGCTCAAGCATAAGCGCTCAATGCGAATCTCGGCCACACTCTTACAAGCATTAAGAACAAGTGAAGTAAATAAACGAAACACGAGTTCATCATATTCCTAGTAGAAAGATTTAGTTCATGCTAAAAATGATCAAACACCAAACTAAAGAAGAAATGAAAAACATCGTAGGCATCGCTCGAAGCTTCGCTGGAATGTCTTCGTTTGTGTGTCCCGGTGTGGTCTCTCGTGTCCAGCACACCCCTCCAGAAGGTAAGGCATCTCTTTTTAAACCTCCAAGGATTGAACCCTAGAGGATCTTGCAAATCTGGAAGGTGGATAGGATCTTGGAAATAAAATATTTCTTTTTCGTCTATAGGTGTACCAACTGATATGTTCAACATCTGACAATATAGTGCAACTGCAACACTTTCCAGTGCAGTTGCACCAACTCTCTGTGAAATCCCTATAATATACGAATTTACCTACAAAATTAATAAAACTACCAACAGTACCCAATTCTATGTAATATACGGAATATTACAATATACCTCATGGATTTAACCAAATATTGGGCAAATAGAGGGATGAAAATCTATATTTATAGCAAGTTATCAAATACCATTAGGTTATATGAGATCATTTCCTCCCGCGTAAATGAATTGCTCGATTATAGACATTGAAAAATTACACTATGCGAGATCATGCGTAATATTAACCTTCGAACTAGATTCAATTTCACTTACCTAAAAGCTATTATTTTTTAACATAATCAAACTAATCGTAATTAAGAACCTAAAATAAACCTTAATTTCGAGCTTAATTACAATCATAGTCCGAAAATCAACCGTAATCGAATTAATCCTAACAATCACAACCCCTGAAAATCTTGCACACAACACAGTCGAGGGAGGAGGCGGTTCAAACGAAGGAGGACAAGACGATTGAAGACACACGAACTGAAAAATTCCTCATATAGTGTCTTTATGTCCCGAGCAGAGTGAACTCGGGGTTAGTAACCGAGAGTTTTACCGTGAAGAACTCATTGTTAGCAATCCCGAGTTTTACTGTTAAGAATTCGATGTTTCTTAGGCTATTCTTTGCAAAGAAATCGGTGGTAATAAGGATTCAAATTTTTCAAATTAGGAATCAATGTTTTTAACAACGGATTCTTGAAAAATATTATTTTGACAGAAGTCATTGTTGAGTAACAAAACACTCGTTAAAAGCCCATTTTGGATTTAATGGCTTTTTCCTCGGCCCATTTCAGGGTCTTATATCCCCCACCCCATGCGCCTTTCTTCGACATAAGTAATCCCGATGTTGTCGGGGTATCTAAGTCTCCCCCACTTCCCACAGCTTCATCTCCACCACCATCCCTGTCATGGGACGCTGCTACCTCCCCACGTCCTCCCCCTTTCCACGTACCACTACCGGCTCCCTCTCCCTTGCCTCCTCGCCCTTCCCATCACTCCCCCTTGTTCCACGTCCATTCGCCTTCCCCTTCCGTTCGGGCCACCTCCCGACGCTCGACGCAACCCGGCCTGTCGGATGAGCAACTCGGGTAAAGGTTCCCCTGCCCCCCTTTCAGATATGTTACTCTCCCCTAGGGAGAGAGGGGGAGAGGATTTTCTTTTGGGAATTATCGCAAACAGCTGGTGGTTGCAGCCTGTGAATAAAGGCGCCCCCCAGTGATGTAGGTTTTGCTGAGCGACTTACATATGGCCAGAACTCTGACGAGCCTCACGATTGGTGTTCTGTCGTTTGTTTGCCTAGACTTGACATCGCAACTGGAACTCGAGAAGCCGGGTCAGAAGCCTGTGAAGCGTGTGAATGGGATATTCTGGATCATACTCCTTAACCTCGGATTATTTGCAGCTGATCACTTGTTTCAGGTACACTCCGTTACAGATCCTAATTTTGTTACATGTCTACGGAGAGCTTGAAGATGAGTACTAGCTATTCTATTTCTCAACTGGAATTTGAGTTTCTTGTTGAGTCGAGTTAATTCAACATCAACTCTAGTCCTTTCGGCTCGCAGTTCAGGCCTCTGAAAAACCCCCACTCTCATGGATTGGCCATTTTTTTTTATCTGGGTTCACTTTGCGATTGATTTTGTTTATTCTCAAAACGTATTACTAGTTTTTTACTGTTCTTGTTTATCTACTTTTAAGGTCCGAGGAATTCAAAGCTTGTACCTGTACCATAATTGGCCAGCTTGGTATCAGTTCGTGACGGCAACATTTTGTCATGCTGACTGGTGAGGCTGGTGACACTTGTTTTAAGGTTGTTTTTCGAATGTCATGCTGATACAGTGATAGGATAACTCGAATTTTGATCTTCAGAAAAGGACTCGTTACTGAACGATTCTTACCTTTTCGACAACCCCTTTATGCTGTTTTCAGGAACCATCTTTCGAGCAACCTTTTCTTCCTATACATCTTTGGTGAGGATTGTCTGCTGCCGGAATCATAGCATCTATATCATTGAAATGCGAAGATGATGAGATGGCATCACATCCGAGTTGATTCCTCCAATTGCTTGTCAGGTAAATTAGTCGAGGAGGAGGAAGGAAACCTCGCCCTGTGGCTTGCTTATGTTCTAACCGGCGCAGGAGCAAACCTCGTGTCTTGGCTCCTTCTCCCAAGGAACTCCATATCGGTCGGAGCATCCGGCGCTGTTTTCGGCCTGTTCTCTATAAGTGTGCTCGTAAAGGTACGTCAAGACCCATCAGGACCCCTGCGGCGGTCCATCCAAATTGAAGCCACCCCGTGATATGCCCTGATCAACTTTGATGTAGTAGATGTCATGGGACTGGAGGAAGATTCTTGAAGTGCTCATTCTAGGCCAATTTGTCATCCAGAGAGTACGTGAAAAGCACGACCATTTATTTCATGCCTGTCACTGGGGGTGTCCTTTTAACAGCAGCCTGTTGTGGTGTCAGGTGATGGAAGCCGCCCAAGCGTCGGCAACCTTATCGTCTAGCCGCTCGTTGCAGAACATCAATCATATCGCGCATCTTTCCGGGGCACTAGTCGGGGTCTTTTTAGTGTGGCTCCTAAGCAGATTTCCAGCCGAGCCAAACCCGAAGAGATAAAAATATACTCTTAAAATTTAATCCTGATTGAGGTGTGATTTTCTCTTGAAGTCGAATCTCTTCTGTATCATTCAAATACACCGGGGATCAATATATAGATTACAGCAACGTCCTGATTACTCAATTCCATTTATACATCTTTCTTTCTCAACAAACCATGAGAAGGTGAAAAGGGCAGGAAAATACTTACGACCCCCCTTGAAAAAAATAAAGTTTACTTAATTAGTGAAAAAAAATAATGCATAGAATCATCAAAATTATGACTAGTTCACAAAATACGTATTTTGAAAAGTAAGACGACATGTGCTATTTTAATGTCCTTTTCTTTTTGAAAAAACTGAGATAGGGATTAATTAAAAAGTTTTAATATTTAAATTAAAGAGATATTGTCATATTTAACGAAATAAAGTTGCATTGGAGAAAACATATCTCCTACGGAGTATTTTGACGTCGCAAGAAAGCAAAGTAATGCAACTAACGACGTCTTCGACGCCTAAGCCGGATCCCCGATGATGCTTTTCGATTTGGTGGTCTTAAACTCCCTTTGATATCAATTTATTCAATTTGTAAATGTCGAGTGAAGTTCGAACGAGTCTGCCCATCATTTCCTATGCTCTTCCTCGACGCAAGAGTTATACTCAATTCGGAACGATCAAGAACAAGATTTATGTAAGTGGCAATGATTGATGGCAGAATACAAAGAGGACTACTTTCCTCGATTGCAAATACAAGGAAGACAAACATAACACTCACTTTGTGGGTGTAAATGATCGTTTACTTTCTTACAAGCCATTCTACAACTATTTATATACGCCAAATTCTATCCACAAGTAATTACTAGTAACTGCTCTCTGCAACCGTCTTCATGTGCTTAAATTCCAAGGTTAATCGTTGTAATTTGTATAACACTTGCATAAATCTAATCACGGCAATCTACGATTGCATGTATCTTCGACTACACCCTCTTACTGTGTCGTTATCGTTGACTAGGCTTGCACCGTCAACTAGACTTATCGACCAGTTGACTGGTAAGATATCATCAACCGAGGTGATGTTTTTTACTTCCCTTGTTGGTCGACTGGCCTAAGTCCAAACTTCACAAGTCCAAACCCATGGACCTAGAATTAGCTTACTATCTAAATATTTTTGCCACTTCCTTTATAAACCCCGAACGTGGGCTTCGCGTTTTATGCCCATATTCTCTTTCTGAAACCACCATTATTCACCTTCTTCCTTTTTAGGACGCAGTTTTTTCCTTCGCAAGCCAACTAAAACTCCATAACCGATCGAGCTCCTTTCTCCCAAACATGGCTCCGAAGTTATCTACAACTTTGTTCCCCTTGTCATAGAAGGCAAGCACTTCTTGGCCCATGGAGATTTCCCAGATCTAAGGCTGATGGGTCTAGTTTTCGATTCAGAAACGTCCGAGGCGAGAGATGAAGGGACAATAATCGTCGACCCCATCTTCCATCCCACGCCGCTCAGGAGAAAACAAGTTCCTTTTGATTACCATCGACCAAATCCATCCATACTACTTATCTGTCAGCATGACTGATACGGGCACCACAGGGAATAGATTATTCCAATACTGAAAACGAATGGGACGTCACTGAAATGGGTGCGGAATGGAGTGACGCTGGAAATGGACGGAAGGAGTGTAGGGTAGGCGGTTGAATGATGAAAAGGAAGGGTTGAGATCAACCTCCACGGATACGGATGCACTATCGTGAAAGAAGACTCGGATAGACTCGTTTGACCGTGGATAAAAAGTCACCACCACGAACAAGACGATGGTGAGGTACAACGTGGAGGATACAGAAACACCACCACCGGTTGAACGCTCAACTCAATCTACACTTGGAATCCACCAAATAAAGAATTGGGTTGAAGGAGATTCCACTCACTTCGGGCAGAAGACAAAAGTTTAACAAGGGGTTTTTTTTTTAATTCAAGATTATCTGCTCAAATGAGAGTACAAAGGCACCTAATATAGTAGCCTTGAAAAGAAAAGAAATAAATGTAAGACTTTGAATCTAAAATGATGTATGCATGGCCAGATTCATGGATGAACCATAAATGGTTTATTGGAAGTGCAACTAGTTATAAATGAAGATGCATGAATGGATAGGTGCATGAACGGCCTCGGAACTTGAACCGTTCTCAATGCTGGTTGTTTGAACTTGACTTCACTTGATAAGCCTTCTTCAATTGTCGCTTGATTAACTGGTCTCAATCGAGCTGGTCTCAACGTTCAATCAGTCACTCTCGATCGAGCTGGTCTCGACATTCAGTCAGTTGCTCGATTAACTGGTCTCGACGTTCAGTCACTCACTAGTGAGCAATGTCTCCTACGGGCGATGATAGGGGTGTGGGTGAGTTGTCGACCGTCTTTGTATCATCCTCCCCTTGTTGAAGAGAGTTTACCCTCAAACTCGCAGAATCCTCATCTTCAACATATGGTATGAGGTCTTTGACGTTGAAAGTAGTAGATACTCCATATTCTCCAAGCAAATCGACCTTGTAGGCATTATCATTTATGTGTTCGACGATCTTGAAAGGGCCTTCTGCTCGAGGCATCAACTTGTTCTTCCTTTTGGTAGGGAAACGCTTCTTCCACAGATGAATCTACACCAAATCTCCGGGCTGAAAAATCTTCTTTCTACGTCCTCGATTGGCCCTTTCCCGGTATCGATGATTAGCCTTCTCGATCTGTGCTCGAATCATCTCATGGAACATTCGCATCTCCTTCGCACATTCTTCAACGTCTCGACTAACTGTTCTAGCACCTACTAGAGGCATTAGTTCGACAGGTACTAAGGGTTTTAGGCCATAGACTACCACAAAGGGTGAACACTTAGTTGTCGACCTCGGTGTTTGATTGTACGCGAACTCTACATGAGCAAGCTTGATGTCCCAATCCTTCTGGTTCTTCAAGACCAAGGTTCGAATAATTGCTGCCATGGTTCTGTTGACAACCTCCGTATGACCATCGATTTGCGGATGATTGGTTGTACAGAAGACGAGTTTCGTTCCCAACTTGTGCCACAACGTCTTCCAAAAGTAACTAAGGAACTTAACGTCTTGATCTGACATAATCGTCTTCGGCACCCCATGCAATCTCAGGACTTCTCGAAAATACAAATCCGCTACATTGATTACATCATCCGTCTTTTGGCATGGAATGAAATGTGCCATCTTCGAGAATCTATTGACCACCAACATGATCGAATCCTTCATCCACTGCGTCCTTGGTAGTCCTAGTACGAAATCCATACTTACATGCTCCCATGGTCGCTCCGGGACGAGCAACAGACTGTATAATCCTTCAGGTTGAACTCGACTCTTCACTTGTTGGTATGCCACACATCTCAAAACAAGATTTATGACATGTTTCTCCATTTGCGGCCAATAAAAGTGCTCTTGAAGCATCGACAATGTTTTGTCGATTCCAAAATGTCCAGTGATTCCTCCTTCATGGACTTCTCGAATGAACAGCTCTCGAGTGGAACTCCTGGGAATACATAACTTAGAATCTCGAAATAAGAATCCATTCACCTGATGGAATCGATCGACGGCCTGATTGGTGCATTGAACGAAAATCCCTCCAAAGTCTTCATCGTCTTTATACAGATCCTTCAGGTACTCAAATCCAATCAGCTTTTACTCCATTGTGGATAGTAGAGTCATCTTCCTCGAGAGAGCATCAATGACTACATTCTTCGCTCCTAGTTTATGCTTCAAGCCAAAGGTGAAAACTTGTAGAAACTCGACCCACTTCGCATGTCGTCGACTGAGCTTGTGCTGACCATTGATGTATTTGAGAGCTTCATGGTCTGTGTGTAATACGAACTCTCGGAGTAGCAAGTAATGGCTCCACGTCTCGAGTACTCGAACGATGGCTAGGAACTCCTTGTCGTACGTCGAGTAGTTGAGTTTGGCACTATTGAGCTTCTCGTTGAAGTATGCAATGGGTTTTTCCTCCTGCAACAAGACTCCTCCGATCCCAACTCCAGATGCATCACATTCTACTTCGAAAATCTTCGCAAAGTCAAGTAAGGCAAGAACGGGTGCTTCGCTTAGACACTCCTTCAGTCGCTCGAAACTAGCTTATGCGACTAAAGTCCATTCGAACTTGTCTCCCTTCGAACATTCGGTGAGTGGGGTTACGATCAAGATGAAACCTCGAATGAACCTCCTATAGAACGACGCTAAGCCGTGAAAACTTCTAACGTACTCTTTGGTGCGCAATCTCCTTAAGTGTTGCGGAAGACCCATGTGGGGCACCTTTTGGGTGTGGGATCAAAAATATTTTGATTGGAAAATAAATGAAATCAATCCGAAAAAAGCATCAAGCATTCCTTCCCTAGGAAGGAGTTACGCTACTCCTTGATTGCTTCGATCTTGCTTTTGTTGACCTTGATTCCTTCAGCAAATACTACAAAACTGAGAAATAACGCACTCGGCTGAAAGAACTCACACTTCTTAAAATTTTCATACAGCTTCTCCCTGAAGTACAACCCTCAAATGGTCGACAAGCTCCTCATTGTTTCGAATGTGGATGAGGATGTCGTTGAAGTAGACGACCACAAACTTCCCCATGAAAGGTCGCAAGACATGGGTCATCAGTATGAACGTGTTGGGTGCGTTTGAGAAACCACAAGGCATCACCAACCATTCGTACAACCCGTACTTAGTCTTGAAGGTTGTCTTCCACTCGTCACCTTCTTTTATTCTAATCTAGTGGTAGCCACTTCGCAAATCTACTTTCGAAAATACCTTCGCTCCATGCAACTCATCCAACATATCATCCAACATCAAGTCAAGGGATTGGAAAACAATACTTCACCGTGATCTTGTTGATCGCTCGACTATCCATGCACATTCGACAAGTGCCATCCTTCTTCGGCACCAATATGGCTGGGACTGAACAAGGGCTCAATCTCTCTCCAACCAAGCCCTTCTGGATTGCATCGATATGCTAGTCGATTAGGTAGAGACGCTCCTGGAATCAAGTCAATATGGTGTTGAATGCTTCGCATAGGTGGTAGTTTGACAGGAAACCCCTCCGGAAACACATCCTTGAACTCCTCGAGTATGGATACGACTAGGGGATGGCTCGTCGCTTGACTTGGGGCTGCTTCGACAAGAACCACAAAGTAAACCTTCTCCCCTTCGGGAATTGCTCTAACTAATTGTACCTCCTTGAGAGGCTGATCGGTGGATCGATTCTGTGGTTCTATCATAGGCTGAGTGGTCAAAGGCATCAAGGTGACCTTCTTCTCATTGACGCTGATGGAATAGGTATTACGGTACCCGTCATATTGTACGTGTCGATCAAACTGCCTCCTAGGAGCAAGTGGCATGCGTCCATCAGAATAACGTCGCAACAACTTCATCCTAGTAGGTTTTCCCAATAGAAAATGGAACTCGCGCTCTCTGGGTCACTTGAACATCACTCTCCTTGTTGAGCCATTCTCGTCGATAGGGATGATGATGAGTATCGATAGGCAACTTAAGCTTTTCGACCATCGTCCTCGACACGGCGTTGGTGCAGCTTCCACTATCCATAATTACCAAACAAACTTTTCCTTCGACTCTACACCTGGTATGGAAAATACTTTCCCTTTGATTCTCCTCTCTAGCGGGTGTCACGCTTAAGGCTTTTCGGACGACCAACAACTCTCCTTCTTCCGAGTACTCCTCAATCTCCTCTGCAGCCCAAATAGGATCGATGTTCTCATCAAACTCTTCTCCTCCATCGGACAGCTCTCTAATGACAGTATTTCTCCTCATCGGACACTCAAAAGCCATGTGTCATATTCCTTGGCACTTGGAACATCGTCGATTGGTATCTCCCTCGTTCGACTTGACTTCAACTCTTGTAGTCGATGGTGGAGTTTTCCTTGACGTCGTCAACGGTGGCTTTGCCTGGGAGCTACTCCCCTTGTTGAAAGGCGGAGCGCCTTCACGAATAGGTGGGTACTTGATCTCCTCGCTTGTTGCTGCTTAACCTTGTGGGCAAGCACTGTAACATCGTTAAAAGTCCAATACTGCTGAAGTTCCACTGCATCCGCAACCTGAGGCTTAAGTCCTCGAAGATACCTGCCAGCGATTTGCTCCTGGGCTTCTTAGACATCAGATTGCTGGAAGAGTCTCTCGAACTCCCTCGTGTACTCCGCTCTTGAAGCTTGCTGAAGAGACTGCAGTTTGAGGTTGAGATCTCGTCGATAATGCTCTAGCAGAAACCTCTTAGTCATAGCTGAAAGGATCCCGAATTTTACTAATTTTCAACCTTAGTTTACCAACAAAGTTTAGAATCGGGCAAGCCTTCGAAGTTCACCTTTCTAAGTTGTTCTGCCCTCGAAACTCAACGTTCTTCCACAACCGATTTAGTGCCTGCAGTTGTTCCATCATAATTCCCTATTAAAGTACGTCATTTATAAATACGCGTTTATGTTACTACGGATCAATCGTTCCACGTCCTTGGTTCTCCTTTTTCCTTTCCCTCCGAAACTTCCCTTCGGCTATTTTCCTAGCAACTCAACTCGATTCCTACGCCCTTGAGCCCTTCCACCGAGTAATCCCATGTACTCTTCTCGCTCGATTCCTAACTTACGGAATCAACTCGTTTGTGCTATGTTTCGCATTCCTACATTCTTATTCGGCCTTGTCCCCGTCTGCACTCGAAGCAGTCCTCCGCTTATCCGCGTACCCGCTTCCTCTAATCGCTCATCGGACACCTACCATTAGGCCCTTGGCTCGTTTTCCCGGGTTACTCTCCCTTCATTGCGGTATGCGGACATGTACATTCCTAGGGACGATAATCCTTTTCTCTCCGTGCACCGGTCGGTCCATAGGTTGCCTATGTCGCGCTCCCCGCGTCCTTAGGTTTGTTGGAGTCCTTGTCCGTATTCCCCTCTCATTAAGTTACAAGTTTTCACCTTTTCTCCGACTCCGCAGCCCTTTTGGTCTTACCGCCACGTTTACTACCTAGGCGTTCCGATTTCCATCCTTCCTTAGGATACCGCCCCAATCCTCCCCATTTTCTTACAAGGGAGATGCCTCTCCTCCCTCTTATCTGTTTAACGAGTTCCCTTGGGTCAACTATCGAGTACCACTACGAGTTCATATTTAGCCTTTACTTAGTGATCCGACCAAGGACATCTCCAATATCCTAACTTTACCACTCGTTACTCCTCTCAAGGCTCTCCACATTCTTCCTATCTCACAACCGAGTCCTTTGGAGTTGACCTTTCCCGGTTACTTTAGTGATCCGGCCATCCTACTTTTTTCCTTAATTCGAGCTCTATTTAGTCTCATTGTTTCGTTTAGCACGCATACACGCCATTTCAATCCCTTACTTGGTTCACGGACGATCCGTCCCTTATTACTTTCAAACCCTCACTTTCCAAACATACATGCACAGCACACCATGATCATGTCACGCATTGCCGATCCATCACTTAACCATGCTCATCAACAAGCGCAAGTAAGAAGACATGGGAAAACCGGTCGTACCTCAACCCACAGCAACGCCCCTTCCTCCACGGACAGCCTCCGTGCCTCCAAGCCTTGATCAACCGTATCGGAGTTCCCCTTTGGGCAGCCTTGCTCCCGCATTTCATATGGCCTTCCTCCTACCGCCTTGGGGAAGAAGTAAGGAGAAGAAGGGATTGAATTGTGTGTAACTATGGGGGCCGAACCCCTCCCTTCTCCTCTTCCCTTTTTATTTACTCTTCGATTGATTCTCCCAACGAAGAATGAATTTCCCCATGTTCCTGGGGTTGCCTTTGTCGCCCCACTAACATTCCCTTCTTATACCTTCTCGTACCTTCCTCCGCCCCAGGGGAGTTTCTCTCTCTTCACGGTTGAAGGCCGGGATGCTTCTCTCTCTTCACGGTTTGGCCGTTGGGCAACTCCTTCCGTCCCAAATCCCATTCGCGCCGATTCTCCGAGTCCCGAACTCGTCATTCTCCATACTTCTTTCGACCCTCTTCCCGACCTTCTGACCAAATCATCTTTAATTCTTTTCCCGTGGTTTTAGAAATTTGTAAAAGGCCGTATCGTTACATTCTACCCCCCTTAAAGGGATTTCGTCCTCGAAATCGTTCCTTGGCCTCACTCCTCTTAGCCCTTATGACGAACACCCCTCTTGTCCTTCCTACCTTGACCCTCCACGAACTAGGGAGTTCACCTTGTTCGTTTTTGGTTTATTCCTCACACCGTGTCCCTAACTACAGCCTCATACACGTTTCGCTCGTTCATTGTCCAGTGGAGTTAGTCGTGCGTACACGAACCTTTCCTTGCTTGGGTTCTATCCCAATCGTTATCCCCTCTCCATGTGCCAGCAAAAAAAAAACCGTACGAGGTGATTAGCACCAGCTTAAGGCCTACTCTTAGAGCTTGCGCGCCAACAGTACTATTTTGTCCCAAGTACATCCTCTCACCAGCTTTTCTGAGAGCTTCCTTCTACAGCCTACCGAATGGGACGGTCTAGCATCCTACCCCGATTCCTATTTCCATTCCGGACAGGCTCTTCCGAAGACCCTACATTTGCCTCCCCACTCGTAGCAACCGGCGCATCCAGCGAGGCCTGAAGACCTTACCCTATCGGGGTAGCTCTACCCCTTCCCGCCTTCCTTCTACTTCCTTTTTCCGGCCTCCGCATGCGCATCCTTATCCATTTTATGATCCCTTTCTCCAAACATTCGTATAACCTGTTCGTTTATACGAGCACCTTCCATATTCGTACTCCGAATTCCATCCTAGGCAATCACCACCTCAAGGCGCATTTCTATTTCTCGCCTAGCCACTCCCAATTCCTCTTCTTCATCCATCGTAAGGGGTGATCCTCTACGAAGCGACTCGTCGGCCTATTTCTTGTTCAAACCCGAGCTCGGATTTTATAACCTCGCTCTCCGCGTTAAGGTGAGGTTCCTAAAGAGACGATGTCGCGATCTTCTCTCATATTCATCAACTGCCATATCCTCATATTCCGGAGATATAGATTTCCACATTTTATCCCAGTTGGCCTTCCACCAGGTCTCCGTTTTTCCTTGGAGTGCCCCGTTTTCTGTAGTCTCCCTTCCAGAGTACGTCTCGGAACCTCGAGAGCCTCCCCGAGCTCGCTAATGAAGTCTTCCGCCCCTTTCCGGGTCCTATCTCCCCTTTTTGAGTCCCGGCGTCCTTCAATCCCGAGCTGTCCTAAAGACATCCCGTCACCTTCCGAACGATCATTACTCCCCTTCTCGGGGGTACTCTCATCCTACTCAATTGTGACATTCTCTCAGCAGACCTTGCTTCCATCCTGATCTATTCCACTACCAGCGGTTTGACACCGATCTTCGCATTATCTACTCTTCTCGAGCAGCCTCATCCTCACCCTTTCCGCCGCGTTTTGGTTCCGGGTGTTATCGCCTTACTCAGCACGGAACATCCACCTCGTACACTTGAGGATATCCTTATTTCTTCCTTGCCAATTCCGACCCCCCCGACCTCTTCATTGTCGTCCTTCTTGGCTTGTTCCGTTCTTACTCCAGAATTTCCCCCATTCCGCCAAGGGTTCATTCTCTTTCGGCACGCATAGGTTTGTCCTCCTTATACCTTTGAGGTTATCTCCGCACTTCCCTTTTGATGCTTAGACGTGCCTAATTCTCTCATTCCAACGTCCTATTCCCTACTACCGGGGTCATACCTTCCGACTTTGGAGTTTGGGGGGTTTGGTATTCATCATCCCCTCTCTCGCCGCCGTCCTTACGACCGGTCGCCGTTCCGTGCCTGTCCTTAACGAAAGACGTTCCCACACCTTTATTAAGAGAGAGAAGTCCTGAGGAGTTGTACGTCGCACCTACTTACCATCTCAAGTATTTACCCGAGTCCCACTGTGTCACTTGACTAGTATCGCCTCCACAACTAGGACGTCGGTCTCGTTTACCACCGGCCGACGCTCGTATCGCGCTTGAGACACCTTCATCCAGGCTTTCCGTCGTACCTCCGCTTACGACCCTCCTTGTTTACCAAGGAGTTTTACTCCGTTCCTTTTTGCCCCGCAATTCCGACCAGGATCAATCTCTCGATATTCCCAACATGGCCTTCAGGGTTATCTATTTTCCCCACCCGTCTGAATTTCCGGCTTTTTGGCTACCCTATCGCGTTGGTGCGCAAGCACTCTTACTAAGTGTGATAGGTTGGAGTGCAACCTTCTAGTTCCCCTTTTTTGCGCCTACCATTGCACCCCCTCACGATCGTCCAATTCCTTTGCCACCCGAGGGTGGGATTTGCTCACCGGTCCCCTCACCCTCGACGTCCGGTGGCGGGATAACTTCCCCCCTTTCCTTTCTTGGCATTCGAGGGCGGGATGACTCACCGGTCTCCTCCACCTATGCCTTCCCTCCTTTCCCGGAGGCCTCGTGACCTTAACCGCTCCATACTTTCGACTATATCCGACAAACTCGTCATCCAACCCTGCTATTTTCGAGTTCGTCCCCAACATGCATTCCGCTCGCTTGTCCAATCAATTTGAGCGTTTGTTTATGCAAGCTAACGTTAACGGTAGAATCGTAATGATTCGAGAAATCATTAGGCGCAACTAGCTATAGACACGATTTGCCTCACCATTTTCCTGGCAATACGGCCAGTCGTTCCTTTCTTCACCTCTTCTCCGCATTCTGAGTGTCCTCATAACTCTTACGGCTGAACTCAGACAATACAACACGTTAGCATCACAATGAACATGCGAGCAACCACCCACGGTCGGTTATCGTGGTGTTTCCTCATCACATAGCCTTTGCTACTTCCATTCATTTACCTTTCATCCTTACGCGACTAATCCGCTCACAGGCGTCCTTCCCTCGTCGTTTTCCATTATCTATCGCTATTCACTCACACTTTCCGCATTCCACTTGCACCTCCATACATCCATGTACCACCCACTTATAGCGATCTAAGACAACACACCCGCAACCGTATCACCCGTTGATCGCATCCGAATCAAAACGGTGAAGCACGAGTATCATTCATCGCACACGCGCGGTCCCATATTCGTTCCTTCGCATTCACGCACCCCTCTACCGTGCATTCCAGGACACACATATACACGATTACACCCAAGGCACACCGGCACATCAAGCAACAAGGTCATGACAATGTACTTTCAAGAGGATTTCCCCCTCTTATCCGCGACTATCACTTCATTCACCTCATTTCCAAACTTTGATCTCAGTCCCTCCAGTTAGGTTCACTTTGCCTTTCCCTGGGGGATACCCATTTTCTAATTTCTATCCTCATATTTGATTTCCCTCAACCAGTTCGCCCCAGCTCGCTTTGTCCAACCAGGACACCTTTCTCTAAGTATTCCGCCAATGCCTTTAGAGGGTCCATTTCCGAGTCCTAATCCCATGTCATTTGCGCCTTTTTCTTATACCCCGCTCAATTTCTATCAATTTTAATCCCCAGGCTAACAACCTTATAACTCCTCGTCAGCCTAAGCTCTTATACCAACTGAAAGGATCCCGAATTTTATTAATTCTCAACCTTAGTCATGACCTTTACCAATTGAGTTTAGAATCGGGCAAGCCTTCGAAGTTCACCTTTCTAAGCTGGTCTGCCCTCGAAACTCAACGTTCTTCCACAATCGATTTAGTGCCTGCAGTTGTTCCATCATAATTCCCTATTAGAGTACGTCCTTTTTAAACACACATTTATGTTACTACGGATCCACCTTTCCACGTCCTTGGTTCTCCTTTTTCCTATCCCTCTGAAACTTCCCTTCCGCAATTTTCCTAGCAACACAACTCGATTCCTACGCCCTTGAGCCCTTCCACCGAGTAATCCCATGTACTCTTCCCGCTCGATTCCTTACTTACGGAATCCACTCCTTCGTACTATGTTTCGTATTCTTGTATTCTTATTCGTGTTTAATCATAGGAGAAGTTTTCTGAACGCTTTCTTTGATCCTTGTTAACCAATTACTACAATAACTCCTAAGCTAAAACATCGTGCATTCCGAGTGCCTATTCGGTTAATTAATTCGAAATCTTTAGAAGAACATCAAGAACCTATCGATAGCTCAAACGAGAATATCACTGCCTTGGCCCCAGCAAGATCGAATAAGCCAATCATAGTTGACGTTGAATCTAGTCCTTCCATGACTAAAGGAGGGCCTGCACATAAGAGTTTTGTACGAATATACCGTTGGTTTAAAAAAAAAAATTGCGAAATACCGTTGAAGTTTTAAAAATACCCGATTTACCGTCCTTAGAGTGCATTTTGAAAACTCGTCTTCCAATTTACAAAGAAGGCGGGTTTTGAAAACCCGCCATCCCGCACTTCCCCCTCCTCCTCTCTCCCCACGCCTCTCTCCCTTCCATTTTCCCCACGTCTCTTCCTCCTTCCTTCCCCTCTCACTCCCCCTTCCCATTTCCCTCCTCCTCTCCTCCTCTTCCTTCCCCTCTCCCTTTTTCCGCCACTTCCCTTCTGCCTCTCCCCCTCCCCCTCGCTTCTTTCCTTTTTTGAAAAAATTAAAGTGCACGCTTGAAAGCGTGTCTTCTTTGTAAATTGGAAGACGGGATTTCAAAACGCGCCATAGGGACGGCAAATCGGGTATTTTGAAATTTCGACCGTATTTCACAAAGTTTTTTAAAATCAATGGTGCATCCGTACATAGCTCCCAACACATAATTCATAACATTGATTGATCGAGCATGTTGACCTCTGAGACCTCCACCAAGACCAGGCTACTCAATATGATGTAAAGAGTATCCAAAGAGAGGTTAAAGAGAGCATCCGAATGAAATGATTAACGAGTTATTGGTAAACATCGCACATCTTTCTTCACGGTGTATCATAACCTCGCATTATCATTTTCTATTATTGTTTTGACAAGACGATCTCGAGCTCTCGCCTGGATCGATAAGGAGTCTCCACAAGATCAACAAGTTAGCGTAAAGATCCTCATAAGTCAGGTCGATCCATCGATTGGTGACCCGTAGCTAGATCTGAACCAAGCTGGACCAACCACTGGCGATCTTGTTGGGATCTTCATCTCCAAATTCGGTCAGATCGGGCAAGAGATGCTAAGTAAATTAAAAAGGGATAAAAACTTATATTTGTCTTGAGGACTAAATTAAAAAGGGAGACAGAAGCCAAACAACTTGAGATTTCCACTCTTGTTGAATCTTATCCCATGAAAAAGTGTTCCCTTCACATACTTTAGAATAGGGGTGAAAATGAGCCGAGCCGCTCGCGAGCTAGCTCGGTCAAAGCTCGGTTCGAGCTCGAGTCGGTTCGTTCCGGCTCGTTAACGAAACGAGCCGAGCTCGAGCCGAAACACTAACAGCTCGAAGGCTCGCGAGCCTAATATTATATAATAAATTTTGATAACTAACCCAAGCTTTTATTTCTCTTTTTTGTTTCTTTTACAGAAAGGGAAAACATACCAAGAGATATTTATTCAAGTACCTAATTCAACTTCTTGAAGTAAGCTAAATATCGTTACATACTTTATAAAATTTTAAGATATTTATTGTCTTATTATTGTTATGGTGATTGTAATACTCTTTATAATATTTTATATGCAGGTGATGATGCTTGTGATATTATTATGATTGGTAATGAAGTTATATCGTGAAGATGTTTTAAGAGTATGATTCTTGTGGTTTGTGATTGTTTTGATAAATCTGGTTCTATTTATGGAGATGTTTTGGGAGAATAGTTTGGAGATGTTTTGGAATTATGATTTCGTTGAAATATTTTGACAACATTGTTCATATTTATGTTTTTGAAGTGAACTTTATTATATATGCTTTCGAGCCAACCGAGCCGAGTTCGAGTCAACGTCAATATATGTATATTTTGAAATTGAGCTCGAGCTTTCGAGCCGAGCTTTCGAGCCAAGCTTAGGCTCGATCTACATTCGAGCCTTTCGAGCCGAGCTCGAGCTCTCCATAATTGGAACGAGCCGAGTTCGAGCTCCAATTATTTGAGCTCGATCGAGCTTGAGCCGAGCTCGAGCTCGAGCTTTTCCTAATCGAGCCGAGCTCGAGCCTGGGAGTACTCGGTCTCGACTCGACTCATTTTCACCCCTACTTTAGAACTCTCTTATATGCTCTTATATGCTTCTCACATGCACAATGTAAAAGTCTTGAAAGAACACCAACATAGAATAAGATATCCGGTCTAGTTGTTGTCAAGTACATCAAATTATTTGTAGGATTAATTCCATCTTCTTATACAAACTTTCTTTCCGAGTCATTGAAGTCCCAACACTCTTGCCCTCCTCCATCTTATATTTCTTTAGAATTTCTTTTAGAAACTTCTTTTGAAGCTTGCATTAATTGAGTTGTTGGTCTATACAGGGTGATGTTATAGCCCCGTTTACTGGTCTACATTCGCGGATTTCTTAAATCTATTGTGATCTTATCAATTTAGTTTGAGAAAACATTATTGTATTAGCTTTTGATCTACTGAGAATTTCAATAAATCCTATTAACTTCTTATAACCTAACGTGCCACGAGTAAATCAAATTTCACCCATGTTGCAAGGGTGAACCGCTAAACTCCTATTCACGGAATTCTCGTAAATTTGAACATGTCATCCTAAATGTCAATATACACCGTTCATACATGTTAGTGCATTGTTCGAAATATAGGCCAAAATTTCATACATGTCAGTTTATTGTTAGTATATGTATAAAAAGAAAGAAAAAGGTCGAATAGAGAATTTACAAAATTAATATCATATAAGAAAAAATATTTTTGAGAGTTAGAGTAAACAGTAACAAAGCTGCATTTCTTCCGCCGGCAGGTTGCGAGTCGCCTAGTTTTTCTGATACTTTCAATTTGGTCCCAATCTTCTAAAAATTCGAGAGAGGTGTTCAGGGGTAGAAACGTCAAATCACTTGAGTTCGCTTAAAGAGAACAAATCCTCCCAAGATGAAATTAGCCCCCAAACAAACAGGGCCGCCGGTGGAGATCGTCACTTCACTACGACCCCTGCTCCAACCAAGCGAACAGAGCACCGCCGTCAACGGAAAATGCCGATCGCCCGCCACCTTCACCTCCTCCACTTACCAAAACCTCCGTCGCCTTCCTCCTCCTCCTCCTCCTACCGCGGCCACTTCCTCTCTGTCTCCGCCCTGTCACTTCCCACCGCCCAACCTTCCCTTCCGTCGCAGCCGCTGCTCCACCTCCCCGTCGACAAGCTCTTCGTTCCGCCGGACACTACCCTCCCGCTCGACTTCTCGTCCTCCCTCGCTTCAAGGGTCCTCCAGGACTCCAACATCGTTCTGAGCAACTATGCCACTGCCGGCCCGTCCTCCCAGGTAGTCACCGCCGACTACGTCCGCAGCAACGTTAGGTTCGAGGACTGTCCCTTCGATGGCCTCCCCGAGTTCGCCCTTGTCGGAAGGTCGAACGTTGGCAGGTCCTCCCTCCTGAATTCACTCGTCCGGAGGAAGCGCCTCGCCTCCCCCTCACTTCGAAGAAGCCGGGTAGTCTTTCGGCTTGTGCTTTGGCGGTCTGTTTTTGGCTTCTGGAAGTTGTCTTTCAGCTTGAAAGCTTGAAACTTGTTGATGGTGAAGGGAAGACGCAGTGCATCAACCATTTCAGAGTCAATGACAGCTGGTACCTGGTGGATTTGCCTGGATATGGGTATGACTCCCTCTACCTTACACTTGCTTGAATAGGAGTAGAATTGATGGTTTTCTAGTTTGCCAGGCCGTTGGTGGGTTAATTCGATCGAAACAGTTTAGAAATTACAGTCAGAAAATTGAATCTTCCACGTGAGTGGATTCATAGGGATTTCTATTCTCTGGTTTTGATCCTTTGTGAGTTCAGATACGATAGGATAGGTTTGTTTATGAAAGCTTTGTTTCGCCATGGAACTCCTACAGTTATGCTGCCGCACCCCAGTAATTGAGAACTGACTGGGACAAGTTTACCAAAGACTACTTTCTGAACCGTTCTACGCAGGTGGCAGTTTTCCTTCTTTTAGAGCTAGTATTCCAGCCAAGAAGATTGACCTTGAGTATGCAAGCTGGCTCGGGCAAAATCAGGTATTAATTTTCTGGATTAACTGGAGCTAATGAATAGATCTCTTGCTGGTTACCGCCCTCTTGGAATTTCTGTGATGCACAGTGGATATTTCTGAGGGTTAATTTTGAAAATTCTTCAATCATGAAAAGAATGCACTGTATTGAATTAAAGAGAATGAAGTGAATGGTGGCTTTAAAGTTTATATTCATGATTTTGACAATCCTTTGTTTGTTGATGGTCGATGGGGAAAAAAATCTTGACGATGGTTTTCTGTTTTAAGGGGAATGATCCCTTGACGACAGTGAATTTCAGCTGGTTAACATGAATTTTCTTTTTATACGTGGTTTTTCTTGTGATTGCGTTTCAGATTCCCATGACCCTAATCTTTACCAAGTGCGACAAGAGGAGAATGTGGAAGACATTCCAAGAGCTAATTCAGGGCTTCTTCCAGACAGCACCACCGTGGATCATGACCAGCAGCGTCACTAATCAAGGCCGTGATGAGATATTGTTGCACATAGCTCAGTTAAGGAACTATTGGCTAAAGCACTGACATGCTTTCTCTGGGTACCAATTTTTGCTGTAGAATGCTTGTCGTTCTCGAGTCGTGGCAGCTAAATGTGCTGTGCAACCATCTACGTTTGGTTTGGTATTCTGCTGCCTATACTCATGTAATCATTACAGTTCCGTCACGCCGACATGAAATTTCTGTGGCGGAGACTCCACGTGGTACCTGGGCCATGCAGCTAGGGGATCTGTACTGTAATGAGATCTTCTTGTACATGTTCATTATGTTTACGAAAGGGTTTTAGATTTGTGGCAGATTTATTAATTCTCTAAGCCACTCAACTAAGGGCGTTTGCCTGGTATTGTTTATTCATAGTCAGTCTTTTCTCTTTTTAATCACTTTTTATTCTGAGGAGACCAAATGCCAACCAAGTATGATGTGGTCGTTCGGTTTCGGGAATACGAAATTAGTCTCATCTGATGGAACACCCTCTGCCTCTTCATCAATCTCTCGCTCAGTAACCCAAGTGAAGAAAACAAAACAAGGCCTCCAGAAAATCACAGTTGGCATGAATCTGCCAACCTCTAAACCGTCTGCCATTGCATTTTCTTACAAAGCCACAATCAAAGAAATCTAAACCTCATCAGAACAGCTGCCTCAGTCGTCTCTGTAAATCGAAACTCTCTGCAACATCACCCAGAGATGCGGCCAAGCAATCAATATAAGAGGACCCATTTTATGTTACGACAATTTTCACATCCCACATGACCCATGGTTTCTCATTCCCAGCTTGGCCAACCATTCTGCCGCCAAAAGGTGGATTTATCACACCCAGGCAGATGCAAGCAAATACTAAGAACGCGTTACAGATTGCCGCCACGAGTTACTCTCTATCCTTGAAGGCTACAATGCTCTCCTTTCACAAAGACTAATGAACGTTTGGATTTTTCAACAAACTCACGTCACCCATTCAACGGGGATGAGGATATAAAAACAACAGCGATGATGATCAGCGAAAGGAAAGCCACGTACCATAGCATCTAAATACTTATCATCAGTTGTTGCAGTATTCTTTTACACCAATCACTGTAACTGTCACAAATATGATACAAGGGGTTACAAAAATAAACCCTACAATCTTCTCTATCTTAGGCCAGAATTTACTAATTTTGTATAAGCACCGCTGAAATCATCAAAGAACAAGTTCTGATCCTTGGTGTATTTCTCTATCCACCTGCCACGACACTTAAAAAAAATTGTCTTGAAATAAGTTCCTGAACATCCAGAGTTTTAAAAGAAGTCCAAATTATTAGTACAGAAATTTGAGAAGCTTTGCCTTGGCATCTTTGCCATGTTGCAGGTATCCCACTTGCAACACTATGTTTGCAAGAACTAAATATGAGAATAACTTGAATGTAGTTGCACATCGTTGATTCTTATTTCGGAGATTGATCATCAAGGCTTTATGTACTTTACCTCAAGCATTCTCCATCTTCAGTGGAGCACGGTCAGAAGGCAATCCAATCATGCTTGACATGCCTGCTACTAACTAAAACTGGAGATGCTGATAACTGGGCTCAAGCCATTAAAAGGTAAATGTAAGCAATAAATGAATATATGCGATTGACTCGTTCATAATCTGTACACTGGAACATCGATAATGACAAAGCTTTAGTTGGATCTCACTTTCCCTACATTCACCCTGTCAGAAAATTGCCAACTTTTGGGGTTTAAATGACCTGCATTTTTATTTATTTTCTTTCTTTTCCACCTTCCTTTGATTAATAATCCATTTTGTACAGATTTCTTACCTTTAGCTTTTAGTAAGATGGTCGAAAATATGAGAATAAGTTGAGAAAACGAGGAGAGCTTTTTATATCCTGTACCTGAAGATGACCACGGCTTTTCCAGAAGCACTTAATAGTAGGAATCATCAAAAACTGCCGGGCTCCCAAAGACTTTACTTCCATGTGTATGAGCTCCAGATAAAGCAACTAGTTCTTGTGTCCTGGTTGGAAAGAGCTAATAATTGTATTATGAACTGAATAAGCAAATCCTAGTTGGAAAAGCTGCACTTCAAACTACGCGAAAGGGAAAGTGAACAAGGAGAATGCGACAACTTGGTATTTTTCGGGCCTTTTGAGTGGCTTCAACTACGTTTTTATATATAAACCTTATCGATCTTAGAGAAAGCAAGCACGATTCTTGAGAAACAATCATTGTGCAAGGGTTTTCTGAGAAACTCACGATAAGCCCTTTTTTCTGAAACGAATTCTTCAAGCCAAAGGCCTCTAGATTTTCCTCCGGAAGTCTCCCTTCTGCATTGGGCGACCTTTCATGAATAACATTCGCAACACAGAGATTCCCCATTCTGACTTCCCAAACAACCCAAATCAATGACTGATGCATCAATTGCATAAAAAATATTCACATACCGCAAATCAAATCTACCCAACCGAATTTGGATGGTTGGATACTGACAATAGCAGTGTCTCAGAAACATAAATGTTGATTCAAACACATCCATAACCAAGAAAAGCTCTAAAAACGTTGACCTGGCTTCTTAGAATCCACCGCAGCCTTCGGTTTCTCTAGAACCTAGTCTCGAAAATGTTCCAGAATGAGATATCCAGCATCACCACAACCCGTGGATAGCGTGGTTGATCATAACAACTAGATAATTACAGAAGCAATGAAACAGGTATATACAAACAAAAGGCATGCTGGCCTGGAAAATGCCAGAAATAACCATGAGGATCCAAGAATTATACACTTGCCTTAACAGGCTTAGTTAGACCTGCATTTTCTGGCATTTCCAGCTCATAAACAATGGAACCATTCATACCGCCTGCAAATTATAAGCAAGAACTCCCAGTCAAAATTTTACAACGAATACAATAGCAGAAGAAAATTCCTGATGGAAGCAAACTTTCCTAGCTTTCAGAGCAATCAAACTCCCAATATTATCATCCCAAACCATAACCTGAATTCAGATCCTTATCGAAGGTCCCAGCATCATGAAAAAGCGACCGAAGCATGCCGGCAGCCTTGGCGTTGGAAACTACCTTCCTTACCGCATCCTTAACAAACTCATACAGGTCGGCATCCAAACAGTGCAAGAAGACAGAAATACATAAATCAGATATCACGGATGTAGGAATAGAGAAATGGCAAAGAGAAACGAACTAGAATATAATCCCCCAGTGCTTTCGGTTAACAGATGCAATTTTCAACATTCCTCTGCTATAATACAAGGACCGTCCAGGCACGAACAATTTGAGTAAACAAAAAATAAAAATGTTGCTAGATTTTGGCAGCAATAGCGCCCGCAGATTCTTACGTGAGAGGAGGGGTGGTGGGGGGGGGGTTGAGGAAGCGTCGAGACAAAGGAGGGGAGGCACGGCGGCCAGCGACAATAACACTCATCCTGCTCGGCAGGCGAACCTTGGTCCCATCTGATTTTTTACCATCAAGAAGAAGATTCAGAAGAGAAATGGCGAGCAAGTCCAGGGGGGAAGAAATGGCGGGAAAATGGATGATGATGGTATTTAACCTGAATGAGCAGCGGACGGCGAGCGGTTAGCCACAACTGTCAGCCAAGGGCGGGAAGTGACGGAAGAAGTGTTTATCATTCTTATTTCTTGTGCGGGGCGTTCATAGTCCAATCCATTTTTTGCAGATATTATATATATTCTCAAGATATTTGTAATTTTAAAATATTATTTAAAACTTCCTCTTCATAATATCAAACCGGTTTGAAATATTAGTAGGAAAAATCAATACATTTATTCTAGAATTATCATATAATTTGATGAGTTTTCTCTAAAAAATTGATTAATTTTAGCTACAACACAACAGAGGAAAAAGAAACAGAGTTTACAATGGAAGTTCTAAACAAAAAATTTACACCATACAAATATATGAACAGCCCATGCGTGAGTTGATAACGTCACCTCGGTCCAGACAGCTGAACGGCCGAGAGATGAGCGTCGCTGTTGTAGTCAGATGGTCCAGAGGAAGTTGTGCCTCCCTCGCTTGTCGACTTGAAGAAGCTCCCGTATAACCGACCCCCCAGAGGCGAAGAAACCGGTGGCCGCGGGACATGGCACAGCCCCTCCAGCATCTGCACTACCCTCGTCATCGGTGGCCTCATTTGCATGTCCTCCTGTATGCACCACAATGCAACCTTTATGGCCGTATAGATACGCTCGTCCTTCTCGTCGAAGTCGAGATTTAGGTCCAGGACGTCCCTCAGCCTCCCTTCCTCCATCATGCGGAAGGCATAGGAAGGGAAGTGCGACCTATCAGAGGTTTCCGAGGGGTCGTAGTTCTTCCTCCCCCCAATTATCTCGAGAAGTAGCATCCCGTAGCTGTACACATCGCTCTTCTCGGATATTGCGTAGTTCGTCAGCCATTCTGGTGCAAGGTAACCCCTTGTCCCCCTTAGGGTCGTGAAGACATTGCTCTGCTCCCTCGTCATTAGCTTGGCGAGGCCGAAATCTGACACCTTCGCAACAAAGTTTTCGTCGAGCAGAACGTTCTCGGGCTTTATATCACAATGTACAATCTTGACGTCGCAGTCCTCATGGAGATACGCCAGTCCCTTGGCTGTTCCAACAGCAATGTTGAACCTCGTCTCCCAGTCCAGGATGTCCTGCTCGCCGCCTCTCTTGAAGATCCATTTTTCCAACGATCCGTTCGCCATGAACTCGTATGCCAGTAGCCGGTGGCTCCCTTCGGCACAGAACCCCTTGAGCCTAACCAGGTGATGGTGATGAATGCTCCCAATGATGCAGACCTCAGCTCGAAACTCCTTCTTCCCTTGACCGATCCCCTCCAGTTTCTTCACTGCGAGCCTAGTACCATCCAGGAGGACTCCCTTGAACACGGAGCCGAACCCCCCTTGACCGAGCTTCGTTGTGAAGTTGTTCGTCGCTGTTTGCAGCTCCTGGTAGCTGAATCGGATCGGCATCCCGCCCAAGCTACCCAGGAAGGTATCCTCCTCCGACGTCTCCGGAGGACTCATCGGCGGTTGCATTCTCCTTGATCTGTACCATCTGAACCCCCCATAAACCATGCCCAAGATAACAATAACTGTAAAGACCACTATGATCACGACGACAGTGATATGGTTGCTACTGCTGCTCCCACCAGTTGCTCCTTTGCTCACTTTTATGAATGAACTAAAACCCGAGGTATTGTCTGCAACTTGGAAGGCCCCGACGTCATTCAGCAAGTAACAATTCCTAGTACTGTCCTGGTAGAAAAGCACAAGGCATGAGCATTTGCCGAGGCAGGATGCCTTGCAGCCTGCGAGGTCGGTCAGCGAAGTAGGCGAAAGAAACCCAAGAGCAAAATACCCCAAGGGCTCCCCTGCATTGACGAGATCATATGAATCCTGCCGGCAAGAACTGCCAGGAGGCAGGGAAGCAATCCTGGGAGTGCAGCCACCTTGGTACGAACTGAGAGCGGAGACGCAGCGACACATGTTGTTGTTGTAACAGACGGAATAAGGATTACATGGCAGAGGGGTGCTGCACGAGTTGGCTGGAATCTTTGTTTCAGCAACACTCTTCGTACCATCGGATTGCAAAAGGGTAAAGGAGATGCCCCCATCGTTTCCAAGCACGGCGATCCAAGTCGAATTGGGATCCGTGTTAGTCGAGAAGATGAATTGCCACAACAAGCTGCCACTTTGATCGTAGAATCTCCATGAGTTGACAACGAGTACCGATTTGGTAACACTTCCGCCAGCCTGATTTTTGACCATCCTGCCGTCACTCCCCATCGACCAATACGGCTGTGGGGTCTCATACGCGGCATAGAGAACCGTATTCCCGGACTTCATTTCAAGAACATAGCTCAGGTTGTTCGATCCCATGCTCGCAAGCTTCATCCCCACGACGAACTCCTGGTCAGACAATAACGTGTCGGTCGGGTGACTAAAGCTTTGCCAGACAACGCTACCGTCGTCCCGAGTAAGAACCACATTACCCGAATCCATCAACCCCATCGAGGAAACACCCTTCCCAGCCGTGTCGGTCGACCACACTGCACTTGACCCTCTCTGCAAGAACACGTTGCCATCCAGCCCGAAAACAAACTTATCCGAATTCGAGATGGGCGAGTCCCGGTTCGCAGACCAGACAACGACCTGGGTCCTGACGTGAACGACAGCGAGGTAGTAGAGGGTAGCATCCTGCGTGGCAACCAACCCAAGGGCGAAAGTGGAGTCATTGGACTTGAGGAAGAGGCCATCGCGGTCGACCCAGACCATAGGAGCCCCTTCTAGACCGGGCTTAACTTCCCCAACGTAGCCAGTGCTCGCGAGGCCAATGCTGGCCAGCGGCAAGAAGGTAGCAACAACCCATAACACTCCCAAATCGATCACCTCCCTACTTATCATCGCGGCAATTCGTCAAACAGGTAGAAGCCCCACGCAACTCCGCAGCCCCCGCCAGAGCGAACGGACCATCCGTTGGCTCGCTGACTGACACCTTGCCCAAACGTGAGGGGGGAAGACCGAGACGGCCCGATTAGGAACAAGAGGGAGTGAGAGTTCAGCCCAGGAGAGAAGTCGGGGAAGGGAAGACGATGCAGCCTGGACCCGGTGGGGCGAATCAAGCGGGGGAGGAGGGATCCGGACAGCCCTTCCAGACGCCTGACGAAGAAAGGGAGTGTGAATATGCCCCAAAAACAACATTATTGAAAGCGCACATCCTCTTTTTTTGTTTTGACCAATTTATGAATAAAAGGGCTCAATTTTCCCTTCTTTATTTGTGATTGGTTCAATTAAAGAGGAGGACAGCGTTGGATTAATTAATGTCCTTAGAGCACCCGCGTCAATGACCTCAAAAGCTGAAAATAATAACCTTCTAACTCGAATAACCCCATTTATTAGAATACTCTCAAGTAAGTTCATTTTTTTCCTTATCATAAGAATAATTATTTATTTCATTACATCTCATCGTTAACTACCCAAACTACTAAAATGTTTTTTGTTTCCACTGAAATGGAAGGTCTTAGATTTGGGACTTAGCTAGGAAATGACTTGACTCCGGGTGGGTCTCTCCTCCTTTCACAAATCATTTTCCCACTTTTGATTGCCTCCAAACTAGGGTGAAAACGAGCCGAGATGAGACCGAGTACCCCCAAGCTCGAACTCGGCTCGATTAGGAAAAGCTCGAGCTCGGCTCGAACTCGATCGAGCTCAAATAATTGAAGCTCGAATTCGGCTCGGTCCAATTATGGAGATCTCGAGCTCGGCTCGAATGTAGATCGAGCCTTAGCTCAGTTCGAAAGCTCGGCTCGGAAGCTCGAGCTCAATTTCAAAATATATACATATTGAAGCTGGCTCGAACTCGGCTCGGTTGGCTCGAAAATATATATAAAAAAGTTCGCTTCAAAACCATAAATCTAAAATAACAATGTTACCAAAACACTTCAACAAAATCATGCTTCCAAAACATCTCCAAAAGAACTATTTTCCCAAAACATATCCATAAGATATAACCAGATTTCTCAAAACAACCATAAACCACAATAACCATACTCTTAAAACATCTTCACGATATAGCTTCATACCAAATCATAATAATATCACAATGGCGTCATCACCTACATCATCATCACCTTGACGGAGGGGGAGACGACATTTTTTTTCTTATGGTTTGGTTCTACTACGAGAGTGTTGGGAGGGGGAAGGAAAAAGTTTTCTAGGTAATTTTATTAAATTTTTATCAATAAATTGTTAAAATTTCTTATATAATATTAAGCTCGTGAGCCTTCGAGCTGTCAGTGTTACGGCTCGAGCTCGGCTCGTTTCGTTAACGAGTCGGCTCGAGCTCCGTCAAAGTCGAGCTCGAACCGAGTTTTGACCGAGCCAGCTCGCAAACGGCTAGATTCGTTTTCACCCCTACCCCAAACTACGAGCATTTGGCCCGTCCCACATGTTGTGGAAAAAGAACAGCAGCGAAACTACAATATTTTTTAGTGGAACGCGGCTAACGTCCCGTGGGTGGGACGTCCCTCTCATTTGTACCAATGTTGACCCTTTTTTAGTACATTATATAAATAAAATTAGTACAGTTTGTAATTACTACATTTGTATTAGTTATAATTTGTACAATATACAAACGTGTACTTAAACAGTAAAAGTTTTGTATCGATTAGTACAATTGTAATTACTACAATTATACTAATTAAAATTAGTACAATGTACAATGTACATGGTCACGGTTTGTACATGTTACTAATTTTAATTAGTATAATTGTAGTAATTACAACTGTACTAATCGATACAAAACTTTTACTATTTAAATTAGTATAATAATTAGGGTTTTGGGGGGACGTCTCCCTATTTGTACTAATTTTGACCCTTTTTTTAGTACAATGTACAAATGAAATTAGTACAGTTTGTAATTACTACAATTGTACTAAATATAATTAGTACAACGTACAAACTTATACTAGTACAATGTTTGTACATTGTACTAATTTTGAATTAGTACAATTATAGTAATTACAACTGTACTAATTAGTACAAAACTTTTACTGTTTAAATTAGTACAATGTACGAACGCTGTAATAATACAAGTTTGTACATTGTACTAATTTTAATTAGTACAATTTTAGTAATTACAAAACAACAAATTTTTTTAGAACTAAGTTTAGTTTGTACAATTGTTAGTACATTATTAATCGCACCGAGCCTAAATCCTAACCCATCGCGGATGTGAATTTACCATTTTGCACATACCCTCCCCCAACCTAGCTATTCCCTTGCATCCTTGGCGATCTTCCTTGGTGACTTTCCCCCGAAGCTCGACACTCTATGACTTTCTACTCTCCGTGCTTGTTCCTTAGTGGCCTTCCTTGGATGCGTTTTCAGGAAACTCGGCTACATAACGAAGGTACGTTCATGGGTCTCTCGGGGTTGTGGGTATTGGGTTTACTTGCGAGGCTGAATTCGGGTTGGGGAAGGTGGATGCATTAGACAGGGCGTGGTGTTGTGATTTGGGTAGGTTCGTAGCGGCGTCCGCTTAGGGCACGGATTCATCCCCTTTGTTGAGAGCTCGAATGGGTTTGGGGAAAAGGTGGTTGCATTGGCATGGGCTTGTGATTTTATTTATTGCTTAGGTCTAGCCGATTTAGGTGTGTTCGCTGTGGCATCCGCTTAGGGCAAATGATTGATCCCCTTTATTGCTTAGGTCTATCAGAGATGGATATGGAGGACCCCGATATTGGTGAAGACGTCAACAACGAAAATTTCGGAGGTGATGCGCTGGCTCGGTCAGCGACTAAACGTCCCAAGCCATCTGGTCAAGAGAAGGTGAATTCCCGATCGTCCGTCCTGTGACCAGGGCTGAGGAGCCTCACTGTTTCTTGCTAACTCCATTTGGTATTGTCGCAGGATTACATATTCACCCGTTGTAGCCCGAAGAAGCTGTGTATGCTGTTCAATTCCTTCGATGACGACTGGAAGGCCGTGCTCAGAGAAGTCGACTTTGACGGGCTCCTTCACTTGGCAAGCAGGAAGCGGCAAAAAAGACAGCAGCGATACTGGGCCATAATTATTACGGAGAACCCGTACTAGAGATGAGCAAATTTTTACCTGAACATGAACCATTGGGTATTGAAGGTATGCTTGAGGATGTTCGATCCATTGAGGCGTGTGATGGTCATAATTGAGACCGGCTGATGTAGAAGCGATACTTGGAGTCCGTTCCACAGGTGTCCTCGTTCTGTTGAAAGGCTCACTGTAATCTGTTAACCCCGAGTTACGCGACCACCTGAAAGTTGGAAGGATATCCATGAAGTCTATCAAGGATGAGTTGCGATATAGGCAGGCGACCGACGATTTATTCAAGGCGAAACTGGTACTATTCATCCTGGGCTGTTACCTCTGTTCGGGTACTACCTTTGACATCTCAAAGGGCTATCTCCTGGCAACACGTAAAACATGATCGACTGTTAGCTTCGATTGGGCGGCTCACGTGGTAGATCACCTGTGCGAAGCTGTGAAGACATTTCAAGGGAAAAAACAACCGCGTTACATAGGCGGATGCGTACACCTCCTTACCATAAGTATTGCATATCGTAGTATTGTTTGTTATGCATTCCCTGTGTACTTAAGGATGCGTACAATTTGTGCCAACGTTTCTTTGTTTTGCTTCTTAACTGCATATATATTTTACAATAACGTTTGCAGGTCTTTTATGCATACAAGATATCTAAGCCTGGATCACCACTTTCAAGATCTGGTCGAAGGGCCCCATTATGTGCGGATTGGGATGACGGTAGATTGCATGTAGTTTTCAAACTGTCGGACGAGAGTTATGTAGAAAAAGTATGCTATGGTTGATGTAACTTTAATTTTAACATACGGGCCTGTGAAAAAATGCTATATTATTCACAAATGTTCAGTTTCATGTGGAATTTGAGACGGCTAATATTGAGGGTCGTGTTGGCTCGGATGAGAATGCTGAAATTCAGTTGATGATAAGAAACTTAAAAGTAAATGTCGATCCATCATGCTTAGATGTTTATCTGTTACTCGTGCAAGAACATGCCGAGTCTTTAATTTTATGGGGGTTCAGTCTATAGATAGGGCGTGTACAAAATGTCGAGGACGCTATTAAAGACCTACAACGGCAAGTGCAAATATTGATCAATGAGATCGGACAAGTACGGAGCCTTTTTCGGGTAGTGGCAGATGGCATAACGACCTAGCCGCCAGCACGTAACGAGAAATCGCCAACGGAAGACATCGCGGCCCCAGATGCGGAATTCACCAATACTACGACATAGGTGGATGCGGATCGAGGCGTACAAGGTCATGACAATGAACAGCAAGACCCACTGAATGAAGCAGGACCCTCGGCGGTTAAGAAGAAGGTAGTAGTTGATGTTGGGTCATTGCTGCAGTCGAAGGGATTGGACGATTCGCAACACACAGCTGAACCTGGCAAGCCGCATTCACCTGAATCTAATGACGGGCCGGAAGCAATGGAAATAAAAGTGAACGATGCAATCAACAAAATGACAAATCTGTTGGGGGTCTCACAAGGGGAGATCGGGGAGAGAAACAAAGAATTAGAGGACTTTATACAAGGCGAGCAAGATGATGGGAACAAAAGGTTGGTGGCACCTGAGGAGGTGGATGGCAATGAAGCAAGGGATGGTAACACACCCTCACCGATAGCTGTGCAACACGAAGTCGGTAACAAGGTCAGAATACAGATCATATTAATTTCGTCGCGTCGTTCTTAATTCCTATCCTGTATTATCCACAAATTGTCAATAACGTTACAATGGTACTTACGATTGTGTAGGAGAGTATTTCTTCAACCAATCAGGTGAACAATCCCCAAAAGATCCAGACCTGTCGTGCCTCGGCAAGGAAGTCATCCGCGTACGCGACCTCTCCTTTCGTGGTGGATAAGGCAGGCCTCCGACGGTCGAAGAGGAAGCGTGATACCATACCGGACGTATAAGTATAAGATCACTCTTTACTAAGTAGGTTGTAGCCATCGCTGTATCATGGCTGAATTTGTAGCAACTAGTCTTCTCAACCATCCTGACTATGTTAATATTTAGGACATTGATAAACTCATTCCGGAAGATGTTGATTTAGGTGAGCTGAAATCGTTTACAGTGACCGATTGGAATATATTGTCTTATGTTTGGAGTGAACTTTTAGATCCAAGGTGTGATTTCCTTCTTCCTTATTGTTCGTTATTATGTCCTCGAAACTCTAAGGGTGGAAAATGCCATTGTGGTGTTGTGACTGTCTCTGCTATGAAATTTTTTTATTGCAGCGAGCTGCTTTGTTTGGGGCCTTCCGTTAGCATTTTAAGGCATGGAATACTGTCTCTCAAACCAAATAGGTGGATACACAATGACGTAAGGACATTGGAAATGATTAAAATAAGTATTTAGTCATTGCACAATGCTTGATGAAATCTCGATGATCTCTATTGCAGATCATTGACTACCATGGTTTGATGTTGAATAGTATCCAGCCAGATGATAGTCGTACACTATGGTACCTAATGAGTTGGTTGGGGGTATGTCAATACCTTGTAACGAATGTCACACAGAAATTATCTGTTACTTATGACACCCAAAAAAAAACATAAACTGTCCGTTATTTGCAGAATCTGGCAGCCCATAATTATAGTGCCTCAAAGATGCCGGTGATCACAGCAGACGCACGCAAAAATCTATTGAAATTGTGCAAGACCAATTCGGAACAAACGAACGCGTCAAATTGGTGACCGATATGGTTTTTTTCAACTGTCAATTCGTTTTTTGCTTATCTATATGTTGGCTTATCTTATCTTTTACAGATATACATACCCATGTGTGTTCCGGAGTCACATCGGACACTACAAGTAATTAGCTTCACCTGGTAAAGTTAATTACCTGTATGGTCCGATGTGACTCCGGAACTAGACATGATGCAGCAGGGATCTTCAAACTTACATGGGAGAATGGACCTGCATATGCGAGTGCTGACCTTTGTCCGAGTAATTTTGGAATCGAATGCCGAGCATTCAAGTGCGAGCACCGTACCAGACCTTTCTTCATGGCACATTTGCTGCCCTACGAACGTATCAAAGCAATTCTTGTTGGGCAACGAGTAAGTTATCTCCAATATCTAAATCTACATCTGATATAATTAACTTCTTAAGACAAACATCGACCTTTTCCTTTTTCATTGCATAGCGCCGATTGCGGACTTTTCTTCATGAAGTTCATGTCCATGTTGGGGACGTGGTGAGATAGCATAACAAAAGCCTTTTTTTCATATGACTTTGCTATATACGTATCTGATGCTTCCCATGTTATTGTCTCTCGCAGCGGGTTAGCCCGTTGAACAGGTTTCGTTTGACGGTTAGTCTCATAAAATGGCAAGGAAACGAAGTGAAGAAGACTGTCATGGGCAAGATGAACGATGGCCGAAAGAAGAGGGTGTGTGTCGCTAAGGAAAACCACCCATCATTGTGCCATTGTCTGTCTAACGACTGACTAGAAAATTGCAAAAAGTCATTTTTTTTCTATATATATTTTTTGATCTAACCCATTATGATTATAGGTCTGCCTGTATATATTGCAAAGTGGTTTTTTTTTGTGTACAAAAGGATGGCAACTAATGTACGTACTTAAAACACAACTTGTAAATACCTGGAATTATATGTTCAGCTGGCCAATCACAGACATCTCCTTGTAATCCTTGTCGTTGTGCTTTCCATTTGAAGTCATCTCTGAAATTGTATTGAGTTGCCCTTGTTCCAGATTGCATATATCATATTGGTGTACCCTCGACATACTGGGCACAGATTCACCATTGAATTGCACTTTCTTGCGTTTATACTTGACATCACCAACCGGCAATGCTTTCCGTTCAGCCACATCCAAATTTTCTAAAGCGATAGTCAATTCTTGGATGGAACGACAAATATGCTCGTACGCGATTTCATTTTTTCCTCTAAGAAAACATAGATGACGACAAGCCGTCATTAGTATCCCTTGTCGGAATTCTTCAGATTTGATACCGTACGCTTCGACACCGGCGACAGAAAAATCTACTACTCTAGCTCATTTGGTCCAGAAATGCAGCACGAGAGGTGGTGGGATACACTTGATGCCTTCGACCTTCATAATGTGAAAGATATGTGCACAACGCATGCCATACGTCTCTAAATGTTGACAGCTACAATTCAACGATTGTCGATACTTGCATGAATAAACTTCAGTCCCCATAGATTCTTGGTCGTAACTGCCTAGCCAATATACTCGATTGATATTTTCGTCGATCATACCTTCAACAAAAAACGATGCTTCCCTTTGGATCTGCAATTGTACCTTGCGAAAGAGGTAAGGGTATAGATCTGACTTGCGTCCGCCTCAGTAACATAGTGTGCAACTGATATGATTTGTTTGCGGAATTGTAATCCGCCATGCCTTCCTTCTTTATGACGTAAATCTGTCAGGCTCATTCGTAGTGATGTAAGAATTCGTGAACTTTGTGCTTTGTCTTCAAGTATCCCTTCATGAACGAGTGCATCCGCTCACAACGCTGCGTGCTCCTTAGCTCAGCCCAAAATTGCCCTTGACAAAATGTCATCTACCACATATGTCTGCTCTCATATATTGGATTGATCCATCGTATATTAACTGAGCCAGTATTTTTCAGCATCTCATCCCATTCTTGCTCCATCTCATCGCTGAAGTTTGCATTGTACATAAAGGAAGAGATGGTCTGTCACAACGCCAGATCATATACCCTAAAGACAATATTGCGACTCATATGCCAAAGATAAAGACAATGTCTAAAAGTTAGCCACGCCTCTCGTACGGCAGTGATCATCACCTTATCGGCATCGGTGACCAAGTTGATTGGTACTTTTGCTCTCATTACCTGCGCATGAGTACTTAACAGCCACTTGTAATCCTTCGCTATCTCAGAAACCATTAAAGCGGGCCCGAATACAATTGTCCGATGATGGTGGTTGACGCCGATTAGGACTACCATTTGCATGCCATATGCATTGGTCTTGAAGGTTGAATATAAAGTGACGACATCACTGAATGCTCCGTAATCCAACTTGAATTTTGTGTTAGACTAGTACATCCGGACGACTTCGTCGTCCTCAACGGTTGTCACCAATGACACGCCTTGATCGGAAGCTTGATTGGACGGTAGATAAGTGTATCATGCATCAAACAACGAGCAACTACCAGAACATTCATCCTTGAGCTTGCGGTTGTTCATGTCTTTCATTAAGAAGCCGACGCGATCATGCCCTCAGGAAGCGTAAACCAGCTGCCGCATTGTTTCGCATTGCCTAAATCCCACGCTTAACATTCGTTTCACGGCTGCCATGTCCTCATCCGTCACTGTGCGACGTTTGCGCATGAAACATGATAGAGGGCCAGGCACCAACTCATGATTGTGACAGAAATTCGCTAATGTGATACACCATCGACCATTGTGTTCCACTCTCATTCTAACCTCACAAGGGCAACCCAGCCTCATGGACGCCCTCATTCGCGAGTCATCGGCTATATCAGATCTACTCTTCGGATGGCCTTCTCGCGAGCAAACCCAACTATGCATTACACCGCGCCATTTCGCCAACGTTGCTGGTCATATTTTCTCATAGAGAAGCCGTAAACTAACCCGTATATCCTGAATAATTGCCCCACCTCATCTGCCGAGCGAAAGGACAGTTCCATCAGCTGCACCTCCGACATTTGCGACACGATCATCAAACACTCGGTTGTGTCTTCAGATTCCATACTTTAAAAATCACACGAAGAATACTCACACACAGGTCTGCACCGAATTCAGATAGCCCCTGCCCATAACTGATTCTGCGACACAAGTACTTCTCCGATCTCCCCTTCTATCCCGTCTGCGACACACAGGTACTTCTACGACACACGGGTCTAAACCGAATAGCTTCTATCCCTCCCCTTCCGATCTTGCTCGCGCCAGAGTGTGAACAGCATAATCTCCCCTTGCCAGATTGAACGTGTTTCTGGGGCACCCTAAACCAATTCCTCATCTGTAAACTGGGAAACATCCACAAGAGGGCAGTAATTTGGACAATTAATAACTTCAACAACCGCATGAGGGTAGTAATTTGGACGTGATGGAGAACCAATTCCCCTGTCATCGCATTAATTACATGAAGGGAGCAATCTTCAAATGCTTTCACCTCTATCCCTTAGCCATTTCCACAGAGGACCGACACATGCAGCAGCTCCATCAGGGTCCAATGGCGAACATCACCCCACCATCAACCAACTACCACGTTCGGGTAAGCTCTATCCGACCCATTCCCTGTGAAAAAGCCTGTCGGGTGATGCGGAGATATGGTATGGAACTCGTACCTCGTCAGACCGCCCGGCCTACGACATTGTTTTTCACGTACGTCTGCCCACCAACTTAGATGTTATGCATCCCAACGAACATGGGTCCGCGATCTGCGTGCTTCAATACTTCAAATGCTGCATACAGAACCCCCACTCGACTAAACCGACTGCGATGCCACTGTGGAGCGTGTGCTTAGGGTCATGGACCTGCCGATACTCCACCTTCTCCATCCGGATACAAATAAAATACTCGTGCAGGCACACAGGCCATCCCTTCGTCTAGCAACAATGTTCTCTGAGAACAAAATCTTCCAGATGCATGTGAAGCTGGAGGTTTACGACAACATGTCAGTGTGGTAGCTGCTGTTAAAGGATACAGGAGGCACTGTTGACCTGGCGGTGGCAGAGGGCGTTGCAGATATGGAAATGCCAAATGAAATGTCCATCCTTATCTAGAACTGCCCAAACTACCATAACAGCTACTCCTTCGTCAATGCTGCAGTGGAACTCTTCACCATCCAAAAGACGTGCATAGACATTGGTCAGTAATATCCCGTCCTCCGCACTCAATGACGTAGTAAGCTTATGCGAGCAGCAACCACCACGTTGTGCATTCTTGGCGTGGCGGCGCCTTCATCCTGTGGCGACGCCAGGAGGTGAGCATCCATTTCTTCGAGGAGCTGATCGCAACGGCAAGTGCTATTGTTCTGGTATGTGTACGTCTACAAAGCACTAATAACTTTTCATTCACCTTTCGTCCGCTCCTAACTCATTTGCGTTTTATGTATATCTACACAGGACTACCCGAGGAACCTATTCTCGTACTTGAAAAAAATGAGGGCTCTTCGTGCGAGAAGCAGTATTCTTTTGAAGGGCAGGGGTGACCACGGACTGTCAACGATTTTTTGGGTTCGAAGCCGCATCAGAATATCGCGGTCACGTTTTTGTGCATAACTTAAGTGTGCTCTTGTGTACGCTTTTGCGTAGAACTGTCCCTGAAGTATGACTTGTGTAGTCCCCTTGATGATCGTCGTCGACTTCGCGATCACTCGGGAGAACCTATTAGGCATAATAGTTTGATGGCCACTGTGATGGTTCGCTTTGTGTGTCCCCTTTCGCCAACTTGGATATTACCTTTACGCCAACTTTGATACCTGTCCTTCATCGTCACCGCGATCAGCCTATTTCACAGGCTTGGATGAGTAACTAATGAAGTTGGGGAACAACTGCGTGGCCAACTTTGGGAGAAAGTCTCCAAGGAAGCTGGGGAACAATTGGGTGGGGGAAAGGTGCAAAATGGTAAAATCACAGCCACGACAGATTCAGAGTTAGGCTAGGATTTAGGCTTGGTGTGAATTTGTAATGTACTAACTAAATTTAGTACAAATGTTCTAATTAAATTTAGTGTTTAGTAATTACTAACATTGTACTAATTTAAATTATTACAATGTACAAATGATGTAATAGTACACGTTTGTACATTGTACTAATTTAAACAGTAAAAGTTTTATACCGATTAGTACAGTTGTAATTACTACTATTGTGTTAATTAAAATTAGTACATTGTTTGTACATTGTACTAATTTAAACAGTAAAAGTTTTGTGCAGACAGTTGTAATTACTATTATTGTACTAATTAAAATTAGTACAATATGCAATTTGTACTAATTTTATTTAGTACAATAGTAGTAATTACAACTATACTAATCGGTACAAAATTTTTACTGTTTAAATTAGTAAAATACATGTTTGTATATTGTACTAATTATAATTAATACAATTATAGTAATTACAAACTGTACTAATATTGTCTGTACAATGTATTTAAAAAGGGTCAAAATTGATACAAATGGGAGGGGCGTCCCACCCAGGAGACGTTAGATCTTGTCCATGAGTCCACTAATTAAACACGTAGAGAGGGAGAAGTGTTGGGGGGCATTAATTATAGAAGATTAAAATTCCTTATAAAGGACAAACAGAAGTAAGATACACGCACTTTTCTGTTCTAGTTTGGAACAACGATGTCATCCAAGCTGTTGTGTTTTGCCAACCTCTAGACAAAACACCCGGGACACAAACGTCACTATCTTCTGGATAAATGGGAGGGCAAACAAAAGTCATGAGCCACTACAATCATCTATAAGCCCCAGATAAAAACAATCTCCCCATCCCTGTCTGGGAAAACCTACATCTTGGTTATGATAGCTGCCAAGATCAACAAAGGCATTTCACGGTCGATCGTAAGAATGCGTACAGATGTCACATGATAAAAAAATAATAATAATAATAATAATAAGAGAAGATATTCTGGACTAACATCATTGCCCAAACTAGTTTCTATACAACAGATTGCCCGAACAATAAATGGCGTACAACCAGTGCTAACCAGTGACACGAAAAAGAAACTTAACGACCCGACTGAGGGTTGAAGTGTTCGGGCCGTGTCTCTTCCTTTCAACCAAACTGAGAATTTTCTTACCCCTAATCAGTTGTTTGTCGAACCAGCTTCTTTCAAGCATGACCTCGTGGCCTTTCTGAGTTTCGTGCAATCATTGAGGCAAAGTTCCATTGCCTGTTAAAGAAAAGTTCCGATCAATAGTTCTAACTAAAACGTTAGGCAAATTCATTATTTAGTAACGTTTTTTCGTGAAAGTCCTACCTCATTGATTCTGGAAGCCGACCATTCCCCAGTAATGGTGAGTTGGGTGATCTCATAACGAGAGGGAATACAATTAATCAGAAAGCTTCCATCTTGGTAGCTTTACTCTTCACTAACTGGATCGATGACTAGGTTCGAGTTCGACCCCAGAGAACACTGGCAGATGCAAAAGGGAGGCAGTAATGAGAATCATATTTAACATTAATGTGCTATTTCGTGATTAAAACACATGGCAGGTTCTGTATGGTCTTCTTGTTTATCCTTCTTTCTTTCTAACCAAAGCAAGAAAAGGATTTCTTGAAATGCATGAGGAACAGGGGAACCACAACAAGTGCCACTTCATTGTCCAAACGAATTGCATAAAATGTTCCTGAACACAAATGATTCGTGACAGCACAGAGGGCAAACTGTTACGTTGGAGTGCAAACATACCACAAAACCTCAGCAACGAGATAAGGAAGCATAATTCCAGCATCTGCCAGGGCAATACTGGCACTTGATATCAGCACAGAAAAATCGCCTGAAACCAATTATAATAATCTATCAAAATGGTATTGAAGTAACACATAAAACATTTGTTGAAATATTTTCTCAAAAGTTAACTTCATTGTTGGAGAGAGAGACCTGAATAAACTAAACTACAATTTCTCAACAAATCGACAGCCTATCACCAAAGTTTTGCAAGTTTACTTAAATGCTAAAGGTTTTTTCAGGTGGATTCATGCTTTGGAAAAATTGATGAGGAACAATGAAACAGTATTATTAACACTCACTTCCACCAGATTCCAGAACCAATGCAAAGATATCAACAGTGGTCTTTGGGAAAGTCTTCAGTCTGATGGCACCTTCCAAGGGTTTGTGAAGCATAGAAGAGAACTCCTTGTGGTCTGATCCATGACAGAATTTCAAGACAGATTAATGAAACGTCAAAATGGTGAAGTAAAATATATACGCATGAAGGAAGAAACTATGACTTCAGCATTCCTATCAATGGTATGTCAGCTGTCAAACCTTAAGGCAAGCAGCATTGGAAAGGAAAGAACTTACAAGCAGTCCTGCACTGATGAAAACTGCGGCCATGCCATCAGGTTGGACCCAATTGAGGCAGCTGTTCTTGTAAAATGGATGCTTCTTATTCTTATTAAGAGATGGTGAGTATGTTGAAGGCGCATCATTTAGTTTACCAGCCATAGTCACTGCAACAACAGACTCGTTGATTGGAATATTCCTATGCCTTCTGATATCAGGGTCTTATTTCAGCAAGCACGGCAGCACAAAACAAATAGTAAGTTTCCCAATCACTTTGATGGGCTCAAATGAGCCATTCATTTGCTTGTCCCTATGTAAATCTAAGCCATTTTCAGTCAATTTCCACTTCTTCAACACCAGGCTAGAAAAAGGGCCGCAGAGTGTCCGTTGTCCATCAAACTGTCAAGCAAAGAAATAAATTGGAAGGCAAGATATGTGCCGTTAAAAAAGTATCTTAAACAGTTGAGTTAACTTAAGGTGCTCATGGTAACAAATTTAATCCCCTCGATGCTCAATCTTCGAAAAATTTAATCACACGTTAACTTGTTAAATCGTTTTACAGCTTGAGCATGGGTCATTCTATCTATACTTCCGGCTGCACTTTAAAGGTTAACCCAATCCAGGTGAAATGCAGGCAGGGCAAAAGGCCGGTGGCCAATGAAACCTCGAAGTCGCAAGCAAATGATCTCATCCGACTCTTCTACATCAGTCACGGCTCAGCCGGCATATGCATTGAGGTCATTGGCACAAACAAATGCTCAAATCACGGAAAGTAATCGAGCCACCGCGACACAAAGCTATATATGCATGTGAATCAATAAATCTCGCTCTCATAAGCATCTTGCAGCCAACCACAGGCCACAACAGAATCTCCCGACACGATATCACCATTCGGATGTCCGCAACAACATTCTAAATTGCCACCAATACCTTAGATCACAGTAAGCAAAAGCCAGAAGAGGCCTGGATTTTGGGTTTTAGCACATCCGGAGTTCCAATAGATCACAAGAAATTTGTCGGAAATTCAGAGGTCGTCTCGGGGGTCGATGATGAAACTTGCACGAAAAACCGTGGTTCGATCAAAATCGGACTACGTTCACGGGAAGGTCCTCCACATATTTTACTAAACAACCGAGACTACAAAAGTGTGTCGCTCCCCCATCCGATATATAAGAAAATCCTAAACCTGAATCCCGCCTCTACTCTGACGCGACGATTTTCTCTCTCAAATGTTACACCACGCTTAATAACCTAGACAAAGCCCCTATTTATAGATAATCCTATCTTGTCCTCCAAGTTAGAAATGTAGCACAATAGTATCTAGATATTAGCCCAGAATCATATAATATCTAAACATATCAGATATTATATTTCCACAATATTATGACATCTCAAAAGATCTCAACTTCGGATCAAATCCTAACAATCTCCACCTTGGACCAAAGTTAACGAATTCTCCTTCTCCGGACCTCCGGAGCCCCGAAGAGCTCACTCCTTCATCCGTCATGTCTTCCTGAGAGTGTTGCCACCGCCTTTGACTATCGCTATACCCTTCACACGATCGCAGTCTGTGTTCCCAAGCAATTATCGTGTATCGTGGCTCCAGCTCTCTCTCGCGCTCTGCACTCTTAGCCTCAAAATATACCTTCTTGGTATCCCGAGAAGTCTCATATGTCGACTGTTGCCAAATCTCTCCACCTGAAACTTTAATCCGTTCCACCTCACTCTTGACTTCAATGCCAATGTATGCATCACCACCAAACTTCCTCATCGGTTTCACCTTGCTTGACAGCCTCAAGCCCGTACTCATCGCCTGTGTACCCGCGTTGCTAGCTAACGCTCCATCTCGACCAATAACCCCGGATCCGTATCCCGTCGACCTACATGAAGTTGTGAGTCGTGACTTTTCCGAAAAGATGATTAATTCTTCTAATCGTCTTCGCCTTCATCAGCACAAGGTTTTCCCGAATAACCTTTAAGACTCCACCTCCTAAATAACATCGACATCCCTTGTCATCAAAGGCTCCAAGGGAAATCAAATTTTTCTTCAGCTCCGGAACATGACGTATCCCCTTCAACGGCTTCACTACACCATCATACATCTTGATGCTCACTGTACCGACTCCAGCCACCCGACACTCTGAGTTGTTTTCCATGTAAACCTTACCCGAACCAACTTTCTGGTAAGCTGAGAAGTACTCCATATGTGGTATCATATGATGGATACATCCAAAATCAAGAATCTATTGATCACCTGTAAGGTTGGTTGCGGCCGTAAGAACTTTGTCATCGTCATTCGTCAAAGTCATCTACGTGAATTCAGCTATGTTCCCACCGACAACCCCATCCAATTTCCCTTTCTCCTTGCAATCACTTTTGCAATGTCCCTTCTTTTCGCATCTCCAACATGATGCATGCTTCCTAGACTTTGACCTCGTCCCACGATCTTGCCGTTCCTTACTACGAGCCCAACGTCAGAATAGGAATACCCTTCACTGTTCCTTTTCCTGTGATAGAATCCCAACAAAGCACCAACGACATCCTCAAAGTCTTGCGTGTCCTTACCCCACGTTAAAATCGTATGAAGATTTTCTTAAGCATCTGTGCTTGATAACGAGTTCAGAAGAATCAACGCCTTGTCTTCTTCGTCGAACTTCACATCAATCCTCAATAAATCACTAATGAGTCGATTTAATACATTGGAGTGTTGGCTCAAATCCGAGCTGGCCTCCATCTTCAAACCGTACAACTTCTGCTTGAGATAGAGCTTCTTCGATAACGACTTTGACATGTACCTAGACTCTAGTTTCTGCCACATCGTTGTTGGCGACTCCTTGTCCATCACGTAGTACATCACGTCGTCTGCAAGACAAAGCCTGATGGTTGACACCGCTTTCGCCTCCATCCCCATCCAATCTACGTGCTCATGTCCGTCGGTTTTCTTTTCGCGAATGCCTTCACCATCACTTGCTGCACCAGCAAATCCTTCACCCTCCGCTGCCATGGTCCGAAGTTCCCAGTCTCGTCGAACTTCATCACATTGAACTTTGCAGGCGAAATCCCAGTCATCTTCATGACCCGCTCTGATACCAATTGTTGGGGAAATTCAGCTGTCATGTCGAGCCTCGATTATGAAACCTGAACGAAAAACAACACACACAAGATTTACGTGGTTTGGCCAAAACCGGACTACGTCCACGGGGAGGTCCTCCGGAGATTCCACTAGACAACCAAGATTACAAAAGCACCAAGTGTGTCGCTCACCCACCTGAGATACAAGAAAAAACTAACCCTGAATCCCGTAGAATAATCTCTACCCTAACCTCGATGATTTTCTTTCTCGAATGCCACCACGCCTAATAACCTAGACAAAATCCCTATTTATAGATAGTCCTAACTTGTCCTCCAAGTTAGAAATATAATACAATAGTATCTAGATATTAGCCCAGAATCATATAATATCCAACCATATCAGATATTATATTTTCGCAATATTTCGTATTCTCAAAGATCTCAACTTTGGACAAAATACTAACAGTCATCATACTACGTGGTAACCGACAGATCTCTTCAAGTTCTAGCAAGACCCTCTAATTCATTTGCTCTAAAAAAGGAGGTTGGTACGTCCGTACAGTTGGTATGGAAAAAAATTTGTAAAATACGACCGTAGTTTGCGAAACTACGGCCTTACCGCCCCTAAGTCGCGGTTTGAAACGGCGACTTAGCAAAATCAACCTAGTTTGAAACCGTGACTTTATGCGGATGGCATAAAGTGGGGGTTTCAAACCCCGACTTTATTGATCTTGGACCAAAATAAGACAAAATGGGGGTGTTTTGGTGTCCGATCAAAGTCGGGATTTGAAACCCGTCTTTATTTAAAAGTTGGGGTTTCAAAAATATAATTCACCTTTCAATTTCCAAAAATCAACAAAGGAAAACCCATCCGGTTTACTAAATCTGAGAATCAAATTATATAAGTTTGATTTTTTGGTGTAGAAAATTTGATTTCACAGTTTCAGAAATGTGGTTCATGGGCATGAAATCGGACTTACAAGCCTAATTTCATCCTATGTAATGAAATCGAACGCAATTTTTATAAGTTCGATTTCTTTCAAGAACAAAATTAAATTTGTATAGTTCGATTATTAAAAATATCATTTTAATAATCTTGAAAGTAGAAAAGATATTTTCTTAATGAACAATGAAACAATGACAAAACAATAAAGATATGTGTGCACCTAATTAAAGATACCCTAAACTCAATTTTGGAATCCCTACAAATACATAGTCATCTCGAGAGGCAATAAATGTAGTTTAGATTTAGTGATTTAACATCTAATACGTTTTATAAGTTTATTTAATATATTCTGGAAATTGTATATATATTTTTTATTTTAAAATATATTAAAATTATAAAATTATGTTTAGTACACCTAGTAACAAAACCAATATATATTACATGAAAATTCTCGATTTTTAAGTAAGTTAGCATTAGTTATTCATGAGAGATTCGTTTGAGAAATATTCTTTTATTAAAAAGTGAAATGTAAAAACTGTTGTATAACATAAGTGAGAGAAAAAGACGTCGCATCGTAAATTTAGAAGGTAGTAAATCCTAAAACTGGCCCCCAATCTCATAATATCAGCTACAAAACCAGATTTTTGAGATTTTTAAAAATTGGACACATTGCTCCCACCGTCGAGATTACAAATATAACCCTCCCTCCCTCCCTCCGACCGCTTGCTCTTCCCCCCAATTCACAACACCAACCGCCGGCTCACTCCGAAGGAAGCCGAGGGCGGCGAAGACGACGACGACGATGGGGAAGGGAGGATCGCTGAGCGAGGGGGTGCTAAGGAAGATTCTCCTATCTTACGCCTACGTCGGGATCTGGATCTTCCTATCCTTCACCGTCATCGTCTTCAACAAGTACATCCTCGACCGCAAGCTCTACGGCTGGCCCTATCCCATTACCCTTACCCTAATCCACATGTCCTTCTGCTCCGCCCTCGCCTTCCTCCTCATCAACGTCCTCCGCCTCGTCGATCCCGTCTCCATGTCCCGGCAGCTCTTCCTCACCTCCGTCGTCCCCATCGGCGCCCTCTACTCCCTCTCCCTCTGGCTCTCTAACTCTGCCTACATCTACCTCTCCGTCTCCTTCATCCAGATGCTCAAGGCCCTCATGCCCGTCGCCGTCTACTCTATCGGCGTCGCCCTCCGGAAGGACGCCTTCAACCCCAGGACCATGCTCAACATGCTCTCCATCTCCTTTGGCGTCGCTGTCGCTGCCTACGGCGAGGCCAAGTTTGACGCCTGGGGGGTCACCCTCCAGCTCGGCGCCCTCGTCTTCGAGGCCACCCGCCTAGTCATGATCCAGATCCTCCTCACCTCCAAGGGGATCAACCTCAACCCCATCACCTCCCTCTACTACGTCGCCCCCTGCTGCTTCGTCTTCCTCCTCGTCCCCTGGGTCTTGGTCGAGTATCCCATACTCAGGGACAATTCTAGCTTCCACCTTGATTTCTGGGTCTTTGGTGCCAATGCCTTCTGTGCCTTCGCCCTCAACCTCGCCGTGTTCCTCCTTGTCGGTAAGACGTCCGCCCTCACCATGAATGTCGCTGGCGTCGTCAAGGACTGGCTCCTCATCGCCTTCTCCTGGTCCATCATCAAGGACACTGTCACACCAATCAACCTGTTCGGTTACGGCCTCGCTTTCCTCGGGGTCGGATACTACAATTATCTCAAGCTGCAGGCCCTCAAGGCCAAGGAGGCCCAGAAGAAGGCTGCCCCTGAGGGAAATGACGAGGAAGCTGGCCGGTTGTTGGAGGAGCGAAAATTGGAAGGGACCGGCGAGAAGAGGGCTTCTCAGACTTGATGTCTCTGTTTTTTGACACGCAAAACATGTTCGAGAAAATAAACAGAAAGAAGTAGAAAGATCGGGCGAGCTTCCAAGCGATGGGTAGATGCATTATTCTTAGATCCTCGTGACCTGGTCAGATCTCCGGGTGAATCGCAGCGCTTGGTATGGGTTGGATCGGCATATTAGTTATTTATTTGTGGATGGACACTTTTGTGGTCTACATACATTTAGATCTGTGAATTTGATGTTCTTAGCCCCACTGTGATGGAGGATGCTAATTTATCAAGTCAAAGGGCCTCAAAGTACCTTCTGTCCTTTCTCGTTTGATTTTTCGGATTTTGTGTAGACATTTCTGTCGCTGATGAGATTTAATCTTTACATTTCTAATTTGAATGCCTTCTAGTGGTTGTCAATTCGGATGTCTATCAAAGGGCAGTTTATCTCTTACATTCCTTGCTTTGTGTTGGGACCTGGGTTTCATGATTCTGTTGTATTGCATTTTTCTGATCGAGTTGTTTCAGGCTGCATGGATGAATATCATCTGTCCAGAACTTCCACCAGGGATTAAATAGGAAAAATGTATGCAAAATCATGTTTAGATACTCTTGCTGCTGCTTTGCATGAGTTATTTAATGAATGGGATCTGATCAGACAGCAAATAGATCTCGCTTTCCGTGTAGTAGACTTTGTTTCTGTTAAATATTATAAGAAACTTGTTTGGCCGGATAAGAGAGTGGTTGTTCCTGCTATATTGAGGGCAATTTGGTCCTTGCTGGTGAATGTTTCTTTCCCTGTGGTAAATGTCCGGATTTGTTGAATCCATATGTATGGATGGATCCTACTTTTGGTTGATCTGACACTATGCTATTTTACCATTCATGCTCTAGTGAGAGCCTTTGCGACAAACTGTTCCTCTTCCTGTACTGGAAAATATACCAACATATTGTGCTGTACTAACATAGATATCAATTCTTCATAGAGTTAGTTTGCTTGTAATTGTGTAAAATGTTTTACGAGTGGTCCTTATATGACGGGTTCCTAACATATTGTGCTGTACTAACATAGATATCAATTCTTCATATAGTTAGTTTGCTTGTAATTGTGTAAAATGTTTTACGAGTGGTCCTTATATGACGGGTTCTATTGCCTCTCATTCAATAATGTGTGACACGTAAGTTTGATCATCCCAATATATTGTTGAGGAGGATTGTTGGTATAGTTTCTGGCTATTACATCTTCAGTTAACTGTGATTGGATCTTTCTTGCTTGTAACTCATCCCTTCTTGAGTCTTTCTGCGGAAATCATTTCTTTCTTGTCCTTGTCATGGGATCGTGCAGTGTATATTACCTGGCTGAATTGTGTGAAAAGCACCGACTCGAGATTCTTCTTCTGGTGGAGGCCTAAGCAGTTTGTCTTGCGATTCATCTTCTGGTGGAGGCCTAGTAGGTGACGGCATGCATGTTTTGATGTTTTCAGTGAAATCTAGTACCGAATGTTGCCTGTTGGTGTAACTCCAGTTTTGTCTACATTTAAGACAGTGTGGCCCATGTTGATGTGATTCTCTTCATGTAACTAAGTTCTGGGCAGTCATAGTTGCCTGAACATCATCATAAATACAATTGAGCTCATTCCCTTTCAACCCCCTCACCCCATACCTCTGCAATTAACATACCAATTCTCTGATGGACTTGTTTCTGTTTTCAAATACATGGGGCTGTCGTTCTTTCCATTGGTCCCCTCGAGGCTGATTCCTGCCAAGTCAGCATCTGATACCTGCAATATGTCTTAATACTCAACCAAGTCAGCATCTGATACCTGCAATATGTCTTAACACTCAACGTGCTTCGGCGTGGAAGAATAATTCTGAGAATCCTCTCCATCAAAGAACTTTGAGGTCGCGGTTGTTCTCGCGGATAATTCAGGTTACAAAAAGATCTCATGTATGAAGAACGTGTTGCCTTTATAAGCCAGCACCTTGCTCTCGTTCCTGTTGAGCCATAAATGTCCTTGTAGCTCCAATGTTCCCTACATCCCAGTAGTTTCCAACATGAACCCGAATAGCCTGAGAGTCTTCATCCATTTGTTCGGCTTTGTTTTATTTATATACAGATTCTGATTGGAAAGGAAGACTTCGACCAAGGCCTTGAATCGTAGTTGGCCGTGAAGAATCTGATAATCAGAAGAAGAGATTGAAGGAAAACACAGGTGGAAGAAAAATCAGGTACGAAGCAAGCCAACGAGGCAAAAAAAAAAAAAAGGAAGAAGATACATAAAAAAAAAAGCCTGAGGAAAGACAAAATTGTTAGAACGATTCCTCCTTATCTTCTCATTTCAGTTACCGAAGCACTTTATACAATGTATGTCACTCTAGATTTACTATTACTAGTGTAATTATTTCTAAGCTAACTAATCACGGTAACTAATTTGGGGTTAGCTTAAACCACCCCAGTTCTTTATGTCGTCATTTTGTTTTTTGGACCAATCCAACGGTTCAACATTTTCCTACAAACTAATTTGCATAAGTGAGACTTGTGCCTTAGGCTCATCTTCTTCATCATCAATATGTGTCACATCATCATTCCCACTATAGTTGCCTAGCCTATTTGAGATTGTAAGTTTAATCCAGGTGTCGACATCTTCTTGGACTGGCCTTTGTTAATGGATCATCCATACATAAAAAATTTCCAGTTTTCCAACCACTATATTTTCCTACACAAAATGGAAGTCAATTTCCATATACTTTGTATGAGCGTACAGAATAGGATTTGCTGCAAGTTGAATGATGCTCAAGTATTCACATTAGAAAACTAGGGTATGCTTATCTAGTACCTGAAGTTCATGCAACAGACTATGTACCCCAATCACATATGCAACTCCATTAGTGAGGGCGCGATATTCAGCTTTTGTACTCAAACAAGGCACAACCCAATGCTTGTGGGATGCACAGGAGATCAGATTTGTCAAAGAATTGTGCAATATCCCCTCGTACTCTTCCTATCATCAAGACACCTCGTCCAATCTACATCGAATGGTAACAAATTTGGATTGATTGAGTGTTAACATGATGATAGAAATCGACATAAGATATCAGAATCTGGATGTCCTAATCTAGAATGCAACTTTGCACTATCTATGACATAGGGTTTTGTGATTGTTATTGCACAAGGCAGTAAGATCTTGGGGGCTGGAAATTGAACTGGGAAATGTTGGACCCACGTAAAGGCTGAAAATTGTTAGATCAGTGAAGAAGCTTGAAAGGAAGTTTATATAGCCTGGTTGCATCAAACCCTAAAGGAGTGTGTGATTGGTCAACTTGCCTTGAAGAAAAAGATAACATAATTGAATTCAATAAACACGTTATTATCTTGACAAAGTTTGGAGACATTAATAAGTCTTTAAGGTAATTGTGGAGTGTGAAGGATATGATGAAGATAGAGTAAGCTAGAGTCAAAGTTCAATGATCTATGTTCAACATGAGGGATGTCTCCGTTGCTTCCATTTCTGACCACGATAGGGGATTTACCTTGGTAGGGAGACACATTGTAAAGATCAGCAATAATGGGCAACACATGATGTGTGGTCCTGAATCTATGAGCCAATTATCAGCTATTGACAACCTCTGATTGACATGAGAAGGTTGATCGACGAATTGAGTGGGAGGTTAAAAGTATTGAGGTTATGGAGTGAATATTGGGAGTTTAGTGAATTTTGAATGCTTGTAAGGTGTGTTTGATGTTGAGGTTGGAACGATTTATCAGTACATTGCCACAATTTATACTTAGGGTTCAAGACTTACAACGTGTTGTCCAGATACTGAAGTGGTGACCACGACTATTCGTAGACGTAATCCTCAAACCCATTTGCAATAATGGCAGCGAGCATCCGACCCTTTCCGTTGTGAATAACTACCATTATCCAACTTCGGTATTTATGCGAACTCGACTGGGATACGTGTTGGACTGAAATCTGAGAAGAATTTATTGTGATGTTGTGGGTAAAAAAAATCCTGAATATGGTGTTTGGGGTTGTCCTAGGGGAAAATGTAGTAGGAGGGGTTTGAATTGAAATGTTGGGGTTCATTAATCGTGTAATGTAAAGTTTTTCGGATCTTCTTTTCTCGACTTTGACTCATGAGCCACCAAGTCAGGTCGTGTGCTGCAAATGTTCCTGCAAAGTCTGAGAAACTCTAAAGGGCAAGCATAAGCCCAACTCAACAACTCAAGTGATAAATCTCAACATGTAGATGCAACAAGTACGGAAGGATGATCGAACTATGCAGTAGTATCTGAACACCTTGAAAACCTTAGCGGACCAATTGAGTGTAGTTGGAGATTTAATCCGATACAAGGATTATATCTTGTATGTGTTAGAGCGATTATCAAAAAACTATGATGCAGTAGTAACTAATGTACATATAGTCGACCAGACCAGCCATCTGTGGAAGAAGTTCATAATTTGTTGCCCAATGTCAAACTATGACTATAGAGACGTAAGGTATCAGATGGTGTCATTCCTCATGTACAATTTCATCACTTCGTACTAGTGTTATAAGACCACAATCTCGGCACCAAACTCTAGTCTACCATGGCTCAAAGCTCATAACTTAGCCAAATAGAAAACCTCATTGAAATTCACGGCCTTCCCCACTACACTATTAGTTAGACCTTCTCAGTCGATCTTCTTCTAGACCCACCCGCCTATGCCTCTCACCCTAAATGGAACAATAAAAATTTCTCTAAACCTTAACCCAAGTGTCAAATCTGTTTCAAAATTGGACATACAATCTGAACCTGCAATCATCGTTTAAACTCCTCGATCCAACCTCAACATCAAACACAACAAAAATTTCTCTAAACCTTAACCCAAGTGTCAAATCTGTTTCAAAAATTAGATATACAACCTGAAGCTCCTATACCATGAAGAATCTGTTAATCAGAAAAAGAAGATTAAAGAAAAATACATGTGGAAGAAAACCCAAGAAAGAAGCAAGCGGACGAAGCAGAAGAAGATACATAAGAAAACAACATAGGAAAAACAAAATTGTTAGAATGATTCTTCTTTAACTTTTCGTTTCAGTTATGCCAACACTTCTATATAATTTACATCACTCTAGATTTACAATTACTTGCGTAATTGGTTCTAGGCAAAGTAATCACGGTAACTAATTTGGTGTTAGCTTAAACTAGTGTTGTTAAGGTGTCAATGCACACCCAAGGCGCCATCTCCCCAAATCACCAGGGTGTGCTTCACCAATGCATTTGTAATTCCAAGAAAAGATCATGTTTCATTTATGTATAGTAGAAATCAAACACAACCAAGCACAAATGAATAAGTTGGGGACTCCAGCTTACTCTAACATGCATCCAGATTAGTTACGTTCCACGAGAAAAATTCTAAAAAAATGCACTATATTTTAGAAGTAATGATTAAAATACCCGGGCTATGAAACTATTTTGATTTTGCACAGTAAAGATGACTTTCCTTATATTATTAATGGAAGTCGCGTTTTCAAAAAATTCGCCAGGTTTAGTTGTTAAAAAATCACTATGTTATAAAACAAAACAACGATGTCATAAAACAAAACAACAATGTTAGATGAAGGTGCACTAGCCATAAAACGAAACAACGATGTTATAGTATTTAGATGTCTAAACAACAATTCAATAATACACATAACGACATCTAGGCCTATGTCGGATCGTCGGTGATAATTCTCAGCTAGGTGCTCTCAAAATCCTGTCAATATCAATCTACTCAATCTTGATGGCTGAGTCAAGGTCACTATCCCCGCATGTGTCGAGGTATCATCTCGTGGTATCCTCTTATATAGTGTTGTCGGAGTACTCGAGTCAGGCCTATCAAGAGACCGAAGCTAATCATCGTCTCGAAATCCATCTCATCGTCCACGTCATCATGTCATTGTTGTGTGTCATGAAAATCACGAGCAATGTGAACCAACTCCGGATGACTTAGCTCAATAACTGATAATGCATTTGCACAAACATCTACAATAAACTGAGACGACACATGCTCTGAAGTCGTGGTTTAATACGAATACGATTATGTGTGTGGCCAACAAAAGAAACTCATTATTACAATTATTACGAAATTCGAATGAAACTAATGTAAACTATTACATAGTTTGCTTACCAGGAACTCAAGCACCGTTCTCTTCCTCGAAATCCACTTTTGTGTCATCTTCTTATACCAAATAATGTAAACAAGATCTAACTAAGGTATAGGTCCATATATGATTACGATGTGATCTCCCCCGGCATCCCAATAACGCAAATACTGTTCATGAAAGGTAATCCAATATATCTCTGCCTGTAAGCTGATTTCATGTAATTTTCGATAAAAAAATACATGCGGAGAAATTCTAGAAAATTCCATCGAGTAAGAACAAACCTACCTCCCATAAAATCAATCACCGACGAAAAGACCTAATCCAAACTAACAAAGCAAAAGGAGAAGAAAATAAAGAAGTAGAAAAGAAAAAACCAACCTAGTACAAGCCAAGCAGTAGGGAAGAAACTCACCCATCTTCGAACGCAACCAGAATTGATGCAAAGATACATAGATAGATGCCCAATCGACAAAACACAAACCCTAAAACCCGACACTGCCCCTGATTGAAATCGAAGCGGGGAAAGGAGGGGGATACAACTAATAAGGTTAGGGAAAGGGGGAGAAAGGGTTTTTGTTTTCAACCCCAGCCGACCGTTGGGCCCGACACCAAAGTCCATGGCGTGCGCCTTAGGACTGCTTCTTTAATGGCGCTCTAACGATCAGGGGCGGGGCTGGCCTAGGCGCTTTATGCGCGCTTTTAATAACGTTGGCTTAAACCATTCATATTCTTGTTGTCGTCATTTTGTTCTTCAAATCATGGGCTTCTCTTCATTAAGTTTTGTACGTGCTTATCTTAGTTCGTAAAATATTTACGAAATATGGTTTTAATTTTGAAACTCCATAAATATGTTTTGGGACGCCGTTAACTATGAAAGTAAAATTTTTCGTTGTTTCAAACTGTGATTTTAAGTACTTAGAAAAATATTATTGAGTATAAGCCTCACTCGTGTCCAATAAAAGTCGATGTATGAACTTTGTCCACGTCACTGAGCTTATATAGGGCGTGATTGAGGGGATACTCGGGTTCTTGCGGCTTTGATGACATGGAGGTCATCTTCAATGGAACGAGGAGTTCAAGAAGGAGAAGGTCCAGCTTCAGTTCAACCAGTTCGGGCTCCTGATCTACAATGCCAACGTGAAGCAACTCGTTGACGTTTACTTATGTGTTGAATAATAATACACACACAATATATGTTTCCTATAGCCTTTTACATGGTATCATTGCAAGGTCGATGCTGGGGCCTAGGGAAGTCTGCTCCCCCCGGTGACCTTGCCCTTGTCTCGATCTCGTCTAGGGTTCGTTTCTACCCTTGTCTCGATTTACCAACCATTGCCCTTTGACTTGCTGCTCGTCCATGGTTCTTTAGGATTTTCCTTACCTACTAGTGCCCTTACTTATTCGCCAAGGATTCTTTACACCTGCTACTTCCCTTGCTTATTCACCATGGGCTCTTTACACCTGTTTCTACCCTTGCTTATTCATCAAGGGCTCTTTACACCTGCTGCTGTCCTTGCTTATTCATCAATGGTTCTTTACCTGCTCACCTAATACCTCTTTGTGTACTTGTCTTCAAAACTAGGGTTGATCGTCCAAGGTTGTTGCTGTCATGCCTTGCCCGTCCAAGGTTGTTGTTGTCTTGCCATACTCGTTTAGGGTTATTGTTGCCTTGCCCTGCTCGTCCAGGGTTATTGATGTGCTTGCTTACTCACTAACAAAGTTCATTCTCTGTTGCTGCCAACGCTGCCAACCACCACAAGGTTCATTCTCTTCTGCTACCAACACCGTCTACTGCCACAAGGTTCATTCTCTATTGCTGCCAACACTGTCTACCGCCATAAAGTTCATTCTCTGCTGCTGCCTAATGCCACTGTCGAACGTCGCCTCATGTTGAGTACACCCTAACACCTCGCAGACATGATGAACAAGGACAAGATAGATTTAGTACAGGAAGGAAGAATTGACAACATACTAAACTAAGTGCGCATAAGAATATTGTGGTAATCAAATGTGAAAGTAAGTGAGAGGACAAATGAGATTGGGTCTTACGTAACGAAAGTGGATGAGACTAGAACCACATCGATTGGGGTAGATGAAACCCGCTACCATAAAGGCCAATAAGGAACAGACATGTGACTTGAGGAATGCATGAGAATGGCGCACCACTCATCCTCCGGTGAAGGATATGGTGACTCTCAAATGTAGTTGTGCAAGTACGGACGCAATTGAATTCTCTATGATTTGGAGTTGAAGATTGATTTGAATTACTTATGTGATGTCCATGTATGAATAGATGATGGGAACGGAAATGTGGAAGTCCATGATGGTTTGAAAACGATCAAGGTTCAGACTCTACTGCTGCCTACTGCCACTGTCGAACGCCGCCTCATGTCAAGTAGACCCTAACACCTCGCGAACATGATGAACAAAGACGAGGTATATTTAGTACAGGAAGGAAGAATTGACAACATACTAAACTAAGTACCCACAAGAATCTTGTGGTAATCGAAGGTGAAAGTAAGTGGGAGGACAAATGAGATTGGGTCTTACGTAATGAAAGTGGATGAGACTAGAACCACATCGATTGGGGTAGATGAAACCCGCGACCATAAAGGCTAATATGGAACAGACATGTGACTTGAGGAATGCATGAGAATGGCGCACCACTCGTCCTCCGGTGAAGGATATGGTGACTCTGAAATGTAGTTGTGCAAGTACGGACGCAATTGAATTCTCTATGATTTGGAGTTGAAGATTGATATGAATTACTTATGTGATGTCCATGTATGAATAGATGATGGGAACGGAAATGTGGAAGTCCATGATGGTTTGAAAACGATCAAGGTTCATTCTCTGCTGCTGCCTACTGCCACTGTCGAACGCCGCCTCATGTCAAGTAGACCCTAACACCTCGCGAACATGATGAACAAAGACGAGGTATATTTAGTACAGGAAGGAAGAATTGACAACATACTAAGCTAAGTACGCATAAGAATCTTGTGGTAATCGAAGTTGAAAGTAAGTGGGAGGACAAATGAGATTGGGCCTTACGTAATGAAAGTGGATGAGACTAGAACCACATCGATTGGGGTAGATGAAACCCGCGACCATAAAGGCTAATATGGAACAGACATGTGACTTGAGGAATGCATGAGAATGGCGCACCACTCATCCTTCGGTGAAGGATATGGTGACTCTGAAATGTAGTTGTGCATGTATGGACGCAATTGAATTCTCTATGATTTGGAATTGAAGATTGATTTGAATTACTTATGTGATGTCCATGTATGAATAGGTGATGGGAACAGAAATGTGGAAGTCCTTGATGGTTTAAGATACACTCCTTAAGATTTGAGTGAAGTTTCGTTAAACCAGGGTGAATTAACTGGAGCAACTGTGTGTGTTATGACAGCTACATGTAGGCACAGTCGTGAGCAAGACATGAAGAATAAGGCGACAAATGGATGGGTAGAGTAGGTGATATTTTAGCATAACAAATGATTATGTTCTAAAGGATCATTATAGGAATGATACTAAAATGTTGTGGAATGACAATTGACAATGATGTACTATTCCTGATAGGCTCCATGTAGGAACCATGATGATTCGTTTAAGGATAAATAATTATGGTAATGACTCTACGATAAGTTACTTGAATATGTTTGAACTATGTTGAAAATGGCTTCTACATGTGTTAAAGGATAGGAGAAGATCATGGACTACAATGTGGGGTGTAGTCATGTGTTATTGGACATATACCTATAACTCTCGTATGTGGTCTTTGCTATGAGATTGGACGAGTTGTTTAACATATCTATAAGTATGTGAAGGCTTGAATGACAAATGCAAGTGACGAGAAAAGAACATCGATTGGGTTTTGAGAATCCTTGAGAACTAGTTCGCACCATATGGAGGCATGTATAGATAAAACCTCGTATGATATATTTATGAAAGGGATGTTTCCGTAATATGAGAGGAATGTAAAAAATTAGTATGAGAAAGTGGAAAGGAACAATTGGTGGATTCCAAGCGTGGCGAGATTTTATCCGAGCGTTCCCATAATCGGTGGTGTTTAGTATCCGATTGTATGGCGTTCAACCCTCGTGGCAGTCCTGGTGCTTCGGATTTATCCAGCGGCGGTCCGAGTTTTATCCTTTTCCTTTACGTCGTTCATTTTGTTTGTTCGTGTGTTCCATTTCGCCATCATCGTTATCTTGTCCCGTTTCCGCGACTGAGAGCGCATCAATTGGTATTAGAGCGCACGGTTGTTAGAGCGCACAGTTGTAGAGCGCTGGGTGTTGAGAGTGCTGGTTGTTGTACATCACTGGGTTGTTGAGTGCGCAAGGTTGTGTTGTGCCCTGGGTTATTTGAAAGCGATGGTTATCGTAGAGTATAAATCTGTTGTTGAGCGTAAGATGATGGCGAATAGAGTTTGACGTGGGATTACGTTAGAGGAGGCCCGTTTGGCTCGTTTAGAATAGGAGGTTGGAGAGCTACGTCGTCAGATGCAGCAGCTCCTGGGAGGAAGGAGGAAACCTGAACAACAGTCTCATCGATACTTTGAGGACACGGAGAGTCCTAGGAGATCAACTCGGGATGAGGAGAGTCCCAGAAGGTAAGCTCGAGAACGTCAACCCGCGTGACCCATTAATATGCGAGTAGACATTCCTGAGTTTGAGGGAAGCAGACTGTTACACTAAGAGGGGGGTGAATTAGTGTTATAATCCAATTATGAATATTTAACACTTTTTCGACAAACCCCACAGCGGAAGAAAGCTTCAGTAAAACAGAATCGTCGGACAAGTTTCTGTAAGACAGAACGTATGAAAGTGATTGCACGATTTGTTTGATGCACACAAGACTTTTTATAGTGGTTCAGCAACTTGCTTACGTCCACTCTTCACCCAAAATTTGGATGGTATTCACTCAGATTTCACTTCGTAACAATTACAGAAGATGATCAACAATAGACCTTTTATAGCACAGACCAGAAGGTTCTGCATCACAGAAGACTAAGTGGCAAAGCACAGACCAGAAGGTTCTATACTAGAGTGAGTAAGTTGCACAGCACAAACCAGAAGGTTCTGTACCGAATGTGTCAACCCTCTATAGCACAGATCAAAAGATTCTGTACCAAATGTGTCAACCCTCTATAGCACAGACCTAAAAGGTTCTGTACTAGAGATGACTTGGTTTCAAAGCACAGAGTGTAAGGTTCTCTACCAAAGATGTCAACCCTCTACAGACCAGACGGTTCTGTATCAGAGAAGACTTGGTCTTATAGCACAGACCAAAGAGGTTATGTACCAAAGATGTCAACCCTCTACAGGCCAGAAGGTTCTGTATCAGAGATGACTTAGTTGTAAAGCACAGATCGTAAGATTCTGTACCAAGGATGTCAACCTTCTACAGCACAGACCGTAAGGTTTTGTACGACATGTAACTAGTTATCAAAGCATAGACCATAAGGTTCTGTACTACAGTGACTAACAAGGTAACCAATGCGCAATCTCCTCAAGGACAACGAGGCGTACCCCACGCGAGCACGTGGCGTACCCTACGCAAGCAAACATCGTCCCCTGTCCAAGGATGGATTTCCCTCCAGCGGCTCAACACGACCAGCATGATCTCCTCGAGATAGCGACTACGTGGCGAACTCCATGCAGGCTGACATTAGCCTCTGTCCTAGGTCCCTGAACATACAACGCTACACCACAGAAGCTGGTTAGTCCCACACCTTCTGTGCTCCCAGGGTTCAGCCCTTCTCTCCGGCCCACTGCACGTTGGCCACGCCAGCAACCTACCGCACGCCTCCACCAACGCCTCCTGCAGCTTCCAACCGAGTCCCTCGTGGCCCCCGAGTCACTCTCCTAGAAGATTTCACCAACGATGCAGCCTTATGCAGCTAACGCTCCTCGTGTGACTAACTCAAACTCGAACAAACAGGATACAAGCTCTCAGCACACGCTCTCAGAAATTAATGAAAAAGTTACTCTAGAGATTCGTGGCTGAGTGTCTTTATTTATACAGGAATTGTCTAAGTGATAGAATAAAGAATCGCATGTTCAGCCTTCTACAAAACAAGGAAACCGAGCAATTAGATAAAATAAAATAAATAATTAACAAAAATGTCGCTCCCATGCATGTATACATTTAGGTAATCAAATCATATCATTTAAGATTTAGATATGATAGAATTCCCAAGTATACTGCGCTACAGAAAGTTCTGGCTGAATCTGGTCAACAACCTTCTGTAAATGGAAATAATCAAAGATTAACTTCCAAATTGATAAAGACCGATGCCATTCTGTTCAAGACCCTAAAATAAATGTATATAGACAGATGGTAATGATTGACATCCCAAATAACAGTCATATGATGGTCGTCTAACACCACAGAAGGTTGTAGATAACCTTACAGAACCTTGCCATAAATAGAAGATTATATTTCCTTCTATTTAAAATATAATTCCTAATGGGGTTATTTGGAAACGTAATTGGTTTAAATTGATCAGATAATATCTTAATCAAATCTTAATCATTTCGTGATTAATTAATCATTGTGCAGAAGGTTTAACAGAGGAAAGCGACAATGAAGTCGTAGGAGGTTTAACCTTCTGTGTAGCTTCTATTTCAGAAAGCTTACATAACTTATTTAGAAAATATATTAATAATATATTCCCTAATTTGAGCTTCCAGACAAGTCTTGGAGCCTCATTCGAATTTAATTTCGTGTTTTAGGTATACAATTTGTTATACCTTCTATTGAGTAAAAAGTTGAAATCAGCCTTCTATTGTAAAGTGTACAGGTGTGTACCTTCTGTTGTGTAGGGTACAGATGTTTGTACCTTCTGTATGAAGTGTATAGATATTTGTACCTTCTGTAATGAAGTGTATAGATGTTTGTACCTTTTGTAGTAAGTTTCTACTTACTTAAATTTCTTTTGTCTTATGTAAAATGTTATAAGGGATGGCAGATTCCTAATTCCTTTCTGAAAAAGAAAAACTTTTCTTTATCGAGATGCTTAGTGAAGATATCAGCCAATTAGTGTTCTGTGTTGACGGATTCTACGCAATAGAACCGTATTGGAAAAAGCATCTATTGATGTTTCCAATGACTTGGTCAATAGGATGTCTTGTCTGTACACCACTATTAATAATAGAACGTCTTGTCTGTACACCACTATTGATGTCTCCTATGACTTGGTCAATAGGATGTCGTTTTTGATATAGAGCAGGTGCTCTAAAATCATTTTGATTATTCTGAGAAGTTTCTTCAGAATTATCATTTGTTTGTTCAGGATCATTTTTAAATTCATGAACAGAGGGTTCACCCATCTCTTTCGTAGAAGGTGAATGTTCTGGAGAACCTTCTCTAGGTTCTAAAGAAATTTCTATATGTTCAAAAGATATTACAGGTTTTGTAGTATCTTCTGTGGGTGAGTCGAGTCGTTAATTTTTACATTAATGGAAATGTTTGGTTTCTTCTCCCTGTATAGTTGATAGGGAGTTTTCTTTAGTATGGGTCTAAGTAGAACCCTGTTAGAGATGTAGCAGGCTGTGTTAACTGCTTCTACCCAAAGGTTCTGTGGAGCATTGCTATCATAAATCATGGTTCTAGCCATGTCTATAAGTTTTTTATTTTTCCTTTCTGCTCCTCCATTTTGTTGAGGAGTATGTGGTGCGAAAAAATTGTGATCGATACCATGCCCGTCACAGAAGGTAGCGAAGTCATGGTTTTCAAACTCAGTACCATGATCCGTCCTTGTGGCTTTTACAGAAGATCCAATTTCATTCTGTAATTTCTGAGCTAGCTTTATGAAATTTTCGAAAGCATCTCTTTTGCGAGTTAGCAATTTAACCCACGTGTATCTAAAGTAGTCATCTCCTACAACTAGACAGTACCTTCTACCACCAATACTTTGAACTCTAGTAGGTCTGAATAGATCCATATGTAGAAGTTCAAGTGGCTGTGTAGTAGAAACTTCATTCTTAGACTTAAATGAAGATTTGGTTTGTTTTCCAAGAGAACATGCTTCACAGAAGCTGTCTTGCTTGAATATGATGTTAGGTAAACCTTTCACCAATTCTTTTCTCGCAAGCTTGGATAACAATTTAAAGTTGGAGTGTCCCAACCTTCTATGCCACAGATGGCTCTCATCTTTGACAGACAGAAGGCAGTTTTCTGTAGTACAGAAGCTCTCCTGTGTCAAGGTATAGATGTTCCTTCTCCGATTTCCAATGAAGCGAACTTCATTGTATAACCTTTGTCACAAAGCTGCTAATGCTCAACAAATTATGCTTGAGTTCTGTGACTAACAGAACCTCATCTATGACCATGGAGTCGGGACTTCCAATGGTACCTTTACCGATGATAGAGCCTTTGCTATTGTCACCAAATTTAACAGACCCTCCATTCTGTAGAGTCAGTTGAGAGAATTTGGATGGATCTCCGGTCATGTGCCTGGAGCATCCACTATCCAGATACCATTCACTTTCAACAGCTTCTGTTTGAAAGTAGGTACGAATTTCATTTTGAGTTTTTGTGTGAGCAGTAAGACACATTAGTACTTCTTCTTCCTCATCACTAGAATCATCAAGATCTGCCCAAGCAACCATTGCTTTCTTGGACATTCTGTTTTGTAGTGCGCTTTCTTTTTGCATTCAAAGCATGTGACCATTTTAGGATCAACTTGCTTATCACGATTTTGGCTTCTCTTAATGAAGCGTTTCTTGAAGGCGAACCGCAGAAGGCGTTTAGCTATCATTGCGAGTTCATCATCCGAGTCAGCTTCTGCTTCATCATCAGAACCTTCTGTTGGTTCTTCTGATGCTTTGAAAGCTATTGATCTCTTTGTATAAGGCTGAGAGGATTTTCCCATCTATATGATATTAAGGAGCTCTTTAACTGGTCTAGTCGAAGAGTATAGAGGTCTTTAGCTTTCCCTATAGCCGTTTTCTTGGCTTCCCAAGATTTGGGTAGAGTATGCAGAACCTTTCGAACTAGCTCAGAATTTTTATAGTGTTTGCCTAGATGTGTTAAGGCATCAACTAGGAGGTTGAGTCTCTGGAACATCTGTTCTACAGATTCACCAGCCTTCATAGTAAAATTTTCGTATTGATGAATCAAGAAATTCACCTTAGTTTCTCTTATCTGGTCTGTCCCAACATACATGGTGACAAGCTTATCCCAGATTTCCTTGCTCGAAGTGCAAGTAGAAACTTTCACGAATTCACTTTCTGACATAGCACTAAACGTTAGATATTTTGCCATCTTAATGAGTCGTTTGATCTTGAGGTATTCCCGTGTGGGACGTCCATCTCGATCATTTTGTTGGCTCTCTAGTATAGAAAGTGGACCATCATCTTTATAGGACCATAAGTCATCGTCAATAGTATCAACAAATGCACTCATTCGAATTTTCCAATAGGCAAAATTCTTACCATAAAAAATGGGATGATTCCCAACATGTGGTTTTGGTACATGGTAGTTATCAGCCATTAGTTCAATTCGTATAGAGTGTTACGTTTCTATAGAACAGAACGGTGACGATTATAGTATAGAACCTCAACAAGCTTCTGTTGAGTAGAAATCAGTTGTCAAGCCAATAATCAAGCCTCTGTTAAACAGAGCACGAGTGTCAGTATGACAAATCTGAAATTCTTCTATTGATGGCAGTTGTTGAATTCTAGCAGAGTAACAGGCTTCTACAGCACAGAACTAAGATGCCAACCGTGGAGAAGAGACTGGAAGATAAAAGCTTCTGTTGGACAGAAACCTTATACTAGACGATGTATTCAAACAGAGCGTAAGCTTCTGTTGAACAAGCGTAAGCTCCTACAGAATAGTAGCAAACAAATTTTCACAGAGCTTACAGCTTTTGTGGAATAGCAACTGAATTCTAATAGAATATAAGCTTCTGCATAATAGTAGCAAATGGATTTTCACAAAGCTTAAAGCTTCTGTGGAATAGCAACTATATTCTGATAGAGCGTAGGCTTCTACATAATAGTAGCAATGATTTTTTTACGGAGCTTAAAGCTTCTGTGGGTTAGCAACTTGATTCTGATAGAACATAAGCTTCTACAGAATAGTAGCGAATAGATTTTCACAAAGCTTGAAGCTTCTGTGTAATAGAAGTTGAATTATGATAGAGCGTAAGCTTCTAAAGAATAGTAACGAATGATTTTTTTACAGAGCTTAAAGCTTTTGTGGAAGTAAATCTCGTTCTTTAGGTAATCAAGTTACTGATAACCAGAACAAGAATACCAATTGAGATAATCCAAACAGATTCAAATGTAATCTAATTAGATGACAATCGCAGAGACAAAAGCTTATGCAGAGAAGAACGTGTAGCTGGTATGAGCTTCAGTGGATCTACAACAAGCGGTTAAGCTACCGTTGGAACCCGCTCTAATACCAATTGTCACACTAAGAGGGGGGTGAATTAGTGTTATAATCCAATTATGAATATTTAACACTTCTTCGACAAACCCCGCAGCGGAAGGAAGCTTCTGTAAAACAGAACCGTAGATACAGGTTTTCGTAAGACAAAACGTACGAAAGTGATTGCACGATTTGTTTGATGCACACAAGACTTTTTATAGTGATTCAACAACTTGCTTACGTCCACTCTTCACCCAGAATTTGGATGGTATTCACTCAAATTTCACTTCATAACAATTACAGAAGATGATCAATAGATAGACTTTTTATAGCACAGACCAGAAGGTTCTGCACCACAAAAGACTTAGTGGCAAAGCACAAACCAGAAGGTTCTGTACTAGAGTGAGTAAGTTGCATAGTACAGACCAGAAGGTTCTGTACCGAATGTGTCAACCCTCTATAGCACAGATCAAAAAATTCTGTACAAAATGTGTCAACCCTTTATAGCACATACCTAAATGGTTCTGTACCAGAGATGACTTGGTTTCAAAGCACTGACCGTAATATTCTGTACCAAAGATGTCAACCCTCTACAGACCAGACGGTTCTGTATCAGAGAAGACTTGGTTTTATAGCATAGACCAAAGATGTTCTGTACCAAAGATGTTAACCCTTTACAGACCAGAAGGTTCTGTATCAGATATGACTTAGTTGTAAAGCACAGATCGTAAGATTCTGTACCAAGGATGTCAATCTTCTACAGCACAAACCATAAGGTTCTGTACTACAGGTTACTAGTTATCAAAGCACAATCCGTAAGGTTCTGTACTACAGTGACTAACAAGGTAACCAATGCACAATCCCCTCAAGGACAACAACTTCGTTGAGTACCCCACGCGAGCACGTAGCGAACCCCACGCAAGCAGACAGCGTCCCCTGTCTAAGGATGGATTTTCCCTCTGGCGGCTCCAGACGACCTGCACGTTCTCCTCGAGATAGCGACTACGTGGCGAACTCCACGCAAGCACATAGCATACCCTACGCAAGAACGCAGCACCCCGCGCAAGCACATGGCAAACCCCACACAGGCAAACAGCAGCCTCTATCCTAAGTTCCTGTACACAGAACGCTATACCACAGAAGCTGGTTAGTCCCTCACCTTCTGTGCTTCCGGGGTTCAGCCCTTCTCTCCAGCCCACTGCATGTTGGCCACGCTAGCAACCTGCCGCATGCCTCCACCAACGTCTCCTGCAGCTTCTAACCGAGACCGTCGTGGCCCCCGAGTCACTCTCCCAGAAGATTTCACCAACGATGCAGCCTTCTCCAGCTAACGCTCCTCGTGTAACTAACTCAAACTTGAACAAATATGATACAAGCTCTTAGCACACGCTCTCAGAAATTAATGAAAATGTTACTCTAGAGATTCGTGGCCGAGTGTCTTTATTTATACAGGAATTGTCTCAGTGAAAGAATAAAGAATTGCACGATCAGCATTCTGCAAAACAAGGAAACCGAGCAATCGGATAAAATAAAATAAATAATTAACAAAAACGTCACGCCCAAGCATATATACATTTAGGTAATCAATTCATATCATTTAAGATATAGATATGATAGAATTCCCAAGTATACTGCGCTACAGAAGGTTCTGGCTGAATCTGGTCAGCAACCTTCAGTAAATGGAAATAATCAAAGATTAACTTCCAAATTGATAAAGACCGATGCCATTCTGTTCAAGACACAAAAATAAATGTATCTAGATAGGTGGTAATGATTGACATCCCAAATATAGGTCATATGGTGGTCGTATAATACCACAGAAGGTTGTAGACAACCTTACAGAACCTTGCCATAAATAGAAGATTATATTTTCTTCTATAGAAAATATTGTCCCTAATGGGATTATTTGGAAACGTAATCGGTTTAAATTGATCAGATAATATCTTGATCAAAATCTTAATCATTTCGTGATTAATTAATCATTAACCAATCAATTAATCACAAAAATATTTCTTACAGAAAGTTCTCAACGTGAGTAGCTCCTGTAGAGTAGATGTTGGACTTCTGTTACATAGAAGATCAAGGCTCATCATTAAAACCTATATTCAACATAGACCCCGAGGAGTGATCTAAGGATACTAAGTAGGTGTTGGTTTCGTTGAGCATTGGTCAGAGCTACAAGGACACGGTGACTTGAGATATAGTTCCGATAGACACGTGTCACTTGTTATTGGGAAGACCGTGGCAATATGATCGTCGAGCAGTTTATGATGGGTACAAGAATACGTATTTCATCACTCTCGATCAGAGAAAGATCACTCTACTTCCCTTAACCACTCAACCAACCCGTCGTCTCAAGATCAAACTCGAGAAGACAGTTTGAAATTGGTGGAGTTGACTCGAGATATTCACGAGGAGAAGTATATATACATGTTGATGTTGTTCGAGGCAGGAGAAGAGCAGGCTTCGAGTATGTCCCCTTTCGAGCACTTTTACAAGAATTTGATGATGTGTTTCCTGAGGAGATGTTAGGAGGACTTCCTCCGTTGAGGGACATACAACATCAGATCAACCACATTCCTGGAGTGTCGCTGCCTAACCGACTTGCGTATCAATGTAATTCCGACGAGGCGAGAGAGCTGCAGCGACAAGTCAATGAGCTTATCGAACGAGGTTTTGTTCGAGAGAGCCTCAACCCGTGTTCCGTTCCCACAATCTTGGTTCCCAAGAAGGATGGTTCATGGTGGATGTGTGTCGACAGTCGAGCAATTAATAAGATCACCGTCAAGTATCAATTTCCCATTTCTCAACTTGATGACATGGTCGATGAGTTGCGTGAGTCGACTGAATTTTCGAACGTGGATCAACGAAGTGGCTATCACCGGATTCGGATGAAGGAAGAAGATGAGTGGAAAACGGCTTTCAAAACCAAATTCGGCTTGTATGAGTGGATGGTTATTCCGCTTGGTCTCTCGAATGCGCCGAGCACCTTCATGCGACTGATAAACCAGGTGTTTCGTCCCTTCATCGGGAAATTCGTGGTTGTTTATTTTGATGATATTCTTGTATATAGCCGCAGTGAGGAGGAATACATTCACCACATTAGACAGTTGTTCGAGAAGTTGAGGGAGCAACATCTATTCGGGAACAACAAGAAGTGCGAGTTCTCGACTTCCAAAATTGTCTTTTTGGGATACGTCATCTCGAGAGAAGGAATTCAGGTGGATGAGAGTAAAGTTGCTGCTATTCGAGATTGGCCAATTCTCAAGATAGCTCTTGATGTCCGGAGCTTTCATGGCCTAGCATCACTCTACAGGAGATTTATCAAGGACTTCAGTTCGATCGCAGCCCCGATGACGGAGTGTTTGAAGGGGACGAATTTCGAGTGGACTCCTGCTGCTTAATCTAGTTTTGAGTTGCTCAAGAGTCGTTTGTGTGAGGTACCTATATTGACACTCCCTGACTTCGAAAAGGTGTTTGAAGTCGAGTGTAACGCCTCAGGAGTAGGGATTAGAGGCGTATTATTGCAAGAGGGTCGATCAGTTTCTTACTTCAGCGAAAAGTTAAATGGATCTCGACTGAATTACTCGACCTATGATAAGGAGTTTTATGCTATCGTTCGTACACTCGAGACATGGAGTCATTATCTGCTGTCCAAGGAGTTCGTTTTTCATACTGATAATGAGTTTTTGAAACATATCAATGGGCAAGCGAAGCTTAACCGACATGCAAAGTGGGTGGAATTTCTCCAGTTATTCACTTTCGTGTTGAAGCATAAGTCCGGAGTGAAGAATGTCATAGCAGACGCGTTGTCGAGAAGATCAGCTCTTATGGCCATAATGAAATCGAAGTTGATCGGATTCGAGATGTTAAAAGAGTTATACTCAAGAGATGAAGATTTCGAAAAGGTTTATAATTGATGTCTCGAGAAGCCTATTGAGCATTATCATCTATCTGATGGCTTCCTATTTAGAGGCGTTAAGTGATGCATTCCTCGAAGTTCCATTCGAGGGCATCTTATTCGAGAAGTACACGGAGGAGGACTCGCTGGTCACCTAGGAGTCGGGAAAACTCTCGAGATGCTTCAGGAGCATTTTTACTGGCCTCGAATGGCTAAGGACATACACAAGTTGATCCGACGTTGAGCAACCTGTCAACGCGCAAAGAGTCATGTCCAGCCCCAAGGTTTCTACACGCCATTGCCCGTAGTTGAACGTCCATGGAAGCATGTGAGCATGGATTTCGTCCTTGGATTGCCCCGAACACAACGACAGAAAGACTCGATCATGGTTGTTATGGATCAGTTTTCGAAGATGGCTCACTTTATTACTTTCAGGTAGACGAAAGATGCTTCTCATGTAGCAGATCTTTATTTCCGAGAGATCATTCGTCCGCATGAGGTCCCATTGTCGATAGCGTTGGATCGAGATGCCAAGTTCTTAAGCTACTACTTGAAGACATTTTGGCACAAACTCGGGACAAAGCTTTTGTTCAGCACCACTTGTCATCCGCAGATAGATGGGCAAACTAAGGTCGTGAATAAGACTATGGGAAGCCTACTTCGAACTATGGTGTCAAAGAATCAAAAGGATTGGAATATCAGGCTCGCCCAAGCTGAGTTTGCATATAATCGTGCCCCTCATTCGACTACTCGAGCTACACCATTCGAAGTGGTGTATGGTGTCAACCCGAGGATTCCTATCGAATTGTTACCGCTGCCTAGTCAGGGTATTCTCGAGAAGGATGCGGTTCGACGAGCTGAAGAGATGTTGAAACTCCTTGCGAAGATTCGAACCCTTATTGAGCAACAGAATGAGAAGTACCAGTCTAAGGCGAATCGTGGACGAAGGGAGCGAATATTCCAACCAGGGGATCTTGTCTGGGTTCACTTGCGGAAGGAGAAGTTTACAGCAAAAAGGAAGAATAAGCTCATGCCCAGGGCTGATGGTCCTTTTTGAGTCGTCGAGAGGATCAACAACATGCTTACAAGATCGACTTGCCGGGAGAATATGGAGTGTCGGCGACATTCAACGTATATGATCTCGCATTGTATGAGGATGATGAAGAGCCCCTTGATTTGAAGACAAATCTTCTTCAGCAAAGGGAGGGATGCGAGTTGAAATGAACAAGGCCAAGTCGAGATCAAGCCGAGATGAGTGCTCGAGACGGGAAGTACCTTTATGCTATTGAAGTGGTCGAGTTGATTTATCAGCTAGAGACTAGGAGCTCGAGAAGGGGAGTTCGAGAAGACTTCAAGTCAAGCCAGCCGACATCAGGCCCAGTTTCCTTAGTTTTACTTTTTGGATTTGTTTTAATTAGTATTTGGTTTTTACCATTTTGGGCCGAATGGGGAGTTCGGGTTAGTCCATTTTTTATCCTCTATAAATAAAACTCTTGTGTTTAGGTTTTGGATAGAACCTTTTGAACTTTTTATCCAAATTTGACGGCCGTCAAGTTCTTGCAAGAACTTTGCACAACATTTGGTGGATTCCAAGCGTAGCGATATTTTATCCGAGCGTTCCTATAATCGGTGGTGTTTCTATATCCGATTGTGTGGTGTTCAACCCTTATGGCAGTCCTGGTGGTGCTTCGGCTGTATCCAGTGGCGGTCCGAGTTTTATCATTTTCGTTTAAGTCGTTCGTTTTGTTCGTTCGTGCGTTCTGTTTCGCTGTCATCATTATCTTTTCCCATTTCCGCGGCTGAGAGCGCATCATCCACGGTAGTCCGCAACCGTTTCAACTGCAGGTCGATCAAGGCTTCTAAGATTTGGCTTCCAATTGGTCTGATTAACACTTTTCACGTTTAAATTCAAGTTTAGCTAGTAAACTTTTTTCCCTTAATAATTTTCTAGGTTATTTATTTTTAGTTTTGATTTGGAGGAAGTTGTTAAAATTCTGATAGAGGGTTTTAGAATTTTCCTAAACAAAATTACATTTAGAAGTTGAAGTACTTCTTATTTTAAGGAGGAGACCATTTTTTAAAAGTTAAATTTCTCTTCCATTAATCATACTTCTTCCAACATAAATGTATCAACAGTCTCATTATTAATTGTTGCTTAATCATATAATAAAATATTGTCATAAGTAGATAAGTAAATATAAAAGAACTGTGATTGTTTTTCTTACCTCATAATAAATTTAAAAAGGCAATCATGTTCTTTTTTCTGTTTGAACCAATGAAAATGATGGATGAAGTGATCACCAAATAACATCAGAGTAGGCAGAATCCACCTCCATCAACTTCCTCATCAGCAGAGCCGCCCTCTCCCTCGCCCTAGTCGACCCCCTCACCGACAGATCAGCCAGCACAGTGTCGAACTCCCCTATCCCCAATGCATCTCTCGCGCACCCGTCGCTCTCGTCGAACAGCCTCAGCAGTATCTCCGCTGCTCCTTCCTTGCTCAGCATGCACCTCCCCTTCAGCACCTCCACCATTGACCTCACCAAGTGGTCCGTCCTCAGCAGAGTGTTTAGCCCCTCTTCGAACCGTGCGAGGAGCCCAAGGATTGCTAGTGACGTGCCCGCGAGGTCCTCGCCATCTGTGCTCTCCACCAGGGCAATGAGCACGGGGACAGCCCCAGACCTCACAGCAAGAGTGCAGTTACCATGGAACTGCACGAGCTCTGCTAAGGAACTTAGCAGGTGGTGGGATGCTGGGCTACGATGCCCGGAAACTGCCTTCACCAGTGCCTGGACGGTTCCCGCCACCCCGAACTTGGCCTTGTTCTTGTCCAGCATGGCGAGGCTGCAGACGAGAGAGGCTGCGAGCCTGCCCGACTCATGTGATCCCGTGAGGATGATTGAGTTCAGCAAATGAATGGTTCCCATGTCGGCAAGAGTCAGCTTTAGGTCAGGGTTCAAGGAGAGGTTGAACAGGATTGAAAGCGAGAGGAGCTGGACTGCAAGGGAAGGGGATTTCAAGAGCGCGAGGAAAGTCGGTATCGCCCCATCAGATTTGGCGAGGAGGCTCCGGTTTTGGGGGCTGACCTTGGTTATCGCGGCCAGGATCTGGAGGGCCTTGAGCTGTTTCTCCAGGGATTCTGACTGGGCCTCAGACAGGAACACGGGGACACTTTCGCGGATCCGGGACGTGGTCGGCGACACGATACTAATTCCCTCCATAGGATAAACAGTTTGAAGGTGATAAGATAATCAGAGAAAGAGAGAGATGGCTTAAAAGAGTTAATTGACAATAGATGAAGTCGATGATGGATGATCATTACAAAGTGCTAAATTAACTTTGGGATTGTCTCCCAAATCCTCGGACTAATCTTTGGCGGGCATGTTTATACAATATTCTTCTGTCTCCTTGTGTACCTTACATGACGCAACCACAGGCCACTATGCGCGAGTTAATCTAGACTGACCCGAGTCCCGACAAGCACTTGTGCTCTAGTGTGAGTTTGAGCTGCCCATCAAAGGGGGGCTGAATCCGTGCATAATCGAGTCGAGTACTAGTAGGCCCTGTTTATCCTTTCAGCTCATCAGCAGTCGAAGGACAAACGCTCATAGGAAGACCAAACCAACTGCCCTTGCATAACTGCCTGCCGCAACAGGTCGACAACCTAAGCAAGTCCAATGACCGTAACAGAGAAACTTCCAGAAGCCACAATGGGAAACAACTCGTACACCGACTCCCGATTACATACACTAGACAGTATCGAGTAGAGCCACTACTCGATGGTAACTGGGTGGAGGCTTTTCATTCATCTCAGTCAGAACCAGGGGAACCATTGTCATAGTTTACCAGGACGTTGCCACCAGGCTTCTGTAATGCCTCGGTGAGTATCTCCGGCGGCCAAGGCTCTTACAACAAATGAAAGTTTGGAAAATCGGCATCAAATTATTTACCGTTAGCCAAAGTATTGCAACGAAGAGTTCGCGATTTCGATTGCCGCCTGTCCTGGCACCTTTTGATGTGCTTCACCGGAGTAACTCCTCCAGTGATTGGATGGCGATGGGAGTCAAGTGTAGCAGAATTTGGGAAGAAAGAAAACCGGCTGAAGTGAAGAAAGAAGAAAGGGGCCATGAACACTGGACTGGGATTGATGCTATGGGAAATAAAAAAGCCCCCGTCTCAGGCCTCGTAACACTCGGATTCGTGCCTTGTACGGACTGTTAACGCCGCGCTCTTCCTATACTTTGGGAACCTCTTCAAATCCCACGTTAGTCGTCATGCCTTCTTCTTTGGTAGGAGCATCCTCCTTTTTATAAGCTAAAACAATCTCAAACAACGCACGTTGACCTTGAATAATGTTTTCCATCATAATCCTTCGTATCCAATACAACAACACGAATTACCCCAACCTCTTTCGACATTTCAGAAACCATGATTTCGACAGTGGCAACTCTCCCTATCAAATCAGCAGGCGAATTCACCTCTACCCGTGCGTCCTCTTGTGCAATTGTATCTTTTCCTTCGTCAGGAGGCTCACTCATCGTGTTCGGTAGTCGACTTCGTTATAACAATTACAAAGCATACAATTGACAACACACTTGTAGGGATTCAAAGCAAAAAAATTTACTTCCCAATGATTGAATTACCCGATCCTTCACCGACTCTGGAATTTGCATCTTGCTCCAAAGGAGAGTGAGTCTACAATCCATCCAAAATTATCTAGCCAGTAAGAACCCAACACGCCTCTTCGGGATCAAACTACTGACACATGACTTACTTGCAAAGAAAAACTACATAACAATCAAAGGAAATAATTAAAATACATCTTCATAAATAAAAAGTACGTCAACCATACACAAATACAAAACTTACCATTAAATAGGTAGCGCATCCATAAAAATATAGTTGCCCAAACAAAGCTAACAAAGTTAGCAGACTCCCAAGCAATATGAATGTAGCCTTTCCCAATGTGATAGGTGGTCGATGCACATAGAAAGCTTCCGAGAATATATAATACATGTATCATCTTCAAAGCATCTTCTACGGATACCAAGAATGCATCCCCGCCTGACAATAACCTCTCATCCACTCCTATCGTTGAATCAGTTAGCACAACTTGCTTTCCATCTATCAAAATGCCCATTAACTCTAACAATTTCGTAGCTGAAACCCGATGCTCTATTACGTCTATATGACTATCACCCTAGAGATGGGATCAAAACACAAAATGATGTGCTGCAGCAACTCATGTTTTACTCCATTCGAATTAATCTCCACTAACCCTCCAAAACCAAGATCCTTGATCGCGTCATTTTTCTCTTCATTCAAGGAACAGAGGAGTTTCAGCATGCATCTTGGACTGCATCTTGTCTCGACATATGCCTGCAAAAGATGGAGATTAATCAGCATTATAATTTAGGAACATAAACCATATGTATATGAGCATAATCCAATTAATACAAGCTTACATCATTGCCTTTCCTCCCAAGGCTTGTCTTCTCCGAGCCGAGAGGATTTAACACTTTGTATTTCTCTTTGTCTTCTTTCGAAAGTTCTGCCCATCGCTTCTTTATCCACTCGTGTTTCTAAAAGCATTTTACAGGGCTCATTAGAACACAAGGTACAATAAATAGTTACTAAGTTAATGACATCTTCTTACGGTCAAAGGCCCTTCCAATAACTTAGACCTCCTAAAAGTTCACTGCATTGTTCCTTACTAAAAAATAAAAGAATAGGTTAGTTCCCATCATCAATTCAAACAAACAAAACAATTTCCCTTTTATATGTAACAAACTTACCAAAAACGTACATACGGTCCTCCTCTATGAAAAGTAGTAACATTATACTCCAAGTTACTTGATTGCTCCATTTCAAACTGCACACAAACACATTATAAACTCTTTCATCTCTAAAGACATGTGGGCGTAAACTGTAGTAATGGCACAACGTGCTCCACCTTCATCTACCATAGCCTTCCAACCAAATGAATATTGGAGGTGGTCAATATCATCACTAGATAGTTTAATTACAAAACAATGAGCAAAGTGGGACCCATTGCTAATGGTGCAATCTAAATTCACTACTCCATAATGAGCAAATTGGGACCCCAATATCATCACTAGATAGACTATTCTTGGCCACGTACAATCTCGGTTACACCCAACCAGACAAGCAAACATCAACATAACCAACCCAAAAACACAAAATCGATAACTCCCGGGTTACACCCGACCAAACAAGCAAACATCAACAGAACTCATCCCAAAACACAAAATGGATAACTCCCGAAGGTAGGAGAGGCGTGAGGATGATGATGGATTTCAGGGAAGGAAGTTGAGATGGGTTTACCTGGTTTTAGATATGGGTGGGGTGTCTGGCGACGCAACGGAAGAGTAGGACGTCAACGGAGGACGGATTGTCGTCAGGCGACAAAGCGGAGGAGGAGCACTTGTCTAGCAACCTACGGAGTAGGAGGAGGAGGGCTTGTCGGGCGACGCAACGGAGGAGGACGAAGACGACTCCTTGGCGGGCAACGAAAGAGGAAGATGACCGCTTGTCGGACAACGGAGGAGGAACACGGGCACTTGCCGGGGGAGGAGGTAGAGGGCTTGCAGGAGGATGCGTGGAAGAAATGAAAGTGCGAAGGGGCGGGTGTTTTTAATAATTTTGCCTAGGATTTGCCTATTTTGATTTAAATCCGGCAATCCTTCGTGTACCGGATTGCCGGTAATAAAACCCCTGACGCCCCTCATGAGTTGTCTAATCACTTAAAAAAACTTTATCCTAAAATTAAACTCTACAAAAAAAAAGGAGTTACGAAGACAAGATTTACAAAAAAAAGACGATACCACGGGACTCCCACCCACGGTATTTAAAAGGTTCCCGCTAATATCAGGGATCATCAAGCATGCGCAGGGAGAGAGAGCTAGGAAAGGCAATTCCTAGTTTATGTTACCATTATTGTTATTTTAATTGGTCGTCCTGTCCTTGTTTGGTCGATCAGCCAATTTTTGGAACATCCATAGTCTGCAAATTCCTAGAATATCTTTTCATATTCTGTCTTGCTCCTCTGCTCATTAAACTAGTTCCTTCTCATTAGGGCATGTCTTCATGATGGTAGAGCCGAGGGTTCTCCTTTGATGCCACAAGGAAGATTCAAGAGATTTCCGCCTAATTTTTTGTCCAGTCTTGAGGAAAATTCTGGTTGCTGTCATAGAAGGCAAGTGACTCTCTCACAGAGTGAGCTTCTCAAGTTGCAGGCAGGTCGAATGTTTCGGTCTTTGGAGAGAATTTTTATTTTTTTTTATTTTTGGAAACAGGTAGACATTGTTGCTTATGCAAAAGAAATCATTGTTGAAAGAAATATGCATGCTTCAAGTCGTCTTGAAACAGAAAGGGAAGATTCACTCGGGTGTCATAGTGGCGCAAGTAATTAATTTAATACGGATGCCTCTTCAGATGGTAGTTGCAGCATTGTAGATGCCTATACCAACATTTGCTCAAACGATATCGTAAAACAGCCTATGCAAAACGATCATGTCCTTTGTAGTGATGCCGAGCCATTCCCTGTGCCAGAAGATGTCTTTTCTTCTAAGGGGGTTGTAGCAAAAGAAATACATCGCGTAGAGTTGCATGCATATTACAGGACGTTGCAGGCATTGAATTCATCTGCCCCTTTTAGTTGGGAACAAGGAAGCCTTGTTGACTGATCTTCGGCTTTCTCACAACATTTCAAATGATGAGCATGTACTAGGGGTGAAGGCTTTAATATCTTCCGGAACAGGCTCTAGCTTTAGTTAATTGTCAATACTTATTCCCTTCTTTGTTCTGCAATTGTGTAATCTGTTTGGAGTGGTGCACAACATCATAACTAACGTACACACATTTGAGGTGGTTGCTAGTCGGAGATTGCCATCCCTCTTCTTACCTAGAGACAAGAGATCCTTCAATTCTTCTTTAGAACAGATTAATAGAAAGTCCTAATAAATGTCTCACATCTCAAACTAAGCACAAGCATCCTTCATCCAAAATGGCTTACACCCCAGTCCACTAACTATTATTGCAGAAACATTAGTCATCGGCTATTTTTCTATCTATCATGTAATTGTATGAATCCCATGTTTAATGGCGTGTGAATATGTAGATGCAAATTTAGGAAGAGTTTGAGGACGTGTTTTCTATCGAACATGCCATTAAGATTCTCGTTCATATCGACTGAGTGGAAAAAATGGGAAATGACCCTCCTTTCTATGTCACTCTGCATAGACATGCGGTTACTGCTAATCTTTATTCCTAAACTTGGTGAGGAAGATCATTACCTCACGCACAAACCACTGGACTGAGTTTTCTCACAAGTTACTATTCTTTTTTCCATTTCTGAAGCTGTCCACTCCATATCGACTTCTGATAAGGTAATGAGAGTACTCGAAGGCCATGCTTTCAAGAAACCCAGATGATTCATCTGGACGAGTCAGTTCACTTGCCACGAGGTGGTCCCAGAAGTATGTATTAATGATGTTCGTCTTGTTACAGTGTCCACATTCACCTTAAAGCTACTGGCATTTAGATTTACGACATTCCTGTCGCAAGTCTGGAGATACAGAGGACGACCATTCCAGCTTTCCAAGTGCTTAATTTTCTCAGGAATTAAGTTTGGGTTAGCTGCAGTCTTTCAGTGGACATAGGTGTACACCAACCAACCACTTGCTCACACTTTTTGATTTATTTGGGCTGTGGAATTACATGAGATGGGTCTCTGTGGGATTTGTAGAAAGGATAGGATGGGATTAGGACATGTTTATGATTTGGACACTCATCACACTAACTTGGTACTAGTTGATTTGCTTCTCCAGGCATCTTTGGCCACATCCCCTTCTTCTTTAACCCTTATACCAACTCTTCTTAATTTTCCTTACTCTGCAGCTTCACTCAATTTTCATGGATTCCTGGTGCTCAGCATCACAACATCGTCGACGACCGGTCCACACAGTGAGCTGTAGTCGTCGCTCCTCATGGTGTAATACGTGCTGTAGAACATGAGCCTTGTCCGCATGCCCACTGCACGGAACCTCAGGACTGCCCTCTTGTAACCACCCTTCCCTTTGGATTCATATGGGACCTTCAACGTTTCTCTCCCGGCGAATGCCTCCACAATCATCGAGCCCTCGCAGGCATTGTTAGCGTCCCCAACCAGGAATGACAGCGCGTAGGTCCTTCCGGGGATTGTGCGCACGACCTGGGAGATGGAGCTCTCCTTTCCGGCCACAAGCTCTATTGCACGGCGTCCTTTTGGGATGGAGAAGTGGTCGGAATCGATGTACTTCACAGCCTTGAGGGAGTCAACCATCCATGCGGGCAAAGGCGAGTGGTCGTCCTCGATATTGGGTGGGATCAGGACGCCCCATGATGCGTTGGGGAATATGTATGCTCCTTCTTCGAAGTCCCCATTCTTAATTAAGTTTCCTACACGATTTAAGGGCAAGGATTAAGGCATAACCACAGGCTTAGCAAGTCATAATGGTCCAAAACTTACTGTTGGTCGCCCTCGGAGGGTATAGAGCTCTTATTGCGACAGAATCGATCAGGGGTCCACACGCAGGGTCCTCCTCAACCCCTGGATTGTGGATGACGATCTCTGCAACATCAAGCTCGGCCTGGAATGCCCACGCGTATGAGTCCCAGCCATTGCTGCTGTACATGGTCTGCATCGGGAGCACCCCCCAGTCGGGTGCAACCGATATGTTGAGCTTCTCCTCCTGCGCGCAGGTCCTGGCTGCACTGAACGTGATCGAGTAGTACATCCCTTTCATCACCTTCATCCTCTGTTTGATAGATGCCTCATTCCCGAGGCGCACGGCGTAGGCCCCCTCTGGCACGACCAGGAGCATGTCGCCCTGCTTCTGCCCCGACTTTATGTACTCGACGAACCCAGTGGTTTCCCACTCGGGGATGGCGTACTTCCCGATCACCTCCGTGCCCTTCATGTCGGAAGGCTTGGGTCCGCGCTCAAAGTCCCCGTTGGGAACCAACCCTGCATCCCGAAACGTAAGTACGTATACTCATATCATCCCATAATTCACGTGTTCTTGGGTTTGGTTGGAGTCTGTGCAACATATTTGAAGTTTTGATAGGATGGAAAGGAGGGCAAAAGGATAAGAAGGGCAGATGCAGAGGGAAAGTAAATAGGAATGACAGAGGGACAAACAAAGATCGAATCCCCAACCCATGTGATGTTTTCTCATTTCCTTTTTCATTTACTTCCCATTCCAGCCACCAGAATGCCAGCTTTGAGCCGAACCACGCTCTCTACATTTACTACTACTGGAATAACTTTTAAAAGCAAAAGCCCCCACCACATACAAAGAAATGTTCCCCTCCCCCCCCAACCCCCCGGCCCCGTCTGCCCCATCGGAAGAAATTGTTTGCTCATTGATTCATGGGGATCCTCCATTACTACATTCACATTCGATCGTTCTGCAATGCTAAGTTTCTGCTTTTTTTTTTTCTCTTTAAGAACTCTGTTGAGAACCCATGTTGTTTGAGTACTAGCAGAAGGACTGAAGAAACATGAATAAGTGCAAGACGGAGGCTAACCATCGAAGAAGGCGGTGGAGAGGCCGAAGGCGGAGGCGAGGAGGAGAACCACCGGCAATACGAATGTTGCTACCGTCCTCATGGTTTTCTGGGACTTTTCCAGGGAGGTGGCTTCTTGGGAGGGGAAGAGGAGTCTTTTTGATGAGATGAGGATGTTGGTCTGATGTAAATGATAAGGACGAAACGCTTTCTTTTATAATGTATCGTGGGATGTTAAATGTTTGGGAGTGTCTGCCATGTTCAGCAGAGAGAGAGGAGTGAGGACTGATCAAATGTACGAGGCCTTTTTATGCATGTGGCCCTGCAACAATGCCCTCCTATTCCCTCCTTATTACCAATGGCAGCCACTAGGGCCGGTTCGTGAACTCCGGCACCTCGACCTTGCTATCTCCGGCAACCGACCTTGTCTTTTGAATGAAATGGGTCTTGGAACTGTTCAGCCCCCACGACGGAAATAAGAGAAGCGCAGGAAACTTGGTTAGAAGGCCGAATCTCGATTATTCTTAGGTAACATAAAAGTGGTCAAACAGCTGGGTAATATTTATGTAATACGACGAAAGTTTTATCGAGACGTGTCTCGATCGCGTTTCGAAAACGCGAATATGGTCACGCCTCTACAATTCGTTCGTGTAAAGATGACAGAACGTTTGATAGATGGGTAGAGATACAGAGAGCCGAAATCCAAACCATATGGTTTGGGGTGGGGATGGGGGAGCATCAAAATTGAATTGGATAGTCCGAAAAGTTTGGTTTATGCCCGGATGGTAATCAGCATCCCCCAATAAATGAACACTTCCTTTGTCATGTCACCATCGTCCTCGATCATTCGGACGCTGTTTAGCAACAGAAATTTTGGGCCACAGATCTCAGCCCAATCTGTGGATCGACGGTCCAGAACATAGGCCCAAGGAAGGAAAATCCAGGAAGGATGTGACCACGGATACATACCAGGCGAAGGCTTGCTGGGCTAAGGGATCACCAAGCAACGGGATTACCAGGCGACGGGCGATAATAAGTTGGTGAAGCGACAAGCGACAGTCAGACTGGACGAGCGATGAAACTCTACGACGAAGGCCAATTGGCAACACGATCGATTGGTTAATTGTTAAGGAAGGCTTCAGAAGATCTCGGGATCCTGAAGGAGATTATTGTCAAGTTTGCTCATGTGAAAAGGAGATATTCCATGGAAGACTGGCATCAAAGGAAACGTAATATATGTGCATTACATAGTTACCATATATGTGTAGGTCTAGCTTAGTATAAATAGTTGTTCTTAGGCATTGTACATCAACATCTCACTACAGACGGACATATATTGTCATATTTTATCTTTTCAAGCATTTCAGCGTTCAAGCTCTCTTTGTGCTCCTGCGTTTCTGCTCACTTTCGAAGGCATCGCCGATGGCATCCGTAAGTGCTTCCACTTAAGGCTGCCCATCCGCTGTCTTTCCCCTCTTCTTTCATTTCATACGGCGACCACACATTTCAACGAATCCTCCGGGCACCAGTTGCCCGTAGTGCCAGTGGTTTCCAACGTGTTTGGATCTGGCTTGTCCTCGGTCACTTCCGGAGCGAACATGCCTTTAGCAACCACAGTGGGAGCAACTAGGCTAACACGATGCCAACAACTCGATCTGGTCTTGTCTCAAACAATCCCAGAGGTAACAACTCCGATGGAGAAAAGAGCAGCGATGGACGCAGCTCAAACCCAACATTGGCTGAAGAGTTATCGGCCATCATGAGTACTCTCCAACATTTAATGGTGAAGGTCGACGCTATCGACCAGAAATATAATGCCTTTAAGGAGACAATCAACTACAAGATGGAGACTGTTTTTCAAAACCTCGGGATTGTGTCAGGGGTACCATCAGGCAGCCCCGTAGACAACAGAGGCGAATCAGCGACATGCATCAGCATGATTACTATTTGCACAGAGCGGTAATCGCTGAAGGAAAAAGCAAGGTTGACACTGAGGATGTCCCTGCCTTCATTAGTCCCGGGAGGACAATGCACAATAACCCGCCACACCACTTGTGATAAACGAGGGCAAGAGGGTAGTGCAACAAGTCCATCATTCAACATACCAACCTCCGTTCCGGAGAAGGGAAGAATTCGTCAGGCCCGCAGAGAGCGAGTTTGTTCGCCCTGTAAATGATCAAAGACTTCTGAGGCTTTTGCCTGAGATCAGATACTATGTTACGTCAAACGGGCGATCCCTGGGACAGATGACACAAATGAGATTCAGCTCTATGGGCCCCTTATCCTGAAAACATCGATCAGGACTACCCTTTTTCCAAGAGATACCGTGTTCCTGAATTCTCCTGCTTTTCGGGAAACTACGTCTGTTTCCAAGCTCTCTTACAGGAGCTGCTTTCACGTGGTATATAAACCTTTCCCGTAATTCAGTGAGAAACTGGGAGGACATACAAGTCCATTTTACCCTGGCATTCGCCCAGACTAATCCAGCGGTGATCCTACAACACCTTACTCATATGAAACAGCAGCCAGGCGAACTCGTGATTGTATTTCTGAATAAATTGAGGAAGGCACGACTGAGGAGTAAAACTTTCGCGTCTGAGGCTGAGCTTATTGCTATCGCCCAAGATTCTCTCCTTCTTCACCTGAGAAAGAAGCTCGAGGGAGAAGTGTTCAAAGACTGGAACGAATTAGCCAGAAGGGCTATTCGGTACGAAAATCTCCTTAGGGAGAAAACTCAGGCGAAAGGGAGCCTGATAGTGGGACCTTTGGTAACCTATCAGGCGGAACCAGTCGTAGACATAGACATCGCAGAGTATGTAAAGGGGCAACCTCTGACGTGCGACGAATTAGCAAAGAAGAACTTTCAGGCCAAAGCATCTCCTAAAACTCAGGAAAGGAGAAAATACTCCTTTGATGAGTCGAAAGCTAACGAGATCTTTGAGTTTATGCTTCATAACAGTCGGATTCGACTGAAATCAGGCCATAGAGTTCCTCGTACTGACAGAGAAAAGTCGAGGAACTTCTGTAAATGGCATAGGTCTTTCACCCATACTACCAAGGATTGCATCACGTTTAGAAACTTGGTGCAAGACCTTATTGAGTCTAAGGAGCTACGCTTCCCAAATTCACAGGATCAGACGTTAACATAGTCACATCCCTTTGATGATTTAATCGATGTGCATACCTTTGACGTCAATTGTCGAACCACTTCTCCCTCGCCAATGCATGAAGGGAAAGATCAATCGCCTGAGACCGGTGAGACATTCATAGCCAACATGCTATTCAAGCGGCTCGTGAGCAAATGAATCCTCCAGTGCCCTGTTAATCTCAAGGGAAATGAAACATAATCGTTATCGCTGGCACATGGACTCTTAGCATACCGATGATCAGTGCCATACCTTCAGGAAATACTTGCTGAGTGAAAGGAAGACTGAGTGGTATGATCTCAACCGCCTGGAGGAGATGGCGGTAGGAATCCATAGCAGTCCAAGAGTATACCAATGTGGGGATAAACACTCGGAACAAACGAGTCATCCATAGAAGGGAAACAATGGACTCTGCACCCCTGAAGAACTCATGCGACAGGGGCTCGAGGGAGAAAGCAAATCTGGGCGAAAAGAAGCCCACACAAAGAGAGTCCCCAGGCGACGAGTCTCTTATCGCTTCGGGCCTCAATAGGCAAAAGAAAGCCCAAAACGACAAAACCACCCTCGAAGCGACGAGGAAGTGATGAGAAAGGGCACCACAATTGCTCAGTTTCTAACAGCTAACATGCTTTGCTTTAGGTGCAAACCGATAGCAGCTCACAAAGTGCTCATCACCCATATGTGTCAGCTTTGCTGCAACCAATACTTCTTGCTTCTAGCTGGATTAGCATCCGAAGGCAAGATTAAGCTGGAAAAGGTCGATCCTCCTTCAGGTAATCTGTCCAACTTCGAATTCACTCATTACTTGGAGACTTCGCCTAGAAAAGATTTCAAAAGAGGTTATGACCAACATAGAAGGGAGTTTGTTCAGGTTGATAATCGCTTGCAACCCCTCGAAAGTTCACGCTTTATCCGCGTACCTGTCCTTCCAAATATAGGGACATGGCATAAAGTGGGCACCGGAGCGCAGTCTCAGATACCCACCGAGAAAACTAGGAAACACAGAGAAAGAAGGGTGTGACGTACTGCAGAGAAACGGGCTAAGCCAATAGTCCCTGATGCTAAGAAAAACAAAGAGCCGAGTGAAAACGATCACGCATCCACAATGAGCAACTACAATCCACTTCAATTCTGGACTCTACCCGAGACGAATGAAATTCCCTGCAATGTCCTCATGCTACCGGCTGAGTTTGCTAAGAAGGAAGACGGTCAACCGAAAGGTAGGTTAGTTCTATCCTCTAAATCCAATATTCCAACTGAAATAACACAGAATTTTCCATATAGTTGGTTTAAAGAGCCCTCTATGGCAATACAGAAACACATGTTTCCCTTCCATATTCGAGCGGCAATCAATAATGTGGTGATATGCCGAGTCCTCATCGATAATGGGGCGACCATCAACCTACTACCCCTTGAAGCCTACAAAAGCTTAGGAGGTGACATAGCTGAGCTTGGACAAACTGACGTAAGAGTCAGTGGGTTCAATGGAATTACCTCCTCTTACTTGGGAGTAGTTTCTGCTAAACTCCGATAGGAACGCATGAAAAGAAGACGGCTTTCTTTGTTATAGACATAAAGCCCTCCTTTAATGCCCTGTTTAGGAGGGATTGGCTCGATAAAGTGGGCACCATACCCTCTACTCTTCACCAAGAACTTCTACTATGGGGAAAACACGGTTTTGAAGTCGTTTCTGGGGAAGTGAACGAGAAATCTAGCATACCTTATGTTTGCGCAGGAGCAGTTAAACGGTGAAGGACATGACCTTAAAGCAGAGATATTCTATGGGAGACCCAAACGTTTGCCCTATAAGTGACACAGGCAACAAATTCCTAGTCTCGTACGACAGACCACCCGTGGTGCCGCCTCAAAATCCAATTATTCCGACAGGATGGGGCGATGAGCTACAGCTCGAAGCCAAGCAAGATCTCACTCCACTGGAGAAAGATATGCATGAAGCTGGGATGCGGGATGACAACAGCACTCAGTAAACTGAAACGGACTTAGAGCCCGAAAGACTCCTCAACCCATCATCCAATGGAGAGTGAACCAATCGATCCAGTAGCTCATGTCCTAGAAAGATTAGCTAAATATATGACATCTAGAATAAATGAGACTCGATGTAACTCGTCTCCTCCATCATGCCAGGACATGCTAAGTATTTATTCAAATAATAAAGAAGTCCCTAATACTTCTGTTAGCTCTTGTGATCCGTTGAAAGAAATAAACTTGGGAAAGGCTGATTCCCCACGTATTACATATCTCAATTCACTCATGAACGAAATAGAGGCACGTAGTATAGGCGAAGTCCTTCACACTTATAAGGATTGTTTCGCTTGGGAGTACACCGAGATGTCGGGTCTCAACCGGGATTTAGTCGAGCATCGACTCCCAACATATAGAAACATCAAACCCGTGAAACAAACCCCGCGGAGGATGTCGCAGGAAGTAGCCCAAATGGTTTATGATGAGATTAAGAAATTGTTCAAAGCCAGATACATAAGAACGACTAAGTACGTTGAGCGGATCTCCAGCATAGTGCCGGTCATCAGAAAAATGGAAAGATCAGGGTCTGCATAGACTTTCGTGATCTGAACAAAGCAACACCCAAGGACGAATATCACATGCCTGTCGCTGATGATCTCATAGAAAAATCGGCAGGACACGAGCTAATGTCCTTTATGGACGGGTATTCTGGGTATAACCAAATTTTCATCGCTGAGGAAGACGTTCATAAAACTGCATGCCGATGCCCAATAGGAATATTCGAATGGGTAGTAATGTCTTTCGGGTTAAAGAATGCAGGAGCCACCTACAAGAGAGCGATGAACTTAATCTTCGCCTCACTGATAGGAAGTTGAGGTATATATAGATGATGTTGTGGTGAAATCTAAAAAGAGACAGGACCATCCTTCTCATTTAAGCGAAGCATTTGAAAAGATGCGAAAGCACAACCTCAAACTTAATCCACTAAAATGTGCATTTGTAGTGCAAAAGGGGCAGTTTCTTGGTTTCCTTGTGCACCAACGATGAATCGAAGTAGACCCTTTGAAGACTCGCGCCATTCAAAATCTTCCAGCTCCACAGAGCAAGAAGGAACTTCAAGCCTTCCTTGGCAGGGTAAATTATATCTGTCAATTTAGAGGCAATGTCGCATCTAAGACAAGTGCCTTCTCGACAATCATTAGAGGAAAACAAAAGGGACATATAAACTGGACATCATAACATGAGCGAGCGTTCCAGAATTTAAAAGACTACCTAGTCAATCCGCCTGTGTTGGCACCACCAAGTGCGGACCAACCGTACATTCTGTACATAGCAGCATCACAGTCCACTATTGGATCAATGCTAGCACAAGAGCACGATGGAGTAGAAAGGGCGATTTACTATCTGTCGCGCCTACTCATAGAAATAGAACAAAGATACACCTCGATAAAAAGGATCTGCCTGGCGGTATTACTCAATAACGAAACTAAGACACTATATCGGGTCTAACGATATGTATGTTGTCTCCAAGACCCCGATTACTAAACTGTTCTTTGACAATCCCTTACTTACGGAAAGGATAGGCAAGTGGAGCCTAGTGCTCTCAGCCTACAATATCAATCATAAACCACAAGCCTCAATCAAGGGCTATTCTTTAGCCGAATTTATAACTAATTATGGTGAAGGCAATCTCGATCCCACACTCGAAGGAGGTGACCACGGATACACTCCAGGCGAAGGCTTGCTGGGTGAAGGGATCACCAAGCGACGGGATTACTAGGCGACGGGCAACAACAGGTCGGCGAAGCGACAAGCGACAGTCAGACTGGACAAGCGAGGAAACTCTACGGCAAAGGCCAATGGCCGACACGGTCGATCAGTCAACTGTTAAGGAAAGCTCCACAAGAACACGGGATCCGGAAGGAGATTGTTGCCAAGTTTGCTCATATGGAAAAGAGATATTCTATGGAAGACTGACAGCAAAGGAAACGTAATATATGTGCAATACATAGTTACCGTATATACGTAGGTCTACCTTAGTATAAATAGTTGTTCTTAGGCATTGTACATCAACACCTCTCTACAGACGGACAAATATTGTCATATTTTATCTTTTCAAGCATTCCAGCATTCAAGCTCTCTTTGTGCTCCTGCATTCCTCCCTACTTCCGAAGGTATCGCCGATGGCATTCGTAAGTTCTTCCGCTTAAGGCTGCCCATCCGCTGTCTTCCCTCTCTTCTTTCATTTCATATTGCAACCACACATTACAATGAATCCTCCGGGTACCAGTTGCCCGTAGTGCCAGAGCTTTCCGACGTGTTTGGATCCGGCTTGTCCGCGGTCACTTCCGGAGCGAACAGACGCGGCTAAACTTCCCCACACAGAAGTTTCTGTGTGGTACGAAATTTTCATCGAGTTTTATATCGGAGTACGAAAATCGGCCAAAGCTTCGTACCAGAGTACGAAATAATTTCGTACAGTACAAAACTATTTCGTATAATACGAAGCAGGTATAAATGGGTACGAATTAACTTTCGTAGTACGAAACTATTTCCTACAATATAAAGTAGGTACGAAAGGGTACGAAATAATTTCGTACTATACGAAGCGAGTACAAACTGGGTATGAAATAATTTCGTACTGTACGAAGCGAGTACGAAATAATTTTATACTGTACGAAACTATTTCGTACTCTGTATGAAACTCGGCGAAAATTTCGTACCACAAGAAAGCTTCCCTGAAAGGAAGTTTAGCCGCTTCACAATCATTCATTCTCTAACCTCAATTATATAAACCACGGTGTTTCATTTTTTTTTCATAGTAATGAAACGTAGACCATCGTGAAAATATGGGAACTCGTTTTCACTAAAGCCCAACTCCCCCAATTTGTTCGTTTTTGACGTCAAATCTTTTTTTACATTCGTGAATTTGACAAGGGAATGCAACAACCGAAGCATATATCAGTTCGTTCAAGACACGGGCTTTTAAGTTGAAATGTACGGAATATATTCGGAAAAATGTTTTCTAAAATAGGATTAATTTTAAAAATCATCGAATAATGTTTGACTTTTTTTATAAAGTCGATTTCACTAGTTAAGGAAATCGGTTTTATAAAAGTTGAGTTCCAAAGTCACCCCTTAAGAAAATCGGCTTTATAATTGCCGATTTCCAAATCGCCGCAAAACGCGTCATGTTTGATTTAAGGGTGGGTCTTCAAAATCAGTAATTTTTACATAACTAGGGACGGGTTTTAAAAACCAATCTCTATATTTTTGATAGTTTGAAAATTAAAATCATATTTGACGATTTTTTCAGGTACTAATATGTAAGAAACTCTTCGTGTACGATAGTTCTGGGATTCGGCAGGAGTTGTTTTTTTGAGATTGCGAGTTCAACTAGAAACAAAACATTAGCTCACTAGGCTCGAATTTAATGTTGTGAAATTAAATGGCGAGTTTTAGCATGAACATGAATGATTGATTGGTCACATAAAAATGTTACTTTGATCGCGTCTTGTGTCGACCTAAGGATTAGGATCCTCTATTCTCAATTTCACAATAATGATTTGCTTAACTGTGATCCCACGTTATCTTACCTTTTTAAAGACACTTAATTTGTTCACGATTTTAGCGTTCTAGAGTTTAAGATTTAGTGTTTGAATACGAAGGCAATCGAGGTGCAAAGCGAGGGAGACCATAAATTGTGTGTTGTGTGACATATGTGCCTTTTGAGTTCGGTGTGTGAGAGCATTCCGGCCGCAAAAGGGGTTGTCAAGCTACCACGGACAGAAAAAGGCCTGAAGGACTTAGTCGGGTGGACATGGAACTCTCAGGAGCGGACGCGGATAACGTCCCGCCATGTACGAAGCTAACGTCATCCTTTCGTACAACTATACGAAAGCTGACGCAACTTTCGTACATTTGACGTAAGCACTGACATTAATTTCGTACATATTTCGTACACCTTCGTACATTTGTATGATTTTGTACGAAAAATCTTGTAATATGTACATTTTTTAATATTATACATATTTCGTACATGTGTACAATAAATGTACGAGTAATGTACATTTGTATATTTTTCGTGCATTACTATGCGTTTGTTGGCTAATTCTTGTACATATGTACGAAATAAGTTGTACATATTCGTACATTAGTTATACATATATACAAAAAAGTATAAAGTCGAAACATGTACATCTCATCATACTTCGTACATATTTTATACATATGTACAAAAATTTCCCAACAAACTTAGAGTAATGTACGAATAATGCACTACATTATTCGTACATTGTACATTATTCGTACATTATATGCACATATGTATGAAAAATGTTCGAATTCAAAACTTGTACATCTCCCCTTATTTTCGTACATATTTCGTAAATATGTACAAGAATTTTACTACAAGCCCAGAATCATGTACGAGTAATGTACATTTGTACATAATTCGTACATTAGTTGTACATACGTACAAAAAATATACAAAGGCAAAACATGTACATCTCCTCTTATTTCGTACATATCTACAAGACTTTTACAATAAACCCATAGTAATGTACGAATATTGTACATTCGTACATCATTCGTACATAATTCTTACAATAGTTCTACATATATACGACAAAAGTACAAAGTCAAAGTATGTACATCTCCTCCTACTTCGTACATATTATACATATGTACCAGAATTTCCCAACAAACCTTGGAGTAATGTACGAATAATGTACATGTACAATATTCGTACATTACATGTACATATGTATGGAAAATGTACAAATTCAATACTTTTATAACTCCCCTTATTTTCGTACATATGTACATGAATTTTCTTACAAGTCCAGAGTAATGTATGAATAATGTACATGTACAATATTCGTACATTACTTGTATATATGCACGAATAATGTACAATGTCAAACTTCCTCTTATGTTCAGATATATTTCGTACGTACAAGAACTTCCCCTTAACTCCATAGTAATGTACGATAAGTCTACGTGGATATTGTTCGAATAATACTTATACACATGTACGTTTAATGTACAATGTCGAAAGATGTACATCTCATCTTATTTCGCACATTTCATACATATGTACAAGAAGTAGCGTACAAACTCATAGAAATGTACAAATGTACTTAGCTCGTACATTGATTATACACATGTACGAAATATGTATAATAAAAAAAAAATGTACAAGTACAAATGTACGAAAAGTGTAGTACGAAATTAATGTCGGTGATTTCTTAGGAGCCGGATGTTTTAACTTCCCGACATTATTTAATAAATCTTCTTTGAGAATAAAACTCCAAAATAACATGCTTGTTATGGAAAGATTTTTAAGCAAACAAAGATTGATTTTGTGATGAGTATAGGCTTGAACTTAAAGCAAGTATTTAATACTCGCACCTATTTCACGACTTACTGTAATGTCTTCTTCCATTTTCGTCACGATGACATCAAAATTATTTAGACAAATGAATTTGTGTGCTTCCAAATGGATACGATTCTCGAAAAGTAAATAAAAAGAAAAACTCCACTGAGTCACGACGAAGAATTCAATCAAATCGCGATCATGATGAAACGATGACCCGCCACGTTTGAATCAATTCCTCCTCCTTGGAAAATGGAACTTCTGTCCCCATCTCACTTCCTGACCTTTTCTCTTTATAGCGATAATTAAATAAACAATTGTTTTGGATCTATTTTTAAATTTTTATTTTATTTTATTTTGGGTGGAAGTGAGTATCGTCGTCATGTCTTATGAGAAGGGGAAAATATAATAATTATAGGATGGCAACTTATAATTTTGTACCATGAAAAAATCCATCACATTTATTTAACTTGGATTGATAGATAGTGTGTGGTGCTTAGAAGCATTATTTCTTCTAGTCATTTGAATCCATCTCTCAGGGAACTCCATTCCCAAAATACTGGTGGTGCCCGAATAGACTTTCTGGCATGCTGCGGCCCTTGCTGAATTGAAATGTTAAAAAAAAAACAAAGAAAATAAAATTCGAAAAACTCACCGACTCCAATTCCAAATAACATAAAAAAGAAAAGAAAAGAATAAAAAATAACAATTAATGTTAGCCGACGCATCCATCCCCCGAATCGTCGTTTTAGAAAACACATTATTTGCATATTTCAAAATTACATTAGTAGTGAAAACGGTTTTCAACTATTAAAGTTGGAATTTGAACTTCGACTTCTGCTTTAATTATTTACATAAATACTTATAAATTATTAGGAAATTTTGGAAAAATACTAACACTAAGACTTAACTAGATCCGAATCCTCTATATTTCTAATGAAATGGCGAGGGTACATTTTTATAACTAAGATTTTCCTATTTTTAATCTAACAGTTCAAATTTCTCTTACTATATTAAGGGCAAAACTGATATTACTCTATATAATACTTTTACATTTTTAAATCACTATATTTAATTAATAACAAAATAAATCATAAACATTAAATTATAAATCGAAAATATTAAACCGAAATGTTAAACCATAAAACTAAAATTCTAAAGCTTAAAAGTTAAATCATAAGTTTTTGAATATTATACCCCATTAACTTCAAGGGTTACCCAAGTGGTGTCGGAACCTCATGTTAAACTAACGTATTCAATCATAAATCTTAAATAACAAAGTATTTATTATAATAATTTCTTTACTTTTTAATAAAATAATTTATTAACTTCTTAATATATTAAGTACAATAAGATAATTTTACAATGCTAGAAATAACATCGATTAACTTGGGTGAATACTATTATGGTGTGTTTGATTTAAAGATTTGAGGAAGGAATGAATGGCTTAATAATCCTACTCTTTTTTCTTTGTCCATTCCTTTCCTTTCAATTTTCTTAATTTTAAAGAGGAATATAAGGAACACGCACCGACTCATGATAAGAAATTTTTATTTACTCTCTCGTTTCATTTTCTTCCTCTTCTCCTTATCATCATTAAACTAAACACACTATTTTTTATCAACCCATTTCTAATCACAATATTTTTTCCCCTTCCCATTTCATTCCATTCGAAATTCCATTCCAAAAATCAAACGGACCACCGGTGTTTTTCTACATATTAGTGTATGTATGACTTTAAAAACATCTCCGTTTTCCAAACTTATTTTCAAGTTTTGTTTTTTATTTTAAAGTGAAGTCTTCTATTCATTTCAATCGCTTACAAAAATATATCAGCTCTATGCCCGGCAGCTGCCTAGTGATGCATTCACCGGGACACCTTCATGTGAGGGACGGGAGTGTCGGCAGGGACCAGATAAGGAAGGCGACCCGCCAACAAAACCTTAATTCCCTATCAACCCAACCAGACACAGCCCAACCCAATCCCCCTACCAAATGTATGTATCATGAGCAGGGAAGAGTACGTCCCCTCCCCCAAAAGATGGGGGCACCTACATAGAAATCTGCATTATTGTTCCCTCATCATTGCCCCCATGGGCGAGAGCATGACCATTTATTTACTCACGGCTACAGGTAACCCATACTTACCTGCATATCCACCAAGCATTACCCTCAGGAAAATTCACTATTCCGGCTAACTCAGAGAAAGACTTCGTGGTCACCAGGAGTTGAAGTAGACATCATGGGAGGTGGCCTTATAAGGGGACAGAAAAAACAGAAAGGAACTTGGGGTTGGCAAAGGAACAAACAAAATTAAATGAGTCGGGTGGAGAGTCCTCAGTGCACTGCATCTGAAACCCTACCACATGCATTGCACTCCCAACTTTCAAAATAAGGAACCTTGAATGAACTAGCTGTACACAGTATCGGTAGATGACTTACCCATCAGAGATGGGACCGCTGCCGACGACCTCCCCCCGGGGCCTCCCTCGTGCCATGTCCGGCTTAAAAGTTATCATCTGGCTTGTAATCTCTTACCCTACCCCCGTCCGTGCATTGATGGAGGAAGTCTCTCCACCACACGAAACTCTATCCCCCCCTACTACTCCTCACTCAACAGCAAGTTGATAGTAACAATTTACACTTGGGGCTAGAAACACGAGTTCCTAAAGCAAAGTACTTTCTCGAAAGAATGCTTAATATGGAACAATGTACTTGGGTAGTGGCATGTCATCCGAGAATATATGGTGCCGCGAGGATAATAAACAAGTAATGCCATATTATAGGTGGTAAAATATCCACAAAAAGCTTGCCATATAATTTATTAGAATGGAGTGTCTTCGATCACAACATAATGTGACGGAAGAGATAACTAAAAGCCCAAAAAAGTCAATTACTGGTGAAAACCAATCCGAAGTCCTAACATTTTTTCTGTGGGCTCTTTAAGAACTCGAAGGGAAAATGGCAACCATACCAAATGGAAGGTGATGAATCATACACGGGGACACAGATCACAAACCAGCAGCTCAAGGAAATGTGCGCTGGTAAAGAGGCAGCGCTCCCAGAGCTTCACGCTCGGCTCTCTCCCTCTTAACCTACAAAGATGGTGAAAACACACTTGGCATTATTTTTTGACAAAAAACAAAACAGACACTATGACGTGCACAACCATTTCGGCGTCTTACATCAGTATGAGAAAACCCCGAATAAAAGGAATGAAAACTTGCTGAAATGAATGCATTCCAAAACAAAGAAATGCATGCCATTGAGAAAAACATGCACATACAAAGGCCAGAATAATACAGCTTTAACATGACAACATATACGAAACTGACGTTTCCTCAAAAGCAAAAAGAATGACACACATTTCTGAATATAACATAAAATATTATATATAAATGCACAGCAACAACAACAGAAAAATCATAGTCTATAGCCAAGTCAATACATCACTGTGTTCATATCCTTGATCCTGTAAACGATCATTGGTAAGTCAAGTGAAAGCTGAAAAGATTTGCAAAACTTTGACAACAACCATCAAAACTAGAACAACAGCGGCAAGAGTTTAGAATGAACATTCCAACAGCAATGCCTCAAAAAGTTAAGTTTTCTACCCAAACAAAAACCAGAAAATCAAGGCTCTAAAAAGTGATATTTTGTAGAAGCACATCACTCACAAGAGCAAGCATATCCTGGAGGTAACTCCTGAAGGGTGTTTGCATAGCCTGCAAGAATAATGACAGATCAGAAAAATTCCCGAACAAGTGTGAGATAACATAAAGAGTCATTCAAAAAATTATATCCGCATAGTAAGATGACCTCAACAGTAATCAGAATTCAATTCAAGTGAGCCACACAACTCGGAGAGGAATGTAAAAACTATTTATAAAAATTTTAGGTATCACAAGAAATCGCGGTATTGCACTATTTCTAAAGCAAATGGATTGGTCGGAGAGGTCCAATTAATCAGAAAATTCATCACCATAAACAACACCACAAATTGATCACCTAGTGACAATAGTCCTCGAGCATACCATGTCTTATAGTGAAGTACAGTTTGCTTTTCATACTTTTCTGGTAAATTAAGAAATCCAGTTTTCTAGCATTTAATTTAACAATTTCTACTAGTTAAACTTGAGGTGCCACCAGTCAGCTCCCTTTTCGTGACAACAGGCGGTGCAGTGAGTACGAGTCAGACAATGGGCAACCCGGGGTCAATTCATCTCCCAAAACATACATACAGGCAAAGCTTCTCTTCCAAGGTGAACCATTTCTTAGCTTTTTTATTTCATTTCCCAGAAATAATTGCTTTAGTTCTTTTGAAAAATACAAGTCCAAATCCAAATATCAGGCATATTGCTTTATCCATGTGGAAAGAGCATCGTGGTAACAATGTGGCAAGTCAGAACCTCAATGCTATGCATAGTCGAGAATATAATAAAAATGCATTTGTGACACCAATAACATGAAAACAATTTGCTTCACTAAAAGAAGGTTCAAAGGTTTATCAGGAGGCATGCATATATATAAGAAATACTCTCAGGAAATTGTTCTCATGAGCATCTCAAACACTTGATAAGGACAAACAGATGATAAGCATGATACTTTAATGATGTTACACTTGAGTTCGGAACCACTTTCTCCAGACAAGATACACTGCCCAATGCCACAAATAAAGTACTGTAAAGACAAGCGCCAATAAGATCGTTGAGTGTTTGTCCAAAAATAAATTAGCAGGTCCTAGAGGGAAATGATGACTTTGAGATTTAGTCCGAATCACCACAAAGAGATTGCCATCACGCAAGCGCAATGTATCAAACCTGATTCTACGTTGAAGGATGTAATTCTCAACCAATATTTCACTGAAGAGCAGAAATTAACACTTTTCGAAATCATGGACAAGGGCTGTGAGTCCACGTAGAAAATCACAACCAATACAGGTCCATTTTTTTTTGTAAGAATAAAGCAGGTTAAAAAAGATCATCAGATCACCTGAAGATCCTCAGGGAGGTACTGGTGCTTCATGGAGAGGTCCATGGCGCGCTTCAGGCGCTGGTGCCGCGCATCCACGATCTCCTTAGGCAACCGATTGAGCGCCTCCTTAATGTCCAGGTCATAGTACGGATCGTAAAGATCGTCATACCGCAGCCCTAATTTTCACAAAAATCAAACTTCCGATAACTAACCACGTCCCAATAACCGCGCGACCAGACGCAAAACAATCACCCTAATTCTCAACAATCAGCCGGAAAAAACACAGGAACCAGACCGTATTTGCGGAGGCGAGCAGATAGGGACTTCATATGCAGAGCGGCGAGCCAGTTCTTCTTCGGATCGACGAACGACTGCAGGAACGACGCCATTCTCCGGTGGTGGCGGCGACACTACTCTCCGGCGGAACTGACGATGGATTCTCGAATCAGCCGCGGGCACGAGGAAGACAAAATCGGGCACGTGCTGTGCTGGTGGGTTGGCACGCGTAGACTGGGCCGAAGTTCATATTGTATCGGCCCAATAAAAGCCCAGGTTTCTTTGGGCCAGGCCCAGGCAATGTTGAACATGAAAATTTAACCTCCGAAAATCATCTCTAACTTTAATGTTCGACTCCACACCAGAAATGACAGCGACTGAAATGACTCATGCTTTCAAACAACTCTTGACAAAACCTCCAGACAATGTTACCGGAACAGAAGGTCAACAACAACGTCCGGGGGTGAGGGTGGGTTTCTTCGTCAACGTGTTGTATGGGCTCAGTGGGAATGGCCTAACACGCTAGAAAATATTTTGCCTCAAATCCGTGGGGCTCTTGCCAGAATTACGTGTGACTGTGATCGCCATTTAATTGAATGTAATTATGGTCGTCGTTTGAAAAGGTCAGACAATGACAAGCTTAAGCAAGAGTGTTACGAATGCCATCAAGGAAGCTCGTTGCCGAGAACAAAGTACAAGGAAGGCTACAACTAAAACTAAGGACAAACTAAGATATATAGATAATTTGTCTGATGTGTTGTTGTTGTCGTGTTTTGCACATTGTTGGAGAGCATATTATAGGGCTATACCATGATTTAAATCTGGTAATGGAATATTGTTTTTCCTAATCCAAGAGCCTTCCGATCCGTCTGGTAATATAGCCTTCCCATGTATGATCATCTAGTCCTTCCTTACGCGCCAAACCAAAATATTCAGTCTAAGTCTTTCCATGAATAGGCGTCGTTGACTATTTGTCGCTTGACACCTCGTGTTGCTCAGAAGTCAAATGTCACCTGATGTCCTCCAGGTTCGTCCTTCGCCTTATCTTCACTTTATCACTTGGTTTGTTCCTTTGGGCGAAGGTCTTCGTGACTTATGGTCCTTTCCTCGTGGTCTCGTCTAAAAGTGTTTTGGGCCTTTCCCCGTAGTCTTACTTGAGTCAATCCGGACTCCTGACGTGATCCGTCCTATAGGCCTGCAAGGCATGTGGTGCTTTGTGTACTGAATCTTGCATTTGGGGTTGCCCCAGACATTCAAAGAAGAACTCGCGGATGTGACCCATCGTGCCATGAATCGATCATTAGCGAATTGAATGGGGTAGGTTTCAAACAGTGCCCTGAGCTAGTCGATTTCAGGGACATCTGGACAGTAGGACAGCGATCTGGGTGTCCCAACACATGAGCTGCAGCGCTTCATGTGTTCGCCCGAGGAGGTGCAATGATGATGACTGGTCAGCCTAGCTGTTGCTAGTTGGTCGCCAGGTGATCGTGTTATATGTAGTTGTCGTGTAAAACAATCGGCCACCACAAAAAAATGTGGAAGAACGCCACCACATATTATGATTAAGTTATAATATGTGCATTCATCGTGGTGTAGAAAATACATTAGACATGAAGTCTTCATGGATCAATAGGGAACTGCACTATGAAATCAATAGGGAGTAGTAAGAAGTAAGAGATTTGAGACAATACATATAAAACAGCTCATAGTATTTAGCAACAGAAATTCTGGGCCACGGATCGCGATCCATCTATAGATCAACTATCCAGAATATAGGCCCAAAGTGCACGAGGCCCTTTTAGAGAGGTAGTTGTGGAAACACACCGGCGAAGGCTTGTGGGCGAAGTAGTTACCGAACGACGGAGGTTACCAGGCGACGAGGGTTTGCTAGGCAAAGACAAGGTTATCAAGTGACAGTCAACTGGACGAGCGAGCAAACTCCGCAGCGAAGGCTAGTGGGCGATACGATCGAGCAGTGGCTGTCATGGGAAGATTTCAGACGATCTCAACACATGAAAAGGAGTAATTGCCAAGGTTATTTGAATGGAAAGAAAATATTCTACGAAGACTGGCAACATAGACACGTAATATATGTACAATATTTTATTTCTGTATTTACGTAGGTCTAGCATAATATAAATAGTCGTCTTAGGCATTGTAAAACACACCTCTCTACAGACGGACATATAGTATTTTTTTCTTCAAGAATTCAGGCGTTCAAGCATTCCAACATTCTTGCAATTTTGTGTTCTTGCGATCTTGTTCCTTCTGAAGGCATCGTTGATGGCATCCATAAGTGTTTCCACTTAAGGGTGTCGTTCCCTCTCTTTCTTTATTCATACGGCGACCACATACACATTCAACGAACCTCCATGTACCAGTTGCTTGCAGTGCTCGAGATTTCCGATGTGTTTGAATCCGTTTTGTTCAACGGTCACGTCCTAAGCGAACAGGCCTTTGGCGACCATAGTGGGAGATATGCCAACAATGCCAAAAACCAGGAGTGGTAACAATTCAAACAATCTCGGGTATAATCAATCCAACGAGGAAAACAATGGTGACAGCAGGAACAAAATTAGAATATGGTTGGGAAACTGTCCGCTCTCATGAGTATCCTACAACTATTAATTGAAGGGTCGGTGTTATCGATAAGAAGCACGATGCCTTTAAGGAGAAAATCGATTCTAAGATGGTTGTTGTCGTCCAAAACCTAGAGATCAGGGGTGTCCATAAACAGCCATAGTAAGGAGATGGGTGAATCGGCCACTATGGAGCCCATAGGCTTCAATAGCCGAAGGAAAGAAAAGGCCGACATTCCACAGGCTTTAAAGGACCTGTCCACGGTAATCCGCCACTTGTGACACCTTCGTTCCGAATGAGGAGAACGATCAGATTTGTCGTCCTGAAGAACATCAACACCCCGAATATGTCCCTCGTCTCGTACGTGGGAGAGGAATGATAATACATGAGGCAATGACCCCACCTAGTCTCATGCTCGAAATAAGGGATTACGTAGCCAGACCGGTTGAGCAGACGATCCCTAGGGCAAACGATATGGAAAAGCTTGAACTCTATCGTAGCCCTTATTATAACAACATTGATTGGGACTATCTGAAGGATCTCCCATTATGTATTTAAGAAAAACAAGGTCGTATTTCATTTATAATGGAAACAATTACAAAATCGTCTATAAAACGTGTTCTTAACGTGTCTTCACTACAATGTACGCATAGAAAGGGAAATAATGAATATGCAAGACTCCCTACGAACCTGTCACGAGCAAGCAAACTCTTTAGCTAAGAACTAAGCACGACATGACACGCTTACTCATCGTACTTTATAGGATCGCTACTTTGCGCAACTCATACACTGTGTCTTATTTCCACACTTTAAGGCCGACTACCCGGCTAATCCTTGGGGCGGAAATCCTTTCTTCATGCCCTTCATCAAGTGCCTCGTATAGCAACCCACACTTGGGCGTTCCCGACAATCGGTTTCGCTACCTTGAAGATTTCGGTCTCACCTCCCAACCTTCCCCGAGCATAACTTCCATGTTTCCATTTAACATGTGAGGTAAGCCCTTTTTTGTCTTCCTTATGCTCCGTTTCAACCCAACTAATTCCTGTCCGCCGGTCGAGTCGATTCCGAGACTCGCGGATTTTGACACTCATTTGTTACGGTTCCGATACTCACGTGTCGCGATTCCGAGACATGTGTCCTGCAGTTCCGATGCTTTATATGTATTTTCATGTCTCTCTTATCCATGAAACTTAGAAAGTCCCGAACTTTATCTACTCACACCATTTTAACACAAGGTAATTGTCTCACCGGTCCCATATAATTACTTCTAACACACTTCCAAGCATGGAAAACCCTTAAAGGCATCACCTTTCCTCTATTTTTCTTGTCATCCGCCACTTACACTCACCTAGCCGAACATACACATTTCTCTAAGGTGAAGCTTTTGCTCGCATAATCTCACACACGTTGGATCCGGAAGGATCCCGTCATTTATCCCATGAGTTCCTTGGTATGGCCATTATACGCGAAGATGAGTGTGGGGAAGGGTTAAAGGCCGCACCTTTCCAACGATCTGCCGCAAAGCAAGATGATTTTCTTCCTCTTCTTTCTTCGTTCTAGCTCCGACTCTCCTTGGTCGTCCCCCAACAAGGTCCCTCTCGGAGTTGCTTCCTCTCGACCATGTTTTTGGGTCCTCTTGGATCTTCTTTCCTAGTGGAGGAGAAGAAAGAAGGAAGAAGGGGAAGTCGAGGGAAGGGGACTGAATGGGGACCGAAGCTCTCCCCTCCCTCCTCCTTTTCATCTTTATTTCCTTTTTATTTTAATCCATGTTAATGTGGGCAACATGAAAGAATCATCCATGGAATATTCTCCTTTGATATCTACTTACTATTCATGATATGACCATTATCAATTTAATCCTTTTTTCTTTCATGGGCTTGGCTACTCCCATTTCACTTTCACCATTCTTATTATGACGCCTTCACCTCCGTCTCTTATCCATGGTACACACAACACTTCAACTAGTGGAATTTAATTTAATAAAATTTGGGGTCATGACATTCTCCCCCCTAGGGAATTTCGTCCCCGAAATTGGCTATTCAAATAAGGACGGATGCATCGCCCTCATCTTCTCCTCCGACTCCCAAGTTTTGTCCTCGGTTCCCGCTCCTTTCCATAGCACATGCACTAGTGGCATCTTCTTTCCTCGCATGCTCCGCTCCTTCCGTCCCGGTATCCTCATCGGCTCCAAAGTTTGGCTCATACGCTCACGCTAGTCGGCATCTCCTTCAATACCATCTCCGGATCTGGTTCGTACTTCCTCAACGTAGATACATGAAAAATGTTGTGGCAATGCGACAACTTTGGAGGTATAGCCACTCGGATGCTACTTGCCTACCCGATCCGTGATCGCATAAGGTCCAATATACATGTGACTTAATTTATGCGCTTTACCGGTGCGAAACATAGACTTCATTAGTGCTAATTTGAGGAATACCTCGTCCCCAACTCCAAACTCCAATGGCCTCCTCCGCCGATCCGCGTAACTCTTTTGGCGACTCTACACCGTGTTCATATGCTCCACCGTGATCACCTCCGAGGTTTCCTTGACAATTTCAGGTCCATAAAAAATTATCTCCCCCGATTCATTCCAACATAGAGGTGACCTACAATTCCTCCCATACAGCGTCTTGAAGGGTGTCATGTCTATGCTCGCATGAAAACTATTATTATAAACAAACTCAACCAGAGATAAATGATCGGCCCAACTACCTTTCCATTCCAAAGCACACGCTCGAACCATGTCCTCAAGAGTTTGAATGGTGCGTTCGATCTGTCCGTTCGTTTGGGGATGGAACGCCGTACTCATATTCAACTTCGTACCCAATGCTCCCTGGAGACCCTTTAACAGCTTGGAGAGGAACCTTGGATCCTGATCGGATGTAATGGTGTGTGGTACCCCATGATATCCTATCACCTCCCGAACATATGTCTTGGCCAAATTTTCCATTAACCAATTTATTTGAATCTGAATGGAATGGGCGGACTTCGTCAATCTGTCTATAATGACCCACACCGATTCCATGTTCCTTCCTCCTTTCGGCAAGCTCGTGAAGAAATCCATGGCAATGTCCTCCCACTTCCACCCGGGCACCGGAAGAGGCTCTAACAATCCTCCCGGCCGTTGGTGCTCTATCTTAACCCTCTGACAAGTAATGCACTTACTTACGTATCGGGCAATGTCATTCTTCATCTTTGGCCATCAATAAAATTTCTTGAGGTTCCGGTACATTTTCGTAATACTCGGATGGATACCATAGGGGCTCTTATGCGATGCATCCATTAGTCTCCTCCTTACCCCCGGCTCATCCGGTACACACACCCTCTCTTCGAACCTCAGCAGTCCATGGGTCGAGAGATTGAACTTCACATAAGCCTCTGTCTCTAGTCCTCCTCGTACCAACCTCAGGTATTCATCTCGTGCTTGCGTTTCATGGATAATTCCTATCACCTCCGACTCCACTTGTCCCCAAACAACATATAACCGTGCATTAGATTCCTCTACCTCTAGATTCAGCTCACTCATCCTTTCCATTAGTTTGTCCTCCTCGAGTCTCAGGTGCATGAGAGCACAATGCTTGCAACTTAGAGCATTCGCTACTACATTAGCCTTTCCTGGGTGGTATAAAATTTCGCAATCATAGTCCTTGAGTCACCGCATATTCAACTCTTGTTGCGAAAAAAGATAACGCAAAACTTATGATCCATGTACACCTCGAACCTTTCCCCATACAAATAGTGCCGCCACAACTTTAAAGCAAATACAATGGCCGCAAATTTCAAGTCATGTGTGGGGTAGTTCTCTTCATGCTTCCCCAATTGCCTTGATGCGTACGCAATCACTTTTCCGTGTTGCATGATGATAAATCCTAAACCATGTCCTGGGGCATCACAATACACCACGTAACCACCGGATCCTTCAGGTATGGTCAACACTGGGGCACTTGTTAGCTGTTTCTTCAATTCCTCAAAGCTTTCCTCACATTTCTCCATCCACTTAAACCGGACGTTCTTCCTTAATAGTTTGGTTAATGGTGTCGCTATTTTGGAGAATCCCTCGATGAATCTCCTATAGTACTTCGCTAGGCCTAAAAAGCTCTAAACTTTGGTGACACTTGATGGCCTTGGCCAACCCTTCACGGCCTCAATCTTTGTGGGGTGTATCTAACTACCCGTTGCTGAGATCACATGTCCAAGAAATGACACCTTATCTAACCAAAACTCCAATTTGCTCAGCTTTGCATACAATTTATTCTCCCTCAAGGTGTTCAACACTCTGGCCAAGTGTTCCTTGTGCTCCTCCCGGCTTTTCGAGTATACAAGAATATCATCGATGAACACTACGACAAAACGATAAAGGTACGGCCGGAAGACTTGGTTTATCAATCCCATGAATAACGCCGACGCATTTGTCAACCCAAAGGGCATTACTTTGAATTCATAATGACCATACCTTGTTTGAAACGCGGTCTTAGGGATATCTTCTTCCTTAACTCCGATCTAATAGCACCCCAACTGAAGATCAATCTTCGAATACACTACCGATCCTTGCAACTTTGATTCAGAAGACGGTAGTTAATACATAGTCTCACTGATCCGTCTTTCTTCTTTACAAAGAACACGGGGGGCATCCCACGAGTTCACACTAGGACGCAGGAAATTCTTATCCACAAGCTCTTACAACTGTGCTTTCAACTCCTTAAGCTCACCCAAGCTCATCCGGTAGGGAGCACGAGAAATTGGGGCCGTCCCGGGAAGGAGATCGATTGTAAGCTCCACATCTCTTTCCGGTGGCAGTCCCGGTAACTCTTCCGGAAAGATTTTCGCAAAGTCTCGGACTACATCAATCCGCTCCAGGGCTGGTGATTCTGCTTCTTTACTCAGCACCGTCACAAGAATTACTTCATGCCTCGTCTGCAAAAGTGGGCACACCCGTATCGCAGAAACCATCAAAAGTCAGTCTTATCCTCCATGGCCTATGTACTAGCATGGTTCTTCACCTGCCGCGCTAATAAAAAGGTGCTTCTTCTCGCAATCTACTTGGGCATGGCTTGAAGCCAACTAGTCCATACCCAAGATCGCATCGAAATCATTTATGTGGAAGATAAGAAAATCCATCCCAAACTTCAGCCCAGCCACAACCAATTCGCACCTACGACATATGTTCAAAACGCTATGTTCTTCCCCCGTAGGTAATACCATTCGCATGCGCTTCCCTATATTCTCAACCGGCCAGCCATTCTTTTCTACACGTCCTTGCAATATCAGTGAATGTGTGGCTCCTGTGTCGAACAACACATGCACTAATACCCCTCGGATTCGAACAGTACTTACGATCACTCTGCGGGAGGCGTTGGCATCCTCCTCGATGAGTGGATTCAGCTTTGCAAACTCCACCGGTCCACTCACGGATCCATGAGAAAACGACATCGTCGGACCCAGCCTCATTCCTCCTCTCCCCCTCAATGCACTCAATCTCGATATTTTGCTCTCCGAAACTCAACTTCCTTGGGGGGCAATTCTCCTTAAGTGCCCTGGCTTCCCACATTGATAACAAGGGTTCATTCATTGCGCATGAGAACCCAAAGTGAGGCTTGTTACTTCGTGAACAAACGGGAGGTCCACCCGGCCTCGGGCTTTGGCTCCCTCATCGAAAAGAACTTCTAGATGATGTGGGGGCACGAGGGGGACGTGACATGAAACTCTTTGAGGCTGAGTATGAGCCTCCAGACATGAATCTCTTGCGAGGGGGCAATCCTCTTTGCATTTTCCTCTTAGCCACCTTGGCCTCCTCTATCTCTTTTACTACCTTCAACGATACTTCGACATTCTGAGCCCGATGATAGCGCTCTTCATAGGTTGCCAAGCGAAGGGTGGACAAGTGTAACCTTATGTGCGGGTCTAATCCAAACTTGAATTTCCCTACCCGGCTCTCTTCATCCATGGGTGGGCCGTATTTGGACAAAATGGCGAATTTCCCTTCATATTAATGCACCGTCATCACCCCTTGCTTTAATTGGGCAAACTCCAGTGCCTTGTCCGTGCGACAACAGAACGGAAGATACTTCCCAAGAAAGGCAGCCTTGAATGTCGTCCACACATCTCCGTCCTGGTTTATCCGGGCGTTGTTCTTACTTGCCTTCCACCACTCCTCCGCTGCCATTTGGAGAGAGTACTCAACCAGGTATAGTTTCTCTTCGGGCGTGCATACAAGGGAATCATAAATCTTTTCTAGATCGTTCATGAAGTCTTCCGCATATTCTGGTCCTTCGTCTCCTTTGAACCTCGGCGGGTCCATTTTGCTGTATTGCGCCATAATTGACGCCTTCCTTTTCCACGGAAGGTCATGCTCCCTTTCTGGTGACACACGCACCACAACTCAAATACTTTCCTCAGCCATGATGCTGTGACAACAAGGTGACTCTATTAGCCATTGCTTTCCTGAATGATCATATATAAGAATATCGCTATCTCTCATCATTCGAGCATGCGATCATTTCAACAACTTCAACACACGAGCGTACGTTTCAGCCGTGTTATCACTTATTCGGACAAATGTCCATTCCCGAGTTAACACATGTTCAATCATCGAGCATTTTTCCTCCTTTTAGGAGTCTCTTATCTGTAGTTCCTCATGGAGGATAGCTTTGTATGGCATTCCCTTTTCCACGTTCAGGCCCAGCCGTATATCATTCCACGTTCTTGGATCTTCTCATCCAAGTAGGTACATTCCCATGCAACCATTCACCGCCCACGCACACGCACACAATTCGGAAAAACATATCGTATTTTAATTCACTATTTTACTCAAAGGGTTCAGCCACGCACACACATAGTGAATTCGACCACTTTACCCACATGCACATGCGACTAAAATGGACTCATGTTCCATCAAATTCACATCCTTATCACTCCATACTTAACGTAGCCTCTAATATCACTTGAAAGGATCTCTCATTTTATATTTTAAAAAATAAGGTCTTATTTCATTTATAACGGAAGCAATTAGGAAATCGTCTACAAAACGAGTTCTTAATGTGTCGTCACTACAATATCCCCATAGAAAGGGAAATAATGAACATCCAAGAGTCCCTAGGAACCTTTCATGTGCAAGCAAACTCACTGGCTAAGAAAATAGAAGCACGACATGACACGCTCACTCATCGTACTTCATAGGATCGCTACTTTAAGCAACTCATACACTCTGTCATATTTCCACACTTTAAGGCCGACTGCCCGGCTAATCCTTGGGGCAGAAATCCTTCCTTCATGCCCTTCATCCGTATAACAACCCGCACTTGAGCGTTCCCGACAATCGATTTCGCTCGTTTCAACCGAACCTTGAAGATTTCGGTATCACCTTCCAACCCCTCCCGAGCATAACTTCCATGTCTCCATTTAGCATGTGAAGTAAGCCCTTTTTTGCCTTCCTTACGCTCAGTTTCAACGCAACTAATTCCAGCCCGCCGGCCGAGTCGATTCTGAGATGTACGTCTCGCGGATTCCGACACTCACGTGTCGCGGTTCCGATACTCACGTGTCGCGGTGTGTAACGACCTTTTGGGCAAGGTCGAGCCTAACATTGCTGAGAACATGTGTAACGGTAAGCCTAGAAAGAAACATTGTTGATGATGGAGAATTCTATGGTTCGTCGATGAAAATCCTAGACAGCATCGACGGCTGGCGTAGAAGCTGCTCCATCGACGGCTGGCGTAGAAGCATGTGCAGTCGATGGGTGTCGTCGCAGCAGTTGTTGCTACCGTAGAAGCACTTTGACGTTGTCATAGCAGGAGTACTTTAACGTTGTCGCGGATACTAGGTTGACAATTTTAAGCGTAGTAAGCACGTGTTTAAATGTGTTTAGGACGACGATTACTTAGTGTGTGTCTATAAATAACTCGCCACCAGCCAATTGTAAACACCTGACAATCATTCTATGACTCCGAAGGGCTGTTTGATTGTCAACTTGACTATCCGTAATCGTTTTAAGCGTTGTGCAATGGCTGTAAGTTCTTTTATTTACACTTAGTGAAATTCTGATTGTTCTTCTCTTCATTTTCTTTTTTGGCAAACACATTTATATTGAACACTTAGTCCCCGATATCTCGCAGCGTGTTTCGTCCGTAACCGTTGAGGGTGATCCAATCGAGCGTTCTCGGTCCGAAGGGGAGTGAATGCAAAAGTAATTTCCTTCACCTCGAAAAGGCGTCGATGTAAAGGGCGCTGCCCTCGCCCCCTTTGAGGTTCCGCTCTTTGGGGTTGAATGTTACCCCCTGATCGAACCCGATTACCATTTGATGGCTGATCGAAACGTCGACCACGGCACCATCGACGAGCTTCCACATCGTCAAGTCAAAGGCGCCAAAAGGGGCGCCCTCGCCCCTCGGGGGAGGCAGTCCTCAAACGTCGAAGGTTACCCCACGATTGACACTGATCTCCACTTGATGGTTACCTATAACATCGACCCGAGTAACGTTGACCAACCACTTCACCACGTCGAAGGAGCGACGAGGACCACTCTCGTCCCAAGGATGGGGCCGCCCTCTAATACCGAGGCTCTCTCCTTGAAAGGGAGTGGTTATAGACCGCCAATCACGTCGATATCTTTGGTTTGGAAGGGGGCAAAATGTTTACAAGATAAAACGACATTTTGAGGAAGGTTGAGCCTAACATCGACGAGACCATGTGTAATGGCAGGCCTAAAAAGAAACGTCATTGATGATGGAGAATTCCATGGTTCGTCGATGAACATCCTGGACAACATCGACGGCTGGCGTAGAAGCTGCTCCATCGACGGCTGACGTAGAAGAGGTGCAATAGATGGATGTCGTTGCAGCAGTTGTTCCTGCCGTAGAAGCACTTTGAGGTTGTCGGAGCCGGAGTACTTTGGCGCTATCGCGGATGCTAGGATGGCAATTTTAAGCATAGTAAACACGTGTTTAAATGTGTTTAGGACGACGGTTACTTAGTTTATGTCTATAAATAACTCGTCCCCTGTCAATTGTAAACATCAGACAATCATTTTATGATCCCAAAGAGCTGCTTTATTGTCAACTTGACTATCCATAATCGTTTTAAGTGTTGTGCAATGGCTGTAAGTTCTTTCCTTTACACTTAGTGAAATTCTGATTATTCTTATGTTCATTTACTTTTTTTGGCGACCACATTTCTATTCAACACTTAGTCTCCGATATATCGCAACGTGTTTTGTCCGCAAACTGATATCCAGCATTGTCCCTGTCGTGAAGAGGAACGACAAGATCAGGGTATACATAGACTTCCGCGACTTGAACAAAGCAAGATCTAAAGACGAATACCCAATGCCCGTCATCGATGATCTTATAGATAAATCGGCATGACATGAATTAATGTCTTTCATTGACGGGGACTCCGGCTACAACCAAATCTTCATCTCCGAGGGGGATGTGCACAAGACTACGATCAGATGTCCCATCGGGATATTCAAATGGGTCGTTATGCCTTTTGGGATAAAGAATGCTGGAGCCAACTATCAGAGGGCGATGAACCTTATCGTTTGTCCTCTGATAGGGAAGACAATGGAGATGCACATCGACGACGTGGTGATAAAGTCCAAGCGAAGTCAGGATCATCACGTTCACCTAAGCGAAGCATTTGAAAAGATGCGAATGCACAACCTAAAGCTCAACCCCTTAAAATGTGCTTTTGGAGTCCAGAAAGGGCAATTTCTTGGATTCCTAATGTATCAACGAGGAATCAAGGTCGATCCCTTAAAACTCACGCTATCCGGAACCTGCCTGCTCCCCGGAGCAAGAAGGAGCTCCAAGCCTTCCTCGGAAGGATGAACTACATACATCGCTTCATAGGCAACGTGACATCTAAATCCAGTGTCTTCTCGACGATCCTGAAAGAGAACGGTGAGGGGCAGGTAACCTGGTCACCGCAACATGAGTGAGCATTCAAGGAGATAAAGAACTACCTGACGAATCCTCTCGTACTAGCTCCACATGTTACAAAAGCGCCATACATCATTTATGTGGCTGCATCACAATCCAGTATCGGGTCTATTCTAGCACAAGAGCAAGGCGAGGTCGAAAGAACTGTTTATTACTTGTCTCGGCTCCTTACAGAGACAGAGTAATGGTACACCCCAATTGAGAAGCTATGCCGGGTTGTTTATTACTCAATGATTAAACTCAGACATTACATTGGATCCAACAATGTGTATGTCGTCTTTAAGACACCTGTAACCAAGGTATTATTCGACAACCCCTACTTACGGGAAGAATTTGACAACACCTATACCACAAGCCCCAAGCTTAAGTTAAAGGTCATGTCTTGGCTGAATTCATCACCCACTATGGTGAAGGCAACATCGACTCTTCGTGTGAGGAAAACAACCTACATGGACACTCGGCCATTTGGTTTGATGGATCCTCTAACAGATTCGGAGCTGGCATAGGGGTCTTCATCAAGACATCTTGGGACGCCGAAACTAGGTTGGCATGTCGCCTCGACGGCAAAGTCACCAATAACGCAACAGAATACCAGGCCTTGATTTTGGATTTGTAGCTCCCCCAAGACTAGAAAGATATACGGTGATTCCCAGTTGATAATCCAGTAGCTCTGAGGCCAAAGCTGCCACGCCTTCTATCTGGGCCGATATCTAAGCAGGACGAGAGAACTCTTCACTAGTTTCAGTCGAGGTCATACACGTGAAAAGGGAAGAGAATCAAGAGGCCAACCATTTAGCACAAATGGCCTCTAGATGGGTGGATGACTCAAATTCACAAAAGGACAGCGTGACCTTGTTCATAAGCAAACGTCTAGAATTCCACGATGACGATGGAATGAAGGACAAAGATGTCTACACAACGGATCTATTCGAACAAAAAGAGGACTGGCAGGAACCAATACGACATTTCCTCGAGAATCCCAACACAAAAGTCGAAAGGAGGATTCGAGGATTTCCAGACACTATATACTCCTTGACAAAGTCCTCTACAAATAAACCAATGAAGATGACCTTCTAAGGTGCATCGACTTGGATGAAGGCATCCCTATCATGATGGAAACGCATGATGGGCTATGCGGAGCTCATTAAGCAGAGAACAAGATGAGCTGGTCAATCAGGAGACACGGATGCTACTGGCCGTCAATGGTTAAGAATTGCATTGAAATGGCTCGAACTTGTCAGGCCTGCTAGCGATACGGGCCTACAAGTCCATCAGAAGGATGTAATCGAATTCGTCAAGAACAATATCTACCGGTATGGGATTCCCCAGAGTGTCATGACAGACAATGAAAAAGTGCTTAATGGTGAGCTCATGGACGAGTTTGTGGAAGATTTCGGTTTAAGATACTTAACTCGTTCCCGTATTAAGCTCAGTCAAATGGGCAAGCAGAGGCTTCCAACAAACTCAAAAAACGAGCTATACGGGAAATAATCGGGAACAACCCACGCACATGGCACACTGCAACGATATGACTTTTTATGAATTTTTTGGATATAAACATAAGGCCATGAATGGCTTAGGAGAGGAATCGAACGGGAGGATAGGGGCCATAGGGTTCCGAGAGTCCCAAAATTGGAAAGAGTCGGCGAATGGAGTTACCCTGGAGGCGATAGAGGCTGCCCAAATACCAAGGCGTGAAGATAGAGAAGCACCCCTGAGACGGAGGACGGCACGGTTAGGTTAGAAAAAGAAGAATAATTGTAGGACGATGAGGACGACCTCAGGGACATGGGACAATTATAATGGAACATATAGGGGACGTTAAGAGTAACGGGTGAGAACATGGAAGCAAGTAAGAGACGAACTAACTCACTAAAACTGAGGTTCGGGTCGGATCATAAAAGGGCTAGGAGTTAAGTTAAGGAGGAAGTCGTAGACGGACCATACGGATGGTCTTAGAGACATGGGGGAACGATTAACATGGACGCCTATGAACGTCATACAAGTGGAACGAGAATAAGGATTTATGAAAGTTTAGAATTTATTGAAGAGTGATCGCAATAAGTAGTTTGCCCCAAGGGGGCGTATGGAATGAGGCCGCTAATAAGAAGGACAGGAGAATGTGCATCCCATGGGCTTCATCTCCGAACCAATAAGAAGCGGCAAGGAGACGGGCCGATCAAAGAAGGAGGGAGACGGACCAAGGAGGAACAAATTAAGAAAAGGAGGAAGGCCTGAGTGGAAGCTTTTCTACAGCCCGTGCAAATGGGTGTTTTGACCAAAGTCAATGAACCCCCCTCCCCAAGACATTACCACGGTGAAATCCACACTGTGAGTTGCCCGGATAGAAGACTTGGTCACCCGATGGGACTTAAATGATTGACAAATAAATCAAAATTTGGGAGATAAGAAGCGGGGGAGACGAAGACACAAGGGGACTCATTCCGACCCCCACTTCATTTTCTTGAGACGGAAGACAAGGAAAAAGGAAGGGTGAGCAAGGAGGAAAGGGAGGAGGCAAAGGATGGACATGAAGGTAGAGGATCACGCGGGAAGGCGGAAGGAAGGTGCTTGCTTGCGGATCAAGGCACGGTCGAGGTACGTCCGACCTTCCTTTCAACTTTTACTTTCACCCGTTACCAAGCGTTGATCAAGTGTTGAAATGCTCTAATCAGTAAGAACTTAGAGTGTAACATGTGGAATGAAGGGAAAGGTAACGTCTTGCATGGTATAAGGGGATGGATCGTTCTTTATAACCTAAGTGGGACTAGGTGATCCGTGTAGTTTCGCCAACTGAAGTTCCTGAACTAACAGTATACAACCTTCAACAGAACAAATTGACAGTAACACTCAATCGCATTCGACCAATTCAATCGTGTTCCACAACCGCACTCCGATCACCCTCCGACAACCCAAGCAAGTTCGCTTTGCTCCACAACCAATGCCTCAGGCGCACAACTACAACACTTCAGAATAGTATATCGCACAACATAACTGCTCTAATAACCCCGACCCCTTCCTTTTATCTATTTTTCGTTACACAGCTTCGGCCATGCGGCCCACTTATTACAAAAGCCCAGCCCATAAGTCCCCTAACTAACATAACGGCTATCTCCAGCAATACCAGCAACATCTCCGGCAACACCAACAACACCAGCTTCAGCAACACCAGCTTCTCCCAGCATCAACTGCATAACCGTAATCCATCTCGTAACACTAGGAAATGGTACGTGTGTGTAATAAATGGAGGAACGGGGATAATTAGAGTGTGGATCAAGGAAAAAGTTAAGGGGTGCGAGGGCGGATCACTACTTGAAGCCTTGGTAGGGACTCGAAACGATGTGAGCGTATGGTGATCGGCCAAAAGGGATGTGGTACACATATAAACTAGGGGAAAATTCTAATCTTTAGAGGAATCCGGGTCGGACCAAGACTCGCAATCTAGGAAAGGCCTAGAAATGGTACGCTTAGGTGGTAAACGGTGTAATGGGACTAACAAGACCTTTGATTAGGGAAAAAGGTGGGATCTTGAGAGTGATCAAGAGCGGGGTATGATCCTAGAACTCAACTAGGAGCACAAAGGACACACGGAATGTGAAATAAACTAAATGAAACCCAATACGTGAGAAGGGAGAAGAAAAGTTATCATCTTTGTGGGTATGGTGGTCGGATCCTAGGTTGGCACATAAGTAAGGCGTGGAGAGACGTTGTGAGGGATAACTGGATGCGGAGTCTAACTAGATGTGGAACTTAGTAACTTGTCACGGTCTCAAATACGCGCTCGGCCGGAGGGTTACCTTAGACGTAAAGGAATGCTCGATCTGAGGAGTATAAAGTAGTTGGAGCTATTGTGAGTTAGGCTAAGTCGAGGCGAGCAAGAAGGGCAGGGGTACATAGTGGATTGACCTAGAGGACTAATATCCGAATTGATTCTAGAGAGGATAAATGGAAATGGGAGCTCCAGAAAGGAAGGAAAATGAGAATCGAGGAACGGGAATGGCCGGCTCAAAGCTAAACAAAATATGTATCTAGAAGGACGTACTCTAACTTAAATGCGTTACAAAATGTAGGTTCTTGAAGCCTAATTTGGAGAATCCGTAGGTAGTCACCATCCTCATGCGTATGCTTCCTCGTTCAAAGTTGTATCAATGAAGGTCATGATAAAGATGATAAAAAATGATAATTACTAAAGTTTGGAACATTTCAGTAGGTATTAGAGCTCAGGTTGACGAGAATTGATAAGGTGGATAACCTGGGAATGAAAACAAGTGAGAATTGAGCAAGCGAGATGAAAAACGCATATGCAAGAATAGAAATATGACTCAAAAAGTGCGCTAAGGGCGTTTAGGGCGTTTGGGGAGTGTTTCATGGGAAAATAGGGCGAATATTGATGAAATTAAACGTGAAGTATGGAAATAGAATGAATCAAATGATGGGGGCGGGTGATGTGAATTTTCTTGATGAGTGTATTGTCATGAACTTCTTTTGCATTCGCCTTAGTGAATACTAACCATATTGAAGTGTTCCAAACTTGATCGCATAAATGATACGGACGTCTCGAAATGCACGGATAAAGGGTGCGAATGAACGTGAAGGTAATGGCATTGGACAATTTGTGTGTGACGATTGGTACTTATATTTTACCGTTTCGACTCATATGCGATCAATTGATATAATAGTTGTATTTATGTCGCCTTGAATTGGTATGTATGAGCAATATTTGAACTTGTCGGACGTGTGAATGGAACGTGTGTTGGGACGAACTGGGAGGATAGCGAGGTCGGGCTTAGGCGTGCGTGACGGACACAGTTAAAAATAATAACGAGTAATCGAGACCTATCTGGGAACTCATATCGTCTAGGGGGCTTAATGGGTCCGTGCACGATCTTAAAATCAACGGTAAGTATTTGAAGAGATACCGGCCAATGATTTGGGAGGCGCACAAATATACCATCACAAAACGGTTCCCCAAAATCTGGGGACAAATAAAACGTGATAATTCAGTTTGTTGGCAAAGAAGACAACAGGTGTCTCGTCCCGATCCAGCACTCCGGCCGCCACAACCTCCTTTGCCTCAACATCCACGAGCCTCTCCCAATCTCTTCGTATGTCTCTTGCTCCTGGTTGATGGCCGCACGCTTAGTTGCTTTCGACGCCCTGGCAGCATCAAGGGTCGCGTCATTCACAACAATGTGCGTGGTCGTGGCATCTAGTTCCTGTTGGAGACGACGAATGGTGGCAGACAACTCCTCATGTTTCTTACAGAGTTGGACCCGTTCGAGAGACATCTTCTCCACTCGATTAGCGGATGGAGGCGGCAGGGACCATGCAAGCTTCTTTTCTTCCAGCCTCGCCTTAACAACGAAGTCCTCTTGCCTCTCAGCCCATGAGCGCCAGAAGGACTTCCTAAGGAGCGAGAGCATGACGTGCAACTCGCGCAGATCAGAACTCACTCGTCCCAACTCGTCAATCACGGATGTCAAGGCGACAAAGTTGTCCTCGATGTTCACTCCATGATCAAGGACGGCGACAAAGGAGATGAGGAGAGAACGCAAAGGCTGTTACGAGCACGCCTCTGTTATACATCAAACAGAGTACAAAAACGTAACCATGCACGAAGCGAAGTCCAATTCCTTAGCAAAGTCGCCTGAACTTGGGAACTTTGGGGGCTTCCCTCATCTCGCCCGAAGGATCCTGGATGACAGAAACAGGGTCCAATGGTAAATCCCTTGGCTCACCACCTGGCAACTGAATGGGCGTGCTGGCCACAACTTTACTGAGGGGTTTCTCCACCTCAGTAGTGCTCGCGTTGGTAACGTTTGGGGTGGCGCGTTCATGACAGGTCGCGTTGGTAACGTTTAGGGATGTCATCCGGAGATCTCTCACTATCAATGATCTTTATTGTGGAAGGAGGGGCAGCAGCACCTGCAGCAAAATGGCATTAAGTCTAACCCTTCGCCGCAAAATGAAACAAACTAGTAAATCGAGTACTTGGAGTTGTAACAAAAGTGGTAGCTACACCAGAGTCTTGTGACGACAATGGAGGGGGAACATCCATACGGGACGACCCAAGAGGCGCCTTTCTCTTCGAACCTCCTTCCTGTGAGGACGAACTGGGGGAGGCGGTCTTGCCTCCGCCAGGTTTTACCTTCATCTTCTGGGCACCTGCCATAGGAAGAAGATGACCTGTTAGGATAAACAACAAATTGGCGGGTCACAGCCTGGTGATCGACATGCAAGCCAGAAGAGGACGAGTCATCGCCTGTCAATCGTTTCTTCGTAACATTCTCGTAAGAACAGAGAAGATTCCCCCAAGTAATCAGGTTATCCCCGCTAATGAGTTCATTTAGGTGGGACGAGGCCTACATTATCCTCCAAACGTCAAACCAGGCCTTGGAAAAGATGGGGGACTGACCACCGAACACCTTCGCCTGGAGATTGGCCATTGGGAAGTATGGCAACTGGAGCCGCTCGGCTAACTCAAGGTCAATAGGAGATACGACGACACGCGTGTCAAGCGACTAGTTCCTAGACATGAAAGAAGGAACCACCCGAAAAAGGGTAAAGCCTTGTTGACGGCACATAGTTGAGGATTGTAGACCTCGAAAAACAGGTCGGCTGAATCTATCCTGATCAAATTTCGGGCAAAGAACATTGGCCGGAGATAATCCACGTCGCTCGAGCGAAATTCCTCCCACCTAGGAGGGAAAGGACGCTAAGAAGAGACTGTGCATGCGTAGCCCTCTGCCTGCCCATCCATCAGAGCTTGGATGCAACCAGCAACATTGAAGGAAGACCGATACACGGAAGCACCAGCTGAGACAATATTGCTTCGCTTGAGCATCGGACGAGGAAAGCTGGTGCAAGTATAGGACGATCCAGAGGTAGACAATCCATAAGGAGCCATCCGCCGGGTATCCAGAAAAACTGGTTGGATTAGTCGTCGCCTGGTAGAGCCCGCGGTAAATCAGACCCAAGAGAAAAGGGGCAATGGTCAGGACTTTCGGGTTGTCTGCATTGGCAGCATCAACGAAACTGGTGGCCACCCCGACCATAAACCGACTGGGGCTCTTTCCTCGGTTACAAAAGATGTACTTGGATAACCAATACAAGTAGAACTCGAACTTCTCTTGGGGTCCCCATTGGTCATCAGGAAGAGATAGGTGTCGCTCAATCACCGTCTTGATGCGTTCCGAAGGATCAAACTTCAAATTAGAAAGCTGGCGATCAAATCGGAGGGGGGCTCCGGAAATAGGATAGCCAACTAGGAAGCAGATGTCCTCCAAGGTGATTGACATGGGTCCCCTTGAGTGATAGAAGCAGTTAACAATGGGATTCTGGAACGGCAGGAATCCGACACATACATGCAAGTTAGGGTCGACTCGGGAATGTGAGACATTAATCGAGGCCTCAATCCCGATCGTATCCCAAGCACCGCATTTCTTGGTCATCAACTTGGACATCCAAGACTCGTGATCTGCCTTGCACTTCGGGAACGAGAAGCAATGGCGGTTCGCTCGCACCGACGGACTCCATCCCATGGGTTTGAAATCATCAAGAGCAAAGAGGGCATGCAACTTATGGTAAAGATGAACGACTTATCAACTTCCGAAAAGAAAGGGAACTTGGACACAGGAACGAAAGGACCTAGTATTTGCTGGTCCGACATCGGTAAACCAAAGTCCCACTCTGCGTCATGACTAGGGAAAACAGGGAAGTTGTAGCCTCGAGAAGACTCGCCTGAAAACTGCTCTGTCACCTTCTGCATGAGGGAGGGGGACGATGCCGGCTTGGGTTGAATGAGTTGCCACCATTGGAGATGAAAGTCACTTGAGAGTTTTCTGGGTTTTATCCACGGAAGGCGCAGGGTACCCGGTCTATTCCCAGGGGCAGGGATTATTCTCGGCTGCAGTTGGAAACTTCATCGCACAGTAGAGACTTTGCTGCAGTAGGAATCTTTTGAGCGGGAGGATACTGGTCCTCGCATCTGATTCCACATCAAACCCACTAGAGGCCGTGATGTTGGGAAATCGAACCCTCGATAGCGGCCCCACTCGCGATGACCTTGGACCTGAAGAGGTTCGAAACCACGTCGGGACTGGGAAGGTTAATTTAATGAGAACATAACTCGGGCTAAAGACTGTCTTATTGCAACACCTCTCAGGCCCTCCACCCTTCTAGAGCACCTCCTTGAAGAGGAAAGTGGAGACTTTGGGGGGGGAGATACTGCTTGCATCAAGGTGGTGGACATAGGCTCTCGAGCAGAGTAAGGTGATGGACATAAGTCCTAGATAAAAGGCAAAAAAGGCTGAAAGCTCATAACGCTACTATCTTTGAAAGGTGGTGGTTTCCTATGGAGAAGATTATTCAGGCATCACCATTTATAGTGGCATTATGAAGAAGATGAGATCTTTGATAGGAGATATTTCGGGGATCTCAACAGTATGGCAAATGGTATAATACATAATGGTATAATAAAGAATGGTTTCATTCCACCACAAGATAAATCGGTAAAAAATGTGACTGCATGTTGCTCCGTCATTCCTCCATCGAAGAATCGGTATGGCAATTTGTCCCGGAAAGATAGTAAGGAAGTCTCCATTCCCGATCCTCCATATACCATCATTATGTCTGTCTCTTTTAGCCTCTATTGTGAGGGCCTCCACAAAGCAATCATTGTATGTTCTAAACAATGATGATTGCATTGAATTTTCCAAACCTGCAGTCCAGCAGTTGGAAACAGTAAACATCCATCGAAGCATTGCATTTTTTGTATATTTTTCATTGGAAAAATTGCCATATGGGTTGGCAGTGCAATCTTGATTCTCAACATGAAAGAGGATTGATGCTACCATATGTAGCCCAGAAAGAAAAACTCAAAGCCACGTCAAGTTGAGATTAACCCAAGAAATCAAGCTTCCTTAGCTGGTGCAGGCATATTCAACTTACAAAAGATGGCATTGTTCGGTGCATAAGAATTACAAGAAGACGCCTATTTGAGGGCATAAAATGATTCCAAAAGAAGAGTTCATGTGATTCAAACTGAATCTAGATAAATTACCAATAATTGGATTGAGAATTAACGAAATAAATGATTATATACTGAAAAGCTCAAACTTTATACAGTTCTCGTCTTTGTAGCTCCCAGCAAAAAGTAAAGAGGACTACAAACAATAAAGGGAGGAATTACAACAAACCTTGCTTAAGAGTCCCTGAAGTCTCGAAATGTGAGTTTATCTGATTTTCCTCAGTGATGACATGGACTAAAACAAGACCCATCGAGTCCAAAGATGCGACTTCTTGGAGAACACAGACCAGATCCTCTATGTTATGGACATTCACAGGGCCAACATAGTACAAACCAAGCTCTTCGAAAAGGGTAGAACTTGTTGGTCCCATGAAACCTCGGGCAAACTCATTGACTTTTGATACCCATTCATGCATTCCCTTCCCAATCTTTTTGGTGACGCCCTGAAAACAGCGAAAAAGGCTTCTTTTATAATAGCATCGGAAAAATGTTTCTCTTGTTGGTCATCAGTGTTGAACAGATAAGGCTGACTGTCCATTGACAGTTTCCCTAGAAAGGTTCGCGGAACCCAAACTTCAGATATCTCCCCCTCGATATGCGCATCCTTGCATATTCCAAATAGTTTAGAGAATCAACAGATGCTTTTATCCTGATCAACCATCACAACACACTAGCACGGTACCAATGAAGCAGAGAGATGAAAGATGGGTATAATGAGGTGATAAATGGATTTTATGTCATGAAAAAAAAAACAGATAATTTTATTTCAGCTTGAAAAATTCTGGATGCAAGCATTCCATGACCGTCAATAAAGAACTGATTGATTTCATTATAATGACATGATAACCCAAATGATAGAATCTCATAATCTCAGTCATATGGGTAGTTGTTAACTTGCTCGACTGAAATTTTACTTATTGTACTGGAGAAAGCATCAGTAGATGTCTTGCACCCTTCTTCCACAGTTAGATGCAAAGAATGACGACTATCATTCAGAATACCACCATGTCAGAATCCATGTGTCCGACATTGCTCATCACCTCATAGACCTGACCAGACAAGGTGGTTCCATTACTTATGACGACAACTATGCATTCTCGTCTCCCCTTTAGATCCCGAGCAATTGCAATGCCTATTTGATGGAATGAAGCAATTAAACTTAGTGACTTCTTTTTATTTAACAGGAGCAAAACGGATCGTGCTAGCTTTCAGAACAAGAGCTAAATCCATACAAACCACCCTTTTTCCTTTATAGTATGCATCGGGGATCTCCTACCGGTTAGCATTTTGTGTGCGTACGTCTACTTCAAGCATCCACAATTAGTAAAATGTCGATCGATCTATTAATAAATGCACAGGGTCTCCTTTACAGTCTTCTAGGGGCATCTCACTGCAAAAGGCAGAACCATCAATACGGTTCAATCAAAACTTACTTGTTCGCCTATGTTCCAAAAAATCTTACCGGCTGGAGCGTGAAAAACATGATGTATTGCCATAGTTAGCTCAACCACTGCTAAGCATCATTGTAAGGTTTTCGCGTCGTGGCAAGTACTGAGCACAACTGCTAATGTACTTCCTCCGCCGGTTGTTGTTATAGCTCCTGGAAACCATGAACAAGTCAATTGTCTGCCAACTGCGAATGTGATAACAAGGACTAGCAGTCGACCATTAAATGATGACAATGGTCGAGGTTCGAAGATTGGTAATCGATTGAAGAAATGTCGACTCAAGGGCAGATCACGGTAGACGAGGACAACGATTATACGGATTAGGGTGGTTCTATCTCTTTGGGAGCAATTGTATTATAGAATTGGGCACCTGTTGTGGCGTTTATTGATGTGGTGATATTTATGTGGTGTCCTTATGTATGCACCTACATGCATTTTGGTTGTCTTCTTCGCTCTCTTCCACTTTTGTTTCATAGTTGTTTTTTCCTCCGGTCTCACAGTATATCACGTCCAAATCGCAACGTATTGATATGTTACTTTAAGGATAGAATGAAGATTTTGAATGCGCCAAGAAATGTAATTATAATATTTCCTTTTCAATAAAAATTATTCGCATTTTTCTTTAAATTCTTTTATTTGGTCTCTAAAAGGGGATCACGATAATATCGATATTTGTAAGTAAATATAGTTAAGTTTTAAAAATATTACAAAATACAGTCCAAAATTTCAAAATATCGCCCCTGCTTTTCTAGATCACAACATTGAAATTATGATGAAGTTGCGGAAATGACAATTGTAAGTTCCACAAAAAATGACTGGACACATAAAAAAAATTTTATTACTATTTATTTATTTTTTGGTCCAAGTAATGTCGCCATCTATGACAGCGTGTTTATTAGAGTACTACATTCCACAACCTCAACACTCGCTATTTCGAACCCTAACTTCTTTGTTCGAAACAAAGATATGTGGGCAGACATTTTAGAGATCTTTTGCGACAAATTTGCCTTTAACGAAGAAAACTTTCCGCTATTAATTAATTAGTCAGTGAAGTAAAATTACCTTAAAATGATTAATCAAAACATGAAACACATGGGAGTTGATCTTGTACCAAAGCTGCCAAATGTTGATAACCGGGTCATGGGAAAGGTGTAATTATAACTATGACATTGGTCTTCCATGGTACATTCAGAGTTCAGTTTAAGTAGCCCAATACCAAACACAAAGAAGACCAACCAGTGTTCCAAAAATGGTGGGGAAGTCGTCTACAGAATATAAGGACAAATTGACAACAACCATCCCATGCCCACGCAAGATAGGCACGCCCTGAGCATCATTTCTTAGTTTGGGGCAGAGAAAATGACCTGGTGAGGACATAGCAGTCGGGCGGGACAATATTTGTGTAGTAGTTCTTGATGGTGTCCGTGATCTCAAACCCGAATTTCTTGTAGAAGTTGATTGCGTCTTCATTGTTGGTTTGCACGTGCAAGTAGATCTCAGATATCCCTTGCTTGACACAGCGATCCAAGGCGTGATTCAACAATTTCGTACCTGCATTGTTCCAGAAAAAAGTCCGTAACATGTATCTGCATCAGATTGATAGCCGTGTGGAATTACTTTGCAGTTGAGCATGATGCTTTGCATATCCCACAAGATAGGTTTGTCAATATCAAACAATAAAGTGATCAAATCCCACAGGGAGCTGCGAAAAATTCTTCAGGAGATATTTTTTCTCACCATTGTTGCTTGTGCCGTTTTTAATGCACTTCATTTTAGCAGGGCCTACACAACAAACTAATGGGAAAGTGCACCAATATTCAAAGCTTAAGGGGGAACTCAAAACAAAGCAAAAATAGTCAAATTTCACAGTGGAACTTGATAGGGCGTTCATAGCACCAAAAGAAAAACAAAAACTCAAAAAAAAAAAGAAACAAACATTTCCTGCTGTTAAATCCTAGGTGCATCAATTGTACCAATAAGCGAAACACCAGTCAAATAGCACGAACTCTAAGCAGAAGGATGTTACCATTAACTTCATATGCTAAACAAAAGCAAAACATCAGGGGTCAGCAATGAACACAATGAGTACAAAAAGACACTCACCAATCCCCAACCCACGATACGGTGCCAAAACACCCAAAGTCATTATGTAGACACGGATAACCCCGCCTTCCTTCTTCTCAAGTCGGCAGGCAATTGAACCAACACAGATGTCGCTATAGTATGCTGCCAATACAACAAACCATAAGGTCGAGCACATCAAATTTATGGTAGAGTTGTGTACTGTTAAGTGGTTCATGCAAAATGAATGTGGGATCCAATATAAAAAAATGTGCCAACGCAGACTCAGTGTGACACCATCACAGGGCCACAATCCCGTCATATTCAAAACCTGTCTCTCGCAGTAGTGCTATGTGGCGAACAATGATTTGCAGAATACATTGAGCGAGCCTCAGTATTGACTTGTAAGAACATATAGGAATCTAAGCCACTTTTACACGATTGACCAAAACTTCAAGACAATTAAGGCAAGAGCAACTCGCAGAACGACCGTGGAAAAAAGGAACCAAACGAATTTCCATCCAGGTTCAACACACTGGCCATCAAGGCGACTGAGAATCATCCGAGGGAAGCCGCATCACAATCCAATCGAATCCAACTGATTAAAGGAGGAGGGGGGGCGGGGAAGGAAGAAGGATTACCGAGGCGGGTGAAGTCGCCGGAGGAGATGGCATCAGAATAGTACTTGTCGTTGTAGCGGATAGGGAAGAGGGCGATATTGAGCTTCTTGAGCTGCATCACGTTCTTGTCCCTCACCCCGTCCAGAGATATGCTCGCCTCCCTTCCTCGCACCCCCATCTTCCCTTCCTCCGATCGCCGGCGTGATAATCTGCGATGGCGACGGCGGCTTCTTCGCGTGGCTTTGCCCCCCTGTCGGAGAGTTGAAGGGAAGACTCGGGGGGACCGGGAAATTCTTTTTGGGCCTGGGTCGTGCGGTTGGGACAACTTCATTAGGCTTTTGTTGATATTGGACCCAAACAAAAAGTTGGCCCACCAAGCCACAGTTGCCCTCGGCATACATCCGTCAGCCGTGCGCCATAAGATTTTAAGGATTCCTCCAACCACCTGCAGTGCTTGCAATCTATTTGAAACGCCGAAACCTTTCCCTCCGAGCTTTGGTTTCCGAGAGTATACGGGATTATGCACGCCTATAAAAACCCACACTTCCTACATTTGCCTTGGAAGCCGAGAAGAGTTTTCACTAAAGTGAAACTGATTTCAGTTTGGGGCAGGAAAGTGCATGTGACAATTTCTCTTTAAATCCCTTGTGTGAAATTTGATGAGAAACAAGGCATTTCCTCTAATCTATGCAGAAAGAAAAACCATACATTGGAAACGCGTACCGGTTTCCTTCTAGAAGCTACAGGATTAGTATTCAGATGATCATGGTCATCCCCCTTTGAGATAAAACTAGCCTTCCTCATGTTCCTACCATATCCAACGAAGCAGAATCGCATTATCTCGTATGCCAAGCTTGTACAAGAATGCCAACCAGCTCGGAGGTATGAAATTTAATTCAATACAACAATATCATTCATTACAACCAACAATATTTATAAAAGCCAATCCACATCAACTGCAGATGCCGCTGTCATGGTATAGTTCAATATGCGAGGGTAGGTGAAGAAAATTAGCAAAAATGCAGATCAACGCCGATAATTAATCCCTCCCACTTCCATCAACCTCTTCAAATGTACAGGAACAAGTTACATCAAGCACAACTCACCCAGGCTTTTCTCATCGTTTTCTCTCTGGATCATCTTAACAGCTTGTATCGTGAGTACCAGCTCGATTATCAGAGATCACAGATGGTTCCCATGGAACTTATTCATAACTTGAATCCATCAAAGCCATCTAAATAAGCCGGCGCAGGACTCCTGTACACTCGGCCAATTTTATTCATCACTTAAATCCTCCCTGGTATGACTGATTTCAACCATATCGGCGGCAATGGAATAGCCTTTACCGAAGAACAGGGTCAGATCAAGCAAACAATATTACTGTTTTTGGCCTCAACTATACCCAGAAGGGAAGGATTCAAGATCAATTTACCCAAGGCGTCAATTCAGTTTTGAGAATAATCCCTGATTGCTTTAACAACACTCAATTCTGCTCATTTGTTCCTCAATTGGCTGTCATTAGAGCTCATACCAGATAGCCAAGCAACAGACACATCTGGCAAGATCATCACACTCCTTCAGCAAAAGACCAGAGAATGCCCCTTCAGTCAACCTATCCATAGATATGACCATCCTAGGACAGACTGGCTACTCATAACTTAAAACTATTTTGTTATATACGGTCATAGAATCAGCGTAAAAAATGTTCACCTCACTTCCTATCCTCAACTGATCGATCCCTCTTTAACATGGATGTCCGATTCAAACCTCTCCGCTTGATAAGCTTTCTTGGATTATTGCAATCCTTCAGGACTTCAGACATCTTTTTAGCTCTTGTTATTATTGATGAAGTCCTAGCACGTGGGGGTCCACCTTCCTGGCGGTAGGTATTTGGCAGATTGGTTGAATGAGGAATCGAGGACATTAAAACACATAGTCTATGAAAGAGTTCAGTGTTTCCCTCTTTACGCAATTCACCCTTCAACCTTTGAAATGTCAGGTACTGCGGAGCTATGCCCCTCCTTATCATGTCCTCAAACTCCATAACCGCCTCTTCAAATTTATAAACTCTGCAAAACAAATGTATCAACATCGTGCTAGTAGCCAAGTCCATGTCAAAGCCCATACTTCTCATTTCCTTGCTCACCTGGACCGCAAGGTCAGATCTCTCCTCCTCACATAACATTTTGATCAAAAGATGGAAGGTAAGCCTATTTGGAGTGTAACCAGATTGAAGCATCTTTACATAAAGGTTCATACCTTCCTTGGCTTTGCCAAACTTAGCGAAAAACCTGAAGAGGTAATTATAGGTGGTAGCAGTAGGGACCAAACCCCTACTGCTCATCAACTTAAGCACACGATTAGCACTGACAATGTCGCCAGCCTTGCAAAATCCTTTCACCAATGAGTTGTAGGTGGATAGAGTGGGGCCTGATTCACAAACTAAAAACCTCTCCATCATATCCCAGGCCTCCTCAAACCTCCGAGCTTCAGCCAACGCATCGATTACTGGATTGAACACCACTGCGTTCAGCTCAATCCCTTCCATCTTTAACCCACTAATTAACTCAATCGCCCTATCTACCTGCTTTGAGCTGCAGTATCCTTCTACCAGTGTACCGAATGTTACAACAGTAGGCTTCACTTTATCCCGCTTCATCTCTTCCCAAAATATTTCTGCACGCCTCACCTGCTTCGATCTAAACCATCCATTCAACAATATGTTGTGAGCACGAACAGATGGTGCCCAGCCTTCTTTCGACCTCATGTGAGAAAAGTATTGTGAAGCGACATCAACATGCCCTTCTTTGCAAAGAGAGTCCAGCAGGATTTCAAACAATCGCATCTCTGAGTCACTAGCCTGAACAATATCCAACCCGCAGGCGTGTTCGAAAGTGTGAATAGCATTTTCTGTCAACCCTGCAATGAAACAGTTGATAAGCCCTTTGAAAGAACAATCAACAAACGAAAAATATCGAAACGGCAAACATACTGCTGTTCGGCCATACCACTAAAAATGCACTACGATCCATTTCTATTGCATAACGAAGCGTTCCTCAGCTTCACAATCCTAATGAAACCCAAGACCAATGCAAATGAATAGCGTAAACGTACCAGTACGGGCATACCGCCGGATGAGAATCACGAACGCATTAGCGGTCACCGAATTACCCCTCCCCTTAATCACATCCCAAGCCAAGTCAAACTCCCTAGCTTTACCAAGAGCATTCACCACCTTCTCACACAACTCGTCCCCAACAATTCCTCCCGTCCCCTCCTCCCCCTTCTTCTCCGCCCAGGCGAACAGCCCGTACAGCAACTTAGGGCACGAGACGAACCGATCGAACACAGCGGTCAGTAACTCATCGCTCGGGAGGATGCCGGCGCGGTCGAGTGCGGATTGAAGATGCTCCCCGGGGGCGACAGCGGGGTCAGTCAGGATGTCTGAGACTGCCTTCACGGCGGTTGGGATGGCTTGGGTCGAGGGCGGGGGAGGGGAGACGGAGAGAAGGGGATCCGACGGCGATGGCAATGGGATTAAGGGGTAGGAAGGGGAGGAGAGCAGGAAGTGGTGGGGGGAGGAGAGGAGGCGCGTGACATGAAGGCAGCGGCGCGTGAGGAGATTCATCTCCGGTTCGGATCCGTGAAGAAGTGGGACTTCTTATTCTTAACGACAACAGTGTTAGTACGTAAATAAAATGTATCCGTTTACCGAGAATTTTAAAGTACGTTTTGAAAACTCGTCACTAAATATACGTGCGAGAGGTAAACTGAAGTATTGAATCCTTATCTATTTAAGATTTGCTTACTTTAAATTTCACAAATGTGGTTAACAACATAAGCATCTACCTATCTATATCCAAGAAAGCAAAATATCAAATTATGGCATCAACTATTGACTAATTTTCTGTTTTGGCCTAAGCTTTGTTTGTTATACGATTTTGGCCCAAACTTCTAATTTAACCTATTTTGTGGCCCGACGTCGACGACGTTACTTAGCATGCCGACGTGGACTTAACGGGATTCGATGTGGCAAAATTTTACTTCCCACGTCACTCATTGGTCGATCCAATGATAAAAACCCTAATTTCTTGAAAAAGTATTTTTTTTTAAAAAAAAAGAACGTAAAAGAACAAAAGAAGGAAAGATAGAAAATAAGAATTAAAATGTTAAAAACCCTAATTTCTTCACCCTTTCCACCGGCCTTCGAACGAACCCATTTCTTCCCCCATCTCGTCATCTGCCTCCGTCCCAAAGTGATTGTTGTTTTCGTTTCCTTGTCGTTGAGACTGAGTTGGGATGACATGAGGGTGAGCGATCCTCGACGGTAGAGGGCGAACCTGAGGCAAGAACCTAGGAAGGTGATTGTGGTCGACGGCTCCGGGTATGGAGGGAGCTCCTTCATCACCTTAGGTTCAACCCTATCCCCTTTCTTCCCCCCTTATTAAGTTAGAATTCCAGTGTGGTGTAAATGCTTTTACATTACCCTGTCGGTAGTTCTTTTGAACTATGAACTGGTAATTAAGCCTGAGTCTTTCAAGGTCCGGTTGATGTCACTAACTCCAAATGACCCACGTGGATCGACCAATGAGTGACGTGGGAAGCAAAATTTTGCCACATCGAATCCCGTTAAGTCCACGTCGGCAGGCTAAGTAACGTCGTCGACGTCGGGCCACAAAATAGGTTAAATTAGAAGTTCGGGCCAAAATCGTATAACAAACAAAGCTTAGGCCAAAACAGAAAGTTGGTCAATAGTTGAGGCCATAATTTGATATTTTGCCTATCAAGAAACTGATACTTAGTTTAGGGATAGAAGTTATACCTTCCCTCACAATTGATTGGAATCCACCAAGCAACCGGGAAAATACTCATGGATTCTAGCTAGAAAACGCACGATGCCAAATAACTTATCCTAGATTAATTCTCCGAAACAATAATTGTTTCGATCAAAACGTAATTGACAGAGAAAACCCTCATATTTTTCTGTCAGCCAACAAGACGACTATATACCTTTTAAAAGAAAGCACCACTTCTTTTTAATTTAAAATACAATTTATATAGATATAAATTGTATTAACTTTAGTAAAATTAAGACCAACTTGTCTAGGATTATTATATATTATTTATAACATAAATTGCTCATAAATATCATATTCATATCCATATGTGACATATTGATGTAATTTTCAGTAGTTGTTCTTATGTGGTGTGACCCTGTGGGATCCCGTCACTCGGGTTATGGAATTGAACATTTTAATTCTGAAATCAAAGATAAAGTTAGCCAACATACAATGATCCCCAAATAACGCAGACGAAATACGCCGGGCAAATCGTGATCCTAAAACAATATAAAATGCTTGTGTCTATTCTTTGTCTCATGATGTCCGAATAATCGTAGGGTAGTAATCTGTCATCCTTGTCGAAACCATATGATTAACCATTAATCATTGAGATCTCCATTCATCCAAGGCCCGTGGACGTCATCCCACATTAATACGAGGGACAAATGGTTTCTTGATGTGAAGACTCTCCACACACAGTCCGTGTATAATGTAGCAACCACTTTTATTAATCCTAGTTACGGAGATCCTTTGATGAAACCAACAAAATACATTTATATGTTGGAGTGAACCATCTCAACCATAAAATTCCAGACACATGACAAAAATACAATCCTATTGATATTTCATATCGGGTCATTCCAATCACCTAAACCCTTTTATATACTTGTGCGATTGGATAGATAACTCCTTATCACATGACCTGTAAAACATAGTCATAATCTAATCAACACACTAATCTTATTCAATAATCAGTGTTCATTTCTAATTATCAAGGTTAGGGACATTGTAGAGAAATCTGTTGGATCGTTCAGGAACACTAAGAGGGGGGTGAATTAGTGTTTATAACTTTTTCGCCCTTTTCTCAATGTAAGCGGAAGCATACTATAACTCAGCAGAGCGTTTCTCAGAATGAGATCTGCTTCGCTGTGACCGTTACGATTTTGTCGAGTAGGTTTTCGTACGAGTATTGCGCGATCGTAATGGACACAGTAGTTTATAGTGGTTCGGTCTAAATCGACCTACGTCAACTTTCCACCAACAAGGTGATTCTACTATATAATATAATGGGTGCAAAGAGCCCTTACACTAGGCGTTTGGTTCTCACAAAGTGAGATTTAGAATCCTGTATAATTGATGATCACTCCTGGCAACGGTCAGCTCCTCACACAGTGGACGTCTTCTCGTTTCCAGCAGAATGATGCTTTTTCTCAGCAGTTGGTAGCTCAATGGCTTCCACACAGAACGTTGTCGCTCAGATGTAAGCCTGTCTATCACAGCACACAGACAACGTTATGTCAAAGATTAAACCCTCAGATAATAATCCTTACAGTGACAGAAAGACTTCTCAGAGAGCAGCTCGTTTCTGTTTCACAGTAGAGGATTGCTTCAGCACTTTTGTCGTTTAGCAGAGGATTTCCACACAGATCTTGTCTCTCTTGGATATGACTGTAATTGCTTAAGAGACAACCACGAAGTTGATCACACAGATCACCACAAAGACCACAAAGAGAAGAACCACAAAGAACCATAAAGATAACCACAAAAACCACTAAGAAAGGGTATACGTCCTACACTCAGTTCGGATGTGCACGGTTACCACAGCCGTGACTCACTGCACTGCACACCTAGTGCCTAGGGTGGAATTTTCTACTCCGGCGGCTTCCATGCAACCTGCTCTACTATCCGTCCCCAGGAGTTCGAGACATCTGCACGGCACCCCTGTGCTCGGGAGGACCTCTTTTCACTCCGGCGGCGTTCCCACCTCCTGCTCTACCCTGCAGGCACGAGACTTCTGGCGCGCACCCGCAAGTGCGTGTCTAACTGCTCAAACTCCGTAGGTTCGAGACTTCCCTGCGAAGAGTCACGACAAGAATGGCTTCTTGCCAATGGGTTAGCAACTGGTTACTGAATTCGGCACAGGTATTCACTTAGCTTCCCTCAGACGATTTGCCAGCCGCTCGTTAAACACACCGAGGACACCTAGTACCTCTCACCACGATCAAAGGATCTGACCTCAGCACCTTGACACTCTCACACGCAGCTTGTAAGAGAAAGAACCAGGAGACACTTAGCACCTTCCGCTCTCCGTCGATGCACAAAGCTTACTTAGACCACTTAGGCCACTCAGACCACTCAGACGCACAAAGGCGCTTGGATCTGTCGTCTTTGATCTGATTATATTGGAGAAGGAAGCATAGAAAACGTCCAGGCAATCTTCGAGATTTGTTACCAAAATTGGCAGCCGGGACTCAGCAACGGTCTGCTCACCCGATTGTTGTGCTATGAAGAGTAAGTACCAACGGTAACTTTCCTCTCTTCTCTTAGTCAAATAATCTATTTCTAATATTTATGATCTGATCATAATCTCATCCGATCGATTATAATTAATCAAAAATATTTGATTAAATATTTCATCCTGTTCCAGCGTAACATTGCTACAGGATATTAGAAACATATTTTGTTTCTAAAAATAAACTTGGAAAGATAATCTCATAGTATTTAGTTGCCTAAATCTTTATAATGAGATCATTAAGCCACATTTAAATGAATTTGGACACTCAGACGAATGTTCTAAGATAACCCAAAATAAAACGTGGGTATTGAAAATTTGTTTCTATATTTTCAATATATATTCGTAATATCACAGCAACAACTCACTGTAACATATAACCGTTACCAGCTGTGATTCCGCAACACATTGCTCAAGCTCATCACTAGGGCCAAGCACGTAACTCATGAAATATTACTGCTGACCATCAGTAACGCGCTGCTTAAGTTCATCATCAAAATCAGGTTAACAAAATCATAATAAAATAATGGAGTTTTACAACTCAGGTCATCAACCTTCGTGATTCATATATTATGATAACTCAAGGAACAACATGATAAAATCATTCAGTAATAAACTAAACATAAAATTGATTGGGTATATGACATAATGCTAACATAAACATGCTAAGTTGTGTTCTCAAAACCCGTCTTAAGACGAGTTTATAAAAGTATGTTAATCTATAATGAGTGTTCATTATTTAGTTAAATAGAATCAAGCCGAATTAATTATATATATAATTTCACATTTCTTTTTTTTAGAAAACTAATCTTACAACTTTTTTTTTCCTTCTTCTTGTACTAAAAAGTTTCTTTCTTTTTTTCAATATTAAAATAAAATTTTTTGGTTGGGATAAATACGGTTTCATTGAGTTTGAATAGTTTGGTTTAAGAAAGAAAACCTAAAAAGAATTTGGTTTGTTCTATTTGGTTCGATGCACATTGAGCCAACTGAATACCGATATAATTGCATTTCGAATTAATAATAAGGAATTTAATTTTTGTATTATATTTCTACTCCATGAAATGGTCCAAATGATAAAATTCATGCAATATTTTTTTTCATTTTTTCGAGAATATGTCACTTTGAAAATGTATTAGAATGTATGCTAAGGTATTAAGATATATCAGATGGTGAGAGTGACATTAAATTAATTAATCAGTGAGGAAACATTAAACACTAAAAGAATAATGATTAAGATACAAAAAGAATATTTATTATATGCTAAAAAGTAAGTATCGTATATGAGTACGCCATATTTTACTTTTTGTTAGAGCGCTTTGAACTATGAATTTTAAGCTTAAAGTTTTGGATATCCTTCTAAACTTTGAGTTTAAAACTCAGAATTCGTTCAAACACATGATGGAGTGAACGAATTTGGCCGTTCAGAATTAAGTGAACGAATTTGGGAGCGAAAGAACTTAAGTTTGAAACTCATAGTTCGTAGAGAGGTGCATCTTTCCCTTTGAATTGAATGTTATAGAATGGATTCTATTCGTGTCATGTTTATTAACCATAAATAAGGTGGAATGTAATTGTGGTTTCCTTCCGCAAACAAAAAGCCCTCTTCACCTCAGATTTCTTTTTACCAAGGTGGAACAATTTTATTTTCTGAATGACATTGAAATAGGAAAAGAAACTTTTCGATAATTTGATCGGATTGATGAACTGTTTTTACCACATTAAATCTTTTTTAACTAATTCGATGTTTCTTAGGTTAATTAGTACTTCTTTTAAAGGTGTGGTAAAATTAATCCGGGAAGTAATAATAAAATAATATAACAATATTCCCATTTCGACCCTCCACGCAAAGACGATCGACCAAAGGCCGAAAGCAATCCTCCCTCCCTCATTTCTCTTTCCTTCGGCGAAATATTTTAGTGATGGCGTCATTTGGCGAAATATCAAGTAACAAAACTCTCCTTCTTCCCCCTCCGTTAAACTACAAAATCCCTTTAACGTCGCCGTATCTCCCCCCCGCACCGTCTCGTCTCCTCTCCTATCTCGTTCGTGGCTCCCGCTGCCTCCGCTTTACGGCGTAATTGATCGAACGAATTTACCCGCGGAGTCATCGCCCTTCGTTGTCTCTTTCTTGTCCGGCTGTGGACGGTCGCTTCTTTGATTTCGGTATTCTGACCCGCGGATGCAAGATTTCCGCGCGGGGTCGAGAAAGAATCGAGGCGATTGGCGTTCGCGTCTTGTCTCGTGAGAGAACTCGTTGCCCGGTGGTGGCAATCGGGGTTTGGTTCAAATTTTTAATTTGGTCGGAGTCGCATGTGCGGAGGGTTTCTGAGTTGAGGAAATCCCAGGCAGTGTGATTATTTGAAACCTGAAGTTCCATTGCAAGTAAGAAGCTGAGTAGTTATGATAGTGTTGTTCGCGTCATCTTCTGACATGCTTCTTGCCAGAAAGTATTGCTCGGCTTTTTTGTTGCGCTGATTTCCATGGCGGTGTCTTGTCATCCAAAGAATGTAATTATCCGTGACTTGATTCGGGTTTGTGCTTTTCTGCCGGCTTGAGTTTGTTAAATTTATTCCTGGTTTCCGGTTGACTGCGTCGGAGGTTTTAGGAGAGGCTTCTTCCACTTTTTGTGTGGTTGAGAGGTTCAGAATTCAAAAGTAATCTATGGTGTTGACTGCCTTGCGTTATATTTAGATGGATGTTCCCCCGGTGGAACGATATAGTGATTGTAGTAGCGACTTTTACCCCTTGCTGATGGAACGTGGAGAGTGTCATAATGAGCATATTGTTGACATGAGGGTCAGTGCCGATTCGTCTTCTCGTTTGTATCCCGACGAATCTTCTAGCAGCCGGGAAGCAGCAGAAAATCAAAACACGCATACAGGTGGTGCTAGTACAACACCAGTGTCCGAATCGTCGATGCCTTCCGGCAGCGGTTCAAATGCTAGAAGCTCATCTGCTGGGAGGGCAGGGGATGCTCGTCGCCGCAGGAACCCTCTGAATTCAGGGCTGTGGATCTCTGTAGAATTAGCCCTGACAATGAGCCAAATTGTGGCGTCCATTGTTGTTTTGTCAGTATCGAGGCACGAACATCCACGAGCCCCGTTGTTCTTGTGGATTGTTGGATACTCGACTGGATGCTTTGCTACTTTACCTCTCCTCTATTGGCGTTACCACAATCGTAATCAGCTGATTGAGCAAGATGCCGGCCAATCCCGATCTGGTACATCACAGATCAGCGTACCTGCTGGACCATTTTCTGTCTCAGTTTCTAGAAGTTCAGATGGGGATGATCGTCATGTTGCTCCTGCTGCTTCCCCTAGATCTAGTCAACGAGCACGTCTGAATGCCAGGTGATGACCCTGAATGTCATTTTCCTTTCACTGGAAGATTCTGATAACAAAAATTTCTCAAAGAAAAAGCTACAGAATCTATACCCACTGACAATTCCCTATCTATAATTCATTTTCTGAGGCAGACTGAAGGCACTGATAGATTACTTCAAAATGGGGTTGGATTGCTTCTTTGCTGTTTGGTTTGTGGTGGGCAATGTTTGGATCTTCGGAGGTCGCTCTTCCGCGAGTGATGCTCCTAATATGTACAGGTAATTTAGTACTTTTGGATGGGATTGAAGATACTACCATCTGTTGTTTTGCTATACTTCCCTTTTCTTCTGTTTGGCAGATTATGTATAGTTTTCCTTACCTTTAGCTGCATTGGATATGCTATGCCTTTCATCTTGTGTGCCACCATTTGCTGCTGCCTGCCATGTGTAATTTCAATCCTTGGGTTTAGAGAAGATCTGTCGAGGACACGGGGAGCTACGGATGAGGCTATCCATGCTCTCCCTACTTACAAGTTTAAGCTGAAAAAATCTCGAAACGGAAATGATGTGGAAAACCCTGGTCTGGGTGAAGGAGGAATCATTGCTGCTGGAACAGAAAGAGAACGTATGATTTCCGGGGAGGATGCCGTAAGTATCCTTTAATACTGCACATTGCTCATCAAATATCTCTATTGGCAGGACTTTGCTGGCGCTTGGCATCAATGCTAATGTAGAATGTCTCTTTTCTGTTCAGGTTTGCTGCATTTGCCTGGCAAAGTATGCAAATAACGACGAACTGAAGGAACTATCGTGCAGTCACTTCTTTCACAAGGAGTGTGTGGACAAATGGTTGAAAATAAATGCACTATGTCCCCTATGCAAGAGCGAAGTTGGAGTTATGGCAGCAGGATCAGAAGCCAACGCGGATGCCTCTTAATGTCAGATACGGGATCGTCAATCGGCCATTGCTCTTGGGAATGCTCTACAAATACTCGGGTAACTGCTGCGCTTGCCTGAGGTTTACCGGACCCAGCTGCATTACTTTGTTTCCCCAGTGGCCTTATAATGAAGAAAAAGGAAATGTGTTGGCGTAGCTTGTAGATAAAGACCGTGTGCTAAGGAAAAAAAGAAAAAAAAAAAAGTTGTTAGGAGATACTAGAGGAAGTCCTTATGTGTATGACTTAACTGACGATCAGCGCACCAGGCGAGTTTTTATCCATTAAATGCTAAGGTTGGAATTACAGAAAAAAAGGCAAAATATCAATTTATAGTCTCAACTTTGAGACAATTTTTTTTTTCATCATTAACTTAGTTTGTTATATAATTTTGTCACTAACTTTTATTTTTATTTTAATTTTGGTCAATCTTGAATTTTATCACGCGTAAGTTAAACAAACCTTAATAGACAATTTTCATTTATCGACTAAAAAAGAAATAAATAAAAAAATAGAAAATTACATTGAAAGTTCTCGTATGTTTTTTTATTTTAAAATTTTGATGGACAAATCAAGTGAATTGGAAGATGAAATTAAATAATAATTGCTGATGATGTCAAAAAATACGCAAAATCGATGAAGGTCGGATGATGTTCTATTAGGGTGTTGCTACTACGGGTAAAGTAGATTATGAGGCAAATGAATGAGAGGTTAAAACTCCACTATTATAGGACATGTGTCGGACTATATTAAGGCCTTGTTTGGCTTTTCCAAAAGAAATTAAGATTGGCCAAAATCAAAATAAAAACAAAAGTTGGTAACAAAATTATATAACAAAATAAGTTAATGATAAAATAGAAAGTTGGCTCAAGTTGAGGTCATAAATGTATATGTAGACATTAAAATTTTACTAATGTTGAAATAGTGTCATTCGACTCAAACCATGTATTATATCGGCTGAATATGATATAAAATATTCAAGGGGATGATATTTGAATTTTATAAATTCAAGCCTAACCCAATAAAAGAAATAAACTAGGCTTGACCCATACTTCGGGCCAATCCTAAGTCCGGCCCAATATGGCCCTCAAGCCGATGCCTCTTTATCCCACATCGGAAAGAGAAGGCACCTAAGGGTCATTCAACTCCAATATAAAGGGAGTCCCCTCCTCTCCATTAGGACACAACTTGAAGAGTGAGGAGCTCCTTCGATAGCGAAGTTCTTGAGCAACTTTTCCTCACTCGATCGACGATGAAGTTCTTTCAGATCAAGGTTCAGTAGCCCGGTGTTCTTCGCCCATCTTCAGAAGAATCTCCACATCAAGCTTCTACAATAGCCCTAGTGTTCTTCACCCATCTTTAGAAGACTCCAGATCAAGCTTCAGCAGTCCTGGTGTTCTTCGTCCATCTTCGCCACTCCTGAAGATCCGCCGGATCAAGATCTGCAGCCCCAGCATGTTCATCACATATATCCCTGAAGCTCCAGCGGATATTCGCCAGAACAGCAACCCCTTCCACATTTGGATATCTTGCAAGTATAGAATCAGGGGGCTCATGTGCTTTGTCCGTGATTAGAGATTGAACCCGCTATATTTTCAATACGACAATTTGTATGCCATTTTCGATCTATATATGGACCGTGAGATTTTTTGCGCTCACAAATTTCTGGCACACCTAGTGGGACCATCTCTACCTCTCATCCCTTTACGTCCAAGTATCCAGATGGCTTCAAAAATGATTATGCTGAAGAACTCCATCGATGCTGTGAATAATCAGCTAGTTGGCTTTCCTTCTCACTCGTCTGAAAGCTCTTCATCGCCTGGTTTTCGAAACTTTACCAAGACCAGACCGATGACTGATATATATATAAGGAGACGGAGGAGATTCTAAGATCCATCTCTCCTATGTCACCTCCATCATACAAGGAGGTCACTGAAAGAAACCTTCTCAGCAAGGGTGTCATATCACCAACTCCTTTGGGTAGCTTCTGCAACAACTCATCAGGTCTCCTCTTGGGGATTCTTCATCAGATTGCACTCTAAAATGGAGCTTTGCTGAATCAAGGGCTAAAACACGCAAGCAAATGGAAGAGATAAAAGACATTCTTCGATCTATTTCTCCAAGGTCATCTCCATCCTGTAAGGAGGTCGCTGCAAAGGCTCCAATGAGTAGATGCATTATGTCGCCAGTTCCCCTGCTGAACTTCCATAATAGCTCATCGGAGGACTCTTCACCAAATCGATCTCGAAGCGCCGGTGAGGTTGATCTAGATGAGAAGTTAGATGAAATTATGCCAGTTATGACTGCTGATACCCCATCATTGGAAGACCAAGTTGCATCTCTCGCCAAAGTAGTAGAGGCGATGACGAAATCCATGAAGGATAGGGATCAACAACTTGAATATGCCATTAGCAGGCTCGAGAATAAAGAGTCTGTAAGAACATCTGATGAAGGAGGTTCTCATATTCGCAAGGATAAAGACAAGAACGTGATGAATGTGGATGATTCACCGAAGCCTGTATCTGCCTCTATTGATGCTCCAGTCTCAACTAGAACAATGAAAGAACTAATACAAGAGGCCCTGAAGGATGAGCTTGAGGGAAAATCTGCAATATCTTTGGCGTACTATAATCCATACAACCAAAGAATCGAAAGCTTGAGCATGCCAATGGATTATCAGCCCCCGTACATCCAACAATTTGATGGGAAGGGGAATCCAAGGCAGCATGTGGCTCATTTCGTCGAGACTTGCAACAATGCTGGTACATATGGAGACTTGATAGTCAAACAGTTCGTCCGCTCCTTGAAGGAAAATGCCTTTGACTGGTATATCGACATAAAACTAGGAAGTATTGACAGTTGGGAGAAATTGGAAAGGGAATTCTTGAACCGCTTTTATAGCACACGGCGTGTGGTGAGCATGATCGAGCTTACTAACAACCGTCAATGGGAAGGCGAGCCTATCATTGATTATATACAACGATGGAGAAACCTAAGCCTGAACTGTAGAGATCGCTTGTTTGAAGTGACGTCGATAGATATGTGCATTCAAGGAATGCTCTGGAGGATTCGCTATATTTTGCAAGGGATCAAACCTCAATCTTTTGAGGAACTGGCGACAAGAGCGCATGATATGGAGCTGAGTTTTTTAGGAGTCGGTGTGGGAGATCTTCCGGTACTTGAGCCATCCAAGGGAACAGGAAGACCTGTTGGTAGAACTAAGGGCAAGCCTGCCATCAAGGATAGCAAGAAACAATTGCTAGCTAACGATGTTGTTCCTGTCAAGGTTTCGAATGCGAAGGAGAAATGACAATTGAGCACTTCAAGCCCTACTCCAGTAACTCCTCCGATAGAGAAGAGGCGACCAACTTTGGAGGAGAGGCAGAATAAGCAATATCCTTTTTTGGATTTACATATTGTAGATATATTTGATTTTCAGCTGTCTGTTAAGATGATAGAACTTCCGCCGTCAAAACACCCACAGCAAGCGAGTCAAGCAGGAGATCCGAATTTTTGCAAGTATTACCGTGTTTTGGGCCATCCTATCGAGAAGTGTTTTGTCTTCAAGGAAAAGGTTATGGAGCTGGCACGATAGAACAAGATTGACATGGGCTCGACGGTTTCCTCAAACTTGGTGGACGTAACAAGTTCTGATGCCTCTAATATTATCTTCGAGTCGTTTAGACCGATGAGATGGTTGCTTTCCGACATCCGAAAGTGATACTGACATCCGACATGCTGAAGAAGGTTGGACTTTGGTAACTTATAGAAGGAAACGAAGAAGGACTCCTAAGCTCAGGAGAAGAAACTTCCTATTCGGATAAAAGTCTCTAAAAGAAGTCCAAGGAAAGCAAGCTTCATAAAAAATATAGAGAAGTGAACTTCTTTTGATAAGATAACTACTAAGACGCCATCCCCAATATTGATATGGGATTTTTACCCCGAAAAATTTTCAAAGGCTTGCGACTTTGTCTAGATGTTGTCACCATATTGACATGGATAAAGAGCAGCCCAATCAAAAGGTTGGCATTCCAGATAGTTCTACTGTGAGTAGGAAACGTGAAGGAGAATTGTCCGATTATTACGTTATCTGATGAAGATCTTCTTGTGGGTCATAAGTCCCACAATCGACCATTATTTGTATCCGGATATACGTGTGGCATGAAGGTTAATCGCATCCTGATTGACCCAAGTTCTGCTGTCAACATCATTTCATCAAAAGCATTGAAGGATATTGGCTTGGGGGTGGATGATCTCTCAAGCAGTCGGCTGATAATTCAAGGATTTAACCAAGGCGGAGAACGAGCCGTCAGAAAAATTTGTCTTTATCTCACTATTGGTGACATGAAATCATGCACGACATTCTATGTTATCGATTCAAGGACGACCTGTAATATGTTGCTAGGTCGGCCTTGGATGCACCAATATGGAGTCGTTGCATCAACTCTTCATCAATGCTTCAAGTTTATTAAGGACAGAGAGCCATGTACAATATGGGCGGATGCTAAGCCCTTCACAGAAGCGGAGTCATACTTTACTGATACTAACTTTTATTTAAACAAGAATGTAGATGTGGAGGCGTCAAATTTAAGGCCTGTCATGAAGAGCGTCTCAAAAGAGTCAAGCGAAGATGTACCATCCATACAACAAGAGAAATCTTCAGCTGATCTTATGCCTGAAAATTCATAGGCAAAAGATGCGACGAAACAGAGCATACCAATTTTGCGTTACATCCCTAGAGCATTCAACAAAGCAGGAGCACCGCCTTTCGTAAGCAATGATAGTTCAAAAGTGATATTTTCGAAAGAACTCAATTGGCCAGTGACAAAGCTCTCAACAGTGGGCCCCATGAACGCATCGCTAAAATTTTTTGTTCAACCAAAGCAGGGGGCAATTCTCTATCCGGATTCATTGCCCGATAAGCGCACCAATTGGTTTGATCCAAATGCTTTTTAGATTACTTTCTGTAGCAGGCTACACTGAGGACTTAAAGACACTCAGTGACGCCTTAAAGAAGTTAATCCAGTAGGTGATAGACAAAAGTCAAAATTGGGTCTTGGGCATGTTAACTCCTAAGCCCGATTGTCAGCCAGTGAAAGACGCCTCAACCCAATACATCGAGGCCAATGATGAAACTATCAAGGTACAGGCAAGAACTTCAGTATTCGATCGACTTGGAGCCCCGCCCGAACGAAAATCGGTATTTGATAGACTTGGTGCTCTAGAGGAAAATACTGATGCTCGGAGACCTGCACGACTAAGGTTAAGCCAAGCTCCAAGAAGTCGAATGATGTGGAAGAGAGTGGACCACAGGAAAGACATCCCAGTCATAATTGAAAACACGAATGATCTCCGTTGCAAAATTCCTTCCCGGATGAAGCGTCGAACCGTTGTGGAGGTGACTACTGGAGAAGTGTTGAAAATGACACGAAGACATGGATATCTACAAATGGCAATGAGGAGCTATCTCAAGATAACGTTGAAGATGATGTCTCTTCTTATCATTTCATAATTTCAGAGATCGATGAAGACGCATCTCACAAAGAAGATGATGCGGAAGGTGCTTCTGAAGTATTAGAAGATGGGAAGAAGTCCACTATCGATGAACTGAAGGAAGTTGACCTTGAGAAGAAGGGGATCATCATCCTACTTTCCTCAGTGCAAGTTTAACGCTTGAAGAAGAGGAATTGTATATCCAATTGTTAAAGGAATACAAAGACGTCTTTGCGTGAAGCTATAAAGAAATGCCCGGCCTCGACCCAAAGTTTGCAATCTACAAGTTAGCTGTGAAGCATGGGGTTCGTCCCACAAAGCTGGTCAACGACGTTTTCGTCCGGAGTTGATTTCCCTGATAGAAGTTGAAGTCAATAAACTTATTGAAACTAGATTCATTCGGGAAGTAAAGTACCCAACATGGATCACAAATATTGTACCCGTCAAGAAAAAGAACGGTCAACTTCGCGTTTGTGTTGATTTTCGCTATCTCAACAATGCATGTCCCAAGGATGATTTTACTCTTCCGATCACTGAGATAATGGTAAATGCTACCACTGGCTATGAAGCCCTCGGTTTTATGGATGGATCGTCGGGATATAACCAAATTCGAATGGATCTGAATGATGAAGAAATGACAGCTTTTCGTACACCAAAAAGAATATACTGTTATAAGGTGATGCCAAAGAATGTAAGAGCAACTTATCAAAGAGCAATGCAACGCATCTTCGATGATATGTTACATAAAAATGTAGAGTGTTACGCGGATGATTTGGTTGTCAAATCCAAACGAAGGCATGATCATATTAATGACTTGAGAAAAGTATTTGATAGACTGCGTAAATATCAACTGAAGATGAATCCCATGAAGTGTGCATTTGGGGTCACTTTGTGCAAATTCCTTGGCTTCATCGTCCGACATCGAGGCATAGAGGTCAACCAGTCAAAGGTAGATGTGATTATGCAAATGCCAGAGCCAAGGAATGTACATGAGCTGAAAAGCCTTCAGGGAAAGCTCGCATATATCCGGAGATTTATATCGAATTTGGCCAGACGATGTCATCCTTTCTATCGGCTACTAAAGAAATATACTCATTTTAATAGGATGAAACATGTAAGAATGCCTTCAATAGCATAAAGGCATATTTATCAAAGCCGCCAGTCTTAAGTGCACCAATCCAAGGTAAACCACTCATATTGTATATAGCAGCACAAGAAGCTTCATTAGGGGTCTTGTTAGCCCAAGAGAATGATGACGGAAAGGAGAATGCTTTATATTATTTGAGCAGAACCTTGACTGGTGCAGAACTGAATTATTCTTCAATTGAGAAGACATGCATCGCATTGATGTTTGCTATATAAAAGTTACAACATTATTTGCAAGCACACTCTATTCGCCTCATATCACGAGCAGATCTTATCAAGTACATCATTTCAAAGCTAGTACCATCTGGTCGTCTAGCGAAATGGGCACTCATGTTCCAGGAGTTCGAGATTTCGTATGTGCCTCAAAGGGCCGTGAAAGGGCAAGCTTTGACTGATTTCTTTGCAGATCATCCTATACCAAATGACCGGAAAATTTTTGAGGAATTACCCGATGAGGAGGCGATGTTGGTAGATATTCCCCGTCCATGGAAGATGTTCTTTGATGGATCGGCTACCCAAAGAGGTGCAGGAGCTGGAGTTGTCTTCGTCACACAATTATGCCCAAACAACATGGCTGAAAACCAAGCCCTCATATTAGGGTTAGAAATGGCCATGGATAACAAAGTGCACAGTTTAAGGGTATATGGAGACTCTGAGCTTGTGATCAATCAACTTCTATCTACATACGAAGTTCGCAAGCCAGAGCTTTTGTCATATCATGACTATGCAGTTAAACTCGCAGGATGGTTCCCGAATTTTATGATAAGCCATATACCAAGAAGGGAAAATGCGCAAGCAGATTCCTTGGCGAACCTCGATTTTGTACTCACTTTAGTGGACAAGCAAGATAGTATTCGACTATGTCAAGCTTGGGTGGATCCTCTTACCTTTGATGAGGAAGAAGAGGAAGTCAATGCCATCTCTGTCTATAATGTGGAAGACCATGACTGGAGACAACCACTTATTGACTTTCTTGAGCACGGAAAGTTGTCTGATGAACCTTGACAAATGGTAGATGTTTGGAGACGAGCACCTCGGTTCATATATTTCAAGAATACTCTTTATCGGTGATCATTCGAAGGAGTGTTCTTACAGTGTCTTGGAGAAGAAGAAGCCACCAAAGCAATAGAAGAAGCGCATTTTGGAGTATGTAGAGCTCATCAGTCTAGACCTAAACTTCATTTCTAATTGAAGAGAATAGGTTTTTACTGGCTGACGATGGTGAAGGACTGAATGGAGTATGCCAAGAGATGCCAAGCTTGTCAGTTTCATGATAATTTCATCCATCAATCGCCCGAGCCACTTCATCCAACTGTAACATCTTGGCCATTTGAAGCATGGGACCTAGACGTTGTAGGCCCTATCACGCCTAAACGGTCAGGGGGCCATTCATATATCTTGGCAGCAACTGATTATGTTTCAAAATGGGCAGAAATCGCACTTTTTTGGGAGGTGAAGGAAGAAAAAATTTTCTCATTCATCAAGAATAGTATCATCTTTCGTTATGGTGTGCCTTGCTATATCATCACTAATAATGGCCGTAACTTTTCTAATAAGGCCATGGATAAATTCTACGAGCAATTTAGCTTCAAGTAGTATAACTCTTCAATGTATTATGCGGCTGCAAACAGATTGGCAGAAGCATTTAAAAAGACGCTGTGCAACCTCCTTTAAAAAGTGGTTGATTAAGCTAGAAAAGATTGGCATGAACGAGTTGAATAAGCTCTATGGGCATATCAAACGACATAGAGAACAGCGACCCAAATGACGCCGTACTCATTGGTTTATGGTATTGAAGCGGTCCTCCCACTTGAATGACAAATACCATCGCTACGAGTAGCTATACAAGAGGGACTTTGTCAAGATGATAATGCGCGACTGCGGTTACTGGAATTGGAAGCCCCGGATGAAAAGCATCTGGAAGCACAACAGCGAATCGAGTTCTACCAAGTGAGGATGTCCAAGTCTTTTAATAAGAAAGTACGTTAACATTCCTTCCAAGTTTGTGATCTCGTACTGGCGGTGAGAAAACCTATAATCATAACACACAAGACTGGAACCAGTTCACCTCGAAGTGGGATGGCCCGTACGTCGTCCAAGAAGCTTACACTGGGGGCGCGTATAAGATAGTTGATCAAGATGGAGTGCGCGTCGGACCAATCAATGGGAAGTTCCTAAAGCGATATTATGCTTGAAGAATGATGCTCCATGTCGCATGAGCCTAAACTGCATGACACAAAAAAAAAGAAAAGAAAAAGTCAAAAAAAGCAATAAAAAAATATGTAATACTCCTATCCCGCACGAGTATAAACTGTGAACGGCTTAATAGAAAAAAAACATATAATACTCCTGGCCCGCACGAGTATAACCTGTGAACGACTTAATAAAAAAAATAAAGTCGTGGCCCGTACGAGTATAAGAGATGAACAACTTTAAAAAGAAAGGACTTTTATTATTCATCTGAAATAATGATAGTCATACAAAAAAAATGAAGGAAAGCCCTATTCTAGAGCCTAAATAAGCTAGAAAGTGAAATCAAGCTTCCCAAGTAAATTGGACAAGCTCTTCACGAATCCTTTTCAGCTACTCTCGAAGTTCATTCAAGGAAAAGCGATCTTCATCACGAACTATCCTGACATTCTTCAGCAAGGGTGAATCGTCAGAGAATACCGTAGAGGAAGTGGAAGCAAACCTCATCCGACGTCCCAAAAAGAACAAGCCTACACCCATCGTTGAAGAAAATCTTCCACAAGGGGATGACTCACTTGAAAAAGATCCCCAAGCGACCAAACCTTCGATCGATGATCCTCTAATTACTAAGAAGGAAGGATCCATCGAAGTAGTCCCACCAGTTACCGGTCATTCGACAGTTGATACTTCGACCACTGACAAGAGCAAGATTCCTCCAAAGTCTCTGGAACGAAACCCAGAGTTTGATATGGTAAGACTGAAATCAACGCTTAAATCGAAAGTATGTTGGGATTTTAAATTTTCTTTTCATGCGCAGATCGATTATGAAGACCTATTCACGCCAGCTTCGCCCGAAGCAGAAGATCCTTCAATTACTGTCGGAGCGCCAAAGAGAGTTCGAACGAGAGGGTTAATAAGAACGTCAATACAAACGTTCCCCAAGATGCTAACCCTACGCGGGACGTAGATGTATATATTTCAAATTCATTTTAAATAAATCTGAATTTTACTTGACTCTTCACGTATTCAGGTCTATTCAATTCTTCTGATCCAACCATTGGCGAAACCATTCCTGATCGAACCACCGAAGTCACATAATTCAAATGTGACGACACCCCTGTTAACTCTTATCCGGAAATATCTTCGCAGGTGAATGTCGCTCCCTTGACGAAACCAGAACCTCTTAGGGACAGTGTAGAAGAATAAGCTCTTCCTTCGGTAGATGCCATGCTTGCTCCAACAGGTACAATATCTATAGAGAACGTCGAAGGGGAATGCGAACGCCGGAGGCGTCCAGGGAAATGGACATCACTTTCTTCGAACTCTTTGAGAAAATGAAGGTAATAATCCTCGCTGTCTATAGTATTTCCAAAATATAGACTAAAGTATATATTTTTTTTAGCATAATGACTTAGAATTATCGCCAATGATGGTCCCAGCGAATGCCGGTCATGTGGCCTCATCGAGCAATGTGAATCGGGTGAATATCGATCCAAACGAACCTTCTAGGCTTGCACTGAGATTGCTTGAAGCGCTGCGCCGCGAAGAACCGTCAAGCTCCAACTTCGATGAGATCTTCCAGATCATTGACGCCATTGAAAGACACGTCAAAGAACCAATTACTCTGAGGCATATGTCAAAACGTCAGGGAATCGTTTGGATATCCTGGGATGACTGGGAGAAGGTTCTTTCGGACGATAAGCAATGGAGGGAATTTTCTTTGAAGCTAACCGATGTCCAATCTGCCAAGACAAGATGACAACGATTGTTACTGAACATCGACGTTTGATCGAAGAAAACCAATGGATGAGGGCTGAGATCGCAGAACTATCAATGAAGTTAGAGAAAGATGAAGCTGAGGAGGCTATTCGAGAAAGAGAAATGACAGCCTCCCCACATACGAGATTTAGGAGTTGGTCTCGTTCCAAAAGGCTGAAGGCGCAACAGCTCTGAAGAACAATTCTCGAATATGCTTAGTCAACTTACTAAGTGGACTCTTGCATGGTTCTGGACAGCGACCAATATCGATGTTAAATCATCGATTTAAATGTTCTTGTTCTTGTTGTATTTTTATTTCTTTTCCTTTGTGTTGTGACTGACTTGAATGAGTAGTGCATTCGACCTGTTGTTCTCAATCGAGCTTGTAGGCCCAAGTTCCCAATCGTCTCATTCAACACTAATTAAATGGACGCTTGAAAATATAAATTAATTAAATAAAGTTGTTGAGATTCTCCGAGAACTGTTAAGATTTCCTAGGGACTGTTGGGATTAGCCTAAGTTCTCAACCTTAGACCCAATGAAAGCCTTGACTTGAGTTCTCAACCTTAGGCAGAAGGTTAGCTCTGATTGTTTGGTGTCGTGAGGTGGCATAAGGATTGCCCAAGTTGCAAACCTCATCTCATGGTATCGAGCCTTCAGAACTTCTCCTCCTCCTCGGAACTCCATTCCAAATATTGCTTGCCGTGAAAGCCTCAATACTAGTGGACTTCTGAGGTAGGTTCTGGAGTAAACGAGGTAGGGACATTGAAGGTAACCTTAACTACGGATGCTCTCCAAGCAAGGGAAGGGTGGGACAGAAAGCCGGTTGCTGCGACAATCGATGTTCGTGTCCCCAATGGTTCCTGCGACAATCGAAGATCGAAGATAGGACTATTTAGTTTTTGATGGAATAAAGAACTTCCAAAAGGTTAATAATTATTGCACCTAAGTTTTTTTTTTTATAAGTAATAATCTATAACCCATAAAAAATAGTCAGTACAAAAACCACAGGGGCATACCCTTGGAAATCAAGCTGTCACGAAACTAACGTATACCCCATATACGTACCTAAAACAAGTAAATCAATTTATGTACGTGGCGATGACACAAGAATAAATGTAGCCAAGTCCTGGGAGGCAACATACGCTCGCCTATGCGACGCTTATTACGTTCCATCCACACGTAATAAACACATCCAACAAACATCCGAATGAAGGACTGATGATGTCGTAGGGTGGCTCCAGCTGGTGTGACTAGCAGATTAATTATGGCGCTGAATCTACGTGGAAAATTCGGAGCCACAAGTCGACCAAGAGTGTACTGCCGTACCTCCGCTGAGTATGAGCATGTGAAGAATAGGTGGTCGAATCGCTCTCTTCTCAATCCATATAAAGCACAAGTCGAAGAAGAAGAAATACCAAGAGAAAAGAGCATATCCGAAATGTATAGCCTTCTCTGAACGGCCAGCCAGAGAACAAAGGAGAACCGTGGCAACATAGCCTTAGACTAGACAAAACTAGCCCAAGGAACAGTCTCATACTCGCTGCAAATATACCGCCATGCAGAAGCAATAGTGAAAACGCCATCGGACCGTAAGGACCAGACAACCTTATCAGGTATACCTGGTGATGGGTAACATGTAACCGGCAGGAGCTCATATAGCCTGTCAAAACACGCACGCCTATGCCGATGAATCCTCATATCACCGTCATCAACATAACTCCGCCAGCTCGGATCCAAAAAGAAATCCGCCACAGACACAGTATAAGGAATCCCTGACCGCTCGATCTCCTCACGTCCAAAGATCTCCACCAAAGGGCCTAATGGAGACCAAGAATCATACCAGAAGGAAATCCTACTCCCATCACCCATACGCCACGAGATAAGTCGGCGGACAAGGTGCCTCAATGTCAATAATCGTCTCCAAATCCAAGAACACCTATCCGGCTGCCTCACCTACCAGAACGACTTGCCCCTCAGAAGATACGTCCTCACCCAACAAGCCCATACGGAGTCCTCCGGATCAACTTGTATTTTGTTTACTTTATAGTGAATCGACTTCATCTCATCGATTAAGTATTGTTTGAAACATCGTCTATCCCTATTAATTGTGACCACAATTCGGGACATCAAAGTCTAATTTCCTTGGAATGTATATCCCATATAGTCGGTCGATGGAGTTTCAAATGTTTTCCCATTAACCTTCAAGGCATGCAGCTCACCATTTAAATATGACAAATGATAAGCGTTTTTAGGGTACACTTCGTCGATTCTCAAGGGACCGTTCCAGGTAAGAGACCATTTGCCTAGAAAATAATCTCTCTTCCCAATCGGGAGGATCATCTTCCAAACTTAGTCTCATTTCTTGAAGGATTTGAGAACAACCCTTTTATTATAACTGCGGGTGACCCTTTCCTTTTGAACCTGAATTCGATTCAAAGCTTGAAAGCGTACTGCCTCTAAATTTTCTAATTCGATGTACATCGATTCTTCATAATCGATAGTGTTATTTTCCTAATATTCTAAAAATCTTCTCGATTTATAGAGAACCTCGATCGGGAGGATGGCGTCATGGCAGGGTTGTCGAGCAACATTTTTAACACAAGAGAATTCGACACTACATATACCTTATTACTTCCGATATAATATCGAACCTTCATGACAGCGTAGTATAATGAGAGGCATAGTTTTTCATTGTTAGTATACCTATATTCGACAGGAGTAAGAATTCGGGACAAGTAGCAAATAACTCGTTCCTTCCGCTGGTTATCTTCCGGTACGAATATCAATCCTAAGACCTTGTCACCAGCTGCGATGTACAGCGAAAAGAGTTGATCTTGTTTTAGAGGAACTAAAACAGGCGGATTGATGAGGTATTTTTTAATAGCTTCGAATGATTCCTGATGTGAATCAGTCCATTTAAAACTCCCTTGTCCTTGCAACAAGTTGGAGAATGCCGTTGTTCGACCGGCGAGGTTACGTATAAATCTTCTTAAATAATTCACTCGTCCTAGAAAAGCCTGGAGCTGTTTCTTGGTCGGTGGAGGTGGAAGATCCTGAATTGCTTTAATCTTGCCCGAATCGATCTCTATGCCTCGATAGTGAATAAAAAATCCCAAAAATTGACCAGCGCGAATGCCAAAGGCACAATTCAGCTTCAGGCTATGTTTCCTCATTTGAAGAAAGGCCTTTCGAAGATCATTGGCATGACAATCATCTACTAACGATTGTACGACAATATCATCGATGTAAACCTCGACCGTTGACCCAATAAATGGACTGAAGATGAGGTTCATCGCTCTTTGATAAGTCGTACCAGCATTCTTTAAACCGAATGGCATAAAACCTATTCAAAAATGCCAAAGGGACAACGTAAAGCAGTTTTATTAACGTCATCCTCAGCGATGAAGATCTGATCATATCCAGAAAAACCAGGACATAATCTTATGTCCAGATGTCTTATCGATGAGTTCATCCGCTATCGGCATCCGATATTCATCTTTTGGAGTTCCTTTGTTAAGATTTCTAAAATCGATGCAAGCTCGAATCTTTCCATTCTTCTTTTTTATAGGAACAATGGAAGAGATCCATTCATTGTATCGAGATGTCCTTATCTATCTGGCGTCGAACGGCTTCTTTACTTCATCAAAGACTTGCTATCTAAGTTCAGTTGCCAACCGGCATGGGGCTTGTTTTTCGGGTTTGATATCTCGCTTAATAGGTAAAATATGTTCGATAAATCATCGATCCAAGCCAGGCATCTCAGTGTAATTCCATGCAAACAATCTTTGAATTCTTTCAGAAGAGTTAATATGGATTGAAATAGATCCTTGTTAATTGGTCCACTTATGAAGGTAGGACGCTGGACCTCGTTGTCACCTAAGTTTACTGTTACTAAGGGATCTCGAGGCGTCATTAAAGTGCATCGATCCTCAGGAGATTCAGCAATAGATTTATCACAATACGTTGTTTTATTCATAGTAGGATGAATTATAACACCAGTCAAATCTACACACATTTTCAAGCCAGGATTCGACTCATCCTTTTCAGCACGCTGGTCGGGACTATCTATGTCCAACGAACTAGTTTCCAGACACATTTCTAGACTAACTACTTGCCTAGTTAGCCTATACACTCATAGTCGCTCTAAGACATCTGCGACTACGTCTTCCTGATCTTTATCAAGCATCTTCAGTCTCCCAGAGGAGTCTTTCGGGCTCCAAGTCCGGGTCATCACCATCAGCATCCTTCTCTTCATTGATGGAGTGAGGAGTAGTCTCTCCGACGACAGGTTCAGCATTTTCCTCCTCGATAGTAGGGAGCAATCTAACGGCTTCTTTAATAGAGTGGAGTATTCTAGCAAGTTTCGCTTCCTTCTGAGCCTGTGCTTCGGCTTCGACAACCGGTAGGCCAATGTCAAAATCCCATCCTGAAGGGGTCGACTATAGGATGAGGAGGGCCTCCATAGTTAACTAGGTACTCAAACTTTCCTGGCGATTCTCCCAGAGGTCCAACATTTGGATCTCCAAAAGAGTGCCTCTTCTTCAGACTCATGTCATCGACAGCTCCGACGATATTTCCTGTATAAATCTCGACAGGGTTAAAGCAAGAATTAATAAACGAATCAGCTTTAACAACATCAACCTCAGAATCAAGCCAAAGCATAAGTTCTCGATGAAGAGTAGAAGGAATTACTGCTGCTTTATGCAGCCAATCTCGACCCAAGAGTGAGGCGACAGTTGTATCGACATCCACTATAAAGAAAGCAGTATTCATTGTAGACCTCCCAACATTAAACTTAAGTAGAAAAATGCCTACACATTTCGACATAAGGCCATCGAAACCCGTTATGGCTACATCGGTGTTAGTAACATCAGTCTTATCATACCCTAAGTATTTAAAGGTGCGCAGAGGCATCACGTTGACTGTCACACCATTATCGACCAAAACTTTCTTCAAAGAAACTTCATTGAACTCTGCTTCAATATACAGAGAATGCGTTTGAAATTGCATTGAAGGAGTAGGTTTGATAAACCAATTTACGGGAAAACCAGTAGGACAACGAACGACTCAAGGAGTTGAAGTTTTGAAAGTACCTGGGATAGATTGATCGATCAATGGTCCTGCAAACTCTGTATAAAATAATCACGTTACACTCTCTACCAGGTTGTTTGGGACATCATCCTCAGATTCCTTCTCTTTTTCCTTGGAAGGATCATCATGACGAACATGTTCAACTACTATAAATATGTTATCACGATCGATTTCTCCTCCTTCTAACGTTGCAGGGTCAACGGACTTTCGTCGTTTCTCCTCTACTCTCCTTCGACGTCTCTCTTTTCTTTTCCTACTACTCTTAGACGGGAGCGGAGACCGTTGGTTATTCACCTGTCTCCAGTCATCATCGTCAGAATGAGAAAAGTCAAGTCGACATCGACATGACCGATAGTATTCAGGATATACTTGAACAAACTCTCCTTTGCGAGGATTGCATCCTTGTACCTGCCCTTCCTCCTCTTTGTGAACAAAAATAGGGATAAAATATAATGGATTAGTGTCGATCATACCTTGAACTGGATTGTCGACCAGGATGATGTCGAACTTGTTCGCTGAAAACATGACAATCACCTTCTGCAGGTAATTGTACGAGCATAAATTGCACAGCTGAGAGATTAATATCTTGTTCCTCAGGATAGGACTGCATCGACGACATGTGTCAGCTTTCTCGAGAAACTGTGCTATAGGGGGTCCATCCCTGATGGCTTGCTCATCGAGGCGTGGAGGAGGTCGCTGTCGATCTAACACATTGCCCCTTTTTCCAGTCTCCTTGAATAAGTCACATTGCCCCTCTTGCCAGTCGATCCATCACTGAATCCGCATCGCAGTTGACAGTCAGTGGGGCCGCTTGTGCCTCGGGACAGTGAGGTGCTGCTTTTGCGTTCTGAACGACATGCTCCTTATCAGGAAAGACATTGTGAGCGTCAGGTGCGGATCCTCTCCCCCTGGGGTTTCAATTGAATGCTTTCGAAGGCTCCTTGCGAGAAATCCCTATCGCAGCTTTCTCCACCAGTGTCAGATTGAACCAGTCTTTTGTCTGAGTATGAGTCTAAGTTCTTGAAAGTGAAACACTTATCAATGGTGTGAATCTTATCCATATGCCACCAGCAAACTTCGTTCTTCGGCTTCGAAGCAGCCACTGGGCAAGAGACGACCCCTTTGTCGAGAAGCCCCTTGAACAACTTGTTGACCACATAAGTTTCTCCAGAAATATTGGATTCCTGAAAAGCACGTCGAACAATATCAACCATGTTAATGTTGAATGTATGTACTTCACAATTAGTAAAAGGTTTTTGATCGACGGAAGATAGCTCTTTCGACTCCTGAAAACAGAGAATCTTCGATGCAATAAGATCCTGAATTAAATTCCTAAAGGTCAAGCAATCACGGATGGCATGGGTAAAAGACCCAAGGCCACTTACAATAGCTTTTCTTCTTCTTCCTATCAGTCTGAGGAGTCGATGGCCAGATTTCAGTTTGATTCGATCTCGTTTGTGTAACCGGTCGAAGATTTCGTCAGCCTTCTCAATATTGAAAGAGCATTTTCTCCCTTCATTCGACTTCTGAGATGCTTCCGCTTTGATGTTTTTCTTCGACAGAGGGTTGCAAACAGTAGCTTCGCCTTTGACAAACTTAGCCATATCGACCTCCACAAGCGTGGTTTCGACTTGATATGCCGTACGCTCCCTCGACTCTTCTCTGAGTAAATTTTCATATTTAGTGGCCCTCAAAGAGAGTTCGTAAAGATCCCTGAATTTTTCTCCTTGGAATTTCTTTCGAATTCGTATATCGAGCGCTTCCTGAGCTACACCGACAACCTCATCTTCACTGATCGATGTATTACATCTGAGTCGAGCCTTTCTGAATCGCTGCAGGAAAGTCGCTGCAAGTTCTCCTGGCTACTGTCGCATCTTAGCCAACTCAACCAGAGAGATGGTCGAATCAAGTGTAGCGAAGGCCTGCATGAACTGCGTCTCCTTGTCCTGCCAGTTCTGCACTGAGTTCGGTAGAAGATGAATATACCAGGTAAACGCTGGTCCACTGAGTGAATTAGGGAAGAGTCAAAGCTTCCAGTAATCGTTGTTCGACGCTTCACTGGTCTGATAAGTAAATCGAGCTATGTGCTCCATCGACGTCATCTGATCTTCGCCAGCGAAACGAGTGAAATCAGGGATCTTGAAGCCCCTCAGATACAGATAATCTCGATCGACTACTCGGGCAATGATGTCCCTGTAGCTAACAGGATCGACGGGCATGAGAGGGACTCTAGGGATTTCTCTTCCCAGATGATTCCTGTCAGGATCTCTATTGAAGGTAGGAACTTCCCTGGGAATATCACCGAAAAGGTTTCTCCTCGGGGGTTGGCTTTCTACTTGCGGCTCATGAGTAGGGTTATCGACAGTAGATCGTGTGTAATGACTCTCCCGTCGACAATGAGGAGGTGCATATGCCTGCGGTCGATAATGGTCCTGAGCGTCATCATCAAGATCGACGACATCACTATGACGATTGAATCGATCAGGGTTCACAAAGTCACTTCGATCATCAGAGACATAGCGTGACCTAATTGGTTCAACCCATCTATAATCTTATTTTGCGGGAGGAGGATCTTGAGCGATCTCATGATCAAAACTCACCATGCGCTTTCCATCGCGAATAGCAGCCCTTCTCGCAACAGTTTCGAGAGAGTATTTCAGTATCGATTCTAGCGGCCGACCCCTAAAGTTGTTTCTGCAACTCCAAAAAATTCTCTCGATTTTTGGCCTGAATCTGCAGAAACATGTCTAGAGAGACTATTTTTGGTGCATTCGGCAAAGTGTTCGGCATAGGGGGAGTCTCCCACTCCTGCGCCTGAACATTTTATTGTCCAAAATTCTAGGCATTTTGTTGCCCCATATTCTGGGTAGTTTGTTGCCCATTTCGACAGTTTCGGCCATTGTTGGCAGTCTGGTCCAGCTCAGAATTGGCCTCTGAATCATCGTGAGTATCAGCCATTCTGTTTGCCGCACTCCTGGTTGTTGGCATACCGTGCTAACACACAAAACTTCGCCTTCGGTTCCCACTGTGGTCGCCAAAAACGTGTTCGCGTGGCAAAACACGTCACGATATAACGGGGACTCAAAGTGTTGAAAAGAATGTGGTAGCCAATAAAGTAAACAGACAAAGGAACAAAAGAGAATTCATTAAGTATCGAGAAACAACTTACAGCCATTACAGAGTACCTAAAACAATTGCGTACAGATAGGTTGACAATCAAGCAGTCCTTCAGGGTCATGGAATGGTTGTCGTGTGTCTACAACAATCGGGGCTGGCTTATTTATAAGACACTAACTAATAACCGTCCCCCCGACGCACAGTTACCACGTGGTGATTATTCTAAAACTACCTATCGATTGATTACTATAACGACGCCACTATCAATGCTTCAAATACACCGGCTCCAGACGTTGAGGTCCCTTGTCGATACTGAAGGCGGTAGATGGAACTCTATCTTCGATCACGTTGTCCGTCGATCAGCACTCCCTCGGCCCGTTCTAGCATCGATCCTTATCCTGACGAATACCTCTGTCGATCTCAGTGTCCACCGAAGCCCATCGTGGAGGTCCAAAATGTCGTTTATTATGTAAACACCATCCCCAAACACCGATACCTAAACAAAATACACCAGAAACCATACCTTAACAAGCAAGCACAACAAACCCCCTGGGCGAGAATACCCTGACGCCCTAGCGCTCTAAGCGTTCGCCCTCAACAGTTAACCTACAACCACAAAAGGCCCTAAATCATGCTCAAACCACCTGCAAGTCTTCGACCAAAAAAGGCGAAGCAAGACGAAATTGACTTCTCCCCACCGTTACCTGGCTTCCACTGTAAGGTAGTGGGGAATGCGAAGTTGGGGAAGCATTTAAGGGTCGTATTTAGTAAATCGTATAATACCGTATAATATAAAAGTACTAAGCCAATCATTGTTCATTTCTCTCACAATTTACTAAGCCCACTTTGTAGTTTGTGTCGCGAACTTTGAGGGACTCGCATGCCCGCGTTGTGAACTACGACGTAAGAATGTCCAATCATCTACCGTTAGACAATCTCAATGGCCATTGAATTCACGAGTTGCGTGGAGCGATTCTAGAACACGTATAGTATAGTCCACCGGCCCACTTAACAAAACGAACTGTGACACCAACGTCGAATTCGTCCTTCGAACAATGAAAGTGCCATTGGTTTATCCACCGCAGCCGGGTACCAATAAGTTCATAATGCATGCCAATAGGCAGAGTTTGCGCATGATTACGTCTTCCTCAGCGAACCATATTTTCCAATTTCTTATCAAACTCAATTTCGTCGAAACAACCACCCGTTGTGTGGTTCCATTCGAGGAGACAGACACCGTTGACATCGCAATGGCAGAGGGAGTCGTTGACTGTGAGTTGCATGATGTGCTGTCCATCCTGGTTTGGAACGTGACGGAGTACTCCAACGAGGATTCCTTCAAGGCTGTTGCCATCGAACTCTTCATGATGCAGAAGGCAAGTATGGCCTTTGTTTTCTGTCCACCTCCCTCAGCGTCCACCAATGCGCATGTTGTCTCCACCAAACTTATCTTCAGCAACTTCTACATAGCGAGGGAGCACGTTCATCCTTTGGCGTCGAAAGGAGGTAAGTATCCACTTCTTTGAGGTGCTGCACTTGTACGACTACTCACACACCCTTTTCGCCGACATGTAGGAAGGTTGCGTGTCCTTTGCATTTCTTGAGTGGTGGTGGATTCCGAAGACCAGGATGTTGATGTAGAATGACTAGTGAATGTCTTTTCTTGAAAGGGTCCTACCGACAACCTTGTGTTGGAATTTTTTCTTATTTGGGATGTCATTAATCGTATAGTTTTATATTACATTTTATTTTATTTTGTTTTACTCCAGGCGGTGACATAAGACAATGCATGAAATCCCACTAAAGTATCTTGATCGCTAAAGTTATTGGGATATGCGCATCTCGATTATTTGATGTGGTTTACGGCTGGGTGTAGGCTATTTTATATCCTATGGTTTGTTGATGGATAGGACCACAGGTTATACGTATAATGATTATTTACGGCTAGATCCCTTCCCCTGTCCTTCATACATTTATTTATTAAAGGGCAAAACTTACATTTCATAAGGAAAACCGTATATATATGGAGTTTCTGGAAATGAAACTTAGAAGATTAGATCGTCAGTTTTCTTTCGCCTCCTCTATCGAGAGCAGCTATACGGGAAGGAAAAGGGGAAAAAGATCTACGCTGCCCAACTTTCTTTTTTTCTGATTTACTATGTGGCAAATACTGTGAATACGGGTACGTTTAATTGTCTTGATCTTTCTCGGTGACCGTAAACCCACGTAAACGATCTTGATTTTGATTTTGTGGTTTCTATGATTATGTGAAATAATCAACATGTGGTATTAGAGGGTATTACGCGGATTTACGATCTTGAGAAGAAATTTTAGTTTTGTTTCGTTGATTTTTAATTGTTTTGGTTATCGGAGCTGAACTGACGACGACAACTGTGTGATGAGGCTGTACTCTTTGAAAAGAATTATTTTAGAGAAAAATTGATTTGTGGATTTCGGCGAGTCCACGAATTTATTGACAATAATCAACAAATTTAGTATGATTATTTTTAGTTAGTTTGTAATGATATTCATTTCCAACGCTATCGGATAAGTATGACATGCATCGATAAGCGTGATACTATCGAATAATATGACATGTCTCGGTAAGCGTGATGTTATTGTAGCGAATTAAATCGAATAATATATATTATTTTACAAAGGCGACAAAATCGTCGTATAAACCAAATTATTTCGATTGTCAGAATAATTTGCTACGTGTAAGCTTTACTTCAATCTTTAAAATAATAATAGTAATAATAATAATAATAATACCATACCTTGCGGATAAGGTGATCTCACACTATAAATAGGCAAATGGTCAATCGTTTTCAGAGTGTGGGGGATCTAAATTTTAGAAAACTTTCAGCCACCAAAGAAATATAGTAAGACACTGTTCAAAGTATCCAATGGCATCGGGATGCAGTCAACCAGTCTGGAATTCGTGGAAATTGGAGAAGGATGTGTCGGCTGACAGGCATTAACTAAGAGCAGTAATTGTAACGGGTATCTGGAATTCCTTTATTTCGAAAAGATCGGTGATAGATATAGGACTGAATTGGAAAAGAGCTGAGTATGGATCAATAATCACTTCATGGAAGGACATTCCCGTTAAAATGTGGGGACCTTGTTATGACTGTGAAGTGCGCGTTCATTCTCTTGTTACTAAAGAGAATCTTTATATCACCGAAATGGATCCAGTAATTCATGTCATGATTGGTTAGTAATATATCATTGGTTAGTAATGATATATATCTTCAGATAAACAGATAAGGATACTTCTTCCGAATTTTAGCCTCTGGTTCCCAGGTTTCGTTACCTTGTGACCATGTTATCCTGGAAACCGGTACTATTTTTCCACGTATCTGTCTAATGCAACGATCCAAAATTACTATTGGAATACTAAGATCTTTCTCAGTTGGTACATGCTCCGCCACAACGCTTTCTGCATTCTGATTATGAGGAGCATTCATTCCTTCTCCCACTATTTTAAAACAGATTTGTCCAGAATAACAATCTATCATTCTCTTCGTTAGGCATCGAGCCCATGCATCTGGGGCTGCTTAACCTATATATATATATATACTTGAGGTATTAAATAATGGTTGCACATATTATAAAATTTGTTTTACGCCAACCATTTTAATTTTAGACTCGTGGAAGGAGATATATATAATTATCTAAACACGGGTAAAGGGTCACACACAATCTTTTGGTGTCACAAATGCTATGAGCCTAGTAAGCTATGACCATGTTGTGCCATGAATGTTTAGTTGCCAAAGTGACCCGTTTATGGTGACGGTTGGTCCTTATTCTCTTTTCATGCAAGCATTTATCTATCGAAGGAACATCATAATATGCTGCAAGTGTTTGGCTACCAAAGAGGCTCGCTTGTACGTGACAGGCGGTGTCCTTAAAGGTAGCATGTATTAATTTACCACAATTTTATTATAGCACATTGTGCTGTGTATGAGTTCACCAAAGTGGATCATGCATGGTGACACATGATCAGGTGTGGGAATTCTTTGATTCTGAATCATTGTAGTAGACTATTTATTTCTCAAAGGGAATGAATTTGTCGAATCTGTTATTTCTTTACGATCCTTATGGGAAGGTTTCTACGCTCTGTGTTTTCTCTACCCAAAGGGGAGTTGACATTGGAATATGATGATTCTTCATAATTGTTGGATCTAATTGATCAATCTTATGCGGCTCATAACACTTAATGGTTGCGTTACTTTTGTTCTATAGTTTCCTTCAATATGTGCAACAATGTTATCACTATAGAGGTCTTAGGTGGTTCAAACTATAAGAGGTGGAAGCAGGACCTTGAGTTTGCTATGGGTGGTATTAATCAGGTTATGGGACTTACAATTGATGAACTCGTGGTGCCACTGATGCGAGCTTAATCCGGGAGAAGGAACATTATGAGAAATGGACATACAAATAAAATGTGCATGCTGGCCATGTAAAGTTCTATCCCGGATTATCTTCTTGGTGGTTTACCGGAGACCAATAATGCAAAGTCTCTTGTTGCTGCTATTGGAGAGCGATATCAAGTCTCTGATAATGCGGAGATCACACACCTACCAGAAATGATGAATGCTTTGGCTTACAAGGATTTTGTCAATGTAAGGGAGTACATTATGAGATGGATGCATGTGTAGTCTAAGCTGAGTACCCACAATATTGATCTGCCGGAAAATTATTTTGTTCCTTGCGTCCTCAGTTCTCTGCCTCCTGAGTTTGGAATGATCAAAATTGCTTTTAATACTCAAGGAGAGAGTTGGACAGTGAATGAGCTGATCACTCATTGTGTTATTGAGGAGGAGAAAATTAAGAAAGATATGGGTCCAAGTGCTTTCGTAAAAGATCAAGTTTCCGTAAAAGAAAAGGATTTCAAAAGGGATTCAAACCAAGGAACAGTCAAGGACCTCAGAACTTTAAGAAGATCGGTGTTGGATAGAGGCATGGCAAAACAATTCAGAAGAATGTGACTGTAAGTGCTAAAGGTGGCATTATGTGTTTCTTTTGTGAAAAAATGCGGCACTTGAAGAAAGACTGTTACCGGTATAAGAATTGGCTTGAAAAGGAAAAGAAGAAGAATGTGGGAGGTAAATCATCAGCTCTGGTTTGTTTTGAATCAGACCTTGCCGATGTTTCTTCGAATACTTGGTGGATAGATAGCGGTGCATCTGTTCATATTGCTACGACCTTGCAGGGATTCCAGAGGCAGAAGATGCCAAATGAATATGAAGGCAAGGTGAAAGTGGAAAATAACGCAGAACCTGCCGTTGAATTTATAAGAATTGTTAGACTTCCTTTAGATTCAGGCTTTGAACTTGTTTTGGAGAACGTTTTGTATATTCCCACTTTCAAGAGAAACTTGATTTCTATGCCTATGTCGGACAAATTAGGATTTAGTTGTTTATTTCAGAATGGCTTTATGCAGTTGTCGTTAAATTCAAAAGTTGTTGGCAGTGCGAAATTGTCTAATGGACTTTACCGATTGGATTTGATACCTTCATATGGTATTAAATCCTTATGCGCTGAATCTTCAGCATCCAAAAGAATTTTGTCGAATGAGAAGTCTTCGATGTTGTGGCACAAACGTTTGGGCCCATATCTAAAGTGCGAGTTGAACGTCCCTCGAGGGAGAATAAAGTAATAGAGTATCTTACTGCGAAGTTTCTAGAGAATGATATTGCAAATGTTCGAGACTTTCCTACTACCTTAGCCAATGATCAAAATTTCGTTGTCATTCCCATACCAGCCTGTATAGGAACTACAGTTGTAGCGGTTCCTATTGGAATATTGATTCATTGGATGGTGCGCACGGGGAGGAACGGGATACAATTATTGAAAATCCTCCGGTTATTATAGAAATTGTTCCCGTGAGGAGAACAACTAGAGTGAGGAGAACTGCTTTATCTGATGATTACATTGTCTTCCTTGAACGCCAAAGGAAACATTGAACACCATAAGGCAAGGCTAGTTGCTAAGGGATTCACTCAACGAGCCGGTGTTTATTACACCGAGACTTACTCTCCGGTTTCCTCTAAAGATCCATTCAGGATTATGATGGCACTTGTTGCACACTTTGATCTAGAGTTACAATAGATGGATGTGAAAACAGCTTTTCTGAACGGGAACCTCATGGAGAGTGTTGATATGGAACAACCAGAGGGTTTTATGATAGAAGGATCTGAGCACATGGTTTTCAAATTAAAGAAGTCCATTTATGGACTAAAGCAGGCTTCCCGACAATAGTATTTAAAGTTGGATGAGGTGATATCGTCCTTTGAATTCATTGAGAATTCTTTCGATCAGTGTGTTTATATGAGGACTAATGGGAGTAGTTTCATTTTTCTTGTCCTCTATGTGGATGATATCCTTCTTACAAGTAATGATTTAGCACTGTTACACGAAACTAAGGAAATGTCGTCTAGATCCTTTGATATGAAGGACTTGGGCGAGGCTGCTTATGTGCTTGGAATTAAAATTTGTCGGGATAGATTTCGAAATGTGCTGGGTCTGAACCAAAGAGGTTATATTGATAAGATAATTGAGCGATTCTCAATGTAGTCTTGTAAACCTGGAGAAGCACTAATAGTGAAAGGAGATAAGTTTAATAAAAATCAATTTTCCAATAATGATATTGAGAAAGAGTTCATGAAAAGCATACCTTATAGTAGTGCAGTTGGTAGCCTGATGTATGCTCAGGTCTGTACTAGACCGGATCTTGCCTTTCCTGTCAGTGTTCTTGGTAGATATTTGTCTAATCCGGGAAGGGAGCATTGGACTGCTGCGAAGAAGGTAATGAGATTTTGCAACGAACTAAGGTTAACATGTTGGTATATAAGAGAGTGAATAACCTTGAGGTGGTCGGATATACAGATTCCGATTTTGTTGGTTGTTTTGATGACATGAAGTCTACCTCGGGTTACATATTCATGTTGGCTGGAGGAGTTATTTCCCGGAAAAGTGTTAAACAGACTCTCATAGCTTCCTTGACTATGCAGGCAGAGTTTGTTACATGTTATGGGGCGTCTTCTCATGTTATTTGGCTCAGAAATTTTATTTCAGGCCTTAGAATTGTTGGCTCCATTGCTAGACCATTAGTGATCTATTGTGATAACAATGTTGCGGTGTTCTACTCTAAGACTAACCGAACTACGGGTGGTTCTAACCACATGGAGATTAAGTATCTTAAGGGTCGCGAGCTAGTAAAGGAAGGTGATATTGTTGTTAAACATATTAGAACAGAGTTGATGTTAGCCGATCCACTAACTAAAGGACTTAGGCCCGTAACTTTTAAGAAACATGTTGCAGACATGGGTTTCTTAGAGTTTTTTGATATTTTTGGTTAGTGGGAGTTTGTGATACTCTTTGATTGTATCCGACATTTTGTAAACTTTCAATATTTTGTTGGATATTGAGTATCTTATCGTCGACATTATATATGTTGACATGCATGCAATTACTTTTTATATCTTGTGCACATGACGGGTATTAAAGAAAATCTTGAGACTTGGTGCTTAATCTTAAGTAGGACGGTATTGTCACTAAAGTTTGTCTCTGATAAAGCACTGTAAAATTTGCGCGCATTCAGGTTTATGAGACATATAAAGGAACATCACTTGCTCAAAGGTCTTTCTGGCTTGTTGTGGGCGTAAGGTTACAAAAAGATTAAGACCGACTAAAGTAGCATCAAATTTGATTACTTAAGGGATGCTATTTCAGCTACACCGCCACATTGACCCGTGACAACTTGATTGCTTAGTGTTGTGATTATGGTTATCTTGTATCATTGAGTGATGCTTTGACGGTCATAGTTCGATGCTGGGTAATTTAGTTGGTCGGGGTTGTTCGAGATGTTGTCTTTATATGGCCAGATAGATGTTACAACTTGAGAGTCACTTTCTAAAATATTTTTCGGATACAATTAATGTTGCCCAAGTGAGAGAATGTTGGAATTTTTTCTTATTTGGCTGCCATTAAATGTATAGTTTCATATTACGTTTTATTTTATTTTGTTTTGTTAAAGTATATTTTATAAAACAGGATGTGACATAAGACAGTGCATGAAATCCTTCTAATGTATCGTGGTCTCTAAAGTTATTGGGCATCTTGTTTATTTAATGTGGTTTACGGCTGGGTGTAGACTATTTTATATCATATGGTCTGTTGATGGATAGGACCATAGGTTAGACGTATAATGGTTATTTGCGGCTACGTCCCTTCCCCTGTCCTTGAGACCTTTATTTATTAAAAGGGAGAACTTACATTTCATAAGGAAAACCGTGTATTCACATATATATATAATATATATATATATATATATATAGTTTCTGGGAATGAAATCCGGAAGATTAAATCGTCAGTTTTCTTTCGCCTCCTCCATCGAGAGCAGTTGTAGGGAAGGAAAAGGGGAATAAGATCTACGCCGCCCAAGTTTCTTTCTTTTGATTTACTACATGGCAATTACTGTGAATACGGGTACGTTTCCTTGTCTTGATCTTTTTCGGTGTCTGTAAACCCGCGTACACAATCCAGTTTTCCGCTGTTTTCTTGGTTTTGTGGTTTCTATGATTATATGAAATAATCAACACCTCGATGTCGTGCCCAATGTCAGACAATATTAGTCAACATGGTTTACGTATGTAATAGAGTCGACCGTTCTTAATTCATAAATAACTCTCTACTATGCCCCAACCAAATCATCACTGGACCTAAACGCCTAATCACGCAAATCATGCTATTTATGAAATTTGAGGAGCTGTAAACCAAATCACCTGACCATACAAAATAACCAAATCGCCCAACCATACAATACAAATCATCAAATTTATCAACACCAAACCGTCATTGGGATGTGTTGGTTGACGGTGCGATGGGAATGTTCAATTAAAGGTTTGACTATTGAAAAACCTTGGAAAATTTTAACCATCTAACGCTTCTAGGGGAGGGAACATTCAAAGGGTGGAAAGGGCAAGATGGTAAAAGCAACATCCGTCTAGGTTCAGAGTTACGTTCATAATGTACGGTGTAAATTAGTAATCTACTATCAAAATATTGGTACATTTTTACTAAATGTAGTACATTGACGACAAACTTAATACTTTATTACGATACCAGAGGTAAAATTTTAGTACATTATTCATAATTTCAAGAAAAAAAAATGTATTATTGTACTTTACTATGAAATCGCTCTTATGATATTGTACATCTTACAAATGGACACTGTGTAAATTGATGTACAAATGTGCTGAGAGTTTACTAAGTCCATTGGCCCTTTATGAAATAGTACCACGGCCTGACACTAGTTACTAAATTTTGTATTGTATCAATGTAGTAAAAATTAATAAGCCCATTTAAGGAAATTAGTAAAATGTCGTACATTTGTACTAATAAAATACTAAGCCCAACGACCTAATACTAAGATAAAAAAATGTCCTAAACACTAACCTACTATTTAGTAAAATGTACAAAATAGTAGGTTATTGTTTAGTACATTCACGGATTGAACGGTAGATTAGCCGCTTCCCCAAGAAAATGCTCATGAGCAAGGATGATTAAAACAAGACTCCACACAAGGACGAAATTACTGGGAACCAGAAAAATGGAAGTACGAAAGAATGAATAAAAAGCGGAGACTATTTATAGACTTTAACAAAAGTTGGCTTGATTCCTCATAATCAAATTCACATTGGGAAATCAAGTAGAATGTAAGTCTAGGTGGTGATGACAAGCGTAGGATCACTGAGGTTGTAAGGATTTCCTTTAAGATTTCATGAGATAAAAGTCAATGGACAATTCCATAATATATAGGGTACAATTTGATGGCATTGTGAGAAAGAGCGTGAGTATCGAATTACTCAATTAAATATATATTATTTTATTATCGACACAAGAAGATCACCACATGAGAGGCAATTAATAAAAATCATCCTATATTGGTGGTCATAGAAGATCTCACAAGCCTTCCTCCAAATATTACCACAGGGATTTTCACTTGATTCTCATGTGGTATGATTCTCACAAGAGATTATCCCGACAACTATAACTTTAGATACATATATCAAGTGGATACTTTAATTCTTATCTCTAAACAGTATATACACATACGAGATACGAATTAAAGTGGATGCATTTGTATGCACTAAAATTTTACTAATATCGAAATGATGTGACTCAACCCAAATCATATGCTATATCAACCGATATGATTATAAAATATTTTGCACTTACGTGAAACTAAAACAATTGAGGACGTCTTGGTTTAAGTCCAATCATATTTCACTGGGTTTAATATATTTTAGCCCAACCCACTTATATCAACCGATATGATTATAAAATATTTTGCATTTACATAAAATTAATATAATTGGGGGGGTGTCTTGGGCTTATATTATTTAAGTCCAAGAGTTTTGTTCCAAAAAACGATTAGTCTGGAAAATATTTCCCGTTTTATGGTTACAACTTTCGAATTTCCCATTTTACAGTCTCGAAGTTGAACTCTTAGAGTTCGACTTCAATTTACAAAGAAGTCGAATTCTTAAAGTTCGGCTTCGAGATAACTAAAATGAACTCGAACTCTATGAGTTCGAGTTTATGTAGATCCCACGATTCCACATGAAGTCGAACTCTATGAGTTCGATTTCTCTAGTGCCCAAGGAAAGACGGCCAACACTTAGAAAATTTTCCAAATATTGGGGCGTCCGAACGAAGTCGAACTCTATGAGTTCGATTCCTCTAGTGCCCAAGGAAGACGACCAACACAGAATTTTTTCCAAATGTTGGGGCGTCGGACCAAACTCGAACTCTATGAGTTCGATTTCCTTAAGGCCACTAAGGAATTCGAACTCTAATTCGACTTTCTAACACGAACTCTAATTCGACTTTCTAAGTCCCTGTATAAATAGAAAACCCGACAAGCAACATAATTGTCATTGGAACTCCATGCCAGACAAAAACAAAAAGAAATCATCCAACACAAATACATCCCAAATAAAAGAAATCACCCATCCAACATAACAAGTATATCAACCATCCAACAACAATAGAAATCAATCCATCCTTGGGTCTAGTTGCCTCCTCCTCCTCCTCCTACTCTCGTAAATCACTGGCAGTTGCTGAGGCATTTCATAAGTCAATTGGGATATCGACTGGTCCTTATATGGATTTGGAAGTGAAAATCTGACCGCTTTCCTCCTCTTCACAGGCACGGCTGGAGTTGCTGACGACGATGGCTGGCCAATCTCTGGAGTGTCAAACTGATCGAAGCCCTGCCATGTGAGGACGGGCACATCTTCCTGATCCTAATAAAGGAGGACATCGTCCACGTTGAACATGTTTGCACCTTCCTGATGGCAACATGTACATCCTCCTCTTGTTTTCGCCTTTCTTCATCGTGGGCCGGCCTCTACTTCCTCCTCTTCCTATCCCCGTCTTCATCTTGTACCTCCTCCTGTCCTCCCAAATGTTCATAAAAGCTTAGTGGAACGTAGTCGCTAAGGAATGTCTCTGTCTCAGTACATATAGACGAAATCCTACTCAACTCAGAACATTTCCCATATCCGATAGCCGAATATCCCTCAGGCGATATCTCTGTGAAGAAAATGTAATTAGTAATTGTAAATAAAAGTAAAAGAACGAGAGGATATAAAGCTCACCATCGTGCCCAACATTATGCTAGTATGTCCGATGCGAGGACAATTATGACGAGCGTACCACTGATAGTACGGCAAGACATTGGAGGACTCCCAAGACAGCGGCACTACATGATTTCTTTGATCACTCCATAACTCAATATACTTCTGGTGCATGTGTATCCAATTGTTGAACTGCTTGTCGCGCAAGTCAATCTTATGAAGTTTCGCATCAGTGTCGAATTCTCTGGCACAATTTGCTCATCTCCAAACTGTCCGATCACTCTATCTGGTAAGTGCCACTCAACTATGTAGAAACATATCAGAGGTATTTTTGCACGCCATGACTGGGATCCCTCAAAACAGTACCGAGGAAGATGCGAAATAATATCATTCGTGTAGGGATTCCACACGACCTACAAGTTCAAAAGTAATTATCAAAATCATTAAGAAAGTATTACTAACGAAGAAGCAACAATGTTTGTACCTATTCCGGACTTTGTCTATCAAATGCCTATCTATACGACGACAACACATGCATGGTAACCATGTTCATCTTGAAATGGTTGCCCCATCGATGTGCTAATGGCATGCCACGTACACTATTCCTCGCTTTACTAAGTGGTGAAATATGGGGAAAGTGGTCCCAAGCCCATACTTGAACTAAAGTCGGATAGCCGACAACGTGAACTGCATCCATATGAGTTGATCGGCGCAAATTCCTGTATAACCAAGCTATACAGGCAGATCCCCAACTGTAACGGCCCTCTACCTCAAAGTCCTCAAACAAAGGCAGCCACATTATATGTACTAAATGATATGTCTTATCTGGGAAAAGCATAGCTCCTATCTACTGAAGGACGTATGCCCGTGTATGCATACGTACCTGATTATCGGTAGCATCATCCGGAAGGACATCAAACGTGGATGCTAGCCAGCTCAGCTTAATACGCCCTGCTTTATTATCCCCCGTAGGTGGAACAACACCTAACAAGTCTGTACAAACTGTCTCAAAGTCTACCGATTTGTTTCCAATAACGGGGTCCCCTTCAACTGATAGCCCAAACTGTATTTGTACATCCCTCAGAGTAATAGTCATGCTTCCATATGCCATGTGGAAAGAATGCGTCCCTGGCCTCCATGTCTCCACCAATGCCGTGACCAGTGCATGATCTAACTGAATGTGCGTTAACTTCGCCACACCATAAAAATCGGCCTGCCTGAGATACAACTCAATACGACGGTCTATAACGATCTTCTTCATAGATTTCTCGTGATGCTACACTTCAATACTCTATTCTGTAAAAAATACATACCATTATTAAATACCAGAGAAATATGACATAATGAAACGTAAAATTGTTGGATAATAAATGTTTACCGATGAATACCCTTCCTGCCACACCACGGAAGATCGATGACTCTCCTGCTGATATAAGGCATCAGATACAGCTAGATCGGGCTCCATCCCGAAAAATTAATGTAAGATAAAAGTTATGGCGAGATAACAAAGTTTATAACAAATAAAACAACAAAATTGTAACGATATACATGTTTCACTTGTTAGGACATCGTCGTCGATTATGACCCTCTTGTCTAGAGATACCGCATGTTATTTTGCTCATGCACTCCTTAACATCCATCTCGTTATGATAATGAGATGATCTAGGCTTTCGTTTCGGTCGGACTCTAGCCTCGTAAGGAGTAACAGTTGGGAAGACATAACCGGGCCAATCATCCTTACAATCAAATTAAGTCAACTTTCCTGAATAAATTGCTTTTTGGTTAGCCCATGTGTAGGTCTTGTCGATACTATCGGAGCCATCCACATTGATAGACGCAAAACATGCAAGGGCATGAGAGCATGGAATTCGATATATCTGCCATTTTTTGCAATTGCATCTCTTATGAGTCAAGTACAACTTCTTATTAGGTAAAAGCCTCCTCGTCTTCACTTGAAAATGACCACTTTCACAATCGATCATCGTCACGATGAATTTCCTCCCTTTAAGTATCCCTTTATTGAAACGTTCTATACACCACTTTGTTTAGATTTCTCCCCCCTTTAAGGCTGCATTAGCCTCGTCTCTTCTACAAATCCAATATTGAACGCAATTATAAAAAGTCTTTCGCACCAAAGCCGATTCCAGTAGCAATCTCGCACCCCTTATGACGGAGTTATAACTCTCGCTCAAATTCGTTGTCATTATTCTGTATCGATGGAGTCCATAGATAGATAGAGCCCACTGTTCATGATCCATCTCCTCAAAGAAATCGATTGAATTCTGACATTTTGTTACGGATGCTATGGAACATCTTCCAGTATTTCTGATCCGTGGATTTCTTTGCCGCCGCGACTAACCTTCCTTTCATAACTACATTCTTATATCTGGTGTTAAAATTGCTTGCAACATGACGCAAACAGAATCTCCAATGTGCGAATGGAGGCGTCCAACCAATGTCAACATCGTTCACAGCGGCTGCAATACCGACATGTCGATCAGAAATCAGACAAACGCCATGAACATCATCACCTACCACATACTGTTTCAAGCATTTAAGGAACCATCCCATGAAGAGTAGCTTTACTCATGACTATAGAGAAAGCAAAAGGGACAGTATGACTTTGGCCATCAATGCCACAAGCGATTAATAGCTTATGCTTGTATTTTCCATATAAAAAAGTGTCATCAATGCTAATAATAGGTCAAAAAAATGGAACGCCGCTATACATGGACCAAAGCACCAAAAGACTCTTTGAAACTAGAATTCCGAGTCTCCAACCTTTATGTTCCTCCCCAGTCAATGCACGTACCTAGGTTTGAAGTGCAAATTACATTTAGCAAATGAGGCAATTCATTGTATGATTTACCCCAATCACCATACTCAAAAGCAATCGCTTTCCTCTTTGCCTCACAAACTTTCCTCTTAGGTACATCGTACCCATAGTTTTCTTTAATCATGTTGTGGAGAAATGAAACTTTAGTTTACGGATAATTCCTGATAAATTGTCTGAAAAACGGTGCCACGAAATTAGAATCCAGCCTCTCGTGATCACGAGATAACAGTGGATTGATACAAGTATGAGGTGTCCCCATAATTATTATCACAACTCATCATCACAAGCCCGTTGTATGGCACGAAATCTCCACTTGCACCCTTTCTCTAATTCAGAGCAATATAAATACCACAACTCCTTATCAGACTCAATAATTTCATAATTGAAGTGGTTCTAAATGTGATAATTATTCACCGCAAATATCAACTCCTTCTTGTCCTTGAACCTCGTACCTTTCCTGAAATCTTCAATAAGGTCACATTCGTGTTTAAGAGGATTATTCTCATACTCACTGTATGATGGACCGACGCCATCATCATCATAGTAATTACAAAAGGGCAGAGGTTTCTCTTTTCGCCTAACAGAACCATCTCCAACTTCTACAACATCCACATCCTCATTCGTTGTATAACCCGCATTAGGATCGTTGTACAATTCATCATCAGTGTCTACACTAATATTAGTGTCCGTACCAATATCGGAATCATTCAAAGTATGATCATCATTAGTATATCCTCTAGAACACCCCCACCTCAGTACAACCTCTAGATACTCTAGAACTTGCACCAACCTCCCTTTGAACTGGTTCATATTCAATACGACGCTGATCAGGCACCGATCTGGTATCTGACACTAACGTAGTACGTCGCCCTATAGGGCGAGACATTGAATCAGACACTACCATTGGCTGGGGAAGAGTCAAGCCATCATTGATGTTGTCATCCCTATATCCCAACACATAGATTTTTTAGATGTGTCTAGGATTTTCAATGCCAAATTGGATCATTAAGTTCAGATCGATGTCCATGATGTGGACATCTGGGATCTTCGAATCCTTGAAGTTGACGCATATAAATTGTTTCAGTAGGGATACTGTGAAGGAAGGGGTTGCTGACATCGAGTTGTCGCATTGACCAGCGAGGGGTGATGGCTATTGTAATGACGAGCCGGATTGTGGCTGGCTTAATGACAGGACTATAAGTCTCCCTGAAGTCGATACCTGGTCGTTGAATGAAACCTTATGCCACAAGTCGTGCTTTACAACGATCTAGCGTATCGTCAGGATGAACCTTGACGCGAAATATCCATCGACAGCCCACAAGCTATTGAGTGGGGATAGAGGGAACCAACTGCCATGTGCCATTGCAAAGAAGAGAGTTGAATTCTTCCTCCATCGCCTGCTTCCGAAGAGGATCAGCCATAGCTCTACGAAAAGACGTTAGAGGATGGGCAGAGCTAAAGCAGAGAGGTCAAGAATTTGTCGCACACAACGAGTACCGTCTTGCTGTCGGGTGATCATGAGATGTCTAGGTGCAACTGGCGATGCAACATGTTGGTGGACATTTGGAAGAGAAGACGGAGTGTCGGAGTCGCCGAGGTTGGTTGAGCAGCAGGAGTGGCCATACTGTGATCAACATCCTTGGACAATTGCTCGGAGCTGGAGTCACTTAGTTGAGTAAGTGACTTGCTTGAAGATTTCTTGGTAATCCATATTTGAAGAACTGGTCTGTTGGAGGAGTGTTGTTGCAGGAAAATCATCCTCAACAAAATGAACATGGCAACAGTAATGAATGCGGCCAGATGCGGGATTGAAGCAACGGTAGCCTTTATGCACGTCGGAGTATCCAAGAAAGATACATGGAGCAGATCGAGGAGCAAACTTATTGGCGGTAAGATGTCCTAGGTATGGAAAACAGAGACATCCAAAAGGACGAAGGAAGTGTAGCTGAACTGTCGTCGGTAAAGAAGGTTGTAGGGGATCTCGAATTGAAGCACGGACGAAGGCAGCCGATTGACTGTGTAGTTGACTGTGTAGTTGGCCGTGTGGATGGCGTCTGACCAAAAACGTGGGGGAAGCCGAGATTGAGCAAGAATGGTAGGCGCCAAAGTAACCAAGTGTTGATGACGACGTTCTGCAACCCCAATGCGGAGTGTACGGACAGGATAGACGAAGAGTGATTCCATTGTCAGATAGAAAACTGTTCATAGCGACATTTACGAATTCACCGCCATTGTCGCATTGGATTGCACGAATGGGAGTGGAAAATTGAGTCTATGCCAAGCGTTAGAGTTTGATGAAATGCTTGAGGACTTATGATTTCCGACCGAGAAAGTAAATCCACACATAACAACTGTAATCATCCACAAATATCACATAGTAGCGAAAACCTGAGGTAGATTCAATCGGTGCAGTTCATACATCACTGTGTAATAATGCAAAAGGTTCTGTGGCGCGAGTCGTGGAGTCTTGAAATGGTAGCCATCGAGACTTTCCAGCAGCACAAGAAGCACAAAAGGAAGCAGAATAAGCTGAAGAAGGTAGGAGACCACAGTTGCGGAGGCAAGTGACTATGCCAGTATGAGGATGACAAAATCGGGAATGCCAATCTACGACTAAGGAAGATGTGAAAGCTGACGAAGAAGAAGTCGAAGATAACGTGAGTTGATAATGGGGACCCTCATTCCACTATTGGAGCAATGGTGTTCCCGTGAGGCGATCCTTCACAAGAAATGAATTTCCATCAAATGTCACAGTGCATGAATTGTCTCGACAAAGTCGTTTGATGGAAAGCAAGTTGTGGGGGAGACGAGGAACATGTAGAACACTATTGAGCCGCAAGGGTCGAGCAGTTGTGCTAAGTTCAATTTTGCTCTCCGGCAATGTCAAGACCAGCAACGGGTATCATGTGATTCGAGGCTCTAGAGTCGGGGTACCAAACATCGTCAACGTTAGCATCATTGGCAAGGGAAGCCACAGCTTCTGGGACATCTGTTGTGGCTCGATTGAATCGCAAGTGGCACGTGACAGCAGCATGGCCTTTGCGATTGCAAATTTGACAGATGATGGCACCATCCCTATTTCGTGGACACGTACCGCAAGCAAATGAGCGTTGTTGTGATTGATTTGAAGATGCAGATGTGGAGTGTCCAGTGGACTGAGAAGTATTTGGGAAACGTTGGCCCCTGCGACGTCCGCGATGGTGTGACACTGAAGCTACAGAGTATAGAGAAGATGTGGACGCTGAATGTGACAAAGTCGTGAAGTCGTGACAAAGTCGTGAATTGCTAAATGTGACAAAGTCGTGACAAGGCTTTCATATTGGCAAGGTAGGCCGCGAAGAACATAAAGAATAAGCTCGGTGGTTGGAATAATTTTCCGTTGGAACCGAGTTGATCGCAATATGTTTCATCTCAGCAAGGTAGTCAGACATAGACTGGTTGGTCATGCGGAGAGAGATTAGGCGATTCCGCAAGTCGAGTTCTGCCAAGGTAGCTTGAAGAAAGCGCGTACGAAGTATTGACCAGATTTCATACGCCGGTAGAATGTCATAGACTACAAGGAGGATCTCCGGGGACATTGTAGCGAGGAGATTTGCCCGAATTTGGTGATTCACGCGCAGCCAGGAAGCATATGTCGGGTTTGGTACTAACACGCTGTTGGGATGAGGAAGCTCGGAAAGCGGCTGACGAATCGTGCCATCGACGTATGATATGAGATCAGCAGAGTACAAATAAGACGTCACCAAAGACAACCAGACTGTATGTCTATTGCAAAAGTCTCTCTACGGTCTTCGTCAAGCCCCCCGGGCCTGGTTCGATCGATTTGTTGCCGCCTTATATCCGTTGGGCTTTACCCAATGCAAGTCAGGCACGTCTCTCTTTGTGCGGCACAGAGGCTCTCACACTCTAATTCTCCTCCTCTACGTTGATGATATACTCTTGACGGTCTCCGATGGTAGTGATCTTGACGACGTTATCGGCGCCCTTTCAAGAACATTTGCAATGAAGGATCTAGGTTTTCCATCGACTTTCCTTAATGTTCGTCTCCAGCAGACCTCGGATGGTCTCCTTTTAAGTCAGGCTCACTATGTTGACCGGCTACTTCGTCAATTCGATCTGCAAAATTGCTCCGTGGCCAAGACTCCCCTCTGCGCAAAGTTTCAGTCGTCCAGCAGCGATAAGGCTACTCCAAATCCTCAACTTTTCCGCGAGATCATCAGCAGTCTCCAATACTTGACCTTGACAAGGCCGGACATCGCTTACTCGGAAAATATGCTTAGTCAATTCCTTCGATCACCCACCGTTGCTCATGTTCAGGCTGCAAAGCGGACTCTTCGCTACCTCAAAGGTACGGCTTCTTTTGGCATACCTATTCGTCCGACTAATCTGTCTCGTTTAGTTGCTTATGCCGTGCTGATTGGGATGGCTGCCCTGCCACCCGCCGTTCTACTACTGGTCATGCTATCTACATTGGCAATAATCTACTCTCTTGGCGTTCCAAAAAGCAACCTACCGTTGCTCGTAGTTCTACCGAAGCCGAGTACTGGGTACTAGCATATGCTACTGCTGAGCTAATGTGGCTCTCATCACTAGCCTCTAATTTACATTTACCCCTTCATCGGCCACTTGTAATCTGTTGTGACAACATTGGAGCCACCTACCTTGCTGCTAATCCTGTTCAGCACGCCCGCACAAAGCATGTCGCTATCGACTACCACTTCGTCCGCGAGCAAGTACAGTCTGGCGACCTCATCATTAAATTTGTTCCTACATGTGAACAACGGGCTTATCCTTTCACAAAAATCTCCCACATCGCTCCTTCGTCGCTCAAAGGTCCAAACTCACTCTCCGTGCCGAGCATGAGTTTGCGGGGGGTGACAACGAGTACATTCATTGAAATTATTTCCCAAGTTTCATCCCCTTCTTCAAGGTCCCAAGGTTCATCACCCCCTTCAAGGTTCATCACCCTCTTCTAGGTTCATACATTCAATGCTTGATTCATTCGAGCCCTTCTTGTATATATAGTTTTTATCTCTACTTGTAAAACACTGGGAGTGAAGTGGAACATCATACAAACATAAGATTGTTGTCCTTAGTTAAAATTCATCAATCACTAGATGCCTGAGGCTAAGAAGATGTCTCCAGATCCACGAGCACCTCACATCCCGAAAGAACTCCCCTCTCAAAATTTATGTTAGCACTCATCGTGCCCAAACGACATCCTTCAGGTTCAAAAAGAGATGTCGAAGTGGATGTTTGACTATACTATTTGATTTAATTATTTTTTCAAATATTTGTTCTTATAATGTTTGACACCACGTAGCATTGTATACATATTATACGAAAATTTTTAATAAGTTACCATAAACTCACTGTTTGAAACAGCTACTTAGGTAAATCTAGAAAAAATTTGCTTAGGTGAGGGGTTTCTAGGATCAGTGTCGCCATTTTAGAGAGAGACACTCTTTGAAAGTCTTGGTCTTGAAGAACGACGCTCCCTTAACATGAGAAAACCTTTGTACTTGGAAAAATTTTTCTAAAGGTCAAAATCGTTGTTTCAAATATGTTATTTGTAAATTGAGTCTCGTGATTTCAAACATCGAATTAATGACGCTATTTATTGAATTTAAAAAATTCAAACACTATTTCAAAGTAACCTTATATCTTTACAAACCTTCACATGATTACATAATGCAGTCTATCAATATTAGGCCGTGCCGTCAAAGGTCTTTCCAAGCCCAGTTCCACCACACGGGGGAGGCCCATGACCAGCCTTATCTATTTTTCCCTACTCTCCGACCTCTTCTCGTCCCTTACTCCACCTCTCATCCTGGATGCGGGCGAGCAAAACACACTCGGGGTCCTTCTTAGGGTTTGGCAGTTACTCCCTCTTCCGATACTACCGTGACTACCCAACGCTCGTGTACCGATGGATCGAGACCTCAGATTCTGGTATCCCTCTTCCAGCTCTCTGCTCTTTGCTTAGGTCGCGGCAATCGTATGTCTCGCGGGGTTCGAGGGAGCGGTTCTCCGATTCGTGCTCTTATCGCTACTGCGGTGTCTAATCGCTTCTGATTTTCGGTCTTCTGTTTCTTTCTGCTGATTTTTTAACGTATTCCGACGCATCTTTTGAAATGAATAATTGATTGATTCAGGCTGAGTTTCCTGTCCTGCCGATGTTTGATTTTGGTAATCCTGACCTTTAATCTGATTGTTTATTTTGCTGAGATAATCTTAAAGCAAATTATATCTTATTGTAATTTGGTTGTGTTGAAGGTCCCATCGGATGTCAGGGTAAAATTTATCCTTGGCCCGAGAGATTATCTCATTAATTAAGACGCTTCCTTTTTTAAAACTTTTGGGATGTGCTGACGATATTTTCTGGCATTGCAGAACTTAAATGGTATTTGAAGGGTTAATTTAGAGTCCGCACATCTGGTTTATCTGCAAAAGCTCAGCGACTGTTATTTGATGCCACAAGATTGTAGATTGCTATGTCGAACAATCTAGTGACACAGCCTTTGTCTTTACTAAACGCACCTCCTGCGCCAAATCAATATGAGCTCACTCCATCTAACCTCGACTCCTCGAGACCCGCACAAATGGCACACACTGCCCCCATTTCCAGTGACTTGTCATTGCAATCTCATTCTTTGTACAGTCATCCAATGAACCTATCATTTCCCATGTGTAGGGATGCTGAGTCCTTGGGCATGCCTGTGCAGAAGCTGAATGGGCAGGTTGATTTGCAAGTGGCAGCATCTGTGCCTCCGTTTTTTGCTTCAACTGTGAATCTTGTGGGAGGTATGGGGTCTATGGCAAATAACATGGCTGTTCATCAACAGTTTGCCTCTCTAAATAAGCGAAAGTCGCCAATGGGTTCCATTTCCAGCAGTACTTCTCCACTTATGTCTGCAGCAGCTAACAAGAGACATATGCAGACTGAGCACAGGCCCTGGTTGCAACAGATGGCTGCATCATATAGGATGAATATGCCAGGGGAAGCTCTTCAGAAGATGGCTGTGAGCAAGCATTCCGTGGCACAGAATAAGAAGCAATCACCACTGAAATCCATCCCCGCGAAATCATCACAGCAGCACCGGCGATCGTCTCCTAAAACTCAGATTTCTCCGAAGACTACATCCGAGTCATTTAAATCCGTCAGATCAAAGATGCGAGAATCATTTGCCACTGCATTGGCCCTTGTCACTCAGGAGGATGGAAGGTCTCCAAATGATGCAAAGAACTCCGAAAGTGACATCTCGACTTCTGCCGATCACCTCAAAGGAGCTCAGTTTTCTGTTTCCGTTCTCAACCCTCAAGGTGCTGGTGGGAATGTGCTTCGAGAGTCTAAACAAAAGTTTCGCCCCGGAGAGGGGGCTGGTGACCGAGAGAGCTCAGATAGTCAAATTGGGCCTCCTCTAGGCGAGAATACTGATGTGTTGGTATCTACAACGTCTAACACTGAGGCTTTTCAGTGTACCGGTGATTTTCTCGGGGAAGATGTTTCATTTGGTGATAATTTCTTTGTCAAAGATGAACTGTTGCAGGGGAATGGACTATCCTGGGTGTTGGAACCTGAAGAAGAAATGGTTGACAGAAGCATAGGTCATGCTTTTGACGGAGAAAGTTCAGAGGATGCTTCAGTTGGCGGACTAGTTAGAGAAATGTTGGTCCAGTCTCCTGAGGTTTTGGCGTCTAATATTGAAGCTGAGCTCTTTAAATTATTTGGCGGTGTAAACAAGAAGTACAAGGAAAAGGGAAGGTCCTTGTTATTTAATTTAAAGGATCGAAATAACCCCGAGTTGAGGCAACGAGTTGTATCAGGCGAAATTCCTCCTGATAAACTTTGTTCAATGTCTGCCGAAGAGCTTGCCTCTAAGGAGCTTTCCGAGTGGCGCATGGCCAAGGCAGAAGAGCTTGCCCAGATGGTTGTTTTGCCTGATAGTGAAGTTGATGTCAAGCGTTTAGTGAAGAAAACGCACAAGGGGGAACTCCAATTAGAAGTTGAAGAAGATGACGGCCTCTCGGTAGAAGTTTCTGCCAGAGTGCCCATAATTTCCTATGGCCGTTCGCAGACTCAGGAGCAGCGGCCCAGTTCTGAAATACCCAGCGAAGAAAAAGACAGTGGACAGGATGTGGATGTAAGAAGGGATTCCGTGGAGCACAATTCTGCATTTACTCTGACAATTCCTTCAGAAGACCAGGTATCGGAGGTCGATATAATTGAAGAGGGTGCAATGAAAGATCTCCCTCCAATTGTCTCTCTCGATGAATTCATGCAATCTCTTGATTCCGAGCCACCATTTGAGGATTTACAAGTCAATGCTGGAAACACCGAATCGATTCCTGAGAAAACAGCTAGACTAGGCTCCAAGATGAGATCATCGGAAAGAAATCCTAAAGACTCTGGTGATACTGCTGACGATAAGTCCAGCAACTTGGATGAAGCAAGACTGAAGTCAGATGTGAGCGAGAGTGAAATAGACAACTCTAGGAAATCATCCAAGGGTGACCATGTCTGGGAAGGTTCTCTCCAACTGAGTGGGTCATCCTCATCTGTTGTCTCTATCACGGCACTCTTTAAGAGGTATCTGTGTGATCTAGCCTCATTGCTTAAAGAACAACTTAGCACTTCTCTGTTTAATGTGCCTTTGTTCGCAGTGGGGAGAAAACGATTACGAAGGACTGGGCAAGCTGTCCAGAAGTCAAGGGAAGGGTTCGGCTTGATGCATTTGAGAAGTTCCTTCAAGGTCTCCACCTGTCTCGAAGCCGTGCTCTAATGGTAGACCACGTTCTCTTATTTTCCCATAGGAAACTTCGTCATGTACCTGACAATGCAGAGGAAAATGGCTTTGGCTATGCCCATCGTTATACTCTTGACGCTTTTCTGTCGCAGAGCTGGAAAATCTGGGTTTGGCTGGGAGGGTGCATTCGAAGTCCCGCTTTTGGCTGCATGTGGAAGTGGGAACAACCTTTAGGCCAAGTTTTGGTACTAAGGATGCGGATAGGGAAGAGGGGGATGAAACAGGATATAGTGAAAAATTGCTGCTTTGTTTATGGTTTAAAACCTTTAATTCTCGGCCTTGCGGACGTGCACTTAATAGTTTACCGAGCAGCCGTTTTGACTGATTGTGGCGGGACGTATCAACTGTCGAATCTGCACCACACCCAACTTTAGGAGACGGGAAGCCGTTCTATCTAGAGAATGGATACTTCCGAAAAGAGAAAGTGGGGATTTTGGGTTTGGGGGGGGGGGGGGGGGGGGGGGGGGGGGGGTCCGTTTATTGGTCCCAAAAATGAATGGGGCTCTTGGTAACTGGATAATACGTGGGACGACAAATACTCTAGCCTTTCTGACACGTCGTTCGATTCAAACGTTCTGACAAGTTTGTCGTCTTTGGGATCACTGGTAATATTTTCTTGTCCCTGCAGGTTGTTCACCTGGTTTGCAGGCAGAGTTTCCCCAAGCGTCAACAAGACAGCATCGCTGAGGTAAATACTCCATCCCATTGCCCCTTTACCTAGACAGATTCTCTCCATTTTTACTGAAGTACGGTCGGTGAGGACATATGGATTGTTGTAAAAAGTGCATGTCATGCCTCTGTCTCTCACGCTTAATCTCCTTAATTGAAGCTGGCCGACTCGTATGTCACTGATGAGCGGGTGGGAATCACGGTGCCCTGCCGAGGTGTGGAGATTTACCTCTGCCCCCCAAACGATAAGACCCGCCAGATGCTCTCCAAGGTCTTGACCGAGGATCAGGCTAAGACCCTTGAAGCCATTGACGAGGGGCTGATCGGGGTTGTCGTGTGGAGGAGGATCCGCCCGAGCTCAAGCCGGCATACATCTAGTTCTAGGAAGCCACAGCAGCAGCAGCAGCGGCAGCATGACGGGCCTTCTCTTTTGAAGAGGCATGCTGCTGACAGGGATGCAATCATAGGGAATTCCCCCTACAACGACCCGCGGCACAGTGCTGTGCGACTGCCGTCGCCACCACTGGTGCCTCCGGTAAAAGTGGATGACGCTGACGCCCCTCCCGGTTTTGGTCCAGGCATGGCTAGCCTGCAGGAAGTAGACGACTTGCCCGAGTTTGACTTTTCTGAAGAGATGAACAAAAATGCTAGTATTTCCTCTGCTCGAGTGACAGAGTCTCACCATGGGCATTCCATAACATCTCGTTCAGTAGATCATATTAGGGAGCTTGTACAAAAATACGGACAGCCAGAAGTTGCAGGAACGAGCACCAGGAGCACAGGAGTTCCCATACAGCCATGGAATGATGACGACGAGGACATCCTGGAATGGCGGCCGGCTTCTCAAACCAGACGTGCCCCTGCTTCTGGCATCCCGCCCATCATTCTGCAACAGCAGAATCTGTATACTTATCCAACGACCTTGGTAGGAGCAGCCTCTCGTACATCCCAAGCAGCAAGACAACCTGTGTGGCAGGATCCCCGTAGGAACTTTGGTGGAAGTAGCGACCTTTAACAGTCCTCCGATCTCCGTCTTGTTTAGCCGTAGACCTACTGCTTTGGGCCTTTTGCAAGTATTTTGCAGTAAAGCTTTGATTAATGTAAAAGTCGCCTCTCCTCTCTTATCCTTGGTTTGGATCTGTATGCTCTTTGTCTGTGTAAAGCTGAATACGTCTGATAAACAATCCCCAGTTTGTTATCTGAAAGTGTAAATTTCACCCTAAATTGTTCCATTCCATTCCATTCCAATCATGTTATGAATTGGAATCGACAACTAATTCAATGCAGGAGTTCCAACAAAGAGAGTAAAAAGACTATGTTACAGATATCAAAGTGTGCAAATCAAAAGAATGGCCCTTTCCCAACTCCAACCAGAAGAAAAAGAAGCTTTACAATCCCAACTAAAAGAATAAGTAAAACCCACCCCACCTATACACTATGCGATATCGTGACCCTGGCATGGATGCTCTTTACCCTCTGTGACAGATATATACTAAAGGAAGACCGAAAGGCCAATATCCATGCAGTCAGTCAATAGGGTAGGAGTTCCCTGTTGACAAGGGTACCACCAGGTCATCCTCAACATTCTTTAGCTTCGAGCCTGAAGCGCCATCCTTTATGTCGCCTATGTCCAAAGTTTCTGACAGATTTTCTAACGGCTCGTCGATGTAAGACTGCAGTCGGGGAAATGGATTAGGCCGCTGAAAGGAAGGTGGCCAATGCATAACAATGAGTATAGAACTCAAATTTCAGAGTCAAATACATCCGACTCTAATAATTTGATACCATAACAACATCCTATTCATTGTAAGCAACTCAATGGCTAATTTTCACCAAAGCATAGACAATTAAGATTGGCAAAAACCACATCCCCTTGCTTCTTTTCGCATTACCAGTGTCTGAACCAAGGCAGCTCCATACCCAAATTTCATGGTATTCACAACTACAATACACAAGACTGGCAAATGAACAGAATTTTATTAAAAATCGACTAGATACTGAATCCTTGTCAATTATAAGGATGTTTCCTCACTAAATGCATCAAAACAGGCTGCCAGAGACATTTCCCAGATTCCAAGGAAATTAGATTACATTAACATTCATGCTATCAAGCGAAAAGCCACGAAGGCTCACCTCTAGCTGGCTCAACATAGCAATGGTAGGCTCCGTGTCTTGTTTATTTTCAAGGTAGACAGCAGCAAGGGATTCATACGATAATCCCGGGAACATCATTAGTAGACAATCCAGATTCATCTGAAACTCATCATCTGTGGAATCTGCCGAATGTGTGGATGTTGAGGCCGAGGCCACCATGGCATAGCTGCTGAAAGGAGTCTCTGAAATTTGAATCTCCTGAATAGAAAAGGTTACTGTTTGTTATGGCGTGCCCTTTTCTGGATGCAGAAAGAAAAATCAAGACTTCAACCACAAGTGCATAATAAGAAGACAGTTACCACAGAACTCTTGAGATATTTTGGCGCCTCCACCTTCTCAAAACTTTTGGTAGTATGATCTGCCACTTCTCTTTTGGAAAGTGGGATGTAGGCAGTCCACATACGGATTAAGAGAAGAAGACGCAGACTTCATTATCTGAGTACACAAACATAAATAGATTAGAAGTGATAAACAACTGAATACGAGCCAAATCAGGCAGTGGTTCCTAAAGAAGAAGAAAGAAACAAAAAAAAAAGAATCCAAACAAGGCAGTTCTAAGTCATAAAGAAGCCTGAATGCTTCAAACGAATAAGGTCGAAGTCGTGATTCACTCTCTCTACTTCGAAAAAGATATAGCGGGCAATTAAGTCGTGATGCAAGAGAGCACGCAACCAGTGTTACGTGGAAAAGACCAAAACACAAGTAACGAGGCTGGATTCCTTTACATCAACATCAAAATGTCCCCAACTCCAAGTCTATACACAGATGCAGCAAAATAAAGCAGTCACAGCTAAAATTAACCAGTCGTAGCTATGAAACTCAGCACCATCACCACCACAGCCACCCCAAAACCTCCATTCACCCCAGAATCTCCTCCCTCACCCCTCCTCCTTAGCCTCCATTTCCCCAGAAAATATCTTCCCTCCTCCTTTCTCTCTCTACAGCTCCCTCCTTATGCCTGTCGCCCCCTTGCAACAACCACCCAGTGTCTCCGTTGCTTGGGCGTGCGCGAGTTTGTTGGATATTTCCCCATTCCTGCTCTTTAGTCCTTCATCTATGATATTCATTTCGCATGGTCCATCACTTTTCACATTCATCTCAATTCCGTCCTTCGCTCTGACCTTCCCCTTCAATTCTGGATCTGGATCCCCTTCACCAAAACCCATCTCAGGGCCTATGTCCTTCTCAAAGCCCTCGCCCATCTCCGAGCCCATACCCGAGCCCATTTCCTTAATAACCATCTCCATATTAACAGCAGCTAACTCTTCCCCGACATCGAACTCTTCTCCAACTCCTTCATCAACCCCCACTTCCTGAACTCCTCCTTCTCGTGAGCTACCTCCCCTTTCACGTATCACTGCCCTCCCCTCAAAATCACCCTTGTCCCCAAGGGTGATATGGGGAAACTGATTCTGAAGGTCTAACAGGTATTCCCAAGTCGCTTCCCCCTCTGATCGACCGACCCATTTCACAAGAACTTGGGTTACAGCCCGGTTTCCCCTTCTGACCATTCTTCGTTGCAAGATGTATTCTGGCAAGGATGTTCCCTGTGCAGAAGCGGGCAGCTGCGTCGAGGTAGGTACACCTTGCCCCACTGCTTGTTTGAGCCGGGAGACATGAAAGGTGTGGTGGATTTGTGCTGACTTAGGGAGATCCAGCTTATAGGCCACTTGTCCTACTTTAGCCAGAATCTTATAAGGCCCAAAATATAGGGGAACCAACTTGCCTGTATGCTGCCCATCAACCGAACTCTGTCTATGTTGCTGTAGCTTCACAAAAACCCAGTCACCCACATTGAATTGTCTATCCGACCTCTTCCTGTTTGCCATTTGTTGCATCCTGTTCTGTGCCCTGTGGATATGAAACCGCAACAGTTGAGTCATTTCCTCCCTACTAGTGAGTTCCAGATCCACCGCTTTGTAAGCTGAAGTCCCTGTGATGTATGGCAACTGAATTGGGGCTTCATATCCATAGAGAGCCTCAAACGGAGTCATGCGGATAGTAGAATGAAAAGTGGTATTATACCACCATTCTACTAACGGCAACCACTTACACCACATCGTAGGGCAATCCGAACACATGCACCTCAAGTAGGTCTCCAAGCACCTATTAACAACCTCCGTCTGACCGTCCGTTTGTGGATGGTAAGCGGTTGACAGCCGTAAATCAACTCCCTGCAACCTGAATAGTTCTTGCCAGAAATCACTAAGGAATATATAATCTCGATCACTAGTGATTGTCTGGGGAAGCCCATGCAGTCTAAACACTGTGTTTAAGAAGAGTTCAGCCACCCTTCTTGCTGTATAGGGGTGTTTAAGAGCCATAAAGTGGGCGTATTTGGTTAGTCGATCCACCACCACCATGATAACTTCATTTCCCATAGATTTAAGCAATCCTACTATAAAATCCATCGATATATCCGTCCATACTGCAGAAGGAACCGGCAGTGGCTGTAGCAAGCCTGGGGATGCTGCTAGGTCATACTTGCATCTTTGGCAAACTGCACATGCCCTAATGAAAGCCCGGACCTGCTTCTCTAAACCCTTCCAGTAACAAAAACTCGCGATCCGTTTAGTAGTCCCATGAATTCCTGAGTGTCCCCCTGACGCCGATGCATGGAAGGTCTTAATGATCTGACTTCGTAACTCCATGTTGTCCCCAACCACCAGCTTCCCCTTCCGCAACAACAGTCCCTGTTTAAGCTCATATACCGAAGGTTCCCCCTGTTTCAGCCTCTGAATAATCGACTGCAACTGATTATCCTGCTGCCAACTGTCGCGAATAGCATCAAATAGGGTCCCCTGTTGCAAATTTAGACTAATGGACATGATTTCAGCCGCCGGAATTCTAGAAAGGGCATCAGCTACCACGTTTTCCTTACCCTTCTTGTAGCTAAGTTCATAATCATATCCCAAAAGTTTGGTCAGCCACCTGAATTGCATTTCATTGTGCAATTTCTGCTCAAGTAAAAATTTTAAGCTCTGATGATCAGTCTTGATGACGAAACACCTTCCAATCAAATAGTGTCTCCATTTTTCCACAGCGTAAACAATCGATAACAATTCTTTCTCGTAGACTGATAGGCTCATATGCCGTGGTGCCAGAGCTTTACTGATGAAAGCTATAGGGCGCCCCCGCTGCATTAACACTACTCCGATCCCTATTTGGCTGGCATCAGTTTCTACCACTAGTTGCTGGCTGAAATCTGGCAGCGCCAGCACTGGAGTTGTTACCATAGCATCTTTTAACTGAACAAAGGCAGCCTGTGCTTCTGGGGACCATTTAAAAGAGTCCTTCTTGAGTAATTGTGTTAGTGGTTTACTAAGAGTGCCATACCCCTTGACAAATCGCCTGTAGTACCCTGTTAAACCAAGGAATCCCCGCAACTGTTTGATGTTCGTAGGAGCTGGCCAATTCTGTATAGCATCCAATTTCCTTGGATCGGTAGATACTCCCCCCTCTTCAATGAAGTGTCCTAGATATTCCACTCTTCGTTTAGCAAACGAACACTTGCTTAGTTTAGCAAACAAGCAATTTTTCTGCAGTAACTCCAATACCACCGATAGATGAACCACATGCTCTTCCATATTTGGACTGTAGACTAGAATATCATCAAAGAAGACAAGTACGAATTTCCTCAAATGAGGTCTAAAAACCTCGTTCATGAGACTTTGAAACGTGGAGGGAGCGTTGGTTAGCCCAAAGGGCATAACCAGAAACTCATAATGCCCCTCGTGAGTCTTAAAGGCTGTCTTAGCGATGTCTTCATCTTTAACTCGGATCTGATGATACCCAGACCGTAAATCGAGTTTGGAGAAGAGTGTAGCACCCTGTAATTCATCTAAGAGCTCCTCAATCACCGGAATCGGAAACTTATCCTTAATTGTCTTCTTATTGAGTTCCCTGTAGTCTATGCAAAGTCTCCAGCTATTGTCTTTCTTCTTTACTAGAACCACGGGAGAGGAAAATGGGCTGGTGCTGTGTCGAATGACCCCAGCTTGGAACATTTCCTGGATTAGCTTCTCTATAACATCCTTCTGGGCACTTGAATACCGATAGGGTCGAAGATTTAAGCCTTTCACACCCTCTTCCAAGGGGATGCTGTGATCATGGCTCCTTTTAGGAGGCAGAGTAGTAGGCTCCTCAAATACTGCTGTAAATTTCTGTAACACCTCTTGGATCTGATTGGGTACAATCTGAATCTGAGTATCATTCCCTACCGAATTCTGTTGGGCAATGATCAACAGGCCCATATCCTTGGAGTCCACTGCAAATGCCCCAGTGGTCACTCTCGTAAGCCCTTCCCCTCCAGCCTGTAAACTCACTTCCCTACCACCCCATTGATAAGTCATCTTTAGATTTGAAAAATCCCACACCACCGTACCAAGGGTACTCAGCCATTCCATTCCCAGAATCACCTCACAACCTTTGATGGGCATTACTAACATCCTGGACTGATATGCAACCCCTTGCATCTCCCACTCGAACACACGGACCAGTGATACACAGGAAACTTTCTCCCCGTTCGCCACCATGACATTTCTGCTTTGTATTGCTTCTGTTTTGCACCCTATCCGTTTAGCCACTCCCACATCTAGGAAGTTGTGGGTACTTCCTGAGTCAATCAAAATCGTCAACCGTCTCTTCTTGTACCACCCGATTACCTTCATCGTTCTATTCTTAAGAGATAGAGCCACACCGTATAAAGCGTGCAATGAAACCACAGGCATTTCTTCTTCTTGACCCACCCCAGTTCCTTCTTGTTTCCACCCTTCCTTCATCCCCATTTGACCAACAGAGTGGGTGGATAGGCTCTTATCAGCCAAAATACTGTCCTCCGAATGCCAATTTTCCTCATCCTTTCCTTCTTCATTTTCTTCTAACACAATTGCGTACATTTTCTGACCATTGCATTTATGGGAGAACGAGTATTTCTCATCACAGTAGAAACAAAGCCCCTTTCTCCTTTTCTCATCAAGTTCTGCCGCAGATAGTCTTCTATGAGGTGGTTGGTATATATTTGGTCGATTTTCCCCAACTCCTAACCCCTTTCCTCTGTCTTCCGAAAACTTACTTCCCCCAGACCACCGTGGGATGCTTCTTCCACCCTGATTTACATTCATTCCCCTATTCTGGCCCTGCATTTGCTCCCATTTAGCTCCTCTGACAAACCCTTCCCTTCCCCCGAACCCTTCCTCATCGGACAATGTTTTCCCAAGGGCAATAGCATGCTGAAGCGTTCTGGGATTGAAAGCTGTCATCAGCTTCCTGTGTTCCCTTTTGAGCCCTCCGATAAACATAGCTACCTGATCCTCATGAGATAGCTCCACCCGTGTCACCAACGACACAAACTCCTCCACATATTCTGAGTAACTTCGACCCTCCTTCAACTCCTTCAGTAACACTATCGGGCGAGAGAGCTCATTAGGGCCGAATCTCATTAGCATTCCAGCGGAGTATTCTGGCCAACTAATTGGTCCCTTCAATTCCCTGTTCCGGATGAAGGCGTAATGCCATTCTATCACGGGTCCACTGAGATAAATTGATGCCACACTTACCCCCATGTCCGGCGGTGTACCATCCAATTCGAAAAACCTCTCGCATTTGAATATCCATTCCTGGACGTTGTTACCATCGAAGGATGGAAACTCTACCTTTGCCTGTCTGGTAACCCGGTCATTTGGCTTTGGGCTGGAATAATATGGTCGACCACCCGACTGTCCCTCTTCAGACCATTCTCTCTGTTTTCCCCTACTACTCCTTTCCATATTATCCATTCTTAAGGTCAGATCTGCAAACTGCTCGCTCATTCCATCTATTTTCTTCATGAGTTCTTTCATCATCTCTTTCATAGGATCTGGCTCCATGATAGCGTCCTTCGATCGAGTATGGTCTGCCACGGGCATAACAACAGCGGGAATCGAGCTCTCGTGCTCCGATACCAAGTTGTTACGTGGAAAAGACCAAAACACAAGTAACGAGGCTGGATTCCTTCACATCAACATCAAAATATCCCCAACTCCAAGTCTATACACAGATGCAGCAAAATAAAGCAGTCATAGCTAAAATTAACCAGTCGTAGCTATGAAACTCAGCACCATCACCACCACAGCCACCCCAAAACCTCCATTCACCCCAGAATCTCCTCCCTCACCCCTCCTCCTTAGCCTCCATTTCCCCAGCAAAAATCTTCCCTCCTCCTTTCTCTCTCTTCAGTTCCTACCTTATGCCTGTCGCCCCCTTGCAACAGCCGCCCCGTGTCTCCGTTGCTTGGGCGTACGCGAGTTTGTTGGACATTTCCCCATTCCTGCTCTTTAGTCCTTCATCTATGATATTCATTTCGCATGGTCCATCACTTTTCACATTCATCTCAATTCCGTCCTTCGCTCTGACCTTCCCCTTCAATTCTGGATCTGGATCCCCTTCACCAAAACCCATCTCAGGGCCTATGTCCTTCTCAAAGCCCTCGCCCATCTCCGAGCCCATACCCGAGCCCATTTCCTTAATAACCATCTCCATATTAACAGCAGCTAACTCTTCCCCGACATCGAACTCTTCTCCAACTCCTTCATCAACCCCCACTTCCTGAACTCCTCCTTCTCGTGAGCTACCTCCCCTTTCACGTATCAACCAGTGACAATAAACCCAGAAAAGGGACAAGACGAAAATTCTCGACCCGACAGAAAAATTATCCGATCAAAGAAACAGAGGCCAAACGCCAGACCTAGAAGACAGTCGGTTTCGAGACCCGTAAAGCAAAGGACTAACTGAATCGAACCCAGATCATCAGCATTCCACAGTTCTCCTTCGAAAAGCAGAACGCCTTCTTCTAAATTCCAAAACCCTAATGCATGATCACGCAACACAAACCTCAGGCTACCAATCAGATATCACTAGCGCCGGCCCCAACAAACAACGGAAAGATCAAGCCTACTCAAGGACAGGGTCCAAGGAGACAACGATCCGCATCCCCAGGATACCAAACAGCAAGAAGGATGTGAACTTTTACCTCGATCAGGGAGGAAACTGATGCAGGAAGAGGCAAAAGTGGAGACAGACATGATAGCTGTTGCTGGTGAAGATGAAGTGGGGATGGAAGCAGTCGAAGGGAGGAATGAGCGCTCTCTGAACTTAATGTAGATGGCAGCGGTATTCTCGTTCCCCCAACAAAAGGCTTGACAGCGTGAAGGAATAAGAAGAGGGGGCGACACTGAAGAAAGAGAACAAGAGAAACATGGAAATTCGAGGAAACGGTGAGAGGTGAGAAGGTGAGTGCGGGGTTGTGTACGCAAGGGAGGTGGGGTGGTGTGGTTTCTGTATTAGGGGCGGTGATTGTATTTCTTGAATTTCGGTCACCGATAGAGCTACGACGAATGAGGCTCCTGAACTTAATGTTAGATTTATGGTTAGGGCCGCTGAAGATGGATGGGCTGAAAAGTAAGGCAATTGGGCTTGGGTTCGAATTGGGAGGAGAAGATAGGGATGACGAAAATGTTAAACAAGAAGAAATGTTTGAACTAAAAGAGGGAGAGAAGAAAGATGGTAACGGTATTCTCGTTCAAACGGTTAGAGGTGAGAAGGAGAGTATGGAGTTGTGTACGTAAGGGAGGTGGGGTGGTATGGTCTCTGTCTCGGGGGCGGTGATTGTATTCCTTGAGTTTCGGTCGCTGGTAGAGCTATGACTATAATTGGTGTTGTTGGATTTGTTAATGGAAGTTCAACCTCGCTGAAGCGTTTCTGAGCCGGTTCCTTGCATCAGAAACAGGAACTGGGTACGGATTGAAAACCAACCAAGCCGCGGCTGTTTAACTGACAGGGAAGGTGTCGCTATTTGTGTAAAAGATGATGTTTGTCAGGGCACGCTGTGCTTTGCTTTTGACCAGCCCGTCTTCATCTCTTTTCTTTTCAGTACAAATCTACGAAATCTACTTGTATTTTATAAAACAGCTCATACCATAAAATCGTACTATTTTTGCATTGATACTAAAGGCCAGGAGTTTTGTACGAAAATACGATTAATTTTAAAAAAAAATTTACGAAATACAATTCCAGTATCGTAAAATACGATTTTACCGTCGAAATGACGCGTTTTCTCTAAAAATACAAAGAGGGCGGGTTTGAAAACTCGCCCTGCTTATAAATAGGCACATGCGAATTTTCAAAACCCCCCCCATGGCGTTCCCATCACCAACATGAAGGCGCATTTTGAGAACCCGCCTTCATGTAGGGGCGGGTTCTCAAAACGCGTCTTCATATGCGACGCGTTTTCAAAATCCGACCCCAACACTTAAGAAAACTTTTTTGCGTCTACATGGGCGAGTTTTTAAAATCCGCCTATTTACACCAGATTATTTTGGGCCGTCGAAACGAATATAATAGTTAAGTACTATAAAAAATCTCATCATCGACTGGCAAAACCTGATTTAGTCGATGATTGATTGAGAAAATCTAACTCTTTTTCGAGAATCTAATCAGTCGTTGGAGGATTGTCCCGAAGAAAATCTGATTAAATGGATGATGGAAAAATCTAACTTGGAAAATTCTCCCCATCGTTCGACAGCAGAAAATCTAATCCAGACTTGATGGCGATTCTCCCTGTGATGGAGGATTCCCCGATAGAGAAAATCTAACCTAGTCGATCCAGACAAATCAGTCGACTGGGAGAATCGATAACTTTGTAGATAAGATTTTACAGGTGAAGATTTAGAACGTGCTGAAATTAAAAATAGGATCGAAGGATTTACACACGTGCGTCGAAGATCTTCAACCGCCAACCACAACCGAAGATTCTCTTTATATGGCTTTGTTACTTTAGGAAAGAGGGACTACGACAGAGACATATTTAGACACTTTTGTCTTAGTTTTAGGTAGAAAATCTTAGTCAATCTTCTTGTAAGCGTCCATGATTTGTAATTAGTTTCATCACTGGAAATCTTTCTTCCTCCCTTTTCTTCTTTCTCTTTTTCTTCTTGAACCCACTAGGTTCGCCGCGATTTGATCGCGATGTGTTGCGATTTTCATCGGAAACACGTTTTTGGTGCGGTGACGTGGATGGAACTGCAATGCAAATGTAACCTTCAATGAAAGATTTGTTCGATCGGCCAACGAAAATTCGGATGAAGCTTTGAAAATTGCCCTCCGATAGTCAGATATGTGGATAACCTTAAAAAATGATCTTCGATTATTAATGGAGCGGATAAATAATATATGTCGCGAGTTAGAAACTTTGCGTTCAGTAATTCTCACTGCGACGCATGTTCTTTCGGAAACTCAACAAATAACCGTTCATCTAAAGATATGTTGTCGGTCCGAAGGGGTAGAAGGCGATTTCCTCGTTCCTCGAGAAGGACACACCCTAAAGGTTGAGAGTTCCCTTATGATCGATATCAATCTAAAAACTATTACGTTATCTGAAAAAATCGACTATGTAGAAGTTTATGTCGATTCCATTCGTCGAATGTTCCCAAGAATATGGTCTTGTGGAGTAACTGATGATCATCGGCAACGCGATATTTCAAACAGATGTCCCAGAAAGATTGTGGTTTTGGACCACCCAAATTATTTTTTTAATAAAGATAATCGACTGATCGATTCAATTAGAATGTTGTCTGGGTGATTGAAAAACTAGCAATCGAATAGGCGATGCTGATTTCAACCAAGGTTGTCAAGGCGCTAAGGTGCCACCAAGGCGAGAAAGGTTTCATCGCCCGAGGCGCTAGGCGCTAGGCAAGGCGCTCACCTAGACGCTAATGAATAAAATAATATATTATAATTGAAATGTCAAATAGAAATGTATTTAATAAATCAAAATATCATCTCAAGATATCATCTCAAGATCCCCATCCACATTAATTCTGAATAAAAAGAAAGAAACAATGGTTCACATCATTCGAGTTATCCGCATCTAAACATCAAATTAGAAACCAAAATGATCATCATCAATCACAACATTCATCATCCCAATCAACTTCAGTTTCAAGCAAGTTATCATTTCCAAGTTGTACTTCAATGTCCTCTGCCGCATCGGAATTGACTCCTTTCTGTTGAAGAATCCTTTGTGATGTACTCGAACTAGCATGTTGCCTTGTAATTCGAATAGGTTCCTCGACTCCCGATGCTCTATCAACCGCTCTCCATGTCAAAGTATCATCAGGGAAAACCAGATTATCGCTTTCTTCCTCATCGTCTTCCATTTCTCCCACCATCCATTCATTACTATCATCAATGTCATCCAAAGTCAATGGATCGATAACATTTGCGGCATCATATCTATCTTTTAGCTTTTGATTGTACTTGACATAAACCAATTCAAGTAACCAGTTATGCTCAAGGCGGTTCCTCTTCTTTGTATAAATCTACAAAGAAGAAAGCTATCATTATTCTATTTGAGAACAAGAATAATATACGTAATACTTTAATAAGGGATTTACATGCTCAAATGCGCTCCAGTTGCGTTCACAACCACTTGCACTGCAAGTCAAGCTGAGAATTCTGACCGCAAGACGTTGTAGATTTGGAGTATGATGCCCAAACATATCCCACCATTCCGCTGTCATCCAGAATTCGTATTCGTCATGATAGTCACACTATCACGAAAATTCGAAATAATCATAAAATAAAATACCTTGCGATCTCAGTTTACTTGATCTAATAGCTAATGCCGTACTAAATTTCCCTTCAGATCGCTTGTAGTATCCAAACTCAGCAAGGATCTTATCCTAAAGCTCGACAGTTGGAGAAACTTCTCGACACAAGCATACAAACCATCTATCACTTCTGGATCCGTTTCACAGTGAGTAATCTGATCAAAGTACTCAGGATTCAAGAGGTGTCCGGCCGCAGGTAAGGGATGATGCAACTGAGAATTCCATCGATCGTCAATTATCTTGAACACGTCTCCATACTTATCTTCTTTGCCATGGAAAGACTTTTGGATAGCCTCTTTTGCTCTATCCATCGCTTTATATATATACCCCATCGCCGGTTTCTTCTCGTTATCCACAAGACGCAGAACACATACTAATGGCCCCATCACCTTCAATGTGTGCAAAACCATGTCCCAAAACGACCGCCTTATCACAATCTCATAAGTCATCTTTCCTTTCTCCGTGGTTGACAACTTGTTCTCATCCCATTCTCGGGACAAGAACATTTTCGTTAACTTATTCTTCAAGATATGAAGTCTCTGTAAAGTGAGGAAGGTCGTCGCAAATCTAGTAACACCATACCTGAGCAACTCCTTATTCTCCGTAAAACTTCTCATGGTGCTCAAAACACTGCCATGATTGTAGATAAATCCCACAAGAAAGATGACTTTTTGGGCTGTTTTCTTCACGCTCGGAAGCTTGCCAATATCTTCAAGCATCAAGTCGATGCAATAAGCCGAACAAGGAGTCTAAAACAAGTGCGGTCTCTTCGCCATGAGTAATTTGCCTGCTTTTAGACAAATTGTTAACAAGTTCCTCACTAGTGTTACGAAGGAATCAATTATCATAACAAGCTTAAAGTCTTACCGGCTAAAACATAGTTGCTTCTATTGTCCGTGACAACTTGTAGGATATTTTTCTCCCCGATTTCCTCCACGAAACTATCTAGTAGCTCAAATAACTTCTCGCCTGTCTTAGAATAAGCGGAAGCATCAACTAATCTTATAAACATCGTCCCCTTCACACCATTCATAAGGAAGTTAATCAAACATCGTTGCTTTCTATCCGTCCAACTATCTGACATTATAGAACATCCATATCGAGACCGTATCTTTCATTACAGAACATTATAGAACGTCCAACTATCTGACATTATAGAACATGGTCTTTCATCATTTCTTTCATCAACTCAACCTCCTTATTCAGGAGTGGTACACGAAGCTCAGGATAACTTGGTTTCTTCAAATTTGGACCGTATCGACCAACTGCATCCAACATCTCATCGAAGCTCTTCAACTTGGAAGCATTGAAAGGAACACCGGCCTAATAAAACCATCGGGCTATGGCTTGAACAGTCCAAGCACGAGCTTCTTTATCAACAGCATCCACTACACTCGTCTGTTTTGTCTTTCCCTTTTACATTTAGAAGAGATCCATAGGACCCTTACTCCACGCCATGTCACTTTTCAATCTTTTTTGAACTGCATTTTCTATCTCAATATCATTATCAATACCCACAGCAGAAAAATCCACAGAGAATGAAGAAGAGTTTGAATTGACACTGATATTCGTCTTCAAGCTCTTTGATTCCGTCAATTGCTTACAAAGCTCTTCTTTCACTTCTTCCGGACATTTGCGACGTGCTTTTGCATTTTTAAATTTCCCGACTTGATGTTGCTTAGCTCGGTGTATTCCTCATTTTGACACATATCCACAAAAACTACATGTCACGGTATTTGGATCTTTGGGATTTTCAAGGAAATTATACTTCCAACCAATATCCCTCTTCGAACTTCTTACTTCGAAAGAATCCGCCATTCTTCAATAAGCTATTAAGTATTAACGCACTGCATTATCAAAGCAAGTCAGATTATAAGAAAATTCCGAAAGCTACAAAGACACCACCTTTCATATTACAAGTCAGATTATAAGTCAGATTATAAAAAAGTCAGATTATAAGTCAAATTCCGAAAGCTACAAAGACACCAAGTCAAATTACAGAGAACTTTTACGGAGGGAGAGTCAAATTACACGGTGTAATTTACACCAAGTCAAATTACAAGTCAGATTAAAAAAAAAATCCCACAAAGACACCACCTTTCTCACTAGGCCCCATACATCGACCAACAACAAGCCTGACCAACAACAAGCCCCCGTACCTTTCTCAAATCCTACATTTCTCAAATCCACCTTTCTCAAATCCTACATCGACCAAAAACAAGCCCCCGTACCTGCCCAACACTTAAACTCCCAGCTCCAAAGCCCCCGTACCTGCCCAATCGTCTCGCCGAAGAAGAGCTGGCGAAGCCTAGAAGGGAGGTTGGACCTCACAGCCGCCTGCCGTAGGTTGTCCGAAGATCACAGCCGCCCGCCGTAGGAGAATGAGGAGGAGAAGAAGGAGAAGAAGAAGAAGGAGGAGAGGATGAGGAAGAGGAACCTGCAGGTAGGGTAGAGACGTTGGGAGGGATGGCTGAAAATTGGGTTGGGCTGAAGATTGGGCTAGGCTGAAAATCGGGGTGAATGCCTAGGCGATAGCCCGGGCGCCCGAGCGCCTCGACAAGGCGCTACCGAGGCGAGCGCCTTCTGCATGGCGCCCGCCCTAGCCCTAAAAAAGCGAGGTGGCCGCGCCTCGCCTTGCCCGAGGGCCTAGAAGAGCGAGGCGCGTCGCCTTGACAACACTGATTTCAACTATATCCATAGATGAATAACTTGGAGATAGAAAATCTTGGAAAATCTCTCCAAACAAAAAAAGAATCTCTAGAAACTTTTTTGCCAATAATCTAAAGGTAGTGTGCTTGATCCTTCTAACAATATATTAAATAATTGATTGGAAAATCTTTTCGGTCGATTGTGATATTCGACTAAAGATGTCGATTAATTCAGAGAATCTCATCGTTAATTGTTGTGAGGGAGTAAATTCTTTACACCAGATTATTTTGGGCCGTTGAAACGAATATCATAGCTAAGTACGGTAGAAAATCTCATCATCGACTAGCAAAACCTGATTTAGTCGATGAATGATTGAGAAAATGTAACTCTATCTATGGATGATTTCCCTCAATGGATAGAATCTAATCAGTCGGATTGTCCCCGGAAAAAATCTAATTCGATGGATGATGGAAAAAATCTAACTTGGAAAATTCTCCCCGTCGTTGGACGGGAGAAAATCTAATCCAGTCTCGGTGGAGATTCTCCCCGTCGATGGAGGATTCCCCGATGGAGAAAATCTAATCCGGCCGATCCAGAGAAATCAGTCGACTGGGAGAATCTGATTTTATGGATATTTTCTAGATAAGATTTTAAAAGTGAAGATATAGAACGTGCGGAAATTGAAGATATGATCGAAGGATTTAAACACGTGCGTCGAAGATATGAAGATAACTGCCAAGTGTCAATCAACCACCAACCACAACCGAAGATTCTTTATATAGCTTTGTTAGTTTACGAAAGAGGGACTATGACACAGACATATTCAGACACTTTTGTCAAAGTTTTAGGTAGAAAATCTTAGCCAATCTCCTTGTAAACGTCCACGGTTTGTAATCAGTTTCATCAATGGAAATCTTCCTTCCTCCCTTTTCTTCTTTCTCTTTTTCTTCTTGAACCCAATGGGTTCGCCACGATTTGATCGCGACGTGTTGCGGTTTTCATCGGAAACACCGCCTTTTGAAGAAATGCACAAGGGGCGGATTTTGAAAACCCACCCCTTCAACACTTGGCAAAATTTTCGCCAAGCATGGGGATGCTTTTGGCTCGGACGTCGGGTGGCAGGCCGTCGGGCATCGGGAGGCAGGGTGTTAGGGTTTGCACGAACTGAAGTCGGGAGGGTAGCACCCTACTTAAGTTGGGGAAGGGGCGGGTTATTTAAGTAAACCCGCCCCTTGTCCATTACTAAAGGGGGCGGGTTTCCATGAGACGCCAAAATCGGCCCCTCACTTGACCAAAATTTCTCAAGTTACCCGCCCCCTGCAGACGCCAAAAGTTTTCTTAAGTGTTGAGTGCGGGTTTGGAAAACGCGCCCCCACGAAGACGCGTTTTGAGAACCCGCCCTTGCATGAAGGCGGGTTCTCAAAATGCGCCTTCATGTTGGTGATGAGGAACGCCATAGGGGCGGATTTAACCCCTCCCTGCATATTTATATGGAGGGCGGCTTTTGAAAACCCACCCTCTTTGTATTTTTAGGGGCGAGTTTTTCGACGGTAAAATCGTATTTTACGAAACTGAGACCGTATTTCGTAATTTTTTTTTAAACTAGCCGTATTTCCATACAAAACTCTAGAGGTGAGCGTACGTACCATAGATATTAGTACAGATTATCGAATTGACCGGGTAAATTTTAGGTTTTAAATATTTCAAAACCGACAATACTAAGTACGATTTCAAGTTCTTACTTTCTAAATAATTTAAAAAAAATCGAAAAATGATAGACTTTGAGACGACTTTCTTCTCTATCCGGACCTTTCAAGAATTTCTTTTGAGATTTTAATTCAATTTAAAAATTCTATATGGGCTTAGCGTAACGACTTAATCACTCGTCCGTAATGTCGTCACGTGTTATGAATTAAAAAAAATAATTTCATACGTGTAATAAGTCTTTGAATTAGTGTGAGATGCAAGTGGCATTACAAAACCTAAATTGAAGAAACATGCTTGGGAAAGGGGAGAGTTAACAGAAAACCAAACAGCCCCCTTTTCATCTCGTTCGCCGCCGCCGGAGGGAAAATGGGAAAGAAGGAGAAGAAATTAGACACCAGAGGCACGCAAGAAGAGATTCCTCCCATTACTTACTCGAAGCTCCTGAGGAGGTGAATGAGCACGCACTCGACCAAGAAACCGTCTCTTTATCCCCAAAGTCTCCCCCTTCAGACAGCGAACCCGACATGGACGACCAGCCGGGGGGAGTGAGCGAGGATGTTCCCTCGAAGTTCCTCCTTTATTGGATTGGAAGGGGAAGTCAGGAAATTCTTTGAGCTGGTTTTCCCTATTTTTTCTTTCATGGGTGTTGAGAGGTAGTGGCCAGAGGGGATATAAGCTGCTTTCTGATGTACGTCGGTGGGAAGCTGCCAGGAGGATTACAGTGCGCAAACCTCACACTCAAGATTGCCGCAATCGTCAAGCTCTCCCCTTTTCCCTGTATGATTCTTCAATTTAGGGTTATTTTTTTAAGAAACAAACTAATGATCCACATAGGATTTTTTTTTATCAACGTACATCTCACACTAAGCCAAATAATATTACACGTATGAAATTATTTTCTTAATTAATAACACGTAAGATATTATGTGACGGCACTATGGATGTGTGACTAATGTCGTTTCGATAAGGCCTTATGCGGTTTAAAAAATTATTTGAAAGATCGGAACAAAGAAGAAAGTCGATAAAAAGTCACGTCATTTTTCGATATTTTTTCTAATATTTTATATAATTTATATTTTAATATATATTTTATATTTATATATTAACTTTGAACCCAAGTCGAACCTCTTTATCAGCCACAGCCACCCTTCTTTTGGTTTTAAATTAATTTTTTGTGATAATCGAATTAGTCGAATCCCTTCCCTCTTCTTCATCGATTTAGTCGAATCTCCTCCCCTCTTCTTCATCGATTTAGTTGAACCCAAACACCTCCCTCTCCTCTTCGTCGTCGATTTAGTCGAACTCAGACATCCCCTCCCCTCTTCATCATCGATTCAGTCGAACACGAACATCCTAGCAAAAGGGAACCCAAACACCAAGTCTTTGCCTTTCCCCGCCGCCCGTTCTCTTCGCGTCCGAAACCCCTTAGCTAGTCACAAAAGGCATAGAGGAGAGGAGAGTCAAGGAAAGAGTTGATGAGGCTTCCTTTTAGGTCAATCAGGGGCAATTAGGGCTTCTTTTTTAAATAATATTGGTTTTAGGTTTGGGAAAATCAAGGCCCAAAAGGGATTTTTTTTAATAACAATGGTTTTCCATTTTGTTCTTGCCTCTCGTTACGGATTGTGTAACGCTTTGATTTTTCTTAAACTAGGTCTATTCGTTATGGATTTGTTTTGCCTATTTTAGCTATAATTTTGTCTTGGGTCAGTTCGATTACCTTTCTAATTCACTAACCTATCCTCACATTGCCTTTTCAGCTTGAGGATTGCAGTATTGTAATTATCAGTAGAAAAGGCCTCAATCTAGGATTAACCAGTACCCCAACACAAATTAAAAAGGAAGATGGATCTTGTTTCTAACAACAATGAGGCTCAAACCACCGATATTCAAGGAACATTAGCCTCAACAGTGGCCAATCTTCCTAAGCGTAAGGTAACCGGCAAACAAAATATGAAGTATAATGTTTAGGATCATTTTACCAAAATTTTGAATGAAAAAACTCGTAAGGCGGAGAATGTGAAGTGCATTTACTGCAATAGTGTGTACAATATAATCCTAATTGGGGCAATTCGACGATGAGGAAGCATATTAATAGTTGTCGGAAGTTTCCTCATAATATGATAAGCGACAAAAGATTTTTGCTAGTAGCAAGGCAGAAGGAGGCACAAGTTCTAATGTCCTATATAATTGGGTCTTTGATCAAGAACATTATAGAGATATGCTTGCTGTGATGATTATTGTGGATGACCAACCTTTTTCACTCGTTGAACATAAAGGTTTTCGTGTGTTTGTTAATGTTGTACAACATACTTTCAAACCCGTCTCTCGATTCACTGTTGCTAGGGATTGCAGGAAGATTTTCATGAGTGAGAATATTGCAAGCACGAGACTTCTAGCGCGCACCCACAAGTGTGTGTGTCTAACTGCACAAACTTTGTAGGTTCGTGACTTCTCTGGGAAAAGACATAACAGGAACGGATTTCATGCCGATGGGTTAGCAACTAGTTGCTGCAATCAAAGCAGGTATTCACTTAGCTTCCTTATACGATTCGTTAGCCGCTCGTTGAACGCAACGACGAGACAGAATCCTTCTCAATACTACCAAGGTGGCACACAGCCCTTGGCACTCTCACACACAATTGCGAGAGGTAATAACCAGGCGATCACTTAACACCTTTCGTTCTCCATCAAATCACATAGATCACACAACCTCAGAGCTTCACACAGATCACACAAACTCTGGAAAGACACTTTGATCGTGTAACCAAGGCTCAGATATAAGGAGGAAAACGTCAAGGGAGTGTCCAGATTCATTTGGCAATCCCATTTATCTATTTCCATAATTTCAGCGGATCAGACTAATCGGAGCGAGTACTTGCTTTACGGTCGCTTCAACAGAGATGTAAAGTTCTCAAACGGTAACTTTTCATAGTTAATTAATTTAATCCGAATGAAATAATTGAAATACCATACATATAGATAATTGATTTAACGACAATTATATCAAATTAATTATTGATATCAGATCATAATTAAAAATTATTTGATTTGACGATTAACCCTTTACCGCGTAACGTTGTTGTAGATGATCAGAAGCTTCCATAAAATATTTTGTTTCTAAATCTTAACTTGGAAAGCTAATATTATAATTTTGAGTTACCTAAACAAATGATTTTGAATGTCCAAATCAAATTCAATCTATTTAGACATCTCGCAATATATTTTAAATTACATAAAAAGGAAATATTATATTCCATATTTCCAGTAAGCAAGCGTAAGAAGACAGTTGCGACTTACTATAAAGTAGCAAGGAAAACTCACGCTAGCTATGGCTCGGCAACATTTTGCTCAAGCTCATCATTAAAGATTTCATCCTTTTAATGAATGAAATTAATCAAAAGAATTTTGATTAATTTTTACAATTAGAGGCTTTATTACCATAATTATGGTAAAATATATTCTTATAAAATTAGAATATTTAGGACATCCAGATAATGACTGAAGCATCGAATTATTTTGGACAATTCAAAATGTGATTTAATTTCAATATTTTGTTCTGGAAAATTAATTATTTCCACGTTTATAAAAGGACAGACGCAGTATTACAACGACAACTTACTGTAATGCAACATAACATTCCTCAAGCCCATCATCAAAGACAAGTATTACAACAACACCATGCTATGATTTTATAACATAGCTTCTCAAGCTCATCATCAAAACAAAGGTTAACAAAATTTGATGTTGAAAGTAGTCGGAAAACATGGCCCCAATTTGAAGCCTCCTTATCATGAGTTATGAATCCCCTATTGAAGAAATAATTAGATTATATGAATAAACTGTCGAAGGATCATGGAGATTGTTGGGCCAAACATGGTTGTTCTATTATGTCTTATGATTGGACAGATAAAAAACTTGAACTTTGATTTTCTAGGAAATTTTTTAAATGGAACTATGTTCATTGAATTTGTTGATGCTTCATGTTACTCTAAAACTCAAGAGAAGTTATTTGAATTGCTACATATAGTGGTGAAAAAAATTGAGGAAAGTAATGTTGTGCAAGTTATCCCGGATAGTAGGTTAGTTTTTACCATGTTCATTTTTGAAGTATTTTATTATAAGTTTGAATACTAACATGTTTATCTTAATAGGAAAATTAGTAAAATCAAAAGGAAGCATCTCTATAGATTTGATGCTCGAAGATATTGGAAAAATTCAGCTTATGAAGCAAATTCTGGAGCATGCATGCCATATTTCTGGTTAGTTACATAAACATCCATATATTGATATTAACATTACGAGGACAATCACTCATAAAAGGGAGTTGGTGTGATATGGACTCACATGATCTGTGATGATATTTCTAATGTTTCAAAGGTTTCACAAGCTAAAGAGTTTCTTGAAGAAGATGTTTACATCAAAACAAATTGCATAGTGAAATTGCCCAAGATGGAGAATGGAAGAAGGACTGCAACTATTGTTTTGATGGCATCATTCTGAAATCAGTTTTGCACTCGTTGAAGGTGACAAGTCCATTTTTTTATAGTTCTTGGCAAGTGGATAATAAAGAGAAACCAACAATGAGTTATATATACATGGCAATGTATAGGATGAAAAAAAGCTATTCAAAAGTCATTTCAGTACCAAAAAAAAAAGTAACAGGAGAAATTTAACATAATTGACAGAAGATGGGAATCTCAATTACGTCATCCATTACATGCAACTTGCTATTTCTTGGGTCCTCACTTTTTTTATATAGTAGTGATGATGTTGTTCAGAATAAGAATGCTATTGATGCATTATATAGCTGTAGATGAGTTAATTCCAAGTACAGAGATTCGAGGCCTCATTTATTGGGAGCTGTCGTACTATAAAAATGTAAAAGAACAATTCACATTAGCAGTGTTGAAATGATATGGGTGGGTCCATTTCTCCGAGCAATTGTATTTTAATTAATTAATGAAGCATTTATAATAATTTTTAGCTTAAACTCGTATAGATACTTGTATTGTTTCTTTCGTTTCAACGGCATTGTGAGGTTTGCTTGGGACCCATACCCCAAAACTTCAACAATTGGCAATTAAAATTTTATCGTTAGCTTACAATGTTAGTGGATGTGAATGCAATTAGAGTATCTTTGAAGGCGTAATTCTTTTACTAAAAACTTCCACAATAATATGATTACATGGTTTTTTAACTAAAAGTCATATTGCAACTTCTAGTTTGTGTGTACATTCTGATACATACAAAGAAAATGAATTGACTTAAGCATGAGAAATTTCTTGATTTGATTTATATCAAGTACAACCAAAAGCTTAAATCTAGATCAACTTAAGGGATACACTATTGATGTTGTGATCTAGGATAATATGGACATAAGTAACAAGTGGCTAATTGGAGAGATGAAGCACGAAAGAGATATATGTGATGATTTTGTGTTTAAAGGTGATAGCTCAACGTGGGGTGAGTTAGAGAGAATGACAAAGATCTTAGAGCCGATGACAAATATAATACGACGAGTCGGAACAGAGACATGCACTAGCCATAGATTGATAACGGAAGAAAATGATATTTCTTTTAATAACATGAACGATGAGGTGGAGGGAGTAAATAGTGAAGGAGAAGATGGCAGCTTGAATAAAGATGATGATGAGGGCGATGATGAAAGATTTGTAGTTTTCTTTCTATTGTGTTCTGGATCTTTGTGGTGTGACTTGATCTTGCTTCTTGCCTTAACGAGATGTTATTTTGGATGTAGATGGTTGCGTTATGTAAGGTACTAAGACAATTTTCTTCGTGTAATGTTACTTTAGACGAAAATTGTTGACTCCATCATAATTGATATATAAAATAGATTATTCAAGTAGTAATTTTTTCTCCATATGTGCGTCTCGCCTTGCGCCTTGGGCGATAAACAGGGTTAGTGCCTTACGTCTTTAACAAAGCTAGGAAAAAGTACCACCAACATATTATCCATAAACTAATTTTCTTCATCCCGTTATGACAAAATAATGTACAACTTTAAGTTGAACTATTTGAAGCACAATTATGCTACTAAGTATATTGCTAACAATAATTAACCAACTTATGTGATCGAGCATAGGGCTTTTTTCCAAAAACGTCAATTTTTCCAAAATGTTCCGCGTCCGATGTGCTACCAAATAGCTTATGTGAATTGTGTTGGAAAATGCAGCGGAATCTCTTAGAGAAACTCACAGAGAGACAAGAAGAAGACTTGAATAACTAAAACTCTCTCACTCTCATCCCATACTCAAAAATCGATATTATAAGGCATATTTATAAGACACTTCATGCCTCTAAATCAGATTCATAAAGTCTGAGATATAAAAAATATATTCACAAAAATATAAAATATAAATCTAATATATTCTTATCAGGTTTTCTAAATAGATAGTAATTTTGACCTTCAACAAATTGTTGGCGTCCAACAAGTTTTTCAAACTCCATTTCCTTGCCGAATAGCCCTCCAACGAAACTTTTGAGCTCCGACAGCGTGAAGGTAACACAAGTGGTTGTCTAATTTCCATCTTATTTATATTTGGGTAGGTTTGTTATTTGGGAATTATTGTTTTTTTTAATCGAGATTTGAGATTCAAATCATGTTTATTCAAGTCGAAGGGAAAGATGGAGCTTGAGGTGGCGCTGTTCGCCGTGGGTGGACAAAGGAGACGGCACTGATTTGGATTTCTACGTAAAACAAATTAAAAGGAAAAGATGGTTTCTTTAGGTCACGTCTGCACAAAAAATTTTAATTTACATATGGGTTATACCAATCGAAACTTAAATTTGTGACGTTAGCACCTAAACTAAAAAAATATTCATAAGTTTGTGTCATCCTAAATTTTTACGCCTAACTTGTAAATAGGGGTGAAAATGAGCCGAGCCGCTCGCGAGCTAGCTCGGTCAAAGCTCGGTCCCGAGCCTAATATTATATAATAAATTTTAATAATTTATTAATAAAATTACCTAAAAAACTTTTTCCTTCCCCCTCCCCACACTCTGTGGTAAAAGCAAACCCTAAAGAAAAAACCTCTCTCTCCCTCTCCTTTTGGCGTGGCGATCTCCTCTCTTCATTAGATAAGTGGAAAATAATCGGCCTTTTCATACTTTGTGTCTCGCGAGGATCGGCCGGAGCGAGCGTCAAAAAGTACCGGAGAGGAGCTGGCCGAATTTTACGCCCGCGGGTAAGCGACAGAAAGAAGTGAAGGCGTCATAGTCAAGGTACGCTTCCCATTCCCATACCCTCTCATATTGTGTTTGGGCATGATGATTCAAAGCACACGTGAATAGGAAGATCCGATGCCCTCCCATCGCTTGTTGGTTCATGATGATTTTCTTTTCTGTGTTTTTCCCATAATTTTCTTTTTTGAAAAAAAAAATTGGGTTTCGTGATTTTAAATTATCTATGCAAATGATTTGAATGGTGAGACTTTTTCAAATATTAGTTATCCCTGGCTGATGCATCAAGTGCTGAATATTGTTCTTCGACAAATCCTTTTTAACAAAACGTTAATGTTTACTTTTCATCTATCAAATGTACGATAAATTAGGTCAGTTTGCCTCTTATGATGATGAATTTTAAAATTTTCGTTCTTTCGAGATTTTCGCCATGCGGAAAAATATTGGAGACCTGAACTGAAGAGGCATGGCTTGATAATGTTCTTGTTCTAAACAACGCCTAAACTTTTCAAATTCTTAAGCATGTATTAATTTTTTTATTATATGTTATCCATGAATTATTTTTATGCGATGAATAGTCTTATGCCGGTTATATATCTAGTGCAGAGGATCTCATATCCTTTGTGTTGGGGTCTGGACTTCTGTTGGTATTTGTGTTGGATTCATTTGGTCTCACATCTTCTCTTTGTTTGCTCTATCAGCCGGAAATAAATATGTCAACGGATTATACGTCTTCTGCACCAACCGTAGGGAGTGGTATTGCTGAAAGTAACGAGTTGGGGAAGGAGCTTCAAATCCAAACCGGGGCATTGGAAAGGATAGAGCTAAATTCGGCTGGTGAAACTGATAATACAACAAAGAAGGATGCACTAGAAGATGATAACTTCAAAGCAAATAAAAGGAAGAGAATTTCAGCGGTTTGGGATGATTTTGAAGAAATTTTGGAGAATAGAGAGAAGAAAGCTAAATGCACTCATTGCCGCCATCTCTTAACAATTCTTAAATCGGGGAGTACATCTCACTTAAGGAGGCATAGAGATAATTGTTTGAAGAGGAAGATGAACTCGAAAGAAGATGAAAGACAAACGCGCTTGAATTTTCTGTCAATCGATGGAGCTACACTTCTAGTTCCCACGTTGCATTCCGGGAATTTTGACATAGAACAAATGCGGGAGGCAGCTGCACATTGGATTATGATGCATGAACATCCATTTTCCATTTTGGATGAACAGGGATTCAATATGATGATGAAGTTAGGGATGCCCGAATGGTAAAAGATTGGTAAAGTTACAGGCAAGACGGATTATATGAAAGTGTATGAGATTGAAAAGAGGAAGTTGAAGAAGAATCTTGAAAGTGTTAGCAAAATCAGCTTGACAACTGATTGTTGGAAATCAAAGAACCAAAAGATAGAGTATAGGTTGTTACAGAGCATTGGATTGACCAATCTTGGAAGTTGCACAAGAGGGTCTTGAGCTTCTTTCACATTCCACCCCTGAGAACAGGTATTCTGATTTCCGATGCAATTTTTAAATGCATGAAAGATTGGGCTATTGAGAACAAGGTTTATTCTGTTACTGTTGATAATGCATCTAGTAATGATGTAGCTATCAAGTATTTGAAGGAGACGATTCAAGTCTCAAGGAAGTTATTGGGTGGAGGAAAGTTATTTCATGTTCGATGTTGTGCACATGTTCTGAATCTTTGTGTTCAGGATGGATTGGATGAAATTAAAGACATCATCCAAGTAGTGAGGCAATGTGTGGAATACGTGAATCGTTCCGATGATAGGCTGATAAAATTTGTTGAGTGTGTACAACAACTACAATTGAAAGAAAGGAGATTGGTTCGTGATTGCAAAAATCGATGGAACTCAACTTTCGAGATGCTTAGTTGTGCTTTAAAGTTCAAGGATGCTTTTAGAATGCTCTATCAACGCGATTCATTATTTGATTGTTGCCCTTTGGATGAACATTGGGATAAAGCTCACAAGATTTGTTCGTTGTTGGAGTCATTTCGGACAGCTACACATATTATTTCAGGCAGTGAGTATACTACTTCGAATTTATATCTTCAAGAAGTTCAGAAGGTAAAATCGGCCTTAGATATTGCTGCTGAACATTCAGATGAATTTATTAAGGCATTAGCATGTAAGATGAAGCTCAAGTTTGATAAATATTGGGGCGAATGCAACTTATTGATGGTTGTTGCTGTGGTGCTCGACCCAAGTCAAAAAATGATGGCAGTAGATTTCTGTTTTCCAAAGCTTTATTCTGACAGAGATGTTTCAAAGAATAAAGATTTGGTTGAAAAAACAATTGAAGGCCTTTATGAAGAATATGTTACAGAGCATTCGAAGGCATCTTCTGACTATTCGAATTATGAGAGTTTGGGTTCTTCTAGCAGTGTTGGCATGCAAGCAAGTATTACTCAAAACTGGGATGATTTTGAATCATATTGTGAAAAACTTGTGACTTCAGGGCTTAAAAAATCTGAATTGGCTGAATATTTGGAAAAAAGTCGTCTAAAAAAGAGTGAAATTGGCAAAGACTTTTCTTGTTTGGATTGGTGGAAGATGAATCGGGTACATTACCCAATTTTGTCAAGAATGGCAGCTGATATTTTAGCCATCCCAATAAGCTCAGTGGCTTCAGAAGCTACATTCAGTGCTGGAACGAGGGTAATTGATGCTTATCGTTCATCTCTTTCTCCGAATACGGTAGAAGCATTACTTTGTGGAGGAGATTGGCTTCGACATTTACATGGGATGAAAAAAATTGAAAAGGTAAGTTTTTTTCATTTAAAGTTTTTTCAATTTATGAAATATATTATTTATTAAACATGTTACTAACCCAAGCTTTTTATTTCTCTTTTTTGTTTCTTTTACAGAAAGGGAAAGCATACCAAGAGATATTTATTCAAGTACCTAATTCAACTTCTTGAAGTAAGCTAAATATCGTTACATACTTTATAAAATTTTAAGATATTTATTGTCTTTTTATTGTTATGGTGATTGTAATACTCTTTATAATATTTTATATGCAGGTGATGATGCTTGTGATATTATTATGATTGATAATGAAGTTATATCGTGAAGATGTTTTAAGAGTATGATTCTTGTGGTTTGTGATTGTTTTGATAAATCTGGTTCTATTTATGGAGATGTTTTGGGAGAATAGTTTGGAGATGTTTTGGAATTATGATTTCGTTGAAATATTTTGACAACATTGTTCATATTTATGTTTTTGAAGTGAACTTTATTATATATATTTTCGAGCCAACCGAGCCGAGTTCGAGTCAACGTCAATATATGTATATTTTGAAATCGAGCTCGAGCTTTCGAGCTGAGCTTTCGAGCCAAGCTTAGGCTCGATCTACATTCGAGCCTTTCGAGCCGAGCTTTCGAGCCAAGCTTAGGCTCGATCTACATTCGAGCCTTTCGAGCCAAGCTCGAGCTCTCCATAATTGGAACGAGCCGAGTTCGAGTTCCAATTATTTGAGCTCGATCGAGCTGGAGCTGAGCTCGAGCTCGAGCTTTTCCTAATCGAGCCGAGCTCGAGCCTGGAGTACTCGGTCTCGATTCGACTCATTTTCACCCCTACTTGTAAATAAACATAGAACAATTGATATTTCTTTTTTATTATTTAATAATAATTTCTTTTACACCTTCTTAGATATTTTTTAATTATAGTTGTCATTATCTATTTCTTTACATTTATTTTTATTATTTTTGGTCAAATTACCAAACATTTGTTATACTTTGTCATTTTTTAAATTTATATAGATATTTAAAATGCTTCAAAACCATCCACCAAATTTTGATTGTTGTTTTAAATTTATCTTCGTCCGGAGTCATACACTCCTTTGAGCCTAAAGAGTGTCAGCAGTATCTTGAAAAATTTAGTCAAATATATCTAGATAAATGAAATATAAATCAAAATAGCTATGAAAGTGTTACTAGGAAAAAAAAAATACATGTAAATATCTTATAAATAATGAGTTACAACATTTTTTATACTCCAGAAAATTGCTAAAATGTCCAGGGCAATTTATTTATTTTTATTCTACATCCTCGTCCAACCAAAAGCATTTAAAGAACTTGGAAAACACAAATTTTCTAATATATATGAAAATTTATCACAGCCTCAACTTAATATGGTAATAACTACACAAAAGTTCCTAACTTAGAGTTTATATGTATTGAGCGAAATTTATGGAATTCAGTTAAGTATTTGCTAAATATCAGAAACTTTTGTTTGTTTTCTTAGTGAATGAATATGTAACTTAATAGTCTTTTAGTTCTTTATTTTCTTTTTAGTTTCTCTTATTTTCTTCAATAGTATTCGTATTATGCATTCCCGATACTGCTTAAAAAAAATAGAAAGTATACAAAATTCTTGAAGTACAGGAAAAGTTTAACATGGCTATTTTGTCCATAGTTGTCGTGGAGAGCAATTCGTAATTTCTGTAATAGATGTGTAGATTATTTTAACATTCGATGTAGAGAAAAACTTGCCAAAATTTACTCAATTTTGTATTGGTTAATTTAATTGGGGCTCAAGTCGTTTAGTAAATCCTCAAGGCTATAAAATTTTTGAATGTTTAGGAACATATTAATTTGTGCAGGTAATTTAATAAAGGACGAAAAGATTTTATTTTGTAATTACGAAATTAGATGTAATATTTACGAGTTTACTTGGTCGTATGTTTTTATTTAACTTATTTATTAATAAGATTCAATTTCACAAAAACTCATAGTTAGTCATTTCCTTCCATGTTATTTTTTAGTTTTTTTAATTGGATTTATAGTGATTGAGAAAAGAGTTTAGTGAAAAGGAAAAAAATGAGGAATTCGAGGTTTGCTCTGACGTTACGTGTTGGTCATTTGCTTGACTCTGGCTTATGCTCCACATGTTTTTGCTGCCTCTTTTTTGTTATGAATTTCGCACATAATGTGAGTATTCTTTTTTTTTGTTTGTTTTTACAACTCATCGAGTAAACGACATATGCCTCGGCGAAATAAAACTTAGTCAAAGACTTTTTATCTTTTGTTGGTTTTTGTTACGGAAAGAGAAAAAAAAAAAGCATGGAACAATTCCCATAGGAAAACACGATCGATGCTTCCTATGTGGCAATGAAACCCTTTATATGAACACCCCCCCAAGTCACACACTCTCTTCACCGATATCATCAACCGAGATGATCATGGCGGAGTCAGCCGAGAGGAGGCCGGCTGTAGCATCCCTCGCTTTGATCGTGGCAGTCTTGGCTCTGTTCGTGACCAGCGTGCGAGGATTTTGCCATATCCCCAACGACGAGGTGGAGTCCTGCGAGCCGGCGGTCCTTCGGGGGAGTCGAGTGGGCCCGACCCCACATTGCTGCGCGTTGGTCTCCAAGGCCAACCTGACCTGTCTCTGCAAGCGCAGCAATGACCCGATGCTGTTGTCAATGGGCATTGATCCGGGCCTGGTCAAGGCGCTCCCCACAAAGTGCAGGCTTCAGACTCCTCCAAACTGCTGAAGGGAACCTAACCGAAACGGTCCGATGCCGACTACCGTCACTCCCCCCTATCGTCCTCTCTAGGGCAATTACGTCAATTACGTGCCGTCCCAGACGAAATAATAATGTTTAAAGATAAGGGTCCCTGACTATTATATATATGTGCGTGTTTCTGGTGGTGGTCTTGAGAGTCCTTGTTTGTGTGTGTTATTACCATGAATACAAATACATGGTGATGATGGTGTTGTATATATATATATATATAAATAATAATATGAAGACGCAATCATTCTGTGTTAACAGGAAAGATAAAAATCATTCTGACTTTTCTTGGCACGATCTAATTCATCATCAACTTTTGATAGGTTTTATCCCAAAATGCCTTGAGTCCTCCCTAAGAAGCCAAGAGTTTGACGTGGGGTGGGTCGCACCACGGAACATGAATATTGTCCGTAATCTTGTCTATGTATTTTTCTTTTTTTTTTTGAGAAAATTGAGAAATAATTTTTTTTAAATACTTATTTTTAGTGAAATAATTAATTTTCCTTTTTATAAATAAGTAAAAAAATAGTTGAAACAAAGGAAGTATTTTAGTGATGAGAGGCGAATTGAGAGGAGGGTGGGGAGGAGGACATGGGGATGTAGACACGTGCCCTCCATTCCACCGACCACACCATCCCCTCAAAAAAAAAACATGTTATTTGGGTTTGTATCGTAGTGAGTGATTTAATTTTAGAGGTGGTGGTGGGGAGATGGCAAAGATGATTTGGAACACGACAAGACAGGAAAGTGTTGTCAAGTGGTTATCCTAAAAAAGCCACGTGTTCACCCAATCCTATCTCTAATCAAAGCAGTTCCTATAAATTACGAAGGAAGTGCGGCTTGCTGGCCGTCTACCTTCCACAAAGCCTGCAGATCTCATCCATCCTTCCTTCCTTGGTTTCGCTTCTTTTCGTGGCTTCACTCCCCCCCTTGATTTGTTTTGATCCTGCGTTCGATCAAACCCTGTTCTCCCTCGTCGTCCATTCCAGTGTTTTGTATTGTTTGTTCGGGGAAAATTTGATTTCGAGCCCTTAATTTCGGGCTGCTTTTGTAGGTAGGGTAAGGTATTATTGGATCCGGAATGATTAATTGTGTACACAGCTTGGATGCTTTTCGTGTGGTTGTGTTGTTTCGTTGTTCTTCATGGCGTAAAATTTGGAGGTTTGATGTTGTCGGTGATTCGGGATGGCTGGCTCCGGTTTTTATGTTATTTGTTGTGACATGTGATCTGGCTGTCCTAGGCTGCTTGGTTCCCCTGATGCCCTCGTTTCCTCTCTTCTTCCCTGCCAAATCTTGCATCACACCTGACATTCTTTTGATCGCTACCCGGATCGCAAGGCATCACGTCCTAACTTCTAGTTTAGTTCACGCTCAACTATCTGAACCAGCTGTGCTGATGATTTCGTTATTACGTAATGGAGCGAATCTAATGTTGGTTGATGTCATAGCCGTCCTCTGTGGGCGGCTTCCGAGGAATGTATGTGTGGGTCTGTCGTAGCAGTGGTGTAGTTACCCACAATGGCGAATTCCCTGGCTTTCCAGTTTTTCCTTTAACTTCGATGGAATTACCAGCATTATAGGATAAAGTACGATCTCCTGAATGTGGTATAGCGGGGGATTTCTTATTGTAAGTGATCTTCCTTCTCCACATTTGGATGGTTTTCTTCTCCTGAATGTGGTATAGCGGGGGATTTCTTATTGTAAGTGATCTTCCTTCTCCACATTTGGATGGTTTTCTTCTCCTGAATGTGGTATAGCGGGGGATTTCTTATTGTAAGTGATCTTCCTTCTCCACATTTGGATGGTTTTCTTCTCCTGAATGTGGTATAGCGGGGGATTTCTTATTGTAAGTGATCTTCCTTCTCCACATTTGGATGGTTTTCTTCTGTCAGGGGGTGACACTACTCCCAAAGGGGTTGGGGCTTCCCCAGGGAAAATCAACAATTTGTTATGCCTCTGTGACAAGAGAAAGAATTCATAATTCTTAAATGCTCCTTAAGCGGAAAAGGAGCACGCCTTTATTATTGGTATGTTGAGGTGATGGATGGAGGAATGGAGAGGGGATTATTGGATTACTGGATTCCTTGTCATGTAGCCAGCAAATAACATCGCGGTGGAAGAAGTAATTAAATGATAGGACTCTTGAGCCCTAAATATGAATCCTGTCACTGTTTGAGTGCAGCTTATTGAAACAATGAAAGCTGAACACTTGTATCCATGGCTGTCTTTTTCTGGGTTTTGGATGAATAGAGTTCTCACTTCTCCTAAGAGGTTGATGCAGACATACAAAAGTAACCAGTCTGACCTTTTCATGTTAGTAGACTTCAAGAATGCTATATCATCTCGACTGTGGCAAAGATAAAGCACATTTTATGGTAATTATGAGGACAGTAATGTATGTGGAAATAACAATTTCGAACTCCTATTGGTTGAAGACTTTCTTATCTAACGCTCTAGAATCCCTAGGAATGTTTAGCGTCTCTTTTCAGGGAACTGGGAGGCATTTTTGACAGGAGAGGTATAGGCATTAATCCCTCCCTTACTTTTTGATCTATGGGAAGACACTTGATTTCATGATTTTATTGGTTTACCAGAGACCGGCTATCGATTGGTCTTATGTGGTAAGGTTGGAGTCAGTTCAAGGCTTCCCGAGGAATGAAGTGCACATTGGCTCGAGTGTCTGTGGCATGGTTTTGCCACTTGGGTGATTTCTTTTGTATATACTCTTTGAGAAATATCCTCAGCTGGTATCCTGCTGATCGGAGCTGCCGTCCTTGGGATTCTATTCTTGAATATTGACGAGATCAAATTAGTCCGAGACTTTTGGAGACCAACCTTGTGGTGTTCTGCCTAGCATAACTGGCGAATAGAAGTATCACTACAACCTTCATTGGATAGTTGTGGTAAATTGTCTGTATCTGCAGGTACATTACTGCCATACTAGGTTATTGCCATCTCATCCGAGATGATTGAAATGGGAGGAAGAATGCCGGACCAGCAGTTTGTCCTACACGAAGAATCTGGAAATGTCCAAACTATCAATGAGAAGGCTGTTGCAGAAAATCAGCTCGTGGAGTTAGATGTTCAAAAGACAAATGGGGAATTAGTTCTTGCAGATGAAGTAAACGATAATAATGAAGCGACTGAGTTGCTAGATAAAGGATACATGCAATATGGGTAATGTTTTGATTTATCTTCCTGTTTTATCTATGAGGCCACAATACTGTGATTGGCTCAAAGCAAAATGTTTTTGTTGCAGATGTCCGCATTATCGACGAAGGTGCCGCATCAGGGCCCCTTGTTGCAATGAGGTCTTTGATTGTCATCACTGTCATAACGAAGTAAAGGTTTGTTACTCACATGCACCTTTTTTTTGTAGAAAGGGGAATTAATAGATGCATCATAACGTTTAGCGTTTAGGTTACACCATTCAGAGAGTTTGTGTCCACACTAGAATCACCCGTAGGGATGTCCTGATGCAAAATGTCTATCCGGAGGAAAATGAAAGGTGATAGAGTATTCTTCTTGGTGCCTCGCTTGTTTTGCCAATTTGTCAGCTACCAAGTTCTTCCTCCTCAAAATGTGGTGGACGGATTTCTCCTCGAAATCATTTAACAGGAACCTACAATTAGCCACAATCGGAGAAATTAGTGAAGGGGGTGTAAGGTCACCCAGTAAGCAGCGGATAAGGAGTTCCGCGTTAGTCTGGATAACCAAAGCATTCAGTCCCAGCTGTTTAGCTAGCTTGAGGCCTTCTATTAGTGCTAGGGCTTCTGCAATGAGGCTGTTTGTATTCTGTATTCTCTTGGTGAAGCCCCCAATCCATGCCCCTCTCCTACCCCTTATTACTCCCCCCAGTCCTGTGTAAGCCTAGTTTGGTGTTGTCGCTGCATCTGTGTTCATTGTGAATGGGAGTTCTCTTGAGGGCTGCCATGGTGATTCATCTTCCACAGTTTCGATTCTGGAGCTTTGCACATTGGTTGCTTGTATTTCTGCTGCCCTTGCCATGACTGTGATCTTGATGTCGTTGATGTAGGCATTGTTTTGGAATACTGCGTTATTTCTTTGTTTTGGAATACTCACATGCACCTTCAACATCCAGTTTTTTGCTGTTGCCAGAGCTTTTTTTCTTGTGAGCTGGAAATGGTTACTATTATTCCAGATGCTGATTATGTGACTTTGAGTTTATTCAAGGACCGGGTTTTTATGTTGACCATACCTTTACCAATACTTGACATGAAATTTGCTAGATGTCTACCTGGCATTTTCTCATGTCCCCTTTTCCTTTTACAGATTACCATTTTTTTTCTTTGAGCTGGATCGAACCAGATTAAGTCATAAGACTAAAGTCTTGGCATTTACAATTTTTCAATGAACCAAGATTCATCATGTGGTATTACTACCTTCTCATTTCCATGTCCTTTGTGTTTTACTTGCAGAACAATATCATGGTGCACCGGAAGTTAAGACATGATTTGCCACGCCATGAAGTTCGGCAGGTCAGTCCCGACTTCTTTTATCCTTTCAAGAAAGAAAATGTATATTTCTTGGTGGTCTAAGTCATATGTCTTCTTCAGGTCGTATGTTCTCTTTGTGGAACAGAGCAAGAAGTGAGTAAAGCTACCTTTCCCCTACCCTCTCTTAGTGTTACTCACATAATCAGTTTTCTGAACGTGATTCCCTTTCATCTGACTACTCGTTAGGCCCGCCAAGTTTGCATCAACTGTGGTGTCTGTATGGGGAAGTACTACTGCGATACATGCAAGCTTTTTGACGATGATGTGAGCTGCTCTCTTCTCATCTTTTTCGGTATTGCACATGTATCGATGATGAGGAGATAATTCAATATCGTTCTTTCTCTCTTTCTAAGGGTCTCTCTTTTCGCAGATAACAAAGAAGCAATATCATTGCAGTGGTTGCGGCATCTGCAGGTATTGCATTTGATTTTTCTGGTCTAAACATTTGTGGTATGTTTATTTATAACTAGGGAATGAATGATAAAAAGAAAATTTAGATGGAAATTTTTATATGCTGTGAGATGTTGATTTTCCTTTCTTGTCCCAATTTTTCAGCACACCACCATGGCCTTGATGTTTTTCTTCTACATTATAGAGAACTTGAATATCGCTTCTAGAGTAAATTGTAGGATGTGTTCAATTCTCATGGTCCATTTTAACTTTGTTGAATCATCTCCTCGCCGCCTTTTCACAGTAAATATATTTCGTTGCCCCTTTACTTATTACATCTTCAGCCATATTTGAATCATTTCTGAGTCTGAAAATGGCATTTCTTTTATATTATTCTTTGCAGAATTGGTGGTAGGGATAATTTCTTTCACTGCTACAAGTGTGGTAAGCTCCGACTGAACTTTTAACTTATAATGCTAAAAAGCAATGGATGATGTGTGTTTAGTATCAGATTGAGTGTTCTGGTATGTATGGTAGGCTGCTGCTATTCAATTCTGCTGAAAAATAGCCATCCATGCATTGAAGGAGCAATGCATCAAGATTGCCCTATTTGCTTTGAGGTATGTTCTTGTTATCGGTGATTTACTCCCCGAATCTTTTATTTCGTAGAAGCACGTTCTGACTTATCAGCATGTGATACTGGCTGGCTGCAGTTTTTGTTCGATTCCACTAATGATGTGCTAGCCATGCCGTGTGGCCACACTATTCACAAAAATTGCTTGAAGGAGATGACAGATCATTTCCGGTGAGTAGTTTTTATTGCCATTCGTTATTTCTTACCAGCCAAATCATTTTGTTCGCCCTCACCTTTTCACTGGTAATTGGAACAGGTATGCTTGTCCCATCTGTTCCAAGTCAGTCTGTGATATGTCAAAGGTTTGGGAGAAGTTTGATGTTGAGATCGCATCCACGCCAATGCCGGAGCCATATCAGAGAAAAATGGCAAGTGACTGTTTAGCACCCTTGGTTTTAGTTTTGTCTATAACTCCAGTTGATTTTACAAACCAACAAATGGCTCGGCAGGTGTGGATACTCTGCAACGACTGTGGGAAAACATCTCGAGTTCAGTATCACTTCGTGGCTCAGAAATGCCCGAACTGCAAGTCCTATAACACCCGACAAACACGAGGCTAAATAATCCATATGCAAATTTGAACGGTTACCAAGGAGATCGAATCAAATGTTAAATTGCGACAACTTCCTCATGCTTGGTGGCCACTGCAGCAGGGGTTCTGCTTGGGCAGGATGTAGTCGTAGTTGTGATGTAATCAATCCACCCCACCTGTTCATAGTCGTCATCTTCAACCTTGTTTCTGTTTTTGGTTGAATTTCCAGGTAATAATATTTTCATGGCTATGTGGTCGAGTGTAAAATCCCTACATATTTGGTTTCTACTTTACATCTTGCGTATGCCCTAAATTAAACTTCATATTTTCTGCGGTACTGAAACATGGGGTGGGGGGATCTTTTATACGTTAGAAAATGAAATTTCACCTGTATGATTAATTAGAAAAAATGGGACCAAAGCTCTTTTACAGAAACGATAATGAAAAAAAAAAATTGCCGATCTCATTCCACAAAATAACAAGTTATTTTGAATTTACAAAGAAGCTGGGACAAACTTATATTAAAATTTTAATAATTTATATGAAAATACGATTAATTTAAAAAACATTTCACGAGTTTTAATTTCTTTTTAAAAAATACCTAAAGTACATTTATGTCACCATTTCTTTGTATTGAAAATACAAAAAAAAATCGTTATTCAAATCCGCGACACTCTCAAATTTCATCAAAGTCTCAGTTTCAGTCGTGACTTTATGATAATGATGACACATGATTTGGAAACTTGTTCGAAGGCTGTGACACTACCAGACACAAGGGAAACATTTTGGATATTTTTAGAATTAGAATAATATTTCTATAAAATATTTTCTGGTGTTAGATTGAAATTGCTATTTAGACAATGATTTTACCAACATCAAAAAATTCTCAAATCACTCGTAATTATTATTTGAAATAATGACTTTATCCGTTTTAGCTTAAGTCGTTATTTTAGAAGTCACGATTTGGGATAATGACTTAAGGACGATGATTTTCATGTCATTTTGAAAACTTGAACCGCGTTTCATATTTCCAATCGTAAGAAATACAAACCTTCTAATGTTTAAGCAAAGAAAAGCACATAAACTCAATATTTTTCTAACCGTACATAATTTATTTGCAAATATGAACAAGTTATTTATTCAGAGGAGAAAAATAGTCGTTAATGTCGTCCTACAATCTTATTCCAAGATAGTTGCGCAAAGGTCGAGTTTTGTTCTTAAATAATGTTAATCTGCAAATAATTTCGTCAAATGCGATACCGAGTTTCGAAAATCTTGAAATTGTCCTTAATAAGGCCAACTTTGATCACGAAGGAAGTCGGCATTTCTAAGGCCGATTTCATCCTTCCAAAAACAAAGTCGGCCTTACAAAGGTCGACTTTATATCATGCATAATAGGAACATGAAGTAGGTCTTTGTAAAGTCAACTCCCTTAGTGCCTTAATGAAATCAGCCTTTGTAATGCCAACTTCCATAAAGACACTAAAGTGTAAGGCCGACTTCAACCTGACACTAAAACATCCGATGCCCGCCTAAGAAACTCAACCTTCGTAATATCAACTTCCATAAGCCACTAAGGGAATCGGTCTTACAAAGCCGACTCCATCTTGACCTGAAGCAATGCTGAGTCATTCATGTCCCCATTACACCCAATTTCTTACCAGTTTTAGCACTAATAGAAACCATCCCCCCAACCGTGTCCCTCCCGGTGGTCCTCCCTCCCCTTCGTCATTGTCCTCGTCGACCAGCTTACCCGTGGGAGTGGATTGCTCTGAGGATCCTCTTCCACGCCCCACAATGACTCCTCTCGCTTCAGTCAACAAGCTCCTAGAGCTCAACCTCACGTCGGCCCAAGACCTCGCCCTTGTCTCCAAGTCCATGCACACGTACGCGATCGCGTGGGTCCATCCCGATCGCAAGCTCACCACCCAGGTCAATGATAATGGCTAGGCCAACCCTTCCTGGAATGAGAAGTTTGTTCTCCATGTCAACAATGACTCGTTGAAGAACGATTACTGCATGATCACCATAGAGGTTTACGTGTTGACGTGGCTTAGGCGATCCTCATCGGCACGGGAACATGCCGCTACAGACACTGATCCCCTCAAGCAGCAGCAAGACGAGGATCTAGACAGGGGGCGCGACCATGAGGTTCATGAGTGTAGATAATGTGGCCCTCGGGACGTAAGGGGACAATCAACGTTGGGGTGTCAGTGATCAACAATCCGATCCATAGCATGCGCGGCGAGCTGAGCGTGTCTACGATGACTTTCAACGATAACCACATACACGGTGGGGTAAGCAAGCACAAGATGGCGCCGGTGAAGGCAGTGAAGATCAGCCTCTGGCGAGCGGACAGTGGGATTAAGTTTGTGAATTGGGGATGAAAAAAATAACAATAAAAAAATTAAAAAATTAATTAAATTGGTTAATCGGAAGTACGAATAGTTCAAATTACTATCTTTAAAGTCCGAATTCGAGTCCGAATCCGAATTACAAATTTTTGTTAAGTCCGATTCCGAGTCCGAAGTTGAAACTATCCGAATCTGAGTTCGAAAAAAAATTCAAAAATTGGACTCGGAATTCGGATATCGAATACTTTACTCACCCCTACTGCTATGCATGACATGAAAAAGCCGACTTCGTTATTTTTACGAAGTCCTACTTCCTTCGTGATCAAAGTCAGTCTTATTAATGTCAATTTTATTACATTAGTCAAAGAATTTTGAAACTTACTACCGAATTTGACGAAATTGTTCACACACTAAAATTATTTAGGAACAAACCTCCATTAAGTCCATTTTACTTTTATGTTTACGAAGTTTCACCGGAAATCCACAAATTCTTCAAGCCAGAGGCCTCTCGACAACCATTTCATGTGCAGGTTCTATCTTCAAGAAAAGAAAAAAGATACGGAACTGAATGTTTGATTTTTTGTGATGAAAAAAATGAAGATTATACCAGTCACGAAAAGATCGACGGGATTAATTAAAAAAGAAAGGATAAAAGGTGATGCCGATTAATATCAAACTCAGTTGGCAGAACGACTACCTTCTACGTCAAACTCCCAGTTAATAAACCCGCTTTTAGAATAGGGGACTACCTTCTACGGTCAAACTCGCTATTAAGAACAACTAAGAAATTGTAAATTACATAATTTTCTCAAGTAAATCGATATAAAGAAGAGGAAAACATAAAAAATTATTGACCAAAGGGGATAACTCCTTTTTATTTGTTGTATGGCCAAGTATTACATTCATACCTGAGTAACAACACATGAAATATTATTATTTTCGCTGCGGTGACATCCTTCTTTTTTATCCAACACGAAAAAAACTACACCACCGTTTTGCAACTTCTCCTAAACTTCACTTTTCCTTTTTCTGTATTATGATGCAACGCAACACCAACATTATTGGCCAACAGATATTTGTGGGCAGCCAACCCCAACAGGCCAGGATCCAAGGACAATTTCATTAGCAAGTTTTACCTCTTGGATTGCTGTCGCATATCCACTTTCAGGCTCTTGCCGAAAGTGGCAGAGCGGTAGACTTCCTTCTCCTGCAAAAGCATTGCGGCACCATTCGACAATGAAAGTGTCGATGAAGTCATCCGGTTGAAAGAGTCGGAAGACCAGGAGCTCCTAACTCCCCATACATGGCTCATCAATTTTATCGGTTTGGCATCACATGTACTGGGAGAGCCATTGCTTGCACATGTCAAGCACGGGGAACGCATTTGCGTGCAATGCCTGCAAAACAAGATGGGACGTAGCATGTTAGCAACAATAATACATATGACCCAGCAAGTAGTTGCAATAGAGGTGTGCTTGGAAAAAGTAACTCTAAAACACCCAGGAACAAAGACATTCAACTGAAGACTAAATCAAAGCAAATTAATTTGTACATCTTAGACAAGCCAATGATCGACTAACTTCACAAATACACAAGTCCACTTCAAAATTATCTCACTAAAGCATAATTCAGATTCAACAGAAACACAGAATTAAATACATTTCACAATTCTCGAAATGACGGAACCTAGATCATATATGATCCACAAATATAATTGGCACAGCATATTCGTATATCTAAAGGAATATGTGCTCTGGCCTTGCAATAATTGATATTGGAACATAACATAATTTGCATCGTTGTGTAAGAATGTCAGCCCTACAATAATCAGAGCAGCAGTTCAGGACAACAAAGAAAGATGAAAGGTGGTACAACCTGATGAGCAACATACTGCACGTCGGCCACACTGCCGCTACGTGAAGCAATTTGAAAAGCAGTCTTAAGACGACCACAAACCACACAAGACAGCACCTTCCTGCAGACAAGACAACTGCTTAAAACTGAGGGTTTTCCAGACAACTAACTCAGCATACAGAAATCTTTTGTCGGTGCAGTGTGACGATCTTTTGCCCGTTTATTTACAATTATTAAATGGAAAAATCTCTTGATGACATATTTCACTGATACTGTGATTTTAAATTTGGAATTGGAAAACATCGTTGCAGAATGCTAATCTAACTAACAAGGGCAACTTTGTTCTCATAACAGGCACCTTCTACAGGAGGTAAGGGAAATCCTGGCAGATGTCTACAGTGAGGATGAGGATCATTCTAGGAGAAGATAAACAACGCTTTCATGGCCTAAATTCTGAAGGTGGAAAGGTAAAGATACTGCAGTTTAAGACCAATTTCCCTAATGTGTATTTACATAGTCTACCAGCCAAGGTTGTCTTGAACAGACTAAGAGCATCCTTCATAAATTGATCTCATCCAGCCAAAACATGTAAGCCAAAGGGAGTCATGTCCTGGACACTTAATTGTAGGAGCATTTCATGATTAAAGTTAACAGTTCTGTTATGGAGTTTACAGAGGAAATATTAGTGTAATACACAGAAATAACACCACTACAATAGATGCCTTGAATAAGAGATCCTGGGGATGGTTCATGAACAAACCTGTGTATGCTGGTTAACATATCTATCAAACGATCAGGCCTTTCTTTGTGCTTATTAGCGTAGACATTTATAGCAGCTCCTAGAACCTGGAACACTCAAAATGATTTCTGTAAGCAGGAATGATATTGATCTCACAATTGTTGGCAAACCAAATAGAATACATACTCTGCAGAATTCACTACAAGACAAACAAAAAATGCTTGGTCATTGGGTCTAAATTCTCATGATTGTTTCTCTTTTTGTTTTCTGTACATATCTTTTAGAGCACTCATTGTTAGATGCCCATGAAAGATTTCCCCTTTATTCACTGTAAATGTACCTGACTTCATCACTCCACAACTCTGCAGAAGTGCATAAAAGTTCCCATATTAAAGAACTGTAGAAACAAACATTTTTATTCAGGAGAACCAGATTAAATGATTTATGCACTCGGGTGAAGTAGCCCATGTCTTCCTTGGTGGACTTGGCAGATACATACATATGGCACAGAACATGTAAGAAACCATGCCAAGAATATTCTACTCAGATTTTATGAAATCTAATCCCCGATAGCAGTTTTCACGTAGAATTTTAGCTGTAAAAGTACTTAAAAACAGAAAAAGCCAAGGAATAGAGAAATTGCACTTAATATTACAGGCCAAAACAACCATTGGCAACTACCAAGTGCAACACAACAAGGTCGATACAACCCACAATTTCCGAGTGTCGGTCATGGTCCATTAATTTTCTACAATTCTAGGATAAAGCCACCGGAGAAGGCACATCATTCGAAGTAGCCTACAACAGGAGGATCCTTTTGCTGTCTTATGCCTCTTCTAGATCTTAACCTTTAGGTTATTTACTATGGACCTCATCCCCAACACCAGAACATCACTGTTAAATGGAATATCTTTTAACTGCAATTTGACCATAATTCCTTCATGATCACATTCAAGTTCTACCAAAAGAGCAGAAATTAAGAATTGAGAACCCAAATCCTTACAAAGTAGAGGGGAATAGATATACAAGAGAAGTAAATAATAACCTGGTCCCAATCCTCATCGTCAATTGTGCCCTTAATATTCTTGAAAAACTCTGTCAATTGACCTCCTCTCTTCCTGTCAGCGAGTGATGCAGCTACCCCGGCATAAATGTCAACAGCTGTAACAAGGAGCGACAAGGTGAAGCTCATCGTCAACTGCAAGCTGTTGATTAAACAGGACTTGAACGAGTGTACTGAACTGACCGGGTAGATTGAACTCATATATCACTCGGAAAGCCAAATCAAAATTCCTTTCTGCAAGTGTCTCTGCAATCACACATCTCCTCCTGTGGTAAAGAAAGAAATTCATTCTTTCAGAACAGGCCTTGCCACTCACAGAGCAATTTACATGCCACAAATAGACAAAGAAAAGCGACAGAAGGTGCTCTCACTATACAAGAATGATAACCAAATGTGAAAGCATCAAGCAGCCTCAACTAATTGCCGGAAGAAACGAAGTGAAAAAAGCATATGGAGCAAGGAATCTTTTTTATCTAGATTACAGTTATTCCAGGACAGATACTTGAAGTAGGAAAAAGTGAACCTGAATGTATCAGGGTCAATGGGATTTCCAAATAAGGAATGCTTCCACTGGGGTCCATCGGGATCATTAAAAGATTTGACAACATCCATCTATCAACAATGTAAAACATGAAAACATTCAGGAAACATTAAAAATAATATAATCTCGCTTAAGACACCAGAATCAGATTTTATTCATTTGCTCGGCAATAGGAAATCACTAACTAAGTTGATGACACATCTTTGCTATTTTTAAAATTGACACACTGAATTGGCATGCCATTTCTGGTTATCCTGGATAATGCCATATTGACCATTTTCAAAACTAACGAATAAATAAACAACTATAAGGCTAACGCACAACTTTTTTTTTTTTCAGGAAGCTTGTCATAAATTACATATTTTTCTCCAAGTAAAAAACTAAAGCAAAGGCATATTGAACAAGATAAAATTAAGATTACATCAGGAAATAATGCATAAAAATCCCAGATGACGAAATGCATTACTTCTACCAAAAAATTAAAAAGACGTAATGCATTTACTTGTATGGCAACCCTGGCTGAAAACTTGACAAGGCCTTCTTCAGTGAGTTTCTCAGACGCACTCTTTCCCTTGAGGCCTTTGGTGATCAATTTCGTGGCATCTCCACCTTTGTACCTGGCAGACAAACCTTCATCAAAATGAACCTACACAAGAAGAAACCGCCAGTTCACATATCAGTATAATATATAACCAGAAATACCACTACTTCCAGAGGATTATATGATTTGCATGATTAATTGAAGAATAACCCGAAATATAAGACGGTTCCACAGTGTACAACATAATTCCGCAGACTTGGAGTGCTTATGAAACACAAAACACAACTATAGTTCTCAGAAAATAAAAGAATAACTGACAAATAAATAGAATCTTCAAAAAAGAGTATTACCTTTGCATGTTCCAAGTGTTTCACAGCTTCATCCTGTGATGAAGAATTCATAAACAGCTGGAGACAGCACAGCCCGGCAGCAACGTGATCTTTCTTTATAACCTGATCATCCACAAGGCCAGTTAAGTATACAAAAGCAATGGCTGGTCGAGGAGTGCCACTCCCATCCCAAGTCCAACCAGAAAAAGACTTGTGCTAACTTTACCCCTTGCCAAGCTCAACTAGAATGAATATATATGAACAAACTGAAATACGAGGTAGAATGCAATAGAAACAAGCATTGATCACCTGAAACTTGTATAAATAGTTGAAGTGCCGATGAGTTTCACAATAAATGCATATTCGAGAAATCGCTGCTGTTGTATGCTGATTTACAATTGGGTCCTGTGAACTGGCTGTTGACATTCTTGCTGAAATTACTTCTTCCAATACAGGCATAGCACCATAACCAACGGATAAATCACAGAGGTCATCAATTGTTCCATAATCAGTCGCCAATGGATCAGGCCTTTGAGGTGATGAGGTTGTTGTCGTAACCAGGCCATGTGTTGATGGCTGAGGAGGTGGAGGGACAGCATTTGGTGGGAAAAATAGAGCACAAGCATCATCAAAATGCCCGTGCCTAAACATAAATGTAAGCAAATGCTGTCGAGCATACTGCAAAAAAATACCACCTTCATCACCATCAGGAGACATAAAGAATAGAACTTGACCGAAGGTTTTAGAGGTGCTTACTCAGCCATGGATTGAAATAGACACTTACTATAACCAAAACATTAGCATTTCATCCTACCTCTTGAAAATAGTTCACACATTCAGTATAACGAATTGTATCAAGGTTGCTCCGTGGTCCATCTTCAAACCCCCAGCTGTTTCCAGAGCTGTTTGCGGATTCTAACGAGCGCCTAGATCTCTCAGAGCGTGGAAAAGTAGATGGCATGTATAAAACATTGAGATACGAATCGGTAGAAAGAGAATCATCCAAGATAGCAGGTGCACTTTTGGCCAAATGATCAAACCTGAAATACCATGCAAACAATGGAATTATGAATGCAAGACATAAAAGATGATTTCCTTTTACCTTTCGCTCAAGGCCATGCAGTTAAAAGCACAGGAACTGCATTTCATAGTGACTGGTTTTATCATTTACTTCATGCTCAAACATTTCTTTCAGAACATCAGACATAAATAAAACCTAATATAGAACATCAGAACATTTCTAGTACAAACTCGACATCACCTTTCACCTTTTGCACAAATTCTAGATACATGAACTTCAAAATGTCCTCATAAATTTGGAATTTGTGCAAAAACGGTAAATTATCGTTTACCAGACATATTGCAGAATGAGAATGTAAATGAAAATGTATTTACCGCCAGGTGGAATTTGACAAGCTTTGCTGATGATATTGAATATAGCATTTTGAAACATTTCGTTACTTTATAAACTCATCCTTAAATTACAGATGGTGCGAAGGTTGTGCAGGTATTATAACCTTTGTGCCGAGTTAAGTTCATGTGACCATAATACTAGATAAAAGAAATTTGCATAGGCAAGAACCACAAGTCAACATAATCATCATCTTACATTGTTCGAACTGCTGAAACATCCACTGGCGGACCTCCTTCGATTGTATTAATTATCTCCAGAATAACAGGAGCAGGATCTCCCTTGTGGAGCTGGAGAGCTTGCCTGGATACAAGTCCATGCGAATGAGAGAAAGATTAAAAGAAAAAAGGTACCACCAGGAAACTATGCAAAACACAACATACTTAAACTTCACTCTGGCTTGCGCATAGTGCTCCATCCGAATCAAAGCATGACCCCAAGCATTCCACACAGGGAAAACATCAATCTGTAAAATGGTACATGAAAAAAAAACAAGTTTAATTTCTGCAACTTCACCAACATATGTCCTTCAAAAGGTCACCTACCTTGCATTTTTTGCAAGTATAGACAGCCATACTATATCTCTCATCAGCAATCAACCTGTCCCTAAGACGAGCAGATGATTCTTTGTCTGCAATATCCTCAAGAGATGCGGCAATTCCATATCCTAACAGACTTTGAAGCACCTCGGCACGCCCAAGCCACATGTCAGCCTGAATTAGTAGTTCAGATAACTCATCCGTGGACTGACTACCAACACTCGAACTTCCAGCATCTGATGATGCATCATCGGTATTTCTCTCAGAATTGCTGGATAAGTCACTCCCCCCAGCTAGCCTCTTAATAAGAGATTTAGCATAAAATAAACCCTGTATAGCCAAATAAACATTTTACTGATAAAAATAGACAATATTGTCTGCATAATAATGTTTTTTTTTTCGATTTTAAGTATAATAAAGTTGTCAATATGAGGAGAGAAGAACACGCGACTAAAGTAGGTATACCATGTCCTTAAATCATGATAAGTTTTGGAGGACAGCTCAAAATTACCTGGACAAAAGTCTCTGTGGCTCGATATGCTCGTCCAATTATTTCCATGGATGAAGTTTCTGGCAATTGCTGATGACTTAATACATTCTTCATCTGACTAACACATAGGTCCAGTGCACTCTTTGCTGATACAAGCTCATCAGAGCACAATGAAAGCAGGGCCTAAAGCATGAGATTCAAAACAAGTGAGATTAATGGTTTTCCCATTGAGACCACCTACAGAAACAGGGATGCTTTGCACAAAGGTTATTATGTTGCATGTTTAAACATCAATCCAGTAAGCTCATCCTTCACGTCAGTGATCTATTTCTTTATGATAGGAAGGAGGAAGGAAATATAAAAGTAAACGAAAATGTTAACAAGTTACACCTGCCGAACAAGAACCCAAAACAAGAACTTCCGGCTGCTTTTTGAAACATTCCTGAACTGCCGGTTCTTGTCCCTCCACAAACATCAATCAATGAGACATAATCTATGCTGGTTGCCTATAAAGGAATAAGGAAATAACAACTTGATAATTGTCGTGAACGTCCTAAAACTTACTTTGCCAAGCCCCATGAAAGCATCTTCCAATGAAAGTAGACAAATTGCATCAGGAAAACAGTGCAACGAGTAACCTCAAGAACTACCAGAAACGGCTCTGTATTGAACTCAATACCTTAAAGAGATTGATGTCAGGGGCACTCTCATAACGATGAGATGACCTTAAAGCTTCATCCTTGGCTGCATCACCTGTTAGGATCCATTCATCTGCAATTGAAACAGGCAGAAGCCGGTCCTGTCCATCAGAAGAAATGGATGCCATGGTGTCCTCTTGGATTCCAGTCATTGCTTCCCAGGCAACTTTCTCAGAAGGAGATAACCCAGAGTTCTTTCTCTTTCTATGGACCTCTTTCGGAGCACTCTTCTCCCCAATATTTCGAGGGCCCCAAGAAAATGCTCGTCGAGCCTCCTTCTGCAAATTAGTCAAGCTACTAGAGAACGATGACCTAGATGATGCCCCCGTTCTTGTTCTAGATTTCGGTCTTATCCCAGAAATTGATATTCGAGGTTCTCTGTTTGGGGAACTGATATTCACAGCAATAGCTTTGGCAGCATATGCAACAATCATCGCACTGTCTCTCAATGATGGAAATTCCTTCATAATCTGAAAACAAATGATCGATGTTTTAGTGAAACAAAGGGCCGCCAATGTAACTACCTTCATCACACAACTGTCCCGTTCCCTTACCAAAGAAGCAGACTCCAGCTGTTTCCTCATTAGAAGAACCTCAAGAATCAGATGGGGATGCTCGTGCAAGGAAGAACATCTTTGCTGCCATGGCAGTGGTAGTGCAGCAAGAACACGGAGACCCAAGGCCCACAAGTTAAGTCTAGAAACATCAGCATCAGACAAATTTCCACCTTTTCGTTTCAAGAAGAAGTGGACCTTTAGAAAAAAGAAAAGAAATACAACAATTACGTATATTCCCAATAAAAGATCACATCTTAAAGAAAATAATGACAGAATTTACCAAAATCTGCTTCGATCGCAAGTTGGCCAACAACTGCATTGCACCCATGGCCACTGGTAAAGCATCTTCAGAATCACGCAGTGATGATAAAAATCGCGATGCTTCAGCTGGACCCCCACCATTAAGAGGATCTGCAGTCAAAAGCTTCACAAGTTGCTGACCTTGTAGCTCTCTCCGCATCTGAAGTGATAAACCTGCACTTTCAGCAACTTCTAAAGCAGCTGAGACAGCCCCACGTTCAGCCAATCTTAGGGCGAGACCTTCAGGATCTCCTTTACATGAAGCTTCAACCTGGATGGAAAACTTTGACAATTAGCCTAATGCAGGCATGGCAATCCAATAAACAAAATAAGTGACAAAATGAATAACCTCTTGCCAGCTGCTATAACGGTCATCAGCGACTAATATTCGAGCATATCTCTGCAATGATTGCCTCATTTGAAAAATCTAAAGAAAGAAATAACACAAAGATAGAACAAGAAGTTACAACGAAGAGCATAAAATCCTAAAATTGGTGAAAATAAATTTATACCCAATAAATTGGAGGAAAGGATGACAAAAAGCCGACCTCACTGCTCAAGGCATCAGTTTCAGTTAAGTGACAACTGCACATTGTCAGAACATCCAAGGCAGGATCAAGTTCCCATCCATGCATATACCTGATAAAACCAAGATCGCAACAGTTCATAAGACCCAGTAGTGTCAGATCTATTAGAGAGCACCCTCATGTCAACAGCTAGACTTACTTCAAAGCAAGTCTTGCAGCCAAGTGTTTGTCTTTTAATCTCAAGCAATATTGCCAACTGTTGCTGCAGACCATCTGGCCTGCATATACCTCATTTTGACTGCCAATTGGAACATTTTCTTCTCCACCCTCAATAAGAAGCTGAAGCAAGTGATCAGAGGCTCCATTTCGTAAAAAACGGTCTGAAAGAGCTACAGCATCCATTAGCTTTCCTTCATCAATCAATCTGTAAGATTCAAAGTCAGTGATAAATAAAGAAACAAAAATGATTGAAAATACCACGCCACAGAAAAAGTGGAAATCTATTTACTAAAGGGACCAAGTGAATATATGTATTTACCTTTGTACGGCTTTTTCATAGGGCTCTTCATTTGCTGAGTCAAATGAAAAGTAGACAGTAGCATCAGAGTTGGCCACTTCAGACTCTGGAGAATTATGCCATGTTTCAAAAACAGCTGACCCTTGTCTATTCAGATTTCTCGGCGTATTTGATGTACTCCCCCCACATTCATCAAACTCTGACTCTAGGTCACTAGTATGCTCCCGCACTCTCTTCACTGAATCTCTCTGTTCATGTCTTCTCTTAACATCAGCGGTCGAATCATCCGTGGTTTCGGCAAACTCTGACACTCGGTGGAGGTTAGTTTGCATTTGAATCCAACGGTTAAGAGTAGGAAATCTGCAAAAGTTTGATTTAGAATCAGATAAGCAGTATCTGATTTCTTATTGAAAGAATAACAAAAAATTGTAGCTCGGACAGTTGGTTCTAATCTTAAAATGAAAAAAATATACCTCTCAGATTGATCAAGAGCAAACTCATAGAACAAACGATCAGTATCAGATGACCGAAGAATTCCACTGTTGGGGGAGCTAGATATTGATGCATCACCATACAATATGCTACTCCCAAAGACACATGCCAAGACAGCCCTCACCGGAGATATCTTTACAAGATGTTTAATAATATCTAACTGAAGAGGGTAGAGAGGAGGAAGGCCGGGTGCCATTGGGGGGTGAGACGAGAAACTTTTGTTAGTTTCTTTAGAAGAAAGCAAGATATCTTTATTTTCTAAAATACTTTTAGAACTGAAAGGCAATATCGGAATGCAGGCCCATCCATTGCCTGCTCTTGGAGGATAAACTGGAGGGACGCTAGCAGAAATTACTTCATGAACAAAATCTGCACGCATGATTTCCGCAGCCTTTGCAGCAGCATCAGTGCTTCCTCGATCAAATACTAAGCGTGTCAATAGCTGCACAAAGGCACAAACTAATTATCTAATAAGTAAAACTAATTTGCATTAAGATTCGTTGAAACATAAAACAGTAGTTTCCAGAAAAGTGGCCCAGTCTGTGGACACCATGGATTGCATATCTAGCACTAGGACGGCCAATAAGAAATATGGCTACATATTGAGGCAAGAATGAAAAACAGCAATTTCAGTTGACTGTTTTTCTAAAAATGATGCAAACCAAAACCATTGAAAGATAAAAAAAAAAAGAAATATTTTCATGGATAGTAGTTAGATTACTCACACATTTGGGTTTGAATAGACAGCAATAAAAAAAATACACCAATTGCAACAAACGCAAGCATTAGTAATGCAGAAATCCAACGTGAACTATTAGAATAAACACATACATCTTTTGGCCATTCATAAACCACTGAGAAGAAGTTGAAATCATGAGTTGTGTCTGTCCCATCCACTATGTCACCAATCGCAGCAATATGCAATATAAATTGTGACAAATAGGTAGAGGGCTTGGAACTCAAAGGGCCAAAATATCTCTTTCCAGAATCTTTATTGTCATAATTAGCAGGTTCCAAAACAGTATCTCCAGGCACTGAGTTCAATTTTGTCTGCTTGGCCACTTGAAGTCCAAGTCCAAGAACACAGTCCTTTTTGGCATTTAAAAGCACTCTACGGTCAGGAGACACGCCTTCTCCAGTTAAAGAATCAGGATTTGCCTCTTCATCAGCGATGGCCCTTGCAAGGTTATGAAGCTTACCTTGGAGGGAAAATGAAAAGAGAAGAAATCAGGCATCGCAAGCATATTGAAACAAATAAGCAAGAGAAAAGCCTTTTCTTTTCTTTTTTAAAGTAATGTCTCATTCAGCATTCTGTATAGGATATACAAGAAAAGCAACGGGAAAATTACCACTCAGGAACTGCCTCTTTCCTTTGTGTGCATCTTCAATCATCTGATTCAGTAAAGCAATTGCCCGTTCCTTTTGTCCATATCGATGAGTCTGTTCAGAGGATGACAGGAAAAATTCCCCACATAGAATAGACTGAAGAGATGAAGAACCCGCCTGGGAAAATGAAAATATTAGCACAGAGCAGACAAGACATCCCAGACAGGCAACAACTCCTTTAAGACAAGTTTATGCCAAATATTAGTGGCCCGAATGATCCCACTATCCCAGTTCCCTGTCTGTAATATAAGAAACCAACCACAATAAGCTGCCCATGCCATATGCAAGACATAGGAAGCAAGAGAATCAAAGTGTCATTGATTCCAAAAGTCAACCACAACGACTCGATCATAATAATTTGAGGCCACTAGCATTCAATTTGAAAAGAGAAATAGAAGGAAAGAAATAGCAAGTATTCATGGTATTTTAGCGACATTCTTTAAAGGACACTCAAAGGATTATAATCCAGTCTATCATAGCCTCAGATTTCAGGATCTTGAATGAAAATTAGCAAAGGTCGACTCATTTTTAAACACAGATGAAATCATCATCGTGAAGCAGAGGGGCATAACAGATTAACTGCGAGGCAGAGGGGCATAACAGATTGCCTGTGAGGCAGAGGGGCATAACAGATTAATGTCATCAGCCCTTTTATTTTGCATGATAACTCATAAGTGCAACATAATTGTGATGAACCATTGCTGAACAACATCACTGTTCAAAGAATGCTTGAAAGATTCATATCCCCAGAAAATTTAACCTATTATCTTGAATGAATGCAACGCGTACAGAGCTATCCATGGGCTAGTCCTCCAAGTCAAATAATAGGTCATCTTGATGTATGAAACAAATTTGTACATTTAGTATTTTCAACAGGTAATCCTTCCACGATAGACATTCCATGAAGATTCAAGGGTCCTTTTGTATTGTATCTGGTAGACCTTGGGTTGTCTCACAAAACAGACCACAAGATACCTCTTGCATATTATTCCATTGTAGCGTGATGCAAACAAAACTTTCACACCCTAATTCTCCAATTGAAATAATAGAGAAGCCAGTTCTATAGTATGTGAACAAAACATCCATCCATTTCTTTCTCTTGCAATATCACAAGGACCTAAACATATAGATTTCATTTACTCTTCTTGCCAGTATCACCCTGTCATTTCCCTCTCATCTCAATATTACAAGGTTGGGGCCATATGGATTTCATTTACTCTCCTTGCCAATATCACCCCTCCATTTCCCTCTCTACAATATTGCAAGGTCCCAAACATTTGGATTTCATTTAGTCTGCTTGAAAAATGGATACAAATTTTTTACTGCTACTTAGTATCGGAGAAAAACTAATTGAGTTATATCAGCCAAATCAAATACAAGATTTTCTCCTTACCCTTTGAGATTTTGAGAAGAGTTGCTCTTTGAAGAGCACAGTAGGATAAAAGTTGTAAGCTCTGTTCAGGGGGAGTTATTGTCTATCATTGGCCTCTGTGGTAGACATTAACCATGCATTTATACGAGATTTGATGAAAATTTTGAATCTATAATATCTATCAAATAAAATATTCAGTAGAGTCTGGTTAAGATTATATATTCAGAAGGGTTTACATTCTTCAAATATTTTAAGCGAAACATTTTAAACCGTAGAATGTCTTCACATCAGAAATTCTGATTATCTTATTCTGGAAAAAATCACTTCTTTTAAAAATTTACTATTAGTATGATCCAGAATAAAGAAAGTTCAGCAGTGAATAAGAATCTATTTTCCCAATAGAATAGAGGTGACATTCTCCCTTCAAGCTATCATGTAAGCACTTCGTCAGTTTCACAGATATCGTCCATCCATCTTGGAACTGTAATATGCAACCACCTCAAACATAATATTTACCAACATTTTATCATACCAACCGGTCAGCAAGTGAAATAGCACTCAAGAGTAGGATACTTTTGGTTATCAAGATCAAACCTGCTCCAGGAATTCCTGAAAACGCTTCAGAATACGTCTGGATACAGAAATCATTCCTATTTCTTGAATTTGGTTCCAATAATTGGACCCTGTTTTTGGAGATCCTCCAGGATATATTTCAGATAGCATTAGCTGAGCCTGCAAAAAGAAGAAAGGCCAAAAATAACGTGAACACAGTTACAGCCAGCATATGACTGAAAGAAGCATTAGTAGATATTAGAAACATCAAATGACATTAAAAGAAAAGCCCGAGTTTAATAATCACAACGAATGACAATATTCCAACAGCCTAATTTCATCATATAGAGCATTTGCAAAGGACAGTGACCAAATTCACACCGTTTTTCCCCACAAATGTTCAAAGTTACTTCCATTTACTGAACATAATGACTACAAAGTAGAGGATGGATGTACAACTATAGATGAACTCTGGAAGATGGTAACAAATATTACCTGATTTAAAAGTTCAAGGCACATATTTGCTTGTTTGGCAGATGTTGCAGCAATATCCATGCATAGAAGAATCTGGTATCATGCACAGAGATCAACTTCTTGCTAATGGATGTTGAAGGCACCAATCAGAAAATATGACTTCAAAACTAGACCTTTTTATACTTACAGCTGCCAAAGGACCTAACTGCAGACGTAATGACCCAAGATTTCCTTCTTGTACTAAAGAAGTCCCATCAGCTGCACGAGAGACAGCATCTTCGACCTGAAATTAAAAATGAGAACACTTTAAACAGAAACAATGAGAACGCTTTAAAGTTTAAACAGACACAAAGTTACACAAATAATTGTAACCACTATAGTAAAAAACTAGCTGGAAATCTTTCAGTCTGCTCTGATGGTTCTCTACCCCGCTGCATCTAATTTTCAATAATTTTGCACATGAATCAGAGAATCGTATGGCAGATGAAAAGCAGGAGCCATATCACATATGAAATATTCAAAGATTACTTAGTGTACAAAGAAATAAAATTTTGTTGTTTGAACAAGTGTAAAGCAAGTTATTCACAAAAGAATGGCAGGCTATAATATTAACTTGGAGGTTTGTACCTCCGTACAGTTAGCTGCGAAAAAAATTGCCAAATACAGTTTGAGTTTTCAAAATTACATGAATATCGAACCTAAGTTACTGTCCTAAACAACGACTTTGAATTTGCAAAGAAGTCGATGTTTGGGACAGCGATTTAAGCTAAAATGGACAAAGTCATTGTTTATGTCATCCCAAACAACGACTTTGCAAATTCAAAGTCGTCGTTTGCATCAGTGACTAAGGGCGATATTCGAGTAATTTTGAAAACTCAAATCGTATTTGGTAATTTTTTTTCCCAACAAACCGCACGGAGGTACAATCCTCTCAATTTATAGACATAATAGTAACAAGCCACCTCCTTGAAAAGCAAGAATAATTGAACTTCAGTTCACAGTGAGAACAACTTTCTTTCTCATCTTATTAAGTACTATATTTTCCGACTAACAAGATCAAGTAGTGTTAACAAAAGGAGTATTATAACCTCTAGGCGAAGTGTAACCCCAAATCTTGAAACATGAAGTACAAATATCGAAGTTTTATATTTTTCAATTAAATTTACCCAGTTAGTATAATAAAATATCTACGATTCAATTTTCTTAGGCACAAATTGTAGGTTGACTTGATAACATCTCAATTATTTCATAGAAATAAGCATCTAAAGGAGGGTTAAAGTATAATCCATACAGATGCTCTTTCAAATGCATTGTCCACCCATTCAGCTAATTCTAATGTAGCCTTATCTTCAGCAGACAAGGAAAATCGTTGAACTGCCTCTTCTCCAAGATCATATTTCGCTCTCTGCATGCAACTGCACCAAATATACATACATATATACATATATGTTTAACTTCACATGTAAAGAGTATGTCAAATAAACAGTTCAATTAAATGTAGTAGCTCTAGTACATTATTATCACACAATTTGAACAAATGGGTGATGTTATCGAGTAATATCTAGTAACAAACTCCTCTCAATTTGTATGTCGAAAGGACAAACAATCTGCCGATGCATCAAGACTTTCATCTGTTTCCAAAAGTGCGTAAAGAAATCCACTCACAGATTAAGTAGCTTAGATGGGGCAGCACGTAACACCACAAGTGCCTCCTTCCATCTCCATTGGCGTTCATACAGTGGTAACAGCCTCTGTAAAATAGATAGTCGCCACTCCCAATCTTCAATAAAAGACCTTGTGGTGGAAATTCTCCACTCCAATGCCTGTTTTCCAATAGTGCTTAAATTTCCATCAGAAACGCTTTCCATCTCAGATAGAGATGATGGAAGGTTACGACGTAATATGTCAAGTAGCAATCCTGTGAATGTAATGACTATTTTGTTTCCCCCTTCATTAGTAGGACAATCAAACTTCAGGCTGTGGCCACTGGACTTTTCAGGGTAGCTTTCTGGTGAGGCACAGTGTGTCGAATTTATGGAGAGGTCATCCATATGTAGTAGAGAAATAATGGCATTCGCCATGAATATCTGCAGTAACAAAATATTAAACAAAAAATTAAAACACAAATAAAGCATTCCACATTTCATTCGAGAAATATACAGAGTTTGAAGTCCAATGTTATATCATATACATGTACACATCCAAACTAAAACTCTTTTTGCATGAGCTTCAAATATCGGCAAACCTGAACACTGTTTCTTAAAAGCCTAATTGCTGAAGCCATGGCAATTAAAGAAGGACTCAGCCTAGCAAAGAACCTGGGAATCAAGCATCTAGCAATCCAAACAGATGGGCAACCAAACTCATTAATTAAGCCTATTCTGGATGAATGCAGGTTGCGGTTACATGATTTTGAAGCATCATCAATATCCTACGTGCCAAGGGGAAGAAACAGGGTTGCGGATAAGATGGCAAAGGCAGCCCTAAACCAGGAGGAGCATTACCTATCTTTCCATTTTCCCCCAGATTTCATTTTGGAAACATTGCATGAGGACATCCCATGCTTTACCGGTTCTGTAACCTAACTGCTAAAACGCCTATTTTATTTTCTGAATGAAACTACCCTTTCTACCAAAAAAAAAAAAATAGTAACATCTCTAATTTTTAGGCAAAGATATCCATTTTAATAAGCTAACAAGTAATATAAAAGCTCCTAGATTTAATAGAGAACGGAAACTCAAAGGTCTTGGATTTTTTTCTCCAAAGGGGTTTCTGCTTAAGAAGACAGCGTGCATAGAAGTACCTTCCGAGGGATGTTCATTATTGCTTCTAGATGATTTTGCAGATCATTTAGATAGCAAAATGCTTCTTGACAATGGTTATCTCTCTCATCAAGAGAATTTGAATCAATTGTCCCAAGAGCAAGAACAGCAGATTCCAAGGCATACCTCATGTGCATCATTTCAATATCCTGCATCCTACCAAAAACCGTGGAGGTTGGTTGAGCAAATTTCAGGAGTATAACAAAGAAGAAATGTAAAAGAAAGAATAGCGACGGCAATGATGTGTGTGTTTCTGCAGTATTTATCACCCATACGGGACAAACATTGCAAAAGAAAAATATCTTCTTCCTTAAAGATGTAAATCAAAGTAAAGCTTTCAGCATGTACTTATGTAGTAACACGAGAAATGGATGCCACACACCTCTTCCAGGACGACAAAGTAGAAGCTGTCGGCTGCAAACTGATCAATTGGATAGCATCTTCATATCTTATCCCAGGAACAACATCAAACAATACCTAAAAAAAGACTACGTGAATACCCAAGAAGAATATGTGATCAAACACACTGAATTATAAGTTTCAAGACATTGAAGTACCAATCTAAACACATATTACATCCTGAACTAATTTGTAAATGGCCAGTTATGCCAATGTGCATGAACAAGCTTTAAATGGTGGAGAAGATGCCAATGTGCATGTTTCAAACTTTAAATGGTGGAGAAGACCACCAATCAGCTCCTTGATGTCAGAGTACAAAACTCGATTCTATTCATACTCAAGAACATCCTTTAGTTTCATATACGGAAGACTCCCTACCAACAATGAGGCTGAGATCATGGAAGGATCAGAGTTCATGATCATTCAGACAAATAAGCAATTGTCTGAACCTAAAACAAGCAGTAGTCATCTGAATACTTATAAGTAGTACCCCTTTGGTGAGAAGCCAGTCTTACCCGAAGAGGACTTTGTACAGACAGCCTTTCAAGCACAAATTTTTCAACGAAAGGATCTGAATAAGAATCTTGCATTGTGGATGCTGCTTCTTTTCCTGGAAAAAGTATTGAAAATTCGGACTTCCACTTGTGACCAGAATTTATACAGGCAACAAAAGAGGCTATATCGAGCTGGTAACACAACGAATCACAAAGATGATCCACACAAGATATCTGCAAGAAACAAAAAAACAACTCAGCTTTGTCATACAAGACTATGAAGAAATACAGAGAACACAATAAACAAACTATCACCTCATCAGATCCATTGCCAATTGAAGAAGAACTGTCCGATGGTACAACTCTAAATACAGATGTCCATAGCAACTGCATCAATGTCCGCCGAGCTTTAGCATCACCGGACAATATATCCCAGCCCATGACAGCTACTAAAGGCTTCAGTTTAGGATAAAGTCTGAGGATCTGCACATGATAAAACCAACCCATGAAGAGGAACACACTATTTGGGCTATACCTTATTTATAAGTGAAGCATGGAACAAGGAAATATGCACCCCTTAGGCTACTGGACAGATACAAACGATGAACACATATAGTAAAAAAGGTAAAATAAAATAAAATGAAAAGTAGATCTTCATAAAGCTAGGAGAAAACATATAGCATACAAATGAGTGCTCCATGTTACCTTCCTTCAATTTGTTGATGAGGATTTAAGTAAATAGTCGGTTTATGCACCAGAGCAGAAAAATAACTTTACAGAAGAAATGAAGTTATTCAGGTCTATTTATTGCCAAATAGGACCAAAGCCTTCCCACAAAAATAGCGAGCTTTTGCGAACTAATGTCACTAAGGAAAAGAACTCCAAAAATAGCACCAGACCATTTGAAATTATTGCATTATGTAATTAAATAGAAGCTGTACTGAAAAAGAAAAGGTTGAACATAAATTTTTTGATAAAGATGTTCAGAAGTGTGAATAATAGGCACTGTCCTGTAGAAGTTGACTAGAACAAACAAGATCATGCACAGGATAAAAAGCCAAAGAAGATCAAGACCCATACATTGCTAGCTTCTTGAAGTTGCTGCCTCCTTACAGCTGATAGTGCATTCTCCATGATACATTCCAAGACATGTAGTTTATGTACTCGAGCATAGTGATACATGTCTCTCAAGCATGCTTTAACAGCCATTTGTTGATGTAATGCCTCTTCTTTTGAATCTGTGTCAGCCTTCTGTTCCATCAGATATTTCTGGAGACTATCTAGAGCAGGTGGCAATCGCTGGCTGTCATGAGAGCCACAACCCTCAAAGTCTACAGAAACGAGTTGATCATGAATAGCCTGCAGATACATAACAACTGTAACCACACTAAATCCTCCATAATTCCTGCCAGTAACTTAATAAAGCATGGTAATGATTGAACTGAGATAATCCACACACATAGTATTGAAAATTCAAATAAAGACAATGACTGTCCATATTATGCTGCAACTGGATATGCAACCAAATTACGAGCAAGTGTGAGTAATGTAGATCTCAACAGATAAGGGTAACCAAACAAAAACAAATTAGAAACCTGCCATTACAAATTTAAAGAATTTTCACCAAATAAAAGACATGCCCAGATTGATGCAAGCATAAAATTCACAAATAGATATGGATTTCTACTGACACCCACATATCAAATTACACAGCATCCCAGTCATGGCAACTGAAACCTAAAGAAAGGAAAATGAGCCACAAAATGAATGGAAATGCTCTAAAGGGTCAAAGAGTGGGTCAAAACTACATTAAAGTTTAAACCATGTTGGCAACACGAATTTCTTCTGTTGCTTAGCCAGCATTCATCAATATCAAATTAAAGATAAATCTACAAATCTAAAAGGGCAAATTGAACAGGTAGATGATTTCAGGAGCCGCAAGTTCGCCTTTGAAAAGCTCAGTTCAAAGGCACGTTTTACATTTTGGCACAATACCACATCAAGATTAAGAAAATAAAATCACCTGAATAATGCCTGTCAAATCAACACAGTTTGATTCAAGAGCTTTCGTATATATCTTCAACAACCTTTTCCGCATGGAAAGCCAATCATCACCATATTCTTCCTTTAGCGATATGATCCTCTTCAGAAGATCATGAAATACAGAGCTATTTCAACATCAGAAGTTAGACTATATATTATCAAAGGAGGCAACAGAAATTTAACAAGTGAGGAGATTTTAAACAATAGCAAGCATGTTATGAAGGTGATTCCAACTTGCCATTTCCCCAGTTCACAGATGCTGCTTCATACATTGCAGGGATTACGCTTGAATTGTAAATATCTATACAGCCATTTAAATGCACTCCCCGGTGATTGGTTTAACCAGCTTTCAATAAATGCCAGGAGATGTTGTTCAAGCCTGATTGTTCTAAAGATTTACTTTTCTTTTTTTTTCTTTGATAACCAAATACGGCACAAGATTAAAGTTCGAGCACATTTTACGTTTCGCATACACTGTGTGTAAAACTAATAACATCGCAACAAAGAAAATTGTCCTTTCAATTAGAACTCAGTCAAAATATAAACATTTCCACAGGCTTGAGACTCAACTAGCCCAAATTGAGGATAGAAAAGAAAAGTACAAATGGACAAGTTCAGCACATTATTTTGCTTCTGAAAAACCTTGAGCTATAGAAGGACTTGGTCAGGATCGGCACTCCATACAAGCATAGTGCCCTACATTTCCTTATCACATAGAACATTTTCCCTTTCTATCACATTCAGATAACAGAATCTCTTCAATATACTCAACTATTTTAATGACAAGGACAACACCAAGAAAGCCTTACACCTACAAGGTCAGACCAGGCACATTAAGATCCTCCGTTGCAACTGTGAAAGACTCAACTCCAAGGGATGCCAAAAAAATGCAAAACAATAATGAATGATGTAGCTTACTGTAAATCCAAAGCCGATTTTCAGCAGGCTCAGATAAATGGTAAATTCAGACCAGCAGATTAGAAAAAGCAAGAAGCCAAATATTTGGCGAAACTGAACCAGATGTAAACTACCGAGTTCAGTCCATTGGACAAGCGTAGCTCAAGACATTAACTGATAGACTATGTAACCAATATGAGCTCTTCACTTGTTTTTTTTTTTTTAAAAAAGTCTCTACACTATTTTGATGGCAATAATAGCCAGACAAGGTGAAGAGAAGAACTCTCACGATCCACGACCCTTTAAAAACTTTGTCATAAGTTCAAATCTGTGAATATCAAATGTCGAAATGCGGCTATTAGGCATGAATCGAAGTTAGCTTACATCAGAGATCCTATGGGAGAATTTGAGAAACCTTACAGATTTCAGGGCATTGGCATGCTTTTGCCACAAAGGTGCAGATAGGAATAACAAAAATCACTACTCCCATTCACTTGCACAATTGATTCACCAAAAGTTGTCCATTCAACAATAAACTCCGCATACCGATATTCGGCTTCATCAACTCCACAGCCAAGATGAAGAAAGCGAACACGATCAATCGCTCCATCCTCGTCCCCTGCTGTCAGGCATTCCTTCATGGCATCCAAATGGGCCACCTGTACACTTCTCTGTATGAAACCCATAACTGTCAACTCCTCCTCCCCATCCTCCTGCTCCACTAACACATCCTTCCCGCCATGCACAGTCAGGGCCAACGAATCCCCCTCAACTTCACACCCTTTAATATGCCACCGGATGTTATCGCACAACACATAAAAAACATCTGCAAACTCCCAAACAATGTCCTGCAAACAACTCAAATCCGCTTCTCCTAAAGTCACCGCACTCCCAGTCTCATCCCCGCCTTCCTTCCCTAACACACAATTCCTAACTCTCCTCCACCCAAGCTGGGAAATAACTCCCAAAACTCCAATGCAGTCCCTCAATCTCCTGACCTTATCTTCTTCCGAACCCTCCTTGGAATCCCCAACCTTCCTTATCGCCTCTGTAACCCCATCCATCAGCCGCTGCACGTACAACACAAACTCCACCCTCAGCTTCAGCGGCTCTTTATCGAACCGCCAGGCCTCCGCCCCTACTGAGGCAGACGACGAAGAAGACAAGGCCGGGGCAGCATCGTGGTTCACCAACAACTCGAGGACAGAGAGATAGGCGAGTAGGGCGGGGTTAGGGCAGGAGGGGGACCAGAGGACTCGATCGAGGCGGGGGGAGTGGGCGATGACGGTGAGGAGGAAGGAGGAGGCGAGATCAGGTCGGGTTGAACGAAGGGTGAGGAGGACGGCCCGGAGGGGCTCGAACTGGGCAAGGTGGAGGTGGTTGGCGGCGAGGCGAAGGAGGAGATCGGTCTCCTTGTCGTCGTTGGTTGGAGCGGTGGCCATCGAGATTAGGGTTGAGGTTAGGGTTTACAGCGGAGTTGAAAGAAGAAAAAGAAGAAAGGTGGGAGGGTGTCGGAGGAATGTGGTTGCCGTCGGCGGCGATTCTCCCATGCCCGAGACCGCGACCAGGAATTTGCTGTCGGGGCGGGTGTTCGTTTTCGGCGGTTAACTCAATCCAAAACGACAGACAATGATCGACAAATAACAAAAAGTAAAGGTAAAATCTAAAGGAATATAATAAATAAAGTTATTATATTAGGCGAGTTTTTAACGTAAATAATATATCAATATTAAAAAAAGAGATAGCATTTCTTAAATTTATCGATTATTATTATTATCTATATAATTTGAGTTAATTAGTAATAGAAAGAAATTTTAAAATTTACATCCTATACAAGTCACGCATTTGGAAAACAACAAAGATAATGTTGTCGGAAGTTAGAAAGAAATAGAAATGAAACAACATGAAGGAAATTTCCCTTCTTTTTGTCTTAGGGCGGAACGTGTGGGTTGTGTTTTGGGATAGGAAGGGAACAAAGGAAACAAATGAAGGTGATGGAGTTTTGTGAAGATTTCACCGCCATCGGTATTATGCTCTAATTGGTTCTCTTCGAATTGGGCTGCCCTTCTCGTCAGCTTCCTCATTCGAGAAGCCACTCCCATCGTACACCCTTTTATAGGCTCTCCTCTCCATCCGATCTATCATCGCCCTCCAGCTAATTTTGAAGAACTTGTTGACACTATGAAAAATATTGGGTCTAATTTTGACAAAGCCCACAAAAGTCCATAGCCATATACTAGGCCTGTGCCTGTGGAGAGAAGTCTACAGAGGCAAGTATAATCAAGGGCATGCGCCTGCGACACAAAGTCTATAAGCTTGTGCCTGCGACACAAAGTCTACAGGCTTGCGCCTGTAGAGGATATTAAGACTATAGGCCTACGCCTGCAAGGGACACGTGTCAAAGGAAAATGGTTCCATGGCCCCGAGATAATTGGGACTTGTTACCCACGCATAACACTAGCACACGTCTTAAAAATAATCAATTAAACCCGAAGTCAGAGGAGCTGATCCACGTTTAAATGAGTGGGAATCAGTTAGCTCCGAGATTCTTGGGGTTAGTTAGGTCTGGAAGATCTTCAGAAGGTCGTAACAGACCGAGTATAAAAGGGAGGAGATCTCCCTTAGAGAAAATCACGATCAAAACAGCCATCCCTTATTTTGCTCGTTATCCCTTAGCGTAGTTGTTAGGATTCCCCGACCTGGGCGAGACCCTTAAGGTTTCATTGGTCTTCACTTCCACTATCAGAGTGAGCAACCGTAGCTCTGATAAAAACCCTCCGCCTTTACTTCCACCATCAGAATGAGCAACCGTAGCTCTGATAAAAACCCTCCGCCTTCACTTCCACCATCAGAATGAGCAACCGTAGCTCTAATAAAAACCCTCCCCCTTCACTTCCACCATCAGAGTGAGTAACCGTAGCTCTGATAAAAACCCTCCACCTTTACTTCCACCATCAGAGTGAGCAACCGTAGCTCTGGTAACAGCTCTCCGCCTTCGACACTCCCGCCGACGCAGACCACCACAGCTTTGACGCCCACGTCCGCCTCAGCACCCGACCGTACCCAGTCCATCAAGCTCAGCAGCTAAGTCCTGCCACCAGAGGAGCGCCAGCCTGCAGCGTTCCGCCGTCAAGTCTACGACGACGCTCCAAGTCTATGGAGCATTGTAGCTAGTCCACGACTTTCCATCTTTATTTTATTTTTATGGTTGTTAGTGTTCTTTACTTCTTGTAAAAACTGTTTGCATTCAAACAAATTTTTTAATTACTTACTGGCGACCACATCTACAAAATCCCTGTGAGTCTTATTGCCAAATATTTTCGACGTGATCCGTTTCCTACGCGAACATGTTTTTGTCGACCACAGTGGGAGACGAGTTAATACTCACATGGCAAAGAATACCAGAAGATGGGTTAATCGCGACCCTCCACCTCCATTAGATGGAGACGGTTAGAATATAGCAGGATACGCAAAGGAGGAGACCACGGCTCTAGGAAGCCAAGTGGCGGCAACTCAACACTCTTTCGGGGCACATACTCAACGCTCCATACTCAACTCTTTCGAAGACCTTGATGGACAGGTATAACACCGTGCTACAAGACAATATAATTCAGATACTAGAGCAAATCAATGCCTTAAATAGGCCAAGCGCCGCCGCAAAGCCAAATAATTGGGAAAGGACTCGTGACGAGTCTACGAGAATGATCAGTCCCAATCATGTCTACGACAACGATCATGTCTACGACAACGATCATGTCTACGACAACGATCCTGTCTACGACAACGATCCTGTCTACGACAACGATCCTGTCTACGACAACGATCCTGTCTACGACAACGATCCTGTCTACGACAACGATCCTGTCTACGACAACGATCATGTCTACGACAACGACGATGTAGACTGGGACGACTATTCTCATAGAGCCAATGGAGTCAGGCAGCCCAGCTCTTTCGTCCCGGCATAAGTTTTCGAAAACTTCACAGATGGGGGCTTCAAAATAAATGAGTATGCGAACAATGCTCATTTATATCGACGAAGAGAGAGTTTTTATATGGAACCTTCCGTCGAGGGGTATATCCCCACTCCCGAACCTCCCGTAACAAATTATTCATTCGTACCAAAAACTCCCCACGGAGGAGTACATGCCCATAACAACATCTCATATTGATGTAGATGTCAGAATAAACCCGTCACTAGAGGTTGATAGAGTTGAGCAGTTTAGTTCGCCAACCCTCAAAGATGTTGGGATACAAGTGGTAGAACAAGTTATGCCAGATTTTGTGCCCATAATCGACGTCGGACCATTAAAGAATTAAATTAAATTTCATACTTTTCATGCTTTCCAAACAGGGGTTGACATCGTAGAGAACCTTGAACTTCCTAAGCATGAACCGTGGGTACCTGGAGAAACAATAATGTTAAACCCGTTATCATAGTGTCATTTGCTCTTTGATCCGGGCGGTTTGAAACACAACATACGCTTGAATCGATAACGTCTCGTCCAACAAGGCAATTATTTTCAATACCCGCGACATTGGCAAATACCATGGGATTACACCGCCTCGTGTTAGGTCTCGAATGCCCCAATGTTTTCCGTTCGTTTAAAGCTTCTTTGTCCATATTCAAACCACTTCACCATGCTGGGTAAGACTCTTAGCTACGATCATCTCACCCTAAGAAAGGGGCTTATGTTGACATGGCAAAATCTTGGGCCTAATTATGAGAAACCCACAAACCTATTTCGCCGACCCATATCAAGTTTACCAAGACCGTGACATAAATTTTGGGCTCATTTTATAAAGCCCATAAGTCCAGGGCTCTTTAAGAGCATTTACATACCCACCGTTATGTGAGCCCGCTAAGAAAGTACTAAGTCTACAAAGGACTGGTGGGGTCCGAGTATACGGGGGTCCGAGTCTACGACGGTCCGAGTCTACGATGGTCCGAGTCTACGACGGTCCGAGTCTACGACGGCTCGAGTCTACGAGGGTTAGAAAAGATCTTGACTCTGAGATTTTTGGAGAGAGGATTATGGGGCCACGTTCCCATGATTTGAAAAGATCTTCAGCTGAGAAAATCTGGGGATAAGTTTCTAATCCTTTAATTTAATATGGGGAAAAGAAACCATTAAGTTTACGACGTGGATATGACCTACGTTGCCAGGATCAGGTTGTTCCCAAGATTCTAGGAAGTTGATTGGGAGGGCCCTGACCTGAAGAGATCCTTGGAGAACATATCAAACACCCCAAACCCCTCAAGATTTAATATAAATAGGGGGAAAATCTTCCTTGAAAGATCACGATCAATCAAACACACAAAGTCTTGCTTTGCTCGTCACCTTTAGATTGTTATGATTCCTCGACCTGGGAGAAACCCGTAAGGTTTCATTGGTCTTCACTTCCACCTTCGGAGTGAGCAACCATAGCTCCGACAACCAAACTCCGCCTTCACTTCCACCGTCGGAGTGAGCAACCGTAGCTCCGACAACCAAATTCCGCCTTCGTTCCACCATCAGGGTGAGCAACCGTAGCCTTGGTATCCACATCTGCCACTACCTTCGCCACACTCCGTCCACCAAGCCCCAACCGACCAGATTCCATCATCCATGTTCGCAAGTCTACAGCGTCCTGCAGCAAGTCTACGGCGTCCTTCAGCAGGTCTACGGCGTCCTGCAGCAAGTCTACGGCATCCTGCAGCAAGTCTACGGCGTCCTGCAGCAAGTCTACGGCGTCCTGCAGCAAGTCTACGACGTCACCACCATTCGTACCATCATTTTTACTTTATTTCTATGACTGTAAGCTCTTATTTTCTATTGTAAGACTTCATTCAATCGATTTCTTCAATTACTTATTGGCGACCACATCTACAAAATCCCTGTGAGTCTTATTGCCAAATATTTCCGACGTGAACATGTTTTTTGCGATCACAGTGGGAGTCGTGAAACCTAAAGTTTTCAGATGGCAAAGAACACCAGGAGCGGACTTACTCGTGATCATCCCCCTCCATTAGATGGAGATGAGCAGAATCCACCAGCCGACTTAAATGTCGAAAACACGGCTCTAAGAAGCCATGAAACCAGGAATCAATCCGGTTTCGAGGGTCATACTCCTTCTGAGTTTATTTCTAGAGTTGAATTCCATAAAGAATTCAAGAATATGAGGAACCTAATGGACCGACATATCACTAGTTTGCAAGATAATATGGCTCAGATTTTGGAGCAACTCAGTGCATTGGGTAGGCCAAGCGCTGCGGCAAGAACAAGCATTCCTGTAGAGAGGCGCAACGTATCGTTTCAAGGAGATGAGGCTTGGAGTGGTATTAACCCACGTGTTGCAGAAGTCGGTAGCAGGGACCGAATGTCCCCATCAAGGCCTACTACTTCCAGATCTCCTACCTGGAGAGCGAATGCGGTCTACGCAGTGAATCCTGCAGACGATGAAGTAGAGGTTCAAGACGAGATAAACAGGTATGCGAGTGCCATACCCCCTCGTCGACCTGGTAAAGAACTTGTTGAGGAGATTCCTCCAGGAGAAACCCCCATAGTGGGAAATTTACCACGGGCAGAGAGCTTCTACACTAATGTCTCAGTGAACCCTCAGCCACCTCGAGTAACCCCGAGGGTGTCGTATCCCCCAGAGAAGGTGGGGCAAGGATACTTTTGGAAGTAGTTTGACCCCGTCCCTCCACCTCCACCAAATCTGAGGGAGACAATCGCTCAAGTTTTAGAGCAGATGGTACCTGGAGCAGTCAGGCAAGATGACCCTGGTTTATACAGGAGTCCCTACCCTGCCTATATTGACAGAGAATATCCTCTTCCCAGGGGGTACAGTGTGCCTGACTTTACCCGTTTCTCAGGGGAAGATGAGATGACGCCCGTAGAGCATATAGCCCAGTTCACTCATCAGGCAGGGGATGCTGCAGCAAACGATTTTTGGAAACTAAAGCTCTTTCCAAACTCTCTCACAGGAGATGCCTTTACGTGGTATGCAAGCCTACCTCCTAGATCAGTGACAACATGGGCAGAGATGCAGTCTTCTTTTATGAAGGCATTCGCACGGTTAGACACGCCCATGTCAATATTTGAGGTAATGCGACTCAAGCAAGCCGCCGGAGAACATCCAGGGCAATTCCTTATATGCCTGCGAAAAGCGCTACTGCGCTGTAGACCTGCGATTCCTGAAAGGGATCAGCTAATGATCGCTTTAAACGCGTTGTTTATGCCTTTCAAGAAAAAGCTGCAGGGAGAAAGGTTTAATGACCTGTATGACTTGGCCAAAAGGGCAACAGAGTACCATCAGTTACTGATGGAAGAGGCGCAGGCTAAGCACACCTTTCAGCTCGAAACCTTTGAGGTGGATATGGCCGAATCCGTGAAAGGCGAAGCGACAGTTTGTGAACCCCTCGCAAGGAAAAAATCTAAAGCCAAAGCATCCCAGAAGTCCAACGAAGAAAGAAAATATTCGTTCGATGTAGACAAGGTGGATGCGATTTTCGATTGGCTCATCCAACGGAAATGCATTAAACTTAAACCGGGTCATAGAGTTCCCCAGACAGAGTGGAAAAAGACTAGAAATTATTGCAAGTGGCATGGGTCATTTACACATACGACCAGAGATTGCTTGTCATTCAGGAATATAATTTAGGACCTTATAGGTCGACGAAGTGACAATGGTCGACGACAGACCTTTTGATGATGAAATAGCTATTCATATGTTCGATGTTGCTGATGTAGACATCAATTTCATCCAAACTAATATAGATCATTATTCCCTGCAGGATTTAAAGATCCCCGGGGAGACTTTGGTGGCGAATGCACTTTTTCGCCAACTGGCTGATAAAGGTGTAGTCACCTATCCGGTCAAAGAGGTTGCGCCCAGCTTTTGCTGCTGGTATATGGACGATACGCACACCACCGATAGATGCAATACATTCAGGAAGTATCTCCAGAACAATCAAAGCGACACCTGGTACGATCTGGCTCCACTAGAGGAGGTAGCGATGGGAGTAGTACACTCGGGCTCGCGAAGCGCTTCTAACAACTCGCAAAGGGGATTTAAGAGCCCTCCAAGTGCAGAGCGCAGACCGGCAAACCGAGGGGAAAGAGGTGGTCCACATGGCCGAGGCCGAGCGCCTGAGCCACAGCCACGTGACCCGAACGTCCCAGGCGACATCTGGAGTTTAATGACTCCTCGTCCCAGCAAGGTAACAGGTCAAGGCAAGAAAGGCCTGGCCATCTTGACGAGTCTCGCCCTGGAAGCACAGAAGCCGATAATCCTAATAGAGCTCAGAGGCCTGAGCGAACACAAGCGAGGATGAACAAGCCTAGACAGGGAATGCCTAAGGTAGACATCGAGGCGATCCGAACAGGCCCACCGATAGCTCAGTTTTTGGAAGCAAAGATGCTCTGTCAGAAATGCAAGCTCATAGCTCAAAACAAGATCCTGATTACTCAGCTCTGCACTTCCTGCTGCGTCAGTTACTTCCTCAAGCTTGTAGACTTGTCCTCAAATGGAGAAATCATGGTCAAACCCGCGCACTCTACAGCTACAGGTACTTGTGAAACTAACAACACTTGCTAGGAATCGCAGCAGCTCCCCACGTGAGCAGTAGTGGGATACGACCCATCTGTTGGCGACTATGTTGATGTACGTCAAATTCTCCTTGGTTCTAAGAGATCAAGGGTGATTAAAGTAGTTATCCTTCGAAATATTGGCAGAATGCAATGGGCAAGACCACTTTGCCTCTCGAGGGCGCGCAAGAGGAGGGACAGACGTCTAAGTCACGTCGCTAAAAGGCCCAGGCCTACCCTCTCGGGAGCGTTCCCACTGACTAGAGCGCCTGCAAATGGAGCAAACGTTGAGGAAGAACGCATTGAGTCCACAGACCATTCGGAAGAACCTGGCTCAAGCTTTGACTATACCCCACTCCGGAGCGAGATCCCAAGTGATGTCGACGGAGAAGTGAGGCCAGTCGCGAGTTGCAACGCTGGTTGGTGCCAGCAAGGCGACTCCTCGTCCCAGCACAATGGTACTACGGAGTTGGACCTCGATAGACTCCTCAAGGAATGAACCTATGGACCAGAATGAAAGAGTAACAGAAGCAGTCGCTGATGTCCTTCAACGACTTCAAGTCTACCAAGGAAATCGTTGCTGTAAACAGCCTGTCTCTTGGTTTTCAATAAACTTAGAAGCGTTTAGAGCGCCTAATGCTTGTAATAAGCTCGTATCCACTGACTTAGGCGGTTCAGAGAAACGACAGTCTTTGATGACACCATGCGACCCATTGGTCAGCATTAACCTAGGAAGTAAGTCCTCTCCTAGATTTCTTTTCATCAGTTCTTTTATAAGTAAAGAACTTTTTAATGCGATTAGGGGAGTACTTGAGGAATTTAAAGATTGTTTCGCCTGGGATTACTCTGAAATGCCAAGATTGGACCGTAGACTTGTAGAACACACTCTTCCTATTAAAAAGGATTTTAAGCCAGTGCAGCAAACACCCAGGCGCATGACTACCGAAGTCACACAGTTAGTCTTTGAAGAAGTTAAAAAACGTTTTCGGGCAGGTTATATCAGGACCTCGCGCTATACAGAATGGATCTCTAGTATAGTGCCTGTCCTTAAAAAGAATGGCAAAATCAGAGTCTGCATAGACTTTCGAGATCTCAATCGCGCCACTCCAAAAGATGAATACCCAATGCCAATCACAGATGACCTTATAGACAAGACAGCAGGGCATCAGGTTATGTCCTTTATGGACGGATTTTCTGGTTACAACCAAATCTTCATCGCAGAAGAAGACATACACAAAACGACATTCAGATGTCCCTTAGGGATTTTCGAGTGGGTAGTAATGCCATTCGGGTTGAAGAATGCGGGCGCTACTTATCAGCGGGTAATGAACACTATATTTGATGCCTCTCTTGGCAAGACAGTAGAAGTATACATCGATGATATAGTAGTTAAGTCGACAAAAGAAGATCTCCATGTAGACCATCTCAGAAATGCTTTCACGAACATGAGAAAACACCAACTAAAACTAAACCCGCTTAAATGCGCCTTTGGTGTTAAAGCCGGACAATTTCTGGGGTTCTTGGTACACCAATGCGATATAGAGGTTGATCAGAAAAAGGTAAAGGCCATTCAAACTTTGGCCGCGCCTAGAAACAAAAAAGAGTTGCAAGCGTTCCTCGGCAGAGTCAATTATCTGCGAAGGTTCATTGGGAACATCGCAGGAAAGACCGAAGTATTCGACAATTTGTTGAGGGGACAAAACAGTTTCAAGTGGACGGAAAAACACGAAGGGGCGTTCAATGCTTTAAAGAGGTATTTAACGCATCCACCCGTATTAATACCCCCTCAACCAGGGAAATATTTTATTCTCTACGTAGCGGCTACTGAAACTACCATAAGGGCTATGTTAGCCCAAGTAGACGAAAATGGACGCGAAAGAGCTGTTTACTATTTATCGAGACAACTGACTCCTGTCGAAGGCAGATATGCCCTAAAAGAGAAGTTGTGTCTATTAGTATTCTACGCCGTCATGAAGCTGAGGCACTACATTGGAAGCAGCGAAGTCTATGTGGTGTCTAAATCACCCATTATTGAGTACTTCTTCGAGAGTCCGTTGCTAAATGGACGAATCAGTAAATGGAGTCTAATCATGTCCCCGTATGACTTGAGATATAAATCTTAGTAGTCGACTAAAGGGTAAGCACTGGCTGATTTTCTAGTCGACCACGACCCAACCTTGTCTATAGATCAAGAAGAAGCAACGGAGGTTTAGGCAGGCCTGGTTTGACGGTTCGTCCACTAAGAACGGGGCTGGGATAGGAATTCACATAATTTCCTCAATGGGTAAAGACATCAGGTTAGCTTTTCGCCTCCAGGTAATACCTACCAACAATGCGACAGAATATGAAGCGTTGATAACGGTGCTAAAAGAACTTTTAGCGCTAAAGGCGAAACACGCCTACATCAAAGGGGATTCGCAGTTAGTTATTAACCAAGTTAACGAGGAATGCACCTGTCATGGCAGGCTATCACTGTATCTAGAGATAGTCCAGCGACTCATTACGGGATTTGAACTCGTCTCGTTCCAATTCGTAGGGCGCGAAGAGAATGTGGTGGCAAATAGCTTGGCTCAATTAGCATCTGGATATAAAACTAGGCTGGAACAGGGAAACATACCCGAAATAGGTTCGCATCTACACCCAGAGACCAAAGTCATGACTGTAGACATAATGGAACAAGAAAAGGACTGGAGGAGACCAATAGCCGACTTTCTGGCGGATCCCAGTCAAAAAGCCAAACAGCGAATTAAAGTCCAGGCTCTGTCATATGTTCTTCTAGACGGCGTGCTCTACAGAAAAGATACAAACGGAGTCCTCCTAAGGTGTGTAGGCTTGGATGAGGCTACCCCAATAATGTTGGAAACCCACGAATGACTCTGTGGATCGCACCAAGCAGGGATAAAAATGTGTTGGATCATTCGCAGACATGGGTTCTATTGGCCATCGATGATGAAAAATTGCATCGAAATGGCCAAGGAATGTCAGGAATGCCAGCGACATGGCTCCCTAACTCGCGCTCCGGTGACCGAGTTAACCCCTATAATTAAACCCTGGCCTTTTAGGACCTGGGCTTTAGATGTGATAGGAGAGATACACCCCCACTCTAGCCGAGGGGAGGCATACATTTTGGTAGCGATAGACTATTTCACCAAATGGGTAGAAGCGCAAGTCTATAAGAAAGTTGACCATAGCGAGGCCATCAGCTTCTTATGGACTAACATTATCTACCGCTTTGGCATTCCTCAAAATATTGTCGTGGATAATGGAACAGCTTTTAATAATTTAAAAGTAAAGGAACTCGCCGAAGAATTTGGTTTATCAATCCTGAATTCTACTCTGTATTACCCTCAGGCAAATGGACAGGCTGAAGCTTCCAATAAGCTTATTAAAAACAATATCCAGAAGATGATCGGGTTTAATCCGAGGAAATGGCATGAAATTTTAGATGATACTCTTTGGGCTTTGGGAGTTACCAAACGTGAAAGCACCGGAGAAACTCCATTCGCATTAGTCTATGGTCACGACGCAGTGTTACCTATTGAGATGAGGTATAAGTCGCTCCGTGTTAGCCTGCCTTGCCTGCAAGATGAGGCCATGTACATAGTCTTGGAAGAACTAGAAAAGAAGAGGCTAGACGTTGTAGACAGAATTGAGGTGCATAAGCAAAGAATAGCCCATCATTATAATAAGTAAGTCGTTCACAAGCACTTTCAAGTCGGTGACTTGGTTTAGAAAATGATCCTACCAATAAGGACTAAAGACCAAATTCTTGGAAAGTGGTCTCCTAGTTGAGAAGGGCCATATCAAGTCAATGAGACTTTTTCAGCGAATAGCAACAGGTTGTCGACCCTTGATGAGTTAAACAACCTTCAAAGATCAATGGCAAGTATTTGAAGCTTTATAGGAAGACTATTTGGGAATCGCATAGCAAGATTCTGAGTAAGCGCTACCCATCTTTATAGGAACTGGTAGTGAAAAGCTAATCAAGCAAAACTTTATTGTTGTAGACCAAAATGTTGGACTAAAGTCTACAGCAAAAAGAGAAAAGTTTAAGGGTATCATTCGTTGATACCCCTAAAAAGAAGAAAGACGAACTACGTTGTCCTCGTCATACTTGGTCCGGGCACTCCACGTGCCGCGTCCGTAAATGAAAGAGTTAAGACCTTGGCCTGGGTCCTCTTAACGGTGACTGCATTCCTCTGGCGAAACCAAGTCTTCAACTCGTCTTGGTCCTACTGCACAGAGGTGGTGGCAGATCTTTCTGTAAGCAGGGAGTTCACCGCAGAAGCCCGATCCTCAAGGTCCCTTTCCATGGCCATTAGGTATACTATCTTAGCCCGGACCTGCGCCAGCTCGCAAGCCAAGCCTTCTTTCTGCCCTCTAAGAAGTTATAGGTCAACCTCCTCTTCCACGCGTTCTTCAAAACGCTAGCGATCAGAATCTGGGCATCATCAACCACTGCAATGTCTTGCATGTATGCTGACCAATCAGGCCAGAAACGCCACTTGAATTCTTCACATGCCACTTGCATCTCAATAGTGCTGACTGGGGAGTCGAGTCCTCGATCTCTCTAATGCAATCTTGAAGGGCCTTAAACTGGTCTTTGGATAAGACTTCAAGATGAAAAATCTCCCCGACACGGTCCACAAGCTGCATAAGGCGGCCATAGTCGCTCAAGACGTCTGTACCCTCACTAGGAGATGCTCTTGGGGGCTGGTCCAGAGGATAGCTGACCAACATCAAACTTGTGGCAGTTGAAGGTTGAACAGTGCTGGCTACCTCTGAAACAATGGCCTCTGTTGTAACAGCAGGGCCTTCTAGCGGTCCCTCAGTAGCTGGGGCAGGAAGGATTGTAGCGGGAGTAGGCTGCAGTCAAAAGTAGACCAGTTATCACAAAGGTTCTAGCTTTTAAGTCCACTAAGGCCAGATTCTATTACCTCTGTAAGAAGAGGGAGGCTAGTTCCTCAAAAACTTCCTCCTCAGGGTCAAAGTCCTCAGGCAAGGCTAGGCTCTGAGTAAGAAAGAAGCAATTAGGCCAAAGAAGATAAAGGAAAATTCGAAAATGTAGACACATAGTCATACCGTTCTCTGTAGAGGCTCAGGCACTTGGGTGATTGCATAGGACAGACGTGGGGTTTTAGCTTACTTACTGCAAACAGTATAACACGGTTAATGCATGCAGAATCTCACCATTTAGCAGTAAAAATTGTAGTCTACCTCTCAGGAGAAGGTTCTGGATCCTTAGAAGAAATGAGAACTGGAGCCGGAGCAGCAGGGCGGCGACGCTTGAAGGAGGTTGCAATCGGAACCTCATCAGAATCAGATGATTCAGGAATAGGAGCCTTGCGCTTGCTGGTCGCTTCATCCTTAATCTGTTTGCCCTTAGGAACAAGAGAAATTCGACTCTGGCGAGGGTGATGCTTGATAGGAGAAGGAGGCTCACTTTCCGATGAGGGATCTTCAGAATCTACATCCAGAACTGCAATTAGATATTAACAAGGAGCTCTGAATTTAAGCCAAGGAAAAAAGGTTAAATGTTTACCTTGAGGCAACTTGTACCCCGCCTTCAACATCATATCGCGAGTAAGGTGGAGATCAGGTTCCTTCGAAGTCCGGAGAAAAGACATCTGTTTTAACAAGATGTCAAAAGAGATCGCCCACTGAACTGAAAAAAGCTCTGTAGCGAACACCGAGGTAGATTCAAGAGGGAATTCTATGTGCTGGAGCTCCGCTTTCTTGGCCAAAACAGACTCAAGGGTCTCCTTTGGGTAGGATATAGTGACCCTTGTTTGGAGGTTAAGGTTGGGAGTGTCAGCAAAAGGCACTAAAGAACTCTGCACGAAACCTAACTGTCGTGCACAAAGCTGAGGGTTGTAGACTTCAAAGGAGAAACCTCTTTCTGTCACACAGATAAGGTCTCTACAGGTCAACACTGAATCCCAATATCGGCTTGGAATAAGCTTTTGGCGACGCTTCAGGATTTGGTGACCAGCTAGAAAGGGCACCCAATTGCGACGCTCAATACGACTAGTGTCAGTGAGGAGTCGCATGTGTCCCGTCACAGAAGCTGAGAGCCACTGCTCCTTGGCACGGCAACATGCTTCTAGCATGTTTATCCCAAAGCATGCAACTGAAGTCGCACAAGAAGGCATCTTATACGCTGTAAGCCCGGGCATCCACACACAAGACCACAGGTGAACAAGCCATAGAGGGCCACCAACTGGATATTTTGGAAAAGGGTTGGCACACGTGGCCATCTTGTGCAAACCTTGGTAGACTAATCCTAACAGGAAAGGAGCCCAGACAATCGGTCTCGGAGCTGCGGAGCTTAAAAAGTTGGCTATCCCATAGATCAACTTCGACACACGCTTACCAGCAAAGCAGAATACATACTTGCTCAGCCAAACACTGTAAAACTCTACTTCCTCAACCCGTTCCCAGCCAAATGTCTCTGAGTCGTGCTTAGAATTTGGAGCATTTCAGGGGGCTGGTAGTCTTTATCAGTCAAATGAAGACGAACGGGGGCACCCGTTACATGACTTCCCGTCAAGAAGTAAATATCTTCCAAAGTCACACTCATGGGTCCCTCAGGGAAGTAAAAGCAATTAATTGAGTCGTTCCAGAAAGGAAGAAGACTCGCGCATACCCGGGGATCGCAGTGCTTCCAGTGATTGATAGTCGAATGAATGACCAAAGACCAAAACTCTTCAGCCTGTGCTTCAGTTTTGCGAGCCAGGCATCAAACCATCTATGCAGAGTTGGCTTATCTACAGATGGGAAGCAAAGGAAACTACCTTTTTTCTCCCAGTTCAAAGGATCTGTAAACTTTTCATGGCAGATAGGAATAGTGGACTCTGTGAGCAGATACTCATGGGGGATCGTCTCAGGGAAAAGAGAAGGGTCAAGAACAGGACCCAATGTTAACCCGTTCTCGCCCGATTGAACCACGCTATAGGGACCGGCACGGTGGGCATGCCACTGAAAGGAAGAAAGCTTAGGCATCGTCAAGAAACTAGGGTTTTTGAAAGAAATATTTTTTTTAAGAAAAACCTAGAGTGAGGAAGACGAAGGAATTTTCTTCGGCAAGAAGACAAAGGGTTTCTTTAAACGCGGAGATAATGAGCCTTCTCTCAGCGCAGGAGACGAAGGTTTTCTTGTGACGCAAGCGTTGTCAGAAATGCTCAGGCGACGGGAGTCCCCTCAGCAAAAATGGGGGGCTTATGTTGACACTATGAAAAATCTTGGGCCTAATTTTGACAAAGCCCACAAAAGCCCATAGCCATATACTAGGCCTGTGCCTATGGAGAGAAGTCTACAGAGGCAGGATAGTAACCTTATAATCAAGGGCCTGCGCCTGCGACACAAAGTCTACAGGCATGTGCCTGCGACACAAATTCTACAGACTTGCACCTGTAGAGGATATTAAGACTATAGGCCTACACTTGCAAGGGACACGTGTCAAAGGAAAACGGTTCCATGGCCCCGAGATAATTGGGACTTGTTACCACGCATAACACTAGCACACGTCTTAAAGATAATCAATTAAACCCGAAGTCAGAGGAGCTGATCCACATTTAAATGAGTGGGAATCAGTTAGCTCTGAGATTCTTGGGGTGAGTTGGGTCTGGAAGATCTTCAGAAGGTCGTAATAGACCAAGTATAAAAGGGAGGAGATCTTCCTCATAGAAAATCACGATCAAAACAGCCAACAGAAGCTTATTTTGCTCGTCATCCCTTAGCGTAGTTGTTAGGATTCCCCGACCTGGGCGAGACCCTTAAGGTTTCATTGGTCTTCACTTCCACCATCAGAGTGAGCAACCGTAGCTCTGATAAAAACCCTCCGCTTCACTTCCACCAACAGAGTGAGCAACCGTAGCTCTGATAAAAACCCTCCCCCTTCACTTCCACCATCAGAGTGAGCAACCGTAGCTATGATAATAACCCTCCACCTTCACTTCCACCATCAGAGTGAGCAACCGTGGCTCTGGTAACAGCTCTCCGCCTTCGACACTCCCGCCGACGCAGACCACCATAGCCTTGACGCCCACGTTCGCCTCAGCACTCGACCGTACCCACTCCATCAGGCTCAGCAGCTAAGTCTTGCCACCAGAGGAGCGCCAGCCTGCAGCGTTCCACTGTCAAGTCTGCGACGACGCTTCAAGTCTACGGAGCACTGCATCTAGTCCACGACTTTCCATCCTTTTTTTATTTTTATGGCGGTAAGCGTTCTTTACTTCTTGTAAAAACTGTTTGCATTCAAACAAATTTTTCAATTACTTACTGGCGACTACATCTACAAAATCCCTGTGAGTCTTATTGCCAAATATTTCCGACGTGATCCGTTTCGTACGCGAACAGAACCCTTTCGGTGTCTTGACTTAAACCTTCTCATTCTTACTTAGCCTCGTACTATTCTTGGAGAACCCTTTGGTGTCCCCGTTTAAGGTTGACCTAAAGAAGCCTCGTCATTGTTAGTATGATTTTGATTATCGTCATATAAAACATAATTTATTTACTACTTTGCAGAAATTTAATGAACAAGAACATAAATTTACATCGATAAATCTTTTCTTATTTAATTATTCAACTTAATTATTTGGTTAATTGAGGATAGTCATATGGTATATACGTAAATCAAAGAGATTTGAAATTATTTTTATTAATGATTTATTTTTAAGAGAATCAATTGATGGAAAAAAAATCATTATTTATATGGAAAATATATGTGTGAGCTTCTACATAAATTATTCTAACCTTTTACTTACAAATGATTGCGTCGAGATTCGGTATCAATTATGGCAAATGATGAAACATGAATATGAACTAATTCTAAGTATATTGTATGCAGAAGGCATGCTAAATAGTTATGGAAATTAATCTCCATAATTTTCACCTTCTTATCCTATGAATGTCCTCATAATCGAAGATGCCCTTCGTGATGCGTAACCAATTGATGAATTTTCTAAGTCAAAGTTGCCCATGAACTCGGGAACATGTACTAACATCATTGTACCCCTTCCCACAAGAATCCCGAGTTGGTATACCGACGTCGGTTCCTCTCAAATCTCTCCCTCTCTCTAAGGATTATCATCACCATTGATGTTATTGTGACCATGGGTTGAGTAAACATGTTGGCCCTCAATACTTGAAATTGATGATAGAGGTCCTCAATCTATTATTTCAAACTAATAACTTGAGCATCGATATGGGACATGCCGCAATGAGAACCGATGACCATCTTCTCTGATACCAAGATAATGCGATGATACAAAGAAATTAAACAAATACTAGTCATCAACTGGTACAGAAACATCTCGTCAAAGACGACCGGATTAACTTATATGTCAAGTTTGAAGGATCAAACAAAGACATCCCCTTGCACTTTCTCAATGACTAGATCGACTTCACTTTGTTTATCTAGGAATAACCTTGAGTCATCGATGGGAGTTGAGTTCAATGTTTGGACGGTATCCATTCATGTTTTAATTACTTATAGAGAGGCCTTTGATGGATAGAACGACGATCGTGTACAAATTCATAAACTCCAAATAATCTATAAACGTATAATTGCATTGGGTGATACTGGATTTCTTCACCTCACATTATTTGGCATCCTACATGTATGATGTTATGGCTAGGCTTCCATAATATTGCTTGTCTGGTCAAAAGTGAGTGCCGCTCATTTGATACTTTATTGTAAATGGCAATTTTCTGGTAAGATTACATGCTAATATGAAGTTGCACAGCTCATCCTACGGCCACACGTCGCCATCAAGAGTCAACTCGAATTGACCTACATGGAAAGTTCATGAATAATTGAGTTGAGATACATAAATAGTACGTTCAACTATATAATGGCTGCATGAATCACATTACATAGCTCATGTGTGATACTAACATCGATACTCAAGATGGTGTACAATAGGGAAGGAATTTCACATGAAGGCAATATGTAGGCTTTTGTAAGTCTTATTATGGCACATTTTCATACTTTCAAAATAATGTGTCACTTACATATTGCCTCTCATGTCATAGGCGAAGCAATTGCGTAAAATCAAATTTTGAACATAGTTACCAAAATAGGATTTTCACGCAATATATGCATCTTCGACTATATAGCCGTCACGGAGGATATCATGACCAGCTACATCTGGAGCTTGCATTAGGAGAAAACGATTGTGAAGAAGAAGGTGCAGAACATAAGGAGGTCAATGAAGTACAATGCAATGTCCAAGAGGGTGAAGAAAAGGACAAAGTAGATGAATACCAGGGTCTAGGAGGAATGGACTTCGAAGAAGTGGGGGTGAAGATATCTCGAGTTACACATCTCACGACTATAGAGACATGATATGATTATAACATGCCTTACGTCAATCAACCACAAAGTTTAACTCATAAAGCGCCCTTCTAGGCTCTAAAAGACTCTTTCCCTAATCCAAACATAGAATAATCAATTTCACTACTAAATCGGCTCTTTACAGACCCTTCATTGCAGCAACCTGACTAAAAAACCACAACAACCGCCACCACTTCGAGGTTATAGGAGAAAGAACAAAGTGCACATGCATTGGCCCCCGACAAGTGTGCGGTTAACAACACGAGGATATAAGATTCCTCCCTCGAATGTACATTCGATCAACCCCTCAACTCGAGTATCAACGAGCTGCGGAGCAATCAAAGATGTTCTTCATTTAGTTTCTAAATGGTCAAGCACTAATCCTCACATGACCATCCAATCTAGTGGGAGAATCGAAGGCGATGATGATAAGTGGAGCATGGTCCGCAAAGGAAAGGTGGGGAGGATCAAGCGGCTCGTGCACCCTCATCCTTTAAAGATGGTTCCATAGAAAAATATGTTTGTTTGTCAACCTAGGAAAGTTATATGAAGTCGCCGTCGACTTTATTTAAAACATGTTATAAAGCCAAAAAAATCATATATGTTTGGGGATTCCTACGTACTAACTCTCGCATGCAAAAAGATGAACATGCTCTAAAAATGTTTACGACTATAACTTTGGATTCGGTTCGACATTCGACCCGAACACTCATGTGAAGTGAGACATAATATGACAATCGAAAACACATCCAAGTATTAAGATCATAATATGTAGGGAATGTAGTGACTGTAGACCTATGCCTCTGAGCTCACGGCACATCACAGGTGGGTAAACGAATCATGAAAGCCTACACCCTCCCTCATATACCTGAGCCCGTCGGGAGGGTTCAATTATATGGGCAATCATATGTTACGTTTGCTCTAGGGAAGCATTTCCTCCATGATCCCTTGCACACTAGATTGTTGAGCATTGTCTTCAAGGGGCTCATCTCTTGATGTATTATATTCAATAGTCAATGGTCGATGTTGAGTCGAGGCTGACTGTTGTTTGGCAATAATGAGCCACACGCACCTACAAGCCCAGACATGAGGTAGTCAAAAGGGTCCAAGTGAAAATACGCACAAAAGAGCGAAGCATTCGTTCATGAAGTCCATAAAAGCCCAAAAGTGAGGTAGATCACGAGAAAATAGATGAAAATGAATAATATATGTGCCGCTACATTTGGGCTTAATGAATAATTGCAGAGTAATATAAAAATCAACGAAATGGGCCTATCTTGCAGTGACAGGTCATATATAGTTAACATGTAGGAGGTGTAAAGAAAAATTCACAACTCACAGTACACAAGCCCAAACAACGTGAAATCACACACAGAAACCCAACTTAACGAAGATAATGCCTATAAAAATTAGGGCCCAAAATTAGTTAGGAAACCCTAAAAGGCATTGGATTTTCTAGCCCAGCTGCCAAACAAGCCGAGAATGCATGTTAATATGGGTTTTGACATATCTAAGTCCAAAAATATGATAAGATAATAATTATTAAACATGTATAAAAAATTATATGTAATTTTGAATGCGATTGGATTCTCAAAGTAGGGCTAAAAATAGAGTAAAACTTCACAAAATCATAACTCAGGACGCTCTGCTCCTCCGACTTCGAAAGAAGTTATAAGGGGAAGTGTTTAGGGATTTGAACAAGCTTACATAGAGAGCGATCCGTTATGAAAATCTCCTAAAGGAGAAAACACATGCGAAGGGAAGCTTTGCTCCTGGTCCCGTGGTCTCATATCAAGCTGACACCACGTTAGATGTTGACATGGCGGAATATGTATGGGGTCGTCCTCTTACTTGTGAGGGATTATCAAAGAAAAACTTCCGAGCAAAGGCTTCTCAAAAGTCACAAGAAGAAAGGAAATATTCCTTTGATGAAAGCAAAGCGGATGACATCTTTGAGTTCATGCTCAAACATGGCAAAATCCATCTCAAGAATAGGCACAGGTTCCAAGTACTGAGTGGGAAAAATCCAGAAATTATTGTAAGTGGCATGGTCATTCACTCACGCTACTAAAGATTGTTTGACTTTCAAGAATCTTGTCTAGGTTCTCATAGGAGCTAACGAACCATGCTTTCCCGATGTGGTCGATAACTCATTGATCGACCAGGAGCCGTTTAGCGATTCCTTTGAAGTTAATGCATTTGAGATAAATAGTATTAACATCTATAATCCACATGTACAGGCACAGAAGAACCAAAAGATCACTGGGGAAACCATCGTGGCCAATCTGGTCTTCAAGTGACTCCTTGAGAAGGCAATGCTTCAATGTCCTGTTAACGTGGATGTGATCACCCCAAAAACATGCCGCTGGCACATGGATGGGTCCCATACTACGGACAAATACCATACCTTCCGCAAGTATCTACAAAACCAAAAGTAGGCCCCGTGGTATGACTTGTTCAGTTTGGAGGAAGTGGCACTCGACATGATTAATGGACCATTGAGGTATCGCACTAACACTCCATGTGGTCAACCGTTGGCGATGCCAGCTAAAAGCCAAGGAATTAGCGAGGGACTTCTGCCCCCAACTAAGCTGTTGCGTCAAGGTTTAGTCAGCAACCCGCCAAACAGGCGGGAGGGCAGGAATGAATCACCTTGGAAACCAACCAAGCAAGTCCCTAGAAACAACACCTATTGACTAGATTGAATCAGGTGTCGGTCGCTCAAGTCGAGGAAGATGAACTCAATGAAATCTTGGAGGTATCTCAAAATGGGAAGCCAAAGGACTAATCTCGAAACCAGACAAGAGATCTTCTCAGTAACGTGGATGCCATCGAGAACGGACCTCCCATCGCTCAGTTCCTCATTGCAGATATGCTCTGTTATAAGTGCATGTCGATTGCCGCGCATAAGATCCGCCTAATGCATGCTGCATTTAGTATTTCTTGATGTTGGCAAAGATGTCCACTCAAGGAACCCTGTCGATCGAACCCTCAACACCTAAAACATGTACGGAAGAAACACCTATCAAAATATTGATGCATATTACTGCCGATCGAGTGAAGAACAGATTAGCCAGAGAATACGATCCCCATACTGGAGAATACGTCCAGGTACTCATTGAACAAACCTTTAATATGTCAAAGGGTTTCGTTCATTTGTCTAATCCCTCAGTGGACTCATGGCAGATGACTGGTGTAAAAACTTGCCCTCCTGGTCATTCGGAAAGTACAAGGAAATGGAAAGAACGATGGGCTAAAAGGTCCGTAGGCAAGCGGGCGAAACATGACCCTGAGTTCTCTAAAACTAAAGGAATTGCTCATAGCACAGGAGGAGGCGAGTCGAGTGCATGGAGCGAGTATACCACTCCTGGCAGCAAACTATTGCCTCCTGAAGTCATCACAAAATGCAATGCTTTGATACTCCCGGCAGAATTTGCTAAGAAAAAGGGCGCCGCCGATAATGAAGGTAAAAGAGTCCCTTTCCCTGCAAAAGTGGTTATACCTACTAGTTTCCCTTTAAGTTGGCTTAAAAGGCCGCCTGAGTCACTAAGACAACACATGCAACCATTGCATATTCGAGCAACATTCAATGGCATCCCCATTGATCGAATTCTGATTGACAATGGTGCCACAATCAATATGTTACCCCTATGCATATATAAAAGTCTAGGAGGAGACATGTCATAGTTGGAAAGCACCGTTGTGAATGTCTCTGACTTTAACAGGAAGGTCCCCATGAATGGTAGTAACCCCGATTGTTTTGAGAGTGGGTCCCATATACAGGACACAACTTTCTTTGTCATTGATGTTCAGCCAACGTTTAACGCTTTGTCAGGAAAGGACTGGCGTCACAAGGATGGAGTTATACCTTCGACCCTTCACAGAGAGTTATCCATATGGGGATGCAATGGTCCTGAGATCATAACCGATGAAAGCGTTAATGTCTATGCTAATTCGACTGCTTAGTCGACAGGGGCGATGAAGCAAGCAAAGGATCTTATTCTCAAGAAGACGTACAAGCTGGGCGATCCCACTTTCTGGAAAATTTGATTATCTGGTCTCCTACGAAGCTTGCCCACAGGTAATGCACCATCCAATGGTCCCAACTGGCCGGGACCAAGACACAATAGGAACGAAAAAAGGGCCTAAATCAGGCACTGATCTAACTCCTCTTGAGTAGGACATGAAGGTGGCATGATTGAGCGACGACCTTACCAACGGCGATCAAACGGAGTGGAAGCCCGAAAGACTTCCTGACCAAGAAAAAGAAGACAATGAAGAAGGCGCCAAGTGATACGATGGACAACGTCATGCGTCGTTTGAATATCTATAAGTTATCTAGTATTGGTTCACAATCAAAGATTGTGTTGGATAAAGCACAACTTTTCGTGCCTTACTTTCATAACATCAATAATATTTCTCATTTCAATACCTCGATCATTCCATGTGATCCTCTGGTTGAAGTTAACTTTGGGTCGTAGGACAATCCAAGTGTGACGTACATCCGCCAGTTGCTCGATAACAACTATTGTTGGATCCGTCAAACAAGTATTAAATAAATTTAAAGATTGCTTCCCTTGGGCCTATACAGAAATGCCTGGTCTCGATCTAGTCCTAGTGGAACATAAACTACCAACACTAGGAGGCATCAAGCCAGGAAAGCAAACACCTAGTAAACGCCGTTTGCCCACCGTTAAACTGGTGACTATGCATCCAAAGTGGTCATCCAATTGGTTTATGAGGAGATAAAAAAAGTTGTTCGAAGGTTACATTCGAACAACAAGATATGTGGAAGAGATATCAAGCATTGTACCGTAATTAAAAAGAATAGTAAAATTAGGGTCTGTATAGACTTTAGAGATTTAAATTGGGCAACGCCCAAAGATGAGTACCCTATGCTCGTCTCTGACGATCTCATTGATAGGGCAACATGACATGAATTAATCTCATTTATGGATGACTATTCACCACCAAATATTCATAGCCGAAGAAGATATATACAAAGCTACCTTCAGATGTTCAATGTGCATATTAGAGTGGGTGGTCATACCGTTTGGACTTAAAAATGCTGGGGCGACGTACCATCGAGCAACAAATGTTATCTTCACTGAACTGATGGGAAAAACGGTTGAAGAGTACATCGATGATACTGTGGTCAAATCCGAACAGAGCGAGCGATACTGTTCTCATATGAAGGAAGTTTTTTAAAATATGAGAAAGCATAAGCTTAAACTCAATCCCGTTCGGTGTTTAGAAAGAATATTTTCTGGGTTTTTTGGTACACCAATGTGGTATTGAGGTTGACCCATGTAAAATGGAGGCGATTAAGAGATTACCCATTTCCTGCACCAAAACAGAATTACAGGCTTTTTTGAGACGGGTAAATTACATTCCTCGGTTCATAGGCAATGTAGCTCATAAAACAAAAGCCTTCTCCACTGTGCTAAAAGGCAACACCAAAGGAGAAATGGCATGCACCAAGGAGAATGACGACGTCTTAAATAAGATAAAAGAGCACCTCATTAGTGCCCCGTAACGGCGCCACCAGTGCCGACCTTACGATACACGTTATATGTGTCGGCCGCCAATGTCAGTATTGGAGAGATGTGGACACAAGAAGTAGAGGGATCTGAACGAGCAATATACTACTTGTTTCGTTTACTTACAGACAGAACAAAAATATACATCGCTTGAGAAATTATGCTTGTCTATTTATTACGCGGTTATGAAACTCAGGCACTACATTGGATCAAATGATGTTTATGTAGTCTCTCGATTAGTTAAAGGCATTCTTCTATAACCCTGTAATATCGGGACGAGTTGGCAATTGGAGTTTGATCCTTTTCGCTTACAACATATATCACAAACCGCAATCATCCGTTAAAGGGAACACACTAGTGGAGTTCTTAGCCAATTACGCAAACATGAATGCCGACTCAGATACACTAAGAATGGAAGCATCGAACGAATGGATAATTTGGTTCGACGAGCTTCTAATAAAGGAGCAGGCACTGGTGTAGTGTTAGAATCCCTTTGGGGAAATAAAACGAGGCTAGCCTACAAACTACACAATGAAGCCACTAACAACGTTGCCGAATATGAAGCATTGATCTTAGTGTTAACAGTGGCAAAAGAATGGGAATTAACATGATTTGTGGTGCAAGGGGATTCACAACTGGTCATACAGTAGTTTTAGGCAAAATCAAATACTACTCGCCTCACCTCAAGCAATATTTGAGCATGACAAGAAAACTTGCTAAAGAGTTCAAAGGGATCACCATAAAGCACATCGGGCGGTCATTGTATCATGAAGCCAACCATCTCATGCAAATAATATCTGGATTAGTCCACTGTGATTAATCATTCTCAGATGGTGCAATGATGAAATCAGCCCTATAACTTATAGAGTAGGAAACGAAAGTTATAAACAAACAAAGCCATGCGGTAAGCTTGTTCAAAACAACAGAGGATTGGAGAATTCCCATCACTCAGTTCTTAGAGGATCCATCATCAAAAGTAGAGCGAAAAGTTAGGAGTCGCCGCCAGACAATACGTTTTAATGGACTCCCTACTATATCAGAAAGCCAACAATGGAATCCTACTAAGGTGCATTGTTCTGGAAGAAGCTATCCTTGTCATGTTAGAGACGCACAATGGTTTGAGCGGCACACACAAAATAGGGATCAAAATGTGCCGATAATTAAGTGACGTGGTTTTTTCTGGCCATCTGATGAAAGATTGCATAGAAATAGCTAGGAGATGTCAGGCGTGCCAACGTTATGCCCCAGTTATTAGGTACCCGCTGCAGACATGAGCATTATAGTAAAACCTTGGCCCTTTAGAACATGGGTGATGGACATTATAGGAGAAATCCATCCTCACTCTACCCGTGGGGACGCTTATATCTTAGTGGCTATCGATTATTTCACTAAATGGGTGGAGGCTAAAGCGTTGAAAATGATATCTCAGAGTAATGTAGTAGAATTCGTAAAGGAAACCATTTTTTATACACACGGGATTCCACATGACATAAAGGTCGATAATGCTGTATTCAATGGCGAAATAATGCAAGAATTCGCAAAAGATTTTGGTTTTAGGGTTATAAATTTGTCACCATAATATTCGCAATCAAATGGGAAGGTAGAATAGTCAATAAACTGATTAACAATGTGATACAAAAGATGATAGAAGGGAATCTCAAATCTTGGCACAAGTTACTGAAAGAAAATTTGTGGGCATATGAATTATCAAAAGAAAAAGTGTCGAAACAACGCCCTATAATCTAGTTTATGGACATGATGCCATGTACCAATAGAAGTAACAGACAGATCTTTACGATTTCTCAAACATCTAGGGGCACATCACCAATATGAGGAAGATATGCTCCTAGAGCTAGAAGCTTAGAGCAGAATCGTTTAGCGGCATTGAATCATTTGGTCGCCCATAAGAAACGAGTAGATCAATACTATAACAAAAGGGTTAAACATAGGACCTTTTAGAAAGGAGATTTAGTGTGGAAGGACAAGCTCTCAGAAGGGTCAAAAGATTACTTCTATGAAAAATAGACCCAAAATTGGGAAAGGCCATTCCAAGTAGTGGAGACATATTTAGGTAACACGTATCAATTGGCCGACCTGAATGAGAAGCCCCATAAGTTAAAGATCAACGGGAAATATTCGAAAGAATACCGTTGTTCGATATGGGAAGCTTATAAGGAAAATATCAATGAGCGATGCCCGAATATTAGCCTTAGACAAGTAGAGGCGACGGATGGTCATCACTCTTTTGCTGGCAATGCAATTCTTAAGGGGCGACCTTCAACAAAAGGTTTACCTTGAAATAAGGTGATACACAATTGACCTCCAATGACCATAGGAACTGTAGTGGACAATAGTTCACCAGTCTTTATGTTTTCCACCACCTCCTTTGCAAGATTTACTCAATGTGGTGGTTTTTCTGAGTGTAGACTTTGGGTTCTCAGGGTAAGTAATTCCCCTGAAGGGACCATGCGATGTAATGCTTCCCCAAGCGGTGACTTTGGCTCATCTGGATTTAGAACCGAAGCCACATGCTTGGAGGAAACCACTGCAATTCCCTGCTCAGGTCCCGGAGGATGTCGCACTTAAGCTATTGGGCCCTGAGCGAAGATTGACCCTCAGCCTAAAGTTGTGGACCTAGACTTTCAAAGGGTCTAAGGTTGTGAATGTATACTTTGCGTGGAAGAAAGATTCGAAAGAAAATGGCATCTCGGCAAGACATCTTAAAACAGGAAGAAAGTCATGCCCATTTCGCTAGACGATCGATCCTATTTATAGTCTGATCGAGCGTCATAAATGAAATTTTGGTAATGATGGTCAAAGCCCTAAAGGCAAGTCACGAGAAAAACTATGGGAATCCCAGCAGCTTTTTAATAGCCTGCATATTATTGCAGTGGGAATCTCGACAGGTATAACTATTTGGAAATTGGAAACTAGGCAGATTGGACAACATAATGCACATGACCGTCAAGCGGCATGAAAGACAGAAAGAAACAAAGTGTTTTAATTAATCAAGGATGATAAAATGTTCTTAGCTCGGCTAAGTAGTACATCCTTGATTGTGGCCTTGACAGCCAGCTCATCGACCTTGACCACTTCATCGACCAAGGAATGTCGATCGGCTTCCTTAGTGAACTCCTCCACGCAACAGACGTCTTCAATCCCTTCTATCTCATGAGCAGTTTGAGTCATCTCAGCGATCACACCACCTTGACTCACCTGCTAAGGCGCTGAATAATATAAGTTAGTTGCTCCTCTTGTGAACGCAGTTCATCCATCCTGGTTCTACGCTATGGAGCCTTTAGCCAGTTGGTTGTTGGCTAATCTAGAGAAAGTTCTTTCTCATTGACCTCAGCCACAGCAGAAAGGGTAGAGTTCCTGCCAGCGTTGCGAGTAATTCCTTTGCGCGAAGGATAACAATAGGCGTATGCTGAGCCACAAGGGCTCCAATCCTTGTAACTGATGAACCGCCGCATCGAACACTTCGAAATGTGCCTCCTCTATTATGCTTGCCTCCAAGGCAGAGATGAGATCCCGAAGACAACCTTCAGGAGATCGACCAGTACCAAAGTGACAAGGAGGGCGACTTGACTCAATGGTAGGGACTCTTTCTTAATATGAGCGACCAGCATAACAAAAAATGAACAATGTGAAAACTACAAGATAAGTACGTACCAGTTCTGCTCCAGTTCGTGCTGAATGACGATCCAGCATCTGTTTGAGAGTCTGATGATCTGCATATGAATCTATAGAGTCATCATAAATGATACATTGCTGGCCTTTAGTGAATTGGGTCAGTCGCTTAAGAACCTTGCGAGTTGAACAACTAGGACCCTTACCTTTGGGATCTGTAGTGGATGATCACCTGGCAGGCTCCCCAAAGACAATTGGAGGATGCGGATTAGCTTTGAGAATTTTCTTAACTCGTTTCATCGACCAATTCCTCAGTGGGTGGGACTTCACTTACATTGGTCGAAGGTGGCAATTCTATCTCTTTGGAAGCAGAATTAGCATCTGAAGTCTCAACTGGAGGCAGTTCCAAGGGTGGCAATCCTCCAGCAGATACTGTCATCCACCAAAGGAACGACCTCTATAGTTGACAACTCATCGGCAATTCTCTCCCGGGGAACGGGCTGAGAGTCCGCATCTACCGCAAAAATAGTTAGGCTCAAGCAAGATATATTTATATAAGGGAAATGGACAAATACCTTGAGACAAGTCTAGAAACTCATCAAGGGAAGTATGCTTGGAGACAGTGGCTGACTGCTTGTAGTTCAACTTAACCAGGCGTTTGTATTTTTTCTCACCTGTAATACATCGTGTTAGAGTTGAGCGATGGCCTAAGAGAAGGGTTGAAGTAAATACCTCCAAATGGTGTTGTTTCGCTCACTCGCTTCTTGGTAGCTTTCCCCTTGAGACGAGTGAAAAGGTCAAAGCCAACCAGTCTAGACTAGGTCTCGTAGCAGATGCTCACGTTCTTGGACATCTGATCCCAAGTTTCTTCCCATAGTACTCTGAAGGTGATAAATGCCTCAAGGAAAGGTTCTTCAATATGTACCTTCGGAGCAGTTCGGCGAATTCTGAGATATATTAAGGGTACGTTGAACTATGGGGTGCTATATAAAAGAGAAGGGGATTGCAGACTTGTCGGATACTATAATGCTGACTATGCTGGTGACCGTGATACCAGAAGATCAACGACAGGATGCGTCTTCAGTATTGCGGGGAGAGTAGTGTCATGGTGCAGTAAGTGACAACCAACAGTTTCACTCTCAACGACAGAAGCGGAATATAGAGCTGCTGCAACCGCAACACAAGAAGCTATTTGGCTAATGCAACTCATGCAAGATCACAAGATTGGGGTGGGGCCTGATACCTTGACCAAAACGAATGGACACTTTGCGTAACAAGGGTTGGTTCCCTGACTGGTAAAAGGCAAAACAACTGACTGAACAAAGCCGAGTTGTCGGGCGCACATGTCCGAGTTGTAGACCTCAAAAATATACCCATAAGGGATAGGTCTTGGGTTCAAATTCTAATGACATCAAATTTTTCCAAATTCCATTTTACTTATAAAAAAAAATATACCCATAAGGGTTTACTACCACAAGATCCCTACAGGTCATTGTGGAAATCCAAGTTGCACTCTTGGCCTCTTTGGCAAAGTTGAGTAGGTGAACAATAGGATAATGTCTCCAATTTAGAATGTGACCATTGCTGTCAGGATTTTCTCCAGATATCAGGGTTACAATACATCCGTAAGTACTGAGCAGTGACCAGAACTTCGACGTACTCCTCTTCACTAGATCAGAAAGGTACACAACGACCAGCTGCTCAAGCCAAGACAGTTTTGGGAAGGTAAAACATGATCCACAAGTACAAAATCCACAAAGGGTAATCCATTGGTCATGACGGGAATAGTTTTGGGTTCCTCGTTGCCAAAAATATTGATCTGTATAACAAATTGAGAAGCGCAGGTCCAAAATCCTAGAAGACAATCAGCCTGGACTAGGAAGGTGCTTAAGCCCGTCTTGAATTTGACAAGCCTCTTACTCCCGTCGCAAAAGATAAATGTGGCCAACCATTCCAGGTAGAATTCAAACTCTTCTTCGTCTTTCCAAGTAGCAGGAGACTTACCGAGATGTCGCCGAATCACATCTCCAGTACTAGACCTAGGGTTGAATTCAAACTGGACTTCGCCCACATTATGAAATGAAATAGGGGTACCCTCAACATATGTTCCAGTTAGAAAGCTTATATCCTATAAAGTGATGGAGATAGGGCCATGTGGCAAGTAAAAGCAATTAATAGTGGGATTCCATAATGACAAAAAACCGGAACAGATAAGAGGGTTAGGCTCCATGATAGTGGTAGACACTTTTATCAACTGATAAATGCCCAATTTCATCCACTTATCCCATGATTTCTTCTTCCAGGCGATAAGCCATTCATCAAAGCCAATGTTTTTAGAAACAAAGGGAAAGCAATGTAGATCCATCTTGTTAGACGGATCATGCCAGCCAACTGTGAAGACGGACTGACCTTTGAAAATATCGGGGCCAGGATGGGTATGGTAGAAGGAAGCCTCTGGTAGGACCATCATTCTATCAACAGGGATGAACAAACCTAGGGTTTGAGGTTTGTGGGCAACCATGCCCGGAGATAACTCCAATGTAAACTGACGAGATCCAGTGTTGCAAATGGGGCAAGAGCTTTAAAAGTAGAGTCACCATCACAACGCTTGCCAGTTTTTGAGGACTTGGGAGCCATCACTGAAAGCTTGCAGAATGCTTGAAGTGGAAGAAAGAAGGGTTTTCTCTCTAGCAGGAAGGAAGGTTAAAAATTCCATGAGGAAAAAGAAAGGGGGCAAATATGTTTATAACATAAAATTTTGGGTCGAACTTATCAAGCCCATGAAAAGAACAAGTCAGATTTGAGTGACACCCAGGCAGTCGAATGAGCAATGCTGTAGTGGGCGACAAAGCCAATGCCTGAGCGAGTGATCGATGAAGCCAGTACCTAGGCGATTGAGCGATCAAAGACAGGATCTCGGCGATTGAGCGACCAAAGCGATACGTAACAGTTTGGTGACAGTAGGAAACCAAACATGACGAGTGGATGTGGGATGCTAGCGTTTAGGAACTAATTAGAATCTCATGTTAGCTTATAAATATTTTTGTTTCATTTTAGTAAAAAAACACAACATTCAACATTAGATATCTCTGGCCATTAGGTTTTAATGGCATCCGTCAGTTTTTAGATTTTGTCCAACTTGTTTTCATTTGTTTATTCTTTGTACGACAACCACAATTTCAACCTGAAATCCCGACCTCGTGTTCGAGCCAGATATTCTCAACGAGTTGGTCTTCCTGATCAACAGTCGATCGCGACAAGGTCAGCCCCTAGCTCCTTAAGCACCTGGGCAGTAGCCGTAAACCCTCTAGGAATCATCTGTCACCCCTTGCCAACTTTGGCTGGGATAGCAAATGGCATCGACCGTCGGTCGTTTCCATGTTATCTCATCACCCACATTTTCGAGAAGATCTACACATTTTCGACGAACCAATATCAGTTTCATTCAATTATTATCGATGTAGAATACGACAAAAACAAACACCGATGCATCTGGAAACTTTCATTTTTCATGACCCTCAATCACCCCTCGGGTAGCTCACTGGCAACACCAATACAACCTGTAAAGATCCGAAAAATCTAAGATATGATATCTGGTAACTATAAGAGTATTTAGCCACTAATGGTTAGAAATGAGAGCCTAACGGCGAGACTTAGGCAGAGTGTGACGTGGACACGAGAGCTAGTCTTCTCGTGGATTACAGACGTCCTTAACAAAACCTTATCGTTGCTTGGGTTCGAGTATGCATGACTATATCACGCAAGAAAGGGGACTCCTGACTCAAGCGTAATTGGGCTCAGGTAATGATTTCCGTTCGCTTACTACGTTAGAATCCCGAGATGTGAATAAACAAATAGATCTAATTAAAATGAGAAGGAATCATTGTAATCGAGAACACTTAGATCTAAGTGCAACATTCCTTAAACTAGAGGATGTAACGATAAGATCAGATCATCCTCGCCATTCATTTAGGAGAATAAGGTTGTTTTTATTTGAGGGGACAAGTGGCGGAGCGGAGCTAACCGAGCATAGGGTTGCGGGGTTTGGAGACTGGACAACAGCGAGTCGCAATGACATAATACTCGAGGTACATTTCTCATCCCCCTTCCCCGTCCATCGTCTCGACTTACCTCAGGCCACGATGCACATTCTTGGCACTTTCAGATCTGTTTCCTCGAATTGTTGACATGAACCCTGTGGTTGTGTTGTTTTCTTAAATGTATGATCTGTGGGTTACATGTTCCTCGTTCTTGCTAGTTTATTATTCTCAGAGTTTGATTGCGCCGATGAACAAATTGGTTGCGAATGTAACCAACTTGCTTCGCATCCTGCGATGGAATGTGAGAGATGGATTTGTGATTATTTGATTTGATGTCTCATTTATGAGTTGTGGGGGTTTGTTTGGAATGTGATTGGTTGATTTCTCGATGATTTACGGGCTTTGGCTAGGACTGCTTTTAGAAAGTAATCTGGTGTTTCAATGCTTGTGGATAGGCGTTCATAAGTTCAAATGGAGCTACAAATTCACTATTTTCGTTATCACTAGGCAGATTCATTGTTCCCACGATGGTATGATGCGTAGGAGTAAACCCTTGAGAGCCGGCGTTGTTGAGGTCTTGAATGTGTGGTGGTGTCTTGTTTGGGTCTGTCGTGGACGTTTGGATGTCGAAACTGACGACAACCCATTATTGAGTATTCCTTTGACATATTGAAATTCATGTGCGTTGAGTTGATGACGCATACTTAAGTTGATGATGATGCTTATGATGTGGTTTCGACTTGTATGCGCATGAGTGGAGGTTGATGCCACCGGCATTATAATGCATTACCCGACTAGCGAGAGTCCGAGGTGTGCGGGGAAGTAACACCACACACGGTAATTACTTGCTCTGGTTTCTCAGGCGCTTTCGGAGGAGTGGGTGAGGATGCACTACGGTGATCCTAGTACCCTGAGAAGGGTCGAGATGATATGACGGGTATTAGGGAGTCGGTATGTTTATATTGAACCGTACGTAGCTTCTCGTTTGTACATGTGTTTTTGTAAACTTCTTTAGAAAACTACGTACATTTGAATGAGTATAGGTTCCTCATTATTATAATACGTGTGCACACGGGATGAGACATGTTTAATGATTATTCACTAACCACATTCGAGATATTTTTTTAGGTACTCGGAAAAAGGGGAGAAGTAGAGATTATGTTTGTTGCATAATTGACTCAAGGCTATCGGCTCAAAGGTATGAGCTAGGTAATTGCTTCCCCTGACCACCAATTTAAACAAATTCTATCATAAACATATTTAGTAGGTTATGAGGATGGCGACCTTTACACACCCCCTTTTAGGATGATCCATTGGCCTTTTCAAAATTTTGTCGACGTATACATTCACTCATTGTCAATCTCTTATACAATGGTATCGAGCACTAATGTGATCGAGCAACTTTATGTTTTCGCGTCCGTGGTCAATCCTCAGTTGCCCTTACGCAGTGGTCATCGTCTATTTCCATTGCCCCTCCTACCTGCAATGACAAACCGTACCAACCCTCAGTTAAACGACCGCTACCCCATCGTTCGGGGGTCTCCATGCACATTTCCACCGATCCATCATTATTTTCACTCATTTCTCGTCCCAAATACAATGAAATAGTCCACCCTCGCTTCCGGACACTTTCATTTTCATATGCCCCTCATCGCCCACGCTCGATCCTTTCGTGAAATCGAGATACGACCGGGCATATTCTGTCTAGAACTCCTTTCTATCATTTAAGGAGGTTCACACTTCTCCTCCCACTCAACTCATTCGCCATCAACCTCCTTCGAACCTCAAAGGATCGCACATGCACAATCGTCGCATTTGTAACCGTTAGTGTGTGCATATATGTGCCAAGACACTTTGTAATGTATGTGAATGATTGTTAATAAAAGGCAAGTATTTACCATATATTAATTACTTTTCTGCTCATAGTTAATTTACGGTAAAGTCTCATTGATTGATTATTTGTTAATTTAAAATTGTCCTTGATTGGAAAGATGTTTAGAGGGAACATGAACATCTAGATTAATGGCGAGTATAACTTATGTTAAGTTACACCAAGGGATGGATGTCCAAGTTATACTTGGGGTTACCCAAGTTTATGGTACACTAGAAACGACCCGTTTCTAGAGAATATCACATGTTAAGCGTCATTGGTCATTTCTCTTGTTGAACGAGTGTAATTGATCTACTGACTCGAGACCTTCATTTATTTTATGTGTGGAGTTATCCACTTTAATGCCGTTAAAAGCAGTCTTTAATCGGATTGTGAATAATACGGCTATTGGGTGTACAATGAAGCGTAAAGAGGATAGTGTTGAGTCAATATAGGAATCATCGGTCTCTTGGATTAGAGAGTTGACATCTTGGCCTCTTGATTGAAATATTAACGATTTTAAACACACGGCCGCAGAGGAATGTTTATAATTCAAGTTAAGATCTATTATATACCAGAAATCAAGTAAAACGATTAATTCAGTGATGACGCATAATGCACCGAATTAATCGAGATGGCAATGAGATGAAGAGACTGAATTACACTGTAATCGGTTCAAAGTGGTTTTTTGTTCATGACCAATATTCTATTACTTTAGCAGGCTGAAAACTATTACTAGATGGTTACCTTAGTCTTTGTAGGGATGTACAATGCCTTCGTACTTAGAACCTAGAGGGTCGCACGCAAAAACACGTCGACATGAACATTGACTGTTTAATTCTAATGGATATTAGAATTAAAAAGTTATAAGTTCAGAATTAGAATTTGTTGGATTACAAATGTATTCTGAAATATTGGAAGCATAAAATCCTAGCCTTGGATTTAAAATGGTCGAAATGATAAATATCGCATACGGAAAGACGTGCGCAAATGGATAAGTATCGCGTATGAAAAGGCATGCGCAAATAGATAAATATGATAAGTACGAAAAGACGTGCGTGAACTGATAAATATAACACGAATATAAATATATTATATTATTAATATTTCGTTGTTTTTAAATATTATTTATTATTATATAAATAATATTTTAATCAATGATTTGATGAAGGCGGTCATTCTGAAATCAAACTTTTGATTTCAGATCGATCGATTGAATTAACTTTTGATTGATCTTTATTTTTGGTTAGTTTAAAAAACTTATCTTACATTCGACCGAGAATTCTGTTGTTTCCGAAAAAAAAGTTTATCGAGAACTCCAAGGGTTTGCACCAAATCGAAGTATTTGTGCGTAGTGTGCGTATATACTTCTAGAGGAGTCACATTTGGGATTCTTGTAAATGGTCACGCCTATAAACATTTTTAAAACAACGAGGCACGGGTTATTTAATGTATTTTACTATTCGATTTATACGTATCACATATATTCGAGATCTTGTTTTGGATAGTTTCTCCGAAACAAGCTTCCGCTGCGTCCGATGGAAACCCAACAATAACAACCGTACTCATTCATTTACGGCCCCACTCAAGCCACTTATCAAACCATTACATTGAATCCTATATTCAATATTCAGTGTCATTTATACTCTCCGTCACCACCAATACACCATCCAATTCAAATTCCCAAGTCCGTCCACCCCTTTCTTTCCCCTTTTTTAGCATCCCTTCCTCCTCGCAGCTAGAGGCTGCCAAAGTCCGCAAGGTTCACCCTCCAAATCATCCTTGGATTGTCCCTCATTCTTTCGTCCGCGAAAGCTTAGTTGCGGCAGATTTCTTTCTCCTTTCTTCCTCCCGTTTCTTCTCCTTTCTTCTCCGATTTTTTCCTCTTCTTTTCTGGCTAGAATGGCCTTGAAGTCGTGTCAAGGGAGGAGGATGAGAAAGAGGGTGGAGGGACTCACAACTCATTTATTTTATATCTAAAATTCCTCCACAACACGTGTCAAGCTCTCTCGGTGGCATGAAACCCACATGAAGGGTTTCCTGTGAAGATAATGGATCCAGTAGGATATTCAGATACGGACTATATTGGGTGTCGTATTGATAGAAAAAGTATATCTGGTACGTGTCAATTACTGGAAAATATGTTAATCTCCTGGTTCTCTAAAAAGTAGATATTAGTTGCTTTATCTACAACTGAGGCTAAATATGTGGCAGCAGCCAGTTGTTATACTCAGTTAGTACGGATGCGATAACAACTTGAAGTTTATGATCTTCATTTCAATAATATTTCAATAATGTGGGATAACACTAGTGCAATCAATCTATCTCGAAATCCTGTCTATCACTCGAGATCTAAGCATTTCGATTTGAGACATTATTTCTTACGTGATAACGTACAAAGTGGAAGCATTGATGTTCAGTATGTAAAACTGGGCAACAACTTGTTGATATTCTTACTAAACCACTTGACAAAGAAATGTTTATATATTTACGAAACGAATTGGGGATATGTAATCCCAATTACTAGCGCGGCAAAGCAACATATGTTGAGGAATTGAAGCGTGTATTAAATGCAAGGGGGGTGCTCCTACACCTTCGTCTCCTTCAAAACTACAAATGTTCTGATCGAGGAACTTACCTTTACCGGGCGTTTCATTTTGGAAAGGATGGACAACTTTGCTGAAAAGCTTGGAAAGTTGGAAGTGAAGATTCAGATTTTGATTGACAGCGATGTTGATGATGTTGATGAGGATTGAGATGTGCGCTCCTCTTTTTCAAACCTATTTCTAAGGATTGAGATGAGCTCTCTTGCTTATGAACCTTAGATGTTAGCATACTGTTGCTGCACTATTAATAAAATTATCTCCCGCTATGTCTTTCACTTCTTTTTGATATGACAAATAGGGGGAGAAGGATAAATTGAGGGGGAGCTCTAGCTTTCTGAACAAAGTAAGCAAGTTGGTGCTTACACTCAGGAGGAGTTGGGTATGTATTTTTCTTCTCGAGCACAGTGACCGTTGAGTAGGCTTCCACTCAGATTTTTCTGTAATTTGGAAACAAATCAAGAGAATCGTCCTAATGGACATGGACAACTCCCACGATGCTTTCCCCATAAAAATCAAGCAAGGCTATCAGATTAAAGTGCCTTTGTGCGTCTGAGTGATCTGTATGGTTGTCCAAAGCCTGTGTGAAGCTCTGAGGATTTGTGTGAGCTGTGTGATCGACGGAGGACGGAATGTGCTAAGTGATCATCTGGTTCTTACCTTTCGTAATTGCGTGCGGGAGTGTCAAGGACTGTGTGCTACCTCGATCGTCGTGAGAGAGACTGTGTATCCTCGGTGCATTCAACGAGCAGCTGGCGAATCGTCTGAGGGAAGCTAACTGAATACCTGTTCTGATTGTGGTAACTAGCGGCTGGCGAATCTTCTCGACCCTACGGAGTTTGAGTAGTTAGACAAGTACTTGCGAGTGCGCGCCAGAAGTCTCGTGCCTGCATGGTAGAGCAGGAGTTGGGAACGCTGCCGGAGTGGAAAGAGGTCATCCCGAGCACATGGGTGCTGTACAGAAGTCTCGACATCCTGATACAGAGGGATAGTAGAGTAGGTTGCGTGAGAGCCGCCGGAGTTGAAAATTCCACCGTAGGCACTGGTGTGTAGTGCAATGAGTGTAGGACGGATACCTCGACTTCTTTGTGTGAGAAGTCAGGTTCTGCTGTGTAAGGAGCCAACCCTTTCTTCTATTTTCTGTTTTACTCTAAATAACTGTCTTTGTGGTTATCTCTCTTGTGTTTATAGACAGGTTCTCATCAAAAGGAGAGAAGAGCTTTGTGGAAATCCTCTGCTGTGTGATTAAGTGCTTAAGCATTCCTCTGCTATCAGAAACGGGCTGCTCCCTGAGAGGTCGTTCTGTCACTGTAAGGAATAATTTTGTGATGATTTATATTATAACGTTGTCTTTATGCTTTGTTAGATAGGTCTACGCTAAAGCGACAATATGCTGTGTGAGAATCCGTTGAGCTACCAACTGTTGAGGGTGAGCATCCATCTACTGAAAACGAGAAGGTGTCCACTGTGTGAGGAGCTGATCGTTCTCTAATTTATTTAAGAATTCTTGTGAGAAATTGAAAGCCTAGTGCAATGGCATTTTGCACCCATTATATTATGTAGTGGAATCACCTCAATGGTGGAAAGTGGACGTAGGTCCATTAAGGCCGAACCATTATAAACTAATGTGTCTATTACGAACGCGCAAACACTCATACGAAAATCTACTCGATCAAATTATAATTGTTACAGCAAAGCAAATCTCATAATATGATAAACGCTCTGCTGTGATACAGTACGCTTCCGCTTACACTGAGAAGGACGAAAAAGTTACAATCACTAATTCACCCCTCTTATTGCGCCGGAACGATCCAACAATCTCCCTTGGTAATCTCGGATCAACCCCTCCATCGTCCATTCTGTACGAGTGCGGCTAGGAGCAGCCTATGGTGACAAAAGCCTATCCCAGATGATATCCGATTTTGAACCTCCAACCCTCACCCGCAAAGTATCTCAAAAATTTGTTTTCTCATTATTTCCTACGTTCAACCGTGCCCCAATTTATGATTATAATTTTAGTTTTCATAATGAAAAAGTTTATCATGGGGTTCTTTTGCAAAATGACATCATTTACAACACGACCATTTTTCCGACATCTGACCAAGTCAGCCATACTATCACCTCCTTTTCCACATTTATTCAACTTTAATCTATCAAAACCTTATTATCATTTACATGTCCAAGCAGGACTATAAAGGTTTGGTAAGCAAAAGTCACTCCATGTGGGCTATGATCGGTGACCCTCCTAAAATGATCGACGAATGCCCTCATGGTTTGCATCCAACTTTCACTCTACGACCAACTCTATTAAATATATCTCTAAAGTTGATCCTCTTAACAATTTTGTCGCTCAATCCCTCCTAAGTTACAAGGTTCTAAGGTCGTATCTATGGTTGGGAGTAATACGAACATAGTCCCTTTGTAAGTTCACTAAATTCTCAACACTTAGCCAAATTTCTCTTGATCTAGGGGTTTCACCCCATCTTACATTTGCAACCACTCTCATGCATACATTTACATTCATCATGCTTTACTTACAATCTCTTGCACGTTCAAAATATAAAATTTTAGGTTATTTCAACATCGATGGCCCGTCAAAGGGAGGATAGAACCGAACGGGGGCTTTAAGGGGCGAGAGGGCACCAACTGGCTCCCTTGACCGGCCATCCAGCAACGAAAAATGATCGGATTTCTGTGTTGACCTATGGGAATTTGATCATTGACCCAAACATGATCGGATTTTGGGTTTATTCGATCCAAACATTTTTATCAATTGTCCAAAAACCCGTTCAGGCCCTAAAGTCGAGTCGAGTTTATCGGGTTTAAAAGTTTTTTTTTACCTAAAACCAAGCCCGGCCCAAAGGCCCAATACAATATAATAGAAAATAAAACATAATAAAAAAGACAAGTTAAGTCCATCTAAATACTCTTTAAATATATAAGTAAAAGCCAAAATCCAAATTAAAAATAAATAAAAGTATAAAAAAAGTAAAAATCCTAGTCATTATTTTGACCAGGTCGGGTAAGTCGAATAAATTTATTATTTTATTTACCCAAGCCCTATCTAGAATTTAATCGGGCCTAAAAGTTATGATCAAACCGGCTCATTGAATAAATTATACCGTCTAAATCCACTTAAAAAGAGGACGGTTAGGTTGGGCCAATTGTGGGCCGGAGCCCATGATCAGGTCTAGTCTATCGTAAGATTATCATTAAAATATAATCTTGCGATATGTTGTAGAAACTAACAGTTTATGGACGTATCTCTATACATTTCCTTGAGCAAGGACAAACAACTACAACAACCACCAGCAACCTACTCACGATCACCGGAATGGCTTACATGCTCTCCAAACAGGAACCCAAAGGAAAATTGGCTATATTCCAAGGAGGGAGTTCCTGCATTCGATCCCCAACACCTAGATACACATAGGCAGGAAGCAAACATATGCCCGCAACTCTGAAAGAAGGAACCGGGACCCAAAGCATCCACCGCAGTTCCCTGAGGAGAAAGCATTCACGCAAGTGATACAGTGGAAGTAAACAACAGTCGAAAATGGCAACAAGAGTAGATTGTAAGAAAAATCAATCCAATCCAGGATCACCGCAATCGAATTTAGGACACGAAAAAGTATGGAAACATACATGTGATTAACGAACCTTCATAAAATCAGATTATTAGGTCTTTAAACTCCGTCTTCATCGTTATCTTAATTCAGGAGTGTTACCCGATTTGATCTGCAAACAACGAAGGGGAAAAGACGGTGATCTGGGTCTTCATCTCCCTGACTTCTCGACGGCCGATGGAGCACCACTCTTAGGTTAGGGCAAGTGGAAGAGGGTACCTAGCACCTGTTAATATAAGGGGTGACGGGCCCTTCCATCACGGGCTTATGGCAACACGGGCCTACACCATAAGCCGTCCAAACCACATTAATAACAAACCGCGATGCCGCAAAAGCTCAAATAAAAGATCGCCCAAACTAAACGAGCTATCATTCATTGTCTCGTATATTGTAACACAGCCCGGTTTTTGAAAACTTAAATTAATAATTGATTATAGCCCAACAGAATTTTTATAAAACAAAATAAAATAATTAAAAGGAAAATAAAATTCTAACATTCTCCCACTTGGGCTATGATCAATTATAAAGCTTGAAAATAAATATTTTACTTTTAAAAATGACTCTCAGGCTGTATACAACAATGGCCATAATAAAAACACAATATACGAGATAACATCTCAAAAACAACCCCGACCATCAATACTGCTAACACTGAACCATAGTCATTGTCACACCATTTAGCGGTGTTGTACAACCATGATCACAAGCGCCAGCAACACTAACGTCAATAGGTCAATGTGGTGGTGTAGCCGAAAATAACATCCCTGAATGTGATCTGAATGATGTTATTTTCGGTCGGTCCACATCTTTCTGTAACCTTATGCCCATAATGAGCCAGAAAGACAATAGAGCATAACCGCTCTGTAGAAAGTTTCATAAACCTTAATGCGCGCAAACTGCATTGTGCTTTATAAGAGACAAACTATATTGACAAAACCGTCATACTCAAGACCAAGCACAAAGTCTTAATATTTTCATTAAAAAATTAAATAACTCTGTAACCTTTACATTTCTCTGAAGTCGGAGTGCACAATCCGTAACCTTTATACTTCAGAGAAATCAGAGTACACATCTGTAACCTTAATGCTTCAGAAAAGCCAGATGAAATCATCTACCTCCGTAACCTTACTATTTGACAAAGTCAGAGAAAACCATCTCTGTAACCTAAATACTTAGTGAAACTGGAGTAGTCATCCATAACCCAGATGCAACCAAATATATCCGTCATCTTTATATTGAACCAAGGTCAGAGAATACCCTCTGTAACCTGTATACCTCGGTGAAACCAGGGTAATCATCCGTAAACTTTACGCCTCAAAGAAGCCGGATGAAATAAACCGAGCACTATTGCTCTATATGTCTCACATAAGTATCTTGAGAAAACATTTATGGTGTCATACAAGACGTATAAACTTGACATAACCGTTATGCTCAAGATAGACATCAGATCTTAAAACTTTTAACAATGTGCACATAATAAATCAGATAATCAACGATCATCAAATCTGATATTCCACATGTACAAAGCATGTTCCAAATAAGACAGTTAAATAATCATATCTATCAAACAAGACATGGATATAAGGCTCCCACTAACCAAGCAAATCAAAATACATTCCACGTATAATAACAATAAGGGCTCGCTAGCCCCACGTGGTATTCCTCTTGGATAGAAATGGAACAATACTCACAGAAAATCTTTATATGCCATTATTTTCTAATTACAGTATCAAAGATTTATAAAACTTTCACCGAAAACCCTTAAACTTGTTTCTTGCATATTTTCAAATAAGCTCCCACAAATCTAATCAACTTTAGAAACAAACTTTCATAATCGATCTCACATATGCAATTAAATTAAGGACTCCCACAAGTTTATTGTGACACATACTTAAATCTCTAGATCTTTGGCTAAGTTACTATTAAGCAATACTTCATTATTTATAACTAAGCAGCCAAAGTCATCTGGCTATAATCACAAATCATATGTATTCACAACTATCACAACTATCACAATATATATCAGATAAGCGACTCAATGGATCTCAACAAGGGAGTCACTTTGGCGACTAAACACCTGTATCATCATGTGAAATCTCCTATACCGGGATACTTATCAAGCATTTTCCTCCCAACTCGACAATCGAGTTGAATACTAGAAAAATAAATGATGTAAACCCATAATTAATTTAATATATCATCACACAAGCAGATTTCACGGATCTCAACGAGCGAGTCGCTTTGGCAATCAAGCACCCGTATCATCATGTGAACACTTCCAATTCCAGGATGCTCGTAAAACCTTGTTTAGCCCACAAGCAAACAAAGTGGCATTCTCAAGAAGTTCACGTTGATACGTAAGTGCTCATTAAGATTTACCCTCTTATATAAGTCAATTTAAGACCTCTAAATATTTATCATTTTAAGCAAATCAAAAGAGACTTTATATATGAACCAGTGAGCAACCGATAGTATAAGGACTATCAAATAGAGACCAACCCAATGATCTCCACAGAAATACTCGAAATGCACCAAATGTAAGAACCAGACACCTTTGGGCAGAAAAGTCCCCACACCAGTACACCAAAATCTCTAAACATACCCTCAACAAGATTTAGAAAATCTCACCTGTCACTCTAAGCGAGCCACTTTGGCAGCCAAACACTCAAAGCACAAATATGAGACTTCTCACTTGTTGAGAACACGTGCGATTACAAGAAAACTTCAGCTGTCACTCTAACTGAGCCACTTTGGCAGCCAAACAACCAGAGCACAAATATAAAGTAACTTACCAAGATGCACGTGCCAATGAAGCACCTCGCCTGTCACTGCAAACGAGCCACTTTGGCAGCCAAATGCTTGCAACACAAATACGAAGTAACTCCACTTGCTCACATAATTATGCATACAACCATCTTATGTATGTCAACTTAGACCAACGAGTCAAATAATGGTTCATAAGAGTCTAAAAGCGAATAATAACCATGGTTGATAAATTTATTTATTCTCTAAGTATTATATATCTTTTAAATACTTTTGGTATAATCACACACCTTCTAAGAGAGTAATGCTTTAAAATACATGGAAAGAATAAGCACGTCTCGACTCTATTAAATAATAGTTTTTAGCTCAAGGCAATTATAAGGATAAAATATAATTATATGGACAAAGTTATCTCGTTTAACTTATCATTTCAGAAATGACATAGTAGACTTCATAGTATAATGACTAAGTTAATCCCAATGAATGTCTCGGCCTATGTTATCTTCGATAACCAAAATTTCATAATTGTCCTAAACCTAGAAATGGAAGTCAAGATTTCATTTCATATCATATAATTTTAAAATCAAAATCCATTTAGCAAGTAACCACTAATGCAGAAAAACTAGTGATACTGTAAGAATACTTGTTACTCAGATGCTCATCCTTTTTCTTTTTATAATAAATCAACTAAGCACAATAATATAGCCACCTATCCCTTTATGCACATATATTCATATTAATAATTCCACGAGATGCTAGGACCATCGTAGTGCGTCCCTACTCACTAATATGAAACGCCTGGAAAACCGGAGCAGGTAACGACCGCGGGTGGCGTTACCTCCCCGCACTCCTCCGATATCTCAGCTGGGTATGTACCACAGTGCCAATGGGATCAACCTTTCACTCATGCGAAAACAAATGAAAAATTGCGACCAGAAATTTCTAAAAGTCATCATCCCCAAATGCTAAGCACCATCAGTGACTATCTTAGGCCCATTCTGTACCCTGTTCATACATGCTGACACACAACAAGGGATACGAATTAATTTCCCCAACACGCACGCAATAAACCCAAACTCAATCATACTGAAGAGGAAACATTTAATTCCGTAAAGATGGAAATCACAGTCGAGCAAGGCAGCAATACTCAATTTCTAACTTTCATTTTTTTTTTTTTTGTAGGGCTAGAGGCTCAGCCAGTCAGTGGAACCATCGACATCTCAAAGCATAGGCAGAGGAGTCAACCTGATACAAAGACGGACGACAACTTATCCCCGTCGACGCGCAGCAAGAGAGGCGTCACCTTACTCGCTTGCGACTTGGCGTCGACTTGACAAGTGCGACTTGCGACTTGGCATCGACTTGACGAGTGCGACTCAAGTCGACGAATGCGACTCAAGTCGATGCGACTTGCGATCATCAGCGACTGAGCAACGAAGAGTCGGCCAAGCCAAGAGTCTCGAAGATGAAGAGCCTCAAAGAAGCTGAATCAATTCGCATTCCTCATTCATGCATTTGTCATTCATGTTTTGCATTTACTTTGTTGCATTACCAATAAGCCATTTATGGCCCGTCCATGAATCTTGCCTTGCACCTAGCCTAGGTTCATTTCGTGCATTTAAGTTCTTTTTCAGGTGTTCCCTATATAATGGGCACCTTGTACTCATTTGCACAACAGCTTTTAATCAAATTATAAACCCTTATCAGACTTAGTGTCTTTTATCCGAAGTGAGTGGATTCTCCTTCAAACCTCGTTCTTCATTTGGTGGATTTCCAAGTGCGGATTGAGTAGAGTGTATCAACCGGTGGTGGTGTATCTGTATCCTCCGTGTTGTGCCTCGCCCTCGTCTTGTTCGTGGTGGTGCATCTGTATCCACGGTCAAACGAGTCTACCCGAGTCTTCTTTCACGGTGGTGCATCTGTATCCGTGGAGGTTGATCTCAACCCCTCCTTTTTATCATTCAGCCGCCTACCCCACACACTTTCCGTCCATACCGAGCGTCACTCCATTCCGCACCCTTTTCAGTGACGTCCCCATTCATTTTCGGTTTAGGAATCATCTATTCCTTGCCGTCCCCGTATCATCTTGGTATCAGAGCCCTAGGTTGTCAATGGCCGGAAGATTTCAACGCGGTATGAATCTAGACGAAGCACAAGTTGCTCGGCTTGAGGAGCAGATAGCCGATCTATCAGAGCGCTAGGTTGTCAATGGCCGGAAGATTTCAACGCGGTATGAATCTAGACGAAGCACAAGTTGCTCGGCTTGAGGAGCAGATAGCCGATCTTCAACAGCAACTACAGTCGTTACGGACACACCATGCATCGACTTCCCGCAGTCGAATAGAGAGCGATGAAGAGGAGAACCCATGGCGGGAGGAGTCTCAACGAGGATCTTCACCGGAGTATCGTAGGCAGGAGAGGAGAGCCCCGACGATGAGCGTTCAGATTCCGGAGTTCGAAGGAAACTTGGACCCCAACGAGTTCATCGATTGGATGCACACCGTGGAGCGCATCTTTGATTACGAGGAAGTGCCCGAGGATCGAAAGGTGAAAGTGGCTGCCTTGAAATTAAAGAAGTACGCGAGTTTGTGGTGGGAGAACACCAACCAGCAGCGCCGTAGGGAAGGGCGTGATAAAATTCGTACGTGGTCAAAAATGAAGAGGGCCATGACGAAGAGATTTCTACCGGAGCATCATCGACGAGATCTCTACCTCAAATTGCAGTCGCTACAACAAGTCTCAAGTGTATCGGAGTATACATGGGAGTTCGAGAGACTGTTGCTGCAATGTGATGTCCAAGAGGCCCCAGAGCAAACCATTGCCAGGTATCTTCGAGGACTTAAGCCCCAAATCGCAGATGCCGTTGACCTACAACAATATTGGAGTTTCAACGATGTGCGAGCATTGGCGCACAAGGTGGAGCAGCAGCAAGCGAGGAGAGCGACTACCCGCCCATTTGTAAAGGCCGCGCCTTTCAACAAGGGGAGTAGCTCACAGGCGAAGCCGCCGTCAACAACGACATCGCAGAGAGCCCCACCGTCGACTACAAGACCTGAAGTCAAATCGCACGAACGAAACATCATTCGACGATGTTTCAAGTGTCAAGGAGTTGGGCACATGGCTTCTGAGTGTCCGACGAGAAGGAACGTTGTCATCAGAGAGTTATCTGATGAAGAAGAAGAGCTCGAGGAGAACGCCGACCCTGTTTGGGATGCCGAAGAGATAGAGGAGTATCCGGAAGAAGGAGAGTTGTTGGTCGTCCGAAAGGCTTTAAGTGTTACACCGGCGAAAGAGGAAAGTCAAAGGGAGAGCATCTTCCATACTAGGTGCACAGTCGCAGGAAAGGTATGTTTGGTGATTGTGGATAGTGGTAGCTGCACCAACGCCGTGTCAAGGACGATGGTTGAAAAGCTGACGTTGCCCATCGAAGCGCACCCACATCCTTACCGTTTACAATGGCTCAACAAGGAGAGTGACGTTCGAGTCACCCAGCGAGCGCGAGTTCCATTTTCCATTGGGAAGAGCTACCAGGATGAAGTCGCTTGCGACGTCATTCCTATGGATGCGTGCCACCTACTATTAGGGAGACCGTGGCAGTTTGATTGACGCGCGCAACACGACGGGTATCACAATACGTATTCCATCCACATCGGAGAGAAGAAGGTCACTTTGATGCCCCTCACTAGTCAGCCTACAATCGCAACCCAGGATCGACTTAGCGATCAGCCTCTCAAGGGAGTTCAACTAGTTCGAGCGATTCAAGAAGGTGAGAAGGCTTATTTTGTGGTTCTTGTCGAATCCGCTCCAGGTCAAGCGACGAGCCATCCTCAGGCCGCTTCCATTCTTGAGGAGTACCAGTCGAATTACCACCGATGCGGAGCATCCAACATCAAATCGACATGGTTCCAGGGGCGTCGCTACCAAATAGACCAGCCTATCGTTGCAACACAGAGGAGGCAAAGGAGTTGCAGAGGCAAGTCGACGAGCTTGTCAACAAGGGATCAGTTCGAGAGAGTTTGAGCCCATGTTCGGTTCCAGCCATATTGGTGCCGAAGAAGGATGGCACATGGAGAATGTGCATGGACAGTCGAGCGATCAACAAAATCACAGTAAAGTATCGCTTTCCTATCCCTCGACTGGATGATATGTTGGATGAGTTGCATGGAGCGCAGGTGTTTTCCAAAGTGGATTTGCGAAGTGGTTATCACCAGATCCGGATGAAAGAAGGCGACGAGTGGAAGACAGCCTTCAAGACTAAGTACGGGTTGTACGAGTGGTTGGTGATGCCATTTGGATTGTCAAACGCGCACAGCACGTTCATGCGACTAATGACCCATGTCTTGCGACCATTCATGGGGAAGTTTGTGGTCGTCTAATTCGACGATATTCTTGTCTACAGCCGGAGCAATAAGGAGCATATTAATCATTTGCGAGCTGTGTTCAACACACTTCGGGAGGAAAAGCTATATGGAAATCTCAAGAAATGTGAGTTCTTCCAACCGAGTTTAATATTTCTTGGATTTGTCGTCTCAGCAGAAGGAATTAAGGTGGACGAGAGCAAGATTGAAGCGATCAAGGAGTGGCCGTCTCCAAGGAGTTTCCATGACGTTCGCAGCTTCCATGGCTTGGCGTCGTTCTATCGGAGGTTCATTCAAGGATTTAGCTCAATCGCAACCCCACTCACCGAATGTTTGAAGGGAGACAAATTCGAGTGGACACCAGTCGCACAAGCTAGTTTCGAGCGACTGAAGGAGTGTCTAAGCGCAGCCCCAGTTCTAGCTTTACCCGACTTTGCGAAGATGTTCGAAGTGGAATGTGATGCATCGGGAGTAGGAATTGGAGGAGTTTTGCTGCAGGAGGGAAGGCCCATCGCTTATTTCAGCGAGAAGCTTAATGGCGCCAAATTGAACTACTCGACATATGACAAGGAGTTCTTAGCAATTGTTCGAGTACTCGAAACTTGGAGTCATTACTTGCTCCCCAGAGAGTTTGTGTTGCACACCGATCATGAAGCTCTCAAGTACATCAATGGTCAGCACAAGCTTAGTCGCCGACATGCGAAGTGGGTAGAGTTTCTACAAGCATTTAACTTTGTCTTGAAGCACAAACCAGGCGCGAAGAATGTAGTCGCAGATGTTCTCTCGAGGAAAATGATTTTACTTTCTGCGATGGAGACAAAGCTGATTGGGTTTGGGTATTTGAAGGAGTTGTACAAGGACGATGAAGATTTTGGAGCAATCTTCGTCCAGTGCGCCCAGCAAGCCATCGATCGATTCCACCAGGTGAATGGATTTTTATTTCGCGACTCTAAGCTATGCATTCCAAGGAGTTCGACGAGAGAGCTACTTATACGAGAAGTCCATGGAGGAGGAATCGCTGGACATTTTGGAGTTGACAAGACGCTGGCAATGCTACAAGAGCATTTCTATTGGCCTCGAATGGAGAAGCAAGTGCGAGGACTAATCGCGAGATGTGCGACTTGCCAGCAAGCGAAGAGCCGTGTCCAACCTCAGGGTCTCTACACTCCATTGCCCGTCCCAGAGCGACCATGGGAACATGTGAGTATGGATTTTGTACTAGGATTGCCAAGAACGCAACGAAGAAAGGATTCGATCATGGTAGTGGTCGACCGATTTTTGAAGATGGCACACTTCATCCCATGTCAGAAAACGGACGATGCGACCAACGTAGCAGATTTGTACTTTCGAGAAGTGCTAAGGTTGCATGGAGTACCCAAGTCGATCGTTTCAGATCGCGACACGAAGTTCCTAAGCTACTTTTGGAAGACACTGTGGCACAAGTTGGGAACGAAGCTTGTATTCAGCACAGCTTATCATCCGCAAACCGATGGACAAACGGAGGTTGTCAATCGCACTATGGCTGCAATCCTTCGAACCTTGGTCTCGAAGAACCAGAAGGATTGGGACATCAAGCTTGCCCATGCTGAGTTCGCATACAATCGAGCCCCAAGTTCGACAACGAAGTCATCACCCTTCCAGGTAGTTTACGGGCTCAATCCTTTAGTCCCTGTTGAACTAATGCCTGCGAGCGATATGAGATCAGTTAGCCGAGATGCTGAGGAGCGCGTTAAGGAGATGCGATTGCTCCATGAGAGGACTCGAGCGCAGATCGAGAAGGCCAATCAACGTTACACAGAAAGAGCCAATCGCGGAAGAAGAGTGAAGATATTTCAGCCAGGAGACTTAGTTTGGATTCATTTGCGCAAGGATCGATTCCCAGGCAAGAAGAAGAACAAGCTAATGCCGCGCGCAGAAGGACCATTCAAGATCGTCGAGCGCATCAATGACAACGCCTACAAAATTGATCTTCCAGGTGACTATGGAGTTTCTGCCACATTCAACGTCCAGGATCTCATGCCATTTGTGGAGGATGACGACGACGAGAGTTTGAGGACAAACTCTTTTCAACAAGGGGAGGATGATACAAAGACGGACGACAACTTATCCCCGTCGACGCGCAGCAAGAGAGGCGTCACCTTACTCGCTTGCGACTTGGCGTCGACTTGACAAGTGCGACTTGCGACTTGGCGTCGACTTGACGAGTGCGACTCAAGTCGACGAATGCGACTCAAGTCGATGCGACTTGCGATCATCAGCGACTGAGCAACGAAGAGTCGGCCAAGCCAAGAGTCTCGAAGATGAAGAGCCTCAAAGAAGCTGAATCAATTCGCATTCCTCATTCATGCATTTGTCATTCATGTTTTGCATTTACTTTGTTGCATTACCAATAAGCCATTTATGGCCCGTCCATGAATCTTGCCTTGCACCTAGCCTAGGTTCATTTCGTGCATTTAAGTTCTTTTTCAGGTGTTCCCTATATAATGGGCACCCTGTACTCATTTGCAGGACAGCTTTTAATCAAATTATAAACCCTTATCAGACTTAGTGTCTTTTATCCGAAGTGAGTGGATTCTCCTTCAAACCTCGTTCTTCATTTGGTGGATTTCCAAGTGCGGATTGAGTAGAGTGTATCAACCGGTGGTGGTGTATCTGTATCCTCCGTGTTGTGCCTCGCCCTCGTCTTGTTCGTGGTGGTGTATCTGTATCCACGGTCAAACGAGTCTACCCGAGTCTTCTTTCACGGTGGTGCATCTGTATCCGTGGAGGTTGATCTCAACCCCTCCTTTTTATCATTCAGCCGCCTACCCCACACACTTTCCGTCCATACCGAGCGTCACTCCATTCCGCACACTTTTCAGTGACGTCCCCATTCATTTTCGGTTTAGGAATCATCTATTCCTTGCCGTCCCCGTATCACAACCATCAGATTAAAAAATCACAACTCTCACCCACGCTCATCATTTCAGGGAATTCTAGGATAAACTACAGTTCAACCGTAGAAGCAATCCATCAGAGAGTAGTAGAGAATAATAAATAAACAAAAATTGTCAAACTGACCAAGTACCAACAATTCACAAATCCCCAATTTTCAATTCATTACCTCAGAGCCCCATATCCACTTTCATCTTTGAAGTCACCGTGAAAATTAAACATAGGAGCGTAGCCAATCACAATAGTTAGAGTAATGATTCTCAATCTCAATGATGCATCCATAACCCATGGGACACAACTCAGCAACCATCCAGGCAGGCACAGTAGTCCAAGCATTCAAACCATTATGTGTATGCAGAGGCGGAAGGCTGAAATTCCGCACAGAATGAACCACGACCACCCGTGGGCATCGCTCGTTTCCATTCGTGAATGGGCATATGGCAACCCCGACATAGCCACCATCATCATTTCCCAAGGTTCTAACCCAAGTCCTTCTCATGCTCAACCGCCCGGGACCAATCATCGATCAAGCAAATTCACAATCATGAAGGACAACCACCGAGACAAAGGGCCACAGGTTGCCCAAATCATTGATGCATTCACAAAAATTCAAGGGATCAGAAATTACAATCACACGTGCAGACACCCGCAATCTCATCACCCGCAATCTCATGGCACAGACTTGATGTTGCCGTCTTGCACAAGAACGGTTTACGGAATTCATGGACATTCCTCACTGGCCAACAACCAATAGACCTCTCGAGCATGATCACGCTTCCTGTCCATTCTCCGCTGCTCGGGGTTTCGCCGACTACGCCAACAACCAGGGCGGAAACCCCTTTGTCCTTCACTTCTATACGCCACCCACAGACAACCACATTTTCGAACCCATTCAGAATCATAGAGCACGTGACTAGCAAAGACGCGTTACCCAGTCGCACACAAGCCGGTTGTAAAAATTCAAACTTTTGGCATTCGGGGAACGGAGCCCGACTCGTGAGAGTTTCTAAACGAGGAAAAGGGGAACTACTTCGTCTCCCCACGTTGTCGTTAGTGATCGAAGGGCAAGGGTAGATGGAAAAGAATATTGGAGGAAATCAATGGGAAAAGGAAGGACGAGAAGGGTGCTTTGGGATTGGGGATATCAGCTCGTGGGGATGATTAGGAATGAAAGGAAAGGCTGACATCCAAAGACTTGAACCATTGTGCGATAGAAAACCCTGAAAAGAATCACCCAAGGATAAATCAATTATTTTTAAGATCACTTCGAAATCCCAACAATCGAAACAGAAATCATATGACTCAACTTCCCTCGTTCCACAGTAAGACAAACATTCCCACGGTAACCACGATTAAGCATCAACAAAGCTTCAGGGTATACAATCAAACCAAGGACGTCACAGAACATGGATCCAAGCAAACCCACGGGCAAGGTTCATACGATATTCGATCCTAAATCGATTTACGGACGCTCTGATACCATATGTAAGAAAAATCAATCCAATCCAGGATCACCGCAATCGAATTTATGACACGAAAAAGTGTGGAAACATACCTGTGATTAACGAACATTCATAAAATCAGATTATTAGGTCTTTAAACTCCGTCTTCATCGTTATCTTAATTCAGGAGTATTACCCGATGAGATCTGCAAACAACGAAGGGGAAAAGACGGTGATCTGGGTCTTCCTCTCCCTGACTTGCCGACGGCCGATGGAGCACCACTATTAGGGTTAAGACAAGTGGAAGAGGGGACCTAGCACCTGTTAATATAAGGGGCGACGGGCCCTTCCATCACGGGCTTACGTCAACACGGGCCTACACCATAAGCCGTCCAAACCACATTAATAACAAACCGATATACCGCAAAAGCTCAAATAAAAGATCGCCCAAACTGAACGAGCTATCATGCATTATCTCGTATATTGTAATACAGCCCGGTTTTTGAAAACTTAAATTAGTAATTGATTATAGCCCAACAAAATTTTTATAAAACAAAATAAAATAATTAAAAGGAAAATAAAATTCTAACATAGATCTCCCCAAAATGCAAATTGATGATGTCACCATGGTTGAAAGTAAACAATGGGAGAAGTAAAACCAAAATCACGGGCCAAAACCACCATAGCTCAAAAACAACAGCCGAGATGATCGAAAGATGAGCAAGGCTGATGTGTTCAGGTAAATTTTCCTGTTTACCTCTTGACCGAGTAATATTAACACTTATAAGTGAACAAACTTTCTAACAAACCTTCATGATTCAAGACTTGTTAGTCTTCCCCTTAAGTAACGAATTGTTTAACTTTCAGTTTACTTACCCCCAAACTGCAACAACCAAGCGGAAACCTTTCATTTAGGATTAAGAGTAACTCTAAGTTGTCTCAGCTCTTGTTCTTGTCGCTGTAAGTTAACAAAAACACCATTTTCAGCATCAATACTAGATAGTGGCAGCCAACAAATGGACAGTGACTATATGCATTCGACTGAAAAGATTGAGACCTTAACAAACTTTTGCCAAGCTAACTTTGACCGTTGCTGCAGCAAACACCATTCCTTGGTCAGGTCATACTCTAATGTGTTGGGCTGTGAACAGTGTGAAGTAGCCACAGCTTCTCTCTGGTAGAAGGAATTCAAACATAAGGACTCGTGTACATGCTAGACAGCCAAAGAAAGGACACGGATATTGCAGTTGCGTATGAACAGGTTGAATCAGGCATTTGGAACAAGGATGAGGAGATTTGAGAGAAACACACTGTCTCGTAATTCAAACGTAGCCGTGGATCATTTATAGACAGATGTCCGGCAAAGGTCAACTGCTTTTTACCAAAGCAAGGGTTCCCAAAAGTGCTGATAAGAGGTCTGCAAATAATGTTCAGCAAAGTCCCAAAGGACAATATGTCAGTAAACAAATCAAACAGTAACCCAGCAGATGTCAGTTGATTTCAGCTGCGTGTGAGGAAAGGTAACCTATAAGTATCAATGCAGACACCTTTTCAGAATTGAAGGTAAAGCAAAACGATCAAGAGCTTTGTTCCATTATAACATTAGTCCGTAAAATATTTTGCCCAATACGGGCAACAACTTTCAAAACTCTTGATATAAAATTGAAAATTTGTTGTTGCAAACAACGAGTTCCATTTGTAAAGAACTCGCCGTTCCCCTCCCTTAGAAAAAACATACCAAACAGGACCCCGAACTTGACCAATTCCAAAATTTAGTTAGGAACTCTTCGTTCCCAATGACGAGTTCTTTTGTAAATCGAACCAATGACGAGTTCTTTTGTAAATCGAACTCGCTCTTTCTAACAGCGATTTCTCAACCTATTTGGAGAATTTTGAAACTTTGTACCTTAAACGACAAATTATTTTGCAGACTAAAGTTAATAGAGAACAAAGCTCAAACAATCAAATGACCAAAAAATTGGATCATATAGATGTTGAGTGCCTAATGCACCTTCACATGGTAGTTCTTAAAAATGAACTGCCTATGGTGTATACGACACTCATGGCCAGCGCAGGATACGGAGATGTAGAAAACATCCGCAACCTAAACATAACATTCAAGGGCTATCTGTGGGGTATTGATTCTTTAGAAAAAAATATAGTAAAATTCCAAGAGAGGTATCTAAGAAATTGTTTAGTTAACTTCCCTCTAATGAGGTACGCCAAATTCCAAAACAATAAAAGAATTTCTTTCAGCAGATTCCCTGAGAAAGTAGAACCAATGGACGTCACCTTCCATTTGGAAGTAATAACCATCCAGTACTTCTCTTAAAAATGACAAAAGCTTTCCCTGCATGAGAAAGAAAGAAAATATTTAACTATCGGTTGCAATTAATCTTGCTAAATCATCAAGAAAATGATAAAATCTCCGCATTTTTTGTTTTCGAGAGATGAAGTAAATATTTTGATGCTGAAAATATACAGGTAGAGTACCGACAACCAACACATTGAGGGCCAAAAAGAATGAAATGTTAACTCCAAGAAATGCTACATACACAGCATGCCAGGCAAACAAAAGTCAGGAGCGAGCATTTCCCAACATACACTATAAAATGCAAAATAATCAAGCCAAAATATCAACCATATCATTGAACATCAGACTCTTCCTTTCTAACCTTTTGCCCTCCCAGGAAAGAGGGGCGACATGTTCTAGAATGTTTTGCCAACCAGAAAAGCTTATTTATTTATTTTATAAGTTAAATTATACTAGTTCTGATCTCTCCACTTGAGAGGAGCCAACTTCCCCGCCTGCCTCAATACCAAGAAATTATAAACTTTGTGTTAATATAATTCCAGGCAGAATCTGCAACCAACAAAGAAAATAAACATGATTGACCGATATCATCATGCCAAGGGTCACCTTAATAGATGTAGGACTCCATTACCATGGGAATTTAAGAAATCATAATGGTTGAATTATATACATGAACTCAAAGCTAAAAAGCTTGTTTTATTGAAAGATTGATCCTCTCTAGTCAGACAGCCCATTGATCATCTCTATTATATATACAATTGGAGCAAAGTATAATTAGTCATTATAATGTATCCCCAATACATAGGACACTACCAGTCAGGTGTACATTTGTATACATCCTTACCAATGATTAACTTTTCTGTTGGGCAACGGCTCACCATTGAGACAAACATTATCCACCCATAAAAAATAACTTTGATAAATAAAGGAGTGTTGCAAATAATTCAATGTCTAGTCTAGGCATGGGTATGTAAAGAAAAGCAGAGGACAAAGCTCAAACTACAGACATATTATGCCTGCGGGGTTCAAGCATAAAATGATCCCTATCAAGACAAACCTAGAATACCTACAAAAGCTTTCAGAGCTCACTCAGACATGCAGATGGCGGTGCATACCCAGTGCCAGTACTGCATCATGATACAAAGACGGACGACAACTTATCCCCGTCGACGCGCAGCAAGAGAGGCGTCACTTTACTCGCTTGCGACTTGACGTCGACTTGACGAGTGCGACTTGCGACTTGACGTCGACTTGACGAGTGCAACTCAAGGAGGTGCGACTTGACATCATCAGCGACTGAGCAACGAAGAGTCGGCCAAGCCAAGAGTCTCGAAGATGAAGAGCCTCAAAGAAGCTGAATCAATTCGCATTCCTCATTCTTGCATTTGTCATTCATGCTTTGCATTTACTTTGTGGCATTACCAATAAGCCATTTATGGCCCGTCCATAAATCTTGCCTTGCATGCATCTAGCCTAGGTTCATTTCGTGCATTTAAGTTCTTTTTCAGGTGTTCCCTATATAATAGGCACCTTGTACTCATTTGGACATTAGCTTTCGAATCAAATTATAAACCCTTATCAGACTTAGTGTCTTTTATCCGAAGTGAGTGGATTCTCCTTCAAACCTCGTCCTTCATTTGGTGGATTTCCAAGTGTGGATTGAGTAGAGTGTATCAACCGGTGGTGGTGTATCTGTATCCTCCGTGTTGTGCCTCGCCCTCGTCTTGTTCGTGGTGATGTATCTGTATCCACGGCCAAACGAGCCTACCCGAGTCTTCTTTCACGGTGGTGCATCTGTATTCGTGGAGGTTGATTTCAACCCTTCCTTTTCATCATTCAGCCGCCTACCCCACACACCTTCCGTCCATACCGAACGTCACTCCATTCCGCACCCTTTTCAGTGACGTCCCCATTCGTTTTCGGTTTAGGGATCTTCTATTCCTTGCCGTCCCTGTACAATCTTGGTATCAGAGCCCTAGGTTGTCAATGGCCGGAAGATTTCAACGCGGTATGACTCTAGACGAAGCACAAGTTGCTCGGCTTGAGGAGCAGATAGGCGATCTTCAACAGCAATTACAGTCGTTACGGACACAGCATGCATCGACTTCCCGCAGTCGAATAGAGAGCGATGATGAGGAGAACCCATGGCGCGAGGAGTCTCAACGAGGTTCTTCACCGGAGTATCGTAGGCAGGAGAGGAGAGCCCCGACGATGAGCGTTCAGATTCCGGAGTTCGAAGGAAACTTGGACCCCAACGAGTTCATCGATTGGATGCACACCGTGGAGCGCATCTTTGATTACGAGGAAGTGCCCGAGGATCGAAAGGTGAAACTGGCTGCCTTGAAATTGAAGAAGTACGCGAGTTTGTGGTGGGAGAACACCAACCAGCAGCGCCGTAGGGAAGGGCGTGATAAAATTCGTACGTGGTAAAAAATGAAGAGGGCCATGACGAAGAGATTTCTACCAGAGCATCATCGACGAGATCTCTACCTCAAATTGCAGTCGCTACAACAAGTCTCAAGTGTATCGGAGTATACATGGGAATTCGAGAGACTGTTGCTGCAATGTGATGTCCAAGAAGCCCCAGAGCAAACCATTGCCAGGTATCTTCGAGGACTCAAGCCCCAAATCGCAGATGCCGTTGACCTACAACAATATTGGAGTTTCAACGATGTGCGAGCATTGGCGCACAAGGTGGAGCAGCAGCAAGCAAGGAGAGCGACAACCCGCCCATTTGTGAAGGCCGCGCCTTTCAACAAGGGGAGTAGCTCCCAGGCAAAGCCACCACTGACGACGTCGAGAAAAACTCCTTCATCGATTACCAGACCAGAAGTTAAGTCGAACGAGCGAGATAATGCTAGACGATGCTTCAAGTGCCAAGGAATAGGACACATGGCTTCTGAGTGTCCGACGAGAAGAAACGTTGTCATTAGAGAGCCGTCTGATGGAGAAGAAGAGTTCGATGAGAACGCCGACCCTGTTTGGGATGCCGAAGAGATAGAGGAGTATCCGGACGAAGGAGAACTGTTGGTCGTCCGAAAGGCTTTAAGTGTGACACCTGCGAAAGAGGAAAGTCAAAGGGAGAGCATCTTCCATACTAGGTGCACAGTCGCAGGAAAGGTATGTTTGGTGATTGTGGATAGTGGTAGCTGCACCAACGCCGTGTCAAGAACGATGGTTGAAAAGCTGAAGTTGCCCATCGAAGCGCACCCACATCCCTACCGTCTACAATGGCTCAACAAGGAGAGTGACGTTCGAGTCACCCAGCGAGTGCGAGTTCCATTTTCCATTGGGAAGAGCTACCAGGATGAAGTCGCTTGCGACGTCATTCCCATGGATGCATGCCACCTACTATTGGGGAGACCGTGGCAGTTTGATCGACGCACGCAACACGACGGGTATCGCAATACGTATTCCATCCACGTCGGAGAGAAGAAGGTCACTTTGATGCCCCTCACTAGTCAGCCTACAATCGCGACCCAGGATCGACTCAGCGACCAGCCTATCAAGGGAGTTCAACTAGTTCGAGCGATTCAGGAAGGTGAGAAGGCTTATTTCGTGGTTCTTGTCGAATCTGCCCCAGGTCAAGCGACGAGCCATTCTCAGGCCGCTTCCATTCTTGAGGAGTTCAAGGACGTATTTCCAGAGGAGCTACCAGTCGAATTACCACCGATGCGGAGCATCCAACATCAAATCGACTTGGTTCCAGGGGCATCGCTTCCAAATCGACCAGCCTATCGATGCAATCCAGAGGAGGCAAAAGAGTTGCAGAGACAAGTCGACGAGCTTGTCAACAAGGGATCAGTTCGAGAGAGTTTGAGCCCATGTTCGGTTCCAGCCATATTGGTGCCGAAGAAGGATGGCACATGGAGAATGTGCATGGACAGTCGAGCGATCAACAAAATCACAGTAAAGTATCGCTTTCCTATCCCTCGATTGGATGATATGTTGGATGAGTTGCATGGAGCGCAGGTGTTTTCCAAAGTGGATTTGCGAAGTGGTTATCACCAGATCCGGATGAAAGAAGGCGACGAGTGGAAGACAACCTTCAAGACTAAGTACGGGTTGTACGAGTGGTTAGTGATGCCATTTGGATTGTCAAACGCGCCCAGCACGTTCATGCGACTAATGACCCATGTCTTGCGACCATTCATGGGGAAGTTTGTGGTCGTCTACTTCGACGATATTCTTGTCTACAGCCGGAGCAATAAGGAACATATCAATCATTTGCGAGCTGTGTTCAACACACTTCGGGAGGAAAAGCTATATGGAAATCTCAAGAAATGTGAGTTCTTCCAACTGAATGTAATATTTCTTGGATTTGTCGTCTCAGCAGAAGGAATTAAGGTGGACGAGAGCAAGATTGAAGCGATCAAAGAGTGGCCGACTCCAAGGAGTTTCCACGACGTTCGCAGCTTCCATGGCTTGGCGTCGTTCTATCGGAGGTTCATTCAAGGAATTAGCTCAATCGCAGCCCCACTCACCGAATGTTTGAAGGGAGACAAATTCGAGTGGACACCAGTCGCACAAGCTAGTTTCGAGCGACTGAAGGAGTGTCTAAGCGCAGCCCCAGTTCTAGCTTTGCCCGACTTTGCGAAGATGTTCGAAGTGGAATGTGATGCATCGGGAGTAGGAATTGGAGGAGTTTTGCTGCAGGAGGGAAGACCCATCGCTTATTTCAGCGAGAAGCTTAATGGCGCCAAATTGAACTACTCGACATATGACAAGGAGTTCTTAGCAATTGTTCGAGTACTCGAGATTTGGAGTCATTACTTGCTGCCCAGAGAGTTTGTGTTGCACACCGATCATGAAGCTCTCAAGTACATCAATGGTCAGCACAAGCTTAGTCGCCGACATGCGAAGTGGGTAGAGTTTCTACAAGCATTCAACTTTGTCTTGAAGCACAAACCAGGCGCAAAGAATGTAGTCGCAGATGTTCTCTCGAGGAAAATGATTTTACTATCTGCGATGGAGACAAAGCTGATTGGATTTGGGTATTTGAAGGAGTTGTACAAGGACGATGAAGATTTTGGAGCAATCTTCGTCCAGTGCGCCCAGCAAGCCATCGATCGATTCCACCAGGTGAATGGATTTTTATTTCGCGACTCTAAGCTATGCATTCCAAGGAGTTCGACGAGAGAGCTACTTATACGAGAAGTCCATGGAGGAGGAATCGCTGGACATTTTGGAGTTGACAAGACGCTGGCAATGCTACAAGAGCATTTCTATTGGCCTCGAATAGAGAAGCAAGTGCGAGGACTAATCGCGAGATGTGCGACTTGTCAGCAAGCGAAGAGCCGTGTCCAACCTCAGGGTCTCTACACTCCATTGCCCGTTCCAGAGCGACCATGGGAACATGTGAGTATGGATTTTGTACTAGGATTGCCAAGAACGCAACGAAGAAAGGATTCGATCATGGTAGTGGTCGACCGATTTTCGAAGATGGCACACTTCATCCCATGTCAGAAAACGGACGATGCGACCAACGTAGCAGATTTGTACTTTCGAGAAGTGCTAAGGTTGCATGGAGTACCCAAGTCGATCGTTTCAGATCGCGACACGAAGTTCCTAAGCTACTTTTGGAAGACACTGTGGCACAAGTTGGGAACGAAGCTTGTTTTCAGCACAGCTTATCATCCGCAAACCGATGGACAAACGGAGGTTGTCAATCGCACTATGGCTACAATCCTTCGAACCTTGGTCTCGAAGAACCAGAAGGATTGGGACATCAAACTTGCCCACGCTGAATTCGCATACAATCGAGCCCCAAGTTCGACAACGAAGTCATCACCCTTCCAGGTAGTCTACGGACTCAATCCCTTAGTCCCTGTTGAACTAATGCCTGCGAGAGATATGAGATCAGTTAGCCGAGATGCTGAGGAGCGCGTTAAGGAGATGCGAATGCTCCATGAGAAGACTCGAGCGCAGATCGAGAAGGCCAATCAACGTTACACGGAAAGAGCCAATCGCGGAAGAAGAGTGAAGATATTTCAGCCAGGAGACTTAGTTTGGATTCATCTGCGCAAGGATCGATTCCCAGGCAAGAGGAAGAACAAGCTAATGCCGCGCGCAGAAGGACCATTCAAGATCGTCGAGCGCATCAACGACAACGCCTACAAAATTGATCTTCCGGGTGACTATGGAGTTTCTGCCACCTTCAACGTCCAGGATCTCATGCCATTTGTGGAGGATGACGACGACGAGAGTTTGAGGACAAACTCTTTTCAACAAGGGGAGGATGATACAAAGACGGACGACAACTTATCCCCGTCGACGCGCAGCAAGAGAGGCGTCACTTTACTCGCTTGCGACTTGACGTCGACTTGACGAGTGCGACTTGCGACTTGACGTCGACTTGACGAGTGCGACTCAAGGAGGTGCGACTTGACATCATCAGCGACTGAGCAACGAAGAGTCGGCCAAGCCAAGAGTCTCGAAGATGAAGAGCCTCAAAGAAGCTGAATCAATTCGCATTCCTCATTCATGCATTTGTCATTCATGCTTTGCATTTACTTTGTTGCATTACCAATAAGCCATTTATGGCCCGTCCATGAATCTTGCCTTGCATGCATCTAGCCTAGGTTCATTTCGTGCATTTAAGTTCTTTTTCAGGTGTTCCCTATATAATGGGCACCTTGTACTCATTTGGACATCAGCTTTGGAATCAAATTATAAACCCTTATCAGACTTAGTGTCTTTTATCCGAAGTGAGTGGATTCTCCTTCAAACCTCGTTCTTCATTTGGTGGATTTCCAAGTGCGGATTGAGTAGAGTGTACCAACCGGTGGTGGTGTATCTGTATCCTCCGTGTTGTGCCTCGCCCTCGTCTTGTTCGTGGTGGTGTATCTGTATCCACGGCCAAACGAGTCTACCCGAGTCTTCTTTCACGGTGGTGCATCTGTATCCGTGGAGGTTGATTTCAACCCTTCCTTTTCATCATTCAGCCGCCTACCCCACACACCTTCCGTCCATACCGAACGTCACTCCATTCCGCACCCTTTTCAGTGACGTCCCCATTCGTTTTCGGTTTAGGGATCTTCTATTCCTTGCCGTCCCTGTACCACATCACCTTCTCTAAAATGGAAAACTTATCCACTTCAATCAAAGGCATGAAATTTTACTCCATATCTTTTAAGTTGTAAAAATAAGCCAAAAGATCCCCTAGCATATCAAAATAAATGTTATGATATTTCTTCTAATTCTGCTGCGACTCTATATTACAAAAGACGAGAATGAACTTCACCATGAGATTTCACCGCATACTGATAAGGACCATTGGATAAAGAAAAATAGGAGATACATCACTAATTCCGGCAAGTAACGGTATCTTGTATTGTTCAGACACTAAGTGCTCTTTGTTCATACCAGAGTGAGGGACTGAAGATGATGTTTGCTGAATCGTCTTAGCTGAACAACCCTCGTCTAAGCCCCGCCTTACTATATCCTATCATATTTTTAGCATCAGTTGTCACTGATTTAAAAAGATTACCACGTATTCAGAAACAAGAGGAAATAATAGCATATCCATTTGAGAGAAAAAAAAAAGTGATCATTATTCATAAATAAATGTCAACGCATGCAGAAAGCCACCTATTATAGGCGGAATTGGCCATACAAAGCCAATTCCCAATAACTAAACTCTGTCATAATATTTGGACCACTATTATCAAATCCGATTCAAATCTTACAGTTCAATCCAATTTGCATACTAAACAATTTGAACCATGAAGGGAATCATATTTTGTTTGAATCATATGTGAACCTTCCAATTCGTAGGATTCTACAATTTGAAAAACTAGCTACTCATCATGTATGTGATGTCTGGAAAGGAATTAAGGAATGAAATAAGAAAAGAAATGGATTGTAAATCATTCTACGGTAAAGAAATTAATGGATGGAACATATGCCATTCCACTTTATTTTTATGTTACTAAACTTTAAAATGAGTTGGAATGGAATGAAAGTTATTTCATTTCTTACGCAATACTGAAACCACACACACAGTTAGCTGAATAAATTTTGTTTGTGCCTTATTTATCTTACTATATACTAATCACACTACATTCTCATAAAGGACAAAAAGTATTTGACCAAGTAACAGCAAACATCAATACACTGAATTCTTATCAAAAGATTAGATTTAGTAATATAAATTGACTCAATCATACGATTTGGATTCTAAGATTTTATTTTTTAGACTTTACCTATATCATTTTTTATAAGTATTACCTCTATCATTTTTTTATAAGTATTACCTATATCATTTATCTAGACCTCTTCAATGTGGGAAATATTATTTAATGTAATTTAAGTATTTTATTTTGAACCCGACAATTCACGAGTTGATCAAGTGCACAAATCGAAAAATATCATTTTCAGTTAACGATTCAAAAAATAACATTTTTGATTCGCAATTTAAATCTCCATTTGACAACCTTGGTTTTGTACTATTAATCAAAAGGACATGGTAAATTCAAATATCTCATTGTCTTAATAGAAAGTTCGAACACAAAAACAGTGAATTAGCAAATGATTTATCAGGGTAAGGCTTTGAATGTGCACCTATCTTCCGCTACTTATGCAGTACCGAGGGAGTATTTTTGCGTATCAACTCCCTTATCAGGAATTACCCCATAAAGAAGAACAACCAGTGAAAGTAGAGTCAAACTAGTTATGAGAGTTGATAATGGAGGTGCATATGGATCTACCAGTCAATATACGTAATAAAGATAGAGGTAGATAGCCAGAAGGACATTAAGAACAAAATCCAAAATCTTTACCATTGAAACAAACATCATGACTAAGGAGAACTTCCACTTCAGCTGATGTATATGAAGGATCCAAATTTTGCAGCAGTACAAGTGTCCCCAACTCCCGTGCAGTCTGTAGCCTTTCTTCCCATGGCTGATCCCAAACAAAACATTCGATTAGTTCAACAAATAAATAATTCTGAAGATCAGACTGCATAACTCCGGAACCAACTGGTTTACAGCAAAAGAAATTGAAAGAAAATGGGAGAGCACATACCAGCTCCTTGAACCATTTGCTTTTGTCCTGCACACAAGCCAAAACATAGAATTAATTATCCATCCACATGAGAAGAAACTTACTGAGATAAAAGCAATAAAAGCTTTCTTCCTTCTTAACATGTTCCATAAGTCGAACAATACACTGAGAGACATTAACTATTTCCCATGTATCAATTAATAGCACCACTGCCTTTTTACACAAACTACTAATCAACAACAGGCACTCCCTCGTAAAGATACACAAGATCCGGATGAACTTAAAACACAAAAAGAAATACAACATTGGTTCGCACAAGAAAGCACACAAAATACCAACAAAAATCATTGCCTCTCATACACTATACAAATATAATCAAATCTTATTATAAGAAGCACCAACGCTGAAGGAGTGATCACAAAAAGAAATGCATAATAGTTTTTTAATTTTAATGGAAAATTCAATTCTAGCATTATTCAATGCTTTCAAGGGTTTAGAGTATCAACTTTGTTAATGTCCTCCAAAAAGGTGTCACCCCTTACTGAAAGATATGATTCAAATCCAATCGGGATATTATTTCAGCTTTTCAAAGTTAAGGCCATAAATATTTTTAACAATCAACATGCTCCATGGCAAGTGTAAGATTGAGTTATATGCTGTTAAGGAGCCAACGTCTCTTATTGCCCGAGGCGTGAGGTGCTAGGCGAGGCGATTGCCTTAATGTTTAAGGAGCTCATGTTCAAAACACTATACTCTGAAATGTTGAAAATACAATAGCATTTACAAGATCAATCAAATTCATAACATTGCAAAAGATTCATTGTAATCCAACAAAATCCTAAACAAAATGTTTGAAAACAACATAATTACATAGAAGCTTACAAATTAAATTAATTATTAAAGGGCGTTTAGGTTGAATAATTTATAATTAGTAATATTATTAAAGGGCATTTAAGTAATTTTTGGGTAAACGTAAATAAAAAATAAACAGACCCATTAGATAAAAGTTCCTGTAAAAATAATAATCTCCAATTAATTTGAAAATGGAGTTAAAAGGAAGCCAAATCTTTATATATTATTCAGATAAACGAACTTCTCATATTACATAATATAAAAGTAATAACAATAATTTAGCACTTAATTTTACGAGAGGCGGAAGAAAAGGTACTAAGATTTCTTCCTCTTCCAAATTTGGGGTATTAGGTTGTTGTATAGTATAAATGGGCCTTGAGCCTAATAATCAAATAGGCTTATTTTTCAACTTTCCCGCCTGCCAAAAACCCTAGCAAAAGGGGAACCCAAACACCAAGCCTTTGTCTTTCCTCACCGCCTGTTATCTCCCCCAACCCCTCAGCTAGTCGCAGAAGGCACAGAGGACAGGGGAGTCGAGGAAGAAACTGAGGGAGGCATCTGACGAGACTTTTAGGTCAGGAGAAATCAGGAGCCAGAAGGGCTTCTTTTTTTTAAGGGCTTATGTGGCGCCTTGAATGCGCCCAATGCCCTAACGCTTTTAGCCAAGGCACTCACCCCGGACACACCTTCTTAATGGCGTTCGCCCGGGGGTGTTTAAGGCGGTTGGCCCTCGCCCCGCCTTGACTGGATTTGAGCGCTCTTATATGTACAAAAAGAGATTGTTTCCACGCCTGCAACTAGAGTAATATGCAAGGTCAACTTGACTTTAGTGCTTCATCATTCAAAGCTAAACATTGTACATGACTTTTTAGCGTGCTAGAAGAAATTGACTAGATCTTTCCTTCAAAATATAAGCAATTCCTTCCCTACTAAAAGTTATCTCATAAAAGTATGTGGGAACACCCGTCCAAACACTACACAACATTCAAGATAAGATGAATTGCTATAATATATCCTTTGAGAAGAAGAGCTTACAAGACACGACCAATACCTATACAAATCACATGTGAAAGTTCATCCTCTACATGTGAACTTGACAATAACTATTCAATCCCAGGATTCCCATGTTAAAAAATACTTCATTTCTCATGATATAAAATTTGCTGCTTTCTTATCAAGACAATCCCTTAGAACCAATTTAGAAAGGAACCTAATACTTCCAAAAACTATTAAATTCTTAATATTTTCAATTTGCAATGTCATTTAGCTATTAACAAATATATTAAATATTTCTTTTACAAGTCATATCAAGAATAATATTGATGCTCATCCACATCTCAGGACTAGGAGTTAGTGAAATTTTAATTAAATTAATAGATTTTATTGACTTTTTTTTAATCCCTGAATAATTTACGGACATCTCAACCAAGTCAATCAGACAACTTGAAATTTATCACAAATCATGCATAAACATGCCACCAAAGCTCCACAATTGGGCAATATCTCGTGTGAAATAGGAGTTTCAATATTATATCTTTATGCTAACAACTAAGCCCCTACCATTAGTCGTTCCCTTGGGAAGGACTTTGCTCTTGTTCTTTTACCAATTGGATTAGTAAACTGAACAACCACCTTACCACAACTAAGTATCGTCCACTCTTCACCTGCACTCTAGGCAATTAGAATACATTCTTGGAACTTTTTGCCTCAACTACAAAAAGAACTACATCTTTATATGGAAAACCAATAGTTCTCGAGTCCCTGTGTTGAATGACATGAGCTTCTCTCGATTAGTGCCAGGTAAGACGTTTGGACACATGCATATTTAGAACTTTGTTTTTGTACCAATTTTTTCCATCATATTCGGAGACTCGTGTATTTCTTGGCAAAAGTAAAGGTAGGCCCTAGCACCTTGTCTGCACTATGTAAACTTCATCGAGAGCATAGGAATATATTGATCACTACTCCAAACTTAAAGCACTTTTGTCGCTATGTGGAAGCATGTTGTAAAAGATTGTACCTGTGACACGAAACTATACTAAGATTTGTCATCGTACTTACCATCTAAAATTTTCATAGCTATGCAAGACATCATTTAAAACTAAAGATTGTCCGAACACTTTTAAAAAGGATTATGCAACCCAACATTTTGTTTTAAAAAAACTCACAATTTCCAATCGTGGAGGGATCTTCACCAAGTCATGACGAGTTTTCTCGTCGTTATTGAAGGACGGCTCAGAAGATAATCTTTGGGACTTCATATTTGAAATTTTACATTGAAGGCTTTTGTCCCTTGCTGAAGATTCACCATGATGTCTTCGCTCGTTCCTATCTCCACATGCATCACTAATTCCAATTAAAGCCTTTTTTGGTTCAAAACCATTTGTGGTTTTAGCTTCATCGGCGTCGTTAGACAATTTGGGTTTACCAAGCTTAGCCCTCTTCAGAGGTCTCCTATCATCCGTAGGGTGCTCCACGTCTCGTGTTGCCACCTACTTTGAATGGATCACATGATTCTTCATTTCCAAAATTCTTGTCGCCATTCAGAAGAACCTTCATAGTTGTATCCTTATTCTCATACAAGATATCTACAGGCTCTTCATTGACCATTACATGCTCCTTGACAATATGAGCACTTTTCGTCATTAAGGGGATCGGCCCATCGAAGTGACTTTTGGACTCCTTTTCATCCTCTTTGTCAAATGGAATTAGTTTAGCAACACCACATTTAACTCTATTAAAGAGGTATTTGGCTGCAATAAATGAAAATATTGAATCAAAAATCCTATTAAGTTTGGTAAAAGTTAAATGGATATTTACATAAATCCAATTTTAGAATTATTGGAGAGGGCGTGGTTTTTCCCGCACATACAATACTTCCCATTCGTTGTGGGTAGGAAAGGACAAGTATCTTATATTTTAAACACTTGAACAAGTATATCTCACATTTTTAACCGATACAAACTAGAGTATATCTCGGAACTTGAACTGAGACAAACTAGAGTAAGTCAATCATTGTTGAAACACTCACCATCATATCCAAAATTTTCGAATTCCAATTTTACAGTATAGCTATTAAGGATACAATGCAAAAAAAAAAAAAAAAAACAAGCAAGCAAGCATCCTTTTCATAAAGAGCAATCCCTAGCCCTGTATTTGTGTATTTTTCCTACGGAAAGAAATAACGATACAAAAGTTGTCAAAAATAGAGATAGTTCAGTTATACGGCCTCCGCGAGAAAAGAACGAAAATAGAGGGAAAATGGGATGGAAAAGTGGTGAAATTTTATGAGAGAATGAGAGTGTTTTCCTTCATGTTCCTTCCGCGGGGAAAATAAACAAACACGGCCTAAGTACTTCAGATGAGGGATGATTAACATCTAAGAACATAGCATTGCAATTTCATACGAAGATTTTTTCTGATTCAAATGAACCAAAACTTCTCTTTGCGTAAGTGCTCGTGAATATACCCATTCACTTACAAACTCTATGGACATAAGAGACAATAATTTTAAGTTTATGTTGATACAATTCTATCGGCACTCAAAACCATCTCTTTATCTGAAATTTTCTTCATTTTGCAACTATCATAGACTATGATACCAAAATTAATAAGTAAATAAGATTAATCTATTAGCCAAAAAAGTTTAGATTTAAAGCAAACAAAAGTCAAATTGTGAAGGTCAATTATAATTAGATCTTCCAAGATAAAAAAATGCATAAAGATGCTATAAACCATCATGTTGTTGTCTCTTAGATTCTCAAGTCCATCTTCTCTCAAAGGCCTTCTTTGTCACCTATTATGTAGAGGGGGATAGAATAGATGGATTTTGTTTTGCTTAATAGACCACCATAGGAGATGAGTCTTAATATCAAAACAGCCTTCCTTGGGTTCAAAATGTTTCAAAAGTAAAGATTAATGCATTTACCTCAATCTTTTCATACCATCATCGATCAAGAACGCCCCACACAACACATATATTTGATCACTTGGTTATTACACAAGGGCTTTCATGTGAAGTTCCCTCTTTCTTAGGTGCCTTACTCCTAAAGAACATCTAAAAAGTTGCATCACATAACCTAAACCAAGCACGTAAAGCCCACAACATCTTAAATAACATTGCAATGATGGACTTAAGCATATACATAAATTCTTATATAATATACCTACGCTATTGATATTTGAAAAAAATATATGGAATCCATGAAGAAGTTTGTGTTGGGACTTAAAGTTCATAAAGGCGTACCATAATACATAATCTTTATTGCAAAATGCAATGTTATAAAACAGATACCTTTTCAGCAAAGTAAAATCGACTAGAAAATTGTGCACCTTCTACACCCGCGATGTTATCGTCTATTGTTTCCTTTAGCTTGAGTTGTCCAACATCAAATGCTCGATAAAATACAAATTCTGCCATTTCCACATCTTCGTGTGAAGGCTGTGGGTTCCTTCTATCCTTTGAGATACAGAGAATGTTGCATTTTCCAGCAATTGCTTCCTGAGTAAACCAAAATATACATCAACACCATACTACCTGTTTCTTCCAACAATTCGCAGACTATCCACATCGACAAACTTTGTCACAAAAATGATAAAAGCTGACATTATAAAATGCACATAAGATAAATGACTCCAAATTGATATTTGTTCCAGTGTACTCCAACAATAAAAAGCCAAAAATTAACCACACACCTAAACCAACTAGAACCCCAAATCAAGTTCTTGAATTCATAAAAAACAGAAAAGAAAATAAAAGAAGTTGAAAATTTTCTAGGACTTAGAGAATTATGTTTGCATAATAGATATCAAAATAGCAAGTTGATTTCACCAACTGGCATTTAGTTTTAGTTAACATAAAAAAATCCCACGCAGAATCAGATCCATTGCAAATCTAGTGCTTGATTCACTTAAAAGGAAATGAAACTTTCTGCACAATCATTTTGTGATCCCATAGTAAGAAACTACTAAGACAGTTAGAATTCAAGGGCTAACCAATTGATCATTTACAAACACAATGGCGACAAGAAATGATTAAAAGCTAAGCATTCAGCCAAATCCTTGAAGAACTTGATCTGGTCAACAAACTATGAAGATGAGCATGGCAAAAATAGCGAACATTACCGTGTTTTCTCTGGACTGCCATACGCAACATCAACAAGCAAGCAACAAAATAACAAAAAGAAATCCAAGTGCATAGTTCAAAGTAAACATGACAGAGCAACAATCTATCCAAACAACAGAGAAACATTACCAATGGGTTTACATTGGCAAGTCCTGCACCTTCGCCTGTAGCTAAAAATAACTCGTAGCGCAACACCTGTGTTCCTTCAAGATGGTTTGAAATCTCCCTTGGATGGAACAGCCAGAGGATTTTCACTTTCTTCGATTTATCAGGATTCTCCCAGATCTTGATTACTTTTCCGACGTACGGTTCCGCCTCACCTTCCTTGTATAAATAAACCGAATCGTAGAGATTGTACCATATGCCATCGTAAAAAAATGAGTTGTAAAACTGGACGTCTCTTCTTTTTCCACCCAGACTTCCCTTCTCGCCCCACTTGAACTCAATAATACTGTCATTTGGAACATTCTCCACCATATTCTGCCCCAACATTCATGGATCAGGAAAGTAATCAAAATAAATATAACTTCGGGATATATGTGCACAACCTTTTCCTTTAAACTAACCGTATACTTTAAACTCATAACCAGGAAGTCCTCCAATGTATCAATCTGGAATTCCATCCACATGGAAGACCAGAAAAATTTAAAGTTAATGCAAACCCATCATCCAGACTTCGTTATCAAATGAATAGACACAAGACCTTTTCCAACCATTTTTTATGATATAATATAATGTGATTAATCAGGTAGCATGTGATCATAGTGCTCAGGTTTGGTGCTGTTTTGGTAATATCATGGTTGAGTTAAGGCAGCTGCAAAAACTACTCTTTCAGATTGGAGTTTCTTAACAAATAGCAATCTCAAATTCATCATGATAGGGAAATTTAAAAAAAAAAGAAAGAAGAAGATCTTAAGCGAATAAAAAGAAGGAAACAAAAGACGCACACAAAACCGATTCCTCTGCAATCCACAGCCAATAGGAAATTCTTAAAAGGAAAAGAAAAAAATAATGACGAAGTAACATGTCGCACGCAGCACATCCAAAATGCAGAATCAACATTGAAATCGACAGAGAAAACCGAATCGTCCGATCAGTTAAGCCCTAGCACGAGCCCTCGTGCGCATGCCCACCGAGTTCAGTCCACGCGGATAGTGACAGGCACCTCCTCTCCGGCGATTAAATCGCTAAAGGTGGCGGTACCGGGGGTGCCTAGAGACAGTTCGACGGCGAACCTCGGGGATTCTGGGGAGTCGATTCGGCTATCGTCGTCGTTGCAGCCTCTCCTGATATTATTTCGAGAGTATTTTCTTTGTTTTATTGGTGGGCAGAGGAGATTTGGGCGCGAGGAAATCATTCAGCTTTAGGGCCTGTAATTTGGGCTTTATTTTTAAATGGTCCCTCTTAAAGGAGGATTGTAACCGTTAAGTTTTAAAAAAAATCACCAAATTAAAATTAATATTTTAAAATTTATTTTTTTATGGCAAAATATCAATTTATGGCCTCAAGTTTGAGCCAACTTTTTTTAACTTAGTTTGTTATATAATTTTGTCCCCAACTTTTGTTTTTATTTTGATTTTGACCAATCTTGAATTTTATCGTGCGTAAGTCAAGCAGACCTTAATAGACAATTTTCATTTATTGACTAAAAATGAAAAAAACTTTCAAAAAATAGGAAATAATATTGAAACCTTTCATTTGTATTTTTTTTTATAAAATTTTAATGGACAAATCAAGTGAATTGGAAGCAGAAGTTAACGATAGTTGCTGATGTTGTCAAAAAATATGAAAAATCGATGAAGGTCGGATGATGTTCTATTAAGGGGTGACTACTACGGATAAAGTAGATTATGTGACGAACGAATGAGAGGTCGAAACTCAACTATTATAAGACACGGGTCAGAATATATTAAGGCATTGTTTGGCTTTCGCTAAAAGAAATTCATGATTGGCCAAAAGAAAAATAAAAATAAAAGTTGGTGACAGAATTATATAACAAACTAAGTTAATGACAAAACAGCAAGTTGACTCAAAGTTGAGGCCATAAACGTATATTTTGCCTTTTTTTTATTACTATTAGTGTTTGTTTTCAAAACACATTCATATTATAGATGGACGATGAGAGGTGTTTAAAACCCGTCCTTATGACAGTCATTCAACATAAGGTCTTCTTGTCTTCGTCTACCTCGATTGAAAACTCGTCCCTTGCATACTCAAGATTTTATCGGGGGACGGATCTCAGAAATGCGCCCCGGTCCGATTTAAAATACTATAGTCCGGTTCCTCTCATTTCTTTTTTTTTTTGGTAAATGGTTCCTCTCATTTCAACTCTAGGGTTTTTAGATTCCTCACCCACTCACCGACAAACCCATGGGTTCCTTCTGACGACCCACGGTCTCCTTTCGAGGACCTAAGACCCGACAACCTATGACCCACCCTTCCAATATGTTTTTGATGCTATGAGACGAGTATGGGTTAGTATTTTTAGGTTGTGTTTAGTTAAGGCTAGTACGTCGTAAATTATTTTAGATAGGTTTACTAATTAGTTTAGTGTCTTGATTGGTTAGTAAGTTGTGAATTGTTTTAATTAGAGAATGTTGTTGTAAGTACGATTAATGATAAACGCTCTTCTTTTTCTTTCTAAATAAAGCACATTATTTATTGTTGTTTGCGAATGAGAGGGTGATTCGTGGTAACGAAGGAGTTAATAACAATTGAGGTCAAATCAAGTGATAACAACTCACCCTTCTTTGAATCCCTACATATGCAAACTAAGAGCACGCATCGATTCCGTGTAAAAACTAGAACTGGTTTGGAACCGATGCCATATGATCAATATCGAGATAGTTCTAAAATAGATGTGGCAGGTTCTAGATTCTAAATTTTTAAGAACCGACGATATTAAACACGGTTTCAGGTTCTTACATCGGAATCAATCTAGAGTACCTGAAACCTAACATATGAAGACGATTAATCCGAAAAAACTTTCAAAATCAGCGAGCCTCATTCGAGTATATTTTATACTAATCATATGACACCAGTTCCAGGTTTTAACCGGATCCAATGATCACATCTAGTCGACATCTTATGGGATGTTCTAGTGCCAATTAGTGATGACAATGACATAAGGTTGTTGGTTGAATTTTCAACATCTAATGACAATAAAATTCAAGAAGTATATGTGATTTTCGTATGTAGTAATTCAAATAACAAATGAATAAGGTCATGCAATGATAATCATCGAAATAACTTGTCGGTTGTACGGGGGAATGTAGAACATCCAGTAAATCGGTGGATGAGGCTATGGTGAATGTTCCGGTTATTGAAAATCTTGGTGCAACTAGGCATAGTGATACAAGGATGGACGTCGATTTGCCCACATCTCAGGCACCGTTGCCTATTGGAGATCTTAACTTGCTTGTCATCGAGTAAGCGAGGCGACGAGAGGAGCACCGAGCGATACAACTCTCAGGCGACGAACAACCAAGAGATGCTACGATCTGATTGTTCGTCTGAGAACTTACAGCCCAAGAGTCGCTCCTGCTCCACTACCTTACTCCATTATCTTTTCAGATCTTGTCGGAAGGAAATAATATATTTCTTTTCCTCATCTTCCGATTCTATCTTTTATTTTATTTATTTCCCTTATCTTTTATCTCGTTTCCTTTATTGCCTTTCCTATGGGCAGCCAATGTAAGCCCTACCTTTGTAAGGATTGAAAACAACTTTGAGACACACTACGTCTAACAACTTTGAGACACACAACTCAAATAACATAATTTTCGTTCCCGTAGGAAACACTACGTTTAAGACACACCCGCCCTTCTCAGTCATCCATCCATACCTCCGTATGCAATCATTAGACACAAATGAGTGGGTAGCTCCTTTATCAAATAAAGCATAAACGGTTTTCCCTTCGACTAAAACTATTCTTGCAATCACACCGCGAGATGCATTTGCATCCGCCTCCGTCACGGCGTTCAACCGTGCCGTTTCCATTGGCCCACTCACAGAACCTCGAGTTACCGTTTGAGTGGGGGCTTATTGCAAGATATTTCCTTTGGTGCAGAGATGGGTCCAAAATGGTGCTTATTGCATCGTAAACAGAGTGATGGCCCCACCATCCTTAATCCATGGCTGTGACTGCCTCCCCGAGAGGTGGATTGCGTCATGCTAGGAGCTCGAGGAGGATGCGTTATGAATTGCCTAGCGGAAGAGGACGACTCTCCCATCCTGAATTTCTTCTTCGGAGGTTGCCCCGCCCCATTCCGATCAACCTCCTAGAAGCCTCTTCTTCTCCTATGGCTTTCACTTCTGCCCAAGCCTGTTAGGCGCTCTGCACTCGAAGGTAGATATCTTCATAATATGTGAGCATATGCATAGCCAACTGCAACCTAATCTCTGGATTTAAACCCTCGGCAAACTTTTTGGCCTTCGTTTCTGCATTCATGGGGGGTCCATACCGAGACAATGCTGCGAATTTACCCACATACTCATCAACTAACATTCTTCCCTGCTTCAAATACATAAATTCTCTCACTCTAGCTTCACGATACGCATACGGGAAAAACTTCTCGAGGATAGCCGTTTTGAAGACCATCCAAGCATCCCCTGAATAGATCACTAACCGACTGTACTTGCTGGCCTTCCACCAGGATTCGGCACCCCATTTCAACGAGTACTGAGCCATTAGCAGCTTCTCTTCTGGCGTGCTTCCGAGCACATCAAAAGCCTTCCCTAACTCGCTGATAAATTCCTCGGCCATCTTCAGTCCCTCTTCCCCCATGTACTTAGGCACATCCAATTTTTGAATTTGCTCAATCAACGACACCTTTTGCTTCTGCGCGATGTCTTCATCCCTTACAAGAGAGTCACTGTTATCCTCGTACTCTCTGTCATCCTATGAACACAAAAGCTCTCAACTCAGCCCATTACATTCCTTTCGACACTCGAACGAATTACATCTCACGTACAAATACCAATATCCACATATCATCCGATCATGAGTACACACAAGCCTGACATTTAGTTACTGTTGATTGCACAACCACCGTGCTCAATACTCATCGCAAACATCACAAATATTGTCTTAAAATGATAATCGTTCACTCAATATTGACATTTGGCATCATTTATACCGATCACCGCTAATCGAGAAGCCTTTCCCATTCCGGAATCAATGTTCTATCGTTTTCCCTATCTAACAATGTTTTTAGCTATCTGACACTATTTAACCAGCAGCTCATGACAACCACATCGTGTTGTTTAACACTAATTCCTGGCCTTTCCGGCCCCGACGTCGAAATGTCAAATATGTCGAAACCTACCTCCTTATCACTCTAAGCATAACCTTGCTCTGATACCACCCAAAGGGACCTAAGTTTTTACGAATTATAGAAATTAATCATATTATAATAAATAATGAAACATTTTATAAGGTTTGTACTAAAACATTATTAAGGATTATTTTTCTTATAATTTATTCTAGCTAGTTGCGAGTAATGTGTAGAATCTCTGTTAACCTGTAAAAGGAGAAAAACTAGTTAAATGGCTAAAAGCAACACTCTAAAACAATATTATTTGAATGAATGACTGTCTTTTCTATTTAATTCCAAACATATTCTAACTTGTGACTCCGACACTTACTGTCGAACCCTAGTTATACAATGATTTATTTCTCATCCGTAAATCATTACGGAAACATGAAGTTTTCCACTCCTTCCTGTATAGTGTGAACACTTTTCGTTCGCAAATTTATTTTTCCTTCCTTTCGTGCTTACAAATTATCCATCCGAGCACACTTCCCTCGTGGTCAACTCCTTACACGAGACATTTCGGGCCTTATTTCGCCCGACTGACCAGCCGTGAAGGCATGTATCGTAAATACTTTTCGGGAATAAATATCTTAACTCGATTACCCCTCAATTTCATCCTTTCCATCCCTAATTTCCGGGACCGTCTCATTACTACTCATTCTGTTTTCTTGCACGTCATCGTATCCCTCCCTTTCGGGAATAATTCCCTCCAATACGGCCAGCCAAGGCACTCACGAATCCGCTTTGGCCCCATTCTAATATTTACATTCACAATTTACTAGCGATAGCATAAGCAACTCATGTAATACTTAATAATTTGACAAAGAACAACCCACTTCACGTTTCTATTTTTTTTAACACTTCCTCTATTTCCTCCACGGAGAACTACACACACCATCCTAGAAATTAACAGTTGTCGTGGCCTCCACACTAAAGGATACGGCTTCCCTAACACTCCAAGAGGCAAAAATCTTTCCTTAACTTTTCGAGGCAAGGCTGCCTCTCCCTCTTCCGTCGTTTCTCATACCAATTACTCATGCACACCACAATACAACAATATCAAGGCAATAATTATATGGCCGTACAAGGTGCAGAGAAGGAAGAGGGCAAAGGAACATACCTTGCTCCTCCTTCACAACAAAGCCCCGTAAGTTCTCGCCGCCTTTAAACGATTTCGCCCCGAGACACGTTACCCTTTAAGCTCCACCTCCGAATCTCCACCCAACAACGTGCTTTCTTCGGGAGGTGCTCCACCTTGATCTGACCCGGTTTTCTTCCTCCTTCGTTTCCTCTTCTTCTTTTTTTTTTATCCCTTCAAATCATTCCCCCACCTCCCGAGGTCCTTGAGAAGGCAACACAAAAGATTTAATTTTAATTCCTCCCCACGTGTCATTCGTCTCTCCCCAAGTGTCGTTTGGAATCACCTTGTATTTATATTTTAAAGCTTACGGGAAAAACTTCCCGCCTCTTAACAAGAATGATCCAATGGTGAAATTTAATCCAAATTTAATTAGTTCAAGCAAAATTAAGGGTGGGGATTTTGTTGGCTAAATTCAACTTCTTTTCTCCTCTTGGTCTTGCAACGTTGGTTGTTAGATTCTAGTGTAAGTGTTCATTAATAATACACTTCAAAACACATTTAAAGATTCCATTATACCTATCCAGATTTACAAAATTTCAGTTCATTACAGTCGGTCTATTATTAGTATTGACGGTGCATTTTTTTATGAGAAGTATAAAATAAGCTCTTAATTGCATGTAATATGGATAATATTAACCATATTGTGTCGCTTGCCTTAGCAATTATTAATGAAGAAAGTTACGATTCTTGAGATTGGTTCCTAAGATGCTTGAAGGGATATGTAGTAGGAGATCAGACTGGTGGTATTTGCTTTAGTTCTAATATACATGCCAGTACACAACCAAATGTCAATGATCTCGATGTTGGTTGAACTCTGCCTTTTGCCAATTAATGATTTTGTATTAGCATTGTCAGCAAGCAATTTCATTACCTAATACTGTTTAGCAATAAAAATTCTAGGCCACAGATCTCGACCTCATCTGTGGATCGACAGTCCAGAATACAGGCCCAAGGGACAGGAAGTCCAGTAAGGAGGTCACCACAAAAACACACCAGTCGAAGGTTTGTTGGGCGAAACAGTCATCAAGCGACAAGGTTACCAGGCGATGGGCGACAAGGTCAATGAAGCTACAGTAAACTGGGCGAACGAGGAAATTCTACGGCGAAGGCCAATGGGCAATATGGACGATCAGTAGCTGTTAAGGAAGGTTCGAAACAATCTCAGGATTTGGAAGGGAATTGTCACCGAGTTCGGTCATATGGAAAGAAGATATTCCATGAAGACTGGTAACAAAGGAAGCGTAACATATGTGTAATATTTCGTTATCGTATATACGTAGATATAGCTTAGTATTAATGGTCGTTCTTAGGCATTGTATGAAGGACACCTCTCTACAGACGAACATATTGTCATGTTTATCTTCAAGCGTTCCAGCATTCAAGCTCTCTTTGTGCTCCTGCGTTCCTGCTTCCCTCCGAAGGCATCGTCGATGGCATCCGTAAGTACTTCTACTTAAAGGTGTATGTCCGCTGCCTTCATTCTCTTTTTCTTTTTCATACGGCGACCACACACACATTCAACGAACCTCCGGGCACCAGTTGCTCGTCGTGCTAGAGATTTCCGACGTGTTTGGATCCAGCTTGTCCGCGGTCGCTTTCGGAGCGTACACGCCTTTGGCGACCACAGTGGGAGAAATCTAAGCCAATCATGCCTAGAACCCCAACTGGTGGTAATTCAAACAACCTCGGAGATAACCACTCCGATGGGGAAAAGAGCAATGACGGAAACAACTCAGAACCAGCCATAGCTGGAGAGTTGTCCGCCATCATGAGTACTCTCAACTCTTAATGGAGAAAGTCGGTGCTATCGACTAGAAGCACGACGCTTTCAAGGAGAAGATTAACTCCGAAATGGAGGCCGTCTTTCAAAATCTAGGAACTATGACAGGGGTACTGATGAGCAGCCCCAATGATAGGAAAGATGAGTCAGCCACCAGGCGTCAAGCTTATTACGACCCTCACAGGGCCTCGATCGCTGAGGGAACAAAAAAGGTTGACATGGAGGATGTCCCAATCATCCCAGTGGTTCCCAAGAGGGTCATGCGTAATAATCAGCTACTCGTGATAAACGAGCAGAGTCATCATGGGAAGTTTCAACCACCTCTTCGGAGAAGAGAGAATGTGAATTGGCCGGTGGATAACGAATTTGTTCCCACTGACAACCAGTGAACGTTCTAAGTACTCTCCTCAACCAGTACTTGGAAGGGGAGCACCGACTTAGGAGCCAATGGTGCCACCAGATCTCACACCCGAAATCAGAGATTATGTCACCCGTTTAGTGGAACAAGCGATCCCTAGGGTGGACGTTGCCAATGAGGTTCAACTCTATCGGACTCCTTACCCTGATAACACTGATCAGGATTACCCCTTTCCAAAGGGATACCACGTTCCTAAATTCGACCGTTTTTCGGGCGAAGAAGACATTTCGCTTGTGGAACATGTCGCCTGTTTTAACCATCAGGCTGGGGAAGCTGCCACAAACGGCTTTTGGAAACTTCGTTTGTTTCCAAGCTCTCTCACAGGAGCGGCTTTCACGCGGTATGAAAACTTCCCCCTAATTCTGCGAGAAACTGGGATGACATGCAGGTCTAATTCACGCTGGCGTTTGCTCAGACTGACCCACCGGTGGCTTTATAAGATCTCACTCACATGAAACAACAACCTGGTGAGCCAGTGGCTGTCTTTTTAAACAAGCTTCGAAAGGCACGACTTAGGTCTAAAACCTCTGCATCCGAGGCCGAGCTCACTGCTATCGCTCAAAACTCCCTTCTCCTTCAACTTAGAAATAAATTAGAAGGAGAAGTGTTCAGCTATTAGAACGAGTTGGCCACAAGAGCTATCCGATATAAGAATCTCCTTAGAGAGAAAGCATAGGTAAAAGGGAGTTTGGTCACGGGACCCTTGCAGACTTATCAAGCGGAACCAGTCGTGGATGTAGACATCGCGGAATATGTGAAAGGCCAACCTTTAACTTGCTACGAGTTGACCAAGAAAAACTTCCGGGCCAAAGCATCCCAGAAAACACAGAAGGAAATGAAGTACTCCTTCGATGGGGCAAAAGCTGACGAAATCTTCGAGTTCAAGCTCCAAAATTGACTATTTCGACTGAAATCAGGCCATAGAATTCCTCGTACCGATAGAGAAAAGTCGAGGAATTAATGTCATTTGCATGGGGTCATTCACCCATACTACTAGGGACTACATCACGTATAAGAACTTGGTGCAAGACCTTATTGAGTCTAAGGAACTACACTTCCTAGACTCGTAAGATCAGGCGCTAACAGAATCGCATCCATTTGGTGATTCAGCTGACGTAAACGCCTTTGATGTCCATTGCCTGACTGTGCTTCCTTTGCCAATGCAGGGAGACAATACAACCAGCAACACTAAAGGTAGCCCAGTACTTAGAAGAACCCGCCGCAGTGACCTGGCCGCGGGCATGCATTGCGTTGGAATAACGAGTGAACCCTGGAAAATACAAGACAATCCACAGGTTCATGATCCACAAAGGGTCATCTGCTCGGCACCAGGAAAAGTTAGCCGGGTCGGTTGTCGCCCGATAAAGCCCGTGATAAATCAGGCTCAGCGGAAAGTGAGCGAAGGCCAGAGGCTTCGATTTGTCTACATTAGTAGCGTTGACAAGGCAGGCGGCCACTCTAACCATAAAGCGATCGAGGAGTTTTCCTCGATTCCAGCAGATGTACTTGGATAACCACTCCAAGTAAAACTCGAACTCTTCCTGAAATCCCCACTTAGCAACTTCGCTGACACGCTCTGAAGAATTAAATTTCAAGTCAGCGTGCTCGTAGTCGAAGCAAAGAGGGGCTCCGGAAAGACTGCAACCAGTCAAAAAATAGATGTCTTCCAAAGTGATTGACATTGGTCCCATCGGGAGGTATAAACAATTGACGACGGGGTTCCAAAACGAAAGCAACCCGGCACACACAGATAGGTTGGGCTCGACTGGGGAACGACATATGTCAATCAGCACCTTGATCCACATCGCTTCCCATGCAGCACCCTTTTTCTTCATCCACTTGGAGTCCCAATCTTGGTACACCTTACTCCTAGGAGACGGAAAGCATCGGAGGTGCACCCATGCGGACGGCCCCACCCGAACGGCTTAAATTCGCCAGGGGATAACATAGCGGGCAATCTGCTGATGAAAAGGAATGACCTTTCCACATAGGAAAAGACGAAACGCTTGTAAAAAAGAATGACATTTCCACATAGGAAAGGACAAAACACTTGGAAAAAGGAATGACCTTTCCACATAGGAAAAGACGAAACGCTTGTAATCAGGAACATACGGACCCATGGTTTGTTGGTTCGGTATCCGAGCACCATATTCTGACTCCGCTTCATTACAAGGAAAAACGTGAAACTGATGAGACTCAGCAAAGGCTCGTTGAAACATAGCCGCATCACCCTCCTCACGGGCCGGAGAGACCAAGAATGACGGAGAAGAAGCACCGGAATCCATGGGAGTTAGAGAAAACAAGGGTCTCTGAAAATACGAGAAAGAAGAAGAAGGGTTTCTGAGTGCGTGAGCGGAAACCCCAACCCCTAAAGGACTTTATGCTCCTAGAAACCGACAAGAGAGTTGAGGCCCAAAAGGGACGTCGCCTGACGACCAGGGTCCAACAGTGACGCCGCCTCACTTACAAAAGGCAACATCGCTTCGCTTGGAAACTGATGATGATTCAAAAGTCATAAGTGGGTAACCGAAAAGACTTAAGAAACACATTTTTCCTCATTCAAATCTATTCATTACATGGACTTGATTAATGAGGAATATACAATGAAAGAAACGTAAATAACTCAGTAGACGACGTTTCCGCTCATCAAGAAATGCTCTATTGAGGATCTTACGAACATTTCTAGGTATTCAAAGGTTCATCCACAGAACCAGACATACACCCGTTTCCTCCCTCATATGGAGAAAATCCTTAGCTGTAAATGGAAACCTCTTCATTAGACGTGGGGGTTAATCCCTGGTCTTCAAGGGATACTAGGTAGGTTCCCCCGGATGCTATGATGTTGAAGACCTGAAGCCTGGTCGGATCCCCCAAAAGCCGTGAGACTAGCAAGACGAGGATGGAACAATGATTTCCCCTCATGGTTTTATAGCAGCCGTACAGATTTAGTGGCGCTAAGAAGCATCAAAGGATAGCCTGACCAGACACCACCTAGGATGGTGTGCCGAAGAGCTTGCTCAGGCCCTCCACCCTTCCAGATCAACTTTTCAAAAGGGAGAAAGGAAGCTCGGGGGGACATATACACCATTCTCGTAAGGTGATAGACATAGACTCTCAAGCAAGCTAAGGTGATGGACATAGGCCCTGGGTAAAGTACCGAAGGATGGAAAACCTCATGGTTTCGCTATTTTCAAAGGAGATGGTTTGCGATTTAGGAGACAAACCGGGCATTGCTATTTATAGCGGGCTATGAGAAAAATCAATGCTCTGACCGAAAATATTATGACAGAGATTTCGGGTATCCCAACAGTGTTTCCATAAATCTCAACCGATGCACCTCGGGGATATCGACGGTCAAGGATTTATGTTCGCCTACACAGACTACTTAATTGTAGGGGAATGATTACATGGTCTTTTTCAAGGCGAGACATATAACTTAGTTTGCCTTGAGGGGGTCTTATATGTTTAGCAACAGAAATTATGGGCCACAGATCTCGACCTCATCTGTGGATCGACAGTCCAGAATACAGGCCCAAGGGACAGGAAGTCCAGTAAGGAGGTCACCACAAAAACACACCAGTCGAAGGTTTGTTGGGCGAAACAGTCATCAAGCGACAAGGTTACCAGGCGATGGGCGACAAGGTCAATGAAGCTACAGTAAACTGGGCGAACGAGGAAATTCTACGGCGAAGGACAATGGGCAATATGGACGATTAGTAGCCATTAAAAAAGGTTCGAAACAATCTCAGGATTTGGAAGGGAATTGTCACCGAGTTCGGTCATATGGAAAGAAGATATTCCATGAAGACTGGTAACAAAGGAAGCGTAACATATGTGTAATATTTCGTTATCGTATATACGAAGATATAGCTTAGTATTAATGGTCGTTCTTAGGCATTGTATGAAGGACACCTCTCTACAGACGAACATATTGTCATGTTTATCTTCAAGCGTTCCAGCATTCAAGCTCTCTTTGTGCTCCTGCGTTCCTGCTTCCCTCCGAAGGCATCGTCGATGGTATCCGTAGGTGCTTCTGCTTAAGCGTGTACGTCCGTGGCCTTCCTTCTCTCTTTTTTTTTTTTCATACGGCGACCACATTGATCCCAAGAACAGCCGTAAATTGCTATCAGAGCGTAGCTTGATCAACGACGAGGGATTAATAGATAAGATCTTGGATAAATGTAATGGTTCTCCTCTGAAGATACTTCTGTTCAGTGGTCTTTCTGCAGCCTTCGAGAACAATGACCGGGACTCTTCCCCTTTGGCATGGTACCTTGACCTCGAGGAGGATTGGTGGCGACAAGATCTTAGGTCTCTAAGCTACGGTAGCCTTCCTTCTTGGGTAAAACCTTCTTTCATATACTTGTGTTTGTTTCCCAAGGAATATGAGATATCAACAAGGAGGATCTTTCATTTATGGCATGCCGAAGGCCTGGTCCGTTGGAATGGACATTTTACGGCCGAGGCCTGCTTTCGAGAATTGGCAAATAGGAATTTGGTGCAGGTGGTGAGGCGAAGGGAGGAGGATGGGGGGCCGAAGACATGTCGCGTGTCGGGTTACTTGCACGACTACATCTCAGAATTTGCGAGTAAATTCGGGCATATCCATGACCTTCAGAATGATAACAAGGAGGTTTTATGGCCGAGTCATCCAACCAGCGTATTGCATTGGCTTGCTCGATATTCCAGCAACAACACGAGCCTCCCACCCCAAGACGCCAAGACAGCATCCCATATCCGATCCTATGTTTCTTTCAACATGCATAAGTCGGGGATACGGTCGAGAGAGGTTAAACAGCTGCCGGCACCAAATCGAGACAGCTTCTTGCTTAGGGTGCTCGATCTCGAGGGCGTTTACAAGCCGAAGCTGCCCAAGCAGTTTGGGTATTTGCTGCCGAATTTGAGAAACCTCGGACTGAGATGGACGATCCTTGACTCGCTGCCAGAGTCCGTCTCAAAACTCTCTACACTTGAGACAATCGATCTGAAGTACACCAACGTGACCGAGCTCCCGAGTTCGATCCTTGGCCTGGAATACCTCCGACACCTTTACCTGAATGGGGGATCCTTCAACAAGTGCAATCAGACGGAATTCTGCCTGGGAAGCCTCCAAACGCTTTGTGGACTCTCCATAGGGGCGAAGGGCGTGTCCTTGACTATGCTGGGGGGTCTCAAGGGGCTCAAGAAGCTAGGGCTAACATGTTACGCACCAGTCATACCAGAATTAATCAAGACCATATCTACCATGACGAAGCTCGAGTCACTCCGGCTCCGATCAAGGGATCTGTTCGGGCAGCCTTCCTATATCGAACTGGGTGAGGAAATGAAATCAATGCAATCTATCTCAAAGATGTACTTGCTCGGGTCGTTGGACAAGAACAGCTTGAGCTATCTGCCCAAGAACCTGCGAGTTCTAACTCTGTCCTTGTCCGAGATGAACTTCGACCCAATAGAATATCTTCAAGAGTTATCAAATCTAGTTACGTTGAGGCTCTTTGGAAATTCTTACATTGAACAAAGGTTGGTTTTCAAGGAAGGTGCATTTCCGAGCCTCCGAGTGCTGAAGCTGTGGAAGCTAGTGAACTTGGAGAAGCTCGAGATTCAAGAAGGGTCGATGAGCACTGCAGGAGTTGGACATGAGAGATTGCACTAAAGTAACGGAAATCACTGGCATCGAGAACGTGCCAGAACTGAAGCTGATCAAGCTGACTCGAGTGAAAGAGGACTTTGCCAAGTGGGTCGAATCAAACCCGCCGAGCCGTGTGACCGTTGTTATATGTGGGGACTTAGCTATCTCTTCTCCCGAGGTATGTCCAAAATTCTAATGAGATTTCGAGGGGCAATCATCTTGATGCGGTTAAAATTCATTAAACTGGTATCGCTCCTTGACATTTGGAAGAACTTCTCTTGAAGGATATGAAAGAAGCCGAAGAAGAGGCTCGAGGACGAGGATAACAGTCCGGACCAGCATGACCAGTATAATCAATCGGACGATGAAGACGAAGAGGAGGAGTTAGCGGGAGATGAACCTAATTTTGGATTTTGATAGTGGTGAGGATGCTCACGATGGGATCCCCAAAGAAGATTGAGAACTCGTAGAGATAGGACAATTTTTAAATTACCCTTTGAAATTCACATTTCGGCCAATTAAGTCTCCTATCCACGTCCATTTTTCATTGCGAATAATCAAAATCAAAATCATGTTTCTCTTCTATCCTCATCTCGATCGTCGGTCAGATATGAAAGGCTTTTTGCGACCTCAAGGAGCATCGGCAGGGGTAAGAATTAGTGACCAAGTTTGCGTCGTCATCCATGTTCATGACAGAAACATCCATGTCTAACTCGGGAGCGGCTAACGTCCCGTGCGTGGGACGCCCCCCGCATTGTACTAATTTTGACCCTGATTTAGCACATTGTACTAACACCAATTAGCACTTGTTATTACTAACGATGTACTAACTACAGTGTTAGTACATTGTACTAATGGGTACTATTTTTGTACTAGTACAATTAGTATAATATACTAATGGTCACTGTTTTTGTACTAGCACAGTTAGTACAATCTACAAAACTTTTTTAGTACATTTTTAGTACATTACAGGTGTACTAATTGGTACAAAACAGTAACAGTGATTTTTAGTACAATGTACTAACGATTGCTAGTACAAAAACACTGACTAGTAGTACAATGTACAAACACTGTACTTAGTACATCGTCAGTAATTATAAGTGTACTAATGGGTACTGTTTTGGTACTAGTACAGTTAGTACAATGTACTAATGGTACTGTTTTGGTACTAGTACAGTTAGTACAATGTACTAATTGTACTGTTTTCGTACTAGTACAGTTAGTACAATGTACTAATGGTACTGTTTTCGTACTAGTACAGTTAGTACAATGTACTAATGGTTACTGTTTTTGTACTAGTAATGGTTAGTACATTGTAGTACAAATCACTGTTACTGTTTTGTACCAATTAGTACACCCGTAATGTACTAAAAATGTACTAAAAAAGTTTTGTATAATGTATTAACCATTACTAACTGTACCATTAGTACATTGTACTAACTGTACTAGTACAAAAACTGTACCATTAGTACATTGTACTAACTGTACTAGTACAAAAACAGTACCCATTAGTACGTTGTACTAACACTGTAGTTAGTACTAACAAAACCGAGCCTAAATCCGAGCCCGGCGTCAACGTGAAATTACAATTTTGGACAAACCCCCGTTCCCCAAAAGACTTCGTCTAAGTGTTGGTCTTATTCCCAGGTGAGTTTCCCCCGGAAGGTCAGATTCTTCTCTTCGCGTTTCAGTTTTTTCTCCCCGACCGCGTTACCTCCCTTTGATGCTACTTCAGGAAATAAGGCCAGACAACGAAGGTACGTTCATGGGTAGGTACGGGATGGATGGGGCTTCCAGTGGGGTCAATTAGGGTTTACCGATCTGTCGGGCCGTGGTTGCGTGGGGTGTTGGTCCGTCGGGGCGGTGGCTGTGGGTATCGTCAGGTGCGAGATCGTACGGGTGAAGTGGTCGGTGAAGTGGTTTCCCGTGGACGTGGGTAATTAGGGCAAGGTCGTTCCCTCAGGGCTTTGGGTGTTTAGGGTTTAATCGTACACTGTGGGTGCCGTAGGTATTGTGGATGTTCGCTTGGGCGTAATTGGGGCAGCGATTAATCCCATTCTTTGATAGTTGGAATGGATTGGTGTGGTTTCATTCACGTGGGTTTGTTATTATGTTTGTTGCTTATGTGTGGGTGTGTTCGCCGTCGGGACGGATTAGAGTATTGATTGATACCCTCGATTGCTTAGGTATATCAATCATGGATATGGAGGACATCAACATTCGTGAAAATCAAGAGATGGAAGATTTCAGAGAAGATCCGGCGGATCGGTCAGCCAGTAAACGGACCAAGTCATCTGGCCATGAGAAGGTGAATTCCCGGTCGTTCGTCCTGCGTCCGAAGAAGTTGGAGCAATAAGGTTTTATGCTAACTCCATTTGGTATTGTCGTAGGATTACATATACACATGGTGTAACCCGAAGAAGTTGTGGGCGCTTTTCAATTCATTCGACGAGGATAGGAAGGCCGTGGTAAGAGAAGTTGGGTTCGGGGGGCTACTGCACATGGCCAGCCACAACATGAACCACAGAGCGTTGAGGCTCTGCTTGAGGATGTTCGACCCAACGAGACGAGTGATTGTCATTGACGACTTGGAACACAAGTTGAGACCTGCAGATGTAGAAGTGATTCTGGGTCTGACTTGTATGGGATCTCCCGTTCCAATGAAAGGCTCACTCGAATATGTTCGACCCGAGTTACGGGAGCACATAAAACTTGGGCGGATATCAATGAAGTCTGTAGAGGAGAAGTTGCGCGATCGGCAAGCGACGGATGAACTATTCAAGGCCGAGCTGGTGCTATTCATCCTGGGGTGCTACCTCTGTCCAGGCACTGCGTTTGACATCCCAAGGGGATATCTACTGTCAACAAGTGACGCGGGATCGATTGTGAATTTCGATTGGGCGACTCACGTGTTGGATACATTGTGCGATTATGTGGGGACGTGGAAATTGAAGAAGGCCGCGCGTTACATAGGCGGATGCGTACACCTCCTAATCGTAAGTACTTCTGTTTGTAATGCATTTCCCTCCAAATACATATGACGCGCAAAATTTGCGATCGACGTTTTTTTACCGCTGCGTCATGTTAAGATGTTTTTCACAACAATGTTTGCAGGTATTTTTTGCCTGCAAGGTCAGTAAACCAGGATCACCGCTTTCAATATCTGGTCGGACGGCCCCGTTATGTGCGGAGTGGGATGATGCCCGGTTGCACGCATGTTTGAAAATGTCGGACGACATTCACCTTGAGAAGGTATGATGTGGCTTATTGAACTTTCTTTTTGCCACTGCCAGCTTCGAACAATGGCCATATTAGTCGTACATATCCAGGTTGAGGGGTGTTCTCAGACGGGTAACGTTGATGCTCGCGCAGTGCCGGATGAAGTCGACGACATTCAGATGCTGCTACAGAACGTAAAGGTAAAACATAAACTAAGCTCCAACCGATTAAGTTCACAATGATTCAGGAACATGCTAAGCCCCAAACGTTGATATTGCTGAAGGGCGTTGATTTCCGTGTATGATTTGTGGAGCACGGCATGGATGACCTAAAGCGGCAAGTACGCACACTGTTACTTGAGGTCAGAGAGGTCCGGAGCATTGTTTGTGGCCTGGCAGACGCAATAACTACCCGTGGAGCAGCACGTAACGAGAAATCGCCGATGGAAAACGTCGCGGCCCAGGTGCTGAATTCTTCAATACCACGGCAGAGGTGGACCGAGCTGTGCCAATTGAGGACAATGAACAGCAGGACCCACTGAATGAAGCAGGCCCTTCTGCTGTTAACAAGAAGAAGGTAGTAGTTGAAGTCGGGTCACTGCTACAGTCCCAGGGCTTCGACGATTCCCTGCCCACACCTGATATCGAGCAGCATTCACCAAAATCTAATGAAGGCTCGGAAGCAATGGAAAGAAGGGTGATGGCTGTTCTCGACAAAATGACCCTATTGCTAGGACAACAACAAGCCAATCCTGGGGCAGGGAACGATATCGTCGATTGCTTGTCACAGCCACAGGCAGTCGACGTGTTACAGAGGGTGGTGTCACCCGAGGAGCCACATCGCATTGAAGACAGGATCGATGACATACCCGCATCACCACCTGCGCAACACCACGCCGTTAACAAGGTCAGATCACACAACATTTCAGTTTCGTCGACGTACTTCGTTAACTGTTAAACCCGGTTAATCCGGTTTCTTTATATTGACGTGTTATTGTTTAATACGGTTGTCATAGGAGAGTTTTTCTTCCACCAATCAGGTGAAGAATCCGGATAAAGTTCAGACCCGTCGTGCCTCGGCGCGTAAGCCGTCCGTCTACGCGACATCTCCCTTCGTTACGGATAAGGCAGGGCCCCGACGATCGAAGAGACTTCGTGATAATATTCCGGAGGTATATCATCACTCTTCACCCGTAGGTGTAGGGTGTCGGCGTAGCATTCAGCGATATTAACCAACTAGTCTTAAAGAAGTTTGTTAATATGTTAATTTATAGGACATTGATAAACTAATTCCGGAAGATGTTGATTTAGGAGAGTTGAAATCTTTCAACGTGGGAGATTGGAATTTGTTGTCCTATGCTTGGAATGAACTGCTCAATCCCAGGTTGGATTTTCTTGTTATGCATTGTATTTTATTATGTGCTCGAGAGTGTAGGGGTTCGTTATTCCGACTGCACTGTGATTTTATCATGCTATGATATTTATGTTGTTGCAGCGAACTGCTTTGTTTGGGACATTCTGTCAGTATTTCAAGGCATGGAATGCTAACTCTGAAACCAAATAGGTGGATACAGAACGACGTACGGATGTGCTTCACCAGGAAATGCAATGCTTTAGTAATTGTCCCTTGCAACGACATTCATAGCGATGATCTGTATTGCAGATCATCAACTACCACGGGGTCATGTTGAGCAGCGCCCAACCGGACGACGGACCCACGCGATGGTATCTCTCTAGCTGGTTGGGGGTATGTCGAAATCATTGTAACATACAAATTACGATCATTGACAAATTGAATATGAAGTTATCGTCATTGGGCAGAACATTGCCAGTGATCACTATCGACGATCGGCAGAATCTTCTAAAATTGTTCAAGCCCAACATCGGATCCAATGATTGCGTCCAGTTGGTAACTTAAATGTTTTCATGATGTACCACCAAATTGATCGTTCTTTTCTTTGTACATATAGATTTGCTTATAATTTCATTTACAGATATACATACCGGTGTGTCTATCGGAGTCACACTGGTGCCTACAGGTGGTGAACTTTCACGCAGGCGAAGTACTAGTACTTGACACGATGAATAAGGGAGCATCGAATGTCCATGGGAGAATGGACCTGCATGTTCGTGTGCTGACCCTGCTGAAGGTTATTTTGGATGAGAATGCCCAGCAATCGAGTCCGCGCACCGTTCAGGACATATGTTCATGGCCCGTTCGTTGCCCGGCTTACGTCCCCCAACCTTTCATGTTGGGCAACGCGTAAGTATTGTTAACCCACAACAATGAATTATAGACATGAAAACACTGATTTCTTTGTATGTTTTTTAGCGCTGATTGCGGAATTTTCGTCATGAAGTTCATGTCCATGTCGGACCCAACAGAGTGTCTTGCAGATGTGGTGAGCTAACGCAGCGGGAAAAATAATTGTATAACAGGGACTTCATGTATAAGCATCTGATGAGAACCATTGTTATTGCGGCTTGCAGCGTGTACGCGATTTAGACAGGTTTCGTCTTGCGATAAGTCTGATCAAGTGGCCGGGAAACGGACTGAAGAGCATGGTGCTGGGTAAGCTGAAGGATCGCCGAAAGCAGAGGGCACGTGCAGCGAAAGGATTACCCCAACCAAGAAAAGCTAGCTAACATCTGATAGTAGCAGTGGTGTACATAGCAGCATCTGTAAGTAACGGATCATTGAAAGCTGCCACAAAAAGGTTGGAACTCGAACAACCACCTCAGATGTCCGACAGGTTTTGTTAGTACTGTTCCGTAATAGGATGCCATCGTAGTAGCACAAAAATTTTTTTGTCGTTGTGCACACTGTACGGCAGACATTGTAAATACCTGGGGCTTATATATTCATCTGGCCGACAACGGACTTTCCCTCGTCTAGACTGGCTTCTTGCATTGCAGTTGCAGTGAACTCCGAAATTGTGTTTAATTTATCCGTTTCCATATTGCAAATACCATATTGATTAAACCTTGGCATAGTCGGCAGTGATTCCCACCCCAGAAGCGCCTTCTTTCGTTTACCCTTGTCACCTCGGAACGGACTTGCCTTGCCGTCAGACACCTCCATACTTTCAAGAGCTACCGTCAATTCTTGTATGGACTTGCGGACTTGCACGTAGGCGGCTTCAGTTTTGCCTCCAAGAAAACATAAATGACGGCACGCCGTCATAAGAATACCTTGTCTAAATTCTTCAGTAGTCGCGTCGTGCCCGGAGCCGCCTGCGATAGAAGAATATGATAATCGTGCTCCCTTTGTCCAACGTTGCAGCACGAGCGGCGGTGGGATGGACTTGACGCCTTCGATCTTCATAATGTGGAACATATGTGCGCAAGGCAGTCCGTACGTTTCGAAATGTACGCAACTACAGGTCAACGACGGACGATGTTTGCCTGAATAAACTTCAACCCCCAGTGATTCCTGCTCGTAACTTCGCAGCCGATATACTCGATTAATATTTCCATCTATCATACCTTCGACGAAGAACAATGCTTCCTTGTGGATCTGCAAATAAACCTTACGAAACGATACTAGAGTGTAGATCCGACTTGTGTCCGCCTCGAGGCTGCGCAACATGGTTCGCAATTGATATGCCTTACATGTCGAATTGTAATCCGCCATACTTTCCTTATGGCGCAGGTCTGCGACGGCTTGCTCGTAGTGATGTAAAAATTCGTGCACTTTGTGCTTCGTCTTCAGGTACATTTTCATGAATGCGTGCATCCCTTCGCAACGCTGCGTGCTTCTAAGAGTAGCCCAGAAATGTCCTTGACAATACGTCATCCACCACATTCGTCTGCTATCGTACAACTGTTGTAGCCAGCGAATGTTAACCGACCCAGTATTTTTCATCATATCCTCCCACTCTGGCTCTACCTCATCGATGGACTTCGAATTGTACATGAAGGCAGAGATGCATCGTCTCAGCATCGGATCATGTACCCTACGGACAATAGTGCGACTCATATGCCAAAGGCAAAGACGGTGTCTGGCTATTGGCCACGTTTCTCGTACGGCGGCGATCATCGATCTATCGGCATCGGTGACAACGCTGATAGGTACTTTGGACCCCATAACCTTGGCGTGCGTACTTAAAAGCCAAGTGTAATCCTCTACTGACTCAGAAGCCATTAAGGCGGCCCCGAAGACAATGGTCTGGTGATGGTTGTTGACTCCGACGATGACAACTATTTGCATACCATATGCATTCGTCTTGAAGGTTGAATCTAAAGGGACAACGTCCCCGAATGCATTGTAATCCAACTTAGATTTTGCGTCTGACCAGTACATACGGACGACTTCGCCGTCCTCAATAGCTGTCACCAATGACATGCCTTGATCGCAACCTTGTCTGGACAGTAGATATGCATATGCAGCATTAAACATCGAGCAACTTCCAGATCCTTCATCCTTCAGCTTGCGATTGTTCATGTCTTTCATTAAGAAGCCCACCCGTTCGTGCCCTCCAGAAGCGTAAACCAGCAGACGCATAATGTTGCATTGCCTGAAACCTACGCTTAACATTCGATTCACGGCCGCCATGTCCTCATTAGTCACTGCTCGCCTTTCGCACATGAAACACGATAGAGGGCCAGGCACCAACGCGTGATTGTGAGATAAATTCGCTACTGTGATATACCAACGACCGTTGGTGTCCTTTGCGGTTCTAACCTCGCAGGGACAGCCTGACCTCGTGGACGGCCTCATTCGCGATGACCCGTCAACGGCGGATCTTCTCCTCGGATGGCCTTCTCGCGAGCATACCCAACTATGCATTACGGGCTCGCCGCTTCGGCGACGTCGTATGTCATTTTTCCTCGTAGAGAATCCGTGTGCCCGTCCATACATCCTGAAAAGTTGACCAACCTCATCTGCTAAACCAAAAGTCATCTCCATCATCTTCTCCTCCGACAGTCCCGACACGATCATCAGACAGTCAGCTGTGTCCCCAGCCGCCATAGTTTCCTACCCAGAAGGGCTGTGCTCACTCACACTGCGAGGAAACAGCGATCAAACCCTTCCGAGCTCACAGTTGGGACAGTGCTCACGGAGCGACCACCCACCTGCACCCATTGCAACTGGGTATGGGGATTCAGCAAAATACTTGAAGTTTCATGGACATGCGGAAAGCAGTAAAAGGAAACCTCGTTAAACCCCCAGTTACTTTATTCTATGCATTGTCGCTCTGGTGATCCAATAAGAAAACATCATACGACTATCTACAAGAACTAAAAACAACCCACGCGTATCTTCAAAACTGATTGCGCAAACCAAATAAATGAAATGAAAAAACCAACCCCAGAATCCAGAACACTGAACGACCAACAGGACTGCGTTGGGATAGATGGCTGTAATTTCTGAACAAGTTGCACTTGCCTGCTGGGGATTATTAAGTAAAATCTCAGACGTTAGATTTTCACCTTGCGTATCCATATGAAGTTATCCAGTAGGTGAACCTACCGAGCGGAGTCTTCTACAAAACATGATATTAATATAACAAAATAAAAAAGAATAACCTACCAGCGTGGAAGTAGAAGGCATTTAATTCATTGGTCATCATGCTTACAGGGCCGCCGGTTTGATCTGTGTGCAGGACTTATCCGACTGAACATTAATAATCCACCAACCACGCTCAGAGAACTTGAAGCGACATGGAACCGTCGATACTGCTCCCATTAACTTCCCTCAGCCAACTCCAATTGTAATACCGATTTCTTCTATCCCACTCACCCTACGGGAACGTGCCCACTAAGCCACTTCCACCGAAACACAGACGCGGTAACCAAACAATTAAGCCTCCCCAGATGAACGGCAGCACATCGCAGGGCAGCACGACAAACGGCACTACGCCTCTGCGGAACTACGACATCCAGGTATGCTCCGTCCGACCCATACTATGTGAAAAAGCATGTCGTGTGAGATTGGAGAATGGTACGCGTACACTGCAAGACCGCCCGGGCTACGACGTTATTTTTTACGTCCGTTTGCCGACCAACTTCCACGCTCAGTATTGCAACGGAGAGTGGGTACGCGATCTGCGTGCTACGCTGCTGCACCTGCTGGATAGAGAGCCCCATTTAAGTGAAACAAACTGCGATGCCACCTTTGAACGTGTCCTCCATACCATCCACCTGCCGATACTGAAACTGCTGCGTCCGGGCACGAACAAGCTGCTCGTGAGGCTAAACAGGGTTTCACTACGTTTAGCGACCATGTTTTCCGAAAACAGGATATTCCAGATGCGACTGAAACTTGAGGTGTACGACAACGTATACGCATGGGAGTTCATCTTGAAGGACACTCGGGGTGTCGTCGACCTGGCGCTGGCGGAGGGCATCCACGATATGGATATGCACAACGAGCTGCCCTTCCTCATCTGGAGATGCCCGCCCTTCGCCAACAATGGCTCCTTCATCTCCGCGGCGCTGGACCTCTTCTCCCACCAGAAGACCTCCATTGCACTGGTCATCGGTCCCCCTGAGTCCGCGATGAATGACCCAAGGAGCATATGTGCGGCCTTTCCATTAGGCAGCCTTCACCATGTCAATTCTTGGCGTGGGGGCGACTTCATCCTATGGAGGCGGGACGAGGTGAGCATCCACTTCTTCGAGGAGCAGAGCGGATCGGCCAGTGCACTTGTCGTGGTACGTGCTCGTATAAATACCTGGATTAAGTTCTCATCAACTTTCGCACGCACATTGATCATATGCATCTTACTTTCCAAGTAGGACTACCCAAGGAACCTGTTTTTGGACGTTTAGCACCCCGGGTCTATGTCGGCAAGATGCATATGCATATTTCTCTTCGACTGGAGTGGTCCTCACAGATGGTGGACGCGATAATTTTTGTTTTAATAGGCCATCGGTCCCATTTCGTGACCCAACTTACGCTGCAAAATTTAGCTCTTGTCCGGTATACGCGGATGGGGAAAGCATTCTCTACTATAAACCCTACTGTAAAACTTCGCTGATGCTCTTTCTTGCTCCCATTATATGCGTTCGTCGTCTCCAACCCCTTACGCTAACTTCGAGACTCCCTGCCGTGTACGCCGCATACGATGGTCCCCATGCAAATTCAGACCCTTGTTGTTTACTAGACGAACTATAATCCTACTGTTTCATGGACACAAACTACGAACCGATGGAGAACGAGTGCATGTGGGGATGAATGCATTGCTTACATTACGAGAGAAACCCTTACTTTCAACAACCGCAGCACATCATTAATTTCGAACTGACAGGGAACCTAATCACTGCTCGCATTTACTAATAAATTAAGGTGGCAGTTTACAAATTGTTTTACCCCTGCTACCACTCCGCGATTTTAACAGCCACCAGTCGAATCAACCATGGTGAACGGCAGCAGGCCATCGTCCAACTTCCACGTCCAGGTAAGCTCCTTCCGACCGTACCCCTGTGAGAAAGCATGTCGGATCAGGGTAGAGTTATGGTCCGGAACTGGCGTATCGCCGGGCCGCGCTGGCTACAAGGTTACTTTCGACGTCCGTCTACACACAAACCTCCAGCTTCAACAGGGTAATGGAGGGTGGGTGCGTGATCTGCGTGTTACTTTGCTGCAAATGCTGGGTATGGAGCCTCAAATAGACGAAAACAACTGTGCGCCCACCATGGAACGTCTGCTCCGGTTCTTGCACCTGCCACTACTCAACTTTCTGCATCCGGGGACCAATAGGATACAACTCCAGCTAAACAGGCCGTCCCTTCGTGTAGCAACCGCGTTATCTGAGAACAAAATATTTCAGCTGCGTCTCCAGGTCGAAGTGTACGACGACTCACCGGTGTGGGAGCTCATGTTAAATGACACCCGAGGGACGGTCGACCTGGCGCTTGCACAGGGCGTCGGTGATTTCAAACATGAAAAAGGAGATGTCCGTCCTCGTTTGGAACTGCCCAAACTACCGTAACGAATACTTCTTCGTCAACGCTGCAGTTGAACTCTTCACCGTCCAGAACACGTGCATGGCGGTGGTCGCTAATATCCCGTCCACCGCACTGAACGATGCAGCCAGCTTATGCGAGCAGTTTCCATTCAGCGACCATCACGTTCTGCATTCTTGGCAAGGCGGCGCCCTCGTCCTGTGGCGACGCCAACGGATCAGCATTCATTTCTTCGAGGAGATGGTCGCAACGGCGAGTGCTATCGTTATGGTACGTGTACGCCTACTCAACCCAAATAACTTTCCATTCGACCTTCATACGCTCGTAACACATCTGCGTTGTATGTATGTCTACGCAGGACTACCCGAGGAACCTCTTCTCCGACTTGTGAAAATTAAGGACTCTTCGTGCTAGACGTAATTCCCTTTTGTAGAACGTGTGTGACTACGGTATGTCAACGCCCTGGCGGGGTTCCAAGCCGCATCATAACATCGCGGCCAACAATTTTTGGGCACCTCGCATCCTCTGTGTGCTTTTGCGTTGTAATATCCCTTACGAACGTCGGAATTGTGTAGTCCCCTTTAATATCGCCGTGGACTTCGCGGTGTCCTCGGGAGAACATAACCTGCAGTTCGACTTGGTTTCCTACAATTCCTGTGACCCCCTTTCACCAACTTCCATGTCACCGTTACCCCGACTTTCTTACCTGCCTCAGCAACTCGTCCTCACCGCGATCTCCCTACATCGCAGGCTTCGAATCGAAAATGCGTGGGTGCCCGTCACTGGCCGCAAGTATCTACACAAGCTGAGGATCGGTTTCCCGGCCAATACCGTGCCCCAGACCCTAGCTGAGCTGGGAACGCACAAACTCACTTTTAATGGGCAAAATGGTAATATCACCCCCAAGGCAGGATTGGAGTTACGCTAGGAGTTAGGCTACTGCGAATTACTAATTACTAACTACAATGTTAGTACAATGTAGTAATGGTTGTCGTTTATGTACTAATGGTTACTGTTTATGTACACTAGTACAATTAGTACAATGTACTAAAAATCACTGTTACTGCTTTGTACCAATTAGTACACCTATAATGTACTAAAAATGTACTAAAAAAAGTTTTGTACATTGTACCAACCATTACTAGTACAAAAACAGTGACCCTTAGTACATTGTACTAAAAATCACTGTTACTGTTTTGTACCAATTAGTACACCTGTAATGTACTAAAAATGTATTAAAAAAATTTTGTACATTGTACTAACTGTACTAGTACAAAAGCAGTGACCATTAGTACATTGTACTAACTGTACTAGTACAAAAACAGTGCCCATTAGTACATTGTACTAACACTGTAGTTAGTACATCGTTAGTAATAACAAGTGTACTAATTGGTGTTAGTACAATGTACTAAATCAGGATCAAAATTAGTACATTGCGAGGGACGTCCCATGCACGGGACGTTAGCCGCTCCCCTAAGATCTCTGCTACATCGGTGGAAGTATGGGCTCAGTAGCTGGAAATGACTATCAACACATCTGTGTTTCCGAGGGAGAAGGCGAAAGTTGATGAACTGCTTGTTTGCCTGAAAACATGCCTGAAACTGCGGCCAGACAATGGAAATCGCTGTGGAGACTGGTTACAGGGAGAGAATGACGCATTAGGAAAAGGGTCAACCACTCTCGGTTAAACATAAATTCATCATAAACAACGTTACATCAACTAATTTATAGGAAAAGCATAACAACTTGTGCATCCTCCCTTGTTTCCTAATTAGGCTTGCTCGAGTCCTTTGCTCGATTGTCCCAATTTCATCACGAAGGAATTGGAGGCGACGGGCGACAAAACGCCTATGGTCCATAGGAAAATTCGAGATGACCGGAAACAGCTCATTTCGCCCATCAAGTTTGGTGACGATCTACTGGTGAAATTGTCGGCATCACATTCAGAATGGGCTGCAACAAATAGAAAGTCCAGCTCCATTTGTGTTCTGTTTGTCATACCATGGCAGAGCTTACTAGAAACTTCAACGGTTGATATACACATGTACACGACCACCTTTCAGTCTAATTAATTTCTGAAAATTTTGGGGATTATTCGACGTCTAGATCTCTCGAGATCCCCTCGGAAGAAGGACTACGATGCGTAGATGTGCATCATCACTCGTGCCTCCGTGGAAAAATGTGTATCGCTTGCTTAACCTAGATAAGTTAGTGTTGAGTCGCCATTGACTTTATTTTGAAATATGGTATAAATTCCAAAAAACCAGGTTCGGGAATTCATACTTCTAACTCGTAGATTCTCACATACGAAAAGGTGGCGTTGCTCTGAAAAAATGACGGGCTTTGGACCCGGTTTGAAAAGAGTTTCTGATTACGGGCATTAGGATTGATTCGGGTTTTGGACCCGAACTCGTATAAAATGATCACAAGTGCAATCACAAACAATTATTTAAATCGAAGTAGGCGAGGAAGGATGGTGACCATGAGCCTATGCACCTAGGCTCGCGGCCCGTTACAGGTGGATTAGATTTTCTGAAGGCTGCACCTTCCCTCATGTACATTAGATTGATCACGATTTTTACACTCTCGGAAAAATCCACTCGGTTTGTTACACGCGTGAGAAATATATCACATAAAAAAATGAGAAAATATGATCTTATCATTTCATTTGGTAAGAAATTCATCCTATTAACACTAATACGATAAGATAGGATTGACAATATTCCAAATGCATATTCTTTTTTAGATTATCTATAATTTTCACATCAGTTCGGTGTAGATCTCCCAAATTGCGGATTACCTTAGAGCGGATATTCGATTGACTCGTCACGTCTAAATGGTCCAATGCATTCATTTTATTGACCGACGACAAGAAGCTATCAAGTAATATTTGAACAACCATGTTGACGAGTCTAACGTATGTGAACATGAACACTCATTTTAAAGGCGAATATATTCCACCCAAAGATCACTTCGTTTAAAGTAGTAGTGGATAGCCGAACCCCTTTACCATGACGCAATTACTCAAAGCCAAATTGAGGCTAGAGACCATTGATGTCGCAGGCCTTGGGAACTTCACAGCTATTCTCTTAATCTAATGAACCTATCTACATGTGCAGGCGTGGGGATCAAATAGAGGCATTCTCCCTTACTTACGAAGGTCAAAACATCGCCCTCTTGTTTCCCCAATCCGTACCAGCAACGATCTTCACCATTTACCACATCAACAACCTGTTCTATCAGAGGGAGGAGTACGGTGTCGGCAGCCCACTCTCGAAGGCGCTGCTCTTCCGTCCAGCGACAGAACTAAGCTTACTCAGGTTTATCCTCTTCCTTTCTCTTCCCTGGTTGTGTGAATAGTTTGTGTATTGAAATTGAACACGTATAGCCCGAGTTATGGCCGATTTTTTGGATGGATGCATGCTGAAGTCTACGAGGCCCGTCGCTACAGTCATTGCTTCGTGTTTTTATGCATAACTCTTCGCTCAGTACATGGATTGAGCTGATTTTAGCTCTTTGGATTCCTTGCTTAATGATGAACAACTTTCATGTTGATCACTTTCCCAAACAAACGTGTTTAACAGATGTTTTTCGTCCTTGAATGTCGACGAGTAAAACTGACTTGTTTCGTGCATCCGCGAGGCGGAAGTCGCACTCCGTTGGACATAACTTTGTTTGTATAGCTCGGATCTGCCTGAACCACTTGATATCACTTTCCTTTTGAGTTATCTAAAACTTTCATGCTTTAAAATTCTTCATTTGAGGCCTCTTCGGTCCATTGAAAATTGGGGATTGGAGTCAGCCTCGGTCTGCACCAAGGCTGATTCGGTTTTTTGGACACAACATTAACACCAAGGCTCCATTTTACCTGAAACTTATTGCATCAGATACCTCTTTTAGTGATCTAAATCTTTCATGTTTTGAAAATTTTCATTCAAGTAATAAAATCTAGTCAAATCATTATTGGAGTGCAGTGGAAGCAAAAACGTCATTGCACCCTGCAGCAGACAACTACTGTTGTAAAGAGAAATTCGTATTTTTCACATCACTCATTAGAATTTTATGCAATTGGTGCTTACAGAACCATATCTAAGTTTTCTACAACTTTCCGTAGTTTTTGCATTCGGTGACATTTGTTTGGTCTAACAATTCAAGGAAGACATGGTCCTCCTCTGCCTCTTGACTTCCAGCGGCAGAATGAGTAGTCTGTGCACCAGAAGGCATAACTTGCTCATATGAACTCTAAATAAACAAAAGTTAGAACCTAGTGTTAGAACATTCAAGCTACAACTTTTGTGTTTTACATTTCTCATTTTGAGGAACTTGAGCACACGGTCAACGGGGGTCAAACTCACCCCTGTAAGCTTTCCGACTAGAACATGTGTTGTTTGAACAGCCCCATTCATCGATTTATTGGCAGCACACCACATGTTATGTTTTCCTAAAATTTGACATGATGGATACGATTCAAGTTTTCTAGCATCTGGTAAAATTTCACAAATTTTGGAAAAGTTTACAAAAAGTTGTCAATTTTTTTAATAATCATTCAATTGCTGCAATATAAGGAAACGGTCGAAGATTGGCCGAATGGTTCTTATGTTTGTCTGTTTAATCATATATTTCGAACATTCTGCTTTCGATATTCCTTCACTCTCGTTGGATTCATAATATGTATGGATCAACGGATCGGACGTGAGACCTCTTTAGTCATTTATTTGGGATATTCTCGAAAGATCACAAGTCGACCCGATTCTCTTCCATCAAACGGTAAGTCACGCCTTACCAATCCCATTCGATTGATTTTCATTCAAATATGCTCGATTGTAATGGCGTTGCTCTCTATTATTCTCTTTGTTTTACATGTAAAACAACTGAGAACTCTCTACCAAAGGACATTGCCTTCTAGCATCCCGGAGGCTCAAACATCAACGGGCTACACAACGCCCCGTGAGTATCACTCTTACTCATATAGTTAATTCTAATTATTTAACATGTCTTAATTAGAATTTTCTGACCATTTCCACCATTTTCTCCACCGCATTCTGGTTTGATTTGTATGAAGATTGACCGAGCCTCACGGGAGTTCGACGAACCAAAGTTCGAAGACAGAAAGCTTAAAGGCGCACGTAACAGACCACGTTTGGTTGGATCTACCACGGCCTAAACGACTGTCATTCTGAAGTAAAGCCGTCCCGACCAACATTTCAGGTACAAAGGGGAGGTGCGGGTCTCCTTGATTATTTTTAATCCACCTGTAACGGGCTGTGAGCCCAAGTGTATAGGCTCGTAGACACCGCCCTTCCCCGCCCTCTATTATCTCAATAATTGGTTGTGCTCGTACGCATGTTGTTAGGCAACTTAGGTTTATTACCGTATGTTGGTGTAAATCAACAAACATGAGTTTGGGTCCAACGCCTGAATTGGGTCCAACGCCCGTTAACCAAAGTCAACTTTTTTGGAGCAAACGCCACCTTTTTGCATGTTAGAATGTAAGAGCTACTAAATAGGAATCCTGAATCGAACTGTTTTTCCGAATTAAACAGTTTTAAAGATAAGTCGGTGGCGACTCCGCAATAGCCTACCTAGGTTAAGCAATAACAACAATTTTTACGGAGCCATCATGGATGGGTAACGGCGACACGAGCCACTCCTTGAATCCTCCCTAAAATTCACCAACGAGGCCTTAAAGCAGCCTTTTGCCAGTCGCCTTCAGGAAACTGGAGTCAGTTGGCGAAATGTCCCGTAGGCCCATTCGGGAACTGAGGGCTTAACCCAAGTACCTTCTGCAACCTCCGATGCTCGAGTCGCGACGCCAACCGGGTGGAACTTGGGGGAGCGGACCCGGACTCTCGGATTGTTCGAGCCGCCACGCGCGTGCTAGACTTGAGGGCGTGCGTACATTCGCGAACTAGTTTAATACTAGACTTGATGTTTAAATGAACTCACAACCACACAATCAACTGATGATGCCGATTAATTAAATAATCGATAATGAGTCACCCTTTGCTTACCCCCATAAACTTAAAAAATGTGACCTTCCCAACTTGGAAATTCCTCACCTGTTTTACCAAACAAGGACTTTACGTGATACAATTTTACATATTTATGAAACCGGAGCCGAGAGATATGACATTTTCACGCTTTTCTACTTTAAGTAATCATCATGTAATACTAACACAAAAGTTAGTAAACTGCAGAAAAGGAGGACATGATGATGGACAGAGGCAGAGCAGTAGGTGTATTGTATTTGCGTTGAAGAATGTCATGGCTCCACTGTATTTGCAGCAATCCCTAAGAATCTACACGAATGTTCCTGTCCCTAAGAATCTACATGAATGTTCCTGTCCAATGCTTCCTTTAGCAACTTCTCATTTCGTTTCTCTTTGCCTTCCTCCATCAAGCTAGCTTCTTGAACACGATTTCCGCTTCGTATCGACCCCTTCACCTGCATTGAAAAAAAACTACACGATCCGAAAGTACCCATGCAACCAGACTAAACGAAAATAACATGGAAACTTTCTATATGTGCCTATAAATATGGGATATCTAACACTAATTATGCTAGTAAATGAGACATAACTCTACTTTCTTAGAGTTAATAATCATCAAGGCGCAATGCAACCGATGCAACTTGCCGATTTTAGGCGGGATTTCACCAATAAAGCTGTTGTTTGTCATGTTTATTATCTTGAGGAAGCTCATATTCTCGATGTACGGCAAGAATGACCTGTTGAGCCTTGAGTCCTGAAGCTCTAACTTGATGATGTCGGGGTGTTGACGTGAAAGCTAATTTTGGGCCTAAATTGATCTTAGCCCACGAAGAGCTATGTATAGCCCGTTAAGTCCAGCGACGGGCTTGTACTAAGTCTACGATCTATGTCTACACGGACCCAAGTTCGAGAAAAATGAAGATAAGGTCATGTTCGCTGGGAGTAAACTAATTCCGAGATTTCTGGAGGTCATTTGAGACAACCCCGACTTGGAGAGATTTTTTGAAAACGTGTCAAGCTCTATAGGCATAACAAGAATCGGTATAAAAGGAGAAGAGAGCCTTCCTAATCAGACACGACAAATCAAACATAGCAAATTTTGCATTGACCGTCACTCTTAGTTTTTAAGAAAAAGTTATCCAGACCCCGACCTAGGTGAACTCGTAAGAGTTTATTGGTCTTCACTTCCATCGTCTTGGTGAGCAACCGTAGCCAGGACAACAAAGTTCCGCCCTCACTCTATCGTCCTGGTGAGCAACCGTAGTCAGGATAACAAAGCTCCGCCCTCACTCCATCATCTCGACAAGCCACCGTAGCCAAGACAATCAAATTCCGCCTTTGTTCCGTCATCTCTGCCTCGGCCTACATCCACATTTCATCTGACAAGCCTCCTGCGACCAGCTTCCGACCTTCCCATCTGCAAGTCTACAACGCCGGCCATCAAGTGTATGACGTCACCACCACCCGCGCCATCCATCTTTCATTTATTTTATGGCTATAAGCATTCCATTTCTATTATAAGACATCATTTAGTATAGCTTGATCAATTCGATTAATCTTTTCATTTTTGGTTACCATATATCCGAACCACTGCGAGTGTTTCGTGCCAAATATTTCCGACGTAATCCGTTCCGACGCGAACAGGGGTGACGACGGCTACAAGTGATGCTCCGCCAATGACAGAAGTCGACAAAGCCGTTCCATGAGCTAAAAGTCCGATCAGGGTCAACCGATATCTGGATTCTGAAGTGCAGCAACGTGGCTCGATCTGTTTCATTGCTCTTGGGCAATCCCTGCACCTGCAAAGCGGAGAAGAGCAAAGACATACAATGGAGCATAACAAAGCAGGACTTTAGGGAATCTATAGCTGCTATTGCTAGTGTCATTCCATTCCTGCAGGTTTCGAGTTTTAGATAACTTCCGACATGTTCCATCAACGTATTTTAATTCAATCTGGTCCCACTTCTTGACTTGACTCATCAATACACACAGAGGGGGTAGTTGGGCTCATCCTCATTCAAGCGATTGTACCAACAATGCAGCATTTAATCAAGTTTTCATCACTCGTGGGACATGAGAAAACGAGGTTAGTTCACTCTGCGTTGGTGTGTGAGAAGACTTTTAACATGTTTTTCATGTTCGCTTAGTATCAGCCATTACTCTGGACGATGAACATCTCCCGTTCAAGAAAAATTTTATGTGATTGATTTTCAAGCAATATCATACTAGATGTTATGAACCTGCTGGTGCCCGATTTGTTCTGTAAATATGTTATGCATGTGGTTTCAGCGGCCTAGTCTGATTTTGAGATGCTTCTGTACGTGGTGGTCTGACCTCTACGATAAAATTCATTGCATGGTTTCGGTTCGTACTACCTCATGATAGTGAATTTGAATTGTTAATTACATGAATGCTTCGGCCCTGTTTGTAGCAGATGTCAAGAGCACGGAACAGGGTCGTTGCTGTTGCAACAATTCACATGAATCGTTTTTGCTTCAAGACGCGCCACGGGGGCGAACGTTTTATCATAATCGATACCCTTTTCTTGAGAGTAACCTTTTGCTACAAGTCTGGCTTTGTTTCTTATAACATTTCCAAACCATCGAGTTTATTTCGATAAACCCATTTTGTTCCTATAATGGAACGATTATTAGGCTTAGGTACTAAACTCCAGACTTTGTTTCTTTCAAATTGGTTCACTTCCTCTTGCATTGCTATAATCCAATTAGGATCATCAAGCGCATCATCAATGCCTTGAGGTTCATCTTGAGAGATAAAAGCAGAGTATTCACAGTACAGACTTGCTGTATTTTGGGTTCGCCTGTAAGCAATGATCCTATTACTTGGTCAATAGGATGTCTTTCCTTATATAAAGAAGGAACACGATCCTCTATTTGCATATCCTGGAAACCACCAGAAACATTTTCAGTGTGTGCAGCAGGCACTTGCTGTACACTGCTATAATGTTTTCGTTTGGATTATTGTCAGCAACCATTTGCTGTGAAGTTTCATTTGATACTGTTGTTGAGGATTGTGCTGCTGTCTCCACAGCATTTTCCTCCTGTGTTGGATAATCATCAACTTTTATATTGATTGACTCTTCAACAGTTACAGTCCTTTTATTAAAGACTCTATATGTTTTGCTCGTGAGGGTGTATCCTAAGAATATGCCCTCATCAGAACGAGCGTCAAACTTACCGACGTCATCTTTAATGGGTCTTAAGATGTAACACTTGCTTCCGAATGGATGGAAGTATGAGATATTAGGCTTTCTGCCTTTATATAATTCATAAGGGGTTTTACCTAAGGAGTGCCTCAGCCCAAAGATTTTTAGCAACCTCACTTTCCAGCAACATGGTTCTTGCCATGTCTTGTAAGGTTTGATTCTTTCGTTCTACAACTCCATTTTGCTGTATGGAGCAGAGAAATTATGATTAATACCATATTCTTCACAAAAAGAAGCAAAGACATGGTTCTCAAATTCGGTACCATGATCCGTTCTTATGCTTCGTAGAGAAACACCTTTCTCATTTTGAAATTGTTTGATTAACATTTCAAAGGTTGCAAACGCATCACTCTTGTGAGCTAAGAATTTAACCCAAGTGAATCTGGAAAATTCATCTACCACAACTAATCCATAACGTTTACCTCCAAGGCTTTGAGTCCTTGTTGGACCAAATAAGTCCATATGAAGTAATTCAAGTGGAGCTTTGCTTGAAATCATATTTTTGCTTTTAAAAGATACCTTTGTTTGTTTGCCAATAAAACGAGCTTTGCAGACCTTGTTATTGTCAAACTTGATTTTAGGCAATCCCTTAATAATACCCTTTCTGATAAGTTTGGACAACAAGTCATTGTTAGCATGTCCTAACTTTCTATGCCATAGAGTAGCTTCGTCCTTAACGGACAAGAGACGATTTTCTCCAGCGGAGATGTTCTTAAAAGACGGGATATAAATAGTTTTCTTGCGTTCACCAATGAAGCAAGTAACATCATCCCATGAAACGTTACACGTCATTTCATCCATGATAACCTTTATCGCACAATTGACTGATACTAATCAAATTGTGTTGGAGGCCTTTAACATAAAGAACTCCTTCAATGGTTAGGGAGTTAGAACAGCAAATGGTTCATGTTCCTTTAACCGTCCCTTTTCCATTATCACCAAAAGTGACCGCACCACCATCCTATAAAACCAGTGTGGAGAATAAGGAGACATCTCCTGACATGTGCCTCGTACAACCACTATCTAAGTACCATACATGGTCCTTAGCAATGGACTTGAAGCATTCCTGAAATAGAGAAAGAATTTAAGTAAGTCGTTGCTTCCATTTGATAATAGAACCATCAACTTTAGAAGTAATGCCAAGCATATTATTTCGCCGCACATGGCAATTTTTAATGAAATGATCCGGCTTTCTACAATAATAGCAAAGCCTAGGTAACCTTTGAATAATATAATGAGCATCTCCATTCCTAACATGAGGAGGAACATATTTCCCATGCTATGAATGTTTCTCATTTCCAGAATCATGCATCTCATGCATACATAAATCAGTTTTGTTGTTCACAGCCTCAAGTTGCTGCTGCAGTTCCTCAATCTTTACCGCTTTCTTAGCCTTTGCTGATAGCTCTTCCTTAAGCGAAGCATTCCCAGCATTCAAGAATTTATTCTCCTTCTTAAGGGCCTTATTGTTTGCGGATAAAGACTCATTTTTATCATAAAGTTATGAAAAAAAATTCTCAATATCTTCAGCAGATAGATTAGATTGGAGAAAGCGTTTGCCTTCTCAGTTTCAGCATCAGTTTCTGCCATATAGCAGAGGTTTGTTGTTTCATCATCCTGATCTGATTCCTCATCACTATCACTCGAAGATGCCATCATGGCATTTTTCTTATATTTTGAAGGTTTGCCCTTCTCATTCAAAAGTGGGCATTCCGGTTGCATATGACCAGGTTTGTTGCACTCATAGCACACGCCACCTTTAGTTTGGTGTGGTTTTGTATTCTTCTTTTTAGCATCTCGTTTTCCCTTGAAGCGATTTTTGCGAAGATACTTCTTAAATTTCCTTGCCATAAAGGAGATTTCATCCTCTGAATCAGATGAAGATTCATACTCCGTTTCATCGGAGGATTCAACACTTCCTTTAAATGCAACAACATTGGTCTTCTTATTTTCAGCAACCTTGTTCTCATTTTCGTAAGCAACGAGAGAACCAAGCAACTGTTGAAGACTTAAGCTCGTCAAATCTTTAGCTTCTTCAATTGTCGTCTTCTTGGCTTCCCAAGTTTTAGGCAAAGAGTGAAGTATCTTTCTGACCAACTCGGAATTAGAAATTGTTTTGCCAAGTGATTCCATGGCATTAGTGATTTCGGTGAGTCTATCAAATATTTGATTTATTGACTCATCCTTTTTCATCTTGAATGCTTCGTATTGAGTTACTAATGCATTAACTTTGGATTCCTTGACTTGTTTTGTTCCATCATAGATCAAAGCAAGGCTATCCCACATTTCTTTCGCCATCTTACAAGTAGAGACGCGATTGAACTCATTTCTAGCAAGAGCGCACACTAAGTAGTGCCTTGCTTTAGTGTTCAGCGAGATAATTCTCTTCCCTTCAAATTCATGTCGAGAGTCGCTGGGATTAGATGGAGGAATTACGAGATCTCCTTCCATAATAATCTGCCAGCAATCGGCTTCTTTTACTCCAATGAACAACTCCATTCTCATTTTCCAATATGAGAAATGTTGTCCAGCAAAGAGCGGTGGACGTTCAGTCGAATGTCCATCAGTCAAGAGCATCGACATTCTGCTCAGTACTCAGTAGCATCTTACTGTGCTTAATGTAAGACTTTCAGCAACAAGCTGTTTTGGTTCAGCAATAGAGTTCTGTACTAGCAATCACAAAGAAAGCATTCCAACAAACCCCCTCTGATATCAATTGTTGGATCGTTTATGTACACTAAGAGGGGGGTGAATTAGTGTTTATCACTTTTTCGCCCTTTCTCAGCGTCAGCAGAAGGGTACTGTATCACAACAGAGCGTTTCACAGAATGAAAACTGCTTTACTGTAACTGTTACGATTTTGCGAGTAGGTTTGTATGAGTGTTTCAACGATCGTAATGGACACAGTGATTTATAGTGGTTCGGCCTAAATTGACCTACATCCAATTTTCACCAACAAGGTGATTCCACTATATAATATAATGGGTGCAAGGAGCCCTTGCACTAGGCGTATGTTTCTCTCACAAAGTGAGATTTAGAATCATGTACAATTGATGATCACTCCTGTAAACAGTCAACACCTCACACAGTGGACGTCTTCTTATTTCCAGCAGAATGATGCTTATACTCAGCAGTTGGTAGCTCAATGGATTCCTGACAGCTCGTTGTCGCTTAATATAAACCTGACTATCAAAGCACAAAGACAACGTTATGTTAGTATATAAATCCTCACAAATAATTCCTTACAGTAAAGAATGGCTTCTCAGAGAGCAGCCTGTTTCTGATTCACAACGAAGGAATGCTTCAGCACTTAGTCGTTCAGCAGAGGATTTCTTCCACATAGATATTGTCTGTCCTTAAGATAACCCTGCACTTGCTTAAGAGACAACCACGAAGTTGAACACACATATCACCCCAAAGACCACAAAGATAAAAACCACAAAGATCACAAAGATAACCACAAAGACCATTAAGATAAGGTATCCGTCCTACAGTCAGTTCGGACGTGCACGGTTACCACAGCCGTGACTCACTACAGTGCACACCCAGTGCCTAGGGTGGAATTTTCCGTTCCATTGGCTTCCACGCAACCTGTTCTACTAACTGTCTATATCAGACGTTCAAGACTTCTGCACAGCACCCCTGTGCTCGGGAGGACCTCTTTCCACTCCGACGGTGTTCCCAACTCCTGCTCTACCCTGTAGGTATGAGACTTCTGGCGCACACCCGTAAGTGCGTGTCTAACTGCTCAAACTCTGTTGGTTTGAGACTTCCTTGAGAAAAGCCTTGCCGATGGGTAAGCAACTGATTACTAAATTCAGAGCAGGTATTCACTTAGCTTCCCTCAAACGATTCTCCAGCCGCTCGTTGAATGCACTGAGGACACCTAGTCCCTCTCACGTCGATCAAAGGATCTGACCTCAGCCCCTTGACACTCTCACACGCAGCTTGCAAGAAAAGAACCAGGAGACACTTAGCACCGTCCGCTCTCCGTCGATGCACAAAGCTCACTTAGACCACTTAGACCACTCAGACCACTCAGACCACTCAGACGCAACAAGGCCTGTGTTCTGTCGTCCCTAGTCTGATTATAAAGGAGAAAGAGGCACGGAAGACGTCTAGGCAATCTTCGAGATTTGTTGCCAAATCTGGCAGCGAGAACTTAGCAACGGTCTGCTCAACGGTTCGCTGTGCCATAGAAGGAAAGTCTCCAACGGTAACTTTCCTCACTTATCTTAATCAGATAATTTATTTACAATTTTCATTATCTAATCATAATCTTATCTGATCGATTATGATAATCAAATATATTCGATTTGATATTTTCTCCTAGTATAGCGTAACGTTGCTGCAGGATATCAGAGAAATATCTTATTTCCAAAAATAAACTTGGAAAGCTAATCTCACCATATTTAGTTGCCTAAATGTTTATAATGAGATCATTAAGCTACATTAAACGAACTTGGACACTCAGACAAATAATCTGAGATAAACTAAAATAAAACGTAGATATTGAAAAATATGTTTCCATATTTTCAATGTGTATACGTAGTGTCACAGTAACAGCTTACTGTAACGTAACAATATATAGCTGTTACTAGCTGTGCTTCAGCAACACATTGCTCAAGCTCATCACTAAGGATAAGCACACAACTTGTGAAACATTACACTGACCACCAGTAACTCGTTGCTTAAGTTCATCATCAAAACCAGGTTAACACTCCTTCTTTTCGTTAAAGGAGGTCCTCCGCTTCCCTCGGCCTTTATCCGTCTCTACACTTCCCTACTTCTCCCGTCCAACGCTCCCTAACTACCCACGCTTATCACGTCCCTCCGCCCTTGCTATTTAGTAAAATACGGGGTCATTAGAGAGTCTGGAAGTCGCTCCATATATATAGCATCCGGTGAGGAATATTATGTCTTCCAGGGTAATTGACAAGATCCCATCTGGAATATAGAAGCGGGTCACTATCGGATTCCAAAAGGACAAGAGTGCAGCGACTAGACGTGGGTAGACCTTCATCGGCTCAATCGATGCCTGGATCGGGTTGAAATTCCCAATCAAATTCCATCTTTCCCTCCAAATCTCGAGCCATTTCTTAGTCCATTCTTCGGAAGGACTCACTACTGGGACGGCATGAAGGGCGCTGTCGTTCGGCTGCAGGGTCTTCGACCAATTTTCTAGGTCAACGAAATTGGCCCGACAGATTGGGAGGAAGATGTAATGAACTCGGTTTTATCCATTTCATTCCTCAAAAGATTCTTACATATTATGAAATGGGGTAGTACAAAATTCGTTACAATTGAAAGCTACATAAACCATGAATGACCGCAATGTATGTTCTAGCTTATGAAACTCGTCCACCACGCATGCGACCCCTTAAGTAATGCCAAGCCTTCACCTGAATGGAAATGCAAACAACAACACACACAGGTTAGCTAAAGGCTAAGTACGATCATAACTATTTTACCATTATACAACCTCATTACGTTTCCCTTTTTCTTCGCCACCAAATTTGGTCATTAACGACCTTATTACCACTCATGACACCACCAAATACCTCAACCTTATCATTATCCACAAAAAGGCCAAACAACTCCCATAAAATGAGTAATCAAACACAAAGGGCCGTTCGGGCTGACAGGGGGCGAGTAAACCATCAAGGAAGACTTAAGGCTTGACAAATTCATGATGGTTCTGGTCAAGGAAGGAAGCCCAAAATAGTGACTTGGTCCAAGCTTCGGATATGATGAAATTATAAAATTGCCATTTAAGAAGATAAGATAAGAAGAGATATTTGTGGGGGAGAGGCTAATTCCTCACCTTACGTTCCTCCCACTAGAATCTTGGAGAAGAAGAAAAGGAGGAGACGGAGAGGAAAGGAGGCAGAAGAACCTAGGGTTTCAGCAAGGTGGAGCCTTTCGTGCGAAGACCCTGACGTGGAGAGGAGACCCTGACGTGCGAAGACCTGACGTGGAGAGGAGAACCGGTCCAACGGAATGAAGCTGGCTGCTTCGCGGATGCACGAAACGAAACAGCTTCACTCTTCAACCTTCAACGGCCAAAAACTTCATGTAAATGCATTCTTTTGGAAAAGTTGTCAACAGAAGAATTGTTCTCCGTTAAGAAAGAAAGTTAAACAGCTAAAAATCAACTCATTCCGTGCAATAAGCAAGAAATTATGCATAAAAACATCAAGCAAAGACAGCAGCGAGGTTCCAGCACGCATATATATTCCAAAGAATCAGTCATAACTTGAGCTACACATGCTTCATTTAAACGCATAAGCTATCCACGCGACCAGAAGAGAGAAAGGAAGAGAATGGACGTGACAAAGCTCGATTCTGTTCGCTGGACGGAAGAGCAGCCCTCCCCAGAATTGAACTGCGATGTTGCGCTTTGTGATTTTTAGTCTCCGACCATCCCAAACTCATGAATAACGGTGTGTTCATGCAAATTAACACCAAAACACGAGTAGACAGGATGCGGTTAGTGTAACAGATGTCATGGATATCCATTTAATAAGTTTAACAAGTGAGAGGAGGTCTCACCGAGGAATTGCCTCAGAAAAGGGGACGTTGAAGAGTCCGCGAAGAGGAAGCTGGTATGAACTACAACTTCTGGTGCTTGCTGCGGGTGTGGGTTGAGCTTGAGACCAAAGGTTGCTTGTGGCCGCCGATGCAAACTTCAGGAAGCCAGGACGAGTGCAAGAACGGCTGCTTTTGAAAGCCAGTGCTAAGGAGAAGCAGCCTTGCTGCTGGCAAGAAAAGTTGATGGCTGTCTTGTTATCTTATGGCATGAGACGCCACAAGAGGTTTGAAGTGGGGCTGTCTCCTTGGCTCGAGTTGCAGCTTGCTGCTATTAGGAACACCTGGATTCGCTAGACTGCTGAGGGAGGAAAACGCCTCTGGGGCCTAGAGCTCGGGACCTGGGTGTCGGTGCCGGATTGGTGGAGGAGCACGCTCGCTTTGTTGGAGTGAACCTCTGGTTGCTATCTGATGTGGGAGGAGACTGTTGTAGGAACGGGCATTGCTGGGCATACAGGTTACGCTGGCAAGACTTTGGGAACCCGGTGCCAAGAAGAGCCGGGTTTGCTGTTGGTTAGAACAAGGGAGGTTATCCTTCGTCGTGGCCGGGTGTGCTGGCCGAAGTGCCGATTGGAGCTGCTGGAATTGGGAACACCATCTGGGCCGAGGCTGCCTTGGGGGTTTCATCCGTCGCTGCCATTTTTCGAAATCAACTTCCCTTGGTGTAGCAATACTTGGCCTCCGCTTGGGGGCTGCATCCGTCGACGTGGTTGGAGAACGACTACTTGTGTGCCGCCGTTGATGGAGCTAACGCAACATTCATCGGGAGCCAAGGGGGAGGAGTTGGCCACCGCTGGATGAAAGAAAACAGAGGATGGCTTGAATCTCTCCGAAGAGAAAATTCTCCGAAGATGGATGGGAGAAGAGGCTTTGGCTCTTGCGTTTCCCCCCGCCTCTGAGAGGTTGCTCCCCCCCACCCCACCAAAAAGAATGGCCGAGACCTTGCCCCCTCACAAAAAAATCCTCTAAACTTTCTCCAACAATTCTGGATAAAATCGAATCTGGGGTCGTGGGGTTGCGTCCTTGTACGGGGGTGTTTGTTGCAGCCCTCTTATTGTAATTTGGTGGAGCAGAAATCGTTAGGAGAGTAAGGGCATCGTCCTTTCTCCGATGATGGGATTCTTGTCGGGTGAGGAGGTGTCCCTTATTGTCCTCAAGTCCTTTTCAAATGTTTAGATGAAATCAAATATTTACCGATTGAGTCTCTATATTTAGCTAGGCTTCTCAATTTGGTTTGGACTTAAATAAAAATCTGGAAAATCACGATATAGTCCGTAGATTTTAAAACAGTTTTTACTTTCATCCAAAATTAAAATTAAACTAAAAGAATGGAATAGAGATGCTTGAAAATTCATGAAAAGTTTAAAAGTAACCTAATCGCTTAATGAAAATGCAACTAGGATGTTAGTTTCATGTAACTAATTTTTAACTCGAAATTAATTACCTAATTATGCTTAGGAATGATAATCATTAATTAAATATCGCTAAACATGTTTAACGATTTTTATGAACGTAATCATTAATCAAATATCGCTAAACATGTTTAACGATTTTTATGAACGTAAGCATGTTTGATAATCTTAAAAATTTAAAGAGCACCGTCGGTTAAGGTTAATCTTAACCTAATCACATGTGATTCAAAGTTTATTAATGTTGATTATGTTAGATGGTCAATGGCCAATTTGGGGATCTACTGGGTACAATGAATGAGTGTGTCGTGCCGTAGTTGGTTCTTAGCTAACGAGTTTGCGTGCGTTTGGCAGGTTCCTAGGGAGTCTTGGATGTTCATTATTTCCCCTTTCCATGCCGACATTGTAGTGAAGACATGTTAAGAACTCGTTTTGTAAACGGCTTGGTAATCGGAAATGAAATACGATCTTGTTTTTCTTAAATATAAAATAGAAGATCCTTTCAGTAGCCCCTCGCCCCATCGGCTTGGTACGCTACCAACATTCCCTTTCATATTTCTGGGCAGAATTTTCACATTTCACTGCCCCTTCATCCATAGCAGTAAACCGCATTGATCAGAGACTGGCGCCTTCCCTCGCCCCTCGTTCGCCCTTTCATTCGCCCCATTGCTCACGCCCAAGCGAGTTTATTTCATTCTCATCCCACACTATACTTCGGGATGCACTAGGTCAGCAAAAACATCATTCCCATCGATCTTTTCTCATCCCTACACGTTCAAGGGACGGTATCTCATCATTTTCTCTCGACTATCCCTTAACACGAGGGTGAACATTCCCATTCTTTATCTCTTCAACCACACACAATCTTAATAAGCAAATTTCGTTTTGATTCACTTTTTTCCATGCCGAACACAATGCATCGGCCAACTTCCCATTCGGACACTTTCATATTCATGTGCCTCCTCGTCGCTCCCGCACACAACCGATTCGATTCACACATACCACGCCCTATTGTGCATAACACAATACATACACCATAGTTTGGGCACAATTTGATTTCCGCCCCCTCACGGTCCCCCTTCGTCTTATCGCTCAATAACCACTACAAACCACCTATTCTGTCCCAACATGCCAACATACTCAATTTTGTGTCCACAACACCTCAGACAATAATTATATTACGCAACAAGATTATGGCCCCCTAAACTGCAAAAATTATCAACACAATGGGCAGAAAATGGGCAGAGGTGTTCGTACCTCTTAAATCTGTTCGCCCTCTAGAAGGTCCTTCAACCTACTTCTTCAATCAGGTATAGGTTCCCAAGTCTACATGTATCGCCCCTTCAACGCCCTTTGGCTGCCCTGATTCTTTCGTCCGCGGAGCCCAGTTGCGGCCAACTCCTTTCTTCCTTCTTCCTCCTCCTTTCCTCTCCGATACCTTCTTCCCCTTTCTTATCTGGACCGAATTGCCTTAGATTTGTGTCCAAGGAAGATGATAATAAGGTGGGGTGGAGGGACCCACAAATCATTATTTTACCCTTTTTCTTAAGGCATGAATTTGTGCCATAATAATCTGATAAAGAGAGGCTTTCTATAGCTCACTTCAATCCAAATCTTACAATGCAACTTGCAAGAATGATGTCATGGATGAGGTAATGTTCCGCCGATGTCATCTTTGAGAAAGCAGCTAAAACTAAGCTCTAGATGGAGAGGCTTCACACAACGAAAATCGAAATGACTTCAAAAGACAGGACACAGTCGGTAGGGGGACATCCCGGCATTGAGACAGATGGCAGTGATTGCGCCATGAGCGACCACCTCTTGCTTAGTCAAAGTCAATACCAAACACCTTAAAAGTTTGACCTTGAATCAATGGCGACTGCAGTTGGCCGGCTTGAACGACAACCTGCCTCCAGCGATGTCGTACCCGATCAAAAAATTCATCTGAGCCACGTTGCCATAGATCACCTTATCGCATGTTGAGGGTACGAAAGCGAAGCACGCTACGCCTGGTGCAATGTGGACGAAGGTATTGTACCCATTCAGCTTTACGTCTGCACCAGTGAAGTGAACTGTGATATTCGGAGGATCCCTCAAGTCGCCTGAGGATCGGTAGCATAAGTTAAGGGAACCACGTGGGTCCTGGACTCTTGGGATGTGTATTGCTGCAGAAACGGCGTGTTCGATCTGCTCGTAGAGATCACGCGGCAGCGCCGTGAGGCTCGTACCCGAGTCGATTATAATGTTGCCGTGGCCTGCAACATGTCTGGGTGAGCATGACGATGAGTTGAACTTTCTCCGGTTGATACTGATTCCTTCCAAGTTTAAGTAGTAGTATGTTTTAGGGGATTTTTGGATCAACGGAGTCGAGACCGTCCCTTGGCCAGAAACATGGGCGTTGGAGCCAAAGTTTAACTTGCTCGAGGAAGGGTCGGCGTAGCGCAACAAGCAGTGGGAGAATTTACTGCCGTAACTTCTCCCTATTTGTGAAATGAGCAACGCGTCTCCACCTCCAAGTCCGACTATGCCCGATGTACGAACATTAAAAGTTCCACTATTGTCATAGCCACATTCAAACACCATTTCGGGAATTTGATGGATGATCTCGAGGTGGAGCGCAAACTGATGGTATCTGTAGCGATGTATCCTTTTGAGTATGAGTGATCTTGGTACAACGCATGGTACTGGCACAACGAACCTGTTAGTATGTGCACGTATGTGCCAAGACACTTTAATATATTTGTGGATAAATAATTAATAAAGGCAAATATTTGTCATTGATTATTTTACTTTTCTGCACGTAAAATTATTAATGATAAAGTCCCACAGATTATTGAGTATATTAATCTGAAATAGTCCATGATCGGACAGATGTTTAGAGGGGACATGGACATCTAGATCATCGCTAAGTATAGCTAAGGTCAAGATAGACCAAGGGATAGTGTATCCAAGTTATACTTAGGGGTACCCTAAGATTAGGGATACTGGACACGACCCGTTTAAGAGGATACCACATATAGAACATCACTGGTCAATCCTCTTTATGGATAAGTGTAACTAATCTTTTGACTTGAGACCTTCATTTATTCTATGCGTGGAATTGGCACATTTTGACATCGTTAAAAGCAGTCTTTAATCGGATTGTGAGTAATACGATTGTTGGGTGTGTGACAAAGCGTAGAGAGAATAGTGTTGAGTCAATATAGGATTTATCGCTCTCTTGGATTAGAGAGTTGAGATTTAGGCCACTTGATAGAGATATTAGTGACTCTAAAATCCATGGCCATGGGAGGAATGTTTTACATTCAAGAGAGTCTATTATATCTTGGTAATTAAGTAAAATAATTAATTCGGTGATGATGTATTTTGCGCCGAATTAATTGGGATGTCGGTGAGATGAAGAGATTGAATTACACGGTAATCGGTTCATAGTGGTATAAGATTTATGATCATTATCCTAACACGTTGGGTGACTAAAAACTGTTGCTAGACGGTTACCTTAGTTTGTGTATGGATATACACTGCCTACGTGTATAGGACCTAGAGGGTCGCACGCATAGCACGTCGACACGAACATTATATTTTGATTATTTTAGTGGATACTAAAATTAATCATTTTATTTCAGAATTAAAATTAATTGGACTATTAATTTATTCTGAAATATCGGAAGCAAATAAATAGACCAAGATTGAATATGGATTTATTCGGGTCAAATATTAGATAAATATTTATTAATATTGCATTTATTAAATAATATTTGATTAGTGCATACGTGTGTTTGCATTATTTTATTTAACAATATTATAATAAAAAGAATTAATTGTTATCGGCACGTAACGTCAATTGATTGTAAATGTAATGATTAATAGCATCATTACTTGGTGAAAAACGGCAAAAGAAGATGGAAAGAAAATTTAAATTCTCTGTCTTCTGTCGTGAGGAGTGGGGGACGGTTTTGGAAACGAATCTCTGCGCTTTAGAAAAGAACACAAAAAAAGGTTAAGAAAAAAAAAACTAGAGAGAGTTTTTTTTGGTGAGCTTCCGGTTTTGAGACTAGACGGATCCAAGCGGCTAGCACCTACTGGATCGTCAAGTGTTCGTGATCGCGTGCGCGTGGATACTGCTAGAGGAATCACACATGGGGCTCTTGATTGTTCGCTACAATTCTTATTTTACCAAAAGGTCGATGTACGATTTCCGGGTAATGTTATTTTACAGTATACGTACTGCGAGTTGATTTGGGGCTAAAATATAATTATTTTATCTTCCGCTGCGCCCTAAAACTAATAATTGGCATCAGAGCTTGCTCGTGGTTGGAGCGTATAATTCTAAATATTTGTTTTGTTGTTATTATAAACGAAATCATAATCGGTTAAATTCGCGAATATGATATTTTAAGATTTCGTTCTATAATTTTTGTCCGTAAAATTAAGACCTGTTTAATCTCATTAGAATTCTCGATGAGATTCAACATTGATATCATGAGATTTAAACTTGTAATTTTATTGGACAAAAGAAATTATATATAAAAATTGTATCGATCATACTAATATTAAGGAAATAATATTAGATAGATTATGTTAATTTCCCAGAACGTCGCAAAGTTGCGACTTAAAATTCAATATAGTAATTTTAAAATTAGATTACGAAGAATCTAGGGAATTTAAATTAATTATTATTTAGTTAAATAATATTTCAAAATAATTCAAGAATTGTATATTGGGCAATTATTTATATTTTAAATATAGTCAGATTGCCTAGAATTATTATTAAAAAAAAAAACATGGGAAGGGAACTTCAATCAGAGAGGAATAAAAGGCAAGATGGCGCCCAGCAAGATTCTGATCTGCTCAATTGGCTTCGGTTCAATCGTAGGAATATAAAATTAATTGACCGATAGAAAGATTTGGTCAAATAAAATATTTACCCTAGAAAAATGATTTGAACATAAAGCCTTCGGCACAAATAAATGTTGTTAATATTTTGTGATAGGCTAATTGTGATAAAATATTATAAAATCATATAATAAAGAATTATACCCAATATCTATTACACGAAGTATTAAAGTTGCATACGGTTAAATTCCCTAAATTTAAAACATCTAGAATTTATTATGGGAATTTAGTCACTAATGGGTATAATTTAAAATGGTTTAGATTCAACCATACTATATGATATGACAATTAATAAATTGTCCAACCAAGAAGAAAAAAAAATAAAAGTATTATTATACTAAAAGGTCGAAACAAAATATTATGGGCAAATTTGTCCTACGATATAGTTTATTGGTGAGACAATAATGATAAATAAAATCCCCTAAATATTAAGTCAATATTTTAAAAGGCTCTCCATTAATATTTATTATAATAGTCGGATTTTTCCCATGAGTCGGTCCAGCTTAGCTGTAGGCTTCTGGTATAACATATGTAATTTATTCTAATTGATTAATGGGTCGACTTAACTCAATTTAGTTGACTTGTTTAGCTCAGCTAAGGTCAGCTTTTTGAGGGACAAGTGTTGAGTTTAAGAGTTATTAGACTCAACGTGAAAATACCGAAAGTCACACAGATAATTGTGATTGGCGAGTTAAGGCCTACTTGTTTTCGTGTGGTGTGTAGGTACAGCTCAGCTGTGTGCATACTTCATGTTTCGAGATTTCGGTCCCACTAGGAATTATTAACCAACAAATTCTCGATTTCAATAGAGGGGGCTGTTGTTTTCGAATAAAATAGTGGGAGCTATATTAAAGTCCTTTATTAATAAATATTCCACAAATACTAAAGCTCTTCTTTAAATTATATTGTAGATGGCAAACACAAACACCCTTTCACTCCGTAGCATTCTCAAGAAAGAAAATATCATCATCGGTTCCAACTACCTAGATTGGTATAGAAAACTAAAAATTGTCTTAAGGCACGCGAGAAAGATATATGTGCGGGAGGATGAACTACTAAAAGAACCTGCACCTGATGCTTCTGAGGATGATCAGTCTTACTACAGTCAATACTTGGAGGATGCGCTGGATGTTCATTGCATCATGTTGTCTTCTATGTCTCCCGAGTTACAGAGGCAGCATGAAAACATGAGTGCTAGGGAGATTGATCAGCACTTACGTGAGCTCTTCCAAGAGAGTGCCAGAGTTGAGAGGTATGAGACCTCTCGGGCACTGTTTCGAACTATGCTAGTGTGGGTAACCCGGTTGGGCCACATGTACTCAAGATGATAGGGTACATTGAGAGGCTCGAGAGCTTAGGTTCCAAGCTGGACCACGACTTAGCAGTTGACCTGGTTTCGTCCTCACTCCCACCATCATTTTCTCAGTTTGTGTTGAACCTCAACATGAATAGTATGGAGAAGAGTTTGACTGATCTGATGGAAATGCTGAAGACTGCTGAGAAGGACATGAAGGTGAATCCTTCACCACGAGCAATGATGGTCAGAAAGACCTACTAGCGTCCTTGCACCGGGAAATTCAATCCCAAGGCTAAAGCAGTTAAGAGCACTGGACCTCCAGCTCAAAAGAAGCTTTAGAAAGGGCAGCAGGTGCCCCAGTCTGATGAGAAGGAAGCTATATGCTTTCATTGTGGCAAGAAAGGCCATTGGAAGAAGAATTGCTTCCAACTTATGAAGAAGAATGCCAGTGGAGCGGATGCTTCAGGTATCTTTGTGATTGAATGCAATCTTTCTGTTTCTTCATCATGGGTCATAGACTCCGGAAGTAGTTCTCACATTTGTGCGAACTTGCAGGGTATAAGTGACTGCAGACGGCTGTCTAAGGGCGAGATGGACCTACGAGTGGCGAATGGAGCTAGAGTTGCTGCATTAGCTGTAAGGACGTATGTAATAAAGTTGCCCAGTGGATTTGATCTAAGTTTGGAGAACTGTTATTTCGTTCCTAGTTTTTCCAAGAACATCATTTCGGTGTCGTATTTAGATGCCAAGGGATTTGAATTTGAATTCAAGGACAAGTTGTGTTCTTTTTATTTGGATGGAATGTTCTTTGGAAATGGTTCATTAAATAATGGTTTGTACGTTCTGAATTTGGATGAGCCGATTTACTGTGTTGAAGGGAAGAAACAGAAGACGCATGACTCAAACTTAACATATCTCTGTCATTGTAGACTTGGTCATGTAAATGAGAAATGCATCGCAAGGTTACTGAGTAACGGGTATTTGGACTCTTTTGAGTTAGAGCCCATAGATACATGTGAAGCGTGTTTACAAGGAAAAATGACCAAGAAGCCTTTTACCAAGACAGGTGAAAGGGCCAAGGAACTACTAGAACTCATACATAGTGATGTGTGTGGACCATTACCGGTTCAGGCCAGAGGAGCGTATTCATACTTCGTGACTTTCACCGACGATTTAAGTAAATATGGATATGTCTGCTTAATGAGGCACAATTCTAAAACTCTGGAAAAGTTTAAAGAGTTTAAGAACGAGGTAGAGAATCAACGAGGCCAGAAGATAAAGACCCTTCGGAGTGATCGAGGCAGCGAGTATCTTAGCCAAGAGTTCATTGATTACCTTAAAGAGTGTGGGATCGTTTCACAACTCACACCTCCTAGAACACCGGAATGGAATGGTGTTTCAGAAAGGAGGAACCGCACACTCATGGACATGGTTAGATCAATGATGAGTCATGCAAGTCTTCCGTTGTCATTTTGGGGTTATACCTTAGAAACAGCAGCATACATGCTTAACCGAGTTCCAACCAAGTCAGTAGATAAGACTCCTTATGAAGTATGGTTTGGGAAGAAACCAAACTTGTCTTATCTTAAGATATGGGGCTGTGATGCTTATGTGAAGAATGAGAATTCTGATAAGCTTGCGACAAGATCTACCAAGTGTATGTTTGTAGGTTATCCTAAGGAAACAAAGGGATACTATTTTTATCTCCCAAGCGAGCACAAAGTTATCGTTGCTCGATATGCTACTTTCTTGGAAAGAGAATTTATTTCTAAAGAGAGTAGTGGGAGTAAAGTAAGTCTTGAAGAAATTTCGGACTCTACAAACAGGTTGGAAACTGAACATTTAGATAGCGAATCGGTACCACAAGTACAAACGATTCCAACTTCTGAAGATGTTCAAGGAATGCAAGATCAACGTAAGTCGACAAGAGTACACCGAGAGCCTGACAGATGTGGTTGGCTAGTAACCCAACATGGGGAAGTACTGCTCGTCGAGGATGATGACCCGTCGACTTATGAGGAAGCAATCGCTTCAAATGGTTCCGAGAAATGGCTAGAAGCCATGAAATCAGGGATGAACTCCATGTGTACCAACCAAGTTTGGGAGTTGGTTGATGTGCCAGTTGGGGTAAAACCCATAGGGTGCAAGTGGATCTTCAAGAAGAAGATTGACATGGAAAGGAATATAAGTACCTATAAAGCAAGACTTGTGGCCAAGGGTTTCACTCAACGTCAAGGAATTGACTATGATGAAACATTTTCACCGGTTGCAATGCTTAAATCCATTAGAATTCTGCTTGCAATAGCAGCTTACAAAGATTAAGAGATCCGGCAGATGGATGTAAAAAACTGCTTTTCTGAATGGAAATTTACAGGAGGAAGTGTTTATGGTACAACCTCCCAGTTTCATTGCATCCAAGAATGCAGATAAAGTATGTAAGCTCAAGAGGTCCATTTATGGGCTAAAGCAAGCATCTCGGAGTTGGAATCTGCGATTTGACGAAGCAGTCAAAGAATTTGGCTATGTCAAGAATCCAGAGGAACCTTGCGTTGACAAGAAGGTTAGTGGGAGCAAGATTTCGTTCCTAGTGCTGTATGTTGATGATATACTTCTGATAGGCAATGATATCCCTAGCCTAGAGTCTACCAAGACTTCGCTGGGAGAGTGTTTCTCTATGAAAGATCTTGGGGAAGCGACTTATGTCTTAGGTATTAGATTATACCGAGATAGACAAAATAGGTTGCTGGGTTTGAGTCAAAGTATGTATATTGACAAGGTGTTGAATAGATTCAGCATGCAAGATTCCAAGAGTGGATTCTTGCCAATATGACATGGTGTACATCTTTCCAAGTCTATGTGTCCGCAGACACAGGAGGAGAGAGGAAGGATGGGCAAGATACCTTATGCATCAACTATAGGGTCCATTATGTATGCCATGATTTGCACTCGACCCGATGTCTCGTATGCTTTGAGCATGACAAGCAGATATCAGTCAGATCCTGGAGAGGGTCATTGGACTGCAGTAAAGACTATCCTCAACTATCTTAGAAGAACAAAGGACATGTGCTTAATTTATGGAGGAGATGAGGAGTTAGTTGTCAGAGGATATACAAACGCTAGTTTTCAGACATATCGGGATGATCTGAAATCGCAGCATGGTTATGTGTTTTGCTTGAATGGTGCAGCTGTATGTTGGAGGAGTTCCAAGCAGGAAACAGTTGCAGATTCTACAGCTGAGTCCGAGTACATTGCAGCTTCCGAAGCGGCAAAGGAAGCTGTGTGGATCAAGAACTTCATAGCGGAGCTTGAAGTGGTTCCGAGCATTATTGACCCAGTGACATTATACTGTGACAACAATGCAGCCATAGCGCAAGCCAAGGAGCCGAGGTCTCACGAACGATCCAAGCACGTACTGCGGAAATATCACATCCTCCGAGAGATTGTTCAAAGGGGTGACGTGTTGGTTAGCAGAGTTGATACGAGCGAGAATATTGCGGACCCACTCACAAAGGCCTTACCTCTGCAGAAACATGAGACCCATGTGAGGAGCCTAGGACTTCGAGTCCATAATGCTTGGCAATAGTGCAAGTGGGTGATTGTTAGTGTGTGCACGTATGTGCCAAGACACTTTAATGTATTTGTGGATAAATAATTAATAAAGGCAAATATTTGTCATTGATTATTTTACTTTTCTGCATGTAAAATTATTAATGATAAAGTCCCACAGATTATTGAGTATATTAATCTGAAATAGTCTGTGATCGGACAGATGTTTAGAGGGGACATGGACATCTAGATCATCGCTAAGTATAGCTGAGGTCAAGATAGACCAAGGGATAGTGTACCCAAGTTATACTTAGGGGTACCCTAAGATTAGGGAAACTGGACAAGACCCGTTTAAGAGGATACCACATATAGAACATCATTGGTCAATCCTCTTTATGGACAAGTGTAACTAATCTTTTGACTTGAGACCTTCATTTATACTATACGTGGAATTGGCGCACTTCGACGTCGTTAAAAGCAGTCTTTAACCGGATTGTGAGTAATACGATTGTTGGGTCTGTGACAAAGCGTAGAGAGAATAATGTTGAGTCAATATAGGATTCATCGCTCTCTTGGATTAGAGAGTTGAGATCTAGGCCACTTGATAGAGATATTAGTGACTCTAAAATCCATGGCCATGGGAGGAATGTTTTACATTCAAGAGAGTCTATTATATCTTGGTAATTAAGTAAAACAATTAATTCGGTGATGATGTATTTTGCGCCGAATTAATTGGGATGTCGGTGAGATGAAGAAATTGAATTACACGGTAATCGGTTCATAGTGGTATATGATTTATGATCATTATCCTAACACGTTGGGTGACTAAAAATTATTGCTAGACGGTTACCTTAGTTTGTGTATGGATATACACTGCCTTCGTGTATAGGACCTAGAGGGTCGCACACATAGCACGTCGACACGAACATTATATTTTGATTTTTTTAGTGGATACTAAAATTAATCATTTTATTTCAGAATTAAAATTAATTGGACTATTAATTTATTCTGAAATATCGAAAGCAAATAAATAGACCAAGATCGAATATGGATTTATTCGGGTCAAATATCCGGGTAATGTTATTTTACAGTTTATCTCAATTATAGTATACGTACTGCGAGTTGATTTGGGGCTAAAATATAATTATTTTATCTTCCGTTGCGCCCTAAAACTAACAGAACCTTGTGGTGAGCACGAGGTATCCTCGAAAACCTTGCACTTGGGCGAATGATACGAGACTACCGCGTATGTTATTGACTTCCTAGGGTCGAACATAGGCGCAACCTGCCTGAAGCAATTATGGCACAGCTTGCACTGCGCCCAGATCAGGTCGCTCCCTGTATCGGCAATCCCCACAATCGGCTCCGGCGGGGTGCCAATCCCAATTTTGATCAGGTAATTGCCATGGTTGGCAGTTATGTCTGCAGACGGATCTCCGAGGGCATTCGACCCAAGGCCCGCCAAGCGCATGATGGAGCGGTGCACCGCTTTGCTGACACGTTGGTAAGGGGTCTCTAACGGGTCGTAATACGGGGACTTGGGGGAGTCACGGGGGATCAGCTCCACCGTGAAGCCACCATCGATGGCCTCCCCAGCTGCCGAAGATAGTAGGATGATGAAACAAAGGAAAGAAGCGTAATGAGTTGCCATTGTGATTGTATCCAGGGAGGATGTATAATCTTGTGTGGGGAATAAAACAGATGGATAGGGTTTATATAGTTCGGTACGAGGTTGTCGGAATTTATTGCAACTCGGGATCCTGATCTTCTCACAATCTTTTTACAAAACGTGAATAGTTTCACACCACAAAATCCATTTTCTCCTGGATGATTAAGTTATTGTTGTAAGATTGTAATTAATTACAAACACATATTCAGAATCTAAATGTATCTTGTTAATATGTTTAATCATTAGGTACCAACGTGTATTCATAACAAAATTACTTTTGATGGCAAGATATTGCACATTTATATTTAATGAACAGCCTTATAAACTTTGAACTTAGAGAACATTGAAATATTTTATCTCATGAATTTAAATATAAATGTTAAGCAACTTGAAAAAAAAAATTAAAAACTATGTTATATATAGTAAAAAAAGTGGAAAGTTTTGGTTTTTGAGTTTATCCCCGAGAGAGTGTCAGGATAACACCTTAACTATCGTCGAGTCAATAATATGAGATTTTCTTAAAGTATTTTAAAATATAAGTAGAAAATAAATCGGTGAAAATTTGGTATATAATATTCCAACTTGTTTGTGACTCAAAAACAATCCAACAAAATTACAATACGTGTGTTGGATTTTCCCAAATTCCATTTGTTGGTCGATGTGGCCGGGAACTTTCATGAGAAAGGAAACATAAAGCCAGCGATCAAAAAGATAAGATTACGAGTTTTATTTAATAAAAAAGAGTCTGAACAAGTAAAACCCAAAAGAGTAGACATGGACTTAGGGTTCATACACCACATGACATGAACATGATCTTCATTTTGCGTACCGACTATAATTAAAATATGACGAAGTGTTTTTTTTTTTTATCGATATCGTCGAATGTGTACGATTCATACCTTAACCAACAATCTTGGTGCTGGTTCTGCACGCCCATTGAGTTCTTACAATGAATATTGATGTCGTTTCGGATGGACAAGAAGCACTCCCCACATTTTTTGGGCTCAAAACGTCGATTACAGTACGCCTCCATGAATAATTCTGTATAGTCTGATTTGATAAGAAACAGGTACTCACCAGTTCTAAACGGGACGAGGCTCTTCATCAAACTGTCCCTGCAGTTAGACAAGGCTTTAGCTGAAACGACCTGAAAAATTTTTCGATTACTTTGCCAGATAACTCGGTCGTAATTGCCACGTCAACAACGGATGTGAACAATTGAAGGTTCTACTGTAGATTCTTCCTCTGATCAATTCCACATGAAGGGCGCCACGTGCATTTCGTTCCAAATCTCTGCAACACTAGCGATAATTCGCCGAGTGTGCCTTCCCATGCACATGCGAAAACATGGACTCCTAGACTTATCCTACATGCATTCTTGGAAAACATTTATGTTCCATGCGGTGTATAATAGCAAATATGTACAATCACATCAGGCAACCAGATATAAACCCGCATCATCCTCATAGTAATCGAATGATCAAGAATCACAATGAAACAGTAAGTAGCAAACGACTCCCATGAATCAAACCTCCTCCACAAATCGACTCATCCCAAGGTGCCAGGACCACCGTAGTACGTCCCCACTCAATCTTCCGGGAGCGCCCGAGGTAACGGCAGCAGGTACGACCGCGAGTGGCGCCACCTCCCCGTTCTCTCCTCCGACACACTGTCCGGAATATTATCTCAAATACTAGGTAACGTTCACCAGTATCCCAATCATATTAAATCCAAAAGACATGTGCACGACATAAGATTGAATAGCATTAACACGACCAACTATCTTTTGTTGCAATGGGGTAACTCACATAAGCTCGCCTACCCGTCCAATAAGGATTCTTCGGTGTGGCTGATCCCGACCGGACCGGTCACCGACCTATTTATTTAATTCCGTGGAGACTAATCAGGACTTGCAGGACCCCAGCCACAATCCATAGGTATAGACGTAACTGAACCCATCCCGCGAGCCTTCTCGCTCCCTTTTAATTTGGCCGGCACCAACTCTCAGTCCCCAGCCGCCAACCGAATTAATGCTTGTACTGTACAAGGCCGTTTACTAAAGTGCACTCTGGACTGATCTCAATAATCCTCCAACATTATGTGCGGAATACAGTCTCTAGTATAATGACCAACTCATAAACACAGTTCCAAGGCAGCCAAGACCACACACTTCAGGCCCGCGTACTACAGAACACACTCGGCCAAGGCAGATGGGGTATTTTAGAGCTCACACTCTCGGTGACACGCGTACAGTACAACACTCCTGGTGAGCATTATCGGAGACAATTTATACATACCCGAACCACTAAGAAATGGAAGTGCAAGACTGTCATACTCTCAATCCTTTTGTTATTCAATTATGGGTTCCAACCGATCCTCCGGACCATCTTAACTATGCCTCTCAACACCAATGCAGCCCAATCGATGGTGAAGAAGCAGTCATGCATTCTTCGGCTCGCAAACCTCTACTGCAATCTGCCTCCATGTATGAGTCTATTTCTTGTGATCTTATAAGAGATGGGTACTCAGTCTCGATGAGCTCGCCCTCAAACTGCCCTGTGCAGGAAGACTAGTACACATCGAAAAGAGAGTTGTCTACAAATTTAGTCTCGATGTCCGTCATATTAATGATATGCATATCCAGAACAGTGGCGTCTCCACAGAAAGACATAGCGAACAAGGTGCCCATTATCGTAGCATAAAGAGTGCTGGTACTCCTGGCTGGTCCTATTGTCTGTCGGTCAGTCACCCGCAACACCAAGGACAACTTAAAGACTAAATTTTATATAAGTAAAATCTTTGCAATGTCCGCCTCTAATTATCGTAATTGCAGTCACGCACATTGTTTGATCAAGGGAATAGTTTTCTTACAGCTCTGTTTTCTATTCCTACAGTGTCTTCGCATCGAGAACGGATCATGTCGGAAATATTTGGCAATAATACTCACAAGGTTTGTAGATGTGTTCACCACTAAGTAGATGAAATAGATTGAATTGAATATGCAAAGTCTTACAATAAGGAAATGGTGCTTATAGCCATAAAAATAAAACAAGGACGGCGGTGCAACGTCGTAGACTTGCTTTCGGGCGCCGTAGACTAAGAGGCGAGGTCGTAGACTTGTTGCTGAATCTGGGCAACGACGGCGTAGACTGGAAAACAGAGCGTTGTAGACTTGTGCTCCCTGGATGGCGAAAACATGGTTGCCGGGCTTGGTGGACGGGAGTGTGGTCGAATGTTGAGGCGGATGTGGATACCAAGGCTACTGTTGCTCACCTTGGTGGCGGAGTCGAAGGCGAAATCGTGTACCAGGACTAAGGTGGCTCGTCCTGGCGTTGGAGTGCTGGCGGAAATTTGTTATCAGAGCTACAGTTGCTCACTCTGATGGTGGAAGTGAAGGCGGAGTTTGGGTACCAGAGCTACGGTTGCTCACCGACGGTGGAAGTGATGGCGGAGTTTGGCTGTCGGAGCTAAGGTTGCTCACTCTGACGGTGGAGGTGAAGACCAATGAAACCTTAAGGGTTTCGCCCAGGTCAGGGAATCCTAACAATCCAAGGGGTGATGAGCAAGATAAGCTTCTGTTGGCTGATTTGATCGTGATTTTTTCAGGGAAGATCTTCTCCCTTTTTATATTAAATCTTGTGGCGTCTGGAGTCTTTGACACGTTCTCAAAGAATCTCTCCAGGTCGTGGCCCTCTCAATCAACTCCCTAGAATCTTGGTAATAACCTGATCCTGGTAGACGTGGCTCTTAACAACTTCTCTTTGTTATTAAAAAAGAGTCGTATCCCCAGATGTTCTCCAGTTGAAGATCTTTTCAAATCATGGGAACGTGGCCCCGTAATCCTCTTTCCAAAAATCTCGGAGTCAAGATCTTTTCTGATTCTCGTAGACTCTGACCCTGCAGTCCTTCATAGACTAGTACTTCCATGGCGGGCTCACATAACGGTGGGCTTGTAAACACTCTTAAAGACCCATGGACTTATGGGCTTTATAAAATGAGTCAAAATTTATGTCACGGTCTTGGTAGACTTGATATGGGTAGGGGAAATAGGTTTGTGGGTTTCTCATAAAATGGCCTGAATTTATGGGCTCCTCATAATCAGGCCCGAGATTTTGTCATGCCAACATAAACCCCCCTCTTAAGGTGAGGAGATCGTAGCTGAGAGTCTTACCCAACATTGTGAAGTGGATAGAATACGGACAAAGAAGCTTTAAAAATAAAAGAATGCATTAGGGATTCGTGACTTAACACCAAATAGCATGATCCCATGGTATGTGCCAAACTCTATATGGTTAGATCTCCATGTCAGTGTACGCGATTTTGTTAAGATTGTGAGCCCATATTATTCGCCAATTTTGCGGGAATTGAAAGTACTTGTTTTGTTGGGCGAGACGTTGTTGTATGTCGTGTTGCAAACCGCCCGGATCAAAGGGCAAATGACACCATAGTAACGGGTTGGCCACTACTGTTTCTCCAGGTGCCCACGGTTTATGCTCGGGAAGTTCAAGGTCATTCATTCTCTACGATGCTAACCTGTTTGGAAAGTATGAAAAGTATGAATTGTAATTTCATTCTTTAATGGTTGGATGTCGATTATGGGCACAAATTTTGGCATAACTTGTTCTACCACTTGTATCCCAACATCTCTGAGGGTTAGCGGACTAAACTACTCAACTCTATCAACCTCTGGCGACGGGTTTGTCATGACATCTACATCAATAGGAGATTTTGTTATGGGCAAGTACTCCTCCATCGGGGTTTTTGGTACAAACAAATAATCTGTTACGGGAGATTCGGGAGTGGGGACATACCCCTCGACGGAAGGTTCTTATAAAAACTCTCTCTTCGTCGATATGAATGAGCATTATTACAGTAATTACTCGCATACTCATTTATTTTGTAGCCCACATCTATGAAGTTTTTAACTTGTACCGGGACGAAAGAGCTGGGCTGCCTGACTCTGTTGGCTCTAGGAGTATACTCGTCCCAGTTTACGTCGTCGTCTTTATAGACGCGATTAGGACTAATCATTCTCGTAGATTCGTCACGAATCCATTCCCAGTCTACGTATTCAGAGTATGAATTTCCGTAGGGATACATGTCTTTTCTATGGACATCTAGTACAAATTGTTCCACCAATGATTTTGCTCTATATACAGAGTCGCCTACATGGGGTTTCGCATAGAAACATTCTCTACACAGCTGCTCCAGTCTATTGGAACCAGGCGGCCGAGAGGAAGAAGGTCTAGTGGGAGATACTTTCTCGCCATAGAAATCTGCATCGCACTGTGTGGTATATCCCCATACATCATCCTCTTGGAACGAAACAACACGTTTCCCAACAGCCGCACGCCGAACATCTCCCATAAAAGAGTTTCCTCTGTCTACAGGGTTGTTTGGCATTACGGTGGGGCTTGGCCTGCTTAAGGCACTGATTTGCTCCAGTATCTGAGTTATATTATCTTGCAATCCAATGACATGTCTATCCATCAGGTTTCTCATATCATTGAATTTCTTGTGGAACTCGAGCCTGGATATAAAATCAGAAGGGGTATGTACCCCGGAATCAGGTTGATTCGCTGTTTCTTGGCTTCCTAGAGCCGCGGTCTCAACGTTTATGTATCCCGCTATAAACTGACCGTCTCCATCTAATGGAGGTGGAGGGTCGTGATTGGCTCCACTCCTTGTACTCTTTGTCATCTGTTGACTTTAAACTTTCTCGTACTCCCACTGTCGTCGCCAAAAAAGTGTTCGCATCGAAAACGGATCACATTGAAATATTTGTCAATTATACTCACAGGGTTTGTAGATGTAGTCGCCAGTAAGTAAATGAAACAGATTGAATTGAATATGCAAAGTCTTACAATAAGGAAATGGTGCTTACAGCCATAAAAATAAAACAAAGACGGCGGTGCAACTTCGTAGACTTGCTTCTGGGCGCCGTAGACTAAGAGGCGAGGTCGTAGACTTGCTACTGAATGCTACAGTCTTGCGACTCTGGACGATCGGGACGTCGTAGACTTGGCGCTGGACGCTGTGGACTTGAGAATCCGGGCAACGACGTCGTAGACTGGATAATAGAGCGCCGTAGACTTGCGCTCCCTAGATGGCGAAAACTTGGTTGCTGGGCTTGGTGGACGGGAGTGTGGTCGAATGTTGAAGCGGACGTGGATATCAAGGCTACGGCTGCTCACCCTGGTGGCGGAGTCGAAGGCGGAATCGTGTACCGGGCCTACGGTGGCTCGTCCTGGCGTTGAGTGCTGGCGAGAATTTGTTACCAGAGCTACGGTTGCTCACTCTGAGGGTGGAAGTGAAGGCGGAGTTTTGGTACCAGAGCTACGGTTGCTCACTCAGACGGTGGAAGTGATGGCGGAGTTGGGCTGTCGGAGCTACGGTTGCTCACTCTGATGGTGGAGGTGGAGACCAATGAAACCTTAAGGGTTTCGCCCAGGTCGGGGAATCCTAACAATCTAAGGGGTGACGAGCAAGATAAGCTTCTGTTGGCTGATTTGATCGTGATTTTTTCAAGGAAGATCTTCTCCCTTTTTATATTAAATCTTGTGCGTCTAGAGTGTTTGACACGTTCTCAAAGAATATCTCTAGGTCGTGGCCCTCTCAATCAACTCCCTAGAATCTTGGTAACAACCTGATCCTGGTAGACGTGGCTTTTAACAACTTCTCTTTCTTATTAAAAAAGAGTCGTATCCCCATATTTTCTCCAGTTGAAGATTTTTTCAAATCATGGGAACGTCGCCCCGTAATCCTCTTTACAAAAATCTCGGAGTCAAGATCTTTTCTAATCCTCGTAGACTCTGACCCTCCTAGACCCATAACGGTGGCTTGTAAACACTCTTAAAGACCCATGGACTTATGGGCTTTATAAAATGAGCCGAAAATTTATGTCACGGTCTTGGTAGACTTGATATGGGTCGGCAAAATAGGTTTGTAGGTTTCTCATAAAATGGCCTAAATTTATGGGCTCCTCATAATCAGGCCCGAGATTTTGCCATGCCAACACAGTGCCGTCAGCATCTTTGCACATTCACATTGTGTCAGCAGCCTACGATCGTATTCATCAAGTTTCATCGGAAGCATATCCAGTTTCTAAAGGAAATTTATGTACTTTAATTTCTTCCTCTCAACATTATATAATTCGAGGAAAGAATTTAAGTGGGGCATTTGTAGACATCAAATATTTTTGTCTACTATAATCATGGAGCTTCATATAAAGCTTAGTAGGTGTTACCAATTTTATGATTTATAAATATACTATAAACCCAACCCATAAAGAAATTAGAATGAGTCATAATCTCAAGTCCACAAAAATATATATATTGGATTATAAATGAAAGCCACAAGCCCAATCCAGACAAAAGTATTTTTGGGCCAAATTAGGCCGAAGTTTAAGCCCGGCCCAGAGTCTAGTTGCCTAATATGCGATTACTAGCTTCCTAATTTAAATCGGCACTGGAGTCCTATAAATAGAGGCCTCCTTATTCATTCATCGCACACAACACACTATATACATAGGTGGAGAGAAGACTATTGGAGCTCTTGAAGATTCTCGCCGCCTCTCGCTCACCGAAGCTCTGCCGACGTCCATCGCTCAGTGTTTTTCTACAACACGCCCTTAGGTTCTGTCGAATCACGTCCAAAGTCCCCGACGACTTCGTCAAGCTATTGAAGCTCTATCGGATCACGCCCAAAGACCCCGACGACTTCATCAAGATATCAAAGCTCTGTCGGATCACGTCATAGGCCCCGACGACTTCGTTAATATTTCATCCGAAAGTTCTGCTGAAATACTGCTAGAGCTCAGGATCACCATTCACAACCGTTATTCTTTGAAGATCGAATCAGATGAATCACGTACAATATTTGTGGCTAAAGACAGAACCCGCTACACATTTTAATACGACAATTTATACGCTTATATTTCTACGTGAGATTTTAATGTTCACACCAGGTTCTATTAATGAACAGAGATGAAGCGTATTTTGTAGATACAACTAATGAAAAGTAGAAAACAAAAGATGTGTCTTTACATTGGAGGATTTGCTCGTGCAAGAAGTGACAAATACAACACATCTCATGTGCACATGCATTGGCTTGTTTTGCTTATGTTCACTTGGATAGTAGTACTAGCTTCAGTAACTACTAGAGTTTTACTCAGGGAAATGGTCTTCATTTGATTGTCGTGAAGGCTGACCTGATTATTCATTGCCAGGTGGACCAATCCAATGTTGATGAAATAAAAGCATTGGTCTTTCTTCAGTTCCTTTTGCTTGAAGAACAAATTGCATATCATTCATTTGGGAGGCAGCCATTTTTTATTTATGGGGACGACCACGACTGTAATTTAACATTTCGATATGATTTAGTAGATAAACTCTCGATGACTTGGCATCCTCTACTCCCATGCAGCTTGTTTAAGGACATGAACAACAATATTATTATTGTTATGTAAATATCCCGATTATTTGAAAACAGGAATAGGGGGGGTCCTTCCATCATCCTCGTCGTCATTGGCCAGTACAACGTGCAACTTTGGAGGGAAGAACTTCGATCGATGATGATAGATGTCTTTCGTGTTTATCTTTTCTTAAATGCATCTTATTCATTCATATGCACACTGATAGATTTATTTCTTTAAATATTTTTCATATTTGTTCTTAAGTATTAGAATATATTTTTGTTTATTTTTCAAAAGTTTTAAAAAGATTATTAATTAGACATTAAATATTTTGAAAAAAAATAGATGTCCCCAAGTAAAAAAGTTTTAAAAAATTTTACCCAACACTTAATACAAAATTTTTAAATTTTCGGTGAAATTTCTCGTAAATAGTTGTAGTGTCGTAAGTTTTAAGAATCAAAATAGTTTATAAGCCTATAAAGCTTAACGTTAGCTTTGATTTTTTTTTGATGATATATAAAAGAAACTTTATCCCTTTCTTCTTTAATTCTAATTCTCTAAGATGCTAAGTTAAATAAGAAGGAAGGAAGGAAAGAATTATTTTTTAAGTATGTCCGATTTTGTTGTAAACTAATTCATGTAAATAGCGAAATTATTTATTAAAAAAAAAAAGAAAGTCTGCACGAATGTCAAATCCTTTGGTTTGCACACATCTGCCAAAAACAAAGGCTCATAATTGATCTGAACTTTCTCTTTTATATCCACTCCTACCCTCCCAAAAAAATAAAATATACCATCAAAAAATTTATGCAAATGCTTATAAAAAAATAAGTATTCAGTCTCATCTTAATTCGCATTTTTTCGAAAACTTAATTGCATAAAATAGGAGCAGAGTCCCATTATGTTCTAAAGCAAACTAACTATATTCGCATTAGATGGGGAGAAATGATTGCCACAATGCATGATGATATAAAAACTACGTAATATAGTAAAAAGATTATTATTATTATTATTATTATTATTATTATTATTATTATTATTATTATAAAAAAAGGGGTTTGTGACCCCAGTTAAGCTGCCCATCATGCTCTCCGCATCCAAAAGCAAAACACATCCAACGCCATCTTCTTTCATCTCCTTTGCCCTTCACCATCGTCTCCCTCTGCACCTCCACCTCCAACCAACGGCTTCCACTCCTCCTCCTCCTCCTCCTCCGTCGTCATCGCGATCGTTCCTTCCCTTCCTTGTACTCCTGTTCGCGTCGAAAACGAATCATGTTGAAAATATTTGGCAATAATACTCACAGGTTTTTAGATGTGGTCGCCGGTAAGTAAATGAAATAGATCAAATCGAATATATGAAGTCTTACAATAAGAAAAAGGTGCTTACAGGCATAAAAATAAAATAAGGATGGCGGGGGAACGTCGTAGACTTGCTGATGGACGCTGCAGGCTGAGAGGATAATGAGGCAAGGTCGTAGATTTGCTGCTGAACGCTGCAGTCCTGCGAATCTGGATGATGGGACCGCGTAGTTGATGCTGGGCGCTGTGGACTTGTGAATCTGGGCGATGACGTCGTAGACTTGATAACAAAGTGTTGTAGACTTGCGACTCTGGATGGCGAAAACTGTTTGTTGGGGCTTGATGAATGGAATGTGGCCGTGTACGGTGGCGGATGTGGATACCAAGGCTACGGTTACTCACCCTAGTGGTGAAGTCGAAGGCGGAGCTTTTTTGCCGGGACAACGGTGGCATGTCCTGGTGGTGGAATGCTGGCGGGGAGTTGTTACCAGAGTTACGGTTGCTCACTCTGTTGGTGGAAGTGAAGGCGGAGTTTGGCTGTCGGAGCTACAGTTGCTCACTCTGACGGTAGAAGTGAAGACCAATGAAACCTCAAGAGTTTCGCCCTAGCCGGGGAATCCGAACAACTAAAGGGTGACGAGCAAATAAAGTTTCTGTTTGATGATTTGATCATGAATTTTCCAAGGAAAGATCTCCTCCCTTTTTTACCCGGTCTGTTACGACCTCTGAAGATCCTCTAATCTAAACCACCCCCGTGGATCTCGGAGTCAACAAGCTGTCCTCTAAGACGTGCCACTCGTACGGACGTGGGTTGTAGACTCCACTGATTTCGGAGTTAATAAACCGTCATTTGAGACGTGTGACCTGTGCAGACGTGGGCCGTAGACTCCCACTGATCTCGATGTCACTAATCAGTCATGTAGTTCGTGTAGATTAGGGCTATAGGCCTGGTGCGAGCGTCCCGTTTTTTCTCTCATGGGCGTCGCGTCCTACTGTGGGCTTTGTCAGAGAATAGGCCCAAGATAGTCCATCATGTCAACATAAGCCCCCCTATTTTTGCTGAGGGGACTTATGTCGCCTGTGCACTTCTGACATTTGCTTGCGTCAAAAGAAAACCCTTCGTCTTCTTCCTTCAAGCTTTCTTGAAAACCCTTGTAGACTTTCTGAAACCCTCGTTTCTTGCCTTGATCATGTCTACTCTTGTTGATTTCCAATGGCACTCCCAGCGCGCTGGTCCCTCCAGCGTGGTCCAGACTAGCGACAATGGGCTGACATTGGGTCCTGTTCTTGACCCTGCCCTCTTTCCCGGCGTGGTACCCCATGAGTACATGCTCACGGAGTCCTCCATCCCCATCGGCTGGGAGGATTTTGCGGACCCCCTGAACTAGGAGAAGAAGAGCGGCTTCCTCTGCTTCCCCTCCGTCGAGAAACCAGTGGAGCAGAAGTGGTTTCCCACTTGGCTTGGGAAGCTGGCATAGGCTGAAGGTTTATGGCCTCTGATCGTTCGTCAGGCTGTCCTTGGTCGCGAAGTGCTGCGACCCTCGGGTATGTGCCAGTCTGCTTCCGTTTTGGAACGACTAGGTGAACTGCTTCTACTTCCCCGAGGTACCTATGACCATAACCCTGGAGGAAATCTACTTCTTGACGGGGAGCTACGTGGCCGGCGTCCCTGTCCACCTCCATCCTGTAGACGACGACCACCACCCCACCGAAATGCTCCAGATTCTGAGCCCGACGAGGAGGCACCTAGAGATGATTGAAGGTCAGTCTCCTGCCGTAAGGGGAAAGGCAGAAGATGTTGAGTTCTTCAGCGTCTGGCTGAGCAAGCACGTGTTTTGCTTCACCGGCAAGCGCGTGCCGAAGTTGGTTTATGGGGTCTCCAACTTCCTGAGCTCGGCCTCTAGCCAGATCGTTCGGGCCCCGTTTCTGTTGGGGTTGGTCTACCAGGTGCTGTACAAGGTGACGACGTGCAGCAACCCACTCCCATGATAACCAGCCGGCAGCCCACTGTGGCATGTGCATCTGTGGTCCTGCCTGTGGATGCCAGGGCTCACAGGGTACTAGATGCCCTCCGACGCCACTCCAGTTACGTGCTATGGGACGCACATGCTAGAGTCCTGCTACCGGTCCAAGGACCAGTGGTTGTATGCCTCCGTGACGGGACATATCCGTCACATTGTAGATATCGGGCAGAGTGAGCGCCGCAACTGGATCCCCTTTCCTGCTGGCCACTCCATTTTGAGGCGCCGACGGAAGGTCACCCCGGGCCTATACTGGGATTCAGTTTTGACCAGTAGGGATCTGGTCTGTGTGTCGGAGGGGGGTTTTTCCTTCGAAGTCTAGAACCCCCAGCTCTGTGCAAGGCAGGTCGGCTTTGTATATAGCTCTTCGGTACCCTTCTCCGACACCTCCAACGTCCCGATCAACACGCGGGTTAGCAGCATTTTTTCGAAGAATTCCCTTCGGGCCTCGATGAGCCTCCTGGCCAGGAAGACAGAGCTCCAGCACATGGAATTTCCTTCCGAGTCTACTCCAATTTTGGCCACAGAGTTTTTTACCATTCAGTGGGTAATCACATTTGATACCCTACTAAAGAGGATGTCCTTCCTTTAGACCTCCAAGGAGCCGGATCTTTAAGTGTCCTCTGAAATGATGCTGAAGACATGACAGAGGCCGTTTCCTGGTATAGACTTATACTCATCTTCTTTGCCCTTTGGATTGATAATTCTTATCTGACATAAGTTGCAGTTTTGGATGTAGACTGAGGGGACTCCTCCCCCGGCTAGACGTCGTCTTCGCCGGCAGGCCCTTGCCTCCAAGGGCAAACAAGTTGAGTAGGGAGCGGCCAGCAAGCGCAGAGCTCCTACGCCTGAGTCCTCCGATTCTGAGGACGTTCCGATCTCCGTTTCCTTCAAACGTCGCCGACCTACCGTCCAAGTCCCGGTTCCCATCTCAGCTGTGGCCCCGGAGCCTTCAGGGACCTCTTCTGTGAGGTATGCAACGCTTTTTACTATTGAGTACTGTGACTTTTCTTCAATTAACCGTATGGCATTGTTTTCAGGAAAACGACCACGACTCTGAGCCCGCCCCCTCTAATTCCTCAAGCGGCCGAGTCTCCTCGAGAATCGGTACGTAATCTCGTGTCTACGCCATTTCCTGTTTAAACGCCTAAAACACTTTATTCTCTCTCTAGGGTCCAAATCAGTCCGGGGAATCCGACCCTGAGGAAGAAGCTTCCGATGAAGCCAATCTGCCTCCTCCTTCCGAGGTATGCATGGCAGGTGTAGACTTTGCTTGATTAGTTTCTATATTGATGTTAAATTTCGATTTTGTAAACTATTCCTTCCCCAATCCCTGAAGTCCCAGCTGCTGAGGAGCCGGAGGCCCCTGCTGTTACAACAGAAAGTGCCGTTCCAGAGGTGGTGGGTGCGACAGGCACTAACCCTTCTGCTACTGCAGGTCCATCATCGGCCAGCCGACCTCCCAGCCAGCCGTCAAACGGGACACCTGGGGAGGAACTCCAAGCTACCTAAGTGACTTCGATCGCCTGATGGCGAATGTGGACCGTGTTAGGAGGCTCCTTCGCATTGAGACCTTATCTGAGGACCAATTTAAGGACCTTCATAGCTGTATCAAGGAGATCGAGGACACCCCAGCCACCATTATCGAGATGCAGAGAGCTTGTGAGGAATTCAGGTGGCAATTCTGGACCGAGTAGCCGGTGTACATACAAGACCTTGAGGCGGTTCGCAGTGCCCAGTTCAGGATTGCCGACTTCCTGAAGAAGCGTGTGAAGGAAGAGGCTGATGTGAGGCCTCTCAGGGGGCAGAGGGAGGATTTGACTCGCCAGCTTGCGCAGGTTTAGGCCGGGATTGCTAACCTTTTGGCCTTGAGAAAGATCTCAATGAACGGGCCTCTGTGGTAGACTCCCTGCTCGCAGAAAAATCTTCTCAAGCCTCTGAACAGCAGGGCCAAGATGAATTGAAGTCTTGGTTTCGTCAGAGGAATGAAGTCGCCAAGGTTCTGACTTTCCTATTCGTGGAAGCAGGGCAGGGAGTGCCTAGGCCAAGCGCGGCGAGCTCAAGGAGGCGGTGATGTCTTAGGTTTTTTTTTCTTTGAGGTCTGAAGGGATGACACCCATAAAACAAACTCGTTCTTTATTTTTTCCCAGCTGTAGACTAGCCAAGGGATGACACCCTCTAAACATACTAATTAGTATACAGCTATAATATACTTGTAAATTCAATTCTTAGCAATTTGTTCCCATATAAATGTGAAGCGTTTACTCAAAATCTTCTTGTGAGATTCCAAAATGGTCTGCCTATAGTGTTTCAGGTACTTGCCATTAACTTTTAGAGGTTGTCTAACTCCTTCAAGAGTCGACAATCTGTATCTATTTGCCGAGAAGGTCTCGCTAATCTGATACGGTCCTTCCCAATTCGGAGACCATTTTCCTAGAATATGGTCTTTAGACTTTAAGGGTAAAATCATTTTCCAGGCCAAGTCGCTGATTTGAAAGTGCTTATGAACAACTTTCTTATTATAGTGACGGGTTATTCTTTGCTTGTGTACCTCTATCTTGTCTACAACCTCCAGTGTCTTTCTTTCCAACTCTTCCAAGGCTATATGCATGGCTTCGCCTTGTAGACAAGGTTGGCTGATACAAAGCGACTTGTACCTCATTTCAATAGGCAACACTGCGTCATGGCCATAGACTAGCGCGAACGGAGTATCACCAGTACTTTCGCGCTTAGTGACTCTTAGAGCCCAAAGTGTATCGTTCAGTACTTCATGCCACTTCTTCGGATTAAGCCCGACTATCTTTTGAATGTTATTTTTAATTAATTTATTGGAGGCTTCAGCTTGTCCATTCGCTTGAAGATAATATGGAGTCGAATTCAGGATTGAGAAGCCAAACTCTTCGGCAAATTCCCTCACTCTTGAATTGTTAAAAACATCCCATTGTCTACAACAATGTTCTAGGGAATGCCGAACCGATAAACATTAGAAGTCCGCAGAAAACTAATGACTTCATTATGGTCAATTTTCTTGTAGACTTGTACTTCTACCCACTTGGTGAAGTAGTATGTTGTTACTAAGATAAACGCATCCCCTCGACTAGAGTGAGGATGAATTTCCCCTATCACATCTAAAGCCTAGGTCTTGAAAGGCCAAGGTTTGATCACAGGTGTAAGTTTAGTTACTGGAGCACGAGTTATCGGGCCATGTCGTTGGCATTCTTGACATCCTTTGGCCATTTCAATGCAATTTTTCATCATTGATGGCCAGTAAAAACCATGTCAACGAATAATCCAACACATTTTTATCCCTGCCTGGCGTGACCCACAGAATCCCTCGTGGGTCTCCAACATTATAGGAGTAGCTTCATCTAAGTCTATGCATCTTAAAAGGACTCTGCTTGTATCCTTCCTATAGAGTACTCCGTCTAAGTGGACATATGACAGCGCCTGAACTTTGATTCGCTGTTTGTCCTCCTGACTGGGGTCTGATAAGAAGTCTACTATTGGTTTCCTCCAGTCTTTATCTTGGCTCATTATGTCTACGGCCATGATATTGTCTTCTGACTGCAGATGCGATCCTATTTCGGGTATGTTACCCTGTTCTGTCCTGTTTTTGTATCCTGAAGCTAACTGCGCTAGGCTATTAGCTACTACATTTTCATCACGCCCCACAAATTGAAAAGTGATATCTTCAAATCGTACGACTAGCCGCTGTACTATCTCGAAATAGGGCAGTAGCATGCCTTGACATGTACATTTTTTGTTAACTTGGTTAATGACTAACTAAGAATCTCTCCTAACACGGGCTTGCTTTGCCTTTAGTGGCATGAGTTCCTTCAGTACTGTTATCAATGCCTCATACTCGGTAGCATTGTTAGTAGGTATTACCTGTAGAAGAAAGGCTAGTCTGATGTCTTTAGCCATCAGGAATATTATATGAACTCCTATCCCAGCTCCATTCTTAGTGGACGAGCCATCAAGCCACGCCTGCCAGACCTCTTCGGTCGCTTCTTCTTATTCTATAAACAAGGCCGGGTCATGCTCGACTAGAAAATCAGCCAGTGCTTGTCCCTTGACTGATTGTTGAGACTTATATCTCAGATCATATGGAGACAGAATTAAGCTCCATTTGCTAACCCGTCCACGTAGTAATGGACTTTCAAAGAAATATTTGATGATGGGTGACTTGGATACGACATAGACTTCACTGCTCCCGATGTAGTGTCTAAGTTTCATGACGACATAAAATACTGATCGACACAACTTCTCCTTCGGAGCATATCTGGCCTCAATTGGTGTCAATGGCCTCGATAAGATATAAACAGTCATTTCACGTCCATTCTCATCCGTCTGTGCCAACAAAGCCCCTATGGTCGTTTCAGTGGCAGCCACAGAGAGAATGAAAAGTCTCCCATATTGGGGGGGTACCAGGACTGGTGGATGTGTTAAACCCAAAAATTGCGACTTCAATGCCACGTTGATGTATTAGGAAACCCAAAAATTGCCCCGCTTTAACTCCAAAGGCGCATTTAAGTGGGTTTAGTTTAAGTTGATGTCTTCTCATTTCAATGAAAGCATTTCTGAGATGGTCGACATGAAGTTCTTCCTATATCGTCGATGTAGACTTCCACTGTATTGCCAAGAGAGGCATGAGATATAGCATTCATTGCTCGCTGATAGGTGGCACCAGCGTTCTTTATTCCAAATGGCATGACTACCCATTCAAATATTCCTAAAGGACATCTGAATGATGTTTTATGTATATCTTCTTCCGCGATGAAGATCTGGTTATAACCGGAGAACCCATCCATGAATAACATAATCTGGTGCCTTGCTGTCTTGTTTATAAGGTCATCCGCGACAGGCATACGGTACTCATCCTTTGGAGTAGCACGGTTCAAATTTCTAAAGTCTATACAGACTCTGATTTTGCCGTTCTTTTTTAATACGGGTACGATACTAGAAATCCAATCTGTATATCGTGACGTCCTTATGTACCCTGCTCAAAAAGGCTTTTTAACTTCTTCAAAGACTAGTTGTGTCACTTCCCTAGTCATGCGCCTTGGTGCTTGCTGCACCGACTTAAAATCTTTCTTGATGGGAAGAGTGTGTTCCACTAGTCTACGGTCTAACCCTGGCATCTCAGTATAATCCTAGGCGAAGCAGTCCTAAAATTCTTCCAGTACTCCTTTAATTGCGTCAAAAAATTCTTTATTAACTGAAGAACTAATAAAAAGAATCCTAGGAGAAGTCTCGCTTCCCAAATTAATCCTTACTAATGGGTCACATGGCGTCATCAAAGACTCGCGCCCCTCAGTTCCACCTAAATCAGTAGACACGGGCTTATTACAAGCATTAGGTACTCTAAGCGCTTATGAGTTTATTGAAAGCCAAGTGATTAGTTGTCTACAGTAACGGTTCCCCTAGTAGACTTGAAGTCGTCGAAGGACATCGGCGACTGCTTCGGTTCTTTCTTCATTCTGGTCCATAGGTTCATTCTTTCAGGAGTCTATCGGGGTCCATCTCTACGACAGCATTTTGCTGGTGTTTTTCAACTTCGTTTTCATTTTGGCCGTTCGCCTCTCTCCTTGCGAGGTTTTCACCCGAATTGACTTCTTGTAGGACTTCCTCTATGTCCTTTTGCGGTAAGCTCGTTTCCCCATCCAGTTGGAACGACTGGGTCTGTCTCTGGCTTAGGGTGTGATGTCCCGTAATCCACAATGTAATTAAACTTTCTAGATGGTTGGCCAAGGGGACCAACAGTAGGGTCGCCTAGCTTATAGCGTTGCTCCAGCATAAGGTCCTTGACGGTATTGCTTGTTTCTATATGCAAGATACCTTTGACAGTCTTGCTTGTTTCTACATCCAAGCAATTTAAACATGGACAGAGGAAGCACGTTTATCGTTGCTCCATTGTCTACAAGGACCCGACTCACCACAGTACCATCAAGGGTAGCGGTGATGTACAAAGAGTGTATGTGTTGTTCCATCCTATCAAATGGTTTCTCCAGCCAATGAAGTGGGAAACCTGCCAGATAACCTGGTGAACAAGGAGGAAGCAACTTACCTCTTACGATTTCCACTTTTTGATTATTAGCAAAGTCTACACGCAAGGTGAAAGCGTTACAGCTCACAATTTGCCTCTTTTTGCGGTCAACATCGCTTGGGATTTCACTCCGAAGAGGAGTGTAATCAAAACTTGAGCCAGGCCCTTCTGAATGGTCTGTAGACTCAATATGCTCGGCTTCAGTGTTCAATCCCTTTGTAGACACTCTGGCAGGTAAAGCGGCCCCTGAGAGGGTAGGCCTAGGCTTCTTAGCGATGTGACTTAGACGTCTGTCCCTTCTCTTTCGAGCCCTTGGTGGCAAAGAGATCTTGCCAACTGCTTTCTGCTAATGTTTCAAGGGGTTAACAGCTTTAATTACCCTTGATTTCTTAGAACCAAGGAAAGATTGACATACCTCGACAAAGTCTCCAACGAATGGATCGTATCCCCCCACTGTCCGCATTGGTACCAGTTGCGTTTTTGAATAGCTGTTAGTTTCACAAGTACCTGTAGCTGTAGAGTGCACGGGTTTGATCACGATCTCTCCGTTTGAAGACAAGTCTACAAGCTTGAGGAAATAGCTGACAGAACAAGGGGTGCAGAGTTGAGTAATCAGGGTGCAAACCGGCTTATTAAGCATCTTAGAGGAATTCCCATGCCCTTGGCATTGAATTCTCCTTGGGAAAGCATTCAATTGAAAATATCTTTTCATGAAGGTAAGCTTGTAATTCCCTCAAACTGTAATGGTATTTACAAATATATTATTGAATTGAAGAAATAAACAAGTATGCATTTTATAGGATGCAAGGAGTCGTTCGCTGTCATCATTGGGGGAGATGAAGTTAGGGAGGGAAAGCCGTGTCCCGAGATGTAGGGCAATTTGGGAGGAACTTTCCATGGCATCAGTCTTTTATTGGTGAGATTTCTGATGGAAATTCCATTACGTCATGTAGATTCCTTGCAGCATCCAAGGGGCTCGAGTTGGAACCGTTGAAGAGTATGATGATAGACGATTCCCTGTGAGTTATCTAGCTTTTACTTGTGGTGAGTTAGAATAAGTCCGGAGTTGTTATTGCATTAGATTACTTCTATTTTCCTAGTATTTGGGAGTTGCGATGTTTGTCATGGTTTGTTCAATGTTGAGTTGCTTCTGATTTGGTCTTCTACATCATTTCTAACTCATCTAAGGTGCTCTCGTAGTGGTTATATTGCAAAAATATCGAGTCGGATCATTGATTGGTAATGGTGCTGATTAGCATGAAGTTTCAACAATTTTTCTTTACTGATAAGCATATAGCCTGTCCTCTTTTAGGCCGACATTCTGCAATTTTTCATCTTTATCTCCCATGCCCTGCGAGCTGCTGCGGTGAAAACAACACACTTTTTTTCTTGTTTATCGCCCTCCTAAGCTAGTCAAAATAGTCAGTTGTCTATATGTCCCATTTGTAAAATGAACACTGCTGAATGCTTTGGTATATTAAAACAGAATGATGATAGTGGGATTAACAGAGGCAGCATGAAATTTCTGTTCATTTGTAGTTAATAACTATCATTCTCTTGTAATTTGTTGTTGGTTTGTACGATGTTAGGCCAGGAGTTATGGCAAGCAAAGCTCCTAGTATGGAGGTTGTTGTCGTGCCATCCCTTCCCAAGTAGAACCATCTTTATACCTCTGCATACGTGGTTATCAACTCTTTACTCGATCGAAGGCCCGAAAAATGGGGTTTGCCTCCTTTCCAAGATTGTAAGTCCCTAGGCCTTTGTTAGGATGTCATTTTTCTGCATAATCCAAAACTTTCATGAAAATATGATTCCGCTGGACAACTGGTTTATCCTTTGACAGGGTGAGGATACTTTACGTATAGAACCTTGGCATATTGGCGGTCCTGTCATCGAGGGACTGAATCTTGGAATTCCTACTGGTATGAGGTATTCGAGGGACTGAATCTATATTTATTGTGTAGAAACACGTATTAGGCTTTGTTTCGTGTTCTTTTGGGCTATTTTGACATCCTAGCCTTCTGCTGTCAGCCAATCTGTCCACCGATGGGTACTCTGAGTTGCTTTCTGAACATCCATCCGGTGCGTTTCTTCGGTTGGGCTGCATTTTCATCAAGAGGCGTCTATAAGATGGTCATGAGCATCGGTTAGAACCCATACTTCAACAACAAGGAGAAGACTATTGTGAGTCCGACGGTCTCACACTTTCATTTCCACACGAAAATCAAGTTACTGTTGTTCCATGAGCTATTATTCTTCTAACAGGAGCCGTGGTTGCTGCATGACTTCGAGGAGGACTAATATGGGGAGGTGCTCAGCCACGTGATCGTCGGCTACATACAACCCGAGGTGCGTAGATTGACTCATCACCACTTAGTCAAGTCACCGTGTCGTCATTAAGCTGTCTTTCCCCTCTCAGGCTAACTTCCCATCGCTTGAGGCACTTGTGGAAAAGATCCATGACGACCGAAGGGTGGCGGAGAAAGCCCTCGACCTGCCGATATACTCCAAACACAGGGACCATCCATTCCTCAGGATCTGCAAGGGTAGCTATCGTTTTTTTAATAAAATTTCCTTAAACCAATTGGTCTGGCTTGGGAAATTTGCAGGAGATGATTGGCTTAATGGAATCATGTTGATGGTAATACTGCAACAGGGAATCCAGTGTAAGAAACTTTCAAACTGGGTTTGTACCCAATAACACTGTCGTATTGCATGAAGCATCTAAATTGTTAGAGCACTAACCATGGTCATCCATCATTTGTCTGTCCACCATCCCCCACATCATCATTAACAACTTGGGCTTTCTTTTTCCCATTTAGTTTTGCTCCCCAAATTCTTATTTAGCTTTATCTATGTGTTTACTAAAGTGGTAAAGCTAAATCTAATTTATTATATAACAAAAGTTATTGAGAGTAGAACATGATGATGGGTTATTTTGATGCCCACGTCCCTCCCAAAAGGTTTATTCTTAGGCTTAGATTCTTACATTATGAAATAAGATGGGCATGAGACTCGTGTCTTGCTATGTTATGTGGAACAGTATTATGAAAACTTCATACCCATATAATTCAAGCATTATTCCCCCAACAATTTCGAACGAGACAAACACCCAGAAACAACTTCATAGCTTGGATAGTTAGTAACGTCACAATTTACACCCAGATTTTTATCTTTTCCCAGCTTTCTTCAGTAAAGTAAAGCCCCTTCCCTTCACTTGCTGTCCTCCCTTTTCTAGTCCTGTTCTCTTTTCGAATTTTACCCCTCGTTTTGGAAATTTTCATTGCGCCTGTGATTGCGGTCGTCGGCAGACGTAGTCCATCACACCAGCGTCTTGCACACGGAGAACTGCGGGTCCCACATAGCTGGCAGGAGGAACTTCCTCCTGTTCACCCCGTTGGCGTTGTAGTTCCCTCCGGTTGTGGTGTCTACCAGCACCTTGCAAGGGTACCCTGTATATGACCCTGACCCGAACTTCCCTGCACACTCAGTCACGGCTTCGAGCGGGGCCTCCGCGGGACCCTGGAAGTATCCGTCCCCGCCAGGAGGGTGGCGATGTTGATGATCATCCCGTCAACCCCGACGTCCCCATTCGGCGCGACCAGTGGCGTGACTTTTAGGCCATATATGGGCTGGTGGAATGGCCACGCACACTGCTCCGGTCATTGGTGGCCGAGTTCCCCACCAAGATGAACGTTGGGTCACGGTGGCTCGACGACCAGTGTGAGCCACTGCTGGAGCAGAACCCCTTGACAACGACATCCTCCGAGGTCAGCACGATGGTAATAGACGCTGACGAGTGCGGAGCTGGTTTGGAGGCTAGTGCACGGAGGTGGTAGTTCTTTAGGGACATCCCGAGGGGGTAGATGGGGCGGAGGAGCTAAGTGGACACCATGAGGGTGGTGGTCAACAGCTGCTTGGCCGAACCCCAGCAGACGAAGAGTACTTCTCGGTGGTTTTCCACCAGGAGGAGGCGGAAGGGGAGGGAAGAGGGAGGCGTTGGGGGACGAGGGAGTAGAGACAGTCGACAACGATGAAACGTTGAGAAGGGGAGAAGTGACCGTACCAGACGAGGTTGACGGAGACGTTGCCCGTGAGGAGGGGGCATGGTGGTACAGGATGACGTGGGGGTGTTGTTGGGCGAGGGCGGGGAGAGGCATGAGGGAGAGGAGTTGTTGACATGATAGACTATCTTGGGCCTATTCTCTGACAAAGCCCACAATAGGACGCGGTGCCCATGAGAGAAACTCTCATGTCAAGCCCCAGCAACCAGTTTTCGCCATCTAGAGTCGGAAGTCTACAGCACTATGTTATCAAGTCTACGACGTCATCACTCAGATTCACAAGTCCACAACGTCCAGCGTCAAGTCTACGACGTCCCCATCATCCAAATTCGCAAGACTGCAGCGTTCCGCAGCAAGTCTACGACCTTGCCTCATTATCCTCTTAGCCTGCAGCGTCCAGCAGCAAGTCTACGACGTTGCCCCGCCGTCCTTATCTTATTTTTATGGCTGTAAGCACCTTTTTCTTATTGTAAGACTTCGTTTATTCGATTTAATCTATTTCATTTACTTACTGACAACCACATCTAAAAACCTATGAGTATTATTGCCAAATATTTCGGACGTGATTCGTTTTCGACGCGAACACGTTTTTGGCGACCAAAGTGGGAATACGATAAAGCTTAAAGTCAACGGATGGCAAAAAGTACCAGGAGTGGAACAAATCATGACCCTCCACCTCCATTAGATGGAGACAGTCAATTTATAGTGGGAGACTTAAATGTCGAGACCACGGCCCTAGGAGGCCAAGAAACTGCTAATCAACCTGATTATGGGGCACATACCCCTTCTGAGTTCATATCCAGGATCGAGTTCCACAAAGAATTCAACGATATGGTTACAAGATTATATAACTCAGATCCTGGAGCAGCTTAGTGCTTTGAATAGGCCAAGCGCCACCACAAGGCCAAGCGCCCCTGTAGACAGGGAGAATTCTTTCATGGGAGATGCCCTACGCGCAAATAGGCGCAATGTGTCGTTCCAAGAGGATGAGCCTTGGAACGACGCTAATAGGGACATGATTACCCCTCAAGGCCTACTACCTCCCGATCTCCCACGTCTTGGAGGTCAAATGCTATGTATGCAGTGAACCCGGTAGACAATGATGTTGAGGCGCAGGGTGAAACAAATAGATATGCAAGTGGCATGCCCCTTCGCCGACCTGGTAAGGCACCTGTAGAGGAGATCTCGTCAGGGGAAGCTTCAGTTATGGGAAGTCTACCACGGGCAGAAGCTTCTACGTGAATGTCTAGGTAAATCCACAGCCATCTTGAGCCACCGCGAGAATGCCTTATCCCCCAGAAAAAGTAAGCCAGGACTATGTACGAGAACAATTCGATCTTGGAGCAGATGGTACCTAGAGCTGTCAGGCAGGATGATCCTTGTCTATATAGGAGTCCATACCCTGCCTACATCGACAGAGGCTTTCCCCTCCCTAAGGGATACAGAGTACCCGATTTCACATGTTTTTCAGGGAAAGATGAGATGATGCCAATAGAGCATATAACCCGGTTCACCTATCAAGCGAGAGATGCTGCAGCCAATGATTTTTGGAAGGTGAAATTATTCCCGAACTTACTTACGGGAGATGCTTTCACATGGTATGCAAGTTTACCTCCCGGGTCAGTAACATCATGGGCGGAAATGCAGTCTTTCTTTATGAAAGCGTTTACTTGACTAGACACGCCCATGTCAATCTTCGAGATAATGCGGATTAGACAGACCGCCGGAGAACACCCAGGACAGTTCCTTATGCATTTGCGAAAAGCCTACTTCGTTGTAGACCTGCAATTCCTGAAAGGGACCAGTTGATGATCGCGTTAAACGCGTTGTCTATGCCTTTCAAGAAGAAGCTACAAGGGGAGAGGTTCAATGATCTTTATGACTTGGCCAGGAGAGCGACTGAGTATCATTAGTTGCTAATGGAAGAGGCTCAGTCTAAACACCATCTCAGTTGGAAACCCTTGAAGCAGACATGGCCGAGTTCGTGAAAGGCGAAGCAACGGTTTGTGAGCTATTAGCAAGGAAAAACTCAAAAGCAAAAGCATCCCAAAAAATCTGGTGAAGGATGAAAATATTCTTTCGACATAGACATGGCGGATGCAATTTTCGACTGGCTTGTCTAACGAAAGCGGATTAAGCTGAAACTAGGTCACAGGGCCCCTCAGACAGAAAGAGAGAAAACTAGGAACTATTGCAGGTGACATGGTTCATTTACACACACGACTAGGGATTGCTTGTCATTTAGGAACATAATTCAAGACCTTATAGAGTCAAAAGAATTATGCTTCCCTGAAGTAGATGAAGTTACTATGGTCGACGACAAACCCTTTGATGATGAAATCGCCATTCATATGTTTGATGTTTCTGATGTAGACATCAATTTCATCGAGACTAATACTGATTTTTCCCTACAGGACATAAAAATCCTTGGGGAGACCATGATAGCGAATTCCTTCTTTCGCCGATTGGATGACAAAGGTGTAGTCACCTGCCCGGTCAAGGAAGTGGCATCCAACCTCTGCTGTTGGCATATGGATGATACGCACACCACTGATAGATGCAATACTTTCAGGAAGTATCTGCAGAACAATCAGGGGGATGTCTGGTATGATTTGACCCCGCTCGAGGAGGTGGCAATGGGAATAGTTTCCCCGAGTTCACGAAGTGCCTCTAATAGCTCAAAGAGGGGTTTCAAGAGTCCCCCAAGAGCGGAACACAGGCCAGTTACCCAAGGAGGAAGAGGTGGCCCTCATGGCCGAGGCAGAGCACCTGAACAACACCTCCGTACTTTGGAGCGCCCCAAACGACATCTGGAGTTTAATGACTCATCTGTCCAACAAGGGGCAAATTTAGGACAGGAGAGAAACGGTCACACCGGCGAATCCCACTTTGGAGTTGTGGAAGGGGACATTCTTAACAGAACTCAGCGGGTTGAAAGGCCATAGGAGAAAGGGGGCAAGCCAGACACGGAACGCCTAAAGTTGACATCCAGGCACTCCAGACAGGACCACCAATAGCTCAGTTCCTTGATGAAAGGATGCTCTGTCAGAAGTGCAAACTAATAGCTCGAAAGTGCCTTGATTTTCGACCATCTGCCAAAAGAAAAGAGGAACGATTAGGCTCTGGAAGTTATACTATGAAACAACAACTAGACTTAAAGAGGTATGCAATACATTAATTCCAAAGAGACATAACTCGTGTTAATTCTTTGCAGAGTAGTGCTAATATCTGTCTCACCAATAATAGGCATGGCCGGATAAAAATCCACATGGAAACACGGCAGTAAGGCCTTAGAAAAATCCAATCTTATGTTTGCAAAAAAATCCGTGATGCGAAATGGAGAGAATCAGGTGCTTTTCCCAAATTATTGTTCTAAGATAATGGGCCTAGAAGGAGGATAAAGTACACAGTTTTCATTACTGATCACCAAACGTGGGGGTAATTTTAGAGATCAATTCTTCTGTAGAGCATGATAGTCCATAGTCTTCGACTATAACAGCGGCAGCTTCGACGGGCGTTTTCCCAGCCTCCTTAGGAGTTTCTCTACCATCCCAAGCTTGTCATACTTAGCCAAGTATACTTTTAATACCTCGCCAATAATCGCGTCTGCCAGTTCAAAAACAGAAAAAATGAATTGGATTAAGATAAACAAACTAGTGAGGCAGAAAGGTATTGTTCTTGCACAAACAGCCCGATGAAACTCAAGGAAACACACTCAGGGAAGCGCAAGACAGAAAAGCACCATTCACATGTGAATCTTTTAAAAGAGAAGGCTTCCACACCTGTGTTTAAAAGAGTGCCGTCTAAGTCGAGGATAACTGTGGAAACTAATCTTTTCACCAGTTGTGGCATCGACATCTTGAAATTTGATAGCACATTCGCACATGAAGGTGGTATCATGAATCGTGAAGCAGGTTCTGCAACAATAATGGGTGGTGAATTTCTCATATCAAGGGAATAATCGCGTTAGCTACAACAAGCATCCAGAAAGCGACCTACTACCAACAAAATCCAAGGAAGATCATAAAACTACTTTGCAGGAGAAAGGTTTCACCAAGCCCTTGGCTTTGGAATCTGATCCTACGCATGGGAACATGGAGTTATTTGCTCGACCCAAACGAACATATCCGGAAGGTACCCGGCGACCCGCTGCCCACCCCGATTTGGGCTGCAAGGAGGGAATCGAGCAATCATGCCAGGTAAGCATCACGAACAGACAACAAAAAGCATCCCAACATTCACTTGCTCACGACTCGAACTAGACGAAAGCACAATGTCCCCGAAAAGAAACAACCGCATGCAAAGTAAACCTAGTCACAAGTAAGAGCAGACACCCCGGAGAAGACACGAACCTTACCCTCCCCCCCCCAGCCTGAACAAATCGACCCACCCTTCAAAACGAAAAGCCCAATTCAACAGTTCATTCTAAAATCCCACCTACCCACTTCACCAACCCTCATAATCCAGACCACTTTGGGGGAGAAAAAAAAGGGCAGTCTTTGTAATCATTCCCACCTCGAAAGCCCCAATATTGAAGTAGATTGGGACTAAGACATCAAAGACGAACAGGCCGATCAAATAGATACAAAGCAGAGGAGGAAGAGGGCGGCGAGTTGGTGGAGCTGAGCGTCGACTGGAGGCGGGCACGACGGACCGGGGGGGGGGGTCCGCCAATTAGTTTTAGGACAGCTTGATGTAACATGTTACATACTGTAGAAATCAATTATGAATTCAATTCCGATCAAACTAAGGGGATTATTGGAAATTCCATCTACTTTTACAATAGGCTAAATAATCAATTTTATACTAAAGTATTGCTATTTTTTTTTATCTCTCCTAAAGTTTTCAAAATATCATCATACATCCTAACGTTTGACCGTTATATCAATTTTTATTCACGTTAAGCGAATGGGTTGACGGAATCCTACGTGACGCACATGTGACAAGTAACGCCGTCTGTTCACCGTTACAGTGCGGACAGGACATGACGGCTTCATTCTTTTTATTACTATTTATTTATTCACCTATAATGTATGTGGAAATTTATTTTAGTAAAAAAAATTCAATGAAGAAATAAATTTGATTAAAAAGACCTTTTTGACGCTACTCTAACCCGAAATTTTCTTATTGAGAATTTTTTGTTAGCTTCCAATATAATAAATTTAAGAAAAAATTGAAGCAAAATCGAGCGAGATCAATTTCCCCAAATCAGTTCAATGGCACAATCGAGCCAGTCCACCGACACCAGCGACCTGACTGCGACATTGGCAGTGGTCTTGCCGGGGATAACATTGTTGTTGACCATGAAGTTGAGGACGTTATGGACTTCTGCCAGCGAAACCTCACGATCCCCGCTATCGGGCAAGTTGCATGCCTTTTTCAGGACGATGTGGAAAGTGGAGTGGTCTGGAGTGAACGATGGGAAGGTCTTGACCATATGATTGAGGAAAGAAAACGAGTCCTGGAGCGTCGACAGGGACGAATACGACTAGAGGACGGAGTAGTAGAAATCGCGCTCAAGGCTGGGACTTTTGGGCGAAGCAAGTAGGGAATCAAAGAGGGCTGTGCATCCGAGAGGCTAGGCGAATCAAGGTGCACCTTTTGGGATCTAACGGCTGGCAAATGAGTAGGATTTTGGAGATTGGGTTTCGAACTTGGCATCGTTTTCTTGCGAGAACCGAGATGGGGCTTCTTGGGCAGAAAGGGGTCGGATTTAGGTACCGAAGAGGGCTTGGGGACGGGGAAAGTGGCGATTGCCGATCATAATGACGGCGGGATTTTCCCCATCGTTGGTCAGTGATAGAGAAGGGAAAAGGAGTAGCGTTAATTAGGGTTTCAGTTTATTGGTTTAAGGTTGTCGTTATTATGTTATGTCCAGTTTCAGTTCGGTCCCCAAAATCACAGAAAAGAACAAAATGGTTTGAGTCATGCCACGTCGGTGGTGAGTTATGCCTAATCAGCACTTTAACGGTAGGCAGATGGCGTTACTTGCCACCTGTACTCCATGTAGGATTACGTCAATCCATTCGTTTAACGGTGGTTAAAATTGATATAACGGCCAAACGTTAGGATCTGCAGTGATATTTTGAAAAGTTTAAGGTAGATCGAAAAAAACAACCAAACTTTGGGATATAATTGATAATTTGGCCTTTACAATACAAACATTTCCAAGAAATATGTCCACAAACTGAGATTGAATTCGTGTTATCCTTCTTATTTTTCGTAATTATTTGGATTTTATAATATGAAAGCCAAATAAGACCCAGTATCATTTATTCGAAAAAAAATTTAAAAATGAAGAATAATATTAGAGCCTTCGTCATGTTTTTTAGTTTGAGATTTTGATGACGGGATCAAGTGGGTTGTAAGATCTCGATTGGGAGGTAGTTGTTAATGGTGTCGAGAATGTGCGAATTCGATAAAAGTCGATCGATGGGTTAGATATGGTGCTGCTGGTAGGGGAAGGCGGAGTAACGCGATAACGAGAGGTTGAAGTCCCGATGTTATAGGATGCCTGTTCGAAAGTTTCATTTGACTATTTAATATTTGTGAAAAATAAATACAAAAATAAAAGTGAATGATAAAATAATAAATTATAAGATCAAAATAGAAAGGTGGCCCAAAATCGTATCATTATTTTCCCTACATGCAAAGAGGTTAGTAAATTTGTCGATCTTTGTTTCGATGATGACGTGCACATGAGAAATGTATTGTTGTACCGCTTGAGAAGTGTGTTGCTACACTACATTGAACCTGTACTGCATTACTCTGCTATAATTATCAAAACGATGAAATAATTATTACTTCAGCTTAATTCCTGTGATTATCATATTTATGATAAATTACATGTGGGGATCAGATAACTATGAATGGAGATATTCGAAAATAAAATATCTAATTATTGTAGCATATTCCTATCTTCTCTCTACGACTGTTAAGGAATATCGTGATTCCTAATTAATCTTTGCTAATGACAATCATACGAATCTGAAAAGTTGACATATATTTCTTTCCTTCTTGGTCATAGTGACCGTTAAGCAGCTGTTTGCTGAGCCTGATTACAACGTGCTGAAAACTGGTAATCGGGAAAGAAAACACATGATTCATCCCCTATTAAAACCATACGACATTCATACACTCAACAATGCGTCTGTGTGGTTATCCAAAGCCTGCGTGATTTGTGTGAAGCTTTGAGGAGCTGTGTGAGCTTTGTTATCGACGGAGAACGGAAGGTGCTAAGTGACCACTTGGTTCTTACCTCTTGCAAACTGCGTCTGGGAGTGCCAAGGGTTGTGTGCTACCTTGGTTATCGTGAGAGGGACTATGTGTCCTCGGTGCGTTCAACTAGCGGCTAGCGAATCGTCAAAGGGAAGCTAAGTGAATACCTGTGCTGATTGCAGTAACCAGTTGTTAACCCATCGACAAGAAGGCGTTTTGTTATGTATTTTCATAGGAAAGTCTCGAACTGACGGAGAGCAGTTAGACACACACTTGCGAGTGCACGCCAAAAGTCTCATGCCTGCAAGGTAGAACAGGAGTTGGGAATGCCGCCGAAGTGGAAAGAGATTATCCCGAGCACAGGGGTGTTGTGCAGAAGTCTCAACCTCTTGATACAAAGGGACAATAGAGCAGGTGCGCGAGAGCCACCGGAGCTAAAAATTCCACCATAGGCATTGAATGTGCAGTGCAGTGAGTCACGGGTGTGGTAACCGTGCACGTCCGAACTGAGTGTAGGACGAATACTCCGACTTCGCTGTATGAGAAGTCATGTTCCGCTGTGTGAGGAACCAATTCCGTATGGTTGTCTCTTGAGTGCTTACAGGCTTATCTTGAGAAGAGATAAAAGCTGTGTGGAAATCCCCTGCTGAGCTATTAAGTGCTGAAGCATTCTTCTACTGTAAACAATAAATGGGCTGCTCTTAGAGAAGTCATTCTGTCACCTTAAAGAATTATTTTGTGAGGATTTAAACTCTAACACAACATTTTCTTTGTGCTTTGATAAATAGGCTTACGCCTAAGCGACAACATGTTATGTGGAAATCCTTTGAGCAATCAACTGCTGAGGGTGCGCATCATTCGGTTGAAAACGAGAATATGTCCAATGTGTGAGGAGCTGATCGTTGCCTAGGAGTGATCTCCTCTTATAAAGGATTTTAAATCTCACTTGTTGAGATACCGAAAGCCCAGTAAAAAAGGTTCATTTGCACCCATTATATTTTTATAGTGGAATCACCTCTACGGTGAAAAGTGGATGTAGGTCGATTAAGACCGAACCACTATAACTATTGTGTCCCTTACGATCGAGCTTACATCCATTCGAGTATCTAATGATAAAAATCGTAACGCTTACAATGAGCCGACCTCACTTCTGAGTAACTATTTGTTGTGACACAGTACGCTTCCAGATACACTGAGGAAGAGCAAAAAAGTGATGAACACTAATTCATCCCCTCTTAGTCTACAAAAACAATCCAACAAAATTACAATACATGTGTTGGATTTTCTCAAATTCCATTTGTTGGTCGATGTGGCTGGGAACTTTCGTGAGAAAGGAAACATAAAGCCAGCGATCAAAAAGATAAGATTACGAGTTTTATTCAATCAAAAAGAGTCCGAACAAGTAAAACCAAAAAGAGTAGACATGGACTTAGGGTTCATACACCACTTGACATGAACATGATCTTCATTTTGCGTACCGACTATGCAAAGAAGACGTAGTGTTCTTTTTTATCGAAATCGTCGAATGAGTACGACTCATACCTTAACCAACAATCTCGGCGCTGGAGCTGCACGCCCGTTGAGTTCTTACAATGAATATTGATGATGTTTTGCAAGGATGAGAAGCAGTCCCCACATTCTTTGGGCCCAAAACTTTGACTGCAGTACGCCTCCATGAATAAGTTTGTATCGCCTGATTCGATAAGAAACGGGTACTCACCAGTTCCAAGCGGGACGAGGCTCCTCATCATACTATCCATGCAAAAAGACAAGGCTTTAGCGAAGAGTGAGTCGTCTGGGAAGTTAGCCCTATTGCACATGATGAAGACAATCTGGGGATCCACATCAACGACGGCTCCAGGAGAAGCGAAAGCAAACACGGTCACTGTAATCACGGTGCATAAGGTGGCGGTAGTCATGGCGAGTACTCTCTTTGTTTGATCGGTCGGTTGAAGAAGCAACAACTTCGGAACTCTTAATTTATAGCAGCAAATCATTCTAGTTGTTTACAGTTGCTTTTGTTCCTGTGCTGTTGTCGGTGGCTACTCAATCGGCAGGCAGTCGTACTTCTTGCAAGCGACAGTCGGTGGCTACTCAATCGGCAGGATTTTAAGAACATCTAGCAAGCGACGATCATCCCAATAATAACATATCGGGGGGGGGGGGGGGGGTGAAGGAAACAATGGTCTGCATTGTACGAGAATATTCTTTCCCCAAACGTCAATTGGATTTTCTAATATCCTTTATGTTATAAGTTTCACGATAGTAAGATTTAGTTAAAAAAATTGTATCTTGTCATTCCAGGAGTGTCCCGCGCGACCAGAAGTTCGCCTGAGAGGGGTAAAAAAACTGCTTAATTAGAGATGCAGAGGAGTCTATGTACGCACCTCAGGTCGTATGTAGTTGATGATCGCACAAGGAAAAGCTCCACCACGTAGAAGTCCTCCTCGGAGTCATGTAGCAACCACGGCTACTGCTAGAAGAATAATAGCTCAAGGAACAGTAGCGGGTTTCGATTTTCATGAGAGGAAATGGAAGTGCGAGACTGTCACACTCTCAATCCTTTTGCTATTCAATTATGGGTTCCAACCGATCCTCCGGACCATCTTAACTACGTCTCTTGACACCAATGAAGCCCAATCGATGGCCAAGAGGCAGTCCTGCATTCTTCGGCTCGCAAACCTCTACTGCAATCTGCCTCCATGAATGAGTCTATTTCTTGTGATTTTATAAGAAATGGGTACTCAGTCTCGGCGCTCTCGCCCTCAAAATGCCCCGTGCAGGAAGACCACTACACATCGAAAAGAGAGTCGTCTACAAATTTAGTCTCGCTGTCCGTCATATTGACGATATGCATATCCAGAACAGCGGCATCTCCACGGAAAGAGATAGCGAACAAAGTGCCCAGTATCGCAGCATAAAGAGTGCTGGTACTCCTGGCTGGTTCTAACGCCTGTCGGTCAGCCAGCCGCAACACCAACGTCAACTTAAAGACTCAATTTCATATCAGTGAAAATCTTTGCAATGCCCGCCTCTAATTATCGTAATTGCAGTCCCGCACATTGTTTGATCAAGGGATTAGTTTTCTTACAGCTCTGTTTTCTGTTCCTACAGTGTCGTCAACTTTGAGCATTCACATTGTGTCAGCGGCCAGCGATCGTAGTCATCAAGTTTCATCGGACCAAAGAGAAGAACCGTTCTTGTATTTCATAGACCTAATCTACCATCGCCATTTCGATCGGACTCCTGCAATAGCGACAAATCACGGATGTGTTCAAAATTATTTTCATGTTCAGAACATGTATAAGTTGCAAGATGATCACTAGGCGTGACATTGGACTTCTAAGATGTCAGTATCATAAAATTCATGTGCTGCAGAATCCATCTTCCCTCTTTTCAAATCGATCTTGATTAGTTTCTAATGCTCTGACTCTGACTGACGTATTTGACGGCGGTAATTTCGCACGGTTCAACTCAGCCATTCAATTTCGAATACCACATCTTGGATTTGTTGCATTTCAATAGAATGTGGACTTGAAAGAGGCTTAGTTCGGATTTTAGATTGCTTGCACATAAATTGAAACTTATTTTTGAGGAAACTTCACTTCACTAAAAGAGGAGAGGCTACATGCTTATTAGTAAAAAAAAATTGCTGAAGCTTCATGCTTATCAGCACCAATACCAATCAATGATCCGACTCGAAATTTTCGCAATATAACCACCACGAGAGCACCTTAGATGAGTCAGAAACGATGTAGAAGGCCAAATCAGAAGCAACTCAACATTGAACAAACCGTGACAAACATCTCAACTCCCAAATACCAGTAAAATCAAAGTAATGTAACGCAATAAACAACTCCAGACTTATTCTAACTCACAACAAGTAAAAGCTAGATCACTCACATGGAATCTTCCATCACCATAGTCTTCGACGGTTCCAACTTGAGCCCCTTGGATGCGGCAAGGAATCTACATGACGTAATGGAATTTCCTTCATAAATCTCACTATAAAAGACTGATGCCATGTAAAGTTCCTCCCAAATTGCCTTACATCTCGGGACATGGCTTTCCCTCCCTAACTTCATCTCCCCCAATGATGACAGCAAACGACTGCTTCCGTCATATAACATGCATAACTGTTTATTACTTCTTTCGATTCAATAATATATTTGTCAACACCATTACATTTTGAGGGAATTAAAAGCTTACCTTCATCAAAAGATATTTTCATTTCAATGCTTCCCGGGGAGAATTCGATGCCAAGGCCATGGGTGCGCCATTTCTTCTAAGATGCTTAATAAGCCGGTTTGCACCTGGAAGTGCCTTGATTTTCGACCATCTGCAGAAAGAAAAGAGGAACAATTAGGCTCTGGAAGTTATACTATGCAAAATGCAAATAGACTTAAAGAGGTATGCAATAAATTAATTCCAAAGAAACATAACTCCTGTGCTAAGTCTATGCAGAGTAGTGCTAATCTATGTCTCACCAATAATATGCATGGTCGGATAAAAGTCCACCTTGATTGGTAGTTAGGCCTCAAGAAAAATCCAATCTTTGTTTGCAAAAAGCTCTGTGGTACGAAATGGAGAGAATCAGGTGCTTTTCCCAAACTATTGTTCTAAGATAATGGGCCTATAAGGAGGATAAAGTATACAGTTTTAAAAAATGATCACCAAACATGGCGGCAATTTCAGAGATCAGTTCTTCTGTAGAGCATGATGGTCCAGAGTCTTCGACTATCGCAGATGCAGCTTCGACCGGCGTTTTTCCAGCTATCTTAGGAGTTTCTCTACCATCCCACCGCTTGTCATACTTAGCCAAGACAGACAACCCGCACGCCAAATAAACCCAGTCACAAGTAAAACATCAGCAGACATCCCAGAGAAGACGCACCAATCCCCAGGACAACAACCCAATCCACCCACCCTTCAAAACCAAAAACCCAATTCCTTAGTTCACTCTAAAATCCCACCTACCCACTTCACCAATCCTTAGACACGTTGGGAGCCAAAAAAAAGGGGCAGTCTTTCTAATCATTCCCACCTCGAAAGCCCCAATCTTAAAGTAGATTGGGAATAAGACAACAAAGGCGAACAGCCTGATCAAAATGATACAAAGAAGAGGAGGAAGAGGGCGGCGAGATGGAAGAGCTGGGCGTCGACTGAGGAGGGCAGGACGGACGGAGGAGGAGGGTCCACCGATTATACCTCCAGAGGGATTATTATAAATATTATAAATATAAATTCCATCTACTTTTTTTAATAAAACAATTAATTATTCAGAATAAATATGTCATCAAACTTGTTCTTTAACTATAGTTATTGAAGTGGAAGGTGACCGTGCACTAATTTGCCTGCTACGCCAACGTATTCGGCTACACGAGGTCTGCCGATCTCATCCGCCTAGGAACAGCGAGGACTGCTGCTGGGAGCTGAGCTGTGGTCGATGACTAGCCAGTCCATGTTTGCGAATGTGGCCGGTCGCCTTGAATAAAGAAGGAAAAGTTGGTTCCAGAATGTGATTGGATTAAAGGATGCACAGGGATCGATCTCACGACTGAAAGAAAGAAACGTAATCAATGAGGTAGGGTTCGCGCATCCATTTCTTCAGTTGAAGCAACAAGACAGTCGACTACTTAGTTATATGAATTACAATTCCGATCGTTTTTCCGGAAAGTATCATCACGAACACGATTATCTTCCCAAACGACGATTCTCGTTCTGAGCCACCGGAAACGATCAGAGTTTGACGGCATTGACCGAAGGGAATCAAGGAGGTAAGTGGATCAGGGAAATGGATCAGGGCTCACCATCCTTGGTTAATACGTCCGACAACAAGGTATACACTATGGTGTTGATGAAACTCGTAGAAGGAAAATTCTGAACATGGCATAGGGCTTTTGAAGTTGCTTTGGCGAGTAGGACCCCGAATAGGATTTGTAGATTGTTCGATAGAGAAACCGATGAGTTTGATCCTTTGTTCCTGGCAAGGAAGAGATGCATTGATTTAAAAATATCGCAGATCCAGAAGTCTGTTTCCATCATCCACAATCCTTTCCCGTGATTCAACAAAAGGAAAATTTGGATATCATCGGTTAAAAACTATCGTGCCGTGCAAAATCATTTATTCCATGAAGTTCACGAAATACAAACTGCATTATAGTTTAGCCTTTCCAAATAATGTTTTTGTTATAGATTGCAGTCAATTCAACGACGAAAATTAAATTAGAGAAACACAAACATAGAATTTTACGTGGTTCAGCCAAGATAGCCTACATCCACGGGCAGAGAGTATTCTGTATTATTCAAGAGCCTCATTACAATAGCCTTATCACCCCAACAACCCTTTACAAACCCAAAATAATACTAGATCTAGAAAATTCTATGTCCCTAAACTTTGGGGCGGGTCATAATTCAGGTCGGCTAATAATAATTGAAGACATTTAACGGTTTTTATTGCATCATTCTTTTCCTTACATGTAAAGAGGTTAGTAAATTACAATATGTGTGTTGGATTTTCCCAAATTCCATTTCTTGGTTGATGTGACCGGAAACTTTCGTGAGAAAGGAAACATAAAGACAGTCGTCTAAAAAGGCAAGATAACGAGATTTATTCAATAAAAAAGAGTCCGAACAAGTGAAACCCAAAAATGTAGGCATGGACATAGGGTTCTTACACCACATGACATGAACATGATCTTCATTTTGCGAACGGACTATCGAATATACAGAAGACAAAGTGTTCTTTTTTATCGATGGCATCTGTAAGTGCTTTTGCTTAAAGCTATTGGGAATAATTTTCTTGGTTCTTCGTATCTCAAAAGTCTCTATTCGAACAGTTTACTTCGTTTATTCGGTATTTATGTAGGCATCTCGGGGGCGTGCCTTGCGGACAACCAAGGCACGCACCCCATACGACGCACTCAAGACAACGAAATATTCAACGGTTTATTTTGGATTCTCGAATATCAAGACCATCTGAAAATGGCTTCGCACTCACCAACGTTACGGCATCAACGGCTCACCAGGTTCGCCATAAACCTATTATAAAATGGCACCGTGTGGTATAAATGCTATAGAGCGAGCAATGGTACAACACCCGGTTCTCCCTTGAATTTATTTTTTGGCTTAGAAACTATTAAGGGCATTAATAAATCTATAATTGTTTGCATTTTTGCCCAAAATGAACTTTCAGGAAATATTCTTCTAAAAAATGATTCACGTAGATATTTTAAGCATTAATGAGCTCGATATCAATTTTTTTATATGTCAAACAATTTCTTTTTTTCTAAAAACCGAGCTCAAATAAAAATTGAATATCAGAAACACACAAGAAAAGCCTCCCTTTTCTTTGTGATGCATGCTGTTTATTAATCCCTACTTCCCGAACCTTAACGAATATCTATAGTTTTTTCTAACTTGAACTTAAAATAAGTTAGTGGCGACTCCGATACGTTTTCAAAATCCGAAGCCTTATCGTCAAGGGAGGATATTCATTTTCAATGAAACCGAAAACGGGATCCACCCGCGACAAGAGGTTATAAGGTTACCTTTGTTGATGGTCAATGTGAGATCGTTGACAAAAATGAGAAGAGGATCGTTGTAGTGAACATAACGACGAATAACTTGTTTCTACTGATTATGAATTCATCCTTGAATGTTGCATTGAAGAGTGAAGTTGCTGATGAAGCTCAGTTATGGCATTTGCGATATGAACATTTAAATCACAAAGGCCTAACGTTGTTAAGAGAGAGGAATATGGTCATATGTCTTCCAAAAATCCAGCCAACAACAACATGCATCTGTGAAGGATGTGTGTATGGGAAGTAACATCGTCTTCCTTTTCCCAATACCTCTTGGAGAGCTAAAGCCCCTATTGAGTTGATGCATTTTAACATCTGTGGTCCAACCCAAACTCTAACGATTGATAACAGGAGATAATTTCTCTTATTTGTTGATAATTACACTCGTTTGATATGGGTATACTTTCTTGAAAAGAAATCGGAGGCTTTCATTACTTTTTTTGAGTTTCAAAGCCAATGCAGATAAGCAAAGTGGATATCAAATAAAGACTTTGAATACATATTGTGGAGGAGAATAAATTTACAAGCCGTTTCTAGATTATTGAAAGCGGTAAGGCATACAACGACAGCTTACTGTGAAATACTCACCTGAGCAGAATGGCGTTGCTGAAAGGAAGAACATGACTATTGTTGAGATGGCTCGAAATATGCTCAAAGGTAATGGTCTTTCAAATTCATTGTGGGCCGAAGCTGTGAACACAGCAGCATACATCATCAACCGATCATCGACGGAAGCAATATAGAATAAGACGCCTTGTGAAGCATGGAATAAGAGGAAAGCCGTATTTGGATGAGTTGAACGGCTGCTAATGCTGCCGGCAGCAAATTGAGACAGCGTCTTGCTTAGGGTGCTCGATCTCGAGGGCGTTTACAAGCCGAAGCTGCCGAAGCAGTTTGGATATTTGCTGCCAAATTTGAGATACCTCGGACTGAGATGGACGATCCTTGACTCGCTGCCAGAGTCGGTCTCAAACCTCTCTAGACTCGAGACAATTGATCTGAAGTACCCCAATGTGACCGAGGTGCCAAGTTCGATCCTCGGCCTGAAATACCTCCGACACCTTTACCTGAACGAGGGATCCTTCGAAAAGTGCAATCAGGCAGAATGCTGCCTGGGGAGCCTCCAGACGCTTTGGGGACTCTCCATAGGGGCGAAGGGCGTGTCCTTGACTGTGCTGAGGAAACTCAAGGGGCTCAAGAAGCTAGGGCTGACATGTTCCGCACCAGTCATCCCAGAATTAATCAAGACCATATCGACCATGATGAAGCTCGAGTCACTCCGGCTCCGATCAAGGGATCTGTTCAGGCAGCCTTCCTATCTCAACCTGGGTGCGGACATGAAATCGATGCAATCTATCTCAAAGATGTACTTGCTCGGGTCATTGGACAAGAAGAGCTTGAGCTGTCTGCCCAAGAACCTGCAAGTTCTAACTCTGTCCTTGTCCGAGATGAACTTCGACCCAATAGAATATCTTCAAGAGTTATCAGATCTAGTTACGTTGAGGCTCTTTGGAAATCTTACATTGGAGAAGGCTTGGTTTTGAAGAAAGGTGCATTTCTGAGCCTCCGGGTGCTGAAGCTGTGGAAGCTAGAGAACTTGAAGAAGCTCTGGATTCAAGAAGGGACGATGAACACACTGCAGGAGTTGGACATGAGAGATTGCACTAAAGTACGGAAAATCACGGGCCTCGAGAACGTGCCAGAACTAAAGCGGATCAAGCTGACTCGAGTGAAAGAGGACTTTGCCAAGCGAGTCGAATCGAACCCACCGAGCCGTGCGACCATTGTTATATGTGGGGACTTAGCTGTCTCTTCTCCCGAGGTATGTCCGAAATTCTAATCAGATTTCGAGGGGCTATTATCTTGATGCGGTTAAAATTCATTAAACTGGTATCGCTCCTTGACATTTGGAAGAACTTCTTTTGAAGGATATGAAAGAAGCCGAAGAAGAGGCTCGAGGACGAGGATAACAGTCCGGACCAGCATGACCAGAATAATCAATCGGACGATGAAGACAAAGAGGAGGAGTTAGCGGGAGATGAACTTAATTTTGGATTTTGATAGTGGTGAGGATGCTCACGATGGGATCCCCAAAGAAGATTGAGAACTCATAGAGATAGGACAATTTTTAAATTACCCTTTGAAGTTCACATTTCGGCCAATTAAGTCTCCTCTCCACGTCCATTTTTCATTGCGAATAATCAAAATCAAAATCATGTTTCTCTTTTATCCTCATCTCGTTCGTCGGTTAGATATGAAAGGCTTTTTGCGACCTCAAGGAGCATCGGCAGGGGTAAGAATTGGTGACCAAGTTCGCGTCGTCATCCATGTTCATGACAGAAACATCTATGTCTAAAATCTCTGCTACATCGGTGGAAGTATGGGCTCAGTAGCTGGAAATGACTATCAACACATCTGTGTTTTCGAGGGAGAAGGCGAAAGTTGATGAACTGCTTGTTTGCCTGAAAACATGCCTGAAACTGCGGCCAGACAATGGAAATCGCAGCGGAGACTGGTTACAGGGAGAGAATGACGCATTAGGAAAAGGGTCAACCACTCTCGGTTAAACATAAATTCATCATAAACAACGTCACATCAACTAATTTATAGGAAAAGCATAACAACTTGTGCATCCTCCCTTGTTTCCTAATTAGGCTTGCTCGAGTCCTTTGCTCGATTTTCCCCATTTCATCACGAAGGAATTGGAGGCGACGGGCGACAAATCGCCTTTGGTCCATAGGAAAATTCGAGATGACCGGAAACAGCTCATGTCGCCCATCAAGTTTGGTGACGATCTACTGGTGAAATTGTCGGCATCACATTCAGAATGGGCCTGCAACACATAGAAAGTCCAGCTCCATTTATGTTCTGTTAGGGGAGCGGCTAACGTCCCGTGCGTGGGACGTCCCCCGCATTGTACTAATTCCGACCATGATTTAGCACATTGTACTAACACCAATTAGTACACTTGTTATTACTAACGATGTACTAACTACAGTGTTAGTACAATGTACTAATGGGTACTGTTTTTGTACTAGTACAGTTAGTACAATGTACTAATAGTCACTGTTTTTCTACTAGTACAGTTAGTACAATGTACTAATGGTCACTGTTTTTGTACTAGTACAGTTAGTACAATGTACAAAACTTTTTTAGTACATTTGTAGTACATTACAGGTGTACTAATTGGTACAAAATAGTAACAGTGATTTTTAGTACAATGTACTAACCATTACTAGTACAAAAACAGTGACTAGTAGTACAATGTACTAACACTGTAGCTAGTACAATGCATTAAAATTCTTCATTTGAGTCAGCCTCGGTCTGCACACGAGCAGGAAGGCTGAGTCGGTTTTCTGGACACAACTTTAACACCAAGGCTCCATTTCACCTAAAACTTATTGCATCATATACCTCTTTTAGTGATCTAAATCTTTCATGTTTTGAAAATTTTCATTCAAGCAATAAAATCTAGTCAAATCATTAGTGGAGTGCTGTGGAAGCAAAAACGCCATTGTACCCTGCAGCAGACAACTACTGGTGTAAAGAAAAATTTCGTATTTTTCACACCACTCATTGGAATTTTATGCAATTGGTGCCTACAGAACCATATTTAAGTTTTCTACAACTTTCCAATTTTGAGTTTTTAATTCGGTGACATCTGTTTGGTCTAACAATTCAAGGAAGACATGGTCCTCCTCTTCCTCATGTCTTCTAGCGGCAGAATGAGTAGTCTGTGCACCAGAAGGAATAACTTGCTCATATAAACTCTAAATGGACCAAAATTAGAACCTAGAGTTAGAACATTCAATCTTTTACGACTTTCGTGTTTACATTTCTTATTTTGAGCAACTTCATCACAAGGTCAACGGGGGTCAATCTCACCCTTGTTAGCTTTCCGACTAGAACATGAGCTGTTTGAACAGCCCCATTAATCGATTTACCGGCAGTACATCACATGTTATGTTTTCCTAAAATGTGAGATGATGGATGCGATTCAAGTTTTCTAGCATCTGGTAAAATTTCATAAATTTTGGAAAATTTTACAAAAAGTTGTGAATTTTTTTATAATAATTCATTTGCTGCAATATAAGGAAACGGTCGAAGATTGGCCGAATGGTTCTTATGTTTGTCGGTTTAATCGTATGTTTCGAACTTTCTGCTTTCGATATTCCTTCACTCTCGTAGGATTCATAACATGTATGGATCAATGGATCGGACGTGAGACCTCTCTAGTCATTTATTTGGGATATTCTCGAAAGATCACAAGTCGACCCGATTCTCTTCCATCAAACGGTAACTCATGCCTTGTCAATCCCATTCGATTGAATTTCGTTCAAATTTGATCGATAGTAATGGCGTTGCTTTCTATTATTCTCTTTGTTTTACATGTAAAACAACCGACAACTCTCTACCAGAGGACATTCCCTCTAACATCATGGAGGCTCAACATCAACGGGCCACACAACGCCCCTTGAGTATCACTCTTACTCATCTAGTTAATTCTAATTATTTAACATATCTTAATTAGAATTTTCTGACCATTTCCACCATTTTCTCTACCGCATTCTGGTTTGATTTGCATGAAAATCGACCGAGCCTCATGGGAGTTCGACAAAACAAAGTTCGAAGAAAGAAAGCTTAAAGGCGCGTGTAACAAACCGCGTTTGGTTGGATCTACCACGGCCTAAAACCGTCATTCTGAAGTAAAGCCGTCCCGACCTACACTTTCGGTACAAAGGGAAGGTGCGGGTCTCCCTGAATTATTTTTAATCCACCTGTAACGGGCTGCGAGCCCAAGTATATAGGCTCGCAGACACCGCCCTTCCCCGCCCTCTATTATCTCTGTAATACCTCAAATTATTTTTAACCCACTACATAAGCCCGGTCCATACACATTAGTTTATCTTGGGTTAACAAAAAGGGCCAAAGCCCACCTTAAACCCAATTCCATTTTTATAAAATTTATTTTAATTTTATCCCTAACCTTATCATCTCACGTACGTTGACTTTCCCTAACCCTTCCATTAATCTAAGATTTTTTTTTCTTTCTAAAAAAAAACGGAATAAAGGAAATAAAAATATATATCACACGGCATCTCCAATCAATTACGATGATTTCGAGGATATTTATTTGATTATGTGAGCACCGAATCAATTGACAATTTACCTTGATTTTTATGACCTTCCTTAATGAGTTTTTTCCTAAAGGAGGAGGACTAGACCAACGTTAAAAGGAGACAAACAGAGACACTCTGGGGGACAGACGCTTCCACTCTCAGACTCCTATCAGATCAGACGTACGCTTCCATCATCAGAGGCTCCTCCTGCCACCCGTAGCAACCATCTCCAGCGACCCCAAGGTAGGTCCAGGAATCAAAACCGGAAGGAACCCCCGCTATCAACCAGAATTCGACCAGCCGTCTGGATTTCTTTCCCGATAGCAACAGCGGACGACCAAAGCTCCTACGACAACCAACAACAGGAAGCAATATTCGATCAGACGCTCAGGCTACTTGTTCAGATGACGATCCTTTCAACCAAAGCAGCAAATTCACCCACCCTTAGCTGATCCCGCTGTCGATTAGGATGGGCGGCCAAAACTTCTCACGGGTGTGTATCAGCACAGTGGGAAGTCATTTTGTCTTCTAACCCATTTACCTGTTTGTACAGGAAAGTCAGACCAATACTCCAAAGCGGTGATCAGCGCCAAGGCCGTCCCCTCCTTCACCGACTTCCAGACGTTTTAGACGAGCCATCATCATTGAGCACCGTAGGCTCCATTCCCTTCGCCAAAGGCCCATCTTTGCTCGGCGCTTTGACCAATCCAGCAAAGTTCGGCTTCGGACGGACAGCCCCAATGCACCCAGCCGTCTCGCTTTCCTTGGATTCCTGATCGTCCAGTAGCGGCGGGGATCGACCATCCCCGGCGCTCATCAACCTCCCGGCCTCCCTCCAGCGTATCCCAACAGACTAACAGTAGTGATAGCCCATCTTCTCGGTGCTCCCGAACCTGACATGGCGTCCCTAACAATACCGGCAGCGAACAAACCACTCCCTCCGGCGTTCCCAAGCCCCGACGACAGCGAAACCACCTCCGTCCCGGTTTCCTTCCGACGCACCAGAGCCCAGCGGCGAACACATCAACCCCGATCTCCCTGGCGTCCCACGAGGGCGAGCTCCCAAACCCACGACGTCATCCATCCCCGACCGTCTCCACCTCGGTCATCAAGCTTTCCCCAGCAAAGCGGCCCCGGCTTCCACAGATCTTGTGGCGAGAACCTCGCTTCCTCCCTTCTGGGTCATTCCCGACCGTCCCCGGCTCGGATTCGAGGCCCCGGCGTCCTTCACAGCGGCGGATCCACCTCTCCTTGCGTCCTCGAACACCCTGGCGGCAGCAGATCGTGATCCCTAGCGACCCACAGCTCAGCGTGCCAAGGATCGGCGATGAGCGACTTCAAAGCGGCTCCCCTCTTCTCCTCCCTGCCTGCCAACCTCAGTTCCCCCCACGTCAAGGTTGCGACCAAGTCCGGCGTGAAGATAAGGGCACCATGGCAGCCCTCCATCCGCTGGAAGTGAGGACAACATGGATGTCCGAGAAGCTTGATCCTGTCCAGGTTCGTCGATCGATTTTATTTTGTCTGATGTATAATTGGGTTCATTATTTCTTTTATTAATTGTTTGCACTATCTAATTGAAAGTCACACGTAAGTTTTCAAAACATTTATTTGAATTATTTACGTATCACATTTTTAATAATAATTTTTTATGACTAATCACTACTATCTTCTCGTATGATTTTTTTATTATTTTTTAAACAACCAAATCCTATAAATTTTGCTTTATTAAATATTGTTTACAAAAAAAATGGTTCAATGTCTTCATATACTGTACATGTACTGAAGCTTTCGACATATATCAATTTAGACACCTCTTTTAATTCAAATATCAATTTCAGCACATGTGCGGATCATTTCTAACATAACATTTTTTTTTTTGAATGTCGATTACTTTGGTCAAGAGTTGTGAATCATTTTAAGCAAGTTACTATTCTTATTCTCAAATGATCGTTATTTTAACAATAATTATTATTATTTTTAAATATAAAATTAGACTTTAAATTTTCATTAAAGGTCTCTTAAATGTAATTATATAACATGATTTTTGCTATCTCATAATCATTACTCTGTTAGTGACACGTCATTTTCTCATTTATGCTGCATAAAACCGGCCGAGAACTCCAAAGTATTCGTCAGGACGAATCTCGAAGATCATCCAAAAATGGGCGGTGAGCGGGAATCAACTACAACGGAATTTTCATTAAAGCGACCTCAACTGACGAACTCAAATACAACCCCCGGGTCGGGCCTCAGTTACATGAGGGAGGTGCGGGCTTCCCGTATTTTTTTATTTCCACATGTAACAGGTCGTAGGCCCAAGTGCATAGGCTTACGATCACCGCCTTTCCCCGCTCCCTTTGATCTCAATAATTGGTTGTGATTGTCCGCATGTCTTAGGCCCATAGGTTTATCGTCGCATGTGATTGTTAAACAAATACACATGAGTTCAGGTCCAACGCCTGAATCGGGTCCAACGCCCGTTAATCAGAAACAAATTTTTGGAGCAAACGCCACCTTTTCGTATGTTTAGATGTAAGAGTTAGTAATTAGGAATCCCCGAATCTACTCTGGTTTTTCCGACTTAAACCAAGCTTTTATAATTAAGTCGGTGGCGACTCCGTAATAGTTTACCTAGGTTAAACAACAACACGTTTTTTTACGAAGTCATTTTGGATGAGGGACTGACGACGCGAGCCGCTCTTGGAACCTCCTGAAGCTTCCTCCTCGGGCCATGCGCTTCTTTTCGCCCGTCGCCTCTTAAGGAGCATGGAGACGATCGGCGAAGAGTCTGGGCAGACCCGATCAGGAATCGATGGAGGGACCACCCTGGTCTTTTCCGCAGCGTTCGACGCTCGAGTCGCGACGCCGACCGGAAGACTCTAGGGGAGCAGGCCCGGATCCTCGGGTCGTTCGAACCGCCTCGCGCGTGCTAGGTCGGAAGGCGCGCGTACATCCCGGATGGCGACTCCGCTGGGGACTTCCGCATGTGGATTCTTTTCGAACACTCTTACATTTTAAACCCACATGCGGAGGGGAGTTCTTGTTTGCGTATGTACTTGCTTGGCTCGGTGCTTTTTGTTTGCTCTCATGGTTGTGTTCGTTTACCGCTTACTAGGCATGTCTAGGAGTGCCCGAACCCGGGGCTAGGATTTTTAGGGGGGTCACCGAGAGGCTCAGCCTGCTGCTATTTGCGGTATGGTGTTTGGCCGGGACCCCGCCTCCCTCGGTCCGAGGGAGGTTTAGAGGCCTTCATCCGAGAGTCTAGTATTGCTTGCTCACTACAGGTACCAGACGCCGCATATGCATTTGTTTGTTACTAAGTGACTGCTACCTGTGCAGGGACAGGTCTTAGGTATGTTTTGTATGTGATATATATTGTAAGAACTAACCTTGTTCATTTTGCAGCGGTTTGGGTTGGTTGCAGGGGTTTCCTCAATCCTTTTTTTTTCTCCCTTCCCTATCTCCCTTATTTGCATTATCACATTCATTCGTATTCATTCAATGTCATCATTCTTCAAACATAGAAAAACTCGTGTGCAAATTCACCTCACATTAGGATTGGGATTGGATTGTTGTTACAATTGAATGACGTCCAAGCTTGTAGGTTGATCTCATGGAGTCAATAGCGCTACACAAGGGGATTCCGTCTACGGATTTGCTTCGACGGTGGCTCGATGTCCTCAGACCCTCAGAAAGAGAGTTCGTACAACAAAAGCTTGGAGGTCTCTTTCACCTCATCCGCATGGAAGTCGACTGGTTCCTGCTTCAGCATCTCGTCGCTCGCTGGGATCCCGAGAGCTACACCTTCAGATTTGGCACTTTAGAACTGGCGCCGACTTACGAAGAATATGGGGACCTCTCTGCACTACCTCCTCACTCAGGAATCCTCCCCCTACCTTACAATGACAAGCCGAGGAACTACATTGCTCGTCTCCTTCAAATCTCACCAGCAGTGGTACCCAACTTGTTTACCGTGGAAGGACATATCAACGTCAACAAGCTCTTCGAGTTACGCAACACACCGTATGAGCCACACATGGAAGACGGTCAAGGATCAGCAAGGGCCTTTATCCTCTTGTTCACAGGGATGATACTCTACCCATACAGTGAGGCATTGCTCAACAAACGAACAGTCTACCTGACAAAAGCAATCATCGAAGGAAGACCTTTTCTTCCCAACCTGGTCAGCGAAACAAATTACAGCCTTACCCGAATTGCGCGCAGAGCTAGAGAGGGAGTGCAGAATCACAAGTTCACCTTCAGCCCGACACTACTCCAGGCATGGTTCTACATCCACATCGGCATCACCGGAGAATCGTTCAGACGAGAACAATTTCCAGATTTGCTCGACCGCATATCAGGACGTGCTCGCCTTCCGACTCGTACCTTTGCTGGTGTCCGAGCTCTCTTCCGCTCTCTGGAGCCTGATGACTTCTATCCAATGGCCAAATGCTTCGACGTGGACTGGGCTATCATAAGCTCCCTAGATAGAGATTACATCCCGATCGTTGGGATCACCGGGACGTCCTACTACTATCCAGCACGGGTCATGCACCAGTTCGGAGGACTTCCGCGGATCAGAGCAGCACCAACTAAACCATTTGATCCAATCGACCTAGATAACCCACCACCGATGGGCGTAATTCGACGAGCAACGACACACTTCGCACGCGTGTGGATGACTCTCACAGAGAAAGAGTTCGACCTTCCCCCAAAACATCAGAAGGACATCGACGCCCAGTCAGCCCGTTTCCAAAAGAAGCGCATTACTCCTTGGGATCGCATTTGAAGATCGACTCTATCATAACGGACTTGAAATCTCATTTCATCTTATATTCATCAAACTTTTTAATACTCTTTGTAATAAACTTTAGCTTAGACGTCGTGTTGCTAACTTGTTTTCTCTCTCTTGGATTGTGTTCATTGTAATTACAATCCAATGCTTGCATTAGACATAATCATGCATCACCACATATCATGCGTCCAAAATGAACTCACAATTGAGGCTGATTCAACTCCCATTTCGATTTTCTCGCCAAGGTACCAAAATTAATCTTCCGAGGACACGTCCGTTCGAGCTGCGAAGCCGGACGATACGCATGGGCAGCTCGGGAGTTTCCTCAACCGATATGACGACGTCCAACATAGGATCAACCGCAGCGATTGCTACTCCAACTCCCGCCGTCGTTGTGCCTTCACCAACGGCAGTACCCGTGGTTTCCTTGGAAACTTTTCCACCGCTGTCTTCCCAAGCCACGGTCTTCACCATTGGGCGATCATCAGGAGGAAATGCGTCTTCGACATATATCCCACCCATGACTTTCTCCGCACCAGCTATACCAAGATCAACGGTGCCAATCGCTGCGTCATCTCCTCCTGCACCACCAGCACCGGCCCAAAGTGCCGACGACAATTCCTTGGGAAACAAAGTCGAGTCGCTCACCGCAGAGTTGTCATCTTTGAAGACGATGATGACTGAGCTACTCCAACGACAGACTGCAGCCATACCTGCCCCTGTTGTCACCCAAAACCCCCATCTTCCCCCTGTTATGCCTGGATCTACCACGTCTTCAATGCCACCTTACTACCCACATTTTCAGCCAAGTCTAATCGCTTCATCAAGCCTTCCAACCCCCTATAACCATGCCACCTCCGGATCCGCTATCTCCGCAAGTATAGCACCCTTCTATAACCCATACATGCGTGGGCCGCATTTTCCTTCAACCACAACACCACCATACCTTCCACCATACTACCCTCAACCATCCGTACCAAGGCCAACTCCCTATCAATCAGCACCACTTGGGCCATCGCCCTATTTTCCTGTCACCTCTACAACTGCCGGCTTCGGGATCCCCATACCAATCACACCGCCCTCGGCAGCGCATGCAGACCCGACAGTGCCAAACTTAAGAAACCGTAACGCGGCTATCGTGAATGAACTATTTGGTGAACAGCAGCAGGCCGACGCTTTCGAGACAAGACTCGAGGCTAAGATTGCCTCTATGCAAGAAGAGGAGGCGCGTCGTATGGCGAGGATGGAAGAGCGCCTCAACGCCATTCAGGGACAACGAGGTCACAACTGGGAGTATGCCAACTACCATGTCCCACAAATTCAAGTCCCGCCGAAGTTTAAAACGCCTGAATTTGAGAAGTTCCGTGGAAATGGCTGCCCAGAATTACATCTAAAGCACTTCTGCCACAAGATGGCTGTGTACCCGGTGGATGATAAGTTTCGCATCGCCATGTTTCAGGAGAGCTTAGCGGAGTCGGCGCTGCACTGGTATTACACCAAGGATGTGAACCAGTATGCAACATTCAGGGAGTTGGCTCTTGACTTTCTCAATTACTACAGTTTCAATGTCGAAATGGCACCCACGATATCAGACTTGCGGAAATTGAAAAGGTACCGCTCTGAGGATATCAAACAATTTGCTTATCGGTTCAGGGAGATGGCCTCACAAATTAAGCCAGCTTTGAAAGAAAAGGAGTTGATAGACGAGTTTTTCCAACTCCTCCCGCGCGAGTACTTACCTTACATGATTGGCCAAACCATCACAACCTTTGCCCAAGCGGTCATTAATGCAGATAAACTCGATGTGGTGAACCGAGAAGGACCGATTCCCTCCCCTTCAATAAAGCCGGTCGTCAAACCAAAGCCCAAGGAGCTCATCGCGGCTGCAGAACACAATAAGGCAATGGCATCGCCGACTTCATATGCACCGAGGACCTACGCTGCCGCTACCATTAGACCGCCTGTGCCTATGGTGGCCAATCCTAGACCGCCCGCTCCTGTGATGATGCGCCAGCAGCCAAAGCCTACACAACAAGAACGTCCCCGACGTAGATTGGAGGATCTGGTTCCGACTCCCGATCCATTAGATATCATGTTTACCCGGCTGAGAGACATGGGCTTCATCTCACCCGTGGACCCCAAACCGACCAACCCTTCTTCTTTTGGATACAACCCCAAGGCGAGTTGTCAATATCACTCTGGAGCACTGGGGCACGACACCAAAGATTGCATCGCACTCAAATTCAAGATTCAGAACTTGCTGGATGACGGCGTTATTACGTTCGCGACACCGGCTACGACTCCAAATGTCATGAGCAACCCATTGCCCGCTCACGTCAATTATGTCGGGACAAATCCCTTCGCGCCGCTGGTTGATCATGAAGAGGAGGTGCATTTACATGAACTGGAGCATGAGAACACTGAACGCGGCAACGTTACGGAGCTCAATAGGGGACGAAGCTGGAGACGCCGACCCCGCATGCGCACTCACTACATACCACCCAATGTGGCTATACCCCTGAACCTTATGTCGACATATATTAGACAAGCCAAGAAGCAAAAGGAGTCTGATATTAAGAAGGTGGATGATACGGAGGTCAAGACGCGTGAGTTCGAAGGAAAAGAATATATCAACATGATCGAGACCAATCGCGGTCGAGGACGAGGACGAGGACGAAGCCGTGGTCGTGGACGTGGACGTGAATCCTACGGAGGAGATACACACCCTCTACAGATGCATGCCGCTATACCGGACATTTTCCCCAAAGTACTCCCTCGAGCACCATATGTCTACATCCCATTGGGTCCAGCACAATCGGAGATGCCGTCTCAAGTACCTGCACCGATACAGATGGAACCAAGGGGTCCAGTTGTCATTGGTCCAAGTGGCATGACACCCAGCCCAGAAGTCGAGCTCATCACCCGTTCGGGAAGAGTGGTGCCGGCTCCAGAGCCTCAACAGCAGCCTGAGTCTTCAAAGCCCAAGGGGCCGTCGAATGAGCAAATTCGCAAGGTGATCTACTCGGTGAAAGAAAGCGACTACAACATTGTGGAGCAGCTGAGGAAGCAACCCGCCCATATTTCTCTTTTCGACTTGATCCATTCTTCTGACAAACACAGGGAGATGTTGGAGAAATTTATAGCTGAAGTACACGTACCGGAAGAGATTGAGGTCAACGCGCTAGACTCGTACATGAACGGCATGCTGGCAAACAATGACATCACCTTCTCGGAAGATGACCTCCCGGAAAGAGGACAGGACCACAACAGCGCTTTGTTCATCACGCTCAAATGTCGCGATACTATTGTTTCCAAGGTGCTCATCGACGGAGGGTCTGGAGTCAACATCATCCCACTCGATGTGGCTCATAAGCTCGGTATCAACATCGAGAAACTCCCACTTTCCAGCTTGACCATTCGAGCTTTTGATGGCGCAAAACGTCAGGCCCACGGCGAGGTGACTCTAGAGATCAAAGTGGGGCCCACTCTCTTCTCCTCCGCATTCCAAATCCTTGAGACCGCCGGATCCTTCAACATGCTGCTAGGACGTCCGTGGATCCATCAAGCCGGGGCAATCCCTTCGACTTTGCACCAGATGGTCCGTTTTCCTTCAGATGGCAAGCTCATCACAGTCAAAGGGGAATGTACCCTGGAGTTGTGCCATGAAATTGATATGCCTTACGTCGGAGAACCAGCTGGTGAACCATCGACGGCTCAAGCGTTCGAGATGGTGAACATGGTCAGGAGGGACTTCAGGTCAGATCCCCTAATGGGTCGGGGCAACCGCAGCGCTGCTCGACAGTTCATCAGATTCGGGTACCGGCCTGGTCAAGGACTCGGAGCTCAAGGGCAAGGCATCCGACATCCGATCGACATACCTACCCAGTTGGGGACACGTGCTCTCGGATCCAATGGTAATGAACCACGGAGGCCTAAGATAACAATCCAGGACATGCGCACTGGCGGCAAGTCAACCATCCCTTTTGTTCGTTCGTCAGCAACGACAATGGAATGTGAGATCCTCTCCGAGCAGGTGGAGGGTATGAGGATTGAGGCAAGGGAGCCCGAAGAAGAAATCAACATGATGGAAGCGTCGAACCCGACTGAGTCAAACATGCCGCTCGAAGGGTGAACCTTTCCAACTTTACGTTTTGCACTTAGAATAATCGAGTCTAGAATAATTTACCTTGCTACATTCTGGTCGCGGACTAGCAAGGTTGTCCGTATGTAACGCGACTCTAGTTAGTGTCTGTGGGATCGGGACGCTGATGTTAATGGGCGAATCTGAGGAAACAACGAGGGCCCCGCTGAGGCCTGATCCCACAATGTTTTATTTTTATTTTATTTGTCGCATCATATGATACTTCAAATTTCGTGCAATTAAGCTACTCTAGTTAGTGCAAGATTGTCCGTATGTAACATGACTATAGTTAGTGTCTGTGGGATCGGGACGCTGATGTTAAAGGGCGAATATGAGGAAACAATGAGGGCCCCGCTAAGGACAGATCCCGCAATGTTTTAATGTTTTATTCTATTTTTGGAACGCTTGACTTACCATAGTTGCACATAGTATAATAATTCAAATTTCATGCAATTCAGCCACAAGCACGATCTTGACTTGTTTCTTACATGTAGGAACGGCGCTTCGGACGTACCTGAAAATACCCCAGAACATGACGAAGTGATCATAGATAACCCAAGATCCCTCGATGGTTACCATGGTCTCGAGCTAGGTCTCCAATGACATGAAGAACCAAAGGAGATAACATTACAAGAACCCAAAACAATCAACATCGGAACGGATGATGAGCCCAAAGAGCTACACATCGGTGCTGATCTCCCAACAGATGAGGCCAAGAGCATCGTCAACCTACTCAGGGAGTTTTCAGATATCTTCGCTTGGACGTATGCGGATATGCCAGGTCTAGACCCGGAGATAGTGGAGCACAAAATCCCCATTGATCCACTAATCCGTCCCACTAAGCAGAAACAACGACGGTACAAGCCCGAGCTAGCTCTTGCAATCAAGGAAGAAGTGGACAAGCTCCTTAAGGTCAACTTCATCGAGGTAGCCAATTACCCACAATGGGTCGCCAACATCGTCCCCGTCATCAAGAAAAACGGGAAGGTCCGAGTCTGCGTCGATTACCGTGACCTTAACAAAGCGAGTCCCAAAGACGACTTCCCTCTGCCGCACATCGACTTGCTTGTAGACAATACTGCTGGTTTTAACAGGTTTTCTTTCATGGATGGATTTTCCGGGTACAACCAAATACGTATGGCTGAAGAAGACAAGGAGAAAACGACTTTCACAACACCTTGGGGCACATTTTGCTACCGGGTCATGCCTTTCGGACTCAAGAACGCTAGGGCAACTTATCAACGCGCAATGGTGGTCCTCTTCCATGACATGATGCACCGAGAAATCGAAGTCTACGTCGACGATATGATCGCAAAATCCAGAGCGGAAGAATACCACACTGTTGTTCTCCGCAAGCTATTCGAACGACTTCGCAAGTACAAGCTTCGTCTCAATCCGGCCAAGTGCGTCTTCGGGGCGACATCAGGCAAACTTCTAGGGTTCGTTGTCAGCAGCAAAGGTATCGAAATCGACCCCGACAAAATCAAGGCAATTCGCGATCTCTCAGCACCAAAGTCAGTTAAGGAGATTCGGGGCTTCATGGGTCGCGTCAACTACATTGGAAGGTTCATCTCTAACTTGGCAGATACATGTAAACCCCTCTTCAAGAAACTAAGGAAAGATGTAAAATTTGAGTGGGACGACGACTGTAAAACCGCGTTCGAGCAGATAAAGGCTTATCTAACAGAACCGCCCGTCCTCATCCCGCCAAAGCCGGGGCACCCTCTCACGCTCTACCTCACAGTTCGAGAAGAGTCATTCGGAGCCATGCTTGCCCAACAGCTGCCAGGCGCCAAGGAACATGCAATTTACTACTTGAGCAAGAAATTCACTGATTGCGAGTCCCGGTACACTATGTCAGAACGTACCTGTTGCGCACTCGTTTGGGTGCTACACCGACTTCGACAGTACACTCTCCACTATGAGATCTTACTAGTATCCGAAAATGATCCCCTCAAGTATCTCTTTGACAAACCAACACTGATAGGAAGAGTCTCCAAGTGGCAGTTGCAGCTAGCTGAATTCGACATCAGATTCCACTCAACTAAGTCAATCAAAGGTAGAACAATCGCTGATCACATTGCGGAATATCCAGGGACAGATAATTCTCCTTTGGAAATCAAATTACCAGACGAAAACATTTTCCTCACCGAGTCGCAGCAAAGGTGGACAATGTATTTCGACGGTGCAGTCAACTCTTCTGGTTCAGGTATTGGAGCGGTAGTGATATCCCCAGACGGACAATATTATCCAACAGCTGCAAAAGTCACTTTCCCTTGCACAAACAACATTGCTGAATACGAAGCGTGCATCCTCGGCCTATTACGTGCACTCGACATGAGGGTCCGATTTCTTGACGTTTATGGAGATTCGTCACTCATTATCTCCCAAACAAACGGGGCATGGCGCACACGGGATCCAAAGCTTATCCCATATCAGGAATACCTACAAACACTAGCCCGCCAATTCATTGATATTAAATTCAATTACCTCCCACGGGCAGATAATCGTTTCGCTGACGCTCTTGCTGTTCTTGCATCAATGATTCCATTAGTAGGAGAAATGGACATCGAGCCTCTTCGCATCGACATCGCCGAGGATCCGAGCTCCATGCACGTCGAGCTTTGCCAACCTGGGAACTCACCACCATGGTTCACAGACATCAAATCTTACCTAGAGACGAACGCATTTCCCCAAGGCAGCACAGGAAAGGAACGCAAATTCATCCGAAGGATTGCAAGGAGCTACTTCCTCAATGGCGACGTGCTCTACAAGAAGTCCTTCACAACAACCCTCATGCGGTGCGTTACCGAACAGGAAGCCCAGGCCATCATCTTTGAAGTCCATGAAGGCGTTTGTGGACCACACATGAACGGTTATGCTCTCGCTCAGAAGATCATGCGTCAGGGATACTATTGGCTCACAATCGAGGCCGACTGCATCAAATACGTCAAAACCTGCCACAAATGTCAGATCTACAGCAACAAGGTGACCGTCCCTCCAACAAGGCTCTACCCACTGTTTGAACCGTGGCCAATCTCAATGTGGGGCATGGACGTCATCGGGCCGATTAATCCCAAGGCATCAAACGGACATCGATTCATACTGGTCGCCATCGACTACTTTACTAAATGGATCGAAGCACAATCTTTCAAGGAAGTCACCGCGAATAACATTATACGTTTCATGCGGGCAAACATCATCGCCAGATACGGAGTACCAGAGCTGCTCGTCACCGACAACGGCACAAACTTCAACGGCAACCAAATGGATACTCTATGTACTGAATTTCGAATCAAACACTTGAACTCTTCACCATACCGTCCACAAATGAACGGTGCAGTCGAAGCTGCCAACAAAAACATGAAAAGGATTCTTCAGAAGACGGCAATCACATATCGAGATTGGTACGAGAAGCTCCCTTTCGCATTACTCGCTTACCGGACGACGATGCGCACTTCGACTGGGGCAACTCCCTTTGAACTCGTCTATGGCACTCAAGCAGTCATTCCAGCAGAGGTCAAGCTGCCTAGTCTCCGGATCTCGTCCCAAAGCAACATGACCGAAGAAGAGAAGGTTAATCACCACCTCGCCCATCTCGACTTCATCGATGAGAGACGACTTGCTGCAATCGACCACATGCAATGTTATCAACAACGCATGTCCAGGGCATTCAATAAAAAGGTCAAAGAGATCAAGTACAAGCCAGGAGACCTCGTCCTCAAACGGATCCTTCCAAACGTCAAAGATCCTAGGGGAAAATTTGCTCCAAACTACGAGGGACCATTCGTCGTCAAACACGCTTTCTCAGGAGGAGCGACCATCCTAACAAAGATGGATGGAGGAGAACTGTCACAACCAATCAATGCGGACGCTCTCTGACGTTACTACACTTAAATGGCGTCAGGGTTCTGAATTAGTAGTATTCATAAAAAAAAAGGGAGAATCTTACGATTACTACTCTCTTCATCAAATTAAACGAGGTTACATGAGCTTATTTCGTTTACGTCCTTTGTCTCGTGGGCAGGTACAAGAGCTCCTCACACGAATGGTACAAAAAATCCTGTGACGAAGGCAAGGGTGGCAGGATGGTAAAGCTTCAAGCCAAAGGCTTGCGGCAGTTTCGTCAATCCTTTGATTCCTTCGGACAAAGATGCAATGACGAAACCATACAAAAGGGGAGTACCAAAACTCTACTTCACCCTTTTTATCAATAAAGTTACATGAACAAACTTCATTTTTACTCTAACGGAAACAAGTCACATGAACGTACTTGTTTTTCGCTGTCTATTTGATAGGTACATGAGCTTCCTTACAAAATAGACATTGGGTAGGAGTAATCTTCGTTAATCCTTCGATTCCATCGGACGAAGATGCAATGACGAAACAAAAAAAAAAGGGGAAGTATCAAAGCTCTACTTCATCTTTCATATAAATGGAGATACATGAGCAAACTTCATTCTTATTTTAAGATAAACAAGTTACATGAGCTTATTTGTTATCTGTCCTTTGCTTGGTGTAGGTACATGAGCATCCTACATTATAGACGAAGGCGCGGGTGGTCGGGTGGAAAATTTCGAACCAAAGCTTCGGAGTTGCCTTTGTTGTCACCAAAGATGTTCAAATCGAAAGGAAGTATCATCTACACTACTCTCTAACAAGATTTATTGTCATTTTCCAGACGGAGTCATACCTCTATTTCCCCAGCTGGAGTCGGTTACAAACACCGCATTCCTCAACAAGAGTAGAATATACAAGCATATTCTTCCAGAACGACCATCGAGATGGGCATATTCATACCCAACTTTATTATAATCTCCCCAAACGAGAGTCGAAGTACATGAGCTAACTTCACTTGCGCCCGTTGTCAACTGTATAGGCACAAGAATTCCGCACAGTACGGTACAAACTCTTAGGCAACGGGGTGGGGGGGTCGAGTGGAAGCCGTTTCGAGTCTAATCTCAAGGACCATGGCTGGGGCATGAAAGTGCAAACATTTTCCCCGCGAAGCTTGCACAGGAGCACCACCTCAATATGATATCTCCAAAGAGGTTTGTGTATCTGAACCTACTTATTCCTTCAGCTTTTGTGTGCCCATTTGCATATAATTTTAAAAGATTTTTAACAATAAGATAGCTTCTGAGAGGAATTGGAGAAGGCAAACCCATTCCTAAACACTTACCCCAGAGAGATGAGTGCAAACACTATGAGGGTTCACATGTAAACGTCTGGGCGGACAACGAATCCTTTGACAAAAGATGCTCAAACCGGGATGAGATCGAACACTTCTTCTCTACCCCAAACACAAAAATTGACCATTGCTAACCCCTTTTGAGCCAAATTTGAAGTTTTCTGTATACTACGCCTTCCGAGTCTAAGGACCGCCTCCCATTGAGGTAAATGGAGATCCTGTAGTGAGAAATCGGAAGTAATGGACCACAGATGCAACACTTCCTAAAGGTCCAAGTGAAGAAACACCATCAACAGACATGCACAGTTGCGACGTTTCCAAAGATAATCGTCTTCATCAACACTGCGAAAATCACCAAAGAGTCCAAAACATCCTCAATAGAGAAAGGGACAAGACCAAGAAATGTTCCCAAAAGTCATAAAAAAGCGTAGTGATCAAACTCTTCAAAAGCAAAGCACAATGAACAAAAAAGCAAATTAAAGCACCAGGGCCGACATGAACGGTTGCAAAAGCAAAGGTGTTATGTCCCGGACAAAGCGAAGCGAAGACATTCCCAAAGACATATTCCCAAGTTCAAGTAAAATAGTGATATCCCTAACGACGCATCTCAACAACTCTGATGTCAGGAAGATGGAGAATTTGTTTGGACGGTGGAACTTCTATGGTACAACAGCTTCCGATGATGTCCTTAGACTCATTCTTTCTAAATGATAAATTCAGCCTCTACCTAAAAAGGCCTTACGCCAAACCTACATTACAACCATACAAAGATTACTTCGACTGGTACATGAGCATCCCAATCAAAGGAATTCTGAAGTCTAACCGAGGTATATTTCAGAAAAATAAAAATGAGTCGTGAGAGAAGTCAGGAAGCTATTCTCCAATTTCACTCAGAAGAAATTGTAACATATTTCTTCAAAATAAAGTATAACTGCATGTGCATCATAATCACACATGCTTGATCGTCTCAGTTTTATGAAGTCTTTGTCACTGCTAATGATTTTCTTACTGAGCTCTCAGGATACATGTTGGCCAAGGACGATCCTGAAACATAATTTGAGGTATTTATAATATCCTTGCGAGAAAATCTTCTAAGATTTCCTCTCAAGGAGGGGCAAACTGTAATACCTCAAATTATTTTTAACCCACTACATAAGCCCGGTCCATACACATTAGTTTATCTTGGGTTAACAAAAAGGGCTAAAGCCCACCTTAAACCCAATTCCATTTTTATAAAATTTATTTTAATTTTATCCCTAACCTTATCATCTCACGTACCTTGACTTTCCCTAACCCTTCCATTAATCTAAGATTTTTTTTTTCTTTCTAAAAAAAAAACGGAATAAAGGAAATAAAAATATATATCACACGGCATCTCCAATCAATTACGATGATTTCGAGGATATTTATTTGATTATGTGAGCACCGGATCAATTGACAATTTGCCTTGATTTTTATTACCTTCCTTAATGAGTTTTTTCCTAAAGGAGGAGGACTAGACCAACGTTAAAAGGAGACAAACAGAGACACTCTGGGGGACAGACGCTTCCACTCTCAGACTCCTATCAGATCAGACGTACGCTTCCATCATCAGAGGCTCCTCCTGCCACCCGTAGCAACCATCTCCAGCGACCCCAAGGTAGGTCCAGGAATCAAAACCGGAAGGAACCCCCGCTATCAACCAGAATTCGACCAGCCGTCTGCATTTCTTTCCCGATAGCAACAGCGGACGACCAAAGCTCCTACGACAACCAACAACAGGAAGCAATATTCGATCAGACGCTCAGGCTACTTGTTCAGATGACGATCCTTTCAACCAAAGCAGCAGATTCACCCACCCTTAGCTGATCCCGCTGTCGATTAGGATGGGCGGCCAAAACTTCTCACGGGTGTGCATCAGCACAGTGGGAAGTCATTTTGTCTTCTAACCCATTTACCTGTTTGTACAGGAAAGTCAGACCAATACTCCAAAGCGGTGATCAGCGCCAAGGCCGTCCCCTCCTTCACCGACTTCCAGACGTTTTAGACGAGCCATCATCATTGAGCACCGTAGGCTCCATTCCCTTCGCCAAAGGCCCATCTTTGCTCGGCGCTTTGACCAATCCAGCAAAGTTCGGCTTCGGACGGACAGCCCCAATGCACCCAGCCGTCTCGCTTTCCTTGGATTCCTGATCCTCCAGTAGCGGCGGGGATCGACCATCCCTGGCGCTCATCCACCTCCCGGCCTCCCTCCAGCGTCTCCCAACAAACTAACAGTAGTGATAGCCCATCTTCTCGGTGCTCCCGAACCTGACATGGCGTCCCTAACAATACCGGCAGCGAACAAACCACTCCCTCCGGCGTTCCCAAGCCCCGACGACAGCGAAACCACCTCCGTCCCGGTTTCCTTCCGACGCACCAGAGCCCAGCGGCGAACACATCAACCCCGATCTCCCAGGCGTCCCACGAGGGCGAGCTCCCAAACCCACGACGTCATCCATCCCCGACCGTCTCCACCTCGGTCATCAAGCTTTCCCCAGCAAAGCGGCCCCGGCTTCCATAGATCTAGTGGCGGGAACCTCGCTTCCTCCCTTCTGGGTCATTCCCGACCGTCCCCGGCTCGGATTCGAGGCCCCGGCGTCCTTCACAGCGGCGGATCCACCTCTCCTGGCGTCCTCGAACACCCCGGCGGCAGCAGATCGTGATCCCTAGCGACCCACAGCTCAGCGTGCCAAGGATCGGCGATGAGCGACTTCAAAGCGGCTCCCCTCTTCTCCTCCCTGCCTGCCAACCTCAGTTCCCCCCACGTCAAGGTTGCGACCAAGTCCGACGTGAAGATAAGGGCACCATGGCAGCCCTCCATCCGCTGGAAGTGAGGACAACATGGATGTCTGAGAAGCTTGATCCTGTCCAGGTTCGTCGATCGATTTTATTTTATCTGATGTATAATTGGGTTCATTATTTCTTTTATTAATTGTTTGCACTATCTAATTGAAAGTCACACGTAAGTTTTCAAAACATTTATTTGAATTATTTACGTATCACATTTTTAATAATAATTTTTTATGACTAATCACTACTATCTTCTCGTATGATTTTTTTATTATTTTTTAAACAACCAAATCCTATAAATTTTGCTTTATTAAATATTGTTTCCAAAAAAAATGGTTCAATGTCTTCATATACTGTACATGTACTGAAGCTTTCGACATATATCAATTTAGACACCTCTTTTAATTCAAATATCAATTTCAGCACATGTGCGGATCATTTCTAACATAACTTTTTTTTTTTTGAATGTCGATTACTTTGGTCAAGAGTTGTGAATCATTTTAAGCAAGTTACTATTCTTATTCTCAAATGATCGTTATTTTAACAATAATTATTATTATTTTTAAATATAAAATTAGACTTTAAATTTTCATTAAAGGTCTCTTAAATGTAATTATATAACATGATTTTTGCTATCTCATAATCATTACTCTGTTAGTGACACGTCATTTTCTCATTTATGCTGCATAAAACCGGCCGAGAACTCCAAAGTATTCGTCAGGACGAATCTCGAAGATCATCCAAAAATGGGCGGTGAGCGGGAATCAACTACAACGGAATTTTCATTAAAGCGACCTCAACTGACGAACTCAAATACAACCCCCCAGTCGGGCCTCAGGTACATGAGGGAGGTGCGGGCTTCCCGTTTTTTTATTTCCACATGTAACAGGTCGTAGGCCCAAGTGCATAGGCTTACGATCACCGCCTTTCCCCGCTCCCTTTGATCTCAATAATTGGTTGTGATTGTCCGCATGTCTTAGGCCCATAGGTTTATCGTCGCATGTGATTGTTAAACAAATACACATGAGTTCAGGTCCAACGCCTGAATCGGGTCCAACGCCCGTTAATCAGAAACAAATTTTTGGAGCAAACGCCACCTTTTCGTATGTTTAGATGTAAGAGTTAGTAATTAGGAATCCCCGAATCTACTCTGGTTTTTCCGACTTAAACCAAGCTTTTATAATTAAGTCGGTGGCGACTCCGTAATAGTTTACCTAGGTTAAACAACAACACGTTTTTTTACGAAGTCATTTTGGATGAGGGACTGACGACGCGAGCCGCTCTTGGAACCTCCTGAAGCTTCCTCCTCGGGCCATGCGCTTCTTTTCGCCCGTCGCCTCTTAAGGAGCATGGAGACGATCGGCGAAGAGTCTGGGCAGACTCGATCAGGAATCGATGGAGGGACCACCCTGGTCTTTTCCGCAGCGTTCGACGCTCGAGTCGCGACGCCGACCGGAAGACTCTAGGGGAGCAGGCCCGGATCCTCGGGTCGTTCGAACCGCCTCGCGCGTGCTAGGCCGGAAGGCGCGCGTACATCCCGGATGGCGACTCCGCTGGGGACTTCCGCATGTGGATTCTTTTCGAACACTCTTACATTTTAAACCCACATGCGGAGGGGAGTTCTTGTTTGCGTATGTACTTGCTTGGCTCGGTGCTTTTTGTTTGCTCTCATGGTTGTGTTCGTTTACCGCTTACTAGGCATGTCTAGGAGTGCCCGAACCCGGGGCTAGGATTTTTAGGGGGGTCACCGAGAGGCTCAGCCTGCTGCTATTTGCGGTATGGTTTTTGGCCGGGACCCCCCCTCCCTCGGTCCGAGGTAGGTTTAGAGGCCTTCATCCGAGAGTCTAGTATTGCTTGCTCACTACAGGTACCAGACGCCGCATATGCATTTGTTTGTTACTAAGTGACTGCTACCTGTGCAGAGACAGGTCTTAGGTATGTTTTGTATGTGATATATATTGTAAGAACTAACCTTGTTCATTTTGCAGCGGTTTGGGTTGGTTGCGGGGGTTTCCTCAATCCTTTTTTTTTCTCCCTTCCCTATCTCCCTTATTTGCATTATCACATTCATTCGTATTCATTCAATGTCATCATTCTTCAAACATAGAAAAACTCGTGTGCAAATTCACCTCACATTAGGATTGGGATTGGATTGTTGTTACAATTGAATGACATCCAAGCTTGTAGGTTGATCTCATGGAGTCAATAGCGCTACGCAAGGGGATTCCGTCTACGGATTTGCTTCGACGGTGGCTCGATGTCCTCAGACCCTCAGAAAGAGATGAAAGAAGAGATGTTTAGCATTAAGAAGAATGATTCTTTGTCCCTAGTAGACCTTCCTAAAGGAAAAGAAGCAACTGGATTAAAATGGGTGTTCAAAACAAAGTTCAATGAGGATGGAAGTGTGCAGAAGCACAAAACTCCTCTCGTAGCAAAGGGTTACTCACAATAGCCCGGAGTTGATTTCACTGAGACATTCGCCCCTGTAGGCAGAGTGGAAACTATTCGAAGTGTACTAGCACTTGCCTTATAAATGGAGCTTGAAGTGTTCCAACTTGATGTGAAGTCAGCTTTTCACAATGGAGTACTAGAAGATGAAGTGTATGCTCAACAACCGCAAGGGTTCGCTGTTAAAGGACAAAAAGACGAAGTGTATCGACTTCACAAAGCGCACCGAAAGCATGGAATTTCAGGATAGATTCCTAGTTGCAGAAGAATGGATTTTTCGTAGAACCGTTTCTCTATGTACAGAAGCGCGATGCTGATTTTCTAGTAGCCTGTCTCTATGTGAATGATCTCATCCACACCAACACCAGCAAGGCGTTACTGGAGAAGTTCAAAAAGGCAATGATAGATGAATTCAACATGACAGATTTTGGACTAATGAATTATTTTCTGGGTTTGCAGGTGAAACAGAACAAATGAGAGATCATTATTTCTCAACAGAAGTACATTGCTGACTTGTTGAAGAAATTTCGCATGGGGAACGCCAAAGCTGTACCTACTCCAATGGCTCTTAATAAGAAGCAGCAATAGGATGATGGCGTTGAAAAGTTTGACTCGATGATTTATAGAAGTCTAGTTGGTTCATTGATCTACCTAACCAACACAAGGATAGATATCATTCAAAGTGTAAGTATGTTGTCAAGGTTCATGAACAATCCCACCAAAACTCATTTTGCAGAAGCCAAGAAGTACGTCATCATATCTTTTCTGTCTTGGAACAAAACCCATCTCCTGGAGTTCGAAGAAGCAAGCTATTGTAGCATTATCATCAGCTGAAGTCGAATATATTACAGCAAATGAAGCAATTTGTGAAGCTGTATGGTTAAGAACGGAATGGGCACTATCGAACCTCAAATTTTAAAATCCAATATCCCCGATTTCGCCACACCTGTACCCATCTCACCCCATTTGGAAAATTATTTGCATCAGAGTCACCACACATGTCGCAATCTCGAAATCACGTCAACCTTTAAAAGGTTGTTTTTCCTTGCCTGTTTATGGTTTCCCTTTGTTAGCGCAGGGAGAGTCCAAGTGCATTAGAATAGACAGTGACGAGTTCATTCGAATCAGGGAGAGCCACTTATCTATCCTCTTGGATACTTGCTTCTCACAGTCAATATCCAGGAAAGCACCATGACTGATTATTGGTTTCAGGACATTATCCCTTAGAATAAATTCCAGTTTCATTTTTTGGGGATAATCTAGAGTGTAAATCTCCCTTTCCGCAGTAACCAATTCTATTATCTAAATTAATTAGAGTTTCTTCTACCAGACCTAAGGCTTTCCTTAAGTCTTTTGCCAACTCCCCACTCGGGGAGTTCAAATTTGCATTTCGCTTTTGTGGGTCTAAGATGTAAGGAGCAACTGATTCCTTATATATCTCATCCACAATCTTGCCTTGGCCCTGGTTAGAATTTCTTCCTCATAGTTTCAATTTTTCAACTGGTTTTCCCGAAGTACTCTCCAGTACCAATGTCGCCTCTATTTCAGGCCTTTTTAAACTTCTTTCATGCTCAATAGAGTCTAACATCTTGTTTGTTATAAAGCCTACTTCTTGTACAAGATAGTTTCAGCTCTCAATATTTTCAGTACTCCCTTGAATAGTTAACTATGTTAAAATATCATTTATACTTTTACTAATTCCATAGGGAGCCATTCTAGACTTTGTGTCGAACTTCAATCTCGAAGGATTTCTTAAAGATTTTCCTTCTTTAGACATTTTCAAGGACTTGATCACAAACTTTTCTAAACTTTGAACTAAAAAAAAATATTAGAAAAAGACAAAAAGGTGAATGTGTTGTAAAAGGGGAATATAGAAACTTACTACCCTAAATGCCAAAATATTTTCTTTTCCTAAGGTAAAGAGGAACTATCCTCCACTTTTTAACCATCGAATTTTCAAATCCAATATCGTCGATTTCCAGCCACACGTATATCCGACGCACCCCATTTTGGAAAATTATTTGGATCAGTGGTCACCACATAACCTTTAAAAAGATCAAAGTCCTTGTCCGTAAGACGTAAAAGATTCAAAAAGTCTTATCGAGGGATGAAGATTAGAGATGTCCTTTTCTTACGTTTATAACACCGCCAGACGAAGACTAACCCCTTTTCCGGGACCGACTTAATTATCTCTCCGTTCTTACCTTTCGAGTCTCACAAAAAATTCACGAAGCTAGTGGAATCAGAGTCGATAAACCCCCTTATTCGAACTTGACACGAATTGAATTCTTTACTCTGTCGTGTTCCCTTGCCTGTTTATGGTCTCCCTTTGTTGGCTTAGGGAGAGTCCACATGCATTAGAACCGATGGCGATGAGTTGCTCGAGTTTAAAATAACTCCGGCGGTGCACTTCTTGCCTTATTCAGTCGGGAATGAATAGGCCAATTTGAATATATTGGCATTAGGCCGGTTATGAGAAATGGTCGATGAGGGGAGGAATTTTCCCAATTGCATGAAACTAAACAAGAAGCACACGGGAGCATGTCCCATATGAACAAAAAACATGAGGTTTCGTATTCGTAGAAACACACGTTAGGATTTGCGCAAGGTGCCATCGGCCGCGATAAATAGGTGATAGATATCCCTAATGTGATGGGGATGTCGTTCCCGTCTGCTCTTCCCTTCGTGTCTCATATTTCCAAATTAAGCATTTATTTCATCCCATCTACTTGTAATGCATGGAAATAAATATCCCTTCGACCCAGACTCAGTCGTCCCTTAAAGTCCTTGTCACGTAGATGTTGCAAAGTCTTTGGGGGTCTCCAAGTCATCAAGCGGGTGAAATTCTATACTATATTATAGCTTGTGTCAACCCACTTGGTACCATTTGGGCTAAGGTGAAAAACAACGCCATCCATCATGGATTCACCGACATTCTTCCTTGTTGTTATGTTTTCGCTCCGTGCTTCACTGATTCAGGTGGAGGGTACACGGATGGCAATGAAACTGACCGAGCCCCATTGCTCGAGTTCAGAAGCCGGATGCACGACGGCCCCGACTGTATTTTTAGCTCTTGGAATGACTCGATCAACTTCTGTCGCTGGCAGAGCGTTACTTGTGGCCGTCATCATCCTCGTGTGACTAGGCTTGAGCTTCCAGGCTCAAGACTCATGGGATCTTTGTCTCCATACATAGGGAATATGTTCGCGTCGGAACAGATCACGTCGGAAATATTTGGCACAAGTACTCACATGGATTCGATATGTGGTCGCCAGTAAATAAAAGGATGAACTGAATTGATCATATGATGTGTTACAATAAGAGCGAAAAGCTTACAGGCATAAAAATAAAGAAAAGATGATGGTGCAGATGGTGGTGGCGTCGTAGACTTGCTGCCGGTGCTGTAGACTTGCTGCTGGCGCCGTAGACTTGCGGGCTTGGATGGCGGAATAAAGGCGGGAATTGGTTGTCTTGGTTACGGTTGCTCGCCGGGACGGTGGAAGCGAAAGCGAGATTTGACTGCTAAGGTTACGATTGCTCGCCTCAATGATGGAGTGCTGGCGGAGATTTGCTACCAAAGCTACGATTGTTCACTCTGGTGGTGGAAGTGAAGACCAAGAATCCTCTGGGATTCACCCAGTTCGGGGTATCTAACAACTAAAGGGTGACGAGCAAACCAAATCTTCTGTTTGTTTGTTTGATCGTGATTTGTTTAAGGAAGATCTTCTCTCTTTTATATTGAATCTTACTGTGCTTAAGGTCCTCGACACGTCTTCAGAGAATCTCTCAGTGCGTGTCTCTCCTAACTCACCCTAGAAATCTCGGAATGCTGACAAACATGGCCTCGCCTTTATCTCTTCTGAACTCACGTTCGTGTAGACATGGGTCGTAATCTTAGTATAATCATGCGACCTCTTACTCGCTCTAATGGGCCATACTTTGGTCCTTCGTGGGCTAAGGTACTTTAGGCCCGAGATTTGATCGTCATGTCAACATAAGCCCCCTTTTCCTGAGGTGACGTCTGTTATGTGAACTGCTCTAACATTAAATGAGCCATTAAAGAAAACTCTTCATTTCTCTCCCTGCTCCAAGCAACAGTTCTCTCCTTCTACCTTTCAGCATTCTACGCTCTTCTTCAAAAACCCTAACTTTCCTTCTTTGAATCATGTCTTCTTTCACGACTTTCCAATGGCATACCCAATGCGCCGGGCCTCCTGGCGTTGTCGAGATCACAAACCCTCAGGGTAAGGGTCTAACCCTAGGTAAGGGTCGAGATCAATGGTGAGTGCAGTCGGCCGGCTTGAACGACAACCTGCCTCCGGCGATGTCGTACCCGATCAAAAGATTCATCTGAGCCAGGTTGCCATAGATCACCTTATGGCATGATGAGGGTACGGAAGTGAAGCACGCGACATCATTGGGGAATGTGGTCAAAAGCGTTATACCAATTCAGCTTTACAACTGCACCAGCTTTAGCCAAAGGATCGGTAACACAGGTTAAGGGAACCATTGATAGACAAATGGGCAATATGGAGCATTGCCCAAAATTGTGATGGGCTGAAGGGCCGAAATACGTGGAATTGTCTGAACCTAACATCTTAATGATGACTGAAGATATGAAAAAAGACCACAAACGAAGGATAACAACCTGTACATTACAGCACACACTCTTTCCGACAGAATTGGCAGGGAATGTTTGTTGGTTTTTCTATTGTCTATAAGATATTGTAAAAAGACAGACTGATGAATATTGTAAAAGGACGGATTGATGGCTTTTCTGTTGTCCATAAAACCTTCTTTTAGGGAGATTCACTTTTAGGCTAATCTTCTTCTTATTGTCCTCATAATCTTCTTAAGCTATAGATACAGTCCAAAGCATCGCGTCCAAATCAACGAAGCTTATTTTTATCCTCGGGGCCTTATGTTTATCATGTTGCACTCGGTGGGACAGGGGCATGATTCCGGAAAGGCGGCTCTTTCTAATAAAGTTGTGTCGTCAATAATTGGGTACATCACTTATGCAGTAGGGCAAATCATGTGCAATTATGCTGTTGTGTACATATGATTTGGGCGATATTTTCTTTAGTGTTGTCCTAATCCAAACAAGTTAGGTATGGTCGCATAGCGCACCAATTCGAATCCATCATTCCATCATCTTCTTGTGATGATGACCAAAGAGTAGGACGCTATGCGACCATACCTAACTTGGATTTCGTCCTACTCTTTGAGTAAATTCCGTCCTGGTTTTGTCAGGCTCGATCTTTCTGGCCCTTGTCCGAATCCACCCAGGCCCCTTAATTAGTCATCACTCTTTGAAGTAATTAATCCATGGTAAGAAATTGTATATCTAAACATATCAGTTTAACACTACAAGTTGTGTTAAAATCATTGGAATTATTTGGAAATAAATTGAGACAATAATTGATTCTAAAATAAAATTTAACGAAATCCAAGGTTACCGTCCGCATAGTCCTCCTAAAATAGTTGATTCATTCTATCGTTCGAATAATAGTAGCATCACAAAAGAAATGCATATAACTAGAAAGTATGTACCTTAACATGCGAAAAACCATGAGCTCGTAACACCGTTGTCAAAACATATAGTAGCTTTAACGAAGTTTGATTTAATTGAACTTCGAAGAGCGTAGTGTTGTTTTCTTCAAATTTGTGTTTGTTTAAGCCTAGTAGAAGATGGAATCGGGTCCTAAAATTTAATATTTAGTAAGTTTGATGTATGATGACTGAATGAACGAATTTGAAATCCTTGTAAGTAGTGCTGACAATTCATCTCGCATGTTATAAACATGTCGTGTCCTAGTCGGGTTCATGTCCCCCATAACCCGATCCATTATCAAACAATCTCGTACAATGTCAGATGTTCTTGCTGTCCGTAAGTTCTAAGCAGACATTGACTTTGTTTTCTAATGTGAGTGCGTGAACCCACATTAGATAAGGAACTTCTTACAAGGAAATAATGTTAATTAGTTCACTCAGCTTGGAAGAAGAGTTTTGGCTGCTTGACGAGAGACCAAGTGATCGTAACCGAGACGCCGCACGGACGGAGTCCCTTCCCTCACTTGGCGACCGCCCTCATGCTCCCGATTATCTCATCTATCAATGCCTGTTGATATGGTTTTGATACTTTACATAAGTTGTAACCTCTTGCGATGATATGCTTCTTAGTAAAGGAAAACTGTCACGAAAATATTTTCTTCATCGTCCAATGATCATTTTAGATGAAATAACGTGATTAAAAAATATATTGATTATCTCAATTATTTTATTAATTCAAATGAGGAATATTCTTAGAAATAATATTTGAATTAATATTAATCTATTTATCTCGTAAGACAAACCATAAAAGTCGAAAATAATATAATTCTTCTATTTACGAAAATTATATTGTTAAACTTGAAAATTTCTTATTAACCTACTCTGAGGAGATTATGTGAATAAGAAACATCCACCAAACATTCAAATTACATGGTTAACGTCCAGATTTATTGATTAACTAACCTCAAATGAATCAATTAATTTTGGGAATAAATCGTTGATTATTTCCTTGTATAGAAGGTTGATTAACTGTTCTAGCTGAACTTTCTATAGTACTCTATCGTGGGATTAAAATATTCAATTAACACAAAATTAATTTTGGATAATCCCCAATGGATAAATGCACGAGCCCATGATCAGATTTCTCAAGTTGGGAATAAAATAATTTTTTTTCTTTCCAACTACATAAGGTTTCTGATTGAATCTTGCTTCAACCTTCTGTATGTGATATCCTGAAATTGGATAATCCGATTGATGCGAAGTCAATCAGAGATTGTTCCCAAACATTGCTATGGGAATGAGTGTGGTTGTAATTTAATTTTAGAAAAATAAATTTCCTTAATAACAAAAGGACAGAACCGCTGTATAAAAGAAAAGCTCGAAATAATTCATTCTAGTCAGATTAAGAACGGTGGTAAGTCTTGACACTTTTTGCAGCGTTATTTTGGTGCTTTAACCTGTGTGTTAAGTATGTAGGATGAATTATCCGGGCGAGCGTTCTCACAGGAGGTTACTACAGCAGATTGGGCGTTAGTGAAGCCGCACCGGAGACTCTGGTGGTTACAAATCTAAGGGACTCGACAGGAACACTGTCTGTATCATCAAACTGTGTGCAACAAGGCCTAGGAAGAAGGGTCGCTGGTTGGGAATCGGAGAGAAATGGTCCATAGCAGGCATAAGCGGTGAGGCACTTAAAACCTTCGATAGTTGGTTATTTGGTTGTCTCTTTGTTTGTAGTATGTGTGCACTGGTGAAGCCACTCCGTTGGTGTCATTGGTTGCGGATCTGAAGGACTTGGTCGAGGAAGCTGTCTGTAACGCCGGGTTAGCGTGCAGCAGGTCCAAGAGAAGGTTTCCGTAGCAAGCGCAAGTGGTGAGGGACAGCAGCCTTCTGTAGACAGTTATTTTCTTTGTTTTGTAAATTAAATAAAAAATACAAAAAGAGAAGCCCAGCCGACGACGTCCGAATACGTGGAGATAGCGCCATCGAGTCTGTTCATAGAATCACAAAAAGGACAACCTACTATTGCGTCACAGAAGGCTGAAGCTTCCAACCAGGGTTCTGTGCTCGCCAAGTCGAGTTGATTTCCTTGTGATTCGTCCTCGACGCACCCCGTACTCAACAAGAGAATTTCTTGCATTGGTTAAGTTAATCTTACTACCCCGTGGTTAATGGAATTGTTTTCTTCAACACTGTAATCACTACTTACAAGTTATTACTAAAAGCGACTGAAAATGGATGTAGGCGTATTCATCGAACCGCTATAAAACACTGTGTTCCAATTTGTCTTTGAGCTTATGTAAATCACGGAAGCTGTGAGGGTTCTATGAGTTTATCGAGAAAGTTCTATTCGAGCGAGAAAACTAATTCACCCCCACTTAGTCACAATTAAAGGGCCAACAATGCCTCCTCCGACAAGATCTCAAGCAGCTTACCGGTTGTTGGCATAGAAAAGTTGTTTCTCGAAATACGTGTCGAATTTTACAGTGAATGCAGTCGCCGTAAAGTGAAAGTAAACGCAATACCGAAATTTAATACGACGGTACTGAATTTGCAGTGTTTGGTGTTGTACACCGCAAAGTAAACGAATGCAAGTATAACAAATAAACACAACATCGAAATTTAATGCGACGGAATCAAGTTACTGTGTAACACTTGTAGACATCACTTGAGCGGAAAACAACATCTGGTGACACTTCCATGCACCAGAACGAGAGGTGGAATCAAGGTTACTGTGTAACACTTGCAAACATCACTCGAGTGGAATCAAGCCTGGTGACACTTCAGAACGAGAGGCGGCGGACGAGAGGCGGTCGAGGCAAACCCCTGTGCTGGAATTAACCCTTGTGGAGCGGAGGAGGCATCGACGGCACCGGAATTTAATGCGACGGCACCAAGGTTGGAACTCGACGTCGAAATTTAATGCGACAACGTTGAAGGGCGAGTGGAAGTGGTGGCTAGTCAACGATGACGGAATTTAATGCACGACGCCAAGGATGGACGGAACTGCGTCAACAACGCCGGAATTTAATGTACGGTGCCGATGTTGGGGTTCAGGAGGTTGGCAAAAGGAAAAAAGAAAGATAAAAGACCAAAGTCTAACTTGAGTTGTATTCTGTTCGTGTGTTGTTGTGTAGAGAATCTGTGATTTTATAGATATCTTCAATCAACACGTTCTCCATGGCTGTTATTGGTATTTTTATATAAAATCTATATATCCTCTCGTAACTCTTCTCGAGAGGCTCTTCTAGTAGAAAATCTTTCTCAAGAGCAACACGCTCTTCTCGAGGAAGGCCGACATTTTCATGTGTCAAACACCGGTGGAAATCACGAGCATCACTTTCCACACCCCATTCTTACCAATCCTTCTAATTCTCACACCAACCCTTGTGAAAGCTTCCGTGTACGGCCTCTTGAACAGGCCTTTGTAGTCCACCGACATGTGGTGGGGAGCCGCCTGAGGTGACCTCGGCACACTGTAGGACCTGGCATGGTGATGCAAGGAAGTAGCGGAGAAGAGAACCTGTAATTGATGAGGATGCAGAGGATCTCATGATTGAAGTGCAGGAGGCTGAAAGCGAGCAGAGGGAAGTGGGGCTTGAGTCACCGAGAAGAAAAAAACTCGAGGAGATCGATGGGCCAGAAGGATCCTGGAAGGGGAAGTCTAGTCCCAGCGGAAGAGAAGGCACATCAGTTGGGGCAGAAGGATTCCGGGCGGGGAAGTCCAGCCCCTGAGAGAGAGAAGACGCATCAGAAGGAGGACCAGAGTGGAAGGAAGGAGGAACTGGGAGGACGGAATGAAGAGAAGAGGAAAAGCTGCTAACAACCTACAAGAGCAGCACGGGAGTGTAGACAGAAGACAGAGAATAGATTGATAACAGAATGGGGGGTGGGAGTGTGTGAGATATTTTCCGGTTTTGGGGTGGTGTATGTAGTGTTGGTGGTGTGGTTATCAACCTCCGGCCTGTGGAGGATTGGTTCAGTGTTGGGTTGTGAATTCGACGATGGAGTAATAGTTTCCCTTGTGTTCTGTCAATATAGGCTCAGCTTCGTTTTTCTGGGTTTTTGGTGTGTTTCTACACATCACATGGCCTTGACGAACCATCCGGCCTGTGTCCATCCCCTTGAGTGGGAGCAAGTAGTAGCATCCATTCACCACGACCTCTTCCTGGAAACCGAGTGGCCGGCATAAAAGGTTCTCGGCGGTGGGGAAAACGCCGTGGCCTGGGAATTCATCAACAATGGATCCAACCATCACAGGGCCGCCACAACTCCATGACGCCGCCGTTGGTCGTCACGACCCTCACCCCTCCTTCCCCGTCGCCTAGGCCGCCAAGGAGACAATTTCCCATATCTCTCTTTACGTTTTGCTTTTCCTTACATCCCCACCAGCTTTAAGGAGGGAAAAATCATAGCAATGGAGGGAAGAACAAGAGATGTATATATTACTACTCTAATAAATTTTCTTGTAATCGATGGTGGGATTGTTCATCCAAAAAAGTTTCCTTGTTTCAAGCATCAATTTGTGTGAGAGCGTGTGTTCTACGAATATAATGAAAGATAAAGACAGTGGGAAGAAGGAAAAAGAAACGAGGGAGAAGAAAAGAGGGGTTGGATAGAAAAGAACACAACTACATCCACATCACTTCATTACACTGACATATTCGATTCCACAATGTGGGCATAGATGATCCAACTGTTCATGCAACACAATGCGTTAACCAAATATTGACTATATAACTTGCCTGAAGACCCCTTGTTCATCTTCCTCTAGGACCATTTCACTCTTATAAAGGATGCTTGTTTACATTCGTTTGGAGCGTTTGGAGAATTGGGAGAAAACACTTACACCATTAAACACTCTGGTATACGACATCATACCGTTGTGAAATTAAGTTATGGTTTGTGTGACGCGTGATCACAAATAAGATTGACCGTTGCACAAGGTCGGACGTTTGCGATATGATTTCGAGAAATGGTGGATCTTCGTCTTCTAAAGATTGGATCGACGTCGAATTAGATTAAGTCAATTATAATAAACTTTTAAAACAAGAGTTCAACAAAATGAAAGGCAAATTTCAATCTTCTCTTGATTTTATGGTTATCTTTTACTTGTCATGTTGAGTTTCCTCCTTAAATAAAAAAGAAAGAAGAAATGCATATGAGATCAAGCCATAAAAGTTATAAGGAAGAGGTTGTTCTTTCCCCAACATCAGTGGATTTTCAAATGTCCTTTATGTTATAAGTTTCACCGTAGTAAGATTTAGTTAAAAAAATTGTATCTTATCGTGGATCTCTTCCAGGAGTGCCCCGCCCGACCGGAAGTTAGCATGAGAGGGGTAAAAAACTGCTTAATCTGACACGCAGAGGAGTCTATGTACGCACATTAGGTCGTATGTAGTAGATGATCACACAAGGCGAAGCTCCACCACGAAGAAGTCCTCCTCAGAGTCATGCAGCAGCCACGGCTACTGCTAGAAGAATAATAGCCGAAGGAACAGCAGCGGGTCGATTTTCACGAGAGGAAATGGAAGTGCGAGACTGTCACACTCTCAATCCTTTTGTTATTCAATTATGGGTTCCAATCGATCCTCCAGACCATCTCCACATTTATGTCTCCTGCTATAAACTGACCGTCTCCATCTAATGGAGGTGGAGGGCCGCGATTAACCCCAGTCTTGGTATTCTCCACATCTGTGGGCTTTAAATTTTCTCGTGCTCCCACTATGGTCGCCAAAAACGTGTTCGCGTCGAAACGGATTACGTTGGAAATATTTGGCAATAGTACTCACAGGGTTTTAGATGTGGTCGCAAGTAAGTAAAAGAAATAGATTGAGCTGAACAAACGAAATCTTACAATAAAAGTGAAAAGCTTACAGCGAGGAAAAATAAAGTAAAGACGATGGTGCGATGTCGTAGACTTGCTGATGGGCGTCGTAGACTCGTTGCTTGACGCTGTAGACTTACGAACTTGGACGGTGGAACCCGGTCACTGGTGCTTGGTGGATGGAGTGTGGTCGAAGGCAGAATTGGTTGCTCACCCTGGTGGCGGGTAGTGGCGGATGTGGAAACGAAGGCTACGGTTGCTCACCCTTGTGGCTGAACGTAGGCGGAATTGGTTGCCGGGACAACGGTTGCTCGTCCTGACGGTGGGAGGAAGGCGAAGGTTGGTTGTCGGAACCACGGTTGCTCGTTCCAACGGTGGAGTGCTGACAGAGTTTGGTTACCAGATATACGGTTGCTCACTCTAGGGGTGAAGCTGAAGGCCAATGAACCCTTGCGATTTCGCTTAGGTTGGGGAAATCCTAACAACTATGTGGTGACGAGCAAATAGAGCTTCCGTTGGCTGAACCGATTATGTCATCTTTGGGAAAATCTCCTTCCTTTTATATTCGATCTTGCGGATCCGGAATGTTTGTCACGTTGTCCAAAGATCCTCCCAATCTAAACTACCTTCCGTGGATCTCAGAGTTAACAAACCGTTCTCCTAAGCCGTGTGACTTGTGCAGATATGGGCTATAGACTTGCTACGAGCCCACACCTCTTCTCATCCCTAATATTCCTCTCGTGGGCTTTAACCCGTCCGAAAAATAGGCCCAAGATAATTCATAATATCAACAGGTTCATACACCACATGACATGAACATGATCTTCATTTTGCGTACCGACTATGCAAAGAAGATGTAGTGTTGTTTTTTATCGATGTCGTCGAATGGGTACGATTCATACCTTCACCAACAATCTCGGTGATGGAGCTGCACCCCCATTGAGATCTTGCAATGAATATTGATGTCGTTTTGGAAGGACGAGAAGCACTCCCCACATTCTTTGGGTCCAAAATCTCGATTGCAGTACACCTCCATGAATAATTCTGTATCGCCTGATTTGACAAGAAACGAGTACTCCCCAGTTCTATACGGGACGAGGCTCGTCATCAAACCGTCCATGCAATTAGACAAGGCTTTAGCGAAGAGCGAGTCGTCCGGGAAGTTGGCCTTGTTGCACATCATGAAGACAATCTCTGGATCCACATCAGCGATGGCTCCAGGAGAAGCGAAAGCAAACGCGGTCATAGTAATCACGGTGCATAAGGTGGCGGTATTCATGGCGAGTACTCTCTTTGTTTGATCGGTCGGTTGAAGAAGCAACAACTTCGGAACTCTTAATTTATAGCAGCAAATCACTCTAGTTGTTTACAGTTGTTTTTATTCCTATGCTGTTGTCGGTGGCTACTCAATCGGCAGGCCGTCGTACTTCTTTCAAGCGAAATCGATGGCTACTCAATCGGTAGGATTTTAACAACATCTGGCAAGCAACAACCATCCCAATAATAACATATCGGAGGAGGGGGGGGGGAGGGGGGGTGAAGGAAACAATGGTCTGCATTGGACGAGGTTGTTCTTTCCCCAACATCAGTGGATTTTCCAATGTCCTTTATGTTATAAGTTTCACGGTGGAAAGATTTAGTTAAAAAAAATTGTATGTTATCATGGATCCTTTCCAGGAGTGCCCTGCCCGACCGGAAGTTTGCATGAGAGGGGTAAAAAACTGCTTAATCTGACACGCAGAGGAGTCTATGTACGCACATCAGGTCGTATGTAGTTGATGATCACACAAGGCGAAGCTCCACCACGTAGAAGTCCTCCTCAGAGTCATGCAGCAGCCACGGCTACTGCTAGAAGAATAATAGCTCAAGGAACAGCAGCGGGTTTCGATTTTCACGAGAGGAAATGGAAGTGCGAGACTGTCACACGCTCAATCCTTTTGTTATTCAACTTTGGGTTCCAATCGATCCTCCAGACCATCTCCACATTTACGTCTCCTGCTATAAACTGACCGTCTCCATCTAATGGAGGTGGAGGGCCGCGATTAACCCCAGTCGTGGTATTCTTCGCCATCTGTGAGCTTTAAATTTTCTCGTGCTCCCACTATGGTCGCCAAAAACGTGTTCGCGTCGAAATGGATCACGCTGGAAATATTTGGCAATAGTACTCACAGGGTTTTAGATGTGGTCGCCAGTAAGTCAAAGAAATAGATTGAGCTGAACAAACGAAGTCTTACAATAAAAGTGAAAAGCTTACAGCCATGAAAAATAATGTAAAGACGATGGTGCGATATCGCAGACTTGCTGACGTGCGTCGTAGACTCGTTGCTGGACGCGGTAGACTTACGAACTTGGACGGTGGAACCCGGTCGCTCGAGCTTGGTGGACGGAGTGTGGTCGAAGGCGGAATTGGTTGCTCACCCTGGTGGCGGGTAGTGGCGGATATCGATACAAAGGCTACGGTTGCTCACCCTGGTGGCGGAACGAAGGCGGAATTGGTTGTTGGGACTACGGTTGCTCGTCCTAACGGTAGGAGGAAGGCGAAGGTTGGCTGTCGGAACTACGGTTGCTTGTTCCGACGGTGGAGTGCTGACAGAGTTTGGTTACCAGAACTACGGTTGCTCACTCTAGGGGTGAAGCTGAAGGCCAATGAACCCTTGCGATTTCGCCTAGGTTGGGGAAATCCTAATAACTATGGGGTGACGAGCAAATAGAGCTTCTGTTGGCTGAATTGATTAGGTCATCTTTGGGAAAATCTCCTTCCTTTTATATTCGATCTTGCGGATCCAGAATGTTTGTCACGTTGTCCAAAGATCCTCCCAATATAAACTACCTTCCGTGGATCTCGGAGTTAACAAACCGTTCTCCTAAGACGTGTGACTTGTCCAGACATGGGCTGTAGACTTGGTACGAGCCCACACCTTTTCTCATCCCTAATATTCCTCTCGTGGGCTTTAACCCGTCCGAAAAATAGGCCCAAGATAATTCATAATGTCAACAGGTAAATACACCACATGACATGAACATGATCTTCATTTTGCGTACCGACTATGCAAAGAAGATGTAGTGTTCTTTTTTATCGATGTCGTCGAATGGGTACGATTCATACCTTAACCAACAATCTCGGTGATGGAGCTGCACGCCCATTGAGTTCTTGCAATGAATATTGATGTCGTTTTGGAAGGACGAGAAGCACTCCCCACATTCTTTGGGCCCAAAATCTCGATTGCAGTATGCCTCCATGAATAATTATGTATCGCCTGATTTGATAAGAAACGGGTACTCCCCAGTTCTATACGGCACGAGGCTCGTCATCAAACCGTCCATGCAATTAGACAAGGCTTTAGCGAAGAGCGAGTCGTCCGGGAAGTTAGCCTTGTTGCACATCATGAAGACAATCTCTAGATCCACATCAGCGATGGCTCCAGGAGAAGCGAAAGCCAACACGGTCACAGTAATCACAGTGCATAAGGTGGCGGTATTCATGGCGAGTACCCTATTTGTTTGATCGGTCAGTTGAAGAAGCAACAACTTCGGAACTCTTAATTTATAGCAGCAAATCACACTAGTTGTTTACAGTCGTTTTTGTTCCTGTGCTGTTGTCCGTGGCTACTCAATCGGCAGGCCGTCGTACTTCTTGCAAGCGACAATCGATGGCTACTCAATCGGTAGGATTTTAACAACATCTTGCAAGCAACAATCATCCCAATAATAACATATCGGAGGGGGGGAAGTGCGAGTCTGTCACACTCTCAATCCTTTTGTTATTCAATTATGGGTTCCAATCGATCCTCCAGACCATCTTAACTACGTGTCTCGACACCAATGCAGCCCAGTCGATGGCCAAGAAGCAGTCCTGCATTCTTTGGCTCGCAAACCTCTACTGCAATATGCCTCCTTGTATGAGTCTATTTCTTGTGATTTTATAAGAAATGGGTACTCAGTCTCGACGCGCTCGCCCTCAAAATGCCCCGTGCAGGAAGACCAGTACACATCGAAAAGAGAGTCGTCGACAAATTTAATCTCGCTGTTCGTCATATTGACGATATGCATATCCAAAACAGCGGCATCTCCACGGAAAGAGACAGCGAACAAAGTGCCCATTATCGCAGCATAAAGAGTGCTGGTACTCCTGGCGGTCGGTCAGTCAGCCGCAACACCAACGACAACTTAAAGAGTCAATTTTATATTAGTGAAAATCTTTGCAATGTCCGCCTCTAAATATCGTAATTACAGTCCCGCACATTGGTTGATCAAGGGATTAGTTTTCTTACAGCTCTGTTTTCTGTTCCTACAGTGCTGCCGGCAACTTTGAGCATTCACATTGTGTCAGCGGCCAGCGATCTTAGTCATCAAGTTTCGTCGGACCAAAGAGAAGAACCGTTCTTGTATTTCATAGACCTAATCTACCATCGCCATTTCGATTGGACTCCTGCAATAGCGACAAATCACGGATGTGTTCAAAATTATTTTCATGTTCAGAATACGTATAAGTTGCAAGATGATCACTAGGCGTGACATTGGACTTCTAAGATGTCAGTATCATAATATTCATGTGCTGCAGAATCCATCTTCCCTCTTTTCAAATTGATCTTGATTAGTTTCTAATGCTCTGACTCTGACTGACGTATTTGACGGCTGTAATTTCACACGGTTCAACTCAGCCATTCAATTTCGAATACCACATCTTGGATTTGTTGCATTTCAATAGAATGTAGACTTGAAAGAGGCTTAGTTCGGATTTTAGATTGCTTGCATATAAATTACCACTTATTTTCGAGGAAACTTCACTTCACTATGCTTATCAGTAAACAAAAATTGCTGAAGCTTCATGCTTATCAGCACCAATACCAATCAATGATGCGACTCGATATTTTCGCAATATAACCACTACGAGAGCACCTTAGATGAGTCAGAAACGGTGTAGAAGACCAAATCATAAGCAACTCAACATTGAACAAACTGTGACAATCATCGCAACTCCCAAATACCAGTAAAATTGAAGTAATCTAATGCAATAAACAACTCCAGACTTATTCTAACTCACAACAAGTAAAAGCTAGATCACTCACATGGAATCTTCTATCACCATAGTCTTCGACGGTTCCAACTCGAGCCCCTTGGATGCTGCAAGGAATCTACATGACGTAATGGAATTTCCTTCATAAATCTCACCTGTAAAAGACTGATGCCATGCAAAGTTCCTCCCAAATTGCCCTACATCTCGGGAGATGGCTTTCCCTCCCTAACTTCATCTCCCCCAATGATGACAGCAAACGACTGCTTCCGTCATATAACATGCATAATTGTTTATTACTTCGATTCAATAATATATTTGTCAACACCATTACACTTTGTGGGAATTAAAAGCTTACCTTCATCGAAAGATATTTTCATTTCTATGCTTCCCGAGGAGAATTCGATGCCAAGGCCATGGGTACGCCATTTCCTCTAAGATGGAGAATTGCGATTTGATTTTCAACCATCTGCAGAAAGAAAAGAGGAACAATTAGGCTCTGGAAGTTATACTATGCAACATGCAAATAGACTTAAAGAGGTATGCAGAAAATTAATTCCAAAGAAACATAACTCCTGTGCTAATTCTATGCCGAGTAGTGCTAATCTATGTCTCACCAATAATATGCATGGTCGGATAAAAGTCCACATTGAAACATGGCAGTAAGGCCTCAAGAAAAATCCAATCTTATGTTTGCAAAAAGCTCTATGGTACGAAATGGAGAGAATCAGGTGCTTTTCCCAAATTATTGTTCTAAGATAATGGGCCTATAAGGAGGATAAAGTATACAGTTTTAAAAATTGATCACCAAACATGGGGGCAATTTTAGAGATTGAGTTCTTCTGTAGAGCATGATGGTCCAGAGTCTTGGACTATCGCAGCTGCAGCTTCGACCGGCGTTTTCCCAGCTATCTTAGGAGTTTCTCTACCATCCCACCGCTTGTCATACTTAGCCAAGAAAGACAACCCGCATGCCAAATAAACCCAGTCACAAGTAAAACATCAGCAGACATCCCAGAGAAGACGCACCAATCCCCAGGACAACAACCCAATCCACCCACCCTTCAAAACCAAAAACCCAATTCCTCAATTCGCTCTAAAATCCCACCTACCCACTTCACCAATCCTTAAGACACTTTGGGAGCCAAAAAAAAGGGACAGTCTTTTTAATCATTCCCACCTCGAAAGCCCCAATCTTAAAGTAGATTGGGAATAAGACAACAAAGGCGAACAGCCTGATCAAAATGATACAAAGAAGAGGAGGAAGAGGGCGGCGAGTGGAAGAGCTAGGCGTCGACTGAGGCGGGCAGGACGGACGGAGGAGGAGGGTCCACCGATTATACCTCCAGAGGGATTATTATAAATATTATAAATATAAATTCCATCTACTGTTTTTAATAAAACAATTAATTATTCAGAATAAATATGTCATCAAACTTGTTCTTTAACTATAGTTATTGAAGTGGAAGGTGACCGTGCACTAGTTAGCCTGCTACGCCAACGTATTCGGCTGCACGAGGTCCGCCGATCTCATCCGCCTGGGAACAGCGAGGACTGCTGCTGGGAGCTGAGCTGTGGTCGATGACTAGCCAGTCCATGTTTGCGAATGAGGCCTGTCGCCTTGAATAAAGAAGGAAAAGTTGGTTCCAGAATGTGATTGGATTAAAGGATGCGCAGGGATCGATCTCACCACTGAAAGAAAGAAACGTAATCAATGAGGTAGGGTTCGCGCATCCATTTCTTCAGTTGAAGCAACAAGACAGTCGACTACTTAGTTATATGAATTACAATTCAGATCGTTTTTCCGGAAAGTATCATCACGAACACGATTATCTTCCCAAACGACGATTCTCGTTCCGAACCTCCGGATGACGGCATTGATCGAAGGGAATCAAGGAGGTAAGTGGATCATGGAAATGGATCAGGGCTCACCATTCTTGGTTAATACGTCCGACAACAAGGTATACACTATGGTGTTGATGAAACTCGTAGAAGGAAAATTCTGAACTTGGCATAGGGCTTTTGAAGTTGCTTTGGCGAGTAGGACCCGAATAGGATTTGTAGATGGTGTTTAGCAACAGAAATTCTAGGCCACAGATCTTAGGCTTTATTTGTGGATCGACGGTCTAGGTTGTAGGCCCAAAGACGGAAATCCAATAAGGAGGTGACCACGAATACACACCAGGCGAAGGCTTGCTGGGCTAATAGATCACCAAGCGACAGGATTAACAGGCGACGGGCGACGATAGATCGGCGAAGCAACAAGCAACAGTCAGACTATGAGAGCCAAAAAACTCTACGGCGAAGGCCAATGGGCGACACGATCGATCAGTCAGCTGTTAAGGAAGGCTCCAGAAGATCTCGAGATCCAGAAGGAGATTGTTGCCAAGTTTACTCATATGAAAAGGAGATATTCCATGGAAGACTGGCGGCAAAAGAAACGTAATATATGTACAATATATAGTTACCGTATATAGGTCTAGCTTAGTATAAATTTTTGTTCTTAGGCATTGTACATCAACACCTCTCTACAGAGGGACATATATTGTCAATTTATCTTTTCAAGCATTTCGGCGTTCAGGCTTTCTTCTTCCTCTATCGTTCACTGCTCACTCTCGAAGGCATCTTTGATGGCATCCGTAAGTGCTTTTGCTTGTTCGTCCGCTAACTTCCTCTCTCTCTCTCTCAATCTCTCTTTCATTCATTTCATACGGCGACCACACATGCAACGAATCCTTCGGACACTAGTTGACCCGTAGTATCAGAGATTTCCGACGTGTTTGGATCAGGCTTGTCTAAGGTCACTTCCGGAGTGAACACGCCTTTGGCGACCAAAGTGGGAGCAACTAGGCTAACACGATGCCAAACACTCGATTTGGTCTTATTTCAAACAATCCCGAAGGCAACAACTCCGTTGGAGAAATGAGCAGCGAGGGACGTAGCTGAAATCCAGCCTTGGCTGAAGAGTTATCGGCCATCATGGGTACTCTCCAGCTCTTAATAGAGAAGGTCGGCGCTATCGACCAGAAGCATGACGCTTTCAAAGAGACAATCAACTCCAAGATGGAGACTGTCTTTCACAACCTTGGGACTGTGTCAGGGCTACTATCAGTATCAGGCAGCCCCATAGACAGAGGGGTTAAATCAGCAACCAGACATCAGTATGATTACTATTCACACAAGGCGGTAATTGCTGAAGGGAAAAGGACGGTTAACGCTGATGATGTCCTTACCTTCACCAACCCCGGAAGGATAATGTCTTATAATCCGCCACTTGTGATAAACGAGGGTAAGAGGGTAGTGCAAGAAGTCCATCATACAGCTTACCAACCTCCGTTCTAGAGAAGGGAAGAATTCGTCAGGCTCGCAGAAAGCGAGTTTGCTCGCCCCGTTGAGGATCAGAGACATTCTGAATAAATTCCCCAGCAGGCACGAAGGAGGGAAACAATAATACCCGAAATCACCCACCACCAGAGCTTACGCCTAAAATCAGAGACTATGTTATGCAACTAGTTGAACGGGCGATCCCTGGGACAGATGGCACGAGTGAGATTCAGCTATATCGGGCCCCTTATTCAAAAGATATCGATCAGGACTTCCCTTTTCCAAGGGGATACCGTGTTCCTGAATTTGCCCGTTTTTCGGGCGAAGAAGGAATTTCACTTGCTGAACATATCGCTCGCTTAAAACCCACCAAGCTGAGAAGGCTCCCGCAAATGGCTTCAGGAATCTACGTTTGTTTCCATGCTCTCTTACAGGAGCTGCTTTCACGTGGTACATAAACTTTTCCCATAATTAAGTAAGAAACTGGGAGGGCATGCAAATCCAGTTCACCTTAGCAGTTGCCCAGACCGATCCAGCAATGACATTACAAGACCTCATTCACATGAAACAACAGCCATGTGAACCCGTGGCTGTATTTCTGAAAAACTTTTGCGTCTGAGGCTGAGCTTATTGCTATCGTCAAGAAAGAAGCTAGAAGGAGAAGTGTTCAAAGACAAGAACGAATTGACCAGAAGGGCCATTCGATACGAGAACCTCCTTATGGAGAAACCTCAGGCGAAAGGGAGTTTGGAAGCGGAACCTTTGGTTACCTATCAGGCAGAACCATTCGAAAATATTGATGTCGCAGAATATGTGAAGAGTCAACCCCTGACATGCGACGAATTAAAAAAGAAAAACTTTGGGGTAAAGCATCCCCAAAGACTTAGGAGGAAAGCAAATACTCATTCGATGAGTTGAAAGCTGATGAAATCTTCGAATTCATGCTCCATAATGGTCGAATTCGACTGAAACCGGGCCATCGAATTCCTCGCACTGACAAGGAGAAGTCCAGGAATTTCTGTAAATGGCATGGATCCTTCACCCATACTACCAAGGACTGCATCACGTTAAAAAACCTGGTGCAAGACCTTATTGAGTCTAAGGAGCTACGCTTCCCAGATTCACAAGATCAGGCGTTAAAGGAATCACATCTTTTTGATGATTTAATCGATGTAAATACCTTTGACATCAATTGTCTTACCATATCTCTTTCGCCAATGCAGGGAGGAAAAGATCAATCGCTTGAGACTAGTGAGACGCTCATATCCAACATGATGTTCAAACGGCTTGTTAGCAAAGGGATTCTGCAATACCCTGCTGACTTGAAGGAGATGCAACATGATCGTTGCAGTTGGCATATGGATTCCTCGCACACCATTGGTAAGTGTCATACCTTCAAGAAGTATTTGCCGAACAAAAGGAAAACCGGCTGGTATGACCTCAATCGCCTCGAAGAGATGGCGGTAGGAATCCACAAGGGTTTAGGAACATACCAACGTGGGAATAAACACTTGGAGCAAACAAGTCGCCCACAGAAGGAAGTGAAAGGACTCTGCACCCCTAAAGAGCTCATGCGACAGGGGCCTGAGGGAGAAAGTGAATCTGGGCGAAAGGAACCCACATAAAGAGGGTCCCCAAGCGATGAGTCTCAGTCGCCTTGGACCGCAGCAAGCGAAAGAAAGCCCAGAGCGACAAAACCACCCTCGAGGAGATGAGGAAGTGATGAAAAAGGGTACCTCAATCGCTCAATTCCTAATATCTGACATGCTCTGTTACAGGTGCAAGCCAATAGCAGCTCACAAAATGCTCATCACCCAGATGTGTCAGCCCTGCTGCAACCAATACTTCTTGCTATTAGCTGGATTAGCATCTGAGGGCAAGATTAGGCTGGAAACGGTCGATCGTCCATCAGGTAATACATCTGACTCCGTATTCACTTATTACTCTGAGACTTCGCCTAAAAGGGACTTCAAAAGGGGTTATGACCCACATAAAAGGGAGCTTTTTCAGTTTGATAATCGCCTACAGTCCCTCCAAAACTCACGTTTTGTCCGCATACATGTCCTTTCGAACATGAGACGTGGCAAAAAGTTGGCCCGGGAGCGCAACCCCAAGTACCCACCGAGAAAACCAGGAAACGTAGAGAAAGACAGGCGCGACGTGCTGCAGAAAAATGTGCTAAGTCAGTAGCCCCTGACGCCCATAAAAGCAAAGAGCCGAGCGAAAGAGACCTCGCATACAATTCGCTGAGCGATTACAATCCACTTCAATCCGGGACTCCTCCCGAGGTGAATGAGATTCCCTGCAATGTCCTCATGCTGTCGGTTAAATTCGCTAAGAGGGAAAACAATCAACCGAAAGATAGGCTAGTTCTACCCTCTAAATTTTACATTCCCATTGAAATACCACGGAATCTCCCGTGCAGGTGGTTTGCAAAACCGCCTATGTTGATGCGCAAACACATGTTTCCCTCCATATTCGGACAACAATTAATAATGTGGTGATATGCAGAGTCTTTGTTTACAACGGAGCAACTATCAACCTTCTCCCCCTTGAAGCTTACAATAGCTTATGGGATTACAAAGCGGAACTTGGAGAAACTGATGTAAGAGTCAGTGGATTCAATGGAATCACCACCTCCTACTTGGGGGTAGTTTCTACTAAACTCCGAGAAGGAATGCATGAGAGGAAGACGACTTTCATTGTTATGGACATATAGCCCTCTTTTAATGCCCTGCTTGGAAGAGATTGGCTCCATAAAACGGGCGACATACCGTCTACTCTCCACTAAGAGCTTCTGCTGTGGGGAAAACACGGTTTGAAAGTTGTTTCCGGGGAAGCAAATGAAAAATCTAACATACCTTATATCTGCGCAGGAGTGGTCAAGCAAGTGAAAGATGTGACATTAAAGCAGATGTATGCTATGGGAGACCCAATCGTCGGCCCTCTAAGCGACACAGGCTATGAGTTTCTAATCTCGTACGGCGGACCATCCTTGGCGCCGCCTCAAAATCCAGTTATCCTGACAGGATAGGGTGACGAGCTACAGCTCGAAGTCAAACAAGATCTGACTCCACTAGAAAATGACATGCATGATGTTGGGATACGAGACGACAACAGTACTCAACAAACTGAGACGGACTTGGAGCCCGATAGACTCCTTAATCCATCCTCATCCAATGGAGAACGGACAAACTGATCTAATAGTAGATGTCCTAGAGAGGTTAGCTAAGTACAGGACATCTAGAATAAATGAGACTCGGTGTAACCCATCTCCTCAAGCATGCCAGGACATGCTAAATGTTTATTTGAATAATATAGAGGTTCCCAACACTTTTGTTATTCCGTGTGAGCCATTGAAAGAAATAAACTTGGGAACCGCTCTTTCCCCACGTGTTACTTATCTTAATTCACTAATGAACGAAGCCGAGGTACGAAGCATAAGCGAAGTCCTTCATGCTTATAAGGACTGTTTCGCCTAGGACTATACTGAGATGCCTGGTCTCAACCGACACTTAATCAAACCCGTAAGGCAAACTCCACAGAGGATGTCGCGGGAAGTAGCCCAAATACATTAGGATGGCCAAATACGTCGACTGTATCTCCAGTATAGTGCCCGTTGTCAAGAAAAAAAGAAAGATTAGAGTCTGCATTGACTTACGTGATCTAAACAAAGCGACACCCAAAGACGAATACCTATGCCTGTTGTTGACGATCTTACTGACAAATCAGCGGGCCACGAACTAATGTCCTTCATGGACGGGTACTCCGGGTATAATCAAATTTTCATCGCTGAAGAAGATGTGCATAAGACAATATTCAGATGCCAGATAGGGATATTCGAATGGGTCGTAATGCCTCTCAGATTAAAGAATGTGGAGCCACATATCAGAGAGCGATGAACCAAATCTTCATCTCACTGATAGGGAAAACAATTGAGGTATATATAGACGATGTGATAGCGAAATCCAAAAGGAGACATGACCACTCTGCTCATCTAAGCGAAACATTTGAAAAGATGCGAAAACATAACCTCAAACTCAATCCATTAAAATGTGCCTTTGGAGAACAAAAGGAGTAGTTCCTTGATTTCCTTGTACACCAACGTGGAATCGAAGTAGACCTGTTAAAAACTCATGCCATTCAAAACCTCCTAGCTCCACGGAGCAAGAATGAGCTTCAAGCCTTCCTCGGCATGGTAAACTATATCCGCGGATTTATAGGCAATGTCGTGTCAAGCGCGTTCTCAGCCATCCTTAAAGGAAAGGAAAAGGGTCAGATAAACTGGACATCGCAACACGAGCAAGCATTCCAAAGATTAAAGGACTACTTGATCAACCCGCCAGTGCTAGCACCACCAAGCGCGAACAAACAATACATTCTGTATGTGGCGGCATCTCATTCCACCATTGGATCAATGCTAGCGCAAGAACATGATGGAGTAGAAAGGGCGATTTATTACTTGTCGCCTCAATAGGAAAATCTACCTGGCGGTATATTATTCGATAACGAAACTAAGGCATTACATTGGGTCTAATGACGTGTATGTCGTTTCTAAGAACACTGTAATCAAGGTGTTCTTCGGCAATCCCTTGTTACCAGGAAGAATAAGCAAGTGGAGTCTGGTTCTTTCAACCTATAATATCTATCACAAAACACAGGTCTCAGTCAAAGGTTACGCCTTAGCTGAATTTATGACCCATTATGGGGAAGGCAATCTCGATTTTACACTCGAGGAAGACCACCCAAGCGAAGAGTGGACTATTTGGTTTGATGGGTCCTCTAACAAATTTGGAGCTGGCGTGGGAGTCTTCATTAAGACACCATGGAAAGCGGAAACCAGAGTGGCTTGTCACATCAGCGGAAAAATAACTAACAACGAGGCAGAATACGAAGCCTTAATCCTAGCCTTGCAGCTACTACTAGATTGGAGGATGGAAACCGTAAAGATATGCGGTGACTCTCAACTAGTAGTCCAACAACTCCTTAACCAGAATGAGTGCCACGAACCCCATCTTGGTAAATACATGCATAAAGCGCAGGAACTCTTCGCGAAGTTACGCAAAGCGGAAGTCAGTCATGTAAAACGATACGACAACCAGGAGGCCAACCACTTAGCACAATGCGCCTCCGGATTGGTTAACGACATGGAGATATCCAATAGCAAAGCAACATTGTTTGTAAGCAAACGACCAGAGTTCTACAATGACGGCGAGATAAGAACCAAAGAAGTTCACACTGCCAACTTATTTGAGCAGAAAGAAGACTGGCGAGAGCCAATACGGCAGTTCTTCGAGGACACCAATACAAAGGTCGAAAGGAGGATTCGAGTGATCACCAGACACTATGTACTCCTCCACAATGTCCTATACAGAAAAACAAATGAAGGCGTGCTCCTAAGCTGTGTCGATCTACAAGAAGACATCCCAATCATGATGGAAACACGTGAGGGACTGTGCGGAGCACATCAACCCGGAATTAAAATGAGCTGGTTGATCAAACGACACGGTTTCTACTGGCCATCAATGGTCAAGAACTGTATCGAGATGGCTCCAGCCTGCCAGGATTGCCAGCAATGTGGGCTAGTGAAACGAACTCCCTCGACGGACATGAATGTCGTAATAAAACCGTGGCCTTTCAAGACATGGGCATTAAACATCATGGGAGAAATTCATCCTCACTGGACCAGAGGAGACGCTTATATACTCACTCCCACTGACTATTTCACCAAATGGGTCGAAGCGGCAATGTATAAAATGATTAATCAAAACGACATGATTCAGTTCATCAAGGACTTCATCATCTATCGATATGGAGTACCTCAAAGCATTGTTGTGGACAACGCAAGATTTTTTAACGGCGAGCTTATAGAGGATTTCGTCGAAGATTTTAGATTTAAAGTATTCAATTCAACTCCATACTATGCTCAGTCAAACGGACAAGCAGAAGCCTCTAACAAACTCATCAAACGAGTGATACAGATGATAATAACCCGGGTACATGGCATACTCAGCTCCAAGAGACGTTATTTGCACTCCGAGTTGCCAAAAAAGAAAGCATTGACGTCGCCCCGTTCAGCCTCGTCTACGGGCCACGATGGGATGCTCCTAATAGAAGTACCATAGAAATCGCTCAGACTCCTCAAGCATTTAGGAGAGTATGAAGGATATGATGAGGACATGCATGTTGAACTAGAAAACATGGAAGTCACCAGGATCAACGTGTTGAACCATCTAGAAGCCCATAAAAGGAATATCGCCCGCTACTTCAACAAGAAAGTGGTTCCTTGATCATTCAGCGTAGGCGATCTAATATGGAAGTTACGATTACCTGAGGGAGTCCGTGACTACTTTTACGGGAAATGGATACCAAATTGGGAAGGCCCTTTCCAGGTAGTTGGGTTCCATCTTGGGAATTCATAGACGGGTCGTCGCACGACCTTAAAATCAATGACAAGTAATTAAAGAAGTATAGGCCAACTATGTGGAAAGCACACAAAAACATCATTTCAAAGCATTTCACCACGCTTTGGGGACAAATACAAACGTAGGAAAAAAATCAAATGTGAGGCAGGAAATACAACTTGAGTTTTAACCGGTCCTTCACTCCGGCCACCATGATTTCCTTTGCCTCAAAATTAAGGGTCTTGCCCCTATCCTTATCATATGCCGCCCTGGTTTCCTCAAGCGTGGCACGCCTAGTGGCCTCGTTCGCACGAGCAGCAGCAAGATCCGCAGACGTAGCGTCCAGTTCTCCCTAAAGACACTGGATAGCAACTTGTAGCTCCTCCCTTCGCTTAAGAAGAGCGGCCTCCTTTCCAGAAAGCTCGGCTATCTGAGCAGAGGATGGAAGTGGTTGCACAAAACAGTCTCCCTCTTCTTTTGCTCTGCTTTAAGCACGAGAACCTCGCATCGCTCATCCCACGAGCACCAGAAAGATCGTCGGAGGAGAGTAATCTGAGTCGTCAATTCTGATGAACCAGCATCCGCTTGTTCGAGCTCGCCCACCATGGACAACAGTTTAGCAAAGTCCCCATCAGTAGCAACTCTATGCTCGAGGAGGACAATAGCAGAGGCGAGCAAGGAGTGCCAAGGTTGTCGTAAAGTCACCTGATTTAGATGCGAAGTCAAAGAAAAGACAAACGAAGGCTTTCTTAAGTCACTCACCAAGGTTGCCTACGCATGTGAGCCTTGGGGGCCTTCCGTTGTCTCGACCAGGGGGGTTCCTATCGCCTCACTCTCATGTGGTTCCCTCACAACGCCTGAGGGTAACTCCGTTATTCGTCCCGTAGAGGTTTCAGTCGCCTGACCCTAGAAGACTTCCGTTGCTTCGCTTGGTAACTCCTGGGCGACGGGGATACTACTTGAGGAGGCCCCAACCCCGGGGTTTGAAGGAGGAGGCAAAGCCTCACGCACCCCTTCACTAGGGGACTCATCTGACTCCGACTTGGCTGGGCGATGACTGCCGCCTGGCAGCGAAAAGAGAGTGATGTCATCCGGGACATCATTATCGTCGATGAGATCAGACGCGACGACACCTTGATAAAAGAAAAATGCGTCAAACTCAAGGTTCCAATCAAAGAGCAAATGTATGCTACAAGCAATACCTGGGATGTTAACCGATAGCGTTTGCTCGCCCAGACGATCAGAAGAGGTACGCGGCAACACTAAAGAGGCAGGTCCGTGCGATGCTTTCTTCTTTAACTGGGCTCCTTGTGATGATGAGCCCGCACGAGATGATCTAACCTTCTTAGCACCACCTATTACGAGCGAAAGACCAGTTAATCACCTGGACACTAATTTAGTAGTGGGCAAGCAGGCCTAACGTACCTGAAGGGAGCGCGCTATCACCCGACGACCGCTTCGTAGAAGGGCTTTAGCTGGACCAAGAAGCACTGAAGGACAGGACGCCTTCTCCTCCTCGATTAACCTCTCCACCTGAAAGGTGGTCTCGAATTGCCTCCAGACTTCATACCAGGCAATGGAGAAAGCCTCAGTTCGGCTGCCTAAAAGTTCGGGCAGAATCCCAAAAGAGGGAAGACGCGGCTCCTGAGTCTATGCGTCCATTCCAGAATCCAGAGGGAATGAAATACGCTTATCTAAGTGTTGGTTCTTGGATTCGAAGAACGGAACGCCTAGACACTGGGCAAAGCCCAGTTGACTGGCACAGAATTGAGGATTATACACCTCAAAGACCAGGCCGTCAGAGTCCATGCCCATCAATTCTCAGGTACAGAAAGCTAGGAAGAAGCTCTCAACTGTCGCCCGACGCAAGTTTTCCCACTCCTCAGAGAAAGGGCGCCAGGAGATTATTGCTACCGCACCGCTGCATCCGTTCGCTAGAGCCTGGATGCAACTGACAGTGCTGGAGGTACCCTGGTATTGAGACAAACCCGCTGCGACGACCTCATCTTGAGTAAGCATGGGATCAGGGTAGTTGGTAAACCCAGAGAAACAAAGTATGATCCAAAGATACACGAGCCACAAAGGGCCCTCTGTCAAGCAACTAGGAAAATTGGCCAAGGCTCTAGTTGCTTGATAAAGGCCGCGATAAATCAAGCACAACAAGAAGGGAGTGAAGGCCACAGGTTCAGGCTTGTCCAGATTGGTAGCCTCAACAAGGCTGGTGGCCACCCCAACCATGAACTGAACAGGGCGTTTTCCCCGGTTACAGAAGATGAACTTGGACAGCCACTCCAAGTAGAACTCGAACTCCTCTTAGAGTCCCATTTATCATCTTTGAGGTGACCGGCAGCGACCTTGTTGACCCTCTTTGAAGGGTTGAACTTTAGGTCACTGCCTCCTGCAGCCCCGCTAAAAAAATGAAGGGGGGTTCCAGAAAGACTTCAACCAGTCAAGAAGGCAATGTCTTCCATTGTGACCAACATTGGTCCATTCAGGAGGAAGAAATAGTTGACAACGGGGTTCCAAAACGAAAGGAACCCAGTAACCACCGAGAGGTTGGGCTCGACCGGGGAGTGATAGATTTCGATCAGCTTCTTGATCCCCATCGCTTCCCACGCGGCGCCTTTCCTCTCCATCCACTTGGAGACCCAATCCTGGGTAGCTTTGTTCCGGGGAGTAGGAAAACAACGGAGGCCCGCTCGGACAGACGGCTCCCATCCTGATGGTTTGAATCGACGACGGAGCACCGCGGGTAATCTGCTGGTGTAAAGGAACGAATCGGATGAATTGCTGACATACAGACCAAGGGTTTGTTGGTCCAGAATCGCGGTACTGAAGTCCGATTGGGCCGTATAAATGGTGAGAACACAAGACAGGAAAGACTTGCTGAAGGCGTGTTGGAATCTGGCAAAATCTCCGCGAGATAGACCAGAGGGTCAAAAGATGACGAGGATGAGTTGTCAGAGGCCATGAGAACCAGAAGGACGAGGGTTTATAAGAATCAAAAAAGGCAGGAAGAATGAAGGGTTTCTGAGTGCGTGAGCGGGAAATCGGAACCCTTCAGGGACTTTATAACCTCAGAAACCGACAAAGGATAAAGGCCCAAAAGGGACGTCGCTTGAAAACTGATGACGATTCAATTGTCATAAGTGGAAAGCGAAAAAGTTTAAAATAAATGGACATTTATTCTCATCAAAATCCAAACATTACATGGGTTTGTTTAATAATGAATGTACACGACGTTTCCACTCATTGGAAATGCTCCATTGAAGATATTACAAATGCTTGGCTTTCTTCGAGAGTTTACCCACAGAACCGAACACACCCGGTTCTTCCTCCTGACGAAGAACATCTTTGGCAGCAAAGAATGGCATCGCATGTAGCAGCATGAGGAAGTCCCTAGCCTTCAGGATGCCAGATGGGACTTCACACGATGCCATCGAGTTGAAAACCCGACGACTCGCATCTTCCTAGAGACAAACACAACCCGGGTTGTAGAATCAGGCTGTTTCACTAGCCTCCTTCCCAGATGGAACCACCGTGTAGTTGGAGGCCACCCTCATAGGGCGATGGGTATCCCAAATAAGCTAAGGTGATGGGCATAGGTTCCGGATGGAATACCGAAAGAAAGAGCAAGGACTCCATGGCTTGGCTGTTTTCAAGAAAGGTTGGCTTGTGAGTCGGAATACGATCCGAGCGCCGCTGTTTATAGCGACCTCATGAAGGGTAAAAGGATTTTGATAGGACATATTATGACAGAGATTTTGGGGATCGCAACAATTGTCTCGAGGATCTCAACCGATACGATTCGGGAATATTGACGATCAAGGACTTATTATCTCCTGCACACGTTACCGAAGCTGCAGGAGAATGATTAGTTGGTCTTTTTCAAGGCGAGACAGTCTGCCTTGAGGGGGGCTTATATTTTTAGCAACTGAAATTCTGCGCCACAGATCTCAGGCCTTATCTGTGGATCGACGGTCCAGATTGCAGGCCCAAAGATGGAAATCCAGTAAGGAAGTGACCACGGATACACACCAGGCGAAGGCTTGCTGAGCAAAGAGATCACCAAGCGATGGGATTACAAGGTGGCGGGCGACGATAGATCGACGAAGTGACAAGCGACTGTCAGGCTGGGCGAGCGAAGAAACTCTACAACGAAGGCCAATAGGCGACACGATCGATCAGTCAGCCGTTAAGGAAGGCTCCAGAAGATCTCGAGATCCGGAAGGAGATTGTTGCCAAGTTTACTCATATGGAAAGGAGATATTCCGTGGAAGACTGGCGGCAAAGGAAACGTAATATATATGCAATACATAGTTACCGTATATAGGTCTTGCATAGAATAAATATTTGTTCTTACGCATTGTACATCAACACCTCTCTACAGACGGACTTATATTGTCATTTTATCTTTTCAAGCATTTCGGCGTTCAAGCTTTCTTCTTGCTCCCGCGTTCACTGCTCACTCTCGAAGGCATCGCTGATGACATCCATAAGTACTTTTGCTTAAGGGTGTTCGTCCGTTGTCTTCCTCTTTCTTCATACGGCGACCACACATTCAACGAATCCTTCGGGTATCAGTTGACCCGTAGTGCTAGAGATTTCCGACGTGTTTGGATCCGGCTTGTCTGCGGTCACTTGGGAGCGAACAGATGGTTCGATAAAGAAACCGATGAGTTAGATCCCTTGTCCCTGGCGTGGAAGAGCTGCACTGATTTAAAAATACCGCGGATCCAGAAGTGTCTTTCCATTACCATTGCATCATCCACAATCCTTTCCCGTGATTCAGCAAAAGGAAATTTTGGACGAACTCACGGAAAGGTATTTCTGTACCGATGACTCAGAAATTCTCTCAAATACATATAAAATATCGTATTCTAGTTCGAGTATGTTGAACTGTCCCGGCATCATCGGTTAAAAGCTATCGTGCTGGGCAAAATCTTTTATTCCATGAAGTTCACGAAATACAAACTGCATTATAGTTTAGCCTTTCCGAATAATGTTTTTATTGCATCATTCTTTTCCTTACATGTGAAAGGGTTAGTAAATTGCAATGCGTGTGTTGGATTTTTCCAAATTCCATTTGTTGGTCGATGTGGCTGGGAACTTTCGTGAGAAAGGAAACATAATGACAGCGATCTAAAAGATAAGATAATGAGTTTTATTCAATAAAAAAGAGTCCGAAAAAGTAAAACCCAAAAGAGTAGAGATGGACTTACGGTTCATACACCACATGACATGAACATGATCTTCATTTTGGGAACGGAGTATCGAATATACAGAAGACAAAGTGTTCTTTTTTATTAATGGCATCCGTAAGTGCTTCCGCTTAAGGGTGTTCGTCCGCTGCCTTCTCCCTTTCTTTTCTTTTCATATGCCAACCACACATTTAACGAACCTCCGGGCACCAGTTGCTCATAGTGCCAAAGATTTCCGATGTCTTTGGATCCGGCTTTCAACGGTCACTTTCGGAGCGAATAAATATAGAGAAAACGAAGGGTTCTTTTTTATCGATGTCGTCACCTTAACCAACAATATCAGTACTGGAGCTGCACGTCCATTGAGTTCTTACAATGAATGTTGATGTCGTTTTGGATGGACGAAGCACTTCCCCCATTCTTTGGGCCCAAAACCTCGATTGCAGTCCGCCTCCATGAATAGTTTTGTATCGCCTGATTCGATAAGAAACAAGCACTCACCAGTTTATAAGGGACGAGGCTCGTCATAAAACCGTCCATGCAATTAGACAAGGCTTTAGCGAAGAGCGAGTTGTCCGGGAAGTTGGCCTTGTTGCACATCATGAAGACAATCTGGGGATCCACATCAGCAACGGCTCCAGGAGAAGCGAAAGCAAACACGGTCATAGTAATCACGGTGCATAAGGTGGCGGTATTCATGGCGAGTACTCTCTTTGTTTGATCGGTCGGTTGAAGAAGCAACAACTTTGGAACTCTTAATTTATAGCAGCAAATCACTCTAGTCGGTGGCTCCCGTCGTACTTCAAAACAACATCTTTCAAGTGAAAATCATCTCAATAATAACATATGGGGGGGTGAAGGAAACAATGGTCTGCATTGGACGAGGTTGTTTTTCCCCCAACATCAGTTGGATTTTCTTATGTCTTTTATGTTATAAGTCTGATGGTAGTAAGATTTAGTTAAAAAAATTGTATCTTGTCGTGGATCTTTTCCAGGAGTGCCATCCACATGTAAACCTGTTGACACATGAAAATTTCAGCCTTTTTCGAGAACAGTGTTACTCTCGAGAAAGGATTTCTACTAGTGTCTTGAGAAGAGCCCTCTAGAACCTCTCGAGAGAAAAGATATGTTATATTGAGGACTCGAGATGATCTCTGATTTAAATATTATATTAAAAGGAAATATATTTTCAGATTATCCCAGTGGCTAAATATATTAAATTATTTAGCCAGATTTTCCCAAATTAAGTATCGTGGTTTACAACCGTCCAAACAATTTAATTAACAATTGGAGAACGTGATTGAAAATCAACAACTGTCAATGAGAACATGTTGATTGAAGACATCATTAAAATCACAAATTCTCTACACAAAAACACACACAACGACAAACAACCTCCAAGTTCTCTGCACAGACTCTAAGTCTTTATCTTTTTCCTTTCCGGTTACGTTTTACCCTCTTACCTCAGCGACGTGCATTAAATTTCACCCGTTGTTGACGCCTTTCCGTCCATCCTTGAAGATATTGTATTAAATTCCGTCCCCATTGACTTGCCTCCACTTCGACTCCGCTCTTCGATGTCGTGCTTTAAATTCTGCCGTCGAGCTCTACCCTCGGTGCCATCTATTCAATTCCGGCGCTGTTGACGACCTCCTGGGTTTCTACGAAGGTGAACTCCACAAAAGAAATTTGCCTCACCGCCCTGCCATCGACCGTCGTGAAGCGTCACCAGGCCTTTTATGTTGTTTTCTGTTCAAGTCATGCCTGTAAGCGTGACGCTGTAAGGTCGATATCGTTGCATTCAATTCCGATATTATGTTTTATATGTTTTATACTTGTATTCGTGTTCTTCACGGTGTACGACTCCAAACGCTGTAAACCCGATACCGTTGTATTAAATTTCGGTATTGTTATTTACTTTCACTTTACGACGATCACATTCACTGTAAAATTCGATACGTGAGAACAACTTTTTCGCGTCAAGAAAGCCCGAACACGAGGGAATGAGAATTGCCCAACTAAGAGGACAGAAATCAAAGGAACGTGGACCTGAAGGTCCATAATATCAAGAAATACTCCCGTCCCTCCTTCCCTTTTACCATAAAAACAACACGTTCAAAATTTTTGTCATTCAAGAACAAAAATATCATCCAACGTTGTGCTTTTCTTTTCCTTACAAAACAAAAAGTAAAGGATATGGATGCCCCACGAGAAGAAGTGATGCATAGAAGATTATTATTATTACTATTATTATTGTTTCCATTAATTAAATTTGACAATCCACAATACACGCACAAACTACATAATATACCTAATGAACCTATCGTCAAAGAATCGACTCTTTTGAACCTCGAATTTTTAAATCCGATATCCGCGATTTCCAGCCACCGTACCCGTCTCACCCCATTTGGAAAAAAACATTTGCATCAGGCTCACCACACATGTCGCAATCTCAAAATCACGTCAACCTTTAAAAAGATCAAAGTCCTTGTCCGTAAGACGTAAAAGATTCAAAAAGTCTTCTCGAGGGATGAAGACTAGAGATGTGCTTTTCTTACGTTTATAACACCGCCGGACGAAGACTTAAACCTTTTCCGGGACCGAAATGGTCCTTGATTGAATAGTTGTCTATAGGAGACATGGATATCTAGATCATCGCTAAGTATAACTAAGGTTGGGATAGACCGAGAGAAAGTATTTCCAGGTTATACTTAGGGTACCCTGAAATTGAGGATACTGGATACGACCCGTTTAAGAAGATAGTAGATATTAAGCATCATTGGTCAATCCTTTTTATGAACGAATATAACCGATCTTTTGAATTGAGACCTTCATTTATTATGTGCGTGGATTTTACGCGCTTTGACATCGTTAAAAGCAATCTTTACCCATATTGTGAGTAATACGATTGTTAGGTATGTGACAAAGCGTAAGAGAATAGTGTTGAGTCAATATAGGATCAATCGCTCTTTTGGATTAAAAGGTTGACATCATGGCCGCTTGATAGAGATATTAGTGGCTCTGAAATCCATGGCCATGGTAGGAATGTTTTACATTCAATTGAGTATATTATATCTTGGTAATCAAGTAAAACAATTAATTCAATGACGATGTATTTTACGCCGAATTAATTAGAATGTCAGTTAGATGAAGAGATTTAATTACACAATAATCGGTTCATAGTGATATATGATTTATGATCATTATCCTAACATGTTGGGTGACTAAAAACTGTTGCAAGACGGTTACCTCGGTTTGTGTATAGATTTACACAACCTTCGTATATAGAACCTAGAGGGTCGAACGTATAGCATATCGACACGAACATTATATAATTGATGATTTTAATGGATACTAAAATTGATCATTTCGTTATTTCAGAATTAGAATTAATTGGATTATTAATTTATTCTGAAATATCGGAAGCAAATATAGACCAAGATCGAATATGGATTTATTCGGCTCAATTTATATGAAATAAATTTTTATATTATGTCCAAGATATTTTGTTATTTAAGAAAATTATATATTTGTCCGATTGTTTTGTTTAAAATTATTTTTTCGTTAAGATTTGTAATGCAATAAATATGATTTGAATATGATTTATCAAAACATCACTACGGCGTAGTACAAATGTTTGCATTCCTGGACATATACTCATCGTCCTCCTCTCGTTGATGGTCAGCGCAAAATGCTTACGGGTGAGAAAAAGTTCGAAATTTCAAATACCGTAATATTATAAATTCGGTATTTGATATTTGATTTTGTCTGGTATCTATAAAACTATTCAGTATTGAGCAACATGTTACGATCTCCACCATTTCGATAATACAATTTAATATTTTGTTAAATTAATTTTTGATAAAATTATTGGGAGTCAAGGTCGTTTCCCAGTGCAAATCTATACTTCCAAAACTCGCCAATGAGATAAAGAAAAAAACAAATAAAGCAGAAGGCCTATCTATGAACCCTTAGGGTTGCTCGGGGAGTTTAGTTTCTCAGAAGATCTTAGACTAAGGACGCATCCCAAGGTCGAGGAACATCATCCGAGGCCGGATGCTGTTACATTCAGCGGCGTGCCGATTGTTCATCCCAATCGCGGCATGGGGAGCTGGACCACGGGTCTCTACGGCTGTTGCGAAGATTGCAACAACTGTATGTCCGGGTTCTCATCCTGAAATTTAGTCATCCATGACCTCGTCAAAATCGAATGGACACCATGGTGGATCAATAAAGAAGAAGATGAGACATGAGTTGTGTGAGGAGATTGTACCCGGATTGTGAGTAATACGATTGTTGGGTGGGTAACAAAGCGTAAGAGAATAGTGTTGAGTCAATATAGGATTCATCGTTCTTTTGAATTAAAGAGTTGGCATCCTGGTCGCTTGATAGAGATATTAGTGGCTCTGCATCCATGGTCATCATAAGAAATTCAAGTGAGTCTATTATATCTTAACAATCAAATAAAATAATTAATTCAGTGATGATGTATTTTACGCTGAATTAATTGGGATGTCAGTTAGTTTAAGAGATTTAATTACGGTTCATAGTGATTTATGATTTATGGTCATTATCCTAACACGTTGTATGACTAAAAACCGTTGCAAGACTTTTACCTTAGTTTGTGTATGGATTTACACTACCTTCGTCTATAGGACCTAGAGGGTCGCACGTATAGCATGTCGACACTAACATTATATAATTTATGATTTTAGTGGATACTAAAATTGATCATTTTGTTATTTCAAAATTAGAATTAATTAGATTTTTAATTTATTTTGGAATATCGAAAGTAAATATAGACCAAGATCGATTTATTTAGGTCGATTTATAAAATATATGAAATAATTTTTTATATTATATCCAAGATATTTTGTTTCTTAAGAAAATTATATATTTGTCCGATTGTTTTATTTAAAATTATTTTTTTGTTAAGATTTGTAATGCAACAAATATGATTTGAAGGTGGATTTCACTTCCACGTAATGCATTAATTCTTATTATAATATTTTAAGGAAATAATAGATTAACAATCGGACAAGTGTTATATACATATAAAGAATGAAAATCAAACGACGGGGTTGTTCCAATTTTCTGAAGGAAAAAGTTTCTGAAAAGAGAGTTATTTGCTTTCAAAATTTGAGATTTCTCACGTACCGGATCATTAAGTGTTTGAAAAACATGAGATCAAAATCCCTCCACTCCCCATACAACCTCAGTTTTTGTCGTAAAGAAGAAGATGAGTCATGAGTTGTGCGAGGGAGACTGTACATGCCGTCCTATCTTTAAGATCACGCACTGCGGATTGCGATTGTGGACAGCTTCTGTTGGGGAAATGTCCTGGAAAGTGGGAGGTGGGTCACGGCTAAAATCCCGTGAGTTCGGACACGTAATCGCCGAAAACCATCGATATTGTCAATTGTTTAGACATGTTGGCAATTTGTTCAGATATGTGCGTGTTTTTTTTCCTACATATCGTTTTACTGTTCAAACATGTCTATCTGCTTTTATACTATGTCCGAACTCACGGGAGTCTCGAACACGGGATTTTAGTCTTGACCATGGGAGGTGAAGACGTTTTGACTAAGATCATGGAGAAGTAGTGCAGGTCGTAAAGAGCCGCCGTAAGGGAAATTCCATCCGATATAGGGGTCGTGATGCAGGAAATCACGAAACGGAGTAACTGTGTCTCAGTACGGAGAAGTCTTGTATAAGAGAAGTTGTACATTATTGGTGAGATGTTTTACTAAGCAAAAGGTCATCACGCTAATAGTTTAGTCATTACAATTACGAGCATCTAACTTAACAATGCGTAACCATTCTAAAAGATATAATTATTGTAACGGACATTTTTACTGAGGTCATTACTTTAATAACTTTTTGAGGTTTACTGAAGCTTAATTTTTTTATATTTTCCACCACAAAACTGATAAAAAGAAAATAAATTATATAATTTTTTGGGATAAAAATATATTATAGTTAAGGACGCACGCAATGTCCTACAAAAAATTGATTTGAGGTATGAAGTCGTGTTCCTCGTATTGAATAAAGAGAATGAGGAATACATGTCTTCCGAACAATTTCGTAGAAAGTGGGACCATTGCTTGGACTTGTTCATTTCACAAGCACCCACGATTTCATTTGAATTCATGTGACTGATCGTTTTTAATTTACAGATGATGAATGGTGGGTTTCAAGAACGATTCGTTTTTGTACTTGTGAAGCATCAAAATAGCGAAGTCACTACGGTTGCGTTTGAAAAGCTTAAATTTCTTTCTTCCCTTCAGTTTTTTAGTGAAAAGCTTTCCATGATAACCGATACAGGTTGTTAAAATAATCCTTCTTGTGAAATTTGAATTAGTATTGCTAATCTTGATGTGCAAAACTTTGGTTTATTCAATTAATTCACATGGCCGAACTCGACTATGAGGTATGCTTGATGGCCCAGTTACCTTAACTCCGCCACGGATTCGTTCTCCAAAGATTTCTAGAAAAAAAAAAAACTACTCGACTGATCTATTAAGCAGACGACGATCCAAGATATGAGCATCATAGAAGCGGGATCTGAGTAACTAATTTAATCCTAGCAATACATAGGGCTTTCAGCCTTGAGAATTTCACATCCTTTATTCAAAATTGCTCCCATTGACAAATGTTTTCACCATCGTAGCCAATATTTGTTCAGTCAAAACAATCAAACATAGGTTACCTAATTAAGGAGATGGAATAATGTATCTTACATGACACATACTTTGAATGAAAAAGGTATTTAGTTCCATGATTAATTAGATAAGAATTAATAAATAGTTATGTCTATTATTTTAATTATCTTTAAATGCTCTCTCAATATATTGTTATCCAACAAGAAGAACATCATGGGCAGAAGACCTTTTCTGTAGTTGTCATGATTCTAAGGCGAGGAGTTATAGCATACAATATACATTCATTTGTCTCTTATCACAAGACAGTGAATGTAAGTACCAAGTGTTGTTCATAGAGTTCTTCATCTAAGAACTTGACTTTTTAAGCCAATGAAACACTTCACATAACCCTACTTAAATCGTTTTTCATCCGATACATAAATTGATCCATGCGCAACTGTAAATAAATTGGTAGCGTTCTGGTTAAGCGGTGACTGGAGATGGCATGCAACTGTCGCTGTGTGGTCATGGGGCGGGGTTTGTGATACTTGTGCGGCCACAAGAGGCCATGCTTCAGCTACACCTCTTGCCTGCACATGTAAGTGAACAGATTAAATTCAGAGGAGACCCCCCCCCCCACACCCCTGCCAGCGAAGCCAAGGTGCTGCTTGAGGTGCATTGGTGACACATGGGGACTCAGAGGGCTTAATTAGTTTTAGCCGCGGTTGAGGGAGATCCGCCTTGCAGGTATGGGGCGCTCAGTGCACTTAGCTGGCATAGTTTCAGGACTCGAGTCAGAGTTGGGAGGGTCGAACAGAACCTGGAAACAGAGTCCAACTAAGCCCAGCATCGGGCTGAACCAGGTGTAGGACAAAAAAGAGTGTTTCTTTGGGGCCTCGTTTCAGTGGTTGTTGTTCAAATTGGTGGTCATGGACACTACTACTTGGAGCCACAAAGCAGTCTTTGTCATTGTAGCTTTCGTCCCACCTTGTTGGCTCACAGAAATCGAAATCCCCCGAACGACGAACTAGCGGTCGAAATTTGGCCGGGTTAAAGAGGTGTTAATTGAAGAAGGTACTTCAAATACTTACAATGGTCAATGTGGCGTTATGTACCGAAAATATGGCAAGGCCTTAACCAGACACTTGTGCCGTTTCGATGAGCTCTCTAATCTTATTTGAATGTGATAAATCGATATGGTTGAGTGACGAAGACGTTTCTTATTCACGTTGTATTTATATCAGGGATAGTGGATGACCGTAACAATTAAGGAAAATTAGTCACGATTAATTTTTCTTAACTCAAAACTTCTAAAATATTGTTAACAATGTTCAATAATAGTAACAAGATTAATAACTGATTATGTTTAACTAATCTAAATGTAATCTCATGTGATTAAAACTCGATCAATGATTAGATAAAATCAATGACTAAGGTACGTCGCAACAAGCCTTGGCATATAAAAAAGTACAAATCCATAACAAAACCACAGCCAACTAGAGGAGACCATAAACAGAATTAGCGAAGCTGCAGTTTACCGAACTATCCATCAATGAGGCAATCGAGCATGGATAGTTCGGTATCGGAAGTCAAGGTTACTTGACGATGGTCAGATCAGCAACAGTCACGCAATCTCAACAAAAGGCTGCAGGTAAAAATTGCAGAGTGAAAGAATAGAGTAATAGTAAGACGAATGGTTCAACCACCATTTTGCAGGCAAAATATGGACCAATCGAACAATGAAGTGGTAATGGAATGATGGCTGCCTTACGTATAGATTCTAGCAGAGACACAGCTCCAATGGCTGTCAGATTACATCCGACTGTAACAATTGCAAAGGTATATCATAGAAACTGATATAGGCATAATCAAACGCAGCCAAAATCAAACTCATCAGGCCAAGCTGCCGCAATGAATGCACCAGTAATAGTCATGCGAGATCAAGGATTCAGCAACAGCGAAATCAGGCACAGGCAAGGTAATGATATCTGTGAACTCGCTGTAAAAGAGGACGTATATCAACACGCGAGGAACACAAGTCCGCAACAGCATTGTCAATCCAATTTCATAGAAAAACACACTGGTAACAACATCATCATGACACAAGAGGTTCGCATCAGTAACAAGGAACTCGATCCTGATAATGATCGGTGCTGGAGAAGCTCGAGTCGTTTCGTCTGCTGAAACCGAGACGGGATAGGCATCCAAGCGATCTATCAGCCTAGTCAATCCTCCTTGGAAATGTTTTTAGGCTTGAATTCGAACAAGGCATTGCTTGAGATGAGGACTCATGCAGGAGCTTCAGCTGGATCCTGTTTTGCCATGGCAGCCTTGGTGGCGACGAATGAATTTTCATCAGAACCAAAGCATTCCTATTAAAAGGGCAGTGCATGTTCATGATCCAGTGCTCCCATTGTATATACCTCAGAGGTCTCATGCAGAACGAACCAATTTTCAATATCCAATTCATATATCCTTTGATATTCCCAACCATCTTCATCCCTTAATAAATATTATCAGGGCCAAGAAAGTCAGGCAACATCCTGCAGTCTAAAATAACTACATTGATGGGATGCTCCTTGCTTGGCAATGTTGGCATACTTTCCCTGGAATTACACCCAACAATTGATAAGTGCTTAATCTGCACTAAATTGGATAGCTCGAGTAGCTTGACAAACTATCGCAGAAGATAATAACTAACTCATGTAAGGATTCCATGTTACCCAGACCAGAAATATCGGTGAGCTTCGAGCAGCATCGTATCTCCAGGTGAACTAGTTTCGGTGGGCAAGATGAAATGGATAGCCTCATGAGAGATTCGCAACCTCACAAATGAATCTCTGGCAAATTTACCAGCGACTCAAAGCCTCCAAGATCAATTTCTTCTGTCAACAATCTCTTGATTTTTAATACAGACAGGTTCTTCAAGTTTTCATAAGGCGAAAAGTAAGAATTCAGCCCTGGAATTTACTAGGACTAATGTGGACAAATTTTGGGGAAGCTGGGATAAGATTGTGCATCGGAACAAGACATTATCATGTTTGTTCCGAAAGTGATTGCTGGACAAGCCGGATCCAAACACGTCGAAAATATCTGGTACTACAAGCAACTGGTATTCGGAGGTTCATTGAATGTGTGTGGTCGTCGTATGAATAAAGAAAGAGAGGAGAAGGCAGCGGAACGACACCCTTAAGCGGAAGCAGTTACAGATGCCATTGACGATGTATTCATAAGGAACAAGATCGCAGGAGCACAAGATCACAAGAACGCTTGAATGCTTGAACGCCTGAATGCTTGAAGATAAAAACACTATATGTCCGTATAAAGGGAGGTGTCTATATACACTGCATAAGAACGATCATTTATACAATGCTAGACCTACGTGAATACGGAAATGAAATATTGTACATATATTACTTGTCCATGTTAATGTAGGTTGTTTTCCTCGCACGGAGAGTCGATGTTGCCTTCACCATAGTGGGTGATGAATTCAGCCAAGACATAGCCTTTGACTAAAGCCTGGGGCTTGTGGTACAAATTGTAGGCAGAGAGCACTAAACTTCATTTGCCAATCCTTCCCGTAAGTAAGGGGTTGTAGAAGAATACATTGGTTACAAGTATCTTAGAGACGACATACACATCGTTGGATCCAATGTAATGTTTGAGTTTAGTCACTAAGTAATAAATTGCCAGACATTTCTTCTCAGTTGAGGTGTATAGTTGTTCTGTCTTTGTAAGAAGCTGAGACAGGTGATAAGCAGCTCTTTCGACTTCGCCTTGCTCTTGTGCCAGCGTAGACCCAATACTGGACTGTGATGCAGCCACAAAAAGGATGTATGATGCCTTCGTATCCGGTGGTGCTAGCATGGGAGGATCCGTCGGTAGTTCTTTATCTCCTGTAAAGCTCGCTCATGTTGCGGTGTCCATGTTACTTGCTCCTTTCCTTTTTCTTTCAGGATCGTCGAGAAGACGCTGGTCTTAGATGCCACGTTGCCTGTGAAGGGACGTATGTAGTTGACCCTTCCGAGGAAGGCTTGGAGTTCTTTCTTTCTCTAGGGCGCAGGTAGGTTCCGGATAGCGCGAGTCTTAAGGGGGTTGAACTCAATTCCTCGTTGGTGCACTAGGAACCCAAGAAATTGCCCTTTTTGGACTCCAAAAGCACATTTTAAAGGGTTGAGCTTTAGGTTGTCCGTCCGCATCTTTTCAAATGGTTCACTTAGATGAACGTGATGATCTTGACTTCGCTTGGACTTTACCACTACGTCATCGATGTACACCTCCAGTGTCTTCCCTATTTAGGGGACAAAGATGAGGTTTATCGCCCTCTAATAGGTGGCTCTAGCATTCTTTGGTCAGAAGGGCATGACGACCCATTCAAATATTTCGATGGGACATCTGAACGCGGTCTTGTGCACGTCTTCCTGGGCGATGAAGATTTGATTGTAGCTGGAGTATCAGTCCATAAAGGATATTAATTCATGTCCTGCCAATTTATACATTGGATAGTTGACGACGGACATTGGATATTCGTCTTTAGGTGTTGATTTATTGAAGTCGTGGAAGTCTATGCAAACCCTGATCTTGCCGTTCTTCTTCCCAACAGAAACTATGCTAGATAACCAATCCACATACTTAGTCATCCTTATATAACTGGATTTGAAGAGCTTCTTAATTTCATCGTAGACCATCTAGACTACTTCCCGTGTCATCCTTCTTGGAGTTTGTTTCACAAGTTTGAAATTATCGTGTATTGGGTTTATCCTTCCTAGAGGTTAATAAGAAACATCCAATAGTCATAAAAATTGCATGAATTAGTCTAGATTCAATGTTTAACTTGTCTAAGATGAATAAATTTAATTTGGGAATAAATCATTGATTATTTCCATTACCAGAACGTCGTTGGTTTGACTAGGCCAAACCATTTATATTGCTCTATCTTGGAATTAAAATGTCGAATTGACATGAAATCAATTCTGGATAGACCTTAACAGATATATGCACTATTTTATGGTAAGATTTCTCAAGTTAGAAATTAAATATCATTTATTTCCAACTATGGAAGGCCGTTGACACAATGAGTTCCTACCTTCTGTAATGCGTTATCTTGGGATTGGAGAATTCGATGGATACAAAATCAATAAGATATTATCCCCAACCAATTCATGCATTGTGAGAATGCACCTGGTCGCATTTTATTTTAGGTAAAATAAAATTCCTTAATAATGAATGTCAGAGCTGTTTTATAAAAGAGAAAACACAAAAATAATTTAATAGTTACGAAGTTAAGTGGTCGTAAGTCTTGACACTCTTGCTACATTATTGTGGTATTTGACGTATGTGTGAGTAAGAAGCACGGAGTCTCTAGCCGAGCGTTCTCGCAGGATGTGACTACAATAAGTTCAGCGTCGGTGAAGTTGCTCCGGAGACGCTGGTGGTTACGGATCCGAGTGACTCGGCCGGAACACTGTCCATAACGTCGGACTGCGTGCAACAGGGTCTGAGGAGAAGAATCGCTGGTTGGCGAGTTAACATATAAAGTTGGTTGGAGAGGAGGAGTCCGTAGCAGACGTAAGCGATCAGGGACTAACTACCTTCTGTAGTCTGTTTGCAGTAGGTATACCTTGGTGAAGCCACTACGTAGGCGTCGATGACTACGGATCTGTAGAACTCGGCCGAAAAGTTGTCTGTAACATTGGGATGCGTGCATCAGGTAATTGGAAGAAGGTTGCAGGCTGGCGAGTCGGCGTACAACAGGTCTAGGAGAAGGAGTCCATGGCAGGAACAAGTGGCGAGGGACTAGAAGGGTATATTTTTGCAGGCTCCTGTAGACGTTTATCTTTTGTTTTGCAGGGTATATTGAAAAATACAAAACGAGAAGCACATCAGATGACGTTTGAACAAGTGGAGGATAGCGCCACTGAGCCTGATCGCGGATTCGCAGAAAGGATAGCCCGATATTGAGTCGAAGAAGGCTGAAGTTTCAAGCCAGGGTTTTGTACTGATTTTATCTGGTTAATTTCCTTGTAATTCGACCTAGATGCAATCAAATCTTAGCAAGAGAGTTTCTTGCACTGGTCAAGTTAATCTTACCGCCCGTGGTTAAAGAAATTATTTTCTTATACTACAAAAGTTTTACCCTTTACACTGTAATAACTATATCCAAGAATTAGTGAAAAAGGCACAAAGTGGATATAGGTGTATTTGCCAAACACTATAAAAACCTTTGTGTTCTCCGAATTCATTTCGAAGTCCATTTCACACAAACTGTAATTACAAAAGCCTGAGCGAAATGTTTTATTTTGAAACAACTTTCTTCCGTTGTAAGGGTTTTGAAAAAGCATTAAAATGTCCTTAATTGGACTTAACACTAATTCATCTCCCCCCTCTTAGCGTAATTGTTTGGCCAACAATTGGTATCAGAGCAGGTTCAACAGAAGATTTATAGCTTGATGAGATCTTGTAGAAGCTGTTACCTGTATGCGCTCTTTCATTTATGCTACTTTGTTGAATTCAACAGAAGCCTTGTTCTCTGTTACACTAACAATTAGTATCAGAGCGGGTTCTGGCGAAAGCTTTGCAGCTTGTTCAGATCCTAAGTAGCTCGTACCTTAAGCGCTGGGTTGCTGCTTTACAGAAGCTTACGCTCTATAGCAATCAGAAATTTGTTTCATTCTACAGAAGCTCTACGCTCTGCTAGAATCCAACAATTTGCATTAAAAAGAGATTCAACGAAAGGTTAAATGCTCAGTTATATCCTATGGGACACGTTACCTGTTATAAGCTTGAAATAACTATTGTGTTGTTTTATTCTATCAAAACTTTATGTTTTTCGTAGAATTAAACACTTAGGTATTCGTGCTCTATTTAGCAGAAACTTGATTACCAGACAACGTCATTTTCAATTCAACATAAGCTTTTGAGTATAGAGATTCAGCACGGTACCACTTAGGTTCTGTTGCTTCATATAAGCCTAAATCATCTATTAGTTGAAAAATGGATGACAATTACTATTTACCGAAACCACATATTGGGAATCCTCCCTTGTTTGATGATAAGAATTTTTTCTATTGAAAAATTCGAATGAGTGCATTTGTAGATGCAATCGACGATGATTTGTGGTCCTTCATAGAAGACGGTCCACCTTCTATACCAGTCGATCTACAAACTGGTCCAGATGGTCGTCCCACATGGGAGTACCTTAGGATCAAACAATTCACTAAGATGACAAAGTATCTAATGTTTAGTGCTATGTCCAAAAGTGAATTCGTTAATGTTTCTACTTGCACTTCTGATAAGGAAATCTGGGATAAACTTGTCACCATGTACGTTGGGACATATCAGAACAAGGAAACTAAGATGAATTTTTTTATTCATCAATATGAAAACTTTACCATAAAAGGTGAACAATCTGTAGAACAAATGTTCCAGAGACTAACCTCCTGGTTGATGCCTTAACTCAGTTAGACAAATATTATTCTAATTTCATATTAGTACGAAAAGTTCTACGAACTCTACCCAAATCTTGGAAAGCCAAGAAAACGGCTATAGAGGAAGAAGTTAAGGATATTCACGAGTCATACATATGAATATTACCTTTTCGTGTAGTACCATACGGAGGGCTTCCTCTTGTTCCCATAACAGCGTACGTTTTCCATCCCTATGAACGATATCTCTACCAAGATCTCTCAATTGATCATGCATCCAAATTTCATCTTCATCATGTATCTCAATTAGACGTTTTTGGAGTAAAGAAGTCACCCCACTTACTGGATGCAGATTGACAGACTCCCAGAAAAGCATAGGTAGTGGCTTGTTCATCCCTCGGAAGTCGCAAGTGATGTCAAGAAAGATTTTCTTCTCACTATCCTCCAAAGATTCGTAACTAATCATCAACGCACTCTGAACTTCTCTAGGTGGTGCTCTCTTCAGCTTTGTCAAAGTTTCTCTCCATACTTCCTTTGTTTGGCTAAACAAATGCGAACCCACCACCCTTAGGGTAAGAGGAAGCCCATCAGCCAATAGTACAATTTTCTGGAGAAGGTCGTCATCGTCGAATGAATATTCATCAGCACCAAAAGCATTCGTTTTAAAAAGGGTAGCTGCATGTTGATGATTCATCCCTCGCATTTTATAAAAGCAAATATCGCCGAGGTCTTCTTCTCCTTCTTCATTTTGCATTTTATCCTTCATATACAACTTTAGTTCAATCGGAGTGACATTGCTGTCTCTTGTCGGGACAATGATTCTACTTCCTCTTCCAAACCAATCAAACATCCCGGCTAACTTTTGAATGTGATCTTTGTCATCGACGTCATCCAGAACTAGTAAAACTTTCTTGTTTCTTCTGCTCCCTTCTTTGATTTCATTTATTCCATGATCCACATTGTGAATACTAACGGACATATGAAAGATGTCATCCAATATCTGTTGCTGCAATTTAATGATACCGTTACCACGTGAGGATTCACGAAATGTTCTCTAGAAAGCTACATCCTTGAAACTCTGAGGAGACCTCATTAAAGATAACTTTCGCTAGGGTAGTCTTTCCAATGCCCCCCATGCCGTGGATTATGACAAACCGGACATGATCGATGCGGCCATCCAGAAGCTCCCCCATTTTCATAGTTTGACGCTCGATCCCCACGATAGGATTAGATGGGTTCTTGTTTCTCTTTCTAGTCTTGAAAAGCACCTCATATGTTATTTTTCTGATAAGCTTTCCTTGCCTGCAAGCTCATATATATATTTGTTTGTATTATAGACAGTAATGAAATCAGCATGCGTCATAGGACCTAAAACGCAGTTTCTCAATAAATTAAAAAAAAGTTAAAACTTGTTTAGATTTGGATTACCCTTTAAACTCTGATAAGTTCCATCCTTGGATCTCACCAGCGTCTTTGAGACACTTCCTCCATCGATCCACCTGGTGGGGCCCAAGCACTTTCTCGAGCTCCTCTAGATGGTTGCTCTACAGGCTTGTTTGGAGTTTCACGTCGGTTGGATTCACATTGAAGAAGACTGACATGACCTCTTGTCCAACGCGGATTTCAGGTTGCAATTCTATGGAAAGCATGCCTGCATTGCCGAACAAGGAGCAACCCTTCAATTTACGTATTTTTAACTGCAGTATGTTGCCTGACTTTGATGGTCCTCATGATCTTTATCGAGGGGTGAAGATGGGTGGCTGAAATCGGTTTTAGTTAAGATAATAAGGATCTGCAAGATCACATGATGGAAATCTTATCACAACTATTAGAAGCTATGTCGTTATCTGCATGAAACCTGAGAGGTATTTGTTTTTATAAAGTGGGGAGAAATGGATCATGAACATGCAACAACCCTTTTAAAAGTAATGCTTCTGGTGCTGACGAAAATCCATTCGTCCCCATCAAGGCTGGCCGTAGAAAAACAGGATCCAGCTGAAACTCCTGCATGAGTCTTCATCTCCACGAATGGCTTGTTCGAGTTCCAACCCAGGAACATCTCCAGGGAGGATTGACTACGTTGATTGATTGAATCTGCTTGGAATGCCCCTCCTGTCTCGGTTTCTACAAGATGAAACGATTTGATCTTCGCCAGCACTGATCATTATCAGGATCGAGATCCTTGTTGCTGATGCAAACCCATTGTCATCACGATGATGTTGTTACCAGTTTTTTTCTTCGAATTTGGTTTGACAATGTTGTTGTTGACGTGTGTTCCTCAGGTGTTGAAATACGTCCTGTTTTGCTGCGAGTTCACTGATGTCGTTCACTTGCTCGTGCCTGATGTGTTTGATTGTTGCAGCTTTGCCTGATGTGTTTGATTTCGGCTGAATTTGATTATGCTTATTTTAGTTTGATTATACTAGTCATTTCAATCACTAAGTAAATGTTAACAAAGGTTGACGATACATATTTAAATCTTGATGATATGAAGCAAAGTGAGAGAGCATTAAGTGAGTTTACCATTTGAGACTTCTCTATTGCTATTCCTTGAGAGTGATTATTTACTTCATTGACACCATCTCTCTTGGGGAGCGCGCACGGAGTCGGGAGTCTTTAAGTACTTCCGTAGGTTGACGAGATATATGAATGAGTAGAAGTCACCCTTTGAGCAATCGCAGTGAGCCGTGGCAATAAGTCATGTTCGGGAAGTTGCAAAGCAAGGAATATTTGTGTACGCGAAAGGTTGTGTTTGCCTAAGGGAGCCGTGTGGATAGTGAAAATCAACCAAGAATTTCGACGATTCGATAAACGAATCTCGAAGACTTTGAGTCTTTGAGTACAAAGTGCAGGATTGGGGGAGCACGGGAAATCGTGGTGAAAGCATGTCTCTAATGCGACTCCAACTAGTAGCTCGATCAATGTAAAGTTTTTCCGATTGAGCCAAAGGTACAAAGGTAACGTGGGGATCTCCCTGAACCACCTTTCCCCGACCCTTTTGATCTAAATTCATGTAAAGTTATATGTCCATGTTATTTGTTAATCAACAGACACGAGTTCGGGCCAAAAAGCCCGAATCAAGTCTACCGCCCGCAAAACATTAATACGATTCCGGTATGACTTTTGGAGCATACACCAAGCTTTTTGGTAATCCTTTGTTGTCAATTTAGTGGTACAACCTTAGATAGGGTGGATCACTCCAAAACTGGACGTAGTAGGCATTTAGCGCCTGATAATTATAAATCGTCTGTCTTCATATCTTACAAACAAAAGGAATGATTGACACGTGTATTTTTGTAACTGCATATTCAAATTTTGTGATGAATGCTCTAAGAGAGAGATGTTGTACTCTGAACTGACCAACACTTCTTCATATTGAACGACTGTAGGAATAAGAAAATGGGATTGAACCACACAAACATAGCATTTGAATATAAAATATATAAATTTAAATATAAATTTTTAATTTAAAAAATTGAACTAAGAAGTTCGTGATAGTCAACTATAAAAATTTATAAAAAGAGGAAACATTGGTACAAATATAACTATGGGCGTGTTAATGGAGTAACCCTAAACTGCATTATCTGAAGTTTGTGTTTAAAGAGTTAATTGTTCACAATATCATTGACTTGATCAGTTTGTCAACTGAAACTTAATCAATAAATAAATAAATAAAAGTGAAAGTTGACAAATTTAGAAAAAGTTTAATATCATAGCCATGACCAAGTCCATACACATATATAGTAATTAAGACAATAAGCAGCATTCCTCATAGTTGACTTCTACCAACCCCAATTCATTGAGTAAAGAAAAGTTTTGCACATCAAACGTAGAAATACTAATTCCAATCTCACACGTAGGATTGTTTTAACAACCACAACCGGTTATCATCAAAAGATTTTCACGAAAAAGGACTAAACTGAAGCGAGTAAAGAAATTTAATTCTGACTTTGATGAGTCGGCAGCAGATGGCATGTCAAGCGCGAGTCATACCCTGTTGATGCGCAGGCGGGACTGTCATCCCTATCTGCCTGTTCTGCAACTCCTCGTTGGCGACCCAGCCTAATGAAACCATCCAGGAGGAAAAGTCAATTCGTGATCAGTAAAAGCTGATCGATTCGGGCACGAGGAAATGGTGGGGAATTACCGATTGAAGGGTCGAGGCCACGATTGACAAGCTCCCGGTGTTCCTGGCAGACGGCACAAAAGGGGCACCAGAAGTGGATGCAGAAATCGGCGCACTGACCGCCAGGGATTGAGTACTGTCCCCTGAGCTTGGAACGGTAGGTGCACGCGTACATAGCATTGCAGGCAAAGTGGGCAAGGCAGTAGAACATGCATCCCGTGTAAGAATGATCAATCCAATCCAGGATCACCGCAATCGAATTTAGGACACAATAAAGTGCGGAAAACAGAGTCACATACCTGGCGCTAACGTAACTTTATAATAATCCGATTATCAATCCTTTAGCACAATCTATATTCCAGAATCATTGCCCAACGAGATCTGCAAAATACAAGGTGAAGTCGGTGATCTAGGTCTTCCTCTCCCTGACTTGCCGACGGCCGATGGAGCACCTCTATTAGGGTTAGGACAAGTGGGAGAGGGGACCTAGCACTTGTTAATATAAAGTGTGACGGGCCCTTCCATCACGGGCTTACGTCAACACACTGGGCCTACACCGAATGCCGTCCAGCCCACATCAATAACAAAAAACCGAGATGTCGCAAAAGCCCATAGATCACCCAAAACCAAAAGGGGCTATCATGCATTGTCTCATATATCGTAATACAGCCTATTTTATAAAAACTGAAATTAGTAATTGATTATAGCCCAATAAGAATTTTATAAAATAAAATAATAAAGGTTAAAATAAAATTCTAACATCCCGCGCATGCGCATGCTGTGTATTGTTACAGAAGAAGTATCACTAGCATCCTGAAACTGGTAACAGAAGGTAAGCCAGGAAGTTTAGTCTTTTCTTACATGTGTTCCCTCTGTCTATGATCTCGGCGTTCTGTCCAAAGGCAATGCAGGGGCACCAGCAGGTAATGCAACCTGTCGAAGAAAGATTTTACGGTCCGCTCTATGAAGAATCAAAGGTATCTTAGTTAAGGATGAAAGCCCGGACATACAGTTGGTGAAATCTTCGCAACAGCCGCAGAGACCCGTGGTCCAGCTCCCCATGCGGCGATTGGGCTGAACAATCGGCACGCCGGTGAATGTAACAGCATCCGGCCTCGGATGACGTTCCTCAACCTTGGGATACATCCTTAAGCTCAGTTCTTCTGAGAAACTAAACTCCCCGAGCCACCCTAAGGGTTCATATATAGGCCTTCTGATTTATTTTTTCGGAAGTATAGATTTGTGAAAGGAAAAACCATGACTTTGAATATTTGTTAACAATAATTTAACAAAATCTTAAATTATACGCCAAATCATCAAATTTATCAAAAAAGCTTTTTTTTTTCTAATTCAGCATAACATTTTAAAAGTGTCACCTTACGTCATTTACTCCAATGAAAGCATACGTGGCACTGACGTGACAACTAACGCCATCAGTGCCACGTTTAATTTAAGCCAAATTATGAAATCCTTAATCTTTTCTTTTTTCTTTCAATTTATCCTAACATTTGAAATATATCTTCGTATAACCTTAAAATTGTCCTCCGTTTGGCCCGATCCCTATTGTTATGACGGGCTGGGTTGGGGTTTGGGCGGAGCTTTGGGTCGGACGTTGATAGGGATCGGGTCTAACTGTGGACAATTTTGAGATAACGTCCTAACATTAAGTTATACGAGATATATTTCAAAGGTTGGGATAAATCGGAAAACAAAGGTAAAGTTTGAAATATATTTTTATAATTTGACTTAAATTAAACATGGCGAGTTTGTCGTCATGTCAGCACCACATTAGCGGGACGATTAAAGAATGATATAATGGATATAACGTCACAATTTAGGATGTGAAATGATATTTTCAAAATATTTAGCTAAATCGGAAAGGAGTGTGCTAAATATTTTTAATATATTCGATTATTTGACCTAAATTATATTAGGGTGATCGTCACTTGATGCAACTTGCAAGGTAATCACTACATTGACTGATCAGGATGAACAATGAGAATTAGTCAATGAAAGTATAAAAGTGGACGTTCTCAAAATGTCAACCAAAATTACTATCGCACGTGGAGATGACAACGCCCAAAAATAGTCAATATATTATAAAAATAATTACACCATCAAACCATTCCTCAATATCTACCGTTGTTTTATTAAACAAAAGTATTTCGCGGATCAGATATAGTAATATTAAATCCAGTTGCACATTAACTACTACGGAAAAATAGAGACACGGACATGTTAATACGACATGATACTGCGTGTTCCGGGTTTAATCGGGTTGAAACCATTTATTCACGAAAATATTGTATTTTGTATAAATTAGGATAATATTAATTTATAGACCTAATTCCTATTAATGAGAAATTTACATAATTTAGATATATATTTGTACTTTTTTGTGATTAGCTTCTATGTGGACCGGATTATGGTCGAGCTTAGGTAATATTTGCTTCAATAATTTTGGTTGAATTCATTACTCATATATGTTTGTACTTGTTGCGGTCTGCTTCCATGTGGATCGGATTATGATCGAGCTCGAATAATATTTGAACCAATAAGTCAATATATGTAGTTATTTATTTGAATAGTCTCTATTTGTTTTTATACAATAATTCTCAGTTCTTCCCACACCTGCAATAAAATATTAATATTTATGAACTAAATTAATATTAAATATTAATACTAGATATTTGGATTCTTAAATAAAATCACCGGTTGATTTTTGCGGCAGAGTTAAATTAAATACGAGCAGAAAAATAAATAATAACTAATTATTTTTACTATAATACTAATTCAATAATATTTTAACACCTACGTGCAAACAATAACAAAAACTTGTGTTATCATCATGACTTCAGGGGATATCTGTAAGCTTTATTGGCGTTTGTAGAACAATACTACGTTGGAAATTATCTTCCTCTTCTAATCTTTTAACCATAAACCGCCATGGTCTCACCTTTCATTATAAAAAAATAGCATTATCATTGTAAGTGCCATCACTATTTTGATGGACCATGTTGGACTTTTGATTATGATTACGAGGGGTGGGTGAATTAGTCTTTCCATTCAAGTAGGAACTTTCGATGAAAATCGCATAACCATAAATATCGGAGGACTAAGCTTCTATAGTGTGCAGAAACTTGTAAAGAGACATAACATAACAAGACGATCATATTAGGTTGAGATCAATTAATGGTAGTTTTGAATTTCATTTCAGAATCTAGAAAAAATACGAAAAGACCGATAAGAAGAATAGAAGCTAAAGTAAGAGATTTTGTTTTAGCGATTAACTTTTTGTGTTGTTTGCCTTATGTGCGCGCCATTTCTAATTTGATTTGGACATAAGCAAATTATAATAAAAGCAAATGAAAACACAAAGATTTATAGTGATCCGACAAGTTTTACCTACGTACACACACCCATTGATGATTATTTTCACAAATAGAAGCAAATATTTGCGCAACATATATGGAGTAACTCTTGTGGTATAAGAAAATAGTACGCACATTTTCGATCATTCTCATTCATGGGATAAACATTTTCATTGGGAACAACCCCGGATTGATATAATTAATGTTCTTCTCTCTGAGAATGTTAAAAATTAAGTTTCAATAATGTCAAATACAATTTCTTGAGGAAAATTGTATCATCTTCGACTTTATGGTAAGGACTACCGGATAAAAAGGTTTCCTTTAATCCAAACAATATTCTCGAGGAATAATTTTTATTTGAGTTTAGTTAAATAACTAATATTTTTATTAATCATAAAATGTTTAAATATAGAAATATTTTCTAATCACATGTTTAATATCTAGCGACTAGAGGATTAAAAAAAAGTGTTTTCTGAATATTATTTCAAGTGCATAAAGGTTATTCTCGGCATGCTTTGTACTGTCATAAAATGTCAACCTTCTATATAACAAGTTTAATAATATTTTCGCGTTTTGGTTTTGAATGTTTGACACGGTTACATAAATGGGTTAAGACGCAAATCCAAATAAGACACCATACTTAAAAGACACAATATGCTGGATAATATTTTAATTCGGCATAATCGATAATCTACCGATTGAAAAAAATTGTGCTGCAAAATATCAAACAAATAGTTGATAACCAATTAACTGAAAAGCTAAATCATAAAACTTGATTGAACTGCCATGAGAAAACCTGCCTTGGCCATCATATTTATCTAAATGAAATGAGTTTGAATTTGATGAAATAAATTTTATTGTGAGGTCATTTTCATATCAATCCAGTGATCTAAGTCGTTAAGAATTTTCATCTCTTTTAAATCGATATTCTTTATAAAGAATTCAGTGCCAACAACGTGAAACTATCTATGTATATATTCAAGGTGTTGCAATTTCAAGACTAGAAATTTTTCATATATAGGAAATACAAAAATCTTTTTCCAACTTACGATCAAGCTTTTTCTCTAAGATTGACAACAACAATATGGGAGTCTTGTGGCCTGATTAATGCTTACAAAATGCATGAAAAATCAAAACAAACAAGTCAAGAAGTTTCATCGATTGTGTATTTACATTATAAATATTCACCACAAGACTTGGACAACTTTATAACATTTGCCACGCTTCAAAATATTCAATATCAATGTGCTTTATAAATGATTTCTATGTAATAAATAATAATCTGAAAAATTCTTGTACTCACAAGTGATCTTCCGCTAGCATTAATCATATACAAAAAGAATTTATTTAGTAAAATAATGGTTATATTTAGAGAATGTTTGTCGCATAGTATTTATTACCCAAACATAAATGAGTTGACCGAAAGGCATTGCACCTCTTCCAAGTCTTTGTTTATTTATATCCACTCGTTATTATATCACTAGTTCTGGTTTCGGATCCGTATGACCATCACATATGTTTGATCAATCTAGCATGCTTTTTATTTCTTTACATTGAGAATTCCCAACTACATCAGAATTCAAAACACTAAATGAATCCACGATTCGCAAATGATCGTATAATCGACATGTTTAATCTGTTCCTTAAAGTTTCAGAGATATTAGCATTCTCCAGGAATGTTATGCTCTAATTACGTTTATATAGTAAAGCCATTTTGGGCTTCAATTATCCAGGAATGTTATGCTCTAAGTTCCGGCCATTTTGAGCCCATCATTGAGATAGCAGATGCAGTCGATGGAGCGCCAGATCGAAGTTCAAGGACGTCGAAGAAGTCCACATCAAGGCAGAGCATGTCGAAGTATGGACGAGATTAAGTTTGATCGAGACCCTGTTCAAGAAGGTAACAATCGAAGGAAGAGTTCCGGTTGAAGTTTCAAGACTTGGTCGTAGATGGTATGCGTTTTTATTAGCGGTTATTGTCCGGATGGGATTAAATATTAGTATACATATGCAGTCAGTAAATTGTAATAAACACACGGCAATCATTCAACGACCCCGAAGGGCTACTTAATTGTCTCCCTATATTCTGGTTCCAGAAATGGAAGCAAGTGTTCTTGTTTACAAAATCGTACTCTTGTTTTTAATATCACTGCTCGTTTGAAAGCCTTGGCGCGCATATTTCTTTAACCATGTGTTAGTCCCCGTTATATCGCGACGTATTTCATCCGCAAAAAAATTCAAATCCTCTTTGTTTATTAATTCATCTCACATTATATCAAGTTTACTTGTTCATCATACATAAACAAACAATGTCAATGATAGTGACAATATCAAGCAACACGACATTGCACTCAATAGATTTAATCTTAAATTGTTCGTTTTCGGGTTACTTGCCAATGCCGATGACATTGAGGAATAAGCATAACGACTTTGCCCGCTTCCAAGTTTTTTGTTTACAGGTTATATATCCTTTACGTGCGGCCAACCTCAATAACTGGGGAAGACATCATCCAGGGAAGTCAATCAAGGAATCATCCAAGTAATCTTTTCTTTATGTATCTGCTTTGAGATTATGTCAAAGTTCACATTTTCATACCAATCTTGCCGATGATTTTCATAAAAAAATAGATGCAAGCACTAACCATTTGTTTCTTGTTCGTGAAATTAGCAATTCAGCAGAATAGAATGGTTATTCCCAGTGGAATAGTAATTCCTAGTGAAGATGCATTTATCTGTAATAATGACTAAAGAAAGAATATAATACAAAACTACGTATAAATTCTTAAAATTCAAGTGATTAATTTGATCTTACATAACAATAATAATCGAACTACCTATAGATAAATTATACTAACATGAATTTATTTCATATTGATATTAATTTATAAAATATGTTGAATAGTTATTAGAAAAAATAGGGTGATTGAACATATAAGAAGCTTTTTCATTCTGCAAATGTAAAAGCTTGGTAAATCTTCTATACAATGTCAAACCCTTATTGTCTCTATCTTAGGGGGAGTTTGGTACGTCATCTTACATTAACATATCTCCTATGGATGAATGTTTTTTCATCATCAAAAAGGGGGAGACTATTGTTATGGTTTTGATTATGAGTCGTACCACAGGTTTGACCTGCTATGACTTTACAGAAGCTATAACCTCATGTAACGATGATATGTTTCCTAATAAAAGAAAAATATCACAAAATATTTTCTACGTTCTCAAGTGATCATTTTAGATGAAATGACGTGATCAGAAAATATTTCCATAATTAGATATTTTTAACAATTAATTAATTATTGATTATCTTAATTATTTTATTAATTCAGATTCGAAATATTCCTAGGAATATTATTTGAAGTAATATTAAAATTATTATCTAGAGAGATAATTGATTAAAAGTCGAAAATAATTTCTTATTGACCTTCTATAAGGAGATTACGTGAATAAGAAACATCCACCAAACATTCAAATCACCTGAATTTCATCCAGATACAATGATTTACTAATCTGGAACGAATCAATTATTTTTTGAAATAAATCGTTGATTATTTTCATATATAGAAGGTTACTTTACTGTTCTGACCGAACCTTCTGTAGTGCTCTATCGTACGATTTAAACATTCAATTAACACAAAACTAATTTTGGATAGTCCCTAACGGATATATGCAAGATCAGATCAGATTTCTAAGGTTGGAAATAAAATTTTTTCTTTCCAACTATAGAAGGTTGCGGACTGAATCTGGCTCCAACCTTCTGTAATGTGATAACTCGATATTGGATGATCCGATTGATGCCAAATTAATCAGAGATAGTTCCCAATCATCTTATTCATCATGGGAATGAAATTGGTCGTATTTTATGTTTTGGAAAAATAAATTTCCTTAAATAGAAGGACATAACCGCTGTATAAAAGAAAAACAAAAACATACTGAACTGACGGTGGTAAGTCTTGATATTTCGTAGCGTTATTATGGTGATTAACGTGTGTGTTGAGTATGCAGGAATGTAGTCTCTAGGCGAGCGTTCTCGCAGGAGGTGACTACAGTGGGTTGAGCGTGGGTGAAGCCGTTCCGGTGACGTCGATGGTTACAGATCTGACGAATTCGACCGAAACTTTAACGTCGGACTGCGTACACCAGGGCCTGAGAAGAAGGTTCGTTGGTGGCGAGTAGGCGTACAGAGTTGGTCTGAGAGAAGTAGTTCGTAGCAGGCGTTCAGTGGTGAGGGACCACCAACTTTTTGTAGTTGGATATCTTGTTGTGTGTGCGTTTGTAGCAGGTGTGCATTCGTGAGGCCACTCCGTAGTCGTCGGTGGCTGTGAATCCGAAGGACTTCACTGGGGAAGCTGTTCGTAATGCCGGGTGGGCGGACAGCAGGTCCAAGAGAAGGTTCTTTAGCAGGCGCAAGTGGTGAGGGACTGCAACCTACTGTACACGGTTATCCTTATTTGTTTTGCTGATTCAATCAAAAACCCAAAAAGAGAAGCACATCAGAGGCGTCCGAACACTTGGAGAAAACGTCAACGAATCTGTTTGCATATCCACAGAAGGGATATCTTGCAACTGCATCACAGAAGGCTGAAGCTTCTAGCCAAGGTTCTGCGATCATCAAGTCTCGTTGATTTCTTTTTTATTTGACCTAGACTCCTCTAAAACTTAGCAATAGAGTGTCTTGTATCGGTTAAGCTAGTCTTACCATCCCGTGGTTAAAGAAATTATTTTTCTTTCACCACCGAAGGTTTAACCTTCTACAACTGTAATCACTACTAACAAGTATTAGTGAAAGCGACCGAAAGTAAACGTAGATGTATTTACCAAACCACTATAAAACTTGGCGTTCCGATTTGTCTTTAAGTTTCTATAAACCACAGAAGCTAAGCCTTCCGCTGTGAGGGTTCTGTGAGTTTGTCGCGAAAGTTCTATTAGAATGAAAAGACTAATTTACCCCCCTCTTAGTCGCAATCAAAGGGCCAACAATTGGCATCAGAGTGACAACGGTTATGTTGCATGCTCATGATTTCGATAGGGCACTACAGTGCTCCTTTACTCATAAGTTGCTTGAATAGCATGTTGGCAATGATTGTCTAGTCAGTTTCCAGTGACTAATTTTTGTCACCCTGTGTTGACGAAGGACATAATGTCAGACAATTGATATCAAAACCGTTTATGTTAACTAAATCACCAAATGGGTGTGATTCCGTTAACGTCTGCTCTCCCTTTTCTGGGAAGCATAACTCCTTAGATTCTATTAGGTCCTGCATCAGGTTTCTAAACGTGATGCAGTCTCTAGGGGTATGGGTTAATGATCCATGCCACTCGCAGAAGTTTCGTGATTTCTCTCTTTCAGTTCTTAGAAAACGATGGCCTGATTTTAATCGGATTCGCCCGTTCCGGAGCATGAATTCGAAAATCTCATCGACCTTTGCCTCATCGAAGGAGTATTTCCTCCCTTCTTGGGTTTTAGGTGAGGCTTGGCCTGGAAGTACTTTTTAGTCAGCTCATCGCAAGTTAGGGGTTGTCCCTTTACATACTCTGCAACGTCGACATCGCCCACTGGTTCCGCTTGATAGGTCATCAAGGGTCCCGTGATCAAACTTCCTTTCGCCTGTGTTTTCTCTCTAAGGAGATTCTCGTACCGAATGGCTCTCCTGGCTAACTTATTCCAATCCCTGAATACTTCTCCTTCTAACTTTTTTTTTTTTTGGTCGAAGAAGGAGGGAATCTCGGGCGATGGCTATGAGCTCGGGTTAGGACGAAGAAGTCATGCATCTCAGCCGTGCTTTCCGAAGTTTATTCAGGAAAATAGCCACAAGCTCACCAGGTTGTTGTTTCATGTGAGTGAGATCCTGTAGGGTCATCTGGGTTTGAGCGAACGCCAGAGAGAATTGAACATGCATATCATCCTAGTTTCTCACCAAATTTGGCAAAGATTCACATACCACGTAAAGGCTGCCCCTGTGGGAGAGCTAGGAAACAGAAGAAGTATCCAAAATCCATTAGTACCAACTTCCCCAGCCTGATTAGTGAAGCGGGCGACATGTTCCGCAGACGAAATGCCTTCTTCGCCCGAAAAACGGTCGAGCTCGGGAATGCGATATCCCCTTGAAAACAGGTAATCCCGATCAATATTGTCGGGATAAAGAGCCTGATAAAGTTGGACTTCGTTCGCGTCGTCCGCCCCATGGATTGCTTGTTCGACCAATCGAGTTACGTAGTCCCTGATTTCGGGCATGAGATCTAGTGGCGCCATCGGTTCAAGCACTGGCATTCCCTTTCCGCGCATGGGCTGGGGAATATGCTCGGGGTATCGATGGTCTTCAGTTGGACGAACAAATTCATTTTCTACCGGCCTATTTAGATCTTCCCTCCTATGGAAAGGGGGTTGATATGCCATCTAGCGGTCCTATTGCCCAACCGTCCTTCCTTCGTTTATCATAAGTGGTGTGTTATTGTACACAAACCTCCTCGGGCCTACATGGATGCTTGGAATATCCTCTGTGTCAATCGTTTTCTTTCCCTCAGCGATCGACGCTCTATGGGGATCGTAATTAGGTTGATATTTGGTGGATGATTCACCATTTCTATTACCAGGGCTACTCACTGGTATCCCAGATATGTTTTCTGGGTTCTGAAAGACGGCCTCCATTTTGGAGTCAATTCCCTCCTTAAAGGCGTCGTGTTTATGATCGATAGCACGGACTTTCTCCATTAAGAGTTGGAGAGTATTCATAATAGCTGACAGCTCTCCAGCTATGGATGGGTCCTAATTGTTTCCATTTCCTCCGTTAGAGAGATTGTCTCCAAGGTTTGAATCAGAACCAGCATGGCTTTTTGGCATTTTTGGCCTAAATTCTCCCACCGTGGTCGCCAATGGCGTGTTCGCTCCGGAAGTGACCATCGCCAAGCCGGATCCGAACACGTCGGAAATCTCTGGCGCTACGAGCAACTTGTGCTCGGTGATTCATTGTGTGTGTGTGTGTGGTCGCCGTATGAATGAGAAGACGGAAGGCAGCGGAGGGACACCCTTAAGCGGAAGCACTTACGGATATCATCGGCGGTGCCTTCGGAAGGAAGCGGGAACGCAGGAGTACAGAGAGCTTGAAGGCTGGAACGCTTGAAATGATAAAAAGACAATATGTCCGTTTGTAGAGAGGTTGTATTTTTTACAGTGCCTAAGAGTCACTATTTATACTAAGCGAGACCTACGCATATATGGTAATGAAATATTGTACATATATTACGTATCCTTTGTAGCCAGTCTTCGCGGAATATCTTCTTTCTATAAGAGCAAACTTGGCAACAATTCCTTCTTAATCTTGAGACCGTCCGGAATCTTCCTTAACAGCTGCTGGTTGACCGATTCAACCATTAGCCTTCACTGTATAATTTCCTCGCTCGCCCAGTTGACTGTTGTTTTGCCTGGCAACTCCGTCGCTTGGCAATCTCGCCGCTTGGTTACCCTTTGACCCTTTCGCCTGGCAAATCTTTGACCCTTTCGCCTGGCAACCCGTCGCTTGGTCCAAATCTTTGACCCTTTCGCCTGGCAACCCTCCGTTTCGTTATTTCCTGCATCGCGACCCCTATGCTAAGGATGGAATTTCCCCTACCACGGCTCTTCACGACCTGCACGACTTCTCTGTGATCTTAGTCAAAATGTCTTCACCTCCCACGGTCAAGGCTAAAATCTCGTGTTCGAAACACCCGTGAGTTCGGACATAGTATAAAAGTAGATAGACATGTCTAAACAGTAAAACTACATGCAGGAAAAAAACGGACACATGTCTGAATAAATATTCAACATATCTGAATAATTGACAATGTCGACGGTTTTCGACGATTGCATGTCCACACAGTCTCAGAAGCAATCGTGAAGATAGGTATGGCTAAAATATCACGAGCCATTTGGGCAGGAATGGGAAGCCTAATAGCGTTGTCCTTTCAATACATCAAAATATCAAACTTCGAATTAGCAACTTTCGTATCTTCTCCCAAATATCTTTCCGGCTCTAATCTGTCACAATTTTCTCACCCTTTCTTCATCCTCAATCCCTCCAACCTTTGCAATAATCTAATATCGTTATCTATTGTAGATGCCTTTGATGATTGATCATTATCCACAACATCACCCTCACTCCATCATTAGTCACCACATATTCATGATTACCTACAATCCATTTCTTTTTATATTCGGCAAACATACCATACAAAATGCTTTTCACTTGAGAAATCATAACATATGCCTTGTCAAGATATGTCATTCAAACACAACTCAACATATCAAACTTTTGACGAGGATCAAATACAACTGCGATGAAAATCAACTTATTCATTTTTCCCACATCACCTCAATACTTATTACACTTATTTCTCATGTTTATTGCCAAAATAACTAAGTTCTGATCGGGTGATTCTTGTCATTTTCGCAAAGCGTCATCAAGATTTGCTAGCTCACGAAAAAATCACATTTGAGGTAACAAATTTGACCCATAAACTTTTAATGTAAGCTCATAAAAGTGCTTAAGATGTATGAAAAGTCTTCTCACATTTTCCCAATTAAATGAGCTCGACATCATGCATATCCCCATGATATCTTCAAAATCATTTCTAAAATTTGTATTTCCATCATCATATCTCTCAAAGGCCTTCTCAAACTTTATTACGGCTTCTAAAATCAAGTACATTGAATTTCATCTCGTTGGCTCATCCAAAACCAAAAATGCTTTATTATGAATCTTCTCAGCAATTGCACACTCCTTAAACTTTAAAATTCTTTGAGGAAATGATCTAATGTAAGCAACAACTTCTTGAGTTTTCTTTGCCGAGTCAAACATCATATTCAATTTATCCTTCACAATTAAATTGAGAATATGCGCAACACATCTCTTGTATAGGAACTCACATCTCATCACACTCTTCTTTGTTGTAATACTTTTCTTTCAAAAAATGAATTACAACGTCATTTGAACTAGCATTGTCAACAGTAATGGTTAAAATCTTTTCCAAACCCCAGTCACCAAGCATCTATCAATAGCAACCCCAATATCATTCCCCTTGTGTGATGTAACTGGACTAACACTCCATATACGCTTATGCAACTCCCAATTCTCATCAATATAGTGAGCAATAAAACACGTATAATTTAACTCTATGAATAAAAGTCCAAGTATCGATAGTCAAACTAACTCTTTGACGCGATTTTTTAAAATACTTTTTCAACTTCTCTTTTTCAAGTGAAAACATGTCATACACATCACGTCATCTTGTCCACCGTGAAGGAATTTTAAACTTAGGACATACAACAACATGAAATGAATGAATTCATGCTTGGAAACAAACTTGAAAGGAAGCATAACAGATATTACCAAGTGCACCAAAGATTTTCTAATAGTTTCATGATCGCACATGAGAACAGTCATGTCGCTAGAATCACCTCCAGATTTAAATTCGAGGATTGTCTGTATTGAATTAGGTGATTTCATCCTTTCTTACATATCACATTGTGACTTTTTAGTGAAGAAGTCACAATTCTCTTAGTATCAGGTCTCACTTATATTTCACATGCCTTGCACCGTGCTAACATTATACCATCAGAACCTTCAAATCTCTCATAATTTATCCATAAAGCTGATCTCAAAGTCATTTGCTTCCTCTTTCTCCCACCAGAGGTAGCACATGATATGAATATCGAAGCCGACTGACTAGATTGGTTTGACGTGAAATCACTATTCATCTACATGTAAATGTAAACAAAACAGAAAAGGTCAGATTTATCCCATCTACTTAACATGAGGCATATTTGATTACAAGTATTGATTCAAAAATGTGCTTACCTTCGATAGTAATCCAAGCAATTATCACCGACTCCCAAAATGAAATCAAGGCATCGACTTTCAACTATCCTGTGACACATGCCTGCAATAAATATCGTCAACAAAACTTAAGTTCACATCCGAACAGAGAAATAACCATCATAAAAATTCCTCACAAATTAACCAAAAGCAATTAGAAAGAACACGAGAGAGAAAGCAAAAGGAAGGAAGAGACTTTTCATTCCCCACGAACCATAAAGTCATTCAAGATTGATATGGAAGCATAAGACAAGAAAACATACTCTTGTATAGAATCTACTTCCACCATAGTTTGATCCACCCTATTCCCTCTACCTCCTTGGTTCTAACAAAAATTGACAAATCCACCGAGCAATAAAATACATGGAAAAAGAGATTTAAGGCATACGTCAACATGTTTGAACACTCAACAAAAATATTACATTTCTTAAACCGAAATATCTAATAGAAACGAAGTAGGTATACATAACATCAAGACAAACCCGGTCTAGACCAAGTCCACTCCAGACCACAATGCCACTGGCATCTTTTCCGAAACAACCTAACAAGCGTTGGGCTAGACCAAGTCCATTGATCCCAAGACCACCGGGAGTCTTTTTCGAAACAACATAATAGTCAAAGCGACAAATTTAATTCATCAAGTTACGTGCGGCACTAGTAGACGTAATCTTTCCAAATCAACCCAAAAGGGACACAACTAAAATGGCAAGAGAGAAAACAATGGAGGACTCACAACTGAGCTGACGGAGGAGGCGTAGCACTGAGGCTTCGGAGGAGGTGGAACATGGAGAGGTCGGAGGAGGTCGAGCATTGAGCCGTCGGAGGAGATGGAGCATATAGTCTAGGAGGATGAGGAGAGGCAACCCTAAGCTTGTAGTGCTTGATTTCATTGTGCCAAAAAGATAGGCATTAAAAAACACTTGAAAGGGCCATGGGCCAAAAGCCCAAACCTAACAAGAGCCTAACAATATTTCGATTTGTTTGGAATAGTGATTTCAAGGCGAGCCGCCTTGAGCACCTAGGCGCTAGGGCGAGGCGAGGCGAGGCCTCCTCGCTTATTTTGGCTTAGGCCGGGCGCCAATGAGAAGACGCTGCCTAGGCGAGCGCCTGACCCAAGGCGGTACGGGCCCCCTCTCTCCAAAGATAAGAAGCTTATTTTTATTTTTAACCTCCCCAGCCGACCCCATCAGCCTGTCACCGACTAAACCCTAAATCTCATCGGCAAACCACACCATCCAACCACTCGTCAGCCCCCCACCCCGCTAGGCCCCTAGCCCGTCAGCCCCAATCAAGTGTCGTCATCGAGCTCTCTCTCCACCCTCCTCGGGGTCGCGCCGGATCTGCCGCAGGTAATCCCCCTCTCCCCTCTCTCTCCCCTCTCTCTCCCCTGGCGTGTGTTACTATCTCTCCCAATCTCCGATTCCTCAATTCTTCTTCCCTTCTCAGTCCGTGTTCGCGTCCGTTCTTCCCTTTGGTGTCCCGTGAGTGTTGTAATTCGCGCCGTCAGTATTGTAATTTGTCCCGTTCTTCCCTTTGGTGTCTCAGTCTGAGTTCGTATTCGTCCATTTTGGCCTGATTTGTCCCTTGAGTGTTGTAATTATGAATGGCTGAAGCTTCTGATTTGTCCCATGAGTGTTGTAATTATGAATGGCCTTTTAACAACAGTTTTGTAATTATGTTTAATCATACAGAATGGTTGAAGCATCTGATAATAGAGGTTCAAAACGTGATATTGGCTGGAAGTGCAATTTTCTTGAAGATCCGAAAGATCTCAATACCGTGACATGTAAGTTTTGTGTTTACATATCGAAAGGGGGAATACACCGAGCCAATACACATGTAAGATCCCAATACACCTAGTGCCTAGCGCCTCGGGTGATGAGAGGCCTTCTCGCCTTGGTGGCACCTTAGCGCCTTGAAATCACTGGTTTGGAATACCGTATTAATTTTGTTTAGGCAAAATATATGTTTATGGCCTCAACTTTGAGCCAACTTTCTATATATGTTATATAATTTTGTCACCAAGTTTCGCTTTCATATTAATTTTGGTCAATCTTGAATTTCTTCTAGCGAAAGTCAAACAAGGCTTTAATATAGTCTGACCCATGTCTTATAATAGTGGAGTTCCAACCTCTCATTCATTCGCCGCATAATTCACATTACCCGTAGCAATGACCTCCCGATAATCCGACCTTCATCAATTTTGTGTACTTTTTACAGCATCAGCAATTATCGTCCCACTTCGGCTTCCAACTCATTTGATCTGGCCATCAAAATTTTAAAATAAAATAACATATGAGAGGTTTCAATTTTTCAAAATTTTTTCTTTTTTAGTCAATAAATAAAAATTGTGTCTTCAAGCCTGTTTGGCTTTGGTGCGACAAAATTCAAGATTGGCTAAAATCAAAATAGAAACAAAAGTTGGTGACAAAATTATATACCAAACTAAATTAATGACAAAACAAAAAGTTGGCTCAAAGTTAAGGCCATAAATTGATATTTTGAGATTTTTTTAAAGTACTGAAATCGACCAAAATACTGAAATTTTTCATAAACGTCGCACCGAACCAAAAAAACAAATACCGAATTTCAAAAACCGAAATACCAAAAATTCGGTTCGGTATTTGAAATTTCAATCTTTATGCTCACCCCTAGTCATAAATAATGGGAAAGCGATTGTAATTGTTTGTTATTATAAAAGAAATCATAGTATTATAATCTTAATATGTTAATTTCCAACTGCCTTTCTAAAAGCTTTTGCAAATTGTGAATTCAAATGAATTGGCTACGTGCAAAGAAGGGAAAGCTGTCATACCAATTTTGCAGCCTTAGAAGAAATAGGTTGGTAATTCTATACGGTTAGTTTCGGAAAAATTTACGAAATACGGTTCGAATTTACAAAACACTCAAAACACAACATGAAAGGCTCTAAAAATTCGCTACTTCGGAAAAACCACATATTATCGTTATTATTAACAACTGATTACATAATTCGTTTCGGTATCTTTATTACAATAACCTTATGCACTAAACACGTAGATAGAGTGAACTACATGCGGAAGACTTTGTTTCACCTGCAAAAATTCATCAGAATATCAGTTAATGAACTAAGTATGACCGAATAACTTAATACTATAACCTTCCCGTCCGATCTATTGCCTTAAGTTCTAACCGAGCTACTTCGAGGTTTCCCCAACCTACTATCAATTTCAGCCTGTGAGGAGAACCAATCTCCTACTTGTTGGCGTAAAACGAGGCCTCCCTAACTCGCTAATTAAACCTTGCGCAAGACCATTCCGCCTTGCCAAGCTCTTTGTGAATTCATTTCGCATCATTCCCGAAGTAACCATCGCATCAACCACGATATTCGTCTGTATTCTGTTGTATCATTCCGGCCTTTGGTCTAGGCCAACATGACCCACCCTTCAGGCGTCATATCTGAGCATTTCGGGGTCGCCAACTTTTCCACGCCCTTGCTCATGTGCGTGTCATAATAGTCACTTTCCTTTCAACTGTCATATGCCCCCCCCCCTTTTCAGTATATAACGTCATCATTTTCCTTCACCAATCCATGGTGAATCTTGTTTAAGTTGTTCCAAGGAGATGACTTTACTTCCAGCCATTCATTCCTCCCATTCAACGATCTAAGCCTCATCCAAATCGTTTATTTCAGCTCAATATAACTACCAAACACTCCATTCACGACCACTATGCAAGACACGACGAACTCATCGCAACCATATTCATTTCCTTCCGAATTACCTAGGGAAAACAACATTATTCCCGTAGTCCCTGCTCCTTTTATTCGGCCTCTGTCCTAGGCGTAAATGACGCATGTGTACATATGAGTTCCACCTAACGCACACGATTCAACTACTTTCAGCACATGAGTTTTAGCCAACGAATCGCACATTCCAAACACGGGTCAGTCACCAAACTACACATTCAACACACGATTCAGCCCTTTCAATCCACCCAGCTTCACATCCGATGTGGGACCACGAAGAGTGTCACACAACGTTCGGGAATCGATGCGCCGCTGCCCTAAACTCCAAGGAATCGGCCAACACTTCCACCCCAAGGGTCGGACATCCCTCCTTTCTCTCTCTTCAAGGGTCCGAACGTCCTTCCCCTGTCCACGTATCTCACAATCGAAATCCATGCCGGAAATCGTAGCGATGACATACAGGAAACACGATATGGCGGCAATCACCATGGGCGGTTGCGGAAAGAAATGGGGAAAGAGCGGGGAACGTACCTTTCGTCTCGTTCTTCACACAATCGGGCGAGCTCCCGTCTCCTCTGGATAATCTCCTTGCGAGTGAGGTGATTCCGAGAGTCTTCCTTCCGCTGCCCCTTGTGACTTCGCCGCCTTCTAATGCCGCTTTCGTCTTGCATATTCAGCCGAGCATCTTCCTTTCAGCCAAAATTCTCGTCGATCTTTCTTCATGCAAGGAAAATGGTGTTCGGATTTTTCTTTCCTCGACAAGATGCCAGGAGGGGACAATTGGCATACTCTCAAGCCATGAGAGAAAAAATGGGGAATGTCCTGACGGGTTTTTTTTTTATTTTAATTAATTTCTCCTCTTGGCTTGTGGGGAAAGCTTCCCCACTCTCAACACCAAGAATGACCTAAGGACCAAGATCCGTCTAAGAGTAAAATGTTCTGCTTTTGTTTCAACGGTGGGGATTTTGTCAGATAGTCATCCCCCACTCTCAAAGTATGGTTCAACGAAATCAAAGGTAGTCTAATAATTTAGTATACTTATCAAGGCTTATAATATAAAGTATTCATACATGTACGCACATTTCATATGATTTCCCATTCATAATAAGCACTTATCATCACATCTTCTTATTTTGATATTACAAAGAAAAACTTGGGTTGTTACATTCTCCCCTTTTAGGGGATTTCGTCCTCGAAATCTTATTTCTCAAATAGGGAGGGGAATTTGTCTATCATTTCCGCCTCACTCTCCCGAGTTTGTTGTCCTATGCCAACTCCACTCCAGAGCACCTTCACCAATGGCACCGCCTTTCCACGTAGCATTCGTTCATTCCTATCAATAATCTGTATAGGTTACACCGTAATGCTCATGTTATCATTCACCACCACTTCCGTCATTTCTACTCTCAAATCTGGATCCGGCTCATATTTCCTGAGCATTGAGACGTGAAAGACATCATGACAGTTAGAGAGTTTCGGTGGAATAGCCACACGGTCACTTTTCCAATTCTTTCCATAATCCTAAACGGCCCGATATATCGGGGACTCAGTTTGTGTGCCTTCCGCGTCTTATACATTGACTTCATTGGCGAGAGCTTCAAGAAGACTTCATTGTCAACCTTGAATTCGAAGGGTCTCCTTCGACGGTCAGCATAACTCTTTTGACGACTTTGCGCTGTCTTCATACGCTACCTGACCGTGTCTACCACATCTGAAGTCTCCTGTATCAGTTCTAGTCTGTTAAACGCCCTTTCTCCCGGTTCGTTCTGACACGGGGGTGATCTACAACTTCTTCCATAATGGGCTTCAAATGGTGCCATACCGATGCGCGCATGGTAGCTGTTATTATACGCAAATTCTATTAATGGTAAATGATCCACCCAACTCCCTTTCCACTCAAGAGCACACGCTCTGAGCATATCCTCCAATGTTTGAATGGTGCGTTCCGTTTGTCCGTCAGTTTGAGGATGGAAGGCAATACTCATTTGCAACTTGGTGTCCAGTGCTTCCTACAGATTCCTCCATAATTTGGCGGTGAACCGTGGATCTCGATCGGAGGTAATAGTGTGCGGCACCCCGTGGTACCTCACGATTTCCCTTATATATAACTTGGCCAATGTCTCCAACGACCATTTGATCTGAATAGGAATGAAGTGTGCTGACTTCGTGAGTCTATCAATTACTACCCATATAGAATCCATGTTCTGACCACCCTTGGATAGGTCTGTCACGAAATCCATAGTTATGTCCTTCATTCCGGCATCGGTAGTAGTTCTAATAATCCTCCAGGTCGTTAGTGTTCGATTTTTACCTGTTGGCATGTGTTACAACGACTCACGTACCTGGCTACATCTTTCTTCATTTTCGGCCACCAGTAATGTTTACGTAGATTCTGGTACATCTTCGTGATACCCGGGTGTACACTGTATTTACTCTTGTGCGTCTCATCCATCAATTTTCGTTTCACTTCTTTAACATCCGGAACACACACGCCCATTGAACCTCAACTTCCCGTCTAAGGCCAAGTCAAATTGAGCATATGCATCCGTCCCAATTCCATCTCTTACTACTCTTAAGTACTCATCCTGAGGTTGTGCTTCACGGATCATCACCAATAACTCGGGTTCTACTTGTCCTCTTGCCATACATAGTCGTCCCTCTGGCTCTTCGAGGCGCAAGTCCAAATTACTTAGTTGCTCTATCATTCGCGACTCTTCCACCAGGAGACACATGAGAGAACAATGCTTCCTGCCTAGAGCATCTACCACTACATTCGCTTTTCCCGGATGATACTGAATTGTTCAATCATAATCCTTCACTAGTTCCATCCACCTTCGCTGTTTCATATTCAGCTCCTGTTGCATAGATAGATACTTCAAACTCTTATGGTCCGTGTATACTTCAAACTTTCCTCCATATAGATAATGCCACCACAGCTTCAGTGCGAATATTATAGCAGCGAATTCCAAGTCGTGGGTTGGGTAGTTTTCTTCGTGTTTCCACAATTGTCGAGATGCATACGCTACTACTTTGTCATTCTGCATCAATATACAGCCCAACCCTTGAGTGGATGCGTCGCAGTACACCGCAAATCCTTCTGATCTGCTGGGAATGGTTAAAACAGGAGCACTAGTCAGTCTACTCTTGAGTTTCTCAAAACATTCCTCATACTTGTATGTCCATTGAAATGGGACGTCCTTTCTCAGTATCTTGGTCATAGAAGTAACGATCTTTGAGAATCCCTCTACAAATCTTCTATAATAACCCGCCAACCCCAGGAAACTCCTTACTTCTGACACTGTCACTGGTCGCGGCCAATTCTTAATTGCTTCAATCTTTGCATAATCTACCTCCATGCCCGAGGCTAAAATGACAAGTCCGAGAAACGCTACATTCTCCGGTCAAAACTCACATTTACTTAGTTTGGCGTACAACTTGTTCTGTCATAATACCCTCAACACAATGGTCAGATGCTCCTTGTGTTCTTCCCTACTTCTCGAGTAGACAAGGATGTCATCAATGAATACAACGACAAACTGATCCGGGTACGGTTGAAACACTTTATTCATTAATCCCATGAACACTGTTGGGGTGTTTGTTACTCCGAACGGCATCACTCTGAACTCATAGTGTCCATATTTCATTCGAAATGCAGTTTTCGGAATATCTTCTTCCTTTACTCCAATCTGATGGTAGCCTGATCTCAAGTCGATTTTCGAATATACGATTGATCGATGGTAGCCTGATCTCCAATCTGATGGTAGCCTGCAATTGATCGAATAGATCATCTATTCGAGGAAGCGGATAACGGTTTTTGATTGTTCGTTCGTTCAACAACCTGTAATCGATACACAATCTCATCGAACCATCTTTCTTTTTTACAAATAATTCGGGAGCGCCCCATGGGCTAACACTAGCACGAATAAAGTTCTATCGATAAGTTCCTGCAACTGTGATTTCAATTCCTTCAGCTCAGCTAAACTCATCCGATACGGAGTCTTGGAAATTGGGGTTGTTCCCGGAATTAAGTCTGTTACAAACACTACCTCCCTCTTAGGTGGTAGCCCGGCAACTCCTTGGAAAAGACATCGGGGAAGTCCCTCACCACTTCAACCCGCTCCAGCATTGGTAGCTCAGCTTTTTTGTTCAGCACAGTCACCAGGAACACTTTGTGCCCCGTCTGTACAAGGTGGCGCGCCCGCATTGCTGATATCATCAAAACCTGGCCGCATCCTCCATGGCATATGTACTCACGGGTATCTCCATCCTCCGTGCTAGTCAAAATACGCTTCCCTTCGCAATCTACCCGGGCATGGCTAGAAGCCAACTAATCCATGCCCAGGATGATCTCAAAACCAACAGATCGACAGCAAATCTCAATCCAGCTACAACTAGTTCACAACCTAGACACGCATCTTCCACGCAGTACTCAATTCCAGTAGGCAATATAACACGCATCTTCCTATCAGCCTTTCCTACTGCCCATCCATACTTCTCTATGCCGTTATATGATATGAAAGAATGCGTAGCGCCAGTATCAAACAGAGCATATACTAGTCGGCCTTGTAGTTGAACCGTACCTGAGATCACACCGCGAGATGCAGCAGCATCCGCCTCAGTAGTCGCATTCAGCCTCGCTGTGTCTACCGGCCCACTTACTGACCCCCTTGAAACAGATACTGTCGGTCCCGGCCTGTTTCCACCTCTCAGCCGTGGAGCGGTAGATCCACTCATCTTACTCCCAGCTACTCCGCTTCCAGATGTTCCTCCTGGTCCTTGGGGGCACTCCTTGCGGATATGACCAGCTTGTCAGCATCTGTAGCACGTCACCTCTCTTGGTGCACACACATCTCCATAGTGGCGCCTCCCACAACTCTGGCAGATGGGCAAACCTCTTGTCCTCAACCCCTGGCTCTGCCCTTGGGAGAAAGACCGTGATGGTGTAAGGGCTCTTAGAGGTCGCGCAGCAATAAACTGAGGGGTGGAGGATGACGACTCTCCGGACCTGAACCTCTTTCTCGGAGGTGGTCTCATGCCCGACATCCTTTTCACAGTTGTCTCCTCTCCCGCAGCTTTCATGTCAGCCCATCCTTCCTCTACAGTTTGTGCCCTCATGTAGATCTCATCGTACGTAATAAGCATCATAGGCCTCAGTTGAAATCTGACCTCCGGCCTCAATCCCTCCTCAAACTAATCTATGTTAGGAACATTCAATTTTTTGAACAATCCCATATCCAATTCCTAATAATTGGTATACACACCCCATGTGACATACATATGCAATTCACGCCCTAGCTTCATTTTACCACAAATACTTCACATTCGTACTGCCCATAGATTAATCAGACCTTACACTTCTTTTTACCGGGAGGATGTCCCAAACCAAGTGGAAAGTTAGTCGTTTCCATGCCAACTGATCCGGACTATTATCTTCAAGCCAGTCATAATTTCTATGACTTTATACCCTCCCTTCTCGAATTCCCTGAAGGATAGTCCCAAGATATGACATCAGGAATGCCTCTTCCACCCTTACGGGGTTCGATCAACCTCCTGATACTTTTTGCCCTTACTCTGCCAGGCTCTTCATGATCCTAGGGGTTTAAGCATCTCAAATATCCTCGAATTACACATGTTCAACCATATAATTGCATTATACAAAGAGGAACTATATTTCCAGTCACTCCTTCCCCTCCCCGGGAAGTGTCCATAATCTCGTCAAGCAGATTTAACCATCCAGCACACATGATCCCACGCTTAGTTTCATTTCCTGAGTCCATATCCATCTCGTTTATATCTCGAAACCGACCTTATCACTCCGAGCTTAACCGGACTCTGATACCACCTGAAAGGATGTAAAAATATACCACTTGGGAAAAACCACATATTATCGTTATTATTAACAACCGATTATCGAATTCGTTACGGTATCTTTATTACAATAACCTTATCCACTAAACACGTAGATAGAGTGAAGTACAACCGGAAGACTTTGCTTCACCTCTAAAAATCCATCAGAATATCAGTTCAAGAACTAAGTACGACCCAATAACTTACCATAACATTACCGTCCGATCTATTGCCTTGAGTTCTAACTAGCGACTTCAAGGTTTCCCCAACCTATAATCAATTTCAGCCTATGTGGAGAACCAATCTCCTACTTGTTGGCGAAAGACGAGGCCTCCCCAACTCGCTCATTAAACCTTGCGCAAGACCATTCCGCCTTGCCAAGCTCTCTGTGAATTCATTTCGCATCATTCCCGAATTAAGATCAACCATCGCATCAGCCACGATATTCGTGTGTATTCCATCATATCATTCCGATCTTTGGTCTAGGCCAACACGACCCGCCCTTCAGGTGTTATATCCGAGCATTTCGGGGTCGCCAACTTTTCCGCGCCCTTGCTCATGGGGGTGTCATAATAGTCACTTTCCTTTCAACTATCATATTCTCCCCTTTTCAATATATAACGTCATCATTTTCCTTCACCAATCTATGGTGAATCTTGTCTAAGTTGTTCCAAGGAGATGACTTTACTTCCAACCATTCATTCCTCCCATTCAACGATCTAAGACTCATCCAAATCGTTTATTTCAGCTCAATATAACTACCAAACACTCCATTCACGACCACTATGCAAGACACAACGAACTCATCGCAACCATATTCATTTCCTTCCGAATTACCTAGGGAAAACAACATTATTCCCGTCGTCCCTACTCTTTTTATTCGGCCTCTGTCCTAGGCGTAAATGACGCATATGTCACACATGAGTTCCACCCAACGCACACAATTCAACTATTTTCAACACTTGAGTTTTAGCCAACGAATCGCACAATCAAAACACGGGTCAGTCACCAAACTACGCATTCAACACACGATTCAGCCCTTTCAATCCATCCAGCTTCACATCCCGCGTGGGACTACGAAGAGTGTCACACAAGGTTCGGGAATCAGGGCATCGCTGTACTAAACTCCAAGGAATCGGCCGACCCTTCCTCCCCAGGGGTCGGATGTCCCTCCTCTCTCTCTCCAATGGTCCGAACGTCTTTCCCCTGTCCACATATCTCACGATCAAAATCCATGTAGAAAATCACAGTGATGACACCCAGGAAACGCGATATGGTAGCAATCACCATGGCCGATTGCAGAAAGAAATGGGGAAAGAACGGGGAGCGTACCTTTCGTCTCGTTCTTCACACAATTGCGGGAGCTCTCGTCTCCTCTGGATAATCTCCTTGCGAGTGAGGTGATTCCGAGAGTCTTCCCTCCGCTGCCCCTTGTGACTTCGTCGCCTTCTAATGCCGCCCTCCTTCTTGTATATTCAGCCGGCCTCTTCCTTTCAGCCAAAATTCTCGTCGATGTTCCTTCATGCAAGGGAAATGGTGTTCAGTTTTTTCTTTCCTCCACAAGATGCCAGGAGGGGACGGTGCGCATACTCTCAATCCATCAGAGAAAAATGGGATCGAAATCCATGTAGAAAATTACAGCGATGATACCCTGGAAACACGATATGGCTGCAATCACCATGGCCGGTTGCGGAAAGAAATGGGGAAAGAACGCGGAACGCACCTTTCGTCTCGTTCTTCACACAATCGCGCGAGCTCCGGCCTCCTCTGGACAATCTCCTTGCGAGTGAAAGAGACTCTTCCCTCCGTTGCTCCTTGTGACTTCGCCGGCTTCTAATGCCGCCCTCCGTATTGTATATTCAGCCGAGCCTCTTCCTTTCAGCCAAAATTCTTGTCGATCTTCCTTCATACAAGGGACGGTGGGCATACTCTCAAGCCATCAGAGAATGGGGAGTGTCTCGATGGGGTTTTTCTAGTTAATTTCCCCTCTTGGCTTGTGGGGAAAGCTTCCCCATTCTCAACACCAAAGAATGATCTAAGGGCCAAGATCCCTCTAAGAGTAAAATGTTCTTCTTTAGTTTCAACGGTGGGGATTTAGTCTCAAAGTATGGTTCAATGAAATCAAAAGTAGTTTAATAGTTTAGGATGCTTATCAAGGCTTATAATACAAAGTATTCACACATGTACGCACATTTCATACGATTTCCCATTCATAATAAGCACTTATCATCTCATCTTCTTATTTCGATATTACAAAGAAAAACTTGGGTTGTTACACAACACCTAACTCATTGTTTGAAAATTGCAAAGGAATTGTCGTTTATAACAGCGACTTTGTCCCAAACGAGTTTATGTTATGTCGAAGTCATTATTACAAAGAACGATATAGACACACTTAGGCAAATTTTGTCAAGTGCGGAGGGCTCCCTAGCATTTGGTGAAAGTCGTTATTTGATAAAAACGACTTTCAATAAGTGTCGTTGTCTCAAACAGTGTCACTAATCCGAGATTGGAACCTCTCTTCGAGATAACTTTTTTTCTAAGTATCCCTAGGTCGCTTTTTTTAAACAACAATTTTGCAATTTAACCACACCCCAATGATTTTTGCCTCATTTTGCCGATGCCCTAACTTCGTTTGAACCGTCGTGCTTCACCCTTTATCTCCTATTGCTTGTTTTTGTCGTCACGATTTTTACCGACGTCTCTCTCGGACCTTGGTGTGGCGTAAGCCTTGCCTCCCGGAGCTCACTTTTTACCGATTCGTAGGTCTCCTTCGCCGTAGTATTTTCTCACCATCTCATCACCGAATTTTGTCGATTTGTGCCTCCACGAGGTTAGTGTTAGTTTTAGTTATGTTATTTATTTTAGGTCAGTGATGGTTTACTCGATATAGTTTAGGTTAAAGATACAGCAGGGGTTAATGAGCACTCAAATTCACAATGGGCATGTGAAGCATTCTATGTTAACAAACGCTCAGAGCAGCTCAGAGGAAAGAAGAGGTTAGTCATTAACTACCAACCTCTAAACCACTTCTTACAGGATGATAAGTTTCCCTTGCCAAATAAAACAGCATTGTTTGCCTCATTAGCCAAGGCAAAAATATTTTCAAAGTTTGACCTTAAAAGTGGCTTTTGGCAACTTGGCATCCATCCTGAAGCAAGATGGACAACGGGATTTTGTATCCCAAATGGACATTACCAATGGACGGTATTACCTTTTGGACTTAAGACTGCCCCATCTCTATTTCAAAAAGCCATGACTCGAATATTTTGGCCTATTCAGGACTCAGCACTGGTATATATTGATGACATATTACTATTTAGTCCTGACAGACATTCACATGAATTTTTGCTAACACAATTTGCAGATCTAGTGCAAAAGTATGGCATAATGCTTTCTGAAAGAAAGGTAAAATTATTTGAGACCACCATTGAATTCTTGGGAATGAGACTTTCAGATGGACAATATTATCCAGGACCTCATATAGCCCAAGAACTGTTAAAATTCCCGGACTCAAATTTGACCATAAAACAGGTCCAACAATTTTTTGGAATTGTTAACTACTTAAGAGACTTGTGCCCAATATTAGCAGATACACTAGCCCACTAGAAGCCCAGCTAAAAAAAGGATCTCAGCCCTGGGGCCAAGCCTAGACGGAAGCAGTCAGGTACTTGAAAGCCCAATTACAAATGCTTCATCCTTTGCAGATTCCTTCAGATGGAGTAAGGATACTCCAAACAGACGCTAGTGATCAATTTTGGGCCGCAATTCTGATAGAAGAAAAAGAGGGGAAAAGACACATCTGTGCATACAAGTCTGGTAAGTTCAACCAGGCATAACAACATTATCATTCCACCATCAAGGAGATATTAGCAGTCAAATATGGTATTAAGAAATTTGAATTTCATTTGGTTGGATACCATTTTATTGTGGAGAGCGATATGTCTTCTTTTACGTCGATGCTTAAGTTCAGGCAAAAGAAGATGCCGAATGCTCAGTTGCTTAGATTGTCAGAATGGTTTTCCCAATACTCATTCACCGTAAGGCATATCAAAGGTACCAATAACGTGGTAGCAGACTTTTTATCTAGACCTTTTGATATTGCAAATCCAGCCTTGTAAGAAAGCCCAAAGTTGCAGGCGATGATTTCTACTTATGTGCCAAAACAGCAAGAACGACACAGATTTCTTCCTCCATAATTCATTGGCTATGATCAAGTACATGTTGATTCAATCCTATCTCAATCCATCCAGATGATGCAGAAATATCTGGAGAGAATATTTTGCAAATATGGACAGTTAATGTTTCCACCGGAAGGATTGCATCCTTCTTACCCATTCATAAAGGCCATTCCCATTGATCCTATGGCGATCTTTCCAGAAGAATTGAAATGGTTCTTTTGGTACTTGCTGCACAACTATACTATGGCACTGGAATTCCTCACAGAAGAGCTTCTCAAGTATCCTGACCAACTTGGGAATCTACATACATATACGCCTTACCACAGGCCCCATGCACATTTGGTATAAATACTGTCTTGGTTCGCCCCATTAAGTCAATGGCGAACATGGATCGAGCTCCATCAAGACAAATACTTCAAGTTTGGAGGACTAACCCCTTATTCAGTTTATTTGTTTCGTAGGCATTGGCATTTTGACCCTAGTTTGCAGGCTATGGTGGCCATCAACAATTCTGAAGAATTCTCCAGTCTTCCCTATTCTCTCACACATAACGAAAATATGACTTTCTCAGACTGGGAAATGGCAATCACTGACAATGAGTTCCTGAAGCAAAAACTTTACGCAGAAAATGGAGTCCATTATCTAGACCCTGATGAAGTTGTCCAGGCCCGGATCCTACAGACAGATCCTAACCATGTCTATCGGCTTCAATGTGCACTTCACCAGCACAACCAAGATGGACTACATTGGGATGAAATAGCCCAGAACTTCCTAACGAAAGTAGACTTAGGCCCAGGAACATCAAGCTCAACCACAGGCCCAGGATCGTCACACGCAGGACCATCTTCCACTCACAAAAGGACAAATGAACACCCACAAGACCCGCGAGGGAAAAGACCAAAGGAATAGCCGCCCATGTGAAGATAAGAAGATGCTTTAAAGATAAGGTCGGCAAAGGCAACCAAAAAACTTTTTGAAAAACTGCAAGATTCCTTACCGATAAGGCCACTAGTGTTTTAGCTTTTTAGCTTTTTAGCTTTTAGCTTTACTTTTGAAAGAGGCTCCGTGGACAAACCATGGCCAAGCTTTCATTACAGCTCTTGTATTATAAATAGCCACTCCCATTCATGGAGTTGGGCGGAGCGATTCGCAAAGCAAAATACACATAGAAAAAACCATTGAGTTTTTCCAATCCATGGAGTTCTAAGTTTCTCTAAGGTGCTACCCAGGGTAGTGGTCTCTTAGTTCTTGATCTCTCAACAACCCCTTGCTTTCGAAAAATCCAAAAACATCAGAAAACCCCAAAATCCAAAAACATTCATAAAATCCAGAAAACCCAAAAACATCTTTGTTTTCATGTCTCGTTTAGTATTGTTTCTCATATGTCTTATGCTCCTAAGCTCTTTTATGCTCAAAACCTTCCAGGCGTTTCTCCTTCCTAAATTCTAAACGGAGGTAATAGTTTTGTTATAAGCCTACACTATCTAGTTAGAAGAGCCTACTGCAGGAATCTATCTTCAAGGAAAGGTATCATCTCGTGAGCCGTAAGGCTATCGGCTTCGCCCTAGAAGGACCACTCGCCGCTTAAGCTAGGAGGGCTGTTAGGCACAGGTCGTGGCTTGAGGCTAGTAGCAGGTAAAGAGATGAGACCTCCACCCAGAAGACGATGCCTCTGCAGGCCCCGATTTCCGGATAGCTGGAGGCTCTATAACCATTTTATTAACCTGCTTAGTAACAGGGAAAGAGAGCAGCCTCCTTGGAAGTGTCCAACCCACCTCAAACGTATCCAATACTACATCCGGTGACTACATAGAGCGTAAGACTATAAAATGCATTAGCAAACAAGTTCATGCACACCTTGTCTTTGATCTTTCAGAAGACCCTGATAGAAACTGGTACCTCAATCCTTATGATCCACCCTACTCAAACTGCTTGGAAAAAGCTTCAATATCATGTCCAGTATCGTAGGTTCCTCATTTGGTACCAGAAAAAATATCTCTATTGGAATTCTGCTTAGAATCCTTCCGCTACGTTCCTATCTGTTTGTAACCCTTTATTTATAAAAGTTTCAGAAAGATTGCCTTTTGTTTTAAGCTCTTTAGCTAAATGATTTGTGTATCCATTCAGTCTGTGTATCCTTGTTTCCATTCAGTCTTTGTATCCTTGTTCCTGGTCTTTCACCGACCCTGTGCAATTATCGTGTTAGTTGTACTGTTCTGGTGGTCGAAGCTTCGTTCTTGTACAACTCTCTTCCTTATGTATTCCATTGTCCAGTTTGATTTATTGTCTCATCCAGAGTTGTTTGTGATCGTCGTACTCCTGGTATCAGAGCCCAGTTTTTCTTTGTCTTTTTTTTAAGGGGGAGAGAAAGAGACTAAGAACCCTACCTGGAGAAGCACCTTGCCTTAACACCCATGGATAGCCCTACAGTGATAACCGCTCCCATCACCCTAGATTCTAGCCCTACCTTCCGAAAATCCACCTCTGACAGGTTAGATGGATTGTATGAGATTTTCCACCAAGACATCTCAGACAACAACCAGATTTCCGACACCACCATCCCACTACTGAACCCCTACACAGCCTTCAGTAAACCGTCTTCAAGCCCTATTCGCAGGATAAGATCACTTATCCGACAGCCTAGTTCTCAGGTTCTTGAGTACATCCAAGCTAGCAAGTTCAACCAACACCCGATTATGGCTACTCAAAGGGAACAATTTGTCTCACTACAACTGCCAGTAGATTTCCCTAGACAGTGGTGTCAGAATGGATATACGCACCTCCACATTGGTACAGTTAGGATAGCACTCACATATCATGGAAGGAAAGGTTTACCAGTAACAGCCAGGATGGCTCTACTTGATTCCAGATATGTTGAATACCAGCATGCTTGCATCGGAACGATTGAAACAACCTTGAATGCAGGAACAGTGTTTGTAACACTCTATCCTAACTTCTGCATGTCCCTACAGGACCCAAAGGTTTTGACAGCTTTGCAGGTCCAAATCCAAATTGCTGGACCCCAGCAGGACCTCAACTCGATTGAGGCCACACTGCATTACCAGATGTCCTACCGAGTTCAGAACCATGCATTAGATTTAAAGGTTTCTGATGAGGTTAATGATGCATTAATCATATATGCTGATTATCACCATGCGCAGGCTCCTATATGTCCCTAGACAGATCACCAGAGGAGAGCTTCTCAAGTTATTACCAGAGAAATGAATAACCAACTATGAGCAGCTACAGCAACATGTCAAACCCATTCAGTCCTCCGAGTCAAAGTTTATCAGAGAAAAAGACGGGACTGTAACCATCAAGTTTGACAGGTCCCATGAGAAAGATGCTGCCACACCCTCAATATTCCCAACGATGTTTATGATTCATCCCGTTCCAAAGCGTAAGAATCCTGACTCCCTGAATTCTATAATTCACTCCTTTGATGGGCAGGGAAAAGCGTCCTACCACTTCAGAGACCGTCATACAGATCATTGTTTATGGGATATTTGTGACTCATCCATCTTTGGTTGTAAGTATGATTACATCAATGGCAACTACATCTACAGTGACAATGAAGATGAGGTCCCATCATCCAGAAGAAACAGAAAGAAAAGGTCAGGTTATAGAAATCTTCCTGACACTGACAGTGATAGTGATGATGATGATTTCCACCAGGATGATGAACCAGACAATACCCCAGAGGTTGCAATTTCCTCAAGACAGGAAATTTACGGGGATTGGCAATTCCAGATGGAAAAGGCCAAAAGGCCAAAAAGCCAAAGAAATAACCATCCAAGGTATTACCATGTTACAAAAATGTTTTAAGATGGCAGAAGAAAAATCCTTCTAAACAGGTAGTCCCAGCGAGCGAACCAGTCATAACAGAGGAGGTTAAGCCCACAGTAAGCAGTTGTGCCCAGGAAGCTTCCAAGACAACAGCTACTACAGCAATGTTATCTGCAATCATGATGATGGGTAAACCAGAACTAAACTTCCCTCCACAAACTGAACAGACTACTGATAATGTTCGTTATTGTGCAAAAGTACCTATTCCCACAGATCTTGATAAAAATGGGAATCCTATGCGAAACAGCATAGCAGAGACTGTCCTTAATTGGCAAAGCCGGAATGCCTTAGCCCTAACCACCATATGTCATAAGATTGACAATATGCAGGAAAACTTGACAGGAACTGAGAAGAGACACTCAGAGAAGATGGACATTCAGCATTCTAAGACTCAGGAGATGTTAACCACTCTCCAAAATCGGTTAGACAGATATAAAAAAGGTATTTTCCCATCTCATTTTAGGTCTGGCCCAGAAGCTGAGATTGCCAAATTAAAAAGACAAATTAAGATCATAGAGGACAAGCTGAAAGCCCAACATGGCTAGTTTCCTAAACTTTGGAAGGCCCAAGTCTACTAACCCGAGTTTTGATCTTAGTCCTAAGCCTATGCCCTATTCTACTGATATCTTAGATTTTGGAAGAAGCTCTGTACCTACTATACAGGTTGGAAAGAAGTATCCAGCCGAAATAAGAAATATCGTCAGAGAACAACAGAAAAGGGACAGGAAGCGAGAGGACATCCGAGAAGGAAAAAAGAAAGTAGAAGGTTCCAGACCTCATACACGACGAAAATCGTCCAAATCCTCAAGTCCAGATTCAGATCCAAGCCAAAATCCTCATACTCAACAATTGATGATTAAGATGAATCATCTAAAGGTACATCCAAAAGTGGCAACTCCGAAATGGGTAACTTCTACAATTCCTACTCCTTCAGATACCCCTTCTGAAAGTTATACTAATTCAGATGGGTATAAGGATGAACCCATTAGTAGTTACTTTGAAAGGCCACCACAGTTCTTGCCACCACATATTTTAATGACAGCAGGTAATGAGGAAGAATCAGAAAGGTCATCAGATCAGACTTCATCAGAAGATAGTACTTCGTACACTTCAGAATCTACAGAAGAAACATCCGGGGATTCTACAGAGATGGCAGAAGAGACACCCCAAGAGCCTATGGCTGATGAACATTCATCAGAAGAGTCTCTACAAATGGTTCAGGGATAGAAGGAATCGAAATAGAAAATAGAGAGGTTTCTCCACCTCCTCAGAACAAGGAAATCCCACTAATTGCTGCCTCACACATTGCGCCACACATTAAGGTGCAGGTATACTTTTCCAAGTATCAAAGACCTGTTACTGCAATTGCCTTTATTGATACAGGTGCAGCTGAGAGTATGATCAATCAAACATACCAGACAATACTCTTCGATTAACCCCTGCTGAATAATTGTTAATGTTAGGCGATTTCATATAAATTTTGGATTAAACCCAATTTTTTCGGTGTGATTTATGTTTAGGTTTATTTGATTGTTTTTGTATAATTGCTTGTTTTGGTATGTTTCTTTCATCGTATGAATTGTGATTATTATGAGTTATTGTTATTTGCGAATAACAAAGTAATTAATAGGAAAGATGAAGCATGTTGCAACAACAGACCATCGTAAGGTTACAATTATTTGTAATAGCGAACTTATCGTGATTTGTCAAAGTCGTCCTAAATCGTGAGTTTTTGTGTCATACATAAAATTAATGTTTGGGACAACAACTTTGAGAAATTATGACAAAATCGCTCTTACGAACAATTATTTCTTTACAATTTTATGAATTATGAGTTATATTTTGAGAATTTTGAGTACTCGAATCGTCGATATTTCTTTAAGTGCCTTTCATCGCACAGTTTGCACAACTCTTCGTAGACTTCCACACAGTGGGCAGAGTATTTGGCCATTGCCTCGAACATGTTTTCCAATTGGGTCCTCACCTTGCTCGTGCCTTCAAGTTCCCCTTCCTCGATCCCCAGTCCCACTTTAGCCGGAAGGGTTGCACCTCTTTTGATCGCATGACGAATCTGACAACTTGCTCGTGCCTCCGAGTTTCCTCTCCAACGCCTTTGTTTTCATCTTCAAGTCTTTATCTTATGGAGCCTTTACTTGGAGCCTCACGTAACTACTGTCGTAAAACCCACTCATGATGCCAAGGAGTTCGCTCATCCCCCCGTGGCACGCATCACCCGGGACTTGTCGACGGCATGCGTCCAACTTCGACAGACATCAAACACGGGAGGCGGTGCAATTTCAGATGACGAAGGCGTCCCTTCCAGCTCACTCAAGAGGCATCTTGTCAACCAGGAATCTAAAGCCCGGATGCAGTCCTCCTGGGTGGCCACCCAATTGCAAAAGCATAGCTCCAAGTTCTGGACAAGTGCCCGATTTGGGGGTTTAGGGTTAGGTTGGGCGATTTTTTTTGTGACGGCTGGGCGACTGATGGCGTTAGTGCCATGTCAGCGCCACGTCAACTTCCATTAGTCGGACGACTGACGGAGGATAGATAATAAGTAATTGAGTAAGTTTGGGATATATGGAGATATTATGTAAACGATAGGATAAATCGAAAAAAACTGATACAGTTTAGGATAAATCGAATAATTTGGCCGGCGATTTATTTTGTGACGGCCGGGCGACTGACGGCGTTAGTGCCATGTCAGCGCAATGTTAACTTTCGGTAGTCGGACGACTAACGGATGATAGAGAAGAAGTAACGGAGTAAGCTTGAGATATATGAATATATTATGTAAATAATAAGATAAATCGAAAAAAAATTAATATAATTTAAGATAAATCGAATAATTTGACGTAAAACAAAAAAATCAGCCAAAATTAAATTCACAATCGCATATTTTACGTAATTTTTTTCGCGAAAGTATTATAAAACTCGTGGAACGAAAACATTGGTGTCGTTGACTCCTGCCCCGCCCCTTTCTACGTCCTTCCCGCCCACTTCTCCCTGATCAGTTGGCCGATCCCCCAGCATCGGCGGCGATGATGAAGAATGCGGTGCCGCCGATTTCCAGCCTTCCGCCGTCGGAGGCCGAGGAGAAGCTATTCAAGGGATCTGCCACGACCAAGCGTGGTGGTTATGCTGCCATCTCTTACATGGCCTGCGCGGGTAAGGTCGTCCCCGCCCCCGTTGCGGTTTAACCGATTTCCTCCTGATTTGCAATGTCAGCGTTGGAATGAAAGGATGGGATGAACGCCGTTGTGGGGTGGTTTCTGGCCGGAGCTTGACTTTTGACTTTGTGATTATCGTCCGGGTGGTGTGATGCCAATTTTCTCCATCTCTTATGCGTTAGTGGGCTTGTGACTATGTGTAGTGTGTTGGCAATTCTAGTTTGGGTCGTCCTCAAGGCTAGATTATTCTTTCTGTATACAGAGGTGGTTGAATGTTTTTTTTTACACCTGAATTCGCAGTGCTCTTAGTATTATTCAATAAAGCAGCCCTCTCGTCATACAACTTCCCATCGGCAAATGTTGTCACCTTGTTGCAAGTACGTCCTTCGTCGAGCTCCTTTAAACTGCACTATCGTGATGATTGTTAGATTGACCAGCTTTCTCCCTGTATGTACAGCAGTAAATGCCTTTCTGGCGATTTTGCTAATTCGAGTCAGTTAGGTAACAGCTACATTTATTTGATCCGTGTAGGAATTGAAAGCTCGGTTGGTTCAAGTAGTCTTTTTTTATGAAAGAACTGTCCCTTATTTCAAATTTTTAGTATCAATCGCATATTTCACTACATGTGGAGGAAGACTTTCCTTCTCACCTGTATCTAGCCAAGCTTGTTGAACTGAATAGGAAGCTGATTTTTTATGTGTCTACTATGTTGTTTTGCATCTGAAGCTATCCTGTAAAGCAGCTTCTTTACAATAATGGAAACAAGGAGCTATAATCATTGTGTGCTATTCCTTGTTCAACTTTTTCATCAGGGTTTTAACTTTTTATAATAAGAAATCTCCTTTTTCATTTATGAGTTTGGCCTGTATAGCCTTGCAAATTCCAGCTGGCTTACTGAAAATATTGTTAATGAATATGTTCCATCCTCCCCTTCCCCCCGATAATATCTTATTAGGTTGTATTCATGCTGAAGTGGCAACTTCAAATTTGAGTTACCCGTTTGATCTTTTCTGATGGACAGATAATCTGCTCATGTCCTTTACTTTACGTGATGAAACGGAGGAAGATCATTAACTTCACAATCAATGAATTGTCAGCAGTTTCTGATAACACAAAATTGCTTGTGCCATCTGGGACATTTATGCATACTATTCCTATTTCAGTGGCCTATTTATTGTACATGGTAAGCAGGTCGGCATATTCCCCGCTTTTTTTTTCTATGTTGAAACTCCATTTTACAGTGTCTCTACTGCTAATTGAAAGCTAGTCACTATGGAGTCTGTCCGAGGAGTGAATGTTCCTGTGTACACCACACTTAGACAGACCACTGTGGTCTTCACTATGGTTGCAGAGTGGATATTGGCTAGTCAAAAGTATACATCTTCTGTTATTGGCAGGTATCTCATCCTTTACTTCTATTCAGATGGTTGGATGATCACAAAATGCTTATGTGAACGTAGAACTTCAGTTTCCTGTTGTACTCTAGATTCTTTTCTTTAGACCTCTGAATTTTAGTGAAAAGAAAGGGAGTGGATCTATATGTACGCGCTAGAAAGGAACAAGATCGTTGTGTAGTCTGTTGTGAAGAATCAGATGGTCAAACGACGAGAAAGGATGTTCTTGGATTTTAGGATTTCCTGGACTGTATCTTTTATGGCAACATGCTGCACTGTCTAAAATTAAGGACTGCCTGTGTAGCCTGCACTTTTGTAATAAAAACATCACACTTCTTCATTGGCTTCCCAAGATTCAACTCAAATATTAGGTTTATTAGAAAACTAGGGCAAAAATCAGCTAGACTTTTCAAGACTCTTAAGACTAACTTAAAAGCAGGAGTACCGGCCTAATAATATTATGATGGGCTGTACCTGGTACATCTTGAGATTTTCAGTGCTTTTCATTCTAAAAGATGGGAAAAAGGCTTGTTTGGTCAATGGCATTTTTACATGGTTCTGAGCTTTTAACCTTGGGCTGTGAATTTTTGTTAGTATTAGTATGGCTCGAGAACAAGCTTCTTCCCTCACCCATCATCACATCTTGAATTTGGAATACTTGTATCAAATCCGCATTTAACTCCAACAACGGGTCTTTTCAGTGTTGGGTTGATTGTCCTTGGTGCATTTGTTGCTGGAGCAAGGGACTTGTCGTTCGACTTCTATGGCTACTTTGTTGTCTTCTTGGCCAATATCACAACTGCAATATACCTTGCAACCATAGCCCGTGTTGGTAATATATACTGTTCTAGGACTATCTTGGTGAATCGCATTGTGGTGTTGCCCTCTAACCTGTTTCTCATTTCTTTGATGTTGATTCAGGAAAATCTAGTGGGTTGAATAGCTTTGGCTTGATGTGGTGTAATGGTAAAGGAACAATGTTATATCTCCGTGAAATCTTTCATGTCCTTCTCTTTCACATCAATATTCTCAGTTTTGTTCGAATCAGGATTTGTATGCGGACCATTGTTGCTGATCTGGACTTTTTTGACAGGTGACCTGGTCCTGGCCATGCGTTTTCCTTACTTGTTTTCACCTGGTTTCATGGTATAATAACCCTGTCCTTGAGGCATATAGTACACGTGCTTGAGATTTCCATCAATCCAACTTTTTATCTCCGTCACATATTTGATTTTCCGAACTGCATATGGCAGTTGCTTCATCTGCGTATTTCTTCAGGCATGCTCCACTTGTCATGGCAGGTTGTTCTGTTCTGCTCCTGCATGCTGGCCTTCGTCTTAAATTACAGCATATTCCTGAACACAACTCTCAACTCAGCACTTACTCAAACCATATGGGGAAACCTTAAGGTAACTTTACTAGCTACACCTTCCGCGAGGTTACCCTTGTGCTGTTCTGCATCGATATAAGTTTGAACTATCCATGTGGTTGCTTCGGATGGATTTGCAGAAATGCAGATGAATTTTAAGATCAGGAGTAAATGAAAAAAATCAATCGTCATATCTTTTGTTGATGAATTATTGACCTAAGCTTGTGGCCCTTTGTAATGGGTATGGTGTCACCAAATAGTGAGTGACAATGTGGAGAAAAGCTTTCCATGCTGCTATCCCCACTTATGTCCTTTTCCTATGCTAAGATGCAATCAGTTGGTTGTTTGATTATTTCCTTCATCAGTATTGATGCACATAACAATATCAATTGTATTGTTCCATTATGTGCTGGTTTCAGGATCTGTTCCCAATAGGACTTGGGTGGATGATTTTTGGTGGGCTTCCATTTGACTTGGTGAGTGAAAATCGCCTCATCTGTCCACATCCCATCCGAGTTCGACTGAGCCTTATCCTGATTTAACAGTGTATGGCTTTTATTTGTGCAGTTGAATGTGATAGGCCAGCTGCTCGGCTTCATTGGCTCTGGCCTATATGCTTACTTCAAGCTCATTGGAAAGTAACTATTGTCCGGTACGATTCGCCGGATTATTTTGGTGACTAGTGACCCTTTTGCAATCGTTACTGAACTAGTTGTCCTACCTAACTATAAATCTAGACAGGAACCGATCAATACTGAGAGGCTATGATCTTTAGGGGGCCATTGAGCAGAGAGTAGGGTGTTTTTGGGTTTAGAGTAGAATGCTTCAAGGGCTTTCTGGGCTCGATCTTCTTTGTCAAGGAAGAGTCATCCATCGTCTGGAGAAAAGCCAGTTGCGAGGAGATGGTGTCGTATTCAGTCTCAACATAACCTGTAGGTGCATTTTTCATTCCTGTTGCGTCACAAAGGAATGATAATGATGGAAATTGTAGAGAAGTGAAATGATTTTATGACACTGACTAATATTTATGCGGAGAGCTAACATGGTAGTATTTACACGTAGTTGGGCATGAATGTTTGGTACAGCTTTAGCTAGCATGATGCTTGCTACTGTGATTATTGAAAAAACAAATGGAAAAATGGCTAGCAAAAGTAACTTAGAATTTTATTATTATTAGTGGAAAAGACTGAAGTGCATAATTCATGTAGATCATAAATTGTTCTTAAAAGAATTATCATTTATTAAAATTTATATCTAGTAGGAGTAATAAGATAAATTCAAAAATATATTTTTGGTTCTCTTTCTTCACCTGAAGATAATTTAAAAATTTTAATAATCAAGTAATAACTTATACAAATTTCAAGCTATTTAGGAATAAATGAAATTGTATTCCTCAAACCAACTTGTTTTTTTTTTTACCAAAAAACAAATTGGTAATGTCGACTTGCTGAAAATTTTCATTTTTCTATAAAGCCCTAGTCTTTTTTTTCTAAACTCGCTCTCTAAAATGTTTAGTTTTGAATGTTCTTTCAACAATGAAATTCTTTAAAAGAATAACTCTAAAAAAATCCCAACACACTTACTTGACCGCCAAAGCCATGGCTAAAACCCTCCCCCGCAGCCTCACCAATTTTCTGTGGCAACCAAGCAAAGCAGATAAGCGCCTCAACAACCACATCCTCACTCCCTTCCGTCCATCTTCATACCACCACAATCCATCTCCAACGCTTGTCCTTACCAACGTGTATCACCGGCGATGACGACCGCCGTCATCATCTCCTGCTGCAAGAGCCCCCGGATCGCCTCCACTACTACACCGCCAGCCACCTCAAAGTCCCCTTGCCCCCGCCCTCTCCTAGCCGCCCGGATCCCCAACCTTTCCTTCCTCCGGGCCGCCGCGAAGACATCGTCCGCTGCCGCAGCCGTCATCCCTGCCCTCGTCCTAGGATCGCCGCTCCCGGCCCTCGCGGAGGAGTTCGAGAAGGCTGCCCTGTTCGACTTCAACCTCACCCTCCCGATCATGATGGTTCAGTTCCTCCTCCTCATGTTCGCCCTAGACAAGGTCTACTTCACCCCTCTCGGGAAATTCATGGACGAGAGGGACGCCGCTATCAGGGAGAAGCTCAACAGCGTCAAGGACACCTCCGCGGAGGTCAAGGAGCTCGAGGAGCAGGCCGCCGCCGTCATGCGCGCCGCCCGCGCTGAGATCTCCGCTGCCCTCAACAAGATGAAGAAGGAAACGCAGGAGGAGCTGGACGCGAAGCTCGCGGAGGCGAAGAAGAAGGTGGAGGCGGAGCTGCAGGAGGCATTGGGGAACCTCGAGAGACAGAAGGAAGAGACCATCCTGGCCCTCGACTCGCAAATCGCCGCACTCAGCCAGGAGATTGTCAGAAAGGTCCTCCCTATCTAATGAAAATGAATTCCTCCTCCTACATCGACGAAACCGGAATCCGTTTGAAACAATCTGCTCTCTTGCTCTTCTTCTCCTGGATTTCGCATGTAAATCGTGTTCTAGGGATTTTGCCGCCATTGTATTCAATAGATAAAAGGATTTAACTGCCGAAGCGCTGGGTCGCCTGTGCAAGGTGTCGAAGGGGCGGGTCTGGCTGCTTCAGCTTCACAGCAGCTCAGATGGCGCAGACTCAGCTGCCTTCGCTTGACCCATTTTGCATTCCTAACACCCGTCTTGCCATTGAATGGACTTTGGTCACACAATTTCCATTTCTGGTTTCTGAGCTCGTCAAATCGCCAACATCTCTGGCATGAAGTTGCTATATTGTCCATTCCGCGGCAGGGATCCAGCCACCCGCCGCTGACATGCTCATTTTCGTCAATCCGTCTCTCCTGTACATTTCAAAACTTATCCTACTTGCGGCCAATGCCAATTGCTAATCTGACTATAGAACCTCTTGTCATGCCGACGGGGATGAGTGATCAATGCATCCAACTCCTGATGCAATGTATCCTTCCTGTCATCACAGGATGCACCGCCTTCGGTAGCCATTTCATCATCCTGCAGCAAAGTTACCGTGACCCTCAAATTACGAGGATTGTTTCTCGTTACCGTTATTCTAAAAAATATTTGACAAAATATGGATACGTGGCATCACCTTTTCTCGAACCAAACTTTAAAATCTTTCTTTATAGCCTTAAATCGATATTTTGAATTTTATGGCATCGATGTTATTCGAATATATGATTCGCCGTCACGTATAGTAACTATCCGAAAAAATATCGATTTGTGGCCCAACTTTTTACCGACTTTCTTTTGTGGCATAAACTTTGAAATATTTCTTTTATAACCTTAAATTAATATTTTGAATCGTTGGCATTATTGTAATGGTGTTACTCGAATCTACGATTTGTCGAAGGTTGTGACGCGATATATTTTAATACTACTTTTTTTTCTACGTATGCATAAGGTGTTCTGAGATGGTTTATCTCTTGAAATAAGGTTAAAAGAGAAAACCCTAATTTGATCTTAATTCGGGAGAAAGGGCAGTGACATTCGGGGCAGAGGAATTCGAAAATGCACTTCATTTTTGTTTGGTCGGATCAACAATGAGTATAGTGAGGGCATGGAAATGAGTGTGGCCTCGACGATTTCAACTTCCATTTTCCCAACCATATTTGCAAGCACATATTACTAATTGTCATGTTCACGTCCTAAAGTAAAAGCAAACCACAAAGTTATTCATCCTGAAAGGTTGTTAGTCGATGAGTACGATAGCTTTCTATTGGAAATGTTTGTTCTTAAAGTATTTTACTCTCAATGAAATGTCTTAAATATGTATTAGTTGTATGAGTTGTCTCGATGAAAAATGTTTTTGAAGTTGTCTTAGAATAATGCTATAAAAATTTCAAAATATTGATTTAAGGCTATATAAAAAGATGTCAAGCTTATACCATAAAAGAAAGTAGGCGAAAAGTTGGGACCACAAATCAATATTTCGCGGAATAACTATGACCTTTGGGTAACGGCAAATCGTAGATTCAGGTAACGCCGTTTATATAAGGCCATAAAGGATAATATCAATTTAAGGTTATGGAAGAAAGATTTTAAGGTTCAGCCTATAAACGAAAGTTTAAGAAAAAATGATGACACAAATCGATATTTTGTCGAAATAATTTTTCATTGTCAAAGGTTCAAAATTTCTTGAAATAGCTACTTTGCTTAAGGAAGAAAGTCCATACTTCAACTAGCAAGTTTGGTTTAAGGAGAAAATCAATACTTTAACTAGTTACATAGATTTTTTGGGAAGAAATCACTATTTCAAATAAGGATTAGATGATGTTCGACTTGAAATACAAATATAAGTAGACATTAAGTTATACTAACACCTCGTAGCATCTGATATGGTATATCATAGAGACTTAATCACTTCCAAACTATCACCTCCCGTTTGGGCCCAAAAGAAAAACAAATGAAATTGTTGCCACAAATAAAAATTGTCCTATAATTGGGGCCATAAACGTATATTTTGCTTTTTTCTAAATCCACGTCACTCAACCACGTAGGAAAGAAAATGCATTCTGTTAGGCCACGTAGGACACGTCCATTGACGCCATCATGGTAAGGCCATAAACAAAATAATATCTAAAGTTCGGGACACAAAAGAAAAAAATGAAGTTGTGACCACAAATGAAAGTCGGCTTGTAATTGAGGCCATAAACGTATATTTTTGCCCAAAAATTAATAGCTTATGATTTTCCTTTCGCTTTTATTTACCCATTTCTTTATACGAGAAGGAATTCATTAGTAGAAGTAACGATTTCATCCTAGACAACCTAAGTCACTAAAATCAAATAACGACTTCATTCATAAAATAAAATTGCTATTTAAAACATCAATTTAATGGTGATAATAGACAAATTATAAAATTCGTAACAATTTTTTGTAAAAAAATTCTAAAACAACGGTGGACACAAAATTCATTTTAGCGTGGCAATTTTAACAATAACCCAAATATCAAGGCGTTTAATCCGTTTGATATTTATCTCTTGTCGATAATGTAATACTTATGTGTTGTGATAATTAAATGAAGTACCTAGCTAAAAATAAGCAACACATCTCTTACCAAAGTTTTTTCCCACCTTTCGCAACACCTCCGTGCACTTAAGTTTTTGCCCCCACTTGGTGTTGAAGTCGGAAAACAACTTCTGTTGTCAAATTTTTTTTAAAAAAAGATTGTATTTTGAAAATGTAATGAAAAAAATAAATATCTCTATTATATCTCACTTACCGTTTTAAAAAAATACAGATGATGAAAGCATTACTTTTATTCGACGGCTTTTCAAGAACAAAACAACGATAAGAGATTCTAACTTTGCATGGCAAGTACTTATTGTAAATTGCTTTTATGAAAATAATATGACATTCGAAGCCCCCCTTTTTTTAATATAACTTTATTTTACTAAAATGAGTTTTAAAATTAAATTTGATAATTTTTTAATAATTACTATATAAGAACAAACCGAAACCGACTTCCCACCGACATAATAACAACATGGCATTTCGGAGACGGAGCCAGCCGACTCCCTCCACTTCCTTCATTTTCTCGGTGGGTGTTCCCACGGGAAGTTACGGCTCAATCATCGGAGGAGTGGAGGTGAGTTTTTAGGATTTCGACTTGGTTTGCAGGCGATGGCGCGAGGAAGTCGTCGTAGTAGTCGCAGGAGTTGAGCGGTCTCCGATTCTGAGTCGCCTGCCCTTCCGTGGTTCCGGCGTTTCTCAGGGAAGGGAAACGAGCGATGGCGTCTAAGGAAATGGAACTTGCAAGACCGTCTTGCCTCGGTTCCATCTGCAAATATGCCACAGGGAGAAATTGTCCACTGAAGCTTCTAACCTTGTGGATGATTCTATTATTTCTCAGATTGGGCAAAGTAACAGCAGGGACCCGACAGCTTCCAGGGCCAATCCAACGCTGCCTGGCGTTTTTAACTGCAGAAACTGGATTGTAAACTGCTGCCATGGTAAACTCTTCTAGTACTCTTCAAGATTGAACCTACCGATGCATGCCCCGCTTTTGACAAACCAGAGTGATGATTTGGCGAACTACTTGCCTTTGTCTTTTGGGAAAATTTATTTGCCCTCTGAAAATAGGTGAAATATATAGTACTAGTTTTTCTTTTGGGAAACTTTGTCAATTTCATTTTCGCTTTGTGTCCCAGTTCTATTTTTTGATTGCATCGATCTTCTCTGTTATCACAAACCAATGACACCCTTTAAGCAGATGATAAAAAATTGGTTAATTTTACACCGGTAGTACCTGTCCCGTGTTAGCATTCCCTCCCCTCTCCTCCATCCTTTGTCATTCCCCTTTTTACACTGCCCATATAGCACCAGATCTCTATCATGAAGATAGTCCGTGAAGCCCCACCATTGTCACCCTCCATGAGGTGATGACCTCCAGGACCAAGATCTACTTTGCAACGAAAGCAGCTTGTCCATGGAAGTAAGCTTTTCTTGATGATCTACAAGGCTTGGCTACAGGAGGCCCTCTGCCCAGGCCTACTTCCAGCCGGTGATCTTCACCTTTGGTTTCATGTCTCCGCCTTTGGGAGGGAAACCTGGCTGTAGTGGACATTGGATCGAGCGCCTTCTCTTAGTAGATGCAACAGGACGTGCTGCTACCCAACATGTGTGGGATGCTGTCCTGTGTCGCACCTAGGCCGATATCCGGCCTTGCGGAGAATGATTCTGTACATGCTGTTGACCAGCCGTTTCAGGACGACAGCATCATGGCATTTATCCAGGAAATTTTGCGCGAGGGATTTCGAGTGCAGAACGGCTGCAAGGGAGGGAGTACTCCGACAGAGTTGTGAATCTGCAGGAGAAGGGGTTGTCCAAACGATCCACATTCGATCAACCTCAGTGATTGCACATTATGTCAAACTATTTTGACAAGCACTAATTAATTACTTTTTTTCCTCTCAATAAAGGCATACTAATAGTTATTTGAGCTTGTATTTAAATTAATTTTATCTGTACTTTTCTTAAATTTTTTTTAAGATACCAAATCCCGTTTTAAAAAAGAAACCAAAAAAGTCGAACGGAGTAACTTTTTATTTCATTTGTTTAAGTTTATGTGCGTAATATAGGAAGTGGCTAACGGTAGGTGCACGTAACCGTTACGTGCTTTACTAAATTCGACCAAAATTTTAGTAATCATTACTAAAAATCGACTTTTTTTAGTAAAATGATTAGTAAATTACTAAAAAAAGTTAGTAATCGGTTACTAATTTTTCACTGTTTGACCATTCGGAAAGTTACTAATCTACGTTTAGTAAATCGGCCGAAAAATTTACTAAACTTCTTAGTAACCGATTACTAAAAATAACGTTACTAAAAATTACTAAACTTTTTAGTAACTTTTTTTAGTAATCGTTACTAAAATTTCACTGTTCAACTTTAGTAATCGGTTACTAAAAAGTTTAGTAATTTTTTCCGTCGATTTACTAAACCTAGTTTAGTAACTTTCCGAATGGTCAAACAGTGAAAAATTAGTAACGGTTACTAATTTTTTGTAGTAAAATTTATAATACTAGTAATTTTCCAGGTATGCCGTCCGGAGATTTTAGTAATGATTTACTAATTTTGTAACCGAAATTAGTAAATTATTGTTTAACATAGTAAAGTCGTTAGTAAATTACTAAATTTTTAATTTTTTTTCGTAATCGTTTACTATCTTTTGAACAAAATTCAGTAATCGATTACTAAACTTTTTAGTAATTTACTAACTGAACAGTACATTCCGATCCTAAAACCGAACCTACTTTCAGTGTGAAATTACCATTTTACCCTTACAATAAATTACAAAATCGTTTACGAATTTTCAGTCCGAACCTAAAACCGAACCTATTTATAATTTTACCGCAGGGGTAAAATGGTAATTTCACACTGAAAGTAGGTTCGGTTTTAGGTTCGGAATGTACTGTCCTATTTAGTAAATTACAAAAAAGTTTAGTAATCGATTATTAAATTTCGTTCAAAAAATAGTAAACGATTACGAAAAAAAAGGACGACTTTAGTAATTTACTAACGACTTGACTATGTTACACTGTAATTTACTAATTTCTTTTGCAAAATTAGTAAATCATTACTAAAATCTCCGGACGGCGTACTTGAAAAATTACTAGTATTACAAATTTTACCACAAAAAATTAGTAACCGTTACTAATTTTTCACTGTTTGACCATTCGAAAAGTTACTAAACTAGGTTTAGTAAATCGGCGGAAAAAATTACTAAACTTTTTAGTAACCGATTACTAAAGTTGAACAGTGAAATTTTAGTAACGATTACTAAAAAAAACTATCAAATCACCGTTATTTTTAGTAATCGGTTACTAAAAAGTTTAGTAAATTTTTCCGCAGATTTACTAAACCTAGTTTAGTAACTTTCTTAATGGTCAAATAGTGAAAAATTAGTAACGGATTACTAATGTTTTTTAGTAATTTACTAACGATTTTACTAAAAAACATCGATTTTTAGTAAATTTTACTAAAAAAAAATCGATTTTAGTAAATAACGTAATGGTTCGTAATATACGGTTTCCAAATGGCGGATAAATCAAGTGCTTTGTTCGCCAAGAAAGCATTTATCATCCCGACTATCCTTTTACTTGGAAGTCACTGCTCAACTTTTTTTATTTTTTAATAACGATTCCTTGATTATATTTGGAGAATTTTTTAAAATTAACTGCAAAAATTTTACGGACAATGAAACAAACCTCGTCAAAACCCAATCAAGACATGACATGCATGATATAGAAAATCTTATACTAGAAGATTAAGGCGACTCTTTTTTAAACTCCAGGGTACGGATCGGATCGCCCTTTTTATTCTCACACTCCCTCACTGCCCTTCTTTCCCAGTGTTCATAAAAAAAAGCGGACGCCCATCCACTAAAATCGAACCACAAGCACAGGAAGAGAAGGAAGGCGAGTGCACGAAGAGGAAAACCCTAACTCTCCCACTCCCGGCAAACTGCCTCCGCATCGTCCGCTGCCGGGGCTGTCCCCCGTTGTGGAGTTACGCTTAATCGGAGGAGGAGGAGGAGGAGGAGGAGAGGGACGGAGGTACGGGACTGAAATTAGGGTTCCGGCGATGTCGTGAGGGAGGTGCGTCGTCGCAGGTGGTGACGGGCTTTTGATCCGGAGGCGTTTGGATTTCCTTTGTTTTGGAGTTTTTAAGGTAAAGGGAAGGGAAGGACTAGGGCGATGCTGCCCTCGGACAAGGAGCTGGAAGCGCAGCTCTTGGATGCGGGGAAGAAGCTCATAAGCCCTCCATCTTCGACCGATCAGCTTCTCCCTCTCCTCGACGTAACGTCGTTGATTTCCTTTATTTTTCTTTATTTTTCTGGTGTTAGAATTTCAAGGATGTATTGGGCTTTTAAGGTCATTGATTCTCATTATGCTGCTTCGGTGGTCGCAGCATGTTGAGGATTGCCTCTCTAAAGTGGAGCAGTCCCCTCGGAAATCAATGCAGGAGGCTCTGTCTACTCTGCAGAAGGCATTGGTAGCCGAGGAACTCCTTAAACACTCTGAACCCGATGTACAGATCGCCGTGGCCTCATGCATCAGCGAGATTACCAGGATAAGTGCACCGGAAGCTCCTTACGAGGACGATGCCATGAAGGTAATTTGGTGGGTCAGTATGTAGTGATGAGGTCGCTAAACTACTTGGACCATAATTTCGTATCTGTTCTTCTATCTTTCCTGCTTGTAGGAGGTTTTCCAATTGATTGTTTCGTCCTTTGGAAATCTATCCACCTTGTCTAGCCGGTCTTATGTGAAAAGGGTTTCCATTCTTGAGACTGTTGCAAAGGTCAGGTCATGCGTTGTTATGCTGGATCTTGAGTGTGATTCTCTCATCATCGAAATGTTCAGACATTTCCTGAAGGAAATCAGGTTAGTTATTTTCCTTAGAACTCGAGATGGCCTGATATCTTCGATGACATGCTTTGACTGTTTTGGATTCGGAGCACTGTCTGGAATGGGAAACACTTGGAATGTGATGATTCTACTATTCCACCTGACTGTTTTGCATGTAATCTAGCTCGTCTGAACTGAGGCTTTTTATCAGGTTTCCTGTAGATTTGGAATTGGTCTACACTTTCAAATGCTTTTTTTCAAATCTTTCTTTAGACTGGGATATCTCCTGTAACTGTGCAATTCTTACACCATCGACTGCTTTAGCTATAGACACGATAGTTAAGTAAATACTTTCAGGGACTACCATGAGGAGAATGTCTTCACTTCCATGGAAACTATCATGACCCTTGTAATAGATGAAAGTGAGGATATCACACCAGAACTCCTATTTCCGGTGCTGGACAGTGTGAAAAAGGATGAGGTTAGATCTTCATTTTGGATGCAGTATTTTTGTTATTACCGTAGGATTCTGCTTTGTTCATCTATCTCCTTTTGTTCTTTCAGAGTTATTCTCCCATGGCAAAGAAGTTGGGAGAGAAAGTGCTGAAGAATTGTGCTATGAAGCTGAAACCTTACCTTAGTGAGATAATAAATTCGCTAGGAGCTAATTTGGATGATTTCAACGCTATTGTTGCTTCAGTTTGTTCTGGCACAAATGGAGTTGCGGAGGAAAGCAATGCACATATTGTAAGTATCCAATCTTGCTTTCATCATCAGAATATGAATTTCAATTGTTCCTATAGGACTATGGAAATGAACTGTGTGTTGATTATCCTGTGATTTAAGATGCACGTTTTTGCATTGAAAATGTGACACCATTTTTCTTCTCATTTTAATCATTTTGAAACTTTTTTGGTGCCTAACTCCGAAAAAAAACGGAAAAGGATGCAATTATTTGGCATTGCTGGTCTTGGCCTATATTGACGTCTTTAACATGTTTAATAATTTGTTTAGTGACAGGTTAGGAAGTTCTTATTTTTCTTCTGGGCACCCGATGATTTGTATCATAGTCGTATTTTATTTGAAAATTTATTTGCTTTTCCTGTTAGATGACTGAGGAGAGGCCTGTCTTGCCACTGGATGGTCCTGACTCAGTTGCATCACCACATACCGTAGGGAACAATGGTTTGACCTCAACAGATAAGAGTTTAGTTGACTCAAGTAACTTGAAGAAGGAAGAGGATGATGGGGATTATGCTGCTTCTAAAGAATCAAATAATGTCAATAGAGATAAACAATTGGATAATGACATTGTGGCTGAAGTGGAACAGCAACCTGAACAAAACAGTGAGAAAGCAGGAAAGGAATTGAGTTCCTCTGCTGAAGCTATTAACCTTGTGAACGATTCTATGATTGCTGAGGATGGCTCTCAAAAAAAGGAAGAGCAGGAACCTGATAACCAGTCAATGTCACCGTTGCCACCGGTTTTACCAGCAGAGAGTGAAGTGGAAGCTGCAGCTGCGGTACCCTCTTCCAATACTCTTGAAAATGAATCTACTGATACCGGTTCGAAGAACCAGAATGATGAATTACCGACCAACAGCAAAGCTCATGAAAAAGGATCATCAAAACAGGAAGATGAAGTGGAAGAGGACGAAATTCCTTCTGTTGGCCTGGACAAGAGCAAACCAGAAGATAAAGAAGATTTATCCAGAGAAGTAGATGCTGCCAAGGAAGGTGGAATGAATGATAACAGTTGCAGTGCGGAGAAGACACTAACTGCTGAAGATTCAGTTAAAGACACAGAATCTACAAGTGATTCAGCTGCTACAAAATCGAATCAGTCAAAAAAGAAGGTAAATGCAAAGCCTGAGAAGAGGAAGGGAATATCAGGGAGGATTGACGCAGAAAAGGAGACAGCGAAACTACCAAAGCAGGGAAAGGATGCTTTGAAGTCGTCCAAAAATTCTGATAAGAAAGTATGTGTCACTGGCATTTTGGAGTTGTTTTGGCTGGGTTTTCTTGCCGTGGTAAATTTTGTTTCTTGTACAGGAAATGGTTCAGCCTCTAAAAGGTTCTGGTAAAGGGAAGCCATGCTCAGTTGAAACCCCTAAAGGCAGTTTGAAGAGAGAGGATACACCAGGCAAAGAGGAGGTAGGGCTCTCCTTTCTGGTTTAAGTCATCTTTTATATTTATTTATTTAGTGATATGAGAAAGGGGGGGGGGGGTCTTAATCTGTTGGGATATTGTATTTTCTTGGGAAAAGAGAAGTCGTGCTTTCCTTTCAGGCCAACCTTACTGTTTTAGCAGCCATTTCTCATATTCTCATTTTGCTTTTTCCTGTTTGATAGAGAGCCAGATTGCTTGATCTGAGGTTATAACTTCTTAAATCTGTTAGGAAAAGTCATGCTTTCCTTTCATTCCAACCCTTACCATATTAGCAGCCATTTCTCTCATCTTACTCAATTCCTTCCCTGTCTGAAGGAGAGCCAGACTGCTTCATCCGAGATTATAACTTCTTAAATTCTCTGATTTAGTGGAAATGATTATATTTACATATTTAGGATGCCAAAGTCAATGTTAGTCTTATTGTGACTCTCTATGGGTAGGCCAAAGACAGGTCTTCTTTTATTTGGTTAAAACATGATATCTGGCAGTTTACTTGTCAATTCCCTTGACATGCATTGTTATGAAGCTTAGTTCTCTTCTCAATGTCCACTTTCATCAGGTGTTACCAGTCTCCACTTGGCTGGTCCAGTTAGATAAACTGATCACAAGGCCTAATTTTCCGGGCTAATGTGGATTTCTTTCTTTTTCTCTTTGTGAAAAATTGAAATTCATTGACTATCTTTGTGTCAGTGGGACAAGGATCTCTGTGGCCCGATTTGGGATAGATAGTTCAATTGTTTTTTAAATGGTTGCATTTCCTGTAGGATTTGCTAAATTGATCTCCAGGGAATCTTTACCTGCAGCTTACAATATAAAAAGCAAAATAAAATAAAAGAGGTTTTTCTATTTCTTCTTGACATGATTAGGGAGCTTTTTCTTGTCTTAAAATAGGTTTGTTCCTAGAGTTCAATAGATTTACAAAATAAATGTTTGACATGATTAATGATTGATCAGGGTAATGGCGCCAAAAAGGATGGAGCAGCACTGGTTGGCTCAAAAATAAAAGTCTGGTGGCCAATGGATAAAGCGTATGTGACACATCTCTGTAAATATATCCTTTGCAGAATGCGGATTAGGCTGAAACCACAATACAATCCATGGTTGATCTGGTTTTATTCTTCTTTTTCTTCTTTTCAAGCAAATCCTTACACTTTTTTGCTGTCCATTCATATCTTCTTTTTTTCTTTTTTGATAGGTTTTACAAAGGTCGTGTGGTGGATTTTGATGCTGTGACCAAGAAACATAGGGTGAGATGCTGTTATCACAATTTCTATTCTTTAACTTCTCATGTGGTCTATATGTATATGTCTGCTCATATGTTTCCCATATGATTTGCTTGTGCAGATCCTATATTTTGACGGTGATGTGGAGGTACTCTCTCTTAGAAAAGAAAGATGGGAGATTATTAAAGACAATTCCAGAGATGAGGTGGGTCCTTTTGCCATTGAAATTGGCTTTCCGTCGCTAAATTTTTGTCTTGCTTGAAATTAGACTGCCACCAGCTTAAAAAAAAAATGGCTCTTTTTCATGCTTATAGGATGAAGGAGAGGAAAGTGAAAGTTCAGATGCCTCTCTGGAAAGGTACAGCCCTTCAGAACTTGAAATTATGGTTTGAGACTATTTTGAAATCTGGTTGAAACGGTCATACTATATCTGTTTTGATAGGATGACTTCTTCTGAATTTGAAATATTTATGCAGCAAACCTTGGTGTAAGGCTCCAAGGAAGATGAGATAAAACAAATCTTGCTTTACTGTCTTCTTATTGTTGTAGTCCGGTTAAGTCTCAGCCGCTAGAAAATTTCATGATACCAAGAATTGATTTGGATCTTAACATTTGAAAAAATCTTTTCATGCCACTGGATATGTCTGCTATTGTAATGAGAGTAAGATTGATCGAAAGTGGGACTGCTGCATATGTAAAAAGGGGAAGTTGACTTGCTAGGTTTGTGGTGATATTTTACAAGCCATTTTTCCATCTCACCATCTCCGTTGTCATGGAAGTGCTGAGATAGTTCTCAATGCCTATCAGCTTTCTTAGAAAATGCTTGTATCGGGTCTCTGCTTTGGTTTGAGAAGTACGAGTTAGATGACAATAATTAGATGCCGAGTTGCACCATTTGATGGTTATGGAAATTCTGGTCAATTTATTTCTACCTGTCAATTCATAACTTGGAATCCTTCATGTTCTTTGGGTATCAGGCCTCCAAAGAGCGCAAAACTGAAGGCAACTCAGTCTGCAACTAAACAAGGAAAATTGGTTTCCACACCGAAACAGTATGTTTCAATGCCTGGGATGCTCATCTCCGGCTCCCTTCTTTGGGGTATCGACAGGTTGTCTAATAAATGCATATTCTGATTTCTCATTTGCAGGATTGTCGGAGTTTCCTCATCCAGCAAGCTGAAGGGTGGCATTGCAACATCTGCGGCAAATCATAAATCTAAGGAAGGGAGCAAAGCCAACGACCCTGGTGGAGAGTCTAGTTTCCGTACTCCTAAAGGCGGCCAGAAGTCCATTGACGCTAGTTTGGAGAAGGTTGATAAATCGAAGGACAAGGATGCCAGCACTTCTTCTAAAGTTATGAAACCTAAAGGTGATGTTTCCGGTCCCAAGGATCCCCTCAAATCAAAGCACGTTAACCTGGAGACCTCCGGCAAGTCGAAGTCCAAGCAGGAGAGCAACAGCAATCCTGTAGGGAAGCTACTGAAATCTCCCGGCAAGTCCGGCAGCAGAGATGATCCCAGCAAGGTTAAACCCAGTCCAGCGAAATCCGAAGACAGCGAAGCGACAGATGAAGAGGAGGAAGAAGACTCTCCCACCGTGGCCCCCCCTAGCAAAAAGGCGAGGAAGTTGTCTGGATCGTCCTCTGCTTCAACTGGCAGGGGTGGGAAGTCGGGCAGGGGAAAGAAGCGACGGCGAGGCGCTTGAGCCCATCTATATGATGATCGGTCAAGTCTTTTTTGGTCTGCTCGGCATCCCACACAAAACAGTCGGACTTGGCAGGAACTGGGACGCACGAGAACGAGAGGGGGGGGGGGGGGGGGGCAGTGTGGATGGTCAGATGTCTCTGTTGTTTTTTGAAACCTACATTAAGTTTTTTTTTTTATGATAATGGCCTTTCAGTAGTTAGTAGTAGTGTGCCCTGCCAAGATGGGACAAGGTTAGTTCAGGCTTCTTGTTTTGGATGTCTTTCCTCTACATATTGCATCATGATCGGAGAGATGTTAGAATATGGGGAGTGTTTTGGGAGGTTAAATGTGCTGGAATTATTAATCAAAATGTCTGGCGTATTTGGAATGGTGATGCCAAGGTTCCAGGATCAACATGGAAAGTAGTCGATGTTCTAGAACCAATTGGTAATATCTGAAGCTTCGAACCCCTTGTTTTATCAAATTCAAAAAGTTTGGCGCCTCCTTCGTCTGTTGCTGCAGTCTGTCCTTCCCAATTGCGACGCACTTCTGCATTCTCTTGTCGGAGAGTTTACTTTGGACGGACTGCCGACTACAATGAAATCTGAGAGGCGGTCAAGATTGAAGCATATTATTCCCATGGTTCCAACCCTTCCATCGTCATGGCATACTTTTTCTGCGTCACCTGGCTTCACGTTGCCGGACGGTCCGATCTTCTTATCTCCTCTCTTTTGTTTTCCGTGTTTTGTTGTGCATTCATTGGGGTAGAAACGATACTTAAGCTGGAACTCATAATTTGGTGAATTTGGTTTGGATATTGTGATTCGGTCCGGCCGAAGTTCCTTGGATTAAGTATAGCTGCCAACATACAATGAAAATAATCCCAAAAAAAAGTTAAGCTTTATAAGTATGACATTTTTTTTTTGAAACTTAAATTTATAAAGTATGATTTTCTTAATGATGTTTTCTAAAGTCAAATTATTATGACATTTTGGAACTATTTACTTTATTTCATTAATTTTTTTCCATTTAACGCTATTTCGAAACATAAATCCATTCCTGACATACCAAATCTAGTATATAACTCCGATTACTGCAAATAGGTGCTTGTCCTCGGGAACCTCTGCTTTTTCTGTGTTTTACTCGGAAGGATGCCCTGGCTTTTTGCCATTGTCAATCCACCAATTCTCCTATATAAAGAAGCCCCTCATAGTTCACCCCCTAATTCTAAAAATTTCATTATAAGATCATGACGGAGACATTGCAACCGACAACATCACTGAATTGTTTTGTAACAGGTACAATAAAATTCGTAATATCGGAAAGAATTGTTTTTATGGACAATTGTTTTTAAAGAACGGACAAATAAATAGTAAAGTAGTAATTCATATCATAAACTCCACGATTGGTTTTTGCTAGCAAATTTTGTATTTTCCCAAAACAAGTATTTCTTTAGAAATATTTTGTGAGTACTTTTATCCATTTCTTAATTTAGTAAAGCACTGGGGTTACGATTTTTTTTTTGGTTTTGTTTTTGTCAACAGCCAAATATTTTTTAAATGAATCATTTTATATGTTTGTGCAACTATTTTATAAATTATGGAAGATTTGTTTTTCTCTAGAAGATCCTTCTATCAAAACTTCAAAGAAAATGTTAGCATGAATAATTTCGTGAGCAAATATTTTGTACGAGCTGCATAGTTTTCGTATTTTGTATGTGTTCAACAACGAAAATTTTGGGCCATAGATCTTGGCGCCATTTGTGAATAAATAATCCAAGAGTACGGGCTTGAAGCGTACAAGGCCTTTCAGTGAGACAGTTGCGGAAACAAGCCGGGCGAAGGTTTACGGGCGAAACGGCTAACGAACGATAGAGGTTTCCATGCGACGAGGGTTTTCAAACGATACAGGAGGATGAAGCGACAGTTAGCGGAACGAACGAGGAAACTCTGCAGCGAAGGCTAGTGGGCGATATGGTCGATCGGTGGCTGTCATGGGAAGATTTAGACGATCTCGAGACAACGAAGGGAATAGTTGCCAAGAATACTCGAATGAAAAGGAGATATTTTGAAGACTGGCAACATGATTATTAAATAAATGTATAATATTTCATTTCCATATTCATGTAGGACTAGCGCAGTGTAAATAGTTTTCTTTACCTAGGCATTACACACACATACATCTCTACAGATAGGCAAATAGAATATTTTATCTTTTATCGTAAGCATTCTAGCATTCTTGTGACCTTATTTCCACCGAAGACATTGTCAATGACATCCATTAGTATTTCTGCTTAGGGTGGGGATAAAAGCCCAAACCTTGACATGGCTAGGGAACTGTCTGCCATCATGAGTACCCTCCAACTCTTAATGGAGAGGGTCAGTGCTATCGATGAGAAGCACGATACTTTCAAGGAAAGAATCGGCTCTAGAATGGACCTTGTTGTCCAGAACTTGGAGACCATCTCGGGAATACCAGGAGGCAACCCTATCAAAATGCAGGGTGAATCAGAGATTAATCTCCCGTAAGACTATGATGCCCATAAGACGTCAATAGCCGAAGTGAAGAAGAAAGTTGGCATCGATGACATTCCAGATATTTCCACAGGTCTCAAAGGAGTTGTACAATTCACCCTCCACTCGTGATCAACGAGAGGAGAACGACTGAACGACAGGTCTACCGGACTATATATGAACTTTCGATCCGTAGGAAGGAGAGCTTCTGATGACTTTCGTCCCTTTGAGGAAAACCATCATCTTGAATATATCCCTCAACCTCCGCACAGAAGAGGAGTGATGGCAAAGGAGGCAAGGGTTCCGACTGGCCTTGTTCTCGAAATAAGGGATTGTGTTGCAAGGCTAGTCGAGCAGGCTATCCCAGTGGCGAATGACCCAAACGAAGTCGTGCTTTATCGTGCTCCTTACCCGAAGAATATTGACAAGGATAATCCCAAGGGGGTATCGGGTACTTGAATTCACCCGTTTCTCAGGCGAAGAGGGTATATCCCTTGCATAACATATTACTCGCTTTACTTACCAGGTTGGAGAGGTTGCCACTAATGGGTACTGGAAACTCTGTTGGTTTCCTAGCTCCCTTATCAGAGCTGCCTTTATGTGGTATATCAACTTGCCTCTAAACTCAGTTCGCAATTGGGAAGAAATGCAAATGTAATTCACACTTGCATTCGCCTAGACCGATTCAGTGATAACTTTGTAGCACTTCACCTACATGAAATAACAACCTGGGGAACCTATGGTAGTATTCCTGAATAGGCTTCGAAAAGCGAGGATAAGATATAAGACTTCGGCATCTGAGGCCGAGCTTATCGCTATTGCTCAAGATTCCCTCTCCTCCGGCTTAGAAAAAAGTCGGAAGGAGAAGTCTTCAGGGATTGGAACGAGCTAGCTAGGAGGGCCATTCGTTATGAAAACTTGCGGAGAGTAAAGACCCAAGCGAAAGGGAGCCTAATCACAGGACCCTTGGTAACCTATCAAACTGACCCTGTAGTTAACGTCAGCGTCGTAGATTATGTGAAGGGACATTCCCTAACTTGCGACGAACTGGCAAAGAAAAACTTCATGGCCGAGGCTTCCCAGAAAACACAAGAAAAGAGAGAATACTCTTTTAACGAGGAAACAACAGGTGAAATCTTCGAGTTCATGATTCAAAACGGGTGATTTCGATTAAAAAAAGGGCACCGATTCCCTTGTACTGATAGAGAAAAGTTGAGAAATATTTGTAAATGGCATAGGTCCTTTACTCATGCCATCAAAGACTGCATCACGTCTAGAAACCTGGTGCATGACTTAATAAAGTCCAAAGAATTGTGTTTCCTAAACTCGGGAGACCAGACTCTGACTAAATCACAACCTTTTGGTGATCAATTTGTGATTAACGCCTTCGACGCTAATTGCTTGACTGATACATTTTCTTTGATTTAGAGGAACGAGGGTCAATCGATTGAGGCATGCGAGATAATCATCACCAACATGCTATTCAAGCGCTTGGTTAACAAAGGAATACTTCAACCCTATTGATTTCAAGAACATGTGACATCAACGTTGTCGTTGGCATATGGATGCGTTGCACACTACATACTAGTACCACACATTCTGGAATTACTTGCTCAATGAAAGGACAACAGAGTGGTACGACCTCAACCGCCTCGAAGAAATGGCTATCGGGATCACTGGTAGGCCATCCAGATATCACTAATGAGCGCCATCAAGAACAGAAGAGAACTCCAGCCACCGATCACGAGACAGAAGAGTTGCGTACCCCTGGGAACTCCTAAGGCGAGTCATTATGGGCGAGGACGAAAAAAGGGCCCCCGAAGCGAGAAACCTCCCAAGGGACGTGTAGTTGATCACCTCCAACACAAAACACAAAGGTCGAGAGGAAGATCCGAGTGACTTCCAGACGTTACGTCCTCCTGGATCAAGTCTTGTCCAAAAGGACTAATGAAAATGTCATCCTGAGATGCATCATCCTGGACGAAGTTATCCCCGTCATGATGGAGATACCTGACGGTTTGTCCGACGCTTATCAAGATGGAATCAAAATGAGTTGGTCGATCAGGCGACACAGGTTCTACTGGCCTTCAATGGTCAAGAATTGTATCGAGATGGTCTGAGCTTGTCAAGCTTGCCAATGATGCGGACCCCTGCTGTAGCCATGAGTATTATAATGAAACCATGACCTGTTAGGACGTGGGCACTAGACATCATAGGAGAAATCCATTTACATTCAAGCAGGGGAGACATGTACATACTTGTCGCCATGGACTACTTCACAAATGGGTAGAAGCGACAACCTATAAAGCGATAAATCAGAAAGACGTAATTCAGTTCATAAGAGCACCATTATCTACCGGTATGAGATTCCCCAGAGTATCGTAGTCGAATATGCAAAGGTGTTCAATGGAGAACTTATCGATGAATTCGCCAACGACTTCGGGTTCAAAGTGCTCAATTCATCCCCGTATTATGCTCAATTCAACGGGCAAGCGGAAGCTGCCAACAAACTAATAAAACTAGTTATATAGAGAATGATCGGGAACAACCCGCACACATGACATACTCTACTTCAAGAGACGTGGGCACTCGGGTTAACGAAAAGCAAGAGTACAGGTGTTGCCCCATTCAACTTGGTGTACTGCTACGACGCTGTGCTCCCTATACAAGTATGATATCGATCAGTCAGATTCTTCAAACACCACATAGAGCACGAGGGATATGAAGAGGACATGCACATTGAACTAGTAGAATTAGAAGGTGCTAGGATCAACGTGTTGAACCATCTAGAGGCTAACAAGAAGTTAGCCGACTACTACAATAAGAAAGTGATTCCCCGATCAACGTGTTGAACCATCAATGTCGCCCACTACTACAATAAGAAAGTGATTCCCCTATCGTTTGACAAAGGAGACAAGAAGTTAAGGCTACTAGAAGGGGTGCACAACTACCTTCACTGAAAATGGACCTCTAACTGAGAACGACCCTTCCAGGTAATTGAGACCCATCTTGGGAACTCATATCGCCTGGCGGAACTCGATGGGTCTGTGCACAATTTCAAGATCAACGACAAATATCTGAAGATGTATAAACCGTTGATATGGGAAGCACATCAAAACATTATTATTAAAAGATTTCCCGAAATGTGGAAAAACTAAAATCATGATGGTACTAGTGAGAAGGCAAAGAGGATAACAAACGCTTTGCACAAATTTGAGCCTATTCGCTCCAGCTCGTCCAGGGCTAACATCAAGGAGACAAATTTGTCTTCGATGCTCACACCGTGCTCGAGGATGGCGACAAACAAAGCGAGAAGGGAGCGCAAAGACTGTCACAAACATGCTTTAGTTAGTCGTCAACTGAAGCCAAAGACACAATGACTCACAAAGCGAAGTTAGGTTTCTTACCATGATGGCCTGGACTTGGGATCCTTGGGGACTTCCCTCACTTCGCCAGAAGAATCCTGGACGACAGGAACACTATTATTCGAAGGCTGTGGGTCTGCAACCATAACCTTTGAAATCGCGACAGGAGCACTGGCTCCAACTATGCTGGGGGCTCCTTCACTCCCACATCCTCCTTATGGCTAGGGCGGCTGCGATTGCCCAACCAAGAAGCAACAGAGACGTTATCGGGATGTTCCTTGTCATTGGTAACCTCGATCGGAGAGGAAACACCAGCAATACCTAACCGAAGAAAGGTGTTGCACATTTAAACACTTCACCATGAAAGCAATGGAAGAAAGAATGATTGAACACCCGTTGGCGAGGAACCAATGGGCAACCGCCTCACTAGTATTCTCTGTTGGCGACATATGGGTAGAAGTCGCGCGGGACGACCCATGAGACGCTCTCACTTTCACACATCCTTCTCGCGAAGTTGTAGCTGAATGGGATCCTTCAGCCCCAATGGCTTTCAACCTTTATCTTCTTGGCTTCTGCCAGAAGTGGAAAACCTGCTACAATCATGAACTGGGGTAGATGTCAAATTCATGATATCCTGCCTCATACCGGAAGATGATGACCCGTCGTTTGATGGTCGTTTCTTCACGGATTCCCCACATAGCTGAGGCTGTCCCTCCAACTGGTTTAAACTTCTTTCTCCAGCGAGGTGTTCCAATTGGGACGAGGCTTCCGATATAGACCATACACCGAACCATGACTTGGAGAGAGTAGGTGAACGACCATCGAATATTCCCTCAATGACACCTCCCCTAGAAAGGATTGACAGTTGGAATTGCTCAGCTGACCCAGAATCAGTAAGAGCAACATAGAGACGCTTGTCCAAAGGGCTGTTCATGTACTCAAAGAATGGAACTGCCAAAGACTAAGTAAAGCCCAATGGGCACAGAGTTGAGGGATGTAAACCACGAAGAATAAGTAAGTGGAATCCACGCTAACTAGGTCTCGAGGAATGAAAGCCGGTTGGAATCGATCCGCGTTCTCTAAGCGGTATGTCTCCCAGTTCTAAAGGAAAGGCCACCAACTAGAGACTACCTCGATGGTAGCCTTTGTGTAGCCGTCCATCAGGGCACGGATGCAGCCATCAACGCTGAAAGAAGACCAATATTGAGAAGAACTGGCTGAGATCAGGTCAGCCAGTTCATCCATCGGATGGACAAACTTAGTGAACCCCGAGAAATACAGGATAATGCAGAGGTAGACTATCCACATAGGAAGAAAAGAGAATACATTTTTCTATTTCTAGCTCACTACTAACCGAACCTCTTTTTGTTCCTTAGTCGTCTGTTACGAGTCTGGGAAGCCTGGTCCACAAAGGAACTCGTGCTAAAGAACTTAGTGAGAAAAGAAAGACCAATTGTCGTCTGTCGGACGCCCACGGAAATTGTTTGTATCCATCGTGGCTAGGTAAAGGCCGAGATAAACCAGGCTCAAGAGCAGGGTGCCAAAAGCCAGAGTGTCCTTGACGTCCGCGTTTGCAACGTCGATGAGACTGATGGCCACTCCGACCATAAATTGGCTGGGGCGTTTCTCTCGATTGCAGAAGATATACTTGGAAAAGCATTCCAAGTAAAACTCAAATTCCTTCTATGTCCCCATTTGTCGCTCTGAGGGGTTAAACACTAAGTCAGGGCACCGATAACCAAATCGAAGGGGGCTTTAGAAGGATAAAAGCCCATCAAGAAGTGGATGTCTTCCAAAGTGATCGACATGGGTCCCTTCGGAAGATAGAAACAGTTGACAACGAGATTCTAGAATGATAGAAATTCGGCACATACCAAAGAATTAGGTTCCATCAAGGCACGCGAGACGTTGATCAGGGTTTTTATCCCGATCGCCTTATACGCGTCGCGCTTCTTAGCCATCCATGTTGACATCCAGGAGTTGAAGTTATCCCCACTCCTCTAGGACGGGAATCAGTGGAGACTCGACCGCGAGGCAGGGCACTCCATCTCGTGGGCTTGAAGTCGCTACGAGCGAAGACAGCAGGTAGTCTACTGGTGTAAAAGAATGACCTTTCGACCCCCCAAAGCAGATAAAGCCTGAGTTTAGAGATGAAAGGGCCCAAAGTCTGCTGATTCTTCATAGTTATGCCGAGCTCTGATTCTGCGTCATGAATGTCGAGGACGTGGAATTTCGTTGCTTCGGCGTAAACACTCCGAAACCTTCTTCGTGGGTTGGGATGACCAGACCAACTCGAGACGGGGCAGAAGGAGCCATGGGGTTCGAAGAGTCGCTAGGGTTTCGAAAGTTGAACGAAGAAGAGAAATTATTTCTGAATGCCTGAGCGGGAAACTGTGCCCTTGCTTAGGTTCTTATAAAACCAGAAACCGACAAACATTCCTGGCCCAAGGAGGCCTATCTTCACTTGGAAACTTAGGGTGGCGCACGTGTCGCTCAAAGGAAGTAGACAAGCGAAGAGATTTAGAACGTACATCAATTTTCGTTCAAATTCATGGCACATCATATGGGTTTGTTGGAGAACTAGTGCATTTGACAACTAAAAGGAAATACAAGCAGCTTAGAGTACGACGCCTCTTCTCCAGGGATGATGTGTCGCATGCTAAGGAGTTTGAAAAGAAAGCCCTTGAGCTTCCCTAGCTGGCGCAAGGGTTTATCCCAGGAAGGTGAAGAGGAAGGCGCAAGGTACCTTGCCCACTCCCATGGCCGGGGACGACTCTCGGCTACAGCTGGAAACTTCACCCCACAGTGAAGATTCTGCTACGACTAGACCCTTTGAACAAGAGGACCCTGGTATTCGCGTGCGAGTCCAGATCTAACATTCCAAAGGCTATAAGGTGTTGGACATAGACTCCAAGGGGTCTTCATGATGCTTTCTCCTGGGGTGGTAGTGCCCATGACCGTATGGATGGAAAACGCGAAAAAACCCCAAGACCAAATGATTGCATTTATAGTGGGGATGACTAGAAGACAATGACTCCGTAATTAAGGCTGGGTAGCAGTTCGAGAGATTCACATCAGATCTCAAATTTGCTATAGCTAGACGTGGGTGTTATTATTTAATAAAAACAAATCGTATGAAGAGAAATCGCTTGATACAAAGGGGTTAAAACGACACTTGTTCTAAAGTTGAGTTTCCTTTTTAATAGCATTCATGGCCCAAAGGGTGCTCGAGAACACCACGGGACCAGGAAGGTCAAGTCAGTCGGAGCTATTTCCAGGGATGAGATTCATCCTTGTCACGGCTTCACTCGGGGCCTCTACCCTTCTAGAGGAGCTCATTGTGAAGCAGATGAGAGATTTTGGAGGGCGAGACACCACTTGCCTAGGGTGGTGGACATAGGCTCTCGAGTGGAGTAAGATGGTTGACATAGGTCCTTTTTGGGAGGCAAAAAGGCTGAAGGCACATAATCTCTATGTTGTAAGTGACATATTATGGTGGAGAAGCCAATCCAAGCGTCATTTATAGCGGGAGTATGGGGAATAAAATCTCTGACAAAGGATATTATTGAGAAAATCTTGGGGACCACAACAGGCGGATTCCAAAGATTTCAATAGATACGCCTTGAGGATATCAACAGTCAAGAAAAATATCGCAACCTGCACACATTACCAGGGAACGAGTGAATTAAATGCCAGGTCATTTTCAAGAAGAGACAGATTGCAGTCTATGACTCCGTCTTCCAGGAGGAGGTGTTGACATGATGGACTATCTTGGGCCTATTCTCTGACAAAGCCCACAGTAGGACGCGGCGCCCATGAGAGAAAAGACGGGACGCTCACGCTAGGGCTATAGCCTCAATCTATACGAACTACATGATTGATTAGGGACCCCAAGATCAGTGGGAGTCTACGGCCCACATCTGCATAGGCCACACGTCTCAAAGGACGGTTTATTAACTCCGAAGTCAGTGGAGTCTACAACCCACGTCCACACGAGTGGCACGTCTTAGAGGACAATTTGTTGACTCCGAGATCCACGGGGGTGGTTTAGATTAGAGGATCTTCAGAGGTCGTAACAGACCGGGTATAAAAGGGAGGAGATCTTCCCTTGGAAAATTCACGATCAATCAGCCAAACAGAAGCTTTGCTTTGCTCGTCACCCCTTAGGTTTTAGTTAGGAAATCCCCGGCCTGGGCGAACTCGCAAGGGTCTTTGGTCTACGCCTCCACCAACAGAGTGAGCAACCGTACCTCTGGTAACCAAACTCCGCCAGCACTCCACCGTCGGGACGAGCAACCGCAGTTCAGACAGCCAAATTCCGCCTTCACTTCCACCGCCAGAGTGAGCAACCGTAGCACTGGTAACCAATTCCCGCCAGCATTCCACCGCCAGGACGAGCCACCGTAGTCCCGGCAAAACAGCTCCACCTTCGACTCCGCCACCAGGGTGAGAAACCGTAGCCTTGGTATCATCCGCCACCATTCACGGCCACCCTTCATTCATCAAGCCCCAGCAACCAGTTTCCGCCATCCAGAGTCGCAAGTCTACAGCGCTCTGTTATCAAGTCTACGACGTCCTCGCACAGATTCACAAGTCCACAGTGCCCAGCGTCAAGTCTACGACGTCCCCATCATCCAGATTCGCAAGTCTGCAACGTTAAGCAGCAAGTCTACGACCCTGCCTCATTATCCTCTCAGCCAGCAGAGTTCAGCATCAAGTTTACGACGTTGCACCGCCGTCCTTATTTTATTTTTATGGCTGTAAGCATCTTATTTTTATTGTAAGACTTCGCGTATTCAATTCAATCTATTTCATTTACTTATTGGTGACCACATCTAAAAACCTATGAGTATTATTGCCAAATATTTCCGACGTGATCCGTTTTCGACGCGAACACGTTTTTGGCCACTATAGTGGGAGAACGAAAAACTTAAAGTCTACAGATGGCAAAAAGTACCAGGAGTGGAGCAAATCGCTACCCACCACCTCCATTAAATGGAGACTGTCAGTCTATAGCGGGAGAATTAAATGTCGAGACCGCGGCTCTAGGAATTCAAGAAACTGCGAATCAACCTGATTTCGGGGCACATACCCCTTCTGAGTTCATATCCAGGCTTGAATTCCACAAAGAATTCAATGATATGAGGAGCCTGATGGGTAGACTGATCACTGGATTGCAAGACAATATGACTCAGATTTTGGAGCAACTCAGTGCTTTGAATAGGCCAAATGCCACTGTAAAGCCTAGCGCCCCCGTAGACAGGGAGAATTCTTTGATGGGAGATGCTCGGCGCGCAAAGAGGCGCAATGTGTCGTTCCCAGAGGATGAGCCTTGGAGCGGCGCTAACCAACGCGCTACAGAGGTCTGCAATAGGGACAGGATGTCCTCCTCGAGGCCTACTACCTCTCGATCTCCTACGTCTTGGAGGGCAAATGCTGTGTATGCAGTGAACCCTGTAGACGATGATGTAGAGGCGCAGGGTGAAACAAACAGATATGCAAGTGGCATACCCCCTCGCCGACCTGGTAAAGCACCTGTAGAGGAGATACCTTCAGGGAAAGGTCCAGCCATAGGAAGTCTACCATGGGCGGAAAGCTTCTACACGAATGTCTCGGTAAACCCACAGCCATCTCGAACCACCGCGAGGGTGCATTATCCCCCAGAGAAAGTGAACCAGGACTATGTACGAGAACAGTTCGATCACGTACCACCACAAAATCTGAGGGAGACAATCGTTCAAGTCTTGGAGCAGATGGTACCTGGGGCTGTCAGGCAGGACGATCCTGGCCTATACAGGAGTCCATACCCTGCCTACATCGACAGAGACTTTCCCCTGCCTAAGGGATACAGAGTACATGATTTCACCCGTTTTTCAAGGGAGGATGAGATGACGCCTATAGAGCACATAGCCCGGTTCACTCATCAAGTAGGAGACGCTGCGGCCAATGACTTTTGGAAGCTGAAATTATTCCCGAATTCACTCACGGGAGATGCTTTCACATGGTATGCAAGTTTACCTCTTGGGTCAATAACATCATGGACGGAAATGCAGTCTTTCTTTATGAAAGCATTTGCTCGGCTAGACACACCCATGTCCATCTTTGAAGTGATGCGGCTTAAACAGACCGCTGGAGAACACCCAGGACAATTCCTCATGCGTTTATGAAAAGCGTTGCTTCGCTGTAGACCTACGATTCCTGAAAGGGACCAGTTGATGATTGCGTTAAACGCATTGTCTATGCCTTTCAAGAAGAAGCTACAAGGGAAATGTTCAACGATTTCTATAACTTGGCCAGGAGAGTGACTGAATATCATCAGTTATTGATGGAAGAGGCCCAGACTAAACACGCTTATCAGTTAGAAACCCTTGAAGTAGACATGGCCGAATTCGTGAAAGGCGAAGCAACGGTTTGTGAACCACTAGCAAGGAAGAATTTAAAAGCAAAAGCATCTCAGAAGTCTGGCGAAGAAAGAAAATATTCTTTCGACGTAGATAATGCGGATGCGATTTTCGACTGGCTTGTCCAACGGAAGCGAATTAAGCTCAAACCGGGCCACAGAGCCCCCAGACGGAAAGAGAGAAAACTAGAAATTATTGCAAGTGGCATGGGTCGTTCACACATACGACCAGGGATTGTCTATCATTTAGGAACATGATTCAAGACCTTATAGAGTCGAAAGAATTATGTTTCTCTGAAGTAGACGAAGTCACTATGGTTGACGGCAGGCCTTTTGACGATGAAATAGCCATTCATATGTTCGATGTTTCTGATGTAGACATCAATTTCATCGAGACTAATACTGATTTTTCCCTATAGGACATAAAGATCCCCGGGGAGACCATGATAGCGAATGCCCTCTTCCGCCGCTTGGCTGACAAAGGTGTAGTTACCTGTCCGGTCAAGGAAGTGGCATCTAGCCTCTGCTATTGGTATATGGATGACATACACACCACTGATAGATGCAATACTTTCAGGAAGTATCTACAGAACAATCAGGTGGATGCCTGGTATGAGTTGACCCCGCTCGAGAAGGTGGCAATGGGAATAGTTTCCCCGAGTTCACGAAGTGCCTCTAATAGCTCACAGAGAGGTTTCAAAAGTCCCCCAAGTGCGGATCGCAAACCAGTTATCCGGGGAGGAAGAGGTGGTCCCCATGGTCGATGCAGTGCACCTGAACAACAGCTCCGTACGTTTGAGCACCCCAAACGACATCTGGAGTTTAATGACTCGTCCGTCCAACAAGGGGCAAAGCTAGGACAGGAAAGAAACGGTCACACCGGCGAATCCCGCTCTGGAGCTGTAGAAGGGGACGTCCTTAGCAAGACTCAGCGGGTCGAAAGGCCGTAGGAGAAAGGGGGCAAGCCGAGACACGGAACGTCTAAAGTAGACACTCAAGCACTCCGGACAGGACCACCGATTGCTCAGTTCCTTGACGAAAGGATACTCTGTTAGAATTGCAAGCTAATAGCTCAGAACAGCTATCCTGATCACTCAACTCTGCACCCCCTATTGTGTCAACTACTTCCTCAAGCTTGTAGACTTATCTTCGAACGGAGAGATCGTGGTCAAACCCGCACACTCTACAGCCACAGGTACTTGTGAAACTAACAGTTATTCAGAAACGCAACAGGTACCAACGCGGACAGTAGGGGGATACGATCCATTCGTTGGAGACTTTGTCAAGATATGTCAATCTTTCTTGGTTATAAGAAATCGAGGGTAATTAAAGCGGTTAACCCCTCGAAACATTGGCAGAAAGCAGTTGGCAAGACCTCTTTGCCACCAAGGGCTCGAAAGAGAAGGGACAGACGTCTAAGTCACGTCTCTAAGAGGCCTAGGCCTACCCTCTCAAGGGCCGCTTTACCTGCCAGAGTGTCTACAAAGGGATTGAACACTGAAGCAGAGCATATTGAGTCTACAGACCATTCGGAAGGGCCTGGCTCAAGTTTTGATTACACTCCTCTTCGGAGTGAAATCCCAAGCGATGCTGACGGCGAAAAAAGGCCAATTGTGAGCTGTAACACTCTCACCTTGCCTGTAGACTTCGCCAATAATCGAAAAGTGGAAACCGTAAGAGGTAAGGTACCTCTTCCTTGTTCACCAGCTTATCCGGCAGGTTTCCCACTTCATTGGCTGGAGAAACCATCTGATAGCATGAAACATCACATGCACTCTTTGTACATCACCGCTACCTTTCATAGTACCGTGGTGAGTTGGGTCCTTGTAGACAATGGAGCAACGATAAACGTGCTTCCTCTGTCCAGGTTTAAAATAGTTGGATATAAGCCTCATGACTTGGTTAAAACCAATGTCGCAGTGAGTGGCTTTAACGGTAGGAAATCTGAATGTCTAGGGGTTTTCTCTATGCACCTAGAAGTGGGTCGCCAGGGAAAAGAAACTGCTTTCTTTGTGATAGATATAGTTCCTACTTTTAATGCTTTGTTGGGCAGCGATTGGCTCTATAAAGCTGCAGCTATTCCTTCTACTTTACATAGAGAGTTGATGTTATGGATTGACTCTGAAGTTGAGATTATTAAGGCTGATGAATACTCTTGTTGTGACAAAGGTATCTTGCATGCAGAAACAAGCAAGACTGTCAAGGACCTTACGCTGGAGCAACGCTATAAGCTAGACGACCCTACTGTTGGTCCCCTTGGCCAACCATCTGGAAAGTTTGATTACATTGTGGATTACGGGACACCCTAAACCGGAGACAGCCCCAGTCGCTCCATCTGGATGGGGAGATGAGCTTACTGCAAAGGACATAGAGGAAGTCTTGCAAGAAGTCAATGCGGGTGAAAACCCCGTAAGAAGAGAAGCGAACGGCCAAATAAAAAACGAAGGTGGTAAAGGAGAAACGAAACAACAGAACGCTGTCACGGAGTTGGAGCCCAATAGACTCTTAAAGGAAGGGATTTATGGACCAGAGTAACAAAGGAAATGAAGCGGTCGCCGATGTCTTTCGACTACTCCAAGTTTACCAGGGGAATCATTGCTGTAGACAACCCATCTCTTGGCTCTCAATAAATTCAGGAGCGCTTAGAGCGCCTAATACCTGTAATAAGCCCGTGTCTACCGATTTAGGTGGAACCGAGGGTCGCGAGTCTTTGATGACGCCATGTGATCCATTAGTTAGTATCAATTTGGGAAGCGAGACTTCTCCGAGGATTCTTTTCATCAGTTCTTCGCTTAATAAAGAACTTTTTGATGCGATTAAAGGAGTACTGGAAGAATTTAAGGGCTGCTTCGCCTGGGATTATACTGAGATGCCAGGGTTAGACCGTAGACTAGTGGAACACACTCTTCCCATCAAGAAAGATTTTAAGCCGGTGCAGCAAGCACCAAGGCGCATGACTAGGGAAGTGACACAACTAGTCTTTGGAGAAGTTAAAAAGCTTTTTCGAGCAGGGTACATAAGGACGTTACGATATACAGAATGGATTTCTAGTATCGTACCCATATTAAAAAAGAACGGCAAAATCAGAGTCTGTATAGACTTTAGAGATTTGAATAGTGCTACTCCAAAGGATGAGTACCCTATGCCTGTCGCGGATGACCTTATAGACAAGACAGCAGGGCACCATATTATGTCCTTCATGGATGGGTTCTCTGGTTATAACCAGATCTTCATCGCAGAGGAGGATATACATAAAACAACATTTATATGTCCTTTAGGAATATTCGAATGGGTAGTAATGCCATTCGGACTGAAAAATGCTGGTGCCACCTATTAGCGGGCAATGAATGCTATATTTGATGCTTCTCTTGGAAAGACAGTGGAAGTCTACATCGACGATATAGTCGTCAAGTCGACAAAGGAAGAACTTCATGTCGACCATCTCAGAAATGCTTTCATGAAAATGAGAAAACATCAACTTAAACTAAACCCACTTAAATGCGCTTTTAGAGTTAAAGCAGGGCAATTTTTGGGTTTCCTAGTATCAACGTGGCATTGAAGTCGATCAAAACAAGGTAAAAGCCATCCATAATCTAGCACCACCAAGAAGCAAAAAGGAATTACAAGCTTTCATTGGAAGAGTGAATTACCTACGTAGATTCATCGGAAATGTCGCAGAAAAGACTGAGGCGTTTGCTAACCTATTAAGAGGGAAGAATGATTACAAGTGGACAAAGAAGCACGCAGAAGCATTCAATGCCTTGAAAAAGTATTTAACACATCTACCAGTCCTGATACCCCCCGCAGTACGGGAGACCCTTCATTCTTTATGTAGCTGCCATTGAAACGACCATAGGGGCTATGCTGGCGCAGATGGATGAGAGTGGATGTGAAGGGCCGTTTATTACTTGTCAAGGCAATTGATACCAATTGAGGTCAGGCATGCTCCAAAGGAAAAGTTGCGTCTATCGATATTTTATGCCGTCATGAAACTCAGACACTACATCGGGAGCAGTGAAGTCTATGTCGTATCCAAGTCACCCATCATCAAATATTTCTTTGAAAGTCCATTAATAAGTGGACGGGTTAACAAATGGAGCTTAATTCTGTCTCCATATGATCTGAGATATAAGTCTCAACAGTCGGTCAAGGGACAAGCACTGGCTGATTTTCTAGTCGACCATGACCCGGCCTTGTCTATAGAACAAGAAGAAGCGGCCGAAGAGGTCTGGCAGGCGTGGTTTGATGGCTCGTCCACTAAGAATGGAGCTGGGATAGGAGTTCATATAATATCCCCGATGAGTAAAGACATTAAACTAGCCTTTCGTCTACAGGTAATACCTACTAACAATGCTACCGAGTATGAAGCATTGATAACAGTACTGAAGGAACTCATGGCACTAAAGGCAAAGCAAGCCCGTGTCAGGGGAGATTATCAGTTAATCATTAACCAAGTAAACAAAGAATGTACATATCATGGCAAGCTACTGCCCATTTCGAGACAGTACAGCGGCTAGTCGCACGATTTGAAGATATCACTTTTCAATTTGTGGGACGTGATGAAAATGTAGTAGCTAATAGCCTAGCGTAGTTAGCTTCAGGATACAAAAACAGGACAGAACAGGGTAACATATCCGAAATAGGATCGCATCGGCAGTTAGAAGACAATATCATGGCCGTAGACAAAATGAGCCAAGATAAAGACTGGAGGAAACCAATAGTAGACTTCTTATCAGACCCCAGTTAGGAGGCCAAACAGCGAATCAAAGTTCAGGCACTGTCATACGTCCTTTTAGACGGAGTACTCTATAGGAAGGATATAAACGGAGTCCTTTTGAGATGCGTAGACTTAGATGAAGCTACTCCAATAATGTTGGAGACCCACGAGGGACTCTGTGAGTCATACCAGGCAGGGATAAAAATGTTTTGGATTATTCGTAGACATGGTTTTTACTGACCGTCAATGATGAAAAATTGCATTGAAATGGCCAAAGGATGTTAAGAATGCCAACGACATGGCCCAATAACTCGTGCCCCAGCTGCTGACCTTACCCTTGTGATCAAACCTTGGCCTTTTAGGACTTGGGCTCTAGATGTAATAGGGGAGATTCATCCTCACTCTAGTCGAGGTGATACGTTTATCTTGGTCACAACAGACTACTTCACCAGGTGGGTAGAGGCGCAAGTCTACAAGAAAACTGACCATAACGAAGTCATTAGTTTTTTACGGACTTGTATCATTTATCGATTCGGCATTCCCCAGAACGTTGTTGTAGACAACGGGACGGTTTTTAACAACTCAGGAGTGAGGGAGTTCGCCGAAGAGTTTGGCTTCTCAATCCTAAATTCAACTCCATATTATCCTCAAGCGAATGGACAGGCTGAAGCCTCCAATTAGCTAATTAAAAATAACATTCAAAAGATGGTCGGGCTTAATCTGAAGAAATGGCATGCAGTACTGAATGTTACACTATGGGCTCTAAGAGACACTAAGCGCGAAAGCATCGGGGAAACTCCATCTGCGTTAGTCTACAGCCATGACGCGGTGTTACCAATTGAAATGAGGTACAAGTTGCTTCGTGTCAGCCAACCTTGTCTACAAGACGAAGCCATGCATATAGCCTTGGAAGAGTTGGAAAGGAAAAGACTGGAGGTTGTAGACAAGATAGAGGTACACAAGCAAAGAATAGCTCGTCACTACAACTAGAAAGTTGTTCATAAGCACTTTCAAATCGATGACTTGGTCTGGAAAATGATTTTACCCTTAAAGTCTAAAGACCAGATTCTAGGAAAATGGTCTCCGAATTGGGAAGGGCCGTATCAGGTTAGCGAGACCTTCTCGGCAACAGATTGTCGACCCTTGAAGGAGTCAGACAACCTCTAAAAATTAATGGCAAATACCTGAAACACTATAGGCAGACCATTTGGGAATCTCACAAGAAGATTCTAAATACACGCTTCTCATTTATATGGGAACAAATTGCTAAGAATTGAATTTACAAGTATACTATAGCTGTAGACTAAAGAGTTTGTTTAGAGGGTGTCATCCCTTGGCTAGTCTACAGCTGGTAAAAAAATAAAGAACGAGTTTGTTTTAAGGGTGTCATCCCTTGAGACCTCAGAGAATGAAAAAAAACTAAGTGATCACCACCTGCTTGAGCTCGCCACGCTTGGCCTAGGCACTCCGTGTCCTGCTTCAACGAACAGGAAAGTCAGAACCTTGGCCCGGGTCCTCTTGATGGTGACTTCATTCCTCTGTCGAAACCAAGACTTCAGTTCATCTTGGTCTTACTGTTAAGAGGCATGAGCAGATCTGTCTACGAGCAAGGAGTCCACCACAGAGGCCCGTTCCTTGAGATCTTTCTCAAGAGCCATAAGGTCCGCAATCTTGGCCTGGACCTGCGCAAGCTGGCGAGTCAAATCTTCCCTCTACCCCCTGAGAAGCTTCACATCAGCCTCTCTTTCCGCACGCTTCTTCAGGAAGTCGGCAATCCTGGACTGGGCACTGCGAACCGCCTCAAGGTCTTGTATGTACGCTGGCCACTCGGTCCAGAATTGCCTCCTGAATTCCTCGCAAGCTGCCTGCATCTCGATAATGGTGGTTGGGGAGTCCTCGATCTCCTTGATGCGCTCTGAAGGTCCTTAAACTAGTGCTCAGAGAAGGTCTCAATGCGAAGGAGCCTCCCAACACGGTCCACATTCGCCATTAGGCGATCAAAGTCACTCAGGCAGCTTGGAGGTCCTTCCCCAGGTGTCCCGTTTGACGGCTGGCTGGGAGGTGCAGAAGGGTTAGTGCCTGTCGCACCCACCACCTCTGGAACGGCAGTCTGTGTTGTAACAGCAGGGGCTTCCGGCTCCTCAGCAGCTGGGACTTCAGGGATTGGGGAAGGAATAGTCTACAAGTCGAAATCTAACATCAATATAGAAACTAAACAAGCAAAGTCTACACCTGCCACGCATACCTCGGAAGGAGGAGGAAGATTGGCTTCATGGGAAACTTCGTCCTCAAGGTCAGATTCCCCGGGCTGATTTGGACCCTGGAGAGAGAATAAAGTATTTTAGGCTTTAAAACAGGAAATGACGTAGACACGAGATTACGTACCGCTTCTCGAGGAGACTCAGCCGCTTGAGGAATTAGAAGGGGCGGGCTCAGAGTCGTGGTCATTTTCCTGAAAACAATGTCATACGGTTAATTGAAGAAAAGTCACAGTACTCAATAGTAAAAAGCGTTGCATACCTCACAGAAGAAGTCCCTAAAGGCTCCGGGGCCCTGATAGAGATGGGAACCGGGTCCTGGATGGCGGGACGACGACGTTTGAAGGAGACGGAGATCGGTACGTCCTCGGAATCAGAGGACTCAGGGGTAGGAGCTCTACGCTTGCTGGCCGCTCCCTGCTCGACCTTCTTGCCTGTAGAGGCAAGAGCTTGCCGGCGTAGACGAGTTAAACGCCTAGCCAGGGGAAGAGGGCCGCTCTCTGGTGAAGAGTCCTCTGAGTCTACACTCAAGACTGCAATTTATATCAGATAAGAATTCTCAATTCAAAGGGCAGGAAAGATGAGTATAAGTCTATACCAGGAGGTGGCTTCTGTCCTGTCTTCAGCATCATGTCGGAGAACAGGTAGAGATCCGGCTCCTTGGAAGTCCGAAGGAATGACATCCTCTTCAGCAGGATGTCGAATGTAACTGCCCACTGCACAGTAAAGAATTCTGTCGCCAAAACTGGGGTACACTCAAAAGAAAACTCCATGTGCTGGAGCTCTGTCTTCCTGGCCAGGAGACTCATTGAGGCCTAGAGGGATTCTTTGAAAAAAATGCTGGAAACCCTCGTGTTGATCGGGACGTTGGAGGTGTCGGAGAAGGGCAACGAAGAGCTTTGTACAAAGCCGACCTGCCTTGCGCATAGCTGGGAGTTGTAGACTTCGAAAGAAAAACCCCCCTCCGACACGCAAACCAGGTCCCTACTGGTCAAAACTGAATCCCAGTATAGGCCCGAGGTAAGCTTCCGTCGGCACCTCAAAATATAGTGGTCGGCAGGAAAGGGGACCCAGTTGCGGCGCTCACCCCGCCCGGTATCTAAAATGTGACGTATATGCCCTGTCACGGAGGCATACAGCCACTGGTCCTTGGACCGGCAGTAGGACTCCAGCATGTGCATCCCGTAGCACGCAACTGGAGTGGCGCCAGAGGGCATCTGGTACCCTGTGAGCCCTGGCATCCACAGGCAGGACCACAGATGCACAAGCCACAGGGGGCCACCGACTGGATATCTTGGGAAGGAGCTGCTGTACGTCATTGCCTTGTGCAGCCCCTGGTAGACCAACCCCAACAGAAACGGGGCCCAGGCGATCTGGCTAAAGGCAGAGAGCTCAGGAAGTTGGCGACCCCATAAAAAAATTCGGCACGCGCTTGCCGGTGAAGCAAAACATGTACTTGCTCAGCCAGACGCTGAAGAACTCAACCTCGTTAGCCTTTCCCCAGACTGCAGGAGACTGACCTTCAATCATCTCCAGGTGCCTCCTCGCCGTGCTCAGAATCTGGAGCATTTCGGTGGGGTGGTGGTCGTTGTCTATAGGATGGAGGCGGACGGGGACGCCGGCCACGTAGCTCCCCGTCAAGAAGTATATGCCCTCTAAGGTAATGGTCATAGGACCCTCGGGGAAGTAGAAGCAGTTCACCGAGTCGTTCCAAAACGGAAGTAGACTGGCACATACCCGAGGGTCGCAGCGCTTCGCGACCAGGGACAGCCTGACGAACGACCAGAGGCCATAAACCTTCAGCCTGTCCCAAGCCAAGTGGAAAACCACATCTGCACCACTGGCTTCTCGACGGAGGGGAAGCAGAGGAAGCCGCTCTTCTTCTCCCAGTTCAGGGGGTCCGTAAAATCCTCCAGGTAAATGGGGATGGGGAACTCCGTGAGCAGGTACTCATGGGGTACCACGCTGGGGAAGAGGGCAGGGTCGAGAACAGGACCCAATGTCAGCCCATTGTCGCCAGTCTGGACAACGCCGGAAGGTTCAGCGCGCTGGGAGTGCCATTGGAAAGCAGCAAGAGTAGACATGATCAAGGCAAGAAACGAGGGTTTTAGAAAGTCTACAAGGGTTTTGAAGAAAGCTTGAGGGAAGAAGACGAAGGGTTTTCTTTCGACGCAAGCAAATGTCAGAAGTGCTCAGGTGACAGAAGTCCCCTCAGCAAAAATAGGGGGGCTTATGTTGACATGATGGACTATCTGGGCCTATTCTCTGACAAAGCCCACAGTAGGACGCGGCGCCCATGAGAGAAAAGACGGGACGCTCGCGCTAGGCCTATAGCCCCAATATACACGAACTACATGACTGATTAGCGGGGGTCTACGGCCCACGTCTGCACAGGTCACACGTCTCAAAGACGGTTTATTAACTCCGAAGTCAGTGGAATCTACAACCCACGTCCGCACGAGTGGCACGTCTTAGAGGACAGTTTGTTGACTCCGAGATCCACGGGGGTGGTTTAGATTAGAGGATCTTCAGAGGTCGTAACAGACCGGGTATAAAAGAGAGGAGATCTTCCCTTGGAAAATTCACGATCAATAAGCCAAACAGAAGCTTTGCATTGCTCGTCACCCCTTAGGTTTTAGTTAGGAAATCCCCGGCCTGGGCGAACTCGCAAGGGTTCTTTGGTCTACGCCTCCACCAACAGAGTGAGCAACCGTACCTTTGGTAACCAAACTCCGCCAGCACTCCACCGTCGGGACGAGGAACCGTAGTTCCGACAGCCAAATTCCGCCTCACTTCCACCGCCAGAGTGAGCAACCGTAGCTCTGGTAACCAATTCCCGCCAGCATTCCACCGCCAGGACGAGCCACCGTAGTCCCGGCAAAACAGCTCCGCCTTCGACTCCGCCACCAGGGTGAGCAACCGTAGCCTTGGTATCCACATCCGCCACCATTCACGGCCATACTTCATTCATCAAGCCCCAGCGACCAGTTTCCGCCATCCTGAGTCGCAAGTCTATCGTGCTCTGTTATCAAGTCTACGACGTCCTCGCCCAGATTCACAAGTCCATAGTGCCAAGCGTCAAGTCTACGACGTCCCCATCATCTAGATTCTCAAGACTGCAGCGTTAAGCAGCAAGTCTACGACCCTGCCTCATTATCCTCTCAGCCAGCAGCATTTAGCTGCAAGTCTACGTCGTTGCACCGCCGTCCTTATTTTATTTTTATGGTTGTAAGCATCTTATTTTTATTGTAAGACTTCGCGTATTCAATTCAATCTATTTCATTTACTTACTGGCGACCACATCTAAAAACCTGTGAGTATTATTGCCAAATATTTCCGACGTGATCCGTTTTCGACGCTTACAGGAGGGCTTATATGTTTAGCAATGAAAATTCTGAACACACATATCTCGACGCAATCTTTGGATCAATGGTCCATAATACGGGCCCAAAGTGTACAAGGCCTCTTAGTGAGGTAGTTGCAGAAACAAAATAGGAGAAGGGTTGCGTGCGAAATGGCTACTGAGCGATAGAGGTTTTCAGGCATCAAGGGTTATCAGGCGATACAGGAGGATGAAGCGACACTCTATTGGGAGAATGAGAAAACTCTACAGCGAAGGTTGGGTGATACGGTCGATCAATGATTGTCAAAGGAAGATTTGGACGATTTTGAGACATGAAAGGGAATAGTTGTCAAGAATACTTGGATGGAAATGAGATATTACGAAGACTGGCAACATTGCTACTAAATATATGTACAATATTTCATTTTCGTTTTCACGTAGGACTAGCATCATATAAATAGTTTTCTTTACCTATGCATTACACACACGCGGACATCTCTATAGATAGACAAATACAGTCTTTTATCTAAAACATTCTAGCGTTCAAGTGTTCTTGTGATCTTGTTTCCACCGAAGGCATTTTCAATGGCATCAGTAAGTATTTCTACTTAGGGTGTCATTTCTTGTCTTCTTCCTTTTCATTCAACGGCGACCTCCGAGTACCACTTGCTCATAGTACCAAAGATTTTCGACGTGTTCGAATACAATTGTTTTAGCGATTACTTACGGAGCGAACCGTACGGACCAGTTTGTAAATGAATGGAAAAGTTTTTGTATTATATGAAAAAATATGTCGTTGACTTATGTGCATACTTTTCTTCTTACTGAAATATATATAGTTTACGAAAGAATATCTAACTTTACGAGTTATATGTGAAGTTTCACTATGCATTTTTGTAAAGTTTCGCAAGTTTCACGTAAATATCAGTTATATGCATTTTACAATTTTTCTAAATGTTGCGTTAAATAAATATTTGCCGAAAAATCAATGTCCCTTCAGTATCCCTTAGAAAAAAAATGTGAGATTTGGTTTCTTAGCTATAGAAAATTTTTAAAAAGATGCAACCATTGAATTAGAAAAATACAATTTATTTTTTTAAAAAAAGTAGTTTTCATAAATTATTATTAAAAGGAAACTAGAGAAAGCAGAATAATATATTTAATTGAATTTAATAACCGGTAAATAGGTTATTTTCGAATTATCAGAATATTAATTTGAGATGTTTTATTCTTTTGCGGCGTCTCAATTTGTTAAACTCAGACTACGGCAATCTGATTGCTGCTATTATTCTTTAAATTTTCAGAAACTTGTAATAATCAGATTGTCGGAAAAGTAATTATAATTATTTAACTTTTTTGTGTGTAATTATTTCGACAAGATACAGTTATTAGGGAAGACAAATTTATGTCAAAACAAATAATTTTAAAAAGTAGAATTAAAAGATAAACCTTCACGGTAGTACCATGAAACGGTATTTTGAAAACTTTCGCCCGGAACTCAATAAACTCAGATAAAGAACGATAAAGTAGTCGGCTTCCCAAGCTCAATCACTCTACTATGTTACCCCGTGGAAGGATTTTTCACTTCTTATATATCAGGCAGTTTCGGATTAGCGAAGAAGGGAAATGACGACGAGGCGAATCAATATGGGCGATATATGCTTGGAGACTGACAATGATTCCAAGTTCATTCTTAAAATGTAAACCATGTCACAAACATTAGATTAATCTTGATTTCGGCTGGAAAGCTAGATGATGATGGCTATTATAGTACCTTCACAAATGAATAATGGAAACTTACGAACAACCCAATGATTATGGCTAATGGCGAGAGAATTTTAGCTTTATGCATGTTACAGGCCAATATTTCTAATCATGCTATGAATATAGCAGAGAATGTGGCTATGTCTGAGTTGTGGCATAAAAGACTTGGGCATATCAGTGAGAAAGGTCTTGCTCTTTTGGTTAGAAAGAATATTATATTTTGTTGGAATGATGCCCACTTGCAAATGTGCAATCATTGTCCGGTAGGAGAGCGGAATCAGGCCTCATTTATGCAGTTTCATGTTTTAGTTGAGAGGGAAAATGGACGAAAGTTCAAGTGCATCCGATTTGAAAACAAAGATGAGTGTTCATGCCATTTGATGAATATTGTATACAATAAGGCATACAACATCCCAAGAAGCCACCTAAGACAACCTAGTTAAATGGGCTAGTAGAGATGATGAATATACCACCAGTTGAACGAGTAAGATGTCTACTTTCACATGTCAAATTGCCCAAGTATTTCTGGGGAAGCTCATAACACTTTTTGTTCATGTGTTAAATGTTACACCTTCTGTTCCCTTGCGGTTTGATGTTCCTAATCGAGTTTGGAGTAATAAGGACCTATTATGATCATTTGAAAGTTTTTGGATGCAAAACTTTTGTGCATATTCCAGGTGATGAGAGAATAAAGCTTGATTTGAAGTCAAAGACGCATGCTTTTGTCATTTATGGTCAGGATGAGTTTGAATATAGATTTTATGATCCTATCTCAAATAAGCTTGTCCGAAGTTGGGATACTGTTTTTATAGAGAAATGGACAATAGAGAATATCGACAAGGTGTGAAATCTTCTTCTATACCTAGAAATGAGAACCTAAATATGCATATTATTCCTCTTGTGATAGTTCCACGGCAAAGTGAAGTTCTAAATGATGAGCACGAGATAATTGATATAGAAACTAAAGTTCTTGATGAATTGCTACTAACAACATATGCTCATAGTGATATACAATTACGGAGGATGTCGAGAGAACGACAACCATCCACCAAGTATCCAGTTAACGAGTAGAACATATTGAGTGATGGGAGGAGCCTCAATGTTTTGAAGAAGCATGGATGATGAGATGAAATCACTTCACGATAATGATATCTATGAATTGGTGAAGTTAAGAGTAAACGTACTTTGAAGAACAAGTGCATATTCAGGATAAAGCATGAACACAACTCTTAGTCGTGATGTAAAGCAAGATTGGTGGTAAAGGGCTTTAGTCAGAAAAATGAATGGATTTCTATGAGCTTTTCTCTCTAGTTGTGAAGATGTCAGCTCTTCTTGTTGTGATGAAATTAGCTGCCAGCCTTGACTTGGAGATTAAATAAATGGATGTCAAAACAACTTTTCTTCACGGTAACTTGCACGAAAAGATTTACATAGACCGATGGTTTCATAGTAAATAGGCATGAAGATTTTGTGTGCAAGCTCAATAAAAGCATCTACGGTTTGAAACAAGCCCTAGACAATGGTATATGAAATCGGAGTCTTTTATGGGAAAGCATGGTTACATTAGAACTAATACATATCATTGTGTCTGCGTTCCGAGATTTGGAGATTATGACTTCATTATTCTCCTATATATGTGGATGATATGCTATTTGTTTGCAGTAATATGTCACGTATTGGCCGATTAAAGAAACAAGTTGGAAAATACTTTTCTATAAAAGATTTGAATGCCGCATAACAGATTCTTGCTATGAGAATTATTAAAAAATAGAAGAGAAGAAGATTTTTTTATTGCCAAAGAAGTACATTTATGAAGTGTTGAAAGGATTTAATATTAGAAATACTAAAGTAGTAAGTTCTCATTTTTCTTCTGGAGTTAAATTGAGTCACAATCATTGTCCTTCTACTAGTGATCATATGGAACACAACAGGTCCCTTATAGCTTTGTTGTTGGTAGTTGATGTATCTGATGGTGTGTACGATACTTGATATAGCGCATGCTATTAGCGTGGTGAGCCGATTCTTATTTAGTTTAGGAAAGAGAAATTGGGTTGTGATGAAATAAATCATGAGATATTTGCGTGATACCTCAAACAATGGCATTTGTTGCAGAGGTGGCGTTTGTTATGCAATGTAAATATAGTAAAGAGATATTGATACTTGTAAGTCAACATTGGGCTATTTTATTAGCTTTGAATGGGGCCCGTTTCTTAGCATTCGAGTCTTTAAAAATGTCTAATAATGGTCTTGACAGAAACTCTCCCCCGTTATATGTCCTCAATGTCTCAATCTTGTATCTACTTTAATTCTTTGTAAGTGCTTTGAACTTCATAAAGGTGGTGAAGGCTTCTGACTTCCCTTAAAGAAAATAAAGCCAAATCATTTTCGTAAAGTCATCTACGAACAACAAAAACTATCTTCTCTTACCAAGAGAAAAAGTTTGAGTTGGTCCATAAATGTCCACATGAACTAGCTCAAGTGGGGCTTAAGCTCTCCATGATGTGTTTGGGAATGAAAGATGATGATGGTTTCTGAAGACACCTCGTTCATAGATGTTATCTTCTGCAACTTGTATAGAAGGGAGTTCGACCACCATATCCTTCTACTTCAACAAATCAAGACATTTTTGATTTAAATGATTATATATGTGACGCCAAAGATGAGAATCATCTACAACATCACTTTGGAGGGAAAGAGATTGTTAGACGTCATCTTCACGATGGTGACCTTCTATCTGCTTTATCATATTTACCTTCTGCCCAAACCAACTTATAGACTTTCTTTATCATTTGTCCCACATTTAGTAGATTTTGTGTGATTCCTGGAGTATAGAAGATGTCGTGCTCCGTCTTCTGCTGACTTTCTGTATTGAAAACTGAAACAATACATTTACCTTCAATATTTAACTTCTTTCTATCTCCAAGTTCTAAGCGAGAGTATGATCAAGCTCCACAAATTTCTTTTTAATTCCTGTAACATAGTTGCTGCAACCACTTCTAGGGAACAATATCAGTAATCATCGCTTGAAGGAGAAGGGAACTTGCATCTCCTACATCGAAGAAATTGATCTTTTGTTTTTTGGTTATTATTTTTACAAATCCGACATCCAACTTCTAATTCTCTACTACCGCTTTTGTGTTGACCTTTTAGTCATTCTTTTGCATAGACTATGTGAAAGGTTCCAAAGTCTCCTATTAACGGTATGACCTGATTTTATTATATTTCTAACGACGATTCACACTACACAATACTCCAATAATTTCAATTATACATTAGTTTAATACGCAAATGTAATTATCTGTACAAATACCAACTTTGGTACCTGTAAAAACAATAAAAAGTATTATTTGTTAGTCATAAAGACTAGTATTATCTCTTTATGATTGTTACCAATTCTCTTTAGCCAGTCATTTTATCAACTCTCATCGAGCTGGTTACGTACCCGACTATCCGTCAACCTCTACCCGTGTGGGAGCAATTTCCTCACACTTGATCGTTCCCAATCGAGACTTCATTTCTAGCCCCCCTTGTATACTTCCAAGACTCTTCCGTCTTGTCAGATTGTTACGGAATATACTCGCGAAATTTCCTTTCTTTTATTTCTTCCCGGACTGAGTCCGTCTTAGTAACTCTCACGACCGACCATCTTTCCTCGTGATACTTCGGCCTTCATTCCCAGCCTATTGATCCAGCCTAGAACGGCTGATCATCCGAGCATTCCAGGGTCACATTTCCTCCGTGTACCTACCCATGTGTGAGCTCACAATCGTCACTCTTATCCAACCGTTAGACGCCTCCCCTTCCGCGTTTGTCATTATCGTCTCCATACCACACCACTGTGAAGTTGCCTAACTAACATCTAAGATAATGGCTCACGACCAGCCATCTTTTAGCCGTGTCTGATATCCACGCTCGTTAAGAATTGTTCATACAATACAACAATACACATGGCATCGTCAATCACATCCAACCGAGGCCCTTCTCACCACCACCGAGAATATCGCCTCATTGTCAACCGAGATCCAAATGGCTATTCTCAATCTCCGAGAATGTCCAGCCATGCTTCACTCACGGCAGAGTCGAGGAGTCTCCTCAAGGTCCCGGGCCGAACTCCCCTCCTCCCTCAACCTCAGTGCACTTATGCACCCAGTACTATGCCGCATCATCATCATCAAACAACATAATACGGTTGCGAATGAATACATATGGCCTTCGTAATAAACACAAGGGAGAGGGAGGACAGATCATATCTCGTGCTTGTATCGGTTCCCAACTCCCCAAGTTCTATTCTTCTCCACAGTACCTCCCCGCGAGGCAACCGAGCTTGGGATGCCGTTCTTGCTTCGAATGCGTGTCGCCAAGTTCTGTCTACACTCTTGGCTCCTCCACTCCTTTTCTTCACTTCGGCCGTTTGCGCTAAGTTCTTCCACCCCTCGTCTCTTGAATTCCGGAAGCCTCAAAGAGATTGCAAGAAGATGGACCCACCTTCTCCAAGTTCCTTCCCACCTTGCTCTGCCTCCTTCCGAGCCCCATCTCTTCTTCACCTCCGGCGTGTACCAGGACCCCCTAGGTTACCTTCCTTCTCCCCCCCAAAAAAAATAAAATCCGATTCTTTCCACCTTTCCATGTATTTCACGTCCGTAGAGACGAAGGGAGAGGATTGATTGAGTGTGAATTCCCTCTTTTATCCCCCTCTCATAAGGCATTTCTCATCAAGACACAAGGGGAATTTGGGAATTTCCTTCCTTATTCTGTGAAGCCTTCCTTGCACGTGAGCTCCCTTCTCTCTAAGCCGCAAGTTAATCATATTTCCATTTCCTAATTTATGACCTCATTAGATCATTAAAATCACAGATAATCTTGTGAAGGGAAAATTGTCTTCATTTTAGAAATCCAATACTCGAAGTAATCGTCATCGAATATGTGGATCTGGTTGAGAGAAAAAAAATAAAGAACATATTAGCAGTGGATGTAGCAATCTAAAGTTACTAAACATAACTATAAAAGTTGCCAATTATTTTATTAAATGATATAGAAACATGAAACTCATTTAATACTTATGTGTTTCTAAAATGGTAATGCTTTGCTTCATACTTCCATGATGTCTTCAATGATCAATTTTCTTGGATCACGAATTATACTTCAATAATTTTTTACTTGTCAATTTCTTGGATGTAAGCATCGATGGTGCCCGCACCCACAAGGAAATATGATTTTTCTTTATAGCAGCTTGAAATGGGGTAGACGCTGTACTGCTGCTTATCGAATTGCACCCGAATGGAATATTCCTTTGTTGAGTCTGTACTAGAATGGTCATGGTTTTGAGGGTGAACGATGCTGTTTATTATGATGACTTGATAATCTGGATTCTAGTTGATGAATATCTAAAGTAGTCGTCACAATCATTTTAGGTTGTCCATACCAAAAGTTTCCTGCGATGAAATTTGATCCTTTGGGATACCACAATCCGAGGTTAGCAGAACCTTGCAAGTATATGAAGATTCTCTTGACCGCAGTCATATGAGATTCTTTGGGTGCATATTGAAATCTTGCACAGAGACATACGCTAAACTATATGTCGGGTCTAGAAGCTGTAAGGTTAGAAAGGAGCCAATCATGCTCCTGTAGTGCTTACTATCCACTTCAGAACCATTTTCATCTTTGTCTGTCCTAGTGCTTGTAGCCATAGGAGTCGACAAGGGTTTTGTGCCATCTAAGCCAAATCGTTTCAGAAGCTGCTCTGTGTACTTTTCTTGGTGTAGAAAGGTACCTTCTGCAGTTTGCTGAATTTGTAATCCGAGAAAGAACTTGAGTTCTCCCATCATGCTCATTTCGAACTCACTTGTCATGAGTTCTGCAAACTCTTTGCAGAGCTTATCATCGGTTGATCCGAAGATTATGTCATCAAGATAAATCTGGACCACCATAAGATGATTGTTTTTGTTTTTGAGGAGGAGTGTAGTATCTACTCGACCTCTTTTGTAGCCCTTTTCTAGTAGAAAGGAGCTGAGCTTCTCATACCAGATTCTTGGTGCTTGTTTAAGCCCACAAATGCCTTTGAGAGCTTATAGACGTGTTTTCTGTGCTTTGGATCCTCGAATCCAGGAGGTTGCTCAACGTATACCACCTCCTTAATTTCACCATTAAGGAAGGCACTCTTCACATCCATTTGGTACAACTTAAAGTTGTTGTAGGAGGCATGGGCTAGCAGAAGCCTTATATCCTCAAGACGTACTACAGGAGCAAACGTCTCATCGAAGTCTATTCCCTCTTCTTGGGAATATCCTTTCGAAACGAGTCTTGCTTTGTTACGAACAACATCGCCTGACTCATTTAGTTTGTTTCTGAAGACCCATTTTGTTCCGATCACGGAACGTTCATCAGGACGTGGGACAAGTATCCACACTTTATTCCTCTCAAACTATTTTGGCTCTTCTTGCATTGCAAGAATCCAATTTGGATCACAAAGAGCTTCATCAATGCCATCTGGCTGGATTTGAGATAAGAACGCAGAATGTTGGTAGAAGTCATTAGCAGAACGTCGTGTCTGAATGCCTCTGTTGATGTCTCCTATAACTTGGTCAATAGGGTGACGTTGTTTGTACAAAGGTGGAACATTTAATTCGGAGTGTCGATTGTCCATATTATTGGTAGAAGTCTCTTTAGACGGATCAACATTAAATCCCTCAAATTCATTACTGAAATTTGGGGCAGAAGTATGTTCGTCCGTATAACCTTCTTCTGAAGGTTTAACTGCCGAGACTATGTCTTCTGCGGGTTCCAGGGACACTACAGGTTCTGCAGTATCTTCTATTTTGTTGAATGAGTCATCAATTTTAACATTGATAGACTCTTCAATGTTAGACGTCCTTTTATTAAGGACTCGATAAACTTTGCTAGTCGTAGAGTATCCAAGAAAGATTCCCTCATCCGACTTAGTATCAAACTTTCCTAGGTTATCCTTAGAAGGTCTCAATATATGGCAGACCCTTCCAAGTGGATGAAAGTAGGAAATGTTTGGTTTCCACCCCCTGAGAAGTTCATAGGGAGTTTTATCCAACTTGGGTCTAATAAGTACCCTATTGGATATGTAGCATGCGGTATTCACAGCTTCTGCCCAAAGGTTCTGTGGAACCTTACTCTCACAGATCATGGTCCTTGCCATGTCCATTAGAGCTCTATTTTTCCTCTCCGTAACACCATTTTGTTGAGTATGGGGAGTAAAAAAAGTGTGATCAACGCCATATTTGCTACAGAAGGTTTCAAAATCATGGTTTTCAAACTCTGTACCATGAGCTGTCCTTATAGCTTTTACAGAAGAGTTGAACTCATTCTGCAGAAGTTTAGCAAAACTTTCGAAAGCCTCGAAAGCATCGCTTTTGTGGGCGAGGAATTTAACCTAGGTAAACCTAGAGTAGTCATCAACCACTACGAGGCAATACCTTTTTCCTCCCACACTTTGAACTTTAGTTGGACCAAAAAGATCCATGTGCAGAATATCCAAAGCTTTAGTTGTAGAAACTTCATTCTTATGTTTGAATGAATTTTTGGTTTGCTTACCAAGAGAACAAGCTTCACATAAGCTTTCCTGCTCAAATTTGATGTTATGAAGTCCTTTCACCAAATTCATTGAAGCAAGCTTGGATAGCAACTGAAAGTTGGTATGACCTAACTTTCTATGCCAAAGATAACTTTCATCCTTGATAGACAGAAGACAATTTTATGTATTACAGAAACTGTTGGGTGATAAAAATTATTCCTTCTGCGTTTTCCAATAAAGCGAACTTTATTGTCTAGCATTCCAGAACAAGAATCTTTATCAAAGGTAATAATATACCTTTTATCACATAGTTGGCTGATGCTCAGCAGGTTATGCTTCAGTTTTGTCACCAGCAGAATGTTTCCAATAACCATAGTTTCTGGAGTACCAACAGTTCCAATTCCAATTACAGAACCTTTGTTATTGTCTCCAATGCTTACAGAACCTCCGTTCTACAGTGTGAGGTTGGAAAATTTTGAGGGATCACCAGTCATGTGCTTAGAGCAACCACTGTCCAGATACCATTCATTTTCCTTAGCTTCTGTCCTCAGACTGAGCGAGCCTTCTGTAGTGTGATTTAATTTTGTGCGAGTTGTAGAACAGACAAGTGCTTGTTCTTTCTCGTCATCAGACTCATCACTTTCTTCCCAGGCACGCATAGCTCTTTTACCCTTATTGGGAGTAGAAGGTTGTTCTTTCTCCCGAAGAAGAGGACAATCAGTCTTTATATGACATTTCTTATTGCATTCCAAGAACCTTAGTTATGGTTGCTTAGAATGTCTTTTCCTTTCACCTTTGTTCTTGTTGAACCGGCATTTGGAGGCGAACTTGAGAAGTCGCTTTGCAATCATCGCAAGATCATCATCCGTTTCAGCTTCAGCTTCTGTATCATCATCAGAAGCTTCTGTTGTTTCTCTTGTAGCTTTAAAAGCCACATAGATGGGTTTGATGTCCGGGCGAGATGATTTCTCAATCTCATAATACATCAAGGAACTCATAAGTTGTTCCAGAGGGAGAGTAGTGAGATCCCTTACTTCCTCTATAGCCGTTTTCTTGGCTTCCCAAGATCTGAGCAAGGTGCGCAGAACCTTTCTCACCAATTCTCCATTTGTGAATGACTTTCCTAGATGTTCCAAGGCATTTACTAGAAGGGTTAGTCTCTCATACATCTGTTGAACAATCTCATCACTTTTCATAGAGAAATTCTCATATTGATGAACCAAAATGTTCATCTTTGTTTCACGGATTTGAATTGTCCCAACATACATGGTGACAAGCTTCTCCATGATTTCTTGTGCAGTATTGCATGTAGAAACTTTTGCAAACTCACTCGGCGACATCGCATTAAATAGCAGATATTTTTCCATTGAGTTGAGTCTCGTAAGTCTCTGAAATTCTCTAGTAAGGTGTCTTTGTGAGTTTAGTCGGTTTTCAATTGGAGTAGAGGGTAAACCATTTTCAACAATATTCCACATATCCTCATCAATCTCTTCCATGTAAGATCTCATTAAGGTTCTCCAGTAAGAGAAGTTCTGGCCATCGAATTTGGGAGGATTACCCAATTGTGGTCGTCCACCAAAATCAGCCATTATTAAGTTCTGACAGAGCGTACAGCTTCTACAGACTTTGATGTAGAAACTCGAAGAGCTAAAAGCTTCTGTTGAGTGTTGACCGTTCCTCAACTAGCTGTACGACTTACGTTGAGTTGGGCTATATTACCAATTATTGGATTCTAACAGAGAATAAAGCTTATGTAGAAGGCAATAAAGTGGTAATGGTTAGAGAGCACATAGAAGGTCAGAGTTTCTGTAGGATCCCAACAAGCTGTAAGGCTTTCGTTGGACCTGCTCTGATACCAATTATTAGTGTAACAATGGTACTAAGAGGGGGGTGAATTAGAGTAATGGCCTTTTTAGCGTTTTTACAACTAATAGAACCCAGCAGCCGAAGGTTAGGTTTCTGTAGATTACAGAACCCTTGTACACAACAGATCCTGAAGTGAACTGCTTGAGGAGAGAACGACTAGCCAAAGTCTGATATAAGATATGATTATGTAGTCCTAAGAAGGTTGATGCAGAAGGACGATGTTTCTGCTATCAAGGTTCTATAGATCTGACCACTCTAAGTGTGATCAGCAGTGTCTACTCAAGATATGAAAGATACTTACAGTAACAGAAGGTTGTTACAGAACCTTGTAGGTTTCTGCACTACCAAGAGATGATCTGCAAGAGCTAGATCAAAGGAAACAACTCCAGAACCTGATTGATTTATGTAGCATACGATGTTTGATGCAGGACCTTTGGAGTCTCGGATCAGACGTTCGCGTTGTGTCTGTTAATTTGCTTTTCCATTTGCGCAGAAAGTAAATGAGATACAGAAGGTTTATAGTGGTTCGGCAATAGCCTACTCCACTCTTCACCCTTATAGGATGGAATTCACTATTGAACACTTATAGCAAATACAAGACTGACAAAATAAGTAAAACACTCCTGCAGAGGGTATTGTAGATGGCCCTTCGGCTTTTCCATAATGGATGTACTAGCAGAAGGTACTGAGACACTTCTGCAGTATAGAAGGTGATACAGATAGCCCTTCAGCTTTTCTACTCACAGAAACCCAATGGGTTGTTATCAATAACCCTTTGAGTCGTGCACAGAGTTCTGGGACTAACTCCAGAAACTCTCTGGTTGAGGTTATGCACTGAAGACAGTGACTAACTCCACAATCCCTGTGGTTGGGGTTCTGTAGAACGTGGCAGCTCCACGCAAGCACGTATCGGTCCTACGTAGGCAGACGGCTCCTTTGTCCAGGGTGGATTTTCCCTCTGGCGATTCCACAACCTGCTTGGCTCCTCACCAAGGCTTCCCCGATTCTTGGCTCCTCACCAAGTCTTCTAGAAGCAGATAGCACCCGTGAGGCTTCTCCAAAGCCTGCAACAGGTACTTCCCTTCTGCAGAAACACAAATGTCAGTGCCTCACCGTGAATCTCCTAGACACGACCCTTCTTTTGCTCACTGCCCTGGCACGTATACACCCCGACTTCTCCTTAAGCGTAGTGCACGTCCGCCACGCAACAGTGCAGTTGGGTCCTTCGCGACCTCATTCATGCCCGGCACAGCTTACATCGTGGACACCTGCTTTCTGTACACACGAGCAAACCGATTACAAAACAACTGATACCAGTACCTCACCAGATTCCTCCAGACGCGGCCCTTCTTCTACTCATTGCCCTGGCGCATATACACCCCAACTTTTCCCTAAGCTTGATACACGTCCGCCACGCCACAGTGCAACTAGATCCTTCCCAACCTCACTCATGTCCGGTCTAACTTGTACCCGGGCACCAGGCTTAACCAACCTTCTGCAACCGAATGCTCAACCCCAAAGAGAATGAAAACACACAAGTCTCTCTGAATACAATACACTCACTCTACACGTAAGTCCTCTACGCATTTCTATCTAACAAAATATTCTATCTTATAGATTTACATTATTTACAGAAGGTACATTGGCTGACGAAAGTCTCTGCAAAATAAGGAAACAAAATATCAGCCAAATAAAACATTCCCCCATTGAGAGAGATGCTCCGTATCACTTAATGATCAATCATGCCATTTGGTCATGATTGTGTTCACGATCCTAGGTGATAGGGCTTGAAGTAGATTCGGATAGATAAGATCTGTCTGGCTTCTGTAAATGGAAATAAGATAATCTTGGCTTTCAAAAGTGGTTGACAGACCTTCTGGATACAGACACGTTTGGGACACGTCTATATTCAGATGGGTTGTCCTTTGCCATGATTCATAACGAATCTGGACGTAATTAGATGCAAGAGAGAGGATAAAATGACCGTTGGAAGTTCCAGATTAGTCGGCAGAATCTCGCATTAAAGCTTTCCATATATATAGTGATATCTTCCCTTAAAGAGAGTAGATCAACTTACATGGAAAGAAAACGTAATCAAAATGATTTAAAACCATTTTAATTAACAAAATGTATCATAAGAATGTATTTAAATAATTAAATGATTAATTAAATAATTCGTGGTAATGATTAGGTGACACAATATATGAAACAGACTGTCCCTGTTGGTTAACCTTCTACTGAGTAGTAGAAACTCACCTTCTACACAACAGAAGCTTACCTTCTGTATGACATCATCAAAACCATACTAACAGGTTCTAAAGTTCGAGTAACTTATGTCCTTTTGGCTGATACGTATTCTGCAGATATTGCTAAAAGGTTGATTGATTGTCCACGGGCATCAGCAGACAAGAAGGAAAATTCTCAGATTCTGGTTGCTTGCCTGGATAACAAGAAGAAGGCTCGTGAAGTTTGATTTGCAGTTAATCTGACTTTTGACCAGGGAGATGTCTGGTTTGGTTATTGCGCCAACAAGCCGTACATGACATCTCGCAAATGAAGAGCTTACAACCATCCAAGAAAACTCATTGCTAGGTGTAAACCCAAAGTATTTGAATGAGCTCCTCCATCGATCCGACGCCCCCCCACTCCAACTATCCGCCTCATGAATGTGGCCGACTATGACGAGCAATTCTTCCTTGTCTGATTAGAATTAGGTTCAACCTTGTTGGCTTTCTTTCCAGGACAAGATTAGATACAGTGCATTGAGAGTATATGTGTGAATATATCAGCATATCTCCTCCAGAGTTGAAGTGCCAGCGGCGTTCATTTTTGATGGACGGGTTTAAAGCTAGGGACCCTCATATCCAAACTTATAGTAGCTACAGCTGCTGGCGTATCAGCGTTTATGTTCAAATTTCCTCATGGATGTAAAGGTATAAGAGTTTGGTTCCTCGGAAGCGTGTTAATCAATTATCAAAAGGATGTGAGAAACTAGTGGCACCTATTCCAGATCATAAGTGTTGAATATTGCTTTTCTGTTTTGGCTTCAGTCAGTCAGTGCTGTCAACGAGGGCGATCAGTTCAACGTTCTCTGGTTGCCGCACTCCATCCGCCAGGAAGAGGTTTGATTTAGGATCCCCGTCTGGTATCAAAAACAGCAGACACAGTGGGGAAGCACGGAGGATGTTCCTGATAAGTATGGCAAGCCATAGGTTGTCGAACCGGGTCTTGGTAACGCCCAGGATGTGCAGTAGCAACCCCCCTAACCATCTTGACGAGAGAACCCCGAAGTTGTCGATGGACATGAGGAGAGCAAAAAATGTGCCCTCAATCCCAGTTGGACACATCTTGGATCCGAGCACGAGGAAGGGCATCCACTTGAGGGATTTGATCATCTGGGACACAGCCCGGTCGGCGACGGCGAAGGAAGAGTCGGGAATGCCGTACTTTAAGTTCAGCCGCAGCACCAGTAACAAGTCCAGCATCCCAGACAAACTCGAGACAATCTGAGTCCAAAGGCATACTCTACGGAAAGGATGGTCCTTGAGAGCAAGCTGGTACAGGAGTCCTCCTGCAATGGAGCCAACTGATCCCGCCGAGAACAACAATCCGACAATCTCCTACACAGAATCTTATAGTCGACGCCATTTTTTTTATTATGAATACTTGACGGGTTAAGTTGGAACTCGACCACGCACCTGTGAGAACAAGGGTCCGTTTTTTGCGTCCGTGTACCAGTAGAACATCCCGTCAGCGATATCCAAGCTCAGCGCGAATGAGACATACATGTACACACACGGCCTCCATACTGCCGGGCAACTCAGTCTCAAAAACATAGCCTTTCCGGCTTCCAAGAATTGCCGACCCACCTAAGCCAACCATACCGCCATTTAAATTAGGCTATACTAAGCTAAATCAAGAAGCGGAGTGCTAAAGTCACCTGTTTGTAGCTGAAGTCCGTCAAACAAGGCTCGTCGAAGGTGAGACCGAGTAACGCCACGAGTCCAGCTGGGACCATCAACAAACCAAAAACCCCCTTAGAAACACCAACAAGAAGAATCAACCAGGGTTCTCTGAGCTCGCTCGGCTGATCGGGAAATTAAGGGGAATGTACGTTACCATTGGACCAATCAAGTGCAGAGTGATTCCGCTAATGATGAATCCAACCAAAGCCCCCAACGATTCCGACAAGGAACACAGGGCCTGCATATCAGCGGCCAGGGCAGGACGGCTGATGCTGTTCTCGGCAACGCAAGCGTCCACTGTCACATCGGACACAGCCACGCTGGCATTCCCACCGGTCAACAGCACCACGGCGATCGCAAGGTGAATCTTGCTGGTGGAAAGCACAAGCATCGACAGGACGCCCAACAGGCCAGCTGCGAGGAGGTACGGCCTCCTCCTGTAACCGACCATGGGGACGACATCGGTGAGGAGGCCCCAGAGGGGCTTGACGATCCACGGCACGTAAGCGATCCCGGAATAGATCTGGGCCTCAGAGGGCTGCACCTTCAGCACATCCTTCATGTAGTAGTCGGTGGCGACCTCCGAGAGAGCTCCCCCGAATCCCTGACTAACCCCATTGACGATGACCACAGCCACAACGAAGCTCCAGCTAGTCTCCGCGGAAAGCATCGTGAGCCATCTGATCGGAGCAACGAGGAGCCCGCTAATCGTGGAAGTCGAGGGGCTCGTATCCGCACGCGAATCCACGGAACTATCAACCATTGTCGTAGAGCGTATAGATCTAGCAGTGGATTACCATTAATTACCCGCTTGTTGTCATAATTTGGGATTTGGGAAGGGTATGAGAAGGGGTTGACTTTGCCGTTTATGCAAGTGATATAAAAAGAAAGGAATGACTTGGACGGAGAAAGTAGTGGTGTCACGCCTCTTGAGCTTTTACAAACACTTAACCCGTCATTTACTCCTACATTACTTCTTTAAAAAAAAAAAGAATTAAAATTTGCATATTTTGTTGTATGAATATAATTTTGCATTTTTTTTTATATAAAAAGAGAGTCATGGTTGGAAATGATGGTTACATTTGTTTTATTAGAACAGCATTTTGATGACGTTGGAGTTACTCAAACTTACTTTGGTTTTTAAGATGACAAAGACGGAGAAACGAAAAAGAGGGGATGTGTTTCTTGTTCATACGATGGTTCCCAGGCCGCAAGTTTTGTGGTAATCCCCGTCGTAATGCTTCAACCGTTGTTATTCGGTTGATTAATTGATTCCATTCCATGGAGTATTTCTTATTTTCTTTATGGATTCCTATCCTAATAATAACCTTATATCCCCCCCCCCCCTAAAAGAAAATACCTTTTCCTATTTTCTACGGAGATTTTTTATTTTATTTTATCAGGGATATATGTAGAATTAAGTAATTAAATTACATGTCTCATTTAAAAATATTAACAGTTTTTTTTTTTAATTCTCAGCCTATTACGCAAAGTTGTTAAAAGGGGATCCGCACATCTGGTCGATTAAAGATGTTTTAGATTCATCAAGACATCACCCTTAATATTTATGTTTGTATTTCGTAAAAACTGTACACCAACATTTTATATTGCATTTTCGTTCTCTTGAAACCCAGAAAATTGGAAGTGCTTGTGTTCGTCCATATCATTCTCATTGTGTCTTCCTTCCCCACCGCTCACAAATCTACGAGTTGTGCCGTATTAGCTGAGCCGTCCTTGCGGTCTGCACGTCCTCCCCATCGGAAGTATTGTCTCAACTGTAGCTTGTTGGTGAGCTTATCGGAGATGTTCGCCACTATGAATCCCGCAAAGACCTGAAACAACTGCTGTCAGTACATGTTACTTGAGAAGAGAAAGATAAATAAGCAATGGCGGATTGGTGGCTCGCCTGTATGCATCCTGCTATGTAGACTAATGAGTAACGGCGGCCATGGATGATCATGTCTGCCACCATCGCCATGGGGATTGTCAGGGACATCCCAAGCGTTGCCACCAAGGGAGTCGTCCAGATGACAGAAAGTGCCCTACAGGAAGCGAGATGTACTGCCTCATAATGTGTTTGTTTATCATGCCGAGCACGGCAATGGTATAGATTTGCTAGAAAGACTTACCAGAAGTAATCAGTTATGACGGTTCCGATTAGGCCGTTCACGACTACGACCCCCTTGAGGTGGTTTGAATGAGGAAGGCTGAATGTGGGTTCTATGCCCATTGCGTGCAACGGCCACCCTGCGGAACAGAATGTGACATCCCCTCAGTTACTTCTGATATATCGAGCTACCATACATAAAATGTATGAATGCGTGTTCTTACCTATCCACCACAGGCCAACGATACAGAAGAGACCAATGTATCCGAAAATCTTCTCCACGTCCACCTTTCCTCCCTCTGACCCTGAACTCTTCTTCAGTAAAACTGCACATGAACCATCAGTCCAGTTAAAACACTGCTCGAAATAATCTTCCTGCAATGGCAACAGTGGTCGGTCACTGGTACCTGTGAACAGTCCATAGAATGCTGCCGATAGAAGTCCGAATATGTTACCAATGATTGCTCGCCTTCGTGCCCTTGCCAACGGCGCAGAAGGATAGTTTAGCAAAGCAACCCTTGTGTATGAGATTAACCAAGATATCTCTCTCTAGGAATGATTTGAGTTTTGCTACAGGATGAGATGCAGATGCAAGCACTGATCGACATAACGACAAAATTATCAATGTGATACTTACTCAGACGAGCTTAGCATCTCATCTGATGCCCAGGTTTCTCCGACTGTAGTCATGGCCACGCCGGCCATGCTGATCAAGACAGAAAACACCTTAGTGACAGTTATGGATTCCTGCCCAAGAAGGGTTCCGAAAAAGAGAGTGAATAGGCCAGAAGTTGAAGTCAGGACGGTCGTGCTCGCGACGCTTGTATTCGCAAGGGCAGAGTTTGCAAAGTACTGGAAACCAGCGAACTTTACAGTCAAATATAGGAAGACGAGCCTCAAAAGGATTGATGAAACACAATTTGCTACTACCTCCGTAAAAAACCATATGGGGGTGAGGTATAAGCAGCATTTTACGATTTCCATCACCCCGAGCTCCGAGCTCGGGTCAATCGGCCGGTACTGCTGCTCTTCATCGGCCATCAACATCTCGGTCAAATCCTCTTCCCTGTCCTCAGTAAGATCCCGGCGAGGCATGTCCTTGCTTTCCAAGACCATCCCAGAATCGGGAGAGGGGGCCGTCTCACTGGAAATGAGAGGAATACTCAATTCACCAGTGGTCCTGGCCTCCTTCGCGATGTCATCCAGGCCTTTCCAACGTTTCGCTCCAAATTTGCTGGACACACAATCTTTTAGGTATGCGATTGGCAGGAAGACAACCATGAGCGAAACCCACAGGTAGGTGACCGCGAAAGGCTGCTTATACTCGGAAAATATCTCCTGCACAAGAAAAAGAAAAATCAAGGAAGCAGCTTGGCCTGTCATCTTAATACAATCCCTCCCTCGAAACTCACCTGAGTGACCTCGGCGGCAATGACCCAAATGAGGACGAAGAGAGCAATCATGCCGAGGCCGGCCTTGTACTTCCAAGCCATGTGTGATGTGTAGATATGTTGTTGAATCAGCCAAACCCCCCAAAACAGGATATTACGAGATCAGAGGTTGGGGGCAAGGGGAGGTTATCATCTACATCGATCAATTGATCCTTCTTTCTTTTCTTTTGGTGATGAAAAACACGGGGACACCAAAAACTTTGGGGACAAAACAAGAACCCAAGCAGCTTAAGAGTCTTGGGGCGACCAAAGACCCCCCCCAATGCTAAATTATAAATATTCTTCCTTTGTTGTTTCCCTTTTCGCCCTTCTCTGGATAACCTTCTTATATTTGTTTGTTTGTTTGGAAGTAGGTTAATGTCGCCTCTTTGTATATAAAAAATATATATATGACTTGTGTTACATGAACATAGACCCAATGGAATTTACTTTTACTTTCCAAGTAAACGGACGTCAAACTCTCGTCATTGAAGAACACCTGCTAACGGACGAGGAGACTTGGGGTTATCTGGTGCAACCAGACAAGACGACCTCCGGCCCAACATTGTGCACGAGAGATGCGCAGGCCAACTCATCAGTGTATGTCCACTGTTCAAGTGTTCAATGCCAGAGATGATCAACCGTGCTCCGACTATATATAGGCCACGATGGTTGCTAGACCAGAAGCAAGCAATATAAGCAATAGTCCCTGGTCATCTCCCTTGTACATGGCGAGCTCTGGGTTGTCTGTTCCGATCGGGACTTGTGCCCTGAACATCATCATTGCCGTTGCCCTAGTCATTGGATCAAGCAACGAGGCCATTGCCGAAGGGTCGGGTTTCAGCTCCAGGCGTAGGACAATAGAGGTCGCTTCTTTGATGGATGCCGCAACGGCTTCCCGTTGCAGCTCTACAGGTACATTACTTGTTCTGATTTGCAAGTACAAAAAGGAGGAGGAATGAAACGCCAGATGTTATTGGTTTTCATGACGTGAGAACAGGGTATGGGAATGGGGTGTCCATGCTAGAAGTTGTTCACAGGAATGGCCCTTGCTCCAAAGATCCCCGACCGGTGGATCACAGCGAGATGATGACTCGGGATAGCCTCAGGCTCAAGTGGCTGTGCATGAAGTCCGGGGTCCGCGTAAAGGGATGGGACACCCGTGAATCCAAGTTGGCCAAATCTGTCTTGACCGTTCCAACGAAACTGTGGTATGAGATTGGGATGGCTGCATACATGGTGACAGTAGAGCTGGGCACCCCTGGGAGGAGGCTCCAGCTCGATCTTGACATGGGCAGGGGGCTCACAGCGATGCAATGCAAGGGGTTCACCAAGTCCTACAATCAGACGGATCCGGTCTTTGATCCATCCAAGTCCACAACCTACTCGGCCGCCACCTGTTCCTCCCCTGCCTGTTCTCGTGTCTTCTCCAGTTACACCCTCGCTGATATTACAGATCTTGTCTTGAAAGTTCATAGGGACGTCGAATTAATTCTTACTTTCAATACATCTTCCTGCAGTGCAAATTGATCCGTCCCACCGGAGCGGCTGCTCCAAGTCCCATCAAGCATGTACGTACTCCATAACCTACGCCAACAACACTACTACTGAGGGCCTAATCTCGACGGATACCTTGGCACTGGCATCGGGGGACAAGATTACCGATTTTGTGTTCGAGTGTGCACTCAACGTTGAAGGCCTCTATGGCTCTGACGGTTTGCTCGGCCTAAGCAACGACAACACTTCCATAATATCGCAGACTGCATCCATGTTTGGGCGATACTTCTCGTACTGCCTCCCATCTTCTCTGAATTCGACTGGGTTCTTAACTTTTGGCCAGGGAACCACCAGGAGGAAGCCAGCGAATTCTACGAGCTTTGGCTTCACCCCATTGATCATCCCCCATGTAGTTCCACACTTATACGGGATCACGATCACAGGAATCACAGTAGGCGCGACGCCATTGTCCAAAAAGTCATCGAGTATCCTCTCAAAAGCGACCTCGATCATCGACTCAGGAACGGTCATAACCTGGCTGCCGCCGACGGTGTACATGGAGGTTTGTTCTGTATACAAAAAATTTATGGCAAAGTATCCCAAGGTGCCACCAGCCGAATTCCTCGACACTTGCCACGACTTCAGCAAGTTTAACAGGGTGAGATTCCCGAAGATAGAGTTTGCGTTCAGGGGAGGAATGAAGGTGGAGTTGGACGTCAGGGGGATATTCTATACGTTCAAGCGATCTCAGGTGTGCCTTGCATTCGCGCCGAACAGTAAGGATTCAGACCTGGTGGGATTCCGGAACATGCAGCTGAGGACGTTGGAGGTCACTCACGACGTAGCTGGGGGTAAACTGGGTTTCAGTTCCAATGGATGCACTTGAAATAAAAGAAAGATGATGGAAAGATTCCTGGGGTGGTCTTAGCTTGTTTCAGCTTCAGCAGCCCCAAAACACATTTTCAATTTCTTCCAAAAATAATTTACATTAAAGATTATCTCTTATTTTTTGTGCTACTTTTGTTCGCAATTGGTTATTTCTATGTAGTTGCTTTTATGAGTGACTGTGACGTGCTGAAATGGTAACACACGAAAATCCAAGATAATGATGATTATTTTTTCATAATCCGGTGTTTTGAGGTTTACTGAAATTTTGAAGAATAATTCCAATATCCTGTGTTGACAGGATTGCCGGAATCTCTCTCTGTCACCTCTTTGTAGATCCCCTAATCACGGAAGCGGCTAACGGTACGTGCACGTAACGGTTACGTAGTTTACTAATTAATACTAACGAAAAGTAGTAAATTTTACTAAAACTTGATCGTTACTAATTAATACTAACGAAGTCAGCGCATATTTAGTAAAAAATGTAGTAAAATTTACTACTTTTCGGTCAACTTTTAGTAAAGTCAACGCAAACTTAGTAAAAAAGTATGGAAATTTTACTACTTTTTCACTGTTCATTGCAGTTCAAGTTTTCTACTTTTGCGCTGACTTTACTAAAACATTTCCGTTAGTAACGTCAACGCAGAATTAGTAAAAAAAATAGTAAATTTTACTCCTTTTTTTACTAATTTTGCGTTGACTTTACTAATTTTTTTCGTATTTTAGTAAAGTCAAACTAGTTTTAGTAAAAAAAGTAGTAAATGTCAACGCAAAATTAGTAAAAAAAAGGAGTAAAATTTACTACTTTTTTTTACTAAAACTAGTTTGACTTTACTAAAATACGAAAAAAATTAGTAAAGTCAATGCAAAATTAGTAAAAAAAAGAGTAAAATTTACTACTTTTTTTACTAATTCTGCGTTGACGTTACTAATGCAAATGCTTTAGTAAAGTCAATGCAAGGTTAGTAAAAAACGTAGTAAATTTTACTACTTTTTACTGTACGAATTATGCCGATAATTAGTAACTGTTTACTAATTCTGGTGTTTTTTTTAGTAAAAAACTCTTCCTCTTAGTAAATTTTACTAATTTTGAGTTGTTTTTACTAAAAAAAGTAGTAAACTGTTACTAAAAAATGAAGGCGTTTACTAACAAATTTAATAATTAGAACAGTGTTTCCGAACCTAACTCCGAACCTATTTATGTTGTGAAATTACCTCTCTACCTTGGTTACTAAACTTATTACTAATTTCAGAGGACCGAAGTCGTCATTCGGTTCGTAGCGTTGGTAACTCCCGGCGATCGTCCCCTTGGTGGTCCGCTTTCCTTTCCGGCCGCCGTGTCTGGTGTTGCTGATCAACTTCGACGGCGGCTCTTTTGCAAGTTCCTCTGCTTCCGTTTTGCAGTATGTCTTTTCCCGTGTGATTAGGGTTTGGGTCGGTGGTGGGCGTCCTGATTTGTTTGGGTGTGGGTGGCGGTTGTGGTTGTGGGTCATGGGTGTGGGTCGTGGTTGTTGTTGGTAGTCCTCATGAGTTACCTCTTGTCGGTACTCCTCTTGATTTGGGTCATGCTTCGGTTTTACTTGGACTCGTCATTCCGTTCGTATCGTTGTTAACTCCCGGCCATTGTCCCCTTCATGCTCCGCTTTCCTTTCCGGCCGCCGTGTGTGTTGTTGCGGATGAACTTCGCGGGCGGCTCTTCTTCAAGTTCCCCCGCTTTCGTTTTGCAGTTTATCTTTTCGGGTGTGATTAGGTTTTGGGTCGGTGGTGGGCATCCTCATTTGTTTGTGTGTGGGTCTTGGTTGTCGTTGGTTGTCCTCGTGAGTTGTTATTTGTCGGTAGTCCTCCTGATTTGGCTCATGCTTGGGTTTTACTTGGTCTGGGTCTGTGCTGTTAAGCGTGTACCTGGGACCCAGAATGGTTTGGTTGTTTTGGTTTAATTTGGTGAAAGCACTATCGGGTTTGAGTTGGTTCGGTATTGATCTGGTTTGGCTTTCGCTTTTGGTTTTGTTATGGTTTCGATTTGCTTTGTTTTCAAGGCGTCTGTTGGAGTGGGGTCCGATCTTCATTTCGTTTTATGTTAATTTGATATGGTTTTGTGAGGGGCTGTGAACCGTCAATGATTTCGTGTTTATTTGGAAAGTGCAGATATGGAAGAAGATTTTGCAAATTTGGTTGGAGAATATTCACAGGAGGCAGCGGCTAATGACCCTCCATAAGCTGGAGTTGAAGTCAACACACCTGGTTCTTCTCAAAAGGAGAAGGCGAAGGGTGTGCGAAAATCCAAGGTAACGATGATTTCCATCTTTTGTGAGTGTTGGCAGCATTGCGCGCTTGTAGTATTGAGGTATTCGCGATGTATATTGTTACAGGATTACCTTTATACGCGGTGTAGTTCGCGAAAGTTATTGGCTGTGCTGAATACATTTAACGAAGCCAAGAGGGCTACCCTTTCTGAGCTAGGATTTCAAGGGCTACTGCATCTGGCAAGTCGGCAAGTTCATCACAATGCCTTGAAGTGTCTTCTCAAGTTGTTCGACCCCGTTAAGAGGGTTATGGTCATCGACGGTGTGGAACACCGGATGCTCTGTTCGGATGTTGAGGCGCTGATTGGCATTCCGGCTACCAAAGTCGGTGTCCCGTTTAGCGGACACATGGACACCGTCCATGACGAGCTGAAGACGCATCTGAAGAGGGGTAATATTTCTCTCAAGTCCGTGGAAAGTAGCATGATGAGAAGAGAAATGCCGGACGACATATGGAAAGTGGACAAGGAGTACCTGCTCGCGACACATGACGTCGCCTCCATTTGTAAGTTTGACTGGGCCACTCACGTGGTCGATACTCTATGCAGCCAAGTGAGGGCTTTCAAAGGTCATCACGCAAAGTGTATAGGAGGCTGTGTCCATGTATTGCTGGTGAGAATGTATAGTACAGTGTGTGTGTTGCTTATTGATTGTATTTTGATTGAATTTATTAATGTGAAGTACTCATTGTTAATGTGTTGGAATTGTGAATCCATCAGATGTTTTACGCTTGCAAGAAGTCAATGGAGGAGACCACGTCAAGAAGTACGAGCAGGAGTACGCCTTTGTGCCAAGATTGGGATGATGACCGGCTGAAAGCCATTTTCAGAGTTGCAAATGCTGATCTTGCTGAATTTGTAGGTTTTGCCCTTCTTTTAATGCCTAGTAGCGTATTTTTCACATGTCGCCTGGTGATCTTCTTAGTAACTCCATTTATAGGAATCCCACGAGGTCGAATGTAACGCAGAGGAAGAAGTGGACCCTGCGACCCAAAATGGGCAGATGGATGTGTGATGCGTCGTCTGAAGGTATGCTTCATTTCGTGTGCTGGTCTGTATGTGTTTGTCATTTGGTTTATGTAGCTGATTTGCAAATCCTGATTATACGCATTGTGGCATAAGCAGAACGTGGAACTTTCTGTTATGAGACTCCATGCTACTAATGAGCACATCGTCCGCAAATTGGGATTGATTCTCAGAGAACTGAAAAGAGAAAGACCTCGACAAGGCCATCCCGTTATGCAACAAGAGCGTGGTAAGTCTCACGAGAAGGTTGTTGGAGGCGAAGAGGAAGATCATGCAGCCGAGGGTATTCAGGAAGGAGTGACACAAGGAACGGCTGATGTCAACCCGGCTGGTAATGTGTGTGAGCTTATTTCTCCGCTAGAGGACTCCGGTCTGCCGGACAAGGGCTTCAGTATTCCTATAGTCCAGGTAGGCTCCAATATGATGTCGGAGAAGAGCCTGGTCCCGTATGATCCTCCTCAGATGCAACAGAATTTGCCAGAAGGTTTCGATGATTATTCCGACCCGCGTGAGAAACAACTTGCGCGGGCTCTGAATAAACTATCCGCAATGCTTGGTACTTCGGATGCTGTTAGGTATAACATTGAGAGTGAATCTGAGTTGAGCCTAACTAAATCCAAGGAGGGTCTGAAGTCGCTGCTGCAATCGAGCAAAGGAAAGCAGAAGGTATTGCCTGAAGTCGCAGTGCATGAGGAAGGCGTCGGTACCCCCACAGCAAGAGCAAAGGACAAGGATGTTATAGGAGATGAACGTAGTGCATAATTTGAAGAGGTTCCTACGGCTAAAGTAGATGACGACGTAGAGCATCCCATGGATGGTGATCCGGAAGTGGGGAAAGGGGTGACGAAGACTGGAGAAGAGGTTGAAGTGAATTTGAAGGTGAAGTGCATTCACATTTCTGTTGTTAAGTATGTCGAACATCACTGATATTAAAGTTCGCTACACTATGATTCGCAGGAAAGTGGATCATCGACAACGGCTGTATTTAATAGAAAGACCACTCGCCGTACGGCAGAGAGGAAGCCGTCTACATTTAACCGCAGTCCATTTGTCCCGCCTAAGCCGGTAACAAGGACAAGAAAGCGTGGACGGTCTTCCATCCCTGAGGTATAAATGGACTGGAGCATACCCACTCGTCCTGCCTCGACTGTGAGCTTCATGAGGATTAATGGGTTTATCCATTGTTGTAATTTGTCATGGATAGGCACTGCAAAAATACTTCCCAGTGGATATGCCCATTAGTGAGCTCAAAACATTTACACCGGCTGCATGGTGTGTCATTGAGTACGCTTGGAATGATGACTGAGACAATAGGTTAATGTCACTGTCTTCGGATATTGGGATATTGGGATATTGTTTAAGTTCCTTGAACATTTTTTTTATGGATATTATTTGTTGTAGTGAATGTCTTTGTATGACCGAGCCCGCACACGTTAATAGGCATGCGATGCGTTCTCTTATGCTACGAAGATGGATAGACAGCGATATAAGATTACCTCTTTAATTACTAACCTTAAAACAGGATTAACCCATCTAAGTCGGCGACGCGACTATTCGTTGTTGCAGATTATAGACTTCCACGCCGTCATGCTACAAAGTAGCATGGATCCCGAAATGAGAAAGATTTGGTACCTTCCAAGTTGGTTAGGGGTAAGTGCTGATTTACATCTGATTTCCAAATCCACCAGATGTACCCTGAAGTAACCACAAACCGATTTCAGAATCTTGCATCGACGCAATATAGTGCAACCAAAATGCCCGTCACATGCAAAGCAAATACAACAGCCTTATATGCGCACTTCAAGTCTCACATTGGCAAGAACCACGAAGTGGAATGGGTAAGCATCCAGTCCATGTAACTGATTTGGTGCCTATCTCAAGATACTTATAATTTAGTAATTTACGACCTTTGCGAACTTCTTTGTTTCGTAAACTGAATGCTATGCCCGTTTGTAGATTTTTATTCCGCTTTGCGTCGGGGAATCACATTGGGCGCTACAGATTGTGTCATTCAGGACAGGTGAAGTCCTCATAATGGACACAATGTACAAAAAACTGTCCAACGTCGGGGGCAGAGCAGAGCTTCATCAGCGTGTCTTAAAGCTTCTACGCGTCGTTATGGAAGAGAATCGGGTCAAATCGAAGCAAAAGGGTATCAATTACCCGACATTTGCAGCTGGAAAATAATATATCCGTCCAACGTGCCCGACCAGATGGCTGCCGGGAATGAGTATGTCCAACTACATTACCCGATTTTCTTTTCATCTGTATTAACGTAACCAGCCGTTACACATATTATGCATTTCTGTTTCTGCAGAAGCGAATGTGGAATTTATGTCATGAAATTCATGACATTGGCTGAACCCCCGTTTGGTGCGGAAGAAGTGGTAAGTTCATTAACTCATTCAACGTAATTACTGTCAAACACTCACAGTCTTTGTGTAGTTAGACCGTATGATCGTACCCGTGTTAGACTGTATTTGTGCGTGAATTCTGGATAGACGCTTGCATTTCTTTTCACCGACAGCTGACTCGCCAACTGATATGTGTGTGTGTGTTAGACCGTAGGCATTGCTGATAGGTTGCGGCTGGTTGTTAGCATGATCAAATGGCCTGGGAATGAGGTTAAGAAAAGAATACAGCAGAAAGTTAAAGATGATGCGAACAAGAGGAGTAAGAAGTCGGAGAGCAGTGATGCTTCAACATGGGATGCAGGTCGATAGACACTTGATGGACCATATGCATCCTGTACATTCCTTGAGCAACACATTCCCAATTCCTGATTTTGAGACCTGCTGCCAACCTGCTCAATCGACCTGCTGACGACCTGATTTTGACGCCTTGTTGACGACCTGTAATAGCTGGCAACCTGCTCATTCGAAGTTGCAATTTTGGAATATGTAAATGTTGTAACAGAATAGTCGGTGTGTACATAGCGTATCTTTGGTAACTGAATGGAAAGGTTTATGTTTTGTCAAAATACTGCCGTTATGCTGTCGTAATTTTAAGTTATGGGTACACCTTTATCTGTCCATAAACTGAGCTGTCTTCACATCGCACATCCTCTTCTATTTCAAAACAACTTTCACTACAGACGTTCGGTAGTTTCTCGTTATTGAGGCCACGATCATGAAATCATTGAGAGGGACCCATGCCAGTTTCTTCCTTGCTACAGTGAATGACATACTCTTTACGAATCTGGTCACCAATATTATACGCGACGCGATTATCAACCCCCGTTAAACCTTCCTTCTCCACACTACTACTCTCCAACTCCAACGTCAATGATTGAATTTTTTTCTGAACCATCCGAAATTCATTGTCTGATCTTCCAGCAAGAAAACACATCCGCCGGCATGCAGTCATGAGAATACCCTGTCGTAGACCATTGATGTCGACACCGTATTCACGGGAAGATAGAACTTCAGAACATGCACTTTTAGCTAACTTTGTCCACCTTTTATTGACCAGATGATTTGGTATGGTCAAGAATCCTTCAACTTTCGCAACATGGAAGAGGTGGGCACACGAAAAACCAAATGTCTCAAAATGTTAGCAGCTGCAATTGAGTTGGACATTTTGTTTGCCAGATAACACTTGCACGCATCTATGCTCACCGTCATAACACGAAAGACTGTATACCCTCGCTAGATTCCCGTCAACTATATCTTCCACATAAAATCGTGCTTCCTTTTTCATTTCGGACTGAACTCTATGAAAAGAACTCAGGGTGTACAATTCACTTGCATCCTCCTCAAGTCGGCGCTACATCGTAGTTGGCCTGAATGCCTTATGCATTGATTTGAAGTCCTCTTCGTATTCCTTGTGACGAAGATCAGCAACTGCGCGCTCGAAATTGTTAACGAAATCATGTAGTTTATGTTTGCTGTCGACATATCCCTTCATGTAACGATGCATTCGTTCGCATCGTTGAGTGCTTCTAAGTTCTGCCCAGAAATGACCATGCAGATATGTTTGCCACCACATATGTCGGCATGCATAAATTTGATATAGCCATCTAATGCTTATGGATCCTGTATGGCTCATTAAAGACTCCCACTCCTCTTCAACTTCTTCCCTTGGTCTACTGTTGTACATGAATGACGAAATACGAGCTCGCATACCCGGGTCCTGTACACGACAATTGATATTCCGACTAAAATGCCAAAGACATAACCTATGCCTTGATAATGGCCAAACTTCTCTCACAGAAGCAATCATCGCTTTGTCGGCGTCTGTGACCACGCTTAGCGGATGTTTGCCTCCCATGATCTGGGTATGAGTATGTAGGAGCCAAGTGAAGTCCGCAGTGGTTTCATAACTCATCAAGGCAGACCCAAACACGGTAGTTTGATGGTGATGATTGACACTGACGATGATCACCATTTGCATTCCATAATTATTTGTCTTGAACGTTGAGTCTAGTGCTACGACATCGCCGAATGCTTGGTAATCAGTGATTGAGGTACTGTCCGCCCAATATATGCGTATCACTACATTATTTTCCACATGTGATTCGAACGCCATACCACTCTCATTGTTCCTCCTAGACAGGAGATATGCAAAGACTGAATCACAACGACCAGCCACCCCAGCAGACTCTTCCTTCAACTTGCGGTTATTGAGGTCCTTCATTAGGAAACTGGCACGTGAGTGTCCACCAGATGCGTGTACTACTAGTCGCATAATATCACACTGTCTAAACCCAACGTCAAGCATTCGACGGACAAAGGTCATATCTTCGTCGCCTACTTGCCACCTTTCCCGCATGAAATATGACAGACGTTCGCTGACCATGTCATGATTGTGTTCCAACTTAACTGCAACCAAATTCCACTGCCCGTTAACCTCAACTCTCGCTTTAAAGAAACAGTTGCAACCGTTCTTGACAGATGCTCTAACCCGACTTCTCGCCGTCAACACAGGGACATCGGAACGCTCGCCTTCCCTTGAACAAACCCACTTTCTCATGACGCATTCACCGTTTCTTAATTTCTGCCGATCTCTTTTCCGAACTGAAAACCCATGAACTATTGCATACATTTTAATGAACTCTTCAACTTCTTCGGCCGTACCAAATGACATATTCAACATCTGTTCTTCATTCATATCAGTGAGTATATTGAAGAAGTGCTGAACATCCTGGTCACCTACATTCACATTAATGATGAAAGGTTATCAATAGATTAGGGATGACAGAACAATAATTGCAGGATCAACATCATGTTCTTCACCGAATCTTGACTTTTCCTCGTTCAATACACTTTCCATGACGTCAGGCCAACGACGACGTAAACCCGAAATCCACCACAATCCGAACAAGATGAACCCGTCACTCCGCCTGCAGCCGAACAACACTCCCCTGTCGGACCAGCTGCAGCCGAAGAAGACCTGGGAAACTCCACCTGCGGCCGAAGAGGAAGGACGATGCCGAAGACCTGGGACGATGCCCTCCGGCCGAAGAACTCGGAGGATGACCTGCAAAATGTGTGTGGGTTGAAGACGACGGCCAGCCGAAGATCTGGGATGAAGCCGACCTGCAGCAGGAACTCGAGGACGACATGCAGCCAGGAAACCCAAATCCAACGACAAACGCTTTGGCCTCATTATTAGTAATTAAGTTAGTAATATTTACGCAGTTGAACTGAATGCAAACAAAATTAGTATTATGTTTAGTAAATTAGTAATAAGTTTAGTAACCAGGGTAGAGAGCTAATTTCACAACATAAATAGGTTCGGAGTTAGGTTCGGAAACACTGTTCTAATTAGTAAATTTGTTAGTAAACGCCTTCATTTTTTAGTAACAGTTTACTACTTTTTTTAGTAAAAACAACTCAAAATTAGTAAAATTTACTAAGAGGAAGAGTTTTTTACTAAAAAAAACACCAGAATTAGTAAACAGTTACTAATTATCGGCATAATTCGTACAGTAAAAGTAGTAAAATTTACTACGTTTTTTACTAACCTTGCGCTGACTTTACTAAAACATTTCCGTTAGTAACGTCAACGCAGAATTAGTAAAAAAGTAGTAAATTTTACTCCTTTTTTTACTAAAACTGGTTTTACTTTACTAAAATACGAAAAAAAATTAGTAAAGTCAACGCAAAATTAGTAAAAAAAGGAGTAAAATTTACTACTTTTTTGACTAATTCTGCGTTGACGTTACTAACGGAAATGTTTTAGTAAAATCAGCGCAAAAGTAGTAAACTTGAACTGGAATGAACAGTGAAAAAGTAGTAAAATTTCCACACTTTTTTACTAAGTTTGCGTTGACTTTACTAAAAGTTGACCGAAAAGTAGTAAATTTTACTACATTTTTTACTAAATACGCGCTGACTTCGTTAGTATTAATTAGTAACGGTCAACTTTTAGTAAAATTTACTACTTTTCGTTAGCATTAATTAGTAAACTACGTAACCGTTACGTGCACGTACCGATAGCCGCTTCCCCTAATCACACACAAATCGGGTAGAAACGGAGGAACGACTCTAACGACCCACATTCGACCGGCTTGGCTTGTCCTCGCTTAGAGTCATCAAATCAAACAATCATCAAAGGATCCTGCAATCTTCTCCCACGGACCGATTTCAGAACAAAGGCATTGAGGCCTGTGCTACTGATGGTAATGAGAAAAATTCCAAAATAGCCCCCTTAAAATATTTTACGAAATATCCCAATGTCGTCTTTTGAAAACACGACGTACTCTCCCAAAGCGTATAAATACAATATTACTCCTATTTTTATCCTACTTCATTTTTACACTCTTTCTAAAATTTACTATTTCTCCGTAAGTTAAATTCTTTTTCAGGTATTCTTTTTTTTTTAATTTTAGTTTATTACAATAGTTATCGTCATAAAACGCTACTGTGGTTAGAATTAAATTATATATGAAATTTATTAATCGAGAAAATATATTTGTTTACTAGAATTATGGCTCCTTAGATTAAGCTGTTATTTGTTTTTTTTTTTTACAGTGGTAATATGTTGTATGATGACAAAACGTTTTCTATGATATAGATCTTGAAAAAGTTATTAAGTTGTTTATGGGAGATGATTAAACTTAATTGGTTGAAATTATTGGCAACGCTCTCGATTTTGATTTAAGCACATCATTGCTAGAGATTGGTCACCGTAACCGTCTATCAATATATTGAAGAAGGCAATTTCTCGAATCAATTGAAACATGTGAGGATGCTAGTGGTGTGTTCGAAGTTGCTTTGAGTTGTGGCAATACGACACGACAACATCTTTATGTTAAGACCTCTGAACTTTCTAGTACTGAATGTGTTGATGTTGTAAAAGAGATTCATTCCCATGTGCATCCCAACTCATGATATGGGTAATAGTCTCACTGTAAGAGCTTTGAAGGAATCACAAAACAACTTTCACGATGATTATGGCCATTATAGTGATGCACGGATTGAGCAAATGATGGAGAGTGGTGAGTCTGAATATGATGATGAACATATTCTTACCAGTAATGTAAACACCGATCACGTTGACACACTTCGTGATGAATTTGAAGAGTCATTGCCTTTTTATATTCAATAGGAAGGTGAGTAATGATTTTGGAGGATCCAGTTCATCAGATGAATTTCGGGTAGGCATGAGGTATGACAATAAGATGGAGTTACTTCGAACCCTGAAGAGTATCATTTTACTACTCATCACAAATTTAAGGTGAAGAGGTCAGAGAAACATTTTTGGCATGTTGTTTGTGCTGATATGGAAAAGGGATGTCACTAGCAATTAAATGCTTGTATTCGGAGGATTGATCATGCACTTGAGATAACTAAGTTTGTTGGCCCTCACACTTGTTTGAATTAAATGGTCACTCATGATCACCTGCATCTTGATTGCAATGTCATGGCTTCTCATTTCTGATAGTATGTTCGTGTGGATCTTGATGTGAATGTTTCATTCTTGCGTACTATGATTGTTGGTAGATATCGGATGTTCCTTGGAGGAGGGTATGTGATGCTAGGAGGCGTGCATTGGTTATAGAGTTTGGTGAATGGGATGAGTATAATGCATTGCCTCAGTTATTGAATGTTATTCGAAGTACAAATCTCGAAACTAGAGTCGAATGGCTTTACGACAACCCTTGTTTTGCAGAAGCACATGCACAATTTGAGAAAGTTTTCGGGTCATTTGGTCCATGCATAAATGCATTTGTGTGCTATCGTCTGTTTATAAGCATTGATGGTACATTTCTTACTAGCAAATATAAGTCCAAAATAGTGATTGCTTATGGTGTGGTTGGAGGCAATCATATTTTTCCTTTGACATTTGCTATTGTTAATGAGGAAATCGCGCATTCTCGGACTTGGTATTTACATTGCTTGAAAACACATGTCATTAGTCAATCAAGTCACGAATCGATATGCATAATATCAGATCGTGCTAGAGGTATTAGATCTGCTCTAGATGATGTGGAATTGGGGTTGCATCCTCCATATGCTCATTGACATTTTTCTATTCATGTAGCCAGTAATTTGAAAAGTGTTATTGGATCTGAAAAGTCGAAGCGATTATGTTACAAAGCAATATTGCCGTCGAAAGTTTGAAAAATGCAAAAGTACATGAATGAGATGCAGGCTATTAGCGATGATACATTTCGATATTTAATGGATATTTTAGTTCAACAATGGACTAAAGCAGAAGATGGAGGACATTGATATGGTGTTATGACGACTAATCTGATTAAAAGCTATGTTAAAGGGTACTAGACGGTTACCAGTTGCGACATTTGTCCAGAAGACATTACAGGATGTGGCGTACCTGTGGATGGTTACGGGAGTCACTACTGGTCATGGATGGGATGCGAAGTGTGCGAGGTTGATAGGATATGTGCTTCCTAACAATGCTATTCGAGGCAGTCATTTAAAGTTATCTTGGTTGAAGACTACATTTGATAGTCTACCATTGCATGTTACGGATGAGGTAGTGCGATTTAATGTTTGAGCTTACATCATGCAACTAGATGACCTAGAGGGAGTCAGGGTATATAGTTGAGGTAGTGCATGCTTAGCTTGGCTTTATCGTCAGCAATGTTTGGCAGTAGATCGTGAAGTGTTTCAGGACCTAGGGCATGAGATAGATTTCCCCACATTGGGCCAATAAGAAGGCATGATGTGATTCCTCATGATTCTCCTTTAGTTGTTCAATGGGGTGTGGAATTCAATGTTACTAGCTCAGCAACACATGTGGTATCTCAGTATCTCGTCTATTTCGATTTACAGAGGCATAGTGAGACACGTAATAAGTTCAATTCTGTATAGTATTGAACCATAATTACTTGTAAGTGTTGCTATATGTTAAAATTTTTATTGCTTGCGGATCATTTGGATACCTTATTCCGATGCACTTTTGATCTATTAGCCTATTATATGGATGGACGTGATATATGGCATTCCATGACATCACTTGTTTGTTTCATGCTTGAGAGATGCATATACCAGAGCGAGTTATTCGCCAATTTGGTGGCTATCAGGAGATGCATGCAACATGTACCATTGATCGGAGCTTACATGAGGTCGTTTTACAGGGGAAGTCAGCGACATATTGGACTTCCTTTCACGAGCAGTTCTTGTGCCACAAGGATGCCATGAGAGATCATCTCGCAATAATATCTGAATATATCATTTGATATAAGAAGATGACTCAAAAGTGGATTTCAAAGAAAGGAGCAGTACTTGAGTACCTGGTATGGAATTCGTTCTTCGTATAAACTGTAATGATGAGATCTGTTTGTAGGTCACTACTCTAAATCGTATACGTGATCCCTCCACGAGTTCAGAGGATGTGTTGCCTCAGTTTATTGTAAGTGCTTGTGTAGAGGCATTAGCAGCTATTGCGCTGAGTCATCCGAAATATGCTCATATTCCTCGGGAATATCATCATACCAGTCGGTGAACTGAGGACGAGGAAGAGGAGATGGATTTTAAGAGGATCATTACCTTTGCAGATGATGTTGGACCCTCACAGTATGCACCATTGTAGGTAGATATACATTATCATGCGCAGGACGACGTACTTGACAGTCCTGTTCAAGATATCCCCAAGTCGAGTACACCCGCAACACCACAAAAGTGGGGGCTACGACGTGAGAGGTGATACAAGTAGAGGTGGTGACCATGACTCAACCTTCACAAATTGAGCAGATTGACGTCGAAGGTAGTTTGAGAGCACCAAGACGGGAAGCATCGCCGACGATGCGGCGTGGGCGTAGACGTCATTAGATGTATCGTTTTTATTTTTTTTATTTGAGATGCTACGTTAACTCTAATTCGTTTTATGATTTAATTCAGTATATTTATTAATGCTGTTTGTTATGGTATAATGCAAATGAACATGAATGTCGGGCAAATGAATTTTCTTTTCTTTTTTTTTTGTTTTTAAATTAGGCAAAGTCCTCCTTTGGAAAGATGACATTGCCTAAATGAGGCAAAGTCGACTTTTCAAAAGAAGACTTTGCAGGATGTAAATCCGACAATCCTACGAGAGTAGGATTGCCGCCGGAGGGGTTGGTCTTGCTATAAACCCCTCTACCGACAATCCTGTCCATGATCGACAATCCTAGTGTACATGGAAATTTTTTCGTATTATATGAAATAATTGTAAACCTTTACGAAATTTCTCCTTTTGGCAGTGGGATTTTGTCAACTCTAAGAAATTAGAGTTAGATGTCTCATTTAAGAGCCTAATTAGTGTTAGACATCCTAAATTTATAGCACTTGTAGTAAGTTTGCATGTTATTTTCGTTTAGTCGTGATGCATGGGTACTTTCGGATTTTGTGGTTTGCATTGCAGGTGAAGTGATCGATACGACGTGAGATACATATTTAAGAAGATATCTTGATAAAGGAAGGCAAAGAAGACCGGGAAGAGAAGTTGATAAGGGAAGCATTGGATAAGAACATTTGTATGGCCACATGAAGATGTGGTGTGGCCACACGAGAGGCGTAGACTTGGACAAAATGATCAGCGTGGCCACACGAGCGAAGTAGCCCATCACAGAATGTTATGTGTGGCCACACGAGACGAGAAGATTTTTCTGGAATATTTCTAGAATATTTCCTAATTTTGCAAGATTTAACCTAGTTATAAGAAGGACTTGAATGTGAGTTTCAGAGAAGGAGGCCAAAAAAGAGAGCCGTCGAGAAGGGAGTTATAGTTTTCTTAATTTTTGTTTAGGATGAATTTTACTTTTATTTTCTGGTTCTTCGTTAATTTTATGATAAACAAAGTTTTCGTTCTAGGGTTATGACAGAACCTGATATATACCATGATTACTTTTAACTCTCTTTGATTTAATGCATTTAAGACTTCATTTATTTATTTTATCTTGTTCTTAACGCGTGCGGTTGCCTGATCAACAATCCGTATCGATTTCTTAACTTATCTGAACTCGGGAGATGAATTTTAGGTTTAGAAGGAGATGAGATGGCCTAGGTTAACGTCGAGGAGTCAATTTAATTTAAAGAGTACTATAGGAATATACGTACTTGTCTTAGATAGCCAGATTAAGATTGAAACTTAATGGATTTGATTCAACTATTAATTCTCACAGGAATATAGGGGGTTTGACTTGGTCAGGTATTTCTCTTGTGTAAGTCAGAAGATGAATAAGAATGGCTGAGAATCTTATGCTAGTAAATAGGTTTTGGACAATTTAATGATAAAGTGGGGGATGAGTGATTTGGTGAAATATCCGGGAAGTCGTGATTCTAGATTTTTTTCTCATTTGATAAATTCTGGTATTTTTTCTATTGTTTAGTTTCTTGTCAATTTACTTTTCCTAAATTCTCGTTTACTTGATTTGACTACATCGTGGTTGTTTATTGTTAATTGCTAGGATTTTTCTAAAATAATTCTCCGTGGGAACAACTACTTGTGCGACTGGTACACTTCCGGGATTCATATCCTCGGACAAGTCTTTGGTGCCGCTGCCGGGAAACTATTTTCAGAATTATTTTACTTTTATCGAAGCAATTTTTGTAGATCAAGTCCTTTTAATTTTAGTTTTCTTATTCGTGCCATTGCAGGTGTATGCATCGATCGCGCAACGAAGAAACATTTCGAGTTTGATAAAAAAGTCGAGCGAGCTTTTTGTGCCCGATTAAGAGAGTAGTGACAAGCGATGACGGGCGATAATAGGAACAATGGAAGCAACAATCAAATCGCAAATTCACCTTAGCAGAGGACAATGCGTGATTTTGTTCAACCAAAAACGAGTCGACAAGATTTCTTCGACCAGCTATGCAGGCGAACAACTTTGAGATCAAGCCAGCCATACTCAACATGATTGAAAATTCAAGCTTCGATGGCCTACCGAACGAGGATCCACATTGGCATCTAACATGTTTTGAGGATTTATGTAATACTTTCTAGTACAACAGAGTGTCGCCCGAAGCTGTACGATTAAGGATGTTCCATTTCTCTTTAAGGGACAAGGCGAGGGCATGACTTTACTCACTGGCAGGAGATTCCATCAACACGTGGGATGAGCTGTCAAGGCAATTTTTAGCCAAGTATTACCCACCGAGCAGGACTGTGAGCCTGAGGAATGAGATCACTTCTTTCCGTCAATAAAGCAACAAGTCTATTTCTGAGGCATGAGAAAGGTGATGCGCCACCAGCTACGGAAATGGGAAAATACTTCAACGAAGACGAAACGGAACGCACGAACGAACAAAACGAACGACGTAAACGAAAAAGTATAAAACTCGAACCGCCGCTGGATACAACCGAAGCACCACCAGGACTGCCACGAGACGTCACACAACCGGATACAGAAACACCACCAATTATGGGAACGCTCGGATAAAATCTCGCCCCGCTTGGAATCTACCAAACGATAAGAGAAGTTGCGCAAAATTCATTCAAGAACTTGACGGCTGCCAAATTTAGGTAAAAAATATTCAAAGGGTTCTGTCTAAACCTAAACACAAGAGTCCTATTTATAGAGGACAAAAAATGGGCTAACCCTAACTCCTCATTAGGCCGACAATGGTAAAGACAAAAAACTAATTAAAAGCAAGTCAAAAAACTAAAACTAAGGTAATTGGGCCTGACGTCAGCTGGCCTGACTTGAAATCTTCTCGAGCTCCCGGATCTCCAATTCCAGGTCTCAAGCTCCCAGTCTCGCGCTTCCCTTGAGCAAGTGGAAGTTGCCCTCGAGACGGACATCGTCCCCTATTCGCGAGATGGACCTCTCTCTCTTGATCTCGAGATAGTTCTCGAGATGATCTGCGGTCTTCTCGAGTTGAAGACTAATCTCGACCTCTACAATACCGCAAGGTAGTCCCCATATCGATCGCTCCTCTTGATTCGATTTCGACTTGGTCAACTCACATCACATTCGTTCGAGGGATATTGGCGTCTTCTTGGGTTCCCTACTCGGTCAATTAGACAATTGCAATAATGGTAATCCCACCACCATCTGCTTCGAATAGAAGTATATAGAGTTGGTCTTGATATCGCATCATTCTCCCTTTGTTGAGAAAAGTTTGCCCTCAAACTTGTGCGGCCTTCTTTCTCCTAAAACAATACTCCACCAGTTCCTATTTGAGAATACCTTACCAACAAATCCGTGATCATCTGGAGCCTTTCTCGAATATAGATGTCCAATAACACTTGTGTATGGATGTGGTTCAGTTGCATAACAACCTCGATCTCTCGAACTGGTTGATGCCTTACTATGCAGTAGGCGAGCGCACTCTCCTGCTCTTTATCAAGCTTGATGAGGCTAAACAAGTGCTCTTTTCTACCGACGTTCCCTATTAACTCGATTAGCCGCAAGTATTCCTCTCGATCTCCCCGCGGAATCGTGCTCGAGTTGAATGGGGTGGAGAGACAAAGCGAGATCCTCTCATGGATGCCTTTATCTCGAGTTCACCATTGACAATCGCATGGTTGGGAGTGAGTCATTGCCATTTCCGCTGCATGATTCTGATAGTGGAGGCCATATTGTTGCCACTCTCTTTATCAACCTTTATTTGACATCCCTGGCTTCGTTCTACACAACGGCAGAACAAGAGGCATTGTCGGTCATCACCATTAGGCAAATCCTCGTTTGCAGTTATATTCCCTCGACTTGCCAGCCGTTCTCCTTCGTTTGGTTCCTCAAAGCATTCTTTCTCAACATCCCATAGAAGTTCATATTCTTGGGCATGACCCTAATCCTTGTGATTACTCGAGATTGGAGTTCTCGAGGAAGAACTCCCTTTACTGAAAGGAGTGTCCCTCATGGTTGTCCTTGCAACCATTCTCCTAGCTTGCTGCTCACACTCACTCGAGTTAAAGGTTACGACCATAGGAGAGGGATTCATTCTCGCGAAGGAACTCCCCTTGTTGAAAGGGGTCGTCCTTACGAACAATGGCTTCTGGGTCCTCCTCCTTGACTGTTATTTATCGACATTGTATGCGAGATTACACACGTCTTCAAAACTCATGCAATGTCGTAACTCAACCTCCTCAGCAATTTTGGGCTTCAGTCCCCTGATATATCGAGCGATCATCTCCTCCAAGGGCTCGGTGATATCACAGTGTAGCGTCAACTGCTCGAACTCTCGAGTATGCTCAGAAACACTCGAGGACTGCTAATGTAGAGTGTTCAATCGAAGAAATAAATCTTGTCGATATCGCTAAGGTAGGAATCGTTTCTTCATCTCGCTTTTCATTTTATTCCATGAGCGAATCTTCTCCTTTCTTTCTCGACAACGCTGTTAGTTCAGGTTCTCCCACCATAAACTCGCGTACTTGCATAGTCGAGCTGTTGCAATCTTAACTTGTCTATCATCCGAAATTTCCTCACACTCGAATACTCTCTCGATGGTACACAACGAGTAGAGAATGTCCACTTGCACACTAACAGGATGTGCGGGTTGACGTTCTCGAGTTTGCCTCCTGGGATTTGCTTCATCCCGAGTTGGTCTCCTGGGACTCTTTCCATTCCCATATCCATCCACGAAAGGATTTTCGTCACCCTCAGCTCTTTCTACGATCAGATTGTTATCTCCTTCATTATCCAGTATACTGTTGGACAGCGACGCGCGATGACAAACTCCGCTTGACTGAGTCCGCGCTCGATTTTGCCTCCGTACTCCAGCACGTCTCGTCGATTGACTACCTTCTCGTTCATTCAGTCGCTAGTAAGAAGTGTGCGATTTGCCTCGGTCAAACAAATTTCTCGAGTTCAACTCCTCTCGAGCGTAGGCAAAACCAATCCTTCTCGACTTGATGTTTAGTATTAAGCAGTCATCTCGAGATAAATCGAGTCGAATGACTCTGTTTGCCTCTCGATCCTCACTGTGGTATTGAGGTTTCCCTTCAGCTTCGTGTTGGAGCAAGTAATGGGTGTTTAAAACTGATGCAATGGGACTTCAATTCCTTCTACTGAGGCGACACCTTCGAATTCGAATGCTCCATAGAATTCAGGTAACTCGATGAAGGGAGCTTCACCCATCTTCAACGTCTCGAAGTTAGCTTGTTCAGCGAAAGTCCATTTGTATCGATCTTCCGTCGGACACTCAACCTGTTGGTGACATTCTATTGGACTTTCGAGTATCCACAATTTTAGGTCACTTCTTCTATCTCCTCAATACCTTATGAATCCCAAATCGGACTTGAATACTCTTCGAAGTCTGTTCCTTTATCAAAATAAGCCTCAACTTCTTGGGTATGAATAGTCGTCTTTCGAGCTATCTCTTCCTGGTAAAAACTTGTTGGGGTGGATATCGACTCTCATCGAGCAACTCAATTCCAGGCGTACTCTTGTTCATCACTGTCGGAAGTGAAAACATGATTTAAGAACATACCATTTAGGCAGCTGTCAACTTGACGAGTGTTCTGTTGAAGAAGGTCTGTATCCTCTTCGATTGGACAGTTGAATAGAGGGGTTTCTCGAGACACTTGAGCGCATAATCGACTGGTAGGAACGTTTCTCTTTCATCACAAATCAGTCGTTTGCTTAATGGTGATACTCCATCGGCCCTCAAATCTTGAAGTTGGCATCGAACATCCTCAATACGCTGTTCAAGTCGAGCGACGCGCAACATATACTTTAGATCTGTAATTTTTTCCTCCAATATCATTCCACATCGGAATCTATTCGTCATCCCTTCCACCGTACGTTCAACAATAGATTTGCACTCTACGACAATCACTGCTCTCAAATAACCCAGCACTCAACACAACATTGCGCTCTCAACAACCCAGCGCTCAACACAACCGTCCAATCTCAAGCAACCAGTACTCAACACAACTACCGTGCGCTCTGATACCCACTGATGCGCCACCAGACGCAGAAACAGGAAAACAATTCAACGAAGACGAAACGGAACACACGAACGAACAAAACGAACGACGTCAACGGAAAGGGATAAAACTCGAACCGCCGCTGGATACAGCCGAAGCACCACCAGGACTGCCACGAGGGTTGAACGCTACACAACCGAATACAGAAACACCACCGATTATGGGAACGCTCGGATAAAATCTTGCCACGCTTGGAATCCACCAAACGATACGAGAAGTTGCGCAAAGTTCATGCAAGTACTTGACGGCTTTGGGTAAAGATATTCAAAGGGTTCCGTCTAAACCTAAACACAAGAGTCCTATTTATAGAGGACAAAAAATGGGCTAACCCTAACTCCCCACTAAGCCTAAAATGGTAAAGACAAAAAACTAATTAAAAACAAGTCCAAAAAGTAAAACTAAGGTAATTGGGCCTGACGTCGGCTGGCCCGACTTGAAGTTTTCTCGAGCTCCTAGTCTCGAGCTTCCCCTGACCAAGTGGAAGTTGCCCTCGAGATGGACATCGTCCTCCTATTCGCGAGATGGACCTCTCTCTATTGATCTCGAGATAGTTCTTGAGATGATCTGTGGTCTTCTAGATTTGAAGACTCAACTCGACCTCTTCAATACAGTCAAGGTAGTCCCTATCTCGATCGCTCCTCTTTATTCGATCTCAACTCCCACCTCCATCTGCTTCGAGTAGAAGTATCTAGAGTTGGTCCCGATATCGCATCATTGGGAGCTCGAGACAGGGAACTCAAGATGATCCGTGGTCTCCTCGAGTTGAAGACTCAGCTTGACCTCTTCAATACCATCAAGGTAGTCTCCATTTCGATCGCTCCTCTTTATTCGATCTCGACTTGGCCAACTCACATCACATTCATTCGAGGGATATTGGCGTCCTCTTGGGTTCCCTTCTCGATCAATCAGACAATTGCAATAAAGGTAATCCCACCTCCATCTGCTTCGAATAGAAGTATCTAAAGTGAGTCTCGATATCGCATCAAAAGGTTCAAGGAATTACAAAGATTATGCCCTCGTCATGAGATTTTGTGGTGGATGTTAGTTCAAAGTTTCTATGATGGACTGGCGGAACCACTTCAATCGAAGATCGATTTTGTAATAGGAGGGACATAGATGAACAAGACTCTAGAGGAAGCACTTGAATTATTTGAGTAGATTGCCAACAACGGTCAAAGAAGGACGTCAACTCGAGGTTTAGCTGGGAAATGGAAACATTAACCAGGGAAGTAGCCTTGCTCAGAACTTTGAATCAATTTGCTAATAAACCTCATGCTATAAATTTTGAATTTCAGGTGATGGATCAATATGCTGAGCCCAATGAAGTTAACTATGTGGGGAGTAATTCTTGGAACAATCCCTACTCCAACTCGTACAATCCATCCAAGGAGCACCAGCACCAGCACCACTACCGAGATTAAATCAACCTCAAGGATTCGTAGTGCCATCACGATTAACAGTTGGAGAAAACAAGTCAAACGTGGAGGATCTGTTAAAGCAGCTCATTGAGAATCAAGAAGAAGTGTGGAAACAGCAAGATGTGATATTGAAGGATCATGCTACCTCCATTAGGCAGTTAGAGGTTTAAATTGACCAAATTGCAAGTTCGTTGAACAACAAACCACATGGAGCACTACCAAGCGACACTGAGATAAATCCAAAGAGAGACAATCCAATGTTGTTACCTTACACAATGGATGTGACTTCGATAATTCCTTTGAAAAGATGGAACAGGAGAAGAAGCAAGCTCGAGAACAACGTCGAAACAACAAGGTAAGTGAGGTAAGTAAGAAACACAGTGAGCATCACTCAAATGACCTCGTTGAATTACCAAAGGTAAGTCCTAATTCATCTCCAATTATTCCCCCCATTTCTTTTCCGCAACGTTTTAGAAAGAAAAATGATGAGCAACAATTTCAAATATTTCTAGATGTGTTCAAAAGGTTGCATATTAACATTCCGTTTGCGAAAGCGTTGGAACAGATGCCAAGTTATGTGAAGTTCATGAAGGATGTTTTATCAAAAAACAGGCGGATTGGTGAGCACGAGAACATTTCTTTGACTAAGGATTTCAATACAATATTGCAAAGATAGCTACCTCCAAAGTTGAAGGATCTCGGTAAGTTCACTATCCCTTGCAATATTGGAACTCATTTTTCTGGACATGCTCTTTGTGATTTAGGAGCTTGTATCAACCTTATGACTTACTCAGCTTATGAAAAGCTCAAAATTGGAGAGGTAAAACCAACTTCTGTGACATTAAACTTGCTGATAGATCATGCACATATCCTAGGGGTTCCATAGAAGATGTGTTGGTCAAGATTGATAAATTCATTTTTCCCGCCGACTTTGTGATATTAGATTATGAGGAGGATCGCAAGATCCCTATCATTCTTGGTAGACCATTACTTGCTACAAGAAGAACTTTTATTGTCGTGCAGAAAGGCGAGTTAAGAATGAGAGTTTATGATCAGGAGGTAAAGTTCAATATTTATAGTGTTTTGAATAGGCCTGACGATCCTCATGAGTGTAGTTTTATTGATGTCATTGATGAACTCACACATAGTGATAATATGGAGTTGTAACCAAGCATCCCACCTAAAGAAGCATAGGTATGCGACATGAAAAGAGATCAAAAGAAGAGTGCAGAAGAAGTAGCATACATGCAACACATGCCAATGATTGAACCATTGGAGCGGCCGATCTCCTAAACTAAACCATCAATTGAAGAATCACCCAAATTGGAACTAGAGTCATTACCTAATCATTTGTGCTACTGTTTTCTTGGTATGACAAATACCCTTCCTACAATTACTTATGCGTCATTGACTAACGACCAAGAAGAGAGGCTATGTCAAATGTTACGTAAGTACCACAAAGCATTTTGGGCGATGTGGAAGCGTATTTTTTATTTCAATGCCGCAGGAGAAAAGCATCTTTATCAGCTCAATGAGATGTAAGACTTTCGTCTCGAACCATATGAGAACTCAAGGATATCTAAAGAAAAGACGAAGCAATGACACGACCAAAAGATCAAGGATCGCCACTTTGAACTAGGTCGGTTAGTTTTACTGTTTAATTCTCGACTCAAGTTATTTCCTAGTAAATTAAAGTCTAGGTGGTCGGGGCCATTCAAAGTTACCCAAGTCTTCCCTCATGGAGCTATTGAAGTGGAAGATGTGGAAACTCCACGAAGATTTAAGGTAAATGGCAGCCGGTTAAAGCATTACTAGGGCGGAAAAGTTGATCGTCATCATTGGACAAATACAGTTAGCAAAGCATAATCAATCAGGATCGTCAAGCCGACGATGTTAAATGAAGCACTTTTTGGGAGGCAACCCAACACTATTTCATTCTAGTTTTTATTTACTTTTCATATTCTTTAAGTTTAATGTGGGTGTCATGCAGTTTTAGTAGGTGGTATATAGAAAGTTTCGTGTGGCCACATCACACATTTGTGTGGCCACACCAACTAGAAGACCCACCATAAAATGTTTCTTGCGGTCATACCACACTTTCGGGTGTCCACACTACGTTTATTTATTTTAAAAAAAAAATATAACACGCATATTTTCTTCCCATCTTCTTATATGTGAATTCTCTTCTTTCTGGGCTTTTTAGTCTCTAATCCAAATCAGATAGGGGACTTGTCACTCAACCTGCCAATTGCACTCACCCATGCTGACACCTTATCCTCGAGACCAACCAAGCAATCGAACCCAAGGTAGAGGACAAAGAATAAGGCATGTATCGTTTCCCTTTTCCTTTGTTTCTTTTGTTTCAATCATCGGGACGATGCTTGAACTAGGTTTGTGGGGAGTTCCATTTGCATCTGCGTTTGCATTTTTCATATTTTTTAGTTTATTTTAGTTGACTTCATATTGTGTCAATTGTCAGCTTTTTAGGGAGTTAGAGTTCGTATAATTGAGTTCAATGATGTGATTAATCAGTTATTCATCTAGTTGTGGAAAGATGAAAGTCTGAATCGTGACTTGTGTGAGGTGAAATCGTGTTCCTATCGGAAAGTAGTGTGAAATTGTTTAATAGCTGAAACAAGTCCAAAACTCTTAGAGCACATGGAGGGTGGGCTAGGAGTAGAGCTACCTTCATATCCTTGTGAAGTGAAATTTTAGGTGGAATGCATAAAAGAAAATAAAATAAAAATATATCATACCAAGGCTCTAAGTACCAATGTTCAGGCGAAAAATGAAGAAAAAGAAGAAAAGTATGAAAAATCCTTAAAATGCATGAATACGAGTCGATGGCGGCGGCTCGAGTAATTATATCAGATGGGTGCTTTATCACTCAATGTCTTGGGCCAACTGGTTCGGAAATCACTGGTCAAAAGCTCGTTATATGGGTCTCTACTATTATTGATGAAAAATTTAGAGTCGAGCAAGAAAGAAAAAGAATATGAAATGTTGTGAAACCTCGGGTAAGTAGACTGATGTGTTATGGTGGTTTTATGAATTTCCTTTTGAAGTGTGTGATTTGAGCGATGGATTTGTTATTGTTAAGCTAGAGATTGTTTATTAAAAATGTGATAGATGATGAGAATATGAGGTTGCCGAAGCACAAGTTGGGAAAGAGCATGACTCTAACTACACTAGTTGTATGTAGCCAATATTTGAGAACAATAAGTTTAAGTAGCAACTCTGACGACATTTGATTATGATTTCAATAGAAGTTGTTAACCTTGGTTTTGATGTTGAACTTAAGTCACGTGTTACTTGTAGTCGACAATGTTGCTTTACAAATTGTATGATTATCTTTAGTGATGGGCTTGAGAAAAGTCTTGTTGAGCCACAGCTAGCGTGAGCAGTATGTTGCTACTTTACAGTGAGCTGTCACTGTCTTGTCACTGAATATATGGAAATAAATATTTCCTATCTATGTTATATTTTGAATTAATTCGTAATATATGTCTAGATGTCTAAATACATTGAATTTGATTTGGACATTCCAAATCATAAGTTTAGGCAACTCACAATTATAATATTAGCTTTCCAAGTTAATATTTTGAAACAAAACACTTGATTCTGATTAACAGAAGATGCTAAGAGATCGCCTAGTTCTTACCTTTCGCAACTGCGTGTGAGAGTGCCAAGGGATGTGTGCTACCTTGGTTGTCGTGAGAAGAATTGTGTGTCATCGGTGCATTCAACGAGCGGCTAGCGAATCATCTAAGGGAAGCTAAGTGAATACCTATTCTGATTACAGTAACCAATTGGTAACCCATCAGCAGGAAGTTATTCCTGCTGTGTCTTTTCGCAAGGAAGTCTCGAACCTACGGAGTTTGTGCAGTTAGACACACACTAGCGGGTGCGCATCAGATGTCTCGTACCTGCAGGGTAGAACAAGAGTTGAGAATGCCGCAGGAGTGGAAAGAGGTCCTTTTAACACAGGGGTGCCGTGTAGAAGGCTTGATCTCCTGATTTAGAAGAACAATAGAGCAGGTTGCGTGGGAGCTGCTGGACTTGAAAATTACACCCTAGGCACTAGGTGTGCAGTGCAGTGAGTCACGGCTGTGGTAACCGTGCACGTCCGAACTGTATGTAGGATGAATACCCCGACTTGGCTCTGTGAGAAATCCAGTTCCACTGTGTGAGAAACCAACCCTTTCTTTTCTGTTTTAAGTGACTCTCTTCGTGGTTGTCTCTCTTGTGCTTAAAGACAGGTTCTGATTAAAAGGAGGCACAAGCTTTGTGAAAATCCTCTGCTGTGCTATTAAGTGCTGAAATATTCCTTTGTTGTGAACCAGAAACGAATTGCTCATTGAGAAGTCATTTTGTCATTGTAAGGAATCATTTTGTGAGGATTTATATACTAACTCCAACGTTGTCTTTATGCTTTGATAGATAGGCTGACGGTAAAACGACAACGTGCTGTGTGAGAATCCGTTGAGCTACCAACTGATGAGCATGAGCATCCATCTACTGAAAGCGAGAAGGTGTCCACTAAGTAAGGAGTTGATCGTTGCCCCAGAAGGATCTCCAATTTATTCAAGGATTCTAAATTTTATCTTGTGATAAACTGAAAGCCTAGTGCAATGTCATTTTGCACCCATTATATTATATAGCGGAATCACCTCGTTGGTGGAAAGTGGACGTATTTCGATTAAGGCTGAACCACTATGAACTATTGTGTCCATTACGATCGTGAAAACACTCGTACGAAAACCTGCTCAACCAAATTGTAACGCTTACCGCGAAATAAATCTCATAATCTGAAAAACGCTATGCCGTGATACAGTACGCTTCCGCTTATTCTGAGAAGGGGTGAAAAAGTGACAGTCATTAATTCACCCCCCTTAGTGTACCTGAACGATCTAACAATTGGTATTAGAGCAGGTTTGTTGAAAAACTTTTTGAGTGATTGCTGATACAATTGTCAGTTGTTGAACGTAACAATCACAACAACAAAGATACATCTGAGTGGTCAGATCTAAAAACAGAGCATTAATATCTATGCTTTTGACTGATAGTCACTAGACCGAACGTCCCCCGCTCTTTGCAGGACATCACTTCTCATATTAGAAAATGAGAATGGAGTTGTTCATAGGAGCAAAGGAAGCCAATTGTTGGCAGATTATAATGGAAGGATATCTCATTGTTCCTCCATCTAATCCCAGCGACTCTCGACATGATTTTGAACGAAAGAGAATTATCTCGCTCAGCACAAAAGCAAGGCACCACTTAGTGCACGCTCTTATTGGAAATGAATTCAATCGTGTCTCTACAGTAAGACGACGAAAGAAATGTCGGATAAACTTGCTTTGATCTATGATGGAACAAAACAAATCAAGGACCAAAGTGAATGCGTTAGTAACTCAATACGAAGCATTTAAGATGAAAAGGATGAGTCGATAAATCAAATTTTTGATAGACTCACCAAAATTACAAACGCCATGGAATCTCTTGGTAAAACAATCCCAAATTCAGAGCTTGTCCGAAAAATATTTCGTCATTGCCTAAATCATGGGAAGTCAAGAAGACAACGATTATAGAAGCTAAAGACTTGACGAGCTTAAGTCTTCAACTACTGCTTGGTTCTCTTGTCGCTTACGAGAATGAGAACAAGTTTGCTGAAGAAAAGAAATCATCCAGGGATGACTTACTTTGCTGAAGAAAAGAAGTCATCAACGATTGAAGAAATTGCACGAAATGATATGCATTGTTAAGGACATGATACTTAAATAGTGGTTATGCATACCTGTGGATTTTAGTATATCAACAACCATTAGGCGCAAACCCGATCTGTCGTCTGGGGATGTCGTATATTACTTTGAACAACCTCTGTTGCGTGCTCCCAAAGATGCCCATGCTGCTGTCATCTCCGTTACCTTGGAATGCCAGACAGACCTGAGACCTACTGATGGTGTAAACAATGCCATTCCGGACCAGGTTGACCCTCACACCACCGCCAAAGGTGAATGTCACACTCGGGATTGAGGCATTGTCGTAGTTACTTAAGTCGTAGCAGGTGTCTAGGCTCGGATTTGGGGACGCCATCGGGTAATTGCTCATCTCTTGCCGGAAGGCATCTCGGAGTGCATCGTATGCTGTTTGCGGCAGATGAGTGAAAGCTGTTCCGGAGTCGATGATGGTACCTGCATTCGAGAAAATTGATGGGGATATGGATAGTTGATTCATCCCGACGCTGATCCCGACAAGATCAATTCCGTAGTACGTTGGGTAGGAGAGGGTGAGCATCGGGGTGAATGCAGCCGATGAATTCCCATTGTTGCCAAAGTTCAGGTATCCGGAGGAACTTGATGTATCTGGCAGGCAATACGAGAAGTACTGACCGTACTGGCTTGCGGTCTGGACAACTAAGGAGAGGTTGCCACGGCCGAGTCCAAGGAGGCCGTCAGCCATTCCGTAGATTCCACTGTTGTTCTGGCCGCACCCGAACAGGAAATTGTCAATCACGTCTTTTGGTGACAAAGTAAGTCTCTCTGTCCCGTAGAATCCAAATGTATACGAGTTATCATTATACAATTGCCCGTACACACATGTTGACTCGGGGCAACTCGGCATGGAAGCTATCACAAAAATCAACATGAATTATTTGGGGACATTAAAAATCAACTAGGGCCAGCATGATTACCTGTTCCGGAGGCAATCTGAGTACAGGTGGTCGAGGTACACGATACATTCGCATAGGAAGAAGACCTAGATGGGTCAAAGATCTCATCGACCTGCTTGTAGCAGGACCTAGCACATGGCTGGCACTGCGTCCACGTGAGGTCACTACCGGTGTCGAAAGCCAGGGTCAAGTCCATCGGTGGGGTGCCAAGCCCAATTTTCACAACGTAGTTCAGGACTCCCAGTTTGATCCCAGAGTTCGCTGGTAGGCTAACATTCCCAGAGGGAAATGAGCTGTCCCGACCTTTGATGATGCCACTGGAGAGCTTAGACTGGATGGTCGCGACCCTCTCTTCCTCCAGACGAAAGAGCCGAGCAAGGTCCTGGCAATCATTGTTGGAGGAGAGTGGACCGCTGGGGCTGTCCTGGTGAATCACCCGTGGGATCGACTCACGGTCAACGTCTGTAGGCCAATGTCCAAAGAACGATCACAAGGGCACAAGAACATCATTCTAATCTAACCAAATCAAAGTTCTACTTCTCCATGCTCGGAATAGATAATCACCACAACTCTCCAGAAAGTTAATCGACCTAAAGAGCGTCCGCAGTAACAGAACAGACGCCAACCATTTCCCCAAGTCTTTGTTACGCACCTTCTTCAATCGCAGAGGAAACCGGGCAGGTAGAAGAAGGGAACAGAGATGCGACAGGGAAGGCGTGTCTTCGGACTGTGTCTCCTGATTGCGATGACGCAGGTGGAGAGGTAGCTGAGACGATCAAGATGAAAGCAAGAAGAAAGGACGGCATGATTTGAATAGCTTCCTTACCCGCACGCCCCCGGGTTTACTACATACGACGCCTGACATTTGGTGAAAATATAATCTTAAAAAAAAGATCCATTGTCTAATTCTGTTCCTCTCGCTGCATTTCAATTACATTTTCTGCTCCTAGATCGGAATATTTACGGTTGACTTTCTAAAACTAAAATCCATCCCAATTCACTGATTTTCATATTAAGTGAAAATTTATTTTTATTAGGTACAAGAAGGGACCATTCCTTCAGTTGGGGACCAAATTGAGCTGAATTAAAATTTTCAAGTCAGTTTAATAAAATGTCAATAATAATACGATTTTTAAGATGGATATGCCACTCCCCAAGAAATACATGTAACATTATGTAATTAAAATTTTCAAAAACCGAGATTTAGAGGTAGCCATCGGCCATGCTAAACCCGAACCCGGTTTAGGAAGAAGCCGTAATAGAGTCGTCATTGGGTTCAAACTGTAAGGGTAGTTATATGAAGGAAGACGCTAAACTCCCTGGTACACGGGAGATTAAGTTGTTTTTTGCATTTTACACGTAAAAGATTTATAAAAATATATGGGTTTTATGAAATTTTAAATGGACTTCATAAAAATGTATAAACTTTAACAATAATAATTTCGTAAAATATGAAATTTTTTAATTTTACGAAAAATTTTCATAATGGGCCGAATAATTTTCGTAATGGGTCGTAAAAATATACGGATTTTTACGAAATTTTGTAATGGGCTTCGTAAAAATGCACGAACTGAAATTGAATTTTTTTCGTAAATTATGAAAAATTCTTATTAATAGTTAATAAACAGTGATCTGGTTCATAAATCTATAATAATTTACGAAAAAATTTCGTAAAAGTGTATGAGAAATTTTCATAATTTTCGAATCGTACTACCGAGAAGAGAAAGGATAAATTGCAAACGTATTTCGAAACAAAAGTCGTAGCTTTGCTGGCATAAATAATCTAATAGTTAATCGACCGTCAGGTTATCTGGCTAGTTAGTAGGACCCGGATCGGTTAACTCGTCCGGGCCGATAAAGGATTGTATTATCTGACCGCCCACCTGTGGCTGATTGAATCGATTTATTTCATAAAAGTTTAACGTTACAAATATTAATTTCCAAAATTATTTTAAGTATAGATTTGTCGGCATCGGCCTATCTGTTTTCGATCCACTTAAAAAAAAAAAATAGCATATAATAGTGTCTATATTTAAAATTAGCTTCACGTCTGATATATTGAAATGCGAACAAAAATAACATTATATCATAGATGCTACATGTAATAACTACATGTGATAACTAAATATTTTTATTTTTACCAAATATTTAAATATATTCTAAAATTTATTACTTTTTTTTCGATTTAACCTAACATTTGAAAGATATCTTTTTATATCCTAACGTAAAGCCATTATTTCAATTATATCATTCGTTAGTCTTCCCTACTAATGGAGTCCTACATGACATTGATATGGAAGTTAACGCCGTTAGCACCATGTTTAATCTATTTTTTTACATCCTAAGTTTTGATATTTTTTTTTTTCGATTTAGCCTAACATTTAAAAAATATAATCTTACATCCCAACATTGAAACGTTATCTGTATTATATCCTAACCATAAACCCCAAATTAGGGTTTATGGGTTTTAGGTTTTCAAACCACGAGTTAGGTCACTTTTGGGGTTTAAGTCCCAAATATATTTTAATCCTACTCTTGACCCATCTTACACCAGCACCCGACCACAATCTCATCCCGACCTTTAATCCCCGACCACTATCCCACCCTGACCCCAACCATAAAACCTAATTGACATCTCAACAATGTTGGTCTGGAGTTGTGTGTTTGTATAACAATATTGACATTAACAGTAGTATTTGCTTGGATAATGACCGTGTGTTTGTCTAAATAATGTATGACAACGTGTTTGAGTGGGCATGTTCTGAAATTTTGTCATTATGTATATGTTTAAAACATTTAAATTGACTCAAATTAGAGCAACTACAATTTGTTCATAATAGATAAATAAACTATTACAACATTGTTAATATTAGGGACGGTTAACAGATGATATAATGGAGATCATAGTCCAACGTTGGGATGTATGATGTTATTTTTCAAATGCTAGGTTAAATTGAAAAAAGTAACAAAGTTTAGGATGTATTTGATAATTTAGTCTAAGGAAATATAGATAAAACGTGGCGCTAACGACGTTAATTGCCATGCCAACGCCACATATGACTCCGTTAGTGGGGACGACTAATGGAGAATATATTCGTATGGTTTTTATGATGACACACAGAAGGTAAAACTTTTATTGTATAGAAGGTAAGCTTCTACTACTTTGTAGAAGGTTAACCTATAGGGACACTCTATTACATACCTTCTGTTACCTAATCATTACGATGATTTATTTAATTAGTCATCAGATTAATTAAATATATTCATATGATATTTTACGTAAATAAAATGGTTTAAATGATTCCAACCATCTGTGGAACCAAGATTATCTTATTTCCATTTACATAAGCCCGACGGATCTTATCTCTCTGAATCTTCTACAAGCCCTATCTCTTAGGATCGTGAACACAATCATGACCAAATGGCATGATTGATCCTTAAGTGAAACAAAACATCTTTATGAGGAACGCTTTATTAGAGTGACAATTGTTCCTTACTTTGCAGAGTCTTTCGTCAGCAGTTGGACCTTCTTAGATATATTTCTATTAGTTTAGATAAGATTATTTGTTAGTTAGAAAAGTGGATGTAGAGAGTGATTGTATCAAAGTGTATATGATAATGTAGCCCGAGAAACTTGTGAGCTTTCGTTTTCTTTGGGTTGAGCATTTGGTTGTAGAAGGTTGGTATCCAGGGTACAAGCTAGACCGGGAGTGAGTGAGGTCGCGAAGGATTTGTCTGTACTGTGGCGTGGCGGACGTGCATCAGGATTAGGGAGATGTCGGGTTGTATACATGCCAGGGCAGTGAGCAGAAGAAGGCCCGTGTCTGGAGGAATCTGGTGAGGTTTTGGTATGGGTTGTTTTTGTAACTGGTTTGCTCGTGTGTGTAGAAAGCTGAACTACTATAAATTCTCATTTACTTTCTACACAAACAGTTATCTCACTGAGCATTCACCAGAAACCTTAACAGAAAAGCAAATCAATATACACAACGCAAACGTCTGAACAAAGGCTCCAAAGGTCCTGCATCAAACCACTAACGCTATAGCAACCTCACAGATTCTAGAGTTGTTTCCATCGATCTAGGTTTTGAAGATCATCTTTTGGTAGTGTAGAAACCTATAAGGTTCTGTAACAACCTTCTACTACTACAAGTATCTTTCATATCTTGGAGTAGGCCTTACTGATCAAGCTCAGGCTGATCAGATTTGGAGAACCTCGATAGCAGAAACTAAGCCTTCTGCATCATCCTTTTGCTACTGTAAAAATCTTCTCAGGACTGTATAATCACATTCTAGATCACACTTCGGCTGGTCGTTCGCTTATTAAGTAGCTCACTTCGGAATCTGCTATTTACAAGGGTTCTATAACCTACAAAAATCTAATCTTCCGTTGTTGGGTTCTATTAGTTGTAAAAATTTTAAAAAGGTCATTAAACTAATTCATACCCCTCTTAGTGTCATTATTACACCAACATAATATAATAGAGATAACGGCCCAACGTTAGGATGTCAGATGATATTTTTCAAATGTTAGGCTAAATCAAAATAAAAATGTCAAAGTTTATGATATATTTAATAATTTGACCTTTATTGTCTTAAATGATTAACTAAGAATCGTTAAGGGTGTAGGAAATCTATATTAAATTAATTAATACATTTTGAAGAAATGTAGCAACTCTTTAAAGAAGGTTGAATTCTTATCAGAATTACGAAAGAGGAAATACATATCGATTGTTATAACAGATTAATCCTGCAAAATAACATCAGGCTAACACGAAGAAATATTTAGCTTATGAAACAAGCAGAACATTATTTTAGTTTTCAATAATTAATTTAAATCATAATGCATTAATCCAAGATAATTTGTTCAAATGTCTTATGATTAATAAAAGAAATGGTTTACGATAACTTCCTCGATCTTTGGAGTTCCAATTAAGATGAAGGTACAGTGTAGAAGTCAGATACGGACTTGTCTTTTGTATCCAAAATCAAGTAGCTTTTGTTCACAGTTCCTGTATCAATGAAGTAGTGTGAAGTTGGCTTAATGCCCTGACTCAAAATTCCTATATTTTTCCGGATTGTCGCAATACCCTCCAACTCTCGGTGAACCATACTCGTGTGTAGCTCGATTCAAGCGGGAGTTCTTATTGTTGAGGTTTGATGCCCTTATCACTGGGGTGTCCCGTCGTGAATCAAAACCTTTTCATTTTACACGTAACAAGATGTATCATGCACTTACACACTGAGGTCACCTCCTCGGCATGTTCATTGCATACGCTTGACATGAATCTCACATTAGTTCGATTTGTGAGCCACTTGGAACACCTATAAGATAATTTCATCCAAACCAGAATTACCATAATCGAATTTAGGATACGAAAAATGAGGAAAACAAAGTTACATACCTAGCGCTAATATACATTTATAATAACCAGATTATCGAGCCTTTAACACAATCTCTATTCCAAAACCGTTGCCCAATGAGATTTGCAAAATACAGGGCAAATTCTGTGATTTGGGTCTTCCTCTCCCTGACTTGTTGACGGCCGATGGAACACCAATTATTAGGGGTAGCGCAAGCGGGAGAGGGGACCTAGCACCTGTTAATATAAGGTGTGATGAGCCCTTCCATCACGGGCTTACGTCAATACACGAGCCTATACCATAAGCCTCCAAACCACATTAATAATAAAACCTGAGATGCGCAAAAGCCCCGCCAAAATGACCACTTTCACATTAATTGGCTATCATGCATAGTCTCGTAACTGTAACAAAGCATGTTTTAGGAAAACGTAAATCAATAATTGATTATAGCCCAACATGAATTTTATAAAATAAAATAAAATAATAAAACTAAAAATTAAAATTCTAACATTCTTCCATTTGGGCTAGGATCAATTACAAAGCTTTAAAATAAACATTTTCTTTTTAAATGACTCTTAGGCTGTATACGACAATGACCATAATAAAAACACAATATATGAGACAACATCTCAAAAACAGCCCCGACCATCAATGCTACTAACACTGAACTATAGTCGTTGTCGCACTATTTAACGGTGTTGAACAACCATGATCACAAGCGCCAGCAACACTAACGTCAATAGGTCAATGTGGTGGTGTAGCCGAAAATAGCATCCCTGAATGTGATATGCATGATGTTATTTTCAGTCGGTCATCATCTTTCTGTAACCTTATGCCCATAATGAGCCAGAAAGACAATAGAGCAGAACCGCTCTGTAATATGTCTCATAAACCTTAATGCGCAAACTGCATAATGCTTTATCAGTGACAAACTATATTGACAAAACTGTCATACTCAAGACCAAGCTCCGAATCTTAAAAAGCATGAGTCCACTGTCAAATAATTGTGTCTATCAAATACGACAGGAATGTGAGGCTCCAACTACCAGGTAAATCAAAATAATAAACCACGTACAATAATAATAAAATCCAATTGGGCTTCAAGTGGCATTTCCCTTGGTTAGAAAATAACCAATACCGCACCATCAACAATTGCAGCACTTAAAAAATTAACACCATCTATCCTTATAAGGACAACTTAATAAATAAGAGTGATGCACGCAAGAAGCCTCAACATCCAATCCAATATCAAGAAAACCTAATGTTGGACAATGCTCTAATGAACATCAATAATAACTCTAATTAATCAAAATGATCAAATGATTAAATTGATGAGCTCCCACTGATATAATATTTCATCATAAATTCAAGATCTCCCACAAGTTTATTAAAACACGATTAGTCAAGACTTTCAATCTCTGATTAAGTTACCAACAAGCTCTAAGCAGATGTTACTAACTTTGCAATATATATCACGCAAATAAACTCCACAGATCTCAACAAGGAGTCGCTTTGGCAACCAAATACCCGTATTATCATGTGAAATATTCCAACCCTGGGATGTTTATTAAACCTTCCCACCAAATTCGACAATAGAGTTGAATATTAGAGAAGAAATTCAATATAAATTATTTTCACCCAATGTCACTATATTACATTATTCCACAAGCGAATTTCATGGATCTCAACAAGCGAGACGCTTTGGCAACCAAGTGCTCGTATCATCATGTGAAATCTTCTAGTTCCAGGATGCTCGTAAAACCTTGTGACATACTCAAGAGATTCACGTTGATATGCAAGTGCACATGAAGATTTATCATCTTATACAAGTCAATTCAAGACCCTAAATATTTATCATTTTAAGCAAACCAGAAGAGACTATTTTATACATGAATCAGTGAGCAACCGATAGTATAATGACTATCAAATAGAGACCAACACAAATGATTTCCTCTGAAATACTCGAAATGCACCAAATGTAAGAACCAGACACCTTTGGGCAGAAAGGTCCCTACACCAGTACACCCAAGTCTCCAAACATACCCTCGACAAGTTTTAGAAAATCTCACATGTTACTTTAAGCGAGCCACTTTGGCAGCCAAACACTCAAATCACAAATATGAGACTTCTCACTTGTTGAGAACACGTGCGATTGTAAGAAATTTTCAGTTGTCACTCTAGTTGAGCCACTTTGGCAGCCAAACAACCAGAGCACAAATCTAAAATAACTCACCCGGATGCACATGCCCATGAAGCACCTTGTCTGGCACTACAAACGAGCCACTTTGGCAGCCAAATTCTTACAACACAAATACAAAGTAACTCCACTTGCTCACATAATTATGCATACAACTATCTTATGTAGGCCAACTTAGACCAACGAGTCAAACAACAATTTAAAATAGTCAAAACAAATAATAGCCAATGTGCATCGCAATTCATATACGCTCTCAAATATTATGTCTTTCAAATATTTTATGCATATCCAAACACCTTAGAGAGAGAGCAATAATTTAACTTATATTTAGAATCAACATACATCATGTATGTCACCAGATTCTCCTTAGCGATAATTTTTCATCTGCTCGGAAATCAACCCCACTTGGTGATTACTTAGTTTTTCCTCATTATATTAGTACCATTACAAAATTAAGCAAACAAATAATTGGATATGCAATGTCTCATACTAAATATTGGGCTAGCTTTACGAGAAAGAAAGCCCATTATTAACTACACCGGCAACTGACTCACCAACATCAATACCATTGATCATCGAACGAATTTGCTTTCTTTACATTAAGTTGTTTTGAGGTAATTATTTTTCACCATCTGAAATAACATTCAAATCGTTCGGACCAATCCAATGGACAATAAATTGTTCACAGTATCATATCCTTTCAAAGCAGCATATAAATCCTCAACTATTTTGTTTGCAAACTAAATTACATAACCTAATTATCTTATTCGCTCTTCGCCTCTCCATAGCACATGTGCTAGACCAATTATCCATGGTATAGTAACGATGGGAAAACCATGAGAGATCTAAATCATGAGTTGATTTTCTTGTTTCCAATAATCTCAAACCCACTTTGTGACATGCGTCCGAAATACCCATCCAACCAAAATGATCTTTCAATTTCTAACAAAAAGCACTGCATTAAAATGTTATCCATGGCAATCATCTAAGTTTATTAAATAAACATAAATGCATTATATGGCCAGGACATATATTTTCCCGGCTGTCATTTCTTTATTTCTTATTAATAATACTAGTAATATTTCACAATGCACACACCATGCCATAGTTCGCGCGCCCAACTAAAGATAACGTAGTCCCAATTAATCAAATTGAACCAACCCCATTGCAAAATTAATTTGATGGGAAAATCAAAGTTTTATCAACCCAAATGAATTTTACAGTTCCAAACGAAACACATGCAAGGTCACCAGCTAACAAAATCATTTATATCCGAATGTAGAATGATGAATGATCGTTAACCATAAGGTTCTAAGCCCACGTCAAGTCAGGAATAAACTCAAATAACAACTACATGGATCTTCCTTTTAATGCCCTCATGTAATTTATTACACACTTTAAATAAAAATTCAAATGGACTAATTCAAATAATTAATTCAGTTGATAAATGATATGTGATCATGATATAATTTTAATAATTTTGTTAAGAAAACCAAATCAAGGTCGATTATAGTATATATTTCCAGTAAAATCTAACCGAATAAATCAAATAATTAAATTTTAAGTTGATATATCTGAAAAGGATAGACATCTTTGTAAAATCCACAATCACGTGAATAAATCTTAAAGATTTCGTCTATATTTCCTTTTGTCTTTTTTTTTTTAGAAAATCACAACGAAAAAAACAAAAAGCTTTAACCTTCAGTGATTCACTTTGAATCCACGAAATCATACATATTCAAACAAATCAAGTACTAAGGGTTAGAGTATAAGAACCCCAAGAATCAATCAATGACCAGAGAGGAGGAGCGAAATCTAAGACTTCCTCCTATAAGACTAGATCATAAAATCCGCAACCTTCATGACCCTAAGATCATTCGGGATCTTATCGAATTGATGAAGGAACTACACGCATGCCCTTTCATCATATATAGTTAACGACAAACCATCTGTCTAAAGTTCCTCCCCTTGCCGCACCCTCCACCTCCATCCCTTTCAAAACCCGATGTTTGGTATGCCGCGATGAAATTAAAGTGGGCGGTTGTCGATTGCATGATGGACCGGGTTCCGCTGTGGGCACAGCGGAGGTGGAGGAGATGACGTTTTCAAGGCCACACTCGAAACGGAGGTTACCGAACTAAGACCCGAGATCTATCGAACTAAAACGCAATGACACAAATACAACCATCGATCATAAATCGTACTACGATTGCTGATACCACATGTAAGATACTTTCCTCCAAACCAGGATTACCGTAATCGAATTTAGGACACGAAAAGTGAGAAAAACAGAGTCATACACCGGCGCTAACATACCTCTATAATAACCCGATTATCAAGCATTTAGCATGATCTACAAAATACAAGGCGAAGTCGGTGATCTGGGTCGTCTTCTCCCGGACTTGCCGACGCCCGATGGAGTACCAATTATTAGTGTTAGCGCAAGTGGGAGAGGGGACCTCGCAGCTGTTAATATGAAGTGTGATAGGCCCTTTCATCACGGGCTTACGTCACACACCGGCCTACACCTTAAGCCGTACAAACCACATTAATAATAAAACCTGAGATGCACAAAAGCCCCACCAAAATTATCACTTTATATTAATGCGCGATCATGTATTGTAACACAATCTGTTCTATAAAATAAGTAATTGATTATTTTATAAAATAAAATAAAATAATAAAAATAAAAAATAAAATTCTAACAACACCTTCTAAGATTATATTTTCATTTCAACAAATTCTTTGCTGCATTTACGAAGACTTACTACTCGCGGTCCGAATTAGTATAGAGCTCGGTGCACGGGAGTTTCTTACACTAAAGGATATGTGTGAACATAACATAGTATCGAAGCATGTAGTGTCTCACATTTCACATGTTCATGGGACAATGCTCATCGTTCTAACATACTACAGGTTGGCACATCTACGGCCAACAGCTCTTTTTCACGTTCACCAGTATCTCCAACCCTGTTTCTGGAGAGTATGTCTAGCTCTCCGGCATAAGAACCGCTTAACCAATAATACTACCTGTTATAATTATTTTTTAGTCGGTACCTTTCTATAATTTAACACTCCAGCATAGTCGTACCCATACACGATTCACATGGAAATACTCAATTTTCAAAAACTTACAAAAGTGATTGACAACCGTTCACGTAAAAACATGTCGGGAATACTTAGTCACGAACAACGGGGCTTTGATTTCGAGTTCTGGCCGTGGTCGCTAAACTTGTATAATCAAACCTCAAATAATAGAACACAAAACAAAGACATAACCTTGAAATGAACACAAATGAGTATTTGGAATGCGAAAGTCGGGAATACATTGCAGAATGAAGAAAGCTAGTAAATGGGGTGAGGTGTCTATGACTTGAGAGTGATTGTCGTGTCTTTTACATCGTCTTGGAATTGTATTTATACTAAGATTCATTCGTAGCTATCAAAGTATGCGTTTCTTGTCACGTGGTTCTTCAAATCTACTTGCAGCTTTCGTTGTGTTAAAAATTTGATTGGTCTTCTTTCTCTTGCTCGACTACTTCTCTTATCTCTCGATATCCTCATACTCGCTTGACTCTTCTGGAGTCTGTTCACCTGCCATCTCGTGCTCGCTCGAGGACCACGAGCTTTTGGATACGATGGCCTGACCTCCTAGCTATTTCTGTCACCTTAATATCTTCGAACTCATTCGTTCTGGAGTTTGTTCGCGTCATTTCATGCTGGATTGTCATCTCATGCTCATCTGGACTTGGATTGCTTATCTCGATCCTAGGCTTTGAGTCTTATGCCCTTTTTACTTAGGCCCAAAATGTGGTCATTCCAAGTTATCTGCCCTTCCTTTTTTTGTGAGAAGAGTTTCCACGTACTATTCGAATCTTACCATAAATTAGAAATATGTTTATATGCTAATACTAAACAAAAATTGAGAATTTCCTATTTTAATGATTCTAATTCTAATCTATTTACAATATTATTTCAATCATTTTCTTTTTGGCATACCAAACTCCGGGTTACTTCTTTTCTTCCAATAAAATTATAAATCAAATGGTCAAAAAGGGATAAAAGTTGATTTGCATCTTAGAGATCAAGGTCATTGATTCCACAAGATCAAAAGGACATGTGCTTTTTCTTAGAGAATGAATAGGTCTTGTGGGCATTAGTTTTGATACTAACAGTGACGCGCACGCGAAAATTTAAGTTAATCCACCCAACTACCTAAGGCAGATAGTAAAGATCGCCCACGACACACTTCCCCCACGTTTCTCTTAAAAATCAAATTTAATTAACTCAACCTTTGAATAAGATTATCCAAAATAACGTTTCAGTGATTAAATATTTGGATAATAAAAAATCATAACAAACGAGTTATTTGTTCTGTTTTGTTAGTGGGGGTACGTGATTCAAAGGAATCTAATTGTATTTAAATTTTTGTAAGCTGCTCGTCTCGTAGGTTACGATATCAGTTTTTACCTAATTTTTATTTAATTTAATTTTCAATATTTTTCAATAAAACGCCAAAAAAAACAAAATGGTTCTAATTACTTTTAGAATAATTCTGATTTCGGCTTGCTATTTGCTCCTCCGGTGGCTTAACGAGTAAACAGATCGAGTTCGTGTCCAGACATGAAGAAACACGAGACGAAACACGTCGACTCGAACACGATCCGTTGAGGTTTTCGTGTTATTATAGTAGATCTAAACACGAATCATTTTATAATGGGTAGATACAAAACGACACGGTAGACGCGAAAAAAATTCAATATAATTTGTGTTAAGATTCAAACTACATCATAATCGAATAAGGAAACAAAAATACAATAACTCTATAAATAAATTATCAATAATAAATTATTTGATTTTCATAGCAATTTTGAATGTATATTGCAATTGTAAATTGTTGGGTTATCAAGCCCATATGAGCTAGCCCAAAGAAATATAAAAAAAAATGGGGGTGGGATTGTCATCCCACTGTGGCTTCCTACGGAAGCCAAAGACAACGAAACTTGCACCACAAGTTGAAAGAAAAGAAGTCAGAGAAAGAAGAGAAGAAGAACGAAAAAAAGAGAAAGAAGAAGGCGGGGCTGATCGAAGCTTGATTTGTCGTCCGTTTTCGCCGAAACTTCACAGTATTGATCCTCACAACGAGCTCTTTGTGTTTATGGTTGAGTCATCGTGAGATGTAGTAATTTCTTCTTTGGGTTTAGCGGCGCTCTCGGAGGACTTCTTCTTGGTGTTTTTTATTGTAATCTACCCTTTTGTGGTAAAGGTTAACCTTGAAGTGAGCCGCGATTAAGTTTCTCGATGTTGTTACTCTAGTTTGGTGAGAAAACAAAGACTTGTCGTGTAACGCATTATTGTTGATAGTGGAGAGTTGGGTGGACTTCGGTGTTGTAGTTTTTCCTATCACATTGAGTGGTTTTTCATTTGAAAATCTCGGTGTCTCTTTTATCTTTCTCGTAGCTAATATTACTTGGTATTCAGAGGACGTCGGGATATACATATTTGTTTGAGTTTGTGTTGTGGCGCTAGTTGTTGTGGTATAGTCGAAGTGCCGTTCATTTCTTTTCGATCGGCACAGGTTTGAGACAGCTTCTGGGTGACACGCCCCCACAAACTGGTATGAAAGCATAGTTGTCAGATTGACTAGTATGTTAAGTGAATGAAGGATAAAACGACTGGTAGCACATGATAAAGCTTACGACTTCGATCTACTCCACGTGGAAGCTGTGAATAGATAACATCTTTTGTTGCAGAGATTTATATGATCCTATTGAAGATTCCAAGCCTAGTAAAACGTCTAATGAGAATTGGAAGAAGCTCCATAGATAGAAGGTCGGGTTTATTTGATAGTGGATTGACAATAACATCTTCTACCATGTTTTAGAGGAGAGAAATGTGCATGTTTTGTGGGAAAAGATGAAGAATCTGTATGAGAGGAAGACTCCTTGGAATAAGACTTCTCTGATAAAGAGATTTTTCTATTTGCGATACAATGATGAGTGTCGAGCATATCGAAGCACATGAGCATGTTTCAAGAAATTATGAATCAGATGGCCAACCTCGAGATTCCGATCAACGATGAATAGCAGGCATGTTTGTTATTGAGTACACTGCTGGAGAGTTGGGAGACATTGGTTGTTGCACACAATAATCCAGCTCCGAATGGGAAGTTAAACATGAAGCTAGTCACAAAAGACTTACTTAATGAAGAAACTCATAGAGCTGAGCAAGATTTTAGTCCCCGATCCGAAGCAATTGTGATAGAAAGGCGAGGAAGGAGCCAGAACGCCTTTAAGAGGATGTCGAAGTCTAGGAAAGAAATTAAATGTCATTGTGGAAAGTTGGGTCACATTAAGAGAGCGTGCATAATTCTCAAGAGGGAGAACTTGAAAGTGAAAAGTCGAGATAGTACCCAAAAAGAAAGTGAGACGGGTACTCTTGCTCTTGATGGTGATGTTACCGTTCTTTCTTATGACGCTTCTATTAATCTGACGTGCCAGGACTCCACATGGGTTATTGACTATGCTGCTTCTTTTCATGTGACTTTTATGCATCTTGAAAGTGAAAAGTGGAGATAGTACCCCAAAAGAAAGTGAGACGGCTACTCTTCCTCTTGATGGTGATGTTACCATTCTTTCTGATGACGCTTCTATTAATCTCACATGCCAGGACTCCACATGGGTTATTGACTCTGCTGCTTCTTTTCATGTGACTTTTATGCGTCTTGAAAGTGAAAAGTGGAGATAATACCCAGAAAGAAAGTGAGACGGCTACTCTTGCTCTTGATGATGATGTTACCGTTCTTTCTGATGACGCTTCTATTAATCTCACGTGCCAGGACTCCATATGGATTATTGACTCTGCTGCTTCTTTTCATGTGACTTTTATGCGTCTCGAAAGTGAAAAGTGGAGATAGTACCCAGAAAGAAAGTGAGACGGCTACTCTTCCTCTTGATGGTGATGTTACCATTCTTTCTGATGATGCTTCTATTAATCTCACGTCCCGGGACTCCACATAGATTATTGACTCTATTGCTTATTTTCATGTGGCTTTTATGCGTGATTCTTTTGCATCCTATATTGCTTGTGATTATGGTAGTGTAACGATGGGAAATGAAGTTGTTGCGAATATCGTTGGCATGGAAGATGTTTGCATGGAAGTTGATATTGGCTACATATTGGTGTTGAAAAATGTTCGATATGTCCCAGATATGTGCCTTCAGTTGATCTCTATCGGCGTTCTTGATGATGAAGATTATGTTAGCACCTTCAATAGTGGAAGGTGGATCCGAGGTAGCATCATTGTCGCTAAATGGAAGAAGTCCAACACCTTATATATGAAGGTCAATGCCATTGACAATTCCTCTTATGAGTTGTGGTATAAAAGATTTGGTCATTTGAGTGATAAGGGACTTGGCTTTCTCATGAAGAAGCAGCTACTCCCGATTGCTAATATATCTTAAGAGTTGTATTGATTTTCTTGCAGGCAAATTGCATAGATTTGCATTTTAGAGGTCATATCCTTCTTGGAGATCGCATGTGCTTGATCTTATTCACATGTACGTTTGCTCTATGGTTGATAAATCCCTTGGAGGTGCTTTGTATTTTGTGACATTTGTTGATGACCATTCTCGAAAGGTGTGGGCTTACTGCTTAAGATTTAAGGATTTAGTGTTTGATGCTTTCAAGGGTTTTCATACCTCAATTGCTAGATAGAATGGCAGAAAGCTGAAATGTGATCGAGTAGATTATGGCGGTGAGTATCGAGGTCCATTTAAGCATTATTGTTGAGAACATGGAATTAGGCTTGAGAAGACAGTACCGAAGACTTCTCAGCAGAATGGAGTTGCTAAAAGAATGAATCGCACCATAAAGGAGCAAATCCGGTGTATGCTTTCGCATATTAAACTTCCAAAATCCTTTTGAGGTGAAGCTTTGCTTATTGCAGTGTATTTGATTAACCTTTCACCTACAGTTACTCTTGGTTTTGATATTCCAGAGAGAGTGTGGACAAGGACGTATCCTATGATCATCTGAGGATATTTAGCTACAGGGCATTCATTCATGTCCCTAAAGATGAAAGAGCAACTATATCCGAAGATGAAAGAGCCAACTAGATCCGAAGTCAAAGCAATTCATCTTTGGGGTATGGACAGGAAGAGTTTGGTTACAGATTATGGGACACTGGAGAAAATAAAATTGTAAGAAGTAGAGATGTAGTATTCCTTGAAGACTAGACAATTGAGGATTGTAAAAAGCCAGAAAAGAAGAAAGTACCTGTACAATTGCTTATCGATTTGAGTACAATCCCTTCTATGCCTCTTACTGACAGAGAATCAGACAGTTGAGCCTATAGTTGAGGTCAGAGATGACATAATTGAGCCTCATGTTGATTTGAGACGATCGATCAGAGAGCGTAGACCATCACAGAGGTATTCTTCACGTGATTATGCATTGCATACTGAAGGGGGAGAGTCGAAATGCTTCGATGAGGCTATATCGGATGAGCAAAAGGAGCAGCAGATGAGAGCCATGCAAGATGAGATGAAATCATTGCATGAGACTAACACCTTTTAGTTGGTGAAGTTGCCTAAAGGCAAGAGAGCACTCAAGAACAGATGGGTGTACAGATTGAAGCCTGATGAAAGTGGTTCACAATAGAGATATAAGGCGCGATTATTTGTGAAAGTATTCGGTCAGAAGAAATAAATTGATTTTGATGAGATATTTTCTCCTGTGGTTAAGATGTCTTCTATCCGAGTTATCCTTGGTTTGGAGGCAAGCAAAGATTTGGAGATTGAACAGCTTGATGTAAAGATGACATTCCTTCATTGTGATTTAGATGAAGAGATCTATATGGATCAACCAGAAGGATTTGTTGTGAGCAGAAAGGAAGAGCTTATATGAAAGCAGGCACCGAGACATTGGTATATAAAGTTTGACTCCTTTATGACTGACCATGGGTACGAAAGAACGGATTTTGATCACTGTGTTTATGTGAAGTGGTTTGCTGATGATGATTATTATTTTCTTACTTTATGTTTATGATATGTTGATTGTTGGATATGACACTACAAAGATTTCGTCTTTAAAAGCATATTTAAGCAAGTCTTTTGCAATGAAAGACTTAGGGCCAGCTAACTGGATACTTGGTATGAAGATTGCCCGTGATAGGAAGAGAGGGAAACTTTAGCTATCCCAGGAGAGATATGTTGAAAAGGTTTTGCAGAGATTCAGTATGAGTGGATATAAAAAAGTTGGTACTCCACTTACATGCCACTTCAAGTTGAGTACTTCTCATTGTCCTTCGATAGAGAGGGATATAGAATGCATGGGTAAAGTTCCTTATGCATCGGTAGTGAGCAGTTTGATGTATGCTATGGTGTGTACATAACCAGATATTGCTCATGCAGTTGTCGTTGTGAGTCGATTTCTCTCAAATCTTGGAAAAGAGCACTGGATGACAGTTAAGTGAGTTATGAGGTATTTGAAAGGTACTTCTTGATTTTTCTTATGCTTTGGCATTGATGAGCTGGTATTAGTTTGTTATGCAGATGCTGACATGGCCGGTGACGTTGATTCGAGAAAATCTATGTCGAGCTATTTGATGACTTTTTCAGGGGGAGCAGTGTCATGGCTGTCCAGATTGCAGAAGTGTGTAACCTTATCTTCCACCGAGGCAGAGTACATTGATATCATCGACACGGGTAAAGAACTTATATGGTTGAAGATGTTCTTACTTGAACTAGGTATTGGGCAGTAGATTTATGTTCTTCACAGTGACAGTCAGAGCTCTATCCATCTTGGCAAGAACTCGACCTTTCACTCACGGTTGAAGCATATTGTCGTCTGATATCATTGGATCCGTAATGAATTAGAGATTAACGCGTTGCGACTTGAGAAGATCCATATAGATGAAAATGTATCGGATATGATGACGGTTACATTGTCTACAATGAAGTTCATGTTTTGTCGAGACAAAATGGATATGGCCGAATCTCCCACGTGAACTTAAGAGGAAGGTTTGTTGGGATATCAAGCCCATGTGGGCCAACCCAAAAAATAAAAACAAATAGGGGTGGGATTGTCATCCCACCATGGCTTCCTACAGAAGTCAAAAACAACAAAACTTACACCACAAGTTGAAAGAAAAGAAGTCAGAGTGAGAAGAGAAGAAGAAAGAAAGAAGAGAAAGAAGTAGGCGGGGTTGATCGAAGCTTGATTTGTCGTCCGTTTTCGACTAAACTTCACGGTATTGTTCCTCATGACGAGGTCTTCATGTTGATGGTTAAGTCTTCGTGAGATGTCGTCATTTCTTCTTCGGGTTTATTGGCGCTCTCGAAGGACTTCTTTTTCTTGGTGTTTTTTATTGTAATCCACCCTTGTGGTGGTTAACGTTAGAGTGAGCCGAGATTAAGTTTCTTGATGGTGATACTCTAGTTTGACTAGAAAAGAAACGCTTGATGTGTAACTCATTATTGTTGATAGTGGAGAGTTGTGTAGACTTCGGTGTCGTGGTTTTTCTTCTCACATCGAGAGATTTTCCATGTAAAAATCTCGGTGTCTCTTTTATTTTTCTTGTGGCTGAAGTTACTTTCGTTTGGTTGATATTTGGAGGATACATCTCTTTTTGAGTTGGTGTTGCGGCGCTGGTTATTGTGGTATAGCCGAAATGTCGTTTGTTTCTCTTCGATCAACAGATGTCTGGGACAGATTATGGGTGACACGTCCCCAGGTAAATGGATTTTCATTTCCTGCAAGAAGACTTGTATTTATATAAATGTTACAAAAGAAAGAAAAACATTCATAAACTCCGAAAAATCCAACGTTTGATTGAGGAACAATCGGTATTTTTTTATTAATACAGCTCTTACAAAACATAAAACCTAACTTGTTAACATATTGTGTACAGTGGATTGACACATATAATGATATGAACCCATTAGAACTAAACTTAAACATGAAAATTACGGGTAGTGTTATCGCTGGCCAACCGGATCCAAACCATACTTGATCCTAAGAATTATTGAAGTTGGGAATTGAGAATTAGCCAATCTCTATTAAAACCTATTGGAGCTAGAAATCTTTATTAGTGGATTTAAGTCGGCATATGTCACGCTCGCCGCTATTTGGTGGGGACCAATTTTATGTGGTGATTTACCATCTGAACTCTGAAAGGTGTATTAAGTACTGCTAAGCTATTCTCTTTTATTATCCTTCAATTCCTCCCAACCTAAGATTTATTGTTACCATCTCTTTCCAGGCGACTTCATCGAATTTATTGGTACTTCATAGGTTTTTAAATTAGCAGTTTTCTTTTCTATATATTATTTTGAGGACTGAATTTATTTGATATTTCATTCAGAAAAATAAAGAAAACACTCGAATTAAAACATATAACGAAATCTAACAGTTAGATGATGAAATAAAAACTTTTTAAAGTGCCAGTTTTGGTGAAAATTCTGCGTCTTTTTCTCTTGCCCGGTGGTATTGGCTCCTGCAACAGAGAGTGGACGCGGATCGGATGGAGTAAATCGACCGAGTGGTGTGATCATGGCTATGTTATCATTCTCGTCGTCCCAACTCCTTGTCGCACTCCTCTTGATCATCTATGTCGGGTCGATATTGGTGTCATCGCATTCAAGAGAGGTGACCGGACGGCAGGACTACATTGGCGCTTCCCTGTTCCCTTCTTCCCATCCCGAGAAAGGTGATGTCTATGTTTCACTTTGGAGGGACGGACAACTCGTGATGGCCTAGCAATGTCACAAAGAGAGTAATCCCGTTGTACTCGTGAGAGTACTATGTGCATCTTTTTAGAAGCGTTTCGTTTTGCCGCTTTTTTTGCTGAAGAAATCTTAAACAGCCACCATGTCAAATATTTTTGCGATTGCAGATTAATTCTGCTAATGGAATGAGTTAAAATAAAATTGTTTTATGTACTGAAACTACAAGTTGGCTTTGGCCTCCAGCCATAGGTAGAAAGTCAACGCTGCCGGTGATTCACCGGGATGGGCACAGCCATCCGCGCTCCTCCAGCGAGCAAAGCCGGGACATTGCTCAGATCATTCGCCTGGACAACGAGAGGGTCGCCTTCATCCAGTCTAAGTTCCGTGGTGTGGATCAAACATTGTCTTCTGGGAAAGTGAGGCTCGGGGCCATTCTCGGAGCCGGTAACTACGTGGTCAACATCAGCCTCGGCACCCCAAAGAGGGCCCTGACTGTGGCTTTTGACACGGGCAGCGCTCTAACGTGGACACAATGCCTGCCGTGCGTCGTGTCCTGCTATAGACAGGTTAACCTGATCTTTGACCCGTCTCGGTCTTCCTCCTACAGAAACGTGTCGTGCGCCTCAACAACGTGTGCTCAGATTGCCTCTGGCACGAGTAAGAAACCTTGTTCTGACTCGAGTCATGTTTATCTAAGTTGATATTCTGCATCCACGAAAAAATACCGGCTATTGATATTCGAATAGGTGTTCCTCCCGGTTGCTCTGGGTCAACATGCCGCTACGGAATCATATATGGGGATAGTTCATATTCAAATGGGTTCTTTGCGACGGAGAAACTGACAGTGTCACCAACGGACAAGATAAACAATTTCCAGTTTGGCTGTGGACAAGACAACCAGGGACTCTTCGGAAGTTTGGACGGCCTGATGGGGCTCAGCCGTGACAGGATCTCCATAGTGGAACAGACGGCAAGCAAGTATGGCCGTATCTTTTCGTACTGTCTGCCAGACACATCAACCCCTACCGGATACTTGAGCCTGGGCGCAGCTGGCCGTTCATCCGCGGCATTCACGCCAATGCTCACCCTCTCAGAGCCATCATTCTACGGGGTCAAACTGGTCGCAATCAACATTGAGGGAAAGCGACTACCCATATCCCCGACAGTATTCTCAAGAGCAGGAACCATTATAGATTCTGGAACAGTGATAACGCGTCTTCCGCGAACGGCATACAGAGCACTCCGGACTGCCTTCCGTCACGCAATGAGGAGATACCTGAGGGCTCGCCCGCCCCCTGGCTTGATCTTGGACACGTGCTACAACCTCAGGAGGAGCATAAACCCTCACATCCCGAGCGTGACATTCACCTTCGGCGGGGACGTCAATATAAACCTGACGAGAAACAACTTACTCTACACCATCAGCAGATCTTGTGAATGTCTTGCATTCACGGGGAACAGTGACGATAGCAGCATGGGCATCTACGGCAATGTGCAGCAGCTGAAGTTCGAGGTGACATTCAACCTCCCACGACGCCAGATCGGGTTCGTACCTAACAGTTGTTAACAAATGGAAGGTATCTACGACGTCCAAAACTACCGGGGAAACCGTACGTAGATTAGGTAACTGGACACGTGGCATGTTATGAGTGGAAGAAGTAACTAAATTTAGATATAGATTTTGCCATACTTTTTTCCTCTACAACAACCAAATGGAGAAAATAATTCGCCATACATTTTTCCTCTACAACAACCAAATGAAGTAACTAATCTATCTATGGGATTATTAAAGTAAGCAAAGCACCGGACTTTTTAATTTGTTCCGAATATAATAAATTAATTTTTAAAATGTGTGGATGAATACAATTCTGTTTTTGGTCGCGGCCTATCTGTTCATTTCAGGTTTCTTAATTTCAAATTCACCATCACTAACTTGGGAGATTGACGATATAATTTTTGTACGACCATTAGCATCAGAGACGGCGACTGTCCTATATACTTGAAAAAAATTTACAAATATAAAATAGTTAAGTCGATTGTATTATTTTGAAATATCGAAATTTAATCTTAAACGATTAAAAAAATGAATGCATATATATATGTTTTTAAAACTGTGAAAATATTCCTGAATATATTATAAATTAAACCTAAATTAAAAAAAAAAATCTGTCCAATCATGCTCGAAACACACCTTTAACGTTATAAGTTGTTTCCAGGATTTTGATTAGTTAGTGAGAAAATATCATAAGATTTTATAAGTTAAACTCAAAACCATCTTTCTCAAATAATAATTTTTAATAAGAGCAAACACCAAAAAGCGAAAAAAAATTATTTTAGAGTGTTACTTACCACTTTCTCCTATCTTTAATGAATGAAAAGACCTTTATAACCCTAAAAATTTAGTAGAACAAAATATGATTAATTGTTTTTAAAATATAATTTGGATAAATCCTATATGTATCTCATACTTTATTAATTTCTTTTGTTGCTATATTTATCATAAATTAAAAAAACTAATTAGTAAATTAATGAAAAAATTCTTCAGTTAGGGGGCATAAAAGTCACTAAAAGATATATAGTGATGAAGAAGTGTTGTAAGATGTATAAATAGCATTTCTCACTATTTATCGTCCTCATTCTAAAAGTTTTTATATTAGGTTTTTCTTTTGTGTTTCATCATCATTTTTTAAACCATAAGGTAATTTTTTTTATAAGTAATAATATATAACCCATAAAAAATCTGTACAAAACCACAGGGACATATCCCTAGAAGTCAAGCTAACACAAAAGTAACGTATACCTCATATACGTACCTAAAAAGAACAAATAAATCGATCTATATCAGCGGCAATGACGCAAGAATAAATGTAGCCAGTGTCCTAGGAGACAACAAACACTCATCACCGCGACGTTTGTTACGCTCCATCCACAAGTAATAGACATATCCAGCAAACATCCGAATGAAAGGTCTACTATGCCGAAGGGTAGCTCCAACCGGCGTGACTAGCAGATAAAAGATAACACTGAATCTATGTGGGAAATTCGGTGCTATAATGCGACCAAGAGTATACTTCCACACCTCCGCTGAGTATGAACATGTTAAAAAGAGGTGGTCAAATTGCTCTCGTCTCGATCCACATAGAGCACATGTAGAAGAAGAAGAAACACCAAGAGAAAAGAGCATATCCGATGTGTATAACCTTTCCTGAACGGTAACCAGAGAACAAAAGAGAACCGCAGCAGCATGCCTTTAGACCAAACAAAAATAGCCCAAGGAACAGTCTCATACTCGCTACAGATATATCTCCATGCAGAAGCAATAGTGAAATCTCCATCAGGGCGTAAAGACCAGACAACCCGATCGGATATACCTGGCGAAGGATAACAGGTAACCGGCAAAAGCTCGTATAACCTATCAAAACACGCACGCCTGTGCCGATGAATCCTCAAATCACCACCATCAACGTAACTCCGCCAACTAGGATCAAAAAAGAAGTCCCCCAGAGAAACCATAGAAGGGATCCTCGAACGCTTGATCTCCTCGCGTCCAAAGATCTCCGACAAAGGACCTAGTGGGGACCAAGAATCAAACCAAATGGAGATCCTGCTCCCATCCCCCATACGCCACGAAATGAGCCGACGAACAGTGTGCTTCAACGACAATAATCCTCTCCAAACCCAGGAGCACCTATTCGGCTGCCTCGCTTGCCAAAATGACTCACCTCTCAGAAGAAACGTCCTCACCCAGCGAGCCCATACTGACTCCTCCGGAACCGAGAAGAGGTGCTAAATGTGCTTCAGCATCACCGCTCGGTTCCACTCTGTAACCCGCTTAAGACTAAGTTCTACCTGCTCCTTCGGCCTGCACATTGTGTGCCACGCTACCTTGGCTTTGTGGTAGTCCATCGATGGACCCGACCACAAAAACCGCGACATGAACTGCTCCAGCCACCGACAAACCGACGGTAGTGGAAATATAGACGACCAATACGTTTGAGTCGCGAATAACACCGAGCTCACTAACTGCAGCCTCCCAGCATACGACAGGTGCCTACTCGTCCAGTGACAAATCCTACTGGCAATTGCATCCACCAATGGCGTATAATCCTCCGAAGTGAGCCTCCTAGTAATAAGAGGCACGCCAAGATATCGAACCGGAAGCTCCCCTCATACGAATCCAAAATCTACGTTTGCACCTCCCTCGATACTCAGGCCAGACTGATCCCCAAATCTTAACAATATTTTCAATACACAACGTACCGACGACAGCCTCTCACAAGAAATGATGAGGAGATCATCCGCAAAACACAAGTGAGACAAGCGTACCTTCCGACAACGAGAATGAAATCCGAAGTCAGGTGACTCTGTAGTCTTCCTCAACATGCCAGAAAGCACTTCCATGACCATCACAAACAGATATGGCGACAGAGGGCAGTCCTGACAAAGTCCCTTGTAACTATTGAAAAAGTCATGCAGCTCACCGTTAATACTAATAGAAAATCTGGCAGTGGTGACGCACTCCATGACGAGCTGTACGAATGAATTCGGAAATTCGAAGCACTCCAACATAGCGCAGTAGAAAATCTAGCCATAGAAAATCCCACTCGCCGAGTCATATGCTTTCCAGATATCAATCTTCAAAGCGCACCTCGGGGGACTCCTTTCCATATTATAGCCCCTAATAAGCTCGTGTGCAACCAAGATATTATCCACAATCCGTCCTCCAGGTATAAACGTTGACTGCTCCGAACCGATGATATCAGGAAGCACCTCTCTGACTCGCGTCGCTAGTGCATACGAGTGATGCACTTGTACACCGTGTTACAACACGAAATAGGCCTGAAATCCGTCACTGCCATCGGGTTCGCCTTCTTCGGAATGAGTGATATGATAGTTGTATCCGCCTCGCGGAGAAGACGACACCGAGCAAAAAAGTCCTGCACTGCCTTAGTGACCAGACCCCCACAACCTCCCAAGAGCCCCTGAAGAACTCTGCCGTGTATCCATTCGGTCTAGGCGCCTTATGGCGGCCAAGCTGAAACATCACCATGCGCACCTCCTCCACCGAAACCGGGGCGACCAAACCAACAATCTGCTCCGACGACACAGTCCCATATATAACCGCCCTCACCATATCCCGATCAACCTGTACAGCTAGCGATGCTGCTGTAAATAGTGAGCTGAAATACCGGATCGTCTCATCCCTCACCTCCGTCGGATCAGATAACACCACACCATCATCTCTCGTCGGTGACAAAATGGCGTTCCTGTTATGACGCCGCTTAATCATGCTGAAAAAATAAGTCGTATTCCGATCCCCGAGCTGTAGCCAATGAACATGCGCATTTTGTTGCATCATGCTTTCCTCCAACCTGACCAGGAAATTGAATCTGGTAGCGGCAGCCCTCTCGACCAGCGACACCTCTCCCTGCGATCCCTGGGCCAGTAACTCGGTCTGTAGCTCCTCAAGATGCGACCTAGCCTCATCAACCGGGGTCGACAACCCGCCGAGCTCATCCTGGCTCAACCTCTTCAGCTTCTCCTTAAGCGTGGCAAGCCTCCTGTAGAGCATGTACATGGGCCGTCCATCATGCACCTCTGACCATGCCTGTCGCACCAAGCCCTTGTAATGTGGGTGTTCCATCCAGAACTCAAAGAACTTGAACGGAACACATTGACCCTGTGATCGCTGCATAAGCCACACCAGGCACGGAGAATGATTCGAGCAACCAAGAGCCAAAAACCGAGCCACTGAGTCTGGAAAATCTCTCAACCACTGCATGTTCACCATCACTCTGTCCAACTTCCGGAGTATAACATCATCCCTACGATTCGTCCAGGTGAACTCCCCCGTACACCGTAGATCTTCTAACTCCGCATCCCTGACGGCAACATCAAATTCCTCATCCACACCATGCCAACTCAAATCACACCCTGTAGCTCATACGGTGTCCGAATAGCATTCATATCGCCAATAACACACCAAGGCTCCCTAACATATCGAGCTGAAGCCTCATGCAAGAACCTTCAAAGATAACGTCGGCCTCTGGCCTCATTCAGCCCATACACAAACGTAATCTGACAAGAAATGCCCGTCTCCATGAATGTAACCTTAGTATGCACCCACTGAGGATCAATATCAACCACGTCCACCGGTACACGAGAGGGATCCCAACAAGCCCAAATCCTCCTAGTCACAGATGCACCATGGGCAACCACATACCTCCAGGATGAAAGAAACGCACTCTGACTCCGTAACTCAACTGAAGCTTGCACCCTAGTCTCCAAAAGAGTAAACAAAGATAACCTATGAATATAAATGAGCCTGCGAACCTCACAACCGTGTAAGGGATCATTGAAGCCGCGCACATTGTTCCGAACATAGACATCATAATAAAACAAAGTAGATCACCTAGAAGTCCCACGAGACTTCCCAGAAGGCCCCGGTGGCGGCGCCTCCTGAACCTGCTTAGCCTGCTTCTCTTTCTTCTTCTCTTTTTTTGTCGACTTCGACAAAGGACGAGAATCAGCATCAGCAGTATCATCACCATAAGCACGCTTCATCAAGTGAATTACAAACTTTTAGAATGTTAAATTTCCACTCGTGAGCAAGAATTAAAATTTCTTTATAATCAATGGTAAAGGGAAATGAAGAAGAAGGGATTTTGAGTAACTGAAAAGGTTTGTTTCAAATAGAAATAATTAAAATAGAGGGCCAATTTTGATAATTTTAGAAAATTAATAATCTGTAAACCGGAAAAAGTAAATATAAATGTATTAAAATTTAAAAACTTAAATTGAAAATTTAATGATATCAGAATCTAATTATAATTTTCCAATAAAGAAAACAAATAATATTTGGACGTGTTGTCTATTTACAAAATCTAATTAGAATTTGCAAAATCAATTGACACGTCATATTTTATTTCAATTTAAAACTAAATCAATAGCAATAATTATCCTATGCGGAAGTTACTTTTTGCATATTATCAACTAACCTTTACTTTAATATAAAATCACCAAAACAAGTTATTAATGTTCCGTATTTTGTTTTAGATTTTTAACCTGAGTACAAGATACTATCATTACGGCCTGGACATAATTTCACTAAATATATGTTTAGAGATATATTTAATTTTAGCCTGCAAAAATTAATTTTATTTTAGTGGCATCCTAAACAATCCTTCAAATTCAAATGAATGCATATTGATTTAAGTTAAACAATATTTTAAAAAATTTTAAAATTTTCTTAAAGTATAGGGTTATATTAAATTTGGAAAAAAAGTTAAAAATACAAACATATTAATTTTTTAGATTTATAATATTTAAAATAATAAAATTATTGTTAAAAATCGATAAACATCATTTCTTTAGTAATTTTACTATCTAATTGGTTAAGGTATCCTATCATCAAAATTTCAAAAGGAGGAAAAAGAAAGAAGATAGGCTATTTGGGGAATAATTCTAAGTCATCGAATGTTGAATACAACAATTCAAGAATTGCATGGGAGATATAAAAATTCTAAAATTTATAAAGCTTTGTCAGTAAATATCATTGTTAAAATTTAATTTGTCTGAATATTAGAAAATTTATTAAATCGATGATTAGACAAGATTGAAAATTACCTGTTTACCATCCTTAACTTGCTACTCGGTCCACGAAGAAAGTAGCTAAACTTAAAGTAGGGAGCTACAACTTTAGGAATGAAGTAGTGAGTTCATATCAAATTCACATTAAATCGCTACTTGAAATAGGGAGTTCCTACTAGATAAAAGAAATCGCAACTTAAAGTAAATGCTATTCTTTTCTAAATGTTATTCTTTTCTAATTAAAAAGTCGTTACTTCAAGTAAAAATTTTATTTTCTTGTAATTAAGGGGTAAATAATGCAAATAAAAAAAATGTATGTTTCATTATTTTTTCAAAAAAGAAATCTTGAAGTAGGCACTTCATTAGATTTAAATAAAGTTATAATGAATAAAGGTATACATTTTATTTTTTTAAGAAAGAAGTTAATACTCAGATAAGTAAAATAAAAAGGAAAAAAATTCTAAGTGTTATTTTATTAAAAAAGAAGTAGACGTATGATTTCTTTCCTACCTAGTTAAAAAAAGCCTAAATTGTTAGTTGAAACAACGACTTTTCTCGTAAATATAGGTCCCTAGTTCAAGTAGAGAGACGGTAATTCAGAAATTTCAAAACCTAATTTTTGGACAAACAGTATTTAGGTACCATTCTCTTATTAAATCTATAAAACAATTGTAAAGCTCACTAAACCTAATTTTAGAGATTCATGCGAGATATTTCATAAATAAGTAAAAAAGTCAAATATATAGACGATATAATTTATGGAAAATGATATAAAAAATATAAAAAATATAAAAATATAAAATACATTTTTTCATTAAACTTATTTTCTCAATAAGTTTTTTAAAAAATCATACTCACAATAATATTATAAAATCGATTTTCAAAAATTTTATGTAGGTTTCTCGTAAAAGAAGGTTTTAAAATTTAAATGTATTACAAATATAACACATTATGAAATATTTGCTAATGTTATTGTGCTTTATTATAACTCATATGGATTATGGCGAGTTTTATATTAAAAATGTGAGGGTTATTTATACTTCTTTTAAGAATACTTATGTTCTATTTTGGGGTATGATATTTTAAATTATTATATTAATAATCATTGCAGTTGTTTACTTCGACTTTTTGTTAATATTTGAATTATTTTGATGAAATTTGTGAAACGTTTTGGTTTTGCATGTGAATTGATATAAAGTTGTTATAAAAGTAAAAATATTACATCAATCTAAACTAAATATATATTATTAAAAAATTTTATGATAAAGCAAAATTATAATACTTAGCTATTATTATAAAACCGAATACATTTCTCTCTCTTTATATATATATAAGTCTTCAAGATATATGTTCTGAATTTGGATAATATTTAAGTTATAGCACAAATTTAAAAACTACACATAAAACACGTTTCACAAATGCGACAAATGACCAACCCAACGGAAGTCGTTTCTTGCTTCGCGGCCCGTGCTCGTTTGCACGCGTGAACCTTGCCAGGGTTGACCCAAAACCCATAATGTCTCAAAACGAGGGGAGGCCATATAGAAACTACTTTTTATTCCTTTGCCATTTCTTATCGTGATTCCAAGCACGTGATTCATTAAAAACTTGAAAAATTCCTAAGTCTCCGAAAGACACATTCCTCGGATGCGAGAATCACGAAAAAATTTATAAATTCTAAGTCCCCGAAAGACATGGTTCCTCAACGTGTGACTGATTTATAAAATTTTCAAGTCACCTAATGTTATGGTTTGGAGACGCGATTTAATGTAAATATCGTAAAGTCGGGTTTCGAAAGAGCGACTTCTTCCTTGCCGCATTATATTGTCATAAGAAATCACGCCTTCCGTTGGGTCGGGCTCTTGTCGCATTTGTGATAGGCATTTTATGTGTAGTTTTAAAGTTGTTTTTGCTTAAGGTGACACCGGGGGCTGTAACTTGAGTATTCTCCAAACTAAAACCCTTTTTCGTAATTTGTTTTATTCGAACCCGTATTTCTGGGTCGTATTTTTTCAGCTTCCGGTGACATCCGTCGCTATTTAAGTGGCGTGATCAAAAGGCACACACATATTTGTCCGCATTCCTCTTCTCTTTTCTATACAGCTCGTATTCCACTGAAAACAAAAAAGAGCACATGTTCCAGGATTGAATTTTAATGTCAAGAGCATAACAAATTCTTACAAAAACATTTTCGTTTTTTAAGGAACTTTTTTTTTAGTTTACAATTTTGAAAATAACTGAAATTGAGGGATGAAGTGAAACTAGTCTTGGAGAAAACTCGATGACCTCCTCTAGTTTGGGCCGGAGGGGCCGAGTTTTATCCTCCAATAGCAGTTCGGACAGTGGTCTGTAAACCTGCTTGCGTTCTGTCCCTCCCTCTCTTTTTTTTTTTTTTTTTACCTCTCTTTCAGGAATGCTCTCCCTCTTCTTCCTTCCTCCAGACTTCTTCCTCTTCTCGACCTTCCTTTCTTCTTCTTCTTCCTTCCTCCAGCAGTACTCATACGTTCTGTGACTTGTCATGTAGCCACAAGAATTGTCACATCGCCGCGAGGATTATTACGTCGATGAAGTTTTGTCACTGTCATAATTTAGGCAAAATACACATAAATAGCCCTAACTATGGTCAAACTTTTTCTTCTGTCAACATCTTTTTTTGCTATATGAAAACGTCCTTAACTTTTTATCTTACCTTTTTCTAGCCATTTCGTGACGCCGTTACGTCCAGACTGACGTGGAAGTGACGGCGTCCAACGTGTTAGTTCAGTGACGTGCCAACGTGGTCAAAAAATCGCAACGTCGAACGAAATGTCGCCACGTAACAAAACAGCAACAGGAAGGACGGCCGATACCGATATGACAATTTTTCCCCAAATGAAGGTCGGGCAAAATTGAAAAAAAAAAATTGTTCTTCCCCAAAATTGTTCTTCTCCAGAAGCCATTAGGGTTTACCGATTGGAAAAAATCATCGAACTCCTCCAGTCTAGCAATGACAATCAACAGTCCAGGGTAGAAGGCAAGTTTGGAGATGTAGATACGACAATCATCGATCTCCACCAGTCCAACGGCCATCTGTGATTGAAGGTAAGGCGATGGACCTTATTAGTGGCTTGTTTTCGGCATTGGTTGTGTAGGCGAGTAGTCCTTTAGGGTTCTGTGTTTGTACATTATTTAGTGGTTCTGTTTTTCCCTCATCCCATAGATGACTTGGGTTAACATCAAATTGCATATCAGGGGCATAATGTCGTTCGCTGGTTTGTGTTCATACGATGGTGGAAGTGTGATTAAGTTTGGAGACGCAGATACAGACCTTCTAGGGTTCTTTACTTTAGTTGCTTTGGCAAAAGACTCCGGGTTGTCTAAGGTACATAGGATGTGGTATGGTTTCCTAGTCAGATTTTGTCTAGCCTGAGGGAGATTATCGGAGATGCTGAGGTGATGAAAATGGTTGAAGAATGTGATGATGGCGGGTGTAGATGTTTACTGTGAAGGAGAGGAAATGAATGGTCCTGATGAGTTAGAGGAGGTTGGCCGTGATAATGATGAGAATGAGGAGATGCAACAGGATGACTACCAAGAAGAGATCCAAGAGGATGATGAAGAAGAGGAGATACAACAAGAGGAGGAACAAGAAGAGATTGAACAGAATGAGGTACAAGAGGAGATGCAAGAGGATGAGGTACAAGAGGAGATGTAAGAGGATGAGGTACAAGAACATATGGTTAGGGACGAGATCAAAGATGTAAAAATGACAGGACAAGAAGAAGCAAATGTAGATGTGGAGTCTGAATATGAAAGATCCGAATAAGAAATTGTATGTGATGATGGGGTTTCGACCATAGGGGAAAGACGGGAACGAAAGAAGTTGCATGAGTTGTCTGAATATAACCCCAACAATGATCATAAATCAATGGAGTGGAGGATAGGAATGTGTTTTGAAACCCCAAAGCAGATGCACCGAGCTGTTCAACTGTATGCCATTGCAAATGGGTATAATGTGTTATGGAAAAGGAGTACGGATGGAGGCAGGAAGCCGTCTATGTGAAGGGGTGTCCTTGGAGGGTACGGGGTTCTTGGATGAAGAAGGAGAACACCTTTATTGTTAGGTTTGTATCCAATGATCATAAGATTGTCAAAAGCAGAAACGAGCAAGAGTATGCAATCGCTTTGAAGGAAATGCGAGAAGGGAGGGATGGGTTACCGGGATCAATTGAGGTTGTTGAGGACTTCCTAAAGCAGGGACCAAATCATTTCTGTAAGGCCTATTTCAGCACTTCAAGTAAGTGTGGCACTGTCACAAATAACATGTGCGAGACTTTTAATTCGTACATAGTTACTGCAAGAAGATTACCACTCATAAACATGTTAGATAGAATTAGACGATTACTAATGGTCCGTCAATGTGAGAAGAGGAGGATTGGGGATCGGTGCCATGATCGATTGGTCCCAATGTTAGGAAGGAATTGGAGTTGGCTAAAGCGAATGCTGGCAGATATGTGGTGAAACCTTCTTTAGCTCAGAGATTTGAGGTGTCGCTGCCTTTCAATGAAAATGATAGATATTTAGTGGATTTCTTTGGCCATTCTTGTAGCTGCCGTTATTGGGATTTGCATGCTATCCCCTACACACATGCCATAGCTTGTTTAAACTACATGAAGAGGGATGTAGAAGATTATGTAGATGACTGTTTCAAGATCGAACAATTCAAATTTTAATGTGTTGGAACCCATGGATGGTGTCAAGTTTTGGCCTAGGGATGACTTGGAACCAATCAGACCACCTCCTTATAATAAGCTGCCTGAGAGGCCAAAAAATCATAATAGGCGTGTGAGTAAAGAAGAGGATCCAAAGGCATCGTCGCAGACCACAAGAGCAATGAAGATGTCGAAGAAAGGCACATGAATGAAGTGTTCAATTTGTGGAGTTTTTTGTTACAACAAGAGAACATGCAAAGGGGAAGGCAGTTCTCAGCAACCTCCATCTTCTCAGGCAGAAGCCACTTCTCAGCCAGGTAGTTCTCAATCAGGAGCCATTAGTCAACGAGGTATTTCTCAAACAGAACCACTTATCAGCCATTACTTCCCTTAATATACATGACTTCCCAATACTCAACAATGTCATTGATATTGTTGTTTGTCTCGTTTCAGACAGAGTAATGCAGATGACGTGTCAAATCTGTGGAATTTAAGGCCATAATTGGAGGACATGCAAGAGAAGGAACATCCCACCACAAAATATGTCAGGCCAACAACAGGATCCCACTAGCAGCCAACTTGTGAATATGTCAACAAGAACGAGGACAGCTACTCGGATAACGAGGGGAGGGCCGAATAGAAGGCAGTGAAGGGACCATGACTTAGTGTGCTATTTTTATGATGAACTGACCAGTGAAGGCAGTGACGGGACCATGACAGCTACTGTTAGTTTTTGTTTAAATGACAACCATGAGATAGTGTGCTATTTTGTTGGTTAACAGTATCGGTTTCTGTTATGCAAACACAATATGCAAACACATTATGTAACTTCTGGTACTTCTAGCAATCTGCAATTTCTGCAATGTGCAATGTGCAATTTCTGACAATTTCTGGTAATCTGCATTATCAGTACCAATACGACTTCCACAATCCATAATCCACAATACATAAATTCCAGTACAACTGTGGATGACCTAGTGTTGAATACATCAACCTAACTGAACAAAAAATAACCCAAATTGAAGGCCATAAACATCACCACCAACGATCGCAAAACTGCTATTTCGACTTTCATTTTATGAACCGTCAATTTTTTCAGATTCTTCAGCTTTTTCCAACTTTTGAATCTTCCCTTCCATCTTACAAATATGCTCCTCGTTAGCTTCATATTTCTTTTGGAGCAAATCCATCTTTTCCTCCATAAGTAGGCACTGCTGATAGGTTGAGGCTCGTTGTTAGCATGATCAAATGGCCTGGGAATGAGGTTACGAAAAGAATACAGCAGAAAGTTGCCAACAAGAAGAGTAAGAAGCCGGACAGCAGTGATGCTTCAACATGGGATGCAGGTCGATAGACACTTCACTGATCAGATGCATCCTGTACATTCCTTGAGCAAGACGTGCCCAAATCCTGATCTAGCCACGCTGTTGTAGTGAACTTTATGCAGTATTTGTGTAGTCCTTTGTTGTAATAGCTGGCAACCTACTCAATCGAAGTTGCGATATTGGAATATGTAAATTTTGTGACAGAACAGTCTGTGTGTACATAGCTAACCTTTGGTAACTGAATGAACAGGTTGATGTTATGTCACAATACTGCCGTTATGCTATCGAAATTTAAAATTAGGGTACATATTTAACTGTCCATAAACTGAATTATCTTCACAGCGCACATCCTCTTCTATTTCAGAACAACTTTCACTACAGACGTTCCGTAGTTTCTCGTTATTAAGGCCACGATCATGTGCCCGTTGAGAAGGACCCATGCCAGTTTCTTCCTTGCTCACGTGAATGACATACTCTTTACGAATCTGGTCACCAATATTATACGCGACGCGAACATTAACCCTTGTTAAACCTTCATTCTCCACATTACTACTCTCCAACTCCGACGTCAATGATTGAATTTTTTTCTGAAGCATCTGAAATGCGTTGTCTGATCTTCCGGCAAGAAAACACATCCGTCGGCATGCGGTAATGAGAATACCCTGTCGTAGACCATTGATGTCGACATCGTATTCACGGCAAGATAGAACTTTAGAACTTACACTTTTAGTTAATTTTGTCCACCTTTTATTAACCAGATGCTTTGGTATGGTGAAGAATCCTTCAATTTTCGCAATGTGGAAGAGGTGGGCACACGGAAAATCAAATTTCTCAATATGTAAGCAGCTGCAACTGAGTTGGACATTTTGTTTGCCAGATGACACTTGCACGCATTTATGCTCACCGTCATAACACGAAAGAGTGTATACCCTTGCTATATTCCCGTCAACTATATCTTCCACATAAAATCGTGCTTCCTTTTTCATTTCGAACTGAACTTTACGAAAAGAACTTAGGGTGTACAATTGACTTGCATCCTCCTCAAGTCGGCGCAACATCGTAGTTGGCTTGAATGCCTTATGCATTGATTTGAAGTCCTCTTCGTATTCCTTGTGACGAAGATCAGCAACTGCGCGCTCAAAATTGTTAACGAAATCATGCAGTTTATGTTTGTTGTCGACATATCCCTTCATGTAACGATGCATTCGTTTGCATCGTTGAGTGCTTCTAAGTTGTGCCTAGAAATGACCATGCAGATACGTTTGCCACTACATATGTCGGCATGTATAAATCTGTTGTAGCCATCTAATGCTTATGGATCATGTATGGCTCATTAAAGACGACCACTCCTCTTGAACTTCTTCACTTGGTCTACTGTTGTACATGAATGACGAAATACGAGCTCGCATACCCGGGTCCTGTACACGACAATTGATATTCCGACTAAAATGCCAAAAACATAACCTATGCCTTGACAATGGCCATACTTCTCTCACTGAAGCAATCATCGCTTTGTCGGCGTCTGTGACCATGCTTAGCGGATGTTTGCCTCCCATGATCTGTGTATGAGTACGGAGGAGCCAAGTGTAGTCCGCAATGGTTTCATAACTCATCAAGGCAAACCCAAACATAGTAGTTTGATGGTGATGATTCACAGCGACGATGATCACCATTTGCATTCCATAATTGTTTGTCTTGAGCGTTGAGTCTAGTGCTACGACATCGCCGAATGATTGGTAATCAGTGATTGAGGTATTGTCCGCCCAATATATGCATGTCGCTTCATTATTTTCCACATGTGATTCAAACGCCATACCACTATCACTGTTCCTTCTAGACAGGAGATATGCAAGGACTGAATCACAACGACCAGCCACCCCAGCAGACTCTTCCTTCAACTTCCGGTTATTGAAGTCCTTTATTAGGAAACCGGCACGTGAGTGTCCACCAGATGCGTGTACTACTAGTCTCATAATATCACACTGTCTAAATCCAATGTCAAGTATTCGACGGACAAAGGTCATATCTTCGTCGCAAACTTGCCGCCTTTCTTGCATGAAATATGACAGACATTCGCTTATCATTTCATAATTGTGTTCCAACTGAACTGCAACCAAATTCCATTGCCCATTAACGTCCACTCTCGCTTTAAAGAAACAGTTGCAACCGTTCTTGACAGATCCTCTAACCCGACTTCTCGCTCTCAACACAGGGACATCGGAACACTCGCCTTCCCTTGAACAAACCCACTTTCTCATGACGCATTGATCGTTTCTTAATTTCTGCCGATCTCTTTTCCGAACTGAAAACCCATGAACCATTGCATACATTTTAATGAACTCTTCAACTTCTTCGGCAGTACCAAATGACATATTCAACATATGTTCTTCATTCATATCACTGACTATATTGAAGAAGTGGTGAACATCCTGCTCACCTACATTCACATTAATGAAAATGAAAGGTTATCAATAGATTAGGGATGATGAATAATAATTGCAGAATGAACATCATGTTCTTCACCGAATCTTGACTTATCCGCGTTCAATACACTTTCCATTTCTTCAGGCCAACGACGACGCAAACCCGAAATCCACCACAATCCAAACAAGATGAACCTGTCCGACCACCTGCAGCGGACGAATATCAACCCGTCACTCCTGCAGCCGAAGAACACTCCCCTGTCGGACCAGCTGCAACCGAAGAAGATGAGCATGAAACTCCACCTGCGGTCGAAGAGGAGGGACGATGCCGAAGACCTGGGACGATGCCCTCCAGCCGAAGATCTCGGAGGATGACCTGCAGAATGTGTGTGGGTTGAAGACGACGGCCAGCCGAAGATCTGGGATGAAGCCGACCTGCAGTAGGAACTTGGGGATGACGTGCAGCCATGAAACCCAAATCCAGCGACAGACGCTGACCAATATTATATTAAATGTAGATCTGTGTGTTAAAAAGTTAGTAAAATTTACGACACTAGACCTCATTATTAGTAATTAAATTATTTACGCAGTTGAACTAAATGAAAACAAAATTAGTAATATGCCTAGAAAATTAGTAATAAGTTTAGTAACCAGGATAGACAGGTAATTTCACTACATAAATAGGTTCGGAGTTAGGTTCGGAAATACTGTTCTAATTAGTAAATTTGTTAGTAAAACGCCTTCATTTTTTAGTAACTGTTTACTACTTTTTTTAGTAAAAACAACTCAAAATTAATAAAATTTACTAAGTGGAAGAGTTTTTTACTAAAAAATACACCAGAATTAGTAAACAGTTACTAATTATCGGCTTAATTCGTACAGTAAAAAGTAGTATTTTAGTAAAGTCAAACCAGTTTTAGTAAAAAAAGGAGTAAAATTTACTACTTTTTTTACTAATTCTGCGTTGACATTACTAACGGAAATGTTTTAGTAAAGTCAGCACAAAATTAGTAAATATGAACTGTTGTGAACAGTAAAAAAGTAGTAAAATTTCCATACGTTTTTACTAAGTTTGCGTTGATTTTACTAAAAGAAGACCGGATTTTGTAAATTTTACTACATTTTTTACTAATTTTGCGCTGACTTCGTTAGTAACGGTCAACTTTTAGTAAAATTTACTAAAAAAATTTAGTATTAATTAATAAACTACGTAACCGTTACGTGCACGTACCGTTAGCCGCTTCCTATCGATCATCCGTCCCGTCTCGGTTTCTTTCCAACGTCCAAAAGAAAAATAAAAGGAAAACGAGAAATCAGGAGTTTTTCAAAAAAAAAACAAGAATGGTCTTTCCTTAAGAAATAAGGGGAGGGGTGGGGGTGGGATCACTAATTTTTATTTGCATGAAAGTTTTTTTTTTAATTCAAGAAGAAGTCGACTTTTGTAAGATCAATTTTAAGAAAATACTTTTTTTGTTTAAGTATTGAAAAGTAGGCATTTCAAAGGCCGACTTCATGCGGGTGAAACGGATGATATAAAGTCGGCCTAAGATTGATTTCGGTTTAAGGATTATGAAGTCAACCTTATAAAAGCCGACTTCCTACACGATCGAAGTCGGTTTTTGTAAAGCCGATTTCGGTACTTTAGTCAAAAAATTTTCAAACTCTCGACGGAATAATTTTTGAATCAATATTAGTTAGAAATAAAACTCTAGTGAAGACGAAGCTTCCAAAACGTACTAATGACAAAAAAGCATTATATTTTCTTTTGTACATAACAAGCCAGAAAAGTTATTTTTATTAAAACTTTTAATTCTCACGCCACGAACTCGTATTTAATTCACTAAAACTACGAATTTTAGTTTGCTAAGGCGAAAATAGTTCCCATGATTTTGGCCTTATTATGGCCACGTGTTTTTCTTCGTGTCCACTCCTTCAAATGAACTGCCAGGCTCACTTGATACGCATTGTGGTCACGCACATTGCGTGTTATTGGAGAGTAAGAAGCCGTTGATCATGAGGACTTCCATTTTCTTCTCCTCCTCCCTCGCTGTCCTCTCCGGTTGCTCTCCATCGACCTCGTTGCGTCAACGTCGGCCTTGGCACCCCAATGAGAAATCTGACCCTCGTTTTCGACACAGGAAATGATCTCACGTGGACGCAGGCCTGCCGTGTGCCGGCTCCTGCTATCTTCAGGTCGACCCGTTCTTTGACCCCTCGATGCCCTCGTCCTACAGAAACATATCATGTTCCTCGACCACATGTGCTCAGATTGCCTTCAGCACATGTAAGAGATTTTGTTATACTCAGAGTCGCGGTTTTCTTACTTGATTTTCTGCATCCACAAATAATGCTGGCTGATGATTGACGATTAGCTTTCCCACCAAGATGCTCCGGCTCAACATGTGAGTACCGCCATTCATACAGGTCGGGATCACATACTTATGGGTTCTTCGCAACCGAGAGATTGACACTTTTGCCGAGGGATGTGATCAAGCATTTCCAGTTTGGGTGTGGCCAAGACAATGGGGGACGGATCGGAAGAACTGATGGCATAATGGGACTCGGCCGCAGCAGGATCTCCCTAGTGGAACAGAGCGCGAGCAAGTATGGCAGATACTTCTCGTACTGCCTGCCAGATGTATCAGGTTCCGTCGGATACTTGAGCCTCGGCGAAAAAGGGGGTTCATCTGCTGCATTCACACCGATGCTCACCCTTTCAGACCCGTCGTACTATGGAATCAACCTGGTCGCGATCAGCGTAGGAGGAAAACAGCTACCCGTACCCCAGTCAATATTCTCGAAAGCAGGCACAATCCTTGATTCCGGAACAGTGGTCACATGCTTGCCGCAAACAGCATACAACGCACTCCGAAGTGCCTTCCGGCAAGCAATGAGCAACTACAATGGTGCCGGATTCTCTAACTACGACACATGCTACGACTTGAGCAATCACACAAATGCCTCCATCCCGACCGTGGCTCTGACCTTCCACGGGGGTGTGACGATCAAACTGGTTCGAGATGGCATCATTGAAATACCCATAGGGGGTTCTGTGGCTTGTCTAGCCTTCTTGGGGAATGGTAACGACACCGCCTTGGGCATCATTGGCAACAAGCAGCAGCAGAAGTTTGAGGTGATATACGACATCCCTGGAAGCAGGATCGGGTTCGTGCCTGACGGGTGTTAATGATGAACCTTAGGCGTTACGGGTACCGTCGAATGTACAAGGATCTTTGTCCTAGACGAGACATGCTAAGATATGAATAATATGGTGGGCTTGAGTTGAGTTTTGTACGAAAATATGTTTAATTTTAACAATTTTTACTTAATACTATTTATATTTTATAAAATACGAATTCACGGTCTTAAAAAAATCCGTCATTAAAATAATTAGGTGATGAACGAATTTTGAAAAACAATCTCCCTTTAACCTTTTATTTTTTTTAAAGAAAAAGGGACGGGGAAGGGAAACGGAAAAGGGTGATCACGGAAAAAGCCGGGAGGAAATAGAGAGGATGGGGCAGGGAAGGAAATAGAATGGGGATGGGAAGAGGCAGGCGGGGTTAGAAATGGGATAGAAAGGTTGGGGCGGGTTGGGGGAAGATAAGGTAGAGTGGGATAGGGGAGGGATGGAGGGTGGAAAGGTTTTTTTCTAAAAGAGTCTGCCTTCCCCACGTTTATTTCAGCGCCGATTTTTTAAAATTCGTTTTTTCATAAATTATAAGATCGGTTTTCGAAATTCTTCACAACAGCTGTATTTTAAAAATATTGAAAAAATAAATTGTATTTCGTAAAATTTTTTAAAAATCATAAAAAGCTCCATTTGAGTTGTCCCCGCTTACCTTTTTTCGGTTTTTGGCTTCCTTCTTTTCTAATCTCTAATGATAAATCATTACTAATTTTTTTTTATGAATTTAAGTGCTAGTATATCTCTATAATTTAAAGTAAAGATACACTTGATGTGTTCAATATATTGATTTTTTATAACTAACAATATTTAACTAAAGAAAATTTTGAGCATATTTTGTATGAATAAACTATACTAAAATAGTTGTGTCCTTAGGTAGTGACGCAAAAATAATAGAAACAAGTGTCATGGGCAACAACAAGGTTCAACAACTTGGTGCTTGTTCAACTTCATCCGTTGACAGTATATACATTCTCCCAACTTTCCGATAAAGTGGAGTCGCTGGCGTAATGAATATCCAGTCGTCCTAAAAATGCAACTTTAAGTGGTGGAATCTGCTATTGTTCCAACCAATGACTTAAGGCCCCTGTTGGTAGGAGGAAACATGATATGTTTCCTGTTTTAGTTTTCTATGAAAATAAGAAAACATATTTGTTACCAGAAAATAAAAAACAGTTTTCTAAATTTCCAGAGAAAAACAGTTTTTGGAGTTCGAGTTTTCATTTCCTCTTTTCCAAAACAGGAAACGAAAACAGAAAACGAATCATGTTTCCTGTTAACATCTCCTGAGGCTTTACACGAATATGTCTCTCCAGAAGCTATATTTCGCTTTTAGTGTTTTGATTTTGACAACAGGTTTACTCTTTGTAATATAAACTTCTTCATAATAAATGTATGGGTAAACAAGTAGCGACAATTATTTTAAAATGATATGAGATTATACTTTACATAGTGCGTTTCAAAAGATTATTACCGAAAGAACTCGGGAGACAATAACAACATTTACTGCTGTTTTTATCTGTACAACCTCCCTTTTTTAGACAATAAATATTTTATTATCTTTTAAAAATGTCGGTGCTTGACTTTCATGATACTATTTATGGGAGCAAAAATTGGAACTCATACTATAAGGTCAGTACCAAGACAATTGTCAAATAAAACATGTAAGTACTAGGCTTTAAATTTTTAGAACCGGCGATATCAGGTACAATTTCACATTTTAATCTCGGAACCAACTTGGAGAATTTGGAACATGGCGTAATATAATTAATTTATAAAAAAATTGAAAATTATATTTATAAATTAATTTTAATATATAAATTATCACTAAATTATTATAATCAAAATTTCACATAATTAACTAATTTGCAATAACCTCAGTAATTATATAAATGCGGGACCAGTCAGGAGTTTATATTTTACCATAATCTACAAGTAGTGTTAGGCTTGTTTACGGAACTTTGTTCGATAATATGGTTAATTTAAAAAAAAATATGAAATATTGCTCCAATTTGTAAAATATGTCCGTGACATTTAATTTACAAAGAAAACGCAACCACGACACTAGGCTTGGGGAAGGTATATCATAGTTGGGAACAACATCATTGGCACATCGAAAAGTGTCCTGGATCAAGATCGTGACACAAGGACACTTAGAAAAAGATTATTTTGTTCAAAGAAATACGAGCAACATCATCAATCTTTTGGGATGAAATGAAACGAGCTATTTTAGAAAATCGATCGACCATAACCATGAATCCTAGTTCCTGTGTGTTTGGGTAATCCCTCACGAAACCCACAATCACATGTTCTTACGACTACTCCGGAACGGGTAGATGGGTGTAGAGTCCTTGATATTGAACTCGACTCTTCGTCTATTGACACACAACACATCGCAAGATGAGAGCTCGAATTCCTTTCAATTTTTGCCGATAAAAATGCTCTTGTAGCATCAAAATGATTTTATCAACTCCAAAATGTTCGACAATAGAAATCCTCCATGTACTTCTTGAATGAGTAGTTTTCGATGTGAACTCTTGGGGAATCTCGAAATAGGAGTCCGTTCACTTGGTGGAATTGAAAGCTCGAGAATAACACTTAGAATATTTTGATCCAAAGTCTCCATCTTGCTCTGATCGAATCCATTTAGCTTAGCTTCCATCATTGAGGAAAGCTTAACTTTCCTCAATAATGCATATGCAACCGCATTCTTCGCGCTTGGGTTATGCTTTAGAACAAATGAAAAAAACTTGTAGGAACTCGACCATCTTGGCATGTTGTCAATCGAGTTTTCTCTTACCATTAACGTACTTTAGCACCTCATAATTAGTGTGTAACAGGAACTCATGAGGTAGTAGACAATGACTCCAAGTTTCGAGTACTCGAATGATGACATATACTCCTTTTCGTATGTCGAATAATTGAGTTTGATCCATAAAACTTCTCACTAAAGTGATGGATCTTTCTTCATGTAATAGAACTTTTGTGATTCTAACTCTTAAAGCATCATACTCAAGTTCAAAATTCTTCGAAAAGTCTGGTAGCGCTAGAAGACGTGCCTCGCTTAACTTTTGCTTCCACATTTTGAAGCTTGTTGGGATTGGCGCATAACCATCATTAAAGGTGCCTGTAGACTAGCATTAATCCATGGAAATTCCTCACGTCATGAATGTTCTGAGGTGTTGTCAAATTTTAGATAGCCTCAAATTTACTCACATCGACCTTGATTTCTTCAGCTGATACTACAAGACTAAGGAATAACATGCTTGATTTAAAGAATTCGCACTTCTTGAGATTTTCATATAGCTTTTCAAGTCGCAACATGTTGAACAATATTCACAAGTGCTTAATGTGCTGAATCTCGGTTCGATTATAAGCTAGAGTGTCGTCGAAGTAGACAACACCAAACTTCCCAATGAATGGTCTCACCACATGGTCCATCAGCCTCATGAATGTGTTGAGCTGGAGCATTCGAGAGTCCAAATGAATGACTAGCCACTCACACAATATATACTTGATCTTGAGGTCAGTTTTCTACTCGTCTTCTTCCTTCATACGGATCCGATAATATCCACTTCCTAGATCTATCTTAGAGAAAACATGCGCTCTATAAAGTTCATCTAGCATATCATCTAATCGAAGAATGGGAAAATAATACTTCACAGTAATCTTATTAATTGCTTGACTATTGATGCACATCCACCAAGATCCATATTTCTTTGGCACAAGTATAGCTGGTACTAAACAGTTACATGCTTTTTGGAACTAGACCTTTTAGAAAGATCCCGTCTACTTGCTTCTACAGCTCCTTAACTTCTTCCGGTTTACATTGATAGGCTGGTTAGTTTGGTAGGGATGCTCATGGTACCAAGTGTCGAATTCCTCGAAATGGTGGCAGCTCGACTGGTAACTCTTTAGAGAAGGCGTCCTAAAATTCCTCAATCAATGCTTCTACTAAAGGATGGGTTCTCGCTGTCCATGAGTGGTCTGCATCAAAATCAAGACGAAACCTTTTCACTCTCTCATATCGTTTACATAAGCTCGATTCTCTTGAGAGCTCGAACATGTTTTTCAACTGGTAGAGGGATTAGATGGTGTGGTGAGGGTAGGCAAAAATGTGACATTCTTCTTATTGATGGTAATATGATACATATTGTGCACTCAATCATGTATGACATTGTAATCATATTGACATGACCTCTCTAGTAAAAAGGTTATATGCATCCATCGGAATGACATCAAACGATCTCATCCCGGTAAGAAAGGTGAAATAAAGTTTTGGCACTTTTCTTTTGCTATTATTTCATTATTTATTCTTTGTCCACAAAACTCAAAGGATTTACAAAACTTCTACAAGACTTTGGCTTGAAACTTTGCCTCCCTCTCTTTGTTATAGGAGTTGTGTACCATTCATATGAGGAGCCCTCGTATATGCCCAGAAGATAAAGGACGTAAACAAAATCGGCTAATGTAACTTCCTTAGCTTGATGAGAGAATAATGATGATGTAATTCTCTATTTTCATGTGTATCGTCAGTATAGTTCGTCCTTATTGACTCCCTGGGGATTGAAAGAACTATCCTGACAAAGAATATTCAAAATTTCAGCCTGAAAGCTTGACACTGTTAAGGTGTAATAACGTTAGAGGGTATCTATGTTGATCACTTGTGGTAGTTTTCCTCCATCCATCTTTTTTAGGATGCCTCCTCGGAGTTCGGAGTGAACTTTTCTCTGGGATCTTTAACATTTCGTAAGATATGTTTGAGGACTAGGTTGCATGATTTGTATCTGACTGGCTTGGCCTTCTTTTTTAATGCCCTAGACAGGATTTTCTTTTATAGCATTTCATATGATGGACTGTATCAATATGTTTCTCATCGATGAGGTCGAGATGGCTAATGTGAAGATTGGCCTTCTCTTTGTTTACCATGTTACTTTGGGACGAGAATCCAAGAGTTGGTAATTTGATCTCTGATGGTTAGATTACTTGTGTGTCATAGACGAGTTTGAAGAGAGTTGTCCCAGTCAAAGTGCACAGTGTCGTCCGATTGGCGAATAACGGTAAAGGAAGCTTCTCATGCTAAGCGTTATACATCATTGTCTCTTCTGAAGAATCTTCTTCATGTTCTTATTAGCAGCTTCGGCTGCACCATTATTTCTGGACAATACTGAGAAGAGTTGAGATGCTTGATTTGAAATTCCACACAGATGGAGTCCATTAATTTGTTAGAAGTTTGAATTTTGTTGGTGGCTAGTAGTTCTAGAACCTCGAAACTGGCGATAATGTTTGCAAGTGCAAAACGTAAAACATTATTTCAGGCGACATCCTTGAAGGATTGTTTGTAATTCAATCCATTTGGTGAAATAGTCGATTGCGACGAGTAAGAATCAATGCCCGTTGGATGCCTTGAGATTAACTGGTCCGATAACATTCATGCCCCACATTAAACGTTCAGATAGTGGGTAGAGTCTTAAGGTTGGAACACATCTTGTCATTGTAGATCTTTAATTTGGGGCAGGTATTGATTTATTTGATGCAGTCGACTTCAATTATGAGCCAATAATAACCTGTCGCATTATCTTCTAGGTGAGATCATGTCCTTTCACGTGCAATCCGCATACGCCTTCATGAATCTCGAAGATAATGGCTCAAGCTTCTTTCTCAGTGACACACTACATGAGGATTGTCATGAAGGTCGTCTTGTGAAGGTTGTTACCATTAAGAAAATAACCTGTTGCGATCCTTTGAATGAACTTCCACTTTCTTTTCCCATGCTACCTTAGGGAAAATTGTCAAACTCTAGGAATGCTTTGATGTCCACAAACCATGATGGAGAGTCCCTGGATTGACACTATTCAGTGTGCATGCAACTTAGATCGTCAACGATGTTGATGTGGAGAGCCTCGATGTCCATCTCTCTTGCTAATGGAATCATTGACACAAGGACAACGAGTGCATCAACGAACCAATTATCTGCTCGCGGGAGATAATTGAACTTGATTTTAGTTAATTGCCAAACCAATATCTATATTTAGTCTTGATATGGGATAAACTTAGGATCCCATGTGCGCCATGATTAATTTGTTTGGGAGATGATGAGTGTTGAATTCCTGTGGATGTTGAAGACTTTGACTTGCATGTAGAATGCACGGAGTAGGCCGAGGATTTTGGCTTCGTACTCAACAATGTTGTTTGTGCATGGGAACATGACTTTGATAGCTTTTGGATAGTATTCTCCATTTCGATATCACTATAACTCTAATACCTGAACTTGAAGATTTGACATTGTTGTCAAATTATATTAATTACCTTGGCTTTAGTTCCATAGGTAAGAAGTTTTCGTTCGGCAATCTTATTTCCAGAGGCGAATCATCCGTTCCTAGGTACTATGTGATATGATTAGTAGTTGTCCTTCCTTTGACCGATTTGTTCATCTCCAAGTCGACTAATTTGTAACTTCTATTTGGACACCCTACCCAAGAATCTTGGCTTATCAAAGAGCTATTTTGAGAAGGTCGTTCTTGGACACTAATAAAATATCACAGTGAAGAGTATATTGGTAGAGTCATTGTAAAACTCAAATGAGTGCGCAATAGGTATGCTCGGAAGTCGTATACCGAGGTTCGCAATCGATGAACTTCTTACTTAAATAGTATATTGCATGCTCCTCCGTGCTCGATAGTTGTTGGGCAAGCATAGCTCCGAATGACTCTTATTGAACTGTGAGATAGAGTGATTGGTGATGTCCCAACTTTGGCACAATAAGAACCGATGGTTTCTTCATATATATCTTGATCTTTTCAAATGCAGTCTTACAGTCATCATCCCATTCGAAAATGAGATCATTCATGAATTTATTTAACAAAGGTTTACATGTATCAGCTACGTTGGAGATGAACCATTTGATGCAGCTACCACGACTCATGAAGCATTAAATCTCTTTGACTGATCATGGAGCTGGGAGATTGCGAATCGCCTTGATTTTGTCGGAGTTGATCTCGATGCATTTGCTATTGACAATGAACCAGAGAAGTTTACCTGATATTGCCTAGAACATTTGACGGGATTGAGACTTAGCTTGTATTTGCAAAGACACTCAAATAGCTTGCGAAAAAGAAATGTGTGATTTTATTCCACCTTAGATTTAGAGATCATGTGGTCAATGTAGACCTCGATCTCGCAATGCATCATGTCGTGGGATAAGATCACCATTATATCTTGATAAGTTGTCTCGGAGTTCTTGAGTCCAAAAGGTATTACTCGATAGCAGAATGTGCATGAGGGTATTGTGGAAGTTGTCTTCTCTTTGTCTACTTTGGCCGTATGAATTTGATTATAGTCGAAGAATACGTCCACGAAAGAGAATTTGTTGAAACTGACATTGTTGTCCACCAGTAGATCGACATTTGGCAAAGGGAAGTTGTTTTTGGAACTTGCTTTGTGAGGTCGGAGTAAACGATGCGGACTCAGACCTTCCCGTTGTTTTTTACGATAGGGACGATGTTGGCAATCCATTGTGGATAGTTGACAATTTCAATGAAATTGACCTTGAGAAGCTTGTCAACTTCTTCTTTGGTAACTTGATCTAGCATAGGTTTATACCAGTATTGCTTCTGCTTTATGGGATGATCGATGGGGAATCTATACTTCACCATCTCTGAGTCTAATTTGGGAATATCTGCATAAGATTAGGCAAAGACGTATGAGCAGGTTGGGGATGTCTTTGGCTTCGTTGGCCGAAAGATGCTAGTAAATAGCTCATTGGGCTCATCTTCAGTTCCGATGTTGATATACCAGCCCATTCCTCTTTTCCAAGTTCTCATAAAAGTCAGCCTCGAGCAAGCTCACACCATTACGCAAATTGAAACCCATTACAACACACATACGCATACAATCGAGCCATTGCACTACCAATCCGAACCTTTCCACACCAAGCCAACACTTCGCACTCGAGATAGACATAAAGCTAAAAGTTATATGGTCAGGAACGTAAAGAAAAGGAGGTGAGGACTCGGGATTCGTACCTCTCTCCCTTGCTCTGACCTTTCCTCAACCGGCTCCGGACGTCCTTCCTTCGTTCACATGTCAAGACCTCTTTGTCTTCGACCTTCCCTTTTCTTTTTCTTCTTCTCCACCTCTTTCTTCTCTCCTTCTTCCCTTCTTCCACCTTAACTTTTGTCCCCCCAGGAGAAATGGGAGAATGGGAGTATCCAAAAAAGGAGAGAATGAGCTCATTTTCCTATTTTATTATTCTTCTTTTATTATTATCATAATAATATCTTCCACAACTTTAATTTAGGTCCACACCTTTCTAGTGGCTATTAAGCAAGCTTCAGTAAATTGGACATAATTTCGTCTACAAAGCTTAGATTTACCCAAAACTAATTGGATTAGTTTCCTTTTTCATCAATCTATGACTTTATGTTTAACACATTTCATCTAGTTTTGGTTCGCCGAAGATCGACTTACAAAATACAACAATTTTGCCATCGATGAGAAATGCCACTTCGGTCGGCAAGGCATAACTTCGTCGACAGGCTCTATTTAGCTTGAAATTAGTTGGGTTAGCTTCCTTTATTGTAGATCGATGACTTTTTATGTTTTTTTTACGATTTCTAACCTTGGGAAACCCCTTCAGAGTTTGGTTAAATCTTTTAATTCGACGACATCTTGGTCGAGTTACGGTCAGTCGAAGAAGTATTGACAACTACAACGATACTATTGTCAATGGAAAAATGTCGTTCGGTCGATGAGGTATAACTTTGTCTACAGAGCATCGTTTGACCTCAAATTTATTGCATTAGCTTCTTTGGGTTATTTATAACTTTCCTGTTTAGAGCCTTTTCATTTAAAGTCGTCTCTATCAGGTTTTGTCCGTTGAAAGACGACAACACATTATGTGGATATCCATTTCATTGCTTACTAATAAAATTCAAGTTCTTTCTCATCATTCACATTGGAAATTCAAGAATAGTTGGGTCAATAGAGTCGCTCGATTACTTGTCCGACATTGATCGGCTAGTGGTATGGTTGTCAAAGGGACATTGAATGACTGTTGACTGACCGTTTGGGAGAGAAGTAAACCCGGGGGTGAGGGAGCTTAGTTAGGGGGCGAGATGGTGCCCCCTGAAGGGGCTTGGATATGGAGCGAAAGATAGCCCATTGGGGTGGACTGATCTATGGTAACGTTGACCGTATGAACTACCGAAGGGAAGAAGGCAGGCACGACCGGTCACTTGTTTGGCATTGACCAGTAGATTTTGATAGGGTGAAAGACGCCGGTCGGATTCCTACATTGATTGGCCGTTAGTACAAACATGGGAAGAGGTGAAACATGTCGAATTCTGGTCGCCCGCCACCAAATGTCTAATACCTTTGAAAGTTCATATGTTTGCTGCCATTGAACGTCCATATGTTTTGATGCCATTGGACTTCCATGTGTTTTGTTGCCATTGAATGTTCGCGCGGTCCACTGTGATGATAAAGCCACATCACCAATAACATTCGTCGACGAGCTGCTGTCATCGGACATCCGTACAGTCAACTTGGCCAATAAGAAATTTTGCCTTATCATTATTCGTTCAGTTTTTATGTTCATGCACTTGTGTTATAGTCAAACCTTGGTTTTCGGGCTTACCATATAAAGTTTTGCTGCTTCCACGACTTCTAAAAATCCCATTATTGTCGGCCATGGCTCGAACGTGCAATCCTTGTGCATTCGGGGTTCCTTAGCTAATTCATTTACAATAATACTCATACCTATAGTTTAAACCCTAGGTAGTCTTAGAAAATATTCTCCTAAAATACTTAAGATAGATTTTAAATCAGAATAAAGGACAAAGTATACTAAAAATAAAATAAAAGTTTTCTAACGTAGAAAGACAATCTCCAAACTTAGAAGGTTGACCAAATCTCGTTATCACATGGCACGGATGCATCCTCCATGGCAGACGGATGTGTCCGTATCCTTCTAGTCAAACAGATGCGTCCGGCTGTAGTTTTTTGAAATTGATGTTATTTACTTTCTCGATTCGTCCTTTTGACTCATTGCTTCCGCATTCAACCTCCATTCATAGACATTCCACGTAAGAACCTCAACTTATTAAACTAATAAAACATAAAAATATAAAGATTCAACCACGCAACGAAAATCAACGGAAAAACAACTCAAAACAACGTCAAAGTTCAACAAACTAATCACATTAATGCTCAGATGATTGACTAAATAATTTCACTTTCATAGAGTTACCATCCAAAGTCACGTTCCCCTTCGGAGGGGGATTGAACAACGACCTCAGCAGAGCTCGGGTCGGAAGCAGCTAACGTTACGTGCACGTAACCGTTACGTGCTTTACTAATTACTAAAAAAATTTTAGTAATGTTACTAAAAATCGACAATTTTTAGTAAATGTATTAGTAAATTACTAAAAAAAATTAGTAATTGGTTGCTAACTTTTTACTGTTTGAAGAATAGTAAAGTTACTAAAACACATTACTAAAAATTTTAGTAATCGATTACTAAAAAGTGGTGTTCAGTTTAGTAATCGATTACTAAAAAAACGACAATTTTACAGTTTATTTTAGTAATCGTCACTAAAAATTCACCGTAGAACTTTAGTAATTGGTTACTAACTTTTCACTGTTTGAAGATTAGTAAAGTTACTAAAACACATTACTAAACTTTTTAGTAATCGATTACTAAAAAGTGGTGGTCAGTTTAGTAACCGATTACTAAAAAAACGGTGATTTTACAGTTTATTTTAGTAATCGTTACTAAAAATTCACTGTAGAACTATAGTAATCGATTACTAAACTTTTCGTTTTTTTTAGTACACGGTTACTAAAAATTTTAGTAATTGGTTTTAGTAACTTTCCGAATCGTCAAACAGTGAGAAATTAGTAACGTTTACTAAATTTTTTTGGGAAATTTAGTAATGATTTACTAATTTTGTAACCGAAATTAGTAAATTACTGTTTAACATAGTAAAATTGTTAGTAAATTACTAAAAATTTTTATTACTTTTCGTAATCAGTTACTAATTTTTGAAAAAAAATTAGTAAACAATTACTAAAATTTTTAGTAATTTACTAAACAGAACAGTACATTCCGAACCTGAAAACAAACCAGCTTTCAAAGTGAAATTACAAATCTACCCTTGCGGTTAAATTACTAAACCAGTCCCACATTCCATTTGTAATTTTACCCCTTTTCAGCCTTCGTCCTCCGTCGTCCTCCTTCCAACTTCATCCTCCCGAGGTCCTGATCGAAGCGTCCTTGCGGAGCCGCTTTCCTCCGTTCATCCCATCCGAACCTCCCCTCCCCTCCGATTGGCGGCTCCAACCCCCTTCACTGTTCAGGAAATGTCATGAGCTGCGTGGCCCGTTTATTCCACCCGCACCCGCTTCGATATGTCGTGCGTGAACTCGGCGTCCCGTTGCCATCGATGATGCTGACATGAGGTGCGTTGTCGTAGTTTTTGATTGGTTTAGACTGAATGTCCGATAACCCTTCCTCTCCGAACAACAGTGATGCCGGAGTGTTTGCCTGAGAAACCATAAATCATCGTAGAGCAGGTATATTTTGATCAAGCATCGTTTGGCCATTACATTCCGTGGAAGCAGAAGTGTTGCCCATTACGATATCGGCCTGCGGGATACGGTCTCTGTCTTATGTTCTTAGAAGAAATGGATGGTGTCTTCAATCAGCAGCCCCCACGATTTGGTGAGGTTCCGTGGCCTCACTTTTTCAATCTGTTTGCCTCCAATAATATGGACCGAAATCTGTCCAGCGTTACCTGATATCCGTGATTGTAGGTGAGCAGGATACGAATGAACTCTTCAATATAGTAACGGACATGAATGAGGAGCAGTTGTTCGGAATATCGCAATCGTCTACATACTGTCATGTTACGAAGGTGAGCGGAGGTGCGTGCAAGTTTCGTCTTCGAAGAATACAGTTGAACTTACATGCAGCTGCTTACATTTCGAAACCTTTGGATTTCCGTGTTCTCATATATTCCACATAGTGAAAGTCGAAGGCTTCAAATTCACATACCGAAGCATCTGGTAATGAAAAGGTGGACTAGGACAGCCAAAGTGATATACGAAGAAGGATTTACAAGGCCGGAATATTCTGTGGATGTGGCTGATCTGCAACAGGGTATTCTCTTGGCAGATTGCAGACGTATGTGTTATTTGGCCGGGAAGACGGATGGCACATTTCGTAAACTGCAGAAGAAAGTTAAAAAATTGACAGCGGAGCTCGAGCGAAGTTGCGGAACAGAGGAGATGATGAGTCCCGATGCTGTACGTATGAACGTCTCTTTCCGAAACGCAGGGAACTACAGAAACGTTGGCAACAACGTTGGCAACGGATGCAACGAAAGTACTTCGGACACGGATGGACATGTAATTTACGAAGAGAACTCAACATATGGTATGCTAAATATGTAAGCTTAAGATAACAGTACTTGAGCATTGTCTATGCTGGTACTTTTTAGAATTTAGTAACGAAGTCTGTAGTTTCAAGAAATTTTAACTGGAGTGCATTGGCAACAGAGCACCCACTGGGCTAATTTTACAATAGTCTTAAATGTAAAAGGCCAGCAACGAATACCGGCACGGTCTTGTCCCTAATATCTACAACAGAAGAGGTTGAAAAAAAAAGGACCGCTGTACATGCATCGAGTACAGCAACTTCAAAACCTACTTTTTATATGACAGACTATTAAAAAGTTGGTGATAATGCGCGAATGGCAGGGACAGAAGTTGTTGAATCACTGTCCTCCATTCGCTTCCTCTTGGTCTTGCCGTCCTCCTTCACCTTCTGCAGTATAATTTTCCTTATGTGATTCCCAGACCATTTGATAAGACTTATCACCAGCTTTAACCTGTCAGCAGGACCTACAATATGAAAATACCAGATTTACACACGCTAAGCAAAACCAGCAACAACTGAACTATATGACAGACTATAAACCATGACTTGATAACCATCACGACTGTGGGAGGCAGAACATTTTGATTACCACATTCTCAGCCCCTTCTGGGGGATCCGGCAAAGACATGAACTTCATGACATAGATACCAATACATAGCATAGCAGGGGAAGTATTATATGATTACGAAAGGGACAGGTACTGGTTTTTATACTTACACATTTCCTGCGTCCATTTGGTGTGGGACATTTCGGCAGCATGTAATGCTCCATGAACACATGTCCGGTATTTCATAACCTTTCGCCTTCGATTTCATTTGATTCTCTTTCAAGATCACACTCACCAGCTTTACAACACGACGAAAGAGGTCGGTCCGGCCTTGGAAGTTGCTTAGTGAGTCATGTAGTGTGTCCATTACGATCACCTCGGCTTTCCGAAATGATATTATTATTAATACCTAGTGGGACCCCGCGACGCATACCGGAATCAAAATCTGCAGGGGTTATTACTGCTTTTTTACTAAAACCATAACAACATATGCGTAACCAATAACTAAATTTGAAGTGAAATTTAGTAAAATGGTTAGTAATGGTAAATGAGGGATCACTTACCTGCTGCACTTCATGATTCTTCCCGATGTGGGACTTATAGTGACCATATAGGGAAGCGGCATCAGATGTTGTGATGATGGGCATTTTCGCCTCGCTATACTGGTTTGCGGCAAGATTCTGAGAAGTTTTTAAATTCATTACTAAAAAAGTAAAACCACATTTACTATTTTAGAATTTATGCACATGACACCAACCCCTAGCCAAGTTGTGAGATACCATGTCCTTTTCTTATCTGTATCCATCGTGTTCTGTAGCATAACGGTATGAAAGTCTATGATCTGCAATATGGTATCACATATAAAGAATGAGACCTGCACAGGTATATCCTTAATGTGAATACAAAGAAACTCTTACATCATTGGCAATCCATCTATCCGGTCTCACAGACAGCATAGCATGCCTATTAATATGGACCGATTCGGTGACACAAAGACATTCACTGCGGAAGCAACATTTAAACGAAGTTACATACAATACTCGCTTCAATTGAAAATGTAACATTCCAATAACACAAAGGTACAGGAATTTGACACTAACCTATTATCCAGGTCCTCATTCCAAGCGTACTTTAAGATATTCCACTGAGCCGCAGTAAACACTTTCAGCTCACTTAAGGGGAAATCCTTTGGAATGATTTTTTGAAGTCCCTATATACGGAAAAACAAACTACCGCACATCAACAACAACTACGGACAATTCTTCAATGTCGCTTGATCTTATACCTCAGGTATAAGTTCACGAGCCCGCTTCTTTGTTCGCGTAACTGGCTTTGGTGGTACGAATGGGCTGCTCATGATTGTGGAAGGCTTCCTCTCGGCAGTACGACGAGTATGCCTTCTGAATACATTTGTTGTTGATGAGCCGCTTTCCTGTTGCATTTAATAATAAAACACATCATAAACCATCTACTTCCTATAACTAAATTCTAATTTCCTCGACTGACCTTTACATGAATCTCTGCTTCATGCGCCTCCTTTCTATTTCTTATGCCTGTGAAGACAGGCTCCTCTTCAACGGCAAGTGGGTCATGATTGATATCCATGACAGCCCCTTTCGCAACGGCATCATCTTTAGTGCCATCTGCAGCTACTACTTCAATCCCCCGTTTTCCTTTGTCGGCAGCCTTCATATCCTGTTTCTCTTCAAGTGCAGTTCCTTCTCCAATTTTCGCCTTCCCTTTATCCCAGAATAATGTACACTTGTCGGCTTGCTCGGACTTTGTCATTTCAAAGTCACATTCACTCTCCGCAACTGTCGGGCCCAGGTATGCTCCCATTTTGTTAAGGGCTCTAGCCAAGTGCAGCTCACGCGGATCGGAATAGTCATCCGAACCCTCAGGAAGTGGCTTAGCTGCTGCAGTATGGTCGTACGGGAGAAGGCTTCTTTCAGAAACCATTGTGGAACCCACCTCACATACAGGTTCACTGACGCCGACGTCTTGCGGAACGGGTTCGTCGATTGGAGAGTGAGCTGACTGCTGGACATGGCCAGCATCTTTCAACGGATCAACAGATTCTTTCACTACATCCTCACCGTTATGAACATTAACTTCATTTGCCTGGTTTTCTCCAGAGTCGGGTATCACATTCGGTATGCCTTCATCACCTTGAACTCTTCGGACTTCGTCCAGAATCAAGGACAACTTCCGTATTATGGCTTCATTGCTGGCTTGGAGTCTTCTTACCGAAAATTCCACCGTCTGTTCATGCATTTCATATCAGCAAGACAATTAGTGTAACCTATGTGATATGTCCATTATAGTGGTCTGCGATGATAACTTACCTTTAACCGACGCATAACCACTTGCATCGTCGTTGCCTCCTTTGAACACTCTACGTCATCCTCTGGAATACTATCCGATTCTCCGACATCCTGTTCCTGGAAGTAACGCAGATCAATAAATAGTGTAGGTACCTTCCGATACATTCCATGTGAATGACATATACGTCCCCACTTACAATATCCGCAACATCCACTATTATGGTTTTGAAAAACGTTCTCAGCCGATCGTCGTCCCACTCGCGACACAGCGGTAAGTTCCGATTGCTCCTTGATAAATCACGCCCAGCCTTCGCACTTTTATAAGCATAGAACAACTACAGCATTCACAACGAACAGAGCAGGCAGAATGTAATAACCAAGACGAAAGTTAACAACGAAGACCAAAGTAAAAAACCATATCAATAGTTCAATATTTCTAACAAAGACGAAAGTGAAAAACCTTACCGGAAGTAGATGCACATAGCCGCCTATGTACTTCGAATCTAGTTTCTGATATGTCTTGATATGCGTACACAAACAGTCAAGAACATGCGTAGCCCAGTCAAATTTTCCTATTGCCGCAACATCCCGCGTGGCAAGAAGATAACCTTTGTCGATGTCAAAGGCGGTAGTCGGACACAAGTAGCTTCCTATGATGAAAATTATTGCCTCAACTCTCCATAACTCATCCGAAACATCTCTTGAAAGGAGCTTACTCTCAACTGACTTTAGAGATATTTTCCCCCTCTTTATGTTCTCCTTTAGCTCATCCCGTACTGTCTCCATATGCCCGCTAAATGGGACACCCACTTTCGAACTTGGTATCCCGAGTATGGCTTCCACATCAGAAGAGAGCAATGGTTGTTCGAGTCCATTGATGGTCATCACCCTCTTAACCGGATCGAACGCCCTTATTAGTTTCTTCAAGACGGTGTGATTTACATGCTTACTCGAGAGATGAAGCAGGCCATCAAATCCGAGTTCAGCTAGGGCGGATCTCTTAGGTTGGTTGAAGGTCATCAGGACGGAAAATAATTTCTTCAAACTGCAGCGGGTATACAGGTAATCCTGTAACAATTCAAGGAACAAAAGCTCGATCCAACGTTTACACAGAACCTATCCAACGAACAAAAATAATTTCACTGTACACCTTACCTGGTCAACACACACACGCACGGCCTTCCCCTTTTTCTTTTTCGACGTATCAGGCGTATTAACATTGCCGCCACTAACGGCAGTTTCGCCGGCTGCAACCTCTCCTCGCTCGATCTCTCCTCCTTCAGTGTCTACCCGATCCATATCTGCATATATTACAGAACTATTTCCCGTAAACCCTAAATCAAACCATATAATCAATACCAACACGGACGGCAAAAGGAAAAACGGAAGAAGAAGAAAGAGATGGGGGAAACACGGATTAGGGTTTACTGGGTTTGGGACGGTGAAAGGAAAATGAAGACGAGGATGGGGAAGAGGAGCGTACCTGAAGGCCGCGATTGGAGGGACTTGCCAGGAGGAAACCGGCTCCTCAAGTACGCTTTGAGGTTCGGATGGGATGAACGGACGCAGGGCACGCAAGGACGCAGGGCACGCAGCTCACGACATTTTCTTAACAGTGAAGGGGGTTGGAGTCGCCGATCGGAGGGGAGGTTCGGATGGGATGAACGGAGGTTCGGGACCACGGGAGGATGAAGTTGGAAGGAGGACGACGAGGACGAAGGCTGAAAGGGGGTAAATTTACAAATGGAATGTGGGACTGGTTTAGTAATTTAACCGCAAGGGTAGATTTGTAATTTCACATCGAAAGCTGGTTTGTTTTTAGGTTCGGAATGTACTGTCCTGTTTAGTAAATTACTAAAAATTTTAGTAATTGTTTACTAAATTTTTTTCAAAAATTAGTAATTGATTACGAAAAGTAATACAAAATTTTAGTAATTTACTAACGACTTTACTATGTCAAATAGTAATTTACTAATTTCGGTTACAAAATTAGTAAATCATTACTAAATTTTCCAAAAAAATTTAGTAAACGTTACTAATTTCTCATTGTTTGACGATTCGGAAAGTTACTAAAACCAATTACTAAAATTTTTAGTAACCGTATACTAAAAAAAAAGAAAAGTTTAGTAATCGATTACTAAAGTTCTACAGTGAATTTTTAGTAACGATTACTAAAATAAACTGTAAAATCACCGTTTTTTTAGTAATCGGTTACTAAACTGACCACCACTTTTTAGTAATCGATTACTAAAAAGTTTAGTAATGTGTTTTAGTAACTTTACTAATCTTCAAACAGTGAAAAGTTAGTAACCAATTACTAAAGTTCTATAGTGAATTTTTAGTAATGATTACTAAAATAAGCTGTAAAATCATCGTGTTTTTAGTAATCGATTACTAAACTGAACACCACTTTTTAGTAATCGATTACTAAAATTTTTAGTAATGTGTTTTAGTAACTTTACTAATCTTCAAACAGTGAAAAGTTAGTAACCAATTACTAATTTTTTTTAGTAATTTACTAATACTTTTACTAAAAAATGTCGATTTTTAGTAATATTACTAAAATTTTTTTAGTAATTAGTAAATCACGTAACGGTTACGTGCACGTAACGTTAGCCGCTTCCCTTCGGGTCTGCCTAGCGTTTTCTGGAAACATTGACCCAAGTTTCTTTGGGCATCTATAGGAACACGCAGCAGAAGACGTCCGAGGCTACTTACGACGTCGCGGGAGCCAACGGGTGTCGGTTAAATGGAAATCCTGTAGAATGAACAAGGAGAGAATCATTGGGATAACGTTTTTCAGGACATGCCTGCAATGTAAGTCTAACGAGTAAATTGGGACGCGGTCGTCGCTGTTATGGCACGAATACTTTTACATGCTCGTAAAAATTAAACATGTCCGACTGAATATATTCAATGAAACCCGCATTTTTCTCACGACCGGTAACAACACTGATTTTGCAGATGAATTGCTGATGAATTTTGGGGAAATTAGGGTTCCTCGCGATTTTGGGAACTTCGTTGTCTTCATCGCGATCGTGCATCGGATACTCCTACTCTGCTGCTTCCAGCTGTCGGTTGCCCCGGGAGGGTTCGGGTGTGAACCCGTGGAGTCCGGGAGCGACGAGATGGGTTACCTCAATTCGGTCCTGCAGCAGTCGTCGAAGCTGGTCCACGCCGCCGCTGAAGATTCGCCCGTCAGCGGCGGGGGTCTGAGGTTGCTCTCTTTGCGATAGCAGATCGATTTTGTAGTGTGAATTTTAGGGATCATTTGTGTTAGGTGGCGCCTTGTGTATGTCTGCTCTTTATAGGTTGTCAGATCGGTTCCCTGTTTTACTGTCCTGGGCTCTGCTGATGCATTTTAAATTTTACTTTCGATGCTGATTTTGGCGAGGAGTTGATGAGTGGTATTCGGAGCTGTGGAATTCGTGGATCCTTGTTATGTTAAAATCTCAACAAAATCTCGGTCTGCTGGAAATTCTTTATTTTTCCTTTTCAGTAATTCTTTTTAGGTGCACGAAAACACAGGTTTGGTCGTCTTTCTTTGGTGGCCTCCCATGGCAATAGATTACTATTTCACTTTTTGATATGCACAGCATTATTAGATTACTGCTTTGATATATTTTCCCACTAGATACCTCTGAAGCGAAGCAATGAGTTTTACTTATGTTTTTTCTGTTTTTCCTACACTGTGTCAGTCAAAACAGCAAGTTCAGTTATGGCTATGCGAGCTCTCCTGGGAAGAGGGCGTCTATGGAGGATTTCTATGAGACAAGGATCAATGGCATTGATGGGGAGATTGTAGGTCTCTTTGGAGTTTTCGATGGTATGCCCCTGTCTTTTACTGCCACATACAGGTGAAATTGAAAACTTTCATGGCCAAAATGGTGAAATTGTCATTCTATGTTTGTCATTAATGAGCTGTCCAAACTTTTAGATATCTTTTATCTATGAATGTAAATACGAAGTTTTTGTCATTAGTTTGGTTACAAGTATTCACTTGATTGTTTCTCAATAATCTTTATTATGTTTATATCTGCTAAATAAGAAAAAAAAACATATTCTATAACTTGTGCCTTCATTTACTCATACAAGCCATTGTATTGTCCTTCTTTCCTTAGTCATGTTTCGGTACTTTATCTTTACCAACACCTTTCTCTTGTACTGCATTGATCTGTTCGACACGTCAGTTTGCAATTTTTGTGGACACTGTTGTAATCTTGTTCAGAAGTTAGTTTCATATTCGTTTAGATATGCAGTGGTGCATCTGCCAGCATGAAAGTTGTATCTTTGGTTGGAAGAATGAGCATCGATTTTGCTAAGTTAAGGAATGGATATCGGTCCATTCTTTAACAAAGCCCATTCCAATTCCTTTCTCCATTCCCCCACCAAAACACACGATAAATGTGTTTCGCATATCCTGTACATATTACATTGGCCACTTTCTTTGTTAATTTTTCAAAATTCTACAGCATGGTCTTTGAATATTACTCATCATCTCTCAATTTGATTTTTTAGGTCACGGAGGTGCTCGTGCAGCCGAATATGTGCAGAAAAACCTTTTCCGCAATTTGATCAGGCATCCAAAGTTCATCTCCGATACTAAATCTGCCATAGGTCTTTCTCTTATGCAGAAATTTGTTGTCGATCAAAGGGATAATTTCATTAGGACATTACAAATCCTTTTCTGAACGATCCTCTTCACCATCTTTCAGCTGATGCATACAGCTACACAGATTCAGAATTCTTGAAGTCGGAAAATAATCAAAACAGGGATGCTGGATCAACTGCATCTACAGCAGTCCTCGTGGGTGATAGACTTCTTGTTGCAAACGTTGGGGATTCTAGAGCAGTCATATGCCGGGGTGGTAAAGGTACACACTAAACATTATCCATTGCAAGCCGAGTATTCCATGTCTATGACACTACATTCTTTTTGTCAAAAATGTACTTTTGGCTAGACTGTGTATAACTTGCTTTCTCAGTTATTTTCAAAGATAAGTTCAAGGTCCTCATTGGATCGCTAACTCAAGCTTAATTTCCTGCTGTGCATGAACTATAATATCAAATAGCAATACATACAATTTTATTCAGTAATGCTTGGATTATAAGGGTTCAAAAAGTTTTTAGTTGATCAAGCTATTGAAATGAGTTCTTTGTTTTCTCTTTTTGTAAGTAATGAGTTCTTTAACCATAGCATAAATTGGACTAAACAAGAGGATGTTTTTCATATCTTTTGTGAACACTTCTCTGATCGGTATCTGCATTATAGTTACTAGTCACGATCGTCCTAGTTTTGGCTGTGTCAATGTTTCCATGATCAACCTAGGAATGTAAAAATACATCCTTATAGGGGGATGTCTCTTGCATTCTTGCTGGAGAGGAAAAATGGATTGATATTTCGTATTTCACTTCTGGCTGCAAGCAACCATTATTTTACCCCCGTTCTTTGTTAGTAATAAAATAAAGAAGGAAAGATCCATGAACTAGATAATTTAGTTGTTCATTTCTAGTGATGCTGTTAGAAATGTTTACATGTACATGTATCTAAGATATTTCTCCGTTTTCTCTTGACAGAGAAGCGTAGGTGCTTTGCTTGCATGTACTTGTCTGTTACTGTTGTGGAGGGAATACTTCAATTTGCTTTGCTGTCACAAAACGCTAGAGTAAATTCTGTGTGGTCATCATGCTGCAGATTTAAAACTCTATGGCTTTACTCGGTGCAACATCTATTCCTTGACTTAACATACCCAATGCATAATTCACTCTTTAAGGCCCGTGTTCATTCATCCATGATGTGCACCTGCAATGATTTTCACCAGTTTTCTCCTAGAAATGTTGATTCTTTCAGTTTTATGCAATCTAGTATGAATAGATGGTGAGACTTCAATGCATTCTGGAAAATATTTTTTTTGTCTCCACGAATTATTGCCTCAATTATGCTCATTCTCAATTGCTAATCTCAGGGTTCATTATGCCTTTGGAACTGTTAATCATATTTGTCATTTCAGCCTTTGCTGTTTCTCGAGATCATAAACCAGATCAAAGCGATGAGCGTCAGCGAATCGAAAATGCAGGAGGATTTGTTATGTGGGCAGGTGACCCTATCATTTAGTGGGTGCACTTCTTTTGGGCAATCATTGAATCATATCCTATTGTAATTTTCTGTTTATAGGTACATGGCGAGTGGGAGGTGTTCTCGCTGTTTCCCGTGCTTTTGGTGACCGGTTATTAAAGCAATATGTGGTTGCAGATCCTGAGATACAGGTCTGTTATTTGTGGTCTCCGCAGGTGGTTTGTAATAACTATTCTGGGCATGTATTAGATACCCTGATTTTCTGGGGGAAGTTGACTCGTATATCCAATTCAAGGTTCTTTAAATTGAGCATGTATTTGTAGGGTGCTTTTTATTAGTTTTGATGATTCAAACCTCCAAACTTTTTTTAAGGTTTTTACCTTAATTCTATGAATGTGCACTTACTGTATTTATATTATCTTTGAAACTACAGGAGGAAAAAATTGACAGCTCACTCGAATTCCTCATTCTTGCTAGTGATGGTCTTTGGGATGTTGTGACTAATGAGGTTCGTCAAGTTGTTGATTATTTCCTTTCATCAATGCCTCTTTCTGAATGGAATGACAACATTTCATTTTCCACCAGGACTCCTCCATTTTCACAGCTCTGTACCATGTCTCACACATTATCATATTTTTCAACTTTTTTTCATTGAACTGCTATTTGAGAAGTGTGCGTTTTTTTCAAATGTAGTAGTTGTATTCATTGGGAACAGCAATTGTACCCTTTACATAAGAATTCAAGTAAATATGATGGGGTTGTCATCCAGGGAGTTGTTTCTATCTTATCATGATATTTTATCCTGTACTGAATATGCAGATCCTTATTCTGGAATTGATTTCACAGATTTGAGTAGCATTTTTGTTTTTCAGTTCTTGGGCTAAAATGCTGGGACTGTACTTTTGACAGGAAGCCGTCGCAATGACCAGGCCAATTCCAGATCCAGAGATGGCAGCCAGAAGGCTAATGGAAGAAGCATACCAGAGGGGTAGCGCGGACAATATCACCTGTGTGGTTGTCCGTTTCTTGACTTCTCAAGGAGGTTCCTCTCATAACATCCCTACCTAAGCACGTCCTCTTTGATAGTGTATTTTTCCACTCATTTTCTGCAACTGATGATTGAGTAACATCATATAATGGGGGGCTTGTTTCCGAAAAGACAAACTTGACCGAATCTGCTGGACTGCTGGATGAGAATCATGTGTAGGAATATGCAATGGTGAGACCGTTGAAGGTCCTCCATACCATTGCAGAAGGTTGTAAAAAAATGTTTAGAGCAAGTATGAGCTGGTTGTTGTATCTTAAGACCGTAATTGCTTGTGTTCCCAAATAATCTGCATCCTTTCCATTATCTATGATAATAAGAAGTGCTATGGGTGTTTCGTTACGGAAAGTAGGGTTACAATGGGAATAGAAGTTGGACAAATATCTGTCAGAGCTCTTCTCACAGCTTCGAAGCTCCACCGGGCCAACGAAAGTATGCAACTCATCAACTCAACTCCCTGCTTTTCTATTTTTGCTCAACTATCGTGGAACTTCTATTAGATTGTTTTATTCAGCACTTTATTATTACATCCGTATTATATAGTTACAATTAGCTTTAAGAAGTTCTATCAATTTATTATATTTATTGCTATTGTTTATTTCTCGCCATATCACGATTTTAAGCAGAAGAAATTCATGCTTATAGGCACAGATCACCTACTCGAATTCAGAAACATTAGTGGTTCATTAAGAAATTATTTTTTTATAACCATGCATCTAAAACCTTGAATTAATACTAAGTTTTTTCTATAGATGTATTTCGTCTTTGTAATCAACATTATGACTTTGAGATTACATTTCACCCATTCCTCTACTTAAGTGTGGTAATGCTTTTAGTAACCGGACAAGTAGCTGTCGTAAATTTGGATGGACTTGGATGTCGATGATATTTGAGTACATATTTTGCCTCCATCCACTATTGTGCGTTCTTTCCTGGAAATCTCTAATGTAGCCCTCCCCTTCAAATATTCTAACTTATCACGTTTAATACCTAGTTTTTTAAATCGAAACCAGTTGATATAATACGTGTCTGCTTTATGCAATTTTTTATTAATGAATATGTTATATATTCATTGATTGTAGAGATATCTAGAAGTTAAGTAGACCGAACGAAAGTATATTCAAGTTATAGGTACCCTGAGATAAGGAATATTGGATTGATCCGTTTTAGAGGATATCACAAATTGAACATTATTAATTAATTTTCTCTGTAAACGAATGCAATTAATCTTTTGACTTGAGACATTCATTTATTTTGTGCATGGAGTTTACGGGCTTTGACGTTGTTAAGAGCAACCTTTAATTGATTGTAATTAATACGGTTGTTAGGTGGGTGACAAAGTATCGAGAAAATAATGATGAGTCAATATGTAATTTGTCATTTTTTTTAATAAGATAGTTGACATCTTGAACATTTCACAAAGATATGAGTGACTTTGAAATAGTTGGTCATGTTAGGAATGTTTACATTCAAGCGAGTGTATATATCTTGGTAATAAAGTAAAACAATTAATTTAATGATGGTGTATTTTGTGCTGAATTATTCGGGACATCAGTTTGATGAAAATATTAATTTGCATAATAATCGGTTCATAGTGACTTGTGATTTATGACCTTACATCACTAAAAACTTCCAGAATTAGAATTGATTTGTTTATTAATTTATTCCCGATAAAAGCTAATAAATTATAGGGTGTACCTAAATGATTAGACACGATTTTGAGCCAATATTTATTTTATTTCATTTGGATAAGGTCTCACTAGGTTTAGTCCGTTATAAAAGAAATAAATAAAAGGTAAATAAAAGATAAGAAGATATTTTATTATATTTTAATAATTTATTTTACTAGATTTTTCAATATAAAATGAAATTTGTCCATAGTTTAAAAGGAGAGACGTCCAATTTCATTAAATTAGCATCCGAGAAAAAAATATTCCGAAAAATAGCATCGTGCTTAAAGACTCTCGTAGACGATCTTGATTTTAATTTGATTTTTGTCCTGCTAGTATGTGTATTTGAATTAAGGGAAAGGTAAGTCCTATATGTATTTTATTTGATCTTATTTATATTTTAAAAATTTACTTCCACTGTTATGTTTGGGGAGACCAGTACCTCCCCTCATATATCTTAAATTTGTCAATTGGTGACACTTTAAAGTGTTCGTATATCCCGACTTTTACACACGCATCAAAATACATGCGTGTTCGAGAAACAATGTCAACAAGCTAATGTACCTTCGATGTCAAATAGCATAGCAAGTATTTGATATCGGTGTGCCCAGTAACAAAGAAAAATGTCAAACCATAATCAAACATCGTCTAAAAATTATGAAATTTTAAGACATGTTCTCCACCCATAAAAAATGAATGCCGTCAAATTTGAGCGTAAATGGGTAAGCTCAAGAAATTCGACAAAGTTGCGCTTGACCAATTTGGCAAATAGAATGCACACACATAAAAGAAAAGTATGCAACTCACTCTCAGAAAATGTATATAAGATAAATTAAAGCCCAGGGATAACTAACTTAATGGGTTATGTTCTTGTAAAATTTGAGAATTTATGTGCTTATGAATTGAAAATGTCATAGTTTTTTCTAAACTCATTATATCAAATATACCCTGGCTTGGACCATAACTTGATCAAAAAATCAAATTCATGTAAAATAAAAACCAAAACATAGAAAGAAAGCGAAATATGCTTTGTAAAATATGTATATTTTTTAACATATGTGATGACAGTTATGCAGTTTTTTAATTTGTCAGATTCATATAAACATGGCTAAAACAGAAAATGTCTTTGGAAAATCATAACTTATAACCTCTAAATGCGAATTTGATGTATAATATGTCAAAAGAAATGTACTTTAATGTAATATCTTAGAAAAATGGTTTGAAATAGAAATAATACACAAAAGAGAATGAAATGATCCAGGTAATGTACATATCAAAATCAGAAATGTCACATGAACATGTAGTTCGATCATGCGATCAATGCTAAATTGTCTTATCAGCAATCAACTTAACCCAACACTCAATAGATAATTTAATACTAAGACAAGGAAGGACCCCACACGATTTTACCATTTTTGGATATGTGGGTTTTTGAGAACCCATTGTCAAATGAGATGATGATAAGTCGTCCGCTTGTGGGCAACTTACGCTTTCTGTACTTGTCCCTCTCTCGAGCATGCTTGGGTCTTCCTTTGTTTTTTTTTCGTGCCTTATACAGAAGCATTTGAACTTGTATCAAACACGAACAGTTTTCGGTAAGTATTTATGGCACAACTTTATATGTTAATTTTAAAATTTGAAATGGTTAGGATCGGAACATAAAAAAAGGAAACTAATTTATATTTTGAAATTAAAAATATATACTTCAATTATTTTGTTTGATGAAAGCATAATATTTTTCTCTGAGTAATAAAAAATTAAAAAAATTATAATTGAATTTATGTACACTTTAATTAAACTGACGCTAAAAAATATTCTCTATAAAAATTACAAAACTATCAAATACTAACAATAAAAACTAAAACCGGAGTTCCATCAAAGTCATATTCCAAAAAATAATAAAGATAAATAAAATAAATAATATATGTCATATTAATAAACTAATTGAATTTTGAAATTTAAATTTCATTATATCAAAAGATGATTTCATTTTTGTTTATAAAATAACATAATAGTGAAATTATGTTGTTTGACACCAAATCGTCATATCGCAACTTTGTTTGGAAATCATTAATAGTGCATAAGTGTGTTGACTTAAGAGAGGACATGATTCATATGCATATTAGCGCATATATTTTGCAGTTAATTTGTGGTATATTTTTCATCACCAAGTCTTTCAATTTAGTATATATGTTTTGGTTGCCTCTGATTGCGGACTTTGAGAGGGCTTGACAATATTACTAGGATAGCTGTAATACCCCAAATTTTTAAAGCCATAAAAAAATCACATAAAATCCGGAATCACAAAAAATCAGGAAAATTATCAAAAATAGCATAAAATTCGAAAAAATCACAAAATCAGAAAAAATCTATAAAAAAAAATCACACAAAATCAGGCAATATTGGCTCCTTATAAATAGCGTAGACCTTCCACCCTCACACAAGCATCAATAGACACAATTCTCAAAGACGTTTTTTCACCCCCTCTAGGGAAAACGGAGGCCAACTCCTCTCTCACACACATAAATCGAATGCCAACTCCTCACCACAGTGAGTGTTGGATCTTTTTCCTCATAATCACGCAGCCCCTCTTTCACCTTAAAGCATGGCGTATTTTAATCCTCACATGTGGTGCGAAATGCTAACCAAGCATCGATGGAGTTAGACAACCTCGGCTAGAATGCAGGAAAGGCAGTCGACAGACCATAACTTTCTCGTCCTATGTCGGATCGATGCGAAGTCGTGGTATCTCTTGATTGCTTGATTACGCATCTTTTCAAATTTGTTTGAAGTCTTTTGGAATCTCATAGGTTGAGAACCGTGCTTGGGAATGGCGGAGAACCTTTGGATTTCCCAGTCTATCGTCTCCCGGCATAGCAGTCCAAAAGGGGGCCTTTCCGAAGGGGTTTGGCACGTCGCCTGACCCCGACTTCTAATATCAAATCATCTCCAATGGGTGACGGTCTTAAAAAAAATTTTGTTATATTTTTATGATGATTGAGGACCGAGATAGGACCCCGAAAACTAAGGGCGTGCATGCAGTTTGCGACTAGTCTACATACTGCAGTCTCACTTCCAGTGAGATCTCGAGAGATCCGACCGTTGGATCGTCTTCAAACTTTACTAGACTGAAAGATGGTTATATACATGTGTATTTCGACCGCTGAAGGTTCTGGTCAATTTGGAAACGAACCGTTGAATAGAACACATGTGAAGCTGGATTTCTACACGTCGCAGTTCCGTTCCTGATGAGATTGTAATTGATATCACCGTTAGATTGCCACCAAAATCAACAGATTATGTTTTCTATTTTTCTTTGAGCTCTTAATTCGCCGAAAATATAGAAATCTTCATGAATGTTCTGCTTTGTGCTTCCATAAGTGGAGATCTCATTGTCTTTCCATTGATTTGTCTATTTAATGAATGGTTAAATTTTCATTCTTTTGATAGTATAACCATCCATTTTCGTTTATTTTACATGAAAAATCGAACGAGAGCTTCGAGGGATTCGACATGATGAATCCTGGAGCCCGGAGGAAGCGGAGCACAAGACAAGAGGCGCGATGGAAGGCTTCGGCCCCGATAGACAATTTTCAACCGACGAGTTGCTATCCTTGTTGCCTCAGGTACATGAGGGAGGTGCAGGCCTCCTGAACTTCTTTTATCCACCTGTAACGAGCTGTGGGCCCAAGTGCATAGGCCACGGTCACCATCCTTTACCGCCCCCTTTGATTTGAATAATTGATTTCTGGGTGTTTGCATGCTTTAGGCCCATAGGTTTTATGTCGCATGTGATATTTTTAATCAAACACGAGTTCGGGCCTAAAAGCCCGAATCGGGTTCAACTTCCGTAAACAAAAACATTTTTGGAGCAACGCTACCGTTTGACATGTTAGAATGTAATAGTTAGTAAATAGGGATCCCCGAACCAACGATTTTTTCCGACTTAAACCGTTTTATAAATAAGTCGGTGGTGACTCCGTAATAGCTTAGGTTAAGCAACATCAATATTTTTTTACGGAGCCATCATGAATGAGGGGAAGGCGATACGAGCTTTTGGTTTTCCCGAAGATTCCTTTTTGGGATCATGCTCCGTTTCTCGCTCGTCGCCTTCGGACGATCGGGCGAGAGTCCAAGTAGGCTCGATTAGGAATTAAGAGAGGATTAACCGTGATATCTTACGTAGCGCCTTGACGCTCGAGTCTTGACATCGACCGGAGGAGCATTGGGGGAGCGGACCACGGATCCTCGTGTCGTTCGAATCGCCGTCGTGCGCCGTGAGGTCACGGAAGGGCGCGCGTACAATATTGCATGCCTGACATGGCTTTATAAGAGTTTATGTAAGGCTGTTTATCATATGTCTTCACAAATAGAGGGACCCTTGATCATAGTTGTAAAATGCGTCGCCTTTGTCGCTGGCGAGAGGTGAACAATTAATATTTATAATATTTGTAAAACTTTTGGACTAATTAATGAAATCGAGAAAAATTAGCCTTATTCTTGGACCTTCAGTTCGATCCCCTCCCCCCTCTAACTCCTCCTTCGCATCCGACTCCACCACCCTTACCGTCCCGGCCTCCAGCACCCTTCCCCTTCCAGCCTCCGCCTCCAGTTCCGCCTTCCTTACCCTCCGGGATAGAAACTGCCAATCAGGGACAATTTCATGGGCATTAGAGCATATTCTGCCACCCTTTGTTGAGAATCTGACTCTTAATGTACAATTGCCAATTTTCTCTTCTCCAAGAGTAATATGATGAAAAATGGAATTTATAATTTGACAATAGTAGTTGCTTTTTCGAGTCGTTTACTTCGTATGATAGTGTGAAAAGAAGTAGGCTTCGTATGATCAGTAACAATAGCACTTGGTTAGTTCTGTTTTCTAAGACGACTATTTGATCGCTTTGAATTTTGTCATATTAGGCTTGCACAATAAGTGCTTGCGGTGACTTTGCCATTTTAGGCACTAATGGTTGGATTTGGCTCATTTGAAGAAGGTAACTTCGCAGTTGCTCACCACCTCCATACCTTGATTGATTTAGCAACTTTTCTATTCGGTAACATTATCGTGTTTAGTGAAGTAATAATTCTAATTGATGGTTTGTTTGTATGGATGTAGAAATTACATGATGGCTACTCAAAATCCAAACCGAAAGGATCCTACATGTTGTCATGGAACTCTACCAAATGCCAACTCACAAATAATGTGAAGTGCAATTACTGCGGGAAAGTAACAAATGGCGAAAATGAGTTGATTCAAGAAACACCTTGTTGGAGGCTATAAAGAAGTGAAGTCTTGTTGAGAATGCCCTCTGTTGTTCTAGAAGAATTGATGGAGTACATGTCCAATAAGACAGAAGCTAAAAGCAAAATGAATGCATTTTACTATTTTGATAAATTAGAATATGAAGGAGTGTTCAATATGGCGAATGTTCGGTCACATTCACATGCTTCGAGTCATGCAACATCAAATTTCACTATTGAATCTGGCTCAATTGCAACAAGATCAAGAGGCCCTATTGGTTATTTCTATAGTGAGTGTTAAGATCTAGGTGATGATGTTGTCATTCAAAAAAAGAAACAAGACTCAAAGGAGCTTGATGCATACCAGAAGCAGATGGGAGATGACACAATTCAGGCCTTTTATAGGTGGATGTATGATGCTTGAATTCCGTTTAATGCCGTCAACTATGATAGCTTAACCACAATGGTACATGTAATTGGAGACTATAGGAGAAATATGAAGCCTCCTTTCTATCATGAGGTTAGAGTTACCTATTTAAATAAGGAAGTTGAATGAACAAAGGAGCTAATGAAAGGTAACATTGAAGAAAAGGAGAAATATGGTTGTAGCTTAATAATAGATGAATGGAAAAATAGAAAAGGTAGATATTTGATAAACTTTTTGTTAAACACTCCGAAAGGAAGCATGTTTCTGAAATCGATGGATGCATCAAGCTTTGCTCACATGGTTGAAAATTTTTTTTAGTTACTTGATAAATTTGTCTATGATGTTGGGGAACATGTAGTTCAAGTGGTGACAGATAGTGCAAGTTCAAATGTTCTTGCAGGTGAGAATCTTACTTTATCTTAATGTGTTCTTAACTTTGTAATTTATCTTAGTGCATTTTTAATTCCATATGTTGCCCATTGTCTAGATTTGATGTTTGAAGACATCTTCAAGTTACCTAATTTAAAGAAAGTATATGAGCAAAGAGTAGCTTTTAATGGCTTTATATACAACCGGGCTTTTCTCTTGAACACGTTGAGAGATTTTACAAAGAAGGCTAAAATGGCGAGGCCAGCAAAAGCACGCTTTGCAACAACATTCCTAACTTTGAAGAGGTTCTTGGATCAAAGGGAAAATTTGAAGATGTTTGCATCTGATAATTGAAATGCCACGAAGATCTCAAAAGAAGCACTGGGGAAAAGAATGGAGCGGATCATATTGTCTACTACCTTTTGAAATAATGTGAGATATGCAGTGGATGGTGCTGGTCCTTTAGTGGCTGTGCTTTAGATAGTTGATGGTGGGAAAAGACCAGTCATAGACTGCATTTATGAGGCAATAGATTGAGCAAATGAACAAATTCCTGCATCTTTTTCACACTAGGAAGAAAAATATCGATATGTGTTTCAAATCATCGATAATCGATGGAATGTTCCCTCCATATACCTCTTCATGCAGCTGACCATTTCCTCAATCCACAATTTTTTTATTCAAATCCGAATATATTACAAGATGAAGAGATCATGACAGAATTTCATTATGTCGTACAAGGATTGGTAAGGGATGTTTAAGTTCAAGATTCCATTTGTAGTGAAATGGATGAATATTTCAGGGCTGAACGAATGTTTGGAATTCCCACTACTGTCAGACACCGAACTTGCGAACTAAAATCACCAAGTTAAAATTTTATTCAAAAATTATTGTAACTTATTGTTCATTACTTATATTTTGTTATTTTATCATTTTACAGCTCAATGGTGGTCATCATATGGATCTTTGACACTAAATTTATAAAAGTTTGCTATTAAAGTTCTCAATCTTACTTGTAGTTCTTCCGGTCATTAGAGAAACTGAAGTGTAGTTGAGCATGTGAGTACATTAAATTCTTAACTCCTTTAAGATAATTTAAATTAGGCCTAATTAGCAATTCTATCATGTACTATTTTCGTTTCTTCGAATCCATCCTATCGTTTAAAACGCTTCCTACCCATACCCGTACTTAAGCCGTTATAACAAAACTAGCGTCCGTTACTTCTCCTTGTAACGAAATTCGACGTGACAGCCCACCTGGCTTTAACGACGTTAAAAAATACGGCCTAATTAGCACTTCTATCATGCACTATTTATTCCGATCCATCATATATTTTGAAACGCTTCATATCCATACCCGTACTTAAGCAGTTATTACAAAACTATCATCAATTACCTCCCCTAGTTACTGAATCCGACGTGGCAGCTACCTGGCTTTAACAACATTAAAACCCCCTGTTATATCCTCAATCCCCGAAATCGACAAGAAATTGAAGAACCCTAATTCCTCTTGGAAAAAATTACCTCAGTCGAAGAACCCTAATTCCTCTTAAAAAAATCACCCCTTTCCCCTTCCTCCGTCCACTCCATTCCCCGTCCACCGATTCCTCCGAAATCGGCACCCCGGGCTTCCCCATAAGCCTAATCACGTAATCGCTTCCCGTCCACCAACCATAATCGTCTCCATTGTTTCCAAATCATCCGGCTTTCAAGTAAGTGTGCCTTTAACCGAGTTGGTGGTATCTGTGAGGAGATATAACGTGTTTGTGTTCTTACTTCTTTAGATGGACGTGTAACGTCGTCGGACAATGGGTTTCAGCAAAAGCTGTTCGTCCAGAAGCTCTTCCAGCACTGTCTTGACTGGCAATCGGGTTTTCTGTCATTGTGGAATTGAGTGTAATGCTAAAACAGCTTCAACTGCAAGAAATTATGGTAGAAGATATAATCGTTCAATATAATCGGCTGCCACGTCGGATTCCATTACGAGGGGAGGTAACAGATGCTAGTTTTATGATAACGGTTTAAGTATGGTTATAGAAGGAAGCATTTTAAACGACAGGATGGATATGAAAAAAAGAAAATATTACAGGATAGAATTGCTACTTAGGCCGTGTTTTTTAATTCCATTAAAGCCAGGTGGGCTGCCACGTCGGATTCTGTTACAAGGGAGGTAACGGATGATAGTTTTGTGATAACGGCTTAAGTATGGGTATGGGCAGGAGGCGTTTCAAGCGACATGATAGATCGGAAAAAACGAAAATAGTACTTGGTAGAATTGCTAATTAGGCCTTTAAATTATTATATGTGCTTATACGCATATGGTTTTATGTATGCAGCTTCATTCCGAAAGGAGGAATCGTTTGGAGCAAGAAAGATTGAGTATGTTGTTTATGTGAAGTACAATAGGGTTTGTGGCGTCCATATCTAATGCAATAGAACCTTGATCCAATTACCCTACCAGATATTGATGGAAATGAAACTTTGTAATGGAAGATAGGAATTATGAAAGACGTGATGAGGAGAGCGAACGTGTATTCAGTGATGATGAAGACTTCTGATGGGGTCTTGTTGCAAAAGCAAGATAGGCTAATGAACCGCCGCATATCACTAGATCTTCTCAACCCTCAATTACTTCAAAACGCTCTGCTGCAGGAAAGGAAAAAACGAGTAGCGAAAGGAACTATCGTGGCAAGTATGAAAGATGTTGTTGAGCTTCGAGGGAAAAAGAAAGTTTATGTGGCACATCAAATACAAGACATGGATGATGAGATTTTTGAAGAATTGGATAAAAATGAGGAGGAGAGCAAAATCCGGAAGGCTTTAAAAGTACTACTGGGGATGATAATGTGGGGTTTATCAGCCTCGAATGATGATAAAGATCTTATGGATGATTGATTAATATGCTTTGCAAGTATGAAACTTGTTGGCTTATGGACTTACGGACCCATTTGAACTTTTTATATTTCTGGGGATGGTGATGATGTAGGTTTCTCACACTCGGATGATGATGATTGATATTATGGATCAATTTCAACTTTTTATATTTGAAAGCATTTCATTAATCTTACATATATCACCCTTGTTCAAAAGGCAAGCGCCTTTCGCCTTGCCTCACCTTTCGCTATTAACAACTATGCCCTTGATACTGTTATAAATTTGGGAATGAGATAGATTCTCTCATATAGCCTCGTTTAGACGCCATACACCATTTGTTGAGGATATGGCTTTGAGTTATCAGTGGGGAGTTGCGTAGGATACACTATGACTACACATGTTGTGTCCACATACAAAGAAGCCTTCGACAGGCAAGCATGAATCAGGTTTAATAAAGTAATTTGATTATTATGACAATTGATCTAAATACATATTGAAAAATGTAGGTTGTTTGACATCCTTACTCGGAAGAATTGATTGACGTGCTTTCATATTAATGTTAATCAGGAAAGACTCATTGGCGTGCCCGAGTCGCAGTTGTTTGCTTCGACATTGTGGAGTGGCATTACCGTGATAGGGTCATCCATCTGTTCGGCAAAAAACAGCTTATATTGGATCCTTGCGACACAAGTAAGAATCTCCATCGAATTAATTTGCATATGAAGAACATAAGCAAGTGGATTGGCATCCATCGAGAGTATGTGGACATGTGGAATGATCGTGTTAATCACGTTGTGCCTCTTTTCTAGGAGTCTTGAGTGAAATACTTGAAATGGTATGCGAGGCACATTAAAAAATACATATCTCACACATGTGCTATGCACTAGGATTCACATTATATTGGTTTGTGTCATGCTTCATTTCATATAGCTAAGGAATTTTCGAAGGATTAAGCTTCACTCCAACTAACCTCGTCGCCATTTCACGACGAGGGGCATGCAGATGGAGACGGAGATGAAGAAGGCATGCTCATCTCTCAAGTAATATAGGTGAATGTCGATTAAAGGGACGAGAGATTTCAGTATGTTCATTTCTACTTTCATGTTTGCTCGAGTTCAAATCCCACATCTCCAGTTAAATGTGACTAATATTCAGGCATACCTATTCCTATTAAGAAGAAGAACCTTATCAAATCACGCAACTGTATCTAGAGGATTTATCGGAGCATCCTCAAATCGAAGAGGGTGAATCAATGAAGCATTTTGTGAGATGATCAATTAGGCGTAGGCATGATTGATGTTGTAAACATTTCAATGATGTTTTCTAGACATTTCTATGATAAGTCTTGTTTATTTTTGGATGTTTTGTATGGCTACATTGTGTCATTTAATGTTTTAGAAATGAATTAGTATTTTGTTGAATTGTTGGATAAATTTATGAGTTGAATTCTTTCAACAGATATCAATGTGATTATGTGTTTCTGTTGGTTGGTGTGGTCAGAATGGGGTGGGTTTTAGATACTCGCTCCCTCTTCATTTTGTAAAGGGGTTGTGTTTTATGAATGTGCCCCACATTGGCCTACTAGGAGGGCAGATTCTTAAAACCCGCCTCCTTTGACTCCACTTTTGTATTTTAAAAACCCGCCCTCGTCAGACACAACCACTTTTGTGTTTAAAGTGTCCAAAATTTGCAAGGTATTGAGGGTAGTATTGAAAATCCGCCCCTTAGAAGGTGGGTTTGAAACCCAGCGTCCATGAAGGCGGGTGTTGAAAACGCGCCATCATGTAGATCCAACTCACCGCATTAGGGCGGATTCTGAAGATCTGCCCTCGCCTGTTTCCCTCTAAAGCTGGTTTTCAAAACTCACACACTTTATAAATTAAGGGACACATTTCGAAAATGTTTACTTTTAATTGTATAGCGGAAATTATGAAAATCGGAACCATATTTCATAAATTTTTTTACAAAGTCGGTATGAAGCTCGTTTGTGTGGAAATAAGGTCAGAAAATTGAGGGGGGGGGGTTTGATCAGGCAATGAAAATCTAGTCAATTTTTCCCCCACTGATTTCTGTCAACGAAAATTATGTCAATTCTTTCTCCGCGGATTTCATCCAAAACAAACACAGATCAGTGTCTCCATTGTGTTTGACGAATTGGATAAGGAAAGATGGTTTTGCTCGATAATAGGCGAGTGTTGCCTGTGTTGCAGGCGCTCGAGTAGGGCGGATGCATTTTTTACCCTGCAAGCACATCACAACGAGGGCCTTGTCGGTTTTTTTTCTGGACAACGAGTTTTAAGAAATGATCGGCCACCTCATGAGGTCAATATGCTCTCCGCGACCAGACAAATCTGCATGGGAAAAGATTGTGTGACACCAGGATTTTTCTCGATCTGCATCTACCGATATCGGATATCAAAACGGACTTCAACTGTTGCATCACATGTTGAACTAGTTATATCTATGCTCCCTTCTATGCTTGTTTTTGTCGTCAGCTAAGAAGCACAAACTCCAGCCATCATCGTACTTGCAGCCAAAGTGAGTCGGGGTGAGAATTGTGCCTTTACATTGCCTTACGCTGCAGTAAAATGGACTTTTATGATTTGATGTCGCAGGTCTCTTATTTGATCACGCTCACCTAAGGATTGGAATTTTAGCAAGGTAGGCACAGCACGAGTTTTAACATTTCGCAGAAGTCACAATCCCTAGAGTGACTTCATCCAAACCGAGCCTAGCATCATCCAGAATTCTATAGATTGAATTCTGAATTTTAGATTGACTGGGAGAAGTACCTCAAGTCTAAGTGCGTGTGCGTCACTCATAGGTTACGGAGGTCTCTGCCTTGGAGTAGGTGGCGAGTATCCCGTTCCCTTGGTTGGAGAAGGATGGATGAGATCCCTCGGTATTTTGGAGAACCAACCGGAGCTGGATTAAAGAGCGACACTCTCGCGGTTGAGCGAAGGGAATCTCGGTTATGGTCCAAAATGATGAAAGGTTGAATGGGATACTGATGTTGAAATGTGAATGGGAATGGATGAAAAATAAAATTGAGAACGTTGTGCCTCAGAAAGGAAAGGAAAATGGATGACTTGAGGCAAAACAAAAATCTCTATAATAGGGTGTGACGAATTGACAAAAATTGGTCAATTGGAAATTTAGAGCTCGTAGGGTAATGCGAGGTATTGGACTGGCTTGTCGTACCGAGTGGAGCAGGGGTATGGAATTGATCGTGTTCCCCAGAATGCTCTATTTTAAGACCTTAAAGACGGGTTAAAATTGCTTGAAACGAGGGCCAGAAAATTTCGATGAAACGGGGTTGTGATTGGATTACGGGTGGACTTAGTTCCAATGGATGCGTACGGTTTTTAACAAGACAAAAAGAGTCTTGGAAAGCATTTATAGGCTGAAAGAAATATAAAAGACCTCTGATGAATGTAAGTGGAGAAAGATGTGCTCTCCACATCTATGGGGGAATCGTTGGATTAATAATTGAATAAAGTATGGAATTTTAGAAAAGAATAAAGTTAAGCACAATTAAGTTCGTCCAACATGACTAATTAAATTTGTCTTATGATGCTTTACAGGATAAAAAAAAGGGAAATCTCCTACTTAAATATTTATATATGTATATATATACTTGTTTATTAGGTATTCTTGTATGATAGTGATGTAATCAAAAGAACTTCAGGGGACCTTATGTTGACTTACAAAAAATAAGAATATTCAACTACTGTCTTAATTATTGAAACCTCAAGACCTTTCAGATGGTATTAGAGCGAGGTTAAGCTTGGAGTAATAAGGTTGAAATTTCGGAATGTAAACGAGTCGGTTTTGGACTCGGGAAATGGAATAAAGCGTGAAAGCATGCGCGTGAGTTGGTCAAACTCGTTTGACGGGTTTACATACACTTTCGGGGAAACAAATGGATGATTGGAAACATAGTTGATTTTGTAGAATTCCGAGGAAAAGTTGAGTATATAAAATTGAAGGGATCTCGAGGCGTCTTTGGCTTTGAGGCTGTGAAAGGTCGGTATGACTCAAGAAGTCGGTCGGACTTGGAAGAGTTAGGGGAAATGGGTAACGACATTGATATGATGTTAATAAGATAAATTTCGATTGTTGGAATTGAACAATCATGTGTCCAGACTGATATAAGAACGTCAATTGCCAATGATTGAATGTATAAAGGCTCGGTTACTCAAACATGTTTAATGTTGATTAAATTGATGTTTGAGGTACTAAGAATTGTCTTTCACGCATGGAATGAATGTGTAAAATGATGAATATCCGTATATACGTGGTTATGTTTGGTATCGAGCAAATCTGTAAATTAATTCATATTTCCGTTAATGTAGTATTATGGGTGGATGACATAATACGTGGACTGATAATACAGTTGTTGTGAACGCAGGATGACGGATGAGAGCATACGCATCGCTGTACAGAATTCTCCTCCCAGAGATGAGGAATTACAAAGCAAGAGAAGAGTTGCGCTTATTGGGCAATTTCGGAAACTTGAGGCACCCATCTATTCGGCGAAGAAGGGCCTGAGAAGGCGGAAGAATTTATTGTTGAATTGGAGAATGCTTTCGATGTGCTGGGATGTTCAACAGAAGAGAAAATGATGTTGGTACAACAATCAATTAAGCGAGAAGCAAATGACTGGTGGAAGGCCAACAAGGATGGAGCACGGATTCTTCATTCTGGAGATGAATGGACAGTGTTCAGAGTGGCGTTCCTAGGGAAATTCTATCCTCACGTGTTCAGAGAAAAGAAAGCTAGAGAGTTCTTATACCTGAGGCAAGAGGGGTTGTCAGTCGATGAGTATGAGGCACAATTTTCTGCTCTGTCGAGGTATGGACCGTCAATGAGTGCTGAAGCAAAGGCCAAGAAGTTTGAGGAGGGACTGAGACCGGAAATTAGATTCCAACTGAGAACTCCGATGCCCACAATTTACGAGGAGATATATATGAGAGCACAGAGTGCCGAAGAAGGATGGGCAGATATGAAAGCTGCGGGGGAGGAGGTAAACATGAAAAGGGTGTTAGGAGTAGGACTACCTCCAAGGAAGAGATTTCGGTTTGGAGAGTCATCCTCCTATGCTCCGCGGTTTCAGGTGAATCGACCCCCAAGAGCTCCAATGCCGTCGCGATCATTTTCTCAGGACGAGGCCAGGGAGCAAGGATAGGAGGTCTGCCCCTCTTCTAGAGATGCGGGAGACGTCACTATGGAGATTCATGTGTGTCCAGAGAATTCACTTGTTATCGGTGCGGACAGCCAGGACACATTCGGAAGGAGTGTCCTCAAGGACAAGGAACGGGCTCTAGTAGTGGGTTGATGGATCGAATGCCCCACGCCCAAGAGGTGGAAACAGACCGGGACCAACTGTGTCTACATCTAGGGGATCAATTAGCGGGCCTGCGAAAAGAGTGAGGTTGAATGCGACCACGGAAGCGGATGCCGTTGCATCACGCGACGTGATCTCAGGTACGGTTCGACTTCAAGGTGAACTAGTTTATGCATTGTTTGATACCGGTGCTACACATTCCTTTGTATCTTATAACTGCGTGGAGAAGTTTGGTTGGACAACAGATTAGACAGTGAAGCAGTGGCATGTTGTGTTCCCTACTGGAGTAGAATATTGCGTTGATGATGCGTGTCTGGGTTACGAATTAATTGTAGCTGGATTGAAATTTACTATTGACCTGTTGGTATTACAGATCCGTGATTTCGAGATCATTCTGGGCATGGATTGGTTGAATTCTAGCCATGCACAGGTAGACTGTGAAAGGAAGTGCATTTTGATTAACATGGAAGGCGGAGATTCCCGTGAATACATAGGCCATGGGGGATACGACCAGATTTTGATAATATCAGCGATGCGAGCATGCCACCTTGTATAGATGGGGCACGACGCGTTCCTAGCAAATGTGATGAACAAAGAAGTTGAGCTACCGTTGCTGGAGCGGATTGAAGTGGTGAAGGACTTCCCTGATGTCTTCCCCGAGGAACTACCGGGATTACCACCTCATAGAGATGTAGAGTTTGGAATAGATTTGATTCCGGGGACAACTCCCATTTCTCGGGCTCCGTATCGCATGAGTTTAGCTGAGCGGAAAGCATTAAAAGCACAGTTGCAGGAACTTGTAAATAAGAACTTTATTCGTGCTAGTGTAAGCCCGTGGGGCGCTCCTGTTTTATTTGTAAATAAAAAAGGATGGATCGATGCGATTGTGTATTGACTACAGGTTACTTAACCAAAATACAATCAAGAATCGATACCCACTTCCACGTATAGATGATCTATTTGATCAGTTACAGGGATAAGTGGTATACTCCAAGATCGATTTGAGATCAGGTTATTACCATATTGGAGTGCGGGAAAAAGATATCCCTAAGACTGCATTCAGAACGAGATACGGTCATTACGAGTTCAGAGTAATGCCGTTTGGGGTAACTAATGCACTAGCAGTATTCATGGGATTAATGAACCAAGTGTTTCGACCGTACCTGGAACAATTTGTGATATTGTTCATTGATGATATCCTTGTATACTCTAAGAGTAAGGATGAGCACAAAGAACATCTTGTTATTGTATTAAGGACGTTACAAGAAAATAAATTGTACGCCAAACTTAGTAAATGCGAATTTTGGCTTGATAAGGTAACGTTCCTTGTACATGTCATTTCAGCCATGGGTATAGAAGTAGATCCTATGAAGGTAGAAGCAGTTAAGAAATGGCCACGACCAACGACAATATCAGAAATAAGAAGTTTCCTCGGATTGGTAGGTTACTACAGGAGGTTTGTCGAAGGGTTTTCTAAGATTGTCACTCCTATGACTAAACTGTTGAGAAAAGATGTCCGGTTTGAATGGACAGACGACTGTGAAAAATGTTTTGAGGAGCTCAAGAGGAGATTGACTAGTGCCCCTGTGTTAACCATTCCAAGTGGATCAGGAGGTTTTGTAGTGTACTGTGATGCATCCGCTCAAGGATTGGGTTGTGTATTAATGCAAAACGGCAAAGTAGTGGCATATGCTTCTCGACAATTGAGGAAACACGAGGAAAACTATCCAACCCATGATTTAGAGTTCGCTGCTGTGGTGTTTGCACTAAAATTATGGAGACATTATCTGTATGGAGAAAAATTTGAAGTGTGTACAGACCATAAGAGTCTAAAATATCTATTCACACGGCATGAGTTGAATATGAGACAACGAAGGTGGATAGAACTATTAAAAGATTATGATTGTACAGTTCAATATCACCCAGGCAAAGCGAATGTGGTGGCAGATGCCTTGAGCAGGAAACATTGTTCGCTCATGTGCCTCCTGGTAGAAGAGTCACGAATGATAGAACAATTAAGTAATTTAGACTTACGCCTCGAAGAGCCAGATGGACGATTATATATGGCTAGAGGGCAGGTAGAACCAGAAATGTTAATGATGATCCGAGAAGCACAATCCCAAGATGAGTACTTAAGAATGGTGCGAGAAGCGATCGGAACAGAGAGATATGCCCAGTTTGAACTAGCACGGAATGGGATGCTGAGGTTCGAAGGACGTATATCCATACCTGATGTGAAAGAAGTGAAATGTAGATTGATGAATGAGGCACATAAGAGTAACTATAGTGTACATCCAGGAATTATAAAGATGTATAGAAACCTGCGAAAAGATTTCTGGTGGCGTAAGATGAAGAAAGACGTGGCCAGGTCGTGAATCATTGTAAGGCATGTCAGCAAGTGAAAATTGAACATCAACGACCCGGAGGATTATTAGAAACACTTCCAGTGCCAGAATGGAAGTGGGAAGATATAGCAATGGACTTCGTAACAAACCTACCCAGAGGAAGCAGAAACATGGATTCTATATGGGTAGTGGTTGATAGACTCACGAAGTCGGCGCATTTTATTCCTATTCGGATCAACTGGTCATTGGAATCCTTGGCTAAGTTGTATATTAAGGAAGTAGTGAGATACCACGGTGTACCCCATACCATTACGTCTGATCGGGATCCACGATTCACGTCTAAATTATGGAGGAACTTACAAGAGGCTTTGGATACGAAGTTACAAATGAGTACAGCCTTCCATCCACAGACAGACGGACAGACATAAAGAACTATTCAGACATTAGAAGATATGCTCAGGGCGTGTGCTCTTGAGTGGAAAGGAAGTTGGGTCGATCACTTACCATTGGTGGAATTCGCGTACAATAATAGTTATCACACGAGTATTGGTATGGCACTCTTCGAAGCTCTCTGTGGGAGAAGTTGTAGATCGCCACTGTGTTGGAATGAACCAGGAGAAAGAACATTCAACGGACCTGAGTTGATACAGGAAACTTCAGATGTGGTGACTATAGTCAGAGAACGGATGAAAACTGCGCAGAGTCGACAAAAGAGCTATGCTGATCGTAGAAGGAGGCCCATGGAATTTAATATTGATGACGAGGTATTCTTAAAGTTATCGCCGGTCAAATCAATGTTCAGGGCGAGGAGAGCTCACAAGTTAAGTCCTCGTTACATTGGGCCAAATAAAATAACGGAACGGATAGGGAAGTCGGCATATCGTGTAAAGATCCCTCCGGAACTCTCCCACTGTCATGACGTTTTTCATGTCTCAATATTGCGCAAATACGAGCCAGACCCAGAGTTAAAGGCGGAGACATCAGAAGTCATAGTAAACGACAATATGAGCGTGACAGTACAACCAGTACAAATTATTGATCGGGATGAAGGAATACTACGAAAAAGAAAAGTGCCTATGGTGCAAGTCCTCTGGAGCGGAGCTGGGAGACAACAGAAAACTTGGGAGCATAAAGCAGAAATACGGAATAAATACCCTTCCTTGTTTGAAAAATAAGATTTCAGGGACGAAATCTCCTAACGGGGGAGGATCTGTAATGACTCAAAAGTTTTAGTAATAATGAATATATCAATGCTTTACAAAGAATTTCAGTGTTGAGAGCGCGGACGTAGGTGTGAGAGCGCCCGATGCCTTATTCACGTATCAAACATCTGTGATGATGATAGGGGAGAGGGAGGTTTAGTTGGTTGTCTTGTACCTATTTTGATTAAATTGATTTTTTATTAACCCATGAGAGGAGCCTGAACCTCCGACCCCTTCATCTCCGCCACTCATAAAAAAGTTACATATTTGACTAAGAATAAATGAGGACCCTTGGATTATTTTGTCTCCACTTAAATACCTTCCTCAAGAAGCCATATTGGGGTATTGATCAAGAGATGACAGGTATATCATTACGGGAAGGTGGGGGACATTTCTTCCTTGTCTTGAAAAGCACACCCACCTTTCCTCTCCTTTTTGCATCTGGAAGAAGAAGAGAATAAAAATAAAAGAAAAAGAAATATGATCGTCATCTCCTTTGCTTAAGAGGGTTCGGTGGAGCGAATAAAAATAACGTGAAGGAGCGAAGCTAACGGAGTTGGGCGAAGGAACCGAAGATGGCAACCCAAGCTCGTTTGTCGCGAGGTGAAGTCTTAGGAAGAAGGAAGGAACCTCGAGGAAGGGATGCGTTAAAGCCTACCCGGAGCGAAATTGTACGGAGACGGCGAGAACTTGAAGTGTTTTGCGGAGGAAGTGGAACGAGGTATGCTCCTATCTTACTCTTCTCTTTATGTGCATGACCATCAAGATTGTTGGTTTCTTCTCCATATTGGCATATACGAGAATGGCAGTTCAGTAATGGTGATGGGAAACTGACTCTTAGATTGACTGGGAGAAGTACCTCAAGTCTAAGTGCGTGTGCGTCACTCATAGGTTACGGAGGTCTCTGCCTTGGAGTAGGTGGCGAGTATCTCTTTCCCTTGGTTGGAGAAGGATGGATGAGATTCCTCGGTATTTTGGAGAACCAACCGGAGCTGGATTAAAGAGCGACACTCTCGCAGTTGAGCGGAGGGAATCTCGGTTATGGTCCAAAATGATGAAAGGTTGAAATACTGATGTTGAAATGTGAATGGAAATGGATGAAAAATAAAATTGAGAACGCTGTGCCTCGGAAAGGAAAGGAAAAAGGATGACTTGAGGCAAAACAAAAACCTCTATAATGGGGTGTGACGATTGACAAAAATTGGTCAATTGGAAATTTAGAGTTCGCGGGATAATGCGAGGTATTGGACTGGCTTGTCGTACCGAGTGGAGCAGGGGTATGGAATTGATCGTGTTCCCCGGAATGCTCTATTTTAAGACCTTAAAGACGGGTTAAAATTGCTTGGAACGAGGGCCAGAAAATTTCGATGAATACCGAGAAGGCCAGAGACACAGATCTAGAAGATAAAGAGGCATAGCACTAACTAAAACGGCTAAATGGAGGTGTGAATCCAGAGAAGGAAGCTGGATGAGCGACATCCAGAAAGAAGCCCGAGTTGTTTATCTGCTGCTAGCTTGGTGTCAGTAGCTCTCAGACTGCAGTTGACGATGAAGGTACCGCTTCATCATGCAAGGAGGCATGGAAATGACTAATGAGCGGTTATCCGGTTATGGTGCTCAGGGTTTTGAAAATCATGACAATACAGCAACAAGTTACCCTGATGCCTGCCAGATTAGTGCTGCTAAGAGAAAGCAAATCAAGGAGCAGCGCAAGCTTTAAAGACTTACTACAGGTGCCAAATGAGTTATCATCATCCTGTCATGCCCAAACTTATTCCCATGCCATTGTCATTTCCTCTCAAACAGTCTTTACCTCCTAAGAAAGAACATTATTCACCAACTCTGCTCAGCAACAACAATGATATCGGAAGTTCATCCAAATGGGGAGCACAAACAGGTTCAGTGGACCACTAACCAGCCTCACAGATCTAACGCAGCAGCACTAAGTTAGATGAGTCGTCCACATGATAAGCTAAAAAGCTTGCTCTCATTGTCCTGGATATATCAAGTAATGGAAAAAACAACACACCCAGAATTTTTCTGCAGTACAACTGCGAAAGATAATTTTTTCACTTCAACTCATCTATCATGTTCATCCCTTCTCATTTGGCAATACAACGACTCTGATACATCAAAAATAAAATTCGGTATGGCCTAAACAGGTCAAAACTTGTGGGGTTGCATCAACCGGAGACCTCAAAAATCGAGAAAATTGCAGGAATGAAACAAAGTAAAAACAGTCAAATAAGAGCACAAATCCTATAAACACTCACAAAGAACCAAAGAAACTTGAATGATATGTACCAAAAGGCGACACTGCCAACAGCCCTTAACGTGGCGTGAGTAGTGCATCTGCGGCAAGAAAGCAGCCAGCAGTTCTCAGAGCAGCTCGGGCCTAATACAAATGAAGCCACTGATGTCGCAAGGTTGAGCATTCAAAGTAACTATCAACATTGGAAGATTTCAATCGGCTCGTTAAAAGCAGAGTCAGGTCAAGGAGGGCGTCCCATCAGAAGGTCCAGTCGAAAGGAAAGAATCAACTTGCCAAAATCAAGCTCTCATTCCACCTCCACAGGCAGGATCACAGAGGACAATAAGAATGGTGAGTTAAGGAAGAGTAGATATCCATCAAAATTTGACTGTAAGGAAAGAGTACTCGTATGGAGTTTCAGAGCACTTCCTAAAATAATGTGGAAACTAGTGCCATTTCTAAACCGAGGAAAAAGTACCCAAACACTCCAAGCTTCCGAAGAGCAAACATGATTACCTGCCCATAAGCCTTTGAAGCAGCTCTGAAGCATTATAATTAACTTAAAGAAGTGCCACTAGACTCCGAGGAGGGAACACATCATGACGAGGAAATAGAAAACAGAAGCATCTACAGATGGAGCTGGCTGAGACCCACAATCACATTACCAATTGAAGATCACACAGCAACGCAGGCGAAGAACGAAATCCCAAGGAAGTGCAGAAGCATAAAACCAATGAAGAGGCGAGATGACATCTCGACAGAAAATGCAAGGCTTAAACATTCTAATTAAAAATAAAAAGAAGAAAAGTAGATGACCATAGTGGTCTATAACAGGTAGCAATATAGTAGCCAATATCATGCCAATGTAATCACACCATATTATCCATGACAGATAATAATAAGAAAAGATAACATACTCAGTCATCGGAAATCCAAGTCCAACGGAAGAGTCGCTTGAAAAATACAAAGTCGAACCGAGTCCGAAGCATTAAAAGACGCGCGATCCAAATATCATCAAAACATGGGCAGCCAAGCTTGGTGCTAGAATCATTCAACTCCTGCTCCGGCGGCGATCGTGACCGTTGCTGCATGTAGAATTCAAACATTAATAAATTACAACTGCAAACAAGAACAACCGAAAAGCTAAGCTGTAAACATAACTGATACATATGCATGTACGATAATCAAATGAAATATGTGAAAATCAGCAACTAAGTATGTTCAAAATAAGTACATCACTAAATGATAAGGACATGAACTAAGTGCTAAACATAAACAGATTCATATCAGAGCACAAAACTAAAAAGATGTTAAGACAATCCTTTCACACATCCAAGCAAACATGATATAATCCAATAAAAAGAACATCTTTTCATCAGGAAACCTTGTCTAAATACACCGAGAATCTACTAATTTCATAACCACACAAAACAATCTAAACCATAATAATACAGTGAGAATTTAGCAGCACAGAAAAAAAGGTACTAGAGGGAAACAATGTAAATCTCACCCATTGGCATAGGGAGCATCATCGCGTCCCTGATAACCGGGGGACTTGCTAAGGCTGTGACCTCGAGGAGAAGCACTGCGACCATGAGGCGACACACTACGATCCCGAGGGGACACACTGCGACCGCGAGGGGACGCACTGCGACCGCGAGGGGACGCACTGCGACCGCGAGGGGACGCACTTCGGCCGCGAGGGGACGCACTTCGGCCGCGAGGGGACACATCGCGACGGCGAGGGGACGCATCGCGACGGCGAGGCGAGACATCACGACCGCGAGGCGACACATCTCGACCCCGAGGCGACACATCGCGACCACGAGGCGACACATCACGACCGCGAGGAGACGCACTGCGGCGTCTTGAAGAACGCCCACGTGGACTGTTGCTCCTATGGCACACATGTAAATAAACCACTCAGCATAAACCCTAGCCAAATCTACTTGTAAGAAACACTAGAATATGTTCGGTGCAATGAAGAACCTCCGGCCATAGCTTGGACTTCTCCTGTATCTTGGACTGCGACTGCGACTGCGACTACGTCTCCTTCCAGAACCACCACGCGTGCGGCATTCCCGAGCAAAATGGCCAGGCTCACCACACTCGTAACACTTCAAATCAGAACCACCGGATCGACCACGACCACTGCCGCCTCCACCACGACCCCCGCTGGAGTTATGAGAGAGTTCAACTCTCCACCCATTCTTACCTGTTGCAAGATGAGTAGTTCATCTCAAATTAACATTGCAAACTCACAATCTTAACAGATATCAAAAGAAGCAAGTGGACAGCGGTGATGTTAGAATTTTCATCAAATTGTATACTATCTATTTACTGATAAGCCCACCACCAATTATTTAAAATCTGGGCAAGGGTCATAATTTGTGGACCATTCTAAAACAAAATGGAAATTTCTTGCAATATACTCGACAATGAAAACAAGAAGACAGAGCAGCATAGAGAGCCAAAAGAGATGACCAACACAACCCCAAATTACACATAAACATTCAACTGGCATTGCAAGCAACTACAATTAATATAACTGCTTGAAAGGCAAAAGAATTCACTAAATTAAACAATTACAAGCCAAGAATAAATTGAAAAACATTAAAAAGAGAAAGAACAACAGTAATAGAGACACATCAGACTCACCATCCATTGCTCGGATAGCATCCTGAGCATCTCTGCGGTCATCGAAATCAATAAAAGCATAACCAGGTGGCCTCCGTGCAACCCACACGCTGCACAAAACAATACAAAGGAAACCCAATTCATTTTCATTGAGAAATAAAAGTGAAACAGCCCCATGGTCTACGATCTAGTTATGGTCTGTACAGATAAGAGACATGCCAGCTGAAGCAGACAAGGGACGATACTCTTTACAGCTCGCCAATCTATTGGCGGGAAACTACACGATCCTAACTAAATGGCCAATCTGATACAAGCACAGGTCACTAGACCTGCAGGTCATACCCTAGCACGGGCGAAATCAAAGGGATGGACCACCAAGACAACTGCCCAACAAAATTCACAGAGCCCAAAACCTAGAAAGCATAAACGCAATGATTGATTAATCAAACGAAACCCCCACCCCGACCAACAACAACATTAACCCAACACACACACAGGAAGGAGACAGTTTTACCTTCTTATGACGCCATAGGCGCGGAACTCGTCCTCGAGGTCGCGCTCGGAGACCCGAGAATCCAAGTTTCCGACGTACACGCGGGCCATCCCGATCAATCACCTGCAAAACAAAAAAACTCATAAGAAACACAAAGACGACGACGACGACGACGAAAGACCCTCCACCACCCAAGAGAGCGGAGCCGTTAAGGCTATAAAAGGACTCGCCTTTGCGACCCGATCAGAAACAAACAAACAAACAAAGTAAACAGATCGAGAAGAGTGAAAAGGAGGAAACCCAAAACAAAAAAGAAACTGGGAACAGATCAAAGAGATTACGGAGGTGAGGGCGAGGCGAAACCCTGAGGGATTTGGTGGGGGTGGGGGTTGGGGAGGGGAAGGAGACAGAGACGGGAGGGCGGGGTTTTTAATTGAGAGTGTTGGGGGGGTGGGGGATTCAATAATCATTATTACTAGGGCTTCTTCTTCCTCCTCTTCCTTTAAAACTTCTTAATCCTATTTTCATTAATACAAAAATAAACATATAAAAAAACCGGACATTAGTTCTACAATTGTAACTAAGGTATGCCAGGTCACTTATTGGAAAATGATTGAAGCAAGAGCCAAAAAACAAACTAATTGTCGAGGTTTTTTAAAACGACAACGTATAAAACTAATTTCATAAATCATTGAGGCATCAAATTATCTGAAAACGTTTAAATATATTTTATTTTCTAAGTCGTTGAAGTGCTTGATAAAACAAGTTTGGTTTAAACTTTAAAAATTAATAAAACTATATGATATTATTGGGCTGATATTTAATATCTGAAATTTTAAATCATAACATTTTTACTTATCGGCATTCTAATGGCTTGTCCGGCGCTTCTCGATCGTCCCCAATTCTTGTTGAGGTGTCGAGGGCGATGAGCAAAAGACCTTATCCACAAAAGATATTTAAAGGATCTTCTTTTTGAGAGGTTTGTATGTAATTACGTTAGCTTGAAAATATTCATGAATTACGGTTTTAATTTACAAAACTCCCAAAATACAGCTCTTGTGGCACGGTTTCGGACCGCATTACTCAATTTGCAAAGAAGACGAGGTTTCCAACCGCAACACTGGTTTGATAGGGCAATGACACGATGAGGAACCATGACTTTGACCCCAAACTTAGTGTCGCGGTAAGACCGTGACACCGGCACACTAAGAGAAATTTTTTGTAGAAGGGGAACAGTTGAGAAATCTGCCATTAATAGAAATGCAGGGTTGGGTACTTCGCCATTTATACACTTAGAAAACATTTATCATAATGTTCGATTGTCGCCATTTGGAACCGCGACACAATGTTGCGGGTTAATGACGCGATTCTCAATCCCATCATTACCTAGCTCCCTCTATGGCGCGGTTGAAACAAACTCTTCTTCATAAATTGAAAGGCGCGGTCCGAAACCAGGGCGGTATTTTGAGAGTTTTCTAAATTGAAACTGTATTTCGTATATTCATTTTAAAACTAATAGTATTTGCATACAATCCTGTCATCCTTCATGCCTCAGTAGAAAACATGTTGTAGAGTCATTACCAACTTTATTTTAAAACATTAATTTAAAGTCCGAAAAAACTAGATTGGGTTCAAGAATTTCTACTTATTAGCTCTCACATTATCACATGTAAAAAGGTAGCGATGCTTTAAAAAATGTTTCCGGTTACGGGTGTTAAACTGTGAGGTGATAACATGATAACACGAGTGCAATCATACCCAAGTACTGAGATTATAATAGACGGGAAAATCTGTGCACTTAATCGAGAAATCGAGAAGGCTTGTACCTTCCGTCACGTACTTAAAGCCTATCGGGACATCGAGAGAGTAAAGTCAGTTGAAACAATTTTAGTGAAGTGTTTCCTCCACGATCCCCCATGCACCCATATGCACCGGCAAGCCCAACTATGTAATAGTCAAAAGGCTCGATCAAGATGATGAAATACACAAAAAAAATGACAGAACAATATGAAAAAAACTCGAAAACTCATGAAAATTTGCAGAGTTAAAGAAAAATACGTAACTCATGATACGTGAGTCCAAATGGTATGAAACAAAAGGAAATTAATGGTTTTAAACTTTTGTAAATGGGCATGGAGAAATGGAGTTGGTTAACTGAACCCAAACAGACAGATAGAGCCCAATTGAATGTCAAAATGGCTTAGAACATATCTCAATCTAGAAAAGTCGAAATTATGCAAAATAAAATTCTATGTCCTTAGTGATGTAAAGAAAAGCCTATCAAAGTTTGAGAATTAATAGAGGTGTGTAAAAATTGAATGCAATTTTGAATAGGAACCAATTCCGACGGGGTATAACTTTGAAAAATCATAACTTTCACATCATAAATGCAAATTTACAAATAAACTATCCCGTCCTAATAAGCTATCGGTGCCTTGTCTCTGGGACACATAAACCCAATCCACTTGCAGCCATGTTGATCAAAATGATCCCTCATATTATAAATGCAAAAAAAAAAAATGAGGAAAATGTACTTGGGGGTACTACCCGGATCAACATGCCGGTTTCACTTGCGAAAACAATAATAGAAATGTTCAAAAATAGCAATGCATTCATGTACATGCTAAGTAATGATATTAGATACTATATGTGGTAGTTTATCAAAAGCAGAAAAATGCAGAAAAACAGAAGCTAGAAGCTAGAACAGAGGAGGAAGTAGAACAGAGGGAAAACTGCGAAGAAAAAAGAAAGGGAATGATTATCATTTCATCTGTTGATTGAAAATATCTGTTTACACCCCTCTATATAGACATAACAACTTAGGGTAAAATATCAACAATAATTCCAAAGAATCATCACACACTCTGCAGCTGTAAGTTGTTCCCCGACGGGTTCTTATAACAACTTTTGTCTTCTTCCTCAACTGACTAAATATGGCTACGAGCACCCTTTACTGGGCCATCTTTCAATTATTATCAGCCCACTGCTCATTCATCAGCCCAACTCCATTATTCAACCCAACATTTTCCCGTCAATTCACACCCTTGTAACTCTTGTAGTTTTTTCTGTTTTCTCCTAAAACCCAACGTCTTCCAGTTATTGGGTTTGTTTGGAAAATGGTGCTTTGTTGTATTACAGGAAGGGTTTTGCGGAACTGCTGTGACACACCGACGTATTTCTGAAAATAAGGAACAAGGAAATTTGGAAATGATATTTTGACTAACTACGGAGCCTTCTTCCTTTCTTACAACACCTTCTTGGTTTTTTCTCTTACTCTCATACATCATTTGGAGATTGCTACTCCTTATATAGAGTCCTAGGAAAGATCTAGAGGAATCATGTACTCTACCCTAGTTCCTAGATCATTACCTTCCTTCTAGTTGCTAGGCCATTAACATCGCCTAACTTTCAAGACCACTAACACTCTTAATGAGATTACAAATTACAAAATGACATTTAACACCCCCTCTTCATTTGTAATATTCAGAAACTTCTTGAACAACTCGAGCTTATTGAAATTCACGACCTTTGTTAGAACGTCAACGGGCTGGTCCTAGGTATGAATAAACTCCATAACTAGCTCCTTCTGCAACACCATTTCTTTGATAAAGTGGTTGCGTAATCCCATGTGCTTTGACCTTACATGAAACACGGGGTTCTTCGTCATAGCAATGGCTGACTGATTATCACATAATACTGTTGTTGGATGAGCAACCTTCTACTGTAACTCCAACAATAACCTTCTTAACCATACTGCTTCATAAATTGCTTCATTTGCTTGCTTTTCCGAACTCCAAGAGATGGGTTTTGTTCCAAGGAAGAAAAGATATCCTGACGTACTTCTTCGATCATCAACACTTTTTGCCATTCCAGTACTTCGCGTATTTGAGCGATTGGGCAATCCTTATGCATCAATTTTGCTTCATTAACTCTTGCTACATAAGTGAACTTCTTAGTGAAATCAATTCTAGGCTGTTGTGAGTAACCCTTTGCTACGAGACGAGCTTTGTGCTTCTACACACTTCCATCCTCATTGAACTTTGTTTTGAACACCCATTTCAAGCCAATATAGGGACCAAGTATCATTCTTCTCAATACTAAACATCTCTTTCATTGCATTTCTCCATTTTTCTTTTTTTGCGGCCTCTTCGAAATTCTGCGGCTCAAATGTAGCAAGTGTAAAGTTAGCTTGCTCATAAACTTCAGCTAATGAGCGATACCTCCTTGGTTGCATATCATCGTCATAATGTTCATTCTCTGAATTTACTCTTGAGGAACTAGCTGCTGCTGTATCAGTGAGATTTAAGAATGCACTATTGCTGGTGCTTTTGGATAAGAAAACGTTGGCTGAAGTATGAGAAGACTCGTTCTCCCACTTTCACGTTGCATTCTCATTGAAAATAACGTCTCTTGAAATCACAAGATTGTTAGTCTTTGGGTCAAACAACCAATAACCTTTTGATTCCTCGCTACAACCAATAAAGATTAGCTTCTCACTCTTCTCATCAAACTTCTCCTTCTTCTTCGTCAAAAGAGCATATTTCTACACATGCAAATACCTTCAAGTGATCAACCATGGGTTTCCTCTTATGCCATGCTTCATAAGGTGTCCTGTTCTGAACAGCTTTCGTCGGTGATCTATTGAGAATGTAAGCAGTTGTATTCACAGCTTCGACACAATGAATTCGGAAGACCCTGGCCTTTGAGCAAACTTTGAGCCATCTCAAGAATAGTCTTGTTCTTCCTCTCAGCAACGCTATTCAGCTGAGGTGAGTACTTAACAGTAAGTTGTCGTTGCAATAATCTAGAAACGGTTTGTAAATGGATTCTCCTCCACCATCTGTCCTCAAAGACTTTATTTTATATCCACTTTGCTTCTCTTCATTGGCTTTGAAATTCAAAAATGTAGTGAAAGCCTTTGATTTCGTTTCAAGAAAGTATACTCATATCATACGAACGTAATCATCATCAAATAAGAGAAAGCATCTCTTGTTAGTGATCGTTGGAGTTTCGGTTGGACCACAGATGTCAGCATGCACCAACTCAAGAGGGGTTTTAGCTCTCCAAGAGGTATTGGGAAAAGGAAGACGATGTTGCTTCCCATACACACATCCTTCACAGATGCATGTTGCTGTCGGCTAGAATTTTGTAAGACCTATGACCATATTCCTTTCTCTCAACAACGTTAGCCCCTTGTGATTCAAATGCCCATATCACAGATGCCATAACTGAGTTTCATCGACAACTTTACTCTTTAATACATCATTTAAGAACGATGTTCCCAGGGTTTAGGGTTTAGCGGAAATAAGTTATTAGCCGTCATCTTTACTACAACGATCATCTTCTCATTTCTGCCAACGATCTCACATTGACCATCTGCTGAGGTGTTTTAATGATGAGCAATGACCTTCTGCAAAGCAGAAGTCAACCCTCTGCACGACAGAAGCTAGTCCTGACGGGAACCTCCTGTAAAGAAATATTTTTGTAATTAATAATTAATTACGAAATTAAGTGGAAATATTCCATGGGAATTATCCAATATAATCAGGACAATTATCTGATCGATTTCATTGCCAAAGAAATAAAATAGAATAATATATTTCCACATCATCTGTCTAGATACATTTAATTAAGTGTCTTGAAAAGAATGGTATCGATTTTATTCATTAAGGAAGTTAATCTTTGATTATTTCTATTTGTAGAAGGCTTCTGACTAACCAGAACCTTCTGTAATGCAATATTCGTGGAAACAATCATCAAATTATTATTAATTTGATTTGATACGTTTACCTAAAGAATATATGTCTAGTGTGACGTATTTGTAAATTAAATATTGTATTATAATCTAATCTTTTGCTTTCCTTGTTATGCAGAAGGTTGATTCGTCAGATTACCTTCTACACTTAGCATTTTTATCTTTGTATATAAATAGGACATTAGTTCGTGCTTTCAAAAATATAGAACAAGGAATGAATCCTTCTTGTATTCTGAGAGCGTAAGGTTTTAGATTCGAGTTTTGTTAGTCACGCACGAGGTACGCTACCTGCAGAAGGCTGCATCGTTGGTGAAGTCTTCTGGGAGGGTGACTCGGGGGCCACGAGGGACTCGGTTGGAAGCTGCAGGAGACGTTGGTGGGAAGCGCGGCTGGGTGCCGTGTGGCCAACGTTCGGTGGGCCGGAGAGAAGGGCAGATACCCCGGGAGCACCGATGGTGAGGGACTAACCAGCTTCTGTGGTGTAGTGTTCTGTGTGTGCAAGAACCTAGGACGGAGGCTGCCGTCTGCTTGCGTGGGGTTTGCCGCGTGCTTGGGCAGGGTTTGCTGCGTGCATGCGTAGGGTATGCTACGTGCTTGTGTGGGGTACGCCACATAGTCGCTATCTCGAGGAGATCGTGCAGGTCATGTGGAGCCGCCGGAGAGAAAATCCATCCTTGGACAGAGGTCGCTGTCTGCCTGCGTAGGGTTCGCTACGTGCTCGCGTGGGGTACGCCACGAAGTCGTTGTCCTTGAGGGGATTGCGCATTAGTTACTTTGTTAGTCACACTAACGTGTGCATTGAGTTACTGTAGTGCAGTACCTTCGGGTCTGTACAACCCACTATAGTGCAGAACCTTCGGGTCTGTAAATCAATTTCAGTGCAGAACCTTACGGTCTGTACTTACTTCGTCATTTCCTACATAGAACCTTCTGGTCTATAGTGGATTGACATCTACGATACAAAACCTTCTGGTATGTGTTCTTTCACTCAGAGTTCTACAGTACAAAACCTTCTGGTCTTTGCCGTGTAACAAGTTCTACTGTACAGAACCTTCTGGTCTGTGCTCTGTCACTCAGACTTTTTCAGTGCAGAACTTTCTGGTTAGCTCTATTTGCTATCGATTGTGTAATCTGTATTGAGATACAATTGAGTGGAAACCATCCAAGTTTCTAGGTGAAGAGTGGAGTAGGCAATTTGCCGAACCACTATAAAAATCCTTGTGTCCATCAAAGATATTGCGTACACAATCAAACGTTCTATCTTACAGAATCCTATCTAAGGTTCTGTGTTACTGAAAGTTTCCTTCCGCTGCGGGGTAAATCGAAAAAGTGTGAAAAATCCTTAATTGGACTTTAACACTAATTCACCCCCCTCTTAGTGTAACAATTGGTATCAGAGCAGGTTCCAACCGTAGCTTAACCGCTTGTTGTAAATCCATAGAAGCTCGTGCCAACTACACACTCTACGCTGCAGAAGCCTCTGACTCTACGACTATCATCTAAACAGATCAAATTTGTTTCTGTTTGGATTGTTCAGTTTGATACTCTTGTTCTGGCTATCTAGAACTTGACTATCAAAGGAATCAGATTTACTTCCACAGAAGGCTTAAGTTTTGTGAAAAGTTATCTGCCTCTATTCTGTAGAAGCCTACGCTCTATCAGAATTATATTGTTCAACAGAAGTTTACATTCTGTTAAAATACAAAAATTGATATAAGAGTTCTGATCAAACGGAAGCTAATTGTTCTGTTGTGATCTTACAAAGACTCTTCCATCTATATACTCTTTTACGATTCGCTTCTTGGTTCTGTTCTGCAGAAGCCTATAGCTCTGTGAGAATTTGACATCTGGTATCGAAAAAGAAAATTCAAATTCGTCATATTGACACTCGTGCTCTAATTATTAGAGGCTTTACGGTCGGTTTGATAATTGACTTCTACCCAATAGAAGCTTGTAGCTCGTTCAGGTTCTACATAGTAATCGTCAACGTTCTATTCTATAGAAGTCTGATATTCTATACAAATTGAACTAATGGCTGATAACTATCATATACCAAAACCACATGTTGGGAATCCTCCCATATTTGATGGTAAGAATTTTGCCTATTGGAAAATTCGAATGAGTGCATTCGTCGATGCTATTGACGACGACTTATGGTCCTATATAGAAGATGGTCCACCTTCTATACCAGAGAACCAACAAAATGATCGAGATGGTCGTCCTACACGGGAATACCTCAAGATCAAACGACTCACTAAGACGGCAAAGTATCTAATGTTTAGTGCTATGTCTGAAAGTGAATTTGTGAAAGTTTCTACTTGCACTGGCAAGGAAATCTGGGATAAGCTTGTCACCATGTATGTTGGGACATACCAAATTAGAAAAACTAAGATGAATTTTCTAATTCATCAATATGAAAAGTTTACTATGAAGGCTGATGAATCTGTAGAACAAATGTTCCAGAGACTCAATCTCCTAGTTGATGCCTTAACACATTTAGGCAAAATTTATACAAATTCTGAGATAGTTCGAAAGGTTCTGCAAACTCTACCCAAATCATTGGAAGCTAAGAAAACAACTATAGAGGAAGCTAAAGATCTTTCTACCTTTCGACTAGATCAATTAATGAGCTCCTTAATATCATATGAGATGGAAAGATTCTCTCAGTCTGATACAAAGAGAGCAATAGCTTTCAGAGCATCGGAAGAACCCATAGAAGGTTTTGATGATGAAGCAGAAGGTGACTCAGATGATGAACTTGCAAAGATAGCTAAACGCCTTCTGCGGTTCGCTACCAAGAAACGCTTCAATAAGAGAAGCCAAAATCGTGAAAAGCAATTTGATCCAAAGTTGGTCACTTGCTTTGAATGTAAAAAGAAAGGACACTATAAGACAGAATGTCCTTTACTTAAAGAGAAGGAAAAACCTTCTACACAGTCTAAGTCCAGGAAAGCAGTTGCTGCTTGAGCAGATCTTAATGATTCTGATGTTGAGGATGAAGCAACACTAATGTGCCTCACCGCTCACACAGAAACTCAAAATGAAATGCATACCTGCTTTCAAACAAAAGCTGTTGAAAGTGAATGGTATCTGGATAGCGGATGCTCCAGGCATATGACCGGAGATCCATCAAAATTTTCACAACTGACTCTACATAATGGAGGGTCTGTGAAATTTGGTGACAATAGCAAAGGCTCTGTCATTGGTAAAGGTACCATTGGAAGTCCTGACTCCGTGGTCATAGATGAGGTTCTGTTGGCCACAGAACTCAAGCATAATTTGCTGAGCATTAACCAGCTTTGTGACAAAGGTTATAAAATAACTTTTGATCAAGACAAGTGTTCTGGTATCCTAGATAATGAAGTTCGCTTCATTGGAAATCAGAAAAGGAACATCTATACCTTGACACAGGAGAGCTTCTGTACTACAGAAAACTACCTTCTGTCCGTCAAAGATGAGAGCCATCTGTGGCATAGAAGGTTGGGACATTCCAACTTTAAATTGTTATCCAAGCTTGTGAGAAAAGAGTTGGTAAAAGGTTTACCCAACATCAGATTCGAGCAAGACAGCTTCTGCAAAGGATGTTCACTTGGAAAACAAACCAAATCTTCATTTAAATCTAAGAATGAAGTTTCTACTACACAGCCACTTCAACTTCTACATATGGATATATTTGGTCCTACCAGAGTTCAAAGTATTGGTGGTAGGAGATATTGTCTAGTTGTAGTAGATGACTACTCTAGATACACGTGGGTTAAATTTCTAACTCGCAAAAGCGATGCTTTTGAAATCTTCATTAAGCTAGCTAAGAAACTACAGAATGAAACTGGATCTTTTGTAAAAGCTATATGGACGGATCATGGTACAGAGTTTGAAAACCATGACTTCGCTACCTTCTGTGACGAACATGGTATCGATCACAACTTTTCTGCACCATATACTCCTCAACAGAATGGAGTAACAGAAAGGAAAAATCGGACGCTTATAGACATGGCTAGAACCATGATATGTTAGAGCAATGCTCCACAAAATCACTGGACAGAAGCTGTTAATACAGCCTGCTACATCTCTAATAGGGTTCTACTTAGACCCATACTAAAGAAAACTCCCTATCAACTATACAGGGGGAGGAAACCGAATATTTCCTATTTTCATGCCTTTAGAAGTCCTTGTTTTATCTTGAGACCTTCTAAGGATAGTTTAGGAAAATTCGAAGCTAAGACTGATGAGGGAATCTTTCTAGGATACTCTCTGTCTAGCAAAGCTTATAGAGTCATAAACAAAAGGACATCTACTATAGAGGAGTCTATTAATGTTAAGATTAATGACTTACCTCAACTTGATAATACAAAAGATGTAATATCACTAGAACCTACAGAAGATGCTGTAGAATCTACACCCTCTGCAAAAGAGAAGGGTGAACCCTCTGTTCATGATTCTCAAAAAGATCCTGAACAAACAAATGATAATTCTGAAGAAACTTCTCAGAATAATCAAAATGATTTTAGGGCACCTGCTTTATATCAGAAACGACATCCTATAGACCAAGTCATAGGAGATATCAACAGAGGCATACAGACAAGACGTTCTGTAAATGACTTCTATGAACACTCTGCTTTTATATCACAGAAAGAGCCAGAGAATATTGATGAAGCTCTCAATGATCCAGATTGGACACTTGCTATGCAAGAGGAGCTTAATCAATTTGAAAGGAGCAAAGTGTGGACACTTGTTCCTAAACCTGAAAACCGTTCCATCATTGGAACTAAATGGGTTTTCAGAAACAAACTAAATGAGTCCGGAATTGTTGTGAGGAACAAGGCTCGACTCGTTGCTAAAGGGTACTCTCAAGAAGAGGGTATAGACTTTGATGAGACGTTTGCTCCTGTAGCACGTCTAGAGGCAATAAGACTCTTATTAGCCTATGCTTGCTACAACAATTTTAAGTTGTATCAAATGGATGTAAAAAGTGCATTCCTCAATGGAGAAATTAAAGAAGAGGTATACGTAAGTCAACCTCCTGGTTTCGAGGATCTGCAATACAGAAACTACGTCTATAAACTTTCCAAAGCTCTATATGGCCTTAAACAGGCTCCTAGAGCATGGTATGAAAGGCTTAGCTCCTTTCTTGTTGAAAAGGGCTACAAAAGAGGAAGAGTAGATACCATTCTCTTTCTTAAACACAGAAGCAATCATCTCATTGTTGTTCAGATTTATGTCGATGACATTATCTTCGGATCAACTGATGAAATGCTCTGTAACGAATTCTCCAAACTCATGACAAGGGAGTTCGAGATCAGTATGATGGGAGAACTCACGTTCTTCCTTGGCTTACAAATTCAGCAGACTGCAGAAGGTACATTCTTGCATCAAGAAAAGTACACAAAGCAGCTCCTAAAGAAATTTGGCCTAGAAGGCACAAAACCTTTGTCTACTCCAATGGAAACAAATACCCAAATAGACAAGGATGAAAATGGTAAAGAAGTGGATAGTAAGCTCTACAGAAGCATGATTGGTTCCCTTTTATATCTTACAGCTTCTAGACCAGACATACTCTTCAGTGTATGTCTCTGTGCTAGATTTCAATCAGCACCTAAAGAGTCTCACATGACAGCAGTCAAGAGAATCTTTAGATATTTACAGGGTTCTGTGAACCTAGGCATTTGGTATCCGAATGGATCAAACTTTGATCTTATTGGATATTCCGATGCAGACTTTGCAGGATGTAAGGTTGACAGAAAAAGTACAAGTGGTACATGTCAGCTTATGGGAAACATGTTAATTTCATGGTTCTCTAAGAAGCAGACTTCTGTTGCCCTCTCCACTGCAGAAGCCAAGTACATAGCAGCCGCAAGCTGTTGTGCTCAACTTCTATGGATGAAACAACAACTTGAGGTCTACGGTCACTCATTTACAAAAATTCCGATCAACTGTGATAATACTAGTGCGATAAGCCTAGCTAAGAATCCAGTATATCACTCTAGATCGAAGCACATTGAACTCAGACATCATTTTCTGAGGGACAATGTACAACAGGGTTCTGTTAGTATAGAATACATTAACACAGACCATCAATTGGCTGACATTTTCACCAAGCCTCTGGATAAAGAAAAGTTTTTCTTTTTCAGAAGTGAATTGGGAATCTGCCATCCCCTATAACGTCTTACAAAAGACAATGAAAAGTCATGTAAGTACTTTATATAATATAGAAACTTACAACAGAAGGTAGAATACTTAGTATGCTACACTATAGAAGGTACTTCCTTCTACGCTGCAGAAGGTATAGCAAGAGTATACCTTAATAAACACAACTCGAATTAAAAATTTCCAAAAATATCATTGGAAGTTTAAAGCAGAAGATATATTGTAAAAATATATCTACAAAATGATTCGAGCAAAAAATTAGCTTTCTAGAAATGAAAGCATCTACAGAAGGCGTCCATCTGTAAAGCAGAAGTCACCAAAATTGCGAACCTTCTGCAGTTACTATGAACAAAATCTTGGAGATTAAAACCAATTACGTGTGAAAATCTCCAAAAAGATATTGTTTCTGAAAATTTTAGGTGGAACAAGATTTCCAACCTAAAGAAATCTTTCAGAAAATATTTTCTTTCCAATATATTGAATTTTAGGAAATAATTTTTTTTCCCTAATTTCTCTAAGAAGCCTCGCATACTTAAACTCAATCAGAGGTTTTTGTTTCGTATTCATCGAAGAAAACACGAAACCCTAACATTCACTCTCTGATTCTCTCTACAACCGATGGCACCCAAGACGAAATTCCTCCGGAAAAAGTCTCTTGCTGCCACCACACCCTCTTCATCGGAGAAACCTCCATCTCCCCTGAAGGAAACACCTGCTGCCATCGTTGCTGAGCACTCAGCCGATGAGGACACCATCTCCGAGGATCTAGGGCTTCTTAAAGTCCAGCTCTAAGAGGATTTGGAAGACACTATTGCAATTCCACCAACTGCAACAGAGGAACCTCTTGTCGCCCAGCCCTCTGTTGAGGAAACCTCTGCTGTTGGAGACGAGGATTCGCCCAACGATGTTGATGTCGAGGATGCTGTTTCTGCCAAGGAAAAGCAACCTTTTGATAATGACGAGACTGACGATGATGCTGATAATGAGGTTCTTGAGGTTGAGCCCATCTCTCAAGTGTTCTCCATGCCGGATCGCAAGCAGAAGGGCAAAGCCTCTGCATCCCAGGCGTCTCTTATACAGACGACCTCTCCAAAGGCCAAACTTCTCCATGACGCTATGAAGCCTGGAGCTATTGCTTCTCGCACTCGGCTGAAAAGGAAAATTCCTGAGACTGTGAGCTCATCCTTAACAAAGATCGACGTGAAGAAACCTAAGTCACCGACAAAGGTCTCTCCCACGGATGATACCACCATCGAGGTCATCAAAGGCTTCACTCCTTCGGTAACATCTCTTGTCTCACAAAAGGAGATTGATGATGTTCTTGCTGACACTAGGCTGCCTAGTTGTGATGCTATGGGTAGACAGATAGCTACCTTCAAGCGAATTGACTTCAATTGGTTTGCGGCTAATGATCTTGACATAGCCCCTCTATTTGAGAAACTTGGATTGAAATCCTTCTGCGAAACGTATGCTGAGTTGCCCGTAGTGAAATTGAGAGAATTCTACGCCAACATCACGTTTCATGAGGATGGTCCACTTGTTAAGTTCATCAAGACGGTTGTCGACGGGACCACTCTTGTCTTCTCCGCTCATGATGTGAACAAGATGTTTGGATGTGAGGAGCACGATCCACTATCTGAGCTTGGCCGGACTGCTTCTTACAGCATCATCCTTGGAAAGAAGGCACAAGTGCCGAGGTATCTTGAGTCCACGCGGCTGGATCTCAAATGCAGAATCCTCCATCGTGCTGGTGCTATTTTGCCTTCTACCGCGTAGTGAGAGCATTGACACCATTACTCCAAATGATGCGTTGGTCATGGCGCACATTCTGAAAGGGATCCCCTTCAACCTTGGACTTCTAGTCTTTCAGCACATGAAAAGGTGCTGTAACACCACCGGGAAAGCTCTCCCCTACGGCCAGGTAATCGCCGGCCTCTTGAAACTTGCTGGAATTTCTTCTAATGCATCTGCTATGCAAGAGAAGTGGAAGGTTGGAACCTTCGGGAACCAAATCATCACCAGCATGCACTATGTGAAGTCGGGTTCGACTTGGACTCTCAAAGGGAAGTCCGCGGAATCATCCCCTGCTGTTGAGGAGAAACCTCCAGCCCCCAGAGCTGTGAAGAAGGCTGCTACTGCCACACCTTCTACAGCTTCAGCCTCTGTTGCACAGAAAGTAGCTGGACTATCTGAGGATGCTTTTCTTCCCTCAGATCTCCACTTACTCCTCAAAGATCTTAAGCAGCAAGCTGTGGAGAATGGGGAGGATATTCGCGTGCTCCAGCGTATGGTGCTGGACCTGACCCGCACAGTGGAACGCCAGAACAAGCTTCTGCGCGAAAATCTTGCTGATGCACCTTTAGTGGATGACGCATGAGGAACTTGTTTTGCTGCTATGCTTTATCAGTACCTTTGGCCACAAAATGCTTTTCATGGCCTCATGGTTTGATGTAATAAGTGTCGTTTATGGACACACCTTTCGCATTTCAGTTTGACTAATTGATCTGCAGCTTATGCTTCTCCGTTATAACGTTCTGTCCTCCTTATTTCTTTTTGATTTGACAAAAAGGGGGATAAATTATGTTGAGGGGGAGTACATAGAACTAAGTACTTTATGTACTTGTAGTTCGCTCTGTATGATGGTTATTGAAAAATCTTTGATTTTCAATAACTAAATGGGTCGTAGAAGGCTATGGGTATCAAAGCTCATATTCATCCTTATGCTAGGAAGGCGAATAGTGATCTTGTACAGTCACCTTTGCTGGGAGTACAAAAGTGAAAACTCATCATTTTTGTCGGGCTAAAAATACAGAAGCATCATGCTCTGTACATTATAGAAGCTTTGTGCTCTATGAATAGCTTTTTCTATAACAGAAGCTTCTATGCTCTGTTCAACAGAAACCACATGGTTCTGTAAAATACAAGACTCGTACTCACATCTATTTGGGGGGAGTCAGGGGGAGTTACTTGCAAAAATATTTCCCTCAACGATGAATGTTTTGTCATCATCAAAACGGGGGAGATTGTTGAGGTGTTTTAATGATGAGCAATGACCTTCTGCAAAGCAGAAGTCAACCCTCTGCACTACAGAAGCTAGTCCTGACGGGAACCTCCTGTAAAGAAATATTTTTGTAATTAATAATTAATTACGAAATTAAGTGGAAATATTCCATGGGAATTATCCAATATAATCAGGACAATTATCTGATCGATTTCATTGCCAAAGAAATAAAATAGAATAATATATTTCCATTGAAGGAAATAAATCTTTTATTTATGGTACGGTTCTACAAGGTTGTCTCCAACCTTCTGTGAATCCATCCGATCACCAAGAACCGTTACCAAGGATGTTTATCCACATCATCTGTATAGATACATTTAATTAAGTGTCTTGAAAAGAATGGTATCGATTTTATTCATTAAGGAAGTTAATATTTGATTATTTCCATTTGTAGAAGGCTTCTGATTAACTTGAACCTTCTGTAATGCAATATTCGTGGAAACAATCATCAAATTATTATTAATTTGATTTGATACGTTTACCTAAAGAATATATGTCTAGTGTGACGTATTTGTAAATTAAATATTGTATTATAATCTAATCTTTTACTTTCCTTGTTCTGCAGAAGGTTGATTCGTCAGATTACCTTCTACACTTAGAGTTTTTATCTTTGTGTATAAACAAGACATTAGTTCGTGCTTTCAAAAATATAGAACAAGGAATGAATCTTCTTGTATTCTGAGAGCGTAAGGTTTTAGATTCGAGTTTTGTTAGTCACGCACGAGGTACGCTACCTGTAGAAGGCTGCATCGTTGGTGAAGTCTTCTGAGAGAGTGACTCGGGGGCCACGAGGGACTCGGTTGGAAGCTGCAGGAGACGTTGGTGAAAAGCGCGGCTGGGTGCCGTGTGGCCAACGTGCAGTGGGCCGGAGAAAAGGGCAGATACCCCGCGAGCACAGAAGGTGAGTGACTAACCAGCTTCTGTGGTGTAGTGTTCTGTGTGTGCAGGAACCTAGGACGGAGGCTGGCGTCTGCTTGCGTGGGGTTTGCCGCGTGCTTGCGCAGGGTTTGCTGCGTGCTTGCGTAGGGTATGCTACGTGCTTGTGTGGGGTACGCCACATAGTCGCTATCTCGAGGAGATCGTGCAGGTCGTGTGGAGCCGCCGGAGAGAAAATCCATCCTTGGACAGAGGTCGCTCGCTGTCTGCCTGCGTAGGGTTCGCTACGTGCTCGCGTGGGGTACGCCACGAAGTCGTTGTCCTTGAGGGGATTGCGCATTAGTTACTTTGTTAGTCACACTAACGTGTGCATTGAGTTAATGTAGTGCAGTACCTTCGGGTCTGTACAACCCACTGTAGTGCAGAACCTTTGGGTCTTTAAATCTATTTCAGTGCAGAACCTTACGGTCTGTACTTACCTCGTCATTTCCTACATAGAACCTTCTGGTCTATAGTGGATTGACATCTACGATACAGAACCTTCTGGTCTGTGTTCTTTCACTCAGAGTTCTACGATACAAAACCTTCTGGTCTTTGCCGTGTTACAAGTTCTACTGTACAGAACCTTCTAGTCTGTGCTCTGTCACTCAGACTTTTTCAGTGCAGAACTTTCTGGTTAGCTCTATTTGCTATCGATTGTGTAATCTGTATTGAGATACAATTGAGTGGAAACTATCCAAGTTTCTGGGTGAAGAGTGGAGTAGGCAATTTGCCGAACCACTCTAAAAATCCTTGTGTCCATCAAAGATATTGCGTATACAATCAAACGTTCTCTCTTACAGAATCCTATCTAAGATTCTGTGTTATAGAAAGTTTCCTTCCACTGCGGGGTAAATCGAAAAAGTGTGAAAAATCCTTAATTGGACTTTAACACTAATTCACCCCTCTTAGTGTAACACCATCGGCAAAGGTAACCTTATAACCTCTCTTCATAATTTGTCCCACGCTCAAACGATTATGAGCAATGTCTGGAGAATATAACACATCATTAATCTGCTTTTCTTTACCATTTGATGCTTTTACATCAACGATTCCCTTTCCTTCAATCTTTATCTTTTTGTTGTCTCCAAGCTCTAACAGCGAATTGTAGCTATTGTCGATTTCCACAAAATTTTCCTTATTTCCTGTCACATGTTTGCTACAACCACTATCCAAAAACTCACTTCATTCATATCTTGCATTGCATTGAAACAAGAACAAAATACTTGCTTCGATTATTCTTCTTTTGAAAAATTTACCGAATTTTGAGAGACATGTTGTTGCGGCTGCTGCTGTTGCTTGTCTTTAAAATAACAATCTCGTTCTGAATGATTTGGAAATTGACGTATCTTGCACCTGAAATAACAATCTTTTGAAACATTTCCAGTTTTTCTATAAATATAGCAACTACCTACTCCATGAATGATCTTTTCTACTGCAGAACTGGCTTGCAGTATGTACTCTACCTCTTCCTTGAGAACGGCATCCACATCCACGACCTCTTTGCTGTTGTTTTCTCATTCTTCTCCGACTTCTTTTCTGAAACATGTAACTTCTTTTGAAAAGCTTGTTCAGCAGGAGTTGAGCACTTACTTATTCTTCTTTCGTGTACTTCAAGAAAACCCATTAGGTCATACACATAAATTTCTCCCAGATTCTTCGTTTCTTCAATCACAGCAACAACCTGCTCAAACTTCCGCGGCAGACTTCTCAATACTTTCTCCACAACCTTCTTGTCGGGAACTTCATCACCGTAACACTTGATGGGATTCATGATTTCTACAACTCTCGAGAAGAAATCTTTCACAGTTTCGGACTCCTTCATGGCCAAGTTGTCGATATCCTTCTACAAGTGTTGAAGCTTAATGGAAATCACTTTTTCCGAGCCTTGAAATTCTTTCTTTAATATGCTCCATGCTTTTTTTGCCTTCTTGGTACCATAAAGCATCGGATAAATCGTCTTACTTACGGATTGTTGCAAGATCTGCAACGCCATCGCATTCTTCATCACGTCTTCTTTTGCCTTATTTTCTTGTGCTTTAGCACATTCTTCCTCACTTAATGAGTCGTCCTTTTCTTCAAAGCCTTCATCAACGATTCTCCACAAATCTTATGAGAGAAGGATAGTCTCCATTTGAGAACTCCAATAATCATAGTGCTCTCCATCAAAGTTCGGGTTTGGTTGGGCGAATAGGAAAAGAACATGCTACTGTGGACATAGCCATGACCAACTGCGCTCTGATACCAAAATTTGTTGGGGTTGTTTGGAAAACGGTGCTTTACTGTATCACAGGAAGGGTTTTGCGGAACTGCTGCGATACAGCGAAGTGTTTCTGGAAATATGGTACAAGGAAATTTAGAGAGGATATTTTGGCTAACTACGGAGCCTTCTTCTTTTCTTACGACCAGAATGCCTTCTTCGTCTTTCTTTTACTCTCATACATCATTTGGAGATTGCTACTCCTTATATAGAGTCCTAGGAAGGATCTAGAGCAAGCATTTACTCTACACATTTCCTAGACCATTAACTTCCTTCTAGTTCTTAGGCCATTAACATCAGCCAACTTTCAAGACCACTAACACTCTTAATGATATTACAAATTACAAAATGACATTTAACACCAGTTTAGTTACTGATCCTGCAGCTACTACCTTCATCCGGTTCCAATCCTCAGCTGCACTATTGCTATTATAGACCTGCCAACACTTCTCGTCAATTTGTACTCACTCCTAGAAGAGCCGCCCCATCACTGTTAATTTGCTTCGTACAGAGAGAAAACACCGAAGAGTTGTGATCATTGTCAGTAGATCTGCCAATTGGTCCTCAGACTGCACATGTTGAATCACCAAGGTTCCGTCAAGAACCTTGGTTTAGTGTTTATCTCCACATGTTTAGTTCTAGCATGGAGAATAGGATGAGCTGCAAGCTAAATAGTGTTAGAGATTATCACCGAACATAACATAAGGAGTATTAAAGGGGACTTGAAGTTCAAGGAGAAGTTTTTCAAGCCACAAAACCTTAGCAGCCCCATTAGCTAATGCCCAGAACTTAGCTTCAGTGTTTGAACGGGATACCACTCTAAAGTTTTTGAGATGACCAAGAGACCAGATTTGGTTCAATAAAAGTATAGTAGGCACCAGTACCGCGCCAATCATCTGGACAACTAGCCGAGTCTGCATCCGTAAAGCAGGAAATGTTAAATGAGTCTCCAGCTGTGATAGTAACGCCATGAGAGCTAGTACCCTTCAAAAATCTAATGATCAGTTTAATTGCCTTAAGATGAAGACTTGTTAGCTGTTGAAGATTTTGACATGCTTTGTTGACTGCATAACTAATGTCAGGCCGCGTTATTGTAACGCTCCCATCAAACTCCTGTGTTCTGAAGGATCTTCTAGTGGTTCACCATCATACTTAGATAAAACTCATGTGGAAGACAGAGGTGAGGGTATTGGTTTACAGTCTTTCCTTCTAACACGCTCTAACAGATCATTTATATATTTCTCTTGACACAAATGAAGCATATTAGCTTTTCTTGATACCTGAAAACTAAGGAAGTAGGACAAATCGCCTAAGTCCTTGAGAGTAAATTGAGAATGCAGCCTGGGAAGCAGACATCTGATCTCTATCTAAGTAGACCCTGTGACTATTATATCATCCACATAAATCAACAGGATAACTACACCACCTAGAGAGTGTTTATAGAAAAGAGAAGCATTAGACTTAGAATTGGTGTATCCCCATTGAAGAAGACGATTGCTACGCATCATATACCAAGCTTGGGGACTTTGTTTGAGGCCATACAAAGCTTTCTTAAGTCTGTAAATATGCTTAGGATAATCCCCATGAGCATAGCCTGGAGACTGATACATAAAAACTGTCACTTGAAGCTCCCATTGAGAAACACATTATGTATATCAAGCTAAGTCAATTTCCACCCATAGGAGACAGCTAAATAGAGAACAACTTTAATTGTTTGATGCGTAACCACTGGGCTGAACGTCTCCTTATAATCTATGCCAGGCATTTGATGAATGCTTTTCGCAACCAGCCAGCTTTGCACCTCTCCAGCTCTCCATTGGCCTTCAATTTCATCTTAAAAACCCACTTGCACCCAATAACTTTTTCTGTACCAGCAAAAGGAACAAGATCCCAGGTATGATTCCTCTATAGTGCCTCAAGTTCCACTCTCATCACTAAATCTTCAGCCAAGGTAGTAGGTTCAATAGGTAAGATAGAAGAAGACAAGGGTACTGAAGAGAAAGATGGAGAGGCAGTTGTTATCATAGTTTTAAGCTTGAATATACATGCCTTGGATCTGCTTATCATTGGATGTTTATTATTCACACCTTGTGAGGGACTAGAAACAGGCACGATGGAATTACAGGAACATGGACTGCATATTGCTCAGAAAGATTAGCAAGAGAAGTTGACTCAAGTGAAGAAACAAGAAATGGTTGAGATTGTGATGATGGAATAGAAAAGAGTGGGGATGAAGTGGGTACATGGAGAGTTGGATTTAACACAAGGGAAGGACTGTGCATTTTTTCAGAGGAATTGGGAGGAGTAACTACGGAGGATTTGAAAGAAACCATGCTCAACAAACTGAACACGACGAGAAATAAATATTTTACCAGAGGAATGATTATAAATGATGTATTCCTTATGAAAGGAACTTCTCCCAAGATACATACATGGTTTAGACCGAGGTTGCAGTTTTCGTGGATTGAAGGGCCTAAGATGAGGAAAGCATAAACAGCCAAATACACGAAGCACAACATTAGTAGGTAAGGTGTAAAAAATGAGCTCTGTGGGTGTATTGTACTTTAGTAATTTGGAAGGAAGTTGGTTAATGAGAGTAACGGATTCATGAAAGGCATAAGGCCAGAAGGAAAGGGGAACACATGAGTGGTAGAGGAGGGAAAGACCAACTTCAACCACATGCCTATTTTTCCTTTCAACTCTCCCATTTTGTTGGGGAGTGTAAGGACAAGAGATTTGATGTAGAATTCTGTGGCTGAGAAGATAAGTGTGTAAAGGACGAAATTTACCATCCCAATATGAACTTACCTTTTTAATTGAAGTTTGAAATTGAGTTTTAATCATCGTGTGAAATTGAACAAAGGCAGAAAGAGCTTGAGATTTTTGTTGGAGAAAGTATATCCAAGTGATTCTAGTTGCGTCATCAATGACTAGGAGGAAATATCGAGCACCTGTCACTAACTACACAGGGGAAGGTTGTCTATATGAATTAAATCAAAAGGGGTAGTATAGTGAGAGTCAGATATTGGAAATGATTATCTGTGAGATTTGCTCATGACAATGGTTGAGTTTGATTACACAAACATAAAACTTTCTTAAGAACATCACTCTGAGGATGGCCTAATCTGCAATGTCACCATAGGGAGTCAATGGGATTAGACTTTGTAAGAAAGTCACTTGGAGAATGTAAACAGCTCAGAGAGATAGTAGGAGAGCTGCTTGTTGACATCTGGTCCTTGAAGTATAATGTGCTTGGTCACCTTGTCCTTGACAAGAAATAAGGTAGAGTGAAATTCAACATATACATTGTTGTCATGATAGAGTTGAGACACACTAATTAGGCGTTTGGTAAGATCAGGTATATGAAGAACATGACTAAGACGAAGCTGAATGAATGGAGAATGTAGGACAAATTAACCAATGTGACAATATGCATCTTATGACCATTAGCAACAATGACTGAAGCCTTACCCTGATAAGAATGCATAGTAATGAGATCAGTCAGAGTTGGAGTTACATGATGAGTAGCTCCTGATTCAAACAACCACTCACTAGATTCATGTTGGGTAGGAATAATGACAGGTTGTAAGTGGGATTCAACAGAGACATGAAATTGAGGTAAGACTGGGTCATAGGTTGGGTGATGAAGGTTAGTTAGTTTGTGGAAATGAAGGTGAAGCGACATACGATGATAATAGTTCTGGGCAGTGTGACAAAATTTAAAGCATATTTGACATCTAGGCTTTGGTCTGGTGACGGGTATGTCTCTCCATCTTGGTGTGAATGTGGGTGAGAAAAGTCTAGGGAGGTTTACCAAGGACTTCTGGGTTATAATAAGCAGAATTCTAAGGTGGCAGCCTAGGTCTGTAAGTGTGGTCAGGTTGACTAAGTCTTTGAGAGAGATTCTAGGATAGTTTTCTGGTTGTGTGGGTGGGGGAATGTGGTGACAACCTTGGCCTGGCTGATCTTGCACCATAAGCAACAAAAGAAAGTTGTACCTGTGGCAAGACAGATTCTAGGATATGGTGCTTCTCCAACCTCATATCAAAGTTAAGCAACAACTAATGTATCTCCTCAATTGAGGGTTGATCATGATGACTATACACAGTAGTAGCAACTAGTTCATATTCAAATGGAAGCCCCTTTAGGAGATACCAAATATAGTCCTGTATCGAACCTTTTCCCAAATAGCACTCAACTGGTCAGAGAACATTTTCACAGTATTGCGATATTGTTGCATTGATTTTCCTTCTTTTCTTAGTTGTTGCATCTGCATTCGCCGATTAATCACTCTAGTGGTTGAACTAGATTTAAATCACTGCCTTAAACTCTCCCAAACTTCATGTGAGGACCCATAAAAAACTCATCACAGATTTATCAATTCGTTGCCACAACTTACACTCCATATTAATCTAACTCAATTGTTCATCTACAAACTTAGGAGGCGATTGAGTTGTCCCAAACACAAAATCTTCATAACCCCCCGCAATAATGGCAGCCAACACCCGTCTTTTCCACAATGTATAGTTTTCCTCCTCAAGTTTAAGTGTATAAGTGAAGAAACTGGCTGGGATTTGGATTGGAGTAGGAATTTGGGAAGATCTACTCCCAGTATTTTGTATTCCAGAGGTAAAAAAGGCTGATTGCAGGTTTTGTCAGCCTCACGAACTGATGGTGCAGGAGTAGCTTGATTTCCTTCAACCATTTATACTCACACATGATCAATAGCCATCGTAAGACATACGCTCTAATACCATGTGGCAGTTTATCAAATACAGAAAAATAGAAGTTAGAACATAGGAGGAAGAAGAATAGAGGGCAAAGGTGAAGAAGAAAAAAAGAAGCGAAGGATTCTCATTTCATCAGAATATCTGTTTACACCCCTCTATATAGACATGACAACTTAGGGTAACAAATCGACAATAATTCAAAAGAATCAATTGCAGAGAATCATCACACACTCTGTTGTTGTAAGTTGTTCCCCGACGGGTGCTTATAACAACTTTTGTCTTCTTCCTCAACTGACTGTAATATGGCTACGGGCTCCCTTTACTGCTAGGCCATCTTTCAATTATTATCAGCCCACTGCTCATTCGTCAGCCCAACTCCATTCTTCAGCCAACACTATAGAGTGTGCAAATGATAGAAAATGAACAATATCAAAGCATGGAATGAATATTTAAAATGACCAAACAATCTTTGGTTGCAACATTTTTAATAACTCTCAGAAAATGGTTCGTAACTTCTGGTATAGGGCATGAAAATTTGCCTACTTGCACTTGAAAAAGGTTATTCAAAATATGGATCAAATGGCACAAATTTCAGCTCAACCCAAGGTGTATAACTCAAGTTACGAGCTGAGAAGCATACTTTCAACGTGCAGGGGAAGTCGGGTCTAAGATCAAACATGCTCAGATCCAACACGACTTGTCTCGGCCATTCTCGAAATATGGAAAGGAAGAGAAAAGAATACCAAGACGAGAACAAGACATCATTTTCATAAAAAAACAAAATCAAATATAAGAAAGAAGAATGGTGAGATTGCTCATCGTTAATGGAAGTTGTCTGCATAATTGTCTGCATAATGGAAGTTGTCTGCATAATTGACTATAGAGGATCTTGGACTGTACAGCTTCAAAAGGAAATAAAGACGTGAGATCATCTAGCCGGCTAACAACAACAGGAGAGTACTAGCTCTATTCTCATATATAAAGCCTCCTTGGAGCTTTGTTCCTTATCGGCTCAAACACACAAATCAACAACAAAACTGAATCGATCATGGAGGAAATAGCAGACTAATGAATCATAGAGGAAATAGTAGCTAAACACAACCAACAACGAAACTAATCAAGCAATGACATTGCAGCGACATGATGATGAGGAGCTTACACAACTAGAAACGAAGTCGAAGCAATCAGGTAAGAAATTTGTAGGCTAATTTGCAATGAAATCAAATTTGAAACAACCAGGTAACAAGCTCGTGCAGCAAACTTGAAGTTGCAGTAACAATATGTAACTACTCTAGCACAACCGAACCAACATCAAACTTAAAATTGCAGCAACATGGGGATGAAGGACCAGCAGGGAAAATGAATGAAATAGCAAGTAAATGCAAACAGACCCTTGACAAAATCAACTGAGAATAGCTAGCAACTAGATGAGAAGAAGCGTAGATCAACCACGAACTTAAGGTAACAACATCATGTAGCTGTCCTAGCAGCGATACAACAAAACCAGCAATAAACTTGAATTTGCAACAATATCTGCATACACCGCAGTGAAATTGCAGCAACCAGATCAGGTGAGTCAAGCCAGCAGCGATCAACAGATATATGTGTGCCGCCGCCTACAACAAGTACACGTTCAAAGCTAACCAAATCCTAATGCCTTGCAACAAATACAGGGCCAGGTGAATCATTGTGAAGTTAAGGGCCTTCGACTTTGTTTCAGTCGCTGTTATTATCCCAAAATCCTAAGTCCAAGGTCATGGACGACCTTCAAATATGTTACACTAAGAGAGGGTGAATTATATTGAAGTCCATTATGGTTCTATATGAATGTCAATCAGAACCGTAAAAACAAGTTTCTGTAAGACAGATCATACGAATGTGATTGCGATTTGTTTGATGGACGCAATACTTTTATAGTGGTTCGACAACTTGCCTACATCCACTATTCACCAAGAATTTGGATGGTTATCACTTAGATGTAACGTAGTAGAGATTACAGAATGTGCTATGTTATCAATCTTTTATAGCACAGACCACAAGGTTCTGCACCACAGATGACCGAGTTGCATAACACAGACCAGAAAGTTCTGTACCAAATGTGTCAACACTCTACATCACAAACCAGAAAGTTCTGTACCAAATGTGTCAACCCTCTACATCACAGACCAGAAGGTTCTGCACCAAAGGTGTCAACCCTCTACGGCACAGACCAAAAGGTTTGTACTAAAGGTGACTGATTTTCACGGCACAGACCAAACGGTTCTGTACCTCAGTGACTCGATGCACGCATTAACATGACTAACAAAGGTAACTGATTGTCGAACGATTCTCTCGGGCGGTGTCCTCTCCTGTACAACAACCTGTTGTGACTTCCTTCGAGACTTTCAACTTTGGCGACGTCTCCACCTTCACAGCAATCCGCCGCGACTTCCACGGAACTTTTCAATCCGCAGCGTCCCCACCTGCACAACACCTAGCTGCGACTTCCCTAACGCGTTCCCGCGAGACAGCGACTAGCCATATACAAAACCCATTCCCAAGGATATCCTGCGTGGTCCCTCGAGACTACGGCTAAGTAGACATAAAACCCCTGCCCAAGGTTATCCTGCACATACAAAACATTACACCACAAAAGCTGGTTAGTCCCTCACCTTCTATGCTACTAGGGTATTTGCCCTTCTCTCCGTCCCACTACACGTTGGCCACGCCAGCAACTTGCCGCACGCCTCTACCAATATCTCCTGCAGCCAACAACCAAGAGTTTCTCGTGGCCACCAGAGTCCCTCCAACGATGCAACTTTCTATAGCTAGAGTCCCTCATGTGTGACTAACAAAGCTTAAACGAAAAGATTACAAGTTGTCTGCACATTCTCTGGATTTTACGCGTATAATACAACAACAACACTTGTAGAGAATGTGGCCGAATTGACTCCTAATTATACAAGAAATTCTAGGTTAAATGCACAAGGCAATCATGACAAATCAACATTCTGCAAACATAGAAAACAAAAGATTAGATAAGATTACAATTTAATCTTTACAAAAACGAAACACTCAGGCATATATTCTTTAGGTAATCATATGATATCAAAGTGATTATGATTTTATGATTCCCATGAATACTTCGATACAAAAGGTTCTGGCTGAATCTGATCAGCAACCATCTGTGAATGGAAATAATCCAAGATTAACTTCCATAATCATCAAGACTTATATCATTCTGTTCAAGATGTTAAATTCAACGAACTTAGATAGATGATGTGGATTGTCATTACAAACAACGGTTTATTTTTTGTTAGATTGATCCACAGAAGGTTGAAATCAACCTTACAGAACCTTACAGTAATTAAATGATAAATTTCCTTCCATTAGAAATATAATTCCCATTATGTTTATTTGAAAACGTAATCCAGAGAATTTGATCAGATTAATATCTTGATCAATTCTTTTTATTTTCGTAATTATAAAAATTACTAAATGATCATTTAATTATAAAAATATTTTATACAGAAAGTTCTCAACGTGAGTAGCTTCTGTAATGTAGAAGTTTGACTTCTTTTTCACAGAAGGTCAAGGCTCATCATCAAAACCTATTCAATAATCTCCCCCTTTTGATGCTGACAAAACATTCATTGTTGAGGGAAATATTTTTGCAAGTAACTCCCCCGAACTCTCCCTAGATAGGTGCGAGTACGAGTCCTGCATTTTATAAAACCATATGGTTTTTGTTTAACAGAGCATATAAGCTTCTGTTATACAAACAAGTTGTTCACTGAGCACAAAGCTTCAATGATGTACTGTACAAAGCGTGAAGCTTCTATATAAAATCACGACTCGCATACCCTGCAGATTGTTGATTATGAGCTATAAGTCTCATAGCCTTCTACACCCTAAAAGTTATAGAAATTCAAAGATTTTTCTTCAACTGAATACATAGAGAAGTGCTCTCTCCCAACACAAATTTCTCTCCTTCTGTCACATCAAAAAATAGGTGAAAGAAATATGATTAGAAGAGAAGATTTTTGCAGAAGGTATGACATAACCAAAGTGTAGAGGGTAGTTTCAGTTCTTGCAAAAGGTAAAACAAAAAGTTCAAAACCAAAGTGTAGAAGGTTTGTCCACAAGTGGCACTTATTACATCAAAACATTTAGACCATGAAAATCAGTTCTTGGTCTAAGGAACAAAATATTCAAGCAATGAAGAGACCTCTTCAATGTTGTCGCAAAGAAGCTTTTCTTGGCGTTCCACCATGTGAGTCAAATCCATGACCATTCGTAGGAGGAAGCACAAGTCTTCCCCATTAGCCACAACTTGTTGTTGTATATCTTTGAGGAGAGAGTTCAAGTTCGAGGGGAGAAACCCTTCATCAGATGATCTGGGTCATCTCCGTGCAGCAGATGCTTTAGCTGCAGTGGTTCAAGCAAAAGGTGTTGCAACATCCTTTATGTTACAAGTTTCTCCTGTACAGAGGAGAGCGAAAATGAAGACGTAGAAGGTTTAACCTTTTGTAGCTTCTATTTTACTAGTTTGGAAAATATATTTTAATAATATATTTCCTAATATGAGCTTCTAGACAAATCTTGGAGCCTTATTCGAATTTAAATTCGTGTTTTAGATATACAGTTTATTATACTTTCTATTGTGTAGCGTACAGAGGATCTACCTTATGTAGTAAAGAGTACAGAGGATTGTACCTTTTGTTGTAAGTTTCTATTTTATAATGTGAGAGTCTTGGCCTGTTTTGGCGACCACAAGATGTCTTCGTGAGTTGGTTCTCGGCTGCCCAATCCTTGCGGCTGCGCAAACAAGAAAACGTCAAAGCAAAAAGGGAGCCCTCCGGCGAAGCTACAAGGTTACGAAATGTGGTAGTTGAGTCCTCCTCGTCTCTAGACGAGGGAGGGCAGATCCTAGATGCCGGAGAGATGGCCTTGAGCATGGAGACGGCGAAGGGAGGACGTCGGAGGTTGTCTGGGGTTGCCGTTGTTTCTTCTTGCCACAACCGTCGACTTGTGAAACGGGAACGTGTCCTCCGCGGTTAGGCTGGTCGGGGGGGTCTCCATTGCTCCATGAGCTTACCTTGGTCGAGAAGCTCGTCGGGAGGAAAGGGGAGGCTTGAAGAATGCTTGGAAGGGGAGCTTTTTTTGTATTTTTGTCTCTGTCCTTCTCCCTTTCTTTTCTTTTGCGTCATTGATTTATAGGAGTTCTGTAGGGTCCTTGATTGTTTTTCTGTCAGATACACAACTTTATCTTGTCTTATGTAAGACGTTATATAGGATGGCAGATTCTTAGTTCACTTCTGAGAAAGAAAAACTTTTCTTTATCCAGAGGCTTCGTAAAGATATCAACCAATTGATGCTATGTGTTGACGTATTCTACGCAACAAAACCTTATTGGAAAAAACATCTAGGCTTTGTTCCATTGGAATTGACGAAGCACTTTTTTCATTCGATCATGCCAATGGAGAAAGGTTTATCAACAATGCGTGGTAAATTCTGAGAAGGAATCTGAAAATCTCCAGTGTGGTTGATAACAAAACGTCTTGTCTGTATGCCACTATTGATGTCTCATATGACTTGGTCATTAGGATGTCATTTATTATATTGAGAAGGTACTCTAAAATCATTTTGTTAATTATTTTGTGCTGATGATGATGCCTCATGAGAATTTTCAACTATTTGTTCTGGTTCTCTTTGAGAATCATGAACATAAGACTTGGAATCTTCTATGTCTTCCGTAGAAGGCTTGGGTTATATAGAAATTTCTATAGGTTCAAAAGATATGCTTTGCTAGACAAAGAGTATCCAAGAATGATACCCTTATCTGTGTTAGCTTCAAATTTTCCTAGATTGTCCTTAGAAGGTCTTAAGATAAAACATGGACTTCTAAAGGCATGAAAATAGAAAATGTTTGGTTTTCTCCCCCTGTATAGTTGATAGGAAGTTTCTTCTAGTATGGGTCTTAGTAGAACCCTATTAGAGATATAGCAGGCTGTACTAACAGCTTCTGCCCAAAGGTTCTGTGCAGCATTGCTCTCACAAATTAGGGTTCTAGCTAAGTCTAAAAGTGCTCGATTTTTCCTTTCTGCTACTCCATTCAATTGAGGAATATACGATGCAGAGAAATTTGATCGATACCATGTTCGTCACATAAGGTAGCGAATTCATGATTTTCAAACTCAATACCATGATCTATCCTTATAACTTTTATAGAAAATCATATTTCATTCTATAATTTCTTAGCGAGTTTTATGAAACTTTCAAAAGCATCACTTTTATGAGTTAGAAATTTAACCCTGTATATAGAGTAGTCATCTACTACAACTAGACAATATCTTCTACCGCCAATACTTTGAACTCTAGTAGGACAGAATAGATTCATATGTAGAAGTTCTAGAGGTTGTGTAGTTGAAAGTTTATTCTTAGACTTGAATGAAAATTTGGTTTGTTTTCCAAGTGAACATGCTTCACAGAAGCTGTCTTGCTCGAATTTGATGTTAGGTAAACATTTTACTAACTCTTTTCTAGCAAGTTTGGATAACAATTTAAAGTTGGAATCTCTCAACCTTCTATGCCATATATGGCTCTCATCTTTGACAGACAGAAGGCACCTTTCTATAGCACATAAGCTCTCCCGTGTCAAGGTATAGATGTTTCTTTTTGAGATTCTGTGTGAGCGGTGAGGCACATTAGTGCTTCTTCTTCCTCATCATCAGAATCATCAAGATCTACCCAAGCAGCCATTGCTTTCTTGGACTTAGACTTTGCAGAAGGTTTTTCCTTCTCTTTATGTAAAGGACATTATGTTATGTAGTGCCCTTTCTTTTTGCATTCAAAGCATATGACCAACTTAGCTTATCACGATTTTGGCTTCTCTTATTTAAGCATTTCTTGGTGGCGAATCGCAGAAGGCCTTAGCTATCATAGCGAGTTCGTCATCCGATTCAGCTTCTGCTTCATAATTAGAATCCTTTGTTGGTTCTTCCGATACTCTAAAAGCTACTGTGGCTTTCTTTGCATCAAATTGAGAGGATCTTTCCATCTCATATGATATTAAGGAGCTATTAACTGATCTAGCCGAAGAGTGGAAAGATCTTTAGCCTATTCCTCTATAGCCATTTTCTTGACTTCGCAAGATTTGGGTAGAGTATATGCAAAACCTTTGGAACTAGCTTATAATTTGTATAGACTTTGTCTAAATGTGTTAAAGCATCAACTAGAAGGTTGAGTCTCCGGAATATCAGTTCTACAGATTCATAACCTTGCATAGTAAAATTTTCATATTAATGAATTAAGAAATTCATCTTAGTTTCTCTACTCTAGTCTGTCCCAACGTACATGGTGACAAGCTTATCCCAGATTTCTTTGCCCAAAGTGCAAGTAGAAACTTTAACAAATTCACTCTTAGACATAACATTAAACATTAAGTACTTTTCCGTTTTAGTGAGTCGTTTGACCTTGAGGTATTCCCGTGTGGGACGACTATCTCGATCATTTTGTTGATTCTCTAGTATAGAAGGTGGACCATCTTTTATATAGGACCATAAGTTATCGTCAATAGCATCAACAAAAGCACTCTTCCGAATTTTCCAACAAACAAAATTCTTACCGTCAAATATGGGAGGATTCCTAACATGTGGTTTTGGTACATAGTAGTTATCAGTCATTAGTTCAATTCGTATTGTTGGGGAAATTCAGCTATCGTGTCAAGCCTTGATGGTGAAACTTGGACAAAAAAACAGCACACACAAGATTTACGTGGTTCGACCAAAATCGGCCTACATCCACGGGGAAGTCCTCTGGAGATTCCACTAGATAACCGAGATTACAGAAGCACCAATTGTGTCACTCACCCACCCAAGATACAAGAAAATCCTAACCCCGAATCCCGTAGAATAACCTCTACCCTGACCCGATGATTTTCTCTCTCAAATGCCACACACTCGCCGTGTCAAACCATACCTAATAACTTAGACAAAGCCCCTATTTATAGGTAGTCTTAACGTGTCCTCCAAGTTAGAAATCTAATACAATAGGACATAGATATTAGCCACAATCATATAATATCTAATAATATCAGATATTATATTTCTACAATATTACGTAATCTCAAAAGATCTCAACTTCGGACCAAATCCTAACAATCTCCACCTTGGGCCAAAATTACCGAATTTTCCTTCCTTGGACTTCCGGAGCGCTGAAGAGCTCACCCCTTCATTCGTAGTGTCTTCCTGAGAGCGTTGTCACCGCCTTTGATTATCGCTCTACCCTTCACACGATCGCAGTACTTCCGCTCCCGGGCAGCCATCGGATACCGTGGCTCCAACTCCCTCTTGCGCTTCGCACTCAGTACCTTCTTGGTACCCCGAGAAGTCTCACCTGTCGACTGTTTCTAGATCTCTCTACCTGGAACTTTAATCCGCTCCACCTCACTATTGACATCACCGTCAATGTAAGCACCACCACCGAACTTCCCCATCGGTTTCACCTTGCTTGACACCCTCGAGCCTGTACACATCGCCCTTGTACCCACGTTGCTGGCTAACGCTCCACCTCGAGAAATAACCCCGGATCCGCATCCCGTCGAGCCATGTGAGAAGTTGTCATTTACGACTTTTTCGAGAAGATGATAAATACCTCAAATCTTCTTCGCCTTCATTAGCACAAGGGTTCCCCGAATAACTTTTAAGACACCATCTCCTAAATAACATCAGCATCCCTCGTCATCCAACGCTCCAAGGGAAATTAAATTTGAATAACTTAAACCCTAGATCGCGGATGTAGTCGAACTTCAATAGTATTTGAACTTCGACGATGTTAGAGCGCTTGCCCACAAGGTTGAATAACAGCAAGCGAGGAGATTGAGTACCCGCCCATTGTGAAGGCTTTGCCTTTCAACAAGGGGAGTAGCTCTTAGGCAAAGTCACTGTCGACGACGTCAAGAAAAATTCCACCATCGACGACGTCAAGAAAAATTCCACCATCGACTAATAGACCAGAAGTCAAGTCGAACGAGTGAGATACCAATCGACGATGTTTCACGTGCAAAGGAGTAGGACACATGGCTTCTGTGTGTCCAACGATGAGAAACGTTATCATTAGAGAACAGTCTGATGGAGAAGAAGAGTTCGATTAGAACATCGATCCAATTTAGGATGCAGAAGAGATTGAGGAGTACCCGGACGAAGGAGAGTTGTTGGTCATCTGAAAAGCCTAAAGCGTGACACTGGCGAGAGAGGAGAATCAAAGGGAAAGTATTTTCCACACCAGGTGCACAGTCGTCAGAAAAGTTTGTTTGTTGATTATGGATAGCGGAAGTTGCACCAACGCTGTGTTAAGGATGATGGTCGAAAAGCTTAAGTTGCCTATCGAAGCTCATCCTCATCCTTATCAATTACAATGGCTCAAAAAGGAGAGTAATGTTTGAGTAACCAAGAGAGCGCGAGCTCCATTTTCTATTGGGAAAAGCTACAAAGATGAAGTCGTTTGCGACGTTATTCCGATGGATGCCACTTGCTCCTAGGAAGCCCGAGACAATTTGATCGACACGCGCAACATGACAGGTATCGCAATACCTACAACGTCGACGAGAAGAGGGTCACCTTGATGCCCCTGACCACTCAACCTATGATAGCACCACATAATCGATCTACCAATCAGCCTCTCAAGGGAGTCCAATTGGTTTGAGCAATTCACGATGGTGTGAAGGCTTACTTTGTGGTTCTTGTCGAAGCAGCCCCAGGTCAAGCAACAAGCCATCCCCTAGCCATTCCATACTGGAGGAGTTCAAGGATGTGTTTCCGAAGGAGCTGCCCGTCGAACTACTACCTTTGCGAAGCATTCAACACCAGATCGACTTGGTTCTAGGAGCGTTTCTACCCAATCGACCAGCTTATCGTTGTAATCCAGAGGAAGCTAAGGAGCTGCATAGGCAGGTTGATGAGTTAGTCAAGAAGGGCTTCGTTCGAGAGAGTTGGGCCCTTGTTCAGTCCCAGCCATATTGGTGCCGAAGAAGGATGACACTTGGCGAATGCGCACGGATAGTTCAGCGATCAACAAGATCATGCTGAAGTATTTTTTTTCTATTCCTTGACTACATGATATGTTGGATGAGTTGCATAAAGCGCAGGTGTTTTTGAAAGTGGATTTGCGAAGTGGCTACCACCACATTCGAATGAAAGAAGGCGACGAGTGGAAAACAACCTTCAAGACTAAGTACGTGTTGTACGACTGGTTGGTGATGCCCTTTGGTTTGGCTAACGCACCCAGCACGTTCATGGAACTGATGACCCATGCCTTGTGACCTTTCATGGGGAAGTTTGTGGTCGTCTACTTCGACGATATCCTCATCTACAGTCGAAACAACGAGGAGCATGACGACCATTTGAGGATTGTGTTCCACACATTTCTGGGGGAGAAGCTATACGGAAATCCTAAGAAGTGTGAGTTCTTTCAGCCGAGTGTAATATTTCTTGGTTTTGTAGTATCTGTTGAAGGAATCAAGGTCGACGAAAGCAAGATCGAAGCGATTAAGTAGTGGCTAGCGCCTCAGAGTTTCCACGACGTTCGAAGCTTTCATGGCTTAGCGTCGTTCTACAGGAGGTTCATTTGAGGTTTCTGCTCGATCACAGCCCCACTCACCAAATATTTAAAGGGAGAAAAGTTTGAGTGGACTTCAACAACACAAGATAGTTTCGATCGACTAAAGTGTCTAAGTGAAGCACCCGTTCTTGCCTTACATAACTTTGCGAAGATGTTCGAAGTCGAATGTGATGCATATGGAGTTGGGATCGGAGGAGTCTTGTTACAGGAGGGGAAACCCATTACATACTTCAACGATAAGCTCAACGGTGCCAAACTCAACTATTCGACGTACGATAAGGAGTTCCTAGCCATCGTTCAAGTACTCGAGACGTGGAGCCATTACTTGCTGCCTCGAGAGTTCGTGTTGCACACTGACCATGAAGTTCTCAAATATATCAATGGTTAGCACAAGCTTAGTCAACGACATGCGAAGTGGGTCGAGTTTCTACAAGCTTTCACCTTTGTCTTGAAGCACAAATTAGGAACGAAGAATGTAGTCACTGATGCTCTCTCGAGGCAGATGACTCTACTATCCGCGATGGAGACAAAGCTGATTGGATTTGAGTACTTGAAGGAACTATATAAGGATGATGAAGCCTTTGGAAGGATTTTCTTCCAAAATTGCACCAATCAGGTCGTCGATCGATTCCATCAGATGAATGGATTGCTACTTCGAGATTCTAAGTTGTGTATCCCTAGGAGTTCAACTCGAGAGCTGCTTATTCGAGAAGTTCATGGAGGAGGAATAGTCGGACATTTTGGAGTCGAAAAGACGCTGTCGATATTGCACGAGAATTTCTATTGGCCTCGAATGGAGAAGCAAGTGCAAAGTCTTATCTCAAGATGTGCTATCTACAAGCAGGCGAAGAGCCGAGTTCGGCCCCAAGGATTGTATACTCCACTTCCAGTCTCAGAGCGACCATGGGAGCATGTAAGTATGGATTTCGTGCTAGGACTACGAAGGACACAACGAAGGAAGGATTCGATCATGGTGGTGGTCGATAGATTCTCGAAGATGACTCACTTCATTCAATGGCAGAAGACGGATGATGCAACCAATGTAGCGGATTTGTATTTTCGAGAAGTGCTGAAGTTGCATGGAGTGTCGAAGACGATCGTGTCAGATCGAGATGGCAAGTTCCTTAGTTACGTTTGGAAGACGTTGTGGCACAAATTGGGAACAAAGCTCGTCTTCAGTATCGCCTATCATCCGCAGACCGATGGACAAATGGAGGTCATTCATTCCCATCCAATAAAAAAGACCTGTGTTTTTGGTGGCCAAGAAAGCATTCTGGTAGTAAGATAAGAAAGAATACTCCATAGTTAACCAAAGTTTTCCTCTCTAGAATTTCTTTTCCTTATTTCCAGAACCATTTCGTTGTGTCACAATAGTTAAACAAACCTGAGGATACTCATACACCACCACCGGTTGAAATGCTCAACTCAATCCGCACTTGAAATCCACCAAATGAAGAACAAGGTAGAAGGAGATTCCACTCACTTCGGATAGAAAAGGCACAAGTATATTTCTGGGGTTGTAATCTAATTCAAAAGTTCTCTCCAATGAGTTACAAAGGCACCTTATATAGTTGCCTTAGAAAGAAAGAAATTAAATGCAAGACTTTGAATGTAAAGTGATGCATGCATGGCTAGATTCATGGACGAACCATAAATGGCTTATAGGAAATGCAACAACATGAATGCAAGAAAGTAGAGGCGTGGGTGGCTGGACAATCAATGCGTCTTTAATGCAGGGTTTGCTTCTACTTCGATCAGACTTCCTTCGACGGATGCTTGCTTGGAAGGATCCTTCCTTCGACGGATACTTACTTCGATGGATAATCAGAGATGAGCATGCTGACAGCTCTAGTCGATGGTGCTCAATGGTCCTTGTATCATCCTCTCGTTGTTGAAAAGAGTTTGTCCCCAAACTCACATCGTCGTCATCCTCAACAAACGGAATGAGATCCTAGACGTTGAAAGTGGCAGAAACTCCATAGTCTCCTGGCAGAAAGACCTTGTAGGCATTATTGTTGATTCGTTCGACGATCTTGATAGGTTCTTCCGCTCGAGACATCAGTTTGTTCTTCATTTTGGCAGGGAAACGCTCCTTCCTCAGATGAATCCACACCAAATCTCCGAGCTGAAAAATCTTCTCTCTACATCCTCGATTGGCCCTTTCCTGGTAACGATCATTAACCTTCTCGATCTGTGCTCGAATCTTCTCATGGAGCATTCGCATCTCCTTCGCATGTTCTTCAGCATCTCAACTAACTGTTCTAGCACCAACTAGAGGCATTAGTTCGACAGGTACCAAGGGGTTAAGTCCGTAAACCACCTCAAAAGGTGAGGATTTCGCCGTCGAACTTGGAGCTCGATTGTAGGCAAATTCTGCATGAGTGAGCTCCACATCCCAATCATTCTGATTTTTCGAGACCAAGGTTCGAAGAATTGCAACCAGGGTACGATTGACACATTTGGAGATTGCTTATGCTTCTATAAAGTCATAGGAAAGATGTAGAGCAAGCATTTACTCTACCATATTTCTTATGAACTTCCTTCTAGTTCCTAGACCATTAACACTACCCAACTTCGTAGGCCATTTAATTCACTTAATGTAGATTACAAATTACAATAACATTTAACAATTTATTTAGCATGCATTATTCAGGATATATGTACAATTTTCCAGTTTGCGAACGAGGTGTGAAAACGAATACGTATGTTTTGCGTCTTTACAAAATATATGTATATTTATATCATAGTATTTAGATTAAGAGAATTTATTTAGTATGTAATTTTGATTCGTGGTTGTGGTAAAGTAAGACAAATTTATTGTATAATATGAATAAGCTATAGAGAGCTTTCACATTAAATGTCCAATCAATAGATTATCTAAATTTTTTCAAACGATACGATAAGATTAAAAAGGATTTGGTAAATTTTGTGGTTTTCTTTTAAATTTGGGTACGAAATATTTGTTAAAAGAATAGTCCCTTCTAAACTTTATAATTTATTATTATAAGCTTTTGAATAAATAATTGTGTCTACCGGCAATAAGTTTCTATCATAATTGCCAGTTTTCTTTGAAGTCTGGGCGTAAAGGCAAAGGTAAAAATTCTGCTGCTTTCCCTAGTTCGGCAATTAATCGTAGCGGTCCTTTAGTAGTTGGTAATGAGGATGAGAGATGGTATGAATGGGTCAGATGGTAGACATACAACAAATAAAGACAAGACGAATAATAGACGTGGTTTTTTTAGGTCGGAAAACAATTACTTAGTGAAGAGTATGCTTGATAAGTTGAATGTACATGGACTAGCTGAATTTACATTGAAAGACCGATGTTCTTCTTCCTCTTCCTCCACCCTCTTCCATTGCCTTGACCAGAAACTCCCACCCTCCTCCTCTGTTGCATCGTCTGACAAGCCGCCATCCTCTTCCATCGCGCTGCCTGACAAGCCCATCCTCATCCTTTGCATCGCTTCCCTAATTATCTCTTTCAGAAACCATAAGGGAGTCTCAACTTTATGGAGTGACCACAACAAGCGCAAGATAAATAGTTTGGTTCAACTTCTGATCTACCGTCACGTGTGTTAGTAAAATGTGAAAACATTTAGTTTGATGGGGAGGAGTGGGATGAGAGGAAGTTGGATTCAACTTCTTATATCATGTCAATATCCTTACAAGGTTGTTTCGTTATTTTAACATGCCGTTAGAAGGTCATGAGTGGGATTACATTATTGTTGGCCCTATTAATGTTAATTCTCTTACTCTGATGGGGATTGTGCCTGATAATGGCTCAAGTGAACGCCATTGGAAATATATGGGCACGCAACAACTTAAGACATATAGTGGAGATGACTCCAGGAAGTGCGTCTTGATGGTACTAGTTTAGATGATGTGTATGTCAAAATCAAATGGAAGATCTTTCGATGTGGTTTGATAGCTTACAGAACATCATCGTGGCATGTACATATGTACTCCAAGTTTGAGCCTTTCAATGTAAGCAACCAACTAAAGCTATCCTCGGTCCGATATGAGATTTCTGGCTTAAGGGAAGAATATCAAGGAATTCAAAATCAGCAGTATCGTATTAATGATTGCTTCGAAGTGTTTTTAGGTGAAATGAGAAATAGGTGATGGAGAAAGAACTGACAAGTACTATGTTGGTCAACATTCGGACTCTTGAAATTTGTATTTTTTGACTTACGTTATTTCCATGCCTAAGCATTTGATCGACACTCTCTCTTTGCAATGTTAGTGCATTTTTTAATTTCATCAAAACTTAAATTTGTACATAAATGCTTCCATTTTCTTGTGAAGACACTTTTATATTGAATTGCATCTCAAAATAAAGTGCCTAAAGGCCAACATCATCTTCAAGTCACAAAACACAATCACCTCTATTGGTACATGGGAAATACTGCAAATATTGTATAAATGATTTAAGAAATAATATGAATGTAGGACGAATAAGGAATAATATGTCATGGTTACCTATTTAGTATAATGTGTTTCATGAAATGTTTCTCCCATTACTTGCACCATGGTCGTTGCACCTCATAAGAGGGTGAAGAATGCTTCTCTCCACGACAAACCTGAGACATGGGAATTGTTGGAAGAAAGTTCTCCTTGTAGGGCTTCGACCTCTTCCAATGTAAGATCTCCACCAAGTATGACCATAATGTCAAGATTATGGTACTTCAAGATTTTGTTAGCGCACTCCAGCATGGCTACAGGGTTTGTCCTTCCATGTCCATTGACACTCCACAGGAAGTTAGTAAAGTCACGAAGAATAAAGGTACCAAGTACACGTTCCGTGAGATCCCAAGGAACATAACCACTTCACTAACATATATGTCTCATTTATTAAGCTGATGGTTTTGGAAGTGTTTCACTCGTAGATGATAAGCTTTTCTTGTAGGAGATGCTACAAGACAATGTAGGTTGTGTCTACCGGAATGAAGGGAAATAGAACAATGACTATTATCTCGGAGCATTTTCAATGTGCCTCATACAGTTGTGCTCGTCTAGATAGTAGACTGACACTAGTTGATCTAGAAGTAACGCACGATACGTACGACAAACATTGAAAAATCTTTCTAATATATGATTTGGGATTCTTAACAAGTACGCAATCTTAAATGAAGGTTGAGTATACTGAAACCAGTACTCTCATCCATTAGGATATATCAAAGGATGACCAAGTGCCACAATTTAACCATGTCTAATTCATCACTAGAGATTTTGTTGGGGGTTGACATGATGAGTATCTTCACCATTATCGAACCATGATATCTAGTTGCCATTGCCTTGCTCCATGATGAAAAGAAAGTCAAGACGATGAGGGAAAATATTACTTACAATCTTGATTTTGAACGGTTTGTGTTATGCATGTATAATACAATCCTGCTTCTTAAATAAGAAACCCCATACCTATTAAATGAAATCTTTAAGCCGTCCATGAAGCATTACCCTTCTTTTTTTTATATCAACGGCGTTCGCGGCGGACTTACTTTTTCCGAGCCCTCTCACGGGGTTCGGAGGCTCTTTGACAAGCCCGCCAACCTCAGGCCCAGCCCCACTACATCCCCTCTGGGCCCGACTTGAAGCCTACTCCCATGTTGGTCCAATTTCAGTTGAGGCCCATCGGGCCCAGTAGGTGGGCAGCTCTTGGGCTTAACTAGCCATTACTAGGGGTGAGCATTCGGTGTTCCGAATCCGAACCAAACCAAATATTGAAATTCCAAATTCCAAACTTCTAATTTTTTGTCTTCCGAATTCCGAACCGAATTCCAAAGTTCCAATACAGAAATACTGGAATTATTTCGGTATTTCGGTTCGGTATTTGGATCTTCCAAATTTTTAATTGAGCCGATAATGGGCCAAAATAATTTAAAAGGTACTCTGTTTGGAGCAAAAGCCCCCAATTTTAAGCCCTTTTACCGACAACTAGGTCTCCGCCTTTCTTAAGATTTCTTAAATTTAAGCCCTTAAATTTAAAATTTCTTACAAATTGGTCCAAACTTCAATACAACGCCTTTCATCAAAGGCGAGCGCTTTGTACCTTGCCACGCCCGGAAACCCAGAAAGGCGATTTCGGGTCGCTCGGGTCGCCTCTCGCCTTAATCGGAGGAGGCAACCGCCTTGATTACGCCCTAGACAAACCTCATAAAAATGTCCAAATCCTAATCCTCTCGAGCCTTCTTTTCCGTCCAAGAAATCGCTCCTTGCACGAGCAAATGCAATTCCTGAACCTTGCCCCAACTGCAAACCATAAACTAGAAACAAGTAAAGCAATTAGAGCACCTTCGAGGAATCACAACCAAGGAAGATCGCATCGGACTCGTGCTCACCTCTTCTTGGCCCATTATCGGCTAACCCAAACAAGATCAGAGCAAAGGACACACTCCCTGACTCCCAAAATCACGAATCCACCACGGACAAGCTCCTTGTGCAGTTCCTCCACCGCGTTTAAGCAACAGGAAACCCTGATTTCGGAAGCAAGGACGATTTAGGAAAACGTCAGGAGGAACAGAAGGACGGGCCGGAGGATGGGGGCGTGGGGACGGCCGGATGGGCTATGGAACATGGGCCAAAAGCCCAAAGTAAAATAAGCTCGATTAAATTTCGGTTTATTTGGAAAACCGAATTAAATTTCTTAAACTACCAAAACCGAACCGAAATCCGAACTTTTTCCTAAACCTAAAATTGAACCAAACACCGCATACCAAATACCGAATTCCAAATATCGAAATGCCAAAACTTCGGTTCGGTATTTGGAATTCCATTATTTTTGCTCACCCCTAGCCATCACCTAAGAGACCAACCGTAAATCCAAGTTGAGTGTGCACGGTGGGGTTCGAATAAGGAATCATGACAAGGTTCCAAACACCCACACCCACCTTACGTCACTTGGGTGTCCTCGGAAGGACGTTGCCCTTCTTTACATGACAATATAGGTGATAAAGGGCATTTAAGACCAAAAAGCCTCTTCAACTATGTTAATAAAAGCCTGCTACTACACAAAATCCTGTAAGATCACCGCACTACTAATTTTGTTACTGGAAATGAGCAGCCATCTGCCGGCAATCCAGTTTTCTCAGGAATACCGGATATTTCCCCAATACGGTATTCATAAATGAACAGGATTGCCGACAAGAGCTATTATTGTTGGTGTTTGTAGGAACAAGCAATCCACCCAAAATTGAATTGCTTGTAATCATCCACTACTAGCAACATGGCAAGTAACCTATAATCCCTTTGTCCAGGTGTGGCTGTATGTCGATGGTTGTGTATGGAGAGGCAATCAGACAAGGCTATATTTTCTATAAACATTCTACTGCCGACAATCGGGCAAAATATCGGCAATCCTACTTTTATAAGAGTTTTAGTGCTGGTAGTTGTGTCCGGACAGGCAATCCTGCCTTCATCGAATTGCCTATAAACATGCCACTGTCCGTAACCCTATCGTTGCAGGATTGTCGAATTATCACAAATGCGGGAATCCTGAATGAACAAGATTGCCGTTAGAAACCATCACTAAGTCAAACTTTCCATTGCTAGCAATTCGAGTCTAGTTAGATTGCTGGCAAAAGTAGGCAAGCATGCCATTGCTGGCAATCAGCCTAGAACAGTTAATCCAGAAACAACGATAAAAAATTTTTAAGTGTTTCGGACATGCTATGCTCCATCATTACAACGCTAGAACTTTAAATGTATGGCATCGGACTAACAAAGGCCATTTGTGATGCATTCATTAACTAGTTCTTTGATATTTCAAGTGGTTGCTGACACACTTACCTACCCTAATTCATAACACTCATATAATATCCTCAATGACAACAACAAACATCTCATTTTGATTCAATGGTTTTACGATAGCAAGTTGAGTTGAAGGAAGTTGTAGACGGATTAACCAATAAAAACTTCCTTACGTTGTATTTCTACAATCTAGATGTTGTTGATCGTTTTCCTATTTTTATACAGAAATAAAAGGTTTAAAATTGCATAAACATGTTTAAACGTGTCGATGTTCCAATGAGATTGTCATGCACAAATGGGTATGTTCTCGTGAAGTGCATAACCTGATTACATATGATGCAGAAGATGGACATTTTAAACCCACTAGAGGTACATCTCATATAGGTTATTGTGTTAGTTTCAAGATTAATAAGGTTGATACATGTTCATGAGAGATTACAAGTATATTTTTGGATAGTAACCACGACTGCATCCCAACCATGCAATCTTGTTTTATGAAAGGTCTATCTTTAGACCTTTAAAAGTATGCCTTTGGTTAGAATAAGAAATACTAACCACTCCGTCAGACATCGATGCAATATTGTCTTATCTTCAGCCAAGAATTTGGAAGAACGTGCAATGACATTGACAACCCATGTTGAAGATGGCATGGTAAGTCTGTTTATTGGGCCGATAACAAAAGTAGATTGGATTATGTGTTTCATAGATGTAGCGGCGCTAGACTCAACCTTTCGAAACAAGTACCTATGATATGATGATGATTAGAATTGTTGGTGGTAATCATCACCATCAAACTGTGGTGCTTGGAGCTGGACTTCTTAAGACAAAGAGTATTGATGATTTTTGTTAGTTAATGGAGAATCACATCGTGGCCATGTGTGGTAAGAAGCTAACTGGCATCGTTACATATTCAAACAAGGCGATTCACGCACATTGAGGAAATGTTGGCCGAATGTAAAACATGGACTATACATGTGACATTTACAAAAGAACATGGGTATATGCATGAAGGAAGGACATATTTCGAAAATTAAATTTATTCATGTATAAGAATAAATGTGTTGAAAAGATAGAACAAGAGTGGCGTAATTTCATACAAACGGAGTACTTATAAGATAATTGATAGTACACAGAGCTATATCTTAGTAGACATATGTGGTGAGAAGCATATCTCTGAGGTACCTTTTGGGGTGAGTTGGGTAGCACACAACTATGCAAGGTAATGTATGGATATATGACAGGCTATGTGAAGTCATTTCAAAAATTTCATGAGTTTCTTCAACACTATGATAGAGATATTAGTGACTTGCGCCACAAGGAACTTTAAGCAGCTTATGAGAATGGCCAACAAAGACCAACAATGACCACAATACTTACAAATTTTAACATGCATCGTCGATATATACAATGAAATCTTTTCGACAAGTTTAACAACAGATACGACTTGAGGCTTTGTACTATTCAAACACCTGTCATACAAAACTGGTTGATAGTACTTATGATGTTGTTGAATATGGCAATTAAGAAAAAGTCACAAAAGTATTCACAGTCGTCGGGCCCGAAGAGCTAACTTGTGAATATCTTCATTATGAGACCCATGGATTTCTATATGCTCATTCATTGCATGGCTAAAGTGGAAGGTTATCGTCATATTACATGAATGATGATTTTGAAGAGATGGACGATGAATGCAAAATCTTCTTATAATTTTCATGATGATGATTACAATGCATACAAAATATCTAATGAAGACACTCGACAAGGTGTACTAATTGCCGCTGGTAGTAGCATGTCATATTATGGATCACGTTCTCGCGAGGCGTTTGAAAATGCTTCACGGATTATTGTCGATTTAACTCTTGAATTGCAGTAAATGACAATAACTAAGGAAATCACAGTTGGAGAAGATGCGAAAGTTCAGAAGAGAACCCGTAAATCAATCCTAGCTCAAGTACTTTATAAACAATTTGCATTCGACGTGGATGTCATTGGATCCGAGTAGGAAAATGCTAATCGTACATTTCAATATGACGACTCGAGTATAGAGTCGGACAATGAAGGTGCTGCATCACAAATGCTCATATCCAAAATTGAAGCAATCTGGAGAAAATGTAGAAAAATGCGAAGATCCAAACTTAAAAACAATGTCTCGAGGAGGCATTACTAGGCAATCCTCACTTTTTCTTCGAAGGGGAGATTACATTTCCGCATTCATTCTTGTAAATCTCTAAAAGTAATTTGTGTGTGTTTTTCCTTGCCTTCATCATATTAGCCTTAAATTTAAGGACTTCAATGGTGCAACTTGCTTGCTCGAATATAGATATGTCCAGTAATTAAATATCAACAGTTATGACCACATATGTGAATGACATACAAGTTAAGTAGGAGTAACAAAGTACAAGTTACATATTAGGACGTCCCAACTCCATCCAACAAATCTCTCATCCGTAACCAGTTTAAGACGAAAATTTCGAAAAAGAAAGGGATACTTAACTAAGATGGACATTTAAATACAACGCGAAAGAGTTGGTGTTTCACATGTTCTCCTTTGGACGAGTTCCTTCAGGATAAACCAATGGCTAATCGTCAATGGTAGGCCAACACTCCTAAGGGTTCCTTCTTAAGAGAGGCTTCACAGGAAATGTTATCGAGAAGGAAGAAGCAACGCCTAATGATTTTTTTTTTGTCGCGCCTATTACTATTGGCCTTACCCATGCTGTCAAGGACATATATTTTCTGTTCGAAGACGTTTATCATGGCTATGATCCAATGCGACCCACCAACATTAATAGGTATGAATACCTATAAGTGAATAAAAAATTACATAAACCATCAACTTGCAAACACACTGATACTAATCCTTATAACACCTGTTGGCAACTTCTTAGAGGACCAATTTGTGTGTTGAATATTTCTATACATGTGAGACGAGCGACCTTTGTTTATAAACAGGTGGCTTTGCACTGTAAGATAATCCGACAAAGTTTTGTCAAACTCAAACAAATATAAGAAGCTAATAATATCAATGGACAATAAAGGTAACAATAGTTTAGAAGTAAAAATAGCATTAGATATCCATATAATATCGCTAGCCATGTAACTAGATACCAACTACTTCAGCTTTAATTATGTCATTGACTGTTGTAGCATATAAGTGCAGAAGTCGATCACCTGCAATAAAGTACAAAAGTTGCTAACGAAATTTACCTAATTAATGAATGCATATCGACTACTAAAATAGCCAGAAGATACATACCTCGGAACATAACGAATTACCTAAACGTAAAATTTGTAAATGTGGCATAACAACATGACAATCACTGAAGGAGAACCCACTACTAGTACTTACTTGTCAACTACACATTTGTCCAAGCTTAGTGGAAAAGCATTTTATTATCGTGGCTGAACATATCATGTGGTGGATTTGGACAAGGGAATAACCTCTGTTGAATAGGTTTTGATGATGAGCCTTGACCTTCTATGTAACAGAAGTCAAACATCTACACTACAGAAGCTGCTCATATTGAGAACTTTCTGTAAGAAATATTTTTATGATTAAATGATTGTTTAATGATTATTTAATTACGAAATAAAAAGAAATTGATCAAGATATTAATCTGATCAAATTCAATGGATTACGTTTTCAAATAATCCCAATAGGAATTATATTTCCCACGGAAGGAAATATAATCTTCTATTTATGGTAAGGTTCTGCAAGGTTGTCTACAATCTTCTGTGGATCCATCCGACCACCTAAGAACCGTTATTTAGGGTGTTTATCCACGTCATCTGTCTAGATACATTTAATTATGTGTCTTGAACAAAATGATATCGAGTTTCATGATTATGGAAGTTAATCTTTGATTATTTCTATTCGTAGAAGGTTACTGACCAGATTCAGCCAGAACCTTCTGTAATGCAGTATTCGTGGAAATGATCATCAAATTATTATCAAATTGATACGATTTGTTTACCTAATGAATATCTGCCTAGGAATGACTTTTTGTAAATAATATATTGTAATCTAATATAATCTTTTATTGTCTTTGTTTGCAGAAGACTCATCTTTCTGATTACCTTCTACGATTAAGCTTAGACTTTCTTGTATAAAGAAGGCCATTCAGCCACATTCTCTGAAGATGTTTTTCGTGTCAGTCATTGTTGTAAAATCTAGAAAGCGTGGGCTTGTAACTTTTCATTTGAGTTAGTCACACACGATGGACGTTAGCTGCAGAAAGCTGCATCGTTGGTGAAGTCTTCTGGAAGAGTGACTCGGGGGCCACGAGGGACTCGGTTGGAAATCTGCAGAAGACGTTGGTGGGAAGCGTGCGGCTGGAGGCTGGCGTGGCCAACATGCAATGGGTAGGAGAGAAGGGCAGAACCCCAGGAGCACAGAAGGTGAGGGACTAACCAGCTTTTGTTGTGTAATGTTCTGTGTGTAGGAACTTAGGACAGAGAGTGTTGTCTGCTTGCGTGGGGGTTTCTGCATGCTTGCGCAGGGTTTGTTGCGTGCTTGCATAGGGTTTGCTACGTGCTTACGTGGAGTTCGCCACGTAGTCGCTGTATCGAGGAGATCGTGCAAGTCGTGTGGAGCCGCCAGATGGAAAACCATCCTGGGATAGGGCGCTTTCTGCTTACGTAGTGTTCACTACATGCTCGCGTGGGATACGCCACAAAGTCGTTATCACGAGGGGATTGCGCTTGGTTACTTTTGCTAGTCACGTGAACGCGTACACCAAGTCACTGTGGTACAAAACCTTTCAGTCTATGTTTTAAAAATTAGTCACCTGTAGTACAGAACCTTTAGGTCTGTGCTGTAGAGGGTTGACATCTTTAGTACAGAATCTTACAATCTGTGCTGTGAAACCAAGTTACTTTTGGTACAGAACCTTCAGGTCTATGCTGTAGAGGGTTTACATCTTTGGTGCATAACCTTCTGGTATGTGCTATAAAAGGTCTTGTGCTATAAAAGGTCTGTGATAACTGTTCACAACTCAGTTATCTATAGTGCAGAACCTTCAAGTCTGTGTTATAAAAGGTCGATCATGTATCACCATTTGTAATCGTTAAAGTTACGTCTGAGTGAAAACCATCCAAATTTTGGGTGAAAAGTGGATGTAGGCAAGTTGCCGAACCACTATAAAAGTCTTACGTCCTCAAACAAATCGAAATCACATTCATACGTTCTGTCTTACGGAAACCTATCTATACAGTTCTGTTTTACAGAAGCTTTCTTCCGCTACGGGGTTTGTCGAAAAGGAGTTAAAAATCCTTAATTGGACTTTAGCACTAATTCACCCCCTCTTAGTGTAAGAACCTCTAAATTTCTTGTAAAAATACGAACAACGAAAATCAACATTCTTTCTAGAGCCGCAGAGGCACATCTCTTACTCCGACGAGCATGCAAGGTAACAAATACCTAAGGAGATTTGAGGACATACTAGCCTTCCTCTCATATGTACGCGTTGTTTGCACGTCAGGACGATCATTGTTATTGAATGACACTATAAAACCTAAAATGACATAATAAGTAGTAAGACACAGAAACAATTTTCATGAAGAATGCAACACAATATACCTTAACGATATCAATGACTTCAACTAATGCCTCTTTCAATTAGCCTTTCATTTCTTTGTTTGGAGCTTTGTGTTCTTCTTTGAAGCAATTCTTATCCATTAATATCAACTCAAGGTCTTTCATTCCGTCTTCCTATATTTCACTCTTATCAAGAGCAACAATGGGGGTATATGCGTCACCTCTATCCGCCTTGTCTATTCCTCCTTCTACATTTTCATTGTAATCTCCATCACCCTTTTCAATCCTTCCACTAAATTTTCATTGTTGTCGTGTAGCAATGGTCTCATGAGAAGGGTAGAGGGTTGTTTCGTGGGTCGCCTTGTATGGACTATAGTGCTAAACTCCTCCCGTGCTTGGGGAACCTCTTCAACGGTAGTTGTCATATCTTCTTTCTTACTAGGAGCATACTCACTTTTATAAGCAAACACAATCTCGCACAACGCAAGTTGACCACTAACAATGCTGTCCATCATGCCCTTCATCTCCAGTACAGCCACACAAATTATGCCCACCTCTTTCGAAATTTCAGAGACCATGCTTTCGACAGTGGCAACTCCCCTTATCAAATCAGTGGATCCAATAGACGGATCCACCTATACCACTGTGTCCTTTTGTGCCATCATATCTTTCCTTCATCAAATGCCTCACTCGTTGTGTTCGGTGGTCGACTTTTATATAGCAATTACAAAACATAGCATTACCAACATATTTTACAGCGGTTCAAAGCAAAGAAATGCAGTTCCCAATGAGTGAAATACTTGATCCTTCACCGAATCCAAAATTTGGATCTTGTTCCAAAGGAGTGTTAGTCTAGAATTAGTACAAAAAGATCTAGCCAGTAGGAACCCAACGCGCCTATTCGAAATCAATCTACTCATAGATGACTTACTTGCAAAGAAAAATGGCATAACAATCACAAGAAATTATTAGGACACGTCTTCATAACGCAAAAAGTAATGTGAAACATACACATATACAAAATTTACCATTAAAAAGGTGGCACATCCACAAAAATATCATTGCTTTATCTCTTTAATATTTTTCACGATTAGACGGAGGATATTCAAACACGTGGGATGCCCAATGTTAATAGAGTTAGCCGACTCCCAAGCAATGTGAATGTAGTCTTTCCCAATGTGAAAGGTACTCGATGTTCCCATAGGAAACATCCAAGAAGATATAATACAACAAGGCTTTGTAGATGAGATCACATACTTCTGTCATCTTCAAATCATCTTTGACGGTCCCCTCATTGCAAACAATAATAATCGCTCATCAACTCCTACAGTAGAATCAATTAGTACAACTTGATTTTCGTCTTTGGAAATGCCCATTAACTCTGAAATGTTCACAACTAAAACCTGATGCTTTATTTCGTCTATGACTATCACCCTAGAGATATGATCAAAACACTTAATAATGTGTTGCAACATCTCATGCTTTATTCGATTTGAATTAATCTCCAGTAACCCTCCAAAACCAAGATGTATACGTCTTGGACTATATCTTGCTTTGATAGCAAACGTTGTCGATTAAGCAATATTATAATTCAAAAATATAACCCATAGGTATACCGATATTATCCAATTAATGCAATCTTACTACACTATCTTTCCTCCTAGTACTTCTCTTCTTTTGAAAGGGTTTAAGACTTTGTATTTCTCTGTCTTCTTTTGAAAGTTACGCCCATCGCTTTTGAATCCACACGTATTTCTAAAAGCAATTTACAAGAGTCATTGTAACACAATCTATTGAAAAGTTATTATTAAGTCAATGACATCTTCTTACGGTCATAGGCACTTATAATAAAACAGACCTCCTAAAAAGTTCATCTCAATTTTCCTTACTAAAATGATAGGAATAGGTTAATCTCCATCACCAATTCAAACAAACAAAATAATACCCCTTACATATGTAACAGACTTACAAAAAACGTACATACGGTCCTTCTCCAAAAATTGTAGTAAAATCACACTCTAAGTTAGTTTGTTGTTCTATTTCAAATTGCATACAACACAATATAAAGGAAACGTGTTATTTACTCTTACGTCTCTAATCAGCTACATATATCACCAAGACCTTTGAATAGTGAATCGCCCGTATTGAAATACACACAAAATACAACCCTCTGTCGGTAATCCCGTTATTGTAGGATTGACTGATTTACATCTAATGCGGCAATCTTGCAAGAATAAGATTGTCGGTTTGAGGTTTGAGTTTTTGATGGGCCCTTTCTACTACGGGCTTACGTCAATAGAGGGCCTACATCTAATGTTTTCAGCCATCATCGATAGTGAAACACGAGATGCGCAAAAGCCTAGTTGAATGATCACATGAATCTTAACGAGCAATCATGTATTGTCTTTATACAATAACCAAAACATAAATGAATCATTAATTTTATTCCAAAAGAAATTTTATGAAACAAAATAAAATAATGATGCTAAAAATAAAAGTACAACAAAGGTTGGATTTCAATCCAAATTTCAGAGCTGTGTGTGCCAAAAACCAGAATTTGATGAGGGATCTCATTAAGAAGGTTGACAACAGAGAGAACGAGGTTTTATAGGAACTACTATTTCATGTAGAAATGCAGAGGGAAACCGTGTTGCCTGCCGATGGGGGTGTCTAACTATTGCAGGAGAATGCTTGAGGATAAATACATGTCAATTCTCACACAAGTTTGGGTCATTCATTGAGGATGGAAGAACGAGAAATTTCACGAAGGGCTTTCATTTCAGCCAGATCTTGAGTATCACATAGCGATCCTACAAAACTTGGAGAGCTTGTGAAAAGGCTTTCCACGACCTCATGCTCACCAATTACTTTTTGTTGTAATAGTATGGCAGTAAGAAGGGGGTTGAATTAGTGCCTTAATATCTTTAGCACTTTTTCTTCTTATATCTTATGACATAAGTGCCTTTCTATAAAAATACTGAACGCAAGATTACTAAAGATTTATAGTGGTTCAAAAATCAATATTGTCTTTTCTGTTAATTAGCTGACACACAAGATTTATAGTAGTTCAAAAATCAATATTTACGTCCACTCTCCCGGCGCTCACCTTAATGAAGGTGTATACACTATTTAGAGAACAGGGGAAATTACATATGTACGCTTCTACCCAAAATGTGAACCTACACAATCACACTATGACTAACTCCAATTCCTTACTGAGCCCGTGTCTACCACACACCTACAGGATCACTAGTCCTGCGACTTCACTTACACACCACCTATGTGACAAACAATCTGAACAAAGAGATCAGCTACAGAACAACAAGCATGCAGCTGTAGAAGATCGCTCTCTTGAGTGGGGATTGGCTCGATAAATGATCAGAATGCTCTCAAGCATTTTAGATTGGTGAAGACATACGGATTTCTAGTAAGCTCTAAGTAGGAACGTTAGTCTTCATGTCTCTTTCCTCCTTGTATTTCAAACTTGAGGCTGATGAAGCTTTGTCAAAATATGTGTTACGGCTAGATGATTTCTTGCCTTGCTCTCTGTGATACGATCCTGTAGGATAACTTCCAAAAACACTTTAAACATTATCCATAAATTATCAGATGAATAAATAAAGTTTAAGGCAAAAGACAATGCATTTTGCATAGAGCTTGTATTTTGTATCAGTAGTAACAATTCTTTTCGTATCTAAGATTGACTTTGGGATAATTTGTTTTCTTAATATGGAAACATTCCCATCTCTAAATTATTCTCACCATAATCGGGAGATTTCAACCTTATCAAATCGATGTCAAATTCCATAATTATAGGATCACCATAGTTAAGGAAATATATCTCATGATATCTTTCCTAAACTAATCCTGGATTGACGTTGATGAACAAGTCACATTTACGAAAGAACCTAGACGTGAATAAGAATTAACATTAAGTCATGTATGAATAATCATCCCTTAAGCACTCGTATATAATCAATCTCCAGCACAGAAAATCATTATCAACGGATAAGCACTTCTATAACTGTTGTATGCACTCCAGCAAGGAGAGTTATAGCTCGTATTATACAAGTGCTTATCTCTGCATCAGAGATAGTGGACATTGATGATGAGTCCAGTATACAGAATGCCACTTCTGAGAACTAGAACTCTTTCTCCGTTGAGGTCTTTCACATAACTCTTTTCGTATTGCTCAGATGACATAAATCGTCTTCTACACTTGAAGTCATATTTCTCTGTATACTTAAATAACGCATTAGCAATACTCACACCTTGCCATCATCGAAACATGATTATATCAATAATCTCACTCTTTTTGATGATATCAAAAACATACATATCTGGATAGTTGATGGTTTGAATAGTCTTACAAATTTCTTTGTTGTGAGATGGTTGAAGCATAAGTTACTTTTTCCAATAACTCTCCATAAATCTAAACAAGATAATTTCAATCTAAATTCTAACTTGCTCAGATCAAAGATGGTTTCATATACGAACTTTGATTTTGAGTTTGATTAATGTTCGTTAACTTAACTCGTGGAGAGCACGTAAGGGATTTAATTCGGTAATCCTCTTACGTTCGGGCTATCCCTCGTTACACGACCCTCACTTTGTTTCATTATTCTTTTTATACAATTAAACGCTTATAAAATCTAAAACTAATAAATTGGTGAGGAAGGCACGGTATAAAAGAGCTCAGCGATGTTACAAAAAAATGAAAATTGTTAAAAATAAATTACTCTAATCCGTATCTTAATCTTTTTTCACCTTCTACATAAATAAATAAAAAATTCTCTTTTTTTAAAATGGGATTGAATTTCAAAGACATCGGAAATGGATCAAAGCTAAAAGGTGGGGGATATGGCGACAAAATCGTTTAAATCTTCACGGTTTCCAATACTTCAAATTTATCGATGTTTTATTTATTAAAAAAAAATCCATAACTTTCCGTAGACTAAGAAATCATTTAAACTGTTAATTGAACCTTTGTCCCCCCCCCCCCCCTTTTTTAGCAATCGAATAATATTTTTCAATCTGGTGATGTCTTGATTTGGAGTATAGAAATGATTGACTCCCCAAGTGTTTCGATCAAGCTTATGAAATCGAAACACATACAACACAAACAATAAATTATACAAGGAAGACCGGTTATGCAGCCTCCTCCACAAGCACTGGTCACCAGGCACCCTCTGTCGGAGGAGTTGGACTTGGAGATCTGTTTACATTGATGATATTCAAAAGAGGAAAGTACGATAATGAACATGAGTCGTACGGGATCGGAAGTACAGGGTCCTCATTGAATTGAAACTCCTTTTCCAAATACTTCTGTTTTCATGTTATATTTTTATTATTATTTTTATTCATTTAATTTATGCAGTGTGGATGAGCATTTCTGATGGGTTCGCACGTGACCATTTCTCACTATGGTCGGCCTCTGTTTAAGCGTTAACGGAGGGGGAGAGAGAGAGAGATTCCGGACTCCTGGAGTTTGACTGCGATGAACCGTGCTTAACACCTCTACGACCGACACAGGGATCATCCTAGCTGCCGACGACCTGGCTTGGTTGTTCTCACTGCATTCCATCTGCAAGGCCAACACATTCTCGTCCCTTTTTCCCTTCATTTTTCCCTTACTTTCGGCCAAGACAAGCAAACAATGGTCCCCGTCCTTTCATTCCTCGTACCCCTTCTAGAATAACACCCTTGTTTTTTCTCTTCATTCGTTTTCACTGACCAATCTTAGCAATATATTATTAAAAATGAAATTAAAAATATTTTCATTTAATAATTTAAATTTTTAGGATAATTGAATCAATCATTGTAATATCAAATTTAAAGGTGTTGACACGATGTTAACACAATAGGTTATTTTGGGCCTATTTCTGACAAAGCCTAAATAAGCGTGAAGCCCTTAGGGGGAGTAACCCTGTAATCAGGGTTACAGACTATTTGACTGAGTAGTAACCCTGTAATCAGGGGAAGTCTATAAGCTTACGCCTGCATAGGACACACGTCAAAGGGAACGGTTTAATAGCCCCGAGATAAATGGAGCGTACAACCCACGTCTGAACTGATGCACGTCTTAAAAGACAATTAATTAAACCCGAAGTCAGAGGAATCTACGACCCACGTCTACACGAGTGGAAGTCAGTTTGTTGGCTCCGAAATTTTTGGGGGTGGTTAAGTCTGGAAGATCTTCAGAAGGTCGTAACAGACTGAGTATAAAAGGGGGAGATCTCCCTCAGAGAAAATCACGAACAAATCAGTCAACAGAAGCTTATCTTGCTCGTCTCCCCTTAGCTGTTAGTTGTTAGAATTCTCCGACCAGGGCGAAACTCTTAAAGTTTCATTGGTCTTCACTTCCACCAACAAAGTGAGCAACCGTAGCTCTAGTAACAAATCCTTGCCAGCACTCCAACGCTAGGACGAGCCACCGTAGTCCCGATACACATTTCCGCCTTCGACTCCAACGCTAGGACGAACCACCGTAGTCCTGATACGCTTCTCCGCCTTCGACACCGCCATCATGGTGAGCCACCGTAGCATTGGTATCCACATTCGCCTCTACATCCGACCACATACTGTCCACCAAGCCCAGCAACCGAGTTGTGTCAGCCAAGGAGTGCAAATCTACGGCACTCTGTCATCAAGTCTACAACGACGCTGCCCAGATTCTCGAGTCCGGAGTGCCCAGCGTCAAGTCCACGACATCCTTCACCGTCCAGACCTGCTGAATTATAGTTTCCAGCGTCAAGTCTATGACCCCGCTCCGAGTCTACGGAGCACAGTAGCCAGTCTACGACCTTACTACCGTCCTCGTTTTTATTTTTATGGTTGTAAGCATTCTTTACTTATTTTAAAAAATGTTTGCATTCAATCAAATTCTTTCAATTACTTACTGGCGACCACATTTATAATCCCTGTGAGTCTTATTGCCAAATATTTTCGACGTGATTCGTTTTCGACGCGTACGGTGAGAATTTTATCCTCGTTAATAATAGAAAGAATTAAAAAAATGAAATAAATGCCACAAAGGAAAGTTAAAACCTCGTAAAACGTAAAAAATAATAAAAAAAATGCAAAAATGGTCAAATATGTCTAATCCAGGACGAAGTTATCTAGGATTTCTGTTTTCTTTTTCTTCCTTATCCCCGATTCATTGCTCCGTGAATCACAAACTATGAGAGAAAACAATTTTTTCTTTTTCCTTGTCCTTGTCCCCGTTTCATTTCTCTATGAATCACAAACAATCAGAATTTTTTTCTCTTTAGAGTTGCCGCATTTAGCTGACTTTAAGAGCCACGTTCATCCTTAAAAATAGTATGATATCATGTCTTCGCTTTTTTCTTTTTTGCGTTAACACCCCTTTCAATTAAGTTAAATTTTTTTAAAATTTGATTATTATTATTAGACCGATTTATAGCATTAATTTTTAGTTGATTTTTTTCTGATTAAACTCATTATTTGACGTCATTAATTTAACTTTAGTTTCCACCCGACGATTATTATGACACTAATTATTCGGCACAATAAACTCATTTCAGGCCTTTGTATTCATCCAAAACTGAATATAAAAAAGTTAAATAAATCACGACCGTAAATTAAACATTTAAAAAATATTTATAAGCCTAATAACAATTTTTTTAAGTTGAAATCAAAAAAGAAAATTGAAGATTTGAGACCTCGTACGTATATTTTTTATTATTATTGTGAGCGGTGATCAGTGACATTTATTTTCTTGAAAACAAGAGGATCAAAGTGGGATTCCCCGAGAAGAGAGGGGCGTACGTTTTACTTGTTAATCTCTTCTGAACATCTACCGTCCCTGCGACTACCTAAAAGATCTACGATTTCGTATTTAATAAAATTAATGATTTTATTAATACGCGAAAGAACAGTGACAATGCTTTTACAAAGTGAATTGTACAATTACTTTCTTTTTATTATGACTATAACTAAGATGCAACATCTGACACTTGAAAAATCTTGATAAAACCTGTCCAAATACACTCAAAGGGGTTAGTCGAGAGACTAAGCACAACCCTCTAAGGAAACAACAAGCAACCAAAAGCAATTCATTCGTGTATCTTGCGATTGAGACATTAACCCGCGATTTTATGTTAGAAATCCATCATCCTCTTTAGCACCCAAACCAACACTAATTCAGCGCAAAAGCAATCTTATTGGCCTTTTGCTTTGGATTAATCGAATCACATCAATCAACACGACTCGAATCCTCCAATCCGAGCACGTTCAGCCATGAATCCTCTCATTCATGTCGTTCATCGGCTTCCTTGTGACAACCATTACTTAGCTAATCCACGTCCTTCTTGAGTCCTTTACGGGGCAGATCCTCCCATCCAACCCCTATCCATTTGTACTCTTAAGGACAGCCCATGACCGTGCCAAACATTACGTGGATTTTCTTCCGCTCGTGCATCATTCTTATGGACCTTCGGTTCTCATAGGTACTCAAGCATTAGAAGCATTTCTCCACTTGTTCAATTCAATAACTCATTGAATTTAGTCAAGGCGCTTACACTCTGACCTTCACCATTAATCTTATGTACGCACAAACAATCGAGTCCAATACACACACGTCTCCACGATTATATCATAAGAAATCTTTAATTCAGAATCGTTCATTCTCCCAAGACTAACATTCCTTTCCTTTCTTATTGCCCTGGGGTACAAGCTTCACGAGGCTGCCCTTTGTCCTTCCATGATCCTCTACGAATTTCATAAACCCACAACAAAAACACACTCCATCTATTTCATAACATACCATCAAACACCCAAGATTTTGAGTGCCTCTTTCCTTCCTCACAAGGTTCGACCACTCTTTCCCTTTGGATGCTCGGAATACCCTCACCCTATATTCCGAGGAAACCGGTCATCTTTCACCCTTTTCAAGTACGCACAACCACATACATACATATCAAACAGCCTTACACGTGTACAACCCCACCAATAGGGTCCGAGTTGCCTTCTCTTGCCTTTCAAGGTTTCGGACATCTCATCATACCCCTTCCCACAACTCTATGTTCTTTTCAAGACATCATTAACAACCCCACATACCCAACAAAATAAGGGCAAGCAAGTAATAAGGCCATTTTACGAAAATAAGATATAGCAGGAGGGAAGGAACGTACCTATCTTCGGGCTCCTTGCACAAGAGTTCGAGTTTTCTCCTTCTCCGTGCCACTTCACCGTAAGAAGGGTGTCTCCGCACACCCATATTTCGCATCCCCGTACGTCGCCGAGTCTTCCTTGCACAAGCCTCCACTTTGACGTTCTCAAGCCGTCACCACCATCCCTTCCTCTTCTTCTCGGATTTTCTTTCTTCTTCTACCCGTATCTCCCTCCCCTCCGTAATTATTTTATTGTTATTTTTAATTTCAACCCCTTCGTGGCTTGTGGGGAAAGCTTCATGACCCAAAACATTATCAACTTCATTTAATCCCTGTTTGGGGTCTATTTGTCCCGGTCAACTTAGTTGACTAATCAACCCAAGTTTCCCCATTTTTTTTGTGGTCAACTTGCTCATGTCTCCCTTGGGCATTGGGGATTGTCTTCATGGTTAAAGGTTGGGCGGGCCTTAGACGATAATAATCATCCAATACTACTCAGGTTGCCCTATTCATAATGCACACTTGACCCCATTTCCTATTCCTCATTCAATCCCATGCACAAGTCATACTCTAATAGTTGGAAAATTAATAAAAATTTGGGTCATTACACTATGATCTTCGAACCCCGTCCCACTTAACCTCATCCAAAACCATGTTTCCTGATAACCACCCAACAAAACAAAGGACCACAACACCCCCTACCAACCTTAGCCCCGGAATTAAAAGTGCCTCAAATTAGAAGTCGACATTAAAATTAACTTGGACTTGTATTCACCACGAGCTTTATTACTAAATACTGTTAGACCGAAAAATATTTACGAATTTATTGTTGAAACTTTCAAAATTCCTATTTTACAATTATGGACCCGAACTTTTATAATTCGACTTCGATATACAAAGAAGTCAAACTCTAAGAGTTCGAGTTCGGCCATGTAAGGTGAACTTAAACTCTATGAGTTTGACCTTCTAACACTTAACATTTTTCTTCATTTCTTTAAGGAAGTTGAACTCATAGATTTCGACTTCTTATTATTGATGGCCTCATTTTCGTCTTCCCCCTCTGTCCCTCTCCCCCTTTTGCCCTCCTCTTCAGTCAATTATTTTTTAAAATATAATAAGTCGACTTCCTTGATGAAGGGAAGAAAAATATTTAAGCGTTAAAGTTTATGTAGAAAGTACGAAGTCGAACACGTAGAGTTTGAGTTTGTGCCATTTAAGTACAATTCAAACTCTTAGAATTCGGATTGAAATTTTAAAAATTTCAAACAATTATTCCGCCTGCCTACTGTCTCATAAAAGCAAACAGACAAATACTTTAGTTCACACGCAGACGAGTGATCGGGACACTTGCCAGGTCAGCTACACACACCACAACCCCCCCCCCCCCAAAAAAAACAAGAAATAAACCACTTAATATAAATATATTTGTTCGTTTATTACATTAAAAAGGAATTAAGTTACATCTTTATGGTCGCCTTATACATTTGGATCCGAATATCCTCATGTTACCATCATTTCCGATTTTTTTTTATATTTTTCTCTGTAACTATCATTTGGGACGATTTCATAAAAAGGATCACAAGTTCGACTTTATCCTCAATGGGAATTTCCATAATTTTCTCCTGATTCTTTGTTTCATTGTCAGTCCCATCTCATATATCCCCCTCCCCCTTCTCAATACACAATATCTTCTCCCCTCTCATGATTTTTTTAAGACCATAAATTTATTTATTTTTTTTGAACTTTTGATAAATTACTCTGTGAAGATATTTTCTTTTCAATTTCTAAATAGATTTAAATTTTTACTGTTGTTATTAATTTCCATTCTCAAATAGACGCGTCCGCCATCTGATTCGAGGACTAAGGAGTCAGTCAGATGTATCCGAGAGTTCTGTAGGTTGCAAGATATTTTAGGTTGGGCGTGGCTAACTGACTAGTGTCATGGCTAAAATTTCGTATACGAAAAGAACACTGTTGTTTCTCTCTTTATTTCGATCGACCATCGAAAATGTACCGGTCCGAACAGTACCGTACACCTTTTTATTTAACCTTTTTTATTATTCAGCCACGAAATAACGGTCGATGGGCCGACCGTGGCTACAGAGTTCTTTTTTGGTTAATCAGAAAGGTTTTTATTTTCCTTTCGATTAAATTCCAAAATGTATTTATTATATGTAAAAAAGGAAAAGAGATTCCATGTCTTTAGCTTTAATGGTTGGTTACAAATGTTACATTGAGTGCGAAGCTGGTTCACTCAATATAAGTTTATCTTCTTTAGATAACAATTAGTCCTCCTGATCACCCACAAAATTAGATATATAGTCCTTAATATTATGTAATTAGACCTCCATTCTCAACCAAATGATAATGACAAATTGCTTGCGTAACATGTATATGGAAATTATTACCTTTTTTACGGGTACCACAAGTTTGGTTCGTTCAAGAAAGTTCGTACCGAAATGTAATAATACGAATTTTAATTATTTCAGGGTGCTTTGTATTCCACGTCCATTTCGATAAGTTCGCATCGATAATTCGTTCGGTTCAAGAAAGTTCGTAACAAGTTTGTTCCATTCTGGAAAGTCCATACCGGATGTTCGTTTCGTTTAGGAAAAGTTCATACCCCGACTTCATTCTGCCCACGACAATTCATATCAGAAGTTCATTCTTCTCACGAAAGTTTGGGCGGCAAATTCGTTCCTTTAAGAAAGTTCATACCCCAAATTTGTTTCCTTCACGAAATTTCGTATTAGAAGTTCGTCCGTTCCAAAAGTTGTATTTCAATTTCGTTTCGCTCAGAAAGTTCGTACCCGAGTTCATTCCGTTCAAAAAAGTTCGTATCGAAAGTTCGTTAGTTCAAGAAAGTTCGTACTCCAAGTTTATTACATTCTTAAAGATTTGCGCCGAAAGTCCATTACATTATGGGAAGTTACAGTATTTTCATTCATTCTGTTAAGGAAGTAAGTTCACATCTTCAAACCATGTCACTAATTTGGCTTTTCATTACATGAATCGTGTTTGTTAACCGCGTCAGGGGAATCACGAACAACGTTACCGAATTTACGGTATTAATTTCCACTCGGGTTCTGGTCGCGTCGAAAACGGATCACTTCTGTCACCTGAGCACTTGTGACATTTGCTGCGGGGACTTCTGTCGCCTGAGCACTTGTGACATGTGCTTGAGTCGAAAGAAAACTCTTCGTCTTCTTCCTTCGAGCTTTCTTGAAAACCTCGTAGACTTTTCTGAAACTCTCATTTCTTTGCCTTGACCATGTCTACTCTCGCTTCTTTCCAATGGCACTCCCAGCGCGTTGGACCCTCCGGCGTGGTCCAGACCGGCGACAACGGGCTGACCTTGGGTCCTGTCCTTGACCCTGCCCTCTTTCTCGGCGTGGTACCTCATGAGTACCTAATCACGGAGTCCCAAATCCCCAACTGCTGGGATGACTTCGTGGAACCCCTAAACTGGGAGAAGAAAAGCGGCTTCCTGTGCTTCCCCTCCATCAAGAAACCAGTGGTGCAGAAGTGGTTCTCCACTTGGCTAGGGAAGCTGGAGCACAGGCTGAAGGTTTGCGGCCTTTGGTCATTCGTCAAACTGTCTCTGGTCACGAAGCGTTGTGACCCTCGGGTATGTGCTAGTCTGCTTCCTTTCTGGAACGACTCGATGAACTGCTTTTACTTCTCCGAGGGTCCTATGACCATAACCTTGGAGGACATCTATTTCTTTACGGGGAGCTATGTGGCTGGCGCCCCTGTCCGCCTCCATCTTGTAGACTACGATCACCACCCCACAGAAATGCTCCAGATTCTGAGCATGGCGAGGAGGCACTTAGAGATGGTCGAGGGCCAATCTCTTGCCGTCTGGGGAAAGGCTGAAGTGGTCGAGTTCTTCAGCGTCTGGCAGAGGAAATACGTGTTTTGCTTCACCGGTAAATGGGTGCCGAAGTTGGTTTATGGAGTCGCCAACTTCCTGAGCTCTGCTTCCAGCGAGATCGCCTGGGCCCCATTTCTGTTGGGGTTGGTCTACCAAGGGCTGAACAAGGCGACGACGTGTAGCAGCCTCTTCCCAAGGTATCCAGCCGACGGCACCCTGTGTCTTGTGCATCTATGGTCCTGCTTGTGGATGCCAGGACTCACAGGGTACCAGATGCCCTCTGGGCCACTCCAGTTGGGTGCTACGGGACTCACATGTTGGAGACTTGCTGCCAATCCAGGGACAAATGGTTATATGCCTCTGTGATAGGGCATATACGTCACATTGTAGATACCGGGCGGAGTGAGCGCCGCAACTAGATCCCCGTCCCTGCCGGCCACCCAATTTTAAGGCGCCAACGGAAGCTCACCCCGGGCTTATACTGGGACTCGGTTTTGACCGGTAGGGACCTGGTCTGTGTGTCGGAGGGGGGTTTTTCCTTTGAAGTCTACAACCCCCAACTATGTACAAGGCAGGTTGGCTTTGTTCAGAGCTCTTCGGTGCCCTTCTCCGACACCTCCAACGTCCCGATCAACACGAGGGTTTCCGGCATTTTTTCCAAGGAATCCCTCCAGGCCTCAATGAGTCTCATGGCCAGGAAGGCAGAGCTCCAGGACATGGAGTTTTCTTTTAAGTCAACCCCAGTTTTGGTGACATAATTCTTTACTGTTCAGTGGGCAGTTACATTCGACATCCTGCTGAAGAGGATGTCATTCCTTCGGACCTCCATGGAGCCGGATCTCTACCTGTCCTCTGATATGATGCTGAAGACAGGACAGCGGCCACCTCCTGGTATAGACTTATACTCATCTTCCTTGCCCTTTGAATTGAGAATTCTTATCTAATATAAATTGCAGTCTTGAATGTAGACTCAGGGGACTCATCACCAGAGAGCGGCACTCCCCCCCAGGCTAGGCGTCTAACTCGCCTTCGTCGGGAAGCTCTTGCCTCTACAAGCAAGAAGGTCGAGCAGGGAGAGGCCAGCAAGCGCAGAGCTCCAACCCCTGAGTCCTCCGATTCTGAGCATTGTTCTCAGGAAGACAACCACGACTCTGAGCCCGCCCGTCCTCGAGAAGTAGTATGCAATCTTGTGTTTATGCCATTTTTTGTTTTAAAGCCTAAATCACCTTACTCTCTCTCCAGGGTCCAAGTCAATCCGGGGAATCTGACCCTGAGGAAGATTCTAATGATGTTTCTATACTGATGTTTAACTTCAATTTGTAGAATATTCCTTCCCCAAGCCCTGAAGTCCCAGCGGCTGAGGAGCCGGAGGCCACTGCCGCTACAACAGAGACTGCCACTCCAGAGGTGGTGGGTGCGACAAGCACTAACCCTTCTGTTGTTGCAGGTCCATCATCGGCCATCCGACCTCCCAGCCAGCCGTCAAGCGAGACACCTAGGGAAGGTTCTCCAAGTTGCTTGAGTGACTTTGATCGTCTGATGGCGAATGTAGACCGTGTTGGTAAGGTCCTTCGCCTTGAGACCTTCTCTGAAGACCAGTTCAAGGACCTTCAAAGCTGCATCAAGGAGATCGAGGACTCTCCAGCCGCTACTATCGAGATGCAAGCAGCTTATGACGAATTCAGAAGGCAATTCTGGACCGAGTGGCTGCGTACATACAAGACTTTAAGGCGGCTCGCGGTGCCGAGTCCAGGATTGCCGACTTCCTAAAGAAACGCGTGGAAGGAGAGGCTGATGTGAAGCTTCTCAGGGGACAGAGGCAGGATTTGACTCGCCAGCTTGCACAGGTTCAGGCCAGGATTACTGATCTTTTGACTCTTGAGAAAGATCTCAAGGGACGGGCCTCTGCTCATGCCTCTGAACGGCAGGACCAAGATGAATTGAAGTCTTGGTTTCGTTAGAGGAATGAAGTCACCATAAAGAGGAACCGAGCCAAGGTTCTAACTTTCCTGTTTGTGGAAGCAGCAAACGGAGTGCCTCAACCAATCGCGGTGAGTTCAAGTTCCAGGCGGTGACGTTTTAGTTTTTTTCTTCTGAGGTCTCAAGGGATGACACCCTTAAAACAAACTCATTTTTTACTAGCTGTAGACTAAGGCCCCAAGGGATGACACCCTCTAAACAAACTCTCTAGTCTAGAGCTATATAGTATACTTGTAAATTCAATTCTTAGCAATTTGTTCCCATATAAATGGGAAGCGTTTACTCAGAATCTTTTTGTGAGATTCCCAAATGGTCTTCCTATAGTGTTTCAGGTACTTGCCATTAATTTTTAGAGGTTGTCTGACTCCTTCAAGGGTTGACAATCTGTAGCTATTTGCTGAGAAGGTCTCACTTACATGATATGGTCCTTCCTAATTCGGAGACCACTTTCCTAGAATCTGGTCTTTAGACTTTAAGGGTAAGACCATCTTCCGATTTGAAAGTGCTTATGAACAACTTTTTTGTTGTAGTGACGGGCTATCTTCAACTTGTGTACCTCTATCTTGTCTACTACCTCCAGTCTCTTTCTTTCCAACTCTTCCAAGGCAATATGCATAGCTTCGTCTTGTAGACAAGGTTAGCTGACATGAAGCGACTTGTACCTCATTTCAATGGGCAACACTGCGTCATGGCCGTAGACTAGCGCGAATGGAGTTTCCCCAGTGCTTTCGAGCTTAGTGACTCTTAGAGCCCAAAGTGTATCGTTCAGTACTTCGTGCCATTTCTTTGGATTAAGCCCGACCATCTTTTGAATGTTATTTTTAATTAACTTATTGGAGGCCTCAGCCTGTCATTTGCTTGAGGTTAATACGAAGTGGAATTCAGGACTGAGAAGCCAAACTCTTCGGCAAACTCCCCCACTCCTGACTTGTTAAAAACCATCCCGTTGTCTACAACAATGTTTTGGGGAATGCTGAATCGATAAATGATACAAGTCCACAAAAAACTAATGACTTCATTATGGTCAATTTTCTTATAGACTTGTGCATCTACCCACTTGGTGAAGTAGTCTGTTGCGACCAAGATAAACGCATCCCCTCGAGTAGAGTGAGGATGAAGCTCGCCTATCACATCTAGAGCCCAGGTCCTGAAAGGCCAATGTTTGATCACAGGGGTAAGGTCAGCTGCTGGGGCACGAGTTATCGGGCCATGTCGTTGGCATTCTTGATATCCTTTGACCATTTCAATGCAATTTTTCATCATTGACGGCCAGTAAAAACCATGTCTACGAATAATCCAACACATTTTTATCCCTGCCTGGTGTGACCCACAGAGTCCCTTGTGAGTCTCCAACATTATTGGAGTAGCTTCATCTAAATCTACGCATCTTAAAAGGACCCCACTTGTATCCTTCCTATAGAGTACACCGTCCAAGAGGACGTATGACAGCGCCTGAACTTTGATTCACTGTTTGGCCTCCTGACTGGGGTCTGATAAGAAGTATACTATTGGTTTCCTCCAGTTTTTATCTTGGCTCATTATGTCTACGGTCATGATATTGTCTTCTGACTGCAGATGCAATCCTATTTCGGGTATGTTACCCTGTTCTGTCTTGTTTTTGTATCCTGAAGCTAACTGCACTAGGCTATTAGCTACTACATTTTCATCACGTCTCACAAATTGAAAAGTGATATCTTCAAATCGTGCGACTAGCCGCTGTACTATCTCGAAATAGGGCAGTAGCTTGCCTTGACATGTACATTCTTTGTTAACTTGGTTAATGACTAACTAAGGATCTCCCCTGACACGAGCTTGCTTTGCCTTTAGTGCCATGAGTTCCTTCAGTGCAGTTATTAATGCTTCATACACAGTAGCATTGTTGGTGGGTATTATTTGTAGACGAAAAGCTAATCTGATGTCTTTACCCATCGGGGATATCATATGAATTCCTATCCCAGCTCCATTCTTAGTGGATAAGCCATCGAACCATGCCTGCCAGATGTCTTCAGTCGCCTCTTCTTGTTCTATAGACAAGGCCGGGTCATGGTCGACGAGAAAATCAGCCAGTGCCTGTCCCTTGACCAACTGTTGAGACTTATATCTCAAATCGTATGGAGACAGGATTAGGCTCCATTTGCTAATCCGTCCACTTAACAATGGACTCTCAAAGAAGTACTTGATAATCGGCGACTTGTATACAACGTAGACTTCGCCGTTCCCAATTTTTTGTCTGAGCTCCATGATGGCACAAAATACCGATAGACACAACTTTTCCTTTGGAGCATACTGGACCTCAATTGGTGTCAATTGCTTGGACAAGTAATAAACGGCCCTTTCACGTCCACTCTCATCCATCTGCGACAGCATAGCCCCTATGGTCGTTCCAGTGGCAGCTACATAGAGAATGAAAGGTCTCCCGTACTGCGGGGGTATCAGAACTGGTGGATGCGTTAAATACTTTTTCAAGGCATTGAATGCTTCCTCGTGCCTCTCTGTCCACTTGTAATCGATTTTTCTCCTTAATAGGTTGGCAAATGCCTCAGTCTTTCCTGCTACATTTCCAATGAATCTACGCAGGTAATTCACCCTTCCAAGGAAAGCCTGTAATTCATTTTTGCTTCCTCGTGCTGCTAAATTTTGGATAGCTTTTACCTTGTTTTGGTAGACTTCAATGCCGCGTTGATGTACTAAGAAACCCAAAAATTGCCCCGCTTTAACTCCAAAAGCGTATTTAAGTGGGTTTAGTTTAAGTTGATGTTTTCTCATTTTCATGAAAGCATTTCGGAGATGGTCGACATGAAGTTCTTCTGTGATGTTGTTTTATGTATATCCTCCTCTGCGATGAAGATCTGGTTATAACCAGAGAAACCATCCATGAATGACATAATCTGGTGCACTGCTATCTTCTCTATAAGGGCATCCGCGACAGGCATGGGATACTCATCTTTTGGAGTAGCACGGTTCAAATCTCTAAAGTTTATACAGACTCTGATTTTGCCATTCTTCTTCAATACGGGTACGATACTAGAAATCCATTCCATATAACGTGACGTCCTTATGTACCCTGCTCGAAAAAGCTTTTTAACTTCTTCAAAAACTAGTTGTGTTACCTCCCAAGTCATGCGCCTTGGTGCTTACTGTACCGGCTTAAAATCTTTCTTGATGGGAAGGGTGTGTTCCACTATTCTACGGTCTAACCCTGGCATCTCAGTATAATCCCAGGCGAAGCAGTCCTTAAATTCTTCAAGTACTCCTTTAATCGCATCAAAGAATTCTTTATTAAGCGAAGAACTGATTAAAAGAATCCTAGGAGAAGTCTCGCTTCCCAGATTAACACTAATTAATGGGTCACACGGTGTCATCAAAGACTCGCGGCCCTCGGTTCCACCTAAATCGGTAGACACGGGCTTATTACAAGCATCGGGCGCTCTAAGCGCTCCTGAATTTTTTGAGAGCTAAGAGATGGGTTGTCAACAGTAATGATTCCCCTGGTAGACTTGGAGTCGTCGAAGGACATCGGCGACCGCTTCATTTCCTTTGTTACTCTGGTCCATAAATCCCTTCCTTTAGGAGTCTGTCGGGCTCCAACTCCGTGACAGCGTTCTGGTGGCTCTTCGCAACTTCTCCTTTACCACCTTCGTTATCCTTTTGGCCGTTCGCATCTCTCCTTACGGGGTTTTCACCTGAATTGTCCTCTTGTAGGACTTCTTCTATGTCCTTTGCAGTAAGCTCGTCTCCCCATCTAGATGGAGCGATTGGGTCTGTCTCCGGCTTAGGGTGTGATGTCCCGTAATCCACAATATAATCAAACTTTCCAGATGGTTGGCCAAGAGGACCTACAGTAGGGTCGCCCAGCTTATATCGTTGCTCCAGAGTAAGGTCCTTGACAGTCTTGCTCGTTTCTGCATGCAAGATACCTTTGTCACAACAAGAGTATTCATCAGCCTTAATAATCTCAACTTTAGAGTCGATCCATTACATCAACTCTCTATGTAATGCGGATGGGATGGCTGCAGCTTTATGGAGCTAATCGCGGCCCAACAAAGCATTAAAAGTATGAATTATGTCTATCACAAAGAAATCAGTTTCCTTCCCCTGGCGACCCACTTCTAGGTGCACAGAGAAGACCCCTAAACATTCAGATTTCCTACCATTAAAGCCACTCACAGCGATATTGGTTTTAACCAAGTCGTGAGGCTTATATCCAAGCATTCTAAATCTGGACAGATGAGGCACGTTTTTCGTTGCTGCATTGTCTACAAGGACCCGACTCACCACGGTACCATCAAAGGTAGCGGTGATGTACAAAGAGTGCATGTGTTGCTTCATTCTATCAGATGGTTTCTTCAACCAATGAAGTGGAAAACCTGTCGGATAGTCTGGCGAACAAGGAAGAGGCACCTTACCTCTTACGGTTTCCACTTTTCGGTTATTGGCGAAGTCTACAGGCAAGGTGAGAGCGTTACAGTGCACAATCCTTTTTTTGCCATCAGCATCACTTGGAATTTCACTCCGAAGAGGGGTGTAATCAAAACTTGAGGCAGGCCCTTCTGAATGGTCCGTAGACTCGATATACTCTGCTTCAGTGTTCGATTCCTTTGCAGACACTCTGGCAGGTAGAGCGGCCCCTGAGAGGGTAGGCCCACTAGGCCTTTTAGCGACGTGACTTAGACGTCTGTCCCTTCTCTTTCGAGCCCTTGGTGGCAAAAAGGTCTTGCCAATTCCTTTCTGCCAATGTTTCGAGGGGTTAACTGCTTTGATTACCCTTGATCTCTTAGAACCAAGGAGAGATTGACATACCTTGACAAAGCCTCTAGTGAATGGATCATATCCCACTACTGTCCGTGTTGGTACCTGCTGCGTTTTTGAATAATTGTTAGTTTCACAAGTACCTGTGACTGTAGAGTGCGTGGGTTTGACCACGATCTCTCCATTTGAAGACAAGTCTACATGCTTGAGGAAATTGTTGACACAGCAGGGGGTGCAGAGTTGAGTAATTAGGATCATGTTCTGAGCTATTAGCTTGCATTTCTGACACAACATCCCTTCATCAAGGAACTGAGCTATTGGTGGTCCTGTCCGGGGTGCCTGGATGTCTACTTTAGGCGTTCCGTGTCTTGGCTTGCCCACTTAGAGCAGAGGTTGGATGCCACTTGTCTTGTCATCCATATGCCAACAGCAGATGTTGGATGCCACTTCCTTGACCGGGCAGGTGACTACACCTTTGTCAGCCAAGCGGCGGAAAAGGGCATTCGCTATCATGGTCTCCCCGAGGATCTTTATGTCTTGTAGGGAAAAATCAGTATTAGTCTCGATGAAGTTGATGTCTACATCAGAAACATCGAACATATGAATGGTAATTTCATCGTTCAAAGGCCTGTCGTCGACCATAGTGATTTCGTCTACTTCAGGGAAGCATAATTCTTTCGACTATATAAGGTCTTGAATCATGTTCCTAAATGATAGACAATCCCTGGTCGTATGTGTGAACGAAACATGTCTACTTCAAAGGTGTCCAACTGATATGCGTGTTTAGACTGAGCCTCTTCCATCGGCAACTGATGATACTTAGTCGCTCTCCTTGTAGCTTTTTCCCCTTGTAGCTTTTTCTTGAAAGGCATAGACAATGCGTTTAATGCGACTATTAGCTTATCCCTTTCAGGAATTGCAGGTCTACAGCGAAGAAGCGCTTTTCACAAACACATGAGGAACTGTCCTGGGTGTTCCCCGGCAGTCTGTCTAAGCCGCATTACCTCAAAGATTGACATAGGCGTGTTTAGTCGAGCAAACGCTTTCATAAAGAAAGACTGCATTTCCGCCCACGATGTTACTGACCCGGGAGGCAAACTTGCATACCATGTGAAATCATATCCCGTAAGTGAGTTCGGGAATAATTTCCACTTCCAAAAATCATTGGCTGCAGCATCTCCCGCTTGATGAGTGAACTGGGCTATGTGTTCCATAGGCGTCATCTCATCTTCCCCTAAAAATCGGGTTAAGTCGGGTACTCTGTATCCTTTAGGCAAGGGAAAATCTATGTCGATGTATGCAGGGTACGAACTCCCGTATAGACAAAAATCATCCTGCCTGACAGCTCCAAGTACCATCTGCTCCAAGACTTGAGCGATCACTCCCTCAAATTTTGTGGGGGTACATGATCGAACTGTTCTCGTAAACAGTCCTGGTTCACTTTCTCTGGGGAATAAGGCACCCTCGCGGTGGCACGAGGTTGCTGCGGATTTACCGAGACGTTCGCGTAGAAGCTTTCTGCTCGTGGTAGAGAGCCCATAACTGGAGCTTCCCCTGACGGTATCTCGTCTACAGGTGCTTTACCCGGTCGGTGAGGGGGTATGACACTTGCATATTTGTTTGTTTCACCCTGCGCCTCAACATCATCGTCTACCGGGTTCACTGTATACACATCATTTGACCTCCAAGACGTGGGAGATCGAGAGGTAGTAGGTCTTGATGGGGATATCCTGTCCCTATTGCAGGCCTCTGTAGCGCGTTGGTTAGCGCCGCTCCAATGCTCTTCCTCTTGGAACGACACGTTGCGCCTCTCTGCGCGCCAGGCATCTCCCATGAAAGAATTCTCCCTGTCTACGGGGGCGCTTGGCTTTGTGGTGGTGCTTGGCCTATTCAAAGCACTGAGTTGCTCCAGGATCTGAGTTATATTACCTTGTAACCCAGTGACATGTCTGTTCATCAGGTTCCCCATATCGTTGAATTCTTTGTGGAACTCGATGTGTGGCAACTCCCTCTTTTAATGTCTTACAACAATCTCATTTGATTAGTACTAATCTCATCGCATAGTCTCTAACATGTATAATGTTGTATGTCATAATATTATGTATGTTATGCATGTCTACATCCAAGTGAGTAGACCTCAGAATAATATTCTTCTCGAATATCTGACGATCAAACAACATATTTCTAGCAGCAGTCTCCTCTTAAACCTTAGCCTCATCCACATCAAAGGCCCTGTCACCTATACGAAGAGCTTCTCATCCACATCAAAGGCTCTGTTAAAATATAAGTATTGTTGTTCAAGTATGTGCTAATTCGAAGGCAACCTCCTTCATTGAAAATATCATGTAAAGAATAGTAAAATTGGCTCACTTCCATCTCTTATATCCATTGCTCAATTGGCTTGAAACAAATCAACCTGTTCGCGTCGAAAACGGATCACGTCGGAAATATTTGGCAATAATACTTACAGGTTTTTAGATGTGGTCGCCAGTAAGTAAATGAAATAGATTAACTCGAATATACGAAGTCTTACAATAAAAAAAAGGTGCTTACAACCATAAAAATAAAACAAGGACGACGGTGCAACGTCGTAGACTTGCTATTTGACGCTGCAGGCTGAGGGGATAATGAGGCAAGGTCATAGACTTGCTGCTGAACGCTGCAGTCTTGCAAATCTGGATGATGGGGACGTCGTAGACTTGACGTTGGGCACTGTGGACTTGTGAATCTGGGCGAGGACGTCGTAGACTTGATAACAAAGCACTATACACTTGCGAATCTGGATGGCGAAAACTGGTCGCTGGGGCTTGGTGAATGGAATGTGGCCGTGAATGGTGGCGTATATGGATACCAAGGCTCCGGTTGCTCACCCTGGTGGCGGAGTCGAAGGCGGAACAGTTTTGCCTTGACTACGGTGGCTCATCCTGGCGGTGGAATGCGGGCGGGGATTTGTTACCAGAGTTACGGTTGCTCACTCTAGCGGTGGAAGTGAAGGCGGAGTTTGGCTGTTGGAACTATGGTTGCTCACTCTGACTGTGGACGTGAAGGCGGAATTTGGCTGTCGGAGCTACGGTTGCTCACTCTGACGGTGGAACCGAGAGGGGAATCAATACGGATGATGAGAGTTACCTATCCGGATAACTCTTTATCTAGTATTCCTGAAATCTGTAAAGTTATTGAGCAAATAGCCGAGCAGAGGTCTATACCAATAGACGAAATCTGGAGGATGATAGAACAGCATGAATATCCTCATCTTCCCATAACCAAGGATTCACAGCAGATGTTTTCTTTGAAATCCTACCTAGATCTTGGGAAAGATCTTTCACAAACTTTCTTGCATAGTTAACAAATTCACAAAATCTTTGGACTTGTTTTCTATCCTCAAGTCTGTCAGGAAAATCAACAATTTTCTCGGCAATATGGCTTTGTAATTTTATCTTTCCTTGTTCAATTTCCATGCCTAGAAAATTAACTAACTCCTTAAACCATTCTATCTTCCTCTCTGATAGAATCATGCCCTCCAGACGGAAGTCATCAGTCACCTTATCAAGGTGCCTCATGTGGTCGTCTTCAGTCTGACTGTAGACTAACACATCGTCAATATAGACCGGACAAAATTTTCGGACTTGCTTGAAAGCATTATCCATTTTGTGCTGAAACACGCCTGGAGCATTTTTCAGGCCGAACGGCATCACCAGCCATTCAAACATTCCTTGCGGAGCATTGAAGACAGTTAGAGGAACCGACTCTTCCTCCTTCTTGACTTGCCAGTATCCACTTTTCAAGTCAAACTTAGAGAAGAATTTTGGTTGGCTCAAACTAACCCTATCAATTAAATCCCCCGCAGTGGGAATCTTATAGCCATCGGCTTTTGTAGCTTTGTTAAGCTGACGATAGTCTATAACCATTCGTGCTTTCCCTCGCACCTGCTCGGCATGGTTAATTACCATAAAGGCAGGACTAGAATGTGGACTGTAGCTGTCCCTAATCAAGCCTTTTTCAAGCAACTCAGGAATTTGTTTGTCAAACTCCTCAACCATTTCAGCCGTATACGTGATATTTCTGGCTCTTATAATGGTTCCGGGATCCTTTAATTTGAGTCTAGCCTTTAGGCCATTCCGACTCCACAATTTTAATGGATCTTTACTAAAATTGTCGGCAAGTTTTACCAGGAACTTATCCCATTTTGTCCCGGCTAACTTTACTGCCCTACACGCTTGTTTAGGAAACAAGTCGTCGTACCAGTTAGAACTCTTGGTATTCGTCGGAGAAAACATGGTTTGTTCCCATGAATCGTTCTCATCCAACCGTATATCACCACGCTGAGCTCGCACTCTGAAAGCTTTTTCACATGGTGAACTACCACAGTATTCCATCCGTTTTATCGGATAGAACGGAAAATTTAACCTCAACTTAGGTTCTAGGAGAATACTGATTTTCACCCCACCAATGGATACATGATGGACATCCTGCACAAAAGGTAAGTTTTCCTTTTGTCCCTTTAGAAAAGCATTACCAATTATGATGTCTGCCTCTAATAAAGGATGGACCAGGATCTCTTTAATGATGAACTGTTGTCCACCAATAAAGACAGGCACATTATTGCCCTGATGGCTGACTATTGTCGCCATTCCATCTACGTTTACCATATGGATAGGTTTCTGCAGTGGTTTCCACCACTCATCTAGTCGAGCATTGAGTCTAGCACAAGTTATACTACACCCAATGTCTATCAAAGTATCTAGAGAATACTCATAGTGTCCAGGGAACTTGAAAGTTAGAGCCACATATGTGCTCAAGTCTTCCTTCCTGACACTAAAACCAATATTCTTGGGTACTTCCTGGGATGGTTCTATCATCCTCCAGATTTCGTCTATTGGTATAGACCTCTGCTCGGCTATTTGCTCAATAACCTTACAGATTTCAGGAATACTAGATAAAGAGTTATCCGGATTGGTAGGATTTCAAAGAAAACATCTGCTGTGAATCCTTGGTTATGGGAAGATGAGGATACTAATGCTATTCAGAGAATTAAGAGAAAGGTTAAAAATCTACCGCAACTCTCTTTACCATCTGATAAGGATGAGCTAGTCTTGGAGATTGATGCTTCTAACGAGTTCTGGGGTGCAGTCCTTAAAATTAAAGGAAGAAACCATGAACCCGTTTGTAAGTATTGGTCGGGTAGTTTTAAGGGGGTACGAACTCCGATACCCGATACATGGAAAGGAAGTATTGGCTTTACAAAATGGAATAAAAGCATTTTACATCTTTTTGGCATCTAAGAAATACTTAGTGCGCTCTGACTCGACTTATGTAAAAAGGTTTATGAGTCTGAACCTCAAGGAAGCTAGGCAGACTAAACATTTGAGGTTGCAAGAATGGTTTAGCTATTATAAATTCGATGTCGAGTATATCTCTTCAGAAAAAAACATAATAGCTGACTCTCTCTCTAGAGAACTTGCAGATGAATCCCGCAGCAAAGAAGAAGATCTATTGGAGATGCAAGCATGAGGGACACTCCAGGAAGGTATGTACTAATCCTATCAAGAGGGATAGTGAGCATAGTGATGCTGGTTCCAATTCTGGAACGAAATCAGCTTTGTGCTGGCAGTGCAAGTGACCTGGACATAGATCATTCAAATGTCCCAGTAAGCTGAAAACTGCGGATGCCCAGAAGGGTATGGCTAATCTCAAGGAGAAGGTAGTAACCAACTCCAAGAGAAAGGCGGAAACAGATCTCAAAAGGAGATGGTTGATCCTAAGAAGAAAGCTCCTGCTAACTTCAAGGGAAAAACGAAAGATGATTCCCAGAGAGGAATTGCTGAACCAAAGGAAAAGGTAATAACAAATTCCAAAGGGAAAGCGGAGAAAGATTCCCAGAAGGGAATGACGGGTCCTAAGGGAGAAGACAATGTCAAACCCAAAGGAAACGTGATGAAAGATCTTCAAGAGAAGATGGCTGATCTGGAAGAGGTAAGCTCTAAAGGAAAAGCGAAGATGGCAGATCTGAAGGAGGAAGCTCAGGCTAATTCCCAGGAGAAAACAAGAAAGAAGAAGAAAGCAAAGCAGCTTAAGTCTTCTGGTCCTGAGAAGGACGATAAGGTTGAGGAACCTTGGTGGTTTCCGTTAACCACAGAGCAGTTCAATTACTGCCGTAATTACCTGGCTAAAGAGCAGAAAATCTCCATTAACCAAGCTGTAAAATCCTACAAGGCTTTGTTACAAAGCAAGAAGGAACAGAAAGAGCGAGTGGAGAGTAAGTATGCTGAAGAGGAGGCAAAATTTAAAGCCTTCAAAGGAGAGCCAGTGGGTCGAAAGGAAGAACATCCTGACGACACGACGGAAATGGAGTACGATGAGTATTTCAATTACGAAATACCGACTGCACTCGAAAAAGGTAATCCTCAAACTCAGGAAAACCTTGAGGAAGTAATTCCTGAATGAGGTTCGGTTGAACCTGGTGAGCAAGCTCACGATGACAAAGGTCATGAAGATCTGGATAGATCTTGGTTTTTTGATTTGGACTCTTTCGAATATGGATCCCTATCTTGGGATGCCACTGTTGTTTGTGGAGGACTTATGGGAGGTATCAGAAATAATTACCAAGCCCAAATTAAGCTTTTTGCATCAAAGGCGATTGAGTACATCAAAGATCTGGAAGCCAAGTTAACTTACAAGGCTGCAGATGGGGAAGAGTTGTCTAAATCGGTACGAGATAGACAGCAAATTCTCACAACGACTATGTCCATATTACCACTGGAAGTTAAAGACTATGAGACTTCAAAAGTGGTGGTGGATATGAGAGAATCCTCACTTGAGGAGAACTCTGTACTTCAACTGTATCTACACTGGATATCGGAGAAGTGGCCATCCCTAAGGATTAATTCAGGTATGGTGGGAGTTGTTTTACCTTACTTGTATGCGGGTTTTGTCGATATGCTAGAGATAGATAGATCAGAACCAGAGTAGATAAACCCATTGCCTCACTTGGTAAAGTTCATACTCGGATGCCATGGCTACGGTTCAAAGTATGCTACGACGTTGATTACTAGCACTACGATGGAGGAGGAAGAACATGAGCAATATGGGAAAGTAATCCTTCCCAACATGCAAGTGTGGGATATCCATCCTAGTGAAAATAGGCATCTGATAGAACCTCAAAAACAGGACCTCGATCAGAGGGGTTTATGGCGCAAGTATTACAAAGATAAAACTGTAAGAAAGGCCATAAAAGTTGAGTTTCTGAAAGATGTGCCGGAGCACATTTTTGCCCGCAAGGAGCTATATTATGTGCTCAGTGACGGTATGACAAATGTCACGATTCTCCATTCTTATCTCAGCTATGCCGATGAGTAGGCAGGAGAGCGAAGATGGGAGAGAGTTCTGGATCTTCTGGAAGAAGGAGAACTCTGAATTGTCCCTCCGGACGGACACCTTCGAAGTCTGGAGTAAAATCGCTGACTACACCGACAAATCCTTAGCACAGCGGTTTAAACAAGATGAAGAGAGAGCTCGAGGACTCTCTGAAGGAACTGGCGAGACATCACACGCCAGAGAAGAAGGAATCTCCATGGATGAAGCAGTGATGCAGACAGGAGAAAACAATTGTATAAAGATAAATTAGGCAATTTTGTAGTCTAGTAAGCTTTTGTAAAAGTAGATTCTTTTTACTTTTGAGCTGGCAAACAGTGCATAGACACCAGCTTGTTTGTGTATATATTTCACAACCTCTACCATTTTCGGGGAGGCAATCTGAATAGAGAATTTTCTCTCACATCTCTCTGAGTCAAAATTCTTTGATTGTTCTCCAAGTATACCTTAAGGAATCAGCAGTAGTTAGAATTAATCAAAATTGATTAAAACTAACTTAAGGTTAGATTTTCGAATCGTAACCTTGAAGGAAAGGTCTTTATGACTAAACCTTGTGGTTGGATGTGGAGTGTCTATATAAGACCCTAGTGGTAAGGGCATTCGGATGACACAGAAGAGCCTCTCCCTCTCACAGAATTCTCAGTGTTGAGAAGTGAGCGTCCCTTGAGTTCCTAGAAGTTGCGGAAGCTTGGTGAACCCCGAAGCTACCCACTAGATTTAGGTATGATAAACATCTTGATTTAAGTTGTTTATGCGTTGAGAGAATACTTTAATCAAGAGATTAAAGTGGTACAGTGCACGAGTCATTCTTATGACTGATTGCCCGAATCCTGAACTACTCCATTTGGATCACGGGGTGGGCAAGGATTCTACTACTGGCCTTCTCAATACGGTAGTAGATCGTTTGAATATTCTATCAGCACATATAACCCAGTTATCAATGCTTATAGAAAGCTATTCTAAAAAATTGGAAGAGTTGACTCTAGCGCAGAGTGAATTTGAGGAATATTTCCTTGAAGGTAAGTCCAATCTTGGATTTACGGCCAGTTCAAAGTACTCAAACGAGTATTTGAGGTTGGTGGAACGCCGACGACAAAGACAACTGGGAAAAACCTCTTACGTCCGATCCCTGGCTTGTCTGAAGAACATCTAACATGCTGATTTCTAACTCTTCAGGGAGTTGATTTGCATCGCTTATCTTCGGTCTATTTAATTGGTATCATAGCCGCTTAAGTAAAATTTCCTAAATTGGTCTTGAAGGATTAATTTTGAATTAATTAATAAATTAAGAAAAGATTAGGAGAAAACTGTCGTAAAACGATAATTTTAAAACTCGCGGCTGTAAATGATAAATTTGTTTCGGGACCACCGTAAAATGGAACATTTCTCCTCTAAGCTTATACGGTCAAAATATCCACGTCCCAACCCCCTTGGCGGGCCTAATCCAATTTCTTACAAATAACGAGTTCATTCAATTCCTTTTTTAACTAAATATGTATGTGGCTATAAGTTGACCCCCAATCCAGCCCCCCTCCCCTGGTTAAAATTATAAATTGCCACGTGAAACTATAAGTCCCCGGCGGATATTTCTCCAAGAAAAATAAAAAATAGGAATATTATTAGACAACCCTAAAAATTAATGATTTTTTTGTCCTAGTTCTTAAAAAGTGTACGTATAATTATATTTTTTAAATTTTAATAAAAATAAACTATTTCGTAATTAATGCCAATTAAAATATATGAAATTATTGTGAGGGATGAAAGTAGCATTTTCATCCTTATCTTCTTACGTGAATCTGTCTCTGTCCGAACCAAATTGAGATTGACACCGCCCTCCTTTTTCTTGTTTTCTTTCTCGGTAAACCCCTTCCCCTCCCTCCTCTCTTCCTTGACGTCTCTCTGAGAGTCGCCATCCATCTCCCTTCCCCGTTCCCTCGCAGCCCCCCGTCTGTAATCCGCCCCCAATCCCTTACCAAACAATCCAACACCAGTTCCCTTTCTTTCTTTCTCCTTTTGATGAGACAGAACCCACTCGTCTGGCGACCTAAGAGGCGGCGGAGAAGACGACTCAAACCAGGCAAAGGCTATAAGGGAGAAATCAAGGGATCCCCCACCACCTTCTCTCTGGAGCTTTTTCCCTTTATTCCCCCTTTTTCGTTTCCGATCTGCGGATTTGAATTTTCCCGTTGTTTGGCGGCGGCGGTGTCCCGTTTTGGGATCCTTTTCTCCTGAGGGACGATGGAGGTGTTGGTGGGTTTCGGCGTGTCGTCAACCCCGGGGGCTTCCCAGGCGTACGTTAGAGAGGCGGCGGATGCGGGTGATAACGGTCAGGGTGTTACGGGACCCCCTACATCTCGGAGGATGACCGCCTTTCCCAGGGGAAACGGTTATGGGGATGCCGAGGAGGATGATGAAGTTGTGGAGTCGGACAGATCTTCGTCGTCTATCGGTGTCCCCGACGACAGCGAAGAAGACGAGGAAGACGAGGCTTTGTGTAAGGATGCGAGGAAAGGGTTCGGGTCTCTGGGCTCGCTGGCCGTGCTGGAGGATTCCCTCCCAGTGAAGTGAGTCTATTTCATCACCTCCCTTTCCTGGATTTGGATCTGTTGACCGTAACCCTAGAATTTACATCGATCGGATCCGCCGCGCGTGTGTCCACGGACCACCGATTCGGCGTAACCCGCGACCCCGTGCATCTAATCCTGGCGACTTTCAGGAGAGGACTGTCCAACCATTTCTCGGGTAAGTCCAAGTCATTCACGAACCTGGCGGAAGCAATTGCGACCGGGAGCGCAAAGGATATCGAGAAGACGGAGCACCCCTTCAACAAGAAGAGACGAATCCAGCGGTGGTCGAAGAACATGATGCTCCCCACCGCGATGTCTATGCCGCTCCTACCAGTCTCCGAGGAGGAGGACGACAGCCCTCGTTGCGACCAGGACGAGTACGAGGGGTTTGATCGGGATCGATCAGATGGAGATAAGAGGCTCCCGACTCCGAGAAGCGTGTTCAAGTCGTATAGCTGCTTCGCCCTCACCGATCTCCGGGAAGAAGACGAAGAAGAAGAAGACGACTAAATTATCATGAAGCCCAGAAAAAAACCACTTTAATCATTTTCTTTCTTATTTTAATCCCTATTTTGATTTTCGTTTTCCTCCGTGGCCCTTATACATAAATTTTTACTGTTATAAATAAAAAGAATTTATGGTGGGGTGGGAGGGATTTGCCTTTTCTCTTTCTAATCATAATAGTTTTATTAATCACATGATGATCAATTATGCTATTTGGATTTTTGGATTAGGTTAGATTAGATTAGATGAGATTAGGTTTGGTGGTTATTATAAAATGTTCCCTATTGCCAAAGCAAATTCTTGACCTCGGGAATTCTGATTTTTCTGTTCGGCCTGGGGTCGCATTCCGTGAATTTGACGGTTTTGACATTTGGTCTGGTGGTCTGGACTGCCCAGCGGGTCGTTATCGTAGGGGCAGTTCCGACTTTTCATCTTCCCAGCCCGGATTGGCCTCGGGTTCCGGGTTAATATCGATCCTGAATTGTTGTTTGGTTATGTCGGAGTGGGGCCGTGGGGGTAATGATGGGAAGACTGTTTCTGGACTGGAGGCCCACTAATCTCCCTGCACTTGTCATGCCTAAATAAAAACATAATCCTATTAATCACAATCACCCCTCTCCCTCCCCCCTATATATATCCCATTTGAAGATTGGCACCGTGGAAAGAAAAAATTAAGTTTGTCACTCAGTCCCCCCTTAGCAATCATTTTGATGATTGGGTTTGGGTTTGGTATTGGGCTTGGCCTTAATGAGGTTACTCCTTCCTTTACATTTGGCCCAGCCCAAATTAAGACCATTGCTGTCCGTTTTTGAGACGTTATTGTCTTTCTTACGGTTCACACTCCCTGTGGATGACATTGCCGCAATCATGTTGGACCAAATCCTAACTAACTATTTCAAGGGTAATGCTGATGCCGTGGCTTCCTTCCTTTTCGGTTCTGCAGCCATCTGCCTCCGCTGTCTCCACCGCCACCAGCTCCTCTCCGCTCCTCTCCGATGCCGTGCCATTCGGAGGAAGAGAGGCTTGTCCATCCAGGGTATTCCAAACCAGAGGCGCCTTACCTCCCACGCTATTGTGATGCATGAAAAGTTCCACATAGGATGAGGACGCCCATTTGATGTGGTATATAACGATGAAGGGCCCTCCCGCCCTCAGGATAGCTTTTTGGGGCAGCAATCTCGGAATCTTGTATGAAGATTGATGTATGGAAAAAGTCGCTCTTATGCCCGACTTCCTAGAATGTAGGGGATGCACGTGGCTAATGGCACATGATCAAAGACATTAGAAATGAAATCTAACTAGGTGAAGGGTGGTGATCAAGTGGTGGAGCTCTTATACTCGACTTCCTTGCGTGTAAGGGATGCACGTGACTAACGACATAAGATCAAAGACATCACAAATGGAATCTGACTAGGTAAAGGGGATCCCCGTGGATGACAGCATACGATCAAAGACATCACAAACAATTGATTGTAGTCAAGTGCATGAGTGGATCTTCAGAAGTGAGTGTTTTTTTTCAAACTAAACAAGACTCTAGCCGAGTTGAAGGTGAGCATAGTGTTTGTACATCTATCCGAGCTGCCTATTGAGTAGCATTATGCATTTCTGGAAGGTAGGGAGATGGTTGGTTAAGGTGAGCTGGGAGGAATATGCAACAGCAATACTAGTACGATTTGGTCCAAAAGAACTAACCCGTCCCATTGTGCTGTTAAAGGAGTTGAGGGAGGACATAAGTTTTTCTTAGTATGCTGATAAATTCAAGTGGCACTGTTCGTTGGGGGACTTAAAAAGGAGAATGGAAAGTTGAATACCATTTTGAGCCCAAGGACCCTCCAAGAAGCGATCGGATTCAGTAAGAACCTGACTCATGATGAGGAACCGATTCAAGTGAAAAATAAGGAGTTCAATAACAGGGGCAAAGTGGATCCTTGGCGATGGCAAAGAAATATGATAATTGCACCAATAAATAGATGACCGAAGAGGTGGCCTATGGGTAATCAATCAATGGAGGGAAGTGGAAGAGGAGCAGGCATAAAGGGAACAAGGGCCTGCCATACCAGCTGCCACATAAGATACCGACCACTGCTGAGATGGAGAAAAAGGGATTGAAGGGCCCATGCTTTTGGCCATAAACCTAAAAAAATACCAAGAAGTATCTTGCAACACAATTCTTATATGGCAACATTTCTTACTGCATTTTCAAATCGACATACCTACTCCTTCGAACCTATGGGGATTAAGAACCAAATAAACAAAAAAATCAACGAAAAGTATACCTTCAACCATAAGTGCAACAATGGGAGGCTATATTATATTATGTTAGAGGCAGAAGATCAGAGAAATGAAGCAGAGCTGGAGCTGGCCATAGAGGATTCTGCGGAAGAGGATGAAACGCTAGTCATCTCCTTGCATGCTATGGATGGAGTGGCTTTGTACCATAAAAATCATATTATGAAAGTAGTTGAAAAATATAAGAATAGGAGGTTAACGATCCTAATAAACTCCATAAGAATGCATAATGTTTTCGATCTCAGTGTTGCAAATCATATAGGGTGCAAGGCACTTTCCATTCCTGGAAGAGGGGTTATGGTTGTAAATGGTGAATGAATGTCTTGCGTTTCAATTGTTAAATCTTTCAACTAGGAGATGCAGGGTGAAAAGTACGATGTGGATATGTTACTTATGCCCATTAAGAGGTGTGAGATGATCTTGGGCATGAAATGGCTTAACTCCCTTGGAGTAGTACTATGAGACGTCCCTAATTTAACCATGCAGTTTGAGATGAAGGGGAAGACAATTACATTGGTGGCAGGTGAAGGTGAGTTTGCTCAAATTCTGGACATTGATGAGATGGATTTGTTCGTAGTTCCAAAATCCAAACAAAAGGAACAACATAATCAACACAGGAGATGACAGTAGCAATACAACGTGCTGTCCAAATTCGCAAAGATGTTTGAAGAACCTATGGGTCTTCTGCCCCATAGAAAACAGGACCTGCCATTCTATTGGAAGGAGTACATGGATTGAATCTACGACCTTATCTCTAATCAAGCTGACAAAAGGATGTGATAGAAAAGTTTATTCAAGAAATGTTGCAGATGGGAGTTATCAGGCCTAACACCAATCCTTTCTCATGCCATGTGGTCTTAGTTAAGAAGAAAGACAATTCAGAGAGATTGTGCATTGATTACAAGGAGCTTAATAAAAGGACTGTCAAAGACAAGTTCCAATTCCCAATATAAAGGAGTTGTTGGATGAGCTACCTAGTGCAAGTTGGATGAGCTACTCAGGGTACCACCAAATAAGGATGAAGGAGTAAGACATACCCAAAATTGCTTTAAAGACACATGAGGGCCACTACGAGTTCTTAGTTATGCCTTTCGGCTTAACAAATGCTCCATCTACTTTTCAGAGCTGGATGAGCACAGTATTTACACCTTACCCAAGAAGGTTTGCCTTGTTTTTTTTTTTTTACATACTTTTATACAATGGTTTCCACTCTCATGCTAACATTCCCTAATTTTTCTCAGGAATTCATCGTTGAGACCGATGCCACCTCTATGGGGATAGGTACGGTGTTAATGCATTGGAATTATTTGTGTTGCCCCTCATACACATACATGCGAATACAAATGTTCATACACAAAGATACATACGAATACATATGTGCATCCAACAACCAACATACAATTCAATTGGATATAAACACGCCGACTCCTTCGTACCCCTCATTTCATATCAACCCTTCTCAAGTTGCCAGGATCACCGCAACGCATCCTCGTCCACTCATACGAGAGCGCCCAGAAAACTAGAACAAGTAACAACCGCTAGTGACATTACTTTCCCGCACTCCTCCGACTCTCATAAGCCGGGTATGCACCTAGTGCCAGTTGGATCGACCTCTACTCATGCGCAAACAGTCGAACACATCATCATAAGCATCATCGTCTTGGGATGGGTTGTCATTAACGATGATATCCAAACATCCGTGATCAATCAAACCTAAGCAGCACTACACATTCAAGTCATCAGCAACACCGACTCTCAAGAAGTGGGGTAAGGCATTACTAGAAATTCATAGTGTACATATCGAGTACGTAAAGTTGTGTTCATGACGTCAGAGTCTCTCATTCTAATTTGATGATATCTTGATCTCATACCAATTTTTTAGTACACCACAAGACCCTGAAGTTAATCAAAGAAATCATCAATGCGAGGCAAGGGAAATCTATTCTTAATAGTGGTTTTATTCAACAGTCGATAATCGATACACATACACATTGTTGCATCTTTTTTCTTAACAAACAATATGGTGCACCCCAAGGAGACACGTTGGGGAGGATAAACCCCGTATCTAACAAGCCTTGGAGTTACACTATCAACTCCATGGGTTCAACAAACTCCATACGATAAGGAGCTCTAGAAATCTACACAAAATTAACAATTCTTGAAGGTGGTAAACCATGAAGTTTGTTACACTAAGAGCAGGGGTGAATTAATGTTAAAGTCCAATTAATGATCTTTAACTCCTTTTCAATAAACCCCATAGTGGAAGAAAGCTTCTGTAAAACAGAATCGTAGAGACAAGTTTCTGTAAGACAGAACGTATGAATGTGATTGCGATTTGCTTGATGGACGCAAGACTTTTATAGTGGTCCGACAACTTGCCTACATCCACTATTCACCCATAATTTGGATGGTTTTCACTCAGACGTAACTTAGTAACGATTACAGAAGGTGATACACGATCGACCTTTTATAGCACAGACTAGAAGGTTCTGCACCACAGATAACTGAGTTGCAAAGTACATACCAGAAGGTTCTGCACCAAAGATGACTAAGTTGCAGAGCACAGACCAGAAGCAACTGTACCAAAGATGTCAACCCTCTACAGCACAGACCAGAAGGTTCTGTACTAAAGGTGGCTTGGTTTCACAGCACAGATCGTAAGATTCTGTACTAAAGACGTCAACCCTCTAGAGCACAGACCGAAATGTTCTGTACTACAGGTGACTGATTTTTAAAGCACAGACCGAAAGGTTCTGTACCATAGTGACTTGGTGCACGTGTTAATGTGTCTAACAAAGGATACCAACCGCAATTCCCTCGGGGTAACAACTTCGTGGCGTACCCCACGCGAGCACGTATCGAACCCTACGCAAGCAGACAGCGACCCCCTGTCCAAGGATGGATTTTCCCTCCGACGGCTCCACACGACCTGCACGATCTCCTCGAGATAGCGACTACGTGAGGAAATCCATGCAAGCACGTAGCAAACCCTACGCAAGCACGCAGCAAACCCTGCGCAAGCAAGCGACAAACCCCACGCAAGTAGACAGCAGCCTGTGCTCCCGGGGTTCTTCTCTTCTCTCCGGCCCACTGCACGTTGGTCACGGCAGCCTTCAGTCGCACGCTTTCCACCAACGTCTCCTGCAGATTCCCAATCGAGTCCCTCGTTGCCCCCGAGTCACTCTCTGATTAGACTCCACCAACGATGCAGCCTTCTACAGCTAACGTCCCTCGTGTGTGACTAACTCAAACGAAAAGTTACAAGCCCACGCTCTCTGGATTTTACAACAATGACTAACACGAAAAACATTTCAAGAGAATGTGGTTGAATGGTCTTATTTATATAAGAAATTCTAGGCTTAATCGTAGTAGGTAATCAGAGAGATCGGCCTTTTGCAAACAAAGACAACAAAAGATTAGATTAGATTACAATGAAAAAAATGTCACACGAGGCATATATTCTTTAGGTAAATATATCATATCAAATTGATAATAATTTGATGATTGTTTCCATGAAGACTACGTTACGGAAGGTTCTGGCTGAATTTGGTCATCAACCTTCTGCGAATGGAAAAAGATTAACTTCCATAACAATAAAAATCGGTACCATTCTGTTTAAGGCACATAATTGATTGTATTTAGATAAATGACGGACATCCAACTAATGGTCCATTAGTGGTCAGATCAATTCACAGAAGGTTGGAGACAACCTTGTAGAACCTTACCATAAATAGAAGATTATTTGGAAAAGTAATCCATTTTATTTAAACAGATTAATATCTTGATCAAATTCTATTATTTTCGCAATTAAATAATTACTAAGTAGTCATTTAATAACAAAAATATTTCTTATCGAATGTTCTCAACATGAGTAGCTTATGTAATGTAGATGTTTGACTTCTGTTACACAGAAGGTCAAGGCTCGTCATCAAAACCTATTCAACAATCTCTCCCTTTTTTATTATGACAAAACATTCATCGTTGATGAAAATATTTTTGCAAGTAACTCCCCCTGACTCCCCCAAATAGGTGAGAGTATGAGTCTTGCATTTTACAAAACCATATGGTTTCTGTTCAACAGAGCATATAAGCTTCTGTTATAAAAGCAAGTTGTTTATATGGCACAAAGCTTCTGTGACATGTACAGAGCGTGAAGCTTCTGTGATATGTACAGAGCCCGACAAAAATGATGAGTTTTCACTTTTGCACTCCCAGCAAAGGTGACTATATAATATCACGATTCGCATACCACGCAGAAGGTAGATTATGAGCTATAAGTCTCATAGCCTTCTATACCCTAGAAGTTATAGAAAATCAAAGGTTTTTCTACAACCAAATACAGAGCGAGGTATTCCCCCTCAACACAATTTCTCCCCCTTTTTGTCACATTAAAAAGATAGGTGAGCGAAAACTGATGGAGAAGAGTCGATTTCTGCATAAGGTATGACAATACGTTCAAAACCATAATGCAGAAGATAGGTTTAAATAGTGCAGAAGGTAGGACAGAAAGTTCAAAACCAACATGCAAAAGGTGTGTCCACAAATGACACTTATTACATCAAAACATTTAGACCATGAAAATCATTTATTGGTCTAAGGAAAACAAAAGTTCAAACAACACATGAGATCACCCTACATCATCAGAAGAAACCTCTTCAATGTTGTCGTTAAGAAGCTTTTCTTGGCATTCTACGAAGCGAGTCAAGTCCATGACCAATCGTTGAAGGACACGGATGTCTTCCCCATTAGCCACAGCTTGTTGCTATATATCTTTGAGAAGAGAGTTCAAGTTCGAGGAGAGAGACCCTTCATTAGATGATCTGGGTTGTGTCTGTGCAGCAGATGCTTTAGCTGCAGAGGATCCAGCAGAAGGTGCAGCAGCATCCTTTCTGTTACAGGCTTCTCCTGAATAGAAGAGAGCGACAATGAAGTTGTAGAAGGTTTAACCTTCTGTGTAGCTTCTATTTTAGATAACACTAGTTTGGAAAATATATTTTAATAATATATTTCCTAATTTGAGCTTCCAAACAAATCTTGGTGCCTTATTCGAATTTAAATTCATGTTTAGGTATACAAATTGTTATACCTTTTGTTGTGTAGCATACAAAGTATTCTACCTTTTATAGTAAAGTGTATAGATGTTTGTACCTTCTGTAGTAAGTTTCTACTTGATGTAGTACTTACTTAACTTTCTTTTGTCTTATGTAAGACGTTATAAGGGATGGCAGATTCCTAATTCACTTCTCAAAAAGAAACTTTTCTTTATCCAGAGGTTTAGTGAATATATCAGTCAATTGATGTTATGTATTAATGTATTCTACACTTACAGAACCCAAAAAATTATGTATGAGTTCAATGTGCTTCGATCTAAAGTGATATACTGGATCCTTAGCTAGGCTTATTGCACTAATATTATCACAATTGATCGGTATTTTTGTAAATGAGTGACCGTAGTCCTCAAGTTGTTGTTTCATCCATAGAAGTTAAGCACAGTAGCTTGCGGCTGCAATATACTCGGCTTCTAAGTGAAGAGGGCAACAGAAGTCTGCTTCTTGGAGAACCATGAAATTAACTTGTTTCCCAAAAGCTGACATGTACCACTGGTACTTTTTTTGTCAACCTTACATCCTGCGAAGTTTATATCGGAATATCCAATAAGATCAAAGTTTGATTCCTTTGAATACCAGAAGACAAGGTTCATAGAACCCTGTAGATATCTAAAGATTCTCTTGACCGCTGTCATGTGAGACTCTTTAGGTACTGATTGAAATCTAGTACAGAGACATACCCTGAATAGTATGTCGGGTCTAGAAGCTGTAAGATACAGAAGAGAACCTATCATGCTTCTGTAAAGCTTACTATCCACTTCTTTACCATTTTCATCCTTGTCTATTTGGGTATTCGTACCCATTAGAGTAGACAAAGGTCTCGTGCCTCCTAGGCCGAATTTCTTCAGAAGCTGCTTAGTGTACTTTTCTTGATGCAAGGACGTACCTTCTGCAGTCTGCTGAATTTGTAAGCCAAGGAAGAACGTGAGTTTTCCCATCATGCTCATCTCAAACTCACTTGTCATGAGTTTGAAGAATTCGTTACAAAGCATTTCATCAGTTGATCCGAAGATAATGTCGTCGACATAAATCTAGACAACAATAAGATGATTAGTTCTGTGTTTGAGAAAGAGTGTGGTATCTACTCTTCTTCTTTTTGTAGCCCTTTTAACAAGGAATGAGCTAAGTCTTTCATACCATGCTCTAGGAGCCTCTTTAAGGCCATACTAAGCCTTGAAAAGTCTATAGACTTATTTTCTACGTTGTGGATCCTCGAACCCAGGAGGTTGACTTACGTATACCTCTTCTTTGATTTCTCCATTGAGAAATGTACTCTTTACATCCATTTGATACAACTTGAAGTTGTTGTAGCAAGCATAGGCTAATAAAAGTCTTATTGCCTCTAGACGTGCCATAGGAGCAAACGTCTCATCAAAGTAAGTACCCTCTTCTTGAGAGTATCCTTTGGCAACGAGTCGTGCTTTGTTCCTTACAATAGCGCTGGACTCATTGAGCTTATTTCTGAAAACCTATTTAGTCCAAATGATAGAACGGTTTTAAGGTTTAGGATCAAGTGTCCATACTTTGTTCATTTCGAATTGAGTAAGCTCATCTTGCATAGCAAGAATCCAATCTGGATCATCAAGAGCTCCATCGATTCCCTCTACTTCTTTTGTGAAAGAAAAGCCGAGCGTTCATAGTAGGTGTTTACAAAGTGTCTTGTCCGAATGCCTCTGTTAAGGTCTCATATGACTTGATCTATAGGATGTCGTTTTTTATATAGAGCAGGTGGTCTAAAATCATTTTGATTATTCTGAGATGATTCTTCAAAATTATCATTTGTTAGTTTAGGATCTTTTTTAGATTCATGAACAGAGGCTTTACCCACATCTTTCGTAGAAGGTGGATGTTTTACAGAACCTTCTGTAGGTTCTAGAGATATTACATTTCCTGTAGTATTATTTGTAGGCGAGTCGTTAATTTTTACGTTAATGTACTCATCTATAGCAGATGTCCTTTCGTTTAGGACTCTATATGCTTTGCTAGACAAAGAGTATCCAAGAAAGATGCCATCATCTGTCTTAGCTTCAAATTTTCCTAGATTGTCCTTAGAAGGCCTCAAGATAAAGCATGGACTTCCAAAGGTATGAAAATAGGAAATATTTGGTTTCTTCCTCCTGTATAGTTGATAGGGAGTTTTCTGTAGTATGGGTCTAAGTATAACCCTGTTGGAGATGTAGCAGGCTATATTAACAGTTTCTTCCCAAAGGTTCAGTGGAGCATTGCTCTCACAAATCATGGTTCTAGCCACGTCTATAAGTGTTCGATTTTTCCTTTCTACTACTCCACTCTGTTGATGAGTATCTAATGCAGAGAAGTTGTGATCGATACCATGTTCATCACATAATGTAGCGAAATCGTGGTTTTCAAATTTAGTACCATGATCCATCCTTATAACTTTTATAGAAGATCTAATTTCATTTTATAATTTCTTAGCGCTTTATGAAACTTTCAAAAGCATCACTTTTATGAGTTAGAAATTTAACCCACGTGTATCTAGAGTAGTCATCTACTACAACTAGACCATATCTTCTACCACCAATACTTTGAACTCTAATAGGTTCGGATAGATCCATATGTAGAAGTTCTAGTGGTTCGGATAGATCCAGTACATACTATAGAGTCAGTATGTACCTAGAGGATCCACTATCCAGATATCATTCATTTTCAACAGCTTTTGTTTAAAAGCAGGTATGAACTTCATTTTGAGTTTCTGTGTGAGCAGTGAGGCACATTAGTGCTTCTTCTTCCTCATCATCAGAATCATCAAGATCTGCCCAAGCAACCATTGCTTTCTTGGACTTAGACTGTGTAGAAGCTTTTTCCTTCTCTTTAAGTGAAGGACATTTTTTTCTGTAGTGACCTTTCTTTTTACATTCAAAGCATATGACCAACTTAGGATCAATTTGCTTATCACAGTTTTGGCTTCTCTTATTGAAGCGTTTCTTGGTGGCGAACCGCAGAAGACGTTTACCTATCATAGCGAGTTCATCATCCGAATCAGCTTCTGATTCATCATTAAAACCTTCTACAGGTTCTTTCAATGCTCTGAAAGCGACTGCTCTCTTTGTAACAGACTGAGAGGATCTTTCCATCTCATATGATATTAAGGAACACAATAACTAATCTAGCCAAAGAGTAGAAAGATCTTTAGATTCTTCCTCTATAGCCGTTTTCTTGGCTTCCCAAGATTTGGGCGCAGAACCTTTCGAACTAGCTCAGAATTTGTATAGTGTTTGCCTAAATGTCTTAAGGCATCAACTAGGAGGTTGAGTCTCTAGAACATCTGTTCTATAGATTCATCACCCTTCATAGTAAAATTTCGTATTGATGAATTAAGAAATTCATCTTAGTTTCTCTTATCTGGTCTGTCCCAACGTACATGGTGACAAGCTTATCCCAGATTTCCTTGCTTGATGTACAAGTGGAAACTTTCACAAATTCACTTTGAGGCATAGCACTAAACATTAAGTACTTTGCCATCTTAATGGATCGTTTGACCTTGAGGTATTCCTGTGTGGGACGACTATCTCGATCATTTTGTTGGTTCTCTAGTATAGAAGATGGACCATCTTCGATATAGGACCATAAGTCATCGTCAATAGCATCTATGAATGCACTCATTCGAATTTGCAATAGGCAAAATTCTTACCATAGAAAATGGGAGGATTCCCAACATGTGGTTTTGGTACATGGTAGTTATCAGCCATTAGTTCAATTCGTATAGAGTGTTGCACTTCTATAGAATAGAACGGTGATGATTATAGTATAGAACCTCAACAAACAAAAAGCTTCTGTTGGGTAGAAATCAGTTGCCAAGCCAACAATTAATCATCTGTCAACCAGAGCACTAGTGTCAATAAGATAAATCTAAAATTTTCTTTCTAGTAACAGTTGTTGAATTCTTATAGGGCAACAGGCTTCTGCAGAATAAACTAAGAGGCCAACCGTGAAAAAGAATATGGAAGATAAAAGCTTCTATAAGATCTCAACTGCGATTACGCTTATATTGGACAGAAACCTTATAACAGACGTTGTATTCAAACAGAGTGTAAGCTTCTGCTGACTAGCAATTGGATTCCGATAGAGCGTAAGCTTCTACAGAATAGTAGCAAATGAATTTTCACATCACTTAAACCTTATGTGGAAGTAAATTTGGTGCTTTAGGTAGTCAAGTTACTGTTAAACAGAATAAGAATAGCAATTGAAATAATCCAGACATATTCTAATGTAATCTGCTTAGATAATAATAGAGACAAACGCTTCTGCAGAGAAGAGCGTGTAGCTGGCAGGAGCTTCTATGGATTTACAATAAGCGGTTAAGCTACTGTTGAAACCCGCTCTGATACCAATTGTTACACTAAGAGGGAGTGAATTAGTGTTAAAGTCCAATTAAGGACTTTTAACTCCTTTTCAACGAAACCCGAAGCGGAAGAAAGCTCCTGTAAAACAGAACTGTAGAGACAGGTTTTTGTAAGACAGAATGTATGATTGTGATTGCGATTTGTTTGATGGACACAAGACTTTTATAGTGGTTTGACAACTTGCCTACATCCACTCTTCATCTAGAATTTGGATGGTTTTCACTCAGACGTAACTTAGTAACTATTACAAAAGGTGACACACGATCGACCTTTTATAGCACAGACTAGAAAGTTCTACACCACAAATAACTGAGTTGTAAAGCACAGACGAGAAGGTTATGCACCAAAGATGACTGAGTTGCAAAGCACAGACTAGAAGGTTCTGTATACAAGATGTCAACCCTCTACAGCACAGACTAGAAGGTTCTGTACCAAAGGTGACTTGGTTTCACGGCACAGATCGTAAGATTCTATAGTAAAGAGGCCAACCCTCTACAGCACAGACCGAAAGGTTCTATATTACAGGCGATTGATTTTTAAAGCACAGAACAAAAGGTTTAGTACCAGAGTGACTTGGTGTACATGTTAACGTGACTAACTAAGGTTTCAAAGCGTAATTCCCTCGGGATAACGACTTCGTGGCGTACCCCACGCGAGCACGTAGCGAACCCTATGCAAGCAGACAACGACCCATGTCCAAGGATGGATTTTCCCTCCAAAGGCTCCACAGGACTTGCACGATCTCCTCGAGATAGTGACTACATGACGAACTCTACGCAAGAACGTAGCAAACCCTGCGCAAGCAAGCGGCAAACCCCACGTAAGCAGACAGCAGCCTCTGTCCTAAGTTCGGACACACAGAACGTTACACCACAGAAACTGGTTAGTCCCTTACCTTCAGTGTTCCCGGGTTTCTTCCCTTCTCTCCGGCCCACTGCACGTTGGCCACGCCAGCCTCCGGCTGCACGCTTCCCACCAACATATCCTGTAGATTCCCAATCGAGTCCCTCGTGGCCCCTGAGTCACTCTCCCATAAGACTTCACCAATGATGCAGCCTTCTACAGTTAACATCCCTCGTGTGTTACCAACTCAAACGAAAAGTTATAAACCCACGCTATCTAGATTATATAACAATGACTGACACGAAAAACATTTCCAGAAAATGTAGCTGAATGGTCTTATTTATACAAGAAAGTCTAGGCTTAATCGTAGAAGGTAATAGAGAGATCAACCTTCTGAAAAAGAAGATAACAAAAGATTATATTAGATTACAATGTAATATTTACAAAAACGTCACATAGGCATATATTCTTTAGGTAAATATATCATATCAAATTGATAATGATTTGATGATTGTTTGCGCGAATACTGCGTTACTAAGGTTCTGGCTGAATCTGGTCAACAACTTTTTGTGAATAGAAATAATCAAATATTAACTTCCATAATAATCAAAACCGGTACCATTCTGTTCAAGACATATAATTAAATGTATCTAGACAGATGACGTGGATAGACATTCAAATAACGGTTCATTAGTGGTCAAATCAATCCATAGAAGGTTGGAGACAACTTTGTAGAACCTTACTATAAAGTAAAGATTATATTTCCTTCCCTGAAAAATATGATTCCTATTGGGATTATTCGGAAACGCAATCCATTGTATTTGATCAGATTAACATCTTGATCAAATTCTTTTATTTTTGGAATTAAATAATTACTAAATAATCATTTAATTATTTAGTGTAGAAGTTTGACTTCTGTTACATAGAAGGTCAAGGCTCATCATCAAAACCTATTCAACAAAGTACCTTTGGGAATATGATACAAGGACAGTCGTCATCTCGCCCACACCTTAGACACCGTCACCTACTGGAGGTATCAACTTGCTCGTCATCGACTAAGGGAGTCGACAAAAGGCATCGAGCGACGGATCACTCAGGCGGTGCGTATCTCAAAAGACAAAAGGCATTCGGGCAAAGAGATTAATTTTATTGAGGGAAGAAAATCAAAGTGTCCCATAATGAAGGCAACTCAAGATCCCAAAAGCATTAATCTTTCCTTTAGTACAAATGTATAAATGCATATTTTCTTTCCCAATAAGCCATTTATGACTTGTTCATGAATTTGCCCATGCATGCATCTTATTTAGGTCATTGTTAGCATTTAATTTCTTGTCTTTGTGACCCCTGTATAAAGGGACGTCTTTTAAGAGTTTAGAACAACTTTGATTCGGACTTTTAAAAACCTAGATTAGTCTTGTCTATCCGAAAGAGTGGATTCTCTTTCAACCCCGTTCTTCATTTTATGGATTTCCAAGTACAGATTGAGTAGAGTGTATCAACCAGTGGTGGTGAATCTATATCCTTCGTGTTGTGTCTCACCCAAGTTCTTGTTCATGGTGGTGTGTCTGTATCTGTGTGACAGAGGAGTTTTATCCGAGTTTTCTTTCACGGTGGTGTATCTGTATTCGTGGAGGTTGATCTCAACCTATCCTTTCATATCCGACCAGTTCGGCCATCCCGCCTTATCAATCCTTCCGACCTACAAGTCACTTCATTCATCACCTTAGTGACGTCTCTCATTTCGTTCCAGTAATGGAATCGTCTATTCCTTATCGTCCCCGCATCATAATACATCCTCAAAGTCCTGCGCTACATCGATTTCTTGCAGTCTTGGAAGTTCTTCCTTTAGGTTAAACAATACTGCCAAAAAGGCATGTTCACTTTCTCTTAGGATTTGTTGTATCTCTATCGCAAGAATCAAAGAAGACACGTCACACTGGTAGCCTTGTCCAACATATGTACAAACTGGCTGTCTAGGCACCTTAACAAAATTTCTCTCCTGAAGCAATCCACCATCACGTGGCATGCTCTCAACCAATCTATCTTGAGGATTACATTAAAGTTCTTTATCTAAAACACAATCACATCAATCCAGGATTGCAATAAATTCAACCGTACCTCACATAATCTACATATAACATTCATATGTATATTCTTTCCATTGGGTAATCATACTCTCAAAGGGTCGTCTGCACTATCGCTCATAAATCCATTCTCTTCAACGAATCTCCAAGATATAATTGAGTGAGTTTCACCCGTATCAAACAAGGCAATTGAATCCAACCCGTTCACTAGAATCATACCTGTCATGGCTTTGTTGGATGGTCCTGCTTGCTCACGACTCATGACATTTCTCGCACCGATCCATGAGGCTTGTTCACTAAGCCCCTAGAACCGGTACCACTTGGCATTTGATGGGGCCTCGAAATAGACAAACCAGTGCTATCCATTCTGACAGTGAATCCTTATGTGGGCTTGTTGTCCACACTCAACGCAAATTATCCCCATTGATGGGAATGCCAAACCTCAGTGTGGTCGTCCACATCAAGAGCACGTGTGCTAATGAGAAAGTCGTCCTCCACGACTTAATCCACTCAGTTTCTAGATCTCGCTAGTCCTCGGCCTCTAGTCCGAGCCAAAGAAGCGTCTAACTCCGCATACAAATCCCCCAGACCTCCTAGATGATCCAATACTTGAATACTTTTTGGTGCCTTATACTCATCAATTTCCCTCATTGTCTTCTCTATGAGATGTGTGTATTGGTACATCTCTTTATAGGTTGACAACGTCATAGGTACCAACCGTTTCAAATCATGACTCATTGCGTACTTTGGTGCTCTATGTTCAGGTGTGGCCACTAGATGTGGAGCATAATTTGACAACTCTGTTAACTTGCACTCATGCTCGTCCACATTCATCTCCCCTTGCTCTAATAGTTCGAACTCCCTAACGATCGGCTTCTCCATCCTGCCGAAGAGCAGGTCCTTCCCCAGAAGAACTAGAGCAAACCCTAACCCCCCGTAAGTGCGTGGAGAGAAGTAGTCCTTGTGGCATTTGTTTTTATTTCATTTGAAAGACCATCCTATTTTAGGTAATTTCATCCCTTAATTTAAGAAATTGTTACATTTTGATCCAAAAAATTCGAGCTTTACATTATTGGTTTATGAGAAGGTATTGTTATCAATAATAGTTCATGCCTTGGAGAACTGGAGGTGTTACTTGATAGGAAGACATTTTGCGATTAAGACAGACCATCACTATCTGAAATACCTTCACGAGTAGCGTTTACATAATGAAATGCAGTTAAGGTGGCCTACTAAGTTGATGGAGTATGACTACATGTTAAGTTACAAGAAAGGCAAAGAAAATTTCATGACCGATGCCCTTTCCAGGATTCCAGGAGCTAAAGTTATAGCAATCATATTGGATTTACAGCACGGAACACTATTAGACGCAATCAAGGCAAGTTGGCAACAAGATAAGTCTTTAGAGACTATCTTCAACAGATTGCCGAAGGGAAACCTTCCCTATTTTAGTTCAAACATGGGTTGAAAAAGAGTAGGGGAATATGGTAATGGGGACAAATCTAGACTTGCGAAATACTATCATTCTAGTTTTTCATGCATGGACAGTTGGGGGACAATCAAGAATCCATGCAACTACTAAAAGAATCTCTTGTTTCTGCTTTTAGAAAGGCCTAGAAAAGGATGTGCTGACGTTTATAAGGTCGTGTGACATTTACTAGAGGTGCAAGCATGACCATTCCACATCACTGGGTATGTTACAACTCCTCTCCATTCCTACGGCCAGATGCACAAACATAAGCATGGATTTCATACGTGGTTTGCCTAGGTCAAAAGGAAAGGAGGTAACTATAGTTGTGGTGGATAGATTGACAAAGTATACTCATTTTATGGCTCTCAAGCATCCTTTCTCAGTGACACTAATTGCTAAATTGTTCCTAAACAATGTTCTCAAACTACATGGATACCTAACACCATTGTTAGTGATAGAGGTGTCACTTTTCTAAGTGACTTTTGGCAGAATCTATTCAGACTACAAGGAGTAGAATTACGATGTCTATGACCTATCATCCTCAAACAAATGGCCAGATGGAAGTGGTGAACAGGAGATTGGAGACTTGTCTAAGGTATATGGGTGCGGATTATCCAGAATGTGGAGTGAATGATTGTCATTGGTTGAGTGATGGTATAATACCAGTCATCATTCCTTTATCTAAATGACGCCATTTGTACGATATGAACCCCCTGTTCATCTACCCTATATCACGGGTACTTCATCAAACAAAGCAGACAAGGAATTAACTGAAAAGGAGACTTAATCAAGCTATTGAGGTTTCATATTCATCTGGCTCACAACATAATGACTCAATTGGCTAATCGAAGGAGGTCTGAGAGAAGTTTTAAGGTGAGAGATGTGGTCTATGTGAGATTACAACCTAATAGATAGAGTTCATTTGAATCTAAAGGCAACAATAAGATATATCCGCCGTATTATGGGCCATATAGGGTATTGGACAAAATTATATGGTTTCCCTCGCGATAGCACGTACATAAGCATGAAGAAGTCCAGCTTGATGCAATCCCTTATGCTACATTGCTCCAGGTTAGGTCTATTTCTTTTTTTAGAGGGATAAGCAAACCTAGAAGGTTGAGGCATTATCTGGGGTGCTTGACTTGCAATTGACTCCTTATTGATAGTGCAAACAAAAACAACATATTCTAAAATTTAAAGTTTTGTTGATCTCAAGACACTAATTTCGTTATAAGGATTTGATAATTCAAGGGATCAAGATTCAATCCTGAGGATAATCGTAGCAATCAAGTCACAAGTAATCTTGCTATCAATTGAACTGCTTATAAAGCAACAATTGATGCTTTATTCAGCTGTGGTTTTATCAAAGATTTGTGAAATAGTCATAGTCCATGTTAAATTTTTGTGATTCTTTTATAAATTAACTTAGGCAATCTTCTGCCTTTGATAGAAATTTATGTGCTCTACTATAGGTTGACATTTAGCTTAATGCAGCTTACATGCCTATTCTATCTCATTTTCCTCACATAAGTTAAACTGTTATTTACAGAATTGCCCTTTATGTATATGGGGAATTAGTTAAACATGCAGGCAGGAATCCTAAATTGAAGCCAAAGTGTCACATGTTTCTTTCGATGATGCGTGCCTTATCAAATAGAGGAGATTATTCGACGGTCAAGATTCTACATAGACGTATGTGGACTGATAGTGATGGAATTATCACCCCACGAATGCATGAAGCAGCATATCATCTTCTCATGGAGGCGGCTTTAAATGACGGACATGTATCACATCTGCTTACTTCATGTTGTAGATTAAAGGATGGCGTCTTTTCCTTTTTCAGTCATTGAAGAGGTGGTCAATTTCTCGATTCTTTAACGTTATTTTGTTTTCTCATCCAAAGGCGTTCTCAACTTCAAGATGGGGATGTTCATGATGCTGATCATGCATACTTAAATAAATGGTTTTATGTTTCCACAATAAGTTTTTATTTTATCAATGATATTGACCAAAATAAACCGTGGTACTTTACCTCTATTTCAACTCAAAAGCTCGTTTGCATTCCATGAGAAGTATACATGCAATATGAAATTTAAATGGCTTACTGTAAACGATCACAAGCTGAGTGTTATGATATTTGTTTTGTGACTACCTATTCTTCCAGCAAAATTTAGTGCTTTCATCATCTTTTGCGATCTCAGGATAACTTCTCTCCAAACGCTGGTATGTTGAATAATAAGATATGTATCAAGAGCTTTTACAACCCTAACATGTTCTTAAAATTTTCAAATTGCTAATCTTCATTCGTTTGGAAGCCTGTGTGTATGGTGTCTGCTAAAAAAATTCAATTTTAAAACTACATTTAGGGGCATTCTTGTTTGATAAGCAAATTGACTTGACTTTGCACACCTTTCTGACGTTGTAAGGAGATCGAAGGGAATACTATAGACTGATCGAGGCCTGATATCTTTTGAATCATTCTCATAATATGAATATGCTATGTTTCAAACTCCTGGTTGAGGTTCGGGGCTTTCACCGATGTATATTCTCATGACTTGCAAAGAAATGAACTTCACGTCCATATCGTTGCATGCTTGAGCCGTAAGCCCTTGAAGGTCCTTTTAATTTTAGATAACTGACCCTGTTGGATATTGACAGATTTATTTTGTTATGGATGGCGGATTTTTGTCCTTACATTCCCTTTTCCTCGTGTTATTGTCTGACAAACTCCTGTTCCTTTATGTGGTTTTGTGCTTAGTGGCTATGCTCGGAATGGACTTAATCATTATTCAGTCCTTTCCCCCTTAGTAAGTGTTGCTTCTTGGATGTTTTGTGCTAAAAGGAACGATCATTATTTTTCACTTTCTATGCAATAAAAAGAAACTTGGCTGATCGTAGCAGCCATAATAGTATCGCATCATACCCCCTTGGTAAAACAAGTTTATGTCGTTAATTTGACTATAATATTGTTGCTTATATTAACCACCCCCTCTTGTCACAGGGGTCATTTACTAAACCCATTGAATCTGTAATGATCCCATTCCAGGCAGTCAGGCCATTAAAAGCCACTCTGCGTTTAAGCGAGGTGGCAATGCGGTTCTTCAAGGAGTCGGTTGTGCCCATTATACATGATTAGGGTAGTTGCATAAGACTTCTGCATCGTGAAGACTATTCCGAGGTTAGACATTTTCTAGTGGGGCTTTACCCGATTTCGTTGTACTTTAATATCTACCTCTATTGGTAACGGGGGTAATTGTAATGACCATTAGGGCATATGCTTACATGGCTATTGTAATTTTCTACACAACTGAATGCAAAATTAGGCAAAATGATGAGAAGTCCACCTCATGGCGTCAGGCCTCTCCCATCCATCGCATCTTTGATCTCATCATAGACAAGAAGTACAAGATGGTGATTATTGTTAATTATGACGAAACATATGTAGAGACTAAAGTGATTCTCCAGCAGACCCAATGCTACGACCACCAAGGAGAAAGAAGTCACCAAAGGAAATGCTTGGACAAGAGGAATGTTTACAAGAGGAATATGACTTGTATTTCTTTCTTGGTCATTACAAGATGGAGCCAATGACCCCTATTTATAGGGAGTGTTCGAAGGAGGAATCCTTCTCCATGTTTCTAGAATTTTCCTATCTAAGAAAAATCTAGACTAGTCCTATTGCTTTCTAGACTAATGTAAGAAACTTCTAGAACCTACGAGAGCTTTCTAGACTAAGAGACTTCTAGAGTCTACGAGAGAAGGAGCCATTAGTCGGATGTTGTCAACTTTATCACTCCCCCTCAACACCGACTTGCTCTTCTTGTCATTCCAAGTTTTGATCGAAACTCCTCAAGCTTGCTAGCATTCAATCCTTTTGTTAGTATATCCGCTCGCTGATCTTCTGTACCAATATATTCTAGTGCGATCTCTCCTTGTAGCACTTTTTCTCGCAAGAAATGATAGTGGACCTCCACGTGCTTAGTTCTTGCATGGAACACTGGGTTTTCAGCTAATTGGATTGCTGACTTATTGTCACAGGATAAAGAAACTGCATAGTCAGCTTGCTGATGAAGGTCTCTTAATAACTGCATAAGCCAAGTAGATTCTTGAGTTGCATTTGCAGCGGCTCTGTATTCTGCTTCTGTGGTGGAGAGGGAGACTGTTGGTTGTCTCTTACTACACCATGATATTGCTCCCCCTGCAATACTGAAAACATATCCTGTGGTTGATCTTCGAGTGTCGCGATCTCCGGCATAGTCCGCATCGCAATATCCGATCAATTTGCAATCTCCTTTGATCTTGTAGAGTATCCCATAATCCATCGTTCCCTTTATGTACCTTAAAATTCGTCGGACTGCTTCAAGGTGAGGCTTCTTTGGAGATTGCATAAATCTGCTTACCAAACCGACCGCATAGGAGATATCTGGCCTTGTGTGTGTCAGGTAGATCAGACTCCCAACCAACTGACGATACATTGTTGACTCTTCAAGATCCTTGCCTTCATTTGCACTAAGCTTAGCGTTGAACTCAATAGGTGTTGATATCGGCTTGCACTCGGACATCCCGTATTTCTTTAGTAGCTCTTTTGCATATTTCTGTTGACATAAGAATAAGCCTTCCGGAACTCGATCGACTTCTAATCCCAAGAAATGCTTCAATTCTCCGAGCTCCTTCATGTGGAACCTCACAGAAAGATTATCTTTGATCAACTTGATCTCTAAGTTGTCATCTCCTGTGATGATAAGGTCGTCCACATACACGAGCACCACTGTAATTTTCTCTTCTCGAACTTTGATGAAGAGACTTGAATCAGCCACTGTTAGAGTATATCCACCCTGGATTAAGAACTCTGCAATCTTACCGTACCATGCCCGTGGTGCCTGCTTCAATCCGTATAAAGCTTTCCTTAATTTGCAAACATAGCTGGGGTGGTACTTATCTGCAAAGCCCTGGGGTTGCTCCATGTAGATTGCCCGATCCAGCTCTCCATGCAAAAAGGCATTCTTCACATCCATCTGCCAAAGTTTCCAGGTCTTACTTGCAGCCAGGGCGAGTAGAACTCTGACAGTTGTTATCTTTGCTACTGGGCTAAATGTCTCATCGTAGTCCAAACCATACTGCTGTGAGAATCCTCGAGCGACAAGACGAGCCTTGTATCTTTCCACGGATCCGTCGGGACGAGTCTTCACCTTATAGACCCACTTGCAAGATATGGGTGTCAATTGCTGGGTTTAGGAACCAACTCCCAAGTTTGGTTTTCTTCTAGGGCTCGAATTTCTTCTTGCATTGCTTCTCGTCATACCTTGTGCTTGGATGCTTCTTCATAAGTTGATGGCTCATGTGGATCTATATCTTCCGCAAGTGCTGCGTCTATGTATCGTGTTGGCGGTCTCCGTTGCCTAGTGGATCTTCTCAACGGTGTCATCCCGTCACCAGTTTCTTCTTCTGTTGCATTCTCCTCAGAGGACCTTTGGTACACTCCTGTTTGCCAAGGTCTCTCTTCTTCTGTATCATCATTTCTTATTATAGAAGGCCTTTCTTCAGTTTCTTCAAAAGTTGGTTTTAGTGTTACTAGCTCCCCCTGCTTAATGTGATCCTTGTTTTCTTCTATTGTTGAGGGTGACCACCAAGAAGTTGCTTCATCGAAAACAACGTTCCTTGATACGATGCACTTGTTGGTCGTAGGATCGCAGCATCTCCATCATTTCCTCTCTGTGTCGTATCCTACGAAGATACACTTGGTCGCCTTCTTGTCGAACTTGATCCGCAAGTGGCTAGGGATGAAGACATAACAAACACACCCAAAGACTCGAAAGTGGCTTACTGTAGGCTTCATCTTCCATAGTAGCTCGAAGGGTGTCTTGATCTTGAGGCGAGCTTGGGGTAGCCTATTTGCAACATCTGCAGCCGTTTTCATGCACTCTGCCCAATATCTTCCTGTGACATTTCTGGCGTGCAACATGCTTCTGCATACTTCTGCAAGATGCCTGTTCTTCCTTTCTGCCACCCCGTTCTGCTGTGGCGTGTGGGGACAAGTTAACTGTCGTCTTATCCTGTTCGCCTTTAGGTATTCTCCAAACTCCCGGGAGGTATATTCTCCCCCGTTGTCAGTACGTAGGCACTTCACCTTCGTCTGCAGATCGCTCTCCACCTTGATCTTGAACTCTATGAACTTCTGTAGGGCTTCTGACTTTTCTTTCATGAAGTATACCCAGACGTACCTTGAGTAGTCGTCGATGAAAGTCACCATGTATCTACAGCCACCTATTGATGGATGTTTCACTGGACCGAATACATCCGAGTGGATCAACTGCAATGGTTTCTCAGCCCTGTACTTGGATTCTTCGTACGGTAACTGGTGTGCTTTACCGTACTGGCAGCCTGAGCAGACGTTGTCGACGTTTACTTCTAGCTGCGGGAGACCCTTCAACATCTCCTTGCTCATCATCACCTTTAACTTGTGGTATCCGACGTGTCCAAGCCTCTCGTGCCACAGGTCAGCTGTCTCATTCCTCTTCACCTTGTCTATGTATGCCGATTCTGCTGACATCACATAGATGGAGTTTACCTTCCGTCCTTCCATGATCGGCGTCCCAGAAAACTTCAACTCGTGGTAGACCTTGACGTCATCAGGTCCGAACACCACGAAATTACCAGGGGCTGTCAGTTGGGCTACTGACAGAAGATTCTTCTTTATCCCAGGGACATGGTAGACTCCTTGGAGTTGCACCTTGTTGGCACCATCATCGACGTCAATAACAGTCTTCCCGACATGAGCGATAGGTAGTCTGGAGTTGTTGGCGGTGACGACGACTCGCTGTCCTTTGTATTCTGATAGCTCCCGTAGCTTCTCCTCGTCACCTGTCATATGGTTGGAGCACCCCGAGTCAAATATCCAGTTCTCTGCATAGTTCACAGAGTTGTTGTGAACTACTGCAAGAGCCTGGTCTTCCAACAACTGATCTTCTTCCATCACAGCGAGAGATGCTTCAAGGTTCCATTCATCTTCAGATTTATCTCCTTCTTGATTGGCTGACGTGGCAGCATTTCCTTCCACGTTCTTCTTCTTGAACCAGCAGTCTCTCGCATAGTGGCCCTTCTTTCCACAGTTGAAGCATTTTTCATCGTTTCGCTGTGCTAGTTTGTCTTCTCGTTTCTCATGTTGTGGTCTAGACAGTTGGTGCTCACGCCGTCCACCTCTACCACCTCGAGAGAATTTTCTATTCTCAGGCCTCTTATATGTAGCAGAGTTACTCCCTTTGTTGCTATATAGAGCCTCTTCTTCATTTTTCAAAGATACGCCCGCCATCTGTTTTGCTAGCGTCTCCTGATTAGCTAGCAAATTTTCTAAATCCTCTAACGACGGCGGCGTAGGCCATCCTTGCACAGCTGCAATGAATCCCCTATGCTCTGGTCGTAACCCATGGATGATAATCCTTCTCATCCTATCGTCACTGATCTTGGAGCCTGGGTCTAACTCCGAAATCTCTCGGCAGATAGACTTTACCTTCGTAAAATACTGATTAATTCCTAAATCTCCTTGTCTAACCGCCATTAAATCATTCTCTAGCAACTGAAGCCTCATATCATTTTTTTTCGAGAACCTAGTTGCTAGTATATTCCAGGCATCCTTTGGGGTAGTGGCGTACCTTATGTGCTCTAGCATCTCCTCTTCTATGGTGGTCTTTATGGCGAACATGGCCTTCCCTGCTTTAATCCGCCATTTCCTCAAATTGGCAGCATCCTCCTCTGGTGGGGTTGTCTCACTTCCACCAATGATCTCCCAGAGATCTTGGCCTTGGAGATATGACTCCATGCACGTCTTCCACGTGCTATAATTCTGGTTGTTTAATTTCTTCAGCATGCCGACATTATTAATTTCTGCCATACCGAATTTACTTTCTGGAAGCGTAGCCTGGTTCCTGACCTATGCCCAACGCAATCCCGGATTGCAGCTTCCTTGGTAGAACTTCGGCAGTATTTCGGCAGAACCTTCGCTTGTACTTCTGCAAAATCTCCACGAGATTTCGGCAGAACCTCTGCTAGTCTTAGCAGAACCTTTACGGGATTTTGATAGAATCTCCGCAAAAAAAACTTCGACAGAACCTCCGCAGAACTTCGACACAATCTCTGCGGGACTTCGGCAGCTCAACCTCGACAACCCGTACAACCTTGCTCTGATACCAAATGTTGAGACTAAAGTGATTCTCCAGCAGACCCAATGCTACGACCACCAAGGAGAAAGAAGTCACCAAAGGAAATGCTTGGACAAGAGGAATGTTTACAAGAGGAATATGACTTGTATTTCTTTCTTGGTCATTACAAGATGGAGCCAATGACCCCTATTTATAGGGAGTGTTCGAAGGAGGAATCCTTCTCCATGTTTCTAGAATTTTCCTATCTAAGAAAAATCTAGACTAGTCCTATTGCTTTCTAGACTAATGTAAGAAACTTCTAGAACCTACGAGAGCTTTCTAGACTAAGAGACTTCTAGAGTCTACGAGAGAAGGAGCCATTAGTCGGATGTTGTCATCTTTATCAACATACACAAACCCTACTCCCAATACAAATGTGAGCACAATAGGGTTTTTTTAACCTTCGAGAAGCTGTTCAGCTATATAAATCCTACGATAGGTATACTAGAAGATCAGACGACCGACAAAACTTGACTCGAGTCTTTTCTTTTTTGCTGCTTGATATTGCATTGCAATCATTTTTCCTCGTTGATAACGTTTCACAAAATTTCTCAATGATGAGACAAAAACTAAGCGATAAATAGTGGGAATTCCTTTGTCCATATATCTCCAACTTTGCCTGATCAAGATCCTATATGGCGATCACAGTCTCAAATGCTCACCACAAGCGTACCCTCACCTTGTCCTCGACTTTTTTGTAAAAATGAAAGATAATATTATATTAGGCTTTTGTTACACCTTTAGGTCAGTGCAAGGCAAATCTCCATGTATTAGGTCTAATACAAAATCCGGTGGAAAAGAAAAGGTTATGGAGTCCTTCTCTTGGTGTCACGCCCTTTTTGCCATCTCGTCTACAACCCGGTTTTGTTCTCTCTTTACATGGGTAAGGGAGGTTTCCTTGAAGCTACATAATATCAAACTGCACTCGTGCACAATGGGGGCAATTAATGAATTCGGTAACTTTTCTCCGTCAAGAGTCGTAGTAGGTGCTCCACATCCATTTGTACTGATAGGAAGTTTATTTCAAGTTTTAGCCAGAATAAGCCCTCACGGAGGGATAGGGCTTCCGCTATGAGGTTGTTTGTGCTTGGTCTTTTAGAGCAGAAGCCTCCAATCCAGCCTCCTAGTTGATCTCTAATGACTCCCCCAGACCCAAGTTCAAACCCTCTGCACTTGTAGATGCGTCTGTGTTTAGGGTGTAAGTAAATCCATGGATGGCTCTCATCTTTCCCTATGTGGCTTCTGTCGATGCTTGGTTGGTCTGTCTTTATGTTTGTTATGTCCTGGGAGTGCTTGCAGTTTAGCTCCTCTTTCTATGATGAGTCTAAATACCTTTGTTTCCCTTGCCTTGATCAAATGTTAGATGGTTTCTATAGAGCCATAGGTGCCATATTATTGAGGTGAAAAGAATATTTCATTGGATCCCTTTGTATTTTCCTAACCTTGTTGCTTTCGTGTTTAGGTTCCCTTTGAGCCATTCATAACCGGGTTTAGCTGCTTATGGAGCTATAGATCTGGGGTAAGGGAATTGGCTCCAAACAATTTGGGCTATTGGCCAGTCTCTTAAGGTATGGAAGGTGGATTCCTGCTCCCATTCGCATATTGAGTATATGCTTGTTGTAGTTAAGTTTCTTGAATGAAGTAGGTCTCTAGTAGGCAATCGGTTCCACAAGGATAGCCAAATGAACATTTTCTATTTGGGAGGATAGTAGTATTCCATATCCATTTAAATTAGAATATGCATATTTCCCTAGAGATGAGTGAGCTAAAGCATAGGCTGATGAGAGTGTGAAGTCGCCGTGGCTTGAAGGTTTCCATGCTAGTTTATCCTTGTTCTGGCCATCTTTGTTCAACTGAGTCCCCATTATTTCTCTCCATATCTCATCTGGTAAGAGATTAGTTACTCCACAAAGAAAAGGTATGGGGAAAAGTGGGCCTCCACTCTGGCAGAAAATTTCTTCCACTTGATTGATAAGCATTCTTGTTCGATGATAAATCCTAAGTATTCTAGACATAGGATGAAGAGATAAGGTGATAGAGGGTCTCCCTATCGGATCCCTCTTATCAACTTGAAGGGTTTAAGGTGACTCCCGTTGAAATGTATTTTGTAGGTTGTGCTAGTTAGGCAGCTTAGGATCAGGTCAGCCGTCCCCGTTGGGAAGTTGAAGAGTTTTAGAATGCTCTGAATGAATCCCCAGTCAAGTTGGTCAATAGCCTTGTTCATGTCTATCTTGATGGCAAAGAAACTCTTTTCTCCTTTTTTGGTGTTGAAAGAGTGTGGGGTTTCCTGGGTTATGATGAAGTTATCAATAGTTCTCCCACCTGGGAGGAAACTACTATGAAAGGGGGAAATCAATTCCTTCATTATTGGCCTTAGTATAAGAATTAGTATATTGGAGACGATCTTGTATGTTGTGTAGCATAAGGATATTGGCCTAAGGTGATTTATTATTTCTGGGTTTTGGTTTTCGAAATTACTACTATAGATGTGTTTTCCAAGTTTTCTTCTACTTGTCTTGTTCGGAAAGCATCTCTTGCCATGGTCAAGACCGATTACTTCACTTTGCCCCATTAATGTTGGAAGAAAATTTGGTGTATCGGGCTTTGATGCTTTTGTTGGGTTTAAAGAGAATAGGGATGTCTTAGCTTCCTCTTCTTCACATTGTTTGTCTATAGGGTTATGCTGTAGTGGTTTAATTATTGGTATGTCGGGTAGTGGTGCCTCTAAAGTAGTTGGAGTAGAACCTGTGGGTGCGATGATGTGTATCTTTCACATAAGGTTGTTCTAGTATGATCTGCAAGCCTCCTAGGGTCTTTTCTCCATGTCTTTTCTATTTTGAGGCTTAGAATTCTATTTTTTCTTCTCCTAGCTAGAGTGGTTGAATGGAAGTATTTTTTATTCCTTTCTCCTCCGATGATCCAATTGAAACGAGATTTGATATGCCAGAGCTATCCTTCTTTGGTTAGAATTGCATCGTATTCCTAGATCAGCTCATATTCTAATTTCCTGTACAAAAGTTGATTCTCTTCTCTCCAGGTAGGTTTGTAATCCTACGAGTTTAGCTTGAATCCTTCTCTTTCTGTGCCAAATATTTTCAAAGGTCTCCCTGTTTCGTTTCGGTTCTCCGCTTTGTTTCGGAATATTTCTTTGGCCTGGCTGTTTGAGTTACCTTCCTCCCGTGATACTGCCACTATGCTTGGCAGTTCTTGATACGGAAACACCCAGCAAAGTCAACTTGAACTTAAACAAATTGGGAATGAACCCGAACAGGGACTGGATAGATCACCCTCAAACCCGGATACAGCGACGGCTACCCCGTGAACGAAAGGTTGCGAACACTATCAACTCACCACACTTAGATTCAAGGCTAAGTGATACAGAGAATAGATAAAACAATCTTAATTTCGAAATTCCAAAAGGTGTGTCTTTCTCCTTCTGTATATAACCCTTTAAAAGACATCGAAGAAAGTTCTAGACTAACTACACTAAATGCACTCTCCACTAACCCCTTAATCAGTTCCCCACTACCATCATCCCACTAACTTCATAAATGACTACATTTAAGACTCTAAGACATCAAATTCATCCTTCCATGGGCTGTGTCTTAAGTAGGGGCTTTTACTTCTCCAAAATGCTTCAGACTTGTCCAAATGAAGCATTACTTGGTCCAATCAACTCCAGCACATTATAGGCCACAACTTCTTCCTTAATTGTAACTTTTTCAATCTAGTTGTGGTGCGCAATAGTTCTTCATGCGATAACTAGGTTATCTTGAATTTAAAGGGTTTGGGCAAGAATGGTCGTTTAAACTTCTCTAATTGTAGAAGTAGGGGTCTGTAGTTCCGAGTGGCATTTGGTAAGTGCTTTACTTCGACTTCGAGGTGGAGTCTCAGCTATTCAATAGCCGGTAGGTAGCCTAAATTTATCATTGAGCAATAATCTAGGTTCTACCAGGTAGTGCTGGGGTCTTGAATAGCCTAAATCTATCATTGAGCAATAATCTAGGCAATCTGTAAGGCTTCTGGTTTGGACAATTGATCCTCTTTTTCCACCTAGTTTTTCCGTTGCATCTAATATGCAATTAAAGTAACCCACCATCAACCAAGGGTGCCTAATGTTGTCTGCTAATTTCCTACAATTTTCCCATACTAGCTCTCTTTCCCAAGTTCTAGGACTAGCATATATTGCCATATATTGCCGACAATACAAGTTTGTGGTCTGACCTTGGCATGTATCTCCTGTTCGGTGTTTGCTGGTTCTTCAAGTCCCGGGTAGTTAGTATCCCAAAGAATCCAAATGCTTCCCCTGAATCCCGTGGAGTTGGAGCTCGGAAATCTCTAGAGTGGCAAATTGCCTGCAATATTTGCCGCAGTGTCCCCCACAATTCTTGTTTCAGTTTTAATGGCAATGACAGGTTGTACGGGTGGTAAAGGTCCTTGAAGTGTCTCAAGAAGTTGGGGTTTGAGGCGTTCATGCAATTTCATATTAATATCTTCATGGGTGGCAAAAAGGGGATAATATTACTACCAGTTGGTCCATTTCCATGGATGTTGCATTAAGGTGAAGTTCCCCTGGCTCTCCAATTTCATTAGTGTCCGTTTCAGTAGTTCTTGGGTTTTAGATGTGCCCCTTGTATTCGATGGATCCTCAGGCAGTAGTTCAACAGAGGAGATGTTATTTCCACTACTAGGGGGCTTCCATTGAGCAAATTAGTAGTGGGGAGATGCAAAGATGAGTGACGGTTGCCTCTTCTTCGATAATGAAGCATGAAGTGTCTAAGACAGCGGATTCCCATTCTCCTTGGACGCGCGCCCTCCAGCCTAGCACGCACGTGGCGGTTCGGGCAACCCGAGGATCCAGGTCCGTTCCCCCGAAGCCCCATCCGATCGGCATCACGACTCGAGCGCCGGACGCTGCGGAAGGGAATCGCGTTGGGCCTTCCCTTGATTCCCGAACGGGTCTACGGGATATTTCGCCAACCATCTTCAGTTCCCTAAAGGTGACGGGCGAAAGACTACGTAAGACTTCGCTCGTGAATTTTGGGGAAGACTTAAGGAACGGCTCGTGTTGCCATCACCCATCCAAAATGGCTCCGAAAAAAAGGGTGTGGTTGTTTAACCTAAACTATTCGGAGTTGCCACTGACTTAATTTTAAAAGTATGATTTAAGTCGAAAAAATCAGAGTAGGGTTCGAGGATTCCTGTTTGCTAACTTTTACATTCTTAAAAATGCGAAAAAGATGACGATTTGTTCAAAAAATTTCACTTTCGATTAACAGGTGTTGGGCCCGATCCGGGAGTCAGGCCGGACTCATATTGACGTTTTACGGGCGTTGGACCCGAATTTAGGTTTGTTTGATTAAAATTCAAACATACGACATCAATCCTAAAACCTAAGTCATGTGCACAATCACAAGCAAGTATCGAGATCAAAAGGATGGGGAAGGGCGGTGATTGCGGGCCTATGCACTTGGGTCCGCAATCCGTTACAAGTGGACTTAAATTTTGATTCGGGGAGGCCCGCAATCCGTTACAAGTGGGCTTAAATTTTGATTCTTGTACCTCTCGATCGGTGTTCATGCAAACCAAACAAAGTGGTGGTCAAAAGTCCTAACTTAAATCGAAATGAATAATTAGGACTTAATGAAATAAGAGCGATACTTAAGGGGCATTGTAAGCCCGTTGATGTCGATCGTCCGTGCTGTCGAAGGATAATGTTCCTTGGTAGTGAATTCCTCGGTGTTTACATGCAAAATAGAGGAAAGGATTGGGAAGAGCCAATGCCATTAATATCGATTAAATTTGTATTCAATCGAATTAAATTAGTAAGACATGTCATACCATATGAATCGGTTGAGCGGGGTTGTGATTTTTCGAGATGTCGAAATTTCCATCATGTTTTTTATGCAAAACAAGATAGGAGCGATAAAATATAATAGAAGTTAGTAACCTATACTAATACGAATATATGAAATTTTTCTGAAATTATTCGAGCAAATTATTTTAAATGCAAACGAACAAGTGCAAATATAATTATCCTTTTTAAAGCCTAACTGTTTAATCATATGAATTTAAACGATTTTGAAATTTCACAAAATTTTAACACATGCAGAGAGTGCTTAAATTAAAATTGATAAATGATAAGTAGAAATCGACTTACCTGGCAGGCCGTAAACACTGTAGTTTCGTCTGACGATAAAAAATCAATCGAGGGTGGGATTTCCAGCTGAAAGAGTTAAAATCCGGCGAACTTCGGCATGGGTAGACTCCATTGTGAGCTGGGGAAGGCGTATCTTCAGATGGGTACCTTCTAGTCGCTGCTCAGCTGGACGTCGGAGCTGAGAGGTGAAAAGGAGGTCGATTTGGGGTCGCCCGTTGCCGATTGAGATGAGGGAGCTGTTTTGGGGCGTGGGTCACCATTTGCCGAAGGTAGGGGAGGCTCGACGGGGTACTCCATCACGCTGTGGCGCTTGAAGTCGTAGATACCGATGCCGTACACTTGAGTCATGGCGGTGAGGAGCACAGGGCGTTGCTGCAGGTCTAGGGACGCCTGGGAAGGTGAGTTCTCCGCTGCCGGCTTTAGGAACGCCCGGGGACGGTGGATTCTCCGCTGCCGACTTTAGGGACGTCTGGGGGCCGGCTCTGGTTGAACGTGGCGCTGAGGTGGGTCACGGGGACGCCGGCCGGTTGCTGGGGAAAAGGACGGGGTCTACCGCTGGATCTGAAGATGCCATCGTTAGGAGAGCTTGGATTCCGTCGATGCTGGGCCCGGGGACGTCTGGCTGCTGCTGGTTCAGGGGTTCACCGCCGCGGGAAGTCAAGGAGGTCGATTGCTCGCTTGTCGCCGGTTGTTGGATCAGTTATGAAGCTGACGGTGAGGACGGTTCGCCGCCACGTTGTCGGAGGAGCGCCGGAAGGAAAAGGGGTCTGTCACGGCCGAATCTGAGGATGTTGGGATTGTCCTCATTGGGCGGGTCTTGTTCAGCTTCTGCAGATGGGGAGGCCGGCCACTAGCGCAGTCAGGATAGCAGGTTGTTGTTATGTTGCTACTACGGCTGCTTTGGAGCCAGGGAGGTGCTGCTGTGGCGAAATAACTAAAGTTGGTCTGATGTGGTTGGATATGTTGCTGGGAGGGAAGAAAGCAGATTGCTGCTGACCGGAGCTTGTGTGGCTGCTATTGTATGCTGGTGGCCGTCGGCTACAACTTTGGGAAGTAAAAGGGGGGGGGGGGGGGTGTTGGCGCTGTCCGTCGTTGGTGAGGCGGCCTTTTTATGAAGGATGGTGCTTCATTGATGGCGAAGGCTTCGGTATGGGGGCGGTTGTTCAGGCTTTGGCTGGTTGGAGAAGGAGTTCCCGAAATAGAGGCCGAGCTCCTTGGTCTCGGTGACGGAATTCATGTTCCTCTGGTTGGAGTTTGGCCGTGGTTGTCGGGAGTAGTTGTAGAGACTTGATGTTTACCGGTAGGGTGCTTGCTGTCAAGAGAACGAGGTTGCCACCTACGTGGTTGTCGTCAGATCCGACATGGAACGGGATGAAGGGGTTGCCGATTGCGGGGCTGCAGCTTGTTGCAACTTGGCCCGGTTGTAGAGCTACTGCTTGAGTTGGGGTAGACAGGGAGGAACAGAGGCATGGCCGCTGCTGATTCTGGGGATAAGTCGCAATCCGGTCGTCGTCGTTGAACCTGAAGCTTTGAGAGGAGGGGGAACTGGGACACCGCTGCTGGATGTCCTTCCTGAAGATGCTGGTGTTGTGGCTGCGAGGTTGGAGGGTCACCGTCTTCAGGATGTACACCTGCACGTGAAAAGAAACAAATCAAGGCAAAAGGAAGGCTCCTCGCGACGCTAACATGCGTCCGCAAGGAGCTTGGATACGGTTCTCCGCTGAGGGGCAGAGGACTGAAGCTGGTTGGGTCAAAGGAGGTTTGTCTCCGTCGATGAAGTCGATGAAGCTGGAGCCGTCATCGACGGTCAGTGTCCCTGCCGCCATGTCCCGCGAAGCTGAAGCCGACTGTGTCCAGAAATATGGTATTCTCCTTGTTGTTGCCGTAGCGTGCTCCGCTTGGGATGGTCGCCAAGGGGTTTCCACCGTGTTGATTTTCTACTTACCTTGGTTAAGAACAGATGAAAGACGGTGGTTGCGATGAAGACGGCCGAGAAGTGAGGAAAAAGAATGAAATTGGGAAATCTCGTCTCTTAGGATTGGTGGGGAGCTGATGATTTTTTTTTTTTTTTTGGAAAGGAAAGATGGCTCCCCTCTCCTCTCCCTCTACCCCCCCCCCCCCCCCCTCCTTTTGAAGATGATTTCCCTTCTGTTAAAACTTCCCCCGTTCCAACTATCTGGTTAGTCTTCTTTCCTTCTTCAAGTTCTTAAGAATCTCCCCCTTTCGTTGAGTCCCCTCCAATTTAGTTAGACTTTGATGGGTTTTGGTTAGAGGAATCAAAGCCGTTAGGGGAAAAGATCGTCCTTGGACGTCGTTAGAATCACTTTTCCTGTATCCAGATCAATTTTCCTGCCTCAGAATCGTCTTTCCTGCGGGTGACAGACGATGGCTAAGGATTCGGGGGTCACGTAGCTGGAGCTGCAGGCATAGATGATGGGCTATTGTTGGGAGGGAACAAAAGAGAATGGCCTTCTGCTAGGGAACCTGACAAATTTGAGGCCCCAGAAGGATGTTGCATTGGGATCGGCTGCTGCAGAGGAGGCATCTGTGAGCCAGGTGTTGGACGCTGTACGGATTGGTGAGGGATATGAGGCAGCCCATTTGGTGATGGATAACAATCTGGCCCATGCATGGTGGCCATAGCAAGCCCAGTACCAGCAGCATTGGGTGCAGGTGAAGTTTCCCAGGATCCAAGATTTCCACTGGGCTGATATAGTGGAAGGCCACCTTGATGATTGGTGTCAGGCAGCCCCATCTTGGGCGTGTTAGAAACCGGGTCCTGCGAAGACCCACTGCCCGAATTGGGCAAATTGGTGGAGGTTGTGTTTGGACGCCAGGACAGATTTATGCATGTTCCAATACCTTGCCGAGTGCATCCACTCCTGTGGTAGAAGCAATGTCCAGGTACTTCCCCAATAGACTCTGCTAGTGCTCTGTTTGCTTCGATAGACAGCTTAGCATCTGATTCCGTAACTAGGTAGCCTTCATATGGGCAAGATCTACTGCTGTTGGCAATGTAACTCAAGCATGGTTTGCAATACAGGTGTGTGCACTGTGACCGGAGAGCTTCGTTCAGGTTCACCGACAAACCGGGCAGAAGTACTCTCCAGCGAGAGATTGTATGTTGACGATGCACTCGTTGTTGAATTCCATGCCGGTCCATGACTGAAAGAAACTCCAAGGCCGGGGCTCAAGACTGAAAGAAACTCCAAGGCCGGGGCTCAAGACTGAGAGGCAGGCGTTGAAACCGAAACCAAGTCAAGCGTCTCCCACATAACTTCCATCGCTAGCTAGGGTCATTTTTTTTTGTAATTCTTGAAAGGTCATTTGTTTTCCTTCCAAATGTAATAGCTACTTGGCATCCGTTGATGGTACAAAACAGCTAGCTACGTAGCTGAACTGACCGTTGGGTTTTGCGTAGAACTAGGAACATTGGATCCATACGGCGACTTCCCTGAGGCACTTGCAGATCCCGGTTGCGAGCGAAAACGCTCCTCCCTGCTTCGACAGGGACGGTTACAATAAGATGCTGGAGAACGCGTGCTCTATAAAAGTTGTGATTTATAGCCTATTTGAGATATTACAGTTTGCCCCTCCTTGGGAGGGAACCTGAAAAGATTCTCTCGCAAAGATATTGTTAATACCTCAAATTATTTTTTGTCGACATGTATCCTAAAAAACTCATCAAGAAAATCTTCAGTCGCAACGAAAACAAAATAGCCAAGTGTATACGCACATTATGCTTCATTTTGTTTTCCCTTAAAAAACATGTTTTTAAGCGAGATGAGAGAAGGTCTTCTGATTTCTCTCGTGTTTTAATCTCATTTCTGAAAGCCATTTAAGTTGGATTTCGGAATTCCTTTGACTTAGATGCTCATGTACCGGTCCAAGGAGTCTTTATTCGGGTTATAATGTAGGTTCGGCATAAGGCCTTTAGATTGAAGGTCGAAATTCGTCATTTGAAAGAAGGAATCCAAGTATCTCATCGGAAGCTACTTGATCGTCGAGTTTTTATCGTTCAAGCAAATTCTCCATCCTTCAGACAGCTTGCCAGTTGACATGTTCTGTTGGGATGAAAAGTTGGCTTCTAGGTGTAGATGATCCACTTTGGGGAAAATTTCGTCTTTAACTTGTTCGAAAGATAACACCTTTGCTCTTGCGACCACCAATGTCGGCCCTGGTGCTTTATTTTGCTCTTTTGATTTTCATTTTGCGCTTTCTTTTAAAGACTTTGGTCTTTGCGCTAATTCTTTTTTTTCTTTGCTGGATTATAGGGATTTGCCCCGCTTTACTTTCTGATAATCTTCTTTGGAATTTGTATTCCTTGTAGTATTGTTAGAGAAGTTCCATCCTTAGGAACGACTCAACCGGCGGGCTTAACTGTTGATGATGCCTCTTCGCTTGAATCTTGAGGAAGTGTTGCCTCTATGGTCCATTGCTTCCGGTTTCTAGCTACAACATCTCCTTTAAACCTCAATGTGAGGCGGTCCTTAGACTATGTGGGAGCAGTGTATACAAAAACTTCAACTTTGGCTCGAAAGGGCTTAGCGATGGTTGATGTTTTGTGTTTGGGGTACAAAATAAATGCTCGATCTCATTCCGGTTTGGAGCATCTTTTGTCAAAGGATTCGCTATCCGCCTAAATGTTTGTGCGTGAATCCTCACAGTGTTTGCGCTCATCACTCTGGGTAAGTGTTTAGGAACAGGTTTGCCTTCTCCACTCTTGCCCAGAAACACTCTTACTGTAAAAAACCTTTTCAAATTGTATGCACATGGACACACAAATGCTTAAGTAGCGAATAGGTTTATGTACGCAAATCTCTTTGGAGATGTCGTACTAAGGTAGTGCTCTTGTGCAAGCTTTGCGGGAAAAGTGTTTGCACTTTCATGTGGCATGTTCCTTTAGATTAGACTTGGAACGGCTTCCACACGACCACCCACGCCGTTGCCTAGGAGTTTGTATCATACTGTACAGATGTCCATGTGCCTACATAGTTGGCAACGGACGGAGACGAAGTTAGTTCATGTACTTCGACTCTCGCTTGGGGAGATAAAGTAAAATATCCGCTGGGGAGCTAAAAGGATATGTCTATCTCAAAGGTCATTCTGACTCTATCTCAGGAATGATAAAAATTTCGTTAGAGAGCAATGTAGATGATACTCCCTTTTGGTATGATCATCCATGGTGACAACAAAGGCAATCTCGAAGCTTTGGTTCGGAATTTTCCACCCAGTCGCCCGCGCCTTTGTCTATAATATAGGATGCTTATGCACCTACGCTAGGCAAAGGACAGATAACAAATGCGCTCATGTAACTTGTTTTCTTTTGAAGTTTGCTCATGTAACTTCACTTATATGAAAGGCGAAGTAGAGTTTTGATACTTCCCCTTTTTGCATGGTTTCGTCATTGCGTCTTCGTCCGATGGAATCGAAGGTCTGACGAAATTACTGCAAGACTTTGGCTCGAAGTTTTGCCACCCTACCACCCTCGCCTTTGTCATAGGAATTTTTCACCATACGTGTGAGGAGCTCTTGTACCTGCTCACGAGACAAAGGACGTAAACGAAATGCGTTCATGTAATTTCACTTAACTTGAATGAAGAGAAGAATGATTGTGTATTTCTCCCTTATCCATGTTGTCAGTGTTCTTCATCCAGAGTGATTCTTCGAGGTATAAAAGAATTCAACTGACGGATATTGTCTCAAAAGTCTAACTCGAAACCTGGATACCATTCGGGTGTAATATCGTTGGAGAGCATCTGCATTAATTGCTTGTGGCAGCTCTCCTCCATCCATTTTCGCTAAGATGGTTGCTCCTCCTGAGAAGGCGTGTTTAACGATGAACGGTCCTTCGTAGTTTTGAGCGAATTTTCCTTGTAGATCCTTGACATTCGGTAGGATTCTTTTCAGGACGAGGTCACCTAGTTTGTATCTGATTGGCTTGACCTTTTTGTGGAATGCTCTAGACATGCGTTGTTGGTAGCATTACATATGGTGAGCTGCGGTAAGTTGTTTTTCATCAATGAAGTCGAGGTGGGCGAGTTGATGGTCGACCTTCTCTTCTTTTGTCCTGTTACTTTGGGATGATATCCTGAGAGTTGGTAATTTGACCTCTGCTGGAATGACTGCTTGAGTGCCATAGACAAGCTCGAAGGGAGTTGCCCCAGTCGAAGTGCGCATCGTCGTTCTGTAGGCGAGTAATGCGAAAGAGAGCTTCTCGTGCCAATCGCGATATGTAATTGCTGTCTTTTGAAGATTCTTCTTCATATTTTTATTGGCAGCTTCGACTGCACCATTCATTTGTGGACGATACGGTAAAGAGTTGAGATGTTTGATTCGAAATTCCATGCATAGGGATTCCATTAGTTTGCTGTTGAAGTTTGAACCATTATCTGTGACCAATAGTTATGGAACTCCATATCTGGCGATAATGTTCGCCCTCATGACACGCACGACATTGTTTGTTGTGGCTTCTATGAAGGATTGTGCTTCAACCCATTTGGTGAAGTAATCGATTGCGACTAGTAGGAATCGGTGCCCGTTGGATGCTTTGGGATTGATGGGCCCGATCACATCCATGCCCCACATTGAGAATGGCCATGGTTCAAATAGCGGGTGGAGTCTTGTTGGAGGCACATGTACTTTGTCGCTGTAAATCTGACATTTGTGACACGCTTTGACATATTTGATGCAATCAGCTTCCATTGTGAGCCAATAATACCCCTGTCGCATTATCTTCTGGGCAAGAGTGTATCCCTTCATGTCTGGTCCGCAAACCCCTTCATGTATTTCAACAATAAGGGCTTCAGCTTCTTGCTTGGTGACGCATCACATGAGGGCTGTCGTGAAGGATTTCTTGTATAAGGTATCACCATCTAGAAAATAGCTTCTTGTTATCCTTCGAATGAACTTGCGTTCTTTCCCTGTGCTATTTTGGGGAAATTCTCCTGATTGTAAATAATTCTTGATGTCTGTGAACCAAGGTAGAGAATCTTCGGGTTGACTTTGCTCAATGTGCATGCAACTTGGATCATCAGCAATATTGATGCGCATAGGCTCAATGTCCATTTCTCCAGCCAACGGAATCATTGATGCGAGTACTGCAAGAGCATCAGCAAATCGGTTATCGGTTCGTGGGAGATAGTTGAATTCAATATCAGTGAACTGTCGAATTAGTGTTTGTAGATAATCCTGATATGGGATAAGCTTTGGTTCTCGAGTGCGCCATGCTCCATTTGTATAGGAGATGATGAGTGCCGAATCTCCATAAACGTCAAGGAGCTTAACTCGCATGTCGAGTGCGCGAAGTAGGCCAAGGATGCACGCTTCATATTCAACTAAGTTGTTCGTACAGGGAAAGGTGACTTTGGCTGCCGTTGGGTAATATTGTCCCTCTGGGGAAATTACACAGCTCCTATTCCTGATCCTGAGGAATTGACTGCACCGTCAAAGTACATCTTCCATCTTGGTTCTTGTTCCATGAGCAAGATGTTCTCATTTGGTAGTCCGATTTCCAAAGACGAATCATCTGTTCCCGGGTATTCAGCGATATGACCGGCGATTGTTCTCCCCTTTACTGACTTCGTGGAATGGAATCGAATGTCGAATTCGGCGAGTTGTAATTGCCACTTAGAGACTCTTCCCATCAGTGTTGGCTTGTCGAAGAGATATTTGAGTGGGTCATTCTCGGATACTAACAGGATCTCATAGTGCAGAGTATATTGTCGAAGTCGGTGGAGAACCCAAATAAGTGCACAACAGGTACGCTCGGAAGTTGTGTATCTCGATTCACAATCTGTAAATTTCTTGCTGAGGTAGTAGATCGCGTGCTCCTTGGTGCCTGGCAGTTGTTGGGCAAGCATCGCTCCAAATGATTCTTCCCTAGTGAGATGGAGCGTGAGTGGATGCCCCAGCTTTAGCGGGATAAGAACAGGTGATTCTGTCAAATACATCTTAATTTGTTCCAATTTTGCAATCATCATCCCACTCAAATTTGACATCCTTCCTTAGTTTCTTGAACAGAGGTTTGCACGTGTCGGCTAGGTGGGAAATGGACTTTCCGATGTAGTTAACGCAACCCATGAAGCCGCGGATCTCTTTGACTGACCTTGGAGATAGGAGATCACGAATTGCTTTGATTTTATCAGGATCAATCTCAATGCCTTTGTTACTGACAACGAAACCAAGAAGTTTGCCTGAAGTTGCTCCAAATACGCATTTGGCGGGGTTGAGGTGTAACTTGTACTTGCGAAGCCGTTCGAATAGCTTTCGGAGAATGACAGTGTGGTTTTCATCTTCTTTGGACTTGGCGATCATGTCGTCGACGTAGACTTCAATTTCGCGATGCATCATGCCATGAAACAAAACCACCATAGCACGTTTATAAGTTGCCCCAGCATTCTTGAGTCCAAAAGGCATGACTCGATAACAGAATGTGCCCCAGGGTGTCGTGAAGGTTGTCTTCTCTTTGTCTTCTTCGGCCACGCGAATTTGATTGTAACCGGAGAATCCATCTATGAAAGAGAATCTATTGAATCCAGCGGTGTTGTCCCCCAGTAAATCGATGTGCGGGAGTGGAAAGTCATCCTTAAGACTTGCTTTGTTGAGATCGCGGTAGTCGACGCAGACTCGAACCTTCCCATTCTTCTTGATAACAGGGACTATGTTGGCAACCCATTGTGGATAGGTAGACACTTCAATAAAGTTGACCTTCAGCAGCTTATCCACTTCCTCCTTGATGGAGAGGGCTAGTTCGGGCTTGTACCGACGTTGCTTCTGCTTTATAGGATGAATTGACGGGTCTGTAGGGATCTTGTGTTCCACAATTTCTGAATCTAATCCCGGCATATCTGTGTATGACCAAGCAAAGACGTTAGAGAATTCCCTGAGCAGGTTGACGATGTCTTCGGTTTCATTCCTTGATAAATCTGCACCGATGAACAACTCCTTTGGGTCATCTTGAGTTCCGATGTCAATTGAAACTGGCTTCTGCAATGTGATGTCCTTTGGTTCTTCATGTCGTTGAAGACCTTGTTCCAAGCCATAATACCCTTCAATGGATTTAGGGTCATCTACTGCCTCTCCATCTTATTCAGAGGTTTTCTCGGGTACCCGAAGCGCCGTTCCGGAAAAGGAGAAGAAATTATAGTGATATATTCAAATGAACTGTTTAAAATATTCTTTCATGCAACAATTTATAATAAGGCATGCGCTTTTGACAAAAAGAAAGCGTCGTGGGATCAGGACTCAGCGGGACCCTCGTCGTTTCCTCAGATTCGCCCTGATCATCAGCGGCCCGATCCCACAAACGCTCTAGTATTACCTAGGGGTCGCGTTACATATAGACATCCTTGCTAGTCCACGACCAGAATGTAGCAAGGTAACTTACTCTAGGCTCTACTTATCTAAGTGCAGAAAAGTAAAGCTGGAAGGTTTCACCCGTCGAGAGGCATGTTTGACTCGGTTAGGATCAATGCTTCCATCATACAAACTTCTTCTTCGGACTCTTGTGTCCCGGTCGTCTTGTCTTCCTTCTCCTCCACTTCCTTGCTCATAGTAGGACAATCCACACGCCTGTTCGGAGGGGGCGCTTCAACCCTTGGAGGTGTCCTGGGTGGCATTGGCACCACTAGAGCTCGAAAATGCGATGCCCTAGCTTGCTGAACATATGCCGACATTTGATTCAGTGGAATGGCAACATTAGAAGGTATGAAGTGAGCCCGCATGCGAGGTCGACGCCTATGACCGTGCCCTTCATTCTCTCGGATAACATTGACATGTTCAACGGTTCTCCGCTCACTATTGATTTCCTCATCATTCCGAATCTTCACATCTTCTAGCTTCTCAGACAGGATTTCACCTTCCACTGTCGTCGCAGACGAACGGATGAAACGGATGATCGACTTGCTACTGGTATGATTATCCTGCTTGCGTCGCACCTTGCCTGTGAACCCAAGCCCACTAGTCCCTGCAGGAGTTGGAATAGTGATTGGATAGACGATTCCTTGTCCTCTAACTCTGAGTCCTTGGCCCAGTTGATATCCATGTCTAAGAAACTCCTTTGCAGCGCTGATGTTACCCCACGTCATCAAAGGATCTGATTTATAATCACGCCTGACCATATTCACCATCTCTAGTGTTTGGGTTGTTGATAGTTCCTCAGTTGGCTCTCCAACGAATGGCACATCAATTTCATGGCAAAGCTCCATCGAGTGTTCTCCCCTGACTGTGAGGGGTTGCCGTCTAATGAAAATCTAACTATCTGGTGAAGCGTTGATGGGACTGCACCGGCCTGATGAATCCAGGGACGTCCCAGCAGCATGTTAAAGGATCCCATAGTCTCGAGAATTTGGAACTGTGTAGAGAAAAGGGTTGGCCCAACTTTGATTTCCAACGTGACTTCCCCATAAGCTTGCCGCTTTGCACCATCGAAAGCCCAAATAGTCAAGCTGGACTGTGGAAGCTTATCCATGTTGATGCCGAACTTTTGAGTTACAACCATTGGAATGATGTTAACCCCCGACCCACCATCGATGAGGACTTTGGAGATGGTGGTATCACGACATTTGAGCGGGATGAAGAGAGCGTTATTGTGATCTGGCCCCTGTTCCGGTAGATCATATTCTGAGAAAGTGATTATATTATTTGCCAACATACTACTCATGTACGCATCCAACGCAGCAACTTCGACCTGTTGGTTGGGTCAAAGGAGGTTTCTCTCCGTCGGTGAAGTCGATGAAGCTGGAGCCGTCATCGACGGTAAGTGTCCCTGCCGCCATGTCCCGCGAAGCTGAAGCCGACTGCGACCAGAAATATGGTATTCTCCTTGTTGTTGCCGTAGCGTGCTCCGCTTGGATTGGTCGTCAAGGGGTTTCTACCGCGTTGATTTTCTACTTACCTTGGTTATGAACAGATGAAAGACGGTGGTTGCGATGAAGACAGCCGAGAAGTGAGGAAAAAGAATGAAATTGGGAAATCTCATTTCTTAGGATTGGTGGGGAGCTGATGAATTTTTTTTTTTTGAAAGGAAAGATGGCTCCCCTCTCCCCTACCTCTACGCCCCCTCTTTTGAAGATGATTTCCCTTCTGTTAAGACTTCCCCCGACCCCCTTCCTTCCTTCTTCCCCCGTTCCAACTATCTGGTTAGTCTTCTTTCCCTCTTCAAGTTCTTAAGAATCTCCCCCTTTCGTTTGAGTCCCCTCCAATTTGATGGGTTTTGGTTAGAGGAATCAAAGCCGTTAGGGGACAGGATCGTCCTTGGACGTCGTTAGAATCACTTTTCCTGCATCCAGATCAATTTTCCTGCCTCAGAATCGTCTTTCCTGCAGGTGGCAGACGATGGCTAAGGATTCGGGGGTCACGTAGCTGGAGCTGCAGGCAAAGATGATGGGCTATTGTTGGGAGGGAACAAAAGAGAAGGGCCTTCTGCTAGGGAACCTGACAAATTTGAGGCCCCAGAAGGATGTTGCATTGGGATCGGCTACTGCAGAGGAGGCATCTGTGAGCCAGGTGTTGGACGCTGTACGGATTGGTGAGGGATATGAGGCAGCCCATTTGGTGATGGATAACAATATGGCCCATGCATGGTGGTCATAGCAAGCCCAGTACCAGCAGCATTAGGTGCAGGTGAAGTTTCCCAGGATCCAAGATTTCCACTAGGCTGATATAGGGGAAGGCTACCTTGATGATTGGTGTCAGGCAGCCCCATCTGGGGCGTGTTAGAAACCTGGTCCTGCGAAGACCCACTGCCCGAATTGGGCAAATTGGTGGAGGTTGTGTTTGGACGCCAGGACAGATTTATGCATGTTCCAATACCTTGCCGAGTGCATCCACTCCTGTGGTAGAAGCAATGTCCAGGTACTTCCCCAATAGACTCTGCTAGTGCTCTGTTTGCTTCGATAGACGGCTTAGCATCTGATTCCGTAACTAGGTAGCCATCATATGGGCAAGTTCTACTGCTGTTGGCAATGTAACTCAAGCATGGTTTGCAATACAGGTGTGTGCACTGTGACCGGAGAGCTTCGTTCGGGTTCACCGACAGACCGGGCAGAAGTACTCTCCACCGAGAGATTGTATGTTGACGATGCACTCGTTGTTGAATTCCATGCCGGTCCATGACTGAAAGAAACTCCAAGGCCGGGGCTCAAGACTGGGAGGCAGGCGTTGAAACCGAAACCAAGTCAAGCGTCCCCCACATACTTCCATCGCTAGCTAGGGTCATTTTTGTTTGTAATTCTTGAAAGGTCAATTATTTTCCTTCCAAATGTAATAGCTATTTGGCATCCATTGATGGTACGAAACAGTTGGCTACGCAGCTGAACTGACCGTTGGGTTTTGCGTAGAACTACGAACATTGGATCCATACGACGACTTCCCTGAGGCATTTGCAGACTGCAGGTGTTAAATGCGGTTTGGGATGCCGGTATCCCGGTCCTCCCTGCTTCGATAGGGACGGTTACAATAAGATCCTGGAGAACGCGTGCTCTATAAAAGTTGTGATTTATAGCCTATTTGAGGTATTACACTCCTTGAGTGGCCTGGGGTGGATATAGGGACCTCCGTATTCGATGTGGTGACGATTCGAAGGAGCTAGTCCGTCGGAAAATAGGCAGCCAACAATGATCCTCTGCCCTCCGAAGGTGATTCAATGTGTGGATCTCCGTTTGGTGTTGCTATCTTGTGTGTTCCTTGGCAGTCGCCAGGATATGACTGACTTCTAGGACTGTTTAAGGTGAACTGATGGCTTGCATGACTTTCATGCTTCTTATGTTGATATATGCTATTTTCTTTGAACCATGGATCCAAGCTTTCCTTGCATGATGAACTTCTCTTCTAAGTGTATCATTTGGTTGCCTTGTTGGCTCGACATCTTGCATATTGTTGCCTCCCAGTATAAGTGCCTCACGAGTCTGTACTTTTGTAAGGGATTTGTGTTTCTAGAATATGTCTAGATGGGTTTGATTGGTGCTATGGGGAGATGTTAACGGCGGGAAAGAGTCTTGATTTGTTGGATTTGTTTCGCTGTTTTTTTATTATAGAGTCGTTTTTTTACTGTTGTGACTTGCCGAGGGGTGTGTGTTGTTTCTCGGTTGCTCGTGGAGTTGTAGTTTTTCTCACATTACTGTATAAAGGCTTCCCTCTTTGTCTTCGCTACTAGGCCTAACCGTCTACCGGCTATGGACGAGACTAAAGTTACTCGCACGGGAAGTTCCGTCGACGTTCGACCTGCTAAAAAATTATTTGGAACACTTAAAAACTCCACCTCTGTTTTATTATCGTGATAATTTTGTTTGTCTTTTTATTATATTAAGGAAAATTGTTACCATCATGCAGACCAAATAAGGGACACTAATGATTATTTGTTTCGGGGATATCTGAGCCAAGTGGACGCCACCTGATTCATTTTCAACCCACCCATTACTTCTCGTGACGAATTACGTTTTGTTTTCGATGGATTCGGCGGGTGTGTTTTGAAATATTTGATCCGTCTTAGTGGATCATTCATTCTCTCATTCATTCTAATCACCTACCCAATTCTAATCATTCATTCTCTCGGCTGCCTGAGATTTTATTTATTAGTGGAAGATGTTAGGAAAATATGTAAATCACCGTGATGGAGACCCTTTCGTTAAATTATTACACACATCCCCCACCCCCCACTTTAAGCAAAATATAAAAGTGCATCTGGTCTCAAATTCTTTCAATAAACTTGTAGTTTTTCAGTGCTTTTTAGAGATATTTTGTATTTATTAACTAACAAAGGCAAATTCCATTATCGGAAGGCCAAAACTTCCCGCTTCACCTATATATATAAATCAGGGGTCCCTGTCCACGTTTATCTTCTTGATTTGGACACGTAATTTGATGTAGATGGGAAACCATCAGCTATTTTGTCAAATAAACGCAAAGCTGTAGACAAATAAATGAGGGAAGGGGAGGACGTCTTTTACGCTCTCTTTGATTGCAATGGAATTCGAATGAATTCGGTTTACTATGGAACGCAATTTATAATTTTTTTATACAAAAATATATATTTGTATTTTGAAAAAAATTTAAAATGACTTTTTTATTCTTTATCTTTTTAAAACACATTTTCACGTAATGAGTTAAATAAAAATTCTGGTCCATCCCCCTTTTTTTTTTCGTCTGCTGTCTCCTTGTTACTGGCGGAGGGGGCGTACGAGAAAACAACGAGCGACAATAATGGGGAGAGGCGATATGAGAAATCAAAAGCATAAGTTGTGGGGAAAAAGGGGGGGGGGGGGGGGGGGGGGGGGCGCATGTGGGAGAGGAGATATTGGAGAAAACACCTTACTGTTTTTGCGGGGAGAGGAGGGGAGGTTGGGGAGCACTCGGACAACTTTGATGGTGAGAGTGAACAAAGCACCCAAAAAGAAAAACGGGGGAGGAGAATATAAAACATAAAAAGAAAAGGGGAGATGTTTTCTACACAGGAGGAGAAAAAGGGGATTGATTTGGGTTTTGTATGCGATTCGTTCGATTTTCAAAAGAGGAAAAAAAAAAGGTTTTTTTTTTATTTTTATAAAAAAGCTAATATTTTTTATTTATTTTAGAAAGTGACGACCTAATTTTTCTAATCGGAAAGTGAATTCCAGGGCTAATCAAACAAAGCGTTAATCTATCATCTGACTATTGGATTTGTAAAGCAACATGCTTAAACTAAGCACCTACGCAATTCCATTAACCTCTCCTTTCAAATAGAAAAAAAAAAGAAAGAGAAGAGAGAACCCAACACACCCCAATACTCAAAACCAAACCTTGACAAAAGGCAAGAAACCACATTCCACCATATGAATTGTGATGAATTGGAAAATTAGGCGATCCAAAATCAATTCCAGAGAAGGATGTCCTCGTCAAAATAATCCTTTTGCCTTTAGTTTAATAAAGAGAGTTGAGAGAAAAAAGAGAGGGACCGACAAAACATTCCATTAGTATTAAATTATGGTGTCCCCCATAATCAACAAACATTTATTTAGTTGTTTGACAAACACCGTGCCATTCATGTTTCCCTTAAATCGAGAATTTTCCATGACTAAATATTAGACAAGAGCCTTGATTACCTCAATATATATATAAGAAAAAGAACATGTGATAGAGTTCGGAAGCGGCTAACGGTACGTGCATGTAACCATTACGTTGTTTACTAAATTTGACGAAAATTTTAGTAATCTTTACAAAAAAATCGACATTTTTTAGAAAAATGATTAGTAAATTACTAAAAAAAATTAGTAATCGGTTACTAATTTTTCACTATTTGACCATTCGAAAAGTTACTAAACTACGTTTAGTAAATCGGTCGAAAAATTTACTAAACTTTTTAGTAACGGATTACTGAAAATAACGGTGATTTGACATATTTTTTTAGTAATCGTTACTAAAATTTCACTGTTCAACTTTAGTAATCGGTTACTAAAAAGTTTATTAATTTTTTTCCGCCGATTTACTAAACGTAGTTTAGTAACTTTTCGAATGGTCAAACAGTGAAAAATTAGTAACCGATTACTAATTTTTTGTAGTAAAATTTATAATGTTAGTAATTTTCCAGGTAGGCCGTCCGGAGATTTTAGTAATGATTTATTAATTTTGTAACCGAAATTAGTAAATTACTGTGTAACATAGTAAAGTCTTTAGTAAATTACTAAATTCGTCATTTTTTTTCGTAATCGATTACTAATTTTTGAACAAAATTCAGTAATCGATTACTAAACTTTTTAGTAATTTACTAAACAGAACAGTACATTCCGTACCTAAAACCGAACCAACTTTCAGTGTGAAATTACAATTTTACTCCTGCGGCAAAATTACTAAAATGTTTCCCGATTTCCATTTGTAATTTTACTCCCCTTTTGCCTTCGACCTCGTCCTCCTCCGATCGATGCCTTCCTCCGTCGTCCCCCCGGGTTCTCCCTGAGCAACGTGCCCTCCGGAATTGCAAATCGCCTTTAGGTACGCTCCTCTTCTCCATTCTCGTCTTCATTTTCCTTTCACCGTCCCCGACCCATGAAACCCTAATCCGTATTTCCCCCTTCTCGTTCTTCTTCTTGCTTTTTCCTTTCGCCGTCCTCCACGCGAAACCCTATTCCTTGTTCCCCCCTTGTCGTTCGTCGTGTTCATTTACCTTTCCCCATCCGTGTTCCCCCCTATTCCGTGTTCCCCCCTTTGGTTCGTCGGATTGAATATCCCTCCCTTGTGGTTCGTGTGGTTCAATTTTTTTCGCCGTCCGAGAACCCTAAACTGTGATCCGTGTTTCCCCTTTGTGGTAAGTCATTTTTACATTAGGGGGTGAATTGGGTCGGTGGTCAGTGGGTCCATGTTGGTACTGATTTGGTAAGGGCCAGCATCGCAGCGTGTAGATTGGCTTTAGTCTCACCTGATACATTGGTTTTGGATTTACGGAAAATAGTTCTGTTATATATGCAGAGATGGATCGAGTAGACAATGAAGGAGGAGAGATCGATCGAGCAGAGATAGTTGCTGGTGAAACCAACGTTACTGGCGGCAATGTTAATACGCCTGATACGTCGAAAAAAAAGGGGAAGGCTGTGCGTGCTGCCCAGGTAAGGTGTACAATGAAACGTGTCAATTACTTTTACTAATTTACATTTATGGATCGAGCTTTTCTTCGTTGTATTGTTACAGGATTACCTGTATACCCGCTGTAGTTCGAAGAAATTATTTTCTGTCCTAATGACCTTCAACGAACCTAGGAGATCCGCCCTAGCAGAACTCGGATTTGATGGCCTGCTTCATCTCTCGAGTAAGCACGTAAATCACAACGTCGTCAAGCTTTGCTTAAGGGCGTTCGATCCAGTTAAGAGGGTGATGACCATCGATGGATTCGAACAACCATTGCTCTCTTCTGATGTAGAAGCCATACTCGGGATACCAACTTCCAAAGTGGGTGTCCCATTTAGCGGGCATATGGAGACAGTAAGGGATGAGCTAAAGGAGCACATAAAGAGGGGAAAAATATCTCTAAAGTCAGTTGAGAGTAAGCTCCTTTCCAGAGATGTTCCAGATGAGTTATGGAGAGTTGAGGCAATCATTTTCATCATAGGAAGCTACTTGTGTCCAACTACCGCCTTTGATATCGACAAAGACTATCTTCTTGCCACGTGGATGTTGAGGCAATAGGAAAATTTGACTGGGCTACGCATGTTCTTGATTGTTTGTGTACACATGTCAAGACATATCAGAAACATGAATCGAAGTACATAGGCGGCTGTGTGCATTTACTTCCAGTAAGGTTTTTCACTTTCATCTTTGTTAATAATATTGAACGATTCATATGGTTTTTTACTTTGGTCTTGGTACTTAACTTTCGTTCTGGTTATTACATTCTGGACTGCTTTGTTCGTTGTGAATGCTGCAGTTGTTCTATGCTTGTAAAAGTGCGAAGGCTGGGCGTGATTTATCAAGGAGCAATCGGAACTTACCGCTGTGTCGCGAGTGGGATGACGATCGGCTGAGATCGTTTTTCAAAACCACATTAGTGGATGTTGCGGATATTGTAAGTGTGGTCCATCATGTCATTCACATGGATTATATTGGAATGTAGCTATAGTATTTATTGTTGTTACTTCCACGAACAGGATGTCGGAGAATCGGAGAGTATTCCAGAGGAATACGTAGAGTGTTCAAACGAGCCAACTCAGATACAAGTGGTTATGTGTTGGTTGAAGGTAAGTTATCATCACAGAGCACTATAATGGGCATATCACATAGGTTACACTAATTGGCCTTTTACGACATTCATGCATCAACAGACGGTGGAATTTTCGGTAAGAAGACTACAAGCCAGCAATGAACACAAACTACGTAAGTTGTCCTTGATTCTGGAGGAAGTTCGACGACTTAAAGGTGATGAAGGCATACCGATGACGAAACCCGACTCTGGAGAAAACCAGGCAAATGAAGGTAATGTCCATCATGGTGAGGATGTAGTGAAAGAATCTGTTGATCCGTTGAAAGATGCTGGCCATGTCCAGCAGTCTGCTCACTCTCCAATCGACGAACCAGTTCCGCAAGACGTCGGCGTCAGTGAACCCGTATGTGAGGTGGGTTCCACCATGGTTTATGAAAGAAGCTTAGTCCCGTACTACCCTACTACAGCAGCTCAGCCACTTCCTGAGGGTTCGGATGAGTATTCCGATCCGCATGAGGTACAACTGGCTAGAGCCCTTAACAAAATTTCCGCATTCGTGGGTACGACAGTTGCGGAGAGTGAATCTGAGTTTGAAATGACAAAGTCCGAGGAAGGCATCAAGTCTTTATTCATGCGGGATAAAGGGAAGGCCAAGATTGGAGAAGGAACTGCAGTTGAAGAGAAACAGGATATGAAGGCTGCCGACAAAGGAAAACAGGGGATTAAAGTAGTAGCTGCAGATGGTAGTGAAGAGGATGTTGTTTCGAAAGGGGCTGTGATGGATATGTATGATGACCCAGTTGCCGTTCAAGAGGAGGCTGTCATCACAGGCATCAGAAAGAGAAGGGAGGCACATGAAGCAGAGGTTCATGTAAAGGTGACGCGAACAAAGTCTTATTTAAGTATACGAAGTAGATGGGTTATTAATTGTTTTATTATTAAATGCAACAGGAAAGCGGATCGTCTACAACAAATGTGTTCAGAAGGGATACTCGTCGTACTGCCGAGAGGAAGCCTTCCACATTCATAAGCAGCCCATTCGTACCACCACAGCCAGTAACGCGAACAAAGAAGCGTGGTCGTGAAAACATGCCTGAGGTATAAGATGAAGCGAGGTTGAAGAGCATTCCGTAATTGTTGTTGATGTGCGGTATTTTGTTTTTCCGTATATAGGGACTTCAAAAAATCATTCCAAAGGATTTTCCGTTAAGTGAGCTGAAATTGTTTACTGCGACTCAGTGGAATATCTTAAAGTATGCTTGGAATGAGGACCTGGATAATAGGTTAGTGTCACATTCCTGGGCCTTTGTTGTATTGGAATGTTATACATTCAATTGACCATTATTGCATGTAACTTTGTTTAAATGTTGATTGTGCAGTGAATGTCTTTGTGTCACCGAATCTGTCCATGTTAATAGGCATGCTATGCTGTCTGTCAGACCTGATAGATGGATTACCAATGATGTAAGAATTTCTTTAAACTCACATTACAGATATACCTCTGCAGGTCTCATTATTTATATGTGATACCATAATGGAGATCATAGACTTTCATACCGTCATGCTACAGAACACGATGGATACAGATAAGAAAAGGACATGGTACCTCACAACTTGGATAGGGGTTGGTGTCACATGCATCAATTTTTGATATGTAAATCTGGTTTTACTATTTTACTAATGAAGTTAAAAACTACTCAGAATCTTGCCGCAAACCAGTATAGCGAAGCCAAAATGCCCATCATCACAAAATCTGATGCCGCTTCCCTATATTCTCACTATAAGTCCCACATCGGGAAGAATCATGAAGTGCAGCAAGTAAGTGATCCCCCATGTAGCATTACTAACCATTTTACTAAATTTCACTTCAAATTTACTTATTGGTTACGCATCTGTTGTTATGGTTTTAGTAAAAACTTGCGTAATTACTGCAGATTTTAATTCCGGTATGCGTCGCGGGGTCACATTGGGTATTACAAATAATATCATTTCGGACAACCGAGGTGATCGTAATGGACACACTGCATGACTCACTGAGCAACTTCCAAGGCCGGGCAGACCTTCATCGCCGTGTTGTAAAGCTGGTGAGTGTGATCATGAAAGAGAATAAAGTGAAATCCAAGGCGAAAGGTTATGAAATACCCGACATCTGTTCATGGAGCATTACATACCCAAGAAATGTCCCACACCAAATGGACGCAGTAAATTTGTACGTATAAAAACCACTACCTGTCCCTTTCGTAATGATAAAATACTTACCATGTTATGCTATGTATTGGTGGTATGCAGGAACGAATATGGAATCTATGTCATGAAGTTCATGTCTTTGCCTGAACCCCCAGAAGGGGCTGAGAAAGTGGTATTCCAAAATTTCAGCCTCTCACATACCTGATAGTTATGAAGTCATGGCTTTCAGCTTGTCATGGTTTTTCTGTAGGACATACAGGACATTGGGTAGTTAGGCTGGCCATAACCCCTGACTGCTTAAGGGCTATAGTTTACGTTGTTGGCTGTTAGATCTGTACGTACTCACTGAATACGCGGTGGCTGTAGTTGATGTAGACATGTTGAATGATGTACTTTTCACGCATTCTGGTTGTTATATCTCAGTGAATCTGGTATTTTCATATTGTAGGTGATGCTGACAGGTTGAAGCTGGTGATAAGTCTTATCAAATGGTCTGGGAATCACATTAGGAAAATTATACTGCAAAAGGTGAAGGACGATGTCAAGACCAAGAGGAAGCGAATGGAGGACAGTGATTCAACTACTTCTGTCCCTGCCATTCGCGCATGATCACCAACTTTTTAACACGTGAAATGTAAAACTCCATTTGAACTTGCTCTAGTTGATGCATGTACATAGGGCCTTTTTTGTTCATTGTTTTCTGTGGTACTTGTTGGGGACATAACCGTGCCGGTCATAGTTGTTGGAAATGTACATTTGAAACTGCTGTAAAACGAGCCAAGAGGGTGCTCTGTTCCTAATATAAGACAGTTCGCATTTTGTAAACTACAGATTACCACGACATTGTAAAAAGTAGCACCATAGACTATGTTGAAACTCTGTTATATTAAGCTTACAGATTTAGCATAACATAAACAGAGTTCTCTTCGTAAATTACATGTTCATGCGTGTCCAAAGTACTTTCGTTGCAACCGTTGTCTACCTTTCTGCAGTCCATAGTAGACAGTTCATGGCGTTGAATGCTGCCGATATTACATTCCCCATTACAAGACTGAACCTTCAAATTTCGTCTCCCCTCGTTTCGGAAAGTAACATTAACACGATCAGCATCCTTTCTCTTCAACTCCTCTATTCCGCAACTTCGCTCGAGCTCCGCTGTCAACTTTTTAACTGTCTTCTGCAGTTTACGAAATGTTCCATCCGTCTTCCCGGCCAAAAAACACATACGTTTGCAATCTGCCATGAGAGTACCCTGCCGCAGATCAGCCACATCAACAGAATATTCCGGGCTTGTAAATCCTTTAGAGTAAATCACTTTGGTTGTCCTAGTCCACCTTTTCATGACCAGATGCTTCGGTATGTTGACGAAGCCTTCTACTTTCTCTATGTGGAATATATGAGAACACGGAAATCCAAAGGTTTCGAAATGTAAGCTGCTGCATGTAAGTTCGATTGCATTCTTCGAAGATGATACTTGCACGCACCTATGCTCACCTTCATAACATGACAGTATGTAGACGGTCGCGATATTCCCGTCGAGTACATTTTCGACGTAAAATCTCGATTCCTTTTGCATCTCACTCTGAACCTTACGGAACGATGTCATGGTGTACAAGCCACGTGCATCCTCCTCAAGTTGACGCAACATCGTAATTGGCCTGAACGCCTTCTGCGATGAGTTGAAGTCCTGCTGATATTCCTTGTGACAAAGATCAACTACCGCACGCTCAAAGTTATGCACAAAATCATGTAGTTTGTGTTTCGCATTCACATATCCCTTCATAAACCGATGCATTCGTTCGCAACGTTGAGTGCTTCTAAGCTCAGCCCAAAAATGACCATATAAATACGTTTGCCACCACATATGTCTGCATGCATAAATCTGTCGCAACCATCTATTGCTTACTGATCCTGTATGTAATACCACAGTCGACCACTCCTCTTCAACTTCTTCAGATGGTCTACTACTGTACATGAAGGACGATATACGGGCTCGCAATTCCGGATCTTGTACGCGACGCGCATTGTTCCGGCTAAAATGCCATAGACATAACCTGTGTCTTGCGGATGGCCAAACTTCTCTAACAGATCCAATCATCGCACGGTCGGCGTCCGTGACAATGCTAATCGGATGTTTCCCTCCCATTACCTGCGTATGAGTACGGAATAGCCAAGTATAGTCATCAATTGTTTCAAAAGTCATCAAGGCAGCACCAAATACAGTAGTTTGATGATAATGATTAACTCCCACGATGATGACCATTTGCATCTTATATTTGTTCGTTTTGAACGTAGAGTCTAGAGCTATAACATCGCCGAAAGCCTGGTAATCAGCAATGGATGTACTATCAGCCCAATATATGCGAGTGACTTGGTCATTTTCAACAAAAGTTTCAAAGGTCATACCACTCTCACTACTCTTCCTAGAAAGGAGGTAAGCAATGACGGAATCACAAGTACGGAATTCCCGGGCTGAATCTTCCTTCAGCTTTCTGTTATTGAGGTCCTTCATCAGGAAACCAACATGTTCGTGTCCCCCGGATACATGTACAAGTAGTCACATAATATCACACTGCCTGAATTCAACATCGAGCATTCGGCGAACAAATGTCATATCTTGCTCGGAAATCTTGCGCCTTTCCTGCATGAAATATGACAAACCATTGCTCACCATTTCATAATTGTGTTCCAACTTAACCGCAACCAAATTCCATTGTCCATTAATCTCGACTCTAGCTTTGAAGAAACAACTGCAACCTGTCTTCACAGGCGTCCTAACCCAACTACGTTCCGTCAACACATGGGAATCAGAACGCATTCACCTTCCCTTGAGCAAACCCACTTTCTCATAACGCATTCACCGTTTCGAAGCCTCTGACGATCTCTTCTCCTAACTGAAAAGCCACGTACCGTCGCATAGATTTTAATGAACTCTTTAACTTCTTCAGAAGTACCGAATGACATACTCAACAACTGCTCGTCATTCATGTCCGTTACTATATTGAAGAGTTCATTCGTATCCTGCTCACCTACAATCACGGATATCAGGTCACGCTGGACAGATTTCCTTGCATAATTGGAGGCAAACAGATTGAAAAAGTGAGGACACGGAACCTCACCAAATCGTGGGTGCTGCTGATTGAAGACACTATCCATTTCTTCTAAGAACATAAGACAGAGATGGTATCCCGTAATGCCGATATCGTAATGGGCAACACTTTTGCTTCCACAGAATGTAATGGGCAAATGATGCTTGATCAAAATATACCTGGTTTACGATACTTTCTGGTTTCTCAGGCAAACACTCCGGCATTCACTGTTGTTCCGGGAGAAAGGGTTATCGGACTTTCAGTCTAAACCAATGAATGACTACGAGAACACACTTGATGTCAGCATTCTCGATGGCACCGTGACGCCGAGTTCACGCACGACATATCGAAGCGGGTGGAGTAAACGGGGATCGCAGCTCATGTCATTGTGTGAACAATGAAGGGGTTGGAGTCACCGATCGGAGGGGAGGTTCGGATGGGATGAACGGAGGAATGCGGCTCCTCAAGGACGCTTTGATCGGGACCACGGGAGGATGGAGTTGGAAGGAGGACGACGAGGACGAAGGCAAAAGGGGGGTAAAATTACATATGGAAATTGGGAAACATTTTAGTACCGCAGGGGTAAAATTATAATTTCACACTGAAAATTGGTTCGGTTTTAGGTTCGGAATGTACTGTTCTGTTTAGTAAATTACTAAAAAGTTTAGTAATCGATTACTGAATTTTGTTCAAAAATTAGTAATCGATTACGAAAAAAAATGACAAATTTAGTAATTTACTAAAGACTTTACTATGTTACACAGTAATTTACTAATTTCAGTTACAAAATTAGTAAATCATTACTAAAATATCCAGACGGCCTACCTGGAAAATTACTAACATTATAAATTTTACTACAAAAAATTAGTAACCGTTACTAATTTTTCACTGTTTGACCATTCGGAAAGTTACGAAACTACGTTTAGTAAATCGGCGGAAAAAATTACTAAACTTTTTAGTAACCGATTACTAAAGTTGAACAGTGAAATTTTAGTAACGATTACTAAAAAAATATGTCAAATCACCGTTATTTTTAGTAATCCGTTACTAAAAAGTTTAGTAAATTTTTCGCCCGATTTACTAAACGTAGTTTAGTAACTTTCCGAATGGTCAAACAGTGAAAAATTAGTAACAGATTACTAATTATTTTACTAAAAAAAGTCGATTTTTAGTAAAGATTACTAAAATTTTCGTCAAATTTAGTAAACAATTATGTGCACGTATCGTTAGCCGCTTCTGTAGTTCACATCAATCACAACAAAACTTTCTAAATAAACTCAATATTAGTTTAGTTTTACTTCCATAGGATGTAGGAAATTCCCCTGAAATATCAATTCCCCCCTAAATACCATTCAATTTCTTTATATCTATTCCTCCTCTTAAAAATGAGAAAGACGCTCCAATTTGATCAGTATAAAACAAACTGGGGTTCTTCAACCGCCCCTCTTGTCTGAACACAAGAAGCAAAGCAAGGGGATTGATTGATTGATTGTAAAGGGACGGACTGAGTCGTAAAAACCCCGCTACGTATCGAGAGTTCCCGACTTTCAGCTCAGGTTCGTCGTCCCTCTGTTTTTTAGCAGGTTGAAGGTCTCGAGCTTTTCTCTTTTCCCTACCTCTTTGGTATTCGGACGACGGAGGAGTTGATCGAGAGACGGAGGGAAGGGTTGATATGAGTTTTTGGGTCCTCTTCGATTCTCAGTGTTGTTTGTTTGTTGTTGTTATTATTATTGTTATTTTGGTGGAAAAAGGAAAACTGAGGTTTATGAGTTTCTGGGTTGTGCTTATAGGAGGTCGTGAATCCTCCGCCCGCCTCTTTGAGTTGTTGTCGTTATTTTGTTCTTGCTGTTGGTTGTGGGTTTCTTTCTTCCTTTCTTTTTTCTGGCTTTTTTGTTGGCCGGATAGTCGAGGTTGCTGTGGTCCGTCCATTCAGAAAGTTTGGATTCCGAGGTAACTTTTTTGGAGGTAGGGAATCTGACGATTGTGGGAATTTTTTGGCGTTTTGTTTTTCATGGTATTGGTTTATGTGGTGGTGTCTCCTTTTTTTTATCTTGGTTTGATCTTTGGGGTTGCTTGATGAGGGTTCGGGGGGTAGATTCTCGGCTCGGTTCGAAGCTTGGTATATCTGCCTTGTTTCTGTTGGCCGCGGGGTTGGACTCTATTACAGATCCCCTTGATCAGGAGCAGTTCTGCTTGGTTTGTTTAAATCGCAGTTTTGTCTTTGTCGCTTTCGGCTTTGTCAATTCGGTGGGAGTCGATGGGTTATGGATTTGAAGTTCCGTAGTTGTGATTATGGTTGCAGACCCTCCTGTTGTTTTTCGAGTGGGATGTAGGCTTTTCCTTGTGTTATTTAATAAAATTGATTGCGTTTATGACACGCACTTTAGGGTGTTCTGTAGCTGTGCCTGGCGTCCTCAGATTTTCCAGTCTTGATTATATCTATGGATTCACAGGAAAACATTCTGATCTTTGCTCTTTGGCTCTTCTATTCATAACTCATAATTTTGTTGTTATATTTTTCTTGCAGGCGTAAGAAGTTGGTTTGACAGTTGACTACTCATACGGATCAATTTTCTTGAGAGAGGGTTCTGAAAATGTTTGCTGCCTCTTCTGCTGGCTGCGGCCTGACAAGAGATACAGCCAGTAGCCGAGCACGTAAGGCTGAAATATGTGGTAGGGTGGGGTCTGGTAATCAGCATAGTGTATCGCGAGGTCCCCGGAAATGCAGACCTTCAAGTCCTGCTCTTTCAAGAATCGGTGAGGATAATACTGGCAGCTCCTCTAGAAGTAGGCTTCCTACACAGAACAGATCGGATTCCTTGGTTAAACCTAGAAAGATTCTATATTCGTGTTTAACTTCAGGTTCTTCTGGCACAAGCTGTGTGCCAGATGAGCCAGAAATTCCTATTGATGTCCCCTCTGCAGGGGAGATTCGAAGGGGAAGACATGCAGGGAGGAGAGGTGACGAAGTTAGTGAAGTTGCCCTAGATGTTGTGGGTGACTCGTCAAGAGCACATAGTCCAAGAAACAATACCACTGAAATGGATGGGTCTCCGTTGAATAGCACACTCACTTCCAGTGGACCTACCAAAGCAAGGATTCCGAGCCAGGCAAAGCGTGCCTATGAAAGTAGAGATAATCTGACAAATAGTAGACTTAATTTGGCAACAAATAGCAGATCACCCAATGAGTTTTCATCGAATTTGAACTTTGATAGAAGGAAAGGTTTGTCGAAGAAGACAGCCACCTCTGGGGAAGCAGGCACCTCTAACAGAGATAAAAAGGTTAAGCAACCCTTGGATGGACGAACAGCTCGTGGATTTGGGCAAGGTGTGGAAATTTCCGAGTTTAGAAGAAGAAGAGCCAGATGTGCAACTATTGGCAGCAATCCTGCTGTGTCATCTGTAAGAACTCGAAGGCAAAATACTTATGATGAACCACAGCACTCTGTTCAGAGTAACTCGAGTGAGTCTCAGGTGATGTCCTTGAGAACTATGCGTTGCTCTGAAGTTTTAGATGAAATGGTGCTGAGTCTGCGACACTCGATAGAAGCATCCACTGGCCGGTTAGCAACCCACAGTCATCCAGGAAGTAGCAGTGAAGGATCACGTTCCACTTTACCGTCTGATGTTTCAGAAATGAACTTTCCTGGTGATTTACGAAATAATAATGGTTTCCCACAGTATCATATTGAGGGAATAGTGGAGGTATGCAGTTTAATCTGACCTGCAAACCCTTTTCTCTGCACTCTTGTTTATTAATATTTGAAAGCGGGCACTGTTTTTAGGGGGTGGAAGGGGAGGATGTCGAGCTTATTTATGCGAGCCACCATTGTTCTACCTGGGTGTGTTTTCCGCAGAATGATTAGAAATAAATCTACATTTATGATGTAGAGAAATATCAGTGAGAAGATTCTCTGCGAAACCTCTGATATTCTTAACAGTCGCTTTGACAATAATGTGTAGGTCCTGTTGGCCCTGGACAGGATTGAACAAGATGATGACTTAACATACGAGGTGGGTAGTAACTATTTCTAGTATTTGGCGATCACTCTGTCTGTCATCAAGTTAGGTTGATATTTATCACATACTAAATGTGGCACTGATTGAAAAACACGGAGGGTTTTACTATGTGTTCTTTCCTAATGTGCAGCCAGTGATAGCTACCAACTTGTTTCTCAATGGCGTGAACTTTTATGACCAACACAGAGACATGAGGCTTGATGTTGATGACATGTCATATGAGGTTTGTTTACCTTTTCTCGAAGTGATGCACAGCGATCGGGCCATTTCTCGAACCTGATGAAACCATTCCTGTGTTCTCATCAAAATTTCTGATGATTCAGGAGCTACTGGCTTTAGAGGAAAGAATGGGGACAGTAAGCACTGCGTTGACGGAGGAAGAGCTCGTGAAATCTCTAAGGATAGACTTATATCACCATCCACCATTATCAGGAGGTACTTCACACCACTGTGGACAGAAGGATGACCTCAAATGCAGCATTTGCCAGGTAGTGCTATTTATTTTCTGGTCCTTATCTGTCGGATAAAAGTCCATGGAGTAAGAATTATGATTAGGAATTGAATTTGCCATACGATAACAAATGTAGTGCCAAAGTTGCTGCAGTTTTCAGTCATGGAAACATTCATCTTATAGTGGGTTTAATTTTTGATGGGTGACAGGAGGAGTATGTAAGCGGAGACGAAGTAGGGAGATTGCCTTGTGAGCATCAGTACCACGTTGCCTGCGCACAACAATGGCTGCGGATCAAGAACTGGTGTCCTGTTTGCAAGGGGTCAGCGGTAGCCTCTTCATCCTCATGCCCTTCGTGTCTGCGTTAGAGGGCAGCGGGTATTCTTTGTACAGTCTTTGTTTCCATCTCCGCTCCCAGTCATTGCACAGAAAGTATAAGTGGGTCTGCTTTTCCTTTTCTCTCCTGTTTCTTTTCCTCAGATTTCATTCCGAAAGAAATAAGCTGTCTTCCTACTCGGCCTAACTCACAGATTTGACCGAAATCACATTGGACTTGTCATTGATTTACATTTTGCGAGAGAATGCTGACATGTAGCCAATTAAAGGATAAGATTAGATAACAGCCACCATATTAACCAATCAATTGTTCAATGCGCATGGAAAATCGATTTTCCAACCATGTGGTCAGAACCCATATGAGATAACATTCATGGGATTTGATTGCTTGGGGTTAACTGCCTGCCAGCGGTCTGGGGGCAGAGCAAGCACCAGCACCAACCTCGGTTTGTCAAACGTGATGGCATTCTTTCTTCGTCTGCAGCTGGAAAACTCGTCTGGCAAATGTTCATCAGAAAATTGGCAGTAACCTGAAAGGAAAAATCGTGGAATATATTCACATTGCGTAAAGGTTCAACAAGCCCTACAGTTCTCCCGTGGCAATTCTCGAAATCACAACTGCAGCATCCAGGAATATAAGATCTACTGCTTACCACAATGACAAAATTCAGCAAATGCTGACCTTTATTGCTTTGGCCCCCTTCTGTCAATTGCCACGTTTTGCAGGACTGAACTTAACATCTTCCTCAAGTTAAAGGGCGTCGGAAAAACTTCCCCCTGGGCTTCATGTGGAATAAATCTTGTCCTGGAAAAAAAAATGGAGCAGAGTCTCTTGGTATAGACAGATTCAACCAGGATCTCAAGACCCAACAGTATAAGGGTAACACTGAAGCTCCATCAAGCTCTAATATGTTGTTCACAAAATCACGGCCAACTATTGTCATCCCTACCTTGCTTATGAAACCATGAAAAACATTCGAAAAGCTCAAATCATAACTCCAGAGTCAAAGGCATCATCGCCAAGTGAAAAGGAACGGAGTTGATTAGCGCAGACACAACAAAAAGCAGATACTTCGTCATTTACCTCTTCAAAGTATATCCTTTAATTAGCCTCATTCTCTTTGGCAAACACATACGGGCTATACCTTTGCTCATTTTACAACACTGATGCAAAATTTCATTTCTACCACCAATTCAGTTGTATTAAATCACTTATGACGAAATTAACCACACAAATAATATCTGAAAACAGACCTCATAATGTTTACAACTTCCTTCACTCAAAATTCAGCAAGAAGATGAGCTCTTGCCCCGAATAAGAGCCAAAGATAAACTTCTATGGCTAAGGAAACATCATTGATATTTCTAAAACAAGAGATACATTGTTAAAATGATGATAACTTGAACATCATGACGCAGGTCACACATTCATGGACTTGCATACAGAAACGATATGTTGACTAAAAAAATTATTTGAAAAGAAGCCAATGACATATATTCATATCCATTAGCCAAATATTAGCAAACTGATTATTATTAAACAATATACAAATACAGCATCCCACACACACAAGGGGATGGAAACATGGAGGAGCATATGGCACTCCAAACGCCATACATAAAAAGAATTGATTCATAAAAAGAATGGACTAACGAATAACTTAAACATTAGTATAGATGGATAACTATTAAGCAGCATAACCATCGAAACAAGATGCCGCTCCCATGATGTAACAAGAGAGTATCACCATCATACAAGGTCATGACACTGAATTAGTGTCAAAGAATATCGTCATTACCACTCTTGAAAAGATTACTGTCTACTTAGCAATAAATCATGCCAATTTGAGCCAGGTCAATCATGTAAAGTCATTTCAGCCCTTCTGCAGAAGATACTGGCAAGTATTTTCACTTAGTCTGAGTTCTGATAGTAAACTTCAAACATTTCTACTTATCAAAAGAGAAGAAGTTCAAACATATTCAATTTATAGACAAATAACCCGTACAATCAAATCTTGCTATTACCAACCCCAAGTTAAATCTCCACAATCTTAAAAGGATGCATATATTTAAATTCTCAATTCAACCCCAATAAAATTAATATAGATAATATAGATTAACTTCTAAAAGAAGCTTAGATTAACTATATTGGCCTCATAAATCAAATAATGTAATTTGTATCCTCTCTTGGCTGTGTGATCAAAGGACAAACGTCATGGAAGAAGGAGCTCATGATGGTATTATGATGCTGGAATTTTCCCTAGCCCATACTCAGGCATAATCATTTCGTCTGGCAAACGCCGACTGGTGACTATCGAATAGGACCACCACCAAAATAGGCCGGATGGAAATTGGGCCAGCCTAAAACCTAGCAGAATTGAAATCAATTCACAACTCTCACTATGCAACATTGCAGTGCCTTTAGAAATCTCTAAGGCCAAGGGCAACAATACTCATCGAGAGCCATGACATGGCAGGAAATTATTGATAAAGTTCCTCCCAGCAACATTTAGAGAAAAAGAAGACAGACTTTTCAGGACATGTAATCTTTTACAAGTGGGCTACGATAATGCACATGCACCGAATTATGATTGATGACAACAGTGTAAACATGCAATAGATAAATGCAAATGCAACGCAAATTGGGTACCTGGCAATTGCCAAATCCAATGTCTCAATTCATTTTCCTGTCCGCGCAATGGGAAGGCTGGGGAATAAGCAAGACCGGGGTATATCATGAGTGAATAATCAACTCCGCGATCCCACTCCCATGGCTGGAGTCCCAAAAAGTCACCAGCTGTCACAAAATAAGATTATTTTTTATCTCTCAAATGGATGCAAAGAAACCTTCTCAAGTAGTAATGACCAGTCTTCTCCAAGTTGATGAGGATTTAATTCCATCGCAACTCTGAAATCATGGAAAGATATGTGGGTAGAGGAGTTCTGTAGCAGTGGCCCTCCAAAATTATGGTCACTGATTCCTACATGTAAATGATTTTGCAAAGGAGCAACACCATTTTTAATCCTGCCTGACATCTGGAGCTTCAAGAGACGATCCCTGTACGAATGCCCACTCGACCTGGATCCAACCAGCTCAATACAAGACCTAATCAACCTCTTCAAGTACGCATCTAATGCACTGTTTAGAATATTAGCTGATTCTTCCGAGACCCCAGCAAGTCCCTGAGCTTCTGCGATTTGATTCATGTATTGTCTCAGACTTTTAGAGTCAGACAGCTGACCACACTCATAACAACTTAGTATACTGCCCAAACCACTGACAGGTAAACATTTATGGCCCCCACCAACACTAGCAAAACAATTTGGAATACCGAGAGGTGCTGAAAGAGGACTTTTGGAATCAGGATTGACTTTTCCCTGCTTGACATCAGCTCCTTCCTTCAGAACAGCTAATCCAGCTTCATCATCCTTCTCGAGCATTTTAAGAATATCTGATACTCTCAGACTACTGTCATCCTTATCTTCTTCAGGTCGTTCCGCAACTGTTGGAAGATGCAGCAAATGCCTCTCATAATCACACAGCGTCAAAATCCCATTCTCCTTAATCAATTTATTACCAGTCTCCTCAAAAGCAACCACCTTTCCATTGGGTCCCAGAGGACTGGGCCGGTCCTTCGACTTCCGGTCTTTAATTCCAGACCTTATCTTCCAAGGGGAATGAGGAAGGATCCCATTTGACCACACAGAGGAATCTGTGTGCTGGTTCGATAGTGCCACGAATCTTTGCTCCTTTACATCTTCCGTGCTGACCAAGCTATTTTTGTTATGCAAAATGGATGCCGTTGTACCATTCTGAAAGACTGGTGGACCTTTACCATGCATTACATTATTAAGTATTGACCGCATCAATTGATTGTGCAGGGGGAGGTTCTCCCTCCCCAGCAGCCGACGGCACAACTTTTCATACTCAACCTTATTCAGCTTCTGGCTCAGAAACCTAGTCAAATAATAGAAGTATTCCTTCGACCTCTCCGGGCCAATCCTTTTCACCATCTGACCTTTCAGGTCAGCTAAGTTAACCCTCGAGCCCTTCGACATCGACATTTCTCCTCGGACAATCTCATGCATGGGGTGGAAGACTCTCGAACCCTAATCCACCCATATATTAAACTGCACCTATCCCAGGCCGTCGATTACGGGAGGCAACAAGCAACACTAAACCATCCCATAACACTATTTTCACCACATGATCCAACAAAACCCACAAATCCACAATTCAACCAGCACCATAATCGATCTCATTTTACCTGCCCTAATCTGCTCGATCAAACCCTCAGCTCGATCGGTGCCAGCTGGGGGAAACCCTAGAAAGCCAGAATCAGCGGATTGCAATGCGAAAACCCTTCTGCCCGCCCGCCCCAACTACAACGAATAAGAAACAGGAATCAAAGTCAAAACCAACCACCCACTGCAAGACACCCTCCGGCACGGAAATCTACGACCCCCGCAATCCCACGAACTCAATGGCTGAACATTCCATGGGACGATCCTACCAGAAACACAATGCCAAATCTTACCCCATCCCTCCCATCGAACGATGGAATCAAGAAATCCCACAAACAATAGCGAGTAAGCAAGCCAACATATTTACCCGAATAGGCGATCCTCAGGTGCTCGAGCTCCGACCTTTCTTTCCGGGGTGTCTACGTCGGGGCTCCGTCTGATGACGGGGACGAGGATCTTTCTTTCTGGTACGATGTCGTCGTTGATGTTCGGTTGGTGTTCGTGTGTGTGTGTGTGTGTGTTAAGATCGGTTTGTTTGTTTGTGTTCTCTGGGAAAGAGAGGGTAGACAGAGTCCCGACCAGAGACCTTCAGGATGTTCGTTGGTCGGAGTCGGAGTTTTGTACGGATTGTTTTAAAAAAAATTTACGAAATACGGTCTCAGTTTCGTAAAATACGGTTTTACCGTCGATGGTAAGCGTTTTCGAAGCGCGCCCCATCGACGGTAAAACCGTATTTTACGAAACTGAGACCGTATTTCGCAAATTTTTTTTAAAACTAATCGTATTTCCGTACAAAACTCGTCGGAGTCGTACCCAACTCGCGAAACCTCACACAGTTCGATATTCTCGTACTTTGATCTAGATTGGCGCTTTTGGGTTATCCGGTGCACGATTAATGACTTTTGTGTAGTAGCCCATTTTCTAAATCTCCACTCGCAATTCCCAAAAGCTTAGGACAAGCGAAGGTATAACAAAAAAAATACTACATTTCGACAAGGGAAATCTCTTCCGGTCATCCCTCCAGTGATACGCTCACGAGGATGCATCCGACTAGCGGCAATGGAAGATCAACCCGGAAGCACAGTCAGTCAAGGTAAAGGAAAACGGGATAAGGCATTTATCCTAGCATGGCGAAAAAAAAAAAAATGGATTCGAAACTATCACAGCACGTAAACATTCCAAGGTCCAAAGAAAGTTTGGCTGCTCTTTCGCCATCATCACCCATCCACCATACCACCTCGATATCTGAGACCACATGGAAACTGGTTAGTGCAAAAGGAGCTGGGGCAAGCTGCGAAAAGCTGGATAATGCGAAACTAGGACAACAGCTGAGATAAGGGTAATCAGGTCAGCGAAAGAGAGGGGGAAAGTTCGACGGAAGCTAGCGAGGATCCATAACCCATGACCGTACATGCCAAGCCAAAAAATCAACCCCTAACATGGTCATCTTCGGATATTAATGCTGACACATGTCAAAAAGTTCGACGCAGCACTCAAGTCCTGATTTGAGAATGATTTTACGTCTGCTTTGTTTGAAAAGCAATCAAATAAATAAGGGTCATGAATTTCGCAAAACTGGGCAAAGAAAGGGAGTAATTTGAAAGACCTAATGCAGGCTCAAACCGTGACAACAGTAAGCTAAAGATACTGATGATCCAAAACTATCCTTTTGAGCAAATGCAGACGTCTATGAATTGAGCAGATCATAAAATGACCACGAAGAAAACAACAAAATCATATATTAATGATGTCGGGCTACCCTTAAACGTTTCTAGAAAGGTTACAACAATTCATCCCATCAGATCTTCTCGGCCAAGTAAAGAATTCCGAGCAGAATTATAGCCTCACTGTGACATTTCTGGAAGTCTGTCCAATTATCATTCATTTTCTACAGCTATTGCATTAAGACGAAGTCAACTATCTTTGCAAAACATATTGGCAAGTAAGAAATCAAGAAAATGTGTTGACTACTTGGAAGGCAAAGAGCAACTAAGTTGGCTAACCTGCGGCGCCTAGAAGTGGCACTAGTCCTCGAGGAGCCCCTCGTAATAACAAGCTCATCATCGAGCTCATCTAGTCTGTAGTCTGCAAACTCCACAGAGGCAACAGAACCCTCATCAGAATTCGAAGTATCATTTCTTGAGTGGCGAGATCCTCTTCTTCTATCATTATCTCTTGATCTTCTTCTGCTTCTAGAACTCCTAATCTTTTTAAATACCTGGAATATAATACATGACGTCCACCAGTTTCCTTCACCCCGAGGAAAATCCTCAAAATCATCTCCAGTCTCATTGTCTCCATAATCTATCACATAATCACCCAATACTACCCCACGGGGAACTTCAGAGTGGATTGTGCTCAATACATCAATGATTTCGGATGACTGCTGGAAATTCTCCCAGTCAAGCTGCCGAGCAGGATCAACTTTGGAGGGCTGAGCATGAGGATGCTCTTCCTTAACATGCTGCTGCAACTCGGAGAAGGTCCCGGTGTAAGAACATTTAAACTCGTCACAGCAACGCGTCTTATTGTTCAGACGCGTGCGGGCATCCTCAATAACAACCCAGCCTTGGACTTCTCCTCTGCATAAGGGACAAGCAGGCCTACTGCTGCTCCCCAATACTACAGAGTTGCCTGTACTTGTCGAAGTATCTTCAACTGGTGGCAGTGATGTTACATCATAAGCACTCCTGAACCGATCCAAACAATTCGAGTGCGAGTGATTTGTATCACAAACAAAAGCAAGGCAACCTTTCTCGTGCGATGTCCACTGAAGAAGAACACAATTGTGAGGACAGTCTAAACATATAGGGCAGACCACATCTTCCCAATTGACATTCAACTGACCATCCGGCATGTTGGAAAAAGCTTGGATGGGATTTCAGACGCCTCTCTGAGACCCCACTACGGTTTCTACAGTAAAAAGCACCATACTATTCTGCAAAACAAATAAATAGAGTTGGATTAGATATTCAGTACATAATACAACTAAGCAAGAACAGAACCATGAATTTGGGAACAGACAAGAAAACATCTTACACATCAAAAGTCAGAACTACAAACTGAACTTAGTTGGCACACCACGAAGCAATTGACAACAACAAATTTATTCACTTGTTTCTTTCTATTTGTGATCCGAGCTTCATGCTAACATCCATTGGAGCATAGGCACAGTCACTCAATCCGGAACTTCAAAAGCATCGTCCGCAGACCAAAATGATGACTTGTTCACACTCCAACTCCACAGCTCGCTATCCAAATCCAGTCAACTTCATTACCAATCATCCTGACTCGTCAACAGCATTGAAGCTCTCGAACTTCAATCGCAGAGTTGAGCGATACAATAATTATATCACAAATGACCGCAGGAATAGATGCACGGTACAGCTAAAGTCAATGAAAACCACAATCCCAGTTGGAATTTAGAAAAGCTCTTGTCAATAGACACAGAATGAAGCAGATTCACTATGAATAGATGAATTACTCTATGCAAATCATGATTCAACAGCCACATAAATCTCAAACATGACTGCATCAATGTAACCAAATCAAATCAAAGTCATTCACCAATTGTTACGGATAAACATCAACCCCATGAAATTGAAAAAAAAAAATTCAACCCCATCCAACAGTTCCGTACGAATCTCAATTAACCCGATCAATAATCAAGTAGCGGTTACCAACTTTGACCTGAATCCATCAACTATCAATCCGCACACAACAAAGAGAGCGAGGCGATCACACCATCAGTACCAAAGTAAAAGCCTAAACAAGCACATAGAATTCCACCAAATGATCGCCCGACTCCAAAACAGGATCATAACCCCTGATAACAACCAATCATTGAAAGAACCCGAGGGACAAACAACGACGACAAAGCACGCACCTTGATCGACCCACCAGCCACTCCCGACCAAAACCAGGAAAAGGGTACACAGTAATCGCTGAAAACAGCGTGAAAAGAATTGAAAAAAAAAGGGGAAGTAAGAGAGCAAAGCAATTGAACAGAAGGATCGATCGACAGGGGAGAGGGAGGGAGGATTACCCTTTGGGCTGGAAAAGGGTCGGCGGAGGAGGATGGAGGTGGGGGTGGGGGGGATGAATCACTAATCATTTGATCTGGACTGTGGCAGGGAGGGGAAAGGAGGCTTTGTCGGGGGGAGTCGGTCCTCCCTCGTCGTGATGTCGTGGTTGCAATTACAAACAACCGACAGAGAGAGTGAGAGAGAGAGGGGAGCTTCTGTTCAGTTCGGTCCGGTCTTGTTTCATTCGATTCCCAACGGATCCTCGTCCCAGTGCGAGGAATTACTAAAAACATCCTCACCCGTCAACGTCAACCCCCTCCCCCCGATTTTGACTTTTAAAACCAAATACCACCCCCAACTCCAACTCCCCCGAACGTTAAAATATATTTTTATTTTCTCAACTTTAAGTAAATTTTTTATTTTCTCGTTATTTTACTTTTTTTTATATAATTGAAAAAATATCAAATTATGGCTTCAACTATTGACTAACTTTTTGTTTTGACCAAAGTTTTGCTTGTTATATGATTTTGACCCGAGCTTCCGTTTTAACTTATTTTATGGCCTGACGTCGACGACGTTATTGAGCCTACCGACGTGGACTTAACGGGATCCGATGTGGCAAATTTTTGCCTCTCCACGTCGCTCATACGTGGCGACACTGTGTCCCTATTCTGACCTCAACAAAAAAGGACTTCGAATTAAAATTACTTGAACCCTAATCCCCTTTCTTCCCCCTTTCCACCTGCCTCAAACTCCGCAACCTCGGAAGTCAGTTTTTTACGGCATTAATTTAAGGGGGGACGATATGGATGAACCTGAGGTGAAGAGAAAGGAGGACGGCTAGAAGGAGGCGGGTGATAGGGGGGATCCTGAGGATGTTCTGGATGGAGAGGAGGCGCTCGATGAGCTCCGAATGCTCCATGGACTTGAGCTTGGAAGGGAGGAATGAGCAGTTGCAGTCGATCCAGGATTCAACCTCGGTGGCGTTAACCTCCCTGGCCTTGGGCAAAGCCCTCAGCCACGCCACTGCCATCGCCTCCCATTCCTGAGACTGCGAAGAAAGGGGGGATTAGGGTTCAAGGTAATTTTAATTCGAAGTCACTTCCTGAGCGATGTGGAGAGGCAAAATTTTGCCACATCGGATCCCGTTAAGTCCACGTCGGTAGGCTCAGTAACGTCGTCGACGTCAGGCCATAAAATAGGTTAAAACGGAAGCTCGGATCAAAATCATATAACAAACAAAGCTTGGGCCAAAACAGAAATTGGTCAATAGTTGAGGCCATATTTTGATATTTTGCCTATATAATTTTATCATTAACTTTTACTTTCATATTGAATTTGGTCAATTTTCAATTATTTTTTAGCGAAAGCCAAACATAGCCTTAATATAGTATGATTCGTATCTTATAATAGTAGAATTTTAATCTCTCGTTCGTTCACCTCATAATCCACTTTAATCGTAGCAATGGCTTCGTAATAGAGCCATCATCCGACTTTCATCAATTTTACGTATTTTTTACAGCATTGGTAACTATCGTCCAACTTCGGATTCCAACTTGTGGCCATCGAAATTTTAAAATAAAATAACAAATGAGAGGTTTCAATAGTATTTTCTAATTTTTTCTTTTTTGTTAATAAATGAAAACGGTCTATTAAGGCTTGTTTGGCTTTCACGCGTCAAAATTCAAGATTTGTCAAATCAAAATAGAAACAAAAGTTGGTGACAAAATTACATAACAAACTAAATTAATAACAAAGCAAAAAATTGGCTCAAAGTAACGCCATAAATTAATATTTTGTCAACTTTTTGTGATTGAATTCCATTCCTAAACAAAATACCCTTTTCCTCTTTTCATTATTATAAACATATAAAGACATCAATGCTCTTGAAATTTGTAAGGAGTTGCCTCCTTCAATTTGTTCCAAATGGAATTGAAAAGCAAAAGGATTGCACAAGCTTTATATGATGTTAGGAAATATAAAATTTAAACAATGGAACTTTTAATTCTTTTAAGGAATTCAATAGGTGGGGGTAGGTATTTCTTTTTACAAAGTTGTCCAAAAGCAAACGTGACAACTGTTATTTTTCTAAAATATATTTGATAAGTAAAATTTGGCGAGAAAATGAGTGAAAACGAGTCGACTTAAAATCGAATACTTTTCGACTTGATTATATAACTACAAAGTTTGAATTCGGGCTCGAGCTCAATCGAGCCAAATAATTTGAGCTTGTCTTAGCTCAGTCCAACTATGGAGAACTCATGTTCGACACAAAAGTCTCAAAATGACTTAAAAGATATTATACCACAACTTGTGAAACAACAAACACATTTCCCAACTATAGTTTATACATAATTGGCCCTCACAATAGGCACATACGATAGAGGATAAGAGGTGAGTTGCAAGAGGAAGAATATGAGTAAGGAAGAGAATGGGGATCTTTAATAAAAACCTCGTAATTTTTTTATTAGTACCCTGTAATTTTTTCAGTCCGTCAAGCTTCACATATGTAGTGTAATCTACAAAATATCTAACTAGCAACTTTTTTTTCTACGTATGTAAATAGTAAGGTTAGTTGCCAATTCTTATCCATATAAGTTACCAATTCTTTCTTTATGAGTGGATGTCTGTTAAGCTTTTCGTTCAGTCTCGTTGGGCTCCGTCTTGGGTTGATGTACATCCTGGGCTTCATTTCTTTGGGTTCCATTCTTGAGCTAGACAGTTCTTTACTTCCCCTTAATCTTAGCCCCCTTTGTCTATGTCACTCACTTTTAAAACCTTGCCTAGATAGCCCCAAAGCCTCCCAATCACTTGCTCGATCGAAGTGTTGTGTTTTGCGTAAAGCACCCGTCATCTTTTACTAATCCAAACAAGACAAATCTTTAGCAGTTTTATTATTCGTGAGACGATTTTCTTTCAAATATTTGGCTAATTCAAAGTCATCCCATTTCTATGTAAAATTTGATTGGTTGATAATAGTGCTAGAAGAATCCCAACTTTCGGAATTCGAAGAATTAGAAGATGCCTTCCAATATTCTGTAGCATACTCTTCATAAATGCCTTCAATTGTTTTTGTGACAAATTCCTTATTATGTGAAATGTCTCATTCAGAATAAAGCTTTGGACTCGAACTCATATGTGATGATTACAAGCGCAATCGCATACCATTATTTAGATCAAAGTGGGTGGCGAACGGTGGTAACGATGAGCTTATTCACCTGGGCGCACGGCCCATTACAAGTGAGATATAGAAAGTCGGGAAGGCACGCACCTTCCCTCATATATCTTAAATTTGTCAGTTGAGGCCACTTTAAGGTCTTCGTTCGTAGTGATTTTTACACACGTGGAGAAAATCCATGCGACTTTTTATACGCATCTTCGAGAGTTCCTTTCCAACTATGTATTGACATGATGGGCCACTCGTACTTGTAAGCCCAATAGCAAAACGAGTACAAGCATTTGAAACTGTATAATACGATACTAAAGAAAAATAGCAAACAATAGTCAAAAAAGAAAAAATGTAATGAAATTTAAAGAATATGTCCCCAACCCATTGAGGATAAATGCTATCAATTTTGAATTTAAATAAGTAAGCCTAAGTTAGCAGAAAAATTAAACAAAGTTGGGCGAACAAAATGCACGTGCATCAAAGAAAAATATGCAACTCACTTTCAGAAAATGCAAATGAGGTAAAATTAAAGATAAATGATTGTTAACTTAATGAGTTATGACCCTGTAAAATTTGAGAATTAATGGACCTATGAATTGAAAATGATATGATTTTTCATAAACTCATTCAATCAAAGAGATAGACTACATATCAATCTTATTTGGTCCATAAATTGATCACAAAGTAGAATGTGCGCCATAAAAATATGAAGATTCTAGAACATATGTGGTGAAGGTTATGGATTTTGAATTGGAAAAAGTCATAGAAACGAGGCTGAAACAGGGCATGTCTATGAAAAATCATAACTTCTAACCCTTACAAGCGAATTGGATAAGAAGGATATTTCAATGTAATTCCTTGAAAATATGTTTGGAATAAAAATAATACATAAAAGGGGATGAAATCATCCAAATAAGTGGAGACTAGAATTAGAAATTCTACGGCAACATGTAGCTCGATCATACGATCAATGTTAAATTGTCATATCAACACTCAACTCAACCAATCCTTAATACATAAGTTCATACTAAGGAAGGATGCTACCTGATTTTACCATTTTTTGAGGTATGAATGTTCGGGAACTCGTCGATTGAGACGGCTACAAACTGTCCACTTGCGGAGAGCATGTCTTCACTTGTGTTGGCTCTCATTTACTTGATGTCCATTCACATTTGAGTATCATAAAGCAAAGAAAATATATAAGAGTAAGTTCTTAACAACTTTTATGAAGATAGCAAGTTGAAAGGAGGACTTATCGGAGTGATTTGCATTTGTTGACTGTGAATGCATCCCATGCGTTATTTGAAACGATGCGGGTCGATTTTCACATGGGGAAACGTTAAGAAAAGAGTGACATTAGAACATATTCAGTATGCGTACAAAGTGAGAAGATTGAGGACATTATAACATGCAGATGACAACAAATTAATGAAAGTCAAGGCATAAAATGAATGTCGAACACAATCAATGGCTTTAAAATTACAGTAGTTTTACTCCAACTCAGAAAAACGTACAAAACTTTCAAATCAATGCATGGAAACCAGTGTAGTTATACTCAAAAGAAAGCTTTTTAAGAAAGAATTTCAATGAAATTAATTTAAACTCTATTCGATCATTCAAACTCTAGATATGAGAAAAACAAGTGAAGGTCAACATGATGACTTGAGAAACATAACGTCCGATTTGAACCTCTAAAAGAACCATCTATATTTCAGCCATTAGGGCCTCAAATTGGATGCTATGAGTATCAAAACAATCATTTTTTAGTTTAGAAACTAATTTCAATTTAATCCAATTTATGGATCTCAAATTGTGAATTAAATGATGTAATTCCCCAAATTATGCATACATGCCAGAGTTATTTACAATCAAAGAAAAAATTAATAAAAAGGCGAAAATCAAGCCTCCAATGATAATAATCCATAATTAGGAAGAACCTAAAATCATGGTCCCTTTTGTTTAGATGTGACATATGGAAAATTTTTTATTTATTTTCCTTTTTACTCTCTTTTCATTCTCACACCGAAGATAGTTTCCATAAGACACATCAATCTTTACTAAGAATGTGGGACAATCACCCTCCAAAAAATCGAAAGCCAACCCCTCCCCACATACAATCGGATACCAACTCCTCCCCTCAAACGACCGGAGGCCAACTCCTCCATACACATACACGAACCCGGAGCCAAGGTCCTCTCCCTCTCGAAGGTTGACGAGTCAAAGCCTCCTGACCAGCCAACAGCCTCATCTTCGATCCCCCTCTTATCACAGCCACAATCCAAGTATGGACAAGGACCAACTCCAAGACAGCTCCTAATGGACTTCCCGATGTCCTTCTTCTTCCCCGGGCCATCCCGGGACGAGGCAACTCCTCGGTGAGTTTTTTTATCCTTTTTCTCATACTCATTCAGGTTCTCTTTCACCTTAGAGCATGATTGACCATTTTTATAATCTCTTAGAGCATGATTGACCATAATCTCTTTCACAGGTAGGAAGGTGACTCATGCATGACTTAAGTGAGAAATTGAAAAGGGGATTGGATGTATTTATGAATAGGATGATATTGGTAGTGGAGGAGCGATTTGTGAATTTTAAAGTTGCTTCACTTGATGAGTTCCACTTGGCTTGTCTCGCTTGGACGGTGTCGCTCATTTCTTGTTGCTCAATTCTTTGTGCTCAATTCCAGTTAATCAATTCCTGGTGGTCAATTCCTTGATTAAAAAACGTGTGTGACTCGTATTTAAGTATGGAATGAGTTATTAGTACGAATACTTGAGTATAAACAACGTACGAATACGTATATGTGTGTGCTAGTATATGGTACGGACATATAAGGATGCTCCGGACGCCCAAGATTGGATGTTCTTGGATCGATGCGGAGTCGTCCCAGGGTAATAGAGGAAGCTGACATGTATGAGGTCGAGATTGACATGTATGATATCGAGGACAACATGTATGATGTCGATTCTAACATGTATGATGTAGGAATGACATGTATGAGCCGACTATTGGGAATGGTCGACACTTGCGAAGCAAGTCGTTGGTTGACATGTACGACCTCGAGTGGTGAAATGTACAAACATTGTTTAAAGCTTGTTGAATAAGCTCCAGACTTAATTAACAGCTATATTTATGTGGAAGGAGAAACGGCCACGATACATCTACTTTTCAAAATCCCAAAGATAGAATCTCCCCATTCAAGGGAGGAAAGGGGGAAGCTTTTGGTGGGGAAGAAAAGAAGATGAGGAAAAAAAGAAAAGGGTAAAATGACAAAAAGTTGGGGTTTTTTCCAAAATAAAATAATCTAAAATTTCTTTCCCACCTTGCTTAAAATCCCTAGAATACAAGAAAAAGGAAAAAGGAGAAGGGACCGAAGGGAGGAAGAGGAAGGAAGGGCGTGTAATACTCCAAATTATTGTTGGGCTAAGATCATTACCAAAATTTTAACGGCCCAATCCAACAAGGCACTTAAGGCTAAAGAATTCAAGTCCATCACAAGCCCAATACTCATTTTGAAAGGCCAAAGCCCATATTTCCATTATATTATTTTATTTGTTTTAAGTTTACTTTTGATCCTATGCTCCTAACGGTTTTCCTCCTCCATACAAAAGGCATGTACGATGCCTCCCAAAAAAAGGCCACTTGGCAGCCTCCCATTCGCCTTTCGTACTAGCCTGGGGAGGAAATGATTTCCCCACCCCCACGATACACCATCAGACAAGGGGAGTAACAAACCAAAAAGAATAATAAGAACAAAAAAAAAGAGGAGAGAGGAGGAGGGGAGGTAAAAAAATCAAGCGGCCACACCATCGGAAAACAGGGGGGATTTCGCTCAAAATTTTGAAAAGAAAGGCTGCTTTTCCCCATTTTTTTCTCTTCGGATTTTTTTTCCATCTCCGAAAAGGGCCTCCGCCACGGTCTCCATTCTTCGACCATTCCTAACCAAGGTAAGGAAGTCAACACCGCGGAGAGCCCCCTTTTGAACCAGCTCAATCTGAACGTCTAACGGCAACAACGGAAGACAATGGCGCTAGTGTTCAGTTCAACTCCAGCTCATCTCGACGACGACAACAACCTTCTCCGACGGGGGCTGCAGAAGCTTTGAACTCCCAACCGTCCCGAGCCAGTTCATTCGACATTCCATCCGGCAGTGGCAGCGACGAAACGTTGACGATGACCTCGAAGAAAGTAGCCCCGTCTCCCCATCCACGCTTCTCGCGGTTGCACATCAGCGCCGCGGGACGCCTTCTTAGGCTCTAACGTGTTTGTCCACTGGTGCAGGACAACCGCGCCAGCAAGCGAATACAGCAATCCCGACCAGAAAACGTGAGCAACCCCACCTCCATTCTTCTTTGAAGTGTGCTTATCCCTCCATACTAGCATATGACCCTCCTTTTCTCCCCTTTTCTCTTTTGTTTTCTGCGAGAAATCGAGGAGCTCAAAGCTTGTGTGTTGGTCAGCCCCAACTCCGTATATTGCCCCATGAAACATCGCCGGTGCTTCCATCGCAAACATCCAGCGAAGAAGTCTCTCCCGACGGGCACACGAGTCTCCCATCGCGAGCGTGCGTGCTCGGGAGGTGTGGGGTAGGTTGTTTCCCATCGTGGGCGCTTTTCCCCATGAACATCTCCGAAATCCATGCCAAGCGAGCTTTGTTCACGGTGAGTCCCTTTTACCATCTGCTTTCTCTTTGTTTTACAGCTCCTTAGACAAATCTAATCTCATTTGTTACTTTTGTTTGCATGAACACACATTGCGGTATCTTCGAGACGTCATAACCGGAGCTAGCGAGCTCGAAACCATGCGAAATCAGGTCCATCCTCTTCTTATCTCTTCTGGGTTTGCATCGACAGCTTCTGGGGTTGTATTGTGCAATGTACTGCTCGATTCACCTTCGATTATTGGGATACACGCATGCTGAAATGAGAATATCGCTGCTTCTGCGTATACCTGAGATTTTTTGTCACAATTCTTTGCCCTATACATGGATTAGGCTGTTTTATAACTCTTTAGCTTCCTTTCTTGATAAAGAACAACTTCTCTGTTGAAATGTTTTCCAAAAAAATGCACTTTGCTAGTGTTTTTCCTCTTCGAACATCGGAGAATGCAGCTGCCCTGTTCTGTTCGTCCGCGGAGCACGCAGTTGTATTCCATCAGGCGTATTTTCGTCTGTATATATTAGATTCCCTTGAAACTACTTGGATTCATTCTCTTTTTTGTTCTGCTATAACTTTCATGTTTTAAGCTTCCTCATTTAACATCTTCTTGGTCGAGTTTTGTCTGTTCGAAAAAACAGCTTGATTCTATGCACGAGAGGGATAGCTGTATCGGTTTTTCGAACACAACTCGAATATCTGAGCTCCGTTTGATCTGAAATTGATTGGAACGGATTCCCCTTTGAGTTCTCTAAATCTTTTGTGTTATACACTTTTCCATCAAAGCCATATATCCTGGTCAAATTTCCAGAGGAGTTCAGACAAGACACGGGCGTTGCTGCATTTCGCAACAGGCCTATATTGCTGCACAAAAAAAATTCATAGTTCTTTAATCCTACATCTGAATTTTATGAAATTTGCATCTTTGAGACCAAATTTTAGTATTTTACAAATTCTTTTCTTTAAGGTTCGGCTTTTGGATTCATCTGGTCTATCCAAAAGTTTGAGAAAAACAAAGACCTCCATTCTTATGTTCTCTCGCTGCGGTCTGAGTGTCCTATATACCAGTTGACACAATTTACTCACTTAAGTTCCGAATGGACTGAAATTTAAACCCTGAGTTAGATTTCTTAACCTGATACAATTTTTATGCTATACATTTCTTAATTTGAGCAATTTTAATTCATGGTCAACTGCGGTCAAGCTTGGTCTGTCATACCATTTAGCTGAAACATGTCATGTTCGGAGGTCCAGATTCTTTATTATGCTGGCAACGGATTACACATCCATTTTTCCTAAAACTTCGTATGCTAAAAGATGATTGAGTTATCTAGCATGTCACAAAATTTCATAATTTTTCGACGAATGAGTGAATAGTTATGAAATTTTATTTTTCATATCAGTCTGCTGGCCAAGGATTGCTTATGCAAGAGGCCGAATCACATTCTTTGCCTTGTGGAATGAGATCCCACCGTTGGATTCGTTTAAAAGTTTATATGCTGATTTCTCATCAAGATACAGATCTATAGATTTTGATTTCACTTAGATAGGACGATTATGATTGAAGTTATGGTCTCATTTCCAGGCCTGCGTATGCTGCATTCTCATCTGCAGGCTACATCCGAATTTGCGCGTGCATAATTCGTAATTCCACCGTTGGATTTGTCTGATTTTTGATAGACATGTTCATCATCGACCTGTTTACTCAATGTGCGGTTGGATCTTTGTTCTTTTGACTTCATAGGGACTTATATTCCTTTGTCCTATTCCGAATCATTGCTTTTATTTTGGAAATGAAAGTTAACTTATCATGTTCACATTTTTCTTGCATGTACATTACACATGTGATGACGAGGATTCTCTCGAGGTTTCAACAATCTCGAAGACGAAGTTTTCTCGAAGGCGCGTGTATCAAACCGCGTGGATCTACCGCAGCCTAAAAACCGTCGGTCCGAAGATTTAAAGCGGCCCCAACCGTCACTAAAGGTACAAAGGGGAGGTGCGGGCCTCCCCGAATCATTTTTTTAAAAGCCCACCTATAACGGGCTACGGGTCCAAGTGCATTGGCCCGCAGTCATTGCCCGTCCCTGTCCTCTTTTATCTCAATAATTGCTTGTGATTGCGCGCATGACTTTTCTCTTAGGATTTATGTCGTGTGTTAATCCTTAAATCAAACAAACCTAAAATCGAATCCAATACCCGTAAAACGTCGATATGAGTCCGGCCTGACTCCCGGATCGGGTCCAATACCCGTTAATAAAAAATTCTTTTTGGACAATCGCCACCTTTTTCGCATGCTTAGAATGTAAGTGTTAGTAACTAGGATCCCCGAACTCACTCTAATTTTTCCGACTTAAATCAGACTATATAAAATTTAATTAAGTCGATGGCGACTCCGAATAGTTTACCTAGGTTAAACTACACCTTTTTTCGAAGCCATTTTGAATGGATAACGGCGACACGAGCCGCTCCCCGAGCCTTAATTCACGAGCGAGGCCTTACGCAGCCTTTCGCCCGTCGTCTTCAGTGAACTGGAGACGGTTGGCGAAATGTCCCTTAGACCCGTTTGGGAATCAAGGGAAGACCCAACCCGATTCCCATCCACAGCGTCCGACGCTCGAGTCGTGACGCCGGCCGGATTGGGCCTCGGGGGAGCGGACATGGATCCTCTAGTCGCTCGAACCGCCATGCACGTGCTAGGCCGGAGGGCGCGCGTACATTCCGGATGGTGACTCCGCTGGGAGCACTTCGCATGTGGATTCCTACTGAAAGCTCTTACATTCAATCCACATGCGGAGAGGAGTTATTGTTTGCGCATGTAATTGCTTGGCTCGCTGCCCTTTGTATGATCTCCTATTTGTGGTTGTTTACCGCTTTCCTAGGCTTACTTAGGTGAGTCCCTATATCCGGGACTAGGATTTAGGGGGTCACCGAAAGGCACGGCCTCGCTGCTTTCTACGGCTAGTAGGATATGGACTGGGATCCGCCTCCCTTAGTAAGAGGGAGGTCTTAAAAACCTCCATTCGAGTCTAGAATTGATTGCTCACTACAGGTACCAGACGCCGTACGTGCATTTGCTTGTTACTAAGTGACTGCTACTTGTGCAGGGACAGGTGTCAGGTACGTTTTGTATGTAATAATTGTAACAATAACTTTGTTCATCTTTGCAGCGGTTTCGGTTGGTCACGGGGGGTTTCCAAATTCTTTTCTCCCTTCCCTATGTCCTTTTACCGCTTTAATGTATCCATATACATTTATAACCGCATGAATGTATATCAATTCACAATTGTTCTCGTGCACATCAGAGACTCTATTTTACTTAAACACGACTACACAAATCGCGTGCCAAATCATATTATATTAGGATTAGGGATTGGAATGTTATCATCTTCAAATGACACCCTATTATGCAGGAAGACTTCATGGAGCCCATTTCGTTGCGACAAAAGAACATTTCCGACATCCATCACCTTCGCCACCGGTTGCCGTTGCTGAGGCCATCGGAGCTAGAATACGTCCAGTCCAAACTCGGGGGACTTTTTCATCTCATTCGCTTAGAGCTGGATTGGGCCTTACTGCAGAATCTGGTAGCACGATGGGATCGAGATTCCTTCCCCTTTCACTTCGGGGATCTGAAGTTGGCACCGCTTTATGAAGAATATGTTCATCTTGCTGAGATGCCCCATCGCACGGGAATACATAGCGAAGCTTCTCCAAAGGAGTACATAGCGAAGCTTCTCCAAATTTCTTCGGCGAGCGTGCCCGGTTTGTTCACTTCCTAAGGTGATATCAGCGTCAGTGGTCTCGTTGATCTGCAGATGTTTCCGTACAATCCGCGCATGGGTGAAGGCCAATGATCAGCACGATCGTTCATCTTACTGTTTGTTGGAACGATACTGTACCCGCACAATAAGAAGATGATAAATAGACGAGCCGTCTACGTCACCAAAGCCATATTGGAAGACGCTCCTTTCCTACCTAACTTGATCGGAGAAACCAACCTCAGCCTCATCAACATCGTTCATGAAGCCAGGCGAGGAGTCCGTCACCACCGGATGACCTTATGTCCAGCTCTACTACAAGTTTGGTTCTACATGCATATCAGAATCATAGTGGAAGCCTTCATAAGGGAACATACCCCGGGATTGTTGGCCCGCAATGTGGAGCGTGCCCGCTTACCCACACGCACATTTGCCGGAGTCAACAGATTATTCCGCTCATTGGAACCTGCTGACTTCTATCAGAGGGCCCCTTGCTTTGACACGGATGACGCCATCACTACCTGTACAGACGGAGACTTCATTCCAATTATGGGGTTTGGAAGCACTTCATACTACGCCTCATTTTAAGTTCGACGTCAACTAGGATTAATCCCAAGGACTAGATCGCCTCCACAACAGCTCTATCGACCGGTCAGCCTCGACGATAAGACGGTGAAGACATCACTCCAGAGGGCGATCGCGCACATCTCTCGCATATGGATGACCCTCACGGAAGAAGTCTGTGAACTTCCACCAGAGCCCGAAGAGGACGATCGCGTGGCTCAGTCTGAGTGTTTCTGGAAGAAGTGTCACGCTCAGTGGGACCGCGCCTGATCATCGACATCTTTATGCCACTATGGGGCCTGCGAGCCCATTCTGTCTTTCCTTTCGGTTAACAGTACTTTAACTTTTATGACGATGTCGAACTCATTGGCTTCTATCTAATTCGCTTCTTTTCTTTTAGGGTTGAATTCGGTGACAACAATCCAATCCCTACATTAGACATGTCATGCATCATTACATGTAATGCATCCATAGTATCACCGCTTGATGCTGATCGAATATTCTTTTCTTATTCCCAAGGTACTGAGCAATAGCTCCCTATCGGAAGCGTCAGAAATATCGTACTGTCCGAGCGGTGATGGCCGAAGCTTCTGCAGGACCAGCTGTGATCCCTACAGTTCTTTCCCCAGCTGTAGAGAATGAGCTAACTCCCGCCACCGGCGTCACCATTGCCGTTCCTCCACCCATCGCCGTCGAGTTTTCGCCTTCGATGGAATCAGCTCTGCCTTTCCCGATATCCGCTTTCCCTCCGTTGCCCGAGCCATACTTACTGCTGGGCAGTCCTTGGACGGAAGAACATCACCAACATATATCCCACCACCGGTTGCATCAGCAGCGCCGCCAGTACGGTCTTCAGCTACTCTACTGACCGCAGCTCCCTTCAATCCCACTACGAATGTGCTGGCCCAAGGCGCCGACAGTTCTTCACTAGGGGACAAGGTGGAGTCTCTTACGACCGAGCTCTTCTCCTTGAAAACGATGATGGCTGAACTTCTGCAGCGACAATTAGCAGCCACACATGCGCCTACTACCTCCCAAAACCCACATCTTTCCCTTGTCATGCCAGGGTCCACAACACCTCTAACACCGCCATACCCATACCTTCATCCTAGCCTAACCACTTCGTCAAACACTCCGCCTCCTTATAACCCAATCATGCCCGGATTCGCTACCTCCACAAGTGTAACATCTTTATATAACCCATACATGCGCGGGCCACCTCTTTCCCTTCCTATGCCGCAACCATATTTACCTTCATATTACCCGCAGCCATCATCCCAAGGGCCAACTCCCAACCTTCCAATGACATTCGGGCCAACTCCCCATGTCCAAACTCCAACACCTGGGCCAACTCCCTACCATCAAACGACTACTACACCTCCTGCTTTCAGGATCCCCGCACCAATTACCACGCCCCCGGCTCCCCATGCGGAACCCGCCATGCTAAGCCCCCAAACCCGCAACGCGGCCATTGTCGATGAGTTATTTGGTGAACAACAACATGTTAGCGCTTTCGAGACAAGGATTGAGGCTAGGATTGCCTCTATGCAAGAAGAAGAGGCTCATCGAATGGCGAAATTAGAAGAGTGCCTAAACGCCATTCAGGGATATCGGGCTCACAACTGGGAGTGTGCTAACTACCAGATCCCTCAGATACAAGTTCCGCAGAAGTTCAAAATGCCCGAATTTGAGAAATTCCATGGGAACGGTTGTACGGAATTACATCTGAAACACTTCTGCCACAAGATGATTGTATACCCGGTAGACGAAAAGTTCATCATCGCCATGTTCCAAGAGAGCATGGCAGAATCGGCGCTGCACTGGTACTACACCAAGGATGTCAGTCAGTATGCAATGTTCAAAGATTTGGCCCTTGACTTCCTCGATTACTACAGTTTTAATGTAGAGATGGGACCCACAATATCAGACTTGCGGAAACTGAAGAGGTACCGCACTGAGGACATCAAACAGTTTGCCTATCGGTTTAGGCATATGGCGTCTCAAATTAAACCTGCACTCACGGAAAGGGAACTCATCGACGAATTTCTCTAGCTGTTATCGCGCGAATACATGCCCTACATAATCGGGCAGACGATTTCAACTTTTGCCTAGGCGGTCATCAACGCCGATAAACTCGATGGGGTAAACCGAGAAGGGCTAATTCCTTCCCCTTCTGCAAAACCAGCCATAAAGTCAAAGCCCAAAGAGCTCATCTCAAGTGCCGAACACAGTAGGCAATCAGTGAGAGCAACTCCACCCCTGACCTCGTATGCTCCAAGGACGTACGCTGCAGCTGCCCTTAGGCCCTTGGACCCTGCAACCACTCGTTTCAGACCCCCTGTTAACATGGCAGGACAACAGCAGCCAAGGCCTGCATAGCCAGAGCGTTTCCGACGTAAACTGGAGGACTTGACTCCAACACCGGATCCACTGGATGTCATGTTCGTTCATTGAGAGACATGGGCTTTATCAAGCCTGTAGAAGCCAAGCCGACGAATCCTTCATCGTTTAGATACAACCCCAAGGCGGTTTGCCAGTACCACTCGGGAGCAATGGGGCATGACACTAAAGATTGCATTGCTTTAAAGTTTAAAATCTAGAACCTCCTGGATGAAGGGTCCATCACATTTTCTGCACCATCGGCTGCTCCGAACGTCAAGAGCAATCCTCTTCCAGAACACGTGAATTATATCGGGGTTAACTTTTTCTCGGTCTTGGCTAATCAAGAAGAGGAGGTGCACATGTACGAATATGAGTATGCAGCGCCAAGAGTTGTCAATGTTATAAACACCGGCCTTGGTCGAGGTCGAGGCCGCAGCCGAGGTCGGGGTAGAAGTCATGGGCCCCAGTTTAATAGAGATGTTCCGCCTACAGTCTTGCCTGATGGATTTACTTTGGTTCCCCTAGGCGGCCAAGGACGCCGTAGTTATGTCTCATTGGGATCGACACAACCCGGGACGTCTCAAACAGAGTCATCATCCGTGACAGGACCAAGGATTCCGGTCATAATTGGGCCCAGTTGCACGCCACTAAGCCCAGAAGTTGAACTTATTACCCGTTCTGGAAGGGTAGTACCCGCTCCTAAAGCTCCGCCCCCAGCTGAATCTTCAAAGCCCAAGGCGCCCTCGAATGAACAAATCCGCAAGGTGATTTACACAGTAAAAGGAAGCGACTACGATATAATTGAACAACTCCGGAAACAGCCCGCCCAAATCTCCTTATTCGACCTTATCCGTTCTTCCGACAAGCACAGAGAAATGTTGGAGAAATTTCTAGCTGAGGAACATTGTGCCAGAGCAGATCGAAGTCACTGTGCTGGATGCGTACATGAGTAGTATGTTGGCAAATAATGTAATCACTTTCTCAGAAGATGACCTACCGGAACAGGGGCCGGATCACAATAACGCTCTCTTTATCACGCTCAAGTGTCGTGATACCACCATCTCCAAAGTTCTCATCGATGGCGGGTCAGGGGTTAACATCATTCCAATGGTTGTAGCCCAAAAGCTCGGTATCAACATGGATAAGCTTCCACAGTCTAGCTTGATTATTCGGGCTTTCGATGGTGCGAAGCGTCAGGCTCATGGGGAGGTCACGTTGGAGATTAAAGTTGGGCCAACCCTTTTCTTTACACAGTTCCAAATTCTCGAGACTACGGGATCCTTTAACATGCTGCTGGGATGCCCCTGGATTCATAAGGCCGGTGCAGTTCCATCAACGCTTCACCAGATGGTTAGATTTTCCTCAGATGGCAAGCTCACCACAGTCAGGGGAGAACATTCGATGGAGCTTTGCCACGAAATTGATACGCCATACGTTGGAGAGCCAACCGAGGAACCATCAACAACCCAAACACTGGAGATGGTGAATATGGTCAGGCGTGATTATAAATCAGATCCTTTGATGATGTGGGGCAACATCAGCGCTGCAAAGGAGTTCCTTAGACATGGATATCAACTGGGCCAAGGACTCGGAGTTAGAGGACAAGGAATCATCTATCCGATCACTATTCCAGCTCCGGCAGGGACTAGTGGGCTTAGGTTCACAGGCAAGGTGCGACGCAAGCAGGATAATCATACCAGTAGCAAGTTGTTCGTCCGTTCGTCTGTGGCGACAATGGAAGGTGAAATCCTCTCTGAGAAGCTAGAAGATGTGAAGATTCGGAATGATGAAGTAGATGAGGAAATCAATAGTGAGCGGAGAACTGTTGAACATGTCAATGTTATCCGAGTGAATGAAGGGCACGGTCATAGGCATCGACCTCGCATGCGGGCTCACTTCATACTCCTAATGTCGCCATTCCACTGAACCAGATGCCGGCATATATTCAGCAAGTCAGGGCACCGCATTTTCAAGTTCCTGTGGTGCCAATGCCGCCCAGGACACCTCCAAGGATTGATGTACCCCTTCGAACAGGCGTGTGGATTCTCCTACTACGAGCGCAGAAGTGGAGGAGAAGGAAGACAAGAAGACCGAGGCACAAGAGTCCGAAGAAGAAGTTTGTATGATGGAAGCGTCGATCCTGACCGAGCTAGACATGCCTCTCGACGGGTGAAATCTTCCATCTTTACTTTTCTGCACTTAGATAAGTAGAGTCTAGAGTAAGTTACGTTGTTACATTCTGGTCGCGGACTAGCAAGGATGTCTATATGTAACGCGACCCCTAGGTAGTATTACGGCGTTCGTGGGATCGGGCCGCTGATGATCAGGGCGAATATGAGGAAACGACGAGGGTCCCGCTGAGTCCTGATCCCACGACGCTTCCCTTTTGTCAAAAGCGCATGACTTGTTATAAGTTGTTGCATGAAACAATATTTTAGCTTTAAATAGTTCATTTAAATATATCACTCTAATTTCTTCTCCTTTTCAGGAACGGCGCTTCAGGTATACCCGAGAAAACCTCTGAACAAGATGGAGAGGCAGTAGATGACCCAAAATCCAAAGAAGGGTATTATGGCTTGGAACAAGGTCTTCAACGACATGAAGAACCAAAGGACATCACACTACAAAAGCCAGTTTCAATTAACATCGGAACTCAAGATGACCCCAAAGAGTTGCTCATCGGTGCAGATTTATCAAGGAATGAAGCCGAAGACATCGTCAACCTGCTCAGGGAATTCTCTGACGTCTTTGCTTGGTCATACCCAAATATGCCAAGACTAGATTCAGAGATTGTGGAACACAAAATCCCTACAGACCCGTCAATTCATCCGATAGCAGAAGCAACGCCGGTACAAATCCGAACTAGCCCTTTCCATCAAGGAGGAAGTAGATAAGCTGCTGAATGTCAACTTTATTGAAGTGGCTACCTATCCACAATTGGTCGCCATCATAGTCCCTGTCATCAAGAAGAACGGGAAGGTCCGAGTCTGCGTCGTCTATCGCGACCTCAACAAAGCAAGTCCCAAGGATGACTTTCCACTCCCACACATCGATTTACTAGTGGATAACACCGCTGGGTTCAATAGATTCTCTTTCATGGATGGGTTCTCCGGTTACAATCAAATTCGCATGGCCGAAGAAGACAAAGAGAAGACAACCTTCACGACACCCTGGGGCACATTCTGTTATCGAGTTATGCCCTTTGGACTCAAGAATGCTGGGGCAACTTATCAACGTCCTATGGTGGTTTTATTTCATGATATGATGCATCACGAAATTGAAGTCTACGTCGACGACATGATCGCCAAGTCCAAAGAAGATGAAAACCACACTATCATTCTCCGAAAGCTATTCGAACGGCTCCGCAAGTACAAGCTGCGCCTCAACCCCGCCAAATGCATATTTGGAGCAAGTTCAGGCAAACTTCTTGGTTTCGTTGTCACTAACAAAGGCATTGAGATTGATCCTAATAAAATCAAAGCATCTCGTGATCTCCCAACTCCAAGGTCAGTCAAAGAGATTCACGGCTTCATGGGTAGCGTTAACTACATCGGAATGTTCATTTCTAACCTGGTCGACACGTGCAAACCTCTGTTCAAGAAACTAAGGAAGGATGTCAAATTTGAGTGGGATGATGGTTGCAAAATTGCATTTGAACAAATTAAGATGTATTTGACAGAACCACTAGTTCTTATCCCGCCAAAGCCGGGGCATCCTCTCACGCTCTATCTCACAGTTAAGGAAGAATCATTTGGGGCCATGCTTGCCCAACAACTGCCAGGCGCCAAGGAGCACGAGATCTACTACCTCAGCAAGAAGTTCACAGATTGTGAGTCTCGATACACAACTTTCGAGCGTACCTATTGTGCACTCATTTGGGTCCTCCACCGACTCCGACAGTATACTATGCACTATGAAATCCTGTTAGTATTCGAGAATGACCCACTCAAGTACCTCTTCGACACGCCAACACTGATGGGAAGAGTCTCTATGTGGCAATTACAACTCGCTGAATTCGACATTCGATTTCATTCCACGAAGTCGGTTAAGGGGAGAACGATCGCTGATCATATCGCTGAATATCCAAGAACAGATGATTCGTCTTTGGAAATCGGACTACCAAATGAGAACATCCTGCTCATGAAACAAGAACCAAGATGGAAGATGTACTTTGACGGTGCAGTCAATTCCTCATGATCAGGAATAGGAGCTGTGGTAATCTCCCCAGATGGACAATATTACCCTATAACTTCCAAAGTCACCTTTCCCTGTATGAACAATATAGCTGAATATGAAGCATGCATCATCGGCCTACTTTGCGCACTCGACATGCGAGTTAAGCTCCTTGACGTTCATGGAGATTCAGCACTCATTATCTCCCAAACAAATGGAGCATGGCGCACTCGAGACCCAAAGCTTATCCCATATTAGGATTATCTACAAACACTAATCCGACAGTTCACCGACATAGAGTTCAACTATCTCCCACGAACTGATAACCGATTTGCCGATGTTCTTGCAGTACTCACATCATTGATTCCGTTGGCTGGAGAAATGGACATTGAGTCTCTTCGCATCAATATTGCTGATGATCCAAGTTGCATGCACATTGAGCAGAGTCAACCTGAAGTTTCTCTACCTTGGTTCGCAGACATCAAAGCTTATCTACAATTAGGCGAATTTCCCCAAAGTAGCACAGGGAAGGAACGCAAGTTCATCCGAAGGATAACAAGAGGTTACTTTCTAGATGGTGATACCTTATACATGAAATCCTTCACGACAACCCTCATGCGATGCGTCACCAAGCAAGAAGCCGAAGCCCTTTTTATTGTAATACATCAAGGGGTTTGCGGACCACACATGAATGGTTTGCAACCCCATCTCCCCATCCACGCTTCTCGTGGCTGCACATCAGCACCGCAAGATGCCTTCTTATGCTCTAACATGTTTGTCACTGGTGCAGGACAGCCGTGCCAGCAAGCGGATACATCATTCCCGACCAGAAAACGTGAGCAACCTCACCTCCATTCTTCTTTGAAGTGTGCTTATCCCTCCATACTAGCATCTGACCCTCCTTTTCTCCCCTTTTCTCTTTTGTTTTCTGCAAGAAATCGAGGAGCTCAAAGTTTGTGTGTTGGTCAGCCCCAACTCTGTATATTGCCCCATGAAACATCCAGCGGAGAAGTCCCTCCCGACGCGCACACGAGTCTCCCATTGCGAGCGTGCGTGCTCGGGAGGTGTGGGGTAGGGTGTTTCCCATCGCGAGCGCCTTTCCCTATGAACATCTTCGAAATCCATGCCAAGTGAGTTTCGTTCACGGTGAGTCCCTTTTACCATATGCTTTCTCTTCGTTTTACAGCTCCTTAGACAAATCTAACCTCATTTGTTACTTTTCTTTGCATGAACACACATTGCGGTATCTTCGAGACGTCATAACCGGAGCAAGCAAGCTCGAAACCACGCGAAATCAGGTCCATCCTCTTCTTATCTCTTCTGGGTTTGCGTTGATAGCTTCTAGGATAGTATTGTGCAATGTACTACTCGATTCACCTTCGATTATTGGGATACACGCATGCTGAAATGAGAATATCGTTGCTGCTGCATATACCTGAGATTTTTTGTCATAATTCTTTGCCCAATGCATGGATTAGACTGTTTTATAACTTTTTAGCTTTCCTTCTTGATACAGAACAACTTCTCTGTTGAAATGCTTTCCAAAAAAACGCATTTTACTAGTGTTTTTCCTCTTCGAACGCCGGAGAATGCAGCTGCCCTGTTCTGTGCGTCCGCGGAGCGTGCAGTTGTATTCCATCAGGCGTATTTTTTCGTCTTTATAGATAGGATTCGCTTGAAACCACTTATAGTCGTTCTCTTTTTGATCCTGCTATAACTTTTGTGTTTTAAGCTTCCTCATTTAATACCTTCTTGGTCGAGTTTTATCTGTTCGAAAAAACAGCTTGATTCTGTGCACGAATTGGATACCTGTTTCGGTTTTTCGAACACAACACAAGCATCTGAGCTCCGTTTGATTTGAAATTAATTGGAACGGTTTTTTCTTTGAGTTCTCTAAATCTTTTGTGTTGTACACTTTTCGATCAAAGCCATATTTCCAGAGGAGTGTAGACAGGACACGGGCGTTGCTGCATTTCGCAATAGGCCTATATTGCTGCACGAAAAAAATTCATATTTCTTTCATCGTACATCTGAATTTTATGAAATTAGAACTTTAAGACCAATTCTTTAAGGTTTGGCTTTCGGGTTCATCAGGTCTATCCAAAAATTCGAGAAAGACAAAGACCTCCATTGTCTTCTGTTCTCTCGCCGCGGTCCGAGTGTCCTATATACCAGATGACACAATTTACTCACTTGAGTTCCGAATGGACTGAAATTTCAACCCTAAGTTTGATTTCTTAACCTGCTACAATTTTTATGTTTTACATTTGTTAATTTTAGCAATTTTAATTCATGGTTAACTGCGGTCATTCTTGGTCTGTCATACCGTTTAGCTGAAACATGTCCTGTTCGGAGGTCCAAATTCTTCGTTATGCTGGCAACGGGTTAGACATCCATTTTTCCTTTAGCATGCTAAAATATGATTAGTTATCTAGCACGTGACAAAATTTCATAATTTTTCGATGAATGAGTGAAGAGTTATGAAATTTTCTTTTTCCTATCAGTCTGCTGGCCAAATATTGCTTATGCAAGAGGCCGAATAATCTTCTTTGCCTTGTGGAATGAGATCCCTCCATTTGATTCATTTGACATTTTATATGCTAATTCCTCTTCAAGATACAGATCTATAAATTTTGATTTCACTTATATCGGATGATCCTGAGTGAAGTTATGGTCTCATTTCTAAGCCTGCGTATGCTGCATTCTCATCTGCAGGCTACATCAGATTTTGCGTGTGCATATTTCGTAATTCCACCGTTGGATTTGGCTGATTTTTGATAAACATGCTCATCATCGACTTGTTTACTCAATGTGCGGTTAGCTCTTTATTGTTTTGATTTCATAGGACTTATATTCATTTCTCCGATTTCGAATCATTGCTTTGATTTGTCAAATGAAAGTTAACTAACCATGTTCGCATTGCTTGCACGTACATTACACATGTGATGACGAGGATTCTCTCGAGGTTTCAACAATCTCGAAGACGAAGATTTCTCGAAGGCGCGTGTATCATACCGCGTGGATCTACCACGGGCTAAAAACCATCGGTTCGAAGATTTAAAGCGGACCCAACCGTCACTATAGGTACAAAGGGGAGGTGTCGGCCTCCCCGAATCATTTTCTTAAAAGCCAACCTGTAACGGGCTACGGGCCCAAGTGCATAGGCCCGCAGTCATCGCCCTTCCTCGTCCTCTTTTATCTCGATAATTGCTTGTGATTGTGCGCAAGACTTATCTCTTAGGATTTATGTCGTGTGTTAATCCTTAAATCAAACAAACCTAAATTCGGGTTCAATACCCGTAAAACGTCAATATAAGTTCGGCCTGACTCCTGGATCGGGTCCAACACCCGTTAATCAAAAATTCTTTTTGGACAATCGCCACCTTTTTCGCATGCTTAGAATGTAAGAGTTAGTAACTAGGGATCCCCGAACTCACTCTGATTTTTTCGACTTAAATCAGATTATATGAAAATTAATTAAGTTGATGGCGACTCCGAATAGTTTACCTAGGTTAAACTACACCTTTTTTTTTTAGCCATTTGGATGGGTAACGGCGACACGAGCCGCTCCCCTAGCCGTCCTCAAAATTCACGAGCGAGGCCTTACGTAGCCTTTCGCCTTCAGGGAACTGGAGACGGTTGGCGAAATGTCCCGTAGTCTCGTTCGGGAATCAAGAGAAGGCCCAACTCGATTCCCATCCGCAGCATCCGACGCTCGAGTCGTGACTCCGACCGGATTGGGCCTTGGGGGAGCGGACCCCGATCCTCGGGTCGCCCGAACCGCCACGCGCGTGCTAGGCCGGAGGGCGCGCGTACAGGGCGCACGGGTAGTCAAAGTGCAGCGTTCTCGCGTAGCACACAGAGTAAAGTGAAGATCCGGGAAGGAAAGGCACAGGAGAGCATGTCTCGGAGCGAAGTTATCCAAAGGCAGAGGAAGCTTGAAGTATTTTGTCGTGGGGAAAAGGAAAGGTGTGTTGTTTATCCTTCCTTCGCACTTATATTTCCTTGAAACAACTATATTCTTGTCGTCTTGGGTTGCTTGTTGGTTTTGGTTTTCAGATGTTGTGATGGCATGAATGCGCGTGTATGTGGAGATGATGGAATGATCAGATCCATGAGAAATATGGTGAAGCATTCCGGATCTAATAAGTGATCATAAATGTACAAGTAAAGTTGGTGGGTTGGGGTGTTCGAGTTCGGATATGGTGAGAGTAAGGGTCGAATGACCTGGAACATGAGGAAAGGTAGTGACTTTAGAATATTCAAAAACACGTATGACAATAATATGTTTGGAGGGGACCAGTTCAACATGTTCCCGCCCTCGGTGCGAGGAAGGATGAGGGGATCGATCGATTATATCCCGCCCTCGGAAGTAAAGGACATAAGGAAAAGGGGAAAAAAAGGAGATCGTGAAAGTCAATGGTAAAGTGTCGAGTGTGAATTAATGTTCTTGTGTGTGTATTTGACAGGTTATAGGAGAATTGTCAATCTTACATGCGTAGGTCTTAGAGATGATCAAAGTCCGAGATAGGACCCTCGAAGCAGATGACGTGCTTCTAGTCCGCTACTGATTTGCGTATTGCAGTCCCACTTCAAAAGGAAACTCAAGAGATCTAACCGTTGGATTGTCTCCAAAATTTTCAAAAATAAACTAGATTGAAGGTAGATTGTATACATGTTCATTTCGACCGTTGAAGTTCCTAGTGAATTTGTACCCGAACTGTCGAATAGAACTCTCTAGACGTGTGATGTCAATTAATCTTACGCCACCAAAATCGATGGTCACGATTGTGGTTGCCTGGACATATTGTGCACATTTTCTTCTCATGCACACAATACGTTCACTATTTTTCTTTTAGCCCTTAATTCACCGGAAATGGAAAAACCTACATGAATGTCCGACTTTGCACTTGCATAAGTCGGAATCTCACTGTTGAATTGTTTTGTGAAATTTGATAAACATGTTTATCATTAATATGTTCACTTAATAAATGGTTGGATTTTCATTCCTTTAACGATATAACCCACCACTTTTTGGTTTCCATTGCATGAACATCCGACATTGTTTTGAGGATTCGAGAAGATGGATATAAAAGACTGGAGGTGTGCGGGAAATCGGTGGTGGAGGTGTGTCTCTAAAGCGGCCCCATCTGATGAACTCGGCCGATGTAAAGCCATCTCGGCCGAGCCTAAGGTACAAAGGGAAGTGCGGGCCTCCCGATTTTCTTTCTTTCTACCTGTAACGGGTCATAAGCTTAAATGCATAGGCCTACACTTAACATCCCTCCCCCTGCTTTCATCTAAATACTTGTATGTGATTGCGCTTATGATCATCTCACATCAGTTCGGGTCCAACGCCAGGATCAGGCCTAATGCCCGTAACCCTATGAAATGTGTCCGGACCTAAAGCCCAGATCAGGTCCAACGCCCATAAAACAACGACATGAATCTAGTTTAACCCCTGAATATGGTCTAACGCTAGTACTAGTAACATGTTTTGGAGTAGACGCAAATGCATGTGAATGTGAAAGAAAGTAAATAGGAATCCACGAACCGACGATTTTTTTCGACTTAAACCGTCTTTTATAAAGAATATTGGGTTTGGCTTTATGGTCTGAGTCGGCCGTCTTACATGAACACATTCATAGATATAGATACTTTCCTTTTTACTTTATAGATTTTTTTGAAGGTCCTAGTTCTCTGAGTGATGCACTGGGAGCCGTTCCATATCCCGGGAGCTTCGTTTGGTTGAGGATGTGTGCTTCTCTTTGTCAGCTACTTGTACATCTTGTCAATGTTGCCCGAGCAGATGACTGCCATGTCATCGATCTTCGGAAAGCTTTTCTTCAAATGAGGACACATACTTGCAGCTTTAGAGAAGCAACTAACATTTGATTCAACAATAGGGGTGGAAGAAATGACCTCGTTAATGGAATTAACCAGACAAATCGCTCCACCAACTGGAGGGGAACTTCAACCATTGCCAATTCCTAAGTGGGCAGTGAGACTTTTCTTAAACGGATAGGTCTAACCATAAGCGAAGGATTAAGGAGTCGTGTAGCCTACAAGGTCGGCAGATTTGTCTTCGTGCAAGCTCCAGTCCGGGGATTTTGTGCATGTCGAGTTATCCAAAACAAAAAATTATTATGGACCCGAAAAGCGGGCGAATTCAAGAACATGGTAAGTCGGTGACGACTCCATAATAGATTGCCTATGTTAAGCAACAACAAAAATATTTTAAACGAAGACATCATGGATGGGTGAAGGCGACACAAGCCGCTCCGGATCCTCCCAAAGCTTCCTTTTACTGATCATGCTCTATTTATCGCCAGTCGCCTCTTAAGGAACATGAAGACGATCGGCGAGGGTTCGGGAAGGCTCAATTAGGAATCGAGGAATGATCCCCCTCTAATTTCCTCCGTAGCGCCCTAACGCTCAAGTTGAGGTGCCGACTTGAGAGTGCTGGGGAAAGGGACACGGATCATCGTGTCGTTCGAGCCCCACGTATGTTCTAGGACCCGTTAGCGCGCGTACATCCTGGAGATGAGGGTAGGTCGGACATGTCTGACGCTTAACCGTACTGATAATCTGAAACATGGACACACAATAAAACATGCATAGCTCCATAAATATAAATTATTAAGTGACCAAATGAAAAGGACACATAATTGACCTTTATATAAGTTTAAATCAGTTCGCGAGGCGAACGAACAACGCAAGTAGAAGATTTACTCAAAACGGTCGAAACTGACAATTTTAGTGTTTAATTGGACAATCAGGACTCCAAATAATGCATGATTGGTCTTGTTAGATTCGTATTAAGTTAGGGATCTAATGAAAGTGGTTTCATTCAATTCCAAAAAGCGCACGAAAAGTTGGGCAGATATGAGGCCAATGTTATATTATCGTATCAACACTCAACTCAGCCCAATCCTCAATAGATAAGTTAACTAAGGTAAGGACGGATGCTACCTGATTGTATTATTTTTGGAGGTATGAATATTCGGGAACTCATCGCCGAATGAGACAACTACAAACTATCCACATGCGGACAATTTGTCTTCGCTTGTGTTGGCTCCCGCTTACTCGATGTTTATGCACATTTGAGCGAAATAAAAACAAATAAAGTATGTAAGAGTATGTTCTTAACAACTTTTGTGAAGATCACAAGTTGAAAAGAGGACTTAACGAGGTGATTTTTACTTGTTGACCTCGAATGCCTCCCGCGCATTGTACGGACCGATGCGGGTTGGTTTTCACAGGCGCAAACATTAAGAAAGGAGTGGTATTAGCACATATTCATGTATTAGTACTAAGTGTGAAGGTTGATGACTTTATAACATGTAGATGATAGTAAATTAATGAAAGCCAAAGCATGAATTGATTGCCGAACATAATCAATGGCTATTCAACTACAACAATTTTGTTATTTCTCAGAAAGACGTACACAACATGTAGATCACTGCATGGAATCAAGTGTATTTATACTCAAAATAAAGCTTTTTGAGTCAATAATAATCCAACGATATTGATTTCAACTCAATCCAATCATTCAAACTCTAGATATGAGCAAAACAAGCAAAAGTCAACATGCTGATCCGAGAAACGGAACGTCCGATTTGAACATCTAAATGAACCACCTATATTTCAGCCATTAGGTCATCAAATTGGATGCTATGAACACCAAAACAATTCTTTGTAAGTTTAGGAACTAATGAAATTAATTTCCTTTCATCCAGTTTGTGCATCTCAAGTTGTGATTTAAAAGATGAGGGTTGGTCGAACATGTCCGACACTTAACTATGCCAATAATCTAAAACAGGACAAAAACGATTTGAAAACACAATAAAAAATGCACAACTCCATATATATGAATTATTAAGTCACCGAATGAAAGGGGTACATAATATAATGAGTTTTATGCAAGTTTAAATTAGTTTGCAAAGCAAACGGTCAACACAAGCACAAGATTTAATCAAAACGGTCGAAACCAACACTATTTTAGTGTTTAATTCAAAAATCATAGCTGAAGACTCCAAGTCATGCATGGTTATTCTTGTTAGGCCTCTATTTAAGTTATGGAACAAATGCAAGTAGTTTAATTCAATTTCGAGGAGCAAGCGAAAAGTTAAACTTGAAATACTAACACTAGTGCAGGTTGATTCGATACTCACCCCCACTTATCGACGTCGATTGTGTTCAATTCGAATCCGAATGCACCCAGCCATGTAAGGAAAGGTGTAAGACCTGAAAAGGAAAAAAAAATGACCAAAAGGAGAGTCACTTATATGCTAAGAAAATGGATTTGTTGACCTGGTTTTGTTGATGAACTTAAGCGACATGGTACTAGTGGTAAGCGACATGTTACTGGTGGACAGTAGTAATGTTTCACAAGTTATGTGTTCATTCTTAGTGATGAGCTTGAGCAATGCGTTGCTGAACCACAGCTAGTAACCGCTATATATTACTGCGTTCCAGTACACTGTTACTGTGATATTACGCATAGAAGTTGAAAATATGGAAACATATTTTTAATAATCACGATTTATTCTAAGATTTATTTTAATCTATCTCAGATAATTATTCCGAGTGTCTAGGTTCATTTAACGTAGCCTAATGATTTTATCATAAGCACTTAGGCAACAAATAAAATGAGATTACCTTTCCAATTGTTATTTTTGGAAACAAAATATTTATTTGATCTTCTGCAGCAACGTCTTGCTGTAATGGGAGAAAATATCAAATTAAATATATTTAATTGTCATAATCGATTAGATATGATGTTGGAGATTGGAAATAATCTATTTGATTGAGATGAGTAAAGGAAGTTACCGTTGGTGTCTTTCCTTCTATGGCACAGCAAACGTTGAGCAGACTGTTGCTGAATCCTGGCTGCCAGTTTTGGCAACAAATCTCTAAGATTGCCTGGACGTCCCTTATGCTTCTTTCTCCGTTATAATCAGACCAAGGACGACATTTTCTAAAAGCCTTTGTGCGTCTGTGTGATCTGTGTGGTCTGTGTGATCTAAGTGAGCTTTGTGCGTCGACGAAGAGCGGAAGGTGCTAAGTGTCTCCTGGTTCTTTCTCTCGCAAGCTGCGTGTGAGAGTGTCAAGGGGCTGAGGTAAGATCCTTTGATCGTCTGAGAGGGACTAGGTGTCCTCGGTGCGTTCAACGAGCAGCCGGCGAATCGTCTGAGGGAAGCTAAGTGAATACCTGCTCTGAATTCAGTAACCGGTTGCTGACCCATCGGCAAGAAGCCGTTCTTGTCGTGTCTTTTCGCAGGGAAGTCTCGAGCCTACGGAGTTTGAGCAGTTAGACACGCACTTGCGGGTGCGCTCCAGAAGTCTCGTGCCTGCAGGGTAGAGCAGGAGTTGGGAACGCCGCCGGAGTAGAAAGAATTCCTCCCGAGCACAGGGGTGCTGTGCAGAAGTCCTGAATGCCTGATACAGAGGGTTAGTAAAGCAGGTTGCGTGGAAGCCAACGGATCGGAAAATTCCACCCTAGGCACTGGGTGTGCAGTGCAGTGAGTCACGGTTGTGGTAACCGTGCACGTCCGAACTGAGTGTAGGATGTATACCTTCTAAGTGGCTTTGTGGTTTTCTTTGTGATCTTTGTGGTTCCTATCTTCGTGATCTTTGTGGTTCAACTTTGTGGTTGTCTCTTAAGTAAGTGCAGGCTTATCTTAAGGAAAGACAAGATCTGTGTAGAAATCCTCTGCTGAACGATAAAGTGCTGAAGCAATCCTTCGCTGTGAAGCAGAAACGAGCTGCTCTCTGAGAATACATTCTTCACCGTAAGGAATTATCTGTGAGGATTTATACTCTAATATAACGTTGTCTGTGTTCTTTGATAAGTCAGGTTTATATTAAGCGACAACGAGCTGTGTGGAATCCATTGAGCTATCAACTGTTGAGGATAAGCATCATTCTGCTGGAATCGAGAAGACGTCCACTGTGTGAGGAGCTGACCGTTGCCAGGAGTGATCATCTATTGTACGGGATTCTAAGTCTCACTTTGTGAGAGGAACATACGCCTAGTGCAAGGGCTTTTTGCACCCATTATTTTATATAGTGGAATCACCTTGTTGGTGGAAAGTGGACGTAGGTCAATTAAGGCCGAACCACTATAAATCACTGTGTCCATTACGATCGCGCAACACTCATACGAAAACCTACTCGACAAAATCGTAACAGTTACAGTAAGGTATTTCTCATTCTGAGAAACGCTCTGTTGTGATACAGTACGCTTCCGCTTACATCGAGAAAGGGCGAAAAAGGGATAAACACTAATTCACCCCCCTCTTAGTGTACATAAACGATCCAACAATTGGTATCAGAGCGGGTTTGCTGGAAAGCTTTCTGTGTGATTGCTAGTACAGAACTGTGTTGCTGAACCAAAACAGCTTGTTGCTGACAGTCTTACATTAAGCACAGTAAGCTGCTGCTGAGTACTGAATAGAATGTCAATGCTCTTGACTGATGGTCATTCGACCGAACGTCCACCGCTCTTTGCTGGACAACATTTCTCATATTGGAAAATGAGAATGGAGTTGTTCATATGAGCAAAAGATGCCGATTGCTGGCAGATTATAATGGAAGGAGATCTTGTAATTCCTCCATCAAATCCCAGCGACTCTCGACATGAATTTGAAAGAAAGAGAATTATCTCGCTGAACACTAAAGCAAAGCACTACTTAGTGTGTGCTCTTGCTGGAAATGAGTTCAATCGCGTCTCTACTTGTAAGACAGCGAAAGAAATGTGGGATAGACTTGCTTTGATCTATGAAGGAACAGAACAAGTCAAGGAATCCAAAATAAATGCTTTAGTAACTCAATACGAAGCATTCAAGATGAAAAAGGATGAGTCAATAAATCAAATGTTTGATAGACTCACCGAAATTACTAATGCCATGGAATCACTTGGCAAAACAATTTCTAATTCTGAGTTGGTCAGAAAGATACTTCGCTCATTGCCTAAAACTTGGGAAGCCAAGAAGACGGCAATTGAAGAAGCTAATGATTTGACAAACTTAAGTCTTCAACAGTTGCTTGGTTCTCTCGTTGCTTACGAAAATGAGAACAAGGTTGCTGACGATAAGAAGATCAATGTTGTTGCATTCAAGGGAAGTACCGAAATGTCCAATGAATCTGAGGATGAATCTTCATCTGATTCTGAGGATGAAGTTTCCTTGATGGCAAAGAAATTCAAAAGGTATCTTCGCAAAAATCGCTTTAAGGGAAAGCGAGAGATTAAAAAGAAGAATACAAAATCACACCAAAGTAAAGGTGGTGTGTGCTTTGAGTGCAATAAACCTGGTCACTTGAGACCAGATTGCCCACTCTTGAATGAGAAGGGCAAGCCTTCAAAATATAAGAAAAATGCCATGATGGCATCCTGGAGTGATAATGATGAAGAATCAGATTAGGATGACGAAACAGCAAACATCTGCTATATGGCGCAAACTCATGCTGACACAGAGAAGGTAAATGCTTTCTCACCTTCTGATCTGTCTGCTGAAGATATTGAGAATCTTTTCTCCGAACTTTATGATAAAATTGAGTCTTTGTCCGCAAACAATAAGGCTCTTAAGAAGGAGAATAAATTCTTGAGTGATGAGAACGATTCTCTAAAGGAAGAGTTATCAGCAACGGCTAAGAAAGCTACAAAGAAACTTTCTCAATCCAAATTAATGATTGAGGAGCTGCAGCAGCAACTTGATGCTGTAAACAACAAAACAGAATTATGTATGCATGATAAGCATGATTATGGAAATGAGAAACATTCACGACATGGGAAATATGTTCCCCCTCATGTTAGGAATGGCGAGTCTCATTTTATTATTCAAAGGTTACCTAGGCTTTGTTACTATTGTAGAAAGCCGGATCATTTCATTAAAAATTGCCATGTGCGGCGAAATGACATGCTTGGCATTACTTCTAAAGTTGATGGTTCTATTGTTAAATGGAAGCAACGACTTACTTAAATTCTTTCTCTATTTCAGGGATGCTTCAAGTCCATCGCTAAGGACCATGTATGGTACTTAGATAGTGGCTGTTCGAGGCATATGTCAGGAGATGTCTCCTTATTCTCCACACTGGTTTTCCAGGATGGTGGTGCTGTCACTTTTGGTGATAATGGAAAAGGCATGGTTAAAGGAATAGGAACCATTTGCTGTTCTAACTCCCTAACCATTGAAGGAGTTCTTTATGTTAAAGGCCTCCAACACAATTTGATTAGTATCAGCCAATTGTGCGATAAAGGTTACAATGTTTCTTTCAATGAGAGAACATGTAACGTTTCAAGGGATGGTGTCACTTGCTTCGTTGGTGAACGCAAGAAAAACATCTATATCCTGTCCTTTAAGAACATCTCCGCTGGAGAAAATTTTCTCTTGTCCGTTACGGACGAAGCTACTCTGTGGCATAGAAAGTTGGGACATGCTAACTACGACTTGCTGTCCAAACTTGTCAAAAAGGACATTATTAAGGGATTGCCTAAAATCAAGTTTGACAATGATCAGGTTTGCAAAGCTTGTTCTATTGGCAAACAAACAAAGTTATCCTTTAAAAGTAAAAATATGATTTCAAGCAAAGCTCCGCTTGATTTACTTCATATGGACTTATTTGGTCCAACAAGGACTCAAAGTCTTGGAGGTAAACGTTATGGATTAGTTGTGGTAGATGACTTTTCCAGATTCACTTGGGTTAAATTCTTAGCTCACAAAAGTGATGCGTTTGCAACCTTTGAAACTTTAGTCAAACAACTTCAAAATGAGAAAGGTGTTTTTCTAAGAAGCATAAGAACGGATCATGATACCGAATTTGAAAACCATGATTTTACTTCTTTTTGTGAAGAATATGGTATTAACCATAATTTCTCTGCTCCATACACTCCACAGCAAAATGGAGTTGTAGAGCGAAAGAATCGAACCTTACAAGACATGGCGAGAACCATGTTGCTGGAAAGTGAGGTTGCTAAAAATCTTTGGGCTGAAGTTGTAAGCACAGCATGCTACATCTCAAATCGCATTCATTTGAGGCAATCTTTAGGTAAAACGCCTTATGAGTTATATAAAGGCAGAAAGCCTAATATCTCATACTTCCATCCATTCGGAAGCAAATGTTACATCTTAAGACCGATCAAAGATGGTGTTGGAAAGTTTGATGCTCGATCTGATGAGGGCATATTCTTAGGATACTCCCTAACGAGCAAAGCATATAGAGTTTTTAATAAAAGAACTCTAACTGTTGAAGAGTCTATCAATGTTAAAATTGATGATTCTCCGACACAGGAGGAAGTTGCTGTGGAAGCAGTAGCACAATCCTCAACAACAACATCAAATGAAACCTCCCAGCAAATGATTGCTGACAATAATCCGAACGGAAACACTGTAGCAGATGTACAGCAAGTGCCTGCTGCACACACTGAAAATGCTTCTGGTGATTTCCAGGATATTCAAATTGAGAATCGTGTTCCTTCGTTATATAAGAAAAGACATCTTATTGATCAAGTAATAGGTTCTTTGCACACAGGAGTGCGAACCCGCAATACAGCAAGTTTGTACTGTGAACACTCTGCTTTTATCTCTCAAGATGAACCTCAAGGCATTGATGATGCGCTTGATGATCCTAATTGGATTCTTGCTATGCAAGAGGAATTGAACCAATTTGAGAGAAACCAAGTTTGGAGTTTAGTACCTAGACCCAATGATCGCTCCATTATTGGAACAAAATGGGTTTATCGAAATAAACTTGACGAGTCTGGAAATGTTGTAAGAAACAAAGCTAGACTTGTAATAAAAGGTTACTCACAAGAAGAAGGCATCGATTATGATGAAACATTCGCCCCAGTGGCGCGTCTAGAAGCAATACGCTTACTCCTAGCGTATGCTTGCTATAATAACTTTAAGTTATTTCAAATGAATGTGAAAAGTGCTTTCCTAAATGGTGATATAAAAGAGGAAATCTATGTTGAACAACCTCCTGGATTCACCGATCCAAAGTATCGTAATCATGTTTATAAGCTCTCTAAAGCTTTGTATGGGCTTAAGCAAGCTCCGCGAGCATGGTACGAAAAGCTTAGTTCCTTTCTTATAGCAAAGGGATATAGGCGTGGAAAAATTGATACAACATTGTTTCTTAAGAAACAGAATGCTGATCTTTTAGTTGCTCAAATATATGTCGATGACATTATATTTGGTTCAACTAATGAAAAATTATGTAATGAATTCTCTGATCTAATGAAAGGAGAATTTGAAATGAGTCTCATGGGAGAACTTACTTTCTTCCTCGGACTTCAAATTAAACAAACGGAAGATGGAATTTTCATCCATCAAGAAAAGTACAGCAAACAGTTGCTCAAGAAATTTGATCTTGAGAATGCTAAACCATTGTCAACTCCAATTGGTAGTAATACCAAAATTGATAAAGACGAAAGTGGAAAGGGAATTGATTCCAAACTATACAGAAGTATGATAGGATCATTGCTATATCTTACTACTTCACGACCAGATATCATGTTCAACGTATGCTTATGCGCTAGATATCAGTCTGCTCCAAAAGAGTCACACCTTGCTGCAGTTAAGAGGATCTTTCGATACCTCGCAGGAACTGTTAGCTTAGGTCTGTGGTATCCAAGAGAATCGTTGCTGGATCCTAGAGGATATTCAGATGCTGACTATGCTGAAAATGTCGTATTGATAGGAAAAGCACGTCTAGTACTTGCCAACTATTGGGAAATATGCTTATTTCCTGGTTCTCTAAGAAGTAGACAACTGTTGCTTTATCCACAGCTGAGGCTGAATACGTATCAGCAGCTAGTTGCTGTGCGCAGTTACTATGGATGCGACAACAACTCGAAGATTATGATCTTCATTTTGATTCTATTCCAATAATGTGTGATAACACAAGTGCAATTAATTTATCACGAAATCCTGTCTATCACTCAAGATCTAAGCATATTGAGTTGAGACACCACTTTCTACGTGATAATGTGCAAAGCGGTAAAGTTGATATTCAGTATGTAAATACTGAGCAACAGCTTGCTGATATCCTTACTAAACCGCTTGACACGGAGAGGTTTGAATATTTACGAAGTAAATTAGGGATATGTAATCCCAATTTCTAAGATGATATTGTCATTCTTGAGAAATTCTCGATAGGAATATAAAATTCCTAAAAATGATGCAGAAATATTCGTGGGGTGCCAACCAAAATTTCTATATCTTTTATTTCCTTCTTTTTCTTTTAAATATTCTATAAAACCAAAAAAAAAAAAACTACCTACGGTTTCTTTTCAAATCCCTAACTTCCTTCTTCTCTTCAACCTCAACCTTCGTTCTTCTTCCTCTCTTTGTGTTTCTCCGACAATGGCACCCAAATCCGCGAAATTTGGAAAGGGCAAGGGAACCCCCAAGAAACGGTCACAGGCTGTGGCTGCTTCTGCCCAGCAACTACCTGTTGTGGAGCCTCCGTCAGTTACTGAGGGGGAGCCCTCGATGATGCAAACCCCTGCTCCGGTGGTCACTGAGACCAAGGAGACACCTGCTGCGGTTCCTGCCAAGGACAATGTGGCTTCGACTAGTGATGCCACCACTTTTGGCGAACCTGAGGGTGCTACGGAGAAAACCCTCGATGTTGAGGAGGAAACCGCTCCACCTGAGGCGGTTACCAAGTCTACTTCTGCGTCTCCCAAAGCAGCAAACTCCCCTGCTACTGATGCGGAGACTCAAGCCGAAAAAGGCAAGAAAAGCGCTGAGGATCCTGAGGATTTCCAGAGCGCCAATGAACAGGACTCTTTGGCTGAAGAGACTCTGACGAGGATGAGAATGTGGAGGTGATCGGCTCTATTCAGAATCCTCCGAGTCGCTCTTCTCTAGGTGTTGCCTCTCGCACTAGGATGAAGCGACCTTATGCTGGTATAAGGGATGTTATGCATTCTGGCTCTCCTATTTAAAAGAAAGTGAGAAATGCAGATTCCTCTGTTCTTATTCCTAAGGTTGATCAGTATGTTTCTCTGGCTGAGTTAAATCGGATTCTTGCTGATGATACTATGCCAAATAGAAACATGACCAAGCGCAATATTGCCGCATGCAAGCGTGTAGACTTTGATTGGTTTACTCAACATGAGCTCTGCTTTGCTGAGATGTTTGAAAGGTTGACCTGGCGATCCTTTTGTGAATATGATGGCATCGGTTCCATCTCAAAGGTCAAGGAATTCTATGCCAATATTACCTTTCATAAGGAAGATTCTCTCATTAAATTCATCAAGGTGTTGGTAGATGAGAAAACCTTTGTTTTCTCTGTGTTTGATGTTTGCCGCCTCTTTGAATCTGATCTTGTTAACAACCTGAGGGTGATCAGTGAAGGAAAGCTGGAAGCTTATCAGACCATCAAGGATGGTGAGGTGGTTGCTGTCAGCGGATATCTGCAGAACACCAGGCTGAGTTTCAGCAACCGGATGTTTCACAAGGCAGTAATGTCTTGCTTGGCCCCTCGGATTGGCAGCATCGACACGGTCATGCCAAGAGATTGGAATCTGATGGTTCATCTTAAGAGAGGTATTCCTGTGAATTTGGGAAGTGTGATATTTGGCCATATGGCATCTTGTGTTCAGGACGAGAACAGGGCACTTCCATTTGCACATGTTATCACTGCATTGCTGCAGTTTTATGAGGAGCAGATTGTTCCTGTGAATCAAATGGACACCTGGACTACTCAGGTTATTGGAGCTAACTCTGTAGCAAGTATGGGCTACCAGTATGTGGATGGTGTTTTTGTCAAGAAACCAACCAAGCGACAGATGGCTGCTTCTGTCCGTGGCAAGTCCACAGCTGAACTTGGCAAGCAACGCTATGCTGAATGTGAGAGGGCGGCTTCTTCATCCATGGATGAGTCCCCTTCTTCTTCCAAGCTTCAGAAAGTCCTCTGTGAGGAACTAAGCTACACCAGGCGCTCCATTCTTGAAAGGCTAGATGGATTTGCTGAGAGGCTGACCCGCCTGGAAAAGATGATCCAGACCTTGCTTGACAATGCCGAGGATTGAGCCATGCTCTCCGTTTAGGATTGAGCTACTCTCCTCTATCTTTAGGTGTCTGCTCTGTTGTTCTAGAATGAGCTATGCTCTTCTATTTCTGAACTTGTTTAGAAACTGTTTTGATACATTGCAGCAACTGTTGGCTGCTGTTGACTTTATCTTTTGAGTGCTAGCATATTCTTGCTGCACTAATAATAAAACTATCCTTTGTTATCCTCTTTTCTTTTTGATATGACAAAAAGGGGGAGAAGAATAAGTTCAGGGGGAGTTAAGGATTTAAGGGGGAGTTGAGACACAAGCTCGATCCCTAAGTCCATATTTTGTCATCATCAAAAAGGGGGAGAATGTTGACCTGGTTTTGATGATGAACTTAAGCGACATGGTACTAGTGGTAAGCGACATGTTACTGGTGGACAGTAGTAATGTTTCACAAGTTATGTGTTCATTCTTAGTGATGAGCTTGAGTAATGCGTTGCTGAACCACAGCTAGTAACCGCTATATATTACTGCATTCCAGTACACTGTTACTGTGATATTACGCATAGAAGTTGAAAATATGGAAACATATTTTTAATAATCACGATTTATTCTAAGATTTATTTTAATCTATCTCAGATAATTATTCTGAGTGTCTAGGTTCATTTAACGTAGCCTAATGATTTTATCATAAGCACTTAGGCAACAAATAAAATGAGATTACCTTTCCAATTGTTATTTTTGGAAACAAAATATTTCTCTGATCTTCTGCAGCAACGTCTCGCTGTAATGGGAGAAAATATCAAATTAAATATATTAATTATCATAATCGATTAGATATGATGTTGGAGATTGGAAATAATCTATTTGATTGAGATGAGTAAAGGAAGTTACCGTTGGTGTCTTTCCTTCTATGGCATAGCAAACGTTGAGCAGACTGTTGCTGAATCCTTGCTGCCAGTTTTGGCAACAAATCTCTATGATTGCCTGGACGTCCCTTATGCTTCTTTCTCCGTTATAATCAGACCAAGGACGACATTTTCTAAAAGCCTTTGTGCGTCTGTGTGATCTGTGTGGTCTGTGTGGTCTGTGTGGTCTAAGTGAGCTTTGTGCGTCGACGGAGAGCGGAAGGTGCTAAGTGTCTCCTGGTTCATTCTCTCGCAAGCTGCGTGTGAGAGTGTCAAGGGGCTGAGGTCAGATCCTTTGATCATCTGAGAGGGACTAGGTGTCCTCGGTGCGTTCAACGAGCAGCCGGCGAATCGTCTGAGGGAAGCTAAGTGAATACCTGCTCTGAATTCAGTAACCGGTTGCTGACCCATCGGCAAGAAGCCGTTCTTGTCGTGTCTTTTCGCAGGGAAGTCTCGAGCCTACGGAGTTTGAGCAGTTAGACACGCACTTGCGGGTGCGCGCCAGAAGTCTCGTGCCTGCAGGGTAGAGCAGGAGTTGGGAACGCCGCCGGAGTAGAAAGAGTTCCTCCCGAGCACAGGGGTGCTGTGCAGAAGTCTTGAACGCCTGATACAGAGGGTTAGTAAAGCAGGTTGCGTGGAAGCCAACGGATCGGAAAATTCCACCCTAGGCACTGGGTGTGCAGTGCAGTGAGTCACGGCTGTGGTAACCGTGCACGTCCGAACTGAGTGTAGGACGGATACCTTCTAAGTGGCTTTGTGGTTTTCTTTGTGATCTTTGTGGTTCCTATCTTCGTGATCTTTGTGGTTCAACTTTGTGGTTGTCTCTTAAGCAAGTGCAGGCTTATCTTAAGGAGAGACAAGATCTGTGTGGAAATCCTCTGCTGAACGATAAAGTGCTGAAGCAATCCTTCGCTGTGAAGCAGAAACGAGCTGCTCTCTGAGAATACATTCTTCACCGTAAGGAATTATCTGTGAGGATTTATACTCTAACATAACGTTGTCTGTGTTCTTTGATAAGTCAGGTTTATATTAAGCGACAACGAGCTGTGTGGAATTCATTGAGCTACCAACTGCTGAGGATAAGCATCATTCTGCTGGAAACGAGAAGACGTCCACTGTGTGAGGAGCTGACCGTTGCCAGGAGTGATCATCTATTGTACGGGATTCTAAATCTCACTTTGTGAGAGGAACATACGCCTAGTGCAAGGGCTTTTTGCACCCATTATTTTATATAGTGGAATCACCTTATTGGTGGAAAGTGGACGTAGGTCAATTAAGGCCGAACCACTATAAATCACTGTGTCCATTACGATCGCGCAACACTCGTACGAAAACCTACTCGACAAAATCGTAACAGTTACAGTAAGGTATTTCTCATTCTGAGAAACGCTCTGCTGTGATACAGTACGCTTCCGCTTACATCGAGAAAGGGCGAAAAAGTGATAAACACTAATTCACCCCCCTCTTAGTGTACATAAACGATCCAACAGGATTCAATATAAACAAAATGGGTGAGATTGCTCACCATCACACGAACTTGTTTTCCGAGTCTTCGGATCTTTCGAGAACTCGACCAAGGTTATTTAGCAACATTTAGGATGGATTCCATCCTGTTTCTTCATGTATTCAAATAAAATATAGGCATATTTAGATGTAGACTTGTTGTTAACCATGATACCTAAGGCAACGGTGAAATCAAAGTGAGCTGAAGGAAAATTTAACAATAAAAACACACTTAAAATAATGTAAATATAATGCCAAAACCGATAATGAAACCATAGTAGATTATACATCCAGTAGAGTAAGCACCAATAGAAATCAATCAGATGTGTGTGATCTAACAATTAAGTCAAGATGAGAGTGAATAAATCGGTAACCAAGCTGTAGCCACAAGAGAACGAGCAAACCAGTGACTAATTTAGAATAAGAAGCTCGTGTTATACGATGAATTTAGCAAGAACTAACAACAATGAACTGGCATCGAAAATTGAATAATCCACAGTAAACATTAACATCAAATTGCAACAAGTAGAGTAGAAGAACAATGCGATAAGAACAAATCAAACAATAAAATGACAACGGAATGGCGGCCAACACATGCACAGATTCAATTAACGAATTACCCTTAAAAGTGCAACTGAAATGAGAGTGAAACAACGTGGAACTCATAGTATGGATAAACTGACGGCAGCAACGGTGTTGTAGCAATATACAAACACTCAGGTTTAACCGTAACAATGAATGGATTGATAATTGCCATATGAAATTAGGATTTCTACCACAACAATTCATATATAGGTATCCTAACAACGTCAAGAGAATCATAACACATATCAACGTCAAAAGTCATCACTGGAGAAATATGTATCATCATTAGCATCTCAAAACCATATTTGAAGAATGTAAACTAGTAACAACCCTATCATGAGGTCAAGAACTCATATTAGTAAGGATCTCGGATGAATTAACAGTGAAACTCATAAATAAATGTACATAAACCAGTCAAGTAACAAAAAGGAATGCAAACCACCAATGGACGTTAAGGTTGTAACTGCATAAGGATGATAACAAGGATGTACAACCATTGAAAAACAAGAGAAAGAAACTTCAACCAGTAGAAATGTTATAACTCGTACAAGTGAGGAGATTAAACGTCAAAGAAGTCAAATAAATATGTAACGATCAACCAATAATGAACACAAGCAGCAAAAAGGCGAACCATCAACATATTTGGAGTTTCTAGAGAGCAATCTCACGAACATACATGCATACACCAGAAGATGGATCAAAATTTTAAGGTGAAACTTTCAAATTCATTTTTCTTCTAGCGTGGAATATTGAACTAAAAATATTATCGAATCCGAGGATGGTCGAGTTTCGCCTTGGGTTGCTTGCGCAATCTCATGATTAAAAGTTTGATTTGGGGTATCTACAGGCAGACAAATATTCTGAGCTTTATCCATATCTCCTTCCAAAGAGCAATAATCAAATAATAAATTACGTTATTCTGAACTTTATCCATATCTCCTTCCAAAGAGCAATAATCAAATAACGAATTATGTTGAGAAAGAATTTTAAAAGCACCACTGAACTTTATAGCACATGTGAGAGTTTTACAATCACAATCTAATCTCCTTTCTTTTAATTGTAGTTGTTGTATACAATCAACAAATATTGAAAGCCTATCATCAGAACAGGTCAGATATTCCACATTTTGCCTAACTACTTGAATAATGTCTTTAATTTCAACCAACACATCCTGAACACATGTTTAACACAAGTGCACAACATCGAAAAACAACATCGAACATGCAATAACTTTCCTTCACCAAAAAATTTTCTTGAGACTATCGTCTCCTTCAAATGCTTGATAATTGTATCATTATTAGATCCACTATTTATAATAACATAATAAACCTTGTTCTCAACGCTCCACTCTTTCTTGCATTTAAAAATTGCATTAGAAATTAGAATACCTTATGAAAGAAGCTCAAGACCCTCTTTTACAACTTCTAAGAGTGGTCAATATAATGCCTAGTAATAACCATATAGTCACCAAAATGGGATTGGTCCAACTGGTAAGAAGCTTGGATTCGCTTAAGGAGGTCTCGGGTTCGAAACCTACCGTATGCAGCCACCTGACGCAATTTGTCTTGCCTGTAATTCTATCAATCTTTTTTCTTTGGGGCATATCTAACTTCATCATCATATTGAATGCCTCTTCATCCAAAATGGAGAGTAAATGTTCATGAATCATATCCAATGTGCAACTGCCTCCTTCATTTGTTTCATGTCAAATTTTCCAAAATGGAACAGGGCACTAGAAGTGTATCTCCAACGATTGACGGAAAATTCAATTGTGCTTATTTTTCAACTTCTATTAAGTACATCATTCTCTTAATACAATTTTGAAACTCATACAATTAATCTCGCTTTGTTAACAAGATATAAAAACGAAGGGGGAGAACTATTTGAGAAATCTCATTCTAATATAATGGTGTAGATTTAAGAAAGGGATACCACAAGAATTTTGAGCCGTATTTCTATGCCTCTTTAAGTGAGATGTGATCCCTGATTTAATAATTAGCCCACTTTTCTTCATTATGTAAGATTTCTTCAAAATCTTCCCAAACTACTAAAGTTTTCGTCCTTTTATTGATTTTGAATGTCTCTTCTCGTTATGCATCCTTTCGAGCCGCGTTACCCTTTTCACTGCTTTCACCTATTGAATTTATTTCTATTTATTCAAATGCCCTAGTTTGTATTTCGAAAGCTCCTTCTCTAGTTCATTACTTTCAGTAACACCACTCCCTCCTGTTGGTGCACCCATAAACATATTGATCAAAACTAAATGATCTAATTCAAAACCAAAAAAGGTGAGATTAGAAGACATTGTGGATCAACACATAATTCATAATAGACATTGTGTGGCAGAAGCACAATGGATAGAGAAGGAAGCGAGGGTTGTTTTTGTTTAACTGATTACCATATATATTTATCAATAAAATATTATTATTTATTATATAATATATACGAGCCACGAGTGGTCGATTATAAGTTTTAAGGCTTAAGATCGACTCATTTTATTAGCTAAGTCGAGTTCGGTAAACGTCAAATTCAAACCAAATTTTATCTGAGCGGGTCGCGAGCATGTCAGTTCGTTTTCATGCCCGGAGAGGAGACTTCAACAAACAAACCCATTCTACTTCAAGAATCGAGGGTTTCTTTTCATTTCTTATAAGACCATTTCTAAATGGGCCTCCTTGCACCAGACCCAAACCTCTACACAGCTTCAAGGGTTTGGGCCTTGTGGACACCGGATTTCGTCTGCTTTATTGTGTGCCTCATCCGAAATATATACGTCATATAAATTATAATGCCCATGTTTTCTTTCTTTTTCATCTCCACAAAACTTCCTCCTCCGAGGAACGATTATTACAAACGTATTCTTTCCTTTGGCGATCAGACCGTGGAGTGTCATTGCGCGGCTGTAATTCCGAGTGCTATCTGCTATGCCCATTTTTTGTGAAAATTCTTGCAATGGCTCGTTTGTTTGTGTTCTTCTTACGACACACTTGGGTAATAAAAATCAGATGTAATGAAATAAGTCCTTCATACATGGAGGGGGACATGATTTCAGATATCTAATTATTTACGATCAAACACACACTCAGCTCTTGAAAAAATAAAACCCTTTATTCAAGAACAATAGTAACAATAATGAGTAACGCCGGCGCTGAATGGAAATCACGTGGAGACGCCCTCAATTTATGTTCAAAAATAAACTAATGCACCATTAGGCGATCCCCATTGCAATTCACATATGTGACCATACCTTTTCTTTTAATTGCAATATATTTATAGGCATAAAAAGTGGCATCTCGCTTGTCCCACATAAACACATCCCAGATTCCATCTTGTTCTTTTTAAAATAATTTCTCTATATGATTGATTAGTCATATAAAATATTTTACATTTCCACCAATAAATTAGGTGGGAACTAACACTCTTTCAGGAAAAAAAAAAAGAAAAGAAACAGTCGAGTCTTAATTTATACGAAAGAGAAAGGGTAGGTGTGAATTATTCGAAAGTAAAACAGTAGTAAATAATAGAAAAAGGGAAGATGTGGTTTTCCATTCGGTTCTATTTAATAATGTAAATGGCCTGAATCTCGTGCGATAACTATGACAATATATAATGTGTTTGTCTGCGCGTATGGTATCTGTCTTTTCTTGACCCTTTTTCTAGTGCTGTATGATTTAAAATGCTGAGAGTCGAACCTACTTTTCAGTAATCAATCCAACGATAAGAAAACAAACAATTCTTTTGGCCATGAATTTTTTTGGGTGTTTTACCTGTTCGTTACCTTAAAATAAAAATGTTATAGTTCTAGGTGACACAATAACATATAGAAACTTTACTATTTGATCTAAAATTTAGGTTATTTAGATGAATTTTTAGTTTATATTATAAAATTTAATAAAAGTATAATCACAATAACAAGACAAAGGAAAGTTTGTCATGGTCTTTTGTTTTACAATTCAATATAAGGACCCAACCACCAATTTGCGATGCTACTTCCCCATTTCAAACCCATTTTTCAGCTTACCAAAACACTGACACAAGGGTCTACTACATAGTTTCGTGCAGGGGGGAAACCAAAACATTTGTTCTCTAGGAATAATTTCGAGCACGTGCTACAAAAAAAAAAAAACCGCCCGGAAAATCCTTTGATTTACAGCTGAGCTCACGAAGCATGCATGTGAACAGAACAACAACGAAATATTTACATTCGATAAAATATGGTCCGTACATGAAGCTAATTATCATCTTTTTATATGGAAGAAAAAACACGTGGTCATCACTGATTACGTCTCGACTAATTAATGATGATGTCCCCAAGGCGATGGCCGCTGCGTGTGTGTAGCACGCCGACAACGTTACCAAAAGACATCTGGTTCTCTTGGGTGACGGCATCCTCGTCCGAATATTAGTTTTTTTTTTTTTTTTTTTTTTACAGTCCATCTCACTTGCATGTCTCCGGAGTGAAAGACTGGGGGAACGAAACCTTAACGAACTTTCCAAGTCCAACCACCACTTCTCATGTGGCATACGACCCCACCGTAAAAAGTTAAGTATGGAATGATAAATGTAAAGGGAATGTTGTGTGAACATAGATCCCCGCACTTTCCGTAGCTAACTTTCTCCCTTTTCTGTTTTTTTCTTTTTACTTACCTTATTTTCATTTCCCCCTGTTTTGAAATTTAAGTGCCAACCGAAAATATAAACGAACCCATTTATCAACCGAAATAATACAATCCGACTGGCTTTGTCTTCGGAAGTTTAAGTTTTTAAGTGAAATAGTAAGCATATGTAATCGAGTTATGCTTGTACGAAAATCGAGTTATGTAATCTTGTTATTATACCATGTACATTGTGGATGTGTAACATATGACATGGAACATTGGACGCCCTTTCCGTACACCCTCCTTTTCTTTCAGAAAGAACATAAATTTCAGGTTCGCATGGTGGTGGTCCCGCGCGGCACACTAATCTTTCTTTCTTTATTTCTTTGCCCCATTTCTCGAAATATAAAAAATGTATGTAAATGACGACAGACGTAGGTGGAAGAGTGGTTAGTGATGAATGTGTCTCCTTAATTTGCTTTCCTCTTTGTTCGCGTGAGCTGTCCATCTTTGAAGCATTTATTTTATGAATGACTTCGATGATTTGATTCGGTTGGAGGTTGGTTTTGTGTTTCCCAATGCAATGTTTCCTCGAAATGAAGGGGTGATTTGACCCTCGACGAGGCAGCGTTATCGCATGATTGCTTTGGTCTGGTCGAACTACGCTGCGACGTGTGTTGCGGGAATCTCCAGATATCTTTTGGAATGTTTCTTCTTGGACAAAATACCCTTTCGACGCCAAAAACTGGCGAATATCGTGAGGCGGGCGATGGTCGGGTCGGCTAGTATCAGGCTCACGGGCGGAATAACGGACACTTAGAATAATATGCAAGGGATAATTTAAGATTATTGAATGAGGATGAGCATTGAGATTGATATATTCACATTTATGTGTCGATCAAGCAAAAAGAGGACCCCACTTTCCCAAAATAGGTATCTTAAAACAAATTATAAGGTTTGCAGTTTGGTTTGTCGAAATTTCCTCTTTCTCGAATCTTCATAAATTAATTTCTTTCGTTATTAAAATTCACATCATTTAAAAGTTTCAGGAACGTTGTACCTTTTTAAATAATTCATAAAGCAAGAAAAGAACAAGGGACAGTCTTTTTCTTTATTAGCAAATTATACGAGGAGAACTTCTGTATTTTCTCTCTAAAAGTAAAAAGAAATTAAAGAACAAAAGTTTTTCCGAGAAAATAGTTTTTACTTAAATATACTAATTACCAAAATTAATACTATAATTATTGCTGAGAGTTTTTCTTCTTGGAAGTGATTACAAATATTTAGGGATTGTGTTTAGTTGAGTGGTTGGGCTGGAGGAGGAGGTGGTCAACGATGACCTTCTTCTGGCTGTTCGTTCTATGATTCGTCGTAATATATACATGTAATAATGTTTAAAGCTCCCCACCCCGCACTTTGCTGCGAGTGTGGGAGGGAGAGTCACTCGCTGAACCTTGAGCCGCTCTCTCCTTCCCACCCTCCACATCTCTCCGTTGTTGTTTTGAGTGTGGGAGTTTGTTGGCGGAGATCACCGGCCCACGGCCTGGGTTGAAATGGGGAGGGCTCCCCGGAGCAGCGTCTGTGCCGGTGAGGTACTCAACAAGGGAGCCTGGACTGCCAGCGAGGACAAGCTCCTCTTGGATTACGTGAAGATCCACGGCGAAGGGAGGTGGAGCCGCCTCTCCAGGGAAACCGGTGGGTTTCATGTCTGTCTTTTTCGTCTTTCTTCTTGGCAAGGAGCCGATCCGTTCTCTGAATGATGAGAAGTGACACCGTAGGGCTGAAGAGGTGCGGAAAGAGCTGCCGGCTCCGATGGATGAACTACCTTAGACCAGATATCAAGCGAGGGAACATCTCAGCCGATGAGGAAGAGCTCATCATCCGCCTTCACAAGCTTCTCGGGAACAGGTTTTGGAGATTTTTTTGTTTGTATTTTATTTCTCAAGGGGTAAACTGGAAGAAGAATTGCCGAATTTATGAAATTAATGTTGTCCACAGATGGTCGCTGATTGCCGGGAGACTCCCGGGACGTACGGACAACGAGATCAAGAACTACTGGAACACTAACATAGTGAAGAAGAAGCCCGAGCTGCTGTTGCCGAGGCTGGTTACGCTTCTTGACACTCCCCGGAAATCTGATCCTTACCCTAAGGGAAACGATGATTGCCTGCCGAGGCAGCTCGAACAGCCCGACATTGCCATCCCCGACAAGGCGCAGCCGGGCAACAAGTTCATCCGTAGCAACAACCCGGAATTGGCGCTCATGAAACAAATCATGCTCCCGGACTCCGACTACCTTAGTGATGGGTCCTTGTCCCTCGTGAGTCCTTCGGAAGACAACCCCGGCAATTTCATGATCAGCTTCTCGGTGGATGACATATGCCAGATCCTGGATGCGGACTTCACAGGCCTTGAGGACGTCAACTTGAGCAACAAGGACAGTCTGGGCATCGACTGTTTCCTCGACGACTGCAAGTTGGCCATCCCTGCCGGTAACGAGGATTCCCTGTTCGGGCTGGAAGACGGCCATGCCAATGTGAAATGGGGTGAGGGGAGAAATGAATAACTGGCTGATAAGAGGTAGAGGGTCATTCAGAAGAAACCCCTTTCTCCAAAATTGATGTTCGCTTCGATTTTATAACGGGGAGGGGGGAGATAATAGACTACAGATCCCATTATCAACGTCATCATCCATGGTCTATCAATTTCCTCTATGCTGTTTGTATGCTCAACTCAATAATAAAATATCATTGTAACCTTTAGGCAGCGAAACTCATCCATGCCAAATAAGATAGTTTAATTTTCAGAAGAAGTCCCATTCATGAAGTCGAGCCCAATCCTTTGATGATCCATTTTATTTTACGAAGCACACGAGTACACGCTGTCTTCAACGCGATATGAAACTTTGAGTATTCAAAGATGCTCTTGTTAAATAGGATAGCGCGGTACCAGATCGATTCTTCTAAAGCGCGCCTACAATTGCTTCAGCGGGAGCAGCTCCAGCACCTCGGTTGAAAGTTTTAGCTAAAGTCTATCGAATCATTTTGACATCCCTTCGCTCCGTTTTCTGTTTTCTCTTCAAGGAACCGAAGTTGTTGTGAAATAGTGCACGTTGGACATCATTAGACAATATACTAAGCTAAAGTTGTCGACTGGGAAAATATACCAGCGATATATAGGAACGACATGCAATTAAGAGGATGAAAGTCAGGGAATGCGAGAGGCTAGTTGGTTGACATAGTCTGGCTGCAGATCCGAAATTGTCCGCCTGAAGCTTGAGAAATGTTTGCGAGCCTACTTTAGACGACTAAAAGGAACTAAAAACCTCCCAAGCTTTCACGTGACCGATTTTCTTGAGAAAGGCAAATCTGTGGAAAGAGATCGTCGCCAAACGGGGAACGAGAGGCATAAAGAGTGATTGTCGAATGTTTCTGTTTACCTTACGGGAGGGTCTCGCACATGAACAATAATTCATGTTTCCTTTTCGCTAGCATGTGTTCTGGAACTGTAACGAGGAATTGAGGGAGATGTTTGAATTCAGGAGACCGAGGTAAAGCGGTATTGATATTGTAGTAGGAATATTTATGTCCTGGATCGCCGGTATAGCTCAGTGATTCATCCCGCTCTCATATTTCTGCTGACGCGTGCTTGCATCTTCGAAACCGGTCTTGAATTCTTCCTCAGAAATATCAATCGGATCTAGGACGCTCCGTCGTGATCAAACATCTCAACTAATCGTCGTAGTAGGAATGCGAGGAGGACGCGGTGAAATCGTCACCGATACAGTAACTTTCAGCTGGGGGAATGAGTACAGAAAACTTTGTTCGGACCTGAGCAAGGGACATACGACCGACGATTGAGTTCAAGGGAAAGTGGCGGCGGTGAGGAGGGGTTTGAATTTCGGGTGCCCAGCTTGGCAACTAACTTTCCCCATTGGACAAGTCATCAAAATCAAGAAGGCGGACTACATTATTTTAGCACCTATATTATTACATAAATCTTCCCAGGTTTGCCACCTCTCATTTATGTCGCTTTCGAATGAGATCACCTCACCCCCACTCATTTATTTTAGTGTGTGTGTGTGTTCAGGTCCTTGTTCGAATCATGGTGACGAGTGAGCGCCTACCTCGTCCTTCTTTATTGAAAGAGAGAATTTATTAGGTCCACGAGCCATATTCATCTCTCCTTCTTTAAATTTTTTAAAATATATTTATATCTTTAATTATTTAATTAATTAAAAATTGTGACTTACCAAATTGATGCATCATGCACTCATTTTTCATGCTAATAAAAATCACTATTTGCATCATAAAATTTTGCTCAATGAATTTTTAGATACTTCAATTTATGTAATACGAAAGTGTTAGTTAAACAAGACGATTGTTAACTTTGAAAAAAATACTACAATGTGAAATTAATAAATCCCAAAATGTCTCACATTTTAGTTATTTAATAACGATAACTTTGTTAGTCATAATTAAATGCTGCTTTTCTTTTTAAATGGGGCCTCTCTTTGTTGTAGGTCATATGTAGGTTGTCTTAAGTTAAGAAATAGGAATAAGACAAAACCCTGGAAAACAATTGGGAAGATCAATAAATGTAAAAAAGATCAAGTAACTCCATGTGCACAGTAGATTAACAGGTGGTCTGGAAACCCTGAAAGGGTTAAAACAGAACACATATGTACACACACCACGAGCGAGCTGAGCACTTATGTGTGAGAATACCCGTGCTCCCAAGACGAGAGGAAAAGCGTACAGGTAGGATTCGCGTGATCGGGTCTGTTGGAAAATGTTTTGATGATGAGCCAGACCTCTGTACCACAGAAGGTCGAACATTCTATTCTACAGAAGCTTCTATTATTAAGGACTTCTTGTAAGAATTATTTTTGTAATTAAATGATTAGTTTTCAATTATTTAATTACGAAATATGCTTAATTTGATTAAGATATTTATCTGATCAAATTACCACGATTTGGTTTCCAAATAATCATATTCGAGATAATATTTCTTATAGAAGGAAATAAGATCTCTATTTATGGAAAGGTTTTACTAGTTGGTCTACAGGCTTCTGTAAGCTCTTACGACCTCTATATGACCGTTATTTGGTTGCCAATCACCACCACCTGTTCAGATACATTCTCATGTGTATCTTTATCAGGATGGAATGAATTATTACACCAATGGAAATAAATCTTCGATTATTTCCATCTGGAGAAGGCTATCGAGCAGAACCTTCTGCGATACCTTCTGTGCTGCATTATTTAGGGAAACTATCATATTCTTATTTTATTTTGATATGATTATCTTCCTTGCTGAATGTATGCACGTGCATATCATTTTATCTATTTTGTAAACTAACTTTTAATTTCTTGTTTTGCAGATTTTGTTGTTATCTTTTCCCATTTATATTTTCTTCTTAGGCTTTGTGTATAAAAGGCCATGCTCTCCCCCATACACAACATACAGACAACATTCATTTTTCCTTCATCCCATTCTGATCAGAGAGAGCGTGTGCTTGAGCTTTAGTTCTTTCACTTGTTCGAGTTAGTCACACGAGGAGCACTACCGGCGGAAGCTGCATCGTTGGTGAAACCTTTTGGGAGAGTGACTCGGGGGCTCGAGGGACTCGACTGGAAGCTGCAGGATACGTTGGCTGGAGGCACGGCTGGAGGTCGTGTGATCAACGTGCAGCGGGTCGGAGAGAAGGGCTGAACCTCGGGAGCACAAAAGGTGAGGGACTAACCAGCTTCTGTTGTGTAGAGCTCTGTGTGCAGGAACCTGAGGACAAGAGGAAGGTTGTCACCTCAGGACAGGAGGAAGGCTGTCACCTCAGGATAGGAGGAAGGCTGTCACCTCAGGACAAGAGGATGGTTGTCACCTCAGGACAAGAAGAAGGTTGTCACCTCAGGACAGGAGGAAGGCTGTCACCCCAGAACAGAGGGAACGCTGTTCAACCTCAGGACAGGAGGAAGGCTGTCACCTCAGGACAGGAGGAAGGTTGTCACCCTAGGACAGAGGGCACGCTGTTCATCCTAGGACAAAGGATACGTTGTCCACCCTAAGACAAAGGGAACGTTGTCTACTTGCGTAGGGTTCGCTACGTACTCGCGTGGGGTACGCCACGTAGTCGTTATCCTTGAGGGATTGCGCATTTGCTACCTTGTTAGTCACGTTAACGCGTGCAACCTCCTGTAGTGCAGAATCTTCGGATCTGTACAACCCTCTGTAGAGCAGAACCTTCAGGTCTGAATCTAGGTTAGTACAGAACCTTACGGTCTGTACAACTCTCTGTAGTACAGAACCCTACGGGTCTGTGCATACATTTTCCTTGTCACTTTTGCTCCAGAATCTCACGGTCTGTTCAGTAGAAGGTCGACTACCCTTGGTACAGAATCTTTTAGATCTGTGCTTCTCAACTAAGTCATTTTCCTATACAGAACCTTCTGTTGTGGATTGACATACTCGGTACAGAACCTTACGATCTGTACTATACCTTCTGTGATACAGAATCCTTGGATCTGTTCTGTAGAAGGTTGACGCTTACAGTACAGAATCTCTTGATCTGTGCTATAGAAGGTTAACACGTCTGACACATAACCTTCTGGTCAGTATTGTGCCTTACCTTCTTCGACACAGAACCTTCTGGTCTGTGTTGTGCCTTACCTTCTTCGACACAGAACCTTCTGGTCTGTGTTGTGCCAAACCTTCTTCGACACAGAACCTTCTGGTCTATGTTGTGCCTAAGTCACTTCGACACAGAACCCTCTGGTCTGTGTTGTGCCTAAGATACTTCGACACAGAACCCTCTGATCTGTGTTGTGCCGAACTTACTACGATACAGAACCTTCTGGTCTGTGCTTGCCACTCAAGCCTCTATTGTACAGAACCTACGGGTCTGCTTTTAGTTGCTATCACTTGTGTAACTTGTACTGAGATACATTTGAGTGGAAACCATCCAAATATCTGGGTGAAGAGTGGACGTAAGCAATTTGCTGAACCACTATAAAAATCCTTGTGTCCATCAAACAAATTTGCGTACACAATCAAACGTTCTGTCTTACAGAAACTTACAGGCTCTGTTTAACAGAAGCTTTTCATTCCGCTGCGGGGTAAAACGAAAAAGGGTTAAAATCCAATTTTGGAGATTAACACTAATTCACCCCCCTTCTTAGTGTAACAGGGTCCACGGCCCCCTTAATTGTCGATGTTTGTCCTTCCTTCGGCCGACGGAGGAGTCGGTAGGGATCAACTCCGGACGGTCATGGTGCAGAGGTTTCAAACGGGGCTCTATTTACTTTCGAGGCTCTTTGTCTAGTCTAGGCAAGCAGTTGTTCTTGTTGCGGAACCCCCAGATTGTATACGAAACATGAGATTTGATACCAACCTGTTTGTGCTGTCATTTCATTAATACTACGGGACCACCTTTCGATAATGTCTCCGATCGTACTTACGATCGGCGACGGAACTTGGCAAAACAACGAGTTTTTCTCTGGCAAAAAAACACAGAAGGTTTTATTACTTCCATCTGTGTAACACACCACCTGTAAATTATTATAATTCCTCTTGCCAGACTACTTGTGAATATCTCTGATCTATATGCGCAAGCAGTGACTGATTTTACTGAAATCAAAATGCAATCCCCTATTTGATACAACCGGCCCAAAATCCAGCTGAATTACCGGGATTCGGAATTGGGCCTGAGGCCCATGATAAAGAGCCCGATATATCATTAACGCGACGAACGCAAAAAAAAAAAGAAATAAAAACTAAAATGCATACACCACCAGACCAGATCACGTACATTAATGTAATTCGATGAGTAAAATGAACTATTGAAAGTATAATTCATTCCATTGTAATAAACTAATCATATATAATATATAAATTCATCTTTTTTTTTTTTGGGGGGGGGGGGAAGTGTTGTGGAGGACCAGTCGACCCATGTGATTGCCATGGGGGAGCCATGAACCCCAGGGAATCCGAGAGCCTCTTTCATGAAAATGGTCAATCGATAGTAAAGTTTTATATCGATCGGATCAAGGTGGTCCAAATAGTTTTGGGGATGAGAAAATCAATCGTAAACATTCATTGAAGGGGAACATTGAGGGGGAGATTGAAGAGGGGAGGAAGGAAAGTTGATCACCAAGGTCTCCGGGACAAGGTTTGATCAAGCAAATGGAACAGGGAAATCAGATTGTCTCCCGACATGTTATTCCTTAAAATCATCGAAATGGATTTGCATGAATCCATCCTCATTTGACCCCGATTCAATGCAAAATTCTCCCTAGAAAAAAAAGGTAGGGGGATAAAGATGGAGTCCACTTTTGAATCTCAGGGGAATCGAATTCCCTCCTTTCCCCTAGTCCCTAACAAAGCAAATACATACGAAGGTGAGCGTGACCCATCAGTCAGTCTCAAATACTTAAGTCTTGAGGCCGATTAATTTCATCAATGATGGGGGTAAGCCAAACAGGATAACGAGCGACAGACATGTAAGAGAAAAGCCTATCCAATTTTGTCCCCACCATTCTTCACGTGGACATCTCGTGATGCAATAAGATCACCCCATTTTGAGGTTCTTCTCCCCCGTTTTTTGTGTTCTTTAAAATCGATTTGGAGAATAAAAATCATGGATAACAACTCATCTGATATCCTTTGTTCCCCAAGATTAGAACCCAGTTGGACCCACGGTATCAACATTGTCCTTGATGTATGCATATATATATCCCGCTTCCTGACATGTCGGGGGAGCAAAGCACCATTGCGACCGTGTTCTTCAGGAGTCGAGGATAAGCAAAGAAACACAGAGGCGAGTAGAAACTATGTCTGGGGTATGGGTGTTCAAGAATGGCGTGTTTCGCCTCATTGAGAACCCTCAGGGAGGGGAAGTGACGCCCGGTTGCACGGGGAGGAGGTCGGCGCTCGTGCACCTGCCGTCGGGTGAGATCGTGTCATCATACTCCTCCCTCGAGCAGATCCTGCTGGCCCTAGGTTGGGAGCGGTACTACGGGGGTAACCCCGAGTTCCTGCAGTTCCATAGGGAGTCCTCCATCGATCTGATATCGCTCCCCTGGGACTTCTCCAAGTTCAACTCCATTAACATGTACGACATCGTCATGAAGAACCCCAGCATCTTCAAAGTGAGGGACACATAAACGTTGCCGTCATCCAAATACATTGAGCTGACTGAGCCGATTACCGATTCGGGCCTCCGTGACGCCTTCCTATAAGGGACTCGGCTGGTTGTATATATTTGTGCGAGTGAGTTATGTATCATGTTTATATATAAATTATGTGAAAATGTTTCGTCTTAGGTTTTTGGTTCGATCCCTTTACTCCTTTCGCTGCGAAAGTGGGACTTGACGCAAATTCGTGATACTGGTACCACGACCACATCCTTTCTTTGTTCCTTTTCTCCTTTTTCGCGAACGAACTGTAACCAATCAACATGGACGAGGGAGGCTCCTGTCCCGCGAGGAACATCAATGTATATTCGCACAATGATCGGAACGGAATGAGATTCCTTTCCCCTCCAAAGGTGGTCGTAGAACGGTCACTTGGTATGAATATACAAGCGAAACTAATGACCGATCGAAACGGAGGAGGGAAAATCGTTTCATTCCATGACATAAGGGCTTGGCCTTATGTCATCATATCTTAAAAAAAATATTATTCTTCATGCCACAAATTGGGCCGTTGCTTATTCGATAAGGTTCTTACGGGAGCTAATTAAATACCGTTAATGGGCACTGTCGAGGTTTACGAAAATATATGTAGCAATTATTTCGTAAAGTAAGTCAGGAAAATTTCTATATAACCGAAAGTGACATTTTTTTGGTTGTGTGGTGGGTTCCAATATTTGTTTTTTTTAAAAAAACACGGTGCAGTGAAATTCACAATATAGGAAAGAATATTTAATATTGGATGTACTATTTTCTTGCAAAGAAAGAATGAGTAAAACCGTAACGTAATGTAGTAATTTGTATAAAAAAACTGTTCTGTTACTATTTTGCATTAAATAACAAAGAAAAAAAATGTATTTATAAAAAAACAAGTCGTGCAGTTGAGTAAATTAAATATCTACACCGACGGTCGCGGACCCTTCTTCTCTTGTTACGCTGCATGCAACTAACAGACGAGCGAAGGGGCATGCCTTTGAAAAGAAACGCCAACCAACCACAATTACTACTATTTTCGGAAAACATACTTCTGCGTTTTGATGTTTACTTTGTCGGAGCTTTTAGCCATGCCTGAAACGGCACATCGGACATACCCATTGAAAACCCCAGGAAACTTTACATGACCATCCTAAGAAATGGATGGCTCTCATTTTCATGATGGAATTCTCGTGACAGGATTAGTTCGGAGTTTTTCCAATAACGTAGTATTCTACCGATGAGGATTTGCTTCGAGAGCAACACCCTTATTATCATTTCAAATTGATCGAGTGGGAACAGATTTCCACAAAACGATAAATCGGGTCAAACAAAAAGTACAAATACTTAGGCGCACCTCTCCAATCCATCTCTGTGTGCACCCTCTACATTAATCATACGACTAAAAACTAATAATTTAATTATCACGTAATGTTTGACAGAAATGTAATTATCTTGACATGAATATAATGACTAGTTCTTGCTTTTTTAGTAAGATATAAATTATGACTCGTCGAGTGACACTGAAGTAAATGTATATAACCATGTATAGTTTTTTACTACCATGTGAGATTGTGAGAAAGGAACATCAAATGCAAATTAAAAACGCGATTAAATTAGACAATTCTTAGTTGGGTGGTATTCGTATCTTCCGGGGGAGGACCAATTAGACATGTGATTGCCACGGGGAATGGAGAATGGACTCATCACCTCAGCGAATTTGTTTCCTTTTTGTATGCTTTTAGACGGATAAAATAGATCAATCAACACTACAAAGTATTCATGGATTGGATTAGGTGGTCCGACTATGAGGAAAGATTGATGATAAGATTCAACAATGGAACAAACACAAAGAGAAAACAAAAATAAAAGAATCGATGAAATCATTATCAATGTTTTCGCAAGGCATTTGATCTGAGCATTGGTAGGGGAAGCAAAATCATATTTATCTCCCGACATGTGCTTCCTCAAAATAATCGAAATGGGTTCTCTTGAATCATCGGTGCACGATTTAATGGGAATTCGCCCCCTCCCGACAACCCCAGTTGTTGTTGTCGGAGGGAAAAAAGATTGGTTTCAATATTTATGGGAGAATCAAATTCCCACCTTGTGTGACCCGCCGACTTTATAACAATACTTAAATAAGTCCCTTTACTAAAAAGTAGCCAAATCCACCAAACTTTGTTCCAATCACGATCCCTCTTCATGTGGACATCTCGTGACGTGATGAAGCCCCCGCCCCCGCCCCCTTTCTGGTTCGTATTTATTCTTTGAAATCGATTGACAAAATCAAAATCGTGGATAAATGATGGTCATCGTTTGTGCCCCAAGATTTAGAACCCTAGTGGGACCCAACCTTTGGCCTTAATATATAGCCTTGCTCCCCCACATGTCGGGGCAGGAACTGCATAGTGATCGAGTTGGTATTCGAGGTAAATCTCGGGTACTGTACTTAACTATCTCTGGGGTATGGGTGTTGAAGAAAGGCGTATTTCGCCTCGTACAGAACCCTCAGGGGGTGGAAGTGCGTCCGGTTGGACTAATAACAGGAGGGCGAACACTCATGCACCTGCCCACGGGTGAGGTCGTGGCGTCATGCTCCTGCCTCGAGCAGATCCTGGTGGCTCTGGGGTGGGACCGGTATTACGGTTGTAATCCCGAGTTCCCACAGTTCCACGAGGGTTCCTCCACTGACTTGATATTGCTCCCTTGGGACTTCTCCAAGTTCAACTCCATTTACATGCGCGACAGATTGTCTTCAAAGTCCGGGACGCATAACGGACGAGATACGGCCTCACTCTCGTACGGACTCGGCCAGTGGTATACACGTGTGCGCATGAGTTATGTAAGCAGTAACAAAGATGTCATATTGTTGACTTGGTTTTGATGATGAACTTAAGCGACATGTTACTGGTGATAAGCGACATGTTACTTGTGGTCAGTAATAATGTTTCACAAGTTATGTGTTCATTCTTAGTGATGAGTTTGAGCAATACGTTGCTAAACCACAGCTAGTAGCAGTTATATATTATTGCGTTCCAGTACACTGTTACTGTGATATTACGCATAGAAGTTGAAAATATGGAAACATATTTTTAATAATCACGATTTATTCCAAGATTTATTTTAATCTATCTCAGATAATTATTCTGATTGTCTAGGTTCGTTTAACGTAGCCTAATGATCTTATTATAAACTATTAGGCAACAAAATATATTGAGATTATTTTTTCAATTGTTATTTTTGGAAACAAAATATATCTCTGATTCCCTGCAGCAACGTCTCGCTGTAATGGGAGAAAATATCAAGACAAATATTGTTGATTATCACAATCGATCAGATAAGATAATATAGATTGGAAATAAATTATCTAATTGATACGAATGGAGGTTACCGTTGGATCTTTCCTTCTATGGGACAGCGAACGTTGAGCAGACCGTTGATGTGTCCTCACGGCCAGTTTTGGCAATAAATCTTGTTGATTGCCTAGACGATTTCCGTCCTCCTTCTTCTTTATAATTAGACCAAGGACGACATTTTCTCTCAGCCTTTGTGCATCTGTGTGGTCTGTGTGAGCTTTGTGCGTCGATGGAGAGCGGAAGGTGCTAAGTGTCTCCTGGTTCTTTCTCTTGCAAGCTGCGTGTGAGAGTGTCAAGGGGCTGAGGTCAGATCCCTTGAATCGTCTGAGAGGGACTAGGTGTCCTCGGTGCATTCAACGAGCAGCCGGCGAATCGTCTGAGGGAAGCTAAGTGAATACCTGCTCTGAATTCAGTAACCAGTTGCTAACCCATCGGCAAGAAGCCGTTCTTGTCGTGTCTTTTCGCAGGGAAGTCTCGAGCCTACGGAGTTTGAGCAGTTAGACACGCACTTGCGGGTGCGCGCCAAAAGTCTCGTGCCTGCAGGGTAGAGCAGGAGTTGGGAACGCCGCCGGAGTGGAAAGAGTTCCTCCTGAGCACAGGGGTGCTGTGCAGAAGTCTTGAACGCCTGATATAGAGGGTTAGTAAAGCAGGTTGCGTGGAAGCCAACGGATCGGAAAATTCCACCCTATGCACTGGGTGTGCAGTGCAGTGAGTCACGGCTGTGGTAACCGTGCACGTCCGAACTGAGTGTAGGACGGTTACCTTCTAAGTGGCTTTGTGGTTTCTATCTTTGTGATCTTTGTAATTCAACTTTGTGGTTGTCTCTTAAGCAAGTGCAGACTTATCTTAAGGAGAGACAAGATCTGTGTGGAAATCCTCTGCTGAACGATAAAGTGCTGAAGCAATCCTTCGCTGTGAAGCAGAAACGAGCTGCTCTCTGAGAATACATTCTTCACCGTAAGGAATTATCTGTGAGGATAATTCGACTGATGGTCAGAATGTCAATGCTCTTGACCGATGGTCATTCGACCGAACGTCCACCGCTCTTTGCTGGACAACATTTCTCATATTGGAAAATGAGAATGGAGTTGTTCATAGGAGCAAAAGATACCGATTGCTGGCAGATTATAATGGAAGGAGATCTTGTAATTCCTCCATCTAATCCCAGCGACTCTCGACATGAATTTGAAAGAAAGAGAATTATCTCGCTGAACACTAAAGCAAAGCACTACTTAGTGTGCGCTCTTGCTGGAAATGAGTTCAATCGCGTCTCTACTTGTAAGACAGCGAAAGAAATGTGGGATAGACTTGCTTTGATCTATGAAGGAACAAAACAAGTCAAGGAATCCAAAATAAATGCTTTAGTAACTCAATACGAAGCATTCAAGATGAAAAAGGATGAGTCAATAAATCAAATGTTTGATAGACTCACCGAAATTACTAATGCCATGGAATCACTTGGCAAAACAATTTCTAATTCTGAGTTAGTCAGAAAGATACTTCGCTCATTGCCTAAAACTTGGGAAGCCAAGAAGACGGCAATTGAAGAAGCTAATGATTTGACAAACTTAAGTCTTCAACAGTTGCTTGGTTCTCTCGTTGCTTACGAAAATGAGAACAAGGTTGCTGACGATAAGAAGATCAATGTTGTTGCATTCAAGGGAAGTACCGAAATGTCCAATGAATCTGAGGATGAATCTTCATCTGATTCTGAGGATGAAGTTTCCTTGATGGCAAAGAAATTCAAAAGGTATCTTCGCAAAAATCGCTTTAAGGGAAAGCGAGAGATTAAAAAGAAGAATACAAAATCACACCAAAGTAAAGGTGGTGTGTGCTTTGAGTGCAATAAACCTGGTCACTTGAGACCAGATTGCCCACTCTTGAATGAGAAGGGCAAGCCTTCAAAATATAAGAAAAATGCCATGATGGCATCCTGGAGTGATAATGATGAAGAATCAGATTAGGATGACGAAACAGCAAACATCTGCTATATGGCGCAAACTCATGCTGACACAGAGAAGGTAAATGCTTTCTCACCTTCTGATCTGTCTGCTGAAGATATTGAGAATCTTTTCTCCGAACTTTATGATAAAATTGAGTCTTTGTCCGCAAACAATAAGGCTCTTAAGAAGGAGAATAAATTCTTGAGTGATGAGAACGATTCTCTAAAGGAAGAGTTATCAGCAACGGCTAAGAAAGCTACAAAGAAACTTTCTCAATCCAAATTAATGATTGAGGAGCTGCAGCAGCAACTTGATGCTGTAAACAACAAAACAGAATTATGTATGCATGATAAGCATGATTATGGAAATGAGAAACATTCACGACATGGGAAATATGTTCCCCCTCATGTTAGGAATGGCGAGTCTCATTTTATTATTCAAAGGTTACCTAGGCTTTGTTACTATTGTAGAAAGCCGGATCATTTCATTAAAAATTGCCATGTGCGGCGAAATGACATGCTTGGCATTACTTCTAAAGTTGATGGTTCTATTGTTAAATGGAAGCAACGACTTACTTAAATTCTTTCTCTATTTCAGGGATGCTTCAAGTCCATCGCTAAGGACCATGTATGGTACTTAGATAGTGGCTGTTCGAGGCATATGTCAGGAGATGTCTCCTTATTCTCCACACTGGTTTTCCAGGATGGTGGTGCTGTCACTTTTGGTGATAATGGAAAAGGCATGGTTAAAGGAATAGGAACCATTTGTTGTTCTAACTCCCTAACCATTGAAGGAGTTCTTTATGTTAAAGGCCTCCAACACAATTTGATTAGTATCAGCCAATTGTGCGATAAAGGTTACAATGTTTCTTTCAATGAGAGAACATGTAACGTTTCAAGGGATGGTGTCACTTGCTTCGTTGGTGAACGCAAGAAAAACATCTATATCCTGTCCTTTAAGAACATCTCCGCTGGAGAAAATTTTCTCTTGTCCGTTACGGACGAAGCTACTCTGTGGCATAGAAAGTTGGGACATGCTAACTACGACTTGCTGTCCAAACTTGTCAAAAAGGACATTATTAAGGGATTGCCTAAAATCAAGTTTGACAATGATCAGGTTTGCAAAGCTTGTTCTATTGGCAAACAAACAAAGTTATCCTTTAAAAGTAAAAATATGATTTCAAGCAAAGCTCCGCTTGATTTACTTCATATGGACTTATTTGGTCCAACAAGGACTCAAAGTCTTGGAGGTAAACGTTATGGATTAGTTGTGGTAGATGACTTTTCCAGATTCACTTGGGTTAAATTCTTAGCTCACAAAAGTGATGCGTTTGCAACCTTTGAAACTTTAGTCAAACAACTTCAAAATGAGAAAGGTGTTTTTCTAAGAAGCATAAGAACGGATCATGATACCGAATTTGAAAACCATGATTTTACTTCTTTTTGTGAAGAATATGGTATTAAACCATAATTTCTCTGCTCCATACACTCCACAGCAAAATGGAGTTGTAGAGCGAAAGAATCGAACCTTACAAGACATGGCGAGAACCATGTTGCTGGAAAGTGAGGTTGCTAAAAATCTTTGGGCTGAAGTTGTAAGCACAGCATGCTACATCTCAAATCGCATTCATTTGAGGCAATCTTTAGGTAAAACGCCTTATGAGTTATATAAAGGCAGAAAGCCTAATATCTCATACTTCCATCCATTTGGAAGCAAATGTTACATCTTAAGACCGATCAAAGATGGTGTTGGAAAGTTTGATGCTCGATCTGATGAGGGCATATTCTTAGGATACTCCCTAACGAGCAAAGCATATAGAGTTTTTAATAAAAGAACTCTAACTGTTGAAGAGTCTATCAATGTTAAAATTGATGATTCTCCGACACAGGAGGAAGTTGCTGTGGAAGCAGTAGCACAATCCTCAACAACAACATCAAATGAAACCTCCCAGCAAATGATTGCTGACAATAATCCGAACGGAAACACTGTAGCAGATGTACAGCAAGTGCCTGCTGCACACACTGAAAATGCTTCTGGTGATTTCCAGGATATTCAAATTGAGAATCGTGTTCCTTCGTTATATAAGAAAAGACATCCTATTGATCAAGTAATAGGTTCTTTGCACACAGGAGTGCGAACCCGCAATACAGCAAGTTTGTACTGTGAACACTCTGCTTTTATCTCTCAAGATGAACCTCAAGGCATTGATGATGCGCTTGATGATCCTAATTGGATTCTTGCTATGCAAGAGGAATTGAACCAATTTGAGAGAAACAAAGTTTGGAGTTTAGTACCTAGACCCAATGATCGTTCCATTATTGGAACAAAATGGGTTTATCGAAATAAACTTGACGAGTCTGGAAATGTTGTAAGAAACAAAGCTAGACTTGTAATAAAAGGTTACTCACAAGAAGAAGGCATCGATTATGATGAAACATTCGCCCCAGTGGCGCGTCTAGAAGCAATACGCTTACTCCTAGCGTATGCTTGCTATAATAACTTTAAGTTATTTCAAATGAATGTGAAAAGTGCTTTCCTAAATGGTGATATAAAAGAGGAAATCTATGTTGAACAACCTCCTGGATTCACCGATCCAAAGTATCGTAATCATGTTTATAAGCTCTCTAAAGCTTTGTATGGGCTTAAGCAAGCTCCGCGAGCATGGTACGAAAAGCTTAGTTCCTTTCTTATAGCAAAGGGATATAGGCGTGGAAAAATTGATACAACATTGTTTCTTAAGAAACAGAATGCTGATCTTTTAGTTGCTCAAATATATGTCGATGACATTATATTTGGTTCAACTAATGAAAAATTATGTAATGAATTCTCTGATCTAATGAAAGGGGAATTTGAAATGAGTCTCATGGGAGAACTTACTTTCTTCTCGGAAGATGGAATTTTCATCCATCAAGAAAAGTACAGCAAACAGTTGCTCAAGAAATTTGATCTTGAGAATGCTAAACCTTTGTCAACTCCAATTGGTAGTAATACCAAAATTGATAAAGACGAAAGTGGAAAGGAAATTGATTCCAAGCTATACAGAAGTATGATAGGATCATTGCTATATCTTACTGCTTCACGACCAGATATCATGTTCAGCGTATGCTTATGCGCTAAATATCAGTCTGCTCTAAAAGAGTCACACCTTGCTTCAGTTAAGAGGATCTTTCGCTACCTCGCAGGAACTGTTAGCTTAGGTCTGTGGTATCCAAGAGAATCGTTGCTGGATCCTAGAGGATATTCAGATGCTGACTATGCTGGATGTCGTATTGATAGGAAAAGCACGTCTGGTACTTGCCAACTATTGGGAAATATGCTTATTTCCTGGTTCTCTAAGAAGCAGACAACTGTCGCTTTATCCACAGCTGAGGCTGAATACGTATCAGCCGCTAGTTGCTATGCGCAGTTACTATGGATGCGACAACAACTCGAAGATTATGATCTTCATTTTAATTCTATTCCAATAATGTGTGATAACACAGGTGCAATTAATTTATCACGAAATCCTGTCTATCACTCAAGATCTAAGCATATTGAGTTGAGACACCACTTTCTACGTGATAATGTACAAAGCGGTAAAGTTGATATTCAGTATGTAAATACTGAGCAACAGCTTGCTGATATTCTTACTAAACCGCTTGACAAGGAATGGTTTGAATATTTACGAAGTGAATTAGGGATATGTAATCCCAATCTCTAAGATGATATTGTCATTCTTGAGAAATTCTCGATAGGAATATAAAATTCCTAAAAATGATGCAGAAATATTCGTGGGGTGCCAACCAAAATTTCTATATCTTTTATTTCCTTCTTTTCTCTTTTCAATATTCTATAAAAGCTAAAACTTCCTACGGTTTCTTTTCAAATCCCTAACTTCCCTCGTTTCTTCTTCAACCTCAATCCTCTTCCTTCTTCTCCATTTCTCCTCTGAAAATGGCACCCAAATCCGCGAAATCTGGAAAGGGCAAGGGAACTCCCAAGAAACGGTCACAGGCTGTGGCTGCTTCTGCCCAGCAACTACCTATTGTGGAGCCTCCGTCAGTTACTGAGGGAGAGCCCTCGATGATGCAAACCCCTGCTCCGGTGGTCACTGAGACCAAGGAGACACCTGCTCCGGTTCCTGCCAAGGACAATGTGGCTTCGACTGGTGATGTCACCACTTTTGGCGAACCTGAGGGTGCTACGGAGAAAACCCTCGTTGTTGAGGAGGAAACCGCTCCACCGGAGGCGGTTACCAAGTCTACTTCTGCGTCTCCCAAAGCAGCAAACTCCCCTGCTACTGATGAGGAGACTCAAGCCGAAAAAGGCAAGAAAAGCGCTGAGGATCCTGAGGATTTCCAGAGCGCCGATGAACATGACTCCTTGGCTGAAGAGACTCCTGACGAGGATGAGAATGTGGAGGTGATCGGCTCTGTTCAGATTCCTCCGATTCGCTCTTCTCTTGGTGTTGCCTCTCGCACCAGGATGAAGCGACCTTATGCTGGTATAAGGGATGGTATGCATTCTGGCTCTCCTATTCACAAGAAAGTGAGAAATGCAGATTCTTCTGTTTTTATTCCTGCGGTTGATCAGTATGTTTCTCTGGCTGAATTAAATCGGATTCTTGCTGATGATACTATGCCGAATAGAAACATGACCAAGCGCAACATTGCTGCATGCAAGCGTGTAGACTTTGATTGGTTTACTCAACATGAGCTCTGCTTTGCTGAGATGTTTGAAAGGTTGACCTGGCGATCCTTTTGTGAATATGATGGCATCAGTTCCATCTCAAAGGTCAAGGAATTCTATGCCAATATTACCTTTCATAAAGAAGATTCTCTCATTAAATTCATCAAGGTGTTGGTAGATGAAAAAACCTTTGTTTTCTCTGTGTTTGATGTCTGCCGCCTGTTTGAATCTGATCTTGTTAACAACCTGAGGGTGATCAGTGAAGGAAAGCTGGAAGCTTATCAGACCATCAACGATGGTGAGGTGGTTGCTGTCAGCGGATATCTGCAGAACACCGGGCTGAGTTTCAGCAACCGGATGTTTCACAAGGCAGTAATGTCTTGCTTGGCCCCTCGGATTGGCAGCATCGACACTGTCATGCCAAGAGATTGGAATCTGATGGTTCATCTTAAAAGAGGTATTCCTGTGAACTTGGGAAGTGTGATATTTGGTCATATGGCATCTTGTGTTCAGGACGAGAACAGGGCACTTCCATTTGCACATGTTATCACTGCATTGCTGCAGTTCTATGGGGAGCAGATTGTTCCTGTGAATCAAATGGACACCTGGAGTACTCAGGTTATTGGAGCTAACTCTGTAGCAAGTATAGGCTACCAGTATGTGGATGGTGTTTTTATCAAGAAACCAACCAAGCGACAGATCGCTGCTTCTGTCTGTGGCAAATCCACAGCTGTACTTGGCAAGCAACGCTATGCTGAACGTGAGAAGGCGGCTTCTTCATCCAAGGATGAGTCCCCTTCTTCTTCCAAGCTTCAGAAAGTCCTCTGTGAGGAACTAAGCTACACCAGGCGCTCCATTCTTGAAAGGCTGGATGGATTTGCTGAGAGGCTGACCCGCCTGGAAAATATGGTCCAGACCTTACTTGACAATGCCGAGGATTGAGCCATGCTCTCCGTTTAGGATTGAGCTACTCTCCTCTATCTTTAGGCATCTGCTTTGTTGTTCTAGAATGAGCTATGCTCTTCTATTTCTGAACTTGTTTAATAACTGTTTCGTTTTGATGCATCGCAGCAACTGTTGGCTGCTGACTTTGTCTTTTGGGTGCTAGCATATTCTTGCTACACTAGTAATAAAACTATCCTTTGTTATCCTCTTTTCTTTTTCTTTTTGATACGACAAAAAGGGGGAGAAGAATAAGTTCAGGGGGAGTTAAGGATTTAAGGGGGAGTTGACACAAGCTCGATCCCTAAGTCCATATTTTGTCATCATCAAAAAGGGGGAGAATGTTGACCTGGTTTTGATGATGAACTTAAGCGACATGTTACTGGTGGTAAGTGACATGTTACTGGTGGTCAGTAGTATTGTTTCACAAGTTATGTGTTCATTCTTAGTGATGAGCTTGCGCAATGCGTTGCTGAACCACAGCTAGTAACCGCTATATATTATTGCGTTCCAGTACACTGTTACTGTGATATTACGCATAGAAGTTGAAAATATGGAAACATATTTTTAATAATCACGATTTATTCCAAGATTTATTTTAATCTATCTCAGATAATTATTCTGATTGTCTAGGTTCGTTTAACGTAGCCTAATGATCTTATTATAAACTATTAGGCAACAAAATATATTGAGATTATTTTTTCAATTGTTATTTTTGGAAACAAAATATATCTCTGATTCCCTGCAGCAACGTCTCGCTGTAATGGGAGAAAATATCAAGACAAATATTGTTGATTATCACAATCGATCAGATAAGATAATATAGATTGGAAATAAATTATCTAATTGATACGAATGGAGGTTACCGTTGGATCTTTCCTTCTATGGGACAGCGAACGTTGAGCAGACCGTTGCTGTGTCCTCACGGCCAGTTTTGGCAATAAATCTTGTTGTTTGCCTAGACGATTTCCGTCCTCCTTCTTCTTTATAATTAGACCAAGGACAACATTTTCTCTCTGCCTTTGTGCATCTGTGTGGTCTGTGTGGTCTGTGTGAGCTTTGTGCGTCGACGGAGAGCGGAAGGTGCTAAGTGTCTCCTGGTTCTTTCTCTTCAAAGCTGCGTGTGAGAGTGTCAAGGGGCTGAGGTCAGATCCCTTGAATCGTCTGAGAGGGACTAGGTGTCCTCGGTGTGTTCAACGAGCAGCCGGCGAATCGTCTGAGGGAAGCTAAGTGAATACCTGCTCTGAATTCAGTAACCGGTTGCTGATCCATCGGCAAGAAGCCGTTCTTGTCGTGTCTTTTCGCAGGGAAGTCTCGAGCCTACGGAGTTTGAGCAGTTAGACACGCACTTGCGGGAGAGCGCCAGAAGTCTCGTGCCTGCAGGGTAGAGCAGGAGTTGGGAACGCCGCCGGAGTGGAAAGAGTTCCTCCCGAGCACAGGGGTGCTGTGCAGAAGTCTTGAACGCCTGATACAGAGGTTTGTAAAGCAGGTTGCGTGGAAGCCAACGGATCGGAAAATTCCACCCTAGGCACTGGGTGTGCAGTGCAGTGAGTCACGGCTGTGGTAACCGTGCACGTCCGAACTGAGTGTAGGACGGATACCTTCTAAGTGGCTTTGTGGTTTTCTTTGTTATCTTTGTGGTTCATATCTTCGTGATCTTTGTGGTTCAACTTTGTGGTTGTCTCTTAAGCAAGTGCAGGCTTATCTTAAGGAGAGACAAGATCTGTGTGGAAATCCTCTGCTGAACAATAAAGTGCTGAAGCAATCCTTCGCTGTGAAGCAGAAACGAGCTGCTCTCTGAGAATACATTCTTCACCGTAAGGAGTTATCTGCGAGGATTTATACTCTAACATAACGTTGTCTGTGTTCTTTGATAAGTCAGGTTTATATTAAGCGACAACGAGCTGTGTGGAATCCATTGAGCTACCAACTGCTGAGGATAAGCATCATTCTGCTGGAAACGAGAAGACGTCCACTGTGTGAGGAGCTGACCGTTGCCAGGAGTGATCATCTATTGTACGGGACTCTAAATCTCACTTTATGAGAGGAACATACGCCTAGTGCAAGGGCTTTTTGCACCCATTATTTTATATAGTGGAATCACCTTGTTGGTGGATAGTGGACGTAGGTCAATTAAGGCCGAACCACTATAAATCACTGTGTCCATTACGATCGCGCAACACTCGTACGAAAATCTACTCGACAAAATCGTAACAGTTACAGTAAGGTATTTCTCATTCTGAGAAACGCTCTGCTGTGATACAGTACGCTTCCGCTTACACCGAGAAAGGGCGAAAAAGTGATAAACACTAATTCACCCCCCTCTTAGTGTACATAAACGATCCAACACATATAAATTATGCGCAAATGTTTCATGGGAGGGTTTGGTTGGATCTATTTACAATCTTGTCTGCAAGGAATGGGACATGACGAAAATTCCTTATCTTGGTATCATGAACCACATCTCCTCCTCTTCTTCTTCTTTCCCTTCTTTTCACAAAGTAACTGGAATGAATCAACATGTGAGACGTGCTTTCTTATCCAGTACCGCGAGGAATGTCAGCGCTCCATCGTCACGGAATCCGAACGATGGTCCGCAGCGGAATGACCATTCTTTTTAAATTTTCCGACGAATGTGTTCGTTGAACGAAAAAAAAAGAATGTAAATGGGCCACGACGATCATTCTAATACAACTAACTAACAGAATCGATCGAAATGAAAATAAAATGAATAGTTCATACGATGCAGGACAAGGTCTGGTTTCGCCTCTTAATGGTGATATTAAAGTAACCTACGAACCTTCTACACGCTTCCTTTTTTGTTTTACTTCAAGGATCAATAATATATATGTTGGAAAAGGTTTTGATGATGAGCCAGACCTCTGTGCCACAGAAGGTCGAACATTCTTGGCTTTGATGATGAGCCTGACCCTCTGTACTACAGAAGGTTGAATATTCTATTCTACAGAAGCTTCTTATGTTAAGGGCTTTATGTAAGAATTATTCTTGTAATTAAATGATTAGTTATCAATTATTTAATTACGAAATATATATTATCTGATTAAGATATTCGTCTAATCAGATTACCATGATTTGATTTTCAAATAATCATATTGGAGATAATATTTCTTGTAGAAGGAAATGTATCTTCTATATATGGAAATGTTCTATTATTTGGTCTACAGGCTTCTGTGAGCTTACTTGATCAATATACGAACATTATTTGATTGCAAATCACCACCACCTGTCCAGATACACTCTCACGTGTGTTTTTATCAGGATGGAATTGACTTCAAGTCATTTGGAAACAAATCAACGATTGTTTCCACCTGTAGAAGGTTATCAAGCAGAACCTTCTGCGATACCTTCTGTGGTGCACTATTCATGGAAAATATATCATGATCTTATTCTGATTTATTTTCTGAATGCTTGCACGTGTATATCATTCTGTTTGTTTTGTAAACTAACTTTTAATTTCTTGTTTTGCAGATTTCGTTTTTATCTTTTCCCATTTAAGTTTTCTTCTTAGCCTTTATGTATAAATAGCCACGCCCTCTCTCCCATGTAATACATCAATCATATCAGACAATTCTTTTCTCTCTTCTCCCATTCTGTCCAGAGAGAGCGTGTGCTTGAGCTTGCTTTAGTTCTTTCATTCGTTCAAAGTTAGTCACACGATGAGCACTACCGACGGACGGCTGCATCGTTGGTGAAGCCTTCTGGGAGAGTGACTCGGGGGCTCGAGGGACTCGGCTGGAAGCTGCAGGATACGTTGTTGGAAGCGTGTGTACGTGGGCAACGTGCAGCGGGCCGGAGAGAAGGGCTGAACCTCGGGAGCACAGAAGGTGAGGGACTGACCAGCTTCTGTTGTGTAGAACTCTGTGTGCAGGAACCTAGGACGGAGGCTGCCGTCTGCTTGCGTGGGGTTTGCCACGTGCTTGCGCAGGGTCTGCTGCGTGCTTGCGTAGGGTATGCTACGTGCTTGTGTGGGGTACGCCACATAGTCGCTATCTCGAGGAGATCGTGCAGGTCGTGTGGAGCCGCCGGAGGGAAAATCCATCCTTGAACAGGGGTTGTTGTTCGCTTGCGTAGGGTCCGCTACGTGCTCGCGTGGGGTACGCCACGAAGTCGTTTTCCTTAAGAGGATTGCGCATTTGGTTACTTTGTTAGTCACGTTAACGCGTGCAACCTTCTGTTGTACAGAATCTTCGGATCTGTATAACCTTCTGTAGAACAGAACCTTCAGGTCTGAATCTACTTTAGTGCAGAACCTTACGGTCTGTACAATCCTCTGTAGTACAGAACCCTACGGGTCTGTGCATACATTTTCCCGATCACTTTTGCTACAGAACCTCACGGTCTGTTCAGTAGAAGGTCGACTACCCTTGGTACAGAATCTTTCAGATCTGTGCTTCTCAACTAAGTCATTTTCCTATACAGAACCTTCTGTTGTGGATTGACATATTCGACACAGAACCCTCTGTGTTGTGCCTACCTTCTTCGACACAGAACCCTCTGTGTTGTGCCTACCTTCTTCGACACAGAACCCTCTGTGTTGTGCCTACCTTCTTCGACACAGAACGCTCTGTGTTGTGCCTACCTTCTTCGACACAGAACCCTCTGTGTTGTGCCTACCTTCTTCGACACAGAACCCTCTGTGTTGTGCCTTACTCTCTACGATACAGAACCTCCTGGTCTGTATTGAGCCTAAGTTACTATAGTACAGAACCTTCGGGTTTGTGCTACATAACGAGCCTCTACGGCACAGAACCTTCTGGTCTGTGTTCTGCCACTCAAGCCTCTATTGTACAGAACCCTACGGGTTTGCTTTTGGTTGCTATAACTTGTGTAATTTGTACTGAGATACATTTGAGTGGAAACCATCCAAATATCTGGGTGAAGAGTGGACGTAAGCAATTTGCTGAACCACTATAAAAATCCTTGTGTCCATTAAACAAATTTGCGTACACAATCAAACATTCTGTCTTACAGAAACTTACAGGCTCTGTTTAACAGAAGCTTTTCATTCCGCTGCGGGGTAAAACGAAAAAGGGTTAAAATCCAATTTTGGAGATTAACACTAATTCACCCCCCCTCTTAGTGTAACAATTGGTATCAGAGCGGGTTCAACAGAGGCTTAACAGCTTGTTGTAGATCCTTGAAAAGCTCTTTCCAGCTACACACTCATCTCCACAGAAGCTCTTAGCTCTGTGACTGGTTCTATTCTGTAGAAGCCTACGCTCTATCAGAATCAACCCGCTACTGCACAGAAGCTTTAAGCTCTGTGAAAATCTACTTGGTTCTATTCTGTAGAAGCCTACGCTCTATCAGAATCAACCCGCTACTGCACAGAAGCTTTAAGCTCTGTGAAAATCTACTTGGTTCTATTCTGTAGAAGCCTACGCTCTATCAGAATCAACCCGCTATTACACAGAAGCTTTATGCTCTGTGAAAATCAACTTGGTTCTATTCTGTCGAAGCTTACGCTCTATCAGAATTTAACCTCTGTTCCACAGAAGCACCTTGTTCTGTGAGAAACTATTTGTGTCATCTCTGTAGAAGCTTTAGCTCTATCAGAAGCTACCTTCTATTCAACAGAAGCTTGCGCTCTGTTTGAAAACAACGTCTGGAATAAGTGTTCTACTCAACAGAGACTGAACTAAACTTTTCCATCCTCCAGAAGCTTCAAGCTCTGTGAGTATTAAATTGTAACATTCTGTAGAACTCTGCATTCTATCAGAATCTATTCAACAGAAGCATACGCTCTGTGAATATCACATTTGGCATTTTGTTTCTGTTCTGCAGAAGCTTGCTGCTCTGCGAGAATTCAACAACTGCCACCTGAAAGAAATTCTCAGTTCTGTCATATTGACACTCGTGCTCTATTTAACAGAGGCCTGATTGTTGACTTGACGACTGACTTCTACCCAACAGAAGCTTGCTTCTTTGTTGAGGTTCTATTCGTCAACGTTCTGTTCTATAGAAGCGTAATACTCTATACGAATCGAACATATGGCTGAAAACTATAATGTGCCTAAACCACATGTTGGGAATCCTCCCATTTTCGATGGTAAGAATTTTTCCTACTGGAAAATTCGTATGAGCGCATTTGTTGATGCAATTGACGAAGACTTATGGTCTTATATAGAAGATGGTCCTCCTTCTATACCAGAGAACCAACAATTTGATCGAGAAGGTCATCCTACACGGGAATACCTTAAGATCAGACGACTCACTAAGACGGCAAAGTATTTGATGTTCAATGCTATGTCAGAAGGTGAATTCGTCAAAGTTTCAACTTGCACTTCGGGCAAGGAAATCTGGGATAAACTTGTCACCATGTATATTGGGACAGACCAGATAAAAGAAACTAAGGTGAATTTTTTAATTCACCAATATGAAAACTTCACTATGAAGGCTGATGAATCTGTGGAACAAATGTTCCAGAGACTCAACCTTCTAGTTGATGCCCTAACTCATTTGGGCAAAACCTATCAAAATTCTGAACTAGTTCGAAAGGTTTTGCGTACTCTACCCAAATCTTGGGAAGCCAAGAAAACGGCTATAGAGGAAGCTAAAGACCTCTCTATTCTTCGACTAGATCAGTTGATGAGCTCCTTAATCTCGTATGAGATGGAAAGATCCTCTCAACCAGATATAAAGAGAGCACCCGTTGCTTTCAGAGCATCAGAAGAACCTACAGAAGGTTCGGATGATGAAGCAGAAGCTGATTCGGATGATGAACTCGCAATGATAGCTAAACGACTTTTGCGGTTCGCCTCCAAAAAGCGCTTCAATAAGAGAAGCCAAAAACACATGGATCCAAAGTTGGTCACATGCTTTGAATGCAAAAAGAAAGGACACTACAAAACAGAATGTCCTTTACTTAAAGAAAAGGAGAAACCTTCTCCTAAATACAAGTTCAAGAAAGCAATAGCTTCTTGGGCAGAACTTGATGATTCTGATGATGAGGAAGCACAAGTGTGCCTCACAACTCACACAGAAACTCAAAATGAACTTCATACCTGCTTTCAAACAGAAACTGTTGAAAGCGAATGGTATCTGGATAGTGGATGCTCCAGGCACATGACCGGAGACCCATCCAAATTCTCCCAACTGACTCTACAATGTGGAGGGTCGGTTAAATTCGGTGACAATAGCAAAGGCTCTGTCATCGGCAAAGGTACCATTGGAAGTTCTGACTCCATGGTCATCGATGAGGTTCTGTTGGTTACAGAACTCAAACATAATTTGCTGAGCATTAGCCAGCTTTGTGACAAAGGTTATAAAATAACTTTTGATCAAGACAAGTGTTCCGGAATCCTGAACAATGAAGTTCGCTTCATTGGGACTCGTAAGAGGAATATCTATACCTTGACTCAGAATAGCTTCTGTACAACAGAAAGTTGTCTTCTGACAGTCAAAGATGAAAGCCTACTATGGCATAGAAGGTTGGGACACTCCAACTTCAAATTGTTATCCAAGCTTGTGAAAAAGGATTTGGTTAAGGGATTACCCAATATCCGTTTCGAGCATGACAGCTTCTGTGAAACATGTTCTCTTGGAAAACAAACTAAATCTTCATTCAAATCTAAGAATGAAGTTTCTACTTCTCAACCTCTTGAACTTCTACATATGGATCTATTCGGACCTACTAGAGTTCAGAGTGTCGGCGGTAGAAGGTACTGTCTAGTTGTGGTCGATGACTACTCTAGATACACGTGGGTTAAATTTCTAACTCACAAAAGCGATGCTTTTGAAACTTTCATTAAGCTAGCTAAGAAATTACAGAATGAAACTGGATCTTCTGTAAAAGCTATAAGAACGGATCATGGTAATGAGTTTGAAAACCATGACTTCGCTACTTTCTGTGACGAACAAGGTATCGATCACAATTTTTCTGCTCCTTATACTCCTCAACAGAATGGAGTAGCAGAACGGAAAAATAGAACTCTAATAGACATGGCTAGAACCATGATGTGTGAGAGCTCTGCTCCACAGAACCTATGGGCAGAAGCTGTTAATACAGCCTGCTACATATCAAACAGGGTTCTACTTAGACCCATACTTGAGAAAACTCCCTATCAACTATATAGGGGGAGAAAACCGAACATCTCCTATTTCTACTCCTTTGGAAGTCCTTGTTTTATCTTGAGACCTTCTAAGGACAATTTAGGAAAGTTCGAAGCTAAGACAGATGAGGGCATCTTTCTCGGATACTCTATGTCTAGCAAAGCTTATAGAGTTCTAAACAAAAGAACTTCTACTATAGAGGAGTCTATTAATGTAAAAATTAATGACCTTCCTACTATTATTACAAGAGATGTTATATCTCAAGAACCTACAGAAGATGCTGTAGAACCTCTACCCTCTACGAAAGAGAAGGGTGAACCTTCTGTTCATGAATCTAAAAATGATCTTAAACAAACAAATGATAATTATGAAGAACATTCTCATAATGATCAACAAAGTGATATTAGAGCACCGGCTCTTTATCAAAGACGTCATCCTATAGACCAAGTTATAGGAGATCTTAACAGAGGCATACAGACTAGAAGTTCTGCAGATGCCTTCTATGAACACTCGGCTTTTCTATCACAGAAAGAGCCAGAGAATATTGATGAAGCTCTCAACGATCCAGATTGGATACTTGCTATGCAAGAGGAGCTTGAACAATTTGAACGGAGCAAAGTGTGGTCACTTGTTCCTAAACCTGGTAACCGTTCCATCATTGGGACTAAATGGGTTTTCAGGAACAAACTAAATGAGTCAGGCATTGTTGTGAGGAACAAGGCTCGGCTTGTTGCAAAAGGGTACTCTCAACAAGAGGGTATCGACTTTGATGAGACGTTTGCTCCTGTAGCTCGTCTAGAGGCAATACGAATGTTATTAGCCTATGCTTGCTTTAACAACTTTAAGTTGTATCAAATGGACGTAAAAAGTGCATTCCTCAATGGAGAAATCAAGGAAGAGGTCTACGTAAGTCAACCTCCTGGTTTCGAGGATCTGCAACACAGAGACTACGTCTATAAACTCTCCAAAGCTCTATATGGCCTTAAACAGGCTCCTAGAGCATGGTATGAGAAACTTAGCTCCTTCCTTGTCGAAAAGGGCTACAATAGAGGAAGAGTAGATACTACTCTCTTTCTCAAACACAGAAGCAATCATCTCATTGTTGTCCAGATCTATGTCGATGACATTATCTTTGGATCAACTGATGAAACGCTCTGTGCAGAATTCTCCAAACTCATGACAAGCGAGTTTGAGATGAGTATGATGGGAGAACTCACGTTCTTCCTTGGTTTACAAATTCAGCAATCTGCAGAAGGTACATTCTTACATCAAGAAAAGTACACTAAGCAGCTTCTGAAGAAATTCGGCCTAGAAGGCACGAAACCTTTGTCTACTCCAATGGGCACAAATACTCAATTGGACAAAGACGAAAACGGTAAAGAAGTGGATAGTAAGCTCTACAGAAGCATGATAGGTTCTCTTCCGTACCTTACAGCTTCTAGTCCTGACATACTGTTTAGTGTATGTCTCTGTGCTAGATTTCAATCAGCACCTAAAGAATCTCACATGACTGCGGTCAAGAGGATCTTTAGATATCTACAGGGTTCTGTAAACCTTGGCATCTGGTATTCTAAGAAATCAAATTTTGATCTCACTGGATACTCCGATGCAGACTTCGCAGGAAGTAAGGTGGACAGAAAGAGTACAAGTGGTACTTGTCAGCTCATGGGAAACATGTTAATTTCATGGTTTTCCAAGAAGCAGACTTCTGTTGCCCTCTCCACTGCAAAAGCTGAGTATATAGCAGCCGCAAGCTGCTGTGCACAACTCCTGTGGATGAAACAACAACTTGAGGACTATGGTCACTCATTTACAAAGATACCGATCAAATGTGATAATACTAGTGCTATTAGCCTAGCTAAGAATCCAGTATATCACTCGAGATCGAAGCATATCGAACTCAGACATCACTTTCTGAGAGATAATGTACAACAGGGTTCTGTTAATGTAGAATACATTAACACCGAACACCAATTGGCTGATATCTTTACTAAACCTCTGGATAAAGAAAAATTTTTCTTTTTCAGAAGCGAGTTAGGAATATGCCATCCTATATAATGTCTTTCATAAGACAACGAAAAGTTAAGTACTTCAGAAACTTACTACAGAAGGTACATAAGTGTACACTTTATTACAGAAGGTGCAAACTTCTGTTTCTACACTACAGAGGGTACACATTCGTACACCTCACTATAGAAGGAAGAATATTAAACTTTCTATATAATAGAAGGTTGAATTTCATCCTCTATCAAACAGAAGGTACATACTTGTACACTTCATACAGAAGGAATAATCCTCTGTTTCTATACTATAGAAGGTACAACGTCGTACACTTCACTATAGAAGGTCGTATATTTAGCTTTCTACACAATAGAAGGTTAAATTCCACCATCTATCATATAGAAGGTACACCTTTGTACACTTCAAACAACCGAAGGTATAATCCTTCGTTTCATCTTTATAGAAGGTAGAATTATCCACCCTCTATTAAACAGAAGGTACAATTGTTTGTACACTTCATTACAGAGAGTTGACTACACTTTCTACCTTATAGAAGGTCTTACGAAATGCTTACCTAAACTTTAATTTAGGTAACTTTCAAACTAAATCTGGAGATATAATATATCATCCAATAAAAGATTTTGATGAATAAAATATTTATTCTGATCAAAATTTTCTTTGTTAGGAATATTAAAATCCTAATAAACTATACTTGGATACAAATATCCATTATATTTAGCTCTTCGGTGTGGAAGAAGCTGTAACAGAAGGTGACGATGTTTTTTTTTGCCTTGAAAAGCCATTCGCCTCACACAATCGAATCAAGGAAATAAAATTTCCTTTCCCCCGTGTTTCTGATGCATGTCAGTTTGACATGACATCTCAAATAGATCACTTGAGCGGGAAAAATATTTTATTCCCATAAACCGCCTTTTTGTGTCAACTTAAAAACCCACAACCGTCACCCTTCTTCTTCACCACCTTCAGATCATCGCATCCCCTTTCTTTTTGTCCTAAAACTCCCAGACCTTCGTTCTTCATCATCCATGGCACCCAAGGCAAAATCCTTGAGGAAAAAGGCTAAGGCCGGAAGAAAGAAGGCTCGCGCCTCTGGATCGGAGAAGCCTGCACCATCAGCGAGCAGGACTCCATCCCCTTCCTCGCCGGAGAAACCCATTTCTCCTGCGAAGGAACAGACCATTCCTGCTGTTGTCGAGATCCACGATGGCATGCAACCACTCTCCAAGGACAAGGGACTTGAAAAAGCCCAAATCCAAGTGGAAGAGAAAGCACATGAGGGATCCCTGGTCGCTGCGACAAAGGAACTCCCTGACCCTGAACCCTCTGCCAAGGGTTCTACTGCGGCTGATGACATTGATGCATCAAAGGTCGCCACTCCTGAGGAGAATGCTGAGTCTGATAAGGAGGTCGAAGTGCCCCTTGTCGATGACGCACCAGAGGAACCAGATGAGGAAGCTCCTGCTCCTGTCATCTCTGTCTCCCCTGACCTCAAGCAGAAAGGCGTTGCCTCTGCTGCACAGAAGGCTACCCAGAAGCCTGCAGCACCCTCTGGAACAAAGCTTCTCCATGATGCCATCAAGTCAGGAGGTGTATCCTCACGGACTAGGCTGAAACGGAAAGAGCCCGAGACTGTCAGCACCTCTCTTGTCAAAGCGGCTGCAAAGAAAACCAAGTCCCCGGAGAAATCTGTGGACACCTTCACTGAGGGGCTGGATACCTTCATATTTCCGGTAAACCCTCTAGTCTCTAGAAAGGAGATAGAAACTGTGCTTGCCGATACCAAATTGCCCAAATGTGATGCTGCTGGTCGACAGTTCGCTGCCTTCAAGCGCATTGATTTTAATTGGTTTAAGGCAAATGATCTTGACATTGCTCCATTGCTTGAGAAAGTTGGTTTGAAAAACTTCTGTGAGACATATGCAGAGGTGGCCGTTTCTCGCCTGAGAGAGTTCTATGGTAACATTACGTTCCATGAACAAGGACCTCATGTCAAGTTCATCAAAACAGTGATTGAAGGGGTTCCGCTTGTCTTCTCTGCACATGATGTTAACCAATTGTTTGGCTGTGAGGAATCTGCCCCACTGTCAGATCTTGGAAAGGAGGAATCCTACAGCATCATCATGGGAGAAAGAGTCCAGTCGGACAAATACCTGGAGTCCACAAAGCTGGAACTCAAGACTCGTGTATTGCATCGAGTTGTGCTATTCTGCCTCTTACCAAGGACCGGGAGCATCGACACCATCACCTCAATTGATGCGTCACTGATGGCTCACATCATGAAGGGAATCCCTTTCAACCTTGGCTTGCTGGTGTTTTCGCACATGAAACGTTGCTGCAATACCACAGGAAAGGCCCTGCCTTATGGCCAGGTAATTGCCGGCCTTCTTAAGCTTGCCCGTGTTTCTACTGATGCATCTACTTTCCAAGAGAAATGGAAGGTTGGTACCTTTGGGCACCAGATCATAGCTAGCATGCATTATGTAAGGAAGGGCTCCTCCTGGACTCTCAAATGGAAGTCACAGGACACCACTGAGGATGATGAGGATAAGCCCCTGTCTGCCAGAAAGTCCAGAAAGGCTGCTACTGCACCTTCTGCTTCTGCCTCTGCAGCTAAGGCTCCTTCAGCACAGAGACAGCCCAAGTCCTCTGCTGAGATGACCATCCTCCTGGAACAAACTGCTCTCCTCAAGGACCTCCAGCAGAAGGCTGTGGCCAATGAGGAAGATATGCGCATCCTACGCGAAATGGTAGTGAACCTGACTCGCGAGCTGGAACGCCAAGCAAAGGTTATCCGTGATAATCTTGATGCAGTCCCTTCTGAGGAGGAAGAGGAAAAATGAACTCTCTTGATGTTCTCTCTTTTATGCATTTCTAGCTAGACCAAAAACTGATTTATGTGGTCTTCTAGATTGTAATAAGTGCCAATTTGTTGGACACAACTCCTTTGCATGAATGGTATTTGAAGTTTATGTCATACCTTCTGCACCACATTCTGCATGATGGTTTTTGAACCCTCTGTTCTACCCTCTGCAAGAATTAAAACTACCCTTTGCACGTTGGTCATGAACACTATGTCATACCTTCTGCAAGAAACTTACTCTTCTTTTTCAACCTACATTCATCTTCTTTTTGATGTGATGAAAAGGGGGAGAAAATTGTGTTGAGGGAGAGTACCTAGCTCTGTATTGGTTATAGAAAAATCCTTGATTTTCTATAACTCAATGGGTCGTAGAAGGCTATACCATCTATGGTATAGAAGCCTATGAGACTGATACAGCTCATAATCGCAACCTTCTGCAGGGAATGCGATTCGTGATCTTTTTAAAGTCACTATTGCTGGGAGTGCAGAAATGAAATACCATCATTTTTGTCGGGCTATATACAGAAGCTCCACGCTCTGTATTAATCACAGAAGCCTTTGTGCTCTGTACAACCTTCTTCATAACAGAAGCTTCTATGCTCTGTTATACAGAACCTTATGGTACTGTAAAAACGCGAGACTCATACTCTCATCTATTTAGGGGGAGTTAGGGGGAGTTCTTGCAAACATATTTCCCTCAACGATGAATGTTTTGTCATCATCAAAAAGGGGGAGATTGTTGGAAAAGGTTTTGATGATGAGCCAGACCTCTGTGCCACAGAAGGTCGAACATTCTTGGCTTTGATGATGAGCCTGACCCTCTGTACTACAGAAGGTTGAACCCTCTGTACTACAGAAGCTTCTTATATTAAGGGCTTTATGTAAGAATTATTCTTGTAATTAAATGATTAGTTATCAATTATTTAATTACGAAATATATATTATCTGATTAAGATATTCATCTAATCAGATTACCATGATTTGATTTTCAAATAATCATATTGGAGATAATATTTCTTGTAGAAGGAAATGTATCTTCTATATATGGAAAGGTTCTATTATTTGGTCTACAGGCTTCTGTGAGCTTACTTGATCAATATACGAACATTATTTGATTGCAAATCACCACCACCTGTCCAGATACACTCTCACGTGTGTTTTTATCAGGATGGAATTGACTTCAAGTCATTTGGAAACAAATCAACGATTGTTTCCACCTGTAGAAGGTTATCAAGCAGAACCTTCTGCGATACCTTCTGTGGTGCACTATTCATGGAAAATATATCATGATCTTATTCTGATTTATTTTCTGAATGCTTGCACGTGTATATCATTCTGTTTATTTTGTAAACTAACTTTTAATTTCTTGTTTTGCAGATTTCGTTTTTATCTTTTCCCATTTAAGTTTTCTTCTTAGCCTTTATGTATAAATAGCCACGCCCTCTCTCCCATCAATCATATCAGACAATTCTTTTCTCCCATTCTGTCCAGAGAGAGCGTGTGCTTGAGCTTGCTTTAGTTCTTTCATTCGTTCGAAGTTAGTCACACGAGGAGCACTACCGACGGACGGCTGCATCGTTGGTGAAGCCTTCTGGGAGAGTGACTCGGGGGCTCGAGGGACTCGGCTGGAAGCTGCAGGAGACGTTGTTGGAAGCGTGTGTACGTGGGCAACGTGCAGCGGGCCGGAGAGAAGGGCTGAACCTCGGGAGCACAGAAGGTGAGGGACTGACCAGCTTCTGTTGTGTAGAACTCTGTGTGCAGGAACCTAGGACGGAGGCTGCCGTCTGCTTGCGTGGGGTTTGCCGCGTGCTTGCGCAGGGTCTGCTGCGTGCTTGCGTAGGGTATGCTACGTGCTTGTGTGGGGTACGCCACATAGTCGCTATCTCGAGGAGATCGTGCAGGTCGTGTGGAGCCGCCGGAGGGAAAATCCATCCTTGAACAGGGGTTGCTGTTCGCTTGCGTAGGGTCCGCTACGTGCTCGCGTGGGGTACGCCACGAAGTCGTTTTCCTTAAGAGGATTGCGCATTTGGTTACTTTGTTAGTCACGTTAACGCGTGCAACCTTCTGTTGTGCAGAATCTTCGGATCTGTATAACCTTCTGTAGAACAGAACCTTCAGGTCTGAATCTACTTTAGTGCAGAACCTTACGGTCTGTACAACCCTCTGTAGTACAGAACCCTACGGGTCTGTGCATACATTTTACTTGTCACTTTTGCTACAGAACCTCACGGTATGTTCAGTAGAAGGTCGACTACTCTTGGTACAGAATCTTTCAGATCTGTGCTTTTCATCTAGGTCATTTTCCTATACAGAACCTTCTGTTGTGGATTGACATATTCGACACAGAACCCTATGTGTTGTGCCTACCTTCTTTGACACAGAACCCTCTGTGTTGTGCCTTCCTTCTTCGACACAGAACCCTCTGTGTTGTGCCTACCTTCTTCGACACAGAACCCTCTGTGTTGTGCCTACCTTCTTCGACACAGAACCCTCTGTGTTGTGCCTACCTTCTTCGACACAGAACCCTCTGTGTTGTGCCTACCTTCTTCGACACAGAACCCTCTGTGTTGTGCCTACCTTCTTCGACAGAGAACCCTCTGTGTTGTGCCTTACTCTCTACGATACAGAACCTCCTGGTCTGTATTGAGCCTAAGTTACTATAGTACAGAACCTTCGGGTTTGTGCTACATAACGAGCCTCTACGGCACAGAACCTTCTGGTCTGTGTTCTGCCACTCAAGCCTCTATTGTACAGAACCCTACGGGTTTGCTTTTGGTTGCTATCACTTGTGTAATTTGTACTGAGATACATTTGAGTGGAAACCATCCAAATATCTGGGTGAAGAGTGGACGTAAGCAATTTGCTGAACCACTATAAAAATCCTTGTGTCCATTAAACAAATTTGCGTACACAATCAAACATTCTGTCTTACAGAAACTTACAGGCTCTGTTTAACAGAAGCTTTTCATTCCGCTGCGGGGTAAAACGAAAAAGGGTTAAAATCCAATTTTGGAGATTAACACTAATTCACCCCCCCTCTTAGTGTAACAATATATTATGTTTTACTACCAAAAGCGACCTTGTTTTAGTTACACCAATCTCTAAATATTTCAAATTAGTAAATATGGAAGGCAACTTCAATACAAGTTCGAATGCCCAGAAAAATAACCCATTTATAAATTACTTAAAAAAGATGTGCAATTTTTTTTTTAGTTCTTAAGCATTTGGTGAAATCTATATTCCCCTCATTTATGTATTCAGGGATTCCTCTTTTCCTTCGTTGAGCTATTCCATGCCTATTCAAATAAATTTAATTTTATACTTTTGTCAAAATACTCCAATTTTTTTTTCAATCAATTTATTTCTTGGGATATTTTTAAACATATTTTATAAATCAATATCAATATTTCTAGGACCAAAAACATCGAATATTATTGTCATTTTCTGTATAAGAATATCTATTCCATTGTTTGGGTTTTTATCCGCACCGTAAAATGGCAGCTATTGTTGTGAGGCAGGGTGGACGTACCTTTGTTTTAACAAAGTGATAATCTCCCTTGATTTAGACAAGAAAAATGATCTGTCGGGAACTACATTGTTAACAGAAAAGCTCCAAAAACAACCCCACACGAACTAGAAACTATATATACCATCCTAAGTAATGCATTGGTTTTCAGGATAGGATTCTGGTTCCGATTTCGCAAAGAGAGATGGCGTTGAAGACTTCCTCCCCACTCGTCCTCATGGCAATCCTCCTCATCTCGTCTGTTGCAACCACCACCCACGCCTTCAACATCACCAGGCTCCTCGATGGTTTCCCTGAGTTCAGCTCCTTCAATGGTTACCTTACCCAGACAGAGCTCTTCCGTCAGATTAATCACAGGAAGACCATCACCATACTCGCGGTCGACAACGATGCCATTGGAGCCCTCTCCGGGAGACCCCTGGATGCCATCCAGAGGATATTGAGCAACCACGTTATTCTCGACTACTATGACCAGATTAAGCTGGAGGGTCTCAAGAGGAGGTCGACCATTGTCACCACCATGTTCCAGGCCACTGGCGTCGCCCAGCAGATGCAGGGGTTCCTTAACGTGAGCAAGACCGACGGGAACATCTATTTTGGGTCAGCAATGAAGGAAGCCAGCCAAGACTCCAAGCTCGTGAAGTACGTCGCTGCCCAGCCTTTCGACATCTCCATTATACAAATCAGCAGCCCGATCATCGCCCCAGGGATTGATGTGACCAACCCAGACCTTGTGAGGCCCCCACCGCCACCTCCCAAGAAGTCCCCTGCTGGCTCAAAATCGCCAGCAGAGGCCCCAGTGGCCGATGCACCCGTGGCTAAGGACCCATTTGTGGCGCCTGTGGCCGATGCCCCTGTAGCTGACGGCCCTGCAGCAGATGCGCCAGGCAAGTCTTCTCCTGAGCCTGTAGCGGCTGACACTGTCACACCATCTTCGGGCACACGGGCATTCCTGAGCACGGGAGTTGCTGTCGTGATGGTCTTGATTATGTCCTTGTATTCCGCGTAAAATAACCATGAATGTCATCACATCATCAATTGATTAAATAAGGAAGAAGCAACTAGATTAAGGATCACATTTTTACGGACAAATCGCACTGTCTTGGGTGAGCCCATTCCTTTCACTCCTCGATCTCCTCGATGATATCCCTGACAAACTCTTCGTTGCCTATGTCGCGCATCTTGAATCAACCATTCATGGCTGTTCAAGTAAGAAAGCATATCTAAGAAATCAGAGATCTCGATTTCCCATGTCTGAAGCAGGAATGACGTAAAAACATAGGAAAAATCGGACATGAAGCACCATAGTTACCAACTCCCAAACGAGCCTCATATGTACCTACTAACGAAGCCATTCTGAATTTTAGGATTGTCTTCTAACGTGCATATAAATGAGGACATTATATATTGATATTCAGTCAACACTCTTCAAGATTATGACAATTATTTATGTTATTGTGCACTTGGATAGCAGGGAAATGTAAATGTAATAAAATTAGTTTGATTATTAATGAAAATTTTGAGCCTTTGTAATTGGTCTTGAGTATGACAAATATGTAAATAAGGTTTGTCTCTAATAAAGCACCATACAGTTACGGACATTAAGGTTTATGAGACATGTAAAGGGTATTTTTGTCTTAATCTTTCTAGCTCATTATGGGCATAAGTTAAGGAAAGATGAAGACTCATAAAAAAATGACATCATTAACATGACTATGAGAGATACTTTTGGCTACACCGCAACATTGACTCATTCATGTTAATGTTGCTAACATTTGTGATCATGATTGTCCAATATATTCAATAGTGTCACGATAGATTTGGTTCAATGTTAGTAGCGTTATTGGTCGGGTAGTTTTTGAGATGTTGTCTCGTATATTGCCTATTGTGTTAGCCATATTTTTCTGCAACTCGAGAGTCATTTCAAAAAGTTTTTAAAACCTTTTAATTGATCATAACATAAAGTACAGAATGTTGAAATTTTATTTTATGATTTTACTATTTGATTTTGTTTTATAAAATTTTAGTTGGGATATAATCATTTACTTATTTATATTTCATAAAACGAGTTGTGTCATGAAATACGAGACAATGAATGCACAATGGCCTATTAATGCGATCAATTTGGTTGGACTTTTGCACACATATGATTTTATTGCTAGTGTGCGGCTTAAGGTGTAGGCTCGTATGTTGATGCTACCCCGTAATGGAAGGGATCGCCACATAATATGCTAACATGTGTTAGGTCTGTCTTCCACTTGCCCTAAACCATAATAGAGAGGTTCCATCGGCTATAGGCAAGTCAGAGAGGTAAGACCCAGATCACCGACTATTATCATACCATTATGTAGTTTTCGCATAGCAACGCTCTAATAATTGAGATTGTATGAAGACGAAGTTTAAAAGATTTATAATAAGCACTTTTCTCGAGGAACGTATTTTTATTTCTGACGATTGTGTCCAAAATATCCATTAGTATTAGGGATGGCAATTTCAGACACTGACACGACCAAATACGATTTAAAGCGGGATTGGGTTTAACTAAATGTGACTTTTATCTAAACTGGTTAAGACCTGATTAGACATGACAAAATATGTGTTCAGGTTCGAGTGTTAAAATTTGATACATTTATAAACATGTATAACCCTTATAATTTTTAATAAAATAATAAAGTTTAATTGTTTTTATTTTATTTTAAACTCAGCCCATTTCACATTAAATTGATGTAAGCCCGAACAAATGAATACATTAGGGTTTTGTTCTCGTCACCCTTTCAAACGTTTTATTTTTGTTATCGTGTTGTCGGCGTCTTGCAAAAAAAATCAAAGTGTTTGTAAATCGTAAGTGTGTAATATAATTTGATTTTTATTTTTGAACCTTTTTCAATTCGCAAGATTCTAATATTTTTTTTTGTCTATTCTAGAATTTTGATTTTGATGATGGAAGGTTTAACCCAAACCCTAAGGTTAAGGTCACATTCGCCAGACTTTGATGAGATTGAAAAATTAGGTGATGCAGATGAAGTTTATGATGTGAGTGAAATACAAGAAGAATCACAAAAAGCAAAAATAAATAATAGTCAAGGCAAAAGACTAAAGAAGCCGACTTCAACCGTGTAAACTTTTTTAATCGTGTTAACGTGAAGACGACCAAAGGAAAGATGTTAAACAAAGCCATTTGTAACGCATGCAAGACCGCTATTATTTGCGATAGTAAGTATGACACATGTAATTTAAAGATGCATATCAATGAATGCCCTAGAAAAGGTCGTGATGTTGGTCAAATGATATTATCTACTTATTTGAAACTAAAAAGCACAAAATGACAATGATGTATGTCATGAGTTGATGGTTGCTGCCATTGTTAAGCACGACTTACCTCTTTCATTTGTGGAGTATGATGGAGTTAGAGTACTTGTAGAATATATAAATGAGAATATTGTGCATATCTCTAGAAATACTTTGAAATCTGATTTGATGAAGACATTCATAAGAGTAAAAGTGAAGATAAAAAATATGTTGGATGATTGTCCGAAAAGAATTTGTTTGATATCTGATTTATGGATTTCAGTAGTTAGTGAAGGATATAATCTATTATGGCACATTTTGTTGATAATAATTGGATCTTATAGAAGAAAATTTTGAATTTTTTTTACATGCCATCTCCACATTCTGGTATATCTTTAGCTGGTAAAGTAATGTTGTTGTTGAGTGTTTGGGGAGTAGATACTAAGTTATTTTTATTACGTTGGTTAATGCATCTGCCAATGTTTTGTTAACGGAGCTATTGAAGGCATAGTTGAATGCACGGAATGTGCTTATCTCTTCGGGTGATTTCTTTCATGTCTGTTGTTGTGCACACATTATCAATTTAATTGTTCAAGAAGGTTTGAAAGAGATAGATGCTGCTGTGAAAAAGGTCAGAGAAAATATTAAGTAATCTCAGGCTAGGAAGATTAAATTTATTGAGTACGTGAATCTATTTAATCTGTATGAAAAGATAGGTTTGATATACGATGTTCCAACTCGTTGGAGCACTATACATCTCCTGCTTGATGGGGCAATTTATTATAGACAAGTATTCAATCACTTAGAGTTGAGTGATGCAAATTATAAGCATTGTCCTTTGAAAGATGAATGGAAGAAGATTGAGAAAACTAAAAACTTTTGGAAGCTTTTCTGTGAGATCACTTGCATGTTTTCTAGGACAAAGTATGTTACCACAAACTTGTACTTACAATCTATTTAGAGAGCATATTATATGCAATAGAAGAGTATGAACAAAGATGATCTTTACTTGAAAGTTATGGCAACAAGAATGTTTAATAAATATGAAATGTATTGGTCAAAACTCAGCACAATCTTGGCAATTGCTTTGGTATTAGACCCTCGATGCAAAATTCATTTTATTGAATGGAGTGTACGCGCCTTCCAGCCTAGCACGCGCGCGGCGGTTCGGACGACCGAGGATTCGGGCCCGGTCCTCCAAGATCCAATTTGGTCGGCGTAACGACTCGAGCGTCGGACGCTGCGGAAGGAAATTGGGTGGGCCCTCCCTTGGTTTCCAAATGGGCCTACAGTGCGCTTCGCCAGTCATCTCCAGTTCCTTGGAGGTGCAGGCGAAAGGTCTGCGCTAAGGCTCGCGTTGCCATTACCCATCCAAAATGGCTCCGTAAAAACAGTTGTTGTTTAACTTGGGTAAACTATATGGAGTGGTCACCGACTTAAGTTTACAAAAAAGGTGGCTTAAGCCCGAAAACCAGAGCGAGTTCGGGGATTTCTATTTACTAACAATTACATTCTAATATGTGGAAAAGGAGGTGGCATTTGCTCCAAAAGATTTGCTTTTGTTTAACGGGCGTTGGACCCGATCTAGGAGTTGGGCCAGGCTCGTATCGACGTTTTACGGACGTTGGACCAGAATTTAGGTTTGTTTGATTAAAAACCGGCACACGACATAAATCCTAAGAGCCTAAAGCACGCGCATAACCACACCCTATTATTTAGTTAAAAGGGACGGGGAAGGGTGGTGACTGCGGGCCTATACACTTGGTTTGCAGCCCGTTACAAGTGGATTTGAAAATGTTTCGAGGAGGCCCGCACTTCCCCTTGTACCTTTAATGACGGTTGAGGCTGCTTGAAATCTTCGGACCGACAGTTTTTTAAACCGCGATAGATCCAACCAAATGCGGTTTGATACGATTTGATACAAGCGCCTTCGAGTAATCTTCGGTCTTTGACATCCATCTTGTCGGATTCTTGCATCTCTCGATCGGTGTTCATGCAAAGAAGATGTAAACTTGATTAGTTAATTCTCATTGAGACATGTCAATCAATCAAAATCACATAATTGAAACAGAAATCTAAGAGGCAAGCGTAAATTATTATGGGGTCAAAAGGATAAAGATCCAACCATATATTAAATAGATAAATTAATGGCAATCATGTTTGTCAAATATTAAACAAATCTAAAGGTGGAAGTACATTTAATGCAAGAATGAAGTTGAACACATATGCATATGCTGATCTGAAAAGAAGGCATGACTTCACTTAGAATTGTTTGATTTAAGTGAAATAAAAGCCTACAGGTTCATATCTTAAAGGAGAATTTACATGCCAATTTCACCCACATCTAACAGTAGAATCTCAAAACTCAAGGAACAAATGTGGCTGTCCAGGGAAACTGGACAACTTATGTTAACCATGCTGTTACCATTATATTTTAATCATTGATAATCCAATCAGGTCGCACAATACTTTTACAGTCATGCGCCGAAGATATAATATACTTAATTTTATTAAAATCCAATTGGTAGGATATCATTTCATAAGACAAAGAGAGTAATTCGGCCTCTTGCTTATGAGATCCTCGGCCATTTTCATTAATTACAGTAGACTGACGAATAAATAAAAATTCATAACATTTCATTCGCTCATCAAAAAAATATCAACTTTTACCAGAAGCTAGATAACTCAATCAAGTTTTAGCATGCCAAATTTTGAGAAAAATGGACATGTAATATATTGCCAGCATAATGAAGAATTTGGACCTTTGGACTGGGCATGTTCCAATCAAACAGGATGACATATCGGTTTTACCACTGGTGCTCAAAGTTGCTCCAAGTAGAAACTTTAAAACAAAAGTTGTAGCGGATTAAGAAATCTAGCTCCAGGTTTCAATTTCAGTCCATTTAGAACACTATGCATTCCACTGGTGATTTGACCAGGATATGTGGCTTTAGTGGAAAAAACATAAAAGTTTTAGAGGATTTGGAGAGGCATCCATTCCAATTGATTTCGAATTGAATGGAGCTTTGATGCTCGAGTTGTGTTCGAAAAAACTACAACAACTATCCCACTTGTATACAAAATCAAGCTATTTTTTTCGAACAGATGAAACTCAACCAGTATTAAATGAATAAGCTTAAAATACGAAAGTTATAGCAGAACAAAAAAAAAGGTGACTCCAAGTGATTTCAGATGAATTCGAGCTATACAGATCAAGATAGGTCTGATAGAGTGCAACCGCGTGCTCCGCGGATGTGCGGAATAGGGCTGCTTCATCCTCCAGCGTTTAAAGAGGAAACCATCAACAAAATTTGTTTTTTTTTTTGAAAAAATTTTCAATAGAGAAGTTATTTCCCATTAAGAAAGGAAGTTAAAGAGTCGAAAAACAGCTCAATCCACACAATAAGCAAAGAATTACGACAAACAATCTCAAATACATGCATCAGCAATGAACATCCTTATTCCAGCTTGCGTATATCCCAAAAAAAAAAAAGATCAATCGCAGCTGAGGTTGCACACATATAATGCTAATATACAACTTGTCAACGAAACACAATAAAAATAGGAAGATAATGGACCTGATCGTGCGTGATTTCGAGTTTGCCATCTTCGGTTATGACATCCCGACGTTTTTTGAGATTTAAGGGGGTATTGTAATATGCGTTCATGCAAACAACAGCAACAAATGAGGTTTGCTCCTCAGTTGGATGCTCGTGATGAGAACATCTGGGACGTATCATAGATTGATATACGATGCCGGAGTTGACCAATCCAGGAACATACAAGCTTCGAGCTCCTCCACTACTCTTCGCCTCTTCGATATCATGTACCCACAGAATATAAAAGGAAAAAAAAGCAAGTAGAAAAGAAAGTTTAAATGCCATCGTATGGGGAACCGTATGGGGGACAAACAAACAAGAAAATAAGTGAGTTGCTCACCAATACCGGAGTGCGGAAGAAGCACGACAAGAAGGGAGGGTGGTCACCATTGTCGGTGCGGCTATCAACAGATTTGGGATGGCGGCACTGAGATGATGAGAAGACCAGACCCGTTCAGTCTAGCTTCTGGTGCGGGAAGACCTGAAATCGGCACCACAGCTCGTGGGACTTGGTGCCAGAACCTCAAGGATGCTTGTTGCTGGAAGAATACTCATTGTTCAAAAGATGTGATCACGATTGGCGTAGCATTACCATCCATTTGGGCTGCTACAATTATCCTGCACAAGCGAGCAAACACGTTAGAGCATAAGATAGCTTCTCACGGTGCTGATGTTCAGTGCGAGAAGCTTGGATGGGGACACGGGCTGCTTTCTTCGAGACTGTCCTCTAATCTCATTGCTGCTGCTACTTTCTGGAACGGAGCTGGTTCGGGACGGCTAGAAGTTCAGGGCCTTTGCAGTAAGCTGATAACTCTATGAAAGTAGAGTTATTTATGTCAATTTCATACATAGGATTTGTTAGATTTGTAAAATATTGCGCTTATTTCATATTATTTCTTGTTATTTTACATTATTCTCGAGAATTTGGATACTGCCGAATTTTGGGTTTATTTCAGATAAAAACGGAAACAAGAAGATCTCGGCTTATCTAGAAAGATTCTGGGCAAAGGAAAAGACTTGAAGGTCACGTGGGAGGAGGACTAATTGAAGAGAAAAAGATTTTATCCCAGATTTTCAGAGATTCTCTAGGTTTTATTTCTTTAGGACAATAAAAGGACTTTGTTCCATAAGGCGAGAAAACAGGATTCGACTAGAAGAGGATTCGACGATGAGAGGACTTCGACGAGGGAGAAGAAGGGAGTTAGCTTATTGTTTAAGATGCTTTTCTTTTATTGGAATTGTGTCTCGAAAACAATGCTCGACTAAACTTTCTTTGCTAGGAATATGTTGAACCAAATTGCGTAGTTGAATTTCCTGAACTCGTTTAGAACAAATTCGTACTTTGGATGTTTATTTATTTCATTTGATCTTAATGCATGCAATTTGTCTGATCACCGAATTGTATTGATTTGTTATCCTAACTTAAACTCGGGAGAGGAATTTTAGGATAGAACGGGAACGAAATAACCTTGGTTAATGTCGCGGGAGCGAATTGGCTAGTAAGTAGTATCGGGAGATATACTTCTAGGTAACCAATAAAGGATTTAATTTTAATGTGTTCTGGCCTTCGTAATTCACTATAGGGATATAGGTTTACGATGGTTTAGGATAATCCTTTGTAAACTCGGGAGAGGCACTTAGGGACATAAGAATCCGGTTAGTAAACAGAATTAGTATGAATTTGGGATAAACGAGTGAAAGGGGTTTAACGAAACAAGAAGGGGATACTTGATCCTAGGCTTTTCCGTCTATTGAATTCCGATTCTTTGCTTCGATATTTATTTCTTGCTAGTTTAATTTTTCAGATTTAAAAACTCAATTTTTCTTATTTGCTTGGCTACATAAAAATTGCAATTGTGTATGCTAAAGGATTTTAATTGCTATCCTCGTGGGAACGATAATTCTACTCATATCTATATTACTTGTTGCGATCCGTATACTTGCGGTGTGCGAATTCAGCGATCAAGTTTTTGGCGCCGTTGCCGGGGATAGATTTTGGAATCTTTTACTTTCAACGAAAGCAATTTGTGTGGACCAAGTAGTTTAATTTTTTCTTTCTCTCTTTTTCAGGTGTATGCGCCCGTTCGCACAGCGAAAATTTTTTTGCATTCGATCCCGAGATTGAGAGGACATTTCGAGCACTCAGAAGGAGTCAACGAAGCACGATGGCAGATAGAAATCCGAACAATGGCAATAATAACGAGATTCAAGAAGTTAATCCGCCAGTTCCGAGAAGGATGATGCGAGACTTCGCTCAACCTACCCTATATGAGCCCACCAGATTTCTTCGTCCAGCAATTCAGGCTCAGAATTTTGAGATCAAGCCGTCCATACTCCATATGATTGAGAACTCAAGTTTTGGAGGCTTGACAAACGAAGACCCTCACTGGCACCTCACTCGCTTCGAGGATTTATGTGACACATTTAGATGCAATGGAGTGTCAGCCGAGGCAGTCCGAATGAGATTGTTTCCGTTTTCGTTACGGGACAAGGCTCGATCATGGCTTTATTCCTTGCCGGAAGAGGCAGTCCGATCATGGAGGACCTTTCGAAGCTATTCTTGGCAAAATACTTCCCACCGAGCTGAATCGTATGGATCAGGAACGAGATCACAACCTTCCGTCAACATTCAACTGAATCCATGTATGAAGCTTGGGAGCATTTCAAAGAATTATTACGTCTATGCCCACACCATGAGATCCCGAAGTGGATGCTCGTGCAAAGCTTCTACGATGGTTTGGCAGATTAGCTTCAATCCACAATGGATTCTGCTGCAGGAGGAACTTTGATGAACAAGACACCTGAGGAATCTTTGGAGTTGTTCGAACAAATCGCCAACAACGGTCAGCGGAAGACATCAACAAGAGGAGTCGCCGGGCTGCATCAAATGGATACAGTGACATCTATAAACGCTCAGCTTGAGAAGCTCACCAGGGAAGTCGCTGCTCTACGAACTCCAAAACCGATATCTAATAGCATGAATTATGATGTGCTGGTCAAGGTCGATAAATTTATATTCCCAGCTGACTTTGTCATTTTAGATTATGAAGAAGATCGTGAAATTCCAATCATATTGGGAAAACCTTTCTTAGCCACAGGACGAACTTTAATTGACGTACAAAAGGGCGAACTCACCATGCGTGTCCATGATCAAGAGGTAACTTTTAACATATGTAATGCCGTGAGTATTCCTAACGAGATTGATGAATGCAGCTTCGTAGATGTGAATGATGAAATCTTGTATGGAGAATTGTTTGAAAAATACGTGGTTACACTAATCGAAGAGTGGCCACAAGAGGATGAACCAGAAGGTGTTGTAACGAATAGTGATGAAGCTGAGATAGAGCAGGCTGTATATATGCGTCATGTGCCATGGGCTGAACCATTGGAATGCCCCATCTCTGCAGCAAAACCATCAATAGAAGAGCCGCCGAAGTTAGAACTTAAACCGCTACCGGAGCACCTAAGGTATTCATTTTTAGGTTCAGGTAGTACTCTTCCAGTTATTATTTCGGCTGCATTATCTAACAAACAGGAAGAGGAACTATTGCGAGTGTTTCGAGAACACAAAACAGCTCTTGGATGGAGCATTGCAGACATTAAGGGAATTAGTCCTACGCTATGCATGCACAAGATCAGGCTTGAAGACAACAATAAAGCTTCGATCGAGCAACAGAGGAGGCTCAACCCGAATATGAAAGAGGTGGTAAGAAAAGAAATAATAAAGTGGTTAGATGCAGGACTCATATACCCCATCTCAGACAGTTCGTGGGTGAGTCCAATTCAGTGCGTTCCAAAGAAAGGTGGCATGACCGTGGTGGAAAATGAAAAGAACGAGCTCATCCCAATGCGAACAGTCATCGGTTGGAGAGTTTGCATGGATTATCATAAACTAAATGCAGCCACCTGCAAAGATCATTTTCCTTTACCTTTTATTGATCAAATGCTTGATCGTTTGGCTGGAAAAAGTTTTTATTGTTTTCTTGATGGATATTCAGGTTACAATCAAATCGCAATCGCACCGGAAGACCAGGAAACGACAACATTCACCTGCCCTTATGGAACGTTCGCCTTCCGCCGGATGCCTTTCGGATTGTGTAACGCACCTGCCACTTTTCAAAGGTGCATGACTGCAATTTTTTCTAATATGATCGAACAAAGTATTGAGGTATTTATGGACGATTTCTATGTTTTTGGATTATCTTTCGAGAATTGCCTTGATAATTTATCTACGGTGCTTACACGATGCGAAGAAACTAATCTTGTTCTCAATTGGGATAAATGTCACTTTATGGTGCATGAAGGAATTGTTTTAGGCCACCGAATTTCAGAAAGCAGAATTGAAGTCGACAAAGCTAAGGTGGAAACAATTGAACGCTTACCACCACCTTCATCTGTGAAGAGAGTGCGTAGTTTTCTTGGCCATGCAGGTTTTTATAGAAGATTTATCAAGGATTTCTCCTAGATAACGAAACCACTTTGCAACCTGTTGGAGAAGGATACTGCCTTTGTCTTTGATGACAAATGCATGGAGGCATTCATCGAGCTTAAAAAGAGGTTAGTTTCTGCACCAATTATTGTTGCACCAGATTGGTCAATGCCTTTTGAGCTAATGTGTGATGCAAGTGACTATGCTGTGGGAGCTGTGCTTGGCCAGAAGAAAGATAAGGTATTCCATGCAATTTATTATTCTAGTAAAACCTTGGATAGTGCACAGGTAAATTACACAACCACGGAGAAAGAAATGTTAGCCATAGTTCATGCTTTTGATAAATTCAGATCTTATCTTATTGATCGAAAGTTATTGTACACAGTGACCATGCAACAATAAGATATTTAATTTCAAAGGCTAATGCAAAACCGCGACTAATCCGATGGGTGTTATTGCTTCATGAATTCAATCTTGAGATTGTGGACTGGAAAGGAGCGGACAATCCGGTGGCAGACCATTTATCAAGGCTAGAAAACAACAACAGGATCCTAGACGGAACACTTATAAATAATGCGTTTCCTGACGAACAACTGTTTGGGGTTGATGTGGCTACACCATGGTACGCTGATTACGTGAACTACATTGTAGCTGATATCCTACCACCGGATCAATCATACCAACAAAGGAAAAGGTTTTTACATGATATTAGATATTACTTTTGGGATGAACCGCTTTTATTTAAAAAGTGTGCAGATCAAATCATTCGAAGATGTGTACCGGAGGAGGAAATGCAGAAGATATTGAAACAGTGCCACGCAACGCCTTATGGTGGGCACCACGGTGGCCACAAAACTGCGACGAAAGTTCTTCAATCAGGTTTTTTCTGGCCTTCACTATTTAAGGATGCACACCAATTTGTTGCTCATTGTGATCGTTGTCAACGTGTTGGTAATATATCTCGCCGCGATGAAATGCCTTTGAAAAATATTTTAGATGTTGAAATTTTTGACGTATGGGGGATTGATTTCATGGGACCATTCGTTGATTCATTTAGAAACCGATATATTCTTGTAGCTGTGGATTACGTGTCTAAATGGGTAGAAGCTATTGCTTTGCCTACTAACGATGCTAGTGGAGTTTTGAAGTTTCTAAAGCAGATATTCACACGATTCGGGACACCTCGTGCAATTATAAGGCATGGAGGTTCACACTTCTGCAATGTCAAATTCAATGCCCTCATGAAGAAATATGGCGTGAATCACAGGGTACCATTGGCCTATCATCCTCAGACGAGTGGCCAAGTTGAGGTATCCAATAGAGAAATCAAAAGAATCTTGGAAAAGACTGTTAGCCCAAATCGGAAGGATTTGTCGCGCAAATTGGATGATGCTTTATGGGCTTATTGGACAACTTACAAGACACCAATTGGGACCTCACCGTACAAATTGATTTACGGGAAAGCTTGTCACTGACCCGTTGAGCTGGAGCACAAAGCATTTTGGGCAATCCAGAAGCTTAATCTTGATCTTGAAATTGCAGGTAAACAACGATTACTTCCACTCGATGAACTTGAAGAATTTCGCCTGGATGCATATGAGAATTCCAGGATCTATAAAGATAAAACGAAGAAATGGCATGACCAACGCATCAAAGATCGATAGTTCAAACCAGGCCAACTCGTTTTACTTTTTAACTCACGTTAAAAAATGTTTCCTGGCAAATTGAAATCTCTTGATCAGGGCCGTTCAAGATTACCCAAATGTTTCCGTATGGAGCTCTTGAATTGGAGAGGTTGAATGACCAAGGTAGGTTCAAAGTAAATGCAAGTAGAGTGAAGCACTATTTGGGAGGAAGTGTCAATCAAGGACAATCGACATTGTTGATGAGCAAAGTATGATTACTTGGGAACGTCAAGCCGAGGACGTAAAACCAAGCGCTTCTTGGGAGGCAACCCAAGTTCTTTCTTATTTTTTTCGTTTTCGTTGGTCTAATTACTTTCATTTCGATTGTTATTTCAATTTAATGTCTTCAATTGTCATGTTTAGTGGTGAAAAGCAGAAAAGTCGGGCAGTTGCATCGCAGACGGATGGGAAGCCACAGAAAGTGCTGCTGCACGGAAATTTCGTGCAGCTGCACCGCCGAGAACACAAAGCCACAGAAACTTCGTGCTGCTGGACGGGAATCTCATGCAGCTACACCATGACGACCTCAAATGCACAGAAACTTCATGCAACTGCATCGGATATCTTGTGCAGCTGCACTAAAAAAAAAAATTTTGAAAAAAAAAGAAAACCTCGACAATTGTTCTTTCTTACCCTAATCCATTTATTTATCTTTTCCAGGGAAGTGATCACGCACCTAAAATCACGAAGCAGCACGTCTAATGCCCGAGCACTAAACGTATAGCGACCCAGATGCTATAGCGGAGTGAGTACACATACCCTCTCTCTCTCTTTTTGAGTATATCTCACTTATTCACTTTCGCACCAAGGACGTTGCTTTATTTAGGCTTGGGGGTGTCGTGTGACATTGAGTGGTATTAAATTTGGACGTGATATTTACTAAGGGTGAGTCATGTTTAAGTACTCCTCAGCGTAGCCTTAGAAACTTGAACAGGGAATGTCTTTATTCAATGATGCGCATAAGGTTTGCATTCATAAGTGCGAAAAGATGAAATTCATTGCTTAGTGTGTCAAATTTTTCGAATTAAAAAAAAAAAGGATCTCCCAGTAGTGACGAGTGGAGTAGCCTGAATTATCTCTTGAAACGAAGTCTTTGGTCATTGTGTTAAAAAAAAAAGACAATAAGGTTGCCAAGGCTCTGAGTACCAATGTTCAGGTAAAAATTGAAAACAAAAGAAAAAATAGAGAAATGATGTTGCCTGAATATGTGCTTGTGATGTGAGTCTTCCATGCTAGCTTGAGTTATTGATCCGAGGGGTGCCTTATCACCTAATGCCTTGGTTCAACTGAACCGGGAGTCATTGATTGAAAGCTTGCTACATGAGCTTTTACCGGAACTAGATGATACATTTAGAGTCGTGCAACCGTAAAAGAAAAAACAAAGAGTAATGATCGTAAAGAAAAAAAAAAGAAAACCTTTGATAAGTGGAGAGGGATGTTTGTGGTGATCTTTGCAAGTTCCTGGTTGACATGAGCTATTGGGAGTGTATGCTTGTTAATGTTGAGTGTGCAACCTCCTGGGATGAAGTTATTGTATTTTAGAGCTTTTAATGGAGCACGCTAGGTACTGAATGTAATCGAGATGCATGAGAAGAATGCGACCATGTCTGAGAATGTTATGAGAGGTGTTTCCACGTTTGAGTGACTTGGGTTTGCTGAGGAGAGTCGTTTAATTTTTATCTTTGCTCGGGACTAGAAAAATTTAGGTTTGGGGGTGTGATAACTCCATGAAAGTAGAGTTATTTATGTAAATTTCATACTTAGGATTTGTTAGATTTGTAAAATATTACGCTTATTGCATAATATTTCTTGTTATTTTACATTATTCTCGAGAATTTGGATACTGCCGAATTTTGGGTTTATTTCAGATAAAAACGGAAACAAGAAGATCTCGGCTTCTCTAGAAAGATTCTGGGCAAAGGGAAAGACTTGAAGGTCACGTGGGAGGAGGACTGATTGAAGAGAAAAAGATTTTATCCCAGATTTTCAGAGATTCTCTAGGTTTTATTTCTTTAGGACAATAAAAGGACTTTGTTCCTTAAGGCGAGAAAACAGGATTTGACTAGAAGAGGATTCGACGAAGAGAGGACTTCGACGAGGGAGAAAAAGGGAGTTAGCTTATTATTTAGGATACTTTTCTTTTATTTGAATTGTGTCTCGAAAACAATGCTCGGCTAAACTTTCTTTCCTAGAATTATTTGAACCAAATTGCGTAGTTGAATTTCCTGAACTCGTTTAGAACAAATTCGTACTTTGGATGTTTATTTATTTCATTTGATCTTAATGCATGCAATTTGTCTGATCACCAAATTATATTGATTTGTTATCCTAACTTAAACTCAGGAGAGGAATTTTAGGATAGAACCGGAACGAAATAGCCTTGGTTAATATCGCGGGAGCGAATTGTCTAGTAAGTAATATCGGGAGATATACTTCTAAGTAACCAATAAAGGATTGAATCTTAATGTGTTCTGGCCTTCGTAATTCACTATAAGGATATAGGTTTACGGTGGTTTAGGATAATCCTTTGTAAACTCGGGAGAGGCACTTAGGGACATAAGAATCCGGTTAGTAAACAGAATTAGTATAAATTTGGGATAAACGAGTGAAAGGGGTTTAACGAAACAAGGAGGGGATACTTGATCCTAGGCTTTTCCATCTATTAAAGTCCGATTCTTTGCTTCGATATTTATTTCTTGCTAGTTTAATTTTTCAGATTTAAAAACTCAATTTTTCTTATTTGCTTGGCTACATAAAAATTGCAATTGTGTATGCTAAAGGAATTTAGTTGCTATCATCGTGGGAACGATAACTCTACTCATATCTATATTACTTGTTGCGATCCGTATACTTGCGGTGTGCGAATTCAGCGATCAAGTTTTTGGCGCCGTTGCCGGGGATACGTGGCTTTAGTGGAAAAAACATAAAAGTTTTAGAGGATTTGAAGAGGCAACCATTCCAATTGATTTCGAATTGAATGGAGCTTTGATGCTCGAGTTGTGTTCGAAAAAACTAAAACAACTATCCCACTTGTTTACAAAATCAAGCTGTTTTTTCGAACAGACGAAACTCAACCAGTATTAAATGAAGAAGGTTAAAATACGAAAGTTATAGCAAAAAAAAGGTGACTCCAAGTGATTTCAGATGAATTCGAGCTATACAGATCAAGATAGGTCTGATAGAGTGCAATTGCGTGCTCCGCGGATGTGCGGAAGAGGGCAGCTTCATCCTCCATCATTCAAAGAGGAAAACATCAACAAAATGTATGTGTTTTTTTTGGAAAAATTTTCAACAGAGAAGTTATTTCCCATTAAGAAAGGAAGTTAAAGAGTCGAAAAACAGCTCAATCTACACAATGGGCAAAGAATTACGACAAACAATCTCAAATACACGCATCAACAATGAACATCCTTATTCCAACATGCGTATATCCAAAAAAAAGATCAATCGCAGCTGAGGTTGCACACATATAATGCTTATGTACAACTTGTCAACGAAACACAATAAAAATAGAAAGAGAATGGACCTGATCGTGCGTGATTTCGAGTTTGCTAGCTCCGGTTATGACATCCCGACGTTTTTCGAGATTGAAGGGGTATTGTAATATGCGTTCATGCAAACAACAGCAACAAATGAGGTTTGCTTCTCAGTTGGATGCTCGTGATGAGAACATCTGTGACGTATCATAGAGTGATATACGAAGCCGGGGCTAACCAATCCAGGAACATACAAGATTCGAGCTCCTCCACTGCTCCTTGCCTCATCGATATCATGTACCCCATAGAATATAAAAGAAAAACAAAGCAAGTAGAAAAGAAAGTTTAAATGTCATCGTATAGGGGACAAACAAACAAGAAAATAAGTGACTTGCTCACCGATACCGGAGTCAGGAAGAAGGACGACAAGAAGGGAGGGTGGTCACCATTGTCGGTGAGGCTATCCACAGATTTGGGATGGCGGCAATGAGATGATGAGAAGACCAGACCCGTTCAGTCTAGCTTCTGGTGCGGGAAGACCTGAAATCGGCACCACAGCTCGTGGGACTTGGTGCTAGAACGTCAAGGATGCTTGTTGCTGGAAGAATGCTCATTGTTCAAAAGATGTGATCACGATTGGCGTAGCATTACCATCCATTTGGGCTGCTACAATTATCCTGCACAAGCGAGCAAACACGTTAGAGCATAAGATAGCTTCTCATGGTGCTGATGTTTAGTGCGAGAAGCTTGGATGGGACACGGGCTGCTTTCTTCGAGACTGCTTCTAATCTCGTTGCTACTGCTACTGTCTGGAACAGAGCTGGTTTGGGACGGCTAGAAGTTCAGGGCCTCTGCAGTAAATGCCGGAGATGGTCGATGTCATCGTCGCCGAGGTGAGTTAAAGTCGTACTGACCGCCAGTGCCATTGCCTTCTGTTGTTGCCACTGGATGTCGGGTTTGAGCTGGTTTTAAGGGGATTCCGCTGGTGGAACTGAACCTACCTTGGGGTTCGTCGAGAAAGGTCAAAATGAATGAGGAGGATTCGTGTGCAATCAGATGATTGGCAGGGATTGAAATGAAAGAAATGCTTTCGGGGGAAAGGGCTGATGAAAGATCCTCCAAGAAAAACAAGAGGTCTGTCTAGTGAGGGTCCTTCATTCTAGAGAAGAAAGAGAAGCCCAAAAAATCAAGGCCTTCCCCCTCTTTTACTCTTCTTCTTTTTCTTTCAAAATTTTCTCTATTTTCTGAATAGGATCGAATTTCCCGATAGTGGGGGTTTGTTAACTTTTCCTGGCTGTTAGCTGGTGGCCTCGTACGTCCTTGTGGAGGGCGTTCGTTTTCGGGGAGGGATGGAATTCCAGAATTCCCCTCGACTGCAGGTGATTGGGACTGTCCTTTTTTTTTACTAATTTTTAGTGGAAATTAATAAAAATACTTTTTTTTTTTTTTTACTTTTAATCATCTCCTTTCGGCAAAAATGAAATACTCTTTCTTAAGAGAAAAGAAAATGTGAGATCAAAGTTCGGATAAGGACTTGGGGTAAGCGAGTGAGGGTTAGGAATGAGGACGGATAATTGTTTGTTGTTATTATTATCATATTTCATCCTCCGTATGTCTTGTGACTGTGACGCCTGGGATTTGGGGCTTCTTTGTTGTTTCTGTTTAGATGAATTAGGAAATTATCAATTGAGTCCTTATATTTGGTAGGCTTCTCAATTTGGACGGGACTTAAATGACAATTTAGGAAATTGTAGATTAATCTCTAAAATCTCAAATGATTTTGAAGTTCAACAATGCTAAAATTGGGCGTTAAGAAAAGGAAAAAAAATGATATTTTTTGTTATGAAAATTGTTTTGATTTTTGTATCAGATTTGTGAAAGTTACGAGCGAATCTCTCACTTAATAAAAATACAACTACATAATTAGTTTCATACAACTAGTCTTTAATTAAAAATCGATCACCTAATCATGTTTAGGGATGACAAAAAGTGATTTATAAGGTTGACTGAAAATCTTAAAAATCGAAGATTAAAAATAGAATTCGTAATAAAATAAAAATAAAAATGGTGAATGGGCTTAAAATGGGCTTTGGCATTTTGTTACCCCAAAATGAATGATAGACTAATGTCTATGGGCCTAGACTATTTTATTTTAGAATGGACTTATGTAACAAGCTATGAAGTAATGATTTCTTGCACCATAGAATAATTTGAGGTATCATATGAAGTTGTCACAAGCTTTATAGAAGTGATTCTGCAGGATTTTGAAAAATTCGAAGACAAAATTATTTACTCTTTTTGTTGAGTATGTTGTGAAGAGTGGGAGTTCATCTATCAATGCAAATGTTGCTACCAATGCAACTTAGCCTAATGATTCTTGTAGAATCGAAGATGATTTTGAGGTAATATATTTTTTTATAATTTTTGTAACTTTCTTATTATGATAGAATGATGTGATTCTAATAGTGATTTCTATTTTAGGAGTTCGATTCATTGAGTTTGACGTTAGTTCGAATAATCTGAATTGGAGCAATATATTGATGAACCGCGACTAGATAGCAATGTTGATTTAGACTTGTTGACACATTGGAAATGCAATCAATTTCTCTATTCAAACATTACAAGAATGACTCGTGATGTGTGAAGTGTGCCGATCTCTACTGTGGCTTCGAAATCCACATTTAGTACTACAGGTAGAATCCGAGACCAATATCGAGGTTCATTAAAATCAGAAACTGTTGAGGAACTTCTTTGTACAAGGGATTGGTTTTATGGAGAAGGCATTAATAATTATTTAAGTTAATTAGATTTTAATTATTCTAATGTATATTTTACATTTTTTCAAAGATTTCAACAACTTTTTTAGAAGATTTAACAGCTGATGTGGTCGGTCCGGACATTGAAAATACTACTCCGTCAAATTTTGATTTAAGTTGAAAAACTGAGTTGGTGATATTTGACATCTTTTTAGTAATTTTCTAATTTAGAATACATGAATTTTGAATGAATATAATTTTTGATGCCATATTATAGTATTTATTTAAAATGTTAACTTGTTAACACGTTTATTAATTTTGTTTGTTCCCGAATTTTATTTGATGACGTGTTCATGTTGGAAACAGATGACGTTAGGAATATTTGGCAAGAACACTAACAGCGGTTCGGATGTGGTTGCCAGTAATGAAAAGATGAATTGTATTAACAAATGATGTCGAACGATGTCTTACAAATAAAAGAAAAAGCTTACAGCTATGAAAAAGAAAAAAGATTGATGATGCGGATGGTGGTGACGCCGTAGACTTGCTGCCGACGCCTTGTGCTTGCGGATTGGAGCGGTGGAATCTGATCTCTGGACGGAATGTGAATGAAGGTTGCAATGAATTTGGATACTAAGGGCCCTAGGAGCACACCTTAGTAACCGAGTGGAGGCGGAATTTGGTTGTCAAGGGCCCGGAAGCTCACCCTGACGATGGAGTGTTGGCGGAGTTTTCGGTGTCAAGGGCCAGGAAGCTCACCCTAACGATGGAGTGTTGGCGGAGTTTTGGTTGTCAAGGGCCCGGAAGCTCACCCTGACGATGGAGTGTTGGCGGAGTTGTTGTGTCAAGGGCCCGGAAGCTCACCCTGGCGATGGAGTGTTGGCGGAGTTTTGGTGTCAAAGCTACGGTTGCTCACTCTGACAATGGAAAGGATACCAATGGCTCTATGAGCTCACCTTGGTCTGGACGCATGATAACTAAAAACTAAAAGGTGATAACAACCAATGCGCTTTCTGGCCTTAGATGATTGTTCCCTTTTTTAAGAAAGATCTTTCCCCTTTTACACTGAATCTTTACGTGCTTAGGATGTCTGCCACGTTCTCAGAATATATTCACAGGTCGTGGCCCTCTTAACTAACTTCAAAAAATATCGGTAACAGCTTGATCCTCGTAGACAACGCCCTTTGTTACACTAAGGGAGGGGGGTGAATTAGTGTTAATCTCCAAATTCGGATTTTAACGCTTTTTCGTTTTATCCCGTAGTGGAAGAAAGCTTCTGTTAAACAGAACCGTAGATAGGTTTCTGTACAACAGAACGTTCAAGTGTGTTCGCAATTTGTTTGATTGGACACAAGTATTTTTATAGTGGTTCAGCAAATTGCTTACATCCACTCTTCACCCAGATATTTGGATGGTTTCTACTCAAATGTATCTCTGTACAAATTACACAAATGATTGCAACTGAAGTCAGATCCAAAGGTTCTGTACAATAAAGGCTTGAGTGGCAGAGCACAGAACAGAAAGTTCTGTACCGTAGAGGTTCTGTACTATAGTAACTTAGACTCAATACAGACCAGAAGGTTCTGTATCGTAGTAAGTTCAGCACAACACAGATCAGAAGGTTCTGTGTCGAAGAAGGTAAGGCACAACACAGATCAGAAGGTTCTGTGTCGAAGAAGGTAAGGCACAACACAGACCAGAAGGTTCTGTGTCGAAGAAGGTAAGGCACAACACAGATCAGAAGGTTCTGTGTCGAAGAAGGTAAGGCACAACACAGACCAGAAGGTTCTGTGTCGAAGAAGGTAAGGCACAACACAGACCAGAAGGTTCTGTGTCGAAGAAGGTAAGGCACAACACAGACCAGAAGGTTCTGTGTCAAAGAAGGTAAGGCACAATACTGACCAGAAGGTTCTGTGTCAGACGTGTTAACCTTCTATAGCACAGATCAAGAGATTCTGTACTGTAAGCGTCAACCTTCTATAGAACAGATCCAAGGATTCTGTATCACAGAAGGTATAGCACAGACCGTAAGGTTCTGTACCAAGAATGTGTCAATCTTTAATAAACCAAAATGGTTCGTATTAGAAATGACTTGAGTTATGTACAGACCGTAAGGTTCTGCACTAGAGTATATTCAGACCTGAAGGTTTTGTTCTACAGGAGGTTATACAGATCCGAAGATTCTGCACAACAGGAGGTTGCACGCGTTAACGTGACTAACAAGGTAGCAAATGCGCAATCCCTCAAGGATAAAGACTTCGTGGCGTACCCCACGCGAGCACGTAGCGGACCCTACGCAAGCTAACAGCGACCCCTGTTCAAGGATGGATTTTCCCTCCGGCGGCTCCACACGACCTGCGCGTTCTCCTCGAGATAGCTATTATGTGGCGTACCCCACACAAGCACGTAGCATACCCTACGCAAGGACGCAGCAAACCCTGCGCAAGCACGTGGCAATCCCTACGCAAGCAGACGGCAGCCTCCGTCCTAGGTTCCTGCACATAGAGCTCTACACAACAGAAGCTGGTTAGTCCCTCACCTTCTGTGCTCCCGAGGTTCAGCCCTTCTCTCCGGCCCGCTGCACGTTGCCCACGTACACACGCTTCCAACAACGTCTCCCGCAGCTTCCAGCCGAGTCCCTCGAGCCCCCGAGTCACTCTCCCAGAAGGCTTCACCAACGATGCAGCCGTCCGTTGCTAGTGCTCATCGTGTGACTAACTCAAACGAATGAAAGAATTAGAGAACTAAAGAAATTAAAACAAATGAAGCTCAAGCTCCCTCTGGACAGAATGGGATGGATGAATTTTTAATTTCGTGAAGTAATGGGAGAGAGGGCGTGGCTATTTATACACACAATTTCAAGAAGAAAATACAAAGGGAAAATATAATACGTAATCTGCAAAATGTGAAATAAAGAATTAGTTTACAAAATGATTTATATACAGAAATAATATATACGTGCAAGTATTCTGGTAGAGAATAAATCAGAATAGATCATGATATATTTTCCATGAATAGTGCACCACAGAAGGTATCACAGAAGGTTCTGCTTGATAATCTTCTACTGATAGAAACAATAGTTGATTTGCGTCCAAATGACTTGAAGTTAATTCCATCATGATAAAAACACACGTGAGAGTGTATCTGGACAGGTGGCGGTGATTTGCAATCAAATAATGTTCATATGTTGATCAAGTAAGCTTACAGAAGCCTGTAGACCAAATAATAGAACCTTTCCATATATAGAAGATACATTTCCTTCCCAAGAAATATTATCTCAAATATGATTATTTGAAAATCAAATCATGGTAATCTGATTAGACGAATATCTTAATCTGATAACTAATCATTTAATTACAACAATGATTCTTACAAAAAGATCCTCATTATGAGAAGCTTCTGTAGAAAAGAATGTTCGACCTTCTGTAGTACAGAGGGTCCGGTTCATCATCAAAACCGTCCCAACGCCCTTACTCATATCGTCTATCGATTTAGATTCGCGTAGACTTAATAGCTTCTCCTTGTAGACTTAGTACGGATCCACACCCTCCATCTTATCTAATGGGCTACAACACAATTCTGCACGGGCCCTGATTAATTTAGGCCCAAGATTTTCTGTCATGTCAACACAAGCCTCCCCTTTTTTGTTGAGGTAACGTATGTCGCCTGAGCATCTGTCAGACTAAAATTCGAAACAAGAGCAAAAAAATCACTTCATTTCCCTCCTTGCAAGTTTCTTTTCGCAAGAAAACTCTTCTTTCTTTTCCTCTTCGACAAACCCTAACTTGCTCATTTTTTCAATCATGTCGGACTACGCCTCTTTCTAATGGCACCATCACCGTGCTGGTCCCCCAGGTGTCGTCAAGATCGCTGATTCCCACGACGAAGGTTTAACCCTCAGACTTGTCCTTGCTCCAGTACTCTTTCCAAAACCTGTGCCCCACAACTTTTTTATCACGGCACATACCATACCCCGTTGCCGAGATGGTTTCGTCGACCCCTTAAACTTGAAAAACAAGAGCGGCTTCCTGTGCTTTCCTTCTATGGAGAAGTCTGTTATCAACAAGTGGTTCGCAAACTGGCTCAAGAAATCGAGCACAAGCTAAAGGTCTGTGAAATTTGGGATTTCTTTCAGTTGCCCATTGCTACCAAGAAATGTGATCCCCGGGTATGCGCGAGTCTACTCCCTTTTTGGAACAGTTCATTGAACTTTTTCTTCTTTCTTGAGGGTCATGCAGGAAAGGGTCACTTGAAAATGGCCAAGGGTGGTAAGCTTGATGCTTGGTGTAAAGAGCAGGAGGTTGAGATTTTCTCCGATTTTGGCTCAACAAATACGTTTTATGCTTTATCGGGAAAAGAGTTCCCAAATTTACTTATGGCAAAGCCAATTTCCTCAACACGGCCGCGAGTAAGATTGCCTTTGCCCCTTTTCTTTTGAGTTTAGTATACTAGAGTCTTCATGAGAATAGTGCATATACAGAGCCCTTTCCTAGATTTCCAGTAGGTGGCCCCTTGTGGCTTATTCACTTACGGTCCTGCATTTGGATGCCTGGATTGATCGGCTTCCATGTGCCTTCAGGGGCCACCAAGATAAAAATGAAAAGATTTTTTAAAGATTTCCAAAAAATAAAAATGGAAAGGAAATATTTTTGCAAATTAATTTGTCACACAAAATCAAATTAAACGAAATAAGGATCAATAAGATCCATCTTAGAAGGGATAACAAATCCCAAGTTCCATTCTTAACTTTGAGAATTTCTCAAAATTCAATGGCTTTGTGAAGATATCATAGAGTTGTGCTTCTGTGTTCACATATTCAACAGAAATAGAATTGTTCTGAACATGATCTCGAATGAAATGATGTCTTAGTTCTATACGTTCAGACCTTGAAACCATAGTCTTCAAGTTGTTGACGCATCCACAGAAGCTGTGCACAGCAACTAGCTGCTGCAACATATTCTGCCTTTGCTGTAGATAGTGCAACAGAAGCTTGCTTCTTTGAGTGCCAAGATATGAGCATATCTCCAAGTAATTGGCAGGTTCCACAAGTACTTTTCCGATCAATTTTTCAGCTAGCAAAGTCTGTGTCGAAGTACCCTACAAGATCAAATAATGATCTCTCGGAATACCAAAGCCTTAGGTTTGTAGTCCAAGAAAGATATCGAAATATCCTCTTAACATAGATTAAATGGGACTCCTTTTATGCTAATTGATATCTAGCACAAAGGGAGACGCTGAATAGAATATCAGATCTGGAGGTAGAATGGTACAAAAAGGACCCTATCATGCTCCTGTAGTGGCTAGGATCTGCATCCTTTCCTATTTCGTCTTTCTCAACAACAACGTTTGTACTCATGGGAGTGGATAAGTGTTTTGAGTTGTTCAACTCATATTTCTTCAGAAGTTGTTTAGTGCACTTCTCCTGATGGATGAAAATACCTTCTGATGTTTAGCGAATCTGTAAGCCAAGAAAAAATGTTAATTCTCCATCACGCTCATCTCAAATTCACCTTTCATGAGTTCTGCAAACTCATTACACAAGGTATTGTTCGTGGATCCAAAGATGATGTCATCTACGTAGATCTGAACTATCAGAAGCTCGGTTTCATGCTTCTTTAGGAGAAGAGTTATATCAACATTTCCCTTTCTATAGCCTTTTCCAATAATAAATTGACTTAATCTTTCATACCAAGCTCTGGGATCTTGTTTTAAACCATACCAAGCTTTATCAAGCTTATATCTATGATCATGTTTTTTCGGATCCTCAAATCCTGAAGGTTGGTCTCCCTAGACTTCCTCCTTAATTTTACCATTTAGAAAGGCGCTTTTCATATCCATCTGAAATAGTTTGAAATCATTGTAACACACATAAGGTAACAGAAGTCGAATAGCTTCAAGGCACGCTACAGGGGCGTATATCTCATCATAGTCAATACCTTCGGACTGAGAATACCCCTTGGCCACGAGTCTGCCTTGTTCCTGACCATAGATTCTGATTCATCAAGCTTGTTGCGGAAGACCCACTTGGTTCCAACAACAGTACGATCCTTCGGTCTATGAACAGGCGTCTAGATCTTGTTTCGTTCAAATTGATTAAGCTCTTCTTGCATAGCAATAATCCAGTTAGGATTTGCAAGTGCTTCATCAATATTATTTGGTTTCTTTTGAGAGAGGAACGCATAATGTTCACAAAAGAGATTCACAGAACGTCTCGTCTGAATCCCTTTCTGTACATCCCCAACGACTTGCTCCATGGGGTGCCTTTTCTTGTAAAGAGTGGGCACTCTGTTCCAGAGATTCTCCTCAGAATCATGATTCTCAAGAAACACCTCAGAGTTTACATCTTGTCCAATGACGGATTGGATTTGTGTGGAATCAATCTTAAAAGGGACAGTGCTCTCTTTCTGTTCTTCAATAGCAGTCAGCCGTGAATTTGGTCCGTCTAATAAGACAGGTTCCTCTGTATATGGAGAATCATTAATGATCACATTAATAGATTCATCAACAACAAGAGTTCTTTTGTTGAAAACTCGATAATCTTTGCTGGATTTAGAATAACCAAGGAAGACTCCTTCATCTGATTTAGCATCAAATTTTCCAACATTATCCTTAGGAGGTCTTAGTATGTAACAAGAACTCCCAGAAGGATGAAATATGAGATATTTGGCACTTTGTCCTTGTACATGAGTTTTTCAAGTGTTTTTCGAGCATGAACACGGTTAGGGACGTAACATACTATGTTAATAGCCTCAGCCCACAAGTTCTTTGGAACTTTGCTTTCACACATCATCATTCTGGTCATATCAAGAAGATTTCGAGTCATTCTCTTAGCTAATCCATTATGTAGTGGAGTATATAGAGCAGAGAAGGTGTGTTCAATGCCATTTATGTCGCAGAACGACTTGAACTCAAGGTTTTCAAATTTTGAACCATGGTCAGTTCTTAAGCTTTTAGGAGAGGTCCCTCTCTCATTTTGCAGCTTTGTGATGAGGCTTTTGAATGCACTGAATGCATCAATCTTATGAGCCAAGAACTTTACCCAAGTGTATCTTGAGTAATCATCCACAACTACCATATCATAGTGTCTGTGGCCCAGACTCTATGTTCTGGTAGGACTAAACAGGTCCATATGTTCAAGTGGTTTTGTGGTGGAAATATAACATTTGCTCTTAAAAGAGACTGTGGTTTGTTTTCCTAAAGAACATGCTTAACATAAGCTATTCACTTCAAAAGAGAGCTTCGGTAAACCTCGTACCGGCTCCTCTTTTGCAATCTTAGACAATAATTGGAAATTGATGTGTCCCAATTTCCTATGCCAAAGATTTGTTTCATCCTTGTAGGAAACAAAGAATTTCTCAGAAGACAGAAGATTGTCTTGAGAAACGATGTAGATGTTCTTTCTTTGTTCAGCAACGAAACTGACTTTGTCGTCTGTGGATCCAGAACATCCTTCTGTGTTAAAGGTTATTATATAACCCCTATCACAGAGTTGGCTCACACTTAATAGACTATGTTTTAATCCTGCAACAAGCAAAACATTGTCTATATGCAATGTTTGTAAACTACCGATAGTTCCAATGCCTTTGATATAGCCTTTGCCATCATCGCCAAATGTCACAGAACCACCGTTCTGTAACTTCAAGCTTGAAAACTTAGAAGGATCCCCAGTCATGTAGTGTGAGCACCCACTGTCCAAGTACCACTCATCCTTCCTGGCTTTAGTTTTCAAGCATACTTGCGATTAAGAACAAGTTAAGTTACAATAGAACTCCACTTTAAGCCGGTTTCATAAGATTGTGACTTGTTCCTAGAAAGAATCGCATTGGATATGCTTATAAACTTCTCGATCTTACATTGTCCAATCATATGTCCAAGCATCCCACAATAGTGATAGGATTTAACTTTTTTCTATCAGTCGATAGAGTTTTTAATCCTTGTTTTGTTATGCTTCTGTTCAGAAGTAGAACATTTCACAGACTCAGATTTCTGCGACACTTCGCAATACTGGGATTGGTCACTGAACATGCTTTATGTGACACATAGCATCCATTATCAGAACAATCAGATTTGTTTCTGTGACATTTATGAGGCTGACTTTCATGTAATAAACCTATGTTAGACTCATTAAGTGAAGAAACCGCTTTGTCACGTACAAGTAGCTCGTCCCACACCTCAGGATAAGGTTCTCTGATAAGAGGAGATGCTTGTGTGCTGAAGATCTCAGCTTCCTTAATCAAGGTAGCCTTTTCTCTTTGGAGAGAAGATAGTTGTGATTGTTTCATCGAGCGATATTTTGATGATAGCTCTTCTACTCTTTCAAGGATTTCAGTAAGAAAGCCTTTAAAATCATTAGAAGAAAGATTAGACTGGGATGTAGAGATTACCTCTTCATCTGAATCAGATTTTGACTTTGAACGAGCCATGTATCATAGATTTGCCTTCTGCTCTTCCTCAGATTCAGATTCATTGTCCTCCTCATCGTTCTAAGCCAATAAGGCTCTTCTTTTATTTCGAGAAGATTTCTGCCTCTCAGTCAACAGAGGACTTTCATTCCTCATACGTCCCAATTTCTTACACTCGTAACATACTGGCCCCTTTTTATCTTCTAGGTTAGAAGACTTGGGTTCAATACTTCGTTTGAAGCGTTTCTTGTAAAAAAGTTTGTTCAAACCTTTTACAAGTAAGGAGAACTCTTCATCTGCTTCTGCTTTTGTCATCTGATTCATTATAAGTAGAAGCTAATGCCTTCAAGGCAATAGGTTTTGTCGTCTGAGGCTCATATGACCGTTTTTCTTCCTCATAGGAAAGAAGAGAACCCATATGCTGATCCAGCCTAAGAGTTGTTAGATCTTTGTCTTCCTCAATTGCGGTCTTCTTAGCTTCCCAATTCATGGGCAAATACTTGAGGACCTTTCTCACCAATTCAGCATGTGTAATTCTTCCCAAGAAGGGCTAAGCTGTTGATGATACTGTTGAGTCTATCATACATTTCTGATATGGACTCATCAGGTTTCATTTTGAAAGCCTCATACTGCTGATCCAGCAGATTGATCCTAGTTTCTTTGACTTGATCCGTCCCTTCATGGGTCAAAACAAGTCAATCCAAAATATCTTTTGTTGTGGTACAAGCAAAGATTCGGTTGTACTCCATAGGAGATAGAGCACGATGAAGAAAGTTGACAGCCATAACATTCAGCTTAATGATTTCCGCTTCCTCATCAGAAAGTGAAACTGTCTTGTCATACTCAACTTTTAGAGCTTGCCCTCTGTATGCGCGCCCTCCAGCCTAGCACGCGCGCTGCGGCTCCACCGACACGAGGATCCGAGCCCGCTCCCCGAGGCCCAATCCGGTCGACATCGCGACTCGAGCGTCGGACGCTGCGGAAGGGCATCGGGTTGAATCCTCCCTTGGTTCCCTAGCGGATCTGTGGGGCGTTTTGCTAACCGTCTCCGGTCCTTGAAGGCAACCGGCGAAAGGCTGTGTGAGACCTCGCTTGGGAAATTCGGGGAGGATCCAGGGAGCGGCTCGTGTTGTCGTCACCCATCCAAAAATGGCTCCGTTTGTAAAAAATGCGTTGTTGTTTAACCTAGGTAAACTATTATGGAGTCGCCACCGACTTTTATTTTAAAGCTTTTAAGTCGGAAAAAGAGCTGATTCGGGGATTCCTACTTACTAGTCCTTACACTCTAAGCATGCGAAGAAGTGGCGTTTGCTCCAAAAGTGTTTGGCTTTTGTTTAACGGGCATTGGACCCGGTCCGGGCATGACTCCGGACTCATGCCACTGTTTTATGGGTGTTGGACCCGATTCCGGCGTTGGACTTGAACTCATGTGTATTTTTTTAACAATTACATGCGACAAAAAATCCTAAAAGCTTAACAGCATGCACCACAACACTCAAACAATAACTTAGATTAAAGGGGGCGGGGAGATGTGGTGACTGCGGGCCTATACACTTGGGCCCGCAGCCCATTACACGTGGAAATTAGTAACTCGGGGAGGCCCGCACCTCCCCTTTGTACCTCCGGTTTGTCGGTTGGGGTCGTCTGAAGCGTTTCCACTCAGGTCCCCCATGCGTCATCTTGAAGCTAGAGATGGAAGCGTACGATCCGTCCGTTCCTCGTCAGTTATCGAAGTTTTGCTTGTATACGCATTCCTCATGTGATTTATGCATAAAAAGGATAAGACGTGCTTAGACATGTTCTAAGCAAGAAAGCACAAAAACTTCATGAGGCAATGAAGTTCGAAAGAGTGACTTACGTGAGGCGTTTGAGTCCGTTGACCTCGAATGCGTCCCGAACGTCACCCGGATTGATGGATTTGTATTTTCACATACGAAAACATCGGGATAGAAAAATGGTTAGTAAACAGTGATGTATGCACGCTAGGAGTGGAGATCACAGACTTAAAAATATGTAAACAACGCGCATAATGAATGATTCTCAACCACGGCAGGTTGGTCGCCTTCCAGAAAAACATGCATAACTTTCGGCTCTGTCCATTAAAACGAGCCTATTTATACTTAAAAGAAAGCTCTTCAAGCCATGAATCCAATAACATAAGTTTCATGTCGATACGAGATATGGAAGATAAGTTATGAACGAAAGAGTGAGGGACCAACATACAGATCTGAATCTTCGACAGTTTTATTGTCTCTCAGAAAAAACGTGTATAACTTTTAGCTCAGTTCATAAAAATGAGCCTACTTATACTCAAAACAAACCTCTTTGAGTCAAGAATCTAATGGCACATGTCTTAGGTCAATACAAGTTCTCGAGAGAAAGTTATGAGTGAAAGAGTAAAGGACCAACATGAAGATCCGAACCTTCGACAGTTTTGATGTCTCTCAGAAAAACGTGTATCACTTTTAGCTCAGTTCATAAAAATGAGCCAACTTATACTCAAAATAAATCTCTTTGAGTCAGAAATCTAATGGCACATGTCTTAGGTCAATATGAGTTCCAGACAGAAAGTTATGAGTGAAAGAGTGAACTGTCATCGTGTAGATCCGAACCTAAGGATGTTTAGGTTCTTCGAAAACACTCCATTCATGTGTAAATGCCGTGTCATTTTAAAACCACTAAAACTTTACGTATGAAACATCATATATAGCTAGTGTGACATGTCTAGAGTATATTTGAAGTTCGACACATGGCGAAAATGTAAACGAACATATCCAAGGGTGCGAAACTCGGTTGTTTGCAACTAGTATAATGTTTTGTTCGAAACTCCTTGGATACGAACTCAAATTGAGCTTGGTTAGTGTCCTTAGAACCGTATTTAAGTTAGAAATCAAATTCAAGGGTTTCGTATGATTCCGATAAGTACACAGAAAGATATGCAGCAAAAACCGAATGTCGCACAGGCAGATCCGAGAAGTACTTGGACTTACCGAGTTGTTGCGACTCGATTGGGGTTTGTAACACATCCCACCATGCTGAGACGTGAGAAAGAGAGGGAATGCGAGAGTCTTGGGCTGCTGGTGCAACTCCGAAACGTCTCTGGAAGTCGGCTCCCGGCTGTCCCAACTTTGCACCTGCGCAAACAAGAAGTCGTCAAAGAAAAAGGAGCCCTTCCGCGAAGCCATGAGGCTGCGGGAGGTGTCGGTCGATCCTTTCCTATCTTTGGACAAGGAAAGACAGGTTGGGGTCGTAAAGGAGGGGCTGCTCAGTCGTTGGGGATGACGAGGGGAAGACGCCGAAGGTTGTTCGGGGCTGCCATCATTCTTTCTTGCCGCGGCCATCGACTTGTGAGGCGACGGCTAGTTCTTCGTGGTTAGGTTGGCTGGTGGGGAGCTTCCATTCTTTCGTGAGCTTACCTTGGTCGAGGAGCTCGTCGAGAAGAAAGGGAGAGCCTCGAAGGATGCTTGGAAGGAGGATTCGTCGTGTGTGTGTTTTGGTGGAGTTGTCTCCGCGTGCTCCTCCTCTCCCCCCCTTCCTCTTATTATTTTTTGAAAGAGACCTTTTGCGGGCTTGAAGACTGGAAAACCTCCGTTGGATTCTAGATGGCAGCCCTTATCCTTGGATTTATGTGCCAAAATGTGTAAATAAACCATTGGACAATTGGTTGCCATGTTACCATCAAACCCCCATTGGTTATTGTCCTATTTTGCTCTATTGTTCGGGGGATTTTGTGGGTGGCTTGTGTGCTGTAGCCATCATCGATGGGGGGCTGTGAAGGTAGAGACCAATTTGGGGTATCTACAGTTTGCCCCTCCTTGCGAGTAAATTTGAAAAGATTTTCTCGTAAGGATATCATAGATACCCCAAATTGTGAACTTGACGCGTTCTCGGTAGATCTGTACCTTGCGATCTCATCAAGAAAATGTTAGTAATAAATGCATTCCCGTGATGTACGGGGGTAATCAAACATGCATGATTATGACATTTATGCATGTCATGTTTTATTTCAATGAAATTTGTTAGGGTGCTTCTGAGCGAAATCGGAGAAGGGCTTTTGGTTCCTCTCATTGCTCGCTTTGGCTTGTGAATAACGTCTCGGTTGGGTTTCAGAATCCCTTGAACTTGGATGTTCATGTACCGGTCGAATGAGTCTTTGTTTGGGTCGAAATCTAGTTTTGGCACAAGGCCTTGTCGATGAGGCTTCAAGTTCATTGTCTGGATGATTAAGGCTAAGGACCTCATCAGAAGTTATTGGAGCATAGAGGTTTCACCGTTCAAGCGAATTCTCCATTTTAAAACAGCTCGTCAGTTGAGTTGCTCCATTGGGGATTGATGTTGATCTTTGATGAACTTTGGTGATCCACCTCAGGGAACGTTCTTTCTTGATTTGTAGGATAAACAACACTTTTGCTCTTGCGACCTCTCATGTAGGCCCTAGTGTTTTAGTTTTGCTCTTTCACTTTTCGCGCTCTGCTTTTAAAGACTTTGGCCTTTGCGCTGATTTTGCTTTTCCTCTATTTATATGCAGGGATTTGCCCTATTTTCTTTCTTCTCCTTCGCTTTGTTGGAGAGGCTTTGGACTCCTCAGGGAATTATATTTCTGGCTAGGTTATGAGGATTTGCCCCATCTTCTTTTCGATTGATCTTTTTGGAGATATCTTTGACTCCTGAAGCATCCCATGGTACAACTCAACTGACAAGCTAGCTCGTTGATGGTACCTCTTCGCTCAAACCTTGTGGTCATTTGCTTCCGGTTTTTGACTACAGGATCTCCGTTGACCTCGATGTGAGGCGATCCTTAGCTCAGTGGGAGTAGTGTGTACCGAAACTTCGACTTTGGCTAGAAAGGGTTAGCGATGGTCAATGTCTGTGTTTGGGATAGAGAATAAATGCTCGATCTCATCCCAGTCTGAGCATCTTTCGTCAAAGGATTCTTTATCCGCCGAGACGCCTGCTTAGGAGAGCTCTAATGTGTTTACGCTCATCTCTCTAGGTAAGTGTTTGGGGAATCGGTTTGCCTTCTCCGATCCTCGCTCAGAAGTGTTTTCTTAATGTGAAACTTTGAGGATGCGAATGATCATGCAAATGCTTAGGAAATGCATACCTTTGGGTAAACAAACCTCTTTGGAGTTCAAGCATGTTTAAGTTATGTGGGAAGGTGCATGTACTCTTGTCCCTCCATAGCTTCTTCGAGGTTAGGCTCGAAAACAGCTTCCACCCGACCACCCTCGCCGTTGCTAGGAGTTTGTACTATACTGTGTGGATGTCCATGTACCTGCACAGTTGACAACGGACATAGACGAAGTTAGCTCATGTACTTCGACTCTCGCTTGGGGAGATAAAGTCAAATGTCTGTTGGGGAGATGAGGTAGGGAATGTCCATCTCGACTGCTGCTGGGGAGGAATATGATCGGATATTATGGGTTCTGGGGAATTAGAGGCATGGCTCCGACTGGGGAAAGGAAGGTATGATTCCATTTGGAGGATGATGATAAATTTTGTTAGAGGGCAGTGTAGATGATAATCCCTCTTGGTATGCTCATCCTTGGTGACAACAAAGGCAATTCCAAAGGTTTGGTTCGAAATTTGCACCCGACCGCCCACACCTTTGTTCGGAATGCAGGATGTTTATGTACTTACATTCGCCAAAGGGCGGAGAACAAGTGTGCTCATGTAACTTATTCCGCAGATGAAGTATTAGAATTGGACTAATACTCCCTTTCATGTCTTTTCGTCATTGTGTCTTTGTCCAATGGAATCAAAGGACTGACGAAATCTACTTTTGCCATGTGTCGTTGTATAGGTTGCTCGTGTACCTACCGAACAAGTGACGAGAAAACAAGTGAGCTTGTGTGACTTGTTTCTTTTAGAGTGAAAATGAAATTTGCTCATGTAATTTCGCTTGTGAGAAAGGTGAAGTAGAGTTATGATACTCCCCTTTTATGTTTCGCCAGTGCATCTTTGTCTGCAGGAATCAAAGGATTGGCGAAACTGCAACAAGTCCTTGGCTTGAAGCTTTGCCACCCTGCCACCTCGCCTTTGTCATAGGAATTGCGAATCATTCGTGTGAGGAGCCCTTGTACCTGCCACGAGACGAAGGACGTAAACGAAATAAAGCTCATGTAACTTCTTTAGCCCTTGATAAAAAGAGTATTGATTGTGTTATTCTCCCTTTCTATGTGAGTTGTCAGTATCCTTGCTCTAATTGAGTCACTAGGGATGCAAAGAAATTTTGCTGACGTAGATTGTTTTTAAGCTCCGGCTTGAAATTTTGACGCCGTTTAGGTGTAATATCGTCGGAGAGCATCCGCTTGATTGCTTGCGGTAGATCTCCTCCATCCATCTTTGTTAGGATGGTTGCTCCTCCTGAAAAGGCGTGTTTGACGACGAATGGTCCTTCATAGTTCGGAGCGAATTTTCCCCTAGGATCTCTGACGTTCGGTAAGATTCGCTTGAGAACAAGGTCACCTGGCTTGTATTTGATCGGCCTGACCTTCTTGTTAAATGCCCTAGACATGCGTTGTTGATAGCATTGCTTATGGTGGGCGGCAGTGAGTCGTTTCTCGTCTATGAAGTCGAGGTGAGCGAACTGATGGTTGGCTTTTTCTTCTTCTGTCATGTTGCCGTGGGACGAGCTTCTGAGAGTCGGTAGTTTGACCTCTGCCGGAATGACTACTTGGGCGCCGTAGACAAGCTCGAAGGGAGTTGCCCCTGTAGAGGTACGTACCGTCGTTCGATAGGCAAGTAACGCGAAAGGGAGTTTCTCGTGCCAGTCGCGATACGTAACTGCTGTTTTCTGAAGAATCTTCTTCAAGTTCTTGTTCGCAGCTTCGACTGCGCCGTTCATTTGTGGACGGTACGGTGAAGAGTTAAGATGTTTGATTCGAAACTCCTTGCAGAGGGAGTCCATTAGTTTGCCGTTGAAGTTGGCGCCGTTGTCGGTGACTAGGAGTTCTGGAACTCCATACCTGGCGATGATGTTCGCCCGCATAAATCGCACGACGTTGTTTGCGGTAACTTCTTTGAAAGATTGGGCTTCGACCCACTTAGTGAAATAGTCGATAGCGACCAGGAGGAATCGATGTCCATTGGATGCCTTGGGGTTGATTGGTCCAATTACATCCATGCCCCACATTGAGAACGGCCATGGTTCAAAGAATGGATAAAGTCTCGTTGGGGGTATATGTACCTTGTCACTGTAGATCTGACACTTGTGACAAGTTTTGACGTATTTGATGCAATCAGCCTCGATTGTGAGCTAATAGTAGCCTTGGCGCATTATCTTCTGGGCAAGTGCATATCCATTCATGTGTGGTCCACAAACGCCTTCATGTACTTCAAAGATAAGGGCTTGAGCTTCTTGCTCAGTGACGCACCGCATGAGCGTTGTCGTGAATGATTTCTTGTACAGGGCGTCACCATCGAGGAAGTAACCCCTCGCGATTCTTCGAATGAATTTGCGCTCTTTTTCTGTGCTTCCTTGGGGAAAAGTGTCTGACTCTAGGTAGGCCTTGATATCTGTGAACCATGGTGAGGAGTCTTCAGTTTGGGATGGTTCAGTATGCATACAACTCGGATCGTTAGCAATGTTGATGCGGAGAGGTTTAATGTCCATCTCTCCGGCCAATGGAATCATTGATGCGAGGACCGCAAGCGCATCTGCAAAACGGTTGTTGGCCCTGGGGAGATAATTGAACTCAATGTCTGTAAATTGGCGGACTAATGTCTGTAAGTAGTCCTGGTATGGGATGAGCTTTGGATCCCGTGTGCGCCATGCTCCATTTGTCTGAGAGATGATGAGTGCCGAATCTCCATAAACGTTGATAACTCTACGAAAGTAGAGTTAAATGATCACATTTATGCCTTGATTTGAGTTAGTTCTGTCGTTTTAAGTGTTTAGATATGAGGTTTCGAGTTGAATTGTGTTACCTCACGTCCGTTATTGTTCGTGTAGGAAATTGGAGATGAAATGAGGAACAACGAAGAGAGGAAGGAAGAGTTGTGAGAAGGAAGCGAGGGAGCGGACCAGAGAGACTTCCGCAGCTGCGGAAAATTTCCTCGCAGCTGCGGAGAAGCTGAAGGGAGCAGACTCTCAGAGACTTACGCAGCTGCAGCCGTCAACCTCGCAGCTGCGGAGGACCAGAAGATCCCCTCCGAATTTTTTAGTTTCTTTATTTTTATTTAGGTCCTTTAGTTTATTCCCTAGTATAAATACTCAAACTTAAGGCTTGCTAGGGTTAAGGTGGGGGGGAATTGGCGTTGTCTCGTGACAGGAGATTTGTGCCGGCGAAGAATTGCAAATTCTTTTCCCTTTGCTTTTAGATTTCAATTATGCTTTCATCTTTGTTCTGGCTTTCGTGTTGCATCGCTATGAACTAATTTCTTTGTTCTAGGACGACGATGGAACCTTGTGTTCCTGTGTAATTGTTGAACCTCTCTTTATTATGATTTGAATTTCCGTTGGTTGTTTATCCAATTCCGTGTTTAATGCGTATTAGCAGCCTGATCAACTGTTGATATTGATTTGATTACCTAGGGAGACTCGAGAGGGTAATCTAGGTCAGATCTGGATTAGGATAACCTAAGGAACCTTCAAGTCGAGAGACCGGGTTTTAGTGTGAGAGTAGAAATACCGTGCATCTTGGGGAATCAAAGTAGGGTTAAATCGTAAAGGGCCTCCACTAGTTCTTTGCCTAGACATAGAGTAGAGAATTTGATACATGGGGGCACGTTCCCAGATATCCGAGAGGGTTATGGGGAGAGATTAGCGGCCTACATTAACAACCGGTGAAATTCAATAGTAATAAGAAGAGGGGATATGAGAGCATAAGTCACGAGGGGAAATCAGTAGTCCTAGATCTTTTATTCTTATTGGTAATTCGATTCACGTTGCTGTTAGTTTAATTTCTCATCACTTGATTTGTTCACTTGACCTTGAATTTAGTTATCGAATTAGACGTTACAAGACTTAATTGATACTGTTCTCTGTGGGATCGACCCTTGCTTGCCCTTACTGCTTAGTTTGCGTGAACAAGGATTTATTTTTGTTGCGTTAACGACGCGCATCAAATTTTGGCGCCGTTGCCGGGGAGCAGTTTTCGTTTAGTTATCTTTTACCTCTATTTTCGATAACTGTTTGACGTTCAAGTTTTTGTTTTCTCTTATTATATTCAGTTTATGCTACGGAGTCAAGGAGCTAATTTGACTCCAGTGGACCCAGAAATCGAGTGCACCTTTCTGCAGAGGTTGAGAGCACAGCAAGCAGCTATGGCCGACGAGGTCAACAGAAATCAGATCGACGGAAACCTAGTCCCAGATGTCGATAACAGGCCGATGATGGACTTCACATCGGCCAGAACTTATGCTCACCGGTCATGCATAGCACCACCGCCCATCGCAGCTCGTGATTACGAGATCAAGACATCGGTGATGCAGATGATTCAGAATACAGTCCAGTTCAGAGGAACACCGATGGAGGATCCGCACGAGCATCTGAGTAAGTTTTTCAGCATATGCGACACGTTCAGGCAGAACAGAGTGTCTCAAGATTCTGTCAGGCTGAAGCTATTCACATTCTCCCTAAAGGACAAGGCTTGGGCGTGGTTCAATTCACTCCCAGTGAATTCAATATCAACTTGGGCACAGATGGAGGAGGCCTTCCTGGATCAGTATTATCCTCCCTTGAAGATATCTCAGATGAGGTACGAGATTACCACGTTCCGACAGGATAGCGATGAAACTTTCGTGGAGGCATGGGAGCGATTCAAGAATCTGCTGATACAGTGCCCATATCATGATCTGCCTGGATGGAGACAGCTTGAGGCATTCTATAATGGACTCACGGACTCGTCCAGGAAGGACGTAAATTTGGCATCTGGAGGATCCTTTTTGAGGAAGTCCTATGTGGAAGGACTGGAGCTCCTTGAGACGATGAGGAAGACTTGTCTGCCGAACCAGTATTCGGATCGTATGAACAGAAGGAAGCCGCAGGGCGTCTTTGAATTGGATACCTTAACCTCAATTCAGGCACAACTGGCCGCTCTCACTAAGAAATTTGAGGCAACGAACGTTAGTTCGGTTCATAGCAACCAGCAGGGTTGTCAGATTTGCGGAGGAGCGCATCTTACAGATCAGTGCACCATGGCCATGGAGGAAGCCAACTTTGTTGGAAACCAGCGCAACAACCCGTACTCAAATACATATAACCCAGGGTGGAGGAATCACCCGAACTTTTCTTGGAGAGCACAGGCACATCCGTCTGGTATGTCTAGACCACCAGCACCAGCGCCTCAGTATCAGCAAGCACAAGAAAAAAGGCTCGGAAAAGAAGCCGAGCCTCGAAGAGATGATGCTCAAGTACATGGCGAATCAAGACGCCTTGATGAAGAACCAAGCAGCGTCGATTCGGAACCTGGAGAACCAGGTAAGCCAGCTGGCTCAGGCGGTGAATTCGAGAGCCTATGGGACCCTCCCGAGCAATACAGAAACTAATCCAAGGGAGCAAGCAAAAGCCGTGACTCTAAGGAACGGCCGGCCACTTGAGGCAGAGGAAGCCGAGGCTAAGAAGGAGAGCAGTGGATCCAGTCCAGTGGAGACAACTAGTAAGAAATCTCAGACTAGTCCATTAAATTCTAACTTGGATTTGTCGCAGGACAAGGGGAAGAAAAAGACGGAGGAAGAGAGAAAGAAACCGGAAATCGACATCTTGAAGCTTCCGTTCCCACAGAGAGCCCGAAAGCAAAACGAGGATGCTCAATTCTGTAAGTTCCTCGATGTATTTAAAAAGTTACACATTAACATCCCTTTCGCAGAAGCTTTGGAGCAGATGCCTAGTTACGTCAAGTTCATGAAGGACGTACTCTCGAAGAAACGGAGGTTGGGCGATTTTGAGACAGTTACACTTACCGAGGAGTGTAGCGCCATCATCCAGAAGAAGATACCACCGAAGCTCAAGGACCCAGGTAGCTTCACGATCCCGTGCACAATTGGAACGGCATTCTCAGGTAAGGCTCTTTGTGACCTTGGGGCGAGCATAAATCTGATGCCTTTTTCGGTGTATAAAGAGCTAGGTTTGGGGGAGGTAAGACCTACATCTGTGTCCCTTCAGTTAGCCGATAGATCCATTACGTACCCGAAAGGGATTATTGAGGATGTTCTTGTTAAAGTAGATAAATTTATTTTTCTGGCTGACTTTCTGGTGTTAGACTTTGAGGAGGACAAGGAGATTCGTATCATCCTTGGTCGTCCGTTTTTAGCCACAGGAAGGGCATTGATCGATGTGCAGAAGGGAGAGTTGACAATCCATGTCAACGATCAGGAAGTTACATTTAACGTTTATAAATCTGTTAAATGGCCTTCTGAAAATTCTGATTGTTTCCGGATGGATGTTGTTGATAGATGCATCTCCAAGTTTTCCCTTCTTTGTGATGAAGGTACCTCGGATGAGGAAGGAGAGAAGACCGACCCCGATTGTGACACCCAGGAAGCCCTAGCGTTATTCACACGAAGGATTCAACAATTTGACACGCTAGAGCGACCACTGAACCCGATGCGACATTCAATTGAGGAACCCCCCCCATTTTAGAGCTCAAGCAACTCCCGGATCATCTCAGGTATGCATACCTCGGACCATCAAATACTTTACCTGTAATTATTTCTGCCAGTCTTACAGGAGAAGAGGAGGAGGAATTGCTTGAGACCCTCAAGGCGCACAAGAAGGCATTGGGATGGACTATAGCGGATATTCGAGGAATCAGTCCGTCGGTGTGTATGCACAAGATTTTGCTTGAGGATGATCATAAGGTCTCAGTCGAGGCTCAGAGGCGACTCAATCCGAACATGAAAGAAGTGGTGAAGAAAGAGATCATCAAGTGGCTAGATGCAGGTATTATTTACCCGATCTCTGACAGTTCTTGGGTTAGCCCTGTGCAGTGCGCCCCGAAGAAAGGAGGGATGACGGTGGTCAAGAACGAGAAGAATGAGTTGATTCCGACTCGTACTGTAAATGGGTGGAGAGTCTGCATGGATTACCGCAAATTGAACAAGGCCACCAGGAAAGACCATTTTCCTCTACCCTTTATTGATCAGATGCTTGATCGATTGGCGGGTAAGGATTTCTATTGCTTCTTGGACGGATACTCCGGGTACAATCAAATTTTGATTGCCCCGGAGGACCAAGAAAAGACGACGTTCACATGCCCATACGGTACCTTTGCGTTTCGCCGCATGCCGTTTGGATTGTGTAATGCACCTGCGACTTTTCAACGATGCATGATGGCCATATTCTCTGATATGATTGAAAATGGTTTAGAGGTCTTCATGGATGATTTTTCTGTTTTTGGTGCATCGTATGCGGATTGCCTGTCGAACCTCACTAAGGTTTTAAAACGTTGTGAGGATACTAACCTAATCCTGAACTGGGAGAAATGCCAGTTTATGGTTCGTGATGGCATTGTTTTAGGTCACCGGATATCCAGCAAGGGCATCGAAGTAGACAGGGCAAAGATAGAGACGATTGAGAAGTTACCCCCACCCTCTTCCGTGAAAGGGATTCGGAGCTTCCTCGGACATGCTGGCTTCTACAGGAGGTTCATCAAGGATTTCTCCAAGATCACGAAGCCACTGTGCAATTTGTTGGAGAAGGATGTCCCCTTTGTATTCGATGCTGAGTGCCTTTATGCTTTTACTGAACTTAAGAAGAGGTTAGTATCTGCCCCCATAGTCATAGCACCTGATTGGAATTTGCCTTTTGAGTTGATGTGTGATGCTAGCGACTATGCGGTAGGAGCCGCATTAGGCCAAAGGGTAGATAAGATTTTTCGGGTTATATACTATGCCAGCAGGACCTTAGATGATGCCCAGGTTAATTACACCACGACTGAGAAAGAACTGTTAGCCGTCGTGTTTGCATTCGATAAATTTCGCAGTTATCTGGTGGGATCTAAAATAATAGTGTTTACGGATCACTCAGCAATCAAATACTTGATTGAGAAAAAGGACGCTAAGCCTAGGTTGATTCGTTGGGTGCTCTTATTACAAGAATTTGACTTAGAGATCCGAGATAGAAAAGGGACTGAAAATCAGATAGCAGATCACTTGTCTAGGTTAGAAAACGAAAATGTGATTCAAGACAAGGTTTGCATCAATGAGTTCTTTCCTGATGAGTGTTTGCTGTCTGTTGATGTGAGCGTGCCTTGGTATGCTGATTTTGTAAACTTCATTGTGTCGGAATTTATTCCTGAGGATTTCAATGCACACAAGCGGAAACGGTTTCTTCATGACGTTCGTCACTACTTTTGGGACGAACCATTTCTGTTTAAAAGGTGTGCAGATCAGGTGATCAGGAGATGTGTGCCGGAATCTGAAATCATGGACATACTAGCCCATTGCCACGAATCTCCCTACGGAGGACACTTTGGAGGAGATAGAACAGCTGCAAAAGTTCTCCAGTCAGGTTTCTACTGGCCGACTATTTTCAAGGATGCTTATCAGTTTGTTCTTCATTGTGATAGGTGCCAAAGAACAGGGAGCATATCACGGAGAAATGAAATGCCCCTGCAGAACATCCTCGAGGTTGAACTTTTTGATGTTTGGGGCATCGACTTCATGGGACCCTTCATCCCATCGAACGGTAACAAGTACATCCTCGTAGCAGTAGATTACGTTTCAAAGTGGGTGGAAGCAATTGCTTCCCCCACTAATGAGGCTAAAGTGGTTGTCAAGTTTGTGCAGAAACAGATTTTCACTAGGTTCGGTGTTCCACGTGCTATCATTAGCGACGAAGGTACACACTTCATCAACAATCAGTTTAATGCACTTTTAAGCAAATATGGCGTGAAACACAAGGTGGCCACGGCGTATCACCCACAGACCAGCGGACAAGCAGAAGTTTCTAATCGTGAAGTGAAGCGCATCCTTGAGAAATCGGTAAGTACTACACGAAAGGATTGGTCGTTAAAACTTGATGATGCTTTGTGGGCGTATAGGACAGCGTACAAAACACCGATCGGGATGTCTCCATACCGACTCGTCTTTGGCAAGGCTTGTCATCTCCCAGTGGAACTCGAGCACAAGGCATACTAGGCACTAAAGCACCTGAATTTCGATGCAACCCGATCAGGTGAGGCTCGCCTTTTGCAGATGAACGAGTTGGAGGAGCTTCGTCATCGGGCATACGAGAATGCATCTATCTACAAGGAGAAGACGAAAAAATGGCATGATAGCCGCATCCTTAACAGGACATTTATGCCAGGTGAGTATGTATTACTTTTCAACTCACGTTTGCGGTTATTTCCAGGCAAATTGAAGTTGAGATGGTCCGGACCGTTCAAAGTGGTCAGAACGCTTCCTCATGGCGCTGTAGAGTTGCAGTCGAATGATTCGGAGACCACGTTCAAGGTCAACGGCCAACGCCTCGAACACTATCATGGAGAGCCACTAGAGCGAGGAACTACATCCACGCGACTCCAAGACGCGTAAAATCGTGCGAAAGTCGAGCCATCGACTCTAAACCAGGGCGCTTCTTGGGAGGCAACCCAAGTCGTTTCATTTGATTTCCGATATTTAGTTATTTTTAAATCGTTTATTTGTTTCAGTAGATCAAGAAGCATGTACATGGAAGAGACAGATTAAGAAAATGAGGTAGCATCCACATGCGGAAGAGGCATACACAATCCCTTCCCAGAGAGTTACGCAGCTGCGAAGGATTCTTTCGCAGCTGCGAGAGACGTATAACCCGCGACTCTCAGAGAGTCTTGCAGCTGCGGAGGGATGTCTCGCAGCTGCGAGAGGACGAAATTTCAGACAGATTAAAAGGGGGCGAACCTAAACCCTAATTTATTTTTCCCCACTCTCTCAGGGCGCAGCTGCGACGCACCCCTCCTCTCCAGGCGGCGGCTCCTCATCTCCACATCGCCGGCTACTCACGCATCGATCTCTGACGCCCGCCTTCTCTCCTGTGCGTCGATCCGCTGCAGATCCGCTCTCCGGTGCCACCCGCCAACCACCCAACCAACCTCGCCGCCACCTTCCTGCCGTTGGTCGACCACAATCTCCCATAGCGGCGATAATCAGGAAAGTTTCCCATCCCTTAGTTCTATCGGTGATTTGTGTGCGGCCACTTCGTTGTTCACCCGGAGATTCAATAGTTGTCTTAGTTCTTAGAATAACGTGATTAGCGATGGCGCCTAAGCAACGCACTACGACCGGTGCTTCTAGTTCTAGACAAAGGAAAGGAAAGGATAAGGTCGTAGTGAATGAATCGTCGGCGGCGTACCAACGGTCCATGAAACGACCGCTGATCGCTGAGCGGGTATTCGATACCACGCATCCCGATTTGGTTGAATATCGGGCGCGTTTAGAACATCTGGGGTTGCTTCGTTTCAGTACAACGACAAAGCGGGCCGTCGTCCTGTTGGTTAGGGAGTTTTATGCAAACGTACATACCCTGGACAAGGATAGGCAGAGTATTCGAGTTCGGGACAGGGAGGTTAAGTTTGGTGCATCAGTGATTTCCACATTTTATGGCCTCCCTGTTTACAACACTGAGGCATATTTCGATTATCTTAATAACCGTTTTGATAGTAACACAGTTATTGAGCGAATTGTTAAGCCAGGATCCCAGTGGACATTGACAAGGAGTCGGGACCCCCTCAGACTTCACGGCAGCGATTTGACCACCGAAGCACGCATGTGGGCCTTATTTGTAGCCGCCCGGCTCATACCCAACAAGAACACGGGCGAGATCACTAGGGATCGAGCGGCGCTCATCTTTTGTATCATGGAGGAGATGCCTATTGATGTGGGCAGGCTGCTGAATTGGATGATCCACCGCTGTTTGGATGACGCACGAGGTTTGTGGTTCCCTTGTCTTATTTCTGAGTTGTGTGTCAAGGCAGGTGTGCAGTTTGACAGGACGGAGGAGCTTTGTCCCCCGGGCCAGCCGCTAGACCACCAATCGCTGGACAAGATTGGCACCAGGCAGGGAGGCGTCTCTCGCCCTCGTCCAGCTGCTACGAGTGTCATGCCCTCCGAGCAAGAACGGTGGGCCCAGATGTAGGAGTTCATGCAGCAAACCAGGGAAGCTCAGCAGCAAACTCGAGCCTTCCAGCAATACACCATGGGTTTCATCCGACATCAGATGGAGTACAATCGCCAGGCCGCGTCATCCTTTGGAGTCGACTTCAACGCGCTGTATCAACCAATCTACCACCCACCGGGATGGGATCGACCCATGGGATGGAGTGATGCTGCTATGGACGATGCAGAAACCAGCTCGGCAAATGATGAGGATGTTGACTCCGACTCGGAGTCCGATTAGCCTACCATCCGGGAGAAGATCCTGAGTTCAACCGGACATGTGCCAGGTTGTATCTCTCTTAGCTTTACCTTCATCTATCTCATGCACTGTTGGAGATACAGTCTGCCACGAGGTCGTGCCAGGATTTAGGTTTGGGGGTGACATTATCCTTTATTGGTTTTGCTTGTTAGTTCGTTTGTTTTCTTTGAGTCGATGCCCCTCAGTTAAACCTTAGGATTTTGAATTAGAAGAGTCGGACTCTAGGAGGATGATTTAGGGTCGCACATTTAAGGCGGAGGAGGAATTAGTTCTAGTAAGCATGCCTAAATTCTTGAAAAAAATAATCTATGTTGTTCATGATAGGAAGCTAACTAAGCAGCGTCAGCTCTACAGTCTCTTTGAAAGCATAGTCATTAAGGAAAAGTATAGGCACTTGAATCATCTTTTGGAGACGAAATTCAGGTTAGAATGTGAAAAAGAAAAAGAGAAAGAAAAGAAAATGCCAAGGTTCTGAGCACCACTGTTCAAGTTAAAAAAAAAAAAGTAAAAGAGAGAAAAAACAAAATCGATTGTTGAGCTTGAATATGTGCTTGTGGTGTTAGTCTTCCTTGCGGCTCGAGTTCTCGTCCGAGGGGTGCTTTATCACCTAGTGCCTTGGTCCGTATGGACCGGGAGTCACTGACTGAGAACTCGTTACACGAGCGTTTGCGGTAATTGATGAGCATTTAGAATCGTGTAACTAAATGAAAAGAGAAAAATGAGATGAAAAGAAAGACCTCGAATTAGTGAGAAGGTGGGGAGAGTTGAGTCTAGAAAAGTACTTGATGGTTATGAAAGACTTGAGAATGTGGGGTTGACAACGCGAAGTGTGTAAATTGAGGGAACAAGTTTTATAAGAACTACAAAAAAAAATGCATGCTAGCTTTGAACGAAGTCTACCTCTAAAACATGTGTGCGTCCTTAGCTGAGAGTCATTAACCACAATCCAAGTTCGGAAGACTTGGGTGAGACTGGGGAGTATCAAGTGTGATGTTTTTGTTTTGTTTGGTTACATTTTCATTTTGTTTTGGTTTTGTTTTGCTCGAGGACTAGCAAAAGATAGGTTTGGGGGTGTGATAACTTTACGAAAGTAGAGTTAAATGAACATATTTGTGCCTTGATTTGAGTTAGTTCCATCGTTTTAAGTGTTTAGATCTGAGGTTTCGAGTTGAATTGCGTTACCTCACGTCCGTTATTGTTCATGTAGGAAATCGGAGATGAAACGAGGAACAACGAAGAGAGGAAGGAAGAATTGTGAGAAGGAAGCGAGGGAGCGGACCACAGAGACTTCCGCAGCTGCGGAAGATTTCCTCGCAGCTGCGGAGAAGCGAGAGGAGCAGACCACAGAGACTTACGCAGCTGCGGCCGTCAACCTCGCAGCTGCGGAAGACCAGAAGATCTCCTCCGAATTTTTTAGTTTCTTTCTTTTTATTTAGGTCCTTTAGTTTATTCCCTAGTATAAATGCTCAAACTTAAGGCTTGCTAGGGTTAAGAGGGGAATTGGCGTTGTCTCGTGACAGGAGATTTGTGCCGGCGAAGAATTGCAAATTCTTTTCCCTTTGCTTTTAGATTTCAATTATGCTTTCATCTTTGTTCTGGCTTTCGTGTTGCATCGCTATGAACTAATTTCTTTGTTCTAGGACGACGATGGAACCTCGTGTTCCTGTGTAATTGTTGAACCTCTCTTTATTATGATTTGAATTTCCGTTGGTTGTTTATCTAATTCCGTGTTTAATGCGTATTAGTAGCCTGATCAACTGTTGATATTGATTCGATTACCTAGGGAGACTCGAGAGGGTAGTCTAGGTCAGATCTGGATTAGGATAACCTAAGGAACCTTCGAGTCGAGAGACCGGGTTTCAGTGTGAGAGTAGAAATACCGTGCATCTTGGGGAATCAAAGTAGGGTTAAATCGTAAAGGGCCTCCACTAGTTCTTTGCCTAGACATAGAGTAGAGAATTTGATACATGGGGGCACGTTCCCAGATATCCGAGAGGGTTATGGGGAGAGATTAGCGGCCTACATTAACAACCGGTGAAATTCAATAGTAATAAGAATAGGGGATATGAGAGCATAAGTCACGAGGGGAAATCAGTAGTCCTAGATCTTTCATTCTATTTGGTAATTCGATTCACGTTGCTGTTAGTTTAATTTCTCATCACTTGATTTGTTCACTTGACCTTGAATTTAGTTATCGAATTTGGCGTTACAAGACTTAATTGATACTGTTCTCTGTGGGATCGACCATTGCTTGCCCTTACTGCTTAGTTTGTGTGAACAAGGATTTATTTTTGTTGCGTTAACGACGCGCATCAAACGTCGAGAAATTGGGCTTTCATGTCGAGTGCACGTTGTTCTCTGTGGGATCGACCATTGCTTGCCCTTACTGCTTAGTTTACGTGAACAAGGATTTATTTTTGTTGCGATAACGACGCGCATAAACGTCGAGAAATTGGGCTTTCATGTCGAGTGCACGTAACAAGCTGAGGACGCATGCTTCATACTCAGCGATGTTGTTGGTGCAAGGGAATGTGACCTTGGCCGCCGTTGGGTGGTATTGTTTGTCCGGCGATATTACCACGGCTCGGATGCCTGATCCCGAGGAGTTGACGGCATCGTCGAAGTACATTGTCCACCTTGGTTCTGGTTCTACGAGTAAGATGTTCTCATTAGGTAATTTGACCTCTAGAGGTGAATCATCTGCTCCCGGATACTCTGCAATGTGATCAGCAATTGTTCTGCCTTTGACTGATTTCGTAGAGTAAAATCTGACGTCGAATTCGGCTAACTGCAACTGCCATTTGGAGACTCTTCCTATCAGTGTTGGTTTGTCGAAGAGATACTTTAACGGGTCATTTTCGGACACCAACAGGACCTCGTAGTGGAGGGTATACTGTCGGAGTCGGTGTAGGACCCAAATGAGCGCACAACAGGTACGCTCCGAAGCGGTGTACCGAGACTCGCAGTCGGTGAACTTTTTGCTCAAATAGTAGACTGCATGTTCCTTAGTGCTTGGTAATTGTTGGGCGAGCATGGCTCCGAACGACTCTTCTCTAACTTTGAGGTAGAGTGTGAGAGGATGCCCCGGCCTTGGCGGGACTAGAACTTGTTAAGTACGTTTTGATTTGTTCAAATGCGATCTTGCAATCATCGTCCCATTCGAATTTGAAGTCTTTCCTCAACTTCTTGAACAGAGGTTTACACGTATCGGCAAGGTTAGAGGTAAACCTCCCGATATAGTTGACCCGACCCATGAAGCCTCGAATTTCTTTGACTAACCTTGGAGCCGGGAGATCGCGGATTGGCCTTGATTTTATCTGGATCAATTTCAATGCCCCTGTTACTGACTACGAAACCGAGGAGCGTACCTGATGTTGCCCCAAATACGCATTTAGCCGGATCGAGGCGTAACTTGTATTTGCGAAGTCGCTCAAACAATTTACGGAGGATGTCCGAGTGGTCTTGCTCTGCCTTGGACTTGGTGATCATGTCATCAACGTAAACTTCAATTTCGCGGTACGTCATGTCATGGAATAGGACCACCATCGCTCGTTGATACGTTGCCCCAGTGTTCAGGTAGTTGGGAAGGTCGTGTTCTCTTTATCTTCTTCGGCCATGCGAATTTGATTGTAGCCAGAGAATCCGTCCATGAAGGAGAAGCCAGCAGTGTTGTCCACTAACAAGTCGATGTGCGGTAGAGGAAAGTCATCCTTGGGACTTGCCTTGTTGAGATCACGGTAGTCGACGCAGACTCGGACCTTCCCGTTTTTCTTGATTACGGGAACGATGTTTGGAACCCACTGTGGATAGTTGGCCACCTCGATGAAGTTAACTTTGAGCAGCTTGTCGACCTCTTCTTTGATGGCGAGGGCTAGTTCGGGTTTGTACCGGCGTTGCTTCTGCTTGGTTGGAGTAACCAGCGGATCAATGGGGATTTTGTGCTCCACTATTCCCGAATCCAAACTTGGCATGTCCGCATACGTCCAGGCGAAGACGTCCGAGAATTCTTTGAGTAGGTTGATGATGTCCTTGGCCTCGTCCATTGGCAAGTCTGCGCCGATAAATAACTCTTTGGGTTCATCTTTGGTCCCGATGTTGATTGACACCGGTTCTTGCAACGTGATCTCTTTCGGTTCTTCGTGTCGCTGGAGACCTTACTCATGACCAAGATACGCGTCGAGGGATTTTGGATCGTCTATCACCTCTTCGTCTTGCCCCGGTGTATGCTCCGTAGTTACTTCTCGTTGAAAGGCAGTCACATGCTCCATGGTGGACGTGGGGTAATGACCTACATCCGTGACTTGTTCTGTGGAGTTTTCGGGTGTTCCCAAAGCGCCATTCCTATTTAGAAGGAACAAATCAGTCGCACGGCTTTACAAGGAGGATAACATTGTGTAGTAAATCTAAAAGATGGTGAATCATGTGTATTAAACAAAAGGGAGCGTCGTGGGATTAGGCCTCAGCAGAACCCTCTTCGTTTCCTCGGATTCGCCCTTTATCATCAACGGTCCAATCCCACGAGCGCTCCAACACTACCTAGGGTCGCGTTACATACAGACGACCTTGCTAGTCCGCGACCAAAATGTAGCAAGGCAACCTATCCTACACTTAACTAATATACGTGCGAAAAAGAGTAAAGTTGGAAAGGTTCACCCTTCGAGTGGCATGTTAGGCTCGGTTGAGTTCGACGCTTCCAACATGTTGATCTCTTCTTCTCCTTGCCCATGTGCCTTAATATGGAGGTTTTCCGCTTGCCTTGAGAGGATTTCACCTTCCATTGTTGTCGCCGATGAGCGTATGAAACGGACAGTAGACCGGCTGCCAGCGCATATGTCCTGGCCAAAGCATTTTGGCCTCCTCCGTCCCTTGCCCTTGGATCTGAGACCACGCGTCCCCGGGTGCACAGGGACGTCGATCAAATGACGGATGCCTTGTCCCCAAGCTCCAAGTCCTTTGCCGAGCTGGTAACCGAACTTGATGAACTATTTCGCTGCACTGATGTTGCCAGGGGTCATCAGAGGGTCTGACTTGAAGTCCCTTCTGACCATGTTCACCATCTCCAGTGCTTGTGCTGTCGACGGCTCCTCAGCCGGCTCGCCAACATATGGCATGTCGATTTCATGGCAGAGCTCCATGGTGTGTTCCCCTTTGACAGTGACGAGCTTGCCATCGGCGGGGAAGCGTACCATCTGATGTAGGGTGGAAGGAATTGCCTCGGCCTAGTGAATCCACGGGCGTCCAAGCAGCATGTTGAAGGTGCCGACAGTCTCAAGTATTTGGAAGAATGGGAAAAGAGAGTTGACCCTACTTTGATCTCCAGAGTAGCTTCACCATGGGCCTGGCGTTTAGCACCGTTGAAGGCCCGAATGGTCAGACTCGAAGGGGGAAGCTTTTCCAGGTTGACGCCGAGCTTTTGAGCCACAACAAGTGGGATAATGTTAACCCCTGATCCTCTGTCTATAAGGACTTTGGAGACGGTAGTGTCACGACATTTGAGAGCAACAAAGCACTGTTATGATCACTCCCTTGTTCTGGCAAGTCGTCTTCAGAGAAAGTGATCGCGTTGTTTGCCAGTATCCTGGTCATGTACGATTCCAATGCGTTGACCTCAACTTGTTTCGGTACATGCAATACGGCCAGGAACTTCTCTAACATTTCCCTGTGTTTGTCGGAGGAGTGAATGAGGTCGAGGAGTGAAATCTGAGCTGGTTGCTTTCTCAATTGCTCGACAATATTGTAGTCGCTTTCCTTGACCGCGTATATGACCTTGCGGATTTGCTCATTTGATGGCGCCTTGGGCCTCGACGATTCCCCTCATGGTTGAGCTTCAGGAGCGACCACCACCCTTCCGGAACGGGTAATGAGTTCGACTTCTGTACTTTGCGGCGCGTAACTAGGCCCGATTACTACAGGAATCCTTGGTTCCTTTAAAGGCAAGCTCCCCACTCGGGAGGATGTTCCGGGTTGTGCTTCCCCCACTGGAACGTACACATACGGTGCTTTAGACCTCCGAGGGTTCATCAATGTGAAACTATCCGGTAGTACTGAAGTTGTCATCATTGAACGTGTCCCTCTATTAGGCTGACTTCGGCCTCGACCTCTACTTCGACCTCGACCTCGGCCTCGGTTGGCATGAATCATATTGACGTGCTCTGTAGTTGTTTGTTCGCTTTCATACATATGGACTTCTTCCTCGTGGTCAGTCAACGGCGAGAAAGAATTGATGCCAATGTAGTTCACATGTTCAGGCAAAGGATTGCTCTTGACGTTCGAGGTTGTGGCTGGTGCGGCGAATGTGATGACGCCATCATCCAATAGATTTTGAATTTTGAACCGGAGGACAATACAATCTTTGGTGTCATGCCCCGTGGCCCCAGAGTGGTATTCGCAGACTGCTCCAGGATTATAGCCGAATGATGAGGGGTTCGTCTCTTTGGGCTCTACAGGCTTGACGAAGCCCATGTCCTTCAACCGGGTGAACATGACATCCAACGGGTCGGGGGTAGGCGTCAACTCCTCCAATCTTCGTCGAGGACGTTCTTGTCGAGCGATCCTTCGCTGTTGATGTATTACTACTGGTGCGGATGCTCTGGGACGAGCGACGACAGGTGCTGGAGGTCTAGCGGCTGCCGCGATGTACGACCTTAGCGCGTATGAAGTCGGAGGTGGTGCTACCCTCATTGATTGCCTACTGTGTTCGGCGGTTGCAATAAGCTCCTTGGGCTTCGACTTAATACTTGGTTTAGGCGGTGCGGTTGGAATAAGGCCATCACGACTTGCGTCGTCAAGCTGACTGGCGGTGATAACGGCTTGGGCAAATGTTAATGGCGCCTTCCCTCGCGGGGTAGTAGCTGTAGGAATTCGCTCACAAGGTCCCGCTCTTGCATGGCTGGCTTAATCTGTGCGGCTACCTCGCGAATGCGGTGTGCAAAATTCTTAATTGATTCCCCTCGAGATCTCCGTAGCTTACGGAGATCAGAAAGTGTCGGCGCCATCTCGAGGTTAAAACTGTAATAATTAAGAAAATCGAGCGCCAGCTCCTTGATGGTTGTATATTCCCTAACGTCCTTGGAGTAGTACCACTGGAGTGCCGATTCTGCTAAGCTTTCCTGGAACATGGTAATGCGGGGCTTGTCATCCGCAGGGTAAACTGACATCTTATGGCAGAAGTGCTTAAGGTGCAGTTCGGGACAACCCGTGCCCTTAAATTTCTCAAATTCTGGGAGCTTGAATTTGGGCGGCATCTGGAAATGAGGAACTTGAAAGTCATTATACTCCCATGTACGTGCCTGGTATCCTTGGAGGGCATTGATGCGTTCTTCGAGCCTCGCAAGACGCTTAGCCTCGGCTTCCTGCATTGACGAAATCTTCGCCTCGAGTCTTGTCTCGAAGGCATTTGTTTCTCTCACAACAACTCGTCTACAATGGTTGCATTGCGAGTTCTAGGACTGAGCGGGCTTGGCTCTTCATGTAGGGCTGAGGAAGTCGGACCTGGCCGTGACAGCCCAAAGTTGGGAGTTGGGACGCCAGTGGGGAAGTATGGAGTTGGCCTTTCTTCAGAAAATGAGGTCTGAGCGTGGGGAGTCGGCCCGAATGCTGTTGGGATGTAGGCAGTTAGCCTGGGAGCTGGCGCTTGGGGATAGTAGGGCGGCATATATGACTGCGCCGCAGTTATTGGAGGAGGCGGCACGCGCGTGTACGGATTGTATAGGGAGGCTATGCTGGTGGAAGCGGTTGATCCGGATGTGGTCGGATTGTAAAGTGGAGGCACACCTAGAGAAACACCGAATCCCGATTGGTGGTAGGGATAGTACGATGGCATCATGGTTGCTTCTGCGGCAGATCCATGCATGACCGGAGGCATGTGAGGATTTTGGGAAGTAGCAGGCGCAGGCATGGCCGCAAGTTGTCACTGGAGGAGTTCCGCCATCATAGTCTTTAGGGAAGACAGCTCGGTCGTGAGCGACTCTACCTTTCCCCCCGAGAGAGGTGTCGTCGGCTCCTTGGGCCGATACAAGCGTGGCAGAATTGAACGGGACGGTGACCGGGGACACCATTGAGCTTTGGATGGTTGGAGCAGTGGAAGCTGCCAGCGGTGGAATGTAGATCGGAGACATGCCTCTTGTCGAAGAAGATTGACCAGCAGTGATGACCGAGGCCAATGGAGGGAACATCGATGCACTCAAGGAGAATGCTGGCGTCGGAGCCAACGGAGATTCGACCGCTGGAGGTGGAATAGCAATTGTGACCTCAAGAGGGGGATCGCCTTCAGGGGTGACAGCAGGAGCATTCATAGCAGGTCCTGGGGAAGCGTCTGCCATGATTCTTCGAACAGATCGATACTTTGTGCGTCTCTTGAAGGAAGCAATTGCTCAGTACCTTGGTCGGGATAAGAACATTCAATCAGTATCATGCAGCGAGATACTTTGGATGCATGACATGTAATGATGCATGATATGTCCAATGCAGGGATTGGATTGTGATTACAATGAATTTCACCCAAGGAGAGAGAAAACAAGTTAATTAAGTACTAATAACTTCAAGGTTCATTATAAATAGTACGACAAAGAAATAAAGGATAGATTGGGCTCGCAGGCCCTAAGATGATGGAGAGGTGTTGTCATCAGATGCAGTCCCAGGGGGTTATCCGTTTCCTTTGAAATCGAGTAGACCGGGCGTCGATGTCTGCTTGACGCTCTATGAGAGGTTCGAACTCCTCTTCCGTGAGATTCATCCAAATACGAGCGATATGTGTCGTTGCCCGCTGAATTACTCCCTTTGGTGGTGGGGTGTCCAAGTCGATCGGATCAAACGGTCTGGCTGGTGCTGATCTTGTTCGCGGAGTTCCTCCGAATTGGTGAATGATCCGTGCTGGACAATAGTACGATGTCCCGGTAAACCCAATGATCGGGATCTGATCTCCATCTGGGAAGCTCGTGATGGCCCAATCCACGTCGAAGCATCTAGCCATCTTGTAGAAGTCTTCCGGCTCCAAAGACAGGAAGAGTGATCTGGTTCTTGCAAAGGTGCGGGTTGGAAATCGAGCACGATATGATATGTGGTCGAGCATATCTGGAAACTGTTCCCGTCTGAATGACTCCCCAGTGATGCCGAGGTGCGTGTAGAACCAGGCCAAGAGTAGTGTCGGGCAAAAAGTAAACTTGTGGTTTTGCACACCCTCCCTAGCTTTGCGGACAATCCGGGTGAGGCTATAGTTCGTCTCGCCAATCATGTTGGGGAGAAAAGGTCTTCCTTCGAGGATCGCCTTCGTCAGGTAAACCGTTCGCTTGTTGAGTGACTCTTTGGTGTATGGGTAAAGGATCGTCCCTGTGAACAAAAGTATGAACGCCCTTGCTGAGCCTTGACCATCACCCATGCCTGGCTCGTATGGCGTCCGGCGCAATCCGAAAAGTTCATTGACATTGATGTGCCCCTCTAGTGTAAATAAACTAGGTACAACCATTGGAGAGATTTGAAGGAGACGAGTTATGTAGTTCCTTGACTTGTCGTCGTAAGGCAGGGGGAGGATTCCCGAGCGGTGGGGGAGTGCAGATAGATCGCCGTATTCTTCGTAAGACGGTGCCAATTCTAGGGCGCCAAATCTGAAGGTGTAGCTCTCTGGGTCCCATCGAGCGACGAGATGTTGAAGCATGAACCAATCGATATCCATGCGGATCAAGTGAAAGAGTCCTCCGAGCTTTTGTTGCACGAACTCCCGTTCTGAGGGTCTAAGCACATCGAGCCATCGTCGGAGGAAGTCGGTAGATGGAACCCCTCTGCGTAGCGAGATTGACTCCATGAGGTTAACCTGGACGCTTGGACGTCATTCAATCGTAATAACAATCCAATCCAACTCTTAATATGAGATGAATTTGCATGCGAGTTCTTTCATGTTTGAGAATGATGACTTTGAGCAAACATCAATGTGTTAATGCATCAATTATTGATCATCATGCACTCATGCGAAATGAATGCAAATGGATGCAGTAGCGTAAAGAAGGGAGATAGGGAAGAAGTTGCGGAAACCCCCTAACCAACCCAACCTGCTACAAAAAATGAACAAAGTTAGTGTTACAGTTATCACATACAAAGCGTACCTGACACCTGTCTCTGCACAAGTAGTAGTCACTCAGTAACAAGTAAATGCATGTGCGGCGTCCAGTACCTGTAGTGGGCAAACAATACTAGACTCGGATGAAGGTTTCTAAACCTCCCTTGGACAAAGGGAGGCGGGCCCCGGTCCATAACCATACCGCAAAGAGCAGTACGGCCGTGCCTTTCGGTGACCCCCTAAAAATCCTAGCCCCGGGTTCGGGCACACCTAGACATGCCTAGGAAAGCGGTAAACAAACGCAATCATGAGCGCAGACAAAAGGCACCGAGCCAAACAAGTACATGCGCAAACAAGAACTCCCCTCCGCATGTGGATGAGTGTAAAGACGTTTCGATAAAAATCCACATGCAGAGTCCCCAGCGGAGTCGCCATCCGGGATGTACGCGCGCCCTCCGGCCTAGCACGCGCGCTGCGGCTCCGGCGACACGAGGATCCGAGCCCGCTCCCCGAGGCCCAATCCGGTCGACGTCGCGACTCGAGCATCGGACGCTGCGGAAGGGCACCGGGTTGAATCCTCCCTTGGTTCCCCAGCGGATCTGCGGGGCGTTTCGCCGACCGTCTCTAGTCCTTGAAGGCGACGGGAGAAAGGCTGCGTGAGACTCGCTTGGGAAATTCGGGGAGGATCCAGATAGCGGCTCGTGTTGCCATCACCCATCCAAAAATGGCTCCGTTTGTAAAAATGTGTTGTTGTTTAACCTAGGTAAACTATTACGGAGTCGCCACCGACTTTTATTTTAAAACTGTTAAGTCGGAAAAACAGCTGGTTCGGGGATTTCTACTTACTAGTCCTTACACTCTAAGCATGCGAAGATGTGGCGTTTGCACCAAAAGAGTTTTGCTTTTGTTTAACGGGCATTGGACCCGATCCGGGCATGACTTCGGACTCATGTCCCTGTTTTACGGGCGTTGGACCCGATTCAGGCGTTGGACCTGAACTCATGTGTATTTGTTTAACAATCACATGCGACAAAAAATCCTAAAAGCCTAACCGCATGCACCACAACACTCACAAACAATAACTTAGATCAAAGGGGGCGGGGAGATGTGGTGAATGCGGGTCTATACACTTGGGCCCGCAGCCCGTTTCACGTGGAAATTAGTAACTCGGGGAGGCCCGCACCTCTCTTTTGTACCTCCGGTTTGTCGGTTGGGGTCATCTGAAGCGTTTCCACTACGGTCCCCCATGCGTCATCTTGAAGCTGGAGATGGAAGCGTACGATCCGTCCGTTCCTCGTCAGTTATCGAGTTTTGCTTATATATGCATTCCTCATGTGATTTATGCATAAAAAGGATAAGACGTGCTTAGACATGTTCTAAGCAAGAAAGCACAAAAATTTCATGAGGCAATGAAGTTCGAAAGAGTGACTTACGTAAGGCGTTTGAGTCCGTTGACCTCGAATACGTCCCGAACGTCATCCGGATTGATGGATTTGTATTTTCACATGCGAAACACCGGGATAGAAAAATAGTTAGTAAACAGTGATGTATGCACGCTAGGAGCGGAGATCACGGACTTAAAAATTTGTAAACAATACGCATAATGAATGATTCTCAACCACGGCAGTTTGGTCGCCTTCCAGAAAAACACGCATAACTTTCGGCTCTGTCCATTAAAACGAGCCTATTTATACTTAAAAGAAAGCTCTTCAAGCCAGGAATCCAATAACATACAAGATATGGAACATAAGCTATGAATGAAAGAGTGAGGGGACCAACATGCAGATCTGAATCTTCGATAGTTTTGATGCCTCTCAGAAAAACGTGTATAACTTTTAGCTCAGTTCATGAAAATGAGCCTACTTATACTCAAAACAAAGCTCTTTGAGTCAGAAATCTAGTGGTACATGTATTAGATCAATATGAGTTCCAGAGAGAAAGTTATGAGTAAAAGAGTAAATGACCAACATGCAGATCCGTACCTTCGACAGTTTTGATGTCTCTCAGAAAAACGTGTATCACTTTTAGCTCAGTTCATGAAAATGTCGCACAGCAAAAACCGAATGTCGCACAGGCAGATCCGAAAAGTACTTGGACTTACCGAATTGTTGTGACTCGATTGGGGTTTGTAACACATCCCACCATACTGAGACGTGTGAAAGCGACGGAATGCGAGAGCCTTGGGCTACTGGTGCAACTCCGAAACGTCTCTGGAAGTCGGCTCCCGGCTGTCCCAACTTTGCACCTGCGCAAACAAGAAGTCGTCAAAGAAAAAGGAGCCCTTCCGCGAAGCCATGAGGCTGCGGGAGGTGTCGGTCGATCCTTTCCTATCTTTGGACAAGGAAAGACAGGTTGGGGTCGTAAAGGAGGGGCTGCTCAGTCGTTGGGGATGACGAGGGGAAGACGCCGAAGGTTGTTCGGGGCTGCCATCATTCTTTCTTGCCGCGGCCATCGACTTGTGAGGCGACGGCTAGTTCTTCGTGGTTAGGTTGGCTGGTGGGGAGCTTCCATTCTTTCGTGAGCTTACCTTGGTCGAGGAGCTCGTCGAGAAGAAAGGGAGAGCCTCGAAGGATGCTTGGAAGGAGGATTCGTCGTGTGTGTGTTTTGGTGGAGTTGTCTCTGCGTACTTTTCCTCTCCCCCCTTCCTCTTATTATTTTTTGAAAGAGACCTTTTTTGGGCTTGAAGACTGGAAAACCTCCACTGGATTCTGGATGGCAGCCCTTATCCTTGGATTTATGTGCCAAAATGTGTAAATAAACCATTGGACAATTGGTTGCCATGTTACCATCAAACTCCCATTGGTTATTGTCCTATTTTTCTCTATTGTTCGGGGGATTTTGGGGGTGGCTTGTCTGCTGTAGCCGTCATCGATGGGGGGACTGCGAAGGTAAAGACCAATTTGGGGGATCTACACCCTCTGTGAAGCAGGGGACCATTTTTGATGATCCCTAAACACTTCGGTTCACGGGATGCTATCTAGAACTCCATCCTGATGCGCTAGCTGGAGAAGTTTTGTCCATCAAATAATGGTGAACTGTTACTGTTAAGTCAAACAGAATACATATATCCCATTTGCATCCTATCGTATCTCTAAACAAGTGGTGAAGCTTTTATTGTTGAGCCTGCTCTGATACCAATTGTTAATATAGGATTGCACTAAGAAGGGGGGATGAATTAGTGCCTTAAGAGTTTTGACAGTTTTTCGATTATATCTGATTAGATAAACAATGTTATGTCAGATTACAAAAATTGGATCTGCTGCACAGATTCCAGGTTATGAGATAAGTTATTTTATGTGTATGTGACACAAACATTTATAGTGGTTTGACAAACGATGCCTACGTCCACTCTCCCGGCGCTCACCCCAATTAGGGCGTATTCACTATATGATGATCAAGGGGAGTTACAGATGCACATTTCTTATTATAAATGTGACTAACCACTTGCATGTACACACGTGACTAACTCCGCCCGCACGCAACCTACGTGTCTGAATCCGGTTACTCACTGAGCTCGTGGCTTGACGGCTACCACCTGCCCTCGTGGCTTAATGGCTACCACTTGCCCACGTGGCACCACCTACCCTTGTGGTTTGACGGCTACCACCTGCCCTTGCACACATAACCCGTGCGACTAACAACCAACACAAATAAAACAACTACAGCACAAACAGTCTGCAGTTACAGAAGACGCTCTCTCTCAGAGGTGATCGGCTCGCTGAATGAACAATGGACGCTCTAAGCTTCTTGCAACAGTGAAGGGACAAAAGTTTCGGGTAAACTTTCAGGTAGAACGACAAGTTGAAAATGTTGCTTCACTCTTGCATTTAAGCTTGTCCGTAGAAAGGAGTTTCCCAATCAATCACCAACGGCTAGTTGATCCACTTGCCATTTTCTCCATGATTCGATCCTATGGGAAAACTTCTAAGAACACAAAACATTATCCTTAGTAATATCAGAAAATAATAAATCAGATTAATCACCCAATAAGAGATAATGTATTCTGCTCAGAAACTGTTTTCTGCGACAACAGAATCAATACTTTTCCTTATATGAATTTGACATCGGGATTGATTTGTTTCCATAATATAAAAACATTTCTATTGTAAAATATTCTCACCATATAAGGGAGATTTCTACCTGATTAGGTCGTGGCCAAATTCCATACTCATAGGATCACGTAAGTTTAAGAAATAAATCTTTCCAAAACAACTCAAGGAAAGAACTTGACAAACAAGTTATTTCCAAGGGTGAACCTAGACATGATTCCATAGTTAATTCAATAAGAATTAACTTTAGGACATATGAGATAATTATCTCACGTTCTGGCATAATGAACAATCTCCAATAAAGAAATTGTCATTCACAGAAGTGCCATTATGTAGCCGTAGTAAGTACTCCATCAAAGAGAGTTATAGCAACTGTGACACTGATGTTCATCTCTAGAATAGAGATAGATGACTCGATAATAGATCTTGTCCTCAGAATACCATTTCTGCTGGCTAGATCGTTTACTCCGTTGAAGTACTTCACATAACTATTTTACATATTGCTCATATAACAAAGTCATGCTTCTACACTCGAAGACTTGTTACTCTGTACACTCAAATAGCACATTAGCAATACATAACATTTGTCATCATCAAAACCAGATTATATCAACAGAGTTCAATAATGTCCGAAAGCTAAACATTATCAAAAGATTTCTGATTAATTCTTGGATCATAGGCTCCCAAGGCAACGATCAAAGTCTCAATCTTATCGCCTTCCAATTTGGTTACCAAAATATGCCGCTGTTTATTCTAGGACTTTCTGCTTGAGCTTGTTACGAGGGTTTTGGTTGGCAACTCTCTATCTGCTGATTCTTATGCATGTGACCGAAATCATCTACTCTGGACTTCTTTGTTGTTGTGACTAGTCGATGCAATTGTGCAATAAGGACCGTAAGCAGAAGGATTCTGCACGTACATTTCATGTCCACGTCGAGTACGACTTGGGGACTCTTCTTGTGGGTATATGACAAAGAAGTTAATATAATCAATCAAAAGGAGAAAGAAGGAAGCAAGAATCAAGATAGATAGACATAGGAAATGATAAAGTGCTGGGAGAGTCGTGAAGAAGGTGTTAAAGATAAAATAACAGCTGTTAGGGTAAGTTGTATAATGTTGAAGTGTCGAAAAAGTAATTGCCCGCCAACTGCAAATTCCTTTCTCTAATCAAAGCATTAGTGGGGTGTTGTTCATTTCTTCTAGATGATCGAGTGGCTGCACCCTCGTGACAGTTATCGTTAACTACTTTGTGGCAACATTCAACAGAGTCGGCCCAGAAAAATCAATAATTTAATTTAGTGTGTGCCCGATGAGGAAGGATGGGCGACAGGTTAGGAAGATTTGTGTCGTACAAGGCCCTGTGATTTGTTTTTGTTTTTTCCTGCTTTCGTGAAAGACTGCATCTAAAGCTCCATGTCTGATTAAAAATTTTGATGGATAACAATATGATTTCTGCTTGGCGTGAACGTTTTCTTACACGACAAGATTACTATAAAGTGATATCCCAAGCCAGAAATCAGCGGAATGACGTAGACAAATTTCTTTTCATACAATGGTCATATTGTGAGGTGGAATCGTATCCTTTAGCTCATGTATCAGTTCCATGACATCCCATGTAAGAATAACTCTGCTAAGTTGTTGATTTGTGAGCCAATATTGGGATATCTGCACCGAGGGATGGAAAAAATTGCGCAAGGACTTGCCAGCCGCTTTATGTACAGCTTGGACAAGCTATGAATGGCAAGAATCTGATTAAAGAAATCTGCGGACGGAACTATCTTGTACTGAATAACCCTTTTCTTGCCGGGATAAGCGACAAAAGCGATCACGGAACTGCTTAATGTGGAAGACTCAAGATTTCATCAACTTTTGGTCCACAATCGATGAAGTGTTGGAGAAGAAACCACCGATTGGGATGGAAATGGCGTCCCACCATTTGCCCTCCGATTCATTCATTTAATAATGCCATTACAAAGGCCTTGAGATCTTGACAAAATCCATTGATCGAGCCGACCCCATTGATGACTATTCATGGACTTGGATTGTTGCTGTTTGTGCTAATCAGGCGCTAATGTCCCCCCGACATGAACATCCTTTACCGTTTCACGCAAGCAGAGGACACCCAGAATGAAACATGATAAAGTCATTAAACAAACTCCTACGTACTAACTTAAGAAAGGTTTATTGCTTTCTCTTTTATTAGTAAGCTAAGTGAAAGAAATGAAGGTTAGTTCATGAAGATATGAAGGGCGTTTCTTGCTCTTTACATAAAGTTGGCATTAAACGACTTTCCTTCTGTGGCGAAGCACCGCGATTTTCGCGAGGATTTACCCGTGAATTGGTTTTAGCTTGCGTGGTTTCATACATGAGTAATGTCATGGTATTTTTACTAGAAAACTAAAGCCGTTAAATGAGTTTCCTCTTTCCCGCAAGGAAACCCTAATTTCGTTAAAAACCTCCATGTAATCGAACATGATATGATGCAAGAAGATTGAGAATTCAGTTGCTTCCTTAGAAGGTCCTGTTTCGGTCGTTTGGAGTCATGAAAACGAGACGAACTTAAAGCGAAACCCTTGGACGTAATAAGGAGATACTTCACTCTTCTTCCATATACCATCCCATACACTCAGAGACCGATGATTATCATGGCAGAAAGGAAGCAGATTACCGTTCTATCCATGAATCCAGCTTAATCAGACCTCATGATGCCACTAGTGAAGTAATAGGAAGCATTGGTGCGACTTTTCTTGGATTGTTAGACTCATGAGGTACTTAAAAAGCTCCATTATTATCACAAATCACGAGTGATCAACAGAAACGAAGAGTTGGATTATAATATAATAACTGCACTAGTCGACAAGTGGGGTTGTTATATTATTGCTTAATCACTGGAACACGAAGTTAACACATATTAGTATCAAGGGCTAGAACAGACAGCTTGTTCATGAAGACCCATGTTTGGTGACTCCTTCACTTCATCGTCCTAAATAAATTATCACCATATCTTAGATTTCTTGTTCCTTCCAACTTCATGTAAGACAAAGTCTCTTCGAAAACCATAGCTTAAGGTAGTCTCTTACGCCTTTCGCGAGGTAACCAAAATAAAAAAGCATCTTGTGCTGCATCTTGGCTTGACAAGTAATCTCCATAAGCTTTTCCGTCATCTGTGTACTTCTTATCTACTTTCTGTTTCTTGGAAGGATAGGCTTTACCTCGCATGGATTCACATGTTTTACATTTGCGATCCCTTAGGTTAGAGAAGAATTGATGGCCCCTTTGTTTTCTTCATTCCGTGTACTCATGCGACTTCATTTTGCCTGAGTTCATGAAGATTTTTGTTGGGTAGAGCTAGGGTTTCGAGGGAAAAGGAAGATGGGGGACGTGCAGGATGGAGACCACAAGAAGGACGACAATCTGCCACCGGGATTTCGGTTCCATCCAACCGACGAGGAGCTCATAACGTATTACCTGATGAATAAGATATCTGACGCGAACTTCTCTGGGAGAGCCGTTGCTGATGTCGATGTCAACAAGTGCGAGCCCTGGGACCTCCCAGGTATAAAACCCTAATCCACTTCTGCATCATGTTCAGTTCTAGACAAGTTATTGATAGACAAAATCATGTCAGTTCGTTACCTATAGAAGCAATCTAGGTCTAGCCAATGATGTTGGAGATGTGCTTCAATTCAAAATTGATGTAGTTACATTCCTTTTTTCCCATTTCGTTGAGAATAAACAGCAAAGGCAAAGATGGGAGAAAAGGAATGGTACTTCTTTAGCCTTAGAGATCGCAAGTATCCTACGGGAGTGAGGACGAATCGGGCAACGAGCACGGGCTACTGGAAGACAACAGGGAAGGACAAAGAGATCTACAGCAGCTTAACATCCGAGCTTGTTGGTATGAAGAAGACGCTTGTGTTTTATCGAGGGCGAGCGCCGAGAGGTGAGAAGAGCAACTGGGTCATGCACGAATACCGCATCCACTCTAGATCTGGCTTCCGAACTTCAAAGGTATACTTATCTAATATCTTTTGTTTGGCATGTTTTTCGTAACTATTAGTGATCCTGGAATAAGTTGGGCTGCCGGTACGTCCCAGCAGGATGAGTGGGTCGTCTGCCGCGTCTTCCAGAAGAGCGCTGGAGCCAAAAAATACCCTTCAAACCAATCAAGAGCAGCACCTCCCTACAATCTCGAGATCGGCCCAAGCATAGTTGCACAAACAATGATGCAAGTGGAGGACTCCCACATCTTAGGGAGGAACTATGTGAACGGAGCTGACATGGCAGAAATCAACCGGGTATTAAGGAACGGAGCAATGAACATGAGCCAACCCATGCAGCAGCCGCCCCAGCTCAACCCTTCGGCCTTCACTATATCTAGCCTGAACCTCAACCTCGGTGGCGCCGGCACTGGGCAGCCAGTCAGGCCCATGATGCAGCCACAAGGACCAGGGATGAGCCATCAGGAAATGGTGTCTTCGACCCTGATGAGCACAGGTGGTCTCGGGTCCGATCAAGGAGGATACGGAGGAGAGTTGGGCAGTGCCTCAAACATGGCAAACAACAGGTACTTAGGGATGGAGCATTTGGTAATGGACAATTACTGGCCAGCATACTGATCTCGGCAGCATATGGCACTCGCTGATCCGGACTTGAAATCCATCCATGAGGTCTAGGCAATGGCCATTTATGCTTGGCAGAGTACTAGTTATTTTGTGTTTCCTTTCCTTACTATGTCCCAAAAGGGAACATACATAAGTATTCAAATCAGGTAATGTTAAGGCTTGAAGCTATACACTCATGTCCAAGCCGCTTTCAGCTAATAAACCTAAACTATGCACAATACAAGATGTAGCTTGGAGGAGACAAAACACCAGTTTTAATTAATTGGTTACACAAAAATTACCGAATAAATCATACAGCAATTCATGGAAAATGATCAAGGGGGTAATGAATATACCTTCCAAGGAAACGCAAAAAAATCTAATCCCTTAAACATCACTTCAATGGGCACACAAAAAGGATATAAACAGTCTATAAAAATATTGCCACCAACGCAAGGACCGGTCTACACTGTATATCCCAACTCTCTATGTCAAAACCATGTGAGAAACAACCCTTTCTTGTAACCATATTCGACAGCTAGAAGCTTCCATGTGGACTGAATCAAACAAGGCACAGGCCTTTGGAGCATGCGTGTTAGCCATGGTATTCCCACCTGTATTAAGGAAACTTCAAAGCTGTTCATGACCGCAAGCAATCTAAACCTACCCAAATTTGACTTTCTGCAAAGAGGGTAGTAATTCACCAACAATCTCGACCAGTACAAAAACACTTTAAAAACAAGCATTATCATCCTGCCAATCGAAACAACAGTTACCAATCTAAGTCGTATTAGAATTTGGCAATGCAGTGACTACATTAACATACAGCAAAACAACCATTACAGGATTTGCTGAATATTAATGGATTCACTTGCAATATGGTTCAATAACCAAATGATGGCATTGCAGGGATTACCTCAAGCTATGGCAGAAGTCCACTTTTCAAGCAAATTCACTTATCGGGATGTCCACGCTTTGCCTTTCGACGAGTATGATTTTTATGAGAAGCCCTGGTAGGTTTCCTTGATTTTCGACTGCAAAAGATAAGGAAATGGAGAAAACCACAAAACATTCACATCTGCTGTCTAATCAAAATCAGCTGAACTTATGGAAGGGAAATGTTTAAGAAAATGAACAAATACTGACCAACGCAGGGAAGATTATTGGATAGAAAAGCTCACCCGAAAAGAGTAGAGATGAAATTAACAATGATTAGGGCTGGTAGGGCCAACAAGGCAGATGCCTACAACAAAAAGTTCATTTCATTACATTGTAGAAAATATTGAAAATCAATCTAAAAGCATACAGATAATCAAATGTACCGTAAACCAAACGAACTCCTTTGTCGCAAATGATCTTGTCAATTCATGCCTTTTCAGCGTCTCTTCAATATTTCCTTGGACCTGCCAGGAAAACAATCAGAACAGAACAACTTCTGCTGATACAAGTCTCATCCACATGATTCTCATGAGATTCTTAAATACCTATTACAAAATCCCAATCTTTCTAAGAAAATGTTGGAGAAAATGAAAATAGAATTGGTCTTAGAGACAAAATGTTCGCAAACAAAAATAGCTAGAAGCACATGATCAAGAGCATCAGGCAGAGTATTAAGCTCCAGAAGGAGCTGCCAGCCACAACAATACAACTAGAAACTGATACCTGATGATGATAGCTAGAAGCAGTCTTTAAGAATTTCCCATACGTCCGGACAACTTTCTTCGTGTAAGGCTTGGTGGCCAATCTTATCTTTTCAATGAGGGGTTTTGACAAAGTAGCAGCTTGATCAATATATGGCTTGCTTAACTTCTTTGCTTCCTGTTTAGGTCAGACATAAATATCATCTCCACGGTAAATAAGAAAAAAGGAAGAAGGGAGGTTGGCAGGGAGCACATCGAAAGCCCACCCGATAGTAGGGATAAGCCACTTCCTGCAATTTGATGATGTGTGGGCCAATTGCTGTCCGGGATGTCTCATAAATCCCAACTGCCTTTACAGTCAGGGATTTTACATGGTGTTCACTGGAAGCTTTAAGTGCCAAAAACTGCTCCATGATAGCTGGGATATATTCCTTCAATAGATGCATTGTCCTTAGCATCTCATGATGGAATTAAGGGTAAGAATGAAAGAATTTCATCATATTGTTTTTCTAATAGATGGCTTACTGTTTTCATCTTCTCCATGTGGGGAGCAGCCCACTCTTCTGCTTGAGCTTTCTTCTCTACGACCTATCATAAACCAAGGAAAAGAAGTTCACTTTTATAAGGCCACTAAATTTCATACCCAATATCTACATGAAATTTAACAGTGGCCAAAGACAGTCTTCACCATTGATTATGCAAATGCAAAGATAGTATTCCAATAGTACCTTCTTAACTATTACATCCATAGCAGGTTTCCCATGTTCATTCCAGTGTGTCTCTATGAAGGACTGCACATATTATGTTTTAAGTAGAATGTATTAATGGTGAGAAGAATACATATTTTGCATACATCGATTGATACCACAGGTCACCTGGCACAGACTCCAATGTGATGCAAGCCAAGGTGGAAGCCACGCGGCATGGACCTAAGGAAGCATCCAGAACACATAAGTTTCTCACAAGCACAGAATCTCAAGAACCTTTAACTAAAGGATGTAAGTTTTGTAAACAAAAATGGCTACACCTACGTGGTGAAGGCAACTATTTTGTTAACAATACTACCGCAAAAATCACATAGTTCTGGTAGATTGTTTCAACTACAGCTATGTAGTCAAGAAAATTAACAAAACACGGGCCGACAACTTCTTGCTTTATCAGGTTTTTCCAAATTTATCCAATGAATTCAAAAAAAGCATACTAATTATTTCACATGAATTTGAAAGTGATCTGAACCGATTTTAAATTGCAATATATGGCGATATCCCCACAAAAATTGCAACGAAGGTTAATAGCATAATTAAATACACACCTCTGTCAATTGTTTTATCTTTGAAGAAGCCTCCAACTTTGCCTTCACTAGCTCTTCCTACAAAAGGGATGATACATTGAGTAAAAGACGGAATCGAAGTACCAAAAGGAGAAACAGACATACCTCAGCCACTTCAAGTGCACGTTCAGTTTTACGGATCTTAGACCTCAGCTCCTCGATAGTTTTCTCAAGCTGTCCATTAATTACAGAATAACATGATCTCATTATCACATCTATGCAGCAAGTAAACCAAACAAAAATAAAGAACAATGTCATGAAGAATAAAGAAATGTCATTTTTCATGTGTAATGCTGTCCCCGCCACATGCACAATCATTTATTTCTGCATTGCTCTGCACCACCTTTACTTTAACCCAGTGTTATTGAAAGCGACAAAGGCGCTCGCCTAGGCAAAGAGGCTAGGCGAGGCGAGCCCTTGGCGCCTTTCCTGAGGCGGCACCCAAGGCGCTACCACAGGTGCTATAGCAGCCTTTCAAAAAGGCAAGGATTGGCCTAATACAGCCAAAATAAACCTCCTAAGCAACCAATAACAAGCTAGCAACCTTATATGGCCAGCAACAGCTTCCTCCGCATGTTGTTGCTGATGGGTCTGCCTAAGGCAGCCAGCAACTACACACAAGCAGTCTGCAATAGGCAGCGCAACTACACAAGTAATCTGCAATAGGCAGCCAACAACTACACACAAGCAATCTACAATTGCTTCTCTCATTGTTGACGTCCTTTTCTACATGAGAGTTAGATACATTCTCTTGGCCTCATCTGTTTTGGACCCTTTTTCAGTAGATTCTTAGTAGGAACCTTCTCCTTGATGCGGATCTACTTATTTTTTAACTGTTTACTAATGTATCAATCGGATCAAATTAGTACCACTCAATAGATTTCCAAATTTTCTCTTCATCTTCATTCGATAAAGTCCTTAGGTGGCGAATTGCCTTGTCTTTCCTCATGAATGCCACAATTGTGAAGGATCCTTGTCATGTTGCTATCCTCTTATGTACATGGCGCCTCCTTGATCGCCTTTTCAGCGCCATAGCGCCTCGGGCAATGGGAGACCTTGGTGCCTCGCGGGCGCCTTGGCGCCTTAACAACACTGCTTTAACCGACATCACCAATCATCACAGGCATCAAACATCCAACAGTAATAGGATTGCATATCACAAAATTCATTTGCATGCACCCATTAGTTATCACAGAGAATCATAATTCATGAAAGAAAGCAAAATATAATAAAAAGGTTCAGGAATAACAAATTGTTAGACCTCTTATGTTTGACAATATTTGTAATGAATGATATGTAATGGTTATTGCTAAAAGAAAAAAAAATTAACATTCTTCTGTATATCTTACACGACCAGTAGTGTCTCATTTTGCTTCTATGCCAGAGGAAAAGATTAGATGAGGTACAAAACTACTTCTTAATGTTCCATAAGGGGAATGCCGGTTCCATTTTCCTCGGAGCTATTCACAACTTACTGATTCCTTCAGATCAAATGTTCTTCGAACTCATGTGAGCATATTTATGAAAAGGCAAGGGCACAGAAACCTTGAAAGCTAAAAATAAAAAATAAAAAATCATTACTAGAGAGGCAACCCATTCCTAGCCTAACATTCTTCTTATACTGTACTTCAATGTGATATAATTTAACCATATAAGATTTCTGCTTACAAATCCAAAGTATGGCAGTTTGGGTCACTGTACATGACACAATACCTTACTATTACTCCTATATTTGCATGTCCCTAACCAGATCCCCATGATCAAAGTTTACTCCAAACAATTTTTATTATGGCGTCAAAACGAAATCACTGTTTCCATACGTGCAATTCCTGTTTTCCAAATAGGTGCCCAACTAGAAGAACAACTTTATCCATTATATATGACATGTTCTCCAAAAAAATTCTAGTATCAGATATAATATACTGGCTAAGGAACACTTGTAAACATAGAGAAGTACGTTATGGAGTAACGAACGCAAGCAACCAGAAACAAAAGTAAAACTCACATTATCATGTTTCAAAACCAAAACACTGATCTTCTTCTCGGATTCGCTTATACGAGACTCCAAAGCTTCTTTCTGCTTGATCTGCAACGCTATTTCTCCATTCAGCTTTTCAATCTGTCAAAAAACTGTCTCCATGAAATAACATCAATGTATACCGGGATTTCTCCGCACCCTATGCCAAATATCTAACCTGTTTCTCTAATACCTCGGTACGAGCATAAGCCTTTTCTATCTGAGCATCGGCGTCAAGCTTCCCCTTTTTCTGATGCGCAAAAGGAAAAATCAACAAACAAAGACCAAATCTCGAAAATCTCGACAGGGCGAGGCGAGGCTCACGTCAACTACCTGAAGAGACAACAGTTCTCCCTGAAGCGAATCGACCTTATCGGCCTTCTCCTTGATGGCAACTTCCTTCAGCTCCAATATCTCCTCTTTGGTCGCCAACTCCTTGGATTTCTCCTCGATGGCCGATTCTGGCGCAGGTCAACGAATCGCAGGACGAGAATCCCCAAGGTCAAATCAAATCGCCCGAAGCCCTGAACGATCTCGAAAAGAGAAAACAAAAATTAACCGTCCCTCTTCCAGGGCGCCACTACCTAGGGCACGAATCTTGGACCTGAGGACGTCCTGCTCATCCCTCAATTCATCCGCGCCGTCGGCCCTGACGGAACCAGCGAGCCACACGAGGAAGACGACGAGGCAAAGGACGGCGAGCCGCTTCGAGGCGGCCATTGACGGTGGCGATCGGGGGAGCTGCGACCGAAAGGGAATAACTTTCCGAGGGATCCGTGATCCCGACTTTGAATCTGGAACTGGGTCGATAACGAAGAGATGTGGGTCGGGACTCCTTCCGGTTGGGCTGGGTTGCGTTTCTACCAGGAGAGTGTTGTTGGACTTTCTGTTCCCCCGGCTATGCATGCATATGCAAGGTAATTGACGGAGTCTTGTCAACGGCGGCCCCGGGACGATGGCAGCCGATGCCTATGAACATTTCGGAGACCGGAACTCTTAGTTTGTTCTGAAAAAGCAGTGTGAACAGTGTGTAACCGACGAGAAGGTGTTTACGCGATAAACTTTGGGCTTTGCGTATTGGGCTTCGAAGTTGTTCGAGATCGATCGAACAACTTCGAAGCCCATCGATGGTGTTCCACATCGATGTCGTGTCGAATATGATCATCAAGGTATAAAGTCGGCACTACCTCAGGAGTTTATCGATGTTGCTGGATTCTGTCGATGATCGAGTCGATGATGGGGTTATCTCAGCAGTTGGTCGATAGTTAGCGCTAGAGTAACTAACACGTTTTTAATGTGTTTCGGTCGACTGTTACTTAGATTATGTTTATAAATAAGTCATCTTTGGTTAATTGTAGACAACCGACTACATTCTATGACCCCAAAGGGCTGCTTGGTTGTCAACCTAACCGTTATAAATCACGTCCAATGTTGTAAGATGGTTGTAAGTGTTCTTTCCCTGTGTTAGTGAAATTTTTTGACTATTTTCTTTCTTTTTACATTATTGGCGACCACATTACATTCAACAGTTTAGTCCCCATTATATCGCGACGCGTTTCGTCTGCAAACACGTTTTTGGCGACCATAGTGAGAGTCGGAAACGAGTTTCGTGTGGTTACACAGAATGCCAACCACTCGGAGTGCGGCTAATAGAATGGCTGATACTCGTGGTGACTCGTAGACAAATTCTGGACAAGGTCATGATATTAACAATGGCCAGAACCGTCGAAGTGGGCAACAAAATGCCCAAAATCTTGGACAACAAAATGTCCAGACGCAGGAGCGAAAAAATTCCCTTGTGTCGAATGTTTTGCCCACTGCACCAGAGACTGTCCCTTTAAACATGTTCCTACATATGCCGGCTAAGTACCTAGAAAACTTGTTGGAGTTAAAGAAACAAGTCCAAGGGCAGACTACCAAGATCGATATTGAATATTCTCCCGAGACTGCATCCAGGGGAGCGGCAATCCGCGACGGGAAGCGTAGGGTGAGTTTCGATCATGAGACAACACAAGATCCTGTTCATTTAACTCAAGATTATCGAAGTGCTGAACCAAACAGGTAGCGTCGTTCCCGATGATCGAGACGATTTTGCCACACCTGATCGATTATATCGTTATAATGATCTTGTTGATTTGGATGATGATGGACATGATCAGTACAGGTCGCAGGCGTACGCGCCTCGTCGTCGTCGAAGGGAGAGTCATTACACACGTTCCACAGTCGTGAATCCCATCCGTGGACCACCGACAGAAGATCAACTCCCAAGGAGGAACCTTTTCTTTGAAGCGCCTAGGATAGGCCTATCTTCGACTAGGAAGTCGATAGGAATCCCTTGGAAAGAGAAATCCCTAGGGTTCTTATGATGCCCATCGATGTTATTGGCTTTAGAGATATGATTGCATGAATAACAGTACAGATGGTCCCCCGGGCCATACGTAGGGAATAGGTTAACCTTTATAGGACACCTTACCCTGAGTTCATCGACCGGGATTATCTTTATCCTAGAGGTTATAAGATATCCGATTTCACACACTTCTCTGGAGAGGATGAGATGACACCGATGGAGCATATAGATCGATTCACTCACCAAATGGGAGAGGTGTCGAATAATGATCATTGGAAGCTTCGACTCTTTTCCAATTTACTCACCGGACCTGCATTTACTTGGTATATTCATCTTCAGCCTAATTCAGTGCAAAATTGGCAGGACATGCAAACTCAGTTCATGCAGGCCTTCGCTACTCTTGATTCGACCATTTCGCTGGTCGAGTTGACTAAGATGCGACAGCAGCCCGGAAAACTTGCAGCGACATTCCTGCAGAGGTTCTGGAATGCTCGACTTAGATGCAAAACATCAGTCAGCGAAGACGAAGTGGTTAACATAGCCCAGAATGCTCTTGATATTCGTATCCAGAAGAAAATCTAGGGAGAAAGGTTCAGAGATCTCTACTAACTCGCTCTGAGAGCTATTAAGTATGAAAATATACTCAGAGAAGAGTCGAGGGACCGTACAACATATCAAGTCGAACCCATGATCATTGAGGTCGATATGGTAGAATTTGTGAAAGGAGAAGCTCGTCTGCGACTCGTTGTCGAAAATGAATTTCAAAGCTAAGGCGTCTCAGAAGTCGAATGAAGAGCGGAAGTACTCATTCGATGTTGAAAAGGCTGATGATCTTTGAGTGGCTCCAAAAGCGAGATCGAATTAAGCTGAAACCTGGTCATCGACTTCCCCAGACTAATAGGGAGAAAAAGTAGAGTTACGTAAATGGCATGGGTCTTTCACTCATGCCACACGTGATTATCTAACCTTTAGAAATCTTATTCAGGATCTTATCGAAGCCAAAATTTTATGTTTTAAAGAGTTCGAAGAACCATCTTCTGTCGATAAGTAACCTTTTGCTGATTGCGAAGTACACACGTTCGATAATTAACGTCGTTGATGTTGTTCATCGTGCTTGTCAAGAGCCCCATGTTTCTGGAGAGACTTATGTGGTCAATAAACTCTTCAAGAGGCTCCTGGATAACGGACTCATTTCTTGCCATGTGACCGCATCGATGCTGAAGAATGAAGTTTGCTAGTGGCATATGGACGAAACCCACACCACTGACAAGTGCTTCACTTTCAAAAAGTTTCTTCAGTCTCATCAGGGAGAGGAATGGTTCAATCTGACTCCAGTTGAAAGGACTGCAATTGGAATCTCTCGTAAAGAGTCTTCGAAGGCAATCAATCGACACGCCAAAGGCATGGGATCTTCTTCTGATGCTCACAAGGTTTTTTCTGACAAGGGGCATGCCGTTCAGAAACCAAGGGCAATGTCTCGTTGCATCGACACGCAACTAGTTCCATCGGCTGTTAACAGTGACGCAGACTCTTCTGCCAAATCAAGTGACTGTCGAAGGAGAGTGTCAAGAGAGGCGACGTTAGGGACAGGTTTCGACCCCCTCCCCGCCTCGATGAGAAAGCTATCAAGGATGGGCCTCCTATTGCACAATTTCTTGAGAATGCTGTCACTTGCAGTCGATGCAGGCCAATCTTAAGGAACAAGATATTGATCTCTCAGCTGTGCCACCTTTGTTCATACAATTCCTTGAAGAAGCTTATTGTAATGTCCTCTGCGAACAAGTTTGGCATTATTACTATTAACGATGCGATTCAAGGTATGATTGAAGTAAATCCATTCTATTGTATGCCTGTTTTTGTTTAGAAAGAGGGTGTTAAACAAGTGGAATGATACGAATCCCAAGAAAGACAATTTGTTCAAGTATATCATGAATATTGTCAATCATCTCGACGTCGATTCAATGTTTCCTATTCTAATGATGGCGAATGGAGACATGTAACAAACCAACGATCTCAGCTTCCATCTAAGAACAGTAGAAAGAGGAAAGAAAGATGTCGTAGGAGGGCAGAGGAAAAACTACGGAAATCCTTTGACAGTGCAACAGTCGAGGTGTAGAGAATTGATTGCAATGACCCCTTTATGGTCGATGACTCTGTCTCTCACGACAATCCTCTTAAGGTTAAGGAGATACCAACTGAGGATGATGATTTCGAAGATATCTTCGATGATTCAGACTATAATCCGGTCTGGTTCGACGTTCCTGAAAACCCTGTAGAGTGTAACGTCATAATGTTACTTATAGAGTTTGCGGAACCAACCATCGATCGGTCTGTTCCAGGTATCCCTAAAACTTCGACTCCTCGAGTTGTTCGTTGCCCTATAGGCTTTTCAGTAAACTGGTTTATTAAGCCTAGTTCTTCGATGCAGTCACAGATGCATTCACTGTATATCGAAGCAGAATTTAATGGTATTCCTTTGAAGAAGGTACTAGTCGATAATGGTGCGACGGTTAATGTAATGCCTTTACGTACGCTAAGATACTTATGGTATGATAAAGTGGATGTTACCAACACCGATATTGGCATAACATGCTTCAATGGTCTTATGTCGAAGTGTGTGGGAATATTCCCGCTCCGGTTGAAAGTTGGAAGATCTAAGATAAATACCGCCTTCGTCATTGTCGACGTAGATATGACATTTAGTGCTCTTTTGGGTCGGGATTGGCTGCATAAAGCAGCAGTGATCCCTTTTACTCTGCATCGAGAACTTAATTGTGGCTTGATCATGAAGTTGATGTTGTTAAGGCTGACTCAACTATTAATACACATATTAACCACGTCGAAATTTGCACAGTAAACGTTTTTGGTGCAATCGACGATATGAGTCTCAAGAAGAGGTATGCTTTGGGAAATCCGAATGTCGGACCTTTAGGTGAATCAAGTGGAAAGTTCGAATACCTGGTGAAATACAGGGTCCTCCATATCCAATCGTCGATGCTGCATTCGGATGAGATTCTGATATAGTACCTCCGGAAGTCGAAGCTAAGGCTCAAGCCAAGAGGGAGGCAAAACTTTCTGGTATTCTCCATTCTATTAAGGAGGCTGCCGGATTAATCAATGACCCTGTCGATGAAGAGAAGAATGCTGACCCTGGTGACCCAGACTTAGAGCCCGATAGACTCCTCCCGGAGGTCGAAGATGCTCGATCTAGAAAAGGAAGACGTAGTCACCCATGTTATGGAGCGACTACGAGACTATAGACTAACTAGACCTAGAGCTAGTCTTGAAATGTGTCTTAAAATGAGTTCGCTGGACGTAGATAGTCCCGCCCAGCGTGCTGAAGAGGACAAGTCGAATCTGGGTTTGTAATCGTGTGTAGATTCGACTGGTGTTGGATTTCATCCTACTATGAATAAAACAACATTTTGTGTAAAGTCTATAGCTGAATCGCCTGTGGATGGACAAACATTGATGATGCCTCGTGATTCTTTGGTTGCCATAAATTTAAGTGATGATGAAATTCAGCGACTTACATTTATTAGTAGTTCGATTGACATCCATCTTTTCCAATTGTTATTGAAACTACTAAAGGAGTTTATGGACTCTTTCGCATGGAATTATACCGAAATGCCTGGTGTGGATCGACGATTAGTCGAGCATACTTTACCTACCAAACCAGACTTTAAACCTGTGAAACAAGCTCCGCGTCGGTTGCCAACTCAACATCGAAAACAAGTATATGAAGAAGTAAAGAAGTTGTTCGATGCCGGGAATATAAGGACTTCTCAGTACACTGAATTGATTTCTTCCATTGTACCTGTGAAGAAAAGGAATGGTAAGATAAGACTATGTATCGATTTCAGAGACCTTACCAAAGCAACTTCAAAGGATGAGTACTCGATGCCAATAGCGGATGAGCTCATCGATAAAACATCTGGGCATAAAATTATGTCTTTTATGGATGGTTATTTTGGATATAATCAGATCTTCATTGCTGAAGATGATACACATACGATAGCTTTTCGTTGTCCTTTCGAAATCTTTGAATGGGTTGTCATGCCTTTTGGTCTCAAAAATGCTTGCGCGACTTATCAAAGGGCAACGAATCTTATCTTTAACCCACTAATTGAGTCAATGGTCGAAGTTTACATCAGCGACATCGTTGTAAAGTCTTTGGCAGATGACTTTCATGTCAGTGATCTCCAAAAAACTTTCCTTCAAATGAGGAAACAAAACTTGAAGTTGAATCCCATGAAATGTGTTTTCGGTGTTCGCGCTAGGCAATTTTAGGTATTTTTAGTTCACCAATCGAGGGATAGAGATAGATCCAGGCAAAATTAAAACAATACAAGATCTGCCTCCTCCATAGAGTAAAAAACAGTTTCAAGTCATCTTAGGAAGTGTAAATTATTTACGAAGGTTCTTAGGTAATCTTGCCGGCCGAACAACGGTATTTTCGAATTTGTTACAAGGACATAATAATTTTGAATGGACTGATAGTCATCAGGAATCCTTCGAAGCTATTAAGAAGTATCTCACCTGCCCACCTGTTTTGGCTCCTCCAAAATATGATCGCCCTTTCTCGCTATATATCGCTGCAGCAGAACAGATACTTGGATCGATGTTAGTATAAGAGGATGACCAACGAATACTTTCTCCAATCGAATATAAGTACACTAATAATGAGAAGTTATGCCTTTCTTTGTATCATGCTGTCATGAAGGTTCGACATTGTATTGGAAGCAGTATAATGTATGTTGTATCGAAAGCTCCTGTACTGAAAATACTATTTGATAACCCTATGTTGTCTGGTAGGCTGAGTAAATGGAGCCTTATTTTATCTCCTTTCGATCTTCAATATTGATCACAGGCGGCAATAAAAGGAAAGATCTTTGCTGGCTTCTTAGCCCAATACACTAATTCCAGTCTAACAGATTCCCAAGATCAGAAAGAATTTTGGGAAGCTTGGTTCGATGGATCCGTGTCAAGTGAAGGAGTTGGAGTAGGGATCTATATTTTATCACCTTTGAGAGTAAGGCACAAAGTAGCCTATAGAATCGATGATACATTAACAAATAATTCTGTGGAGTATGAGGCTTTAATCCTCACTTTAAAAACCATGATCGATCTTCAAGTATTGTATGCGGTGGTGCGAGGAGACTCGCAGCTTGTCATCAATCATGTCCTTGGTTTGAGCACGTGTACCTTCTATCATCTTGAGCGATACTTGGACAAAGTGCACGAGTTGTCCTCCTTTTTCAAGGAAAGTCGCTTCGAACATATCCCTAGAGAAGAAAACTTCGTGGCAAATGAATTGGCACAACATCCTTCCGGATTTAGAATTAGCCCTCAATTATTGCAAGAAATCAGAGGGCATGTACAATCATTATGTTTTGTATTGACCAATGACACCAAAGAACTAAATGTCATAAGTATTTTTCTTCGACGACTGATTGGAGAAAATCATTCATAGAATTTTTCTCCAATCCTGGAAAGGGGACAACCCGCCAAGTAAAACTATCAGCACGATTTTATACATTAATCGATGACGTGTTGTATTAAAAGCAGAACGATGATGTCATTTTAAGATGTGTCGATATGGATGAAGCGATTCCATAGTGTTAGAAGCACCAGGGATTGTGTGGCCTTCATCATTCTAGGATGAATATGTGCTGGTCAATCAAGAAGTATGGTTTCTATTGGCCTTCGATGATGAAAAATTGTATAAGTATGGTTAAAGGGTGTGAAAAGTGTCAAAAACAGGGGCCAATATCATATGCACCTGCAACTCATTTACATCCTGTAGTAAAACCTTGGCCTTTTCGATCATGGGCTATAGATATAATTGGAGAAATAAGACCATGTTTGAGTAACGGAGATTCTTATAGCCTTATGGCCCCAGACTATTTCACAAAATGGGTCGAGGCAAAGGCTTCTACGAATATTACTCAAAATGAAGTGATAAGTTTTCTTCGATTAGCTATCATTTATAGATTTGGCATTCCTCAGGATGTAGTGGTCGATAATGCTATTATTTTCAATGGCGGTCTAATTAAGCAATTTACATCTAAGTTTGGATTTGTGTTGACAATTTATGCTCAATCGAATGGACAGGCTGAATCCACAAATAAGATTATCAAAAACGCCATTCAGAAGATTATCGATCATAATCCTCGAACTTGGCATACATTGTTGTTGGATGTACTTTGGGCTTTGTGTGTTCCTAAACGAGATGGACATGATGTGATCCTTCAGCTTAGTTTATGGACATTATCCTTCCCATCGAAGTTCGTTATAAATCGATGAGATTCTTTGGTCCATCAAGATGTCGCCCGATCGATTATGAAGAATCGATAAACATCGAAGTTCGTTATAAATCGATGAGATTCTTGGCCCATCAAGGGTCGCTCCAAGTTATAATAAAAAGGTTGTTTTAAAGTCTTTTAAAAAGATAGATTTGTTCTGAAAGATGATCGTCCCAATTGAGAGAAGAGATTATTTTTTGGGCAAATGGTCTCCTACCTGAGACAGTCCTTTTCGAGTCGATGAAGTATAACCTAAAAATGCTTATCACTTGTCATATTTAAATGGTGAGCCACATGCTTTAAATATTTTAATGGCAAACATTTAAAGCTTCATCTACCAACATTGTGGGTTTACATTATAAAGAAATTCAGTCTCGATGTCCTGAATTATGGTCACAGTTAATTAGGATAGTCGAGGTTACTAGAGAAACTTAGTCGATTGAGAAGTAAATCGATTCACTATGTATTAACAAAATTACAATTAGATCAATATATAGAAAATACAATCATTCCATCGAAACGAAGTACTTTCGATCTTCGATTGTCACAGCAACTATTGTGGATACGAAAGTCGATTGTCGCAGCCACTGGCGTGACCGTTTTGAAGCCCCAGTCCTTCTATTTATTGGTCTTCTCAATGAGGGTTCGCACAACATCTGCATTCCAGGATCTTTCCTACTTTGTTTGCTCCGAAAATACCTCGAAATCCACTAGTGTTGCAGCCTTCATAGTAAGCAACACTAGTGTAGACAATCGGAGAAGACCTAAACGGCACCATTGTCCGGTACCACGGGATGACGTTTTGCAATAAAAAGATGGGTTTAGAAAGACAGCTTCTCGGTAGGACATTATGGCCGAGTGTTTATAATAAATGTGTGTGAACAAATGATTGTCCATTCCTTTGCTAATTATAGGCAGTCATATAGCACTGCATCGACCGCAAAAAAAAAAAAATCCCAACAGTCTATAGAAGATCTTAACAGTTCCTTGGGAATCGGAAAATCCTCAATAAATTAGATATTCCAGCTGGCAATATCTTATGAATGCATCGATCGAAAAATTTTCGCATATAGTGAATCGATGCAGTTTGATGAGGTCATGATTGATTCATTTCATAAAACAAGGAAAAAAGAGATAAGTTTTTAACGTCGATGGTACATCATCGACGAAGTCACGGTCCTTGAGTATACAAATGCCCCGCTAGCAAGTCAGTAAGATAAGTTCGAACGCTGTTCTTGATGGTTAAGTCGTTCACGGCTTTCTAAAAGGCGATCAAGCTGCTTGTCTCGTATATAGGTATACCGTTTGCGTCGACTTCCAGTTCAATCAACCTCAGACAATTCTCTCTCCCGAACAGTGATCTCGATCTTGCATTTATCCAACTTCGACGATAGTTCAACCATTTGAGCCTCCAGGTGATCCCGTTCTTCGATCAGACGTCGATGCTCACAGGAAATCACGATTGCTTTGCTTTCGGCTGCGTCATGGTTGATAAACTTCAAGGAAATTTCTTTCCATTGCCCAGCATTTGCCACAGCTCTCTCCCAGTCCTTCCAAGACTTCCAAAATGACTCTTTGAGGCTTTGGCAAATGCTGGGCAAGTTGATGGGAGCCTTGGCATGCCTCTCTATGGCTTCTATGGTTCGAACCATCTCATCGAAATTGGATGCTGATGGTTCCTCGCGTCGAAGTACTTCTAGCAGCCTTTGAGCAAGCGCCATTGGGTCACTCGGATCAATGCTCACTTGAGCCATGTTGCTTGAGGAGGCTATATGACCAAGCCTTGCCAAGACCTTCGGCTATGATAGCTCAAAGTTTTGCTTATCAAAATAAAAAAATGTGTTAGTTTATATTCTTTGAGTAAATCCTATGAAAAACTTTATTACCATAAGTTGATCAAGCATCTCAGTGAACCCAGCGTCATCCAGTCCTTTAGATGCCGCTGGAGTATGACACTGCATCGACGTTGACTGGAAGCGTCACATCTGTCGGATTTGGAACATCGACCTGCAAAGGTATTTCTGGATATGAGTCAATGGGAGTACAATCATGTTGGAAGGATGTGACTTGATTAGTTTTCTCGAGAATGGATTTCTCGATGGTTAGGTCACGAGTAGTTGCTAGATTCTCATAAGAGAGGGTAGCGACCTGAGTACGTGAGAAGTTAAGTAATATATAAATCTGCTTGATATGAATTCAAAGAACGCACCTGTACGTTCGAAATATGGCTCACTCCTTGCAAAACGGGTGTTTCGACAATTTCATTCATCCCCTCTGTCGGACCTTCCTCAGAAACGTTTACCGTTGGAGGATAGATTTGTACCTAGTTCGCAATTTCGACGTTAGGAGGAAGGACCTCTGCTAGAGGAGATGGGGGTGTGAATAGGTCGTCATATTCAACCTGTGTATGTACACATGGTTAGTTAACATGCTATATTGAAAGCTTATTTTACGTTGACCCCATCGGAAGCCTGAGCTATTTCTTTCAATGCTGGAGGAGCCTCTTTCTCAGTGACAGCTAGAGGATTGACCTCGTTTCCGGCATCATTTTCTTCTTGGATCGGAGCAGGCCTAGCCTTCCTTGGTGGTCGAGAAGATCCGTGATCTCATCTTCTACAAACTCATCAGAAAAGATTCACCCCTACTCGTCGAAGTTGCCCGAGTGGTAGGCTTCTTCGACACGATCACTGATGGTGTCCTTTTCCTTTTGACTCTTCCCATTTCCATGGGAACCGGAGGTGCTGCAATGTCCAATGCCCTTGTAGACATTAATTTGTCAAAATTGATGGTAAAAGTTATGATAAGAATTCAACATTACTAACCTGGCATCAGTGCTTTTTCTAGCTTGGTAGCGAGAAATTTACAGAAGTTTTTCGGTTGCAGCATCGCTTCATTGGCTTTCTTCGAAAATGAATCTTTCAACATAACTTTGTTGAAGGCCCTTTTCCAACAGCAATCGAACGTCCTTGTCGAACTGCATCCTTCTAAAGTGTCAGGGAAGCCGATGGGTGAAATTGTTCGATCCAGAATAGGTACAACTGTGAGAACAAGGGAATGTTATTGCTAGTTAAGTAATAAAATATTTTGCTATAACTATGCTTACCCTGCTAGCATAACCAAAGTCGATGCTGACACGGTCCTCTAGGTTTGTGTTAAAAGAGTCGATGAAAGGGAACGGGCAACTCTAAGCGAAACCCAGCTGTAGTACCACGAACTGAGGATCATAAACTTCAGCAAAAAAGCCTTTGGTATTGTTGGCAACCAAGTCTCTGAGAGTTAGCACATGATCCCAAAAGTGGTGCGACCTCAAGAAGCGTCGAAGCTCATACACCTTGTCATTATGAGGAAAAGGTTGCCAACAGGGCTTGTTGGTATGCAAGAGTCGATGAAGACATCCCGAGGCAGTATCCCTCTCCCAATTGTCATATCGAAAGAAGCGAATAATTTCCAATCCATAGAATGCGGATGGATCGTTATTCGTAGACAGCTCGAAGTTATGCACACGAGGAAGTACAAGTGTGCCCATGATGCGATAATCCACAAGGGTCCTGCTGTTGGTCTCGAAGGAAATCCTCCTGGGTTCTTTGAATAGACTACAACTGCTTCGAAGTGGGCTCGATATACCAAACGAAGGAGGAACAGAGCCATCACCACTAGTTCTGTTGCTTTTAGCAAGAAGCTCGCCACTAGTACCATGTGCTCCAGCGATTGCTTGTTGCGATTGCAGTAGATGTACTTCGAGAGCTATTCGACTCTTCCTCCTCACCCCAGTCTTTCGGATCCTTTGACAAATGAGCTTGGATTACTGTCCCAAGGCGTTGCTTATTTTCAAATCTAAGATCATCGTTCGTCTCTAATAATCTAACGGGTATTTTTTAAGGATAGCAACCTATTAAGAAAGCCACGTCTGGGATGTCACCGTCATTGGTCCTTCTCGGAGATAGAAGCAGTTGTTCGATACACTCCATAGGAGCCGCGACTGAACGATGATTTCATCTCATCGGCTCTGTCGAAGCCTTAATCAGGTGATAAATCCCTATTATTTCCCACTTGTTGCGTCGAAGATTGATCCACAAATTTATCCATTTAGTGAACCTATCTACACCTGTAGTGGGAAGCCATGCAGAGTTGAATCGCCGGAGTCATGGGGTCGACACCAATTACCTAGGTCAAGTAAACTGTCTCTACAGATCGGGATGACTGTTGGGTCAGGGAGGAGGTGATCGATGGACATCTGCTTGTTGTCCGGCGAAGGGTTAAAGGAATCGCTTCAGAAAAAAGGGCCCATTGTGATTTGCCCATTCTTTCTCTCATCTTCTTCAGCGAAATCGAAAGTCTTTTTGGTCAAGGAATCTGTCACTTGGCTCTTGAACCTTTTGAAGTAAACCCCAGATCCACTTAACGGTGTGTGGTTGTAGAATGCTTGAGGGCCATGACTGTACGCGATAAGAAAGCTTCGGTTTACAGAAGAGGGAGAAACAGACAGACCGCCGAAGAGAAAGAGAGTAAAGGTGGCAAATAAGAAGACGACAAGGGTTTTATATAGGAAAATGAAGAAGACGAACTGGCGCATTGAAGGAAGAGGGCAAAATGTTTACATGATAATCAGGTGATAGATGGTGATAGAGTGAGGTTGTAGAAAGCTGGTGTCCTCGGTGCAAACTGTGCTGGACGTGAGTGAGGTTGCGAAGGACTTGACCGTATTATGGCGCGATGAGCTCGTTGCAGGCTTGGTGGAGAAGTCATGAGGAGTGCCTAAGTGTAGTGGGCAAGAGAAGGGCCATGTTCAGGGGAACAAAGTGAGGTGGTGACATTAGTTGTTCTGTAATCAGTTTTCTTGTGTATGCAAAAAGCTATTATTGTCCAGGGTACAAGCTGTGACAAGGTGTCGGTGAGGTTGTGAGAGACATGGCTACACTGTGCGTAGTGGATGTGCATCAGGCTTAGGGAGAAGTCGGGGTGTAGACGTGCCAGGGTAGTGAGCAATAGAATGGTCGCGTAAGGAGGAACTGGTGAGGTACTTAATTGGCTGTTGTGGAGAAGGGGTGAAACCAGCAACAAGCTTGGAAGAAGTCCAAGGGGAGTTGTATGCTTTTGGGAAGTTTTGGTGATGTGTTAAGCATTGGGGAAGTCTTGGTGAGGAGCCAAGCAGATCATGGAGCCACCAGAGGGAAATTCCAACCCAGGACATGGTTGTTGCCTGCCTGCGTATGGTTCGTTATGTGCTTGCATGGACTTGCCAATCACAGAATTTGTGGAGTTAGTCATTGTCCTCAGTGCAGAACCTCAAACGGAGAGTTTTTACAGTTATTACAAGCCTTATGTGCACAACCCGACGGGTTACTGATTATGAAAAAGTGAAAGGGCTATCTAGATTACCTTCTGCATAAATGTTGTGGTATCTTCTATCAATATTACATTTGTGGAAAAGCCTGCGGGTTATCTGCATTACCTTCTACAGTAGTGTGTTTACCTACAGACTGTCTTGTAATCACTTGAAGTGTCATATTCTCATCCTACAAGGGCGAAAAGTGGAGGTAGTCTATTTTCGAACCACTATAAAATCTCCAGTCTCATTTACATTCTATATCAACGAAAACCTCTAACGAAATAGCAAATCAATAGACAATGCTTCATTTAGACAAAAACTTCAAAGGTTATGTACCAATCTTCTATAAGCTACAGCAAGCTTCAAGGTTCTAGAGTTGATCCCATCGATCGAATATTAGTTGATCACCGCTTGGTAGTGTAGAAATCTACAAGGTTCTTTACCAACCTTCCACTACAACAAGTGTCTTTCAAGACTTGGTGTAAGCTTTCCTAATCACGCCTCAGCTTGTCAAAACTATAAGGAGTTGATAATAGAAGCCTTAAGGTTCTACATCAACATTCTGCTGATAGTCAGGGTTCTATAGTATACAGAAATCTAACTTTCCACTACCAAATTTATTAATTAAAAAGTCTGAAAAGGGGCTGTGCACTAACTCATCCCCTATTAGTACCATTGCTACACCAATAATATTCTTACTTTTTTTTTTACACAATAGCCTAACAATCATTTTTTGGGCGTACTGTGAATGCATGTAAATTTGTTCTATGGGATGAGCCAATTAAGTACTAATGTGCAATCTATTTATACATGTCATGGGTCACACAAAGCAATGAATCTAATCACTTTAAATAATTAGAAAGAGTGAACATTTTCCACCTCTTAAGCATTAAAAATGTATATAAAATTAGGTACAACTTAATATATTTTCGCTACTAAAATGATAGCGCCTGTGGTATGTGTAATAACACAAAAATTATTCACTTAGAAAAATAATAATGGGTGGCAAGAGGTGTGAAAGAAAAACTCTTAAAACGAAATAAAAATTATACACTACTCATGTTGTTTTTTGGCACCACTTTGGGCCGACTTTTTTTTAATCAGATTTTTGAAATATTTCTTTTGTGGCTTTAAATCAATATTAAGAATCTTACATGGCCTTACTAAAACGAGGAAGGTTGGTTGGAAAATGCTACCAACGAAAAATATTCCAACATATCATAATCGACATCAGAAAACTCCAACACTCCAATTTACTTAATTATGTCATCAAACGACATTTCGCCAGCTATGTCTATTGATACAAAAATCTTCTTCATCTTAACCTGCTTAACATAGCAGTTAGTCATCTACCATCCAAAATAGAAAATAAAACCAAAACAACTTCAACTTACACTCACTTGGAGTCGATTGTTGTGACCCCCGGATATGTATCTCTTCTACCTTGCTTAATGAGGGGAATATATATTCTCTTCTAGGAAGAAATCTTCATCTCGATTGGCTCCACCTACTCCTGCCCATTCACACCCTTCCTTCGCCACCTCTAAATGGATCTGCCTTACTCCTGCCCAAACACAACCCCTTTCCCCCAAATCGTCTAAACTCCCCTTTCTCAAAATTGTCCTAGCTTCAATTTAGGGTTAGGAGAAACCATCGACTTGGGGTTGCAATTTGTTCATCCATATATGATATTATTATAATACGAAGAAATCACGTAGGATAATATTGAAGGCAAATTGGAGGGTCCCTAACGTTGTTCTATTAAGCTATATAAGATTCTTAATATTGATTTAAGGCCACTAAAGAAATAGTTTAAAGATCGGGTAACAGAAGAAAGTCGGCCCAAAAGTGATGCCAGAAGTCACTATTTTACCTTGACTTTTAGCTTCATATTTACACCACATGCACATCATATGAGTTTTGAATAACTCTACAAATCCGAAAAATAACGACCGTTAAGTTACAAGGATAAAAAAATACTTCACCCTCTATAAAATTATGCACAGTATGATGTCGAGAGTAAAATGTTAAGTCAAACCCATTTGCTCGATTTGAGATTCGCTCGAAAGGAGGTTTCTGTTCAAGTCGCTCAACTTTCAGCAATTGCCCAAGAAACCATCTAGACGTAGGACGTGGAAGATACTTAGGAACACATGGCCCAAAACCAAGGAGCGACTAGAACACGTGGAGATACAACATGAAGTGGAAAGAAGGATATCTCTCAAGATAGGAAAGAGTTTGTTAAGATTCGACACCACCCGAAGAAGATACAACACAACCCAATATGAAGACATCCCAATATTTTAGACGTTGCTTATGATTTTCATAAATAGGCGTTTTCTTTTCGGTTTAAACACCAATGATTACAACTACAGACTTTATTTTAGACTTTCAAACTTAGATGTTTCCTACTATTCGGCTGCACGATCGTTAATGGCATTTATAAGTACATTTGTCTTTGCTTAAATGTGTCTTTATAAATCTCATTATCTTCTATCCACCTGTTTCTCTAACGGGGGTGAAGGGTTACCCATCCTTTGATTGAAACTTGATTTCCAAGCTCTCCTTTCAAGGGTAAAGGCTTTTACCTTGGAAAAGAATCCCCTCACTTTCCGTCTCTACTAAGGCTAAAGGGCAACCTCCTTTGGTTGAGACATTAACTTTTCTTGAGTTTTCAATAAATTCAGGTGACGATTATATATACCAACCAATTTCGAACTATTTGTTCAAGCCAAATATTTCCGACGTGTTTGTTAGTTTACATGTTTTTTTGTTAAGATCAAAGACACATCGGGATAGAGTAGACGACCCTTGGAATGATCAAATGAGGTGAGGTAATTTTATATCATCCCTCATGTCAAAAATCGTAAATAGATACTATCCTTTCCCTTGAGGATATCGGGTGCCCAATTTTGCCCAATTTTTCGGAAATGAAGATATATCTCTGGTAGACCACATTGTCGGGTTTATACAGCAAGCAAGCGAAGCAGTTGCTAATTAGTTTTAGAAGTTAAGACTCTTCTTGAGATCTTTTACAGGAGTTGCCTTTTCTTAGTATATGAACTTTCCCCCAAATTCATTTAGAACTTGAGAAGAATTGCAAATGCAGTTCACTTTAGCCTTTGTCTAGTCAGACTCGTCTGTCACCTTATAAGAACTGATTCACATGAAGTAACAACTTGGGAAACCGGTTGATGTCTTCTTGGCTAGGCTAAAAAAGCTTGTTTGAGATGTAAAACATCCATAAGATAAGTTAATCGCCATTGCTTAGGTTACTCTCCTCCTCTAGCTTAAAATAAAGAAAAGGGAGAAGTTCTTAGGGATTAAAATGAACTCACTAGAAGAGTGATCTGCTATGAGAATCTCTTCAAAGAAAAGATGAAAGCAAAGTAGAGTTATACCATATGGCTAATGTCTACCAGTGATATTAAGGCGCTAAGGCTCTATCAAGGCGACAAGGGCTCCCATTGCTTGAGGCGGTAGCCTTTTTGTTTTAAGGCATCGATATAGAGAATATTTTTTTATAATTGAAATGCCAAATAGAAATGAAATTTTTAACCAAGAGACCATCTCAAGGGTCCACAACCACATCATCTACATTAGTTCCGAATAAAAAGCAATGTTCACATTATTCACGTCTAAATATCGAGATCAAAATCATCACGATCATCATCATAATCCAAATCAACTTTCTTTTCAAGCAAATTATCATTTTTGTGTTGTGCTTTAATGTCCTCTTCGACATAGGAGTTAACTTCTTGATCTTGAAGATCCTCCATAAGCTACTCGAACTAACATGCCGCCTAATAGTCCGAGTCGTTTCGTCGACTCTTGATGTACTCTCCACTGCTCTCCACATGAAAGTATCGTCAGGAAAAACCAATTCATTACTTAGTCTCATCTCATAAACTAAATCAAGCAATATGCGATGCTCAAGGCAATTCCTTTTTTGTATGCTCCAGTTACTTACAACCACAAGATGTTGTAGATTTGGAGTATTATTCCGAAACATATCTCGCCATATCGATGCAATCCAAAATTAGAATTTTTCATGATATAAACAGTTCCGAAATTTCGAAATAAGCCGTAGAATAAAGTACCCAGTGATCTCAAATTCTTTAATTTATTAACTATGGCCTTACTAAATTTCCCTTTAGATCGTTTGTAGTACACAATTTCAGCAAGTATCGTATCTTGAAGCTCGATGGTCCAAGGGAACTTCTCGGTACAAGAGTACGAACCACTTATTACTTCCATATCTATGAAATCTAATCAAAGTACGTAGGATTCAAGAAGTGTCAAACTACATGTAAAGGATGATGCAACTGATAATTCCATCGGTTATCAATTATCTCGAACACGTTTGCATACGTATCTCCTTTCTTATTGAAAGACTTTTGGATAATCTCTTTGACTCTATTCATCACCTCATATGTATACCCCATCATCGACTTCTTCTTGTTATCCAGAAGACGAAGAATATATATATACTACAAGCCATATCTCATTCAATGCGTGCAAAACCAGGTTCCAAAACGATTGCCTCAACATAATCTCATGCGTCATCTTTCCTTCTATCATGGTTGATAACTTTTTCTCTTTTTATCCTTGGGATCTGAATATTTTCCTCAACTTATTATTCACAATATGAAGCCTTTGTAAAGTTAGGAAGGTCGTGGTAAATCTGGTGAAACCATATATGAGGAACTCCTTATTCCACGTCTAATTTCTCATATTGTTAAAAAGACTACAATGATTACAGATAAATCCCACAAGAAAGATTACATTTTGGACTGTTTTCTTTACGTTCGAAAACTTATCAATATCTTTAAGGATCAAATCGATGCAATGAACAACACAAGTAGTCCAATACCAATGTCGGCTCTTTGCCGTGATGTGGCAATCAAAAACCACCTTTGCTATGATTATCGGAAATAAACTCCACGATGGGTCTTTACTACTAGTGGCTAACTAAAAAATTTCATTTCACCCCATACATATCACGAACAACAAAATCAGGTCCTTGTAAGCAAAGTCGTAACATTTTGATTGTCTTTTCTTAAAAGATTATGTCGGTATGTTTTTGTCCCTATCCATCACAGGAAGAAGAAATTCAGTAATGAAAGTGGTTTATTTAAAAATACCGTAAATTCCCCCCATGTGCACGTTAGCAAATTCGTACCCGAAAAAAAATATAAATCACATATCTCCAAGCATACATAGCAAAACAACAAAAAAATATAAAAGGAAAAGGAGAAGATGAAAATGTCGTTGAGAATTATGGGGGCCCATTGAATTAGGATGACAGTTTGTTCAGTCACGTAGAATCGAGGGAGTAAATTAGAGTTTTTCAGGAAGTTCAGAACTTAAAAAAGAATTTAGAAAATATTATGGTAATTTGAGATGTCCATGATGATGTATTGGATTGGGGAAAGCTAATTTTCATCTCAACCTATTTTTCTTAGATCTCTTTACATCCTTATTATGATCTCTTTTACAATAGATCTCTATGCAGTTGTTGGATCTGAGGTTGCCTTATTCCCCTAACCCTAAATCTCTAGGAGGAAGAGGCAAACAAATTGAAAACGACACTAGCTACGCCACCAAGACCAAAACCAGCATCGCGTCGTCAAAGCCCCTAGTATTTTACTTGGAACCTCGATTTACCTCGACTATTATTTTAGATCTCTTTACCATTGGGGGGAAGGGGCACCGAGACGATGCCTTTTCAATGCCCGAGCTCCTCAACTTCTGAGGCTAGGCTCTTTTCTAGGCAACGCCTTCTTATTGGCACCCGACCGAGGGCTGTTTAGGTGACAAAGCTTTGCCTTGCCTCGCATGGTGCCGAATGATGGTTACTAACTAGGCCGACACAATAGTTGATGCAGATATGGTCCAATACATGAAAGAACGTCTTTCCATGAAATTCACTATTTAAGACACCGATTGGGGGGACATAGAAAAATTTTCATATTTTATAATCGCATTTTTCAACAAGGCTATTCACATAAAGAAAATGAAAGCGATCTATAGACATAAACATCAATTAAATGTCTTAAATAATAGTGTTAATCATACATTTCCCTACACAAGCTCAGATCCTTCTCGAATAACGACCAAGTGGTGACGATTCAAGCTCTTAGACCTATTCCTAATGCAAGAAATTCCCTGTAGGGAGTCGCGTTAGCTAAGAAACCGGTCCCAGTTCATGAGGGAACTAGAAATCTTCCGGATCATTCAATGGTGCTTGTGGAGTTGATGAACACAGTCGGCCGATGTTGTGTGATTGCTACATACAGAAGGTAAGCTTCTACTACTTTGCAGAAGGTTAACATATAGGGAGAGTCTGTTTCGTACCTTCTGTCACCTAATCATTACCACGAATTACTTAATTAATCATCTGATTATTTAAATATATTCATATGATATATTATGTTAATTAAAATGTGTTTAAATCATTTTTATTACGATTTATTTTCTTAAGAGTTGATCTACTCTCTAAGGGAAGAAATCACTCTATATATGGAAAGCGTTGATGCAAGGTTCTGCTGATTGATCTGGACCTATCCAACGGTTAATTAGTCCTTCCTCTTGGATTAAATACGTCCAGATTCTTTATGAATCATGGCAAAGGACAATCCATCTGAATATGGACCACCCCACACGTGTTTGTATCCAGAAGGTCCACCAACTAATTGTGGAAACCAAGATTATCTGATTTCCATTTAGAGAAGCCTGACGGATTTTATCTATCCGAATCTTCTGCAAACCCTATCTCTTAGGATCGTGAACACAATCATAACCAGAAGGCATGATTGATTTTTAAGTTATATGAAGTATCTCTCCCAATTGGGGAATGTTTTATTTGGCTGACATTTTGTTTCCTTGTTTTGCAGAGACTTCCGTTAGCTATTGTACCTTCTGTAAATATGCATTTCTATTTTGTATAAGAAAGATCATTTGTTAGACAGAAAGCAATGGAGGACATACGTGTAGAGTGAGTGTATTGTAGCCTAAGAAACTTGGGAGTTTTCATTCTCTTTGAGGTTGAGCATTCGGTTGCAGAAGGCAGGTGCCCACGGTACAAGCTAGACCGGACTTGAGTGAGGCTGCGAAGGATCTGGCTGCATTGTGGCGTGGCGGACGTGCATCAGGCTTAGGGAGAAGTCGGGGCTTCATACGTGCCGGGCGGTGAGCAGAAGAAGGGCCGCGACTGGAACAATCTGACGAGGTGCTAGTATCGGTTGTTTTGTAACTGGTTTACTCGTGTGTGCAGAAAGCAGGTGTCAAGGGTGTAAGCTGTGCCAGGTGTGAGTGAGGTCGCGAAGGATCTGGCTGCACTATGGCGTGGCGGACGTGCGTCATGCTTTAGGGAGAAGTCAGTGTATACGTGCCGGGGTAGTGAGAAGAAGAAGGGCCGCATCTAAGAGATTCATTTTGAGGCACTGACATTTGTGTTTTTGTAGAAGGGAAATACCTACTCCAGGTTTTGGAGAAGCCCCACGGGTGCTGTCTACTTTTGGAAGTCTTGGTGAGGAGCCAAGCATCAGGGAAGCCTTGGTGAGGAGCCAAGCAGGTTGTGGAACCGCTGGAGGGAAAATCCACCCTTGGACAGAGGGGCTATCTGCCTGCGAATGGCTGCTACATGCTTGCGAGGAGCTGCCACGTTTTACAGAACCCCAATCACAGGGATTATGGAGTTAGTAACTGTCTTCAGTGCAGAACCTCAACCAGAGAGTTTCTAGAGTTAACCACAGATCTCTGTGCTCGACCCAAAGGGTTATTGATCGCAATCCCTAGGGTTTCTGTGAGTAGAAAAGCCGAAGGGATATCTGCATCACCTTCTACATTACAGAAGTGTCTTAGTACCTTCTGCTAGTACATCCTTTGTAGAAAAGTAGAAGGGCTATCTACAATACCCTCTTCAGGAATGTTTTATTTCTTTTGTGAGTCTTGTATTTGCTATAAGTGTTCAATAGTGAATTCCATCTTATAAGGGTGAAGAGTGGAGTAGGCAATTGCCGAACCACTATAAACATTCTATGTCTCATTTACTTTCTACGCAAATGGTTATATCACTGAGCATTCAGCGAAAGCCTAAACAAAAAAGCAAATTGACAGACACGACGCGAACGTATAAGGAGAGACTCCAAAGGTCCTGCATCAAACATCATACGGTATCGAAACCAATCAGGTTCTGGAGTTGTTTCCTTCGATCTAGTTCTCACGGATCATCTCTTGGTAGTGCAGAAATCTACAAGGTTCTATGACAACCTTTTGTTACTACAAGTATCTTTCAAATCTTGTAGTAGATCTTCTTGATCACGCTTAAGGTGGTCGGATCTGTAGAACCTTGATAGTAGAAGCATCAACCTTCTGCTACTGTAGAAACCTTATCAGGACCGTATAATCACCTTCTAGATCAGGCTTTGGTTGATCGTTCTCTCATCAAGAAGTTCACTTTAGGATCTGCTGTGTACAAGGGTTCTGTAACTTACAGAAACCTAACGTTCCGCTGCTTGGTTCTTTTAGTTGTAAAAATACTAAAAGGCCGCTACACTAATTCCCCATCTCTTAGTGCCATTGTTACACCAACACTCTTCCTCTTCCTCTTCCTACTCTTCTTTTGACATATAAGTCTCCCATACAAGGGGCATATTGTGAGACATTCGATCATTCCACAAGTCAACATTCTCTTGATGTATTTCTACCCAGTTATTCCTGAACTTATGTGTAGGCCAATTTGATGTAGGTTCTTCTAAGTGTTGCAAGGCTTTGGAACGAGTCGATCCAAATTGGCATATAACCCTATCTAGGTAATCGCACTCACCGATTTAGAAACGAATAACCACATCAAATAACCTAAATCACGACATATCTCAATTTAACTAAACAATATAAACTACAATAAAAAAATATACATGTATATCCGACAAAATTATCTAACTCCCTAAATTCTAGTAACTTAAATCAACTAACAGTACTAATTTATCTAAGTACCTTAAATCAGTCAAATCAGATAAAATTATAAAGTCCTCTAAGTTTTACTAACATAAATCAACCAACGGCCGTAGATTATCTAATTGCCCTAAACCAGCCAATTGGACAAACTTATCTAAGTGTGCTAAATTGTACTAACCTAAATCAACTAAAGCATCCAATTACCAATATATTCGAGAACCCTAAATCATGTATCAACGACGGTGAGGGAGAGAAACAAAGCTAACGAGGAAGATTCGTGATTCGGCAACAACGAGGTTTATGATGAATGGGTGGGGCACGACGAGGTTTGGGATAATCGATTCGATATTGACGAGATCTGGGAGGGAAGGAGTTCATACCGGGAGGAGGGAGGGGGTTCACAAGTAAAATAGGACACGGGTGAAATGAAGGAAAAAGAATTGGACTGTGACTAAAACGCGACTAAATCGTTGCTTTAATCATAATTTTCAAGACATGGTTTCAAGCAACAATTTAGTTATCACCGTTTCAAACAATATTTTCTTCCTAATATAAAAGTTATGTTGGATAGTAAAATGGGAGTTTTATTAAAGTGAATGTTGGGGGTTATGCGTGAAGGATTGGATAAGAAGGGAGAATGTGCTAGCAGAACGTAGGTTCTTTACTGCTAACGATTTTTTGTAAGACAGTGAAAATCTTCTTAAAGGTGTTGCTCCTACGAGGGATGAATATTTTGAGTATTTTGGCTACAAAATGCCTTTCTCTTTCTTGATTCTTTTCTTACTTTCTTACATAAAATATGTACACGCTCCCTATATATATAGGGAGGAGTAGGAAACTCAAATGACAATAGAAACCGCTACCTTAAATGACATAGATTTAATGACATATTTAATCCTCCTTTGATGCTCTATTTATTGGGTGATGTCATTGCTCCACTACGTCGGTGCTTTTAATATTCCATAATCACAAACTACCTTCAACACACCCTCTTAATTTATGATATTCAAGTAGTCTTTGAATGTCTCAAATTTCTCCTAAAACACCGCCTTTTTAAGACCATCTACTGGTTGATTATGGGTGCTAATGAACTCTAGAAGTATCTCCTTTTGTGAAACCATCTCTCTGATGAAATGATGACAAAGTTCTATGTGCTTCAACCTTTCATGGAAAATCGAATTCTTGGTCATAACAATTACAGATTGATTATCACGGAAGACTGTTGTTGGCTCGTCCACCTTTTGTTATAGCTCGAGAAGTAACCTTCTAAGCTAGACAACTTCTCTTGTTGCCTCATTTGTTGCGATGTACTCAACTTCTACAGATGAGAGAGCAACGATGCTTTGCTTCTTTGAACTCCATGAAATGGGCTTTGTTCCAATGCAAAACAAGTATCCTTATGTGCTTCTACAATCATCCTAACTTCCCGCCCTGTCACTATCTACCTAACCCACCAGATCATTCTTCTACTCTTTTGTATACTTCAGTCCAATCTTCTGTGTGCCTTTTAGTTAGCGTAGAAACCCTTTTTGCTGTTGTGAAATGAGTTCTACTGGTGTTCCTCATGAATCTAGACAGCAAACTCACGGAATGAACAATATTAGTCCGAGTGTAAGTGAGATAGATAAGAAGGCCCACCAGGCTTTTGTAGATCTTTAAGTCAAAGCCTTCTGTAGAGTCTTCCTTCTGTAGCTTTTTATTGAGTGACATCGTAGTAGAAATTGACTTTGCATTCTCCATACAAAACTTCTTCAACCGATCCGCTATGTACTTCTCCTAAGAAGTGAAATTCTCTCATTCCTTCTACTTCACTTGAAATCCGAGAAAGTCCTTTGTACGTGCGCCCTCTGGCCTAGTACGCTCGCTGTGGTTCGAGCGACATGAGGATCTAAGCCTACTCCCCTCGATGTCCTCCGGTCGATGTCAGGACTCGAACGTCCAAGCACTGCGAAGGAAATCAGGGTCGATCCTCCCTCGATTCCTAATCGGGCCTGCCCTGGCCCTCGCCGATCATCTCCATGCTCCTTGGGGAGGCGACAGGCAATGGAGGAGCATGATCCGAAGAAGGAATTTTCGGGAGAATTGGGAGCGGCTCGTGTCGCCTTCCATCATCCGTGATGGCTCCATAAAAATGGTTGTTATTGCTTAACCTATGTAAGCGATTACAGAGTCGCCACCGACTTATTTTTAAAACTGTTTAAATCGGAAAAACAGTTGGTTCGTGGATTCCTATTTACTAGTTCTTACATTATAAACATGCAAAGGGGTGGCATTTGCTCCAAAAGTTTGCTTTTGGTTAACGGGCATTGGACCCAATCCAGGCTTGACTCCGGACAATCTCATCGATATCATCGATCTCATAAGTATTTATCGTAAAAAAAAAAAACGTTGGACCCAATTCAAGCATTCGACCCGAACTCATGTGTATTTGTTTAACAATCACACGCGACAAAAATCCTAAGAGCCTAACCGTATCCGCCACAGCAACACAAGCAATTATTTAGATAAAAGAGAACGAGGGAAGGCAGTGACTGGGGGCCTATGCACTTGGGCCCGCAGCCCGTTACATGTGGAAATGAGTAATTCGGAGAGACCCGTACCTCCTCTTTTGTACCTTCGATGTACCCGTACATCATCTTGAAAAGCTCTTCCTTGTAGTGTGTTGCAGCCGATTGCTGATGTCGAGTGGTAGCGGTGATGTGCCACACACAACTGTTTTATGATGTCGGGAGTTTGAGATATGAAGTTGGAAACCGGAAGAGCATGACATGTCCGTTCCCCATCAGCCATCGAAGTTTTGCTTATACGCGCATTCCTCATGTGATTTATGAATAAAAATGGATGAGACATGCTTAGACATGTTCTAAGCAAGAAAGCACAAAACTTTCATGAAGAAATGAAGTTCGAACGATTGACTTACGTGGGGTGTTTGAGCCCGTTGACCTCGAATACATCTTGAACGTCACCCGGATTGATGGGATAGTATTTTCAAATGCAAAAACGTCGGAATAGGAAAATGATTAGTAAACAGTGATGTATGCATGCTAGAAGCTAAGATCATAGGCTTAGAAATATGTTAACGACAACGAATAAGCAAGTTCAAGACATGAGGATAAACAATGTACGTAATTGAACGATTCTCAACCGCGATAGTTTTGCTGCCTTTCAGAAAAATATATATAACTTTTGACTTAGTCCATGAAAATGAGCATATTTATACTTGAAAGAAAGTTCTTCAAGCCAAGAATCCAAAAGTACAAGTTTCATGTAAATATGAGGTCTGGAACACAAGTTAAAAATGAAAGAGTGAAACATGCAGATCCGAGCCTTTGACAGTTTTGCTGCCTCTCAGAAAATTGTGTATAACTTTTAGGTCAGTTCACAAAAACGAGCCTACTTATACGCAAAATAAAGCTCTTCAAGTCAGGCATCTAATGGCGTATGTTTTAGGTCAATACGAGTTCCAGACAAAAAGTTATGAGTGAAAGAGTGAACTGCCGACATGCAGATCCGAACCTAGGGGTGTTCGGATTCTTCGAAAACACTCCATTCGTGTGTAAATGCCATGTCATTTTAAAACCACTAAACCTTTGTGCATGAAACATCATATACAGCTAGTGTGACATGTCTAGAGTATATTTGAACGTACGAAAAAAACGCAAACGAACATGTCCAAACGTGCGAAACTCGGTCGTCTGCAACCAATATACTGTTTTGTTCGAAACTCCTAGGGTAGACACTCAAATTGAGCTTGGTTTGTTTCTTTAGAATCGTAAGTTAGGAATCAAATGCAAGTGGTTTCGCGTGATTCTGACAAGAACACGGGAGGCTATGCAGCAACACCCAAAAGTTGAACAGGTAGATCCGAGGAATGCTTGCACTTACCAAGTTATTTTGGCTCGATTGGGTTTTGTAACACATCTCACCATGCTGGGATAAATGGGAGAGGGGGGACTCGAGATTCTTGTGATGTTGGTGTAACTTCGGGACGTCTCTAGAAGTCGGCTCCCGGCTTTCTAACCTTTGCACCTGCGCAAATAAGAAATCATCAAAGCGAAAGGTGTCCTTCCGCGATGCCGTGAGGCTACGGGAGGTGGTAGTCGAGTCCTCCTTGTCTTTGGACAAGGAAGACAGGTCCTTGACGCTAGGGAGAGAGGGCCTCGAGCGTGGAGACGGCAAGGGAAGGACGCCGGAGGTTGTTCGGGGCTGCCACCATTTCTTCTTGTCGTGGTCGTCGACTTATGAAGTCGTGGTCAGGCTGATTGGGGGGTCTCCATTGCTCCCTGAGCTTACCTTGGTCAAGAGAAGTTTGTCGGGAGGAAGGGGAGAGGCTCCGAAGATGCTTGGAGGTAGGATTCTTCGAGTGTCTATCCGAGAGGAGTTCGGAGGAACTTGTGTGGGATCGTATTAGAAGGTTCCCCATGACCTCAAGGCGTGTCTTTGTCCATTGGTTTCTTGGCTATCCTTGGAGAAAATTGTGGGACTAGAGGATTCGAGACTGAGGGTTGTGTCAGACAGTCTCATTGGTTTGTTCATTGTCTTCTACGCCTTAGCTGAAGGGGGGAGATCTTTGGAGTGGCCATGGGAAATGTTGGCCGTCATTAGGGGAATGACACAAGATATGGAAATCTCCCCGATGAAAATTCAAGGACATGTCCCCCTCTTTCTTTATTTCATAGAGTTCCATTCAATCTTGTTTTGTCCAATTTAGTGGAAGGCAAAAGTCAACTAATTAGAACACAACCGACTAAACATTGACGGGGAATTGGAAATGGATGAGTTTTGCATTGTTCTATGTGAGGGATTTCCCCTAACAATTGCCTTCCCATGCCTACTCTCTTGGTGTTATCCGCCGGTGGGAACGTTGAGATGTACGTGGGTCCTTGGCCTAAATTTTGATGATGTGCTACGGCTGAGTTTTCTTTCCTATTCCTTTTCTGTGTGCAAGGAGTAAGCGGTTGAATTTCAATCTTGATAGTTATGAAAGCCTAGTCGACTTTGGCGACCACTTAGACGGGAAGAGCCATTTGAACCCTTGCACCGAGGTGATTCACGATTTGGGGGATCTATAGTTTGCCCCTCCTTGCGAGGGAATCTGAGAAGAGGATGAGGGAATATGAGGGAACCTGAGGGAATCGACTACAGGATCTCCGTTAACCTCACTGTGAGGAGATCCTTAGTCTCGGTGAGTGTAGTGTGTATAGAAACTTTAACTTTGGCTTCGAAGGGGCTAGCAATGGTCAATGTTCAAGTTTGGGATAGAGAGTAAATGCTCGATTTCATCTCGATCTGAGCATCTTTTGTCAAGGGATTCTTTGTGCGTCCGGACACCTATATAGAAGAGCCCTCATGTGTTTACGCTCATCTCTCTTTGGGTAAGTGTTTGGGGAATGGGTTTGCCTTCTCCGATTTCTCGCCCAGATGTATTTTCTTAATGTGAAAATTTTGATGATGTGAATGATCAGGCGCATGCTTAGGAAATGCATACCTTTGGGTAAGCAAACTTCTTTGGAGATATTGTGAGATTGAACATGTTCAAGATTTGTGGGGAAGATGCCTGTACTCTCGTGCCCCTGTTAGTTTCTTTGAAGTTAGGCTCGAAATCGCTTCCACCTGACCATCCTCGTCATTGCATGGGAGTTTGTACCATACTGTGCGGATGATCATGTACTGCCGCTGGGGAGGAATACTACTCCTGTTGGGGAATGCGGTGTGTTCATGTAACCGATTTCGAAGTGGGGAAGTGGGAAGTAAGATTCCGGCTTGGGAATGATAAGAAAACTTGTTAGGGAATAGTGTAGATGATACTCCCTTTCATGTGATCATCGTTGGCGATGACAAAGGCAGCTCAGAAGCTTTGGTTTGGAATTTTCCACCCGACTATCCACGCCTTTGTTCGTACTGCAGGATGATCATGTACCTACACTCGCCGAAGGGCGGAAAAATAAGTGAGCTCATGTAACTCGTTATGATATGGAAGTATTAAAATTGGATTGATACTCCTTTTCATGCCGTTTCGCCATTGCGTTTTTATCCGATGGAATCAAAGGATTGACGAAGTCTACTCTTGCCATGTATTGTTGTATAAGGCTGCTCGTGTACTGATCAAACAGATGACGAGAAAACAAGTGAGTTCGTGCGACCTGTTTCTTTTAGAGTAGAAACAATGTTTGCTCATGTAACTTCGTTTTCTGCAAGAAAGGTGAAGTAGAGTTTTGGTTCTTCCTTTTTTTGTTTCGACAATGTATCTTTGTCCGCAGGAATCAAAGGATTGACGAAACTGTAACAAGTCTTTAGTTTGAAGCTTTGCCACTTGTCATAGGAGTTGTGTATCATTCGTATGATGAGCTCTTGTACCTGCCAACGAGACAAAGGATGTAAGGCGAAATAAGCTCGTGTAATTTCGCTTAGATTTTGACAATGAGAGAAATGATAGTGTAATTCTCCTTTTTCATGTAAGTTGTCGGCGTTGTTGCCCCAATTGACTCCCTGGGGACATAATGGAATTTCGCTGACGGATATCGTTTCGAAATTCTGGCTTGAAACTTTGACACCTTTTAGGTGTAATATCGTCGGAGAGCATCTGCGTTGATTGCTTGCGGTAGGTCTCATCCGTCGATCTTTGTTAGGATGGTTGCTCCTCCCGAAAAGGCGTGTTTAACCACGAATGGCCCTTCATAGTTCGGAGCGAATTTTCCCCCTAGGATCTCTGACGCTCGGTAGGATCCACCTGAGAACAAGGTTACCTGGCTTGTATCTGTTCGGCCTGACCTTCTTGTTAAATTCCCTGGACATGCGCTGTTGATCGCATTGCATATGATGGGCGGCAGTGAGTCGTTTCTCGTCTATGAAGTCGAGGTGAGCGAGCTGATGGTTCGGTTTCTCTTCTTCTGTCATGTTGCTTTGGGATGAGATTCTGAGAGTAGGTAGTTTGACTTCTGCTGGAATAACTGCTTTGGTGTCGAAGACGAGCTCGAAGGGAGTTCCCCCAGTAGAGGTGCGTATCGTCGTCCGGTAGGCAAGTAACGCGAAAGGGAGTTTCTCGTGCCAGCCGCGATACATAATTGTTGTTTTCTGAAGGATCTTCTTCAGGTTCTTGTTTGCAGCTTCGATTACATAGTTCATTTGTAGACGATACGGTGAAGAGTTGAGATGCTTGATTCAAAACTCCTTGCAAAGGGAGCCCATCAGCTTGCTATTGAAGTTGGTACCATTTTCGGTGACCAGTAGTTCTGGAACTCCTTATCTGGCAATGATGTTCGCCCGCATAAACTGTACAACATTGTTTGCTGTAACTTCCTTGAGGATTGGGCTTCAACCCACATAGTGAAATAGTTGATGGCAACTAGGAGGAATCGATGTCCGTTGGATGCCTTGGGATTGATCGTTCCAATTACATCCATGCCCCACATTGAGACGACCATGGCTCAAATAGGGGTAGAGTCTCATTTGGGGTACATGCACCTCGTTGCTGTAGATCTGACACTTGTAACAGGCCTTGACATATTTGATGCAATCAGCTTCCATTGTTGACCAATAGTAGCCTTGACGTATTATTTTCTGAGCGAGTGCATACCCATTCATGTGTGGTCCGCAAACGCCTTCATGTACCTCGAAGATAAGGATCTTCTTACTCAGTGACGCACATCATGAGGGTCGTCGCGAATGATTTCTTGTACAGGGTGTCACCATCAAGGAAGTAACCTCTAACGATTCTTCGGATGAACTTGCGCACTTTTCCTGTGCTTTCTTAGGGAAAAGTGTCTGACACTACGTAGGCCTTGATGTCTGTGAACCTTGATGAGGAGTCTTCAGTTTGGAATGGTTCAATATGCATACAACTTCGATCGTCAGCAATGTTGATGCGGAAAGGTTCAATGTCCATCTCTCCAGCCAATGGAATCATTGATGCGAGGACCACAAGCGCGTCTACAAAATGGTTGTCCGCCCGTGGGAGATAGTTGAACTCAATGTCAGTAAATTGGCAGACCAATGCTTGTAAGTAGTCTTGGCATGCGATGAACTTTGGATCCCGTGTGCGCTATGCTCCATTTGTCTAAGAGATTATGAGTGTTGAATCTCCACAGACATCGAGGAATTGGGTTCTCATTTCGAGTGCACATAACAAGCCGAGGATACATGCTTCATACTAAACGATGTTGTTTGTGCAAGGGAATATGACCTTGGCCGCCGTTGTGTGGTATTGTCTATCTAGTGATATTACCATGGCTCCGATGCCTGATCCCGAGGAGTTGACGGCACAGTCGAAGTACATTGTCCACCTTGATTCTGGTTCCACGAGTAAGATGTTTTCATTAGGTAATTTGACCTCTAGAGGTGAACCATCGGCTCCTGGATACTCAGCAATGTGATCAGCAACTGTTCTGCCTTTTACTGATTTCATAGAGTGAAATCTGACATCGAATTCGTCTAACTGCAACTGCCATTTGGAGACTCTTCCCATCAGTGTTGGTTTGTTGAAGGTATACTTTAGCGGGTCATTCTCAGACACCAACAAGATTTCGTAATGTAGAGTGTACTGTCGGAGTCAGTGTAAGACCCAAATGAGCGCGCGATAGGTACGTTCCGAAGCGGGGTACCGAGATTCGCAGTCGGTGAACTTCTTGCACAAGTAGTAGACCGCGTGTTCTTTGGAACCCGGTAGTTGTTGGTGGAGCATGGCCCCAAATGACTCTTCTCTAAATGAGAGATAGAGTGTGAGAGGATGCGGGAGTTTTGCTGCCTTTTAGAAAAACATGTGTAGCTTTCTGCTCAGTTCATGAAAATGAGCCTATTTATATTTGAAAGAAAGCATTTCAAGCCTGAAATCCAATAGTACAAGTTTCACGTCAATGTGAGGTCTGGAACTCAAGTTACGAATCAAAGAGTAAGGTGCCAACATATAGATCAGAACCTTCGACAGTTTTGCCGCCTCTCCGAAAAATGTGCATAACTTTTAGTTCAGTTCACAAAAACGAGGCTACTTATACTCAAAATAACGCTCTTCAAGTTAGGCTTCTAGTGATGTATGTTTTAGGTCAATACGAGTTCCAGACAGAAAGTTATGAGTGAAAAAGTGAACTGCCGACATGCAGATCCGAACCTAGGGGTGTTCGAATTCTTCGAAAACACTCCATTCGTGTGTAAATGCCATGTCATTTTAAAACCACTAAACCTTTGTGCATGAAACATCATATACAGCTAGTGTGACATGTCTAGAGTATATTTGCGGCAAAAGCGCAAACGAACATGTCCAGACGTGCGAAACTCGGTTGTTTAGATCCATATTTAAGTTAGGAATCAAATGCAATTCGCGTGATTCCGATAAGTACACAGGAAGATATGCAGCAAAAACCAAAGGTTGCACTGGGTGATCCGAGGCATGCTTGCACTTACCAAGTTATTTTGGCTCGATTGGATTTTGTAACACGTTCCACCATGCTGGGACAAATGGGAGAGAGGGGATGCGAGATTCTTGTGATGCTGGTGTAACTTTGGGACGTCTCTGGAAGTCGGCTCTCGGCTGTCCAAAACTTTGCACCTACGCAAACAAGAAATCGTCAAAACGAAAGGAGTCCTCTTGCAAAGCCGCGAGGCTATGGGAGGTGGCAGTCGAGTCCCCCTTGTCTTTGGACGAGGAAAGACAGGTCTTAGATGCCAGGGAGAGAGAGCCTCGAGCGTGGAGACGGCGAGGGGAGGACACCGGAGGTTGTTCGGGGCTGCCGCCATTTCTTCTTGTCGTGGCCGTTGACTTGTGAAGCCGCAACATGTTCTTCGCGGTCAAGCTAGTTGAGGGGGTCTCCATTGCTCCCTGAGCTTACCTTGGTCGAGAGAAGTTCGTCGAGAGGAAGAGGAGAGGCTCCAAAAGATGCTTGGAAGGAGATTGCTTCGTGTGATTGTCCGAGAGGAGTCCGGTGGAACTTGTGTGGGAACGTATTAGAAGGTTCCCCGTGACCTCGAGGCTTGTCTTTGGAGAAAATTGTGGGACAACAGGATTCAAGACTGAGGGTTGTATCAGGTTTTCTCATTGGTTTGTTCATTGTCTTCTGCGCCTTGGCTGAAGGGGGGAGATCTTTGGAGTGGCCTTGGGAAATGTTGGCTGTCGTTTGGGGAATGACACAAGAAATGGAAATCTCACCAATGGAAATTCAAGACCTCCTTTCTTTATTTCATGGAGTTCTGTTCCATCTTGTTTTGTCCAATTTATGTGAAGTCAAATGTCAACTAATTGGGACACAACCGACTAAACATTGATGGGGAATTGGAAATGGATGAGTTTTGCATTGTTCCGTGTGAGGGATTTTCCCTAACAATTGCTTTCCCCTGCCTACTCTCTTGGTGTTGTCCACCGGTGGGAACGTTGAGATGTACATGGGTCTTTGGCCTAAATTTTGTTTAGTTTTCATTTTATCTTCTCCCCTTGGATGATGTGCTCGGCTGGGTTTTCGTTCCTATTCCTTTTTTGTGTGCAAGAAGTAAGCAGTTGAATTTCAATCTTCAGAGTTATGAAAGCCTAGTCGACTTTGACGACCATTTTGACCGGAAAAGCCATTTGAACACTTTCATCGGGGTGATTCACGATTTAGGGGATCTACATACTTCATCAAGCCAATGTATATAATCTAGAACTCTTCCATCATGGCTTCCTTGAACTTCTTCAACAAGGTTGTACTGGTGCTTGTGTAGATCAAATCATTCTCATAAAAACATGCTAAAAATCATCACTAACCTTTTATTTGTATAACGAAGGGTGTACCGAGCTTCTAGAAAATCCTTTCATATATAGGTGGGTATCAATTCTACAATTCCACGCTCTTGGTGATTGCTTCAAACCAGAACGAGCCATATATAGTCTGTAGATTTTGTCTTCTATGCCTTTCATCACGAATCCTTGTAGTTGCTTGCGTAGACTTCTTCTTCTAGTACTCCATTCAGAAATGTTGATTTGACATTAAGGTGGAATACTTCAAGCTTCTTCTGTGCTGTAATGGCTACAACAGCACGCATTGTCTTCATCCTTGCTACAAGAGCAAAAGTTTTTGTAAAATCAACACTGGAATTCTGTTAATAACCTTTTGCTACGATACGAGCTTTATGCATCTGCACGCTTCCATCTTCATTATACTTGGTCGTGTAAACCCACTTCAAGCCGATCCTTCTACGAGATCGACCAGTGGCCACATGTCATTCTTCTCTATATAAGTCATCTCCTCGTTCATGGGATTTCTTCATTTTTCTTCTTGCCTGCATCCTTAAAGTTCTATGGCTCAAATGCAGTAAGAGCAAAGTTAGCTTACTCATACATTTTAGTCAAGGATCAATACCTCATTGGTGGGGTATCTCCAATGGGACCCTTACTTTTGGAATGGTTCTAGAGGGACTGACTTCTGTTGTTCCGATGGGATTCTGTACTGTAACTTCTAATGTCGCTTATGTTGTTCTGATAAGGTTCTGCATAAATGCTTCTGTTACTGCTTATGTAAATTGGAACATTTGAGTCATAAAAGACACTTCCTGTCAATTTCAAGTTGCAAGTTCGTCTAAGGTAACATCTCTCGACAAAACTAACTTGTCAATGTTCGCATTATACAGATGCCCTTCAATTCATCACTATATCCAATGAAAATCAATTTCTCACCTTTCTCATCAAACTTTTTACTCTTCCTTGAGAAGGTGTAAGTTCATATCCAACACACTTAAATACTTTCAAATGATTCACCGCGGGCTTCCTGCTTTCCTACTCTTCATAAGTTGTCTTATGCCTAACCGCTTTTGTAGGGGATCTGTTCCAAAGGTAGGCAGATGTGTTAACAGCTTCTGCTGAGAACTTGTTGGGTAGACCTTTACCCTTCAGCATGCTTCTGGCCTCTCCACTATTGTTCCCTTCTTTCTTTCTACGACTCCATTCTGCTGTGGAGAATACTGCACGGTCAACTGTCTTTGTATCCCCTTTTGTTGGTAATAATCCAAGAATGGTCTTGATAGAAACTCTCATCCTCGATCTATCCTCAAGGACATAATCCTGCATCCACTTTGACTCTCTGTAAGTGCTTTGAGCTTCATAAAGGTGGTGAAAACATCTGACTTCATCTTAAGAAAATAAGGCCAAATTATTCTAGTATAGTAATCTACGAACAACATAAAGTATATTTTGTTACCAAGAGATGAAGTTTGAGTCAGTTCATAAATATCTACATAAACCAGCTCGAGAGTGGCTGGAGCTCGCCATGATGTGTTTGGGAATAGAAGATATCCTTCACAGACATCACCTTCTACACCATGTATAGAAGGTAATCCTACCATCATATCCTTTTGCTTCAATAGAGCTAGACATTTCCTCTTCAAATGTCGATACCTGAGATGCCAAATATGAGAATCATATACAAAGTTTTTCTTGATCTCCGTGACATGGTTGCTACAGCCACTATCGAGGAACCATATCCCATTCATATCTTGCATTGAGTTAGAGGAAGAATAAAAAACTTTAGAATGTTCATCTTCCTTAGAGATATTTATCGAGCCTCTATCCTCATACTTCTATTCATGATTCTGCTCTTTAACTTTGTACTAGCAATCTCTATCTGAATGAGTGGGAAACTTGCATCTCCTGCATAGAAGACGGTAATGTTTTGTTTTATGATTATGTTTTCTGCAGATGCGGCATCCTGCTTCTGCTTCTCCAAGACCGCTTCTATGCTGACCTTCTGCATAGCCTCTACCTTTGCCACGAGACCTGTTGATGCGTCTTTTATCGTAGGAACTCCTGCTGTTTCTAGAACGTTCTTGCTTCTGCTCAGAAATATTCAACTTTGCTTGAAATGCTTGCTCCACTGGGATTGTGTACTTGCTGACCCGCCTCTCATGGGCTTCTAAAGAACCCATCAACTCAAAGATGAAAACTTCTGTGAGATCCTTCATCTCTTTAATCACGGTTATCACATGCTCAAACTTTTGTGGCAATTTTCTAAGTATTTTTTCTATGACTTTTTGATCCCGAACAACTTCTCCGTAACTCTTCAATAGATTGAGGATCTTCACGATCATTGAGAAGTAGTCTTTGACGGTTTCTGCGTATTTCATGGCTAGATTGTCGAAATCTCTTCAGAGGTTATGCAGTTTTATAGAGATCACCTTCTTTGACCTTTTGGACTCCTTCTTTAGGACCTCTTACACTTCATTCACCTCCTTCAGGCTGAATATCCTTGGGCAGATGGTCTAGTTCACGGATTGTTGTAGAATCCGCAGAGCCATGACATTCTTCATGAAGTTCTTTCTCCTTGTACGGCTTTTGCTCATCTTCTGTGGGGTTAATGACACCTTCTGCGGAAGTGTTTTCATATTCTCAAAGAGATATTTCTTCTGGAACTTCTTCGTAGCTTTCTTCCACAAGTTTTCATATATATTGCGAAAAGAAAATATTTCTCCATTTGAGACGCAACGCTCGAATACTTTTCAAAACTAACGTCAAATTTCGTACATTCCTCCATTTTGAGACACAACGCTCAAATTCAGATTAAGATCCCAATATTATAATCATAGCAGCTATATATATGTGTATAAATAGGTGGGTGGGAGTGGGATGCAACATTTGTGAGCAGGGATGAAGACATGAACGGGTCAACATAATCATAAGAATAGTGAACATGAATCTCTGCCAAATGCCGGATGTTTCCGAGGGGGACAGATTCATCGCAAAGATATGCACTAGAGCTAGACGACGGTCGACCCACTTACATCCTTTCTTAACGGGAAGCACGAGGACCTTTTTTTCCCCCTCCCAACCCTCAAATTTTATTCACAAACATTTTAATTTTTTTTGTTGTTTTTTTTTTTTTTTAAAGAAAAGGATATGGATGGGGCAAAAGACACAGGAGGAAAAGGGGAACGGCTTTTAAGGAAACTTTGCGGGAAATACGAACACGCAACCATCAAAACAAAATTGCATCCCACGAAATCGGAAACCCAAAGTTAATTCATGCTGCCATCACCCCCGACCAACGACATTGGTTGCTGTTGTTGTTCTTTGTTTCTGTCTCCATTTCTTTACCTTCGAAATTCGAACATGTTATTTCTTCGCTTGCATGCACTCTCCCTTTCCCCCTGCATTGATCCTGTCTAAAGCTTTTGTACTTATTCATTTGAAGTATTAGAGTATAATATTTATCATTAGTGTTATTAAAAATTCGTTTTTATGTAAATTTTGTGATGTGATCAAACACTATTATGGACATGAGTTTTGATCAAATGTCTTTATTTCATATTACTAAACATAGTTATTTACTATCCGTGATATTATTATTGAGAGTTCTTGGTTTCAGTCATAAATGATCATCACATTTCGTTCACGGAAATAATAGTAATTAAAAAAACACAAACACATTTCCTCTCTAAACTGCTAAATGAAAACAAAATAATAACAATAACAAAATATAAAGTTATCCAATAATCATTTTGAGTATTTCCTAAAAGCTAAAATTTCCCCGGAAAAGAAAAGACTAAAACTTTAATGATATGATCGATCTTACTCAATGATTTCGACCGATTGATAATTTTTCATCAGCGAGTCCTTAACAGCATCGAGCACTAGCTGAGTCTTCCTACTGATATTAACCCACTCTTCATCCGGCTTCGAAACCCTCGTGTTGATCCCTGAAACTAATCTCGCGAACTCGCTGACCATAACGACCTCCTGAGGGACATCCGCATCCACCCGGTGCTCTTTGGGGGCCGGCGCCCATCGCCCCGGCTCGACCTCCGCAAAATCCGACACGGACGACGAGTAGAACGTCGCGTACTTGTCTTGGAACGGAGTTATGATATCACTCACACGGATGATTCCTGTAGTCCCGAAAGCTGTCACCTCGAACGCCATGTGATTTAGGAAGGAGCAGTGGAATGTCGCTACTTTGCCGTCGGACCAATACAACGATGCTCCTGCCGAAAGGATGACCCCTGCATCGTTGTAAACTGGCTCGTGCATGGCTACGACCTTGTTAGGGAGTTGGTAGTTGACAGCCCAGAGGATTGACCTAATGCAATACCATCCATTGTCTCCGAGCGCCCCGAGGGCATCGAGGTCAGGTTTCACTCGTATGTCGTTCTCGAGGAACTCCGGACCGGCATTGTAGGAAATGACGCTATGTATCTACCACGGCGGCGTTCATAAGAAGTTTCAATGATATCAGCCACGACGCCGAGGAAATCACATGAGCTAGATATCGATGAAACCACGACTACTGCATGCGCGTGCAATTAATGAATTGAACCGAGGGCACTAAGAGGAGCTTTACCAATTTGAGTTGACCGAATCGGCTGACATCCAAGAGAGCCTCTTTCATCTTTGCGGTACGCGGGTGGTGCATCCACATCGTGCCGTCCATGAACTGCACGCCGTTGGCTCTGCAGGCCTCTAGGATCCTATCCAGCTCCCCGATGTTCAGTGCTACAGGCTTCTCCAGGAGGACATGCTTCTTCCTCTCCGCCGCGAGGACGGAGATCTCCACGTGGAGGGTCGTCGGCAGGGGGATGTACGCAGCGTCGACTTCGGGGTCATCCAGGACTGCTTCATAGCTCCCATAGATCCTGACAGAGGCCGGAAGCCCATTATCGAGGACAAAACTACGGGCCTTCTCGAGGGAACGGCTGCCGACTGCGTGGAGCTCGCACTCTTCCGAGAGAGAGATCGCCCTGGCTACCTGGCGGGCTATCTTGGCGCACCCTAGGATTCCGAATCGTACCTTATCGGTTATCGCCATGCCTCCGACGGAGCTCATCACGGGAGTAACTAACAGCGTCAACCGCCCCGGGAGACTTTGTTCCGTAGGACGACAGCCCGGCATATAAATATCTATAAATGCTAACATTATCATGTTGATTTCACTGACAATTTCTATTTAATTAATTTGTTCTTTGATCTCAATGTGAACAATAAATTTAATTCGAGGTCAAGCATTGACTTACAGAAAATTGAAAAAAAAAGAGAGAAAGGATTAGGTTAATTTCTTTGAATAATTTCTGATAATATTATTAAAAAAATGAGAAATTTTTCAACGAGCTTGATGAATAAAAAATATTTAATGTTCATGTCGTGCCATGATGGAGTAACATTTAAAAAGGAAGGGGCTGTTGGGGGGGGGGGGGGACCAAATTTAATGAAGCACATGATTCGACTCCACAATCGACGGTGACTTGTAAATAAGCTAAGATCGGGTTTGGGTTGTATTTGTATTGCTCCCATCTTTCCCTTTTCCCCCCTTCTTTCGTGTCTTTTCATTTTTATGAATAAAATCGATGTCTACGAAATTTTGATACATGAATTTTATTTTATTTTTTTGTGGCACAGTAAGAAAATAGCTGGCGATGAACATGGTCGTGAACTCCAAGTAATGCACATGAAAAAACAAAGATGTAGAGATTAAAAAAAAAAACAAACACATTCAATTGACTTCATACGAAACACGTGGTTTTGTCTGAGTACTTTTCTTTGCACTTTTTTTTTTTTAAAAAAAAACATTCATCCGAATAAAAAACGAAGTAATAATAAGAAAAAAAACCCTAAAAGAAGCCATGTAAATAGGATCTTGTTCCCCCCTCTTGGCATGTAAAAATTAGTAGAATGTTTTTTTTTTATTTAAATTTAGGATCGGGGTGGAATTTTGATATATCCCTAACGAACTAAAGGAATAATGTTAAAAAAAAAAATTGCACCTTTTGTGGCTAAATTCACGGATCTCCTCGGAGGGAGTTGACCCCCCTGACATCCCCGCCTACCTCCACCAGAAATTACTAAATACTTGCTACGAGAACTTTTGTAGTACGTTCATCGAAAGCTCAGACACCAGCGAGTGAATGTAGAGGGCCTTCCGATCGATCGCCAAACTTTGAAACTAGGAAAATATTTAGCCAAACATGATATCAATTTTTAAAATTTGTCCTAATTCGGTATTAAAAATATTGAATTTGATTTATAAGGTCGAGTTCGCCTGTAAAAAAATATAAAACACGACGATTAGAATACTAAATTTTAAAATTTTCACGTATAAATTATGTGTGAGGGCATATTTACTTGAGAGATAAAATCGGTGTTATAAAAAATTCGCGCGGGGGACTTCAATCCAGCAAGGTTGTCTGAATGAGGGAAGGGCGATTGTAGATGGGCCTCGGATGAATAGGCCCATAGTACCACCACTAGCTTCTATAATTCGGCTCCCATTCAATTACAGACACCTTTAAACTAATAGTGTTAGGAAAAATGGTTGTTCTCTCTCACTTATCTTTTCTTTGTAAAATATTTATCCTTTTTTATCAATTAATCTGATTTATAATTATTGGGTGAAACTGATGATTGGCGTATGATAATTTTACTTAAATTCTTATTTATGTGTTATAAAATTTTATTATTATAAGTTGTTTAGAAATATTTTCATATTAACTCGTGCATTCTAAATATTTTTTTTTTTTTTCATCGATGAAAAAATAATTTTTTTTCAAGAGTTTTGGAAACCCTTTTATCCATCAATGACCTTCTTTTCGATGAAAACCGTCAAATAATGAACTGATTAATCGAAGAATCACTTATTATGTTTAAGTAAGTGACTTTTAACGGACACCTTTCCGTAAGCTTTAGCCCATACCAATACCAAGTGGAAGTCGTAGTGACATTAGCTTTTTAGGGTTAGATGATCTAAATGTGGGGGACACAGGGAGGTCCATTTTAGGACGTGGAACCATAGCCTTTTGATATTGACCGACTTTTTGCCATTCTATACGTGTTGGACGTGTGATTTTATGATGGATTTCATTTTAAACGTAAATATTATTCACATATGGTTTAAACTACTAAAAGGTCTGTTTTCGTTAGAGAAATGGACAAGAAAAAAACGAGGGCGTCCCGAATGCGACTTTTCCATTTCCGAAAGGGTGTTTTATAACCCCCTCCAATTGTTTCTCGCCTCATTTTTTGCAATTGCATGTCAGACAAGGCTAATCTTCTCTTGATGAAAGTTCCCTCGTTGCTAGTACGTAACGTGGACTTTGTAGTTTTGTACGAGTCTTTTCATGAAGTGCAGAATGGCTTACTTTTGTACGAGCTCTTTTGTAAAGTACGAACGAACTATGTACTTTTCATCTTGTTGTACGAACGAGTTCGTAAAGTACGAATCTCTTTGTACTATAGTACGAAAAGCCCGTACAAAAGTAAGAAACCCTTTCGTACCTCAAAAAAAGACTCGTACGAAGCCATTTTATACTTTACGAAAGAGCCCGTACAAAAGTACGAAGCTTACGATACTGTTTTGTACTATAGTACGAAAAACTTCGTAAAGTACAGATGGTTCGCTACTGTTACTAGTACGAAACAATACGTTAATTATTTGTATTCACAAAAACTTCCGTATGAGGAAGTTTATCCGCGTCCTTGCATTTCCAATGAGCTCCACTAATTAAATTAAGTGAACCGTAAATACGTGTACGTCGCTGTGTTCTAGACAAAAGAAATGTATATATATACTAGGCATGCATGCACACAGCGACGGAGCCAGGAGTTCAGAAGGGGTCATGATCTCGTCGCTTTTAGAATATTCTTTTAATTAGGTTAGATTTAGCCTAAAACTTTCAAAATAGTACAAGACCCCTAAACTTCGTCTATTTCAATTTGATCCCTCACCTAATTTTTCTAGCTTCCACCACACACGCAACATTTGCACTAAGTTAAGTATTATTATGCACGCCTCGTTTTTGCGAAGATCAACGAAGAGTCAGCTATTTTTACAACTTGTTATAGAAGGTGGGAGAAAGAAGAATTGAAAAGGCAACAGACGGGGTAAAACCCAATTTAGGAAAACCCAATAAATCCGGAATTCTGATAACATGAAATTTGTTGGTCAGTCGCGATGTTTGTTGCCATTGGATTCCTTCTCAGTTGTGCCTTGTCAGAATCTCACTCATGCAAAGCTCGTGCTTTTGGCGGGTGTTGTGCCCCATGCCCCTGAAACTGTGGACAAAAATGAAAGAAAACCAATAAAGATGTAGTATGCATGGCATGATATCGTGAGATTCTTCGCCTACGCAGAGTTAGTACAACTTCTACATATCAATGCATAGAGTTACCACGATCGATTCGTAGCAAATCTTAGAATTCGCACCTGTTGGTCATATCTAAATATATTCAATCAAGCAAAGGAAGTTGGAAAATGATAATGAGCGTGCTTTGTTTTCCATGGAATATGATCATCAATGCACGAGGCGAGTCGTCTGCGTCGGATGCAACCAGAAGGTCGTCTGGAGGCAGCAATCAATCCAAAAAAGAAGGGAAACGAAAAGAGGACTCCACTTCTCGACGTAGTTATTGGATGGATTGCCAGACATTTCTATTGGAAACCATGTCATACAGACCCATTAACATGGAAATCCCTTTCATACAATTCGGTTTGGATCATTCAAATGCTTACTCCCATGAAGAAACATTCATATTTTCCTTTTTTTTTAATAGGAAAAAGGTTTAGGCATCCAAAACCCCAATTGACTATAAAACCACCCGATAAGCGAAATCCAACGAAACACACTTGATATGATACGATGTTTTAAGGACATAGTTATCATATTACCTAACTTGGTGTCCCTGGACCAATCTCAAGTCCTAAACAAGACATTCATCTTTAGGTCAGTCGATTGATCGTTCGAAGCACTTCTCTGCAAATGCATTGGCTAAAGGGGAATACTGATAGAAATTGAGTAGGGCATATTCTTATTCATCTTGTCAAGTGAGTATCAAATGAGCATTTCATTAATGATGGCATGATAAAAAATAAATGCACACCTTAAATATTTCATATAGAAGTAGTAATTAAAAATGAATTATGACATGTAGCATCCATATATATGTAGATTATTCTCATTCCCTGTCCCAATAGAATATAAGTTTGGTAGGAGGAGGAGACTAAATAATTTTGTCCTTTTAGGGGGGAAGGGAGTAGATTTGCCAAAACCTGATGAGTGGGTGGGGGAGAACAAATCTGAGTGGGATTCTGACCCAGAGGCAAAGTTGGAGGGGGGGGGGGGGTAGAAAGATTAGTGTTGGCCTCTTCCAAATTCACACGATTCGAGCGATGATTCTTTAAAGTTACAATTGTTTAATTATATACATATATAAAAAAAAAAAAGAAAGGAGGAAACCCCAAAAGGGGGAGATGATAGTTTTGGTGCGCTTGCTTTGCTTGGCTTTGTTGTTTTTTTTTTCCCTTTTTCTGATGCGGGGTTGTGAATGTGAATTAGCAACGTGTCCAAGTTCATTCATTTCCTCCACCCCACCACGGCCACGTTATTGTGGCCAGTAACTATTTGTATCGACATGTTAATCCGATCAAAATTTCCCATGTCTCCGACATATTCGTATGATATTAAGTATATACGCGATTGAATTCACTTTAGTCACGTAAATAACGTTGGCGGGGGGGGGGGGGGGGGGGGGGGGGGGGGGGCAATGTTTCGTTGTGGGCGACCGCGAAATCAGCATTTCATTTTTCGATCACAAAATGGGAGTAATCTTCTCGTGACCATGGTTTCCCTTTCCTTTTCATTTCTCATTCCAATGTATCTGAATGTCATAGAGCCAAAGTATGCAAAGCTTTATAAAAGAAGGGGAAAAGATTAATTTAACTTTATGGTAAGACCAATCATGATGCATCTCGACACATCTTCTTACACTACATATTGAATGCATGTACTCGATGAAGTTCAAAGCTTACACAAGAATCAGTAGTTACGTGTGGTTCACTTTTTTATTCTTTTATGGTTTGATTTATTTATGATTGATTAGATGATCATTCGAAATTCAAACTCTGATCGTCGTAACTTGAAATTTATCGTCGAGCTATTTGATTTGATGTCGAGCTTTTTCAGATTTACGAAACCAAAGGCCTTCCTGATTGGGATTGGGAAATAGAATTGAAAGGCAGAATGAGGATGAGAATGAAAAAGATGAGGCTAATGCTCTATTCCTTCTGTAATCATCGTCATTATATCTTTTACGGACTTTGTGAATCATTCGATTTTCTTTGGATGCGTAGAAACCTTATCATTTTACTTATAAACTGAAGTAGTTGAATTGAATATCAAAGATGAACTTACGGGGAAGGGCTACATACAATCAAAAGGATGGACTTCCTGCTGAATGAATTCGGATGGAATATTCGGGAAAATAATGGGGAGATTTTTTTAGGTAGCACAAAATTCATTGGAGGGAGGGAGTCACGTTTCGGCATATGAGCGTCACGTTTACCGAAATTCGTGATGGTGTGATCCGCACCAGAAATGCTTTTCAGGAAAAGAGAAGCGTTGCATGAACACACACACACCCACAGAGAGAGAGAGAGAGAGAGAGAGAGAGAGAGAGAGCATTTGGTGACGGAATAAAGGGACCCGATACCTGAAAGAGTTTCTTGATGGCAAGATGTATTATATATACACACGCCTCCTCCACACACACATAAACCCGCCTCGTCTCGCTTTCTATCCAAATTCCGAGGAAGGTGAGATCCAAAGGAATCGACTTAGTTAAGAGTTATGGAGTGGAGGGTGTGTTACTTGGACGCGATCCTTGTCCCGCTCGGCCTGCTAATAAACGGGGCGTATCATGCCTTTCTGTGGCACAAGTTGAGGGAACGACCGCTCGTCACCGTGATCGGCACCAACTCCCGGGTTCACCGTCTCTGGGTCTCGGCCATAATGAAGGTACATGAACCACAGCCCAACCAGCTCCGAAACTCTTTGATTTCATCTTCTCCGGGCACTTCTCATCGCATTTGGTCCTTTTTACACTTGCCCCTTTTTAATATTTAAAAATTAGGCATATATTCTCTTCTAGGCATATTTCGATCCCTTTGATCTCAAAAGCTCCCAACTCCGATCACTTCATTTAAACATGAAGTAAAAAAACTTGTCCGAGGCAGCACTCGATATCACCATCATCTCAGTTCAGATTCTGTGTCGGTCATAACATAAAACCTCGACGTGTTGCCATTTCCTTCTTTCTACCTTGAGGTTAGTGGCAAGAACTGTGTCGTAACAGGAGGGGAAAGAACGCCACCGACGGTTGAATCACGCGTTCGTCCCATCTTTAGATGAGGGGAAAGAAAAAGGTGAGGCTTATCGGCATGTAAGAGAAGCATGAGGATTGTTAACATTTCGTGATGTTACATCATCATCTTTTTCTATCTTATGTTGTCGAATTTCAGATCGCGCTCTGCCTATTTAGTGCGCTCCCCATAAGGAGGCATAATAAAAATTATTAAGGGCGGCTGCTGATGTCTATAGGTTATTTAAAATAACAAGAGATATCGTGGAATTGGAATCCATCAAGAATTGCCTGAATGGAAATATAATTGAATGAAATGGGTTGTTATATGGTTTTTTGGCCTTTTGTGCGCAGGACAACAACACGAAGAACATCCTGGCAGTCCAGACCCTCCGGAACACGATAATGGGGGCGACCCTGATGGCCACCACATCTATCCTACTTTGCTCGGCACTCGCCGCAGTCCTTAGCAGCACCTACAGCATAAAGAAGCCGCTTAACGAGGCCATATACGGGGCGCATGGCGAGTTCGCCCTCGCCCTTAAGTACGTGACGCTCCTTGTCATGTTCCTCTTCTCGTTCCTCTGCCACTCCCTCTCCATCCGGTTCATCAACCAGGTCAACATCCTCATCAACAGCCCCCAGGTCGAGGTTTACCAGGGGTTCACCCTGACGCCGGAGTACGTGGCCGATATCCTGGAGAGGGGGTTCACGCTCAACACGGTTGGGAACCGGATCTTCTATGTGGCCATGCCCCTCCTACTCTGGATATTTGGACCTGTGCTCGTCTTCTTCTGTTCCGTCACGCTAGTCCCCGTCCTTTACAACCTGGACTTCATGCCTGGGAATGGCGCGACGGCCGGGAAGGTCGACGACACGAGGAAGGGCATGGAATCGGCATGAATTTCGAATCACAATAGGGGACCAGACTCTGACTTAAGAGGGCCATTTAGACAGTTTCCACATCTGTCCTGAAGGTCCTCTGCTGTTGTTGTGGATGAATGGATTGAAACAAAATTGGCCATGAAGTATAACATGTGCGCCTGACGTACGTTGAAATGAAATCTAAAGTCCGGCACGACACGGGACGCTGCGAATTTCAGGGCCGGAATCCCATCTCTCTCCATGCCCAGCCCTCGCCCTCCAACAACTTCATGAACGAGTTACTAGTGATTTTTATGGAAGGAAGAATTTAGGCCCCATTCAAACCGGCCCCATTGATTCGTAGAACACTTTGGACGACAAAAATAAGAGCCCACAACAAAAGGGGTAAACCAACAAAAATAAACTTTCAAATACTGAATCGAGTGATGAACATTCGTAGAAACTCCAACGAGCTAGGTTTGATTTGTATTATATAATTTAACACGTCTTCTAGAGTCGAATTAGGCCAGCATTTACATACACGGATGTCTAAATCTAGGATCGCTTTAATATCATGCAGTAAAAATCTTGTTTGACTTAAAAGCTTAGGTTGTTAGGTAATATCTTGTACAATAAATGGGATGGATTAATAACTTTGATTAGAATAACTTGCAAGCATGATCTTGAGACTGTATACTATAATTTTCCTCGAAACTTGTGGCTAAACTGTTGCGAAGATATCACACTTTCGAAATACTTTATTCTAAAAGGTAGGGCATGTATAGTTGTGTTAAATCTCGCAATGGTGCCTAGAGTTTTCCAAACAACACTAAAAAATTCTTTTATAATATAAACCGTAAAGCTTTATAATTAAAAAAAGTATATATGTATATATAATTACCACAAATCTTAAAAGCGGTGGAATTACTTCCTCAATAATTGATTTGGAGGTTAACCGCATTCCTTCTTCTTCTTCTTTTTTTTTTCTAATGTTTGTCCTCAGTATTCTTTTCAACTCGGATAAAAAACAACAGCTGATCTTTTTGACCAAAATTATTATTATTCCAATATAATGGTGACGTAAGCACATGGTCATGGTTAAGGGACAAGTATTTTTACACTGCTTCATTACATGATCCAGTCGACCATTATACTACCTAATATGCGGTGCCTTTATTTGAAGTAGTCGACGATTATTTGTTTTAAGAAAAAAAGTATAATAATTAGAGGTTATAGTTTCACTTAATTTTTTATTTGATATTAAAAGAAAATTGACTTCTACAATAATTTAAAGACGCCAACGCTCGGAGATTTTGATGTAGTAATCGATTTTCATTTCATAGATGCGAGAAAACTTAAAACAAAGAATACAATGAGTGGATTGGCGAAAATAAAGATAATAAAAATGATTGAAATAATTTCATTAGACAAAATGTGAGGAGGTCACGCCACTTCTCTTAAAGTTGACTGATGAATTTATTTTCACTGAATTTTCGAAGACGGAGATTAAAAATTCCATATCCCGATGAGAACCAAGGAATAATACAGGGATCAACAAATTATTTCAATTTGAAAGGATAAAAGGCGGTCAAAAGTCATAAGATGTATCCGCTGAAAAGAATAAGGTTTTCTTTTAAGGTGGATAACGTTTAAGAAAGCATATGCCTTAAAAATATCATGATGTTGTCCTCAAACGACCCATGGAGAAATTCGTCGCGGACCACAGTAAAGTTCATAATCGGGGTTTGGCCCCGGTGGTCAGATGACCAAAGGCGTAAAAACATCATTCGTAGAATAAACGATCGCCCGGTCCGATTTGTTTTAGCATCTTAGCGCGGCGACTCGAGGGAAAAAATACAAAAGGGTCGGCTTCAAAAAGTCATCCTCGGGGAACTTCATCATGAAAGAAGTCACCATTTTTGGTAAACGCGGGCCAAAAGATAATAAAAACACTTCTTGAAGTTGCTACGTACATTCCTTCGATCGTTGTGTTTATTTGTTTCGATGCTTAAGTCCCCATTAAATACGTCACGGCGAATGTGGACTTACCGAGCTACGACACGTGTCCGAGTACCCGAATAACTGACGCCTAGTAAAATAAGTACGGGAAGAACGTAGCCGCAAGTAGGTTTTAGATGAAACCATTCGAATCTGTAAGCGTGGAGTTTTTTAGAATAGTAACAATTATATCCATAAATATATGGCTGTCTATTTTGACCGGTCCAACATTCTCCTGCGCACTCAAAACCGTAGAAAATACTTCGGGCCTCCGACTTGTACGAAGCTGAAGTTAGTTTTCGTATAAATGCACGATAGCTTACGTGACTTTCGTATATTTGACGCAAGCACCGACCTTAATTTTGTACATATCTTGTACACTTTTCGTACTATGTATTTTTACGAAAAATCTTGTGATATGTACATTTTTGAACATCGTACATATTTCATACATGTGTACAATTAATGTACGAGTAATGTATATTTATACATTTTTCGTACATTACTATAGGTATGAAGTCTAATTCTTGTACATATGTACGAAATAAGACAATATGTACATGTTTTGACATTGTACTGTAAACGTATATATGTATAAGTATTGTATGAATAATGTACACATACACTTATCATACATCTTGGTGTGTGTTCGCGTCGAGACGGATCACGTTGGGAATATTTGACACGATTACTCACAGGAATTCGGATAGGTCGCCAGTAAAGAAGAAGATGAGTTGAATTGATAAAACAAAATCAAATGATGTCTTACAATATAACTGAAAAGCTTACAGCCATAAAAACAAATAAAAGCTGCTGGTGCAAATGGTGGTGACGCCGTAGACTTGTTGCTGGCGTCGTAGACTTGCAAACTGGAGTGGTGGAAATTGACTTCTGGAGGGATGGCGGATGGAGTATGGTAGAAGGTAGTAACGGATGTGGATGCCGGATGGTGGAACGAAGGCGGAGCTTTGGTGTCGAGGCTACGGTTGCGTACCAAGACGATGGAGTGAAGGCGGGGATCGGCTGACAGGGTTACGGTTGCTCGCCCCGATGGGGAAGTGATGACGGAGGTTGGTTACCAGAGCTACGGTTGCTCACATTGATGGTGGAAGTGAAGACCAAGAACCCTTGCGAGTTCACCCAGGTCGGGGTCTGGACCCTTGCTTCTAAAACTAAAGGTTGACGATCAATGCAAAATGTGTCTGATTTGATTGTCGTCCGTTTTTGTTAAGAGAATCTTCTTCCTTTTTATATTGAATATGATATGCGTAGGTATACACCATGTTTTTCCTGATTTTTCTCCATCTGAAAGCCGTCTCAAATCATGGGAACGTGGCCCCATAACCAATTTTCCTAAAATATCGGAATCAATATATTTTCTTATCTTCGTAGACATAGGAGTGTTTCCTTCTTCGCAGACTTATGTGCCGTAGGCTTAGTACGCGCTTGTATTCCCTGTTCTTACTTTGATGGGCTATATTAAAATAAGTTTATACACGAGTCATAATTAAATTAGGCCCAAAATTTTTTGCCATGCCAACAGTGTTTTATGACCGAATATTTAGAATTATTTGTATTCATTGTGTGCCGCGCTGGTGACATTTCGAAAAGGTTTAGTACTACGTCTTACCCATAGATTATATAAATGAAATCAAATACGTATACTACTTACGAACGAATAGATGCAGTCAACCTCATAATATTTCTTCAACAATAATCTTCTTTATTCTTAATCTTTATTAGGAAGACTAGTCTTATTCTTTGTAATCGTGCATCCATTACCAAGGCCGGCGATATTATAATATATGGTTTAGTTCAACAAGTCACGTGTATATCAATCAACTCAGCCGTCGTCGGTCTTAGTAGAAAGAGGAGACGTGCATGTCAATAGATAAATTCGAGTTATAAGGCAGGATAATTTTATTCGAGTCGAGTTGGCTTTTATATTTGGGTTAAGGAAATTATATATCGAATGATATTATCTTAATTGACGTAAAGTTGCTATTTTCTATAAGTAGGAACGGTTGACCTTTCCATTGTCCTCACATGATGTTGTTGGCATTGCTTATAGCATAATATTATGAATTATCCAAAGACTAGTCGTCTCCATACCTTATATATAAGTTGGCATTCCATCTCCCCTCACCAACACCTTCAACCTCCTCACCTAATATTATTGTCGACAATACATTGTGGAAGGTTCAGCGGTTGCGGATTCACGTCTATAATGGATTACCCACCGAAAAAGCCCTCGAACAAGGTTTTCAATGTCGTTCTGTGGCTCCAGATCTTCAGAAGATGTAAAAATGTGGGTTCCTCCTCGGGGAATGGTTCCAGCTCCCTGAGAAGGCCGTCGTCGCTCCCCTCGGAGGAAAAGGCATCCGCTATCATTCCCAGGGGCTGCTTTTCCTTGTTGGTTGGGGAAGTTCAGAAGCGGTTCACCGTGCCGACCAAGTTCCTTGGCCACCCTTTGTTTAGGGAACTGTTGAGGGAGGCAGAGGAAGAGTTTGGATTCCATCAAAAGGGAGTCCTAAGGATTCCCTGCGATGTGATCGTGTTCGAGCACGTCCTAGAAATGATTACGGAGAAGAAGGGCCAGAAACTAGAAAAAGGGGGAGGTTCGAGTGTCAGCTACAACGGTTACTGTTCCGATTCGGGTCTCGGAGTACAGAACACGTTTTGTTGCCAGACTATGAAGCAGACACAATGCTAAGGCCCTCCGCCATGAACATAACGTTATAGAGTTAATTTCTTTGTTCATATTAGTCGTAGTTTCTAATCCCGAAACATGTCAAATTGGAATTGTATATGTCAAATTTCTCTTCATTCTTGGAGTTGTTTGTACACGATTTACTGTTTGAAGAAAAAGACAACTGTTTGCACACGATTTACTATTAGAAGATAAATGACGAAAATGCGAGCCGTCGAAGAGTTCGATGGAGCGTGGAAGACGAACATGGTCGCCAGTCAAACTAAAAGAAAAGAAATGGATTCATTGATCTGAACAAACTTACATGAGAACACTTGTTTAATGTTGGTACAAAGATTACCGTAAGAGGGGGTGGATTAGTGTTAAGTCCAATTAAAGATTTATTTAACTTTTTGTCACAATTCTTACGGCGAAAACAAGTTGCTCTAAAACAGCACATTCATTCAGGCTTATATAGTTACAGAACATATACAATGGATTTCGAAATGAATTCATAGAACACAAAGGTTTTATAGTAGTTCGGCAAATACACCTGCATCCACCTTCGACCGTCTTCATTAATACTTTGAAATAATGATTACATTGTAAAAGGTAAAACATTATGTAGTATAATAACACAATTTCCTTAACCACGGGATGGTAAAATTAACTTAACCAATGTAAGAAACTCTCTTGCTGAGATTGGAATGCATCCAGGTCGAATCACAAGGAAATCAACCAGACTCAACAAGCACAGAACCCTCACTGAAAGCTTCAGCCTTCTATGACTCAGTAGCGGGCTACCCTTTTCGTGGATCCGTCTGGTGGACTTCTCTTTTTGTATTTTCGATTTAACCTGCAAAACAAAAGATAAACGTCTACAGGAGGTTACCAGTCCCTCCGCATGTGCACCTGCTACGGACTCATTCTACTGGTGCTGTTGTACGCCGACTCGCCAACCAACAACCTTTTCCCAAGGTCCTGCTGCACGCAGCACGACGTTACGGACATTTTCTAGGCCAAGTCTTCAGATCCGCAGTCACCAACGCCTACAGAGTGGCTTTATCAAGACACACCTGCTGCAAACACAATAAACAAACAAAATAATAGACTACAGAAGGACTGCAGTCACCCCCAGTCCCCCTAACCTCTTACGCATGAAATAGACTCCTCTCCGACAAACTCTGTATGCCGACTCGCTAACTAGCACCCTTCTCCCCAGGCCCTATTGCATGCAGTCCTACGTACGGATAGTGTTCCAGTCGAGTCCCTCAGATCCGTAACCACTAGCGTCTCCGGAGCGGCTTCAACAACGTCGAACCTGCTGTAGTCACCTCCTGTGAGAGCACTCCCATGGAGACTTCATCCTGCACGCTCAACACACACAACCGTACACACAACCGACCAACTAAATTATTTTTGGGTTTTCCATTTTATAGAACATCTTCATCCTTGTATTATTAAGGAAGTTTATTTTACTAAAAGTAAAATGCGACCAGTGGCATTTTCATAATGCATAAATCAATTTGGGACAATCTCGGATTGATTTCGTATCAATCGGATGCTCCCATCCCAACATAACACATTACAGAAAGTTGAGAATGATTGTGTCAACGACTTTCTATAGTTGGAAGGAAAAGATATTTAATTTCCTGTATAAGAAATTTTATCATTATATAGTGCATAGATCCGTTTGGGAATATCCAAAATTAATTTAACGTTGATTGGATAATTTAATCCCAAGATAGAGCACTACAGAAGGTTTGATCCAGTCAGATCATCGACTTCCTATAGATGGAAATAGTCAATGATTTATTTTCAAAATGAGTTGAAACGTTCCATATTAGTTAATCAATGCATCTGACACTAACAATATCATTTTCATGATTGAAGACTGTTTCTTATTAACTAAATCTCATGACAGAAAGTCAATAAGAAATTTTCAAGTTTAACAATATGATTTTTGTAAAAAGGAAAATTATATTATATTTGACTTTTATGGTATGTTTTACCTGATAAATAGTTTAATATTAATTCAAATAATACTACTAAGAATATTCCTATTTTGAATTAATAAAATAATTAAGATAATTAATAATTAATTAACAATTGATATTAAAATATCTAATTATGGAAATATTCACATCATTCGATCTGGAATGATCATTGGAGGATTTAGAAAATATTTTCACGATATTTTTCTTATTTTATGAAGGATATCTAAGTTGTAGAAGTTTACTATTGTCATGCTTTTATAACGGTCAACTCAGCTCCTATAAGGTCATAGTAGGTCAATCTGCTGTACGACTCATTATCAAAACCATATCAACAATCTTCCTATTTTTGATGATGACAATTCCATAGATATATGTTAATGCAAGATGATGTACCAAGGTAAGTACTTCGAGAGTGTGATACGTTTATAGAAGCTTTAACAAGGTAAGAGTCTGACATTCTGTATCTGTATAAGCATATAGCTTGAACAGATTACATGGACAAGGCTCCTGTATATTTAGCCCGATAGTAGTATGTGCTTCTGCACTCTCAGCAAAAATGAATTGTACTCAAATTTTGCATGCCCTATAGAAGGTTGATATACCACATAGTGGACTAACCTTCTATCCCGCTAAATATTCAAGAATTCTCGAGGTTTTTGAGAATTAGTTTGGTTATATCTCATTGTCTATCTCCCCCTTAATTGTTACTTCCTAATTTTTCTAAATATCTCCAAAATCTCTTCCCTTTTTTGTCTCTCCCCTTTTTGTCGTATCAAAAAGAGTAAAATGTACAAAAGCAGAAGAATGGCTCTACAGAATATAAACCATAATTGTAGAAGGTAGAAATAGTCTTTTTAAAAACGGGTTAGCCGTGTCTTAGAGACACTTATACATCAAAACCATAGCAAAATCATTAAGATTTCTATCGGATCTGGTCAAAGGTACTGATGGAAGAACCATATAAGGCATTACTTTATAGGAGGCGCCTCGAGATTGTCACGCAGGAGCTTCCTGATGGGTGACGAAGGGAGAGAGATTCGCGATAAGCTCTTTGCGATAGTGAATCTCTTCAGTTCAGGTAGCAACTTAGCATCACATATCCTAATAATCTTTGAGGACAGGATCAGAGGCCGCAAGACAGCATCCTCTAGAATCTCCTTTTGTGCAGGAAGTTCCTTGAAAGGAGGAGTTTCCTCGTGCTGTTCAGCCAGAGCTTCCTTGGAGGTCTCCTCGGTCTCGAAGATCAAGTCCTTGGTGATTACCAGTTGCTCAGACGCAGTTTTCTCGTCATCCACGGAGAGGACGGGTTGGTCGAACCAATGTCAACTGGTGGAGGCGTGGCCATGATGGAGAAAGAACGACGAGTGCCCGACTTGCTCTTAGGTACCATCATGCAAAATCGGATAAGAGAAACCAATCCATTTGGGGAAGGAAGGACGAAATTCCTCCTTGGATTTCTCAAGTGTGTTTTTATAATGTGGTTGAAAGCACGATGGAGAAGAAGGGGGTTAGGTTTAGAAAATAAAATATTTTATTTCCCTAAGTTGTATAATTGAGGCTATTAAAAATTCCCTAATTTAAACAAGAATATACGATTCTTGTGAGTTAGAAAATGAGATAACTTAGATTTTCGAAGAGTTCCCTAAATTAGGAAATAGTTTTCACAGACTGAGGGTTAACATTCTGTTCCGAGCTCCTACAGAAGTTAAAATAAATAATCCTTAGAGAATTTATTAAGAAAATCTAAAATATATTATTTATGATTTTCTTAACGTACATTTCCATAGTTAAGGAACAAATTTGGTTATTATCGAAATAGATGTATCGAATTAAACATTCATAAAAGGCAGAACCTTCTATATGTAGTTTCTTCTAAGAGAATCTACATTCATGGAAATAGATTCTTTATTGACAAGATATTCTCTAGAATAATATTGTCGAGAATACTCATTTGGAAATACATTTCGATCAAGATTCAAAAGATATTTCATACAGAACGTTGAACTACTGTACAACATATCTTTGATTAAAATGGATAAGAAATTCCCAATTCTGTCCTAAAAAAAGAATAATTTCTCCTTATCAAGAGGTTTGGTGAGAATGCCAGCCAATTGTTGATTATTTTGAGCTGAGGATAATACCTCGTGAGAATTTTCAACTATTTGTTCAGGTTCTCTTTGAGAATCATGAACAGAAGATTTGTAACCATCTATGTTTTCCGTAGAAGGTTTGTGTTAAAATGGATCTCCAATCATGTGCTTAGAGTAACCACTGTCCAGAAACCATTCATTTTCAGTAGCTTCTGTCCGAAGACAAAGTTGACTTTCTGTAGAATTTTGAGTTTTTGTGTGAGTAGTTATGCAGATAAGGGCTTGTTCTTCCTCATAATTAGAATCTTCAATATATGCCCAAGCAATCATAGCTTTCTTGGGTTTGGTGTATATAGAAGGTTTGGCCTTCTCTTTAAGTAAAGCACAGTTTGTACTGAAATATCCTCTCTTATTACATTCAAAGCAAGTGACCAATCTTAGAGCAATTTTGCTTATCATGTTTTTTCTATCATTTCACCTTTGTTTTTATTGAGGCGACATTTGGATGCGAATCGCAGAATGCACTTAGCAATCACAACAAGTTCGTCATCTGAATCAACTTATGTTTCATCATCAGAACCTTCGGTTGGTTCTTGTGATGATTTGAAAGCCACTGTAGCTCTTTTCATGCTAGCTGAGAGGCTCTTTCCATCTCCTAATACATTAGAGAACCCATTAATTGATCTAATCGATGAGTAGAAAGATCCTTAGCTTCTTCTAAACCCATTTTCTTGGCTTTCCATGACTTGGGCAGAGTTCGTAGAATCTTTCACTAAATTGAAATTAGTATAATGTTTGCCTAAAAGAGTTAAGGCATCAACCAGGAGGTTAAGTCACTAGAACATTTGTTCTACAGATTCTTCACCTTTCATGGTAAAGTTTTTATATTGATGAATTAAGAAATTTATCTTAGATTCTCTAATCTGGTTTGCCCCAACATACATGGTGACAAGTTTATCCTAAATCTCCTTGCCCGAAGTGCAAGTAGAAACTTTAACAAATTCACTTTTCGACATAGCACTAAACATTGAGTATTTAGCTGTCTTAGTGAGTCATTTGGTCCTCAGGTATTTCCATGAGGGACGATCATCTAGGCCAATTTGTAGATCAATCGGTATAGAAAGTGGAGAATCTTCTATGAAGGACCACAAATCATCGTCGATTACATCTACAAATGCATTCATTCGAATTTTCCAATAAGAAAAGATCTTACCATTTGTAATACCCCAAATTTTGTAAACTTTTCATAAACAAACAAAATCTTAGGAGGAGAAAATTCTTCAAAATCTGAAAAATCTGAAAAATTACAAAAAAAATCTAAAAAATCACACGAAATCAGGCAAATCTAATTGAAAAATAAACAAATAAAGCATTATTGGCTCCCAATAAATAATGTAGACCTGGACACACCAGGGAGAGGGACACAATCCTCAGAGTCTAGGGAAATCGGAGGCCAACTCCTCTCCACACACAAAACTAGAGTCAAAGATTCTCCCTCTCTAGCATTGACGAGCCAAAGCCTCCCGACCTGCCGACACCCTTCTTTACTACCCCACTTCTGTCACAGCCACAATCTAAGGACCGGCCCCAAGGCGGTTCCTAACAGACTCCTAGACGTCCTTCTTCTTTCTCGGGCCACCCCGAGGCTAGGCAACCCCTCGGTGAGTCTTCGATCTTTTTACTCATAATCATGCAACCCCTCTTTCATCTTAGAGCATGGTTGACCAATTTGTTTCAATCCTCACATGTGGCTTGGAATGCAAACCGAGCAGCGGTGGAGCAACACAACCTTGGCCAAAATGCAGGGGAGGCAGTCGACAGGTCGTAACTTTCCCGTCCGATGTCGGATCGATGCGAAATCCAATGGTATCTCTTCCTTGCTTGATTACGCATCTTTCCAAACTTTTTTGAGGTCATTTGGAGTCTCATAGGCCGAGAACACTGCTTGGAAACGACGGAGAACCTTCGGGTTTTCCTTATGTCGTCTCCCAGCATAATAGTGGGGTTATGCACGATGCTTTACCCTGACTTCTCCATATCGAATGATCCTCGATGGGTGACAGTCTTGAAAAAATTTTTATTTTATTTTTTTGTCGATCGAGGATCGAGAAAGGACCTCGAATGCTAAGGGAGTGCGTGCAGTTTGCGACTAACCAGTATATTACAGACCCACATCCGAGGGGATCTCGAGAGATCCGACCGTTAGATCGTCTCCAAACATTTCATAAATACATGTGGAGCTAGATTTTCTACACGTCGTAGTCTCGTTCTCGATGAGATTACAATTAATCTCACCGTTAGATCACTACCAAAATCAACAGATATGCCTATCATTTGTATTTGGTCGTCTGGACATATTTTGTGAATTTTTATTTTGTATACATGTTACATTTTTTATTTTTCTTTGAGCTCTTAATTAATAGGAAATAAAGAAATCTTTCTGAATGTCCGGCTTTGTGCTTCCATAAGTGATGATCCCACTGTCTGATCTTTGTGAAATTTGACAAACATATTCTTCATTTATTTGTCTACTTAATGAATGATTGCATTTTCATTCTTTTGATAGCACAACCACCCATTTTGATTTCTTTTGCAGGAAAAATCGAACGAGAACTTTGAAGGATTCAACATGACGAATCCTAGAAGCCGGACGAGGTGGATCACAAGACAGGAGGCGCGGTTGAAGGCTTTTCTAGAGCGGCCTCGACCGACAGTTTTCAGCCGAGGAGGTGCTCTCCCGATTGCCTCAGGTACATGAGAGAAGTGAGGGCTTCCCAATTTTCTTTTATCCACCTATAACGGGCCGTGGGCCCAAGTGCGTAGACGCACGGTCCGCATCCTTCCCCGCCCCCTTTGATCTAAATAATTGATCTGTGGGAGTTTGTATGCCTTAGGCTCACAGGTTTATGTTGCTTGTGATATTTTTAATCGAACACGAGTTCGGACCTAAAAGTCTGAATCGAGTCCAACGCTCGTAAAACAAAGAGATTTTCGGAGCACCGCCACCGTTTTGCATGTTATATTGTAAAATTAGTAAATAGGAATCCCCGAACCAACGGTTTTTTTGACTTAAACCGTTTTATAAATAAGTCGGTGGCGACTCCGTGATAGCTTACCTAGGTCAAGCAATATCAACCGTTTTCTTACGGAGCCATCACGGATGAGGGGAAGGCAATGTGAGCCGCTCCGGGTTTTCCCGAATATTTCTTTTCGGGATCATGCTTCGTTTCTCGCTTGTCGCCTTCGGACTATCGAGCGAGAGCCCGAGTAGGCCCGATTAAGAATTAAAGAAGAATCAACCTCACTCTTTTCCACAGCGCCTTAACGCCCGAGTCTTGAAGTCTACCTAAGGAGCATTGGGGGAGCGGACCTCGGATCCTCGTGTCGTCCGAACCGCCGTCGCTGGCCGTCAGGTCACGGAAGGGTGCGCGTACACCATCAAACATGGAAGGATTCCCAATATGGGGTTTTGGTAATAATAGTTGTCACCCATTTTTCAACTTAAAAAAGGTACTTATATGAAGAACACAGAACCGAAGCGGAACTGTGCTGAATAGCAATACTCAAAAGCTTCTGTTGAATTAAAAATGATGTTGTATGATAATCAAGTCTCTATTAAATAGAGCACGAGTACTAAAGTGTTTAATTCTACAAGAACGTGAAAGTTTTAGTAGAAGAAAACAACGCATTAGCGACTTTAAGTGTACAACAGATACCGACTTCTATAGGATATAACTGAGCACTAAAGATTTCGTTGAATCCCGTTTTAATACAAACTTTTGAATTCAAGTAGAGCTTAAAGCTTCTGTAGAACGAACCAAATTTGTGTTAGATGCAAAGCGGAAGCTTCTGTATAGTAGGCACTAAGCTGCTACAAGATCTCAACAAGCTATACAGCTTTCGTTGGAATCCAATCTAATACCAATTGTTGGCCCAAAGATTACACTAAGAGGGGGGTGAATTAATATTAAGTCCATTTAAGAATTTCTTTAACGATTTTTCACAACCTTATCTGTGGAACAGAACCTTTCGTCCAGGCTTCTTTAGTTACAGAACGTATGAAACGGACTTTGAAATGAATTCGGATAATACAAAGGTTTTATAGTGGTTCGACAAATACGCCTACATCTACTTTCGACCATTTTCACTAATACTTTGAGAGTGCTGTGGTATAAGAATACCACGAGGCGGTAAGAAATCTTTTGTGGTATAAGAATACAATTTCTTTAACCACGGGGCAGTAAGATTAACTTAACCAATGCAAGAAACTCTCTTGCTGAAATTGGAATGCGTCTAGGTCAAATTACAAGGAAATCAACCAGACTCAACGAGCCGAGAAATCCCTAGCTGGAATCTTCAGCCTTACATGACTCAGTAGCGGGCTCCACGTGTTCGGACGTTGTCTAGTAAACTTCTCTCTTTGTATTTTCCATTTAACCTGCAAAACAAAAGATAAACATCTATAAGAGGTTACCAGTCCCTCACCACTTTCGCCTGTTACGGACTCCTTCTCTGGACCTATTGTACGCCGACTCACCAGACAACAACCTTCTCACAAGGTCCTGCTGCACGCAGCTCAGTGTTATGGACAGTTTTCCCGCCAAGTCCTTCAGATCTATAGTCACCAACGCCTACGGAGCGGCTTCACCAAAGCACACCTGCTGTAAACACAACAAACAAACAAGATAACAGACTACAAAATATTGTCAGTTCCTAACCGCTTACGCTTATTATGGACTCCTTCACTCCGATCAACTATGTACGCCGACACGCCAACTAGCGACCTTCTCCCCATGCCCTACTGCACGCAGTCAGCTGTTACAGACAGTGTTACGGTCGAGTCCCTCGAATCCGTAACCACTAGCGTCCCCGGAGCGGCTTCACCAACGCTGAACCTACTGTAGTAACCTCCTGCGAGAGCGCTCGCCTGAAGACTCCATCTTGTACACTCAACACACACGTTAAAATACCATATTAACGCTGCAATAATGCCAAGACTTACCACCGTACACATAACCAACTAACTAAATTATTTTTGGGTTTTCTCTTTTATAGAACAACTTCGACTTTCTATTATTAAGGAGTTTATTTTACTAAAAATAAAATGTGGCCACATACATTCTCATAATGCATAAATCAATTTGGGACAATCTTTGATTGATTTCGTATCAATCGTATACTCCATGCCCAAGATAGCGCATTACAGAAGGTTGGGGACTGATTGTGTCACCGACCTTCTATAGTTGGAAAAAAAAATATTTAATTTTCAACTTGAGAAATCGTATCATTACATAGTGCATATATCCTTAGGGACTATCCAAAATTAATTTAACGCTGATTGGATGATTTAATTCCAAGATAGAGCACTACAGAAGGTTCGGTCTGGTTAGGTAATCGACCTCCTATAGATGGAAATAATCATTGATTTATTTTCAAAATGAGTTGAAATGCTCTGATTAGTTCATCAATGGATCTGGACGCTAACCATAGCATTTACATGATTGAAGGATGTTTCTTATTAACTAAATCTCTTGACAGAAGATCAATAAGAAATTTTCAAGTTTAACACTGTAATTTCCGTAAATATGAAAATTATATTATTTTTTACTTTTATGGTTTGTCTTACCATATAAATAGTTTACTATTGATTCAAATAATATTCCTAGGAATATTCCTCATTTTAATTAATAAAATAATTAAGATAATTAATAATTAATTAACAATTAATGATTAAAATATTTAATTATGGAAATATTCACATCATTCGATCTAGAATGATCATTGGGGGCTTTAAAAAATATTTTTGTGATATTTTCCTATTTTATGAAGGATATCTAAGTTACAGAAGGTTACTGCTGTCAAGCTTCTATAATGGTCGGCTCAGCTTCAATAGGTCGTAAAAGGTCAACCTGCTGTAAGACTTATCATCAAAACCATATCAATATTTAATAAACTGAGTATAGAAATCAAAGACACAAAACAGAGAATGTTAATGTTTGGAGGACAAAAGGCCTGAGTTGTCTGGGTATTTGTCCGTTCCCTTTACAGAAAAGGGAACGCCTATTTATACGGTGTATCTGCCTAAATCATTGTTCTCGAACTCAACTTGATGAAAATGTCACAATATTGATTTGAGTTGTTGTTCAGTGTTGAAAATTGGATCTCGGAACGGTGTAAAAGGTTGAGGAACCGATCTCGAACTAGTGTAAAAGGCTGGAAACCGAATCTCGAACTGGAGGAAAAGGTTGGAAAATCGATCTCGATCTAGGTTGCTCGACAGATTGTCCCATGTTTGTTGATTGCATTTCCTTAACTAAAGCTTATTTATCTCCATGTTTGTGACATGTCTTCACAATTTAAGATTTTTTCCTAAACTATCATTTTTTGAAAGGATTTCCTCCTCTCGACCGTCAACAATCTTGTTAATTAGATTCAATGTAATGTCTCCTCGATTAAATAATTTGCTTATAAAATATCTTCTCTACTAAAAGATTTAATAAATAAATTAGTTAATTCTGTCGAGTACTAAAATTTTCTTGATTGAACTTACATCAAGTGTTTAATGAAATGGTGCTAAATACTAAGAGAAGATTGTGGCTAGTGTCACAATTTCTCTTGCCAAAAGGTAACTTCCAAAGTTACTCGGGATTACTTCATATGCCAGTGCTAGAAAGCTGGTATCTAGCAATGGCAACCTTCACCGTATATTTAATTCACGGCTGCAAGATCATTGAGCAAACATTAGTTGCGTTTGAAAATTGAGATCTCAAGTAGTATGAAGGCATGACACTGGTGTTTTCATCCCAAGCAAGAAAATGCCTCGTTAGTTTGTTCGAATTCCATGGTAAAGGTCCATAAATATGAAAGATGTTCCTTCCCCTCTTCTAGGGCAAGCATACTAAGATCATTAAATAATCGAATGATATGTGTTGACTTATGTTTTGATAATGACCTTAAGCAACGAGTTACTTGTAGGCAGCTGTATTGCTTCATGAATCATGTGCTTATCTTTAGTGATGAGCTTGAGCAGAGTGTTTCTGAGTCATAGCTAGCATACGTTGCATGTTGTTGTTTTACATTATGCTGCTATTGCATTGTTACGGTTGATCTTTATATATTTGGAAATAAATATTTCATTTATTTTGAAATATATTAGAATCTATCAAGAGATATATTAATTCATTGAACTTGGTTTGTAATCTCCAAATCATCTGGTTAGGCAACTCGAAATCATGATATTGGGTTTCCAATATAAGATATGGAAACAAAATATTTTATTTTGGAAATATGTTATAGTCTGCAGCTGTCCTACGCTGTAAAGAGATAAATCATCAACTCAAATGATTTTGTTTTTTATTTGACTCTAATAATTTATCTAAAAGGATCATCATTAGGTAAGTTACCTAATAAATTATGGAAACTAATCTTCTCATTCGGATGAGATTATCAATCAAAGGAAGTTACCGTTATGGACTTACCTTCTCGGGAGAAGCAGTCATCTGCTTAGGATTCGTCCGGACATTTGGAAACAAATCACGAAGATTGTCCCAATGTATCTGGACATCTTCCATGTATTTTCTCCATTAAATTCAGACTAGGACGTTAGAAAATAAAGCCTCTGTGCGTCTGAGTGGTCTAAGTGGTTGTCCAAAGACTACGTGATATGAGTGAAGCTTTGAGGATTGGCGAGAACAGAAGGTGCTAAGAGATCACCTGGTTATTACCCCTTGCAATCTACGTGTGGGAGTGTCAAGGGCTAAGTGCGACCTTGATCGTCGTGAGAAGGATAGTGTTCTCGGTGCGTTGAACGAGCGGCTGGCGAATCATCTCAGGGAAGCTAAATGAATACATGTTCTGATTGCAGTAACCAGTTGCTAACCTATCGGCAAGAAGCCGTTCTTGTCGTGTCTTTTCGCAGGGAAGTCTCGAGCCTACGGAGTTTGAGCAGTTAGACACGCACTTGCGAGTTTGCACCAGAAGTCTCGTCCCTGCAGGGTAGAGCAGGAGTTGGGAACGTCGTCGGAGTGGAAAGAGGTGCACATGGGTGCTGTGCAGAAGTGTCGACCTTCTGAGGGACAGTAGAGCAGGTTACGTGGGAGCCGCCGGAGTTGAAAATTCCACCTTAGGCACTGGGTGTGCAATGCAATGTGTCTCGGCTGTGGTAACCATGCACGTCCGAACGGAGTGTAGGATGAATACCAAGACTTCGTTATGTGATAAGTCAGGTTTCCACAGTGTTAGGAACCAACCCTTTCTTACATTTTACTTTTTGTTCTAAGTGACTGTCTTTGTGCTTGTCTCTTGAGTGCTTACAGGCTCATCTTGAGAAGAGACATAAAATGTGTAGAAATCGTCTGTAGAGCTATTAAGTGCTGAATCATTCCTCTACTGTGAACCAGAAACGAGCTACTCCTTGAGACGTTGTTCTTTACTGTAAGGAATTATTTGTGAGGATTTATACTTGGGCACAACGTTGTCTTTGTGCTTTGATCGACAGGCTTACGCCTAAGCGACAACGTGCTATGTGGAAATCCTTTGAGCAATTAACTACTGAGTGTGAACATCATTCTTTTGAAAACGAGAAGTCGTCCACTGTGTGAGGAGCTGACCATTGCCCAGGAGTGATCTCTTCATGTAAAGGATTCTAAATCTCACTTTATGAGAAACCGAATGACTAGTGTCTCTCATTATATTATATAGTGGAATCACCTCGTTGGTGGAAGGTGGATTTAGGTCGATTAAGGTCGAACCACTATAAACTACTGTAAAGCTGATCTGACTTCTAAGAAATGCTCTGCTGTGATACTGTATGCTTTCGCTTACACTGAGAAAGGGCGAAAAAGTTACAATCACTAATTCACCCCCTCTTAGTACACCTGAACGTCCAACAACATGTTATAAGTCGATATGATAGGATCAACTTCTTGAAGTTTCAACACACCTTTATACAATGTCTTGCTTGTTAATATGATTTTTATAATTACTCAAGGAAGTTTTTATTGAAGGTAATTTATTATCCCAATTAAATACAAGTTTAGTAACGAAAATTGTCATTAAGTGGAACATTTCAGTAGGTTATTAAATATGTCATTTAAGGTAGCGATTTCTATTGTCATTTCGGTTTCTACTCCCTATATATAGATGAGCGTGTAAGCATTTGAAAGAAATAAAGAAGAAAATAGTTTGCAGCCGAACACTTGAACTCCACCAAATATTTATCTCCTGTAGGAGCAGCAGCTCTACATAATGTTTTCTCTATCCTACAAAGGTCGTCGGCAGTACATAACCTACGTTCTGCTAACATATTCTCCCTTCATATCCAATCTTTTCACACATAACCCCCCAACAAGTTTAGTATCAAAGCGTAGAAGGTCATGTCTACATCCACTAGCAACATGTTCTTCACCTTTTCTCCCAATCAAATCCCCATCTTCGACGGCAAGTACTTCGACTATTGGAGTTCTCAAATGGAGACCATTTTCCTTTCAGAAGATCTATGGAAACTTGTAGAGGATGGCTATAAAGAAGTTCCAGAAAGAATCTCTCTCTCAAAAGGTGACAATAGTTCCGCAGAAGGTGTCATCAACCCCCAGAAGATGAGCGAAAGGCGTACAAGGAGAACGTCATGAAGAATGGCATGGCTTTACGGATTCTGCAACAATTCATGAGCAAGGCCATCTACCCAAGGATATTCGGCCTGAAGAAGGTGAATGAAACATGAGAGATCTTAAAGAATGAGTTCAATGGGTCATAGAAGGTGATCTCTATAAAGCTGCAGAACCTTTGGAGAGACTTTGACAATATGGCCATGAAAGACGCATAAACATGGAGAAAATCCTCAGAAGCATGCCACATAAGTTTGAGCATGTGATAACCGTAACTAAAGGGATGAAGGATCTCAGAGAGATTTCCTTCTATGAGTTGATGGGTTCTAGAAGCCCATGAGAAGCGGGTCGGCAAGTACATAACCCCGGTGGAGCAAGCATTTCAAGCGAAGTTGAATGTTTCTGAGAAGAAGCAAGAACGTTCTAGAAACAACATAAGGTCCTACAACAGAGGACGCAACAACAGGTTTCGTGGCAGAGGTAGATGCTATGAAGAAGGATGACCCGAAGGTCAGCATAGAAGAAGGATGTCGCATCTGCCGAAAGCATAACCACGGAACAAAAAATTGTCGTCTTCGATGCGGGAGATGTATGTTCCCCACTCATTCAGATCGTGATTGCTGGTACAAAGATAAAGAGCAGAAACATGAACAGAAGCATGAGGACAGAGGATCGATAAATTTCTCTAAGGAAGATGAACCTTCTAAAGTTTTCTATTCTTCCTCTAACTCAATGCAAGACATGAATGAGATATGGTTCCTCGATAGTGGCTGTAGTAACTATGTCACAGGGATCAAGAAGAGCTTTGTGGAGCTTGATGAGAAGTACAACTATCTCTTGAAACTTGTAGATTGCAAGAAGTTGAAGATAGATTGTAAAGGTATTGTTTCAATTTTCAGCACAGAAGGTCAACAGAAGAGGATGCACGACGTCTTATACACTCCAAAATCGCACAAAACCTACTAATTGTGGGACAAATGATGAAAAATGGATATAAGTTGGTTTTTGCAGAAGGTCAATGTGAGATAACGGAAAAAAACGGACAGAAGGTTGTAGTCGTGAAGATGGCGTCCAACAATTTATTTCCGTCAAAGATGACTCCTTGCAGCAATGTTGTTCTCAAAACTGAGGTTGTAAATGATTCTCATCTTTGGCATATCAGGTATGGACATTTGAATGGAAAGGTCTAGCTCTATTAAAGCAGAATGATATGGTGGTAGGATTACCTTTTATACAAGCTACAAAAGGTGACGTCTGTGAAGGACGTGTCTTCGGAAAGCATCATCGTCTTCCATTACCAAACACATCATGGAGAGCTCAAGCCCATCTCGAGCTGGTTCATGCAGATATTTGTGGACCAGCTAAAACTTCGTCTCTCTGTAACAGAAGATACTTTATGTTGTTCGTAGATGACAATACTAGAATGATTTGGCTATATTTTCTTGAGAGGAAGTCAGATGCTTTCACCACCTTTATGAAGTTCAAAACACTTGGAGAAAATCAAAGTGGATACATGATTAAGAACTTGAGAACAGATCGTGGAGGAGAATTTCTGTTAAAATCATTATTGGACTATTGTCAACAGAAGGGGATGGCCAGAAGCATGTTGAAGGACAAAGGTCTACCCAACATGTTCTGGGCAGAAGCTGTTAACATATCTACATACCTTCTGAACAGATCCCCTACAAAAGCGGTTGGAGACAAGACACCATATGAAGCATGGCACAGAAGGAAGCCCGTGGTAACTCATTTGAAGGTGTTTGGGTGTATTGGATATGCACTAACATCCATCTCAGGGAAGAGAAATGTTTGATGAGAAAGGCGAGAAGTTGATTTTAATTTGATATAGCGATGAATCAAAGGGATATCGTTCGTATAATCCGAACACTGACAAGTTAGTTCTGTTGAGATATGTTATCTTTGATGAACTTGCAGCTTGGAAGTGGCAGGAAGAGTTTTATCACTTAGATGCTTCAGTTTCCAGAAGCAGTAGCAGAAGTATCTGTACATAACCCTATCAGAAAAAAAAGGAGTAGCAGAAGTTACTGTACAAAATCCCATCGGAAAAATAGAAGCTAGTTCCTTTGAAACCATTCCAAAAACAAAGGGTCCTATTAGAGGTACACCACCAATGAGGTATTACTCTTGCTGCATTTGAGCCAAAGAACTTTGAAGAGGCATCCAAAGAAGAAAAATGGGGAAATGACATGAAGTAGGAAATGACCTTTTTCGAGAAGAATGATACATGGTCATTGGTCAATCTTCCAGAAGGAAAAGAAGCTATCGGCTTGAAGTGGGTCTACAAAACTAAGTATAATGAAGATGGAAGCGTGCAAAAGCATAAAGCTCGCATCGTAGCAAACGGCAATTCATTGAAGCCCCGTGTTGATTTTACAGAAACTTTTGCTCCTTTAGCAAGGATGGAAATAATCCGTGCTATTCTAGCCATTGCAGCACAGAAGGAGCTTGAAGTATTTCAGCTTGATGTCAAGTTAGCATTTCTGAATGGAGTACTAGAAGAAGAATTCTGCGTAGAGCAACTACAAGAATTCATGATAAAAGGCATAGAAGACAAAGTCTACAGACTGCATAAGGCTCTATATGATTTTAAGCAAGCACCAAGAGCATGGAATTGCATAATTGATCCTACTTACAAAAGAAAGGATTCTCGAGAAGCTCGATTGAACCTTCGCTATACATACAGAAGGTTGGTCCTAATTTTCTAATAGCATGTCTCTATGCAGATGATTTGATCTAGACTAGCACCAACAGAAGACTGCTGCAGAAGTTCAAGGAAGAGTTTGAGATGATAGATCATGGCTGGATGAAGTAGTTTCTCATATTTCAAGTGCAGCCGAAGAAAGGAGAGATTTTCATTTCTCAGGAGAAGTACATAGCGGATTGAAGAAGTTTCATATGGAGAATGCTAAGTCAATTTCTATTCCAATGTCACTTAATGAAAAGCTACAGAAGGAAGTTTCTAGAGAAGTTTCTATTTCATGGAGTTCAAAGTAGCACCGTTGCTCTCTCATCTGCAGAAGCTGAGTGCATCGCAACAAATGAGGCAACAAGAGAGGCTGTCAAACTCAGAAGGTTACAAGAGAAGGTGGACGAGCCAACAACAATCGTCAGTCATAACCAATATGCAATTGCTATGACCAAGAATCCAGTTTTCCATGCAAGGTCGAAGCACATAGAACTTCATCATCATTTCATCAGAGAGATGATTTCGCAGAAGGAGATACTTCTAGAGTTTATCAACACCATGATCAACCCGCAAATGTTCTTACCAAGGCGGTATATTCAGAGAAGTTCGAGACTTTCAAATACTTCTCGAAGATAAAAAATTAAGAGGAGGTATTGAAGGTAATTTATAATCCCATTTAAATATAAGTTTAGTAACGGAAATTGTCATTAAGTGGAGCATTAAGTATAATATTTAAGTATGTCATTAAATATATCATTTAAGGTAGCGATTTCTACTGTCATTTGGGTTTCTACACCTCCCTATATAGAGATGAATGTGTAATCATTTGAATGAAATGATGAAGAAAATAGTTTGCAGCTTAAACACTTGAACTCTACCAAATAATATTCGTCCTTCGTAGGAGAAGCAGCTCTACAAAATGTTTTTCTATCCAACAAAATGTCGTCTGCTAACACCTTTTCCCTTCATATCCAACCCTTTCACACAAAACCCCCAACAGTTTTTAATTTGAAGAAGGTAAGCCTCTGTTACAATGTATAATGCTCACTAACATGAACTGAAACCTTCTATATCTAAACGAGAAATTTTAAAATATACGTTGAACCGCCAAGTCTTCTATGCGTAAGAAAATCACTATGTTTGTAGACGTTATTGAGTCACATCACATAAGACGGTAAATACAAATATTAAAATTTTTCACATACATTGACTGCTAGAAGATGATCTCCCTTTTATGGGCTAGTAGCTCGGTCCGCCCACTTGTTAGTTTCATGGTAAATATATTGGACGTGAACTTGACGAAACTATCTTAGGCATGTGTTGCAATCAACAACCAATTTTCGAACACTCAATTCAATAACCAATCTCAAACCTTCTTTTATTGCGTGGACATTAGTTATAACCGTTGTAATACAACTGATATGTTAATAAAAGTCCCCTTTGCAAAAGCCATTTTATTCTCTTAGTAAACCAACAATTCCCACCTTACCAGAGTTTCCCAATTCAAATTCGTCAGTGTTTAGTTTCATTCACCCAATCTTAGGTGCCTGGCAATGTATATTCTCAAGGTATATTTAGTCTTTATGTTTTTGTGCATCGATTTAAAGCCCATAATTTTTTCCTTTTCTTTTGGTCGCTGTTACTAATCATCCAATGTCACAAAGCTAAGTTTGGAATACCATCACGTTTCTATTAAGCCATAAGGACCCGATAACCAAACCAAAACATACTCTATATTGTATATTAAGCTTCTAAACAATTTTCTCACTGCAAAGATTAGTTCTCATTCTTGCTTCTTCAAATCGCTATTCTTAGGTTTTGTCTAGTTATCAATGATTTCCCTCTAGACTTCGAATGTATTAGTTTAGAGATTAAGTTAAGAGTTTTCTCTCTTCAATAAATCATCTAGATATTTCACATCCTCGTTCTCCAGTAATTGTATCTTCATAATCCAAAAAAGAACGTAGGATAGCGACGTTGGTCATCCCATCGCTAAGCATAAATAGTGTTCCTTCTTGGATAATATATGCTCCATCACATCTTTGAATAACTCAAGTTGGATGGCTTTCCTTGCTTTTTGTCTTTGTAATTCTTTTACTATAAACCTTAGTGATCAAAGAATCGTCGTTGTGGTTCTACAAAATGTTTATTCAGTTGGATGAATTTTCCATTATTGCATATTACGAAGAATTACTCCTTCCTCGCTTTCTTCCATCATAATATTAGTAATCAATGTTGCGACATACTTGGACTATAGCCAAGGCATCCAAGTAGAAACTTTACCAATGAAGGGAGTTGTGATGGCTGGTAAAGTTCAACACAATCAATTTTAAGGATATCCATAAAGCTTGAACTTCCACGAATACCGCATCAACCCTTAGGGTTGGCTACTATAAGGACGATGTACAAATTCTCCTTGACTGAGGATTCTCTTATATCCACTGTCTTTGAGGGTTTTATTTTTATTACCTTACACGGTATCATAGACATAGTGGTGGTGGGAATACATTGTCCTTTACCTGTCCAGATCATTGATATACGCATCGCCTTCTTCGTGAACCATTCAATCTGATGCATGTAATTATATTTAATTCCTCATTTGAGCCCTGCATAGATACTCATTATATCCCACGAAAGGGATTCATTCAAAACTTCTATATCAAAATATCATAATTTCACAGAACCCTCGTGGTTTTATTTTCGTAAGTTTGCTTAGCATACTCTTTCCGGAATTAATTCCTCTAGGCCTTCTTCAAAACCATTAGGAGTTCCTTCTACAATCAAGGTTATTTTGTAATTGAAATAATTATCAACTCAATTTCTATTGTGTCATCGATTTCTGTTTTCTGGCTTGATTGACTTATAAAGGCTTTTAATTGTACTTCTTCTTGTGCATATTCACCTTCGACCTTTTGTTTTTGCTTGTGTTGGTTTTGTATAGTCTCTTATATGGTTCAAGCGATTCCTTCACTGAAATCTTATACTCTTTAGACAGGTGATCTTGACAATAATTGAATTGCATTATGGTTAGTGAAAAGAGAAAAGCAAGATTTCCATTTTAGTGTATTAATGGTAATTGCTAATATACCACCAATGGTCCGCTCTTGATCTATCTTTTCCTTGATCGTTATATGTGCCACTAAATATTTCCAATATTCCTACGTTGTTCCATGAGGGCAACAACACATAAGTCATATAATGAACTTGGGAATAATATCCTTGCAGATGCAGTCATTCAAATTAACAACAGCCACTCATCTATCCTTTAAGATACATGCTTTTCAGAATCATTTCCAACACCAAGAGTAATTATAGGCTTCAGAATATAATATCTTGGAATGAATTTTGGCTTTGATCTATGGGGATAATCTAGTATATAAATTTCCTATTTCACAATTATTAATTGGTGGAACATTCTATTGTCCAAAATGAATTGGAGTATCTTTTATCAGGCCCAAGACTTTCATTAGGTTTTTTTGTCAATTCTCCACTTTGGGAATTCATATTTACATCTCGTCATTGTAGATCTAAAATGCAAGAGAACACTAACTCCCTGTACATTTCTTCTACACTCTTTTCTTGATTCTTTTTGAATTTCTCCTTCCAATTTCAATTTTTTGATTGTCTGTCTCGCGAAACTTTATAGTCTGGAAATTGCTTTAGTCTCTAGAGACTTTTTCAAGCCTCTTTCTCTTACCACATAATCAAGCATATTGTTTATGATCTCACCTACTTCTCGAGCTAATTGTTTTTGCTTTCAAGATTTTCTAACATTATATAGTAAACTGAATCAAAAGATCATTTATGTCTACTAATTTCGAAGCTATTAGCTCCGAACTCTGGAATGAACTCCAATTTTGAAAGAGTTTCATGCGGATTTCCCGAAGATTTTCCTTCTGACATTTCGAGGACTACAATTGACTTTTTGAAAAATTGAACATTTTCTCATGGATTTTATTAGCATAAAGTTAAAAGTTTTTGCATCGTATGATATTTTCTAGTAAGGGTATGTCGAAAAATTTTAAGATAATCGATAGGATATATTTTGATAATCAGGATGAGGATTGAGTTCCATCGACAAATGAAACGCATCATTATTTTCCTATCATAATAAGTGTCAAATTGCTCCACGCCAATTTAATATGAATTCAATGGAGTAGTACTTGAAACTCTATGCATCCAACCAGAGAACAGCTCGGCCAAGTTGCTATCATCGTCAAATTCTTTCCCAATCGGCCAAAGCTTATATCATCTTAAGATGTTAGGCATAACAATAGGAATGGTGAGGGACGTCATCTCCCTCTCAGATCGCGATTCAAAAGTCTTCGTCCCACCAATTCGGTTGAAATATTTGGCCCACAACAATGTAACGTGACAGACAATTGGAATAAATATCTCCCAACAAACGTTGTTAAATTACTTTTCGTGATATAGCAAACGACGTGAGCGGAGAGGGGGATCAAACCTCCTATACAACAAATGGACCGGCATCTCATCACCTTTCGACTCGAATTATTTTTCAAAAAAATCGCGGACTTACTCAAGTCATACCGCTCACTGTTTGGTATAGAAAATGAAATGACGTTCGATACCTCCGACTGATATTATATTTTATCAACCAATGTAAGTCTCAACATTGTTTATAAATTTGTGGGTTTTTCGTTTGTAAGCCTCTATGCAGCTTGGATAAAATAAAAAGAAAACAATGATGGAGAAATTGTTCTAATATTGCTAGAAATTAAGTATAAACGCCATTTATTTGTGTAGTGGCGAGGTTGGCATCGAATTTCAAAATGCTTTCCTGGCTTGCAGTTTTCTAAACAACTTGTGAGGGGGAACTCATAATGATTTTGGGTAGCCGCCCGAGGCGCCGGCAGAGCATTTCGAGATGAATCGTAAGGGAGAAACTCGTCGTTGCATAAATGAAGTTCGATTGGTTTGGATGCATAAGTAACCGGCATGGTAATTGGTGGGCCGCAATAGCACCTTTACTTGGTGTTATTTATACATAGCTTCAACAATTACATTTTACCTCCGTTAAAATTTCTTGACACTAAGTTTTGCACAAGAATTAAAAAGGGAAATATATTGAGGTCATTGTACTTTTGGATTCATAAAGATAATTATGAATGATAAACCTTTAAGAAGAAGTTTGATAGAACCCAGGACCAAATGCCATGTTGTTGGGAGGAACTTGGTTGCTCTTTTGTAGTTTCTTTCTTACAATATATTAAATTATCTTCTTGTTTTATTGTTAAAGATTCCTTCCTTCACTTGGGGACATACAATCGTGTAATGTAACAAATCTGTTATATCTTAATTTAGCCTCTGAAACTCACCACAAAATAAGGAATATTGCGAACGAAATTGTCAAACAAACGAAAAACAGCGTGTTAGTATGGTTTTGATGATGTCATACACAAGGTAAGCTTTTGCTGTGTAGAAGGTAAGCTTCTACTACTTTGCAGAAGATTAACCTACAAGACAATCTATTACATACCTTCTGTCACCTAATATGTACCACGAATTATTTAGTTAATCATCTGATTATTTAAATATATGCATATGGTATTTTAAGTTAATTAAAATAGTTTTAAATAATTTTGATTACGATTCATTTCCATATGAGTTGATCTATTCTCTTTAAGGGAACAAATCACTCTATATATGGAAAGCATTGCTACAAGGTTTTGCAGATTGATCTGGAACTATCCAACGGTTAATTAATCACTTCTCTTGCGTATAAACACGTCTAGATTCTTTATGAATCATGGCAAATGACAACCCATCTGAATATGGACGCACCGTACACGTGTCTGTATCCAGAAGGGCTGCCAACTAATTTTGGAAACCAAGATTATCTGTTTTGTATTTACAGAAGCCTGACGGATCTTATCTATCTGAATATTCTACAAGCCATATTTCTTAGGATCGTGAACACAATCATGACCAGATGGCATGATTGATCTTTAAGTGATACAGAGCATCTCTCTAAAAGCTATAAACTAAAAAAACTAGGCCTGTCATGGGCTGGGCCGTTCGTCTACAAATCCGGACTTTGAGCACTCCCGAGTTCCCGGGTTTCGAGTTGGAGCTAATCTCAAGACGAACTCCTATCTTCTCGAGTTGACGAATCAACTCGACCACTTCAGCACCGTGAAGGTACTTTCTGTCTCGAGTGCTCCTCTCGATTTGATCCCGACTTGACCTTTCTCGATCCAACTCGCATCAGGAAGTGCACATCAACCGACGTAATATGGTATGAAAAGCTATAAAAACCATGTATAAATTGGCATCCTATTTAACTTCCCTCCCAACTATTTTTTTATCGGTAAGCTAATATATTGATACGAATAAGAAAGAAAAGATTCACAAAATAAGGGCAGACGCGCCCATATCCCCGCTCAAGCTGGCCGTCTGGCTTATACGCATACAAGCCATATTACCTTCAACTTCATCCTAACAATATAACTAGCTACAAAATGACAAAACGGTTAAGCCTCCTAATAATAGCAACGTGCATAAAGGTTTTACATGCATTAAAACGAACACGCAGCAAGCACACCGAAGGGGAAGCATATGTATCGTGAATTTCTGACTGTTCTTGATCGATATGTACACGGTTCGTTGTTTGAACAAGTTTACTTGATAATCGAAATGATAGGCAACAGCGTTATTCACTTTTGAAATCATGATGATGAACTTATTAGCCACGTACCTTGTTGCAAGGGACTCCTAAATAATTAGCGACCAGAATTGGCTTGACATGTCTTAATCTGTAACAAAAAAAGCAGCACGTCACCTGCAAATTCTCTTAGATGAAGTGTTTTCTATTGCAGTTTGATGAGCTTATGGACATGGCGATTTTCAAAAATAAAAAAATAAACATTGAACTAACAGTCATACCAACATTACCCAAAACAAAGCAGAAGAAAAAACAAATATTTTCTACAGACTTGAGTACCAAATTATCGACAACTTGGGGTCCGAACATATGGCCCAATATTCGGCACAATTCCAACCATTGGTTTTTCGAAATACGACAATTTATTATTCATTTATCATGGCCCGTGGGTTTATGTCAAACTCATATTATCTTCTTGTCATTTTTATTGTCATTTAATAACAATGGTGTAAGACACAGCTTGCGTGATTAAATGGGTGTTTAATACCCCCCCAATAAAGGACCATCATACTGAACTGTAGACTAGGCAATGCAATTGAGAAGTTCTCAATTGGGGTCTCAAGAGGCAGTTTTCATATCTAAGTGGATTATTTGCTCAAACTTATCACGAGAAGGTCAAACATTCATATGTAAGAGATAAGATGACATCCCCTAAATAATATCCAAAATGAGTAGCATAGATGCCCCATGCTTGCATCATTTAATACGCGCAAGGCGACCCAGTCCTTGTTTAATACGCGCAGCACCGCTCGCTGCCTGCCCCAGTTCGCCCTTCACCGGCATAACATGGTTGGGCTTTAGTTAATGTAAGTATAGTCGTAAGTAATTGAATTATTTGCTTTAGGGTCCATCCTATCCACTCAAGATATTCGGCGGGAGTAGGAATGGGGAGCGACGTCATCTCTCGTATTCGTAGGTTGATGTCCCCACTGCCAGTGGGAGACATTGAATAGGTACATCTTTAATAAACTTGATGCATTAATCTGACAAAAGTTTCATATGTGAGAGGATAAAGAGTTATAGTTAGTTTGTTATGACAGGTTCAAATATTAAAAGTAATTAGTTTGTTATGACAGGTTTCATATGCTCATAATATAATTGTTTTGTTTCTTTTTCCCTATTTTGTCCCAAGTATTCCTTATCCAACAGAATGAATTCGGAACTTCAACAGTCCCTGTATTGAGAAATATTCAACGTGGAAAAAATATAGCAATATTTGTATTGTCAGGGATGAAAACATTATCATGTCATTTTATAAACACTCAGGCCCTTAAATCAAGAATGGGCTCGTGGATAGACCCAAGCCTAATATACAGAAATTACCTATCATCGCCTGGACTTCACCTTTTGCCCCGAAGATCACAGCCTATTGACATCGCTCGCTTCATGAGGAGTATTACATTGGGTTTCAACTTTCACTTGATCACAAGTATTGCCCGGACTCCATCATTCGTTTGGAAGAGAGTGACAGTTTCCAATCCATCCTGGCGAAGAATGTAGGTACTAACGGAAGACATGTGCAACAACAGCAAGAAATTAGTTGGAATCTGATACGATAATGAAAATAGGTGTGACTCACTCAACATAAAAATAAACAGTAGATATAAGGCAATTGGATAGAATTTTAGTATAAATAGGTTCAGTCAAGATAATAAAGGCAACACAATCACAATTCAGACAAAAACTGGCTTGCCAATTAGTTCTCGATTTTCAGTTTTCCAGTCGCGTTTATTTTGTGCGTCCTGCAAGCTTTTGTAAGTGTTCAATTTTTCTTAAGCATTGAGTCTTTTTTTTTTTTTTTTTACTTTTATTCATAGCGACCGTATTTTCAAACCAAAACATCGAACCTCATGTTCGTTTTTTTAAATATTCTCGACGTGTTTGCCAATTAACAATGCCCAACAATTTTCTTGTACCCGCAGGCTAGAGGCCAATTATTTCTTAGTTTTCAGCAGTTTAGTTGTGGTTACTCAATGCGTTCTAAGATTTTGTAAGCGTCTATTTTTACTTTAAAGCGTTGGGTTTCCTTTACTCTTGATTAACGGAAACTACATCTCTTAACAAAACATCGAACCCCATACTCGTTTTTCAATTATCCTCGACGCGTTCGGTAGTCAACAACACTAATAATTTTCTTGTAGCCGCATGCCAGAGGCCACGATGCCTGATTGCCAGCGTCGGAGGCTTTGAAATATTTGGGCGCGTCTATTATAGCACGAGTTGAAGTAATTAATTACGAAGCAGCGTGTAAGAAAACAAGGCATAAGCTTTGTGTGCAGCCGCCGGTAGAAGGGTTGGGGAACAAATTTTTCTTTTTACTTAAATGGGCATGGGAAGTTTCGTCACGACCACCCGAAACAGGTCGCAAACAAATGGCTGTTCATTTTGACCGAACCATGTTTGTTTAGCTAACATGATTTATATAGTCCGATTTTAGCTAAGCACATTTGAAAGTATGTATGTGTTATTATTATTTAAAAAAATAATAAAGAAAACTTTCCAAGTAAAAAGCGGTCAATCACCAAAATATTTTGTTTAATTATTTGAAACCTTTGTCCGAAGATTAGTCACATTCCTTTAATTGAACGCCATTACAGAGGCACATAAATTAAAAGAAAAATCTCATTCAACGGAGTCAAGTTACGTATACATTATAACACATAATATTTGGAGTTATAACCCCCTAGGATTAGGTGACCTACAAGAAGTTATATAAATTGGCATTTGCTCTTCTTCCTGCCTCCACCTTCAACCTCAACGCCTGACAACTACTGACGACGACACACCTTAGAGGGTTCAGCAGCCGTGATTGCCCCGTTCCCTAATGGATTACCCTCCGAGGCAGTCGTCGAACAAGGTTTTCGATGTGGTTCGGCAGCTCCAGATCCTCGGGAAGTGGAAGAGGCTAGGGTCTTCTTCTTCCTCCTCCTCCTCCTTCTATGGGAATGATTCTGGCTCCCTGAGAAGGACGTCATCGTCCCCACTGGAAGAAAAAGCAACCACTGTCATCCCCAAGGGTTGTTTTGTGGTGTCAGTCGGGGATGTTGAGAAGAGGTTCGTCTTGCCGACCAAGTTCCTTGGCCACCCTTTGTTCAGGGAACTGTTGAGGGAGGCCGAGGAGGAGTTCGGGTTCCAGCAGAAGGGAGTCCTCCGGATTCCTATCGATGTGTTTGTGTTCGAGCATGTACTGCGGATGATGGAAGGGCAGAATAAGCGTAAGAAGCTAGGAAGACAGGGGAAGTCCGGATGCTTCGACAACAATTATAATCACAAATCTTGGTCGTCGAATTCGGAGAACCTTTTATCCCCGGAATACGAGACCAATGCATCCGAGTATCCCTCATGTCCTCTGCCATGAACCTAAAACTATAGAGTTAATTTCTTGGTTCGTTCTGTCATAGTTTCTAATTGCAACTAACATCAATAAGGGTAGTAAAACTTTGTAACAAACATGTCCAAGAGGAATTATATGGGTTTTGAACTTCTCTTCTGTTCATTCATGTTCACACTAATCGCATTCCAGCTTATTCCAAAATAACGTGGAGATAAGAATGACTTCACATGTCGTTGCTCATAACTAATTCATCAAAGTTGCTATGTCCTGCGGAGAATTAACTCACGGTGACGTGATTATCCAGATGAGTTAGCTAGTCGAACTTGTAGGTCGTCTTGTCTGATCTAACAGTTATTTTTTATATGGAAGGCAGTCGGAGGTTCCTAACAAGCCTATATCCTTATTATATTAATCAGAGTTTTAATTACTTGACATGTCCGATTTATAACAACTATTTAGTCAATTACGGCTTACAATAGAGTTAAACAGTAACAATGAGTCATCTAATTCGTTTCAACTCATCTTATGATAGTTCTTCAATCGATTTCCACGACATTTTAAGTCACAGATAACTTGAGGGTATAATAACAAGAATATGAGTAGGCCAAGTTGTTGTGGTGAACTGCATCCCTCCTATTCTTTCCAAGTGCACTTAAAGATGGCCAAATTACGTACAACTTGGAAAATCAATTGGCTGAGCCCCTAGACGTGAAGTCCTTTCCAAATGGATTAGCATTTAATCATCTAATATATCAAATGGGTTCGTCCGAGTACATTGCACGAGAATGTCAAACCTTATATTTAAGATACATTGTGTAGGCAACTAGGAAAACGAGTAGTATACTCATGCTGCCAAAATTTAATGAATCGGAAGGTGACCTTGTAAGTGTTTGGCAAGTATGTTGATGTCCATGACGTCAAGTATAACAGTTTTAACTAGAGTTTAAGGGAAGCGGCTAACGGTACGTGCACGTGAGGCTTACGTAGTTTACTACTTAATACTAAAGTTAAGTAGTAAATTTTACTAAAAGTTGACCGTTACTACTCAAGTCAACGCAAAAGTAGTAAAAAAAGTAGTAAATTTTACTACTTTTTGGTCTTCTTTTAGTAAAGTCAACGGAAATGTAGTATAAAATGTCGTAAATTTTACTACTTTTGGACTGTTCACCGCAGTGCAATTTTACTACTTTTACGCTGACTTTACTAAAACCTCATTTTTTAGTAAAGTCAACGTAGAAGTAGTAAAAAAAGTAGTAAAATTTACTACTTTTTTTACTTCATTTGCGTTGACTTTACTAAAAAAACCACACTTTTAGTAAAGTCAACGTAGAAGTAGTAAAAACAGTAGTAAATTTTACTACTTTTTTTACTACTTCTACGTTGACTTTACTAAATTTCTCCTTTTTAGTAAAGTCAACGCAAAAGTAGTATAAAAAGTAGTAAAATTTACTACTTTTAACTGTACAAATTATGTCAATAAGTAGTAATTGTTTACTACTTTCGTTGTGATTTTTAGTAAAATTATGTTTGAGTTGGTAAAATTGGTAGTAAATAGGTAGGGTTTGTCGTAAATGTTTACTACTTTAAGCATGTTTTTACTAAAATAAGTAGTAAACTGTTACTACTTTATAGGCGTTGACTAAGAAATTTTACTACTTTGAACAGTGTTTCCGAACCTAACTCCGAACCTAATTATTCTAAATTTTGATGTGAAATGACTTTTTTGCCCCGGTTACTAGTATTATTACTACTTTACTGAAACTATTAGTAAATGTGTTCGTAAATATTACACCGTGTGGACTTTTTTACTAACTTGATTAGTAGACCGGCATAGTAGTTTTGGAATCTTCAGTAAGTTTGACCGAAAGCTACCCATTTAGAGCTGGCTGCATCAAAGCGTCCGTAGTTGGAGTAGGAGTTGTTGCAGCAGGACGAGCTTCCGGACCACCTGGTGGACGATTCGTTGCTCCCGGAGGCAGACTTCCTGCAAGATCTTCGGCTGCAGGTGGATTGTCCCAGATTTTGGCTGCAAGATCTTCGGCTGCAGGTGGATTGTCCCAGATTTTGGCTGCAAGATCTTCGGCTGCAGGTGGAGTGTCCCAGATTTTTGGCTGTAGGTGGAGGTATGAGGAGTGTGAGGTGTGTCAGTTTGATCTTATTCGGGTGCAGGTGTAGGTCGAGTGAAGGGCTGATATTCGTTTGCTGCATCTGGTCCTTCACCTTCTTCCTGTTAATCTGCAGGTGGAGTCCAGGCTTTCCCCAGCGGTGGCCTTAAGAAATGGAAAGTCTACTGAATGAAGATCGGCCCAGATTTGGTGAAGACATGCTTCCTCCCTTATTGTTGCTAAGTTGGGTCAGATTTGTAAGATGTAGATTATTATTTGTGAAGTTGGTAAGCTGGACATAAGTTGGAAATGGAGAAAACAAATAGTAGCGTTGACGTTATGGTTCGACGAGAAGTCGAAATAAGTGTTTACCAACACCATTTTCCGAATATATTGATAGCATATTGTTTTGCTTAATGTCAATGTAGGTGACCGGGATGTTCAACGTTTCTTCAATATAGTCACTGATATGAATGAAGAACAGATTTTGAATATGTCATTTACCACGGCCGAAGAAGTTGAAGAGTTCATTAAAACGTATGCGAGTGTTCATGGGTTTTCAGTTAGGAGAAGAGATCGGCAAAAAATAAGAAATGGTGATTGTGTGATGAGAAAGTAGGTTTGTTCAAGGGAAGGCGAGTGTTCTGATGGAACTGTGTTGACGGCCAGAAGTCGGGTTAGAGTATCTGTGAAGAGAGGTTGCAACTGTTTCTTCAAAGCGAGAGTGGAGGTTAATGGACAATGGAGCTTCGTTGCAGTACAGTTGGAATATAATCATGAGATGGTGAGTGAAGGTTTGTCCTATTTCATGCGAGAAAGGCGACAAATTTCGGATGAAGATATCACTTTTATCCGTCGAATGCTTGACGTCGGATTTAGACAGTGTGATATTATGCGACTAGTTGTACACGCATCTGGAGGACACTCACGTGCCGGTTTTCTAATAAAGGACCTAAATAATCGGAAGCTTAAGGAAGAGTCTGCTGGGGTTGTTAGTCGTTGTGATTCCGTCGTTGCATATCTCCTGTCTAGGAGGAATACTGACACTGGTATGGCCTTTGAAACATTTGTGGAGAATAATGAAGTGAGTCGCATATATTGGGCAGACAGTACCTCAATCACTGATTATGAGGCATTCGGCGATGTCGTAGCACTAGATTCCACGTTCAAGACAAACAAGTATGGAATGCAAATGGTGATTATCGTCGGTGTCAATCATCATCATCAAACGACTGTCTTTGGGTCTGCGTTGATGAGTAATGAAACTATTGCTGACTACACTTGGCTCCTACGGACTCATACACAGATCATAGGCGGAAAACATCCGCTTAGCGTGGTCACAGATGCGGACAAAGCGATGATTGCATCTGTGAGAGAAGTATGGCCAATGTCAAGGCATAGGTTATGTCTTTGGCATTTTAGTCGGAACATAAACTGTCGTGTACAGGATCCTGCCTTACGAGCTCGTATTTCGTCATTCATGTATAACAGTAGACCAAGTGAAGAAGTCGAACAGGAGTGGTATGCTTTAATGACCCATACAGGGTCCATATCTGTTAGATGGCTACAATAGATATATGCATGCCGGCATATGTGGTGGCAGACATATCTTCAGGGTCATTTTTGGGCAGAGCTTAGAAGTACTCAACGCTGCGAACGAATGCACAGATATATGAAGGGATATGTGAACAACAAACATAGACTGCATGATTTCGTTCACAATTTGGAGCGTGCTGTAGCTGATCTACGTCACAAGGAGTACGAGGAGGATTTTAAGTCATTGCATAAAGAGATCAGGCCAATTACGATGTTACTAAGACTTGAGGAGGATGCTAGTCGATTGTACACCATGAGTTCTTTTCGTAAAGTTCAGTCCGAACTCATGAAGGAGTCGTGATTTTACGTGGAACATAGAGTTGATGGGAATATTGCGAGGATATACACTCTTTCGTGTTATGATGGTGAACATGGGTGCATACAAGTGTCATCAGCCAAGGCACTTGTCCAATTCAGCTGTAGTTGCTTACATTTTGAGACATTTGGTTTTCCATGTGCCCACCTATTCCATGTAGCCAAAGTTGAAGGTTTTTTGTCAATACCGAAGCATCTGGTAAACAAAAGGTGGACAAAGGCAGCAAAGAGTAATACTTATGAATGTCTCTCTAACCGTGAATACGGGGTTGATCGAGCTGATCTACGGCAAGGTATTCTAATGGCCGCATGCAGACGTATGTGTTTTTTGGCATCCCGATCTGACATAGCATCTCGGAAGCTCCAGAAAAGCATTCAATCATTAACGTTGGAGTTGGAGAAGAGTACTGTCGAAGATGAAGGTGGAAGAAAGTTCCATGGTCGAGTCGCGTTTAATTTTGCTGACGAGAATCGTCGCGGGTTCGTCATTCATGGAAGCAAAGAAGATTTTGGTGTAGGGCCATCTCAACGACAGCCATCTCGTCGGATCAATGCGGACAATGTAGGTAACGTATGTACTGATTCTTCTTCTGATTCTGAAGGTAATGTCTGCTATGAAAATAACTCAGTGTATGGACAGCATAATATGTAGGCTAAATTATAAAATTTCGTCAGCATTTCGGCAGAAAGCGGACTATACACCCGCCTGTACATTCTGTGTTTCATTATCCCCTGTCTGCTATTAGGTTCTATTATAGTACATAACCTTACAAAGTCTGCCAAAAAAGATCCACAACATTCCGTGAAGACGTTCACCAACAGACTGGGGAAGATGTTACGGCTGCACACCATGGTCAGGAAATGCATTATGGACACCGAGGTTACTAAACAACTGCAGGAATCCATGTTGATGCAGCACTGCTCTCTGGGGGTTTGATCTTTTTGTTGACATCATCCTTAACTCTCTGATGAATTTTTTTCCGAACGTCATTCCCAGGCCATTTTATCATGCTTACAACCAGCCTCAACCTATCAGCAACTCCTACAACCTAATTCACAATGATGAATGGCTGTCAGCAACAGGTTCGTAACAGGGCATTTGCTACTCCGTGAATTGAAAACGGCTTTGACAGTATTGCATGAAAAAAAAAGACCATACCACTTGTTCAGCGCCTTCCGGGGGTTCAGCCAATGTCATGAATTTCATGACATATATTCCACAGTCGTTTCTATACAATACAAAATCAGATGATGTTAACCAATTGCCGCCATTGGTTAAGTTCAAAGAGAAATAGGTGAAGTTGAGGGACGTACTCATTTCCGGCAGCCATCTGGTCTGGCACGTTCGTCGGATAATTTATATTCCAGTTGCAAATGTCTGGTACTTGATACCCTTTAACCTTAGATTTCACCTTATTCTGATCCAACACGATACTCACAAGCTGTAACACACGATGATGAAGGTCTGCTCTTCCTCCTCTGTTGGACAATTTGTTATGGATTGTGTCCATAATGATGACTTGCTGTGTCCTGAATGAAATTATCTGTAACGCCCAATGTGATTCACCTAGGCAAACCGGAATAAATATCTGCACAGGTTTTTTGTCAAAAGTCCAGTTAAGACATTACAAGACATCCATGTAAATAGTTGGAACATATTACAACATTTTCATATGCAGATGTAGTAAATTGTGGGGATACTTACCAATTGCACTTCATGGTTTTTGCCAATGTGATTCTTGAAGTGCGCGTACAAGGCTGCGGCAGTTCCTTTGCTTATGACGGGCATTTTTGCAGCACTATACTGATAGGACGCAAGATTCTGTGATCGCGTTCTCGGTTAGCATCCTGTACATCACATTTACAATGGATAAACCTTTGTAATCACTTACCCCTAACCAAGTGGGAAGGTACCAAATCCTTTTCTTTTCTGGATCCACTCTACTCTGTAGCATAATGGCATGGAAATCTATAACCTGCATCATGTAAATGTTACTCATATAGAAGTCACCCTTACCCGTCAATAATGGAAGCAAGTAATATATTATGCAATCTTACATCATTACATATCCATCTGTTTGGTAAAAGAGAAAGCATGGCCTGTCTATTAAGGTGAGCGGATTCCGTCATACATAGACATTCGCTGCATCATATAAACCAGTGTAGCCATTTGAACAAAGTACAATAATATCCCAATACATAAAGACCGAGGACAGTGACACTAACCTAGGCTCGTGGTCCTCATTCCAAGCATACTCAATGATATTCCATTGAGCCGTTGTAAAGTTTTTCAGCACACTTACTGGCAAATCCGCTGGGAAGAATTTTTGTAGCGCCTAACAATGAAAAATTACAACCATGGATTAACACTGTAATCCTGTCTTTCTTCAATGGTGCTTCATGGTATGATTCCATGCTGGCTGGTTGTTATACCTCAGGGATAGCTGTCCGAGCACGCTTCCTGGCCCTTGTAACCGGCTTTGGGGGGACAAACGGGGAGCTCTTGAACGCCGACGGTTTCCACTCAGCCGTACGTCGTGTGGTCTTTCTGAAGAGAACAGCTGTTGTCGATGATCCACTTTCCTGTCGTGAGTACGATAGTGTAATTCAGACCTTGCATTTATCGGAACATCTATTTACACAATGCAAAGTAATGATACTTCACCTTCAAATGAACTTCGGCCTCCTCACCAATCCTCTTCACCTCTTCCATGTCTTGAACAACTTCTGGATCCGCAACTATGGGATCCCCTGTCTTAACATCTTCCTCATATATCGGAACATCTTCCTCTTCTGGCGGAGATACTTTTGTTGTCTTAACATCTTCGTTATCTGTGGGAACATCTACCTCTGTGTTAACATCTTCATCAACCATTTTTGCCTTTCCTTTATTCCCAAACAGGAAATCCCGATCACGTTCCTCAGATGGTGTCAAGTCGAGGTCAGATAGAGTGTCTCGTTTCTGATTAACAGCCTCCGAAGGTCCAAAGAATACAGATAGTCTATTCAGACCTCGAGCAAGTTGTAACGCACGAGGGTCGGAATAATCGTCTGAACCTTCGGGCAATTTATCTTGCATCTGAGGAGGATGGACCGGCACCAAGCTTCTCTCCGAAATCATAGTTGACCCAACTTCAACTTCAGCTACATTGAAGGCCGTGTCCGGTTCACGTGGGTGAGTTTGTGGAGATTGTACCTGCTCGACATTGTCATCAGGGTTTGGTGGTGCGACTCCTTCAGGCTCTTCTTCCTGCCCTCCATCATGTCCAGCTGTGGTCTTTTCCTTCACAGGTTTGCCTACTTGCCCTCTTTGTCTTCTAACTTCAGCGATAATGTAATTCAATTTCCGGATGATGTGCTCATTACTAGCATGGAGTCTCATGACAGAAAGTTCCACTGTCTGGTATTGAAGGCAAACATACAACGCCATTGTTAAAATTAAACTTCAAATCCAAATTATAAACAAACACAGAACTAAGCTTACCTTCAGACGACGCATAATAATTGCCATCTTGCCAGAGTCGCTCGCAGGATCGACTTCTTCCTCTGGATTAGTTTCGACATCACCTTCTTCCTGTTAATTACATTATGACACAATTTCTCATCGTATAGTAATAAATACATAAGTACGTGCATTAGAAGGTGGACAAAACTTACAAGATCGGCAACTTCAGCATAAGCAACGCAAAAAATGGCTTTCAGCCGCTCATCATCCCAATCTCGACACCGAGGCATTGTCCTACTGGTGTTTCTTGAGCTGCTGTCCTCAACAGATTTTTTGCAAGCATAAAACAACTGCATGTAATAACAAAGGCAAACATTAACGATGTTTCTTACAGAGTAAACACTTCACTCTTAACTCAATAAATAAGCTAAACAAACACTTCACTATAAGATCTCACCAGCAGTAGATGAACGCAACCTCCTATATACTTTCCCTGATGACTTTTGAATGCCCTCACTTGACTAACAAGATTATCAAGCACGTGAGTGGCCCAGTCAAACTTACAAATTGCCTCGACATCCCGTGTGGCTAGAAGGTACTCCTTGTCAATATCGAAGGCAGTTGTCGGGCACAGATAGCATCCTACTATGAAAAGTACGACCTCCGCCTTCCAAAGGTCATCGGGAAAATCTCTTCCCATCATTGTACTTTCAACAGACTTCAGAGATATCTTCCCTCTCTTCAGGTGAAGTTTAAGTTCATCCCGAACGGTCTCCATGTGACCACTAAATGGCACACCGACTTTCGTAGCAGGTAAGCCAATCAGGGCCTCAACATCAACAGACTGCATTCGGTGCTCCACACCATCAATTACCATTACCCTCTTAACGGGGTCGAACAACTTAAGACAACACTTCAACGCCTTGTGATGAACTTGCCTACTTGCCAAATGCAATAGCCCATTAAATCCTAAGTCAGAAAGGGCTGCCCGCTTCGCATCATTAAATGTATTCAGGACAGAAAACAACTTCCGCGGACTACACCTTGTATAAAGGTACTCCTGAGTAAACACACGAAGACTACCTCAATACTAGAATCATAATGACTCACAACAATGATGGTTCAACATTTACCTTGTCTTTACGCAGCCACTTCGCCTTCTCCTTTTTAGAAGAAGCAGAAGCTGGTGTGTTGCCTTCGTTAGGAGCTTCTGGAGGGTGATCACCGAATGCCTCGGGTGAATTTTCTCCTGGAAATTCTGCAAATTCTTCTTCCATATCTGCACTTTCGATGAAATAATTAAAAAGGAAATCAACTAAAGATCACAAACCGAATCAACGGAAACCATATCAAACCGAATTACACCCCACTCAAACAAAACAGAATTAAAACCGAACCCCAAATCACCCACGAAACCCACTCCATCACCCAGTCCATCACCCAGTACATCAGCCACTCACACCAAAACACCCACGAAACCACGGAATCAAGCACCCACTCCATCACCCACGAAACCCACTCCATCACCCAGTCCATCACCCAGTACATCAGCCACTCACACCAAAACACCCACGAAACCACGGAATCGAACACCCACTCCATCACCCAGTCCCACTCGAACCGAACACCCACTCCATCACCCAGCCCCACTCTAACCACTATAAAACCGAAACCCAAATCTGACACGAAACCTTAAACGACTACACACCCTCACCTTCAACACTCGACCGACTCAACTAAACCAATAACGAAACCACAATGCAGAAAAAAACCTAACTTAGCGCGTCGGGCGACCACCTAATATCCTACCCGTTCCGGCCCTAAACCGTAATGGCAGAAGAAAATGGTCGAGAAAGGGAGAGGACGACCACGTGATGTCCTTGTCGTCCAAACTAGGAGACCCGCCTCGACTTCCACAGCAACGGCGAACCAAACGGAAGGAATGGGTTCGGAGAGGGGAGGAAGACGATCGGCGGCGGGAAGGAAAACGTCTTCGAACGAAATGGAGGACTAGTTTCAGTAGAGTAGTAATAATACTAGTAACCGGGGCAAAAAAGTCATTTCACATCAAAATTTAGAATAATTAGGTTCGGAGTTAGGTTCGGAAACACTGTTCAAAGTAGTAAAATTTCTTAGTCAACGCCTGTAAAGTAGTGACAATTTACTACTTATTTTAGTAAAAACATGCTTAAAGTAGTAAACATTTACGACAAACCCTACCTATTTACTACCAATTTTACCAACTCAAATATAATTTTACTAAAAATCACAACGAAAGTAGTAAAAAATTACTACTTATTGACATAATTTGTACAGTTAAACATAGTAAAATTTACTACTTTTTTTACTACTTTTACGTTGACTTTACTAAAAGTGTGTTTTTTTAGTAAAGTCAACGCAAATGTAGTAAAAAAGTAGTAAATTTTACTACTTTTTTTACTACTTCTACGTTGACTTTACTAAAAAATGAGGTTTTAGTAAAGTCAGCGTAAAAGTAGTAAAATTGCACTGCGGTGAACAGTCCAAAAGTAGTAAAATTTACGACATTTTATACTACATTTGCGTTGACTTTACTAAAAGAAGACCAATAAGTAGTAAAATTTACTACTTTTTGTACTACTTTTGCGTTGACTTGAGTAGTAACGGTCAACTTTTAGTAAAATTTACTACTTAATTTTAGTATTAAGTAGTAAACTACGTAAGTCCCACGTGCACGTACCGTTAGCCGCTTCCGAGTTTAAGATAGTGGTGATTGAATTGGGGAATTTTGTTTTAACCTTTTTCACAATATGTAGTGAGTTTTGATTCGTTTGTTTTGTTGAGTTGGCGAGCATACTAAACCAAACACACCCATTTCACATTCAACCAGCAAATATCCATTTCTGGCATCAAAGAACTTTCGAAACAAAAGACGGTTAAGTTCCCAGCTATCTTAATGATTAATTGATATTGAGAGGTTAAGGAGAGTTACGAATCGCAGACAGACTCATAACTAATATATTCCCAAACATATAAATCAATGGAAAGGGGAATCCCTCGAAAGTTTAAGCCACGAATGAACCATGTGCGTTCTTATCTGGAGGCGTGTTTACGTATTGAATTGATTATGGGTCATTGGCTTAAGGCCATGAAGAATTGCCATAATAGAGATTTATAGTCGACGGTCGATCAAGCTGGAAGATGATTGAAGCCCATGTAGACCAAAGCTACAGGATTTCAGTCGAAAGACTCCAGTCGGAGGACCTGAGTCGAAGGATTTCCAGTCGGAGATCACATGTCCAAGATGAAAGTGAAAGTTAGAGGTTGAAATCTAATATTGATTAATAGTGACCGACGATTTCTAAGAGCAGTTATCAACAATTATCTTTAGGATTTAAGTACAAGCTTCTTTTGTGGTATATAAATACGCTCAGTGTTTAGAATCAAAGGACAATACAATCAAGTGGAACTCAACACGGATATTTATTTGATTGTCTCCTTTAATTATGTTATTTTCACACTTGTGTTCTTGGGTCCGTGCTGTAGTCTAGGATTTGTTGCAATGGAAGTAAAGTGTTTCATGTTGTTAGTCTTCATTGCTGTTCTTTACGAAATTTCTAGCGATGACATTCTCTCTTTTCTTGTTGAACCCAATCACGTAATATCACCATGTGCTGTTGTTTTTCATAGCAAACGAGTTTAGGCGACCACAATGTGAGTCAGACCGTTGTTTTTCGTGAAATCGCACGATTTTTAGGCGTAATGCCTGTAATTCTGCATTTTTTTCATGATAATCGGAATGGGTATTCTAACACCAATTCGGGTTTATCATGAGGGGGTGAATTAACGTTCATCACTTTTTTGCTCGTTCTTGGTATATCAGCAAATTGTTGATCAGATTGTGAGATTTGCCTGTTGTTAGTTCCTGTTACGATTTGGGTCAATTTGTTACTCGTAAGGTGTAATCGTAATTGACACAATAGTTTCTATAGTGGTTCGAAAGTAATTGACCTACGTCCAATTTTCACTAATGAGACAATTTCACTATATAAAACAATAGGTGCAAAATATCTTTGCACTAGGCTCACATTATCCCTCACAAAGTGGGGAGGATTGTACCATTGTACGGTTAGTATTAAAAAAAAAATTTGTGAAATAAGGTTGCATTTTCAAAAATACCTTAAATACCGTCAGTAAGTCGCGATTTGAAACTGCCACTTTCATTTTACGAAGAATTCGCGGTTTGAAACAACGACTTTAGAGAAATCTGTTAAAGTTGCTCTTTCAAACTGCGACATAAGTAAACTTATTAAAAATTAAAGTGAATGAACGTCCCGGTGTTCGATGGAAGTAGCGGTTTCAAATTCCAACTTTGGTCCAGATAACATGACCTACCATTCGCTCCAATTATTCACTAAGTCTTCCTGAATCACGATTTTTCAAACCCCGAATTTGGTCCACACACCATAATCACCCTTCGCTTCATTTTTTCATTAAGTTTTCCTGAATCGCGGTTTGAAACCGTGAATTTTTTGTAAAATGATGGTCGCAGTTTCAAACCGCAATTTAGGAGCGGTATTTAGGTTATTTTTGAAACTGAAACGATGTTTCGCAATTTTTTTTGCGGACCAACGGTAACTAGGTACAAACCTCACAAAGTGGGTCCTTAGTGAAATAGGAGATCCTCCTCTAGGCAACTATCTACTCCTCAATCAGCGGATGTCTTCTTGTTTCCAAAATGGCATGCTCACACTCAGCAGATGACGGCTTGAAGGATTTTCCATACAAAATGTTGGCTTTTTCACATAAGCCTATTAATGAGAACACCAAGACAACACGAAAGTTACAATAGTAAAGTAACATGGAAAAGGGAACGACTTCTCATAAGACAAAGCCAAAACTTCTCACAAGGCGAAGTTTGGGCATCTGTCCCACTCATAATTCGGACATGCACAGTCACAACATTCGTAACTCACTACACAACACACCAAATGCTTAGGGCGGATTTTCTACTCTGGCTCTTCCCACGCAACCTGCTTTATTATCCCTCCAGAAGGTCGAGACTTTTTCAAAGCTACCTTTGTAGCTTAGTGGGGAAACCTTTCACTCCAGCAGCATTTCCACACTCCCATCAATTCGTGACTTCCTACAAAAGGATGCAACAAGAATGGCTTCATGATGATTGGTTAGCAATTGGTTACTTCAATATGCAATTGGTTACTTCAATTCGTGACTTCTTACATGTAGAATGTAAGAAATTGACACTAAAACAACTCGCAACACTTCTCCTTTCTTCACCACAACCGCTTAGACACACACCTCGCACAAATCACATATATCACACATATTCACTTTTTTAAACATGTTCTCAATTCCATTTTATAAGAGAAACATCATAGAAATTATCCGGGTTTATTGGAAAATCCATTTGTTTTGTTTCTTAAATTTTAAATTTACAATGGGTTAGATTCAGTTGAACAGATACTTAGTCAATGATGGGTGTGCTTAAGAAGTAAGTTACTTGAATAGTAACTCTCTATAAAAGTTTATTTTCCACCTTAATTGATGCCATATTTAATGATATTTATCTTGATAACAAACTTATGAGATAAATCTTCATGCTGCCATATTTTTTATTTTAAAAGATGCATTTGGTTGCTTGCCGAGTGAACAGGGTTTACATATATGTTCATTGTCAAACTTAATTTTAGGTACACCTTTAACGAGATCCTTTTCGGCTTGTTTAGACAACAACCCATAGTTGTGGGCCCCAACTTTCTATGCCATAGAGTAGCTTCGTCCTTAACAAACACAAGAAATTTTTCTCCAATAGAGAGGATCTTAAAAAATACAAGATACAAATGTTTTTTCGTACGCTCTCTAACAAAACATGTAACTCCATTTCGTTGCAAAATAACCGTCATCGCACAGTTAACTCATACCAAGCAAGTTATGCTGGAGTTCTTTAACAAATAGAACTTATTCAATCATTAAAAAATCATATCAGTCGACAATTCCTCATCCTTTAATAATTCCTTTTATGTTATCACCAAAAGTTATATAACCACCATTATGTAGAGTTTGGCGGGAAAATAAGGAGACATCTCCTGACATGCGCCTTAAGCATTCACTATCCAAGTTAGTCGTGGATTCCATTTCAGGGATAAAACCAACAACTTTAGAGGTAAGACCATGCATGTTATTTCATTCGACATGGCGATTCTTGGTAAAGTGACTTGACCTACCGTAATACCAAAACCTTTATAAGTTTCGGATGATATAATGAGAATTACGATTCTCAACCTGAGAATCCTATTTCTCATTATGTGAATGTTTATTAACTCAAATTTTATGCATTTTATTTTCCATGTTGTGGATATGATATTATTCATGTGATACTTTCACATGATTTAATTGTTATTACAAGTCCTCAATCTTTAACTGATATTGAGAAATTTGATTTATTTGCTCATGACTCTTTTTTAAGATAAATAATCTCAACACTCAAGAGTTTATTATCTTTCTCGAGGGCTCGATTATTTGATGTCAAAACATCAATTTTTATCTTACAACTATATGAAGAGATTTTCAATAACATCGATAGATAGAGCAGAGAGAGAGAAATATCTACCTTCTGAGTTGCATTGTCAGTTTCCGTCATATAGCAGAGATTTACTGTTTCGTTGTCTTGATTTGATTCCTCATTAGTATCACTCCAAGTGTCCAACATGACATTTTTCTTGTATTTCAAAAGTTTTCCCTTTCCATTTAAGAGATGACAATCTAGTTGCATGTGATCAGGTTACATTCAAAGCATATACCATCTTTACTTTGAATTTTTCTTTTCAATCTCTCGCTTTCCACTAAATCGATTCTTGCAGGTATACTTTTTGAATTTCCTTGCCACTAAGAAAATTTTATTATCCTAATTATTTGAAGATTCATCCTCATATTCATCAAAACTACCCACACATACCTAATTCCAATAATATTAAGAGAAATAATCATCTTCCTATGAATCAAATTGCTAGGAATTGACAAAGGAATCACAATGTATCTTTCCATTATGATTTTCCATCTATCACATTGCTTTCCTCCTGTGAACAACCGTATTCCAGTTTTCCCATAGTGGAATTGTTGTCCTACAAAGAGCGATGGACGATAAATTAAGAATATAGTCATTTTTTTTCTTAGTTTTGAGATCTATGTTCTCAAAGGAACGTTTGTTCCATAGCACCTTGTTGTGATTAACTGAAAGTTTTCCGAAACATGCTGTTGCGACGGTTAGGTACAACAACATGTTCATGTAGTCACATTCACACAGGAAGCGTTTCATCAATTCTGCTACGATATTAATTGTTGGATCGTCCAGGTACGCTAAGAGGGGGTAAATTAGTGTTCATCATGTTTTCGCCCGTTTTAGGTGTATGCAGAAGCGTATTGTGTCATTATAACAAAGCATGACTCGTATGGTGAGATATGTCTGCTGTAAGTTCCACATATGACTTGGTTGATTTGTTATTGTAGGCACAATCGTAATTGACATGATAATTTTGAAAGTGGTTTAACATTAATTGATCTATGTCAATTTTCCACCAATGAGTTGATTTTTCACCATATAAAATAATGGGTGTAAAATGTTATTCCACTAGTCTTATACTATCCTTCACAAAGTGGGATGTAAATTCTTTATGAAAGTAGGTCTCTAGGCAACAGTCGACTTCACACTCAAAAGATGTCTTCTCGTTTTCATCAAAGGTTACTCACTCTTAGCAAATTATAGTTCGAAGGATTTTTCACACAGAACGTTGTCTCTTTCACGCAAGCTTGTCTATTAGAGCAAGATGACAACAAAAATGTTATTGTAATAAACTAACAGGGAAAAAAGTGAATGGTTCCTCACACTACAGATCCCGACCTCACATATAGCGAACCGTGCGGGCATGAAACTTTGTGCACACACCCGCAAGTGCACGTCAAACTGTACAAATTCCGTCGGTTTATGACTTCCTGCAAAAAGGACACAATAAGAATGGGAACCAATTGATGAGTTAGCAATTGATTACTTTAATATGTATTGTATTCCCTTAGCTTCCCTAAGATGATTCACCAACTGCTCGTTGAACGCACATGAGGCATACAATCTTTCTCAAGGCGACTGAGGTGTCACACGGTCCTCGCCAACCTCACATGTAGTGTAAGAGATTAAAACCAAAGTGATCACACATCACTTCTCATCTTTTCGTCACAACCACTCAAGCATGCAACTTACATAGATCACATAAATTCATTTTTCTTAATATGTGATCTCTCTCCCATTTTGTAAGGGAAACATTGTGGAAATTGTCTAGATTTAGCGGAACAATCCATTTGATTGGTTTCCTAAATTTTAAGTTCTCGGCGGGTTAGATTTAGTTGAGCAGATAATTACTCAATGCTCGTATTTAACAAGCATAGTACTTGACAATAACTTACTATATAAAGGTCTTTCTATTAGACTGGAAGATCGATTACTATATATAAAGATAGTTAACTTGTTAACAAACTTATTGGATAAATCATCATATTCAAATCATAATTAAAATTATTTGATTCGAATATTTTCCCTATATAGCATCACCTTGTCGTGGATAATCATTAACTTTAATTTTGGGAATGTATATAATTGATTTGTTTAGACATTTTGACTTAAATCTAATTTATAATACATTTTGATTTAATTAAAATATATTTTAATATATATAGGAAAATATATTTCCTGATTTAGACAGTTAATGAACTCAGTATTATAGCAACATATTGCAGTAAGAAAGTAACACATTACTTGAAGTCATCTTAAAAAATAGGTCAAATTATCAAATCTACTCTGAACTTTTGCCCTTTTTTCCGATTTACCCAGAGCTTTCAATAATATCATCAGTTAGCCTAATGCTTGTCCGTTATCTCAAATATGACTTCCATCTTCCCGACCCTCGGACGGAAACAGACGTGGCTCCAACGTGTCCCTTGACGCCGTCAATCCACCATTTTCTTCCGACATTTACTGACATGGCGATGAGTTATAGCATATGTGGACCCACGTGGAGTCACTTCGGAAATCGGAATCCCTAAATTCCGATTTTCCTCCCCGCAAATTCTGCCCCAAATCAGAACCCCCAACCCTTACCCTAATTCGATTGTATAGCCCCACCTTCCCGTTCGGAAATCCCTACCGTTCGTAACTCCCTCCCGTTCGCAACTCCCTCGCAAATCCCTCGTTGCGCCCATCTCGAGGCTTCCCTCCTCGGGAGGCCTCCCTCCCCGATAAGTAAACAGTATCTCCCCGGTCTCCCCGGTCATGCAGATCCCCGATATCCCCGATTTCTTCCATATCTTAATTTATTTGGACTTAGTTATGTTAGTTTGCAATTAGTATTCATGGTGCTGGTTGTTGTTGTTGTTAGTCAACAATTTTCGTGTTGCTGGTTGTTGTTGTTAGTCTACGATTTTCATGCTGCTGGTTGTTGTTGGTAGTTTGCAATTGGTTGTTGTTGTTTGTCTGCAATTAGTACTTAGAGTAGTCTGCAATTTGTGGTCGTCGTTGTTGTTGTTAGGCTAATAATTGACATATAATGTTGTTGTTGTTTGTCTGCAATTGTTGTTGTTGCTGTATTGCTAATTTGGCATATAATAGGGTAATGTATATTATTACTAGCAGGAATGTCTAGCAGACGTGACATAGGACAAGCAGCGTCCTGGATAGTTCGAGCTGCCTCGAGAAGAACAAGAATATCAAGTGTTTCTGTGGTCTGGAATGCATTATCAGGACTGCTCATATTGAAATGAACAATGGGAGAAGGTTTTTTGGCTGTTGTAAATACAAGTTCGATGGAGGGTGTGGATTTTTTCTATGTGTGGATACTCCTAGGTTGATGAAGCAATTTGAGGAAGAAGAAGCCCTTGCTGAAAATTTGACCCTAGAAGCACGTTTAAGGACAGTGGAGATACAGTTGGCTAAAGTTGAAGAGAATGTGAAAAATATGAAGTTATCATCCAACAACTCTACAATAGGCTTTGTCCTAGCAACAACAATGTAACTGTTAAACGTCTCACACAGATTATTGTCAGTTGCATCGCATTTGACAGATGTACCAAAAAAAACCTGCAAATATCATACAACGCATGTTCTAAGGGAATGACTAGACAATTACAAGTGAATTTACAGTTAAGTGTGACAGAAAACTAACCTTACAGAAATGTTCTGGTCCTTGTTTCACAAAATCTTGGGCTGCCTCAGGAGACAAGGCGCCCATGTTAGCCAATGTTTTGTTATACACTGTTTCATGTGTGCTTTTTACAACGGTCCAGAAACACTTCTTCAACAGTTGTCCACGGTGAGTGCTTTTCCAATTGGCATATACATGTGTAGCATAATTTCGGTGCTCAGCCAATGGTGCTAAATCAGCAACGGCATTTATCAAGCCTTGTTTCAGAAGTTCGTTTAACAGTTAACATTAAAGTGAAATGACAAGTATAATACAAATACTTAAAGGATGTTTACCTTCTGTTTATCGCTAATGAACGTCCAACCATTCCCATCGTTAACTGCAAGGTCATGAAATAACAAAGACAAAAACCACAACCTTGACTGGGTGTTCTCTCCCTCAACAACTACCCAAGCAATAGGGAACATGTGATTGTTCCCATCTCTACCGACGGCAGACAGCAATATACCTCCAGTATTTGTCTTTAAAAATGTCCCATCAAATCCCACTATCTTCCTACATCCAAGCCTAAAGCCCTTCTTTAGCTCACTGAAGCCTACATAGAACCTCTTAAATGTATTGAAGATGCCTAAACCAGGGATTACTTCCAGATCAAGCTTGAAAGTCCCATCGGGATTCTTCTTGCCGAGATAAGCTACATAAGACCTGATTTTCTTATAGTGCTCCTTATTAGTTCTATTTACAATCCTCTGTGCATGTCATTTTGTACGATTAACCTGCAACTTGTTAACTTGAATACTATATTTCTCCATCAAGTCAGCCACCACATCTCTAGCTCTCATTGTATCCAATAGTCTATTCATTCTAATGAATTTCCTAGCTAACCATTTCACAGTAGCTTGTCTGTTTTTCAACGATCTAGTGCATTTATGCTCTAAATGACAAGCTTTTACCACAACAGTCAAATCCCTCTGCATCCAGCTAGCAGTACTCCCGAGGGAAATCCATCTTGACATACTACTTCAATTCTCCTCGGTTTAACTCTAGCCCATTTCAAATTTACTCCATTCACAATACCATAATCTTAAATACCTTCCTTGAACTGTTCTAGACTGTCAAATTTTAACTCAACTTAATTTAGACTCCAATTACCACAATCCGGTTCGTAAATCTTCTCAACAGGTCTAGACACACCATTCTCATCATCAAAATTGTATACAGGGAGTTCAGCATCAGAATCAACATAATCAGACTCTACAACTTGACCAAAATTCAAGTTAACATCATTATTTACATCGGTAGCACCAATATCATAGTCCACAGAAACATCATCCGCTGCTACCTCCCTATGATCCTCAACTTCTTCCGGATCACTTTCATGAACCTCATCTCCTTCAACGTAAATATCAATGCTTTTATGTTGCAGTAACAAATCAACCAACTCAGACAACTGTGCATCACTTGATAATTCAACCAAACTCTTAGCTAAACTCTTTCCAGGTTTATGAAACTACATCCTGGTCGCCTCATATCCACACATTCTCACAAAACTCTTAACCGCGAAGTAGCCTAGCTTATCCACATCAACATTGCGGAATGTTTCAGTTCTGCCACCTACATAACTAACCGGCCCTGATAAATGAAGTTTTCCTCCGACATGCAAAACAACATGGCCCCTACCTTCTTCCATATCTACAACAATCAACCAACTACAATCTGCCCCAGGAGATACTAAGTAACATAGATAAGAACTTGCATAAACCCACTGGAATTCAACAACAAACCACCAATCCAAAACAATCTCACAACTAACCCAAAACCCACTTAATAAACCCAGTAAAACTTACCTGTTTTCAAAATGAAAGTCGACAAGTTCTGAGTTGGTTGGAAATGAAGTCGACAATGTAAACAGGGGCTCGACGAAGGGAGGGGGCTGCGGCGGGGGAAGGACAAGCCTTTCGGAGATCATTGCTGGAGGTGCGAATGTGAAATCAGAAGAGGGAACTTGCGAACGGGAAATCGGATTAGGGTTGGGAGTTCTGATTTGGGACTGAAATTGGGGAAATCGAAATTTAGGGATTCCGAGATCCGACGTGGCTCCACATACGTACCACGTGTTTCCCATGTCAGCAAATATCGAAAGAAAACGGTGGATTGACGGCGTCAAGGGACACGTCAGAGCCACGTCTGTTTCCGTCCGAGGGTCGGGTGAACGGAGGTCATATTTGAGATAACGGACAAACGTTAGGCTAGCTGATGATATTATTGAAAGTTCTGGGTAAATCGAAAAAAAGGGCCAAAGTTCAGGGTAGATTTAATAATTTGGCCTAAAAAATAATAGTCGACGAAAGGAAAGGTAAAATGAGTTATGAACTCATGTATTAAAACAAGTAATCAGAAACGACTCCTCCCAATAATTTTTTCTTTCACATATTATACACTTCGTCTAATGATAATTTCATCTTAGTTAGAAACCAAATCAATGCCTATAGAAAATTAAGTTATTAGAGGAATGCATGATTCGTTTTATATGCGAACTCCAAATGTTTCTCAAACCCCCATAAAAGCAAGCTTAAACTAACTTTTAGCCTTGACAAAATCTAGTCCCAAATAAACTTCAATTGTTTTAAATGTTGATATATTACTAAGAAAAAAAGATAACGATTCCATGTTGGAAGAAAAAATTAATAAAAATCACACGGCGGAGGACCAAATGCCCGAAATTGTAAATGCATCTTAATTGTATGCGTTAGAGTTAGCGTGTACGATGGTGTTGTAGCAAAATAAGATGGCTGACTTTTAGATATCGTGCATTTTAGATTCTAATTACCGTATTATTCAACGTCAAAAGGAGAAAGAAATAACACTCGAATGTTTGGGCGGGGTGGCTTGGCTTTAGAATAGCAATTTTCGACCGGTCGAACATTCTCCACAATGGATAAAAATTTACATATCGATATGTGTATTTTACTGAAAATTCTAAGCCATTGGCTCGTAGATCAAGAATGGGCCTATAGATAGAATCAGGCTTGATATATGAAGATCGTCTTATTTTCACCTACCATGGTGCGGTACCATCATTTGTACTTTACCTTTCGTCTAGAAGATCACAACTTCTTGTCATCGCTCACTTGACGAGGAGTATCACTCGATTTCAAAGTTTAGTTGATCTTGAATATCGCTAGGACTCCATCATTCACCTAGAGGACGTCTGTACTACTAGAGGACACATGTCACAAGACGAAGAAGTTTGTTGGAATTTGACGTGATTAAAGCCTCTCAACAAAATGATAACCTCGTGATCTTAGTAAATTCGTTAGAATTTTGGTATAAATAGGTTTTTTCATTGATAGTAAAAGGTAACACAATCACGATCCAAGGTAAAAATTGGGTTATCGCTTAATTCCTAGTCTTCAACATTCGAGTTTCATTTTCACAATGTGCTTTGCAAGCTTTTGAAAGTGCCAATTTTTACTTAGGCATTGTGTATTTCTCTACTTTTGTGTCATGACGATCATGTTTTCAAATCAAACATCGAACTTCGTGTTCGTTTATCAAATATTCTCGACATGTTTACTGGTCAACAATACGCGATCTCATTCGCATGCACCTGATTTTAATATGCCCCTTGTGTTTACTCGATATTTATTAATAAGTTGTCCTTGATTAATCGAACTAGAATATATCGAAATACACATGAATGAGCAGCAATAGTCATCTCCTCCTCCCTCGTTCGAAGAAAATTGTTAAAAGAAACTTCACATCGTTGAATGAAAATTGAAATCAAAATCACATCGTCGTGTGGGGACAACATTCGGGTATACGCTGTGCGAAGCCGACACCGTGCTTGCGACTAACGATAATATTTGATAGAGAATGTAAGGGATCGAACGAAACGTCGTCGTCGAAGAAAAGAAATTTCATTGAACCGACTTTAAACTAGAAAGGCAATTGACAAAGCGTCCGATTGAAATTGTTGTTTGTTGATCTTTGCTGCCGAGAATCAAACCAAACCCTCTTTATAGAAAACCGGGTGCCGGTAGATCAATAATATCTCGCGACAAAGTAATGGAGCTATAGCGGCACCGTAAAAAATTTAGACGTCGGCATGGGTCAATCCATCTCGACTCCTGTTTGGCAACAGAAATTCTGGGCCACATATCTTGCAAGCCCGTGGGACGGATGGCGTTTGAAGTTCAAGATTGACCCAAGTAAGACCAGGGGGAAAGGTCCGAAACACCTTTATATGAGACCATGGGGAAATGCTCGTATGTCACGAAGAATTTCGCCTAGAGGAACAGATCAAGCGACAAACTGAAGGCCAAGGCAAGGACGGACCAGAAGGACATCGGGCGATAGGTGACTTTCAAGCAGTCAGTAGTGCTTCTTCATGGAAAAAATTCGAGAAAGAAACGAAATATTTTGCTTGATGCACAAGGGAGGACTCGATGTTCAAATGGGAAGGATATATTTTACAAGACGAGACATACAGTTTCAAGATTAAGAAAGGTAATATTTCATTGCCAGATTTAAGTCAAAGTAGTGTCGTATAAATAGGCTTTCATGTAAACACAAAACACATAACAACATCATCAAAGAGACTTAGTTATCTATCTTAGCTTATCCCTAGTTTTAGTTCTTAGTTTACCCAGCTTCCTTATACTTTGACATCAACAATTAGCTTTCTTGATGGTATTCGTAAGTACTCTTGCTTAAGCTTGCTATTGTTTTCTTCTGAAATGGCAACCATACTCACACAATCCTTGCAAGAGACCCACGGGCTTGAGGATAAATATTCTCCAACATGTTGGCCACTTTAATGAAGCTCAACAACTCCAACTGATGGTTTAGTTTGGTTAAACTAAGACAAGAGTAGTGTGCCCTTCTGGTGCGGGGATGGCCTACTCGAGTAAACAACCCCAACTCGAATCAAGTTGAGAAGAGTCACTCTGCTCTCAGTCAAATGATCAAGCGAGAAGGAAGTAGGTCCACATGTAGGCTAATCGAGACAAGGGTCAACCTGAGTAAGATTTCATTCAAACGTCAAGAAATCAACATCCAAGGAATCAAGTCAGGTAATGTTCATTCGACAATCCTTCCTGGTCAATTCGAGGCCAACTAGTTTAATACCCTTCGCGAAAAGACTTTGTATTCCATCTTTCCTTTAATTTTCTGTTTTTCGAACGACTTTGCATTCATTTTTCCTTTAGTTTTGGGACAAGCTTGTGAATGAGGTTGTGCAAGTAGGTATATTTTAAGGCAGCACTTTAAATTCGTAATTAACATTTAATTTCCTAATTTAGGTGACCTCTAAATATATGGCGCCATGAAATCATGATAATGGATAATTTTGTTTTGGAGAATTTGAGCAAAACCCTTTATTAGAATTTGTGTATTTCAACTATCTTTCTTCATTTGGTGGATTTCAAGTGTAGTCTGAGTAGAATGTGTCAACTTGTATCCACTCGTCCCTCGTCCTCATTATTGTTCATGGTGGTGTATTTGTATTCGTGGATCGAGCCAGCCAATCCAAGTCTCTTCTATCATAGTAGTGAAATATGTATCCATGGTGTTTGTTTCTCACCTTATCCTTCACCTAGTCCATCCCTTCTTTCTTTGTCCTTCGCCGCTAAACAAACCCTTTTGACCATACCCCATCACCATTTCTACACTGACACCTCGCCATATCGGTATTAGAGCACACGATTATTCAATTTTCAGAAGAAATCGTGCTAGTACGGCTATTGATGAAGCACACGCCACATGTCTAGAACAACAAATCGAAGACTTCCAATGCTGCACACTGCATTACCAGACTTCTCAAAGATGTTTGAAGTTGAATGTGACGGTTTAGGAGTTGGAATATGAGAAATCTTATTACAAGTGGGAAGGCCTATAACTTTCCACGACGAAAAATTTGGTGGTGTTAGACTCAACTACTTGACGTATGACTAGAAATTTATGGCCATCGTTTGAGTACTCGAGACATGGAGTCATTATTTACTATCTCGAGAAGGTTGAGTTTCTGAGAGCTTAATTCATTGTCAATTATCAGCATGCGAAAGAGCGTCGTCGCTGATGATCTTTTGAGAAAGGTAACCCTCATTTCAATGGTCATAACCATTGATTGGGTTAGAGTACCTAAAGAATCTCTATAAGGATGACGAAGATTTTGGAAAGATCTATGCTCAGTGCACTACTCATGTAGTCGATAGATTTCATCAAGTAAATGATTCTTATTTCGAGACTCTAAGTTGTTCATCCTCAAGAGTTTAGCTTGAGAGCTACTCATTCGATAACGTCACGGAGGAGGGATCGTTGGATACTTTGGAGTCAAGAAGGCCCTATGAATCTTGCAAGACAACTTCCACTGGCATCAGATGGAAAAACAAGCGTGAAGCCTTATCGCAAGGTGTAACAGTCGAAAAGTTGGGTCCATCCCCAAGGTCTCCACTCTACTTCCATTTTTAGAGTAACTATGGGAACACTTAAGTATGGATTTCATGTTAGGAAAGATTTAGTCATGCTAGTGGACGATCAATCTCAAAGATGGCACACTTCACACCTTGCCAGAAGACAAATGATGCAACCAACGTTGTAGATTTATATTTTTGAGAAGTCATGATGTTGCATGGAGTACCAAAGTCAATCATGTCAAATCAAGACGTAAATTTTATAAGCTAGTTATGAAAGACGCTTTGGCAAATGTTGAAACCAAGCTCATCTTCAGTAGTGCCTGTCGCCCAAAGACTGATGGTCAAACTGAGGTAATCAATCAAATAATGGTAGCGATTCTTCGAAACCGAGTCTCGAAGAAGCAAAAAGGAGAGGGATATAAAGCTCAATGAAGAGTTCGCCTACAATCAAGCATCCAATTCCACAATGATGTTCTCACCCTTGGTAGTAATCTATGGCTCCAATCCCTTCATTTATTGTAAGCTATTGCATCTTCCAGATCGTAGAGTGCTAAGTGATCGAGATGCTGAGGAGATATGACTACTTCACGATAAGATTCGCTTCCAGATCGAGAAGGCTAGACAATGGAATCAGGAGAAGGCAAATCGAGGATGTAGAGAGAAGATTTTTCAACAACGAGACTTGGAATGGATTCGTCTCAGGAATGAACATCTCAAAGGAAGAACAAGTTGATGTCTCGAGTAGGAGGTCTATTCAAGGTTCTTGAGAGCATTAACAACAATCCCACAAGGTTGATTTACTAGGAGAGTACGGGGTCTATATCACTTCCAATGCTCTAGACCTCATGTCATTCATTGAGGATGAAGGTTGGGCCGGTTTGAGGTCAAGAATTTCTCAACAAGGGATGCATAGAATGATCAAGTCGAATAAGCAACCCCAACTCAAATCAAGTCAAAATGAGTCACTCTACTCTCAATCGAATGATCAAGCTAGAAGGGAGTTATTGTAAATACTAGCCAATTGACGATGCAAGCTTATCAAGATAAGGGTCAGCCTAAGCAGGACTTCAGTTGATCCCAAAGAAAACAACATCGAAGACATTCTGTCAAGCAATCTTCAACGATCCAGCTTGGAATCCGAGTTTAGGTGACCATATATATGTGACGGCTTGTAATTGTTATATATGATGGCTTTTAATTGTTATAAGGGATATTATTTTAGAAATTAAAGTAAAACCACTTGTTAGAATTTGTGTTTATTTAATCTTCTTTCTGCATTCGATGGATTTCAATTAGAATTCAAGTTGAGTGTGTCAACTGGTGGTGTTGTATATCTATTTCCGCGTTGTCCCTCATTCTCGTTACTGTTAATAGTGGCATGTCTGTATTTATTGATCATATGAGCTTATCTAAGTCACTTCTATAATGATAGTGAATTCTGTATCAATGGTGATTGTTTCTTAGGCTATTCTTCACCCGAGCCGGTTTGTGTTTTCCGCCCATCCGTTTTTTCTTTGTCCTCCACTACCCTTATGCATACCCTTCCGGCTATACCTCGTCACAGTACCGACACCGCATCACCTCTAATGTTGTGTGCCACACTACATAAACAAGATATTTGGAAGACACCGGACGGAGCGTCGGCCTTTTTGTTCAGGAAAAATATGAAATAATACTACAAATCATTATTACGTTATTAACTTGATGTCTCTAATTGGGATTGAGATTTTAATATATTGCGAATGGATCACCCCTCGGTTCATAATTTTAGGAGGGAAAGGGATTTGTATTCATTAATAATTACAATGCAAATAATATCATCATATTAACCCCCTTGATTAACCCTTTAAAGCTTACGAGTAACGCAGAAAAATTGAAATAAAGTTTAATTCTGACCCTGTCATGTTCGTTGGGACGTTGAATAATATTTTTGGTTGGGGGGGGGCGCAAATTAATAGTGGGGAATTTAATAAGAAAACGACATGTTCCCAAGACGCCCCCTGATAAACAGGGAAGAGGGAACGAAGCCCTTCCTTTATAGGCTTCGTTTTGCGAGTGCGGCGGCTCTTAAAAAAATTATCTTTTAAAATGAAATTATTCAACTTATTGTTATATATATTTTTTAAGTGTTATGTTAATTTGCGTCAATATTTTTTCTACTAGTAGGGAATAATACTTGTAAATATGCTCTCTGTGTTAAACCAATATAATCAATAATATTATTATATAACTTTTGTCATCATGATAAATTTTTTATGAAAATTTCTAAATTTCAAATATTATTTAATTAAAAAAATTTTAAACTCATCAAAATTATTTCGAAATTTAAAATAATCCCCTTTTAATTTCAGCAGTCAATTTAACTAGGCACTCCCATACGTACCTTTCATCCTGGTCAAATCGGATATATAATTATTGAAATAATTATTGGAGACTCAAATGATGAATATACGAGCATGATAACTTATATAATATTCTATATCTCCATGAATCTAAAAACTTGTGCTTGTATTATATTATTTGGTCTACGTCCAGGAACTGATAATATTCGAGATTATGCAGAATTATACACGAAAGATCCTTTTTTAGCTCTATCTTTAGTCCGATGTCTCGTCCCCGAGAGATCTTTCCTCCACTACCGGGTTTTTTGTGGGGGTTGTATTCACATCTATGCCTAAATAAATTTGATAAATCTATGAAAGTTTTGAAACAAAAACAAATCCAGTTAGACCGAAGTGGGTGGGGGGGAACCACATGCCTCCCGGGCATAGTAGTCAAAATCGAGATCCTACGCAGGATCGGAAGGGAGCTGCGAAATCGTAACTCGTGGGATCGTAAGTAAAATCGGAAGAGTTTACAAAATTGTAATTCGAACAACACATAAACGCACCTTGTAACAAATAACAAATCACATCAAGAACACAAAGAACACAAAGAAACAAGTCTTTAATCATAAAAATGTGCATAACAAAATGTAGAGTCACAAGACAAATAATATGCTCCCAAACAAAACACACCATAAAAGTCCTCTAAAGTGACAAGTCTTAAAAGCATAATAAAAATCTAAGGATCCAACAAAGCGTTCATATTTTGATCATAATAATCATCTCCCTCGTCGGCCATATCATCTTCATTCTCCTCCTCGGGTACATCATCTTCAAATCTTATAATATGCAAATCATCACCAACACTATTAGCTCCAGCTTCATCTCCAACTCGCAGAACATCTTCATTTGTAGTGTTAATCTCCTCTTCTAAGTTTTGCGCATCTTCATCACCAAGGATCCATTCATCATCTGAGGAAAGATCATCAATCTCATAATCCTTGGGTGTTCTTGTTTGCTTATTCTTCCCAACTTTGAGTTAGCCATCACAAAAACTACATCATTCAAGACTAGAGGATGAAAATGCTGCAGTTGGTTACTAAAACCAACAAATAATCACTACGGGCGAGCAACAAGCCAGGGGATGAAAATGTCGAAGTGTTACTCAAGACCAGATTCACTAATCACATTAAAACAGGGAATTCCCTGTGCAAAAACAATTATGGCCGTAGGATGATGGGCTGAATTTGGTGGCTACGATCCCATTACGATTTTAACTACGATTTCACTCCCACGATTCTACATCCGAGCCTACGATCCCACTACGATTTTACCTGACAGCGTTTTTATGTGCGATTTAACTCGCGATGTCCCAAAAAATCGTAAACTCTTACGATTTTACGAGTAAAATCGCGATTTTGACTACCATGCTCCCGGCTATATATATATATATTCTAAATATCTGGGTAAGAGAATGGAATGAATCGGTCAAGATAAGCGCGTAATAATTAAAGTAAGATTTGTCTTTTCCTTTTATTTTTCTTTCTAAAAACCTAGTAATGATGATGATGATGATACCAGTTTGATCCGATTAGTCGTATATCGTATTCACTTTAGCATGTCGGATAAGCGGCGGTTCTTTAAATTAAATTAAGATAATAAAGAAAGCAAGAAATATAGCTTTAGTAAGTAATATATGGCTGCTGTTGATCTTGACGGGTCTTACGAGTCAATCACCTGTCGAATCTTTATTTTTCTTCTTCTTTTTCTTTTTCTCATTCACACCGTTGACACTTTTGGGATTTCGAGACGTTCGTATCATTACTATTTATCGTCCGTCATCATCTTAAATTTTTTATGAGCTCGCTCTGACTTTTCTCTTTTCCTCCCTCCAATATTATTACTATTATTATTTATAATGGATCATATTCTCATGCAATGGTCTAGTCTCCTACAAAAACCTGTATAAATTGGCATCCCTCCTCCCACGCCCGCTTCAAACCTCAACCTTCCCCCCTAACCTACAGCGTTGATTATACATTGCGGAGGATTCCGCGGCCGAGTCCCGATGGAGTACCCTCCCAAGAAGTCGTCCAACATTTGGCTGCTTTGTATCCTTAGGAAGTGGAAGAAGCTGATGTTATCCTCTTCCAGGGATGATTCTGGCCGCTCCCTGAGAAGGGCGCTGAGTTTCCTACAGGCGGCAAAGGCATCTCTCATCATCCCCAAGGGTTGCTTCGCAGTGTCGGTCGGGGATGTTGAGAAGAGGTTCGTTGTTCCGACCAGGTTCCTTGAGCATCCTTTGTTCCGGGAGCTGTTGAGGGAGGCCGAGGAGGAGTTCGGGTTCCAGCACATGGGAGTCCTGAGGATTCCCTGCGATGTGTTCATGTTTGAGCGCGTCCTGCAAATGATGGAAGGGAAGAAGATGAATGGAAAGAAACTAGGAAGGTAGCTGCTACTATTGATTCAATGTCGTCCAGTTCGGAGTACATTCCATCTCCAGTCGGCCAAGCCTCCTCCATGAACATCATAATTTGTAGAGCTAACTTTCTTCATTCGTGCTCTTGTTCTGTTTTACTATGTAGACTGAGGTTAATAAGGGTTTTATATACGTCAAGGGAAGGACAAATTTTAAAATTTTATCTTTCTCTTTTCTTTTCCAATGTTTTCCTACACATCCAAACAAAGTGTTAGTTCTTGATCGACTTGTACACGACTTCGTTGTCCGAACACTGAACATTATTTAATACGCCTCATGAAATAATCAGACCTATCCACATAATAATTTTCCCACTTAAATTGTGATACGAAATACACTTCTTCCGCCAAAGATTTAATTCTAAATTACCAATAATTGCACCATTAGAGATTGTTAACTACTCAGCGGCAGGAATCACTTTACATTTCTTCTCAATAAAGCTGATTCGGAGCAGTAGCTTCTCGTTTGACACAGAACTAATTTTCAGCGGCGATATTACTGAGTTATGTTAGCCGCGAATAAGAGTCTAATTCCGGGAACCAGTGGATCGCAAAACCAGCAAACATTTCATCGTTACCGAGCATGTAATGCCTCGGAAGTCTAGGCCTAAATATTAAATCTCCCTAAATAAACGTAAGCTGAACCTGTCCAAAAGAAAAAAGCCAGTCGGGTTTGGCATTAAATAAACTTGATATATTATTTAATCTGGGATACTTCAAAGAAAAGCAAAAAGATGTACTTTCGAACATAAATATGACATATTGTAGATCCCCCGAACTGTGAATTACCTCAATATCGGACACGTAACACCGGACACATCCGTGATTTGGCCTCCTCGTTCAAGCAAACACGGTAAGACGTAAGAGCATCGGAGATGTACTAGTAGCATTGGCAGCAGAGATATGAATCCATGTAGGAGGATCCGCATCCGTACTCGAATATGAATACGACTCTCGAAAAGCAACCTCAAGATCCCTGACATGACATCTTCCTGGTAGCATAAGAGTCAGAACGGAGTCCACATGATCATGAGCCAACTCCGTCTCCTTGTCTACCTGACATTCCCTTGTCCGAATGCTCAACTAAGCTCCAAGCCTTTCGTATCCATCACTGCCCCTCCAGAGTTATACATGTCCAGCAAGCAATCCAATTGGACCGAATTGAACATCCTGACTCAGCCTGTTCAATCATGGCTTCCGTGAATTCCCTCGAACAATACTCAAATCACAGTACAGTTACAGATTAAACAAAAAGGAGGGGCTAGTTCCTACTGTTACTGGAGATACTGTAAATATTTTGCATTCCAGAGTCCCCATAAACATTTCCACCCTACCAGTCTTTCCGACCACTCTAAGCAATCCTCACAAAAGAAAATTTCTAAGATCATCTGAGATAGCCATGAAACTGGCTAGATTAGATTACACGGTTGTTTTTCCAGAACGAAAGTCATATACTCCACAATCATGGAGCCAATTTTTGGGGACTGTCTTTTTTCGAGGAATTCGGCGTCAATGGGACGGAGAACCTGTTCCAAATGATTCGGCAGCGACAGACCCCTGTTCCCTCCGGCACCCCTCCAGCAGCACGGCGTCAACCCGTCCTCCCGGCGCCGCTAGATCCAGCAGCGGCGACCCGTCCCTCTCTGAAGAACCGATATCTCCAGACCCAGCAGTGACGACCATGTCCTCCCCGACGTCCAGCAGCGGTGACCCGTCCCTCTCTGAAGAACCCTGACGCTCTCTGAGTCTCGGCGCCAAGGATGCTATGCCCACAACAGTCCCCACTCAGAACCCATCTCCTCCTCACCTTGCCGTCCTCAAACCCAGCAACGCCAAGTCCAGCTCCGGAATCAAGGCCGGCGGCGGAGAACCCACCTTCCCCGGGCGTCCCCAGAACCTACAACGGCGACCACGCCCTCTCCGGTTCCTCAGATCTAGAACCAGCAGCGGCGAACCCCCTTCCCCAAGGCTGTTCATCACGAGGAGTGGTGCAGCAGCTTCCAGCAATCCTCCAGAGACCCAGATCTGGCTCGCCCAAAGTCGGATCTTCGATTCCAACGAGCCCCATCTTCCAGAGGGCGACCACCTCCGACTACCGTGCAGCAGCCAGCCGACCCGTTCCACCTTCAGCCACGACGTTCTCACTTGGCTGCCACTAAATCAGCCTCGCCTTCTTCTTCATCTAGCGGAGACCCATGGCGGGTTCCCCAAACCCGAAACCTATCGTCTTCGACTTTCCAGACCTGGGAGCTCCAAGGATACCGTCTCTCTTCCTTCGAAGCCGCCGCCCTCTAGGCTCTCCAGATCCGGCTTCCCCTCGGCACTAGCAACGCAGATCTGGCCATGGCAAACTCAGTAGGCGTTCCTTAACTCTGCCGTCGACACCTAGATTGGTGTGGTGATTGTTCGTGGGAGTCGAACCACAGCAATAAAGGAAATGATTCGAAGTTGCCTTCTGCCAGGTAATTTCAATTTCAATTATCGTTTAAAGTAATTCGCTCGAATAATTTTTTATAAAAAATCCATATATTCGTATTAGTATATGTTGCTAACTTCTATTATTTTTGTTCCTACGTTTATTTTGTTTCGCATGGAAAACAACTTAGACATCTCCAATAATCATAATCTCACTTAACCGCTCTATACGATAAGACATGCCTTATTCCTTTCTTTTTTTAATTGATTAACTTTTAACAAACTTAATCAATACTAAGCACACTTGTATTTTATCTTCGCATGTACACTGAGCATGTAACTTCGAAGGATCGACGCCAAATTTTTGAAGACTACTTGAGGACGTGTGTATCAAACCGCGTGGATCTTTCCACGTGTGTAAAAACCGCGATGTCAAGATAATAAATCGGCCCCAACCGTCATCTCAGGTACATGAGGGAGGTACGGGCCTCCCGATGATTTTATTATTTCCACATGTAACGGGTCGTGGGCCCAAGTGCATAGGCCCACGACCACCACCCATCCCCGCTCCCTTTGATCTAAATTCTTGATATGTGGTTGAGGTGCTGTTAGGATTTTAGGATTTTATCGTCGCATGCTGTTTGCTAAACACACATGAGTTCGGGTCCAAAAAAGCCCGAATCGGGTCCAACGTCCGTAAAACAATGACATGAGTCCAAAGTCATGCCCGAATCGGGTCCAACGCCCGTTAACCAAAAGCAAACTTTTGGAGCAAACGCCACCTTTTCGCATGTTTAGATGTAAGAGTTAGTAATTAGGAATCCTCGAATCCTACTATGGTTCTCCGACTTAAACCAGGTTTTTAAAACTAAGTCGGTGGCGACTCCATAATAGTTTACCTAGGTTAAACAACAACATACTTTCTACGGAGCCAATTAGGGATGAGGGACTGACGACACGAGCCGCTCCCGAGCCCTCTCGAACGTTCCTTTGTGAAGCCTACACGCAGCCTTTCGCCCGTCGCCTTCAAAGAACTGGAGATGGTTGGCGAAACGTCCCACAGGTCCATTCAGGAACCAAGGGAGGTTTCAACCCAATTCCCTTCCGCAGTATCCGACGTTCGAGTCGCGACGTCGACCGGTTGGGCCTTGGGGAGCGGGCCCGGATCCTCGGGTCGTCCGAACCGCCGTGCGCGTGCTAGGCCGGAAGACGCGCATACACATATGCATGCACGTATACAATACTGAAATTCAGAGCATCTAACTTGATCACAAGTTGGTTAAGTTGTTGCCATTACACCCTTCCCAATATTTTCAAAGTACGCTAATTTCGGTACAACTAGGATCCCCAACATCTGAACTCTCCCTGGTTAAAAGGAAAAGAAAATATTGCCTAAGTTTTATAAGACATGTAACGAACGAATCGAAATAATTACGTGTTACAAAAAACAAAGGACAAATTTGTTAATACCGATGAGATATTAATCGGTGAGATCTGCAATGGACAACTGAAAGGGTTTTGTCCAAAATTTATCGCGGGAAAGTCAACCTTTACTTGTTAACATAATGGTAGGCGAATAACGAAATAGTACCATATTATAACCCTCCCCCCCCCCCGAATCAATGCGTCCTCGAATACGCCTAGGGAGGTTTTGTTGCGTACTCATTCGGGAAGTATGGAGATACAGCGTCATGGGTACGGTTTACTGGGGTGATGCGCCGCTACCGGCACCAGGTTTGTCCTTCCCGACGCTGACTTTATTTAAATCTAAGTATGAGTTGTAAATTTTAAATGCCATTCTTTTACTTTGGACCATGCTATGTTATCTCTTCGGATATAAGGCAAAAGAATAGGAATGCTATTGGTACATCATCTCACATACCTGTCTAGAGAGAGCAAACCCTACACGAGCAAGAAAACAACTGGAAGGTCAAGAATACATTTTTACATCGTGCCCCTACCCTCCATCACTTTGTCCCGGCCCATAGACGCGGCGTTTTCATGACTCAATTGCAAACCCAGATCAAGCTATTGCCGTGTATCGATATTGGCTGGTGCTATATCAAATAACATCAATCTCCAATGGCGAAACGTGAAGGCAGATGTGTGTTTCTCGTTAAACGACATCATCTTCTACTCTTGACTATTGCATTCACGGCAACATGAAGCTCAACTAGCAAACTCCAACGTGGGGATACATCTTTCGTTTAACAATGTGCATCAATATTTAATATTTTGACTACTCAAATCATGAGCATCGCACTCGATTACACAACTCTTGAACCTCACAAAGGCGAACTGGGGATTCCTCAGTCTACCCATAACATACGTTGCCACCGGAGGAGGGTCTTCACAAAACGAGGGGCAAGGGAATGTCTTTTATTTCATATTTCTGTTAGCTGTTAAGGTTTTCAGGAATTGATTTATTTTTCTAATAAGTTAGTTTGAATAAAATTTAAATTAATCAAACTAAATCTCTTAGTCACAAAGTTTTTTTAGCAGATTTTATGTTTCAAGCTCTAGTTGCAGAAACGTTTTCTTATTTACGTTTGTAACTTATCAACAATTTTTCTACAATTTTCCTCCTTTAATCAAGTTTGACATGATATCAGAGCCCACAATATTGAGGGATTGAGTAAGATTAATGCCCAAAAAATTCCCTTCCTATTCATACCAAAATCATCTAGTTTCATTTTGCATCCTGAAGTAGATTTTTTGTGTAACCTCGACAGCCATTTGATGGTGAAAACTACCAAATTTAGGCAGTCAAGATGCAGTTTTTTTTAAAATTTCAGGATCTCATGAGCAGTAATTAGCAGGGCATTGAAGCTCGAGCCCTACCTCCAAGTCCAAATCCCCCTTTAAATCAATTGAGGCTACACAGTGAGGAGTCGACTAACCCATACAAGGCTATCACCACTATTAATGCCTCTGTTTCTGAATGAATACTTGTAAGAACTCTTACTTGTGAGACGGGAAAGGAAATGATATAAGAATGGTCGTCGTTTCGTCCACGCCTCAGCCACCGTCGCCTACTGGAAGTCAAAACTTGCTGGTCATCGAGTAAGCGAGGCGACGAGAGGAACACCGAGCGACACGAATCTCAGGAAACTAGTAAGCCAAAGGACGGTTACAATCTGACAGGTCAGGTGTGACAACTTGCAGCCCAAGAGTCGCGCCTCCTCCACTACCCCACTCCACTATCTTTTCAGATCTTATCGAGGGAAATTAAATATTTCCTTCCTTGTCTTCTGTTTTTATTTCCGTATCGTTTATTTCGTTTCCTTTATTGTCTTTTCTATGGGCAACCTATATAAACATTTGTCTTGTTAGAGTTTAAAAAAAACAGCTAATATTATTCAGACTTTTAAACCCAGATTAAACTTTTATCTTTCTTTTAGGAGTGGATTATCTTTTCACCTCGTTCTTCATTTCGTGGATCCCAAGTGCAGATTGAGTAGAGTGCATCAACCGGTGGTGGTGTATCTTTATCCTCCATGTTGTTCCACTCCCGTGTTCTTGTTCACGATAGTGTGTCTGTATCCGTGTGAGAGGCAAGTTCAATCCGAGTATTCTTTCACGGTGGTGTATCTGTACCCATGGAGGTTGATCTCAACCTATCCTTACATACCCATCCATTCAGCCATGCCTCATTATTTACCATTCCGACCATTCCCACATCACTCTATTCCGCACCCTTAATGGCGTCCCACATCGTTTCTGTATTGAAATCATCTATTCCCCATCCCTGAGCATCTTGGTATAAGAGCGCAAGGTTGTTATTGAACCACACGGTTGTCAATAGCCGGAAGATTTCGACGTGATATGACTCTTGACGAAGGACACGTCGCTCGGCCTGAGCAGCAAGTCACTGATCTTCAACAACAACTATTGCGAACCCATAATGGATGGCCTTCCTAGTCGATTAGACAGTGATAAAGAAGAGAATCCATGGCGTGAGGAGTCTCAACGAGAGTTTTCACCAGAATGCCGTCGACGAGAAAAAAGAGCCCCGACGATGAGTTCCAGATTTCGGAATTTGAGGGAAACCTTGACCCGGAGGAGTTTATTGATTGGATGCATACGGTCGAACGCATCGTCGATTACGAGGAGGTGCCCTAGGATCGAAAAGTTAATATGGCAGTGTTATGGTTGAAGAAGTACACCAGGCTATGGTGGGAGAACATCCATCAATAGCACTACGGAGAAGGAAGTGATAACATCCGGACATGGTAAAAAATGAAGAGGACTATGAATAAGAAATTTTTTTTCCGGAACACTATCAGCGAGATCCTCATCTCAAGTTGCAGTCGCTTCAGTATGTCTTAACTGTGTCAGAGTACACGAGGGAGTTCGAAAGACTCTTGCTGCATTGCGATGTCCAAGAATCCACCGAACAAACCATTGCTAGGTATCTTCGAGGACTTAAACTTCAAGTTGTGGATGTTGTAGAACTTCAGCAGTACTGGACCTTCGACGATGTTCGAGCGCTTGCCCACAAGATTGAGCAGCAACTAGCAAGGAGATCGAGTACCCGACCATTTGTGAAGGCTATGCCTTTCAACAAGGGTAGTAGCTCCCAGGCGAAGCCCCTGTCGACTACGTCAAGGACAACTCCACCGTCGACTACTAGGCCAGAGGTTAAGACGAACGAGTGAGGTCTGGTTTGCCGTTGTTTCAAATGCCTAGGGACATCACACATGGCGTTGAAGTGTCCCTCAAGGAGAAATATTATCATCAAAGAGTTGTCAGATGAAGAAGAAGAGTTTGTAGAGAATGTAGATCCGATTTGGGATCAAGAGGAGACTAAAGAGTATCCGAACGAAGGAGAATTGCTAATTGTCCACAAGGTTTTGAACGCAACACTAGATCGCTAGGAAAACCAACATGAGTGCATCTTTCATACCAGGTGTACCGTTAAGGATAAAGTTTTTTTGGTGATTGTAGACAGCGAAAGATGCACCAACGCAATATCTATAACCGTGATCAAGAAGCTCAAGTTGCCCGTAACGCCACATCCTCATCCTTATTGCCTACAATGGCTCAGCAAGGACAACGATGTTCGCATGACGCAAGAAGTGCGAGTTCCTTTCTCGATTGGAAAAAGCTATAGGGATGAAGTCGTTTGCGATGTGATTCTGATGGATGCGTGCCATTTGCTCGGAAGACTGTGGCAGTTTGATGATCGCGCACAGCATGACGGGTATCGGAATACCTATTCCATCTGCGTCGATGAAAAATTGATTACCCTGATGCCTATAATCGCCCATTCAAGCATGCACCCATCCACCAGTCGCCCGCTCAAATTATCAAGTAAGGATGTTTACTTTTTGGTTCTGGTTGAACAGCCCAAGATCGACCGATAGAACATCTTCGTGCAGAAGTTTTGATTAAGGAGTTCTGGGATGTATTTCCTGAAGAGTTACCAGTAGAACTACCACTCTTGCGAAGCATTCAACACTAGATTGATTTGGTTCCAGCAGCATCCTTACCCAACCGACTAACATATCGATGCAACCCCAAGGAAGCAAAAGAACTTCAAAGGTAGGTCGATGAGCTACTGGAGAAAGGTTTGGTACGAGAGAGCTTGAGCTTTTGCTCAGTTCCAACTATATTAGTACTGAAGAAAGATGGCACATGGAGTATGTGCATGGATAGTCGAGCGATCAACAAGATAACGGTGAAATATCGCTTCCCAATTCCTCGACTAGATAACATGTTGGATGAGTTTCATGGAGCGCAGGTGTTTTCAAAAGTAGACTTGCGAGGTGGCTACCACCATATCTGAATGAAGGAAGGCGACGAGTGGAAAACAGCCTTCAAAACCAAGTACGGATTGTACGAATGATTGGTGATGCCCTTTGGTTTATCGAACGTGCCCAGCACGTTCATGCGACTGATGACCATGTCTTGCGACCATTCATGGGGAAGTTCGTGGTTGTCTACTTCGACGACATACTCATATACAGGAACAGTCCCGACGAGCATGTTGAACACCTTCGCAAAGTGTTTCGCACACTTCGCGAGGAAAAACTGTATGGGAATCTCAAGAAGTGTGAGTTCTTCTAACCCAATGTAGTATTCCTTCGTTTTGTAGTGCCAAGCGAAGGAATCAAAGTTGATGAGAGAAAAATCAAAGCAATCAAGGAGTTTCCACGTTCGTAGCTTCCATGGCTTGGCGTCGTTCTACAGGAGATCCATTCGAAGTTTCAGCTCGATCACAACCCCGCTCACTAAGTGTCTAAAAGGAGATAAGTTCAAGTGGACTTGTGCCGTACAAGCTAGTATCGAGCGACTGAAAAAGTGTCTAAGCGAAGCACCCGTTCTTTCCTTACCTGACTTTGCGAAGATGTTCAAAGTCGAATGTGATGCATCCAGAGTTGGAATAGGAGGAGTGTTGATGCTGGAAAGGAGACCGATCGCTTACGTCAGCGAGAAGCTCAATGGAGCAAAACTCAACTACTTGACGTACGACAAGGAGTTCCTAGCCATCATTCAAGTTTTGGAGGCGTATAGCCATTATTTATTACCTAGAGAGTTCGTGCTGCACACCGACCATGAGGCCCTCAAATATATTAATGGTCAGCACAAGCTTAGTCGGCGACATGCGAAGTGGGTAGAATTTCTTCAATCCTTCACTTCCGTGCTCAGGCACAAACCCAGAGCGAAGAATATAGTTGTGAATGCCCTTTCAAGGAAGTTGATCTTGTTGTCCGCAATAGAGACCAAGCTCATTGGATTCAAGTACTTGTATATAAGGGTGTCGAAGATTTTGGAGGGATTTTCGCCCAATGTACCACCCAGGCGATCAATCAATTCCACCAGGTGAAAGGATTTCTCTTTCGAGACTCTACATTGTGCATTCTCAGGAGTTTGACGTGAGAGCTACTCATTCGAGAAGTCTATGGAGGAGGAATCGTCGGGCACTTTGGAGTCGACAAGACGTTGTCGATGCTTCAAGAGAATTTCTGTTGGCCTCAAATGGAGAAGCAAGTGAGGAGTATTATCTCGAGATGTGCAATCCACCACCAAGCGAAGAGTCGAGTCCAACCACAAGGCCTATACACTCCACTTCCAGTCCCTGAGCGACCATGGGAGCATGTGAGTATGGATTTTGTGTTAGGTCTACCCAGGTCGATCATGGTTGTAGTTGATAGATTTTCGAAGATGGCACACTTCATTCCATGCCAGAAGATGGACGATGCAACCAATGTAGCGGATTTATATTTTCGGGAAGTGCTGAGGTTACATGGAGTACCTAAGTTGATCGTATCAGATCGTGACGTAAAAATCTTAAGCTAATTTTGGACGACATTGTGGCACAAGCTTGGAACTAAGCTCGTCTTCAGCACAACGTACCATCCGCAGACTGACGGACAGACAGAAGTTGTTAATCGAACCTTGGTCTCGAAGAACTAGAAAGATTGGAATGTGAAGCTTGCCCATGCTGAGTTCGCTTACAACAGAGCGATGAGTTCGACAACCAAGACTTCACCCTTTGAGTTAGTCTATGGCCTCAACCTTTGGTTCCTGTCGTTCTCAGATCTACCTAATGTGAATACAGTCAGCCGAGATGCCGAAGAACGCGCTAAGGAGGTGGATTGCTCCATCAGAAGATTCGTGCTCAGATCGAAATGGCTAATCTTCGAAATCAGGAAAGAGCATATCGCAGGAGGAGAACGAAGATTTTTCAGCAGGTGACTTAGTGTGGATTCACCTGAGGAAGGAACGATTCCCTACAAAGAGGAAGAATAAGTTGATGCCTCGAGCGGAAAAACCTTTCAAGATCATCGAGCGCATCAACGACAACGCCTACAAGGTTGATCTTCTTAGAGAGTATGGAGTCTCTGCCACTTTCAATGTGAATGGCATCATTCCGTACGAAGACGATGACCCTATGAGTTTGAGGACAAACACTCTTCAACAAGGGGAGGATGATTCAAGGATGGTCGTCACTTCGCCCACGCCTCAGTCATCGTCGCCTATTAGAGGTCACAACTTGCTGGTCATCGAGTAAGTGAGGCGACGAGAGGAGCACCGAGCGACACGACTTTCATGCAACGAGCAAACCAAAGGACGATTACAATCTGACGATCCAGGTCTGACAACTTGTAGCCAAAGAGTCGCGCCTACGCCACTACCCTGCTCCACTATCTTTTCAAATCTTGTCAGGGGAAATTAAATATTTCCTTTCCTTATCTTCTGATTTTATTTCGTACACTTTTATTTCGTTTCCTTTATTTTCTTTTCTATGGGTAGCCTATATAAGCCCTTGTATTGTAAGAGTTTAAAAACCAACTAAGATTATTCAGACTTTTAAACCCATATTCAACTTTTGTCTTCCTATCTGAATGAGTGAATTCTCTTTCAACATCATTCTTCATTTCGTGGATTCCAAGTATATATTGAGTAGAGTGTATCAACCGGTGGTGTATCTTTATCCTCCGTGTTGTTCCTCGCCCTCATTCTTGTTCATGGTGGTATGTCTGTATCCATGTGACAGGCAAGTTCTATCCGAGTCTTCTTTCACGGTGGTTTATCTGTATCCATGAAAGTTGATCTCAACCTATCCTTTCATTCCCATTCATCCCCCATTGTCTACCGTTCTGACCATTCCCACGTCACTCCATTCCTCACCCTTAGTGGCGTCCCGCATCGTTTCAGTATTGGAATCATCTATTCATTGTCGTCCCCGCATCAGGAAGCATGGGATCGACTTAAGGAGATGTTCAATGGTGGTGGTCGAAATCGGAGAATAAGAGTTTCAAATTTGTGGAAGGCGTTTGATTTGCTCCGAATGAAGGACTCGCAAAGTATAAAAGAGTATGCCAGCAAGTTGATGGGGGTTATTAATCAGATTTGACTGTTGCGGGTTCATTTGTTGGACAGCAGAACTGTGAAAAGATTCTTGTGACAATTCCAGAGAGATTTGAGCCAAAGATTTATGCATTAGAAGAACCTCCCGACCTCACTACATTGACAATCGTGGAATTGGTTGGTTCTCTCCAAGCACAAGAACAATGGAGATCAATAAGACAGGAGCGGCAACCTGAACGTGCACTTTTAATGAATTAAGGAGAAGGACAAATATACTCGTAGAAATGAAACGAGGAAGAGAGCTGTCGAAAAAAATTAAAGAACAAAAAGTTCACTGGAAAGAGTCAAAAAGAGTTTTCTTCATGCTCTCATTGTAGTAAAACTTCTCACACAGAAGACTTATGTTGCTTTAAACATAGTTATAAGTGCAACCATTGTAATGTCCTTGGTCACGGCGAAAAAATCTGTAGAAAGAAGAAGATTGCCTCTAAAGAGAAGGCACACCTCGTGGAGAATGAGTCAAAGCAGGAAGATCGGCTCTTTGTGACAACTTTTTCTACAACGAGTTTCGGAGCCGATGCATGGCTTATTGATAGGAGATGCACGCATCATATGTCTCCTGATGAAAAAATGTTTGTTGACTTGGTTAAGTCTTTCTCAACCAACATTAAAATTGGGAACGGACAACTTCTCAATGCACTTGGTAAGGTCAACTATTATTATAAATTCATCGGGTGCTAACTGAATTTATGAAGTTCTTTTCAAGGTAGAGTTTTGTCAAAATCTTTGGAGTTTGGAACAGTTGTTGGAGCAAAAGTATATTATTTATTTCGAGGATATGCATTGTTTGGTTGCTGACCATGACCGAAAGGAGTTTATGAAGGTGAAACTGCAGGATTAGTGTTTTCCGATTAAATTTAAATCCAATTCTTTGGTTTTATCGGCCAGTATTGATGATTCTCAGTTGTGGCATAGAAGAATGGGCATATCAGCCTTACTACTTTTAAGAAGAGGCACTTAGAAGAGTTGAGTACTGATCTTCCGGCTATTTATGAGTGTGGCATAGAATAATGGGGCATATCAGCCTTACTACTTTTAAAAAGAGGCACTCCGAAGAGTTGATTATTGATCTTTCGGCTATTAATGAGTGTGGCATAGAAGAATTGGGCATATCAGCCTTACTACTTTTAAGAAGTGGCAGGCACTCAAAAGAGTTGATTGTCGATCTTCCGGCTATTTATGAGCGTTCAGATATTTACGAAGAAGCGAAGTGAAATTAACAAAGAAACTTCAATTGGCTCATTCAGATGTTTGCGATCCAATGAACGTGCCTTCTTTAAATGGAAGTAGATGCTTTATAATCTTCGTCGCTGATTTTACACGTTTTTGTTTGATTATTTTCCTAAAGGCAAAACGTGAAGATTTCGGCAAGTTCGTCAAGTTTAAGCAGCTTGCCAAAAATCAGTGTGGTTGTAAAATTATATCGTTAACATCAGACACGGAAGTGAATATACATATGAGGAGTTCAAAAACATTTGTGTGCAAGACGGGATCATTCAGCAATTCACGGAGCCATATTCTCCGCAACAAAAAGGGGTCAATGAACGAGAAAGTTTAATGGATATGTCAATGTGTTTGATGTATGAAAAATGATTGCGGAAAGATTTTTGAGCTAAGCGGCAAACACTTTGGTATATATTCTAGATTTGCTACCAACCAAATTTTTGAGGAATTCAACTTCGTATGAAGCTTGGTTCGGAAAGAAATGCTTGGTTGATCATTTAGAAGTTTTTGGGAGTATTTTTTATGCTCATGTTCAGGAACAAAAGAGAGGCAAGCTAGTTTGTCGAGCTAAAAAATATATTTTACTCGATTATGGGTTGAATGCGAACTGAGATTAGTCTCATGATGTTGCCGAGTTTGATGATGAACCTATGAGGGGATCAAGAAGTTTGCGGGATGTCTATTATAGATATAATCTGACCATGCAAGATCCTGATTCTTATGAAATTACTTCAATGGATGCTAACTGGAGGGCAGCCATGCAAGGAGAAAGCAATTTGATTAATAAAAATCGTACTTTGGATCTCGTCGATTGACCATCCAATAGAAAGGTAATCATAGTAACATGGGTTTATAGAACGAAGTTGAATGTCGACCTGATGTGAAGGGATTTTCTTGGGAAGCTGAGTTTATTTTTTTGAAACCTTCGCACCGGTTGCCAGACATCACACAATAAGAATGTTAATTGCAATTGTAGTGAAGGTTGGTAGGAAATATTTTCTTCTCAACGTGAAGTCTGCGTTCTTGAATGGTTTTTTCGTGGAAGGATGCGAGGAGAAATTCTATGTGCTTCGTAAAGCACTTTACTGTTTGAAACAAGCCCCTCGTTCGGGCTAAAGTAGGATTGATTCTTACATCTTAGGAAAGGACTTTTGTAGAAGCGAGATGAAAGCAACACTTTATATGAAAAAGTCAAGGGGTAAGGTGCTACTTATAGTTTCTTTATATGTGATTTGCTCATCATAGGGGGAGATGAAATGGAGGTGAATCGATTGAAGCTTGCATGGCCAAATAGTTCAAAATATCATATTTGGGGCTGATGATTTATTTTTTGGGCTTCAAGATACATAAGAAGTATGTCATTGACTAGCTAAATTCTCAATGAATGAAGCTAAGTCACTTTCGACTCCTCTCGTTATTGATTTAAAGTTGGTGAATGATGATGGGAGTGACGTGGCCAATGCAACGTTATTTAGGAGTATTATTGGAAGTTTATTGTATTTATTGGCAGTGGACCCAGATGTAATGTTCGCAGCCAGTTATTTGTCCCGATTTATGCAATCTTTGAGTTAAATCCATCTTTGTGCGGCAAAAAGAGTGTTGAGGAGTCCTTCCGAGGACACCCAAGTAGCGTAAAGTGGGTGGTGGGTGTTTGAAACATTGTCATGATCCCTTATTCGAACCCCACCATGCACACTCCACTTGGATTTACGTTTGGTCTCTTAGGTGATGGCTAATAAAGCCTAGGAGCCGCCCACCTGCTGGGCCTTTGAGCCTCAACTGAAATTTGACCGATAGGGGAGCCTCACGTCGGGCCCAAATGGGAGCCTCACTTTGAGCCTGAGGCTCACGGGCTTGTCAAAAAGCCTATGGGCCTCGTGACAGCCCTTGTAAAATGTAAGTCTGCCATGAACCCTGCTAATATTGAGGAATGTCAAAGGTACGACTGATTTTGGTATTTGGTTTGTGAAGAACGAATGTTCAAACCTCTAAGGTTTCTGCGATAGTGATTAAGCTGGAAGTGGTGAGGACTTGAAAAGAACGTCAGGTTTTATATTCTCATTTGAAAGTGTAATATTTGCATGGAATTAAAAAAAACAGGAAGTCATTGCTCAATCCTGAGGCTAAATATGTTTCTGCTGCAGCGACATCAACTATGCTACTGTGATATGGGCTAGAAACAAGTGATTCTACTATGATATATGTTGACAAAAAGTCTGGTATCACTATAACTCAAAATCCAGTTCAACATGGTAGGACAAAACATATTTTGCTTAAGTATCATACAATTCAAGAAGCTGTGAAGGAGGGTGAAGTTAAGTTTGAGTATTGTCCTTCTCAAAATCAAGTCACGGATATTTTGACCAAGCCATCACCGAAAAATCAGTTCTAGCATCTGACACAGAAATTTGGAGTGTTTCCTAAACAACTTTAAGGAGGAGTGTTGGTGATTAAGGTTTTTAGGAATCAATTTCCTTTTCTAATAGGTTGATTTGAATAAGTTTGAATTAATCAAACTAAATCTCTTAGTTATGGAGTGTTTTAGCATATTTTATTTTTCAAGATTTAGTTGCATAAACGTTTCTTCTTTACGTTTGTAACTTTTCTTTTTTACGACTTTTAGCTGTGAACGTATCGTAGTATGGTTTATGCCCATCAACCATTTTTCTGTAATTTTCCTCTTTAAATCAAGTTTGGCAATTTGTATCAAAGGACTTGGAAGCTTCATAACATGTCCACCACTCGCCTATACCTATAAGAAAGCACATCAAGCTAAACTAACTAAATTTTAAACCAATGTTTCGCTCATAGACCTCCCTTGTAGACTTGCTTAGAAGACTTGGCTCATAAACTTCACTCGTTAAGAACATTGAGTATACGGCTGTCCAACCCCCTCGACTCTTTCTTTCTCTCCTTTTTAATCACATCCACCTTTCTAGGGTTGTGCTTTTAATCTTTTCATAGACCTGTTAGAACAATTTTGGTTGCTAGTAGTGTTAACCTTGGTTTTGATGATGAACTTGAGAAATGTTATGAAATCACAGCATTCTGTTGCTGTAACACTTCGCTTGTCTTTGATGATAAGCTTGATGAATGTGATGTTACATTACAATAAGGTGTCGATATAATGTTACGTATGTCCTTTTATAAACGTGGAAATAATTATTTTTCCAGAATAAAATATTGAAATTATTTTTTATTGCGAATTTTGTAGATTATTTAGATGGTTCAATCATTATCTAGATGTCCTAAATATTTTAATTTAATTTAGAATATATTTTATCATAATTATGGTAATAAAGCCTTTAATTGTGGAAGTAAATCAAAATTCTTTTGATTAATTTCTTTCATTAATAAGAGGAAAGCTATCTTTAGTGATGAGCTTGAGCAAAGTGTTGTTGAGTCACAGCTAGCGTGAGCTGTACATTGTTGATACACTTGTCCATTGAAAATATGAAAATGAATATTTCCTTCTTATATGAATACATTGAATCGGTTTTGGACTTTCCAAATCCTTTGATTAGGCAACTCAAAATCAGAATATTGTCTTTCCATGTAAAGAATTAGAAATAATATATTTTATTATGGAAGCCAATAATTATTTGTTACGCTGCAAAGAAATAATTCAGCAAATCAAATAATTTGAAATTATGATTTGACTTCAATAATTGTTCTGGTAAAATTGTTATCAGATCAATTATATATATACATGGTAGTTAATCATCACATTCGGATAAAATAAATTAACTAAGGAAAGTTATCGTTTATGAACTTTTCATCTCTGTTGTGCGACTGTTGAGTAGGTATCCACTCAAATTGGTCTAATCCGTTGAAATTTGAAAGCAAATCAATGGGATTGCCAAATGAATCTGGACACTCCCTTAATGTTTTCCTCCATATATCCCAGCCATGGTTACACGATCAAATGTGTCTTTTTCCAGAGTCCATGTGATATGTGTGAAACTCTAAGGTTGTGTGATCTGTCTGATTTGGCGGAAAACAGAAGGTGCTAAGCGATCGCCTAGTTCTTACCACTCGCAACTGTGTGTGAGACTACTAGGGGCTGCGTGCTACCTTGGTCGTCTTGAGAGGGACTGTGTGTCGTCGGTGCGTTCAACGAGCGGCAGACGAATCGTCTAAGGAAAGCTTAGTGAATACATGTTCTGATTTGCAGTAACCAGTTGCTAACCCATCAAAAGGAAGTCATTCCTGTTGTGTCATTTCGCAGGGAATCCACGAATCTACGGAGTTTGTGCAATTAGACACTCACTTGCGGGTGCATGCCAGAAGTCTCGTGTCTACAGGATAGAGTAGGAGTTGGGAACACCACCTGAGTGAAAAGAGGTCCTCCCGAGCACAGGGATGCTGTATAGAAGTCTCGACTTCCTGGATGGATAGTAGAACAGGTTGCATGGGAGTTGCCGGAGTTGAAAATTTCACCCTAGACACTGGGTGTGCTGTGTAGTGAGTCACGATGTGGTAACCGTGCACATCTGAATTGTGTGTAGGGCAGATACCCCGACTTCATTGTGTGAGAAGTTAGGTTTCACTGTGTGAGGAATCAACCCCTTCGTTTTCTTTTATCTGTTCTAAGTGACTTTGTGGGGTTGTCGCTCTTGTGCTTAGTGACAAGTTCTTATTACGAGGAGACCAGTGTTGTGTGGAAATCATCTGCCGAGCTATTAAGTGCTGAAGCATTCATTTGCTGTGAACTAGAAACGGGCTGCTCCTTGAGAAGTCGTTATGTATTTTAACTTCAGCGTTGTCTTTGTGCTTTGATTGACAGATCGACACTAAAGCGACAAAGTGTTGTGTTAAAATCCTTTGAGCTACCAATTGTTGAGCTTGAACATTCATATGTTGGAAACGAGACGGTGTCCACTGAGTGAAGAGCTGATCGTTGCCCCCAAGGGATCTCCAATCTCTTTAAGGAAATCTCACTTTGTGAGAAACTGCATGCTTAGTGCAAGAGCATTTTGCACCCATTATGTTATAGTGGAATCACCTCGTTCGTAGAAAGTGGATGCAGGTCAATTAAGGCCGAACAATTATACACTACTATGTCCATTACGATCGTACAAATACTCATATGGAAAACCCACTCGACCAAAACGTAACACTCATCTGAGAAATGTTTTGTTGTGATACAGTACGCCGCTTACTGAGAAAGGGCGAAAAAGTTACGATCACTAATTCACCCGCTCTTAGTGCACCTAAACGAACCAACAAGTATTAATTAGTTTCTTAGTCTATATAAGTCACTTTCATTATATTGTTTTTGTATCATTTTTTTGAATCGGGCAAGAAGTCATTCTATAATTTTTTCTTCTTCAATATTTGAGAATTGCAGGCTATACAGTTGTACTTTGATCGTTATCAGACTGTTTTCTCGGTCCCAGTGTTTTTCTTTACACTATGCGATACGACATGTGATTACAGAGTCGACAATTAGGCATTCCTATCTCGAAGGAGTTCACCGTGAGCTAGGGATGCTCGAGGAGGTCTGAGTGTGCCCACGCATAAGAAGGGGAACAAAAATGCAGGTCAGAGGCTAATTTTGCACTTCGGTCATCGCAAATCCAGTTACGGAACCCACGGAAACGTAAGAAGAGAGAGGTGAAGCGAGCAAATAGAAAGGGGCATTTGGTTGAAGATCTTTGGACGTTTATGTAGCTCTTATCGCCATCTGTTGTAATGGTGGACATGAAGAAACCGAGGCTAGTTTTGGTTGTTTGGGGATGCCCCATCTTAAACGAGACATGCCTTGGTCACAGGGATGTAGACACAACGAAGGATGGGGTCACGATCAACGACTTCACGTCTAAGAATTGATTGTTCTTCGTGATCTTGTCCGATGACTAATTTTGACGTGAAAGAAAAGAAAATGTGGTCGCCATAAAAACTAATCGGCAATTATGAAGAATAAAGAAGAGGGAACACTTACTTCCATTTATGTCAAATGAACGTACAATCAGATGTAATCAAGAACAAACAAAGAAATGAAAGCAAAGATAACCAAAATGCTCATTTAAGGTACAAGTGATTGTCGTGTCCTTTTTTATTACACTGGCCTTGTTTATACAAATACATAACTAGCAAATGCTAACAACACGTGTGTAATTTTAGGAAGACTACTTCTTCTAAAGAAGAAACCATCACTAATCTGGATGACCATCATCATGTGCTCGGATTGTAATATGTCTTTAAACCAATCTTCTACACCTTCAGTCAATCATGAATCCGAAATTCAAACGAACAAATGTCCCTCATTAGAAGAACTTCTCACTTGCTTATGCGACCAGGAGGGCTCAAACATCCTGCAATCAATCTTCGATCTTCAACCTCCAAGTGTGTAGATCCCCCAAAGATTTTGACAGTAGTATACATGTTTTCGAAAGTTTTCGATCGAGATGATCGAAAACATGAAGAACTATAGAGATCTCCTTCGTTGCCAAGGCAATGAAACTAAGCTAAGTCAAAGGTTGCTTGGGAAGATTAAATTGTCACATCCGTTGAGTTGAATTAGTTTCGTCCTTAGGAGCCTTCACTAAGGAACTACAATCTTCAGAGCAGTCTCCACACAATAATTATTTTCTAGCCTTATTTGTTTGTTGAAGTTATGACCCATCATTCTCTTTCGCCACTTGACATGAATTTGAACTAAATGGAGAATTACGCCCCTGACTGTTCGTGGCACAATGTGCAAAGGAAGAACGCTTATTTTGGGGAAAAAAGTAACCCTAAGATGAATTGGGGACCACCTACTAACCAACAAACCCTCACCTTTTGCTGCAACAAAATCATCAAGGACAACAACACTGAAAGCGATCAAGCCTTTAGAAAAACTAGAAGCGGTGAAGTAGAAGAAGGAGAACCTAAGCAATCTTCTGCAATCATTTTCCTGCTTTCTCAATCATCACGACGTACTAATAGCTTCGCCATCAATATAAAACAGAGAAACTAATCATGCAACCAATTTATCAATCTAACAACTTAACCTTTTTTAATTACAATCATTCCCTCTACCTATGGGGTTGTGCTGGTGGCCTTCTTGCATGTATTTACACGGCCCAGTGGAAGCACTTATTCTTTGACATCCCAAGGCCTTCCTTTGTTCCGAGGCTCCTACCTTATCTTCCTCTTCAATCATACTATGCTACTTAACACGATCAGGGGAACTCGTTTGTTCACAAACACCGCTCCATTTGGCAGCCACTCCGCAAATCCCTAACACGACAGCTGCGTCTGTCACTGTTTCAGTCGTTTCCCCTATACCTTGAGAGAAACAAGGATATGGCCACCCCATGCTCCTGCAACATTCTTGTGGGACCATAGACAAGAAGAGAAGCGCAACAACCAGCGAGAGATTGCTTCCCCAACAGCTCAGACAAATCAGCTATAAAGACAATTCAACCCCGCCATGAAGAATCTCCTCCTTCCCATATCACTATAACTAATTCACCCCTCCTTCATTTTGGGGAGTCTTCTTTTCAGCCAACTTTTCAGCCAACTTGAACAAAATTTTCCTAGCAATTTTAGAGCCCCATTTTTTCTCCACCCTCTGCTGGTGACTGAAGATCTCTCCCATTATCCTTTCACCTCTTTTCTCCATATACTGGGAGTCAAGCCTCTGGTCATGGGTCCTTCCTTACTAAACCATCACAGACGGTTTCCCTTCCTACTAAAATGAAGCCAAGAAACCATGAGAGGTCCTCCCTTCCTCTCCACTTTCATACCATCGACCAACTAGTGTTAGTGTGTGTGTATATATGTGTCAAAACGCCTTCTAATATCTATGAATAATTGTTGATAAAGGCAACAATTTATTGTTCATTAATTACTCTTTTGCTCATAATTAATTAAATAAAAAATTATCATTGATCGAATAGTTTAGGGGGGCATGATGATCTAGATCGACGCTAATTATAACGCAGGATGAGTTATACCGAAGGATTGATATTAAAGTACATTTGGGGTTCCCGAGTTTAAGGGTACATTGGACAAGACCCGTATATAGAAAATATCACATATTAAACATCATCATAATTCACTTCGGTTATTGAACAAGTGTAACTGATCTCTTGACTTAGGACATTCATTTATTATATGCGTGAAGTTGTGTATTTTGGTGTCGTTAAAAGCAGACTTTAATCGAGTTGTGAGTAATATGGTCATTAGGTGCCTAAGAAAGTATGGAGAGGTTAGTGTTAAGTCAATATAAGATTCTTCACTCTTCTGGATCAAAGAGTTGATGTCATGGCCTCTTGATTGACATATTAGTGAATTTAAATACATGACCGTGGAGAAATATTTTTCATTCAAGTTAAGATCTATCATATCTCCAAATCAATTAAAATGATTTGTTGGTGTAATAATGGCACTAAAAATGGGGTAAATTAGTGCTTACCCTTTTTCACATTTCTATGACTAATAAACCCAACACCGGATAGTTAGGTTTCTCTAGATCACAGAAATCCAAATAATAGCAAAAGGTTGACACAGAACCTTAAGGATTCTGCTATCAAATCCCTTATAGATTTGACCAGTCGCAGCGTGATCAATAAGGGATTGATCATGCTGATACAGAATCTTGTGATACCATTTGGTGATCAGCTAACGCTCGATCGATTAGATCAACTCTAAAACCTAGAAGGTTATTGTCGCTGAGAGAGGTTTGGTACAGGACCTTTTGAGTCTGTGCCCAAATTTAGCCTTGTGTCTGTTGATTTACTTTTTCATTAACGGTTTCTGTCAAATGATCAAATTGAAAACCGTTGGTACGGAAAGTAAATGAGACACATAAAGTTTTATAGTAGTTCAACAATAGCCTACGTCTACTTTTCACCCTTGTTGGATGAGATTCACTAAAAAACACTTATAGTGGCTACATGACTGCCAGTAGGTATGAAGAATCTACTGCAGAGGGTAATGCAGAAGACCCAAAGTCTTATCCACAAAAGTAATACTAACATAAGGTACAAGAACACTTTTGCACAAGGTGATATAGATAGCGCTTCAGTTTTTCATCAATTAGTAACCCGATGGGTAGTGATCGGTAACATGTTTGCGTTATGCACAGAAGCCCTATTGATGCACGTCGTCAATGAAACAAAAATAAATTCGTAGTTTGAACTAACCAAAATAGTAAGGGCAAGCAAGAGTCGTTTTCATAGAGAATTGTACCAGTGAATTTTTTTAACATCGTTCTTAGCAATCAAACTAGGTCAAGTAGAAAATAAAGAAGAGTGGTTCTAAATAAAAGTATAGAGGCGAAATTAATAACTATCAATGATGGAAATATCTATAACGTTTAACTTCCCCTCATGAAATATGCATCTGATCCCCCACTTTTCTAATATTATCGAATCATAGCAATTCTTAACATAGGATTCTAAATTTTACCCATATTTCTCCTGAACATACAACGATGTATCTCCATCTATCGAATTCCTTACTCTATTCCTAGGCAAGAAACTAGTGGTAACCCATTATGTTTCAATTCTACGTGATGTAGATGATCCAAAACGCAGTCCAAGTCAGAGGAACACCGATGGAGGATCCGCATGAGCACTTGAGCATATTCATGAGTGTTTGCAATACGTTTAGGCAAAACGGAGTCCCACAAGATGTTGTCAGATTGAACTTCCTGACTGTTTGCATTCTCGCTAAAGGACAAATTATGAGGTTAGATCAATTCACACCTAGTGAATTCTATCATTACATGGTCGCAAATGGGGGTGGCTTTTCTGGACCACTACTTCCCTCTATCAACGATATCGCGGATAAGAAACTAGATTATTACCTTTAGACATGAAGATATGGAATCCTTTGTGGAAGCGTGGGTGAGTTTTTCCCCTACCACAACCTTGCAAGATGGTAATAATTGGAGGCGTTCCACAATGGACTGATAGAATCTTCTCGCAAATATTTGAATTTAGCATCTCATGGATCATTCTTGAAGAAATCTTATGTTGAGGGACTAGAGCTCTTGGAGACAATGAGGAAAACGTCCATGCTAAACGTTCAAGCTCAATTTCTAGCCTTCACCAAGAAGTTTGATACCGTGAACGTCAACTTAATTCAATGTACTTTCTGTGCTCGGCAAGCATTGAGGAAGCGAATTTCATTAGAAACCAGAAGAATGACCCTTTCTCCAATATATACAATCCGGGTGGAGAAATCACCTGAATTTCTGTTGGAAGGGACCACAAGCGGTGGGGATTCAAGCACGACCACCTTTTCCAAATTTCAATCATCCTCAAGTGCATAGATCAAAAAAGAAGTTGAATTTTTGAGGAGATGATGAAACATATGGCTAATCAAGATGCCTTGATGAAGAATCAAGCGACATATATCTAAAATTAAGTGAACGAAATCAGTCAGTTGGCACAAGCTATAAATTCCAGACCATATGGATCGTTGTCTAGTGTCACGGATGCGAATCCATGGAAGTAAGCAAAGGCAATAACTTTGAAGAATGGTAAACGATTATGGAAAGAAGTATTGGCATAGAAAAAGAATCAGACCACATCTGAGATAGAGTCACCAAACACTCTCGATGGACACAATCAAATCAATCAACCTATGGAGAGTGTCATTCCTACCAAGTCTTCATTTCATCCGAAGCAAAGGATAGAGATGACTGAAATTATGATGGAGAAAATGGAGCGTCCAATACGACCTTTCCCACAAAGAGCACGATAGCAAAACGATGACGCCCAATTTTGTAAGTTCCTTGACGTGTTTAAAAAGCTTCACATTAATATTCCTTTTACAGAAGCACCGGAGCATATGCTAGTTACGTCAAGTTTATGAAGGACGTATTTCAAAGAAAAGAATATTAGGCTATTTTCAGACTGTGGTGCTAACAAAAGAGTGTAGTGCATTCCTTCAAAAGAAGCTGCCACAAAAATTAAAGAACCCTGGTAGTTTTATAATTCCGTGTAGAATTGGTTCAACATTTGTAGGTCAGGCTTTATGTGACTTAGGTGCAAGCATTAATCTGATGTCATTCTCTGTTTACAAGGAGTTCGGATTGGGTGAGGTAAAACCCACATTAGAATCTTAACAGTAAGCTAATAGATCTATTACATATCCTTAAGGTATAATTGAGGATGTGTTGGTGAAGGTAGATAAATTTATATTCCCTGCTAACTTTCTTGTTTTGGACATTGAAGATGATCAAGAGATTCTGATCATCTTCAGTCGACTATTAGCTACAGAATGAGCATTGATTGATATCCAAAAGGGAGGGTTGACTATCCGTGTCAACAATCAGGATGTGAAATATAATGTGTATAAACCTATGAAATGGTCAAATGATGTTCATGAATGTTTGTTTCTCGAAATTGTGGAAAGGTGTTCTTCCGATTATCTCTCGCAGGTTTACCGTGAGGATCCTTTGGATGCATTACTGACTCTGGTATCGTTGGAGGGGGAAGAAAAGTTTGAAAACATGTACATGCTGGAGAACTCACCATCACAATAAAGATGTTTATCCATTTCAATATGTTGGAGCGACTGTTGAACCCCATGAAGCCTTCTATTGAAGAACCACCCATGCTAGAGCTCAAACAACTGCCAGAACATCTAAAATATGCTTATCTTGATCCCTCTAATACTTTACATGTATCTCTGCAGACTTGACAAACCAAGAGGAAGATGAGTTACTTCAAATTCTTAAGGAGCACAAACGAGCTTTAGGTTGGAGAATAGCAGATAGCCGAGGAATAAGCCTTCGATCTGCATGCACAAGATCCTATTGAAAGATAACTACAAAGCTTTAGTTGAAGCTTAGGGGCGACTTAACCCGGACGAGCAACTCCTCTCGAATAAGTTCTTTAGACTCTAATTCGAGATATATTCTAGACTACCCTCCCAAGTCTCCCTAGAGTATCTAATTGATGTTAAGTAGTAATCAATTAATTAACATGCCATAAGAACAAAATTGGATTAACAATTATGAAGATTCGAATCATATAAAGAAAATATGTTCAGAAGCAACATATGAACATGAGGTTTCGTCGTCGTCCTAGAAAGACGAATTAGTTCATAACGAAAGTAACAGAAGACAACGATTTAATTTCAAAGGTAAATAATGACATAAGAAAATCTAAATGAAGAAATTGAGTGAAATCGTCTCTAGTCATAAGCTCCTTGTCACCAGTCGTCTTCTATGTGGAACCCCGCTTTTCAAACAAATGAAGGAAATCTTTTGATATGTCCTAGAAATAACCCTAGAGAATCTAAGAAAATCAGGAAAATAAATATTTTCTTCTGCATTCGTGCATCTGCACCAAGTCTCTTCCTTCTTTCCTTGCATCTCGTGCAGCTGCACGAAGTCCTTGTGCAACGTTCCCAATTCGGCCACTCACGTTCTTCTCACAAATTCTTGCTTTCGTCTGCACACTCTTAGCATGGCATTCTTCATCCATCATTATGCCTTTTCGATCTCACATCAATTATTAAAATGGATAAAAACAGAAAGTGAGAGGATGAACAACAAAGTAAAAAAAACAACTAAAGAAAATAACGGTAAACCAAATGAAATGTACTCGTATAAATTAAGTCCAAATGCGATAACTTAACTCTACTTTCATAGTGTTATCACACCCCCAAACCTAACGTTTGCTAGTCCTCGAGCAAAAATAAAAAGAAAAAAATACATATAAAACTCCTCGGCAACGCAAGTCACTCAAACGTGGAAATATCCTTTTCAATATTCTCAGATATGGCCGCACACTTCTGATGTAGTCAGATTCTATTCGCCACCAAGGATGCTCATTTAAGATGTTTTCATAACATAAAGTTTTCATCATGGTAAGTTGCACACATCACAGTAACAAATCCATATTCCAAATAGGTCATGGCAACCATATGACTCGCAAATACCACCACAAATAATTTTCTCTACTCGTCAATGGTTTTACAATCTTTCATTAAACAACTTTTCTTATTTTTTCTCGATTGTACGATGCTAAATGTCTCGTCTAATTTCTGCAAAAGCACATGTAACGAGCTCTCGATCAATGACCCAGTTCGGTTGCACCAAAGCATTAGGTGATAAAGCACCCCGCGGATCCATCACTCGAGCAAGCATGGATAACTCACACCGGAGGTACATATTCGGCTCTTTGTTTCTTCTTTTATGAATTTTTAAACCTGAACAGTGGTACTCATAGCCTTGGCAACCTCTTTTTTCACTTCTTTAGAATACACGAAAGGCGTTGTTTCAAGAGACAATTCAAGCGACTTCACTAATCACAAGTAACCATGTATTCTAAGAAGATGTAGGTTGTTTCCGCTAAAATATGTTTCCTACTGAGAAATTCAATAAAAATCAAATAACTCGAATGCTCCTAAGCTTAGAACAGCTTCTTTTCACAAGTATGGATAAAGAAACACCACCTAGCTCAACATAAAATGCAACCTGCCACACCATGGCACCCCAAACCTAAACTAAGCAATGCCCAAGGTGCGAAAAAATATATGGCAAGTACATGAAAGAAATAAGGAAAATGATACTCCCTTATGTTGTGTCAAAATCGTCATCCTCATCATCCTCATCAAACACCGACCGTGGAGTTGCTTATTGGCCAAGATCTGACAAATCCACATGCAACGATTCAGCAATCATCCTCTAAATTTTGTCGGACCTTTGATGGCACGTAGTCGAGTAATCCATAAAGTCATTCATCTTCGCCCATTGAACTCGGGTAATAGGCATGCTTGCTGATGATGAAAGCATACTCATGGGAATTGAGAAACCTTTGTGAGCACATCCACCATAGGAAGTATTGGTAGGGTCGCCGTCATTGATATCAACCTCATGTTCGATTTTTGCCAATGTGGCTTTTTTAATAGGTTTTTGGGGGTGGCAATTTCCTCTGTAGTATCCCATGGCACCCCCGCCCTCCTGCATAATTCAAAAATCAAAGTAGGAAACTAAGCGTGGTCACAGACGCCGACAAAGCGATGATTGCTTCTGTGAGAGAAGTATGGCCACCTTAAGTCCCTCAATTTGAATGGTTGCAGGATGCTTCAGGAGCTTCGAGGACTTCCAACCAGCCTAACGGCGTTGGATGCTTCGTGTTGTCCTATCGACGAAGGACACGCCCAGGTCGGTATCTTTTAAAGCTCTCTGCAGTTTTTCCACATCAATAGTCATTCAATTCAATATGCAAAACACCAGCGTTGTGCATTCCTTGGTCACATTGTTTCTGTTTGTCCCCAGAATCAATCACGTCGAGCCAAACTAGACCCACATTTAGTCTCAACAGTGAAATATTTGCCATGTAATGCCAAAGGTTCATTCCTTCTTGACTTCTTCCATATGGTCTCTGGTCTAGTCAAACATTCAAGCACATCATTTTCATTAAAATCTTCTCGAAGATATTTGATAAACTCATCATGGTCGAACATGGAAAGATTAAATAGTTCAAGAATAATTTGAGTACTAAACACAACATATTTACCCCACTCTAATGCTTTCATGGTTTTCATCGTAAGTGCTATTAACATAAAATTCTCTTATTATTTGAACCATTGCAGCTCCCAAAGGAGCGCAAAATTGCGTCCAATGCATTTGCCTAATATGCATCATATAATTTTCCAAAGCACAATCGCTTACCTCGAACCCACGTTCATAAATTAAGGTTCGGCTCACCATTGACGCTTGATAATTTTGGGTGATGTCATCCCATAAGTTCCTCCTTCAAAAGGCATGCGATGGAATGTAAAAGTTTCATACGGAAATGTAAAGGTTGTCTTCTCTTAGTCTTCCGGAGTAATCAAAATTTGATTGTACCTGGAGTATCTATCAAGGAACCAATAGCACCACCAGGGGTCCTCCAAGCCTGTAGGAGGTACCTCCCCTTCTACAGAACAGCAAATGTCAGTGCCTCATCGGTTCCTCCAGACGCGACCCCTCTTGTACACTGTCCTGGCATGTACAAACCCCAACTACATCAGGCTTAATGCATGTCTACCACGCCATAGCAGCCAAATCTATCGCAACCACACTCGTGTCTGGTCCAGCTTGTACCCTGGACACTCGTTTTCTGTACAGACAAACAAACTAGTTATAAAACAATTGATAATAGTACCTCACTGTGTTCCCCTGAATGCGGCCCTTATCCTGCCCACTGCCCGCCAGCACTCCTCAAGACTTCTCCACCAAGCCTGCAGCGTGCACATAACACCACAGCGCGGCCAAGTCCTTCGCAGCCTCACTCACATTCAGCACGGCTTGATCCTAGGACAACAGCCTTCAGCTATCGAATGTTTCATCTTGATAACTCTACGAAAGTGGAGTTATTTAGCAACTCATTTAAGCATTAGTGTGATTAGTTCCTTGAGCTTCGACATTGTTTTGAGTTGTTTTTCCGTTGATTTTCATTGCGTAGTTGAATCTCTACAATTTTGCGTTGTATTAGTTTAATAAGTTGAGATTTTTGATGTGGAATGTCTAAGAATAAAGGTTGAATGCGAAAGCAATGAGCCAAAAGACGAATCGAGAAAGTGGACAACATCGAATTTCAAAGGACTACAGATGGACACACCCGTCTGACCAGAATGATGCATTCGTGGCGCGTCTTGCTGGACTAACTACAAACGGACGCATTTGTCTGCCATGGAGGATGCATTCATCCCAAATCTAATGTGATGACGAGATTTGGCCAACCTTCCACATTTAGAGATCGTCTTTATGCATTATAAGATATTTTATTTTATTTTTAGGATATTTCGCCCTTTATTCTTATTTAAAATTTATACAAGGTTACTTTAGGTATTTTAGGGGAATATTTTCTAAGACAACCCTAGGTTAAATAGGTTTCTTTTGGTATTTAAAAGGTGGGGTGAACATTAGGAGGAGATTGGTGATAGGAGCCAATGACTGGAGTTTTCTCTATCTAATTTTCTTGACTTAATTTCTTTGATGTCGTTTACTTTCAGACTTGAATTGATGTTTTCTATTATTTTAGTTATTAGCTAATTCGCTTTTCTAGGACTACGATGGAACCTTGTCCCCCTTGACGGACGGATCCATGATATCTTACCGTGGACGGATGCATCCGTCAAATGCATCCGCGATATCTTACCGCGGACGGATGCATCTGTCCCCCTAGATGGACGTATCCATAACACCTGACACCAAGACGGATGCATATGTCTCCCCTTTGCCACATTATTTAAAAAAAAAAAACAATTCCTAGTCCCCCTTCCCAAAAGCTATATCACACATCCTAACCCAAATATCTCTCTTGCAGGTGCTGCCCGCTTTAACTTGTCCTACGCACAATCCTTATCGGCTTGGGTCCAAGGTTTATTGTGAATCTTCATGGGCAAAGCGGAATGTGGATGCTTCTCAACCATTATCCAACTAATTGGATAAGGTTGATTGATTTGGACATGTTTGAGTGCATGTCATGATTCGTTTGGGGTACCTTCATGTACATTTTTCCATGTACATAAGCCCGACGGAGCATAGCTGTCACATCCATTCTACAAGCCCTGTCTCTTTGGGATCGAGAACACAATCATGACCATATGGCATGATTGATCCTTAAGTGATATGGAACATCATTCCTAATGATGAAACAATATAAAAAATTAATTTAAAAAAAAATCCAAAACAATATGGCATTCGTAGATTTCCTACTTGTTTTTGAAGGATTTAACTTTAATGAAAATGTAATGACGGTACCCCAAATGTTAGGAATTCTCAGCTCATAAATTGGGACATAAGCTGCATAAAGAGAGATTCATTAAATATAGCACTAGACCAAAACGAACAAAAATTGAGGCTTCCAAAAGAATTAGGATTGCTCATAGGGCTAGCATCGAGAGTGAGCTCAAGCTATCAGTCAAACGTGTGTGTAGATATGTCTAGATGAATCACATTTGTGATTTTTGAAGAAACGATCGTGTTCCAACTGTGCTCGTAAAAAAGCAAGTTTATGAGGTATAAATTATTTATATATCTTCTATTATTCAATTTATGAGGATCACATAGATCCGGGAACGATTTCTGATTGTTATTTCCAAAACGACTTTCCACTATGTTCGATGGAAACCCATCAATGGTAGCTGAGCTATTGTTATCGTATTGTATAAATCGATGCCCATTAGTGGTATCTGAGCTAGTTTGTTATAGTATTGTATAAACCGATGTTATTAATTGAATATAGCACTCGATGGAAAAGAAACAAAATCAAGGCTTCCGAGAATATTAGGATTGCTCATAGGGCTAGTGCCCGTGAGTGAGCTCAAGGCATTAGTCAAATATGTACGTGGATATGTCTAGATGAATAACCTTTGAGATTTTCAAGAAACGGACGTGTTCCAACTATATTCAACATTTGAGTTTACGAAGTATGAGTCATTTATATGTTTTATTATTCGATTTATGCGTATCACATAGATATGGAATCGATTTCGGATAGTTATTTCCAAAACGAGTTTTTGTTGCATTCGATGGAAACCCTTTAGTGGTATCTAAGCTTGTTTGTTAGTGTATCGTATAAATCGATATTTTACATTAAACCTCACTTTAAAATTAACAATTCTATTATTATGTTTTGTTTTCTGATAAAGGAAAATTCCTATTATTTATTAAACCATGAGAAAGTTTTTATTTTAATTGACATTATTCATATTGACAAAAAGAACAAAAATCTTAATTAGAATCTGATTACAAGATTTCACGAAACCCATAATCATCGTGTTATTAAAATTTTGTTGATATGTTTTTAATGATGAGTCGTATAGCTGGTTGACCTGTTATGACTTTACAAAAGTTTTAACCTCCTCTAACAATGATATACTTCCTAGTAAAGGAAAAATATCACGAAAATATTTTCTATATCCTCCAATGATCATTTCAAATAGAATGATGTGATTAGAAAATATTTCAATAAATAGATATTTTAATAATTAATTGCAATAATACGACTATCACAAACAACTTAGGTTTTATATAGACAATGGAGTACATAAGAACTGGACAAGAAGTTGTACAGAGATAGAAGCTTCGACCACCAGAACAGAACAACTCAAGAGTTGATCAGGGTCGGCAGAAAATAGTAATTCAGCGGAAGGCTAATAAAATTTAAACGGAGTTCCAGTACAGATAATGTTTAAACTACCAAATGAGATAAGTTCGGTACTGGGCATGATGTTTGAGCTTTCTCCAGGCTCGAGCATATCTTCCTTCATAGGGAGTGATAAACCAATTTTTATCTGGACTATCACAAAGGTCATACTCAAGGAAGACTTTTACCTGATTCAGAATGGTCTTTTGAACCTTTTGTTCGATGTACTTAGTTAACCATCTGATATGGAGTCCTAGACGCCTAAGGAGTCTGGGACTTTTCCACATTGGTTCATCATGTCTTCGGCGATGTATGGCTACATGGAAATGACTGTGCATCCACCAGTTAAGGGGAAAAGGAGGTTTGCAGAGGCAATGTTTTCTTGCTGGAGGCCTCATCTTTTACCTACTATCAATATCAAGCCGATGGCCGAGCCCCTCCTGGCTATTTGGCACTCAAGTGGCGAAGTAGATAGCTTTACGGTTCCAGAGAGGGATCTGTAAAGAGAACTATATGCCTGCTGCAAACAACCTTTAATCCATGAATGGAAGATTAACAATCAAACGGAAGGAATTCGCCGGGATCAGCAAAATATAAGAAATATCACAGGTGATAGAAGGTATGTTGACATGATAAACATAAACACAAACAGACGATGAATATGAAAGAGAAGAGACATAAACTGATGTTTCTGGGGATTTTCTGGATTTTGTAGATGTTTTTGGTTTATGGGGTTTTTCGAAGGTAAGGGGGTTGCTGAGAGATTTAGAACTAGGGAACCACTACTCTTGGATAACACCTTAAGAGAACTTAGCCAGCCATGGATTGAAAAACTTCTACTTGTGTATTAGCCCGATTTTGCTCTGCCTTCTTCCATGAATGGGAGTGGCTATTTATAATACAAGTGCCCCCGAGAGGGTGTGGCTGTAGTGAAGCCTTTTCTAAAAGTAAAGCTGAAACAAAGTAAAGCTAAACTAGTGGAGGAATCTTGCAGCCTTTGCAAAAGTTGTGTTGGCTGCTGGTGCCGACCTTATCGCTAAGGCATCTTCTTATCTCCTCGTGGGCGGCTACTCTTTTGGTCGCTTTCCCCGGTTGTCGGGTGAGTGCGCTGGATTTCTTTTGTGAGTGGACGAGGGTCCCGCCTGCGAAGCTTCTGGATTTGGGCCGGATGGGCTTGGGCCAAGATCCACCTTGTCTAAAAAGCCTTGGGCTATGTCTTCCCAATATACGCCATCTTCATGGTGCTGGTGAAGTGCGTATTGTAGTCTGTGTATGTGGTGAGGGTCCGTGTATTGAATCTGGTGTTGGAGAACCAGATCTGGATCTAAGTATGGGACTCCATTTTCTTTACAAAGCTTGATCTTCAAGAACTCGTTGTTGGTGATAGCCATTTCTATATCAGAATGCAGTGGATTTTCATGGACTAGAGAAAACGGGAGGCTGGAGAATTCTTCTGAGTTGTTGATGGCCACAATGGCCTGTAGTCTTGAATCAAAGTGCCAGTACCTGCGAAAAAGATAAACTGGATATGGGGTTAGTTCGCCGAACTTGAAGTACTTGTCCTGGTGGATCTCGATCCATGTCTTCCATTGGTTCAGTGGAGCGAACCAAGATAACACTTCTGCTAAATGAGAATGAGGTTTCCTGTGTGGTGTAAAAGTCTGGAGATCTCCAAGTTGGTCTAAATACTTGAGGAGCTCTTCAGTGGGAAATTCAAGTGCCATGGTATACTTGTGTAGTAAGTACCAGAAGAACCATTTTAACTCTTCAGGAAAAATACCCATTGGTTCTATAGGAATGGCCTTGAGGAAGGGGTAACAAGGATGTAATCCTTGTAGAGGGAACATCATTGGTCCATACTTGCAGAAAATTCTTTCCAGGTATTTCTGAGTCATAGGAACAGAGTTTTTCAAGGCTGTTTCTACATGTTCCTGATTGTCATAGTAGATGATCTCTGGAGGAAGAATTCTTCTCATGTCCATTTGGTGTGGCACATATGTCCGTATCATTGCCTGCAAGCTCGGAGTTTCTTGAAGTACAGGATGAGCTATATCAAAAGGCCTTGATAGAAAATCAGCTACAACACTGTTCTTGCCTTTGATATGTTTGACGGTGAAGGAATACTGGGAAAACCATTCTGACAGTCTGAGCAGCTGCGCATTGGGTATCTTCTTCTGTGTAAACTTGATCATGGATGGGAAAGAAGACATATCAGTTTCAATGATAAAATGATGCCCAATTAAATGGAATTCAAACTTCTTAATTCCATATTTGACTGCGAGGATCTCCTTGACAGTTGAATGGTAGTGCTGTTCAGCTGGGTTAAACTTCCCAGATTTATATGCACAGATTTGTCATTTTCCTTGCTTTTCTTCCATGAGAATGGCGGCCCAGAATTGGTCACTAGCATCTGTTTGAAGAATCCTTATTCCGTCTGAAGGAATCTGCAAGGGAGGAAGCATTTGTAAATGGGTCTTTAAATACTTAACTGCCTCTGTTTGGGCTGTTCCCCAGGGTTGTGATCCTTTTCTCAGCTGGGCTTCCAGTGGGCTAGTGTACCTGCTAATGTTAGGCACAAAATCTCTTAAGTAGTTAACAATTCCCAAAAATTGTTGGACCTGCTTCATAGTTAAATTTGAGTCCGGGAATTTTAACAGTTCTTGGGCTATATGTGGTCCTGGATGATATTGTCCATTTGAGAGTCTCATTCCCAAGAATTCAACTGATTGTTCAAATAGTTTCATTTTTCGTTCCGAAAGCATGATTCCATATTCTTTCACAAGGCCTGCGAATTTTTCTAATAATTGTTCATGTGAGGGCCTGTCTGGACTGAATAGTAGAATGTCATCTATATAAACAAGTGCAGAGTCCAGAATAGGTTCGAAAATTTTGATCATGGCATTCTGGAAAAGTGACGGGGCAGTCTTAAGTCCAAAAGGTAATACCGTCCAATGGTAATGTCCGTCTGGGATGCAAAATCCCGTTTTCCATCTTTCGTCAGGATGTATGCCAAGTTGCCAAAAGCCACTCTTAAGATCAAACTTAGAGAATATTTTTGCTTTGGCTAATGATGAGAATAGTGCTGTTCTTCTTGGCAAAGGGAATTTATCATCCTGTAAAAAGTGGTTGAGAGGCTGGTAGTTAATAACTAACCTCTTTTTTCCTCTGATCTGCTCGGAGCGTTTGTTCACATAGAACGCTTCACATGCCCATTGAGAATTTGATTGCTCAATTAATCCCTGCGAGAGTAGAGAAATGCATTCTGCTCTGGCTGCTTTAGTATCTTCAGGATTCATACCTGAGTGACTTGCTTTTGTGGGATTAATATCTTCATTTTGTTTGAATGGTAGCCTGATAAAGAACTTTTGGTTCTTCCATAATGGGTGTGGGCATTTCTGCAAAAATTCAGCATGGCTTTCTGCAAATGATGAGCTGAACAATTGTCTTGCCCTTTCTGCAGGCTCAATGGAAAATATTCGGGTCAGTGCTGTATAAGGCTTGAAATTTCCATGATACTTGAGGCCTGTGGTTAAGATCATTAGCTCTGGCAATTTCTGCATTATGTTCCATCCCAATACTATGTCTCTTCCAGGGAGATCAGTCACGAATAATGAAGATCTAATAATGCAATTATGGAAGAGCATGATCTTCAAATCCTTAGTCTTATGGTTAGTATGGAACAAGTCACCTGATGCAGCAACAAAAGACTTCTTGTATGGTACAAGGAATTCTTGCGGTACGATTGCTGGGTTGATCATACTTTCTGCTGCTCCTGTGTCTATAAAAGCAATAGCAGTGACTGGTCTTTGATACTTAGAGAAGTATACCTGAACTTTAACGTGAGGTGCTACATAGGAGGCCGCGATCAATGAGATTTGTCCTTTTGGAGTGCTTTCAGGAGGTTCGTCTCCTTCAGAATCTCCTGTAATGATAACTGTGCCATTATTGGATTCTTCCGAAGGCACTCTTCTTGATAGAAGAATCGGGAAGTCTCTCCTTATGTCTGCTGGATCGGGATAGGTACGGATAGTATAGATTCCCCTATGCCGATGTGTGGGAAGACTGTCTGAGTCCGTGCTTGATCCTGTAGAATATCCTTCAAGACAGCAAACAGTTTGCGAAGTTGGTTCATCATCCAAAGAAAATATGGATTCAAGATCATCATGTCGTAGGGAGGTTCGAGTGCATTCTTCGATTTGTGCAATCAGCTCCTTTTGCCTTTTAGGGCAGTTTTTCGCAAAATGTCCTGGCTTGTTACAAATGTAACATCGGGTTGACTTTCTCTGTGGACTTCCTTTTTTCCTAAACCTTAGGAATTTCTTCCACTTTCTTGGAAATCTTCGTGGCTTCTTTTGAAAGTCCTTTCTCTTATGGTGATCTTTCCCTCTCATCTTTGTTTTGTGTGGTTTGATACCTGGAGCACAAGAACACAAATCTCTAGAGGTACATTTAATCTTGTACCTGGTTTTCTTGGTCCTACAAACCTGGTCTAAGCGTTTGTCTTGGTTCAGAAATCCTTGGATGATTTCTTTCCTCTGGCATAACTCATTTACCCCCAAAAGAATTTCTTGTTGAATCTGTCCGACTGTTAGATCAGAAATTCTAACATTCTTACTGGCAAGACTTTTCTCTACCATAGCAGAGATGGGTGACTCAATCGAGGACAAGAAGACTGGTTTTAGTGTATTATCACCACCTAGGTGGAGGAATAAATGCAACATCCTGTGAAAATGCTTGTCCAAGTCTTTTACCTTGTAAGAACAACACTTACGCTGAAAGAATTCTGTTCTTTTTTCTTCCAGAATGTCTTGGGGATTTCCAATGAGATGTATGTGGAGGTTATGCATGAATTCGGGTAAAAGCATGTTTACCATCGGAATTTGATCCTGTTCTGAAAAAAGGTTCCACCATACTTGCAACGTTCCTGTAAAACTCGAAGTCAGTTCTGTAAGAATTTCTGAAGTGTTATACACAGTTACCCTGTTATGCAAACACCAGGCATAAAAGTCTTGTATGCGCTGAGACCATTTGTTTCGAGGGATATCATCAAAAGTAAACTTTATGCTTCCTATCCCACTTGGTTCATCAGAATGTACATCATCATTTCCATAGGGACTGGGTTCTGGTTCTTCTCTATCAGCCATGAATACATGAGGTAAAAGTGTGGTTAATTCTGAAGTAGTATCAGATTCCTCTGTGGAAGAAGGAGTATTCTCATATGCTGATGATGATTCGTCTGACTGTGAACTTTCAGAGGTACTCAATTCTTCATACCTATTTGTCATTAAAATCTGGGAAGGCATAAACTGTGGGGACTGTGCAAAATAACTTCCAATTGGATCATGATTATCGTAGTAATCATCAGAATTGCTATTATCAGAGAATATGGGTGAGGATTGATGAGCTGCTGATGTTACCCATTTTCTGGTGGGGCAATCAAGTGGGTTTAAAGGCTCTTTGTGTCCTTTGATCATCAATTGTTGTGTATGAGGATCTGGGCTTGATTGTGTCCCTGGGCTAGCCGACCTGTGTCTCTCAGCTGATTTAGAGCTGTCTGCTTTCTTTTTTCCTTCTTTGATTTCGTCCCTTTTTCTGATTTTCTTTTGTTGTTCTCTGATGACTTCTCTTATTTCTGCAGGATCCTTCTTGCCAATTTGTCCAAAAAGAGGATGAAGGTTAGTTGACGTCTGCATAAAAGAAGAAGATCTACTTCCAAAATCTAAAATATCCAAGGGTCGAGAGCTAGGATTTGCGCTTAAACCAAAGCTTTGAGGAGTAGACTGGGGTCTCCCAAAATTTAACAAACTGGAGACTTCTGGTTTCTGTGTAAGGTCTACTTGCTTTTCCTCTATAAGTTTTATTTGTCTTTTAAGCTTGGCGATCTCAGCATCTGGGTCTGACCTGAAATAGGATGGATATTTTCCCTTTTCAAAATCATCTAACCTTTTTTGGAGTGAGTGAAACATCTCCTGGTTCTTGTTATGCTGAGAGTCCATTTTTGCAGTGAGTCTGGCTTCTGTTCCTGTCAGAAGTTCCTGTACGGTGTCGATTTTCCTGCATATAGTATTGAGACCTGCATTCTGTGCTAAGGCATTTTGGCTTTGCCAATTAAGGACAGTTTCGGCAATACTATTTTTCATGGGATTTCCATGTGCATCAACATCTGTAGGAACAGGAATTTTGGAACAGTATTTAATACCATCAATAGTCTGCTCGTTCAGCGGGGGAAAATTCAATTCTCCCGGTCTTCCCATCATCATGATTTCAGGTGGACTCTGGATGGTGGGTATGACTTTCATGGCTTCTTGAGCACAGTTGGTGGTTGGCGCAGTTTCTTGTGCTAGGATTACCTGTTCAGAGGGATTTTTTCTCTGCCATTTGAAAATATTTTTATAGCAAGGTAATACCTTAGAGGGCTGTTTCTTGGGTCTGTGTCTTGAGGCCTGGTCCATCAGAAATTGCCAATCTCCGTAATTATCTGATGGGGTTGTCGTTGGTATTTGCGGAGCAGTGTCTGCCTCATTATCTGGCTGATCATCTTGATCATCATCACTATCAGTGTCAGAATCAGGAAGATTTTTGTATTCTGACCTTTTCTTGCCTCTGGTGTCTTCATCATCACTGTGGAGATGATCTTCTTTGCAACCACAAACCTCTGAGGTGCAGACATCCCAATAGCAGTGGCCTGTTTCAGGATCCTTGAATTGATAAGTCTCTTTTCCCTGTCCATCAAAAGAATGTATTATCCTGTTCAAGGAGTCAGATTTCCTTCGACGGGGAACTGGTTGGATCATAAACATAGTTGGGAAAATTGAGGGAGTTGTTGCTGGTTTTTCGTGTGATCGATCAAACTGAATGATCACAGTTCCATCCTTTTCCTTTATGAATTTTGGTTCTGATGACTGGATTGGCTTGACTTGCTGTTGTGTCTGCTCATAGTTTGTAATCCATCGTTCTGGGAGGAGTTTGAGTAATTCTGCTCTAGTGGTCCGTCTGGGGATGTGCAAGCATGTCGTAGCCTGTGACTGGTGATAATCAGCCTGAATGAATAAAGAATCATTAGACTCATCAGGGACTTTCAAATCTATTGCATGGTTCTGCACCCTGTAAGACATCTGGTAGTGCAGTGTGGCTTCAATGGAATTTGGGTCTTGCTCAGGGCCAGCTATCTGTATTTGGACCTGTAAAGCTGCAAGAACTTTGGGATCTCTCAGAGATATGCAGAAGTTTGGATACAGTGTTACGAAGACAGTTCCTGCATTTAAAGTGGTTTCTATTGTCCCAATGCACGCATGTTGGTACTCCATATATCTGGACTCTAGTAGAGCCATTCTTGCCGTCACTGGTAGTCCTTTCCTGCCATTGTAGGTTAGTGCAAGTCTAATGGCACCGAAATGAAGATGGGTGTATCCTTTGCAGATCCATTGTTGTGGAAAATCTGTTGGCAACTGAAGGGATACAAATTGTTCCTTGTGTGAGGCAAAGATGGGGTGCTGGCTAAACTTGCTAACCTGCACATATTCAAGAGCTTTTGGATTGGGTTGCTGAATAAGAGTTCTTATTCTCTTGATGGGACTGAACGATGGTTTGCAAAAGGCAGTGTATGGGTTCAGGAAGGGAATGGTGGTGCTTGCAACTTGGTTGTTGTCAAAATCTTCATGAGCGATCTCATATAAACCTGCAAGCTTGTCAGAGGTGGATTTACGAAACGAAGGGTTGGAACTCAATGTGATGGGAGCATTCATCATGGTGGGGCTCATATGAGTGTTATCCATGGTGTTGAGGGCAAGGTGCTTCTCCAGGAAGATGGTTCAAGGGAGAAGGGGGCAGTCAATATCTCTGGAGGGGTATCCATGGCTGGGCAGTAGGCAATAACGGCAGGCAGGGGCACCAGTCTCACAGATTCTCTCTCTCTCTCTGAAAAGAAGGGGAAAAAGGGGCACACCGACTGGCTCTGATACCAACATACTGCTGATTAGAAACAACTTTGCAAAATGACGCGGAAGCTGAGTACATGAAGGTAGGTTACAGACACAAGACCAAGTTGAATCTAAACAGAGAACAGGATCACAAGGGGATACATGATTTACAAGAAGATGCGGAAATACATAGTTTGGAAAAGGATAGGGAAATAACTTTAAACATTGGATAAGTACAAAAGCCACTTAAGGTACCAAGCAAGATACTTGCGGTACTGGACATATTTACGGAGCTTTATCCATCCGGCACATAGCTCCCATGAATCCAGGAAGACCCATTCTTGTCCTGGTTCCATACACTCAAAATAAGAAAGTTGGGAATCAAAAGAACAGATGACACACTTTCTAGACTTATACTCGATGTAGTGATCGAGTAAGTACAAGACACGATTAATCCTTTGAAGGGTTTTCTTTTTCTTCCATAGGGGCTCGCCGTAATAACGACGTATGCTAAGAAAATGGCTACGCAGGATTTCACAGTCAGGAAAAGGAGGTTTGGGAAAGCATTGCTTTCTGGAAGGAGGTCTCATCCTGCTTACTATCAATGTCAAGCCTGCGGCCGAGCAGCCCTCCTGGCTATATGGCACTAGTGGCGAAGTAGATAGCTTTACGGCCACGGGGACGCTACCAAGATAACAATTCTTAGCAAACAATCTTTTCTTGATAGAAAGCCTGGAGTAAACAAAGTCGTAGCAATATCGCAAAACTTTAAGCGATTATGGAAGAAAGAACACACTTTGAAAGGAAAACACAGGATTTACTGAAGAAGATATAGAGTGATGATGAACAGGAGGACATACAAACTGGAAATCTGGGAATAGCATAAAAACACGATAATAAATAAAAGAACAGTTTCTCTGAGAAACTGGAGAAGAATCATCAAAAGAAATTAAAGAGGAATTCGCTGGGATCAGCAAAACACAAGTAATATCAAAACTTGTTTTTGGAATTTTGGGGTTTTCTGGATGTTTTTGGTTTTATCGAAGGTAGAGAGATCATCGAGAGATTGGAGAACTAGATACCTTCCTGCCCTTTGTTATTGCCCAGATGAGTTTAGTTGCTCATGGATGGGAGAAAATGGAAATTGTGTATTGATCAGTTTTTCTCCTCTGCCTTCTATGCTTACAGGATGGATCTATTTATAGATCAAGCTGAAAGGAAAAAACTAGGTCGTGGTTGTGCCACGTTACAATTTACTATTGTCTATAAGTGCTAGCTGAGTCACAACCTTATCTCTTTGTCCTTTTCGCACATGAATTACTGTTGTTAGTCTTCGTCTGTCTTGGGGCGCTTTCCATGTGGGTCCGACCATTTTGCCGACAGTCTTTTTTGTCGTGAGGTTCTTCGTCTTGGGTTTGACGTAGATCCTGGGCCTGGTGGAGATCTTGGGCCGAATGATGATCCTGGTATGGTGCTTGGGCTTGGAAGATTGAGGTTTTGTATCATATCTTCAGCGATCACATCCCAATCTATCTGTTCTTGTACAAAAGTTTCCAGGGCTTGAGATAAATTCCATGTCTGTGCAAGGTCATCTCTAGCAATCTGTTGAATCAGCAGCTCTTCCCCTGTTAAAGGAACCATGGCATTAAGCTGGAAGAGCTTATTAGTAAGACATGTCCTGCTATAAAGCATATCTCTTTGTTCTGAATGCTTGACTTTATGTGGAACTTCCCATGGATGTGGAATCCGGTCGTCTACTTCATAATATCCATAATGTATGGCTATTGAATAGGGCAGACAGGCAAAGTGATCAACGGTATTTATAGCAACTAAAGAGGTTACTTCACTGTCGTAATGCCAATTCCTGTGAAAGAGGTATATGGTGTATGAAGTGATCCCTGGCCACTTTTGAAATCTGTTGGCCTGTTCTTCGAACCAAACCTTCCACTGGGATAAAGGGGAGAACCAGTTTAAAACTTCTGCTAGGTGAGCATGAGGATGTTTTGAAGGAGAATATGAGAATAGATCTCCAAAACTCTCCAAGTATTGGAGTATTTCTAATGCTGGGAATTCAAAGGCTACTGTGTGAGCATGGAAAAAATACCAGAAGAACCATTTTAGTTCAGTGGGAAACCTATCAGTAGGCTGTATGAGAAACAAGTGTAGAAATGGACAGGTAGGATGAAATCCTAGCCTTGGGAAGAATATTTGTCCATATTTCCGGAAAGTCTGCACCAAATAATATTGCATTTGTGAGTATGGGTGAGATATTATTTCCATGGCGCAATCAAACCTGAGAATTTTGTTCCATTTGTATATTTCTGGAGGCAGAGAGCTTGTCTGATTTCTTCTTGGTGTACTTTGGATGTGAGTAGTGAACATCGCTTGTAGTTTGGCATATTCAAGGAGTTGTGGATTGACTGTATCAAAGGGTCTTGAGAGGAAGTCAGCTACCACATTTGATGTTCCTTTGATATGTCTTACCGTATATGAGTATTGTGAGAACCACTGTGATAGTCTCAAAAGTTGAGCATTTGGGACCTTTTTGGTGTTGAGATTCATCATGGAGTCAAAAGCTTTGAAATCTGTCTCTATCATGAAATGATGTCCCATTAAATGGAATTCAAGCTTCTTAATTCCATATTTGACCGCTAGAATCTCTTTGCTGCTTGAGTGATAATGCTGTTCAGCATTGTTGAACTTTCCTGATTTGTGGGCACATATCTTTCTGGCTCCATCAATTTCTTCCAAAAGAATGGCTGCCCAGAAGTCATTGCTTGCATCTGTCTGTAAAATTCTTGTTCCACCAGATGGAATTTGTAATGGGGGCAAATTCTGAAGATTCTTCTTCAAGTATTGGACAACATTGGTTTGTTGTTGACCCCATGGAGATGCATTTTTCTTGAGTTGAGCTTCTAATGGGCTAGTATACCTGCTGATCTCAGGAACAAAATCTCTGAGATAATTCACAATACCTGAAAATTGTTGAACCTGTTTTGTGGTCAATGGTGAGTCTGGGAACTTTAGCAGTTCTTGCGGAATCTGTGATCCTGGGTAATATTGTCCATCTGCTAACCGCATTCCCAAAAATTCAATAGTTGTTGTGCAAAGCTGAACTTTCTTCTCAGATAGCATAATCCCAAATTGGTGTACAATTTGGTCTTCGCTGAAGAGTAAGATGTCATCAATATAGATGAGTGCAGAAGACTGTAGAGGTTCGAAAATACTTATCATGGCCTCTTGGAATAATGAAGGGGCTGTCTTTAAGCCGAATGGTAAAACTCTCCATTGGTAATGGCCATTGGGTATGCAGAAGGCTGTTTTTCATCTGTCATCGGGATGAACACCTATTTGCCAAAAACCGCTTTTGAGGTCAAACTTAGAGAATACCTTGGCCTTTGAAAGTGAGGAGAACAGAGCTGTCCTATTTGGAATAGGAAACTTGATGTCTTGTAGAAAGTGGTTCAACGGCTGGTAGTTGATAACCAATCTTTTCTTTCCTTGATTTTGCTCTGATCTTTTGTTGACGTAAAATGCTTGGCATGCCCATGAAGAACTGGAGTGTTCTATCAATCCTTGATGTAGAAGTAAGTTGCATTCGCCAATTGCTTGTTTTGTGTCTTTAGGAGTCATACCTGGATTACTAGCCTTTGTTGGATTCACATCTTCGTTCTGCTTGAACGGAAGTCTGACGAAAAACTTTGGATTGGTCCACAATGGGTGTGAGCATTTTGTCAAGAAATCCTGATGATCTGATGCAAAGGATGGTCTGAATAGTTCCAAAGCTTGTTGTATTGGTTGAACAGAATACATTATGTTTTCATGGGTGTATGGCTTGAAGCTCGATTTGTGTCTTATGCCAGTAGCTAGCAGTCTGAGGCTGTGAAGTTGGTGAAGTAAGTCCCATCCGATAACAAGGTCTTTTCCTAATAAGTCACTTGCTACTATCTTTTCAGATATGGAGCATGTAGGGAAAAGCATGACTCTTATTTGCTTGGTCCTTAGGAATGTCTAGAAGTTCTTTCCTGAGGCTCCCTTGTATGTATTCACTTGTGGGACTAATAGTTCTTTTGGAACTATAACTGGGTTGATCATACTTTCAGCCGCTCCAGTGTCAATAAAAGCTATTGCTTGAACTGGTCTGGGGTACTTTGAAAGGTAGATTTGTACCTTGACATGCGGTAAGATGTTGGAGGTAGCTATGAGAGGAGTTCTTGGTTCTGTAGTTTCTTCAGAATCTGGTCCTGTGGACTGGATTTCCAAGTTGGTGAAGGATTCACATGAGGGGATTCTCCTCGTAGCAAAACTAGCCTGTCATGAGAATGGTTGAGGGAACCTTGTGACCGAGGTGATGGTATAGATACTGCAATAATCATTGTCTTCTGAGGAGGAGTATTTTCCCAGTGGAGCTTGTCTAGGTTCTAGACAGTAGACTATTTGCTCCGATGGTTCCTCGTCAAGGGAGAAGACTGATTCTATATCATTGTCTTCTAATGAAATACCTGTAACCCTTTCAAGTTGGGCGATGAACTTCTTCTTCTTTTTGGAGCAGTCTTTTGCAAAATGTCCTGACTTATTGCAGACATAGCATTTGTCTGTTTTCCGTGTTGGGAAGCGTCTATGCTTGAATCGGAGATAACGCTTCCTTGGTCTGGGAAAGATTTTCTTTCTTGTTGTTTTTTTGACAGGATCTTTCCTCTTTCTTTGTCTGAAGTGTTTCTGTGAAGAGCTTCTAAATTTTCTTCTGGATGCTTCTTTGTCAGGAAAATCTGGGCATTTGCATAAATCTGTTTTGGTACACTTAGTAAGGTACCTGGCTGGTTTGCAGGCCATGTCAAGTCTTTTGTCATGCCTGAGGAAGTCTTTGATAACGCTTCGCCTTTGGCAAAGTTCACTAATTGCAAAGTGAACTGTTTGGATGATCTGTCCAACTGTTAGATCCATAACTCTTAAGCCTTTAGCAGTTAATTCTTTTTCTACCAGTGAGGAGACTGGCTCTGTGAGTGAGGATATGAAGACTGGTTTGAGGGCATTGTTTGCCCCAAGATTTATGAACAATGTAATCATCCGCTTGAAGTGTCGATTGATATCTTTCCTTTTGTATGAACAGCAGCGTCTTTTGAAGAATTATTTCCTCTGATCTTCAGTCAGATTGTCTGGACTTCCTATAAAGTTCATGTATAGCTGTGCAAGAAATTCTTGAAATGAAAGGCTTATCAGCTGAATTTGAATTTGTTCTGTCAGTTGATTCCACCAAGTTTGTAGCATTCCTCTGAACTTGGTTGTCAATTCTGAAAGTATTTCAACTGAGGAAGTTACCGTTAATCTCTTCTGGAGACACCATGCATAGAAATCTTTAAATCGCTGCGGCCACTGATCTATGTCAATATCATCAATTGTGAATTCAAAAGATCCTCTGTCTTTTATTGTCTGGTTTGGCCGGTCTTCCATGGAATTATCTGAAGAGCTTTCTGGTTACCTGTGGTTGATTATCAGCCATGAAGGCTAGAGGTATTTCACAGAATTCTGATTCAGTGGAATATTCTGATGTTGGCTGAGCCTCTGAACTTTCAGTCAATGTTTCTGAGAAGGATGATTCGGAAAATTCTTCTGATGGTTTCTTGGATGGCTCTTCGCTTGGCGATTTTGCCATAAAAATTTCTACTTCGTCTGAGTCATCTTGAAAAATATCCCAAGGATCCATAGAATAATGTATCCTTGTATCTTTGAGAAAATGTTTTGGCCTGTCTGCTTTCATCCAATGTGGAACAGAAACTGGGGGATGGTTTTGCAGCTTATCTTCCTTTATCAGTAGCTGCTGAGTAGGCATTTGTTCTGAAGAGCTATCACTGCTTTGTGATCTTGTAGGGCTAGGAGATCTTTGTCTTTGAGAGGATCCTGGCATTTTTTGCTTTCCCTCTCGAATCTCGACTCTTTGTTGTTCTTGTTTTTGTTTCTCCTGTCGAGACATGCTCTTCTGTCGTTCTTGTTTCTGTTGCTTTCTGGCAATCTCTCTAATGTCTGCAATATCCTTTTTAGTTGGGTCCCCAAATAAGTAATGACCTCTAGCATGTTCTTCTAATGGAGAATAGGAGGATGTCCTTCCTATATCCATAAAGTCTGATCCTCTGGATGAAGGCTTTTCTCGAGCCGCCTTGATGAGTCTCTTTAATCTGGCAATTTCTTCATCTGGATCTGATTGAAAATGTGGTGGATATCGTCCTTGTTCGATATTATCCAGTGATTTGAGAAGAACTCTTAATACTTCATGGGTCTGGTCATGATGCTGGTCTAGCTTCTGGGAGATTTTAGTACTTTGTGACTCAATCTGACGATACAGATTGTATTCTGTCTTTTCTATGCGATTTTCCATCTTTTCCACTTTCTTGTGGATTATCTTTAATGCTTCATTCTGGGAGATCGCATTCTGGCTCTGCCAATTGAGTACTGTTTCTGCAAGGCTGTTGCGCTGTGTATTTCCTTGTGCGTCTACAGCTGTGGGTATTGGAATTTTCGACGTGTATCTGACGTTGTTGACTGTATGTTCTTCAAGGGTTGGAAACACTAGTTCTGACTGTTCTGGTTGCATCATCATGACTTGTGCAGGAGCATGGATGCTGTTTTTGTAGTACTTTTGGAGCTGTACTTCCTGAGAACAGGTCTGAATTTTCATAGGCAAGCTCTCTTCTGGAGTTGATTTTGCCTTTCTCTTTGGTTCAGAAAAATGCTCATTTCCAAATGTCAAAGGATTCTTTCGTTTCCATTTGAGGATGGGCTTGTAGCAAGGCAAGATCATCTGTTTTTGCTTCAGCGGACGTCTCGTGTCTTTGGACAAGTCTTCGAAATTTTGCCACGCCTGGTGTTGGTGTGCTGGTACTGATGGTGCTTTGTCCATGAACTCATTTTCCCATCCTGTGGGAATGATTGTTTCTGAATATGGTTCAGGAGATGGTACTCCATAGTTGACGATGTAGTCAAATTTTCCAGAGGGTTGTCCAAGGAGTCCAACTGTAGGATCATATCGTTGATGCAAAGATGAATCTTTCACCATCTTTCTCTTTGTTGACTGTTTATAGGAGACTTCTTCTTCGGAGTCAGAGTCATTATCTGGCTCTGGGAGATTTCTCCTTGTCTGGCAGCTTATCTTACTCCGTTTCTTGGAGTAATCTGGTGTTTCACAATCGTCACAGTCGCAATAGTCTGGGCACCTTCCTACGTCCCAGTAGCAATGCTGTGATTGAGGATCTCGGAAAAAGAACGTCGGATTGTCGTGTCCGTCAAAGGAGTGAATGATCCTGTTTAGGGAGTCTGGCTTTTTCCTTCTTGGCACCGGCTGTATCATAAACATTGTTGGGAAAATGGGAGGTGTTGCTGGCTCTTTTCCTGACGAGCGATCAAACTTGATTGTAACCGCTCCTTCTCTATCTCTCGAGAAGGTAGGAGTGGTAGACTGTATTGGTGAAATAGGCACAGTCCTTTTCTTGATTTGCTCGTAGTCTGTCACCAATTTTTCTGGCAGAAGCCTCAAGAGTTCTGCTCTTGGAATTTGCCTGGGGATATGGATGCATGTTGGAGCCTTCTGATTATGATAGTCGGCCACAATGAGCAGGGCATTCTGGGCATCATTTGGCATGCTTATGTCCAAAGCATGGTTCTGAACCCGGTATGCCATCTGATAATGAAGGGTGGCTTCAATGGAATCTGATTCCATTGTGGCTCCACAGAGTTGCAGTTGTACCTGCAAAGCTGTTAGCACCTTCGGATCCCTGAGAGACATGCAGAAGTTAGGATAAAGGGTCACGAAGACCGTTCCTGCATTTAGTGTTGTCTCAATTGTTCCAATTACTGCATGTTGATATTCCATATATCTTGTGTCCAAAAGGGCCATTCGGGCAGTCACAGGCAGTCCTTTACGTCCATGATATGTCAAGGCGAGTCTTATGGCTCCAAAATGGAGATGGGAATATCCCTTTTCAGTCCATTGTCCAGGAAATTCTGCTGGCAGTTGCAGAGATACAAATTGTTCTTTCTGTGTTCCAAATATTGGGTGTTGACTGAACTTACTTGTCTGGATATATTCAAGGGCTAATGAGGCAGGCTGTCTGATTAATGTCCTGATCCGTCTTATGGGTCCTGCAGAGGGCTTATGGAAAGCCGTATACGGATTAAGCAATGGCAGTTCAGTATTAACCACCTGATTAGCGTCACAGTCCTTGTGTGATATTTCATACAATGATTCTATGCTGGCATTAGAACGGCGAAAGGAGGAAGATGGTTCAAGGGAGAAGGGGGCAGTCAATATCTCTGGAGGGGTATCCATGGCTGGGCAGTAGGCAATAACGGCAGGCAGGGGCACTAGTCTCACTGATTCTCTCTCTCTCTGAAAAGAAGGAGGAAAAAGAGGCACACCAAATGGCTCTGATACCAAGCTACTGCTGATTAGAAACAACTTTACAGGATATAAGAGGAAGCAGAATATACTATTAAATTAAAAAGAAGAATATACTTAGGAATATTATTTGAATTAATATTAAACTATTTACCTAGTAAGAGAAACCATAAGAAGTCAAAAATAATATATTTTTCCTATATATGGAAATTATATAACAAAATTAGAATTTCCATATTAACAAGATTAAGCTAATAAGAAATATACAATAATCATACAACTCACATGAATTTTGTTCAGATACAATGACAAACTTATTTGGAATGAATCAATTCATTTGGAAATAAATAATTGATTTTCCTTGTATAGAAGGTTGCTTATGTAGTTTGATCGAACTTTCTATAATGCTCTATCGTAGGATTAAAATATCCAATTATTACAAAATTAATTTTGGATATTCCCCAACGGATATATGCACTAGCCCATGATCAGATTTCTCAGGTTGGGAATGAAATTTCTAACTATAGAAAGTTGTTGTTCGAATCTGACTCCAACCTTTTCTAATGCGATATCTTGAGATTGGAGAATCTGATTGATACGAAATCAATTAGAGATTGTTCCAAATGATTTATGCATTATGGGAATGCTTCTGGTCGTAATTTAAATTTAGTAAAATAAACTTCCTTAATAACAGAAGGAGGTGACTACAGTAAGTTCAACGTTGGTGAAGCCGCTCCAGAGACGCTGGTGGTTACGGATCCAATGGACTCGACCGAAACACTATCCGTAACGTCAGACTGTGTGCAATAAGGCCTAGGGAGAAGGGTCACTGGTTGACGAGTCATCGTACAGAGTTGGTCAGAGAGAATGAGTCTGTAGCAGGCGTAAGCGTTCAGGGATTGACAACCTTTTGTAGTTGTTTATCTGTCTATTTGCAGCAAGTGTCCATTGATGAAGCCACTCTGTGGGCGTTAGTGACTATAGATCTGAAGGATTGGTTGGGAAGCTGTCCGTAACGTTAAGCTACGTGCAGCAGGACCTTAGTGAAGGTTGCTGGCTGGCGAGTCCGCGTACAGCAGGTCCAGGAGAAGGAGTCCGTAGCAGGCGCAAGTGGTGAGGGACTAGTAACCTCTTGTAGACTTCTATCTTTCTATTTTTCAGGTTAAATTGAAAATACAAAAATAGAAGTCCATCAGATGACGTCCGAACACGTGGAGGAAGCGCCATCAAGCCTGATCACGGATCCATAGAAAGGATAGCCCGCTACTGAGTCACAGAAGACTGAAGCTTCCAGCCAGGGTTCTGTGCTCGCTGAATTTAGTTGATTTCCTTGTGATTCGATTAGACGCATCCCAATCTTAGCAAGAGAGTTTCTTACATTTGTTAAGTTAATCTTACCGCCTCGTGGTTAAAGAAATTGTTTTCTTTCACCACAGAAGGTTCTACCTTCTACACTGTAATCTATACTTACAAGTATTAGTGAAAACTGCTGAAAGTGGATGTAGGCGTATTTGCTGAACAAACATTGTGTTCCGATTTGTCTTTAAGCTTCAGTAAATCACATAAGCTAAGTCTTTCGTTGTGAGGGTTCTGTGAGTTTTTCGCGAAAATTCTATTCGTGCTAAAAGACTAATTCGCCCTCTCTTAGTCACAATTAAAGGGCCAACAAATTCTAACACAATAAATAAAAAAACTTACAGTTTTTGTAGTTTTAGTTTGTGAAATAAGATTTGCAAATCAAGTGTGCTCGCTAAAAGGCAAGAGGTTTAATGGACATATGTAAAAAAAATTAAAGTTGGCTCAAAGTAAAAGGAAATTTGACCAAGAGAGATTTGAGTAAGCCAAAATTAGATTGGATTGATTCTGAAATTCAATCCAACCGATTGTTGTTTGAAAGGCCACGAGTAATATAAGTGACTAGATGGGCATAGTCTAGGTCAAAAAGTATTTTAGAATTATATCAAATAGTTCTGTCCCATAAGTAAAAGGAAGTAGGCCAACTTAATATATGGTTGAGAAAATATGAGTCAATTGGGTTATAAAATGAGCTTGAAATTGAGTAATCCGTTCCGCTAAGGTCAACTTAACTCAAATTAGGTCAACTTAACTTAAATTAGTTGATTTGTTAGCTCAGTTAATTGCCTTCATGGGTGATAGGTTTCAGAAAATATTAACCCAACTTAAGTATACAGAGGGTCAAATGTATTTGTGATCGCCAAGAAGTTCCTACTTAATAAATGGTGTGTATGAACATCTCAGTTGTGTGCAAATTATATGATTTGAGTATTTGGTCTCGCTAGGATTTATTATTAATTAATTCTCGAACCTAATAGTAAAAGCAATTGTGTTTTGAATAAAATAGTAGGAGTTTATAAAAATCCTTTATTTTTAATCACAAATAGTGATTTATTCTTTATTTGTAGTAGATGTCGACTAACTTTCATCGCGAAGTATTTTGGAGAAAGAAAATATCATCCATGGACAGAATTATCTAGATTGGTACATGAGGCAGTAGATTGTACTGAAACAAGCAAGAAAATTTCATATTCTAAATTATGAACCACCGGTTATGCCCGGTGCGGATACTTCTGAAGCAAATCAGATCATTTATGATCATTATGTGAAAGATGTTATTGATGTGCAATGTCTCATGTTGTCTACAATATCTCTAAAGTTAGAGAAGAAATATGTATATATGACCGCTAGAGAGATAAATTTCCATTTGTGCGAGCTCTTTAAAAGAAGTGTCCAGACTAAGAGATTTGAAATCCTTCGAGCATTTTTTGTGACTAAGTTGCAAGTAGGAATCCCCAGTTGGGTGTCATCTACTCAAGATGCTAGGTATATTGAGAAGCTCGCAAGTTTGGTCGTAAGACAGACACTCATATGGCAGTTGATGTCATTCCGTGTTTGTTACATCCATCATTTGCTCCATTCGTGATGAACTTCAATATGAACAACATGAAGAAGAGTCTTGCTCGCATGTTAACTATGCTCAAGACTGTAGAGAAAGACTTGAAATAGAAAATCATTACAAGCGCTATGTTGATCAAAAATACCAACAAGAGAATGTGCATAGGGAAGTTCAACCCTAAGGTCAAGAAACCGAACGTGTCAACACACTCGGGCCAAAAGCCCAAATTAAAAAAGGGTCAGTAGATTCCCCAATATGATAACGAAAAAGCAATATGCTTTCATTGTGGCAAGAAATGTCATAGGAAGAAGAATTGTTATATCTTCCAAAAAAAGAACACAAGTAGGGCTATGCTTCAAGTTTCATGATTGAATACAATTTTATGTTTCGTCCTCATGAGCCTAGATTCGGGATGTAGTTCTCATATCTGTGTGGACTTACATGGACAAAGTGAATGTAGATAGTTATCCAAGGGCGAGATGCACCTACGAGTGGCTAATGGAGCACGGATAGATGCATAGTTGTCGAGACTTATAAAATAAGTTTACTCAATGGACTTGTTTTGAATTTAAAAACATGCTGTCCTCCCCGAAGCATCCCGTCGCTTAATACGCCCTTCCTCGTCTCTAGGCGCCTAGCTATTCACCGTAAGCATTTCCTCGTTTAAATCTCGCCCTTAACTTTACTTTAAGTATATGCCATCATAAGGTGCTGCTAAATGAAGGATACGTCCATGAATGATAAATCATATATCGAACTGCCGAAAGACCAAAAAGTTGGTTGGAAAAGAGGGGAAAGCTCTCCGTTCCTTGTTCTCCTGTAGCTAGATCCTCCGAAACCACAAGATTCTTAGTTAGAATGGGATTCCAACTAAGCACCCTTTGAGATTTTGAGAAGAGTTTGCTCTTTGGAGAGCACAGTATGATGAAAGTTGTAAGCTGTGTTCAGGGGGAGTTTTATTCAAGTTTCTCGAAAAACGTCATATCGGTGTTCAATTTAGATACCAAAAGTTTTTTTTTATTTAAAGACAAGGCGTATTCCTTTTATTTGAATGGTGTACTCTACATGGATTATTAAACAGTGATATATATATATGTTTTAAACTTACATGAACTGATACATTGCATCAAGAATAAGAAACAAAAAATGCATGACTCAAACCCAACTTGCTTTTAGCAATGTAGACTTGGTCATATAAACAAGAAACGCATTAGTAAATTACTTAGTGATGGGTATTTCGATTATTTTAAACTAGAATCTATAGATACATATCAAATAGAATATGTTTCTTTCCATTCCTCGTGAGCCACTTATTTCTTCGAAACAAGAGATCAAAGTGATTTTCCTCCTTTTTCCCAATAAGTCGACAGCCTTACACCATTGGGATGCTTCGAATAAACTAGAGTACATATAGGACACACCATGAGTGTCCTATATCATTTAAATACATATAGGACACACCATGAATTTCCAAAAACTCCCTAAATACGACCCCTAACTCACTGTTTGAAATAGCAGGACTAAAATTAAAAAGAAATCATTGTGTATAACAAACTTTCCTATAGTTTGTCAAAGTCGTTGCCCCAAACAGTGATTTTATGTATGTCACATAAACTTGTTGTTTGGAACGACTTTGACAAATTACGGCAATGTCGTTGTTACAAATAGTGGCAAAAGCGCACTTAGGCAAAGTTTGCCAAGTGCGAGAGCGTCCTGGTGCTTGATGAAAGTTGTTAGAGACAACGACTTTGAGTGTCGATGATCCGACACTAGAACCCCTCCACTAGGGATGGATTTTTTCTTAAGTCTCCTATGTCGTGCTTCGCCCATTCCCTCCTGTTGCTTGTCGTTGTCATCACACTTCTCACTGACGTTTCTCTCGAACCCTTGTCTCCCAAAGCTCGCTTTTGCTTATGCGTGAGTATCCCTTGTCGTAGTACTTTCTTTCCATCTCCTTGTCAAATTTCACCAATTCGTGCCTCCATAAGGTTAGTGTTAGTTTTAGTTACGTAATTTATTTTAGGTTAGGGATCGTTGGCCCAATTTGATTTAGGTTAGTAATAGTTAGCCGAATTTAAGGATGTGGGTAATTATTAAGGTTAGGCGATTATTTATAAATTTTAGGTTAAGGGTTTAGTTTGGTGTTCAAATTCCAACTACATTCAATAATATTTGAAAGTCTACTATTACAAACAACGATTTCATGCATATGTGGTGAACGCCATCAAGTCGTTTGTAACAGTGACTTCTTGGGATTTGAAAGTCGTTATTACAAACAGCAACTACCATGATACAAGGACGGTTGTCGCTTCGCCCACACCTCAACCACTGTCACCTATTGGAGGTCTCAACTTGCTGATCATCGAGTAAGCGAGGCGACGATGAGCACCGAACAACGCGTCTCTCAGGCTACGAAAGGCAATCAGGCGACAAGCAGTCCGAATGACTATTACGATCTGGCTGCTCAGGTCTGACAACTTGCACCCCAAGAGTCGCGCCTGCTCCACTACACTGCTCCACCATCTTTGCAGATCTTGTCGAGAGAAAATAATATATTTCCCTTCCTTATCTTCTGATGCAATCTTTTATTTTATTTTATTTCCCTTATCTTTTATTTTGTTTCCTTTATTGTCTTGCCATAGCCAGCTTATATAAGCCTTTGCATTGTAAGGATTAAAAAACCCAGATTATTTCAATCTGAATGAGTGGAAGTGTATCAACCGGTGGTGGTGTTCATGTATCCTCCGTGTTATTCCTCGCCCTCGTTCTTGTTCACGGTGGTGTGTCTATATCCGTGTGACAGGCGAGTTCTATCGGAGTCTTCTTTCACGGTGGTGTATCTGTATCCATGAAAGTTGATCTCAACCTTTCCTTCGTACCCGTCCATTCAGCCATCCCGTTTCATTATTTACCCTTCCGACCATTCCCACGTCACTCCATTTCGCGCCCACAGTGACGTTCCCCATCATTTTGGTATTGGAATCATCTTTTCCTTGCAATCCCCGCATCATACCATACTTAAAAAATTAAAAAGGGGACGTAACTCGGATGGTTGCGGGTTACTTAGCATGCTAGAGGTATGAGGTTCAGATGCGGGGAATCAATCCCTATACCTCGTGTGCTAAGGATTAACCTCACCGTCTAAGCTACATATCTTACTATGATAAGAAAGGATCTACCATCAGGGCTACATTGGAGAAAAGAGAATCTACCATCTGAGCTACATATGGCGTAAAGATGTGAGGGATTGAACCTTAGCTCTATCATTCAAACTACGTCCCTTGTAAGTCAATGTTACAAACACATGCATGAAGCCATTGTTCGAAACGAACAATGCATCAAAATCGCTTTTTAAATCGTAAACGGCAAATTATTCTTCAGATTAACCGTATGTAGGAACGAAGCTCGGCTAACCACGACTAATGACCTCCCACGCCTTAATTTCCAAGGATCCATCACCACACAATACTACCAGGAAGTAGCAACTTGTTTTTCAGTAACCCCACAATGCGCCACGAACATTTGATATATTGACTATTCAAATCATGGACATCGCACCCGACAACACAAATCCGAACTCAGGAAGTGGGTATTAAGGAAACCAATCGAAACATTTTATGCCTATTGTCACCTCTGAGATCCTACATGCTCATTGGTTCAGGGCTGGGAGCACTGAGAATATCCAGCAGCGAATTCTGTGCGGGAATCTCCTCATGCCACAGAGGGAGGGTATCGCCAGGGTAAAAGTTTCTGGTGACTCCATCCGCATTGATCTGCAACAGTTTCAGAAGAAACTACTGTTCAGCCACATTCTACAACTACAAAACAGAACCATGAAAAGTTGAATATAGAACTTACGACGACAGTCCGGACCACACCGCCGCTGGCACCATCTCGTGCAATTGCAAGAGAAACTGCTTTCACCACGAGACTCTGCAAAAGCAGTCCATATTAATATCCCTGATGTTCAAATCGCTAAAATGCTACCCGTCTATCATCACACTTCTAATGCGGACCAGACTTGACCAGTCATGATAGAATTCTTCCAACAGAGATTAGATTTCACATTCTCTACATTGGTCTAGACAAGAACAGAAGTTCGATGGAAGGCATTGCAAGAAATCATTATATGGACAATACTGAAAAGCAAATTTTCAAGGGACGAAGCCAGGACAACTAAGGTTTAAGGATTCACTCCTCCTCTAGAAAGTTAATACTTTATCATACCTCGGCCTCTTCCTTCGTCATCCCCTCTTTCCAAACTTGATCAAAGAACCCATACAAGTAACTGGATCCAGAACCTGCAATTTCATATTTCTCAGTGAAGCATTAGCCCCCAGGCAAAAGGGCATTGAACTTCATACAAGTTGATTAGCCAACCTAACCAAAAGCCATGTCATATCAAGATTTTAAATTGAAAATGTCCTCATTTTCCGAACAAAATAGAAAGAAACCCAAGCCAGATTTCAGCCAAACATAAAGGTCCCTAGAAAGATTTCTATCCTGAAATATTTTACAGTGCTTTTCATTATAAAAACAAAAGCACCTCCAATAGCGAAAGGTTGTTCCAAGATTGTTCCTCCAAGAGGGACTCCGTATATTTTACCACCTTCATACTTGTCCCATCCACCAACGATAAGGCCTGTTTGCAGCATATTCTGATCACATGCCACCAATGCGTCAACTGATGTGAAAGCATGCTATAAAGGCATCAAATTCTATTAAATAATTAAACGTAAAAACATATCACTAGTGTTAAACGAGCATCTGGAAACTGGCAGCATTTATTCCATTAAATGCTTACAGTAATAGAAAAGCAAGCAAAAGCATCATCACAATATTAAAACAACTTGACACGATTTATGGAGAATACGTATACTGAAAATAGGTGATACAGCTACAACATGCCCAATCACCTTTCCAATCATTCATAAGTGTTAAATATCCTATCAGAGATGGAAAAACTCCGCCTTTCTGTGTGAGAAAATACCTAGCAACAATTTGCAGCTGAAAAGATAAGAGAGATTCAGAAATACCTCTTTTTACTTAAAACATGTCGACAAATTTAACTGCTAGGCTCGATTGCACAGTATAATTAATGCTAATCACAAACATAAAAGGATAAGGTACATGATAACAAGAACAAACCTTGTTATTGTATGCCAGCAGCCTCACAACATTAGCAGCAACTTTCACAGTTGCAGGCTGGCCCAGCTGAATACTGCACGGATAAGAAATACGAAAAGGAAAATCAAAATGTAGAACATTTGCCAGGTCTCCTGACCAGAACAAGTCACATGAACAGCCCTTTATTTAATTAATGAATTGAAATAAATAGCATTGACTGAGCATTTTAATGACTAACAAACTAAAGAATGGTCTGCCAAATTGTAACCACTTCTACCTAATAAACTGATCGACCTCTTAATCCCCAATGAACTTGCCCTATTTCTCAGTAAAGGCAACTTCATTCTCTGAGTGCGTAAGTCTAATAAAGGCTGACACCTACAGGATAGAGTCCAAACGGCAAATATATTGCAGGTTCACCAAGCTTTTGCCCTAGGGATAAGTACTTCCACAAGTGGAACTAACAGTTGCCCTCATCTGCGAAGACACTAACACGAGGTGTTCTTTCTGGATATAAGAAAAGAAAAATCGGGGAGATGTACTGACGTATGCTGATGCAGGAAGTAGCGCACATGGTCCGATAAAATCTGAGAGTCCGCGGCCTGCTCATACAACAATACAACATCCTCAATTTCTCAGCAGAAGGCCATCAAACGCTGCGCCAATTAACAATAAATCAGAAAATAACGAGCCTAAAAATAGAGGAGATCTATCTTTGAATCACACAAACCGAACTCGATGATTTGAACATGCATATAACATAATGATAACTGCGTACACCGTCAAACCAGCCAACTCCTAGAATGGAGGAAACAACATTACCGATCCGGATCGACAAACGTAAACGTTATCGGTGAGCTGCGTGATCTTATCGGACGCTCGGTTGGCCACGTAAACCCCTACAAACATCAACCCCAACCACAACCACCCAGTCATTACGGAGCATTCCAAGCTACAAAAAAACCATGAACGGACACGGGAGGAGATCTAACCGGTGCTGGTGCGGGAGTCGGCGCCGAGGACGACGCCGCCGTCATAGGTAACGCCGATGATGGTGGTACCCATCGAGTGAGGCCCGTCGACATCCAACGACTCCATATCTGTTCTTCAGATCGGAAGGAAACCCTAATTTGCTTTTACGAAGAACCAACGGCTGCTTCTTCTCGAATCGCCCGTTTGCCTCTTCCCCAAGTTGGATTAAGACCTTTGCTTAAATCACTTAATGCTCTGTTTGGTTGGTGTGTAAAGGAAATTCCTTTTCATTTTGATTTTTATATTCGAAATTCTAAACATCGAATTTTAATTAAAAAAATTATCATTTCAAAATACATTATTCTTCTGTTGGCTGTCATTGAGCTTACAATTTAGTGTCAAAGTTGTAGTCTATTTGAAACTATTAAAAACAAAAAAAAAACCGTCAAATTCCAATGTTACGTTACAAAATGAAACGATTTTTAAGATAAGTAATTTTAATATTTATTTAATTTAATTTAATTTTTTTAACTTTTTATTTTCGAGTAGTGAAGAAACTCTCAAATGTCTTGAAAGTCTTTCTTTTTATTTTCCCTTTCCAGCTGAGACGAAATAACCTTCTTAGAACAAGAAAAAGTCCCTGTTCCCTGTCTCTTTTGGCACCACTCACTCCATGGCTATGGCTTCCTGTCGGGGCCGCAAAGGTAGCTGCATCGGCACCACGTTCCTCGCGTCCATTGAACCACCCATAAACTTCTTCTCAACTTTGTGGCTGGTGTTGCCCAGAACCCTCCTCACTTCGTTGGCCAGCTCTATAATGTCATCCTCTTCATGCCCTGTGAGAACAATCAATCCTTGTAATATCAGAATCGAACTGAACAACACTAAATAGCCCTCGCTATAGTTTCCCAGGTGGAGGACTACTCTACTCACCGATATCAAACATGGCCTTCTCAAGCCGGAATAAGTATTCCCTGTTGTTTCCACAAGGTCCAAAGGCAGTTGCGATTTGCCTAAACACCAAAAAAACAATGATACCATGATCAGGGAAAGTTCCAGCCAGTTGTGCCAAAAAAGCGAACAATAACTAATATTTACTTGGCCATATCTTCTAAAGGAGCTGGACCCAAATAGTATTTGTTCAACACCTTGTCTGGTGTAGAAGTAAAACTGCATCGACCAAAATTTATATGCTGAGATTGCCAGGATAATACGGCAAAGTACAAAGGCAATTGATCGAGCTAAGGTCATACACTATAACTCCTTCCAGAATAGGATGTGACGGTTCACACTCCTGGAAGAAGGGAAATTGACAGTGAGATTAGTATCGGATGACTTTAAGAAAAGACGGACTAAAAGGGGAAAGGTAGAGCTGCAAAATTATGAGCAGGACCTCACCTTGTAAAAGTCTACCAGCGTCTTCTTGTCATACTCACACTCCCTGTGCTCCAGGTACTATAGAATGGGAAGTGATTAATTCTGTAAGCATGATTATGTCTAATCTTCTGAGAAATCTATGTGAGTTACAAAGATGAGATTCAAAGACTCACTTCCATGGCTAATTTCTCCTTCTCAGGCCCTCCTCGGACACAGTAAGCAACACCCCACTGCTTATGCAACAGGAAATGAATTTGACTCATAAAGTCACACCTTTGTTATAGACACTAAGAATTCAGAAAGATGCAAATGCGAGACAATTCATCAAATATTATTGATGGTGGTTTTGCACTCACGCATATCGACCCTTCATCCTTCTCAAGAGTGCAAGTTCTTGCAGGATGGTCAGGGGTGCCTCTGTGATCAATGCAAGCTGGAACCAAAAACATCAAGCTTTCATTTACAACTGCCCTCATCCACACACTTGCAGTAACAGCAAACAGAACACGCTAGAACACTGCACTTAATTTCAGTGCAAGAAACTTACCAAGGTCAAAAACACGCTTGTAGTCCTTGATATAGCCCAAAATCTTCTCGTCATAATCAAAACCAGGGTTCCACATCAGCGAGCCATAACCAAAGATCCAGAAAACCATTGTGCTCCTGACAAAATGTCTAGGAAAACATTAGAAAAAAACAGGTAATTTCTTAGAAATTGACACAAAAATAAGAGGAAAAGAAAATCTGAAACATTCAAACCAACTAAAAGGCACATTTGTTTGTCCGCTTAAACTTTCACGCCAGACCTTTTCATGGACAAAAGCATAAACTAAAAGCAAAGTACATTCAAGGAGGAGGAATCCCACCATTTCCCTAAAGAGGATGGAAAATTATCTGGCTTTTAAGGCATTGACACTAACTACTGACACATAGTAAGATCCCCCAACTTAACACGCGGAGATTTCATGTTTCTAGCCAATGACTAATCAGATAGATGACCTTTTCTGACACATTTCGACCTCACTCGCCATGGACTCAATTGGTCACATCTCACATCCAATGGCTGATAAAAGAAAGTCGAAAATTCCATGGCATTGACATCTCATCAACTCAACCCATTTTTAACAACTGTTTCAACAATTCCACAGGGTCAATGTCCTCAAACATATCCATTTCCAGTGAAACAAATTGGCCAGGACACACTCAACAGTCCCATTCAAATGCTTCCTCAAAACCTCACGAGAGAAAGCGGCCAAAAAACACAGTTCAACAGTAATCAGACAAGACCTTCCAACATTAATATATATACACACCCCACAACGACAAAATCTCCAATCACCTATTTCAGAACCCCACGACTATCAGACATCAATAACATCCCAGGGAGCATTCAAGTGCCGGGGCAGATGGAACGTACACGTGACAAATCCACCGACAAATAAATACACAAACGCCATTTGGCCACACAACGCAGAGCGGAACCCACTAATCCCCAAAAAAAGGCCCCACGCACATATTTCACAATAATTCCTTCCTGGGAAGGGGAAAGTTTCCAAATTAAGTTTCCAAATTTCGGCAAGATCCACAAAACGCAGAAACGGGAAAAGCCACAAGAACCCTCCACTAATAAAAAACGCAATGCATTTAGGAAGAGGGTTCTAACTCACGGAACCCGGGATCAGGAAGTGGGTGGTCCGTCAAGGCTTCAGGAGGGGGGGTGGGCTGATCAAGGGAGAAAGAGTTGGTGTCCCCCGACCCAACCCAAAAGCGAAAATGGGAAATGGATCAAGAAGTGAAGAAATTTAGGAGATGAAATTGAAAAACAGGGGAAGAGTTGGGGGGGGAGAGAAGGTGAGTATATATATCGTGAGGTGGGAAAGGGAATGGAGGAGGAAGAGATCTTCCCCCTTGCCTACTTGCTTCCCCCCTTTTGTGCTTCGAGATTCCCAAACCTCAGACAAGCGTGCGCCTCCCCCAACACACGACCCTTTTTCCTCTTTTTCTTTGCCCCTTTTCCCATCCATCGTTCATTTGCCATGCAATATGGTCAGGAAAAAAATAAATCTCGTTATAAATCACCACGTCATATCACTATCACTGGTTAGTTAGGAATAAGTAATTGGGACGAATTCCAGAATGTTACCATAAAAGGTTTGATATGATGTGGTGATTTATTACGTATCTAAAGAAGATTAGTTTTTTTCCTGACCACATGGCAAATGAACGATGGATGAGAAGGGGCAAAGAAAAAGAAGAAAAGGTCGCGTTGGGTTTGTAACGCCGATTTCTTTTACTTGAGAAAAAAAAAACAATTGAGGGAACTACTTATTGACGCGAAACTATATCTTCATGCAACATATCGAATTTTACAAGAGACTGCGATCGTCGTAAAATAATTGAACACAATTAAACATAACACAATATTATAAATATAATTAGACAGTGTTAAATTACAATGACAAAATTTTGACACTACTTGCATACATGATGCGAATGAAAACACAACAAAGAACTAGAAGAACAACAGCGGGACTTCAAACGGAAGTTGGGCGGACGTGTAGCGGCTACGGTGGGCTTCTTTAGTGGAGTCTACCTTGATGGAACGGTGGTCGAATGTGGTGATGGTAGACGGTTTCTGGATGCAGGGGTGATTTCTGGACGCTTTCAAAACGTGAGGTAGAGAGCAAAAGACTAGAGATCAACTTTGTCAGATTGGACTTATGGAGTTGATCGTGTCGAATTGAGGATGGTGAATTGTGTACAAGCCAGTCAAAAGTGTCAAATTGTGTAGGATATTTCAGCGTAAGTGCAACAACGTATGCCCTCAAATCTTTAAAATGCTCATAAATAGTGCCATTAACCAACTTTTTCAGCTATTCAACATGCTTTGTAAACTTTCATCGGAGGGACTTATATGTGATGTTTTTCCATTACTTCTTGTTGAATATCTCTAGTAGTCCTACCAGCCTTGCGAATAAGCCCTTGCATGAATTGATTTTCCAACCACTTTCTTGTAGCTTGACGATTAATCAAGCTACGACTACACTTATGCTCGTTCAAAACGTACCTAACAAAAAAAGTTATAAATCTCGTTATAAATCACCACGTCATATCACTATCACTGTTAGTTAGGAATAAGTAATTGGGACGAATTCCAGAATGTTACCATAAAAGGTTTGATATGATGTGGTGATTTATTACGTATCTAAAGAAGATTTTTTTTTTTCCTGACCACATGGCAAATGAACGATGGATGAGAAGGGGCAAAGAAAAAGAAGAAAAGGTCGCGTTGGGTTTGTAACGCCGATTTCTTTTACTTGAGAAAAAAAAAACAATTGAGGGAACGACTTATTGACGGGAAACTATATCTTCATGCAACATATCGAATTTTACAAGAGACTGCGATCGTCGTAAAATAATTGAACACAATTAAACATAACACAATATTATAAATATAATTAGACAGTGTTAAATTACAATGACAAAATTTTGACACTACTTGCATACATGATGCGAATGAAAACACAACAAAGAACTAGAAGAACAACAGCGGGACTTCAAACGGAAGTTGGGCGGACGTGTAGCGGCTACGGTGGGCTTCTTTAGTGGAGTCTACCTTGATGGAACGGTGGTCGAATGTGGTGATGGTAGACGGTTTCTGGATGCAGGGGTGATTTCTGGACGCTTTCAAAACGTGAGGTAGAGAGCAAAAGACTAGAGATCAACTTTGTCAGATTGGACTTATGGAGTTGATCGTGTCGAATTGAGGATGGTGAATTGTGTACAAGCCAGTCAAAAGTGTCAAATTGTGTAGGATATTTCAGCGTAAGTGCAACAACGTATGCCCTCAAATCTTTAAAATGCTCATAAATAGTGCCATTAACCAACTTTTTCAGCTATTCAACATGCTTTGTAAACTTTCATCGGAGGGACTTATATGTGATGTTTTTCCATTACTTCTTGTTGAATATCTCTAGTAGTCCTACCAGCCTTGCGAATAAGCCCTTGCATGAATTGATTTTCCAACCACTTTCTTGTAGCTTGACGATTAATCAAGCTACGACTACACTTATGCTCGTTCAAAACGTACCTAACAAAAAAAGTTATAAATCTCGTTATAAATCACCACGTCATATCACTATCACTGTTAGTTAGGAATAAGTAATTGGGACGAATTCCAGAATGTTACCATAAAAGGTTTGATATGATGTGGTGATTTATTACGTATCTAAAGAAGATTTGTTTTTTTTCCTGACCACATGGCAAATGAACGATGGATGAGAAGGGGCAAAGAAAAAGAAGAAAAGGTCGCGTTGGGTTTGTAACGCCGATTTCTTTTACTTGAGAAAAAAAAAACAATTGAGGGAACTACTTATTGACGCGAAACTATATCTTCATGCAACATATCGAATTTTACAAGAGACTGCGATCGTCGTAAAATAATTGAACACAATTAAACATAACACAATATTATAAATATAATTAGACAGTGTTAAATTACAATGACAAAATTTTGACACTACTTGCATACATGATGCGAATGAAAACACAACAAAGAACTAGAAGAACAACAGCGGGACTTCAAACGGAAGTTGGGCGGACGTGTAGCGGCTACGGTGGGCTTCTTTAGTGGAGTCTACCTTGATGGAACGGTGGTCGAATGTGGTGATGGTAGACGGTTTCTGGATGCAGGGGTGATTTCTGGACGCTTTCAAAACGTGAGGTAGAGAGCAAAAGACTAGAGATCAACTTTGTCAGATTGGACTTATGGAGTTGATCGTGTCGAATTGAGGATGGTGAATTGTGTACAAGCCAGTCAAAAGTGTCAAATTGTGTAGGATATTTCAGCGTAAGTGCAACAACGTATGCCCTCAAATCTTTAAAATGCTCATAAATAGTGCCATTAACCAACTTTTTCAGCTATTCAACATGCTTTGTAAACTTTCATCGGAGGGACTTATATGTGATGTTTTTCCATTACTTCTTGTTGAATATCTCTGGTAGTCCTAACAGCCTTGCGAATAAGCCCTTGCATGAATTGATTTTCCAACCACTTTCTTGTAGCTTGACGATTAATCAAGCTACGACTACACTTATGCTCGTTCAAAACGTACCTAACAAAAAAAGTTTTTTCTTTCTTCATTCTTTAACCATATATCCTCCACAGATACCTTTTAACATAAATGGCTTCTTGCCTAAAGTCTTTACTTTTTTTCCAAAAATAGATTATACCCATTGACAATAGCATACCGCTGAACAGCTTTGTACGTATGACAATAGCATACCATAGATTTATGATCACCGTGGGGATTATATTCGCTCAATTCATGCAATAACTTTTTTGCGTCTTTTCCCTATGGTTGAAACACCAAAATCATGTACAATTGCATGTTCAAATCTCTCATACTCCGACTCCCCCTCAACTCCAGTCATGTCCGCATCAGTTAGGAGATTGTCTTGCACTTCAACTCCTGTCAAATGAACCTCCTCCTCATGCTCCTCCTCCTACTCCTCCTTATTTGCTACATCCCTGCCTTTCCTAACCTCATCAGGATCTTCCTCAACTTTATCTACCTCATCATGGACTTCCTCCCCCTCCTCTAACTCATCAGCTCCACTCCCTTCCTCACTTTCACAGAATACCTCAACTCTCCTATTGTTATCACATTCTTCTAATATTTTTGTTACATATGCATCTCTTATAATTTCACTCACCCTTGACATTTTCGTTAACTATGACTATGAAACCCATACCACATTTTATGCACTCATGACAGCCCTGAGTCCTTGGCAAGAGCCAATAAAGTGAAATAGCTTAGAAGGTCGGCATCAACATCACCATACTTAACTACCCTTCCTCCGTTTGTAAGAACATAAATCAGACAAAGACATCCTCCCCTCGACATACAAGTTAATGTTAACCCGCGTCATATTATATGTGGGTTGAGCCAACGACATCAAAAAATCAACTTACTACTTCTTTACTCACCGTAAAACTCACAAATACAGACAATGCCGCAAAAAAAGGTTGTGGATCATACCTTCAACTGTTCACAGAAGGTTGTCTGAGTTGCTTCCAAGGAGGGGACAACGTGGCCACCTGATTTTTTTCTCTTTTCTCTTCGGGTGATGGTCGTGTCCAACACTGTGATCCGTCGCCCCGATTCCCTAAACCCAAATCGCCCTTTCTCTGTTTAGAGTTTGATCGATTTTTTTTGGGTAATTAGTTTGATCTTATTTGGGGTAGCAAATTTAATCACAAGCTGTGTCGATGTGTCATTACTTTCCACGTTGAACCGTTGTTGTCAATGCCCACATAGGACTCCGTTACGTCCAAGTCAGATTTGCGCTTATCGCCGTTCGAAGTTGGTCGGAAAAAAGGTATAAGACAAATGCATAAACATTTTTATATAATAAACTAAAATGATTACAAAAAAAAATTTGTGAATACTTAGGAGTAGAAACGTATATATTGCCAAATATTATATAGGTAGAATTGGAAATTTTTTAAAATACCATATTAAATCTACATGTATTAGAATTATTTTTATACAATTACAAGGTAATAATAAGCATAATTTTATTTATCTCGTAGATTAACGCGAGGCTGCGCATTGTTAAGGATATAGCGAGAGAAATGATCAAGCAAAACGAGGGGAAAAAGAAATAGTAATTGTAAAAAAAAAAATGTCAACTCTACCTAAACCAGAACACAAGCTAGAATTCCAATTTGGGTACCACGAAAACATCGTGGAGGTTTTGGGGAAATGAACCTGGACAGCATTGTAGTTGACATGCTCTTGATAGGTTTAATTCCCTTGTGATGTGATGATGAAAGAAAACTAAAAAAAACCAGTTCAAGACATGGTGTGGACTTTGAATAATCGCTTTATGTGTATTCCCCTTCCCCCTAAATTAATTACTCTTACTTTTTCTTTCCAATGAAGGGAAGCGGCTAACGTTACGTGCACGTAACGTTACGTAGTTTACTAAATTTCATCAATCGGTTAGTAAAATTTACTAACTTTTTTAATAAATTCTACTAAACAGTGATCATTTTTTTAGTAAAATTATTAGTAATCGGATACTAACGGGGTTAGTAAATTTCATTAGTAATTTACTAACCACGTTAGTACCCGATTACTAACGTTACTAACCCCGTTAGTACCCGATTACTAACGTTACTAACCCCGTTAGTACCCGATTACTAACATTTTTACTAAAAAATCTGTCTTGATTCGTAAAATCGGTAGTAATCGGATACGAACGGGGTTAGTAACGTTAGTAATCGGATACTAACGGGGTTAGTAAATTTCATTAGTAATTTACTAACCACGTTAGTACCCGATTACTAACGTTACTAACCCCGTTAGTACCCGATTACTAACGTTACTAACCCCGTTAGTAATCGGATACTAACGTAACGAACCCCGTTAGTATCCGATTACTAACGTTACGAACCCCGTTAGTATCCGATTACTAAATGGTTAGTATCCGATTACTAACGTTACGAACCCCGTTAGTATCCGATTACTAAATGGTTAGTATCCGAATACTAACGGGGTTCGTAACGTTAGTAATCGGATACTAACGGGGTTCGTAAATTGCTAATGAGATTTACTAACCCCGTTAGTATCCGATTACTAACAATTTGCCTAAAAAATCACTGTTCAAGTTTAATAAAAATTACTAATTATATTTGTAAAAGTTCGAAACTTTTGGTAAAGATTTAGTAAAATTGTTCGTAAATCTCCGCCAGGTTTAATAACGCGTTACTAAATAGTTTAGTAATTTACTAAAATTAACAGTGAACTCCGAACCTAATTACTAACCTTTGGCTGGTGTGAAATTACGTAAATGCCCCCGTTCGTTTTTACTAAATGGTTTACTAACCTAGTTAGTAACCCATCGTTTTGCTTTTGCGATCGTCGTTGGCATACGAACGTCCTCCCCTCCGACCCTCCCCTCCGACCGTCCCCTCTGAGCAGCTTCTTTGCGCGTCCCCTCCGACCCTCCCCTCCGACCGTCGGCGGTCGGCGTCCCCTCCGAGAAGTTTCCCTCCGACCGCATTCCTCTCGCCAGTGCTGCAGTTGCTTGATTCGGATGACACAGGAGTAACGTAGTAGGAGATGCGGTTATCTCGAAGGCGGATGCACCAGCTGTTGTGGTTAAGGACGACGCAGCAGCTGTGATTCTTTTGTGATCTGTCGGATTTTCCATTTAAGGTTCGAGCAACTCCTGGATCCGAATACGGCGACGGTTGTTGCTGAGAGGAAGATCTGCCTCTGTGCACGTTATTCTTCCGGTTGTTGGGTTTAAGTAAATCTCCGTTAGGTTTGATTTCGATGGGAAGTTAATGCCGTAGTGAAGTGTGCTGCCTGCCCTTCCCAATGTGTTAGTGAAGTTAGTTGCGAACTTCACAGGTGAGCTGCAGGTGATCAGTAGGTGATCTGCAAGTTTTGACAATGAATGTTGCTGAACGATTGATCTGCATCAGCATTGCCTCGTAGCAAGTTGTCATTACGATGTATTTTTTTGCAGCCTCTAAATGACGACCGGGATGTGTGCTTGGATGTATCTTAGAATGAGTTGGTGATACATTCAACCTAGGATGCAAGGGTGTGGAGCCGCATTCCATTCTTGAAGATATGGAATTTGTCTTCAACCAAGAGCACGCAACATTCGGTAAATGCTTTCTACCTTAATGCATATATTTGCTTTATATTTTGTAGCCAAGGCTTTGGGACTACTAAATGCCGTATGTGTGTGCAGGTGAGCAGGATACGAATGACTTCCTCAATATACTTAGGGGTATGAATGAAGATCAGTTGATGATTATGTCATTTCATACTGCCGAAGAAGTTGAAGAGTTCATTAAAATGTATTCAACGGTGCATGGATTTTCAATTAGGAAAAGGGATCGTCAAAAACTGTGAAACGGAGAATGCGTCATGAGAAAGTGGGTTTGCTCAAGGGAAGGGGTATGTTCTGATTCAGCTATGTTAACGGCCAATAGTCGGGTGAGGGCATCTATGAGGACATCTTGCAATTGTTTCTTCAAAGCTAGAGTTGAAGAGACTGGAGAATGGAAGTTTGTAGCTCTTCAGTTGAAGCACAATCATGAAATGGTGAGTAATGGGCTGTCTTATTTCATGCGAGAAAGGCACAACATTTCAGACGAAGATATGACATTTATAACCCGAATGCTTGAAGTTGGGTTTAGACAGTGTGATATTATGCGTCTACTTGTACACGTATCTGGTGGACATCCGCGTGTTGGTTTCTTAATGAAGGACCTCAATAACAGGAAGCTTAAGGAAGACTCAGTTGGGAGTAATGGTGATTGTGATTCTGTGCTAGCATATCTTCTGTGTAGGAGGAATAGTGATACGGGTATGGCCTTTTACACATTTGTCGAGAAGAATGAAGTGAGTCGAATATATTGGGCGGACAATACTTCAATAGCTGATTACCATTGTTTTGGTGATGTCATAACTTTCGACTCTACTTTTAAGACGAACAAATATGGAATGCAAATGGTCATCATCGTGGGTGTGAATCATCATCATCAGACAACCGTCTTTGGGGCTGCCTTGATGGCTTCTGAAACCATTGCCGATTATACTTGGCTATTGCGCACACATACATTGGTCATGGGAGGAAAACACCCGATAAGTGTTGTAACTGACGCCGACAAGGCGATGATTGCATCTGTGAGAGAAGTTTGGCCAAATGCTAGGCACAGGTTATGCCTTTGGCATTTCAGCAGGATTATAACACGCCGTGTACAGGATGCACAAATGCGACGACGTATTTCCTCTTTTATGTATAATGGTAGACCATCCGAAGAATTTGAAGAAGAGTGGACTTCTTTAATGACAAATACAGGTACGATAAGTACCAGATGGCTACAACAGATTTACGATTGCAGGCATATGTGGTGGCAAACGTATCTGGTTGGACATTTTTGGGCAGAGCTTAGAAGCACTCAACGGTGCGAAAGGATGCATGCATATATGAAGGAATATGTGAATGTAAATCATAAGCTTTATGATTTCGTGCACAATTTTGAGCGTGCATTTGAAGATATTCGTCACAAGGAATATGAGGAGGACTTCAAGTCATCTCAAAAATCTTTAAGGCTTATTACCATGCTGCGCCGACTTGAGGAGGATGCGCGTCGCATATATACTATGAAGTCTTTTCGTAAAGTTCAGGCTGAGATAGAGAAGGAATCAAAATTTTATGTTGAAGATGTACTAGACGGAAATATTGCCATGGTATACACTCTGTCGTGTTATGATGGTGAGCATAGGTGCGTGCAATGTACATCTGCGAAGTCTTCTATCCAACTGAGCTGCAGTTGTTTACATTTTGAGACATTTGGTTATCCATGTTCCCACCTATTCCACGTAGCCAAAATAGAAGGATTCTTGTCCATACCTAGTCATCTTGTCAAGCAAAGGTGGACTATGAACGCAAAAAAAACAAGTGATGCTCTATTTTCACACCAGGCTAACGGTGTGAACGTTGATGATTTGCGCCAGGGTATATTAATGACATCTTGCAGACGTATGTGCTTCTTGGCCGGGAAATCGGAGAACTCATTTCGTAAATTGCAGAAACAAATTGAAAGTTGGACGGCGGAGTTGGAGCTCAGTTGCGGTGATGATGAAGGTAACAAGACGGATGATGATGGCAAAGAATATGTATTTATGTCATCCAAAATGCGCAGGGATTTCGGCAATCCTCAATCTCCTAAACAATATGGTGTCAACACCCTTTGTGATGTCAATCCGCGTAGTGAAGGTACATCGGATGAGTTTTGTAATGATAACTCTATGTTTGGTCAGTGGAATATGTAATCTTTAACTTCACCCTTTGTCATTCAATCAGTGATGAAAGTATTACATCAATCTGGCATGACATCCCTTGTTTATACAGTAATTACATCCCCTGCTGTTTCAAAATTGCATGCCCCTGGTTAGAAGTCATCCCCACATATAAACTACATTACAACGTCATCTAAATGTATATACGACGTAACAGCTTTGTACATCGGACCCAAATCAAAAAGCATAAGGTACATCTGTTGTCTGAGTCATTGTTTGCGAGCTTCCATGCCTGCTGTTGTGGAGCTACTGTCATCCTGCCGTTTCTTCTTCATTGTGGTATTGTCTTTCACCCTTTGATATATAACCTTTCGAATGTCATTTCCAGACCACTTTATAAGGGATATCACCAGCTTAAGCCTATCAGCAACACCTACATTCTAAACAGTTGCAGCGCAATGAAGTGAGTTCTTTACGGGAAAACTCGGTAGCATAACTATAGACGTCATTAACATACCACAGTCTCAGCTCCTTTCGGTGCTTCGGGCAATGACATGAACATCGGATGAGTTTTGTATCGAAGTTCGTTGTTGGGCACAAATAGCAACCTATGATGAAAATGACTACCTCTGCTCTCCACAACTCGTCCGGACCAGTTCTTGATAGCATACTACTCTCAACAGATTTCAGAGAAATTTTACCTCTTCTTAGGTGTCCCTTTAGCTCTTCTCGTACGGTTTCCATGTGACCGCTAAATGGGACACCAACCTTTGTAGATGGTATGCCAATTAGCTCATGTACATCAGTAGAAAGCAGGGGTTGTTTGACACCATCGATGAGCAGAACCTTCTTCTGTGGATCAAACAGCTTCAAACACAACTTCACTGCGCTGTGATTCACCTGCCTACTTGCCAGACGAAGAAGACCATCAAAACCTAAGTCTTTTAACGCTAACCTCCTCTCCTCATCGAATGTGTCCAGGACCGACATTAACTTCTTTGGACTACATCGAGTATACAGGTAATCCTGTAATAGAAGAACCACAGAATGCAGAGTAACACCATTCAACTAATGACAGGAAAAATAAACAAAACAGGGACAGGGACCACTAACTTACCTGACCAACACGTACTCTTGTAGCCTTTTTCTTTTTCGAACTCTCAGGAGTGTTTGTATTTCCAACGGCCATTTCGGCATCTCCTTCAACCTCTGCCGTAACAGAAAATGATAATGTTGATTTCAACAGACCACAAATCATTCAACCTAAGATACCAACACTTTAACAGAATCAAACCACAATCGGAAACCATTTACAGAAACTAAATTCGTAACAATCATTCTCCAATCGCAAACGGAAAGAGACAGGTCGACGGTGATGATTAGGGTTTCGGGATACACGTCAATACGAAGAGGACGAAGACAATGCAATCTCACCTGACGCCATCACTTCTGTCGGACAGCACGTAAAAGAGGACGAAGACAATGCAATCTCTCCTGACGCCATTTACGGTCGCAGGGTCCGGTGCAAACGGACGATCGGAGGAAGGACCACGCAAAGGGGGCGGGGAGGACGATGCAAAGAGGGGGGGGGAGGAATGTGGTCGGAGGGAAACTTCTCGGACCGCACGCGCAGAGAATGCGCTCGGAGGGGACGGACGGAGGGGAGAGGAGGAGGGGAGGGTCGGAGGGGAGGAGGGGAGGGTCGCCAACGACGAGCGTGAAAGCAAAGGGAAAACAATGGGTTACTAACTAGGTTCGTAAATCATTTAGTAAAAACGAACGGGGCATTTACGTAATTTCATACCAGCGAAATGTTAGTAATTAGGTTCGGAGTTCACTGTTATGTTTAGTAAATTACTAAACTATTTAGTAACGCGTTACTAAACCTAGCGGAGATTTACGAACAATTTTACTAAATCTTTACTAAAAGTTTCGAACTTTTACAAATATAATTAGTAATTTTTACTAAACTTGAACAGTGATTTTTTAGGCAAATTGTTAGTAATCGGATACTAACGGGGTTAGTAAATCTCATTAGTAATTTACTAACCCCGTTAGTATCCGATTACTAACGTTACTAACCCCGTTAGTATCCGATTACTAACGTTACGAACCCCGTTAGTATCCGATTACTAGCGTTACGAATCCCATCAGTATCCGATTACTAACATTTTTAAAATTGTTAGTAATCGGATACTGACGGGGTTCGTAACGTTAGTAATCGGATACTAACGGGGTTCGTAACGTTAGTAATCGGATACGAACGGGGTTAGTAACTCAAATTTACTAACCCCGTTAGTATCCGATTACTAACGTTCCTAACCCCGTTAGTATCCGATTACTAACGTTACTAACTCCGTTCGTATCCGATTACTACCGATTTTACGAATCAAGACAGATTTTTTAGTAAAAATGTTAGTAATCGGATACTAACGGGGTTAGTAACGTTAGTAATCGGGTACTAACGGGGTTAGTAACGTTAGTAATTGGGTACTAACGGGGTTAGTAAATTACTAATGAAATTTACTAACCCCGTTAGTATCCGATTACTAACAATTTTACTAAAAAAATGGTCACTGTTTAGTAGAATTTACTAAAAAAGTTAGTAAATTTTACTAACCGATTGATGAAATTTAGTAAAATACGTAACGTTACGTGCACGTAACGTTAGCCGCTTCCCCAATGAAGTCGTGGGTTGGTTGGTTTGGCCATATTTTGTCAACTCCCCCCCCCACCCCCCCCCCCCCCCCCCCCCCCGCTTCCCACTAAAAAACCCGAATTCAATTCCCTCCCGTTTTGATGATGCCGTAGTAGTTTTAGATTAAGCCCATTCTTTATTGTTTTCTCCCCCCATCTCTCTGTGGCGACTATTCGGGTCGATACCAAACAAACTTTGACCGCACAAACTGTCATAACAATTTTAAATAATAATAATAATGATGACAAGGTAAAGGGGGATAATGAGTCAATTCCCTTTTTTTTACTCATTTACTAATTTTAAGACATTACTAATAATGGGGAATCTTAAGGGAAAGAAAGAGCAAAGAAAAACCAGAGAAGAATAGAGACCATCAACAGAACAGAGCACCCAATCCCTCCCAGGTGCTCCCTATCAAAAATAATATCCATTGCATTTGGAAAGGTGACCAAAACGAAAGAGACGGAACGGAATTAGCCCGTACCCCTGAAGCCACCCCACCGGCGGAGCCGCCCTTTCCTTCGGATTCATTCGCGGCTCCCGGGGGAGGTTCCTGAGGATGTGGCTGGCCAGAGACAACACCGAGAAGCGGGGAGCCGGGGGTGCAGGAGTCATTGTCGCCGTTGCCATTGACAAGGACAAGAATAGCCAGTACGCTCTCAAATGGGCCATCGACAACCTCCTCTTGCGTGGCCAGACGGTTTACCTAATCCACGTCAAGCTCAGGACCACCTCTCTCACTCCCATGCAGAGTAAGTTCTCTGGAAACTTTGGTTGTGGGAGAATGACGACGACTTCGAGGTGTTGATGACTGGCGACGGGGAGATTTCTGTAGGGAAGGAACTCGAGTTGCCTGTCAAGGACATTTTCCGTCCGTTCCGATGCTTCTGCTCGCGCAAGGACGTGAGTTCTTCGTTCCCCGTGTTGATTCGATTCCTTGGAGGATTTGGGATTGATTGATGAGCCATGCAAATGCCGTGCCTGCAGATACAATGCAAAGACGTGATGCTAGAAGACAATGACGTCGCAAGACCCCTGATCGAGTATGTTAACCATAACATCATCGAGAATTTGGTGGTCGGCGCAGGAACAAAATCAAGCTTCTTAAGGTGACTTTGTGGTACTAAACTACAAGTAACTTTCTCCGCAGAGTTCTTATTCGTGGTACAAGTGACTTTGTTTCGTGTGTGTATTTGGCAATTGTTTCGAGATTCAAGGTTCAAAGCGACCGACATCCCGGGCACATTAACAAAAGGGGCACCTGATTTTTGCTCCGTTTACGTGATATCGAAAGGCAAAGTAGCTGCCACACGCTTGGCTTCACGTCCGGCCCCAACCGTGTCCCCTCTGGCCGGCCAATCTCTCAATCACGTGACATCACGACCAACGACCGCAACAGGACCTCCCCTATCACCAACCGAGAATATAAGAGGTATGCTGCTTAAGCGCTAGAAGATTTACTTTCGAGTTGTCATGAATCATGCTTAGTTTGTGTGTGTCGTTGTGCAGCAGTTGTGAAGACTACTGCTGAATCGCACTGCAGGTTTGATAGCGAGACTGACTTCATCAGGTGATTAGGATGACCGAACTCGTCATTTCTTGGCAGGCAGATAACATTTCCCGGGCCCTCCCCTTCTACATTTTATTATTCAATGTCATATGCAGGTCCCCATTCTCGAGAGGAAAGGGAGCAAACGGAAAACCTTATGGCGAATGTGGCTTGCCAGACTCTGACATATCATTTGTCAGCTCCGGCAGACCGAGCGTTGATCGGGTGCTGCCGTCATTATATGACAACATGGATGGGCGATTATCTAGCAGCTCAGATATAGATGGTATTTACAGCTTCGACAACAATTTCCTTGGTCGAAGATCAGTGGACACCATTTCTCATAACGAATTCTCATACGCATCACAAGATAGCAACAAATCCTTCACGTCTTCGTCCCCGAATGTGCTGGTAAGCATACAGTAACATCTCCTCGTTAGTATGACAATCATATTGTACCCCATCGATGCTCAAATTTCTCATATTTCCATCGAAGGCCCAAGATGATCTGGAAACTGAGATGAGAAGGTTGCGAATGGAGCTCAAGCAAACTATGGAAATGTACAGTTCAGCCTGCAAGGAAGCTCTTACTGCCAAACAAAAGGTAAAGCTGGATGGTGCCCTTACTGACCGATGAGTTTGTGAAAAAGATCATGTCCAACTCGTCGACCATTTTACCATTCCTTTCAGGCAAAAGAGCTGCAGAGGTGGAAAATGGAGGACCAGAGGAGATTGGAGGAGGCAAGACTGGGTGAGGAAACGGCATTGGCGATCGCAGAGAAAGAGAGGGCAAAGTCCAGAGCGGCGATTGAGCACGCAGAAGCTGCACAAAGGATAGCAGAGTTAGAAGCACAGAAGAGAATCAATGCGGAAATGAAGGCACTTAAGGAAGCAGAGGAGAAGAAGAGGATGCTCGATGCCCTGGTGAATGCGGATGTCAGGTATAGGAAGTACTCAATCGAGGAGATTGAGGTTGCCACTAATAACTTCTCCGAGTCTCTTAAGATTGGAGAAGGGGGTTACGGCCCGGTTTACAAGGGATACTTGGATCATACAGAAGTTGCAATCAAGGTCTTGCGTCCCGATGCAGCGCAAGGGAGATCACAGTTTCTACAAGAGGTGAGTTTTTATTTCTTAAGTGAGCTGTTCTGATTTCGTCAACGTTGCGGTTAAAGATGAAGATTTTCTTGCGATCTCGCAGGTCGAGGTGCTCAGCTGCATAAGGCATCCTAACATGGTTCTCCTCTTGGGAGCTTGTCCAGAGTACGGCTGTCTGGTATACGAGTACATGGCCAATGGTAGCTTAGAAGACTGTCTTCTGCGACAAGGAAACACTCCAAATCTCTCATGGCAGCTCAGGTTCAAGATTGCGGCCGAAATCGGGACATGCTTGATGTTCCTTCACCAAACAAAGCCTGAGCCCCTCGTTCATCGCGACCTCAAGCCAGCCAATATCCTGCTTGATCGGAACTTCGTCAGCAAAATTGGTGATGTTGGCTTGGCCAGATTAGTTCCACCTTCCATTGCTGAGAATGTGACACAGTACCGGATGACCTCAACCGCGGGGACCTTCTGTTACATAGATCCCGAATACCAACAAACTGGCATGTTGGGCGTCAAGTCCGACATATACTCTTTAGGAATAATCTTTCTACAGATGATAACCGCCCGATCACCAATGGGGTTGACACATCATGTCGAACGCGCAATCGAGAAGGCAATTTCGCCGACCTTCTCGATCAGCAGGTACGCGATTGGCCAATGGAAGAGACCACCCGTTTCGCCAAGATGGCACTGAAGTGTTCAGAGCTAAGACGGAAGGATAGACCAGATCTTGGGAAGGTGATCCTACCGGAACTCGACAAATTAAGAACATTGGCTGAAGAGAGCATGCAGATGCACTTCGCATTACTCACTCGTAGCTCAAGCGCTTCACCTGTCAACAGCCAAGTCTCTATGCCGCTGGTAAGTTAATGACTTAATCTTGCTGGGAAGTCCCGAGGCACACTTTTTCTGGTCATTTTATACGTTCTCGTAACATTCTCTTGCAGAGTTCCCTGAGCAACACCTCAATAGGAGCATCCGAAGGTAGTTCGGCCACAGTTAGTTGAAAGAACACCAAGGACGAACAGGAGGGCCATGTTGCCAGACCAATAGAAGTCGTAAAATCATACATGTCGACAGAGGCAGATGCATATCTTTTATCTCCCGAACCTGTATAATCGTTGTCATAGGATTCAACCTTGTCCGCTGTCGAAATGCCCAGGATGGATGAGGAATTTCTTCAAAGCTCAGGAGCTTCATATAGGAGGAATGAAGCACGCAAACAAAAATTATAAAAAAATAACATTTTTGTTTACGATATTGTGGGGTCCTCATCACCCAAAAACGTCTTTCCAGATCATTAGATGCATAAGGCGAACTCATTTCAATATATGACACATACGATTCTACGCTACACCGTCAAAGTAACAATGTCCCTAATTGCCATTTCCTCCAACACCTTCAGCCTGCTAGCCATCTCGATGCACTTTGTGTTCATGAAAATCAGCCAAGACCCAACAACACCCTTTCAAAGAATGAGACTTGACAATCGGCAATAAGGTCGAATACTCAGCTCGAGACGCGATCAACATAAGAAGTGTACCCGAAAATCAGTGTTTAACAAATGATATAATCAAAGGACGCCCTATAGTAAGATTCTTGTAATCAAAATTGCAACTCCTTCGCTCTGGGCGCATCTACATGGGAAGGCGTGCGGCTAAAAATGTCAGCCAACAGACATTGATGCCAGTGGCCCAGAGTCACATCATCTCTTGTGTGTGAATGGATGGCTGAGGTATACATACAGGTTTTGTGGTTTGGATGCCGGATGGCGGTCACATCATCTCCAGAGCTTCTTCTTCAACCTTAGGCTTATTCTTAGGCCGGCCACACCGTCTCACATCGTCCCCGGACAGCAGATCCAGTGCTTTCTCCAGTGTGATGTCATTGGGCTTCACATTCTACAGTAATCAATCGGATCTTATGGCCAAATCAATAATCTCGGAAATGTTAAGTATTGTAAGAGCTTGGTTGAAGTTAGAATGCACCTTTGGGACCGAAGCAATGGTACGCCGATGGCGGATCGTGAAACCAACCTTTGCGAGCTTTAGCACAACTGGCTGGCCATCCTTTGGATGATTTCCCTGGTTATATATACCATCAATTTAGTATGACCTGAGTTAATGATGAATAGAGAGAGAGAGAGAGAGATTCATGGGCAAAGGACATACCAGAGTAATCGGATACCTCAACAAGTCAAGCGCATCTTCGAGAGTAATGAGATGCACATCCTTTGTCTGGAAAAAAAGTTAACAAGACATCATCAGTTCTGCAATTTCTTGGTTGTTCCGGCAGACCAAAGTAAAAGGAAACAAATCGTCAATACAAACAAGGACGTAGATTACCTGAGAAACTGATGCTCTTTTGGGAACATATCCTTTTCTGTCTTCGCCAAGTTGCACGTAAGCTCCGTACGGACCGTTCTTGAGAAAAACCTGGCGGACAGAAATGAGGAAAGATGACAAGTCCAGCAACACCATCCCCATGGGAATAATTGATTCTTTCTGGAACAACCTTTTCATCAGAAACTGGATGGACGCCCAACAATTTGGGCTCTTCTATCGCCGTGTTAGACTGAGGGGTTGGATCATCTTCCTCTTCTCCATATAAAGTCTTTGCAATATACCTGCATTTTCACCAACATAAACAGGAATAAGGCATAGGGAATGCAGTAAACTCTGCAAAATGCAGTAAACTCTGTAAAAGCTTTTCTTTCAAAACTTGCAAAGTGAATAACATCAAATGTAAACTTGGCAGCTGAACTAAATATACCCAGAGTAGATGGTATCCTCCCTTACGGAATGACAACAAGTATTTTCTTAAAAGAAAGTCTTATTCCAGAGTGTCAAAACTTGGAAGGGTTTTACTTTGGAAAGGTAACTTAGTACTCTTCCTGGAGATTATTAACCAGCAGGTAGTAAAAAAGAACAATTGATCAATTAAAATGGCGTAATAAGATCAAACCAAAAGGAAAACGGTCTATGACCGTCCCATATTAGAAAGCAAGATCACATGGAAACTCAGCCATAAGGTGCAATCTAGATGGAGAGGGGGAACTTACTTGCATCTGGGGTGTTTATCACAACCTATGAAGTAGCCTGCACCAAATCTACTTACTTTGAAAATTAGAGTGCCTTCCATACAACTGCAAGGGCAAATCTTTTTATTTCAGCATTATATCTTAGGTGATCTTACTGGAAAACACAGACACGAATGACAAAAAAGTAAGGCGATATTAAAAACATCAAGACTCTAATACACCAAATCTAATGCAGATAAAGCAATTTAAGATAAAACAGACATCAAAGTAACATCAATTATAAACTGTCCGAACAAAATGAAAACTCAGTCCGAAGTATACAGAAGTCAAGCCATCCCAAGGGTCTGTTCTAGTTGTGTGTGACCAGGCTGTGACAGGCATTTACCCAATATCTTAAAAAATACTTACTGACTTACAATTAACAAAAAGTCTGAGCCAAAAAGTGAGGAACCAAATAGTGGTAAAAGCAACAATTTACCAAAAAAGCTAAAGCACTAACCTAGGACAGGTTCTCGTATTATCAGGAAGAGAAGCAAACAGGAAATCACCAAATGTTTTCTCCAGCATCTTCTCCACCTACAACATTTATTATCAAAATGGTAAAATGTGCTGACAGTGAGAAACCCCCGGTGAATTGCATCTTTAAAATTCTTTATAAAATGGGGCCATACCTGATGAATATGGACAGAAGCTGCACGTTCACAATATGAGCTAAAACGAGTCCAGTAATCTTTCAGCAGACCTTTCCACTCGGTCAATCCCGCAGAAACATTATCAAGCTGCACAAATTAACCCAATAAGTACCCACAGACTCAAGTGCCAAGATATATTGACAGTTCATGGTAAAACTATCACCTCAGTTTCCATATCAGCTGTGAAGCAATAGTCAGTGACTTCGGAAAAATGGTGAGCCAGGAATGCAGACACCTAAGCATCATCAAGGATGATAATGTCAATGATGACGTGGTCAAGCATTCATAAGTGCTTTGCAAACAAATTACAATCAAGTGTTAATTGCACACTCCTATGCTAATTACTACAACTTCCATATAGTAATAGCATAATAGTAAAATTTCCTGCAACTTCCAAATTGGCACTTATTCTCGTGTTTCACCTCAAAAGTTCCATGAATCAAGAGTAACAAACGAGATCATAATATCATGAGAAATTTCATCCAGGGAAGAAACATCAGGGGTTGAAGTTGCAGCAGCTCACATCGCAATTGAACATAAGTTTCTAATTAAATATTCTCATTTTACAATCAAAATTTATAGTATGAACATCTTAAGACTCTCAAAATAACCAGTACTACAACTCATGAGTCATGACCCAAAAACCATAAAGGGGGGAAAAAAACAGCATGACAATGACACACATAAAAAGACGAGATAAATATTACTTAAGACAGAGAAGCTCTTAATCTCATGCCAATTGAAAACAACCTACCATGCGGCCACGAAATTCAGGATGTAACACACGACTCTTTAAGGTAACATAATTTCGATCCTGCAACACGAAGAGGAGTTATTCACTTCATAAAATTACTTCAGAAGAGTAAAAAATTCACTACAGAAAACCCATAAAGCATATCACAATCATTAGCATTTCTGTTTTCATCTAAGCACATCAAATTTAACCATTGCAGCTTTTGTTTCATCATTTATACAAAAAATGATTTGGTGCAACATCGTTATGTCACTGGTAGAGTTTTGTTAGTTGTGCTTTCATTGGACAAATCCTGAAAAATAAAGGAACTAGGACAGTATTAAGATAAATTGTGACAGGATATTACAAATCAAATAGCAGATGAGAAAGCCTAAACACCCCATTTGTAAGAGGAATTCATATTTTTTGACAAGGAGGTTTCTTCACTTGTTAAAGTTGAATATATACTGTATTGTGAAAATTCTTTTAGGCAAAAATTTAATCTCCATCCTATATGTAAAATATATTAGCCAGAACACTTGACAGAGAACATGGGAAAAGTCTCAAACTTCAACGTTTGAGCAATTTACAACTCACTGACACTAACCTGAAGAACCTTTAAAATGCTTGCATACGTTGATGGCCTTCCAATTCCAAGCTCTTCCAGCTTCTTGACCTTCAAAATCAGAACTCCAATTACACAATATCGTTCAGAGTGACATGCAGCGAACCAGAGGATGCAATAGTCCAAGCAGAATTGGCAGAGGAAAGAAACTCAGAGGTGGAAAGGACATGAATATGCACTAGATTATTTCCTGTTTTCAGTTTGTTCAGCAAATAGGATCTGCCATACAATATAGAGGCCTTGACTCTGCTAAACTCCCAGAGATATAATTGCTGACACTGAATTGCAGACAATAAAAATGATTATGCGAGATCGACAACTACAGGTTAAGCTGTATTCCTACTGATGAGAGCAACAAGAAGAAATATATCGGATGAGATATGGAACCCCTACTCACAATCGAGTGAATCTACTCACCAGTGCGCCCTCAGAGTACCGAGGTGGGGGCTGAGTGCTATGTTGCCGAAGTTGTACATCAGTGAAGTCCAGAACATCCCCTGGCTATAAGAACACTTATTTAGTACATGGACAGACCTGATTGACACACAAGGTTCCAACCATTTACAGGGAAATTGTGTACTTGGAACGTATCGTTTATAAGAAATATATGGAACTTAAGTGTGATGAGGCGTTTGCCTTGGTTATGAGAACACAGAACGATAAAACACCAAACTGAAACATAACTATGGCGTCAATAGACCAATCTGAAACAGTGTGTTAATAATTGCATGCTCAAGTACTTAAAGTACTTCTTCTATATGGTTATTTAAATAAATAAGTAAAACATTATTCTATATTAGACACTAACTTTAGAATCTGGGTCTTCTAATGGGCAAATTCCACTAACAATACCTTCAGAGAACTGAGCGTTTCAAAAATCGTAGCCCTTTCATTTCCTTCACTGTCCTTGGATCTGACAACTTCGGTTTCCGCATCCTGTATTTCAGCAAAGAAGGGCGGGTAAATTGCAGAAAACAACTAGGAAAAGACATATAGCTTCAAAATAACATTAATAATGATCAAGTTACTTTTCATCTCTTCTCCATGCATTCAAATAATGTGCAGCTCAATTCGTTCTTTTATCACCAATACTACAGGGTCTTTCACAGAGTAAAATTACTCATGAACTTTAGGACATTCCAGCCCTTTCGATGCAAACCTTTGCAGATCGACTGTAAATTCAAACCTATAGAAGTAATTACCTTAAAGACAGCCTGATAGCCAAGAAAACCAACTCTTGAACATGAAGTACCACATACAATAGAACTGTCAGCAGTCCCGATATCAACATGGATCTGAATAAGCAAAAACATTTTAAAACTGGTCATTGTGTAATATTTTTGAGCTTATTACATTCAAAGAAGACACAAAGAACTCCTCGTGCTGCATCTCAAGTAACAACATAGAGACAGGTAAAAGACTAAAATGGCTAATCAGATCAGAATTCTGGAATATTTTTATGTTTCTCTGCACAGGTACCTGGTCAACTATTGCGGGTACCATTTGACATGCCATGGTCCTGGACCAGATAAGAGTGTATAGCTTCAACAAATCCTCATCAAGTACACCAGCAAGCATTGCTACATGGGGAGAAATAAGATAAAAAAGAGAATAACTTCAGATAACTTCATACAGTAATATTCTGTATTGTCAAATGAAAGTCATCAAGAAGGGTGGAATAATGGATATAAAGACAACCAAACAGAGTTATTTACAAGGAAGCCTCCGAATATCAGTTGGTCTTATAGCTTCATGAGCTTCCTGAGCATTCTTCACTTTCCTAAAGTACTTCCGCGGAGTCTCTGTTGCATAATCCAATCCATATCTGCTTCCATGAAAATTTCAACCATGGAGAAAACCACAATTTTTTAATAAGCATTTACAACAATTGGAAATGAACAATTTAGTACTCAAGCTATATTGTAAACAATAACAATATTTAGTGCCAACACAGACCACAAACAATCAACACAGTAATTACAAACCTGCAAGCAAAACACTTGTTACTGGAATTTCCCACATAAAAAAATTTTACCTGTCAATTACTAAAGAGTGGATGCCCTTCACAGCTTCATCCGAGATCTGCAACATTGAAATAAATCATTTTGTAGAGTTACAACAGAACACAATAAAGAAACAAAAAGGAAAATGCAAAAAAAAAAAAAAAATCTCCCTCGATATCAGCATCTACATTTGCAAGCTCAGTCAAGAGAAGAAAAAAAGCTCTTACATATAGTTTCCTTCAGAGTTTCTATAGCAATCACAAAAACCAAGGCTGACTAACTACGAACTGAAAATTGTTTTGGCCAAAAAAGTATATAATCCCAAAAACATCTACCAGGACAAGGAAAAGCACATACGTGCAAACCATCTGTTCTGATGTATGTTATCAGACCAACTGCCTTGCCATCTGACAGTTCAACTCCCTCATATAGCTTTTGTGCGAGCTGCACGGAGAGGTCACATAAGTGCCATGAGCAAGATTAAACGAAATTCAAAAGCATTAAAACTATGAAAAAATTATTAGCAAAAATGTAAGAAACATATTATCAGTCATCATTACAAGAAGAGAGGAACAGGCACAAGGAAGGTAATGATGAAATAAAACCGGAGTCTTTTTTTTCCTTATAAAAACTGAATTGAAGTCGGAAAACTCTATCCATTTATTCATTCAACCCCATTCCGATTCTGAATTAATTTCATTTTTTTAAATTCCAATTCGATCCAGTTAAAGTAAAACAGAAACTTTTTGGAAGTTGTCCTTATTATGAAAGCTCCTAGTCCATCAGACTAATCTAACAACAAGCAATACACAGTAAATCTGATTAGAAATTATTATTTCTTTGTAGTGTTTATGAGTAAAAACCAGCCATTTCGGCTAATAACACTACAAGTAAGATAATAATCTTCCATAACTGAGTGCTCAAGAAGAGGAAACTGCAAATGACGGAGAAAAGAAAAATTCAGAACCTAAGGAAGAAGAAAATTGCAAAATACCTTCATAGCATAAGTGGCTGAAAAGTTTAATTTATTTGCTGCATCCTGCTGAAGAGTTGATGTGATGTAAGGTGTCGGAGGATTCCTCCTTGTTTTGTTACTTTTGGTGCCAACAACAACAAAATTCATCGACTCAATCTTTTGCTTGATATCTTCAGCTTCTGCTAGAGAACTGATTGAAAACTGGCCCAACTTTTTGTTTAAAAAGTAAGTCAATTGGGACGACAAAGATAAAGATTTCTCAGGACCACCCACATGTCTCTTCTCAAATTCAACTGCAATACTCCAATACTCCTGTGCCCGGAACTGGTCGATTTCTATTTCTCGGTCACAGATAAGGGATAAAGCAGCAGATTGGACTCGCCCAGCAGACTGGCAACCAGGTAACTTCCTCCAAAGCAGAGGTGATATATTAAATCCAATCAAATAATCTAAAGCACGACGCGCAAGGTAAGCATGCACTAAATTGACATCAATTTCCCTAGGCGCCTGCAATGCAGCTTTAATTGAAGACTCTGTTATTTCATTGAAAACAACTCTTGCAACAGTAATGTCTTCAGGTAATGCATCCTGTTGTTGCAGCATCTCAATTATGTGCCAAGCAATAGCCTCCCCTTCCCGATCAGGATCAGATGCCAAAATGAGATTATCTGCTCTGAAGAACAAGGCAGAAAAAATTCATTCCGGATTTAAAAAAATACTTGACAAGGATGTTCAGTTCAACAATATTATAATCAAAGCTAAAGTTAAAATCGAGAATTGGAAATTCCAGCAAGAATCAATGAAGTTTTTTACAAGGGGAATCAATGAAAGAATGAGGAAACTGCCTAAGCTAACGATGAAGGCCATTCAAGTATATTGAAGCTATACCCGTTAAGAGCAACTTTAATACTCTTGAGATGTGTCCAGGCTGGGGAAGGCACTTCCCAAACCATACTAAAGTCATCATCAGGACGAACAGATCCAGATCTAGCAGCTAAATCCCTTACATGACCATAGCTAGGTAGGACCTCAAACATATCTCCAAGGTAGCCCTGAATAACCCTTGCCTTTGTGACAGATTCAACAACAAGAACAGATCGTCCTTTTGGAGGATATAATTGCGCTTGGATCTTCCTACCAGGAGTTTTCACTCTGACAACCTCCGCACTTTTCTGTCCGGCTCTGGACTCAGCTGTTGCTTTTGCCGCCTTGCCCTTTCTGGTGGAATTTTCAGCTTTCTTATTTGTCCTTTTCTTTGGCGACACAGGAGTATCCTGCACAGAAGTCGGTCTCTGCCATAAGAAAAAGCAGCAACATGAGTTTAGGCTGACAAAAGAACCCTAATGTGCATGCATTGGTGATGACTAACCTCCAATTCTGGTAAGGAGATTGAATCGTTCTTCACCTTAGCAGCCCCCTTTTCCTGAGATGAAGTACTAGAACTTGTTGACTTTACCACGTCCTTTGAGCTATCAGGAACATGTTTTTGTTCCTTCTTTTTCTTGCTTTGCACCCTCTTTCCTTTAGCTTTAGCCTGTTTATCCCTAGCAGGCAAACTTTCAAATAATGATGTCAATTCTGCAACCGCTGTTCCATTCACGGACGCTTCGCCATTCACAGCATTATCCCCATTACGTGATGCCGATACAACCATAGGACAACCTTTCTCTGCAGACTGAACATTTAGAGCCTTTGCCTGCTTCCATTTTTTGCTATATCCCTTCTTAAAGGGTGTTTTGTTATCTGTTAAACTAACACCATCTTTTCCACTTACTCCAGACAAGGGCCTACAACTGATCCCACTGCAACCTGCACATCTCAATCTAGCACTATAGTCGATAGAGCTGACTGAAAGATTGCTAGTAGGAAAACTTCTAGTTGGTATTATCAATGATGACCCAAGAAAACTTTCTCGAGAAAATTTATTAGTGCCTGAAACAATGCTAGATGGCCGGATTCTTTGAATTCTGAAGGTGAGCTCAGAAGACCTCCTAAGCAGGTCATTTCCACCTAAAGACGAGCAGATACTTGCTACAGAGGGATCGAAAAGTTGCCCACACTGCAATTGCAACAAGAACATCATCATAGTCAGGGTAACAAGCAAAAAAAGTGCAGTGTACAATTACAATCCAGTCAAGAGACAATTAACCAATAGGCTACAAACATTTGCAGAGGCTTGCACCAGAAACAATTTACCCATCCCCGCCAATGATGAGGCTAACATCTTGAGTTGCTCTTCCTCGATCAATGACAACCAGAATCACAAGTCCACAACCAAACGATGGAATAATTAATCAACAACTCTAACAAATCCTAAAAGTCCCGCAGAAAAGCTATTACAGAATAAACCACCTCGACCAAACGCAAACGAGCAGCAGCTCAAAGATTAAATTTGGACGCAGCTCATTAATTTCAATCAGATGATATAACTGGACTGTATCCATGCACGATCGAACCCAATACAAGAATTAAAAAAACCAACCACAACTCGGTGCATTCAAGTTAATAGTCTCCACCCAAACGAAAGCCACGAACGACTGCTCAAAGGAAACACTTCTCCATCGACGAGCGAACAACTTTACCACCAGCTCCTGGCCTCAACCGATGGCAACCCCAAAGTTTGGCAAAACGAAAAGAAGAAGCAAACGAAAACCTGGGACATGACGCGGTGGGAGAAGAAGCTCCTCCTCAGCTGAACTATCATTACTTATCTTTTTCTTTAGACAAACTCAGGAGCCGACATCCGGCTGTCATTCCATTTTGCCCGGGGGCTTCTGCCCGTTTGTGGATTGTTCGGACAAGGAAGAGGGTGTGTGGGCGAAGGATGTCTGGATTTGAGAGGTGGGGCTTGTAGGGTTTTAGCTCCTCACGTTCTTCCTCTGGCCGAGAGGGTTTATGACAAGGGCCGCTAATAAAAACTAGCGAACCTTTTCTAATCAAGATGTAATTTTTTTTACTTTACTTAATGACCGAACTAACCCTAAAACGAACCGAGCCCTTTTTCAATTTGAAACCCCCCGGATTGCGGACCCGGCTCGAACTTCAGATCACTGCCAAGGTTGAAAGATCTCTGCTTTTCTCCCGCCCCTTGTTCTTGTCCGCGCTGTTTTCCCCAACTGCTGCCTCCTCCGTGCGTCTGCTGTTCTTAGGTAACCCACATGTGACTCATTTATGTATGCGTTTTCTTCTTTTGCGCTTATCCTTTTGTGTGAACTGGATGATTGATGAGCCCCGATGAAGATTTGGGATGTGGGTTTTGTTAGGGAGACGTCTCCTTGATTTTGGGTTTTCGGGAATTGTGCCGTCCTCTTGAAGCGATGGACTAGCAAGAAGTTATGACCCCTAACTTAGGTTCTTCTCCTGTTAATTGCGTGCTCCTGTTTTGGGGAATTGTTCTGGTTTTCGTGAACGAGTTGTTTCTCAGGGATTATATGTTTTCTCCGTTCGTTTTCTGTGTTTCCTGCTCCTTGGGGTGCTGACGTTAGTTTTTTTCAGGCAGAGAGTGTTGTTTCCGTTTTTTCTTTTCGGGATGCTCAGCATAATTTTGGTCAATTTCGTGTTTGTGTTAAGCCACAGTGAGAAGCAGTGACAGAAATAAATACGTCTTTATGATTGCAGGATTCGTTAGGTATCTAGAGTCTTCATTATTCTGCTGTTGGCAACTCAATACAATTGATGGATAGACCGCCTCACGATTATGCAGCGCAGCCTGCGATGGCATATGGCACGCAACAGCGTGCAAACTTGCCACAGCCTCCCTTCGGGTTCCATCCACACCACCAGCAGTTTCCTCCTGTGCAAGGCCCTCCATTCCTTCCTCCACATCCTTCTCTTCAGCCGTACCCATATCCGCATCCAATGCAGCAGCAGCCTCAGCTTCTTCCGCATTCTCACCTCCTCCAACTCCAACCACAGCAGCAGCCACCGCCAGCTTTTCCACCCCACATGCCTTCACCACCCGTGGCCTCTCCTTTTGTCGGCCCGTATGATGCTTCTGCCCCTCCCCCTGCTCCCCCTCCTTCTGATCCAGAGCTCCTTAAGCGAATCGACAAACTTGTGGAGTATGCAGCCAAGAATGGACCTGAGTTTGAAGCGATGATTCGCGAAAAACAACAGGATAACCCTGCATATAGTTTTCTTTTTGGAGGTGAAGGTTTTGGCTACTATAGGTACAAGCTTTGGATGTCCACTAGGTTTCCAGGCAGTCACTTAGCGCCATTTGTGCCGCCCATGATGCACCAGCCGCAGAACCCAATGCTGAATACTGCCATTGGTTCAAGTGTGCCGGCACCTCAGATGCATCAACCTCCTTTCCCTCCATTCTATGAGCAGCAGCCACATCTGCACCCTCCCCAATTTGTGGCCTGTGGCCATCTTGATTATGATCATCCATCTGATTCCTTTAAAGGTCTGTCTGGGCCACTCCCAGCTGATGTCGCTGTCGAACTAGGTACAGTGATTAGTAATCTCACTGGTACTAAGGACTCAATTAAGGGAGCAAAGTTCTGGTTCATGCAAAGAGCTCCATTTGCTCCTGCACTTGCTGAGGCTCTGAGAGACAGGGTCTTGGCCATGGATGACTCTGAGAGACAACTGCACATAATTTATCTTGCTAACGATATTCTTTTTGACAGGTATGATATTATCTACAATTAATTTTGACTGAGTGTGTTAGATACTTTTGAATTGGGTCTTTTCTTTGGCAATATCTACATTTTTTCCACCCGCCAGACTGTGATGGGTAGTACGATGAAACTCTTCCTGTCACTGATCTGTTCAACTTTTGCAAGTGTGGGCTTTTGAATTGGATCTTCAAATGTCTCAAAAAGATGTTATCTTGATTTATCTATTTATGATGAATAAATTAATGTCATGACATCTTCTGGCACACACATTCGTGATCTTGGCTCGAAGTGATTGTGTTGACTAACCCCTTGTTCCAGCCGCCATTCTTGTTTAACCTCCATGGTGGATAGGATTTTTCTTCTTTGCACTAGATTATCAATCCAGTAGCTTATAACAGTTAACAACTCTGCATTTTAAACTTATTTTTAGGGAAGCTTCACGCATTCTACGGTAGACTTGTTCGCTGGCCATTATATACTCTTTTGCAGAAGCATGGTGTTTACCATTGTTTGTTATCATGACTATTCCTTCCAAATTGTTGAGCAAAGGAGGTGTGTCTCCCGTGTATGCTTTAATTTATTTTTCTTCTAACGAATATGTTTTATACCTACAGCTTGCAGCGAAGGGCAAATCCACATGAACTTGATAACGAGGCCCTTGCTTTCAAGCCTGTTCTAGGTGCCATGCTTGGAAGGATATATCACAACCCTCACAACAAGGAGGAGAACCAATCGCGTTTGCAGAAAATTCTGCAATTTTGGGCGTCAAAGGAAGTTTATGATCAGGACACAATCTATTCTCTCGAGGGTGAGATGATAAGTGGACCTCCTGCTGATGCTTTTCCCCCGCATGCTAAGGATTCATCTGCAGCACCGACCTCTGGTATGTTTGAATATATTGTGGTATTTCCTTTTTCATTTGATCAATTCATACTAAACTTGCTGGTATTAGAACTGGCAGTCATTCTGTCCATGAATCTACCAGTATCCTTAAGCATCCGATTGGCCTTGTCTTTATTGAAATGGTAGAACTAAGGTTGATGAACGTGTTGAATAGTTTTCTCCCTGCATTACTATTGGTGCAGTTTTTCTATATCGGCTTGATGTTAAAACAGTGTTGCTCAACATGAAGAGCTGTGTCTTTTGTGCAGGGCTCTCTAAACCGCCATCAAATCACAATGCTGTGAAATGGCAACATGATAGGCAAAGTAGCATTCCAGGCCAACCGGATAAGGAACAGAGTTTATCATCTTTGGCCGCCCAACCATTTCTTCCTAGTGCTACAGCACCCAGTGTTCCTTTTTCAGGGTCAATTCCCGTGTCATCTGTTCTTCCTGCAATCCAGCAGCCCGCCACTCAGATACCTCCGGTGGAGAAATTGCCTCCATACCCTTTATTTCCACCTGGTCTTATTCCAGGAATGGTTAAGAAGATGCAGATAGGAAGCGGCGTGCCTTATTCATCATTGAGCCCATTAGACATTCCTAATGTAATACCCCCTTCGAATATATCTCCTTCCGAGATCCTCGAGAGGGTGTCTAAGTTCTTCAAAGAGATTGGAGAAGTTAACCCATCCGAAGGACCGATGAAATCCGAATCCTCTAAGGACGATGACACGGACGACTACGAATACGATAGGGAGCCACTAGTTCGCAGGGGAGGAGCGTGTATCCCTCCGCCCCCTAATCTGCAACTAGACCAAGAAACTGGAACTTACGCAGATGGGAGCGTGGATAAGAAATCGGGATCCGGCGGCTCAGGAAGGCTGGGGCTCGGAGCAACAGCTAATCCCAATGAGATCAGTCAATATGACGATGTGTATACCTCTTATAGGAAGCAACGAAGCACGACCTACCACTCGTCAATGAGTGCTCGAGCTGCAACAAGGTCATGACCAGAAACAACGGTACTATTTTCCTAGCGAAGATCAATAAAGGTAGGAGTTCTTGTGTTCAGAAAAAAAGACTGACTAAAATTAGTGTAGGCATCTGCAGGACCAACTTGTTTCATGTCACTCGGTTCTGTTTACCTTGTTTTTTGATCTATGCATTTGCTCTTTTGTTACTGTCAACGGTTGATGCCATGATTTCAAGCCATTCCAAAACCCGATAAAGATTTTCATCGTAAATCCCGAAGTTGGGGGGTCTTCATTTAGTCGCTCCTTTTCTTCTTATTTCTTCCGTGTCTGAGTTACAATTTACCTTGGATGCTGTGTCCTATTGATGCCCGTAAGTGCTTCATTATGGCATTGTCGGACGAGGTATCTGCAGGGATTTAAACTTTCTACTTGTCATGGCCTCCTCGACTGCTCCCCGCAACCACCCGAGATTTCCCTCCTGTCATCGTACGTTCAGGACGGCGTTGCCTTGGCACCTGGAACCTCTTTCTGTGTCTTTATGGGTGTGGAGCAGCCTTGATGTGTATACCTTCACCTCAGTGCTCTCCGCCTGCCAGGCTCTCTCGAGCTACCTGGTTTGTGGCTGACAGGTCCATTGTTTGATGGTGAGAATGGGAGCAACCGTGAGCAAGACTGCTGTCATTAAGTTGTATTCTTTGTACGGCCATGTCTGTGAAGGCTTTCGAGGAGATAGAGGACAAGGATGTCGTTAGTTGGAATGTCCTCATTTCCAGCTTCCTTAAGACAGGATTCGTGAAAGAAGGTATCGGGGTTTTCAGGCAGATGCAGACGGAGAACGTCTTTGTGTAATGTGATCAAAGCTTGCGTAATGATAATAGCGTATAGGCAGGGTAAGCAGGTGCTCGGTGCAGGTATCACGATGGGCAGAAACTTGATAGCTCTGGGCATGGCACAGATTGATTTTTACTCTAGTGTCGAGTGTATGGAGGAGGCTTTGAAATTATATGGCTGCTTTCGCCATGCTGGCGATAGGGTCATGCACAATTCCATTCTCTCTGCTTGTTCAGAAGCAAGAAGTATAAGAAGGCATTTCAGATAATGAGTTCAATGAGGTCGAATATAATTTCCCTAACAACTGCTCTCATTGCTTGCTCAGAGAATTCAGATTTTTCTACTGGGAAGCAGATACGTCGTATGTTGTTGAGGTTTGGTTTCACCATGGATAGTCAGCTCTCCAAAGCTCTGCTGGACATGTATGCAAAATGTGGCAACATCAATACCACCAGGTTTGGTTTCACCATGGATAGTCAGCTCTCCAAAGCTCTGCTGGACATGTATGCAAAATGTGGCAACATCAATACCACCAAAATCATGTTCGATCGCATCAGTAAAAAATATGTATTCACATTGACTACCATGATTGATGCATACGGAATTCATGGTTGTGGGCTCAATGCATTTGAACTATCCCAAGAGATGGGAGAATGCAGTGATGATGTAACAACAAATAACATTACCCTTTTGTCAGTACTATCGGCATGTGGACCCTTGGGATGGTTAGATAAAGGAAAGCGCTGCTTTTGATTTGGCCTGGTATAAGTATGTTGATCCTGAGCATTATGCTTGCTTCATCCAAGGTTTGGGCAGAGCAGGTCTAATAGAAGATGTTTGGGTTGTGTATCGTGAAATAGTTAAAAGAAATTTCAACCCGCAGCCAATCATTCGGCCTGTGCTGTTAAATGCTTCTAGCCTCAATCAAGACTTCATCAGGGGAGAGAATGTTACGAAGCATCTCATGGAATCGGAGAGAAACAAGCCGGCAAACTATGTCCTGGTTTCCAATTTTTATGCTGCTGTAGGAAGATGGGACATCGTGGATGAGGTCAGACACTGGATAGAGGAGAAGGGGCAGGTCAAAGAAGCATGGAGTAGCTGGTTCTGTGCCAACACATCGCCGGAGAATAATGTAAAGTCCGAAGTATACGGTCCACGATGGAGATTTGGGACGTGGGTTTTGTTAAGGAGACTTTTTATCGATCTGGGATTTTGGGAATTTGTTCTGGTTCCTCTTGTAGCAGTGGGACTTGTAAGAAGTTATGACCCCTAACTTAGGTTCTTCTCCTGTTCATTTTCCTGCTACTCATGCTGCTGGGGTTAGTTTTTTCAGGCAGAGGGAGTGTTGGTTGCTCCTTAGTTTCGGATGCGTTAGTGTTATACCGCAGTAAGAAGTATTGAGTTAAACAAATACATGCCTTTTATGTTTGTCGGATTCGTGCAATCTCTAAATTCTTGAGTTATTCTGCTGTTGACAACACAATATTATCGTTCTATCGAAGATCACTCCCGATTATGCAGCCCAGCCTACTATGCGGCATGAAACTCGACCCCTACAGAAATTTTGCATCATAACCCACTAAATCCATCAAACCTCGATAAATTGCGGCCAGATAAAGAATCTGAACTCAATCCACATATAGGACAGGACCTCAAACCCTTGGCATTTGCTACAGCATAAATAATATCAAGCTTTGAAACAGGGCAGCTCAACTATATCATGCATCTCAGTATCAAGAGTATCAGATCCTTGTCCACCAACTAGAGGATAAAGCTTAACTCTAACCCAAGAGACCCAGAACTGACCTATCAAATCTTAAGTAGCGAATCAAATGATGCCCCTAACCATGATCCTCTTATGCTTGTTTTGCCTAAAGTTTGTCCGATTAGAGTGTCTCAGTAGGAAACAAGAACAATCAACATAAGTTGCACAAACTTACTCCAAGTCCTTAACCACCTCGATTCCCATGGACTTGGCGGTCCCCATTACCGACTTGCAGATGCTCTCCAAGGGCATATACCCGCACCATGGATCCCCCTGCTTTATCTTTGCGATCTCGTACACGTGCTTGAGGGAGATGGTGCCAGCAGTGGCATGGCCCGGCCGGCCACTGCCGGAATCAATGCCGGCTGCCTTCTTTAGGTACCAGGTGACGCTAGGGGAGCGAACCGTGAACTCGAAGGTGCTGTCCTTGAAGGCGGTTATTGTGACGGCCATGGGAGTGTCGGGTTTGTACTTCTGAGTACGGGCGTTGAAGTCCTTGCAGAAGGCCATGAGGTTAAGCCGGTACTGCCCAAGAGCAGGACCAACGGGAGGAGCAGGACGGGCGGCGCCGGCGGGTACTGTGAGGCGGATCGTGGCGGCGACGGGGCGGCGCGTGAGGATCTCCTTTAGGGTCGACATTTTCGGGGGGGCGGCTTTGATCAGGGTCCGAGGGTTTTTGAAATTTAGTAATTACTCATTAGTCATTTACCCGTATATATCTCCTAGATATGGATCAACTTTTTTTTTTAAACGACGTTCGGCAAATTATTAACGTGAACATAATGGATGCCCTACGTGTAAAAGAACGGAGACGTCCTACGTGAAAATAGCGGACGTTGAGAGGGTCCGGACGTAATAAAAAATCAAAAAAATATTTTGGAACCAGAACCATAATTGGAGGCAGAATTATGGTTCCCAATCAGATGGAGCAGGCTTGGTCCGGAAGCAAGAACTACCTGGCGATCTTCGACCGCTTCACCCTCTGTGTCCCTTACTGCCTCGACTACATCAAGTGTTAGTTCGGGCCCCTACCCCAGTTCGAAAGTTTCGATCTTTCGCTTTTTTTTGAAAGGGGTTTGATTGGAAAGTGGGTCTTGGGGAGGATTTGCGGGGAATGTTATCTATAACGTGGAGTTTCTTCTGTGCCCTCCGGATTTTGTCTTCGGTACTGAAGATGAGAATTTTCGGCCGACGAGGTGATGGCAACTATTTATGGTGGGGATAAAGGGCAGGAATGGAATTACAAGGACCCTGCTAAGTTTTGTTCTTTGATTATGGTTCCTGAGGCGACGTCTGGACCCCTCTCCACATCTGCTCTTTTTCCACATGGAATGTTTTCGGTCTTTTCCACGTAGGACCTCCGTTATGTCCACGTCGACAATTTGCCTAACGTCGTCTAAGATTGGCCATAAAAAAGGTTAATAACATAGTTAGTGATATTTTTGTATATGAAAAAAAGATGTTGATGAAAAAGAAAGTTCGCCAATAGTTAGGGACATATTCGTATATTTTGCCTAAAATTAATTATGTTTAATGTTTTTTCTTAAAAATAGTAAAATGACACTATTTTCGTTGATCTGACGGCAGTGGACGAGTCCGTCCGTTTGCGGGTTGTTCGGTGGACGGGAGAAACGTAGAAGTTTGTTCCTCCGTACTGTAAGTACAAAAAATTTTTTATCGAAAACGGTAACAAGTTTCAAATTTAAGGTAATACCGCTCATGAACCGCTTCTTGAAGTAGCGAGTTTACGAAAGAAATCGCTACTTCAAGTAGCGACTTTCTTAAACCCATAACGAACTCGCTACTTCAAATAGCGAGTTAATGCGGAGTACCGAGTTTCAACAGAAGGATATCAAACTCGCTATTTCAAGTAGCGAGTTCCTTCATCCAAAAAGCCCACTCCTTCAAGTAGCGAGTTCCAGCAGAGGACCGACCCATCTCAAAAATTTCACTAAATGTTGGTTTACGATTTTAGCTTATGTTAGAAATCGCTACTTGAAATAGCGAGTTTTAACAGAAGCCAAAACCATAAACCAAACTCACTACTTGAACTAACGATTTCTAACATAAGTCAAAATCATAAACCAACACTTAGTAAAATTTTGGTTTATGGTTTTTAGAGTTATTTGAGAACTCGCTACTTCAAGTAGCGACTTCTTTTGCCCATGAAGAGACTTCTTATTTGAAGGAGCGACTTTCCACGTAATTGAAAAAATCTTAAACCAAAGTTATCATTTTCCTTATACATTCACATTATCAGCTCTAGTATGTATATAATTCCATCCAAAGCGAAATGGCAATTGTCAAACATGTCAATACAACAGTCCAAACACCCAACTTGTCCAAATACAATTCATTCGTTACAGAAAACGAGTCAAGCGACATTTCTATTTCTACCAGCACGAGCCTTTGTCCTTCTCCACCTATAGGGCTGTGGCTCAATTGCCGGTGGTTGGTCCGCAATGAGCTGCGTAAGTTGTGACTGTAGTGGAGGATCATCTTCATCTGTGAACATCCGAGGCCCGTGATCCGGACGAGACTTCTTCCGAGCGGGAGGAGTGGCGTGCGACGATGAAGCACCTACATCAGGAGTATGAAAATCAATCATAGACATTGGAACGTACTCTTCCTCTCCGCCACGGCCTTCTTCTGGATGAGTGTGGATGGGCATAATCTATTCCGGTTGAATGTCTTCCGGCGGTAGATACTCCTCTTGAATATCATTGGGAGGAATGTCCTCGTCTCGGTCGACATTGGGAGGAATGTCCTTTGATTCTGCACCCTCAACCAGTTGATCATCCGTTCCCCTTGTACGACCATATAATCGCAATGGTGCGTATTGAGTCAACATACGCTGGCCCTCGAGGGATAGATCCAGTATTTTTCTGAACTCTTCATTGTTTCGCGTCCTTGCCGAGAGAGTGATACCACGGAGGACTCTTCCCTAAAAAACTCTCAATGTTACATACGAAAATAAACAAAGAAGCTAGTAAATGCAATTGAACTCACTAATGCACCTAACATAATGCATGTGTGAGAAATGTGTTTTTTGTTGTGTCCAAAATACCACATATGGTATCGAGTGTCATGATCCTCCTCCGAATCTGAATCTGCTGGTTCATCCGGTGACGAGATGATACTTTCCAAATGGGCATCTCAAAAAGCCCACGTATGCACGATGGATATGAGCCCAATTACCCATATTTTTCCCTGCAAATCGATCATGTACAGCTTCTCTTCCATCTTACAATTACGGGAGATATCTCACAATTTCCGAACTAACGGATCACTCTATCCGGAAAGTACCATTCCACAACATGAAAACAAATAACCAGAACTCTAGCGTGCCAACACTCATGTCCAATAGTGCAATAATCAGGCAATCTAGAACAGACTGAGGCATATGGATGCCAGATTACCTAAAACAGATACTTAATTAGAAATGAAATTAATCTAAATTGTATAATATGTAATCGCTATGTTAGAATAGGAATTTACCTGATCTGGGCTTTGCCTGTCTAAAGCTTATCGATCATGTACAGCTTCTCTTCCATCTTACAATTACGGGAGATAATCTCACGATTTCCGAACTAACGGATCACTCTATCCGGAAAGTACCATTCCACAACATGAAAACAAATAACCAGAACTCTAGCGTGCCAACACTCATGTCCAATAGTGTAATAATCAGGCAATCTAGAACGGACTAAGGCATATGGATGCCAGATTACCTAAAACGGATACTTAATTAGAAATGAAATTAATCTAAATTGTATAATATGTAATTGCTATGTTAGAATAGGAATTTACCTGATCTGGGCTTTGCCTGTCTAAAGCTTCTCGATCCACGAAGAAGATTTGTGTTGGCACACTAGGCACGTCGAATTCCACTGCCCACCTATGAACCAAAGGCATATCTGCCACATATCTTGCCCTACATCTAAGTGGTGAAATATGAAGGAATTTGTCCCAAGCCCATATCTGAAGCAAAATCAGAGGACCGACAATCTAAATTGCGTTCTTATGTGAACCCCGACATAGGCTCCTATACAACCATATCAAACATGCTGATCCCCAACTATATCTCCCAACGCGCTCGAAATCAGCAATAAATGGCAGCCACATCATATTCACTAAGTTATCAGACTTATCTGTGAACAACATACCTCCAATGAGACGAAGTAACAATGCACGAGTGTGTCGTTGAACTTGCTCATTCGTTGCCCACTCAGGCAACTCATCATATTGTTGCTCCAACCATTTCAACTTCACTCTTCCAGCCTTAACATTACTACTGGTCGGAACAACACCAAGCAAGTCGCCGCATAACTCATCAATCGTCTCTGTCGAAGGCCCTATAATAGCATCGCCATTAATTGGCAACCCAAGTTGAATTTGAATATCTTCGTGAGTGACTGTCATCTCCCATTCGACATATGAAATGCACGTGTCTCTGACCGTCACCTCTCAACTAAAGCAGATATGAGCGTCTAATCCAACTGCATGTATGGTAGTCTTACAACACCATAAAATCCAGTCTAACAAAGGTAAACTTCCATTCGTTGGTTCACTTGCATTATTTTAACTGAATGCTCAACTCGACGATGGTTCTGCATATGATGTTGAAAATATTAGGCAATAATTTATCACAACAGAAAAGTAAATTATAGATTGTAATTAGTCTTACCAACGAATTCCCATTTTCCCAGACAACCGTCGAACGATGGCTAGCCTGTCCATATAGGAAGGACTTCGTGTATTGATGGATTTGGAAACATTACCTGCAATTGCAAAGTAATTAGTAACAACATGTCATACTTAATTTTAAATCATTACATAACATTACATTAACACTTGACATTATTTTTGCGGACAACGTCGTATATTATGTCTAACGGATATGATCACGACTAAGGACTACATTTAGACAAGTGTGAGGAGACTCAACAATTGTCACCTCAAATTCTTCATCACAAGCCCGCTGAATTGCACGCAATCTCCACTTGCAACCTTCACCGTAATCAACGCAATAAACACGCCACATTCTCTTCTAATATTCAACAATTTCATAGTTGTAATGGTTTTTTTAATATGAAAAATGTTGACTACGTGTTTGAGATTAATTTTATTCTTAAATCGCATTCCTCTGTGAAATTCATTCACATCATCTAACCATTCGCCAATGCATCTTTCTCATATTCATCAAATGTTATATTGCCAACGAAATTTTTCTCAATATAAAATGACAATGACCGCTCCACCGCCGATTACACCCTTCTCCACTTTCATCTTCCTCACTATCATCATTTCAGTCAAAACCAGCTTCATATGCTTCTGCATGTGAATCTATATTATTAAACATCTCCTCATCTGTTCCTTCCTCATCAGAATGCATTAACGATTCTATTTCGCCTTCCTCATCACGAGGAATATTACCACTAGTCCCCGCATCTACTTCACATATACACTCAAATTCAACCGATTGAGTTATAAGCCCCCAACTGTACGACAGTTCCAGCAACTATGGACTTAGGTCTTGATTGAACTGCTTGACAACCAACTCTACTCAACAACATGCTAACCTTGTGACACCTCAATTTGCTCATTACTTTCCGGAAAACATATAATTCTTGAATATTATTGGGTTTTGTAATTGCAAAGCCAACGAGCATTTTAACATCATAATCTCCTTCAATCGGTACTAGGACATATCTAACACCACTGTTATCATAAGATGATACCGAGTATGATGGAGTAGCGTAGCGGAAATAGGATAAATCACAGAAGAATAGGGAGAAAACGAATAGGATGAAGGGAACGATAGAAAATTCTAGGGTTTGTAGAAACCTCAAGAAATTCTTAAAAGTCGGATAATAGGGTAAAATAACAATTGTCCTCCTTAGAAACCCTAAGGCCTTATTTATACTAAAAAAAAGAAATATAACGCGATATTTCCAAAATATCCCTTATTATTTAAAATCTATTATTATTATTATTATTATTATTATGCTCCTGCATCAATCTCCTCGGGTTGGAAAAGTTCGCAACTCCGGCGCGAAAACTTCGACGACCTCCGCATAAATCTCAGGATCAATCTTCTTCAACTCTTCTTCTGCTATCCAGGTACTCTCCGTCGCTGGCTTTCCCAACCATTTCACCAAGAATCTCCTATATTGATTCCCTCTCCTTGACTTAGCCTCCTTCACATTCAGAACATCTTTAATAACATCCTTTTTGGCCTTTGATCTGCTCTTGGACAACATAACCCTCATCAGCTCCCACAAACTCATACAAATCTGAGACATTAAAGACCGGACTGATCTGTAGCTCAGGAGGTAGTTCTATCACGTAAGCATTCGAACTTATCTTCTTCAACACCTTACAAGGTCCGAATTTCCTTGCTTTCAGCTTGTGGTAAGTCCCCTTCGGAAATCTCTCTTTTTTCAAGTGCACCATGACCAGATCTCCAGTATTAAAATCTTTCACTCGGCGATGCTCATTAGCTGCTGTAGCATAGGCCTCGTTACTTGCCTTCAAAGCACTTCGAACATCTTCGTGAATTTGTCGCACATGCTCAGCAAAAGCTTCACCATCATCACTTACACGGACATCCTCAGGAAGTGGAACTAGGTCGACAACATGCTGGGGTCGCAATCCATAGGCAGCTTCAAAAGGAGTTTTCTTTATGCTTCTATTTACTGAGTTGTTGTAAGCAAACTCAGCTTGAGGAATCATAAAATCCCAACTCTTCACATTACTCCCAACAAGACATCTTAACAAGTTACCCAAACTCCTTTTCACAACCTCGGTCTGCCCATCTGTTTGAGGATGACAAGTGCTGGAATATTTTAACTCTGTGCCGAACTTCCTCCACAATGTCCTCCAAAAGTGACTCATAAATCTAACGTCACGATCAGAAACAATAGACGTCGGTATGCCATGCAATCTCACAACTTCTTTGAAAAATAAATCAGAAATGTGAGTTGCATCACTTGTCTTTGAGCAGGGTATAAAATGAACCATCTTCGAAAAACGGTCTACCACAACGAAAATTAAGTCATATCCCTTCGCTGTCTTTGGCAGTCCTAAGACAAAATCCATACTTAGGTGAACCCACGGAGCTTCAGGAATGGGCAGCGGTGTATATAGTCCCGTGTTTTGCGATGTCCCCTTGCCAAGCTGACAAACAACACATCTTTGAATAATATTGCCCACATCACGATACATCTTCGGCCAGAAATATCGTTCAGCCACCATTGCCATAGTCTTATCCCTGCCAAAGTGTCCTCCAAGCCCACTACCATGTAGCTCCCGAATGACTTGCTCACGCAAAGAACAATTGGGGATGCAAAGTTGGTTGCCCTTGAACAAATAACCTTCATGTAACCTATAAGGTAACAACTCTCTATCTGAACCTCCCTGTAACTTTGTGAATATGGAACCCAAAAAGTCGTCGGTCTGATATTGGTTCTTGAGCTCCTCAAAACCAAGAGTCTGAGCACTCATGATTGTTATAACAAAGGATCGACGACTCAAGGCATCAGCTACCGTATTCAACTGTCCCGACTTATACTTCATAGTGAAATTAAATTCATTTAAGAATGAACTCCACTTGACATACTTCCCGCTCAATTTCTTCTGGGAGTTTAGATAACGTAATGCCTGATGATCGGAGTATACAACGAACTCACGATAAGCCAAATAATGCTGCCAGTGTTGAATGGAACGTACTAAAGCATAAAACTCTAAATCATAAGTTGAATAGCTCTGTTTTGCATCAAATAGTTTCTCACTGAAGAACTCAACTAGCTTCCCGTCTTGAGTAAGGACAGCCCCTATACCTTTCTTAGATACATCACACTCTGAAACAAAGAGTTTGTCAAAATCAGGCAATGCAAGAATTGGAGCGCTGCTCATCAAGGACTTCACATTTTCAAAAGCTTTGGCTGCTGATGATGTCCACTCAAAATTTTCCTTCTTCAAACATTATGATAATGGGCTCATGACAAAACTAAAGTTCTTGATAAACCTCCTACAAAAAGATGCTAGCCCATGAAAACTCCGAACTTCTTTAATAGACATAGGTGCTGGCCACTCTATTATCGCACGCACCTTTTCCGGATCAGGAGCCAAACCTTTATCAGAGATAATGTACCCGAGAAAAAGGACTTCACGTTCCATAAACGAACACTCTTTAAATTGATGTAAAGCTTCTCCTGAGAAAGAACATCCAGCACATGGCGCAAGTGAATCAAATGATCTTCTTCTGTCTTGCTGTAAATCAGGATGTCATCAAAGTAAACGACGACAAATGTCTTCAAAAAAGGCTTGAATACATCTGTCATGACACGCATAAACGTGCTAGGTGCATTAGACAACCCGAAAGGCATCACCATCCACTCATAGAGTCCATCTGGTGTCTTGAATGCTGCTTTCCATTCATCACCAGCCCTTAACCTTATCTGATGATAGCCGCTTCTTAAATCAATTTTGGAAAATACCTTCGCGCCAACCAACTGATCAAGCATGTCATCCAAACGTGGAATTGGAAAACGATACTTGACGGTTATTTTGTTTATTGCACGACTATCCACGCACATCCTCCAAGAACCATCTTTCTTTGGCGTAAGTAAAGCTGGACATGCACATGGACTTTTACTCTCGCGCACCAGTCCCTTCGATATGAGTTCCTCCACCTGTTTTTGCATTTCGGCTCGCTGTTTTGGGGGCATGCGATAGGCTGCCAAATTGGGTAAAGGTGCACCGGGAACCAGATCTATAACATGCTGAATATTTCTTAAAGGCGGCAGACCCTGCGGTAACGCTTTACTCACCAGCTCAGAGTATTCCGTCAAGATTTCTACAATTGGGGGTGGAAACTGTGGTAGATCAACAGCTTGCTTATGATCCATTATTCTTCCGAGTAAAGCATACATAACTCCAGTGTCCTGACTCTCAGCTTCAAATTTCTCAGCACAAAGAAACCCACTAACCTTGCTTGAACTCGGAGTTAACTTACTAGCTTCTTCCTTGAGAGGATGCAAAGTGTACTTCTTACCCTCCTTATAAAAAGAATACGTATTTGGCTTCGTACGGTGATCCATATCATGATCATAAAGCCAAGGTCGACCAAGAAGAATATGACTAGCATCCATTGGCACGACATCACAGAGAGCTTCATCATTCAAGTCAGAACCTAAAGAAAATTGTACCAAGCAACGGGATGTCACCGGTATCTCATTGCCCTTCTTGAGCCACCTGATTCTATAAGGATTTGGATGCTTCTCCAATGGCAACTTAAGCTTTTCCACAACATCTTTGGAAATAACATTCTCCATGCTCCCACCATCGATAATCACATCACAGACTTTACCCCCACAAAGAACACGAGTCCTGAATATGCTGTGTCTTCGCCAATCTTCAGCATCTATCTTCGCCGTTGTCATAACTCTCCTGATGATGAGTGATTCCCCTTGGACAGGATAAATATCAACCTCCTCATCCTCATCACGATATCCATCATAGACGGGGTCTAACTCTTCACCGAATTCCTCTCCTACTTCAGCTAAGTTCACCCTCTTCTGTGGACATGCGTACGACGTATGCCCGTGCTCCCCACATGTGAAGCAACGTAGCTTAGAGCTACTACCAGGACCAGATTTGGAACTTCTTTGAGCTCCAGGATTAACTACAGCTTTGCCCTTGTCATTCACATCACTTCTATAAGATGACATAGTTCCCCGAGTCAACCTAGATGGTTGTTGATCAACTCGGCGTGACTGATCAGCACTAAAACCTCCGTCTGATCTATTATATAATGGTCGCCTAGCTCCATAACGTGCCACCTTCTTCTCAGCCATCAACGCATATTGTCGAGCATCCTCCATGTTGAATACACGAACCACACTCATCTCATCCCTGATGGATCTATTCAAACCTGCTAGATAGCGAGACGTAAGTTGCTCATTGGTTTCATTCAATCCAACTCGAACAGTCAGATTATTGAACTCCGCAGTATATTCATCCACCGATAGAGAATTTTGTCTTAGGGCATGATACTTCTCATACAACTCCATACTGTAATCTGCCGGTAAAAACTGTTTTCGCAGCTTACTCTTCATGTGCTCCCAAGTACTGATCTTTGGCTTTCCTTGTCGGGAACGCTGTTCTTCAACTCTCTTCCACCATTGAAGTGCAACTCCTTTCAATTTCAGCTTCACAAATAGTACTTTTCTTGCCTCTACCATAGGCTTCCACTCGAAATAATTTTCAAGGCTAGTCTCCCAGTCAAGAAAATCATCTGCATGCATTTTCCCGTGAAAATCAGCCACTTCAATCCTGATCCCACCACTGTTGAGATCTAGGGCACGAATTAGCCTCTCCTCCAGTCCACCTCCTCCTGTGTTGTATACAGGTCCGGCTTCACGGAAAGGATTGTCTTCGATTTCATCAGATTCATCCTCAGTACTACCTTCCGGTATGTCTAAGGGGTTGTGGTTGCCTTCCGGAATCTCCATTCGGGCTCCCACGCGTTCCTGTCGCAGCAGTTGGACTGCTCGCGATAGATCTTCGATCATACTTCGCATCTCAGCAAGTTCCGTCTGTTGATGTTGAATCCCTCTCCCACGGCCTCTACCACGATTAGCCATCATAAAACCCTAAACTCGAACCCTCGAGTAGAACTCAGGCTCTGATACCAATTGATGGAGTAGCGTAGCGGAAATAGGATAAATCACAGAAGAATAGGGAGAAAACGAATACGATGAATGGAACGATAGAAAATTCTAGAAAAACCTCAAGAAATTCTTAAAATCAGATAATAGGTAAAATAACAATTGTCCTCCTTAGAAACCCTAAGGCCTTATTTATACTAAAAAAAAGAAATATAACGCGATATTTCCAAAATATCCCTTATTATTTAAAATCTATTATTATTATTATTATTATTATTATTATGCTCCTGCATCAGAGTATCTATGGCAAATCTCCAACCTCCTTACTTCATTCAATTTCATGGCTTCACAAACAATTGCTTCTAGCTCAACAAAAGAGGCGCTTACTAGTGTCTGACACCTGCTAATCGGATGGCGGTTATAATTTACGCCATCCCAGCCATCAACCACATTACCCTTTCCATAAATCAAAATTTGAATAGATTCCATGGCAATAATTAAGTTGATTCGACCTAATTAACACAATAGTTACACCCATGAGTAGGGGTGAGCAAAAAGTTCGGAATGCCAAATACCGAACCGATTTTTCGTCATTTCGGTATTTGGAATTCGGTATTCGGTATTTGGTATTTGGTTCGGTTTTATATTTCGATTGAAATTTGAATTTGGTTCGGTATTTGGTATTTTGTTTTTAAATTTCGGTATTCCAAATTACCGAAATTTAATTTATTTTTTAATAATGATGAGAAAGCAAGAAAGAAGTGTTGGCGCAGTTGGCTAGCGCGTAGGTCTCATAGCTTTGTTATCATGAGGTCGAGAGTTCGAGCCTCCCTAACCCCCAAATTCCTCTTTTTTTTTTTCTCTTTAATGAAATCTTTCTCTAAAAAATTTATGGGCTATTTATTCGGCCCAATAAAATTTTGGAAGATCCAAATACCGAACCGTAATACCGAAATAAATTTCGGTATTTCGGTATTTGGAAGATTGGAGTTAGGTTCGGTATTTGGAGGATAAAATTTTGAAACTTCGGTATTTGGAAGTTCGGTATTCGGTTCGGTTGGTATTTGGAATACCGAATGCTCACCCCTACCCATGAGTAACAATTTGTGATTTCACAAAAAAAACAACGCAAGCCCTAATCGGCCAACCAAACTAACTTAAACGATAAAACTAGCATAAACCAAATCGGAAACAAACCTAAGTCAACAAGGGAGGTATTACAGACGGAGAATAATGGGGGAAGAAAACGGCGGAAGGGAGGAAGAAAACGGATGAAAACTTACCGCCGAAGAGATGGGGAAGTACGCTGGGAGGAAGACAACAGAGGAACGCCGGGAGGTAACCAGGAGCACGCTGGGAAAACGCCGGGAGGCCACCAGGAGCAAGGGAGAGACGCGGAAGGGACGGTCGAAGATTGCGGGCGATTTGAGGTTTTAAGATTCGGCCAACATTTGGGGGAGAAGTCTGATCGGGTTGTTTTAAACCCGGCGAAACTCCTACTTGAAAGGAACTCGGTACTTCAAGCAGCGACTTCCCTTGTAGGACGCTCACGCCATCTAAAATTTCATTATGTGTTGGTGGCATGGGTTGGTTACTGTGAAAACTCGTTACTTCGAGTAGCGACTTTCTTCTATATCTAAAAAAGAATTGCTACACGATGTAGCGAGTTTTAACAGAAGCCAAAACCATAAACTAATACTTAGTGAAATTTTTGGGATGGGTTGGTCCTCTGTTAGAACTCGCTACTTCAAGTAATGAGGTTTTTGGTGAAGGAACTCGCTACTTGAAGTAGCGGTTTGGTATCCTTCTATTGAGCGAGTTTATGTGGATGTTAATACTCCGTATAACTCATTACTTCAAGTAGCGAGTTCGTTATGAGTTTAAGGAAATCATTACTTAAAGTAGCGGGTTCTTTCGTCAGGTAAACTCGCTACTTCAAGTAGCGATTTATGAGCGTTATAACCCTAAATTTGAAACTTGTCGCCGTTTTCGACAAATTTTTTTTGTCGAACTAACCGTACGGAGGAACAAACCTCGAGAAACGTATTTTAAAACGTTTTTTCATGATTGCGATATTCAATAAATTTGGAAAAGTCTCGTCCTCAACCACGGAATTATAATATGTGATCGATTTTCATAATGTCAATGTTGACGACCGCTACATGCTTGTCTAGTAAATTGATTTTTTTGTATTTTGAATGTTACGGTCCGTAAACACGACATATAGATGATATTTTATGTATTTATGAAACTATAACTGGATTTCATGATTTTTTAAAACTAACCGTATTTCTATAAATTCATCGTAGAAATATCGAGGGTTATGGTACATGTCCTCAATTTTATGAGGTTGACTCAAATTTTCTGATAACTTCCTAAATTAGGGCTTAATTTAGGAATAGTGTAAGTGTATGATTATTTTTTTCAAATTAAAATATAGTTAAAGTTAAAAACTTATTACTATGGGAGTTTTCAACCCGTCCTCCCTCAATTGTCTTTGTGACTAGTTTTTGAAAACGTCTTTTAATTTTCAAAAGACAGCCACAATATGAGTTTACTAAATCGCTTTTCATATCCACATATGCGGAGGGCTTTCCAAACCCGTATTTTGTAATAATAAGATAGAAGTTTTAAAATCTCGCATTTTGAAGTTAGACAAAATACGCCCCGACTATTTAGTTGGTCTAAGGTGCTTTGACTAACAAAAGGGCATTGTTCGAATCCCTAAAGGCAATATTTAGACAAAAACGTCAACGACGGCATAAGGTGATTCGACTTACAGAAGGGCATTGTTCGAATCCTTCGATAAGGTGACTTTGTTTTTTGGGATTTTTCTGAATAGGAAAATGTCTAAGGTAGTTCGAACTAGGGGTGAGCGGGTTCTACGGTGGGTAGGTTCCGGACGTGAAACCTGGAACCTACCTTTTAATGATCGGTTTTTTATTTTTAAAAACTAGAACATGCCTTGTGGTTCAAAGAACCATCTAAGAATCAACCCACCGGTTCCGGTATGAGTTCTGGTACCAGTTCCCTATGGGACATTCCCATATTAAATCCACCTCATTACTCTAATCGATTTAGAAAAACCTCAAGTATTCCTCCAATCAATCTAAAAAAACCTCATGCGAACTGATCAAACCCTGGTGAAGAGGGCAAGAGCAAAGGAATGACGAGTTCAGGTGTCCATAAAGAGAAACTTGTCCGCCACCGTATGACTTTGTTTAAAAATGCTAAATATAAACAAGAGATATTTACAATTTAAAATAAAAAAATATTTATAAATATATGTATGGGTTGCAATTTTAGACACATACATGTTAACACGGACCTGATCCGACATGATTTAAAGCGGGTTCGGGTTTAATTAAATGTGTTTTTTATCTAAACGGGTCAATACCCGATTAGACACGACAAAATATGTGTTCGGGTTCGGGTTTAAAATTTGACACGTTATAAACACGTATAACTCGTATAATTTTTAATAAAATTATAATTTTAAATTATTTTTTTATTTTAAGATCGGCGTGTTTCACATTAAATTGTTGTAAGCCCAAATAAATAAATATATTGGAGTTTGACGTTGGCTCAAATAAATCTGAATTGGAGCAATGTTTGGATGAACCGCGAAACTTGTTGGCATATTGGAAAATAATCAATTTCACTATCCAATCATTGCAAAAATGGCTCGAGATGTGTTAAGTGTGATGATCTCTACTTTGGCTTTTGAATCCGTATTTTGCGGGTCGAATCCTAGACCAATATCGGAGTTTAAAAACTGATGAGGCACTTCATTATATAAGGGATTGGCTTTATGGAGAAGGTAATTAATAATTATTTAAGCTAATTATATTTTAATTATTCTAATATAATTTTTACTTTTTCAGAGATTCAAGCAAAATTTCTTGAAAATTTAACCGATGATGTGGTGGGTTCGGACATTGAAAACGCTACTCATCAAGTGCTGATTTAAGTTGAAAGACTGAATTGGTGATATTTGACATTTTTTTTACTAATTTTCTAATGTAGATTACATGGAACTTGAATGAATATAATGTTTATTGTTATATTATAATATTTTTTTTAAAACTTTAACGGATTAACACGTTTATTAATTGTGTTAGTTCTCAGGTTTTATTTAATAACATCATTAGTTAAACATGTCGTGTCCCGTATTTAAAATTAGGACACGAACACGTAAAAGACACGACCCCATTAAGACTCGTACCACACGAATTGCCATCCCTAAAAATAGAGAATAAAAATTATACAACGTTGGATCCAAGGTGAGAGAACCTGGAACCGTACTTGAAAATGTCAATTTTCAAAAATTTAGAATCTAAAACATACCCGGTCTATTCGAGAACATATATTGACACCGACCTTATAATACTGGTTCCAACCGATTCTCGGTTTTATCCGGAACCTATGCTCACCCATAATTCGAACTACAAAAGGGCATAGTTCGAATCCTTCGGCAAGATGGCTTTTGTTTTTTGGGATTTTTTTTAATAGAAAAAATTATTGAGACACTTAAAAAACGGCCAAATTGAGGGTTGATGTCAAGAGTCAAACTCAAACTTTCCTATTTACTGAATGAGTGATCTAACCAATTAAGTTACAAGTGCCTTTTGTCTAAATGTTTCATAGGCGGGTTTTTCTCCTTTCTCATTTTTACAAAAGACAGAGTTTTTAAAACTAGTCTGTATAGTTCCCATTTACTGAATGAGTGCTCTAACCAACTAAATTATTAACGCCTTTTGTCTAAATGTTTCATATGCGGGTTTTCCGCATCTCTCGTCCTTACAAAAACGAATTTTCAAAATTCATTTTTATGTCAGATGATCCTATCTAACATAAGAGGCGTCTTTTCTCAGTTACCTTTGTGACATTTTGCAAACTTCTCTTTTGTAATTAAAAGACTGTTTCTAAATCTCGCCACTACGTAATTTTTGAAAATTTAATCTTAGTTAACTATCTTTTTAAATTAAGGCAAAATATCAATTTGTGGTTTCACACTTTTACCGACTTTCTTTCGTGGCCTGAACTTAGAAACTTTCTTTTACCTTAAACCGATATTTTGAATCTTTATAGCCTTATTCTAACGACATTATTCGAATATACGATTTGCCGAAAGTAAAATATTGATGTTCCCAACTTTTTGTGACTTCTTTTTGCCTAAACTTTGAAATATTTTTTTTATAACCGTAAATCGATATTTTGAATAATTTCTGACATTACTCTAATGACGTTACCCGAATTACGATTTGTTGAAGGTCGTAATTATCTAATGTGACATAATTTTAACGTTTCTTTTACTTGAGTCGTGGCGTGCTCCGGGATGATTGATACGTCTTAATTATACAAGTTGTCGAAGTGTTTTACTATCACCGAAGTGATGGATGCATAATATTGAAAGTTTTTAGTTGTAAAACTTAAATATATGTTAATTATATGAGATATTTGTATGAGAAATGGTATTATAATATCTTAGGAAAAGATAATAATGATTCAAAATATCGATTTAAGGCTATAAAAAAAATATTTTAAAGTTTAGATCTCAGACAAAACGTTAAGAATCGAATAATTACGGATAAGTCCGTGTCGATATTTTGCATAAAATTAACCGTAGAACGTACTTACCTCTTTAATTCCGTCGCTCTCCTTTCATCTGGAATTATTTTGTGCTCACCAGGACGAAACAGCAAGGGAAGTCGAAGCAGATCCACGATCACCTCCTTTATCTTCCTCTGCCGCCTCGCACCTCAGCCAATGGATTCGGTAGAAGCCTCCACTTTACCGACTTCGTTCGTATTCGGACCCCCCCTTCTTCTCTGTTCTCCTGTGGTTACTTGATCTGTCATGTATTTTGGCCAGGGAGCAGAACTTGCTCAAGCGGAGGCTCGTCACCGTGGAAGTTGCCCTCATCCGTTGACGGGGATGTGCTCGCAGATGTCGGAGGCCTCAACATCACATTCTGCACCGGGGATCCCTCTGTTGGCTGCGGACACTTGTTGTCCTTGAACTCTGCACCCTCGCTATGGTTCTCGAGGAATCTATAGACGTTCGTCTCGATGTACCATACGTTACAGGATTCCTGGCGTTTCAAGTGGTGAAAGAACATAAAATCCATCGGAACTGGAAATCCATTGCATCCACGTCAGTCAATGAATTTAATGGTCCCGCTCCTATTAGAACTAGGCTCTTCCTTGTGCTGGGCAGACAGACTATATTGGTGCAGCAGCGTACTGGACAATCGATTCTGAATGGCATGCATGATGGGACGCTTCCAATATTCAGGATATATACTGATGAAGGAGTGATAAATAGGTTGACACTTTGAGTGAGACTGAAGTCAGGAGCAGACAAACTTCTCCTAGAAATGACATGTTTGGCGTTGCTTTCTGTTGGCATCCGCTATGCGGCTGCGGGCTTTTTACGTGAGTCTGATCAATCTGATTGCTGTTAACATTCGGAGAATTGAGGTTCTTGCCTGATTATCTGGAAATTTTGCTTCTCTTCCAACAAACATTTTCCCTGCCATTTCAATTATTTGCTTCTCCAACATCTTACTGTTATCCATTACATGTTTGTGCTCCTTTTGGTATATTTTCACTATTGTGGTTGGAATCAGTCCACGGCGATGTTGCTGCATGGTGATCCCAAAGTGTTTATGGCCTTATATTTTGGCTTCTGTAGTCTCCTGTTCTACTTTCTCTTTTGGAGACGGTTAAAGAGAAGAAAAAAGATGCTTGTACACAGGTGATCAATGAAACTTATTTGGATTTTTGTATTTCTTCCACATACATTAACCCATGTACTACAAAGCTCCTACATAGTTTAAATGGTTCTAAAAATATTAAGGTTTTCTTTTGTTTTTTTAAAAACGTTTGACTTGGAACAATTAATAATGGTGAATGGAAATGGATACTCCATCCTCGAGGCAAGTTTTACCTGGCTTGCTTTATCAGTTACTGGACGCTCTGTATATTTTCCTAATCGATCTGTACATGAGAATTCGTACACTGTTGTCAGGGAATAAAAATAGCTTCAAAGTTTATCCTTCCTCAAGAAGTCAGACAAAAGATGTATTACTGGATAACACTCGAAATATCCCGAAACTTTGTTTTTGCTCCAAAGAGTGATTTTGTTTCAATTATCTTTCCAACTCGCAAGCACATCCTTTTTGTTCATGCTTATTTATGATCATAAACGTCGAGCTTTACTCAATTCATCTTTGAAACAATTTGGCCTAAAGGACCTTTCCAAGTGCTTTTTGGTTAGTCTTATGCAGGTTTTATAGAATACAGATATGAGGCCTGACAGCTGATGCTTTATAGTGTGCACTCATTCGTTTTTATCATAATACTTAGACCTAACCATAATGCTTGCTTGCATAGGCTTTGGTCTGGCCTGCCATCTAGGTGTCTTGGCTGATCTCCCTTCCATTGGAATCGGAAGATGTGAGTATATGCTAGTTCTGTAATTCAAGGTGTACAAACTCTCGTGTCCTCGAGGCTATGACCTGTTAATGATCATAGGCAGACTGAAGTTGTTTTTCATGGTTTGGTTACGTTACCTGACTGCTGTTTGCCAGCTTGCAATTCTTTGATGCTTTCTTTTGTTTAGTCTCTGGAAACAAAACATAATCCTCTTTCCTTTTCTTTGTGATAGTTACATTTTGTGGATGGACTTACCATGTCTGGAGTTAAGCAGCTGCTCAGAAGTGAAGAGAACTTCTCAAAGGATGCCGTCAACTTAATCGGGTCTTCTGGATGCACATGGGGAGTGGTAAAGTTTCAGTATGAAATTCTGTCCAGTCATAAAGATATTTCATCTTGTATTTTAGATGTGAGCTTGATTTCTACTGTGAAGATGTCTCAGTAATAGGCCTTTGTTGATCTTGTTAGAGGATTGACGGGCTCTATTATTAAACTTATTAAATATCAATATTTGAATGGTCATTACTCGGTGATAACTTCTTTTCGTTCTCCTTGTTACCCTAAGAGGGAGGGTGAATTAGTGTTAAATTCTAATCGAGGATTTTTAACTCTTTTTCGACTAATTCCGCAGCGGAAGGAAGCTTCTGTAAAACAGAACTGTAGAGACATGTTTCTGTAAGACAGAACGTACGAATGTGATTGCACGATTTATTTGATGCACACAAGACTTTTTATAGTGGTTCAACAATTTATTTACGTCCACTCTTCACCCAGAATTTGGATGGCTTTCACTCAGACTTAACTTCATAACAATTATAGAAGGTGATCAACAATAGACCTTTTATAGCACAGACTAGAAGGTACCACAAAAGACTGAGTGGCAAAGCACAGACCAGAAGGTTCTGTACTAGAGTGAGTAAGTTGCACAATACAGACCAGAAGGTTCTGTACCGAATGTGTCAACCCTCCATAGTACATATCAAAAGATTCTGTACCAAAAGTGTCAACCCTTTATAGCACAGACCTAAAAGGTTATGTACCAGATATGACTTGGTTTTACAGCACAAACTGTAAGGTTATGTACCAAATATGTCAATCCTTTACAGACCAGAAGGTTCTGTATCAGAAATGACTAATTTCACAGCATAGACCTAAAAGGTTCTGTACCAAAGATGTCGACCCACTACTGCACCGACCGTAGGGTTCTGTAGCAAAGGTGACTGGATTCTAAAGCACAGACCGTAAGGTTATGTACTGCAGTGACTAACAACTATAACCGGTTGTCGGACGTTTCCCTCAGGCGGTGCCCTCTCCTGCACAGCAACCTGCCTTGACTTCCTCCGAGACTTTTCACTCCGGCGGCGTCTCCACCTACACAACACCCAGCTGCAACTTCCTTTGCGCGATCCATCGAGATCTCGACTGAACAAACACAAAACCCTTGCCCAAGGCTTTCCTGCGTGGTCCCTCGAGACTACGGCTAAGCAATCACAAAGCCCTTGCCCAAGGCTAACCTGTACACAGAACGTTATACCACAGAAGCTGGTTAGTCCCTCACCTTCTGTACTCCTGGGATTCTGCCCTTCTCTCCGACCCACTGCACGTTGGCCACATAGCCTCCAGCCGCGTTTCCCACCAACGTGTCCTGCAGCTTCCAATTGAGTCCCTTGTGGCCCCCGAGTCACTCTCCCAGAAGATTTCACCAACGTTGCAGTCTTCCGCCGCTAACGTTCCTCGTGTGACTAACTCAAACTCAAACGAACAGGGTACAAGCTCTAAGCACACGCTCTCAGAAATAATGAAAGTTACACTTAAGATTCTGGCTGGGTGCCTTTATTTATACAAGAATTGTCTCACTGAAAGAATAAAGAATTGCACGATTAGCCTTCTGCAAAGCAAATAAACCGAGCAATCACATAAAAATAAAATAAATAATTAACAAGAACGTCACTCCCATGCATATACGTTTAGGTAATCAAATCATATAATTTAAGATTTAGATATGATATAATTCCCATGTATACTACGCTACAGAAGATTGTGGCTGAATCTGGTCAGCAACTTTCTGTAAATGGAAATAATCAAAGATTAACTTTCATATGAATTGAAACCGAAACCATTCTGTTCAGCACACTCAAATGAATGCATCTAGAAAGATGGTAATGATTGACATACAAAATAACGGTCATATGGTGGTCGTATAACACCACAGAAGGTTGTAGACAACCTTACAGAACCCTTCCATATATAGAAGATTATATTTTCTTCTTTTGGAAATATTATCCCTAATGGGGTTATTTGAAAATTTAATCCGTTTAATTTGATTAGACTAATATCTTGACCAAATCATTTTTATTTCGTAATTAAACAATCATTTAATTACAAAAATATTTCTGACAACAAGTCCTCAACATGATAAGCTTCTGTAGAGTAGATGTCTGACTTCTGTTACACAGAAGGTCACGGCTCATCATCAAAACCTATATTCAACACTACTCCTATTGTGCACGATCACAAACTCACTTCTTTCTAGTGGCTTGTTGTCTACCATGGTTATGACCTAGGCAACTTGTTTGCCAAAGCCCTGTTATGCCATTAGAAGTTTGCATCTTCCTGAATGATTTGTCACGTTTTGAATTCATTTGGATTATCTGAATTAAGCATTGATGAGATCTTGTGAACAAGTTGTATTTGGGAGAAAAAAGGCCTTAGATATCTATTAAAATTTAGGAGGAAGAAGGAAATTGAGTTAAAAATCCTGTAACATCCAGTTAGAGATATTCTTCACCTTCTGCTTCTCCAATATTATTTTCTGAAGATGTTCACGGGTCCTCTTGACTGGAATTTTCAGAGTCACCTCTTACAACTATTAATCGACGCCATATGCAGGCTCTGAGGCCGACTCAGGATGCTTCGAAACCTATATTCGTGTCGTCGGTTGTGCATCGGATATTTCTTAATACTGCTGTCAAGATCGTTCAGTCGACTTGCAAGTACAAGAATCCGGAACCAGTGAGACAGGTGTGTAATGCCACAAGCGTGAATTGTTGTTGTCTCCACTTGGTAGTTCTGCTTGTATAGCCCTGGCTGAGAAAAACATTGTGTTGATGCTGTTTTAATTTGTATGACCCTTGACGTGCTCATCAATCATTACAATGGCGCTCTCATTTTCTTGCCATCATGATGCAGGCTGACATGAGATCGAGGGCGTTCCTTCGTGGGAAAGGCTATCCATGCTGAAAGGCATATACAAGAAGATGATGTGTTCCATATTGGAAAATGTATGCACGTATTTTTTCATTAAGGTAAAAAAAAAATAAAAAATAAAAAACCGATACTGTGTGCCTCCGATGAAATTACGATTCATAACTTCTCAATTTTTTGTTTTTCTAGCTCTAATACTCAACCCGTTAATGAGAGGGAATTCTAAGTATCCCCTAATGCAATAGACTTCAAAATATTTGAAATGCAATTAAGTTGTTCAACTGAATTAGAAGAAGTCCTAGTCATTGTCTGCCCTTATGTTTTTCAACTTGCCATCGCAAATACGTTTGTTGATTGCATGTTTTACTCAGATATAACAATTGATATTTGGAAAAGTGTTCACAACCTTAAATATGATGGTATTTCTTTACTTGAATGCCTTTATCTTCTTCAGAAACAATTATTGCCTCATTAAGTTTAATTTCCCAAAATCTAGAATTCCGAGTGTTTGTAGTTATGCGTTAAGGTGATATCTGGCCATCTGTACCACGCTGACAATTCTGCTGACATGTGCAGTATATTGAATGACTCTAGTTCTTACATGATTCATAAATTATAGCATCTGTAGTGTGTGAAGATGTGATGATCACGAGACCGTGTACAAGAAATAGGACAACAGTGCAGCCAGACCAATTGCTCCTCTGTGACAATCGCGGTTGCCTGTAGTGTCCAAAGACATGTCCGGAGAGTAATATGTCGAGATCATGATCGTGAAATTACAACTGCCAGTAGACGGATTCTGTCTGGTGATTATGGAAAGGTTGTCAGGGAACTTACAGGCGCTGTCGAGCTGATTGTTCTGCTGGTAGTAGTCATTGAAAGCGTATGAGACATTCTGGATATCAGTGAGGTCCCCACAAGAGGTCAAGTACCCGAGGCTCGTGCAATCTGCGTTGGCGCAAGCGTAGCTCATGCTCGGTGCCACCTGAGGATCAATGAGGCTTGCGGAAGGCGACATCACGCACCATTTTCGAGCCATGTACTGGATGCCATCTGCTGGTACAAGTAAGCCGTTGGTGGAGTTTGTCGTGCCGAGGTTGAGGTTATACTTTGGCTGACCATCATAGTAGAACAATCCCCAGTGGCGTTCGAAGTTGCCTGGCTGGATGCTCTTTGCATCCTCATCAATCAGGCTAAATAAATATGCATCCATTTGGCCCTGTCTCAAAGGCGTTCCAATCCCAGCTGAGTATCGCAACATGAACCCCTGATTAAACCTCTGAGCATTCAGCAAGTTTGCATTTTCATCTCCATCGGTTGGCCAACCTATTTCCCCGATTATGATCGACATGTTCCCAAACCCGTTCCTCTGCAATGCCCAGACAAGCATGTCATGGTTCGCATCAAACACGTTGGTATAGATGTTTCCATTATCATCCAACGCAGTGTAGGAGTTGTCAAAGAATGCGAAGTCGAAGGGGAAACTGGGGTTGCTGTAAAGACTAATGAAAGGATAGATGTTGACAGTGAAAGGGGCCCCATTGTCGCTCAGGAACTGCACGATCTCTAGCATCAAGGCTTTGATGTCCAAGCGGAAATCCCCGTCCGAAGGAAGATCAGTCGGGCTCTCATACACGTCGGCATTGAGAGGAACAGTGACTTTGACCTGGGCGCCAAGACCTGCCTTTGTGATCGCTGACTGGATATTTCGGAGGGCTGGCAGGGTGGTGTTTAGGAAACTGCCATTGTAGGAGCTTAGAAATGGTTCATTCCCCACCGCTACATACCTGTGGATTTGTAAATGCAGACGTATAACTGATCACGGACGGCAACAATCAAATAAAACCCGGAAGAAAAGTCACTGTTTCTTCTGAGTCACCTTATGTTGACACCGCCGGAGGAGATGTGGAGCGATACGTTCTTCGCGACCCAATTCTCGGCGGCCTGAATGCTGACGGCCAGTGTAGACAGCATGTTGTTGGGTATCCCGACCATGACCTGGACCCCGGACCTCCCAAGCGCATTAAGGATGCCGGAACTCGCATCGAAAAGCTTCACCTTCTGGAAGCCGTTGTCCTGGAGCATCCTCACCACGGTGGAGGGCAGCAAGGGATGCGTTGACTGCATCCCCCAATTCACCCCGATCCCAACTACCGCCACCTTCATGAACAGCAACAGCAACAACAACCACAGTCCAGCCAAAAGGATCGTAAACCTGGGACATGACGATGCCCCGAGGGCGTACATCGTCCCTCTTCTTGCTCCTAAGAATCAACCCGAAAAAGACTGCACGGATTCTGGAACACATTATTTTACATGGTTAGAAAGTAAACAGGAGTTCCTTTTCTGTTGCTTTTATTTTTAGAAAAGAAAAGAGGAAGTCCACTTACGAAGAATCACTCCGAGAATGTCCAGATAAAAAGTTTATTTGCTACTAAGATAAAATACAGATATAATTTTTTTTTATAATGCATTTAAGAGGAGAAAAGTGAAGCAGATGGGATGTTTATGCAAGGCAGGTGTAATAGAGGGATGCACGTGTAAGAAGAAGAATGAGTGTCCTTTGCTTTGGTGAAAAGTCATAATAAATTAATATACTCTGTCTTCAATAAAAAGAAGTGATTTTGGAGAACTAATCCTATATTTGTGGTTGTTCTTGCGAATCCTACGCAATGCGTTGACGTACTTAATGCATCCACTTCCGTTTCTAATTATTATACGCATTATTATATGTCTAGACATATAAAAATTTAAAATTAGGAAACATCTATATATCTGAATTTTAATAATAGTTTCTTACTTTTTTTTTTAATGATGTGTTGCCTAAAAGACAAGATATAATAGTACTTGAAAATTTAAGATAGAATAATGAATTCTCAGCGTTGACCTAATGTTCAAACCAAGCAGCAGATTTCCTCCTCTCGCTCTATACATGTGTGTGTATGTGAATCACTTTGATCTGATAGTGTAAGCCTTAGAAAATGTTATTGACATTCTGCTTGTGCGGGAAAAACATACAGAATAAGATAGCAATGACATTTCTCTCAAGCTCATTTTTTGATATCGAATTTCCTCCCAAACCCCATTGATCGATCCATACCCGTTTTCCCATCATATTTGAACGTTTTCTTAGGTCTAGAGCGAGTTGAAGTTGTCGCATCTACTCCTGACCTCGCCTTTCCGGCCAGTCTTTACGTCCACTAGCCCGAGCTTCTCCATGACGTGCGCGAACGCTTCGAAGAATGCCGTCTGATTGTTTGCGTACTGAATCACGTAAGGCCTCGTCCTTTGGTCCGTGTACATCATTTGGTCTATGGACAACAGCCCCAGTCCCTTGGGTAGATTCTTGTAGTACATGTTGTCAAACTTCCCTGGGGTCATCACATCATTGAACGCGGCCATGGTTACGTCGGTAGTGTAGTTCTCGCACAATTTGCTGAGCCCTGCCACGTAGCTAGGGTTCATGGCCGGGTCATGTGGGCTGGTCTTGCTGTAGTTGAAGATCCGGCTCGTGAATTCCTTGCAATGCGAGAACCCGATAGTGTGGGCGCCCATCATAGCGACAAACTCCTGTGGGGCGAATCCCTTCCTCTGAAATAGGTCGAGGATCTGATCCATGGTCATGTTTAGGGTTGGGAGGTTCCCTGTCACTCGGGACGCCTGTGAGACGAAGCCATCCTTCCTCCCCAGCCAGACCTTGTAAAAAGGACCCCCAACCATGGTCACGAGGTCACGCGTCGCCTGTGCGAGGATGTCGGCGCAGGAGACAGTCTTCGGGCAGGCAAGCTCGAGGGCGACCTTGGCACGGGTGATGACGTCGAACGCATCACCAGCAAGGGACTGGTTGATGTCGACATCTTTCTCAGCGGTGTTGAACGAGTTGGAGGCTATGAGGACAGAGGCGTCACAGCCCTCGACAAAGCAGTCATGCATGAAGAGGCGGAGGGTGCCAGCTGCGGTCGTCGGGGTGCTGATCTGCTTATTGGTGATGGTCTCCCGGATGATCTTCTGGAAGTCGGGGCAGGTATTTTTGTAATAATCTGGGGTGAGCTTCGCATTGACAACGACCACGAAGAGGAGGAGGACGGAGATGAGGTGGGAGCCCATCATTTCGGCCAAAATCGAGGGACGACCTTGTCGAGAAGCCGTCCTTAGCGCCGGGGGAGGGGGATGAAAGAAACGGGCCGAGAAGAGGGTTGGGGGGGGGGGGGGGGTGGAGGTCAGGAACCTCGTTCTAACAAAAGCAAAACTGAAGTTTTTTGCGGAAAGGTTGTAAGAAGAGAGCGGATGGGCGAGATTTTAGGAAACTACAAGTATGTTAAAATTTGCCCGAATGATATCTCTAGGAAACGAAAACTTCTGTCCTTGTTTGTCATGAGTAACGACCCACCATTACAATTGTTCGCCTCGATCGCCTATCCAACAAATTTGGTTGGTGGAATAAAACCTCAAGTAAATTCTCGCATCGTATCTCGCCCTCGAGCACGATCGACCTATGTATAATAGAAGCTCACAAGTGTTTTTAGATACTCTTTGTGTTTCACTAAGAATTTCCGAATACAAGTTATCTGCCCACGCTCCTTTACAAGTCCTCTTATAGGGGTCGTGACTGTACACTAACCATTACATTATTTCACTAAGAGGCATATGTCTTCAGGGGTGCCTAACACAACCGTCCTTGGGTCCCCCTTTGGAAGAGGGGCCCCCATCACAATAGACATGACCCTCCAAGGACACCAGTTCATGGAACATGACCCTTCAACGCATCAATGATCCTCAATCATCCTGTGTCTCCTCACGGATACACCCTTACGCGATCCGTCATGTCTGCTCGTGCCTACCTCACGAACGTTGCTCATGGAGCCTTCCACGGAACTGTGCTTTCACCGTCCCATGCCCTCAGGCATATGACAAACCTCCCCCACCAGAGGAAGTCGACGCTCTCATCGACAAAAACCTTCTCGAGGTACTCCTATACCTCTCGTTCGAACTGCCACAATGTGTTTCCCTTTTTTCACGTCGCATTTGCAACTTCTCTACCCTTCCAACGAATCAAGAACTCGGTCCGCCGATTTTTCTTACTCTACCCCAAGACTCGGTGATCAAGGATCCGCTCAATCTCAACATCATACTGTTCCCTTGTCGTTGTGGGTGCTCGCTTGGTTTGGACCCGCCCTTCAGGGTTAGAATCCTCATGAAATGGCTTAAGGAAACTCACATGAAATATAGGATGAACCTTCATCATTTCAGGCAATTTCAATCGATAGGCCACCTGACCAATACGCTGCAATACTTCAAACGGACCATCATACCATGGAATAAGGCCACGATGAATCGTCTTACCACTGATTTTCTTCATGAGTTTTAACATCACCCTATCACCAAACACTGAACTCAACTGACCTCAGATGTTGATCAACATAATGTTTTATTCGACGAGCAACCTTTGCCATACCATCCCGTGCCTTCACAATCATCTCATGCTTATCTTGGGCAAAACGGTAAGCAGCCAGACAAGGTCCCCCTGATCATTGTAGAGCAATGTCTTGGGGAAACAAGGGTTGATGTCCCATAGCAAGCTCAAAGGGACTGAATCCCGTTGATGACGACCTGAGCAAATTGAAATAAAACTGAACAGTATCAAGTAAATCAACCCAATTTCACTGACTTGCCGTCACATAGTGTCGCAGATATTCCTCAAGTAAAGCATTCATGAAAGGTTCTCCATGATCTCGTGTTTTAAAGAAAACGATGTTATTTTATTAATGACCGAAAAGAATTATATGATTTGTTACAATAATGTATGGATGAGCCTACTACGTCATCTCCTGTAAGTACAACTGCAGGTATGATGTAAAGCTCTACGTGACCTATCAATACACATATATAAGTAAGTTAGACAAAGCAAATCACGCAACCTACATTTAGATTCATCTGTCAATCAATACTTTCGGTTGTATCTTCCAAAACGAGCTTCGTCTCGTGAGTCTAATATTCACGACCGTAAACGGAAACACTCAAAGAATTCTTCCTCGACATAATCAACTGCGTTAAAGAGCATCACATATTCAGCCTCATGAGTGTTTCATATTAATTCCACGTTTCATGCTACTACCGTATCACTTAGAGTATCCTCGTTCTCTTAATCCAAATGCAACAATAATCACGGATAATTCCCTTTTTCACAATCACTTGGGCCTCTTTCTCGGCCTCATACGACAACCTCCCAACATTTTTTTAACACTTTCCAGGGTTAGAATTTCCCATCCAAAGCCCTTTCCCACCAGCCTAAAGATAGGCAGTCCTGTGAGTATACTGTTGATACCGTACACTCTTTTACCCGGCCATATATCCGGTCATTCGACTCTTATTGTCCTGTTAAAAATGTGTTGTGCGCAAGTATACACACGAATCGATTATATCACTTAAGATATCGTTTTCATGAGGACTAATTGTTCCTGAATACCAATTAAACCACTAAATATTATCTAGACTAATCGAATAAATGATGGATTAAACGAAAATTACTAAAATAAAATCAGCAAGGATCATGAGAAAATATCAATAAGAAAGCCTAGGGCAACTAAATTTACTTAACTTGTCGTGGATCAATCGAACGTTTAGATAAAGCTATCCGAGGATTTAAATCATGCCCTCCTATATAGTAGACGTATCCCTACGATCTATATTCAATTAACTCATAGCATTCTATTCAATTAACATTAACCGTGATATCCCTATCTACGGTCATTATTAATCTACTCCCAATAGTCAATCCAATTAATTTCAACTGTGATATCCCTATCTCTAGTTTCTATTAACCTGTTCTTCGATCTTCCTCTCGAATTAATCTTACACCTCTCGATGCTAAGGTAATCCGAGTTACTTCAGAAACCAACGCCAATCGTATTTCAGAAAATAAACACGGAAGCACATCAAAGAACACCAGACTTTCAAATAAAATAAATACGTTCAAAATCACCTTGACAAGTCTCGCAAATTTAGCACCCTAGATAAGAAAATTAGTTCATACTAAAATAAGAAAACATCCAAAGTTCAGAAGAAAATAGCGTCGACATAAAATCAAGGAAAATAGATAAGGAACGCTCTCCCGATCTCCCGATCTGGTTGGTAGTCGCCTCGTCATCTCTAAGAATTCACCTATCCAAATAACAAAAAAACCAGATTTAAATGATCCTGTATTACGAGCTAAATTAGCTAAGGGGATGGGCCATAATTATTATGGAGAGCCCGCATAGCCCAATGATCTTTTATATATTTTTCCGGTAGTAATCTTAGGCACTATTGCGTGTAACATAGGCTTAGCGGTTCTAGAAACATCAATGATTGGTGAACCCGCGGATCCATTTGCAACCCCTTTAGAAATATTACCGGAATGGTATTTCTTTCCCGTATTTCAAATACTTCGTACAGTCCCTAATAAATTATTAGGTGTTCTTTTAATGGTTTCAGTAAAGCCCATGGTAGCGCAGCAAGAGAACTGGCCGGGAAAGTATACAGAAAAGACAGTTCTTTTCTATTCTATTACTATTAGATAGTATTAGATTGGGATTCGTTAGTGATCCCGGCTCAGTGAGTCCTTTCTTGCGTGATTCGCTTTTGGCACCAGTCCTACATTTTGTCATGCTAGAGACATATACAGTTATAGATAAGTATGAGATACGATCGCCAGAGATGGCTTAGAACCAATAGTTCATTATCTAATGGATTTTTCCGTTCTAATACTCCATTCGAGAGTTATCAGTATTTATCCAATTTGTTCCTATCTAACGGAAGGCTATTGGATCAAATGACAAAGACATTGTTGCGAAAAAGATGGCAAAAATTTTTCATGTTTCTTGCTTTTTGACTTCTTGTGTAGAATCTACGTAACTCTCTATTCAATGGTAAAGATACACTCTTAAGAGAAAAATATTCTTATATGATGATAGAATGCACCCCACGAGTGGATATATAGGAATCAAAATCCCCCGAATCACTCATGTTATGATCTTCTACATCCTAGGTCTTCCCGTTCCGTCATCTGGCTTATGTTCTTCATGTAGCCGGTCCTAGATGTAGAAATATAAGAAGAATATTAGGTTGTCCATAAGGGCTTGGAATTCTTGTCACCGTAATGTTGAGTTTTTGGTTCAAACAGTTCAGTTCTTTTTTATCCATTTTCTCAACTATTGGATAATTATTCACTTGATTTTTAGTATTTGTATTATTATTCAATTGGTATTTTTTTGACTTTAGCAAAAACTTATTTGTTTCTGTTCATTTCTATCACAACAAGATGGACTTTACCGAGAGTACGTGAGCAAACACTTGAGTGAGTGTGGGCGAGGCTAAGGGGAATCCGAACGAGAGGGCTGGTCGTGCTTTTGGGGGAGTTACGACGCCGCCAGGGTCGAGAAATTTCTGGTTGTGTTTCGTCCCATTTCGATCGTATTTCAATCTTAATAGTTATTCATACATCCATAAAGGAGCCGAATGAAAGCAAAGTTTCATGTTCGGTTTTGAATTAGAGACGTTAATAATGATGAATCAACAACTGCATTTGAATAATTAACGAGTAATTATTAATTACTACTTAGTAATACACGAAAATTAAAGCTTCGATAAATACGGATTAATTAGTATAAGATATGTTTATAGTAAAACCAGGTCTAAATATTCAATCGAGGTACCCATTCTATGACAACGTTTGTACTGGAGCAGGTGCGATACGAGAACAATTAGCCGATATAGATTTGCAAAGTATTCTAGATTATTCATTAGTAGAATGGAAGGAATTAGGCCTATTTTCTACTTGTTCTATTATAGTCAAGCGCAAGCCTTGGGTTATTGTTCATGGCGAAATCACTCAAAATTGATAAGGAGCTGATCAATGATACTCGAGCATACACTTGTTTTGAGTGCCTATTTATTTGCTATTGGTATCTATGGATTGATCACGAGTCGAAATATGGTTAGGGCTCTTATGTGTCTGGAACTTATCCTGAATGCCGTTAATATCAATTTCGTAACATTTGCCGATTTGTTTGATAGTCGACAATTACAAGGGGATATTTTCTCTATTTTTGTCATAGCTATTACCGTCAAGAATTCCTGACTATTGCATGGGAACAGGTTCATCTTCGAAGTATTTTTCCTTTCCAATATTTTTCTCTTGGATCTTCTCTTATTCCTTTTATCGAGCATAATGATGCGAATCGAGCTTTAATGAGTTCGAATATGCAACGTCAAGCAGTTCCGCTTTTTCTGTCCGAAAAGTGCATTGTTGGAACTGCGTTGGAACGCCGAAATGAATTTTTAGATTTGCTGCTAATTTATCAATTTCACCTTCGTAAAAGAAAAGTAATCCAATTCTGAGGCGTTAATTTCCCTACTAAAATATCGCCCGCTCTTTTTTTCCAGTACATCTAGAGTAATGGATCCTTTTTTTAGAACTTCAATTCGATTTCGAAATTCTTTGCTGAGATTCTTCTTTTTTTGTTCATTAGTAGAAATCCAATAATCATACAATTCATCAGGGGGCCATTTTTCTTCTGTGAACAAATTCATTTTTCTTTTTATCATTTCCCGGAAGGTTGACAAACTAGGTGGATACGTAAAAAGATATTTTTTCGTTTCCATCATTTCGACATGTATAAAAAACATATTGTGATCCCACCGAATTGAATTGGGTCCATGAATCTAAGAAATAGTGAGAATTCTGGATCTCTCTCAATACGAATAGAAAATACTTCTATAGATCTTATATTCTTAGATCTTCTATTCTCTATAGATATTGTTCAATTTTGTATCTAAGTGTATAAACGCGGGTGCAGATCTATGAATAGGAGAATCAGCGAAGACGCAATCTTTTTGTCTGGGATATTTATTGGACGGATTTTGTTGCTGTTAGCATGGGCTCACGAACGCACGCCTTTGGCTAGTCGGCACCTCCCCCTTCTCCTCAGAGCAAAAGTCTAAAAAAACTCTAAACAAATGAAAAAACTCCCTCCCCTCCTTAGGCTATCCTGGAGAATATATTGTTCTCTTAAAAGATTTCCAAATATTCTCAAAGAACGTAAGAAGCCTAAGAAAATAAATAAATACTAAAATAACCTAAGAATAATAAAAACAGTGACTAATTGATGCCTTCTCTCTCTTCAAATCGTAATAATGAAGAAATCAAGTGCTTTGGCGAGATCTTGTGCAGATTATCGAAGGTCGCGTCCTTGAGATTGAGAGACGCGTCCTTCTGCTCTCTGTAACTTTTCAGCACTTTATCAAATTTCGCCTAATTTTTACTTGTCCAACTTATGATTCTCTTCATTTACCTACATCAAATCAAAACAAATCTAAGATGCATCAACTAGGTTCCAATTACTCTCAAAATAAGCTCAAGATTTAATAAAATAACAAAAGTAACTTAAGACTAAACTGAAGTGAAAACACGATAAAAACTTGTAAAACTATAACATAAACTCGTCTAACTAGCCATGTAAAGCCCCGTTAAGAGTACCAAATAACTCTACTTTCATATAGTTATCAACACCCCCAAACCTAATATATGCCAGTCCTCGAGCAAATGCATAGAAACAAAACACGAAAATAAAGCTAACGACGTTCCTTAGCAACACCCGAATCAATCTCTTCGAAGCACTCCCATTATATTCTCAGCAATGTATATACTCACTTCCCATAGTCAAGTCATTTATCAACAAAAACTTTGTTCAATTTCCCAAAAATGATCAACTCGGTATGTCATGAAGTGGAATTAACAATTAAAGACTTCCAATAAAACACACTAGATTAGCACTTTGCGGAAATCAAGGCACTAGGTGATGAAGCACCCCTCGGATCCCATGCTCGAGTACACCAAAAAGGACTCACACCACAAGTACATAATTGGGCGCAAATCAAACAACTTTTCATTTCATTTTTTTTACGCACCTAAGCATTGGTACTCAAAGCCTTGGTAACCATTATTTATTTTTTTCTCTTTTTTTTCTCTTTTTTTTTCTTTTCTTTTTTTTTAACGAAGACTCGCTTTCAGTCAATGTGTGACTAGCACCACTCAACGCCAACTACTATGCGTTATTAGATTTCTAAAATTGCTTTCATTCACTAACATTTCATACCGAGAAATTATTCAATTTAGAAAACACTTTAAGTCCAATCAACAATTAAGATTCGTTTTTAACTATTCCATAGGTTGTGAGCAAATGTATTAATAGTCATCCTTGAATCAGGGTCAGCTCATCAAAGATTTCATCAAGTTTCACTGAGGAGATTGACAAACTTGACTCAACATAAAAAAACCACTAAGAAATATTGAAAGCGAAAGTAAAAGTGCACTTCTAAAGATCATCCAAACTCAGAATAAACGATCACAATAACCACAAAATCAAAGCAAAGCAGACAAGAAAAGAGTCGACACCCCCAAACCTAGATTATGCATCGTCCCGATGTAATATAAAGCATAAAAGAATAAATGGAACGTAATACTCCCCTGGGGTAGTCGTCGGCTTGACTCTTGTCTCCCTTTTCATGTATAAATTGGCTCGGCAAGTGCGGCCATGCTGGGTTGCCGCTCAATTTTTCCTCCAAAATATGGCTTGAGACGTTGTCCGTTCACCCTGAAAAGTCTTTCGTTTCCCAGCAATTCCACAGTTCCAAAAGGTAACACACGATTAACCACAAATGGTCCGGACCACCGTGACTTAAATTTTCCAGGAAAAAGTTTAAGACGAGAGTTATAAAGAAGAACTTGCTGTCCTTTTTGGAATTCTTTGCTCAAGATCTTCTTGTCATGCCACAATTTCGTTTTCTCTTTGTATATCCGTGAACTCTCGTATGATTGTAGGCGGAACTCTTCTAGCTCATGAATATGCAATAGACGTTTCTGAAAAGCCAATTGTGGATCTAAATTCAACTTTCTTACCGCCCAATATGCCTTGTGTTCGAGTTCCATCGGTAAGTGACAACTCTTTCCGAAAACCAACTGGTATGGTGGGTTTTTTTAATGCTATTTGATAAGCCCAAAGTGCATCATCTAGCTTTATTGCCCAGTCCTTGCGAGATGGATTAACGGTTTTCTCCAAGATCTGCTTGATCTCCTGATTTGTCACTTCTACTTATCCACTGGCTTGCGGGTGGTATGCCGTTGTGACCTTCTGCTTCACTCTATATTTCAAAAGCAACTTCTCAAATAATTTGTTACAAAAATGCGTACCTCCATCACTTATGATAGCTCTTGGAGTACCAAAACGAGTGAATATGTTCCTCTTCAAGAATCGTGTCACCACCTGTGCCTCATTCTTGGGGCATGCACATGCTTCCACCCACTTTGAGACATAATCCACTGCAACCAGAATGTAAGAATTCCCAAACGACGAGGAAAACGGACCCATAAAGTCTATTCCCCAAACATCGAACAATTCAACCTCAAGAATGTTAGTTAATGGCATCTTATGCCTCTGAGAAATATTTCCAACCCTTTGACATTCATCACATTTCATGCAAACTCATGAGAATCTTTAAATAGAATCGGCCAATAAAATCCGCTTTGAAGTATCTTTGAGGCTGTTTTTATGTCTCCAAAATGACCTCCATACAAGCTTGCATGACAACCTGTAAGTATCAAGAGTTGTTCCTCTTACGGGAACATCGTCGAAACAAATTATCTTTTCCCAACTTAAACAAGTAAGGTTCATCCCAAAAATAAGATCCCACATCATGAAGAAATTTTTTTCGCTGATGGAAATATAAGTTTAGAGGAAGTTCATTACTTACAATAAAGTTGACAAAATCTACGTACCATGGAGTGCATGAAGTCATCGCCGCAATTATGGAAAATAAATGTTCGTTTGGAAATTCTCATCCACCTGTCTCTTATCCTTTCTTTCGCTCAATTTGGTTTCGGCCCTTCGAGATTCCAATCTTGAAAGATGATCTGCAACTGGATTCTCAACCCCCTTCCTATCGCGAATCTCAATGTCGAACTCTTGGAGTAGTAGAATCCACCTTATCAATCTCGATTTTGCGTCTTTCTTTGCCATGAAGTATTTGATTGCCGAATGATCTGTATAAACCACAACCAGTGCACCGAGAAGATAAGAATGAAATTTATCAAAAGCATAAACATCTTTCTCCGTTGTTGCATAATTGAGCTGGGCATCCGATAATGTCTTGCTGGCATAGTATATGGTGTGAAACACCATATCCTTTCTTTGGCCTAGCACGACTCCAACAACAAAATCAATCGCATCTGTCATAATCTCGAACGGTAAACTCCAATTCGGAGCTATCACTATAGGTGCCCTGACTAGACGCCCTTTTAACTCCTGAAAGGATTGTAAACATTCATCAGTAAAGTCAAAACGAACATCATTCTCGAGTAATTTACTAAGAGGCTTAGCAATCTTTGAGAAATCCATAATAAAACGTCTGTAAAAACCAGCGTGTCCTAGAAAACTTCGAAGAGCCTTAACATTTGTCGGAGGTTGCATATGCACAATAGCTTCAATTTTTGCCATGTCTACTTCATGTCCTTTATCATATACCTTGTGGCCTAACACAATACCTTCGTTTACCATGAAGTGGCACTTTTCCCAGTTCAGCACGAGGTTGGTCACTTTGCAACGTGTGAGTACTTTCTTTACATTCTGGAGACATAGATCAAAAGTTTCACCAAAAACAGAAAAATCATCCATAAATACCTCGATATTTTTCTCCACCATATCGGAGAATATCGCCATCATACACCATTGAAAGGTGCTTGGGGCATTGCAGAGTCCAAATGGCATTCTCCTGAGGCAAATGTTCCATATGGACACGTAAAAATAGTTTTCTCTTGGTCCTCCGGCGCTATAGCAATTTGATTATAACCTGCGTACCCATCAAGGAAACATTAAAATGAATGTTCGGTTAATCTATCAAGCATTTGATCGATGAAGGGTAATGAAAAGTGATCCTTCTTGGTCAAATTATTCAGCTTGCGATAATCCATGCATACGCGCCAACCTGTTATTGTTCGAGTAGGAATCAATTCATTCATATCATTGGAAACTATAGTCATACCTCCTTTCTTTGGAACACATTGAACGGGACTCACCCAATTACTATCAGAGATAGGATAGATTATACCTGCATCGAGCCATTTCAGAACTTCTTTCTTTACTGCCTCTTTCATGATTGGGTTAAGTCGTCGTTGTGCTTCGACCACTCGCTTTTCTTCGTCCACCAGTTAGATCTTATGCATACAAATTGATGGACTAAACCCCTTGAGGTTCGCTAAACTCCGACCGATTGCTTCTTTATGTGCTCATAGTAAGTCCAACAATTGATTCAACTGTATGTCATCTAAACGATTAGAAATAATTACTGGTAAAGTATTCAATTCACCCAAAAATGCATATTTCAAATGTGAAGGCAGGGGTTTGAGTTCCGGCATCGGAGGCTCTACGATGGATGGCTTCATTGAAGATTTTGAGAGGTCGACTCCGAGAGATTCAATTTGTTGAATGTACTTCTCTTCCATGGAATCATCTTCTATCATCGGCGAGAAATCCTCATTCTCTTTCTCTTGAATCAGGAAACTCTGCTCTTGGTCATAAGTAAAACATTCATCAGTAGTATCAATGTATTTCAGTGTATTAAAAATATTGAAAGTCACTTCCTGATCATGAACTCGCATTTTTAGAATTCCATCTGCTACATCTGTGAATGTTCGACCCGTTGCAAGGAATGGTCGACCAAGTATAATCGGCACCTCTTTATCAGTCTCCATCTCTAGAATTAAAAAATCTGTTGGCAAAATCAAATCAGCTATGTTAACTAACACGTCCTCCACTACTCCCCATGGGTGTGTAATCGATCGATCCGCCAGTTGTAGCGTGACTGTTGTTGGCTTTGCTCCTTCAAGTCCTAGTTCCTGAAAAATCGAATGAGGCATTAAATTAATTGAAGAACCAAGATCACATAAAGCTTTACTAAAACTTTTAGAACCAATGCGACAAGGGATAGTAAAACTCCCTGGATCAGCAAGCTTCGACGGAAGTGATTGATGCAATGCCATGTTGCACTCCTTTGACAACGGAATCACTTCAAATTTCTGCCAACTTCGCTTCTTTGATAAAATATCCTTGAGAAATTTTGCGTACGTGGGCATCTTGTCGATTGCTTCCGTTAATGGGATGTTGATGTGTAGCTATTTGAAAAGCTCCAAGAATCTCATGAATTGCTTCTCGTCCTCCATTCTTTTCAATCGCTGTGGGAACGGTGGTGGCGGGTAAGTCACTTGTTGCGGCTGGCTGGTTTCTTACGCCATTCACGATTCCATGCTTTCAGCTCCTTAGTGAGTTCAGGACTTCTCTTTCTTCTTGTCCTTCATTGAGATTAGCTATTACCTTGTTGGGTTGATTTTCTGAAGGAGAAACCTCCGGAAGATTTTGTTCAGATGCACTTCTTTCATCTACAGATTGCTTGATGTCCCCTTGTCCGAGTTCCCCCTCAAACGACACCTTGTTTTCCTGGCTTGAGGAACCAATATATTCGTTGATTACCTTTTCGGTTTTGAGGTTCATTGCCTTACATTGTTCCTTTAACCTTGGATTGATCTCGGTGTCACTCGGTAAGTTTTCCGGTGGCTTCGAGGCGATCGCAGATGCAAGTTGACCCATCTGGTTCTCCATGATCCTCATCGATGCTTCAAGACTTTTTATAGAATAGTTTTGTAAGGAAATCAATTGTAACATGCCATCAATGCTTACCTTTTCCTTCGCAACTTCTTGTGGCTATGCTTGAAACCCCGGAGGCTTAAAATTTTGCTTCATCTGAATGTTTGAGCTTGGTCCAGCAGGCTGTCCATGTTGTTGTGTCTCTCTCCAAGAAAAATTGGGATGGTTTCTCCAACCTGCATTGTAAGTATTAGAAAATGGATTACATGCCCCTCGGTTGAAGTTACCCATATAATTTTCCGTCTCCACACATTCACCAGAGTTGTGTTCTCCTCCGCAGTCCTCACAACTCATAACATTCATCTTCAGTTGCCCTTGCATCATCTTTGAGAGAGCATCAATCTTGGCGTTTATATGTGTCAGCGAATCCACATTCATCATGCCTTGTTGTCTCATCTGTCCTCGTCCATTGCCCCATTGGTAGGTGTTGATCGCCATATTTTCCAGTAGTGTATACGCCTCATCGGTTGGTTTGCCATTAATGCTCCACCAGCTGCTGCGTCAATCGATGTTCGAACTGTAGGTAGCAATCCGTTATAAAATGTCTGCACGATCAGCCACTTCGGAAGGCCGTGATGTGGGCACTTCCGGAGTGATTCCTTATATCGCTTCATGCCTCGTACAAGCTCTCCCCATCGAGTTGCATAAAAGTTCGTCTTCATAAGTGGAATGAACTTGGTGAGGAACTCTCGAGCTAAGTCATCCCATGTCGTAATTGAACCTGGCGTCAGAGAATATAACCACGCCTTCGCTTTGTCCCGTAAGCTGAATGGGAACAATCTCAGTCGGATCGCGTCATTGGCCACACCATTGCTCTTAAACGTATCACAGATCTCGAGAAAACTCGCAATATGGGCATTCGGCTCATCGCTGACATTTTCACCAAATTGATATTGATTCTGTACCAGTTGGATGATGGCCGGCTTGATCTCAAAATTATTTGCTGCTATTGCGGGTCTTCTAATACCTGTCTGGACATCACCCACGGATGGAATTGCATAGTCTCCAAGTGCCTTATGATTCTCCATGTCTCTATTTTCAAGAGCCATCTGTTCTTGTTGTTTTCTAAGCTTTGCTTCTTTCTTTAGAGCATGACACGCCCGCTCGATCTCGGGGTTATACTCCAAAGAATTAGCACTTCGGCTATGTCGCATCCACCGAGGGTAATCCTGAAAAAAAAAATCAAAGAAAGAAAAATGAAATAAAAATAAAAAAATCTAGTCTAATATCAGTGAGTCTACAATTGATATCAAGAAATAACAATTAGTCCCTGGTAACGGCGCCAAAAACTTGTCCTGCTAACAATGTGTTGTGCGCAACTATACACACGAATCGATTATAGCACTTAAGATATCGTTCCCACGAAGACTAATTATTCCTAAATACCAATTAAACCACTAAATATTATCTAGACCAATCAAATAAATGACGAATTAAACAAAAATTTCGAAAATAAAATCAGCAAGGATCACGAGAAAATATTAATAAGAAAGCCTACGGCAACTAAATTTACTTAACTTGTCATGGATCAGTCGAATGTTTAGATAAAGCTATCCGAGGATTTAAACCATGCTCTCCTATATATTAGAGGTATCCCTACGATCTATATTCAATTAACTCCTAACATTCTATTCAGTTAACATTAACCGTGATATCCCTATCTACGATCATTATTAATCTACTCCTAATAGTCAATCCAATTAATATCCACTGTGATATCCCTATCTCCAGTTTCTGTTAACCTGTTCTTCGATTTTCCTCTCGAATTAATCTTACACCTCCCGATCCTAAGGTAATCCGAGTTACTTCAGAAACCGACGCCAATCGTATTTCAGAAAAAATAAACACGCAAGCACATCAAAAAACAGCAGACTTTCAAATAAAATAAATCACGTTCAAGGTCACCTTGACAAGTCAAGCAAATTTAGCACCCTAGATAAGAAAATTAGTTCATACTAAAATAAGAAAACATCAAAAGTTCAGAAGAAAATAGCATCGACATAAAGATCAAGGAAAATGGATAAGGAACGCCCTCCCGATCTCCCGATCTGGTTGGTAGTCGCCTCGTCCGAATCTTCTCTCGAACCTTAGTCGGCACCTCTCCCTTCTCCTCCGAGCAAAAGTCTAAAAACTAAAATAAATGAAAAACTCCTCCTCTCCTCCTAAGGCTATCATTGAGAATATATTGTTCCCTTAAAAAATTTCCTAATATTCTCAAAGATTCTAAAAAAACCTAAGAAAATAAATAAATAACAAAATAACCTAAGAATAATAAAAAGAGTAACTAATTAATGCATTCTCTCTCTTCAAATCGTAATAATGAAGGAATCAAGTGATTTGGTGAGATCTTGTACAGATCGTCGAAGGTCGTGTCCTTGAGATTGAGGGACGCGTCCTTATGATCTCTGTAACTTTTCAGCACTTTATCAAATTTCATCCATTTTTCACTTGCCCAACTTCTGATTCTCTTCATTTACCTATATCAAATCAAAACAAATCTAAGATGCATCAACTATTTTCCATTTACTCTCAAAATAAGCTCAAGATTTAATAAAATAACAAAAGTAACTTAAAACTAAACTGAAGTAAAAACACGATAAAAACTAGTAAAACTTTAACATAGACTCGTCTAACTAGCCACGTCCCCCACCCCTCACCACCCCGGAACGTTCAAGGAGAGTACATTCATCACGGGCAAACCAGCCCCCATGCACTGTACAACCTCCTGGCACGAAATCGAGCTTATATACTCATATACCCGCGTGTTCCAATCTCGAGCGATCATCCGGGCGTCCTCCTTTCCATGACTGTTTCACCCTCCTTTTCCACAATCCAACCCTTAATTCCAGCCATATAGGGCTGTCTCTTAACCATTCTTAACCTACCAAATTGTACAACTAACCGCACATTCACTCATAACTCAACCGAGCAATTGACATGCATTACATCACCATGCACATACTGGGGTGTCTTCCCTCAACTTCTCCGAGGTCCGACCTGCCCCTTTTCCCATCAACAAATTTCCGCAACCATATGGCCGTTGACATGAAATAAAAGAAGAAACGAAGTGAGAAACGTTCCTCTTTTCGTGCTCAACGCACAACTCCGCGATTTCCCTCCTCCGACGAGTAATTTCTCCACGATCGGGATGTTCCCAAGTGTCCTAATCTCGTTGTCCTTTGCGATCCCGAAGCTTCCTTCCTCGCGCGCTCCTCTGTTTTGCCCGTTCAAATCCCGCTCTCCCTTCCTTTTTCTCCATTTCTTGCCGAATCTCCTTTTTAGTGAGGCGTCCTCTTCCATCCAAGTTCGAAGAAGAAAATAAAGAGGGTCTGCTTGGGCGTGCCTTGGTTGTCTCCCTTTTCCTTCTTTCGTTAATGACACGTGTCCCCCAAAATAATGATGGTTGTCTTTTATAATTATTACCCCACTATGCCTTCTTAGGAATGTTTTTATTAAGAGGTAAGGTGATCCAAGGTTCTCATTTAGTTTGGTCAAGACTTCCACGGTGGAGATGATGGAGTCAGAAGTCAAACCTCTCCTCTCAAGTTGGTCAATTATAAATCCGATGGTTTAAGGCAACCATAAGCTAGTCAACCAACAATTCCTCTCTTTTATTTGGTCATCATGGACGTGCGGTTATGCCCTTAATCTTGGATGCCTTCTCTTCATCCAATTTTGTTGGTTCGCCTTACCCGAAGGTCACGGCCTGCTCTTCTTGTTCAATCCGTGCACTTTATTATTGTCTTTCTCATCCTTCTATTCGGCCGGTCAGGAAATTGGATTTCACGAGACGAACTTTAGCGTGCTAACATCATATATTCGTTTCTATTTCGTGCTCTTAGTACACCTATATATCTAGGTTTCGTTTATGAATTCTGGCACCCACTTCGAAAGTTTAATTCGCATCCTTATTACACTCGTATCGTTCTTTCGTCATTCCGGAAATGTGCGTCTTTGGACCGTTTGTTCTTGCTCATTCCCACATGGTATCGCTCTCTTCCTCTTTCGTTCACGCTCTCGTTTGATCTCACCATGTTTGTTAGTCCGTTCAACACGTTTAGTAATGCATAGTAGTTACATTTCACATTCGGAGACTGCAAAATTTTGGGTGGTTACCCGCTCCGTCTGTCCATCGATCTGCGAATGGTTTTCCGTCGAAAACTTCAACTCTATACCCATCAAGCTAAAGAGACATGTCCAGAACCGACCAGTGAAACGTGCATCTCTATCACTCACAATGTCTGACGGCAACCCAAAGCACTTCACTACGTGCTTATAATACAGTTCCGTGGTCACCTCCACGATACAAGTGTGGGGTGCCGCAATGAACACATCATACTTCGAGAACCTATCGACAACCACCAATATCAAAGATAAGTCTCTAACCTTAGTAATCCCGGAAAAGAAATACATTAAAACCAACGGCCAAGGTTTCTCCATAATTGGTAACGGTTGGAGCAAACCCGGCCTCCTTCCTTCTGTATGGTTTGTCTTGCTGACACACCAAGCACATCCGCACAAGCCTCACAATCATCATCCATGCATGACTAGACATAAGTTCTTTTCACCAATGCTATCATCCGCTCCCTTTCCTGGTGACTAACCCAAGGGGAGTCATGCGATTCCCTCATGATTCGCTACCTCAGTTCCCCATCGGTAGGAACATATAATCTATTACTCTCACAATACAATAGATCATCATCAAGCCAATATCTCAGCACCGTACCTTCTCTGACCTGTTCCACCAACCTTATGTAAGCGGGATCATCCTTGGCGAAGTTACACACCTTATCCAAGATGTCCGACTGGAAGGTGGAGATAGCGGCCACCGTCATCACTATTTTTCGACTCAACGCATTTGCCACTTGATTTTATCGTCCAAGCCTATGCTCCCACTCAAAGTCATACTCGGCCAGGAACTCTCGCCACCGCGCCTGTCCGCGAAAAGTTTTTTGCTTCTTAAAGAATGTGTTAGCAACGTTATTAATCTTAATCACAAACGGATTCTCCAAAAGATACACTCGCCAAACTCTCAGGTAATCTACTACGACCAATATCTCTTTCTCATGGGTTGAATACCTATGTTATGCTTCGTTAAGTTTCCAACTTTCGAAAGCGACCGTGTGACCATCTCGCACTAACACACTACCCACTGCATGGTCTGAGGCGTAGGTATGGACCTCAAACGATTTATCAAACTCTGGCAACTTTAGGACAGGCTCGGAGAAAACCGCCTCCTTCAAACCATCGAATGCAACCTGACATTTATCATCCCAACACCAGACCCTGTCATTTCTCAACAAAACTGTTAACGGGGCAACTTTCCTCGAGTACCCCTTCACAAACTGACGATAATAATTAGCTAACCCAAGGAAACTTCGTACCTCAGAGACATTCTTTGGTGCAGGCCAATCCCGAATGGCTTGCAACTTTCTTGTATCCATTCTCACGCTTCCACGTTCGACCACGTGTACCAAAAATCGTATCGCCTTCGCACAAAACTCGCACTTCTCCCTTTTCACATACAAATAGTGCTCCCTTAATTTCTCAAACACTAGCCGAAGGTGTTTTAGATGATCATCCAAAGTCTTCGAGTAAACTACGATATCATCCAAATAAACCACAATAAACTCGTCTGTGTATTCATTGAAAGCATTATTCATCAGATTACAGAAAGTAGTCGAGGTATTCGTTAACCCAAACGACATCACCAAGAACTCAAACGATCCATATCTAGTAACCATAGTAGTTTTTGGCCCATCTCCCTCCGCAATGCGAACCTGCCAGTATCTAGAACGCAAATCCAACTTGGAGAAATAGTAGGCTTTAGACAGTCTATCAAATAAATTTGCCACAAAGGGTAACTAGGTACTTATTCTTAACGGTCACCTTGTTCAATCCACGATAGTCAATGCACAAACGCAAACTGTCATCCTGCTTAGTCTGAAATAACACTAAGGTTCCATAGGGCGCTTTCGAGGGCTGAATCTTCCTCGCTCTATGATGTCTTTCACAAATGAAACAGTTAGAAAACGTTTTCGAATCCTTCCGAGCATCGTTACATACATTGCTCGATTGCCCTTGTGACAAGCCACGACCTCTGCCCCATTACGGCATAGACTGCCCTTTCTGTTTATCTTTCAAAGTTCTTTGGGCATCCGCCCTTCCCTTATGGCCACGATCCTCCTTCATAGGATCATTCGCACTTGCCCAACAAAAATCAACAAGAGCATCGGCAGCCGCAATGGCATTAGGGAGATCCTTCACCCCCTGCCGTCTCAACTCAACTTGAGCCCATGGTTGTAGCTTGTACTTGAAATTGAAAAGCTTATATGCACCTGACATGTTTGTGATATCCAACATCAAAGAGGTAAACTGTTTCACATAATCCCTCACCGTACTGACATGTTTGACGCGCTTCAACGCTTCCCTCGCAACCCAACTCGTATTGTAAGGTAAGAACTGATCTGTCAATTCCTCCTTAAGGGACTCCCACGTATCTATCTGAGGACGCCCCGCATTGAGGTGCTCCTTTACTCTAGTCCGCCGCCTGATTTTTGCATCACTCGTAAGGTACATCACTGTGATAAACACCTTCTCATTATCGGGCACCCTTGCCTCGAGGAAGTATTGCTCAATGTCCCACAAGAAATTCTGCAACACCTTTGTGTCACGACAATAGCAAATAATCGGGGTTCGGGAACCCTCACCTTAGAATGCGAATCCCCACCGACCATCAAAGTAGCAATTGCCCTCTTCAGGACCACCAACTCGTCTTCAACATCACCTTGTTGACTGTACAGCCTATCGACTGACCCATTTAACGAAATAAGAGAGGTTTCTAGATGAGCCATCCCTGCCCGAAGTTCCTTCAATACGTTGAATATCAAAACGAGATCCACGGAAGGGGGTTCACCCACCAACCCCTCTAAGCGGCCAAACCTCTCCGTGATCGGCATTGCCATCTCCACACGAACCGCACTCTAATGCCAACTGTCACAAGGGTAAAACCTCTATCAAGTAAATTCCTTCTATGGACGTCATGCCTCGCCCTCGAGCACGACCAACCTAAGCACAACGGAAGCTCGCAAGTGTTTTTAGGTGAATGAGACCCTTGTTTTTCGCTAAGAATTCCTGAATACAAGTTATCTGCCCAAACCCCTTTCCAAGCCCTCTTATAGGGGTCGTGGTTGTACACTAACCATTACATCATTTCACTAAGAGGCATATGGCTTTAAGGAGTTCCCAACACAACCGCTCTTAACCGCTCTTGGGGTCCCACCCTTTGGACGTGGGGGCCCCCCTTCACAATAGACATGACCCTCCAAAGACACCAGTCCATAGAACACGACCCTTCAACGCATCAATGATCCTTAGTCAGCCCATGCCTCCTCACGGATACACCCTTACGCAACCCGCCATGTATATTCGTGCCTCAATCACGAATGTTGCTCATGGAGCCTAACCGTGCCTTCATCGTCCCATGTCCTCGAGTGTCTCATCGAATATGTATTTTTTTACATGGTTAAAAACATCATTAAATTAATAATATGAAACAAAATGAAAAAATTAAAATGTTGTGCAGAGCGCCTTTAGGAACTCGCGTTCAGGAGTCAAACAAATACAAGGATTCGGATTCGCTCCCCATGGTACCCTCTAGTCAGAGCCTCAACTAAGACATCGAGAAGGTACGGAGGAAACCTGGATGAATCCTCACTCAATCCCTAACTGGGCTTGTCTGTGCGGTTGCTCGATCTTCCCCAAGTCCTTGTGACGGAATTAAAAGTGATGAGCGAAATGGCGGGACATGATCCGTAAAAGGAGTGTTTGGATGAAACCGGGGCGTTTATGTCACGTTCCCCCATCCATGATGACTTCGTTTAAAACAAGTTATTGTTTAACCTTGGTGAACTATATGGAATCGTCATTGATTTAATTATTTATAAAACTTATTTAAGTTGAAAAAGTTCGGGGATTTCTAATTACCAATTTTACATTCATCGATCTACAAAATTGACTTCGATTACGGGCGTTGGACCCAAACTCAAGCCACATGGTTAGGGGGTTGGACTCGATTTGGGCTTTTTTTTCCGGAGTTATGTGAATTGATTAACTACGCAATCACCAACAAATAAGTGTTTAGATCAAAAATGAACAGGGAAGGGTGGTGACTGAGGGCCTATGCATTTGGGCTCGTGGTCCATTGCAGGCCTTAATTTTTGAGGAAGCTCGCACCTCCCTTTCTACTCAATGGAAATTAATATAGATCTTTCTACTTCGGCCTGATCGATCAAACTGAGCATGGCAAGCTCGGTCGAACATAGGTGAGGAAAGGTTCTTAGGGTGTTCAGGTATTCTTCGTGCTTAGTTCTTGTCACCCATATATTCTTCTTAATTACGACCAGTGTAGTTAAGACACAAGGTGCACCTAAGGTGCAAACCCTCCCAGTCGCCTAAGGCGCAAGGCGCAATGCTCAAGGCGCACCAATTAAGGTGTAAATAAAGGAAAATATGTAATACATATGCTTTGTAATCCCAATATGTTACTCAATGAAAGGTCAAATGTCATTAAATCATATCCAAGTTCAAAAGAGTTTCACTGATTCATAACAATATGGCATCAAAAGATAACCAACTAATAATCAAAGTCTACTTCGTTATCATGAGTCTTGTCACCATAACCACAATCATCATAACCATTATCTCCATTCACATCCCTTTCAATCTCCTCATCGACGTCGACATGGGTTCCACCATCATCAATCAACCTCAAACTAGTTGAGTCCCTGGTCGTCCTCACAACTTCATCAATAGCTGACGCTCCCTTAACTTTACCCCAAGTCAATGTTTCTCCACTGAAAATTAAGTCAGCACATGCATCTTCTTCCATCTCGCCAACCAGACATTCACTACAATAATCAATATTATCCATAAAAAGTGGATCAATTGCATCTCGAGCATCATATCTTGCTTTCAGCTTCTGGTTGTATTTGACAAAGACAAGGTCAAACAACCTTTCATGCTCAAGTCGATTCCTTTTCTTTGTATGAATCTGTATAAGGATAAAAGGAATGTTGAAATGCTCATAATAACATATGACAAACCTTTCACTTAATAAGCGACATACATGCTCAAATGTACTACAATTACGTTCACATCCTGTTGCACTACATGTCGCTTAAAATTCGAGTGGCAAGTCGTTGAAGATTAGGGGTATCCTTACCAAATAAAATCCACCATTCCGCTGTTAAGAACATGACTTATATGTTGAAGTTTCATAAAACAACAATAACATCAAACATGTCAATTGAAATATAAAGTACCCGGTGATCGTTGAGCCCTCGCTCGAGTGGCAATTGGTGTTCCAAAATTCTTATCACATCTCATATAATATACCAATTAATTAGTAATTTTGTCTTGAACCTCAAGAGAAGAAATCAATATGTCTATACAAGCAAAAAATCCTTTAAAAATCTCTCCATCCTCTAGATGAGTGGAATTTGGTTCGTATTAAGCAGGATTCAAGGCAGGTCCCACTGCATACAGTGGAGAGTGAAGCTAACAGTTCCACCTCTCATTAACGGTCCTGAAGATATCATTATATTTGTCTTCTTTTTAATTGAAAGACTTTTGAATAGTCTCTTTGGCTCTGTCTATTGCCTCATAGATATATCCCACGACAAGCTTCTTCTCATTATCCACGAGACGGAGAACCAACCAGCGGGCCTATTGCCTTGAGTACGTACAACACAAAATTCCAAAATGTCACCCGCAACACAGTTACATCGCCCTTTTCCTTTTCGCCGTCTTCGACAACTTGTCATCATCCCATTCTTGTAATCCAAACATATTTTTCAGGTTACTTTTCAACAGATGACGCCTCTGCAATGTGAGAAAACTCGTTGCAAACCCGGTGATGCCGTGTCAGATCAATTCCTTCTTCTCGATGAAGGATCTCATGGTATTTAAGATACTACCATCACCAATTGCCATGATATCATCACCAATTGCCATGATACTACCATCACCAATTGCTCGAGTAGCAATTGATGTTCCAAAATTCTTCTATCATGACACCGTGACGCGCCTCTTTTTGAAGGAAGACAAGATCCACCTTCTTCTATCACGATATCATCACCAATATCATGCATATAAAGTGGAACGGATTCATTACTACCAAATGCTTCTATCCGTGTCAGTTTTGCTTCGTCTATCTCGCTTCGCAGTTCATCCTTCACATCTCGAGGACATTTACTACATGATCTTGCATATCTGAATAATCCAATTTGATATTGTTTTGCGCATTGAATACCACCTATGGGCACTTATTCACATTGTATGTGACCACATTTGAATCATTGGATCCTTCAAGAAGTTGTACTTCCATCCAATGTCCAATTTCAAGGATTGCAAACTCCAGAAGAATCCATTCCTGAAAGTGATAAACTTATTAATTGAGTCATAATCCAATCTTTTCTTTGACACAAGTATTTACAAAACTATAAAAACAAACAGAAAGTGACGAACTGCAAACTCAATGCGATCAAAACAAAAAGTGACAGCTAGGTTGCAAGATTCAGTAAAAACATGGCCATTCAACATCGAAAACCAAAATTCACCGACCACCAGCGCTCAACCTACACACACAAACAAGGAATTGGAAAAGATCCAAAACAGTGAACGAAGACCCACGGATCGTGGATCGGAAACGAGATCAACAAAGCATAATCAGAGAGAGAGCACAGGCGGGGAACATGGGAGGAAGAAAATATGGGAAAAGCTCCAATTGAAGATTATCGATTCTCTCACTAGTTTTAACATCTCTAAAACACTGCCTACCAAAAATAACCCCGCCACCCAACCCCCAGCAATGACCCATCAAGCCAAAACAAACCACCCACACCAAAACATACCCGCCACACAAAGCCACAAGCTCTTACAAGAATGCTCTTCTAGGATGTAAGTAAGTGGAAGATACAAACCAAGCCGGAACGAAGGATCACCAAGGAAAAGCGTCAAATATACCTGAGGATACTTATTGCCAGCACGAAGGGAACTCAGACCACGTCTTTTTGCAAAAACAAGAGTAGAGCAACACCATATACTTCTCAAGAGAAGAACTCCTACCTTACTACGACAAATGAAAGACATCACTCGTAATCAAGCCAATAGGAGCCAACATAAAGCCCGCGGACATAGCATAGAAACTACATAAAATTTGGAGAAAATGTTTGGGATTCACACTCACCCACTAGGCCCAAGCTTTCCACTAGTGAGGCTGTTCAATGAAGACGACTGGGACTACGTCACAAATGCAGGACCATGGTTCTACAATGGAATCCTCTTAACAACAAGAAGATGGGAACCTATGCTCAATCTACAGTGGTATGGATTCGACCCCCCACTTACCAATTGAATTCTATGGGAAGGAGAATCCAATTGCAAAATCCATTGGAAACCTTGTTAAACTGGATCCGAAGAGCAACAATTTAGACGACCTCAACCTAGGTCGAATCTGCGTCGAGATCAATCTAGACGTCCACTACCCAAGCATTTGTCCCTGAAAATCCAATCGGGAGCCGAGCATCTGCAACAAGTGCACTATAGAGGTCTAGATTCATCGCAACCAATGCAACGAAATGGCCATCGGAACCCACCGCTGCCACCAACCACCGGCAGCCAACTTGGCCACTAACCAAAATCCTCCGGCAGGAGAAACCGCAGCTGATGACTGGGTAACGATCAATTCCAGAAAAGGAAAGTCTTTCAAATTTTCAAAGAGGGGACAAAAAAAGGAGCAGCTAAGCACAACACCCAAAAAGTCAAAAGTTCCCTCGAGCCTATCCCAAGGAGGAGGGTCCAAAGCGTCAGGAGAAAACACAAAACCCCAACGCCGGAGCATGAAAACTCCGGAAATAGGATCCCCACCGTAGGAAATCGAAAATGGGAAAGCACGGAACAAGAAAAATCCTCATATGCACAGAGCAGACTTTAGGCACACCCCCATGAAAATAGTACACTAGAGCAAACCACCCAAAAAGAACTAGCAGAGAAAATTCCAAAAAGGCCCAGAAAAGGTTACAGGAAAATCCCACACGGTTGACCACATACGAGGCATAACATAGAAGCAAGCATAAGGAAAAACCAATATGGGATGGAAGACAGTAGAAAACCGCAAGCGGGAAGGATTTAAACCAGGACAGACCCACCTAAAAAGACAAGGAAGCAACATGTGAGTCCCCAAAAACACAAACCAAAATAAGACAAAAGGTGAATCATGAGAGAAGATACACAGCCCCGTCAAATTACCCATAATAGTAAAAATTCAATGGTAAAAAACTAGAAAATTACAACAGTATCCCCCTCGGGGACAAATTCGCACCAACCCCCCTACTACCTCCTCACCTCTAATAAATGACAAAACCTTCGAAGGAAAACAAACATAGGGGAACTCCTAGTAATCGAAGGTAGCCCAACGCAGGTGGGGTTAACACCACATCAGACAAACATAAACTCCTGTAACAAAAAACTGCCCGCAAGCCAAGAACACCACAGTCATACTCCCATCAGCCACCTCAGATCACCCTAAAATTCGTGGCGGAGCAAGAAAACTATTGAAAGAGGCACAAACAAGAATACCACTAAAAACTCACCTGGGTTCACTTGCAAAAAGAAAGAGTTTCCCATAATAAGATCAACACCTTGGAGTCCATGCTACGATGGACAACTCAAGAGAACAACCCTACTCACTGTGGAGATTTTCAACGGGAGCATAAGAAGCCTAATCCTAGAAGAGAGGAAAACCTTGAACCACCTATTAATGGTGGAAGACCACTGCTAGCTTCATGCTTCTCTGCAAGCTAACTCATTAGAATCTCCACAACAGAAGATAAGGCGACTCATAAACCAACATCAATGTGTTCAAAACGCAAGCATGTTCACCTTATCAAGCATTTCAAGCTTCATTAAATAAAAGAACCAAGACTAACTTACCTGGTCATCACCCCCTTACTGGTTTGCACACTAGAGGCTCCATGGATGATAGAAATCACACCACCCCTACTAAACTTCTACATGAAAATATTGCACCAAACCAGAGTGATAGGGGTCTCAAGGGAATCATGGAGCTATCCCCCCAAGCCTGGGAGAGATAGACAGAAGTGCAACCTGATGCACTATCTGAGGGAATAGAAGGCATACCAGGTACTTACCCACCTTTTGATCCAATGATGAAGATGGTCATATGGAACTGCAGGGGGGCAGCAAGCCCTAGCTTTAAGCAACACTTCTAGGACCTGTACCACCAGCATAAGCCTTCCTTAGCGGTAATCATGAAGACAAGAATCGCTGGACAAGCTGCCCAAGACATTGCAAGAAGCATGCCTTATGAAGGAATCATATGCTCAAACTTCACTGGTATGAGAAGGGGAATCTGGATCCTATGGCACCCGAACTTGCTTGATATGGATCGCCTCGCAATCACATAGCAACAAATACATGCTGAGGTCATGATCGCAAACTCTACACCTTGGCTTTTTACTGTTATATATGGTAGCCCTAAGCGTAAGGAAAGAGAATAGCGTCATGGAAACAACAGACAAAGTAGGGGGCCATAGAGTATCAATTATCTTGACCCAGGACATGGTCGATTATGTTAACCACTGCTACCTAATAGACTTAGGATACACAGGATCACTCACAACGTTGTGCAATTTAAGAAGCATAGGAAGGATATTAGAGCGCCTAGACAGAGCCATGTCTTACATAGAATGACTCAACCTTTAACTTGAAGCCAAGGTACACCACCTTCTCAGGATACACTCAGACAACATGCCCCTCCTAATAGACCTCACAACCCAAGCAGCGTCACGTCTAGAAAGACCTTTTAGGTTCCGGACAGCCTGGCTCACACATGAGGACTTTCCCAACCTACTCAATGATACATGGGCAAAATATGTAAACAATTACTTCCATTTAGGTTCCAGACAGCCTGGCTCACACATAAGGACTTTCCCAACCTACTCAATGGCACATGGGCAAAATATGGAAACAATTACTTCCAGGCAGTAAATTGCTTTAAGGACAATGCAAAGATATGAAACAAGAACATCTTTGGAAATATTGAGCAGAAAAGAAAAAGATAAGGGTTAGGCTTCAGGGAATTCAAACTTACCTAGAAAGTAAGGACTCAGCCTTCCTATGAAATCTAGTAAAGGAATTGATCTAGTAATATGACAACATTCTAGATTAAGAGGAACAATTGTGGTACATGAAATCCTGGGTAAACTTGATAGAAGAGGGAAGAAACACAAAATACGTCCATGCTGCAGCCTTAACCAGGAGGAGATCAAGACGAATTCATAGCCTCAAAATCAACAATAAATGGACGGATGACCTCACAAAACTAGATAACCACATTAGAAACCTCCGTCCAAAACAGAGTTGCAGCAAGTAGTGATAGTACATGCTACAACAGACACCAAACTGCCACTATCAAGCCTTACCGTAGTAAACCCTCTGGACCACCCCACTCTAGATGAACCATGCGACCTAGAGGAAATGAAGACATCACTCTTCTCCCTCCACCCAACCAAGGCCCCTGGACCAGATGACATGCACTCCATCCTCTTTCAGAAGCATTGGAGCATTGTGAAAGACTCCCTCTCACTAACGAGACAAGGTTTCCACTCTAAACAAATACCAAAGGAACTAGCCTCAACTACCATAATCCTAGTCCCCAAAACCCAAGACGCAAAAACATTAAACCAACTAAGACCAATCTCACTATGCAACACAACCTACAAAATCATAGCCAAAGTCATAGTCAACTGACTCAGGCCAGTAATAGACTCATTAGTCTCCCCATACCAAACCAATTTCCTACCTGGAAGAATGACCGACGATAATTACATCATAGCTCAGGAAATTATCCACACCCTCACCGCAAAAAAGGAATAAATGGATTCTTTGCAATCAAGTTGACATGAACAAGGCTTTTGATTAGATCAAGTGGAGCTTCTTCCTCCACAAAATATTGAACATGTTTAACTTACCTCAAGGCCTTAGAAACCTCATCATGAGCTGTGTAGAAAGCACTACCTACAACATTATGTTCAACGGAGGGCTAACAGAGCCATTCAACCCATCTAGAGGACTAAGGCAGGTGGACAAACTATCCCTTTACCTGTTTATACTATGCTTAGAATATCTGAGACTATGCATAGAAAATGAGTGCACAAGAGGAAAATGGAAAAAAGTGCAAGCAAGTCGGGGAGGCCCTGCATTCTCCCATCTCTTCTTTACAGATGACCTCCTGCTGTGGAAAGAAGCAACACTAGAAAACGCAAATGCAGTAAAAAGAGCCCTAAAAGCATTTTGCAAAGAATTAGGACAAGAGGTAAATCTAGGGAAAAGTAAAATCTTCTTCTCACCAAAATGAATTGCAGCTACAATAGGTTTCAAAATCACAAAAGACCTAGGTCTCTACCTCGGGTTCCCACTCAGAACAAGAGAAACCAATATGAACCTATACAACACGGTGGTTGATAGTGTGAGGAACAAACTAGGAGAATGACATACCAAATTACTATAAAAAGACATCCAGAATGGTTGTAATAAAATCAGTTGCAGAGGCCATACCTGCATATCACATGCAATGTACTTGCTGCCAAGGTGAATCCAAGAAGAACTGGATAAAACAAACAGAAACTTCCTATGGGGAACCACAGAGGAAAAGAAAAAACTCCATCTGATCAGCTGGCAACAAGTAATTGAGAGAAAAGAGACAGGAGGACTAGGAGTTTTTGATACAAGAACCCGAAACAGAGCACTGCTAGCAAAACTCAATTGGAGAATACTGTCTCCCCAAAAACCACTATGGCGCCAAGTCATTTCCGCCAAATATGGGGAGAACCTAGAAAAATGGAAATAAGGATCTTACACACTTAAAACGCGTAAACAAGGCACACCACTACTTGAATCGGTAATTAGGGAGATGGTGAAAAGTGGACAACAAACCAAATTCTGGCATGAGGACTGGCTAGGAAACGGAAAGCTGGGAAATCAACTCATAGGACCACTTGACAAGGATGAAAACACAAAAATTGTAGCAGACTACTATTATGAAGACGGATGGACAAGGGCAGGAGCAACACGATACTTACTTGACTTCACTTGGGAAACAATTTCAGAGATAAACCAAACAAGAAACAAACACGCCAGAGACATACTTATGTGGAAACAACACAATGATGGTGAATTCACCCTCACCCTCAGCCTACACAATGGCACAATAGAGCCAAGCAAGATATGAAGAGAACAACCTACTATGGATTTGGAAGCAACCAACGTTATCCAAACACAAAACCGTCATCTGGCTGTGCTGGTGGAATAGACCACCCACCAAGGACCTACTCTCCTCTAGAAATATACAAAATGACCATCGTTGCTTTGTGTGCAAAAGAGAAGATGAAACAATCCTCCACCTGCTTCGAGACTGGCCCATGGCCCAAGGTATTTGGAAAACCCTCCCAAACTCAAGAGAACAAATAAGATCACCAACACAAACATTACAAGAATGGTTTAGACAATATCTGAAAACGCAGAGAGCCAAGATGTTAACGTACGGAGGTATCCGGTAGACAATACTAGCACCTATGGACGAGGAGAAACCAAGCACTATTCAACAATCAATCTACCTCCACCAACCTCTTAGAAACTATACTAGCTAGAGCATCAGAAATCCAAGCTTTTGTAGGGATGAAGGAAAAAAAAAAGAAGACCATAAGCAAATGTGAGCAGATACGACACCCCTAGTGAAAATTATAACCAGGAACCCTCAAACAGCCTACCATGCACTCTAAACATAGACACATTCAGTACATAGTAACTTAACACAAGTGGGGCTAGGAGGGGCAATTAGCGACAAAGGGGGAGGCTAGATAGGGGGCTTCTGCAAAAAATGCCCAAACACAAGCAGTCTAGCTGCTGAAGCCATGGCCCTCCAGGAGGGCATCGCCCTAGCAAAGAGCCTTGGACTATGGTCCCTAGCAGTCCAGTCCAGATAGATGCTGAAACCTTAGTACACTACATGGCAGGTATTAAACCATGCCCGCCACTGATCTCACCAACTATGGATCTTTGCAGGTTGCAATCAAATGAGCTCGACAGCTTTGAAATCACCACATACCAAGAGAGAAGAATAAGCTTTAGACAAAATAGCTAAAGAATTAAGGCACCAACAAGAAAACGCTATCACCTTTCTTTTCCCACCAGATTTTGTACTAGACGAACTTCAAAGGGACATCCCCTCTTTTGTAACCTATGGTGGTGTAGCCTAAATGCTTTTCTTATGAACTAATATAATCTCCCTTTCTATAAAAAAGAAGAAAATATGGCAAAAGAAAAGGCCTCCATGATATGTTTGGAGGTTTGGCGCCTGGCGCCTTAGGCGCGCGCACCGGGCACGCCTTATTAATGGCGCACACCTGGGAAGGTTTTGGGAGATCTGACCGTGCCCTGCCACAGCTTGTCGCCTCGGACGCGCCTTTAATAACACTGATTACGGTGGTAATGGATTTGATTGTCTCACTGAAGCATACTCTCGAATGGTATTATGTGAGAGGAGAAGCTTTACCAGCATTACTATCCAGATAAAAGTATCTGGATAGCTTAATCCAATCAAATATAGGACAATTTGAATGTTACTAGCCTTGACAACAACTCTCTTGTTGGCCATCACTAGGTGTGCATCATGGGCCCGGTAAACTCCTATCCACAAGATTCTTGTGAGTTCGTGTATGTCACCCCAAATGTCAGTGTACTATTTATACATATCAATACACTATTCATACACATATGCCTAATTTTTGTACATGTCAGTGTCCTGTTCGTATGTATAGGCCATGTTTCGTGCATATCGGTTGACTGTTATACATGTAGCCCATATTTTCATACATGTCATTCAACTGTTCATACATGTTGGTGTCAAATTCGTACATTTAGAAACACATCAGCTTTTAGTTCACCTTAAGGTTATGTTTTAATTAGTGGTTTCATAAGGCACCGGAAGGGCTACTCCGACAGTTTTGGTCTTCCTTCTTCATACGTGACCTCTGCTATAGTAAGTACATGTACAATCTTGCTTCTAAACATGCAAACATAGTAAATTTCCTAGGCTATTACTATTTAGCAGCATAAATTCTGAGTCACAGATCTTGATACCTTATGTGAATCAACGGTCCAAAATGCAGGCCCAAAGCATGCAAGGCATCTTAGGGAAGTAGTTGTGGAAACGGGTACTGAGTGATAGGGGCTACCGGGCGACGCTGGTTGCTAGGCGAGACAAGGTGAGCAAGCGATAGTCAAATGTGCAAGCGAGGAATCTCTGTAGCGAAGGCTAGTGAATGATACGGTCAATCAGTGATTGTCATGGGAAGATTTGGGGAGATCTCGATACATGGAAAGGAATAGTTGCCAAGATTACTCGGATGGAAAGAAGATATTTCATGAAGACCGACAATATGGATACGAGATATATTTATAATATTTAATTTCCGTATTCACATAGGGCTAGCATAATATAAACAGTTTTCTTTGGCATTGTATACGAACACCTCTCTACAGACGGACATACAATCCTTTACTTTCATGTATTCAGGCGTTCAAGCATCTCGGCGTTCTTGCGATGTTGTACTCCTGCGATCTTGTTCTCTCTGAAGGCATCGTCAATGGCATCCATAAGTGCTTCCATTAGGGTGTCGTTCCGCTACCTTCTTTCTTTTTCATTCATCTAAACGGCGACTACACATTCAACGAAACTCCGAGTACTGGATACTCGTAGTACCAAAGATTTCCGACGTGCTCGGATCAGGCTTGTCCAGCGGTCACTTCTGGAGCGAACACGCCTTTGGCAACCATAGTGGGAGTAATGCCGAAAGTGAAAAACCACGATAGGTAGCAATTTGAACAACCTGGAAGAGAATAACTGCGATGGGGATTACAATGGTAGGGGACAAAAAACCTAAATCTATTGGCTCCAAGATAGACGTCGTCGTCCATAATATGGAGGCCATCTCGGGAATATCGATAAGCAACTCTAGCAAAGGAAAGGGTGAATCTGCCACCTAGCGGCAATCCGATTATGAAGTTCATAGGGCGTTAATAGCCGAAGGGAAGAACCAGGCTAACATCAATGGAATTCCCAATATCTCCACAGGCTTCAAAGGGCCTGCCCATGGCAACTCCCCGCTCGCGATCAACAAGGGGGGAGCAATTGAACGACAAGATCACCAGGCTATATATGAACCTTCATTCCATAGGAAGGAGCACTTCTATAGGCCGATAGAAACCGAGCGATTCCATCCCCTCGAAGAGAATCGGCATCCTGAGTACATTCCAAAACCTCCGCTTGGAAGGGGAATGATAACACAGGAAGCGATGGTTCCGGCTGGTCTTATGCCAGAGATAAGGGATTATGTGGCAAGGTTGGTTGAGCAGGCGATCCCAGGGATAGATAACGCGAACGAGGTTGAACCCAATCGTGTCCCCTACCCTGACAATATCGACCAGGACTATCCTTGCCCAAAAGGGTTCAGGGTGCCTGAATTTGCCCGTTTTTCGGGCGAGGAAGGAATATCTCCAGCAGAGCATATTGCTCGCTTCACTCACCAAACCTGGGAGGCCGCCACTAACGGGTTCTGGAAACTTCGTCTATTTCCTAGCTCCCTTACAGGAGCTATCTTTACGTTGTATGTAAACAAGCCTTCAAATATGGTGCGAAACTAAGAGGAGATGACAGTGCAATTCACGCAGGCTTTTGCCCAAACTGACCCAACAGTGACTTTGGAAGACTTCATCCGCATGAAACAACAACCTAGTGAACATGTGACAATCTTCTTGAACAAGCCCCAAAAGGCAAGGTTGAGGCTCTGCTCATATCCATAGCTCAAGATTCTCTCCTTCTCCGATTAAGGAAAAAGCTAGAAGGGGAGGTCTTCAGAAATTGGAATAAGCTGGCCAGAAGAGCCGTCCATTATGAAAACCTGTTCAGGAAAATACCTAGGCGAAAGGAAGCCTAATCATGGGACCCTTAATAACCTATCAGGCAGACCCTGTAGTAGACGTTGACGTCACGGAGTATGCAATAGGGCATCCCCTGACCTACGAAGATTGGCTAAGAATAACGTTAGGGCCAAACCTTCTCAAAAAACACAAGAAGAGAGGAAGTACTCTTTCGACGAAGAGACAACCGATGAGATTTTTGAGTTCATGCTCTAAAATGGACGGATTGGATTGAAAACATGCAATCGACTCCCTCGCATTGATGGAGAGAAGTCGAGGAACTTCTGTAAATGGCATGGGTCATTTACCCATGCCACAAGGGATTGCATCACCTTTAGGAACCTGGTGAAGGAGCTAATAAAGTCAAAAGAGTTATGTTTCCCCAACTCGGGAGACCAGGCTTTGACTGAGTCACAACCTTTTGGTGATCCGGTCGAGATTAATGAAAGGAAAGTGGAATGGTATGACCTCAACCGCCTCGAGGAGATGGCCATGGGCATCAACAATGGCCCAATAGCGCAGCAACCGCTCGGTGAAACACCAAGAGCAGAAAGGTGCTCCACTAGTTGGAATGAAGGATCTACAAATCCCTGGAGAGCTCCTGAGATGAGGAATTGTAGGCGGATGCAAAGATACCCAAAATGAGCCTCACAACAAAAAACTCCTCAGGCGACGCGCTATTGATTGCCTTGGACCACAGCAAGCTAAGGAAAACCAAGAGCAACAAATCGGCTCGCCGGATCGCACTTGATGAGACATGGATGTCATGAAAAGCGGGACTACGTTAGCACAATTTTTTACAGCGGACATGCTTTGTTACAGGTGTAAACTCATAGCGGCGCACAAGATCCTCATCACTCAGATGTGCTAACGTTGCTGTAACTAAAACTTCATCTAGCTGGCAAAAATGTTAGTCGAAGGAAAAATCAAGATAGAGACCGTCAATCCTCCATCAAGTAACACACCCAACCCCAAGTCAACATACTTCCCAGATTCTCCTTGTATCGAGATGCTTCGAAAATTATAACCCACACAAAAGAGATTTTGTTCGGGTAGATACCTACCTACAGTATCTTAAGCACTCACGCTTCATCTGTTGTTCCTAACATTCTGACAGCGGCTGCGTGGCAGAAGGTTGGCATGAATCCACAACCTCAGCCGCCCACCGAAAGAACGAAAAGGTGAAAAGAGAGAAGGGCGTGACGCACCGTAGAGAAATGCGCCAAACCAGCAACCTCTGATGCACAGAAAACTAAGGCGTCAAGTGAGAGTGACTACAACCCCGTTCAGTCCGGGACTCCACCCGAAATGAATGGAATGAGTTGCACCGTCCTTATGCCCCCAGCTGAGTTCGGTAAAATGGAGGAAAGCAAAACGGAAGGTAATATGTCATTCTCCTTCGATAGCATTAATGTCACTAAAGTACCGGGGAATTTCTCGGGCGGATGGCGGAGAGGGCCTCCTGCATCGCTTCAGAGGCACATGTTCCCGCTACACATTCAGGTGACGATCTATAACGTGGCAGTATGCCATGTTCTTATTGATAACAGAGCGACTATCAACGTACTTCCTCTAGTATATAAACGCTTGGGGAACAATGTAGCCAAGCTAGAAAGACTGACGTGAGCGTCGACAGCTTTAACGAGACCACCTCTTCCTGTTTAGGTGTAGTGTCCGTCCGATCACGTGGGTACCCCTCAAAAGAAAACGACTTTCTTTATCATCGACATAAACCCGTCCTTTAATACCCTACTTGGGAGGGACTGGCTGCAGAAAGCAGGCACCATACCTTCCACTCTCCATCAAGAACTTCTACTGTGGGGGAAAACACGACTTAGAAGTCGTCACAGGGTAAGTATGCAAAAATGCTAACATGTCCTACGTGTGTAAGGGCAGCAAAGCAAGCCAAGGACATGACGCTAAAGCAAAGGTATACGCTCGAAGACCCGAATGTCGGACCTTTAGGCGAAGCGGGTTACGAATTCCTGGTGTCATATGACAGACCGCTCCTGGCAGGACCAGAGCAGCCAATCATTCCAACTGGATGGGACGATGAACTGTGGCCTGAGGCTGACGAAGACCTAACCCTGCTCGAGGGAGACGTGCGCGAGGTAGGGTTAGAGGGCGATGACGTCGGTCAGTTGGTAGAACAGACTTGGACTCGATAGACTCATCAATCTACCCTCGTCCAATGGATAGCGAAACACTCGACCCAATACCGAACGTCCTTGAACGACTAGATAGATATAGGACATCTAGTATAAATAGAGAACAGTGTAATGTGTTCCCCCAAACATGTCAAACATTCATGCAGTTAATAATGAAGTCCCTAGTTTTTCCGTCATCCCTTGTGATCCTTTGAGCGAAATCAACTTGGGAGCCACCGAAGCACCACGTGTTACCTACCTTAGCTCACTGCTGAGCGAAACAAAGTCATGAAACATTAAAAAGGTCTTGCATGCTTACAAGAATTGTTTCTCCTGGGATTACACGGGGATGCCGGCCTCTATCGAAACCTGGTCGAGCATCGTCTCCCAACAAACGATAACTTCAAGTCTGTGAAACAAACTCTAAGAAGGATGTCACGGAAAGTAGCCCAGATGGTCTACGACGAAATTAAGAAGTTGTTCAAGGCCGGTTATATAAGGACGGAGAAATACATGGACTGGATATCTAGCATAGTCCACGTCGTTAAGAAAAACTGCAAGATCAGGGTATGACTAGACTTCCGCGACTTGAACAAAGCAACACCTAAAGACGAGTACCCGATGTCGGTCGTTGGCGATCTAATAGATAATGTTGCAGGGCACAAGCCAATATAAAATCCAAGTGAAGCTAGGAGCATCACGTTCATCTTAGCGAAGCGTTCGAAATGATGCGAGCGCACAACTTAAGACTCACCCATTAAAATGTGCTTTCAGAATCCGAAAGAGACTATTTCTTAGGTTCCTAGTGCAGCAATGAGGGATTGAGGTCGATCCCCTCAAGACACGTGCTATCCAGAACCTAGAGTAGATTGATTGAGGATGCAGGGATGAAAGGACCCAGGGTTTGCTGATCCGGCATCGGTATGCCAAAGTTCGACTCTGCGTCATAGCTGGGGAAGAAATGGAACTTCGTGGCCTCGGTGTACGCACGGCGGAACACTAATCCGTCGCCTTCTTTATGGGTCAGAGTAGTTGGGCCGGGTTGTGTCGAGGAAGCGGAGGCCATGGGGGTTGAAAGGCTGCTAGGGTTTTGGAGTTTGAAGCAAAGAATACGAACGTTTTCTGAATGCTTGAGTCAGAAACCGCACCTCTGTCCAGGCTTTACAACCCAAAAAACCGACAAAATGTTAAGGCCTAGAGAGGTCTCGCTTCGTTTGCGAACTGAGGGTGACATCGTCGCTCGAATGAAGTGGACAGGCGAAGAGTTTAGAAAACGAACATTGGTTTCCATTCAAATTCATAACATATGACATGGATTTGTTTGGAGAACTAGTACATGACAGAACAGAAATATAAACGACTTAGTAGATGGTACTTCTTCTTCTAAACGTTGTGCTCGGTGCTGAGGCGAAGGAAATTCTTGAGAGCTCAGCGAGCTACGCAAGGGTTTATCCTCGGAACATGGAGACGAAGGCGCAATGTACCCGGTTCATTCCCATGGTCAGAGAAAATTCTCAGTTGCAGCTGATAACTTGACCGCACAGTGAAGATTTTGATGCAGCTGAGATCTTTTGAACTAAGGGACCTTGGTCTTCGCATCTGAATCCACATCAGACCTAACAGCGGTCATGAGGTTGTGAACTTGAACTCTTTCAAGGCAACAACAGTAGCCTCCACAGCGCTCTTGGTCCCTCAGAGTTTGAGGACACCTCGGGACCGGGAAGGCCAATTCAGTCAGAATCCAACCCGGGGCTAAAGATTGTCTCACCGCGGCTCTACCCGAGTCATCTACCACTCGCATAAGGTGGTGAACATACGCTCTCGAACGGAGTAAGGTGGGGGACATAGGCCCTAGTTGAGGAACGGAAAGGCTGAGGACTTATAACCCTAACGTTTTCGAAGGTGATGGTTTGAGGTTGGGAAGCTGATCCAGACGTCACTATTTATAGCGGGGTTATGAGGGAGATAAAATCTCTGACAAGAGATACCATTAGAGAGAATTCGAAGATTTCAACAGACATCTTGAGGATCTCAATGGATACGCATCGGGGATATCAATGGTCAAGGATTAGTTTACCTGCACATGTTACGAATTATAGTACATGACTCAGTCTTCCTTGAGGGGCCTTATATATCTAGCAACAGAAAATCTGGGTCATAGATTTTGGTACCATCTGTGGAACACGGTCTAGTATGCAGGCTCGAATCACACAACACCTCTTAGGGAGGTAGCTATGTAAACACACCGGGCGAAGGCTTACGGGGGAAATCATTACCGAGCGATAGGGGATACAGGGCGACGATGGTTGTAGGGCGAGACAAGGTGATTAAGCATCAATCAAATGGGCGGGCGAGGAAACTCTACAGCGAAGGCTAGTGGGCGATATGGTCAATCAGTGACCGTCATGAGAAGATTTGGGGATATCTAGATACATGAAAATGGATAGTTGCCAAGATCACTCGGATGAAAAGAAGATATTCCACGAAGATCGGCAACATGGACACGGGATATATATACCATTTTCGTATTCATGTAGGGACAGCATAATATAGATAGTTTTCTTATGCATTGTACACGGACATCTCTCTATAGACGGACATATGGTCTTTTACTTTCAAGCATTCAGGAGTTTAATTATCCTAGATTTTTTGCGGTCTTGTGCTCCTGTGATCTTGTTCTCTCTGAAGGCACCATCAATAGCATCCGTAAGTGCTTTCGCGTAGGGTGTCGTTCTGCTGCCATCTTTTTTCTTCTTTCATCTAAATGGCGACCACACATTTAACGAACCTCCGAGTACTGAATGTCATAGTGCCAAAGATTTTCGACGTGCTCGGATCTAGTTTGTGCAGCGGTCACTTCCAGAGCAAACAATTACCATTAAAATGTTCACGTGTCACAATTTGGTATGTGGACAGTCCACAATTTTTCAATATCGATGACAAAGTCGACGTAATAAGTATGGGGCAGAGAAATTGTTGGATTCACGTTGTTGTATAAATAATTTAGTCGGATAAATTATGACGACGTTAAATATATTATTTGTAATTGTATATGAGCCGAATTCATATGTTTTACGAAAGCCTTTCTCACATCAGTCAAAATAGTGTGGAAGCTTTTCCTTTACTGTCGGTCAGTCACACTAGTGTGGAAGCAAAATGATTACTCTTATAGTTTTGAAGTGAAATTTGTTCGACTTTAAAATGACAGATGGGCCCATAAGTTTTGGATAAGAGGTTTACATAAAGTGGCGCCCTTGGGAGTTGGTGCATGTTTCCTTATAGAGGCAAAGGATTTGGCGCTAAGGGCAGCCTTATTTTCGTAAACTAGGAGAATGAGCGCTTGTTAAACCATGTCATTTCAGTGAAGAATAGGAGGGTACAAGGTATGATGAAAAAGAGATGATTGCTTGATTGAAGAAACTGAGGACGTGAATCGAGTGAGATATCCATTTGTTATAATATAAATGGTGCGATTTAGTTTGCTCAAGGATCAAACTATAGAGAGTGCATGATCGATAAATTCGCACACCGCAAGTATACGGATCGGGCTAAATAATCCGAGCCTGGTCAGGCTCGGGCTTGGACTCGGGCCGATAAATTTTTACCGGGCTCAAGCTCGGGTAAGGGGTGTCTGAGCCCGGCCCGGCTCATTAATATCCCTAGTGGCCGCCAATACTCGAGCCAGTCATCCTCTGAGATGGATGTGTTGCTATTTGCACGCGTGCCCTTTTCGTGACCTCGCCGACGCGCATAATGGTTCGGAAAATATGAGAATATGTGGACTGCTCCCCTCGAGCTCCCTCCGGTTGGCAATTCGACTTAAATGTCAGCATTGCGGAAAAAGACCGAGGTGGATCCCTGCTTAGTTCCTAGTTCGGCCTGCGGGGCGTTCACCCAATCACTCCCAACTCCATGTGAGGAAGTCGAGGGCGACAGGCGCGTTGCGTTATCTAGTACCGTACGGTAAGGCCCTGGGGCGGCTTCTGTCGCCTTTTCCTCATCCATGATGGCTTCATAGAAAATTTTGTTGTTGTTTAACTTAAATAAAATGTACTGAGTCGCTATCGACTTATTTTTGTAAAACTATTTAAGTCAAAAAATAATTGGTTCGAGTATTTTAGGGATTGTATAATATTAAATTTAGAAGATTTTGATGTAAGGCTATTTATAAGGCTAATTATTAACTGAACGAAAAAAGGAAGGAAAAAGTTAGGTTTATTTTCCCTATAGAATTAGGTGGCACACTGACCTGAGCATGAGATATCGAAGGGTTCTCTATGACGAGCCATGAAATGTTCCGTTTCAGCAAGGAATTGCCCGAGCTATCCGGGAACCGTATCAAGTTCGGGATTCCTATTTGATAGCATTCACACTCACATACGATAACATTTGTTCCAAAACATGTCTCTTGTTAGTAACGTTGGACATGATTTGGGTTTTAGGTTCATGACACATTTCACGGGGAAGGCTAACGCCGTTTTGTTCTTACACGAGTGACTTTACCTTGCGTTTCCTTCTAGAAACCTTCCGCTTATTGCCTTCCATGCGTTTTTGGGGCGAGAGCAATGCCGTTTCCTTCGATGTTGTCATCTGCTACCTGATGCGGATATTGTTCCCTTCCCAAATACATAGTCGTATGACAAAGGAGAAACGGTCATACAACAGTACTTCATATTAGGGGCACACGCAAAAACGTGCAAACATATTAGTGGTAATGTAGTTTGAGAGATTTAACTTACCGTATGTTCGATGTCTTCAAAAAATTTTTCGCAACACATAAACTTCATGATGAAGACGTCGCAATCAGCCTTGAAATAACATAAATTAACTGTAATCACATTAGCATATTACATCTACGTGTGAGGAGCAACTTACTCATTTTTTCGATTGAATTGATTTGGCACATTACGGGGCACCTACATGGGCCAAGTCTCCATGTCATGGAAGTTGGAATTGTCATCCTTTGGATAAAATACAAGCCCCATGATCCTCTTGGTTTAAGCAGCTCAAAATGCACTTAACAAGTCTTTTCGTATATTTGCTCTTATTTGAATCCAATCATAAGTCTAAAGTCATAATTTATTTCATTCGACACCATCAGTTATGCAATCACACCAGTACAACGCAACAGCCACAATAAAATGAGATATGTCAACCACAAGTAAATAGCATATATGAAGACCAAACATATGCAATGCAATGCACTCCAGCTTTCACTTTTTACCGCCTGCATTGATGGCGGAAACTCGTCCCACATTGAATGCCCCCATCGAACTCCTCAGGGCATTGGAGCTCATGCTCAATTCCGCTCAGGCTTTGTTCACGCGTCGTGGATTTTCGTCAAAGCAACAAGGCTCATACTTATTTCAGCTAGTGTTAGTTCCCACATCGTGCATATACATCCAAACAACAACAGTCAGTCTTATTTCAGTCCGTGCTTATTTCGTGCATAATGTCCATTTCTTTTATTCTTAATTCCTTCCATTTCTTGTGGATCATCTTTTGCATCATTTGATTTTTACTACAATTTATGACAATATTAATTTCTCACAACTTGCTCTCCCAGTTTTAATCGTTCCTTTTTATCAATTTCATACACATCAACTCTCGATATCATATATGTCAAACCCCAAGTTTTGATCACTTTTCTTGGTCAATTTTGTATATGTCAACTCGAAATCGTTCATTTAAACCCTTTAAATCTCAAGACTTGCCTCTTCGTCCGTGATATTCCCTTCACGATTCCGACCACATTTACATACACTCATTTTTCCTTAATATTTGTAATCTCGTCTATACACGACTACTAACCATAAGCCATTATTCACTTGGCCGCAAGCTTAGTTGCTAACATACACTTTTACACATTATCATCCAACCTATGCTAATACTTCTCGAAATCGAACATTAATGTGAATGAGTCAGGGTGTCCCGTTTTCCTCACCTTAATATTCAATATCAAGAGCATTTCATGTATATCATCCAACAATATGTCCAAACAACTTACCACTGTAACACACCACTCATCACACACAATACATGACACTCAACACACAATATTCGGCGTACCATACCCACAACAACACTCATCAAACTAATACATCCCATCAACGTCACATACATGCGGACATAATTTTTGAGTAGTTACAATCGATGTCAACCATATGTATCTACGGAAGAGAAGGAATACGATTCTTTTCAACTAGACAAACAACATTAACATAAAGGTTACATCAGTTATCCTAGGGAGAGGTTTGGAACTACATACTCTTCTAACTGCAACGAAGAAATGAACGCGGCTACATGAGATAATATGATATCGAAAGGGTTATGGGGTTTAGTTAGGACCCAAGAGGAAGATTGGATAAGAGGCTATAACAAGAAACACCAACTAACTAACAATCGACTAGAAGAGGCCCTAGCCATACAAGAAGGAATCATCCTAGCTAGATCATTAGGATTGCAAGAATTAGCAATCCACATAGACGCTCAGTTGCTGCTTCGACATCTCAAGAAGTAAAAGTAGCGTAGTATACAAGATGGCTAATGAAAGCTCTCAACTAGCAGGAGGACTTTACCTCTTTTGGTCATCCTCCAGACTGTCATGGACTTGTTACCTGGAAATTCGCCGTGTATCAATACATGTACCTGGATATCTTCTAATCTATTGATATACTTACCTCCATTTCTGAAAAAGAAAGAAGAAACGGCATCTATATTGATCAACCTATCAGCCAAATCTACATGAAATACACATGATAACCCAACCAATAGGGGAGAGAAACATCCACCTGACTCATCCGAAGGGGAACCTGAGACCCGGGAAATGGAGTCCGAGAAAACTGAGAGCCATGAGGGTTCTTGCCAGGATCCAATCTTGAAGAGATCACAAACCTTCCGGCGGGGAGATCCACGCGAGAACGAATGGACTTTCCAACTTTTTATGCGCAAGAAGAGGAGGAAGAGAAAGAAAGAAAAGTTTAGAGTGGCAATGAGCGATACCTTTTCACGCATTCAAAACACTTATTATTATTGGTTTTTTTATTGGTCACCTGTAATTTCAAGAAGTCATTGCTTTGTCCTTCAATTTAGGAAAAATATACAATTGATTATAGCCAAAACTTCTGAATTTTTTTTTTCAGCTACTTTATTTGTTATACATTTGTATCCTTAATTATGTCGTATGCCTTTAATATGGCCCGTTGTGGACGGATTCTGTTCGAATACTAACATGGATGAAACGGAGTCCAACGTTGTTGTTCGATGCCGGTTTGGAAAATGTTTCCACTTTGGCTCCTGGATGATTTAAAAAGGGAGGTAAATGAATGTTCTTTCCTAAATCGAGAAAGGAGCCCTAATTGCACCTGGGATCATTCGGGGAAGACGAAAGACTGACCTCCTTTCCAGCCCCAAATCGAAGGACCCCAGAGCCATAACTGAAAGTAAATGACCTAAACTTTGCCAAGAATCCCGCAGGAGTTGCTTCAAATGAAAGCACGATTGCTTCTAAGGGTACACATCTTCGCTCCAGAAGTGATCACGGACAAGCCGGATCCAAACACGTCGAAAATTTATAGCACTATGAGTAACTGGTGCCCGGAAGTTCGTTGTATTTGTGTGTGTGGTCGCTTGTATGAATGAAAGAAGAGAGATGGAAAAGACAACGGACGAACACCCTTAAGCAGAAGGACTTACGGATGTCATTGACGATGCCTTCAGAGGGAAGCAGGAACAGTAGCACAAAAAGAGCTTGAACGCTGGGATGCTTGAATATAATAATGACAATATGTCCATCTATATAGAGGTGTCCTTACACAATGCCTAAGAACGACTATTTATACTAAGCTAGACCTACGTATGTACGGTAACGAAATATTATACATATATTACGCTTCCTTCATCACCAGTTTTCATGGAATATCTTCCTTCCATATGATCGAACTTAGTGACAATTCCCTTCCAAATCCTGAGATTATTTGGAACCTTCCTTAACAGCTACTGATCATCCGTATTGCCCATTGGCCTTCGCCGTAGAGTTTCAGCATTCGCCAAGTTAACTGTCGCTTCATTGACTCTTGTCGCCCCTCGCCTGGTAACCCTGTCGCTTGGTGACTGTTTCGCCCAGCAAGCATTCGTCTGGTGTGTTTCCATGGTCACCTCCTTACTGGATTTCCGTTCTTTGGGCCCGTGTTCTGGACCGTTGATCCACAGATGAAGCCGAGATCTGTGGCCTAAAATTTTTGTTGCTAAACACATCCCTTCATCCTTGTCGTTATCCCGGCTTCCACGGGCACCCACTCCTCGACTATCGAGGCAAACGTGCCTATATACTCGCCTCCCTTTTTCTTATCGTTGTTGTGCGACTTGGTGCTTCCTAGGCGCTCCCAAGGACAATTAGGACTCTTTAGGCGATTTGGGGATGAAAGAAAAAAAAAATGATATCTGTTGTCGCTATTATTTCGCGAGATTGGGTGTTAACCATCAAGATTTGTATGAATATACGATTAGTTTTAAAAAAATTTACAAAATACGGTCGAAGTTTTCAAAACACTGAATTTACTGTCGCTAGGGCGCGTTTTGAAAACTCGTCTTACAATTTACAAAGAAGTCTGGTTTCCAAAACTCGACACCTAAATAATATGACAAAGGCGATTTTTCAAAACACACCTCCTCCTTGTTTTTTTTTTTTATTATTTTGGCATCTCCCCTCCGGCACACCCTTCCCCCCTTCTCCCTTTCTCCCCCTCTCCCTTCCCCTCTCTCCTTTTCTTCTCTGTCCCTCTCCTTTCCTTCCCTTTCTCCGCATGACCCTACCTCTCCCTCTCTCCTTTTCAGCCCCTCTCCCTCTCTCCATCTTTCTCCCTCTCTTATTTTTTGTCTTTATCCCTTTCTGGAAGGCCAAAATACCAAAAAAAAATAAGGATGGAAAGGCCGGTTTTCAAAACCCGCCTTTGCCCTTATTATTTGGGTAGCGAGTTTTTTTATTTAAAAGTTTTGAAAACCCGTCTTCTTTGTAAATCGGAAGACGGGTTTTTAAAACCCGCCCTAACAATGGTAAATTTAATAATTTGGAAACTTCGACCGTATTTTATAAATTTTTTTTAAATAATCGTATTTTCATACAAACCTCATTAACCATTGATCTCCATTTTTAATTCGTCCAGGAGACATCCAGGTTTGGGCATCAAGCAAGACACAACGGACTTCATTTCTTTCATGTTAGTATTTGGACGAAACCCGTCCACAATAAGCCATATTAAAGAAATATAACATAATAGGAATACAAATATATAGCAAATTAATTGATCAAATAGAAAGTTTTTTATATCTTTGTTCGCGTCGAAACGGATCACGTCGGAAATAATTGGCAAATGGACTCACAGGGAATTGTATGTGGTCGCCAGAAAGATGAATTTCAATGATATAAAAAATAAAGCTGTTACAAATTTAAAGGTTCACAAGAGAAAACGCGTGCTTACAGCCATAAAAATGAAGGAAAACACGGTGCTGAGAGTGCTGTAAACTTGCGACTTGAAGTGCGACTGGAGTTGACGTCACCGCTGACGCTGTAGACTCACTGCCGCGTACGTAGACTTAGGAAGATGTTGGTGCGAAAAAAGAAGGCGACGTACACTCGCTGCTGCAAGTGCGACTGGAGTTGACGTCACCGCTGACGCTGTAAATTTAGTACAGTGCGCTGTCGACCTGAATACTCGTGGAACAGAATCTGGCTGCTGGCGCTCGGTATGATTGCGACGGGCGGAGGTATCGTTGGATGTGGATGTCGAGGCTTCAAACGAACACCTTGCTGGCGGAGATGCGGGTGAAGGAAGATAGCCGGAACTGCGGTTGCTCGTCCCGACGGTGGAGGTGATAGCGGAGGGTTGTCGTCTCGGTTACGGTTGCTCGCCGAAACGAAGGAAGTGCTGGCGGAAGGTTGATCTCTGGAGCTACGGTTGCTCACTCCGAAGTTGGAAGGATGACCTGAAACCCAGGCCGAGGTATCTACTAAGCTAAGGGTGACGAGCAATGCAAAGCTTGTGTTTGGCTGATTGATCGTGAAAATTTCCTAAGTGTAAACTGCCCCTTTTATACTAGTTTTCACATAGCTCTACACGTCCTACACGTTCTCGAACATCTCTTCAAATACGGCTCAACCTTAACCTCTCTCCAGGGATCTCGGGAGTTGTTTTAAAATATTTTCCTAACTGTCATTTAATGAGTTAAGACGTGTTCAGACGAGTCGTAGACTCATCTCGCACTTTGCGTTGCCAAAGGAAACTGTAGACTTAGGCTGTTGTAGACTGAGATTTCCACAAGTCGACGGGCTGTTCACTTAGGCCTGCACTCAATATGGGCCGTAGACTTAATACAGGCCCAGAATATTTTATTGTGTCAACATAAGCCCCCCTCTTTTGCTAAGGCGATTTTCCATCGCCTGAGCATAGTGACTGATTTTTGGTTTAAAAGAAACGTTTCATTTTCCCTCCTTTCACTTACGTCTTTCGCCTCGCTGCGCTCTATCAGTCGCACCTGTTACAGGGTGCGCGCCCGTTGCAGGGTGTGACTCGTGGATGGGAGCACCATTTTCTTGGTTAGGTTTCTGCTGAGTTTGTGGGTTGTTAAACTCCAAATGCCGCCTAGAGCGCTCTGCGGCATAAGAATGGTGCTCAGGAGCCCTTCCTCTACCATGGGGGCCACCTCTTCCTCCTCGGGTCGCCAACCTATGCTCTAGACTCGGAGGGTTTTTTAATCCTCTCTGTGGGTTGTTAGAGGCAGTCCGTGGTCGTGGGGAGCTTATTCCCATTGCCATCTCCTCAAGCGGGGTCAGGTCGTACCAGGTGTCACCCTGATTAGCTTGGAGGTATTTCCGAAAGGTGTTACACCTATCAGTAGTGTGTGTGTCATCCATATGCCAGCAGCAAAGGTTACTGGCAACTGCTTTGGCTGGGCAAGTAATTACCCCTTTTTCAGCCAGTCTACGGAACAGGGCATTCGCCACCAAGGTCTCCCCAGATACCTTTGTGTCCTGCAGAGGGAAATTATGGTCAGCTTCTATGAGATTTATGTCTACATCAGATATGTCAAACATATTAATAGCAATTTCATCATCAAAAGGTTTCCCGTCGACCATAGTAACTTCGTCGACTTCAGGGAAACACAATTCTTTTGCATCTATAAGGTCTTGAATAATGTTCCTGAAAGACAGACAATCTTTGGTCGTATGTGTAAATGACCCGTGCCACTTGCAAAAGTTCCTAGACTTTTCTCTATCCGTCTGGGGGGTCCTATGACCTGGTTTTAGTTTAATCCGCTTTCGCTGGAAAAGCCAATCAAAAATCGCATCGGCTTTATCTATATCAAAGGAATATTTTCTCTCTGCCCCTGTTTTCTGGGACGCCTTTGCTTTGGAATTCCTCCGTGCTAACGGCTCACAAACGGTGGCCTCTCCTTTTATGAACTCAGCCATGTCCACCTCGACAGCCTCTAGCCGATGAGTGCGCGTAGACTGAGCTTCTTTCACCAACAACTGGTGGTACTCAGTTGCTCTTCTGGCGAGGTCATACAGGTCGGTGAACCTTTACCCTTGTAATTTCTTTTTGAAAGGGATGGACAAGGCATTTAATGCCACGATGAGCTGGTCTCTTTCCGAGATTGCCGGTCTACAGCGGAGCAACGCTTTTCGCAAGCGCATCAAAAACCGCCCCGGATGCTCACCAACGACTTGTTTCAAGCGCATGACCTCAAAGATCGACAGAGGCGAGTCCAGCCGCGCAAACGCTTTCATAAAGCTAGACTGCATATCAGCCCACGATGCCACTAATCCAGGGGGTAAACTAGCGTAACAAGTAAAGGCATCTCCTGTGAGCGAATTTGGAAACAACTTCAACTTCCAAAAATCATTAGTCGCAGCTTCCCCAAGTTGATGGGTGAACCGCGCTATGTGCTCCAAAGGGGTCATCTCATCCTCTCCTGAGAAACGAGTGAAATCAGGCACTCCGTACCCTCTGGGCAAGGGGAAGTCCCTGTCGACATATGCCGGATAAGGGCTCCTGTAGAAGGTGGGGTCATCTTGTCTCACGACTCCAGGGACCATTTGTTCCAGTACTTGGGCTATTGTCTCCCTCAAATCTAATGGGGGGAGGCGGCCAATTGGCTCCCTTACAAGGTCTTGACCCCATCTTTCTCCTGTGCAAGGCATTCCTTCAACATTCCTTGTCGGCTGCAAATCTACAGGGGCTTTAGTATAAAAACTTTCTACCCGGGACGGTCCCCTTGGGTTTGGCAAATCCCCTGGTGGAAAATCATCTACAGGGGCTTTTCCAGGTCGCCGCCCTGGGGCGGAAGGCGCATACCTGTTTGTTTCACTTTGAGCCTCGCCATACTGATCTTCCGGTTTCGCTACGAAGGCGGCATTTTGCCTCCACTCCGTGGGCGACCGGGAAGAGGCTGGCTTAGAGGGAGACGTCCTGTCCCTGATTTCCGTAGAATATTGGGCATCAACATTCCAGGGATCCTCATCCTGAAAGGAGACGTTCCTATTGTCAGCGCGTTGCGCATCTCCCATAAAGGAGAACTCTCTGTCCGTATGGTTACTCGTTCCTGCGACGACACTGGGCCTACTTAAGGAGGTGATTTGCTCTAGAACTCGAGCCATATTACTCTCCAAACCAGATATCCGCTTATCAAACGAGTTCTTCATATCATTAAATTCATTATAGAACTCCAACCTTGATATGAATTCGGATGGCGCATGTCCCAACAATTCAGTCTGGGTTACGTTTAACTGACCACCTAGGGCCACATTTTCGGTAATCGCATCCCCTGCCTGAAAGGTACCATCTCCTTCTAAAGGAGGGGGGATCGCGGTTTGCACCACTTCTAGTATTTTTTGCTATCTGCAAATATGAGGTATTTACCTCGTGCTCCCACTGTGGTCGCCAAAGACGTGTTCGCGTCGAAACGGATCACGTCGGAAATATTTGGCAAATGGACTCACAGGGAATTGTATGTGGTCGCCAGAAAGATGAATTTCAATGATATAAAAAATAAAGCTGTTACAAATTTAAAGGTTCACAAGAGGAAACGCGTGCTTACAGCCATAAAAATGAAGGAAAAAACGGTGCTGAAAGTGCTGTAGACTTGCGACTTGAAGTGCGACTGGAGTTGACGTCACCGCTGACGCTGTAGACTCACTGCCGCGAACGTAGACTTAGGAAGACGTTGGTGCGAAAAAAGAAGGCGACGTAGACTCGCTGCTGCAAGTGCGACTGGAGTTGACGTCACCGCTGATGCTGTAAACTTAGTACAGTGCGATGTCGACCTGAATACTCGTGGAACAGAATCTGGCTGCTGGCGCTCGGTATGATTGCGACAGGCGGAGGTATCGTTGGATGTGGATGTCGAGGCTTCAAAGAAGACCTTGCTGGCGGAGATGCGGGTGAAGGAAGATAGCCGGAACTGCGGTTGCTCGTCCCGACGGTGGAGGTGATGGCGGAGGGTTGTCGTCTCGGTTACGGTTGCTCGCCGAAACGAAGGAAGTGCTGGCGGAAGGTTGACCTCCGGAGCTACGGTTGCTCACTCCAAAGTTGGAAGGATGACCTGAAACCCAGGCCGAGGTATCTACTAAGCTAAGGGTGACGAGCAATGCAAAGCTTGTGTTTGGCTGATTGATCGTGAAAATTTCCTAAGTGTAAACTGCCCCTTTTATAATAGTTTTTACAAAGCTCTACACGTCCTACACGTTCTCGAAAATCCCTTAAAATACGGCTCAACCTTAACCTCTCTCCAGGAATCTCGGGAGTTGTTTTAAAAGATTTTCCTAACTGTCATTTAATGAGTTAAGACGTGTTCAGACGAGTCGTAGACTCATCTCGCACTTTGCGCTGCTAAAGGAAACTGTAGACTTAGGCTGTTGTAGACTGAGATTTCCACAAGTCGACGGGCTGTTCACTTAGGCCTGCACTCAATATGGGCCGTAGATTTAGTACCGGCCCAGAATATTTTATTATGTCAACAATCTTTTACCTGCAATTTATTATGTCATTTCAAAGGATTTTAAACACTCGTGCCCTTTGTTATTGCAACTAGTAAAATCCGATAAATGGGCGACAGATGGATTGACTGTTGTAAATTGAAACTGACCCGAACAAGTATTTTTATTATGAAAACCGACCCGAACATTGGAAAATAGTTTAGTTTTGCAACTATCAAAGTTTTAGGACACCATTTAAAAATAAATAAATAAATAATATAAAATGATATGATTATATGATAAAATGATAAAATGATATGATTGTAAAACTCTTTAAATATTTAAAAAATCTATCTCTATTTATAAATCTTCTCAAACTGATTGAGTAAAGCTAGCGGAAGGAATGAACAGAACTAAATAAAACATCACAGCTACACAATTAAGTGGAGGCACCGCCCAACTTTCTACTTCTTCATCAGTAACCTAATAATCTACCGGAGCCGCGACTCTCATCTCCACCTCAACTCATCCCTGAAAGTTCGAAACCGTCCATTCAGTCACATGTGTAAAAAGGACAACAAAGTTATAGCACTTTTCACCCAGCCACACGAGCTGTGTCCTGCATCAATTGATCTTAGGCTTCGGCCTTCTCGGCTTCAAAACTATGAAGAGAACCCCTGCCACGACCAGGAAAGCAGGGACTGTCGTGGTGTCCCATGTGATTTGTACATTCCTCTGCTTCGTACATTGGATTGGATGAATTGATGCTATGGTCGCATTAACTCGATCAACAAACCTACGAATAGCATCGAGATATAAGTTCTTATAAAATACACTAGATAAAATGCACTTGCAAGAACAAGGAAAACTGAAACACCATATGAAATTGACGAATCAGAACAGTCTAGGAGAATATTCACGCATACACTCGGCCAACCCTCACTCCTCGCTGATATACTATATTCGATGACATCTTCTCTCAAACAAAGGCATGAACAATACTCAAGCAGGCACTGCTTTAAATTCTCATCCGCAAATCAACAGAAATATCAAATATCGCCACTTAGAGGACCTCGTTCACTTCAGGGATTTTGGAGAATTAAGTTCCATCATCAAACACCCTTCTGTTAAAAATAATGGACCTAAATGACAGCTTACTCGAGTTTATGAAGCTATCTCAAAGCTAAAGCTAATTTATATTTAAGTCATTCAACTATCTAAACAAGGTCTTGATGAAGAGATTTCACAGGTTCTTGATTGACTTGGGTAAATTACGTGGAATAAGACAGCGTGCAGGCAGGACAGTAAATTTTATCTCAGAAGGATCTGAAATGATTCTCAAATGAAGAATTTAGTGACTGTTAACAGGAGAAAGTAGAGGTCTCACCCTCTAGACTCGGTCTCCAGAGTACTCATCAGTCTCAGGGTATCAACATACCGGAGTTCCCCACAATTCAATGAGATCTAGCAAAAGAACACAAGGTCATAGATCAATAATGATCATAACGGTTATAAAAAGATATTGATCATAACATAGCTACTATCCACCTGGAGAGCAGACTTAAATCAAACACTCCTGTTCAGGTGAGAACATAAAAGGACGATGAAGACTTACCCTTCTCCACAGATTGACGACCGAGTTATATTTGTTTACTAGCTCCTTCTCATGCGACTGAAATGCTTGATACGTCTTTTCAGCTATTTTTGTTTTTGGTTAAGAATCTCTTCAATGACAGCACGGGAATGAAAATGGATATTCATCACCAGTAAGAGCATAACCCAGACCGAGATATCATTGGAGTATTTCCAGAGGACTCTCTTGTAAAAATTCTAGTTAGATTTCACCGGTCCCATAAAGTATTGTTTAGAATGAAGCCTCAACATCTTCAAACCAAAGAAGAATATCGAGAGAAGAAGCATTAAATCCCGAAGCTTTATGGCCACGGGACGTGTGACCATATAAAGAAGCGAGGAAAGCACAAAGGATACTTGTACGTTCACCGATCAGGCGAAGGATCCCTGAGTTTACCAATGCAATTGACTCTTCGAGTGTGGAAATAATGTAGCTCCTGGCAATTGCATCCTTATGGAATTGCGAAACATGCCAACCATGAGATGTCACTGAAAATGGATTGCATCCTACTGACCATAACCAATCCTGTTAGAGAAAAACCAAGCACGATCAGGATGCTTTTATCAAGACAAGAATAAGAAAGCTTTAGCGAAATCAAAGTGCACGCATTTTCAATGAATGCTCTTTGGAAAGAGTGCTACAAAAAGATAATTCTTCGCAAGGGAATAAAAACAACAAAATACAAGGTCCTTTTCAGAATTTCAAACTTTTTTTGACATTTCGAATCTCCTAATCATTTTCCCTTACAAACACTGAAGAGAAGTGACAGTATATTTTGAGAAGCGACAAAATATTTATAATAAAGAATTGGCAAAATATCAATTTGTGACCCAATTTTTTGCCAATTTTCTTTTATAGCTTAAACTTTGAAATTTTTCTTTTATAACCTTAAATCAATATTTTGAATTAGGCCTTTATTCTAGTGGAGTTACCCGACGATTTGTCGTTACTGAAGGTCGTAATTATTCAAGTGGTATATTTTAGCACATACTTTTTCCACGTGGGTCATGACATGCCCTTGGATGATTTAATCCTTAAAATAGTGTTGAAGAAGAAAGCCCTAATTTGATCTCAATTTGGGTAAAAGAGGAGTGACATTCAGGGCAGATGAATTCGGAGATCAATTCTATCTTTTCTTGGTTTAATCAACAATGAGTAGTAGTGAGAGCATGGAAGTGAGTGTGGGCTCAGCAATTTGAACTTTCATTTTCCCAGACCGCATCTGCAAGCATGTGCTACAAGTTGTCATGTTCACGCCCTGAAGTAAAAGCAACTTGGAAAGATATTTCCTCCGTTGTTCATTTTAGAAGGTTGTTAGTCGATGAGAAGGACAACCTTTTGTTGGAAATGTTTGTTTTCTAAGTGTTTGATCATCGGAGGGAGAGGCGTAATATTGAAGGTGTTTAGTTGTATGACTTAAACATGTAGTAGTTGTCTGAATGAGAAATGATATTGAAGTTATCTTATAATAAAGTCATAAATGATTCAGAATATCGATTTAAGGCCATAAAAGAAAGATTTCAAAGTTTAGGCCACAAAAGAGGGTAAAATGTTGAGGCTACAAATCCATATTTTGCCGAATAATTATGGTATTAAGTTAAAGGCAAACGTAAATTCAAGTAACGCCATTAGAATAAGGCCATAAAAAATTCAAAATATGGATTTAAGGATATAAAATAAAGATTTCAATGTTTATGTCATAAAAAAAGTCGGGAAAAGGTTTAGTCCACAAATCGATATTTTGACTAAAAAGTTTCTTGAGAAACTAAACATACCTCAATTGCAGTGCCATGGGCTTGACTGTAAACTATATGATGGGGTAATATTCCAGCAATATGTTCGGCGGCTGCTGCTAATGCAGCCTTAATAGGCCTCCTAAACAGAGATCAATAACCACCAATCACTATTTTTGGCATGAAATGACGAAATAAAGAAGATAATCCTTGAATGTGAATAGACAAACTTTCCTAGTATAATGACCCCACACAACGACTTAAGTATAATTTATGGTTGGTATAGGAAACAGAAAAGTGCTTCTAAATTTCAGTACAAAGGGCATACTTATATTTCCAGCAAAAACAATACTAATTTAAAATATAGTTAGCAGTCCGGTCTGTTTACATTACATACTTAAATCAGTAAGTGTCTTTACCTATCCAGCCTCAGGAAACTAATTTCCAAACAAGTATTATTTCCTATCTAAACTAAGCTCAATTTATATGAACATTAGACCTAGATCTCGAATTGTCTCGACTCTGTAGTCAAAAAGAGCAAGCCCACAGGTAAATCACAAGAAAGAATGGCTATGATTGCATACAACTGCAAAAGCATTATCAGACAACAATTCCAAGTCTCAATATTAACTTCTATTTTAGGTAGAGACATAAGGCTCATTGAAAGACTAATCAACAAGGGAGAGTCTTTCGCACCTCAAATCCCACAAAATTGACTGCCCATTACACTGCAGATGGCTCTCCCAAGAAGAGGACTCTGATTGGACTACAATAACCATGTCGGAGAGTGCCTTTGCTTGATAATGCTTATCAACAAACAAAGGCTCTGAATTGAAAAACCAAAAGATAGGAACTTCCAGCACTGCACGGCTGTTAGCATGCATCCCTGCAATAAGTACATAAAAGAAAACATCAAATCAAAGCTGCAACAAACAATATATTCAAGTGTATCATCAATGAAAAATTTTATCACATGGCACTAGCACAATAAATAGTTTCCACAGACGTAATTTCCAGTAGAGTTTGAATCCATAATTTCTTTAAAGAAAGGTCCATTTCAAAATGTTGACAGACAGCCAAAACTGATACAAAGAGTCACTCCTCCGACATCTTAAGAAAGAACAATATAGAAGGAATTTGAACAAAAATCAGAAAAGATTGAAGTCCAATGGCCTACAAATAGGCGAATCCTTTTTTTAATAAGTTAACAAGGGAAATTTTATCACAAGAATAATCTTGAACTTGCACTTAAAGTTGGCTTTTTAACTGGAATTGACTCATGACTTCTCTTACAACCATGAAGAAAATAATGCTGGATAGCAGAAATAAACCCCAGTAAAACTACGCTCAGTTCTTTGCAGGGCTATCCATGACAGGACAAGATAAGTCTGGGGAACATAGTGGATATCAAGCTTTTACAGAGTTTTGAGGCAGTGAATAACATCCCAGAAAAAGGGACCATCGAGAACAAACAATGACCTAAGAAGCAATAAAGCATCCTAAAATAGAAAATGAAACGAGCAAGGAAGAAAAATATGGGACCTTTGAGGGAATTATGATCATGCAGCTTCTGCAATTGATACTGGAGAATGGATGAATCAATATAGGAACGAACAGATTTCCTGTACGTTCCATTTACCAGTAAGAAGGGAACAGCAGCTGCTCTGCGAGCCACGGAGAAGGCCATTGCAACAGCAGGATCCTCTGACAGCAGCAACCTACATAAGCCACAATAAGTCAAATGAAAGATATACTGCAAAAGATGTTCCATGTTTTCAACCAAAATATCATCCACGAAGAGCAAATAATTTTTCTTGAAACGCAAGTTAGAGCAGGGAGCCCAATCAATACATGTGCTGACTGAACGAAGTTGTTTGAGAGGGTAATAGCAAAGATGAAAGTCCCTCCATGAGAGCTGTGAGATCCAGAGGCAAGTGCTTTATATCTCTAACTTTCTGGAAAAAGAAAAACAGAGTTAATTTTTCCAATAAATCCCACAAATGACTATTCTTGTTACTGTATTTGTTCCTTTCCATTAAAGTGCAAGATTTAGGTTTCCAGGGAAAAGATAGTGCAGTCTCTCATGAACATATGCCTAATCAACAACTTGTGAACATTTAATAAGACAATCATTCCCTTACATAATAGATCGATTAACGAGCAACCAGAAGGAAGGAACAAATGTTCTACCTCCTGGGTGACAAAGAAAAGCTGAAAGGAGACTTTTTCATAATAATGAAATGATCCATCAGCCGTTGAAGGTGAGATTATATGTCTCATAGATCCCATTAGCGTTGTACCCAAATGAGCAAGAAATGTATCATGAGCAACTGTGTAATTTTGAAAATCCTACAAGAAAGACAAGGAACTCTTCAGACCATAACTGATGCCATTATCAATGAAGATCAGATAAGATAAAAGGGAAAAACTACAGTGCTTTTGGGTAAAACATCAAAATAAAGATTAAAATGCAAATAACCTCATGGTCATTAGTGAATAAGTTCCAGCTCTCCATTCGTGTCAAAGCTTCTCTGGCCTTTCCACGATGAACTTCATCATTTTCTTCTCCTTCAAACGATTGTAGTTCACTTTTCAAGTCCCTCATTCTCTCATCAAGCTCTGTTATTGGCAAAAACATGTGCATTTACTGTCTAGGGTATCATGGGATGCTAGAACTAATAAAAACTAGCATAATACAAGAACAGTGACGAAGTCCTGATAAATCAATCGAGACAAAAAGCCTAAGTGCAACATCGCCTCATATCCAATTATGACACGGCGATAACCTGGTAATACTACCCTCACTTTTTAAATTTCATGTTTAAAGTGAAGACAGTTAACGGACCCAGAGGCATAAGGAGTATAATTTAAGCTAAAAAAAATCACTTTCAAGCTAAAAGTGACACCAAACATAGCTAGAACAGTGAGATGGATGAATGATGAAAGTACCTTCGCAAAGAGCGAGCTTAACTTTCCTGCCTTTACAATGTTTGAAAGCGAATAGCTCATATATATCTATCTCAGCCAGAAGAATATCAATCGCCTGGTGATCGTTCTGAATAAATGCAAAGACAAACCAGATGAATCATACAAGATTTTCACAAGTCAACTTTAGGAGCATGTCATGGTGTCAGCACATATTATCGTCTTAAATTGGATAACTATGGTTCCAATGCTCAACTTAATACCTTAGCAAAAAAGATATGCTTATCTTAATACACATAAATCATGATAGCATTTGAGATGTTAGAGAAATATACCAACAGCTGAGAATGCCAGATTCAAACAACAGCTTAGCTTAAAGCACTCAATTTATTGACAGTCCTATTCACTAGATACCTTATTATAAAGTATCTTTCAAAACTTCCACTAAGTACAAGAAATTCTAGTTTCAAAATGTGAAAAATGAGCAGTCAAAAAGTCTTACATCACCAAAAACCGAAAATCTCTCCTGAATTACTTCCTGTAAGTGATCTTCTGCTTCATCCTCGGACATTCCTAGATATCAAATGAAAACATGATAGGATAGGCTAAAATGTTGAGCTGATATCAACACAACAATATTTGTTGATTAAATTTGTAGCAAGGTGTCTGAGAATCAAAACACCCCATCTGGCAAACGAATGCATAAAAGTAGAAACACAAAAAGCAGCCAGATAAGGGAAAATTTACTCGCAAAAAGGACTTGTACAAAAAGTCTGTCCTTACAAATATTTGGACAGAAGCAATAACTGTTTGGCTAATTACATCATCTGACATTTAGTGGACCCACCAAACTTTATTATCATATGATACACTCCCTTCAATATCTTTTGAAAATGCATATCCAACAACAGATTTTGAATAAATCAGAAAGCCCGACGCTCTCAGTTGTATGGGTTGCAGCAAGAAACAAAGGTATTTAGAGAACAGAATGCATGTGAGCTGTGAAAAAAAAAAGTTCTCTAGATTGAAGAGCCCATCATTTGAAAAAGTTGTTAGAGACACGATGTAGAAATTAGCAATACCTGCAACACCACCAATTGTTTTTGTCACATTGGGCAGGCTGCTATCAGTACGCACACCTTCTCCACCAACAGCCGGTCCCCATGAGAAAGCCCCGGCACTTAAATCAATAAATGCCCACCTGATATTTGACAGACATTGGATCAAAATGAAATCAGAAGCTCGTGTGTTGAGAGGAAAAAGGCACAAAGGAAGAAGGTAATCAACCTCTCTTTTCCAATCCAGGCATCAGTGAGACATTCAGCTTGAAGAGCGCTAAAATTTCCCCGTTTAAACTCTTTGCCCAAAAGGAGCTTCATGTCATTGTCTTTTCCGTTCAATAGCTAAGAAGTCAAAGAGCAGTTCCATCACAGAGAAAATTTAAAAAGGTGGCATTGATTATATGTTATAAAGTCAATGAATGGCAGTTTAGCGATTGCCTTCCGAAAAAAGAAGAAAGAAAACAAATACACATACCAATTGCACTTTGCTCTCAATAACATCTGCAATGTCCTTTCCTTTGTACAACTTCTCAAAATGATCGAGTGTATCTTGGCAGATATTAATCCATTCGACCTACGAGATTATTTATATCAGCCACTCTCACTAAGGAGAAAGACAAGAATATTATAAACCCAAAGAAAGAAGACAATGCCCAAGAAAGGTCACACAGCGGCTGTATCTGCATAACTATCAAACATGTATATACTAATGAAGCCACAGCTACTGTCAAAAATAATGGACGGCATCCAAAGCAACTTCAAAAGTTTTTCTTTAAAAAAAATAAAAGAACTTAACCGTATCTGCATCTTGAGTAACTGTCCAAGCAAATTTTTCCATTGGATGCTTTTCATACAATGGCCGCTTTATATTATCAAGTTCTGTAAAAGAATCCATGAAATATATAAATTTCTGGAAGCAAAATATTATCCAGGATAACACTTTAAAATGACATGGAGGGGAAAAGGATCAGTTCACACCATGAACAATCTTGGGCACACCTTTAGTCTGAAGAATCTTTTGTTGCAAGCTGGTGTTCTGTGATGGTTACAAGCAATTGGAATAAATACATAGAAAGGGCCGGTCATATAAAAGAGTAGCATTTGGAAGTGGCTAATGAAGAAGATGAAATATTTGCAACTAGTTTGCTCACTGTAGATCCGGCCCTCACACACATCCATTTTAATGTTTCTAGCTTATGTTTGAGTGAAGCATCACGGAAACTGGGTAAGTAAGGAAAATAAAATAAAGAGGCATACTCCCCTTACCTGCCTAATAAACTCGATTTCTGACTCAGATAATCCTCTCCTGCAAAAGATTTAAAAAAAGATGACAGGTGAAAATAGTTTTAAGGAATCAAACTTTGATAGCAAATGGAACCATGCTGCATATTGAAGTAATTGCACACGGAGAGTTCTCATTTTGAATTTGAATCCGTTAATGTGGAATATCCTGGCGGTTTTATTTTTTAACATAACACAATCTTTAGGGATGAATTTGGACAGCCTTCGGAACTGTTATCAACCTTATTTTAAAAGGTGAAATTTCATTCCGATTCGCATATAATAAGTATACAAGAATTGGAAAAAGAAACGAGGTGTGAGCCTAATACAAGGAACTAATTCGAAGAAACTTCCTAGCAATCTAACCTTAACAGAATACTATAACCACTTAACCACCTACTGTAGTAAAGTACCCAGGCAAGGTCAGCATAACTCAAGAGAGAGAATTTTACCTGATTTACATCAAAGACATTAAATGCATCAATTAAAGCTGTCCTGTGAAATCACCACTGATATGTTTTTACGAACAAAACCATACTGATGCATGGTAGATTGTGCTACACCAGTATCAACAACAAATGCATGTGTATGATGTATTATTCTTGGCAAATGAAAGATATCACATAAGGAGTCTTCAAGTAATAAAATGTGATAAACAAAAAATTTGACTGAGGAAACGGAATAAGTGTTGTAAATGGCCTATAGTTTCACTATTGCGCCTTCATAAATCCATAAAAGTTTTCCTGACTGGCAACTAAACAATTGACGGTTTCCTTGCTCAAGATTAGCTATTTCTTGAATCTTTCTATTTAAGAGATCTAATAAACTCCACTTGTCGATAAAATATCATCAACAAAATCTATTGATCAAACGGGAAATAACCAAAATATCTAATTATTCTGACAGACAATGCAGACTTACCGCCCTGTATACCCACCCATCTGACATATGCAGCAGACTTACTTAAATAGAATAATAAAGACATTCATGGCAACAAATTTACCTGTATCCATATCTAACTAATCTCTGATCATGCTTCTGATTTAACACAAAAATATTGTAAGCATTTTCCAGTTGAAGGTAGTTAATAAGGCTGGAGAAGAGAATCTCAATCATGTCCACATCTACTTGCCAAGGAGCACTATCGGAGCGTCTGTCAAAAGTTAACGGAATCAATGAGAAGATACACGTCAAAAGCTAGAGAAGAGATGAACAACACACATCATACAGATATGAACCATGTTCCCCTCCTGATACGGTCCCGGGACAAACCAAGCGATTTGGACATGCGAGGGCTCGTCAGAAAGAATCCTCCGACCTCTCAAGCTCAAGGGAGTGATACCTAATTCTCTAGGGGAGAATAAACCCTAATTTTTCTCTTCCTCTTCTTATTCATTAGATAATTAGTTTTATAAATAGGCTTACATTGAAATCAAATAAAAATAAAATTACTAAAAATATAGAAATAATCCAAATATTTTAAACCTAATATTATTCAATCCCTAGACGATCGGATTCTTTGAGATCCGTATCACCTCCCAACTACACAGATTTCAATATTTTTTATCATAACATCCGTCACCGCTAAAATTCCATTGGAAATTTCGTTATAAGTTCATTTTCGTTCCTAAAATAAGCATAAAGTACCCTATCCTTCCCCCACCTCACATTTTAGGAAGCTCTATGTGCATTGACAATGCATTTTTTTTAAAGAATAGATAACAAATGGTGGACAACGTATCTTAAGCTAATAACAATGAGAAACCAACATGTTGCTTCATAAGGTATCTTTATTTGCAGAGTAACATGTCCTAGCTCCATCCAGACTTCATACAAAAAACTAACTGAAAGACACTCTAGTGGTCAATTTTCTGGTCATATGCAAATATTTCTTGAGACTCACAAATTCATTGTTTTATTTTCCACTGAAAGGTGGGAAGTACGTTTGGTGTGACAACAAATGGTCCACTCCTTTCTGAGTATTCCGTCTTAACTGAACTTAAAGACCAATATACCAAGTTTCAAGCCGTTGTGACAGAAACTCTCAAGAGGTTTGGCATCAGGACTCTAACTTACGGGATGATGGCTTAGTTACTTCAAATTTGAAAACGAAGATTCGACAATGTGGCTGTATCAATAAGATTAAAGTATGGTAGGATTCAATTTTTAGTATCACAACACCTAATTTCATTATTGCTATCAAACAACAAATATGGAGAAAGCATTCAATAAATATCTACAGAAGTCATCCTCACTGCAGGTTAATGTCTAACTGTTACCCGTCAGATACATCATCTTTGCGAGCTAGTATATTTATGGCGCGCTCGAAGATTGACGACACCTTTTCATCTGCTAGAATGGCATGGACAGAAAAGCTGCGGAAATACTTTAGTAAGTCTGAAGCAATGACCGAAATATAAAAAGATAAAGAATATATCCATTCAAGATAACGAAAAGCAAAGAGGCCCTACTTGTACTTGATGTGACTGACAAGAGGCATATGATGTTGCTGAACATTGCTCATCATTGTTTTGTAAAATGGTGTTTGGACTTCCTTGATCTGTGGAGCCCGTGTATGGGCAAAGACATGATCAATATGTCCAAACCAGCGTTCAAGTTCTTCAGCATGTAGCTTGAATTCTGTCAAGTTATTTAACGTGTGAACAGCAACAGAGATTCAATACCATGAAAATGGAAGAAATGAATCTCGACTTCCATACCTTCATTTCCTTTCCCTTGAAATCCTATAAATATGAAGTTTATAGGAACAGGAAGATGAAGAAATTCTACTTCCAGAAGATTCAAATAATTCGCAATGTTGCCTGAAAATTATACAAAGTAACAAATTTAAAGAAACTACAGCTGAGTGAGGGGCTACGATGAAAATATATCCAGAACATTCGAACACACACTGTTGCTCAATTGCCACTCACGGGAGGAATATCAGTAAAATAGGTAGAGGAAATATAAGAAGCAACAATATGACCTTTCTAGATGCCATCGATCATCTCCAAATATGTTACACATATACAGGGTTAGTATACGTAATTTACAACTGCCATCACCATGTGATTGCCTCTTTTGCCTCGCTCTCAATGTCAACTGACTTTAGAACCATCATAACATATATTGATAAATGACCAACTAAAGATTTAGTCTAGTATGGAGATTTCAAGCTGTCGCATGGAGATGCACTTGTTGGTTAAACACCACTGCTTAAACACTAGTATGGAGATTTCAAGCCGTCGCATCCAAGTGACGTGAAGAATTTATCAATTTAACAACTCAACAAGGGGCGAACATGTGGGTAATGTACAACTCATAAGTACCTGCCTTGGAATAATTGTAAGCAGCCCACTTTCCAGGACTAAAGGCTTTCATATCATCAAAGCCTGGCACGAATAACTCGTTAGAGAAAACTATGTAATGAACCCGATTCCATTGTAGCCAAAGATGAAACAATTTAAGGCTAAAAAACATGAAACTTACTTCCCCCATGTAAAACCGATTCGCTCCAAAACCGACTCTTCTCCTTGAGATTAAACAACGAGAATGCTGATGATCTCCCAGTCTTGCGATTTGTACTAGGTGAACCGACCGTTCCGACAACCAAAAACTGACAGGAAAAGGACATAAACCGCATCAACAAATCAGACCCTAATCCCGCAGAACAGCTAGATGGCAAGCTGCGGGCCACCTTCAGCACTCAACGGCATTGAAAAATAGCCAAAAAACAACTTCCAAAACTCTCTTTCCGGAGGGAACACTCATTTCCACCCAGCAAACCAGCCAAACAGGATGCGGCCGATCACCGGCGAACTGATCAATCACGCGAGAAATGCTCGAACATCGAAAGCACAAAAAGCGAACACAGCAACGAAATTCCACAGTACCAGCAAAACAGCGACTACGACAACAGCCGCGGATCGAGGGATCACCGCGCGAGAATCCGATGCCATCCCCCTGGCGTCTGACCGACCTACCGACCGTCGTTGAAGAAATGGAGAAGGGGACTGTTTTTTTAGGGATTCATTCGGATGCGAAACATAGTCTCGATCAGAAGTCTCGTGAACCGTGGATCTGTTTGTGCTCTGAACTCAAGAACTCTCCGCAGAATGTCTCCCTTTGGACTCGCTCCGCTTGTTTCCGAGGTCGGACCCAAAACACAATTTCGACCCGATCAATGGCCCGACCCATCCACATCATCATAAGTTTGGGGGTGGAGTATTGGAGTTATTTATCCGAATCGTTGTTAGTTTAAAAAAATTTCGTGATAGGTAAATACCTAGAAATTTCATAAATAATTATTCAAAGTCGAACTATATTATCAAATAGGATAAATAATATAAAAAATTCAAAAATAATGCTTCAAATTCGAATTATATAAATTCGACTTTAAAATAATAAAAATAAATAAATAAAAGTCTAACTTAAAGTTTAACTTATGGGAATTTTTTAGAAGTCGAACTTATACAGTTTGATTTCGCAGTATCCGGAGTTTTGAAATTATTTCGTAAATTTGTTCCCGACTAACACTAGAATGTAATAAAACCCATGAAGGATTGTACCTCCACTAGTTCTTGAAAAATTTACAAAAATACGTTTTTGGGACAACGACTTATTTAATATGATACGTACTTGGAAATTTTTATAAAGCGATTTCGGTTCAACACCAAGGAATTGTGATTGAAAGGGAGCAGCAAGCTATCTTCCGTCTGGCTGTCTTCTTTCTTAGCAAAATCGGCCGATAACATGAGGACTTTGCAACTAGTCTCATTCACTTCGGGAGGAGTCCCGGACTAGAGTAGGTTGTAGTCAGCGTATTGGACACAAGGTCGCTTTCGCTCGATTCCTTAGTCTTTTGAACATTAGGGGCTACCAGTTTAGCGCGCTTTTCCGCGGCGCGTCGCGCTCTTCTTTCTCTCCGCCTTTTAGTTCTCTCAGTGGGTATCTGGGGTTGTGTTCCCGTACCCACAATCTGCCATGTATTCATAGCTGGGATGACAGGAACGCGAATACCGTGTGAGTGTTTGAGAGGTTGCAAGCGACTATCGACCTGAACAAATTCTCTCTTATATGGGTCATATCCCCTTTTGAAGTTTCCCTCAAACGGAGATTCCGAGAGATAGGTGGACTCAAAGTCAGGTAAATTACCTAATGGAGGGTCGACTGTTTTCACCTTAATCTTTCCTTCGTATGCCATGCCGGCCAGCAGTAAGAAGTACTGGATACAGCAGAGTTGGCGCATCTGGGTGATGAGTACCTTATGCGCTGCTATAGGTTTGCACCTGTAACAAAGCATTTTAGCTGTTAGAAATTGGGCTATTGAAGTCCCTTCCCTCATTGCATTCTTGTCACATCGAGGGTGATCTTGTCGCTATTTTCCTTCGTTTGTTGAGGTCCAAGGCGGTCGACGATGCGTCGCCTGTGGAGTTTTTTGGTTCGAGGTTCTTTTCGAATTTCTTCACTCTCACCCACAATTCTCTGTCTCATGCGTTCTAGGGTGCCCTTTCGTTCTTGATGTTTCTCTGTGCGTTGATGTACCCTTGGACCACTATTGATTTCTATGGCCATCTCCTGAAGGCAGTTAGGGTCATACCATGCTACTTTCCTTTCGTTCAACAAGTACTTCAAAAAAGTATGGCACCGATCAGTGGTATGGGAAGCATCCATGTGCCAGCGACAAAGATCATGTCATATGCTCTTGAGATCAGCAGGGCACTGGAGTGTTCCCTTACTCACGAACCGCTTGAACAGCATGTCGGCGATGATTGTCTCGCCAGTTTTGATCAATTGGTCTCGGTCTCCCTGCATTAATAAAGGGGAGACAATTAGGCAGTTGACATCGAAGGCGTTTATATCAACCAAGTCGCCAAAAGGGTGCGACTCTATTAACGCCTAGTCCCCCCGAGTCTGGGAAGCATAACTCTTTAGTCTCTATTAGGTCTTGCACCAAGTTCTTAAACGTGATGCAATCCCTAGTGGTGTGGATAAACGACCTGTGCCACTTCCAAAAGTTTCTAGACTTCTCTTTGTTAGTGCGAGGAAGTTGAATTCGCCCGTTTTGAAGCATGAATTCGAAGATTTCATCGGCATTGGCCTCATCGAAGGAGTACTTCCTCTCCTCACGTGTCTTTGGAGATGCTTTGGCTCGGAAGTTCTTTTTAGTCAACTCTTCGTAGGTCAGGGATTGCCCCTTTACGTACTTTGGGACGTCGATGTCTGCAACTGGTTCCGCGTGGTAGGTTACCAAGGGTCATGTAATTAGGCTCCATTTCACCTGAGTATTCTCTCTAAGGAGGTTCTCTTATCGGATGGCCCTTTTGGCTAACTCATTCCAATCCCTGGACACTTCTTCCTCTAGCTTTTTCCTAAGCTAGAGAAGGAGGGAATCCTGAGTTATGGCTATGAGCTCGACTTCATATGCAAAGGTATTACAACTCAGCCTTGCCTTCCGATGTCTGTTCAGAAATACAGCCACGAGTTCCCTAGGCTGCCGCTTCGTGGGAGTGAGGTCCTGCAGTGTCACAGCTGGTCAGTCTCAGAGAACGCTAGAGTCAATTACACCTGCACATTCTCCCAATTTCTCACTGAATTCGGGGGAAAGTTTACATACCACGCAAAGGCGGCTCCTGTGAGAGAGTTGGGAAACAGGAGAAGTTTCAATAACCCATTAGTGGCGGCTTCTCCAGCCTAATGCGTGAAGCGGACGATATGTTCAGCGGGCGATATGTTCCGCGGGCGAAATGCCTTCTTCGCCCGAGAAACAAGCAAATTCAAGCACACGATATCCTCTTGGAAAAGGATAGTTCCGGTCGATGTTATCAGGATAAGGAGCTCGATAGAGCTCATCCTCATTCATATTGTTCGCCCCAGGGATCGACTGCTCAACTAATCGGGCTACGTAGTCCCTTATTTCGGGCATGAAACCCGGTGGAGCCCACGCCGCTTGCATGGCCATCCCTCTTCCACGTACGGGCTGAGGAACGTACTCAGAGTGCTGATGGTCCTCAAGATGACGAAAATATTCGTTCTCTACGGCTTATATAGATCTTCCCTCCTTCAAAACAGGGGTTGATACGCATCCTGATGATCCTATTGCACAATTATTTTACCCTCGTTTATCGAAGTGGTGGATTATTGTGTGCAAACCCTTTGGGGCCCTGGAGATAATAGGAACGTCCCCCAAGTCAGCCTTTTTCTTCCCTTCGACTATTGACGCCCTATGAGCATCATAGTCAAGTTGGTATTTTGTGGCCGATTCACCCTTCTCCTTACCAGGGCGGTTTATGGGCACCCCTGATATGGTTTCTAGATTCTGGATGACAACATCCATCTTGGAACCGATTTTCTCCTTGAAGGCGTCGTGCTACTGATCGATTGCACTGACCCTCTCCATTAAGAGTTGGAAATTACTCATGATGGCGGATAGCTCTCCAGCCATGGCTGGGTTCGAGTTGTTTCCATCGTTGTTGTCTCCCCCGTCGGAGTGATTATCTTCGAGGTTGTTTGTATCGGTACCACTTCTGGTTCTCGATTATTGGCCTAGTCTCCCACTGTGGTCGCCAAAGGCATATTCCCTCCGAAAGTGACCGATGGACAAGCCGGATCCAAACACATCGAAAAACTCTAGCACTACGAGCAACTGGTACTCGGAGGTTCGTTGTGTAGACGTCGTATGAATGAAGAAAGAGAGAAGGCAGCGGACAAACACCCTTAAGCAGGAACACTCACGGATGTCATCGGCGATGCACTCGAAAGAAAACAAGAGTACAAGATCGCAAGAACGCTGGAATGCTGAATGCCTAAATGCTTGAAGATAAAAATATTATATGTCCGTCTGTGGAGAGGTGTGTTTGTACAATGCCTAAAAACAACTATTTATACTAGGCTAGACCAAAAATGAAATATTATACATATATTACGTGTCATTGATGCCGGTCTTCATGGAATATCTCTTTTCCATTTGAGCAATCTTGGTAACAATTTCATTCCATGTCTTGAGACCGTCTGGAATCTTCCCACAACAGCTACTGATCGATCGAGTCGCCCACTAGGCTTTGTCGTAGAGTTTCCCTGCTCCTCTAGTTGACTGTCACTTGATCATCTCGTTGACCCTCGTCTCCTGGTAGCCCCGTCGCTTGGCAAGCGCTTTGCTTGCAAGCCTTCGCCTAGTGTGTTTCCACAGCTACCTCCTTACTTGACTTCCCACACATCGAGCATGCATTCTGGACCGTTGATCCACAGATGACACCGAAATCTATGGCCCAGAATTTATGTTGCTAAACACAAATCCTGTAGAGCCCAGAACTCAGCAACTGCACTCCCAACAAAAGGGACGAAGTCTCCTTTTACATACCTTAGCAGAAGAATGTTAGAGACATGCAACAACACCTGTAGAAGATTGTTGAAAGCAGTGCAAAATAGGCTTCTACACCCATAAACTATAGAAATACTTCCTGCAGAAACACAGAGCAATGTCTATATGTTTCAAACATCCGTATTACTCCCCATTGTTGTCATATCAAAACGGATAAGACTGGGTGATAGACGATGAAACGATATTAAAACCATACTGAAAGAAATATCAACAACTTCTGCATTAAAACCATTGAAATGAAAAACAGTACGGCGTGCGAGGGAGTGCACCCGTAGAGGGTCACTTATTGAAAACATAAAAACATACTTTTTCAAATGTTTTCAGCATTAAGAAACTTGTCTAGCTCCATCCAAATTCTCATGCAGAAACTTGTCCAGGCCCTCCAGTTGGCGTATAACATCCATGACCAGCCTTTGCAGCACTCGGATGTCCTCACCTTGGGCAGCAACTTGGAGTTGCAACTCCTTGAGAACAGAGGGCAGAGCGGAAGAGGCAGAAGCCTCAATAACTGGTGGAGCATAAACTTTCTGGCTTGCAGGGGGGCCTTTGGCATGTTCTAGCCCTTAGCAGCAACAACAGATGAAGTCTTCTTCTGGATAAGCTCATAGTGTAGTGCTTTCGTGAGCCAGCATTCTGTTGTCCTCACGTACTGCATGTTGTTGATGATGTTGGCACCGAAGTTGCCAACCTTCCACTTGTCCTGCTCAGAAGCTAGAGTAGAGTCAATGTCATGCCTTTGTAGAAGGCCAACAATCAGTTGGCCATAGGGCAGGCTTTTTTCTCTCCTTGACAAGCTCCACTCCATGTGCTCAAAGATCAGGGCACCAAGGCTGAAAGTTATTCTCTCCAGTAGATGGACCATGTCTTTGGCATCCGTAGGCATGATGCTGTCGATGCTTCCAGCACGAGGCAACAGACTGAAAATAATAGCGCGGTGAAGAACCCTGAGGTGAAGATCCAGCCGAGTGAACTCCATATAGTTTTTCAAGAATACCTTCTGCCCAACAATGATGCTAAAAGCCTCATTCTGTTCAAAGTCTTGCATCTCAGCACTGGATTCACAACCATACAAGTTGTAGACATCAAGAGCAGAGTACACAAGGGTAACTCCGAGTGGCTTTGGTGGAGAGATCGTCTGCTTTGGTGGAGGCACAACTATGATTGGCTTTGCAATCTCGACAATATCCTCCTCATCTAGAGCTTTTGGTCCTTCGAATTTGGAGAGAACATATTCGTCGACCACACTTTCTTCAGATAAATGAGTCTCTTCAGTAGATGGTTCTCCTCCTGTAGGGAACTCGTCAGCATGCGAAACCTTTTCCATAAAGGCTTCTGGAGACTCAGCAGAGACCTCATTGGCCATAGGAGAAGGTGGATCAGCGACACTAAGCACCTCAGATGGTGAAACCTCCTCAGAAGGTTGATCAACAGCAACAGGCTTGAGAGCCTGTGTAGGAGGGGTGATGCGTCGGATTTCGACAGCCTCTTGGGATTCTTGGTCATTGGTGCCATTGGAGAATTTTTAGAGAACAGTTGAGAGAAGAAAGAGAATTTATAATTTTAGAAGGATGAAGAGAAGTGTGAGGCTGTGAAAGAGAGAGGAGAAGGCGATTGGGATTTAAGAATGAAATCGTAGAAGGTAAATTTGCTAAGAAAATATTCTCCAATATATAGGTAGACCAGAAATTGTTCAGATCCTAACGGATCTTCTACGGATTAGATAATCTAACCGTTGGGGGAAAGAGGAAAATCTTCACATATTTTGTTACCGTTTGACTTAAGATAATTTTTGAATATAAACCAGTCATTTAAGACTGTAGAAGGTCAACCTTTTACATCGAAGCTTCTGTACAGTTTGTTTTGATAATTAAGTTCAGAAACATTAGTTCCCTTAATTACGTAATCGTAAGTTTTCACCTGAGCAGAACGTTGAGCTGCAGAAGTTCAGCTTTTGCACCAAGCTTCTGCACATAGCTATCTGTTCTAAGGTGAGATACAAGGGCGTCCCATCTTAGACAGTTGGTGTTTGAGTTAATTTCTCAAACTTGGTTTTATGTTACAGAAGGTCAACTTTCTGCACATAGGTTTGTGTCAGTGATGGCACAATGCCTTAGCTTTTGGGTGACATGTTCCCAACTCGCTCATGATAAAGTCAAATTAATCTTTATCTAGTGGCTTAGTGAAGATGTACGCCAGTTGTCGTTCTGTATTAATGTATTCAATACATACAGAACATTTTTGCACATTATCCCTTAGGATGTTGTCTGAGTTCGATATGTTTTTTATCTAGAGTGATAAACGGGGTTATGAGCCAATTTGATTGCGCTCGTATTATCACACTTGATCGGGATTTTAACAAACTCAAGGTTGTAGTCCTCAAATTGTTGTTTCATCCATACAACCGGATCATAGCAACTTGCAGCTGCTACATACTCATCTTCATAGTTGATAAAGCAACCGAAGTTTGCTTTTTAGAGAACCATGATATCAACATATTTTCCATGAGTTGACAAGTACCTCTAGTACATTTTTTGTCAATCTTGCAGCCTGAAAAGTCGGCATCCGAGTATCCAATGATGTCAAAATCTGATCCTTTGGGATACCACAATCCGAGGTTTGCAGAACCTTGCAAGTATTTGAAGATTCTCTTGACCGCAGTCATATGAGACTCTTTAGGTGCAGATTGAAATCTTGCACAGAGACATACGCTAAACTATATGTTGAGTCTTGAAGCTGTAAGGTACAGAAGGGAGCCAATCATGCTCATGTAGAGCTTACTATCCACTTCAAAACCATTTTCATCTTTGTCTATCCTAGTGCTTGTCGCTATAGGAATCGACAGGGGTTTTGTGCCATCTAGGGCAAATCGTTTTAGAAGCTGTTTAGTGTACTTTTCTTGATGTAGAAAGGTACCTTCTGTAGTTTGCTGAATTTGCAATCTGAGAAAGAATGTAAGTTCTCCCATAATGCATTTTGAACTCACTTGTCATGAGTTTTGCAAACTCTTTGCAGAGCTTATCATCAGTTGATCTGAAGATTTTTTCATCAACATAAATTTGGACCATCATAAGATGTTTGTATGATGAAAATTTAACGTTGATACACTCTTCAATTTTTTATGTCATTTTATTCAGGACTCTATAAGCTTTACTAGTCAATGAGTATCATAGAAAGATTCATTCATCCGACTTAGCATCAAACTTTCCCAGATTATCCTTAGAAGGTCTCAATATATAGTAGACACTTCCAAAAGGATGAAAGTATGAAATGTTCGTCTCCTCTCCTAGAGAAGTTCATAGGGAGTTTTATCCAACTTGGGTTTAATAAGTACCCTATTGGATATGTAGCATGCGGTATTTACAGCTTCTGTCCAAAGGTTCTGTGGAACCTTACTCTCACAGATCATAGTCATTGCCATGTCTATTAGAGTTCTGTTTTTTCTCTCTACAACACCATTTTGTTGAGGAGTATAGGGAGCAGAAAAAGTGTGATCAACACCATATTTGTTATAGAAGGTTTCAAAATCATGGTTTTCAAATTATGTACCAAGATCTGTCCTTATAGCTTTTACAGAAGAGTTGAATTCATTCTGCATACGTTTAGCTAAGTTGAAAAGGGTACTTCATTATCCCGAGAACATTAAAGAAGGTTGATCATATAGGAAATGAAGATTCATAAACCCTCCTTGAAGCAAAGTGCATGAACCATCTTAGAAAATGAAGGCATTTAATAAGGTGATCTTTCATATGTGAAAGGTTATATGTATTAGGACAACTTTTGTGGTTGAGTTTAGATCGTTTTACTCCTTCCTAAATAGAGAAGTGTATAACCATTTCCGTATATAAACAATACAATAAGAAGAAACCAGTTTCGTAGCCAGAACACTTTAACTCCACTCAAATATCCAACACTAGGAGGTGCAACGGTTGAACATAATGTTCAGCTACTCTTCAGAAGGTGGTCAGCAATAAAGAACCTACGTTATGTTCACACATTTCCCTTTCATGTCCCATCTTTGCACAAATAATTCCCATCCTTGCACAAATAACCCTCAACAAGTTTGGTATTAGAGTGTAGAAGCGGGTTCTCTAGCAGTTCGTGAGAAGTAGATCAATAAGTACATAACCCCCTGGAGCAGTATTTTAAGCAAAGCTAAAAGTTTCTGAACAATTCAAGAAAATTCAGGAAATAACAGAAGGTCTTACAGTAGAAGATGTAGCGATAGGTCTCGTGGTAGAGGTAGAGGCTATGTAGAATGACGACCGGAAGAAAGTCATTTCATGGAGTTCAAATAAACAAATCACTGTTGTGTCAAGCTTAGAAGGTTACTTCTTGAGCTACAACAAAAGGTGGACTAGTCTACAACAATCTTATAACCGTGAGATATTTGTGTTCCAGATCACAAGCTCATATCGATGGACTTGGATGACATTGGTGTTTGCTCATGTAATAAACTACTCATTAAGGAGTCTGACGTGCTAGATAAATTGCATATAGATAGAAGCAAAGAAATGACACAATCTAATCCCTGTGGGAGGCCAATCTCATCATGGTATAGTGACGTGATCGCTTGCTATAGACATATCTGAGTAGGAGCAAAAAGATGTTGCACCATAAATGACATATTTGTGGTTGTACTAGAGTGTGAATAGCAGCGGGGCTCGAATTCGCACACTAATGTCGTTCGATCGATTCTTCTGATCGAACATCGATGAATTGTGGAGGTTGATCCCTCATTCTTCATAATTGAGCATACTCAAGGTAACCTTCCATCATCTGCAACTCCCAAGGAGAGTCAAAGGCAATGCACGAAAAGCGGGAAAAGAGCTCGAAGAAGAAAGAATCAAGAAGAATTGGGTGAGGCTCGTGCGTGCACTACCCTAGGAATGAGTTTGTATCGAAAACATGTTTGTTACCTTGAGAAACTTTGATAGAGTTGTCATCGAATTAATTTCAAAATAGTGGTATAAGTCGAAAAATCAATTCAGATTTGGGGATTCCAATATATTAAAATTTTATAAACGCAATGGCGAATCGCGTCGAAAAAATTTCATTATAGGGGCTTAGGGCCCATCTGGGCGTTAGACTAGGAATCAGGTCAATTTATAAGAATTATCCTCAAACAATATTCACAATCTCACATAATAAAATGGATGGGAAAGCAAACCTACCACGGACAATAATATTGTGCCCACAAATTCACAATCCAACAATTCATAACATGACGGGATGACATATAGTAAGTGGGTTCCATTGGTTGGTGTACTCGAGTGAAGCATTTCTATCTCAGTTCATGACGTGCCATCTTGTCTTGCTCATTGTCTTCAAGGACTCCTTGGATGTGTTGAGCTTGGCTGTTGACATCGAGATTGGCTAATCGTCCGCCGTGTCGTATCCTCAAACTCCCATGAAAGTAATAATTATAAATTTCTATAGGTGAAATTAACTTGTAAGGAAGTAATACTTATGGGTTTTGTAAGACTTGTACGAATCATGTACCTGCCTAACGCGTACGCTTGTGATGGGGGACTCATGCATGTATGGAAGGGACTTCCTAGGTATACACTACGATGGGAAACGTATATTAACATTCAACGGACTGTGTAAATTTTCAGTTCGTGTGTCAATCTAGGTCCATCTCACATAATGTGTACAAGGGTGTTCAATTCGATTATAAATTCAACACGCTTTCTTAATTCTCTCCACGTGGTTTCCATGTTCCGTAAATAATAAACAACCATAAATGTATGTTATATTCATGCACATAATCCATAGTGAAGCAAGTATTTTAAGCAAAGCTAAACGTTTTTGAAAGAAACAAAAACATTCTGAAAATAACAAACGGTTTTATAGTAGAGAATATAGCGGCAGGTCTCATAGCAAAGGTAGAGGCTATGCATAAGGAAGACCAGAAGAAAGTTCATTTCATGGAGTTCAAATAACCAAACCATCATTGCTCTCTCATATGCAATACCACAACAAATGAGGCAGCAAGAGAAGTTTGATAGCTTACAAGGTTGCTCCTCAAGCTACAACAAAAGGTGGACGAGCCTGCAATAATCATATGTGACAACCAATCTGCAATTGTGATTATCAAGAATTCGGTCTTTCATGTAAGGTCGAAGCACATAAAACTTCGTCATCATTTCATCAGAGAAGATATTCTTCTAGAGTTTATCAGCACCCATGATCAACCAGCAGATGTCTATCTAAGGCGGCACCTTTCTAGAAGTTTGAAACTTTCAAAGACTACTTGAAGATCACAAATTAAGGGGAGTGTTGAAAATGGTAATTTGTGATCCCAATCACATTGAAGAAAGTTGATCTTCAAGGAAATGAAAATTCATGAACCCCACTTGAAGGTGGATACATAAACCATCTTGGAAAATGAAGGCAAATAATAAGGACATTTTTCCTATATGATAGGTTAAGTGTAATGACACTCTCTGTTGTCGAGTCTAGATTGTTATACTCCTCCCTGAAATAGAGGAGCATGTAACCATTTCGGTATATAAATATGAGAATTAGAAGGAAACACTTTTTTTGCAAAACACTTTAAATCCACTCAAATATCTCCTAGTATGTGCAACAACTCCACAGTAGGTTCATCTAATCTTCAGAAGCTTGACGACAGTAACCTTTTATAACTAAGATATACTTCCTAAAATTAAAAAAAATATATCACAAAAAATTTCTACATCTTTTAATGATCATTTCATATCAAACTATATGATTAAAAATATTGCTATAATTAGATATTTTAATAATTAATTAGTTTTTAATTATCTTGTTAATCTAAATGAAGCATATTCCTCGAAATATTATTTGAATTAATATTAACTTATTATTCGATAAGACAAATCATAAAAAGTTGAAAATAATATAATTTTCTGATTTTCGATAATTATATTATTAAATATGGGAATTTCTTATTAACCTTATGTGAGGATAAAATGTTAATAAGAAATATCCAATAATCGTATGCATTACGTCTAGATTCAATATTTAACTTGTCTAAAATGAATAAATCTATTTTGGAATTAAATCATCAAGTATTTCCAACAATAGGAGGTCGATAATCTGACTAGACCAAACCTCCGTTCTATCTTTGGATTGAAATATGCAATTGACGTTAAATCAGTTTTGGATAGTCCATAATGGATATATGCACTATTTAATGATATGATTTCTCAAGTTGAAAATTAACTATTATTTCCTTTCAACGATAGAAAGTCGTTAATCCAATCAGTCCCCAACCTTCTATAATATGTTATCTTGGGATTGGAGAATCCGATTGATACTAGATCAGTTAGAGATTGTTCCCAATTGATTCATGCATTATGAGAATGCATCTAGTCGTATTTTATTTTTAATAAAATAAAATTCCTTAATAACAATAAGTTGGAGCTAGTTTTAAAATGAAAACATAAAAATAATGCCGAGAGATTTCAAGTGAAAACCAGACCGTGGTAAGTCTTGGCACTCTTGCAGCATTATTGTGGTGTTTAACGTGTGTGTGGAGTGTGCAGGATGGAGTTCCCAGGCGAGCGCTCTCACTGGAGGTAACTACAGTAAGTTCAACGTCGATGAAGCCGCTCCATAGACGCTGATGGTTACAGATCCGAGGGACTCGACGTCGGACTGCGTGCAACAGGGCCTGGGGAGAAGGGTTGTTGGTTGGCGACTCGGCGTACATAGTTGTTCAGAGCGAAGGCGTCCGTTGCTGGCGTAAGCGATCCGGGACTAACAACCTTATGTAGGTGGTTATCTTGTTTGTTTGTTTTGTTTGCAGTAGGTGTACCTTGATGAAGCCACTCCGTTGGTATCGGTGACTGCGGATATGAAGGACTTGGCCGGAAAGTTGTCCGTAACGTCGGGCTGCGTGCAGCGGGACCTGGGAGAAAGTTGTTGGCTGGCGAGTCAGCGTATAACAAGTATAAGAGAAGGAGTCTGTAGCAGGCGCAAGGGGTGAGGGACTGGTAACCTCCTATAGACGATATTTTTGTTTTACGGGTTATATTGAAAATACAAAAAGAGAAGCCCATTAGAAGACGTCTAAACACGTGGAGGATAACGTCATTGAGCCTGATCCCAGATCCACAGAAAGCGCAACCCACTACTGAGTCACAGAAAGCGCTGAAGCTTTCAACCAAGATTTTGTACTCACTTTTGCAAGTGAATGGGTTGTGACTAAGGGATTTGTATACACACAATTGAAGTGCTACGACATTTCATATTTCTATGTAATATAAAATATAACATAAAGTATTACCGAGTGGTAATTGAGAGTCGAGACATTGGGAAGTTTAATAAAATTGGGGTTTAAGTGTCAAGAAAGGCCAGCCATGTTAAAAAGAAGTCCATAGAGAGGAGAGTGCCTTAAATTGACCGTAGTGTTAATTCCGGATATTAATTTAATTTTTAGAGGTTTATAATATCGTAAAAAGAAGGGAAAAATTAATGTGAAGAAATAGAGATTTGTTTAATATCCACCTAAGTTTTCTAAATGATGTTTGGATATTTTATATTATTTAATTTAACGACATGTCACGCTTGATTTATATTTTAATCCGCTTTCATCGACTCTTTTTTTTTTTTTTTTTTTGGTTCTTAATTGTTTGACCCGTGAATACAGGGAATATATATGTAAATTCGGATCGCCCCTCTCATCCTCGGAGCAATGGACCAGGCGAAGTGGATGGTAAACGGTGTTGGCTCTCTCTCTCTACCCTTTTCTAAAGGCACATGGCTCAATCATCCCCCGCATTGGCCGGCTACCCATTCTATTATTTATTATACTAATAAGTTTTGTTGAGGGCCAATTAGAGACGATTTAAGGGTGTATTTAGTTCGCGGAAGATGGATGAGATAGAATGGAAAGAAGATTATATTCCGTAAGAATTAAGACCAATTGAAACGAATGAATGCTTGGATTCGTTCATGCATTCGGATGGAATGAAATTTCTTCGGACTTCCATTTCATTCAATTCCAGATTCCATCAGATCAAATAACCCCACGAGTGTATTCGAGTTTTTGTTTCCTGTAAAAAGATAGAAGTATTCTAGTTTCTGTTTTAAGACGAAAATCCATCTACTCAACTTAAGGGGTCCCAATTTTGGACATGACACAAACACAATCCTTAATTTTATTGTATGAATTTAACTTTAATGGGTTTGTATCGTTATCGTGTCAGCCCGTTTTGCCTGATGTGATAACAGATTTGTTTTGGGTCATGTGCCTCTTTCCCGTTACTATTCGTTAAGACCCGCTAGACTATTTTTAATAAAAAGGTTTTTCAACATATGCCAATTAAAATGTATCCCACGTTAGGTATTTTCCTTCCCCAAATACTAGGTTTTCGTCTTCCCAAATCTAAAGTCATCCACTTCTTTGTTCTAAAAGTTGGATTATAAATTGGAAGGGAACATTTATTTTGGCCAAAATATTTAATTTTTAATTAATAGATCACAAAATAGATACTCTCACTCAAATGGAATAAATACATCATAGTTTGTTTCAATCGTACGTTTATTTCTTATTTCATAAACTGCACATGTCGAACATCTACAACTTGATGAACTTACGGAAAATATTGTTAGGTTATATGTAGATAATGAAGACATTCCTCAATCTAAAGGTTCAACAAATATTGATTAGATAAGTTCTTTATGTGATGATTATTTTTATAATTTTATTTTGTAATATATGAGCACGAATTTTTTGCTGGAAGTGGAAATCCGTCTACAAGTGCACGATCATAATATACATTCAAAGTTATTTTTGTTATATTAATTTGAACACCAAAATATTCATTTTCATAATTTTATCGAGGGATTTTCATGGATTTGTTCTAGTTTTTTCTCGTTGAATTATTATATAATTCAGATATTATATCTATTTTATACTAAATTATTTTGTGTCTAACGGATCGTTTCGTGTCTACCCATTACAAAAAGGTTCGTGTTTGAATTTACTTTGATAACACGAAATTCTTAACGGATCGTATTTGGATCGACGTATTTCGTGTCGTGTCTGGACACGAACACGATCCGTCTACCTGTTTTGCCATCCCTAACCCAACCCGAGACGCTTCATTTTCTCCTTTCAAATTTCCTAATAGAGCACGAATGAGTACGTAATATGTAAGTGGGGGATACAAACTAAAAAATTTATGGTCGAGTCACGTATAATTATGTTTAGTTCATTTAATTACGGTTAAAAGAGTTAGTTTGACTTTTCATTTCTCCACATTCCATTCCATGGCAGACGGCTGCTATCATGTCATGACAATACCACCTCATCACCATCACCACCACTACCATTGCTAAAAAAAAGTGTCCCATCATCAAAGGACGTGGGAATTGGACATGAGACATTCTCAAATCTTAATAATGTTGCTAATAATCATTGCTGATGAGAGCCGCGTAAGAGAATTAACCTAATGATTAACCAAGTCAATGATAATAGTTTTAGAGTGGGGGCACAAATCCACATGGACCACGAGGCCCTCGAGGGACATTAGACTTTCACTACTACTAATGTAAGAGGATTTGAATGAGCACGAGCAAGTCATAACATAACTACTCCTTTGGCCCAACACTGTCAGGAGATGGAGTAATGGGCGTGGCATTGGTTGAATCTCTCAACAAATACACGAAAAGGGATATAATCCTGTGTAAAAGCCACCAAGGGAAGATGGGAGAAATTTTCATTTTTTTTCTAAAGGTCTTGTAGAGAGTGAGGGGTTGGAGTCGACATGTCAATTCTAGTTGTTCGTTCGGGTGTAACGTTAGTTGTCGATGAGGTTTCTTCCCCCCTGCCATTTGTAAAAATAATAAAAAAACCCTCTTCACATTGATTCCCTTCTTTTGGACTAACAGCTAGCTGGGGGATATTTACTCACCGTTTAATACGATCTATTCTTATATATTAACAATAAATTCCTCGCGTTGCGTTCCTTCTTCACCCCAACCAATTGTCAACAAGATCCATTTAATTATTTATCACTATCATCGTCGTCGTCGTCATTATCCCGACATTGGCGGGTCTGAAATTATTATTCCTTGTTGATTTGTCAGCCAAAAAAAAAAAAAGAAAGGGTACGAACCACAGTTACCGCCCCCACCATCTACCCATTGAATTCATTTAATTATGTTTATAGAAAATCACATGATTACTCTTTCTTTAGCCCTGATACGTGTGTATATTTTGTCCGAGGGATGTATCTTTTACACAATATTGACGAGGAAATACTACGTTTCGTTTCATTCCCAACAGTAGCAAGCTTCAACAATTCAACAAGGTATATTTGGGATTTGGACCCAAAAGGACGAAGAAGAGTAAACTTAAATTTACTGATGAAAATCCTTATTTTTTTAGTGTGTAATAATATCACAGGGAAGGCAAGGGAAGGGAGTGGCACGCTATGATTAATCAGTGGGCGTAGAGACGAACTGGGAGTCCCTTGGCCGGCATCGGCATCGGGTTGACCACGATCTTCTCGTCCGGTATCAGTTTCTCCCACCTGAACCTCTTCATCAGGTTGTGCATGAACACCAGGATCTCCAGCCTCGCGTACTCTTTCCCCGGGCACATCCTCGGCCCTCCCCCGAACGGGACATAAGTGTAAGGGGCCGGACCGTTCCCTTCGAACCTTGACGGGTCGAACTTCTCCGGCTCTGGGAAGTACTCCGCGCTCTTGTGGGTGGAGTTCGTGCTCCAATATATCTGCAAAGAGAAGCATTGAGTTTTTATGTACCCTGGCCTTGTTTTAATGAGTTGTTGATTTGCAAGGGAGCGGTCCCAAACCTTCCAGCCTTTCGGGATCGTGAAACCGTTGAAGGAGAAATCGTGAAGTGCTTCACGGAACGCGCCTTGGAGTGGAGATGCTAGCCTCATCACCTCGCATGCTACGTTCCACGAGTACCTCATCTTCTGGATGTCAGCCCAGTTCAGCAACTCCCCTGGGGCTTTCGATTGAGCGATCGCCATTTGCTCTGATTCCACGAAAGATCACCGTTTTTTAATGATTATAATCATTTTGAAGGGGATGGGTGATGAGGAAAAGAGGTAACGGCCTACCTTCATAGACTCGTTCGTAGATTTCGGGAAGCTCGGCGAGATACTTGACGATGAAGGTGCAAGCTGCACTGGCCGTATCGTGGCCACCGATAAGCAGGCCAAGGATCTTGTCGGCGATGTCCATCTCCTTCATGTGCTTCCCATCTTCGTCCGTCGCGAGGAGCATGTGGGACAGTATGTCCTGTGTGGCCGACGCTCTCCCCTCGGCCAGGTCGATCTTCCTCTGCTTGATGATCAACCCGAGCTCCTTCCTTATGAAGTTGGAAGCCTTGATGGCACGGTTGAAGGGAGTGCCGGGGAGGTCGATGGGGATGGAGATGATCCCAGAGGCGATGAGGTGGAATGGTTTCCCAAGCCTCTCCACGTGCTCGGGGTCCTCCACGCTGATGAAAACCTTGCTGGCGAGCCAGAACGTGTAGCTTTTCGCGAGGGGGAACACTGTCACCTGGCCTTTCCCCTCCCACCCCATTGCAAAGTGCCTGTGGGCAATCTCGTCCATCATCCCGATGTACCGCTGGAGCGCCTCCGGCTTGAAGAACTGGGGGAGCATCTTCCTCATCTTAATAGCCTCCTCCTTGGACGATGTCTGAGTGGATGAGGGGAACACCTTGTTGACAGAGTTCGGCCACCACGCAACTACATGCTTGTTCTCATTCGAGAACAGGAACTTGTTCCCGGCAGAGCCACAGAACACAGCCGCTGGCTCCCCGAGGATGCAGGTCTTGAAGACCAGGGAAGAGTAGCGGCTGATCCTGTCGAAGACGAACCTCTCCGGGTGGCCCTTCCAGCCGGTGGAGAGGAACGAGAGGGTCTCGCCTACCACAGGGTAGCCGATGCCGCCAGGGGGGAGGTTCGGGGACGTGTAACTGGTCCGGTGCTTGTAGAACAAGATGAACATTGAGGCGGCAACCGCGGAGACGAAGAGGAGGAGGAGGGTGAGGTAGAGGTGCTCCATTTTTGTCTTCCCTTTCGGTGGATCTTCTTTTTTCTGATTACATGAAACCTCTTTGGTTAGGGGGTCTAGTATTTATACCCAACCAAGGGAGGGAATTGTCTTGTAACGAAGAGGATTTCCAAAAAAAAAAAAAAAAAAAAAAATCGGTGAGATTTTCAACTCATGGGGGACGTGTGCTTAACCATCGGAAAGTATTATCTTTTTTAACTACGCCACCCAAAATCGACTAAGGTCATTGTTTTTTAAATTAAGTTTTGGAAAAAGGTGGTTGCAGGAGGGGGATAGAAGTAGGGGGTGGTGGTGGTGGTGTGTTGACCATAAATTGGAACACGTAAACACACGAACAATGTGTTGTTGTTTCTTCACGGGTCAAACAGTTCGCCAAGTTTGACTGTTTTAGCAAACAAACCACCCATCATCAAAATAAAATAAATAATAAGATAATCATTGCATTATAATATCTATCACCCACTACCACGCCCACCAACCAATAATCACTCACATCTACCATTGAGATGAATATCCCCATGGCACTATCAACAGGAAGGTAATTTTTTTATTGGCCCATAAAAATATCGCCCATACCCGGTACGATTTCTTTTTTGTTTAAATTTTTTCCATTATAAATATTGTTTCTTTTAGATATTATGAAATTATTTATTTACGATTTTTCCTCGGAAGTTTCACCGAGCAAATCCCCCTGAATTTACATGATGTCGGCCCAAGTTGTACTTTCCTCGCGTGTAGCATTGGGCTCTCTCCTTAATTGACTTAAGCCCAAATGGGTAGGATCGGCATCGATACTCCTCTGATTATGTTCATGTCACGTTAATTCCACTGCATTCTTTAATTCTGTTTGCCGCCTTCTTCAGTTTTTCGGCCATTGTCTTTTTGTATCATTTATGGTCAGCGGGATACGAGGGGGTCCAAGGCTTCCATTATGAAGCATCCAAAACTTCGTTTCATGCATCGCGAATTGGTAAAAAAAAAAATTTAGGACGAAGAAGAAAGAACATAGATTAAAAGGCCGCCGGGATCAATAGTCCTGTCCTGAGCTCGGAAACCGGCACACAAGATTGAACATCATATGACTTGTCCTACGTCCTTGCCTTCGTCTTTCTTCTGCTGCCATTCGTCCTCGTCGAATTGGCTCGACGAGGATAGCCGTGATTGTATATAAAAAGTTTCGAATTCGAGACCTTTTTAAGCAAATTCAAGCTTCTACTTACTTAAGTATCGATGAATTGTGAATGCGGTGCATTTAAAATTTTATATTAAAATTATAGGAACAAATATTAAAAAGACAGACCATAATAATATAAGATTACTAGACTACGATGGGAAAGAGAACCAAAGAACGTACTAAAATAATAATAATAATATGATATTAGTGTTATATTTAATGAGAATGAGATTAAAAAGAGATATGATAATATTGTATCAACTAGAATATAAATATCATATTATTATTATTTTGTTTGAAGAAAAATAAAATAATAAAGGAACGAGAAACTAAAAGGCTGATACTTTATTATTTCCGAAAAAGGAGAGGGTAAGTTCGTGAAACAAAATTACATATGATTATTCTAAAAGATTCAAAATTAATCATTATATGTTACTGAAATCACGTGATGAAATAATACAGAGACATGTAAACAAATTTGAAGGTTTATACAATTTTGATTATGGCAATGGACTGAATGAGTGTGTATTGGTGCACCTGTGTCGTACCGTATTATGTCGAATATAATGCATGATTAAATCGTATCCACGTATTCCCGATTGTGTGTATTTGGTATTCGAAGACGCTTTGTATTTGGCGTTGCCATTTTGGCCCTCTATGTACATTTATGGACCGAATGCATGCGAAATGATATTATTAGGAGACGAAACATTTTATTATTGTCTGCTTGGGGGGTGAATGCATACAGTGATACCCCAACGATTTATTTCATGAAATTGCACCGGATGATGTTTTGGTATTTTGTACGACTATAGTACATGATTCCGAGTCTACATACATTCATCTTTGATTATTTATAAAAATTTTGTACGTTAAATGTTCACTTGGATTCTCACTTGGTGACCCTCAAAATATCACTGAATCTTGAATCATTTGCATCACCCATGTTTTTATCTCGTAGTCTCGAACTTGGATTACAGGTGTAACAATACATGACCGGCTGAAATGCGGTTTTGCTGAAGTGAACTCCACCATCGGCCTGTTATCAATATCCAGCTCACCCTCATTTTGTTGTCCACGAATGATATTTCGATCCACGTTGCTTTGTTGTGCACGAGCTCTCTCACGAACCAGTCTATGTGTTAATATGATTTTGATGATGAACTTAAGCAGCGCGTTACTGATGGTCAGCAGTAATGTTTCATGAGTTGCATGCTTATCCTTTGTGATGAGCTTGAGCAATATGTTGCTGAATCACAGCTAGTAACTGTTATATGTTACAATAAGTTGTTGCTCTGACATTACGAATATATATTGAAAATATGAAAATAAATTTTCAATACCCACGTTTTATTTTGGGTTATCTCAGATTATTCGTCTGAGTGTCCAAATTCATTTAAATGTGGTTTAATAATCTCATTATAAAGATTTAGGTAACTAAATATTGTGATATTAGCATTTCAAGTTTATTTTTAGAAACAAAATATGTTTCTGATATCCTGCAGCAGTGTTACGCTGGAACATGATGAAATATCTAATCAAATATTGTTGATTAATCATAATCGACCAGATAAGATTATGATCATATTATAAAGATTAGAAATAAATTATTTGATTAAGATAAGTGAGGAAAGTTACCGTTGGTACTTACTCTCCATAGCACAGCGATCGGTCGAGCAGACCGTCGCTGAGTCCTGGCTGCCAATTTTGGCAACAAATCTCGAAGATTGCCTGGACGTCTTCTGTGCTTCCTTCTCCATTATAATCAGACTAAGGACGATAGATCCTATGCCTATGTGCGTCTCAGTGGTTCCAAAGCCTGAGTGATCTGAGTGAAGCTTTGAGGTCGACGGAGAACGGAAGGTGCTAAGTGTCTCCTGGTTCTTTCTCTTGCAAGCTGCGTGTGAGAGTGTCAAGGGGCTCGGGGAAGACCCTTCGATCGTCGTGAGAGGGACTGGGTGTCCTCGGTGTGTTTAACGAGCGGCTGGCGAATTGTCTGAGGGAAGCTAAGTGAATACCTGTGCTGAATTCAGTAACCAGTTGCTAACCCATCGGCAAGAAGCCGTTCTTGTCGTGTCTCTTCGCAGGGAAGTCTCGAACCTACGGAGTTTGAGCAGTTAGACACGCACTTGCGGGTGCGCGCCAGAAGTCTCGTGCCTGCAGGGTAGAGCAGGAGTTGGGAACGCCGCCGGAGTGGAAAGAGGTCCTCCCGAGCACAGGGGTGCTGTGCAGAAGTCTCGAACTCCTGGGGACGGATAGTAGAGCAGGTTGCGTGGAAGCCGCCGGAGTAGAAAATTCCACCCTAGGCACTGGGTGTGCAGTGCAGTGAGTCACGGCTGTGGTAACCGTGCACGTCCGAACTGAGTGTAGGACGTATACCCAATCTTAGTGGTCTTTATGGTTCTTCTCTTTGTGGTCTTTGTGGTGATCTGTGTGATCAACTTCGTGGTTGTCTCTTAAGCAATTATAGGCTCATCTCCAGGAGAGACAAGATCTGTGTGGAAATCCTCTGCTGAACGACAAAAGTGCTGAAGCAATCCTCTACTGTGAATCAGAAACAAGCTGCTCTCTGAGAAGTCTTTCTGTCACTGTAAAGATTATTATCTGAGGGTTTAAACTTTGACATAACGTTGTTTGTGTGCTTTGATAGACAGGCTTACATATGAGCGACAACATTCTGTGTGGAATCCATTGAGCTACCAACTGCTGAGGAAAAGTATCATTCTGCTGGAAACGAGAGGACGTCCACTGTATGAGGAGCTGACCGTTGCCAGGAGTGATCATCAATTGTACAGGATTCTAAATCTCACTTTCTGAGAACCAAACGCCTAGTGCAAGGGCACTTTGCACCCATTATTTTATATAGTGGAATCACCTTGTTGATGGAAAGTGGGGGTACGCCGATTAAGACCGAACCACTATAAACTACTGTGTCCATTACGATCGCGCAACACTCGTACGAAAACCTACTCGACAAAATCGTAACGGTATTAGAGAAGCATATCTCATTTTGAGAAACGCTCCGCTAAGTTACAGTACGCTTCCGCTTACACTGAGAAAAGGGCGAAAAAGTTATAAACACTAATTCACCTCCTCTTAGTGTTCCTAAACGATCCAACACTATGAAAAGTCATTTCGATCTCAGGATCAAAAGTTAAATTTTTCGTAGTTCGAGTTCGTCGCATGCACCTTATAGAAAAATTAACAAAAGTAAAAAGTAAAAATTAAACGACTTGAATGTCATATAGGTAAAAGTGTTGATAGTATAATTCAAAACTGACTCCTCGTCGGCGGCGTCAAAATTTGATTACGCTTGTCGAAGGTGGCAAATTAAAATACTCTAACGAACCTAACTAACTCATAGATAGGGCAAGTAGAGATCGTTTCCACATAGAATCAATAGAGAAAAATTCCTAGCGGTTGCACGTTTAGCTATATTGAGGTCAAGTAAACAAAGATAGAAGATGACGAAACTGAAAACAAAATGCAAAATAAATGATAATTCAATCAAATAAGAAAAGCCTACAACCATCAACTTGCCCAAACGAATTAATCAAATCGTTCCTTCCTTTTTCCAGTTATCAAATTTTCAAGTATTGACCAAGGATTCGATTATCTCCTTATGCCTCTCCCGAGTACTCTAAGGACGAATTTCCTGTATCGAGCTAATCACTATATTCCTAGGGAATTAACTAGTGGGTACCCATTGTGTGTCAACCCTAAATGGCTACCTAAAGTGATCTGGTATATTCATATCCTTCTCACGGATTAGCTCCGTTTTCTAAAGAGACGCTAACTTACGCTATCCAATAGCTTAACCTAAACAATTTTTCCAAGCCTGATTAGATTTCCAGATCAAATTAATTGGTGATCAGGCAATTAATTCATTCAGATCAAGATATGGATGAATAATCACACGAATTCGAATAACACGAAGAAAAGGAATTCACTTGTTAAATAAAATCGCTTGGTTCCATTGAAGTCCTACAAAACGAAACTAGTTCATAATAAAAACGACAATCAATCCAGGTTCAAGAGAAAGCAACAACTACATAGAAAGCATGGGACAAGAAGAAGAGAAACGCCATCCCGATCTTCCGATCGAGGAAGTAGTAGCCTCGTCTGGATCTCTGCTTGAGCCCTAGCCGTTACCTCCTTCTTCGTCTTCTGGTTGAATGTCTCTCCCTCTAAAAGAACCGTCCCCCTCTAGGGTTACACTTAGAAAACCAAGAGGCATCAACAAGAATACTAATTTATCCTTAAATTGACTCGAAATAAAATGACAATTACTACTCTAAAATTAAACTAAATAGAAAATCATCCAAAACCTACTAAAATCCTATCAGAACTAGCATGACTAACCACTAAAACACCGTTTAAAATATGAAATAACTCCACTTTCATAGAGTTATCAAGTTACTTGGTCGTTTCGATATATGTAGACAACATGGCAGTTGCGGGATCCAATTTGGAGTGTATTACAGACTTGCATAACCACTTGCAGCAACACTTTAAGGTCAAGAGCTTAGGAGAATTAAAATTTTTCCTGAGTTTGGAAATAGCAATGTCTAAAAGAGGAATATTTATCTCCCAAAAAGGGTATAGTTTGAGGTTGTTAGAGGAGCAAGGAAAACTGGCAATAAACCCAAGGTCAGTCCCAATAGTTCCTAATACCAGACTGAGCACAGAGGGAGAGCATCACAAGTAGATCCAAGTGCATATAGGCAGTTGATTGGAAGAATGATCTAATTGAATGTGACAAGGCAAGGACATAGCATTCGTTGTCCACGTGTTGGCTCAGTTCACGGAAAGACCAAGGACGGAACATTGCCAAGGTGTGTGTTATGTGCTTAGATATCTCAAAGGTACACTAGGTAAGGGCATCTTGTTCTCCAGTAGCTCCCAAATGCATCTGCAGGGGTTTATAGACAACGACTAGGGTGGATGTGTTGGTACCGGGAGATCTACTACGGAATTTTGTGATTTTTTGGGTGATTCTTTAATTAGCTGGAAAGCAATGAAGTAAGCAACCGTCGCGCACAACAACTGAGTTGGTAGGGTTACAAGCTCTGTTGAAGGATTTCATATCAGTACCAGTTACACAAGTGACAATTTACTGTGATAACAAGTCGGCCACACATCTCACGAAAATCATGTCTTTCATGAGATAACAAAGCACCCGGATTTGCATTTCGTGCGAGAGAAAGTTATAAATGAAGAGGTGGACTAAGGCTTTACACTCGAGGAGATTTGGTTTCTTGCTGGGCAAGATGGTTTCTTGTATGAGTCGTGTTTTATTCTCACATGTATATGCTTTTTTTTTTCTATCTTTAGTTCATGCTTAAAAAAAATCAATAATTTTTAAGTTTCGAATAAATTTAACCATTGCCATTATAATGTCCAATCATTATTTTATGTTTTAAGGAAAAGTAATATGTTTTTGTTGACAATCTTTGAGTAATAAAAGAAAAATAGACGAATTTCAATCAAAAAATAAATAAATCTGTAGACCAGGGAAAAGGTAGATTATAAGATAATGACATCTTTAAAATTTAACTAACCCTTCATTTCCTCACGTCCGGGATCCAATCGATGACATTTTCAGTTTTACTTATATACACAACAGACATGATTGTAATGGGATTGATTTTCCCAAAAAAGTCTTTGTATAAAAAATAATCCTCGAGGGAAAGGAGGGTTTCCTCCAGTGACATGGCGTGGATGGCAATTCGACTGATTGATGAGTTTCATCCTCCCTCCCAATTGTTATTGATCGGGCTCAAAAATGCCAAAAGAAATTATTACTCGCCTTCACTTGCACGTTCATAACAATAAAACCCAGCTTTGGTTTGTTTATGTGTTATCGGCAAGAAACGCCCAGTGTCATCACAGTTAATGCATCACTTTCGTTGTTCTCTAGTGAACCAGCGAACATCTCCGGCTGAAGCCGATCTAAGAATCGCACTCCAAAGTCAGAAATTTATGTATAAATTAGTTGGAGATGAGGACGTGCCCCTTCCCTTGATATTTTGTACCGAACTGATCTCAGCTCGCATGAGCAATCAAACTCTAGCATTGTTTGTCATGTGATTTTTCGGTCTTGTTGCCTTTTGGCTGCCGACACGACACGCGGGAGAATGCTGTTATCGGCCGCGTTATCATCAAAGTCGCACTCGGTAACCGATATTGTACCTTTTCGCGAGGATGTTCACACATTCTCGAGGAAAAATAACGAGTTCTTCGGGTTCGGGGGTAAGATTATGCGGTGTCCCTATAGTGCTTTAGCTTTCATTTTATATTCCATTCCTCTCGAAGAATCACATTGTAACTAGGCTGGATATAAGCCTAGTTGCAGTATATACATGGATACATAACACACCGAACAGATCTCCTCCCGACAAACACATAAGATTATGTTATAATAAGGATAGTAAACCCCAGGCTGTCTCCTACTTATTCCGAGCTTCCATATCTTTTGGACACGCTTTCTTTGGAACACGCCTCAAACATTCCATACGTATTAACCACCAACTTAGCCGGGAAGACAATCAATTCACTGAAGAATATCTATAACCACCAACTTAGTCGGGAATCATTTATAACATTATTGTAATGGTGTTACTCGAATTTATGATTTATTGAAGGTTGTAACGCGACATATTTTAATATCATATCTGCAAGCTCGCATTACTAATTGTCATGTTCACGTCCTAAAGTAAAAGCAAAATACATAGATATTCACTTCATTGTTCATCTTAAAAGGTTGTTAGTCGATGAATATGATAGTTTTTTGTTAGAAATTTTTGTTTTCGAAGTGTTTTATTATCATCGAAATGGGGAAGCGTGATATTGAAGGTGTTTTAGATGTAGCGTTTAGATGTAACGTTTAAATATGTATTAATCATATGGGTTGTGTCGATGAGATATGATATTGAAGTTGTCTTAAAATAAGGTTAACGATAAAGAATTCAAAATATTGATTTAAGGCTATATAAGAAAGATTTTAAAGTTCAAGCCATAAACGAAAGTTCGAGAAAAAGTCGTGCCACAATCGATATTTCGCCAAAAATTGATATAATCGCACTCGACTCTCGAATCTTCTCCAAACTCATCTTTTCCTAACTTCACCCAAATACAAGTACATGAGAAGTTAAAAACCAAAGTCGATACAAGATACCTAATGAATCTAATTTTTTCCTTTTCGCCGAGAGTAGAAGAAGGCTCCAAACCGCCGTCGAGAGTCCATTTGCGTTAGCTGAGAAGAGTCCTCTACATCACCTACGGGTGGTCGATCCCTCCTACTCTTCCTTAGTGCCACGGGACAATTCGTAAAGAGAATAACGTTGAATTAATATAGCATTCATCGCTATTTTGGATCAGAGACTTGACATCCTGGCTGTTTGATAGATATATTAGTTTATCTAAAATCCATGGTCCTGGTAGGAATGTTTTACATTCAAGTGATTGTATTATATCTTAATAATCAAGTGAACCAATTAATTTGGCGATGATATATTTTGCGCTGAAGTAATTGGGATGTCGTTTAGATGAAAAATAATTAATTCATAGTGGTTTATAATTTATTATCATTATTCTAATATATTGAACGACTAAAAAACTGTTTGCTGTATATTTGCACTGTATTCGTGTGTCGGACAGCCTGGGCACACAATCACATTATTTAATCGAGAATGACCAGAGGCTGGTGATTTAATTTAATCTAAGTTTTGTTATGCGAAACTATACTATTAAAAAATTATCAACATGACTGGGGGATATATTAATTGTAAAAACTGTCGCTATTCCCAAGAACAACGCAATCCCCCCAGGTTGGGGGGGGGGGGGGGGGGGGGGTGGGGGGGATCAAATATCCATTTTACAGCATACACAATCCTTTCTTTCTATTCAGTATCGTCTTCAAATTTCCCATTAGCTGCAACTATAAAAGTGGGAACATTCTCGATGCCTGCTCGTAACTACTTACTCATAAGAAAACCTTCCCAATTCGTTTATCGCCCGGCCTTGAAACAGCTCTCGTATGCTCCCCCCGTCTCTTCATTTATTCCCTATCAGGAGTGTGTTAGCATTAATCGGCCGGGATAGAGTTATTAATTTGTTCTGTTATCGTCAGGAGGGGGGGATGTGGAGGTTGAAGATAGCGGAGGGCGGCCCGTGGCTGATGAGCGTGAACGGCCACGTCGGGAGGCAGCACTGGGAGTTCGATCCCGACGCTGGCACCCCAGAGGAGAGGGAGGAGGTAGAGAGGGCACGGAGGGAGTTCGCCGAGAACCGGTTCCGCGTCAAGCAGAGTGCCGATCTCCTAATGAGGATGCAGGCAAGCTGATATGTATTCGTTTATTTTCTATCAATCATTTATTACACTCTCTTCTCCTTCTCCTTCTTCTTCGATCTTTCGCTTCCTCTGCTTGCTCTTTCTCCGCTTTCCACGTCACTTGCAGATGCATTCACGTGTCATCTATTTAAGCAGACAATATGGGCCACTTCTCAATCGATTTCCACATCTTTTTGAACACATGAAAGACAAGCAAAGCACTTGTGATAATGATGTTGAACTAAACACCCTTTTTCCAGCCACCATTATTGATTTTCAATTATTAATGAGTTTCCGTACTTAAAACAATGACATTCCATATGATTAAGACCAAATTATCAAATATATTCTAAATTCAACATATTTTTTCGATTTAGCTTAACATTTCAAAAATATCATTTTACTTCTCAACGTTGGATCATTATTTCTATTATACCCTCCGTTAGTCGTCCCAGCTAATGATGTTCTACGTGGCTCTAACATGACAATTAATATTGTTAATGTCACGTTTTATCTATTTTTTTCTCAGACTAAATTATCAAATATATTCTAAACTTTGCCACTTTTTTCTATCCTAATATTTGAAAAATATCTTCTTGCATTCCAATGTTGGACGGTTATAGCCATCATATAATTCGTAGCCGTCCCAATATGAACAAATATTGTAATAGATATTTTAGCCACTATGAACAAATTTGTAGTTGTTTTAATTAAAGTTAAAGTTAAATCTTTAAACATATCCAGGGTTACTAAAATTTCAGGAAATGCCCACGCAAACACATTGTCATACATTATTTAGGCAAACGCATCGTCATTATCCAAACAAATAACACTATATAAGCATGTCAATATTGTCATACAAACACACAACTTCAAACCAATATTATTGTGATGTCAACTCTTTGGGGTGGAGAGTCGAGGGTTAAGGTGGGACAGTGGTTGGGGGATTAAGGGTCGGGATGAGATTGGTCGGCTGCCGATGTAGGATTTGTTGGAAGTGTGATTAAAATATTCGTTAAGAGTGAGATTAAAATATATTTGGAGCTTTATTCGAGTCTAATGGTTCAATTTCAGAAAAAATAGATTAAACGTGGTGTTGAAAACTTTAATTATCGTATCAACGTCACGTAGGACTCTGTTAGAGTTGATCGCTAACATAGAATATAATAAAGATAACGCCTCAACGTCGGGATGCAGGATGATATTTTCAAATATTAGGCTAAATTGGAAAAAAAATGTCAAAGTTTAGGATAAATTTGATAATTTATTATGAAGAAAAATAGATTAAACGTGACATTAACAACATTAATTATCATGTCAGCACACATAGGACTCCGTTAGCGGGATGGCTAACGGAGAATATAATTGAGATAACGGTCCAACGTTGGGATGTAAAAAGATATTTTTTAAATGTCAGGCTTACAGGAAAAAAAGCATCAAAGTTAGGATATATTTAAATATTTGACCAATTTATTAATAATATTTACCGACGTAATACAGCTGAGGAAGGAGAACCCGACCGGTCCGATCCCAGCAGCCGTCGTGATCAAGGATGACGAGGAGGTGACGGAGGAAGCAGTGACTATTACGCTGCGGAGGGCGATCTGCTTCTACTCCTCTATACAAGCTCATGACGGCCACTGGCCTGCAGAAAACGCAGGCCCACTGTTCTTCTTCCCCCCTCTGGTGATTTTACAATTTGTTTTTCTTTTCTTCGAAGTTTTTCTATGTTTCGAACTAGCCTTGTTCGCGTGATGCCGTGTTTTTGAGCTTTGCGGATGACGGACAGGTTATGGCACTGTACATCACGGGAGCGTTGAACGCCGTCTTCTCCACCGAGCACAAGAAGGAGATCAAGCGATACCTGTACAACCACCAGGCACGTACTTTCTCTCGAAACTCGATGCCCTTTCTGCCTTTCGGATTTTGATAATAGGTTGGTAGTCTCGCAGAATGAAGATGGAGGGTGGGGCTTCCACATTGAAGGACACAGCACGATGTTTGGGTCGTCGATCAGCTACATTGCGCTGAGGTTGCTTGGGGAAGGGCCAGATGGTGGCGAGGACGGGGCCATGACTAAGGGCAGGAAATGGATCCTCGACCATGGAGGCCTCGTTGCGACTCCCTCATGGGGAAAATTTTGGTTAACTGTAACTTGTTTGTTTCTTGATCTATCAACGTGTTTGAACGAATATAATACCACACGTTCACCCACCACCGAATGTTTCAGGTGCTCGGCGTATACGAATGGTCGGGCTGCAACCCGATGCCCCCGGAAATCTGGCTCCTGCCCAGAAAATTCCCCATCCATCCAGGTTTGCTCAAGAGTGGATTATAAATATTGTTTAAGATCCTCATATATTGCGCTCAGATATATCCACGTTGTCCACAGGAAACATGTTATGCTACTGCCGATTGGTTTACATGCCCATGTCGTACTTATACGGGAAAAGATTTGTCGGACCGATTACTGGGCTGGTCCTTTCGCTGAGGCAAGAACTCTACACTGAAACCTATAGCGAAGTAAATTGGAACAGAGCGAGGAGCACCACCGCAGAGGTACTCTGTTTACGTACCACTAAGTGAAAAGCTTGCTTTGCCATGGTGAATATCGATTGAATGACTAATGCAAAGTTTCTGAGTTGCAGGAGGACCTTTACTATCCGCATCCGATGGTTCAAGACATGCTGTGGGGGTTCCTTCATCACATTGCCGAGCCAGTGCTCAACCACTGGCCGTTCTCTATGTTAAGGGAGAAGGCTCTGAAGATGGCAATGAACCATGTCCATTACGAGGATAAGAATAGCCGATACCTTTGCATAGGATGTGTGGAAAAGGTATAATTAAGGGGCTCAGTTTCCTCAAAGAGTTCCCTCAGTTTCGATCTGAATTGAAGGAATTTTGCAGGTTCTGTGTCTGTTGGCTTGCTGGGTTGAAAATCCAAACTCAGACGCATACAAGCTTCACCTTGCCCGGATTCCAGATTATTATTGGGTTGCTGAAGATGGGATGAAGATGCAGGTGAGACAGATTTCTAAAATCGCAAAAAGAATCCGATTGAATTAGAATAACAATTCTCTGTTCCGTGGTATCAAGACTTTCGGAAGTCAAATGTGGGATGAGGCCTTCGCCATACAAGCGATACTATCAGCAGATCTAACTGAAGAGTACGCGTCGACCCTGCGGAAAGCCCACGACTTCGTAAAAGCCTCCCAGGTTCGGGAGAATCCAACTGAGGACTTTGAGGTCATGTATCGCCACATTTCGAAAGGGGCATGGACATTCTCAATGCAGGACCACGGGTGGCAGGTCTCGGATTGCACTGCGGAAGGCCTGAAAGTAACCAACTTGCTCAAATTCTATTATACGAACAAATACTGAGGCTGCGTTAACGCCATTGTTTTACTAGCAACTTGTTATTCCAGAGTGCGTTGCTCTTCTCGCAAATCCCTGAGCATCTCGTGGGCGAGAAGATTGAAACAGAACGTCTGTATGATGCGGTTAATGTCATATTATCTCTGCAGGTAGAAAGATGTGATTACCTCATTTGTGACCAGCTAGATTAGCTCTTCTTTGCTCCACTAACTTCGTGTATGTTGGATACATTAGAGTAAGAATGGAGGATTCCCAGCTTGGGAGCCACAAAGAGCATATTCTTGGTTAGAGGTAAAGGCAAAACTATTAATACCTGAGAGATAGCCATGTTCGATGATTAATTTCGGGAACGTATTATTTGCTTGTGAATCGCAGTTGTTCAATCCGACTGAGTTCTTCGAGGATACCCTCATAGAAAGGGAGTAAGTGCTTCCTAACTTTAGACTTTCCTTTCTCTGAAATAGTTGCTGGATTCTTCGTGCTTAATCCGGTTGTCTTGGTGGTAAGGTACGTGGAGTGCACTGGTTCCGTGATTCAGGGGCTAACACTCTTCCAAAAGTTGCACCCGAGACATCGCCGTAAGGAGATCGAAGACTGTATATGCAACGCGGTCCGTTATATTGAGGACACCCAGAATCCAGATGGTTCGTGGTACGGATGCTGGGGCATATGTTACACATATGGCACTTGGTTCGCGGTTGAAGGACTAGTAGCATGCGGCAGAAGTCATAGGGATTGTCCGACCCTGCGTCGAGCCTGTGATTTTCTGCTGTCGAAGCAATTGCCATGCGGTGGATGGGGGGAGAGCTACTTATCTAGTCAGGACAAGGTAGTAGTCGATCACCGTTTTAATCTTATCTCATGATTTTTCATTCGAGGATCCTGTACGATCAGGTGTACACGAACCTGGAAGGAGATAGGCCGAATCTGGTGCAAACGGCCTGGGCGCTGCTATCTCTGATTGATGCGGGGCAGGCGGAGGTTGATCCGACACCCATCCATCGTGGGATCAAGGTGCTTATCAATTCACAGATGGACGACGGGGACTTTCCCCAACAGGTACGTGATCCTGCGTCCCCATGTTCCGCCATACCAAAATGATCTCGCAACATTTTAGGATTAGACTAACTTGTTGCACCAACCAAACAGGAGATCACGGGGGTGTTCATGAGGAACTGCACCCTGAATTACTCGTCGTTCAGAAACATCTTCCCGATATGGGCTATCGGGGAGTACCGCCGACGCGTCCTGTATGCCTGAAGCCTGCGGCCAATACGCTCCTACACATATACTATTCATGGCAATAAAACCCCGAAGGGGAATCCGGTCTCTATCCGGATAGATTACGCATACGCCTTTGTTTTATGTATTACACGAAAACAAGCTTATTCTCTCACTTTGATGGGCTTTACAAGTCGGTGGCCCCTGTTATCTGATTCCAGTTTGATACGTTGTCGATCCACCTTCGATAATAAACTCCCTAAAAGTAGTACCGCGGTCGGAAACTTGGGAAAGATGGAGAACCATGACACATATGAAACAATGTTGAACTATTAGAATCCCTCCTCCAGAGGTTGATTTCATTGATTAAATCTCTTTAGGGGTGTAATCTCTGATGACCCTATCTATCTCATATTGGATCTGAGGGTTAAGGTGGTGTTGACATTGTAAGAATATTTTGGGCCCACTATTTCTGACAGAGCCCACAAAAGATGCTAAGCCCATAATAGAGTTAGACACGCCAGGCCTGCATCCGTAGTCTACACAGACTATATGGCTGAGTAGTAATCCTGTAATCAGGGGAAGTCTACAAGCCTGCACCTGCATAGGACACACGTCAAAGGAAACGGTTTAATAGCCCCAAGATAAATGGAGCGTACAACCCACGTCTGTACTGATGCACGTCTTAAAAGACAATTAATTAAACCCGAAGTCAGAGGAGTCTACGACCCACATCTATATGAGTGGAAGTCAGTTTATTGGCTCCGAGATTCTTGGGGGTGGTTGAGTCTGGAAGATCTTCAGAAGGTCGTAACAGACTGGGTATAAAAGGGGGAGATCTCCCTCAGAGAAAATCACGAACAAATCAGCCAACAAAAGCTTATCTTGCTCGTCACCCCTTAGTTGTTAGTTGTTACGATCCCCGACCTAGGCGAAACTCTTAAAGTTTAATTGGTCTTCACTTTCACCATCAGAGTGAGCAACCGTAGCTCTGGTAACAAATCCCCACCAGCACTCCAACGCCAGGTTGAGCCACCGTAGTACCGGTACACACCTCCGCCTTCGACTCCAACGCCAGGACGAGCCACCGTAGTCCCAGTACACATTTCCGCCTTCGACTCTATCGCCAGGACGAGCCACCGTAGTCCCAGTACACATTTCCGCCTTCGACTCTATCGCCAGGACGAGCCACCGTAGTCCCGGTACACTTCTCCGCCTTCGACACCGCCACTAGGGTGAGCCACCGTAGCCTTGGTATCCACATCCGCCTCTACATTCAACCACATTCCGTCCACCAAGCCCAGCAACCGAGTTGTGCCAACCGAGGAGTGCAAGTCTATGGCACTCTATCATCAAGTCTACGACGACGCTGCCCAGATTCTCAAGTCCGGAGTGCCCAGCGTCAAGTCCGCGACATCCTTCACCGCCCAGACTTGCTGGATTATAGTTTCCAGCGTCAAGTCTATGACCCCGCTCCGAGTCTACGGAGCACAGTAGCCAGTCTACGTCCTTACTACCGTCCTTGTTTTTATTTTTATGGCTGTAAGCATTCTTTACTTACTGTAAAACTATTTACATTCGATATATTTCATTCAATTACTTACTGGCGACCACATCTACAATCCCTGTGAGTCTTATTGGCAAATTTTCCGACGTGATCCGTTTTCGACGCGAACACGTTTTTGGCGACTACAGTGGGAGACGTGAAACTTAATGTTTTCAGATGGCAAAAAGTATCAGGAGCGGAGCTAATCGCGACCCTCCCCGTCCATTAGATGGAGATGGTCAGACCATACCTGGAGACCTAAACGTCGAGAATGTGGCTCTAGAAAGCCAAGAAACTGCGAATCAAACTGATTCCGGGGTACATACTCCTTCTGAGTTCATATCCAGGCATGAATTTCAAAAAGAATTCAATGATATGAGGGGCCTAATGGACAGGCATATCACTGGATTGCAAGACAATATGGCTCAGATTTTGGAGCAACTCAGTGTTTTGAATAGGCCAAATGCCGCTACAAGGCCAAGTGCCCCCGTAGACAGGGAGAATTCCTTCATGGGAGATGCCCGACGCGTAGATAGGCGCAATGTATCGTTCCAGTGAGATGAACTTTGGGACGACGCCAACTCACGCGCTACAGAGGCCAGCAATAGGGACAGGATATCCCCATCAAGGCCTACTACCTCTCGATCTCCCACATCTTGGAGGGCAAATGCCGTACATGCAGTGAACCCTGTAGATGACGAGATAGAAGCTCAAGGTGAAACAAACAGGTATGCAAGTGCCATACCTTCTCGCCGGCCTGGTAAAGCACCTGTAGAGGATATACCTCCAGGGGAAGCTCCCATTATGGGAAGTCTACCACGGGCAGAAAGATTCTACACTAATGTCTCGGTAAACCCACAGCCACCTCGAGCTACAACAAGGGTGTCTTATCCTCCAGAAAAAGTGAGTCAGGAATATGTTCGGGAACAATTCGATCATGTGCCACCACCACCACAGAATCTGAGGGAGACGATTGCTCAGGTCTTAAAGCAGATGGTACCTAGGGCTGTCAGGCAAGACGACCCTGGTCTATACAGGAGTCCGTACCCTGCCTACATCGATAGGGATTATCCCTTGCCTAGGGGGTACAGGGTACCTGAGTTTACCCGTTTTTCAGGGGAAGATGAGATGACACCCATAGAGCATATAGCCCGGTTCACTCAACAGGCAAGGGATGCTGCAGCCAATGATTTTTGGAAGCTAAAGTTATTCCCGAACTCTGTTACGGGAGATGCCTTCACATGGTATGCGAGTCTACCTCCTGGATCAGTAACGTCATGGGCGAAAATGCAGTCTTCCTTTATGAAAGCATTTGCTCGTTTAGACACACCAATGTCAATCTTTGAGGTAATGCGGCTTAAGCAGACCGCTGGAGAACACCCAGGACAGTTCGTCATGCGTCTACGAAAGGCGCTACTACGCTGTAGACCAGCGATTCCTGAAAGAGATCAGTTGATGATTGCGTTAAACGCGTTGTCTATGCCCCTCAAGAAGAAGGTACAAGGGAAAAGGTTTAATGACCTGTATGACCTATCTAGGAGAGCGACTGAGTACCATCATTTACTAATGGAAGAAGCCCAGTCTAAGCACGCTTATCAGTTGGAAACCCTTGAGGTAGACATGGCCGAATTCGTGAAAGGCGAAGCAACGATTTGTGACCCTCCAGCAAGGAAAAACTCAAAAGCCAGAGCGTCCCAGAAATCTGGTGAAGAAAGAAAATATTTCGACGTACACAAGGCAGATGCGATTTTTGATTGGCTCATCCAAAGGAAGCGGATTAAGCTTAAACTAGGCCATAGAGCCCTCCAGACAAAAAGAGAAAAGACTAGAAATTACTGCAAATGGCATGGGTCGTTTACGCACACGACCAGAGATTTTTATCATTCAGGAATATAATCCATGACCTCATAGAGTCAAAGGAACTGTGCTTTCCTAAAGTAGACGAAGTCACTATGGTCGACGACAGACCTTTTGACGATGAGATTGCCATTCATATGTTCGATGTTGCTGATGTAAACATCAATTTCATCGAAACTAATACAGACTTTTCCCTGCAGGACATAAAAATTCCCAGGGAGACCTTGGTGGCAAATGCCCTCTTCCGCCGTCTGGCTGATAAGGGTGTAGTCACCTGTCCGGTCAAGGAAGTGGCACCCAGCCTCTGTTGCTGGCACATGGATGATACGCACACTACTGATAGATGCAATACGTTCAGGAAGTATCTGCAGAACAATCAGGGGGATTCCTGGTATGACCTGACCCCACTTGAGGAAGTAGCGATGTGAATGGTCTCCCCAAGTTCGCGAAGCGTCACTAACAATTCACAAAGGGGATTCAAGAGTCCCCCAAGTGCAGAGCGCAGGCCAGCTACCCGGGGAAGAAGAGGTGGCCCTCATGGTCGAGGTAGAGCACCCGAACAGCAGCCCCGCGCGTTCGAGCATCCCAAACGACATTTGGAGTTCAATGATTCGTCCTCTCAACAAGGGGCAAAGCTGGGGCAGGAGAGACATGGCCATTCTGGTGAATCTCGCTCTGGAAAAGTAGAGGGGGACGATCTTAGAAGAACCCAGCGGTCTGAAAAGCCACAGGAGAAAGGGAACAAGCCGAGATACGGAACACCTAAGGTAGACATCTAGGCGCTTCGGACAGGACCACCGAGAGCTCAGTTCCTTGACGAGAGGATGCTCTGCCAAAAATGCAAGCTTATAGCTCAAAACAAGATCTTGATCACTACCTCCTATTGTGTCAACTACTTCCTCAAGCTTGTAGACTTGTCCTCAAATGGGGAGATCGTGGTCAAACCCGCGCGCTCTACAGCTGCAGGTATTTGTGAAACTAACAACGCTTCTTTAGAACCACAACAGGTACCAACGCGGACGGTAGTAGGATACGATTCGTTCAATGGAGACTTTGTCGATGTATGTCAAACTCTCCTTAGTTCTAAGAGATCAAGGGTAATTAAAGCGGTTAACCCTTCAAATTTTTGGCAAAAGGCATTGGGCAAAACCACTTTGCCACCGAGGGCTCGCAAGAGAAGGGACAGACGTCTAAGTCACGTCGCTAAGAGGCCTAGGCTTACCCTCTCGGGAGCCGCTCTACTGGCCAGGATGCCTACAAAAGGGATTGAACGCCGAAGCAGAGCACATTGAGTTTACAGACCATTCAGAAGAGCCTGGCTCAAGCTTCGACTATACCCCGCTTCGGAGTGAAATCCCAAGTGATGTCGACAGGGAAATGAGGCCGGTCGTGAGCTGCAATGCTCTTACCCTGCTTGTAGACTTTACTAGTAGGTGAAATGGGGAGAGCCTAAGAGGTAAAGTGCATCTTCCTTGTTCTCCTGCTTACCCTGCAGGCTTTCCACTACATTGGTTGGAGAAACCACCTGATGGCATGAAACAACACATGCATTCTTGTAGATCCCCAAATTGTCGCCGGAGGGCGCGCGTACAATTCTTTATACATAACCGCCACCTTTGATGGTACAGTGGTGAGTCAAGTCCTTGTAGACAATGGAGCTACTATAAACGTGCTTCCTCTGTCCAGATTTAAAATGCTTGGGTATAAGCCTCACGACTTGGTTAAAATCAATGTCGCCGTGAGTAGTTTTAATGGTAGGAAGTCTGAATGCTTAGGGGTTTTCTCTGTACACTGTAATACCCCAAATTGCGTAGATTACGATTATTCACCAATTAAATCAAAATAACAAAAGAAAGAAAGGAATCATGCAATGAAGGAAACAATATACAAGGAAACAAATAACTATGATTGATAAACATTGCCAAAGCAAAGCAAAAGGGGACATGATTATTTTTATCATGAACCTAGACACAATCATTAATCAGACGGCAGACCTTCAGACAGAGGTTCCTTTCCCACTCTTCAGACAATCAGACATCCTCGGAGAGGTCTCACCTTGGACGCTCCACCTCTCCGGGAATCGGAGGCCAACTCCTCATCCCTCTACCTATAACCGGGGGCCAACTCCTCCTCTATACAAATCAACGCCGGAGGCCAACTCCTCTCAATCTACATACAGAAACCGGAGCCAAGGATTCCCCCTCTCCGGTGCTGACGAGTCGAAGCCTCCCGACCAGCCTATCAGCCGACGCCCTCCCGGCGTCGTTCATCCTCCTCGGGCCACCCCGAGGCGAGGTAACCCCTCGGTGAGATCTCCTCTCACTTTGCTAATTTCATCATGCTTTTACCATGTTTGATATGCTGACTCTGTCGTTCCTTTTTTTTGGCATACCACACACACCATGGGGTGAGGAACGAGCATTCAGACAAGGTCGTAACAGCCAAAGGACAAAGGACAGCCGGCGTGCCATCTCCCGTCGACACTTAACCACAACGTAAACAGGTCGTAATAATTTAAACTCCTCTCGAAATGCATTTTCATACGTTTTTTAGACCTCAAAGCTTTCACGGTAGCTTTGGGGTCGCTTTTGCATTCATTTATGGTACGAAAGTGTCGGGACATCTCCCAGCCTTCTATTTCGATTGTTTTCAGCGGCAACGCCTCAAAAGGCTCATTTTTTCAAAGAGGTTACGGACATTCTCGAACCTCGAACCCAAAAGGTCAAATGATCTACAATGAGTGATGATCTTGGGAATATTTTTATTTTAATTTTTGGTTAATCGATGACCAAGATATGCCCCCCGAAACTAGCGCCACCTTCGCTGGCCGCAACAGAGCAGTCTGTTGCATTGTTACTTCTGGGGACATTGCTGGAGATCTAACCGTTGGATCTTGTTCAAACTTTTTGACCAGAAACTAGACTTCAATATAATTCTTTTCATATATTAACTAACCGTTGAAGTTTCTGTAATGACAAGATAAGACCTCGTGAACAGACTGTACACCAAGTGAGGTCTGCGGAGCGTCGCTATTTCACTCTTTTCACAATACCCGCAGATCAAACCGTTGGAGTGTACTTAAATTTTGTAAATATGTTCTTCACTTAATCATGTTGATGTTGACATTTTATACACATTTTTTCATTTTGTGGATGAAAAGATATCAATTTTTGTTCCCATGGCTTAGGTCAGCCAAACTGGACAAGCTATTTATATTACTTTCAATTTTTGAACGAGCATATCTTTCGATCCAACCGTTGGATTCATGTGGAATTTTACACACAAATTCTTCATTGCCTTACCTTTCTGTGAAGTCCTTTTGCACTCCGATCGAACATTCAAGAACCATGATATGATAGGAACAACGCTGTCGGTGCAAGCTGTTCCGCTTTTCCGGACAGCCAATTTAGTTCCTTGATCTTGTGAGATTGCACCGTTAGATTTTTACAAAATTTTACATGCAAACTTGCCATTAAGTTTTGGATCTGTTGGTTTAAATTTTGATTAAATCGGAAAATCCGAGTCAAAGTTATAGATCGCTTTCTGAACTATGCGTAATTCGTATTCGTTGTGGTTGTGTTTTGTGATTATACAACTCTTATTATTTGAACATTCTAACCAAATTTCCATTTTATATTACATGAATAATCCACAAACGATTTCGAGGATTCGACAAAGCGACTCTGAGGACACCCGTGGTGGAGGTACGTCACCAAAGTGGCCCAACTGATAAGCCTTAGCCGATGACATGCCATCCTGGCGGGCCACAGGTACAAAGGGGAGGTGCGGGCCTCCCGAAAAAGATAGAAAATCCACTTGTAACGGGCCGTGGGCCCAAGTGCATAGGCCCACGGTCACCATCCTTCCCCGCCCCCTTTGATTTAAATAATTGCCTGTGCTTGTTCGCATGCCTTAGGCCCATAGGTTTATTGTCGCATGTTGTTTGCTATCAACAAACATGAGTTCGGGTCCAAAGCCTGAATCGGGTCCAACGCCCGTAAAACATTGACATGAGTCCGGAGTCATGCCCGGATCGGGTCCAACGCCCGTTAAACAAAAGCAAATCTTTTGGTGCAAACGCCACCTCCCTTTTTCGCATGTTAGAATGTAAGAGTTAGTAACTAGGAATCCCCGAACCAACTGTTTTTTTCCGACTTAAACAGCTTTTATAAATAAAGTCGGTGGCGACTCCGTTTAGTTTACCTAGGTTAAACAACAACAACCTTTTCTTACGGAGCCATCATGGATGAGGGACTGACGACACGAGCCGCTCTCGATTCCTCCCGAAAGTTCCTCCTTCGGATCATGCTCCGCCTTTCGCCTATCGCCTCTTAGAAAAACAGAGACGGTCGGCGAGGGCCCGAGCAGGCCCAGTTAGGAACCCAGGGAGGGATCACCCAATTCCCTTCCGCAGCGTCCGACGCTCGAGTCGCGACGTCGATCGGTTGGGCCTTGGGGAGCGGGCTCGGATCCTCGGGTCGTTCGGACCGCCTCGCGCGTGCTAGGCCGGAAGGCGCGCGTACATACACCTTGAAGTCGGTCGCCAGGAAAGAGAAACCGCTTTCTTTGTGATAGATATAATCCCTACTTTTAATGCTTTGTTGGGCCGCAACTAGCTCCATAACGCAGCAGCTATTCCTTCCACTTTACATAGAGAGTTGATGTTATGGGTTGACTCTGAAATTGAAATTATCAAGGCTGATGAATATTCCTGTTGTGACAAAGGTATCTTGCATTAAGAGACGAGCAAGAATGTTAAGGACCTCACACTGGAACAACGTTATAAGCTTGGCGACCCTACTGTCGGACCCCTTGGTCAACCATCTGGAAAGTTTGACTACATTGTAGACTATGGAATATTGCACCCTAAGCTAGAGACGGGGCCGATCGTTCCAACTAGATGGGGAGATGAGCTGTCTGCCAAGGACATAGAGTAAGTTCTGCATGAGGTTAATTCGGGCAAAAACCTCATAAGAACCGATGGAGCAAAGGAAGATGAAGTTGGAAATGACCAGCAAAACGTTGTTGCGGAGTTGGAGCCCGATAGACTCCTGAAGGAAGGAACCTATGGACCAGAATGAAGAAGGGAACGAAGCAGTTGCCGACGTCCTTGGACGGCTTCAAGTCTACCAAGGAAGTCATTGCTGTAGACAACCTATCTCTTGGCATTCAATAAACTCAGAAGCGCTCAGAGCGCCTAACGCTTGTAATAGGCCCGTGTCTACCGACTTAGGTGGTACAAAGGAACGTGAGTCTTTGATGACCCCATGTGATCCATTGGTCAGCATTAACCTAGGAAGCGAATCTTCTCCTAGGATTCTTTTCAGTAGTTCTTCAGTAAATAAAGAACTCTTTAATGCCATTAAGGAAGTACTTGAGGAATTCAAGGACCGTTTCGCCTGGGAATATACTGAGATGCCAGGATTAGACCGTAGATTAGTAGAACACACCCCTCCCATCAAGAAGGATTTTAAACCAGTGCAGCAAGCACCAAGGCACATGACTAAGGAAGTAACACAATTAGTCTTTGAAGAAGTTAAAAAACTTTTTCGAGCATGTTACATAAGGACTTCACGCTATATAGAGTGGATTTCTAGCATCGTGCCCGTCTTAAAAAAGAACGGTAAAATCAGAGTCTGTATAGACTTTAGAGATCTGAATCGTGCCACTCCAAAAGATGAATACCCTATGCCCATCGCAGACAATCTTATAGACAAGACAGCGAGGCATCAGATTATATCATTCATGGATGGTTTTTCTGGTTATAACCAAATCTTCATCGCAGAAGAAGATATACATAAAACCGTATTCAGATGTCCCCTAGGATTTTTCGATTGGGTAGTAATGCCATTTGAACTAAAGAACGCTGGTGATACCTATCAGCGAGCAATGAACACTATATTTGATGCATCTCTTGGCAAGACAATAGAAGTCTACATTGATGATATAGTTGCTAAGTCGACAGAGGTGGAGCTTTATGTCTACCATCTTTGAGACATTTTCAAAGGAGGGGCTCTTTGAAGCCAAGGTTGCTTCTCCTGTTTCTCGCATTTGGTTAGCTCTTCTAGGGCTGTATTGTAAACCCAGTCGATGCCACTTTCTTTTCCTCCTCCGCTCCTTGTTCCTTTCCTTCTACCTTCTCGTACCTGGAGTCTGGCAGAAGCAGGTTGACTCGTGAATACCTACGGTCTGTCTTACCGGGTTTTTGCTCCCTCTTCCCTGGAGTTTGGCAGAGGTGAGTCAACTTGTGAATACCTATGGCCTGTCTCATTGGGCCAAGAGAAAGCTCGCATATGATGGGGTACCGAACACTGCCAGCCTTCTGCCTCATGAGGTCAGTCTGCTGTAATGTCAGATGATAAAGACAATGCAGCCCCAGGGTCTTCGTTTGCTCCAGAAAGAGATCTGAGCCATCTGCAACATTATTTGGCTGTCTGAGTAGCCTTCTGAGGTTGCTCAGTCTTTGGATTGCGTACTGCGGTCACCTCTTGTAGAAGGTTACACTGTTGTTGGAAGATCCTTCTTTGCCAAAGGATGGGGCAAATGGCAGGAAGGGAGAACCAGTCGTGGTGTATACCTCTGAGAAACTCCTAGCAAGACGGACACGCCCGGTCGAAGGGACGTATAGCTGTTTGTCTTTAAACAGGCAGTAAGGCTCCGGCCTACACGCTTCGTCGCACTCAACTGTACCAGTATTGAGGAATGCCTTGTTACCTGTGAACCCTAAGCGGGGCCATGGATGCATGGAACACTCGTGCCTCTGCTCCCCAAACCAAGTGGAGGACTTTTTCTACGCCATTGGCCTCTTAGGGGGGGGAAGCGAAAGAAACCACTTATCTTCAAGAGATCCATAAAGTTCTCTTAACAGAAGGAGATGAAGGACTTTATAGGTAGAGGAACCATACCAAGAAGCAAGGCTTGGAAGTAAGACCCAAGGTTTGGAGGAGACATCATTAAAATGAGAAGTGAGGATTTTTCAGAGAAGTTGGTAAGAGTATTTAAAGAGAATTTGGAAGGAAGAAGACGAAAAGTTTTTTGTCCGCAGAAGGTGGGAGGAAGAAGACAAAAGGTTTTCTTTCTGCAGAAGGAAGAAGACGAAAGGTTTCTTTCTACAGTGGATAAAAGATTTTTCTTGCGACACAAGAGATGTCAGAAATGTTCAGGCGACAGAAGTCCCCTCAGCAAAAAAGGGGGGCTTATGTTGACATTGTAAGATTATTTTTTGCCCACTATTTTTGACAGAGCCCACAAAAGATGCTAAGCCCATAATAGAGTTAGACACACCAGGCCTGCATCCGTAGTCTACACAGACTATATGGCTGAGTAGTAATCCTGTAATCAGGGGAAGTCTACAAGCCTGCACCTGCATAGGACACACGTCAAAGGGAACGATTTAATAGCCCCGAGATAAATGAAGCGTACAACCCACGTCTGTACTGATGCATGTCTTAAAAGACAATTAATTAAACCCGAAGTCAGAGGAGTATACGACCCACGTCTATACGAGTGGAAGTCAGTTTGTTGGCTCCGAGATTCTTGGGGGTGGTTGAGTCTGGAAGATCTTCAGAGGGTCGTAACAGACTGGGTATAAAAGGAGAGGATCTCCCTCAGAGAAAATCACGAACAAATCAGCCAACAAAAGCTTATCTTGCTCGTCACCCCTTAATTGTTAGTTGTTAGGATTCCCCGATCTGGGCGAAACTCTTAAAGTTTCATTGGTCTTCACTTCCACCTCAGAGTGAGCAACCGTAGCTCTGGTAACAAATCCCCGCCAGTACTCCAATGCCAGGACGAGCCACCATAGTCCCGGTACACGTCTCCGCCTTCGACTCCAACGCCAGGACGAGCCACCGTAGTCCCGGTACACATCTCCACCTTCGACTCCAACGCCAGGACGAGCCACCGTAGTCCCGGAACACTTCTCCGCCTTCGACACCGCCACAAGGGTGAGGCACCGTAACCTTGGTATCCACATCCGCCTCTACATTCGACCACATTCCGTCCACCAAGCCCAGCAACCGAGTTGTGTCAGCCGAGAAGTGCAAGTCTACGGCACTCTATCATCAAGTCTACGACGACGCTGCCCAGATTCTCAATTCCGAAGTGCCCAGCGTCAAGTCCACGACATCCTTCACCGCCCAGACCTGCTAGATTATAGTTTCCAGCGTCAAGTCTACGACCCCGCTCCGAGTCTACGGAGCACAGTAGCCAGTCTACGTCTTTACTACCGTCCTTGTTTTTATTTTTATGGTTGTAAGCATTTTTTACTTACTGTAAAACTGTTTACATTCGATCTATTTCATTCAATTACTTACTGGCGACCACATCTACAATCCCTGTAAGTTTTATTGCCAAATATTTCCGACCTGATCCGTTTTCGACGCGAACAGGTGGATTGCTCGCAATTAAATGACTATCAAGTGGACAATTAACTGTCGGACAGCGAACGACCACTTCGTCCAAATCTTTTTATATTAATATAATCAGAATGTCAAAATCCATTTTTAGATGCTTAGTCCTGTTATGGAATATAGGATTCTTTATAATGTGGATGGCCGGTTGATTATCACACATTAAATTGACTGGTTTCTCCACTTCAACTTGGCACTCTTTGAGCATATTGATGAGCCAGATTACTTCACATTTAGCTATACCGAGCGCACAATATTCAGCTTCCGCTGAACTTCTAGCCACAGTAGGGGATTTTGCCAGTCGTGGCAACTAACGCGGGCGGCTGGTTGAGGCAACATAGGGAGTTTGCCAGTCGAGGAAATGAAGTGGGGTGGCTAGTTGAGGCAACGGAGGAGGGCGGCTGGTTGAGGCTAAGGTAGAGGGTAGCAAGGGCGACACAACGGAAGAGGTCGGCTTGTCGGGTGATGCAACGGAAAAGGTTGGCTTGTCGGGCAACACAACGAGGAGGAGGAGGACGCTTTGTAGGGCAATGCAATGTAGGTGGAGGCGGCTTCGTCGAGTGACCCAACTGAGGAGGAGGAAGGGTTATTGGGCAAAGCAACGGAGGAGGAGGACGGGCTACGGAGGATGAAGACGAGGCTTGGGATGAGACCGTGTGCAGAGGGCGGGTGTTTGAAATTATTTAAAGCACCTTAATGCGGTAATCCTGTAAGAATAAGAACCCAAACAGAAGGGTTTGTTTTGTTCACGCCCTCATGTATTGCCCCTCTACAGGCAATCTGTTTTTATAGGATTGCCACATTTGATTCAAATCAGGCGATCATGCAAGAAAAGAATTTACCAGCATTGGGTAATTACATTAACATAATACCCCTCTATCACGATCCTGCTATTTACAGAATTTGCGTGTTTGACATTTCCCAACACAAATTTATAATAATTATGAGTTGTCTAATTAATAAAAAAAAATCTATCCTACAATCCAGGATTACAAAAAAAATTGTTGTATGAAAGCAAAAATTAACAAGAAGAAAAAAAGTCAACCCACGACAATTGCACCCAAGGCAATTAAAAGGCTCTGAAATATATCAATTCTGGCTCCACGTATACATTGCACAAGCGAATCGTAATACCTTTCGAACTCAATCTTCGCACCGTGATCTTCTCTGTGTTATTGATCTCCCGAGAGTAAAGTCGAATTGGAAGAACTCTGGGAAATAACTTCCTTCAGATCCATCCCTTACTGGTTATTAAATCTAAACAAAATAAGTAAACGATATATTGTTTTTCCATTTCCTTCACAAACCAGCACTACTTTTTAAATCAAACTCAGGATGCTCAATTTACTCGGCAATTTACTGAAAACTAAACTGCAGACAACCAGTGACGTTGTTGGGACGGTTTTGATGATGAACCGGACCCTCTGTACTACAGAAGGTCGAACATTCTATTCTACAGAAGCTTCTCTTGATGAGGATCTTTTTGTAAGAATCATTGTTGTAATTAAATGATTAGTAAATGATTATTTAATTACGAAATTGGATTAGTCTGATTAAGATAATCGTCTGATCAAATTTACACGATTTGGTTTCCAAGTAATCATATTGGAGATATTATTTTTTATAGAAGGAAATGTATCCTCTATATATGGAAAGGTTCTATTGTTTAGTCTACAAGCTTCTGTAAGCTTACTTGACCAACATACGAACGTTATTTGGATTCAAATCAACTACCACCTGTCCAGATACACTCTCACGTGTGTCTTTATCAGGATGGAAGTGATTTTAATTCATTTGGAAGCAAATCAACAATTGTTTCCAACTGTAGAAGGTTATCGAGCAGAACCTTCTGCGATACCTTCTGTGGTGCACTATTCATGGAAAATATATCATAATTCAATTCTGATTTATTCTCTACCAGAATACTTGCACGTATATATTATTTCTGTATATAAATCATTTTGTAAACTAATTCTTTATTTCACATTTTGCAGATTACATTTTATATTTTCCCTTTGTATTTTCTTCTTGAAATTTTGTGTATAAATAGCCACGCCCTCTCTCCCATTATAAACACTTCACAAAATTATTAAAAACATCCATCCCATTCTGTCCAGAGAGAGCGTGTGCTTGAGCTTTAGCTCTTTCATTCGTTCGAGTTAGTCACACGAGGAGCACTACCGGCGGAAGCTGCATCGTTGGTGAAACCTTTTGGGAGAGTGACTCGGGGGCTCGAGGGACTCGGTTGGAAGCTGCAGGATACGTTGTTGGAAGCGTGTGTACGTGGGCAACGTGCAGTGGGCCGGAGAGAAGGGCTGAACCTCGGGAGCACAGAAGGTGAGGGACTAACCAGCTTCTGTTGTGTAGAGCTCTGTGTGCAGGAACCTAGGACGGAGGCTGCCGTCTGCTTGCGTGGGGTTTGCCACGTGCTTGCGCAGGGTCTGCTTCGTGCTTGCGTAAGGTATGCTACATGCTTGTATGAGGTACGCCACATAGTCGCTATCTCGAGGAGATCGTGCAGGTCGTGTGGAGCCACCGGAGAGAAAATACATCCTTGAACAGGGGTCGCTGTTCGCTTGCGTAGGGTCCACTACGTGCTCGCGTGGGGTACGCCACGAAGTCGTTATCCTTGAGGGATTGCGCATTTACTACCTAGTTAGTCACGTTAACGCGTGCAACCTCCTGTAGTGCAGAATCTTCGGATCTGTACAACCTCCTGTAGAGCAGAACCTTAAGGTCTGAATCTACTCTAGTGCAGAACCTTACAGTCTGTACATAACTCAAGTCATTTCTAATACGAACCATTTTGGTTTGTTAAAGATTGACACATTCTTGGTACAGAACCTTACGGTCTGTGCTATACCTTCTGTGATACAGAATCCTTAGATCTGTTCTATAGAAGGTTGACGCTTACAGTACAGAATCTCTTGATCTGTGCTATAGAAGGTTAACACGTCGGACACAGAACCTTCTGGTAAGTGTCGTGCTTACCTTCTTCGACATAGAACCTTCTGGTCAGTGTTGTGCCTAAGCTACTTCGACACAGAACCCTCTGGTCTGTGTTGTGTCGAACTTACTACGATACAGAACCTTCTGGTCAGTGTTGTGCCTAAGCTACTTCGACACAGAACCCTCTGGTCTGTGTTGTGCCGAACTTACTACGATACAGAACCTTCTGGTCTGTATTGAGCCTAAGTTACTATAGTACAGAACCTTCGGGTTTGTGCTACATAACGAGCCTCTACGGTACAGAACCTTCTGGTCTGTGCTCTGCCACTCAAACCTCTATTGTACAGAACCTTTGGATCTGATTTCAGTTGCAATCATTTGTGTAATTTGTACAGAGATACATTTGAGTGGAAACCATCCAAATATCTGGGTGAAGAGTGGATGTAAGAAATTTGCTGAACCACTATAAAAATACTTGTGTCCAATCAAACAAATTGCGAACACACTTGAACGTTCTGTTGTACAGAAACCTATCTACGATTCTGTTTAACAGAAGCTTTCTTCCGCTGCGGGGTAAAACGAAAAAGCGTTAAAATTCGAATTTGGAGATTAACACTAATTCACCCCCTCTTAGTGTAACAGACGTAATATTAAATTAAATTTCACAACAACAAAAAATGTTATCACTGGTAAGCTAAAGTCCAGGAAAACTGTGCGCGTATAATAATAACATCACGAATATTGTCGTATATGATAAGAATTCGAGGAAAGTATTGTTAGGCGAAAAAAAATTTATGAAATAAGGTTGATAATTTTGAAATTTCGGAAATAATATACCGAAAGTTCACTCTAGAAGGAACTCGGCCGACTTCCTTATAGTTTTCTATTAGTCGGACTTTACTTTTTTAAAAAATATTTTTTAGAATTTAAACTTATAAAGTCCGACTTTAGAAAAATCTCGTTAGTCGGACTTTATAATTCCGAGTTTCTTCATGAATAAATTCAGACTTAAAAAATACGACTTCGATATATTATTTTCGGATTTCGAAACTACCTAACTCTATTTGGCAATTTTCTTTTTCCTCACTACATTAATACTGCACAAAGCCCAGGAGAATTCGTCAGCAGAACCGCCGCAGACAAATGCCCTGTAAATTCTTTCGGTTCAGCCGTTCATCCCCAGAATGGTCGTTAGGGTCCGATCCAGGGGAATATTTCTCTCGTCAACTACTAAATGTGCTTCCAGTAATTTCCATCGTGTCATCAACGCAATATTTGTATTCAACAGTGAAACAGAATTGGGGGAGTGTTATCCGAATTTTACAAGAGAAACCATAAACTCAGCTTTGCTTTGCTTAGCTCTCTCACAAATAAATTTAAAAATTATGGTGTATGAAGATATTCTTACTGTAAAAACACGCCCCATTAGCCTGATTGAACCAAGTGAGACGGACAACGCAGCACAAGGAAAATGGAAAACCTTCACCTCTGCCTCCTCCTCCTCCTCCTTCCCCTCTTATCATTCTTCCTCCTCTACAAGCACAGATCGGAATGCGCATCCCCTAATCTTCCCCCTGGCAGCATCGGCTTCCCTGTTGTTGGCGAGAGCCTCTCCTTCTTGTGCGCAAGATGGGCAGGCCATCCTGAGAAGTTTGTGCTCGATCGCATGTCCAGGTACTCCTCCCAGGTTTTCAGGACCTCGCTCCTTAGAGAGCCCATCGCCGTGCTCTGCGGCCGGACAGGAAACAAGTTCCTTTTCTCGAACGAGAACAAGTTGGTTGTCACCTGGTTTCCAAGTGCCGTCAACAGGATCTTTCCTTCCTCTTTGCAAAGCTCCGCCACGGAGGAAGGGATCAAGGTTAGGAAGATGCTTGTCCAGGTCCTGAAGCTGGAGAGCCTCAAGCATTACATTGGAGACATGGATAGGCATGCTCAGATGCATTTCGCAAGGGGATGGGAGGGTAAGGACCTGCTCTGTACACTTACGTCCCTTTCGGAGGAGGACCAAGGATGTGCCCCGGGAAAGAGTTTGCGAGGCTGATCATCCTCGTGTTCTTGCACAATCTAGTGAAGAGGTTCCGGTGGGAGAAACTGGTCTCGGACGAGAAAATCGTGGCGAATCCACTGCCCAAGCCAGCTGACGGACTTCCGATTCGTCTTTACCCCCCACAAAGTTTGATTTGTGAATTTTAAAGCTCAGTTATACGGTCCCGTACACGTACATGTATCAAGATGGACGCCGCATACCTTATCAGTGAACCTTCACGTATTGAGAAAACTTCAACTACCTTACCTTTTATCAATATAAGCCTTTGGACTTCACCCTAGCATGTCGATGAATCTAAATCCTCCTCCTTATCAAAGGATCTAGATAGCATCTCTTTCGTTTTGTGTAATAGTACTGAGTCAATCCCAAAGTCTATCAACCTTAACCTCTTCCTCTTTTCTTTCTCATTTACAATCTCTTTTATGACAAACTAATCCTAATGGAGCGTTTCTTCGACTCATAGGAATTACTTCCCTCTGTCGAGGTACGAGGGGACGGGACCGGCACCTTACACTTACTTTCCCTTCAGAGGAGGACCGAGGATCCGCCAAGTGAAGGAGTATGCCGAGTTGATCATGCTTATTTTCGGTCACAACTCGGACTTCTTCCTGTGGGAGGAATTGCTCCCCATCTAGAAAATGGGGAGAGAATCCGTTGCCCGAGCCAGCTGAAGGACTCCGGATTTGCCTTGCTACGGCGATACCACACTATGCAAGTTTATATCAATCTGCTAGTGCCTACCATGTCATCCATCACCAACCATATACCAGAATAACAAAACAGTGTAAGCGAAACCACAGTATCTCCAGCCACTGTGCAAGGTTAGGATGAATTCTTTAACAGTACCGCTGCCAAACTGACCATCACCAAGGTCCTCGTAGGAAGTCGCCTCTCTCCACTCTCCTGTCTTGCGTTTAATATGTTCCATCCAAACGTAGTATACCGCCCGCTCGACATCCCGTGCATATGTTTTCCCTATGGCTAAGCAATTTACCCACACAAATATGAAATTTGCGTTGCCTTCACCCTGAAATTCACTTTTGCCTTTACCCACAACAAAGCTTGAATTCACAACAGGGACAAACAGTCGAGTGATAGTGCTATAACAATGTCAAAGTGAGACTACATTTGTAATGGTAAGACTATAGAACTTTAGCTGCACCTGTTGGGATCCATTGCATTTCCATTACTGTCGTTGGGTCCATTGCAAATTCGACTGCTAATCAATGACCATGAAGGCAGCAGAAGTTGTCGGAAAGTTTACTTATCCTTTTCATTTCAACAGAGAAAAAAAGTAAAGGACATGCTTACAAACGGTTAAGATCAAGTTAACTCCATTCCCCATTGAGAAGACCCGGGAACGCCCACAACCCATGGCCTTAAAAATAAGTCGAAGTAGGCTGTCTGTAACTAGGAATGCGGTCTCAACCCCAGTCAGTAAGAAAAATGGGGGAAGTCGTTCAAACGATGCAAACTCCAACTGATCCTCACAATGATTTCTTCTGAAGGACATGAACAAGGTACTCACCCAGTGCCGATAGGGAAAATGTTTCGGTAGACAGCATATGTGATCATTCAGTTCTTGTTGAACACTCCCATGATCTCCTGCGGAAACATCACAAGGGCGACCCGCCATTAGCATAGATTCAACTAACACAAATTGAATATTAGACAAGTAGAGGAAAATGCCGCAGATCACTGACCTGGTATATTGACTACATGACACAAATTTACCATATCATGTAGTTGTGGTTCAGATGGTTCTATTACCCAAGTCAATGGTTCTATTACCCAATTAACTCGACGTCTCAATTTAACCAAAGCCGGCAAAACTAAACAATGCACAGACTGTGGACTCGTTTACCCCTATAATTCCATTTCACGAATGCTGCTTGGCACAATTCCAATTTTTGGAACAAACATATAGTTGCAATTTGCCTTACCTCCTGGGGAAAATCTCCTTGTTCAATTTGCGAATTTATCAGAACTCTGGCTGCACGATGCAACACAGTAGAATTCCGTTCCGCCTGTATCAATTCATATGAAGCAAATTTGGAAAGATTGTCAAAGCTACTTATGAGATTCAAACCCAATAAAAATATTACTGTAAGTATAAAGCTACACCACCTAATTTGTTGTACTGATTTGTAATGCCAATAGAGAGGCCAATGCACTGGCATCTAAAACTACTTGGGGGTTACACGCACCTGTCCAGCCTCAATAAGTGCTAACATGGCCCATGAGACCTGTCATTCTTTAGATTCGTATAGACCTGCAGATGAATCCGTAGTGCGATTCACCTTTAGAGGGGGGAATTTATTTGGTGATCTAACTCAACCAGGATACATTCAGTCTCCATTCCATTTAACTTAATAACTTTATCATCGGTCATACCTTATCTTGACATGAAAGATAACTTTCTCCCCATCCTCCAGAAGTGAGCTGCTTAGACAATAGAAAGTCACATGCCTTGCACACGGCTAAGCTATTGGCATACGTCCTCCCGGCGGCTATGAGCCCTTTTATTCCAAACCACAATCCATAGGTGAAACAGACACCCCATGATCCATACCTGTTGCTCATTCATCCAAGCAAATTGGTGAGTTTATTGCGACCAATAACAATGAAAAAAAAACAAGAGTGAGCAGACTTTCTCTTTGCTTTTTAACTTTGTCAGTGTAATTAATTGGTGCACAGAATATGAAGACAAACCATGAACCATCAGCTGCTTGTATACTTTCAATAAACTTGGCGGCCTTCTTGATACTAATCTCCAGTTCTTCTTGCCGATGCCCGGGATATAATTTTTTGAATGATGTCAAAACTTGTATTGCAGCCGAGGTACACTCCACGTAGCTGTGAGTTCAAATTGCAAACATTCACTAAAAAGAATAGGAAGATGAGTGGCACAAAAGAAATCTGCAAATTCTCTCTCACGGATAATCAATGACACGTCTCGGAAAGTCTCCGCAGGGTTAATCAACTGCAAAAAGGAAAACAAATGATTGTTAAGATCTTAAGTCAATTTTAAGTTCATTCCATGATCGAAAGGCTGTGCATATTATAAAACTTCTCCAGTGGAACCCAAACAGCCTGGATTTCGATCAACTCATTAATTTCTTTTTACATAGTGGTTTTATTGGTATAGTTTCTGAGGTGGAAACAGCAATAGCAAGAGAACCCCAAGATAAACAAATTGTCTATAAGAATGCAACAAAAGAACCGGTTAGATGAGCTACCTCCAGCCAGGCATAAGATCACGTCAGCTTATATGTAGCAAAACCACCATCTTTGTTCTGAATCAGTTGAAGCAGAAAAGTAGATATCAAACTTATCGCCATTTGTATAACAAGGTTTTAGTTGTATTCATAAGATGATGAAGAAAAGAATCACAAACTACATCATGACATGAGATGAGTTTCTGATTTGTGCATCTTTCTGCAGGTCAAAAAATCTTGTCTATAATTGCATAATCATACAGGCAGCAAAATATATGGAAATTTTAATTGTAAGACGATCCACAATCATAGCTCAACCCCAGATGTAAAAAGGCATACACCTCTAGAGCGGCAAAGCAACTTGATAAAACACTTCTTAGATAAATCATTGTATAAATGCCATCCTTTTTCTATTTTTCCTTGAGCACAGATCACACGCATGAATACGAGAAAAACACACTTCACCACACAAAACCAGAATTACCCGTTATCAACTTTGAATCTCTGCTATCACAATACCTGCAAGGAGAGAATGACATTCACAGCATCATAGAGTCTCTTGGCCTCTACTGGTTCACCGACAATTTCTGATGGAATAGTTGACAGTTGCAGGGCAGCCTGGCATCATAAAGGACATATAGAATAAACATCAGATACTATTTGTGTAAGCAGAAAGAACTTAGCATCTGCCAGGGTTACTTCTAATCCTTCTGCCGTGCAATCTGAGATTGGCCACCCATGATCAGCGGTGGAGAATGGCCAAGCGCCTTTCGAAATGTGACGATACCAAAAATCAAGGTCGCCGGGACAATCTTCCAAAACCTTCAGAAACAAATAAACATTTTGGACAGGTGAATTCAATGGCAAGGACAACCTAAGAATTCTCTCCTTCTGCACTTAACAGTACTACCTGTGATTTCCTTAAATATGCATGTGCCTTCTTGAGGGTTGGGACAAACTCTTCGACAAGATTAGATGCAATAATTGCTTGAATAGCAAAAGCGGTATCCCATAACTGACTGCCATTGTAGCCCTGCAAAGAGAATTACAGAAAGGTTATTGTTGAACCATATATAATGAACCCCATCTTTGATTTATTAGCTTAAGCATTTAGCCGATGGTGAGGTTACATCACAATAATAAGTCGGTGGTCAACTTATAATTGCTGAAGACTCGTAATTGGCCCAAACAATGAACTAAATATTAGTCGGTTTTATAAGCAAAAGACCAACAAAGGAGTTTATGTTTAAACATGTTCCGAAGAAGAATCTGTCTTATAAGAAGGCAAAGCATTTCTGTTTTTTAATGAACAGAGATAAAGTACTAAAAGGAATTCCATTATTTTAGTCAGTCTGCTAGCTCAAAGTTTGAGCTGAAGCAACTAACTAATATGACCAGCAGCTATTATATGATGAAGGTGCCCGCCCTGCATATGGAAAAAGTTATGGACCCAAACAGCAGAACTATGTTGATACCACCGAAAAGATTGCATGTCTTACTGTCATAGGCTACAGCAAATATCAGTTAGTTTCTGTCATCAGAAATATTTCAGGGCAACGATTCGTGGCTTAAACCTGCATTTTCATGCCATCTTCTGCAAGCCACAGGTAATCATGAACTCTGGCAAGATGTAACTTGAAAGCCTCTGAATTCGGATCTTCTACCCAACAGCAGAGCATATTCAACACCTTAAAATCATTCACAAGCAATTAAAATCAGAAACAATTCAATCATCTATCGAGAGAAACTTAAAAATTGGCAGTAAACATGTATTGAAGAAACTGTTTGTGACAGAAAAAATTAGAGTAATATTTGTCTTCTTTTGAAGGGCAATCCACTTGAATGTAGAGTCCACAATGCAGTCCCTAATACTTAATGTTTTCATTGACCTTGCTATTTCAATGTTAAAGACTACCGCAAATACTGAAGCAGCTTTCGATGGGCTAATTGATATATAACAGTGGTAGTAGTCAGAAACCTTGTTCACTGGCCCAATGCAGATGTATCTAGTGTTCTCATCTTCATAATGTATGTGCTCCATTGCAGTTCGAAGAGATCTTTCCCTCAATTTTTTCCCAGGCCAATTCGGTAAGATTGGTTCAACAAACTTGTGGAGAGATGCCCACAGGATATCTTGTAGCATTGGATGAGGATAGTATAAGTCTTCCTGAAGAAGGACAGGAATTTTTTGTCTGAAGTTTTTCAAAAGAAGGACCTATCTAACAACAGCGTTTTCAGCTTGAGTATCCAATCTTCCAGGGATCATGGCATCACATTACCATCGAGGACTACAGATAACCTCTGTTTGGTGGCATATAAAATTTCACTAACCTCAGCACACCGATTGCGTGCCTCATTCCAGTCTATCTCATGGTAGGGTGTGGTGTAAATCTCCTTTCTCAGAGATAGGACTGTATTAGTGATGGGACCTACAAACCTCTTCCCATATAAATATGACATCGGCAAATAAACCATGCGACAATGGCACCACATCCTTCCTGCAAATGTCACCAGCACTTTCATTATTTTAACGAAATAAATGAACACAGAAAAATGATGAAGAAGAATGCTTAGCATAGAAGAAAGAATTCATCTAAATCTTTGTATGCCCACTGTCATGGAAATTGCAAATAACCAGGTTTTCAAGAGGGATTTTGGTGCAACAGATTTATAAAATCCCACATTATAAAAAAAAATAGTATTCTTGTTTACTTAATTTTCTTAGTTAAACAGCCAAGACGTTGTAACATTAGAAGGCAATTACATATTATTTAGTATGGAACAAAACGACAAAGGCAGGTAAGGACCCGGATGAAATGGCAACATATATGGGAGAAGCCAGATCTCAGGAGGTAGAGGGTTGTTTCCAGACCAATCATATGCCCCAAGCACCTATAAAGACAAGATGCTAGTTATAAAGAATTTGCCACACTTCTTATCAAAAACTCATATCAACCAGTACTTCTGGAAGAATAATGTGTGGAATCACAAATCTTAACTGAAAGCCACATCTTTCCCCACGATATTATTGCAGTAGCGCTACCATGGTCCAAGATCCATTTACGGCCTCTCTCCATAGCCCCTTCACCATCATTCGCAGCTTCTCCAAGCAATCTCAAGGTTACATAGGTCAAAACAGAGCCAAACATGGTGCTGTGGCCTTCAATATGTAAGCCCCATCCACCATCTTCATTCTGCTTACCATCAAGGACATCTCAATTAGTGAGCGTCAAACTCACTACCAACCCAGAAGTTGAGCCTGAAATTCCCTATTATTAAGTTCTTAGAAGAGAACCAGACTGATCTGGATCCTTACCTGATGGTTATACAAATAACGACAGATCTCCCTTTTATGTTCTGGAGTAAAGACTGCATTTAATGCTCCAGTGATGGACAGCGTGATGACCTGGTTAATTGGAATTAGTAATTTGAATGAGACAGATAAGACCAGCAAGTTAAATAACACGAACCAATCCAGGCATGAGAAACATAGGCCCTCCATAATCTCCGGGCCAGTGCCCATCATGAGCCTGAAGAGTTGAGTGAAAGCTCATAGCTCTCCTTAGTGTTTGAGTCACAGTCTCTGCAGTTATTTCATCCACGTCCTTAACTTTCACTTGAGGAAGAACTGTTTGAAGTGGATTCTCCTTCGCAAACTGCACCAAAGACAACTAATAAAGCTTGAAAGGATATCTAAAAGATTGTTAAGTTAATACTACAATCCTATTGGCTGCTCCTGAACCTTGTAAAGTTAAGGTCAATGTCAATTTCCACCTTTTAAGTTTTAATTGGCATTAAAAGTTCTCCACGAAGCTAATTAACCATATTATACATTTGTACTCAGAAAAGAAAATAGTTACTTCGCATACATAGAAAGAAATATACTGCTGATATCTTACAACACTATAATGAGCCAGTATGTGATTCATTTATATATTTTTCTCGGATAAGCTTTTGCTTATTGCGATGATCAACACGTCATGTCAACTGACAACACATTAACTAATATTCAGCATCAATTCAACGTCATGTACTATCGAGGAAAGCATCAACCATGTCCATTTGATGCTTTACGTCACAGAAATTTGGAGGAGTTTCCACAAGAGCACTAAAAACTTGCAGCAGTTTTCTGAAGCAGGAAACAAAAGAGACTGCGACAAGATTCTCTGATCGTGGAAGAAATTCAATGAGAAAATATCCTCAGTTCACGTGGCCTATAAGTTTATAACTAGAACATGCTAACATTATAAACTGAAATACATGCAAAATTTATGCACCTGAATTCGCATCATCAGATCTGCACTGTGCTTTTTCTCAAACCGGTGCTTTGTAAATTCTGTACGGGCATTTTCAATCTCTTCAAGCTCCTCAGGGGTTCCAGAATTGGGATCGAACTCCCATATCTGTCTGCCAACATGATCATTTGTAGTCCGCAGCCATGGGCTCGTTCCTTTAGCAATCTTTAGTTTCCACATTCTATTAAATTAGCTCATCCAGTTAGTCAAATAGAAACCACCGAATCTACACAAACAATTGAGGGATGTCCTCGAATAATGGCTCAATCCAGCACTGCACAAAGCCGCATAAATAATTATGGCTTAGCAAATAGAATAGTGCTAAAAAAGATGAAAGGACTGAGCCAAGTGCATACGTCCAGAACAGCTTCAAATCTGCCGGCATTTTCTACAAAAGCTACTCAGTTACAACTCACGATGCCCCCAACAAGGAAATGATTACTCAGCAGAATATGGGCCTTTGTAAATAACAGTAACAAACAAACAGAACGGAGTCCATTCCAGTAAACCAAGCGATGGAACATTGACTTTCTTATAAAAAATATAAAGCCCACACACACACACAAAAAACATACAAGCATGGGATTGACAAGGACGCAGCTATACAAAAAATGGCGAACAAACCACTGGCCTTGTCTCCCCCAATACCCATCCTTCCTGCCTCACCCAAAACAAGCACAAGAATCGATATACAGCAACACCCAACAGGGGACAACACCCACATTAACGCATCCCCCGTTTCACTAGCATTTCGCCGCAAAAGATCCCAACTTTACGCGAGAGCCGACTGAAGGACGATCTGGGGAAGTCAAAAAAGAAACACAAAACAGGAGGCCACCTTCGAGGGTGATAGAGCGATCAGAGGATCGCCTTCGGGGGGTTTCTCCTGTTTTTCAGGGGAAAATGTGGCGGAGGCAGAACTCGGAAAACTCTGTCAAAAAGTAAAAGCGACAGCAATCATGGAGTGCAGCCCCCACCCATAAGAAAAACACCCTCTTCCCCGTTTAGAGGCGGCCGCGTGCCCATTACAAAAGGCCTCAGGTTATAGGGGCTTGAAACTAACAATTCAAAATGCCGAAGACATTCCTCGGGAGTATCGAATTCACGGAGGGATGATCTGCCAAACCTCTTTTCCTACTTCCATCACTACTCAATTCATTTCTATAATAAGATTATGTCCTTTTTAGAAAAAGAATGGTTCATGACGCAAAAGGAGCTGTGTTCTTAATATTATTTATTAATTGAGCATGAATGAACTACTTTCAGGGATGGTTCAGGTTTTTATATGTTTTAGAGTTTTTCTCCTCAAAAGACAGTGGATAATAATGCCCCATAAAAGTGTTTTCGACATCAGGGATTACGGAGTTTGAAAACGTGGAATGAAATAACAAAACATTTCTCGTGGGACGTCATCGCCCACGTGACTCAACAAATTGACGGGACTGACGGAATCTTTCTCGTTTCAGTTAAATGTCGGATGGAATCGGTTGGAACTCGAAGTAGGCCTTAGAACTCTCGACTGGACATATATGATGAGACTATGTTAAAATTTTGTTTAGTTTTATCAAAATTAATATAAAAAACAAATTAAATTTTTAATAAAACTGAAAAAAAGAAAATAACAAGACATTTATCAGACGGTGGTCCTTACAGGACGAACGCCCCAGGGGTATATTGGTAATTGCACATTCCCAATTAGATTTCTCTCTGTCCCCTAACCCAATTGTACTCGGATTGGGAGGAGGACGCGATGGCTTCGACCTGGGAAGACATCGATCGCAGCGAGAGGTGATCCTCCCCTTCCTGTTTTCGATTCCTTCCTTCTTATGGTAGAGATTGGGTTGTGATTTTCTTTTGTCGGGGTTGGGCAGCTACCTCGTTTGTTCCATGTACGAGGAGGCGGCTGCTCTGTCTGCCTCCGTCCTGCGTCGTGTGGGTGGCGAAGGTGGGAAGTGGCTCGTGGGGGACGTGGAGGTGGGAGAGGTGATGGAGTCAGCTGGGATGGTGTTGGTTCAGTCTTTGAAAGAGATGGGCAGGTACGCATAAATAAATAAATGCGGATGTTTCCTCTTTTCGAGACGCCAGTATGTGTGGCGTCTCCTGTTACTTGGACGTTGTGTCAGTGATCGAAATTTATCGATTTGATTCGTGGTTGTTTGCTTGTTTGGTCGAGTATTTTTCCTGGGATTTTCTTGTAGTTTGTTTGTGTTAGGTGCGATGCCTTGATCTCCTTCAGTACCAAGAATTGATCATTCCTCGTGCACGTGTGCTCTCTCTGCCCGCAGCTGGCATCTAATTTTTTCATGGCTGCTCCTAACCTTAATTTTGTGAATCATTAAAGATGGTATTGATCTTCGCAGCAATGATTTGTTTATTCCATTTCCCAAAAGTTCAATCTGTGGTTTCCATCTCTTTCTGCGAGCTAAATTCGGTCTCCTGTCCTTGATTTGATTCAACATAACGAGCACGCTTTTTAGTTTGAAGTCATGTAATATCGACAACCAGGCTATCTTTGGTGTTCATTATATGGATCAGTGTTACGTGTGTTATTACTTCTACTAGAGCATTTCATGCAGAAGCTCAGAGATATCTCGGATGCTGAAGGAGCTATTCTCACCTGTTGCTATCATTCCAACAGAAGTTTTGCTTACCGGGTGATGCATTATTTCCTGATATAATGTTATTTCAAATTGTCTCATTTCTACGGATGTGCATTTTGGAGAGGTTGTGATGGTGAGTCCTAGGAACAACTTCAAAAGATGTAAAGATGTTCTACAACCCATGTATAAAATTTATCCAATAATGGTATAAAATGTAGCTAGTCTGGTTAAATTTGGAGGACTGCGTGAATTATCTTTTTTGTTATATTCAGTGCAGCAAACAAAGCAAGTCTCTCATTATTCCCGCTGCATTTTCCCGCATAAAATCAAGGAGATTCCTGAATGTCATTTATGCTGATTGTTAGAGCGTTTCTGCCAGGGTGTGTTTGCAGATATTGGATGGCTCATCTGGCATTAAAGAGCTTCTTGAGGAGTTCCTTGGCAGCTGGAGCTATGTAGATGAGAAATACTATGTTCATCTTACCAATGAACCAAAAACCGATCTCAGTTTAAGTTGTGACAAACGCCTTCTGTTGGAAGTTGAGGAGTATCTGAAGGTCGTTGAGGTCTATGTGATTATCTTTCTTGGGAAAACAGTGGGCGATGTAGACCGCTCCATCTCTTGGGTCGAGAAAACTTCAATGCCGGAGGATAAAAAGCAGGTAAAGTTATCCGATTTGGTGATGTTGTCTAGGTGAAGGTCCATTTCTAATTTGGAAATTCCATTTGCGACCTGTTATATTTTATGTCAGTTTATGATGCATCTGTCGACTCCTGTCGTCGTCCGAACTTGGACGTTTAAGCTGAAAAAAATTTTAGACCGCTTGAAAGATGTGATGACCTCCAACTGGGTAAATCTTCAACTTGAAATGTCAATCTATGTTGACTGGGGTTTCTTTTGTTTTGCTTTAGGACTTGCTTCGGAGATTGCAATCTCTATATAGTTTGAAGACCACAGCCTCATCAGCAGGTTTCTCGTCCCATCTAATGGATGAGAATGAAGATCCTAATCTTATGCAAGAAGAGAAGTTTGATGGATTCCCAAAATCTACAGAATCCGGATACAAGAAAGCATCACAAAATCAAAGGCAGGAAGTTCTGAAGCTCTATAGCCAAGTAGAGCCCTGTTTCTGGTTGTTCCAATCAGTAAATTTGAAGTTTGGTAATATTCGAATTGGCATATCTAATGGGAAGATTCTCTTGGGATGTTTGTTCTTGCTTGCGTGGATGGTTTTGCGAAGGAACCGTTTAAACTTTAACAGGTTAGCCTTTTATCTCTTTTATGGTTTTTTTGCTGTTTTTCTTTTTTTTTGTTTTGATAAAGTAAATACAGAGAAAGGTGATGTATGGTTTGTATGCTACTTTAATATGTGTTTTTGTTTTCTAGGTGTTTGCTTGAGGTAAATGTCGTGTAGGGATGACTAGTTGTTAGCGTGTTATTACCATGATATGCTAGTGGATAATTAGGTAGTCTGAATGTGTCCCCAGTATTCAACAAGAAAAGGGGCTATTTTATATTAGTCATCTTCAGGAATATGACCACTCATACAAATATAGATGATGCGTGTTGAGATTATGAAACATGTCTATGAATGCCTGGAGCATTTCTCTTCATGATGTTGGTTTTCAGTTTTTCACACCTCTGGTTACTTTGCCATTTCCTTCGTTCTCTTGTGTAGCTCAACTTTTGGTTAATGGTGTTTAGCTACGTTCCACAAACACAGGTTGGCAATATAGTCTGGCCTGTGATCATGTTCCATATCAGATTGAATTGACTTGCTGTACCTCCAGTTCCATTGAACTTTTTCTCATTACATGGCATTGTTCCTCACTGTGATAACGGGTCCCTTGTTCCCCGGGTCTTTTCCTTTTGAGGCTTTATCAGTTCCTATTTGTACTGCAGCTATGTCAAGATGCAAGCATTAGCCTTGAAGAATGCACTGGTTGATTTTTGGAGACTCGCATTCTCTTACCAAGTCAATCCGCTGGCTGCAGTTCAATCTCTCCCTTCTGCAGCCAACGTTCGTCACTAAAAATGTCTGTTGTTTGTCACATGATAAACGAAGCTGGAAGGTGTGTTCATGAGAGGGATACCCTGGAAGCATTCCCTAATCATTGGCAGCCTTGTCAAAATAAATTTTCATAAAGTAGTATCTCGTAGTTTGAGAAATAATTTTGTACCAAACAATGTAAAGGAGAGGGGCGAACACCCTAGTCTGGAGAAAATAAAATCGGTTCACCATTTCTATATGCGCATCCGGATGCAACCCTGCATGATTTTGCGATACTGTTCTTGTTTTGTCGGACAAGTGGTTGACCTGTGATTGTTATCGACAGTCCTCAAAGAGAAACCGAGGTGCATCATCTTTTGCCGCTGCCCTGAGCAGTCATATAACCAACTCATTTCGTAATATCTGCCGGAGATGCAAACATAACTGTTGTAGGAAGTAAGATGATCTTGAGGCTGGATGGATCTCTGACCATTTCAAGTCGAACTCTCCTCTTTTGATCCTCTCCATCCCCCCCGACTTCCTAGCAAATCTGCTAATATTAGCAAATTCTCTCTTCCTCCCTCGCTTCTCTCTTCTCTTCCGCCGATCATTCCCACCTGCAATTCCAAACTAACCCTTCCCTCTAATGGGCGTGCGTGCCGCCCCCATGAGTGTGCATAATGCCATGTCTTTGGCCATGGCTCCTCGTGGCCGATTCTTGATGACCACCTTGCTCGTTGTCATTGTCCTATTGCAGGGAGTGCCTTTTGCCCTCCAGGCTGCATCCACTGACTCGGATGCCCTCCTCAAGTTTAAACAATCCATCGTCGACCCCAAAAACGCATTGTCCTCCTGGGGTGGATCCACAACGCCATGTGCGGTCGGCTCTGATAAGGCTAACTGGGCTGGCGTTAAGTGTGCGGGGGAAACGGTATGGGGCCTGCAGTTAGAGAGCATGGGGCTTAGTGGCCGTATCAATGTTGATTCCTTGATGGGGTTGTTGGCTCTTAGGAGTTTCAGCGTGATGAATAACCAGTTCGACGGGCCGATGCCCAACATTGCAAAACTCGGCATGCTGAAGTCTGTGTACCTGTCCAACAATAAATTCTCAGGGCAGATTGCTGACAATGCGTTTGCAAATATGCTGTCGCTGAAGAAGCTGCATTTGGCAGGGAACGGCTTCACAGGCGGGATTCCGTCTTCATTGACGAATCTGCCCAAGCTAATCGATTTGAGGCTGGAAGGGAACCAGTTCACAGGGACGATTCCCGAGGTTAAGCAGAAGGATCTTCAGGAGTTCAATGTGTCTAGCAACGATTTGGATGGATTGATCCCTTCTTCGCTCGTGAAGATGAACTCAAGCTCATTTTCAGGTGACCCTTTTTCGTTCTAGATCAATCTCGACCAAAGCGTCAATGATCAATGCTCATCTGCGATGTCCAAATTCTGACTACTTGCAGGGAACAAAGCACTGTGCGGACTGCCACTAAATCCATGTGCGGATGCTCCCCCTGAACCCCCTGGGGAGAAATCCTCACACCTGAACATCATAATCCCTGTGGTCGTTGTCTTTGTGGTGGCCCTGATCGCGGGCCTCATCACCTGCATCCTAAGACATAAACGGAAATCCACTTCGGTGGAAGATCCACCTGTGCAGTCCAACCTCCAGAAGAAATCAAGCTTCCAGGAAGCAACGGACGGCAGGCCAGGGGTTAGATCCCCTGAGAACTCGAGCCATGGCAGGAGGGCAGAGAACGTGAAGCTGTCGTTCGTGAGGGACAACAGGGAGAAATTTGACCTACAGGACCTGCTCAAGGCATCGGCTGAAATCCTAGGAAGCGGGTGCTTTGGCTCCTCCTACAAGGCTGCCCTACTTGGCGGGCCTGCAATGGTGGTCAAGAGGTTTAGGCAGATGAACAATGTGGGCCGGGAGGATTTCCAGGAGCACATGAGGCGGCTCGGACGGCTGAGCCACCCTAACCTGCTTCCCCTTGTTGCGTACTATTACCGGAAGGAGGAGAAGCTTTTGGTCTACGACTACGTCGAGAGTGGAAGCTTGGCTGTTTACCTTCACAGTAAGCATCGTAACGGTCATTTCTGAAACTCGTCGGCCGCAAAAGTGTTAGACAACTAGGTTTCTCCTGGTACTGACTGGTGCTTCCGCTCTCTCCTGTTGTTTCAGGCAACCACACTAGAGATGAACCTTCTCTCGACTGGCCGACAAGGTTAAAGATCGTGAAAGGAATCACGCAAGGACTTTCGTACCTCTACAACGAGCTCCCGAGCCTCATAGCTCCTCATGGTCACCTCAAGTCCTCAAATGTGCTACTCAGCGACTCCTTCAAGCCTCTCCTAAACGACTACGCTCTCATACCCGTACTCAACCTGGAGAATGCGCGGGACCTCCTGCTGGCATACAAGTCCCCAGAGTACCTGCAGCAAGACAGGATCACCAAAAAGACCGACGTGTGGAGCCTCGGGATAATAATCCTAGAGATCCTGACAGGGAAGCTCCCAGTGAGCACCCCACAACACATGCAGAGTAATGCGGAGGATGGCCTGGACATATGGGTGAGGTCGACAATGGAGGCAGGTGACAGTGTGCTAGACAAGGAGATGAAGACAACGGCCAGCAATGAGAACGAGATCAACAAGCTTCTGAGGGTCGCCCTGGCGTGCTGTGAGCCCGACGTGGAGAGGAGGCCCGACATTAAGGAGGCGATGGAACAGATAGAGGAAGTTAGAGAGAAGGATGGAGACGACGAGTTCTACTCGATGAGATCGACACGAGCCATCGTTGACGAAATCGGGATCCAAGAAAAGAATGACGTAACGATGTAGAGAGGAAAGGGGGTGGCCATTGTTCCATTGCCTTTTCCGTTCATCGTTTGGATCATTGTAGTTCTACGCTTTTTTTATTTAATTTAGGGTTAGTCAAGGATATACGGTTAATTTTAAAAAGGAAAATTCGAATACGTTCGAAATTTTAAAAATTACACATTGTCGGAGAGGTTTTTTCGCCAATTTTTTATCCGAGACAAACTCATCTCTACTATTTCTTATCGAATTTATATTGGGTGAGATTAAACATTCACCCAATATAAAGACACTAGCGGAATACTCGGACAATAAAAGTTATGATGACTTAGATGGTCAAAGTGCCTCCCTAAATTATAAAAAAATGGTACACGATAATTCCTACTGTGTTTTAAGAAGCGTGTTTTCAATACAAGTTCCTAACCCTTAAATAGGGGCGGGTTTTGAATGCCCCCACTTCTGCCTTGATTGAATGCAACTATCTCTTTGTAAGGACATATTTTGAACACCCATATTCTCATATTTGTCTTAAGGATGAATCTTCAAGCCCGTCATTTTTTCTAAAATTAGGGGCGAATTTTAAAAATCGGGCTAAAAGTTAAAATTGTATTTAACGAATTTTTTTATGATTAATCGTGCATCAGTAAAAAATCTTACTTCTTGGTATAACGATTTCACCAAACCACTTAAACTTCGGATGCTGAATATTCACGTTTATGAATCTTTACAGAATAAACTAACTACGAACACGATGGCTTCAGGCGGCTTTACTAGCTTCAGAAGTATGAGAATCAAATGACATATGGTCGGATTATATATCATGTGGAGTAGGATTCGGAACTCAGAAGTATATCGTGGGTCATGTTCATTCGCATCCACGAGGAGGCACTGTCTCCGAATGACGAGGAGAGGTGGTCCCGAACTTGTTCTGATGTCCGCCGCGTTCGTCTTCTGTCATGTTGGTATCTGACACTGGAAGTTTTCCTACAGTCTCAAAGCTCCCGTAGAAGGAAAGGAAGTCGCTATCTGTGCTTGATCTCCCTGAGCTCATGCTCAAGTTGTCCTCGACCTCATCATGGGAAGTCCTGCCGCGGATCGACACGTCAAATAACATGGAAAGCTAAGGAAAGAACGTCAACTGACCGAGTGAATTACCCTGAAAGATCAGGTAGCGGAAGCTGATGATACTGCAGAGGTGGGGGTTGGATCTGTTGGGGCTGCAATATCGGAGGCGTGATCCACTTGGTTGCAGCCCGTGCTGACACGACTTCGCCTTTGTCTATTATGTAGACATTACAGAAGCTCGGTGCCAACCTCATCACCATCCGCGGCACATCCCCCTTCTTTAACAGCCAGGAGAAGCTGCCCCGGGAAGGTGCACCGAGGAACAACGCTTGGATATGATGACGTCTGACGTACTCGACTAATGCCGTGGCCACATCGTAATCCTCCAGCAACACCATCTCCGATTGCATCTGCACGGCCGCAAGAGACGCCACGATTGATCCCTCCCCCGACCCACCAAATAACAGAACAAAGAATCGTGAGGGAATCTCAGCGTCTTACCTTCTTGCAGACGCAGAAGCATCGGAACGGGATGAACGAATCGGGGGTATCAGCCGGCACGACGGCATGCGCGGCATCACCGGATTCCGCTGACCGCTGCTTCACGTGGACAAGCTTAATGACCTCGTCCCGGGGTATCAAACACTTCTCCAAGGCATACTTGAGAGTGAACCTGCTGTTCTTGTCACGGTCGACGGCCACAGCCACATTCGTCACGATCTCTCGTCGCCCTTTCATCTTCCTTGTTGTGCTCTACGTGCTCTTCCTTCCTTCCTACACCATTCTTGTTCTCCACGCCTTGCAACTTTTTATCTTGTGTTTTGAATTATGGTTATATTGGTCGAAATAGGGAGGGGGACATAAACCACTTCTCATTAAAAACGAACTACCAAAACATCCATTACACCCCTCAACGTAACTTGATTCGGTTTCTTACAAAACCTACGTTGTAATAATCATTAATAATAACAACAACAATTACATTTTGGATAAAGAGTGAGTCAACCAGAATTACAACTCATGTTAGTTATTAACAAATTTAAGCGTGAAATATTTTACATATATTTTTTTAAAAAAAATTTTAAAAAATCATTAATTGATAACGAGAGGTGGAGAGGATATGGTTCGTTATCCGCATTCTTTTTGTTCCTTTCTATGTTTTTCCTTCTTTTGTTCTTCTTACAACTTCCGTGCGACTTGGGTGGAAATGCGAATGGCTTCTTCCGCATCCTCAGCTCTGTCTTCCCTCCTTCCTTCACTGTCAACTCCTCCGCCTGGTAATGAAGTTTTGCTACACTTCACTCACTGCCGTTTCTTCCCGCCTCTTAACGTTAATCGTACATAAGCGGATAATGGCCACCCCCTTCTTATTTCTTCAATGGCGACAGGGTGAATGTCGTGGCGTACAGTTTCGATTTCGTTTCCATTCGTTCGTTAGGGACGCATTTAGTGCCCCGGAATCTCTGCCTTTCTTTTTGTAGTTTTATCCAGGGTCTAGTCAATTGAAGGGCAGCTCAATGCCAGCGGGGATGAGATTCGATGTATCGGTTTCCGATTCGATGTTTTTGCAGGTCTCACCTGCTGTCATCGCTCTTGTGCGATCAATCGGACGAGGCTGAGAAGTAGAGACCAGGGTTTCTTGGTGCACTGTTCGAATTCGGGATATGATGTCTCTGATCCTGAGGAAATTCGAGGAGAGATTCGTATGGTTAATCGTCGCAATGCTATCGGATTCACTTGCGGACTGCCTGCCAGTCTCTTCTTCTACTCGGTCGGTGCTAATGCGGCGGGGTTGCCTCCTGAGGAGAAGCCCAAACTATGCGACAGTGCTTGCGAGAAGGAGCTTGAAAATGTATGGTGAGATAACCCAGCCCTGTTCTCAAATATCTTCCACCATTATTGTTTTCAAGATCTCATCTTGGCTATGCCGTTACATGACCCTGCAAGCGTAGAGCGTCAGGAAGGCCTTCATTAGTTTTCTTCTGAGACGATGTGTTGTTTCCTCCATAAGGTGCCAATGGTAACTACTGAATCGGGTCTGCAATATAAGGATATTGTCATCGGTGAAGGACCAAGTCCGCCAATCGGTTTCCAGGTTAATACTACTGGTTCTAGTTTTGGTGAAAATGTTTGAGATGCGAGCCAACGAAGATCCTTTCTCCATGCTGGTGCTTGCTCTCATCTCAGGTGGCCGCTAATTATGTCGCGATGGTTCCATCCGGACAAGTATTTGACAGGTAAAAAGTTAACGACCTCCTGCAAATCTAAAATCTCAGTAAGCAGTTAGAATGTAATCTTGTTTCAACTTTCAGCTCGCTCGAGAAAGGACAGATATACATATTCCGAGTGGGTGCTGGCCAGGTACGTTCCATTACGACATCTAAATTTGCATCATCGACGGGGAATGTGATGGTCTTAGGCATTTTCTTGCAAAGTAAATGTTTTCTGATCAATAACAGGTGATTAAGGGGCTCGACGAAGGCATCCTCAGCATGAAGGTCGGAGGGAAAAGGCGTCTGTATATCCCGGGATCAGTAAGTTAACCCCAATTCTGCCATTTCGCGAAAGAAGACTGTTATTACTGGCAAAGTTGGTAATCAGTGTAGTGTAATGCTTATGATTCCAGTTGGCTTTTCCAAAAGGACTCACTTCGGCGCCAGGGAGGCCGAGAGTCGCACCGAGCAGTCCTGTAGTGTTCGATGTCAGCTTGGAGTATATACCCGGCCTGGACGATGAATGAGCTACCCAGTTCGTAACAGCCTTTGCTGCAAGCAGACTGCCGAGAAGTTTGCATTTCCATGGATTGGGATTTTTCAGAGCAAAGACGTTTTTTTGAAGCCAAATTGTGATTAGCCCTGTATCCAAACCAGAATCATGTATAATAAAGCTCGAGAAAGTCATTCAAAACGTCGAAATCATCAGTGAGATAATCAAGCTCCAGATTCAGAGTGTTGGGCAATGACCAGATCGCACACTCTTGCACAAACATCAATGAGATAATGTAGCACTACCCTGGACATGAACACGTGAACTCGTGACAACAGCGGTATTATTCCAAACTAAAATAAATGGACCTGGCCGCGCCAACAGTTTGCTTGAGGCATCGATTTGGACCAAAATTGCCTTTTTCAGCCGCTGTTCTCTTGCTGGCATGGAGTCAAAAGCTGTAGGCAGATTAACTGTCTATGCAGAGGCGTTTGCGGGCTCCTTTGTTGATGTTGCAACAATTTTCATAGGCTGACAATAAGATAGATGTCGTAAAAATTGAGAAGACAATCCACAACACAGCTCTCCAACGGGAACAAAACATTCTGAAACGATCAACCCATGGAAATTTAAGGTATACCATACATTGCATTCGATTCTTACCTCCCTGAGCTCATCCTCGTGCTTAGGAATGAAGGCGGTATCCACTTTGCCATTTCTGAAATCCTGCAGGAAACAAGCAGCGAATGCAAAACTTAATCAGATTCATAAAAATATTTGACTTTTCAGAGGTTTGGCACATAGTTCTTCACGAAAGCAAAATCCCCTTTGGCACCTCAATGTCAAGGATGAGCTTATGGTATTCGATGGTGGTGGGAACCCCTGCAACAAACATTGATTGCTGTCATTCTGATATCAGATGTGGATGGCCATCCATTTCAGAGTAAACAGGAGGGAGTGGTAAAGGGCATAAATTCTTTGGAGAAAATAACTAGTCCCAATGGTGTTGTTCTTACCTGTGATTATAGTGTCATCAAGGGCCCTCTTCATGCGTTCGATCGCCTTTTCCCTTGTTGGAGCCCACACAATGAGCTGCAATGACAATAGAGTAGCAAGAACATCAGAACAAATAATTGTAGGACCGAAGTAGTGGTGACACAATCACTGCTTAGGAAAACAGCTTCTATCCAAACAGTCCCGGCAAAACAAGCAACATAATCAGGTACTGCTTAAGTACCAAAACTGTCTTTGAGGTTGAGTTGAGAAGAAAGAACAATCTGGCAAACCTTTCCAAGCAGGGAGTCATAGCTTGGGGGAACAACATAGTCTGGATACACGTGGCTATCCATGCGAACAAATGGGCCTCCAGAAGGCAAGTAGGCTGTTATTCTTCCTGCAAGGGAAAGGAAAATGACACCACCAATTTGTTAAAAAAAGGAAGAGGAAACTTTATGCTTTGTGAACAGCACTATAAGAAGGAAAACTCATCAGGAAGTATAGAGCTGGTACTACAGCAAGAGAATCAGTATACCACAGTGTACCTGGCCCAGGCCGGAAACCTTTAAATGCATCTTCTGCATTGATACGACATTCAATAGAATGTCCTCTAAGCACAATATCTTCCTGAAGAACAACCAGAAATAAAAACACATCTGAAAAACGCCATCAACGATGTGAACAAAGGAGCCCGTGTAAGTTTCCGCGTCTGAGATTCATGACCTGCTTATAGCGGAGTTTCTCTCCCATAGCAACACGGATCTGTTCCTCAATCAGGTCAACCAAGGATATCATCTCCGTCACAGGATGCTCGACCTTAGACCAGAGAAAAAGCACAGTAGACAACAGGAGAAGCCAGTTTTAGTGCCTTGAGAAGCCATTAGATGGCACATACAAAGCATTTCCCACAAGATAACCCAGAAATTGATCTCACCTGAATTCTAGTATTCATTTCCATAAAGTAGAATGAACCTCTTTCATCCAAAAGGAACTCAACGGTCCCCACACCAATATAGCCAATGGATGCAGCAGCTGCAACCGCTGCATCACCCATGGCCTTTCGTAATTCAGGAGTCAATGCAGGAGAAGGTGCTTCTTCCAGTAACTTTTGATTCCGTCTCTGTAAACAAACTTCTGTAAGAAACAGAAAAACAAGTACCAGAGCCTCTTCCAAAAACCCAGGTTTAGTTAAGTCTCTTATTCTAGACAGGCATTGCCAATATAACGGTCAAGAAAAGAACAACAACTGCAGACTAAGTGACAATAGATCTCGGCATTACCGAGGACAAGTGACTTTCTATAAACAATTTATAAGAGGGGGGTCCTCAATGTACAAAACTCAATGATCAGAAGGGAACTCAATAAATAATTCCCAAGATGCACCCAGTGGATCAGTGAAAAGCTGAAAATTTAACAACCTCGACTAGGTCATTTCAAGATAGGAATGACAACAAAATTTATTTAGTGATCAGGAAATTGCATATCAATGCATCAATTTTCTAAATACTTTGAGATGAGATCGGTGAAATTTATTGTGGAATGAACAAGAAAAAATCACATCACGAGACATGTCAGCATATTACTGTGATTTTACAGGATTTGGCAATCTTAATTTGGCAACAACCAAACAGAGACAGATATGAAACCAACAGGAATACCTGGATGCTGCAATCACGCTCCCCAAAGTGGACAACATTGCCAAATTTATCAGCAAGAACCTGCAAAGCAACATAAGAGAATACCTGAGAATATGGAAAGTGGAAATGGAGCAAAACTGGTGAAGTTCAACCACCTTTATGAACAAAGCATTCCCATAACCTTTGTTAAAAAATCAAAACTCTCTTGACTCTCTTCTACTCAACAAAAGCAAATGCAACATCTGGTTGGGTAATGTATGACATATTTCACTTTGAGGAAACAATTAGAGGAAAGAATTGCAGCACTATGTCGATCAACATTTGCAAACAACTAACAACAATCACTCAATGCAATTGAATGGAAAAAAGGCCCAGAAAGACAGAGGGAGACTAATTTGCACCGAAAATAGCAGAGAGGCAAAGCAAGTGAATATCTTCCTACTCTGAGCCAACCAGGTCATATTACAATGTTCTCTAAGTTTTTTTTATATAAGAGCTGATCCCATAATCATGTTGTGTTCTATGATTAACAGCATAACTAATTAGAAAATAGTTCAATGGTTACCCAAATGAGAAACATTTCCTGAGAACAGCAAAAATGATTACTCAAGGAGAATGCCATGGTAATATTTGTTGCTTGGAACTTTAATAAAGGCATGAAGAAAGGGAAATGTCAGTACCTGAAATTCAATGTGACGTGGGTTCTGAATATACTTTTCTAAATAAACACCATCATTCCCGAATGCGGCTGCAGCTTCACTCTTGGCTTGCTGTCACAGAAAGGCATAAACAGACTTGTTAGGCTAAGGCTGAAGAAAATCTTATTTCAAAACAGGAATAAAACATTTAACTGATGTATATAACCATGTATTGTTTCTCATACTTTATGTTATATAGTCGGTCTCCATAAAAATAGTTAAGAGTTTCTATCATTCTATCTTTATTTGAGCACATGCATCACAGATTGTAGAGTGGAATACCTGTAACAACTTCACGAACTCATCAGGATGTTTGGCAAGTCGCATACCACGTCCTCCACCACCAGCTGTTGCCTGTATTTGAAAAGTAACTTATTCCTTCATAAGAAATTCCATTATACCCAATCAAGTAAAACTTATAGATGCTTTAAACATTTAAACAGAAGACATTTCCTAAAGCACAAACTCCACTATTCTTAAAAAGAATAAAGGTGGATATCATTATTAGGAACAGACTTTGCCATGAAACATAAAGCTGACTAAGCATATAATGTCCTTAATACAGGGAAATTCACCTTAATCATCACCGGATAGCCAATCTCATCAGCAAGTCTGATTGCTTCTTCTGTGCTCTGTTAAGATAATCACATGGCCTTATTAACGAACAATTATTGAATTGCGCACTTATATTAAACAAGAAAATGGCATGTCCGAACAGCCTACTTGTAGCAAGCCATCACTTCCAGGTACAGTAGGAACTCCAGCATTTTTCATTGTGTCTCGGGCTGTTGATTTGTCACCCATAACTCGAATACTGTCAGGCTGCAGAAACAAAGAGGCGTGCAGATTTATATTAATATATCATGTAATGATGAAATACAATGCAGCTCATCCAGGAAAATCATATGCGATTTCAGTGTAAGTCCAACCCTGCTCTTCCTCAGAGCTCATTGTCTATTACCATAAAAATAGTATTCTTTTCTGATGGAGAATAAGCAAGATAGGAAGTTTATAGAGATCAATTAAAGTATTATAGTAGATTTTGCAAGACTTAGAACATACTTTTTCTGAAATTCATAAAATTTGTATTACCACATTTTCTCACAGAATTTGTTAGTCTGGAGGCCAAGTCCAACTCTAACGCAAGAAACATAGAAAGATGTCACGTATATTCAGCTACTGGCCACAGAAAGAAAGTAGTCATCTAGCTTAGGTACTGCCGTACTGGCAATAGAGACTAGCGAGCATCTCGACCAAATTAGCTAGGCTACGCAAGCACTTGTAAGAAGACTCTATTTATCCATGTTCATGGAGAAATCGCCAGAAATGGAAGGCATCCTAGACCAGCAGTCTCGCTTTGCACTTACATTGGGTCCTATAAAGTTAATCCCATGTTCTCGGCACATCTCAACAAACACTGCATTTTCCGCAAGGAAGCCATATCCAGGGTGAAGCATGGTGCACCCCCGGCTAATGGCAGCTGAGAGAACATTCGGAATCAATAAGTACCTGAAAATCACCTCGGGAAGATTCAGTCAGGGTGCTATCATAAACATTAAATGAGCGAGCAAGTAAAATCATCGTCAATTCAAGCATAGAATATCAAACATTGAATCATCCAAATGACCATCTTGCCAAAGACTAAATTAACTGGCGAACCTGGTTACATATCAATTCATAAGTCATTTTTATATGAATAGAAACTTCTCCTGATTAGGAGATATCAATATCCAGAACACGATCTTCCTTTTCACAATTTTAGCCAGCCTGGCTAGGCACAAATGGGGAAAACTTCTCATCAAGGCACTTACGATTGGCTGCTTGGGGCTTCACCAATACAAACCCACTCATCAGCCAACTTCACATGGAGTGCATCTTTATCGATGGTAGAATAAACGGCTACACACGGGATACCCATCTCGTGTGCAGTTCGAATAACCCTCACGGCAATCTCACCCCTATTCGCCACGAGAATCTTCTCGGACCGGCAAGTTACAGTCAGAGCTTCCCCGCGCCTCTTCGATGTATGGCCGACAGTAATGGCTCGAGCTCTCTGTTTTGGGAAATTCACCCTACTTCCCACGAGGAAGCTGCACTGCGAACTCTGGATTTCGCCAGCCTTTCTGAAAAACAAACCCTGCACAGCAAAATGGGTCGAAAACAAGGAAACGATCAACCAACTGATGTAGCCGACAACAGGCCCCGCGCTTCGACTACTCCACATGTGATACCACTAGAAAGTGACAGAATCACTCGACAAAGGAATCGCCTTTCCCATACGGATCCCACAAACGAGGCCCCGTCATCATAACCCCGAACCCCCCCCCCCCCCCTAAAAAAATGCACTCAAAGACACAACGCCCGCCGACCCAGAATTTCAAACCGCAAACAAATAGATAGATAGGCAAATGCGAATGACTCACGGGATGCAAGGCGAGGGATTTGCAGGCAGGGAATGTGGCCTCCATCTCTACGCGATGGCAAAGACAGAGAGGAAGACGAAGAGGACAAGCAGAAATGGGGAAGGGGGTGATGACCGAATCAAGAAGGGAAGGCTAAAAAGCAGGACAGAGAGGGGAGGAGGGCGATGCTTTCGAGGAAGAACCGCGATTGAATTCTCCGCCCAACGCTTCGTGTCTTCGTAGTTGTAGTTATTATAACATCCTCGTAAAAACTGTCCTGACTTCTTAAGTTCAGTGAGTTGCAAACTCAAAATTTCTCAGACGAAACCAATCTGCCTTCGTTCTGGTATAAACATTCGATAAATGATTATTTTATGTACGTTCCATGTAAACCAACTTTCTTCGTTCCAATTTCGAAACAAACGTTTAAATTTTTCACTCAATCATTACAATACATGTTACTACTTAGGAAGGATAGCCCTACATGATCCAACGACAACTCACATTCATTCATTTCCTCCTGCTACATAACATGAACAACAGGAATCGGCATGACTGCCATTCCTTTCCGCTTTCCCTGATCTCTAATCTCTCCGGGGTTGGGATATCGTCCCCAGCTGCACAGCCGCGACCCTATTGACTACGTACGATCTTTCTTTCTTTGACAATGGTCCGCATCTGCTGCATTTTAAGAGTCAGTGTCGTGTGACAGTTGTGCATACACTGTCAAAGTGCGAGATTGCTCCTGACAAGATGCTCGTGGAAAGATCAAGCTCTTTGGTTCTGCTGACAGGACAGATGAGTGTGCGTGAGAGGAATATATCTTCAGATGTTTCCGCCGTCGGAGCTACTGCAGGCGTGATTTGGGAGCACACTGTTACTGACGTCTCCATCCAGACTCATCTGCTGTACTTCCTGAGGAGATAGGATCTTGATGCACCGGACACAGTTAACGAACTCCCTGCAGCAAGCAGCAGAGATGAGTGCTGTTTTAGAAATGATCCCACGGATGTATGGCCTATTGGATCAGGCAAACGTGTGGAAAGGCTCTGAACTTACCCCCAAGGATCATCACCTACTAACAACACATCGTTCTCGTGATCTACATAAACAAGCTTCCATCCTATTCTCTGCCCATCTTCTAGCTGCCCCTCTATGCCAAACCTCCGAGCCAAGTCCTGTTTGAGCTCGTCATAACCTGAGTAGCGAGCGATGTCGATGGATCTCCCAACAGCTCCACGTTTATAAACCTTTAGTGGAAAACCAGAACGGAATCAAAATGAATCTGAAGAATTTTGAAAGGACAGGAAAAAAAAACTGGCTATCAAATAATTCACTTAGCCTTCAACCAGTTAAAGCTAACCTTTGTGAACGTGCGCATGCGCTGAAACTGTGGCGGCGGAGCTCCCCAAGGACCACGGTTCAGGACGGTGCTTTCATTTATGGGGGAATCCATGGATGCAAAACCAACCTCTGCGACACCAAATGATTGGGAAACCATTGAAGACGATATCCGGTGTGTGTGTCTTTCTGGTTGTAGTCAGCAAGCAAGGCTGCTGACGGAAGTTCGCCGGACAGTTCTTTCCCAAACCCCATAATACCCTTCGCCATTAGAGAATCCGCATCCATTGGCAATCCAACCTGAGCATCAGAACTAGAACCAAAGGCAGTACAAGTTCGAATATGTCCCTGAATATCTCCATCCTGATTGGCATCTCTATAAAGGATCGAGTGCTGATTATATGAGGCAGAGTTGTGTTGCAAGTGCACATCGTTCTGAGAAAGGCAAACCGAAGTTGTGGAAGAGGACGCATCCAGGTAATCTGACTGAGCTGCAACAGGATTCACATACGTTTGAGTGCCGAATGACCCGTGGTTTTGATTTTGATTCTTGGATCCATTCAAAGAGGGCTTCAGTTCAGACTTCTGGAAGTCTTTCATCGTGTTACCGGCAGAAGATCCAACCGTTTCTAAAATACTCGGACTCAAGAATGTACCAGCCCCATTCACCAAGTTTTCATTTAGTGGCGTGCCATGGATGATCCTTCTATTCATCATTGACTGGATCCCAACCATAGGTTGACAATTGTTCCCAGAGGATGACATGGGACAAAATGGCGCATCATCTGTAATGACAGATTGCCCGCCTCTTCCGACCCCACTCAATATACTGCCAGCAGCATTAGAAGCTTGATTGGTCATGTTGTTCGGATGATATCCCATATTCCCAGGAATTTCATTGACCGGAATGTGTTGCTCTGGCTGAGTTGTTATAGGCTGCGGCTGATTTGAGAACTGAATGAATTGCTGGCTGCTACTTCTGATCATTTGTGGTTGGATGGAAGTTGACTGAGACGAGCTTGGCATTGCTTGAGACATGCCTCTCATCTCGCTTGGAGCAATGGTCTTGGGAACACAATGTGAGGTGTCCAAGCGTTGCATCTGGTCCTGGGAACTAATAACGGCAGATTGCTGTAGGTAAGACTGTTGTGCCAACAGTGACTGCTGCTTCTGCTGCTGAAGCTTCTGCAGCAGGTGAAGTTGAATTTGGTTGTCGGAAACTTGTAATTGTTGATTCATTGGATCGGGCAGTTGTGAAGTCAAGGCATTCAGTTGCTCACTCTGTCTTACGAGGTCCGACTGCTGCGCCTGGTGCCAACTTTCAGGAAGGTTACTACTCCCATGTTGTTGGTTTTGATTCAAGGATTGCTGCTGAAGAACCGGAGCATTGGGTTGGACCAAACTTTGCGAATGAAGTGTTTGAGCCTGACCTTGGCTCGACGGAATGGTCTGGTCAACTGTGCTTGGCCTTGGATGCTGACCCACTTCACCAACCCGTTGCGGCGGCAGTGCAGCAGGGCTCAATGTGTTTGGGGCTGATGATTTCGCGAGCTGATCGAGCGTCTGTTGGGTTAATCTCTGACCAGAGAAAAGTGCAGTGCCGGAATGAGAATTCTGCTGCGTTGAAAATACTATCTGGCGAGAAAGATCCCCGGCGCCCGGATTTTGTAGGACGGAACTAGGTAACGATTGCAGGTAACTGTGTGGAATTGAATTTGTTAGGGAGGGATTTTGCTGCATGTTCATCCAGTGCATTAAGCCTATCCCAGAAAGGGCCTGAGTATCCTTCATGCTAATATCATCATCAAGCCAAGGCATTGTCCTCTTAAAAATGCCATCCAAATCCGAGAAGTCGTCAACTGCAAAGTAAGTAGTTTTAGATCATCAGTTCTCCTCATTCCCCACAGAAAATTTGAAGAAAAGAAGCTCTGACATTGCTGAAAATTTCTTACTGGGAAAGCCCGGTTGTCGAGGTCGCTTGGATCCGAAAAGCGGAGGAGGGCAAATGAAGAACGGAGCAGTCACAGGCTCAATTTCCCAGATCGAGACGCGAGTTCGCTTCTCACCGGCAGTGGATTCATCCCAACCAACCTGTAAGAAAATCATGGCATGGTGTTGGGATTTACTAAAACTCAGGTATAAGGGACTATGCACCAGGTCCAGTTCTATACCTGTAAATTGCGCCACTGAGAATTTTTCCACCTAACAGGATCGATATCGCTGATTCCTGTTATAGTCCCCATGTATCTGAAGATAAAACAGATTATGTTTTTCTAATTACACTCGGAGAGCAATTATTCGCATGAAAAGGAATAACCAAGTATATATGGTAGATATGTTAAAAGAAGCGCAACCTTCGTGTTCCTGACTCTTCAGTCTCGAACAACATCCGGAATCGCATTCCTAAGGATATTTGGTTGCTGTATACTGCCTTATAGTATCTCGCCAAGGGAATAACAAACTCTGACAGGCTAGCCCTGAAAGAATAAACCTTATTTAGGAAAAGCTGGTTCAAATAATATCACATGGACTAGGAGTGGCAAGGCTGATTAAAGAAAGACCAGCCTTGGATTGTAAAACACGGTGAAGGGACTGTTGTTGGCAGCAGCATGGGCTGCTGCCGCGAGGATGCCAATGTGCATGCTATCACTTGACAATACTGATGAAGATAAATTGGTCGGCTGACGGTTTGCTCTCCTGATGCCCAGGAGCAGCTGCTGCCTTTCATCTCTACTCACCCACCATAACACGTGAACATTACAAAATATCATTTGAATCAATATCGCGAGCTTCAAGATGTAGATATTGATTGAACCTAGAAAGAACACCAAAAGAAAATGATGCCGCGATAGTGCGGCCGGAGTTTTCACAGTACTTGGAAGATACTCAGGTTTAGCTTTAAATTACCTTATGAAGAGGACAGAATCTCCTGCAGAAAGCCTCTTCCCGCTGACAAATAAGCTCCACCCAGTTGTAAGAAGGTGGCGTTTTGGTTGTCCTGTCACAAAGAAATCATCTTGTCTACATTACATGTATATTTCGTGACAACAAACAGATGCCCACCGAGTTAGTTAAGACAAAAGCAACCGTAGAGGAACTAAACATGCAGACAGTGACATACCACGGAATATATGACGAAAGTTCCACACATTATCATGCAAGTCCCTCGCAACAAGCTCTTGTGCAGGTGGTTGCATCGAGAAATCCTGCCAAGAAATTCAGAAGGATTTTAAGTCCAGCACGTTATTCTAGTTTTCTGACAAGTACTGAAGCACAAATACAAAAATTAGTAGCTCACAAGAGGAGGAAAGATCTTCTCCGCTGCACGGCGGGGTACGGAGAAACCTCCATGGGTGCTGGTATCACTTGCTGTCAATGTTTTGCAAAAGAACTCCGGTTGCGGCTTGCATGACTTGAGAGCAAGATCTGATCTCAGCAAGGCCTCCTTGTCAAACTGCAAATTATCAAGCCCTAGTTTTAGCATGAACGCATCAACAAGACCTAAAGTGCAGAAGCCATTACTTCTGCTCCCGGCTCTATCATCTATCTTCTGGCAAGCATTATCAAACATGGGTCAATGTGACACTGAATATTAACCAGAAAGGGAACTCACACTGGGGACAGGTTGGAGAGTCATCTGAGCGAAAACTTCGTCAGTCTCGGGGTCTGCCTAAAACAGGAAATCAAAAGTTATATCCAGTAAGAATCACGGATTGATTCGGAGTGGTGAACGAGGAGAAGTCGAAGTAGCGCTACATGTAATGTGATGTTGTGAAGCAGGCAAAGCAGCTTGGGAGGTAGGTTCGGGTAGTTTGGAACTTGGGCATCAATATCCTTTTTCATGGATGCAGCGACCTGGGAAAATAATAGCAAAGAAGGTGTCACCAGAAAAATGTAAGCACATTAACGGGTATATAATTGCAGTATAGCAGCCTGAAACTGCAGGTTTCGAATAGAAGTATCTTTCAAGATATAGATAACGCATTTTCAAAGCACAATCCACTGGCTAGTTAGCTCGGACATCATCAAAAGGTATGGCCATCCACATAGCCGCTAGAAAAGTTGACCTAAACAACCAAGTGATATGCATTAGAGAACAATGATACTAGTAGATCCATGGTTAAGCTGGACCAGTCGGATCATTAATCGTCTTAAAAACAGCACATTTTGATGCAAAATCACACAAGCATGTGAAGCTGCCCAACAAATCAACGGAAATTGGTAAGCAAACAGACAGGCAAACGCACGAACAGATGAAAAAGGGCAGGCTCATTTCATCAAACACATACAGAACGAACAAAGAGCAAGAAGACAACACCTGCTCGCTGTGGCCTTGAGGGAAGTAGACGACATGGGTCCCGGCCGGCGGCACGTTCGCCAGTGGCCCCGCACAGGCTTGCCATAGCTCCGGGTTTATCACGTTCTTCTTCTCCGCAGCAGCAGCTGACCCTGAGGTCCCCGCCCAAAAGAAAACAAAACTCAGATCGCCTCACTGTTAGTTCCTTCTGAACCAATAAGGGGACAGATCGCTAACCTTCCAAAGGAGGTGCGGCAGTCGTCGGGGCGGCGTAGGCGGAGGTAGCAGCAGCTGGCGCGGCGATGTTCCCGGTGGTCTTCATCGCCGGGGGGGGGGGGGGGGGGGGGAGCAGGCAGCAACGGATTAACAGCGGCCCATAATAGGGAGAATCACAAAAGACCGAAACTTGATCCCAGGAACAAAGTTCAGGGGGAGACGTAGAAGGGGAAGTCAACGGGGGGAAGTTTGACCAAATAAGAAAGAGAAGAAGGAATAGGAGGGTGGTTAAGGGGACAGAGATGATCTCTGGAGTTTGTCGTTGTTGGTGGTGGTGGTAGAGAAGACGACCACCCACCCCACAACCCGCGAGAGAGAGAGAGAGAGATGGTCCCCGTAAACCACGTTGTTGACGATGATGTCCAAAAGGAGGAAACAGGTAAATAAATAAAAATTGGTGTTATCTTACACTAAAATTTTACACGTACGTAAATATTACGATGACTTTTGTTAAAGGGAAAAAAGCATAAGCAATGTTTTCTACACGAGTTATTCGTGAAATAACCTAAAAATTTTCAAAATTTATAAAATCATATTTTTAATCGTAAAATACCGAATTTGATTTGTACAAGTTCGATCTTCATAACATCCATCGAGTTTAACTAATTCAGATAAAATTCGGAATTTGGTACTTTTGAACATTGAATTTTTTAAAATATTTAAATGAAGCCCATGTTAAAAACATTTAATTATTTACAAACCAAACCCTAACCATAAAGAGTTTTGTTCTAATATGACGTTGGTTTCCAAATTATTTCGCCAAGTGACCTTCTAAGTTTGGAAATTCCTCAACTAACCTGGTGAAATCGGCCTTACAAAGGCCGATTTTCTCATAGGCGAAGTGAAGTCGGCCTTTAGGCCGACTTCATCACACTTCATTAAAAAACGCCACTTCAATGAAGTCGGCCTTACAACGGCCGACTTCACTTCACTAAAAAAAAATAGGTTCAGTGAAGTCGGCCTTTGTAAGGCCGAGTTCCTTAGGGTGGGTTTTAAAAAAAATCGATCGGGGACAAAAACATTCTTGAGCCGCCGAACACCCTGAGCCTCCTGAACACACAGCCCCCGAGCCATTCGAGCCTCGACGCTGCAAACCAAGAGCCCTTGAGCACGACGCCCCCGAGCACCGACGCTCCCGAGCACCGATGTCCCCGACCACTGACGCCCCGACCCCTACGCTTCGGGACCAACGCCCCGTTGTTGCCCTCCCCCCGTTCGCTTTACGGTAAAAGTGTAATTAACTTTTGGTTTAATTAGTGGTTTGTTGAATTAGGGCCTAGGACTAGTTAGGGTTTTTGTACTAATTAGGGTAAATTAGGGTTTAATTGATTAATTAGTGTTTATTTAACTTATTACATTGAAATATTCCAATTCAAGCTAATTAACAAATAGTTTGGGTAATTGTAAAATAATTAAAGTAATTACCATAATTAACAACTAATCAAGCGTAATTACCATAATTAACTTAATTATCGTAATTAACAGCTAACAATTCAAGTTTAGTAAGCTAGTTAACATATAATTAAAAGTTACTTTGGCTAGTTATTAAGTAACAACAAAATGCCTATTAGCCTTATTGTATTAATTTTGAAACTACTATGTTCTAATTTGATAGCTCATTTGATTTAGGTATCGTGTTCCAATCTCGTCGATTGAGCTATTGATCTTTTTCAATGAAAATATTGTCAATGTACCAGATGGAGTTGGTTATGATAATAGTGCAGTAGCAAGAACAGAAATCCCCAAATTTGTCAATTACAAAAGTTTTGAATGCATTATATGCCAAGCTATCGGTTTGCAATCAGCAATTTCATTATAGATTGCGCATAGGCGCATTGGAGTTCAATAATGTTAATGTCAAGCATTATCTAGTGCATATTAAAACGGATAAAGATGTGAAATTGCTAATTAAGTTTGCTTTTGAATATCCAAGAAATATGCAACAAGTATATGTGTTATCCGATGTAATGGTGCCGCATGTTGAGGCTAGAATGGTGGCGGTACAGCCTAATGTGGAAGTGGATCGTCGTATGGTTGTTAGACGTCAAACTGCGAATGTTGAGGCTAAAATGGTGGTAGTAGAGCCTAATGTGGAAGTTGATCGTCGTATGGTTGTTAGACGTCAAACTGAGAATGTTGAGGCGAAAGTGGAGCGATGTTTTCCGGTCGGACAATGTTCTACTGTTCCGGTAGAAGTTGATCGTCATATGGATGATGTAGTTGGAAATGAAATGGTCGTGGCTGAAGTAGAGAGGTGTTATCCTGTTAGAACCTCAGACAAACAGGAGTCACATGTGGCGGGTTGTTTAGTATTGTTACAGATGTGGGCGTAGGATAGATTTTCTCATTTGTCTCCCCTTAGACGTCGGAGCAGGCAAAGGCAGGGAATGCCTTTAGCTTATCGATGAGGTGCAGCTCTTGATACGACAACTGTAGCCACGCATGTTTTATCGGTGATTAGAGAAGCATTCGACAGACAGAGTCCTCGACAAGTATTTTCCTTCGACTTTATGTTCTTTGAAGTTCTTGTGATTGTCAAAATTTCGTAGGTTGGTTATGTTGGGTCGTTTTTCAGGTTGTTTGGCATCCATATACGGATGAGATATGCGCTAGATTACTAGATTACTGCTTGGACGGTCAAGACAGCTGGCGAGCACGTGTACCACTGATTTGCTTCTCTATGGTTGAATGACACTATCCAGACAGAGTCATTCGCCAATTTGGAGACGAGCAACTCATACCCGGTACCTGCGATATTGAAGCATGCCTCCATCGGATTGATATGGACGGAAAGCAATTCGACAATTAGATGCACACCCACGCCAAATACATCGAGTTGTGGCATTACGGAGGTGGCCACATCGTTCCTTTATATTGGGGACGAGACGAGGACTACAATACGTGATACATGCGTCACTCTCGTCCACATCTATCACACATAGGCATCATGTTGAGCATAATGGTAAATACAATAACTATTATATTCATTAATGTATAAATTATTGTATTGATATACTTTCTTGGCAGACGCAACAAATGAGCGACATTTGTATTCGATCCGAGAGAGGTGACCCTTCGGAATTACAACACATTGCCAGTATCTTTAGCAGGGGCCATAGCTTCTTGAGAGAATTTACCCCGATGCGTTTGTATGGACGTGGTGAAGAGCCAGCGGACGAGGACGAGTTTGAAGCTGAGCCAGCGAATGAGGAACATGAGGAGGAGGAAGAGGAGCAGGAGGAAGAAAAAGTTGAGGAGCACGAAGACAATCAGGTTGACATGTTTGACGTTAATGAGTTCATTATGCAGTCGCAGGAGAATGAGATGTACCCGTCACTTGTGCTTGATCCGACTTCAGCGGATGCCTTTCGGACTCTAGTAGCATATGCCTCTATGTCATCCACTCCCGTGGCACCAAGGAAGAGAAGGAGAGATCGACCACCCATAGGTGATGCAGATGACTCTTCTTCTCAGCTAACGCAAATGAACTCTCAAGGGCGGTTTGAACTCTTCTTCTACACGCGGCACAAAGGAAGAAATTAGATTGATTGCGTACTTTGTATCGACTTTGGTTTTTAACTTGTCATAGTACTTCCTTTTGATTTAAACTTTTGTAAAAGATTGGTTGCATTACTGCCATTGCGTCATGAGTTCTATGTATTTGGTATGCATTACAGGTGTAATCGGAATCGGAATCGAAATTTATTTTTATTTTTTTTTTATATCTAAGAGTCGGCCTTTGTAAGGCCGACTTCCATGGGGAGTGAAGGAAAGCCGACTTCACTGAAACCTATTTTGTTTAAGTGAAGTGAAGTAAGGCCGACTTCATTGAAGTTGCGTTTTTTTAATGAAGTGTAAGGCCGACTTCCTTAATGACCAAAGTCGGCCTTTGTAAAGCCGATTTCATCAGGTTAGTTGAGGGTTTTCCAAACTTAAAAAGTCAGTTGACAAAAAATAACTGGAGAACCAAAGTCATATCGAAACAAAACTCTAACCCTAAAAGCATTATGAAAAAGCTAATGATTTTGGTGACTGTGGAGTAAGTCCGTGTGAGGGAGCTGGACCGGACCAGACCAGACCACGGAAGGGAAGAAGAGAGAGGTGTGGGTGGGGTGGGGAGGGATCATTTCATTTTGTGGTCCATTCTTGTCTTTAATGTTTTAGCCAAATCGGAATCCCGACAAAATAATAAAAAAAAAAAAACAAAACAAAAATATTTATGAAATAAGAAAAATGCAAAAATAAAAATGAATTTCCATTTATGTAGCCGTGGTTTACGTAACAACAAGTAGGGTGCGGTACTTGGAAATTAGAACAACCTACACCATCGGTTTAATTTTATATTTTCTTTTTTCCATTTCAAACCCTTAACTTGGTCAGAATCTCAAGTAATCACGAAATCAGTCCTCAGCATTTCTAGATCTAACGAATCTATCAGGGGTGGCAGAAAGAAAAAAAAAACTTCAAGAACAAACAACCAAACCCCGCCAAATAATCTTCGGGAGCTCGGCCAACCAATGCAGCGGCCTAGTAAAACGATGTACCCCTCCCTATGAGAGAATATCCCCGACGACAATATACGACACTGAAAAGGCTAATCCCCTCCAACAACGATCGCCACGGCGTAACCGTCTCGGGGGTTTGGAAGTCTTGTGTTAACGGGGGAAGAAGGGCTATAACATCAATTCGATAAATGAATCGGCAATTAACGAACAAAACAAAGAAAATCAAAACTTGAATAAAGAAATATCGCTAGTTAAGTCAATTCATATGGTGGTTAATTTCTTGTAATATGTAAAGCCAACGTATTATTTATTTATGAATTTCAATGTTAGCTAGGGGAGTATTCGGTCAAGGTAAAACTAAATAGGTATAATATGATCGATATTAAGACCAATTTTCGAATAAGGCCCGCCAATTTTAATAGTATTTTTAAATTATATCAAGTTTTTAAATTAGTTCCGAGACGATAACCTCAACGATAATTAATATTTCCGATTTTTTTTTTAAATTAGAATATAAAAAACTAATTTATTCAAAAATATATTTTGATACCGACCCGGCGGATTTTCAATTTTACCAGTAACAGAACAGATGACGGCCGTAGTGCGTGGGTGTTCAATTATTTAGGGCGATGGGGATGGGATTGGGTGCAGGTTGTTTCACATGGGACTGGCGCCCCCCATCACCCATAAAAATAAAAAATATTTATTTTGCAATAAGTGTGTACCAATTATAATTAAAATATCATTGGAGTAAAATAGTGATGTTGAAGAGGAAAAATGGATAGGAAATTAGTGACAAAAATTGCAAGGCCACCGGGAGAGAGAGAGAGAGACCAATTTAATTTACAGCAGTCCACCGGTACAAAGGTTGGTACCTCAATTTCTCTAGTTCATACCTTAAATTCGTTTCTAAGTTCGTATTCGAAGTTCAAATGTACGAAATTTCCTAAATCTTACCGATCTTCCATGCACGTTTTGGAGGGAGGGGTGGGGGTGTCTTCTCTTGGGTTGAATAAATATAAAATTTCCTCGGATCCCACGCCACGCCACACACAAACCTAACAAACATTTCTTTTCCTATCTTTCATCATCTTCTTCTTCTTCTTCCTTCTTCTTCTTAAACGAGAAATTTGAAGTACCTCCTCCTATGCTTACGTAGAAAAAAAAAATGGTTGGTTCGCCGCAAACTCCGGTATCAAGACAGAACCTCCAATGTTAGCTCCCAACACCCAACCCACATCCATATATCTCTTGCAGAATAAAAATAATATACAAAGAATATTATTTGCATTTTCTTTGACACTGACATGACATCTAATTTGAGAGGGGGGTTGGATTTTGATATTTGATCCGTCACAATGACAATCTTGACTTCATCACATGCACAACTTGGGAGGTGTTTCCCCTTACCCTAAGAAAATGGCCAATGCAAAAACCAAATGCCTCTGCCCCATATACAAGCCGGACATCATCCCATTGGAAGGAAAAGGTACACCCTGTTTCCATTGTCATCATTCCAACGTCCAATTACTGTACGCACCCATGTGCTTTTGGTTGGTCTACTCCTAACAAAAGAGGGGGGCTTCTAAACATAATTGCCCTCCCACGTGCATAAAAGTCACGCCTAAGCTTCAACCAACCCACCAACTATAATTCTCCTTCTCTCACCGCCCGAAAAGAGTTCAAAATTATAGGGCACATAAAAAAAAAATAATCGACCCAACTCTACACAAATCAATCCACATCCATCATAATCAAAGGGACTGAACTAATCCTTTTGACACACTCATCCGCCACCCCCAGCACGGCTGGAGAATAATATTTCATCATATCGGATCGTGCGCGCACCCGTCCAGAATGCATGTGACAACCAGGATCCAAATTAAGATAGAGAAGATAGACTGGGGGCTTCTACATATACATATGACTAATAAAATATTCGGGGACGGAGTTTAATATCCCTGGCAAAAGAAGATGGGGGCATGATGGTTTCTGCAGCAGAAAGGGGATCTGATGATCAGGGAAAAGGGAGAGATGTGAATAATATATAGCAGCAGGTATCAGGCAACCAGAGCAATTCATGACACCATGGCAACAACTAGCAAAAAGGGCCTTAAGTCGACAATTGGGCAATTTTGTTATCTCTTGGGGAAGAAGAGGAAACGGCAGCACAGAATTTGAACCGAGAAGAGAAAATAAAGTGCGCTGGTTCAGAATCAAAATACGGAGGTCGCAAACGATTCGAGTACATATCTGCGACAATTTTTCAGGATGGATTTCACGGTTGACACTTCAGAGGAACTTCCTGTATGGCCTGCCATAATCTTCGTCTTGCATATGCTGATACAAGAACAGTATGGGAAAATGTCAGTGAATTTGGTATTCCCGACCACACACTTTTTACTGGGGAGACAGTCCAAGAAGTCGAGGTGATTCCTTTACACGATACATATTCTTCAAAATGGGAAGTGCGAACGGAAATGAAAACTACATTAATGATGGTCATGCTAGGTAAGGTGCAAAACGAAATCCCTGACGACTTTCATCCCAGTTGAGTTTCAGGGAACAATAAAGCTTGACCAATGACAAAGCAACAATAGCGCATTGGATCCCAAGAGCAGGCAGACACATCTATGGTGCCATTTGTCCAGTTTATAAACAATACTACCAAAAGCAAAACATGCAAAATCCTCCATAACCTAACCGGAGTAAACTACCAAAACACAAAAGAAGCATGTAATAGAGCCAAATGGAGCAGACTATAACATTCCATTCCCAAGCAGAAGAAAAGGAATGGATAAGCAAATGGAAAAAGAAAATGAAAGACGAAAATCTAAATGAATCAGTCTTTGACTCAACAATGAAGAGGACACGTGCATTAATGGAGCCATGACTGCAGTTGGGAAACAAAACAACACAGTCACTCAAGAGAGTAAGGAAAAACTCTACCACATAATTTAACCAATGCACAGGAGGACTGTTCCTGAAATCAGAGGCAATGCACTAGCAACACTACAACCCTGACACACTCTAATTTATCTCCCCCATATGCACTTACTTAAGTGTACATCCCAGTCCCACAGGGCATCAATCCACATTGGGGCAAGGAATGTACCTTCCAACGGCTTAAAACACTCCTGGAAAGTTAACACAAACTTCCTAAGAGCATAAGTGTATGCAGTGCAGCGACTAGACTAGATATGCAGAATGGCCAACAACAGAAATGGTTCAGACAAGGCAAGAAGAGCCAATCAGCTGAATACTGACAGCAATCGAATTCTCCAGTAATGATTTGATCACTGCATTAAGTCTAGCAGAAGACAAGAAGAGGACAGGGGACGTACAAATTCCTTAACAATGCCCTTGTAGACCAAGAGAGGAACTGCAATGCCAAAAATCCCAACAAGGGCAAGGTTGCGACGAGACCAACGAAAGTTGTGCTCGAGGTTCTCACGGGCGGTGCTCCAATCCTCAATAAACTTGTTCTTGTGAGCCTCCATTCCCCCACCCATCCTGGCAGCCGAGAACTTTCTCTTTCGCCTTCTTCCCCTACGAGCCGCCAATGCCAATAAAATCAACCCTAGGAAACCACTCTCGCTCTCCCTACCCCCAAAAGTATAGGACTCCACCCCACAACAGATTACGACTATCAATCAGTTCAATTAAAAGCCCGATTAGGGTTCACAATCAAATCACCCTCGCGATTACAAGAAACACGACGCCATGGCGCTGCCACAAAGCCCTAATGACTCCAATTGGAATCAGAAATACCTTCAACTGACGATCGGTGACCTCCAAATGGATCGCGTGACAAGCAGCAGCGATCAGAGCTTCTGAACCTGGGGGGGGGGGGGGGGGGGGAAGTTTCGTTGATAATTGCAATTTAATGATTTTTCAATTAATGGTCCCGAATTTTGAAAATCCAGCAATTCCATCCTTGTCGTTCCATTTTGGAGCGATAGTCAGTTCAGAATGATCAGTCGCTTTTCGGCAAAGCCCATCGGACAAGCCGCAACTAAGCCTAACTAAGGAACTTCCGTAAATCTACTTCTCATAATTCATTGGGATGCTTAATGAATTAATCAATAGAAAACACAATATCAGCCACCCAAATTATTTTAACATAATACCCGTTAGTTTTGAAATGGTGATAGCAGTTTAAGAAATTTTCAATTTACTATCCGTACGTCATTATTCAGAACCGTTATTTTCAAATGAGTATAAAGGGGTTTTGATTAGTAAATCGCGATTTCAGACCGCGAACTTAAAAAATTATTTACCAATGTCGTTGTTCAAAGTCTTTCTAGTAAATTGAAAGTCGTGATTCTGAACAACGAGCGGTAAATTGGGAATTTTCCTAACTTCAACCGTATTTGACCATTTTTTTCCAAACAAAGGATAAATCCGGACAAAGCCCCACCCATCCCTAGTAAACACTCTGACTCATCATGAAAACTAATTTTAAAAGAACCGAACCCGAAACTCTTCGAACCATTACAATGACAGACAACAACATTTTCATGCAGATCATGTCTCCTAACAATGTAATGATGACCGAGTTTAAAGATTGTACGAGAAGCACAAATGCCTAATATTGTCATATGCGGAACTGATACGTCTCGTATGTCTGGGTAGTTTCACTAAACCTTGTGATCTTAACGACTTGCCCCCGCTTCATCCCGTAGTTTTTGGCCACATGATCGCTAAACAATATTTGAGGGAGCTGCAATATGGTGAGAAATGGGAGATATGCTCGAAGGTTATAACGAGTGAAAAAAGCGGGACTCCATTCAGGTTAACATGGTGTTCGCGTCGGAAACGGATCACGTCGGAAATATTTAGCACGAACACTCACTGATGTTCGGATGTGGTCGCCAGTAATGAAAAAAGATGAATTGTATTAATAAACAATGTCAAACGATGTCTTACAAACGAACGAAAAAGCTTACCACCATGAAAAAAGTAAAAAGATTGACGATGCGGGCAGTGGAAACGTCGTAGACTTGCTGCTGACGCCGTGAGCTTGCAGACTGGAGCGGTGGAATCTAATCTCTGACGGTGCGATGAACGGAGGTGTGGACGAAGATAAAGGTGAATTTGGGAATCAAGGGCCCTACGAGCTCACTCTGGCGGTAGAATGAAGGCGGATTTGAGAACCAGGGGCCCTACGAGCTCACCCTGGTTGGGAACCGAATGCTGGAAGTCTGAGAACTGAGAGCTGTTAACAATCAATGTACTTTTTGACCTTAGATGATTGTCGTGTCCTTTTAGAGAAGATCTTTTCCCTTTTATACTGAATCTGACGTGATCAGACTATGCACCACGTCCCATATTTTCTCCATCTGATTGAGTCGTGGTCGTCTTAAGTAACTCCCTAGAATCTTGGAACTGATTTTACTCCGGTAGACTCGGGCATCGTCTGAGCGGTCTCAGTCAGTTTGACCCTTTATCTCTCACAGACTTACTTGTCGTAGACTTAATACGAGTCTTTTGTTTATCTCAATGGGCTAGCATAATGAGTTTCTATACGGGCCATAGTTAAATTAGGCCCAAGATTTTCTATCATGTCAACACATGGAAGTCTAGGATAGGTCGTCTGTTCAGGTTGGGTCATCAAGGTTAGGTTATTCGTAATTGTCGAGTTCGTTAATGTAATTGGTAGCATTTTTTAGATGTACCTAAATTGTTTAGGTTGTCCGTCAATTGCACTTAGTTAGTCTATATAAAAAATTTATCATTCTTTTTGTAGAGTAATTCTTGGATTATTCAGCTAGTCGAGAAGACGACACCCAGAGTGAAGTATTAGTTGATGTCTTTCAAAGCGGATAATAAACAAGAAATTACTTTTTAAGTTTGCACTTACAAATTCAAGGCATATCCAACAAATTTATGTTTTAGGTGTAATGAATGAGATTGGACTAGTAGTTAGTCATTGTCCCATGTTAGTGTCATAAACAAGGGAGGTGGTCGGATTCAATCCGGTCGGAGAATGTTCTACTAATCCTTCAAAAGATGAGCGTCATATCATTGATTCTTTGATGGATTTAGAAGTGGATGTTCACATTAATGATGAATTATTTTAGATGTAAGAATTATGGATTTGATATGTCGGAGGATTATTACCTTGCAAATGATATTGTGACGATTGTTCAAGTCGGTAAAGGGTCTCATAGACGAAAGGAGAAACATTTATTCTTTTATAATGACTATGTCGATGATGTTAATCATGAGTATGAAGAATATGAGAATGATACAATTAGATACAAGAGTGATATGATTAAAGAATTCCATAAAGGGATGGGATTCAAAAATAAGAATGAACTCATCTTTACGATGAACAATTATCATATATTGAACCACTTTAATTATCATAATTTCGTATCTCATAAAAGTTGTGGTCTATTTTTTATTACGATTACATGAAGGATTGTTAGCGGAGATTATTGATGGGTTTCCACCGGGCGCAGAAGGAGCTCGCGGAAAAAACTATCCGAAAACGGTCCCGAATCAACGTGATACGTATAAATCGAATAGTAAATACTTTAAAACACGTACCTCGTTGTTGGTATGCGAGCTTCAAGAGTCTCAAACGTGACTTCTCTAGAAGTATCCACACACACGTCGTAACACGAACAACTCGAACTCACCATCGGGTGCTAGCCCTTCAGAGTTCTTTCCTTTATAATCTTCCTCAAAGCCGAATGTTTTTTTTTTTTCTTTCTTGGCTAAAGAACACCCACACACTAAATTACCGATTACACTCTCTTCTGTTTGACCCCAAATCTTATTTATAATGTAAGTTTCTTAATTCCTGGGTAACGACTTAGAATTTTAATAACTAAAATTTAACTAACAATCGCCAAATAGCAAAGCTATGCTACGATATAGAATAGGGAATTATGATTTCTTAAAATTTGGGTATAAAATCACATAATAATAATATAATAATAAATAATTATAATTATATTATTATAGTCTACAACTTAGACACATATTCGACCAAACTTAAATCCAACACTAGGATTTATTGCTACACATATTTCAGAATAAGTTTATAGTATAATAAATTCTAATTTTGAAAATTTATATCTTTTAATTCTAATATTCATTAGAATTAAATAATCAATGTCCGTGTCGACGTGCTTTTGCATGCGACCCTCTAGGTTCTATATACGAAGGCAGTGTACATCCATACACAGACTAAGGTACCATCTAACAACAGTTTTTAGTCACCCAACGTAATAGAATATTGTTCATGAACCAAAACCACTATGGACTGATTACTGTGTAATTCAATCTCTTCATCTCACCGACATCCCGATTAATTCAGTGCATCATGGGTCATCACTGAATTAATCGTTTTACTTGATTTTTGAGATATAATATATCTTAACTTGAATAATAAACATTCCTCCATGGACGTGTGTTTAAAATCACTGATATCTCAATCAAGTGGCCATGATGTTAATTTTCAAATCCAAGAGAGGGATGAATCCTATATCGTCTCAACATTATCCTCTCTACACTTCACTATACACCCAATAACTGTATTACTCATAATCCAATTAAAGACTGCTTATAACGGCATCAAAGTGCACAACTCCACACATAAAATAAATGTAGGTCTCAAGTCAGAAGATTAGTTACACTCGTTCAACAAGAGAAGTGACCAATGATGCTTAACATGTGGTATTCTCTATAAACAGGTCATGTCTTAACATGTGGTATTCTCTATAAACGGGTCGTGTCTTAACATGTGGTATTCTCTATAAATGGGTCGTGTCCTTTTTATCCTAAACTTGGACACCCCCAAATATAACTTGGACATCCATCCCTCGGTCTAACTCGACCTGAGCTATACTCAACGTTGATATAGATGTTCATGTCCCCTGTGAACATCTATTCAATCAAGGACAATTCTTGATTGACATATAATTAATCCATGGGACTTTACCATAAATTAATTACGAGCAGAAAAGTAATTAATAAATAGTCAAATACTTGCCTTTATTAATAACTATTCATGTATATTACAAAGTGTCTTGGCAAATATGTGCATACACTAACAATTATAAGCCACACAAAGGGCAAGTGATGATAAATTTGAGATAATAATTGTTAAGGAGCCACATAGTTGCCTGAACCCGCTTTTATCGAGAAACCATGAACGATTGGATTCAAACTTCACGGAGCCCTTATTTAGATAGTTTGTAAGGGAAACTCTCAAAATAAAAGTTACATTTATTTGCAATTTCGTTAAGAGAAATATGGATACGTTTATCCAGGAGAAGAGTGGGGTGCAAAGAGAAAAACAATTGCAATGGAGTACGGTGATTGGGGAAAATCTTACAATGAGTTGCCTCATTTATTGAATATAATTCGTAATTCCAACCTAGGTACATGCATTTATTTGACTTTTTACCTGTTATTCTATTCTCACTACTAACTGTAAGCTAATCATACTTTTTCCATAACAATGTACTCATGTGCCGTCGTCACGAGGATTCAGTGAAGAAAGTAGAAAGAGACCCTTGTATGGATGTTTATCTCAGACAAGCTGGCTTTTCTGGTATTGTAAAGTTACCTTTCATTCAGCTAGATTGGTCACTAATCATAGCTTTTATTAAGAGATGGAGACTGGAGACTCATAGTTTTCATATGGTTTTGGAAGAGATGACAATCACCCTCAGGATGTCCAAATCCATCTAGGATTGCCAATTGAGAAGGACCCGGTAACTAGCTTTATCAGTGTTGATTTCACCATCGTATGTTAGCATTTACTTGGTGAGGACCCAAGCGGTTATGATCTCAAAGCAGGAAGTGTGAAGATGAGCTGGTTAGCCTCTCATTTTGATGATCTTCCGGAATGGGCTACGAAAGAACGGGTACATATGCATATGCATGCATACATATTACAATTGAGTAGAGCCATATATTTCCCTTATAAGTCGGAGTATCTTGTTCATCTATTGTGGCTGTCATTGCTAGAGGATTTCGAGGTTGCGGGTCGATATAATTGGGGATCCACATGTCTTGCTTAGTTGTATATCAATTTATGTCGAGCTTCCCACATAGATGTTTCCTAGGTAGCTGGTTGTCTTATTTTGTTACAATATGGGCATATGATAGATTTCTGCATATATCGCCCCTTAAGCGAAGGAATAGACATGTAGATGGTATGCCACTTGGACATAGATGGGTAGTAGAGTTTGACACAAGACAATGTTTATGCATGTGATATTTGTTTATAGAAAGGCATTGGACATGCAGAGTGCAGAACATGTAACTCAATTAAGTCATTCTTTTCTATGGGAAGTACCTACATATAAAACAACTTAACTTACTTAACACTTTCAGGTTATTTGGCATCCATACACCAATGACATCCAATAACATTACCGCTGTCTAGACTGTGAGGACTCATGGTGGGCACGAGTTCCACTCGTTTGTTTCTGAGTGGCGCTTCTCAAATAGAGTCATCGGTTAATTTGGAGAACAACGGCTTGTGACGGTAGCTTCTGACACGGAACTCGTCTACATAGGTTTGACATGCATGGGAAGAAATTTGATAACTAGGTTCATATCCATGTCGATTACATCTCCATGTGGTATGGACGAAATAGCCATATTGTACCCTGACTTTGGACTCCGATACTAGCTACAATAGATCGTATACTCGTTTGTTTTTTTGTGGTAGAGTGGCACTTCCCAAATAGAGTCATCCTTCAGTTTGGAGAGCAATGGCTTGTGATGGTTGCTTCTGACTCCAACACTCGTCTACATAGGTTTGACATGCATGGGAAGAAATTTGATAATTGGGTTCATATCCATGTCGATTACATATCCATGTGGCATGGACGAAGTAACCATATTGTGCCTTTGACTTGGGACTCCGTTACTAGCTATGACAGATGGTATATGCGTTGCAATCGTCCATACCTATCACACACAAGCACCATGTTGCGTACAATGGTGAATATTAGGGGTGAAAATGAGTCGAGCTGAGACCGAATACCCCCAGGCTCGAGCTCGGCTCGATTAGGAACAATCCGAGCTCGAGCTCGGCTCGAAAGGCTCGAATATAGGTTCGATTTTATTAATTTTAGTATTTTTTATTAGTTTTATATTTTTTATTAATATTTATTATATAATATTATGCTCACGAGCGGCTCGTGAACCATCGAGCTGTAAGTATTTCGGCTCGAGTTCGGTCAAAGTCGAGCTTGAATAGAACTTTGACCGAGCCAGCTCGCGAGCGGTGAGCTTGATTATAATGATAATCTACTAAATAAACTAACTTTTCCTGCAGAGTCATCAATTATTGGAGATATCACTTCGAGCCGTGACATGCGACCTTGATGAATTGCATCTTATAGCGAAAATTTCACAATATAGTTTTAATTTCATGAAGGAATTCACTCATATGCGATTGTATGGACGTCATGGAGGACTAAACAACCGACCAGAGTAATAACATGAAGATGATAAGGAGGAAGCTGATGAACAAGAGGCAGACTTGGATTGGGATGTTGAGGATGAGGACGAGGAAGAAGAGCCTCACTTTGCTTTAGACGAGATTCTTCTTGACGAAGCCAAGGAATACACGCCACTCGTCATTGAAGGCCGACTAGGGGTGAGCATTCGGTGTTCCAAATCAGAACCAAACCAAATATCAAAATTTCAAATTCCAAACTTTTAATTTTTTGTTCTCCAAATACCGAATCGAATTCCAAAATTCCAAATACCTAAATACCGAAATTATTTAGATATTTCGGTTCAGTATTTGGATCTTCCGAAATTTTTCAGCCGGAACAACCTCGCAGCATGAGCTCCTCCACCAATGCGAACACCAGCAGCTTTCCCAGGAAAACTGAAATCAGCCACTCAATAATCAACCCAACAATCCCCTCAATTCAATAATCTAAAACAAATCAAACAACATCCAGAAGCAAGGCTTCCTCAAACACTAATTCGCGGCCAGGTGTGATGCTATGGGCGAGTCATTTTCCTCACCCGGAAATTTAAGTTTTCCCGAAGAGGTGCTCGTCGAGGTGTTGAGGCTAGACTCAGTGATCTGATGCTAGCGATGGAGCAAACTCTATCTCCGACTACGAAACCAAACACCCCAGGGACGACCGCCTCAACGACGTCGGAGTAATCACACTCAGGAATAAATGGGAGGGGAGCTGGACCAGCTGTCGCCGGAGCAGAGCTGTCGCCGAAGCGAAGGACCTACTGGAGTGCTGTCGAGTTGGGGAGGATTGAGAGTGAGAAGTAGGAGTGCCAACATAGCCCTCGGCCGTTCTGATAATTTCTATGAGCTGAAGAAAAGATGGGCTTGGGCATGGACTATGGGCCAAAAGCCCAAACATGAAATGAGTCCGATAATATTTCGGTTTGTTTAGAACATCGAATTAATTATCCTAAAATACCGAAACCGAACCGAAAACCGAAATTTGTTATAAACACAAAACCAAGCTAAAATTCGAATACCAATTATCGAATTCCAAATACCGAAATGTAAAAACTTCGGTTTGGTATTTGGAATTCCAAACTTTTTGCTCACCCCTAGAGTCGACTCTATGCGATGTCTACCTGACTCCTAATTTTGGCCAATCAACATTGTCAAACACTCCATCGGCTCCATTGAAGCAAAGAAAAGACTTTAAATTTCCAGTGATCCAAATAATGTAATGACCTCACAGTTGACACAGTTCACACCTGAGGAACGGCCACCGATCCAATGATTCTATGCCAAAGAAATAGACTATGTCCGCGAAACAACTAGCCATCTACTTATTTGGATAGTTGTTATTCATATCATTATTTGAGACTTGTTTGTATTGTTCTTATTTGAAACTTCTTTGGATCATTATTGTTCAGATCCTTATTTAAAACTTCTTACTTCGATTGTATTTTCAAGATTTTTTGTTTTCATCTATCTATACATGCTACTTCTATGAATTTCTTTTGGTTATTTACAAGCTATAGGCTAAACTCGAGGTCCTTAACCTTGAGTTGGACCTCAAGTTTTGTGGAGAACACAGCGAGGATAGAAATCTCGACTGAAGTTGACTTAGCAAAAGTAGAACCACTAAAACACCTGAACTTGAGGTCAAAGACCTCGATTTTGGGTTTCCTTAAAAAAAAATTCTTGAACCCTTAAAAACGAGGTTAAAAACCATGATGTAATCTTTATTTTAAGAAACTCGAGGTTTTAAAACTCGATTTCATGGTGGTCACCATAAACACATGAATTCGAGGATTCCAACCTCAACTTCCATTTTATGGACAAGCTATCAAGGTTAGACACCTTGATTTCTCTGAAAACTAAACTCGAGGTTAGCGACCTCGACTTTTCGGCTTATTAGGGGAATTTTGAAATTTTGTGCTGTAAACGATAAATTATTTTGTGGACTAACAATATTTAGGAATAATGCTCTCTTACATCAACCATCACAAAAACGATTAGATTGGATATGTCCACTCTAAAGAAACAAGGTCAAGTCGTGCAAAATTTATTATAATTCGAGAAACGTAGCCCAAACACATTCTTAACACACCAGATCATTCTAGTAAAGTTGAAAGAAGCCGAGAAAATAAGAGGCAACAAGAGAGCACTTATACTAGATATAAGACGATGTAAAGCCACATGACTCATCAAATGTTGCCAAAGAAGCCATCTTGGGAACGGTGTGCAATGGGTGACGGAGTACTGTCGGAATGATGTTAATGGGTGACAGAAAAATGACGAGGGTTAAGCTGAAGATGTGTTGAGAAACAACCATCACGAATACCAATTTGACCATCGTAATAAAAATGGCTCAGATAAGCTCGTTCGATCTACGGATATAGATACACTGCTGTGAATCATAACGATGACTAGAGACAATGCGAATGATACAGATACACCACCGTGATGCACCTAATTCAAATTACACATCAAAATCCATCAAATGAAGAAAGAGAATTGAAAGACGATCATGTATGACAAATGAGCTTTCTTCAAATTCTTCAATATCTCTAAGATAACAAAGTGCCTATATATAGTGGTCGCCCAAAACACATACATAAATGCTTACTAGAAAATTAAAGGTTCGCATAAAAAGTAGTACATGTACAACCAGATTTGCATGCACTAAGGGAAGAAATAATGATTGAAATTGTCTTGGAAAGAAAAACAACCGTTCAACTACTTCGCTCAAGTCAAATTTCTCAACAGTGTCCTCTGTCAGGCTGGTCGTTGAGCATCTTCGACTCGCTTTATGAAGGCTTCTCAAGTTGGTACCCACTTGAGTCAATTGAGACTTCATCTTGATCAACTGAAATTCAGCTTGAGTTGACCCCGTCTCGATTAATTGGCATCGTCAACTAGCTTCCTTGCTTGTTTAGTTGATTGTGAGTAAGGTGACCCTACTCAACCAAATTTGGATTGCGGTTTATTGAGATAAACCTTCTCCGCTTCACATCCCATTAAGTCTTTTCCAACAGTCCAATCCGACAACATCATGGAAGACGAGAGCTACATGAGAGTGTTTAACTAACTCTTATTCTTATTAATCCTATTATTTATGCGTACTTGGTCACGCGTTTTATTCACATTTTGACACCCACTTTAGAGGCTCTTTTAGTGTCCTTAGTCGTCTTAAATCGTCCCAGAACAATCCGAAATTATGCATTTTCTGAGCGTTCGGGACTCGACACCCTCAAGTCTCATTGTTTTCTAACGTATTCATTAACTCATTTGTTCAATACCAATGCGATTGGTTTCTCATAACGCACTTCCAAACAGTATATTTACATATTCAAAATTACAAAATTCCTTGCTCTTTTGAGGGACGTTTCCTCCCAATCCCAAGCCTCACGGAACGGGCCATGAAGATGGAGGAGGAGCAAGTCTTGTGGGAGCCCACGTGAGGAGGAGGCCCAGCCAAGGAAAGGATGGGAAGGATGGGGTGAATGGGAGCTCTCCCTCAATACCACAGAACCCATTCCCCAAGATTAGTGAGCCACCACTGTTAAGATAAGAGTCTTATTTGGGAAAGCTATTGTGGGAATTGATCCATGATGGGACCTAAAGCTAGGGACATATTACGATGAGTGAATGAATTAATTAAAATAAAGACACCTTGTGTCTTTATGGGGACGGAATTCCCATTTTCCTTGCCCGGATGATTTTTGTTCGGAAGAAAAAAGGAGAAACCCATTTTTCCCTTACACTTCGATTTTCACGTCCGGAAGCTTGGGCGAGAAGGGAAGCCGAACAAGGAGGGGGAGAGGTGAAGAAGAAGAGAAAGTGCTTGACAACAAGGATCCAACCAAGGACGGCTTCTCAAGCTCGGTTACCACGTGGTGAAATCTTGCGGAGGAGGAATGAGCTAACAGAGCTCGGAAGGGATTCAAGCTCGAGGTATGGTCCTTCTCCACTCCTCTTATGCATTTCCTTTACCGGCCTTAAACAGCACATCCTCTAGATGTGTTACTACTGTATTGGGTAGTTGTTTGTGTTTGTTGTGTGTGCTTGTGGTATATTTGTGCATGCATGCTAGCGGGCGGATTTCGCTCACAAGGCCGAGGAGGATGGGTAGGAAGAAAAAGAGTCCGCATGGAGGGCTGGTTCCCTAGAGGTGTATTAGAAAATTGCACCGAGATGGTGGTGTATCGAAGTAACAGTCATATTCGGAGAAGGCATGTGATGGTAGATTTGAGGGTGGCTGGAACATGGTACCCGTAAGGCAGGGGCATGGATGATCCGTGGCCTCGGAACGCCCGTCAATAAAGCCTTTAAGGCTGGTTGGAAGAAGCTTGAAATGATGGCGGAAATGATGCGATGGGCGGATATCGTGGATGACGCCTTTAAATGGATTATGTAAGAGTTCGCGATGTGAATTCGTATATTATCTTAATACGGTGGATTAGCCCTGAAAGAGGATGGAATGAGAGCAAGAAATATTCCTCGTAAGTAGATTGTACCCCTATATGAGTGAAGGAGCGAAGGGAATGTCGATTGTGGGGTTGAGCTCGGGTTGTAATTAAATGAGGGCAAGTAGGTTGGAGAAATTTGAATTAGAGACTGTGCTTAGTCCTTTATGACTAACGTATGTTGGTTTTAGAGTTTTCACCGGCATGCAGTTAAATTTAGATTAAATGATATGTAACATACTTATAATTGAAATTTGTACAAGTATCTTGCAACGTTTTCAAACGTTTGCCAGTGAGTCCCCGGGAACCGATGGTCGTCGAGATCGTGGGGTATGGGGAAGACGTCGCTCTTCGGCACGACGGAAGAACCTGTCATGGGGTCAGCAGAAAGGAAGGGGGTGCGGGCGCGACACGAAGTTGGAAACGAAGGCGAGTCACGAGGTACGTTTCTCATCCCCTAACCTAGTCTCTCGTCCTTACCTACCTCTCACCACAATGCATCACGGAAAGAATCGAAGATCTCGAGTAGGCTAGATGTCTCACCTGCCTTTAGTTGACTGTGGTCCTTGTTGAATGTCACTACGGGTTGACGTTGCCTTGTACTTCGTGAGTGGGGTTTCTGTCTTGGTTATGGGTGTGCTCCGATCATGTTGATTTTTGAGTATTTTTATTATTTTAGTGCGGGCTGATGAGAATTTGTTTTCTGGAGCATCGGTTCCGATTGCATTGCTTTGGGTTTGAGTTTGGGTTGATTGATATTTCTTTTGGAATTAGATATATCGATTTGTTAATGAGAAGGGATTGGTGTTGATTGTCTTTGTTTTGAATTATTATTGGTGAAGGGTATGCGAGATTGTCCTTGAATGACCAGATTTAGGAGCGTGTTGTTGTTCATTTAGTGATTTGTTCTGATTTGGACGACTACTCAAGTTCAGGAAAAGGACTTATCTCGATATGAATTGCTTTCTCTTAAGGAGCGATCCACCTTCCACATCCGTCCTCTTTTATTTTTGTGTGGAATCATTGGTTGTGAACCTCATATGATTACTCCTTTGTGCGTTCATCAGTGACTGTGATTCTAAGATAAGATTGTAGTGTTGCATCCCGAGTAATTTACATGAATAAAGGGTTGGTAGTTGTACTGAGGGATGAGAATTGAATTCCTGTGTTGAGTGACAATGTGTGAACTTGAGTCAAGGATAATGTTTAAATTGTGATTCCGATTTGTTTTCGCATGAGTGGAAGTCGATCCCACTGGCACTACGGTGCATACCCGACTTATGAGAGTCGAAGGAGTGCGAGGATGTAACGCCACTTGCGGTGGTTATTTGCTTCATTTCCTGGGTGCTCCCGGAGGAGTGAGTGAGGATGCATTGCGGTGATCCTGGCACCTCGTGAAGGGTTGATATGAGATGATGGCGTACGAAGGGAGTCGGTATGTTTTAATCATATGTGGCTTGTTGGGTGTGCATGTGTATTCGTAATCCATATGTGTTCGTGTGCTGTTGTATTCACATTCGTATGTATTGTTGCACATGTTTGTTGTTCGTATGCGAGGGTGAACGGGGGTTGACTCTTTAACACGTATTCAATGGTGATTGTGGGGTCAATACATGAAACTCCTTTTGAAAATTATATACAGTATAATAAGCATGGGATGTGTCTTACTTAGCGATTATTCGCTCACCCCGTTAGGGGGCCATTTTTTTTAGGTACTCGGTAAACAGGAGGGAGTAGAGACCACATGGTGTGGCGAAGTTGACTTGGCACCACTGATTCAAAAGTATAAGTTGGCTTTTTGCTTCTGCTGATAATTGACTTGGTCAAAGTTGATCAAAATTTCTTTATAACTATAGTTTTGCATATTATTGGAACTTGTGGTCTTTACACATAACTTGGAAAGGAAAGTAATCGCAGCATCGCAGTAATATGCATGCCATGAATCGGATAGAGATGTGTACAACTCCATCCTTATCTGAAATGTTGCTGGGATCGTTCCATCTTCAGATCGTGGGCTCTTGAACCCTTCGGCAAGGTCACGTCGGATGGTTCCCATCTGTTTGCGGACGAAACACGTCGCGATATAACGGGGACTAAGTGTTGAATAAGATGTTGTCGCTAATAATGTAAATGAACAGAAGAAATACATAAAGAATCCACTAACGTAGAGAAAGGAAACTTACAGCCATGTTGCAATACTTAAAACGATTACGAATAGTCAAGTTGACAATCAAGCAGCCTTTCGGGGTCATAGAATGATTGTCTGGTGTCTTATAGTTGACCAGGGACAACTTATTTATAGACAAACCTAGATAACCGTCGACTAAGACATATTAAAAACGTGCTAATTACTAAGTAACGACCAACTGCTGCGACCATCCCATCATTGATAGGCTCCGCCGTCGAACCTCAATATCGACAGGCTAGTCAACATTAGCTTAATGCTTCCATGATTATCTCCAACACAGCATCGACAATCGAACAATCTTTCAAGGCAGCGTCGATCTTGATCACATTCGAAGCCCAACAATGCAAAGCCCAAAATGACGTCACCATGAAAACATTTTGCCCCCTTCCTTCGATGCGCCAGTTCGTCTTCCATATCTTCCTCGATAAAACCCTTGCCGTCTTCATACTCGCAGCCCTTACTCTCTCTCTCTTCACCGTCTTTGTTTGCATCTCTCTCTGAAGCTTCTCTGCCGTGTTCAGACATGGCCCCCGAAGTGTTTTACAACTATACACTGTTGAAAACGTCCGGGATTTATTTCAAGCGGTTCAGAGGTCAGGCAACAGACTCCGTCGCCAGAAAAACTTTCGACTTCGCCGAAGAAGAGGCGAAGAAGAATGGGTCATTCACCCTGGGTCCCTACTTTAGAGGCGGTGCCTTTAATTTTACTCCGGACAACAAACACATGCCCATCGATTACCTCATCCCTGATCCCACAGTCATCCCATTCTACAGAGATGAACTTCTTGATCAAGGTAATTAGTGTCGATCCCCTAACTCTGGCGATTCAACTCTGCACGTCTTTCCAACTACTGGCATAGTTATATTTGCTGAATGGATTAATTTATGGACCAAGCATCGACGAAGCAAGTGGGAGATGATAGGTATTTACCACTTGCTTAAGGAGCCGATGAGATGTAATCACCGTTCAGTCGCAAAGCTTCTGTCTTTATGGTGTGTATCGACCAATTGCTTCTATCTCCGAGAAGATCCCATGACAGTGATCATTCCTGATGTAGCTTTCCTAATAGGATGCTATCCTTATGGAGCACTTGTTAGACTGATAGAGGCAAGCGATGACTTCAAGTTTGATAGAGGCCTGCTATCTTGGGATAGTCGTCGAAGCTCATCTATTGAAGGATACAAAAAACTGGGGAGAGGAGGAGGAATACCAATTCGTGATTGAGTGGCTTTCAAAGTATATCTACTGCAATCGAAGCAAGCAGTCGCTGAAGCATATGGTACCCGTGGCAAGTTTTTTGGTGAAAGCTACAGAACAAGTAGCGATGGCTCTGTTCCTTCTTAGCCTGGTTTACTAAGCCCACTTCGAAGCAGTCGCAGTCGATCCAAAGAACCCAGGAGGACTTCCTTCAAGACCAGCAGTAGGCCCCTTGTGGATCACCGCAGCATGGGCACATTTGTACTTACCACAACTAAACAACTTCGAACTGTTCACGAATAGCGACCCATTTGCATTCAATGGATTGGAAATCATTTGCTTCTTCCGGTATGAAAATTAGGAGAGAGATACTGATTCGGGATACCATCATCGACTCTTGCATGTCGACAAACCCTGCTGGCAACCTTTTTCTGAGGACGAACTTCGAGCTTCGACACTCCCTGAGGAGTGTACAAGCTTCGACACTCCCTGAGGACACACCACTTTTGGGATCATGCACTGACTCCCAGGGACTTGGTCGCTTGCGACAACAGAGGTTTTTTCGTCAAAGTTTATAATCCCCACTTCGTGGCACAACAATTCGGATTTGCCCTGAGTTTCCCTTTTCCCTTCATTGGTTCCTTCAATACAGACTTAGAGGGATGTGTCAGCATCAACTTTGGCTATGCTAGCACGATAAGTTTGGTTATGATGAGGTATCCTATTACTTAACTAATAATAACATTTCGTCGTTTACGCAGTTATACAACGTCCTAGATCGAGCGATTTGGCTAATTGCCTTCCCCGACACTTCAGAAGTGTGTAGTTTGATAATGGCGTTCGATTGGTATTGGAAAAGGACCTTCAACAAAATGATGTTGAAAATTTCATTTCTTAATAAAGCCAATGAAGCAATGCTACAACCAGAGAACTTCCGCAAATTCCTCACTGCCAAGCAAGAGAAAGCACTAATGCCAGGTATTAATATTGAATTCTCATCATAACGTTTACTATCGACCTTTACAAATCGATGTCTATAGGGGCATTGGACTCTACAGCACCACCAGCGACCGTGGAAAAAGGAAGAATGAAAAGAAAGAGAACACCATCGGTGATTGTGCTGAAGAAGCATACCACTCGGGCATCTTCGATAAGCAGAGGCGAATCACCTGATGAGGTCTTAGAGGATGAAGGCACGGATCTCCGTCGACGACCCAGGAAGACTAAGCCTGCTCCAGTCTCAGAAGAAGGTATCATCCACGAAGATGACACATTCGTAACCGATCCTTCGACTACCATTGTGAAAGAGGCTCTTCCATTGTCGAAAGAGAAAACTCAAGTCTCCAATGAGGTATGTTTAGAATTAGTTTTATATTTAACATGTTAAAGTTCTGAACATGTGTTCATACGTAGGTCGAATACGATGACCTGTTCACGCCTCCATCTCCCCCAAAAGAAGACCTGCCTCCTAACGTTAAAGCTGTGGCTGGAGCACAAGCGGTAAACAAGTCTGAGGAAGGTTCGACAGAGGGGATTAATGAAAATGTCGAAACAGATGTTTCGCAAGGAGCGAATTATTTTTCGAACGTACAGGTACGTATTTTGAATTCATATCTAGCAAATTTAAATGTCGCTTAACTTCTCACGTATTCTGGTCGGTACCCTCTCTTCTGAGAGCCTAGCAACTACTTGTGACCCAACCATCGAGGGATCCATTCCCGAGCAAACTAATGAAGTCACGACCTTCTCCCATGACGGTGACACCATTGACTCATACCAAAAAATACCTTCGCAGGTCGATGTTCCAACTCCGACAGATGTGATATTCCGGTCATCGTCGATGCAGAGTGTCACACCCCCGAGGCTCCAAAAGGACTGGACGACCCTGGCTTCGATGAGATGCTTGATCAACTTCGAGTAATGAACTTTATCATAAGACTTGTTCCAAAATTATGTGTTGACACCTTCTTATTTGATTAGCAAAACTTTGAGCTATCATCGGTGAAGACTTCGACAAACCTCAGTCACATAGCCTCCTCCAGCAACGTAGCTCAAGCAGTTATTGATCCAAGTGACACGACAGTGCTTGGTCAAAGATTGCTAGAGGTACTTCGACGTGAGGAACCATCAGCATCCAACTTCGATGAGAGACATGTCAAGGCTCCCATCAACTTGCTTAGTGTTTGTCAAAGCTTGAAGGAATCATTCTGGAGATCCTGGGATGATTGGGAGAGGGCTATATCAAACGCCGGACAATGGAAGGATATTTCCTCGAAGCTGATGAACCATGACTCCGCCCAGAATAAAGCAATGATGATTTCCTGGTGCGGGGACGGCAAGGAATAGATGATTCCTAAACCAAAAGTAAGGGGAACGCCACAGAATGACAGGGAATGGGTGACGTTCGGTATGGACGGAAGGTAGTGTATAATGGGTGCGGCTGGAAGTGGGATAAATAGGTTGAGATTCAACCTCCACTCGGATGTACTCGTTTGGCCGTGGATACAGATACACCACCACGAACAAGACGAGGGCGAGGCACAACACGGAGGATACAGATACACCACCACCGGTTGATACACTCTACTCAATCCGCACTTGGAAATCCACCAAATGAAGAACGAGGTTTTGAAGGAGATTCCACTCACTTCGGATAAAAGACACTAAGTCTGATAAAGGTTTATAATTTGATTCAAGCTAAGATCCAAATGAGTACAAGGTGCCCATTATATAGGGAACACCTGAAGAAGAACTTAAATGCACAAAATGAACCTAGGCTAGATGTATGCAAGGCAAGATTCATGGACGAGCCATAAATGGCTTATTGGAAATGCAACAAAGTAGATGCAAAGCATGAATGACAAATGCATGAATGAGGAATGCGAATTGATTCAGCTTCTTCGAGGCTCTTCATCTTCGAGACTCTTGGCTTGGCCGACTCTTCGTTGCTCAGTCGCTGATGATGTCAAGTCGCACCTCCTTGAGTCGCACTCGTTGAGTCGCACGTATTGCTCAGTCGCAATCGTAGCTCAGTCGCAAGCGAGCAAAGTGACGCCTCTCTTGCTGCGCGTCGACGGGGATAAGTTGTCGTCCGTCTTTGTATCATCCTCCCCTTGTTGAAAAGAGTTTGTCCTCAAACTCTCGTCGTCGCCATCCTCCACAAACGGCATGAGATCCTGGACGTTGAATGTGGCAGAAACTCCATAGTCACCTGGAAGATCAATTTTGTAGGCGTTGTCGTTGATGCGCTCCATGATCTTGAATGGTCCTTCTGCACGCGGCATTAGCTTGTTCTTCCTCTTGTCTGGGAATCGGTCCTTGCGCAAATGAATCCAAACTAAGTCTCCTGGCTGAAATATCTTCACTCTTCTTCCGCGATTGGCTCTTTCCGAGTAACGTTGATTGGCCTTCTCGATCTGCGCTCGAATCTTCTCATGGAGCGATCGCATCTCCTTAGCGCGCTCCTCAGCATCTTGGCTAACTGATCTCATATCGCTCGCAGGCATTAGTTCAACAGGGACTAAAGGATTGAGTCCGTAAACTACCTGGAAGGGTGATGACTTCGTTGTCGAACTTGGGGCTCGATTGTATGCGAATTCAGCATGGGCAAGCTTGATGTCCCAATCCTTCTGGCTCTTCGAGACCAAGGTTCGAAGGATTGCAGCCATAGTGCGATTGACAACCTCCGTTTGTCCATCGGTTTGCGGATGATAAGCTGTGCTGAATACGAGCTTCGTTCCCAACTTGTGCCACAATGTCTTCCAAAAGTAGCTTAGGAACTTCGTGTCGCGATCTGAAACGATCGACTTGGGTACTCCATGCAACCTTAGCACTTCTCGAAAGTACAAATCTGTTACGTTGGTCGCATCGTCCGTTTTCTGACATGGGATGAAGTGTGCCATCTTCGAAAATCGGTCGACCACTACCATGATCGAATCCTTTCTTCGTTGCGTTCTTGGCAGTCCTAGTACAAAATCCATACTCACATGTTCCCATGGTCACTCTGGGATGGGTAATGGAGTGTAGAGACCTTGAGGTTGGACACGGCTCTTCGCTTGCTGGCAAGTCGCACATCTCGCGATTAGTCCTCGCACTTGCTTCTCCATTCGAGGCCAATAGAAATGCTCTTGTAGCATTGCCAGCGTCTTGTCAACTCCAAAATGTCCAGCGATTCCTCCTCCATGGACTTCTCGTATAAGTAGCTCTCGCGTCGAACTCCTTGGAATGCATAGCTTAGAGTCGCGAAATAAGAATCCATTCACCTGATGGAATCGATCGATGGCTTGCTGGGCGCATTGGACGAAGATCGCTCCAAAATCTTCATCGTCCTTGTACAACTCCTTCAAATACCCAAATCCAATCAGCTTTGTCTCCATCGCAGATAGTAAAATCATTTTCCTCGAGAGAACATATGCGACTACATTCTTCGCGCCTGGTTTGTGCTTCGAGACAAAGTTGAATGCTTGTAGAAACTCTACCCATTTCGCATGTCTGCGACTAAGCTTGTGCTGACCATTGATGTACTTGAGAGCTTCATGATCGGTGTGCAACACAAACTCTCTGGGCAGCAAGTAATGACTCCAAGTCTCGAGTACTCGAACAATTGCTAAGAACTCCTTGTCATATGTTGAGTAGTTCAATTTGACGCCATTGAGCTTCTCGCTGAAATAAGCGATGGGTCTTCCCTCCTGTAGCAAAACTCCTCCAATTTCTACTCCCGATGCATCACATTCTACTTCGAACATCTTCGCAAAGTCGGGTAAAGCTAGAACTGGGGCTGCGCTTAGACACTCCTTCAGTCGCTCGAAACTAGCTTGTGCGATTGGTGTCCACTCGAATTTGTCTCCCTTCAAACATTCGGTGAGTGGGGCTGCGATTGAGCTAAATCCTTGAATGAACCTCCGATAGAAGGACGCCAAGCCATGGAAGCTGCGAACGTCGTGGAAACTCCTTGGAGACGGCCACTCCTTGATCGCTTCAATCTTGCTCTCGTCCACCTTAATTCCTTCTGCTGAGACGACAAATCCAAGAAATATTACACTCGGTTGGAAGAACTCACATTTCTTGAGATTTCCATATAGCTTTTCCTCCCGAAGTGTGTTGAACACAGCTCGCAAATGATTGATGTGCTCCTTATTGCTCCGGCTGTAGACAAGAATATCGTCGAAGTAGACGACCACAAACTTCCCCATGAATGGTCGCAAGACATGGGTCATTAGTCGCATGAACGTGCTGGGCGCGTTTGACAATCCAAATGGCATCACCAACCACTCGTACAACCCGTACTTAGTCTTGAAGGCTGTCTTCCACTCGTCGCCTTCTTTCATCCGGATCTGGTGATAACCACTTCGCAAATCCACTTTGGAAAACACCTGCGCTCCATGCAACTCATCCAACATATCATCCAGTCGAGGGATAGGAAAGCGATACTGTACTGTGATTTTGTTGATCGCTCGACTGTCCATGCACATTCTCCATGTGCCATCCTTCTTCGGCACCAATATGGCTGGAACCGAACATGGGCTCAAACTCTCTCGAACTGATCCCTTGTTGACAAGCTCGTCGACTTGTCTCTGCAACTCCTTTGCCTTCTCTGGATTGCATCGATAGGCTGGTCTAATTGGTAACGACGCCCCTGGAACCAAGTCGATTTGATGTTGTATGCTCCGCATCGGGGGTAATTCGACTGGTAGCTCCTCTGGAAATACATCCTTGAACTTCTCAAGAATGGAAGCGGCCTGAGGATGGCTCGTCACTTGACCTGGGGCGGATTCGACAAGAACCACAAAATAAGCCTTCTCACCTTCTTGAATCGCTCGAACTAGTTGAACTCCCTTGAGAGGCTGGTCGCTAAGTCGATCCTGGGTCGCGATTGTAGGCTGACTAGTGAGGGGCATCAAAATGACCTTCTTCTATCCGATGTGGATGGAATAGGTATTGCGATACCCGTCGTGTTGCGGGCGTCGATCAAACTGCCACGGTCTCCCCAATAGTAGGTGGCATGCATCCATAGGAATGACGTCGCAAGCGACTTCATCTTGGTAGCTCTTCCTAATGGAAAATGGAACTCGCGCTCGCTGGGTGACTCGAACGTCACTCTCCTTGTTGGGCCATTGTAGACGGTAGGGATGTGGGTGCGCTTCGATGGGCAACTTCAGCTTTTCAACCATCGTTCTTGACACGGCGTTGGTGCAGCTACCACTATCCACAATCACCAAACATACCTTTCCTGCGACCGTGCACTTAGTATGAAAGATGCTCTCCCTTTGACTTTCCTCTTTCGCCGGTGTCACACTTAAAGCCTTTCGGACGATCAACAGCTCTCCTTCGTCCGGATACTCCTCTATCTCTTCGGCATCCCAAACAGGGTCGGCGTTCTCCTCGAACTCTTCTTCTTCATCAGATAACTCTCTGATGACAATGTTCCTTCTCGTCGGACACTCAGAAGCCATGTGCCCAACTCCTTGGCACTTGAAACATCGTCGAATGATGTTTCGTTCATGCGATTTGACTTCAGGTCTTGTAGTCGACGGTGGGGCTCTCTTCAATGTTGTTGTTGACGGTGGCTTCACCTGGGAGCTACTCCCCTTGTTGAAAGGCGCGACCTTCACAAATGGGCGGGTAGTCGCTCTCCTCGCTTGCTGCTGCTCCACCTTGTGCGCCAAAGCTTGCACATCGTTGAAACTCCAATATTGTTGTAGGTTAACGGCATCTGCGATTTGGGGCTTAAGTCCTCGAAGATACCTGACAATGGTTTGCTCTAGGGCTTCTTGGACATCACATTGCAGCAACAGTCTCTCGAACTCCCATGTATACTCCGATACACTTGAGACTTGTTGTAGCGACTGCAATTTGAGGTAGAGATCTCGCCGATGTTGCTCCGGTAGAAATCTTTTTGTCATGGCCCTCTTCATTTTTGTCCACGTACGAATTTTATCACGCCCTTCCCTATGGCGCTGCTGGTTGGTGTTCTCCCACCACAAACTCGCGTACTTCTTCAATTTCAAGGCAGCCAGTTTCACCCTTCGATCCTCGGGCACTTCCTCGTAATCAAAGATGCGCTCTACGGTGTGCATCCAATCGATGAACTCGTCGGGGTCCAAGTTTCCTTCGAACTCCGGAATCTGAACGCTCACGGTTGGCGCTCTTCTCTCCTGTCTCCGATATTCCGGTGAAGATCCCCGTCGAGACTCTTCACGCCATGGGTTCTCCTCATGATCGCTCTCTTCGCGGCTACGAGAAGATGATGCATGGTGGGTTCGCAATGACTGTAGTTGCTGCTGAAGATCAGCGATTTGCTGCTCAAGCCGAGCAACTTGTGCTTCGTCTAGAGACATACCGCGTTGGAATCTTCCGGCCATTGACAACCTAGGCTCTGATACCAAGATGGTGCGGGGACGGCAATGAATAGATGATTCCTAAACCAAAAGTAAGGGGAACGCCACAGAATGACAGGGAATGGGTGACGTTCGGTATGGACGGAATGTAGTGTACAATGGGTGCGGCTGGAAGTGGGATAAATAGGTTGAGATTCAACCTCCACTCGGATGTACTCGTTTGGCCGTGGATACAGATACACCACCACGAACAAGACGAGGGCGAGGCACAACACGGAGGATACAGATACACCACCACCGGTTGATACACTCTACTCAATCCGCACTTGGAAATCCACCAAATGAAGAACGAGGTTTTGAAGGAGAATCCACTCACTTCGGATAAAAGACACTAAGTCTGATAAGGGTTTATAATTTGATTCAAGCTAAGATCCAAATGAGTACAAGGTGCCCATTATATAGGGAACACCTAAAGAAGAACTTAAATGCACGAAATGAACCTAGGCTAGATGTATGCAAGGCAAGATTCATGGACGAGCCATAAATGGCTTATTGGAAATGCAACAAAGTAGATGCAAAGCATGAATGACAAATGCATGAATGAGGAATGCGAATTGATTCAGCTTCTTCGAGGCTCTTCATCTTCGAGACTCTTGGCTTGGCCGACTCTTCGTTGCTCAGTCGCTGATGATGTCAAGTCGCACCTCCTTGAGTCGCACTCGTTGAGTCGCACGTGTTGCTCAGTCGCAATCGTAGCTCAGTCGTAAGCGAGCAAAGTGATGCCTCTCTTGCTGCGCGTCGACGGGGATAAGTTGTCGTCCGTCTTTGTATCATTTCCTCTGAGCATCGACGTCTGATTGAGGAGCGGGACTAACTGGAAGCGGAAATAGCTGAACTCTCGTCGAAGTTGGATAGGTATAAGGAGGAATTGGTCGTTCGGGAAAGATAGCTGGCTGAAATTGAATTGGAAGTCGAACCAGACTGTATACCTGTATACGAGACCAGCAGCCTGATCGCCTTCCAGAAAGCCGTAAACGACCTCACCATTAAGAAAAGCGTTCGAGTTTATCTTACTGAATTACTTGCAGGGTATTTCTATGTTCACGGGTCGTAACTACGTCGATGATGTACTATTGATGCTAGAACCCTTGTCTCTTTTGTTTAGGAATGAATCAATCGATCAAACTTTGCATAATTACATGTGAATCGTCGATTCACCTCACACAAGGTCCTTAACAAAGAAAATATTCCTGATTGACACATAGATAGGATATTTCGAGCGTCGCCAGTTAGGAAAAATAATTTAATGAGGCTGTTATGATTTCCAAGGAACTGTTAAGATCTTCTAGAGACTGTTGGGATTCTCTGTAGTCGATGCAGCACTAGATGACTGCCTATAAATACTAGGGAAGGTGGACGGTCATTAATTCACCCATTCATTTGCAAACACTCGGCCATAATGTCCTGCCGGGTATTTGTATGTTCACAACCTTAGACCCCATGAAACCCTAGGTTCACAACCTTAGGTGGGGATAGGCTTCTGTTGTCCAGCGCCCTGGTTGAAATACCAGTTTCAGCCAGGCGAGCGAATGTTCGCCTAAGACGACAAACGTGGCCTTGTGGTATCGAGCAACAAGGCGTTTAGGTCTTCTCCGATTGTCTACATTACTTTTGTTTGCTATGAAGGCTGCAACACTAGTGGACTTTCGAGGTACTTCGGGAGTAAACGAAGCAGGAAAAGTTCATGGGATGCGGATCCTATGCGAGCCCCCATGGAGAAGACCAGCAAAGAAAAGGACTGGAGCTTCACAACGGTCACACCAGTGGCTGCGACAATTGACATTTATGTCCACAACAGTTGCTGCGACAACGTGCGATTTTAAATTTTCCAATTCGATGTGCATCGATTCTTCATAATCGATCGGGCAGTCGTTATGATGGGCTAAGATCCTTACCGATTTATAACGAACTTCGATGGGAAGGATCGCATCATGCCCATAAACTAAGTTGTATGGAGCTTGACCAATGCTTTCCCATTTAGTAACATGTAGGGCCCGAAGCACATCTAATAACAATGTATTCAACCATCGAGGATTATCATCGATCATCTTCTCAATTGCATTTTTTATAATCTTATTGGTCGATTCAGCATGTCCATTCGATTGAGCATAGTAAGGTGAATAATTTGTTAACACAAATCCAAACTCAGACGCGAATTCTTTAATTAGACTGCCATTAAAAACAATGGCATTATCGACCACGATATTTTGAGGTATGCCAAATTTATAAATGATGTCAGATCAAAGAAAATCTATCACATCATTTTGAGTAACATTCTTATAAACCTTTGCTTCAACCCATTTAGTAAAATAATATGTGGCCACAAGGATATAAGAATCTCCGTTGCTCGAACTTGGTCTTCTTCCTCCAATCATGTCCATAGCCCATGATCGAAATGGCCAAGGTTTGACTACATGGTGTAAATGAGTCGCGGGTACATGAGATATTAGCCCATGCTTTTGACACTTTTCACATCATTTAGCCATGTTTATACAATCTTTCATCATCGACGGACAAAAGAAACCATGCGATCTGATCGACCAGCACATATTCGGCCCGGAATTATGAAGACCACATAATACTTGATGTGCTTCCTACATTATTGGAATTACTTCATCCATATTGACACATCTCAAAAGGATACCATCATTCTGCTTTCGATACAAAACATCATCGATCAAAGTATAAAATCGCGCCGACAATTTTACTTGGCGGGTTGCCCCCTTCTCAAGGTTTGTAGAAAAATTCCACGAATGATTTTTCCAATCAATCGTCGAACGAAAAATACTTATAGCATTGGTATGTGCAGTACTTCTGATCAACACAGAAGATAACGATTGTACTTGTCCTTAAATTTCTTGCAATAATTGGGGGCTAATTCTAAAACCAAAGGCATACTGTGCCAATTCGTTCGCCACGGAATTTTCTTCTTTAGAGATATGTTCGAAACGAATTTCCTTGAAGAAAGAAGACAATTCGTAAACGTTATCTAAGTATTGTTGAAGATGATCGAAGGTGCACATGCTCAATCCTAAGATGTGATTAATGACAAGTTGCGAGTCTCCTCGCACCACTGCATAAAGCACGTGAAGTTCGATCATGGTTTTCAAAGTGAGAATTAAAGCATCATATTCGACGGAATTATTTGTTAATGTATTATCGATTATGTAGGCTGATTTATGCCTTACTCCCAAAGGTAATACAATGCAAATTCCAACTCCAGTTCCCTCACTTGATACAGATCCATCAAACCAAGCTTCTCAAAATTCTATCTGATCTTGGGGACCGACTGGTTTAGAATCAGTGTATTGGGCCAAGAAGTCAGCAAAAGTCTGTCCTTTAATTGCCTCTTGTGGTCGATATTGAAGATCAAAAGGGGACAGAATAAGGCTCCATTTGCTTAAACTTCCAGACAGCATAGGACTATCGAATAACATTTTCAATATGGGTGCCTTCAACACCACATTCATTGTATTACTCCCAATATAATGTCGAACTTTCATTACTACATAATACAATGAAAGACAAAAGCTTCTCATTGTCAGCGTACCTATATTCGATTGGAGAAAGTATCCGAGACAACAAATGACTCGTTCCTTTCATTGGTCATCTTGTTTTACCAACATCGATCCAATTACCCTTTCTCCAGTAGCGATATACAGCGAAAAGGGTCAAAACTGGTGGGTTAGTGAGATATTTTTTGATAGCTTCAAAGGACTCTTGATGACTATCAGTCCTTTCAAAGCTACGGTGTCCTCGTAGAAGATTCGAAAACACCATTGTTCGACCGTCAAGATTACCTATGAACCTTCATAAATAATTTAACTTTCTTAAGAAGGCTTGAAGTTGTTTTTTAGTCGACAGAGTAGGTAAGTCTTGTATCGCTTTGATTTTCTCTGGATATATCTCTATCCCTCAATGATGAACTAAAAACCCAAAAAAATGCCCGGTACGGACACCGAAAGCACATTCAATGGGATTCAACTTCAAATTTTGTTTCCTCATTTGAAGGAAAGCTTTTCGAAGATCATCAACTTGACAGTCATCCGTGAAAGACTTTACTACGACGTCATCGATGTAAACTTTGACCGTCGATCCAATTAATGGATTGAAGATAATGTTCATTGCTCTTTTGTAAGTTGTGCCAGCATTTTTTAGACCAAAATTCCAAAATGACAACGAAAAGTTGTCATATGTATGTCATCTTCAGCGATAAAGATTTGATTATATCCAAAATAACCATCCATAAAAGACATAATTTTATGACCAGATGTTTTGTCGATGAGTTCATCCACAATTGGCATCGGATATTCATCCTTTGGAGTTGCTTTATTAAGGTCTTTGAAATAATTGCACACTCTTATCTTACCACTTTTTTTCTTCACAGGTACAATAGAAGAGATCCATTCTGTGTACCGAGAAGTCTTTATATATCCAGCATCGAACAACTTATTTGCTTCTTCATAAACTTGTTGTCGATGTTCGATTGGCAGACGTCGCGGAGCTTGTTTTACAGGTTTAAAGTCTAGTTTAATAGGTAATATGTGCTCGACTAATCGTCGATCCAAACCAGGCATCTCAGTATAATCCCGTGCAAAACAATCTTTAAAGACTTTTAGTAATGCTAATATCGTTTGAAAAAGATTAGTATCAATCGAGCTACTAATAAATGTAGGTCGCTGAACTTCATGATCGCTCAAGTTTGCAGTAACCAAAGAATCACGAGGCATCATCAACGTTTGTCGATCCTCAAGCGATTCAGCTATGGACTTATCACAAAATGTTGTTTTATTCGTAGTAGGATGGAATACAACACCGTCGAATCTACACGCGATTGCAAACCCAGATTCGACTCATCCTCTTCAACACGCTGGTCGAGACTATCTACGTCCAGCGAACTGGTTTCAAGATATAAATCTATACTAACTCTAGGTCTAGTTAATCATGACATTAGCGACTACGTCTTCCTTATCTCGATCAAGCAACTTCGACCTCTCGAAGGAGTCTATCGGGCTCCAAGTTCAGGTTACTGAGATCAGCATCCTTCCCTACATCGACAGGGTCAGTGATTATGTCGGCAGCCTCCTTAATAGAATGGAGAATGCCAGAAAGTTCTGCCTTCCTCTTAGCTTGAGCCTTAGCTTTGACTGCTGGAGGTACTATATCAGAATCCCATCCAGACGCAGCATCGACGACTGGATGCGGAGCGCCCCCATATTTCACCAGGAATTCGAACTTTGCAGCCGATTTGCCCAACGGACTGACAATTGGATCTCCCAAAGCATACATCTTCTTCAGACTCATATCATCGATTGTGCCAATAGCATCTCCTAGGTAGATATATGTGTTAATAGTTGAATCAGCCTTAACAACATCAACTTCAGAATCAAGCCACATCATAATTTCTCGATGAAGAGTAGAATGGATCACTGCTGCCTTATGTAGCCAATCCCGTCCTAAAAGAGCACTAAATGTCGTATCTATTGACAATGAAGCGGGCAATATTTATCTCAGATCGTCCCACCTTTAACCTGATTGGGAATATTCCCACACACTTCGACATAAGGCCATTGAAACCCGTTATACCAACATCGGTATTAGTAACGTCCACTTTATCATACCCTAAGTATCTAAGGGTACGTAAAGGCATTACATTAACCGTTGCCCCATTATCGACTAGCACCTTCTTTAAAGAGATCCCATTAAATTCTGCTTCGATACACAGCGAATGCAGATGAGACCGCATTGAAGAATTAGGCTTAATAAACCTATTTAATGGAAAGCCTACAAGGCAATGAACAACTCGAGAAGTCGAAGTTTTAAGGATACCTGGAACAGGTCAATTGACGGTTGGTCCTGCAAACTTTGTCAGCAACATTATGACGTTGCACTCTACAATGTTTTCAAGAGTGTCGAACTGGACTAGATTATAGTCTGAATCATCAAAGGTATCTTCGAAGTCATCATCCTCAGCCGATATCTCCTTAACTTTAGGAGGATTGTCATGGGAAACAGAATTATCGACCATAGATAGATCTTTCTTATCGACTCTCTGTCCCTCAATTATCGCAGGGTCAATGGATTTCTGTCGTTTTTCTCCTTCCCTCCTTCGACGTCGCTCTTTCCTTTTTCGGCTGCTCTTAGACGAAAGCGGAGATCGTTGGTTTATTACTTGTCTCCATTCGCCATCGTTAGAATAGTATGTATAGAATCGACGTCCAGATGACTGATAATACTCAGGGTTTTACCTGAACGAATTGTCCCTCTTATGGGTCATATCCTGACACTTGTCCAACCTCTTTCTGAACAAAAACAGGCATGCAATATAATGAATTTGTTTCGATCATACCTTGAATCGTATCGTCGACGGCGACAATGCTGAACTTGTTCGCAGTGGACTTCACAATCAGCTTCTGCAAGTAATTGTACGAGCAAAGGTGGCATAGTTGAGAGATCAGTATCTTGTTTCTTAAGATGGCCTTGCATCGTCTACAAGTGTCAGCTTTCTCAAGAAATTGTGCAATAGGAGGTCCATCATTGATAGCTTGCTCATCAAGACGTGAAGGGGGTCGAAGCCGATCCCTAACGTCGCCTCTCTTGACAGTCTCCTTCGACAGGTAACTTGACTTGGCAGAAGAATCCACATCATTGTTAGCAGTAGGTGGCATCAGCTGTGCATCGAGGCAACGAGACACTGCCTTAGGCAACTGAACAACATGCCCCTTGTCGGGAAAAACCTTGCGAGCCTCAGAAGAGGATCCCCTACCTTTGGGGTGTCGATTGAATGCCTTTGACCTCTCTTTACGAGATATTCCTATTGCAGCCCTTTCAATCGGAGCTAGATCGAACCAATCCTCGATTTGATGAGTCTGAAGGAATTTTCTGAAAGTGAAGCACTTGTCAGTGGTGTGTGACTCATCCATATGCCACCGGCAGACTATCAAAGCGGTCACAGGGCAAGAGATGACTCTGTTATCTAAGAGTCTCTTGAAGAGTTTGCTGACTACATAAGTCTCCAGAAACATGTGTCTCCTGAAAAGCACGATGAATAACATTAACGACATTAATATCAAACGTGTGAACTTCGCAATCAGCAAAAGACTTCAGATCGATAGAAAATAATTCTTCGGGCTATTTGAAACATAAAATTTTAGCTTCGATAAAGATTTATAAAACCTAGACAATCACACGTGGCATAAGTAAAAGACCCATGCCATTTGCAGTAACTCTTCTTCTTCTCCCTATCAGTTTGGGAAAGTCGATGACCAGGTTTGAGTGTGATTCGATCTCGCTTATGAAGTCAGTCGAAGACTTTATCAGCCTTCTCAATATCGAATGAGTATTTTCGTTCTTCATTTGACTTCTGAGATGTCTTGTCTTTAAAGTTCTTTTTCGATAATGGGTCGCAGACCGTAGTTCTTTTTCGTTCAGTCCCTTGACTCTTCTCTGAGCAGATTTTTCATACTTAATAGCTCTCAGAGAGAGTTCGTAGAGATCTCTGAACTTTTCTCCCTGGATTTTCTTTCGGATACGAATAACCAGAGTATCCTGGACTGTGTTGACCACCTTATCTTCGCTGACTGATGTTTTGCACCTCAGCCAAGCCTTCCGGAACCTCTGTAGGAACGCCACTGCAAGTTCTCCAGGCTGTTGTCGCATCTTAGTCAACTCGACCAAAGAAATTATCGAATCAAGAGTAGCGAAGGCCTGCATAAACTGAGTTTGCATATCCTGCCAATTCTACATCGAATTAGGCTGAAGATGAATATATCAAGTAAATGCTGGTCCATAAAGCGAATTTGAAAAGAGTCGAGGCTTCCATTGATCATTATTCGACGCCTCTTCTGTCTGATGAGTGAATCGAGCTATGTGATACATCGGCGTCATCTCATCTTTGCCAGAAAAGCATGTGAAATCGGGGATCTTGAAACCAGTAGGATAAGGATAGTCTCGATCGATGAACTCAGGGTAAGGTGTCCTGTAAAGGTTAACCTCTTCCCTTCATGTAGCCTTTGGGACCATCTGCTCTATCATTCGTGCAATCATATCTCTGTAATCAACAACATTGATGGGCATCATAAAAACTCTAGGGACTTCTCTTTCCAAAGGATTCCTATCGACTTCCTGATCGAAGATAGGTATGTTCCTGGGAAAGTCACCAAAAAGGTTCCTCCTTGGGAGTTGTCCTTCTGTCGGCAATCCGCGGCTGGGATTTTCGACTGTGGAACGTGTGTAATAACTTTCCCTTCGACGGTGAGGAGGTGCGTATGCCTGAGGCCTGTACTGATCCTGCACATCATCATCCTGATCGACAAAATTGTTATAACGATGAGATCGATCGGGTGTGACAAAATCAGTTCGATCATCAGGTACAACGCGTGACCTCATTGGTTCGACCCATCGACAGTCTTGAGTTAAATGAACAGGGTCTTGGGTTGTCTCATGATCGAAAGTCACCCTATGCTTCCCATCACGAATCGTTCATGGCAGTCAGTCCTTGGATTTGCTTCTGCAACTCCTCAAGATTCTCCTGATACTTAACCTATATCAGGAGAAAAATGTGCAAAGGGACAACCTCCGGCACGGACGGCAAGACGTTCGACGCAGGGGAACTTACTCGTTCCTGTGTCTGGACATTTTGTTGTCCAGGATTTTGGGCATCTTTTGCCTATTTCAACTATTCTGGCCATTGTTAGCGTTCTGGCCTTGTCCGGAGTTTGTCTTCAAGTCACCACGAGCATCAATCATTCTGTTAGCCGCACTCCGAGTGGTTGGCATTTCGTGTTGCCACACGAAACTCATTTCCGACTCCCACTGTGGTCGCCAAAAACGTGTTGGCAGACGAAACATGTCGCGATATAACAGGGACTAAGTGTTGAATAAGATGTGGTCACCAATAATATAAATGAACAGAAGAAACACGCAAAGAATCCACTAACATAGAGAAAAGAAACATACAACCATGTTGCAACACTTAAAACGATCACAAATAGTCAAGTTGACAATCAAGCAGCCCTTCGGGGTCATAGAATGATTGTCCGGTGTCTTACAATTGAACAGGGACAACTTATTTATAGATAAACCTAGATAACCGTTGATTAAGACATATTAAAAGCGTCCTAATTACTAACTAACGACCAACTACCATGACCATCTCTTCATCGATAGGCTCCACCGTCGAACCTCAATATCGACAGGTTTTTGACGCAACATTGGCTTCATGCTCCGATGATTATCTCCAACACAGCATCGACGATCGAACAATCTTTCAAAGCAGCTGTTTACGCCAGAATATTTTGGACCGCCAATTATGATTTGAGTATAGCACAATCGACGAAAATAATAGCATTGTAAAAATCTCATCATCGACCGGCAAAACCTGATTTAGTCGATGATTAACTAAGAAAATCTTTTATCGATAGATGATTTCCCCGTCGATTGAGAGAATCTAATCGATGGATTCTCCCCAGAGAAAATCTGATTCGATGGGACAAATCTAACTTGGAAAATTCTCCCCGTCGATGGAGAGAATCTAATCGATGGAGAGACTCGATGAAAGATTTTCCCGAGAAAATCTAATTCTGTCTCGATGGAGATTTTCTCTGTCGATGGAGGATTCCCCGTCGATGGAGAAAATCTAACCCAGTCGATCCAGACAAATCAGTCGACTAGGAGAATCTGATTTTATAAATAACTTTGTGGATAAGATTTTACAGGTCAAGATTTAGAACATGCGAAAATTGAAGATAGGATTGAAGGATTTACACACGTGCGTCGAAGCCAAGTGCCAATCAACCTCGAACCAAGATTCTCCATATATAGCTTTGTTATTTTAGAAAAAAGGGATAACTACGACACAGACATATTCAGACACTTTTGTCTTAGTTTTATGTAGAAAATCTCAGGCAATCTGCTTGTAAGAGTCCACGTTTGTAATCAGTTTCATTAATGTAAATCTTCCATTCTCTCTTTTCTTCTTTCTCTTTTTCTTCTTGAACCCGATGGGTTCGCCACAATTTTACCGCGACGTGTTGTGGTTTCCTCCGAAAACCCGTTTTTGGTGCGGTGAGCGTGGAATGAACTGCAATGCGAATGTAATATTCGTTGAAAGATTTGTTCGATCGGCCGACGAAAATTTGGATGAGGCTTTGAAAATTGCCCCCCGAGAGTCGTATACGCAGATAACCTTAAAAAATGATCTCCGATTATTAATGGAGCGGATAAATAATATATGTCATGAGTTAGAAACTTAGCGTTCGATAATTCTCACTACGACGTATGAAACTCAACAAATAACTGTTGATCCAAAGATTTGTCATCGATCCGAAGGGATAGAAAGCGATTTTCTCGTTCCCCGAAAAGAATACACTCTAAAGGTTGAGAGTTCCCTCATGATCGTCATTAATCTAGAAACTATTACTTTATCTAAAACAATCGACTATGTGGAAAATTATGTCGATTCCAATCGTCGAATGTTCCCAAGAATATGGTCATGTGGAGTAACTGATGGATCATCGACAACGTTATACTTCAAACAGATGTCCTTGAAAGATTGTGGTGTTGGACCGCCCAAATTTTTTTTTATAAAGACAATCGATCGATTCAATTATTGTCTCGGTGATTGAAAAAGAATATTCAGATAATTGATTGAAAAATCTTTTCGGTCGATCGTGATATTCGACTAAAAAATGTGTTGAATAACACACAGAATCTCCTCATTAATTATTGTGAGGGGGCAAATGTTTACACCAGATTATTTTGAGCCGTCGATTGTGATTTGAGTAGAGCACAATCAACGAATATAATAATATTGTAAAAATCTCATCATCAACTTGCAAAACCCGATTTAGTCGATGATTGACAGAGAAAATCTAACTTTATCGATGGATGATTTCCCCATCGATGGAGAGAATCTAATTAGTCGATGGAGGATTCTCTCCCTGGAGAAAAACTGATTCGATGGAACAAATCTAACTTGGAAAATTCTCCCCGTCGATGGAGAGAATCTAATCAATGGAGAAGTTGGAAGATTTTCCCTATTCGATGGAGAAAATCTAATCCAGTCTCGATGGAGATTCTCCCCGTCGATGGAGGATTCCCCAGTCGTTGGAGAAAATCTAATCCAGTCTCGATGGAGATTCTCCCCGTAGATGGAGGATTCCCTAATCGTTGGAGAAAATCTAATCCAGTCTCGATGGAGATTCTCCCCGTCGATGGAGGATTCCCCAGTCGTTGGAGAAAATCTAATCCAGTCTCGATAGAGATTTTCTCCGTCGATGGAGGATTCCCCGTAGATGGAGAAAATCTAACCCAGTCGATCTAGACAAATCAGTCGACTGGGAAAATCTGATTTTATGGATAACTTTGTGGATAAGATTTTACAGGTCAAGATTTAAAACTTGCGGAAATTGAAGATAGGATCGAAGGATTTACACACGTGCGTCAAAGCCATGTGCCAATCAACTTCCGATAGGATCGAAGGATTTAAAACTTACGGAAATTGAAGATAGGATCGAAGGATTTACACACGTACTTTAAAGCCATGTGCCAATCAACCCCCGATAGGATCGAAGGATTTACACACGTGCGTCGAAGCCATGTGCCAATCAACCCACAAAGGACAACAAAGGCACGGACATATTCAGACACCGGCAATCTCCTTGTAAGCGTCCATGTTTGTAATCAGTTTCATTAATAGAAATCTTTAATCCTCTCTTTTTCCTTTCTCTTTTTCTTTTTGAACCCGATGGCTTCGTCACGATTTTATCGCGACGTGTTATGATTTTCATTGGAAACAGTAGCGTCAATCTTGATCACCTTTGAAGCCCAACAATGCAAGGCCCAAAATGACGTTCACCGTACCATTCCCCTGATCCCAGATAGCGATCGTACGAGCTTTTACAACGGGCTAAGTTTTGAATTCGATGAGAAATGTGGGGGGTACAAAGTTTTACCGCTGATCCATGTTTACGGCCGCAATTCGTCCATCGTTGGCCGAATAGAAGCAGAAATCTACGATGTTAAGACCACCAATTCATGGAGGCAGATCAGTGCCCTGTATGGTGCCGCATTGTACGTGGCAGGCTTTTCTGAAAGGATTCATCCATTGGATCGGATTTTTACGAGGTGCACCCCACTTGAAAATGGCGGTCGATTTTGACGGGGAGACGGACATTCAGGTAGATTGATCCTCCAGATGGGGGCGCGTCGTGGAGTTGGTACAAATAAAATGTTACGCCGGCCGTGATCTTCATGCGTAAATTGAGGAAAGCCGAAAAATAATTACATCCATCTACTCGTTTCAAATGAAGTGGTGTGGTGGTGGTGGTGGTATATGCATTGTTAGTTACTATTGATGGTTGTTGGAGTGAAGGAATGAACCGACAGCCGGCCTTGCAAATGCATTTGCCCGGGAGGTGCGGGGTTAAAATTAAAAGAGCACGTGACGTGACGTGACCCACCACGACCTTCGCATTTTGTGCAGCTTCTTCGTGTTTTTCCTTCACGCCTTTCAAATAAAAATAAAAGGCATATTCGGGTTCGGGGGGATGTCAACACCTACTGCTTACAATTATTTCATTACATGATTAAGACTAATGGGGGGGGGGGGGGTCTGGACAACAATAATTACATAACGTCAAGTCTTTGTCTATCTATCTATCGAACGATTGGTCCCCAAACCACCCTACCGAAGGATGTCCCCCCCCACCGGCATTCAATCTATCGACGGGCCGGACATGGAGTTGGAGTCATACGTCTGACAGGCAGGAGGCACTCCCAAAAGTCATCGTATTTTGTATGTCCACACTCTTCTTTTAAATTTTGCCCATACTCTTTCCCAGCAACGACCAGGGCATGCCCACAATGGATTCTCCGCCTGGCCCTTCCTCCTCCGCCGCGGAGCTCGTCGCCGGCTCCGAAGACCTCCTCCGCGATATCCTCCACCGCGTGCCGGCCCGAGACCTAGTCCGCCTCCGGGCTGTCTCCCGCCGCTGGCTTTACCTCATCTCCGACCCGGGATTCCGTCACCGGCATGCCTCCGTCCGCCGAGACTCCTCCGCCGTGCTCCTGCGCCCCTCCCCATCCTCCGACAACCACCTCCTTATCCTCCCCCTTTCCCTTGACCTTGTTTCCCGTGACCAGGGCAAGCGCGAACGCTCCATCGGCCTTGACCTGCCGTGCGCCCGGGTCGTCCAGTCCTGCAACGGGTTGCTCCTCTGCTGCTCCCGTCCAAATGTGGGATCGTCCCAGCATTACTACGTCTTTAACCCCACTACGAAGCAGTACTCGCTACTACCGGAGTTGGGGGTTTCCCGGAAGGGGTCCCGCTGGGCCGTTTTCGGGCTTGCCCTCGCTTTTGACCCCTCCAGGTCGCCATTCTACAAGGCCGTCTGTGTTCGAGGGGCAGATGCCTCCGATTACTCCTACCAGATCGAGGTTTATTCCTCGAAGGATCGGGAATGGAGGGTTTGTGGATCCCCGTTCGCTGCACCGTTTGACATGGTGTTCCGCGACGGTGTCTTCTGGAACGGCGCTGTTCACTGGCTGAGCCCCAGTGGGGGTTCCCTGTTTTTCAACGTCGACCTTGAGTCGCTCGGAGAGATGCCCAAGCCTCCGGATATTGCCCTCGATGGTGGGGAGAGAGGCAATAGAAGGTTCAGGTACTTTGGGCATTCTGGCGGGCACTTGCATTTCTTCGAGATCTACGGATCAACGACGGCCCAGTTCCGGGTCTTTGAGATGAAGACAGATTACTCAGGGTGGTTGCTGAAGTTCGAGGTCAACCTTGCCTCGATGATCCACAAGTTCCCCGAGACAGTGAGGGAACATCACGATTCGTTCATTTCTACCAACTACTATGCTTTCTCGGTGCTCCTCCTCATACAAGGGGATAGCGATGAAGAGGGATCCTCGACCTCGGTAATCATTCATGTGCCAGGGAGGGTCCTATCCTACAATGTCTGTACCAAAACCATCGAGGAGATTTATGAGATCCCGCCACATCAAGGAAATGGGTACGGGAGATTGCATTATGGGTGGCTCGACGCTTATGAGTTCACCGACACATTGGCTATTGTGTGATTGCGATCGAAGACATTCTAAACTTTCATATGTTGTTTGTGGTAAGTAGTTGGCAAACGGTGATGTAATTTAATCCAATGTTACTTGGACATTATTCATAGTCAGGTCGTGCTGTAATCGCAATTGCCTCATTTTTCTTTGTTCTCAATATCAAAATCAATGATCTAAAGAGTGTAGTGAGCAATCCACCTGCCAATCATTGCAGAAGCCTCGGCCACCTTATACTCTGCAGCAAAATGGCCTGCCCCCTGGATCCAGAAAGAAAATCAATCACAGACTTCATAGTCTTGATGCGAGAAGAGACAAGGGTCATTCTTGCCTTTAAGGTCACAAAAGTCAGGCTGAAATCGTTGTTCTTGTACTTCTTCGTATACCTGCAACATGGTAGCATGTAAGAACCCAGATTCTGAGCATTTTCTGTCATGAATTCCTTAGGGAGAAGAATACCACATACCCTGCAGTTTGATTGTCCACAGACCATGCTCTCCATTTCTCTTCCAATGTCATGTTCATGGAGTTTATCCACTTCTGTGTTCCCATATGAGGTACGGACATGTCATGGTCGCCGCTGCACCAAAACTGGATCAGGACGATGACGGTTGTAAGAAGGTTTAGGTGGTAAGAAGGCGGTGAATACCTGTAGATGAGAGCTCTGAGGTCAGACTTGGTGAAGTTCTTGTGATAATCAATCACACTAGTTACATCTTTTGTGTATGCCAAGGAACTGTTGCAATACTGCCAATACTTCTTAGTCCCCTGGTTGTTAACCAAAAAAAAATTATGTAAATATGATTGATCGATAGTTCTTCGTTGATTAAGAAATGGTTTGTGTGTGCTTACCGGTCTGACGTTGAGGGCTGCTTGAACAGTGTCATCGTTCGCCCATATGGAGCACATCATGTGGTTGTAGTTCTGATAGTTGTGTCAAGAACCGAATACCCAGTTCTAAGAAAAGAAAGGGAGTCTACTGCAGAAAAAAGGGCGTTGGCAAGATGGAGGATGGACGCCTTACTCGACACCATAAGGCGGGACCATTGAGTTTGAAGTTCTCTGATGGATCGGGATTTTCCTTCAAGTATCTCCGGAGAGAGGTGGGATCGTCCTCAGGAACCGGCAGTGCGTTGCTGCAGTCCGGTTCAAGGATGTGCACCAGAAGGATTTCGCGAGTTAGCTGCAAATCATTTTTTCAATCTTTAATTCAATCATCTATGTCTACCGTCTGTCAGAAAAGATTTTGGATGGGATGTACTGACATCGTCGATGGCATTGAGGTCCAGAAGGCAAGGCGTATTGTTTGACTCAACGTTCACAAAGTCCCCTTTGCAACTCACATTGGCAGCCTGTTCGGTATCACAAGATCCCCAACAGTATTAGCGTCTCATATTGATCTCAGGTACAAAATTACTGAGAAGACTCGTTACCTCGTAGAGGTCATCGGAGATGAGGGAGAGCCGGTGGGCATAAGGGATCTTCTCGTTCGAGTCTATGAATGAGTCCGTCACCGGATTTCCTAGAACGTAGCCCTTAAGATTCAAGGTTGGCTTATCCCCATCTTTGTTACCGGTTAAGACCAGCTGTACGAGGAGGGGGATAGGGATCCCAGAGTAGGAATCGCCTCCAATGTAGAGCTCATTTTCCAGGTACTGCGGGTGATTCACTAGCCACTGCACCAGGGGAAACAGGGAATGGTTCAGAACTCTCGCTTCTCGATGAAGTCAATTCCTTCTTACCATTATCCGACTTTATTACCTTCCTTAGGAATTCATATGACTGTTGTGAGAACTGGTAGTCGTCCACATAATAGCCTTCCTGGGTCTTCGAATACGAAAACCCTGCGCCAACCGGCCCGTCCATGTACAAGATGTTGATACCCTTCATAAAGTGCAGAGAGAATGAAACTACATCTGTGTTGCAAAATCATGTTGAACTTTGAAGTGCTCGTTTGGAAGGGGGAAGTACTCGTTTACCTGAATCCACGTGAAGGGATTAAGATAAAGTTCGGGCAAGAATCCGGAGTAATTTCTCGAGTCGAAGGTCAGCGGACCTGTACAGCGATAATTGTAGATCCCTCGGCAGCATTTTCCAGTAAGCTGAAAACGGCAAATTTGACATGAAAGTACCGCTTTCGAAGAAGAAGCCAGAGAAGCTGGAGCAGCCGGGCCCGCCATCGACCCACAGCAGGAGAGGGTCCTGCGTCGGTTCCCCTTGCGACTTGACAAAGTAGTAGAACAACTGAACTTCTTCATCATCTCCTACCCCGATGTACCTGTCCAAAATCAGTTAGCTCAATGCATCAAGAAACGATTCCACAAGGAGGCCGCCGGGACCTTAGCATGAATTCAAAATTCTTACGACTAACCCGGTTTCGAGATAGAACGGAAGTTCCCCTGTAAAACCGGGCAGGGACTTTATGATGCTGCTTCTACTGTCATTGCCGTAAGTGTTCCGACCATACACATTCCCGGCAAGACATGCCAATGCCCATGCCAACACCAGCTCCAATGCAAAGACCAGGCCCCGACCTTTGCCTCCAGCAGACATGGCTAAAAAACAGAAAGTAAGATTAACAGATGAGGAAGCGAGGGATTTAATGGAGGACACAACAAACTGTCATAACAAGAAAATTTTTATCTGTAAGTCATCTGTCCAGAACTGACAACGTTTTCGCCGTTTAATCGGCAAAGAGATCGTCATCTGCAGCTACGTAGTCGGATGTAACCACATTTCAACGCCCGCGGTAATACTGGCACTGGCATTTCAAACCACATCTATCCCAATTTTCTTTGAACTACAGTCTTAGCTGAAAAGAGGAATAAATTCAACGATCGTCGGGCTTCGTTATTACTCATGAAAGGGACTTGAACCTCATATAACGGCTAAGCAGCTGCTTTTCATCGCCAGAGTATGATTTTCCACTGAAGAACAACATGCATTACCTAAAACATAGCGTAATCCCAGTCAATACAATACAATACAACACAATGCAAACGAGAGGGTGTAGGAACAACGAGCTTCTAAAGGCTCTGGTGGTACATATAATCGCGCCCTCGGTGAACAAAACCGAGTCCCAGAGGGCATCATATTGTCCTATCCAAAGTGCGTATCTACCAACTCGGGGTCAGTTTCAAACCAAAACTTTAGTTACAACCCGTTCTTACAAATGGGATGACCAATAAATTGGAAGCGATGCTCTTCCAGGAGTTTAAAAGAACTCAGAACTCCATCAGTCATGCTTCGGCACCGCAACCCAATAATATGCTTCGAATAAGCCGGGCTTGGTCTGATCTCAGTATCCAAGCTACTCATCAACTACATACTTCTTCTCCGCATAGTATTTCTTTTCACTCTCTGTCTTCTTCGCATTACGTTTCTGCACATGATAGAAGACTTGGTCAGTTGAAGCTGTCATGGGGGGACTCTTTGAACGTAAATTGAGCCAGTAACAGAGGAAGGTTTTGAATTACAATGTAAGCCTCGTGATTGGCCGCAATCCTCTGGGCTATTATTGATGTGGTCATGTCCTTGGGACTCTTGAGTAACTGGAAAATACCCATGCTCTTGGGGACAGCATAAGGATCAGCTTCACTTCTACCCTGCTTTATCAGAAGTGGGATTATCTTATTTTCAGGGTTGAACTTTATATAACATCGGGTGAGAGAAAAATGCGGATACTCCAGCTTACAGGTCGAGAAGCTCTTTCCGCAACAGTACCATGCACAACCAACGATATATTAAATGTGGTTATCTGCACATCCAACAGAACAAAATCAAATCTTGAGCATTTTCAACCAAAACTGGAAGTGTAACTCGAAATAAATAAACAAAGACAACCACATAAATTTTTTTGGCTATAAATTTGCATACCATGTCCTTAGTGATAGCCCAAGGTGCGCCTATGATAATTTCATCGACGTAACGACAAGCCAGCACACTCAGACTGCGCTCATGTAAATGCATGATAGGATGGCCCTTTCCTCTATGCTCACTGCAGGACAATAGTATACCATGCATTCCATTGTCACAATTTGTAATCCCAACTATGTCGAATTGTCATAAGAAAGCCGAAATGCCCACGGAATTAAGAAGAAAAGCATTTCGCATTGGAAGTTGAAAGGTTATCGCACCTTACTGTCTGGTCCGAATATATACCAACCAACAAAAAGTCCCCAAGTTCCCGCGCTTTCTTTAATATCTGGGTAACAACAGCAGTTAGTAACTCAAACATGGACAAGGAACCAAAAAGTGTAACAGAATATATCACGGGGTGAGATGAGATGTATGATCATGATCACAAGGCATGGAGACATCCAACATACAAGACAAGAAACCACTGGAAGGGACAAAGATAGCATCTATACCTCGACATGTCCAGCATGGAAGAGATCAAAAGCTCCATCTATATATACGATACGTGAATTAGGAGCAGGGCTCTGTAAAGTAGCAACAACAGGTCAAAAACAACATCAAAGCAAAAACTTGGTCAACAACTTCATTACCACCTCCTTTAACGGGTATAAATTCACACTTGTTAAAATCGAAATTATGCATTGCACTCACAGTTTGTTAAAATCGAAAGGTATTATGCACTGCTTGTGCTTGGTTCATTTGCAGTAGAAATGACCCAAAAGCAAATTGCAAACAACAAACTAGTCGAAAGGAAACAGGCAACTGCTTCTTCATACAAGTGAAAAACAATGAGTAATACCTTCCCATTTGAGAACTGTACGATCCTTCTAGAAGTCGGTAGAAACTGAGATATATGGGTGCTTTCAGCCTGACTTTGACATACATTGTTTATACACGAATCATTTGTATTCCCATTCTCTAATGTATCTTTTGAATATGAAAGTATCCTTCCTACAGAGGGGTAAAAAGAAAAAGAAAAGGCTAAAGTTACAAACAACCAGATAATCCATGTTTGAAACAACTGATTAGATCTGAATGTAGTAAGGCACTCATAATAACTTCACGACGAGGCATGCAGTCCTACATAACATGATAATTGTTAACCGCATCTAGGTTCTGGGCAAACCACGTGGAAAACGAGAAACAAAAGTAGAGACATACCTACAATATCTGTGCTGGAGACACCTTCGGTGCGTTTTATTTGCTTATAACGCCCGGCCTTCTTGGCCAAAGCATAAGCATCAGATCCATCCGGAAGCAGGCACGGATCATCTCCATGGATAATGTAATCGATTTTATACTCGCGGAAAAGAAGCTTCATGAAGTCCTCTGTTATTGCATAAGGAGCATTGGGGATCACTTCATCTACCCACTTGAGTCCGCTAACAAGTGCCATCCTACAAAAATCTCAAAATAAGACTCCAGGAGCTACTCCAAAACTCAATTAAAAAATAAAGAAAAAAAATCCACCCATTCTCAAGCATCCCTTGAGCAGATACCAGCAGCTAGCCCACCTCTCTTCCATGGACAAAACAGGAGGGCCCTTGTTAGCAACGATCTCCTCGTTGCTCACTACACCAACCACCAGTTCATCTCCTAAGGCCTTCGCTTGCCTCAAAGCATTGGCATGACCATAATGCATGAGATCAAAGCAGCCGTCCATGTAGACCCTCACCCTCCTCCGCGCATGACGCCTCTTTGGGAAGATCTCGGAGCCGAAGTAATGCAAGGATGGAACTTTGATCCCCCCAAAATAGCTCGTGGACAGGCCGAGCAGTGCTGCGGTCAGGATCACCCCGCCGAAAAGGTGGGGGTGGTAGTACAACCCGTCCCTAATCCATCCGTTTAATCCTTCGTTCTCCATTCCACGCTCTCCCCCCTCTCTGTAGCCTTTTTCCAATCAAACAACCAATATCTTTCAAAATACAAAAGCTCACGGTCCTAAAGTTGCCCAACTCTCCGAGGAAATACAAACCCCCTGAAGCAAAACCAACAACAATAACAACAGCCAAAAGATCAGGAACAGGACAAGATTCCCATCACGAAGAAGCCCAAAATCAGAAGATCTGGAATCATAAAAAAGGGGGAGGAGTTTAAACCGACCCAGGTCGATTCAAAGCATCAGGAATCATGGGTAAGGAAGAAATCGAGGGAACGGATGGGGAGAATCGAGATTCACCTTGACTCTTCCTGGCGTGAATTTGGTCTGGTGTGGGGAGGGGGGAGGGAAGAAAAGGGGTTTGCGTTTCCTCTCCTGCGAATTTGGTGAGACTGCTTGAATCCCTTCCCTCGTGGAAATCGACGAGGAAGAGGGAAGAGAGACGGACGGAAAGGAGGGAGAGAACGAGAGGGAAGGTTGGAGGAGAACCAAAGGAAAAGGAACGAGAGACGGCGAGGCTTCTGGTTTCTGTTTTTTTTTTTTTTTTCATTTCCCTAATGCAATTTGCTTAATAATTTTTATACATTACATAAAAACTAATATGCAAAATTTAATTTATAATTTCCAGCAAATCATGATCATACAAAGTTTATTGAATACATCATCACCACCACCACCACCACCACCACGTTGAATCAACGAAAAGATCTTCCCCCCGACCCTCAACTAAACATTATTTTATCACCACCTCCTCTTTTTCTGCTTTGCACATCTGATTATCAATAATTTAATGTTGTTATTATATTTTGAGGCTTATTATTAGTCCGGATTTTGTGATTAAAGTTTTATTAGCCTCGTGACCAAATCCTAATGCCAGAACAACTTGCATTCTCCAACGAGGATAATACAAGGAATAATCGGTCATTTTGCAATACATTTTTTTTTTTACGTGGGAATTGTTAGGAAACACGTAGAAAAATTTTTGAAAATAAAGTGGTTCGTAATTTGGTTTCAGATGTGCTTATAAGAAAGAGCAAATCTAAATCAAAGACAATTCTTATCAAAGCAAAGGTTTTTACTATTCTCAAAATTAAGCTGAACGATGAAAGATGTTGCCTTAAGGGATGGATGGATTACAAACATTCCTGAAACGAAACTCAACATTTAACGAAAAAAAAAATTATAATAAATAGAATGCTTTGATTTCTCGGCGTGTACAACTATCCACTACCCAATTCATGATCATGAAACTTAACATTTTTCAAACAGAAAGAAACGATGGGAAAGACACTGATCCTAGAATGAATGTACTTGAACTTTCCATTTTTTTTTTCGGTTTACTTGTATTTTCCAACAACACCTGGCCGACAAAGGTCACTGGACATGATTTGGATGCATTTAAAATGTGCACTTCCGATATTATAATGTGTATGTATAAAAATTATATATAATGGATGTGAAAAAGTGGTCCCTGGAGAAGTCGATCGTCTCCCTAATTATGACATGCATGCATGCATTGCTGGCCAACGTGTCCCCATCGCATCCGTTAAATGCATTATGTAGTAGTATTACAGGGACGAACATGATAAATCACTATTAAAATTGTTATTTTTTTTATAATCCCTAAACCTTTGAATACGTCACGGTTTTGACGCAGGGGTGTCGAGAAGGATCCCTGCCACAAAAATACTTCTTTTAAATTTTATTTATTCGTGAATATCTACGTTGCAACAGCTTAAAAGTTGTGACTCACCAACTACTCTCCCAACGAATCCGGGGTTGGCGTGTGGGCAGGGAAGAGAATCGTGAGGACAGAGACAACTTCGTGGGAACACGAATGGGACGTGGCGGAATTGGCGGACAACAGGGGAATGAATGCTTTTGCTTTTCCATCCCTTCCGACAACACGCCTTCTTACTATTACAATCTCAACCACTATCCAACCCATCTTGACCCCCCACCCCAAACAAGGAGGATAGTTCCAAAGTACGGTGGGAAAGAAAAAAATTTTGAGTTTTACCGTTGGAAGTTTTTAAATTATCAAAACCCTGCTCCTATTTTTTTTTGAATTTTTTGTTTTTAGAAAAAACTCGAAATTTTGAAAGACTTTTAATTAGGTCCTTGAGATGGCTGGAGAAGGAAAATCTTCGAGAAATCCTTCTATGACTCCATCACGATTGGAATTCGTTTCAGAGTCTATATTAACTCCTTTTGGAATTAGCAAGAGTATAAATGATATTTTAACTCAGCTAACAATTCAGGGGAATACATAAACTCTAGAAAGTCAAAACCAAATGGCAAAGGAAGTAGGCTCTATAGTGAATAACATGCTAGACACACTGGAGAAAGAAATAAGTTTAAAAAGGCCTGAAGCCGAGGCGACTTCTGGACTGGAAAGTGCTATGGGAAAACCAGTCGAAAGGTTGAATCTGGGAGGAAGAAATTCCAAACAGAATCAAGGCAGAAGTTTGGATGAAATGTACAAAGAGTCAGTAGCTCCCTACATTTTAGACGCACAGAAGCGAAATGCAAATTTGAACTCCCAAAGTGGGGAGTTGGCAAAAGACTTAAGGAAAGCCTTAGGACTGGCAGAAGATGCCCCAGTTCATTTAGATAATCGAACGTTTAATGATCTGGTAACTGCGAAGAGGGAAATTTACAGGCCCGATTATCCTCACAGAACTAAACAAGAGTTCGTTTCAAGGGATAATGTTTTAAAGCCTATAATTACCCCTGGTGCTTTTCTGGACATAGATTGTGAAAAGCATGTATCTGAAAAGATAGATGAGTGGTTGTCACTAATTCAAATGACTGCGTCTGCTGGGATATTATCCCCTGGATCAGTTTATGAATTATGTGTTGCAGCTCTCATGGGAACGGCGCAAAAATATTGGAAGTCTTTGGTGGCTCATACAGACATAAAAGAAAAGATAGATCAGGCGCTGACCGTTGATGGTGTATTAGCAATCATCGCTGATGCATTAAAACTGGAATTCTGTGGTTTTCGTTATCCACTGAGATTGTGAAAAAAGAGCAATCGTTGACTGCTCTTGTAAAACTACAGATCTGTGATATGTGCTGGTTTGATAGCTACGTTTGTGAATTACAGAAGTATTATTACAATCTGGACGTAGTTTCTCAGCAGTTCATATTGAGAACATTTTTTGCAAAACTTTCAGAACCTTGGCCGGAAGTTGCGCAAAAGGCCTATTGTGCGTCCCTCCCGCTCGTTCCCGAATGAGAACAAGAAGGAGGACCGTAATCCTTCGTGGCTCCGTAAAAATTCGTTTGTCGCTTAACCTAGGTAAGCTAAAAAAAACGGAGTCGCCACCGACTTTATTAAAAAATGGTATAAAGTCGGAAAAATCAAAGAGGGTTCGGGGATTCCTAACTACTCACTGTCTCACTCAAACATGCGAAGAAGGGGTGTCGATACTTTTAAAAGAGGTTTCTGATTAACGGGTGTTGGACCCAATCTGGGCTTTTAAGCCCAGACTCATGTCATTGGATTACGAGCTTAGGCTCGATTCGGGCGTTGGACCCGAACTCGTATGTGATGATCACGTGCACAATCACATACAATTATCTAGATCAAAGTAGACGGGGAAAGGCGGTGACCGTGGGCCTATACACCTGGACCCACGGCCCGTTACAAGTGGAAAAATAGAAAGTCGGGAAGGCCCGCACCTTCCCTCATGTACCTTAAGTTTGACGGTTGGGGCCGCTTTAACGTCTTCAATCATCGCGGTTTTTACACACGCGGAGAAAAATCCACGCGGTCTGTTACACGCGTCTTCAAGGCTTCCTTTCCACACTTGTTGGAATTTCGAGCTCGCACGAGTAGTGTTCATGGAAAAATGGGAGAAAGAATAAAGTGGGGAAATGGGAAAGTGGAAAAAGAAGAAAGTGGGTTAGAAAATTCTAATATGAAATACGTAAACAAATTAAAATTTTTAAATAAGTCGGAATGAGACTTACGTGGTGCGTCTTGAGCCCATTTGACCGTGAATGCCTCCCGAGCGTTAATCGGATCGATGCAGGTCTCCGTTGAGCTGTCTTATTTTGCATCCGAGAGTGAACATGCTCCATGTCCATCCAAGGTTGCTCGGTCGTGTCCCAACATGTCCAGAATTGAAAAGGGACAAGATAAAGAAGAGAAGGACAACGTTACTTTCATGCAAGTAAAGCGAAATTAGTACAAAAAGAAAGGGTGAGATTGCTCACGTCGCGGGAATCTTGTTTCCCGTGTCTTGGGAGTCCTTGGAGCTCGAATTCTACTTGTATTGTCATGTCTTAGTAGATGTTTATCAAAATCATCCGTGTAACTGGTTGTTAAGAGTCCTTGGCAGTTCAAGTTTAAAAAAAAGTTCCTTAGATTCATGAAAGGAGTTGTAGGAAGATGCAGAACTCCCTGTCTTGCCTTGACGATCGAGGTTTATTCCTGATCGTGCCTCCTTTGTTTGCATTCACTCGCTAGGCTGAATAGGGAGGCGTAGATTACGAGAAAACAACGGATGAGGGACACACTTCCAGACGAGTTGCATCCTCTTGCGGTCGATCTTGGCGACGATGCTGGAGTTTGCACAAGGGGATTCCCGCGAGGCTGCGGCCGACTTTGACGGCGATGCTGGAGTTTGCACCAGGGGGTTCCCGCGAGCTGTGGCCGACCTTGGCGACGATGCTGGGGTTGGCTTCAGGGGATTTCCGCGGGGCCGTTTCTTACCTTGAATCAGAAAAGGCCGGGGAGATGATCGGGAGGCCACTACGCCAAGGGAGAGGGACGATCGGAGGAGACTGGAAGCTAGGGAGTGAAGGGAGCTGGGGAAGCGTTTTTCTCTTTTTCGTTTTTCTGTTTCTCTTTTTTGTTGTCCCCGTTCCCCCCCCAAAACAGAAAACTTTTTATATTCACGTGGGGAATGTCGGAGTAGGGCTCTTAGTATGATCGGGTGGGTTTATGGCACGATGAAAGTGTGGTGGGATAGTTGTTAGGTTGTAAATTTTTGTTGGAATAAATTATTAGATTGTTAATTTTGTTAGAGTAAGTTGTTAGGTTGTTAATTTGGTTAGGATAAGTTGTTAGATTGTTATAATAGGTTGTTATTAATTTGTTAAAATGAATTCTTATAAATTAGAATGAAAGTGATAATAAAATGTTAAATTTCAACAAATTTTGGAGGGATTTAAAGAAAATTCGTTATTTTTGATGATTAATTAATTTAACGGGGTCTTGTTAGACTTTAGTCGTTTTTACCTTATTATTAAGAACCTAAGTCCATGTACACGTGCTTGAACTTCAAATTAAAATGAATGAACTTGTGAACTTGATCTAAATGGCAAAAAAACGTTAAAATGTAATTTTAACCATGTTTTTTTTTAAAGAATAAAGAAATTAGTTTCATGTAACTAATTCCCAATTTGAAATTGACCATTTAGCCATGTAACATGAATTTAATTGAAAATTACAGAAGCTTCAAAATTATTTCTCTTAAAACCAAAGATTAAGGAAAAAATCGAAAATTCGATTTGGGGTGTCTACACCTATGAATTACTTCTGAGTGAGGAAAAGATTGTCTCTGGACTCGGAGGAAAAATTCAGGCGGTTAAGTACGCGATGAGAAAAGCGTGTACTGAGCTCCAAGTTAATGAGGCTAAGAAGCTGCCATACCTAAACAAGAGCTGTTGTTCGCAGATAGAGTATGTACCTGGGAGCTATGGATGTGACACTCAAACAGAATCTGTGAGAACAAGAAACTTTCTAAGGAAGAAAAAATTTGTTGGATACAACAAAAGGAAAGTTTGGCCGAAGAGAGACCTCCAGAAAAAACAGAGAGGAGGTCCTGCTTACAAACCAAGGAGGTTTGTGAGGAGACGGAATAACCTAAAGGATAAAGGTAGGATCGAAGCCTTTAAGCGTAAGCACGGCAGAGAACCTAAATGTCCAAAAGGGAAACCGTTGAGCAACTGTAATTGTTGCTGGTTTTGTGGGTCAAAAGCCCACAAAGCGGATACATGTCCTCAGAAGAACAAAAGGAGAGAAAGACTCCGAATGGTATTCCTAGATGACAGGAGTCGTGAGGAAGAAGTCTTGGCTTATGAACCAATAGATGAGCAGGATATTTCTGATTTAGACTCGGAAGTAGAATCTATCTACGAGGTCGTATCAAATTACGATACAGACTCGGAAGAAGATTTTGATATATGGAAAATGCATCTGTTCATGATGAGAGCAGAGCAAAATGGAGAGGGTGATGAGATGGTTCCTTTGGAAGCATCGAATCAGGTACTGGAGGAATCCCACCAGTACGAAGATCCATCCCAGTCAGTTCTGGAATGGAGGTTGCCCAATGTCAACGTGAGAGAAGTCTATAATGTATCGAGATTCAATTTTAGATCGATAATAGACATCTCACAAACAGAGGCAACGGCTCAAGTTACAAGCACGAAACTTGAGACGTTGGATATCTCATTACTCAACGTACAACGCATTAGGGAAACCATGCAACGTGCGAGAGGTGTATATAACTATATACACATTGGGTTAATCCAAGTAGGTTTGATTCCGCTATTTCATCTTCCAGCGGATAGTCCTGTGGTAGCAGCTGTGATCGATAAACAATGGCGAGAGTTTAGAGATCAGCTGATATCAGGTATACAGGCCAACCTTGCACACGGTCCTGTATGGTTCTAGGTCCATCCAAATTTCATGATGGCCCTGAACGATCGTTGGTTGGGAAATTCATTGACCTTAAGGATAAAATCAATGAATATGGATAAAATGAATTCTCAGGCCAAGTTTTTGGCGTATCACACTAGAGTGATTTACCGATTGGTAAATACCACTAGTCCTGGTGTGAGGAACATCTCAAGACTCACTGAGTTGTTCGAGGAAGGTCATAATAACTACCAACAATTTCATAGGCGAGAGGTAAACCCACTGGAGTTAACGTGGCCAAGAAATTGGGTTATGACTGAGCCTGGTAATAGCTCTAGACCGATTAGTGCGGCTAATATCCGACAGAGAGGTAACGAAATCACTTTAATGTTGGGTGAACCGTCTAGAGATAGTTTTAGAGCTGACAGGCATCTGCCTGTGAGGATGCCACTCCTGAGAGAGCCAAGATCACATACGCTCTCTGATGTTTCTTCTAGAACTAGTGATGTGGGAGAGGACATAATTGTGTCCCGACCAGCAGAAGCATCTGCTCCACCACTGATAGAAGAAATGTCTCGAAGATCTACAGATTCGAGAACCACGTCTCAACATACGGGTAGAATCGTGGGATATAAACAGGTGTCACTACCAGTCTATGAGGATCCAGTAGATCAAACGAGAGAGGAATCAATACGGATGATGAGGGTTACTTATCCGGATAACTCTTTGTCCAGTATTCCTGAAGTCTGTAAGGTTATTGAGCAAATAGCCGAGCAGAGGTCTATACCAATAGACGAAATCTGGAAGATGATAGAACCATACCAGGAAGTACCTAAGAATATTGGGTTTAGTGTTAGGAAGGAAGAATTGAGCACATATGTGGCTCTAACTTTCAAGTTTCCTGGATACTATGAGTATTCTCTGGATACCTTGATAGACACTGGGTGTAGCATAAGTTGTGCTAGACTCAATGCACTACCAGATGAGTGGTGGAAGCCATTGCAGAAACATATCCATATGGTAAACGTTGATGGAAAGGCGACAATAGTTAGCCATCAGGCCAATAATGTGCCTGTCTTTATTGGTGGACAACAGTTCATCATAAAAGAGATCCTGGCCCATCCTTTATTAGAGGCAAACATCATAATTGGTAATAAAAGGACAAAAGGAAAACCTATCTTTTGTGCAGGATGTCCATTATGTATCCATTGGTGGGGTGAAAATCAGTATTCTCCAGGAACCAAAGTTACGATTAAAGTTTGGTTTCTATCCGGTAAAACGGACAGAATACTGTGGTAATTCGTCATGTGAAAGAGCTTTCAGAGTGCGAGCTCAGCGTGGTGATATACGGTTAGATGAGAACGATTCATGGGAACAAACCCTGTTTTCTCCGACGAATACCAGGAGTTCCAACTGGTATGACGACTTGTTTCCAAAACAAGAAGTGTGCAGGGTAGTAAAGTTAACCAGAACAAAATGGGATAAGTTCTTGGAAAAGCTTGCTGACAATTTTAGTGAAGATCCATTAAAATTGTGGAGTCGGAATGGCCTAAAGGCTAGACTCGAATTAAAGGATCCCGGAACCATTATAAGAGCCAGAAACATTACGTATACGGCTGAAATGGTTGAGGAATTTGACAAACAAATTCCTGAGTTGTTTGGAAAAGGCTTGATTAGGGACAGTTATAGTCCGCACTCTAGTCCTGCCTTTATGGTAATAAATCATGCCGAGCAGGTGCGAGGTAAAGCACGTATGGTTATAAATTATCGTCAGCTTAACAAAGCTACAAAGGACGATGGCTATAAGATTCCCACTGCGGGAGATTTAATTGATAGAGTTAGTTTGAGCCAATCAAAATTCTTCTCTATGTTTGACTTGAAAAGTGGATACTGGCAAGTCAAGATGGAGGAAGAGTCGGTTCCTCTAACTGCCTTCAATGCTCCGCAAGGAATGTTTGAATGGCTGGTTATGTCGTTCGGCCTGAAAAATGCTCCAGGCGTGTTTCAGCGCAAAATGGATAATGCTTTCAAGCAAGTCCGAAAATTTTGTGCGGTCTATATTGACGATGTGTTAGTCTACTATCAGACTGAAGACGACCACATGAGGCACCTTGATAAGGTGACTGATGTCTTCCGACAAGAGGGCATGATTCTATCGGAAAGAAAGATAGAATGGTTTAAGGAGTCAGTTAATTTTCTAGGCATGTAAATTAAGCAAGGAAAGATAAAATTACAAAGCCATATTTCCGAGAAAATTGTTGATTTTCTTGACAGACTTGAGGATAGAAAACAGGTCCAAAGATTTTGTGGATTTGTCAACTATTCAAGAAAGTTTGTGAAAGATCTTTCCCAAGATCTGGGTAGGATTTCGAAGAAAACCTCTTCGGTAAATCCTTGGATATGGGAAGATGAGGACACTCATGCTATTCAGAGAATTAAGAGAAAGGTGAAAAATTTACCGCAACTCTCTTTACCATCTGATAAGGATGAATTAGTTCTGGAAATAGATGCTTCAAACGATTTTTGGGGTGCTGTCCTTAAAATTAAAGGAAGAAAACCAGAACTCGTTTGTAAGTATTGGTCGGGTAGGTTTAAGGGGTATGAACTCCGGTACCCGATACATGAAAAGGAAGTACTGGCTTTAAAAAATTGAATAAAAGCCTTTTACATTTTTTTGGCACCTAAGAAATTCTTAGTGCGCTCTGACTCGACCTATGTAAAAAGGTTTATGAGTCTGAACCTCAAGGAGGCTAGGCAGACTAGACTATTGAGGTTGCAAGAGTGGTTTAGCTATTATAAATTCGATGTCGAGTATATCTCTTCAGACAAAAACATAATAGCTGACTCTCTCTCTAGAGAACTTGCAGATGGATCCCGCAGCAAAGAAAAAGATCTGCTGGAGATGCAAATAGGAGGGACACTCCAAAAAGGTATGTCCTAACCCTATCAAGAGAGATAGTGAGCATAGTGATGTTGGTTCCAATTCTAGAACGAAATCAGCTTTGTGCTGGCAGTGCAAGCGACCTGGACATAGATGATTCGAATGTCCCAGTAAGCTGAAAACTGCGGATGCCCAGAAGGGTGTGGCTAATCTTAAGGAGAAGGTAACAACCAACTCCAAAAGAAAAGCGGAGACAGATCTCCAGAAGGAGATGGTTGATCCTAAGAAGAAATGTACTGCTAACTTCAAAGGAAAAACGAAGGATGATTCTCATAAGAGAATGGCTAAACCTAAGGAAGAGATAAGAACCAATTCCAAAGGAAAAGCAGAGAAAGATTCCCAGAAGAGAGTGACGGGTCCTAAGGGAGAAGACAGTGTCAAACCCAAAGGAAATGTGAAGGAAGATCTTCAAGAGAAGATGGCTGATCCTGAAGAGGTAAGCTCTAAGGGAAAAGCGAAAATAGCAGATGTGGAGGAAGAAGCTCAGGCTGATTCCCAGAAGAAAGCCAGAAAGAAGAAGAAAGCAAAGCGGCTTAAGTCTTCTGGTCCTAAGAAGGACGATAAGGTTGAAGAACCTTGGTGGTCTCCTCTGACCATGGAGCAGTTTAATTATTGTCGTAACCATCTGGCCAAAGAGCAGAAAATCTCTATAAACCAAGCTGTAAAATCGTACAAAGCTTTGTTACAAAGCAAGGAGGAACAAAAAGAAAAGGTAAAGAGTGAGTATGCTGAGGAGGAAGCTAAGTTTAAAGCTTTCACTGGCGAGCCAATTGTTCAGAAGGAAGAACATCCTGATGAAGCGGCTGACATGGAGTACGACGAGTATTTCAATTACGAGATACCCGTAACACTTGAAGGTAATCCTAAAACTCATGATAACCTTGAGGAAGTAATTCCTGAAGGAGGTTCAGTTGAACCTGGTGAGCAAGCTCGCAATGACGAAGGTCATGAAGATCTAGATAGATCTTGGTTTTTTGATTTGGACTCTTTCGAAGATGGATCCCTATCTTGGGATGCCACTGTTGTGTGTGGAAGACTTATAGGAGGTATTAAAATAAATTACCAAGCCCAAATTAAGTTTTTCGCAACAAAGGCGATTGAGTACATCAAAGATCTGGAAGCCAAGTTAACTTACAAGGCTGCAGATGGGGAAGAGTTGTCTAAATCGATACAAGATAGATAGCAAATTCTTACAACGACTATGTCCATATTACCGCTGGAAGTTAAAGACTATGAGACTTCAAAGGTGGTGGTGGATATGAGAGAATCCTCACTTGAGGAGAACTCTGTACTTCAACCGTATCTACACTGGATATCGGATAAGTGGCCATCCCTGAGGATTAGTTCAGGTATGGTGGGAGTTGTTTTACCTTATTTATATGCGGGTTTTGTTGATATTCTGGAGATCGATATATCAAAACCAGAGCAGATAACCCCGCTACCTCATTTGGTAAAGTTCATACTCGGGTGCCTTGGTTATGGTTCAAAATATGCCACGACACTGATCACTAGCACTATGATGGAGGAAGAAGAACATGAGCAATATGGGAAAGTAATCCTTCCTAATATGCAAGTGTGGGATATCCATCATAGTGAAAGTAGGCATCTGATAGAACCGCAAAAACAGGACCTCGATCAGAGGGGTTTATGGCGCAAGTATTACAAAGATAAGACTGTAAGAAAGGTCATAAAGGTTGAGTTTCTTAAGGATGTGCTGGAGCACGTATTTGCCCGCAAGGAGCTATATTATGTGTGACGGGATGACGACTGTCACGATCCTTCGCTCTTATCTTAGCTATGCAGATGAGCAGGCAGGAGTAAGAGGATGGGAGAGAGTTCTGGATCTTCTAGATAGTTTCTGGAGGAAGGAGAACTCTGAACTGTGTTTCCGGACGGACACTTTCGAAGTCTGGAGTAAGATCGCTGACTACATCGATAAAACCTTAGCACAGCGATTCAAGCAAGATGAAGAGAGAGCCCAACAAAATGCTGATCAGGGACTCTTGGAAGGAACTGGCTAGTCTTCGCACGTCAGAGAAGAAGGAATCTCCTTAGATGAAGCAGTAATGCAGAAAGGAGATAACAATTGTATAGAGATAGACTAGGCAATTCTGTAGTCTAGTTAGCTTTGGTAAGTTTTTGTAAAAGTATATTCTTTTTACTTTTGAGCTGGCAAACAGTGCATAGGCACCAGCTTGTTTGTGTATATATTTCACAACCCTCTACCATTTTCGGGGATGTAATCTGAATAGAGAAATTTTCTCTCACATCTCTCTGAGCAAAGTTTCTTTGATTGTCCTCCAACAATACCTTAAGGAACCCAGGAGAGTTAGAATTAATCAGAGTTGATTAAAACTAACTTAAGGTTAGATATGCGTATCGAAACCTTGAAGGAAAAGTCTTTATGACTAGACCTTGTGTCTGGATGAGGAGTGTCTATATAAGACCCTCGTGGTAAGGGCATTTGGAAGATACAGAAGAGTCTCTCCCTCTCACGGAATTCTCTAAGTTGAGAAGTGAGCGTCCCTTGAGTTCTAAGAAGTTGCGGAAGCTTGGTGAACCCTCCAGGCTATGCAGAAGATTAAGGTATGATAAGCATCTTGAATTAAGTTGTTTATGTTTGGAGAGAGAGACTTTAATCAAGAGATTAAAGTGGTGCATTGCACGGGTCATTCTTATGACTAATTGTCCACATCCAGAACTATTACATTTAGATCACGGTGTGGGCAAGGATTCTACTACTTGTCTTCTCAACACCATAGTAGATCGTCTTGAAAATCTATCAGCACAGATATCATAAATATCTAAGCAGATAGAGAGTTATTCTAAGAAATTAGAAGAACTGACTTTAGTGCAGAGTGAATTCGAGGAATATTTCCTTAAAGGTAAGTCCAATCTCGGATTTACGGCAAGTTCTAAATACTTCAACGAGTATTTGAGGTTGGTGGAACGCCGACGGCAAAGACAATTAGGAAAACTCTTCAGGGAGTTAATTTGCATCGCTTATCATCAGTAAAATTATTGGTATCAAAGCCCGCTTAAGAATTATTTTCTTTATTTATTTGAAGGACCTTCTAATTTAGGAAGTCTGAAGTTTTGGGAAAACAAAACTAAGAAAATAGGAGATTTGGGAGAAAAGCGGTATTTTGGGAATATATTTCCAAACAACAGTAAAGGCCGAAAATTTTTCGGGGACCACTATAAGTTGGAACAAAGCTCGTCCAGTCCTCCTAGTCCTACCCTTTCTTCTCCATCCAAACAACCCTTTCTTCTCCATCCAAACATTATGTCACCCAGTAAACTACTCATAAAACCCTGCTGTACATAAACTTCCCTAACTAAGTAACTTCACTTCTTAAAGAGAGCTTCTGTTCACCAAACACATGCTCTCTATCCCCGATGCCACGCGACGGGAGCTGAAGTCAGATAGGGGAATTCAGGAGTCACAGTCATGCAGTGTTGCTGCCACGTCAGAAGGCCTCCTCCCAAACCAACCTCATTCTGATCCACTCCGCTGCCTACCACGTTGAGATGTGAGTTATCTGCTTCTACTTCCATTTCGCCTTCGCCTCCTCCATCTTCTGTCTCCATGACCTCCGATGATCTCAACCCCTGGAGCTGCCGGGAATTGGGACGGAACCCAAGGAACTACAGCCGTGCTTTTTAAGTTCAAACTGCCCCCAACATCCTTGGCAACTCCATCAACAGAAGATATGTTCGACCAAGGGAACTGGCCTGGAAATGGCCATGAGCTTAGTCGAATCAGTTCCCACAATATCTCAGCCTCACATTTCAGTGCCGGCAGATACGTTGGAAGGATATGCACACTGCTTTCTGGACAGAAACAAAGTATGGCCAACAAACACCATATGACTGACGCCGACCCAATATAAAACATCTAGTAGGGGTAGTAGACTGTATCCACAAGAGGTACCGCTCTACACTTTTACCAGAAATGCCGTGCTAAAATATTGTAACACGCGACATTCCGAAGATTCTAAGACCATAGGATTAGCAAACATCAGCAATGCAAGAGCACATTCGCATCTTCAAAATTTTACAAGTCCCACAACCACACGGGGCTAGCTTTGTACTAGCTTCGGGAGAACAACTCGGGCTAGCTTTGGGCAAACACTGCAATACCGGCGTCACTGACTGCGCCACGCATGCCAGAGTAGTGGACTGATTCTGATAACATCTGTCACAACTCAAAAGTTATTTCAAGAAGTGAAAGTGTCTAGGGGCATTATATAGACCACGTCTGTGAGGCTATTTATCCACCTATTAGTCACTAATCAAAGCATGAGAAATAGAAGCAATCCCAACCTTCGCCTTAATATCAACCAAACAAACAATGAGATTCAATGCACAAAGAGATCCACGGTACTCACTCCTGAAACCGGCGATCAACTCCGAGTCCACGGACACTGAGAAAGAGGAAGGCGAGTGGAGGCGGAGCAGGTATTCCTCCACCGGCCTGAACACCACGATCGCCCTCTCGCCATTCTCCACAGGAGCCTCTGGGGCCAGATAGTCTTCCGCCTCCATCCTTTCCGTCACCGACGAGCTCCATTCGTATTCCTCGTCCTCGGCGATGGTCGGAAGCTCTGTGTCCTGCAATGAAAAGCAGATCAAGACGCGAACATAAAAAGAACAAGAACAAGAAGAATAAGAAGAGGAACATGATGACACTGAAACTGTGAACGTAGGAGGGGAAGGGAGAGGGAAAGTACGAGGTGGCGGATCTTGGGAGCGGGGGAGGAGAGGGAGAAGTCGAAGTCGAGGTCGAGGTCGAGGTCGAGGCCCTTTCTCTTCATTCGCCCAGCGCAGCGATCAACACCTGGGGAAGCTTCGGCGATTCGACTACTGTTCCCGGAGCGTCGATCAACAGCACAGGAGGAGGTTGTTACTGATGGGGAGTTGAAGGGGAGGGCGTGGGGTCGACGGTACGGGAGGTCTGGAAATTTCCAGAAAATCCCGAGTGTGTAGCGAGAGCTCGGGAGTAACTAAAACAAACCCATCGTCTTCCTCGCAATAATTTTCATTTATCAACTCATTTTCTGCATCCAGTGGGGGGCCGACACGTATTTATGCCAGGGATTGAACTTTGAAAATAAAAGGAAGGCAAAATATCGATTTTTGGCCCCAAATATTGGCAAACTTTTCGATTTTGCAAATCGTTTAAAAATTTTTCAATTTGGCCTTAAATCGATGACACTTTTGTATGAGGCCTTATTTGTGACGGACGTTAGATTTTCGCGACGTGTCAATTAGTCTCCGTTACCTTAGCCTACATGGCGTCCTTGTTGGCCTAGGTGGCAAGCGCTGGGATCAACAGGCATAGAATGCATCGAGGAAGGAAGCTCCCGCACCCTATACTCCCAAGAGAACACATTTACATTGCCACTGCCAACCACATCATTGCCACCGTCCTTGGACGAGCTCTCACTGACCGAACTGATCCCCAGCATCAGATTCGCACCATCCCCCCATAACCTCGAAAAATTGACAGGATGCGCGAGGACCGGCTCGTAAGGCCTGTCCTCGCTGCCGGACTTCTGCACCTTAACCTCCAACTCCTTGGAACTAGCATCATAATCAACCCAAGATCTAAGCTTTTCGCCGCCACCGATCGCCAACCCGACGGACCCGAGATCCCGAACCACGGAAGGATCGACACTCCCGACGCAGACCCCGACATTGTTGGCACGGGCATCGAACACGACCCCGACGAGCCTCTCCTCCGAAGGGACAGGGTTTCCCGAACCGGGGCCGGATAAAGGAAGGAACTTTGAGGAGAAGAGGAGGAGGGCAAGGTGGGTATGGGTGGCGTTGGGGGAGAAGGAGAAGGCGATGTAGGAGGAAAGGGAGGTGCCGGGGGAGAGCTTGAAGGGTCGGGAAGTGACGAGGAGGTTGTGGGGCTGGAAGTAGGGGTTGGGGATCAGGGTTTGGTTGGAAGCGAAGAGCGAAGAAGGCAGGAGGAGGAGGGGCAGCAGCAGGTAAAGGGAAAGGGAAATGGAAGAAAATTTTAATGTCAATGCCACGTAAATAATTCACCACGTAAGTAATTCCTCCCACCAGGTAACTCCACGTAAGACAAAAAATATTAATGTCAATGCCACGTAAATAATTCACCAACATTTCCGTCAAAAATTTAACGTCCGTCACAAATAAGGCCTCATACAAAAGTGTCATCGATTTAAGGCCAAATTGAAAAATTTTTAAACGATTTGCAAAATCGAAAAGTTTGTCAATACTTGGGGCCAAAAATCGATATTTTGCCTAAAAGGAATGCTTTTGGGTTAAAATTAACAGCCATTTCTTTTAAAAAAATTAGATAAAATATACAATAATATTATAAAGTATGTCCAAAATTTTCGTTTTATCAAAATTTTTTTTGACTATATGATATTATCATTATCATTGTGGTTGTAATTTTGTGACTAATTTTGGATTTTACTATAAGAAAACCAAACAAGGCCTTAGTATTGTCTAACATTTCTCCTCTAATAGTTGAGTTCCAACCTCTTATTGCATCGTCTTGCAATCCACCTTACACGTATTAGTAACCCCACAAAAGAGCCATTATCCGGCCTTCATCCATTTTACAGATTCTTAACAGCATCGATAACTACAGTCCAACTTCGACTTCCAACTTACTTAATTTAACCATTAAAAATCTATAATAAAAAACATATGAAATGTTTCAATATTATTACCCATTTTTTTAACTTTTTAGTCAATAATTGAAATTTATAGATTAAGGCCTGTTTGGTTTTCTCATGGTAAAATCCAAGATTGGCCAAAATTAATATAGAAATAAAATTTAGTAACAAAATCGTATAAAAAAAAACTAAGTTTTTGACAAAACAAAAAGTTTCGTAATAGTTTTTGATATTATCGTATATTTTGCCAAAAAATTAATACCCCTTACTTATTATTATCATCATCGGACAAATACCACATGCTATTTAGCGGTGAGCATGAGTTTGACTAGTAACTTATAATCTACCCTATAACGCCCTATTCTTTATTTTTAGAACATAAAAGCGGGTAATGGAAGAACCATTTAAAAAGTTACCTCATCGGTTCTACTACCGGTTCTTATTCCGATTCCATCAAATGTGTGTCGCCCTCTTACAAGTGAGTGTTGCAATTCTACTTCCATCAATGACATCACCCCTGTGAGCGATTATTGTTCTGATTTAAACTCGCCGAAAGACGATCGGGCGCCTTCAGCAGTGAGAAAACTGGCAGAGCAACTAGGTCGATGAATGTTTTAAAAAAGCTTATTAATTTGACATCCAATCCTTTACGAGTTATTTATGAACCAAAATTTTGTATTCAGCTCACTACTACCTATGCTCGACGACTTTCTAAATGGGTTTCCATTTGGGACACTATGTCCATGTGCTCAACCAACATAGTCAAGTTAATTATATAAATTAATTTTTTTTGGTCAAATTTCAGGTTCTCCCGATATCACCGGTTTTAAAAAAATTTAAAAATTAGAACATAACTTATTTATTCGAGATTTTGTCCATATAATATCGGTTTTACCTAAACGAAATGCTCACCCCTTAATTTTGACGAGATAAAAATTAAATATATCACGAAAAAAGTATCTTGGTTTAAACCTCTTCCTTCTTTTTTTAAGTTAAATTTTATTATGATCATAATTATTCATTAACTATGGATCAAAATATTCATTTATCAATATTTGGATAGTCTATTCCGAATTTTTTTTAAGATGAAAAGTGAAAAATTTCACGACTAGGATTATTTTTAAATTTTAAGTTACTTAAATTTTTACTCGTAATATATTATAATTTATTATTTAATATTTTGAGATGATTTAATAGTAGGTTTAAGGTTATGATTTAATAGTTAGGGTTTAGATTTTAACGGATTTATGCTATGTATGGTAGGTAAGGATTAGAGTTAAAATTGTAAAGAGGTAGAGGTGGCAAACGGGCGGGCTGGCTCGGCAGCTCGCCCGCTCGGCTCGTACTGTAGCGATCCGAGCTTCGGCTCGGCCCGCTACAGTAACGGGCTGGCTCGGCTCGGGCAATCGTCGACGAGCCGAGCCGAGCCAGCTAGATGAGCTCGCGAGCCCCGGGTTGGTGAGCCAGGTGTACCGGGCTAGCGAGCCGGCTCGCGAGCCTGTTATCGGGCCGGCTCGCGAGCCGGATTAAAAAAAAAAAAATTTTTTAATTTTTTTTTTCCAACGGTCATTTGACCGTTGGATTTTTTACCGTTTGTAATGTTACCGTTTTTTTCCCAACGGTCATTTCAACGGTAATGTTACCGTTTGTAAAATTTTTTTTCTTTTTAATTTAAAAAAAAAAAATTCCTCTATAAATACCACCAAACTCATAAAATTTTTTACAAACAAACTCTTCCTTTCTTATTCTCTTCTTCTCTTGCTCTCTATCAATTAATCGTGATCTAGTGCTCTCCTCTCGATATCGGCAAGCGGCAACAAGCTATTGTTCATTAATTGGAGTTTCGGTGACGGTATCATTTATTTATTTGGAATTTATTTATAAGATTTTGTTATTGTTTGTTATGGATCCACATAATTATAATATTAATGATGATGTTGACGAACTTAGGGAAATAAATGCTTCATTTTCAATAGGACAATCTTGTACACAAGCATCCGCATCCACCTCATCGCCTCAAAGAAAAAGAAATAAAACGTCAGAAGTATGGAAACATTTTAAAACGATAGAAATTAAAATTGGTGGAAAGATAGAATCTAGGGCTCAATGCAATTATTGTATTAAAAATTATTCTTATACTTCAGGTAGTTCAACGAGCACACTTGGTAGGCATTATGAAAAATGTCACTTAAACGAACAAAGTAAAGATCCTAGACAAAAAGTATTAGATGCTAGTGGTAGTGGCATATTTTCTTATTCACAAGATAAAATGAGAGAAGGAATAGCTAAACTTGTAGCACAATGCGAGTTGCCTTTAGCCTTTATGGATAGTGTTGAATTTGAAAATTTTATGAAAGAATATGTCACTCCTAATTTTAAGCGTGTTTCTAGAAGTACAATTAGAAACGATATTATTAAAATGTTTAATAATATGAAGAATGAATTAATTTCATTTTTTGCAAGTGCTCCTGCAATGTGTATTTGTATCACCTCTGATTTGTGGAGTGCACGCAATTCTATAGGTTATGTCGTAGTAACTTCTCATTTTATTAATGACTCTTGGCAATTAAATAAAAGAATTTTAGGATTTCGTAATTGTGAATATCCTCACACTGGTATTACTATTTATAAATATATTGTAACGATTTTACAAGAATATAATATTCAATATAATATTTAGCATAACACTTGATAATATTTATAAAAAAGCTTATTAATTTGACATCCAATCCTTTACGAGTTATTTATGAACAAAAATTTTGTATTCAGCTCACTACTACCTATGCTCGACGACTTTCTAAATGGGTTTCCATTTGGGACACTATGTCCATGTGCTCAACCAACATAGTCAAGTTAATTATATAAATTAATTTTTTTTGTCAAATTTCAGGTTCTCCCGATATCACCGATTTTAAAAAAATTTAAAAATTAGAACATAACTTATTTATTCCAGATTTTGTACATATAATATCGGTTTTACCTAAACAAAATGCTCACCCCTTAATTTTGACGAGATAAAAATTAAATATTTCACGAAAAAAGTATCTTGGTTTAAACCTCTTCCTTCTTTTTTTAAGTTAAATTTTATTATGATCATAATTATTCATTAACTATGGATCAAAATATTCATTTATCAATATTTGGATAGTGTATTCCGAATTTTTTTTAAGATGAAAAGTGAAAAATTTCATGATTAGGATTATTTTTAAATTTTAAGTTATTTAAAAATTTTATATTAATATTTAAAAAATTTTTACTCGTAATATATTAAAAAAATTATTAGTATTTATAATTTATTATTTAATATTTTGAGATGATTTAATAGTAGGTTTAAGGTTTATGATTTAATAGTTAGGATTTAGATTTTAACGGATTTATGCTATGTATGGTAGGTAAGGATTAGAGTTAAAATTGTAAAGAGGGTTTAGGGCATATGATTTTGTTCTTATAATTTATTAGTTTATTAATTAAATCCATTGCTCTAACAAAATTTGCAAAATAAATTAATGTCAATTTTATCTTTATCATTTTTAAAATGACATAAAATAAGAAAATAATAGACAAAAAAATCACGAATTCCCACATACCCACCACCCATAGACAGCACAACATTGTCTCAGGGGGCAATACCACCGGGGGCAGGCTAATTACCCGTGAACGGTATACCCGTTACTTAATGAACACGGAACTATTGTTTCGTATAATTGTAGGAAACATTAATATATTGTTCACACTTTAAGATTCCTAATGGGCCAAAATATTTCGTAATGAGTTCGTATAAATGTATAAACTTGTACAAAATTTTCTTAACGGACTTCGTATAATTATATGAAACAAAACAATTACTGTTTCGTAAATTATGAAAAAATAACATTTAGGAAATATTTTTCGTAATGGGTTCATACAAATGTACATGCTTTTTACGAAATTTCTTTAATGAGCTTCGCCAATTGTACGAAGCAAAACGGTCACTATTTCGTAAATTACGAAATATTAACCTTTACAAAATATTTTTTGTAATGAGCGGATTTTTTTCGTAATGGATTCGTAAAATGTACGGGCTTTTACAAAATTTCCTTAATTGGCTTCGTACAACTGTGCCAAACCAAACAGTTACTCTTTCGCAAAGTATGAAACAATGTCGCACACAGTGTTTCCTAGCCTAATTCCGAACCTAGATCGGGACTTAGTTTACAACTATTTAGGTTCGGAGTTCGGCTAAAAAATCCTGAACATTTCATAAAGTATAAAAAAAGTTCGTACATTTGTACGAAGTTTTTTCGTAAAGGGCCGAAGGGCATCATAAATAGCCCGTACATTTGTACAAAGCCCATCGACGAATTTTTGTAAAGAAGACGTCATTTACGACGACATCTTTCCGTACAAATATGCGAAACTCATTAAGAAAATTTCCTAAAAAACACGTACATTTGTATTAACTCGTTACTAAAGAGTTTGACCCATTATGGAAAAATTTTATACAATTTACTATTTCGTACTTTGCGAATATTTTACTGTTTTTTTTTTGAACAATTGAATTAAGCTCATTAAAAAATTTTCGTAAAAATTCGTACATTTTTACGTACCCATTACGAAATATTTCAGTCTCATTAAAAAAAATTTCGTAAATTGTGAATAAGATATTACTATTTTGTATAGTGACAGGTGTACCCTTTCACGGGTAATTAACCTCGCCCCATCATTCTCTCATTTTTGATAACTCAGCCGCCACGAACTGAAGTAACTGTAGTATTATAATTTTGGTGGACTTGATTTATCCAATTGTCTAGCATGAACTTGCGACGATTCTAAGGATATAACGATTTGGAATAGAACAACACAAAATTAGGACATCTAGTTGTTATTGTCATGTGTTGCGCGATCAAGCGACGACTCGAAAGGATATATTGAGGACGCATTTCAATATTATTAGTTTCAAAATAACAACACGAAATTAAGACATCTAGTTATTACATGAGGTTTCGGGTGAGATATTCTTTGTACTTCTCATACCAAACTCAACCCCACACCCACTAAAGAACAACATTCATTCACGAGCTTATTACAGGGCCAAAAAAAAAAAAAGGACCAGGCAACAGATGTCGCTGTCTCTCGAACAGAAGACTGAATTAAGGTGGGTACTATAGATGCGGTTAATGTTTTTTGTTAATTCAGTAGGAGTAAGTTGGAGAGACATACCAGACCGGCTGTTCGTCTGTCCTTCGGTTACCTTCTAGTCTCTCAAATTGCGGTGCTCTATTTCTTCTTATTCTTCTTCTATTCTTATTAGAGGGCGAGAAGTGAAAGAACCAAACAGCATTTCCCTCAAAAACGAGAGAACCCAACTCCCCTGTTCCACAATGCAGGCCTCGTTCGTCTTCGTCAGCTTCCTCGTTCTCTCTGCGATACTCCCCTCGTCATTGCACGCCCTCCACATCGGCATCCAGACTACGGGCACAGGCATCTCCCTGGTAAGTTTTACGGAATCCGTCACGAGTCCTTGGTGTCCTTGAGATTCTTCCATCGATTCCACTCTGCAGATATTATATATGGATATGCTTTGGTTGGGGGGTGGGAGGGGAACAGAGCAAGGAATGCAGCAGGAAGTGCGAGTCGGAGTTCTGCACGGTGCCACCGTTCCTGAGGTATGGCAAGTACTGCGGGTTGCTGTACAGCGGTTGCCCCGGGGAGAAGCCCTGTGATGACCTCGATGCGTGCTGCATGAAGCACGACGCCTGCGTGCACTCCAAGAACGGTCAGCCATTCATTCATTCATTCTGTCCCTTACATTTCCCTCCCCCATTCTGATCTAAATGAATGACAAACTTGTTTCAAGTAAACACAATTACTCAGCACCGCACGTTTTTAACACAATTACACGACTTTTAGTTGGGTTGGATTTTTGTCATTTGCAAAACCAAACGCCCTTAACAATATTTATATGAAATTTTTTTAATATTTTGACACATACTATATGAAAAATCCTATTTTAAAAGAAATTAGTCATGAAAAATATCTAGCCAGACAAAAACATGCGGTGGAAAACACCCCACAAAATATATCTGCACACCCCTCTTTGAGATTGGCAAATGTTTCTTTAAAAAATGCAATTTTTTGAATGGATATAGTCTAAAGTGAAGGAATTTGTTTTGCAGATGACTATCTGAGCCAGGAGTGCAGCCGGAATTTGCTCAACTGCATGGCGAACTTGAAGAAGAGTGGACGAGGACGACGGACGTTCAAGGGCAACAAGTGCGACGTCGGCCAGGTGGTCGACGTCATCTCCGTCGTCATCGAAGCAGCGCTCGTCGCTGGGAGATACCTCCACAGGCCCTGACTCTTCCTGATTTTCTCCTGCCCACATCGTCTGTATCTTCCTGACTAGAGAAAAAAACGTTTCAAATAATATTCGAACGTAATGGCAATTATTTTATGATAACAATAACAATAATAATATTAGACACTCGAAGGACAAAGAGGGATTTCACAAACCCTTCCCACTATCTCACCTCGTCCCTCTGCCCTTCCTCACTCCCCCACGGTAAGTCATGGCGGCGGCGACGGGATCTGTTCTCCGCCCGAAGCTGATGTTGATAGTGGCGGTGTTGTTAGCATTGGGGTTTTTATCAACTGTGGATTCCGAATCGTCGTCGTCGGCGGCCGCATTCGTTAAGAAGACCGTCTCCTCCCATCGCATCGTCATTTTCTCCAAGTCCTATTGCCCGTACGCTCTCCGATTCTCTGTTTCCTGGATATCTGTTTGATTAGTAAAGTAGTGCTTGGTGCAAAATTAGCGTGAGAACATGTGTTCGATCCCCAATGCTCGTGAAGTGGCGAAGCTAGGGTTGTATTTCGTTGTTGATCTTGGGGAAGATGGAGGTTTGACCCTGCCATCGAATGCCTAACATGAACAGCCAATGGCTTCCCTGTGTAATTATTATAATTGGATGTCAGCTTCTAGGCAAAAGAGCATCACGTCTGAATCTGTTGATTCAATCCTCGTTACGAGTCTGGAGCCGTGGCGTGCTTGCTCGCGCTCTTAGTTTTGTGAATAGTTTTAGTTTCCAGCACCCTGTTCTCGAGCAATTTCGTTGAGATGAATTATCCGGAGAATAGACTGTTTGTTTTTGTCCACACGTTTACGTCCGGAAAATATTTGCCTCCCTGTTGTTGCCTTCCGGGAGATTTCCTTTTCCTTTCTCCATTCCGTGGAAGGCTAAACAAACTGGGATTGTTGAATTCATTGTAAAATGAATATGAAATGATGGCCAAAATATGAATGTCTAAAAATCGAAGCTTACTCTGAGAAGCCTGATTGTCTATCTTCTTCGGACAGTTTTAAGTGCATGTTCTGGACTGCAGGTATTGCAGAAGGGCTAAAGGTGTGTTCAAGGAGCTGAAACAGTCCCCGCATGTAGTGGAGCTCGATGAAAGAGGTCAGTTCACAACAGCTTCATTCTTCTGTCCAACTTGTTCTGTTAGAAGATGAAGTTATCATTCCTCAGTATGGACTTTCTAGTTACCTTTGAACCACAAATGGCTGTGTACAAGGCAATAGACTGTCTCCTGCTGAAATTCGCTGGTGTAATTCTTGTTACAACTTACACGACAGTGATCGAACTCTTCCTCTGTTGATCTGCCATGTGCTTCGCAACTAGGGTTCTAAACACAGGGTTAAGCCTTGTGCAGTCTCTCACATAATTCTCTTGGTGGACAGAGGATGGCTGGTCCATACAGGATGCTGTGAGCGAAATTACGGGGAGACGCACCGTGCCACAGGTTTTCATCAACGGGAAGCACATCGGAGGCTCTGATGGTAATTCTGTTATAGGGAAGAAGTGTCACGAAATATCTTCTATTTCTGAGAAAGAGTTCTCAGTTCCTGCCTCCTTGTTTTCTTCAGATACTGTGGAAGCATATCAAAACGGGGAACTGGCTAAGCTCCTTGGAATCAAGGAAGAAACTAACGATGATCTGTGATCCGCTTGGGATCAACGCAAGCATGAAACCCTCCTCGGAGACCTTTCCGCAATCATTCAAGGGAGAGTAATTTAGTGGGGGGCTGCTTTCCATGGCGTTTCCTGAAACTGGAATGATATAATATATTTCACCAAGCTTGGACATACTTGTTCCCTTCTGTGGCAGGCTATCCTTTTCCTAGCTGATTAAGTGTTAGTTTATGAGAAAAGTTAGGAATGAAAATATTTCGTAAGATACTGTTCCTACGTGGAGTAAGTATAAGACAAAACAAAGCACCTTGATTGCCGTTCTTCTTCATATGGCCGTGCACACGCCACCCTTGTCGGAACCCTACCCCGTTTGCCTTCTCTCACGTTGCCTGAGGTCAAGTCATCTTTTGAAAAGGCGATATTATCTTAATTAAGTTAAATGATCTTTTAAAAAGAAGATTTTGTCCTGTTTTACAAAGTCGTTTTTTGAAAATACGATATAAGAAGAATCGAAGTTTTGCTAAGTATTTTTTATAAAAATCTTTTATTTTAATTAATTTTTTAATTTAAGAAGGCATTTTAAGAATTTTTTTTCTCGTTTGTTTATCGTAGGTTAATATTTGAGTGAATGACCCCAATGCCAAAAAAATTTCTAACGGGTAGAAAAAAAAGTAAATATCCTCAAAATCGTCTGACAGAGGGTCGGCAACTTTCTAACCCATCTGCAAATGTTGCTGACGTTTGGTTAAACCTCCCGCCCGGTTAATAGCTTGGAAATCGTTGGTTTGGGCGCCGGGATCCGACCGACCCAATTACCTGGACATTCTATCGTTTTTTTGGCGGCGGACAGTTCATTCGAAATCGACGACCACGATGATGATGATGAGCGGGAGAGACCGGTGAAGCAGGAAGGGGGTTCGTTTCGGGGCTTTCAGGAGATGTCGGGGAGTGGGTGGCAGTGGGATAACGCCACCGCCGGAGCCCTGGCGGGGTTCGCCACCGTCGCCGCTATGCACCCCCTCGACGTCGTCCGTACGAGATTCCAAGGTCGATCACGCCTCTCTCTCCTGTCTAGGGCATTATTCACACGATTTCTCCGATTTGTGTCTTTAAGTTGTTGGTTTCCTGGTCGAACAGCGAATGATGGAAGGGTTTCTCACCTTCCCACATACAAGAACACGGCTCAGGCTCTCCTCGCCATCGCCCGCCACGAGGTTCTCGCTCGTCTCGTGACTGCGTTTGATTGTTTGTTCCTCTTCGATTGTGGAAATGCAGGTGTTGATGGGGGACCTTTCTTTTGTTACAGGGATTCAGAGGACTCTATGCTGGCTTCTATCCTGCAGTTTTTGGGTCAAGCGTTTCATGGGGCCTCTACTTCTTCTTGTGAGTGTTGGCATATGCCATGTGCTCAAGTTACTCCTCTTTTGATTTATTTTGTATGGTATTTTATGCATATTCTTTTAGGTGGAACATAAAGATTTTTACCCGTGTGGGTTAGCCTACATTTTCTGGGCTGTGCCGGAAACCTCTACTCTAACCCCATATTTATATTTTTTGTATGCTGAAAAAACGCTTGCAACAGAGCTAAGTATGTGTTTGGGGTTTCTTTGATTGGAAGGCAATTTGGGTGAGAGTTGATAAAAGGTTTGAGTGAAATGTGGGCCACGGTGGGGAAAGGGAAAAAGAGGAGAGATACTAGTTACCATATTATCATTTTTGTCGACAATGTGCCCTGAAAAAAATGTGTTATACTAGTTATGGTAGGGCAAAGGAAAGATACTCTGCTGGAAGAGAGGGAGGATTGTCGCCTGGTCTTCATCTTGCTTCTGCTGCAGAGGCAGGAGGACTGGTGAGGACGTTACCATACAGCTCTTTTTTTGTGGGCATTGCTGCTGCGTTATTTAGCCATTTGTTAGACTTGGATTTTTTTGAATAGGCAGGATAATTGATTTTGATCCCTTCTTGTGGTTTATATTGACTTCTTTTCTGGTCATTTTAAATTTGGACTATGTAGTTCTTACATTCACTCATGATGTCTCTTCTTCGTCTAGTGCATGGTTCACTTGGTAAATACTATTAGGAATGAGGATTCTTCCCTTGGCAGTTGGGTTATACTTGAGGAATGTTATTCTTTTAATGTATGGGTGACAGCTTTCAATTTGGAATATTGTCAGGTGTGCCTTTGCACAAATCCTATCTGGCTTATAAAAACCAGAATGCAACTTCAGAATCCTCTTCAGAAGACTCAAAGTTATTCTGGGCTATATGGTCTGGTTTGTTCATTTGCTCTGGCTAGCTTGTCTGTCTATTCTGACGACTATGCCATATTCGTTAGTCATATAACTCAATGCTTTGCTTCTTTCTTCATTACATTGTTTTGAAAGACAAGACAAGCCTAGTAAATGAAAAAAGGAATCAATTCCAAGATAACTTCTCTGGTAAAACTAGAAATTTTTCCAAATAATTTTTCTTTTATTTTATATTCCCTCGTTTCAAAACCAAGCTTTAACTGAGAAGTCTGATTGATTGGTATATCTGGAGTTTGTGATTTTTATTTTCCGCCCATCCAGCTTGGAAAATGTGGTGCTGCTTCATCTTTTTTGATATTTGCAATTTGTCCATTTAAGATGGACTATGTTACTGTTCTTGTGACCTGTGCTTTCCTCTTTTGCTGCTCTGGTGATTCCTCTCTTGTTCTTCAGATTTTTCTAATACTTAGTTCTTTTAAAATTTTGGACTTACGTGGTATTGTTTCTGCTACATTGTTGTGAACAATTACTATTTATGGTGCCACTGCTGAAAAATTGTTGTATGGAATTTCTTTAGTATCTTCGATGTATTTAGATGGAATGCAGCATAATTAACCATCCTCCACCTCATTCTTGCTAATTTTCCTCTCCTCCTGGTTTTCAACTTGATCTAGATGCATTACGAACAATTGTGAAAGAGGAAGGCTGGACAGCTCTGTACAAAGGGGTGTTTCCCAGTTTACTGCTTGTGAGTTACTTCATTCTTTACGTGCATTTGGGCAAAGGTTAAACCCTGTAAAAGAATTTCATTTGAAAATTTCTTGGGTTGGGCACTTGGATTGATGTACATGACTTCTTAACGGGCTTGTTTCTCTTTTCTATGAAGAGTCTTGTATATCTAATTTTCTGTTATTTGCATCTTTTAGCAGGTGTCTCATGGTGCCATTCAGTTCACTTCCTATGAGGAGCTTCGAAAAATTGTCTTGCAATTCAAGACACAAAGGAAGGAAATAAAACCTGATTCATCAGATAAGATCCTGGTGAGCTGTTGCAATTATTGTTTGGCGAGTTGTTTTCTGTAACTTGACATTATAAGCAATTGGTACTTCAATAATTTCTGTTCTGCAGAATGGTTTTCTTGCCAGATTCCTGTTTAGAGGTCTGGCTTACATTTGCTATTTTCATGCACAATTCTAAAGTGAGCCTATTCTCTTTCGTCTTTGGCACAGAATTCCTTGGACTATGCTGCACTTGGTGCATCGTCGAAACTTGTGGCAATTCTCCTGACATACCCGTGTCAGGCAAGATCTCTGTCTCCAGTTGTAAATGACATTTCTTTGTTTAATTGTGCATTTTTAAATCATTATGACTCGAAGCATCTTCACCTCGCATCAAGCGTGGTCCTTGCTTAATATGGTGACATGTATGTCTGAATTAACCCAGCTGATTTTTCTGCTTGTTTACTGAACGAGAATCTGTTACTTTCAGGTTGTTCGAACTCGATTGCAGGTACTACTAAAAACTCTGCCTTGTATCCAGTCTCATTTAGAATCAGAGTAGCCTTCTGAAAATCCTGAAGTCACGTTTACTTTCAACTGGAAACTAGCATTTCGTTTATTTTGGGTTTGTCTGGTTATTTTGCGTTCACAGCAACGGCCTGGAAAGGACGGAAGTCCGAGATACATGGACAGCTGGCATGTTATAAAAGATGCTGTGAGGTAAGAAGACATGCCGCAAATTTATTTAGAAAACACACCACATCTGTGTCTTATCCATTTTCAAAGTAAAAGATGGCGATACTGATTTGGTTGTGGTTAGGCTTGAATAATGGCTGTCTGATGTGCATTAGCAAGAGGCTTCACCGGGTTGTGTTGATACTGTGACTAGTGTGCTAAAGGAGTTTTACCTTCGTTGCAGGTTCGAGGGCGTACGAGGTTTCTACAAAGGGATCACGGCAAACATTCTTAAAAATGCTCCGGCTTCTTCAGTCACGTTCATAGTATACGAGAATGTCATGAATTTTTTCAGAAATAGCGGAAGAACTAAGTCGTAGCGTTTCCTATTATTGCCCGTCAGTTCATGACCCACACTCCTGCTGGAGACTGCACACTGGTTTGAAAATTTTTGTTCTTCATGGAAATGAGTTTGGAATGTAATCGTTTTTTTCAAGAATTCATTCCTTTCGGGATTCATTATCTTAACAAGAATGATTTTCAGTTTCTTTCCTTTTTAACGACCAAACACAACCAAAGATACTGTCATGGAACAGAGGGTCTAAGATGAAGTGAAAGGGATCGGGCGTTTACCTGGTTCCTGACCAGCGACCCAGATGATGGTACTGACGTACCGGACCGCCCCACAACCTAACAGGGGTCCTTTCCGTAAATTGTCACACCAGGAATTTGCTGACTTGTGCGCAAAATAATTGTGTTTTCGATGCCGACAGCCGTACCATCCTCGTCACGAGTGTGCGGATAAACAGTTGAGGGTACTCTTGAAGGGCAATGATGTGTTACAGGGATTTGAGTTGGTGGAGTGTACGGAGTTAACCGAGGAAGTTCCGATGGGTGAGTATAGAGAAAACTCAACAGAAGGCGCGACCCTCCCACTATTCTCAATGGCTGGGTTAACGAGATCTAAAACAATGCGCATTTGTGGAAGCATCGATGGGGTTTCAGTGATAGTACTTATTGATAGTGGAGCTAGTCGTAATTTTTTATTTCCATCCCTGGTACCTCAGGTGGGCTTGGCCGTGGATTCCATCGGTCCCCTTTAAGTGCAATTAGGAGATGGGCATCACTTGAAATCTTCTGGTCTGTGTAGGAATCTACTTATCGACCTACATGTATTGCAAAATTAGGATCGATGGATATTTATTTCCTCTAGGAGGCGTGGACGTTATATTGGGTGTAGCTTGGTTAGCTACATTAGGGGATGTCAAAACGAGTTGGGAATTCATGTGCATGTGGTTCGAACAGGAATGATGACAAGTCGTGTTGCGCAAGTGATCTGTCACCGTGTAGGTCCCCCACGGGCCTACGATCACTGTTAAAAATCTCATATGGAGAATTATGGGTGGTACTCACCCAGTGTGATGAAACAAAACTAGAGAGGAGTAAGGTACAAACGACCATGCAATCGATTTTGGAGGAGCATTAGACGATATTCGGAGAACCGGAAGGCCTACCTCCCGATGAACAATGGATCATCGTATTGAGTTGAAGCCAGGAGCGGGGCCAATATCCATCAGACCTTATAAGTACGGTCATGCGCAAAAAGATGAGATCAAGCGCTTAGTCGTCGACATGCACTTGGCAGGGATAATCCAGCCTAGTACTAGTCCATTCTCGAGCCTGGTAATACTTGTTAAGAAGGAGGACGAGAGTTGGCATTTTTGCGTGGATTATCGAGAATTAAATAAGGTCATTATCCCTAATAAATATCCAATTCTAGTGATTCAGGATATATTGGATGAACTGGCAGGGGCGACTATTTTTTCGAAGATTGATTTGCATGCAGGGTATCAATTAAATTCGTATGGCTTCCGTCGATATACCAAAGACGACCTTTCCCATGCACAACGTGCAAGTTTTTATGGATGCTTTTTGGCTTCACGAACGCCCCGTCAACCTTTCAGTCGATGATGATTGAATTGTTTCGGCCATTTCTACGGTGGTTTATGTTGGTTTTCTTTGACGATATTTTGATATACAATGTCTCCTAATCCGATCATCTCAATCATTTGAGGACTGTGATGGGTCTTCTAAAAGACCATCGATTTAAAGCAAATATGAATAAGTGTGCTTTCATGGTGCTAGAAGTGGAATATTTGGGTCAAATTATCTCAGTGCAAGGGATCGCCATGGATCCTGCTAAGGTTGAAGCAGTGTTAGATTGGTCACTTCCACGTTCAAGCAAAGGAGTCTGGGGATTCCTGGCCTTGGCAGGTTATTACGAACGTTTTGTTCGTAACTACGGATCCATCGCTCGCCCCATGACAAATTTGTTGAAAAAAGAGGCCCCTTCACCATTCTGTTGGATTGATAAGGCAGACACCGCATTATGGGCACTGAAGTTAGCCTTGATGTCGACGCCTATCCTGGTAATACCTAATTTTTTGAAACAATTTGTAGTGGAGTGTGATGCTTCGGGGACGGGATTGGGAGCAGTCTTGTTGCAGGAGGAGCGTCCAATTGCGTATTTTAATAAAACTTTCGGCCGATCAGGCCAAATCTACTAATGAGTGGGAGTTGATGGCATTAGTATTGGCTGTCCAACATTATTGCCCGTTTTTGATCGGCCGCAAATTTATGGTGCGTACGGACCACCATAGTTTGAAGTACTTGTTCACCCAGCATATTGGGACGCCATTTCAGCAAGTGTGGGTGGCAAGCTCATGGGATATGATTTCATGATAGTCTACAAGCCAAATAAGATTAATTATGCGGTCGATGCCTTGTCTCGAAGGGATGATGAGGGGCGGATTGCATCATTAAGTGGACCGGTGTGGCCCACCGTGGCAGACATTATTACTAAGCAGGGGGCCGATGGGTTTATCCAAGGAATAAAATCAGACCTAGAGCAAGACCCATCCTCACGGCCAGGCTTCACTTTAGAAAATGGAGTCGTATTTTTCAAGCACAAATTGTTGTTATCAGAACACGCTGATTGGGTGCCTTGATTACTTTTTGAATTCCACAATATTATGACAGGTGGACATGCAGGTGCTTTACAAACTTATAAATGGATCGCAGCAAATGTCTATTGACGAGGAATCGCGAAATAGGTCCGTCGTTACGTCGTCGAATGCTTGGAGTGTCAGAAAACTAAGTATGAGGCCACATTGCCTGCTGGAATATGAGAAACTTACCTATTCCGGGTATGGTGTCAGACGACATTCTATTGATTTTATTACATGTCTGCCCAAGTCACAGGGTTTCTCCGCTATTATGTTGGTGGTGGACCGTTTATCCAAGTATTGTCATCTCAAGGCTTTAAAATAAACCTGATCAATGGGCGGGTTCGAGTAGTTTCGGGGCAGGTTTATTCGGGCCAAACATTTTTATCAATTGTCCAAATCCGTCCAGGCCCTAACGTTAGGTCAGGTTTATCGGGTTTAAAATTTTTTACCTAAGATCTGCCCGGCCTAAAAGCCCAATACAATATAATAAAAAATAAAACATGATAAAAAAGAGAAGTTAAAGTCCATATAAATATATAAGTAAAAGCCGAAATCCAAATTAAAAATAAACAAAAGTAAAAACCCTAGTTATTGTTTTGACCAGGTCGGGCGGGCCGGGTAAGGTTATTATTTTATTTGCCCAAACCCGACCCAAAATTTAATCAGGCCTAAAAATTATGGTCAAACCCGGACCATCCGATAAATTATATTGTCTAAATCTACTAAAAAACGAGCGGCTCGGTCAAGCCAATTGGGGGCTCGAGCACATGAACAGGTCTATTGTAAAGACCCTCTTACCGAGCGTTTGGTGGCGCAGACCTTTATGAGAAATGTGGTAAGGGTATATGGAGTTCCAAGTTCCATTGTGAGTGAACGTGACCCGGTATTTGTGAGTTCATTCTGAAAGGAATTGTTTCGGCTGCAGGGGACTAAATTGCAGTTCAGTACCGCTTAGCATCTGAAATCGGACAGTCAAATTGAAGTACTTAATAGGATTATTGAACCCTACTTGCGGTGTTAGTCTGTGAACATCCTCAGAAATGGATTGTGTGGCTGCCGTGGGTAGAATATTAGTATAATACTTCCTACCAAACCAGCGCACAGATGACGCCATTCGAGGTTGTGTATGGACGTCCGCTGCCTACACTGCATCGCTATCTCCCGGTTGAGTGCAAGGTAGCAGCTGTGGCCGAGGTATTAGGTAATCGTGATGAAGTGCTACATCATCTCAAGCTCAAAGCACAACATATAATGACAAAATCTACGGACAAGCATGGACGCCATGTGGAATTTGCACCGGGTGACAAGGATTTTCACAAGCTTGCAGCTCGGTTTTATGGGCCATTCGAGGTGGTAGAGCAAGTGGGTCTAGTTGCCTATCGGTTGCAACTTTCGGATTCTAATAAGGTTCACCCGATATTTCATGTATCATAGTTGAAGCGTGTTCGTGGGAATCATCCGGTAGAACCAACCTTGCTGGATAGTCTTGAGAGCCATTATCTGTCGTTTTTGAACCAGCAGAGACTCGCGCGACGTATGGTGCGAGCATCGGAGATGAACCGTAAACAAGTATTAATTTGCTAGCGGGGTCAGCCTCGAGATGAGGCAACATGGATGGATGTTGATGACTTATCGCGACAATTTTTTGATTTTCGCCTTGAGGACAAGGCTGTTTTTGATGGGGAGGAAATTGTTATGGAACAAAGGGTCGAAGAGGAAGCGGAAGGGGTCATCGAGCGTTTACGTGGTCCTCCTCAAGTCTATGTTAGAAGGAATCAACTTTAACTTGATTGTATATGTTTTAGCTTATTTAGTTGAATAAATTATTTGACGATTTGAAAAGTGGGCTTAGCCCAATTAGGGGCTATTTAAGGACTTTGTGAACATTGTTAGGGTTATCGACTCTTTGGGGGAAAGGAATTATTCCGGCCAGGCTTGGTTTCTCAGCCTTTTGGCTTGATTCGTTAGGGTTGATCAGTTCCGACCTTTATAGATACGTCTTAAGGTTCTCTTAATTTGATTCGTGAAACTTAGATTTCTTCGCAGCATGGAAGACTTATGTAGGCAACAAAAGGCCAATTACCTTGTTGGTCCCGCCCATTTCTTTTGCTGACAATATTTTATTGTAAATTAGCGATTCGAGTATGCCTTGACATATGCATCGGTGGCGTGATTTGTAAGTAAAAATAGAATTTAATTGTTTGAAATAAAGCCAAATTATCAAATATAACTCGTTGATAGCTTTTTTCGATTTAGCCTAAAATTTGAAAAAATGTCCCCCATCCGACGGAGGCCATGTGGCGCTGGCATGGCAATAAACAACGTCAACGCCACGTTTAATCTATGGAAATTATTAAATATATTCTAAAATTTTTCATTTTTTCGATTTAGCATAAAATTTGTAAAATATCGCCTTATATCCCAACGTCGAGATGTTATCTCAATTATATCATCCATTAGCCGTCCCTACTAACAGAGGCCTACATGACGCTGACATTGCAACTAGTGCACCATGTTTAATCTAGGCCAAATTATCAAATATATCCTGAAATTTTTCATATTTTTCGATTTATCATAACATTTGAAAAATATCTTCATGTAACCTCATGTTAAAACGTTATAGTAAAACGTTACCATATTTGTGAGATAACGTCATGTTATCTCACAAATATTCCCTTAGTCTCGTAACACGTGTCCTCACGATCTTCATTTAGATGAGTTGGAATATGCTACTCTCTAGGAGATTGATGGAATTCGGGATATACTTAAAATCAAGCGAGAAATGGAAACAAAATGTGAGATTAATCAAGTTAAGATTAGAACCTACTACCTTCTAGGCAGATGGAGTATGGGCGATATTCAAAATTAAATGGGTGATGAAATAGACTGTGGTCTTAATCAAAAGAAGGTTGAAACTTTTGGACAAATGACAGAGTCCGGACGATACTCAAAATCAAATGAGTGATGAAAGTAAGCTGTAAATCATAATCAAGTGAATGTCAGAACGACGCCTTTGTATCTTCGCCTATCTACTCGAGTTTATCCACAGACACATTCCTATTTAGGGAACCTATTACTTAAGTTTTTTCAGACTGAGGTAGATGAAGTCGATGCAAGGCCACTTGCGGCGGAGGATGAGGATGAAGCCGCGAAAGTAAACGAGGGAGATGGAGCGGTTAAGGGAGAGCAAGATGGACGAGGGCGTGCCCGTGAGATGGGACTGGTAAAAGGACTTGTCGGCGTACCAGACTCGGTAGAAGAGCACCTTCCAGAGCTTCTTCATCTCGTTGTCGGTGACAGCGATTTGTGTCAGCAACCGGGTCTTGAGGATGAGCCTACGGGTCCGCTCACATGCGGACTGGTTGCACAAGGCCAGTTGCTTCATAAGGAAAGCTCCACCGTCTCTGCTTCCACCACAAACTAGAGGAATCCATAGAAGAGATTTCGCATGCTAACAGTAGAAGAACCAAGAGGAAGGAGAGAGAGGGAAAAGGGGAAAGCCTAATAATGACATTGGGCTCTTATTTGGTAGGCCTAAGAGAAACATGGCCAACTAAATATTTCCTCGGCTGGGCTCAAATTACAACATCACTCATCACTGCTGACGACGTGGAAGGAAACATCAAGCCCAACGCATTTGTACGTGACTCTTCCACTCATAACGCCATCGATTGTTTTCTTTAAATTATAACTCTAAAGAATCCAATATAACATAAACAAAGTGATTCTTAGGAAATGAAGTATTTAGAAGACATATTAGGAAATGCAAAGAGTTTTTGTTGTTTCTGCCTTCTCTCTCTTGTAAGCCACGAGAAATAAATTATGTACAAAACAACAACTCCCAATAACCCGATCCATCCCCAAACCTGCTCCTTCATTCCGGTTCGGTCCATTCGAACCGCCCTCCTAGTCGGTCACTTTTGGACCAATGGGAGGCCCCATCGAACCGGTCGTTTCGAGCCGGACGGCGGGAACTTCAAACAACATTCCGTCCCTTAATCGCTGGTCCAGTCCTGACTAATAGAAGCACTTCTTCTCCATCCCTCTCCCTCTCCCTCTCCTCTAATGCCGCGGCCTCTAATCCCACAGCCGCCCTCGCTCATTAACGACCTAGACTCCAGGTATAGTAAATCTGATGGTTGTACATCGCTCCTCTGCTCGTTCGCCCCCTTCCCATCTGAAACAACTATCCTGTGTTCTACGTTACTGCCTGCTTTACTCTTCTACCACAGGCGATCTACCTCCCTGTCCGCCGATATGCACAGCGGCCCGTCCTTCCTTGACGTTGCTGCCCCAATCCTGTTGAATGACCTCCGGAAAGCGATTATCGACCTGATCGAGTCCCCGAATGCCCTCGCCTTCTCCCCGGCATAAGAATGCTTCCCAGATACTCGCCTGGTTCCTCCTCCTGCTGCCACGAAGGTCAACGCAGATGCGGATGCAGGGGCTGAGGCGAAGCCAGAAGGGTCGTCCTCCTGGTCATCATTGCCAGTTGGTACGATCACATCCCTGCCAGGGATGAGGATGTCCTCGGGAACCGTGAATCGACAGAGCGGGCAGGTGGAGCTCGTCCAACCACGTGTCGACGCACTCCACATGGAACGCGTGGCCACACTTGGGAAGCAGCCGGAACGTCTCGGTGGGCTCAAACCTCGCAAGGCAAACCACCCATTCGAGCCCGTCCTTATTCCTCTTAAGGGAAGAGAACCGGAAGACGGGGAGTTCTTTCTCCTGAAGGCAGGGGCAGAGAGGCTCCCCGAGTAGCTGCCGGTGGAACTGCCGGTATGAGAAAAGTGCTAAGCATAGAGGAGGAGGATAAAGGTGATGCCAAAGAGGGAGTGGTGATTATGATGACGATGCCGGGGTGAACGGGGGAGAAGCTTGTTAGAAATTTTTAATTAGGCTTCCACTAATTGTTTATTTTTACTTTATTTTTTATTTTTTTATTTTTTTTTAATTTATTAAAGTTTATTTTATAAAACAGGCTGTGACATTAGATAATGCATAAAATTCCACTAAAGTAACATGATCACTAAAGTTATTGGGATATGGACATCTCGTTTATTTAATGTGGTTTATGGCTGGGTGTAGGCTATTTTATTTCTTATGGTCTGTTGATGGATAGGAGACTATATGTTATACAGATTATGGTTATTTACGGCTAGATCCCTTCCCATTTCCTTTAGAATTTTATTTATTAAAGGGCAAAACTAACTTTTCATGGGAATCCTATATTAGGTTTCATGTATCTGGGTTAATCACCTAGTCACTCAGATCATCTATTTCTTTCGCCTCGTTCATTGAGAGTAGCCGTACTGGAAGGAAAAAGTGAAGAAGATCTACGCCGCTCAGGTTTCTCTCCTCAGGTTTATGGTATGACGAACATGGTAAATACAAGTACGTTTTCTTTTCCTCTGATTTTTCTTGGTAACCGTAAACCCGCATAATCGATCTAGTCTTCTGCTGTTTTCTTTGTTTGTTGTTTATGTATTTGTGTGAATTTCTCACATGTGGTATCAGAGCGGATTATACATATTTACGGTCCTAAGTAAAAAATTTTCAATTTCATGTTCACGGGATTTTGAAATTGTCTTAACTGTTTAATTGAGAAAAACTGATGACGACTAGGGTTGTGTGTGGGAAACCTGATTATTTTTTTAAGATATATTATTAATAATTAATAATAATAATAATAATAATAATAATAATAATAAAGGGAAGGAAGGCTTGGGCCAAGTGGGCCAGGCTTATGGGCTGTTGACTAATCGCCGGTCAGTCTTTATCGGTGACCGGCCGCCGGCGGTCAACGCCGGACAACGGTTGACCGTTGACCGATCAAAAAGAAATTTAAAAAAAAATTAAAATTAAAAAAAATAAAAGAACTTGAGGTATTAAATACAAGTTGCTCCTATTATAAAATTTTTTCTACGCAATCATTCTAATTTTAGTCTCGTGGACGGAAATATAAAATTATTTAAACACGAGTAAAGGGTCACACACAATCTTTTGGTGCCTAGTGAGATTTGACCATGTTGTGGTATGAACGCTTGGTTGCCAAAGTGACCCGTTTATAGTGACAATTGGATCTTATTCTCTATTTAGACATGCATTTATTTATTGAATGAACATCATAATGTGCTGCAGGTTTTTGGCTACCAAAGTGGCTCGCTTGTACGTGACAGGTGGTGGTTCCTTCAAGGTGGCATGTATGAATTCCCTACAATTTTTATTATAGCGTATTGTGCTGTGCATGATTTCACCAAAGTGGATCGTGCATGGTGACACGTGATCGGGTGTGGGAATTCTTTGATTCTGGATCATTAGATTAAACTATTTATTTTCCAAAGGAAATGAATTTGTCGAATCTGTAGTTTCTTTATGATCCTTATGGGAATGTTTCTCTTCTTTGTGTTTTCTCTATCTAAAGGGAAGTTGACATTGGAGGATGATGATTCTTCATAATTGTTTGATCTAATTGATCGATCTTATACGGCTCATGACACTTAATGGTTGCGTTACTTTTGTTCTAGAGTTTTCTTCAATATGTGCAACAATATTGCCACCACAGAGGTCTTAAGTGGTTCAAATTATAAGAGGTGGTAGCAGGACCTCGAGTTTGCTATGGGCTGCATCAATTAGGATATGGGTCTTACAATTGATGAACCTACGGTGCCCATTGATGCGAGCTCAATCCAAGAGAAGGAGAATTATGAGAAATGGGCACATGCAAATAAAATGTGCATGCTGGCCATGAAAAGGTCCATCCCGGATCATTTTCTTAGTGGTTTACCAGAGATTAATATTACAAAGGCTCTTCTTGCTGCTATCAGGTATCTGATAATGCAAAGATCACACACCTGCTGGAGATGATGAATGCTTTGGCTTACAAAGATTTTGCTAATGTGAGGGAGTACATTATGAGATGGGTGCATGTGTAGTCTAAACTGAGTGCCCACAAGATTGATTTGTCAGATAATTACATTGTTCCTCGCATCCTCAGATCTTTGCCTCCTGAGTTTGGAATGATCAAGACTGCTATTAATACTCAAGGAGAGAGTTGGACAGTGAATGAGTTGATCACTCGTTGTGTTGCCGAGGAGGAGAAAATTAAGAAAGATATGGAGACGAGTGCTTTTGTAGTGGCCGGTACTTGATCGGGTTTTCGTAAAGAAAAAGGATTTCAAAAGGGGTTCAAACCACGGAATAGTCAGAGGCATGAAAAAACAGTTCAGAAGTATGCGCCAGTGAGTGCTAAAAGTGGCTTTAAGTGTTTCTTTTGTGAGAAAATGAGACACTCGAAGAAAGACTGTTACCGATATAAGAATTGGCTTGAGAAGCAAAAGAAGAAGAATGTGGGAGGTAAACCATCAGCTTTGGTTTGTTTCAAATCAAATCTTGCCGATGTGACTTCGAATACTTGGTGGATAGATAGCGGTGCATCTGTTCATATTGTTATGACCTTGCAGGAATTCCAGCGGCAAAGGATGCCAAATGAATATGACGGCAAGGTGAAAGTGGAGAATAACGCAGAAGCTGCCGTTGAATTTATAGGAGTAGTTAAACTTCCTTTAGATTTGGGGTTTGAACTTGTTTTGGAGAACGTTTTATATATTCCCACTTTCAGGAGAAACTTGATCTCTGTTCATGTGTTGGACAAATTTGGATTCAGTTGTTTATTTCAGAATGACATTATGCAGTTGTCGTTAAACTCTAAAGTTGTTAGTAGTGCGACATTGTCCAATTGCCTTTATCGATTGGATTTGGTACCCTATTATGGTGTTGAATCCTTATGTGCTGAATCTTCAACGCGTAAAAGAGTTTTGTCGAATGAGAAGTCTTCGATGTTGTGGCACAAACGTTTGGGTCACATATCTAAAGAGTGAGTGGAACGTCTTATAAAGGACAATTTGCTTGCCTATCTCGATTTCAGTGACATGGAGACTTGTGTTGATTGTATCCGAGGAAAATTAACGAAGACTCGGAAGAAGGGAGCCACACGTAGTACTGGTCTATTGGAGATCGTGCATACAGATATCAGTGGACATCTTCAGGCTACTTTATGTGGAAATTAGTATTTCATCACCTACATAGACGACTTTTCTCGCTACGGCTATGTGTATCTCATAAAAGAGAAGTCAGAGGCTTTGGAGAAATTCAAGGTCTTCAAGTTAGAAGTTGAGAATCAATTGGAGAAAACAATTAAGATTGTGAGATCGGATAGATGTGGTGAGTATTATGGTAGACATACAGGCTCCGGACAGCAGATAGGGCCGTTTGCTAAATTTTTGCAAGACTGTGGCATCATACCACAATATACTATGCCTTATACTCCTGAGCAGAATGGCGTGGCAAAACGAAGGAACCGAACTCTGATGGACAATGGTAAGGAGTATGATGTGGATAAGTGGAACTTGCTTAACTATCTATGGGGAGAGGGACTTAAGAAAACTGCATACATTCTCAATAGAGTTCCCAGCAAGTCTGTGCAGAAGACTCCATTTGAGTTGTGGACTGGGAGAAAGCCTAGTCTTAATCATTTTCGTGTTTGGGGTTATCCAGCTGAGGTGAGATTGTTCAATCCCGTCAAGAAGAAGACAAATCCCAGAACAATTCGTGCCTTCTTCATTGGATATCTGGAAAGATCTAAGGGTTATAGATTCTATTGTCTCTCGAGGGGAAATAAAATAGTGGAGTTTCTTACTGTGAAGTTTCTAGAGATTGATATTGTAGATGTGCTAGATTTTCCTGCTACTTCATCTGATGATCGAAATTTTGTTGTCATTCCTGTGCCACCTTCTACGGGAACTACAGTTGTAGTGGCTCATAGTGAAAATATTGATTCATCAGAGGGTGTAAATGGAGAGGAGCAGGATACGATTGTTGAAAATCCTCCAGTTGTTACAGAAATGGTTCCCGTGAGGAGATCAACTAGAGTCAGGAGACCTGCATTATCTGATGATTACATTGTCTTCCTTGGCGAAGATTGTGGTGGATTAGTGAGTGATCCCATAAACTATGAGGAAGCAGTCAGCGGACCTCAAAATAATGAATGGTTGGCTGCAATGAAAGATGAGTTGCAGTCTATGACGGCTAATGATGTGTGCTCTCAGAACTACCGTTTGGTCAAGTTGTATTCAGAATTATGATGGCACTAGTTGCACACTTTGATCTGGAGTTACAACAGATGGATGTGAAAACAACTTTTCTGAATGGAAACTTCTTGGAGAATGTTTATATGGAACAACCAGAAGGTTTTGGATCTGAGCACATGGTTTGCAAATTAAAGAAGTCCATTTATGGATTAAAGCAGGCTTCCCGACAATGGTATTTAATGTTTGATGAGGTGGTATCATCCTTTGGATTTATTGAGAATCCGTTTGATCAGTGTGTTTATATTAGGACCAGTGGGAGTAGTTTCATTTTTCTTGTCCTTTATGTGGATGATATCCTTCTTGCAAGTAATGATTTAGCACTGTTACACGAAACTAAGGAGATGTTGTCTAGATCATTTGATATGAAGGACTTGGGGGAGGCTGCTTATGTGCTTGAAATTGAAATTTGTCGAGACAGATCTCGAAATGTCATGGGACTGAGCCGAAGAGGTTATATTAATAAGGTACTTGAGCGATTCGCTATGCTGTCTTGCAAACTTGGAGAAGTACCAATATTGAAAGGAGATAAGTGTACGCGCGCCTTCCAGCCTAGCACGCGCGTGGCGGTTTAGACGACCTGAAGATTCGGGTCCGCTCCCCCAAGGCCCAACCGGTCGGTGTCACGACTCGAATGTCGGACGCTGCGGAAGGGAAATGAGTTGAACCCTCCATTGGTTCCCAAATGAGCCTGCGGGACATTTCGCCAACCGTCTTTAGTTTCCTGAAGGCGACGGGCGAAAGGGCCTCATTTGGAAATTTTAGGGAAGACTGAGGGAGCGGCTCGTGTCTCCATCATCCATCCAAAATGGCTCCATGAAAATAGTGTTGTTGTTTAACCTAGGTAAACTATACGGAGTTGCCACCGACTTAATTTTAAAAGCTTGGTTTAAGTCGGAAAACCAGAGTAGGATTCGCGGATTCCTAATTACTAACTCTTACATGTGGCGTTTGCTCCAAAAGTTTGCTTTTGGTTAACAGGTGTTGGACCCGATCCGGGCATGACTCCGGACTCATGTCAATGTTTTACGGGCGTTTGACCCGATTCAGGCTTTTTGGGCCCGAACTCATGTGTGTTTAACAAACAGATAAAATCCTAAATTCCTAACATCATGCACCTCAACCACATATGAGGAATTTAAATCAAAGGGAGCAAGGAAGGGTGGTAACTGGGGTCTATGCACTTGGACCTACGACCCGTTAAATGTGGAAAAGACATAAAATTCGGAAAGCCCGCACTTTCGTTTGTACCTTAGACCTGGCCGGGAGGGCATTACATCGGCCGAGCTCGTCAGTTGGGGCCGCTTTCGAGATGTGCTTCCATCACGGGTTTCCCCTTGCGCATCCAGTCTTCGAGCTTTTTCTTCTTAAATCTTCGAGTCGCTTTTGTCGAATCTTGGAAATTCTCGTTTAATTTTTCATGCAAAATAAACAAAGAATGTGGCGTCAGTAACATAAGAGACGATGAAAATCAGACGACAATAATTAATTAATAATTTGCAGGCAAATCAAGTAATGAATTATTTGTTAAAATAACTCAAACAAATATTGTTTAAATGTTTTTTTTTAGAAAAGAAATCAGCATCAGATTAAAAGCAATGAACAATTCATAAACTGACACTAGGTTAAAATGATCATGCGGACTACATTGATATTTTCTAAAAAAATGTAATAAAATAAAATAAAAATGACCCACGAGCAAGCATTCATTCACTCACATATATGGACTAAATTGACATTTAAAATAGAAAAACGCATTAATACAGGACAATCGTTTAAAATAATAAAATAACAATTTAAACAAAAGAGAGGGGAAGAAACGTTACCTGATCTGGCCGTCTGGGAAACTCCCCTTGCGGAGTGTGACAACCAGCCAGGGGGCGATGGCGAAAGAGGGAGGGCCGACGACGTGGGATGTGAAGGAGAGCAGATCGTTGGAGGTCATGATGGGGCATGCCCCTGGTCTGAGGTAGATATAGCTAGGCGTGCCGAGGAAGGTCGGCGAGGGTCTGGCTGCCGGAGTTTGGGGGGGGTCGGTGTGAGGCTGGGGGTGAGGTCTGCTGGTTTGGGACGTCCAAATGTAGCGTCTCAGCGCAGGATCTTGGAAGGAGTCTCGGATTGGGGGATGGTGGCTGGTCGCCGGGATGCGAAGCTTATCTCTGAAGCTGCTTTGGGCTTGAGACGACGACGACGGAGGCTGGCGAGACGAATCTTTACTCGTCTCAGGGAATCAGTCAAGTTCGGCAAACAGGGTGTCTAGGAGGATAAATCTCAGATGAAGAGGCGCTGGTGCTCGAGCTGCGCAGATCCGACGTCCTTTGAGAATCCGAGGAGAGGCATCTGGACATGGTACGAGTCATGATTGTAGGTGGTCAGGAACGTTCCGATTTGGTCGGGTTCTTCAACGGCTACGTCCATCCTGTTCGCCGGCGTTTTTGTGCTGCATGTGATGTTGTTCCCTGCTGGTATGTTTCCTTGTCGCAGGTGGTTGTGACCGGGCTTGAGCTAGTGACAGGGGGATTCCTTGCAATTGGTTATCTGTTTGGGATCGGTGTTGGACAGGTTCTCCGTTGTTTGAGTTCACAGGTAAGAGATGTTTGAATCGCCTGCACACTCAAGTGAAACTATTAATCCCACCAAACCTCTTGTTAAGCCATGAGGCTACAGGAGATAACAATTAGACGCTCCCTATTTTTTGGACAGGGAAAAGCAGGTTATAGACACTAGCAAATTCAAGAACAATTGCGAGAGACAGAGTTCCACGGGTCTATTAGTCGTGACCGGAGAATCACGAGCTTCTATTGCCGAATCCATATGTATTTGACTTCCTGTTGCGGATGGTCAAGGGTCTGATCTGGGTTGGCTGAACGGGGTTTCCATGTCTTTGGCATGGACCTACCTTAATTGGAAGATGACGAGGATGCGACAGGGGAAGATCAGGGACTGGTGGTCAGGCCGAAGGGACACTTTTCAGGTAAGTTCTATGAAAGTTCGTTCTGGTGGGTGAGTGATGAGGCAACCCCTGGTGTTTCTTTTAATGTGTCTCTCCTCCTTTTGAAAGTGGAGTGATGGAGTAACGTAGCGGAAATAGGATAAATCACGGAAGAATATGGAGAAAACAAATAGGATGAAGGGAACGATAGAAAATTCTAGGGTTTGTAAAAAAACCTCAAGAAATTCTTAAAATAAGATAATAGGTAAAATAACAACTTGTCCTCCTTAGAAACCCTAAGGCCTTATTTATACTAAAAAAAGAAATATAACGGGATATTCCCAAAATATCCCTTATTATTTAAAATCTAAAATATTATTATTATGCTCCTACATCACGGAGGATCGTGGATATATCCCAGAGTCGTCCTCCCTCTTGGATAGTTAAGATTTTCTCTAGAAATCGTGCCTCGATGACCTCGGGTGAGTGTCTTCGTGGGAGTGGAGAACGTGTGAGTCGGTTCCAATATCTCTGGAAGGTGGCTGTGGGATTTTGTTGGAGAATTAATTCAACGGGCAGATTTTTTTGGGAGTGAGAGTAGTCCAAGAAATCCGTTTTCTGTGGGCATAAGATTCGGGAGTTGAACGAGATATCGTTGGACTAATTGTCACTTGGAGATAGATATCCTTGGAAGTTCGCTGCCGGGAAGGATTGACCGTTTGCGGTCGGTATTCCCCTTTGCAGCTCTGTGAATTGTCGCCGGTGATTTAGATGTTGAAACTTGGTTTCTGTAGGATGTTTTTGTCTGCATTGCCTGTCCATTTATTTTAGCCGGTCGAGGATCTGTTGTCATTAATCTGTATTTCGGGATTTCTCCCCCAAATTGATACTCTTGCGTCGAGGTCCACGGTCCGAAATAAGTTGTTGAATTTCATTATTGAGTTTCTTGACTGGGCTCTGTTGTCTCCACCAGCTCCCCTGATGGAATTATTGGCTCCGACAAAGTACCGATCAACGGACTTAAGCCAGCCGACGTCGTCGTGAGTGTGAGGGACGAGGTGGAACTTGATCTTCCCACGGACGATGCTGGCTTGCCGAAAGATTATTTTGCATCTCCGAAGAAGTCCTTCACTTTGGCAGCTTGACAGCGTCACTGGTTGCTAGTGCAGCCCTTGTGTTGGCGTTTTCCCTTGTCTGAACACTCTTGGCAGTTCACAAGATTTTGCTCTGCTGTCACTGGAGGTCCCCCGTCGGGAATTTAAGAGGGAGTGCTTCGGGAGGGAGTTCGCATGCCGGGGGAATGCGGAGATCTGCCTTGAGGGACATCCCCACCACCACTCCTTACATAACTTTTATTTTTGTCACCTCAGGTTCAGATACGTGATTGATTGTTAGTCACTCTCACTTGGCGACATGTCATGAACCAATGGAATTTGTGTGTGCCTGATCAATTCGCAGACGCAAGGGGAAGGAAGAATGAAATTAATACACTCTTCAAGCATTATTTCCAATAGGAAGCAGCCACGATTGGCCTAGAGTTCCAACACAGGGGGAGGCTCCCCTTCTCCTCCGCGAGCGTGTACCCTTCCCCAGCCCCTTAAAATAATACTAATAATAATAGAGAAGTGGACGAAACCACCCATGCCCTTGTGCCGACCATTATCTTGTATTTAATCGATGTGTGTAGTATTATGTGCCGAGAGGTAATTCACAATTTGGGGATCTACAATAAGTTCAGTAAAAATCAATGTCCCAAGAGTGATATTGAGAAAGAGTCCATGAAAGTCATACCTTATAGCAGTGCAGTTGGTAGCTTGATGTATACTCAGGTCTGTACTAAACCAGATCTTGCATTTAATGTCAGTGTTCTTGACAGATATTTGTCTAATCCGGGAAGAGAGCATTGGACTGCTGCTAAGAAGGTAATGAGATATTTGTAACGAACTAAGGCTAATATGTTGATCTATAAGAGAGTGGATAACCTTGAGGTGGTCGGGTATACTGATTCCGATTTTGCTGATTGTTCTGATGACATGAATTCTACCTCCTCGTTCAACGGACCCTCGTAAACCACTTTCTCTGCACCCTTTGAGACAGAGTTAGCGTCCGTGGGGACTTCATTAGTAAAATCCTCAAGATGGTCTGTAGTTAGCTCCTGCATAAAAGAAATGAATGTTAGAGCAAAGGAACATGCGAGCTCGAATGGCAGAAATGGCTTTGCTTACACTAGATCAAGCAACGTTTTCTGGAGCCATGTCCCCATGAAGAACCCCCGCGATGTCCGCTTCAACAGGTGGATCATGAAAATTTCTGGTATCCTCGGAGAGTGATAGCTCTCGAGCTCCACCCCGAGCACCATCTCTAATTGGGGAGTCCTCTCGAGACACCTCTGTGTCCTCGGCAGGAGGAGTCTCCTGGAGAACTACATCAGCTTCATCTCGAGCGTCTTCTCTAATTGGGGTGTCCCCTCGAGACATCTCCGTATCCTCGGGAGGAGGAGTTTCCTGAAGACCTGAGTCATCTCGAGGATGAGAAAGGGCAGATTCGTTTCCATCCTCTGGGTCTTCCTCGACGAACTGATCACGAGAATTGACCTGCATTACTTTCGAAGATGAGTATTTTCAAGGAAAACTAATTCTAAAGCCAGATGAGTAAAGAAATACCTCAATCCTGGGAGATGGTTCGTCGACCCTAACCTCATTAATGGAAGGAACCAACCTTTCTTCCTCTGAACTTTGGTCTAAAACTTGGACGCCAGGTTCCTTGAGAGCAGACTTCGCCTGTCGCCGAAAGACACGTTTAACCCGCATAGGGGTTGATCTTTCATCATCCTCTCCCTCATCTCGAGGCATGGAAGGACGGTCATTACGAGCTTTGCAGCGCTCTTCTTTGAGACTGCTCTCTGCCTCGGGAGATCGTACAGTCTGGAGTTTGCGTTTTCGCCGGAGATTGTGTAATAAGGGCTCTTCGTCGGAGTCCGCCTCGGGTGAGGTCTCAACATTTTCATCTGCAGGGAAAGATAGCAAAATTATACTCACCCAGGTAATCCAATTGAACAGTAATAGAGGGAGATGACTTTAAAAGACTCGCCTTCGAGAAGACGGGTGGCTACATAGAGGTCGCCCCGGTCACTATCCAAGATGGATTTGCTACCCCGTAATTTAGACCAAGTCATGACCCAGTAGACTTGGAAAAGATCAGATGCAGCAACTTGGCTATTCTCGAATAAATAAAATCCGACCGAACGTACAGCAGCTCGAGCTTGTACTTGTTTGACGTGCTTAAACCCTACAGCTACAGTCTTCCCACACATGAAAGTGTTATATGACTTAGAAAAGGGAATACTCACGTCCTGAAAAAAGCCAAGTTGTCTAGCGCACAACTACGGGTTGTGCACTTCGAACACAAATTTGTCCCCTTGACAAACACCCACACGGTTTTGAGGAGTTAGAACATTGTCCCAGTAGGACCCTTTAATGAGGTTCTCTCGAGCAGTATAAAGCTTGCTAGGGGAGTACGGTTTCCATACTTGTTCCCTCCGAGGGTTGGCCAACTTTCGCATTAAGGCAATAGCAGGCATGGAGGACCAATTGTTCGAATCGCTACAGGTACGACGGGCGATCTCGAGTCCAAAACTTTCGTCACCATGAAGCACTGATGCATTGAAGGAAACCACCTGGGAAAACCAGACAAGTGCCCACAAATGTAACAGCCACATTGGACCCCCAGATGGGTGCTGTGGAAAAATCTTTAGTCACTGGGGAAGCAGCTCGAAGTCCCCTATATAACAGTTGAAGGAGGAAAGGCGCAAAAGCCACAGTATAATCAATCTGGACTAAGAAGTTACTGATCCAAGACATGTAAATGGCTGCCTGTTTCCCTGAACAGCAGAAGACATACTTGCTTAGCCATTCGAGGAAGAAATCGAATTCCTACTCTTCTTGCCACAAAGCAGTTGTATTCCTCGCCTCACGAAACAATTTCATATGAGCACCAACTGTCTTACGGATTTTGTGCTCCTTATTATGAAACCGGTCTCCCTCTACTCTGTGGAGACGTACATAAACACTCGATGCAGAACAACCCGTCAGTAAGTATATGTCTTCAATGGTTACAGTCATGGGCCCCTCGGGAAGGAAGAAGACATTCAATCTAGAATTCCAAAAGGGAATCAGACTAGAACAGACTCTAAGATCACTGTTTTTCATCTTCCTCGAGAGAGACACCAAGTCCTTCAAGCCCAAATGATGTAGTTTCTGGTCCAACTTCTCCTCCCACAAATTGAACCATTGCTCGGTAGTAGCGTCTGTTGGGGGAAAATTAACATACTCCTTAGCTCTAAGCCATGAAACAAGAGCACAGAAGTTGGGATGACATACCGGGATGGGTGACGAGGTTAACAGGTAAGTCTAAGGGATGTCGTGATCCTTGAAGGCGGACAACGGAAGCAGAGGACCCAGAGACAAAACAGGCGATTCATAACCCGGAAGGGCGATAACCACTCATTGGTTAGCAAACCCGTAGTATCAGCCGAAGCGAACGTGGTCGGATTCCTTCCGGGGAGCCATTGTTCATGAACTACACTCCGATAAAAGGAGGTGTGCTACACTTTGAAGAGATGCAGTTCGGATGTGAAAAGGATTGACATTGGGCGAAGAAACGGCTTCGGAAGTAAAAAAAAAACGAGGGTTTTGAAGGAACACGAAACGGTTGATCTTCCAAGCTTGATGAATGAAAAGAGCAGGAAAAGAGACTTACTCGACAAGATTCGTAGTAAAACGCGACCGTTTTGAGATAAACATAAAGTTCCCACATTATGTCTAACAAAGGGGGACTTAATGTTGACACATATGAATTTCGGGCCTTGTCCCAAGTGGGCCAAAGCAACAAAGCCCAGAGAGGTCTTGAAAGGATCGCAAGTTCGACGAATTTTTAAAAACTTTATTCCATTGCTTAGTTTACATAAGAGTCGGTACAAATCGGTTACAACTCGATTTCTAAAATAAAACTCTCTCATGTCAATGTCCCTACGTGTTGCGCATAACTTGCGAAAGCTCAATCCTACAAAAGACTTGCACTTATCAAGGTATATCCAAACACACAATCATACAAGGAGAATTCCTCAAATTTGGACATCCGTCCTTCAACCACTTTCTCATCACAATTTCCATCCAATCCGCCCCGCATTCGACATTCATAGCCAGCCCTTATGCGGGGTTATCCTAGCCCATCCGGGCTGTCCTCGCCTTTTCCAACAAGGTAACGACCGAGGTTCATAACTCCTCTAGGGCTCCCTACAAGGGCAGCCCAAGGTTGCTCGAAGCGTCCGCTTCGCTCGCACTCGCTTCGACCGAGTTTCACCACTTATCACCAGACACGTCCGCTCCCCGCTCGGCACACATTAGCCGATCCTTGCGGGGTCCTTTCCAGCCCTTACGGCTGTCCCATCCACCTCCAACGAGGCAAGGGTCGAGGTTTCCTAACCCCTCTAGCGTGCCCTTCAAGGCAGCCCCATATTTGCCCGAAGCATCCGCTTCGTTCATGCTCGTTTCGACCGAGTACTTACCTACTACGGCCTTATCCTCCCAACCAGCCCTGAGCATATGCTCCGTGCTTCTCTTGGCACGAGAATTCAGCCCTCTAGGCTCTCATAAGACCCCATCCGGGTCCCTCGTTCCAGCCCCACGGCCGATTTCATTTTCCGAGACTTCTTCTCGCGGTTTCGCTCTTAAAGCGTACATCCGGGTCCATCCTTAAGGGATGCTTTCCCGTGCCTTTCCCCTCCTCGGATTCCTACCCATTTCCAGCTCCATTGCCGAGTTTTAACCCCTCAAGGGTTGCGTATACTTAGCTTTCCGCACCTTGTCCTAACAAAAAAAATCCCTTTTTTCCTTTTTGTTCTTTTTTCTAATAAAGAGAAGAAAGCTCTCTTCTTCTTCCTCATTCCTTTATTTTTGGTACATGGACTCTGCTCCTCTTCTTGTTCATACTCCTCACCTTCTCTTGCATTCCTCCACTGTATTAGGACCCATTTGCTCGTAGTACCTCCACCTCCACCCCAAGCCCCTCCCCTTGCCAGCCAGAGCCCTCCTCCCAGGCCAGCTTTGTGAGAAATTCACACAAACACAGAAACAACAAACAAAGAAACCAGCCGAACACTGGATCGATTACGAAGGTTTACGGTTACTAAAAAAGTTTAGGGGAAAAGCAAACGTACTCGTATTTGCCATCTTCGTCATACCTATTGGCGCGGAAAATGTTGTTTCCCTCAACACGTGTCGAATTTTACAGTGAATGTGGACTCCGTTAAAGTGAAAGTAAACGCAATACAACAATATTGAATTTACAACGTTTGGCGTTGTACACCGCGAAGTAAATGAATACAAATATAATAAGTAAACAACAATATCGAAATTCAATACAATGATACCGAGCTTACAGCGTTACACTTACAGACATGACTCGGACGAGATAACAAGAAGAATGGCCTGGTGACGCTTCACGATGGTCAGGGATGGACGAGAGGCGGTCAAGGCGAACTCCTTTCGTGGAATTCACCTTGTGGAACAAAGGTAGCAACGGACATGGACATTAAGGGCCTAAGGCTCACTCTAGTGGTGGGTCGAAGGCGGGATTTGATCGTCAAGGGCCGGAGGCTCACCCTGACGATGGAGTGATGCGGAATTCAATCGTCAAGGGCCGGAGGCTCACCATAACGGTGGAGTGAGACGGAATTTTGGTGTCAATGGTCGGAGGCTCACCCTGACGGTGGAAGGATGCCAAGGGCCGGAGGATCACCCTGGTAAGATAAAAGTAAAAGCAAAAGGTAAAAGACTTAGAATCTGTGTTTGTCTGTTGTTGTTGTGTTGTCTGTTGCGATCCTTTTATAGCTCAGGACCTTTTGGCTGCTGTTACTCAGCAGATTCGAGATATTTTTGAATCGTGTGCACGATCTCCCTCCTATTTTGTAGGAGACATGTGCGGCGTATCTCAATCCTCCCTTCCGAGCTTGCCACGTGTCCTTCTCTTTGATCGTGACTTAGTTGTTTGCTTGAAAGTGTTCTTGGATCATAGCCCAACGAGGCTCTCGAACGTGATTGGCGTCAACACTCGAGCTCAACAGCTGTTTCTCGAGCAATCTCCTCTCGAGCGCTCAAGAGTCGACTCTCGAATGGGACGCTTCCCAATACTCGGGCGTCTTCTCGAGTACCACCTGTAACGACCCCATTTTTCATGATTATGAACGTGTAATTAAGGGGGTGCGTGAGCAAAGAGAAAGTGGATGAATAAGTGGGGTTGACGCACGAGTGCTAAGGGCCGTGCGTATGGGTATGGCGAGGCGACCAAGGGGCACGGGATGCCCAAAATCGAGGGTCCTTAGATCGGCCTGGAACGTATACGAGGTCATAGAGGACGCGAAATAAGGTCCCAAAGTGGGTGTTAGAATTTGGAGATGGGTCGTAGATCGGGTGGTAGGATGGTCGGTAAGGGTCGGGGCGTGGGCGGCGGCCGTTGACCCAGGGGGCGATGGCTGCCGACCCTGGCACGACCGGACCTCAAATGGTGAAGAGAGAGAAACCCGATCAGGGGGCGACGGGAATTCACCCCTAGAGGTCTGAGGGGCGACAGCCGCTGCCCCTGGCACGCCCAGACCTCAAACCGTGAAGAGAGAAAAAGTCAATCAGGGATGTCTTAGGGAGGGCGATGCGGGATCGATCAGTGGGCGATGGCCACTGACCCCGGGGCACGCCTGGGACGCCCGGAAGGCATCCTCGAGGGTCGTTTCGGCTGAAAAGTGGCCCGACCCGGAATCGAAATTAAACGCCTCGGCGGTCTAAAGGAGGTCATTATGAGGCGTTTAGTATGGATTAGAATTTTGAGATAAGGTCTAGATCTCAAGATAATCGTGAGCAAAGTTGGACGCCTAAGGGGCGTCACGGATTGAGCTGGGGTCGACAGCTGCCGACCCCAGCGGCGACGGGCGTCGCCCAGGGAACGCCCAGAAGGCGCCCAATGGGGGCCAAGAGATGGACCCGAGGGGACCCGGAGGGGGCCAGAGGTGACCCAAAGGGGGGGTCAAGGGGAGCCCAGAGGGGGTCCAACGAGGGTACAGAGGGGACCCAAGGAGGGTCCGAAGGGGGTTGTCCGGGAAGAGAAGAGGGAGCCCACCCGAGAGCAACATGGGCCGTTGGATGAGAAAAGCGGGGAGAAATAATGACCCTTGGATTCAACTTGGGGAACAAGATTTAATATTAGCCATTTGATTCAACTTGGGGGAAATAAGAATGAATATGAGCCCTTGGATGAAGGATGGGGTAGGGGCCCCTTGGAGGTGAAAGAAATAAATTAATAAAATATGTTGGGGGTGTCCTTTGAAGGGGTAGGGGCCCGATGGGGAAATGGGAGGAAAAGCCCCCATTTTAGATCCGGGAGTCCCCATTCCCCATACCCATTCTTCTTCACGCACCACTCTCCACACTTGGGGAAAAAGGGGAAAGAAAGAGGAAGAAGGGGAGGGGCGGCCGAGCATAAGGGACGGGAAGCGAGGCCGGCATCGAGGATCCCCGCGTGAGGAAGGCGAGTCGTCGAGCAAGCCAAGAGCGAGGGCCGTGCTAAGGCAACCCTCGAGGGTGGAAGCCGTGCGGAAAAGGGCTAGGGTCGGCCGATTTTACGCCGAGGCAAGGGAAGGTAACCCTCACGCCCTTACTCTTTACTTAAGTAGCGTTGTGATGGTGTTTTGGATGGGTTTGGATGGAGAAAGGAAACGGGTTTGGGGGCTGGCCGGACCTTGGGAAATGAGGAAAGCGGCCCCTAAACCCGTCGAAAGGGTGATGGTACTTTGTGGGTTTTTAAGCGTCGAAAGACGGAATGGGTGGGGTGTGTTTGGTGCGCGACCCGTGAGGGGTTGGAAATCGGCCTTAGGGCTGGAATGGGTGGGAATCCGATGGGGGGAAAGGCACGGGAAAGCCTCCTCCAAGGATGGACCCGGTTACGCGCTCGTAGAGCGGAATCCGCGAGACGTGTGTCTCGGAATGTACTCGGCCAAGGGCTGGAATCGCGAGGCTTGAACCTCGGAAAATATGTGGCCTTCGAGGATGGAAAAATAGGGAAACCAAGGAGGATGAGGCAACGTGAGGCCCCCTCAAGGTTGAACCCATTATAACGCTCGTAGAGCGGAATCCGCGAGACGTGTGTCTCGGAATGTACTCGGCCGAAATGGGCTGGAATGTGGGGCTGAAACGGAGTCCCTTGGGGGCCTAGGAAGGGCTGTCCCTCGTGCGAATGAGGCACGGAAGACAAGCTCGGGGGTGGACGGGAGGTTGAGCTACACGAAGTCCGTGAAGTCGGACCCGATCGTGCGCTCGTAGAGCGGAATCCGCGAGGCGAAGCCTTGGAACTAAACTCGGCCGGAGGGCTGGAAATGGATGAGGTTCCAAAGGGGGAAGAAGGCACGGAAAGGCCTTTCCCAAGAAGGGACCCGAATAAACGCTTAGGGAGCGGAACCGTGAGACGAAGGTCTCGGGAAGCAAAGCGGCCATGGGGCCGGAAAGTGAAGTGTGCGCAGCCCTTGAGGGGTTGGAACCCGGCCATGGGGCTGGTAATGGGTGAGGATCCGAAGGGGGAAAAAGGCATGAAAAAGCCTTCCCCAAGGATGAACCCGAATATGCGCTTAAAGAGCGGGTTCGCGAGACGAAGGTTTCGGAAAGCAAAGCGGCATTGAGGGGCTTTGATTCCTATAAGAAATTAAAATATAATGTTTATGGAGTATTATATTAGGAAAAGGGGGGCGGAATAATGGTGGGGGAACTTCATTTTTGGATGGTTGTGGTGTGGGGAAGGCCGTCCCGATCCCCCCAACTAAGCACCCCAGGAGAAACTATAAAAAAAAAAAGGTAAGTGTGATGGACCGACATCATCTATCGACGGTATACCAAAAACATAAAAATTTAATATGAAGAAAAATGAAGGATCTCTTATCATATCTGTTAACACTATTCCAGATTGGTCCATTTCTCTATTCATCTTTCTCCACCTAATAATACGTCAAAAAGTTTAAAAAAAAAGTCAGCCATTTGGGTAACCCCCGCCATCCAACTTAATCTTTGCGTGGATTTATTTGGAAAAATAGAAAAGAAAACGATGCATACAGTTTTATAAAAAAATTTTAAAAAATATATAGTTTTGCCAATGTAAACCATCGCAATTAAAATTCATGTACATTATTGCTTTGTGAAGTGGCAAACATACATGGGAAAGGTAAATCTAAGAAAAGGGGGATGATTTATATCGATAACACCATTGTGATCACTTCCCTAATCGATATTTATTTTAATGTGGAAGCGTTCAGGTAGGTAGGAAAGTTTTCGGAAGGACAGAGAATAAGGATGTTGTGATGTCGGTTACAGGTCACATAGCAAGGGACAAGAGCCATTGAACTTTACCGAGCAATGAAGAAAGCCAGGGTATGCCCAAATGTTGTCACCTTCATTGGACTTCTCACAGCTTGCAACCATTCAGGCCTGTTGAAAGATGGATGGGATTATGGGATTGAGCCAAGGCACCAACATTATCCTTGTGTCGTCAATCTTCTTGGGCGTGCTGGATATTTAAGAGAGGCGTACAGTTTCCAATTTATCCTGGTGTGTCTGTCTGCAGGATTCGTACATGATGCTGAGTCTGTGACGCATGACTTGATTGACGAGAAGGACAGTGTGTTGTGCAACCACACGAGAGACTTGCATTTGCTTATGGATTGATCAGCATTCCTCCAGGAGCGACACTTCGCACAACAAAGAATCTCCGTGCTTGTGTAAGCTGTCATTCAGATATCAAATTTATATCTAAGATTGTCCGTAGGGAATTTGTTGTCCGCGATGCAAATCGATTCCATCATTTTAAGGATGGGGTTTGTTCTTGTGGAGATTACTGGTGACATCGGTCAGCAAGTTCAGTACTTCAGCTCTCTCAGAACCAGAACCACGATCTGGAAAAATGATGCCTGCTGGTGCCTAACATATGAAGGTAGTACCTTCAAGGTAGAGGTTTATTTTCCTTTACATCCACTTGATATTGGTGCTCTAGATCAACAGGGCATCTTCAACTTGTCTTTGCTCAGAACTACCAGCAGCTTTCTTTTCATGACTATTATTGGTTTATCTTTGTCCAGCGGTTGAATAATCAGAAAGCTAGGCTTGAGATAATCTACAAGTTCCTGGATGCAACCCCTATATGCTTTGCTGAAATATTTGTTCCCTCGACATGTATAGTTGGGTTGTTCACCAAATTTGTATGTTAATGTTGCAGGGCTTAGGCTGAAAGACAGCTGGAGTTGGTTTGGCGAACGTTGTATGGTTAAATGCGGCTACTCATTCTACTACGAATGGTTTGTCGCATGCTCAACTGTCATCTCGTGCAGCTTAGTATTCAAATTTTAATAGTTATTAGACTCTGCACTTCCCTTTCAGATCGACCGAGCACACATTTCCTGAAGTTCTATTGACATCGAACCTTGTATTTTACCACAGCTGTTGTGAGCCTCCATAGGTGCTGTTTAGATACTCAGGCAAAGTCGACAAGGATATCAAGGATCTCGCCAGTTGCTTGAACAAGTAACTCACGGAACTGGGTTTTCTCTTCTAAAATGTCTTGAAAGGGTAGGATTGGTGATTGAACACAGTGCACCATGCATTATATCTCTCTGATCAAATCCCTCCTCCAATAGATCCAACCTAAAACCCAACCCAAAGCCACCCCCCCCACCCCAGATGGATGCCTTTGTCCTTGTCTCCTCATGTCTTTCTCCCTTCACCCTCCTCCCTCCTCAAAACGCCATTTCTCTTCCTTTGTGAAAGCTCCTCATTTTTTGAAGTATTGTTTTTTTGTTACTAATACTGAGAGTTCAGTGAATGTTGTGGATGGACCACCGTCTTAAACATTTTTTGACGTTTTTAGGATTGGTCCGTCCTCCGGTAGTCACACGCGAAAGGAAGGGAAGGGAGGGAGACCAACCCCTAAAACTAACTATGAATGGATATTTTGGGAATCGACCTCCCCCCGTTTGGCATCCCGTCAGTTGGTTACTAAAGAAAGCTTTGTCGGACAAACTTGACTAATTTGCACCTGTGTTGAGTCTTTCGTGAGTGACCTCCCCGCCGATTGCCGCCGATTGCCCATATTTATTTTATTTGCTTTTTCTTGATTCAAAAGTTATCAAGATATATTAAGAAAAAAAAAAAAACGTCGCTTAGAATTGTTTTTGCAATGGGGTTGGGTTGGATTACAAAATTTTAATAAATACGCGTAAGGACAAGAGTGGATTTCTTCCATTTTTTGTGCCTTTTTATCTTAAAAAATGCCCAAAATACAGAGAGAGCACAAAATAGTAAATTTAGAAATCACTACTTACATCTTATATATATATATATATATATATATATATATATATATATATATATATATAATTCCCTTGCTGGATTTTCGGGCATTTTTAGCGATCCAGTTAAAAACAATTTTAAATCGTTTAAAGGATTACTACCTTCTCTTGTCGTCATTTTTAATTGATTATTTATCTTGCAATAGGGCCGTGAGAGTCCAACTTTTAATTATGGGGGTGTCCTCCATAAGTATGTGGGGTGGAAGGGCATTTCACGTGCCCTCAACCCATCATGGTCCTACTTTTGTAGAAATTGTTTGGAAGCAAAAAATAATTTTGTCTTCTTTTTTAATTATGATTATCCTTTTTAATTTGGAATGGTCGGATGGAACAGTGCGTCCTTAGCTTTGTCTGAAATCAGGCACAACAAAAGCTATAATATAAAATAATTAGATATTGGTAATATTTTTTAAATAAACAACGAAATTAAGTTTATCCGAAAATCGTACTTTCACATTTTTTAAGAAATCAATCGTAATCGCGAACAAAACGTATCTACGCGCACACGATCACGAATACTTTAACGATCCGATAGGTGCTAGCCTCTTGGATTGAAAAATAAGACTTTCGAAAGTAAAATAAAAGAAAAATTTCTCTTCTTTTCGGCTAGACTTATTGTCTGTTTTTTTCTCTAAAAATCAAAACTGGCTTGTTTTTTTTAAATCACAACTCCCGAGACGACAGGGAAAAAAGAATAATAACCTAAATTTTCTTTCCATTGCCTTCTTGCCATTTTTTCACCAATTAATAATCCTTACATATTAGATAATTAATTAAAATTTTTCAAAACTTAATGTGGAGAAAATCAATCAATTGATTTTATTAGAATATTTTTAAATAAAATAATGCAAACACACGTATGCACTAAACCTAAGCCCTAATCCAAAAAGCGATGAATCATATATTGACTCAACATTATTCTCTCTACGCTTTGTCATACACCCAACAATCGTATTACTCACAATCCGGTCAATGACTGCTTTTAACGACGTCAAAGCGCGTAAACTCCACGCATAGAATAAATGAATGTCTCAAGTCAAAAGATCAATTACACTCGTCCATAAAGAGGATTTGACCAATTATGTTCAATATGTGGTATCTTCTTAAATGGGTCATGTCCAGTAACCCTAATCTCAGGGTACCCCTAAGTGTAATTTAGATATACTATCCCTCGGTCTATCTTGACCTCAGTTATACTCTGCGATGATCTAGATGTACATGTCCCCTCTAAACATATATCCGATCACGGACTATTTGAGATTAATATACTCATTAATCTTTGGGACTTTATCATTAATAATTTTACGTGCAGAAAAGTAAAATAATCAATGACAAATACTAGTATTTATTAATTATTTATCTACAAATACAATAAAGTGTCTTGGCACATAAGTGTACACACTAACAAGCTTCCCTCACTCGGGAGACTAGACCTAAGCTGGTGAAGGGCGACCCCGCCAGGAAGGCTGAGATCCCCAAGGTGGCCCACGGGTTGGACCACCATTTCGCCCCAGCTATCAGCATCAGCGACAGCGACAGCTCCCTCAAATTCACCCATGTCCTGTACAACCTCCCCCCAACTGGTATTTGAGCCCATGTCTTATGCACGACTCGTTGGTTGTCGAAAATCGGGTTTCCATGGAATAACTAATGTTTTGGTTGTTTTGGCAAGAGCGCAGAGTTGTATGAGCAGGCCATTAAGTATGATAAGGGGTCATTTATCACGTCAAGCAGAGCTCTTGCGACTCTGTCCGGAGCCAAGACTGGAAGGTCTCCCCGAGACAAGCGCGTCATCAAGGATGACACCACCGAGGATGAGCTCTGGTGGGGGAAGTAAGTGTCATCTCATCTCTTAGAAAAATGTTATGACTCCTCTCTAATCCCGTGGTGAATTGTTTATTTTGAATTGTACTTTTGAAGGGGATCACCCAACATTGAGATGGACAAACATACTTGTTAGTGTGTGCACTTATGTGCCAAGACACTTTAATGTATTTGTGGATAAATAATTAATAAAGGCGAGTATTTGTCATTGATTATTTTACTTTTCTGCACGTAAAATTATTAATGATAAAGTCTCACAGATTATTGAGTATATTAATCTGAAATAGTCCGTGATCGGATAGATGTTTAGAGGGGACATAGACATCTATATCATCGCTAAGTATAGCTAAGGTCAAGATAAACCAAGGGATAGTGTATCCAAGTTATACTTATGGGTACCCTAAGATTAAGGATACTGGACACGACCCGATTAAGAGGATACCACATATTGAACATCACTGGTCAATCCTCTTTACGGACGAGTGTAACTGATCTTCTGACTTGAGACCTTCATTTATTCTATGCGTGGAGTTTGCGCACTTTGACGTCGTTAAAAGCAGTATTTAACCGGATTGTGAGTAATACGATTGTTGGGTGTGTGACAAAGCGTAGAGAGAATAGTGTTGAGTCAATATAGGATTCATCGCTCTCTTGGATTAGAGAGTTGACATCTAGGCCACTTGATAGAGATATTAGTGACTCTAAAATCCATGGCCATGGGAGGAATGTTTTACATTCAAGAGAGTCTATTATATCTTGGTAATCAAATAAAACAATTAATTCGGTGATGATGTATTTTGCGCCAAATTAATTGGGATGTCGGTTAGATGAAGAGATTGAATTACACGGTAATCGGTTCATAGTGGTATATGATTTGTAGTCATTATCCTAACACGTTGGGTGACTAAAAACTGTTGCTAGACGGATACCTTAGTTTGTGTATGGATATACATTGCCTTCGTGTATAGGACCTAGAGGGTCGCACGCACAACACGTCGACACGAACATTATATTTTGATTACTTTAGTGGATACTAAAGTTAATCATTTTATTTCAGAATTATAATTAATTGGATTATTAATTTATTCTGAAATATCGAAAACAAACAAGCTATAGACCAAGATCGAATATGGATTTATTCGGCTCGATTTTATAAATGATATATATTAAATATTTATTGATTTATTGAGATATTATATCCAATATATTTTATTTAATTTAATTATTTTAATGTATGTGCCACGGATAGAGTAATTTATTTTATTTTATTTTTAATTAAATTAATTTAATAATTTATTCATGTGCCCGTTGGAATGAATCTGAGTTGATTTCTTTCCATTAATTGTTTCAATTCATTTATTCCGTTACAAATGATTTATTTTGAGAAAACAGAAGGTTTTAAAAAGAAAGAAAAAAAGCGTAATCAGATGGCGGAGTCTGATAGTTTTTGAGGATTATATAGAAAAGATACAGTAAGGAGAGAATCAGTTGAACTGGAGAAATTTTTCCGAAAAAGGAGCACGTACGATTCAAGCTTCGTTTCAGTATTTTCTTCTTCGTCGATCCAAGAGGCTAGCACCTATCGGATCGTCAAGTGTTCGTGATCGTGTGCGTGTAGATACTGCTAGAGGAGTCACACTTGGGGCTCTAGATTGTTCGCGATTACGTTTTGTTTATTCGGAGATTTTAAGGTACGATTTCCATGTTAGAATTATTTTTATTCTTTACAAAAAATTATTTCTATCATACGTACCATGAGATCAGATTATTTTGAGCTGAAAAATATTATTTTACTTCTTCCGCTGTGCCCGAATTCTAACAATACTTTCATTGTGAACAGAGAAAGGGCGGTGGATTACTTGAACTCTTTGGAGAAGGTTTGGTGCACACCCCCTTCGTGTTCCTGAGTTTTGTTCCATTTAAATAAGTAAAAGAATATGACGTTTTTGGTAACATTAAATATTTATTAATTTTTATACTTTATGGGATGACAATGAAATGAGTGCGAGTGGGAAGTGGCTAACGGTACGTGCAAGTAACCGTTACGTGCTTTTACTAAATTCGCATTTTTTTGGTAAACTTTACTAAAAAAAATACATTTTTTAGTAAAAAGCACAACAGAATTAGTAAAAAATTTAGTAAAGTTTACTAAATTTTCACTGTTCACATTTAGTAAATTTTACTAATTTACGTTTAGTAATTCAACCCAATAATTTCCAGATTAGTTTTAGTATTTTTTTACTAAAAGGATCGGAGAAATCATCCTATTTTTGGTAACTTTTACGAAAAAGTTACTGTTCAACTTTAGTAAATGTTTTCCAAATTTTTTAGTAATATTATCATTCGATTTACTACTTGTGTTTTAATAATTTTTACTAAGAAATTACTGTTCATTTTTTAGTAAAAAGTAATAATTTTGCTTAGTAAATTTTCAAAGTTTAGTAAATGGTCCGATGAGTTTTTGACTGAAATTTGTAATATTTTAATAATTTTTTTTTTGAAAATTAGTAAAACACTGTTTAATTTAGTAAAAAGATTTGGAAATTACTAAAAGTAAATACGGGTTTCGTAATTTTGTATTGATTTCCGTGTGGAATTTTAATAAAATTTGGTAAAGTATTATAAAACATTTTTGTAATTTACTAATCCGAACAGTGAATCCCGAATCTAATTACTAACCTGTGGTCATTGTGAAATGAAGAATTTGCCCTCGGTTTCAATTTACAAAAGATATTACAAACCTAATTACTAATCTTGTACTTGGTTCCATCGTCCCCTCTGATCCACCTTCCTCCTCCCGTCGTCTCCTTCGTCCGTCCCCTCTGACTCCCTTTCCTCTTCCTGTCATCTCCGTCGGCGACCCCCTTCCCGGTTGACGTATTGACATCACGTACGTCTTCCTTTTACTGCCCGAGAACCCACAACCCTAAATCGTGTTCCTTTTACCGGCCGAGAACCCACAACCCTAAATTCCTCCGATCCACTCAAACTTACGATTTTTGGGTTTAGTCCTGTACATGGTCTACTGGAGTTGGGTTTAGGTGTCTGGTACTGGGTAAATCCCTTGTGTCAAGTCTTACTCATCCTACCCGAGATCCCATGAACCCTAGTTTCTCTCCTCCGATCCGCTGTATATTGTTAGGATGTGGTTTTGGGTTTCTGTATGGGTATGGGATGGTTTGGCTTTGGGTAGACGGTGGTTAGTGGATTAGCTTCTCGGTTTGTAGATTGTAGTGTAAGTTTTGATGGTGTTGGTTATTTATTTGTTGATGTAAGCAGAGATTGAACGAGATTTCGATATTGGTTGTGGAAATGACGCAGACGCATGTACAGGAGGCAATTCACCTGATACTTCGATAAAGAAAAAGTCTAAGGCAGTCGGTGAAGATCAGACAGACGTATGTACAGGAGGCAATACACCTGGTACTTCGAAAAAGAAAAAGTCTAAGGCAGTTCGTGTACGAAAGGTAAATAACACAACCTTCTTTTAGTAATTGTCATAGTTGGATTGAGCTTCCCGTGGTTGTATTGTTACAGATTTACCTTTATACCCGGTGTAGTCCGAAGAAGCTATTTTTAGTCCCCAACACATTCAACGAGGCGAAGAGGTCAGCCTTGGGAGACCTAGGATTTGATGGTCTGCTTCATTTGTCAAGTAGGCATGTGAATCACAACGCCTTGAAGTTCTGTTGAAGGTTGTTCGATCCAGTGAAGAGGGTCTTGTTAATCGATGATGTTGAACAACCCTTGCTGTCTACTAATGTTGAGGCCTTAATCGGCGTACCAGCTACCAAAGTGGGTGTCCCATTTAGTGGACACATGGAAACAGTCCGGCCAGAGCTAAAGGATCACCTCAAAAAAGGAAAGATTTCTCTAAAATCTGTTGAGAATCAGCTACGATCAAGAGATGTTCCCGACGAGTTGTGGAGATTGGAGGTTGTAATTTTCATCATTGACTGCTACTTGTACCCAACAACAGCGTTTGATATCGACAAGGAGTATCTCCTTACCACCCGGGATGCAGAGGCAATATGCAAATTTGACTGGGCAACTCATGTGGTTGATAATTTGTGTACCCAAGTGAAGGCATTTCAAGGACATGAAGCGAAGTACATCGGTGGTTGCATGCATCTACTTCTGGTGAGAATTTTTAGTATACTCTTGGTTAATATTATTTAATGAGTGATGTTATTACTGTCATCATTCCTTGTTCTTGTAATCAGTGCAGTTGATTGTGTCAAATGCAGTTATTCTATGCTTGTAAAAGTTCTAAGGCAAACGCTACGTTATCAAGGAGCAATAGGTCCACGCCACTTTGTCGAGATTGGGATGACGATCATCTGAAATCCCTTTTCAAAGTAACAAGTGCGGAGGTTGTGGATATTGTAAGTATGGTCCAAGTTATGATGCACATGGAATGACAAGTAACTAAAAAGTTTTGACAACATGTTCTTCAATACGTTGTTTATTGTTCTTCATTCCATTAACAGGAAGCCGGCGAATTCGAAATGGTCGCAGCTGATGAAGGTGACTGTGCGAACGAGTCCGGCCAGATGCAAATCGTGATGCGTCAGTTGAAGGTAATTTGAAATCATCGCTTCGGACTATAACTGTTTATAATTTGCATATCACACAGGTTTAAAATTTACCAATTTAAACCATTCCTCGCATGACCAGACTGTTGAATTTTCGGTAAGAAGACTCCAAGCCAGTAATGAGCACATCCTGCGTAAATTGTCCACTGTACTCACCGAAGTTCGATGACTGAGAGATGAAGAACGTCTTCCGATGAACCAACCGACTGCAAAACTACCCAGGCAAATGATATGACTGAAGGAGGATTTCAGTTAAAAGTTGATCCACTGAAAGGGTCTGGCAATGTCCCGCAGTCTGCCTCTCCACCTGCTGAACCCGGTCATACGCCCATTGGGTTGAAGCGTGCCGTTCGATCCTACTCAACAGCGACAGCCATTTCCGGAGGGTAGTGATGATTATTCGGATCCTCGTGAGTTACAACTGGCTTGAGCTCTTAACAAGATTGGCGCATTCGTTGGCATGACTGACGGTCATACAACAAACGCTGAGAGTGAATCTGAATTTGAAATGACTAAGTCTGAGGAAGGTGTCGCGTCTTTACTGATGCGGAATAAAGGAAAGGAGAAGATTGGAGAACGAGCTACAGTTCAAGATGAAGAGGAAGTTGGTCCCACAGCTAAAGGAAATGAGAAGATTGGAGATCCAGCTGCAGTTCAAGAGGAAGAGAAAGTTGTTCCCACAAATAAAGGGAATGAGAAGATTGGAGAAGAAGCTGAAGTTCAAATAAAGGTGAATCGTGTCGGATTTTATAATTAACTATGCAAAATCTTTTTAATAGTAATATTAATCTGCTCATGGGTTCCAGGAAAGCGGATTGTCTACCACAAATGTTTTGAACACAAGGCAGGTCCAGAGAGGAAGCCCTCCTCCTTCAAGACCTCCCCATTTGTACTACCAAAGCCAGTAACGCGAACAAAGAAGCGTCTTCGCACAAATATACTTGAGGTATAACAACGTCGCACTATTGAATGGAAACATCAAGCGTCGATCAAGATCATTCAGTTTGCTATGTTCATCTATGAAGAATTATAGATGTTGTAATTTTTTGTTTATAGGCACTTCAAAATATCATGCCAGAGGATATCACCGTAAGTGACCTGAAAGAGTTTACGCCGGCTCAATGGAATATCCTAAAGTATGCCTGGAATGAGGAGCGGGATCCTAGGTTAGTGTCGTTGTCCTGGGCCTTTATGTCTTGGAATGGTACTTTACTTTGACCTTTCGGGTATGTAACTTTGGTTGTTCCTTTATTATGCAGTCAATGTCTTTGTATGATGGAATCCGTCAACGTTAATAGGCATGCCATGCTGTCTCTCAAACCTAATAGATGGATAGAAAATTATGTAAGAATTTCTTTCTACTCAACCAACATATGCGACTTAATGCATCTCAGTATATATGGTCAACGCTGATGAAGATCATAGATTTCCATGCCGTGATGCTACAGAGCTGCGTGGATTCAGAGAAGAAAAAGATTTAGTACCTTACAAGTTGGTTAGGGGTTAGTTTGTCATGCGTTAACGATTGATTTATAAATGTCATGTGTAATTTTTTAATGACCATAAACACAACCACCAGAATCTTACTGCAAACTAGTACAGTGCTGCCAACATGCCCGTGATCTCAAAAGCGGATGCTGCTTCCCTATATTCGCACTATAAGTCACACATTGGGAAGAACCATGAAGTGCAATGGGTAAGCATTCCCTCATCAAGTTGTTCCAACTAATTTTACTAAAGTGTAGATCAAAATTAGTTAGCCTATACATATAGCTGGTCTATGACTTGTGTAAGTTTTACTAAAAGCTTGGTACATTGAATGCAGATTTATATTCCGGTGTGTGTATCGGAGTCCCATTGGACTTTACAAATCATATCATTCAGGACATCTAAAGTGTTAATAATGGACACACTTAACAACAAACTGAGCAACTTGTATTGGAGGGCAAACCTTCATCGCCGTGTTGTGAAGCTTGTGAAAGTGATCATGGAAGATAATAAAGTGAAATCAAAGATTTCCTCGATCAAATTCCCGACATCTGCTCCTGGAATATAACATACCCGAAGAATGTCCCCAACCAAATGGCCGCCGGAAATGAGTACGTCCAAATTCCATAAAGTATTCGTCTTATTAAGGAAAAATACTTAGAGAGATCCCGTATGATTTGGTGTTATGCAGTGCTGACTGTGGAATATATGTGATGAATCCATGCCTGAACCCCTGGAAGGGGCTGAGAAAGTGGTATGCTCTAGTTTCAGAATAGTTTACTCCTTTATGACTTGATGAATGCCAAATGAATATATGACTAACACGACTACCCTTTGAATGCTAGATTGTAGGTGTTGTTGATAGGTTGAAGCTTGTGATAAGCCTTATTAAGTGGTCTGAGAATGACACTAGGAAAGTTATTTATCAAAGGGTCAAGAATGATGGAGAAGCCAAGAGGGAAAGACTGGACGACAGTGATGAGACTAACTCTGTGGCTGCAATTCCCTAGCATATAGAGACCTCGATAAGATGCTGATTTCCAATAGTGAAACTAATTATGTGGTACATATTCCCTACGATCATTCCAGAGGTCCTTCTTTGCATTGCTGCCTGGAAAAGTAGGACTTTTATAATGTAGTGCATTAACAGGTGGATGTAAAAGGAAGTGATCCTGAATTGCTGACCTTGTTAAGACTTAAGGATACATATTTTGCTGTCCATAAACATAGTTATCATCATAGCATCCATTATAATCTATTTCCGAAGTACTTTCACTACAGAAGTTACCTTCTTTTTTGATGTTGATACTAGACATTTCAGGCCGTCGAGACGTGCTGCCATGACACTTAATATTGGAAGAAAGGATGACATACTGTCGATGAACCTCGTCATCGAAATTAGCATTAACACGATCATCATCCATTTTCTTCCCTTCTTGGCCCCTGCAGCTAAGCTCCAAGTCCGACGTCAAAGTTTCAATACTTTTACGCAGTCGACGCTATGATTTGTCCGATTTCCTGGCCAAAAAACACATACGTCTGTATGATGTCATGAGAATACCCTGGCGCAGGTCAGCAACATTTACACCGTATTCCTGGCGTGAAAATGCTTCACATTTTATATTTTTAGCCGTCTTTGTCCACCTTTTCTTCACCAGATGAATTGGTATGGACATCAATCCTTCTATTTTCGCAACATTGAATAGGTGCGAACACGGGAAACCAAAGGTCTCAAAATGTAAGCAGCTGCAATTGAGTTGGACATCATTCTTCGCAGATGATACTTGCACGAACCTGTGCTCACCGTCATAACAGGAAAGAATGTATACCCTCGCGATGTTCCCGTCGAGTAAATTTTCCACGTAAAATCTTGATTCCTTTTGTATCTCAGATTGAACCTTACGAAAAGAGGTCATGGTGTATACTCGACGTCCATTCTCCTCAAGTTGGCGCAACATCGTAATTGGCCTGAACGCTTTCTGTGATGAGTTGAAATCCTCTTGATATTCCTTGTGACGAAAATCAGCTACTGCACGCTCAAAATTGTGTACGAAATCATGCAGTTTATGTTTCACCTTGACATATCCCTTCATATATGTATGCATACGTTCGCAACGTTGAGTGCTTCTAAGCTCCGCCCAAAAATGTTCGTGAAGATACGTTTGCCACCACATATGCCTACATGCATAAATCTGTTGTAGCCAATTGATCCTGTAAGTGTCATTAAAGTAGACCACTCATCTTCAACTTCTTCAGATGGTCTACTGTTGCACATGAAAGACGAAACACGGGCACGCATTCCCGGATCCTGTACAAGATGCGCAATGTTCCTGCTGAAATGCCAAAGACATAACCTGTGTCTTGCAGATCGCCAAATGATTGGTAATCAGCTATGGAGGTACTGTCGGCCCAATATATGCGACTGACTTCATTTTTTTCCACAAATGTTTCAAATGCCATATCGGTCTCACTATTCCTCCTAGAAAGGAGATATGCAGGGACGGAATCACAACCAATATTATCCCTAACCGACTCTTCCTTCAGCTTTCGATTATTGAGGTCCTTCATTAGGAAACCAACACGTGAGTGTCCACCAGATACGTGTACAAGTAGTCGCATAATATCGCACTGTCTGAATCCAAAGCATTCGGCGTACTAATGTCTTATCTTGGTCGTCAATGTTGCACCTTTCTCGCATGAAATAGGACAAGCCATTACTCACCATTTTATGATTGTGTTCCAACTGAACAACAACCAAAGTCCATTGTCCATTAACCTTGACTCTAGCTTTGAAGAAACAGCTGCAACCTGTCTTGACAGACGCCCTAACCCTCTTATTGGCAGTCATAATAAGGGAATTGGAACATTCCCCTTCCCTTGAGCAAACCCACTTTCTCATAATGCATTCACCGTTTCGAAGTTGTTGACGATATCTTTTCCTAACTGGAAAGCCATGAACCGTCGCATACATTTTAATTAACTCTTCAGCTTCTTCAGCAGTACCAAATGACATATTCAACAACTGATCTTCATTCATATCCGTGAGTATATTGAAGAAGTCATTCATATCCTGCTCACCTATAATCACATATATCAAAAGAAGAGGTTAACAGCAGTAACTTTGGATTTCCTAGGCAAAATCCGTCATGCCAAACCACATCACGGGGGACAATTTTGAGTGAAAAAGAGGCTGATGTTCACCGAATCTTGGGTGGAAGCAAAAGATGAAGCAAATAGATGGATAAAAGGAGGAAACAGACGTTCACCGAAGCTTGGGTGCTCGTGGTTGAAGTCAATTTACATTTCTTCAAGGGACAGAGGAGGAAGATGGGATTCCAATAGCAAAACTCTCTGGGTATGGGAAGAAGAAAACCACCTGCAAAGTCAACACCCACCCAATTAGGTGAACAATTAAATGTTCACTATTAGAAATTAAATGTTCATGACCAACCCATTAGCATTGCTTGTCCGGGGGATTTTGCGGGTATTGATTTAAATTGGCACCGGGAGCAAATTAGTCATTTCACAATGACCATAGGTTAATATTAGTTTCGGTATTCACTCTGCGGATTAGTAAATTACTAAAATATTTAGTAATACATTATCAAATTTTATTAAAATCACACCCAGAAACCGGTATAAATTACAAAACTCATATTCAATTTTAGTAATTAGGTTTGTAATATATTTTGTAAATTGGAACCGGGGGCAAATTCGTTATTTCACAATGACCACAAGTTAGTAATTAGGTTCGGGATTCACTGTTCCGATTAGTAAATTACTAAAATGTTTTGTAATACTTTACCAAATTTTATTAAAATTCCACGCAGAAATCAGTACAAAATTACGAAACCCGTATTCATTTTTAGTAATTTCCAAACACTTTTACTAAGTTAAATAGTGTTTTACTAATTTTCAAAAAAAATTAGTAAAATATTACTAATTTCAGTCAAAAGCCCATCGGACCATTTACTAAACTTTGAACTTTTACTAAGCAAAATTAGTACTTTTTACTAAAAAATGAACAATAATTTCTTAGTAAAAATTACTAAAACACAAGTAGTAAATCGAATGATAATATTACTAAAAAATTTCGTAAACATTTACTAAAGTTGAACAGTAACTTTTTCGTAAAAGTTACTAAAAATAGGATTATTTCTCCGATCTTTTTAGTAAAAAAATGCTAAAACTAATCTGGAAATTACTGGGTTGAATTACTAAACAAATTAGTAAAATTTACTAAATGTGAATAGTGAAAAATTAGTAAACTTTACTAAATTTTTTACTAATTCTATTGTGTTTTTTACTAAAAAAGTGTTTTTTTAGTAAAATTTACTTAAAAAAAAGGCAAATTTAGTAAAAGCACGCCGGTAGCCGCTTTCGTGAGAGTGGATGACACTTGCTCATCCCATCCTCGTCCCATCCCTATTTTTGGGAGAGTAAATCTTATCTTTTTGTGAATAAATTATTCATTTTTCCTTCTGGGAAATCTCTTGAATCGCCCAAAGCAGCAGCCTCAATTATTGACTTGTTTAATTTTGCATACTGCTGCAGCGTGGCCTTTGAAGGAGCTAGAAAGATATTTTATGTCGTGGACAAGCATTAAAAAATTGCATTTTCATATAGTTCAGTTAGTGCACAAATTATTGAAATGCAGCAAATATATGATATTCAGAAGATGTTATGTATGCAGATGTGTAATGACTCCAACTGTAATAGCACCCATCAAAGGAAGCGGCTAACGGTACGTGCACGTAACCGTTATGTAGTTTACTAATTAATACTAACGAAAAGTAGTAAATTTTACTAAAAGTTGACCGTTACTAACGAAGTCAACGCGAAAGTAGTAAAAAAAGTAGTAAATTTTACTACTTTTCGGTCAACCTTTAGTAAAGTCAACGCAAAGGTAGTAAAAAAGTATGTAAATTTTACTACTTTTTCACTGTTCACTCCAGTTCAATTTTACTACTTCTGCGCTGACTTTACTAAAACATTTCCATTAGTAACGTCAATGCAGATGTAGTAAAAAAAGTAGTAAAATTTACTCCTTATTTTACAACTTCTGCATTGACTTTACGAAATTTTTTCATATTTTAGTAAAGTCAAACCAGTTGTAGTAAAAAAAGGAGTAAAATTTACTACTTTTTTTACTACATCTGCGTTGACGTTACTAACGAAAATGTTTTAGTAAAGTCAGCGCAATGTTAGTAAAAAAAGGTAGTAAATTTTACTACTTTGGACTGTACGAATAACGCCGATAAGTAGTAACAGTTTACTAATTCTGGTGTTTTTTTTAGTAAAAAACTCTTCCACTTAGTAAATTTTACTAATTTTGAATTGTTTTTACTAAAAAAAGTAGTAAACTGTTACTAAAAAATGAAAGTGTTTACTAACGAATTTACTAATTTGAACAGTGTTTCAAAACCTAACTCCGAACCTATTTTTGATGTGAAATTACCGGTTTACCTCCGTTATAGGGGAGAAATTAGGTTTGTAAATAGGTTCGGATTTCACTGATTAGTAACGGGGGTAAAACGGTAATTTCACATCAAAATAGGTTCGTAATAGGTTCGGAAACACTGTTCAAATTAGTAAATTCGTTAGTAAACACCTTCATTTTTTAGTAACAGTTTACTACTTTTTTTAGTAAAAACATGTCAAAATTAGTAAAATTTACTAAGTGGAAGAGTTTTTTACTAAAAAAAACACCAGAATTAGTAAACGGTTACTAATTATCGGCATAATTCGTACAGTAAAAAGTAGTAAAATTTACTACGTTTTTTACTAACCTTGCGCTGACTTTACTAAAACATTTTCGTTAGTAACGTCAACGCAGAATTAGTAAAAAAAGTAGTAAAATTTACTCCTTTTTTTACTAAAATTGGTTTGACTTTACTAAAATACGAAAAAAATTAGTAAAGTCAACGCAAAATTTGTAAAAAAATGAGTAAATTTTACTACTTTTTTTACTAATTCTGCGTTGACGTTACTAACGGAAATGTTTTAGTAAAGTCAGCGCAAAAGTAGTAAACTTGAACTGGAATGAACAGTGAAAAAGTAGTAAAATTTCCATACTTTTTTACTAAGTTTGCGTTGACTTTACTAAAAGTTGACTGAAAAGTAGTAAATTTTACTACATTTTTTACTAAATATGCGTTGACTTCGTTAGTATTAATTAGTAACGGTCAACTTTTAGTAAAATTTACTACTTTTCGTTAGTATTAATTAGTAAACTACGTAACCGTTACGTGCACGTACTGTTAGCCGCTTCCCCCATCAAAGTTTGTTTTTTTACCTCGTTGTCGTGTCAGAATACATGAGACTTATTTTTCCAGTGTGTGCTCTGTTTGATCAGACGATAGATAGTACAAACCTAAGCTCTCTTGACATGTTTGTTTCAGGTATTTGTGAACTACCAGTTCTTGAATTGGGATTCCCAGAACAGGATCAAAGTCAGGATCGTGTCTGCAAGAGCTTATCATTCCCTCTTCATCATAACATGTAAGCACTAAAAGCCCAATATCAAATATAATCGCATTCCCTCTTTGTGCAGTGATTTGGTTTGTGTCCATCCGCTAAGCCCAGATAAGTCTCCCTAACGTTGACGTAATGATCCTAAAAGTAACATCATACTTCTCTATGCCAATTGTTGGGTAACGCCCAAGTGATTAGGGTCGGTTTAGGATAGTGCAGGAGTGTGTCGGTGTTAGTGGATAACAGGGCGTTCCCGGGGGTGGCAGGTGCATTCGGCCTACTCCTGAGGAGCTGGAGGACTTTGGTACACCGGATTTCACTATATAGAATGTGGGCCAGTTCCCATGCAACCGCTACAACCACTAAATGACCTCCTCTGCTAGCATTGACATTATCCTTGGGACCCAGTATGCCAGAGAGATGAAGGGTCTCTTTGGTGTCATGCACTATCTCATGCCTAAGCGTGGAATCCTCTCCTTGCACTCGGGATGCAATATGGGCAAGGATGGAGATGTTGCCCTCTTCTTTGGATTGTCAGGTATAGTGGTCTCTCGAGTGGCGAGACCAAGAAATTTGTCCCTCCCATCACCTAAACGAAAAACGATATGTCCCTCCTTTCCTTGATCTCTCACCCTGTCTGACGTGTTGACGTTGTTGACATCAGTGATTTGATGGGATGCCCTCTTCGGCGCAGAGGTAGCAATGAAGATTTTCCGTTTTGATGTATTTTAGGTACTGGGAAAACCACCTTGTCCACTGACCATAACCGGTATTTGATTGGCGATGATGAGCACTGCAGGAGCGACACTGGTGTTTCCAATATTGGAGGCGGATGCTATGCCAAGTGCATCGATCTGTCGAGGGAGAAGGAGCCAGATATTTGGAATGCCATCAAGTTTGAAACTGGTGAGTTCCCCCACCCACGTCATTACATGCTTTTCTCCCATCAGGCGATTCCTTCTATTAAACCAGAGCTCGACTAGAATCCAATTTGACCGCAGTGTTGGAAAACGTTGTGTTTGAAGAGCACACAAGGGAAGTGGATTTCGCGGACAAGTCTGTCACAGGTATGCAATCATGTGGAAAGAAGTCAACTGTGTGTGAAATCCCCAAGAAAGTAAATAAAAAATTTAATCTAAGATGAACATCACAGGAGATGTCGTTAATTCAGCTGTTATGACACTGAGGGATGCTCTTGCCTTGTTGCAGAAGAACACTCGTGCGGCCTATCCCATTGAGTACATTCCCAATGCGAAAATCCCGTGCGTTGGACCGCATCCGAAGAACGTGATTCTTCTGGCTTGTAATGCTTTTGGGGTGCTCCCCCCTGTTAGCAAGTTGAACCTGGCTCAGACCATGTACCACTTCATCAGCGGCTACTCCGCCTTGGTATATCATCTTGTATTTCTGGAAAGGTGGACGTTGGACCATTGTATTTGAATCATTCTCTGCTCATAACAGGTGGCTCGCACGGAGGAAGGAGTCGAGGAGCCAAGAGCAACCTTCTCTGCCTGCTTCGGCGCTGCTTTTATCATGCTTCATCCCACCAAGTACGCTGCCATGCTGGCTGAGAATATGCAGAAGCATGGTGCCACAGGTTGGCTCGTGAACACCGGATGGTCAGGTGGCAGTTATGGATCGGGCGGCCGCATCAAGCTGCCCTACACAAGGAAGATCATTGACGCCATCCACTCAGGCAGCCTCCTCAATGCAAACTACAAGAAGACCGAAGTGTTTGGGCTGGAAATCCCAACCAAGATTGAGGGCGTGCCGTCTGAGATTCTTGACCCCATCAACACCGTAAGGACGGCATTTCTCCTACACAAAACACCTACTGTTTCATCATCGTCATTGTCATGGTCGTTATATAATGAGTATGGAATGTTTTTTGTCGGGTATGATGAAGTGGAACGACAAGAAGGCATACAAGGAGACGCTGCTGAAGCTGGCAGGGCTGTTCAAGAACAGCTTCGAGACATTCACCAACTACAAGATCGGGAAGGACAGCAAGCTCACCGAGGAGATCCTCGCGGCTGGTCCTATCTTTTGAGCATGAAAGATAAAAGATCCAATCGATCCTTTCTGGTGCTCTTCACAATAAGACTTCCTCATTGTGTTCTATTTTGCCCTCTCTATTTGTGAGATATGAGGGTCATTGTGTTGTTGTAACGTTGGCATCATTGTCAGAAAGAGGAGGTGGGCTGGGCTGCTTTGTTGAAAAGTGGAAAGTACTTACTCCACATGTTTTTAGGAAAGGAAATGGTGTCTACTCATCTTGTTTACAAAAGGGCACAAAGTTGGGGGGAATCTTCTTTTATCCTAAAAAATCAACCTCCTCCTCCTCCTAAACCTTCAAAAAGGTGTCTAAGTCTATGTATGTTATAATTAGAAGGAAGGCCATGGAAACCTTTTCCTCCACATATTCACCATAAATAGTGCAAGAGATATTAATGAAAAAGCTGCAAAAAAATTATAAAAAACCTACCAGTCCGGGGGAGGTGGTGGTGGGTGGTTTGAGTGGAAAAGACCAATTTAGTCTCGCCAGCTCTGACAAAGACATGGGAGTGGGACGTATAAATTTGAGGGATGCCTTCGCCATGGAGAGGAGGGCCGAGGCGGAGTCGTCTGGAGGAGACCAGCTGCCCTCTTCTTCCCCTTCCCCAAAACGCATCATTGCGTCAAATCCCTCTGCGGATTCCGACATGGGGAAGAGGGTGGCTAAGGAGGACGACGGCGGAGGTTCTTCCGATGTCTCCCCTTCGTGGTTCACCCCTAAAAGGTTTTCCTTTTGGAACCTTTTCTCGGGGGAATTGCAATCTTTAAGTTAAAGTTGGCTACCCTTTCAGGTTTTGGATGATCGCTTGCGATTTGCGTGCCGGAGTTGTTGGTTTTTTTCTTTGGAGGGGAAATCTTGATGTTTTTTTTGGGTATTTTGTTTGGGAGTCTTTTCGTTCCTCTGGTTACCTTTTGCGTGGGGACTCATCTCATGTGGCGCGGATGTTAAATGTGGGGAAAGGTGGGGAGGAGGAGGGGGCCGGTGTAATTTGTTCGGTCGTTATTTCATCGTGATTAGATCACCTGGGACTGCCGAGATATAAGCAGAGGAACTTCTTAGCGATCGGGATGGCTTCTTATTTGGCCACCACATTCGAGGCCCGTGATTATTAGAAACAATAGAAAGCTTTGGGGATTTACCCATGCTGAAGCTGTTACATTCTTTGAATAAGTGAAATCCGTTCTGGCTATCTTGTTATACTGCTTCATCATTGTCTACATTTAGGATAAAAAAACATTACAGATGAAAGCCGATAGGCCTTGTGACGTACTCATGCTTTCAGTTCTGTGCTCTCTGAATTGATGAACCTTTAATGCCTTGAACCCTGTCAGTGTCATCGGTCCGTTGGGATAGCCGGATCATGTTTAATGAAGTCAACCCTTATTATTTTAGGCCATTAGGTCCCCTATATTCATACTTCTAAAAATTGATCTTGAACCCTGTCAGTGTCATCGGTCCGTTGGGATAGCCGGATCATGTTTAATGAAATCAACCCGTATTATTTTAGGTCATTAGGTCCCCTATATTCATACTTCTAAAAATTGATCTTGATTAACCTTATTTTAGTTTGGTCGATATGTTCTCGTATCGGTTGCAAATACTGGTTTCCTTTTACCCAATATTAAGAATTCTTTTTGCATGTGCTGCAGGCTTCTTGTCATATTTTGCGTGATTAACATGATAAACTACGTGGACCGAGGTGTCATCGCTAGCAATGGGGTGAATGGGAGCCGAAGAACTTGTACCGAGGCTGGGGTCTGTACTTCAGGCTGGGGCATTCAGTATGCAGCTGAAACATTTTTGCTCATGTTATTGGGCTTCTTTTCTAATATATCATTTTACTCCTCTGTTCATATTTGTCTCTTAAAATGCTGCAATCGGTTCATGTGCTTTTTACTAATTCAGAAAAAAAGGGAACTGTGTAACAGGTAGCATACTAACGTGGAAATGCTTCATGGCAGTTCATATTTTGAATATACTAGGTGGTGTAGTTTTAGCATCCTCATTTTCAGGCCTACTTCTATCCTACTACCCTTTTTTTTATCAAGATGCTCTAATTTTTCCCTTTTCACTTCTTTAATCATTTTAGCTGCTTCACATGAATGTTCACTCCTGGACTCTTACAATGCAATTTTGGTCACAGAGGGGATTTTGACTTGAACAACTTTGAAGATGGTGTTCTGTCATCTGCATTTATGGTTGGACTTCTTATTGCTTCTCCGGTATTTGCTTCTCTAGCAAAGAGGTATGCTATTAATGTATAAGAATTTTAATTACGCTAAATATTGCAATTTTTACCATCTTTGATGGCTATTTGTGAGAATGGGTCTTTCTCGGAAGATATATTTGTGAATATGGTTTTAAATACTACATTCCCATAAAGTACCCCTTCCATAGGACAGTTTCCTGTTCCTGATATGTAACCTGAAACATTTTTCCAAGAAGGATGTTTTAAGTTGCAAGTAATACTTTCCTGATAGGTGTCGGAATTGTTTTATTACTTGTTGAGGGTTGGTGAGTTTCAATTGTCCCCCCCATATTCTCGTCAACTGTCGTTTGAACTTACAACTCACAGATTGGTGTCATTGTAAATTTATTATAAAAACATGACGTTTTTGGTGATTTTGGGATAGTTGAAAATTTTTTCTGATGATGACAACTTACAATCATAGGGCTATTAGGTGTGTCACGTTTCTAGGAGTCCTTAAATGAGCATTTCACATGCTTTCACGAGGATTAGCATGTTTGAGAAAATCATAGGGCTATTAGGTGTGTGTGCATATAAAATGTGTTTCCTAGTTACATGATCTTGATCGTCTTTTGTTTTATGATCTCCATTTGCAAGCTGGATATAATGCATTAGCAAGAATTTTCTACGTACCCTTTTATATAGTTTGGGATTTGTCATGAACTTTTGGTAACTTAGTGAGTCTCCGCATAACGGAAAAGGAAATTTGACAATAAGATGGATCCTCTTCTTGGGTTAAGCTGCCGTTTGAATCTTGAGATGAGAAGTTATTCTGAATTCTGGTGCCTGAGATCTCAATTTATTCATCCATGCAGTGTAAATCCCTTCAAACTTATCGGAGTTGGATTATCTGTCTGGACTGCTGCGGCAGCTGGATGTGGCGCTTCATTTAACTTTTGGACCATTGCAATATGCCGGATGTAAGTATGGCGCAAATAACAACCTACAAGGAATTATAGCTTATCTTGCAATTTTCGTTTAGTTGCTAGTTTAGAGCTCTCTAATTTGGCATGTTTATAGGGTTGTTGGTGTTGGAGAAGCATCCTTCATAAGTCTAGCAGCACCTTTCATCGATGACAATGCTCCCGTGGCTCAGGTCCATTATTCTCATTACTGTTAAATTTTTGTGCTGTCTTGTTCCTTTGGATGTCGATGATTGTAGAAACTCAGCTCATGTCGCTTGTGTTTTAACAAACTTGGTGTCCCTGTTCCTAATGAAGCCATGGTGTTTGTTTGCAGAAAACAGCATGGCTTGGTTTGTTCTACATGTGTATACCGACTGGAGTTGCATTGGGTTATGTCTATGGGGGAGTTGTAAGTGTTTGCTTCCTTTTACTGTTTATTCTATTGTTTGCATGTGAACATTGTGGATAGCTTGAACAAACCATTTTCTGCTTCCAGTTGACCTCAAAATTATGAAATGAAGCACATAAAATAAAGTTGCATAATTTTCATTGTTCACTGAATAGTTTCTAGTTTCTATCCAGCAAATTTGTTTTTCGTGTTTGCCATGGAAAAAATGAGAAGGAAGAATACAAAAATGTTCCTGAAACCAATAGTACCCATAAATTTTAATCCCTTATTGCAGAGACATCTGTAAATTGTTTTGAGATTACTTTTGAATTTGTACACTGATGTTTTGTTTTTGTTTGGCAGGTTGGAGGTAATTCTAGTTGGCGGTTTGCATTCTTTGGCGAAGCAGTGTTGATGCTTCCATTTGCTGTACTTGGATTCATTATGAAACCTTTGCAGCTGAAAGGTATGCCGGGTGTAATCTGAATTTTAACTTTTAAAAGCCCGAAGACTTTCTTAGGCCAATGGAGCGTGTACAAATACAAAATCAGGTTTTGCTCCTGCTGGATCAACAAAGGCATTGGAAGGCGTTGAAGCAGCCACAACTGTACCCGAAGGTATTGGCTTAGAACATATATCAATTCTACTATCCACTATCATCTGTACCAATATATTTACAGAGTCATTGCTTGATTCAGAAAGTTCACTTTTATATATGGCCGATGTGGACATCTAGATATTAGTATGATGCCACGAGCAGGAATTTTTTTAAAATATCTGGCACCCTTACAAATTAATATGGCTCTGCACCTTAGAATAGAAGATTAAGTTGGTTGCAAATCGATGACTTTCTAATTCTTTCCATTGGCAATGTATAATCCACCATCCAGGTATTGTCATTTACATATGGATGTTAATGATCCATGTAGTGTGTACAGCCACTACTCAGTCCATCACTTCAAGATAGCCATAATGAACTCTATCTTGTTCTACTGTTTTTGATTTTTGGCTGAGATTTATGGATTAATTTTTATCTTCACTAGTTGAATTATCAGGTAGGAGCAGTGAGGGCCTTGATGGCCCTTCAAAGTAAGTTTCTTTGCGCTCTCTTTACTTAAGTTTCCTTTTTCAATGTCCTGCTAGACCAGGCAATGTTGTTTGACCTGTTTCCATAATCTTTGGAATGGGTCCATCCAGTTGCATGAGGTCTCTCTGTTCCTGCCCTTAAATTGAGTGAAAATTACGCGAGATAGATCTTGAAACTTTTTTCGGTCATGTTCTTGAAGAATGTTGATGTTTACGTATGACATACCATTTGTTGAAAATTCGGAGGTTGATTTTGATCCAGGCTTTACTCATCATATGCTTTTATGTGTCTACAGGAATTTGGAGCGCCAATCCGGTTTTCTGAATCAAGTGTCGAGATTTTTAAAGGACATGAAAGTTCTTCTCGTTGACCAAGTTTTCATCGTGAATGTTCTGGGTAATTAGCTTGTGTCATTCTCTTTCACACAAACAATTTGGAAATGGGTATGTCGTTCTCCACGACTAGCTAAATGAATGTATTACCATTGGAAGACTGGGAAATTATCAGCTGATGTTAAATATGTTAAAGCTTTTACATGAAAAAATGTCAGGTTATGTTGCATACAACTTTGTCATTGGTGCGTACTCCTACTGGGGACCGAAAGCTGGTTTCAGTATCTATCACATGGTATGGGTATTAACTGGTTGTTGCTTCCAGCTTATGTCCTTGTTATTAATTTTTATTCTTTTAGAATGAAGATTTGTTCATACAAGAGTTGGTTTCTGCTGAGGTTCTTGGGGTTTTGCACCCAAAATACCTTGTTCGCGGAAAAATTGAGTAAAGAGGGGAGTTGACAAAATAATTCCAAATCTACTCGGTTAAAGTTGTCACTTGGAGTGATGACTTAGGGTGTTTTAAAAGTCGTCACTTGAAGTGACGACATCAACCGGGTAAATTTGTAATACTTTTTGTTGGTCCCCCTCTTTATGCAAATCTTTTGTCGGAAAGGGTATTTTGGTGCAAAGCCCGAGGTTTTTCTTATCCATTTATTTCTTTACTTCTGTCTGACAGAGTAATGCAGACATGATGTTTGGTGGGCTGACAATTGTATGCGGAATTATGGGTACACTAGCCGGTGGATTTATTCTTGATAGAATGAGTGCAACAATTTCAAATGCTTTCAAGGTTAGTTCTTTCCCATGTTGCTGATATTTGCTTCAAATGTGAAATGAACTATAATCTGGATACATCATCCTATACATGTGTAATTGTAGTTGTGTGTAATTTCTGTATTTGGTTCCATGTTGTTATGGAATCCTTTGTTTGCTCAAGCTACCATATATTCATCGACCCTTTAAAACCCATTGCAGCTTCTCTCCGGGGTAACACTCTTGGGCGGTGTGTTTTGCTTTGCCGCCTTCTGCATGAAGAGCTTGTATGCTTTCTTGGCTCTTTTTGCACTTGGAGAACTGCTAGTATTTGCTACCCAGGTAATGAATGCTAAATGAGAATTATACAGTTTTCTTATTGTAGCAGGAGCCCTTGATTTGGATTTCGCCGACTTACATTTATCCTCTGACCTTTCTTTTTTTTTATAGGCACCTGTCAACTACGTATGTCTCCACTGTGTCACACCCAGCCTCAGACCGTTATCAATGGCTATTTCAACTGTTGCTATCCATATTTTCGGTGATGTCCCATCCTCACCCCTCGTTGGGATTCTTCAGGTACTATTGCTGGGTTATCTCTGAAACCCGGGCAGTATGATATTTCAGATTCCATTAGTTGTGTGTGCACATGAGTGGAGCTTACTTATATTATGAGTCCTATTGTAAGGATCATGTCAACAACTGGAGAGAGACTGCACTTATTCTGACATCAGTCTTCTTTCTTGCTGCCGCAATATGGTTCATAGGTGGGTTTCTAATTCGATTTCCTTGCTCCGGCATCTCGAAAATGCATGGATGATCTCAGCATTTGACATTCCTTAACGGACATGCAGGCATATTCCTGAACAGTGTGGACATGTTCGACGAGGACGTTGAAAAACAAACCTCAGCTGCTGAGAAAGCCAACCTAAAGCCGTTGCTCGAGGAAAGCTGCAGCGACGACAGGGCCGAGAAGGCGACCGAGAGTAAATCGTGATAAAGAGCCAACAAAGGATGGCAAAGAGCTCTCCAGTCTCCATGCTGACAAAGAAGATATCGGTTGAGGTGCAGATATGTTATCGGAACGAACATCTAGAGGCCATGGCAACTTCTGTTCAGAGAGTGAATATCTTTTGGCCCGACTAACTCCTTTTGCCACTTTGTTGCACGTAGTTTGTACTGTCCTCCCCTACTTACCATATTAAGCCCGTCTCTTTGTTCTGTTTTCTGTTTGATTTCTGTAAATTCTGGATCCTCGGCAAAAAGAGAGTTGGCAATATTCTTGAAATTGTAGATAAACTACGAATGGTTTCCGTTCTCCTGGACTTCTTTTTGCAGCTTTGGTGAGATCCATTTTCTCTCTATTGGTAAGAAATTTATTGGTTGGTCTTGCCCAAATCATTTGAACATAAAATGGGGAGGTTGAACCGATGGTTTGGTCTTATTGTTTGACAAACACTTGGAGTAAAGACACAGAGAGCCCTTGAGAAACCTAAAAACTAGAAGGAAAGGGGGAGGAGGTAAAATGACAGGAGACGCTCTAACCTCGTACAAACCCTACGCCCTGGCCCAAACCCTGACGGGACGCACATGCGCCCTCTCCACCGTCCGGTTCTCCCCCGACGCGGAGAGAAGCTAACTCGAGCAGGCCCACCTGAGCACAAGATAAAATGTGATGGCCTATTACTAAAATTTTCTCTCTCTAGAATCCTCCCCACCAAAAGCACAATGACAACTAACATCCCAAACAAGGAACCCACCCAAACCACCACCATACATCCACCAGAACCCCACCCAAAACAACAACCGAGCCCCATTATTCCCCAGTCGACTGTCAGCCTGATCTCGTACAAGGATGTTCTTCTAAACAGAAGGAGCACTGAAGGACAAGGGATGGACAGTCAACAATCAAGCAGACATTAACAACCAGCAACCTGGAGGAAGACCCACAAACAGTCATATTCACTGAGGAAGAACTCATACACCAGTATGAGAAGTGGAAGAATGCAGTGATAGTTAAGCCACTTGGAGCGATCATCGACCCGGAACCACTTATTCTGAAGCTAAAGAAGCTTTGGAAGAAATGCCTTGCCTTCACCTATCACTCTCTAGGATCAGGTTACCTACTGGTGAGACTTTTTGATTCTAAGGACATGGATTTTCTTCTTCACGCGGGGCCATGGTTCTATAATGGCATCCTAATCACAGTAAGGAAATGGGAGCCCATGTTTAACCCCAATAACGCAAAGCTAGGCCACACAATGACATGGATCAGACTACCAAATATGCCAGTGGAATTCTACTGCAAGGAAAGTCTCTGGAAAATTGGGGAGGCAATAAGGAAACCAGCAAAGATTGATCGCAAAACCTTCAACCTGGAAAAGCTTAACCTAGTTCGATCTGGACAACCCACTATCGAAGACCCTACAGCTAAAGGGCGTGTTAGGCACCGCGATCGATCAACCAGTTCAATATGAAGGTTTAGAATTCATCTGCTCGGAATGCAACAGGTTCATCATTGGACAGCATAACTGTGCTAATTCAAAGAAGATCAATCTGGCCGACGAAAAGTCCGAGACAACGGAGCTCAACTCCGGTGAATGGCACACAGTCAGGACAAAAGAGGAAAGGCTATTCAAATTTTCAAAAAAAAAAAAACCCATATCACAGAAAAGAAAACTATGGGCAATAAGGAAACTAGAGATAAACAAACGCCAGGACAACCAGCATCCCCATACAAAACCTAGCACCAAGCAGAACAACAGAAGATGATTACGCCAGGAAAGAGAAAGCAGCAAAATGTTTCACCAAAAAGCACAAGGAACAGCAGCAACGGGGCAGAACCCCACAAGCACCAAAATAGACCTGAGGAAAAGGCATCATCACAGTCAACCATCAGTAAAAAAGGAAAACCCAACAACAGACAGGAGGACAGGCAAACAAGCAAAACGAACATTTCAGAAAATTTCAACGCCAGGGAGCACAACTAGATTAAGGAAAAGTCAACCCTCAAACAGTCAGACCCCATAACAGTCAAGAGGAGTGAAATTCCCGATATACCCCCACCACTCCCGCCAGAGATAAAATAAGGCACCAAACTAGACTCATCTCAAGCCAGCAAAGAACAAACCAGAGAAAGACCCAACCCCACTAAGCAAGATGCAGAACCCAACCCAATAAAGCTTCAACCACAGGCAGAGCTACCAATCCAGGAAAGCATGGATTCACAGGCAGAAAGCAAAGATCCGGAGCACCATAGGCATGCTGGAAGCCATGCTCATGGGAGATCCATAACATACCCACAAATCAACTCCGTCCTAGCAATAGTCCGGGCGAACATCAGAAGCCAGATACAGGACGAGATAAGGGAATGGGACAACCTGATGAAGATAGAGGAGCACTGCTGGCTGCCTCTTTCCCTGCGGAATAGCTCAGACGCATCTCTCCCAACACGCGTCCGGAGGATCATGGACCCACTCCAACTAGGACTGCAAGGAGGGGCTTCTATCTCTGACCATTTAGATTATATTTTAGAAGAAGAAGCAACAAAGACCCAACCATGCATCACCCCCCTGATCGTAAGCACTATGGAGACACCGCTGATTGTGGAGATGAGCCCACCCTTGCCGAATTGCTGCGTGAGGATTCTCAGCCAACCCAGATCAATGATGGGCCACCCAGAAACACTGGAAATCACTCCGCTGGGCTGGGAAGTGAGGAGCAACCCTCAGACTAACAGACCCTCGGTTGAGATAGAACCACTGGCAAGTACCTTTCCACCCTACTCACCAACCATGAATATTTTATTCTGGAATAGCAGGGGTATGGGCAACCCAAGTTTTCTAAGGCATTTTTGGGATCTCTACTATCAACACAAACCAAGCTTGGCAATCATACTGGAAACTCGAGTCTCTAGAGAGGGAGCAGCAAACATAATTCGAAGACTGCCATACGACGGGTCCATCTGCTCTAATGCACATGGATTCAGGGGAGGAATCTGGATGCTCTCGAATACAAACCTTATGGCTCTAACGGAATTGGCGAACGCTGAGCAAGAGATTCATGCAGAGGTTAGACTCCCGGCATCTAATCCTTGGCTTTTATCAGCTATTTATGCTAGTCCTAGGAAGGAAGAAAGACAATTACTATGGTACAACTATAGGGAGATAGCTGATAGTATAAATCACCCATGGCTAATGGTAGGAGACCTTAATTCTATTGCGAGTGAGTCGGAAAAAATAGGTGGTAGAAGAGTCACAGCAACCCAAACCAGAGAGCTAACAGATTGCATAGATTACTGCTCGTTGATTGATCTAGGATACACTGGCCCTTGCACAACATGGTGCAATCTAAGATCCCAAGGCCGAATATCCGAAAGATTAGACAGGGCTATGGCGAACTCAAAATGGATCAACCTATTCCCGGAATCCTATGTCAAACATCTACCTAGATGCCACTCCCATCACAGACCCCTACTACTGCAACTAAAACCCCCAGCCAGAAACTATGCAAACAGACCCTTTAGATTCCAAACGGCATGGCTAAAGCGCTAGGATTTGCCAAACATAGTGAATGAAGCATGGACAGATGGGGAGGACAATTATGAAGCGGCAACCACCTTATTCAAAGAAAAGATAGAAATCTGGAACAGGGAAACCTTTGGTAACATATTTAAAAAGAAGAGAAGAATTGAGGCCCGACTGCAAGGAATTCAAAACTTCTTAGAAAGCAGGAACTCATCTTTCCTCATAAACCTAGAGAAAAAGCTAATACAAGACTACAACACAATCCTAGAGGAAGAGGAACAACTTGGATACTAGAGGGAGAGAGAAACACGAGATTCTTCCATGCAACCACAATTGCCAGACGAAGAAGAAACAGAATTCGAGGACTCAAAATAGGGAACACCTGGATTGAGGATCAGAGAAAGATTGGAAATCATATCAGATTGACCTTTCAGGAAAGATACTCCTCTACCCTCTCAAACAACTCTTCTCTACCCACCCACCTAAAATCCCCTCCCAGCCTTAAACCCCATGGCCCATGACAAACTAGAGAGATTATGTGATGAAGAGGAAATTAAAAAAGCCCTGTTCGCTCTAAACCCGACCAAAGCACTAGGCCCTGATGGACTGCACCCAATCTTTTACCAGAAATTCTAGAAGACAGTTAGATTATCCATCATAGTTCGGATCAAACATATCTTTCACACAAGGAAAATCACAGGAGATCTAGGAAACACATCCATTGTTCTCATTCCCAAAACAGATAGCCCAGAAACTGTGGATCATCTTAGGCCAATATCTCTATGCAACACAATATACAAAGTTATCTCCAAAATGATAGTCAACAGAATAAGACCAGTAATGCAAGACCTAATATCACCCTACAAGAACAGTTTCTTACCAGGAAGAAGAACAACAGACAACTTCATAGTGGCGTAGGAAATACTACACTCATTCAGCACCATGAAAGGAAACAAAGGGATGCTAGCAATCAAGGTAGACATAGAGAAAGCTTTCGACCTAATGGAATGGAGCTACATTGAGAAAATTCTGCAATTTTTCAATTTCCCGAAGGGATTGAGTACCTTAATCATGAGTTGTGTGTCAACACCAACCTACAACATACTATTTAATGGAGGCTGCCTCAACCCATTTAACCCAATAAGAGGGATCAGACAAGGAGGCCCCCTATCACCATATCTTTTCATCCTATGCCTAGCGCACTTAGGTCACCTAATTAAGAAGGAGTGTGACAATGGAAAATGGAGGAAAGTAGCAGCAAGTATAGGAGGGCCCTCTTTCTCCCACCTTTCCTTCACCGATGACTCCTATTATTTGGGGAAGCTACCATGAAAAACGTGAAGGCTATAAAAAGGGCATTACAAGAATTTTGTAAGCTATCAGGACAGCATGTTAACAGTAGCAAGAGCCACATCCTATTCTCACCTAATGTTGGTAATTGCATGGCTAGGAAAATTGCCACTGAAACAGGTTTCAAGACCACGGTAAACCTGGAAAAATACCTAGGATTCCCTCTTAAAAAAGTAACCAACAATACGTCACCTTTTAACTCAGTCATAGAAAGAGTGAAGAACAAATTAGCAGGATGACAAACAAAATTCTTATCAAAAGCAGCCAGAGTAGTAGTGCTTAAATCAGTAGCTGAAGGCATTCCGGCATACCTAATGTCATGCCTCAAATGGCCAAGGAAGGCACAAGAAGAATTGGACAGAATTAATAGGAATTTCCTTTGGGGATCCAGAGAAGAAAGTAAGAAATTACATCTAATAAACTGGCATCAAGTAACCAAGAGGAAAGAGGAGGGGGCACTAGGGCTATTTAGAGCCAAGGATAGGAATACCACTCTACTAAGTGGACTGTCCTGGAGACTACACACAGAGGAAAATTCACAATGGGGACAAGTCATCACTAACAAATATGGGAAGCATCTGGAAAAACGTAAGCAAGGTTCCTGTATATTAAAAGTACTAAAGGCGAGTGAAGAGTTACTCAGACTGGGAACAAAGATTAAGGTCCATAGCGGCACTCAAACTAGATTCTGGATTGATGACTGGTTAGGGTGCAGAAGTCTAAGGAACAAATTCATTGGCCCACTAAGCAAAGAAGAAATTAATAGGACAGTGGCTGACTACCATAATGAACAAGGATGGATGAAAATAGGATCGACAAACTACCTCCCTACGGAGATATGGGATCATATAGCATCCCTACCACTAAGAGAGGGGACCTCGACAAAAGGCCAACTCACATGGAAGCCAGCCAGCGATGGGGAGTTCACCAACACATCAGCCTATGCACTTGCACATAGAGAGGAAGGAGCTTACGGAGTAGCTAAAGTACAGTGGATCTGGAAACTAAAAATCCTTCCTAAGCAGAAGTTCTTTTTATGTCTATGCTGGTTCGAAAGACTGCCCACAAGAGACATGCTACACACCAGAAATATAACACATGAAAAACTATGCCCAGTCTGTGAATGGGAAACTGAAACCACCCTTCACATATTAAGAGACTGCCCTATCTCCCAGATCACTTGGGGTCTATTCCAGCATCCGAAATCACTACAGGAGACAAATATAGGAACTACAACGCAACAATGACTACAAGTAAACCTCAACACAAGAAAAGACAGACAACCACATACAGAGGAGTGCAGTGGCCTATTCTATTCACCTCAATAATATGGCACCTCTGGAAATAGAGGAACAACAATATTTTTGGAGAGGACGCCAGCTCTAGAGACCCCTACACACAAATAATGGCAAATGCAGCAGAACCTCAAGCACTATTAGGAGGAAGGAGCAAAGAAAGAATTCGGCGAACATGTCTCATTCAAACATTAGGCCACACCAACCCGGAGGGCAACAAGGATTCTCAAAATCCAACACAAGATAAATGGGAACCAAGCCCTGACCTGCCTTACATACTGAACATAGATGCAGCGGCCAAGGAAGGAGACCTAAATGTGGGTCTAGGAGGAGTAATCAGAGATCACAAAGGAACTTGGATTGGAGGCTTCTGCACCAGGAAACCAAGCACAAACTGCCTAATAGCAGAAGCCATGGCTATACTAGAAGGAATCCGATTTGCTCAAGTTATAGGAATCAAGCACTTAGCCATACAAACAGATCCATCTACATTAGTAAACTACCTAAACGACGCCCAGCAACCAAAATAGGGTTGCAGACAGGCTAGCTAATGAAGCTCTTGACCGGACGACTCCTACCACTTTTGTTTATCCTTCGGATTTCATTTTGGATTTGTTGCATGAAGACACTCCTTGCAACATGGGATCTGTAACCTAAAAACCCTAGACACTATTATCTAATGATATCTATCGTTCATTACCAAAAAAAAAAAAAAAAATTACGGATGAGATTGTGATTGAATCTGGCCTAACCGTGGTACCAAATTATGGAATAACTCCACAGCTTTCTTTCCATGACCACTCCTTGCATAGTCAGATATCATGGCATTCCACAGTATAAGGTTTAGTTTCTCATAAGAATGGTTGGACTATTAGAAGAGACCCAATGGGTAGACTACTTGTTTGGTAGTCGGCGTCAAATGTTAGTCTAGTTGTTACAATAAACAAAGGGAGGGAAGTACTTAGAAGATTGTGATGAATTGATTGTGTAGTGGAGGTGACGTGGGATGTTTGTTTGGTCTGTCGGAGGTGGAATGTATGTACTGTGTTGGGTTAGAGTGTTATTGAGTTGATTGCACTGTGGGGAGTGTTTGCGGTCTTTGATTTTTTCTATTAAGTTTAACAATACATCAAGGGTATCGGAGCAACATAACTTTAGCAAGATACACGGTTGCTCGAGTTAAAAGAAAGACTAGGATGGGACTCACACACTTATGGGAGATTTGGTTGATAGAATGGAGATGTTTAGCAGCCTAAGGATATGCAGGCGCAAACAACGTGAAGATGGGAATAGTGCAAACTCATCTAATTGCTTCAGGTAAACGATTCAAAAGAAATATGAGTTGAAAATGGATACATCTGAAATCGAATGAATGATACCGAGGGTGGAAGTTGTTGGAGAGCAACATAATAGGTTTACATCCAATTTTCCTATGCCTAAGATTGAATTTCCCAATTCTGATGGCTCTAATTTGGAAGATTGAATGTATAAGGTCAGAGATATTTCAAGTTGGAATGTGTTCCCAAGGAATGGAAGGTTAAGTTGGCTTCGTTGTCTATGAATGGTCCAACTTTACTGCGGCATTACACATACATCCGAAATAGAGTTAGTATGGATAGCTGGGAGGAGTATTAATATTGCTCTAACCAAGAGGTTTGAGGAACAAGTTTTAGAAGATCCATCGAGAGCATTAGAAATTTGAAGCAAGAAGGAAAGTTTGACTAGCTTTAGAATTTAATGTTTGTTTGAGGAATGTGTAGGAGAAAGTAGATTTACCAATGGAGTTTCGAGTGTGTTTATTCATCAATGGATTGAAAGAAGAGTATAGAAGTAGCTTGGCAAGCGGATGCTAGAATAATTACTAATGATGTTCCCCTTGAGAGAGGAAATGAAGGCAGCTTGAAGTAGACTCGGTTGTTCAACAAGAGCATTATTGCTTATCAAGTTGCTGTCAACAGTCCAGTGAGAAGTAAAGAATTATTGAATTCTAAAGGAGTTCATTTAAACTAGTAGAGCAAAGAAAAAGTCCTATTCCGACTGTTAAGAGAACACTCGATAAGGAAGAAATTGAAGAAATGAACACGCTCCTTATTAAGTCCTATTCCCCTAACATCGCCCCTCCTACCTCCATTGCCCCTTACTCGTTTCCTAAATAGAAAAACGCAAAAACTAAATAATGCCTTTTTATAAAATTTTGAGCAAAAAAAAAAAAAAACTCGGAGCTCCTTCCTTTTCAAAGAAATTTATTCGACAACACGTTTCATTTACAAAGAACACAATCCGCTGCCCCTACCCCGGAGAGCGATTCATCTGTCCGTAACGCAACATACACTTGCCTGGCCCGACGATTGTTATATAGTTTGATTTTTATTTCTAGCCGACAGGGAGGTGGGGGATTGAATTTGAATTTTTTGTTCCGGGATACTCTCGACCACCAACCTTATTTTGTATACTTGAGAAAATAAGGTGATTTCATGGCCCAAGGAAAAAGTTCGATATACAACAACCATTTAATGGAAATAAAACATAACTTGAGGGATATTCCTAAATATCACGTGACCACCTCTTCGCATCCCTCGGCCTCTCTCAACACTTAAATCACAAGGGGGAAGGAATCAAACCAGTGTTGTTAAGGTGCTAAAGCACCAATATCTTTGATTGCCCTTTGCATAAAGGTGATATGCGAGGTGTTCGCCTTAATAAGGCGTTCGCCTTAATAAGGTGTCCATGAACAAGACAATATGTTTTTAAATGTGAAAAGAAAAATATCATAGCATGGTAATTATCCTCAATGACATTCTCAAGATTAAATAAAAACATTCATAACATATCTTCGTCGCTCTCATGATTCTAATCAATATAAGCAAAGTCCAAGTTATCTTCGAGTAAATCATTATCCCGAAGCCTCCTTTAATCTCTTCTTTCCCCATCATAATCAGTAACATCCTCAAGCAAGATTCGAGAATGACTTGAACTTGCTTGTTGTCTAAGGTTCTGAATAGGTTCACCAACTCCAAATGCTTTCTCCATATTGCCTGTCAAGGTATCATCATAAAAATGCCAATTCATCCCACCTTATTGCATCATCCATTTCCCCGACGAACCATTCATTGCTAAAACGAACACTATCCAAACTAAGAGAGTGGATTGCATCCCGATTAACATATTTGGATTTGAGCTTCCAGTTGTACTTGATAAAGACAAGATTAAGTAATCTATGATGCTCAAGACAATTTCTCTTCTTTATACGAATTTATAAAAACGAAAGTATCAAATCAATCTGAATTGAGAATAAATATTACATGTAATAAGATGCTTACCTACTCATATGTGCACGAATTGCGCTTCCAACCACTTATGCTACAAGTCAAACCTGAAATTATAATAATAAGTCATTGTAGGTTTGGAGTATCATGCTTAAACAAAATCCATCTCTCCAATTTCAATAAAAATTTTTAAAAACTAAAGTTATGAATATATATTTAAATAATAACAAAATTATCAAAATAAGAGGTATCCGGCGACCTCTTTTTTTTTTTATTTAATAATAAATTATGTATCAAATTTTCTTTCTCCTTAATTTTTAGTAAAAAAACTTCATCGATGATTTTATTATAAAAAAAAAGCTTTATACTTTGAGCCAACTTCTTTGTACAACCGAACAAATCAATTTCACTTTAGAATCCAATAAAATCCTTTGTGAATCTGAGCAACTCCTTCTCCATCAAGATTCTCATTGTATTCAATATGCTGCTATAATAATAAATGAAATCTACCTATAATATTACATGCTCGAAGGTCCTCTTGACATGCAAAATCTTTCCAAATCTTCCAATATCAAATCAATAGAATGAGCCACACAAGGAGTCCTACAAGTGCTTTATTTTGGGCTTTGAGTCATTTTGTTGTTTAAGTATAAATTCGAACGCAAGTTTCATCTTAATAAATTTTAGATTAAATAAATTTTGAATGAAATAAAAATCTTACGAGCCAATACAGAAAAATCTTACGAGCCAATATTATTATTCTTTTTAATTTCCTCCACGAAGCTATTAAGCATCTCAAATAATTGTCCATTTTTACTTAAGCAGAAGCATCAAATGATTCGATGAACATTGCCTTCCGAGCTATGCACCAAAAAATTATTCAAACTGGGAGATCGTTATTTGTCCATACATATGATTTTATTGAACATTCATATACAGCCCAACTCACGACATAACTGTTGGATCGTTTAGGAACACTAAGAGGGGGGTGAATTAGTGTTTATAACTTTTTCGCCATTTCTCAGTGTAAGCGGAAGCGTACTGTATCTCAGCAGAGCGTTTCTCAGAATGAGATCTGCTTCGCTGTAACCGTTACGATTTTGTCGAGTAGGTTTTCGTACGAGTGTTGCGTGATCGTAATGGACACAATAATTTATAGTGGTTCGGTCTTAATCGACCTACGTCCACTTTCCACCAACGAGGTGATTCCACTATATAATATAATAGGTGCAAAGAGCCCTTGCACTAGGCGTTTGGTTTCTCACAAAGTGAGATTTAGAATTCTGTACAATTGACGATCATTCCTGGGAATGGTCAGCTCCCCACACACTGGACGTCTTCTCGTTTCCAGCAGAAAGATACTTATACTCAGTAGTTGGTAGCTCAATGGATTCCACACAGAACGTTGTCGCTCAGACGAAAGCCTGTCTATCAAAGCACACAGACAACGTTATGTTAGAGTATAAATCCTCAGATAATAATCCTTAAAGTGACAGAAAGACTTCTTAGAAAGCAGCTCGTTTCTGATTCACAGTAGAGGATTGCTTCAGCACTTTGTCATTCAGCAGAGGATTTCCACACAGATCTTGTCTCTCCTTAAGATGAGCCTGTAATTGCTTAAGAGACAACTACGAAGTTGATCACACAGATCACCACAAAGACCACGAAGAAAAGAACCACAAAGATCACAAAGATAACCACAAAGACCACTAAGATAAGGTATCCGTCCTACACTCAGTTCGGACGTGCACGGTTACCACAGCCGTGACTCACTGCACTGCACACCCAGTGCCTAGGGTGGAATTTTCTACTCCGGCGGCTTCCACGTAACCAGCTCTACTATCCGTCAGCAGGAGTTCGAGACTTCTGCACACCACCCCTGTGCTCGGGATGACCTCTTTCCACTCCGGCGGCGTTCCCAATTCCTGCTCTACCCTGCAGGCACGAGACTTCTGGCGCGCACCCGCGCGTGTCTAACTGCTCAAACTCTGTAGGTTCGAGACTTCCCTACGAAGGGACACGACAAGAACGGCTTCTTGCCGATGGATTAGCAGCTGGTTACTGAATTCAGCACAGGTATTCACCTAGCTTCCCTCAGACAATTCGCCAGCCACTCGTTGAACGCACCGAGGACACCTAGTCCCTCTCACGACGATCAAAGGGTCTAGCCCCAGCCCCTTGACATTCTCACACGCAGCTTGCAAGAGAATGAACCAGGAGACACTTAGCACCTTCCGTTCTCCGTCGACCTCAAACCTTCACTCAGATCACTCAGGTTTTGGAACCACTCAGACGCACAAAGGCAATGAGTTCTGTCGTCCCTAGTATGATTATAATGGAGAAGGAGGCACATAAGATGTTCAGGCAATCTTCGAGATTTGTTGCTAAAACTGGCAGCCAGGACTCAACAACGGTCTGCTCGACCGGTTGCTGTGCTATAGACAGTAAGTACCAATGGTAACTTTCCTCACTTATCTTAATCAGATAATTTATTTCTAATCTTTATAATCTGATCATAATCTTATCTGATCGATTATGATCAACAAAGATATTTGATTTGATATTTTATCCTGTTACAACGTAACATTGCTGCAGGATATCAGAAACATATTTTGTTTCTAAATATAAACTTGGAAAGCTAATCTCACAATATTTAGTTGCCTAAATATTTATAATGAGATCATTAAGCCACATTTAAATGAATTTGGACACTCAGACGAATAATCTGAGATAACCCAAAATAAAACGTGGGTATTGAAAATTTGTTTCCATATTTTCAATATGTATTCGTAATATTACAGCAACAACTTACTGTAACATATAACAGTTACTACCTGTGGTTCAGCAACACATTGCTCAAGCTCATCACTAGGGATAAGCACACAACTCATGAAACATTACTACCGATCATCAGTAACGCGTTGCTTAAGTTCATCATCAAAATCAGGTTAACATTCTCCCCCTTTTTGATGATGACAAAACGTAATCTTACGGATCGAGCTTGAGTTCAATAATCTCTCAACTCCCCCTAAGGCTTAGCACTGATTTGTTAAGTTAAGTGTATTTTTGAAAAACTTGGAAAGCTCCCCCTTAATTTATTCTTCTCCCCCTTTTTGTCATCAAGAAAGAAAGGATTAAAGCAAGTGGCAGTGATATTGCTAGTACCGGAAAAACATGATGACACTCAAAACAAGCTGACATAGCAGCAAGAACAGTAAGACCAAACTGTTTCAAAACAAGAACAGTAGCAGAAGAGCAAAGCTCATTCCGTAAGAGCCAGTGAGCAGAGACATTCAAAGATAGAGAGTAGAGTAGCTCAATCCTCAACAGAGAGCATAGCTCAATCCTCAGCATTATCAAGCATAGTCTAGATCAGCTTTTCCAGGCGCCCAAGTCTCTCAGCAAATGCATCCATCCTCTCAAGAATGGAGTGACGAGTAACGTTGAGTTTCTCACAGAGGAATTTCTGCAACGTGGAGGAGGAAAGCAATGTTTCGCTTTTCCATGTTACGATTTGGTATTGTGTCATCAGCAAGAATGCGATTCAACTGAGCCAGAGAGACATTCTGATCAATCTCAGGGATAAAGACAGAAGAATCTGTACTCTTCACTTTCTTATGACCAGGAGAGCTAGAATGCATACCATCCTTTAGACCAGCGAAAGGTTGCTTCATCCTGGTGCGAGAAGTAATACCCAGAGAAGAGCGAATATGAGGAGGATTCTGTACAACAGATCCAACCACCTCCACAGTGTCATCCGCAGCGGGGGCCTTCTCAGCAGAAGAGTTCTGTTCATCCACGGACTGGATAGCATCAAGATCCTCACTTTCCTTGCTCTCATAATCAGAGAGTTCTAGATCTGGAGTGAGGGAGGTGTCCGCTTTGTCAGAAAACTCGGACACGACCGGTGTAGACTTGGTGACCTCCTATGGTTCAGCGGTTTCTTCCTCAATAGCAAGGGTTTTCTCCGCAGCAACTTCAGATTCGCCAAGAACTGTGGCATCAGCACTCGAAGCCATATTTTCCTTAACAGTAACAGCAACAGGTGTCTCCTTGGTCTCAGTGACCACAAGAGTAGGGGCATGCATCAGCGAAGGCTCCCCCTCAGTAACTGGGAGATTCTCCTTAATAGAGAGTTGCTAGAACGGAAGCAGTCACAGCCTGCGACCGTTTCTTAGGGTTTCTCTTCCCCGTAGGAGTAGTTTCTTTTTAGAGAATATTTTATAGAAAGAAATAGAAAAGGAAATGGCATCGTAAGAATTTTTTTTTCCTATAAAAAATTTCTCAAAATAGTTAGATGACAATATCATCTTCTCTGAGATTAGGATTACATATCCCTAATTCACTTCGTAAATACTCAAACCTTTCCTTGGAACAAGATTTTACAATTTTGTAGTTTCCTATTTGTTGTTTCTTACCATGACAAATACTACCTCTAGGCACATTTCCACATAAATTGTAAGTAATTAGATCCTGCAAATATTTATGTTTTCATTTGATGTCCCTTATTATTTTTATTGATTTATTAACTCTCGATGAATCCATTCTTAATCACAATTAAATTTGATCTCATTGTCCGTAAGTGGATACCCCGATTGGCAAGACATTGAAGATTCACTTGGAGAGTACAAGTTTAAATCTCAATAACCATACTTGTCATTCTTATTTATATAAAAAAAAAATCATCTCACTGCAAATTATAATATAGAATAACAAAATTTATTTAACCCACTTATATATTCCCCACAGTTGGCAATTACAATTTGCATACATTCATCTACCTCAAATATGTTAAGAGGGGGATACCTGACTGGGTAGGGGGCTAGTCTCACTCAACAAATGGGGGAGATGTGACTAGTCTCGCTCAATTGGGGAATGTCTCACTTGGTTGAGGGGAGAAGGGTTAGTGAACGTGGGTTAGGGGTTCTAGATCTTTGTATAACGCCCTAAGTGCCTTTTCTTCGCCCCAATGCCAAAGCGCCTTAGCCTCAGGCGCTTGCGCAGGCTAATAGGATAAGGCGATGGGCCCTAGCCCTGCTTCACCCATCCATCAACTTCACCCATCAGACGTCTTCATAATGGGCGAAGAGATTCGAATGAAGGGCATTGTTTCTCGGTGACAGGCCTGAGAACCCAGCGTGAAACTTGTGAATGCTGGTAACAATATAGGGGATGTGCACTAATAGTTGAATTTGCAAACCACAAGTATACAGACACAATAAGTAATACGTAGATGAGTGGCTTATCGTTCACGTGATGATAATAATTAGAATCTTTTAACATAAATAATCACAATTTCTATGTAGCCAAGCCAACAAGAGTAATGAGTTCTAAATTTTAAAAGATAATCTAATGGAAAGCAAAGATCAGAGCAGAGAATTGAGAAATTCAATCAGTGTGAAAAGCCTAAGATCATGTATCCGTTCCTTGTTTCGTTAAATTCCTTCACTCTCTTATTTTAAATTCATACTAATTCTGTTTACTAACTAGATTCTGAGTTTTCTAAGTGCATCTCCCGAGTTTACAAAGATCTATTCCAAACCATCATAAGGTATATATCCTTATTGTGAATTATGAAGACAACAAATGCATTAAGAATCAATCCTTTAACCGTTGCCTGAAAGTATAACTTCCAATACTACTTACCAGTTAATTTGCTCCCCCGATATTAACCAAGGTTGTTTCATTCTTGTTCTCTCATAAAATTCCTCTTTCGAGTTTAAATTAGGATAATACATCACTACAATTCACTGGCCATGAGAATGCATTAAGGTCAAATGAAATAAATAAACATCCAAAGCATGAATTTGTTCAAAAATGAGTTCATAAAATTTAACTACGCAATTTAGTTGAACATAGTCCTAACAAAGAGGTTTAGCCAATCATCATTTTAGTACTGCAAATGACAGAAAAGCATCCTAAACGAATGTCTAACTCCCTTCTTTCTCTTCATCGTGATGGATTTCGTCTTTAAGCTTGCCCTTGGAAAATATCTCTTCCCCCTTGCCAAGAAATGGATAAAGTTTTTTTATGTCATAAATATGATCCTAGATAATCTTGAAAAATTAGGAACAAAAATCTGTAGCTACATGACTTTCTTGTGCAACTGCACAAAGTCTCCGTACGCCTTTTTGTCTCTATTCCTTTACATTCGTGTATCGGCATGACTTTTCGGTGCAGCTACACCAAGTTTTTTTGTGAAATCCATCATCCCTCCTTCCCCCTTTAGTGTAGCTACACGAAGTCTCCATAAGATCTGACCAATCTTATCGTTACTTCTTTTATCACTGAAATATATCTAAAAATTCGGTAGTATCTATATCTTTCGAAAATAATGTGAAATATTAAAAAATATCATGCAATAGGCACATAATTTCACCAATATAACAAAATCTAAGAATGAAATTGGTCTGAATAACTCTATTTCATTTAATTATCATGCACCAGGGTCTCCCACTGACCCCTTGCCCTGCCCCTTGAGATGTCGTGTTTAAAGGGGCATTGGAGCAAAGGGAAATATTTCCTAGTGCTGAACCTAAGAAAGATGCTAGAACACTATAGGAGAAAAATGCGCCAGACAATGGCGGAGCTAGAAAAAATTAGATAAGGGAGGTCAAATTAAACTAAACAAAATTTAAAGGTGGCCAAACTGTATTATTTAAGTTTTTTTAGGTTAAATTAATAAAAATTAAAATAAAAACTAACCTAATTTAATTTTTTAACGCCAGGGGAGCCATGCCCCTTTCTGTCTCCCTGGCCCCCTTAGCCCCCGCCCATTTCCTTTTAGATATATTGGTTAATGGGAGGTGGATTGTAACAACGGAAAATGTTTATTGGTGTCAAACCTAAGAACACCTATAAATGGGGATGCTCACCAAGGCCTACCAACCCCATCGTCTCGCCCCTGCCCCTTCGTTTGTCTTGGTTAAAGGGGGAGGATTGAAACAAAGGACAATGTTTCTTGATGTGAGACCTGAGAACACTGCTAAAACACTATCGGGGAAGCTGTATTAAGGTCTTTTCCCGACCCCTCGCCCCTGCCCCGCTACTTCAAATGATCTCGGGGCCAAACCTAAGAATGTAGAACAGTATAGGGGAGGTGCACTAGAGTTTCTCCCCTTTAATGGTAGCAAAATGAATAAACGGATAGGGTTCGTGTCCAAACGCATTAGGACACGATACGAAACATATCGACCCTAATAGGACCTGTTAAGATTTTTGGGTCATCAGAGTAGATACAATCACCAAACATTTTATAACAGGTCGACACGAAATATATGTAGTATAAAATAGACCTAAAATCAGAATCACAAACACAATGTTGAAAGCGTGCAATCCAGAAGGTAGACAGACACATCAACTAATACATCACCAGATTCCTATCACATATCCACTCGCACAAAAAAGGAGGGGACCACTTATTACATCGGGTACAACAGGTGAGCACGATCCAAAACCAATTCGTTATCATATCGGGTATAACCGGTTGACAAGATAACGAAATGAACTCAATAAGGCTCGACCCAGACACAAAAATTACAGGTCGTATTAGTGGCATGTCCAAAATTGCCATCCCGACTCCCTTGCCCCTGCTCCTTCGAGTGTCATGGTCAAAGGGGGAAGAGTTGGAACAAAGGCAATGTTTTCTGGCGTTATAGATGAGAAGGTTGATAAAACACAATAGTTGGAGGCGCTTCACGACCCCTCGATCCACTATACTTGCATGTGTCTTACTTCATGCAATCTTCAGAAGACTCTTCTCAATGTGTCTGTACTCCTGTTGATGACGGTCACCTTAATGCCATGACAAGTTAATGGTATTTTTATAAGAAATTTAGATTTGGGATTTTCTTATATCTTTTATGGTATGCCAGCACACATGAGGTATCATTGTAATCCAGTTATATTAGTAAAATCTTAAGAGGACCTCCCTATAAATGTAGGTTGGTTTGGGCCGCATCACATAAATTGTGTGTTGTTTTTCCTTTGCTTCAACATTTGTGTTCGAAACCGATGATATTTTCCTAATACAATCATATGAATTTTATTTGGATAAATTAGTACGCACCATTCCGTGGAATGGAACGTGGAAGGAGAATGGCCATGTATTGCCGTTTTTATTCAAAATAAATAATTGATAAGCATATAAATTTAGATCAGTCTAATTTTACATAATTCTAAATACATCATTAGTGGAAGAGATATGGTAATATTATCGGAAAATAATTATACCCGAGTATTTATGCTAAATGATATGGGGTATGTTCGGAATTGTACATATTTTTATATAGTTCCAAATGAAAATGACGAACTCACATATATTTGGTAATAACAATTTCATAGAATGATAATTTGGAGCACACTCCTCGTACCAAAATGACCAAAGAACGATTACATATTCGAATTCGAGACCCTTCTTTATAGTACGAGACATACCAATTCATTTTAAAAAACTGTAGATATATGTTGACAAATATGAATTTCTGAGCTTCCTCCTTAGTAGGCTGAAGAAGTAAAGTTCCGTATAGATACTGTCAACTCCGTTCGAGAAGCCCATGTAAGCGTTGCTCGAGACACATTCTCCGAATTCTCAAGGCCAACCTCACTTGAGAAGCAACATATCTAGCGTAGCTCGAGACATGAAATACTATCTTGCAGCTCGAGAACATGGCCAATCCACGTCTACTTTACATCAAAGGAGTGGCACACGTGACAAACTCAGAAAGGCCAACCAAAACACGACCTGCATGGTTCCTACAAAATAGGAATCGGATCGTGCACACGATCTAAGAAGATCTTGGGCTGGCTGAGCAATCGTAACTGCCAGATTATGGGATATAAAAGGATAACAACATAACAGAAAACAGCAACAACAACAACTCAAACATATAGACATCAGTCTTTTACCTTTTACTTTCGGTCCTTTATCCTCCAACCTCAGCGCTGTCGATTCTGGTCGGCATTGTTGACGCTCCACCACAAGCCTCGATGCCGTTGATTCTGTCCGACATAGTGGTCCATCCTTGATGCTGTTGATCCTGTCCGGCGCTGTTGACCTGCTACCACTTCGACTCCACCCTCCAATCTCGGTGCTGTCGATTCTGTCCGGTGCCGTTGACGTCCGTCCACTGATCCCCAACAGTGAATTCTTTTAATGGGATTTGCCTCGACCGCCATACGTCCACCGCCAACCGTCGTGAAAAGTCGTCACTAGGTCTTTTTTGTTGTTTTCCGTGCAAGTCATGTCTGTAGGTGTAATATTGTAAGCTTGATACTGTTGCATTAAATTCCAGTGTTGTGGTTCTTTGTTATACTTGCGCTCGTTTACTTTGCGGCGTACAACACCAAACGCTGTAAATTCAGTATCGTCGTATTAAATTCTGTTATTGCGTTTATGTTCACTTTAATGACCACACAGGAACGCAAATTCCGCGCCAACACTATTTTGGCGACCACAGTGGGAGTTGCTGAATTCGAAAATCCACGAAAAGCCTTTGAAAATGGCTTGTACTAGGAAAGATACTATAGATGAGGATCTTAAAGGAAAGGATCCCAATGAAAATCAAAATGAGGTTGTTCAGGTATACACCTTGTAGGGCCTCTGGATAATCCTCGGCAAGAATATATGCCTAATAAGTTTATAACCAAACAAGAGTTTGGGAGTACTATAAGCAAGTTAAAGTTAGAATTAGCAGAAAATCATAGAAGAATAGAAGCACGAATGGATGAAAAAAATCCAGGAAGTAATAGATGCCTTAAATTTCCTTAAGGGTGATAGGTCTAAGAAAAAGACAGAGACTTTAGGTGAGAAATCACTCATGATAGACGCTAGGGCTGCTGGAAAGCATAAGGTTAATGGTGCGAGTTCGCATAACGAACATGTAGGTCCGTGTCCTGTGACCTCCAATGGAATAGGTATGGGTAGTTCCAAAAGTCTGATACCTGATAAGAATGTAAAGCCCACATTCATAGATCTCGAGCAGATTGCTTGTCCTACCCCGGGTCAACATAAGGGGGCTGAGAGTTTTTATTACAAACGTAGTGAAAATGAGTTTAATCTAAAAACGAGTCATAATCCTGTGGTAGACTTGAGCGGACAAATCGCTCGAGGATTGAAGAGGTGTGCCTGTATAGAAGTCCGATCCCTGAATACATAGAACAAGAAATAGGGATACCTTGAGGATATAAGATTCCTAATTTTACCTTGTTTTCAGGAGAAGATGAGATGACTCCCGTAGAGCATATAGCTAGGTCCACTTATTAGATGGGAGAAATGTCGAATAACGATATACTAAAACTCAAGTTGTTTCTAAACTCCTTAACTGGAGATACTTTTGGTTGGCATACGAGATTCCTTCCAAAGTCCATCTCGAGTTGGGTTGAGATGCAAACCGAGTTCCTTAAAGCGTTTGATAGGTTGGACTTAGTAACCACGTTAGTAGAGATTCTAAAGATGAAACAACTTCCTAGGGAAAGCCCTGCTCTATTTCTAGTAAAGTTTAGGAAGAACCTAGTGAATGTACAATAGCCTTGGCTGAAAGAGATCTGCTCGAGATAGCACAAAATGCCTTGTCTTTAGAGATAAGGAAAAAACTCTAAGGAGAACGCTTTCGAAATTTCTATAAACTCTCGAGACGAGCCACCAAATACCCCGAACTTCTGTTAGAAGAGTTTCACTCGATTAGAAATCGTCAAGTCGAATGGGCAGAGATTGACTTAGCAGAGTTTGTAAAATGAGAGCTAATAGTATGCGAGCCCCTAGTGAAATAGAATTCTAAGGTTCGAGTTTCTCCGAAATCTGAAGAGTAGACAAAATTCTCCTTTGATATAGAACAGATGGATAAGATATTTGATTGGTTGTAACAAAAAGAGCGTATAAAGCTCAGACCTGGCCACAAGCTGCCGCAAAATGATCGAGAGAAACATAAGAAACATTGCAAATGGCACGGGACGTTCACTCACTCAACTTAAGAATGTGTGCATTTTATAAATCTGATTGAAGACTTAATTGAGTCAAAAGAGTTGAAGTTTGGTGAAATAAATGAATCTAGTGCAATAGATGAAAATCCTTTGGCAAAGAGCCTATAGTACATATGTATTCTCTCGAAAATGAAAATAAATGTGCTAAGTGCATCGATGATGATTTACCTGTACTTTATTTCGAGACTTACACTCGTACACCATAGGGGATCAAAGCATCTGGGGAGACCACTGTTGCCAATAAGCTTTTCAAGCGCCTAGTTGAAAGGCAAGTGGTGAATTGCCCGGCTCGAGAAATTCATGAGGAGTACTGCCACTGGCATCTGGATTCTTCTCATTTCACAGATAAGTGCCGTAATTTCCACAGATACTAGCAAATGAACAAGAAGAGTATGTGGTATGATCTGACTCAGCTCGAGGAAGTGGATATGGGAATGGTACCATCGTACTCCCGTTTTGTTACAAAACACCCCTCAGGGAGTTATTCATCCGGGTTTGCTGGCCGTGAATACCGACAAAGGCAGCATGATAAGGGCGAGCAAGCCAACACACCTCATGTGCGTGACCGTCTGAATGGACAAAGTAGGACTGAATGGAGCGCTCGAGACAATGCTCTAAACAAGCCCTCGAAGCACAACGATCCTACTCCTGAGATGGTCAAGGCTGAAGGAGTTGCTGCTGAGATGAAAACAAAAGAAGCAACGTAGATTAATCCGAGATTGACGCAGGAGGGTCCCCAGATTGCTTGCTTCCTCGAGGAAGAAATGTTGTGCGAGAAGTGTAAGCTGATTGCCTTGAATAGGTTCCTCATCCCTTAAATGTGCATCAAGTGCTACGTGGTTCTTCTTAAAGCTCGTTTAGATGTCAACTAATGAGGAGATTGAGATCAAACTCAAGAGCGAGATCACATGTAACTTCACCACCAATTTTATTGATGCTGTGATGACTGAATCTAACGTGCAGGAAATTCGGGGCTATGATCCCGAAAGCAAGATTTTGTTTACATCAAATGCCCTGTTAATAGTTTCGGGCGAATTGTAGGGGACCCTTCGGTTTAACCACCATCAGAATGGCATAAGTTCCACAAGAAAATAGTAATCCCGAAAGCATCATACAAGAGAGCCCTAAGACGGACTCAAAGAGAGGCTAAGAAAAGCAAAAGCGTTTCACCAAAAGAAGCGGATGAATAACGAGAAGAGACCTCACAGGCAGAAGGTGAAGAAGAGGAAGATGTTGCCCATGATGATTACATAGACTACACACCTTTACAAGAGGAAACCCCCTAGGAGCATCAGGAGGACAAAGATCCTATGGTGACCTCCTGTAATGCGGTCAAGCTACCTACCTGCTTCTCAAGTGAGAATAAAAAGGTCGTGCTCGCTAATGGTGTGGTGCGTAAAGTACCTAAGTCGAGTGTTAGATTCCCAAAAGGAACTCCGCTCCATTGGTTTGAGAAACCTTCTCTCGAGATGAGACAACATATCCATTACATGTACATCATGACAGACTTCGATGGAGTAAGGATGAACAAGGTGTTGGTAGATAACGGAGCCACAGTCAACATCTTCCCCTTTGAGACTTTCTTGGTGATAGGTAAAGAAAGGTGCAATTGACAGATACAAAGATGTCAATTATGGCTTTCAATGGCAAGAAATCAGAATGTATGGGAGCGTTCTCGGTAAACCTCCAGGTCGGAAGACACGAGATGGAGACCACCTTCTTCGTACTTGATATCGCATCAGCTTTCAACGCACTCCTGGGTCAAGACTGGCTGCATAAGGCTGCTGCTATACCATCGTCCCACTGTTCGGCTTCACCATAGAGGGCTCGGACGATGAAGAGATCATGAACAACCCGGGCATGCTTGTGCCCGAAGAAGGTTACCCATACCCTGGTTTGGTAAGAGGCCTCGAGGCATGACAAAAGGCGAGATCGTCTTAACTCAGGCCAGATTCAGAATGGAGGACATAGAATTCACTAACGTCGAGTACCGCACTTGACAAGCTGCTCGAGAGCAAGTTGTTAACGCAGAGTTGGGGCTCGATAGACTCCTACGAGAAGGAACCTATGAAAATTGAAGAAGTGGAAGATCTGGTCGACGTGCACCAAGACCCACATTCTTTAAGTTTTTATAATTTTGAAAAGGTACATTGCATCGCACATTGGTTTTTCCCTTTCAATTCTAGGCCATTTCTAGGCGTTTTTTCCTTTCAACTCGACGGCTATATTCGAGAAACATTGTTTTCCACTTCAAGTCCATTAATTAGTGTTAATCTTGGTTCCGATGAAAACCCCGGACTTACTTACATAAGTGTAATTCTAAACGACAAGCTGGTGTTAACTCTAAAAGAGCTACTATTTGAGTTTCGGGATTACTTCGCCTGGGATTATATGGAGATTCCAAGACCCGATAGGAACTTGGTAGAGCATAACTACCAATTTGAGAAAACTTCAAACCTGTCTAACAGGCTCCCCGAAGAATGGCTGGCGAAGTATGTAAACTGGTATATGAAGAAGTAAGAAAGCTTTTTCAAGCCGACTATATTAGAACGTCTAGATTTATAGAATGGATCTCGAGCATTGTTCTTATAGTAAAGAAAAATGGTAAAATCCGGGTATGCATATACTTTCGAGATCTAAAGAAAGCAACTCCCAAAGACGAATATCCTATGCCAATAGCTGATGAATTAAGCGACAAGGCTGTCGGGAACGTCATTATGTCATTCATGGACAGCTATTCGGGATATAATCAAATCTTCATTGTCGAAGAGGATGTGTACAGGACGGCTTTCCGATGCCCAATTGGTATCTTTGAATGGGCAGTAATGCCATTTGGACTAAAGAATGCTGGAGCCACATACCAGAGAGACATGAATGCTATTTTTGACCCCTTAATAGGGAAGACTATGGAGGTCTACACTAACGACATAGTCGTGAAGTCGAGGACCTTCGAGCATCATTCATCCATATGAGAAAACATCACCTAAAGTTGAATCCTTTGAAATGTGCATTTGGAGTACAAGCTGGAGAATTTCTTAGATTTCTAGTACATCAGAAAAGGATCCAAAATGACCTAGAGAAGATCAAGGCAATACAAGAATTGCAACCCCCGAAGAATAAGAAAGAGCTACAAGCTTTCCTTGGACGAGTAAATTATTTACGAAGATTCATCGGCAATCTAGCAGGAAAACTGGAGGCTTTCTCCACATTATTGAGATGAAAGAATCAATATACTTGGACAGACGAGCATGAGCGAGCATTCGAGAATATCAAAGGCTATCTAGTTATGCCTCTAGTTTTAACTTCCCCTCAGCTCCGGAAGCCTTTTGTCTTATATGTAGCTGCGATTGCCACCATGATAGGTGCCCTCTTGGCATAGGAAGATTGCAAAAAAATAGAAAGAGTCGTGTTTTATCTGTCCTGACTCTTGAACCTTGCAGAGACAAGGTACACAACTTCGGAAAGGCTTTGTATCTCGGTATATTACGCCGTGACGAAGTTAAGGCACTACATAAGGAATAGCGAGGATCATGTAGTCTCAAGAGCATAAGTGCTGAAAACATTATTCGAGAGCCCTTTGCTTACTGGAACAGTTAGCAAGTGGAGCCTGGTGCTCTCGACATATGACTTAATGTTCAAACCCCAAAAGGCTGTTAAAAGACAAGTCCTTGTCGACTTCTTAGCAGAATACTCGAGTGAGACCTTAGCAAACAAAGACGAAGAACTATAGGAACTTTGGGAAGCCTGGTTCGATTAATCATCAACAAGGTCTGGAGTTGAGATTAGAATTGTGATAAAGTCACCAGCGGGACTTGAGGCCAAATTTGCTTTTAAATTGGCTGATCATGCAACTAACAACGCCACAGAGTATATCACACTCATTATTGTGTTACAAACCTTACACGAGAGCGGAGCAAAAGTTATGTCAATTAAAGGCGATTCATAGCTAGTGGTAAAACAAGTAAACGGCTTAAGCCTTTGCCACACCCAAGAGCTAAAGAAATACTTAACATTGACCCAATAACTAATCAAAAGTTTTCAACAAGTTAACCTAGAGCATGTAGGTCCAGGAGATAATGTAATAGCCAACTCGTTAGCCCAATTGGCGTCTAGACATAGATCGAACGACGCATTATAAAAGAGAAATAGGTGGGGTAATCCCCGTGATTAGTTCACCTATCGTAATGAGAAAGAAGTTGAGACCACCTCTAATCATACGGTATGAGTAGATGAAGACATGCGGGTGCCTTATATCAAATTCTTGGAGAATCCTAACTCATAGGTCGAGAGAAATGTCAAACTGACAGCTAGACAATATGTATTCCTGGATAGTCTATTGTATACGAAAACCAAGGAAGGAGTTCTATTGAGATGCATTGAACTGGACGAAGCAACACCAATCATGTCAGAAACGCATGAAGGATTATGCGACACTCACCAGTCAGGAGTGAAGATGTTCTAGATGATTCAAAGGCACGGATTTTATTGGCCATTCATGAAAAGGAATTGCATCGAGATGGCCAAGGGTTGTGGGAAGTGCCAGAAGTTTGGACCTGTAACTCGAGCTTCGGCAATGTTGACGTCCAGGAAGCATGCTTTGAAAGCCGTAGTTAGTAACGAAACGTTAAGTCCCCACGGAGCGGCGAAAACGTGAAGCAAGAAATGTTGCTTATCCCAATTAGCATATTCCAATATTTTCCAACACTTTAGCTGCACTAGTTTACCGTTAATAACGAGAAAAAAACAAAGACCTCTCATAGTTTGACAATGTCATGGTGATTTCATTAAAATAAAAAATTCTCCATGACAGCAAAGAAAACAATGAAATTGATGCCACCAAGGTACGTTGAGAGACTTATTTCCCTCTTGCCTGCCCTCCTTTTAAATACAGTATATCAAAACCCTAACATAACCAGTAACTCTCTAGAGCCATGAATTTCACTCACCCTGTCCTCGTTTCGGCCTTCTTCTTCCTCATCATTGTGGTAACCCCCGAACATGTGTACATAGACAATCTCCTTTCCGACGGATTTAGCCTCGGGGTGCACTGCAGGTCTGGGGACGATGATCTCGGCGAGCAGACCATACCTCCGGGCGGTAAATGGGGGTTCGGGTTCAACACCAATATTTGGGGGACGACCCTCTTCTATTGTGGCTTTCACTGGAATAATGGACCCACCCATTCCTTCGACGTGTATGATGAATACGTGATTGGGTCAGTCTGCCACATTTGTTATTGGCGTATAGAGACCAACCAGGCTTGCCTGTACACCGTGACGAACCATCTGCACAAGTGTTACCCATGGGTGATGTAATCCGTGTTTGCAATACGGGATGGATTCTCGGAAAGAGTCGTGCCGCTCCATATTTTCAGGAGGTATGTTCTTTAATAAAATTGGTCCGGAAACTATTTTGTAAAATATGGTCTCTAATTTTAAAATTCATTGACTAATGCCCATAAATTGATGTTTGAAAACCCTGATTTCATTCCTTATTGTTCGGTGTTTAAAAAACCAATTATGCTCGATAAAAATGAATAAATCGGCGTTTCAAGCAACGATTTCTGTTTGGGAAGTTGAAATTTGTGTTTCAAACACCACTTTCCTCAATTTTTCAGGTGAAATCGGTATTTCAAACACTAATTTAAAGTAGTCAAGAAATTTTAAAAGTTTCTGACCCCACAAAATATTTTTACGAATAATGATAACAAAAAGTGTTTCACCCGGAATAATATGGACGGACGCAAAGTTATTCTATAAAAGCTTTTTCCTTACGTGGCTTAATAAAAAATTCCCTGTGAAATAATTATCAGTATCCTAGCTCCGCTTGTTTCACGAAAATCAATTCTAGCTGTCAAAATTTTAAAAATTTTATGTCGCTCTATCTAATTACGACGTTAAATTTACAGAGAAGTTGCGGTTCGAAATCACATCTGTTATCGAATTCCATAAAACTCGTGGTTTACCATAAAAACGCGGTCTAATACCATGACGGCAGAAGAAATTTTATTAAAGTTAAAAAAAATCACAAATTGAGGCCACGATCGTTTCGAGCTATCTTACGGTATTAAACTAACTTAAATTTGATTGGGAACATTCACAAATTTAGGACACCATCCTAATGTATTGGAGAGCGGGCAAGATTTGATCAGATGCTCAAATTCATCTGCATCGACCCATTGAAGCATTCGCCTGGAAGGTTGATAAGGCAACAAACATTTCAGGCGTCAAATTTAAACATCTAAAACAGAAAGAACTATAATCTTTCCGAAGGTTTTCTTCGTCTGATCTCTAGGAATGATTCGCAGCTCAAAAGTCACCTGCTTGATGACACGGAAGCCAGGAGGACCCAAGACGGAATTGGGGCGCCCGTTTCCCGCTTGCTTGACCTTTAAATGATGGAGATAGTAGCGACCGTTACACTAAAACGAGATAAATTAGTGTTAAAGTTCAATTAAGTATTTTTTACAAATTTTCGACAAACGCCACAGGAGAAGAAAGCTTCCGTACGAAACGTACACTGAAATGATACGAACGACACAAGACAATTTATAGTGGTTCAACATGCTTTGCCAACGTCCACTCTCACCCATAATTTGGATGATTATCACTAATAAATAGTAACCGTTGTTTGGACGTTTCCCTCGGGTGGTATCCTCGCATGCACAGCAACCTGTTACGACTTCCCTTAGACTTTTCACTCTGGCGACATCTCCTCCCACACAACAACCCGCTGCAACTTCTCTTTACGCGATCCCTCGAGACAGCGACTAAGCAAACATAGAACCCATGCCCAAGGTTATCATGCGCGGTCCCTCGAGACAACGACTAAGCAGACACAGAACCCCTACCAAAGGTTATCCTGTACACACAGAACGCACTACAGAAGCTGGTCGGTCCCTCACCTTCTGTGCTCCTAGGTATCTGCCCTTCTCTCCGGCCCACTGCACATTCGCCACGCCAGCTTCTAGCCGCACACCTCCACCAACGTCTCCTGCAACCTCCAACCAAGAGTCCCTCGTGGTCCCCAGGTAACTCTCTCAGAAGGTTTTACCAACGATACAACCTTCTGTAGCTCACGTCCCTAGCGTGTGACTAACATAACTTAAAAACACAAGGACGAAAGAATCACAAGCTCATAACACACTCTCTCTGAACACAATGATACACTTTTTTCGTTGGTTGGTTGTTTATTACAATGTGAGGGAATGACTCCTATTTATACACACAAATTCTAGGCTTAACATAGAAGGTGAAACTTGACAAAAGTGACTTATGGATGTAAAAGACAACAGATGAATGATTAGTAAATCAAATTCAATCATTCCAAAATTAAATCCAGTGACACAACGATGGCCATTTAAGTCTTGGGCTCTAGATATAATTGGAGAGATTAGACCCCACTTGAGTAAAAGGAGACGCCTATATATTGGTGGCTACAGATTATTTTACCCAATGGGTAGAGGCCAAAGCTTATCAGAGAATCGACCAAAAGGAGATTATCGAGTTCACTAAGACGAACATCATTTTTTCGTTTTGGACTCCCGCATAACAAAGTAGTGGATAATGGAACTTCATTTAACGGAGAATAGATGCAGGAGTTCTCGAGAGAGTTCGGCTTCATTATTAATAAATAACTCATCACCATATTATCTACAATCTAATGGACAAGTGGAATCTACTAACAAGCTTATTAAAAATGTAATCCATAGGATGATTGAAAACAACCCTAGGAGATGGCATGAAATACTCCTCGAGACTCTGTGGGGCCTAAGATTCACCAAAAGGGACAACACTGGGGAAGCACCATATAACCTGACATATGGGCAATAAGCCATTGTTCCCATCGAAATAAAGTATAAATCTTTTCGAGTTAATCAAGCAAACCAGGATGTGGATCGAGAAGAGAAACTTCCTTGAGACAATGAACAGCTCGAGAGTTCACGCATGAGAGCAACAAATAGAATGAAAGTTCAAAAAAGAAGAATGATGAGACATTATAACAGAAGAGTCCTTTCCAAAAGCTTTAAAGAAGGAGAACTGGTATGTAAAATATTTCTTCCAGTAGGCACTCGAGATTATTTCCTTGGAAAATGGTCACCAAATTGGAAGGTCCATTTAGAGTTAAAGATGCGTTTTCCAAGAACATATATCGTTTAGCTGACCTTGAAGGGCGTTCTCACGAATTAAAAATTAACGGGAAATATCTGAAACTTTACAAGCCAACCATTTAGGAAACTCATAAATAAATCCTAAAGAGGAGATTCCCAAGCTTATGTATGCAGTTGGAGGAGTAAGGCATTTTTTTTAGAAAAAAATCTATTACAATCCTCGAGACGATAATATATGTACAAAATACATGAAGATTGGTTCCTAAAACATTTTTATAATAGCGTTTTAACTAGTCCATCTACAGGCACTCATCTCCACAAAGTTTGGAAGAGAAAGAAGCACAGAAGAAGGGTAGCCACCACGAATTCCTCCACCTCCTCGAGCTATCTGACAAGCCAACTCCTCGGCATAGAATACTAGCCTCCTTCCCTCTTCAAGTCAAGGACGACTTTCAGAAAGGTGCAGCTAAGGTGCGGCACGCCAGGGAGACAAAGCAGAAGAGCACACTCAAGTTCATTCCCTTTTACCCCAGAAAGGGTGCAAGAGAATGAAAAACTGGAGGAAGTCCCCTCAAAGGTACCCACTTACAGGCGCCATGCGCAGCCGATGAGCGGTGTGACCGTCTGATGTTATGGACCTAGGCTTTCGAGGGACAAGAGGTTGTGAACTTAGGCTTTTGAAATCGAAAGAAAGTTTCGAAAAGAATAGACTATTGAGAGAAGAGAACAACATCTCGGCAAGATTTGGTTGGCGTGAGTATACAGGTTTGTGAAACAAAACCAGGTATATTTATAGCCAAGAAAAAGGATGCAATCAAGGATAAGTTCATAGACCTCGTGAAGGAATACTAGGAAATCTTGAGAATCTCAGAAACCAGCATTTTCGGAAATCTTTGCAGCCTTAATGTACAACATTAAAGTTGTTGAAAAAGGAGAGTAAATGCTACGCGCTGTTACAAAACGTCTTGGGAAAGGTGTCCTGCTAAAAATGTGTTGTGCGCAAGTATACACACGAATCGATTATAGCACGTAAGATATAGTTTCCACGAGGACTAATTGTTCCTGAATACCAATTAAACCACTAAATATTATCTAGACTAATCGAATAAATGATGGATTAAACGAAAATTACTAAAATAAAATAAGCAAGGATCACGAGAAAATATATCAATAAGAAAGCCTAGGGCAACTAAATTTACTTAACTTGTCGTGGATCAATCGAACGTTTAGAGAAAGCTGTCCGAGGATTTAAATAATGCTCTCATATATATTAGACGTATCCCTACGATCTATATTCAATTAACTCCTAGCATTCGATTCAATTAACATTAACCGTGATATCCATATCTACGGTTTCTATTAATCTACTCCCAATAGTCGACCCAATTAATATCATCTGTGATATCCCTATCTCCAGTTTCTATTAATCTGTTCTTTGATTTTCCTCTCGAATTAATCTTACACCTCCCGATGCTAAGGTAATCCAAGTTATTTCAGAAATCGACGCCAATCGTATTTCAGAAAGATAAACACGCAAGCACATCAAAGAACACCGGACTTCCAAATAAAATAAATCACGTTCTAAATCACCTTGACAAGTCTCGCAAATTTAGCACCCTAGATAAGAAAATTAGTTCATACTAAAATAAGAAAACATCGAAGGTTCATAAGAAAATAGTATCGACATAAAGATATCAAGAAAAATGGATAAGGAACGCCCTCCCGATCTCCCGATCTGGTCGGTAGTCGCCTCGTCCGGATCTTCTCTCGAACCCTAGTCGGCACCACTCCTTTCTCCTCAGAGCAAAAATCTAAAAAAAGAACTAAAACTAAAATGAAAAAACTCTCTCCCCTTCCTTAGGCTATTCTAGAGAATATATTATTCCCTTAAAAGATTTCCTAATATTCTCAAAGATCATAAGTAGCCTAAGAAAATAAATAAATACAAAAAATATCCTAAGAATAATAAAATGGTAACTAATTGATGCCTTCTCTCTCTTCAAATCATAATAATGAAGGAATCAAGTGACTTGGCGAGATTTTGTGCAGATTGTCGAAGGTCGCGTCCTTGAGATTGAGGAACGCGTCCTTCTGCTCTCTGTAGGTTTACTAATTCATCATGGACGCGTCCTTGAGATTGAAGGACGCATCCTTCTGCTCTCTGTAACTTTTCAGCACTTTATCAAATTTCGTCCAATTTTCACTTGCCAACCTTATGATTCTCTTCATTTACCTACATCAAATCAAAACAAATCTAAGATGCATCAACTAGGTTCCAATTACTCTCAAAATAAGCTCAAGAGTTAATAAAATAACAAAAACTAAACCGAAGTAAAAACACGATAAAAAATTATAAAACTCTAACATAAACTTGTCTAACTAGCCATCTAAAGCCCTGTTAAGAGTACCAAATAACTCTACTTTCATGGAGTTATCAACACCCCCAAACCTAATATTTGCTAGTCCTCGAGCAAATGCATAGAAACAAAACACGAAAATAAAGCTAACGACGCTCCTCAGCTACATCCGAATCATTCTCTTCGAAGCACTCCCATTATATTCTCAGCAATGCATCTACTCACTTCCCATAGTCAAGTCATGTATTAAAAAAAACTTTATTCAATTTTCCAAAAATGATCAAGTCGGTATGTCATGAAGTGAAATCAACAATTAAAGACTTCCAATAAAACACACTAGATTAGCATTTTGCGGAAAACATGTCAAACACCAACCGTCCACTCATCCATAGGTTGTTTTTCATCACTTTCTTCAACAAAATTTTATTTTGGTTATACGACTCTAAATGTATCATCACAATCTAGTGCACCCATGTAACGAGCCTTCAATCAATGACTCTCAGTCCAGTTAGACTAAGGCACTAGGTGATGAAGCACCCCTCGGATCCTATGCTCGAGTACACCAAAAAGGACTCACACCACAAGTACATAATTAGGCGCAAATCAAACAACTTTTCTCTCTCTTTTTTTTTCTTCTTTTTTTTTGCGCACCTAAACATTGGTACTCAGAGCCTTGGTAACCGCTATTTGTTTTCTTCTTTTTTTCTTCTTTTTCTTTTCTTTTTCTTTTTTTTTCTTTTTCTTTAACCAAGACTCGTTTTCAGTCAATATGTGACTAGCACCACTCAACGCCAACTACCATGCATTATTAGATTTCTAAAATTGTTTTCATTCACTAACACTTCATACCGAGAAATTATTCAATTTAGAAAACACTTTAAGTCCAATCAACAATTAAGATTCGTTTTTAACTATTCCATAGGTTGTGAGCAAATGCATTTATAGTCATCATTGAATCAGGGTCAGCTCATCAAAGATTTCATCAAGTTTCACTGAGGAGATTGACAAACTTGACTCAACATAAAAAAATCAAAACAAAAGATCACAATAACCACAAAATCAAAGCAGAGCAGACAAGAAAGAGTCGACACCCCCAAACCTCGATTATGCATCGTCCCGATGTTATATAAAGCATAAAAGAATAAATGGAACATAATACTCCCCGGGGGTAGCTGGTCGGCTTGACTCTTGTCTCCCTTTTCATGTATAAGTTGGCTCGGCAAGTGTGGCCATGCTGGGTTGCCGCTCAATTATTCCTCCAAAATATGGCTTGAGACGTTGTCCGTTCACCATGAAAAATCCTTCGTTTCCCTGCAATTCCACAGCTCCAAAAGGTAACACACGATTAACCACAAATGGTCCGGACCACCGTGACTTAAATTTTCCAGGAAAAAGTTTAAGACGAGAGTTATAAAGAATAATTTGCTGCCCTTTTTGGAATTCTTTATTCACGATCTTCTTGTCATGCCACAATTTCGTTTTCTCTTTGTATATCCGTGAACTCTCGTATGCTTGTAGGCGGAACTCTTCTAGCTCATGTACCTGCCACCCAATATGGATCTAATTGTGGATCTAAATTCAACTTTCTTACCACCCAATATGCCTTGTGTTCGAGTTCCAACGGTAAGTGACAACTCTTTCCGAAAACCAGCTGGTATGGTGACATCCCAATGGGTGTTTTGAATGTTGTTCGATAAGCCCAAAGTGCATCGTCTAGCTTCATTGCCCAGTCCTTGCGAGATGGATTAACGGTTTTCTCCAAGATCCGCTTGATCTCCCGACTTGTCACTTCTACTTATCCGTTGGCTTGCGGGTGGTATGCCGTTGTGACCTTATGCTTCACTCCATAATTCAAAAGCAACTTCTCAAATAATTTGTTACAAAAATGCGTACCTCCATCACTTATGATAGCTCTTGGAGTACCAAAACGAATGAATATGTTCCTCTTCAAGAATCGTGTCACCACCTGTGCGTCATTCTTGAGGCATGCACATGCTTCCACCCACTTTGAGACATAATCCACTGCAACCAGAATGTAAGAATTCCCAAACGACGAAGGAAATGGACCCATAAAGTCTATTCCCCAAACATCGAACAATTCAACCTCAAGAATGTTAGTCAATGGCATCTCATGCCTTCGAGAAATATTTCCAACCCTTTGACATTCATCACATTTCATGACAAACTCATGAGCATCTTTAAATAGAGTCGGCCAATAAAATCCGCTTTGAAGTACCTTTGAGGCTGTTTTTATGCCTCCAAAATGACCACCATACGAGCTTGCATGACAACTTGTAAGAATCGAGAGTTGTTCCTCTTCTGGGACACATCGTCGAAACAAATTATCTTTTCCCAACTTAAACAAGTAAAGTTCATCCCAAAAATAAGATCGCACATCATGGAAAAATTTTTTTCGCTTATGGAAATTTAAGTTTGGAGGAAGTTCATTACTTACAATAAAGTTGACGAAATCTGCATACCATGGAGTGCTTGAAGTCATCGCTGCAATTATGGAAAATAAATGTTCGTCTGGAAAATTGTCATCCACCTGCTTTTCATCCTTTCTTTTGCTCAATTCGATTTCGGCCTTTCGAGATTCCAGTCTTGAAAGATGATCTGCAACTGGATTCTCAACCCCCTTCCTATCGCGGATCTCAATGTCGAACACTTGGAGTAGTAGAATCCACCTTATCAATCTCGGTTTTTCGTCTTTCTTCGCCATCAAGTATTTGATTGCCGAATGATCTGTATAAACCACAACATGTGTACCGAGAAGATAAGAACGAAATTTATCAAAAGCATAAACAATAGCAAGAAACTCTTTCTCCGTTGTTGCATAATTGAGCTGGGCATCCGATAACGTCTTGCTGGCATAGTATATGGTGTGAAACACCTTATCCTTTCTTTGGCCAAGAATGACTCCAACAGCAAAATCACTCGCATCTGTCATAATCTCGAATGGTAAACCCCAATTCGGAGCTATCACTATAGGTGCGGTGACTAGACGCTCTTTTAACTCCTGAAATGCCTGTAAACATTCATCAATAAATTCAAAACGAACATGATTCTCGAGTAATTTACTAAGAGGCTTAGCAATCTTTGAAAAATCTTTAATAAAAGGTCTGTAAAAACCAGCGTGTCCTAGAAAACTTCGAACAGCCTTAACATTTGTCGGAGGTTGCATCTGCTCAATGGCTTCGATTTTTGCCATGTCTACTTCAAGTCCTTTCTCAGATACCTTGTGGCCTAACACAATACCTTCGTTTACCCTGAAGTGGCACTTTTCCCAATTCAGCACGAGGTTGGTCGCTTTGCAACGTGTGAGCACTTTCTTTACATTCTGGAGACATAGATCAAAAGTGTCACCAAAAACAGAAAAATCATCCATAAATACCTCGATATCTTTCTCCACCATATCGGAGAATATCGCCATCATACACCTTTGAAAGGTGCTTGGGGCATTACAGAGTCCAAAGGCATTCTCTTGAAGGCAAATGTTCCATACGGACACGTAAAAGTAGTTTTCTCTTGGTCCTCCGGTGCTATGGCAATTTGATTATAACCTGCATACCCATCAAGGAAACAATAAAATAAATGTCCAGCTAATCTATCAAGCATTTGATCAATGAAGGGTAACGGAAAGTGATCCTTCTTGGTCAGATTATTCAGCTTGCGATAATCCATGCATACTCGCCAACCTGTTATTGTCCGAGTAGGAATCAATTCATTCTTATCATTGAAAACTACAGTCATACCTCCTTTCTTTGGAACACATTGAACGGGACTCACCCAACTACTATCAGAGATAGGATAGATTATACCTACATCGAGCCATTTTAGAACTTCTTTCTTTACTTCCTCTTTCATGATTGGGTTAAGTCGTCGTTGTGCTTCGACCACTCGCTTTTCTTCGTCCGCCAGTCGGATCTTATGCATACAAATTGAAGGACTAATCCCCTTGAGGTCCGCCAAACTCCAACCGATTGCCTCTTTATGTGCTCATAGTAAGTCCAACAATTGATTCAACTGTATGTCATCTAAACGATTAGAAACAATTACTGGTAAAGTATTCGATTCACCCAAAAACGCATATTTCAAATGTGAAGGCAAGGGTTTGAGTTCCAGCATGGGAGGCTCTATGATGGATGGCTTCATTGAAGATTTTGAGAGGTCGACTCGGAGAGGTTCAATTTGTTGAATGTACTTCACTTCCATGGAATCCTCTTCTATCATCGGCGAGAAATCCCCATGCTCTTTCTCTTGAATCAGGAAACTCTGCTCTTGGTCAATAGTAAAACATGCATCAGTAGTATCAATGTATTTCAGAGTGTTAAAAATATTGAAATTCACTTCCTGATCATGAACTCGTATTTTTAGAATTCCATCTGCTACATCAATGGATGTTCGACCAGTTGCAAGGAACGGTCGACCAAGTATAATCGGTACCTCTTTATCAGCCTCCATCTCTAGAATTAAAAAGTCTGCTGGTAAAATCAAATCAGCTACGTTAACAACACGTCCTCCACTACTCCCCATGGGTGTGTAATCGATCGATCCGCCAGTTGTAGCGTGACTGTTGTTGGCTTTGCTCCTTCAAGTCCTAGTTCCTGAAAAATCGAATAAGGCATTAAATTAATTGAAGAACCAAGATCACATAAAGCTTTACTAAAACTTTTAGAACCAATGCGACAAGGGATAGTAAAACTCCCTGGATCAGCAAGCTTCGGCGGAAGTGATTGATGCAATGCCATGTTGCACTCATTTGACAACGAAATCACTTCAAATTTCTCCCAACTTCGCTTCTTTGATAAAATATCCTTGAGAAATTTTGCGTACGTGGGCATCTTGTCGATTGCTTCTGTTAATGGGATGTTGATGTGTAGCTGTTTGAAAAGCTCCAGGAATCTCATGAATTGCTTCTCGTCCTCCATTCTTTTCAATCGCTGTGGGAACGGTGGTGGCGGGTAACTCACTTGTTGCGGCAGGGCTGGTTTCTTACGCCATTCACGGTTCTATGCTTTCAGCTCCTTAGTGAGTTCAGGACTTCTCTTTTCTTCCCGTCCTTCATTGAGATCAGCTATCATCTTGTTGGGTATATTTTCTGAAGGAGAAACCTCGGGAAGATTTTGCTCAGATGCACTTCTGTCATCTACAGATTGCTTGATGACCCCTTGTCCGAGTTTCTCCTCAAACGACGCCTTGTTTTCCCGGCTTGAGGAACCAATATATTCGTTGATTACCTTTTCGGTTCTGAGGTTCATTGCCTTACATTGTTCCTTTGACCTTGGATTGATCTCGGTGTCACTCGGTAAGTTTTCCGGTGGCCTCGAGGCGATCGCAGATGCTAGTTGACCCATCTGGTTCTCCATGGTCCTCATCGATGCTTCAAGACTTTTTATAGAAGAGTTTTGTAAGGAAATCAATTGTAACATGCCATCAATGCTTACCTTAACCTTTGCAACTTGTTGTGGTTGTACTTGAAACACCGGAGGTTCAAAATTTTGCTTCTGTCCAGCAGGCTGTCCATGTTGTTGTGTCTCTCTCCAAGATAAATTGGGATGGTTTCTCCAACCTGCATTGTAAGTATTAGAAAATGGATTACCTGCCCCTCGGTTGAAGTTACCCATATAATTTGCCGTCTCCACACATTCACCAGAGTTGTGTTCTCCTCCGCAAACCTCGCAACTCATAACATTCATCTTCAGTTGCCCTTGCATCATCTTTGTGAGAGCATCAATCTTGGCGTTTATATTTGTCAGCGAATCCACATTCATCATGCCTTGTTGTCTCATCTGTCCTCGTTCATTGCCCCATTGGTAGGTGTTGATCGCCATATTTTCCAACAGTGTGTACGCCTCATCGGTTGGTTTTGCCATTAATGCTCCACCAGCTGCCGCGTCAATCGATGTCCGAACTGTAGGTAGCAATCCGTTATAAAATGTCTGCACGATCAGCCACTTCGGAAGGCCGTGATGTGGACACTTCCGGAGTGATTCCTTATATCGCTCCCATGCTTCGTACAAGCTCTCCCCATCGAGTTGCATAAAAGTAGTAATATCTCGCCTCAACTTCACCGTCTTCATGGGTGGAAAGAACTTGGTGAGGAACTCTCGAGCTAAGTCATCCCATGTCGTAATTGAACCTGGTGTGAGAGAATATAACCACATGGCTCGTTCCTTATTGAGTTTGGATAGAGACCTTAAGAGAACCTTCTTCCGCTTAACGAGCTTCCATATCTTCCTTTGAGTAGCAGTTAAGCGTTGGCTCTTACATTCGATCTTCTCGTCTAACTCCTCGAGCTTGCATCATTTTTCAACCTTTGCCAATTCCTATTGATTTATTGATTGTCGAGCCATTTGTTGGGCGGATCGTTTCTTGGCATAGTCATCATAACTGAGCCATTAGAGTCGTCGAGCGAGTGTGCAGGCAAGAATTTGGTCCTCTGTCGCTAAGGGAGAGAGTACAATGCTCTTCATGGCAGCTCTATATCGATAAAAACTTACCTCAATGTAGACGATATCACCGTGGAGGAAGTCGATCACAAATTGGAAGACCGCGTGAAACTGGTCCACCTCATTTAATGGACCCTCAAAAACTACCTCCTCTGAGACGAGGCTATCATCCATAAGGTCTTCATGAACGACAATTTCAGGAAGATCTGTCGTTGGATCCTAACAAAAGAGGAGTAAGAATTAGAAGGAGAGAATTTACAAACCTGACAATGAAAAGAGGGAAAGTGCTCGCTTACATTAGGCGGAACATCCCCTCGAGACACATTTTCAGGAAGCGGTTCATCTGCACTTGATGTTCCTGCAACAATGGGAGAAGTATCCGTAGGCATTTCTTCTACCTCAATAGGTGGATCACAAATATCTTCAAAGTCCCTGGGAGATGACGTTCCTCGAGTCTCCAGCCTGGGGTGTTCTCTCGAGACATGTCCGCGTCCTCGAGAAGAGAGGCATTTCGAGTACCCGGGATATCTCGAGTACCCGAGATATCCCAAAATTGGAAACCGAAAGAAGTAAAGAAATACCACATCGCTAGAAACTTCGAAATCTGGAAGCGACTCGTCAACCCTGGTAGACGATGTTTCGCCTATGAACTCTGGTCTAAGACCTGAATAACATGTTCTTTAAGCACGGGCTTCACTCGTCTCTTGAAAACACGCTTGAGTCGTCTGGAAACTTGTGCTCCCTCACTATGTGATCTGGAGGGGCGATCTTCTCGAGCCTTAGAGCGTTCCTCTCCAAGACCGCCCTCTTCAAGGGACTGCACAGATCGAGCTTTGTGTTTCTTTCTGAGCACTAAAGGCACTTCATCCGAAATTGCCTCAGGAAAAGTCTCAACAGCTGCAAAAACAAGCAAGATTAAGACTACGACAATTGGCAATTAACAAAAGTTGAGTTTCATAACTTGCTCTCTGTACCAGGGGTGGGTATGTAAAGGTCACCCAAGTTGTTGTCTAAGATAGCCATGTCCCCTCGTAACTCAGACCATGTCAAGGCCCAGTAGACTTGGAAGAGTTTAGACGCATCAATCTGGCCATTCCTAGGGAACAGAAACTCGATAGGGGACAAGGCAGTCCGAACCAATGCCTCAGCTGCCTCCTTAAAACTCACTGTTGGATCGTTTATGTACACTAAGAGGGGGGTGAATTAGTGTTTATCACTTTTTCGCCCTTTCTCGGTGTAAGCGGAAGCGTACTGTATCACAGCAGAGCGTTTCTCAGAATGAGAAATACCTTACTGTAACTGTTACGATTTTGTCGAGTAGGTTTTGATACGAGTGTTGCGCGATCGTAATGGACACAGTGATTTATAGTGGTTCGGCCTTAATTGACCTACGTCCACTTTCCACCAACAAGGTGATTCCACTATATAAAATAATGGGTGCAAAAAGCCCTTGCACTAGGCGTATGTTTCTCTCACAAAGTGAGATTTAGAATCCCGTACAATAGATGATCACTCCTGGCAACGGTCAGCTCCTCACACAGTGGACTTCTTCTCGTTTCCAGCAGAATGATGCTTATCCTCAGCAGTTGGTAGCTCAATGGATTCCACACAGCTCGTTGTCGCTTAATATAAACCTGACTTATCAAAGAGCACAGACAACGTTATGTTAGAGTATAAATCCTCGCAGATAACTCCTTACGGTGAAGAATGTATTCTCAGAGAGCAGCTCGTTTCTGTTTCACAGCGAAGGATTGCTTCAGCACTTATTTGCTCAGAAGAGGATTTCCACACATATCTTGTCTCTCCTTAAGATAAGCCTGCACTTGCTTAAGAGACAACCACAAAGTTGAACCACAAAGATCACGAAGATAGGAACCACAAAGATCACAAAGAAAACCACAAAGCCACTTAGAAGGTATCCGTCCTACACTCAGTTCGGACGTGCACGGTTACCACAGCCGTGACTCACTGCACTGCACACCCAGTGCCTAGGGTGGAATTTTCCGATCCGTTGGCTTCCACGCAACCTGCTTTACTAACCCTCTGTATCAGGCGTTCAAGACTTCTGCACAGCACCCCTGTGCTCGGGAGGAACTCTTTCCACTCCGGCGGCGTTCCCAACTCCTGCTCTACCCTGCAGGCACGAGACTTCTGGCGCGCACCCGCAAGTGCGTGTCTAACTGCTCAAACTCCGTAGGCTCGAGACTTCCCTGCGAAAAGACACGACAAGAACGGCTTCTTGCCGATGGGTCAGCAACCGGTTACTGAATTCAGAGCAGGTATTCACTTAGCTTCCCTCAGACGATTCGCCGGCTGCTCGTTGAACGCACCGAGGACACCTAGTCCCTCTCAGACGATTCAAGGGATCTGACCTCAGCCCCTTGACACTCTCACACGCAGCTTGCAAGAGAAAGAACCAGGAGACACTTAGCACCTTCCGCTCTCCGTCGACACACAAAGCTCACTTAGACCACTTAGACCACACAGATCACACAGACCACACAGACGCACAAAGGCACTAGAAAATGTCGTCCTTGATCTGATTATAACGGAGAAAGAAGCATAAGGGACGTCCAGGCAATCTTCGAGATTTGTTGCCAAAACTGGCAGCGAGGACACAGCAACGGTCTGCTCAACGTTTGCTGTGCCATAAAAGGAAAGACACCAACGGTAACTTCCTTTACTTATCTCAATCAAATAGATTGTTTCCAATCTCCAACATCATATCTAATCAATATATTTAATTAAATATATTTAATTTGATATTTTCTCCCATTACAGCGAGACGTTGCTGCAGAAGATCAGACAAATATTTTGTTTCCAAAAATAACAATTGGAAAGATAATCTCAATATATTTTGTTGCCTAATAGTTTATAATAGGTCATTAGGCTACGTTAGACGAACCTAGACACTCAGAATAATTATCTGAGATAGATTAAAATAAATCTTGGAATAAATCATGATTATTAAAAATATGTTTCCATATTTTCAACTTCTATGCGTAATATCACAGTAACAGTGTACTGGAACGCAATAATATATAACTGCTACTAGTTGTGGTTCAGCAACATATTGCTCAAGCTCATCACTAAGGCTGAACACATAACTTGTGAAACATTATTACTGACTACCAGTAACATGTCGCTTACCACCAGTAACATGTCGCTTAAGTTCATCATCAAAACCAGGTCAACACTCACAATCGCAGTTTTCTCGTGCACAAAGTTATTAAAACACTTCGAGAAAGGGACGCTGATATCTTAGAAAAAACCAAGTTGCCTGGCACACAACTGTGGATTGTACATCTCGAATATAAATTTGTCTCCTGATTGGACTCCTACCAAGTCTCGTGGCGTTAAAGTACTATTCGAATAAGACCATTTAGTGAGGTCATCTCGAGCAGCATAGAATTTGTTGGGGGGATACGACATCCATCCTTGTTCCCTCTCAAGATTGGCCAATCCACCCATCAAAGAAATAACAGCCTTGGAAGACCAACTGCCAGAGTCAGTACAAGCATGAAGGGCTATATCAAGTCCAAAACATCTGTCACCCTTATGAACCGACTTATCAAAGGAGGATAATCAAGGGAACCAGATGAGTGCCCGTAAGTGTAACAACCACATTGGACCTCTAGATTGATGGTTCGAGAAACCTTTATTTTCAACAATGGTAGAGGCAACTAGAAGACTTCTGTATAACAGCTGGAGGATGCAAGGAGTAAAAGCCACAATTTCATTGGTTTGGATAAAGAAGTTACTAATCCAAGACATGTAAACGGCAGCTTGCTTCCTTGGCCTACAGAAAATTACTTGCTGAGCCATTCGAGGAAGAAATTAAACTCATGCGCTGCTTTCCAAAGGGCAGTTGTTCCCCCTACGATACGGAATAGATCCATGTGATTACTGACTGTGCTACGATCTTCTACCATTTGTACCGAAACTGATCTCTTTCTATTCTATGGAGAACATCCCGTTAACCCGAGGCAGAACATCCTGTTAGCAAACAAACGTGTTTTATGGTGACGGTCATGGGTTCTTCAGGGAGGAAAACGACATTTAATCTCGAATTCCAAAAAGAAATTAAGCTAGAACAGACGTTGGGGTCACTAAACATTATCCTCCCCGAGATAGACACCAAATCATTCAGACCCAAACAGCGCAACTTTTGATCCAACTTATCTTCCCACAACATAAACCACTTCTCCGTAGAAGCATCGGTTGAGGGAAACCCTACATGTTCCTTCGCACTAAACCAAGAGACGGCAGTACAAAAGTCTAGATGAGATACCGGAATGGTCGGCGAAGTCCGAGGGTAAGTATGTGGAATCTCGTGTTCCCTGAAAGCAGAAGGCGGAACCAAAGGGCCCAAGGTCAAGAGTGGAGGATCGCAGTTTGAAATCGGAATTACCACAGTTCAAGCTATCATTTCATGGTACCGACCAAACCAAACATAGTCGGAGATCGTCTGGGAGGCCATTGCTTGCGAACCCCACGTCGATGAAGGAAGGTTTATGACTTTGGAAAGAAAAAGGGCGAGAAACGAAGCCTGGTCGAAGAAAAGATCAAACTTGGTTATAGAAACGTCTCTAGAAGACAAAAAGAAAAAAGCGGTTGATATGCCTTGCTCGACAAGATTCATGACCAGTGAACAAACAAGCGGGAAAGAGACTTGCTCGACAAGATTCATGCCAAAATGCGGCCATTTCGAGGTAAACATAAAGTCTCCACTCTATGTTTAACAAAAGGGGGGCTTAATGTTGACACACATGAATTCCTGGGATTCATCCTTTGTGGGCCGAAGAAGTAAAGTTCCGCATAGACATTGTCAACTCCGCTCGAGAAGCCCATGTAAGCGTTGTTTGAGACACATTCCCCGAATGCTCAAGGCCAACCTCACTTGAGAAGCAACATATCTAGCGTTTCTAGAATACACAACTAGATTATGTGTTGGCTGAACAATCGTAACTACCAGTTTCTGGAATACAAAAGGATCACAACAGAACATAAAACAATAATAACAACAACTCAAACATACAGACTTCATCCTTTTACCTTTTACTTTCGGTCCTTTATCCTCCAACCTTAGCGCTATCGATTCTGCCCGGTGTTGTTGACGCTCTTCCGCTAAACGCCGGTGCCGTTGATTCTGTCCGGCATTGGGGTCTATCCTTCGTGCTGTTGATCCTGTCCGAGGCTGTTGAATTGCTACTACTTCGACTCCGCCCTCCAACCTCGATGCCGTCGACGTCCGTCCGGTGCTGTTGACGTCCGTCCGCTGATCCACAACGGTGAATTCCATTAAAGAGGTTTGCCTCGACCGTCGTTCGCCCGCTCCTGACCGTCGTGAAGCGTCAGCAGGACTTTTTTGTTGTCTTTCGTGCAAGTAATTTCTGTAAGTATAACATTGTAAGCTTGATACTATTGCATTAAATTCTAATGTCGTGTTTCTTTGTAGTACTTGCGCTTGTTTACTTTGCGGTGTACAACACCAAACGCTGTAAATTCAGTACCGTCGTATTAAATTTCGGTATTGCGTTTACTTTCACTTTAGGGCGACCACATTATCATTGTAAAATTCGATACGTGTTGCGATGAATGCAAATTCCGCGCCAACAATATATTATTATTATTATTATAGGCAAAAAAGAAAAAATGTAAGACAACAACAACAATCGATTTCTAAATTATCAAATTTTGACGATTTTCGAGGAAGAAAAAAGGGTGGCTAATGGGGTATACTATTATTATTATGATAAATATAAACATAATTAAAAAAAAATGGAGTTTTTTTAGGAAATACGGTTAATTTTTAAAAAAATGTGAAATACGATTCGTGTTTCGTAATTTACGGATATACCGCCAAAAAGGTGCGTTTGAAAACACGCCCCAAAATTATAAAGATGGCGAGTTTTGAAAACCCACCTTAGAGTTAAACATGCTAAGGCAGACCCGTCCTAATGTGGTAGGGTTGAATCACATGAAAAACCCCCTTTAGTGAACCCGCCCCATTGACACTTGTAAAAATATATAAAACAATTGAAACAGGGAGCGTCGGACGTGTGGCGAGTTTTCAAAATCCGCCCTTTTTACTAGATGAATAAGGGGCGTGTTTTGAAAACTTATCCCCTTAACTAAATGAACAAGGAGCGGATTTTCAAAACCCGCATTTCGAAAACTTAGATAAAATAAATCTTCTAACTTAATTGGTCAAAGTTAGAAGTTTTTTTTAACCGAGAGTTGAACCCTTGATATCCCCTTATAAGAACCGAGAGTTGAACCGAGTAAAGGGGCGCAGGTTTTGAAAACCCGCCCCAGTTCATACATTGAATCCGCCTAAGTGTTGGCGTCGAAAAATTACAAGTGTTGGAGAGGCGGGTTTTCAAAAATCCGCTTCTTGAAATGCGCGTTTTGAAAACACGTCTCGACATGAAGGCGGGTTTTCAAAACACGCCTTCATGTGGATGGCACTAGCCTCATAGGGAAGACCCCCGTTCATCGCTGTTTTCCTCGAGAGCGGGCTTTCAAAACCAGCCCTTTTTGTAATTTAGTGGGTGCATTTATGCACTCCTTTGGCGGTAAATTTGTATTTTACTAAACACGAATCGTATTTTGTAAGTTTTTTTTTTTTAAACTAATCGTATTTCTAATTGTATTTCCGTAAAAAAGACGTGAAACATGAGATGTAAAAATAAAATCGAGGGCAAACGCATCTAAAAGTAAAAGTTTTAACATTGTAACCGAAGGCCAATGATTACAAACCCCACCAATATATGATCAATGTCTAGTGTCGTATCCATTCATCATTATTGCATTTGAAATTAGTCATTGGTAGAAAATGTCTTTGAAACTATTGGTCTGTGATTTTTGTTCGAGATAATGTTGGTTTGAAAAGAACAAAGCCAGAAAAGCAAGAAAGCGACGTGTCAAACGTTGCGATTTCTCGGTACGACCTAACGTCCTATGATACTCTCGGTAGATTTAAATGATTTTTAAAAGTCTGATTTCTTTTAGTACAGAGATGTTCTTTCTAAAAGCTATTGGAACCGTCTCCATGGAAAACTTTGCCCGAAGGCGCAGCGCGTATTATTGTTAGCTCAATTACCCGACAAAAGCTTCGGCACTCCCAAAAAGTTTGAGAAATGCTCGATTCATTTCGACCGCATGTTCTCTCATCTCGCTCCTCCCTTTTTTTTTGTATCCTGCCGTACCATGTCCTACGAAAAATAAGGTATGATTCACCGGCATAGAATAGACATTGAATTTTTTGGACCATGACGGAGTGGAAGTATTCGCACATGCCCTTGTCCAAACCCAAATGAGAAAGAAGTGCATGTCCTCCCGAAAGGGAGAAATCCCTAACAGTAATAACTTGCAAAAGCGGCACGTCGGTTGGTCCACATTCGTATGATAAATCATTTTCAATCGTCATAGGGCACGCCCCGGACGTCCATGCATGCGGTAATATTATGCGAGATGACGAACGCCCCGACATTCCGAATGTTTCCCAATGACATGTTTTAAGCTAGCGAGAGGGTTGCTAGTCGTCCTGCTGACCATTCGTCAAATTAATTTCCAGACCACGTTATGCCATTCACAATGTCCGACCATTTTCGCAAGACACTCGTGACTTTCGTCGTGATATGGAACGCGTATTTCCCCTACTTGAATATTTATGGTATTCCTGTCACATTGGACTAACTGAAATTAGGATTCCCTTATTATTCTTTGTTTTATTTTTTATGATTGAATCCGAGTACTTGTTTAAGGAGATGGGATGTCATCCCAATATATTATATTAACAATAACTTAGCCGTCTCAAATTCGAACATCCCAAATTACTATGCACGACGGAATTGTACCGAAATTAATGTCAGATCCAATACCCAAGTTGGATCTGATGCGCATCCACGCGTATTATTTTTGACGCTTTACTTTTGAAAGTGATTTACAGGAAAATACGTCGAGGATATTTGGCTTAAATATGAAGTTCGGATATTAGTTTGTAAATATGGTCGTCGTACAAAAAGTAAAATAAAATCGCACAAAACATTTCGGATGGATAAAAATAAACTTACGAATGACATTGACGAATCCGAGAGAGAAGATTCCAAGTGTGAAAGACAAATAACAAGGTGTCAATCCAATGTCTAGCATTGTGGATTGCGTACATAATTTGATCTAAAAACTCCTTTTTTATAAAACTATTCCTAACCAATTCCTAGAATATCAGAACAACCTACATGTCTAACGGCCACGGTCAACGCCATCAGATCTTCTTCATGTCGGTATGCATGTATCGTCACCCCTGGCATCCTCACTGAATGACCATTTCGCCCATCAACCTAAGCTTGATGTGTTTCCTTAGCCACGTCGCTCAAACAACCTTAAGAAGGCCCAAATCTATTGAGTTTTGTACGGAAATACGGTTAGTTTAAAAAAAAATTGCAAAATACGGTCTCAGTTTCGTAAAATACGGTTTTACCGTCGAATGAACGCATTTTGAAAACGCGCTCTTCCGTTAACAAAGAGGGCGCGGTTTCAAAACGCGCTCTCCGTGTATCAAAGGAATGGGCGAGTTTTCAAAACCCGTCCCTATGCGGAAGCATGAGGGCGCGGTTTCAAAACGCGCCCTCATGCAACCCGCCCCTCTAAAACTTGGAGAACCCCTTCGGGGAATGCACAACGAAATCAATTTTCCCTAACCCTAAATCCACCCCCCAACATCCGAGCCCCCAAACCCCAGACGCCCGACGCCTCGACCTCCACGCCTCCGTCCTTCGATGCCCCGACCTCCGACGCTTCCGAAACCTGTCCCCCGTCGTCCGTCACCCTATCTGACCTCCGACGGCCCGACCTCTGACGCCTCCGTCCTCCGTCCTCCGACGCCCGTCGCCGTCACCCCATTCGACCTCCGACGCCCGTCGTCCGTCACCCCCTAAAAGTTGTATGTCCCTAAAAGTGCTATGATTATTCCTTTACGAAGCGTGCACTAAAGATTTTTGTAGTTACCATTATTTTAATGATTAATGGTATGTTGTTTTAATTTTTGTAGATATTATTATGTTCGAAGAACTAAGTTTTATCTTACGTCTCAATGTTGCAAGTTCATTTGTTATTGTATGGAAATGGGAAAGTTATTCATGGTAGTCAAGGAGTAGGTTATAATAGGGGTCCAGTGAAACGTATAAAGGTACCTACTGATGTCGACTATATGCAATTTGAAATGGTAATTGCTAATGAAATGAGATTAAACGAAGACAGTACGCTGGAAATATGCCATAGATATCCCGTTCCTTCGTATGGTCCTTCTGGCATAAATTTTGTACTAGTTCCTATTGGTGATGATGAGGATGTTAGGTTTTTGTGTGAGTTTGCAATGTCAAATGGTGACCGCATTCAAGAAGTGTATGTGATATCAGTTTCTGGGAATTCTAGCAATGAAGAGAGGTCGACAAATTCAAGAAGTAAGCATGGTAGTAACATGCAAGCCGTAGGAGTGAATGTGGATGATAAATGTCATGCAAGAGAGAATGGAAAATTTCGAAGTTAGTAGAAATATTCCTCGATTGGTACCGGGGAATGAAGGGTATAGCGGATATGGTGGTAATGTGGGGAATGAGGAGGATGGTGATAATGAGGATGATGGTGGTAATGATTATGAAGATGATTATGAAGAGGGTGACCCATTTGAAGATTTAAAACGTGACATGGGCGAAGAAGTAGTTCTAAACGAAACTATATATCAGTGATATGAGAATCATATCGTTGATTCAATAGTGAATTCCGATAATGATGCCAATACTGATGATGAAATGTTCAACGGTGTTGATTTAGGGAACGAGGAAAATATTAAGAATGTCGGGGTTAATGAGGCTGGTCCTTCTAGTAAAAAACGGTTGGAGAAACATCTACCATTCTATCTAGACAATGGCGATACTGGGATGATTTTCAAGGAGGATGAGGATGTTTGGATGACGGACGATCCGGACGCTGTGGTCGAATTTTGTAAAGGGATACGGTTCAAGCATAAGAACTATCTCATTCATACGGTGAATATGTTCCATATCAAGAACCATCATAACTACGAAATTGTGGAGTCAGAAAAACGAGTGTTGTACACGTGTTTGTACAAATCGGTAGATGATGCGGGAGTATGCACCGGTACGATTATATGGTCGTATCGGCGGGTTGGAAAATCAACTTGCATATGAGTTCATGCCGCTAGGTGGACAGCATATGGAGGAAGATCATCCTCATATGGACCATGCGGAAGAGGAGCATGAAGATGAGGAGGTGCCACGGATATTCGAGGATCCTGTATTTGACGAGGAGGGCCATGAAGTGCAAAAAGGCATGCTCATCTCGCAAGTTGTCCATATTGATGGTGATTACAGCACACCTTACTTCGAGGTTGGGTCCAGTTCGACCCCGGGAGCTCCGATTAAAGGGGCGAGAGAATTCGACCTTTGATGTTCGATTGATTTAAACTCTCGTAACTCAACTAATATAAGTTTTTCAGGTACGACCATTCACAACAAGGAGAAGGACCTTCTCAAGTCACGCAACAGTTTCCAGATGATTCATCGGAACAGCCTCACGTTTCAGAAGATCCCGTCATCAGGCCTTATGTTATGAGGAAATCGATGAGGCGTAGGGGACTTACTGATGTTTGTAAACGTTTATGGACTTTGCGTATGATATTATAAGGTTTTATGTATGATACTATTGTTCTACTTTTATAATACGAATTGTTTCAAAGTTCGATAGTTTGGTTATTGTGTTGTTGAAACAAGGTTTCTAATATAATTCGTAAGTACTTAGTAATGTCTAAAAGGGGGGTAGGGGCGGGTTTTGAAAACTCGTCCCTTGTGCATTCCCCGAAGGGGTTCTCCAAGTGTTGGAGGGGTGGGTTCCTGCATGAGAGCGCGTTTTGAAACCGCGCCCTCATGCTTCCGCATAGGGACGGGTTTTGAAAAACCGCCCCTTCCTTTGATACACGGAGGGCGCGTTTTGAAACCGCGCCCTCTTTGTAAACGGAAGGGCGCATTTCAAAACGCGTCCCTTCGACGGTAAAACCGTATTTTATGAAACTGGGACCGTATTTCGTAAATTTTTTTTAAAACTAACCGTATTTCCGTACAAAACTCCAAATCTATCCAACGACTCTCTTTCGTTGTCGTCCCTCGGACATATTAGGCTTCATCATCTATGAAGATTTGGTTATACCCCTATTAGTGAGACACCCGATATTCCCGGAGAAACAGGTAATCCTTATCTATGTTTTCCGTCCTTATCTATAGTTCCACCTCGACTCGCTAGTCCATTCCGGGAACCGTTGATAGATGACCCGAGTCACATACTTTCTCAAATCAACGATTTCGCCGAGTGGCCTCATATCTCCTGCGAAAGGGGGTTCTATGGGCCCTCCGTCATTTCCCTCCTCGTATTTCATGGGTATATATAGTAAAAGCTTTGGCGTCTCCAGTGAAAAGGTTTTTAATTTTCGCTGTTTTCCCATCGCTCGATAGCCTTGGTCTCATCACGACCAGTAGGCATCCCCTATGTCGCAGAGGACTTGCTATATTTGTGCTATTCGAGGCTCCTACACCTTATGTTTGGGAATTTACTTTCCTCTTCCATTCGACACAACAATTTTATGTGCTTCTCGACCTTGGGCAATATGATTAACGGTTCATCAACTCGTCTAACTGGGCCACTCCCACGAATCCTCGTCATGATTCCTAGATTCTGCCCCATACTTTTGATCTTACTCTCCATCCTTATTTCAAAGCTTTTCACTTTCTCATACGTTTTTTTAATCTTTCCAACAAGAATTGGAGCATTTGTTTAATGATTGATAGCTCTGTCTCTAATCTAACGTCGGGATCGTTTGTTTCAAGTCCCTCGTTGACCTAGACTTCGACATTCTGCAAGTTCGGGCCAACCTACTCCCACTGTAGTTAGAAAAATGTGTTGACTAGTAAAGTATGTCGAGAATATCTGGCCTGAACACAAGATTTGGGTATTGGTTTGTAAATGGGGTCACCTACAAAAAGTAAAATAAAAATTGTGCAAAATACTTGAGATGGAGAAAAAATGAACTTATGAATACCATTAATGAACCTGAAAAAGATTATTATGATTGTGAAAAGATATCAAGGTGGCAATGCAATTTCTAGTATTGTGATTATTTACATAACCTAATATAATAATCCTATTTTAAAGCTAATCCTAATAAATCCCTAGAATATCAGAACAACCAATATGTCTAACTGCTACAGTCATCCCACGTCTCCGAATCTACTTCGTGCCCGATTCTTAGGTCACGTATGATTTAGCCTTCAGTTGATCGTCACCCCGGGCGTCCATTGTTGAATGGTCCATCAGTTTTGTTTGATTTGTTTCCTTGACCACTTCACTCAAACAACCCATAAGAAGGCTCAAATAAGTCCGACGACTCTCTTTCTTAGTCGACCCTATAACCTTTATGACCCATCAGCTTAAATATAGACCTTAAACGTGTGTGTATATATATATATATATATAATAGCTCAGCATAAAATTCTAAATAAATTGGAGTATTTTCTTATTTCATGTTATATTCAATAAGATAAACTTTCTTCTTATGTTCAAAAAACATTTGAGTATCCAAGATCTTGTCTCAGTGGACGTAGTAACTAGTTTGTCTGCCTCCCACAAGGCGATGAGATGAGAAATGATGTACATAGAGGAAGCGGGACGGACTTGCCAATTGTTGATATTGGTTTTTTACGATGGACTTAACCAATGAGTTAATTGTGGTCAGCAATATTACTTCACGAATTGTATGCTTATTTTTAGTGATGAGCTTGAGTAAAATGTTACTGAGTCACAACTAGCATAAGTTGTATGTTGCTGCTTTACTGTAAGTAATGTTACGGTAAGGAAAATCTGAAAATAAAAATTTCCAATTTTATTTACATTATATTTTGATTTTACTCAGAATATATGTCAGGTTGTGCCAAGGCTACCACTGTTGCTGATACTGGGAAACAAAATTATGTTAAACGTGAGAGACATGCTGCTGCATCTAAGGAGGAGTCCCCATCTTCTTTAAAACTGTAGAAAGTCCTCTGTGAGGAACTCAGCTTCACCAGGCGCTCTATTCTTGAAAGGATGGATGGCGTTGCTGAAAGGCTTGGTCGACTGGAGAAGATGATCCAAACCTTGCCTGGTCGTGCCCAGGATTGAGTTGTGCTTTCCTACTTATCTTTCGTGGGTGTTAAGGATTGAGCTTTGCTCTCCTGCTACTGTTTTCTTTTGAACAAATAATGCCTTATTGGTTCGCAGCAAACTCTTGATGTCCTCTACTTTGTCATTTTGGGTGTTAGATTGTTATAGCTGCACTAATAATAAAACTATCCTTTGATGTTTACTTCTTTTTGATATGACAAAAAGGGGGAAAAGAACATCTTGAGGTTGAGGGGGAGTTTTAAAAACATACGACAAAAGCTGAAGCGAGCACTTACTCTCAGGGGGAGTTATATCTCATCCTCCTCTATCCCTAAGGAATGATTATGTTTTGTCATCATAAAAAAGGGGGAGAATATTGACCTTGGTTTTGATGATGGACTTAAGCAACGAGTTACTTGTGGTCAGCAATATTGCTTCACGAATTGTATGCTTATCTTTAGTGATGAGCTTAAGCAAAATGTGTTGCTGAGTCACAGCTAGCATGAGCTGTATGTTGCTGCTTTACAGTAAGCTGTTACGATGAGGATACGTTTACTCACTGAATATATGGAAATAAATATTTCCTATTTACATTGGCCACCTTCACAACCAAGTCTCTTATGTCCCTATGTAGTAGTAAGGTAGGGCGTGATTTAACTCATAATATATGTCTGGTTGTCTAAATACGTTGAATGTGATTTAGATATCCCAAATCATACATTTAGGCAACTCAATATTATGATACTAGATTTTCAAGTTTATATTTGGAAACAAAATATTTCACTCTGATCATCAGCAGCAATGTTATGCTATAAAGAGATAAATCGTCAAATCAAATAATTTTGATTATGACTTGACTTTATTAATTAATCTGATAAGATTATTATTATGATAGTTATCTTATAAAACATGAAAACAATTTAGCAGATATCTGAGAAAAGTTACCGTTTAGGAACTTACTTTCTCGGGTGCAGCGACCATTGAGCAGGTATCCGCTTATGTCTATCTGTACTTTTGGAAATAAATCACGTGGATTGTCCTAACGAATCTGGACATCTCCCACAAAATTTCTCCATAAAAACAGATAAAGCTATCAGATCAAGGTACCTTTGTTCGTCTAAGTGTTCTGTGTGGTTGTCTAAAGCCTGTGTGATCTGAGTGAAGCTTTGAGGATGGGTGTGAGCTGTGTGACCGGCGGATAACGGAAGATGCTAAGTGATCGCCTGGTTCTTACCTCTTGCAATCTGTGTGTGGGAGTATCAAGGGCTGAGTACGACCTTGATCGTCGTGAGAGGGACTGTGTGTCCTCGGTACGTTTTACGAGCGGCTGGCGAATCGTCTAAGGGAAGGTAAGTGAATACCTGTTTTGATTGCAGTAATCAATTGCTGACCCATCGGCACGAAGTCGTTCTTATCATGTCCTTTCGCAGGGAAAGCTCGAGCCTACAGAGTTTGAGTACTTAGGCACACACTTGCAGGTGCGGGCCATTAATCTCGTGCCTGCAAGGTAGAGCAGGAGTTGGGAATGCCGCCGTTGTGAAAAGAGGTCGTCCCGAGAAAAAGGGTGATTTGCAGAAGTCTCGACTTCCTAAGGGACAGTAGAACAGGTTGCGTGGGAGCCGTCGGAGTTGAAAGTTCCACCCTAGGCATTGGGTGTACAGTGCAATTTGTTACGGCTGTGGCAACCGTGCACGTCCGAACTGAGTGTAGGACGGATAAATCGACTTAATTGTGTGAGAAGTTAGGTTTTGTTGTGTGAGGAACAACTTTTTTTTGTTTCTTTTATTTTCTAAGTGACTGTCTTTGTGGTTGTCTCTCTTGTGTTTATAGACAGGTTCTCATCAAAAGGAGACAAGAGCTGTGTGAAAATCCTCTATTACGTGATTAAGTGCTGAAGTATTCCTCTGTCGTGAATCAGAAACGGGCTGCTCTTTTAGAAGTCCTTATGTCACTATAAAAAATAACATTGTGAGGATTTATATTACGACGTTGTCTTTGTGCTTTGTTAGACAGGTCTACGCTAAAGCGACAACGTGTTGCGTGAGAATCCATTGAGCTACCGAGTGCTGAGTGTGAGCATCCATCTGCTGGAAACGAGGTGTCCACTGAATGAGGAGTTGATCGTTGTCCGTGAGGGATCTCTAATTTACTTAAGAATTCATGTGAGAAATTGAAAGCCTAGTGCAAGGGCATTTTTCACCAATTGTATTATATAGTGGAATCACCTCATTGGTGAAAAGTAGACGTAGATCGATTAAGGCTGAACCACTATAAACTATTGTGTCCATTACGATTACGCAAATACTCATACAAAAACTTGCTCGATCAAATCGTAACGGTTCAGCGAAGCATATCTCATAATTTGATAAACGTTCTGTCGTAATACAGTATGCTTCCGCTTACACTAAAAAGGGACGAAAAAGTTACAATCACTAAATCACCTCCTCCTTGTGCAGAGTAACCATCCGGTACCAATTTTCTACTTGAGAACATTCTTCACCCTCGACTGTATTTTAATTATGACGTCATATCTGACACCCTACCGCATCTTAAATTAGGAAAGAGTCTTGTACTGACAATGAACTGTTGTTGTTGGTCCAAGTGATTGTAAATGTCGAATGATGCACATGCCCTCGGAATGATTGGGGGTGTTAAAGTAAGTCCGGATGAATTTCCTAGGCAAAAAGCGCTCGGTAGACAAGGACTAAATGATCACCCCCTCCCCTCCCCCCCCCCCCCAATAGTAATTTGACACTTTTTGTCTCATGGAATAATTAGATTTGGGTATTATTAATATGACGCACCTTTGTGAAGGAAACCAATTCCCCTCCAAACAATTATTAAATCATCATCTTCTTCTTCTTCTTCTTGGATTCGGTACGGTCCCTACACACATGGCCAATTCGGGCGATTATCATTCCCAGAATTGCTACTGGGACACCACCGGGTTGTACCCCAAAGCCGACAGCCTCGACCTCGACCTCCACAGGTACACCCCCCCCCCCCCCCCCTCCTCGTTCGTCGACTGCGTCCCTGTCCATCCCCAGAAAAGTCCGATTGACCTTTTGTTTTGTTTTTGGTTGGGGTTGGATGGCAGCTGGGTTGAAGAGGCGATCTCCGGATGCTACGACTCGAGCTCCCCTGATGGGGCGGCATCCTCTGCCGTGTCCAAGAACACAGTCTCCGAGCGTAACCGCCGTAAGACCCTCAACGACCGCCTCTACGCACTCCGCTCCGTGGTCCCCAACATCAGCAAGGTGCCTTAAAAACCTTAACCCCTGATGCACGCGCGCTCGCTATCTCCGCCTCGTCTTTTTTTACTATTCCTCCGGCAGATGGACAAGGCGTCGATCATAAAGGATGCGATCGGCTACATCCAGGAGCTGCAGGAGCAGGAGCAGACCATCCAGAGGGAGATCGTCGACCTCGAGTCAACTGGTAAGGTCAAAGGCAGCCCCTGCTTGGACAATGATGATGGCGAACTCCTCATTGTGCCGCCCTACCCGAGGCCCAAGAAGAAGCGAACGAGCCCCAACGCCTCCGGTGGCGGCTTCTACGACCCCGCCATCTTAGTACTAGAAGTAAGGGGGGAATTCCCCATTCAGTACCTTCACTTTTGCCATTTACTCACGAATGAGTCCCCGCAACTGCCGTTTCGACTTGATCTCGGGTTTCCCTAACCGCGCGCAGATAAAAGTGACCTACATGGGGGAGAAGACGGTGGTGGTGAGCTTGACGTGCAGCAAGAGGACGCACACGATGGTGAAGCTGTGTGAATTATTCGAGTCGTTGCAGCTGAAGGTCATCACTGCCAACATCACAGCCTTCTCCGGCCGACTCCTGAAGACCGTCTTCGTTGAGGTCAGTCCCCACTAAAACCAAGTAAACTCAATTTTTGTCGTATCAAACAATACAAATAGGTGGAGATAAAGAAAATCAGATTAGATTAGGTTTGAGAAAGAAAAAACACACAAAATCATCGATTTAAACGTGTCCCAATGAATTATATTTTCTTAGAAAAAAAAAAGAAGAAGAAAACGAGAGAGAGAGAGAGGAGAAAAGTCTCGTTGTTCTTTCTAACAGTAAAAAAATGAATTGGTTTTTGGACAGGCAGATGAGGAGGAGAAAGAAGAGTTGAAACTGAAGATCGAAGCAGCCATTGCAGCACTGGGGAGATCCACCACTTAACCCCCCCCCCCCTCAACATTCCCCAAGAATAATAGCATCATCCAAACCCACCCAACCCCCCTTTTTCTTTCTCTCTTCTTGATGTGTTTTTTGTGCAAGGGATTTCTCTCTGTTCAAGTAGCTTTGGGTGCTTTACCCCTGTTTAGTCAAAAAGGCCGTTTGCAAATGACCAAGAAATTTGAAGTCACAAAAGCCAAAAAGAAAATAAAAGGAGGCTTTTCGCCAGATAAACCTAAAACAACATGTATAATATTCACAACTGAATATTAAACTAGAACCGTACCCGCCTTAGGCGCAGGGCTGTGTGTGTGATGATAACCCAGGTGACGGGTTCCCCCAATTGGGAGGGAATACAGAGCCTCCTTGCCCCGCCGTCCAAAACTTCCCGTGAGTGGTTGAGACCAGTTAGTTCTCTGTGACCGTTTATGAATTCCTTAAAGGGGAACAAAAACAAAGGAACGCCTCACTACGACGAGAAAAGGCAAGGCGATGCCATGCCTTGCTTATATTCCAAGGCATAATTTTCCCCTTAACGAATTTTTAGTGTCTCTAGAAGGCAAGTCACCTGAATCAACCGTTGGGCCGTTTGAACATGGGAAGAAGCCCCTTTTATCTCCATTGTTATCTTGTCAGGCACCATTCTCCTCTCCTGAACAGTGAGTACAGCCCCGCTCACACGGCGTATGCAGGCGATATTGGTGTCGGCAATCGCGATAATGTCCTCGGCATGTGTTAGTGGTATTGTATTGTTTGCACCACCTAGAAGATCCATGCCGAGCGTCGCCAACAATGAGCACATGCACTGGAGAACCTAACAAATACTTGTATCAAAACCATAGCTGTTAATGTTGAAAGGCGAGACGAGGTGTTTACACGACAAACATCATTTTGGCTAGTCGACGCATCAAAAATTAGAAGTCGACCTTCCCCTTCGTTAAATCGAAGGCCTCGAGAGGAGTATCTTCATCCCTCGGAAAGGACTGTCCAAGGATGAGCGTCGCCTCAAGATCGACGACTTGCTGACCGACCTTTACCTCAACCTGAGCACAATCGACAAGCCCGCTTGTCGTCAAGGCGAAGGAGCCGCCCTGTTGACATGGCAATTAATTATGGGCCTGGGTTTAGAACAGAAACCCAATAATCCCTCAAGTCATACTCCGAGTCGGCCCAAGATACAGTCGTCTAGGCCGATTCATGACGAAGTCGACTAGGTCGACTCATGACAAAGTCGACTAGGTCGACTCATGACGAAGTCGACTAGGTCGACTTATGAACGGGGTCGACTAGGTCGACTCACAATGAAGGAGTATGGTGATCAAAGTCAACCAAGATGACTCAACAGTAGCTAGGCCTACTAGTAGGGCCAAGTCGACGGAATTCTGGATAAGTCGACCAAGTCGGTCGTAGTCTGTACAGTCAAGTCGACAGGGTTGGAATAAATTTATCACATTTGTTAAGGATCGTGACTGATCCTATTATCCAGGAACGTGATCCCAAAGATCAAGGAGGTTGTTCAAACACTCCCACGATGTTAGGGATCACGATCTGCAATACGATCTATCTGTTACGTGTTAAACACGTACAAATCCTCTATAAATAGCAAAGGAGTATTTCAAGACAAAGGGTACGACCACACACAGCCAAAACACTGAAGTTTGTTCGTCAACTTTAGGAAATTAGATACCTCGACCCGGTTTGTAGGTCAACCTCCCTCCGCCAGCAGAGTGAGCTCGTAGGGCCTTTGCCGTCAACCCCCTCCAGCGACACCACCGACGGAGTGAGCTCGTAGGGCCTTCGTCACAGCCTCCCGCCAGCGACCACCACCGACGGAGCGAGCTTCTAAGGCCTTTGTCACAAGTTCTTCACCGTCACGGATTTCCACATCGTCATCAATACTTGCGCTCTTTTTCCATTTTTTAATGGCTGTAAGCCCTGTTTCCTTTATTCATTAAGATTGTAAGACTTGCATTTGATTTCAATAAAATTGTGCATCTTCTTACTGGCGACCACAATATAACTACCGTGAGTCCATTGCCAAATATTTCCAACGTGATCCGTTTCGTGCGTGAACACGTTTTTGGCGACCACAGTGGGAGGACATGCCGAGAAATACTCGAAGTACTACTCAGAATCCCTTAGATGGGGAAAACCAGGAGCTTCCTCCGGGAATGAACTTGGAAGCGCCAGCCCTAGGAGGCCAGGCAGCTACGAACCAGTCCGCTTTTGATTCACATGCCCAAGCGCCAGCCCTAGGAGGCCAAGCAGCTACGAACCAGTCCGCTTTTGATTCACATGCCCCGTCTGAATTTATTTCGAGACTGGAGTTCCACAAGGAATTGGGGAGTGTGCGTCAGGATTTGACCGATATGAAGGGCATCCTAATGGATGTCCAAACTCTAATAGGGCGTCTTTCTGGCCCGAGAGACGAGGAAAGAGTAAGACCTCGTATGAGAGAGGCCCCATTTAGGGAGTCTACGTTCATGGCAGACGCTCGTCGGACTACTCAAGGGTCACGTAACGTGACTTTTGAGCGATCCAACATAAGGACAAATACTCTATTCGAACCTGGGAATTTGGTTCCCCCTAGTCGACCCTCTTCTTCACGTAATCAACCAACGAATACGTATTGGAATGAGGCAGAGGACTTTCAAGAGGAAACGGATCTAGGGGAGAATTTTATTCCATCTCATCGCCCTGGAAAAGAACCTGTAATCGACGCAACTGGAGACCCCTATGGGCTTGGATCCCGAGGTGGAAACTTTCGGGAAGAGCCTTCTTCCTACACGAGGAATCCAGCGAGTCAGACAGTGGGGGAAAGATCTCCGTACAGCCCGATAAGGTCGACTCGACCTACAGCGCAGGCCCCAGTAGGCGGTGTACCCCCAGACCTGAGGGAGGCCATAACTCAGGTTATAGAGCAAGTCGTCCCCGGAATAGCTCGGCGAGACGACGCCTGTTTATACAGGTCTCCCTATCCTACGTATGTCGACAGGGATTTCCCTTTACCTCAAGGTTATAAGGTGCCCGACTTTACACGTTTTTCGGGTGAAGATGAAATGACCCCACTCGAGCATGTCGCTCGCTTCACTCACCAACTTGGTGAGGCGGCTGGGAACGACTTTTGGAAACTGAAGCTCTTCCCTAACTCGTTAACAGGGGATGCCTTTACGTGGTATGCGAGTTTGCCGCCAGGGTCAATAGCCTCGTGGACTCAGATGCAATCTATGTTCGTTAAGACCTTTGCTCGACTGGACGCCCCCATGTCGATGTTTGAGGTAATGCGCCTTAAGCAGGCTAACGGAGAACACCCAGGGCAGTTTCTAATGAAACTCAGGAAGGCCCTACTACGGTGTAGCCCCCCCATACCGGAAAAGGATCAATTACTTCTCGCATTAAATGCGTTGACTATTCCGTTCCGGAAAAAGCTGCAGGGCGAGCGCTTTGCTGACCTGTATGACTTAGCAAGGAGGGCCGCAGAGTATTATCAGCTTCTTACAGAGGAAGCCCAGCTGACTCGAGCCTACCAAGTCGACACTTATGAAGTCGACGTGGCGGAATTTGTCAAGGGGGAGTCGACTATATGCGACCCCCTGGCTAAGAAAAATTCCAAAGCTAAGGCATCCCAAAAGAATGCCGAAGAAAGAAAATATTCTTTCGACACAGATAAAGTCGACGCTATATTCGACTGGCTTCATCAAAGGAAAAGGATTAGGCTTAAGCCCGGCCATCGAGTTCCCCAGACAGAGAGGGAAAAGAATAGGAATTACTGCAAGTGGCATGGGTCTTTCACCCATGCTACCAAGGATTGTTTGTCCTTTAGAAATATCATACAGGATTTAATAGAGTCTAAAGAGCTCCGTTTTCCTGAAGTTGACGAAGTCGCCGTGGTGGATAATAATCCATTCGGGGATGAAGTCGCTATTCATACGTTTGACATATTTGACGCTGAGGTTAATCTCTTAGAAGTTATTAACGACTCTGTTGTACCCTCGCAGGACGTACAAGCAACCGGCGAGACTTTGGTGGCCAATGCCCTCATGAAGCGACTAGCTGAGCGTGGGGTCTTCATTCTGCCCAAAGGAAGGGAGAAGTGGCTATGCCACTGGCACTTGAACGACACTCACACTACGGATCGGTGCCACACGTTCAAGAAGTATCTACTGGACAGCAAAACGGAGGAGTGGTACGACTTGACCCCGTTCGAAGAAGCAGCAATGTCACTCAATACTCCCCAAGGATCTTCTCACGCCTTCAAAAGCCCTCCTAGCGCAGATCGCCGATTAGCCTCGCGAGGTGGAAGAGGAGGCCCCCAGGGTCACAAGGGCAATGGAGAGGCAGTCGCCCGGGGAACAGAACGCCCGGCACGGCGACTGGAGTTCATAGACTCGTCTGGTCAAAGGGTCATCAAACAGGGGTACACTAGAACTACCCCTGTCAAGGAGATCAAGCCGGTAGCGGAACACAAGGGAGAGGACCAACCTCAGCAGGCCATGAATCGCAGACCCCGTTATGCGTCGCAGACAGTCGATCCTCAGGAACTACGGAGGGGGCCACCCATCGCCCAATTCCTAGACGAAAAGCTGCTGTGCCAAAAGTGCAAGCTGATCGCTCACAACCGCATACTCATTACCCAGCTCTGCACAGCATGCTGCGTTAGCTACTTCTTGCGGCTCGTCGACTTATCCGCAAAAGGGGAGATGCTTGTGAAGGCAGCTCGTCCTGAGGGCTCAGGTAACTCGGACCTTAACAAGCCCTCGAATAGGCCAGCAGATAACCCTGTGCAGGTAGGATATGACCCAGCCGACGGAAGGTTTGTGGAGGTGAGTCGACTTCCCTTTGGTTCTAAGAAACCAAGATTTGTCAAAGCGCTTAACCCTTCGTCTCAATGGCAGAAGGCGGAAAGAAAGATTACGCTTCCCGTGAGGGCTCAAAAGAGAAAAGAAAGGCGTCTAAGTCACGCCCAGAAAAAGCCAAGAATGACCCATGTGATGCCATCCTTTGGCGGGAACCACGCCACAGGGAAACAAGTCACAGAGCCCGAGCGGGTCGAGTCTACTGATTACTCGGAAGACCCAGGCTCGAGTTTCGACTACACTCCTCTACGAGGAGATAAGCCCTGCGACTTCGATGCAGAGCAACGGCCCCTCGTGGGCTGTAACGTTCTTACCCTCCCTGCGGAGTTCGCCTGCAACAACAAGCCGGAGGCACCGGAAGGTAAAACTCTCGACTCTAGAGTCACTACATTTCCTTCTGGCTTCCCTCTGCACTGGTTGAGGAAACCATCAGATCGTATGAAACAGCATATGCATTCGCTGTATATCTCAGCCACCTTTGATGGTGTTTTAGTGGGTTGAGTCTTAATAGACAATGGCGCCACTGTCAATGTTCTTCCCCTCGCCAAGTTTAGATTACTTGGGTACAAGCCTAGCGAGTTGGTGCGAACTGACGTAGCTGTAAGTGGCTTCAATGGGAGAAAATCCGAGTGCCTGGGTATATGCTCCGTGCGCCTAGGCGTCGGGAGACACGAGCAGGAAACTGCTTTCTTTGTAATCGATATAGCCCCTTCATTTAATGCGCTTTTAGGACGCGATTGGCTTCATAAGGCCGCCGCGATTCCATCTACTTTGCATAGGGAGTTAATCCTATGGCTTGACTCCGAAATAGAAATCGTTAAGGCTGATGAATACTCCTGTTGTGACAAGGGTATTTTGCATGCAGAGACGTGTAAGACAGTCAAGGACCTTACTCTGGACCAGCGCTACAAGCTGGGAGACCCCACAGTCGGACCCTTAGGTGAACCTTCAGGGAAGTTCGACTTCATCGTGAGCTATGGCACCTCTCACCCCAAGCCTGACGAAGGACCGATTGTGCCAACAGGGTGGGGGCCCGACTTCACAGACAAAGACATAGACGAGGTCCTGCAGAAGGTAGTCACGACTAAAGATGGAGGCGAAACAAACAACAGCCCAAGCGACGACCAGGGAGAAGCGCCTAAGAGCCAAGAGAGCACTGCGACGGAGTTGGAGCCCGATAGAGTCCTACATGAAGGGATGTATGGACAGTGAGGAGAAAGGTCATGCAGTCGCTGATATCCTACAGCGACTTCAGAAGCATGTTAGGACGACTAGGAAAGTAGGATGCCAGATAGGCAACGTCGATTTCGAAATTAGGCCATGTAATAACGTGGACACCAATTTAGGTGGTGTCCAGAGTCGTGAGTCACTGATGATGCCATGTGACTCACTCGTAGGCGTTAATTTAGGCGAGGCATCGAGCCCTCGAATTGTTTTTATCAGTTCCTCGATGAATAAAGAACTTTTCCATTCTATCAAAGCTACTCTAGAAGAGTTTAAAGATTGTTTCGCTTGGGATTACACTGAGATGCCTGGCCTAGATCGCCGACTTGTGGAACACAAGTTACCAATCAAAACAGGATTTAAACCAGTCCAACAGGCGCCGAGGAGAATGACTCATGAAGTCACTCAAGCAGTATTTGAGGAAGTCAAAAAGCTCTTTAAAGCCGGATATATAAGGACATCGAGGTACACCGAATGGATATCCAGTATAGTTCCTGTCATTAAAAAGAATGGTAAGATTAGGGTTTGCATCGACTTTAGAGACTTGAATCGTGCCACTCCAAAAGATGAGTACCCTATGCCCATCGCAGATGATTTAGTCGACAAGACTGCAGGGCACCAAATTATGTCCTTCATGGATGGTTTCTCAGGATATAACCAAATCTTCCTAGCCGAAGAGGATATCCATAAAACTGCGTTCAGATGTCCCTTAGGCATTTTCGAATGGGTAGTCATGCCATTCGGACTCAAAAACGCTGGGGCAACCTACCAACGGGCCATGAACGCTATATTTGATGCCTTAATTAGCAAAACGGTCGAAGTATACATAGACGATATAGTAGTCAAGTCGCGAGATGAGAAGTCACATGTTAATGACCTTAGAAATGCTTTCATTCAAATGAGAAAGCATCAGCTCAAACTAAACCCTCTCAAATGTGCCTTCGGAGTCAGAGCAGGACATTTCCTAGGGTTCCTAGTTCATCAACGTGGTATAGAAGTCGACCAGAACAAAGTGAACGCCATTCAAAGATTGAACCCTCCGAGTAATAAGAAGCAGTTACAGGCTTTCTTAGGAAGGGTCAATTATCTAAGGCGATTTATTGGTAACGTCGCTGGACGGACAGAAGTTTTCTCGACCTTACTAAAGGCAAAGGGAAATTTCGTGTGGAGCGACAAACACCAAAAAGCATTTGAAGGCTTAAAGGAGTACTTAATGAAACCGCCTGTGCTTGCCCCTCCTCGGATAGGAAAGCCTTATCTGCTTTACGTGGCAGCGACTGAATCAGTCATCGGTGCCATGTTAGCCCAAGAGACAGAGGACAAAATTGAGAGAGCAGTCTACTATCTGTCAAGACAACTAACTGCTACAGAAAAGCGCTATACAATTAAGGAGAAGTTATGCCTGTCAGTTTTTTATGCTGTTAAGAAGCTGAGACATTATATCGGATCCCAAGAGGTTCATGTTATTGCCAAGTCCCCAGTCATAAAATACTTTTTCGAAAGTCCCCTATTGACCGGAAGAATTAGTAAATGGAGCTTGGTCCTATCCGCATAAGATCTGCGTTTCAAACCTCAACAGTCGGTGAAAGGGCAGGCCTTAGCCGATTTCTTAGTGAACCACGATCCATCTACATCAATCGATCAAGAGGAATTCCTTGAGGATGTCTGGCAAGCTTGGTTTGATGGATCTTCGGCGAAATCCGGCGTAGGCATAGGCCTCCACGTACTTTCGCCACTAGGAAAGGACGTTCGCCTAGCATATCGTCTGTCGGCAACTCATACAAACAATGCGACTGAGTACGAAGCGTTGATCACGCTCTTGAAGGAGTTATTAGCCTTGGGAGCCAGGAAAGCCAGAGTAATGGGAGACTCTCAACTGGTCATTAACCAGATGAACGGCGACTCTCTATGTCAAGAGAAACTCGCACCCTATCATCAAGTCGCTCAAAGGCTAGTCGAGCGGTTCGAAGTAATTACTTTCCTTTTTGTAGGCCGGGAGGAAAACACAATCGCTAACGACCTAGCCCAAAAGGCTTCAGGATACAAGGCCAAAAGGGGAAGCGATTGTATCCCAGAAATAGCTTCCCACTTAGCTCCCCAAGGCGACGCGTTCACTCTGAATATAATGACAAGCGATAAAGATTGGAGGAGACCAATCACCGACTTCCTCTCCGACCCAACACAAAAGGCGAGCCAAAGAATCAAGACTCAGGCTTTGTCGTACACTCTTATAGATGGGGTACTTTATAGAAAGACCAAAGAAGGAGTCCTACTAAGATGCGTCGATTTAGACGAAGCGACCCCAATTATGTTGGAGACTCACCAGGGTTTATGCGGGTCTCACCAATCTGGCACCAAAATGTCTTGGACTATCCAAAGACATGGTTTTTACTGGCCATCAATGCTAAAGAATTGCATAGAAATGGCTAGGGGGTGCCAAGAGTGTCAAAAACATGGTCCGGTGACAAGGGCCCCAGCGTCCGATTTAGTCTCAGTCATCAAATCTTGGCCGTTTAGGTCTTGGGCTTTAGATATAATCGGGGAGATTCACCCACACTCGAGTAAAGGCGATGCCTACATTCTAGTCGCTACTGACTACTTTACCAAGTGGGTCGAGGCTCAAGTATACCGGAAAATTGATCACAAAGAGGTGATCGATTTTCTCAGATCCTCCATCATTTATAGATTTGGGATTCCCCAGAATATCGTGGTAGATAATGGCACCGTTTTCAATAATGAGAAGGTGCGTGAATTCGCTGCTGAATTTAGCTTTTCAATCACTAATTCGACACCTTATTACCCCCAGTCGAATGGACAAGCTGAAGCTACTAATAAGCTCATAAAGAATAACATTCAGAAAATGGTTGGTGCAAATCCAAGAAAATGGCACGAACTATTACAGGACACCTTGTGGGCTCTAAGAGTCACCAAGAGAGACAGCACAGGAGAAGCCCCTTTTTCGCTGGTATATGGGCAAGATGCTGTCCTACCTATTGAGATTCGATACAAGTCGCTCAGGGTAGCTCATCCTGACTTGCAAGACGAGGCAATGTACCTCGCTTTAGAAGAATTGGAGAAAAAGCGACTCGACGTAATAGACCGACTTGAGGTACATAAGCAAAGAATTGCTAGATACTATAATAAAAAGGTTGTCCATAAGCGCTTCAAAGTGGGCGACTTGGTATGGAAGATGATCCTACCCCTTAAATCAAAAGACCAAGTCTTGGGTAAGTGGTCTCCTAATTGGGAAGGTCCATATGAAGTGTGCGAGACATACTCATCTAATACGTATCGACTTATGACCAGAGAAGGAGATAGGCATCCATTGAAGGTCAATGGTAAATATCTTAAATCCTACTGCGCGACTATCTGGGAAGCTCATCATAAAATCCTAAGACAAAGGACTCCATTAATTTGGGAAGCGCTTAATTCCTAAGAAAATCGCGCTAGGCTTCAGTAACGCTGTTTGGAAGAATGAATTTAGCGTAGTGGGCAGGAATTCATTCGAGACATAAGACACTTGATTTGTTCAGTAAAGCAAAAAATAATCGAGTTGCGTTGTTCTTTGGTTACAAGTCTAGACTCCATAACCCGCCAACTTCTCTAAAATCGAGGACAAGGGATTTACGAGCTCGTCGCTTCGCGTTCACCTTGTTTCGCTGGGCATAAAGGTCGACGACCTTTTCTCTATCCTTCTCAGCGTTGGCCTCCAGCTCCTCGATTTCTTGAGTATTGATCGACGCAAGCTGCCGAGTCAGGTCATTCTTCAGGTTCGTATAGAACTCTATCTGTCTCTCTGCCTCGGTCAGCTTCTCTTGCACATCGACCAAATGTTGGCGGGCGTCCTGTGCAGCTTTAGAGGCCTGCCCTCGAGCATCATTGATCGACCGAATCTTCGAGTCGGTCAAGTCGTAGGCGATCAGGTCGGCGTAGTAATCCTTCCAGCGAGTCCAATACGTCGACCTGAAGCTCTTGCAGGCCCCCAGTATTTCGTCCGTCACCCGAGGGGATGCCTCGATCTCCTTCAACAGCTTCTGCATCTTCTCAAACTCGTCGACGCTTAAGGGGTCAATGAGTAGAAGTCGGCAGAATTCGTCAATGTCCTGATGAAGCTTCACCCATGGGTCGACAGTCGAGGTCGCTGCAGCAGGAGCCTGCAGAATAAGAAATGAAATGTTGCTAAGACACAATGTCCCAAACAGTCAACACCTCCATGCAATCAAGTACTTACCTCTGAAGGTAGTAAATCCTCAGAACTTTCGCCTGAAGAAGTGGAGGGAGTAGGAGCCTTCTTGCGACCAGCAGTCGTCTTCACTCTCTTCGGGCGAGCCTGTGAAGTGTCACGGTTAGAATCGTGATAACAACGCCATACTTTGTGTGAAAGAAGAACACATACCATTGGTGGTGCAGGAGTGGGGGCTGAAGAAGAAGGGACGCCTTGTTCTTCCTCCTCTCGCATCGGCTGAGGTAGTGCCCCCTCCCGCGTCGACCGAGTTGAAGGATCGACTGAAACCATAGCGGTCCCTTCTTGTAGCAAGGCTTCAGGAGCCTGCTCTTCCTAGAGTGGAGTGTAATAAAACTAAAGTTCATGTATGAACTAGGGTAATATATCCTAGCAGGGAGTCGAGCTCACCTCGGCGGTCGAAGCCGTTGCACCCGTCTCGAACGCAACCAGAGTAGGCTGGTCACCACCTCCGGTTGACGCTTCGCCCTAGGCAATATAGTGCGGGTTAGATACAGAAGCTCAGGATGAATTAGAACCAGTAGAGCCATACCTCTGTAGCCGCTCCTCGAGCGACATCGACCGTCGCTAAGGTCGCAGGTACAATAGCAGATGATGAGCTCACTGGGGCCACCGCTGTTGGCGACCTCGAAGAAGAAGTCGCCGCTACGGTAGTCGGCGACTTAGGAAGAGGAGTCGCCACTGAAGCTGGTACCTTCACCAATCTCCTCCTCTGGGATAGAGACATCTCCTCAAGATCTCCTTTCTCGGTCGCCTTGCGCTTTGGAGCAGCCTTAGGTCGAGCATTAGCAGGGTCACCTGCGGCTGTTTCCCTGGAGCTCGCCACCTTAGCTTTCCCCTTGCCAGTCGACTTGAGTCTAGAAGGAGCGGGGGCAAGGGGAGCCTTAGGCTTTCCAGAGCCCTGAGGCATCATTGATCCTGAAAAGGAGAAAGCTCACGATTAATACTAAGAACCCAATACTCTTAAAGTAAAGCTAAGCCTTTACCTCTCGCTTTGATATGTGCATCGCCCATGTAAAAGTCGGGTTCCTTGGAGACCTCCAAGAAATGCATCAAAGCCCGCAGCTCTTCATAAGTAGTCGACCACAGCACAGTGAAGAATTGCGTGGCGAAACAGGCAGAAGTACCAGATGGGAATTCTATCTGGGAGAGCTGCGCCTTGCTGTTGAGCAAGTCGAGGGTCTTCGGGGAGATCGGCTTGCACGAAATCCTCTTCATCCTATCCCCGCATAAGCCACCGGTAGGGTCAGCAAGTGGAACCGCTACGCCCTGGATGAACCCAAACTGCCTCGCACACAGCTGAGGGTTATAGGCTTCAAAGGTCAGGTAGCCGTCGAAGATGACTGGTAGGTCCCTGCGGGTCAATACCCCATTCCAGAAGCCACGAGCAGCTTGGAGCTTAATTTCCTGAGCAAATGTCTTGCCACCTGGAAAGGGTGCCCAGTTGCGTCGATCTGCCCTGCCGAAGTCGACGATGTGCTTCATGTGGCCAGTGACCGATGTCATAAGCCATTGATCCTTCCGCTGGCAACACTGCTCCAAGATGGTCTCCCCATAGTAGGCCGACTCGAGGGGCGAAGCAGGGCCCTTGAACCCAGTCAATCCTGGCATCCACATAGCTGACCAAAGGTGAACTAACCAGAGCAATCCTCCTGCTGGATGTTTTGGAAACGGCTTGATCTGAGTCGTCGCTCTGTCCAGATCATGGTAAAGAAGACCCAAAATGAAGGGGGCCCAAGAGATTTCTTCATTGGTCTCCCTCAGAAAGTTGGCCACTGGATAAGAAGTGTGGCTGACCTTCTTCCCTGGGAAGCAATAGACAAACTTGCTTAACCAAGTGCTGAGGAACTCGACCTCTTCCCGGGCGCCAAAGCACTCGGTCAACAACTTCTCATCTGGCTCTTTGCCTGCTGAGGCCATTTTCAAATGCCTGCTTACCACCTCCATGTACTGAAGGGCGCCCTTCGGATTAATATCGCCTGCCAGGGAGTATTGGCGAACAGGGAGGCTATTGACTTTGCACCTGGCCAAAATCTTCACATCTGCCAAGGTAATAGACATGGGACCCTCCGGGAAATATAAGCAATTGACTGAGGAGTTCCAGAAAGGCAGCATAGCCGAGCAGACTCTAGGATCACAGTTCTTGTCTGCCACAGACATCCTAAAGAACCTCAGAATTTTCTGACTCCTAAACCTCTCTGTGAAGTGCTCCTCCCACATCTCGAGCCATTCCACCATCTCAGATTTAGACGAAGAAGGAAAACACAGGAAGGATCCCTGACCTTCCCAGTTGAGGGGATCGACGAAGTTGGGATGGCAGATCGGGATGGGCTTCTCGGTGACGAGATAGTTGAGCGGCACTGTCCCCGGGAAGAGACGCTCCGGCAGGATGGGTCCGAGGGTGACGCCCGATCCCTGATCCTCTGTGACCGGAATGGGTCCGGTCGGCCCCGCACGCTGATTATGGACCTCGAAAGCCTGGAAAGTCGACATCTTTTTAAGGATCGGAAGAGTGTTAAGAAGGAAGACGAAGAGTTTTCCGGGAAGCGAGGGTTTTCTAGTTTCTTGGAGAAGATGAAGAAGTGTTGAGCAAGGAAGAAAAGTGCGGGAAAAGGACGATGACTCTCCTTTATATAGGGTATGATTTTTGCTGAGTCGGCGTAGCCAACCCAGCATAAAAGGGGGGCTTATGTTGACATGGCAATTAATTCTGGGCCTGGGTTTAGAACAGAAACCCAGTAATCCCTCAAGTCATACTCCGAGTCGGCCCAAGATACAGTCGTCTAGGCCGATTCATGACGAAGTCGACTAGGTCGACTCATGACAAAGTCGACTAGGTCGACTCATGACGAAGTCGACTAGGTCGACTTATGAACGGGGTCGACTAGGTCGACTCACAATGAAGGAGTATGGTGATCAAAGTCAACCAAGATGACTCAACAGTAGCTAGGCCTACTAGTAGGGCCAAGTCGACGGAATTCTGGATAAGTCGACCAAGTCGGTCGTAGTCTGTACAGTCAAGTCGACAGGGTTGGAATAAATTTATCACATTTGTTAAGGATCGTAACTGATCCTATTATCCAGGAACGTGATCCCAAAGATCAAGGAGGTTGTTCAAACACTCCCACGATGTTAGGGATCACGATCTGCAATACGATCTATCTGTTACGTGTTAAACACGTACAAATCCTCTATAAATAGCAAAGGAGTATTTCAAGACAAAGGGTACGACCACACACAGCCAAAACACTGAAGTTTGTTCGTCAACTTTAGGAAATTAGATACCTCGACCCGGTTTGTAGGTCAACCTCCCTCCGCCAGCAGAGTGAGCTCGTAGGGCCTTTGCCGTCAACCCCCTCCAGCGACACCACCGACGGAGTGAGCTCGTAGGGCCTTCGTCACAGCCTCCCGCCAGCGACCACCACCGACGGAGCGAGCTTCTAAGGCCTTTGTCACAAGTTCTTCACCGTCACGGATTTCCACATCGTCATCAATACTTGCGCTCTTTTTCCATTTTTTAATGGCTGTAAGCCCTGTTTCCTTTATTCATTAAGATTGTAAGACTTGCATTTGATTTCAATAAAATTGTGCATCTTCTTACTGGCGACCACAATATAACTACCGTGAGTCCATTGCCAAATATTTCCAACGTGATCCGTTTCGTGCGTGAACAGGCCCTCATCCCCTGGGAGAAGCTGCTCTTGAAGATCGAGTGTTTCCAGGATGAAGCATCGACGTCCCCAAGATGTTCTTGTGCATGTTGGGTCGACGTCCCTGTGATCGACGAACCGAGAATCGACGTCCCTATGACGTTCTTGAGGATGTTTGATCAACGTTCCCAGGATCGACGAACTCTGTATCGACGTGTTGGAGGAGAAGACATTCCTCTTGACTGTGAGGAGAACTTAGCCTTCAATACCCTACGTAAAGGGAAAACAACTTCTTCCGTCTCCCGTCCCTTTGGGGGGATGTTGATCTTATTTTCATCTGTTTTCTTGTGTCTCTCATTAGATGATTGGCAGGAGAGCGGCGGTTGTATTTGTCCAAACAGCGATTACAAACAGTTGCAAACAACTTCCACAGATTCAATTATTTAAACTAGGATTTTGTTATAAATAGGTTTTATAGGTGTTGTAATAAGAGAAACAGGAAATCACTTTTACGTTACAGAGGATATTTCGGTTGTCTCACCCTCTTCTCATCTTCTTTTTTGGTTTGACATTATTTTCAGTATTTTAATAATGGCAACAAAGTACGATCTCATTCTAATTCTTGTTTCTCTTTTTTTTATAAGTGTTTCTCCTTTTTTCATTGAACATGAATGGGTTTGCCATGATTCGATCGCGAGATGTTGCGGTTTTTACCACAAACACTAGGCGAGGGACAAGGCGCTTGCCTTTTGAACAGAGGCAATAATTTGTTTTTAGGCTAAATTAATGCGTTCAAATATTAAAAGTTTAAATGGGTACTAAAAGAAAGCTTACAAGGAAGGAATGAGTAAAATAAACGCCAACAAGTTTCATTCGCAAAGCATACTAATCAAGCTGATGTTCTATTGCAGAGGTGGAGGCAGGGGAGGGGAAGGATAGTGGAGGCTAAGGCGAAGGCCGGTAGGGGAAGGGAGGCGGAGGCCGGAGAGGGTAAGGGTGGTAGACGCGGAGGTCGAGCAAATGAGAGAATGGTGAGATAGGTATTTTTTTAATTTCAATAATTGGTCCCCAAATTTTTAAAATTATTACAAATAAGTCCGATGATTTTCGACTTCGCCCAAAGGCACATCTTGCCTGCGAAAAAGGCAAGCACCTTTTACAAATATGATCAAAACATTCACATTTTCTAACATCGACAAATCAGTACAAAAAATAGGGACGTGAACTATATGCATTTTAACACAATAGCGAAAAATGGATTGAAGAAGGGCCAGAATCAGTATAGGTCTGACCATCGAGATCTCCAGTTTTGAATGAGATTCACGAATCTATCACCACACCCCAATCAGTGACAAACTATTTGTTCTACAAGAACGGTCGTCGCTTCGCCCGCATCTCAGCCAACGTCGCCTACTCGAGGTCTCAACTTGCTGGTCATCAAGTAAGCGAGGCGACAAAAAGCAACCAGGAGACGAGCAGCCCAAAGGATGGCTACGATCTGACAGCTCAGGTCTGACAACTTGCGCTCCAAGAGTCGCGCCTGCTCCACTATTCTGCTTCATTATCTTTTGAGATCTTGTCGGGAGGAAATAATATATATCCTTTCCTCATCTATCTTTTATTTTATTTCCCTTATCTTTTATTTCGTTTCCTTTATTGTCTTTCAATGGGCAGCCTATATCAGCCCTTACATTGTAAGAGTTGATGATCAGATTATTCAGACTTTTAAACCCAGGTTAGACTTTTGTCTTTCTATCCGAAGGAGTGGATTCTCTTTCAACCTCGTTCTTCATTTGGTGGAATCCAAGTGCAAATTGAGTAGAGTGTATCAACCGGTGGTGGTGTGCCTATATCCTCCGTGTTGTTCTACGCCCTCGTTCTTGTTCACGGTGGTGTGTCTGTAGCCGTGTCACAGGCGAGTTCTATTCGAGTCTTCTTTTACGGTGGTGTAACTGTATCCGTGGAGGTTGATCTCAACCTATCCTTTCATACTCATCCATTCTGCCATCTCGTTTCATTATTTACTCTTCTGACCATTCCCACGTCACACCATTCTACACCCACAGTGACGTCCCCCATCGTTTTGGTATTGGATCATTTATTCATTGCCGCCCCCGCATCATCTTGGCCTCTGAAATGATGTCTTCGGTGCCATCCCCATATCATCTTGGTATCAGAGCGCAAGGTTGTTACCGTGCGCACAAGGTTGCTGTACAATCCAGGTTGTCAATGGCCGAAAGATTCAAACACGATATGACTCTAGACGAAGCACAAGTTGATCGGCTTGAGCAGCAAATCGTTGATCTTCAGCAACAACTTCCATCGTTGCGAACCACAATGGATTGCCTTCCCGCAGTCAATTAGACAGTGACGAAGAAGAGAATCCATGGCGTGATGTCTATCAACAAGGTTCGTCACCAGAAAATCGGCGACCCAAAATGAGAGCCCGAACGATTAATGTCCAGATTCCGAAGTTTGAGGGAAACCTTGAACCTGAGGAATTCATCGATTGGATGCATATGGTCGAACGCATCTTCGATTACGAGGAGGTGCCAGAGGATCAAAAAGTTAAGATGGCAGCGTTACGGTTGAAAAGGTACGCCAGGCTATGGTGGGAGAACACCAATAATCAACGCCGCAGAGAAGGACGTGATAAGATCCGGATGTGGTAAAAAATGAAAAAGGCTATGACTAAGAGATTTTTGCCTGAGCACTATTGGCGAGATCTCTATCTTAAATTGCAGTCGCTTCAACAAGTCTCAACGGTGTCAAAGTACACGAGGGAGTTTGAAAAACTCTTGCTGCAGTGTGATGTCCAAGAAGCCCCCGAGCAAACTATTGCTAGGTATCTTCGAGGACTTAAGCCACAGGTTGCGGATGCTCTAGAACTCTAGCAATATTGGTCGTTTGACGATGTTCGAGCGCTTGCCCACAAGGTTGAGCAGCAGCAAGCAAGGAAGTCAAGTACCCGCCCATTTGTGAAGGCTCTGCCTTTCAACAAGGGGAGTAGCTCCCAAGCAAAGCCTCCGTCGACTACACCAAGAAGAAGCCCATCGTCAACTACTAGACCTGAAGCTAAGACGAACGAGCGAGATCATGTTTGTCGTTGTTTCAAATGCCAAGGGACGAAGTATCCCTTAAGGAGAAATATAGTCATCAAAGAGTACCGTTAAGGATAAAGTTTGTTTGGTGATTATAGATAGCGGAAGTTGCACCAACGCGGTCTCTAGAATCGTGATAGAAAAGCTCAAGTTGCCGTAGCACCACATCCTCATCCTTATTGCCTACAATGGCTCAGCAAGGACAGTGATGTTCGTGTGACGCAACAAGCGCGAGTCCCTTTCCCGATTGGGAAAAGCTACAGGGATGAAGTTATCAGCGATGTGATTTCGATGGATGCGTGCCACTTGCTCCTAGGAAGATCATGGCAATTTCGATCGAAGTGCACAATATCACGGGTATCGTAATACCTATTCCAATAGCGTCAACGAAAAGAAGATCACTTTGATACCACCGCCCAGCCAGGCGAATCACCTATCAACCAGTCGCCCGCTCAAGTGATCAAGCGAATGGAGTTGATCCAAGCGATGTGCAAAAGCAAGGATATTTACTTTTTGGTTCTGGTCGAAACAACCCAGGATCAATAGTTGGAACATCCATGTGCGAAAGCTTTAATTAAGGAGTTTAAGGATGTATTCCCGGAAGAGTTACCTATTGAACTACCACCCTTGCGAGGTATCCAACGCCAGATTGATTTGGTTCCAAGAGCTTCCTTACCCAACCGACCAGCTTATCGATGCAACCCCGAGGAAGCGAAAGAACTTCAAAGGCAGGTCGATGAGTTACTGAAGAAAGGTTTGGTAAAGAAAGGTTTGGTACGAGAGCGCTTGAGCTCTTCATCAGTTACAACTATATTGGTGCCAAAGAAAGATGGCACAAGGAGAATGTGCTTGGGTAGTCGAACAATCAACAAGAAAGTATCGTTTTCCTATTCCTCGACTAGATGACATGTTAGATGAACTGCATGAAGCGCAAGTGTTTTCGAAAGTAACTTGTGAAGTGCTACCACGAGATCCGAATGAAGGAAGGTGACGAATGGAAGACGGCCTTCAAAACCAAATACAGGTTGTACCAATGGTTGGTGATGCCCTTTGGTTTGTCTAACGCGCCCAACACGTTCATGCGACTAATGACCCATGCCTTGCGACCATTCATGGGGAAGTTCGTAGTTGTCTACTTCGACAACATTCTCATCTACAGCTGCAGTCTGGACGAGCATGTTGAGCACCTTCGCACAGTGTGCACACTTCTAGACGAGAAGCTGTACGGGAATCTCAAGAAGTGTGTGTTCTTACCCAGTGTAGTATTCCTTGGTTTTGTAGTGTCAAGCGAAGGAATCAAGGTAGATGAAAGCAAGATCGAAGCGATCAGGGAGTGGCAAGTGCTAAGGAGTTTCCACGACCTTCATCGCTTCCATGGCTTAGCGTCGTTCTACGGGAGATTCATTCGAGATTTCAGCTCGATCACAGCCCCTCTCACTGAGTGTCTAAAAGGAGAGAAGTTTAAGTAGACTTCAGCCGCACAAGCTAGTTTCGAGCGACTGAAAGAGTGTCTAAGCGAAGCACCCGTTCTCGCCTTACCTGACTTTGCGAGGATGTTTGAAGTCGAATGCGATGCATCCGGAGTTGGAATAGGAGGAGTGTTGATGCAGGAAGGGAGACCCATCACTTACTTCAACGAGGAGCTCAGTGGTGCGAAACTCAACTACTCGACGTATGACAAGGAGTTCCTAGCTGTCGTCCCAGTTTTGGAGACATGGAGCTACAATCTGCTGCCTAGAGAGTTCGTGCTACACACAGATCATGAAGCTTTCAATTACATTAATAGTCGGCGCAAACTCAGCCGACGACATGCCAAATGGGTAGAGTTCCTTCAATTTTTCACTTTCGTGCTCAAGCGTAAACCTGGAGGGAAGAATGTAGTTGCTGACGCCCTTTCAAGGAAGATGGTTTTTCTGTCCGCAATGGAGACCAAGCTCATTGGTTTCGAGTACCTGAATGATCTATGTAAGGGCGACGAAGATTTTGGAAAAGTCTTCACCCAATGCAGCAGTCACGCGATTGATCGATTCCACCAGGTGAATGGATTTCTCTTTCACGACTCTAAGCTGTGCATTCCTAGGAGTTCAACGCAAGAGCTACTCATTCGAGAAGTCCATAGAGGAGGAATCGCCGGACATTTTGGAGTCGACAAGACATTGTCGATGCTTCAGGAGAATTCTATTGGCCTTAAATGGAGAAGCAAGTGAGGACTCTTATCTCGAGATGTGCTATCTGCCACCAGGTGAAGAGCCGAGTCCAACCCCAAGGATTGTATACTCCGCTTCCAGTTCCTGAGCGACAATGGGAACATGTGAGTATGGATTTTGTGTTGGGAGTGCCCAGGACGCAGTGGAGGAAGGATTCGATCATGGTTGTGGTCGATAGATTCTTGAAGATGACACACTTCATTCCATGCCAGAAGAGAGACGATGCAACCAACGTAGCAGATTTATATTTTCGAGAAGTGCTGAGGTTGCATGGGGTACCCAAGTCGATCGTATCAGATCGTGACATGAAGTTCCTAAGCTACTTTTGGAAGACGTTGTGACCCAAGTTGGGAACTAAGCTCGTCTTCAGCACGGTGTATCATCCGTAGAAGAGGTTGTTAATCGAACCACAGCAGCAATTCTTCGAACCTTGGTCTCGAAGGACCAGAATGATTGGGATGTGAAGCTTGCTCATGCTGAGTTCGCCTACAATAGAGCCTCGACTTCAACAAACAAGTCATCACCCTTTGAGGTAGTCTATGGCCTCAATCTTATGATTCATGTCGATCTAATGCCTTTACCAAGTGTGAAGATAGTCAGCCGAGGTGACGAAAAGCGCGCCAAGGAGATGAGATTACTCCATGAGAAGATTCGTGCTCAGACCGAGAAAGTTAATCTTTGATATCAGGAGAGAGCAAATCGCGGGAGGAGAGCGAAGGTTTTTCAGCCAGGAGACATAGTGTGGATTGATCTAAGGAATGAAAGATTCCTCGGAAAGAGGAAGAACAAGCTGATGCCTCGAGTGGAAGGACCTTTCAAGATCATCGAGCGCATCAACAACAACGCCTACAAGGTTGATCTCCCTAGAGAGTGTGGAGTCTTTGCCACTTTCAATGTGAAAGACCTCATTCCGTTTGAAGACGATGACCTAACGAGTTTGAGGACAAACTCTCTTCAACAAGGGGAGGATGATACAAGGACAGTCATCGCTTCACCCACATCTCCGCCAACGTCGCCTACTGAGGTCTCAACTTGTTGGTCATCGAGTAAGCGAGGCGAAAAACGGCAACCAGGCGACGAGCAGCCCAAAGGACGGCTATGATCTGACGGCTCAGGTCTAACAACTTGCACTCCAAGAGTCGCGCCTGCTCCACTACCCTACTCCATTAATTTTTCAGATCTTGTCGGGAGGAAATAATATATTTCCTTTCCTCATCTTCTGATTCTATCTTTTATTTTATTTTATTTCCCTTATCTTTTATTTCATTTCCTTTATTGTCTTTCCATGGGCAGCCTATATAAGCCCTTGTATTGTAAGAGTTAACGATAAGATTATTCAGACTTTTAAACCCAGGTTAGACTTTTGTCTTTCTATCCCAAGGAGTGGATTCTCATTCAACCTCGTTCTTCATTTTGTGGATTTCAAGTGCAGATTGAATAGAGTGTATCAACCGGTGGTGGTGTGCCTATATCCTCGGTGTTATTCCTCGCCCTCGTTCTTGTTTACGGTGTTGTGTCTGTATCCGTGTGACAGGCGAGTTCTATCCGAGTCTTCTTTCACGGTGGTGTATCTGTATCCGTGGAGGTTGATCTCAACCTATCCTTTCATAACCATCCATTCAGCCTTCACGTTTCATTATCTACCCTTCCGACCATTCCCACGTCACTCCATTCCGCACCCACAGTGACGTCCCCCATCGTTTCGGTATTGGAATCATTTATTCATTTCTTGGCCTCTGAGTGGTTGTCTCAGGTGCCATCCCCGTATAAAAAATGAATCACTACTCTGAATAGTGTGGAGTAACAACTCGTCGCTCCAACTCTCGTTTAGTTGGCGATCTTTTGGAACAATCGTGTTGCTCTGGTTGGATTTGAAATTAGAGTTCAATAATTCTTTATGTGGTTGGTCCTTTACTAAAAAAAAACCCACAATAGCATGTGAGCTTACAGTTACGAGCTTCTCAAATAAAGGAAGAACGCAGTGATCCACTAAAAATTTTCTTAGATGCGCCACAACTCCTTCAACTGTGATAAAGGACTTTTATTAAGCTTCTTATGAGCTTGATGTCTAACGCTTTTAATTGTTTTAGACTTGGGATTAAATTTCTAGGTGCACGGGCGCTTCTTGGTCTTTCTGAACATCATTGCACGAGGTGACTCAACAGTTTTTAGCATTGCCATCAGATCAGTCAAACTCTTCTCCATACTGTTCATGTTGAAGTTCAATACAAAGTGAGAAAATGATGGGGGGTTGAGGACAAAACTAAGTCAACAACTAACTCCTCGTCCAACTTGGAACCCAAGCTCTCGAGTCTTTCAATGTACCATATCATCTTGAATACATGCAGGCCAATTGGGTTTCCTTCCACCACATGGTTCTGAAATTCGGTTGTCAAAATTGTCATCCTTCACATAAGCATCACGTCCCCATATCTTAAGATAAAACAAATTTGGTTTCTTCCCAAACTATAATTCATAAGGAGTCTTATCTACTGACTTGGTTGGAACTCGGTTAAGCATATATGTTGATGTTTCTAGGGCATAACCCCAAAATGACAACGGAGGACTTGCATGACTCATCATTGATCTAACCATATCCATGAGTGTGCGGTTCCTCCTTTCTGAACACCATTCCGCTTCGGTGTTCTAAGAGGTGTGAGCCGTGAAATAATCCCATGCTCTTTTAGGAAATCAACGAACTCTTGGCTAGGATACTCACCACCTCGATTACTCCGAAGGGCCTTTATCTTCTTGCCTCGTTGATTTTCTACCTCGTTCTTAAACACTTAAAATTTTTCAAGAGTTTCAGACTTGTGTCTCATTAAGTAAGCATATCCATATCTACTTAAATCGTCAGTGAAAGTTACGAAGTAGTTATATGCTCCCCTAGCTTGAACCGGCAATGGCCCACACACATCACTATGAATGAGTTCTAACAGCTCTTTCGCACTTTCACTTGTCTTGGTAAAAGGCTTATTGATCATTTTTCCTAGTAAACACGCTTCACATGTATCTATGTGCTCTAACTCAAAAGAGTCCAAATACCCGTTACTTAGTAATCTTGCAATGCTTTTCTCGTTTACATGACCAAGTCTACAGTGCCAGAGATATGTTAAGTTTGAATCACATGTTATCTGTTTCTTTCCTTCCACGTAGTAATCGGCTCATCCAAATTCATAATATACAAACCATTATTCAACGAACTATTCCCATATATCATTTTATTCAAATAAAAGGAATACAACTTGTCACTGAATTCAAATACAAATCCCCTGGCATCTAAACTCGACATCGAAATTATGCTCTTGGAAAAACTAGGAACGCAATAACAGCTCTCCAAATTTAAATCAAATCCACTAGGCAACTTTATTACATAAGTCCCTACACCTAATGTAGAAACTCTAGCTTCATTCACCACTCGTAGGTCTATCTCCCCTTTGGACAGCTGTTTACAAACACAAAGACCCTGCATGTTCGCACAAATGTAAAAACTACTTTTAGAGTATATTACCCATGATGAAGAAATAGAAAGATTATATTTAATCACAAAGATACATTAAGCATACGTTCCACTTACATCCTTCTTTAGGAGTTGGAAGCAATTATTTTTTTCAATGGCCTTTCTTGCGACAATGAATGCATATAGCCTCCTTTTCATCAGATTATGGTACATGCTGCCCTTTCTTAAGCTTCTTCGGAGCTTGAGCCCTTTCTTATCACAATGAAAGCATATAGCCTCCTTTTCATTACATGAGGTGAAGGATTCACCTTCATGCCATTCTCAGCAGTTTTCAACATTGCCATCAGATCAGTCAAACTCTTCTCCATACTGCACATGTTGGTGTTCAACAAAAACTGAGAAAATGATGGTGGGAGTAAGGACAAAACCAAGTCAACAGTTAAGTGCTGGTCCAACTTGGAACCCAAGCTCTCGAGCGTTTCAATATATCCTATCATCTCGAGTAAATGGGGCCCAACTAGGTTTTCTTCCACCAACATGGGGAAGTCTCATACCTCTCAACTCTAGCACTCTTGTATTAGCTCACGCAAGTTCCGATCAATCTCCCTAGCACTCATGTTCTCATGTTGCCTCTATAACTAGGGAGACATAGAAGACAACATGATAAAAGAACATTTGGTGCATCCTCCAAGTATTGTCTATAGTAAGTCTGGTCATCCTTTGAAGCATCGGGTGCAAGTTCTTTTACAGTTTCATCATCCAGCACATAAGTTTTTCTCTCGTGCCTTAGGATAATTTTTAGTTTCCTATACAAATCCAGGTAGTTGGAACCGATGAGGAAATTCTCTTCCTTGAGAATGCTTCGCAGCGAAAGGGTGTTTATGTTTGCCATCTATAAAATAATTTAAGTCGAATTTTAGTATTTGTAGAGTATAATTAATAAAGGACTTTAATATAATTTCCACTATTTTATTAAAAAACAACAGCTCCTACTATTGTAATCGGGAATTGTTGGTAATAATTCATAGTGGGATCGAAATCTTGAAACATGAAGTATGAACACCAGCTAAGCTATACCTACACACCACATGAAACAAGTAGGCTTTATCTCGCTAATCACAATTATCTATGCGACTCTCGGTATTTTCATGTCGAGTCTAATAATTCTTAAACTCAACATTTGCCCCTCAAAACAGTTGATCTTAGCGGAGCTAAACAAGTCCAATAAATTGAGTTAAATCTACCCATTAATTATTCAAAATAAAATACAAATGTTCTACAACTATTGTACAGCAGGCAATGCCAACCGTCCTAAAAAATTGAAATGTTTGGTGAAAGTGTAGCATTACCATATACTTTCATTTTCAACACCAACTCATGAAAAAAATCTAACTATTATAATAATAACATGAATATTTGTGAACTCCGAGTAGTAACTGCCGAGACTCTTCGTCCGCCGAGACTCTTCATCTACCAAGACCTTTCATATACCGAGACCATTCATCTACCGAGACCATTCATCTACCAAGACGTTTCATTTAGTTATACTATAAATAGAGGGCTTTGTAAGAAGTATTTTATACCTTCGATCGAAATCAATAAAGAAACTATTTCCCCCTTTCTACGTTCTTTCTCTTGTGTATTCTCTCAATTTTCTTCCTTCTTGTTTCATTGTTTTACAACAAATTATCAGCACGAAGCTCTATCGGAAAACGAGGAATGAAAAGAGAAACGACGATCATCTACAGGATTCTTCACGGATTGAAAGGGCGCTAAATCAACGATTCCGCGGAGTTTGTAAACGGTAATCCTACACGTTATTTCAATATATTTTTTTACATTTATCGAAAAGTTTATTCGTACCAAATTTCGATCCGCCCGAAACGGATCCACAATTCCCAGAAGCGGATCATCAATCATCATTTTCCAAAAGCAGATACTCGATTCCCAAAAGAGAATCCCGATTTTCTCTATCCCCAAATGGGCAAGACACTGTGCGCAATTAGTCAGTGAAATGGAAGTTCCTGGAAGCGAATCATCCACCAATGAAAAATGCACTTGTCTCGTTGACTACGCATCAACGCATACTATTTTGAAAAGCAAGAAAATTTTTACTATCTTTGTAATAAACGAAACAAGTGTCAATACGATATCTAAAAGTACAAAAATCATTTAGGGCTCTAGAGGAGCAAATATCTTATTATCCAGAGGAACATATATTTGTATCGATAATGCGTTGTATTCCTCTAAGTCTCGGAGAAATTTATTGAGTTCTAAAGATATCCGCAGAATTGATATCACATTGAGACTTCAAATGAAAATGAAAAAGAACATTTTTGTATTACAAATATCGTCTCGGATAAGAAATATATATTAGAATAACTACCGCAGTTTCCTCTGGAGTATATTTCACAAATATAAGTGTTGTCGAAGTACATGCTGTTACAAACCAGAAGTTTGTCAATAAAAATAATTATATTACATGGCATGATCGATTGGGGCATCCTGGAGCTATAAAGATGCGAAGAATAATTCATCATTCGTGTGGGCATTCATTGAGAAACCAGAAGATTTTTCTCCCCAGTGAATTTTCTTGTGCCGTTTGTTCCCAAGGGAAGTTGATAATAAGGCCAAGCTATAAAGATATGAAGAATAATTAATCATTCGTGTGGGCATTCATTGAAAAACCAGAAGATTTTTCTCCCCAATTAATTTTCATGTGCCGCTTGTTCCCAAGGGAAGTTGATAATAAGGCCCTATTTCTTGAAAGAATACAAGGTGATATATGTGGCCCTATTCATCCACCATGTGGACCATTCAGATACTTTATGGTATTAATTGACGCAACAACGTGTGTTTATTGTCAACTCGTAATCAAGCATTTGCAAAATTACTTGCTCAAATTATCAAATTATGAGCTCATTTCTCGGATTATCCAATAAAATGTATTCGTCTTGATAATGCAGGTAAATTTACTTCCAAGACTTTTAATGATTATTGTATGTCAATTGGGATAAGTGTTGAACATTCTGTAGCACATGCCCATACACCAAATGGCCTTGCAGAGTCATTGATACAACGTCTTCAGTTAATTGCAAGACCGTTGCTTATGAGAACAAAACTCCCGATACATGCTAGGGGACATGCTATTTTGCACGCGGCAGCGTTAATTTGCATCAGACCTAAAAATTATAATGAGCTATCCCCTTTAGAAATTGCTATGGTGAGGAACCAAATATATCTCATCTAAGAATTTTCGGGTGTGCGGTATACGTGCCTATTGCTCCACCACAACGCACAAAGATGGGACCCCAAAGGAGATTGGGGATATATGTTGGATATCAATCACCGTCTATAATTAAATATCTTCAGCCATTGACGGGTGATTTATTTACGGCACAGTTTGTCGATTGTCATTTTGATGAAATGATATTTCCAATATTAAAAAGGGAAAATAAGCAGTTGGAAGAGGAAATAATCAGGCGTGAGTTATCATTATCTCACTATGATGCTCGTACAAAGCAATCAGAACTGAAGTTCAGAAAATTATTCACATGCAAAACTTAGCAAATCAATTGTCAGATGCTTTTACTCCAGCTGCAAGTGCTACAATAAGAATTGATGTCCCTGAAGGACAACGTAATATTGCTAATGAGCCTAAAATGCAACTGAAACGTGGTAGACCAGTTGGCTCAAACTAAGGAAACAATTACTCCAAAAGAGCATCCAATCATTGAGAAAATGATTTCGGAAGAATCACAGGTATCTGAAAATGAAGAGATCTCTATAAATTATGTTTTGACAGGAAAAAGATGGAATCGAGATGAAATCGACGTCAATGAAAAGTTTGCATATGCTATAGCATGCGATATTATAAATGATAACGAGGATCTTGAACCAAAGTCTATTGAAGAATGTAGACAAAGAAATGATTGGTCAAAATATTAAGATGCAAATTGAAACAGAGTTAAAATCGCTCGCAAAGAATAAAGTTTTTGGACCTGTTGTCCGTACACCTGAAGGTGTAAAACTGATCGGTTATAAATGGGTATTTGTAAGAAAAAGAAATGAAAAAAATGAGATTGTCAGATATAAGACACGACTTGTTGCCTAGAGATTCTCGCAGAGACCTGGTATTGATTATGAGGAGACATATTCTCCCGTGATGGATGCAACAACATTTAGATATTTGAAAAGTTTATCAATTCATGAGAAATTGGAGATGCGATTGATGGATGTCGTTACATCATACTTAAGAACGACAAATACATGAAACTCCTTGAAGGATTCGAAATGCCAGAAGCATGTAATTCAAATCGTCGAGATCTTTACTCGGTCAAATTGTGCAGATCTTTATATGGATTGAAACAATCTGGAGGTATGTGGTATAAATGACTCAGTGAGTATTTGTCGAAAAATAGATATCAAAATGGTCCAATATGTTCATGTGTGTTTATTAAGAGACCTGGATCACAATTTGTAATAACTGCAATTTATGTCGACGATCTGAATATTATTGGCACTACTGACGAACCGTCTGAAACAGTTGATTATCTCAAAAAAGAAATTGAGATGAAAGATCACAGGAAAACAAAGTTATGTCTTGGCTTGCAGATTGAGCATTTAGAAAATGAAATTTTTGTCCATCAATCTACTTATACATCAAAGGTGTTAAAAAGATTTTATATAGATAAAGTTCATCCATTGAGTAGTCCAATGGTTGTGAGATCGTTTGATGTAAATAAAGACCCATTTCGACCTCGAATGAATGATGAAGAACTAATTGGTCCTAAAGTACCATATCTTAGTGCTATTAGAGCACTAATGTATCTTACTAGTCATACTAGACCAGATATATCGTTTACTGTAAATTTATTAGCAAGATATAGCTCATCTCCTACAAGGAGACATTGTAATGGGATAAAACTTATATTTAGATATCTTCGAGGTACAATTGATATGAGTTTATATTATCCTTATACGTCTGAACCAAAATTGATAGGATATGCAGATGCATGCTATTTATTCGATCATCATAATGATAAATCTCAATCTGGTTATGTATTCACATGTGGTGGTACTGATGTATCTTGGAGATCTATGAAGCAGACTATTACTGTCACATCTACTAATCATTCTGAGATTATAGGGATTCATGAAGCAAACAGAGAATGTATATGGTTGAGATCTGTTATACATCACATTAGAGAATCATATGGCTTAAGAATGTCCCGCTGACATTATATGAGGATAATGCTACTTGCATTGCTCAACTGAAAGGAGGATATATCAAAGGCGATAGAACAAAACACATATCACCAAAATTCTTTTTCACTCACGACCTCCAGAATAGTGTCTATATTGTCATTCAACAAATTCGTTCTTCAGATAGTCTGGCATATTTATTTACAAAGGCTTTGCCTGCGACGACCTTTGAGAGGCTTAGACATAAAATCGGTGTGCATAGACTTGGAGATCTACGATAAGGCTATGAAGAGGGGGAGTAAAAATATTTTACTCTTTTTTCCTTGACCACGGTTTTTTCCCAAAAGGTTTTCCGGGTAAGGTTTTTAACGAGGCAATATCATAATGGTCATTCAAGGGAGAGTATTATTAATATTTGTGAATGCCATTATGACTCCGAATAGTAACTGCCGAGACTCTTCGCCCGCCGAGACTCTTCATCTACCAAGACCTTTCATATACCGAGATCATTCATCTACCGAGATGTTTCATTTGGTTATAATATAAATAGGGGGCTTTGTAAGAAGTATTTTGTACTTTCGATCGAAATCAATAAAGAAACTCTTTCCCCCTTTTTACATTCTTTCTCTTGTGTATTCTCTCAATCTTCTACCTTCTTGTTTCATTGTTTTACAATAAATAAATATTAATGAAGGTCCTTTATTTTATAATCTTTACTTAATATTTATGGGATTTTATTTTTAATTTTGTCGCACCACAATTTAGCATTAGTACAAATATGATCATTTAATTTTACTTTAAATTACATCCGTTAACTTTTACTTTACACCTTAATTGTGTTGGACATAATTCTCCTTAAAAATGACTTAATCTTCATTACTCTTCAAATATGTTTCCAAATCTCATATTTGATATTCCGTTTCTCGTACATACTAAAATTAATAGTTATCTAATTTATAATTATAATTTTTTCTTGAATTCAAAACAAAAAATTATTAAATATATTTAAATTTCAAGCTTTGAGATTTTCAGAAAAATGTCCTCGAGATCATAAAAATATATCAATAATCTAAAGCCTCTATTATATATATCATAAAATCAATTCTAATAAAGCCTTACCACCCATGGATAATTCAGTAGTCCTAAGTGCTCCGGTTGCTCTAGACTCCGGCCCTTCATTTCGCAAATCCACATCCTCCGGGTTAGATTGTTTGTATGAAATTTCACACCAGCACATTTTAGACAACAACCAAATCTCGGACACCACCATCCCATTGCTCAATCCATACACCGCTTTCAGCAAGCCCTCATCAAGTCCCATCCGACGAATAAGATCACCTATACGCCAACCCCCTTCACAAGTGCTTGAATATATACAGGCAAGTAAGTTCAATCAGCACCATATTATGGCCACACAAAGAGAACAGTTTGTGTCTTTGCAGCTGCCTATAGACTTTCCATGCCAATGGTCCCAGAAAGGCTACACACATCTCCACTTTGGAGCCATCAGATTAGCCTTGACTTACCATGGCAGAAAAGGATTGCCCGTAACAGCCAGAATGGCTTTACTAGACACAAGGTTTGTGGAATACCAGCATGCTTGCATAGGAACTATTGAGACAACTCTAAATGCATGAACGATATTTGTTACCTTATATCCTAACTTATGCATGTCTCTACAAGATCCTAAGCTACTAACAGGTTTGCAAGTACAGCTACATATCAATAGACCTCAACAAGATCCTAACTCCATAGACGCCACACTGCACTACCAGATGTCATACAGAGTGCAGAATCATGCGCTAGATCTTAAAGTCACAGATGAGTCTAACGATGCTTTAATGATTACAGCTGATTATTGCCACTCCAGCACACCCACCTGCCTGCACATTCCTAGACAAATCTCAAAAACGAATTGCTCAAACTCCTTCCAGAGAAGTGGGTGACCAATTATGAACAGCTACAGCAGCACGACAGACCAATTCAGTCTACAGAATCTAGATTCATCAAAGAGAAAGATGGATCAGTGACTATCAAGTTTGATAGGTCCCATGAGAAGGATGCAACTACACTATCCATATTCCCAACAATGTTCATGGTCCAGTCCGTACCAAGACGTAAGAAACCTAACTCCCTGAATAACATTCACTCTTTTGATGGACAGGGAAGAGATGTATACTTCTTCAAGGACCCCCAGACAAACCACTGCTATTGGGATGTTGACAAATGTAAAAATAACTGCGATTGCATTGAAGAACCAGAAGAAGAGGACTACTCTTCTAGGAGAAAGAAGAAAACAAATCATCAGTCAAGCAATCTTCCAGAATCAGACAGTGATAGTGACGATGACGATGACTCGACACCATTCCTTTCAACTAGGGTCACAGCCGCTCCTCACCAAGAAAGTTATGGTGAATGGCAATTTCTGATGGATATGGCCAAGACAAAAAGGCCATTAAAGCAACCATCAAAGGTATCCTGCTATAAGAATATTCTTAAATGGCAAAAGAAATTAACAGTCTTCAATACTTCTGACATTCTTGCAGATCTAACTTCCAGATTTACAGGAACACTCCTAGTTTGGTGGAGTTTGTTTCCAAAACCAATACAAGTACAGATGATGAGCGTTCCCCTCCAAGAATTTATGGATAATCTTTACATTCATTTTATTGGAAGTACTACTAACATTCTAGAAGAAAAAAGAATAGAATTCCTTCAGAGGTAGTGTTGTTCCTACAAGCTCAAAGATCTTGACAAACAATATCATAAGCTTTTATACTTGTTTATAAACCTCGGAGGTGACAATTCTTTGAAGCCAGTTTTTTATCTTCAATATCTGCAATGGTAGAGAAAAGTTTGACCAATAAACATTTGAAGATTACTGATCTCACAGTTGGACAGATACAGTAAGAGGTTCATTTAGTTCTGAATGAATTATGCCAGAGGAAAGAGATCATTAAAGGATTCCTGAAACAAGATAAAAAACTTGATGCAGTCTGTTAGAACAAGTCAACCAGGTACAAGATTAAATGTACAAAACGAGACTTGTGTAATTGTTCAGGAATTGCAGGTTCTAAACCATCAAAACATAAGCTCTTCAGAAAGAGACAGAGGCATCAAAACCGACGGATCAGTTGGTCACATAAAAGGATTCCTCCACAGAGTTGGAAACGCTACCTAAGGGTAAAGAAAAAGAGGATCCCAGGAAAAAATTCTACCCGGTGCTTCATTTGCAATAAAAAAGGTCATTTCGCAAGAAACTGTCCGAAAGGACAAAAGAAACTCGTTACTCAAATTGAAAAATTCTCTGGTGTTTCATTACATGATGATAACATTGAATCAGTTTTCTCCAATGATGATGAGCCGTCTTTACAAATAGTTTGTTTCTTGAAGGATATATAGACTCAGAAGTAACAGAATCTGAAGACGAGTCTTATACATCCTCCTCATCAGAAGAACAGAATACTAGACGGATTTGTACAATCAGCGCTTATCCTAGCCCCACAAAACATCATGAAAGGTTCCCGTACATAGCTTCGTATCCTAGAAAGATACCATCCAGCGAATCAGTCACAGATTTGGGAGAAAATGCTGAAGAATCCAGAGAAACAATCCCTTTAGTAGCAGCCTTAGAAGTTTCTCCTCATGTAGAGGTACAGATATATTTCTCACTATATCATAGACCTATACCTACAATAGCTTTCATTGATAACAAGAGCATCAGAAATTATGATCAATCCAAAGATAGTGCCTCCTGAATTCCTAGTGCCAGAGGAGAGAACTTTCATGGCCGCATCCGGTGAACCATTCTACACTCACCTGAAAACTAAGTCCTTGAAGGTTATGATATTTCCTACATGCACTGTTAAAACTTGTTTGATTACTACTGACCTTCCAGGAAGAGATTGAGTTTTAGGTTGGGATTTTTTACAACAAATGCCCAATCTCAGGATTTTGCCCACAGGAATCAGATATAAAGGCAGTTTCAAGCCTTTTACTAGAGTCACAAGGATGTATTCCATTGAACTAGTAGAACAAGTACGTAGATTGTTCTTACCATCCTTTGCAGATAGTCATACTGAATTCCTGCAGAAATGCCCCAATCCTCTATGGAAAAACCCAGACTTCTTCATCAGATTGCCATTCAAACAGAATGAGGATATTAATCCGACCAAAGCAAGTCACCCTGGTATGAATCCTACTGACTCCCATTTGGCAAAAGAAGAATGCATGTCTTTATTGCAGCAAGGACTCATAGAGCATTCTAATTCACAATGGGCATGTGAAGCATTCTATGTGAATAAACGTTCAGAACAAGCCAGAGGTAAGAAGAGATTAGTCATAAATTATCAGCCTCTGAAACACTTCTTACAGGATGACAAATTCCCACTACCTAATAAGACAGCCTTGTTTTCATCACTAGCCAAAGCCAAGGTATTCTCTAAGTTTGATATTAAGAGTGGATTTTGGCAGTTAGGTATACATCCTGATGACAGATGGAAAACGGGATTCTGTATCCCTAATGGACACTTCCAATGGACAGTTCTCCCATTTGGTTTGAAAACTACACCTTCATTATTCCAGAAAGCACTGACGCGTATTTTTTGGCCCATACAGACCTCAGCATTGATTTACATTGATGATATTCTGTTATTCAGCCCTGACAAAGAATCTCATGAGATTTTGTTGAAACAGTTCGCTGAGATACTTCTAAAGTATGGCATTATGCTTGCAAAGAGAAAGGTGAAGTTATTTGAAACTTCAATTGAATTTCTTGGTATGCAACTTTCAAATGGCCAGTATCACCCTGGACACATATTGCATAGGAACTGCTGAAATTCCCAGATGCTCATCTAACCATGAAACAGGTTCAACAATTTTTAGGAATTGTAAATTATTTGAGAGATTTTGTGCCTAAAATTAGGTAGGTATACAAGTCCACTTGAGGCCCAATTGAAGAAAGATGCTCAACCCTGGGGACAAGCCCAAACAGAAGCAGTTAAATATCTGAAGAATAAGTTACAGCTCCTTCCACCATTACAGATTCCTTCAGGTGGAGTTAGAGTGTTACAGACAGATGCCAGTGACCTCTATTGGGCAGCAATTTTGTTAGAAGAAAGAAAAGGTAAAAAACATATTTGTGCATATAAATCAGGAAAATTCAACCAGGCAGAAGAACATTACCATTCGACCATCAAAGAGATACTTGCAGTCAAATATGGAATAAAAAAGGTTGAATTTCATTTGGTTGGATATCATTTCATTGTTGAAAGTGATTTATCTTCGTTCAGTTCAATGCTTAAGTTTAAACAGAAGAAGATACCAAATGCACAACTGCTAAGATTAGCAGAATGGTTTTCACAATATTCCTTTACAGTAAGACACATCAAATGTACATCTAATGTCGTAGCAGACATCTTATTCAGACCCTTTGATATTGCACATCCTGCTTTGTTAGAACATCCTAAGCTACAGGCTATGTTTACAACCAAGGTTCTCAAACCACATGAGTACAATTTACTTCCTCCAGAAGTTATTCGGTATGATCAGATTGGAGAATTGTTATCTAGAACCTCTGAGATGATGAACAAGTATTTGGTACAGATTTTCAAGAAGCATGGACAGATGTTCTTTCCTACAGATGGAATGCATCCAAGATACCCCTTTTACAGGCTATCCTAGTCCATCCGCTTGACATTTTTCCCAACGAGGTGAAATGGCTTCTATGGTATTTTTTTCATACTCATACAGTTGCTTTGGAATTTCCGACAGAAGAAATACTTCAGTATTTGAATTATTTGGGAAATCTTCAGACTTACACTCCCTACGGGAGAACGCATTCATATCTGGCAGAGATATTAGCTTTGTTTGCACCACTAACCTAGTGGAAAAATTGGTTTGAAATTCACAGGGATAATTTTGCAAAATACCCTGGAATTACTGCATATTCAACTTAGTTGTTTCGCAGGCATTGGCACTATGACCAAGAGTTGCAAGCATTAGTTGCCATTAACACAGTTGATGATTTTGCATGTCTTTCTCATTCTTTGACATTATGTATAGATGACAGCTTTTCTGATTGGGAAGATTTTCTGACTAGCAAAGAAATCTTGAAATAGAAATTGTGCAGAGAAAATGGATTTCATTATTTGACCCACGAAGAAATAATCCAAGCCCGGATCCAAGACACAATCCCAGCTCATGTTTATGAACTTCAGTGTGCCTTTCACCATTATTCACAAAACCTGATCAATTGAGATGAATTGGCTCAAGAATTCCTAGCTCTAATAAATCTAGAAGACGGAAGCCCAGGATTATCGACCAACAAATTTGACACAGGCCCAGGACCATCATCAAGCTCCAAAAGAAAAGACCATGAACCTGATGATCCAGACCCACATGGGAAATGCCCAAGGAATAATTAAGCGCACTTATTCAAGCCGCTCATGTGACGATGTGACTAAAGGAGAAAATTTTTCAAGATAAGGTGTCGGCCACCAAAGATTCTCCAAGAGATAAGATTGCACATACTTTTTGACAAAATTACCACACAAGGACGATAAGATTCCCTGAAGATAAGGGTCGGCAAAAGATGACAAAAGAAGTTAACTCTTTATGACTTTTGAAAAAGATAATAGTCTTTTTGACTTTTTAGTTCATAGCCTTTAAGATTTTTTTGTATAGGCAACGTGACTTAACCATAGCCTAGTTTTCCTTACTATCTTGTACTATAAATACTCCCTCGATCAAGAGGAACGGCAAGGCTGGAACCAAGTTTGAGAGTAATACAAACACTTTGAGTTTTCTCTTATTTCAGTTGGGGACCTTTTCCTAGTTTGTCCAAAAATGGGGTGCATTGTGACATGTTCCTGTGAAAGAGGTTGTACAAGGGGTCTTCCGAAAATATCTGAATCGTCAGTCTTTGGCCTCCCAAAATATAAGAAATCTGAATTGTTAGATTTGGATCTGCCAAAATTTAAAAAGTCTGACATATTCGGCTTTTCAGGAATTTCTACTACCTTGTCCTCTATCATCTTGATTTGTCTTTTAAGCTTAGCAATCTCAGCTTTTGGGTCAGATCTAAAGTGTGAAGGAAATATTCCTCGTTCAAATTTATCTAACCTTTTCTGAAGAGTTTGTAATACCTCTTGGGTTTTATTGTGCTGAGTTTCTAGCTTTTCAGTCAGGTGTTTTTATGTTCCCTATAGACGATCCTGCACAGAGTCTATTTTATGACAAATGGTATTTAATGCTGATTTTTGTACCAGTGCATTCTGGCTTTGCCAATTGAGGAATATTTCAGCAATACTGTTGCGTACTGGATGTCCATTCCTGTCAAGCTCTGTGGGAATGTGAACCTTTGCAGAATATCGAACGTTATCGATAGTATGCTCATCAACAGGAGGAAAGTTAAAACATGTGTTACCCATCATCATTACTATGGGTGCTGGTGCTATGGAGATAGGTGCCATCTTTAAAGCTTCCTGAGCACAGGAGTTTGGTAAACCTGGAGATAGGTGCCATTTATATAAATAATTTTTATAATATTTATTCTCTATTTATATAAATAATTTTTATTTTAAAATTGTAAATATTTCTTATTTATATTTAGCAAATTTGCACACAGTTATATGGTTGCTAACAAGTCTCTCTTTAAGGGATACCCTCTTCGCGAGGCCTTGACCAGTTCGCTTGAGGGTAGGTTCCCGGTTCCAAGTAGGTTCTTTGTAATATGTTGTTCATAACACAGTTTTTGTTGTTCATTATTGTTGTTAGACATTCGTCGTAATATGTTGTTTATTGTTGTTATTTTATTTCAGAAATGGAAAATGAACATGGTAATCTTGTTCTCGACGTTAGGGGAAGACTTCACCTGACTGGTAGAGTTTCCTTTGTTGGTGGTAAGACAGTGAAGTTTGATAACGTCGATGTTGATAAGTTAGGTTATTTCACAATCAAAAGTTTAGCTACACGGTGTAGATGCGAGCCGAGTAGGATGTGGTTCATCAAACTTGGGAGGGGTTTAGCTAAAGGTCTGATTGAGATATTCACTAATACACAAGTTCATGAGATGGTTAGTTTATTGTTAGAAGGTAAGTGCATTGACATTTACATTGATGGAGAAGAAATCAATAATAGTGATACTGAATGTGATGAGGTATGGGAGGGGATGAGGATGATGAATCTGTTGAAGATTGCGGTGGTCAGGATGAACTGAATGAATTGGACTTAGACAATGTAGATGTTGTTGAATCTGAGTATGTTGATTCTGATGAAGAACTAGTTGTAGAACTTGAAGGTGATGATGATACTGTTATTTCTAGTCATAGGCATGTGGAAAAAATGTATGACCCCGATTGTGATCATAAGGGCCTGAAATTTGAGATTGAGTTGAGATTTGACACCTTAGAACAGTTTAGAGAAGCTGTTCAGGATTATGAGATTCTAAATTGTGTGAATTTGCAGTGGGCCAGAGTTAATAGTAATCGAATGGAAGTAGTATGTGTGAAAGGGTATCCTTGGCGAGTCTATGCTAGCTGGTTATAACGTGATATGACTGTTGTTGTTAAGGCATGCAATTTGGAGCATGAATGCACTCAATCTTTGAAAAATAGACAGGCAACAGTAAAATGGCTCGCTCGAGAGTTTATTAGAATGAACAGATCGCATGATACTATGAGAGCGAGGGATGTGATTATTGATTTGATAGAGAAGCATTATGTGAAGGTTAATCAGTTACAAGTGTATCGGGCGAAATGGCATACACAAAAGATTGGGAATGGATCCATTGAAGAGCATTACAAAAAGATCAGATCTTATGTTGCGTATCTTGCTAAGAAGTTTGCGTTGAATGTTGCGGATGGGTTTATGTCAGCTTTGAATGTTGTAGTTGTTAATTAGCCTACTGTAACTCTATCAAACTGAATTGCTAAAATTGCATATCCTTCTTCGAATGAGCATTGCGAACTATCTGCTGCTTTACTTTTATCGGTTTCTCTCTAAAAAACATGGCATCTGCCTGGCTGCAACTAGACGATGTGTTGTTGCTAATTAAGAGAAAGAGGCCCCCAATAAGAATAAGACTATGATGTCTTTGGTTACGGCAACACCACCATTTTCGTTATCACTTGGGTTCCCAACACCAGACAAAAAGGATGTTTCCAACCATTCCCGAAGGAGTAGCAACCTACTGCGTGTATGCCTAAATTCTATCGGTTCCTGAACAAAAACTTGATATTTTTTGAGAACAGGAGATGGAAGATGCATCTTCACGTGTTCATCTGGAATCCTCATTCGCTGCAGCGACATTGGCACGATCAGTTCGGATCAGCATTAGTCGGGGACTTGCATCGACCCTTCTCTGCTTCAGGAACTCCTTGGCCTAGGAATGTCCGGGACAGAATTGTTACAAACATGGCCAGTGATTCACCAGCCAAACCATCCAGGGATCCCACCTTATTCTCAAACCTGATGGCTCGGTTGATTGGCACTCCTGTAGGCTCATTTTGCATACACATTCTAGGGGTCCCGGGTCCTGCACCCACCAAGAACATTTCTTCCCTTAAGCGTAAAAATTCATATTGTAAGGCGTTTCCCTTTTCAGACGAAAAGGGGCTCGCTAAGTTGGGGGTTGGGATGGAGCACTAGGCGGGACGTCTGGATGGGACTCTAGCCAGGACATCGGACGTCGGGCGGGATGGAGCTTCTGGCCGGGGCGTCGAGATGGGGCTCCAGCCGAGACGTTGGGTGGGACGAGTCGTTGGCCGGAACGTCGAGCGGGACGAGTGTTGGCAGGGACGTCGAGCGGGGCGGACCTGTCCGTCGGGGTGGGGGAAGCAAGGTGAGCCGATTGTCTGGATGAAGAGGAAGTGTTTTGCTCTAGGTGGGGCGGAGTCCCATTGGAGAAGCAATCGATTCTGTGGGTGGGGTTGTAGAAAATTAGAACAATAATTTAAGGAAAACTTAGTTATTTTAATTATTTGATTTGGGAAAAATAAGATTAAAGGTGGCGTTGACGAAGTTGAAAGCCATGTCAGCGCTATGTCAGACTCCGTTAATGGAGAATGATAACGGATGACATATTTGAATTAACGGAATAACGTCGAGATATAATGAGATATTATCGAAACGTTAGGTTAAATTAAAAAAAAACAGTTAAATTTAGGCTATATTTGACAATTTGACCTTTTTCTTTTAGGAAGAAAAACGCTCGTACACTTTTTTTAATGGGTTGGCTTTATCCGGACGCTTCAGTCGTTTCTTTTTCCACCCTCTGCCCTCCACCCTATCTCCACTTTTATTTCCCGCTATCTGATAAGCGCGTGATCTTCCCATTGATTTTTTTATTTAAAAATCTTTCCGTTTCATTCGTTCCATTCAAAAGATAAACGAACATAACGACAAAATTAAAGGGTAGAATCAATTCAATTTGGTTTGATCCTTCTATATAAAAATGTTAAAACAATTAATATATTTAACCATTAGATATAAACTAAACGTGAAATTATTTTATTTAATTAAATCTCCATTTCTTAAATAAAATATTTCGATATCTTAAAAAAATAATTAAATATTCATCGGTTATAAAATATAAATCGACCCGAATAAATTCATATTTGATCTTTGTATAAATTTTCTTTCGATATTTCAGAATAAATTAATAATTCTATTAATTCTAATTCTGAAATAATAAAAATGATTAATTTTAATATCCACTAAAATAAACACTATAATATTCGTGTCGACGTGTTATGCGCGTGACCCTTTACGTTTTATACACAAAGGCAGTGTAAGTTCATACACAAACTAAGGTAACCCAACATATTAGGATAATGATCTTAAATCATAGCCAACTGTGAGCCGATTACTGTGTAATTCAATCTTTTCATTTAGCCGACATCCCGATTAATTCGGTGCATACATCGACAACATAGTTGGTTATGATTTAATTTGGTGCAAAATGCATCATCAAACATCAAGGGGTTACCAAGTGATATAAGGTGGGTAGTTGTCCCCTGGAGGATAGGAGACCACCACCAACACCATTTGGACAATAAGGGTGGGACCGCGGCCTGTAAGTGCGCCAAGCTCATAAGAGTAAGTCCTCTTAAGTGGGTCTAAACTCTGATGACTAACAGATCACCCCTCTGAACAATCTCACGAAGGATGAGATATTTCCACAGTCTCCTCCTTGGAACTCCTCTAATACAGTTGCACCATTCAAACAAAACACATAACCCTACTGTGATTTTAGATCATCCCGATCTATCTGAAAAAGAAAAAAATGTAGATGCTCACCACGCGATCGGGGATATTACTAGGCCTGTCAAGGAGGCGGATGCGGTCGTGTGTCTCATCGCACATCCTCTTTATCAGCTCTCTCTTGTAGCTAATAATGTCGCCAACTTTTCGAGTTTTGTTCCTAAGTAATGTTAGTTCGCAAATAATTTCGCCCAATACGATATTAAGTTTCAAAATTCATTGACTAATACGATGAAAACGGCCTTAAAGCCGACTTTAATCAAGAAGGAAGTCGGCCTTTATAATGTCGATTTTATCATTCCTAAGCCTTAGTCGGTCTTATAATGACCGATTTCTTTTGACTTAGATCTATGAAAGTTGGTCTTGCAGGCCCAGGAAAGTCGACCTTAGTAATGCTGACTTCCTAGAGGAACTAAGGGAGTCTACCTTATAAATATCGACTTCTTTGGCTTTTAAACACCCGAACACATCAATTCGAGACAAAGCAAGCCCGACCCCCCCGACCAGACCCCGACGCCCCGACGTCTCATCATTGTGTGGTCGCTTGTCTACCATTCACCGTCGTGCGTCGCCTATCCGCTCCTCCGTCCCCCTGTTCGTCATTCTCTTCCGCGACTTTCCCGTGAGGTAAGTGGCTTAGGGTCTGTTTAATTTAGGTTTTGAATTAGGGTCTGTTTAATTAAGGATTTAATTAATGGTTTGAATTTAAAATTGAAATTAGGGTTTGTTTAGTTTAGGGTTTAATTTGTGGTTTGAACTTAAAATTGAAATTAGTGGTTAGGAATGACACCTATATTTCAAAATTACTATATTTTCTTTTTTTAATTAGGATTTAGGAATTACACCGAAGTTTCGAAATTTAAATTACGACACAAAATTAGTATAAGGATTGAATTTGAAACAATATTGTGGTAATTTGCATGTTCAATTGGTAATAGGTATCGTGTTCCAATGTTGTGAATCAAGCTTTTGATTTTTGCCAATGGAAATATTGTCAATGGAGCAGACGAAGTTGATTATAGTAAAGGGACAATAAGAAGAATAGAAGTTCTCGAATTTGGAATTACGGTAGCTTCAAGCGCATTATATGCAATGCAATTGGTTTGCAATCAACAATGTCATTATAGATTGCAACTCTGATACTGATGTAGAGCTTCCCCGAATTAACATGCGAGGAAAACAAATTGATAATTGGTCACAAATCGACAGTTGCTTTATCGCCATGTAGCAGAACATACATAACCACACAGTCGATCTGTACGGGGAAAACGGGTCGGACTACATAAGATGGTACATGAATTACTCTCGTACATTCTTATCTCATATCGGCGTCATGTTGGGCCTAGTGGTGAGTATATAAACTACTCTCGTCATGGATTATAAAATTGTCAAATTAATATTTATTTTGTACAAACAGCTCTTGGCTGACATAAACTTTTGCGTGGAGAGAGATGACCCGTCGGAACTACAGCACATAAAGGGTATTTTTCGAGAGAGCCACGGCTTCTTGAGAGAATTTACACCTATGCGTATGTATGGACGACATGAGTGGATAGAAGAGGCAGATGTGAAGGAGGAGGAGCAACCGGAGGAGGTGGAGCAGCCGGAAGAAGAGGAGGAAGATCAACCGGGGGAGGGTGAGGCTGACATTTTTTACATTGATCAACTTGTTATGCAATCGCAGGAGGATGAGGTGTACTCATCTCTGGTACTTGATCCGATTCCCGTAGATGCCTTTCGGACTCCATTTGCACATGCCTCTTCGTCATCCATTCTCATGACTCAAAGGAAGAATAGAAAGGATCGACCATCCGTAGGTGATGCGGATAACTCGTAGATATCTCAGCTTACTTAATTTGAACGTAGCCGGTTGAAATATTCTATACGTGCAAAAGAAATTCTCGGCGAGAAAATTAAATGGATTAGTTTGTAACAACTTTGAATGTTAACTTTAGATGCTACTCTACTTTTCGATGTTTCAATGTCAACTTTTGAAAAAAACTTGACTAGATTACTTCAGTAGCTTGATGTTGTCATTATTGTGTAGTTGATGAATTATGCATTATAGATGAGAAATCGACAGCTTAGTTTCTTATTTGTTGCAAAACTAAAGCAGTCCGTTTTACTAAGGCGGACTCCCTTAGTGCCTTATGGAAGTTAGTCTTAAAAAGGCCGACTTCTATAGATTTATGGTTTTTTCAATAAGTCCACTAAAGTCGGTCTTAGAAAGGCAACCTCCTTCGTCATTAAAGTGCATTTGTAAGGTCGATTTCACTACATTAGTCAACTTTATAAAAGTCCATTTTTAACATTAATCCAGAAATTTTAAAATTAAAATCTATATTTCACAGAATAATTTTTTTACTAATAACAAACTGGCAATTCGCATGACTGGAGAGGTCGGAGTGTGTTAAATTAAGACGACCATGGAATATTTTAGGGTTTGCGATTTAAGGGGAAGAAGACGACGGTGGGCCCGGGCTTAATCTCGTCATTTCGATCATAAATTTTTTTTAAAAAAGAGATATGAGTATAAAAATGTACATTAAATCTTTTTGGTTTATGTCTATGAAATTTTTATGTTTGCATGTTTTTGTTGGATCCAAAAAAATCGAACAATCGGCAATAATGGACAACCGAGCCGTAACATGCAAGAACAAACAACAAGCATTACTTATAACTCCAAAAGCTTTCACTTTAATGTTTATTTAACGTTCCAAATATAAGTAAAAAAAGAATCCCTCAAATATAATCTTTAATTCGAATTTAAGCGAATGATTTAATTTAATTTAATTTAAAAAAAAAACATGACGCGCAAATCATCTTCTTAGCTTATTATTATAATAAGGAGTCTGAAACAGTAATGGGAGGCCGGAGGGGACATCGTCCACGTCACATTGGATTTGGATCAGCGACATTTCTAAATTTCATTCATTTAACATTTTATTAAGTGGAGGCCTTCGTCTTCTTGTTTCCGAATTTATTGCAACGGAGAAATCTCCGTCACCTTCTGAAGAAAAAGAAAAAAAGGCTCCTTCCACAATCTCCATCACCTTCTTCGTCGTCCAACGAGGAGAAAGAAGACGACGAGGAGGCCGAGGACGAGGAAGAGGAGATCACCTTTTTCTTTCGCGTCCTCTGTTTAGATCTCTCCGCATTTTGTTCAAATTCGGACGGAGAAACAATGGGGACGTTCCAGAGCTTCAGGAAGGCTTATGGTGCCCTCAAGGATTCCACCATGGTCGGCCTCGCCAAGGTCAATAGCGATTTCAAGGTACTGTTTTGTCTCTTTTCTTTTTACCTCCTTGTTCTTCGTCGCGGAAATTGAGCACAAACGAGATTCGCGTTTATGAGAACGCCCTCCCTCTCCCGTGCCTGCTTCTTTCTATTCCTAACGTCTCCAACAGGATTTGGACATAGCCATCGTCAAAGCCACAAATCACGTCGAGTGCCCTCCCAAGGAACGCCACGTTCGAAGTAAATATTCCATTCCCTCAGTTTGGTTCGCATTTATTCTTCTGGATTCGTCCGTTGATTGATGAGGGTCTACGTGTTGCAGAAATTTTCTCGGCGACGTCCGTGGTGAGACCAAGGGCAGACATCGCATACTGCATCAACGCCCTGTCCAGGAGGCTCTACAAGACAAGGAATTGGATCGTAAACCTCCTCTTCCTATCTTTCCCCACAAATGTCATCCCAACATGGCTGGAAATTATCGTGATCGTGGCGGATGCTAAGGCGCTAATTTCATTTGTCGAATCAGGTGGCCTTGAAGACATTGATAGTGATCCACAGGACACTAAGGGAAGGAGACCCGACGTTCAGGGAGGAGCTCTTGAACTATTCCCAGAGAGGCCACATCCTCCAAATCTCCAACTTCAAGGATGACTCCAGCCCCCTCGGTATTATTAGTCTTAATCCCAACACTAATCGTGATCATCCGCCAATCCTGCCCGCATTCATAATCGCAAGGGGTATGGTTTCATATATGTAGCCTGGGATTATTCAGCATGGGTGCGGACTTATGCCCTTTTCCTTGAGGAGCGGCTCGAGTGCTTCAGAGTCCTCAGGTACGACATTGAGACGGAGAGGCTCACCAAGCCATCCGCGAACTCCGCCAAGGCTCACAGCCGTACAAGGCTCTTGAGCCGGGAGGAGCTGCTCGAGCAGCTCCCTGCTTTGCAGCAGCTCCTCTACCGCCTCATCGGATGCCAGGTCTGACTTCTCACGTGCTGGAAAGAAAACAAATGTAAACGACTTCCTTCATTTCACGGATCAATCATCATCATTATTACCGATTTAATCTCTGTAGCCTGAGGGAGCTGCCTACAGCAATTACTTGATCCAATATGCTTTAGCACTGGTACGCCGAATTCTCTCTCAAACTCGTGGTCTAACCTCTTGTTAGACATTTGACATTTTTTCTTTTCGATAGGTGCTGAAGGAGAGCTTCAAGATATACTGTGCGATAAACGACGGGATCATCAACCTAGTCGATATGGTCAGATCCCCCCTCCCCCAACCCCAAAACGATTTCCATTTGCATATGCTCATCGAAGTATTCCTGGTCGCTGTTGCAGTTTTTTGATATGTCCAGGCATGATGCAGTGAAGGCCCTCAACATCTACAAAAGAGCAGGACAGCAGGTTTAATCAAAGCAATAATTAAAAAAAATATATATTTAATTATCTTAATCACTATATTAGAAAAAGTAATGGTTTTATTTTGTCAGGCTGAAAATCTGGCGGACTTGTATGAATATTGCAAGGGTCTGGAGCTGGCCAGGAACTTCCAGTTCCCAATTCTAAGACAGGTAAATTTTGTTCCAAATGCAAATTAAAGAAGAAACTTGTGATCTTAATTACTTGTTTCATGAGATTTTTGTTTAAATTTCAATGTGTAGCCACCCCCATCATTTCTTGCAACAATGGAGGAATACATCAAGGAAGCCCCTCAGACTGGTTCTGTCAGCAAGAGAATTGTAAGAAATTCCTTTCTCTACTATGCTCATTGTTATTGGATCCGTAAAATTATGTTGTTGATGCGTTTTTGTGCTGTCCTTAGGAATACCATGAGTCCGATGCAGCATCCCACGAAGAAGAAGAGCCGCAGCCGCAGCCCCCCGAGTCCGAAGACAAGCCCGAGGAACCGCAGGAGGAGAAAGACTTGGTTACATTAGAAGATGAAGCGGAGGAGGAGACAAAGGAACAACCCGAGGCTGCACCGTTGGCGGACGACATGGATGATCTTCTTGTGAGTTTCCAAGAAGCAGCGACATCCAAGCCCTGCCTGGACATTCTTGATTATTTGTCACTGATTCCGCCGTATTCATTTGCTCGAACAGGGTTTGCACGAAATTCAAGCAAAAGCCACGGAGTTGGAGGAGAGCAACGCGCTGGCTCTTGCGATCATACCACCCGGTTTGTCTCTCGGCAGCAGCTTATGGATACTCCTGACTGTTATTATTACCGGTACATTTGAATATGGGAATTTTTGTTTCACAGGATCGGGTCCGGGGCCATCGTCGGGTAACAGTTGGAGCCTCATCGATGCATCGAGTGGGTCGGGTTGGGAGTTGGCGCTCGTGACTACTCCTAGTAACCATGCCACGGCCCAAAAGGTCGAACCAAAATTGGTCAGTCCCCTCCTACCGTGTCCCCCAATCATCATGACATCATTGTAGTTTCTGTAGTCAAAGAGCGGAATAGAATCCTGAAACGCTTCCTTCTTCAGGGGGGTGGTTTCGACAAGCTGTTGCTCGATAGCTTATACGAGGATGAAGCCGCGAGGAGACAGATACAATTACAGAATGCGGGTTACAGACACGGCACAATGGGAACAGAGAACCCATTCGATCAGGCCCATGCTGCCGCGGTTGACCCTTTCATGATGTCGAATAACGTCCCGGCACCGACGAACGTGCAGATGGCAATGATGGCGCAACAGCATCAGCAGTTCATGATGCAGCAGCAACAGCAACAGTTTGGGTTCCAGCATTCGCAGCATCAACAACCGTACTATTATCCGGTCCAGCAGCCGCAGCAACATCATGGAATGTTGGTCCCCTACATGCCGCAGCCGCAGCAACAACAAATGCCCGGGGGGATTGCATCGAACCCGTTTGCGGATCCATTCCTGATGCCCCAACAGCCGCCGGTCCAAGCTCGGGACAACAACCACGGCCTAATTTAGAGATTATCTCATGGGAGAATCGTGTTCTTTATACAATCAAATAGAAAAAGGAATCCTCGAGTGTAGTTATTGATATAACTCGAAACGTTTTGATTTACATTGTGATTTGGAAAACCAAAATATTCACATACAGTTAATTCTGCCATCTATCAAGGGATGATGTTGAATACGAAAATCGTAATTATTTGCGGCCAAAACACGTCGCGATATAACGGTGACTAACACAGACAATAATGTGAAGAACAAAAACAAAAGCACATGAGCGCGAACATTTACTTTCATTTCTGGAAAAAAAAGTACAAGGAGATAACCAATCAGTCCTTCGGGGTGTTTGAATGATTGTCGTGTGTTTATTACAAATGATTAACCGCATATGTATACTAACATTTGATCATATCTGGACAATAACAGCTAATAAAACTGTTAGCTAAGACAACTGTTATACACATTTTGCACATGTTTTATTTAAACTAACTGTACACTATCTTCTTTGACCAAGTCCTGATGAAGTCCCTATCGAAAATTGGCTAAGTCTTGAAACCTCAACTGGTACTCTTCCTTCGAGTGCTACTTCCTTCGACGAGGTCTTGATCGAACTTCGCTTCGTCCGTACTTCGACATGGCCTCCTTCGACGACTTTGAACTTCGAACGAGTGCTCCTTCGACCGCATCTACCGGTGAACATAGGTTCGGGGTAAAACCGGAAACCGGTACCATAGGGTCAGTGTCAGTACAGGTTCTCGAATAGATCGGGTAGGTTCTAGGTTCTAAATTTTTGAAAACCGACGGTACCAAGTGCGGTTCCAGGTTCTCCCCTCGGAACTAACCCGGAGAACCTGAAACCAAAATTAAATTTTACCCAATCTGTTACTAAGTTTTACTTTCCCCAACCCGGTTCCGGTTCTCCCCTCAGCCATCACCCACACAGAAAAGAAAAAACCAAGAAAAAAATAAATAAAGAGAAGGCCCCGACACGGTACGATAAAAGTAAGAGAATAAATCAAAGTGCGGGTTTCGATAGCTTCTGTCATGTGATCGCGTCAATGGCTAGCCACAAGAACTATCGGTTCTTCTATGTTGATGCCGGGGTCTACCTAGCGGCCACCCGTCACGACCACCCAGCTTTCGAACTCGAAGAGTCGGATATCTACGACAGGCCCAGGAAGGCAGCAACAAAACGAACAGAAGATCCCCATCGCGAACAGAAAGACGACGTCCCCCTTGTCGCTCCAGGTGAATATCCCCGACTGGTCGAAGATACTGCAGGGGGAGGAGTATGAGAGGAGGGGAGGCGGGGAGGAAGACTACTTGGACAAGGGGAGACGCGATTGTATCCCGCCTCACGTGTTCCTGGCGGGGACGAGGATCGGGTGTTCGTTCTCTGTGCACGAAGGTGTGGAGAGGACCCTCAATGGGAGGGACCTCAGCAGGGTTAGGAACGCGATCTGGGCTAAAACTGAGTTCCAAAATTAAGTTAATATTTTTGTTTTTCCTTCTGTGTTAAATTTGCTCTTTGTTTAACTTTTCGAGGGGGCCAACGACCGAGGATGCGATTTTGTTGGACTTAAGAGGAGTGTCATTTGTGCATGTTTTTTTCTTGTAAAACGGTCTTCATGTTACGTTAAACCTGTTCACCTGGTTTTTATCAGAGGCCGATGATCTTCATGTCTGATTTCCCAAAATATTCTTCTAGTTGATGTATTTCTTGCCACCTTTGCAAATGAACAGGGGGCATGGATAGACCCTACACGAACACAAAAATGTACTCCTTCTACAATGATCAAAAGAGAAAATTACCCCCAAACAGTCGAATGGACATTGGCCAAGGGTTTCTAGGTTCTTGCTTTTTCAAGAACCGGAACCGGTACCAGAACCGGCGGGTTGGTTCTTGGGTGGTTCTTTAAGCCACATGGTAGGTTCTAGGTTCTAAAAATAAGGAACCGGTCATTATCGGGTAGGTTCCAGGTTCTACGTCCTGAACCTACCCACACGGAACTTGCACACCCCTAACCATATCTACCATCACAATGATGAGCCTTGCCATCATTGAAGCCCAATATGGCTTTACTGTGTAAACATTTAGCCTCCTTCGTGCGACACTTGTTACCTTTTCGAAGAGTTGTTTCAGCTGTAGGGGTTTTAAGTTCGCCCGCCTTTTCCAAAGAGCATACGTTCCGTCTTCCTCATTCTTCTCCCTCAAGCCAAGAAAACTCATGAAACCCTAAAATCGCCATGTCTCTCATTCCCATCAACACCACTCCTACCAGCGGCGACGGACTACGCTTCAAGGCCATTTTCGAGCATCAGGATCCTTCGTATCCCCTGAGCTTGACGACAGACGTGGCCAATGGCGAGACAACGTTTGATAAACAAGCTCCCCAAGTGGTAACCGTCGGCCCTTTCTTCCAACCGTCAATGTTCACCCAAAGAAAGGTGAACTATAATTACCTCTATCCCTCTGTTGGTTTATCTATTCATCGGAAAGACTTCTCAGACCCTTCCTATTGGAGTAAGCTTTCGAATCAGGATAGTTTGTACTAATTTCCCACAATTAGAACCTCTATGGGTTATAATGAGTGGGCTCGCAAATGGCTAAACATCCGTAAGACAGAATGGAAGCAGCGAGGGATCTACAACACTATTAGGCTATCAATCGAGGGAATACGCTGCAACCCTCGACCTTTGGCTGCTCTGTTATCACTGTGGGATGTTACTACCAAATGCTTCTTCCTGCCCGAAGGTCCTCTAACTATTACCTTGGCGGATGTTGCTTTCCTTACTGGTTGTGATGTATCAGGGGTTTTTCCCACGTTGAGAGAGAGTGACTCGGATTTCCCTCTTCCAAATCAACCTCCAACGAAGATCATTGCCAGATCCATGAGTGTTGATCCGAGCCAATGGGGGACCTAAATGAGTTTGGGTTTTTATTAGTTTGGCTGTCAAAGTTTATCTTCTTTGGCCGAAGGAAATAATTCTTGAAGATGATGTGCCATTTGGCTAGTTACTTGGTCAGGACGGAGACAACTATGGCTTTGACTCCTTTGTTATTATGCCTGATATATCGAGGTCTAGTTGAAGCAACGACATGGATAAATACCAGTGCTCCTAAGTCAATTTCGACGAAGTTTCCTTTCGTATTTCCAAATGTCCATGGAACAGGTCCATTGAGGATCGTGTATAGCTGGATTCACTTTTATTTTCCTCAATTTTGTGGCAACTTTCGGCTTAGAGAGCATGAAAGCGTTTATCATCTATATGGATTAGAGATAATCAGGTACTTCTGTTATGAGCATTGGGGAAGCCTCACTACCATTGTTATCTCGAAAAATTGCTAGAAAAAGACTGTGTCAACTGGCACCATTTTCCTGCCAATTATCAATTCCACCACCTGAGAAAGCAAGCAGAGCCAGATGAATTTTGGGATGCAGTTTTGTCTACTGGGGACTTAGTAGCTTGTGAGACCAGAGGATTTATCTTCGAGGTCTATAATCCTCAACTCTACGCTAGGCAATTCGGATTTGTCCAAAGCCCTACTCTGCCACATTTTAGATCTTTTAACATGGATTTTTCAAGGCGTACTTATGTTCCCTTTTCTCACGAAAGAACTGTAAGTCTCCTTGAATCGATTTCATACCGTAATTTTCCTCACATTGCACTGTATTTTGACTTATGTGGGTTCATCTATAGGTCTTCCGAACAATCAAAAGTTTGACAAAGGAAGTGGAATTTCCATCTCCTTATGTGTCAACTGGAACTACCTTGACCTTTGATGATGGGGTCAAGTGTTTAGAAAGATTAGGGAAGAGTCGAAGTTCCCTGCTTTGGCCACAGAAATTTCGAATATTCCAGATAACTTTCTGGCTAACCTCAGTTCTAAGACGGATAGAGCTTTACTACCAGGTAAGCCATATTTTTGTAACATATAATTATTTGCTGAGTTTCCTCCAATTAATTAGCAAAATAATTGCAACCTCGACTGAAGCTCTTTTGGCTAGTCAACCCAATGTTGTTAGATCAAAGTCGAGACATTCCCCATAAGGATATCTCCTAGAGGTAAAGGGAAAGTTGCTTCGACTTCAAACCCAACACCTAAGCCTCTACAACCCAAAGCCAAGCGCAAGCTTCGAGTCGCGTCTTCGTCAAAGGAGCATACTGTCTCTACGTTCCTCCACTGTTAAAGAAACCTAAAGGAAAGGCTTCGAAATCAACAGCATAGTGACTCAAGATCATCCTTCAGCAAGAAGTGGAGGGACGTCTAAAGGAAAAGAGCTCGCAATGGTAATGTCAAGATTCATTTGGACATTCTAAAGTTTCAAAGGCTAAATCTACTCTTTACTGATGGCTTGGAGCCTATCAGAGGATCATCAGCCCCAAAGTTGACTTCGATGTCCGTGGCAGCATCATCTGGCGCTGCAAATTCTGCAAAAGATCCTCCTCGAGCATCAGCACATGAAGAGGCTTCCACACCTCCTGCGACGGGAAGAATAAGATTCCTTCTCTTGATGATACTAATTCGTAGGAAGACCAAATTCTAATTCCCTTTTGTTTATACATTCTTAGTTGAAGCGACGTTCTCATCGTATCCTATTGAACAGGTCGACTCAGATAGTTCAATCAACCAAGAAGTTATCGAGGCTAAGAACGTCGAGAAGGGGAATGCTAAAGAACATGCACCTGGAGAGGATGCTGACGTAGAGAACGTCAATGAAGGACATGTTAAGGCAGAAGATGCAAACATTGGTGCATCCTCATCGATTCAGGAGCCCTCCATCGATCTTGTGACAAATGCTTATCATAATTCACCACCCGCAGTGGTTGAGGAATATGAGAACCCCCAGCACTAGGTCGACGCGATGATCGACGAAATGACGGTAAATTCCTTTATGATTGTACCCCTCTAATGTTATACTTGAATTTCAAACTGCTTACTTTTGAAATACTTGAAATTTCTAGTCATATGAACCGCCTATGAAGGATGCAGAGATTCAAGAAGAAACTCCTCTCGTCGAACCAGATGACTTTTAGGCCAACCTTCAAGAAGGCCATTGTGAAAATCAAAGTCTTCATGAGCAAGAGCATATGGACGATTTTACAGAAGTAAATCAGGAGGAAGGGCATCTTAATGACGTCGAAGTTGAGGATCCGGAGGAAGAGCATTTGTCGCAGCCTTCGCCCAGAGAGTCATCCTCAGCTGGTCCTCTTGTCTCGGGACAAGGTTTGCAGGAAGATGACCTTTTGAAGGAAATAGATACTCTCCTTCAACGGGAGATCTCCCGAGAATCGACTCCAGGCGATAGTCCACCTTATTGAAGAGTCAACATTTGCACCACCCTTGGCTCTTATTGGAATTCACGGGAATCCTATTTCGATGCGCTCATAGCCAATGACATTTGGGAGAAGTTCATGCAATCGCCCAAGGAATCCTCAGCAAGTCAGCTAGATGAGCTTACAAGAAATCGCCATGTTGCCAACTCGCGCTACGAAGAGCTGTCAAAGGAAATTTCCAAATTTCGAGCGCAACTATAGCGCAATTAGAGTCGAAAGAGCATGAGCTTGAAGTTGTTCGATCTGAAGTGGAAAACAAGGATTCTAGGATCAAAGCTCTAAAAGCCTCCCTCGAGCAAGAGAAGATCGAAAGGGCAACAAAAAAAGCAAAAGCTCCCATCTGCTATTTTATTGAAATCAGTTGCCAAGTCGAAGGAGGAAATTAGGCATTTGATTATGATAATGTTGGAGAAACAAACTTAGTTTATTTGTTTTGATCTTGCATATCGAACTTGTGTTAAGTCTTGCCTATTTGCATCAACACTTAATGCCCATTTCTTTCCTTGAAAATTTAGGTGATCAAGAACGGCAATAATAGTAATCGTATCTTTTCAAAATCTTTACCGTTTCACGAGGTGATAAGGCCAACCTATATCAGGTCATGTATCAATCAATAAAGCTGTTAAGATTTCGAGAATCTCACCACAGTGAATCGGATTATTAAGTTTTTCGAAATCCTGAAAATTAATATCCCGCAATAAATTTTCAACCTATAAATAGAGCCTTTCAGAAGATAAACTTCACCTTCTTCATTCGCCCTACTTGCTTGTTTCGTAATGTCTCGTCGAGAAGCTTTTTCTTTGAAAACCATCTCTTAGAAACCAAAGCCTAAGTTCACAACCTTAAATCCCTTTAAAGCCTAGGTCCACAACCTTAGGCAAGGGATTTCTTGCATTTCTTCTCTCGCCTCCACCTGGGTAGTGGGAGAATGCCGAGTTGAAAAAAAATATCTTATATCTCGTTCATGGTAGAGGAGAACGAGAAAGATGGAGAGTTCGAAATTTTGCATTCTCGACCTATCCCACTTGTCGTAGGGGAGGACTTGGTGGTGCTCTTTAGAAGGATGAGAACAGCAATCGGGGAACCAGGAGGGATTCCAAGGATGCAGTGCAATGGAGCCTACCGAAGGAGTACCATCGAACGAGGGGAAAGCAAGAACGTCGTGACAACCACACCAGCGGTTGTTACATCTGACCTTAGTGTCCACAACAGTTCCTGGACAGTCAAAGTTCAAGTTATGCTTTAGGCTACGACAGTGTAATAAGTTTCTTACACATTATTGTCGATCACTTTACGCGTAATACAGATCGACAACACTATATTGGATTATTCATTTTCGACCGATCCTACCAACTGTGAACACAATTCGGGGCATTTAACTTGCATTTCCCTTAAATATGTCTGCCACAGCGTGGGTCGATGTTTCTTAAGATATTTTCCATTAATTTTTAAAGCATGTCGTTCGCCATTCAAGTTAGACAAGTGATAAGCATTTTTTTAGTACAATTCATCGACTCGAAATGAACCTTTCTAGTTCTTTCCAACTGGAAGTATCATTTTCCAGACTAAATCGCCTTGGACAAAGACTTTAAAGTAACTCATTTGTTATAGTTTCTAGCGACTCGTTCTTTTTGAACTTGGATTCGATTTCAAGCTTAAAACATCGGGATTCTAGTCCTTCGATCTCCAAATACATGGTTTTATTATAATCGAGAACATCCTTATTCTCGTGAATTTGGATTCGAATCGACTTGTAATGAGTCTCGATGAGAAGTATTGCGTCGTGCCCATACACTAGGCGGTAGGGGGACTGTCCAATATTTTCACGTTTTGTAACTCTTATAGCCCACAAGGTATCTAAGAGCAAAGTATGTCATTGTCGATGGTTACTTTCAATCATCTTCTGAATATTATTCTTTATAATTTTATTAGTCGATTCAGCTTGCCCATTTGACTGTGCATAATAAGGAGAAGAGTTAGTTATCGTGAACCCACACTCCTTGGCGAAGTCCTTAATTACAGTACCATTAAACACTATTGCGTTATCAACGACAATGTTTTGAGGGATACCAAATCGATATATAATATTTTTCTTCAAAAAATTGACCACCTCCGCTTGGGTAACATTCTTATTTGCTTTAGATTCAACCCATTTAGTAAAATAGCCTGTCACGACTAATATATAGGCGTCACCCTTCGTCGAACTTGGTCTTATTTCTCTAATGATATTCATAATCCAAGATCTAAAAGGCCATAGTTTTATAATTAGATGTAATAGTGCGGCTGGGACATGAGAGATCGGACCATGTCTATTGCATTTTTCACACCCTCGAGCCATGTCGATGCAATTCTTCATCATTGATGGCCCAAAAACCATGTCTTCTGATGGACCAACATATGTTTGATCTTGACAGGTGTAGACCACATAATCCCTCGTGCATTTCCAGCATTATTGGAATCGCTTCTTCCATATCGACATATCTTAATAAAACGCCATCGTTCTGTTTTCGATGCAGAACACCATCGATCAAGGCATAAAACCTTGCCGATAATTTTAGTTGGCGGGTTACCCCCTTTCCAGGATTAGAGAGGAAGTCGACAATGGACGTTCTCTAATCAAGTTTGGAAGTAAACACATTAATAACGTGCACTATTCCAACAGTATCATGCAAACCAGAGGAAACATGTTGAATATCTCCTCCTAATTCTTGGAATAATTGTGTACTAGGCCAGAAACCAGACGCATGAACTTAACCACTTTAAACAGCGAGATTAATTCATACATTTTATCCAAATACAGTTGTAAGTGCTCAAAGGTACACATGTTAACGTGGTTAACATGGTTAATTACTAATTGTGAATCACCATAGATGGTACAACAATGAACTTTAAGATCGATAAAAGCACGTAAAGTCAAAATGACAGCTTCATACTCGATCGAGTAATTTGTAAATTCATCATCTACTTTATAAGCAAACTTATGGTAAACTTACAAAGGAGACTGTTGGATCGTTCAGGAACACTAAGAGGGGGGTGAATTAGTGTTTATAACTTTTTCGCCCTTTTTCTCAGTGTAAGCGGAAGCGTACTGTAACTCAACAGAGCGTTTCTCAGAATGAGATCTGCTTCGCTGACACCGTTACGATTTTGTCGAGTAGGTTTTCGTACGAGTGTTGCGCGATCGTAATGGACACAGTAGTTTATAGTGGTTCGGTCTAAATCGACCTATATCCACTTTCCACCAACAAGGTGATTCCACTATATAATATAATGGGTGCAAAGAGCCCTTGCACTAGGCGTTTGGTTCTCACAAAGTGAGATTTAGAATCCCGTACAATTGATGATCACTCCTGGCAACGATCAGCTCCTCACTCAGTGGACGTCTTCTCGTTTACAGCAGAATGATGCTTTTCCTCAGCAGTTGGTAGCTCAATGGATTCCACACAGAACGTTGTTGCTTAGATGTAAGCCTGTCTATCAAAGCACACAGACAACGTTATGTTAGAGATTAAATCCTCAGATAATAATCCTTACAGTGACAGAAAGACTTCTTAGAGAGCAGCTCGTTTCTGTTTCACAGAAGAGGATTGCTTCAGCACTTTTGTCGTTCAGCAGAGGATTTCCACACAGATCTTGTCTCTCCTGGATATGAGCCTTTAATTGCTTAAGAGACAACCACGAAGTTGATCACACAGATCACCACAAAGACCACAAAGAGAAGAACCACAAAGAACCACAAAGATAATCACAAAGACCACTAAGAAAGGGTATACATCCTACACTCAGTTCGGACGTGCACGATTACCACAGCCGTGACTCACTGCACTGCACACCCAGTGCCTAGGGTGGAATTTTCTACTCCGGCGGCTTCCACGCAACCTGCTCTACTATCCGTCCCCAGGAGTTCGAGACTTCTGGCGCGCACCCGCAAGTGCGTGTCTAACTGCTCAAACTTCGTAGGTCCGAGACTTCCCTGCGAAGAGAAACGACAAGAACGGCTTCTTGCCGATGGGTTAGCAACTGGTTACTGAATTCAGCACAGGTATTCACTTAGCTTCCCTCAGACGATTCGCCAGCCGCTCGTTAAACACACCGAGGATACCTAGTCCCTCTCACGACGATCAAAGGATCTGACCTCAGCCCCTTGACACTCTCACTCGTAGCTTGCAAGAGAAAGAACCAGGAGACACTTAGCACCTTCCGCTCTCCGTCGATGCACAAAGCTCACTTAGACCACTTAGACCACTCAGACCACTCAGACGCACAAAGGCACTTGGATCTATCGTCTTTGATCTGATTATAATGGAGAAGGAAGCATAGAAAACGTCCAGGCAATCTTCGAGATTTGTTACCAATGTAATATCGAAGAATGTCTTCAATGTGGGAGTGGTAGAAACTATGTATAGAGTGTTATTTCCATTGTAATGCCGTATTTTCAGTACGGAGTAGTATACTGAAAGGCATAACTTCTCATTATTCGAATATTTGACCTCAATTGGAGTCGGAATACGGGACAAGTAGCACACAACATGTTCTTTGTGATTTCACCCTCCTGGGCCAACAACGACCCAATGACTCGTTCTCCGGCAGCAACATATAGAATGAAAGGTTGCCCAACCTTAGGAGACACCAACACTAGAGGGTTAGTAAGATAAGCTTTGATTGTCTCAAAGGCCTACTGATGATCCTTTGTCCAGACAAAATCAGCCATAATAAAGTTGAAAAAATTTCTATTTTTCCAACGATATTACCAATAAAACGTCTTAGATAATTTATTCGACCTAATAATCTTGTATTTGTTTCTTTGTCAAAGGAGGACAAAGATTCTGTATAGTCTTAATCTTTCCAAGATCAATCTGAATCCCCTTTTTATGCACTAAAAAACCAAGGAATTGCCCCGATCGAATGCACATTTGAGGGGGTTTAATTTCAGGTTATGTTTCCTCATGACTGAGAAAGCTTGTCGTAAATCATCGACATGACAGTCATTTGTTATGGATTTGACAACAATATCGTCGATGTATACTTCTTTGGTATGTTGCCCCTGCGTAAGATTCCCAATCAAAGAATCAAAGAATCGAAAAAAAGATTCATCGCTCTTTGGTATGTTGCCCCTGCGTTTTTCAACCTGAATCGCATGACTACTCATTCGAAAATCCCAAAAGCACAACGAAACGCGGTTTTGTAAATATCTTCCTCAGCGATGAAGATTTAGTTGTGTCCAGAATATCCACCCATAAAAGACATGATTGGATGACCAGAAGTTTTGTCGATCAACTCATCGGCAATCGGCATAGGATATTCATCTTTAGGTGTTGCTTTCTTTAATTCGATGAAGTCGATGCATACTCTCACCTTACCATTTTTCTTCTTCATAGGTACAATCGATGATATCCAATCGGTATGTCTGGAGGTTCGAATATATCATGCGTCAAAGAGTTGCTTTCCCTCGTCGTACACACTTTGGCTATACTGAGATGGTATACGTCGCGGTGCTTGTTTAACTGCTTTTACGTTGGGTTTTGTTGGGAGTTTATGTTCCATCAAACTTCAATCTAAACCTGACATTTCAGTATAATCCCAAGCAAAACAATCTTTAAATTCTTGCAGAGTTCACAACATCGAATGTAAAAGTTTTTCGTCGATCATATTACTAATAAAAGTTGGTCGAGGAAATTGTTCTGATCCCAAGTTCATCGTCTTAAGAGCGTCGCACGACGTCATTAATGATTGTAGATCTTCAGAAGAACCCAAGTCAAATTGAAGACAAAATGTCGTTTTATTCATCATATGATGTATTACAACACTAGTCAAACCTTTACATGATTTCAAACCAAGGTTCGACTCATCCTCTTCAGCACGCTAGGCGAGACGAACAACGTCCTTCAAACTGGCATCTAAACACAACCCTAGACTAACTTTAGGCCTTGTTAGTCTATACACTCGTAGTTGCTCCATGACATCGGCGACTACGTCTTCCTTCTCGTCGTTAAGCATCACTTTCCTCTCGGAGGAGTCTGTCGGGCTCCACATCCCGGTTGGTAACTTCATTTCCTTCCACATCATCAACGTTCCCTTCATCATCATCGAGCCCAACAGCTGTTTTTATTGCCTACAGACTTTCGGCCTACTTTTTCTCATGTCGAGCCTGAGCAGCGGATTCAACTTCCTCAGGGACTTCGTTAGAATCCTAACCAGTAGGTACATCGATGTCTGAGTGGGGGGACCTCCATATGTGACAAGATAATCGAAGGTCCCGGATGACTCACTGAGTGAGCCAACATTTGGGTTACCAAGATTCTTCAAGCTGAGATCTTTAACAGTTCTGATAACTTCCCCTATAAAGATTTCAACTATGTTAATATTGGGAGTAGGAATCGATTCAGCCGGAATGACTTTCACTTTCGATTCTAACCAATGCATTAATTTTCGATGAAGAGTAGAAGGAATACCGCAGCCTTATTCAACCAATCTCTCCCTAACAAAGCATTAAAACTAGTCGCAACATCGATGACAAAAAGGCAGTATTCAGAACCAAGCGCCCCACTTTTAGTCAAATCGGGATTGTGCCTATACTCTTGGACGTCTGTGGTCTGAAGGTCTGTGGTCTGTAGTCTATGGTCTTAAGCGTCTATAGTCAAATCGGGATTGTGCCTATAATCAGGATTGAAGCCACTTAGTGACGTCTATGGTCTGAAGGTCATCTCGACTCAAACCAAGAAAATTGAACGTACTTAAAGGGAGAACATTCATTGTGGCTCCATTATCAATCAAGACTTTCTTGAGTCGATTGTCATTGAAATCTGCCTAAATATATAAGGACTGCATATGATACTACATTGAAAACAGTGGGTTTCGAAAACCAGTGAACAGGAAAGCCCACAGGCCAGTGAACAACTTGCGAAGTCGAAGATCCGGGTTACCTATATCCTGTCTACTCATACTTTTGTCCGCAAATTCTGAAGGCAGCATTATCATATTATATTCGATGGGGCCAGCGTTCGGACTCGGAAAACCATCCTTGATATGGATATCCAAGTCATCGAACTCATCTTTACCCAGAGGAGTAGAAGGATCAAATCGAATCATGGGTGGGTCTACGGGGTGCTATGTCAATAGCAGGCTCTTTCGGGTCGACCCGAGAAACATCGTTAGTTTCTCGATCCAACTTTACCATTTTTTCCTCTGCGTGCCTGCGGCATATTTCCTTCCTTCTCTTGTTACTTCAAGAGGTATCAGACCCCTGTTGCTCACTTGTTCCCAACCATCATCGATGGGAGTTCTAACTTTATATGCCTTTGGTCGACACAAGTCATTAGTGAAATCAGGGTATACCTGAATGTGCTGCCTCAAATGAGGATCGTAACCCTGTACAGGAGAAATTACATTATTAACAACATCAACACAAAATATCGTATTCATCTCGCTCGTACCTAATTTTGGCGTCTTTATGCATATGATCTCGAACATGTTGACACAAGTCATGGCAATCAACTTCTGGAAATAGTTGTAAGTATACAGATTGTAGAGTTGCGAGATCAAGATCCTGTGCTTGTGGATGGGACGGCATTTGTTGCACACACCATCAGCCTCTAGGAATTGAGCAATGGGTGGGCCATCTTTGAGCACTCATGCATCGAGCCTAGGAGCAGGTCCCAACCTATCTTTAACGTCTCGAGAAGCATACTTAGCAGCTTGGGTAGCCTGACCTTCAGATATCTTAGAAACATTGATGCCCTTCTCAGTTGAAGCAGAGTCACTGGTGGTAGGAGTTATCATCATGATGTCAGCAACAATGCGAGTGACCCCCTCTGAGGCCTTATAGAGTCATGCTTTCCTTCAGCCAATCTTCCCTTGTCAAACTTTTTAGCTATGGGTCCAGAAGGAAAACGTCTATCAACAGCCCTTATAGGTCCTCTGTGATTGATCCCCAAAGCAGCTTTTCGACCGTAGTAAAATCGAATCACGCTTCAGCTTGATGGGATTGGAGAAACTTCTTGAAAGTGAATCACCTATCCGTGGGATGGGTGTCATTTATATGCCACCAACAGATTTCATTCCTGAGCTTCGAGGCTCGAACGGGGCACGAAACAATTCCATTCTTCAGGAGTCGTTTGAACATATTGTTCACATAAGTTTCACTCAAAACATGTTCCCTACAAGGTAGAATCGACAACATCAACTACGTTTACTTCGAAAGTATGTACCTCACAATTATGGAAAGATTTGTTGTCGACAGAAGCGGGTTCGTCTGGCTCTTTAAAATAGAAGACTTTGGACTCAATCAAGTCCTGAATAAGATTCCTATAAGTTAACCAATCGTGGATCGTATGTGTAAAAGATCCATGTCACTTGCAATAACTCTTCTTCTTTTCCATATCAGTTTGTGCCAGTCGATGTCCAAGTTTAAGCTTGATTAAACCTCGATCTTTAAGCCAAACGAAAATTTCGTCTATTTTATCTACATCGAACGAATATTTGCGCTCTTCATTCGATTTTTGAGAAGCCTTCGCTTTGAAAATTTTCTTGTCTAAAACATCACAGACGATCGATTCTCCTTTGACGAATTCAACCATGTCAACTTCGATCAGGAAAGTTTCAACCTGATATGCCGATTGGCCATTCGATTCTTCTCTCAAGAGACTTTATTATTTAGTGGTCCTGTGGGCAAGATCGAATAGATCTCTGAACCTTTCGCTTTGGATCTTTTTTCGAATCCGAATATCTAGAGCATCCTGTGCTATTTCAACAACTTCCTCCTCAGTAATAGAAGTTTTACATCTACGTCGAGCCTTCCGAAATCGTTGTAAGAATGTTGCCGCCAACTCTCCCGGTTTCTGCTTCATTCGAGTTAATTCGACTATGGTAATGGTTGAATCCAACGTAGCAAACGTCTGCATGAGCTGCTTTTCCATTTCTTGCCAATTTTGGATCGAGTTGGCAGGCAGGTGAATGTACCAATTGAACTCCGAACCGGTCAATGAATTAAGGAACAGCCAAAGTTTAAAAAATCATTATTAGAAGCTTCGCCAATCTGGTGAATGAATCGGGCCCTTTGTTCTATTAGCATCATATCATCTTCGCTAGAAAATCTAGTGAAGTCCGGGATTTTGTATTCCCTCGGATAAGAATAATCCATGTCGATGTAATCTGGATAAGGTGTCCTATAAAAGTTCATCTCTTCCCTTCGCACTACACTAGGAACCATCTGCTCCACCAACCGAGTGACATATTCCCTAAAATCGGCAGGTTCAGGCTACATCGCGGGAGCCCTAGGAGTATCTCTTTCAAAGGGCCTTTCTCTTTCAACTTGAAGCCTTTCCCTATCGAAAGCTTGCCTTTCTCCATTAGTAGCGGGACGTTCCTTAGGTAACTTCTTCGAAAAGGTTCCTTCTCATTGGGACATCTGTAGGGGGGAAACCTTTCAGCATCTTTAACTGTCGGTCGAGTGTAGAAACTCTCTCGTCGACTATGGGGCGGTGCATAAGCAGTTTGTCTATACCCACCCTCATTATCACCGTCAAAGTTATGTCCGAAATGTTGACCACGCGAAGCGGCAGTATAGGGGCCTTTAATTTCCTGTAGACCCTAAGCCTACTCGTTCCAACATGATACTCATCACTTGGTTGAAAATTTCCTTGACCCAAATTCGGATCAAAACCGATTTTGTGCTTTCCTTCTAAAATTGACGTCCTTTTAGCCAAAGTTGCTAGAGAATATTTATCAATTTTTTCAGTCAAGCCCTTGACTTGCCTCTACATATCCAGCAAATTGTCCTAGATCTGCATCTGCATTCTCATAATCACATCAATACTGACGGTTCCTTGAGAATTCCGATGATCATATCGCAAGAGGGACGGATCTTGCAGATTTTTCAGGGCATTTTGTTGCCCATTTTAGGAATCACTCAGAAAGTTGTTTGATTGCCCGCAGTGTTTGTTTCAGAATCACTACGATTCACAGTAATTCTCGCTATGCTCCGCGTTCTTGGCATTCCGCATTTTCACACAAAACTCGTTTTCGACTCTCACTATGGTCGCCAGAAACGTGTTTGCGACCGAAACACGTCGCGACATAACAAGGACTAGTTTGCGACCGAAACACGTCGCGACATAACAAGGACTAACACAGAGTTAAAGAAATGTGGTTGCCAAGACTTTTAAACATACAATAATGTGAAGAACAAGAACAAAAGGACATGAGCGCGAGCACTTACTTCCTTTTTCTGAAAAACAGAGTACAAGGAGACAACCAAGTAGCCCTTCAAGGTCTTTGAATGATTGTCGTGTGTTTATTACAAATGACTACCGCATTTTTATACTAACATTTGATCCAATCTGGACAATAACCGCTAATAAAACTGCTAACATAACTGCTAACACAATTGTTATACATATTTTGCACATATTTTATTTAAACTAACTGCACATTATCTACTTCAACCAAGTCCTGATGAAGCCTTCATCGAAAATTGGCTAAGTCTTGAAACCTCAACTGGGACTCTTCCTTCGAGTGCTACTTCCATCGACGAGGTCTCGATCGAACTTCCTTCGTCCGTACTTCGACATGTCCTGCTTCGACTCCTTTGAACTTTGACCGAGTGCTCCTTCGACCGCATCTACCATCACAATGATGGGTCTTGCCATCATTGAAGCCCAAAATGACTTTACTGTGTAAACAATAATATGTCTCTAACCATGTCATGATGAACTCATTGGGTTCATGGAAATGAAACAGGAAATAGGAAACAGGAAAAGATTTCCCAAAGATTACAACGATCGAACTACTTAGATTTCCTTAGATTTCATAAAAATTTTATCATCCTAAAACTATGGCGGCTCTCCTTGATTATTCTTATATCTCCGACCCCTTTGATTGATTAGGTTCTCACCCTCGACCCCCAAGATTAGATTTTCTTAGTTGACCGGCTTAAGTAGATATCTCAGTCGAACTTAAGTAGATTTCTTAGTCAAACTAGAATAGATTTACCCAATCGATCATCGATTGGATTAGATTTTCCCAATCAATTGACCAAATTAGATTTTTCCAATCAACTGATCAACTCATTCTTGATCGATAGACTAGACTATTCATTAAACGTCTTCTATTCAGATCGCACTTGAAAGCCATAAATTATGTTGTGTAAAGAGATGAATAAATGGATAATGCATTTGCATTGTCATATCCAAATCGAACAACAAACTCATTGGATTGTTCAGGCGCACTAAGAGGGGGTGAATTAATGTTTATCACTTTTCGGTCATTTCTTAGTGTAAGCGGAAGCATATTGTGTTACAGAAAGCTTTACTAGAATAATGAGACATGTTTGACTGTAAGTTACGATTTTGGTCGAATAGATATTCGCCGGATGTATGCACGATCGTAATTAACATAATAGTTTTATAGTGGTTGGGTCTTAATTGACCTATGTCCACTTTCCACCAACGAGGTGATTCTACTATATAAAGTATAATTGGTGCAAAATGCCCTTGCACTAGGCAGAGTTTCTCTCACGAAGTGAGATTTAAATCCTAAAATAAAATAGGAGATCATTCTCTAGACAATCGATAAGCTCCTCACTCTGTAAACGTCTTCTCATTTCCAGTAAGATGATGCTTACACTCAGCAGAGGATAGCTCAAAGGATATTTCAGATAGCACGTTGTCGCTTTAGCATAATCATTTCTATCAAAGTCCAAAGACAACAAAGAAATCAGAGTAAAATATAAATCCTCACAAAATTATTCCGTATAGTGATCGAATGAATTCTCAAGGAACAACTCGTTTTTAGTTCACTATAGATGAATGCTTCAGCACGTAATCGCTTCACAGGATTTCAACATTACTTTTGTCTTCTCTCAATAAGAACTTGTCTATAAGCACAAGAGAGACAACCACGAAGAGTCTCTTAGAATAGAGAGAAACATGGTTTGGTTCCTCACACAGCGGAAACATACTTCTTTCACAATGAAGTCGGGCTATTTGTCCTACACACAGTTCGAAAGTATACAATTACCATAATTGTGACCCACTGCACTGCACACCCAGTGCCTAGGATGAAATTTTCAACTTCGGCAGCTCCTACGCCACCTACTCTACTATCGCTCCAGGAGGTCGAGACTTCTGCATAGTAATCTTGTGCTCGGGAGAACCTCATTTCATTCTTGCGGCGTTCCCAACTCCTTTTCTACCCTGTAGGCACGAGACTTCTGGCGCGCACTCGCAAGAGCTCACACAGATCACAGAGTGCTCTTTGTTCCATTGAACGTATGAGCCTCGAAGAAGACAATCATGGAAGTTGTTTAGGTTCATTGGGATAATCTTCTTGATTTGTTTCCCAAAATGCAGACACAATGGGTCAGACCCACTTGCTCAACGGTTATTGTGTCCAAGTAGGAAAGTTATCGAAGGGTAACTTTTCAGAATTATTCATTTTTATCCATATTGAATAATTAATTTTCATGAAAAATAGTTAACCTAATAAAGACTTATCATATTAACTCATTAAATCAAAATAAAAAATTATTTGATTTGACCATCATCCCTTTCCAATGTCTTGATGGGATAAGAAAATTTATTTCTATAATTAGAGATTATATTTCCGAACATTATTTGAAATATTTATATCTCAATTGAGTGTATTCGATTAAGATAATTTAGACATCCAATAAATGAATCTGGACAATTTGAATTATATTCGACATATGTACACCGAATTAATCCAACATATCAAAAATAAAGCTAAGAGGTAATATTTGGAGGGTAGTAATACAGTAAGGTATTATTGTAACGTAGTAACGCACTCCTCAAGCTTATCATTAGAGATAAGTGTAGTATTACAGTAACACTGTACTAGTGTTGAACAACATAACTTCTCAAGCTCATCATCAAAACTAAGTTCAACTGTTACCAACCACTTCATTCAGCATGTTCATCATATGCTTTCAAGTGAAATCTAGATTTGAAAAACGTGAACGTTGAAAAAACGGCATGGAATCGGATTATTGTTACACACTATCAAAATGTTTTTTATTTTTATTTGATAACTCTGATTCCCTCGGGGGATTTGGAATGATCGAGCAAGGTCCCTCACATGTCCAATTAGGAACCGAAGAAGGATTCACTCATGTCTCCTCCACAGCAACTCGACACCCGAATTGAGGGAGCGGGCCTAGATCCCCGTGTCATCCGAACCGTCACATGAGTACGAGGGCACGAGTGCGTGCATAAAGTTCTTAATATTCAAAATGGTAGAAGATACACTCGTCAACCTGCCTAGATAATTAGATTACTACATCTTTCGATTTAATGAGAATTAATAACGAGATTGAGAACGAGATCCATGCGATATGATTGTTAGGTTCATCAATTGGTTTCTATCAAAGATTTAAGGAGATGTTCTTGTATCGAAAAAATATTATCGCTATTGATGAGGTACGATTGTCCTTTTCGTCTACAGAAATGATTAACAAATAGTTGATGGGTGAAACAGTTGGATTTATTCACGAAGGAATTAACGTTAAGTAGGATTAGATCCAAAAGTAGCATTAATTTAAAGTGATTATATTCCTATGAGAAATGACAGAACTATAAGAAGGAGACAAAAGAAGAAAAAACTATTGCAAATGTCAGTAAAGATAATTATGGTTCCTGAAAATGTACTTGTACCTGGCGAGGTACATGTTGCAACCAAGTCGAATAGACCATTAGACAATGATTGTATTCTCAATCTCAATCAATAGCATACTTTCCACAAGACTTGTCACTGGGTGATGCTTACCGCACCATTACTCCTCTATAGGTGGAGAAGCGCACTCGGGTTTGATGTATAATCATTGGGTGGATGTTTGACATGTGCTTAGAAAATAATTTCACATTGAAATGAAAGAATGCGGAGTAATCGATGAACATTGCTTGTATATTTCGATATCTTTGGGCTTTTCAAGTATGTGTCACCAAAGCGAAAGATGTGATTGATTAGTAGCGATGGGAGGAGCATTAGAAGAGTGACATAATAGTGTGTTGTTAAAAAACTTGGAAAATAAGGAAAGGTGAGATATTATCCACTAATGGTGAATCTAAAGATTGTTATTCAATTTAATCGATAGATACACGTAAAATTTCGTGTCTTTACTTCTCATTAACTATCGGGTGCCTGACAATTGTAGGTTGGGGCGCTTGATTCACGCAATCGACATGTCACCACCATCCACAACCTAAAAATTATATTGGAAAATGAGTTGTAGGATTCTTTCTTCTTTGGGTTTTGAGAGAGACTAACTTAATGTTTTCTCTCCAAGATGCGGGACAAATTTGGTTGTTAGGTTCGATTTTGAGGCATGCGAGCTGAGTCTCAACACTCAGCTCCTGAAATTTAATATTAATCGAATCGAGACGCAGCTTCTCACCCCCTAAATTCATATTTTAATTTATTTATATTTTTACATTATAAAGAAAGAGAGTAAGATTCTATGATCACCTGTGATACGAACAGAACATGTCAAATTAAAATAAGTGTATCTTTTATTTACGGTGGTTTTTATGTCGGTATTAAATTAATAAAGCAAGCTAGTCGAACACCGGGTAAAAGATATCTCGACTTAATCAAGTGGAAATTTTCACGACTGAAATGAAATGTGCAAAATGTTAGAAACACCAAATGTGGAATGTGGCGTGCCAAAGGGACTCGGAATTTGAGTAACGCAACTCTCTTTTTTCTCTTAAAAGCAAAAGTTTAATCTTAAGCATCATTGCCCACCGTCACTTCACGAGATGCGTGTAACAATTACAGTTAGAAACTTTTTTATTTTCTTAAATGAAATTCGGCACGATATATCAAACGAATACTCAATTTAGTTAAAAAGTCTCAATATCTTGTATCTACCTTTTTAGAACGACATACTCTTGTGTAACAGTTGTGTCTATCTTGATCATGACAGACGGTGATGGATTTTTTTTTGTGGTCGTAGTTGTATATATCTCGACGGTCGTTTTGAAACTAAAATGTTTTAAAAAGTTTTGAAATTTTATTTTACCTTTTACTATTTTATTTTATTTTATTTTATAAAATCATTGTTAGGATGTAATTAATTCCCAATTTATGTTTTCATGTGGTTGTCACATAGTATACAAGACAAAACACGATAGCCTATTAAGATATATGTGAACATTTTGGTTGGGCTTTTTCGTATTTCGGGTTTTTATAGTCAATGTAATTTGGATATAAGCTCCGTGTTGTAGTAAGCCCATAGCGGAAGGTCATCGCACCTTATACTTAAAAGTGTTAGATTTCCTCTTCCACTTTTCCTTAATCGGGTTATTACGAGGTATGATAAAGCATCGTGTGTATATCTGATTTCTTTCAGTTTTTGTATCATGAATTCTATTACGATCGATGCTTGTGAATAGAATGACTTTTCTTACAATGAACTATTATTACTTCAAATGGTTTGGCCTATGATCTTCTTAAAAGACGTCTTGAACTCAGACTTCACGGATGGAGGAAAAGTGGATTTGAAAGAGCTCTCTATCCTTTCATAAACCTATTCGACTTGAACTAAATTACAAATGTACGGACATAATTAACAATATAATATTACAGTGATGTACATGCAGAATAACTAGGGCTGTGATCTGATTTCAAGCTCGGCTCGATCTTAGTACCTTGAACAATATCTTACTAAGACAGTTGGATGGTGCTTTTAGAGTAATAGGTCTCGTCGATAAGAGAAACTCGATGGAATCACGGAACAATTGGATCAATTTTAAAACTTCAAGCCAACTCGAAATCAACACCAACAATGTGAGTCATATACCAGTTGATACCTTAGGACACGTTCTCGAACAGTTAGTTCCTTAGAGTACCGCATTCATGAAACCCCAAACGATTTGTTTTCGTGTCTGAAATATTTATTTTCACGTATAATTTCTTAATATGGCCATGGACAAAGTAATCTTCCTCAAGTCTAAGGACGTACTCACATATCTCTGAATCGGGTCATTTGGAACACACGATGAGAAAGATAGTCAAACCCAATCGTCTAAGCCAGATATAGATATTCAATTTCACCCCAGGCATACGCCCAAATTGCTGTAGATTTTTAAGTGTGATCGATTCGATTAGGGGAGGGTTTCGTCGTTTTTCGGTATCACTTTTGATATTCTAAGAATAATGCCTTAGTCAAAACCTTCTAAATGATACCTGTTAAAATTCGAGTTCCTTGAGATGATGGCGAGATTTGTGTTTCATTCAGAAAAGACGAAATAAGATTAAAAACGAACTCGACCTCAAGACTATTTAGAAATTTTAAAAAAAAAAATGAAAACCGTGAATAGCAAAATATTTTCGGGAAATAACTTTGAAAGAAAGCTCGATTTGGGGGAGGGGATGCGTACGAACTTTTGGGCATCCCAAAAAAGTCACGCAGTCATGATGATATATTGAAAATACATGTCAGTTATTGCGTATTCGTCCTCCTATTCTTCAATACCACGAATTTAATTTTGTTTATAATAACTAGGATCAATAATTTTGTAATGAGACAACGTGTTATAATAATTAAAAATTTAGGAATCGTATTCTAATTACATGATATTATTACGTACGCTCAGTTAATTATTGAGTAAAATTAAATTTCGGAATATACTTTTAATATATTTTACGTTGTTTTATAATTCAACTATATTTATTTTTATTTATTTGTAGGCGAGGCGTTCTGGACAAATTTTGTTTCGTCCACTTTTTGTTCTCCGAACTTAGCCTCTTAATTCCACCTTTGGGTAGAATTATTAAGATTACAAAATCGAGTTGTAACTTCCTGGTAAGACGTGATGTTGTCTTTTTTTTTTTTCCCTAAAAGTAGAGAGTATGTCCCGTGTCCAGCGCATACATTACATACAGGGAACAACGTAGTTGCTTGTACGACTACTTTCTTTTTTAATATATTTCTGCTTAGTCGTCCAACTTGGGTCGCACGTATTTTTATTTGTATACTTTTTGTGTTATAAAAGTAAATGTTCATGTATTATCATCATCATCGTCATCATATAAAACCGCGTCTAAACCACAGAGTGAACTGTTTGAGCGTAGAGAAATAGATAGATAGATACGTACTATGCATGTATTAATTTATATATATATTGTTTTTGTTTGGGAGTGTTGGATTTGTCGGAGGGAGGGAGGGAGGGAGGGAGTGATCCCATCTTCTTCATCACCGTCGTGTTTTGTAAACCTTTCCTTTCGTCTGTATGTGTGTTTTTTGTTTGTAATAATTTAATTTCGATCGAAGAACTCGAAAAGACTATTACTCCTCCTCCTCCTCCTCCTCCTCCTCCTCCACCTCCCCAACAAACACAAATCAACTACGACGACCATGAGAAGAAGCACAGAGGCCAAGTCATCGGATATGGTATGCCACCCCACCCACCCCTGTTCCTTACTGTAATGATCTTAGTCGAGTAAATGATTTTGTTACCTATCTAGTTTTGCTACGGAGAGTTGCTTCGTTCCCCCTGGGGTTTTGTTGTTGTCTATGTTTTCTGGGCTCTCTTTTCTTTGTTGATTGATTGGGAATGGGCGTGGCGTGGGTGATGATATTGTTTGACCTTTTTGAATTTATCCACCCGCCGCCCATCATTTTTTTTTTTTAATTCAATTAAAAATATAAAAACTTTTGAATTATTTTTCCATCATCGTGTTCGTGACAAGGATTTTGCTTAATCATGAAAAGTTGGAGGGCCGGGGTTGACAATTTGGTGGAAACTTAATCCCTGGGGTTGTATTTTTAGAGCGTTTAATTTGACTGCTTTTTTTCTTACAAGGATTCACATGGGATGCCCACCAAGGTGTCGGAGAACGACGGCATGTCCAAGGTTCTGCTGACCCCGCCGCTGACGTTGGACGGGGACTCCAACGTTGGCGGCTACGTCGCCCCCAACATCCTGCGCCGTATCCTGAGCTTAATGAACAATGTGAGGCTGGGGTCCGACCTCACCCGTTTCCAGCTGCCTCCCATGTTCAACCTCCCCAAGTCTCAGCTCCAGTTGTTCGGCGAGTCGGCTTACTGTGTGGCCTCCTCGGATGTCCTCGAGAACTGCTGGAAGGCCAAGACTCCCCTTGCTCGCTTCACTTCCGTCGTCTCCTGGAACATCTCCACCACTCGCCCCGCCATCTTCGGGGCTGCCCCTTATAACCCTGTCCTCGGTGAGACTCACCACGTCTCCAGGGGGAATCTCCACTTCCTCATGGAACAGGTACGGCGAAATGCTCTTCCGGTGATCGGCCGGTTCTGGAAATCTTCGTGGTGAAATTTGGATAATTTTTTTCACATGATCTGTCGTCTGTGTAGGTTTCTCATCACCCGCCAGTTACGGCTCTCCATGCGACAGATGATGACGAAACCGTCGAGATGGTGTGGTGCCATCAACCAGCGCCGAGATTCTATGGTACTTCAGTGGAAACAGAAGTTCATGGGAAAAGGGAGCTGAGGGTACTGAGGTTGCGAGAAACCTATGTGATGAACTGCCCGAAACTTCTCATACGTTTGTTTCCAGTCCCTAGTATTGACTGGACCGGCCCCGTGAAGATAACATGTCAAGATTCCGGCCTCGTAGCCGAGTTGAATTACGGCGGTCAGTCTCTCTTGGGACGAAACCGCAGAACAGTGAAGGGAAGGATCCTGCAGTTGTCATCGTCTACTGTTCTCTACGAAATCTACGGGCATTGGGATAGGTGCGAAGATCATTTCTCCGCAATTGTACGACCTCGTCACTTTCATATTCAGAATCTTATGTCGTCAATCTTTGGTAGGACTGTTATGATCAAGGATGTCAACAACGGGAAAAAAACTGAGATTTACAATGCTCGCAACGTGATCTCAAGGCTTAAGGCTCCAATTATTAGGGACCCAAAGGTGCGTTTTAGTTTTGACTTTTGTCTTAGAAATGAATCTCCACGATCCATCCATGTGGTTTACCAGATCTTTCTTAAACGAGCAGGGAATCCGGCCGACCGAATCGGCGACCGTGTGGAGTGAGGTCTCCGAAGCAATCCTTAGGAAGGATTGGGAGAGAGCAGGGGAAGCTAAGAGAGCGGTTGAAGAGAAGCAGAGGATGCTGCGGACACAGAGGGAATCAAATGGGGAGAACTGGGTTCCGAAGCACTTCAATCTGTCTTATAATAAGGAAGATGGCTGGCATTGCTCACCGCTGCAGAACAGAGTCTCTCGGGCTCCCATCGAAGTCCCAGTTTGATGATTCGGAACAACGTCGAGCATCGTCGTTGCATCATAAGAAATGAAGAAACGGTGCCCAGTCTTGTGCATCAGTAGCGTTTCCTAGTAAAAAAATCATAATCTGATAGCAAGAAGGATTGGCGCTTGGATGAGATGGGACATCCGGAGACGACTGCATCCAGCCATGCCTAGTCGAGCTCGGAGGGCCACAGCCTGCAGAGACTTGTGCGGGTATCCCCATAAAACGCCTTGTATGCATCGGATCCCTCCTTGCTTAAGCTCGGGAATGTACGAAATACCACTCCCCTCAATACGTCCCTTTGAACGTGACAGTAAACATAAGACATGATATGCGCGGGCTATTTGGAGATGCTTAATCTGTCAGTCACAATACACAACACAGTTTCAAACATTGAGACCGTGGCAATGCACGCGAAGGCCCTCTAAACTATAAATAAATAATTGCTGCAGCAACAAGTGCTAGGAGAAGTAGGTTGAAGTCTACACTACTTGTGGAGGTTCTACCGCTCTGTGTCAATGCCAGTACACAAAACCCTTAAATAAGTTTAGCGATCAAGACTATATGTTGGCAACCGCGTATCTGTCAGTTTTCCAAAGGTTCGACGATTCTTTCAGCAGAGGAGTAATAGTGAGATTCTAGTTCTTTTAGACTAGCGGCTGCATCATCCACGATACTTGACAGGATGGTGTCCGATTGTTCGGCTTGCTTGTGGAACTCAGCAATCCTTTTCTCAACATGATCGTTGAGGGATGCAAACCCGGAAAAGATTGCAGTCTGCTTCAGCTCGGACACCAACTTCAGCAGAGAGTCAGCAGCCTGGACCTGCATTTCCCGGTATTATGGAGCTAAGCGAAGAGACCGGAGATATTCCTATTCAGTTGGCACCATCTAGTTTAGCAATACCAAAAATGACAACATCCCACCATTTGCGGTGGAAAATAATATCATCAAACACCTCGGAGAATAAGTTTGCATTAAAGAGAGGAAGCGAGTGATTACCATTCGAGCAGCCCTCATTTCCATCATGAATGCCTCTTGTGAATTCCTCACTAATGGTTCATTTACCTATAAGAAAAGGTTTAACAATATATCCTTAAAGATTGGAGCACAATTTTTCATCATACAGGGTTGGCAATAAACATGCCGCTTTTTCAGATAAACAAAAACATAAGCTCATGTAATTCTTTCAAAACTAGATGATATCTAATTTTGTAAAGACTTAGATATTACACTTGAAAAGGTATAATCATCTTGATACCAACAACCACCAGAGACCAGACACATCGAAAATCAGTTTCTAGGTCTTACGAGCAAGCAAGTGCACATCTTCATTGGCTAGAGCAACAAAGCAAACTATGCAAGATGGGACAAACAAAGCTACTATGAAATTGGAAGAAAATCCAGAGTCTTGATAGCCTTTACACTAAGAGAATAATTATCGAAGAAACCCATTACATCTATGGGTCACACATCTTTGAACAGTCGTTCCAAGTAACAGCAGCTTTCCAAATTAGACGCAAGAAACAACACCAGTACGCTTATAGCTTACTCTTACTCGTAAAGATGTTCCATCCTGAGTATTACGATGATTCAGAAGCAGTATCTAAAAGACAGTTTTGATGGCGATGATGACAAAATGCGTGGGAAATGGGGCAAAAAAAAGGCCAGCCAGGGCAGCATACGTACCCTGACAACAGTTACTAGCTGGCTAAAATTGTCTATGATGTTGCCGATGTCCAAGTCCACCCTCTGCAAGAGAACCTTCTGCTTCTGGGCAGCAGCAGCCGCAGCGGCAGCTGTGGGGCCAGTCACACTGCCTAATCCAGTTCCACCTCCTTTATTCATTATCTATGTGAAATGCATACAAGAAGACTCCTCTAATCTGCAAAAGAAGGTTTTTTTTTGTCAAATGAAATAAAATTCAAGGATGATTATATAATCGGATTGACGGATTCGATTGCCAAAAGATTCTGAAGGAGCATAAACGCTAACCAAAGACAATGCCACCTGAAAATCAGACGCAGTTGCGGAAAAGAAAACTTCATTGGGAAGAAGATTTGATGGCGACGGAATTGCTACAACCAACAGAATCGCAAGGCATTAAGCTTTAAAGATCCAATCCCCCTCCACAGACACAACCCCCATCAGGAAACCAAGGGATCAGAGGGGGGATGCCTGGACTTTACAATCTGAAGCAAACTTCCAAGCCCATCCTCCCCACTACCCCAGATTTACCCATCTTTCTCTTCCCAATCTCCAACACTAGGCACGCCCAACAGAAACAAGCAGAAATGGAGGCCGTACATTGTTCATCACCCCCAAAATAGTCAATCAACCAAGGGAAATCGAGGCGCCAACTTACCCAACTAGGGTTGGGAGAGGAATCGGGGAAACGAGCAGCTGCAAGTGCCCGACAAACAAACCCAGGTGGGCCAAAAACCCAGACCCTTCAAGGACAGAAAATCTGAGATTTTAGGGATGGGGCAAGGCAAGAGACGAAGCAGTGACGCCCAAAGAATACTACACGGCCCCGACCTCGGGGGTTTCAGTCCGCTCCATTAAAGAAAGGGACAGCGGGGAGTAACAGAAACGATCGTGCCACGTTATCATGAGTCTTGAATTAAAAAATAAAATAAAATAAAACTATTATATATCTTAAATTATGTTATTTTTCGGTTTTATTTTAAAATTTTTGTTCTTTAATAATGCTAGTCTCCAATTATAGTTAGTGGATTTTATTAATGTCGACTTCTCAAGGGAATAAGGAGGTCGGACTTAGTAATATCGACTTCACTCTGCCACTAGAACTTTATGGTGTCAGTAGGGAGGGCCGACTCCATTTGTTTTAAAACAAGGAGTCGGACAACTTTGGTTAAAACCCTAAAGTCATCCCCGTCGCTAGTCGCCTCTCCTCCCATCCTCGTCGCCACTTGCTCGTCTCGATGCTGTCGCCCGCCTTCGCTCCTCCATCCGTCGGTTTTGGTTTCTCTCCTTCCTCGAAAACTCCATCTCGTTGTTGCATCCCCTCCGCCCCTCCGTCGTATGTTGACAATCAGGTAAGTTTTGTGTTATTTCTGGATTAATTAAGTTTTATGGTACAATTAGGGTTTGAATTAGGATATGATTTAAGGTTTTTTTATAAGTGATAATGTATAAAATCATAACAACCATAAAAGGCAACATATACCACGTATATAAGCCTAAAAGAACAAAGAAAATCAATCGATCTCTGAGATAATGATACAAGAATAAACGAGCCTCTTAGGGAGCAGCAACCGCTCACCAATTCAACGGTTGTTATGCTCCATTCCAAAATAACATACCCAACTTACAAACATCCGGATGAAAGCCAGTCGCCGACGAATGTAGGGAAGGGACGGGATGGGTTGGGATGGGTCGGGAGTGTTGGGGTCGGGGCTAGGGTCGGGGAGGGGTTTAGGATTAAGGCTAGGGTGGCAAGAGAATGGGTGAATTAGGATTTGTTGATTGATTTTAGTTTAGTGCGATTTTTTTTTTTAAATAGTTTGGTGGGATTTTGGAGAAACAATTGGCATTTGGATCTAAACTGCATTAAACGATAGTTAAGATATACATTAACGGCACGGGTATAACGGAGGATAATTTTAAGATAACGTCGTTAAGTTACATGGAGATATTTTTCAAATTTTAGGATAAATAGAAAAAATTGGATAAGTTTAGAATATATTTAATAATTTGACATAGATTCACGTAGGCCTTTGTTGCCATGTCAGTGTCACGTAGGCCGTTGAGATAACATCTCAACGTTGGGATATAAGATGACATTTTTCAAATATTAGGTTAAATCGGAAAAAAAGTGTTAAAGCATAGGATATATTTGATAACTTGGAAGAAAATATGTATAAGTAAAACCTTTATTTAGAAAATTAATTAATTTATCTACTTTGAATTTATAGAAAGTTGTATAATTTTTATTAAATTATAAGCAAAATCTATTGTTTTACTATTTAATTTATCTATTTTTTTTAAATTGCAATTTGTAATTCCTCCTTACTTTAATTTTCAGGTTCAAAATTATAATTTCGAAAACTTTGGAAAAAAATTACTTACTACTGAATTTCTTTCTGTTGTACCGTAACAAACGCCAACTAATCTAAAAGCTCGAAATATTAGGTGAAAGCGTGGGATACTATATATTTTCATTTTCAACACTTCCCTTCAAACTAAATCGAGCTGACGTCTTTGGCCATTTTTGCGATTCACTTGTCCAGGTGTTAGGCGGGCTTCTTTAGCCCTAGGGTGGGCTTTTATGGACTCTTTTCATTTTTCTAATCTTTTTTTTTTCTTAATTTTCGCGTGGCGGGCATGAACCCTCGAACACCAATTGTCCGCGCGAACTATTAGGTGAAATCGTGACATACTATATATTTTTATTTTTAACACTTTCTTCAAAATTATCGTAAGTCACATTAAATAACGACTTAAACGATAAATAAAAAATTTTTCAAATTACAATCGTAATTGGTCAGTATTTTTTTATGGATCCATACTAAGCTCCGGAAAGGACACGGGCATACCAGACCAGAGCAGTTGGGAGGGTTAGGGACTATAAAGGCAAAATAATGATTTATTGACACTAACATTTTATTTTGTCATTAATTTAGTTTGTAATATAATTTTGTCACCAACTTTCGTTTTTATTTTGATTTGTCCAATCTTGAATTTCTTCTAACAAAAGCCAAACAAGGCTTAATAGAGAGTTATCATTCAAAAACTAAAATATAAAATTTTAAAAATAATAAAATGAGAAATAATATTGAAACCTCTCATATGTTATTTTATTTTAAAATTTCGATGGCCGGATCAAGTGAGTTGGAAGTCAAAGTTGGACGATAATTGTTAATGCTGTCAAAAATATACAAAATCGATGAAGGCCGGATGATGGCTCTTTTGAGAGGGCGCTGCTACGGGTGTAAAGAGGATTATGAGGAGAAGGAATGAGAGGTTGAAGCTCCACTATTATGGGACACGGGTCCGACTATATTAAAGCCTTGTTTGGCTTTTGTTAGAAGAAATTCAAGATTGGCCAAAAAATAATATAAAAACAAAAATTGATGACAAAATTATATAACAAATTAAATTAGTAACAAAATAGAAAGTTGGATTAAAATCATAAACGTATATTATGCCGACGATAAAATAACCTCGGAATTTTAAAGCTAAGTTGAGGAGATCCTTTGAAATAGAAAATGAAAATACAGATTATTGTAAAAGTATTTTTTTATATGCATTCTTACTGTTTATTTTTTCTCAATGCTTTTTAATTTTCATTAAAAAAACTGTTTTTTAACGTGTAGTAACAAATAGGTTGAGCAGATTTCGGGTAAATCATTCTTTACAACTACTACTAATATCTACAACCAGAGAAACCACCGAAGAAATTTCCTCTGCCGGTACTGTTTCTATGTCTACACTTTCAAATTTTTTATTAAAGATTAATAAAATATAAAAAGCACCTAAAGTCCCGTAAATGTACGAAAAATTAAATATTGTTTAACATATTTATGGGAAACGATGTCTATTTTTTTTTTTTATATTTACGAGGCGTGATACGAGTCCATGAATAATACGAAAACACACTCATTTCCTATAAAAAAAAAAAAAACACGCTTACCCTATAACAAACCATGAAAAGAACTCCCCCATAGGTACGAAGCTGATTTCAGTTTTTTGTACAAATATACGAAAGCTGACTCGACTTTCGTACATTTGACGTAGGCACCTACATTAATTTTGTACACTTTTCATTCATTTGTATCGTTTTGTACGAAAAATCTTGTGATATGTACATTTTTTGACATTGTACATATTTCGTACATGTGTACAATTAATGTACGAGTAATGTATATTTGTACATTTTTCGTACACTTTTGTGAGTTTGTAGGCTAATTTATGTACATATGTATGAAATATGTAGGAAATAAGACAAGATGTATATCTTTTGACATTATACAATAAACGTACGTGTGTACAAGTATTGTATGAATAATGTACACGTAGACTTGTCATACATTACTATGGAGTTGAGTGGAAGTTCTTGTACATATGTACAAAAGATGTACGAGCATAAGAGGAGGTGTGCATGTTTTGTAATTATACATTATTCGTACATATATACAATTAATGTACGAATATTGTACATGTACATTATTCATACATTACTCTTAGCTTGTAGGGAAATTCTTGTATATATGTATGAAAATAAGAGGAGTTATACAAGTTTTGAAATTGTACATCTTTCGTACATATGTACATGTAAATTATTGGTACACTGCTCTAGGTTTACCGGAAATTGCTTGTACATATATATGAAATATGTACGAAGTAGGAGGAGGTGTACATATTTTGACTTTGTATTTTTTCGCATATATGTACCACTAATGTACGAATATGTACCACTTATTTTGTACATATGTACAAAAATTAGCCAACAAACTCATAGTAATGTACGAAAAATGTACAAATATACATTACTCGTACATTAATTATACACATGTACGAAATATGTACGATGTCAAAAAATGTACATATCACAAGATTTTTCGTACAAAATCATACAAATGTACAAAAAGTGTACGAGTAAGAAATTAATATCGGTACTTACGTCAAATGTACGAAAGGCGCATCAACTTTCGTATATTGGTACGAAAAGGTGACGTCAGCTTCCTACATGGCGGGACTTTGGCCGCGTCCTCCCCTACCTACCAACTACTACTACTCGACATGGACTTGAAAATAAAAAAGGAGGAGAAAATGTGAGATTTAGCAAAAATTAAGGGAGCGTTGGAGGAGAATTGCATTCGTTCTCTACTTGGGAGGAGGTATAAATGGCATCTCTTTTTCTGGGAGGAGTGTGGTTTGTTTAATTGTTTTCCTTCCTTTTGCTTTTTTTTTCCCCCTTTTGCTTTACTTCCCACTTGCTTTATTATGATAAGCCTTTCTCGTAGAATTTGTATGACAAGCAAATCGACACATTTTAAACATTAATAAAGAGAATTTTCAAATGTATCATTTACAAGAATATGATATACAAAATGAATCAGGAATCATTGCGTATTAAAATAATTTTTTTAAAAAAAAAACGATGATCCAGTCGTATTAAAATTCGTGTATCGGTAATTAGGAGTTGGAAAGTTTTTTTTTTTAAGGAATTAGTGACATAAAATGGCAAAATCCTTTTCTCCGTACGAGTCATCCCAAAATAAGAAAGAGAATTTAATGAATAATTAACCATAATTAAGTGATGGACTTTGATCCGTTCCTTATTAACGAAATATTTCACCGAGAACATTTTAGTGTTTGCCCGGGGGGGGGGGGGGGGGGGGGGGGGGGGGGGTCATTTATTATAAACCCAAGCTGACAAAAGGAAACAGGGGAGGGACCATTTAATGATATTAACATTAACCTTCAGGAAATTAAAAAAAAAAAAAGGAAAAACAAATCCAGTTCCCAGAACTGTGAACTCCTCTGACTCCATGTGGTTATGAGATGAGATGGGATGTATACACCCACATTTTTTTAAAAATATTGTTCTATTATTATAATATATATATATATACCAACTGTTGCGTTTCCCCACTCTTTCTCGTTAAGATAGAATTCAACAAATATATTTCCCGATAAAAAAAATGTACAATTTTTTTTTACAAGAAGAGATTTTAAGGGAGTTGGATGCATCTTTTGTGGTACTAAATCTTTTTTTTTTTTTTTTTGGGTACTGAGTTTTGGGTTTTGTTTGTTTGGTCCTTTCTCATCTCTTTCTCTGCTCGTCTTTTTGACCGTTGCTGTGTGTGGGTGTGTGTCTCTCTCTCTCTCTCTTGCTCTCTCTCTCTCTCCTTCTTTCTTTCTGTGTGCTGTTTTGGTGCGGGGGTGGGGTGTTCATCGCAATCCCATGCTCAGCTCCTCCTTTTCCTTTGAATCCACACCCTCAGCACTGCCGAAACCCACTTCGCATTTCCGTCCGTCTCCCCCCTCTTCATCACAAAAAAATCCCAGCTTTCATCCTCCCGGCGTTTCCAGCCCTCTCTCTCTCTCCCTCTATCGGTGTGTCTCGCATGCCTGCATTCCCCGCCCTGTTCTCAATGATGTTTCTTTGAGAAAGAAAGAAGAAGGAGAAGGTTTTGTTTAATTGAGGAGGTTGCCTTTTTCTTTTCCTTTTCCTTTTTCTTTTTTTTTTCTCCTTCCTAGGCCTGTAATTTGCAAAAGGATTCCGTCCCACTTCTCCTGTTATCTCCACTTCTTCTCCTTCTCTTGTTGGTATTATTCCTTTTCCACACCACTTTTTTCTGGGTACCATTCGCTGAGCATCGCTCCTGAGAGAAGCTTCTTATTAAGGTTTTCCCTCTTTAACTTTGCTCCGAAAAAATCCCTACTTTTCTTTAGCTTAATTCCAAGAACAAGGAACCAAAGAAAAACAAAAGGCAGACAAATCTCATATTAGCTTATTTTTATTGAACAAAACACCTGACCATTTTTTTTGCTGGTTTTTTTGGTGGGTTTTTCTTTTTTAGACCCTGTCGTGTACCCCCCCCCCCCCCAACCTTTCCTTCAATTTTTTTTTCTGGGTAGAATTTCTTCATTCCGATTTGCTCTCCGGATTTCCTGTCTGTAATTCGAGGTTAATCCAATTTCAAGGTTTTGGGTTTAAGTTAATTTTAGTGAGGGAGGAGGGTGAGGCACATGGGCTGTAGTTGTTGTTTGTTTGTTTGTCCTTAAATCAGTTTTAAGAACCAAAACACTGAAAGACAAAAACCTTGTGATCTTCCGTTACTGTCTAGTGTGGAGGGGTTTTGTCTCGTTCCTGGGAATCTCTGCTTCTGTTTCTGTATCTGTTCTTCCCCCCCATTTGCTTTGTTTCTGGGTGATGCCAGTCTTGAAATTCAAGGAAAGCACGTGTTGGTGTAATGAGAGATTTGTTTTAGGAGATAAGTGTATTTGAATAATAATTACACTACGGTGTTTGTTTTCTTTTGGGAACAGCTCATCGGTCCTCTGCACTACACTTATGAATCTGGTTCTAGTGATTCCCTGGCGAGGCTGCTGCTGCTGCTACTGTTTTTGTTTCAATCTGGGTTTGGGTTCGGGTTCGGATTTGTAAACGAGGGAGGGGAAGCGAGAGATGGGTTGTTCTTCGTCGAAGCTCAATGATGAGGAGGCGGTCCGATTGTGTAGGGACAGGAAGCGATTCATTAAGGATGCCGTCGAGCAGAGGAGCCGATTCGCCACTGGGCACATGGCTTATGTTCAGTCCCTGAGGAGGGTTTCTGCCGCACTCCGGGATTACGTGGAGGAGGACGAGCCCCGGGAGTTCTTGCTCGATACGCTGCTGACCCCTGATTTCACGCCCGTGAAGAAAGGCAACTCGGGATTCATTACATTCTCGTCAAGGACGGTGTCCCCGGCTCAGTTAGAATCTCGGCCCAGGTCAACTATGAGGGTGCATTATCTCAGGTCAGGGGGCGACCCGGCAGTGTCAGTCACCGAGAGGCCACGGTCTCCTGAGACAGCCCATATTCAGACTTTTTCTCCCCTGCACCACTACGGATTCTTCGGTGCCCAATCGCCTCCCATGAATCATTCCTACGAGAGGTCCTACATTCCTCCACCATCGCCTCGGAATTCTCAGTGGGACTACTTCTGGAACCCGTTTTCGTCGTTGGACAATTACGGGTACCCAAATCGCAGCGGTGTGTATCACTCTGCCATGGATGATGACGTGCGAGGACTGAGACAGGTGAGAGAAGAAGAAGGCATACCTGAGTTGGAAGAAGAGACCGAGCAGGAAGAGTTTGATAGGCACTCACACTTCAGGGGAGAGCCTGTTCGCTCAAATGGGACGGGGTTCCAAGAGTTTGATAGACACTCGCACTTCAGGGAAAAGCCTGCTCGTGCAAATGGGACAGGGATCCATACAGATGATGTTGTGGTCGAGGATGTCGAGGTGGAAGAGGAAGAGGAAGAGGATGGGACTGATGAAGAGTACGAAACAGATGAGGAAGTCAAAGGGCCCGACTTAAATTGTGGTCTACCGGGTTTAAATCGTGCTCCGGTCACAGAAGTGTCGCAACCTCGAGCTGCGGGTAAACTTGAAATCACTAATCAGGAGGGTGCGGTAGGTCACCATAGCAGTAGTAAGGAAGAGGCACCAGGATTCACGGTGTATGTTAATCGTAAACCTACGAGCATGGCTGAGGTGATTAAGGATTTAGAAGCACAGTTCACAATTGTTTGCAACTCGGCGAGTGAAGTCTCATCACTTCTAGAAGTAGGCCAAGCGGCTCAGACGACATCTAATGAACTTTCTCGTAAGAAATTTACCGAGCAAATAGATTTCTAGAGCTTCGAAATTTCAATGTTTAGGAATTATAAATTTCTTGCTTATGTGCAGCAATGAAGATGTTGAATCCTGTGGCATTATTCTGGTCCGGTTCTTCCCGTTCATCTTCTTCAAGATTCCAAACTAATCCATCGAGTTTGAAAGATGACAGCTATGAGAGCAGCAGCGACCTCTCGGACGAGTCCTCTATGTTCTTGGGTGGTCATCATTCGACACTAGATCGACTATATGCATGGGAGAAGAAACTCTACGAAGAAGTCAGGGTAAACCCGGGAAATATGTAGCAGAATACAGTTTGATCATGCAACCGAGGACAATCACAGTGACCGAACCTTTTTCTTGGGTGCAGTGTGGTGAGAGAGTACGGATCGCATATGAGAAGAAGCTGATGCAGCTTAGAAGCCAAGATGTAAAGGGAGATGATCCTTTGTCCCTTGATAAGACTCGAGCCTCGATTCGAGATTTGCACACCCAGATGAAAATTTACATTCATTCAGTCGAAGCCATCTCAAGGAGGATTGAGACATTACGAGATGATGAATTACTGCCTCAGCTCACTGAGTTGATGCAAGGGTAGATCAAACTAAACGATCTCAAATTTTTATGTTTTTTTTTTTATTCCATCATCGACAATCTGGGTTTTGATGCTTGCAGATTATCGAGTATGTGGAGGGTAATGGCAGATTGTCATCAATCACAGAAGCGGACCTTGGATGATGCAAAGGTTTTGCTGGCTGGCACGCCGTCAAAGCTCGAGGCGAAGAAAAGATCTTACATTGCCAGTACCGACCCGAATCGGCTGGCACGTTCAGCTTTTAACCTTGAGTCAGAATTGAGAAACTGGCGAGCCAGTTTCGCATCTTGGATTGGTTCTCAACGAGCGTATGTTGAATCTCTCACTGGGTGGCTCCTCCGATGCATGAGAGTCGATCCCGACATATCGAAGCTCGTGTTATCCCCTAGACGATCTGCTGGCATGCTTCCTATCATGGGACTCTGCGTGAAATGGTCAAGGTTTCTTGATTCTCTTAGGGAGGCACCGGTGCTCGACGGGCTGGACTTCTTTGCGGTGGGAATGGGATCCATCTATGAGCAGCAAAGAAGAGACGATTCCTCCCGAAGGAATTTAGGTGGGTCGAGAAGGTTTGGGGGAGGTTCCACAGACGATTCGTATGGTAGTATGGCTATGGTTGAGGTCGGTCAGGTGGAAGAAGTAATGACCCCAGAGAAGATGGCCGACGTCGCGATACGGGTTCTGTGTGCCGGGATGTCCGTCGCCATGAGCTCGCTCGCTGATTTTGCTGCCAGATCCAGCGAGGGATACTCTGACCTTGTGAAACACTGGGATGAGGTGAAACAACACAGCAACCCCGTGACAATATAGATCTTTTTTGCTCTCGTCTCGCCTGTCTGTTCGATTCTCATCGATGTAACTAGTAGAGTTTACGTACTTAGTTCAGGGCTTAGTAACTTAAGGTTGTCCGGGTTAGCGAGGAAGTTAATTTTGTAAATGTAGGGGAGGTGAGATTCTGTTGCGGCCGTGTTTTTATGTCAAGATGCTGCGAGGCCGAGCCTCCCGTGTAGCGTTGGGGATCGTGGTTCTGAAGTCCTAATATTATTGCAGAGGAGACTTGACTTGATATCCTAAGAATTACTAGCAGTTGATATCCTACGAATTACTAGCGGTGGCTCCAACGCCATTCCATTCCACTTCACCAGATCAGGGACAAGAATCGTGGCCGCCACGGCCAATCGGCCTTTGCTTTACAGGATCCACAAGACGTGACTTCATTAGATGCAGGCTGGCAGAATCTGGAAGCCCCTTGCGGGCACCCTGAGCGTTATAGCATGATGTGCGAGCAGGCCTTCCTCTGGTTACGGGGCCATTGCACCTCAAGTCGATGTCCTTCATCCTCACGTTCTTGCAAGGCCAAAGCGGGCTGCATGACAAGCTGATGGCATTCTCCATCACCGATGTTCCCTGAATGTAGCGGAAGAATTTGATTTTCTCTATCAGAGCCTTCGGGGAAGCCTGATAGGGAAAAAGACAGAAGAAACAGACAGTCGACGACAAAGAACTGGCAATCTGTCCGTAACCGACTCATCGGCATCACCTTAGGTTTGTAAATGCGGCTGGGGATTACGCGCTTGTACTCATGCTTCGAGAGCTACTCGATTAGCTACGGCACCCGACGCATTCCCCCAAGGATGTCCTAAAGTGCCTCCGCCAAATTATAGTACGGAATCATCTCCAAAGATCTCGGTCAGAGCAGGCATATGCCAAACGTGAATACCCCCAGAAGCTACAGGCAAAACACCTGGTAGAGAGACCCAATCTTGAGTGAAATAAATACCATGGCTTCGATCTTTTTCAATATAATCAAAACGTAGTAAATCAACAAATCCCAAAGTAATTTCTCTTTCTCCTTCAAGTTTACCTACTACAGTACCCGCGTGAATTTACGAGGCCTAAAAAAAAATAGGCTGATTCGGGCTGGGCATACTAGATATTCTATTCTTTTTTCAGCTCTTAAGGAAGGCCATTTCGAAAAAAGATCCACACCCAAGTTCCATAGCCTTGGGTCCGCTATCCCGATCATGATTTTCCTACCCCTATGGGAGTAGGTCCTTCCCCTTTTTGGTCGGTTGTGGGCGAGGAGGGATTCGAACCCCCGACACCGTGGTTCGTAGCCACGTGCTCTAATCCTCTGAGCTACTGGCCCCGCCCCGTCTCCACTGGATCTGTTCTCGGGAGTACCCTAAAAAAATGAACCTTTCCTCTCCCCAGGATATAGCAATCTCTTTTGGATTTAACAATCTAAGCAGGAGACAGCGACTGGTCGATGATGATGTGGTTGTGTCATTATGCATCACGATATTCTCTAACAGAAGTTGTAAGTGTTGTTCCAGAGAGGAGACTTGCAGTCATGATCCTAAGGCCGTTCTGAGTCCATGAGAGCGTGCAGTTCCTCACCCTCACCCCAGCGACATCCTCCTCATCCGGGTAGTTCCCGAGGTTACCGATGCTGATGTTGTGGCTGGGTTCACAATTGATGCTGTTGATGTCAATATTCTTAGAACCAGGCCCAAGCGAGATGTAGTCATCTCCAGCGTTGCTCAGTGCATAGAAGATCCCCCCAAAGACGAGGAAGGGCGTATTAAGCGACGCCCCCATTTTTTGAGTTTCGATAGAAATCAAGTGCTTTCTGGGTCGTCTCAGACTTTGCAATTGGGCCGGTACTTATGGATTCAAAGGTACACGAAGAGGGACGCCACCCCCTCGAGCTCCTGATGTCGATCCCGTCCATGTTTGGCCTTTCGTCCGGGGCAACGATCTAGATGTTGAGGAACTTCAGGTTGCGGAATCCGAACACGATGAAGTGCAAGTTCTTGCTGTTGAATGGACCGGATTGATGCGTTGGTAACGAAGTCAAACCTTATTGACTGTCAAAAACCATACACTACAATTTCCAATATAATTTAATCCAATTTCTGAATATATTATATTACTAATGCATAAATATAACCAAAAAAGGAAAATGGGAAACATCAAAGAAAGGAAAATTTCAATACAATACCACAATTAATGTTTTCCAAACATTATATCATGCACTACGCCGGTTCGTTCAAAGTTCGGTTCGAACTCGACTTTGACCGAGCTCGAGCCAGTTCGATAACAAAAGCGAGTCGAGCTTGAGCCTTAATATTTATATCTCGGTAGCTCGCAAGCCGTTTAGAATTTAGACCAATCAAGTTTTATTTATGTATGCTTTCATATAATAAATATGAATCATTTATTAATAAATATATTTTCGAGCTAATTGAGCCGAGTTCCAGCTATGTATGCTTTCGAATCAAGCTCAGTTGTCGGACCAAATTTATGCTCGGTCTAAATTCGAACCTTATGAGCCGAACTCGAGCTCAAAGTTTTGAACTTGAATTCGAGCTTTGTATTAGTGTTATCAAGCCGAGCTCGAGCATAGAAGGGTTCGGTCTCGGATCGGCTTGTTTTCACCCCAATTATGCCCATAAATGTATCTAAAATTTCCAAGAAAAGAAATATCAAGAAGAGACGCGCAAAATATACCAAAAAAGTGGTAGGGAAATTTTGGAGTAGTTTTTACCACTATGATTCTAAGCACATTTGTAAAGTCAGGCTAAAGGTCCCTGGTCGTTGAACATACACCACCGCTGATCGTTAGCACGTTGAACATGATCCATTGGTCGAAGTTGAGGGTGATCGTTGAGGGACAAGTCTTAAGGGCGCCCTTCAACCTGACAGGATAGTTCACTTACACTACCGTACAAACTTTATGGGGAAGAGCTTGTACGTGCCAGGAGGCACGCAGCTGTTTGAAACTCTAATCTTTGGGCTCAACCATCGACTTGGACTCCTCACACATAAGTTAAAGGAAAGTGTGAATGAAATGCCTAGCCTTCACTACACATCGATTAGGTTCAAGTTTCCTCCTAGTTAACATGTTCAACGGAGAGGATATAAAATTCATCTTTAATTTAATTCCGTAGTTCTTCAATGAGATCCTCTTAACAGTAAGGAAATGATAATCTATATTCAACCGTAGAGAGCAACTGTAAGATCCACCCTAGCATGAATCAGACTCTCCCACCTTCCAATCAAATTCTTTGGCCATGAAGGCATGTGAAAAATAGAGAAAGTAATAGAAAAGCTTATCAAACTCAATCCCAAACAGACTCCCTAGTCAATTTCAACATAACTCACGCATCCATTTTCATTAACTTGGACCAACCATTACCCAACCACCTGTTTGACAACAGTAATTCTGGACTTCGAGACTTGGGAACAACCTATGGATATGACAGGACTAGAGGCCTGAGATAGGTTGAGGTTTCGAGCGAAGTGATCCAGGAAACACATCGGGTTAAGGCTGATGGGCGATAGGGCCGCTGGGCGAAGAACTGTAAGCGACGATGACTTGACAAGATGAGCAAAGAAAAACACATCGAATGTAGGGTGGTGGATGAAGCGGTTGTTTGCTAAAGGACGAGAAAAGGAAATTTGAAAATTCGAAGACATAGAAACTACGAGGCTTAATTAGACAAAGCAATGTCATAAATATGAAAATAAAGGAATAACAACGCTCAGATTGGCAAGGAAAAGATCGAGATACTTAGGAACATCGAAAAGTTATACATAATAATATTTCCTTTCCATAAATAACTTAGGTAAATATGTTTTATTTTGTGTTTTATAGAATATACATAACACATTTCAACATCAGTCATAACTGATAATACATTCAATATTCTCAAGTTTTCTTGCTCTCTTGCGTTTAACTTCCTCGATGGCGCTCATAGATTTTCCACTTAAGGGAGTCATTCTGATTTTCTTTTTCTTTACGACAAAAAGACACGCACAAACCTACACAAGAACTTGGTGTTCAAAATCAAATATTTTCGGCGTTTGACCTGCACGGGCTTAACGGCAGGCCAACAACAGCTGAAGCTGAAAGAACCGGGGTCGTCCATATGCAACAAGTACAATACGAAGGTTTAGAGTTTATCTGCAACCTTTGCAGCAAGATATCCATAAGAAAGCACACCGACCAAAGCGGAGCTCCATCCAAAAACTCCGGTAAAAAAGGCTGGCGAATGGCAGGAGATGCATTCTAAAAAGGGAATTTTTTTTTTTTCAAATTTTCAAAAGAGAAGCAAGACCAAAACCGAAAAGTCACCTCTCACCCCAAGTCAATCTCATCTATCAAGGATAACCAGGAGAGTTCCAAGGTATATCAGAAAGGAAAAATCAGCAAGGTTTCTTTTTATAGAAAGGAAACATAAAAAAGGAAACTGCATAAAGGGCACATGTCAAGAAAAGACAGACGCAACCGATATCGGAGATGGTGAAAAGGCCTTTTCATCTTCCTCAATAGAGGACACAAACAAGAGACGTACAAAACATGATAGAGACCAAAACTCATAACCCACAAGTCTAATATTTGAGACACAAATAGAACCCCTTGCAAGTTGCAACGGTAAAAAAACAAGGGAATGTTTATTCCCTTAAGAACAATCTTATTCCCTTAAACCCTAAACCCTAAAGAACAAAGAAAGTCCTTTAAGAACAATCTCTGGGCACTTAGTCGTTCATGACTCTCGCACACCCACTTTTATCTCTTCCCTAGTCCAATTAGACAAACCTTACATTGAAACCATCTTCCTAAACAAGCAGCTCTTGGAATCATCTCATTAGGAAAACATAAACCCTCACTATGACAGACCGTCCAGAAGATCTCATGATTCACAAGCAAGTCAACCTCGCAAGGAAGACATGGATGGAAAGACTAAAAAAACAGACTTCCAACAACATAAGAATGTCGGAAGGTATTCTGACAATCGATAGGCCATCGACAGACCTGGAACTCAACTACATATTAACGGCAATCAAGAAAAATACTAGGCTACAACTACATGAGAAAATTTAAGCATGGAAACCACTTGTTGAAGATCGGGAACTACGGTTAGCTGCCTGTTTCCCTTCGGACTAACTCCTCTACATCGCAACCATAGAGAATAAGATGATTTCTATACCTACCACAAACCACAAAAAGAGAAAGGGGATTGTCTATCCCAGACCTCTCGGACTTTATTATGGAAGAAGAAGCCGGTGCCACCGACCTTTGCGCCTACCCTACTGATATACATCACAGAAGCTCCCATTGTGGAATTAATTGCACAATTCTTAAACTGTTGCCGAGAAATCTTCAAGACTCCAAGGGGAACGACAAGAGCTTTGAAACTCATGGAATGGGCACCACTTGAGTGGGAGAGGCAAAGGGATTTGCATCCTAATACAGTATCGATGGAAGCTGAATTTCTCAGAGGAAATTTTTTCCCTTTTCTCTCCATCCATGAAGATCCTTATTTTTAATTGTAGGGGCGCCTCCAACCCCAGCTTTATGACGCACTTTTGGGACTTCAACCATCAATAGGTTTTAGAGTGGATTATGGCTGCTCCGACACCCTAACCTCTTTGTACTAGAGGAACTCATTGTCATCGAACAAAAGATCTACGCTGAGGTTAGACTACCATATTAACCTCCTTGGCTATTTTCAGCAATCTGTGCTAATCTTAGGCTAAGGAAAAAGAAACTAGTTTGGCGAAACTATAGATCAATAAGGCTTTATTGGACCTTGCACTACTTAGTGTAACCTGAGGGATAAGGGACATTTTTGGGAGGCTGGATAGGATCACTTCTAACAATGAATGGTTAAAACTCTATACTGAAGCCAATGAGACACCCGCCAAGAAAAGATTGTAGACAAGGTTATAAGATATCCAGACATACCTAGAGATCAGGGATTCCACCATCCTAAGAAAACGAGAAAAGGAGCTCATACATGAGTATTACACCATGCTACTGCAAGAAGAACACCTAGGGCACATGAAATCCACGGTAGATTGGAATCTATAACGGGAACAAAATATAAGATACTTCCATTATATGGCCTTGACCATGAGAAGAATCAATAGGATCCTTAGCCTAAAAATAGAAAATGCATGAATTGAGGACTCCAAGGAACTAGGTAAGCTACATATGAGCATTCTTCATAAACAGATACTCAAGAACTGATACCCAAAGCTCCCCAAGGCCTGCCCTAAAAGAGTAAGTCCACACGAACCTCCTAGTTAAAGCACAAGACCACACCTCCCTGAAAAGCCCATGCACTCTGGACAAAATGAAGACTACAACGTTTTCCCTAGACCCCAATAAAGCCCAAAGACCAGATAGCATGCACCCAATATTCTTACACAAATTTAGTGAAATAGTGAAAGATTCACTCTATCAACTAACAAAAGAGGTTTTTAACACAAAACAAGTCCCAAAGGAATATGAGAATCCAACAAATGTTCTCATCCCAAAAACACCAAGGCCAGAAACTATCAAACAACTCAGGTCAATCTCTTTATGTAACACTGCTTACAAAATCACCTTTAAGATCCTTGTCAATAGATTAAGACTGGTTGTGAACGACCTAGTGTCTCCATACCAAAGCAACTTCCTCTTTGGGAGACGATCCAATAACCAGTGACAACTACATCATAGCATAGGAAATCCTCCACTTTCACTACCGAAAAATGGAAGAAATGATTCTTTGCTATCAAGGTAGACCTAATAGAGGCATTTCCCGGTTAGAATGGGACTTCATCCACATAATGCAGTAATTCTTCAATTTCCCAAAAGAATTAATCAAATTGATACTAACTTGAGTCTCAAACACAAGATACAATATTTTGTTCAATGGAGGACAACTAGAACCATTCAACCCATGAAGAAGAATCCGACAAGGAGATTTACTGTCATCCTACCTTTTTATATTGTGCCTAGAATATATGGGTTTCCTGGTCGAAAAAGAATGTTCCAAGGGTAAATTGAAGAAAGTCCCCGCCAACCAAGGGGGCCTTACTTCCTCACACCTGTTCTTTGTAGATAACCTACTACTTTTTGGAAAAGCAACTATGAGCAAGAAAAATCTCTAGGCAGGTAGGATTCCACGTAACAAACAATCTAGGAAACTACTTGGGCTTCCACCATAAGACAAGAAGCAGCCAACATAAACCTCTATAGTTCAATAGTGGACAGAATAAGAAACAAGATAGTAGGCAGGCAAGCAAAGCATCTATCCAAGGCTATGAGAATAGTGGTAATCAAATCCCACTATAAGCCGATCCCAGCCTCTCACATGTTTTACATTAGCCTACCTAGGAGCAGTGTTGTCAAGGCGTCGCGCCTCGCTTGCCTAGGCGCTCAGGCGTGGCCACATCGCATTTTTAGGGCTAGGGCGGGCGCCATGCAGAAGGCGCTCACGCGCCCGGGCTATCGCCTAGGCGTTAGTTCCGATTGAAGCCCAGCCCGATTGAAGCCCTCATTGTCTGCCTTCTTCCCAACGATCTCTCCTTGCCGTTTGCCCTACCTCCTTGGCCGCCTTCCTCCCGACGTCTCCACGCCATATTCAGCTTCCCCGTCTTCCTCCGTCGGCCTCCTCCATCTTAAACAGGTTTTTCTTCTTCTCCTCCTCCTCCTTCTTCCTACTCCTCCTTCTTCTCCGAGTGATTTTCTGATTGTGTGGACTGTTTCGGGTTTGTTGGAAGAATAGATAGAAAATAGAAACAATAAACTAAACGGGTTCCCCTAACCTTTTGAATTTGACCACTTTTTCTTCCTGTTTTGCTTTTTACCTCCCATACCTTTTTCTTTTATTTCTCTCTTGAAACCTGTGAAAGAAATGATGGCGTGATTGGCGAAAAAAAAGCTGAACCAAGGCTTCCCCAGCTGTTTCTTCCCCCCCCCCAAAAAAAAAATTGTTTCCTTATGGGACATGGGAAGTAAACAGAAGCCCAAAGGCAGACATATCGGCGTCGGTCCACACACTGCAACAATACATTAATAATTATGCGCATTATGGAGGGGGAGAATCAAATAAAAGAACTGGGTTAGGTTTCCAATGGCATCATCCACTTTGTCTGACCTCAGTTTGTTAATTTTCACTTAACACCACACGCAGAGCATCAACTAAAAATATAATATAATGCAGAACAGATGTTTAGAGTTGCAGAGTCATAAAGTTGCATCTCATATATTCACTCCACTAGGACCACTCAATCTAGGAGAACTTACCGTGGGTACCATGGCGACGCCGTATCTGATTTCCAAATGCACAAATGCGCAATTGATTCCCAAATGCACAATCACGGTGATTGTGCATTTGCTGAGTTTATTTTATTCCGCCAATCTTTTGTCATTTAGCTGTGTATTCTCATATTCTCTCCATCTAGCTGTAGCTGATCCAAATTCTTAAAATATTTCCTTTTAATGTTTGCAGGATGACCTTATTTTTACTGGACCATGGTGATATCGATGACATGATGAATGGTGAAGTGGAAATAATTTATGGAAATGGAGTGAATTTGGACAGCATAGCTGCTTTGTTCGGGAGTGCATATATCTGATATATTATATCTGAGACCAAATTATTAACAAGTTCCTCAAGTTCCCTTCAGAATAGAGAAAACGCATGCATGGTTCATAAGTTTGTTCGGATTCAAGTTTTTCTTATAATCTGACAAAAAGAGTTGCTTTGATAATGCAGTGCGTTAATAGATTATTGAAGAATGACGGATTCTTCTGAAGTAAGAAGTTCGAAGAGGGATATTGGTTGGAGGTATAATTTCCTTGAAGATCCCAAAGATCCCAATACCGTGGCATGTATTTTTTGTGGATAGTTGGACGGATAGAAAACAACGATGTTTGATTAACTTCCTTGTGAATGGTGTGAAGGGGACGATGTTTATTAGATCAGTTGATGCTTTCGCTTATTCTTAGACAGGCGAGAAGTTATTTGAGCTACTAGATAGCTTCGTGGAGGAAATCGGGGAGGAAAATATCCTACAAGTTGTCACGTACAATGGAAGCAATTATGTTTTAGCCGGTAAGACTTTAAGCTTGTTATGATAATTGATTCCTTCGTAACACTAGTGAGGAACTTGTTAACAATTTGTCTAAAAGCAGGCAAATTACTCATGGCGAAGAGACCACACTTCTTTTGGACCCCTCGTTCGGCTCATTGCATCGACTTAATGCTTGAAGATATTGGCAAGCTTCCGAACGTGAAGAAAACAGTCCAGAAAGCCATATTTCTTGTGGGATTTTCTACAATCATGGCAGTGTTTTGAGCACTATGAGAAGTTTTACGAAGAATAAGGAGTTGCTCAGGCATGGTGTTACTAGATTTGTGACGACCTTCCTCACTTTACAGAGACTTCATATTTTGAAGAATAAGTTAACGAAAATGTTCTTGTCCCGAGAATGGGATGAGAACAAGTTGTCAACTACGGAGAAAGGAAAGAGGGCTTATGAGATTGTGATAAGGCGGTCGTTTTGGGACATGGTTTTGCACACATTGAAGGTGATGGGGCCATTAGTATGTGTTCTGCGTCTTGTGGATAACGAGAAGAAACCGGCGATGGGGTATATATATGAAGCGATGGATAGAGCAAAAGAGGCTATCCAAAAGTCTTTCCATGGCAAAGAAGATAAGTATGCAGACATGTTCAAGATAATTGACGACCGATGGAATTCTCAGTTGCATCATCCCTTACATGCGGCCGGACACCTCTTGAATCTTGAGTACTTTGATCAAATTACTCATTGTGAAACGGATCCAGAAGTGATAGACGGTTTGTATGTTTGTGTCGAGAAGTTTGCTCCAACTGTCGAGCTTCAGGATAAGATCCTTGCTGAGTTTGGATACTACAAGCGATCTGAGGGAAATTTAGTACGGCATTAGCTATTAGATCAAGAAAACTGAGATCGCCAGGTATTTTATTTTATGATTATTTCGAATTTTCGTGATAGTGTGACGATCCTGACGAATACGAATTCTGGATGACAGCGGAATGGTGGGATATGTTTGGGCATCACACTCCAAATCTACGTCTTTCAGTCAGAATTATAAGCTTGACTTGCAGTGCAAGTGGTTGTGAACGCAACTGGAGCGCATTTGAGCATGTAAATCCCCTATTAAAGTATTACGTATATTATTCTTATTCTCAAATAGAATATTGATAGCTTTCTTCTTTGTAGATTCATACAAAGAAGAGGAACCGCTTTAAGCATAGCAGGTTACTTGACTTGGTTTATGTCATGTACAATCAAAAGCTAAAAGATATATATGATGCCGCAAATGTTATCGATCCATTGACTTTGGATCGATTGGGATGATGAATGTTGTGATTGATGATGTTTAGATGCGGATAACTTGATGTGAACCATTATTTCTTTCTTTTTATTCAGAAAGATGATATCTTGAGATGATATTTTGGTTTATAAAATACATTTCTGTTTGACATTTCAATTATAATATATTATTTTATTCATTAGCGCCAAGATGAGCGCCTTGCCTAGCGCCTAGCGCCTCGGGCGATGGAAGCCCTTCTCGCCTTGGTGGCGCCTTAGCGCCTTGACAACCTTGCCTAGGAGATTACATGAACAGATAGATAGGACAAACATGTACTTCTTATGGGAATCTTCAAAAGATAAAAGAAAGTTATACATGATTAACTGGGCACAAATAAGTATGAGGAAGGAAGAAGGAGGACTTGGCCTCTTCAAAGCTAAAAATAGGAAAACAATCCTAGTAAGCAATCAAAATTGGAAACTTTCGACGGACCAAGAATCACTAAGGATTAAAGTTATATAATTCAAATACAATTAGAATTAGATAAAAGGAAACTAAGCTCATGCATCCTCAAAGTTCTAAAGAAACACGAAGAACTACTTAACCGGATACTTAGAACCTATGTTAAAAGTGGCCCATAAGCTAAATTATGGGATGACGATTGGCTAGGGAATGGTAAACTAAGAGGACAATTCATTAGCCCTTTGGACAAGTAGAAAATCCATAAACTAGTGGTTGAGTACCACAATGACAGAGGATGGACGAGGACAAGAGCAACCATCTTCCTACATGAAATTATATGGATTCATGTCTCGAGAACACTTTTATCATAGGGTAAAAGCAGCAAGGATAAGCTAGCCTGGAAACCAACCAACGACGAGGATTTCTCCACAACATCAATTTGCGCCTTATCTCCGATTGCCCTTGCAACTTCCCTGACACAAATCTTAGATGGATATGGAAGCTTCCTTTATTGCCTAAGCAGAAGAAATTCATATGGATATCCCGGTGGAATAGTCTACTTATGAGATAGTTACTCATAACTAAGAACATAACAATCAATGAGATATGCCCAGTCTGTGAATGGGAAAGGGAAATTATGGTACATGCCTTATAATATTGCCCTTTAACACAAACAGTGTAGCTCCACTTCCCCACACTAGAGACCATAGCATCATATTCCATCCAAATAGCCCAACAATGACTCTACGGGAATCTCAACATAAAAACCACCAGAATAAAAACACATTAAGGCATAAAATGGAACATACTCTTCACAACAACCATATTGTGTCTTTGGATCCCAAGAAATCACACAGTATTCCACAACACTAAAACTAACGAGGGTATTCAAAGAGCAGTCCTTTTCAGGGCATCAGAATTGCCAGCTATACTAGGTCACAAGAAGCTATCAACACTAGGAGAACAACATACAACATGACCAAGATGCTAAATGAGAAACGTCCAGAGAGCTCCATTACGCACTTAACACGGACATAGCCGCTGACGAGAGTTCACTAAATGTGGGATTAGGAGGAGTGATCAGGGCTCAGAGAGGGACATGGGTTGGGGGCTACAGCAAAAAACACCCAAACACAACCAGTTTAATAGATAACCTTAGGGGCATAATGTCTCACCTTTTTCAGGGTGGATTGCTCCCGGAAACAGTAAGGATTGAATCCTCAAATTTCTTCCAAAACTGGATGATTTACCATCTTTGATCATGAGGAAGGGAGCCGATTGATACGATGTTGTCTCCTTGGTAGGAGGCGTCGCGTCGTTAATCGCGTCTCAATATAATGGAAATCATCTTCGTCCCTGAACTTCAAACGCAAAATCCAGCATCCATGCCATAGACAATCAAAAACCCGGCGACAACAGCTTACGAAATGTTATACGACTTAAAAATCTTTCATCTAATCAAAGAGGGAGAATCCCATGTCATCATCGCTCTCCTCTTTCTCTTCCTTTTTCTCTTCAGTTGGGGCGGCTTCAGTTGCGGCGGCCGCACCGCTTGAAAGGGCTGCGGCGGCTGCACCTCCTCCAATAAACCCACCACCACCTCCTCCACCACCGATGATTACCTGCACAGAGATCGGGCGCAAGAATAGATAATAAAGTGTTAGCACAGGCTGTTATAGATTAGAATTGACATAATAACACAGTGGACGAAAACAACAGGCGAGGCAAAATCATCTCCTACACCAATGACAAATGCACAGCAACACTCTATAATCACTGCGAGTTTAGGCCTTGATTCCAGACATTAACATGGAAAAAGAAACGGCCGGAAGAAATCCAACCCTATGATCATAGTCCTACAAAAGCATTCTAAAGCTCATGCTGCACAGCAATCACAGGTTTTTTCAGGAGTTTATCAGGGGGAGTGCATACAGTGCAAGTTACACTCATGGACAAGAACAATTGAAGGATTTCGCTTCTGCGATCAAGGTATTTCACGGTGGATCCATGGAAGAATTCTCCCAACAGAGAACAAAACCAACAGATATCATTCAATCTCAGACAGTACCATCTTAACGGGCGTTTAGTAACTACCAACTATCCGGCACATATGCTTTCCCTTAGCATCATCAATCCAACGGTAGAGGCACTACACCCTAGACTATCAATCGCACATAGATCAAACCAAAGGCAGTCCCCCGATCGGGCACACCTAATACAGAGGCAAAATTGGAAAACCAGACCAAGCAATAGGAACCTGGAAGACGGCGGAGGAAGGCGTGACGAGGGAGAAGGAAGACTGCTGTCCGCCGGAGGAGTCGCAGGAGAGGGCAGATTGGACGAGCTTCCTCTGGAGATCGTACGTGGAGGCGGCAGACGCTTCGATGTCACCGTCGGCCAGCTGCTTGGCCGTCCACTCGCCGCCGGAGCTCTTGCACACAAAGGTGAAAACTCCCATCCTTCTCTCTCGCTTAGCGAAACACTAACGAACTGTGACGGCGGCGAAGAAGAACGCGAGTTGGGGGGGAATGAGGGGAAGCCGGTGGGGTAAGATAGGGTTAGGGTTTTATCTGAAACCCTAGTTAGTGTGAATTGCCATTTGTACCCCCGAGAAACGGTTATATTCCAGTTATCCGAGTAAGACGATTTTTGAATATTTATTTTCAGAATATATTAACAAATGTAGAAATGTTTTAATTGTAATTAGGGTTAAGCAGATTTGAGTTCTCTGCTATTATTTCATTTGATAAAAAAAATAACAAATTAAAAAAATGAATGGCTCTACTGGACACCAGATATGTGGACTACCAGCATGCTTGTATTGGCACAATAGAGACAACACTAAATGCAGGAACTGTTTTTGTAACGTTATACCCAAATTTCTGCATGTCTTTACGGGACCCAAACATCCTTAAAGCTCTACAGGTTCAGATTCAGATTGCTGGACCTCCACAGGACATCAACTCCATAGAAGCAACCATGCATTATCAGATGGCATACCGTGTGCAAAACCATGCACTAGATTTAAATGTTGCTGATAACAGTGGTGATGCTTTGTTTATCCAGGCAGATTATCATAACTCACAAGCCCCTACATGCTTGCATGTTCCCAGACAGATCAGTAGGGAAGAACTGCTCAGGCTCTTGCCAGAACGATGGATTACCAACTATGAGAGGACTCAACAGCATGTCAAACCAATCCAGTCCTCTGAGCCAAAATTCATCAAGGAAAAGGATGGGACAGTGACTATCAAGTTTGATAGATCACATGAGAAGGATGCTCCTACCCCTTCGATTTTTCCCACCATGTTCATGATCAAACCTTTCCCTCGAAAGGGGAGACCTGACTCCCTTAATCGTATCATCCACTCTTTTGATGAACAGGGCAATGAAACATACTTCTTCAAGGATCCAGAAACAGATCACTGCTTTTGGGATGTTTGTACTTCAGACACTTGTGGATGCAAGTACGAACACCTTCCCAGTGATGATGAAGGAACCAGAAGAAAGAAAAGGTCAGGATGTAAAAATCTTCCTGACTCTGACTCTGACAGTGATGATGATCAGGATGATCAGCCACACCAAGATGATGAGGCCGGAGCTGCCCCACAAGTGACAACAACAACCTCTACAGAGGACTATGGTGAATGGCAATTCCTGATAGATCAGGCCCAAAGACGCAGGCCCAAGAAGCAGCCCTCTAAGGTATTACCTTGTTATAGGAATATTTTTAGATGGCAGAATAAAAATCCTTCTTCACAGATCTTTCCAGTCCAAGAGCCCAAACCAACTACTAGTTGTGCTCAAGAAGCTCAAAAGCCCATATCCATCCATATTCCTCCAGAAATTATGATGATGGGTAGGCCGGGAGAATTGAATTTTCCCCCACAAAACGAGCAAACTATTGATGGTATTAAGTACTGTTCTAAGATTCCTATTCCTACAGGAGTAGATGCCCAGGGAAATCCTTTGAAGAATAGTATTGCAGAAAATGTCCTTAACTGGCAGAGCCAGAATGCCTTGGCTCAAAATGCAGGATTAAATACTATTTGCAGAAAAATAGACACAGTACATGAACTCTTGACATGAACAGAAACAAGACTTAGCGCAAAAATGGACGCCCAGCATGATAAAAACCAGGAGATGCTTCGGTCACTCCAGAAAAGGTTAGATGACTTTGAAAAAAGAAAATATCCCTCTTATTTCAGGTCAGACCCAGATGCTGAGATAGCCAAGCTTAAAAGACAGATAAAGCTTATAGAGGATAAGCAGGTAGACCTAACCAAAAAACCAGAAGTCTCCAGTTTGCTTAATTTTGGGAGACCTCGGACTACTCCCCAAAGCTTTGGATTAAGTGCAGATCCTCAACCTAAATCTTTTGATATTCTGGATTTTGGAAGTAGATTCCCTTCTTCTATGCAGATCGTAACTAACCCTCATCCCCTCTATGGACAAGTTGGGAAAAAGGATCCTGCAGAAATAAGAGAAGTCATCAGAGAACAACAAAAGAAATCCAAGAAAAGAGACGAAATTCGAGAAGGAAAAAGGAAAGCAGAAAGCTCCAAGCCAGCTGAGCGACATAGGTCGCCTAGCCCAGACACACAGTCCAGCCCAAGCCCTCAGACACAACAATTAATGATCAAAGGACACAGAGAAAACTTAGATCCACTTGATTGTCCCACCAGGAAATGGGTAACATTGGCCACTCATCAATCCTTACCCACCTCCTCTGATAATAGTGTTTCTGATGGCTACTATGATAATCATGATCCCATTGGAAGTTATTTTGCAAAATCTCCACCGTTCATGCCTTCCCAGATCTTGATGACAAACAGGTATGAAAGTTTAAATGAATTAGACAGTTCACAGTCTGACAGCTCCCAAACAGAAACATGGTCAGACTCTTCAGCTTCTGAGGATGCATCTTCCACAGCATCACAAGAGGTATCTAATATTACATCAGATTTAGAATTACCTCATGTATTTATGGCTGACAGAGAAGAGACAGAGCCCAGCAATTATAGGCAGGAAGATGACCGGTCAGATGAATCAATGGGAACCCCAGCACAAAGAAGAACGGATGGAATCAGTGGAATAAAGTTCACATTTGATGACATTCCCCGAAAAAAGTGGTCCCAGCGCATACAAGATTTTTATGCGTGGTGTTTACACAAAAGGGTAACCGTGTTTAACACTTCTGATATCCTCACAGAATTGACTTCCAGTTTTACAGGCACGTTACAAGTATGGTGGAATTTGTTCTCAGAACAAGACCAGATCCAAATGGTAAACATGCAGTTACCAGAATTCATGAACAACCTCCACATACACCTCATTGGAAACCCCCATGACCTTTTGGAAGAAAAAAGGACAGAATTCTTCCAGCGTAAGTGTTGTTCTTACAAGGTACAGGACTTAGACAAACATTTTCAACGAATGTTGTATCTATTTCTCCATTTAGGAGGTAACAATACATTGAAGCCGGTTTTCTTATCCTCCATAGAATCACCTATTTCTGCGATGGTAGAAAAAAGTCTTGCTAGTAAGAATACTAGAATTGCTGATATAACAGTTGGACAAATACAGCAAGAGATTCTGTCAGGGGTCAATGAACTGTGCCAAAGGAAAGAAATCATACAGGGATTTCTGAATCAAGACAAACGTCTGGACCAGGTTTGTAGGACCAAGAAAAACAGGTATAAGATTAAGTGCACCCCTAGAGACTTGTGTTCTTGTGCTCCAGGTATCAAACCACACAAAGCAAGATTCCACAAGAAGGACTCTTCCAAGGAAAAGAAGTCTCCAAGGAAATCACGTAGATTTCCAAGAAAGTGGAAGAAGTTTTTAAGGTTCAGAAAAAGAGGAGGATCACAATCCCAAAGGAAGTCAACCAGATGTTACATCTGTAACAAACCAGGACACTTTGCCAGAAAATGCCCTAAGAGACAGAGTGGGCTAATTGCACAAATAGAAGAGTGCACCCAAACATCCCTACGTCATGATGATCTTGAATCTATTTTCTCTTTAGATGACTACCAAACTATAGGGACTGTTTGTTGTCTTGAAGGTTATTCTACTGGATCGGACACAGAATCTATGGATCCCTCATCAGTAGTTAAGCATCATGGAATATATACCATCCGTGTCCACCCAGAACCAGTCGAAGACAGACGGGAAATTCCGACTCTCCCATCAAGGCCGGTACCTTCAGAAGAATCCAACAATGGTACCATTATCATCACAGGAAGTTCTGATAAAGACGAACCCCCAAAGCTAGCTCCCAACAAGCACGTTTCACTCATAGCTGCCTCCCATGTGGCACCTCACATCAAGGTCCAGGTATATTTTTCAAAATACCAAAGACCAATCACAGCTATTGCCTTCGTAGATACAGGAGCAGCTGAGAGCATGATAAACCCGGCACTTGTACCACCAGAGTTCTTAGTGCCCTACAGAAAGGCGTTTGTTTCAGCATCAAGTGATTTGTTCCATACTACCCATAAAACTAAGGACTTGAAAATACTGCTTTTTCATAATTGCATTATTAAGTCCTCACTATACGTAACTGACCTCCCTGGCAGGGATATAGTTTTGGGATGGAACATATTGCAGAAATTACCTGAGCTAATGATCCTATCTACTGGCATCAAGTATCATGGAAACTTCAAATCCTATACAGCATTAACTCGAATGTTTTCCATTGAGCCTGCAGAAAGGATGAAACAATTGTTTAGCTCGTCATTTGCAGAAAACCATGAAGAATTCCTGCAGAAATGCCCACATCCATTATGGAAAAACCCAAAGTTCTTTGTCCGACTACCATTTAAGCAAAATGAAGACATTAATCCCACAAAGGCGAGTCACTCAGGTATGAATCCTGATGATACTAAAGCAGCTCGAGACGAATGTGCCTCTTTGTTACAACAGGGATTAATTGAGCAGTCAAATTCTCAATGGGCATGTGAAGCGTTTTATGTGAACAAACGCTCAGAGCAGATCAGAGGTAAACGAAGGTTAGTTATAAACTACCAACCTTTAAATCATTTCTTGCAAGATGATAAGTTTCCTCTGCCAAGAAGAACAGTTTTATTCTCATCCTTGGCCAAAGCTAAAATATTTTCAAAGTTTGATCTCAAAAGTGGCTTTTGGCAACTTGGCATACATCCTGATGAAAGATGGAAAACGGGATTTTGCATCCCAAATGGACATTACCAATGGACGGTATTACCTTTCGGACTTAAGATTGCCCCATCTATCTTTCAGAATGCCATGATTAACATTTTTGGACCCATACTGGACTCTGCTATGATATATATTGATGACATATTACTATTCAGTCCAGACAGGCCTTCACATGAAAAACTCTTAGAAAAATTTGCAGGCCTTGTGAAAGAATATGGAATAATGCTCTCAGAAAAGAAAATGAAACTGTTCGAACAGTCAGTAGAATTCTTGGGAATGAGACTTGCAAATGGACAATATTATCCAGGACCTCATATAGCCCAAGAACTGTTAAAATTCCCAGACTCAGAACTCACCAAAAAACAGGTCCAACAGTTTTTAGGAATTGTTAACTATCTGAGAGACTTTGTGCCCAACATTAGCAGGTACACTAGTCCACTAGAAGCCCAGCTCAAGAAAGGCTCACAACCATGGGGATCAGCCCAAACAGAGGCAGCTAAGTATCTCAAAACCCATTTACAGATACTTCCTCCTTTGCAGATTCCCTCAGACGGAATTAGGATCCTCCAAACAGATGCTAGTGACCAGTTCTGGGCCGCAATCCTCTTAGAAGAAAAGGAAGGGAAAAGGCACATATGTGCGTATAAATCTGGCAGGTTTAACCAAGCTGAGCAGCACTATCACTCAACCGTCAAAGAAATCTTGGCCGTCAAATATGGGATCAAGAAATTTGAATTTCATTTAATTGGCCATCATTTTATTATTGAGAGTGACATGTCTTCTTTTCCATCCATGATCAAGTTCACACAAAAGAAGATCCCCAATGCACAGTTGCTCAGACTTTCAGAATGGTTTTCTCAGTATACCTTCACTGTCAAGCATATCAAAGGCAAGAACAATGTTGTTGCTGATTTCTTATCCAGACCTTTTGATATTGCTAACCCAGTTCTCCAAGAGATTCCAAGCCTACAGGCAATGATACGGACGTATGTCCCACATCCAATGGACACAAGAAGGAATCTTCCTCCGGAGATAATTTACTATGACAACAAGGAACATGTAGAAGCAGCTCTTGCTAATTCCATGCCCATGGCACAGAAGTACCTAGAAAGGATTTTCAGTAAGTATGGACAGATGATGTTTCCATCACAAGGACTGCATCATTGTTACCCATTCCTGAAGGCCATCCCAATAGAACCAATGAGTGTTTTTCCTGAAGAATTAAAATGGTTCTTTTGGTACTTACTGCACAAGTACACTATGGCCCTTGAATTTCCCACTGAAGAACTTCTCAAGTATCTGGACACACTTGGAGATCTCCAAACTTTTACACCACACAAAAAACCGCATTCCCATCTAGCAGAAGTTCTATCTTGGTTTGCTCCATTAAGCCAGTGGAAGACATGGATAGAAATCCACCAGGACAAATACTTCAAGTATGGAGGACTAACCCCATATTCAGTTTATCTTTTTCACAGGTTTTGGTACTTTGATGAAAGGTTACAAGCCATGGCAGCCATCAACACCTCAGAAGAATTCTCCAGCCTCCCATTTTCTCTAGTTCATGAGAACACACTGCACTCTGATAGAGAAATGGCCATCACCAACAATGAATTTCTAAAGATCAAGCTATGTCAAGAGAATGGATTCCCATACCTAGACCCAGATCTAGTCCTCCAGCACCAGATTCAGTACATGGACCCTCACCATGTACACATTCTACAATGCGCACTCCAACAACACCAGGACGATGGAATGAATTGGGAAGACATAGCCCAAGGCTTTTTAGACAAAGTGGACCTCGGCCCAAGTTCATCCAGCCCAAATCCAGAAGCTTCACAGGCGGGACCCTCATCCACTCACAAGAGGAATCCAGCGCACTTACCTGACAAACGAGGAAAGCGACCTAAAGAGTAGCCGCCCACGAGAAGATAAGAAGATGCCTTAGCGATAAGGTCGGCACCAGCAGCCAAACAACTTTTCCAAAAGCTGCAAGATTCCTCCATTAGTTTAGCTTTACTTTATGTCAAGTTCTACTATTGTGAAATAGTCACACCCCACCGAGGGACTTGTATAAATGGCCACTCCCACACAAGGAGCAAGGCAGAGCAATTTCGGGCTAATACACAAGTAGTAGTTTTCTCTATCCATGGCCGGCTAAGTTTCTCCTTAGGTGTTATCCAGAAGTAGTGGTTCCCTAGATCAAAGATCTCTCAGCAAACCCCCTACCTTCGATAAACCCAAAAACATCTGAGAAACCCAGAAAACCCAAAAACATCTGAAAACCCAGAAAACCCAAAAAACAGTTTATGACTCTTCTTTGCCAAGTTCATCGTTTTCTTTGTGTTATTTTCATTTTGTCATTACTGTTCCCTGAGCTTTCCAGGTTCTTTTTCATCCTATCATTATACCTGTTTTCTCCAATTATAATGGTTGTGTTCTTTTAATCCCAGCGAATCCCTTTCCAACCTTTCCCTGACTGTTAATCCTTCAACTGAATCTAAAGGGTTGTTTGCAGCAAGCTTATAGTTTCTCAGGAGTAGCCCATTGAGGAACCGTAAGGCTATCTACTTCGCCGACGAGTGCCACATAGCCAGGAGGGCTCGGCCACAGGCTTGATCTTGATAGCAGGTACGAAATGAGGCCTCCAAGGAAACATTGCCTCTGCAAACCTCCTTTTCCTCTCAATTGGTGGATGCACAGCCACTTCCATGTCACCATCCATCGCCGGAGATTTGAAGAACCAATATGGAAAAATCCCCTTTTCCTCAAGCGCTTAGGCTACCACATAAGATGGCTGACCACCTACATTGAACAAAAGGTTCAAAAAACCATCTTGAAACAAGTAGAAGTCTTCTTAGAGTATGAACTCAATGAACAACCAGACAAGGACTGGTTCATCACCCCCTATGAAGGAAGATATGCCAAAGCCTGGAGAAAGCTCAAACACCATGTCCAGTACCGTACCTACCTCATCTGGTATTCTAAAAACTTTCTGTACTGGAATTCTTGTTAGGTTTCCTTTTTTCCCGACCTTGGACAACTCTCGCGTTGTTCTGTTCTGGTGGTCGAAGCTTCTGTCTTGTACAACTCCTTTCTATGTGTGTCTTTATCTGATTAAATGTCAGCTTCTGTTTCTATTCTTGTAATCTATTTTATAAATTCTAAGTTGTTTGCGATAGTCGTACTATTGTAAATTTTTATCATATGACATAATTCGGAGAACCTGATATTATGGATTGTGGTGCCCACCTCTACGACTCCAATAACCCGTTTCAATAGAGCTGGTGATTCCATCTACTGCTTTGCTTGACCCTAATTTTAATATGTAAAAATTGCTATAACCAAATATTAATTACCAAAGCGATCTTAATCAACAGGTGACGTTGTCGGCGGGGATCTTCTTCTCATCAGCCTATCAAAAGTCGCCACCTGTCCCTCCCTCCCCGCCTCCCTACGATCCCTTAGTATGAAGAAGTTCTCCCTCACCGGTTTGATCTCGTCCCCGTCCGACTCGTCCTCCGACACGGCCCTCTCCTGCAGAATTCCCCCATCGTAGCCACTGCTTCCCCCGTGTACGAGTCCTGGCCCTCTGTCCGGCTCAAGGGGAGAGTGGTCTTGTGGCGGCGTGGATGGCTGCGGTAGCACTTTCGAAAGTGGTGAGACGACAAGGACGTCGTTTGGGGGTGTAGAGGCGCGGACAGATTCGAACTTGGCGTGTTTGGACAGTAAGCAACCCATGGAGAGAGCTAGGGAGGGGGGATTGTTTTTTGAGTTATAATAAAAGAAGCGGGGGACTGACTCTATTCATGTGTTCTGTTCTGTAGCATGAGATTTGTTCAGCATTGGAATTAATCGTGGGGCAGATGATGCTAATCAGTAATGAATGAGATTCACCAGTCAATAACGTTATTAATTACTAGAAAAAAGAAAAGTTAAGTGATCATGATTTTGTAGCCAAAAATACATAGGATAGGAAAAGGAAAATTCTCTTGTGAGGTAAAAAGAAAAAGAAACTTGTTAAACATAAAAGAGAATCCATGGAGAAATTATGTATATTAAAAAATTATCTCATTATATTTTAAAATGATTTTTAGAATGTTTATAATGTTATTGAAATTTGTTAAATAAAAAGTTTTTGCATTAAAATATGTTTGTAATTTGGAAAAGAAAACTGGTTACTGCAAGCCGGGACCGGGTTTTCTTTCCCAACTCAGCTAACCGGATAGAACCAACCGAATGGACCGTTCCGAACCTGCAAACATTCCGTCGACCGAAACTAAGCCAATGGCATTTCCGTCTACTCTCTCTCCTCTCTCTAGAGAACCATTCTGCGATGGCTCTCGTCGCCCGCACCGCCGCCCACGCCCCGGCGGCTGGCCTCCAGCGACTCCTCCTCCTCCGTGCCCTCGCCACAGTGTCCTCCTCCTCGTCGCCCGCGCCTTACTCACGCCCTCCGGGATCTCAAAGGCGGCCGAGTTCGTCATCTCTAAGGTGGATGACCTCATGAACTGGGCACGCCGTGCCTCAATATGGCCCATGACCTTCGGATTGGCGTGCTGCGCGGTGGAGATGATGCACACCGGCGCGTCCCGCTATGACCTCAATCGCTTCGGCGTTATCTTCAGGCCGAGTCCACGCCAGTCCGATTGTATGATAGTTGCTGGCACGCTCACCAATAAGATGGCCCCAACTTTGAGGAAGTGAGTGTTCGATCGGTTGATCTGTTGATTAGTTTTCATCGTCAAGAGATCTTCTGTTCTTATTCCGTTTTATTTTCTCTGTTTGGCTGTTTGGGTAGACTTCGATAGTTGCTTTGTGCGAATTGGCTGCTTGGGTAGACTTTGGTACTTGCTTTGAGCGAAATTATCGCATTGTGATTTGATAAGCTGGTTTTTATTGGGCGTGCCATTGCTCAATAGGAACTTCTTTGTTAGGGAGCTTGAAAGATGATGTCAAGAATGCTTTTACACAATCGAGAGTAGCTCAATGGATTCTCAGCCTTGATTTTGTAGCCAACTATGATGCTATGCAGAACATATGATGTCAACAATGCTTTTAAACATCTGGGAGTAACTTAAGGCATTATCGACCTTTAGCTTTTAGCCAATTATGATGCTCGGCAGGCGGCAGTGGTGGCGATTTGCATGAATGCCATATGTGGTGGCGATGACACCACATCTGGGAATTAAGCTTGGTAGTTAACTGAATAACCTTGGGATAAACCAGGTAATGAGAAGTAAGGAAAAGGAAGTGCTTATTGATTGCTGATTGGATGGAATTAGGAAATGGAAGGACCTCACAAGCCTAAAGTTTGGTGTCTTTGCATATTACTAGCAAGGTAAATTATGATCCTTTGTTCTCTGTTATCTCATCCTTCTAGATTCAACAACCTGTGTGGATTTGAACAGATTTTATTCTTAAAATGCTAGGAGAACATTTTGGACTACTCAGTTCTTCCAGACATATGGTTATTTTTAACTGATATGGTGTTAACCTAAGATTTGAGTCACGTGTTGTTCCGTCTATTGGTAGATTGAACTGGTTCGTGGCAGTTCATCTCGTTAATATGCTTCAGTTTTGGTTTGAATAGACACTTTTTTGACGTCTTGGCTGTATGGCTTTGGGATATTTCAACCCCCATGCTTCTCCTAGATGACGTAGTTTCTGGTTTTCTGAGCAATGATTGTTTCATTGCACATTAAACTATAGATGGTCATGCCTTTTGTTGCGATGTTGGGATTGTCTTTTGTCGTGATGCTGTACCACCCCTAGTTTCCTCTTAGTTAATGGGAGAAGTTGCTAGATGGTGATTCTGTATCTCGGATATTCTTCTGGTTCTGGGTTGTTGTAATGGATCTGTGGATATTGCATGTTGGAGTCATTGGTGTTCTGCACCTAGCCAAGCTCTAACTTTGATGTCTAATTGATGTCTAATTGCCGAATATCTAATACAGGCAATGTTGTTGATTCCAGGGTCTATGACCAAATGCCTGAGCCAAGGTGGGTGATCTCCATGGGCAGCTGTGCAAAAGGTGGTGGTTACTACCACTACTCTTACGCGGTCGTGCGTGGCTGCGATAGGATCGTCCCTGTAGACATCTACGACCCTGGTTACCTGCCGACTGCGGAGGCCTTGCTGTACGGTATCCTCCAGCTACAGAAGAAGATCAACAGGCGCAAGGATTTCCTCATGTGGTGGACGAAATGATGGCATGATGCAGAGGGGTAGCAATTCTCCGATGAAAAGTCTGTTTGTGATCAGGTGTGGTATTGGTGGGATCATTGGGTTGCAGTATTGTAAGTTTTTGTCTTACAATGTGGGAAATTCCTACCTGTTTGCACAGTTCTTTATCATTCCATAGGCAAAACGTGTTAGCCATGAAGAAGCCTTTTACCATAGCGGAGATGAGGAGATTCCGGCATGGGTGGTTCGGCAACCTTTTGTCACCCGTAACTATAAGTATGCTACCTAGTTCTTTAGAACGGTGGATTCCGGATAGCCAAGTGCCAGAATTGAGCCGAAGAACATTTAGATTGCTTGGTTGAGTGGATTCATCTCCTAAAGTCATGGCAAGTAGCCGAAGGTTGGGAGAGCCCAGAGCAGGGACGCGGCCCCTGCTCTCGACACACCCAAGGTGGGACACGCCTGGTTAGTTGCATCACATTCGGCAGACAAGGTTGGGTGGAGACAATGTAAATCAGTGGAACGAGTAGTGACGAGGAATCGCTTTTAACTGGGTCGTTCGACCACGTTAATTTTGGAGATGAAGGAAACGAGCGGGGGGCACCCTATGGAATGGAAGCAAAATTGGATTGGGTGGGGGGAGGAGGTGAGCATCTTGGTTTTTTCGTGGGGGGTTGCGTGGGAGTTTTGTCGTGTTTGTTTGTTTACTGTTTTTTTTTTTGGCCAACACGACAAGATAATGAAGTCGGATGGGATGTCTTTTCTCACTTACCAAGAATGGAAGGGAGGGGTCGCTTCTTTTCCTGGTCCTTATTCATCAACACGTGCTAGTACGGCGACATTGACACACTGTTCGGTCACGACATCATGATCACATCCTTATCTTTTTAATGTATTTTTACTTAATCATTTGACCCATTCTTGATCTTGCTTTTCCGGTACAGAAAAAGCCTGATGGCAATTTCTGTCACTTCGTTGACTTCATAAATTACCTCCCTTTTCATTTCTTCGTGGAGATATATTTACCTTAAATGGTTATATTCCTTTTGTTCCTTTCACTCACATAAGTATTTATTTTATTCGTTGCGCATAATTTAATTTTTTTAAAAAAATTCTTTGTAACTGAAAAAATAACTACAATTTTTTTTGTATTTTAATTTTCTAATAGATCCACATGTAAAATAGATAACACATGCAATTTATTTCCTATTTATGTTTTCAATTTTCATGAATCAGACTCTACTCTTCTCTGTCTTTTTTTCTTAATTGAGCATCTTAAATAAAACTTTAAACTTGTTTTTTTATTATTGTTACATAGGGAGAAACTTACAAGCATGGGATGTGAATCATTGGATACATCTCCTTTGATATAAACTCTAATAATGGTTGTAATTCTCTTAAAAGTGGAAAAAATAAAATAAAAACAAAGCCCTGCATGTATCTCCCAATAATTCCATTTGGGAATTTTGATTATATTTGTCGGGCACATCACGTCCGAGAGTAAAACTGACTAAAAATAATAGAAAAATAAGATTATTTCATTCACTTAATCAATATGAAATCACATTATTTATTTGTAATATTTTCTGAATTCCTAATCACGGTGCCTATAATGTCCTAATTTAGGATCCTCCATTTTAAATGAATTGCTATCTTACGGCCACTATTACCCCATTTTTAAATCAATGGTTGGTATTTTTCTTACTTGTGTTATTAAATTTTGTAAGGTTGTAAATAACATTACTCTATTTTTAGTTAAAACCCTTCTCTATTATTTTGATCAATTTCATTTGAGTTTAATGTTTAATTATAAAATTTATAAAACCCTAAACCCCGGCCCTCGTCATGTCTTCCAGTTCAATATGGCTATGGCGGACGGATGATTGTTCCGGTTCTGGTTCGCAAGTGATACCATCCCAAGATACCACGTGCGAGTCTTTTTCGGGAAGTAATACGTGTGAGGGCTCTTTAAAGAGAACTTTTGATAACTATATGAAAATAGAGTTAAGGGATCATGTTTTAGACTTGATTTTAGTTAGTTTTAAGTATTTTATTCGTTTAATTGTTAGATATTTTGGTTGCTTTAAATGTCTCCTCACTTTCATATACTTTGTTTGTTTAAAATGAGAGGAAGAAGAGGCGAAGATGGAAGGAGGAGCCATGAAGAAGTTGGATTCGAATGGTTGATGCAACTGTAACAAAATATGTGCAGCTGCGGGAGATGCAAGAGAGGAGGTTGAAAACTTGGTGCAGCTGCAACGGAGTGCAGTGCAACTGCAGCGAAGGGTAAGCCGATGGACAGAACAGTTGGTGCAGCTGCACCAGATTTCTGTGCAGCTGCACGTATGGACGCCCAGAATATTTTCTTTCTAGATTTTCTTAGATTTTCTAGAGTTATTTCTATGACATATATAAAGACTTTTTCAATCCTTTGGAGGGAGGGATTCGACCTAGGAGGCTATTGGAGACAAGAGCCAATGATGAGACAATTTCCACCAACCCTATTTTCTTAGTTTATTTTATGCCGATTACGTTTGGATTTGATTTTATGTTTTTGTTTACTTTAGTTATTAACTAATTCGTTTTTCTAAGGCTATGATGCAACAACTTGTTCCTATGTAATTCGTGAACCTTCTTCCTTATGTGATTTATATTTTTATTAATTATTTATCCAATTATGTTCTTAATGTGTGTTAATTGACTGATCACCCTTTGACATTGATTCGATAACCTAGGGAGACTCGGGAGGGTAGTCTAGGTTAGATATGGAATTGGATAGCCTAAGAATAATATGTGTTGGGAAACCGGGCTTTAATGTGAAGGATAAGGATATACCGAAACACCTTAGGTAACTATATAGGGTTTAAATATAATAGGCCATCACTAGTTCCTTGCCTAGGAATATAGCAGGGAATTCGATACATGGTGGTACATTTTCGGATGTTTGGGAGGACTACGGGAGAGTCTAGCAACCTATGTTAGCAATTATAATAATTTGGTAGCATTAGAAAGAAGGAGATCGGGTGCACAGGACGCGAGGGGAAGTCGGATGTCCTAGATATTATTAACACTAGTAAACCTTATTTGCTTTATTTGATTTCTCGCCTTTACTTAAAATCAACTTTCTTTCTACTTGACCTCGACTGATTGTCGGGAACGATGCTAGGAGTATTTTATTAACATAATTCTCCGTGGGATCGACCCCTGTTTGCCCTTGCTATTCTAGTTAGGTCAAAATAGGAATTTATTTTTATTGCGTTGACGACGCGCATCAAATTTTGGCGCCGCTGCCGAGGAATTGTTTTTTGACAAAACTTGTCTTTTACCTCGTGATTGGTAATTAATTGACGCTCAAGCTTTCTTTTTGTTTTCTTTTCCAGTGTATGCGACGAAGCCAAAGGGTAGAATTGACTCCATTGGATCCTGAAATTGAAAGGACTTTTCGACAAAGGTTAAGAGCACAATGAGTAGCAATGGCCGATGGGAATCAGGGAAATCAAATGGAGGGCAATCTTGTCTTAGTAGAAGTTAATGAAGGAGTACGGGACTTGGACAACAGATTGATGATGGAATTCACATTAGCAAGAACACATGTGCACCGCCAACTATTCAGGCTCGGGACTATGAAATTAAGACGTCGGTGATGCAGATGATTCAAAATTTAGTGCAGTTTAGAGGAACACCGATGGAGGACCCGCATGAGCATTTGAGCAAATTCTTGAGTGTTTGCGACATATTTAGGCAGAATGGAGTCCCGCCAGATGATGTCAGGTTGAAACTTTTCGCGTTCTCGTTAAAGGACAAGGATTGGAGGGGGTTCAATTCACTCCCTATGATTCAATCACCAATTGGGCACAGATGGAGGAGGCGTTCTTGGATCGATACTTTCCTCCTTCGAAAATTTCACAAATGAGGAACGAGATCACAACTTTCAGACATGATGAAATGGAATCCTTTGTGAAAGCGTGGTCGCGACTTAAACACCTGTTGATCCATTGCCCTTACCACGACCTTCCGGGATGGAGACGGTTGGAGGCTTTCTACAATGAACTAACAGAATCCTCTCGCAAGGATTTGAATTTGGCTTCTGATGAAGCATTTTTGAAGAAATCCTGTGTCGAGCGATTAGAGCTCTTGGAGACTATGAGAAAAACTTGTATGCCAAATCAGTATTCTGATCGAACGAGTAGAAGAAGAACACATGGAGTACACAAGTTGGATACCTTGACCTCAATCCAAGCTCAACTAGCAGCCCTTACCAAGAAATTTGAGTCTGTGAATGTCAATTCAATCAAAGGGATTTCAAATGGTTGTGAAATATGCGGAGGAACTCACCCGACTGATCAGTGTTCGATGAGTAGGGAAGAAGCAAATTTCATTAGGAATTAGAGGAACAATCCCTTCTCCAATACATATAATCCTGGGTGGAGAAATTACCCGAATTTTTCTTAGAAAGCTCCATAAGGGATAGGAAATCGAGCCCCAACACCTTCAGGTTTCCAACAGTCGCAAGCACAGGTGTCTGAAAAGAAGCCGAATTTCGAGGAGATGATGATGAAGTATATGGCTAATCAAGATACTTTGTTGAAGAACCAAACAGCTTCTATCCGAAACCTGGAGAACCAAGTAAGTCAGTTGGCACAAGCTGTAAATTCCAGATCATATGGTCACTGCCTAGCAATACTGAGGAGAATCCGAGAGAGCAAGCAAAGGCAATCTCTTTGAGGAATGGTCGAACGCTTGATGAAGGGAGAATTGGTGTAGAAAAGAAACAGATCACATCCAAGGAAGAGTCGCCAAACACTCTTGGTGGACATAATCAAATCGATCACCTTGTGGATCCTACCATGTCTCCAGTTCCTTCGAAGCAAAAGAAAGAGGTGGATGAAGCTACAAAAGACGGAATGGAGCTTCCAAAACTACCTTTCCCACAAAGAGCATGGAAGCAAAATGAAGACATTCAATTCCATAAGTTTCTTGATGTATTTAAAAAGCTTCATGTTAATATTCTTTTTGTAGAAGCTTTTGAGCAGATGCCTAGCCACGCCAAGTTTATGAAGGATGTACTCTCAAAGAAAAGAAGATTAAGCGACTACGAGACAGTGATGTTAACCGAGGAATGTAGCGCAATCCTTCAAAAGAAGATGCCACCGAAACTCAAGGATCTGGGTAGTTTTACGATTCCATGCACAATTAGTTCAACCTTTTCAGGTAAGGCTTTTTGTGACCTTGGTGCTAGCATTAATCTAATGCCATTTTCTGTCTACAAGGAGTTAGGATTGGATGAGGTGAAACCCACATCCGTGTCTCTCCAATTAGTAGATAGGTCTATTACCTATCCTAAGGGAATAATTGAGGGTGTGTTGCTAAAGGTAGATAAATTCATATTTCTTGCTGATTTTCTTGTTTTGCACTTTGAGGAAGATCGAGAGATTCCAATCATCTTGGGTCGGCCATTCTTAGCTATAGGACGAGCACTGATTAATGTTAAGAAGGGCGAGTTGACTATTCCTGTCAATGATCAGGAAGTAACATTTAATGTGTATAAATCTATGAAATGGTCGAATGACACTACAATTGTTTCCTTCTCGATGTTATTGATAGGTATACTTCTGAGTATCTCTCGCAAGAAAATGAAGATGAGATCCATTGGCCGAAGTTGAAACGGTGCATGCAAATCAAAGCATCATGGAGGCCTCGACATTTTTTACAAGAAGGGTAAATCACTTTGACACATTGGAGCGGCCATTGAACCCTATGAAGCCATCGATTGAAGAACCACCAATTTCAGAACTCAAACAACTGCCGGAGCATCTGAGGTATGCGTGTCTCGGACCCCCTAATACTTTTCCCGTAATAATATCTAGTAGTCTAACAGACCAAGAAGAAGAGAGATGACTTCATATCCTTAAGGAACACAAGAAGGCTTTAGGTTGAACGATCGCAGATATTAGAGGTCGTCAGTGCATGCACAAGATCCTTTTAGAAGAGAACTACAAAGCTTCGGTAGAAGCTCAACAGCGACTTAACCTGAACATGAAGGAAGTAGTGAAGAAAGAGATAATCAAATGGTTAGATGCAGGTATTATTTATCATATCTCTAATAGTTCGTGGGTAAGTCCTGTGCAGTGCGTGCCAAAGAAAGGAGGCGTGACGGTGATTGCCAATGAGAGGAATGAGCTCATACCAGCCCAAACGTTAGCTGGATGGAGGGTATGCATGGATTACCATAAGTTAAACAAAGCAACAAGGAAAGATCACTTTCCCCTTCCCTTCATTGATCAAATTCTTGACAGGTTGGCGGGTAAGGAATTTTACTGTTTCCTTGACAGTTACTCCGGATACAATCAAATTTTGATTGCTCCGGAAGACCAAGAAAAAAACAACTTTTACATGCCCTTATGGAACTTTTGCCTTCCGTCATATGCCTTTTGGATTATGTAATGCACCTGCTACTTTTCAACGATGTATGATGGCAAATTTTCGGACATGATTGAAAATGGTCTTGAGTTGTTTATATATGACTTTTTTGTTTTTGGTACCTTGTACTCTGATTGCTTGATGAATTTAACGAAGGTTTTACAAAGATGTGAAGAGACTAACCTGATCTTAAATTGGGAGAAATGTCAATTTCTGGTTAGAGATGATATTGTTCTTGGTCATAAGATATCAAGCAAGGGGATCGAGGTGGATAAAGCGAAGATCGAAACAATTGAGAAGTTGCCACCCCCCCACATCCGTTAAAAGAATTATGAGTTTTCTCGGGCATGTTGGATTTTACCGGAGATTTACCAAGGATTTCTCCAAGATCACAAAACCATTGTGCGATCTATTGGAGAAGGACAAACCATTTGTCTTCGATGAAGCATGCCTTACAGCTTTCACTGAGCTCAAGAAGAGGTTAGTATCCGCACCTATTATCATTGTGCCATATTGGAATTTGCTTTTAGAGTTAATGTGCGATGTTAGTGACTATGCGGTGGGTGCTGTGTTAGGACAAAGGGTAGGCAAGGTTTTTCATGTTATTTATTATGTTAGTCGTACCTAGATGATGTGCAAATGAATTATACAACCACTGAAAAAGAATTGCTTGCGTTTGTGTTTGCTTTTGATAAGTTTCGTAGTTATCTCGTAGGTGCTAAAGTTATAGTATTCACATACCACTCGGCGATCAAGTATTTGATTGAGAGAAAGGATGTTAAACCAAGATTAATTTGCTGAGTTTTGTTGTTACAAGAATTTGATCTAGAAATTCGAGATATGAAAGGGACATAAAATCAAATAGTAGAACCCTTGTCGAGGATAGAAAATGAAAATGGGTCGAGAGACAAAACATTGATTAATGAATCCTTCCCAGATGAACAATTGTTTGCATTTGATCAAAGTGTTCCTTGGTATGCTGATTTTGTGAATTACATTGTTTCAAACTTTATACCTAATGATTTTGATGCCCAAAAGAAGAAGAGGTTCCTGCTTGAGATACATCATTATTTTTGGGATGAGCCATTTTTGTTCAAGAGATGTGCATATTAGGTCATTAGAAGTTGTGTCCCAGAAACAGAGACGAATGACATACTTGCGCATTGTCATGCATCCCCCTACGAAGGGCACTTTGGAGGAGATCGCACCGCGACAAAAGTTTTACAATCAGGCTTTTATTAGCCCACCTTTTTTAAAGATGCTTATCAATTTATTATGCATTGTGACAGATGGTAGAGAGTGGGGAATATATCAAGGTGGAACGAGAAGCCATTGCAAAACATTCTCGAAGTAGAGTTGTTTGATGTGTGGGGACTCGACTTCATGGGACTGTTTGTACCTTCAAGAGGTAATAAAATATCTACTTGTAGCAGTTGATTATGTATCGAAATGATTCTAAGGTAGATGTGAGATTCGTGCATAAACATATTTTTATAAGGTTTAGGGTACCTCGAGCAATCTTCAGTGATGAAGGCACGCATTTCCGTAATTGACATTTCACTACACTACTTGGTAAATATGACGTGAAATACAAGATCGCTACGACGTATCATCCACAAACTAGTGGCCAAGTGGAGGTCTCTAACCGTGAGATCAAACGGATCCTCGAAAGATTATATGTCTAACGCAGAAGGATTGGGCGTTGAAACTTGATGACGTCGTGCGGGCATACAGGACAGCATACAAGACTCCCATAGGGATGTCTCCATATAGATTAGTCTTCGGAAAAGCATGCCATCTTCCGGTGGAATTAGGGCACAAGGCTTATTGGGCACTTCAACACCTTAACTTTGATGCTATATAATCAGATGAAGCCAAACTATTACAGCTGAACGAATTAGACGAGCTTCGACATCAAGCATATGAAAATGCAAAAATCTACAAAGAAAAGACGAACAAATGGCATGACAGTAAGATCCCAATAGGGTCTTTGCCCCAGGTGAGCTTGTCTTACTCTTTAATTCTAGGTTACAGTTATTCCCAGAAAAATTGAAATTCCGGTGGTCGGGACCATTCCAAGTGGTGGCTGTCTCCCCACATGGAGTAGTAGAACTCAAGGTTGACAATTCAGATAGAATCTTCAAGGTAAATGAACAACGATTGAAGCACTATCTGGGAGAGCTAGTTGAACAAGAGACTATGTCTACTCAACTCCAAAAGCGTGATCACCAGAAAGTCGAGCCGTAGACTTTAAACCAAGCGCTTCTTGGAAGGCAACCCAATTCTTTTTCATTTGTATGTTTATTTTTAGTTTTTCGTATTAAATTCATGTTTAGGTGTTCAAGGAAGTAACGATAGCGATATTCGTACAGCTGCAGCGAGACTCCTGCAGCTATACGAGTAGATCAGTCACGACCGACGCTTAAATTGGAGAATCCGACGCCCTCGTGCAGCTCCAAGGAAAATGGTGCAGCTACACGAATGAGTCTGCTCTGTTCATCCGACGCCCTCGTGCAGCTGTACCGCGAATCGTGCAGCTGCACAGTTTTATTATTATTAAAAAATCAAAATAAAAAACATTTAAGGAGAATCGTACCCTAATTGCTTCTCCATTCTTTCTTCTTCCAGGTGCCGATTGCCACGGTCGACTAGCCACCCGTTAGTTCCGCTACGACTGACCACGCCCCGCCGGGCCATTGCATCCTCTCGCCTAGTGTCGGAGCCTCAACCCTATTCTCCGGTTTCCAGTGTCCCTTTGCCCCGTCGCTCTACCATCGAAGCCACCAGCCGCCCGTCGCCACCGCCATTCAATCTTGCACCGAGACCTTTATCCCGACGTATTCCAAGTCCTTTACTCATTTGTTGTGTTGATTTGGGTCTACTTTGATTTGTGTAGGGGTAGTGGATTGACCGACATCGTTCTTGACGTCATCCAAAAAGAAATTGACGGAAGCCGGTTTGTCGGGAGCTTGGAGGGAACGAGAGTTGCAAGATGAGGCTGCCAAGAATTACTGAGAGTCCATGGTGACCCGGATATTTGTTTCGAAACGCGGATTTGAGGTAAATGATAGGTACATTGAAGGTTATAAGTACTATATTCAACAAATGCGTTGGACAGATTTTTGCGCACCTCCAGAGGTTGCGGTGGTTCCTTTAGTTAAGGAATTTTATTCTAATGCGAACACTTTTGATGCGCGTCGTGAAAGCATTCGGGTTCGAGGAAAACAGGTGGTGTTTAGTGCATAAACAATTGCTGAGATGTATAACCTCCCTATGTTTGACCATGATGCATTCACTAAGTATCTTAATGAGGACTTCAATGCTAATGATGTGCTTGAGTGTTTGACTAGACCAGGGGTGGCATGGAAGATATCCAGGACGAACGAACCCATGGCCTCACAGTCAATGCAAAGATGTGGGTTCGATTTGTGTTGGCAAGACTCATTCCCGGAACGAATACAAGTAATGTAACAAAGGAACGAGCGACACTGGTTTTTTGCATATTACAGCGCATGCATATTGATGTTGGACGACTCATTAATCAAACGTTGCATAGGGCTTTAAAAGATACTAAACTTGGTTTGTGGTTTCCGTCATTAGTTTTTGAGTTATGCAGGAAGGAAGGGGAGGAATGGGATAAAACAGAGGAGATTGCTCACCCCCAGAAGCCGCTTAACAGGGTTACTTTGGACGAAATTGACCGTGAGATTCATCTCAAAGAAGGCAACTCTAGTATCAGTCCACTTGGTGAACACGTTGATAGCGGTCCCTCCATTCCAATGACTACACCATCTTCTTCAACAAGCATTCCGACGGTTCAAGAGCAATGGGCAAGGATGGAAGAATTTATGGCATATTTTATTGCTTACCATCAAAGGATAGCTGCTGCATTGAACGTTGATCTTTTGGACCTGAAACAGTCTGCATCTGCATTCCCCGCTAATGAGGAGGATAATGAGGACGACCACTCAGAGGATGCGGAATAGGGGAGTGTCTTTCTTCACTCATTGTTGTCAAACCTTTGCATAACTGTTATTTACATCGAGGGCGTTGCTTAGTTTTGGTTTGGGGGGTGTGTTAGGATGTGATATATAGCATTTTATATTGAGCTCGACGCTACCTCTTTAGTTTAGTTTGGGTCAGTCCAGTTAAAAAAAAAAGAAAAAGAAGAAAACGAAAAACACAAAAAAGAAATAATTTAGGTGTCTTTTGTGCGTTACTCCTCAGAATGACCTTAGAAATTTGAAAGTTGAATGTCCATATTCTATGATGAGCTTAAGGCTTGCATTCCTACTGTGGGGAAGGATGAAGTTCTAAGTTTAGCGTTTATTTTTTTCGGATCGTTATCAGATGTCCTAGTAGGGAGCGTACTTAGATGCAACAGGTCTACGGCTTCTTATAATGCATGGTGACTAATGATGAGTAGAGACACTTGGATTATCTCTTGAAACAAAGTTTGTGGTATATATGTTGAGAAAGAAAAAGAAAATGGTTTGTCAAGGCTCTGAGTATCACTGTTCAGGTTTAAAAAGTCGTAAAAAGAGGAGAAAATAAAAGAATAAGAATACCTGAATATGTACTCGTGGTGTGAGCCTTCCTTGCTTACTTGAGCGATCGATCTGACGGGTGCCTTATCACCTAATGCCTTGATCCAACTGAACTGGGAGTCATTGATTGACAACTCGTTACATGAGCTTTTGTAAGAATTTGATGATACATTTACAATTGGGCAACCGGAAAAAAAAAGTGAAGTTGTGTAATGAAAAGTTATAAAACCATAACTTTTCTAAAAAAAGTGAAGTTGTGTAGTGAAAGTCACTACTCTCTCCACTCATCTATGGTTTTATAACTTTTCATTGCACAACTTCACTTTTTTTTCCAGTTGCACGACTCTAAATGTATCATCAAATTCCTGCAAAAGCTCATGTAACGAGTTGTCAATCAATGACTCCACGTCCAGTTGGACCAAGGCATTAGGTGATAAGGCACCTCTCAGATCGATCACTCAAGTAAGGAAGGAAGACTCACACCACGAGTACATATTCAGGCATTCTTATTCTTTTATTTTCTCTTTTTTTTAAGACTTTAAACTGAACGGTGGTACTCAGAGCCTTGGCAAACCCTTTTCTTTTTCTTTCTCAACACATATACCACGGACTTTGTTTCAAGAAATAATCCAAGTGTCTCTACTCATCACTAGTCACCATGCATTCTAAGAAGACGTGGGCCTGTTGCAGCTAAGTACGCTCCCTACTGGGATATTTGATAACGATCCGAAAAAAATAAACGCTAAACTTAGAACTTCATCCTTCCCCACATTAGGAATGCAAGCCTTCAGCTCATCATAGAATACAGACATTCCACTTTCGAATTTCTAAGGTCATTTTGAGGAGTAACGACACAAAAGACACCTAAATTATTATTATTTTTGTGTTTTTCGTTTTCTTCTTTTTCTTTTTTTAATTAGAATGACCCAAAATAAATTAAAGAGGCAGCGCCGAGCTCAATATAAAATGCAACATATCACATCCTAACACCCGCTAACCTAAACTAAGCAACGTCCACGATGAGAATAACAGTTATGCAAATGTTTGACAGCAATGAGTAAAGAAAGACACTCCCCTTTTCCGCATCCTCGGAGTGGCCGTCCTCATTATCCTCTTCATTAGCCGGAAACGTAGTTGTAGGTTGTTTCAGGTCCGAAAGATCAACGTTCAATGCAGCAATTATCCATTGATGGCAAGCAATAGAATATGTCATAAATTCTTCCATCCTTGTCCATTGCTCTTGAACTGTCGGAATGCTTGTTGAAGAAGATGGTGTAGTCATTGGAATGGAGGGACTACTATCAACGTGTTCACCAAGTGGAATGATACTAGAGTTTCCTTCTTTGAGATGAATCTCGCGGTCGATTTTGTCCAAAATGACCATGTTAAGCGGCTTCTGGGGGTGAGCAGTCTCCTCTGTTTTATCCCATTCCACCCCCGCTTTCCTGCATAACTCAAAAACTAACGACGGAAATCACAAACCAAGTTTAGTATCTTTTAAAGCCCTATGCAACATTTGATTAATGAGTCGTCCAACATCAATATGCATGCGCTGGAATATGCAAAAAACCCGTGCCGCTCATTCCGTTGTTACATTATTTGTATTCGTTCTGGGAATGAGTCTTGTCGATACAAATCGAATCCACATCTTTGCATTGACCTTGAGGTCTTTACCATATAAGGCCATGGGTTCGTTCGTCCTAGACATCTTCCATGCCACCCCTGGTCTACTCAAACACTCAAGCACATCGTTAGCATTGAAGTCCTCATTAAGATACTTAGTGAATGCATCATGGTCAAACATAGGGAGGTTATTAATCTCAGCAATTGTTTGTGCACTAAACACCACTTGTTTTCCTCGAACCCGAATGCTTTCACGACACGCATCAAAAGTGTTTGCATTAGCATAAAATTCCTTAACTAAAGGAACCACCGCAGCCTCTGGAGGTGCGCAAAAATCTGTCCAACGCATTTGTTGAATATGGTACTTATAAACTTCCATGTACCTATCATTTACCTCAAATTCGCGTTCGGGAACAAATATCCGGGTCACCATGGATTCTTTGTAATTCTTAGCAGCCTCATCCCGCAACTCTCGTTCCCTCCGAGCTCCCGACAAACTGGCTTCCATCAATTTCTTTTTGGGTGCCATAAAGAACAATGTCGGTCAATCCACTACCCCTGCACAAATCAAAGTAGACCCAAATCAACACAACAAAGGAGTAAAGGACTTGGAATACGTCGGAACAAAGATCTCGGTGCAAGATCGGATGGCGGTGGCGACGGGCGGCTGGTGGCTTCAGTGGTAGAGCGACAGGGCAAAGGGACGCAAGAATCTGAAGAATAGGGTTGAGGCTCCGACACCAGGCGAGAGGATGCAACGGCCCGGCGGGGCATGGTTAGTCGTGGCAAAATTAATGGGTGGTTGGTCGATCGTGGTAGTCGGCACCTGGACAAAGAAAGAACGGAGAAGCAATTAAGTTACGATTCTCCTTAAATGTTATTTTATTTTCATTTTTTTAATAATAATAAAACGGTGCAGCTGCACGATTTGTGGTACAGCTGCACGAGAGCGTCGGATGAACAAAGCAGTCTCATTCATGCAGCTGCACCATTTTCCTTGGAGCTGCACGAGGGCGTCGGATTCTCCAATTTAAACGTCGGTCGTGACTGATCTACTCGTGTAGCTGCACGAGTCTCGCTGCAGCTACATGAATATTGCTGTCGTTACTTCCTTGAACACCTAAACATGAATATTGCTGTCGTTGCTGAGCAAATGCTTGCCTCAGTGATTCGGAAGTATTGTCTACGGTTATGGAGTGATGTCTAAGCAAATGCATGCCTATTGGAAGTGTTTGTCCAAGCAAGATCCTTTTACGTTTTTCTGAGAAGTCTGTTGTGGCAAAGATCCTAGAACATTGGGAATGGTATATCCTGGGCTGCTCCCTCCTGCTTCGTTGTCAGGTCACCGTTCTTTTAGTGGATGAATTGGCTCCACAACTTTTGATGCTCAGAAAATCACAGAATAGCGAAGGACGTGTCCTCCAATCTCAACGACGTGACCTTGCTGAATCAAAGGATCACAGAGAGTAGACGAACTCATCAACCGAATTTGAAGGATGCGTCCTTGGGGAATCTGCTGAGCGAAGGGCATGTTTGTCTGCAGAAAGGACGAACCTTCGTTAATCTGTACAAGATCCTGTCCAACTATCAAATGTTCCACAAGATGAGGATTTGAAGAGAATGAGAGCTAGTTTATTCTTCTTAGGGTATTTATTTTATTTTTTTACGCTTATTAGATCTTTTATAACATTAGAAAATCTTATGGAAGGGAACTATACATATTTTAGGTTTGACCAAGGAAATGAGAGGACAACTAGTTCAAGTGAAGATCTAGACGGGGCGAGTACTTCCCGAATCGGGAGACTGGAAAGACTTATTTTTCTAAGTAATACTTCATTTACTCATAAAACATGTACAAAAATCACAAAGGCATATCCCTGGAAAACACAATCCTACTAAAATCCTACGTATATCCCGTATACACAAATATAAACAACCAAAATGAATCAACCAACTACATTTGAAGCAGCAACACTAGGATGAGATAAGCAAGTGTCCCGGGAGGTAACGAGCACTCGTCAACCCAACTTTTCTTTCGCTCCCTCCATACATTATTTGCATTGTTTTTAGATGTTCATATGTAGCAGACACAACATCCTAGCATCCGAGCAAATGGACGAGGCCTCTGGAGTGTGACTCCAACCGACGAGAAGATATAATTAGATATGCCCCTCCAAGATCGTGGAAAATTCGGTGCAACAAGTCGTCCTACCGTGTATGTCTAGATATCTGTAAAAAGCGACATACAACAACATATGATCCAAAGTTTCCCATCGTTTTCCACGTAGTGCACACGTGGAAGATGACGCTACACCAAACTAAATAACAAGTCTGACGTGTATAACCTAAATTGTATAACCAGCCGGAGAACGAACCATAATCGTAGCAACATTCCCTTGGATCACAAAAGACTAGCCCAAGGAACAATCGGAAACTCGCCACATATATGTCTCCAAGCATATGCGACAGTAGAATCAGCATCAGGGCATAACAACCAGACAACCCTTTCAGAAATACATCGCGATAGATAACAAGTAGTCGACAGAAGGTAGCGTAGTATGTTGAAGCACGCTGGCCAATGACGATGAATCCACATGTCCCCTCCATCAATGTAGCTCCGCCAACTTTGATATGAAAAGAAGTCCGCCACATATACCTCCACCAACGAACCAGATGCCACAATGTCAGCAATCGTCTCAAAATCTAGGAACAACTATCTGGTGGCCTCGCCTACCAAAATGAATTACCCCTTAGTAGATTTGCCCTCACCCATTGAGCCCATACAAAATCCCCCCAATCCGAGAAGATATGCCAAATGTGCTTCAATATCGCAACTCGATTCCACTCTATGACACGCTTAAGATCCAACTCTCCCTTCTCATTTAGGCGACACACTATATCCCACGTTACCGTGGCCTTGTGGTGGTCTATGGATGGTCTGGAAATCAAGAATGCTGAAGACTTTAACCATGAGGCAAAAAAAGTCGCGGACGAGAAATACGAGCACGATCCGTGTCGTCAAGGAAACCATGATAGGAGACTAGATGAAGAAATCTGAATTAAATGTATTAGTTGCATCCTCATTATACAGGAAATTCGGGATGTGTGTGCATCATTCTTACATCCGTAGGTGATATGTGTAAGATGATCAAATAATAAAATTTGTGGTATTGTACCACTAGAATTAAACGTTTATTTATCAAAGTGGGAGGGGATAGTAAGAAAATTCTTTGGCACCTCCTCTTCGTAGACGAATGTACCGGTGGAATTTGATGATTTTTATAAACGAAGACATCAAACGACTATAAATTCTTCCTTGTAACAATGTCCGGTCATAATAAATACAACTAAAGTGATGTACGACATATATTCACAATCCCGAGTAATCCTCCATAACAACGCGTATGCAAGTAGAGGAGCGGGTATCTCTGGTTGGAGTGTCGCCGCCTCCTTCCTTCCATTGTTCGTCGTCTTTCTATTTACGCTTTACTTTGCATCTTCGTAGTGCATCTTTAGAAGGAGCTGGTATGCGTGGTAGACGAACGAGATATCGCAGGTCCACGACACGAAAAACTAGAACTCGTTGTCCCTCACGAAAATATATATGAATAAGAGGACGAACTTGGTCAAAATTTCATAAAAGGTTATCATGAGGTTGGTTACCTCAGCTAAGAAGCCCTTAAAAGCTTAAACGTTATTACAATTATGGAAGCGAGGATCGAAGCCATCTGAGCCCCTTTCATGAGAAATAATGTCATTAAGATTCAGTGATTCATTAAGAGTCACTAAAGTGGATATATCTTATGTAAATAGTTCATGCCTCAATGAAATCATTATCCACATAGACAAAAGACATTTGGGGCTACTTCAGCCCCGGGATGGATTTCTTGGCAATTTCAAAAAGAAATTCATGGATTACCATGTTTGTTCCCGCTTTAATTGCAATAGAAATACATTCATAAATTTGTATCCACGAGGATTGTTTAGCCAGTCGAGTCCTCCTTGGATGGAGATTACAAACCCGTAAATATCATCTGACACGGATTATAATTTCATGACAAAACAAAAATGTATTCATACACGGAAAAGATTGGTCATAGTCCAAAAGGAAATACTTTAATTCTATCCTTTTTGCACTATATAGCGCGTATGAGGAACGAAGTAAAGTGGGGGCATTTATAGATATTAAATTTTTGTCCATTTACTCGAGTTACAAACTTGATAATTCATGTTGAATGAGCTTCATGTTCTAAGCTAAGTTTGGGATCTAATATATATTATTGATCCAAATGGGCTATATATCGAAGTCCACAAACAATATATATTTGGGTCGTGAAGGAAGACCATAAATTCGACCCATACATAAAAGACTGATATGGGTAACAACTAGGCCATGAACCTAATCCAAACAAATGTATTTTGGGTCAAACCAAGCCAAACTTCAAGCCCGGCCCATAGCCTGATCACAAGAAAGTTACCTATCATGGGGAAACTAGTTGCCTAATATATATCGGCCATGGAGCCCTATAAATAGAGGCATCCCCAAGCCATTCAGAATACACAATACACACAGAGATCGAGAGAAGACTCTTAGAAAAACTCTTGAAGATTCTCGCCGCCTCTCGCCCGTTAAAGCTATGTCGACGCCCATTGCCCCGGCATTCTTATGCAACGTGCCCCGAGGTTCTGTCGGATCAAGCCAAAAGGCCCCAACGACTTCATCAAGCTATCAAAGCTCTGCTGGATCATGCCCATAGGCTCTGACGACTTCACCAAGCTATTGAATTGCTACCGGATCACGCTCAATGACCCCGACAACTTCATGAATATATCATCCTGAAGTTCTATTAAAATCTCGTCAGGGCTCAGGATCATCATCCGCAACTGTTATTCTTCGAGGATCGAATAAGAGGAATCACGTGCATCGTCTGTGACTAGAGACGGAACCTACTACATTTTTTTATACGACAATTTATACGATGATATTCCGTACGTGAGATTTTAGTGTTCACACACACAACTAAAACATATCATGCAGTCCATGCAGTTACATCTAATATGTGAACTTCGTCTATTTATATGGAGGAAATCATCGTGGGAGTTATCGAGGTTTATTGAGACAATCTAATTGATTTGTTTATTAAAGTATCAAATTACAACGGAATCGATTGGTTTGAGCAGGATGATCGTTGTGCTTAAGAAGGAAAGTACACAAATAATAATTTTCCATAAAAATTTCTTCTTTGGATTAATTAACATACTTAAAAGATTATTAATCAAATAACAAACATTTCAAATTAATCATAATATTTAAATCATAATTAAGATTAATTTATTTGAAAATTATCTCTTTACAGAGTTATGTTGTAGTAGATATTCATTGGCTTCCATAATAAAGTAATTTATTTCTAAAAATTTTTATTTGGAATAACAATATTCTTATTTGGAGTTACCTAATCAAAATATTTGAAAAGTCACTTAATTAAGAACAATTTAGACATTTCAAATTTTGAATTAAATTCGATTCATATAATATACATAGAATAAATGTAGTAATACAATAAAATTTTACTGTAAATAAGTAACAAACTTCTAAAGCTCACCATAAAAGATAATCACAATTTTAAAATAATACAGTATTAGATATTAGTAACACGATTCTCATCGAAACCAAGATTAACCGTTAATTATAGCATAACATAGTTATTTTAGTTTTGTTGTTTTGGTTTTAGTTACATGTACCGGGAAGCAGTGTTGGATGGGATCTGGTAGGTTTGGCCAAGGAAAGGCCAAATCCAAAGGCTAGGCCTTTCGTTTGGTAACTAATTATGCTTCTCTTTTCCATAAACTAATTACTTTACCAAAAAGTTTCTAAACATTAAATCATATATATAACCCCTAAACAAAACAAAAAAAAAACCATAAATCCTAAGTACTAGGCCATAACAAAAAAGAACTATAAATTCTAAAAGCTAAAGTGTTAATTCATAAACAATAAGTAACAAATTATTTCCTACTAATTCATTTTTTTTAATACATCAAGATATTAGAGTAAAAGAATAAATGTTGACAATAGAATGAAGGGAGAGGATGCTGCTGATTCATTGTTAGTCCACGCAAATTAAATAAGGTGGAAACTTTAAAATGGGTGAATGAATGAATGGCTGGGAAAATTAATTTAGAACAATGAGTAATTAGATTAGAACAATGGATCATGGGATTTAAGAAAGAATGTGTCCAGAGTGTCGACATTCTTCCGGTCTATCCATCTTCCTCCTCCTCCCCGAGGTGGCTTTTAGCTCTCAGACCCAACAATGTCGACACCAAATCTCTCCTCTTCCCCCCTTTTTAAATGTGCACTCCCTCCCACCGTCAAGATCCCCCCCCCCCCCAACCCATCGTACTCATACGCTGCCTTCGCGGCTTCTTCCTTTTGTCCTCCCCCCCCCCCCCCCCAACTCGCTGTCCCCTTATTCGTTGTCTCAACTCGGGTTGGTTGATCTGGGTCCGTCCTGATCGTCCCAAGGGGATTTGTTTGTCTCATGTTCTTCGTCGAGGTTCGTTCCTGCTTCCCAGATTCTGAATTTTTCTTTCAAAGGTCCGAGTTTCTGCTTGTTCTTACCTTGTGTGTTTAGGACGTCTTGCAGATGGTATTCCTTGATCGGATCATGACCCAGACTCGCAATTATACAGGTACTCGCTGTGATTTTGCTGTTGAATTTAGGGTTCGTGATGGAATCGTGATTGAGTGGGTCTCGGCCGAGTGATTGAAGCTGTAGTTGTGATTTCGGTTTCTGAATTTCGTTCTGTATTTTGGTTTTCTGTTTGTTTTGGGGAGAAGAGTTCGTGTTCCATTCTCTGTCCGCTCCCAACTCCAACATCAGCTGCAAATCTGTGGAGTTGGATTCATGCCGGGATGATTCCGTGGCTTTCTCGCTGAAGTTTGTTGCGATGGGTTCCATACTGTTTGCTGGGATGGTAGGTATAGCGATTCCCCTGGTCGGAAAGCACCGGAAGTTCCTACAGACTGATGGCAGCCTTTTCATTGCCGCCAAGGCTTTCGCGGCCGGCGTGATTCTCGCCACTGGCTTCGTGCACATGCTGTCAGGCGGGTCGAAAGCGCTGTCGAATCCTTGCTTGCCTGAATATCCGTGGTCCAAGTTCCCATTCGCTGGCTTCTTCGCAATGATGGCATCCTTGGCGACGCTTCTAGTGGATTTCGTTGGAACACAGTTTTACGAGCGAAAGCAGGTGAATTTTCCTTGAGTTTTCTTGCTACGTCAAAACCTCCGGTCATGAACTCCAGAGGGTCACTTGTGGTGATCAACTTGCAGGGTTTGAGTAGGACTACTGAAGAACAAGGAAGAGTCGGATCTGTCGACGGAGGGCTGGAATCGGGGATAATGCCTGCGGAAGAAGGGATGGAGCGGAACGGAAAGGTTTTTGGGGAGGAGGAAGGAGGTGGAATGCACATTGTTGGGATGCGTGCGCATGCCACACATCATAGACATAATCACTCCCATGGCCAGGATGCCTGCAATGGGATTTCAAAGACAGATGGGCACTCGCATGGCCATGGCCATTCACATGGACATGGGAACGGCCACGATGATAGCAGTGTGCGTCATGTGGTTGTCTCTCAGGTACACTACTATTGGCCCTTGCATCATATACAGAAGATTCTGTCGCAGTTCAGTCTTCACACCGTGGTTTCCTTTCCGGCGCAGGTTCTTGAGCTTGGCATCGTCTCCCACTCGGTGATCATCGGTCTCTCCCTCGGTGTATCGCAGACCCCATGCACCATTCGACCCCTGATAGCGGCACTCTCCTTCCACCAGTTCTTCGAAGGGTTCGCACTTGGGGGTTGCATCTCGCAAGCCCAGTTCAGGACCCTGTCGATGACGTTGATGGCTTGCTTCTTCGCCATAACGACCCCGGCAGGTATCGGGGTTGGTCTGGCTATATCTTCATCCTACAACCAGTACAGTCCGGGGGCCCTAATAACGGAGGGAGTTCTGGACTGCATGTCGGCTGGAATCCTGGTGTACATGGCACTGGTGGACTTGATCGCGGCCGACTTCCTGAGCAAGAGATTGAGCTGCAACTTTAGGTTGCAAGTAGTGTCTTATGTGATGCTCTTCCTCGGATCCGGTTTGATGTCTTTACTTGCCATATGGGCTTAAAAAATGTAACATGAACATGTTTTTAGTGGGCCCATCGCATTAGCAATTTTAGGTCGAATCAGTCCATCTTATCTTGAAAATAGATTCTATTATTGTCCTATCCGAGCAAAGGTAAATTGCGACATGTCGGGTGCGAGGCTTGTACGGCAATTGCCTTATATTTTACTAAATTTTCTCGTTTTTTTATTATACTTTTACTAAACAGTATTTTTTTTTGTAAATTAAACCGTAAAATGTACTAATAACATTTAGTAATACAGCTTAGTAAATATCGGACTTATATAGTAAAACGTGAGAGAAAAAAGCACAGTAATGGCTTAGTAAATTTTATTATATGATGTACTAAACAAATTAGTAAATTACAATATTGTATTATACGATGTACTAAATATTTTAATAATTTAAAACACCGTAATAAAATACATTAGTAAATTATTATTTTATACTATACAAATTACTATAATAATTTAGTAAAATCTTAGTAATTTACTACTCTGTGTTGGACTATTAAAAGTTTAGTACAAAGCCCAATGTGCTTAGTAAAATGAGAGAGAAAAGCACAGTAATGGGCTTAGTGCATTTTACTATACGATATACTAAATATATTATTAAATTACAATAATGTATTATATAATGTGCTAAATATTTTAATAATTTACAATTTAGTAAATTACTATTTTGTACTCAACGATGCACTAAGTTGTTAGGGGTTACTAAACCATTTTTGTACATTTTTACTAAAACAATTTAATACTTTACTAAATAGCTTAGTACATCATATAACACAGAATAATAAAATATTAATATATTTTAGTACGATATTATAAATTACTAAAATATTTAGTGCATCGTAGAGTAAAATGTATTAAGCCATTGTTGTTCATTTCAGTGAGCTTTTACTAAGCCCATTGGGCTTTTTAATAAACTTTTACTAGTCCAACACTGTCTAGTAAATCACTAAGACTTTACAAATTATTATAGTAATTCGTATAGTATAGAATAGTAAATTACTAATATACTTTAGCACAATATAGTAATTTACTAAAAACTTTACTAAACCGTATAGCACAATATTCTAATTTACTAAAATATTTAGTACATCGTACAATAAAATATACTAAGCTCATTAATGTGATTTTCTCTCTCATTTTACTAGTATCATTGGGCTTTTACTAAACTTTCACTAAGTCCGACACAGTTTAGTAAATTACTAATTATTTTTAGTACATCGTACAGTATAGAATTATAAATTACTAATATATTCTAGTACAGTATAATAATTTACTAATATATTTAGTACATCATATAGTAAAATTTACTAAGCCCATTGTATAATTATCTCATGTTTTTCTAATTACATTGGGTTTTGTATTAAACTTTTACTAAGCCCCACACTATTTAGTAAATTACTAAATGTTATTAGTGCATTTTACTATTCAATTTACAAAAAAAAATACTATTTAGTAAAAATAAACGAGAAAATTTAGTAAAATCCAAGATAATTATTGTACAAGTCAAAATAGTCTTCCCCGTGTCGGATATATTTAGCACCGAAATATTTCACAAACTGGTGTTGAAGAAAATGAGCAAACGATGAAGAAAAATAAAACTAAAACAGAAAAAGTGCAGATGACCGGGTACTCCTCGCGAATCCGACTTGCAAAGATGGGTGACAAGATCCGGGGTGTAAGTGATGATGTGATGAGCAACGGAACTGGGAACTGAGAAGGATTTTACGAGAGTTAGAGACAAAAAAAAAAATGCCTATGGGAACTGAGAAACAATCCTCCGGATTTTCCTTTAATCGATTATTTTCTGAAAACTTCTGAAAATTTCAGGGTCATGATCATACTTGATAATAGAGACTAATTTTGCCCTGGTAGATTCTTGGCTAGATACGTTTCGTTACTAATAGTCTTGACGTCCCTTTTGGGAGATTTGATGTCGGACAATACTCCTTGTTGTTGTGTGTAGTACTGTTTCTTGTAGATTCTACGTGAGTAGATCTTTCCAGATAATGAATTATTTCCTCATTGATTTTTTATTAGCCATCTAAATATGATTGGGCCCCGAAATCTTCCTTTTGTCAACAGGCCTAGCGCGGCTGGTTAGCTTTCTACGATCGATTAGCTTGTTAGTTATTACTGGTTGTCAAGAACATTGTCCTTATTTGAAAGAACTACCGATTTTGTGAGTATGTTTGGTTCTGGTTCTAAAGGCAGCAGCTCCCGATGATTGGATACCTTGGGAGTAAGAGTTTCAGCCTTGTCTGAATTCAATACCTTGCTGATTTAAAAGGGTTCTTTTTCTCTTCTTCTTTAGTGATGCTTGGATCGAGGTTTTTACCCGGATCTTGATGCATGTTTTTGTTGACTTGGGTTTTCCTTGGTCTTTGCTTTGGGAGTTATTTCTGTTGGATTATCCTCTGGGATGCTAGCTGGGATGACCGAGCTGAGTGGAGACAGCATTATACTCAGAGGGTTGATGTTCCATGGTTACCATGGGGTGAATGAAGAGGAGAAGAAGCCGGGTCTGAAGTTTCTGATTGATGTCGATGCTTGGATGGATTTACGGCCTTCCGGGAGATCCGCCAACTTGCAAGACACGGCCAGTTATACCGAAATTTACCGGCGGCTTGTTTGGGTTGGTTATACTTTCTTCTGGTGACTGATATTTAAAATGTGTTAATCTTAGTGTGTCGTGGTGACCGTGTGCTGCAGCGTAGTGGAGGAGGTCGTGGAAGGTGTTTACTCTAAGATATTAGAGTTATATGTCTCATTTAGGAGCAGAATGATTGTTAAATATCCGACATTTATTTGCATATATAGCTAGTTGCATGTTATTTTCAGTTTACTAGCGTTGCATGGGTACTTTTGTATTTGTGATTTTCATTGCAGGTGAAGTGGTATGAAGGCAAGGCCTTTTAGTAAGGAAGTTGTAGAAACATGACAGGCGAAGGCTTGCGGGCGAAACAGCTACCAAGCGACAAAGGTCACCAGGCGATACAAATAGACGGAGCGACAGTCAATTGAGCGAACGAGGAAACCTCCAGAGGCGACGGTTAATGGGCGATATGGTTGATTGTGGCTATCATGGAAAGATATGAGAGATCTCATGAACATGGAAGGAAATAGTTGTTAAGAGTATTCAAAAGGAAAGAAGATATTCTAGGAGAGACGCCTGGATAGAATGATCAGTGTGGCCATACGAAGATGTGGTGTGGCCACCCAAGCGGAGCAGCCATCACTGAATGTTTTGTGTGGCCACACGAGAATTCGGTGTGGCCACACATGACGAGAGGATTTTCTAGAATATTTCTAAAATATTTCCTAATCTTGCAAGATTTACCTTAGCTATATAAAGGGGTTCAACGTGAATTTAGAAGGGGAGGACACCTAGGAAAGCCGTCATGGAGTTTTTAGTTTTCTTAGTTTTTTTGTGACGATTTTTAGTTTTTATTTTCTGATTTTTCGTCAATCTCGTTATGAACTAAGTTTTCGTTCTATGGTTATGACGGAACCCGATATGTAGTCGGATAACTTTTGACTATCATCGATTTAATGCGCTTAAGACTTCGTTTATTTATTTTATTTACTTTTAATGCTTGATTGTTGCTTGATCAACAATTCGTATTGATTTCTTAACCTATTTGAACTCGGAAGGGGAACTTTAGGTTTAGAAGGAGGATAAAATAGCTTAGATTAACGTCGATGAATTGAGTTAATTTAACGAGTACTATAGGAATATATTATTTGTCTTAGGTAGCTAGATTAAGATTGAAACTTAATAAATTTGATTCAACCTTGGGAATATATGGGGTTTGGCTAGGTTAGGTATTTCTCTTATGTAGGTCAGACGATGCATAAGAGTGGTTGAGAATCTTAGGTTAGTAAACAAGTTTTGGATAATTTAATGATAAAGATGGGATTGAGTGATCTGGTGAAGTATCGGGGGAAGTCGTGATCCTAGGTTTTCCTCATTCGATTAATTCTCGTATTTTTCTGTTATTTAGTTTCTTTTCCTGAATTCTCGTTTTATTTTATTTGACTACATTGTGATTGTTTTCTTAAATAATTCTCCGATAGAACGACTTTTACTCGTTACTTTTGCTTGTGTGACCCGTACACTTGCGGGATTCAAACCATTAAACAGAAGGTCCGCCAAGGAATCTATTGGAATGAGTGGCAGGTCACAATGATCACAGTGACGAAGTTCCCACAAGTGAAGTTTTGGGTGAACGTCGGCAAGCCCCATGTTTCTGTTGTGGGTTCTTTTGACTACTTGGGCGTTGAAATTCTAAGAAACAGAAGCAGCTTGGCCTCTCAGTAGGATGCTGCAAACTTCCGCACTCGCACATCAGTGCAGTATGTTCTCCCGGTCACTCGGTGGAACCAGTCACCCATTCGATTTGAATGGAAAATGCCATCTAACATAATGAATTTTGGGGATTCCACAGGGCTAGTGCTTATATGTCATTTTCTTTGCAACAGCGCACGGCAAGCAAACTTCCTTCGTCTACGTTGTTGCGGATAAGCGGTTACCTCTTTGCTCGAAGATCATTGTTAGAGGGTGCTTAGTGGCTGATGGCAAGGGAAATCTCAAGTTTGTGAGCGGGGGAACTTTACGATACCGTGGAGGTTTTCTTGTAGCTCATTTTATTTGCATTTGCAGGATTGAAATATGCCCAATGTATGCATATTAGCTAGGGTTGTATTTAAAACAATCTCTTGTTGTATCATTTACCAACCAACATGTGCCCACCCATGTAGACTTTTTGAGTGATGCATGCAAAAAACACGCATTACAATGACACCTTGGTAGGTGGGGGCGATCTGGTCTGGCCCCATCACTTTCTTTCTTTTTTTTTTTTTTATCAATTTTGCTTTCTGCCTTTCAAGGTAGGTGAGATCCGACCAATACAAAGATTTAGTTGATTCTAAAATCCCTGCCCTGGGAAATGGTGGGTAAATTACAGACTCAAGAAATTGACTCCCACAAACCATGAGCACAGACAGCCAGCCCAGCCCTCTTGGGCTTTTGGTTGGTGAGAGGTTGTTTCTATTTGCACAAACAAATGAGAGATAATTAACCTACACCCCGAAGATACTAGTGGGGAAGAAAGAGTTCACCAACCCCAGATTCTTTCCTAACCTCGAACTGAACGAATCCCAGCAGACACTAAAATCCTTGGTGGTGGAGAGGAGGGGGTGGAGCTCGGCTAAGTTTCTCAGATCCACCAAAACCTAATCCCATCCCTCGTTCTGTTCCCTCCATTCATTCATTCCTCCTCGACCGCAGAAGGATCGAATTTTGTACCCTTTCTGCAGAAAGAAACAAGAACCAAAAACATCAAAGCTCGTCCCTTTCCTTGTTACCCTTCGCATCTCTGACCACCAACCACCCGAACCCAGATCCAGAACCCCACGTGAATTTCAAATACTGGGTGACTCCGGTTGTGAGTCGACGTGTCATGAATCTGCGGACACTCTCCCTCCAATGAGGAAATAAAAGCCGGATTCTTTTCTAAAACTGAAAGGTTGCCCCCGGGACACTTTCTGGTGTGCCACCTTCTTACCACTTCTTCTTCTGTCCTAGGCGAGAGGATATGGACCGTGCGAGGAAGATGGCCACCAGGGGAATCCTTATGAGGCGGATCTTGTCCGAATCCAGGAAGTCCCGCCCCTCCGGTGGATTCTCTGCGGCTGCCGGTGACGCTGTCTTGGGTTGTTGCCCATCCCGTGTCGCGTCCCGCCATTCGCCTGCGAGGTACCTGTCGGCCCTGCCTGCGTGCGGGTCTTCCATGCTCCGGGGACGGAAATCGAACCTGCCCGGCAACCATGTCGGGTACGGCTTCAGGATGATATCCGTGGATGCCCTTAAGCCTAGCGACACCTTCCCTCGGAGGCATAACTCTGCCCCCCCTGAGGAGCAGACCAAGATGGCTGAGTCCTGCGGGTTCGTTAGTCTCGATGCGCTGATTGATGCCACTGTGCCTAAGTCGATCAGGATAGATTCTATGAAGTTTGCCAAGTTCGACGAGGGGCTCACCGAGAGCGAGATGATTGCACACATGAAGAGGTTGGAAGGGAACAACAAGGCGTTCAAGTCGTTCATTGGGATGGGGTACTACAACACCCATGTGCCGCCAGTGATCCTTAGGAATATCATGGAGAACCCAGCTTGGTACACGCAGTACACACCCTATCAGGCCGAGATCTCGCAGGGGAGGCTCGAGTCCTTGCTTAATTATCAAACCTTGATTACGGATCTTACTGGTTTGCCTATGTCCAATGCGTCGTTGCTTGATGAGGGTACTGCAGCCGCGGAGGCCATGGCCATGTGTAACAACATCCTTAAGGGCAAGAAGAAGACCTTCATCATCGCGAGTAACTGTCACCCTCAGACCATTGATATCTGCAAGACTAGGGCCGATGGGTTTGAGCTTAAGGTCGTGACTGCAGATTTGAAGGACATTGATTATAAGTCTGGCGATGTTTGTGGTGTCTTGGTTCAGTATCCGGGGACCGAAGGAGAGGTGTTGGATTATGCAGAGTTTGTGAAGAACGCTCATGCTCATGGTGTAAAGGTGGTTATGGCAACTGATTTGCTGGCACTGACAGTGTTGAAGCCGCCGGGCGAACTGGGGGCGGATATTGTTGTGGGTTCTGCACAGAGGTTCGGTGTGCCTATGGGATATGGTGGTCCCCACGCTGCTTTCCTCGCCACCTCGCAGGAGTACAAGAGGCTCATGCCTGGAAGGATTATTGGTGTTAGTGTTGACTCTACTGGCAAGACCGCGCTTCGAATGGCGATGCAGACGAGAGAGCAACATATCCGAAGGGACAAGGCAACCAGCAATATTTGCACTGCTCAGGTATGCCGCTTTTTCTCGAACTGGTAAATCTTAAAGATTCGATTTGGTTTGTGGATTATATTGAAATCTGTATCCTGGCTTAGGCTTTGCTTGCGAACATGGCTGCGATGTATGCTGTTTATCATGGCCCTGAGGGACTCAAGGCCATTGCACAAAGAGTCCACGGTCTAGCGGGCACCTTCGCCCTTGGATTGAAGAAGCTCGGGACTGTCGAGGTCCAGGGTCTCCCTTTCTTTGACACTGTAAAAGTCAAGTGTGCTGATGCACATTCCATTGTCGACGCAGCCTCCAAGAAGGAGATGAATCTTAGAGTAGTTGACAAGAACACAGTGAGTAACCCTTGCATCCCATCTGCCTGCAATACTCGATCGAAGAATTATCTGATGTGCTTAAGGGATATCTGCATGCTAACAGATCACAGTCGCCTTTGATGAGACTACCACCTTGGATGATGTCGATAATCTGTTTTCAGTTTTTGCCTCTGGAAAGCCTGTAAGTTTTTGTTACTTATTTACCCCTAGTATTTGACTGACTGCCTTGACTTGCATGTCCATTTCATGGTTTTCTCTGTTGTCCAGGTTCCATTTACTGCGGCATCCCTCGCACCAGAGGTTGAACCATGTATTCCAGCAAGTCTAGTTAGGGAAACTCCTTATCTCCAACACCAAATTTTCAACAAGTAATAGTGTTCTGGTGATTTTAAGAATTTTCAGGAAGCAGCACCATCTATTCGCTCGGACTTACATTTGCTTTGTCGACAGGTACCATACCGAGCATGAGTTGCTCAGGTACATTCATTTGCTGCAATCCAAGGATCTCTCTCTGTGCCACAGTATGATTCCTCTGGGATCTTGCACGATGAAACTGAACGCTACGACGGAGATGATGCCTGTGACCTGGCCTGGGTTCTCTAATATTCATCCTTTTGCCCCCGCTGATCAAGCACGAGGCTATCAGGTTGTGTTTCATAAAGTTCTGATCTTGTGACTGCAAAAGGCTTCCTTTTTATGCTTCCTATTGATGGCGTGTGTATTGTGGCGATCAGGAAATGTTCAATGATTTGGGAGAGCTGCTGTGCACAATCACAGGTTTTGACTCATTCTCCCTCCAACCAAATGCTGGTGCTGCTGGAGAATATGCAGGGCTTATGGTCATCCGTGCTTACCACTTGGTAAAACACTGCATGATGACCTTCCAAGTCATGGCTTTGCACCTAAATCTAATTTTGGGTTGTTCTGTGTCATGTGATGTTATCTGCTGAATTACGCTCTGTAGGCTCATGGTGATCACCATCGCAATGTATGCATCATCCCGGTCTCTGCCCATGGAACAAATCCTGCTAGTGCTGCCATGTGTGGGATGAAAATCGTTGCTGTGGGAACAGATTCTAAGGGCAACATTAACATTCCAGAGCTAAAAAAGGCTGCTGAAGCTCATAAGGACAACCTTTCAGCACTCATGGTCAGCTAAGACTGGCTTTCTGTCGTCGACAAACTCAAGTTCTCTGTATTCTACGGTTGGGAGTTGACAATCGATATCTCCTGTTTTCAGGTTACATATCCTTCAACTCACGGAGTTTACGAAGAAGGTATAGATGAGATTTGCAAAATCATTCACGACAATGGAGGTCAAGTGTACATGGATGGTGCAAACATGAATGCACAGGTGCGAGTTCAGTTCATTTTTGCGAGATTGTATGACAACATGTTCTGGCTTCTCCTTCAACCAGGTTCCGCTGCTTTGTAGGTGGGACTGACAAGCCCTGGATTTATCGGAGCTGATGTCTGTCACTTGAATCTCCACAAAACATTTTGCATTCCCCATGGAGGTGGCGGTCCGGGCATGGGACCGATCGGCGTGAAGAAGCATTTGGCTCCATTTTTGCCTTCACATCCCGTGGTAAGTACGCATTTTCCGTGAAGACTTTCTCAGTTTTGTAGGATTTGTATGATGTCCGTGTTTCTCGAGTTCTTCTTTGGTCGCCTTTATTCTTGTCATTGTGCAGGTTGCGACTGGGGGTATACCTGCACCTGAGAAGGCTCAACCGCTGGGCACAATCTCAGCTGCCCCATGGGGCTCGGCACTCATCTTGCCAATTTCGTACACTTATATCGCCATGATGGGCTCCAAAGGACTCACCGAAGCATCCAAGATAGCCATTCTGAACGCAAATTACATGGCAAAGCGATTGGAGGTTGATTTCTCGACTCTTTCTGGCCAAAAAATTGAGTTCACTCAACTCACTGTTTTCTCGAATTCTGCAGGAATACTACCCCATTCTTTTCCGAGGAGTCAATGGAACCGTCGCTCACGAATTCATCGTTGACTTGAGGGGATTCAAGGTGGGGTGTGTTTAGAGATAATTGGCCGGTCAGTTCAGCGCCTGCAGATCCTCATATTGTTTTCTAACCGAGCTAGCCGATTTTCTTTTTCTCAGAATACGGCCGGAATCGAGCCAGAAGATGTTGCCAAGCGTCTGATGGATTATGGTTTCCATGCCCCAACCATGTCGTGGCCTGTCCCAGGAACTCTCATGATAGAGCCTACGGAAAGCGAAAGCAAGGTGCGGATGATGAGTAACATGAAGAGAACTCATGTTTTCGGTCATTCTGTTGGCCAAAGGGGGATTGGCGCAACTGTAAACAATGTTCCTGTCTGTTGCAGGCCGAGCTGGACAGGTTCTGTGATGCGCTCATCTCCATCAGGGAAGAAATAGCCGAAATCGAGAAGGGGAAAGCCGATCTTCACAACAATGTATTGAAGGTAGACGGTCGATAAACCCGTTTTAACTTCTGCTGCCCATGAAATCTGCTCGTTCTGGTTGAGCGAATCAACTAACAATTGAAATCCCCAGGGAGCACCTCATCCTCCGTCATTGCTCATGGGAGACGCATGGACGAAGCCGTACTCCCGAGAATACGCCGCTTTCCCTGCTCCCTGGCTACGCGCCGCAAAGTTCTGGCCTTCCACAGGTAATAAACCCCTCTCTAACTCATAGCAGGAAATCACAAAAGAAAGCCCCTAACGGGTGACTCTGCAACAGGGCGAGTCGACAACGTTTACGGCGACCGGAACCTGATCTGCACCCTCCTGTCGCCGTCTCAAATGGCTGAGGAGCAGGCGGCAGCCACCGCCTGAAGGTGGTTCTCTCCCTCTCCCCCTCCCTTCTTCCGAACAAAGGAAGAGACATCAAGATCAGCAGCATCGACCCCATCATTTCATCTCTGTTGTATATGAATGAATCATCAGGCAGATTACAAAAGGAAAGGACAAAATTTTACATTTGTTATTTGCTGCATGACTGTTTGTGGTTTGTTTTCCCGATTGGTTGGTCCCTCCAAAGAATGCAAATCTATTTCTCTAAATTGAATCAGGTGTAAGTAATTAAGTGGGTCGGTCCAATTGGTGGGGTTATCGTAAAATGTTAACCTAAAGTCAGTTAAAAGGAGACAAAATCCGAACCAACTTGAAGAGTTAGTTTGGAACAGTAACTAGTTTTTATTTTGACTTTAGCTTAACGGGGAAGACTAAGACTTCCCCCCCCCCCCCCCCCCCCCCGCCCCCCCGCCCGCTATTCCAAATCATCGCCCCTTCTGTCCGTGTACGAGGAGGAAAACCCCAAGCCACCCGACAGTGATGCCCGGGCACGAACCCCGCCTCCCATGTCGAAGATGAAGCATCTCCTCCGCAAGCTCCACATCGGCGGCGTCCACGATCACCACCAACACCCTCGTCCCCACACCGTCGCCGACCCTAGCCCTAGCCTTGACGCTACTAGATCGCCCTCCCCATCCCCTCCCCCGCCCCCAGTGGTCGGGGCCGAGTCCGGGATTACCGATGCCTGTGACGATTTCTGCTTCCTCGAAGAGGAGTTCCAGGTCCAGTTGGCTCTTGCCATAAGCGCTTCCTCTGCGGATCAGGTCTGCCGGTCGGTCCCCACAGAGGATCCTGATGAGTCGGCGCAGATTGATGCTGCCAAGCAGATTAGCCTCGCTGCCGCTGGGTCGGGTGGCCCCGGGGGGATAGCAGAGTTGCAGTCGCTACAGTATTGGGTATGGGTGTTCGTTGTTTCTTTTCGATTTTGCTTGTGGATTGTGCCTTCATGGCGAATTCTGCTTTGGGAATGATTGGACGGTAATGAGTCAAGGGGAGCGATCAAGGCCGAACTGTGGGCAATTATGATCACAAGCTAAAGATAGTAGTGTTGTTTGGATGCTGCAGAATTTTTCTTATCAGGAACCCTTCAAAGTCTGTATAAATATTTGCAATGATAAGGAGTGCTCTATGCTCATAGTTTGATTCTTTTTTCCCGGAAAACCTTTTTTGTTTCCCTTTGGTCCGTAGTATATACTGACCTTTATGTTTTGGTTTCATTTCATTCAGAGCTACAATGTCATAAATTATGATGAAAAGGTGATGGATGGATTTTATGAAGTATATGCAGTCAAACCAAGTACGACTGCACGAGGGAGGATGCCTTTGCTGGCGGATCTTCGAGCATCATCTGAAACTCATAGTATTGATTTTGAAGTGGTGTATGTGAACCGCTTGATAGACCTTGAGCTGCAACAGCTTGAGAATTCAGTTATTGATTTCGCTGTTGGGTGTCATACTCCAGAAGGTGGTCTGCTTTTTAGCAGCGTTGTTCAGGGAGTTGCCGATTTGGTTGTTCATAGAATGGGTGGTATTGTTGGAGATGTGGATGGAATGGGGAAGAGGTGGTTAGCCAGGAGTCATGAGCTTCGAAGTTCCTTACAATCCGTTGTCCTTCCGCTCGGTTTGCTTGATGTGGGACTCTCACGCCACAGGGCGTGTCTTTTCAAGGTTCTGCAATTCTTTCAATTTGTTTACATAAATTATGAACCATCTCATCAGTCCATATTTCTCAGCTACATGTTTTGTTTGGGTTTCTCTTGTAATTTTTACCTATATTGTTTCTTCCAATGGATGGGTAGGTAGTACGTTTTACATTCTTTTGACTGGTTGTTCATTTGTTCTGATAATTGCCTTGTGCTTTTGAGTCTAGGTTTTAGCAGACAAGATCAATCTTCCTTGTAAGCTGGTGAAGGGAAGTTACTACACTGGGACTGATGATGGTGCGGTGAACTTGATCAAAATTGACGATGGAAATGGAAGGTAACGACATTTCTTTATTTTTGAAACTTTGGTAATTCCTTTGAAAGTTTTAGCCCATCCATTTATGTGTTTACCTTTGGTTCATTGACCCTCCCCTATAGTGTGATTCGAGCTTCATCATGAACGGTTCAAGTTTTCTACCCTTGTTAATAACAGGTTATCCTGGACTATGGAGGAATATTGCCAGCATTTTCTGTTCTTCATTTTACTTAATATCTCTACCCGTAGCATGAAAGGCTTGGACTAATGTCGGTAACTTTGCGGTTTGTTGGTCCTAACAGGTGCATTGAGTACATAATTGATCTTATGGGTGCTCCTGGCTCACTGATTCCTGTTGAGGTATCCAGTACCGTGCAGAGCGAGTGTTCATGTGATATGCTTGATAGAAGAACTCTTGAGCAAGTTCATGAACCCAGCATAGATGATTCTGCCATCAATGGTGGTCTTTCTGAGGAAAACCAGATTAACATGCTGGAGAATGTTTTTGGGAAAGTCCATCCCTCAATACCTAAGTCAGTAGGAGGTTTGTCAAGCACTCGAGCCAATGCAAATGTGTCACGTTCAACAAAAGTGGACAATATTTCAGAATATGTTGTATCTGCTTCGAAGGACCCAGAATTAGCTTATAAGCTACGTGCTGTTTTGCTTGAGAGTGGAGCCTCGCCTTCCTCCGATTTATTCTCTGAAATAGATGCCCATGACAGGGGCGATAAGAAAGTTATCCAAAACGACACCAAGTTGGTTGGAGGAAATGAGATGGATATGGAAAAAAAATGGAATTCCTCTTTTTATCATGATGTATCCACTTCTGGGACAGAAGGAAGCTTTTTTGTTACAGATGGATGTAAAGTCACATTTCCTGGACATGCTACAAGTTTAGGTAAAGTCTACAACTCGCACTTTGACTTCTTCTCCTTGATGAGAGTTTACAACTATCTCTTGCTTTCTTGCAGAAGAATCTGTCCCGGCAAAGCCTCATGATGCCACCACCAGTGGTCGTGATCGCCACTTTAAGGGCAGATCAGTGAGAAATTCTCATATTGAAGGTGCTTTAACCGCTGCGAATTTCACAGAGAAAGATTTTGAGTCCCAAAATGTAGATGCTAATGATGGAAATGAGAATATCAATCCTGTTCTTGGCGAAGCAGGTCAGGGGGGCATAAAGTGGGACGATCTGCGGATTGGGGAACGCATCGGAATAGGTACGAAGACTCAATTTCAAGTTGATTGAACATATTTTAGCGGAGGATTGGAAATTTAGCTTGATTAGCTTTCTGCCACTGCTAAACCATTGGTTTTGAGATAGGGCTCGCTAATTTCTTTATTATCTTGTAGCCTGATGAAGTATTCGCCCATGTAATTGGTGTGTTTTGAATGAGACGCTGGCCACGTTTGTTAGAATTGTTTTGCTAATTGGTTTGCATCGTCCCAATTACTTTAAGTTGGCAAAATGTCAGATTTCCATGTCTCTCTTATGGGCCATCATCTGGTACAGTTTCTCTAGGAAAAAGGAAAGAAAGAAAGAAGAAGCTTGTCCAATCTAATGCTAAATAAGTAATCTTTTCATTTTTGTTAACATTTATGATGAGAATTCGAGTTCCATGTGAAGTTTGCAGTGGGAGATGATGGTGGCTGAGCTTGGGAGGTTTTTAATCTTAAAGAATTGACTCACCTTAGTAGATCCAAAATTATTGTTTTTCTCAATTTGATTTATCATACCTGAGACGAAAATCTCCATTTCTTTCTAGGTTGATGCTATTGTATTCAAAGTGACAAATTTATCAGCATGATCTCCTTGTGGTTTAGGCTAGTCGATTGTGTCTGGTCCTAATTCTAATTTATTTTGTAGGTTCCTATGGCGAAGTGTACAGAGCAGACTGGAATGGAACTGTGAGTTGTTTATTTGGCATCCCTTTGCTGTTCTTATAATGGATTCCTTCTGAATCTCTATTTTCCTTTTGTTCTCGTTTCTGCTAGGAAGTTGCAGTGAAAAAGTTTCTGGATCAGGATTTCTCCGGAGATGCACTATGTCAATTCAAAATTGAAGTAGGCATTGTTCTCATCTATTTGGAATTTATTTGAAATGTTGAGAGAAGCTGACAAAACTTGTGCTTGTTTGAAGGTTGAGATAATGTTGAGGTTGAGACATCCCAATATTGTCCTTTTTATGGCTGCAGTCACACAATCCCCCCATTTCTCTATTTTGACGGAGTTTATCCCGAGGTTTCCATCTTTTCTCCTCATTTTTAAATGTCTTCAAATTATCACAATCGTTATGATGCCCAGTTCCTACACTTGCTAAAGTGGGTCGCTTCATTCTTTGAGGATGCGGATGCTAATACTTTATGATGCTTACTGCCGTCTAGTTCATTTACCAGTCATTTCTGCCTAATTCTTCTGTAATGTGATAAAATATCATTGTAAACTAATTTTCGACTAATTCATTCAGTGTTTCTCTCCTTTCATAAGAGGTCTAAGCTGTATCTCTGCATTCTACTGATTTCCTTTCAATCCCTATGTAGGGGAAGTTTATATAAATTACTGCATCGTTCCAATGTTCGACTAAACCTGAAGAGGCGAATGTTGATGGCTCTTGATGTGGTATCTCCTCTCTCTCTTCTATCTCTGTTTTTCTCTCTCTCTCTCTCTTAAATACACACTCTCCTATATATAACACGCAAATGGTGAGGTGGAAGTCGTCCAGAAATGGTGTCCAGCATCACTTTCGATGCAGCCTTCTTGTTTAACTGATTATTACCTCAACATTTGAAGGCGACAGGAATGAACTATTTACACACCAGCCATCCTACAATTGTGCATCGTGATCTGAAGTCACCAAATCTTCTCATTGATAACAATTGGACTGTTAAGGTTAGATGGATATGTGGCTTTTTCAGCATTTATAAAATCTCGTGTCATATGCAGATGGTTTGTGAGGCATGATCGTCTTGCTTTCCAGGTTTGTGATTTTGGCTTGTCACGAATAAAGCACAATACCTTCTTGTCATCAAAGTCTACAGCTGGAACGGTATTCTCTCCATCCCATGATGCAATATGGCTGCTCTAGAATTTACTTTTCGCATGACGGATGAGGAATTCATTTGGTTTGGCAGCCAGAGTGGATGGCACCTGAAGTTCTAAGAAACGAGCCTGCAAATGAGAAGTAGTTTTTTTTCCTTCTATTTTTATTCCTCCGTTTGTTGCTAGTTTCTTTTTACTGCTTGGTTTTTAAAATTGTCTACATTTGGTCTTTTATCAAGATGCGACGTCTACAGTTTCGGAGTAATACTGTGGGAGCTGGTCACCATGTCCATCCCTTGGAACGGCTTGAACCCTATGCAGGTTGTGGGGGCTGTGGGTTTCCAGAATAGGCGCCTTGAAATCCCTGCAGATGCATATCCTCCGGTGGCTGATATAATACAGGAATGTTGGCAGACGTAAGTTGGCACTTCCCGTTAGATGGAAAAGCTTTATATTCACATTTTAGTTTTCCGATCCTGAATACTCCAAATAGACAAGTTAGATATATCGGTAATTTAAAGAACAAAGTAGCTGGTCTGATCGAGGTTTGCTTTTTGCAGGGATCCTCGGTTACGGCCTTCATTTACTGAACTAGTGCATCGGCTCAAGAATCTCCCATGCCTTAGCTGCTGATGGGATTTTCTCAAAGCTTTGTCGGCTTCCCCCTGCTGTGTGATTATACATGTTACAGTCGCAAACGTCAGGTATCACTGTGGCTCAAAGAGCTGGAGTTGCCGGACACTCGATTTTTTCATTTTCTCTTTTGGGTTAGAGAGGACTCTGGAGAAGAACTATGCTCTTTGACGGTTGCTGGCTCAGTCGAAGTGGGGGCTCAGCACTGTCTCTAAAGAAGAACTGGCCGCGTAACTGCACCTGCGCATGCAGACCTCTGCCCTCAATGTCAAAAGGTAGTCTGGGTCCCGTCTTAGGTTCTTTCCTTTATGTTATATAACACGCTCTCAATCCAATGAGAGGAGGGAGTGTAAGAAAAAACAGACAATACATGGAAAGAAAAGAAGAGAAAAAAACACAGTAAGATTGTTTGTGGTCGTGGGGGTAGCGAGAAAGGTCACAGCGCTGGGAGGGAATTGTAAAGGCGTGATCTCCTCAATGCCTCTTGACCGAACACAGTTTTGCATATTATGTGTCCGAGGGATATCTTCCTTCGCATATTCAATGTTGGCCATGTTCGTATAGTAAATCTTTCGTCACCTTCCGACCAATATCCCAACATATATAATAAGCCGATGGTTGTTGCTTCGTGCCTTAGAAAACAGGGATAGACTTAACAGGCAAAAGACTCAACCGGTACTGAAAGCGAGAACGACACTCCCTAACACTTCAAAACTACTTAAAAAGGAGAAAAAGAAGGGGAAAATGATTGCGAGCAATTCTGAACAGATTCAATGTTTCTTTTGGAGAGAATCCCAAAATCTCCGTATTCCTTTTGTTCAGTAAAAGGAGAGAATTTTGGCAGATGAAGGAGACATGGTTGTATAAGACTTAAACCGCTGGTAGCTTTTTACCTTCCTCGATGAAGTAAATGGCAGCTTCCGGCACCTGAAATTTCACACGATCAGAAACTATCAGTTGTACAGAAAAAATGTGCCATGTACAAAAACATGGCAAGTAGTTGGAATGAACGAATGGTGGGCCTGGAAATACGGGAAAAATCTACCACACCGAGATACAGATACAGTGTTAGTTGCTAGCGCTAGGTCTCTATGGGAAATATTTTTCTATGTGCCTGTACGCACGAGCACCAAATTCAGGTAAACTCTTTCATAGTTTTGGAGCATAGAAGATATCGACTAGGTAACAACATAATAAACTAAAGCCTTTTTAATTCTCTGCATCATCGGCTCTATGGTTCTCATGCTACCATTGCAGTCCAAAAAGAGATTAAAATGTTTCCCCTATTATTAACCTGTGATAAAGCATCTAGCATTAGCTCATATTCCACTAAGTAACCAGAAAGAAATATAGTTATACTGATTTACCAAAGAAATGTACCCAAAAATGAACTCCGACAAACGTTAGTTTAAAGGGAGATGAGGACGTACACTGGGCCAGGTATCTGTTATAAACTCCACTATGTCAAGAGAAATATCTCCTTGAACATCGATTTGCTCCTTCTCAGTCGGTCCCTGAGGACAAAAAGAAGTCAGGCATGTGCCTATGGAATTGAAAACAATAAATTAAGATTAATTCACCTTAACGACAGATGCCCCAGTTGCAAATTTCTTCCCAAGTTTCTTCGAAGCATCACTCAGTTTGATTCCTTTTGAAACAGAATTCAAAATTTGTTAGCAATTAAATTGCTAAGTTTATAAAGAAAAAATTAGATTTTCCTCACTGATTACTACTTACCAAATAGCTCAAGCCCTTTCACCGTTGTAATGCACTTGCGCTTGTTGCGAACAACCTTTTCAATTATAACTTCTTGCTTCTCCTGAAAATAATTACTACACCTTATTATTTGGGTGGTGAGGGTCAACACGAGCATGGATGAGGGTGGACTGGGGGGAAAGGAACATGGCATTGCTAGCTAACCTAAATTGGATGATGCACAACGAAATAACAACCCAATGGAGTCAAACAATCACAAAAAAGATGTGGACTGAATTTAGACCAGAGTAAACAAGGATCATGCATATTCAAGGGAGTTTCGACGGGGAAATGAATCTCCGACCAAGGAATCAGGACAATCGTTTCCAATGTTAAACAGACAAGATTTTGGGAAGACACTGGACAGGCAATGAAAACTCAGACAACATATCACTGGGCCATTCAGTAAAGGAGAGGGGCAGAAACTAGTGCACCACTATAAGGAGGGAGGAACATGGAAGAGAGGGTATCACCATATACTTTCCAAATAAACTGTGGCTTGACATACAAGTGTCCACCCAACACTAGAATCCAACAAGGAAGATGGTCTATTTTGGAAACCAAGCAGCACGGTCGATTTCTCCACACGTTTAGCTAATACCCTGGCACATGCCAACCAGATCACCCATCAAGGAACCCAAAGTCAACCTAACCTAAGGTGCGTACGGAAACCACCTATCTTACGTAAACACCAAACCTTCATTTGACTAGCATGGCGGGACCAACTACCAACCAAGGACCTCCTCCAAACCAGAAATATCTCCTAGGAGAGATGTTGCCCCTTATGCGAGATCGATAACGAGAGTGTCCAACTCCTATTCTATCAGCACAAGTTGTATGAGGAATTTTCCCTATTCCACAGCAGATGTAGGGAACCTTTTACTTACCAGCTCCTGAATGGCTAAACAACAATTTAGCCTCAGATGCAGCCAGAAAACAAAAAAATAGAGGAATACAATGGAACATCCTCTTTACAACCATCATTTGGAACCTCCAGCTAAGAAGGAATAGGTACGTTTTTTTATAAAGAGGACCCCCAAAAGATCCGGGAATAAACAATACTAGCAGCGGCATCAGAAATGCAAGCCTTGCATGCCACAGAGAAGCCGGTTGCACGCACAGGAGGAAAAAGCCAAACACTAGTCTGGAGACCTTCCGTGGAGTCCCCTACACCCTCAACACAGATGCGGCCATAGGAAACCAGTGATTACAAGGCGCAAAGGCGCCACCAAGGCGAGAAGGCCTCTCATCGCCCGAGGCGCTAGGCGCTAGGCGAGGCGTTAGGCGTCCATCGTTGGATCATATATCCTCCACGTCCTTCCCCAACCAAAACACAGCTCTTCTACCCTCCCCCAGCCCCCTCCCCCACCCCAAAAAAGAAAGAAAAACGAAAAAGATATCACCTTTGTGGTTAGGTCCGGCATAAAACACAAAAACAAACAACGCCCGGATGAAATCTACTGGAAAAAAACAGGCAAAGCCAAAAGCGATGCCCAACGGACCAACAGAAAAGCTCGGAGTCACCCCTTACACAGGAAAACAGGTCTTACCCTTCCGGGAACAAGACAAATCCACCAAGAAATGGGAAAAAAAAACACAAAAACATAGAAAACAATCAGTCGTCGGCTAACCTCTCTTATACCATGACATCCCACCGAATCAATCGAATCAAACACTCCCCGTCCCAACAGGAGACGGTCCCCAAATCTGAATCCCAGAAAACCAAAACAAAACAACACAAACCCATATAAAAGGATGGAGATAGGGAGGAGACTGACTTTCCTAATCGCCTCCTCTGCCGCCGGTGATCACAGAGGCAGAGGGAGAGGGAGAAGTCGGGTTCGGTGGGCTGCGATCTTAGTAGCGAAACTGGGATTGAAGTGGAACGGTGTTTCTTTTTGTCTTTTATGCTTCAAATAAGGGGCTGACGTGGGTTGGGGAGAGGGGCGCCTTTTAAGCACCTAGGCGCCTTGGACGAGGCGCTCGCCTAGGCAGCGCTTAGTCCTTGTCGCCCGCCCTAGGCCAAAATAGGCGAGGAGGCCTCGCCTCGCCTCGCCTCGCCCGAGCGCCTAGGCACACCTAGGCGAGCGCCTTGTAATCACTGGAAACACCCTAACCAAGAACGGACTAGTGGGAGTGATCCGGGACAAGCTTGGGAACTGAATAAGTGGTTTCTGCAAGAAAGTAGCTTGTACTATAGCTCCATATGAAGGACTACTTCTTGCAAAAACCTACATCTACAGGAAATAGCAGTCCAGTGCAGATAGACTCGGAGTTGGTAGTCAAGTATACCACAGGGAAATTGACTTGCATTAATCTAATTTGTCCAACAATTGACAAATGCAGGTTGCTATTGAGTAGCTTCCGAAGCTCGTCCATCAAGCACGTGAGGCAGTAAGGGAACAAAGTGGTTGACAAGCTAGCGGCCACTTTTGGGTATCCACCAGATCATATTATTGACCTTTCGCATGCAGACATTTCATGTTTGGAAATGCCCCAGAACTCTCATGGAGAATAGTTACACTAAGTTGATCTAATGAAACCTTTATTTACCAAAAAAAAACATCGGATCCAGAAATGGGAAGCCTAAAGTTTATACATTGAAATTACATATAAAACCAAATTCCCGATGAGAAATATTTACCACACAATAGAACAATTACCAGATCACACAAACAGATTGTGTTAAAACATCAGATGGGTTTAGTTTAGTCCCTGGTTGCCCCAGTTAAACGCACATTACTCAAGGCCACATATCATGCAGCGAGCCCTTGTTCAGATTTCATATGATCACTTCATAGAAATTGCTAACTTATTGTTAAAAGCACATGCGAATTGCAAGATCTGATGCCAGAATAAGATTCAACATCATTTCAAAGAGCAACTTTAAAGCAGTCATATTGAATATATCCAATTATGTGGGCCTTGACCATAAAAACTGCCTTGTGCTACCCATTATTCTCATTATGCACCGACGAGTGGAGCCCTATGAGGCGAAAATCTGGCATATACATCTGTGGGTCCATGGTCTATACTCTACAGATCTTCTTTCATGAATTAATGAAAATGTGCAAACGCTCTCTTTGCCCTGCCGTTCTATGCACCTTTTCCCTTGAGCCACTCCCTTTGGGAGCCACCACAAATTCAGAACTAACTAGACTAACTCTGTTAAAAAATTATTATTTATGAGACTCACCAGACATACGAAAATCTTACAGCTAACAATAAAAATGGGGTAGACTCAAGCAGTAGCCGCACGAAATGATCAATCGCCCACGGATGATGATGAGCTATCTAGGAAGGTGCGAATGAGTCAGCAGCAACAAGATCATTCCAGACAAAAATGAGAGGATCAAAGGACATAATGATCCCAGATTAATGTTCACAGAATAAGGAAGCTGAATACAGCTTTCAGTTGCTCTAATATGTCATAAAAGAAGAACAAATATAACAAGCTAGATGATTGTAGAAAGAAACATAACTGGTTCCTTACCTTCTTCTTCACTTTACCACCGGGCAGACGTTTCACCTCTTCTTGAACAGCTGGTGGATTATCCCCTGAAAACCCAACAGGATCAAAACAAAAATACAGTTTTCTGAAATCCCCCTATCGACAATCACACACAATCTTACTGTTAATTAATCTAATAATGGGTAAGACATTTAATCTGTTACGCACTTCAGCCCATCTACAACGTATGCACCCAAAAAGATAATAACAAAATCAAACCTGCAGGGGCGGTAGAAGTTGCTCCACCTTCAGCTCCACCTGCCGAAGTGATCCCAGCCTTCTGAAGCCGTTCCCCGACCTTCTCGACATCTTTATCGTTAGCCTCTGCAAAACCAGAACAGAGATCAGCGGCCTTTACATCACAAGCCGCCTTCTGTTCAAACAAACAAAATACTCCAAACCAAAATCTGGGTTTTCCCCAGACCTAAAAAGAACTCATCTTTCCCAGCACCCACATAGAAAAACTGCATCCCCCGGACGAGCTCTTTAGCGCAAAACTCGTGAGAATCCAATCGAAAGAAACAAACGGTGGGTGTAACGAGAATCGGGGTAAAAAGGATGGACCTTTGAGGAGATCGGGATACAACTGGGGGGCGTTGATGACGAGCCAGGGCTTGCATTTCTCGAAATCGGGTCCGAATTCGCAGTACTCGGGAGGCAACGAGCAAACCCCGCAGTACAACACCTTCACCGGCTGCGGCTTCTCCCCCATAATCCAACAATCAATTTAAGCTTTATTACACTCTTGACAAATTCCGGGACTTTAAGGAACGATCAGATTTCTGGGTTTCCGACGATGTTAGAAGAGATTCCGCCAATGGGATGAAATTGGGGGGGGGGGGCGGGGGGGATTCGACCGGGGGAATTGCGTTTTGCTTTTGCTTAGGAATGAGATCAAAACACATTCTCCCCATTTTTCACTTAAATGTAAGCATAATATTAGTAATTAATTTATAATTTACTTAAATAAAGTTTTACACCACAAAAAAAGGGTGTTCCGTTGCTGGAAAATAACTAAATATCACATTACTATCTCTCAATGCCTCCGTATCATATTCTGGAAGCCATAGGAGGAGGCGTTGCCTTGATGAAATAGATGATTGTACTTATTTAGGGTTACTCCAAAAAAAAAAAATATTGTGAAATAAGTTACAATATTACTTGAACCAATTAAGGGAGTGACCACTTCAACTAGATATTTAGATTTCTACCAAAAAAAAAAATAGCTATTTGGATTTCCCATGCTTTTATTACATCACATAAAATTATTATTTTCAAGTAGCGAGTAAATCATACAAAAATAACACTTACCCTTTTTTCCTTTTAATTTTATTAGTTCATTTTTTCCTTTCTATTCTTCACATCGATAAAGCCATCCTTCTTGATCTTTTGTATAAGTTTAAACCAGACAGAAAATATTTACGATGGTGAAATGTTGTTATACTTTGAAGCGTACAAGAGAACGACACTACCACCAGCAACAATCTAACAACATTAGACCTGATAAAAAAAAACCCGTGATAAATGAGTTCATAAAAAGTCATGTGCATTTAATTTGAAAAAGAAACAAGAAGACTTTCATCATTTGTTTATCGTGACATAAGCCCAAAACCAGGGTTGGGGGTACCTTTGCTATGTCCAACAATGGCACTTTAACTCGTTTCTGCTCAAGGAAGTGATGAACTACATACACTTCGTAAGTAATCAGCTTCACTCCGGTTGTTACCATAATGCAATGAACCGTTGCTTTCGCTGCAGAAAAGTTGAAAGTATCAGAATCAACAACATGGCAGGCAAGAAGCAAAAGCGACTCCAGCAATGCCCCCTACGCACCAGGAGAAGAATAGAGGAGCATCATCCCAGACTAGTCTCTTTTTCCTTCAAAGAATAAAAAAAAACTAACACAAACAATAGTGAAATTAACCAACAGGGTTGGTCCAAGTGATAAAAATTTGTCTGAAACTTCTAATACCAGCTGGGAAAAAAAAACAATAATGAAATTAATTTTAAGAAGATTGAATGAAATTTTTAAGAGACCGGCTTTTCTCATGAAAAATGTTTATTAACCTGTTGCTTTTGAAAGGAAGGAAATCAATGCGACAAGCCTCAGGGAATTTAGATACTTAGTAGACCATACCATCTTCTGAAAGCAACCGAAAATTAAACCACCAAGTAAACATTTCTCATCGCCTATTTTTACTGGCAATGTTTTTTCAAGATAAAACTTCTTTTAAGAGCAGAGCGGAAGGGGCATCCTAAGGGACAGCCACTATATGCAAAGGACGTTGTCTCCAGCATCCGCGCTCCCCATGTCGGTATCAAGACCTTTCAGAAGCCTTGCCTTTACTCACGGCATGTCATCAGGGGCAAGGTGGCAGGAACTACATGCCAGTAGGGTGCCCCGGGGTTATATAATGTCAGGATTAGGTTGCTACGAGGATCCAGATGAGTTTGGGAATTTTTGTCCATTCTACGCCCCGGTCGGACGAATACGTGATGGCCCAATATAGACATCTAGGTCTCATTGCCATGGCTGTTATCCCACTGGAGCCGAGCCCTTTAACTTTGCTGTTGCAGCGGCTGTGGGGGCCATGGCGGCAGCGGAAGCAACCGGACTATGTATTGAAAGGGGCACCGGAGTTAAACTGATCGGCAGCGGGATTATGGGCAGTTGTTGCTGCTGGTTCTGAGACTTGACTCCTTCAAGCAAAGTTTTGATCTGGCTGCCCGAAAGTGTCTCGTGCTGGAGCAAAGCATTCGCCAGAGCGTAATGTTCCCAGCTGTGATCGTTGAGAATTTTCTTTGCGTTGTTATAAGCCCGGTCAATAAGTTTCTGCACTTCCTTTTCTATGATAAGTCTGGTCTCTGTGCTCATGCTCTTCCCGGTGTCGCTGTAATTATGCGTGACAAGCCCGACATCACTGCTCATCCCGTATTTGGTGACCATTGCTCTTGCAAGTTCTGTTGCCTGCTTGAGATCCGAGGATGCACCAGACGTAACCTCGTTATCTCCGAAGATGATCTCCTCGGCGACACGCCCAACCCTACACACGTCAAGCTGTGCCAGCATCTGCTTCCGGGATGTGCTCGTCTGATCCTTGTCAGGTAGATGTACAACCATGCCAAGAGCCATCCCACGGGGCACTATCGTTGCTTTATGAACAGGTAGAGCCCCATTAGTATAAACAGCTACGAGGGCGTGACCGGCCTCATGAAAGGCTGTGGTTTTACGGGATTCGTCGGAAATGACCGCTGATTTCCTTTCACTGCCCATCACGATCTTGTCTTTCGCATACTCCAGGTCTGACATGCTGAAGGCTTTAGCACCATCAATTGCAGCCTTTAGGGCAGCAATGTTTACCAAGTTTGCAAGATCGGCCCCTGAAAATCCAGGTGTAACTCTGGCAACAATCATGAGATCAACGTCATTGGCCTTCAGAACCTGCAGAAATGTAATCGAAAACATTAGACCATGTCGTTTTACTTCAATTTTGGAAATAATCAATGTGTATGTTTCCCCCACATGATATTCGTCGACATTATGTTCCCAAGACTGCATTATAGAACAAAGTCAAGAGCCGGGCCAGTGAATAAGTAGATGCCATCATGCATAAAGAAATTTGAATGGGTAGTGCAGTACAAAAGGAAGAGGATAAAATAGTTTACTCAATATTACCTTTGACATATGGGATTCCAAAATCTGTCTCCTTCCTTCAACGTCAGGGTTGGGGACGACAATGTGTCGGTCAAAACGTCCTGGTCTCACCAATGCCTTGTCCAGAGATTCAGGAAAGTTTGTTGCGGCGATTACAATGATCCCTTCATTTTGTTTGAAGCCATCAAGCTCAACCAGGAGCTGTTTTAGCGTCATTTTCATGTACTGCTGGTCCTTGGGATTACGGCTTCCCCCGATAGCATCAATTTCATCTATAAATATAATACAAGGTGACCTCTTCTTTGCAGCTGAAAAGAGGTCCCTTACCCTCCTCGCTCCAACACCAACAAACATCTCTTCAAACTCACTGCCACTGCACGAGAAAAAAGGAACTCCCGATTCTCCAGCTATAGTAGCTCTTGCTAATATTGTCTTGCCCGTACCAGGAGGTCCGACCAGCAAAACACCTTTCGGTAGCTTGCCTCCCAATCTTGTGAAACGCTGCAGTTGATTACTAACGCATGTTGAGTACTAAAGTATGAATCAACATGGAAAGAAGAATGCATATGAAGCGGGAACATCTAAATAACAGGAATGGATTAGCCAAGACCAGCTTACATGAAACAGTGTCTCTGTGAATAATATCTCTGTTTTTCAAGCACGCACCTTTGGATCTCGCAGATAGTGCACTGTACGCGCGCCTTCCGACCTAGCACGCGCGAGGCGGTCCGGACGACCCGAGGATCCGGGCCCGCTCCCCAAGGCCCAACCGGTCGACGTCACGACTCGAGCGTCAGACGCTGCGGAAGGGAATTGGGTGATCCCTCCCTGGGTTCCTAACTGGGCCTGCTCGGGCCCTCGCCGACCGTCTCTGTTTTCCTAAGAGGCGGCGGGCGAAAGGCGGAGCATGATCCGAAGAAGGAACTTTCATGAGGAATCGGGAGCGGCTCGTGTCACCGTTACCCATCCAAAATGGCTCCGTAAAAATGTTGTTGTTGTTTAACCTAGGTAAACTAAACGGAGTCGCCACCGACTTTATTTATAAAAGCTGTTTAAGTCGGAAAAAAACAGTTGGTTCGGGGATTCCTAGTTACTAACTCTTACATTCTAACATGCGAAAAGGGAGGTGGCGTTTGCTCCAAAAGATTTGCTTTTGTTTAACGGGCGTTGGACCCGATCCGGGCATGACTCCGGACTCATGCCAATGTTTTACGGGCGTTGGACCCGATTCAGGCTTTGGACCCGAACTCATATTTGTTGATAGCAAACAACATGCGACAATAAACCTATGGGCCTAAGGCATGCGGACAAGCACAGACAATTATTGAGATCAAAGGGGGCGGGGAAGGATGGTGACCGTGGGCCTATGCACTTGGGCCCACGGCCCGTTACATGTGGAAATAAAAGAACCTTTGGAGGCCCGCACCTCCTTCATGTACCTGAGGCTCGGCCGGGATGGCATGTCATCGGCTAAGCTCGTCAGTTGGGGCCGCTTTTGTGAAGCTCCCACCGCGGTCGGACTTCGCATGTCATCATGTCTTGAGCACCGTCTACAGGGACTCCTTTTAGGTGTGTTGAAGTTGATCAACGACGTTGATGGTCTACGGGTACCTGCAAGCCCAATAATAAAACAATCAAAGAGCCCAAAATAACTCCATGATGCAATGTTAAAGAAAAATGTCAAAATATGCAAACGGGTTCTAAAAATCATAAAATTATAAAAATATATTCTTAACCTAATAAAAACATGAAATATCAAATTTTAGAATTAAGATATTAAACTCAACATAGTAGAAAATTTTACGAAATTGGGTCTGACCCGACGAGCGATCTGATTGCAGACCACATAAACAAAAATATGTAACTTTTGATCCAGAAATCCAAATGAAGCAAAACCAGTGTTAAAAGATGCTTAACTTAAGGGAGATCATGTTTGTAAAATTTTACAGGAAATGGATTCATAGAAAATAAACAAAATCGATTTTACCAAAACAAAATTGTTGAAAACGGTTCAGATCACATGTCGAAATCGTTTTAAGCATATTTTAATCAGAAAACGTCAAAATTAAGTAAAATAAAATTATATGTCTTTTTAGCCATATAAGAAATAACATATTAAAATTTCAAAATTTTTGAACATGTGTAAATTTTAAAACAAAATAGTTTATCATACATAGTACTGAAAACATGGCAGAAATATGGTTAATATTCAAAAAATCATAACTTGAAATATAAAAATGATAAATTCGTGCATAATATATCAAAACAAAGATCATTAAACGTATTTTATACAAAAATTAATTTTATAATGAATGTATAGTCAGAAGAATAGAAATAGATCAGATCAAACACATACGTTTTTTGTAATTCGTTATTCCAGCATACAGAACCCAAGTATAATTAGTCAAAAGTAAAGGAAAACTCAACCAAATTGGCTAAAATTTAATCACAATCATGTTAACAGGATAAGAGACCGATACAACTAGATTTTGTCTGATTCCAACAATGGACGTGAAACTTATTGCCTGCGGACTGACTCCCTTGCATTCTGGTCGAGGCTAAGCTGCTCCGTCGGGACTCAGTTTCGCGTTCCCCACATCACATGCGATGAGTTCAACAAATGTAAAAGATGGTCAGTCATGATCTAAATAAAAAGACGGGCTGAATGAATATATATATATATATATATACAAAAAAAGATCGAAAACTCACCGAGGGGTAGCCTCGCCCCGAGATGGCCCGAGGAGGAAGAAGGACGTCGTGGAGTCCGTTTAGTAGGTTGGTCGGGAGGCTTTGGCTCGTCAGAACTGGAGAGAATGAGTCCTTGGCTCCGGTTTCTGTGTGTATGTCGGGAGAAGTAGGCCTACGGTTGTATGTGGAGGAATTTGTCTCCGATTCTCCAAAAGGGGAGGTGGAATTCGCTGGAGAATTCTCTGAAGGGGGCCGGCCTCTGATTTTTCAGAGGGATGGATCGTGTTTGAGAGAAGGAGGGACGTCTCTCTGGGAGGATCAACCTCCGGGAGTGAGACGTCTGATTGTCTAAAAAAAGGGATGCTTTGGCTCCGAGGATTTTTTTTTAGAGATCCTCCAGAGAATCTCTGATTTTTTTTTTATGGGGATTGTCTGAAAGGTAATAAGAATGTTCGAAGGGTTAGAGAAATTGTGTCCAAGTTCTTCCTCTGATGAGACAAGGAAGGATTTTTAAATAAGGAATGTAATAATTTTTGGGGGAGTTAATGAATCAGCTAAACATTATCGTAATGATTTAATGCAAATGATTTGTTTTTTTTTTATTAACAATTTCGTCATTTTTTAATTAATAAAAGAAAAAATAAATTTTGAATGGGCTTTGACCATGTCATTAAAGAAATTAGAGGCCCATGTCTATGTATATGGGCTAGGTCTTCATTTTGAATGGGTTTTGTTAATTTTTTGCTTAAAAAAAATATTCATTTAAAGAAAACAAAATGAAAGAAATTTAATGGAAAAATTTGGGGTATTACATGCACGATTTCTTCTAGTTCAGCCTTTGCCTCATCAACACCCTTTACATCACTAAACTTTGTGCTAGACTCAATGGTAGGTTGCACCTCCTCATGAAGACCAAGTCCTGACGGTAAAAGATATACAAATACAGGAAATCAATCCTCGAGTTAACCAACATTTTGAAAAGCAATAAAATAAATTGGATAGTGCCAGGTCAATGTCTCACCTTTGCCAATGCCTCTGTCCTCAATCAGCGCTCCAACACCAGAGACGAGGATAAATGCCAGCGCGATGGTCCGTATTGTACGCCACAGCTGCTCTTTAAAATTTCCACCTTCTGCAGTCACCATATGGATAGCACTTGAAGTCCCCAGAACACCATCTTTTGTATGTCTTCCAACATTCTTAAAAGCGCAATCAAAATATGCCTTCTTCCTCCTTGGTTGATTTGGAAAGCCCTGTAAAGAATCAAGAAATCAATTGGATGGTCCAATCAAGGTATCCATTCCTCAGATAAACTCAATCTTATTAAAGAATTCAACACTAACAAAAGGACAGGCAACAGACAAGTGCAATTTTGTTCCGAGATTTACCACTCTGCAAAGTCTTCAATAGTTCAGTTCCATTAAGCCTGTCAACTTTAACCAATGCTTTAACATACTCGGCCAGTGCAGAAGCATTTGAGTGCAAGGATGGCTGACTTTCAAATAATCTTATCACCGCCTCGGGATCATTCCCATGGTAAAGTTCCTTCAGGTGAGTGACCTCACCAGCTTCGTCAGCATCCAGTACTCGACACAGCAAATTACCTACATAACTTGACCGCAATCTCCCTTGCATTTTAATCATCGAGTTTGCTGAAACCCAATAAATCAACATGCAGCACAACAGACCCACGAATCACCAAGCAGTTCTGGAAGCAGTCCCATAGAACTCTCAAATAAGAAACAAAAGACATACCTCCAATGACTCTGGATTGGGCAACATAACAACCTGGTCTTAAGACAGCATGCCCATATTCAGATCTTCGTACCAACGACTGTTCAGAGAACAAGACGCGAATTTAAGTTAATTGCTTCACGTTGGAAAGCAGACTGCATTGCTCACGGATTAGAAACTCTAGACTTGTTGAAAGTGGACAGTAGATGATACCAAAAATCTAACAAAAAGGGGAGAAAAATCCATTTGTGCAAACAACACAACCATGTTATCATTGAAAGGTTACACCACATCCACTAGTTCGACCGGATTAACAAACCGAAGAATCTCAGACTTCGAGGGATCCGATCAGATTCTGTAACCACACCATAAATTCTTTGAAATTCCATAAGCTCGTGAATGCTACAATGCTCTCCTCCGATAACGAATAATCTTCCCTAAAGCTATACATCTAACTCATCCACGAACCCTGGCTTGCAGAAAAAACCAACAGCTTCCAATGTAATCGGGTGATGTCGACAACCTTGAGCCAGCTAAATTTCCGCATAGCCGCACAACTAACAAAGAAAATAATCCAATCTCCCCCACTAATCAAGCGATCGAATGGAGAGATGGTGCACGGAGACAGACTCCGACGACACCGTAAGTAAGAAATGTATTAAGCTGAGCCAAAGCGTTCGTAAGCAAAGAGAATTACAGAAAGAAAAATAACAATGATCAACCCACTACAGTCTCCACCACACCCAAACATAGCTACGGCATTCTCCCCTAGTTTCTTCCTTCCTTTTCTTCTCTCCCATCTTCTCTCCATTCTGTTGTATCCCCTCCGTCTTTCGGCCCCCTCTATTCTGTTAACCCCCAGCACCGCTGTCAAGTTTTGTTGCTCGGGTTGTTACCAACTCCCCTTGCCTCTCCCTTCCGGTCCTCCATCTTCTGTTCTTCATTTAATTCCATCCCTACTCGTTTCATGGCCTCGCTGACGCTCCGGCCCATCTCCTTGCTCTTCCTGGCCATGTTCTGCACGGTTTCGACCTGTTCAGATACGGCTTGTTCAATCATAGGCTCAGCCCTTTCCTTCATTTACTCTCCAACGACGATCTTAAAAACTTTTCCCTCCCCGATTCTTCTTTCAGCCTCCTCTACCCGCATCAATACCCCCCTCTCGAATTCACCCTTGTCCACAAGGGTGATTTGAGGAAACTGTTGTTCTATGTCGAACAGAAACTCCCAGGTGGCTGCACTCTCAGGTTGACCGCTCCATTTGACAAGGACCTGAGTTGCGGCGCGATTGCCATGCTTCACCATTTTCCTCTGTAAAATGTATTCAGGAACAGAAATTACATCCCCTGGAATTGCAGGAAGCTGAGAGCATATCACTGACCCATGAACCGACTTCTTTAAGCGAGAGACATGAAACGTCGGGTGAATGAGGGAATGTGGAGGGGAGCTCCAAGCGATACGCGACCTCGCCAACCCTGTCTAAAACCTTATAAGGACCATAATATAAGGGAGTCAACTTGTGCCCATGCCTGCCTTCAACAGAGCTCTGTCTATATGGCTGTAATCGGATATAAACCCAATCTCCAAGTTGAAAACTTCGCTCAGAACGTCTCTTGTCAGCCAATTGCTTCATCCGGTGTTGTGCTCTACTCATATGAAATCGAAAAAGCTGCGTCATCGCCTCACGATCCGACAATTCCTTATCCACCTGTTTGTTAGGAGAGCTTCCCTTGATATATGGTAAATGAACCGGTGGTTCAAACCCAAACAGAGCTTGGAAGGGAGTCATACAGATTGTGGACTGATGGGTGGTGTTACACCACCACTCAGCCAGCGATAACCATTTAGCCCACATAGAAGGGCAGTCCCCGCACATGCAACGCAAGTAAGTCTCAAGACAACGGTTGACCACTTCAGATTGGCCATCAGTTTGGGGATGATAAGAGGTTGATTTCCGCAATTCCACTCCCTGCATTGAAAAGAGATGATGCCAGAACTCACTCAAGAAAATCGGATCGCGATCACTGACTATTGTACTAGGAAGACCATGCAGTTTGAAAATATTATTAAGGAAGGCATCCGCAACCATGGCAGCATTCATCGGATGCTTGAGAGCCACAAAATGGGCGAATTTAGTGAGTTTGTCAACAACAACCATGATAACTTCCTTGCCAAAAGATTTTGGGAGACCAACAATGAAATCCATAGATATATCGGACCATATTGCCGTTGGAATAGGCAGAGGCTGCAGTAATCCTGGCGAAGCTGCTGAATCATATTTGTTGCATTGACAAACATCACATTCGCTGATAAAAACACGAACATCTTTCTCCATACCCTTCCAGTAACATATGCTAGAAACTCTCTTCATGGTTGCATGCACACCCGAGTGACCACCCACAGAAGAGGAATGAAACATGTGCATGATAGCTTTCCTCAACTGAGTATCATTTCCCACCACTAATTTCCCCCGCCGAGTCAGTAATTGTTGTTTAAATTCAAAAGGAGTGGTCTGCCCTGATTGAATCTGTTGTAATGTGTTCTGTAAGTGAGGATCAGTTTGCCAACTGGCTTTAATGTCATCAAATAGTGTCCCTTGGTTTAATTGTAAAGTCACAGCCATGATTTCGGCGCCAGGGATCCGAGAAAGCGCATCCGCCACTAAATTCTCTTTCCCTTTCTTATATGAGATCTCATAATCAAACCCGGCTAACTTTGCTAACCACTTAATCTGCATATCATTATGCACTCTCTGTTCAAGTAGGAATTTGAGGCTTTGATGGTCTGTTTTATGCACAAAGTGCCGTCCCAACAAGTAATGTCTCCATTTATCCCCAGCATATACCACAGAGAGAAGTTCCTTATCATAGACAGAGAGTGCCATATATCTAGGCGCCAATGACTTGCTAATAAAGGCTATGGGATGACCACCTTGCATCAAAACCGCACCAATGCTATTACCACTCGCATCTGTTTCAATAACAAAATCTTTGGAGAAGTCTGGCAAAGCCAGGATGGGTGCCGATACCAAAGCCGTCTTTAACTGGTCAAATGAGGATTGAGCCTGTTTGTTCCACAAAAAAGCATCTTTCTTGAGTAGCTGTGTAAGAGGTCTGCTGATCACACCATAATTCCTCACAAATCTTCTATAATATCCTGTTAGCCCCAAGAATCCTCGTAATTGTTTCAAATTAACCGGGGCTGGCCACTCTAGTACAGCCTGTATCTTTCTAGGGTTAGTTGATACACCAGCCTGTTCAATAAAATGGCCGAGGTACTCAATCTTCCTTGTAGCAAAGGAACACTTACTAAATTTGGCAAACAATAAGTGCTGCTGCAAAATCCTCAATACTTCAGCTAAATGACCCAGGTGGCTGTCCAAGGTAGAGCTATATACGAGAATATCATCGAAGAAAACTAAGACAAACTTCCTCAAATAGGGGCGAAAAACATCATTCATGAGACTTTGGAAGGTGGATGGTGCGTTAGTAAGACCAAAAGGCATGACTAAGAACTCGTAATGTCCCTCATGAGTTCGGAAAGCTGTTTTAGGAATGTCATCTTCCTTGACTCTGATTTGGTGATAACCAGAGCGAAGGTCCAGCTTAGAAAACCAGCTTGCACCATATAGTTCGTCCAACAATTCTTCAATAATAGGAATTGGAAACTTATCCTTTATTGTGTGATTGTTGAGTTCTCTATAATCAATGCATAATCTCCACGAGTTATCCTTCTTCTTAACTAAGACCACCGGAGAAGAGAAATGACTAGTACTCGGCCGGATCACTCCTGATTGCAGCATTTCTTGAACTAACTTTTCGATTATGTCTTTCTGAATGTTAGAGTATCTGTAAGGCCTGAGTTTAAACCCCTTCACTCCTTCATTAAGCGGAATAGCGTGATCCTGCGCTCTGTGAGGTGGTAACTCCCTGGGTTCAGCAAATACAGATTGATAATCTTCCAATAATGACTGCACTTCTACAGGAGTTGGTGCATCCTCCTTCAGAATTTCTTCTCTTAGAGTTTGGTACTATCAACAGCCCCATTTCATCACCACTGAGAGAAAACAATCCTTCAGTCACCTTTGAGAATTCCCCTTCACCCGCAGCCAGTGTGATCTGTTTGTCTTGCTTGGTGAAATGCATTGTCATTTCTGCGAAATCCCATAAAACTACTCCCAATGATGACAGCCATTCCGTGCCAAGTATCATATCACACCCTCGGATAGGCATTAGCAACATATTCGCTGAATAAGTTTCTCCTTGCATTGACCAGCGAAAAGAGCGAATCATTGAGTTACAAGTCATTTGTTCCCCATTAGCCACCATAACCTTCTTCTGTGATATCTCTTGAATCTGACTTTTAGCGTGATTAACCACCTTAACATCCAGAAAGTTGTGGGTACTACCCGAGTCCACCAAAATGACTAACTTCTTCCTCTTGTAGAACCCAACCACCCTCATGGTTTTGTTTTGGAACGACATAGCAATCCCATGCAGCGCGTACAAGGAAACCATTGTTGTTTCCTCTGCAGACAGCAATTCCTCCGAATGGTCTGTTCCCTTCCCACCTTCCTCCACTTCATCTGGTTCCAGTGTGACCGCAAATAATCGCCTGTTATTGCACTTGTGGTTAAAAGAATACTTCTCATCGCACCAAAAGCATAACCCTTTCATCCTCTTCTCCTCCATCTCAGCTGGGGTAAGCCTCTTGTGTGGAGGTTGATAAGTCAAGTTTTTCTGCTGGGGAACAGAGGTGTTCCTAGGAGCCCCTTCCCATGTTCTACCACCCTTAGTCCACCTTGCAACAGACCTGTTGGGGGGTATTGCTGTCATTGCCTTCTATCCTTGACCCTGATCCCAACGGGTTCCTCCAGAGCTTGTCTCACGTCCCTTCTTGAGCACATTATCTTCATCATTAGATAAGGCTTTGCCAAAAGAAATAGCTTGCTGCAATGTTTTTGGCTGTAACACCGTCAACAACTTCTTATTTTCCTTCTTGAGACCTCCCACAAACATTGCTACTTGATCTTCAATTGATAACTCCACCCGAGTAACCAGTGAAACGAATTCGTTGACATATTCAGAATAACTATTTCCTTTCCTTAACTCGCTGAGCATAACAATTGGTCTCGTCATTTCATTCGGACCAAATCTCATCAACATGGCACCCGAGTATTCCTCCCATTCTACTACCTCCGTCTGTCTTCTTCCTCTCATGAAAGCGTAATGCCATTCTATGGCCAATCCACTCAAATGCATGGAAGCAATATTTACCTTCAATTCAGGTGGGGTAGAGTCGAGCTCGAAGAATCTTTCGCTTTTGAACACCCACTCCTGTACTTCGTTGCCATCAAATGCAGGAAACTCCACCTTCGTTTGTCGGGTCAGCCTGTCGACCGGCCACGCCTCCGTCACCACCCTTTTCATGCTCGCGTCCCCCTTCTCTCCTGACCCGGTGACTGCTACTGATGCTTCCCTGTTTGTTTCTTTCACCTTGTCCTCCAATGATACGATCCTGTCATTCATCCCCTCCAACTTCCGTATCAACTCTTGCAGCAAATTCCTCACAGACTCTGATTCCATTTGACCCGTTTTTGATCCTGTTCCGTCAGACACCGGCATCACCACCCACGGCTGCGCTTTGCGCTCTGATACCACTTGGTGCACGGAGACAGACTCCGACGACACCGTAAGTAAGAAATGTATTAAGCTGAGCCAAAGCGTTCCTAAGCAAAGAGAATTACTGAAAGAAAAATAATAACGATCAACCCACTACAGTCTCCACCACACCCAAACCATAGCTACGGCATTCTCCCCCAGTTTCTTCCTCCCTTTTCTTCTCCCCCATCTTCTCTCCATTCTGTTGTATCCCCTCCGTCTTTCGGCCCCCTCTATTCTGTTAACCCCCAGCACCGCTGTCAGATTTTGTTGCTCGAGTTGTTACCAACTCCCCTTGCCTCTCCCTTCTGGTCATCCATCTTCTGTTCTTCATTTAATTCCATCCCTACTCGTTTCATGGCCTCGCTGACGCTCCGGCCCATCTCCTTGCTCTTCCTGGCCATGTTCTGCACGGTTTCGACCTGTTCAGATACGGCCTGTTCAATCATAGGCTCTGCCCTTTCCTTCATTTCCTCTCCAACGACGATCTTAACAACTTTTCCTTCCCCGATTCTTCTTTCAGCCTCCTCTACCCGCATCAAGAGATTAATGAGGAGAAGCTCGCCTCAGTGATCAACTGCTTCCATGCCATAACCAAAGCGACAGCGGAATCAAAGCCAGCGGTAGGACCGATGAATCGGAGGACATGATAGAGACGAGGAGGAATCGACCCGACTGTTTTCCCTCCCCTCTTCCCCGAATACTCGTTTGACCGAGTTTTGTACCGATTTAACGTTTGTTTCAAAAAAAATTTACGAAAAACGGTAAGAATTTCGTAAATAACCTCAGTACCGTTCAGGGGGCGCCTTTTAAAACGCGCCTCCTAAATAACAAAGAGGGCGGGTTTTTTCCGTGTAAAATGGCAAGAGCGGGTTTTAAAAAAAAGAGTGTTTTTGGGGGCGTGTCTTGAAAACCCCAAAACCCGCCCCTTTAATAAGTAAATAAAGGGCGGGAACCCGCCCTTGTAACTGAGTTGGTCTAAGTAATTTCATAAATTGTGAAAGGTCTTAGGTTCGATTCCTAATAGCAACAACTTTAAATAATTTTTTTCCAAAAAACTAAAAAATTTTCATCTTAATAGGAATCGAACCTAAGACCTTTCGCAAATTAAGAAATTACTTTGACCAACTCAGCTAAAAGGGCGGGTTTTTATTTACTTATTAAAGGGGCGGGTTTTCAAAACCCACCCCTCAAAACATTCTTTTTTTTTAAGTGTTGGAGGGGCGGGTTTATTTTACACGAAGGGCGGGTTTTCAAAACCCGCCTTCTTTGTTATTTGGGATGTGCATTTTCAAAACGCGCCCCTTCAATTGTATTCTGGTTATTTACGAAACTCGGACCGTTTTTCGCAAATTTTTTTAAAAACTAGCAGTAAATCCGTACAAACCTCCTTGTTTTGACCAACACAATGATCGCCTGAGCGGACGGTCCAGATTCACCCTCACCCCCTCATCCTTGTGGTCGTCCACACCGTATGTTCTGTTTGATTAGGATTGGGCTTCGTTCGAAGGTGATATGGGCCCAATTTAGGCCTAGTAAAATTGTAAGATCCATTTATCATCGGAGTTTTGTTTCAAAATAGCGTTAATCGGAAAAGTATTTTCTAAAATGAGGGAAATAATTTTAAAATTCGTTAAATAATATTCTAAAATCGGCTTTTATAAAGCCAATATTGGTTATATTCTCTCCCACTAGAGGCTGGGACACTTCTTCAACTTCAATGCTGCCAACTTAACCATTCTTCTTGGGTACATTCTCATAGTCGAATATATGTGCGACCGCATGAATCCATTTGATGAACTCTTCTAGGTTGAGAGTTCCCTCGAATTCAGGAATTTGGGTAGTCATCATTGGATATCTTCTTTCCAGTCGAATGCATATTGGCGACGACTTTCTTCGAACCTCCTCACACCATATATTCTCCGCATCTACACTATCTATTTGATTGTGAAATGGTGAAGCTTGATGGGTCCTCAATTCTTGAAGTTGTCGCTGGATGTCCTCAATCTACTACTCTAGTCGACTAACATGCACATCATTAATCAACGGACTAGTATGATATCTCCTTCATTATTCAACCATGAACTCTAAAGCAATCTTATGCTATCATACTAAGATGATATGGAGATGTGCAGAATGGGTGATAGGTATAGTCAGAATGTATTTTCGAACGAAGGGAGAAAAGGTGGATGGAGGTGAAAAAAGAAAAACCGGGTGAATGTGAAGGATGGGTTGACAACAACCACCATGGATACAGTTATACCACCATGATAGAAGAACTCGAATAGGCTCGTACAGTTTACAAATACAGATACACCATCATAAAAGGTAACGAGGGCTAGGGACGAATCGGCAGATACATAAACACCACTACCTCAACAATTACAAGCGCCTTATATATATATATATATATATATAAAGGTCGCCCAACAAAGTCTTAAATGCTAAGGAAAGAATTGAAATTTTACATAGATAATAACACAACTAATTCTACAGCCACCTAGGAAGTAAATGAGAAAAAAGGTATTAGGTGATTCGACTTCCACTCAACCAAGTTAGCCTTCTTGACAAAATCGACTAAACTCATTCGACGTGCTTCGAGAAGACTTCTCGAATTCACTAGAGTCGATTGGAGTCCATTGACTCGCTAGTGAAGGCTTTCTCAAGCTGATCTAGAGTAGTCTGAAGCTTTATTGTTCGCTCCGGAAGTGACCGCGGACAAGCTGGATCTAAACACGTCGGAAATCTCTGGCACTACGAACAACTGGTGCCCGGAGGATTCGTTGAATGTGTGGTCACCGTATAAAATGAAAGAAACGAAGGACGACAGTGGATGGGCAGGCTTAAGCGGAAGCACTTACGGTCGCCATCGACGATGCCTTCGAAAGTGATCAAGAACACAAGAGCACAAAGAGAGCTTGAACGCTAGAATGCTTGAAAAGATAAATTGACAATATGTCCGTCTGTAGAGAGGTGTCTTTGTACAATGCCTAAGAACAAGTATTTATGTTAAGTTAGACCTACGTATATACGGTAAAAAAATATTGTACATATATTACGCTTCCTTTGCTGTCGGTCTCCATAGAATATCTTCTTTTCATACGAGCAATCTTGGCAACAATCTCCTTCCAAATCCTGGGATCCTCTGGAGTCTTCCTTAACAGCTAAATTGATCAATCGTATCACCCATTGGCCGTCGTAGAGTTTCCTCGCTCGCTCAACCAATTGTTGCTTGTCGCTTACGCTGTCCCTTGTCGCCAGTCACCTGGTATCCTTCTCACTTGGGGACTGCTTCGCCCAGCAAGCCTTCACCTGGTGTGTTTCCATTGTCACCTCCTTACTGGATTCCCGTCCTTTGGGCCTGCATTCTGGACCATTGATCCACAGATGAGACCAAGATCTGTGGCCCAGAATTTCTGTTGTTAAACATAAAAGCCCCCTCAAAGCAAACGGAGTGATCCGTCTCTCATTGAAAAAGACCAAGTAATCATTCCCCCGCAACTCGGTAACGTGTGCAGGCGAGTAATAAATCCCTGATCGTCGATATCCCCTGAGCGTATCGGTTGAGATTTCCTAGGGTAACTGTTGAAATCCCTGAGATCTCTGTCATCAGGGTCCTTTGCCCTTCATGATTTCGCTATAAAAGGCGATGCTCGGTTCGTTTTCCAAATTGCAAACATTGCTTCTGATAGTAACCAAGCCATTGAATCTTTCCTTCCTCTCAAAAACTTGCCCAGGGACTATGTCCATCACCTTAGCTTGCTTGAGACCCTATGTCCATCACCTTACGAGGATGGTTTCCTTCCTTCTCTTTTATTCCATTAGGGAAGGGAGAGGCTTCGAGTCGAGCCACAACCTGATGCATCGTTTCAGGTTGTTTTGCTCAAATGTTGTCGGGTGGCTTCGCACCGCGTGCAGAAGGTGCTCAAGTTTTCCACCTCGCTTCCTTTCGCAGAGGAAAGGCCATGCGCATGCCCTCGGCGTAGCACTCTGAGCGGTGTTCACTTGAACTTGCCTTTGCCGTTCCATGGGGGCATCAAGCTGTCGAGGTTTGGTGAGAAACCACGAAGGAGCCCTCCATCTTCGGTTTGTCTGCGGCTTTAGGGAGATCCGACCAGGCCCTCGGATCCTAAACTCCATGGGGTCACTTGTCCCGAGATCCTATTAAGGGCCAGGCCTCCCTCGTTCTACTACATGTTCGTCAGGGTAATAGAGTCATGAATCCCTTCCGTCTGAGGCAGAATCGGGTGTAGCCGTCCTCTAAGGGTTAACCCTTGACTCTCCTGGGAGCCTTATAGGGATTTCTTCATCATAGGGAAGAACCTAGCATCTGCCTGGTTCCTGTGGATAAACCCTTGAACATTTGTAGGTCCTTAATAGGGTTAACGCCATCTGCTGAATCGCTTACGTTTCGTTTGTTGTACATTTATCATCAATCAAACCCGTGTAATGAAACAAATTTGAACGAGAATAAATGCATTTTCTTGGATCTCTTCGCTTTTCCACTTATGACCTTTAGGGTGCATCAGTTTCCAAGCGAAGCAATATTCTGTATGCCACCGGTTTGCAAGTGATGCTACGTTTTCTGATTGGGCCTAGCATGTCAAGCGTCGTTTCACTTAGGCCCAGTCCTTTGTCGGTTTCTAGGGGTATAAAGTTTCTGAGTGGTAAGGGTTTCCCGCTCACGTTTTCAGCAATCCTCGTCGTCCTCGGATTCCCCGTTTCGTCTAGCCGGTGACGCTGCCGAGTTCTAACATGCCTTTACCAAGTCCAAACAATCTCATCTCCTTCCCTGTATTAAGGCGCAATCGGAGTTTGATATTTCCATCCCGGACCAACAAACCCTTGGTCTGTACGTCGCCAACTCGTACAATTCTTTCCTTTACACCAGCAGGTTGCCTGCAATGTTCTCCCATCGTCGATTTGACCCATCAGGATAAGGGCCGTCTGTTCGAGCGAGCCTTCGTTGTTTTCCTTCTCCCAGGAGTAAGGTCAGTCCTGATTGGGTATCCCGATGGATGGAGAAGAAAGGCGTTGTGTGGGAAGCGATGGGGATCAAAACGCTGATCCAAGTCTGTCACTGCCCGGTCGAGCCCAGCCTTTTTATGTTTACCGTGTTCCTTTCATTCTGGAACCCCGTCGTCAAAGGGACCAATGTCAGTCACCTTGGAGGACGTTGGATTCTTTACTGGTTGCAGTCTTTTTGCAACCCCCCATCGTTTTGACAACGAGCGTGATGACTTAAAGTTCAACCCTTCGAAGCGAGTCAGCAAAATCACCGAGGGTCATCCCAAGTACGATAGGTGGGGACTCCAGGAGGAGTTTGAGTTCGACTTGGAGTAGTTGTCCAAGTTCATCTTCTGCAACCGGTGAAAGCGCCCTAGTCAGTTTATGGTTGGAGTAGCCACCAGCCTCGTCGATGCTGCCAATGCGGACAAGCATGAGCCTGTGGCTTTTGCGCCCTTCCTGTTGTGCCTGATTTATCATGGGCTTTATCAGGCGACCAGTGACCCAGCCAATTTTCCCAGTTGTCCGACGGATGGCCCTCTGTGGATCGTGTATTTGTGAATCGTCTTATACTTCCCTGGGTTCACTTGCTACCCCGATCCCATGCTCACTCGTGATGAGGTCATTGCAGCGGGTTCGTCCCAGTACCGGGGTTCCTCCAGCACTGTTGGTTCCATCCAGGCCTTAGCAAATGGATGCAGTGGTGCGGGAGTAATAGTTTCATGGCGCCCGTTCTCTGAGGAATGGGAAAAATGGCGCCTGGGGGCGATTGAGCGCTTTCTCCCGGCTTTCTGCACTAGGGACCTAGTGGCTGTAGACACTGAGGGGTTAATCTTCGAGGTGTATAATACTCAACTCTGTGCCCGTCAGTTAGGCTTTGCCCAGTGTCTAGGCGTCCCGTTCTTTCAATCCAAGAATCAGCCTTTGGATAAGCATGTCACATTCCTTCTGGAGTCCGGAGCGGCTAAACAAAGTCAAGAACCGTATCTCTCCTCCGCTGAGATTCAACCTATACCTTCAGGTGGTCAGTCCGCAGACTTCTCCATTGCCTGGTTCCAGATTTGGGGCGATTGGAGGCCACCTCTCATTTGAAAAGGTTGATCGAGGAGGTGAAGACGCCACCTCCTCTAGCACTTCTTAGTTCAGGTGAAGCATCTTCCAGGAAACGGTCGTCAGGCGACACCACGCTTCCTTCAGGTATGTTAGACCAGTTTGACTTCTACCGAATTAGTATCCAGGCGATAAACTGATCCTTTTGTTTGTGATAGGTGTTAAGAAGGCGAGGTCTTCCCGTGCGGGTTCATCATCGCAAGGAGCCCGGCTAAAGAGGAAGACACCCCAAGAGTTTGTTCCTCCGGCGTCACTGAGTGCTTCTTCTGATCGTCCCGTCGAGCGAGTGCCGTCTGAGAGCCTACAAGGTATCGCTCGACCAATTCTCGATTGAGACCAGGCATTTCGGTGTAGTCCCAAGCGAAGCAATCCTTATAAGCGTGTAGGACTTCGCTTATGTCCCGAGTTTCGACTTCATTCATTAACGAACTAAGGTAAATAATACGTAGGAATTCAGTAGTCCCCAGGTTTATTTCCCTCAAGGGATCGCAAGGAACGACAGAAGTGTTGGGAGCCTCTTTATTATTTGAAGAAATAGTTAGCATGTCTCGGCATGCTTGAGGAGACGCATTACACTGTGCCTCACTTATTCTGGATGTCCTGTATCTAGCTAATCTTTCTAGGACATCCAGTATTGGATCAGGTTGTTCACTCTCCAATAGACTAGGATGGGTTGAGGAGTCTATTGGGCTCCAAGTTCGTCTTAGTTTGTCGGATGCTGCTGTCGTCTCGTATTCCAGCTTCATGCATGTCCTTCTCGAGTGGAGTTAGATCTTTTTTGACCTTGAGCTGCAACTCATCTCCCCATCCTGTTGGGACGATCGGGTTTTGAGGCGGTGCCAGCGGTGGTCCATCGTATGAAACTAGGAACTCGTAGCCTACTTCGCCCAGAGTGCCAACATTTGGGTCTCCCATAGCATACATCTACTTTAGTGTCATATCTTTGACCTGTTTGACTGCCCCTGTGCAAACATAAGGTAAGTCAGCATCTTCATTTGCTTCTCCCATAACAACCTCTAAATCATTTTTCCCCCATAATAAGAGTTCCTAGTGAAGAGTAGAAGGTATGGTTCCCGCTTTGTAAAGCCAATCTCTCCCGAGTAAAGTATTGAAAGAGGGCTTTATGTTAATGACGAAGAAAGCTGTCCTCTTTTCTTGCGTGCCTACTCGGAGTTTAGCAGAATCCATGCCTACACATGAGGAAGTAATCCCATTGAAACCACTGATTCTTACATCAGTTTCCCCGAGTTCGGCTATGTCATCCCCTAGGCTCTTATAAGCTTCGAGGGGGAGCAAGTTGATAGTCGCTTCATTGTCTACAAGGACACGACGTATTGCTACGTTATTGATCGTCGCTTGGATATGGAGGGGAAACATGTGTTTCCGTAATGTTGTAAGTGGTTCCCTAAACCATCTTCTCAGAAAGTTCCGAGGTATATCAGTTGAGATATTAGGATTGAAGGGTAGAGCTAACCTACCTTTCGTCTGACCACTTTCCTTTTTAGCGAACTCAGCTGGAAGCATAAGTACGTTGAATGCAACTTCTTTCACCTCGGGTAGTGTCCCAGATTGAATTGGGTTGTAGTCGCTCAGCGAGTTAGACGTAAGGTCACTTTCGTTTGACTCATTCGCCTTCTTAACATAAGAGATTGCAGTTTTGGTGCGCTTTTCTACAACATGTCGAGCCCTCCTCTCTCTTGGCTTCTTGGTTTTCTCGGTGGGTATCTGGGGTTGTGCTCCCATGCCCACTTTCTGCCATGTCTCTATATTTGGGAGGACGGGTACATGAACGAAGCGTGAGTTTATGAGAGGCTGCATGCGATTATCAACCTGAACAAACTCCCTCCGGTATGGGTCATAGCCCTTTTTAGGTCTCCCTCCAGGCGAAGCTTCAGGGAAACTAATAAACTCATATTCAAATTGATTACCTGACGGAGGGTCGACCTTTTCCAGTTTGATCTCCCCTTCAGATGCCAATCCTGCTAGAAGCAGGAAGTATTGATTACAGCAGAGCTGACACATCTGGGTGATAAGTACCTTGTGAGCTGCTATTGGTTTGTACATATAACAGAGCATGTCAGCTGTTAGAAACTGAGTTATAGACGTTCTCTTTTTCATCGCATCCTCATCGCCCCGAGGGTAATCCTGTTGCTCTGTATTTTCTTCCGCCTGCTGAGGTCCGAGGCGATCTACAGTGCGTCGCCTGGAAACCTTTTTGGCGTAAGCCCCTTTTTTACTAGACTTACTCTCGCCTGTAAATCCTTATCTCATGAGTTCCTTAGGGGTGTAGAGCCCATTGTTTCCATTGGGTGGAGTATTGTTCCGTTCCAGACGTTTCTCTGTGCGCTGGAACGCTCTGGGGCGACTGTTGATTCCCATTGCCATCTCTTAGAGGCGATTAAGGTCATACCACTATGTTTTTCTCTTACCGAGAAGGTACTTCCTAGAAGTATGGTAATGATTGGTGGTATGTAACTGATCCATATGCCAGCGACAACGATTATGTTGCATTCCTTTGGGATCAGCAGGGCACTAAAGGATTCCTTTGATCACAAGCCATTTGAACAGCATGTTGGCAATAAGCGTCTCGCTAGTCAAAAGCGACTGGTCTCTATCACCCTGCATCGGTGAAAGAGAAGTAGTCAGGCAATTGACGTCGAAGGTGTTCACATCCACCAAATCATCAAAAGGATGTGACTTTGTTAACGCCCGATCCTGTGAATCTAGGAAGCGTAGTTCCTTTGATTCGATGAGATTTTGCACCAAGTTTCTAAACGTGATGCAATCTTTAGTGGCGTGGGTGAATGACCCATGCCACTTATCGAAGTTCCTTGACTTCTCCCTGTCAGTACGAGGAACTCGATGACCCGACTTTAATCGAATTCCCCCGTTTTGGAGCATGAATTCAAAGATTTCGTTAGCATTCGACTCGTCAAAGGAATATTTTCTTTCTTCCTGAGTTTTTGGAGACGCCTTGACTCGGAGGTTTTTCTTTGTCAACTCCTCGCATGTTAGGGGTTGTCCCTTCACGTATTCCGTGATGTCGACGTCGACAATTGGTTCTGCTTGATAAGTTACCACAGATCCCGTTATCAAACTTCCTTTTGCCTGGCTTTTCTCTCTAAGGAGGTTTTCATACCGGATAGTTGTCCTAGCCAACTCGTTCCAATCCCTGAAGACTTCTCCTTCCAATTTCTTTCTGAGTCGAAGAAGAAGGGAGTCTTGTGCGATGGCAATGAGCTCGGCCTCGAATGCTAAGGTTTTACATCTGAGCCGTGCTTTTCAAAGTTTGTTCAAAAAGACGGCTACAGGTTCACCATGTTGTTGTTTCATGTGAGTGAGATCTCGCAAGATCACGACTGGGTCGGTTTGTTCAAGCGCCGGCGTGAATTTAACTTGCATGTCATCCCAATTTCTCACTGAATTAGGAGGTAGGTTTTATACCACGTAAAGGCAGCTCCAGTAAGGGAGCTCGGAAACAAACAAAATTTTCCAGAAACCATTAGTAGCGGCCTCTCCAGCTTGATGAGTGAAGCGGGCGATATGTTTCGTAGGCGAAATCCCTTCTTCGCCCGAAAAACGGGAAAATTCAGGAGCGATTCCCCTAGGAAAATGGTAGTTCTGATCAATATTGTCCGGATATGGAGCCCGATATAGATGAATTTCTTTTGCCTCGTTTGCCCCAGGGATTGCCCTTTCAACTAGTTGAGCAACGTAGTCTCTTATCTCAGGCGCAATCTCTGGTGGTGCGATTACCTCAGGCATTGCCATCTCCCTCCTACGTACTGGTTGGGGAATATATTCAGAGTGTCATTGATCTTCTGTAGGGCGAATGAATTCGCTCTCTACAGGCCTGACGAACTCTTCCCTTCTCCGGAATGGAGGTTGGTATGCAGCTTGGTGGACTGGTTGCACAACCCTTTTGCCTTCGTTTTATCACGAGTGGTGGGTTGTTATACGTCATCCTCCCAGGACTTGCATAGATAGGTACATCTTCAGTATCAATCTTCTTTTTCCCTTCGGCCATTGCTGCCATGTGGGAAGAATTCAGGCTGCTACCTGGTAGCCGACTCGACCCGTCTGTCAACGGGGCTGCTCAATGGTACCCCTGACACAGTTCCAATATTCTGGAAGATGGCCTCCATCTTAGAGTCGATTGTTTCCTTGAAGGCATCGTGCTTTTGGTCGATAGCACCGACTTTCTCCATTAAGAGCTGGAGAGTGCTCATGATGGCTGACAGTTCTCCAGCTAAGGCTAGATTTGACCCATGTCCACCGTTGGTATTTTCTCCTTCGGGGTTGTTACCTTCGAGGTTGTTTAAATTACCACCAGATCGAGTTGTTGGCATTGTGTTAGCCCTTTACTCCCACTGTAGTCGCCAAAGGCGTGTTCGCTCCGGAAGTAACCGCGGACAAGCCGAATCCAAACACGTCGGAAATTTCTAGCACTACGGACAACTGGTGCCCGAAGGATTCGTTGAATGTGTGGTCGCTGTATGAAATAAAAGAAAAGAGGGAAAACAGTGGATGGGCAGCCTTAAGCGGAAGCACTTACGGATGCCATCAACGATGCCTTTGGAAGTGATCAAGAACGCAAGATCACAAAGAGAGCTTGAACGCTGGAATGCTTGAACAGATAAATTGACAATATGTCCGTCTATAGAGAGTTGTCTTTGTACAATGCCTAAGAACAAATATTTATACTAAGCTAGACCTATGTACAGTAAAGAAATATTGCACATATATTACGCTTCTTTTGTTGCCAGTCTCCATGGAATCTCATTTCTATACGAGCAATCTTGGCAACAATCTCCTTCCGAATCATGAGATCCTCTAGAGTCTTCCTTAACAGCTAAGTTGGTCAATCGCATCGCCCATTGGCCGTCACCGTAGAGTTTCCTCGCTCGCTCAACCAACTGTTGCTTGTCGCTTACGCTGTCTCTTGTCGCCTGTCGCCTGGTATCCTTGTCGCTTGGTGACTGCTTCGCCCAGCAAGCCTTCGCCTGGTGTGTTTCTATTGTCACCTCCTTACTGGATTCCCGACCTTTGGGCCTGCATTCTTGATCGTTGATCCACAGATGAGACCAAAATCTGTGGCCCAAAATTTCTGTTGTTAAACATTTATCTCGATCAAAATCCTGTTTGAATTGAATAAATACCTTAATCGACTGTCTTCATGTCGGCTTGATCAGTCAACTGTAAGGAATATATATATATATATGTATGTATATGTATATACATACAAATCATAACAATATTTAACAACATCCAAGAGAGTCACTACTTTTCTTTAAATGTGGGTGTGTACGATTTTGATTATATAAAACTTTTCTTTAAATTGACGTACAATTACTCCGTAGACAAAAATGAAAAAAAAAAAAACATAAAACAATTGCTCCCCAACCAACGAGGGGTCAGTCAAGGCAAACTCTCTTGGACACATGATGTAATTTCCGTAATTTTGGCCGACATTAACAAATCTTAAAAGAAAAAAAGGAAATAATAAAAAAATATCATTTTTTATCCCTCCCTCATGTGCAAAATAATGATACGGCGAGATACACAATACAAAGGGATGCCAACGTTGACTACTAAACAAGAACGTCTGGATTTAACACTTTATTGGCGAACATCCTAAGCGGGGTCGATTTTGGTAGAGACTTCAATTTCGTCATTGAGTCCATTTGTCAATTTTGTGCATACAAGAAGAGGGGTAAGACTATTTTGTCGTGTCCGACATTTGCCCGCATATTGTACTAAATTTAATTATTTCTTAGTACATTTATACTAAATAATATTTTTTTTACATTACGAGTTTATGAACAGTAAAATGTACTAAGTCAAAGACAACTAGCCCGTTAAAATTAGTAACTATAGACAATAAAATTTTATCAATATCAAAATAATATCATTCGGTTCAAAAATCATATATTGACTGGTATGACATAAAATATTTTACTCTCATCTTTTAGTGTTAAATTAATATAATTATTGCTTCAACTTGGTATTATATAAATTCAAGTCCAATGGTATTAAATGATTTTGGGTTAAAATAACCCATTTATATATTGGGTTGAATAAGGTTTATTAAGGTCTAGCCCATAAGCTAGCCCATATGTCAGCCCATCCATGGTCTGGCCCATACTTCAGCCCAATTCAAATGTCGGCCCAATATAACTTTAAGCCCGCATGCAATTTGTCTCACATCGGCTAGAGAAAGCACTCAAGGGTCCTTCAACTCCTATATAAAGGGAGTCCCTCCCCCTCTTTGAGACACAACTTCAAGAGTGAGGAGCTCCTTCGATAGGGAAGTTCTCGAGCATCTTTTCCTCAACCTATCGACGACGAAGTTCTGCCAGATCAAGCTTCTTCAGGTGTTCTTCGTCCATCTTCAGAAGACTCAAGATCAAGCTTCAGTAGCCTTGGTGATCTTCGCCACTCTTGAAGACCCGCCGGATCAAGCTCCACAGCACCAGCGTCTTCATCAACATATCTTCCTAAAGCTACAGCGAATATTCATCATTCATGAAAGGACGCACGTATAATTTGAAGACAAAATACGTCGAATTTAATTACGAAATGCATGTGCCCCATCGTAAAATATGACCTCTTAGTTAAATTCACATTCTATAAGAGGATTTTATGCTACATAAAATTTTACCACTTATACATCCACATGTAAAATTTGCCATGATCGATAGATGATCACAAAGTAATCGTACAAAAATTTAAAATTTTAATTCGAATTCAAGAAAATAAGATGGACATAGGTCAAAAGGAAAAAATGTCATCAATTATGTTCAATGGCATTGTTAATCATGGTTAATGATTATTAAATTCAACTTACGAAACATCGTTTGAACATGTTAAGGGGGTGAAAATTAATTTGTAGGGTACTACTTGCCATACTTAATTAGTGTTAAAATTTAATCTAATCCTAACCACTTGTGATTAAAACTTGATTAATAATGATTTAATAAAGAAATTCCCATGACAAATAAAAACAGTCGATTTTATGTATTAATCCCGAAATTAATCGATTCCGCAATTGTTCTAATAAAAATCGATCAACTGATGTAATTCACAATTTAGGTATATGCAAACACGAATCACTTTACACTACCGGAAGCAATGTGCTAGGGCACTAAATTGAGAAGGGAAATAAAAACATGCCTGTGATGACCTTGGATTTGGTAAGAATCAATTATTATTAATGAATATATCTAATCGCTCGAATATGGAATTTAAGGGTATCAAATAGAAAATGATACTCTGAATCATGTAATTATAATGAAATATATGGACATGGTTTCTAAGGACAACATGCACATATCCAGATCTTCATATCAAAGCCATGTAACAAGACAACACGCGGGGAAGTTTAAGAGCCGCCCGGTGAGAAGCAGACGTGTTGCTCATGGATTCAAATGGCTAGATGTTTTCGTGTGATGTCACACTAACACGTCGTGATTATGACGTGAGTGGATTATGAGCGTGTGTAGATTGTGGTCGCCAGTTAATTCAAAAGAATTCAAAAGCAACGAAGAACACGCTTACTTGCATAAAAGAAAAGCAAAATACAGAGTACAAAGCGAACAACCATATGCCCGTCCGTGGGGTCAAAAATGATTGTTTTTGTTGTTTTTTAATCCTAACTAATGTTATCTATACTAAATTTAAAACAATAATTGAAAAATACATGTGAAAATTGGAGTGGAACCGCTTCTAAATGTCGAACATGTACCGAAATTAGAATGCAACCACTATTAACCGGTGAACATGTGCTGAAATTTGGGCTTCAACTGCCTTAACCGCTTGGAACCGTTGTTGTCCTAAAAGCAATATGTTCCCTTAAATATGGTCGATATGTTGCCTCAAGGTTCATTGTCGATGCCATTAAGCTGGTGGATATTGTAAGCTCGTCGATCCTCCAATCTTGCCAACAACTTCAAAAGCTTCTCATCAATAAACCAAATAACCTCCATGGGCCCTCGATAAATTGAGCCAAAATTTGATTTATTGTATGAACGTTAAAAATGTACAACAGATGATACTAAAAAAATAAACGAGAGGGGAGAAAATCCATTTGCATGAACTACACAACCACATAATCATTTAAAGGTTAAGCCTCACCCACTTCCCTAGTTCGACCAAATTAACAAACCAAAGATGCTCAGAGCACACGAGATGTGATCAGATTCCTTAATCACTCACTGAAAGCAGCGAGAGACTAATAATCCAGCAAAAGATGATGTTACAATGCTCTCTGTTTACAAGGTAAAACGACATTTTGGGCAAGGTCGATGCCTAACATCGATGAGACCATGTATAATGGCAAGCCTAGAAAGAAATGTCATCGATGATGAAGAACTCCATGGTTCGTCGATGAACATCCTCGACACCATCTACAGCTGGCATAGAAGCTGCTCCATCTATGACTGGCGTAGAAGCTGCTCCATCTATGACTGGCGTAGAAGCTGCACCATCGACCGCTTGCGTAGAAGCATCGATGAGACCATGTGCAATGGCAAGCCTAGAGAGAAATGTCATCGATGATGAAGAACTCCATGGTTCGTCGATGGACATCCTCGACACCATCTACAGCTAGCGTAGAAGCTGCTCCATCTATGACTGGCGTAGAAGCTGCACCATCGACCGCTTGCGTAGAAGCTGCTCCATCGACGGCTGGCGTAGAAGTAGCAGTGTCGACGGCTGGCGTAGAAGCTGCTCCATCGACGGCTGGCGAAGAAGCTGCACCATCGACGGCTGCGTAGAAGCTGCTCCATCGATGGCTGGCGTAGAAGCTACTCTATCGACGGTTGGCGTAGAAGCAGCTCCATCGATGGCTGGCGTAGAAACAGCGTCGACAGTGAAGGCTGAAGCAGCGTTGATGAAGGTTGGAGCAGCGTCGACGATGAAGGCTGAAGCAGTGCCGAAGTGATCTTCAAGACAAAGATCGATGCTTCAACAGGAGTTGGTTGATAGTTTCAGTACTCGATCGATTAGTTAGTTTTAGGACAATTAGCAGGTGTTAAATGTGCGTCGATCGACAGTTATTAGTTAGTGTCTATAAACAAGTCAGCCCTTGTCAATTGTAAAAACACGACAATCATTACATGACCCCGAAAGGCTGCTTGATTGGCAACCTAACTATCCGTAATCATTTTAAGTGTTGTGCAATGGCTGTAAGTTCTTCTTTTTACACTTAGTGAATTTTTTATTATTATTTTGTTCATTTACTTTATTGGCGACCACATTTACATTCAACAATTAAAGTCCCTGATATATCGCGACATGTTTTGCCACGCGAACACTTTTTTGCGACCACAGTGGGGGTCGGAAACGAGTTTCGTATGAATGTGCGAAATGTCAACATGTTTTTGGTGCGGTGAATGGGACGATGATCCCTTCTTCGACGAAGGGTTTGTTCGATCGCCCAATGAACATTCGGATGAGGCTTTGAAAATTGCCCTCCGAGAGTCGGATGCGCGAAAATTTATAAGAAATACTCTCCGTAGTATAACAGAGCGATTACAAAATAAGTGTCGGGAAATGGAAATTATCCATTTGTCGATTCTCAATGCGACGCATGCTCGTACGGAAAACGAACAGATAACCGTTGAGGGTGATCTAATGAAACGTCCTCGGTCCGAAGGGGTATGGATGCAAAGAGAGCTTCCCTCGCCTCGAAGGGACGTCGATGTAGAGGGAGCTGCCCTCGCTCCTCCCTATGAGGGTCCGGTTTTTTGGGTTGAGTGTTACCTCCCGATCGAACCCAATTACCACTTGATGACTGATCAAGACGTCGACCAAGGCACCATCGACGAGCTTCCACATCGTCAAGTCGAAGGGGCCAAGAGGGTTGCCCTCGCCCCTCGGGAGAGTCAGTCCTCAAATGTCGAAGGTCACCCCTCGATTGACACTAATCTCCACTTGATGGTTAATTATAACATCGACCCGAGTAACGTCGATCAGCCTCGTCACCACGTCGAAGGAGCGACGGTGACCATTCTCGTCCCAAGGGTGGGGCCGACCTCTAATACCGAGGCTCTTTCCTTGAAAGGTAGTGGTTATGGACCGCCAATCATAGCTTATCTTTGGTTTGGAAGGGGGCAAAATGTTTATAAGGTAAAACGACATTTTGGGCAAAGTCGATGCCTAACATCGACGAGACCATGTATAATGGCAAGCCTAGAGAGAAATGCCATCGATGATGAAGAACTCCATGGTTCGTCGATGGACATCCTCGACACCAATTACAGCTAGCGTAGAAGCTACTCAATCTACTGCTGGCGTAGAAGCTGCTCAATCTACTACTGACGTAGAAGCTGCAGCATCGACGGCTGGCGTAGAAGCAGCAGCATCGACGGATGGCGTAGAAGCTGCTTCATCGACGGATGGCGAAGAAGCTGCACCATCGACGGCAGGCGTAGTAGCTGCTCCATGTTGGTGGAGCTTAAGGTTCTGGTCCCTACATAACCCTTGTTGCAGACCTCGCACGTGAACTTGTTCGTCCTCGTGAGCGACCTTGGGGATAATGCCCCAACTTCCGCATCTGGGTCTTCTTCACCAAGAAGTAATTAATTGATCACTCTGGAGTCATGTACAACACACTACTTAGGGAAGGCTTTCGGGCACCGATCATTATTTACTAAACCAAAGTAATCGTTCCTATCTTTGTCGTATGTCGTGGGAGTAACTTGTAATAATTCGGTAGACTATAGACCCCCCCCCCCCTCCCCCCTTTTACAGTTTTGGACAGTAGCAAAGAAGCACTACGATTCAGGACAATCCTTCTTTTGATGAAACATTTTCTTTTTATGCCTCACCAGGCTTGCAAGGGAGACCTCTCTTCTTCTTAGTAGCAGTTCCCAGCTTGTTACAACCGGGTCCGGCATCGTCGTTCCTGGCCAAGGAAGCGCTGGCGGCGTGCTCCCCGGAAGCGGAGGTGAGATTGGAGAGGACATCGTCCTCCGTGACTAGGACGGAAGACGACAGAAACCCGGCCAGGGAGCCGCCTAATTTGACGATCTTGGCCTTCCTTTAATTCAATGAAGGTGCGAGGGGTGTGGGATTTCTGACATGAGGGATCGAGGACTCATCTCCGACGGCCACAATTGATGATGATGATGTGGACAGTGGAAGGAGAAGAGCCAGATCTGGGAAAGAGGAGTGATTTAAAACATAAAAAAATTCTAAGAGAAGGGAAGGGAAATGTCGGGAGGAGAAGAAGACAAAGGGGGAGGGTCAAATTATGGTCGGGGGGGGGGGCTCTTTCTGCCTTTTGCTTGTTTGTTTGGGTTATCAGAGAGGGTGGTTTTTGTCATGCAAATTGACTAAACATGGGTAGATAGTAGAGAGGGGGCGGGGGGAGTACAGACAGCATCGCCTCCTTCTGCAGACATAGACCTGTGAGAGGAGAGGCTGAAACCAAAGTATAAGGGGGTGAAATGAGTTTTCCCCCGTGACTGAGCAAGGTAAAAATAAGTTATTGTATTTAAAATTTTTTATTTTTTTTAATAACTTGCTTCAAAGGCTTTCCCACCTCCTTAGGAGGCCCATCGGCCAAGATTCGACAAGTACTTTTGGAATACATACGTTTAATGGGAACTTGATCTCATCGTCAGCATTGTTACGGATGGATGTCCTGTAAGATTTATTCAAACGGATTTTAATAGAAAATATTCATACTACTGATAGATTCTACTTTACCCTTTTTTTTTTAATCCCCGTGAACTACTTTCCCCCTCCCCTCTCTTACTATTTGCCAATTATCTCTGTCCAAACTGAAATCCTTAACGATTTAGTAAGAACATTTTAGTTAATGTGTTTGTTGAAAAAAGGAAGGTGCTCATTTTTAATTATATTTTTTAAAAAATAATAGTACTTTCTTTTATTGTTGTTGGGCGCCATAAGAATTGGGGAGAGTCGCTAGTCTGACGTGATTTGATTCTGTCGATTTTGTTTTATCTTTATATGATCTTTTTCTTTTCTTCTAGAATTTATTGAATTTCGTTTCATTTTCACAAAAAAATATAACAATTAAAAAGAATTGTTTAAAATATAATGTATTAGTTAAAGAAAAAAATGGAGAAAACAAAATGAAAAAGGAATGGACATAATTATTCCTTTTATTTTTCTTTAAAATTAAAAAAAATAAAAAGTAAATATAAAATGAGACTGATAAAGAAAAAATAATAGAATTATTTGAGAATTGACTGACCTCCATCCGTGGCGCTATTAACAAAAAAAAAACAAACAGATTGAGACATGTTACGTGGGGATAGATTACAAAATTAAGATTATCATCAATATTAATAAGGAATGGGATTGAGTGTGTATGTGTAAATGATTATAAGAAAGGGAGGTAATTAATAATAAAAAAATATAATCCGTTATGGACAGACAAACAGACAGACAGGTCACGGATTCCAGTCAGTCCCTTTGTGCTTCAAGACTTTTTTATTGACATTGGGATTGGATTGGGTTGGGGTCGACAACCCCCCCCCCCCCCGTGATGCCTGCCTGACGGAATATACATTCATTCATTCATACATTATGCATTAAAAAAAAAAAAATATATATATATATATATATATGATTCTTTATGACCTTTGATCATTAGTTGGGCTGGACTTGATTGTGTCTCTGGACTAGACGATCTGTGTCTCTCAGCTGGCTGTGAGCTAGAGCAATTACGCGACTATCACGAACAACTCTGGATAGACAAGGATGAAAGAGAGAACACAAAGGTCAAGGAAGCTGAAGCTGACATCTAATCAGATAAAGAACAAGAGTTGTACAAGATAGAAGCTTCTACCACCAGAACAGTACAATCCGAAGAATGCACAAGGTAGGATAGGGACCAGGAAAATTGAGGACATACTCAAAACAATCTGAAAAGATTTCTTATAAACAAAAAGTGGTGAATTACAGCGGAAGATAACACAGACAGAAATTTAAGGAGAATTCCAGTACAGGTAATGTTTGGAATACCAGATAAGGTAAGTTCTATACTGGGCATAATCCTTAAGTTTTTTCCAGGCTTTAGCATATCTTCCTTCATAGGGAGTTATGAACCAGTCTCGGTCTGGACCATCATAGAGTTCATATTCAAGGAAGACCTCTACCTGTTTCAGGATGGTTGTTTGAACCTTACGCTCAATGTATTTGGTTAACCACCTGATGTGATATCCTAGAACCCTAAGAAGTCGGGGACTTTTCCACATGGGTTCATCATGCCTCCGGCGATGAATGGCAACATGGAAATGGCTGTGCATCCACCAGTTTTTGGGAAAAGGAGGTTTGCAGAGGCAATGTCTTCGTGGAGGCCTCATCTTTTACCTACTATTAGTCTCAAGCCTTTGGCCGAGCCCTCCTGGCTATTTGGCACTTTCGTGGCGAGTTGGATAGCTTTACGGCTCCTGAGAGGATACTCTAAAGGAGACGATATGCTTGCTGCAAACAACCTTTAATTTAGAAACGGTGGATTAACAGTCAGAAGGATTTGAGAAGGAACTTGCCAGAATTAGCAAAAGACAAACATCAATATTGGAAAGAACAGGTAGAGTGATAGAATGAAGAGGAACCTGGAAAATTCTGGAAATAAGAGTGACAGAATAAACAAGATATACAACATATGGTGAATATGGAAAAGTAAAGACATAAGGGTTTTATGGCTGAACAAGATAAGTAGTGAGGAAGAACAGTAAGATCCACAGATCTGAGATCTGGGAATAGCACAAAAATGTGATAGACAATAAAACAACAAATTCTTTAAGAATCTGGGAAAGCATTAAACTTGTTTTGGGATTTCTGGGTTTTTTGAATGTTTTTGGGTTTATCGAAGGTAAGGGAGTTTTTGAGAGACCTTTGATCTGAGGAAACCACTATTCCTGGATAACACCTTTGAGAAACTTAGCCGGCCATGGATTTGAAAGAAACTCTACTTGTGTATTAGCCCGAATTCTGCTCTGCCTTCCTTACTGAATGGAAGTGGCTATTTATAATACAATCCCTTGAAGGGATAAGGCTCTAGTAAAGCTGAAAAGAAATAAAGCTAAACTAGTGGAGGAATCTTGCAGCTTTTCCAAAAGTCGTTTTGGCTGTTAGTGCCGACCTTATCTTCAAAGCATCTTCTTATCTTCTCGTGGGCGGCTACTCCTTGGGTCGCTTTCCCCGATTGTCGGGTGAGTGCTCTGGATTTCTTTTGTGAGTGGACGAGGGTCCCTCCTGTGAAGGTTTTGGGCCGGATGAACTTGGGCCGAGGTCCACTATGTTTAAAAAGCCTTGGGCTATGTCTTCCCAAAATATGCCATCTTCATGGTGCTGATGGAGTGCATATTGGAGGTTGTGCACATGATGAGGGTCCGTGAACTGGATCTGGTGTTGGAGAACAATTTCTGGATCTATGCATGAGATTCCATTTTCTTGGCAAAGTTTGATCTTCAGAAATTCATTGTTGGTAATGGCCATTTCTTGATCTGAATGTAGTAGGCTTTTATGAACTAGCGAAAATGGGAGGCTGGAAAACTCTTCTGAGTTATTGATGGCTGCCATGGCTTGTAGTCTTGTGTCAAAATACCAGTACCTGCGAAAAAGATAAACTGAATATGGGGTTAGTTCTCCGTACTTGAAGTACTTGTCTTGATGGATTTCAATCCATGTCTTCCATTGGCTTAGTGGAGCGAACCAAGATAGTACTTCTGCCAAATGAGAATGGGGTCTCCTGTGAGGTGTAAAAGTCTGTAGATTGCCAAGCTGTTCGAAGTATTTGAGAAGTTCCTCAGTAGGAAATTCAAGTGCCATGGTATACTTCTGCAGTAGATACCAAAAGAACCATTTTAATTCTTCAGGAAATATGCTCATTGGTTCAATAGGAATGGCCTTGAGGAATGGATAACAAGGGTGCAGTCCTTGTTGTGGGAACATCATCTGTCCATATTTGCGAAAAATTCTTTCCAAGTATGTCTGCATGATTTGGACAGAGTTAGCTAGGACTGATTCAACATGTTCCTTGTTGTCATAGTAAATGATCTCTGGAGGAAGGATTCTTCTCATATCCATTGGCTGTGGAACATATGTCCGAATCATTGCCTGTAAGCTTGGAGCATCTTGGAGTACTGGATGAGCTATATCAAAAGGTCTTGTTAGAAAGTCAGCAACAACATTATTCTTGCCTTTGATATGCTTAACTGTGAAGGAGTACTGGGAAAACCATTCTGACAGTCTGAGTAGCTGGGCATTAGGTATCTTCTTCTGTGTGAATTTAATCATGGAGGGAAAAGAAGACATGTCACTTTCAACAATAAAATGATGCCCGATTAGATGGAATTCGAACTTCTTAATTCCATATTTCACTGCCAAAATTTCCTTGACAGTCGAGTGATAATGTTGTTCTGCTTGGTTAAACCTGCCAGATTTATATGCACATATTTGTCGTTTTCCATCTCTTTCTTCTAAAAGAATGGCGGCCCAGAATTGGTCACTAGCATATGTCTGTAGGATCCTTAATCCATCTGATGGGATCTGCAAAGGAGGAAGTATTTGCAAATGGGTTTTCAAATACTTAACTGCTTCTGTCTGGGCTGGTCCCCAAGGTTGTGAACCTTTTCGCAGTTGGGCTTCCAGTGGGCTAGTGTACCTGCTGATATTGGGCACAAAATCTCTCAAATAGTTAACAATTCCCAAAAATTGTTGGACCTGTTTTATAGTCAGATTTTTGTCTGGGAATTTTAACAGTTCTTGGGCTATATGTGGTCCTGGATGGTATTGTCCGTTAGAAAGTCTCATGCCCAAAAATTCAATTGATTGTTCAAACAATTTCATCTTTCTTTCAGAAAGCATAAGTCCATATTTCTGCACAAGGCCTGCAAATTTCTCTAGTAACTTTTCATGTGAAGGCCTGTCTGGGCTGTACAATAATATGTCATCTATGTAAATCAGTGAGAGTCTAAGATATGATCAAAAATCTTAATCATGGCATTCTGAAATAGTGACGGGGCAGTCTTAAGTTCGAAGGGTAATACCGTCCATTGGTAATGTCCATCTGGGATGCAGAATCCCGTTTTCCATCTGTCATCAGGATGTATGCCAAGTTGCCAAAAGCCACTTTTAAGGTCGAATTTTGAGAATATCTTTGCCTTAGCCAAAGATGAGAAAAGTGTTGTTCTTCTTGGCAAGGGGAACTTATCATCCTGTAAGAAGTGGTTAAGAGGTTGGTAGTTGATCACTAACCTTCTCTTTCCTCTAATCTGTTCTGAGCGTTTGTTGACATAAAATGCTTCACATGCCCATTGTGAGTTTGATTGCTCAATTAATCCCTGTTGCAGCAAAGAACTGCATTCTTGTCTAGCTGCTTTAGTATCGTCAGGATTCATACCTGAATGACTTGCCTTTGTGGGATTTATATCTTCATTTTGCTTAAATGGCAGTCTGATGAAGAATTCTGGATTTTTCCAAAGCGGATGTGAGCATTTCTGTAGAAATTCAGAGTGACTTTCTGCAAATGATGAGCTAAACAATTGTTTTATTTTTTCTGCAGGCTCTATGGAAAATATTCGGGTTACTGCCGTATAAGGTTTGAAGTTTCCATGAAACTTGAGGCCTGTGGTTAAGATCATTAGCTCTGGCAGTTTCTGCATTATGTTCCATCCCAAAACTATGTCTCTTCCAAGGAGATCAGTTATAAACAATGAAGATTCAATAATGCAATTATGGAAAAGCATTATCTTCAACCGTTTAGTTTTCTGAGTAGTATGGAACAAGTCACCTGAGGCAGCTACAAAAGCCTTTTTGTATGGTACTCGGAATTCTTGTGGAACGAGTGCTGGGTTTATCATACTTTCTGCTGCTCCTGTATCAATGAAGGCAATAGCTGTAACTGGTCTGTGGTATTTTGAAAAATATACCTGGACCTTTACATGAGGTGCTACTTGGGAGGCAGCTATGAGTGGGATCTGTTCTGTTGGAGTGTGTTTAGGAGGCTCCTCTTCGTCAGAGTCTCCTGTAATAATGATTGTGCCATTATTTGATTCTTCTGATGGCATTCTTCTTGATGGGAGTGTCGGAAAGTCTTGTCTTATTCCTGTCGGGTCAGGATAGGTACTGATAGTATAGATTCCCCTGTGCCTATACTCTGAGGTTGGATTATCTGAATCGGTGCCTGATCCTGTGGAATATCCTTCAAGACAGCAAACGGTTTGTGGAGTTTTTTCATTATCCAATGAAAATACAGATTCAAGATCATCATTTTGAAGAGAAATATGAGTGCAGTCTTCAATCTGAGCAATTAACTCCTTTTTTCGTTTGGGACAAGTTTTTGCAAAGTGTCCTGTCTTGTTGCAGATGTAGCATCTGTTTGACTTTCTCTGTGATCCTCGTGGTCCTTTTCTTTTGAACCTTAAGAAACGCTTCCATCTTCTTGGAAATCGTCGGGATTTCTTCTTAGACCTCTCAATAGGATAATGCTTCCTATGAGTCTTGTTTTTATATGGTTTGATTCCTGGAGCACAAGAGCACAAATCTCTAGTAGTGCATTTAATCTTATACCTGTTCTTCTTGCTCCTACAAACCTGATCTAAGCGTTTGTCCTGGTTGAGGAATCCTTGGATGATTTCTTTTCTTTGGCATAACTCGTCTATACCTGAAAGAACTTCTTGGTGAATCTGTCCAACAGTTAGATCAGCAATTTTTATATTCTTACTGGTAAGACTTTTCTCTACCATTTTCGAAATTGGTGATTCTATTGAGGACAAGAAGACTGGTTTCAATATATTGTCTCCGCCTAAATGGAGAAATAAGTGTAACATCCTTTTGAAATGCTTGTCTAAGTCTTTTACCTTGTAAGAACAACACTTACGTTGGAAGAATTCTGTTCTTTTTTCTTCCACAATATCCTGAGGATTACCAATGAAATGTAGGTGGAGATAATTCATGAACTCAGGTAAGAGCATATTTACCATCTGTATTTGGCTCTGTTCTGAGAATAGATTCCACCATACTTGTAATGTTCCTGTAAAGCTGGAGGTTAATTCTGTAAGAATGTCTGAAGTATTATACACCAAGTGAAAGGCCAACAACAAGAAGAACTGATAGAATTGGGGGATTATATGAAATCACCCACAAAGAAAACTGGAGAGAGACAACCCTTCCACTTTTAAATCCGTATGCTGCTTTCCATAAACCTTCATTAAATCCTATCAGGAGAATCAGGACACTCATTCAGCAGCCAGTTTCAAAAGTCCTAGAATACATCCAGGCTAGCAAGTTTAGCCAACACCCAATTTTTGCCTCGCACAAAGAACAGTTTGTGTCACTACAACTGCCAACAGAATTCCCTGACCAATGGCTTAAGCAGGGATATACACACCTTCATTTTGGTGCAATCAGACTTGCACTAACCTATCATGGCAGGAAAGGTCTACCAGTCACAGCCAGGATGGCCCTACTGGACGTCAGATATACGGAGTACCAGCATGCTTGTATCGGCACAATAGAGACAACACTTGATGCAGGGACTGTGTTCGTTACACTTTATCCAAATTTTTGCATGTCTCTACAGGACCCAAAAATCCTATCAGCTCTACAAGTTCAAGTACAGCTTGCTGGACCACCTCAGGACACCAATTCCATTGAGGCAACCATGCACTATCAAATGGCGTACCGAGTGCAGAATCATGCACTAGACTTAAATGTAGAAAATGATAGTGGTGCAGCTTTGTTTATCCAAGCTGATTATCATAATTCACAGGCTCCTACATGTTTGCATGTGCCTAGACAGATCAGCAGAGATGAACTCCTCAAGCTCTTGCCAGAACGATGGATCACAAATTATGAAAGGACTCAACAACATGTCAGGCCAATTCAGTCCTCTGAGCCAAAGTTCATCAGAGAAAATGATGGCTCTGTGACTATCAAATTTGATAGGACACATGAAAAGGATGCTCCAACACCTTCGATCTTTCCAACCATGTTCATGGTCCAACCAGCTCCACGCCATAAGAAACCTGACTCCCTTAACCGGATAATTTATTCCTTTGATGAACAGGGAAAGGAAACATACTTCTTCAAGGATCCAAAGACAGATCATTGCTACTGGGATGTCTGCACCTCCCAAGTTTGTGGTTGTGAAGAAGACAACTGCGAACTACCTGACTACTCCAGAAAACGGAGTAAAAGGTATTGTCAACCAAAAAGAACCCTTCCAGACTCCGACTCCGATTCTGATCATGAAGAAGAAACTTCCTCCATACTGCCCAAGAAGAGGGTAGCAAGCACAAGCTCATCCTTATACCACCGTTACTAGAAAGGTGATCCAATGGTCGGACCCCTTGGTCAACCATCAGGGAAGTTCGATTACATTGTAAAATATGTTTTACCTTCTTCCGAGCATATTACAGGTTCAATTATCCCCACAGGATGGGATGATAAGACAGATGCTGCCTATGGAGAATGGCAGTTCTTAATGGATCGAGCCGTAAGGCGAAAGCCCAAGAAACAGCCCTCTAAGGTATTACCTTGTTATAAAAATATTTTTAAATGGCAAAGGAAAAATGCCCCTGAACAGGTAATCCCAGAACAAGAGGCTACACCAGTCATCAGTTGTGCTCAAGAAACAAAAATGGACTCACCAGTTATTCAGAGTCCACCTGCAATTATGATGATGGGTAGGCCAGGAGAGTTAAATTTCCCTCCGCTCAATGAACAAACCATTGATGGTATTAAATACTGCTCCAAGATTCCTATCCCTACAGATATAGATGCACATGGTAACCCCATGAGAAATAGTATTGCAGAAACTGTTCTCAATTGGCAAAGCCAAAATGCTCTAGCCCAAAATGCAGGTCTCAATACTATATGCAGAAAAATAGACACTGTGCAGGAACTCTTAACAGGAACAGAAGCCAGACTCATAGCAAAGATGGATTCTCAGCATAACAAGAATCAGGAGATGTTGCATTCACTCCAGAAAAGGTTAGATAACTTTGAAAGGGGAAAATACCCGTCTTATTTCAGGTCAGATCCTGATGCTGAGATAGCCAAGTTAAAAAGGCAAATCAAGCTTATTGAGGAAAAACAGGTAGACCTAACACAAAAACCAGACACCGCAAGTCTGCTAAACTTTGGGAGACCCCAGTCTATTCCTCAAAGCTTTGGTCTAAGTTCTAGCCCTAAACCCTTAGACATATTGGATTTCGGAAATAGATCCTCAAGTTTTATGCAGGCACCACTTAATCCTCATCCACTTTATGGACAGATTGGAAAGAAGGACCCTGCGGAAATCAGAGAAGTCATAAGGGAACAACAGAAAAAGGCTAGAAAGAGAGAAGATATCAAAGAAGGCAAAAAGAAAGCAAGTAGCTCACAGCCAGCTGAGAGACACAGATCGTCTAGTCCAGAGACACAATCAAGTCCAGCCCAACTAATGATCAAAGGTCATAAAGAATCCTTAGACTGTCCTACCAGAAAGTGGGTAACGTCAACAGTTTATGATTCACCCACATCTTCTGACCATTCTGATAATTATTATGACAATCATGATCCAATCAGTAGCTATTTTGCACAATCTCCACAATTTATGCCTTCTCAGATTTTTATGACAAACAGATATGAGATATTAGATACTTCTGAAGAATCAAACACATCTGAAACTACAGAAAGTCTTCAGACAGATGAATCTTCATCAGATGATAATCTAGATTCTGGCACTACTTCAGAACTAACACATTTACCGCAAGTGTTTATGGCTGACAGGGACGAAACAGAAACGAGTCCTTATAGGAATGATGATGAACAGTCAAATATATATATATAGGAGAGTGTCTCATGATATCATTTTTAATCGAACATCTTTTGACTGTTTGTTATTCTTCAAAAAGTGAAGTCCTCACTTCAACTAAACTAAAATGTTGTCTGTCTTCTACGGAGGGATTTTCATGCCCATCAAACAAGATTGCGTTCAAAACAAAGACCACACACACACACACACTTATACATTGTCGCCATCCCCTGACTAGTGTAATAAAGGACTGAATAAATGGTTGAAGCTTTTTGGTAGCAAAAGAAAGCGTCATTTGGGGGGGGGGGGTTAAAGTTGGGCCTACTCAAGGCCCATAATTTTGGATTGGGCCACGGACCAAAATTCAACTGACTCCTTAAAAAGGAATAGAACATTCGATTGATTTGGACCAAAAAATGGATGGGTCAAAGAAGCCATCATGATCCCTCTAGTTGCCCCCCCCGGCCCACGAAGGCCCAATGGGATGCCTGAGATTGTATTGTTCTTCGTCTTGCTTTATTACCCTTTCCCTGGCCCCTCTTTATCTTTTCCCTTGAAGGTGGGTGGGTGGCATCACTTGGTTCATCTTGGAATTTCCCCTTCCCCATTGTCCTGTGTTTGCGGGTTCTTTAGTTCTTCGTGCATTCTTGCTTGAATTTCTGGGCGAGCGGTCTCGGTTGGTTTGGTCGCATCTGCAGTCTAGGCGTCCTTTGGAATGTCTGCACGAATCCCCCCCCCCTCCAACGTATTTGTTTGTCATGCTTGTAGTTTAGTCGACATTGTCAGCCCAATTTCGCTGGTTGGTGGGCAGACAAGGTCAACTACAGGGATGGTGCGGCTGGATATGTTGGATATAATCCACACCGATTAAAAGAGGCGTGGGCCAAATGCATATAAAGATTGGGAGCCTTCCGTGATGGTAACCCTTTCATAAAGTCCAACATGGTATCAGAGTCGTATTCGTTAGGGTCACCTAGCCGAGACCTTGCAATTGTTGACTGTTTTATCCGTGCCATTTCTTCTGTCTTGTATATCTCCATCTCCATTGATTTTGTAACCGTGATTTGGATGATGGTATTTGTCTTGCATAGTGGATCAGTCGAATTGAATGTTAGATTTAATTATGTGTTTCTGATCATGCACTTGTGTTTTCCAGGTCTCATCAAATTCTGTGTACTCTTTTGCAGGATTTGTACAAAAAAATACTTCGTGGCAGTGATTTCGGTTTCCTGTCGGGTCCTTCTTCCAACTTCGTCTCTGGTTCCGCTGCCGGCTGCACCACTCTTGTCATTATATACCCACTCGATATAGCCCACACCCGCCTCGCTGCAGACATTGACCATACAGAAGCCCCGTCAGTTTCGAGGGCTCTGCCATTTCCTGGTCACCATTTGCAGGAAGGAAAGCGTCCGGGGGATCTACAGGGGACACTCCGCGTCCCTCCAGGGAATGGCCGTGTATTGGGTCCTCTACTTTGCAAGACACGATGAGAGAGTTCATGGTAAAAAAGTAGTCGAAGCGCGACCTAGCCTCGTGGAACCGGTGGCCGGTGGCGCAGGAGGTCACGACCTCGGCGGGTTTGTCATCGTATCAACTCGACACGGTTAGGAGGCAAATGATGACGCAGCCTTGGTTAGACACGCATACGTGAGAAATTAAATCACCGGGATGAAAGAAAAAGAAAGTCCATTGCATCTTTCCCGACCTTTCTCTTCTCTGCCGAAGAAATGAGGATTAACACACAAGTGAAGTGATAAAAACTGACTAATCAATCATGTGAAACTACAACCTTTGCAAGCAATTTCCCTTAATTCAATGAAAAAAAAATAGATTTTTTTTTTTGGGGGGGGGGGGGGGGGGTGTTCAATGGTTGTGTCCGAAATGGACAAAAAAAAACAATCTTGTCTCTTCACAGGAGGAGATGATGGGCAAGAAAGACCAGATTTTTTCCCCCTATTGTATCTAGTTTGTTTTTTTATAAGTTATTTGTATCTAGTTTTGCTATAATATAATAGTTAGTCGTAAAAATATTTCATGAAATAGAAAGATTTTAAAACCAGAAACACTATAAGGTAAAATATTAATGCTTAACATGTCAATTGGGTGAGGGGAGATTCCTTGTGGTTTTGTGTTGTGGCCTTTTTTGAGTTTTTGCTTTTTCTTGTGACGGGAGTTGAGAGTTGTGTGGTTGATGCCATCAGTCAAAGTTAATTATTAAAGAGATAAACACTCTTTCTGGCACTTCACTTCACTTCACAACACGACACAGTCATAAAAATTTTTTTTTTCAAAAGTGACCCCTTTTCTTTTATTTGGTGGGGGACCCACAAATGCCAATATGAACAAGTTTGAGCATAATTCATGGGAAGAAGGTGTGAAGTGTAAAGCGAAGATCGAAAAAGTTGAATAAACAGGGGTTGCCCACCCCCACCCCCTCCTTTGGCTTTATAGGACCTTCTCCTTTACCTTACATCACCTTAATTCACAACCACTCACGTTCCATCTCACTTGCATTTTTTCCCCAAGTAAGAAAACTTGTAATTTCGTTTTATAATTGTTTCAAAACATTCATGTCTTTTTATTATTAAATTATTTTTTTAAAAAAAAATAAATAAATTTATTATGGGTTTTTGTTCATGTTCGATCTCGACTCAATTCGAAACATCCTAAATATTTTTAATTTCGGCCATGCTGTAGTGGAGTTATTAATACACAATAAATAGTAAACGCATTGAAGTGTGGTGGCCACGAGCAGCATTTATGAAATAATATAATTCATTGGTGTGTTTTTGACATTGGGGGGACCTCCTCGGTTGCCTTATAACAGCAATTATGCCTTAATACGAAAAGGGATTCTTGGCCTTTCCTTTGATTTCAAGCAAAATTCACCACATGATGATGAATCATACAAGTATCATTAGTTCCATGGCAATTTCTTTAAGCAATATTACATTAAAAATAGGGCACACATAGGAAGAATAGAAGAGTCCATTGCCACGCACTAAACACACTGCACGCACAAATACAGAGTTCACCACCACATACTCTTTAATAAAGGCATGCCCACCACCATCATTTAACCCTAAGCTGACTCCCATGATCGGCTATTGCTCTGGCTTTATACCACGATATGGAGAGCTCCCACCTCAACCAGCCTCGGGACGAGGCGGCCGCTGAGGTGGAGACCGACTAGGGAGTCGAGGCCGCCGATGAGGGACCCCCCGATGAAAGCGGAAGGGGAGCTGTCCCCGAGGGCCGAGACCTCGTGGTCTTCGAGCTCGATCACCGCGGGGTGGACCCCGATGTTGACGAGGAGGTTCTTCATGACGTGGCACATGCAGCAGGAGGGCCTCGAGAAGATGACGACCGGGTGCTCGGCGATCAGGCGCTGGATGCGCTCCTCGGTCGACTCGTTGTCATCGATGGAGAGGGAGGCGGGGGAGGGGGCCGCGGCGGCTGAGGCGGAGGCGGAGGGCGGGGAGCTGGTGGGGGAGAGTCCAAGCTGGAAGGGGTCGCTGGAGAGGGAGTCATGGTCGTGGCGTCGGATTCCTTGCATCCTTAAAATATATATTTTTTAAAAAATGTAGAAAGAAATGGGGATGTGGAAGTGGGAGAGGAGGAAATGAATCTTAATGTGATATCAACGTTTTGGTGTTCCCTGGGGGGGTTTATATTGAAAAAAAATAAAAACAAACAATCAAGAAAAGTGACCACAATTTATCATTGCGTATTAAAGTATAATACGATGTTTTAAATAATATGGAATCTTTCTCCATAAACCCTAATCTTTTTTGTGTATAAAGAATTCATGATGTGTGGGGGAGCGTTGGTTTATCATTACATCAGCCATGTCGTGGTAATAGTACGATGATGTCATACCCCCCCCCCCCCCCCCCCCCCCCCCCCCCGCCCAACCGGGTGCTACTCTTACACAGACCAGATGATGCTCCTTTTTATCACTCTCGGAAGTGTTCCGTTCCAGCTTCCCACAATCTTCTTAAAGCACCCCAAGATTCCTGGAGATGCTCTTCTTTCTTTATTTTTTATTTTTAATATTTTTTCACTATTGTTCTTTCATATATTCACGGAAGCATCTTAGGAAGGAACAAAAGGGTTTCACTTCTTAATGACACATGACGCCACCTCGCTGTCCGATCGAGTCAGGTGACGTCACTCCTGCAAGAACAGTTTTTTGTCAACCTGCCTTTCCCTCCCTCTGCCCTTAGCCCTTGGTTTTGTCTCCATTATTAGGATCCTACCACCGAAAAGGAGGTCGAATTTTGGACCGTCGACAGTGCGGGTCCGCCAGGGGGGGGGGGAGGGGGAAGCCATACCTTTTTGCTTTTCCCAGTGATGGGAAAGAAGTCGGTGGTCGTGACTCGGGCGAGAGCGACCGCGACGGCCGTGTGATTCATGATCATAATTTACTTACATGGACCACCACATCTCACAGCCTCGAGAATCTCAATACTCATGGTTCCGGTATCTAATAATGGAGATTCCGTCGCCATGCTGGCGCTGTCGAAATCAAAGTTCAAAAAGTTCTCCTGTGAGTACCGTATTATTTGACCGAGATGATGAGGCGAGTCGGCTACCAAAGAGGGTCACGTCGGGCTAGCGGGTATCATGTAGATGCAAGGGATGGAGCTTTCTGTCGAGGGGGTATCTCGAGCCAAACCTTCATGGAGTCGTAGACAGTGAAGCCGATCGCCACCGAAGGGACGATCTGGTGAAATGATGAGGACGAGGATAAGACCAGTGCGAGGGGATTTGCCTCAAACCGAGAGCCGGGAAAAAGAGGGCTTGCCTTAATGTAGTTGATGCTCAGACCGGCAAACAGCTGCCTCCATCCTTGGTTGCGGACTATGCTTGTGAGTCCGTCCAACGTGTTCTTGTATCTTGCGGAGGACATTCCACCTGCTGAATCTTGCAGGGATTCGACCTGGACGTTTGACATGATCCAACCAAGCGTGAAACTTGCGACCAAGTGAAAAATGAACTTGACAAACGTCTATACCTGCATCTGCCTTCTGACAACATCTAAGGGGTAGGTAAAAGTCTGCCCGAACAATCCAGCCATTGCACCGCAAGAGAGGCGCATCGCAATAGATTTCTGATGCTCTTCGGGAACATGACTCTTAAGCTCCTCGTATACGTAGAACTTCAAGCCAGCATACGGTAGTATTCCAGTCAGAGTCGGACCTGATTATTCATTTGGAGCACAAGAATTCAGCAGACAAGGACTTGCAATCGTGCAAAGGCACGTCTATGTTAAAAAAATGGAGGAGCTTGCGTACCAACACCTCGGTACAATCCCCGGATTCCCCCTTCCTTATAAACACTTTTAAGCACATCTCTTATACCATTGTAAGCTGGCAGCGTGCAGCTACCGGACATGCCACTCCCATAATTTTTTATCGTGTTTTTTACCTATAGTACATAACAAACTGTCTTCAGGACTTGAATTCCCAATCTTAATTTTAAAGAGGGTGTGAAAACATGCATGGCAATCTATCTCTAAAGAAAATCGAGATAAGTTCTTACTTGGTAGGCTAGTTTCGTGCGCGCCAAATCCAACGGATAGGTGCACATCACGGCAGTTCCTCCGGCAGCGGAGCCCGCTATAAGATCAATTAACGGCCCCGAACCCAAGCCTTGATAATTGTTCAAAATCCACCATCGGTACCGCTCGTAGGTCATAAAGTGAAGGGCAGCATATGGTACTATTCGAAGGACGCTAGCTCCATTCCCCCTGAGATGATAATTAGCACGAAAGAATCACATCGGCAGTCCAAATGAAAATCAAGCAAAGAGAGCATGGCAAACAGTAAAACTTACTTGTAGAATCCAGGAAAACCTTCTGTCTGCAGTATCCTCTGCAGGCATCTCCATACGCCAAGAGATTGGTATCCATTAGTTCTTGTCTACGAGAAATAACAAGAGAAACTAAGTAAACCTCAATAGGATGGTGTAAACATGTCATTTACTACTTCTCCATTTGGTATTCTATCCGCAATAGCCACATAACTTATCTACACAACTTCGTCAAATTCCAATTTTCCTCCTCGCTCTTTCCATGGAACATAACATAACTTCACTCTTTGGAAACTCGAAAAACATACCTGCATCAGGATTTTAGTCCGTTCCAGCGGAGCGACGGCAGTTTTCGCAATACCGCCGGCTGTTCCCCCAGCAATCAGCTCCTTGACATAACCCGGAATATAATCCAGGTACTTTACATCATGACGCGGGGAAGATCCTTCAACAAAGCCCGCAACGTTCGAGGACAAAGCCGAACTTTGCGAAGAATTCATCCCCAGAAAATCTTCACCAACAAGAAACCCGCTCTCACCCCAAGAAAAAGAATCCCAAAAACCAATCCCAATCACCCGAATTATCCTCCCTTCAGCTTATAGAACTCCTTATCCCATCTATCGCGCGGGATGCAGAAGTAAGAACCTTTCCCCTTACGATCAAGTGGCAATTCCAGGAGCAGCCTGAGAACACCCTGATCCGCAGGAGGTATGTTCACAAGCCGATCTTCCTCCACAAGAATGACCATATACGTCCGCTCAGGTTATGGTATCGGGAGGGTGCTGCTACAAAATCACACGGCGCAACATCAAGAACCGACCTCTCGCCGAGAAATCGCATGAAGTTCAAAACTTTCGCCGCCAAATATCAAAGAAAACACAACACCCAGATTCAATTAAGCAAGAAACCGATCAAACCATGACCCGAATCGCAAAAACCAAGAAACCCAGATTCGATCAAGCAAAAAATTGCGCCAAGATTCAAGCTTTCATTGCCCAACACGGCAGAAACGGCGAAAAACAGAGAACCCGGATAAAAGTACCCAAGAAATCGCGCCACAAACTGGATAATCGAAAGGAGGTGGGGGTATCGTGGGATGGAAACCCCCAACCGTGAGTTTTGCTAGGGGAGGAGGGGGAAAGGTGGCTTAGAGAGAGAGAGAGAGAGAGAGAGATGTTTCTTGGGGGCTTCGCCTCTCTCCTCAGGTTGTTGCGCCGCTGTTTCTAATGGTCGTTCTTGGAGGCTTACGTTGTGTGTGCTGCTATTATGTTACACAAAATCTGGTATTTTATTTTAAGAATATTATTAATTATATCTACATATTACGATCTTCCCTGTTCATGGTATATTTATTGCTGCTCACAAAATATTGATATGTGTGAAGTCAGACGATTCTCATCTAGATTTACTCAAATCAAGTGAAAATTAGAACATTTCAAATTATCAGAATGACTTGGAGCCTGGTGATTGAAAGACTTCCTTATGATGTTTTGTTTTGACCCAGCAATCCTAAATATCGTGATCTTGTTTGTCTCGCTCAAGTTAAAAGCCAACTGATCCGCTTAATGATATGTTCAGACTGTGATTGCAGGCTAAGTTGAGCTATCCGGCCACCGTGCCGATACCCGCTCGGTCGTAATCGAATGGCGATTTTACTCTTGAACTTGATATATAATCTGTCGACGAAACTCTGTACATCGTTATTTCTCTTCGGCATAACACGCTGACGTGGAATATGTAGATGACGAGTTTTAGACTATCAATAATCGTTTGTAGGGTGTTCTTCGGTAAAAGTCGAAATGAGCGTAAGATTTACATTTGGGCTTGGAATCGTTATTATAATATGTTTTCGGAATGATGGTTCTCAAATGAATCCATTGTGTCTAGCGCGATGGACTAAGTGGTCCATAGCCAAATTCCACTGTTTGCAGCCCATTTTAAACTTTTACTTATTTTTAGTATTTTATAATTTATTTCTTTTTTAGTTTCTTATTTCGTTTAGCGTTCATGACCTTTATATACGTCCCCAAGACATTATTTAAGGGCATTCAGACTTTTTATTCAAGAATAGAATTAGTTTTCTTTCGTTAGAAGCACATTTGTCATCTACGCGTTTCTCGTCTCGCGTTACACGCACTACACCGACGTAATCAGTCTAATGAATTCTTCAGGCTGCAAGCCAGTCCAGACCGATGATCCGGAGAATGAGAATGAGACATGGAGAGGGCTGATTTTCAGTCGGGGTCCCATTCCCAACGCCGGAACGATGTGATCCTATTCCCTTTGTTGCCATAGAACACGCTCTCCTCGTCTTCCAGGACCTTGCATTTCTCGCCTAATATGATCGTCTTCGTCCAGAGCAAGTCATCCTGCATTGCCTTCTCCTGTTTCTTCTTCAGTTTCGACCACCCGCCCTGCCCATTGCTATGCCTGATGCCCTCCGCATTGTCGGTGTTATTACTCCTGTTTACGCCAATCTTCATCGACAGGCTCCGGAGGATCGTCGTCGAGCAGAGGCTGCTCTTCAGCTTCTGAGCCGAAGATGATGATCTCGGCAGGTGGCTGATGTTTGATTGGCTCTGGCTCAGGCATTTCTGACTCCTCATCGCCGGTGGCAGCGGCAGTAAATATCCCTGACCCTGTTGCTCACTCTCTGAATTCTCCGCATTTTCTCGTCTGTGTTGGTGCAATCATCCATCCACTGATGATGAGGAGGAGGCGACGACGATGGAGTCGTCGTCATAGAAGGTGTTAGCGATTGCGGCGGAGGTGGAGCTGGCCCTGTGTCAGGGGCTTCTATTGGGTCCAATCGGGATCCTGTTTTCCATCTGAGGATAGGACCGCATAACGAGAACATGGCAACCATCCCTGACACACACGAAAGAAAGGAACGAAAAAAACAACCGGATTGGGCTTTCGTTCCCTTTATGCTATCAAGAAACGGAAGTCACGAGGACCAAATCTGGGATCCGAGGAGGAGTTCCTTCACGTCCTCCTGTTCCCGATACGATGTTATTTTGTTGTGTCGTTTCCACAAAGAGACTGGAAATGCTGACAGTTAAGTCAGCAAATCCTTGAACGCGAGTGCGATTTCTCAATTACAACTCAACCTGTGCTGAGGTTGCTTTGCTGTGTTGGATCTCGGTTAAGCCCATTGGGCTCAACCCATACAAAACGTTCCTTGATTCGTGTTCATTGAAGATCATGAACCCGATGACATGACTATGACAATTTTGAATAAACTATACGTTCTCGCTTGTAGTGATTATATATAAAAAAAAAATACTCTTTTGCATTTCTCTAACTAATCCGTGTTAATGTCTGACTCGTTTGTTATGCTATGAGTTATAGCCATATTACATTAAAATAAAGTATATGGGGCAGGTCGTTTTGTCGGATTTTAGATATAGGAGTAGGGCAAGGTATTACAAATGAAAGGGAAACAACGCGAAATCTGGGGGTTGTTTCCCAAAACTGATGCAATGAACTTCCCTCCAAAAGGGTTTTCGGGCCACCGAAAGAGACGCTTATGTTTTGGTAGATCAGTGGGGCTGATACGAAAAGGAGTGATTCTCCCCACCCCCCACAAATAAACACCACCCAAAGCTTGTTTTAAAGATTCCCGATCCGACCCTCCATCATCATCATCATCAATTGTCTTCCATGACTTTTGTTCTTTACACTCTGTCCCCATCCTTACGAGATGTCTTCATCCAAGGGAGCGGGGAACAAGAGATCGAAGCCGACTGTCACAGATTGGATTGATTCGTTAGTGTGTTGTGGCGGGTGGGGTTGGGGGACGAACCCGAGAAAGAGAACAAACAACACTCAGCTGCTCCGCAGTCGACCTATACGGCGACATTTGGGAGTATGTACTCTGTCAACGATCGGGATACGATACGACACGTACATGCGAGATGTGCAGCATAATAAAAATCAGACGGACGAAAGGCGTCGGGGAGAGTATGAAATAAATTATATGCACCGAAAGGGCACTTGCAGCAAAGAGAAAAGGGAGAGATGGTCCCCTCCGAGAAGGGGCTTAAAACCCTCATGTGACCACCACCAATCCCATTTCTTCTTCATGATCACCAAAGCCAATCATGTAGACCAAAGCCTCGTGATGGCATACCATGCGTCGGGAAGACGGGAATCACAATATCGAGACGTGACCCATCATTTATCCAGATTGAATCACAATATCTGGGTGGTGACAGGAGGAGGAGCCAAAGGACGATCCAACGGCTGGGAAGCAACGGGGAGGGAAAGCACTCACATCCCCAGGGCGCCACGTGTCCGGGATCCAATAATCATGCATATTCGTCCTATCTTATCTTGTCCGACTTTACATAGTCAAAACCACCCACTAATTTTGGAACCAAAAGGGGTGGACGGCCGAATTCGTCTTACCACCTCTTTTTTATGCTTCGCGCGTAGAGTAACATAGAAGCCTCCCCGAAAATAAAACCAAAGAGATGAACGTGATCTGAAAATTCTCATGTAAACCCTAAAGGATCAGACCGACTAGTCTTGTTGATGGTGAAGGAATTTTCGTTGTGTCCCATGTGCCAAGTTGAGGGAAAGTGCCCCGGGGATGACATGATCATTCACTCACCACCAAAAGAAGAATTGTGAATATATATCTTTTGGTTATTCCCCCGGTCATGTTCATGCGCGGTGTGGTCTCGATCAGTTCTGACCATCTTAATGTGTGATTAGGCGAACCAATAAAAGTTAAAAAAAAAAAGAAGAAAAGCCTTATTGGCAATGTCTTGTTGTCACTTGTCCCTACTTTTTTGGACTCCACCAGACACCAACGATTGCTTGCTTTGATCAAAGGGAATAATAATTATAATGCCTTCTTCTTACATCACGCATTCTATCTTTCCCTTTCAATTTTTTTTTTCCCTGGTACTTTTTGTGTTTTTTTTTTGTGTTTTCAATTTGATTTCTATGCAACTATCAATCATTCTCCAAAACCCCAAAAATGGAAAGTCTTCATCTTCCCCCTATTAAATTGTCGAATATATATTCATATATAATTAAAATGAAATTATAATTACCTTTTTGACCAAATCCAATGAGTCGGTGACTTTTTATGATGTAAATTCTCGGCCAACACTCCTTGACTTAATGCGTGACGGCCCTCGGTTTGACTAATGATTGCTTAATCGGATGATTATTTAATTAAAAGTAACATAATATTCAATATATTTATGAATATAGTATTTATTTTATGAATTTTGTTAACGGATGTCCAACCCCTGTTAAGAGTTATTTCATGTGTTTTAAATTTAGTGATTTAACATTTAATAGATTTCGTAAATTATGTTTTTCATTTAATTTGTTTAGTAAATTGTATTATTTCTTATTTTAGAATATCTTTAAATTATATAATTACATTGGATGAGATTAATAATTAAATTTTTAAGGAACCCGTTAATAAAAATCTTATTTTATTCATATCCGCATGTACAATCGTTGTTTCCACTTAAATTTTAAAACCATTTTTTTGTGTAACTTACGTTGATATCACCAACTTTTATCTTTTAGAATAATTCACTCACTCGGAAACTAATATTATGTTGGCACAACATAAATTATTTATGATATGCGTATTTTGACTGTTCATAGCTAATGTGATGCGTGCGTCGCGTTGAGTTTCGAGCGACGAATTTGGAGTAACGCACTAACACATGACTTAGGCAACAAGTTTCTATCCGAGTATAAACAAGTAAAGTTTTAGCCACCATCCGAAATTCTTTGCATTTTTTATTTGGAAGAAATGAAGTAATTATGAGTGGAGCTGCACGTATAGAAAGGGGGGGAAAAGCCTAAGATTGAGATAGAGGCCAAGATCTAATCAAATCAGTGGCAAATATATGCTTACAATAAACGAGAGAAGGACCGGGGGGGGGGGGGGGGGGGTGGAGGAGGAAAAGGGCGAAATCGTCACCAAAAGATACGACTCTTGGAAAAGTATTCCTTAACCTTTGAAAAAAGGCGACTCCCCTTTAAGACATCAAAGAAACAAAAGAGAACAAACTAAAGCCAAATCACTAGCCTTATATCCCCGAAAGTCAGCATCAAATCCAAAATTTCTAATAGTAAAACCCCCCCACCACCCCTAACCCCCATTGAATGGAGTACGAATGTGATGTAAAAAGGAATAACATATAACATCAGCATACACACTGATTCAACAGTGAGGAATCATCCTGGTAAGGATGCCGACTGAGCTTCTTCCATTGGGAGGGTAAAAAACACGCAAGTGCTTAACATGAATTTCGAGTCCACTGAGGTTTTCTTTTCCCTCGTTCGAGCTAATAATTGGCTAAAACGGCTGATGAAAAGTTGATTTTAAAAAGAGAGAGGGAGAAATATAAAGCAAAAAGAATGTGTGAGAGAGTAAAGCAACCAAAGGCACTGATTTGTGGTGATTATTGTGGCCGTGACAATTTCCCATTTTTCTTTTTTTTTGTTAATTATTAATTTTTTTTTTAATAAAAGCAGGGTTTAGATTAAATAAAGTGCTAAAGCATGCGCGCTTTATGCTTCTTTTGCATTTCATTTTTATTTGGTCTTGGCGCAGTACTTGCATCTTTCTTAGCGTGGGAAATCGCTTGTTGTTAAGCACTACTACACTTTGCCCTCCCCTCCCCAAACCAATCCATTCTTCAATTGCCAAAATCTTTTCTCTCACACTTAATCATAATCAGCACCAAAAGTTTTTATCTCTTAAAGAAAATAAAGGATTCAGAATCATTCATTTGAATGGTTTCATTTCTCCCTTTTTAATGATCGATATAAATACACGATATTAAGTACTATTCATGTTTAAATTATTCATGTTTCGGGGAAAGCAGGCCGAGTTCATTCTAGGACCACCTTCTTTTTTGAACACTAAAGAGTAGAATTAGCAATAATAAAGCTGATGCTGGTTGGTAATTGTTTTTTCTTTCTTTCTTCTGTTTTTTTTTAGAGTAATTAAATCGACGTTCTTCCCCGAGGATTTTAGGACCACCATCCAGTAGAGCCTCCGCCCCCTGCTCACAAATTTTATTCGTCACGTATATATATATATATATATATATATATATATATATATTTTAGAAAAATGGCTCTTCACTTGACCACGTAGTCAAGCATCAAACCAGTATGAAATGTTACAATACAGAGAAAAAAAATAATAATATGCAATTCCTCATTACTTTAATAATATAGTCGCATTTGAATCTTCTTCTTTTTCATTGAGATAAGTGTATGGAGACATCCCCATTGTAAGGTCTCACAAAAGATTTTCATTTATTTTTTCAAAAGAAACGTCCCTTTCCTGTAAAAAACGGGAACATAGAATAATTTTCCTATTTTTTTTAAGGAGATTCAAGAGAAAAATTATGAATATTTTAAAACAAAAAAATTCTCAAACAAAACATTCGTCTTACATGTCCTATCAAAGCATGTTGGGATCCCAATTGTTAAAACAACGTTTATATTTTAAAATAAAATCCATCTCAATCATTTTAATTGCTCGACTCTAAAACTTAAATCTAGGGAAAATCCCACTCACAGGAGAAATTTAAAAACGGCCAAGAATTGTTTTGCGTATGACAATGACAATAATAATAACGATGATTATAATAATAGTAGTACTAGTAGTAATAAGATAAGGCAAGGCCTTATCTAAAATTCAGCATCCCAATGGAAGAGAAACCATTCCCCCCGGCCTCCCTCCCTCACCAATTTAATGCCTCCCAACCCCCCGTCACCCTCCCCAATCAAATCAAAATCCCCGACACGATCCCATCCAAGCCAATCGCATTCCATGCAATCCCCGAGTTGTTTTTTTCCTTTTTTATCTCCACCTGTTACTTCCCTCCCTCTCCTTGATTACGTGGGTGTCGGTGCTTGAGCCATAGTTGTTAGAGTGAATAAAAAGCACGAATCATCCAAATCGCTTTAGTGCGTTTTCGAAGTAGGTATTAATATTAATCTCTTTTCGAAAATTTCTATGATGAATCCATTCATAATATCAGTCTCGACAAACAACACAAGATTTGATCAAAAATCAAAGAAATCGAAACCTACGTATATTTGTAAAGAGACCAACTGAGCCGGGAATATGAGCTAAGTATGTTCAACCCTAGAAATTAACCCCACATAAATCAAAATGCCAATCCACATAAATCAACCACATAGAAATCAAAACCCGCATATGCAAGAGATAAGAAATTATAAATTACAGCAAGAGAGGGAGGGTTTGGGTCGGGATCCGGCGGGGCGACGGGAAGGAAGGCTTCTGGGAAGGAGGGAGGGCTTCTGGTGCTGGGAGGGAGGGCTTCTTGGAGGGAGGTCTTCCATCTTGGCGCTGGGAGGGAGTGCTTCAGACAGGAAAAAAAGGAAAAATATAGTTTAGTAGAGGGACCGTTGCGCCTTTGTCGCTTCGGCTGCGCTTTGCGTCTCGCGCTTAAAGCCCGAAGCGCCTTCTAAGCGCGGGCTTTATACAGGCCACTTCAGAGCTTGAGAGCGAAGCGCTGGGGATACGCCTTTGCGCTTAAAGCGCGCTTTTGACCACTGGTTTGTACCTGGAAACGAATTCTCAAGGAAAATGGAAATAAGTAAAACTCATCTCTCGTTTGGAAGGATTCGCAGGAGGCTAGAATTAAGGGATTCCCAGAATGTTAGTCATTACGAAATTGTATTTTCTTTTAAAATAAAATAAGATTTTCTCTTTTTTTAGGGAGGGGTGGAGTGGAACCAAATGCGCCCTAACCCTTTTGGACTTTTTCTCGCATTCCTTGCTTTTCTTCCTCTTCCCCTTTGCTTTTTTTACTTTTTTATTTTCTGGGATTGCCGTTTGCCCTATCACTTCATCGCCCCCACTCCCCTTCTTATCTTTCTTTCCTCCTTTATTTACAGCGATGAAGATTTTAAATGTTCCTTCTCCTTCTCCTTCTCCTTCTCCTTCCCCTCCCCTCTATATAAACACTGCCCCCACCTTCCCAATTCCCCTCATCAGCAAACAATCATCCAGAAATCCCCCTCCAATGCAACAGTATCCTCCTCCCTCACTCAAGGGGCGATCTCTCAGGGCTAGAGGAAAGTTTTTTATTTTTATTGGTTTTCTTTGGCGATCCTCGAGGGGGGTAAATTAGCAAGGCAGGTGACAGAAGAGAGTGAGCACAACATGGTGCTTTTCTTGCATGATTTTGAGGACATGCTCGAAGCCATGTGTGCTCACTCTCTGTCTGTCACCCTCCCCCCAACCAAACCTCCACCCTCCCCTCTTCTTGGACGAGTTCTGCCTTGTTGTTGTTGTTGTTGTGATCTCCCTCTTGTCACTCCAGTGTGATTCCCTTTCGTTTGATGATGCTCGCAGTCCTGTCCCCAAAATCCCTAGCCAAATTAGCTGGATATCCTCCTAAATCTAAAGGGCCCTGATTGATTTTTTCATGTTTAGTCTGCTGGCGTTTCATTTTCTTTCTTTTTGTTCTTTTGTGCGGGTATTTTAGATTAGATTAGGTTTCCTCCATCATCAACCCAGATCTAAGGGTTACAATTGTTTCTTCTGGTAGAAATTTTAGGCAAAAAATCATTTTTGACCATCTGGAAGGTGTTGCAGTTTGATTTTGATTTGATTTGTAGGTAGCTCTACTACTACTTCTTCTTCTTCTTCTTTCCTCTGTCTTTTTCATCGGCTTGATGCTTCAAGTGTTCTCTAATTAGTTCCTCCCCCAGCACAAAACAAACACGCGCAAGAACTTAGATTTTGTTTTTAAAGAAAATGAAAATTAAAACCGTTATTCTAGTTTTATTGCTGGGTACGAGGTAGGGCTGTCCTTTGCCCTGCTGATTTTCATTGTCCTTTCTCTCCTTTTTTGTTCTGGGTATCATGATTATTATTTTCTTTTCCCTCCTTTGTTTGTTATCGAGGGAGGGATGTTTTTTTTTTCTTTTTTTCCTTTTTGTGCATCATCCTTGAGCCCCCCAAAAATCGGCAAGCGCATGCATTTTCATATATCTTGGGCAGGGCAATGGAGGGAGGGGGGTGGGGGGCCGGGGTGTGATTTCTCTTTTCTCCATAGACAAAGCAAATCCCCTCCTACTTGGGTCCATCCTATTTCCTCCTCCTAATTGTGGGTAATCAATCCGGGCAGACTACCTTTGCCCCAGGGTTTATAGCTCTACATTTTGCTACTTCTTTTTTGGATCGTTGTTTTGGTGGAATTGGTTTTGCTGAAAGCCTTTTTCTTTTCGTCTGGCTGTTGGTTTACTGATCCCTTTTAGGAAGTGCGGATTGCTATATCTGTGTTTCTCTTGTTCACGGGGTCTAACATTTGGTGTTTTTCTCATGCGCATTGGATGGTTGGTAAATTGGAGGGTAAGTAGGATTGGTGGACAAGAAGCTACTTACATCGGTTGGCAGGGATGGGAGAATGAATCATCTTTCGTTGTTCATTATGTTGTTTGCTTTGGATGAGTTCATGTCATTTAGTTAAGCTAAATGTAAATTTTGGGTTATGACAAAGGCTACTGCTTCGGTGATCTTACATAGAGAAGATGTAAATTCTTCTTGTTTCCCGCGGGTTGATTATATGATGATTATACTTGTGTCCCCAAAAGGGTTTACCATGTTTATGTCGAAACCGGCTATGGAGTTGATCAATCGTGTGGGAGTTTCTTCCCTCTGGCCATGAACATCCTCAGGTGTCTGTGTATACTTTCAGCTGACGAGCAAGATTGAGGAGAGGGATGTCTTCCTTCTATTGATAGGATGCGACTGAAGCATGGATGTGGTTGGTGTCGAAAGTTAAGTAATGTCTCTGTCTAGCCTCCAGAAAAGGAAGTTGATGTACTTGTTAGTTTTGGAGTCATGTAAATTACCTTTAAGTTTACAGTGCTCTCTCTATGTATATGGGATCGTTCTCTCCTTCTACCTCGATCCATTAATGGTTAAATGAACATTATTGTTTGGTCTCTTAATCCAATTGTCCATTTATCACTCTCCTATTCCGCCTTTTCTTTTCTCTTTCTGAAATTTTAACTCATTGTTCCTTAATTTGGATAATTCTCACACATCAAGATTACAAGCTGATGCAATTTGATTAATCGATATTAAGAAAGTGATTAGTGAGGCAAACATCATGGGAATGAAACTCATAGCCGCTATGAAATATGACATTTAACTAATAACTCTTAACGTTGCTTCCTTTTCAATTAAAACTAAACTTCTTCTAGTTTATTAGAAAACATCTAAACAAAATTTAAATATAATTAATGAATAAAAGTTTTCGTTATTTGTGTCTTTATGTTTCAAGTGTTAGAAATTTGGTGTGCTCTATAAATGATTAGCATATGTAATTTTATTTTGGGAAGTTTCGGTTTGGTATAATTTTTTTTTTTAAACAAGAGTAGGAAAAAGGAACATAAAATAGAAATGTGGGAGGAAAAGTCAATCCTACCCTCGATAGAAATTAAAATGGAGTAATGAGGGGAAGGTGTGAAATGACGGATATTTCCTCGCAACCCCCAAATCGGAAACCCTAACCCTAACCCTAACCCTAACTCCACCGCAGCTCCGACTTGGCCCCCTTCCCCGCGGATCCGAACCCGATGTCGACGGTATATGTGCTGGAAACCCCGACGAAGGGGAAGGTGGTACTTGAAACGACCCACGGCCCCCTCGACATTGAGCTCTGGCCTAAGGAGGCGCCCAAGGCCGTCCGCAACTTCGTCCAGCTCTGCCTCGTGGGTTACTACGACAACACCATCTTCCATCGAATCATCAAGGACTTCCTCGTACAGGGCGGAGACCCCACCGGCACCGGCACCGGTAATCAATCAATCGCGTCCTTCTTTATCCGGCCTGTCCTTGTTGGTTTCCTTGATGTTGTTGGTGCTTGTGGAAAGAAAAAACGAGAGGGAGATGTTTAAATTGTGGATTTAAATCTGTTTTGGATCTCCAAGGTGGGGAGAGCGTGTACGGGAGTGCGTTCGTTGATGAGTTCTATTCGCGTCTACATTTCAAGCACAGGGGACTAGTGGCCTGTGCTAATGAAGGTAGACCTCATTCTAATGGGAGCCAGTTCTTCATAACTTTGGATAGCTGTGATTGGCTTGATAAGAAGCATACGATCTTCACGAAGGTACCAACACACAGCATCTCTTCTTCAGGTTACTGGTGACTCCATCTTTAAGCTAACTGGGTTATCTGAGCTCGAAACTGATAAGGGTGATCAGCTGCTAGATCCACCTCCAAAGAATATCTCGGTGGAGGTACGCGATTATGTCTCTTCAGATGTTCTGCATTAAGGTATTGACACGGTGGATGATCTCTGTCGAAGGACGGTTTATCCATAATCAATCATTTCGAGAAGAATTCCACCAGAGTGAGCCTTCAATACTCGAAATAAGCTGTTCGTGTGTTTTTTATGGGCACAATGACACTCTTGTCAGGTACTCTGGAATCCATTTGATGATATTATTCCCAGGACGCCAGAGAGACCCCGGATACAATCAACCTTGGAACCTGAGAAAAAAAACAGTCACACAGAAGCCCATGAGGTATCGGTTTTTCTCTTTCATGCAATTTCATCTGAAGTAGTACACTCCCTGGCTAGAAAATGTCGCCTCTTTTTTCGGCAGAAAACTGAACCTGCTTTCATTTGGAGAGGAAGGAGAAGAAGAGGAGAAAGAGTTGAAAGCTCTGAATCAGAAAATCAGAAGTAGACATGATATGTTGGATGACCCTCGCTTGCTAAAGGAAGATGTAGCTAGTAAAGATTTGGTAACTAGTCATGGTTTCATGTTTGTCATTTTCCAGTGACTGCACATTTTCATCTTTTTTACCACTTGGTTGGATGCTTGATGCTTGGTTTTCAAATATTAGGAATTAGGACAGTCGAATTTGAAATGCCTGTGTTTCAGCAGCCTCAAATTCCCATACTATGTTCAATTGCAGGTTTCATCAGAATCCAAAACAAGAGATATCCAGCTGTCAGTTAGAGATGCTTTGAGCTTGAAGAAGGATGCCTCTATTAGGGAATCAGGTGCTGGATTTTTCAGTTCATCGTGGGAAAGCGATGATGACAATGATGAAGATGAAGCTAGTTTTGATGCTAGGATACGTAGACAAATTCTCAAGAAACGAGAGGAGACAGGCCACCTTCCATCCAAGCCAAAGTCGTCAGATGGTATTGTGTCGTTTATATCCACTGCGTAATGCGTGTATGTGCGTGTGTATTTATGGTAGTGGAAAATTATAAGTTGCTACTTTTCGGGTACCCTTGAAATCAAGTTATCATCTCTGTAGCTGACTATTTTCCATCCAAATGACCAGGAAAACCTGGTCAAGTGAAGCCAGAGGCAACTACTCAAAGGTAAGGATAGAAATCAACTTTACATCTCTAAGTGAAATAATTTGCTAATATTTTTTGTATAAAATAAAATCTGTCGCGATATTTTTTGCCCTTTCGTTGGTTGTAACTCCTATGGCCGAATTACTTTTCCAGTTAACACTAGAATTTGGGATCTTGCCGTTAGAGATACTAGTTTGCCAGCTTTTTATATTTTCTGCTGCTAGAGTCTCATTGTCAATTGAAAATGTTTAATAATACTGTTGGAGGAATCAAAAGTAGATCCGTGAAAGCTCTCTTTTACCATCAGCTAAGGAATAATCCATTGATGAGCATTATGTTCTTCTACTGATCTCCAGAACTAGGGCCAATGTCGATAGTGATGATGATGATCAACCAGGGACGGAGAAGCTCTCTCTGAAGAAAAAGGGAATGGGATCTGAAGCTAGAGCAGAACACTTGGCTAATGCTGATGCAGATTTACAGCTGCTTGGCGAAGCGGAAAGACAGAGACAATTGAGAAAACAGAAGAAGCGCCATGTTCAAGGACGTGATGATGAGGTGTGAAAAGAAACTCTGTCATGTTACTGCCCTGCTCGCTAATTTATCTAAGATTGAGTCTTTGTTTCCGTTCATCTAGCGATTCTTCGGGCTACAGTTTCTGTATCACCTGCCATCCTCTCATTTCGTTTTGCCTGAGATAGCGGCTGGAAAACCGTCAATTGGGTGGTGTCTTTATAATGTTTTCGACAAAGAATTCGATGGGAAATTTTCCAAGGTTCTTTATCCATGTACTATGGCAAGCCGCGAGCACCAATTTGTTTTAGAGAGTCTGCTTTTATTACCTGCTTTTGTGTTCTCACCCGCTCAAGAAATTGTTCATGTCTTTTTCCTCCACTCCTTAGTCATTCCTTGCATTGGTCGCGGTGTTTTTTAGGTTTTAGGTAGGCTGGAAAAGTTCAAAGCGCACATTACTGGGAAAGATAGCAAGGCAAGTGAAGAGGCCGAGGCTGATGATGATTTATCCGACTGGAAGTCAGTTAATTTGAAATTTGCTCCAGAGCCCGGCAAGGTTAGGCAACTTTCTTAATTTTGTGACATCTGCATGGTATTTCTATGATTATACTAGATATATGCCAAGGAGGTAGGTACTACAGTTAAGTCTACGAAATAGCAGTTCGTTTTTTTGTCTGTTTATGTGGGCAGTATTCCGAGTCGTCCCATTACTATTCATGCAGGACCGCATGTCGCGGAACGAAGACCCCGGCGTCTATGTAGTGGTGGACCATTTGCTGGAGAAGGGCAAAGAGAAGTTCAACAGGATGCAGGCTCAGCAGAAAAGGAGAGAACGGGAGTGGGCGGGGCCGATCCCTCACTTGAAACAAGACCTCTGCCCGTCTCTCCCCCACCCCCCTCAGGATCCACTACTCGGGTCACGGGTAAGCAGGTGGATTACACCAACTCGGTATATATTTTTGAAGATGTACAAAACTTTTTGATCTTACGAGATAATCTTTAAAAACATTTATTTTATGATATATTTAAATCTTTTTCCTATCCTATGTGTATGACGTGGCTCAGAATTATTGGTCTAGGAATGGAATTTGAATAAGTATCAAACTTCCCTTTCTTACATAATTTTTAAAATCTTTAATTATGGTTGCAAGTTATTTGAATCCTACCTAGGTTTCTTAAAATTATTATCCGGATTGATTTTAATTCGGTAATTCCCGTCAAGCAATCAAGATCTAGGGATAAACAAAAAGAGTGAGCAAGTAGATCATAATAGAAGAGACCGGGGAACATTAGGATCTACCCGGAAAAGCATCCCGTCGTTTTTGAAATAAGGAATTTAAAAAACTCATTATAATAGTACAAAATTTCGTTGCTATGAATCAATAATTTAAACTCACGTCATATTTTAAGTATGATAAAATTATTTTGCTTATATATATTATTTTAGAAATGTTTGATGGGGAAGTCGTGTTTTGTATGACAAGCTGCTTCAGGCATGTTTTTTTTTTTCTTCATTCCTTTTGCTATGCGTTCACACTTGTAAAAAGGGCGTCGTGGGAACTGCAAATTTTTCTGAGGGAAAGGCTGGTCGGCCAGGGCCAGGTGCATTTTAGGTCAAAAAGGATGGAGCCGTATATTGTTGAATTTCCGGAAAACTTGATAGGCAAGCACAGCACCAGCTGACACCTTGGTTATTCCAACACACACACGAATAAGAAAGAAAAGACCCCACCCAACCTTTTTTTTTAACGGGGGGGGATTTACTCAATTATTCAAGTCCTGAATCGAATCATATAAGAATGAAGTTTTGGGTGTCCTCTGGATCTTCTAATGTCTGCCTCCTATTCATACATACCACCATAACAAACAAGATGGAGACCCCTTGACTTTCCCATCTATGTTGCCAATTAAAGAAACATATCAAATCCCTATAAAACACGACAACGAACGACTCGGATGGCAAATGGACCCCCCAGTTATTTTATTTCCTAGTCATTTTGAAACACCGTTAATGTTTAACAATGTTGTCTTAATCACTCGCCTGTTAACATATAAAGTTCATTCGATACACTTCAAACGACTACCTTAATAATATTAAAAAAAATTAGATAGAAATGTCTTAATCCCAAGGTGAAACTTTTCTCTCTCTTTTTTTGTTAATATAAAAAATTAATTGCTTGAAGATGCATAATCTTTTTAAATAATAAAAAAATTAATTGAATGTGGAGATGGATTGAAAAATGGAGCGGCGGGTGGGGAATTTGGATACGACAAGCTGCCCATTTATTCAATTTGAGATGCTCGAGGTGACAGCGTTTACACCCACTTGCACACGTTATCCAAACGCCCCCAAACTTCGGATTTGGTTAGAATATGAGTTTTTAGATTTAACTTTGCAATGAAATTCTTTTTTTTTTTTTTTTTTTGTCAAAGGGATGATTTTCCGGGCCTCATTAAATATAATTAAGTAAAAATAAATGAATAAATAAATAAACAAATAAACAAAGAGGAAAGAGGTCATTGAGTGGGGGGACCCAGCGCTGTTGGAACTCCCAAAACTCGCTCCTTTTGGTTTTTTGTCAAACCCTGCGTTCACACCCAACAATCCAAAAGTGGTCAAAATCCAATCTTTCACACTACCCACAACTTAAAACACTTTTGATCGATTCAATTCAGACCGATTCCAATCCAATCCAATTCTAATGCCAGGGATGTTGTTGTTTTCCCGTTTCCTCTTCTGGTCAAAATCTCCCCTTCTCTTTTGATTCACGATCCCCATGGACGGATCCTCGGCCATCATCGGCAAGCGCCGGAGGAAGGCGGCCTCCCGGGTCGACGACGACGATGACGAGGACTCTGCCTCTTCGCTCCCCGGGGGTGGAAGGAAGAAGGAAGTCGACGGGATTTTTACTTCCATGTTGAAGCGGGACAAGAAGCCTTCTGAGGAGTTGCGAGGATTCGAGACGAACCGAGGGAAGGAGACTGGGGCGGTGTTTGATTGCTACCCCAACCTCGAAGGTTACTGCGCGGGGGTTGAGGAGACCCGCCGTGATCGCCGCAAGAAGTCTAGTGCTACTAGCGCGGGGGTGATAGGGGAGGATGCCACGTGCGGCGGGGTTGAGGAGAAGGGAGGAAAGAAGGGCGGAGGCGAGTCAGGTCAGCATCGGCGGTTGTGGGTTAAGGATCGGTCCAAGGCTTGGTGGGACGAGTGTAATCGTCCGGAGTTCCCGGATGAAGAGTTTAAGAAGGCTTTCAGGATGAGGAAGTCGACTTTCGACACTATATGCGACGAGCTGAACTCTGCCGTCGTGAAGGAGGACACCACATTGCGATCCGCAATACCTGTCAAGCAACGCGTTGCTGTCTGCGTATGGAGGCTGGCCACTGGGGAGCCGCTCAGGCTCGTCTCGAAGAGGTTTGGCCTCGGAATATCGACCTGTCATAAGTTGGTCCTCGAGGTCTGCTCCGCAATTAGGACGGTGTTGATGCCAAAATATTTGCAGTGGCCCAATGACGACTCCCTCAGGGCAGTGAAGGATGAGTTCGAGTCGATCTCGGGGATACCAAATGTTGTCGGGTCTATGTACACCACACACATACCAATAATCGCCCCGAAGATCAGCGTGGCCTCGTACTTCAACAAGAGGCACACCGAGAGGAACCAGAAGACGTCGTATTCGATTACCCTCCAGGGCGTTGTAGACCCAAAGGGCGTGTTCACAGACGTATGCATTGGGTGGCCCGGATCAATGTCTGATGATGTCGTCCTGGAGAAGTCCGCCCTGTACCAACGGGCGAGTGGTGGGCTAAAGGGCGAATGGATCGTGGGGAATTCTGGGTATCCTCTCCTCGACTGGTTGCTTGTTCCTTACACCCAGCAGCACTTGACATGGACACAACACGCGTTCAACGAGAAGATTGGAGAAGTGCAAGGGGTTGCGAGGGACGCGTTCGCGAGGCTGAAAGGGAGGTGGAGTTGTCTGCAGAAGAGGACTGAGGTTAAGCTCCAGGACTTGCCCGTCGTGCTCGGAGCATGCTGTGTGTTGCACAATATATGCGAGATGAGAGGCGAGGCGATGGACGAAGAACTAAAATTTGACCTCATGGACGACGAGATGATTCCCGAGGTTGCTTTGAGGTCGGCTAGCTCGATGAAGGCTAGGGATTCGATCGCCCATAACCTATTGCATCATGGTCTTGCAGGAACTGCTTTCCTATAGTGATTTGCATTCTTTTTTGTTTCGGGCATCATGATTTTTTATCTGCCTGTATTATGTCATACAAGATTTTAGATCAAAAGGATCAACTTGTAACAAGGAATACAACAGTCCTGATCTGCAATCAGGCTTGTCTACAGTTGACTGGCGGCAGAATTCCCGAATGCCAGTCTGCTGGCTCTTACAGCGACAGGATCTTTGAGTGTCTTACGTATCTGTTGCAAATTCGACGTGCAAGGATGTCGCAGGAAGGCGAGCAACATTGATCATTACGCATAATTGTGCCATAAGACGAGGAATTCTCAAACCCCCCCCCCCCCCCCCCCCCCACAAAATCCTTCTACCAAGATCGCCCATGAACAGAGGACCGACCAGACAGAAACTGATTGTGTTGTGCTGTTTGTTCACGATCTCGAGCGGCAAAGGTTCCACTGAACCAGTCATTGTGTCGCTCCGGCTTTGCTTGCTGTCTTAAATGCCCTTTTCGACTCCCTAATTGTCTCTTCTTTTTTGGTCGCACTTGGTTGTCCTGATCGATTAATCAAAGGCAAAAGTACAACGTTAATGTTATTCTTCTGGTGTGCATATGTTACCATCTATCATCTCCTTTCCTTATTTAAGTTCCCCAGGATTTCCATGATCATTGATTACGTTGTTCGACTACAATCCCTGGGTCATGAGTCCTAGCTGTTACAATCACAACTGCGGTCCAACATCAAAGGTGATGATGGTGACAGGCAGCTTTTACATGAGGTCGAGGTGTGAGGCAGAGTGCTTTGATTTCCCCATGCTTTGGCTTTGCCCAGAAAACCAAGGACTTCCAGGAAGGTTCGGTTTTTGATCCGGTTAACGGTGATGGGGGAGGTGAGGATTCGAGCGAGTTAGGGTAATCAAGGACTTGTGGAGTTGGAAGAAGCCCTGAAAGGCTCTGTATCGAATCCAGGGTCTTTGGCTCCCCTGTTTCTTCTTTCTGTACGTCCACTCGATCAAGGGGTTGCCCGAGAGCTTTGACGAAAGGACACTTCCTAAAGAGTTTTTTTGGGGAAGGATGAGGCATTGAGATGCTGCCGTCGTAGGGAGGCTAAATATCGATGATATACTTTGATTCATGAATGTTCGTGTACTGCTTGCTGCAAGATGAATGGAGCCCATGATTCCCATTAGAAAGAGCCAAAGCGTTTCGTTTCTCTTGCTTATGTAAATGATGATGCTCTGGGGACAAATCTTGGAAATAGAGGGTCAAACTCATCAGATGGCTGTAGATTTCAATAAGAGGAGCACGTCGCGGCAAGATCTGGTAAAATGGACCACTTTCTTAGAACTCATAAAGGGGAGCTATCTGGGGTGGTCTTAATGTCAGCCAGCTTTGGATTTTCCCCGGCTGCTCGATCTATTCTGATCAGCAGCTGCTGTATCCGAGCTTAAAAGAATGTCATATGGCGTGTCTTCAACCAGGAGATACAATTCCTGATTACGAACAGGAGGGATGTTAGGGGGAAGCAAGCAGGAGTCATGACCGTGTTTTGGGGAGTAACAAACGTGCCAGGAAAGCGTCGTAAAACCAGCAGTCGCGTCCTATTAAAAAAGGGCCATTCGCCAAACTTGCTCCCTTTCTTGACCTTGAACCAGGCACGACGGGTAATAATTGAACTAAATATTGGTTTGCTAGTTCAAGAACATTTAATACTTGATGCAATAATTTTGAATAGCAACTAGATTTTCTATCATTTTACTCAAAGAAAACCAGTCATATCGAAGTTATCGAACTCCTTACATTCACCACAGACAGACGTGAGGTCACGTATCGCGTGCCTTCATTTCCCATTCTCTTTTTTCCAACCTTTTAACTACCTCACTCCTCTCCCAACTGTTTGGGAGTGTTGTCCCCTTTGTTTTGTTATGTATATATATACTTCCTTCGATCTCGCCGAAGTGTCCCTTCCGTCCCCTTGAGCTCTGGGCTGTTGCTTCCCTGTTTGTGATTGAAAGGATAGAAATGGTATGTGAATACATCTAATATATAACATATGCTAAATTAAATAAAAATGAATGCTAAATTAAAAAAAAAAACACCCCTCAAAATATCAATACACAATCAATTCCATATATTACGAAATCAATCAATTGCTCGTATCATAAATTATTATCATTAATTATTTTAAATTTTTCTCATATCCCCTCAAGTTGGTGCATGTAAATCTAACAAGCACAACTTGGATGTTTATTTAACCTAATATATTTAGTGGAAATTACGTCTTCTTGTATTTTTTCCCACATGATGACAATCAATTTCGATGTGTTTTGTTCGTTCATGAAAAACACGATTTGGGCTTAAAGGAAAATTAAGCCCGAGATATATTGGACCTTACGAGATCTTGGAGAGGATCGGGAGTGTGGCCTACAGGTTAGCCTTACCCCCCAGATTGGCGGATATCCATAACGTCTTCCATGTAGCTATGCTTAGGAAGTACGTCCCAGATCCTCGACATGTGCTGCATGATGAGCAGATTGAGGTGGCTCCAAACTTACAGGTTACTACGGAGCCCGTGGAGATAGTTGACAGGATGGAGAAACATCTCCGTCACCGAGTGGTTCCGATGGTGCGGGTACGATGGCTGCATGGGCGTATTGAGGAATTTACTTGGGAAACAGAGTCTAAAATGAGAGATATGTACCCGTACCTGTTTGAGTGATTTATTATGTAATACGAAATTTCGGGGACGAAATTTAAATTAAGGGGGGTAGATTGTAACGACCCGGAATTTCGGAAATGGAAATATATTATTTGGACTGGAATGTTGACCAGAACTAGAACGTTTGACCGAGTCAAAATCCGACGTGTCACGAAAGTTTAATACTTTCGTCGTCAGTGACGTTAATATCGAATATTGTCGAAACTTTAAATTCGATTTCGTGTGATTACGTCACGCGGGAAAGGGGACGCCTGGACCTAAACGGAATTGAATTTGAGTAGCGATAAGATTCGTACTACGTTACGGGTTTGATCGGGACAAACATTAATTAATAACTAAACTATGATTATTAAGTGATGAATTAGAGAGACTTAGGAAGGAAATTCTACGGACGGATATTGTCATGCGTTATCCTACAGTAGGATAAGTCTCTAGATAAGAAATTATAAGAAATGTGCTCCCGACCTCAAATAGTGTCGGCAAGATGACAAGGGAATAAGGGAAATAATTTGACGAGACTATTGGACAATAATAGGGAAAAGGAAATTGGGGAGCCGCTTCCCCGACCACAAAATCTTTGATGGACAACACCACAGGATTAAGTTCCTGTAATGTCAGATGGGAAACGAATAAAATAATAATAAAATAGAATAATGTAAGATTAGAGACAAACAAAATAAAAGGAGGATGAGGGAAGTGGGCGAGGGGAACAGGAAGTGCAAGGTATCGGTGGAGAGCCCCGGACATTGGAATCGTTCCGGTTTGGCTAGAGGGCACAGCAAAGAGATCGGAGGTGAGAACAGGGGAGGTATAGACTAAGTGAACCATCTCTCCGTCTCCACCGTGCTCAGCGGGAGTCGACGACAGGCTGCGGTTTCAGGGGGAATCGGAACGGGGTTAATCCGCGGGAAAGAGAACCGAGCATCCACAGACCGAACCGGTACACTTTCCCCCTTCCCCTGTTGTTAGTATGCTGTGGTTGGTTGTCGTGTGTTCGTGTTTGCGGGGAATGGGTGTGCGAGTCAAGGGGGAAGGCCGGGTGAGAAATGGGTTAGCGATCTGTGGGTTTGGCCGTCCAAACCTCTCCGTTTGGCGTTGCTCCGCTTCAGCGGTGATTCAGTCGACAAACACCCCAAATTAAGTTATGTGTGCGGTGAGTGGTGTAATGTTGGAAGTAGGTTAACATCGCTGCAAATCGGCGAGAAGCCGCTTGAAGTCAAATGAAAGAAAGGACAAATTGAAAGATATGGCTACGTCTAGAGGGATGGACGCTGAGTATTTATGAAATCCCGATTTAATAATCGTGGCTGCCCTTGTGATGATATGCGAGATAACCTCTGCAATTTATAATCTCGTTCGAAAGTGCCATGATAATACCGCATGGATGAGTCCTGTGTACTGAATTTTCTGCGTAGCTTGTTCAAAGATCGGTGAAGCGGTGACTGGGGGTTGTGGATGGGTGTCGACCGAGTTTAAATGGAAGGCTGCGGAACTTGCTACTGGTCTGGACAGATCCCTTCGGTGATGGTGTCTGGGGTTGCAAGTTTCTGATTGTCCTTCAACACGCAGCGGTCGCTCATCAACTAGGCCGGGATCAGTCACGCTTGAAATATATTTTGGGCTGCGTTGTGATGTATGGTTACCCGACAGTGGTCGGAGGAGAACGGGGAGGCGACGACCACACGCGGTCGTGCCTGCTGGCCGTTACCCGGGCGCTCCCGGAGGAGTGGGTGAGGACGCACTGCGGTGGTCCTGGCACCGTGAGAAGAGTTGGTATGAGATGAGGGCGTTGAACCATGGGAGTCGTACGTTTAATTTCTACTTTATCTGTGGATTATTGTGATGTTGGCCTAATGATACCTGTTATACTGAGGCTGACGACCACTATACTGTTAGTGAGACCTTATAGTGTTGTTGCCCTGATGTGCATGATGCATAAGTGATTTTAAAGATTGCATGTTAGGATTTGTTTAGTAACCTCATGATTTCGTGTGTGCATGGGAGGGTGTACTCAGCGATTTATCGCTGACCCCAGTTTTGGGGAAATTATTCAGTTTTGCAGGAGACAGATAATAGGACACGTGGCGAATAATTACAGCGTAAAACAGTACAGGCGCCACGGTGGAGGTGTAGTTTCGTCGCTTCCGCAGTTTGACCGTCAAACGACGGAGAGCCATTCTGATTAATTTGGAAAAAATTTTGTAGGTCGTTTCAGTTGGTATCAGAGCGCAGTTAGTTGGAGTAATAAGGTGGATTAGTATGTGCTTTAGGTCTAAATGAAAACGAATAGTAAACCCACCCGTGAATGATAATACTAGACAGAGTCTGGAAAAGTTAGGTAAATGATAGACACAAGCGCACTCACCTTTGTTAGGGGAATCTTTCTGAGTGCGAATAGACTTGACAGGGTACAGTAGGCGTGTCCGTAAGTTGAAAAGACTACACGAATGGCTAGGTGACAAACGAAAACTTACTATAAATGCGACTGAGGATGCAGTCAGTGCAAAATCACATCCTAGCCAGAGAAATCACAAGTAGTACCCCTAGTGAACACAGTTAGTATGGCAAATCGCGGCGAAGGTCGACACCCAGGACGCATGCCTGAGCTATCCAAAGGCAAAACAGGCCCCAGTGGTGATCCAGAGGGTGAAACTCCAGAGATTCCAGTAGCCGGAGACGCTCCGAACTGGGCCCCAGACAATGAGTTCCAGCCGCCGTTTGTCACTGTTCCGGAGTGTTTGGACCTTCTCACAGGATTCTTGACCGGCGTATACCATGGTTCACGCCTACCAGAGCTTACCTTCTCACAGTTGAGGCGTCTGATAGCAGACCTTGCAGCGATTGAGGATGAGGACGTTCCCATCTACCGACTTGTGAAGTGCCAACAATTTCGGGATCTTGTGAATAGTATCCCCGGACTGGACCGACGTGTAGAGGACTTCCATCTAGGACTCTTTGAGGCTGCCCGTAGGGAGCTTGAGGCTGCAGTAGCTGACTACGCACGTGGTCCCCAGGATTGAACTTAGACTTGTGTGTGAGCTGAGTGTATTTGTCGTGTGTAAGTGAGAATCTTGTCAGAATGTGTGAAGGGTCATTTCTGGTACTGTAACCATGTGACCGACAATTTGCAGATGGCCGACGATGCTGGGAGCAACGCTGCTGGGAGTTCTGGTGCAGCTGGGGCGGCACCAACTAACCGCCGCCGGCTGAAGATCATTAGGGAGGTTGGGAAGATGAACCCACCTACGTTTGAGGGTAACGAAGGGCCTGAAAAGGCCCAGTCTTTCCTCCAGAACTGGGACAAGATTTTCAAATATTTGGAGTATACTGATGCTGAGAAACTGGCGGTGGTCGAGTATTATTTGCAAGAGGGTGCTGATTTGTGGTGGGCCTCTTCCATGGTGGCCGTTCGTGCACACTACCAGGGCACGGTATGGGAACAGTTCCGCCAAGCCTTCCTGGATAAGTATTTCCCTGCCACCATGAGACTTGATAAGATCAGAGAGTTCGAGTTGCTCGAGCAAGGGGACATGACGGTTGACGAACATGAGCGCAAGTTCACTGAGCTCGCTAGGTACGCTCCAGGCCAGGTAGCTACGCCGGAACAGAGGGCTCACAGGTATCTGATGGGCCTACATCCAAGGATCCGTTCCAAACTGGTGCCGCTTTCGTCACAGACCTTTGAGGAGCTCTACCATCGAGCTCAGGCCATAGAGAGAGCGCTGAAGGATAAAGATGCGCTGAAAGCACGTAAAGGGAAGGAGGAAACCGGTTCGTCGAGCAAGTCTGGGGGATTCTTCCGTGGTGTTAGCCGCTTCTTCGGCCGAGGAAAACGACCCAGTAGCAGTGGTGTCTCAAAGCCTAGCGGATATAGTCGAGGCGCGAGGCCCTCCCACTCACCTACCTGCCCGCGCTGTGGACGAGCTCATGGGGGTTTTGCCTGCCCTGCGGCCAGGATCCAATGTTTCCGGTGTGGCCAGCCTGGCCATATTCAGTTTCACTGTCCTCAGGGGTCCGGCAGTGGGATGGGCAGCGTTGGTCCTTCATATGGGAGAGGACGATTTTCACCGGGTAGGAGCATGTCAAGGGGTTCTATCAATCAGCCGTCAAGTTCCGGCCAAGTGAATACCATTGGCCGAGGACGTGGAGGACCCTCCAGTAATGCCATGACAGGTATGATCCTCGTTAATGGGTTGGATGTCAAGGCCTTATTCGATACTGGTGCTACTAACTCGTTCATATCCCAGAAGTTCGTGGATAGACACGGCTTCCTTATTGATTTGGGAGGTAGCCCATTGAAAGTATGGCTACCCAACGGAGAATATATGGATATGAGCTCTGTTTGCAGGGACTGTCAGATAACGGTTAATTGGCTGCAATCATCGATTGATCTAATTGTGTTTCAGATAAAGGGGTTTGACGTCATACTGGGTATGGACTGGCTCACCAAGTGCCACGCAATGGTGGATTGCGTCCGGCGGGAGATCCTATTCGGAATACCAGGACAGCCAGCCCATCAGTATGCCGTTGTGTGTGATTCTGGTTTGAGTGTGCCTTTGATTGCAGCAGTTGAAGCGCAGAGGATCCTGTGTGATGGTGGAGAAGCCTTTCTGGCTGTGGTGCTTAACCTGAAGGAAGAGCTTCCTAACCTGCGGGACATTCCGGTCGTGCAGGAGTTTGAAGATGTCTTTCCGGAAGAGCTTCCTGGGTTACCACCGTCCAGAGAGGTGGATTTTGTAATCGATGTTGTACCGGGTACTGAACCTATTTCGAAAGCACCGTATCGAATGAGCTTTTCTGAATTAAAGGAACTGAAGGTGCAGCTTCAGGATTTGCTTGATAAAGGATTCATACGCCCGAGTGTGTCTCCTTGGGGCGCACCAGTTCTGTTTGTTAAAAAGAAGGACGGTACCATGCGCATGTGCATAGATTACCGGTTGTTGAACAAAGTTACTATAAAGAACAGGTATCCCCTGCCCCGGATCGATGATCTCTTTGATCAGCTTCAAGGCTCAGTCGTGTATTCCAAAATTGACCTGCGGTCCGGATATCACCAAATTCGAGTCCGTGATTCGGATATCATGAAAACAGCTTTCCGAACACGTTATGGGCACTACGAGTTTCTAGTTATGTCATTCGGCCTGACCAATGCACCTGCTGCCTTTATGGAGCTGATGAACCGCATTTTCAGACCGTATTTAGACCAGTTCGTGGTAGTGTTCATTGACGATATTCTGGTGTATTCTAAGAGTATGGAAGAGCATACGGAGCATCTGAGGCTTGTGTTAGAGGTATTGAAAGCGAATCAGCTTTATGCGAAATTGAGCAAATGTGAATTTTGGATGAGCAGTGTTAGCTTTTTGGGCCATGTAGTATCCGCAGAGGGTATCACAGTGGATCCAGCCAAGGTGGAAGCAGTTCTTAATTGGCCCAGGCCTACTACTGTTACTGAGATGCGGAGTTTCCTAGGCCTCGCTGGGTATTACAGGCGATTCATTGAGGGATTCTCCCGGATTGCAAGACCTTTAACTCAGCTGTTGAAAAAGGAAACCGCATTCGAGTGGACCCAGGACTGCGAGAGGAGCTTTCTCGAGTTAAAGAACAGGTTGACTTCCGCACCTGTGTTGGTATTGCCCAGTGGCAACGGAGGATTCGCAGTCTACTGTGATGCTTCTTATTTCGGATTGGGGGCGGTGCTGATGCAGCACGGCAGGGTAGTGGCTTATGCTTCCAGACAGTTAAAGATTCACGAGCAGAACTACCCTACCCACGACTTGGAGCTTGCTGCAGTAGTTTTCGCACTGAAAATCTGGCGCCATTATCTATATGGCGAGACTTTCGAGATATTCACCGACCATAAGAGCTTAAAGTATCTGTTCTCTCAGGATGAGCTGAACATGAGACAAAGGCGGTGGATGGAACTGATCAAAGATTATGACTGCACGATCTCTTACCATCCAGGCAGAGCAAACGTGGTTGCCGATGCATTGAGCCGGAAGACTGCCTCCTTGGCCAGCATTGAGGTAGAAGAATGGCGACTACGCGAGCAGGTAAATGAGATCGGTGTTAGAGTTGGATTCAGTGGCAGTGGTCCTCTACTTGCTACCATGAACATTGGGTCTCAGTTGATGGATTTGATTCGCGCGGCCCAACTCCAAGATCCATACCTGACGGAAGAGCGATCCAGATTGCAGGATCAGGCAGATACTGAGTTTAGTGTGTCTGATGATGAATTGTTGAGGTACCAGGGACGCATCTGCATACCTGCTCAGGAGGATCTACGGAATCTGATCATGGATGAGGCTCATTTGAGTGCATATAGTATCCACCCCGGGGTCACCAAAATGTACCAGAATCTACGGAAACAGTACTGGTGGTTAGGTATGAAAAGAGATGTGGCTCAGTACGTGAGCCGCTGCTTGACCTGTCAGCGGGTCAAGATTGAGCATCGCAGACCGGGTGGAGAACTTCAGCCATTGCCAATTCCCGAATGGAAATGGGATGAGATCGCCATGGATTTTGTGACTAACCTGCCCAGGACAGTGCAGGGTTTTGATTCTGTTTGGGTGATAGTGGATAGATTGACTAAATCTGCTCACTTCATCCCCATTAGTGTGACATACTCGGTTGCCAAATTGGCCAAGCTGTATGTGAAGGAAGTCATTCGCCTTCACGGTGTTCCCAGCGTTATAGTTTCTGACAGGGATGCGAGGTTTACTTCTCGGTTCTGGAGCAATATACAGCGGTCATTAGGCACGAGATTGAATATGAGCACTGCCTTCCACCCTCAGACAGATGGTCAGACCGAGCGCATCATCCAGATACTTGAGGATATGTTGAGAGCTTGTGCTTTAGATCTGGAAGGCTCGTGGGTAGATCAGCTACCTTTGGTGGAGTTCTCGTACAACAACAGTTACCAACAGAGCATTCAGATGGCTCCCTTTGAAGCTCTGTATGGTCGCCCGTGTAGAACTCCTCTATGTTGGAACGAGAGTGGAGAGCAGTCTGAGTTAGGACCTGAGATGGTCCGTGAGACCACTGAGATGATTAGGCTTATACAGGATCGTCTTCGCGCCGCTCAGAGTAGACAAAAGAGTTATGCAGACAGGCGGCGCAGGCCTCTTGAGTTTGAAGTAGGTGATTACGTCTTTCTGAAGGTATCTCCTACCAAGATGAACCTCCGATTTGGGCTTAAAGGAAAATTAAGCCCGAGATATATTGGACCTTACGAGATCTTGGAGAGGATCGGGAGTGTGGCCTACAGGTTAGCCTTACCCCCCAGATTGGCGGATATCCATAACGTCTTCCATGTAGCTATGCTTAGGAAGTACGTCCCAGATCCTCGACATGTGCTGCATGATGAGCAGATTGAGGTGGCTCCAAACTTACAGGTTACTACGGAGCCCGTGGAGATAGTTGACAGGATGGAGAAACATCTCCGTCACCGAGTGGTTCCGATGGTGCGGGTACGATGGCTGCATGGGCGTATTGAGGAATTTACTTGGGAAACAGAGTCTAAAATGAGAGATATGTACCCGTACCTGTTTGAGTGATTTATTATGTAATACGAAATTTCGGGGACGAAATTTAAATTAAGGGGGGTAGATTGTAACGACCCGGAATTTCGGAAATGGAAATATATTATTTGGACTGGAATGTTGACCAGAACTAGAACGTTTGACCGAGTCAAAATCCGACGTGTCACGAAAGTTTAATACTTTCGTCGTCAGTGACGTTAATATCGAATATTGTCGAAACTTTAAATTCGATTTCGTGTGATTACGTCACGCGGGAAAGGGGACGCCTGGACCTAAACGGAATTGAATTTGAGTAGCGATAAGATTCGTACTACGTTACGGGTTTGATCGGGACAAACATTAATTAATAACTAAACTATGATTATTAAGTGATGAATTAGAGAGACTTAGGAAGGAAATTCTACGGACGGATATTGTCATGCGTTATCCTACAGTAGGATAAGTCTCTAGATAAGAAATTATAAGAAATGTGCTCCCGACCTCAAATAGTGTCGGCAAGATGACAAGGGAATAAGGGAAATAATTTGACGAGACTATTGGACAATAATAGGGAAAAGGAAATTGGGGAGCCGCTTCCCCGACCACAAAATCTTTGATGGACAACACCACAGGATTAAGTTCCTGTAATGTCAGATGGGAAACGAATAAAATAATAATAAAATAGAATAATGTAAGATTAGAGACAAACAAAATAAAAGGAGGATGAGGGAAGTGGGCGAGGGGAACAGGAAGTGCAAGGTATCGGTGGAGAGCCCCGGACATTGGAATCGTTCCGGTTTGGCTAGAGGGCACAGCAAAGAGATCGGAGGTGAGAACAGGGGAGGTATAGACTAAGTGAACCATCTCTCCGTCTCCACCGTGCTCAGCGGGAGTCGACGACAGGCTGCGGTTTCAGGGGGAATCGGAACGGGGTTAATCCGCGGGAAAGAGAACCGAGCATCCACAGACCGAACCGGTACACTTTCCCCCTTCCCCTGTTGTTAGTATGCTGTGGTTGGTTGTCGTGTGTTCGTGTTTGCGGGGAATGGGTGTGCGAGTCAAGGGGGAAGGCCGGGTGAGAAATGGGTTAGCGATCTGTGGGTTTGGCCGTCCAAACCTCTCCGTTTGGCGTTGCTCCGCTTCAGCGGTGATTCAGTCGACAAACACCCCAAATTAAGTTATGTGTGCGGTGAGTGGTGTAATGTTGGAAGTAGGTTAACATCGCTGCAAATCGGCGAGAAGCCGCTTGAAGTCAAATGAAAGAAAGGACAAATTGAAAGATATGGCTACGTCTAGAGGGATGGACGCTGAGTATTTATGAAATCCCGATTTAATAATCGTGGCTGCCCTTGTGATGATATGCGAGATAACCTCTGCAATTTATAATCTCGTTCGAAAGTGCCATGATAATACCGCATGGATGAGTCCTGTGTACTGAATTTTCTGCGTAGCTTGTTCAAAGATCGGTGAAGCGGTGACTGGGGGTTGTGGATGGGTGTCGACCGAGTTTAAATGGAAGGCTGCGGAACTTGCTACTGGTCTGGACAGATCCCTTCGGTGATGGTGTCTGGGGTTGCAAGTTTCTGATTGTCCTTCAACACGCAGCGGTCGCTCATCAACTAGGCCGGGATCAGTCACGCTTGAAATATATTTTGGGCTGCGTTGTGATGTATGGTTACCCGACAGTGGTCGGAGGAGAACGGGGAGGCGACGACCACACGCGGTCGTGCCTGCTGGCCGTTACCCGGGCGCTCCCGGAGGAGTGGGTGAGGACGCACTGCGGTGGTCCTGGCACCGTGAGAAGAGTTGGTATGAGATGAGGGCGTTGAACCATGGGAGTCGTACGTTTAATTTCTACTTTATCTGTGGATTATTGTGATGTTGGCCTAATGATACCTGTTATACTGAGGCTGACGACCACTATACTGTTAGTGAGACCTTATAGTGTTGTTGCCCTGATGTGCATGATGCATAAGTGATTTTAAAGATTGCATGTTAGGATTTGTTTAGTAACCTCATGATTTCGTGTGTGCATGGGAGGGTGTACTCAGCGATTTATCGCTGACCCCAGTTTTGGGGAAATTATTCAGTTTTGCAGGAGACAGATAATAGGACACGTGGCGAATAATTACAGCGTAAAACAGTACAGGCGCCACGGTGGAGGTGTAGTTTCGTCGCTTCCGCAGTTTGACCGTCAAACGACGGAGAGCCATTCTGATTAATTTGGAAAAATTTTGTAGGTCGTTTCATGGTGAATAATCAATATTTGCGGCATCTGGATTTGTAAATCAAGGCGACTTCAGTTGAAGATCATCATTTCTCCTTCCACGCCATGGTTTTGCATTGTCACGTTGGAGGTGAAGGTGGGGTTGAAGTCGACGGGAGTCGAGGCTTCTGGATGGGGACAAACACGACATCCTCCCCCACAATTGCAATTCTCACACGTAATTAAACTAATCAAATGGAAAATGCAGCACCTATCAAGTTCAATCTTTTCCGTTTCCATCCCTCACCCTTAACCTCATCATCGTTCGTGTCTCCTTTGAGTTTGGCCCCCATCAGGGGAATGAGATATGGAAAAAGAATATGTATATGGGGAAGCGGCTAACGGTACGTGCACGTGAGACTTACGTAGTTTACTAATTAATACTAAAATTAGTAGTAAATTTTACTAAAAGTTGACCGTTACTACTCAAGTCAACGCAAAAGTAGTAAAAAAAGTAGTAAATTTTACTACTTTTTGGTCTTCTTTTAGTAAAGTCAACGAAAATGTAGTATAAAATATCGTAAATTTTACTACTTCTGAACTGTTCACCGCAGTGCAATTTTACTACTTTTACGCTGACTTTATTAAAACCTCATTTTTAGTAAAGTCAACGGAGAAGTAGTAAAAAAAGTAGTAAAATTTACTACATTTTTTACTACATTTTCGTTGACTTTACTAAGAAAACCACACTTTTAATAAAGTCAGCGGAGATGTAGTAAAAAAAGTAGTAAATTTTATTACTTTTTTTTACTACTTCTCCGTTGACTTTACTAAATTTCTCCTTTTTAGTAAAGTCAGCGTAAAAGTAATATAAAAAGTAGTAAAATTTACTACTTTTAACTGTAGAAATTATGTCGATAAGTAGTATTTGTTTACTACTTTCGTTGTGATTTTTAGTTAAATTGTGTTTGAGTTGGTAAAATTGGTAGTAAATAGGTAGGGTTTGTCGTAAATGTTTACTACTTTAAGCATGTTTTTACTAAAATAAGTAGTAAACTGTTACTATTTTGTAGGAGTTGACTAAGAAATTTTACTACTTTGAACAGTGTTTCTGAACCTAACTCCGAACCTAATTTTTCTAAATTTTGATGTGAAATGACTATTTTACCCCGGTTACTAGTATTATTACTACTTTACTGAATGCTTCCTCCATTTCGTTCGAACACTTTGTCCTTCCCGCCGATCGTCTTCGTTTCCTCTCCGAACCCATTCCGTCCGTTTGGTTTGCCGTTGCTGTGGAAGTCGAGGCGGGTCTCCTGGTTTGGACGACAAGGACATCAGGTGGTCGTCCTCTCCCTTTCTCGACCATTTTCTTCTGCCATTATGGTTTAGGGCCGGAATGGGTAGGACATTAGGTGGTCATCCGACGCGGTAAGTTAGGTTTTTTTCTGCATTGTGGTTTCGTTATTGGTTTAGTTGAGTCGGTCGAGTTTTACAGTGAGGGTGTGTAGTCGTTTAAGGTTTCGTGACAGATTTGGGTTTCGGTTTGATAGTGGTTCGAGTGGGACTGGGTGATGGAGTGGGTGTTCGGTTTCGTGGTTTCGTGGATGATTTCGTGTGACTGGGTGATGTACTGGGTGATTGACTGGGTGATGGAATGGGTTTCGTGGGTGATTTGGGGTTCGGTTTGAATTCTGTTTGGTTTGAGTGGGGGGTAATGTGAAGTTGATTCGGTTTGATATGGTTTCCGTTGATTCGGTTTGTGATCTTTAGTTGATTTCCTTTTTAGTTATTTCTTCGAAAGTGCAGATACGGAAGAAGAATTTACAGAATTGCCAGGAGAAAATTCACCCGAGGCATTCGGTGATCACCCTCCAGAAGCTCCTAACGAAGGCAGCACACCTGCTTCTGCTTCTTCTAAAAAGGAGAAGGCGAAGTGGCTGCGTAAAGACAAGGTAAATGTTGAACCATCATTGTTGTGAGTCATTATGATTCTAGTATTGAGGTAGTCTTCGTGTGTTTACTCAGGAGTACCTTTATACAAGGTGTAGTCCGCGGAAGTTGTTTTCTGTCCTGAATACATTTAATGATGCGAAGCGGGCAGCCCTTTCTGACTTAGGATTTCATGGGCTATTGCATTTGGCAAGTAGGCAAGTTCATCACAAGGCGTTGAAGTGTTGTCTTAAGTTGTTCGACCCCGTTAAGAGGGTAATGGTAATTGCCGGTGTGGAACACCGAATGCAGTCTGCTGATGTTGAGGCCCTGATTGGCTTACCTGCTACGAAAGTCGGTGTCCCATTTAGTGGTCACATGGAGACCGTTCGGGATGAACTTAAACTTCACCTGAAGAGAGGGAAGATATCTCTGAAGTCCGTTGAAAGTACAATGATGGGAAGAGATTTTCCCGATGACCTTTGGAAGGCGGAGGTCGTACTTTTCATACTAGGATGCTATCTGTGCCCGACAACTGCCTTCGATATTGACAAGGAGTACCTACTAGCCACACGGGATGTCGCGGCAATTTGTAAGTTTGACTGGGCCACTCACGTGCTTGATAATCTTGTTAGTCAAGTGAGGGCATTCAAAAGTCATCAGGGAAAGTATATAGGAGGTTGCATTCATCTACTGCTGGTGAGAACTTATAGTGAAGTGTTTGTTTAGCTTATTTATTGAGTTTAGAGTGAAGTGTTTACTCTGTACAAAACATTGTTAATGTTTGGTTTTGTTATTACATCCAGTTGTTTTATGCTTGCAAAAAGTCTGTTCAGGACAGCAGCTCAAGAAACACCAGTAGAACAATGCCTCGGTGTCGAGATTGGGATGATGCGCGGCTAAAAGCCATTTTCATAGTTGCCTATGCTGAAGTTGTCGATCTTGTAAGTTTTGTCCACCTTGTAATGCATGTACTTGTGTATTTATTACTATACGATGAGAAATTGTGTCAAAATGTAATTAACAGGAAGGTGATGTCGAAACTAATCCAGAGGAAGAAGTTGATCCTGCGAGCGACTCTGGCAAGATGGCAATTGTTATGCGTCGTTTGAAGGTAAGCTTAGTTCTGTGTTTGTTTATAATTTGGATTTGTAAGTTTAATTTTAACATTGGCGTTGTATGTTTGACTTCATTACCAGGCCGTGGAACTTTCTGTTATGAGACTCCATGCCAGTAATGAGCTCATCATCCGGAAACTGAATTACATTCTCGCTGAAGTTAGAAGACAAAGAGGGCGAGCAGGCGAACCTGTGAATCAAAAGACCACAGCTGGACATGATGGAGGGCAGGAAGAAGAGCCTGAAGGAGTCGCACCACCAAATGCTGATGACAATGTCGAGCAGGTACAATCTCCACATACTCACCCACGTGAACGGGACACGGCCTTCAATGTACCTGAAGTTGAGGTTGGGTCAACTATGACTTCGGAGAGAAGCTTGGTGCTGGTCCATCCTCCTCAGATGGAAGATAAATTGCCCGAAGGTTCAGACGATTATTCCGACCCTCGTGCGTTACAACTTGCTCGAGGTCTCAATAAACTATGCGGATTCTTTGGTACTTCGGAGGCTGTTAATGAGAAAGTTGACACTCTATCTGACCTCGGCTTGACACCATCTGAGGAAGGTGTGAAGTATTTCCTGTTTGGGAATAAAGGAAAGGAAAAGATGGTTGATGAAGATGTTAACACAGGGGTAGATGTTCCCACATATAACGAAGATGTTAAGACAGCAAAAGCATCTCAGCCAGAAGAGGAAGATGTTCCCATATATAAGGAAGATGTTAAGACAGGGGATCCCATAGATGCTGATCCGAATGTTGTTCAAGACATGGAAGAGGTGAAGAGGATTGGCGAGGAGGCTGAAGTTCATTTGAAGGTGAAGTATCATTACATTGCATTGTGTAAATGGCTGCAACAGTGAATGCAAATTGAATTACATTATCGTACTCACGACAGGAAAGTGGATCATCGACCACAGCTGTCCTCTTCAGAAAGACCACACGACGTACGGCTGAGCGGAAACCGTCGGCGTTCAAGAGCTCCCCGTTTGTCCTCCCAAAGCCGGTTACAAGGGCCAGGAAGCGTGCTCGGACAGCTATCCCTGAGGTATAACAACTTGCCAGCATGGGATCATACCATGAAGCAGCATTGAAGAAAGCCAGGATTACAGTGTTAATCCATGGTTGTAATTTTTCATTCTTAGGCACTACAAAAATTATTCCCAGTGGATTTGCCAGTAAGTGTGCTGAAAAACTTTACAACGGCTCAATGGAATATCATTCAGTATGCTTCGAATGAGGACCACGATCATAGGTTTGTGTCACTGTCCTCGGTCTTTATGTATTGGGATATTATTTTACTTTGTTCAAATGGCTACACTGGTTTATATGATGCAGCGAATGTCTATGTATGACGGATTCCGCTCACCTTAATAGGCAGGCCATGCTTTCTCTTTTACCAAACAGATGGATATGTAGTGATGTAAGATTGCATAATATATTAGTTGCTTTCATTATTGACACGTAAGCCTGACTTGTATATGAGTAACATTTATATGATGCAGGTTATAGATTTCCATGCCATTATGCTACAGAGTAGAGTGGATCCTGAAAAGAAAAGGATTTGGTACCTTCCCACTTGGTTAGGGGTAAGTGATTACAAAGGTTTTTCCATGGTACATGTGATGTACAGGATGCTAACCGAGAACGCGATTATAGAATCTTGCAGCCTATCAGTATAGTGCAGCGAAAATGCCCGTCATAAGCAAAGGAAATGCCGCTTCCTTGTATGCGCACTTCAAGAATCACATTGGCAAAAACCATGAAGTGCAATTGGTAAGCATCCTGACAATTTACTACATCTGCATATGAAAAGGTAGTAATATGTTCCAACTATTTACATGGATGTCTTGTAATGTCTTTACTGGACTTTTGATATTCTTCTATGCAGATATTTATTCCGATTTGCCTAGCTGAATCACATTGGGCGTTACAGATAATTTCATTCAGGACACAGGAAGTCATCATTATGGACACAATCCATAACAAATTGTCCAACATCGGAGGAAGAGGTGACCTTCATCATCGTGTGTTAAAGCTGTTGAGTGTCGTGTTGGATGAGAATAAGGTAAAATCTAAGGTTAAAGGATATCAAGTACCAGATATTTGCAACTGAAAAATAACTTATCCAACGAACGTGCCAGACCAAATGGCTGCCGGAAATGAGTACGTCCCTCAACTTCACCTATATCTTGTTGAACTTATTCAATGTCGGCAATTGGTAAACATCCTATGAATTTGTATTGTATAGAAACGACTGTGGAATATATGTCATGAAATTCATGACATTGGCTGAACCCCCGGAAGGTGCTGACGAAGTGGTATGGCCATTTTTTTCAATGCAATACTGTCAAAGCTGTTCTCAATTCATGGAGTAACCATTGCCCCGTTACGAACCTGTTGCTGACAGCCATTCATCATTGTGAATTAGGTTGTAGGAGTTGCTGATAGGTTGAGGCTGGTTGTAAGCATGATAAAATGGCCTGGGAATGACGTCAGGAAAAGAATTCAGCAGAAAGTTAAGGATGATGTCAACAAAAAGATCAAACCCCCAGAGAGCAGTGCTACATCAACATGGATTCCTGCAGTTGTTTAGCAACCTCGGTATCCATAATGCATTTCCTGACCAGGTGACGCAATTTTTGCGTGGTGTGCAGCCATAACATCTTCCCCAGATGTTGCACAACGTTTTGCTGGACTGTTGTGGTTCCTTTTTGGCAGACTCTGTAAGGTCATGTACTGTAATAGAACCCAATAGCAGATAGGGGATAATGCAACACGGAATGTACAGGCGGATGTATTGTCCAGTTTCTGCCGAAATGCTGCCGAAAATTTATAATTAAGTCTACATATTTTGCTGTCCATACACTGAGTTATCTTCATAGCAGACATTACCTTCTAAATCAGAAGAAGAATCAGTACATATGTTACCTTCATTGTCCACATTGATCCGACGATTAGACTGTCGTTGAGATGGGCCTATACCAAAATCTTCCTTGCTTCCATGAATGACGAACTCGCGACGAATCTCGTCAGCAAAATTAAACGCGACTCGATCATGGAACTTTCTTCCACCTTCATCTTCGACACTACTCTTCTCCAACTCCAACGTCAATGATTGAATGCTTTTCTGGAGCTTCCGAGATGCGTTGTCAGATCGGGATGCCAAAAAACACATACTTCTGCATGTGGCCATTAGAATACCCTGCCGTAGATCAGCTCGATCAACCCCGTATTCACGATTAGAGAGACATTCATAAGTATTGCTCTTTGCTGCCTTTGTCCACCTTTTGTTTACCAGATGCTTCGGTATTGACAAGAAACCTTCAACTTTGGCTACATGGAATAGGTGGGCACATGGAAAACCAAATGTCTCAAAATGTAAGCAGCTGCAGCTGAATTGGACAAGTGCCTTGGCTGATGACACTTGTATGCACCCATGTTCACCGTCATAACACGAAAGAGTGTATATCCTCGCAATATTCCCATCAACTCTCTGTTCCACGTAAAATCGCGACTCCTTCATGATTTCGGACTGAACTTTACGAAAAGAACTCATGGTGTACAGTCGACTAGCATCCTCCTCAAGTCTGCGCAACATCGTAATTGGCCTTATCTCCTTATGCAATGACTTAAAATCCTCCTCGTACTCCTTGTGACGTAGATCAGCTACAGCACGCTCCAAATTATGTACGAAATCATGCAGCCTATGTTTGCTGTTTACATATCCCTTCATATATCTGTGCATTTGTTCGCAGCGTTGAGTACTTCTAAGCTCTGCCCAAAAATGACCCTGAAGATATGTCTGCCGCCACATATGCCGGCATGCATATATATGTTGTAGCCATCTAACAGATATGGACCCTGTATGAGTCATTAAAGCATACCACTCCTGTTCAACTTCTTCACTTGGTCTACTGTTATACATGAATGACGAAATACGAGCTCGTAAGGTAGGATCCTGTACACGACAGTTTATGTTCCGACTAAAATACCAAAGACATAACCTATGCCTTGACATTAGCCATACTTCTTTCACAGATGCAATCATCGCTTTGTCGGCATCTGTGACCACGCTAAGCGGATGTTTGCCGCCCATGATCTGTGTATGAGTCCGCAGGAGCCAAGTGTAGTCAGCAATAGTTTCATTACTCATCAACGCAGACCCAAAGACAGTAGTTTGATGATGATGATTGACACCGACGATAATCACCATTTGCATTCCATACTTGTTTGTCTTGAACGTGGAATCTAGTGCTACGACATCGCTGAATGCCTCATAATCAGTGATTGAGGTACTGTCTGCCCAATATATGCGACTCACTTCATTATTTTCCACAAATGTTTCGAAGGCCATAACAGTGTCACTATTCCTCCTAGATAGGAGATATGCAACGACGGAATCACAACGACTAACGACCCCAGCAGACTCTTCCTTAAGCTTCCGATTATTCAGGTCATTTATTAGAAAACCGGCACGTGAGTGTCCTCCAGATACGTGTACAACTAGTCGCATAATATCACACTGTCTAAATCCAACGTCAAGCATTCGACAGATAAAAGTGATATCTTCGTCCGAAATTTGTCGCCTTTCTCGCATGAAATAGGACAAACCTTCACTCACCATCTCATGATTGTGCTCCAACTGTACTGCAACGAAGTTCCATTGTCCATTAACCTCCACTCTCGCTTTGAAGAAACAGTTGCAACCTCTCTTCACAGATGCTCTAACCCGACTTCTGGCCGTCAACACAGTTGGATCAGAACACTCGCCTTCCCTTGAACAAACCCACTTTCTCATGACACAATCACCGTTTCTTATTTTTTGCCGATCTCTTCTCCTAACTGAAAACCCATGAATACTCGCATACATTTTAATGAACTCTTCAACTTCTTCGGCAGTGGTAAATGACATATTCAAAATCTGTTCTCCATTCATATCAGTGACTATATTGAGGAAGCGCTGAACATCCCGGTCACCTACATTGACATTAAGCAAAACACTATGCTATCAATATATTTGGAAAATGGTGTTGGTAAACACTTATTTCGACTTCTCGTCGAACCATAACGTCAACGCTACTATTTGTTTTCTCCATTTCCAACTTCTGTCCAGCTTACCAACTTCACAAATATGATTCTACATCTTACAAATGTGTCCCAAATTAGCAACAATAAGGCAGGAAGCATGTCTTCACCAAATCTGGGCCGATCTTCATTCAGTACACTTTCCATTTCTTAAGGCCACCGACGGGGAAAGCCTGGACTCCACCTGCAGATTAACAGGAAGAAGGTGAAGGACCAGCTGCAGCAAACGAATATCAGCCCTTCACTCGACCTGCACCTACACCCGAATAAGATCAAACTGACACTCCTCACACTCCTCACAATCCACCTGCAGCCGAAAAGGAGGGAGGATGTCCACCTGCAGCCGAAGATCTTGGACGCTCCACCTGCAGCCGAAGATCTGGCAGGAAGTCTGCCTCCAGGAGCAACGAATCGTCCACCAGGTGGTCCGGCAGCTCGTCCTGCTGCAACAACTCCTACTCCAACTACAGACGCTATGATGCAGCCAGCTCTAAATGGGTAGCTTTGGGTCAAACTTAGTCAAGATTATAAAACTACACTGCATTATTACTAATAAAGTTAGTAAAAAAGTTAAGACGGGGTAACATTTACGAACACATTTACTAATATTTTCAGTAAAGTAGTAATAATACTAGTAACCGGGGTAAACTAGTCATTTCATATCAAAATTTAGAAAAATTAGGTTCGGAGTTAGGTTCGGAAACACTGTTCAAAGTAGTAAAATTTCTTAGTCAACTCCTACAAAATAGTAACAGTTTACTACTTATTTTAGTAAAAACTTGCTTAAAGTAGTAAACATTTACGACAAACCCTACCTATTTACTACCAATTTTACCAACTCAAACACAATTTTACTAAAAATCACAACGAAAGTAGTAAACAATTACTACTTATCGACATAATTTGTACAGTTAAAAGTAGTAAATTTTACTACTTTTTATACTACTTTTACGCTGACTTTACTAAAAAGGAGAAATTTAGTAAAGTCAATGGAGAAGTAGTAAAAAAAGTAGTAAAATTTACTACTTTTTTTACTACATCTCCGCTGACTTTACTAAAAGTGTGGTTTTCTTAGTAAAGTCAACGAAAATGTAGTAAAAAATGTAGTAAATTTTACTACTTTTTTTACTACTTCTCCGTTGACTTTACTAAAAATGAGGTTTTAATAAAGTCAGCGTAAAAGTAGTAAAATTGCACTGCGGTGAACAGTTCAGAAGTAGTAAAATTTACGACATTTTATACTACATTTTCGTTGACTTTACTAAAAGAAGACCAAAAAATAGTAAAATTTACTACTTTTGCGTTGACTTGAGTAGTAACGGTCAACTTTTAGTAAAATTGACTACTAATTTTAGTATTAATTAGTAAACTACGTAAGTCTCACGTGCACGTACCGTTAGCCGCTTCCGTATATGGGCCAGTTATTACAAGTTCCTCTGCCATCCAAGATCACTTGTCTCGGCTTAGACTTTGGACTCGGTCAGCACCAGTTGGGTTCAGATGAAGCACTTAGCCCACGATCATGAGAATGAGAAAGAAGATTTCAGACGTGATGATATGTCAGTACCATACGTCCTTATCTCTTCCACTGTGATGATATCATCTGTCCAGTAATTAATAAACCGACCAAGAACCAAGTATACCGCACACAAACCGACAGATTAATGCAAGATAGAGATCCGACATTAGGTATTACTGTTACATTTGATGTACGCAGGAGCAATCCTTTTATTTGCTCTTCGACTGCATAAATTTTGTGGGGGAATAAAGCCTGAACAGATTATAGGCCGAGATGAAGGATAATACCACCATGGCGATGGACGCCACGTAGCCGCATAGCAGGGCCCCTCCGATCTGCATGCAGAACCTCTTGTATCTGTTGCACAGTTTCATCCACTGCAGGACCTTCGACCCCGTCACAGCCAGCATGGAGCCCTGCATTGCGCCCACCGTAGCACCGCACACTATGTACACGGCAACCTGGAGGATTGAAACAGCTTTTCACTAGACTTCGTTGCGTTTTTCGAAAGAAGCTATTCACTCGAACAAGCGTTTGCTTTTTTTTCTTTCACTTTTCTTGGCTTTAAGGCCTCAGCTAACTTCTGCCCACTTGTTCTCCATTAGGCCAGGCATGAACGATATAATGGCTATTGAGCTTTTGGTGAATGGATGACCATTAAGTCGGCCTCATTGCTGTCCGAAATTTATTGCAAAAGCGAAGGCAGCCGCGTCTGCTAAATCTTTCCCGTGACACTTCCTAGGCAACACGGTTACGACAAGGACTAAGTCTAGCCTTTGGATCTTACCAGGCGGGAACCTCCGGTAACTCCTAAAACTAATCAGATCATGGCGGGCCATAAACGAAAAGAGAGAATGTGAAACCCAATGTGTATGTAAGATATTGTAATCGCCCAATCAATCTTCGATAGGTTCCTTTAATATAGCTCCATCATTATCGAATATCCTTAAATTAAGTGGAACATGTTTTGGATCCGGTCATAGCTGAATCTTTTAAAATGTTTAGAGCATATTGGCGTTGGGAACGATATATTTCATTAGTATTTTTTGAATTTTCTATCCCAAGAAAGTATTTTAGATTGTCAAGATCTTTTAATTTAAAATCTTGATTTAATTTCTCTTTAATTTTTTTGATAAATGATATGTAATGTTATTATGATAGCATCTATGTAAACCAACATCGTAATATAAATATCACTTTTATTATATATAAATAAAGAATAGTAGAATGTTTAAAACCATATTTAATTAACGTCTGAGATAATTTTTCAAACTAGAGATGTGAGGCTTGTTTTTAGCCATATATAGATTTTTAAGCTTACAAACCATGCTAGGTTTATTGGTTTCAAAAACGAGAGGTAATTTCATATAAACATCTTCATGCAGGACTAAAAAAATGCATTGTTTACATCTAGTTGGAATAAATCTCATTTTTATATAGCATATATTACTAACAATGACCTTAGAATTGTTATATTTGCTACCGAAACAAAAGTTTTGGTACAGTCTATGAGTTCTTGTTGTGAATAACCTTTAGCAACTAGACACACTTTATACCTTTCTATTGTACCATTTGATCTAAGTTTAACTTTGTATACCAATTTTGATTCGATAGGTCATATTTTATAGATTCACTATAGCATGATGACTCTTCATGTAGTGTTAACAAGGAAAAATCGCTTTGATGTGAATTAAAATTTTCATAATTAGCCTTTATACTAATTGAACAAATATAATCTTACAATTTTAAAGGATTTCTTTTTTTTGTTCTCTGTGATCTTCTTAATATTAGAATCAATCACTTCAAATTCTTTGGATATATCATGAATAGGCACTGAAATTATGACATATTTAGAGGAAATACTTTCTTTTGTTTATAAGGAAAAATATTTTCGTAAAAAAAATACAATATCTCTTGATATTTCTATTTTTTAGTCAATAAATTATATATTTTATACCCTTATGGTTTTGTGCATATCCAAGGAATATGCTAGGATGGGATCGAAAATCAAATTTTGTCTTATTTGGTATTGTATTGGTTGAATAACATAAACGATCAAACACCCTTAGATGAGATAAAATTGGAATTTTGTTATAAAAGGATTCATATGGTGTTTTACTATATAATATTTTAGTGGGAGTATTGTTGACAAGAGAGGCTGTCAATATTTTTTATTGGAATTTAAGCGATCTTGCCACTTCTAATAAATGACGATGTTTTCTTTCTACGTGACATCCTTTCTACGATACATTCTGATGTGGTGTGTACACAAGAAAATATTTGTATAATTCTTTCTCACGTATGTAATTTTGAATTTCATTTGAAGTAAATTCAGCTCCATTATCCGATTGGATTGCTTTTATATTCTTACCAAACTGAGTTTTTTAAACTCAATAAAAGTTTAAATAATTGATATTATTTTTAGTTTAAATTTCATTAAGAATACTAATGTATATAGGCTTTTATCATCCACTAGAGTTAGAAAATATCTTTTTCCATTTATGGTAGGGATATGATATGGACTCATATATGAATATGAATAAAATCAAGATTTTCAAGACCTGTAATAAAATTTCTTGAAAAAGGAATTTTGGTTTGTTTTGCTAACAGACAAACATCACAAAAGGAAAGCTTCAAAAAGTTAACATTCGGAATCAAATAATTAAAAGATAACAATCTTTCTTTAGAAGCATGCCCAAGTCGCTGATGCCAATAACATGATCATTACAAATTTTATTTTCATTATTTCAATAAGAAGACAAACCAAAACTATGACTTGGGATGAAATAATAAAGTCCTTTATTTTGCTTCCCCATAGTTGAAAGTTCCAGTGAGATTTGCATCATTGCTTGAATGATTTGGAGAAATTTCTCATACCGTTAATTAGTGAAATGTGGAGCACAGGAATTGGGCGTAGCGGAAGACTCATTTGACGCTCCATTAACCACCATGGCAGCGGGGTTGTTGTTTGGGTTGACTGTATGTGCACTTCTCTTTTTCGGAGGGGCGAAGAACATGTTTTGTTCCGTAAAGATGATGCCTTTCAGGATGTCCATTCAAGTAATAACATCAGTCTCTAGAATGTCCACCCAATTGTAGTAATCACATGTAGGCCTTTGCTTCTTTTTCCTTTAGTTTCTATAATGAGCTCTATTTTTTTCTCTATCAGTAATCATAGCTGAATTGACACCCATTATATGTATGGAAATTTCACGTTGTTTTTCTTCTTTAAGGAGCATATTATATGTCATTTTCAGATTGGACAATGGATTTTGAAGAAGAATTGTCCCCTAATATTATAGTAAGATAAATTAAGAACCATGAGGAATTGGAAAAACTTCTCCCTTTGCTGAACCCCGCATCCACATTATGGGAGTATAATAAGATATGCAACTTCATAGCAAAAATCTTTCAACTTAGAAAAATAAACAAAAATGGTTGAACTTCCCGGTTGAAAGGTGGATAAAGCTCGATGAATTTGGAAGATCATTGGTGCCGAACTTTGCGAAAATCGCTCCTTGAGGTCATCCCAGGCTTCTTGGGCAGATGTTACAAAATTCACAATATCTGCTAGCTCAATTGTAAGAGCATTCAGAATCCATGTGAGAACAAGAACATTGTATTGTGACCAACGCACTCAGTCGGATGAATTTTCTGACGGGATTTGTATTGTCTCATTGACAAATACGTGATTGTTGAGAGCTTCAAGCGCCATATGCATCGCTAGGCTCCAGGTTGGATAATTCTTACCGGTGATTGACTAGTCGATTTGTTGTTTGATCTCCGTGGTGAATACGAAGGGATCATTTATGTTTCCTTATGCATTGTTAGCGGGAGTTTCTATGGCAACCATGATTTATATTATATAGTTTAACACGCCCCCTCGAACCGAACCGAGCTGGCATATTTTGCCATATTTTGGGTATTTTGCGTACACGGGGTTTGAACCCAGGGCCGCTCTGAATACGATGAAAGGATAGAAATAATTTTCAATATTCTTAATTAACATCTGAATACATGCAATATATACATAAAGGCTAATGCTAAATTAAGAAAACAATATAATTACTCTTATTATAAAATATCAATACAAACTTCTTATAATTAATATACAATCAATTTCATATATTACGAAATCAATCAATCACTCAATATCATAAATTATTCTCATTAATTATTTTAAATTTCCCTCATAGTGAGTCGTGGGCGGATGTTAAGGTCCTTCCTCTTCCTCCTTGGCCTTCTGGATAGCTCCCTTCCGACCTTTCTCAATCTCATGAGCCTTTCCTTGCAACAATACCTTCCCCTGAAGAACTCCCTTATCCTCAAGGGAGAAAACATGAAATTTGTTCTGTAAGTCATAGAAATTCACAAGTAGCTTCCTCCCGTGGTTTGTGACTCCATTGCAGTAGCACTTGAGTTGCAGCCCAGTCACCCCTTTTAACCATCTTTCTCCCTACTGTGCGTTCAAGAAGAGCATCTTGACTCACCCAATATGACATAACCGAAGAGCTCACATCTGCAGACCCCGAAAATTTCTTGAGCTTCGAGACATGAAACGTGGGGTGTACCTGTGCACTGGGAGGAAGGTTCATCTTATACGCGATTAACCCCACCTTGTCCAAGATTTTGTAAGGATCGTAGTATGACGGAGAGAGCTTATGATTTTGTCTTCCATCCACCGAAACTTGCTTATATGGCTGTAGTTTGACATACAAAGACTCTCCAATCTAAAATTCTCTCTCGAATCTTCTTTTATTTGCCAATTGAACCATGTGACGTTACGCCCTGTGAAGATGAAATCATAACAACTCCACCATTGATTCCCAATCTTCGAGCTCTCTGTCAACAACCTTGTTGGGAGTAGTCCCTTTAATATAAGGTAAATGAATTGGGAATGCATAACCATAGAGGGCCTCAAATTGAATGAGCTGAATCGAAGAATGAAAGTTGGTGTTATACCATCATTATGCAAGACCTAACCATTTGCTCCAATTCCCAGGTTTACCAGCTGTCATACATTCGAGATAGGTTTCGAGACACAGATTGACCACTTTCATTTGTTCGTCTATTTGCGGATGGTAACCTGTGGATAGCCGCAACTCTACCCCTTGCAATTTGAAAAGAGCTTGCCAGAAGTCGCTAAAAGAACATCTTTGTCGCTTACGATATTGTGTGGCAGTCCATGCAACTTAAAGACATTGTTCATGAAGACCTATGTCGCACTCTTAGCAATGAATGGGTGCCCCAACACCATAAAATGAGCGTATTGCATAAGACGATCCACTACACCATGATGACTTCCTTCCCTTGTGATTTAGAGAGGCCAGTAATAAAGACCATTGTTATCTCCGACCAAACTGCCATAGGAATAGGGAAAGGCTGCAACAGTCTGGGCGAGGCTGCTATATCGTACTTACATCGTTAGCAGACTTCACATAGTCTAATGAAGGACCACACGTCTTTCTCGAGGCCCTTCCAGTAATAGAAACTTGATATCCTTTTAGTGGTAGCATGGATACCAGAATGAGCTCCCATCGACGATACATGAATTAATTGGATTATATGTTGCCGCAATTGGACATCCTCCCATACCACCAACTTGCTTTCTTTGTCAAAAGGCCATTCTTGATTATAAACTTAGTCTGTTGGTCTACTCCAATCTGTTGCACTATGGAAGTCAACTTTAGATCTATCTGCCAGCTTCTTAATGTCATTCAGTAAAGTTCTCTAATGTAAACCCAACATGATCAACATCACCTCCACGCTTGGAATCCTTGACAAGGCGTCCCCTACTACATTTTTTCCCCTTTTGTAGCAGACTTCGTAATCGTATCCTGCTAACTTGGATAACCACTTACACTAAATCTCATTATGGAGTCTCTGCTCTAATAGGTATTTTAAGCTCTAGTGATCCGTATGGATCACAATCGCCACCCCATGAGATAATGACGCCACTTATCGACTGCATGCACAATAGATAGAGTTTCTTTTTCATAGACGGACAATCCAAGATGTCGGGGGAACTAGGGCCTTACAACTAAATGCAATTGGATGTATGCCTTATATTAACACCGTCCCGATACCAGTTGAGCTTGCATCCATTTCCAAGACGAACTCCTCAGTGAAATCTAGAGTGCCAGAATTGGTGCCTTGAGCTACATAAAAGTTGCTTAAGCTTGAGTAGACCAGACGAACGACTCCTTTAAAAGCTGGGTCAGTGGCTTGCTAATAGCACCGTACCCACACACAAACCTCATTTAATATCCAATAAGTCCTAGGAATTTTCCTTAACTACTTGACTGATTTCGATACTGGTGAATCTTGCGCGGTTGAAATTTTCCTTGGATCCGTTGATACAACCCCCTCTTCAATGAAGTGTCCCAATTACTACACCCTCCTTTTTGGCAAAAAGAGCACTTACTGATTTAACAAATAAACAGTTTCCTTGCAGTACTTGGAGCACTTCCGTTAAATGTTGTCATGAACCCCCAGATTATGATTGTAAATTAATATATTATCGAATAAACCAAAACAAACTTCTTCAAATAGGGTGAACATATCATTCATGAGACCTTGGAAGGTGAAGGGTGCATTCGTTAGCCCAAAGGGCATGACTAGGAACTCGTAGTGCCCCTCATGTGTTTTGAAAGCGGTCTTGGGAATGTCTTGCTTCTTTACACGAATTTGGTGATATTCCGACCTTATGTCCAACTTTGAGAACCAACTAGCTCTGTGTAGCTCATCCAGGAGTTCCTTTATCACTTGTATTGGAAACTTGTCATTAATCGTCTTCTTATTCAATTCCCGATAATCAACACACAACCTCCACGAACTATCTTTTTTCTTTACCAACACCACTAGGGAAGAAAAGGGGTTGTCACTTGGGCAGATGACTCCCGATTTTACCATTTCTTGTACTAATTGTTCTGTTATATCTTTCTGGGAGCTAGAAAACCGGTAGGATTGCAAACTCAACCCCTGAACTCCCCCATCCAACGGAATCGTATGGTCATGCTTCCAATGAGGAGGTAACCCAATTGGATTCTCCAACCTTTGCATACTTCTTCAGTATCTCCCGGATTTCAACAGGAACCACTTACTTATCCTCCTTTACAGTCTGGCTCACCCAAGAATGATCATCATCACTACCAATAGAAATTACTCTCCTTCTGTTCAACTGATTCAGTAATTTCTTCCAACTCTTCTATTTCCTCCTCAGCTTCCATTACTATTGAATACAACCTCTTGTTACTACATTTGTGGCCAAATGTGTACATACCATTGCACCATAAACATGGCCATTTGGTTATCTTTTCCTCAACTTCCGCATTCATCATCCTTTTATATGGCGGCTAATATGAATGTTCTCGGCCACCCATAGCTCCTAGTCCTTTGCTTCCTGTTTCTCCCGGTCTACTCACTACACCTTGCCACCTATTTATTCATCTTCTTGCTTGGAACATGTGCATTCCTTTTGCCCCAAACCACACTTCCATCATCACACCTCTGTTCTATACTGCCATAGGGGTCCTCCTGCAAGGATAGTGTTTTTCCAAATGCAATTACCTGCTACAAGGTTCGAGGATTTAAAACAGTAATTAATCTCCTACTTTCCTTCTTAAAGAACCCGATAAATAGTGCCACTTGATCTTCCTGGTATAGTTCTACCTTCGTGACTAACGAAACAAATTCGTCCACATACTCAGAGAAACTATTTCCCTCACGCAATTCCTTGAGTAACACAATCGGCCGAGACAGTTCATTTGGACAAAATCTCATTAACATGGCGTATGAGTATTTCCCCTAACTCACTGGACCAAGCATTCCCCTGTTCTTGAAAAAGGCATAGTGCCATTCGATTGCCAGCCTTGTTAAGTAGGTAGAAGCGATACTCACCTTGAGTTCTTCCGGGTATTTTCCCTTCAAAGAAACGTTCACTTTTGAACACCCATTCTCGCACTTTGGTCCCGTCAAACATTAGAAATTCCACTCTAGGATGGGTACCCTTTCTACTAACCATCCCATACTCCTATCTCGCCTGAGTTCCGATTCCTCTTCAATCTCCGAAGAATCTTGTCTTCGGTAACTCCTCTGTAGTTCCATGGCTCGCATCCTTGCGTCGAGCCCTTTGATTTTTCTTACCAATTCTTGTAAGACTTCCACCATGGCTTCCATTTCTAACTAGTTGCTCCTCACTCTAGTCTCGTCCACCAAATGAATTAAACTTCGAAGAAAATCGACCCACAAAGGCTCTGATACCACCCGATGCAATAATTTTGAGTCGCAACTGGATTTTTTCTCATTTACTCAAAGAAAACCATAAGAATAATCATACCACATACCGACGGAGTGTCACATATCGCCTGCCCCCATTTACCCCTCTCTTTCCTCAACAACTTCTCTACCTTTTTCTACTACTCGACCCCCCTTTAACTACCTCACACCCCTCCCGTCTATTGGGAGTGTTGTCCCCTTTGTTATGTTATGTATTTACAATATTTTTCCTTACGTCCCCTTTTTTGTTTACTTCCTTCAATCTCGTTATCCCCCCGAAGTGTCCCTTTTGTCCCCTTGAGTTGTGGGGTACTGCTCCCCTGTTTATGAATCGTGACCCAATGCTAAGGTCCTTCTTCTTCCTCGGCCTTCTGGACAGATCCCTTCCGGCCATTTCTCCATCTTGTGAGCCTTTCCTTGCAACAAAACTATACGTCAAAAGAAGTCCTGAAAACTGCCAAGAAACCACTTTGTTACAATCGAAGCATAGTTCTTGAACTCTTAATTCATGGGATTTAGGAACCTCAAGGGCCTTGGTGGTTGTGGATGCCTTCGTAAGTTGTTATTACGCACATCGGATCGTTCCTATCTCTCTCAACCCTCGTCCCCACGGGACATCCCTCTGTCGAGCTTCTACAGTAATTCCAGTAAATGAGTAGTGTCCTAAATACAACAATTGGCAGAATCTAACTTATCATTGGATTGAGGGAGAGGATTGCGAATGTATGTGTTCGCGTCGAAAACGAAGCACGTTGGAAAAATTTGGCACGAACAATCGTAGGGGTTCAGATGTGTTTGCCAGTAACAGAATGCAAATGATTTATATTAATAAATGATGTCTTACAAACAAAGAAGAAAACTTACAGCCATAAAAACGATGAAGAACACAAACAAGCTAAAATCTGGAAAGGTGGAGACGTCGTAAACTTGCGGCTTGGTGCGGTGGAATCTGGTCTTCGGTGGTGTAGTGGACGTGGATGTGAATGTAGTACGTATGTGAATGTGAATGTGATGGCGCGAGGAAGCAAAGGGTCTGGAAACTGGAGGTTGAAGGCTGGAAGCGAAGGCCTAAAAACTGAGAGTTTTTAGGCGAATAATGCACTTTGGCCTTATATGAATGTATGTGTTTGTTTAAGAGAATCTTGATGTCTTTTATATTAAATTGGATATCCGGAAACGTGGGTCACTCCTCCCCTATTTTTTCTCTAACTAAAGATTATTTGAAAATCATGGGGACGTGGCTTCCTGTTTGATCGTTCAGGAACACTAAGAGGGGGGTCAATTAGTGTTTATAACTTTTTCGCCCTTTCTCAGTGTCAGCGTAAGCGTACTGTATCACAGCAGAACGTTTCTCAGAATGAGAACTGCTTTGCTGTAACCGTTACGACTTAATCGTTGGATTCTCGTACGAGTGTTGCGCAATCGTAAGGGACACAGTAGTTTATAGTGGTTTGGCCTTAATCGACCTACGTCCACTTTCTACCGTAGAGGTGATTCCACTATTTGAAAATAATGGGTGCAAAGAGTCCTTGCACTAGGCGTATGTTTCTCTCACAAAGTGAGATTTAGAATCCTGTACAATAGATGATCACTCCTGGCAACGGTCAGCTCCTCACACAGTGGACGTCTTCTCGTGTCCAGCAGAATGATGCTCACGCTCAGCAGTTGATTGCTCAAAGGATTCGCACACAGCTCGTTGTCGCTTGATATAAGCCTGAAGCAAAGGAATGCTTCGGCACTTGCTTGATTAGAAGAGGATTTCCACAAAGATCTTGTCTCTCCTTAAGATAAATCTGCACTTGCTTAAGAGACAACCACAAAGTTGAACCACAAAGACCACAAAGACAGAAACCACACAAAAATCACAAAGAAAACCACAAAGACCACTTAGAAGGTATACGTCCTACACTCAGTTCGGACGTGCACGGTTACCACAGCCGTGACTCACTGCACTGCACACTCAGTGCCTAGGGTGGAATTTTTCGATCCGTTGGCTTCCATGCAACCTGCTTTACTAACCCTCTGTATCAGGCGTTCAAGACTTCTGCACAGCACCCCTGTGCTCGGGAGGACCTCTTTTCACTCCGGCGGCGTTCCCAACTCCTGCTCTACCCTGCAGGTACAAGACTTCTGGCGCGCACCCGCAAGTGCGTGTCTAACTGCTCAAACTCCGTAGGCTCGAGACTTCCCTACGAAAAGACACGACAAGAACGGCTTCTTGCCGATGGGTCAGCAACCGGTTACTGCAATCAGCACAGGTATTCACTTAGCTTCCCTCAGATGATTCGCCGGTTGCTCGTTGAACGCACCGAGGACACCTAGTCCCTCTCACGACGATCAAGGAATCTGAACTCAGCCCCTTGACACCCTCGCACGCAGTTTGCGAGCAATAAGAACCAGGAGACACTTAGCACCTTCCGCTCTCCGTCGACCACTTAGACCACTCAGACCACTCAGCCACTCAGCCCACTTAGAAAACGTTCGAAAATGTCGAGAGATTATATGAGAGTCGTCTGGTATAAAAAGGAACGAAACAAATAATCGGTTTCCCAAAAACGAATAATTTGTTTCCTAAAATCAGAATACAGGAAGTTGTAATCGTGAATCAGCAACAGGATGTTGAACGGTCATAATGACCAAGAAGGGAAGGAAATCATTGATGGTATTCCTTGCACGTATAATCTGATCTAAACTTTATCAGATTAAATAATGATTATTGATATCATTAATCACGTAAATATGGAACAATTAAATCCCTTAACGATTGAAATAGGAAAATGAGTTTCCTTCTCCAAAATCTTTCTCAAATGACATTGTCTGATTCTCACACGTGATTTTCAGAATCAGATAATATATTTAATCATTAAATATCATTAGACTGCAATAAGCAAATTTGGAATAATAATTATTCCTTCGTCAGCGCAATAACGCAGAATAGTTTCGCTGTAATGCAGCAAGGTCTTTCTTAAGTGTAACGACACATTGCTTAGGTTGCAGCGTAACATTGCTGCAGGATATCCAAGAAATATTTTGTTTCCAAAATTAAACTTGGAAAGCTAATCTCGCAATATTTAGATGCCAAAACATTTATAATGAGATCATTAAGCTAGATTAAATGAACTTGGACACTCAGACGAATATTCTGAATTAGCCCAAAATAAAATGTGAATATTAGAAAATATGTTTCCATATTTTCAGTGTTTATGCGTAAAATCACAGTAACACTTTACTATAACGTAGCAAACTATAATTGTTACTTGTTGTGGTTCAGCAACACATTTCTCAAGCTCATCACTAAGAATAAGCGAAGTGTTACAGCGACTAGCTTCTCAAGCTCATCATCAAAACCAGGACTAACATTCTCCCCGTTTTTGATGATGACAAAACACGAAGCGCATAGGGAATATATCATAGAGCTTGAAACACAAACTCAACTCCCCCTGAAATTAAGCAAGCTCCCCCTGAGAGTAAGCTGGCAGTAGCAACACACTTCTCCCCCTTTTTGTCATATAAAAAAGAAATGGAGGATAAAATGGAAACTGCATATATACTTGTGCTGCAAAAATTGCAAAGCACCCAAACAAGTTCGAACATCTTAAATGCATTCAAAAGAAATATAGTGGAGAGATACTCAATCCACTTCAAAGTTATTCAAAATGAAGAACTAGAGTTCTCAACATCAGAAACCACAACAAGGAGAGTCATCTCAATCCTCACGCGGGATTTCCTTGACAACAGCCATCATCTCCTCAGTCATTTTCTCCAGCTTAGTCAGCCTTTCACCAAAGCCGTCCATCCTTTCCAGGAGACAATGCCTGGTGAAGTAGATCTCATCACAGATTGTGGCCATGAGCTTGGAGTAAGAGACATCAGCCTGTGCACCTGTGGTGGCCTTCTCGCGTTTAACATGCCTATGCTTTTCAGCAGGAGCAGCTTTGCCGCATACAGAAGCAGCGATCTCTCGCTTGGAAGGCTTCTTAATGAAAGTACCATCAACAAACTGGTATCCCATGCTTTCAATGGAGGCAGCTCCAATAACCTGAGTAGTCCAGGTATCCATTTTGTTCAAAGGAGTAGCATCCTGTCCATAATTTTTCAGAAGAGCCGTGATCACATTTGTAAAAGGAAGGCCCCTGTTCTCATCTTTGATGCAAGAAACCATATGGCTGAAGATAATACTTCCTAGATTTCCAGGAATGCCTTTCTTAAGATGGACCAGCAAGTTCCAATCACGAGGTATGACTGAATTAACACTCCCCACCCTTGGTGCCAAACAAGACATCACCACTTTGTGCAGCATTCTGTTGCTGAAGCTCAAAGAGGTGTTCTGTAAATAGCCAGAGGGTGTGATAGGAACTCCATCATTGATGAGCTGATAGGCTTCCATCTTGCCTTCATTGATCACCCTCAGATTATTGACAAGGTTGGCATTAAAAATGCGGCATATGTCAAAGACAGAGTAAACAAACATTTTTCCATCAACGATGGCCCTAATAAACTTGATGTTTGAATCCTCCTTGTAAAAAGTCAGATTCTCATAGAATTGTTTCACTTTTGAGATAGATACTATCTCATTGAACTCATAGAAGTTTTCCAGCTAAGCCGTTCAAACAGTTCAGCAATGGTCACCTGATGAGCAGTAAGCCAATCAAAGTCCACTCTCTTACAAGCGGTAACATTCCTTGCTTCCAAATTTCTATTTGGCATCAAGTCATCAGCAAGAATTCGATTAATTTCAGCCATAGAGACATACTGGTCCATCTCAGGCAGGAAAACATCAGAGTCCGTAGCAAGCTTTTGCTTTTTAGATCCAGTAGGATCAGATTTCGGAGTACCTGATGAGGAACGCTGTCCCTTGTGCGAGAAGCAACACCAGTGACATAAGAACGTGCTTTCTCAGGGAGATGGACATCAGTAACTTCAATCTCATCCCCAGCATCCTCAGAGAGATCCTTCTCCTTAGGCAACTCTGTCTCCTCATCCTGAGCATATCCTTGTTGCTCGAAGTTTGGTCACCCTCAGAGACAGCATCCACCTTAGTAGGCGAGGAGTCCTCCTTTTCAGGAGTTCTTTGATTTTCTTCCAAAAGTCCTCCTTCCGATTTTTCAACATCAGGGAGAGTTTCCTCATCCACCGATTTTTCAGACACAGTAGCATCGGCCTTGGTCGGAGAGACTTTGTCAGAGGTGCTGACCTTCAAGCCAGCGGAGGGACCCTTAGAGACTTTGACAGGAGTTGTCTTAGCCTTACCAGCGGTGCCGACCTCAGTTGGTGCCGGAGCAACCATGGATTGAACGGGCGTCTCCCCCTCAGAAACAGGGGGTTGTTCCTCAAAACGAGAAACCTTTGAAGTTGCCGCCACAGCCTTGGACCGTTTCTTGAGGGTTGTCTTCCCCTTTCCGGACATTACCGATTTTGGAGCCATGGGTGACGAAAGAGGTTCGAGAGATTTTAGGGTTTTGAGAGAAAATGGGTAAAGAGGAGGTTTCGGTGTGACGGTGAAGAGGAACGGTTAATACAATTGGAAGTTTTCTTTTGATTTTAGAAAGTGGGAACGTGGAGAACATGGAAGGTAAATCACCCAAATTTTGGCAACAAATAATTCTCTACCAAGAGAGAAAATATTATTACGTTTTATCTTATGAGTGAGGATTACAAATTCCTAACTCATCCCATAAATAATTAAACCTCTCTTTATCAAGTGGTTTAGTAAATATGTCAGCAAGCTGTTGCTCAGTATTAATGTACTGAATATCCACATTGCCATTTTGCACATTGTCACGAAGAAAATGATGTCTCAACTCAATATGCGTAGATCTTGAGTGACGGACAGGATTTCGTGATAAATTAATTGCACTTGTGTTGTCACACATTATTGGAATACTATCAAAATGAAGATTGTAATCTTCAAGTTGTTGTCGCATCCAAAGTAATTGAGCGCAGCAACTCGCTGCTGCGACATATTCAGCCTCTGCTGTTGATAAAGCAACAGATGTCTGCTTTTTAGAGAAATAGGAAATCAACGTATTTCCTAGTAATTGACAAGTACCGGATGTGCTTTTTTTATCAATACGACATCCAGCGTAGTCAGCATCTGAATATCCTATAGGATCCAGCAATGATCCTCTGGGATACCACAGGCCTAAACTAACAGTTCCTACGAGGTATCGAAAGATCCTCTTAACTGCAGCAAGATGTGACTCTTTTGGAGCAGACTGATATCTAGCGCATAAGCATACGCTAAACATGATATCAGGTCTCGAAGCAGTAAGATAGAGTAATGATCCTATCATGCTCCTATATGATTTGGAATCAACTTCCTTTCCATCCTCATCTTTCTAAATTTTGGTATTACTGCCAATTGGAGTTGACAGAGGTTTAGCATTCTCAAGAATAAATTTCTTGAGCTACTGTTTGCTGTATTTTTCTTGATGGATAAAAATTCCATCTTTGGTTTGTTTGATTTGAAGTCCAAGAAAGAAAGTTAGTTCTCCCATGAGACTCATTTCAAATTCTCCTTTCATTAGATTAGAGAATTCGGTACATAATTTTTCATTAGTTGAACCAAATATAATGTCGTCAACATATATTTGAGCAACTAGAAGATCAGCATCCTGTTTCTTAAGAAACAAGGCTGTGTTTATTTTTCCACGCTTATATCCTTTCTCAATGAGAAAAGAACTAAGCTTTTCGTACCATGCTCTTGGTGCTTGCTTAAGCCCATACAAGGCTTTAGAGAGCTTATAAACATGATTACGATACTTTGGATCGGTGAATCCAGGAGGTTGTTCAACATACACTTCCTCTTTTAGATCACCATTAAGGAATGCGCTTTTCACATCCATTTGGAAAAGCTTGAAGTCATTATAGCAAGCATACGCTAAGGGTAGACGTATTGCCTCAAGACGTGCTACAGGAGCAAACGTCTCATCATAATCGATACCTTCTTCTTGTGAGTAACCTTTTGCTACAAGTCTAACTTTGTTTCTCACAACATTTCCCGATTCATCAAGTTTATTTCGATAAACCCCTTTTGTTCCAATAATGGAACGATTATTGGGTCTAAGTACTAAACTCCAAATTTTGTTTCTCTCAAATTGGTTCAATTCTTCTTGCATTGCAAGAATCCAATTAGGATCATCAAGCGCATCATCAATGCCTTGAGGTTCATCTTGAGAGATAAAAGCAGAGTGTTCCCAGTACAGACTTGCTGTATGTCGGGTTCGCACTCCTGTGTGCAATGATCCTATTACTTGGTTAATAGGATGTCTTTTCTTATATAAAGGAGGAATACGATCCTCTATCTGTATATCCTGGAAACCACCAGAATCATTTTCAGTGTGTGCAGTAGGCACTTGCTGTACATCTGCTACAGTATTTCCGTTCGGATTATTTTCAGCAAACATATGCTGAGATGTTTCATTTGATACTGTTGTTGATGATTGTGCTACTGCTTCCACAACAACTTCCTCCTGTGTCAGAGAATCATCAACCTTAACATTAATGGACTCTTCAACAGTTAGAGTTCTTTTATTAAAAACTCTATATGCTTTGCTCGTGAGGGAGTATCTTAAGAATATGCCCTCATCAGATCGAGCATCAAACTTTCCGACATCATCTTTGATGGGTCTCAAGATATAGCACTTACTTCCAAATGGATGAAAGTATGAGATATTAGGCTTTCTGCCTTTATATAACTCATAAGGAGTTTTACCTAATGAGTGTCTCAAATGAATACGATTTGAGATGTAGCATGCTGTGCTTACAGCTTCAGCCCAAAGATTTTTAGCAACTTCACTTTCCAGCAACATGGTTCTCGCCATGTCATGTAAGGTTCGATTCTTTCGCTCTACAACTCCATTTTGTTGTGGAGTGTATGGAGTAGAGAAATTATGATTGATACCATATTCATCACAAAATGAAGCAAAGTCATGATTCTCAAATTCAGTACCATGATCCGTTCTTATGCTTCGTAGAGAAACACCTTTCTCATTTTGAAGTTGTTTGACTAAAGTTTCAAAGGTTGCAAACGCATCACTTTTGTGAGCTAAGAATTTAACCCAAGTGAATCTGGAAAAGTCATCTACCACAACTAATCCATAAAATTTACCTCCAAGACTTTGAGTCCTTGTTGGACCAAATAAGTCCATATGAAGTAATTCAAGCGAAGTCTTGCTTGAAATCATATTATTGCTTTTAAAAGATACCTTTGTTTGTTTGCCAATAGCACAAGCATTACATATCTTGTTATTGTCAAACTTGATTTTAGGTAATCCCTTAATAGCATCTTTTCTGGCTAGTTTGGACAGCAAGTCATAGTTTGCGTGTCCCAACCTTCGGTGCCATAGAGTTGCTTCGTCCTTAATGGACATGAGACAATTTTCTCCAGCGGAGATGTTCTTAAAAGACAGGATATAGATGTTTTTCTTGCGTTCACCAATGAAACACGTAACATCATCCCGTGAAACAGTACATGTGTTCTCATTGAAGGCAACATGATAACCCTTATCACACAATTGACTAATACTAATCAAATTGTGCTGAAGTCCTTTGACATAGAGAACTCCTTCAATGGTGACGGAGTCAGAATAACAAATGGTTCCTATTCCTTTAACCATCCCTTTTCCATTATCACCAAAAGTGACAGCACCACCATCCTGGAAAACCAGTGTGGAGAATAAGGAGACATCTCCTGACATGTGCCTCGAACAGCCACTGTCTAAGTACCATACATGGTCCTTAGCGATGAACTTGAAGCATCCCTGAAATAGAGAAAGAACTTAAGTAAGTCGTTTTTTCCATTTGACAATAGAACCATCAACTTTAGAAGAAATGCCACGCATATCATTTCGTTGCACATGACAATTTTTAATGAAATGATCTGGCCTTCTACAGTAGTAGCAAAGTCTAGGTAGCCTTTGAATAATATAATGAGACTCGCCATTCCTAACATGAGGAGGAACATATTTCCCATGAGGTGAATTTTTCTCATTTCCAGAATCATGCATCTTATGCATACATAAATCCGTTTTTCTGTTTGCAGCATCAAGTTGCTGCTGTAGTTCCTCAATCTTTGATTTGGATTCCGAAAGCTTCTTTATTGCTTTCTTAGCCTTTGCTGATAACTCTTCCTTAAGAGAAGCGTTCTCAGCACTCGAGAATTTATTCTCCTTCTTAAGGGCTTTATTGTTTGCGGATAAAGACTCAATTTTATCATAGAGTTCAGAGAAAAGATTCTCAATATCTTCAGCAGATAGATCAGAAGGTGAGAAAGCGTTTACTTTCTCAGTTTCAGCATCAGTTTGCGCCATATAGCAGATGTTTGCTGTTTCGTCATCCTGATCTGATTCCTCATCACTATCACTCCAAGATGCCATCATGGCATTTTTCTTGTATTTTGAAGATTTGCCCTTCTCATTCAAAAGTGGGCAATCTGGTCGCATATGACCAGGTTTGTTGCACTCATAGCATACACCACCTTTACTTTGGTGTGGTTTAGTATTCTTCTTTTTAATATCTCGCTTTCCCTTACAGCGATTTTTGCGAAGATACCTTTTGAATTTCCTTGCCATCAAGGAGACTTCATCCTCAGAATCAGATGAAGATTCATCCTCAGATTCATCGGACATTTCGACATTGCCTTTAAATGCAACAGCATTGGATTTCTTTTCTTCAGTAAACTTGTTCTCATTCTCATAAGCGACAAGAGAACCAAGTAGCTATTGAAGACTTAAGCTCGTTAAATCCTTTGCTTCTTCGATTGCCGTTTTCTTGGCTTCCCAAGTTTTAGGCAAAGAGCGAAGTATCTTTCTGATCAACTCAGAATTAGAAATTGTTTTGCCAAGAGATTCCATGGCATTAGTGATTTCGGTGAGTCTATCAAACATTTGATTAATTGACTCATCCTTTTTCATCTTGAATGCTTCGTATTGAGTTACTAATGCATTCACTTTGGATTTCTTGACTTGTTCTGTTCCATCATAGATCAAAGCAAGTCTATCCCACATTTCTTTCGCAGTCTTACAAGTAGAGACGCAATTAAATTCATTTCCAGCAAGAGCGCACACTAAATAGTGCATTGCTTTAGTATTGAGAGAGATAGTTCTCTTTCTTTCATTCTCATGCCGAATGTCGTTGGGATTAGGTGGAGAAACCGTAAGGTCTCCTTCCATTATAATCTGCCAGCAGTCGGCTTCTTTTGCTCCAATGAACAATTCCATTCTCATTTTCCAATATGAGAAGTGTTGTCCAGCAAAGAGCGGTGGACGTTCGGTCGAATGACCATCAGTCAAGAACATCGACATTCTGCCAAGTACTGAGCAGTACCTTTCTGTGCTTAATATAAGACTTTCAGCAACAAGCTATTCTGATTCAGCAATATGCTGTTTTGGTTCAGCAACAGAGTTTTGTACAAGCAATCACACAGAAAGCTTTCCAGTAAACCTGCTCTGATACCAATTGTTGGATCGTTCAGGAACACTAAGAGGGGGGTGAATTAGTGTTTATAACTTTTTCGCCCTTTCTCAGTGTCAGCGGAAGCGTACTGTATCACAGCAGAACGTTTCTCAGAATGAGAACTGCTTTGCTGTAACCGTTACGACTTAATCGTTGGATTCTCGTACGAGTGTTGCGCAATCGTAAGGGACACAGTAGTTTATAGTGGTTCGGCCTTAATCGACCTACGTCCACTTTCTACCGTAGAGGTGATTCCACTATTTGAAAATAATGGGTGCAAAGAGCCCTTGCACTAGGCGTATGTTTCTCTCACAAAGTGAGATTTAGAATCCTGTACAATAGATGATCACTCCTGGCAACGGTCAGCTCCTCACACAGTGGACGTCTTCTCGTGTCCAGCAGAATGATGCTCACGCTCAGCAGTTGATTGCTCAAAGGATTCGCACACAGCTCGTTGTCGCTTGATATAAGCCTGAAGCAAAGGAATGCTTCGGCACTTGCTTGCTCAGAAGAGGATTTGCACAAAGATCTTGTCTCTCTTTAAGATAAAGCTGCACTTGCTTAAGAGACAACCACAAAGTTGAACCACAAAGACAGAAACCACACAAAAATCACAAAGAAAACCACAAAGACCACTTAGAAGGTATACGTCCTACACTCAGTTCGGACGTGCACGGTTACCACAGCCGTGACTCACTGCACTGTACACTCAGTGCCTAGGGTGGAATTTTCCAATCCGTTGGCTTCCACGCAACCTGCTTTACTAACCCTCTGTATCAGGCGTTCAAGACTTCTGCACAGCACCCCTGTGCTCGGGAGAACCTCTTTTCACTCCGGCGGCGTTCCCAACTCCTGCTCTACCCTACAGGCACGAGACTTCTGGCGCGCACCCGCAAGTGCGTGTCTAACTGCTCAAACTCCGTAGGCTCGAGACTTCCCTGCGAAAAGACACGACAAGAACGGCTTCTTGCGGATGGGTCAGCAACCGGTTACTGCAATCAGCACAGGTATTCACTTAGCTTCCCTCAGACGATTCGACGGCTGCTAGTTGGACGCACCGAGGACACCTAATCCCTCTCACGACGAACAAGGAATCTGAACTCAGCCCCTTGACACCCTCGCACGCAGTTTGCGAGCAATAAGAACCAGGAGACACTTAGCACCTTCCGCTCTCCGTCGACCACTTAGACCACTCAGACCACTCAGCCACTCAGCCCACTTAGAAAACGTTCGAAAACGTCGAGAGATTATATGAGAGTTGTCTGGTATAAAAAGGAACGAAACAAATAATCGGTTTCCCAAGAACGAATAATTTGTTTCCAAAAATCAGAATACAGGAAGCTGTAATCGTGGATCAGCAACAGGATGCTCAACGGTCATACTGACCAAGAAGGGAAGGAAATCATTGATGATATTCCTTGCACGTATAATCTGATCTAAACTTTTTCAGATTAAATAATGATTATTGATATCATTAATCACGTAAATATAGAAAAATTAAATCCCTTAACGATTGAAATAGGAAAATGAGTTTCCTTCTCCAAAATCTTTCTCAAATGACATTGTCTGATTCTCACACGTGATTATCAGAATCAGATAATATATTTAATCATTAAATATAATTAGACTGCAATAAGCAAATCTGGAATAATAATTATTCCTTCGTCAGCGCAATAACGCAGAATAGTTTCGCTGTAATGCAGCAAGGTCTTTCTTAAGTGTAACGACACATTGCTTAGGTTGCAGCGTAACATTGTTGTAGGATATCCAAGAAATATTTTGTTTCCAAAATTATACTTGGAAAGCTAATCTCGCAATATTTAGATGCTTAAACATTTATAATGAGATCATTAAGCTAGATTAAATGAACTTGGACACTCAGACGAATATTCTGAATTAGCCCAAAATAAAATGTGAATATTAGAAAATATGTTTCCATATTTTCAGTGTTTATGCGTAAAATCACAGTAACACTTTACTGTAACGCAGCAAACTGTAATTGTTACTTGCTGTGGTTCAGCAACACATTTCTCAAGCTCATCACTAAGAATAAGCGAAGTGTTACAGCGACTAGCTTCTCAAGCTCATCATCAAAACCAGGACTAACACTTCCCTAACCACTTTTCTAAAATTTCGAAATCAGATATTTCTTGCTCTTCGTAAACCCTGACTAATGCGACATTGCCTTGTCGACTTGACTCGTTCCTACCTTTGTAGACTTGGTTCGAGCTTCTGCCCTCGTACACTTGCTTATGAGTTATACCTTGTAGACTTAGCATGAGGTCATAGACTTACCCTGAACTCCGTTTATACCCAAATACAATATCGGGAAATATTGCTTGCGGGAAGAGCGCCTGAAAAGGTCGGATAGTAACGGGTCTCGGTAGACGGACCGTGAAATCGTAGATTTCTTGTAAACCCTATTCCTCATGGGCTTCTTATAAGTAGAACCAAGGATTTTTGTCATGTCAACACCTCGGATTAGGGCTGTCCTTTGACCATCTTTTTCCCATCCTTCCTCGACTTTAATCCATATTGAGTTTTTCTACCTCGGACTTCATCCCGAATGCAAACCTTTCCTCAGCTTTCTTCTTCTTCATGCTTCCGCTTTCATTGCCTACCGATAAATAATTTGAACAAAAAAAAAAAAAATGAATGCAACAAGTCAACTCTGGGGACGCGGCTAACGTCCCCCAACCATGGGAAACATTTTTCCCCCTTACTCACGCTGGACCGATCGAGGTAGCCCCTGGCGTTGCCAAAATCACGACCGTCATGTGCTCCGTAGCCCCAGGAAAGCTGATCGTCAGAGGTGGTGATGACCGGAGCAAATGACGCAAGGCCGTCTGCAACCACTCCTCAATTTTGAGGAGATCAGGGAGCTTCAATTCAGACGGCTCACTGAAGTACACATCGGGTGACTCCGGTGGGAAGTCCCTGTTGTCTGCCATGGCAAACTGGAGCCTGGTTGCGTAACGGAACTTTCCCTAATGTTGATGCTGCTGTGGGAGTTTCGTGATTATGTGCATGGCGGCTTCCCAATGATCTTCCCTTGTTTTCTGTATACTTGTAAAAATGAAGACTTCGTGGGGCCTAAATTTTGTCTCACCCTACTCATTTCTCATTAAATGATCCAAATGGGATTATCCATATCGATTTGGGCTTAATCAATCTTTGGTTACAATATTTTCTAAGTATGCTCAACGACATGAAGCACAAAACGTTTGCATACCACGGACAAACGTACGTCATTGTGGTCCGGTGCATGGATCGACCCGTGATCGACGGTAGAACCACCAGTCAAAGTGAGATGCTAAGATTTCGAAGAAGCTCAAAGGATGATAGCGGTGACCTGTATGATATAAACCAAATTTTCGTCTAACCGTTCAAATTTTTTAAGAAAAATAATAAGATTTTACGAGACAATGAAAAATGGATAAGACTCATGCAAAATGGATCATTGGCCAAGAAGCCCGGCAAGAAGAAACTTTGAGGAAGCTTCTATCGTCATTTTATTTGAATTATGTCATGGTGAAAATTGATCACAAATCATCATGTATGTATGTTTTGTTTGTGGTCCATGTTTTTTTCTGCTGGAAAGTTGGCAATTTTAGTAACAAAGCCCAAGGGCCTAGACTAGACGCGGGTCTGTTCCGGCGGCAGGAGTGCAGCCATGCCCTTGGCCGGGGAACTTCCCGACCGCGTCTGGTTAGGCCAACCCATGATGTGGACCTGACCGATGCGAGGACTTCTCTTATCTCATTCTGATCGCAGCAGTGAATGAGCCCTTCCGAGCAGACGTGTGACGGCATCATGCTCTTTCCCTCGATTCTCGATATTACGAGCAGGTACCCCGCTCCCGCTCGCTTCTTCATGTGCGCTACCTAGTCCAGCTCGATCCGCTGCCAGGCCTTTTGTCACGGAGAATACACAGATGAACCCCTGCATCGGGGTTACGCAAATCATTCCTGATCGTGCTCATGCCATTTCAATCGAAGATGATCCTCACCTCTTCGGTCAGCTTGATGTCCATTCTGAACCGGGTTTCGTGCGGCATTGGGACGAGTTCGAGGAGCATTTCCGACAACCCAGGAAGGAACCAGAGCCTTACTCCCTGAACTACCTGCAAAGTCTGGCGTTGTTGTTGTTGCTGCCGCTGCATCTCCGTTGAGTTCTCCTTACCCATAGATATACTTCTCCCCTTCACGGATCACAATCAAGATCATGAAACATAAGCTGTGTTCATGAAATCCTGACTCACTTCTTAAGATGAAAGACGGGGGAGATTTACCGAGCTGATGATCTGCTCTGTCTGGACATTGAAGAAAACACGAGGGGATCCAGAGGATGTGGCTGCAGAAAACCAAGCCATGCACCTGGCTGTTATGGCTTCCACACCCATATGCTTATCGTGTGACGGCATGAACAGGATGGAGCTGATGACTGATGATTTACGGTCTGGTAGGTACGTCCCAATCTCCGTCTTCCATTCATACTTCATCCCTTTCTTCCTGTACCTTCCCAAGTCCAGACTCATTTCCGTGGGAACATCCCTCCGAATTGTTGATTGAGAGGTGTACCTTGTAATTCTATACATTGCTCTAAATCGAGATCCTCTAGAACTGCGACATGACGATCATCTGAAGCGGCTCGGATGGTAACTTCCTCTGCATCAATGAACCCTTGACAGGCACGATCCCTACCCTGATCTTCAAAACGCTGTTGCCCCTCCTAATCTTGACCTGTAGACCGTCCACTTCCCCCACGACCTTACTGAGCTGCGTGCTGAAGTTGACCAACACTTGGTAGGAATGAATATCAGTCATCCTCCGCATATCCCACAATGATGTCCCGCGGCAGTGGCATGCTCTCGTTCCAATCCCCTGCTTCTTCCTGCTTCACATGCCTCACACACACAACTCTCTGCGTATTTCTACTACTACTACTACTTCAGCCACTCATTCTTCTGTTTCTTCGTTCTCCACAAGTGTGCTTGCGGACGAGTTTCATAAACAAGACGTTTTGGCGTCAGGAAGGGCTGAAAGCTCCGATGTTTGAAGAAAGCACGGAGGGCACAAGGAATTGGGTTAGGTTTCTATGTTTTTAAGAACATCGCTGAAGCTGGCTGTTCCTCTCTGAGATTACGATATGCAACGGCGAACAATGAATGCGTGCACAAACATCTTAGTATTTGCAGAAGGAAGGAATGGATACAGACAATGTTTCAGTATCAAAACTTGTCTCGCTCAAATTGTCAAGAAGCTTCGAAAACTTTAAAGAATAACTGTTTAATCGAAGAGAACGCACAAACAACTCTCGGTTTAATCATCATCAGCCAAAAGATAAAAGACGCCCCCTCATCTAATAATCAAGTCCCATCACTCGTAATCCTGATTCAATCCGCATTGTCATCTGTTAACTCTGGCGACTCCAAAGGAGATTACATTTACTTCTTGCCGTGCCGACTGTATCTGGGCCCGAATACTCGCCTTTTCTTCTGAATTCAGCATTTCAAACTTTGTACTCAGTCTCATAATCTTGTTGTCGAGGCTCTTTACCTGCGGCGGGAGTCGTGTTATATAGTGCCCATACGAGGCCTTGATTCTACAAGAAATATGTGACAGCTTGGACAGCATCGAGAAGGGGGTTTACCTTCCTGTAAGGCCAACGCCTGACTCCGCCTCTCCTACATATCTTCTTGACGACAGTGGGGCACAACATCAGCCTCTTAGAAGCCTTCTCGATAGGCATGTGGAAGTATGCTGCGATATCAAGGACTGACATCATAGCCGCTCTTTCCCTCTGCATACAGATCTCCCCGTCGCAAATTTATGTCTCGCTTCAGAAGATAAAAGGGAATTCATAAATTTCGCATTACCTGTTCAGCCAGCGACGGCTTCTGCCGGGAAGAGCTCTTCCTCGGTTGAGGTTGAGCAGCGGCTAGCGCTTGATTGACCTCATCGCCATCTGATAAAATACCATGGGAAATGTGTTAATGCCAACTCTCTTTCCATTCAATGAAATCTGCAAAAAAAATGCAGAAACAAGACTGTACCGGAATCGGTGGCCTCATCAAAGAAGTCCTCTGAGTTCAAGGGATCCTCCATTAGCCCGACACAAATGGCTTCATAGTATGGGGTAAGCGGATCCTCCAGCATTATGTACCTGCCCAGCCTCCTTTCCTCCATGTATTGCTGCAGGAATTCCTTCACTTCCCCTAAGCTTCTCTTGGTAAAGCTGCGAAATCGAGCCACCATCGACCACTCCATTACTTAAAATTCCCCATAGAATCAAGCATAATAACGAGACGACAAGAAATATGTCCATCGTAAGACACATACTCGAACATCTCATAAGGTTTGCTTCTAGACGGCATTCCATGATAGTAACTGTTCTCCAGTATTCCATGACAGATGATCCCGACTCTTCCATGCAGTTCGAGTTTCGCCGTTTGATTGCCTTCGGCACAAAGAAACAAAATCAAAAGATCCCCTTCGTACTTTTGGCTAAACATTCATTACTTACTCACCGTCAGTATGAGTGATGTGACGAAGAACATGGCAACAAGTACAGCTATACGTCGGCGGAGTTTCGGGGAGAATCACCACGGGTCTCTTAAAATTAATACCTGCAACATCCTTACCGATGAAGTCCATCTCTTCTGAATCTCCCACAGGCATGGAGCAATGATCGGTCACAGTCCCGGAACGACCAGCGAGGGTATTCCCCACCTCTATGTTGCCCATTGGGGTATCGCTTCCATTGCTGCTACCGGCACTAGCAGAGGCATCATCAGTGCCGTCACAGGTTTTGGCAATGTTAGCCCCTTGGGCAAAGCTCCACAGGGCACGGTCATCGAACCGGTCTGGGGGTCTGGCTTCACCTGTGGTCGTGATCACTGCCGGGGTAGGAGGAGCGGCAGAGGCGGGGTCGGGGGTGCATTCGGCTGGGACTTGCGGTGGCGGTAACTGGCCAGATTGGATGTAATTTGTCGGTGGAAGGGAGATGTTCGGCCGGGTGAGATCGGAGAGGGTCGGGTTATGGGTCTGGAAGTACTGGAGGAGAGGTTCGCCGTAGGGGATGATGGGATCATGGGGATCATGGTAGGGGACGATGTCACTCGGGTCCAGCATTGCCACATGAGACCGACAGATTTCTCGAGCACCGATTGGCCGGTGCTCGAGAAAAAAAGAAAGTGACCCTTCACATCGCACAGGGAGCGAGTACCGGACGTGGATTTATAAGGTGCGGACTTGGGGAAGAAGGAGTTAGTTATTCTTATTTTGAAAAAGTTAGTGGGAAAGACAGTTGTGTTCTCGGACAGTTATGTCGTTTGGTTGAACAGGCACCGGCAGTTTGGAGAGGAGAAAAATGATTTGTCTAAAAACACTATTCTATCAAATTCAAATATTAATAGTTGTGATATTTTGCCACTGAAATTATTCGTTTGCATTTTAATTATTTTTTATTGTGTTATCCTAAAAAACATAAAATAAAGTTTATCTTCATAAAAATAAAAGAGTTGAGGCAAATGTCACAATAACATTCTTGAAAATTTCATTTTTTTAAAATAACACATTTATTTTAATAATTAACGTGATTAATTTAAAATTTTAAAAAATAAGAATATATATTTAGGGGTGAGCAGGTTCCAGGTTTTCCGGTTCCGGATGTGGAACCTAAAACTTACCTTATAATGCCGGATTCTTAATTTTTAGAACATAAAATCTACACTATTAATTAAAGGCTCACCCAAGAACCTACCCTATTAATTCTGGTATAGGTTTCGGTTCCGCCAACGGCGTTGTCCTCTGACTTTCGATTCCGATTCCATCAACGGCATCGCCCTTCACTCTCGATTATAGTTCCGTCAACAGCGTCATTGTTCGCTCCGTGTTCGCGTCGAAAACGGATCACGTCGAAAATATTTAGCAATAATACTCATAGGTTTTCAGATGTGGTCGCCAGTAAGTAAATGAAATAGATTAAATCAAATATACGAAGTCTTACAATAATAAAAAGGTGCTTACAGCCATAAAAATAAAATAAGGACGGAGGTGCAACGTCGTAGACTTGCTGCTGGACGCTGCAGGCTGAGAGGATAATGAGGCAAGGTCGTAGACTTGCTGCTGAATGCCGCAGTCTTGCGAATCTGGGTGATGGGGACATCGTAGACTTGACGCTGGGTGCTGTGGACTTGTGAATCTAGGCGATGACGTCGTAGACTTAATAACAGAGTGCTGTAGACTTGCGACTCTAGATGGCGAAAACTGGTTGTTGGGCTTGGTGAATGGAATGTGGCCGTGAATGGTGGCGGATGTGGATACCAAGGCTACGGTTGCTCACCCTGGTGGCGGAGTCGAAGGCCAAGGTGTTTTGCCGGGACTACGGTGGCTCGTCCTGGCAGTGGAATGCTGGCGGGGATTTATTACCAAAGCTACAGTTGCTCACTCTGGTGGTGGAAGTGAATGCGGAGTTTGGTTGTTGGAGCTACGGTTGCTCACTTTGACGGTGGAAGTGATGACCAATGAAACCTCAAGAGTTTCGCCCAGGTTAGGGAATCCTAACAACTAAGGGGTGACGAGCAAATAAAACTTCTGTTGGCTGAATTGATCGTGAATTTTCCAAGGAAAGATCTCCTCCCTTTTATACCCGGTCTGTTACGACCTCTGAAGATTCTCAAATCTAAACCACCCTCTAGATCTCGGAGTCAATAAACTATCCTCTAAGACGTGCCACTCGTGCAGACGTGGGTTGTAGTCTCCACTGACTTCGGAGTTAATAAACCGTCCTTTGAGACGTGTGACCTGTGCAGATGTGGGCCGTAGACTCCCACTGATCTCGGGGTCACTAATCAGTCATGTAGTTTGTGTAGATTGGGGCTATAGGCCTGGCGCGAGCGTCCCGTCTTTTCTCTCATGGGCGCCGCGTCCTACTGTGGGCTTTGTCAAAGAATAGGCCCAAGATAGTCCATCATGTCAACATAAGCCCCCCCTATTTTTGCTGAGAGGACTTCTGTCGCCTGAGCACTTCTGACATTTGCTTGCATCGAAAGAAAACCCTTCGTCTTCTTCCCTCAAGCTTTCTTGAAAACCCTTATAGACTTTATGAAACCCTCGTTTCTTGCCTTGATCATGTCTACTCTTGCTGCTTTCCAATGGCACTCCCAGCGCGCTGGACCCTCCGGCATGGTCCAGACTGGCGACAATGGGCTGACATTGGGTCCTGTTCTTGACCCTGGCGTGGTACCCCATGAGTACCTACTCACGGAGTCCCCCATCCCCATCTGCCGGGAGGATTTTGCGGACCCCCTGAACTGGGAGAAGAAGAGCGGCTTCCTCTGCTTCCCCTCCGTCGAGAAGCCAGTGGTGCATAAGTGGTTTTCCACTTGGCTTGGGAAGCTAGAGTACAGGCTGAAGGTTTATGGCCTCTGGTCGTTCGTCAGGCTGTCCCTAGTCGCGAAGCGCTACGACCCTCGGGTATGTGCCAGTCTGCTTCTGTTTTGGAACGACTCGGTGAACTGCTTCTACTTCCCCGAGGGTCTTATGACCATAACCCTGGAGGACATCTACTTCTTGACGGGGAGCTACGTGGTCGGCGTCCCCGTCCGCGTCCATCCTGTAGACAACCACCACCACCCCATCGAAATGCTCCAGATTTTGAGCACGGCGAGGAGGCACCTGGAAATGATTGAAGGTCAGTCTCCTGCCGTCTGGGGAAAGGCTGAAGGGTTGAGTTCTTCAGCATCTGGCTAAGCAAGTACGTGTTTTGCTTCATCGACAAGCGCGTGCCGAAGTTGGTTTATGGGGTCGCCATCTTCTTGAGCTCGGCCTCTAGCCAGATTGCTTGGGCCTCGTTTCTATTGGGGTTGGTCTACCAGGGGCTGCACAAGGCGACGATGTACAACAGCCCCTTCCCAAGATATCCAGCCGGCGGCCCCCTGTAGCTAGTGCATCTGTGGTCCTGCCTGTGGATGCCAAGGCTCATAGGGTACCTGATGGCCTCCGGCGCCACTCCAGTTGCGTGCTACGGGACGCACATGCTGGAGTCCTGCTGTCGGTCCAAGGACCAGTGGCTGTATGCCTCCGTGACAGGGCATATACGTCACATTGTAGATACCGGGCGGGGTGAGCACCGCAACTGGGTCCCCTTTCTTGCCGGCCACCCAATTTTGAGGCGCTGACAGAAGCTCACCCCGGGCTTATATTGGGACTCGGTTTTGACCAGCAGGGACTTGGTCTGTGTGTCAGAGGGGGTTTTTCCTTCGAAGTCTACAACCTCCAGCTCTGTGCAAGGCAGGTCGGCTTTGTACAGAGCTTTTCGGTGCCCTTCTCCGACACCTCCAACGTCCCGATCAACACGAGGGTTTCCAGCATTTTTTCCAAGGAATCCCTCCAGTCCTCGATGAGTCTCCTGGCCAGGAAGACAGAGATCTAGCAGATGGAGTTTTCTTTTGAGTCTACCCCAGTTTTTGGCGACAGAATTATTTACTGTTCAGTGGGCAGTTACATTTGACATCCTGCTGAAGAGGATGTCATTCCTTCAGACCTCCAAGGAGCCGGATCTCTACCTATCCTCCGACATGATGCTGGAGACAGGACAGAGGCCACCTCCTGGTATAGAATTATACTCATCTTCCCTGCCCTTTGAATTGAGAATTCTTATTTGATATAAATTGCAGTCTTGAGTGTAGACTCGGGGGAATCTTCACCAGAGAGCGGCCCTCCTCCGCCGACTAGGCGTTTAACTCGTCTACGCCAGCAGGCTCTTGCCTCTACAGACAAAAAGGTCGAGCAGGGAGCGGCCAGCAAGCGCAGAGCTCCTACCCCTAAGTCCTCTGATTCCGAGGACGTACTGATCTTCGTCTCCTTCAAACGTCGCCGTCCCGCCATCCAGGACCCGGTTCCCATCTCTGTCAGGGCCCCGGAGCCTTCAGGGACCTCTTCTGTGAGGTATGCGACGCTTTTTACTATTGAGTACTGTGACCTTTCTTTAATTAACCGTATGGCATTGTTTTCAGGAAAACGACCACGACTCTGAGCCCACCTCTTCTAATTCCTCAAGCGGCTGAGTCTTCTCGAGAAGCGGTACGTAATCTCGTGTCTACGCCATTTCCTGTTTTAAAGCCTAAAACACTTTATTCTCTTTCCAGGGTCCAAATCAGTCCGGGGAATCCGACCCTGAGGAAGAAGCTTCCGATGAAGCCAATATGCCTCCTCCTTCTGAGGTATGCATGGCCGGTGTAGACTTTGCTTTTTTAGTTTCTATATTGATGTTAAATTTCGATTTGTAGACTAGTCCTTCCCCAATCCCGTAAGTCCCAGCTGCTGAGGAGCAGGAGGCCCCTGTTGTTACAACAGAGACTGCCGTTCCAGAGGTGGTAGGTGCGACAGGCACTAACCCTGCTGCTGCTGCAGGTCCATCATCGGCCAGCCGACCTCCCAGCCAGCCGTCAAGTGGGACACCTGGGGAAGGAACTCCAAGCTGCCTGAGTGACTTTGATCGCCTGATGGTGAATGTGGACCGTGTTGGGAGGCTCCTTCGCATTGAGACCTTCTCTGAGGACCAGTTTAAGGACCTTCAGAGCTGCATCAAGGAGATCGAGGACTCCCCAGCCACCACTGTCGAGATGCAGGCAGCTTGTGAGGAATTTAGGAGGCAATTCTGGACCGAGTGGCCGGCGTACATACAGGACCTTGAGGCGGTTCGTGGTGCCAAGTCTAGGATTGCCGACTCCCTAAAGAAGCGTGCGGAGGGAGAGCTGATGTGAAGCTTCTCAGGGGGCAGAGGGATGATTTGACTCGCCAGCTTGCGCAGGTCCAGGCCAGGATTGTCGACCTTTTGGCTCTTGAGAAAGATCTCAAGGAACGGGCCTCTGTGGTGGACTCCTTGCTCGCAGGCAGATCTGCTCATGCCTCTGAAAAGCAGGACCAAGATGAACTGAAGTCTTGGTTTCGACAGAGGAATGAACTCACCACCAAGAGGACCCAAGCCAAGGTTCTGACTTTCCTGTTCGTGGAAGCAGGACACGGAGTGCCTAGGCCAAGCGCAGCGAGCTCAAGCTGGCGGTGATGTCTTAGTTTTTTTCTTTTCTCTAAGGTCTCAAGGGATGACACCCTTAAAACAAACTCGTTCTTTATTTTTTACCAACTGTAGACTAGCCAAGGGATGACACCCTCTAAACAAACTCTTTAGTCTACAGCTAGAGTATACTTGTAAATTCAATTCTTAGCAATTTATTCCCATATAAATGGGAAGAGTTTACTCAGAATCTTCTTGTGAGATTCCCAAATGATCTGCCTATAGTGTTTCAGGTACTTGCCATTAATTTTTAGAGGTTATCTGACTCCTTCAAGGGTCGACAATCTGTAGCTATTTGCCGAGAAGTTCTCGCTAACCTGATACGGCCATTCCCAACTCGGAGACCATTTTTCCAGAATCTGGTCTTTAGACTTTAAGGGTAAAATCATTTTCTAGACCAAGTTGCCGATTTGAAAGTGCTTATGAACAACTTTCTTGTTGTAGTGACGCGCTATTCTTTGCTTGTGTACCTCTATCTTGTCTACAACCTCCAGTCTTTTTCTTTCCAACTCTTCCAAGGCTATATGCATAGCTTCGTCTTGTAGACAAGGTTGGCTGACACGAAGCGACTTGTACCTCATTTCAATGGGTAACACCGCGTCATGGCCGTAGACTAACGCAATGGAGTTTCCCCGGTGCTTTCACGCTTAGTGACTCTTAGAGCCCATAGTGTATCATTCAGTACTCCATGCCATTTCTTCGAGTTAAGTCCGACCATATTTTGAATGTTGTTTTTAATTAATTTATTGGAGGCTTTAGCCTGTCCATTCGCTTGAGGATAATATGGAGTGAAATTCACGATTGAGAAGCCAAACTCTTCGGCAAATTCCCTCACTCTTGAATTGTTAAAAACCGTCCCGTTGTCTACAACAATGTTCTGGGGAATGCCGAACCAATAAACAATACAAGTCTGTAGAAAACTAATGACTTCATTATGGTCAATTTTCTTGTAGACTTGTGCTTCTACCCACTTGGTGAAGTAGTCTGTTGCTACTAAGATAAACGCATCCCATCGACTAGAGTGAGGATGAATTTCCCCTATCACATCTAAAACCTAGGTCCTGAAAGGCCAAAGTTTGATCACAGGGGTAAGTTCAGCTGCTGGATTACGAGTTATCGGGCCATGTCGTTGGCATTCTTGACATCCTTTGGCCATTTCAATGCAATTTTTCATCATTGACGGCCAGCAAAAACCATGTCTACGAATAATCCAACACATTTTTACCCCTCCCTAGTGTGACCCACAGAGTCCCTCGTGGGTCTCCAACATTATTGGAGTAGCTTCATCTAAGTCTACGCATCTTAAAAGGACTCCGCTTGTATCCTTCCTATAGAGTACACCGTCCAAGAGGACGTATGACATCGCCTGAACTTTGATTCCCTGTTTGGCCTCTTGACTGGGGTCTATAAGAAGTCTACTATTGGTTTCCTCTAGTCTTTATCTTGGCTCATTATGTCTACGGCCATGATATTGTTTTCTGACTATAGATGCGATCCCATTTCGGGTATGTTACCCTGTTCTGTCCTGTTTTTGTATCCTGAAGCTAACTACGCTAGGCTATTAGCTACTACATTTTCATCACGTCCCACAAATTGAAAAGTGTATCTTCAAATCGTGCACTAGCCGCTGTACTGTCTCGAAATGAGCAGTAGCTTGCCTTGACATGTACATTCTTTATTAACTTGGTTAATGATTAACTGAGAATCTCCCCTGACATGGGCTTGCTTTGCCTTTAGTGCCATGAGTTCCTTCAGTACTGTTATCAATGCTTCATACTCTGAAGCATTGTTAGTAGGTATTACCTGTAGACGAAAGGCTAGTTTGATGTCTTTACCCATCGGGGATATTATATGAACTCCTATCTCAGCTCCATTCTTAGTGGACGAGCCATCAAACCACGCCTGCCAGACCTCTTCGGTCGCTTCTTCTTGTTCTATAGACAAGGCCGGGTCATGGTCGACTAGAAAATCAGCTAGTGCTTGTCCCTTGACTGACTGTTGAGACTTATATCTCAGATCATATGGAGACAGAATTAAGCTCCATTTGCTAACCCGTCCACTTAGTAATGGACTTTCAAAGAAATATTTGATGATGGGCGACTTGGATACGACGTAGACTTCGCTGCTCCCGATGTAATGTCTATGTTTCATGACGGCATAAAATTCCGATAGACACAACTTTTCCTTTGGAGTATACCTGATCTCAATTGGTGTCAATTGCCTTGACTAGTAATAAACGGCCCTTTCACGTCCACTCTCATCCATCTGCGCCAGCAAAGCCCCTATGGTCGTTTCAGTGGCAGCTACATAGAGAATGAAGGGTCTCCCGTACTGCGGGGGTATCAGGACTGGTGGATGCGTTAAATGCTTTTTCAAGGCATTGAATGCTTCCTCGTGCTTCTTTGTCCACTTGTAATCATTCTTCCCTCTTAATAGGTTAGCAAACGCCTCAGTCTTTCCTGCGACATTTCCGATGAATATACGTAGGTAATTCACTCTTCCAAGGAAAGCTTGTAATTCCTTTTTGCTTCTTGGTGGTGCTAGATTCTGGATGGCTTTTACCTTATTTTGATCGACTTCAATGCCACGTTGATGTACTAGGAAACCCAAAAATTGCCCCGCTTTAACTCCAAAGGCGCATTTAAGTGGGTTTAGTTTAAGTTGATGTTTTCTCATTTTCATGAAAGCATTTCTAAGATGGTCGACATGAAGTTCTTCCTTTGTCGACTATATCGTCGATGTAGACTTCCACTGTCTTACTAAGAGAAGCATCAAATATAGCATTCATTGCCCGCTGATAGGTGGCACCAGCATTCTTCAGTCCGAATGGCATTACTACCCATTCGAATATTCCTAAAGGACATCTGAATGCTGTTTTATGTATATCCTCCTCTACGATAAAGATCTGGTTATAACCAGAGAACCCATCCATGAAGGACATAATCTGGTGCCCTGCTGTCTTGTCTATAAGGTCATCCGCGACAGGCATAGGGTACTCATCCTTTGGAGTAGCACGGTTCAAATCTCTAAAGTCTATACAGACTCTGATTTTGCCGTTCTTTTTTAATACGGGTACGATACTAGAAATCCACTCTGTATATCGTGACGTCCTTATGTACCCCGCTCGAAAAAGCTTTTTAACTTTTTTAAAGACTAGTTGTATCACTTCCCTAGTCATGCGCCTTGGTGCTTGCTGCACCGGCTTAAAATCTTTCTTGATGGGAAGAGTATGTTCCACTAGTCTGCGGTCTAACCCTGGCATCTCAGTATAATCCCAGGCGAAGTAGCCATTAAATTCTTCCAGTACTCCTTTAATCGCATAAAAAAGTTCTTTATTAACAGAAGAACTGATAAAAAGAATCCTAGGAGAAGTCTCGCTTCCCAAATTGATGCTAATTAACGGGTCACACAGGGTCATTAAAGACTCCGTCCCTCGGTTCCACCTAAATCGATAGACACGGGCTTATTACAAGCGTTAGGCGCTCTAAGCGCTTCTGAGTTTATTGAAAACCAAGAGATGGGTTGTCTACAGCAATGGTGTCCCTGGTAAACTTGAAGTCGTCGAAGGACATCGGCGACTGCTTCGGTTCTTTCTTCATTCTGGTCCATAGGTCCCTTCTTTCAGGAGTCTATTGGGCTCCAACTCCGCGACAGCATTTTGCTGGTTTTTTCCAACTTCGTTTTCATTTTGGCCGTTCGCCTCTCTCCTTACGGGGTTTTCATCCGAATTGACTTCTTGCAGGACTTCCTCTATGTCCTTCGTGGTAAGCTCGTCTCCCCATCCAGATGGAACGACTGGGTCTGTCTCTGGCTTAGGGTGTGACGTCCCATAATCCACAATGTAATCAAACTTTCTAGTTGGTTGGCCATGGGGACCAACAGTAGGGTCGCCTAGCTTATAGCGTTGCTCCAGCGTAAGGTTCTTGACAGTCTTACTTGTTTCTACATGCAAGACACCTTTGTCACAATAAGAGTATTCATCAGCCTTAATAATCTCAACTTCAGAGTCAATCCATAACATCAACTCTCTATGTAAAGTAGAAGGAATAGCTGCAGCTTTATGGAGCCAATCACAGCCCAACAAAGCATTAAAAGTAGGAACTATATCTATCACAAAGAAAGCAGTTTCTTTTCCCTGGCGACCCACTTCTAGGTGGACAGAGAAAACCCCTAGACATTCAGATTTCCTACCGTTAAAGCCACTCACTGCGACATTGGTTTTAACCAAGTCATGAGGCTTATATCCAAGCATTTTAAACCTGGACAAAGGAAGCACGTTTATCGTTGCTCCATTGTCTACAAGGACCCGACTCACCACAGTGATGTACAAAGAGTGCATGTGTTGTTTCATGCTATCAGATGGTTTCTCCAGCCAATGAAGTGGGAAACCTGCCGGATAAGCTGGTGAACAAGGAAGAGGCACCTTACCTCTTACGGTTTCCACTTTTCGATTATTAGCGAAGTCTACAAGCAAGGTGAGAGCGTTACAGCTCACAATTGGCCTCTTTTCGCCATTAACATCGCTTGGGATTTCACTCCGAAGGGGAGTGTAATCAAAACTTCAGCCAGGCCCTTCTGAATGGTTTCTAGACTCAATATGCTATGCTTCAGTGTTCAATCCCTTTGTAGACACTCTGGCAGGTAAAGCGGCCCCTGAGAGGGTAGGCCTAGGCCTCGTAGAGACGTGACTTAGACGACTGTCCCTTCTCTTTCGAGCCCTTGGTGGCAAAGAGGTCTTACCAACTACTTTCTGCCAATGTTTCGAGGGGTTAACCGCTTTAATTACCCTTGATTTCTTAGAACCAAGGAAAGATTGACATACCTCGACAAAGTCTCCAACGAATGGATCGTATCCCCTTACTGTCCGCGTTGGTACCTGTTGCGTTTCTGAATAACTGTTAGTTTCACAAGTACCTATGGCTGTAGAGTGAACGGGTTTGACCACGATCTCTCCATTCGAAGATAAGTCCACAAGCTTGAGGAAGTAGTTGACACAACAGGGGATGTAGAGTTAAGTGATCAGGATCCTGTTATGAGCTATTAGCTTGCATTTCTGACAGAGCATCCTTTCGTCAAGGAACTGAGCTATCGGTGATCCTGTCCGGAGTGCCTGGATGTCTACTTTAGACGTTCTTATCTCGGCTTGCCCCCTTTCTCCTATGGCCTTTCGACCCACTGAGTCTTGCTAAGGACATCCCCTTCTACAGCTCCAGAGCGGGATTCGTCGGTGTGACCGTTTCTTTCCTGTCCTAGCTTTGCCCCTTGTTGGACAGATGAGTCATTAAACTCCAGATGTCGTTTGGGGCGCTCAAAAGTACGGAGCTGTTGTTTAGGTGCTCTGCCTCGACCATGGGGACCACCTCTTCCTCCCCGGATAGCTGGTTTGCGTTCCGCGCTTGGGGGACTTTTGAAACCTCTCTGTGAGCTATTAGAGGCACTTCGTGAACTCGGGGAAACTATTCCCATTGCCACCTCCTCGAGCGGGGTCAAATCATACTAGGCATCCCCCTGATTGTTCTGCAGATACTTCCTGAAAGTATTGCATATATCAATGGTGTGCGTGTCATCCATATGCCAACAGCAGAGGTTGGATGCCACTTCCTTATCTGGACAGGGGACTACACCCTTGTCAACCAAGCGGCGGAAGAGGGCATTCGCTATCATGGTCTCCTCGGGGATCTTTATGTCCTGTAGGGAAAAATCAGTATTAGTCTCGTTGAAGTTGATGTCTACATCAGAAACATCGAACATATGAATGGCAATTTCATCATCAAAAGGCCTGTCGTCGACCATAGTGACTTCGTCTACTTCAGGGAAGTATAATTCTTTTGACTCTATAAGGTCTTGAATCATGTTCCTACATGATAGACAATCCTTGGTCGTATGTGTGAACGAACCATGCCACTTGCAATAATTCCTAGTTTTCTCTCTTTCTGTCTGAGGGGCTCTGTGGCCCGATTTGAGCTTAATCCACTTTCGTTGGACAAGCCAATCAAAAATTGCATCCGCCTTATCTAGTCGAAAGAATACTTTCTTTCTTCACCAGATTTCTGGGATGCTTTTGCTTTTGAGTTTTTCCTTGCTCACAAACCGTTGCTTCGCCTTTCACGAACTCGGCCATGTCTACTTCAAAGGTTTCCAACTGATATGCGTGTCTAGACTAAGCCTCTTCCATCAGCAACTGATGATAGTTCGCTCTCCTAGCCAAGTCATAAAGATCATTGAACCTTTCCCCTTGTAACTTCTTCTTGAAAGGCATAAACAAGGCACTTAACGCGATCATTAGCTGATCCCTTTTAGGAATTGTAGGTCTACAGCGAAGCAGCGCTTTTCGCAAACGCATGAGGAACTGTCCTGGGTGTTCCCCGACGGTTTGTCTAAGCCGCATCACTTCAACGATTGACATGGGTGTGTCTAGCTGAGCAAATGGTTTCATAAAGAAAGACTGCATTTCCGCCCATGATGTTACTGACCCAGGAGGTAAACTTGCATACCATGTGAAAGCATCTCCCGTGAGTGAAGTCGGGAATAATTTCAACTTCCAAAAGTCATTGGCTGCAGCGTCTCCTGCTTGATGAGTGAACTGGGCTATGTGCTCTATAGGCGTCATCTCATCCTCCCCTGAAAAACGGGTGAAATCAGGTACTCTGTATTAAGGGAAAAGTCTCTATCGATGTAGGCAGGGTATGGACTCCTGTATAGACCAGGATCGTCCTGCCTGACAGCCCCAGGTATAGACCATCTGCTCCAAGACTTGAACGATTGTCTCCCTCAGATTATGTGGTGGTACGTGATCGAACTGTTCTCGTACATAGTCCTGGTTCACTTTCTCTGGGGATAAGGCACCCTCGCGGTGGTTCGAGATGGCTGTGGGTTTACCGAGACATTCGTGTAGAAGCTTTCCCCCGTGGTAGACTTCCTATGGCTGGAGTTTCCCTGAAGGTATCTCCTCTACATGTGCTTTACCAGGTCGACGAGGGTGTATGCCACTTGCATATCTGTTTGTTTCACCCTACGCCTCTACATCATCGTCTACAGGGTTCACTGCATACACAGCATTTGCCCTCCAAGACGTAGGAGATCGAGAGGTAGTAGGCCTCGAGGGGGACATCCTGTCCCTATTGCAGACCTCTGTAGCGTGTTGGTTAGCGTCGTTCCAAGGCTCATCCTCCTGGAACGACACATTGCGCCCTTCTGCGTGCCAGGCTCCCATGAAAGAATTCTCCCTGTCTATGGGGGCGCTTGGCCTTGCAATAGCATTTGGCCTATTCAAAGCGCTGAGTTGCTCCAAAATCTGATTCATATTGTCTTGCAATCTAGTGACATGGCTGTCCATCAGGTTCCTCATATCGTTGAATTCTTTATGGAATTCAAGCCCGGATATAAACTCAAAAGGAGTATGTACCCCGGAATCAGGTTGATTTGCAGTTTCTTGGCTTCCTAGAGCCGCATTCTCGACATTTAAGTCTCCCGCTATAAGCTGATCATCTCCATCTAATGGAGGTGGAAGGTCGCGATTAGCTCCGCTCCTGGTACTTTTTGCCATCTGTAAACTTTAAGCTTTTCGTTCTCCCACTTGGGTAGGCTCACCCAAGAACCTACCCTACTAATTCTGGTATAGGTTTCGGTTCCGCCAACGCCGTTGTCCTCTGACTTTCGATTCCAGTTCCGTCAACGGCATCGCCCTTCACTCTCGATTATAGTTCCGTCAACAGCGTCATTGTTCGCTCCGTGTTCGCGTCGAAAACAGATCACGTTGAAAATATTTAGCAATAATACTCACAGGTTTTCAGATGTGGTCGCCAGTAAGTAAATGAAATAGATTAAATCGAATATACGAAGTCTTACAATAATAAAAAGGTGCTTACAGCCATAAAAATAAAATAAGGACGGAGGTACAACGTCGTAGACTTGCTGCTGGACGCTGCAGGCTGAGAGGATAATGAGGCAAGGTCGTAGACTTGCTGCTGAATGCCGCAGTCTTGCGAATCTGGGTGATGGGGACGTCGTAGACTTGACGCTGGGTGCTGTGGACTTGTGAATCTAGGCGATGACGTCGTAGACTTAATAACAGAGTGCTGTAGACTTGCGACTCTAGATGGTGAAAACTGGTTGCTGGGCTTGGTGAATGGAATGTGGCCGTGAATGGTGGCGGATGTGGATACCAAGGCTACGGTTGCTCACCCTGGTGGCGGAGTCGAAGGTGGAGTTGTTTTGCCGGGACTACGGTGGCTCGTCCTGGCGATGGAATGCTGGCGGGGATTTGTTACCAGAACGGTTGCTCACTCTGGTGGTGGAAGTGAAGGCGGAGTTTGGTTGTCGGAGCTAAGGTTGCTCACTCTGACGGTAGAAGTGATGACCAATGAAACCTCAAGAGTTTCGCCCAGGTCGGGGAATCCTAACAACTAAGGGGTGACGAGCAAATAAAGCTTCTGTTGGCTGAATTGATTGTGAATTTTCCAAGGAAAGATCTCCTCCTTTTTATACCCGGTCTGTTACGACCTCTGAAGATCCTCTAAACTAAACCACCCCCATGGATCTCGGAGTCAACAAACTGTCCTCTAAGACGTGCCACTCGTGCGGACGTGGGTTGTAGACTCCACTGACTTCGGAGTTAATAAACCGTCCTTTGAGACGTGTGACCTGTGCAGACGTGGGCCGTAGACTCCCACTGATCTCGGGGTCACTAATCAGTCATGTAGTTCGTGTAAATTGGGGCTATAGGCCTGGCGTGAGCGTCCCGTCTTTTCTCTGATGGGCGCCGCGTCCTACTGTGGGTTTTGTCAGAGAATAGGCCCAAGATAGTTCATCATGTCAACACTTCGGAAGTGACCACGGACAAGGCGGATCCAAACACGTTGGAAATCTCTGGCACTACGAGTAACTGGTGCTCGGAGGTTTGTTGAATGTGTGGTCGCCGTATGAATGAAAAGAGAGAAAGAAAGACAGCGGACGAACACCCTTAAGCAGAAGCACTTACAGATGTCATCGACGATGCCTTTGGAGAGAAGCAAGAACGTAGGAGCACGGAGATTATGGTAATGAAATATTGCACATATATTACGTTTCCTTTGTCACCAGTCTTCATGGAATATCTTCTTTCCATTTGAGCAAACTTGGCAATAAATTCATTCTAAATCCTGAGATCATCTGGAATCTTCCTTAACAGCCACTGATCGATGCATCGCCCATTGGCCTTTGCCGTAGAGTTTCCTTGTTCGCCCAGTTAGCTACGTTTGTCGCTTTGCTGACCCTTGTCGCCTGTAGCTTAATGACTGCTTCGCTCAGCAAGCATTCGTCTGGTGTATTTTCGTGGTCACCTCCTTACTGGGTTTCCTGTTCCTTGGGCCTGTATTCTAAACCGTTGATCCATAGATAAAGCCGAAATCTGTGGCCCAGAATTTTTGTAGTTAAATAGTCGCCTCATGAGTGGTTACTGTTTCGATTCCAATTAAGACGTCCCTACGCAAAAAACGTTAATGAATAAAACATTTATATTCGAATTTATCAATATCTAATTCTTGTCCACGTTTATTTAATATTTATACATATGCCCGTTAAATAAACTTCATAAAAAGAGTCGATACCATTTTCGAGAATGGAATTGTTTTGTAAATTACATTTTCGAAAATATATAATATATTCTTTATTAATTATTTTTTAAATTCTTAAAACCACCCATAAAAATATATCTCCAACATTGCTAAGACTCATAAATCAATTATGATTAAGATTTTTGGATTTTTTCATGTTAATAAAAAGTCATTTTCGTTGTACTTTGTCAAACATGAAAATATTTTCATTGAATATATCTCCAACACCTTGCCGAGATTTCCCCTTTATTAGTGCATGACATGAATTATATGTCTAGGATAATTGTGTGATAAGATAGAGAGGTATGAAGTGAAGGAAATGATTGTATAGTTGAGAGAGTTTTGATTATTTGGAGAATAATTTTATTCGAGAAGAATTTGGAGAAAATGAAGTCATCACTGCTCCACACCAAGACCCACAACCTCAAACCCCTCTTCCGTTTCCATCCCACCAAACCCATCTCTTTCCCTCCCGCCACCCCCAAACCCAGACCACCAATCCTGTTCGACAAGCCCTTCTCCAACCTAAAGATGGCATCTTGCTTCAGTCCTGAGCGGTCGAGGTCTCCCCCAGCTATCCCTCAGCCCACCCCTCCTCTATCCCAGGTGAGGCCTCTTCTTCTTTTTATCCCTTGATTTTTGATCTGCCCCATTTCGTTTCTTCACCTGGGTAAGTGTGAATTTTATACATTGATGAGCGAATCTCGATAAAGGTTGGGTTTTTTTTTTGTGGGTGGGTTGCAGTTCAAGATTGGGCTTTGTCAATTGTCCGTGACGGCCGATAAGGAGAGGAACATTGCTCATGCTAAGAAGGCTATCCATGAGGCCGTCGAAAAGGGTGCCAGACTTGTAGTATTGCCTGTGAGTCTGTGTTGCCACTAAAACCTAATGTCATGCTGATGCGAAGATTCGAGCTTTTGTTAAGGTTGTTTGATACTTTGGGGAAAGTTGATGATTTTTGAGAATAGGAGTGTAGGTGGTGCTTTGTTGGTTGATTGATTTAGATTAGCCTTGGCTTGAAATGGCTTTAGTATGGCGTTAAGAGATTTTGACGGGATGGTTTTCCTCACTGCTATGCTCACCGTCTACCAGGAAATATGGAATAGTCCATATGCAAATGACAGCTTTCCGTTGTATGCCGAAGATGTCGAAGGAGGACCGTCTCCGTCAGCTGCTATGTTATCGGAAGCTGCCCGGAATTTGAAGGTTACCATAGTTGGCGGTTCAATACCAGAGAGATGCGGAGACAGGTTGTACAATACTTGCTGCATTTTTGGTTCCGATGGTGTTCTGAAAGCCAAGCATCGCAAGGTATTTTAGTATCAACGTTCTTTTTTTCCTTTTTGTAATCTGGGAAGAGTTATTGATATGTGGTAGATCTTCCATACTTCATCGAGTTGGCTAATTTGTATTAGAATGACAGACACATCTATTTGATATCGACATTCCTGGGAAAATCACGTTTATGGAATCTAAGACTCTTACAGCAGGAGACACTCCTACCATAGTGGACACGGGTTTGACATCTCCTCTGATTGATAGTTACCTCATCAGGAAAAGAAAAACTGAAGTTGTTGCTTAATTGTTGTCTCTATAAAATGACGCTTTATTATTTTATCTCCCTGCAGAAGTAGGACGCATTGGCATAGGAATATGTTATGACATCCGATTTCAGGAATTGGCCATGCTATATGCTGCAAGAGGTATATCCTACTTGGCCTGGATGGTCTTTCGAAACACTGTTTCTTTCACCTTCTGTTTCAAGTCTATCTTTCACATTGTATGTAATGGACTTCTTCAAAGAGTTTCTAGCTCGCTGCTGTTAGCTAGCTGTAGGTCTCTTACCGGCTCACGCCATCTGGAAGTTGTTTATTTGTTAGAGGCTTATCCATAAAGGGCTAAGCAGAAGTTTTGAATAACAAGGACATATTTCACATATGAAGCACAAAACTTAATGGAAATAGAATGTATTTTTGATTTTTTTTAGAAATATAGTAAATAAATGTCAACAAGTGTCACTTTTGTTAACTATAGTCTTGTCGAAAAATGTATGTAACTGTGGGCAAGAGCAAGAACAACAAACATGGTGTTTCTGAGAAATCTGACTAGTTGGTTCCTCAGTAAATCATGTTTCACACTTCCTGAATTGGCCTATCATGCAGTATTTTAGTAATTACCAAAATGATGTTTGGCCATATGGGATTGGGCTAATTTAATTTCTTCAGCCTTTTCCCCTTCTTATTTGCTAATAATCTGAATGTGATGTCATGTCTAGCCTCCTTGAGGTTTTATTGCTCAGACAAATGACAGCAGATAGTTGAATTTTCACTTGATTTTGTTTATAAAATGGTCTTCCATTCTACATGTTTTTAACCAATTATATTTTCATTCAGGTGCCCATTTGCTTTGCTATCCCGGGGCATTCAACATGACTACTGGACCCCTTCACTGGGAATTATTGCAGAGAGCAAGGTACACGTGATTCTGGAGCGTTGACTATACAAACTTTTAAATACCCACGAACCATTTCCTAAGTAAACAAATTTCCTGTGCTAATGTTGCTGATGCTGATTCTTTGCCATTAATACTTGTTCCTCCCTCACTGATACAATACATAAATTGTTGGAGATGTATTAAATTACCACATTCAAGGATGTGTGATCTGCATTCTATCAAAGAATCTCTTATGTCAGTCATGCTGTAAATACTGCAACTTGAGGCCAGTGAATTTGAATTTAGTTGGGTCAGCTAGAAAACAGGAGGAAACAACTTCTGGCATTCCCTTTGCTTGACCATTTCCCTAGTGCAGTTGCCTTTATCAGCATTACATCCATATTTCTCATGATTTTCTTGATGTCCATCGCATTTCTGGTATGCAGCAGTGGAATTTCACTGAAAAACACTTCTCTGATATTTATGCAGGGCTGTGGATAATCAGGTGCCTTGATAATGTCTCCTCCATCTTTTCAGAGAGATTGTTAATGGTTTGACTAGTCTAGGTCATAATGGAAGAAATCGCAGACTTTATCGGTTCGCTTTCTTTATCTTTTACGAGCAAATTATAGGGCTTTCAAAACATGTGTCTGACCAGAATGGCTCATCTCTGTATAGGGGGACCAACAAATTACAAAATGTTAGTATCTTCTCTTATGACAGACGAACAGTAGCAAATAGGTGTCTGGGTCTGATTAAACGAAGCCTAAAACAATAAAAGTGGATGTTTCCTCTTATTGTTTAGTTAATTTGACTCTTGCTTGGATTGGTAAAGATATCTCAACTAGTATAACCTGATTTTGTCTCTCTGAAAAAATGCTTTGGATTACAGTTATATGTGGCGACATGCTCACCTGCTAGAGACATCGGAGCTGGTTATATCGCCTGGGGCCACTCCACCTTAGTCGGACCTGTAAGTACATATTTCATTGGCATTATCTGAGTTTGATGGCCTATTGTGTGTCTATTCCGGTTAACCCAATATGTAAACAAAAAACAAAGACCTGATAAGCTGGCCTTGAGGTCCTTGGTTATGCTTATCTACATGAATTCATCCGGTTCTCGGTACATAAAAGCTACCTCTGAAACTTTGAAAATTCCAGTTTGGAGAAGTCCTCGCCACGACCGAAGAACACGAGAGTATAATCGTGGCGGACATCGATTATTCTGTGATGGATATGAGAAGGTATTGTCCTTCAAAACCACCCATGGCTAAATTATGGATGTGTTAAGGGCAGTTTCCTCCCTGCATGTTCGCTTAAAAGCTTTGTGTACTTAGGTCGAGCCTCCCTTTGGCAAAGCAGCGGCGGGGCGACCTTTACCAGCTGGTGGACACTCAGAGGCTGAACGCGCAGGGGGGAAATAAGGAATCCAACCATCAGGACAACCCGTGAATAAGGTCCCCTTGTCCTCGTCTCGGCAAAAATAAACCTCGGCCGAGAGTAAAATGCCGGGTTTCGGGACACCAGGGAATGCCCACAACTGTAATTTTGAATTTGTCATGCCAAGTAGTTGAACCCCATCGAAGTATTGGGACAATATTAAGGCTAGTTTTCAAGAGGTGTGGTCCATCAGGGTGGTGGTTGATTCAGTGGTTCAACAAAAGGTTTATTGCGATTTTGAGAGTTTTGAAAGCGTGGGACTGGGTTTGTGATGGTGAAAGGAGAGGCATGCGCTGCACGTGAATATGTTCTGGAGCGATCGAAACCAAAGACAAAGGGCAAAGGAAGAGAAGAGAAGGTCCTAAAAGTCAGGCCATGCACGTGCCTTCCTTCACAAATCCCTCCAAACCCACAAAAAGCAAAAGCAAAAGCCAAAGGCAAATCCTGATCGGGACAGTGTCCCCCCCCCCCCCCCCCCCTCCCCCGATTGATTAAAACCTCCAGAACTTCTTCTCATTCCTCGCCCGCTTCACACTCAAGTTCACACTTGTTCTTATTCCTCCTCTGAAAGGAAAGTGTGGGAAATGCCGTCCAAGGAGGCCACAGATCCCGCCCTCCACCCGCACCCGTCTTTCTCCTCCACCCTGCTGAAGGAGGGCTCTGCGCCCGGGATGCGGCGAGGATGCTCGAAAGGGGTCGTGCCGTCTTGTTTTATCCGGGAGAAATGTGGGCCGGTGGAGAGGAAGCCTTGGGAGTCCGACGTCGATCATGACTCGGCATACTTCAGCTCCACGTCCATTTCTTCGGAATCGAGTTCCGGGGGGTTCTCGTCCTCCGACACGGATTCATTCCACGGTGCCAAGACTAAGGCTTCGTGCTTTGCGCCTCTCAAGCTTCGCCCGGTGAAGACACGTGCCGTGCTGGCCGAGACAGAGAAGGCAGAGCATGGGGCAGCCAGGGCTCCGTTTCGTGGAAACAGGGAAGAGGGTGTCGAGCAGAAATCAAAGGCTTTGAGGGCCTATGAAACTCTGAAGAAGGTAAAGCAGCAACCAGTTTCGCCGGGCGGCAGGCTCACGAGCCTTTTAAACTCGATCTTCATGTCCTCGGGCAAGAAGAAAGGCCGTTTCCTCGACGACGGGAATCTCGGCAGGAACTCTAAGTCGGGGCAGGCATCGACATGCTCCTCCACTACTTCGTTCTCGAGGGCTTGTCTGAACAACAGCTACAGTTCCCGTGCCGCCCTGAGGAACGAACCGAGAGATGCCATGGGAACGAGGTCAGTCAGGTTCTGCCCTGTCAATGTCATAGTCGGAGAAGATCTCCCCCGCGGCCCCTCCAGTCGGGCATCTCAGCACAGCAAGACAGAAGGTGGGAATGGTTCAGGGAAAGTTCGATCCACTGGGAGGACTTCGGGGGAGCAGAGGAGCTGCCGGGGCGAAGAGTGGAGAGCATGGACGCAGGAAATTAGGCTCCTGAAAGACATGGAGGGCAGGAAAACGGGGACTCAGAAAGGAACAGGTCAGGCCGAACTCCGTAGCCACAATGACGACAACAAGGATGCGAATGACGATGACGGTGCGGGGAGCTGCTCGAGTTCTGACCTGTTCGAGATCGATCATCTGGCGGTGACCAGTACGGGACCTTAACAACCCACCCGCTTGTAGTCACGACCTCCCCTTCGACTCGACTAATCCAATCCGATCAAGATAACTACATGTTTAATCATTCGAAAACGAAGTTGTTCCGTCCATGTTATACCGATACATTCCAACATACTGTTCGTTTGCCTCACATCAAGAGCCCTCGCTCTCTGCTCCATTCTAAATTAAACCGAAAAGCAAAAACTTTAAACTAAATACTTGGAACTCAACAAAGGAAGGAGAGGAATTCAAAAGAGAAAAAAGATTAGGAGGAGGGAATCTGATCTGGGGTGGAGTTTTGATTTGTATGACAAGCAAAGTTGGATTTTGTTATGAAAGTGAGTGATTGGAGTGATTTCCAAAAAAAGAGAAAAGCCAAAAAGCAATTAAGATCGGATGGATCGCTCCCTCCCTCCTCATGGGAAACAGTGAAAGTTCAAAGCTTCTTGAAATTGTTTTTTTTTTATTTAAATAAAAAGTATAAAAAACAAAAAGTAAAATTGCGAATATTCGTTTTTATTATATAAAAAAACTATAAAGGGGAGGGGGGTGAGGGGGAACAATTCCATTATTGGAATTTTTTTATATCCAAAAAAGAACAAGAAATAGCTTTTTTTTTCTTTGGGTGGTGGGGGCCGATAAGCAAAAACGGAAGGCATTGCAGTCAGAATACTACTTGTTGTTTGAAAAAAAAAAATACCAGTAGAAATATGATTGGTGAACTGATTACCCAAATATTCTTGTTGAACTCCTCGCCATTTGGTTTTATGCATAGGATTTGTTAATTTAATGTGTCTCGTGGGTTATGTTGTCTAAGTTGTGTTTAGTCTAAAATGGCTTTATTATTTTTACTATTTATATCTCTTAACTGGTGTCCTAATACACTCATTAACAAAAACCCGCAGAGTAATTTTGAACATGATGAATTGTTTTATGTGAAGGAAGAAGAAAAATCAAGTTTCCATGAAAGATTAATAAAACATATACAATGCTTTCTTAGTATGCCATCAATTTTTATGAAATTATTTTGAAGTATTTAAAAAGGAATTTTTATCCATAAGTATTTCGTGGAAAAGTCGATGGCGTGTCTTCGTTTTAGAAAACATATGGATTAAATTCCTGTGTTTGGTTTAACGAGAAATCTCGCGTGTAGTAAGTATCAAAATCTACATACCCGCCTCAACCTAAAGAACAGGCTTTCTTTTTTTTAATAGGAGTGCTTTTTTAAGTTACGAATACCGATGCCCGATTACTCCCTCCCTCCCTCCCTCCCTCCCCCGAGTTGAGACATAAAAGACTTGAGAAGAAGCCATGAAAAGCTTCAAAAGAACATCATCATCATCGCCAGCAACAATGACGACCACCCCCAGGATCGTTTGTCCGAGAAGATTGTTAGACTCGATCCAAAACAAAGTGCATCACCCCTCCCCCTCTCTTTACACTTTGAATTTACCCAATTGGGCCACCCATAAAGAAAGAGGAGTTTCCCCGAACTAGTGAAAGTCGAGTCACAATCCATAATATCTCGAGTAGGAGGGAACTTGAGGTCCGACCTTCGTAATTCGAGAATGGAGGCTCTCGACGCGGGAGTTAGGAGAAGTTGATCGATCCACGTCAGTAACGATTTGAGTAAGATTCCTGAAACCCAGGAAATTCGTTAGATGTTACGAGGTTGACAACTACCCAAGTCCCAGCTAATTCGACGGCTCTATGGTAGCATATAAAAGACTAAGAGCTATTTAAATTGAAACACGATCAGTTATTAAGTACAAACCGGCAAATTGATCCAATCGTTTTTGCTCTCTTCCTCAGCGTCTTAAGTCCATCCAAGCATCTCACCGCATCCAGTCGCGACCGTTTCCATCGTTCCAAAGCGGCCTCCAAAAGAGGAGGTTGCCATAACCGTCCGAAGATTCGACCGTTTCCCTTACATTTGCTTTGCGCGATGGTTGCGAGTCAGTAAAAGCCTGTACCTCCTTATAAACGCTTTTTTGTTAATGCGAGTGTTGTCTATCCATTATTCTATCTAAATTATGTAGGGCGATCGAATTGTTCGCACAATTAGATACGGTTTACGTACTTTAACACCCTCACCACCCAAACAACAACAACAACAAACAAACGCATGATCATCGCCATATTCGAGTCGGGCTAACTTCTCGTGGACTGCTTTTTGTCCGACTGATTCAAAAGGATTGAACTGGCATAGTTGGGCCTCAAGAGATATATAGCTCCTACTTAGCATATGACAAAGAGAGGGCCTCTCCCCATTTGCATGCATATAGCCCTTTTAGCTGTTGGACCCCAACCTTTGGTATTCCCTCCCTTTTAACTCCAACCAAGAAAAGAAGCGTCTCCAAGGGCGTAAAACTGAGGCTGGTACGTGTCACGTCGAAAACGTATTCACCACGTAAGTGCACGCGATCGTACAAGTAATAAAGTGTAAGTAAGATATCGTTCCCACGTGGACTGTCTCCCAATTATTAAAATACCGTCAATCTCTATTATCCAACTAAGCGAGTTGAGAATTAATCAAACTAAATGTAAAGCTAAAGAAAACGAGTAAGTAGATTGAATTAAAATTCAAATGAGAAAAGCACCTAAGGCGACAATCTTTCTTCCTACGCCCCTCCCGAGGTCATAAGAACGTACATCTCTGTAAATAGTTATCACTCTATTCCTAAGTAGATTAACTATCGAGTGCCCCTTAAGAATCAATTCCAATTCGATTACCTAGGACGATTGGGTATATTCCTATCCCACTCGTTAATAATCTCGTCTTCCGACCAAGTCTAACCTATGTTATTCCTCTTTCCGTGCTTAATCTAGGATTCCCCTTCCGAGTTCACCTAAATTCACTATTTAATCCTATTGGTGATCAGGCAATAAGAAAGCGTTAAGAACGAGCAGGAATAATCAAACCAAAATCATTCAAGTGTGTCAAAAGAGATAGACTCTTGACTAATCGTCAAGATCCATGATCCATTTTAACCCTAGGCGAAAAAAATTAATTCATAACCGAAATAAACAAAAACATCAGATCTATCATAAACAATTAAAACGACATAAAGGAAAACTAAAAGAAAAACTGGCGAAGTCTCTGTCGACGGCTCCTTGTTGCCAGCAGCCTCCTCTGCCCCTCTCCAGGTAAAATACAATGTTTTTATAATCCCCCTAAACCTAGAGAATCTTTGAAAATAAGAAAAGAAAATCTTTTCTTTTCTCCCCATCGTAGCTTTAGGTCTTGCAGATCTTCCATCTGCACAAAGTCTTCATAATTACGCTGAGATCCCATTTTCTTCATATTTATCCTGAAATAGACCAAAAAACTCGGCAGTAATCCGTTTCTCGAGAATAATGTGAAATAACCAGGAATATTATGTAATGAACGCAATATTTCACAAATTTAACAAAATCTAAGTATGAAATTGCCCTAAATAACTCTACTTTCATGGAGTTACCAGTGCGATCGAGGTTTGTTCCGGAATCGGCGGCCCCCCAACCGTACCAACTTTCTTATGCGGTCGAGGATTGCCCGGTAGTCGAGCTGGCCGTCTCACACCTACGCATTCCCCAATTGAAGGGTCAAACAGTTGCATATCTACGAAGTCTTCCTATTGAAAAAAGAAAAGGAAAAGTGCCCTCCCCTCCCCAACCATCTGTCCTTCAATATTTGAACATAAGTCATTAGCTTCTAAGGTGAAACCAGCTACTCCCTTGGGCTATAAGTTACGCTTTCGGGATGCTCTCTCTATGTGAGAGCTCTTTGGAATTAGTTGGGCACGTGCATTCTCTCATGGGGATATGAAAACTCTCTTCCTGTTATAACAGACATTCTCTAAGGAGTGCAAATGCTAGAACCCTCAGTCTCGACGAATTGTTCGAATCAGTTCGAATATGAGGAGATCAAAACCCCTCGCCAGAGACAGTTTCCTCTGTTATCAAGCGTCGAGCCCCCGTCATTACTTCCGAAGACCGAACATAACGTGATATAATCCAAGTGGTTGTTGGTTTGTGTATATCACGTGGTGTGGTAGGTGGTATGATTTGTGTCGGGTATGGACTAATGTGAAGGGCCTCGACCATGCCAGAGATGTCCCCATCGTTTCTTATATTTTTTTCTTATATCTCTCAAATTATTGCTACCTCAAAACCAGATGGCATCCGGGGCTCGAGCTATATCGAGCATGGTCGGCGACAGTTCCTTCAAATATATTAAATATACATCCACACGTTAATGGGTGAAGCTGAGGGGCCGTAAGAACCTGAGATGATTCGCTGTCGTGTGTTTTCAGTCACGTAGGATAAAAGCTGTACGACCACGTGTCCGTGTGATGAACTCGTGACGATATGCTAATATGAACCTTGGAGTAAGGACCCGATCCAGCGTTGTTCCTCGTCGATTTTGTTATTGCGCCACGGTCGAAGTGATAACGCAGGCATGGTAGGCCGCTCTTCTTAGGTCGAGAAAGCGCGACAAACCGCTATCAATTCATGTAAAAAGGGGCGTCGTTTTCATGTTAAGTTTCCGGGAAAGATTTAGGCTACTTAATTTACCTAGGCCCTTTACTTTGTGATGGAGAAAATGGGGGCAGAAAGAGAAAGAGAAGCTTTTTCTCGTTGAAAAAGTAGGGCAAAAGAAGCAAACGAATCCACACAACGACGAAGATGATTCTTTTTTTCCCTTGTCGTTTCGGTAATAATCATTTCACACTATGAGAAAGTTGTAAGGGTTAATGATATTCACGGCATATCATCCAAGGTTTTTTTGACATATGGTTTTGATGATCTATGACCAAGTTTGACATATGACCTTACAAAAGCTATAACCTTCTGTAATGAAGATATACTTCCTAATAAAGAAAAAATATCACGAAAATATTTTCTATATTCTTCAATGATCATTGCAGATTAGATGACGTGATTAGAAAATATTTTCATAATTAGATATTTTAATAATTAATAATTGTTAATTAATTATTGATTATATTAATTATTTTATTAATTCAAATGAGGAATATTTTTAGGAATATTATTTGAATTAATATTAAATGTTTGAAAGTCAAAAATAAAATATTTTTCCTAATCAAGGAAATTATGTTGTTATTTTTGACAATTTCTATCTAATCTTTTGTAAAGAATTACGTTATTTAGAAAACAATTTCAAATAAACTTTTCACCTGGATTTCGTCCGGATATAATGATAAGTCTATCTGGAACGAATTATTTCATTTAGGAAATAAATTATTAATTATTTCCATCAATAGAAGGTTGACTCTCAATTCTGGCTGAACCTTCTACGGTGCGCTATCTGAGGTTTAATCTTTCAAATTAAAACAAAATTTATTTTGGAAGTCCCTAACAGATAAATACACGAGCCTATAATCAAAATTCCCAAGTTGGAAACAAAATAATTTTTCTTTCCAACTATAGAATGCTGACGACTAAATCTGGCGTAACCTTTTGTAATGCAATACTGATAATAGGATAATCTAATTAATTCGAAATTAGATGGATTTCGTTCCCAATCATTTGATGCATGATGGAAATGAATCTGATCATATTTTGTATTTAGAAAAATAAGTTTCCTTAATTACAGGAGGACATAATCGCTGTATAAGAGAAAAACACAAAAACATTTCATTCTGATTATTGTAACTGATCGTGGTAAGTCTTGGCAAGTCATACAACGTTATTGTGGTACTTTGACGTGTGTGTGAGTGTGCACGACGGATTCTCTAGGCGAGCATTCTCGCAGGAGTTGACTACAGCGGGTTGAGTGTGAGAGAAGCCGCTCCGGTGACGTCAGTGGTTACGGATCCGAGGGACTCGACCGGAACACTGTCCATAACGTCGGACTACGTGCACAGGGCTTGGAGAGAAGGTTCGTTGGTTGACGAGTCGGTTATTTGTTTATCTGTTTGTTTGCAGTATGTGTGCTTTGGTGAAGCCACTCCGTAGGCGCTGTTGGCTGTGAATACGAAGGACTTGGTTGGGGAAGCTGTCTGTAATGCCAGGTGGGCGTACAACAGGTCCAAGAGAAGGTTTCTGTAGCAGGCATAAGTGGTGAGGGACTGCAGCCTCCTGTAGACAGTTATTTTATTTGTTTTGTAGATTAAACCAAAAATACAAAAAGATAAGCCCACCAGACGACGTCCAAGAACGTGGAGAAAGCGTCACCAAGTTTGTTCGCAGATCCACAGAAGGGACAGCCCGCTACAGCGTCACAGAAGGCTGAAGCTTCCAGCCAAGGTTCTGTGCTCGCCAAGTCTGGTTGATTTCCTTATGATTCGACGTAGACTCATCTCAAACTCAGCAAAAGAGTTTCTTGCAGTTCGGTAAGATAGTTTTACCGCCCCGTGGTTAAAGTAATTATTTTCTTATACCACAGAAGATTCTACTTTCTACACTGTAATCACTATTTACAAGTTATTATTGAAAGCGGCCGAAAGTGGATATAGGTATATTCACCGAACCACTATAAAACAATGTGTTCCAATTTGCCTTTAAGTTTCTGTAAACCACAGAAGCTAAGCATTCCGCTGTGAGGGTTCTTTGAGTTTGTCGCGAAAGTTCTATTCGAACAAAAAGACTAATTCACCCCCCTCTTAGTCACAATCAAAGGGCCAACAATTGGTATCAAGAATGGCATGACAGAAAGAAAGATGCACAAAAGAAAAAAGGGCTACTTCATAAAAAAACAATAAAACCGTCGCATCACCATCTCATCAATTAACAGTGTAGCGAACGGATACCTCTTCCTCCATCTCATAGCGGGTATCAACGGAAGCTTAACCACTCGTTGAGATCCTATAGCAGCTCTTACCTTCTACACGCTCGATTCCTACTATACAGAAGCTTACGCTCTGTGAATTTCACAAATTGGTTTCTTTCTACAGTAGCTCATTGCTATGCTAGAATTCAACCATTTGCATTAAAACAGGATTCAACAAAAGCTTGAGGGCTCAATTATATCCTATAGAAGGCATTACCTGCTAGATACACTTAAAATCGCTACTGCATTGTTTTCTTATGCTGAAACTTTAAGGTTTTTTGTGGAATTAAACTATTTGGTATTTCTGCTCTATTTTATAGAGATTTGATTCCCAGCAACGTCATTTTCAGTTCAACAGAAGCCTTTGAGGATTGAGATACAATACAATACTGTTAAGGACTGTTGTTCTTCATAGAAGCCTAAACCTTTTGAAAGTTGAAAAGTGGGTGACAACTATTATGTACGAAACCACATATTTGGAATCCTCCCATGATTGATGGTAAGAATTTTTCCTATTGGAAAATTCAAATGAGTGCATTTGTAGATGCAATCGCCGATGATTTGTGGTCGTTCATAGAAGACGGTCCACCTTCTCTACCGATTGAACTACAAACTGGTCCTGATGGTCGTCATACATGGGAGTGCCTTAAGATCAAACGACTTACTAAGACGGCTAAGTACTTAATGTTTAGTGCTATGTCGGAAAGTGAATTCGTTAAAGTTTCCACTGTGCACTTCGGGCAAGGTACCATGAAAGACCAGATTAGAGAAACCAAGAGAAATTTGGGATAAACTTGTCACAATGTATGTCGGGACAAACCAGATTAGAGAAACCAAGATAAATTTCTTAATTCATCATTATGAGAGAGCTTTACCATGAAAGACGAAGAATCTATTGAACAAATGTTCCAGAGACTTAACCTCCCGGTTGATGCCTTAACTCATTTAGGCAAACACTACACTAATTCCGAATTGGTAAGAAAGGTTCTACGAACTCTACCCAAATCTTGGGAAGCCAAGAAAATGGCTATTGAGGAAGCTAAGGATCTTTCTACTCTTCGATTAGATCAGCTGATGAGCTCCTTAATGTCGTATGAGATGGAGAGAACCTCTCAATCTGACGTGAAAAGGGCCTCAGTAGCTTTCAAAGCATCAGAAGAATTAATAGAAGGTTCTGATAATGAGGCAGAAACTGATTCGGATGATGAACTCACTACGATCGCTATATGCCTTCTGCGGTTCGCCTCCAAAAGACGTTTCAATAAAAGAAATCAGAAACGTGAAAAACAACCTGATTCTAAGATGATCAGATTCTATGAATGTAATAAGAAGGGACATTTCAAATCGGATTATCCTTTACTTAAGGAGAAGGAAAAACCTTCTGTACAAACCAAACCCAAGAAAGCTATGATTGCTTGGGCAGATATTGGAGATTCTGATGATGAGGAAGAACAAGCACTAATGTGCATAAATACTCACACAGAAACTCAAAACTCTATAGATAGTCAATTCTGTTTTCGAACAGAAGCTATCGAAAGTGAATGGTATCTGGACAGTGACTGCTCAAGATACATGACCGAAGATCCATCCAAATTTTCTAAGCTGACTTTACAGAACGGAGGTTCTGTTAAATTTGGCGACAATTGCAAAGGCATCGTCATCGGAACAGGAACTATTGGAAGTCCTGACTCTATGGTTATAGAAGAGGTTTTGTTGGTTACAGAACTCAAACATAACTTACTAAGCATTAGCCAGCTTTGTGACAAAGGCTATACTATAACCTTTGATCAAGATAAATATTTTGGTACCCTAAACAATGAAGTTCGCTTCATTGGAAATCGGAAAAGAACATCTACACTTTAACACAGGAGAACTTCTGTGCTACGAAAAGTTGTCTTCTGTCTGTCAAAGACGAAACTCATCTTTGGCATAGAAGGTTAGGACACTCCAACCTTCAATTGCTATCCAAGCTTGCTAGAAAAGAATTGGTAAAAGGCTTGTCTCGAACAAGACAACTTCTTTGAAGCTTGTTCGCTTGGTAAGCAAACTAAATCTTCATTCAAGTCTAAGAATGAGATTTCTACTACTCGGCCTTTAGAACTTCTACATATGGATCTATTTAGTCCTACTAGAGTTCAGAGTATTGGTGGTAGAAGATACTGCCTTGTAGTAGTTGATGACTACTCTAGATACACCTAGGTCAAGTTTTTTACTCATAAAAGCGATGCATTTGAATCTTTCATAAAGCTCGCTAAGCAATTATAGAATGAAAATCTATCTTCTGTAAAAGCTATACGAACGGATCATGGTACAAAGTTTGAAAACCATGATTTCGCTACCTTCTGTGATGAACATGGTATCGATCACAACTTCTCTGCTCCTTACACTCCTCAACAGAATGGAGTCGCAGAAAGGAAAAATCGAACTCTTATATACATGGCAATAACCATGATTTGTGAGAGCAATGTTCCATAGAACCTTTGGATAGAAGCTGTGAATATAGCCTGCTATATCTCTAATAGGGTACTACAAAGACCAAATTAGAGAAAACTCCCTATCAACTATACAGGGGGAGAATACTGAATATTTCCTATTTTCATGCCTTTGGAAGTCCATGTTTTATACTGAGTCCTTCTAAGGATAATCTCGGGAAATTTGATGCTAAATTAGATGAAGGTATCTTTTTAGGATACTCTCTGTCTAGCAAAGCTTATAGAGTCCTTAACTAAAGGACTTCTACCATAGAAGAGTCAGTTAATGTAAAAATTAATGACTCGCCAATAGAAGATAATACAAAGCATGTAATATCTCTTGAACCTATAGAAATTTCTATAGAACCCAAATCTTCTACGGAAGACATAGAAGGTTCCACACCTTTTGTACACGATTCTCAAAGAGAACCTGAACAAACAGTTGATAATTCTCTTGAAGCATCATCTTCTCAGAATAATCAATAAAATGATATAAGAGCACCTTCTCTATATAAAAAACGACAACCTATTGACCAAGTCATAGGAGATATCAATAGTGGTGTACAGACAAGATGTTCTGTTGTCAACCACACTAGAGATTTTGAGATTCCGTCTTAGAATTTACCACGCGTTGTTGATAAAGCCTTTCTGCATTGGCATGATCAAATGCAAAAAGAGCTTCGTCTATTTCAATGGAATTAAGCATAGATGTTTTTTCCAATAAGGTTCTGTAAGCGTGGAATACGTTAATACAGACCAGCAATTGGCTGACAATTCACCAAACCCCTTGATAAGGAGAAATTCTTCTTTTTCGGGAATGAATTGGGGATTTGTTATCAATTTTAATCACAGAAACCTTGTACAGTAGGTTCAAGGTTCTGTACAAATTACCTTTCGAATCATGATTCAAAATTAATTTGGGATGGTGAATTCTTGACAATTTTATAGAATATCTTGTCAAGAAAGGATATCTTTCCATCAATGCAGATTCTCTAAGCAGAAACTACATATAGAAGGTTCAACCTTCTATGAATGGTTAATTCAATACATCTACTTCGATTTTAACCAATTTTGTTTCTTAATTATGGAAATAAATCGTAAGAAGATCTTAAAAGATATATTTCAGATTTTCTTAACAAATCTTTGAGGATTATTTCAATATTTCCTCTACAGAAGCTCGGAATAGAAGGTTAACTATCTCTTTAATCGTGTTTCTATACCATACTTTGAGAACGCACACGAGAGAAACCTAAGGAGGAATTTCGTCCTTTCTTCCCCCTAAATGGATCGATTCTTCTCGTTCTATTTTGCGTGATGGTACCTAAGAGCAAGTCTGGCCACACCTCCACCAGTTGAAAATTGTCCAACCAGCCCCATCCTCTCCATAGATGATGAGGTCCAAGCATTTGGAAAGCACAAAGGACTTGACTTTCGAGACCGAGGAGAACTCCAAGGAAGCTCTGTTTAAACAGCAGGAGTAAACCCCTGTTTTGGAGGAACCTCCTATACAAGAGGAGATTATAAAGGAAGTTGCTGCTAATGCGGCGGCCTCTAATCCTATGCTAGATGATGATTTGGATCTACAATGTCAAGTTGTTATCCAAACTGAAGAGATTCAAATCCTCAAAGAGCTTACGTGAATCTCTCTTAAATTATTGGACGTCGAGAGAAGCTCATGCGTGACAATCTCGAGGCAGACACCTCCTATGTAGTAATGCCTTATATTGTTCTTACATCAGTACCTTGGACCAAATCCTATAGGAATCTTAATGGTCTTGCTATGGTTTTGATGTATAAGTGTCTCTAAGACACGTCTAACCCGTTTCTGAATGGACTCTTTATACCTTCTGCAATTATGGTTTACCTTCTACAGAGCCATTCTTCTCCGTTTATACCTTCTACTCTTTTGCATAAAAAAAGGGGGGAGAGATTTTGGAGATATTTGGAGAAATAGGAAGTAACGATTAAGGGGGAGATTTAAAGAGATATAGCATACGCTAATTCTCAAAACCTCAAGAATTCTTGAATATTTAGTGGGATAGAAGGTTAAACATACCATGTGGTTATCAACCTTCTATAGGGCATGCAAAATTTGAGTACAACTCATTTTTGCTGGGAGTGCAGAAGCACATGCTACTGTCAGGCTAAATATACAGGAGCCTTGTCCCTGTATTTTGTTCAAGCTATATGCTTACACAGAAGCTTTTGCACTCTGCAAAAGTAAAAGCATGTTGAAGCTTTTGTAAAGTGTCAAACCCTTACCGTCTCTATCTTAAGGGGAGTTTGATATGTCATCTTGCATTAACATATCTCCTATGGAAGAATGTTTAGCCATCATCAAAAAAGGGGAGATTATTGATATGGTTTTGATGATGTATCAGCTACACCAGGTTTGACCTGCTATGACTTTATAAAAGTCGTAACTTGCTGTAACGAAGATATCCTTCCTAGTAAAAGAAAAATATCGTGAAAATATTTTCTATATTCTCGAATGATCATTGCAGATCAGATGACGTGATTAGAAAATATTTCATAATTAGATATTTTAATAATTAATTAATTATTGATTATCTTAATTATTTTATTAATTCAAATGAGGAATATTCCTAGGAATATTATTTGAATGAATATTAAATACTTTTCTGAGACAAATGTTTGAAAGTCAAAAATAAAATATTTTTCCTAATCAAGGAAATTATTTTATTATTTTTGGTAATTTCTATCTAACCTTCTCTAAAGAATTACGTTATTTAGAAAATACTTTCAAATAAAATTTTCACCTGAATTTCATCTAGATACAATGATAAGTATATCTGGAATGAATTATTTCATTTTAGAAACCTTCTATTGATGGAAATAATTATTAATTATTTCCATCAATAGAAGGATGACTCTCAATTCTGGTCGAACCTTCTACAGTGTGCTATCTGAGGTTTAATCTTTAAAATTAAAACAAAATTTATTTTGAAAGTCCCTAACGGATAAATGCACGAGCATATAATCGGAATTCCCAAGTTGGAGACAAAATAATTTTTCTTTCCAACTATAGAAGGCTGACGACTAAATCTGGCGTACCCTTCTGTAATGCAATATCTGATAATAGGATAATCTGATTAATTCGAAATCAGATGGATTTCCTTCCCAGTCATTTGATGCACGAAGGGAATTAATCTGGTCATATTTTGTATTTAGAAAAATAAGTTTCCTTAATTACAGGAGGACAGAATCGCTGTATAAGAGAAAAACACAAAAACATTTCATTATGATTATTGTAACTGAGCGTGGTAAGTCTGGGCAAGTCATACAACATTATTGTGGTGCTTTGACGTGTGTGTGAGTGTGCAGGACGGATTCTCCGGCGACCATTCTCGCAGGAGGTGACTACAGCGGGTTGAGCGTGGATAAAGCCGCTCCGGTGACGTCGGTGGTTACGGATCCGAGGAACTCGACCCGGAACAATGACCATATGTCATTCTTCTCTATAGAAGTCATATCCTTCTTCATGGCATTTCTCCATTTTTCTTCTTTCGCTGCCTCCTCAATGTTCTGTGGCTCAAATGCAGAAAGAGCAAAGTTAGCTTGCTCATAAATTTCAGTGAATGATCGATACCTCCTCGGTGGTGTATCTCCAATAGGACCCTTTGCTTTTGGAATGGTTTTAGATGAACTAGCTTCTGTTGTTCCGATGGGATTCTGTACTATAACTTCTGTTGCTACTTCTGTTGTTCTAATAGGGTTCTGTATGGATACTTCTACTGCTGCTTCTATATACTGGAACATCTGAGTCATAGAAGTCTCTTCCTGCCACTTCCAAGCTGCATGTTCATCAAAGATAACATCTCTCGACAGAACTACCTTGTCGGTATTCGGATTATACAGATGATATCCCTTCGATTCATCATTATATCCAATGAAAATCAACTTCTCACCTTTCTCATCAAACTTTTTTCTTTCTTGAAAATGTGTGAGCGTATCTATCCAATACACCCAAATACTTACAAATGATTTACCACAGACTTGCTTCTGTGCCACGCTTCATATGGTGTCTTGTCCCTAACTGCTTTTGTAGGGGATCTGTTCAGAAGGTAGGCAGATGTGTTAACAGCTTCTGCCCAGAACTTGTAGGGTAGACATTTGCCCTTCGGCATGCTTCTGGCCATTTCTACTTTGGTTCTGTTATTTCTTTCTCCGAATCCAGTCTGCTGTGAAGAATGCTGCACAGTCAACTCCCTCTGTATCCCCTTCTGTTGGCAATAGTCCAAGAATGGTCTTGATAAAAACTCTCCTCCGCGATCAGTTCTCAAGGTCTTAATCATGTCTCCACTTTGATTCTCCGCAAGTGCTTTGAACTTCATAAAGGTGCCAAAAGCATCTGACTTCCTCTCAAGAAAATAAAGCCAAATCATTCTAGTATAGTCATCTACGAACAACAAAAAATATCTTCTATTACTGAGAGACGGAGTTTGAGTCGATCCACAACTATCATCATGAACCGGCTCGTGAGGGGCTCGAGCTCTCCATGATGTATTTGGGAATGGAAGACGATGATGCTTTCCGAAGACACATCCTTCACAAACGTAACCTTCTACAGCTTGTATAGAAGGTAGTCCTACTACCATATCCTTCTGCTTCAATATAGCTAGACCTTTTCTGTTCAAATGTCCATACCTGAGATGCCAAAGATGAGAATCATCTACAACCTCAGTTTTGAGAACTAAATTGTTGTAATGAGTCATCTTTAACGAGAACAAATTGTTGGACGTCATCTTCACGACCGTGACCTTCTGTCCGTTTCTGTCCGTTACATTAGCCTTCTGCAAAAAGCAACTTATATCCATTTTTCATCATTTGTCCCACACTTAGTAGGTTCTGTGTGATTTCTGGAGTATAGAAGACGTCGTGCATCATCTTCTGTTGACCTTTTGCACTTAAAACTGAAATAACACATTTACCTTCTATCTTTAACTTCTTGTTATCTCTAAGTTTCAAGAGAGAGTTGTATTTCTCATCAAACTCCACAAAGTTCTTCTTGATCCTTGTGACATGGTTGCTACATCCACTATCGATGAACCATATCTCATTCATATCTTGCACGGTGTTAGAGGAAGAGTAGAAAACTTTAGAAGGTTCATCTTCCTTAGAGAAATTTACCGAGCTTCTGTCCTCATGCTTATGTTCATGCTTCTGCTCTTTACCTTTGTACCAACAAGCACGATCTGAATGAGTTGGAAATTTGCATCTCTTGCATCGAAGACGACAATCTTTTGTTTCATTATTATTCTTTTTGCAGATGCGGCATCCTACTTCTGCTTCTCCATGACCGCTTCTGCATAGCCCCTGCCACTGTCACGAGACCTGCCTCCACCTCCTCTATCGTAGGGCCTTCTACTGTTTCCAGAACGTTCTTGCTTCTACTCAGAAACATTCAACTTCGCTTGAAATGCTTGCTCCACCGGGGTTGTGTACTTGCTGACCCTATCAATTCATAGATGGACACTTCTGCGAGATCATTCATCTCTTCAATCACTGTTACCACATGCTCATGTAACAAGCTTCTGAGGATTTTCTCCACGACTTTTCGATCCAGAACAGCTTCTCCACAACTCTTCAATTGATTGAGGATCTCCACGATCCTTGAGAAGTAATCTTTGATGTTTTCTACGTCTTTCATGGATAGATTGTCGAAGTCTCTCCAAAGGTTCTGCAGCTTTATAGAGATCACCTTTTGTAACCTTTTGAACTACTTCTTTAGGACCTCTCACGCTTCATTCACCTTCTTCAAGCCGAATATACTTGGGTAGATGGTCTTGCTCACGGATTGTTGCAGAATCCGCAGAGCCATGGCATTCTTCATGACGTTCTCCTTGCACGCCTTCTGCTCATCTTCTGTGGGGTAGATGACACCTTATGCGGAAGTGTTGTCACCTTCTGAGAGAGATTCCTTATGGAACTTCTTCGTAGTCTTCTTCCACAAGTTTCCATAGATCTTGTGAAAGAAAAAAAGTCTCCATTTGAGAACTCTAATAGTTGAAGTGCTCACCGTCAAAGATGGGGATTTAGTTGAGAGAAAAGGTGAAGAACATGTTGTCAGGGATGCAGACATGACCTTCTGCGCTCTGATACCAAATTTGTTGGGGGTTATGTGTGAAAGGATTGGATGGGAAGGGAGAAAGTGCTAGCAGAATGTAGGTTATGTACTGCCGACGACCTTTTGTAGGATAGAGAAAACTTTATGTCGAGCTGCTGCACCTACGAGGAATATATATTGGAGTGTTTTGGCTGCGGAAATGATTTCTCTTTCTTAAACTTTCTCTTACATGAAATATCTACACGTCCCTTTATATATAGGGAGAAGTAGAAACTTAAATGATAATAGAAACCGACATATTTAATAAACTACTTAAATGCTCTACTTAATGACCCACTTAAATGAGATTTCCGTTACTAATATTGCATTGAATTGGATCATAAACTACCTTCAACAAATACTTAGAAAAATTTTTTTAAGTATTTTAAATTAAGTCTATTTTTTTTTAAATTGCAGATTGGAACTTGAAAAACTTAAAAAAGAATTTGAGTATAAAATTTTTGAATTGCAAGCATATTTAACCATAGCTTTATCATCGTACAAACCTCCGAATACGATGTACTCCTCTATTTAATTAATTCCCCTTAATCTTTTCACAGTTTCGCCATTTCTCGAAAAGCGAGATGGCCTCGTGGTTTCCCGCTAGGGTTTTTTGGCCGAACCACCCCCCTCGGTTAGTCAGATCCACCCGGGTCGAAACTCGAACCCGGCCTATCTCGGACGGTTACTCCTCCCCGGACGGACGGCACCTCGTTGTTGTGTGCGGTCTTCATTTTACGGAGGGTCTCTTTCGTTTTCAGTGACGTGAAGAGATCACCTCCACCGCCAGGGTCAATTATTACAAAAGGTCAAGCAAGGCGAACACTCTCAAATCATTGTCCTCTCCAAACACACTAGCAATAAATGGAACGAGATCACTTATCAAAGAAAAGGAAAGAAACCCAAACGTGCGTGCTGGAACCAAACAAAGAAAGAATACACAAAGAAAAAAGAAAACACTTAAAGTCTCGATCCCACCTGTCTTTCCAATTATCGTCTCTTCATCATTGAAAGTTAGCTGCGTCATTTTCCCCCCATGCATACTCCAATTAATCCCACCATTTCTTCGACCCAGTTCGATTAAAATGGGAACTAAAAGTTGTCCGATGACTCTAAAGTACGTGTCAATTCAACGTGCAAGTTCTAGAATCTCACGCGATTTGTGGGGTTTGCCACCCCTTTTTTTTTCTTTTGGTCAAGTGTTTTAGAAATAATAGTTGCGAGACTCGTCGTTTCACTTGGGTGATTGCTTGTTTCGTGGGAATTCTATTACTTTGGATTGTTTTGTTTTTGTCCAGCAACACAATCAACAACAGTGGGTCCGTAAATGATGATCATGATGGTGGTGATAATAAAATCTAGACTTATCAAATTCTCCACCCTCAACCCAACACACACACATACACACATCATTTATTTATCTCCTTACTCTTATTCATGAAGTGTAAAGCTCCAACCAATACTAATTTTGTTGTACGTAACTATTTCCGTTTCGGTACGTCCAAATCTTATGCATCATTGTATTTGCATCGTTGTGTTGTTGTCCTGTTGGTTTCGTGACTGATTTGTGTAGCCGCCGACGACAAACTGGTTTTCCCAATGTGTTGGTTTCTTCTCATGCCTTTTCCTTAGTCAAAATCCCATTATTCAATCTTTGTTCCGGAGTTTAGTTTGGTCAGGAATTATTGGATCGAACGGCGTTCCGGTGTGGTAGTAGGTTTTCCTCATTTATTAGGAACCCAGAGTTCAAATTTTTCTTTCCTTGTTTTCATGTCCATCACCATTTATGGAGAATGGCTGGCCTTGATGCTGCGTCTGTCGCAAACTAAGCCGAAGGACCGACGACAACGACAGCCACTAAGCCCGATCTGTTAAATTATATAATATAAATTAACATCACGTAAAGTTTTTAGGTCATAAAATTTCTATAATATATCATAGCGGCCCATCCGGTCGGTAGCTTTTAAGTGAACGTCATAAATTTCTACACGGTCTGCTTTGTTTCTCCCACGTGGACTCCATGGGGCGAATGGCCTGTCGCAAGAGCGTGAACAGATGCGGTCTGACGACAGGGAGTTGTACATAGCGCCTAATTCGTTACGTTCTGGATCTAGATTGAACCCAACTTGGAATAGCAAACTGTCATGTCCGAAACGATTGTCAACTTGGGGTGCTTGACTTTTATATGTTGAAGGGTACGAATTTCCGAAGTGGACAATCACATACTTTTATATTCAAAAATCGATCGCAGGATACCCAACAAAGCCGTGCCATTAATTTGGTCGACGGTACACGATCACAGACCTCAAGAAGGTGAAGCAAAACGCGAATGAACTGTTCAACTATTATAACACGACAGTACGCCTCCGCCAAAAGTAGAAAGAATAGTATTGATCCATTCGATCTATTATTAGGTGTCGGGTTTGGATTCTGATTCACTGAGTCATGACAATGTGAGGTCATGAATGATCCGATGATTTGTGTGACTGTTAGGTGGTGTTACCTGCTAAGGCCATTCCTCGAGCAAGAATGCCAGGGATTCGAGATCCAACATGTCTTTCCCTTCTTCCAAAGTGGCAGAGCCATCATAGGCTGGTGCCCAGTCGTCCAGCATTTTGTCATCGATGCTGATCAAGCCGTTAGGACTATCGTCGTCAAAATTCCCACACGCCAAGTCAAGGAAACCCAGATCCCCGTCTCGAGCCTCCTCGCTTCGGTTGTTTCTGCTAGATGGGAGAAGCGACGTTCCTCGAGCATTTGGTATCGAAGGAGGCCAGGCAGGGAACTCGGCATGGTTATCATTTGGCAGGAGTGGTGGATGGTTGATGGAGAGAGTGTACGGCTTTGCCCTTGTGACCCGCGGCCTGGTGGCCGTCAGTGGTGGAGAATGGGAGCGAGTGCTAGACTTCGGCGACAAAGCCTTTCTCCTTGTGGTCCTATAGGTTGGAGCACGATGACTGGGAGACAACGCAGGCCCCTCAGCTGACGGTTTGGCGAGCCTCTTGGCTAAGGTCGTGTTCCAGTAGTTCTTGATTTCATTGTCTGTTCGCCCAGGCAACCTCCCCGCTATCAGAGACCATCTAAGCCCAGCCAACCGAGGGTAAGAAACTGATACTCGAACAGGCAGGTGATTAATCACGCAGGCGGGAGGTATATTTTTACCGGTTACCGAGGAGGTTGTGTAGCCTGACGATGAGCTCCTCCTCATCGTGGGAGATGTTCCCTCGCTTGATGTCCGGCCGCAGATAATTCAGCCACCTTAGCCGGCAACTCTTCCCGCACCTCTTCAAACCTACAACGTGGAACACGAAACCACCTCTATCACCATCGCCCTCATCATCAGCAGCGGATACACTCGAGAGGCGGCGATGATGATAATGTTAAATTATTTACCGGCACGCTTGGGGAGGTCCCTCCAACCGCCCTCGCCATTGGCCTTGATGTAGTCGGAGAGGATCTTGTCCTCGAGGGCGGTCCACGCTCCCCTGTTTAACCCTTCCTTGGCACAGCATGGACTCCTCCCCATTCCCTTCCCGTGTTTATGATAAGCAAGAAGTAGATACCAAGCGAGGAAGCTATTCCCAAAGTGACCGTATTTATAATATGCCTAAAACCGACCATAACTCATAATTTCACGATGGTCTCATTTTTTCTTTTTATGACGTGGTAAAAAATCCAAGGGATTCGTGAAATCGGACTTCGGTTTGATTTTGGCACATTTTGAAAATGGACAGACAAATGTTTCCTAGGGGCAATATTAAAAAAAAAAGGATAATAATATTTTCAATATATATTATATGTAAAGACCTAGTACAACCAAAAGAAGCACAGCCAGACTTCCTTTCTGTCAGTAGTATCAAGATTACACTTTTGTTGTTGTCATGGTAGGGACAAGAAAACAAAATCGTTCCAATCTTTCTGTTAGTAGTCTCGATGGCGCAAGATGTCGAACATGGTTAGAGAACTTTCGAGCTATACCGTCCGGAGGCGCGTCTGTTTCGCACACAAAAACGCAGGCCGCCGAGCGCCCGTCGAAGCGTGGGAAAATCAAACACGGTGGTTGCCGTAAAAAATGTAAATAAGACAAACAATAATATACAAAGCATTCTCGATTTTTAGTTGATCGAGACCTAAAATCCTCTCGAAGAACCCAAAATTTTGATGTGTAAACAGCGTCGTGACGTTAAGAATCGCGGGAGAGTAATCATGTCATAGATGTATGAGGGGTTTTAATGCTGTCCCTAATAATGTCGGCTTCTTTCTCCGCGGGGGTCATTTTCCCGTCTTCTGTTCTTGATAAAACAATTGACAACTGGGAAATTAGGTTTAGGTCACAGTTTGAATGCCTCTTTTCTTACGCAATTTTGGGGGACCCAACTTGGAACATGGCAACCTCATCGAATCTACTAGATCAACAAGTAAAAACTAAAGGTTTGAAAAAAGGAAAAAGAGAAGGAGATTCCGCAATCGTCCTCCGAAAACATTGGGGACAAATCAGTAGTAGAGACGTTAATCAACTGGAAAGAAATAATTGAATTCTTCTCAAAATTATTTGCCCACGTAGACTTGCGTTTTCTACTTCTTTTTTTTTAAATAAAAAAATTCAACGGTGGAGAAGACAAGAGAGAGAGAGCCCCACAACCACACCCTCCATTCACAAGAAAGAACGAACGAGAGATTTATGGAGGAATTAATTTAATTAGGTGGCCCGTACCTCTTTATATATATATATCCCAATCAAAACCGACGACAACCTCCTCAATAATTCTGCTGTCATGCTCATGCGATAAAAATGGTAAAGGAGATATTCAATCCATCCTCACGAATCACGTGGTCGTACACGTAGTAGTAATAATAATTATTGTTAGTATTATCGTTATCCCGATGCTCTCTGATTCGTCGTCCATATCTACTGTTATATTTTTTTTTTTTTTTTGTACGCGTATGAAACGTTAAGAGTTCACGGTGGGGGACGTGAGGTTAGTCCGAGTGCGGACGAATCTTGTCATTAAACCATGTTTAGGACCACAACCCCGTTGTTTCTCCGGTTACATACTCTTCTTTCTTTAGTGTCTATCGTTCATTCTTTTCTTTCTTTCCTTCTTCGTGAGGAAGAGAGTGATACTTTCGTTCATAACTTGTGTAAAAATTGAATGCAATCCGAATTCTGATAAAAGTTAGTTGTGCTTTAAAATTATTTTAATAATGCCCTCGAAATGTTTTTGTAAAGTCGAATTCTCCTTTTAAAAGTGTCAGGAAATCTCGAATTTTAAAAAGCCGAGTTCATTAAAAACTAACACGGAACAATCTCAGATTTTATTATGTAAAAAGCTTTAAGTCTCCCGAATTCAACTTTTAAAAAAATTCGAAAATCATTTTAAGAATTTCGAAAATAAATACATAATATTTTTACGATCGATAACGAAACTCCAACTTGTATCCTTTTTTTTTAATTAATTAGTCAAACACTTGGGTTGATTTCGAACGTCGGGCCAAGAAACTTTTGCCCCCTCCTCTTGTTTTGGTCGTCCAAACAAACACAAAATTTCCCTTCTCCCACCACGTGACATAAAGTATTAAAGCTGCTTCCAAAGGATCTTCTACGAGTAATAAGTATTCCTCTAGATCCTGATCCACTCCACTTCGGATATTATCATTTTTTATTTATCAGAATTTTATTTTGTCTCGTTGTGACAATGATAAACTTTTCGTCGTAGCATAGTTTTCCCTACTTTTCTTTCGATGAAGAAAGAGTAGGCTTTTTTTTTTTCAATTTTCCTATTTTGTTCGATTAGATGAATGGGAACCCGGGAAGCCAAATTCTCTTTGCGTAAATAAGCTGCCGAGGGAGTACGACCTGCCTCATTTCAATGGCACAAACAAAAATGTAAATGTGCCGCGGGAATGGACTTGCCTGGTTGGCTGTAACCTTAAGATTCCGACGACCAAATCGACGGATGCCGCCGCCCCTCAAAACCAACCAACTTTCAATGTCAAACGAAGTAGTGTAGAGAAGGTTAGATCGTGATAAGGATTGTTCTTGACTTTTTTATTGGGAAAGTTAGATGGGGGGGAGTTTACCCCTCAAGTTGAAAACATCCAATACATGTAATATATTCATCGGACCCCCCACCCCTACCTAAAGAAAGTAACGATTATGAGGTTTTAGCCGTCATTAGTTAAGTTTTTTTTTTCTCTCTCTCTCTCTCTTTCTGTCTTGAATGGAGTGGAATGGAGTGCATGGTTACTACTGCATCTGCAGAGAAAAGCTACTCCCCTATACTATTGTTGGGCCATATGGGCCTAGGACCATGTGCAGGCCCGGCCCAACAGAAAATCCCTCCGAAGATCGCCGTTCCCATCCCAAGTTTGAAACTCACCCCATCAAAAAAAGTAAAATTTTGATATCACACATATGCTATCATTTAAAATTAATTTATACATTTGTTTTGACGATCAATTCCTAAAATCTACGGGAAATCAGGGCAACCCCGCTTTTGTTTATTTTTTAAAATTTTGTGACCAATCTTTCGTGGCCACGATAAAACGAAGATCGCAGCACTTCTCAGGCAACCCCACTTTTATTTTTTAAAATTTTGTGACCAATCTTTCGTGGCCACGATAAAACGAAGATCGCGGCACTTCTATGGGAACCCGGTATCCATCGTTACTTGCCGGCACGTTTACGTCGAATCGACCAAGCATCACCTGTCAGATCCCCTTCCTATCTCTCAAATTATTTTATTACCATTCAGTTGAAAACCCTCCGTAACATTTCAATATGATATATGTGATTGCAACCAAGGCCACGTGTTTGGCTTTTCTTGTGCTTCTTCTTACATCACTAACTGAGTTCGGAATTCGGAGTTGAGGACGGTGTCAGAGTGTAATAATCACAATAATGATAAGCCGGTCGACGCTACGCGTCTCTTCAGCTCTATGCAATCCCTAGTCGACGTAGTTTTGAATAATGCAGGCATCCCATTTGGAGCGTACATATCATTTACGACTAGCTTCTTCTGCATTTGAAATCTTGTTCCATCTCCAATAATGGACCTTAGAACGCCTCCTTTTAGCCACACGATGTTAACTCGGGGGTCAAACGGTTTCGAGATCCGTGACGATGATCGTCCCTAACGCGTCGTTCCATCTGCGACGAGCCGCCCATGACTACCGTACTACAATGTATGTGTAAGGGAGGTGAGGATTAATTTCTATGCACAACAAGTTGGTCATAATTATTTTTTATATCTTGGACCTGCCGCAACATAAATGCACACGTTCCACTGCAATCTCCTAGGACATTTAAATCATAAAATAGTTCGTTATCGCGACCAGTAGTAATACATACCGGGCAAGATCCGATTAACCGTGGTCAAAATGTTAGTGGTTCCATAAAATTCATATATAAACGAGTGATATAGATATGAGGCGGCAATCGTGTCGATACACAAAATATGCAAAAACCAAAGTTCTTCCTCTTTGAAGCATGTGTTGTATATAACTAATGCATTATCGTGGCTCCGTGATTACCGAACGAGAAGTCATCGGCACAGATGCTTAGAACGTTTATGTCGCGGGATGGCTATTTCAATCCTCACGATACATGTATACTGTACTCGCAAGTCGTGTGGGATGGGAGTCGTCCATAACGCATCATTCAATATCAATTGCGGTGTTGCAAGTGATGGGGGGCGTAGCGAATGGGAAGCGCTGGAAAGCTGGACTGCGAAGATGGCATCAGATCAGATCAGACCAGACCAGATCAGATCAGATCGGAGATTGATATTAACTCATCTTCCCAGGCAGGTTAGCTACCAAAAAATGGGGGTGAGGGTGAGGGCGGTATCCTCTTGGATCGTTTAGGAACACTAAGAGGGTGGTAAATTAGTGTTTATAACATTTTCGCCCTTTTCTCGGTGTAAGCGGAAGCGTACTGTAACTCAGCAGAGCGTTTCTCAGAATGAGATCTGCATCGCTGTAACCGTTACGATTTTGTCGAGTAGGTTTTCGTACGAGTGTTGCGCGATCGTAATTGACACAGTAGTTTATAGTGGTTCGGTCTAAATCGACCTACGTCCACTTTCCACCAACAAGGTGATTCCACTATATAATATAATGGGTGCAAAGAGCCTTGCACTAGGCGTTTGGTTCTCACAAAGTGAGATTTAGAATCCTGTACAATTGATAATCACTCCTGGCAACGGTCAGCTCCTCACACAGTGGCGTCTTCTCGTTTCCGGCAGAATGATGCTTTTCCTCAGCAGTTGGTAGCTCAATAGATTCCACACAGAACGTTGTCGCTCATATGTAAGCCTGTCTATCACAGCACACAGACAACGTTATGTTAAAGATTAAACCCTCAGATAATAATCCTTACAGTGACAAAAAGACTTCTCAGAGAGCAGCTCGTTTCTGTTTCACAATAGAGGATTGCTTCAGCACTTTTGTCGTTCAGCAGAGGATTTCCACACAGATCTTGTCTCTCTTGGATATGAGCCTGTAATTGCTTAAGAGACAACCACGAAGTTGATCACACAGATCACCACAAAGACCACAAAGAGAAGAACCACAAAGACCACTAAGAAATGGTATACGTCCTACACTCAGTTCGGACGTGCACGGTTACCACAGCCGTGACTCACTGCACTGCACACCCAGTGCCTAGGGTGGAATTTTCAACTCCGGCGGCTTCCACGCAACCTGCTCTACTATCCGTCCCCAGGAGTTCGAGACTTCTGCACAGCACCCCTGTGCTCGGGAGGACCTCTTTCCACTCCGACGGCGTTCCCACCTCCTGCTCTACCCTGTAGGCACGAGACTTCTGGCGCGCACCAGCAAGTGCGTGTCTAACTGCTCAAACTCCGTAGGTTCGAGACTTCCCTACGAAGAGACACGAAGCCGATGGGTTATCAACTGGTTACTGAATTCAGCACAGGTATTCACTTAGCTTCCCTCAGATGATTCGCCAGCCGCTCGTTAAACACACCGAGGACACCTAGTCCCTCTCACGACGATCAAAGGATCTGACCTCAGCCCCTTGACACTCTCACACGCAGCTTGCAAGAGAAAGAACCAGGAGACACTTAGCACCTTCCGCTCGGTATGCTCACCCGATTGCTGTGCTATGAAGAGTAAGTACCAACGGTAACTTTCCTCTCTTCTCTTAATCAAATAATTTATTTCTAATATTTATGATCTGATCATAATCTCATCTGATGGATTATAATTAATCAAAAATATTTGATCAGATATTTCATCATGTTCCAGCGTAACATTGTTGCAAGATATTAGAAACATATTTTGTTTCTAAAAATTAACTAGGAAAGATAATTTCATAGTATTTAGTTGCCTAAATCTTTATAATGAGATCATTAAGCCAGATTTAAATGAATTTGGACACTCAGACGAATGTTCTGAGATACCCAAAATAAAACGTGGGTATTAAAAATTTGTTTCCATATTTTCAATATATATTCGTAACATCACAGCAACAACTCACTGTAACATATAGCAGTTACCAGATGTGATTCAACAACACATTGCTCAAGCTCATCACTAGAGCCAAGCACGTAACTCATGAAACATTACTGCTGACCATCAGTAACGCGCTGCTTAAGTTTATCATCAAAATCAAGTTAACACCTCTGCAGGGTCACATTAAGACCGAAGCAGATGGATGTCCGGAAGAACACGCACAATGTAAGAATTCCACCAAAAAAACAGAACAAATAATCAAAATATTTGGGACTAATTTAATCTTTGCATCTTCTCAACTGTACCTGCGAGATTGAATGAACGGCTTCGGATAGCGAACCACCACCCCCACCAAAAGCGTGTAATCACCTTATTTAGAAAGAACACACAGCAACCCAGTTTTGGGGTGTGTGTGTGTGTGTGGGGAGTGAGAGAGAGATAGTATCTCCCTTTTCTCATGAAAAACATCGGACGAGAGGGTTTCTATCAAACATTAACTCCTAAATCTAACCAAACCATTAAACCCATCGAGTTCGATTCGAACCGACCCGACTCAATGTACTCTCCTGTTATGAACGCAATCAAAACACTTGAAGAAAAAGAAAAAAAGATAACTTATTCCGAGGTATCCAATTGGGGGGTTAAATGCAAGGTTGGGCTCCCATACATATGTGTTGGTCCATTCATTCTTTTGACTTTTCGTGGGTGGTTGGGGGGGGGATTGATTTCATCTTTGCCGAGGACAAATCTGGATCTCTCTCTTTCCCATAGCTCAAACCCAAGTTTCGTTATTCAAACAATTCCACTCCGGTTAAACAACTTGTTTGCGTATAATAATAATATATTAAGCCCATACCCTCAATAAATAGATTCTCTATTAGTTTATGTTTGCTCGGTTCAGTAGATGTGGCTTGAGGGCACGACTCTGCTCACCTTTACTCGGTTTCCCTTATACCCAAAGTAAAGATATACAAACAAAGAAGGCGGAACGTCGTTTCTAGTTGGACTACCTATATCGATTATATATTTCACATTTCTAGGCCTCCTTTTTTTCTCTTCTCCCAACTAAAACCAAAAGTCAATCTAATCCCAACATTTAGAACATCATCAACCAAAGTCCAATCCCCATGATAAGGAAAACTTTCATTTACACACGTCTCCCAACCCCCCTTTCTACCTAAAATCATCCCGAATCTGTCTTTGTCTTCGAGTCCCGATCGACTCATTTGGACACTTCCCATGTGTCGTTTCTTGCCGAAGTTTTCATTGTGAATCGCCACAACGGTGTTCTGTTCTATGCCATAGATTTACGTTCAACCCCCTACTACCATTAGGAATGTCCATAGGTTACATGATCTTACGACAACCACCTTTAAGAAGATAGATATACTAAGCATGAATCGGGCAAAATCGAAATCCCTAAAACATCAATAGTATAAACATATCTCAGTTCACGTGGGTGAAAATTATACAATTACCCAGAATTCCCCGTTACTACTATTCCTACTAATAATAATTTAGTGATGCGAATGGCATGGAAACATAAATGAAAGAGAAAAAGGTACGGGAAGACTTTTCTTTCCACTGCTTCCTCCTTTTCTTATTACAAGACGAAGGAAATATAGTGTGGCGGTTTTGTTTTTATGTATAAATAGGGGAGAGGGGGACAAGCTGGGGAGGGGGACTGGATTCATTGAGGATGGGGAGGAGACCGTGTTGCGAGAAGGAGGGCCTTAACAGGGGAGCATGGACTGCCCTCGAGGACAAGATCCTCTCCGACTACATCCTCGCTCACGGCCAAGGCCGGTGGAGGAGCATCCCCCGCGAATCCGGTTTGACCTCCCCTTTTGCTCCTCGTTAACCCCGCGTGCGTGTTTCAGGGTCTCGTTCCGACGTTAGCCGTTAGCTGTGACAGTTTTTTTTTTTTTTACTCGGTTGTTCGTTTTCCGTCGCGGTGGTTCAGGGCTAACGAGATGCGGTAAGAGTTGCCGGCTGCGGTGGTTGAATTACCTTCGTCCCGGTATCAAGAGAGGGAATATTACCCCCGAGGAGGAGGACCTCATCATCCGTCTCCATAACCTTCTCGGGAACAGGTATTGAAGGAGGTTCCCTGCGATCTGTTGCCGTTCTTCCCTTCGGCGATGATTTGAGTTTGTCGGGGTGTTTTATGTTTTCTCGGGGAAGGTGGTCGCTGATAGCGGGGCGGATCCCAGGGCGAACAGACAATGAAATCAAGAACTACTGGAACACCACGCTCGGGAAGAAGGGGAAGGAGCCGAAGCGGGGCGGCAGCGGGAAGAAGCAGGCGACGAAGGATGAGGCTAAGGTGAAGGCGGCGGTTCGGCCAGACGATGTTGTAAGGACCAAGGCAATGAGGTGTACCAAGCAAGTTGTTCTCGTGGACCCCCAGCCTGAGGCCGCCTGCTCTCCGGTGCTGGGATCAGGGGCTAGGAACGAGAGGGAGAAGGGTTCCCCTTCAACAGCTTCTGAAGCGGATGATTTGGGGAAATTAGGCCTAGATTCAAGCATATGCGAGCTGCTGCTTGAGGACATGTCGGATCCCGAGTTCTGGAAGATTTGCCAGTTCGGCGACAAGTTCAACCTTGGTGGAAACGGAAATGGAAGCCCGAACATGGACAATCTACTTTTCTCGGAGGAGATGACGAAGGACTGGGCCAGCAACCTGGATGACTTCCTCCAGTTCCTAGCCTGATTCATTACAAAATTTCTCATGTGCAGAGTCAATGTCTTAACACCAATGACCACAATCCTGTCCTGCAAACCCTTTCTCAGTAACTGCCATTCGTTCAGCATGCCGGCTTCAATCCGGCGTTGTCGATGAGTCGTGAGTGTAATTTGTTGTAATCTCTTGTTTGACTCCCAAACTTGAATGTTGTATCTGCGGAACCAACTACTACAATATGCACAACATTTCATTGAAATAGACTGAGACTTTGATGACTGTTTTCGGACAGTGCTGATGAACTCGTCCTGTCCAAAAGGGCTCGCCCCAAATAACTCGTCCTGGGAAAGCATCATTTCACTGAACATTTCTGAGTTAAAATCACCTCTAAACAAGCAATTCATTGTATGACAGAGCAGCTCGCACAATTGTGTCAAATGCGGGTCGATGTGGAGAGTGTAGGAGGGGTTGCTGCTGGGTTTTCTTGACACAAGCCAAGAATGGTTCGGAGTCGAGAAGGATTGCTTGTGCTCTTGGTCTGGTAGGGCTGCGCTGGCACATTGGCCCGCCACTGCATATTAGAACTATTTCAATCTCTGGCCTTGTTAAGAGTTTATTTCCTTAATGATCTGATGGTGGTGGTCCATAGAAGGTTATCGGCCCGGCCAGCGGATAGCAGGCGAGCATCATGAACCATTTACGATATGGCCCGTGTTTTGACTTTCCAATGTCGAAATGCCTAACCACGACAGACAGGTGTGCCAGAGTACTCCAAGGTATTGCTCTGAATCACAGAAGCCTTTCTCCATCCCAATAATTATCTGAGGTAGCTGCGATTCAAAGTGAGAGAGCTTTTCATGCAGCTGAATTTATGTGGTTTCCTGCCCTGGTGGATTACATTTCGCAACTCATATTGAGCTATACGAATATGAACTACATGGGAAAAGTAAAATCAAACCAGCTCTCATCCAATTCCATGAATCGGCTCATCCAGTCTGAGTTCACAGGACCCTCGTCGACTCGGTCTATCTGCACTTCGTGTCCCAACAACCTGAACTCCGCCTCATCTGCCGTTACCGACCTCCCATTTCCGTTATCCACCAGCGGTTCCTGATGTGAACCGCCTGATTGGTTTTTCTTCTCCGTTCGTTCCACCTTCCTGTGCAAATGAGTGTTCCAGTAGTTCTTGATCTCATTGTCCGTCCTACCCGGAAGCCTCCCGGCTATCAATGACCACCTAAAACAGAAGGACAACGGGCAATCTAGCCGTGTCAAATCACAAGCACAAGCTGATTCCCAAAAAGGGTCCGAGTCAGTCACCTGTTCCCCAGGAGGCGGTGAAGCCTCAGGATCAAGTCCTCTTCCTGGTCGGAGATGTTGCCCCTCTTGAGGTTCGGCCGGAGGTAATTCAGCCATCTCAACCTGCAGCTCTTGCCACCTCTGCTCAGCCCTGTTTTCAGGACGAAAACGGAAAACAACTATCATAATCCCCATCGAAACCAAAAACCAGGCCGATAACGTTCATGCCATTGGCCACGTCTGACCCGCTTCTACAGCAACAATCTTCCACATCCGGGGACCGTGGACTTCGATAGCGCGAGCCAACTTCAGGTCCTCCTCCGCAGTCCAGGGTCCTCCCCGGTTCGCTCCTTTCCTCGTCATCCTCGGTCCCATGTTTCAAGCAATGAGGCAACGTTTCCTGAGCTTATACGTATATAGCACGTGAGGATGATATGAGGAGAGAGCACTGCAACATCAAACAAGTAATGCGTGTCGGTGCTCTCATAGCCGCCACCAAAAAAAAAAACAAAAACATAAAAACGCTACTCGAAAGACATGAATGAATGATCAAAACGGGACACCATGTAATATAATGATGTTGTCTGATTAAGAGAAAAGTGCTTAGTTGAGATTGAGTTAGTTCCCAAATCTTTGTCATGCACAAAAGCAGGGGTGGGGTGGGGTGGGGGGGGACTAACAAATGGACAGTGAAAGAGTAAAAAAATTGATTGGGAGAGGAAGAAAGGAGGGATGGGAGCACTGAGAGTGTGAATCTGGGGGCAACCAATGATTGAAGAGAAAGATAGATCCTTTGTCGGATATTTTGTTTCTTTCCTTCTTACGTGTTGGAGTGATTGAGTGAATGAAACAACTTCGGCTGTATCATCTATCAGATTTCAGAATGAAGAAGAAATCCGATTCCCAATTTACATCGTTGCAGCTAAAATGCATTTCGGAGCTACCGTTTCTGATGATACATTTCGGAATGGGGATTGTAATCTTCTTGTCTGAGAATCTTGTCATATTGATGTCATATTGATGGGATAGGAAATGAGGATGGAAAACTATTTCATGCAGAAAGGAATATAAGTTGTTATCACCAATCAACTGTCTACTCATGCGTGCCTGGTTTTCGAGCGAGGAACGAACCATCCAGACAAGCATCTTCCGGTGATATAAGGCTCGAGCAGAGAGCCGAGAGGAAGACTGTGTTCGCGAGAAAATATAATTATCTCCACCACTCAAATGCTGAGTTGTTGTTATGAGATGCCGTCTGGTGTCGGATCCCTCAGGTCATAGAATAGATTGCAGTTGCTCGATCTCGGGGTCAGATAGTTCCGGCTCCTCGTCGGCTGGGCTCCTGTAAGCATCCGCGATGGCCTTCCCTTTGTCCAGGATAATCTCGGGGACCGTCTGAAGTAGGCTGAAGAAGGCAAAGCATCCAGACAGGTTAATGGTACGAGAGGATGAACATACTTGCTACATATTTTACCTGTCCAGTGCCTTCACAGCGACGCCTATTTTTTCTTTCATAGAACTGACTGATGCGTCCGGATCTTTTCTTGATGCGTGTAACAGGAGCGAATCGAGTTCTTCCAGTGCTCTGTCGATTCACGGATTTTTACAGCAGTGTTACCAAAAACAGCCATTCATCGCGCACATGGATTCTTAGCACGGTTTGGAAGAAGTGAGGCACGATAGATTGATGAAGTGAACGGACAATTTCTTTGCCCCAGCCAATACTATGAGTTCATAAACTTCTGCATAAAAGCATTGCATACCTGAGACACCTATCGACATTGTCAAATGCAGTGTTACCATTCCCGCTTTCTGAGGCATACTGCGCCACCTATGTTTCCAAAGAATACAATGAGCAAAAAAAAACTAACTGAACTAATGACACATGACGCAGCAGAAATTAAGACACGGTCTCGCTACGTGGTGGCAGAGAAACAGCACATAATAATGGCCAAAGGCAGGAAAGGAGTCTCTATATACTTGGAATATCGAGTTCATGGTATTATATCTCATGTGCGATTGAAATCGTAGACTAGGAACCAAGACGAGATTCATGTAATGTAGGACTACTTATTAGCCTTGGTACATCTCAAGGGACTGACAAAGCAGCGTCTAAAATCTTAGCCGGATGTAGTTCGGTGGAACAAGAAGGCAGATAATTAAAGGATCCAAGGCACAGAAAGCAGCCTAGGTAGAGATCATACTCGTAATAAAGATTCTCATCTTACCGCCCTGATGTTAATGCGGAGAGATGCTGCAGGTCCTGAACGAAGCAGAGATCGGCAAAAAGCAAATTCAGGGTTGTCGCCTTCGAGAGTTTTACCTGGAGCATCATCAGCATGCATAATAGCCTAACATCAACGATTCATGACAAAACAAGGGGCAACCAGATCGACTGAAGACCACTATGGAAGCAGCATTTCCGATGACGTGATAACGAGACATCATTCCACACATCCCTAAACTCACCCAAATCCTCTATCTGCAACTGACTCAGGATAACAGCCGGCACATAAGCATCCAAAGGATCCAACTTTTTCCTGTGAAGTTCAGTCTATCAAATAAAAAAAGAACCAGATCGGGTACCCCATGATTGTATATAAACGACTCAAAATCCGACAAATCGCTCGTGTTATGAGCTTCCACATCCTAGGTCTTCTCGTTCCATCGCCTGACTAATGTTCCTAGTGCATCATTCAAACCGACTGACCCAGAACGACAGCGATACTTCCACATTACAAGACATGAAGGAAACAACCCTGTCTCTTCCAGATTACTGTCTGTTAAGGGTCAATAACTAGAGGCCAGCAAGTCCATGAGATTTCGAGAACTTACTTCTTCACATACTTATCCAGAATGCTGCCTCCAGCAACAGCTCCTGCATCAAGAAACACCAAGATAATCAAATCATCAGAAAGATTCAATCAACTGATAAAAATCATTTCTTTGGATTCTAGGGCTTGGATACGTCTTGGGAATAATGCGAGGAGCAACGCTGTCGAGACGGACACCAATCTCCGCCCGGTTCGCGGCCTGCATTCACTGGAGGGAGGTAGAGACGAGGCGAGAGATTTCGACGGTGGAGAGAGGTCGGGGGAGGGAGGTATCGAGTTCGGGATGCGAGGAGGAGGGAAGGAGGGAGAAGCGTTGACACGGCAGGGGAGCGGAAGTTGAGGAGGCTTTGGCAGCACCATTGCTGGAGCAATAGTTGATCATCACCGGGACGGCGTCCAGGGAGGGAGGACGCCGGAAGAAGGGAAGGGACTAGGGATAGGTGAGGGATGTGTACGGACGTGGCCTCCCTTATCCGTCGTTGGTGGTGGGTAATAATTCAGAAAAAAATCCTGACTTTTCACGACCCGACTAGTTGAAAAAACTTCCACCATCATGGTAGAACATGTACAGATGAATGGATTAAAAAGGGATTTGAATGCCCAAATCACGTGTTTACCGCAGGCTGTAATGAAGCAGACACTTCAGCTTGCTTCATCGGACTTTGTCTTTAACCCAACAAACATCTCTCTCTCTCTCTCTATCTCTACAATCTCTCCTTTTCTCCATATTCGGCAAACCGACAATAGAGAAGAGAAGAGCATCGTCCGGTCGGAGGAGAGAACAAACAATGACTAGAGCAACGAGCATTCTCCTCCCATTGGCTCTCCTCCTCCTCCTCCTCCTCCTCCTCTTCGTCTCCGCTGCTTCGATGCCCGAGTCCCAAAGTAAGTCCGATCTATTTCTCTCTTACTGACCACCGACAACCTTAGATGTGCGTTTTCAATCCATTATGTACCTAGTGTCTCAGGGAGTAGCTAGGATTTGGAGGGGAGGGGGGGTTTGCGTAGTGGGTTTCGCTCAAAATCTGAACTTCCGTTGGATCTCTTTCATGGGATCTGTAAACTTGAGCTGGAAGCATTTCTGCTGCTTCTGTTTTTTTGTTAGCTCAAGTTCATTGAATTGAGGTGGGCCCCGACCCTTGACTTGGATCATTAGGAATCCATCCTGCTCTTGTTGGAGTGGAAGAGTAGCGATGTGTATGTTTTGCAGATTGATGGCATTATTCATTTGAGTTTCGGTGTCCTTTGTCGATAATCGCTTTCTCCGTGTTGGGCTATGGTATCACTAGGGATCAATTCTCGATTGGTTGCCCTTTCTCCGTGTTGGCATTGTGTCAGAAGGTCAAATATCCCCAATGTGGGCAATGGTAGTGTTGGGAATCTGCAATTTGCTGTCTGGAATTCGTGAGGTGATCGGCATGATTGTGTGTGTATCCCGAGTTTTGCTGATCTTTCATCCATGGACTTCTTGCAGTTAAAGTCACCAATAACCCGGCTGATCAATTGGCGACCATTCTCAATGATAACAGGACTGCAAGCAATGCATCACTGCTTTATGACAACCCTGGCCTGGCGTGCATTGCCCTACAATACATAAAAGCTTACCAAGGAAACTGTGATGCAGTCGGGGGGCCAAAAGCTGAGAAGCCGGCTGATTCTGACTTTGCCAGTACCTTTGCACCAGACTGTGGTATTCAGGTCTCGTCGCTCGCCCCAATAACGGGCCGTTTGCTCGGCTGCGAGACCAAGTATGTATCTCCATCTGAGGCATTCAATGGAATTCTGATGAAGAATGAGAAGAGCATTGAGATAGTTACCTCTAAGAATCATACGGAGGTTGGGGCTGCCGTTAGTGGCAGCGATGGCGGTTCTCCATATTTCTGGTGCATACTATTCAGCAATGGCACAAGAAACAGCAGCTTCGTCTATGAAGGCAGCGAGCCAACGGTTACCAGGCCCGGATGCTTTAGTGGTGCTAATGATGATTGCAGCGGTTCTTATTCGCTGTTGGGCAGTCCAACTTTTGGATACGTCATGCTATTGCTTCTTGCAATCTGGTACACGTGTGGCATCCCATTGGCTCGATTTTAAGCTTCCACCATTCTTTGTTTCAGAGCATTTTCAATGTTGGACTGTTTCCTACATGTGTAATCGTGCAATTCTTTTTAATCCATCCGTATTCTATCATTGAGATTTGAGAGGAACCTGAGAGAGTGAAACAATGTAATCTTTGGCCAATTCATTCCCTGAATGAAACCAGGAGATTATTTATGTCCTAAATGTGCAAGTCTTATGAATCCAGTATGATACCCATCCACGGACGAAACGTATATTTTAATATGCTCAACTTTTTGATACAAAGAAAGTTGTCGTTTCGCCCACACCTCAGCCACCGTCGCCTACGAGAGGTATCAATTTGCTTATCATCGAATAAGCGAGGCAACGAAGAGCACTGAGCGACGCGTCTCTTAGACGACGAAAGGCAACCAAGCGGCGAGCAACTCAAGAGACGGTCCCGATCTGACGGTTCATGTTCGATAACTTGCAGCCCAAGAGTCATGCATGCTCCACTACCCTGCTCCACCATCTTTTCAGATCTTGTCGGGACGAAATTAAATATTTTTCTTCATTATGTTTTGATTTTATTTCCGTATATTTTATTTTGTTTCTTTTATTGTCTTTTCTATGGGCAGCCTATATAAGCCCTTGCCTTGTAAGAGTTGAAGAACAAATTATTCAAACTTTTAAACTCATATTAAATTTTTGTCTTTCTATCCGAATGAGTTGATTCACTTTCAACCTCGGTGGATTCCAAGTATAGATTGAGTAAAGTGTTTCAACCAGTAATCGTATGCCTGCATCCTTCGTCTTGTTCCCCGACCTCGTTCGTATTCACGGTGATGTGTTTGTATCTGTCTAACAGGCGAATGCTATACGAGTCTTCTTTCACGGTGATGTATCGGTATCCGTGGAGGTTGATATCAACCTATCCTTTCACGATGGTGTATCTGTATCTTCCTTCAAAGTGGAAAGCAACCTTCAAGGCCAAGTACGGGCTGTACGAATGGTTGGCGATGCCCTTTGGTTTGTCGAACGCGCTCAGCACATTCATGCGACTAATGACCCATGTCTTGCGATCATTCATGGGGAAGTTCGTGGTTATCTACTTCGACAACATTCTCATCTACAGCAGTAGTCCCGACGAGCATGCTGAGCATCTTCCCACACTTCGCGCGAGAAGCTGTATGGGAATATCAAGAAATGTGAATTCTTTCAACCTAGTATAGTATTACTTGGTTTTGTAGTGTCAAGCAAGATCGAAACGATCAAAGAGTAGCTAGTGCCAAAGAGTTTCCACGATGTTCGTAGCTTCCATGGCTTAGCGTCGTCGTCATATAGGAGGTTTCAGCTCGATCGCAGCCCCACTCACCGAATGATTGAAGGGAGACAAGTTTGAGTGGACTTCAGCCGCACAAGCTAATTTCGAGCGACTGAAGGAGTGTTTAAGCGAAGCACCCGTTCTCGCTTTACTTGACTTTGTGAAGATGTTCGAAGTCGAATGTGATGCATCTAGAGTTGAAATAGGAGGAGTGTTGATGCAGGAAGGGAGACCTATCGCTTACTTCAGCAAAAAGCTCAATGGTGCAAAACTCAACTACTCGACGTACGACAAGGAGTTCCTAGCTATCGTTCGAGTTTTGAAGACGTGGAGCCACTACCTGTTGTCTAGAAAGTTCGTGCTGCACACCGACCATGAAGCTCTCAAGTACATCAATGGTCAGCACAAACTTAATCGACGACATGCCAAATGGGTAGAGTTTCTTCAGTCCTTCACTTTTGTGCTCAAGCGCAAACCTGGAGTGAAGAATGTAATTGCAGACGCCCTTTTAAGGAAGATGATCTTGTTGTCCGCTATGGAGACTAAGCTTATTGGATTTGAGTACCTGAAGGATCTATACAAGGACAACGAAGATTTTGGAGGGATCTTCGCCCAGTGCACCACCCAGGCGATTGATCGATTCCACCAGGTGAATGAATTTCTCCTTCGCGACTCTAAATTGTGCATTTCTAGGAGTTCGACGTGAGAGCTACTCATTCGAGAAGTCCATGGAGGAGGAATCGCCGAACATTTGGAGTCGACAAGACGTTGTCGATGCTGCAAGAAAATTTCTATTGGCCTCAAATGGAGAAGCAAGTGAGGAGTCTTATCTCGTGATGTGCTATCTGCCACTAGGCGAAGAGTCGAGTCCAGCCACAACGCCGATACACTCCACTTCCAGTCCCTAAGCGACCATGGGAACATGTGAGTATGGTTTTTGTGTTGCGTCTACCCAAGACGCAGCAAAGGAAGGATTCGATCATAAAAATAGTTGATAGATTCTCGAAGATGGCACACTTCATTCCATGCCAGAAGACGGACGATGCAACCAATGTAGCGGACTTGTATTTTCGAGAAGTGCTGAGGTTGCATGGAGTACTTAAGTCGATCATATCAGATCCCGACGTGAAGTTCTTAAGCTACTTCTGGAAGACGTTGTGGCACAAGCTGGGAACTAAGATCGTCTTTAGCACAACATATCATCCCCAGATCAACGGACAGACAGAGGTTATTAATCGAACTATGGGTGCGATTCTTTGAACCCTGGTCTCAAGCTAGCTCATGCTGAGTTCGCCTACAACATAGCACGGAGTTCGACAACCAAGTCCTCACACTTTGAGGTAGTCTATGGCCTCAACCCTTTATTTTTTGTCGATCTAACGCCTTTACCAAGTGTGAAGACATTCAGTCGAGATGCCAAAATGCGCTCTAAGGAGATAAGATTGTTCCATGAGAAGATTCGTGCAAGGATCGAAAAGGTTAATCTTCGATATCAGGAGAGAGCAAATTGCGGGAGGAGAGCGAAGATTTTTCAGCCAGGAAACTTAGTGTGGATTCATCTGAGGAAGGATCGATTCCCTACAAAGAGGAAGAACAAGCTGATGCCTCGAGCAGAAGGACCATTCAAGATCATCGAGCGCATCAACGACAACGCTTATAAGGTTGATCTTCCTAGAGAGTACGGAGTCTCTGCCACGTTCAATGTGAAGGACCTCATCCCGTACGAAGACGATGAACCTACAAGTTTGAGGATAAACTCTCTTCAACAAGGGGAGGATGATACAAGGAGGGTCGTCATTTCGCCCACACCTCAGCCACTGTTGCCTACTGGAGGTATAAACTTGCTTATCATCGAGTAAACGAGGTCACGAGGAGCCCCGAGTGACGCGTCTCTCAGGCGGCGAAAGGCAACCAAGTGACGAGATACTCAAAAGACGGTCCCGATCTGACGGTTCAGGTTTGATAACTTGCAGCCCAAGAGTCGTGCCTGCTCTACTACCCTACTCCACTATCTTTTCAAATCTTGTCAGGGGGAAATTAAATATTTCAATTCCTTATCTTATGATTTTATTTCTTTATCTTTTATTTCGTTTCCTTTATTGTCTTTTCTATGGGTATCATATATAAGCCCTTGTAAGAGTTGAAGAACAGATTATTCAGACTTTTAAATTCAGATTGGACTTTTATCTTTCTATCCTTTCATACCCATCTCCCATTATCTACCCTTCTGACCATTTCCCACGTCATTCCATTCCGCATTCTTAGTAATGTCCCGCGTCGTTTTTTGTGTTGGAATCATATATTCGGGTGTCGTCCCCACGTCACTTTTCTATTCTAGTTTTTTTTCACCATCATTTATAGATTTATTGACAATTTTCAGTGTGAAGGGAGAGCTGCGATTTTCTTCATATATTTCGTTACAACTGTTCGGACTTCTTCACCCAGACAAAGTACCTCAGGCAATTCACAGTGAGGGAAAAGTTATGCAAATAAGAGATCTAAGTTGAATCGAAACATCCAAAAAACTCGATTGATGATGCTTCACACTACAGAAAGAAGACTGCTAACACAAACTTATTTATCAGCGTGTTAGAACCTCTCTCTCTTTCCTCTATCACTCTTCAAGAAAGACTGGATGTTCTGTCGCCATTAGTGCAAGGAAATGGATAACTTGGTGCTTGTCCATGATTTAAGCCTTGAGCTTCAAGATCAAAGCAAGCATAACTAACACAAGCACGATACCTCCGGAAGACCCTCCGACCCTGTGTATTATCCAGTAAACGTCGAACCTTGCAAGGCTCCTGCCATAGTACAGCGTCAGGGTGATGGCAAACATCAGAACCAGCAGCAACAGAGGCAGCCAAACAGAGAACTTGACAAGCTCGATCTCTTCCGCCGAGTCCAAGAAATAATAGGTATGTCTGTGTCTTCTGTTGATGAAGAGAGGTGAAGCTACAGCTAGCACGGTGGGCACTATGGCCGCCAAACGCTCATACAAATAGATGTACCAGGCAGTCTGATGTGTCCATGTTCGAAAGGCGAAAGTGTTAGAGCATCTTCATCACAGATATATTGTCCGACTGGAGAAGCTTTTTGGTTTTACTTGAAAAGCAATTATTGTAAGTGAACTCCTGATAGCCAACTGCCGTGCCAGGAAGGAGGACTACGTTTGGGTAGCTTTCTGACGATGAAAGTTTGTCATTGAGAATCAATGTAGTGGAAGTAGGCATGCATTCTGCTGATGATAGATCTCTGAGAATCTGATTCTTCTTTAGACGATCTTACCCTAGTCAGACGCTAAAATTCCGTCGCCGGCAACAGTCAAAGAAAAGCCAGTTTTCTTCGCAAAGACAAAAGTTGTCTTAAGATTTGGAAGCTGAATGGTTTATTGGTGTCGATGACGCAGTCGAGATATATAGACAGCTGCTCTATACACCCTGAGCGATGAACAAAATCGAATATTCCATGAAAAAACAACAGCTACTCAATCCATCTACGCGACATTCTCTGAGCTCTTAGACCGGCTTCCTTGGAGCCGTTTCATCCATTTCTTGTTCGAGGCTGTTAGATTGCCTAAATAAGGTGCACCGACGTCTTTAACCGAAGCAGCTGGGGGAAATTCCGCGGGTAGGGCAGCAGCTGTGCTCGTAAATGCATTCAAGACGATGAATGCTAAGATCGGCGAGAAGTCCAACGAGCCTCCAAGGGGCGGGATGATTCCACGGAATATGTTCAAGTACGGGTCACATAAGGTGCTGCAACAATGACAAGGGACCGAAGCATTACGACGATCTCGAAACGGAAAAGAAAAGGAAACAAACTCGACCAACGCGTGTGCGGACCTGAGAGGACTAACGATGGCCGGGGGAGCATTCGGGAACCAGGTCAAGACCAGCCTGACCACCAACAGGGTGTTGTAGATATTGAGGAAGTTAGTAAGGCCGTTAGCCACCACGAGACCCGCCATCGAATCCCCAGGCAACATGGCCGCGAAGTTATGATTCGACGGTAGGCGGGGTCCGCCCAACTTCCTGCAATGAATCTGAACAGACATTTCAACCTCCCCCAACTCAGTCACGAAGAAACAACAACAATCGGGCAACAGAAAACGAAGTTGCAGGAATCAGACACCTGACGGCACATGCGGTCGAAATCCATCTTCAGGGACGCGAGATTCCGGAGAAGGGGGTTCCGAGAAACCAGGTCCTGGACGCCTCTGAGGAGCTTGGCGGCGGGGGAAGCAAGGGTCGACGGGTGGTGAAGGATTGGTTGCCTGAAGGGAAAAGGGGTGCGGGCATTCGCGGCGGAGAGGAGGGTGAAATTGGGGGCGGGGACATCCCCTGGATTGTCCGATGAGGCTGCCATTCGGACAAAAAGGGAGTTGGGGGGGAGGGAAGAAGGCGATGAAGAAGTAAAGGAAGTGCCGCTGGATAATGATGAGAATGGATTATTAACGAGGGTGAGGGAGAGAGAGAGAGATAGAGAGAGATACAGGGAGCCGTGTTTTCCGTGTCCGTTGAATTTTTTTTAATTACGCGTTGGGCTTTATAGAGGCCCATTTAGTAGGACCGGGTTTATGTTATTGGGCCCAGAAGATGGGCTTTGCGCGTGGGGAGATAAATAATGCAAAAAGGAAGGTCATCGTTTCTTCATATATATTATAGTGAGGCTCGACAGACAAGACGATTTTATTGACGTTTGGGATCGAATTGCTTTTGCCAGCCAACAACATCAACATGCAATGGGTAGAATTAATTTTTAAAATGAAAAAGAAAAAAAAAACAAGGGGGAGGGGCGGGGGGTGATAGAGAGCCAGCCAATCAGGAGAAGAGAGCCCAATAATGAATTGAAAAGGGAGAGAGCACATGGCATGATATGATGATGATGATGGATGGGAACAGCACCTCCCCTCAATTGTCCCTTTCCATTCATTCATTTAGGTTTTTTTTTCTGATTTTGGCGGGGGATTTTAGGTTAAGAATTCATTGGCAGGGGGTCAGGGGGCTCTTGGGACCCACCCTTAAACACCTTTCAAATAATTGGATCCCTCCCTCCTGCGGACATGAATTCTCTCTCTTGTGCATCATGTAGTTTTGTTGTGTATCTGCTATTTTTAAAATTATTTATTTTATTTTACGAAATATTTTTTTGAAGTAACTAACACGTTATTTAATTTAATGTGAGTGTTTGGAATAAAGCAAATATTCCTCCATCCAAATTTGTCTCATAAAGCTAAATTTAAATGATAAGAGGACCAACTCTTCTGACCCTCCCCCTTCCCTTCCCTTCCCTTCTGTTATTAATTTGATCCAACCCTACACTCCTATATAAGGGATTTTGGCCAGCTAAAAGCATTAAAGGATTTGTTGACCTGACCGCCTGCTGCTTCTGCATCTGCATACATAAGTCGACTTAGCTCCAATAACTCGCTCAGCTTTTTGTTTAACCATATCAATCGTACTTTTTTAAGAAAAAAATTAATTCCTAATTAATATCATTTGAATGTAGACATGTCATTTCACGCGTCTTGAGAAAAAGAAAGATATCTGATAATCTAGCAAAGCTTCAAGTTTTGTTGAGTGTTAAAACACTCGAGAAATCTCCTGAGTAAGCATTTAACCGAGGAGGAGGAGGTCGCGAGTAGTCGAACTTTCGCATGTTCGTTCACCCTTGTTTGAGACTCCCGAATTTGAATGTTTGTCGATGATTATAGGAGGAATGCAGGAGACCTCCGAAATCTTTGTTCGCTCCGGAAGTGACTGTGGACGAGTTGGATCCAAACACGTCGGAAATCTCTGGCAGTACGGACAATTGGTGCTCGGAGGATTCGTTGAATGTGTGGTCGCCGTATAAAATGAAAGAAAGAAAGGGAAGACAATGGATGAGCAGCGTTAAGCAGGAGCACTTACGGATGTCATCGACGATGTATTCGAAAATGAGTAGAAACGCAGGAGCACAAAGAGAGCTTAAATGCTGGAATGCTTGAAAAGATAAAAAATGAAAATATATGTCCATCTATAGAGAGGTTTTGATGTGTATGTGTACAATGCCTAAGAACAACTATTTATACTAAGCTAGACCTACGTATATACAGTAATGTAATATTGCACATATATTACGCTTCTTTTGCTGCCAGTCTCCATGGAATATCTCCTTTCCATATGAGCAAACTTGACAACAATCTCCTTCCAGATCCCGAGATCTTCTGGAGCCTTCCTTAACAACTGACTGATCGACCGTGTTGCCCATTGGCCTTCGCCGTGGAGTTTCCTCGCTTGCCCAGTCTGACTGTCGCTTGTCGCTTCCCTGACTTGTTGTCGCCCGTCGCCTAGTAATCGCATCGCTTGGTGATCCCTTCGCCCCGCAAGCTTTCGCCTAGTGTGTATCCGTGATCACCTCCTTCCTAGATTTTCCTTCCTTGGGCCTGTGTTCTGGACCGTCGATCCACAGATTGGGCTGAGATCTGTGGCTTAGAATTTCTGTTGCTTCGTCTTGAAAAAGACCAATTAATCATTCCCCTGTAGCCTAGGTAACGTGTGCAGGCGAGTAATGACCCTTGACCGTCGATATCCCCGAATCGTATCGGTTGAGATCTCCAGGACAACTGTTGCGATCCCCGAAATCTCTGTCATATTATCTCCCGTCAAAGTCATTTTTCCCCTAACGACTTCGCTATAAATTGAAATGCTCGGATCGTCTTCCGACTCACAAGCCACTGTTTCTTGAAAATAGCCAAGCCATGAAGTTCCTGTTGTTCCTTTGGTATTCCATCCGAGCCTATGCCCATCACCTTAGCTTGTTTGGGAGCATATACCCATCACCTTATGAGGGTGGTCTCCAACTCCTCGAGTGTGGAATCGAGATTGCCTTCACCATAATTAGTTATTAATTCGGCTAAAGCATAGCCCTTGACTGAGGCTTGTGGTTTATGATAGATATTGTAGGCTGAAAGCACTAGGCTCCACTTTCCTATCCTTCCCGTAAGTAACGGATTGTCAAAGAACGCTTTAGTAACCGGGGTCTTGGATACGGCGTACACATCATTAGACCCGATATAGCGTCTTAGTTTTGTTATTGAGTAATACACCGCAAGGCAGATCTTTTCTGTCGAGGTGTATCTTTGTTCTGTTTCTGTGAGTAGGCGCAACAGATAGTAAATCGCCCTTTCTACTCCGTCGCGCTCTTGTTCTAGCATTGACCCAATAGTGGACTGGGATGCTGCTACGTACAGAATGTACGGTTGGTCCGCACTTGGTGGTGCCAGCACAGATGGATTGACTCGGCAGTCTTTTAAATTCTGGAACGCTCGCTTATATTGTGATAACCAGTTTATCTGTCCCTTCTGTTTTCCTATGAGGATTGTCGAGGATGCACTTGTCTTAGATGCGACATTGCCTATAAATCGGCATATATAATTTACCCTGCCGAGGAAGGCTTGAAGTTCATTCTTGCTTTATGGAGCTAGCATATTTTGAATGGCGGGGGTCTTCAAAGGGTCTACTTCGATTCCTCGTTAGTGCACAAGAAAACCAAAAAACTGTCCCTTTTGTACTCCAAAGGCACATTTTAGTGGATTGAGTTTGAGGCTGTACTTTCGCATTTTTTCAAATGCTTCGCTCAAATGAGAAGGATGGTCCTGTCTCTTTTTAGACTTCACCACAACATCGTTTATATATACCTCAACTGTTTTTCCTATTAGTTAGGCGAAGATTAGGTTCATCGCTCTCTGGTAGGTGGCCCCATCATTCTTCAACTTGAAAGGCATTACTACCCATTCGAATATTCCTATTGGGCACCGGAACGTTGTTTTATGAATGTCTTGCTCAGCGATGAAAATTTGGTTATACCCAGAATATCCGTCCATAAAGGACATTAGCTCGTGTCCCGCCGACTTTTCTATGAGATCGTCAGTAACGACATGGGCTATTCGTCTTTGGGTGTTGCTTTGTTTAGATCATGGAAGTCTATGCAGACTCCGATCTTTCCATTTTTCTTGACGACAGGCACTATGCTGGAGATCTAGTCGACGTATTTAGCTGTTCTTATGTATCTGGCTTTAAACAACTTCTTAATCTCATCATAGACCATTTGGGCTACTTCCCGCGACATCCTTCGCGGGGTTTGTTTTACAGGTTTGATATTGATATACGTCGGGAGTCGTTGCTCGACTAAATCTCGGCCGAGACCTGGCATCTCGGTGTAATCCCGAGCGAAGCAATCCTTGTAAGTGTGAAGGATTTCGCTTATGCTATGCGCCTCTACTTCGTTCACGAGCGAACTGAGATATGTAACACGCGATGAATCAGCTATTCCCAAGTTTATTTCTTTCAACGGATCACATGGAATAATAGAAGTGTTAGGGACTTCTTTATTATTTGAATAAATGTTAAGCATGTCTTGGCATGCTGAAGGAGACGAATTACATCGAGTCTCATTTATTCTAGATGTCCTGTAGCTAGCTAATCTCTCTAGGACATCGACTACTGGATCAGTTTGTTCACTCTCATTGGATGAGGATTGGTTGAGGAGTCTTTCGGGCTCCAAGTCCGTCTCAGTTTGTTGAGTGCTGTTGTCGTCTCGTATCCCAGCTTCATACATGTCCTTTTCCAAAGGATAAGATCTTGTTTGGCATCGAGCTGCAGCTCATCGCCCCATCCTGTCGGGATAATTGGATTTTGAGGTGGTGCCAAGGGTGGTCCGTCGTACGAAACCAGGAACTCATAGCCTGTGTCGTTTAGAGGGCCGATGTTTGGGTCTCCCATAGCATACCTCTACTTTAAGGTCATGTCCTTTCCCTATTTAACTGCTTTTGTGCAGACATAAGGTATGTTAGATTTCTCGTTCGCTTCCCCAAAAATAACTTCCAAATCGTGTTTTTCCCATAGTAGAAGCTCTTCGTGAAGAGTAGAGGGTATGGCGCCCGCTTTGTGGAGCCAATCCCTCCCTCCCAAGAAGAGCATTAAAAGAAAGTCGGCTTCTTTTCATGCGTTCCTACTCGGAGTTTTGCAGAAACTACTCCCAAGCAAGAGGAGGTAATTCCATTGAATCCACTGACTCTTACGTTAGTTTCTCCAAGCTCAGCTATGTCATCCCCTAAACTTTTGTAAGCTTCAAAGGGTAGTAGGTTGATGGTCGCCCCGTTATCGATGAGAACTCGGCATACCACCACAAATTGATTGCCGCTCGAATATGGAGGGGAAACATGTGTTTCCGCATTGCCATAGAGGGCTCTATAAACCACATATGTGGAAAATTCCGAGATATTTCAGTAGGAATGTTAAATTCAGAGGATGGAATTAGCCTACCTTTCGGTTGACTGTCTTTCCTCTTGGCAAATTCAGCCGGTAGCATAAGGACATTGCAAGGAGCTTCATTCGCCTCAGGTGGAGTCCCGGATTGAAGTGGAGTATAGTCGCTCAACGAATTGAATGCGAGGTCACTTTCACTCGGCTCATTGTTTTTCTGGGCATTAGGGACTGCTGGCTTAGCACATTTCTCTGCGGCACGTCGTGCCCTTCTTTCTCTGCGTTTCCTGGTTTTCTCGGTGGGTACCTGATGTTGCGCTCCCGTGCCCACTTTCTGTCATGTCCCTATATTTGGAAGACAGGTACGCTGATAAAGCGTGAATTCTCGAGATGTTGTAGGCGATTGTCAACATGAACAAACTCCCTTCTATGTAGGTCATAACCCCTTTTGAAATCTTTTTTAGGCGAAGCCTCCGAGTAATGAGTGAATTCGGAGTCGGACAGGTTATCTGACGGAGGATCGACCTTTTCCAGCTTGATCTTGCCTTAAAATGCTACTCCAGCTAGAAACAAGAAGTATTGGTTGCTGCAAAGCTGACACATCTAGGTGATGAGTACTTTGTGAGCTGCTATCGGTTTGCACCTGGAGCAAAGCATGTCAGCTGTTAGAAACGCAATTGATGTGCCCTTTCTCATCACTTCTTCATCGCCTCGAGGGTGGTTTTGTCGTTCTAGACTTTCTTTCGCCTGTTAAGGTCCGAGGCGATTTGAGGCCCGCCGCCTGGGGACCCTCTTTGTGTGGGTTTCTTTTTGCCCAAATTCGCTTTCTCCTTCAAGTCCCTATCGCATGAGCTCCTCAGGAGTACAAAGCCCTTTGTTTTCTTTATGTGGATGACTCATTTGTTCCGAGTGCTTATCCCCATGTTGGTATACTCTCGGACCACTATGGATTCCTATCGCCATCTCTTCAAGGTGATTGAGGTCATACCAGCCAGCTTTTCTTTCGTTCAGCAAGTATTTCCTGAAGGTATGTCAATTACCAGTGGTGTGCGTGGAATCCATGTGCCAGCGGCAACGATCGTGTCGCATCCCCTTTAACTCAGCAGGGCACAGTAAAATTCCTTTGCTCACAAGCCGCTTGAACAGCATATTGGCTATGAGCGTCTCACCGGTCTCATTAAATCAAAGGTTAGACAATTAACGTCAAAGGTACTCACATTGATTAAATCATCAAAGGGATGTGACTCTGTTAACGTCTGATCCTGTGAATCTGGGAAGCAGAGCTTCTTAGACTCAATAAGGTCGTGCACCAAATTTCTAAACGTGATGCAGTCCTTGGTAAAGACCCATGCCATTTACAGAAGTTCCTCGACTTTTCTCTGTCAGTACGAGGAATTCTATGGCCAGATTTCAGTCGAATCCGACCGTTTTGAAGCATAAACTCAAAGATCTCGTCCGCTTTCGACACATCGAAGGAGTATTTTCTCTCTTCCTGAGTTTTAGGAGATGCTTTGGCTCGAAATTTCTTTTTTGCTAATTCGTCGCATGTCAGAGGTTGCCCCTTCACATACTCCGCGACCTCTATGTCTATGACTGGTTCAGCCTGATACGTTACCAAAAGTCCCGCTATCAAACTCCCTTTCGCCTGAGTTTTCTCCCTAAGGAGATTCTCGTACCGAATAGCCCTTCTGGCTAATTCGTTCCAGTCTTTGAACACTTGTCCCTCCAGCTTCTTTCTCAGGCAAAGAAGGAGGGAATCCTGGGCGATAGAGATAAGCTCAGCCTCAGATGTGGAAGTTTTCACCTCAGTCGTGCCTTCCTCAATTTATTCAGAAATACAGCCGCGGGTTCGCCTGGCTGCTGTTTCATATGAGTAAGGTCTTGTAGGGTCACCGCTGGATTAGTCTGGGCGAATGCTAGCGTGAACTGGACTTGTATGTCCTCCCATTTTCTCACTGAATTATGGGGAAGGTTTATGTACCACATGAAAGCAGCTCCTGTAAGAGAGCTTAGAAATAGACGTAGTTTCTAGAAAGCATTTGTGGAAGCATCCCTAGCTTGGTGGGTGAAACGGGCAATGTGTTCAACAGGCGAAATCCCTTCTTCGCCCGAAAGCGGGCGAATTCAGGAACACGGTACACCCTCGAAAAAGGGTAGTCATGATCGATGTTTTCAGGATAAGGGGCTTGATAGAGCTGAATCTCATTTGTGTCATCTGTTCCAGGGATCGTCCATTCGACTAATTGCGTTACATAGTATCTGATATCGGGCGAACGCTCTGGCGGTGGGATGATTTTGGGGATTGTTGTTTCCTTCCTTTGTGCCGGTTGGGGAATATACTCAGAATATCTTTGATCCTCTACAGGGGGAACAAACTCACACTCTACGGGCCTGACAAATTCTTCCCTTCTCCGGAACGGAGGTTGGTATGCTGTATGATGGACTTGTTGCACTACCCTCTTGCCATCGTTTATCATAAGTGGCGGGTTATTGTACATTGTTTTCCTAGGACTAATGAAGGTAGGGACATCCTCAGTGTCAACCTTCATTTTTCCTTTAGTGATTACCGCTCTGCACGAATAGTATAGTAATCATGCTGATGCCAGGTCGTTGATTCTCCCCTGTTTCTGCGGGGCTGCCTAATGGTCCCCCTGACACAGTCCTGAGGTTTTGAAAAACAGCCTCCATCTTGGAGTTGATCGTCTCCTTGAAGGCATCATGTTTCTGGTGGATAGCGCTGACCTTCTCCATTAAGAGTTGGAGAGTACTCATGATAGCCGATAACTCTTCAGCCAAGGCTGGGTTTGAGCTACGTCCATCGCTGCTCTTTTCTCCATCGGAGTTGTTGCCTCCGAGATTGTTTGAGATAAGACCACATCGATTCGTTGGTATCGTGTTAGCCTAATTGCTCCCACTATAGTCGCCAAAGGCGTGTTCGCTCTGGAAGTGACCGCGGACAAGCCGGATCCAAACACGTCGGAAATCTCTAGCACTACGGACAACTGATGCCCGGAGGATTCATTAAATGTGTGGTCGTCGTATGAAATGAAAGAAAGAAAGGGAAGACAACGGATTGGCAGCCTTAAGCGGGAGCACTTACAGATGCCATCAATGATGCCTTCGAAAATGAACAGGAACGCGGGAGCACAAAGAGAGCTTGGACGCTGGAATGCTTGAAAAGATAAAATATGACAATATATGTCCGTTTGTAGAGAGCTATTGATGTGTATGTGCACAATGCCTAAGAACAACTATTTATACTAAACTAGACCTACGTATCTACGGTAATGTAATATTGCACATATATTACGCTTCCTTTGCTGTCAGTCTCCATGGAATATCTCATTTCCATATGAGCAAAATTGGCAACAACCTCCTTCCGGATCTTGAGATCTTCTGGAGCCTTCTTTAACAGCTGACTGATCGACCGTATCGCTCATTGGCCTTCGCCCAGTCTGACTGTCGCTTGTCGCTTCGCCGACCTGTTGTCACCCGTCACCTGGTAATCCCGTCGCTTGGTGATCCCTCGCTCAGCAAGCCTTCGCCTGGTGTGTATCCGTGGTCACCTCCTTCCTAGATTTTCCATCCTTGGGCTTTTGTTCTAGACCGTCGATCCACAGATTAGGCTGAGATCTGTGGCCCAGAATTTCTGTTGCTAAACAATCTTTAAACTGAACTAAATCACTAATAAACCTATGGTTGGAAGTTTCTTCCTGTCGTGTCGGTAACGAGAGAACGGACCAATCTTCGTCAAATCCGTAGAAATGAACGCCCGTTTAACCACGAGCAAGAAAAATAAATGTATGTTCCTCCCAGAAAACTCCAAAACAAAAAACATCCAGGTCCTCATGGCCCCGGTTCTCTTTTTTTAAAGTAAAGCAACTAACAAAAAGATCTCATGATCTATTATTTTAAGAAATAAAATAAACTTCTTCGATTTCTTTTCGTCTCGTTTGCTCGACTTCTTCCTATCCGACCTTCCGAGAAAATCTTCAGCTACATCATCCACGTTAGTACCTCCCCCTTGGGAAAAACTCGTCCCCGAGTTATTGTCGCAGTAAAGCGGCTGATCGTTAGGATAAAGGGGTAAATATTAGCAACATTGATTGTCGACAAAATATTTACAGACTTCGGAAGATCGACAATATAAGCATTGCCATTGATCCGTTTAGTGATCTTGAACGGATCATATTTCTTCTATTGTAGCTTGTTGTATTGATCAATAAGAATTTGTTCCTTTCGCAGAAAAATAATCACTTCTTCCCCCTCTTCGAAACGCCGATGTTTATATGCCGATTCTTTATATCTAGCATTAGACTCTTCTAATTTTGACTTTATTGCAGCCATAGTATAGTGCATCTATGCTGCCAAATTTTATGTTGGAATACTACTTTTATTGGAACGTGGCAATTCGCACAAATCCAACGCATGATTTGGAGGCTTCAAGTAAACAATTAAAAAAGGAGACTTGCCCGTAGAAGAATGGACAACATTATTGTAAGCAAATTTTGCTTGAGCTAAAGCAAAGTCCCAAACTTTCGGCTTTTCCCCACGTATTCTTCGAATCAAGTTACCTAAAGTCTGATTATTGACCTTGGTTTGTCCATCCTTTTGAGAATGTACGGTGCTACTATAGTACAAAGATGACCCAAATAAACACCATAAGCTCTTCGAAAAATGACTTAGAAACATGTAGTCTTGATACGAGGTGATCGTCTTCGGAACCTCATGTAGTCGGACGATCTCCTTAAAAAACAGTCGGGCGACGTGCGTGGCGTCGGAGGTCTTTTTACATACTATAAAATGAACCATTTTTAAGAACCTATCCATAACTACAAAAACCGAATCAAACCCTCGCTGAGTACGCGACATTCCAAGAACAAAGTCCATAGATAAATCTTCCAATATTCTTCGAAATTGGTAGAGGAGTGTATAAACCGGTATTTTGAGTTTGTGCCTTCGATATTGGACAAATATTACATCGTTGAACCAATTTTCCTACATCTCGCCTTAGTCGAGGCAAAAAATATCTCCCCTTGACAGACAATGTCGTTTTTTCTCGTCCCAAATGACTGACTAGCCCACCCCATGTAAGTCTCTGATCAATTTCTCCTTCAAAGATATTCGAAGAACACAAAGTTGGTTCCCCTTCATCAAAACCCATCTGCAATTTGAAAATCGTTCATAGGAAGTCCTCGCTGCAATTTTTCCATGTCTAAAAACTCTTCATTATTGGCATATGACTCTTTTAAACACTCAAATCTCACTACTTCACAACTAAGGGTAGTTAGTAACGTTGCCCTTCTACTCAAGGCATCAGCCACTTGATTCAATGAACCCGACTTATGCACCAAATTAAAGGGAAACTTTTGAAGATACGCACACCACCGAGCATGCATCATATTGCTGATTATTCGAGGTTGCTAAGATATTTTAATGACTCATGATCAGAATACAAAATGAACTACTTCCCAACAAGATATGTTTCCATTGTTTTAAGGCGCACACTATCGCATAGAATTCCTTATCATATGTGGACCACTTTCTTCTAGTTTAGCTCAATTTCTCATTGAAAAATGCAATGGGTCTCTTCTCATGTGAAAGGACGGCTCCAATACCCACACTGCTAGCATCACATTCGACTGCGAAGAGTTTATTAAAATCAGTCAATGTAAGAACGGGGGCTGAACATAGCTTTTCCGTTATCGCCACAAATCTCCTCTCCGCTTCTTCCCCCAAATGAAATATTCCTTTCTTTAAGCACTCTGTGATTGGGGTTGTTATAGTGCTGAAATCTCGAATAAAACGCCTATAAAATGTAGCGAGGCCATGAAAGCTTCTCACATCGCGAATTGTTTGAGGTGTCTACTACTCACGAATCGTCCGGATCTTCTCTTCATCAACTTGAACTCCTTCTCTTCCCTCAACAAAGCCAAGGAACAATAACTTCTCGAACATGAAATACATTTTTTTAAGTTGACAAATAATTTATTATGTTGTAAACCCGCCAGTACCTCTTGTAAATGCTCCAAGTGTTCGTCCTCCGCTTTGCTGTAAATAAGAATATCATCAAAATAGACAACAACGAACTTGCCAATGAAAGGTCGAAGTACCTGATTCATGATTCACATAAAAGTACTGGGTGCATTTGATAAACCAAAAGGCATAACGAGCCACTCGAATAAGCCTTCGCGCGTTTTAAATGCGGTCTTCCACTCAACTCCTGGTCTAATCCGAATCTAATGATAGCCGCTACACAAATCAATTTTCGAAAAGATAGTCGAGCCACTCAATTGGTCCAAAAGTTCTCCAACCTCAGAATGGAAAATTTATACTCGATAGTAATTTTATTGATAGCTCGACTATCGACACACATTCGCCAGAAGTCATCCTTCTTGGGGACTAAGAGGGCCAGGACCGCATACAGACTCATACTTTCTTGGATATAGCCCCTTTGTAGCAGCTCTTTCACTTGTGCTCGAAGAATCTCATTCTCCTTCGGGCTCATTTTGTAGTGTGGCAAGTTCGGTAAACTTGCTCCTGGAATAAGACCTATCTGGTGTTGGATGTCTTGTAAAGGTGGCAAACCTCTTGGCAACTCTTCGAGCATGATCCCTATGAATTCCACCAGAAGTTGACGCACTTTATCAGGGATCACAATATTTTTTCTGAATTTTTCACTACATCCTTAAAACTACCAATACATGTACTTCTTATGAGACCTTCAAGTATCTTTCCAATTCTCTCGAAGAATGAACAAACATCACCAAAGTCTTCCCCTTTTTCTTGTCGGTCTGATCATGCTGCTCTTTTAGTGGGGTTAACGTAAATTTCACGCCATCTTTAACTAACTTGTAGACGTTCTCGTACTCCAAGTGTTGTGCATGTACATCGTATTGCCACGGTCTTCCGAAGAGTACTTCACATGCAACTAGACCATCAAGGACATCACAATAAATCTCATCATTATACCTTCCAATCGAGAAAGGTACCACGCACCTCTCTACCACTTTAATCTCTCCCCTTAACGAATCCACGCAATGTTATAAGGGTGTGGGTGTTTTTCTGGAATGAGGTGTAACTTTCCGAGCACGGATTTACTGATGAAGTTTCCTTGACTTTCCCCATCGATAACCACATCACACCTGCTCCCGTTACTGGTACACCTAGTTTGAAACAACTTTTGTCTCTGCGATTCCTCTTCCCTTTGTGCGCGAGCATTATTTTCCGCACTACACGAACTTGCCGCTCTTCATCAGATTCATCAGGATCACAACAAATTTCTTCCTCTTCTCCTGAGCATGAATCTTCTCCTTGTTCAATAATCGCCAACTGTTTTCGTCTTGGACAGTTGTTAGAACGATGTCCCGGCTGGTTGCGCTTAAAACATTTTCCAAGGATCGGCTTGGCATAAGGATTGTTTGGTTTCGTCACTTCCGAATCAAGTGTTTTCTTTCCGGTTATTCTTTCAGCTGCCTTCTTTTCGACTCTGCAAATCTCTTCCTCTATTCTACTGGATATTTCCCCTTCATCCGCATCGGGCCAAGGCCTCCTCCTAGGCTGCCATCCCTCTTCATTGTTTCAATGACTCCGCTTTCAACGCTAAGTTTATGGCATCAGTCAAAGTAGATATCATTTGGACACCATCCTCTCTCGAATTGATCTGTGTAACCCACTCAGATATCTTGAAACTCATTGCGCCATTGACTCGTTCAAATTATTTTGCTCTCCTAGCCGCATAAATTCTATTGTATATCCATTCACGCTCCTTTGGCCTTGGGCACAAGTTTGATAGAGATGAAACAAATGTTGCTCCCAATCTACCGGTAAGAATCGATGCATCTTTTTCCATGTCGACACCTTAGCCTTCCTTCTCGTTGTCGATCATCCTGTACCCTCTCTCACAATGCAGATGCTCCACCGGTCAACTTGTACGCCACCAGTTTGAGGCGCCGGTCCTCAGGTACTTCCATATAATCAAAGAAATGATTCACCTCATCTACCCAGTCAATAAAACCTTCAATGTCGATACTCCCGCCGAAGGTTGGTAGGTCAGCCCTCAGCCCGAAATTCTCGCGTCTCGCATGATCCTCACGTTCTTGAACGTTTTCCCCACCATAATTACGTGGTTGTCGATAACCTTGATTAACTCTCCTATTAGCACAATAACCACGTCCATAGGGCTCCCTCCGTGGAATTTCGAATTCAACATAGTCCCCTAAGCCCTCATCAGAGTTTGATCCCTCTAGGATTTCTTGATGATGATTGTTATCTCTTCTTAGAATAGGATCCTTAACTCGTCGACTGTGATATTGATTCCTCTGTGGCACCGGTTCGACCCTCCTGCAAAGAGTTGCCTCCAATTGATCGAAACGATTTGTAATCGCCAATATCGCACGTCGAATTTCCTGAACATCTTTCTCGAGGCCGCATTGCGCTGTCCACAAAGCTTGTATCCCTCTTTCTCCGATAGCGGGATCATTGTTGCATCCACTGTTGTTATCCGACATTGCTTCCGCAATGACCTGCTCTGATACCAACTGACGCGGCGGTAATGTGAAAACATACTGATCTTCGTCAAATTCGCAGAAACGGACACCCGTTTAACTACTAGCAAGAAAAATAAACATATGATCTTTCGAGAAAACTCAAAAACAAAAAACATCCCCCTGATGATCTATTACTTTAAGAAATAAAATAAACTACTTCGATTTGTTCCCGTCTCGTTTGCCGGACTTGTTCTTATCCGACATTCCAAGAAAATCCTTAGCTACGTCGGCCACGTCACTTTCGACCAAAGGCTCTTTCAAGTATTTTTATCTATTTGTTTATAGGGTATATGACAAAAAACTATATAATATCAATCAAATATTATCTATCTTAAGCTTTTAGTTATGAGGTAAGATTTCAATATGATATGAGTGCGATCATAGTTCAAACCTCGCTCCTTCAAAATCTCCAATATAATACAAAAAATGGGTAAAAAAATCCGTCTAACCTTAAATCATGGGTCCAAAGCTAAAACGGATTAAAAATGCGTGCTAAATTATAATAGCTTATTTTAAATATAAAAGCGTGGAAATATTTTAGGAAAAAATAAGGTGAGGGGATAGTTATAAAGAAAAGGGAAAGGACGGTAGGGACGCATATATTTTGAGGGAACAGGAGCAGAGGGTGTAATTAAAATTTTTCAGATGAAAGGAAAGGGTGGGATGGATGGGGGCCACCCACCAACCCCCACAAAAATTAAAAATTAATTGGGCACGTGATCCCTCCTCCAGCCCCCTCCCTCTCCCACCTAAAAATATATATATAAATAAAAATAACACATAGCTATTGGAAACCCGATAATATCTCATCCCCGGGACTAAGGTGTTTATTTTTTTATAAAATACAAAAAGTAGATCGGACGGAGTTCATTCCCTTACTTCCCTAAGAAGATGAACAAACTGTATTATTGGTTGCCACAGAGAGAGAGAGAGAGAGAGAGGAAAAAAGACGAGGGGTGATTTATGATATTATTATTATTTGAAATTTTGTTGGGGTTGTTAAGACCAACACTTTTTATGCCGTCTTTGATTCCGACAAATTCCCCCTAACTCATTCATTCTGTCCAATCAAATTAAGTTATTCGTACATCCCGATTTCGATTCTTAAAAAAAAAAAATTATAATTTAAAAAAAAAGAAAAAGAAAATGCCAAAGGGAGGGGGCGGGGTTTGGACACACGATCGTCGTCGTCGTCGTCATCATCCCCCTCCGACCAACCGACGACTCCGAGGTTCATTTCCCGAGGACACCATCACCATCATCGTCATCCTCCTCCTTTATATAAAATGAAAAATCTCTCTCACAATAATGATCCTTTCATGCTCGTTCACTTTAAAGGGGGTGGTGATTTTAGGGCGTTTGGGTAATTTCAAATATTCCCATGAGAACTATTTCGTCGTGATCTCCCCACCTAATCATGATTTACTCATGTATTCCAAATGCTTTGCCGGATAAACTTTGTGAGAGAGCAGATATATTTGTTTGCCCATAATTAAATTTCCACCCACCAGAAAATTCTCAAAAAAAACAATGTTTTTTTTTTCTTTTTAAATTAATCTAATGTTCGAACAACAACAACAGGGGACATGATGATGGATTGGCATTTAGACCGATGGCCCATTGGGCTGGGGCCCACCTAACCCGGACTCAGTCCCAACAGCTAATCAATCTCCACCGTCCGTCTTGGGGGGGGGGGGTAATCACAGGGTCATAGTTAAAACGTAATTTCTTCTGTATCGAAACATTTTCCACTTGTAGATTCTTCGACAGAACCCGAGATGATTGATTGGGGGGTTATTTTTGGTGTAGTTTAGGGGATTTTAGTGTCAGTGAAATTTCGCCGTCTTGTTTATTATTACTACTACTTACTAGGAATGAGAGCAGATGCATGGGGGGGCGGGGGGGGGGGGGTGGGGGGGGGGGGGGGGGGGGGGGGGGGGGGGGGGGGGGGGGGGGGGGGGGGGGGGGGGGGGGGGGGGGGGGGGGGGGGGGGGGTTCTATTTTCTACTTGTGCCCCGACCCAGACCTTGACCTTACGCTGTCTGACCGATCTCTCTCTTACTGCCATGGGTTTAATAAATGCACAAGGAATCCACTGATTAGACGTGACCTTAAGGTTCTCTTACTTCCTTACAAAGAAATATAATATGGATTTTGTATAATTAATAAATATAATTTTGTAATTGTAAAATAAGAAGAAAAAGAGAATTGTGGAACATAAAAACCCAAAACAAAACAATTAAGAAATTAAGGAAAAAAAAGCAAGACCCGAGAAGAGAAAATGGTAAGAGTAAGTCGCTATCCAACTGGAAGCCCCAAGATGGGTTTTTTTTTCCTCCCCTTCCTTCTGTTTTTACCCCCCGAAAAAGATCTTCAAATTTGAGAGAGAGGGGGGAAGAAAAGTGACCCCACTTTGTTTTCATGTTACAGGGCTATGCCATTCCCCCCTCCACCCCTTCCCCAAAAAAATCCCATCACCCATCCATCTCACTCACGCCACCCGCAATTCAATATCTTTATTTTTTATTGGAAGAGATTGCCATAATGTAGCCAAGTCACGTGCTTAAGTATTTAGGTGGCCGTATTATGTTGGGAGTCCTGTGAAATTTTTAACAGAAACAGGATGGAGACGAGGGCTATGACTATTGCTAGGGTTGTGGTGAATAGTGTAGTGATAGGGAAAGGGAAAGGGAAGGGGGAAGGGCTGGCAGGGGACGGGGGGGGACAGCACAGCAGCTTGGCAGATGGATGGGGTCCTCACCCTTTCCTCCCTCCCTCCCATCCCATTTTTCTAACTTTTATACATCCTGTCTTATTTCCTTCCCATATTTTGCAACTGAAAATTGTTTTTTTATATATCAAAAACACAAACTCTCCCTGCCCCCATCTTCATCATTCAATACCTTTTGGTCTTATTATTACCAGCCCCCCCCCCCCCCTCACCACTACTTTTGGGTTTCTTTTACAGCTCAGTAGCTGCGTCCTAATTCATATATATTTTGTATATACACTCATTTACGTACACTGTGCCTCAGGGAAGTAAGTGATATGGGGTTTTTTCCTTCTGGGTAAGGAGCATTTAGTTTTCCATGCTACTTGAGATGAAAAAGATTTAATTTTGTCGAGGTAGAGAGAGAGGGAGAGAGGGAGGAGGGGGGGGGGGAGGGGTGTGGGATGGTGGGGGTGAGGGGTCTGTTCTGTTGTTGTGTGTTGCAGAGTGATGTGATGGAACGAGTGAAAAGAAGAAGCTAATGTCTTCAGACTACCGTCTGAATGTATTCGGGGGGGGGGGGGGGGTTAAAACGAAGGGGAAGGGAGAGAAATGGCGGAATAATAAATGAGAGAAAGGAACACCCCATCTGGTTTTTTACGGGAGAGTAGTGACAAAGGCTTTAGGACAGAGGAGGGGTTTGTGTCTGATAATGGTGGCCCTCTTATGATTCAAACCAACCTAACAGGAATACTCCTCTCTCCGACCTAGTTCTTCAGTTTTGGTTGTCGCTCACTTTGCCTGGTTTCCCAACAATGTCGGTGACGAGTGTCTCCTGGGTTTTCTGAAAGGAGGAAGCCTTCTTGGTTGAAGGATATGTGTGTGGGCGAGTAAGGAGGAAGGAGGTGTTGGGAAATGGAGTTCAGGTGGTTGTTCCTCTTGGTTGCTGTGCTTGTGGCTGGTTCGAGCTTTGGAGTGGTGGACTCTGATGACGGTAATGATCCCACCTTGTTGTCTGTCTTGGGGGAACTGATTAGTTTATTTGTATAATTTTATGTGCATTTTTTATTAGTAGGTCAGCCCTTTTGAGGGATGTTTGTTTTGTTTAATCCTTTTGACCAGCCGCTAAGATTTCCTTATTTTTTTTTTCCTTTTCTTCAAATGGGTTTCTCCCTTCTAAGTTGATTTTGGTCCCCCGCCGTTTTCAGCTGGTGCCGTTCTCTTTGACGAAGTCGGGTGCTTGATTCCAAAGTTTACACCTTTGACTCTTTTTCCCTTGTCAAAATGAAAGTGTACCTTTTCTCTTTGAGGTACTGTTGGAGTTGGACAAGCTATAACCGAAGTGGTGTTATTTTGATGTTTGTTGTTGTTGTTGCTTGAGGGTGTAATCCCATGTGAAGTGTCGATTTATCGTGTTGTCTTATCAGTCACTTTGGTTGGGGTTGATGTTCTCTCGTGTTTTAGGAGCCACCTTATTGGAGATGAGGAAGTCATTTAGGGATGGAGACAACATCCTGTATGACTGGACGAGCTCGGCTTCTTCAGACTACTGTTCTTGGAGAGGGGTCTCTTGTGATAATGTCACCTTCAATGTCGTTGCCCTGTGAGAATCCTCCTTGGATGTTCTTCGCTGCTCAACTTTTTCCTTTTATCCTTTTCTATTCATCGTTAGGATGATTCATTTTTTGACCTCGTGGCAGGAATCTGTCCGGCCTGAATCTTGATGGGGAAATCTCACCCGCAATTGGAGATCTTAAAGGCCTTGTTTCCATGTAATGATTCATTGTGTTTCCTTTTTACCATCTTATGATTGCTTATTGTTTATTGCTGCATCCAGTGCATTTTTTTTCTTCCTTTCAAGTTGCTTCTAAAATTTTTATGATGCATTCCTTGCTGATTGTTTGGTTTAAGCTTAGAGTACACCCAATTGTGGAATTTAATTGGTAGTGTCAGATTCTGGATGTCGCACTACTTTTTTGGATTACTATATAAGTGAGTTCCTTTGGATTTGGCTGATGTGAAATTGAATGTGGACAGTGACCTCAGTAGGAATCGGCTCTTGGGGCAGATTCCGGATGAGATAGGTGAATGTACCTCCCTAGGAAGCCTGTGAGTTTGTCTCCCTAAAGAAAACCGCTTTGTGATTTGATCTGTTTCACGGGTTCATGACTGTTCTCTCGTTGCTTTTGTTCTTAAACCATGCCGGTAAATCACCAGCGATTTATCTTTCAATGACCTATATGGTGACATCCCATTTTCGATTTCGAAGTTGAAGCAGTTGGAATTCCTGTAAGCTCTGATCTCCTAGATTATGTTTATAGACCATCGGGGAACTCTGCTCAACTTTCTTATTGTCGGTCGGATGGATTCAGGGTTTTGAAGAATAATCAGCTGATCGGGCCTATTCCTTCAACGCTATCTCAAATTCCAAATCTGAAAGTTTTGTATGGACCTGACTGCCTTTTTTTATTTTCAATATTGTGTGCCTGTGTAAGTGTTCGCAACTGATGTAGCTGTAATTCCAAATAATTAGAGACTTGGCCCAGAACAACCTCAGTGGCGAGATTCCAAGGCTTATATACTGGAATGAAGTTTTGCAGTACCTGTGAGATTCCACATGGCCGATATTACTTTATCCCATTTGCCTGGCCTTATGATCCTACAATCTAATGCATGCATTTTAAACTTGGCGTAGTGGCTTGCGGGGAAACAATCTGGAGGGTACGCTCTCTTCGGATATGTGCCAGTTGACTGGCCTGTGGTACTTGTGAGTATTAATTTTAAGTATATTTTTTTCGTTTCTCGGATCCTGGCCTGTGTTCATTACATTCTCTGCCTTGTCAGTGATGTCAAGAACAACAGCTTAACTGGAAGCATTCCTCAGAGTATTGGAAACTGTACTGCATTCCAGGTCTTGTACGTATTGCTGGAACCTGGGAACTGTTATCTTCTCAATGTTGCTTCCTGTGAAATCTAATCTCATGTGCGGGTGTCAGGGACTTGTCTTACAACCAGTTGACTGGGGAAATTCCTTTCAACATTGGGTTCCTGCAAGTGGCCACCTTGTGTGTATTTGAAATGATCCTGTATCATCGATAAATTTGATCTATGTTTATTTCATTCTCCATTAATTTATATGTTTTCATTGTCCCCAGATCATTACAAGGTAACCGGCTGACAGGGGAAATCCCTTCCGTCATTGGTCTGATGCAAGCACTTGCAGTCCTGTGAGTGGCAATGTTTCTTTTCCCTCTTCTTCCTTGTTGAACAAGTAGTAGCTTGCTCACAGCCCTTATTTTATCATTTGTCTTTCCATTACTTGTCAGAGATCTAAGCTGCAATCTGTTGACTGGACGAATTCCTCCGATCTTGGGTAACTTGTCGTACACTGAGAAATTGTTAGTATACTATTTTCTTGTTTTTCCTTGTGGTGCAAAATTTATTCTTATTTAGCTTGCTTGTCTTGCGAAATCCTTGCATGATCAGTGACTTTCTGTTTCCCAGGTATCTACATGGTAACAAGTTAATTGGAGAGATTCCCCCGGAGCTCGGGAATATGTCAAAGCTTCATTACTTGTAATGTACCTTAAGTTGCAGCTGCATCTTTTGCCTTTGTGTGGGGTCACTACTCGAGTGTCTTCCTGGCGACCGTTTGTCTAAGTTGTTCTCTTTTCTCCAGGGAGTTGAATGATAATCAGCTAACTGGAAGGATTCCGTCTGAGCTTGGGAAGCTTACCGATTTGTTTGACCTGTAAATTGATCTTGAACTTGGAAGCTTCTTTATTAAGATTGCAATTTATGGTTTGTGTTTCTAAGCACTGTTATTCATGGATCTTTGTTGCTCTTACTTCCTCAGAAATCTTGCCAATAATCATCTTGAGGGTCCCATTCCTGATAACATTAGCTCGTGCACAAATCTTAACAGCCTGTATGTTGTGTTTTACACCTGTGCTCTTTTCGAAGCTAATAAACTCTTCTTGCAAGCTCAGGGGCTTATCTTCTTTTTCCTTGTTCAGAAATTTTCATGGTAACAAGTTGAATGGGACAATTCCACGTTCTTTCCTGAAACTGGAGATAATGACCAAACTGTAAGTTTATGCTTAATTGAATTGCGATACACACTTCGACGTGGTGCTTTGGGGCTAATGTGGTCAGAGTTATTTGTTTGGATGAATTGCAGCAACCTCTCCTCAAATTATTTGAGGGGCTCCATTCCCATAGAGCTTTCTCGGATTGGAAATTTGGATATTTTGTGAGTTCCCACTTTCTACTGTTATCTTCATCCTATTGGCCAGCATAGTTTTCAGTGTAAATAACGACCATTCTGAATTCCATTAGGGATCTTTCCAACAATCAACTTAGTGGCTCCATTCCTTCTTCCGTTGGTGACTTGGAACATTTATTAAAGCTGTAAGTTCTACACAGCATTACTAGTGCTTGGTGCCTCATTCTTGAAAGTCCTGATTTTTTAATGTAAAATGTGTAGGAACTTAAGCTGGAACTCTCTTTCTGGATTCATTCCTGCCGAGTTTGGCAACCTCAGAAGCGTGATGGACATGTATGTTTGACGTGACTTAAGTTGCTTTCTCTTGTTCTCTGTAATCTTAAGGCGGCAGCGGCTTGTGAAGGGAAATCCATACGTTTATTATGCCTCTTCCATTATCTGTTTTGCAGAGACCTTTCATATAATCGGCTTACTGGGTACATACCTCAGGAGCTAAGTCAGCTCCAGAACATGTTCTCGCTGTATGTGCTCTCTTTTCTTTCGAATTGGGTATTTCACAAATACAATAAGATCTTCTTAGCTTGCCTCAAATGTTTGTTGTTTCCACTCTGATGTCATTTTATTTCTGTTACTCGGTCATTTTGTCTTAGTTCTCTGGGACCACACATTTGTCTCGGTTTCTGTTTACTGATTCATTTCATGGACCATAAATATGTAAGCTATGTGTGGCAGGAGGCTGGAATACAACAATTTAACTGGGGATGTTTCATCATTGCTGAACTGCCTGAGCCTGTCAATCTTGTGCGTTCTATTTCCATGACATTCTCTATTGATCTCAGCTACTTTCCTAGAGTCTGCTAACTAGATTTCTCACAGGAATGTATCATACAATAACTTGAGGGGTGTGATTCCCACGAACAACTTCTCCATATTTTCGCCCGACAGGTTTGTTTTTTCATCTCCCCACCAAAACATGCAGATATCTGTTTTTCCGTCTGATTGTTTCATTGATTACCTTTTCCAATGCTCCAACTGCATAGTTTCATTGGAAATCCCAATCTCTGTGGAGATTGGCTCCATTCTAAATGTGGCGATGCTCGTCCTCCAGAGCGAGGTAAGTTTGAAGTCACTATTCTGTCTCTCTCCATCCCTTGTTCTCTCCAGTATTTGATTTGAGTGTTCTCCCTGTCATCTGGCAGTTACGATATCCAAAGCGGCTATTCTGGGGATTGCTCTTGGAGCCCTTTTCATTCTCCTCTTGATTTTAGCAGCAGCTTGCCGGCCTCATAATCCTCTGCCATTTTTCGAAGGAACTCTCGATAAGCCAAGTGTGTCCCGTGCTCTTCTCTCCATTCTATCATGCAAACGGTTGATAAGTGATCTTAATTTATGTGGCAATGTCTCTTTGCATTAACAGTTTGCTACTCATCACCGAAGCTTGTGATTCTGCATATGAACATGGCGCTCCATGTGTACGAGGACATCATGCGGATGACGGACAACTTGAGCGAGAAGTATATTATTGGTCATGGTGCTTCTAGTACGGTTTATAAGTGTGTTCTTAAGAACTGCAAGCCGGTCGCTATCAAGAGACTTTATTCTAACTATCCTCAGAGCTTGAAAGAGTTTGAGACCGAGCTCGAGACTGTTGGAAGCATCAAGCATCGGAACTTGGTCAGTCTGCAAGGATACTCCTTGTCTCCTTTTGGTAACCTGTTGTTTTATGATTACATGGAGAATGGAAGCCTCTGGGATCTTCTTCACGGTAAGCGACCTCGTTTCCATGGCATGGCAAACTGTGTTGTTCTGGTTACCAAGGCGATCTGAAATTTCGTGGGTACTACTGTTTTCCCTAGGCACCTCAAAGAAGAAAAAGCTTGATTGGGATACTCGGCTGAAGATAGCGCTTGGTGCCGCCGAGGGGCTGACCTATCTACATCACGATTGTGGTCCTCGTATTATCCACAGGGACGTGAAATCTTCTAATATCCTCTTGGACAAAGATTTTGAGGCTCACCTCACGGATTTCGGCATTGCCAAGAGCTTATGCCCCGCAAAGACTCATACTTCTACTTACATCATGGGCACCATAGGCTATATCGATCCGGAGTATGCTCGAACTTCCCGGCTGACGGAGAAATCAGATGTCTACAGTTTTGGTATAGTTCTGCTTGAGCTCCTCACCGGGAAGAAAGCCGTGGACAATGAATCCAACCTGCTTCAGCTGGTTCGACATCTTTCTGCCTATTGCTCTGATATTTATCTATCAACCATGAACATAAAAATTTGTATATAATTTTGTTCCATTGCAGATACTGTCAAAAACAGAGAGCAATGCCGTGATGGACGCTGCCGACCCGGAAATAACCTCGACGTGCAAGGACCTCTCTGCCGTAAAGAAAGTCTTCCAGCTCGCCCTTCTCTGCACCAAGAGGCAGCCATCCGACCGACCCACGATGCATGAAGTGGCCCGTGTGCTCCGGAGTCTCGTGCCGTCGCCAGAGCCTCCAAAGCAACTGCCATCCATCCTACCAGTGAACCACACGGCCCTCCAGCTCCCTTGTTACATGGATGAGTACTCGAACCTGAAGTCTCCCCACATGGTGAACTTCCCGTCCATGAGCTCCTCGGACGCACAGCTCTTCCTCAAGTTCGGCGAGGTAATATCTCAGAACAGCGACATGGGTATGTATAGGTCTGGGTAAGTAGAGAGCCCCTAACAAGTCCCGTGCTGGTCCATGGTTGTATAGAAATTAGTGTCTGGAACCTGTTAGGCAAGATATATCTATCTTTGTAAGTGTGCCCGGATTTGTATTTCAAAATCCCTCTAACCATTAAGGAATGACTGTTTTTGATATATTGTACGGTCTTCTTGTCTGAAGCAAATCAGATTTCAGCAATGAAGATTACTGCGGGGAGGACGTACTCAGAAGCATCCTCTTCTCACATGAGAGCCGGGTTACATGTAAAACTATGATCTCACTGGTACATGCCCTAAGCACGGTTTTGCTGCATTCTGGCCGAATGCTGATCCGTCTACTAGTTAATAACGTTCAGATTATGCGAGACTGAAGAGAGCGATCCCCCCAGCATGCCCGCTTAACAACTTTGACCATTCGGCTATTTGAGGCCGGTGGTAATGGCATGTCGATGCAGGTCGGAAATTGTGCAGATAATTTGATCCCCGGTTACACTTCGAATGGTTTAAGTCCCGCAAGGGTACAGGTCGCAGAAGTAATGGAGCAGTGAGTAAAAGTCGTTCCCACGGAAAATTATTTTACAAATATTCTAGCGATTAACGATAAACGATGTAGTCAAATCAAGTAAAATAATGATTTAGGAAAATAAACTAACAACAAACTAAATAGAAGAAAATACGAGAATTAATCAAATGAGAAAAACATAGGATCACGACTTCTCCCGATATTTCACTAGATCATTAAACTCCCTCTTTATAATTAAATTGTCCAAAATCTGGCAACTAACCTAAGATGATCAGCCACTCTTATGCATCTTCCGACCTACACAAGAGAAATACCTAATCCCGCCAAATCCTTTATATTCCTACGGGAATTAATAGTTGAATCAAGTTCATTAAGTTCTAATCTTAATCTGGTTACCTAAGACAAGCACGTATATTCTTATAGTACTCGTTAAATTAACTCGATTCCTCGACGTTAACCTAGGCTATTGTTTGCGTAGGAAACGGATCACGTCGGAAATATTTGGTAATAAGACTCACAGGGATTTTATAGATGTGGTCGCCAGTAAGTAATTGAAGAATTTGATTGAATGCAAACAGTTTTTACAAGAAGTAAAGGACGTTTACGGCCATAAAAGTAAAATAAGGACGGAAAGTCGTAGACTAGCTACAGTGCTCCGTAGACTTGGAGCGACGTCGCGGACTTGACGGTGGAACGCTGCAGGCTGGCGCTCCTCTGGTGGCAGGACTTAGCTACCGAGCTTGATGGACTGAGTACGGTTGGGTGCTGAGGTGGACGTGGGCGTCAAGGCTGTGGTGGTCTGCGTTGGCGGGAGTGTCGAAGGCGAGATACGTACCGGGACTACGGTGGCTCGTCCTGGCGTTGGAGTCGAGGGCGGAGGGTTGTTACCAGAGCTACGGTTGCTCACTCTGATGGTGGAAGTGAAGGCGGAGGGTTGTTACCAGAGTTACGGTTGCTCACTCTGATGGTGGAAGTGAAGGCGGATGGTTTTTATCAGAGCTACGGTTGCTTACTCTGATGGTGGAAGTGAAGACCAATGAAACCTTAAGGGTCTCGCCCAGGTCGGGGGAATCCTAACAACTACGCTAAGCGTGACGAGCGAAATAAGCTTCTGTTGGCTGTTTTGATCGTGATTTTCTCTGAGGGAGATCTCCTCCCTTTTATACTCAGTCTGCTACGACCTTCTGAAGATCTTCCAGACCCAACTCACCCCAAGAATCTCGGAGCTAACTGATTTCCACTCATTTAAACGTGGATTAGCTCCTCTGACTTCGGGTTTAATTGATTATCTTTAAAACGTATGCTAGTGTCATGCGTGGTAACAAGTCCCAATTATCTCGGGGCCATGGAACCGTTTTCCTTTGACACGTGTCCCTCGCAGGCACAGGCTTATAGTCTTAATATCCTCCACAGGCGCAAGCCTGTAGACTTTGTGTTCCAGGCGCAGGCTTTTAGGCACAGGCCTGTAGACTTGATGTCCACCGGAGGTGCAGGCTTGTAGACTTCCCTTGATTACAAGGTTACTATATTACCTCTGTAGACTTCTCTCCACAGGCACAGGCCTATATGGCTATGGGCTTTTGTGGGCTTTGTCAAAATTAGGCCCAAGATTGGCCTGAGATTACCAACACGTTAATCGCGTGTCAACATAAGCCCCCCTTTTTTGCTGAGGGGACTTCCGTCGCCTGAGCACTTCTGACATTATGCGCTTCGGTAAGCAAAATATTCGATCTTCTGCAGACATGATATTGTCCCTGCGAAAAGATATTTTCTGTAAAAGTGTCTTTTCACAACCCAATTTTCAAAGACCGTTTGTTTTCTTTCTCTTCCCGAGTGGAAGACTTTTCGCCTTCCTTTTTCGGAACTCTTCACACTTACTCTTCACTCGGGCCGTTCTTTAAATCCCCTCGCAAACCTCCCGAGGATTTCTCATTTCTCATTTCTTAAACTTCTAAGTTTTTTCGGTTCTCTTTTCAAACCTTGCCTTTCATCAGCCTTTCGCACCCATATCCCAGAGAAAGTCCCTTTTCTTCCTATCAGAAACCTCTTTTTGAATCTTTTAACAAAAAGCAGTCTTCTTCGCCACCCTTCCGTGAGGAGACGAATGGCCCAAAACCACCTCTGGGGCTTTGAGGATGGCCATCTTTAGCCAACCAGGAACAAACGGTTGTTCATCTTTGCACTAAAACGCCTTCATTCTACTAGATTTTTAAAAGAATGCGCTGCGACTGATCTCCTCTTCCCTTTGTTTTTGGCGAAGAAGGGTCACTTTGCAACGTCATCCCTCCCCATGAGATATGGCCTTCATGCGCAATCCAATGCCTGGACAACCTTAAAAGGTTGTTCAGCCAGTCATGTATTGTCTCAAATGGCTCAGTTCTCTTTCTGGAGCAAACGAAGCTTCCGGGGCTTCATCATCTTCATCGTCGGGTATTACAGTAGACTAACCTCACCAGGCAGAAAACTGAGAACGTTCGGGCCCGTGAGTTTTCTCTTGGCCAAGTGAGACAGACCGTAGGTATTCACAAGCTTACTTGCTTCTACCAAGCTCCAGGGAGGGTGAAGCAGGAGTTAAGTAAGACAGACTGGAGGTATTCACTAGTTGCTCTGCCTCCTGTCAGCTTCTTAGGAATGCAGAGGCGATTGCCCAATATGCCAAACCATAGGCATTCTTGGGCTGACCTATTCCTGCCTGACCCTCATAGCGAGCAGGCAGAAGGAAACAAGAAGTGGAGGAAGAAGTGGAACCGGCTAAGTCCACGGTGTGGGAGTAGCCAAAAGGCTAACCAAGTACGAAAAATAGTAGAAGTAGACCTTACTTAGAGCCTCTTCTTTTTCTCTCTTCTGTTCCTCTGTTTTCTTTTTTTTTTATTTGGACGCATTACTGAGAACATAGACTAAGACTAAGGTTTTCCCGTCGTCGACTTAACTACTATATCTTTGATGTAGACTTCTACTGTCTTGCCAAGAGAGGCATCAAATATAGTGTTCATTGCTCACTGATACGTAGCGCCAGCATTCTTCAACCGAATGGCATTACTACCCACTCAAAAATCCCTAAGGGACATATAAATGCAGTCTTATTACGTCTTCTTCTGCGATGAAGATTTGGTTGTAACCAGAAAATCCATCCATAAAGGACATAATCCGATGCCCTGTTGTCTTGTCTACAAGATCGTATGCGATTGGCATTGGGTATTCATCTTTTGGAGTGGCGCGATTGAGATCTCGAAAGTCTATGCAAACTCTGATTTAGCCATTCTTTTTAAGAACAGGAACTATACTGGAAATCCATTATGTATAGCGTGAGGTCTTAATATAATCTGCTCGAAAAAGTTTTTTAACTTCTTCAAAGACTAGTTGCGTGACTTCAGTAGTCATGCGCCTGGGCGCTTGCTGCACCGGCTTAAAATCCTTTTTAATAGGAAGGGAGTGTTCTACAAGTCTAGGGTCCAACTCTGGCATCTCGGTGTAATCCCAGGCGAAACAGTCTTTGAATTCCTCAAGCACTCCTCTAATCGCATTAAAATGCTCTTTATTTAAAGAAGAACTAATGAAAAGAAGTCTAGGAGAGGACTCACTTCCTAGGTTAATGCTGACCAATGGGTCGCAAGGTGTCATCAAAGATTCACGTTCCTCAGAACTACCTAAGTCGGTAGACACGGGTGTGCGTCCCTCCCGTTCGTTCCGGATGGGAACAAAAGGGAGGACCGCAATCCTTCGTGGCTCCATAAAAAGAAATTGTTTATCGCTTAACCTATGTAAGCTAATACGGAGTCGCCACCGACTTTATTTAAAAAAAATGGTATAAAGTCGGAAAAACCAAAGAGGGTTCGGGGATTCCTAACTACTCACTCTCTCACACAAACATGCGAAAAAAAGGTGGCGATATTTCAAAAAAAAAGTTCATGGTTAACGGCCTAGACTCATATAATTGGGTTACGAGCTTAGGCTCGATTCGGCGTTGGACCCAAACTCATATGTGATGATCACATGCGCAATCACATAGAATTATTTAGATCAAAGTAGGCGGGGAAGGGCGGTGACCGTGTGCCTATGCACTTAGACCCACGGCCCGTTACAAGTGAAAAAAAATAAAAAGTCGGGAAGGCCTGCACCTTCCCTCATGTACCTTAAACTTGACGGTTGGGGCCGCTTTAAAGTCTTCAATCATCGCGATTTTTACACGCGCGGAGAAATCCACGCTGTCTGTTACACGCGTCTTCGAGAATTCTCCCAAATTTGATGGGTCTCTAAGGATCGTCTTGTCGAGTCCTCGAACATGGACGGATAATGCACATGTAAATGAAAACAAAGAAATGAAATATAAATGTGATTAGTAAATTCTAATTGAAATGAATAAATCAACTAGAATTAATCGGTAAGTCGGAATGAGACTTACGTGGGTGATTTGCACCATTTGACCGTGAATACATCCCGGGCGTTAACCGAATAGACGCGGGTCGGTTTTCACATGTGAAAACAATAAGAGAAATATGCAGGATTAACAAATGAAGTCATGTATTCATAAGCTAGGTAACAACTCGATTTTGGAAAGACCATGTCATGGGCAAATTATCTCAAAAAATCAATTCGTGAACGTAAGATGCAAACTCATATGAGATTATGAACATAAAATGAGGTCTAAATGATCGAAACATGAAATGATGACAGTCCCTAAGTTTCAATGTAATAAGGGCTATGTGAATGAACCAATGTCAAGTAAAAATCATCGTAATAACGTCCGATCAAACATAAAGCAAATAACCACATAAGAGCATAAAACGGCAGACTTTAACAGTTGCAAAGAATGGGTGTAACTTTTAACTCCAACCACTTAAAACGAAGCTACGGAAGATAGGGATCTAATACCACAGATTTCAGCTCAATCCGACATTCCAAACTCAAGATACAAGCGAAAGTATATGTCTCCGTCATGTAGGGGAAAGCCAAATCCGAAGCAAAATGAATTTATTCTTAACACTAAAACATGCATAACTCCATAAATATGGATTACTAATCCACCAAATAAAAGAGACATATAATATAATGGGTTTTATGCAAGTTTAAATCAGTTCGCGAAACAAAAGATCAACATAAGCATATGATTTACTCAAAATGGTCGAAACCGACACTGTTTTAGTATTAAATTCGAAAATCATAGCTCAAGACTCCAAATCATACATGGTTAGTCTTGTTAGTTCCGAATTTAAGTTACCGATCTAATGCAAGTGGTTTCATTTAATTTCGCCAAGCGAGCAAAAAGTTAGAAATGAAATACTAACACTAGCAAAAGCTGATCTGAGGCTCACCTCCACTTACCAACGTTGCTTTGGTCCGACGGGAACTCGAATCATGTCCCAAATGTAAGGACAAGCAAGGAGAAGACAAAGACAAGAGAAAAATGAAAGACATACACACGTCAATTCCATGTTAACGAAATCAAACTTTAATTGAAATAAGTAGTAAGATTGCTCACCGTCGCGAGAATCTTGTTTCCCGGGTCTTCGAAGCTATCGAGAGCTTGACCGAGATATATCAGCGTCAGTTTGTGTTCGATTCAGATCCAAATACTCCCAAATCCGCGGAGAACTTGTCGCTCGAGTTCTTGGGCTTTCGGAAATTCGGCCAAGGTGTGTTTAGTAGACTTTAGAAATATCCAAATTAGTTTTATTTTATCATCGGTGAAATTGCAGCAACACCACGACAAAAGGGACATATACCAGTAATGTTATGAAACAATGCGTTGACAGAGGATCCAAAAGCATTATAAGGTATCTGTAAAACTTGCAGCATACATATCTGGCTGTGAAGACTAGCAACTTTGATTCCAGCTGCAACGATTCGAGGTGAAACAAGCAGCAATAGCAGAAATTAATCGAATGACAAGGGATTGACGAACAAGAATGAATCGCCATCAGTAACTTGCGGAGGTAAGAATGGAGTAACATCAAGCATGAACATGATAGCTACGAAGCAAGACAAATAAAAAACGACATGGAGTCTGGCCTGAACAGACTTAATCGGCGGTGAATATCGCAAATTCCAAGCAGATGCGATTGGAATAAACTCGAAACATCCAACTACAATAGTTTCTGTATCATAATCAAACATGTAGCAGCAATTGTAGCAACAATTAGAAAAAAACATACGAGGAGTTAGACCGTTCAAAGACCAAAGCACACATCAGACTACACATTTGTCATATTAATACACAGACGAGGAGTTAGACCGTTCAAAGACCAAGCACACATCAGACTACCACAATCGAACACAAGCTTGGCTATTATAGGATCGGTTTAGAGATGAGCTAAATACTATAAATGCAGAGGAGAGAGGGTCAAAATTTAAAGCTAGAATAACAGCAGGACACCGATCAAACAAGGAGGAGAGCAGTCATGGCATTTAGAGAAGGAATATCCGTCACTGGAGATTGGAGAGCCGACTTGATCAGTGGAGCTTTGTCGAATTCTGGCCGCATTTGACGATGTTGGAAAGGGCAGGCCAGGGAGGTCCCAGGTAGATCCTGCTTACCTTAGCTGAAAGGGATTGACGATGGGGAGGCTGACGACAACTTGGAGGAGCTGAGCTTCGCCGAACTTCGGCCACGTTCGGTGACGTCCGGGAGAGCTGGTCAGGGGGTTTCCGCGGGGATTTTTGCTTACCTTGACTAGAGGAGATACGATCGGCTGAACAAGAGGCTGCTGGAGGATCGGAGAGGGTGGAGGACGTCGTTCTTCCGGGCGATTGACCAGAAAATGCACAAGACTAGGGGAGAGAAAGCGGAGTTGAAGGGGAGAGTAAGAGAGCAGGGAGCGGAGGAACTTTTCTGTTGGGGGATGGAATTCTTTTCTGTTTTATGTTTCAACCACCCTCTCCCCCAAACAGAATTATCATTTTATATCCATGTGGGGAGAGTGTGGGAGCAAGGAGGTGTGCTCCATGCATGATCAGGTGAGCCCTTTTTATTTATTTATTTATTTTTGTCTGAATTTTGCAAAATCTTTGGTTGAGTCCATTGATTTGTTTTATCTTCTCATATTAGTCCGCTCAATTTTGTCTAAAAGAAAACGTGAGATCGTGGTTAAAATGTTTCTAATTTCACACGGTCCTTCTAAGAATCACGGATGGATTGTGAGGTTTTATTTTTCTTTTCAATTAACCACGTATTGATCTTAAATTAATTTTATCTTACGAAAGAGCTCAAACCGAATAGTAAAAGGAAAAAATTGTTAAATCTTCAAATTTCTATGAAAATAAAACAAAGCAAAATGCTAAAAGTTTGAAAAATGAATAAAAAGGGGTTTTCTTCCGAAAAAGAAAAATGTAATGAGAAATTAGTCTCATGTAACTAATTTCTTTAAAATTAGCAACCTAACCATGTTTAGGGGTGATTTTTTTATTAACAATGTGAAATATAATAAAATTTTGAACTACTAAAACTTTTCTTTTAGTGATGTCGAAAAATAAACATATTTGTAACTGCGATAGAATACAATTGGTTGCATGTAACTAATTCGGAATTAATCATCCAATCATGTTCATGATGATTTTTTATAGAGAGAAAAAAAATTTAAAACTTCGCCCTACTGAAATTTCGATTTAGTTGTTTGATTTTAAATTTTGATTTTTATTCGTAAAACAATTTACGGAACATTGAATCGGGATTTGCTTCGTTCAATCTTCAAAATTCCAAAAATTCGATTTGGGGTAACTACAGTTTGCCCCTATTTGTGGGAGAATCTGGAAAGATTTTCACACAAAGACGATCTAGGGACCCCAAATTAAAGTTTGGGATCTGCCTTAGAGACCTATACTTTGGGATCTCATTAAACAAATGTGTTAGTAATGAAGGAAAATTGAATTATATGAGAACAAATGCAACCACAATATCCATGTATATCATGCTTCACTTATGTAATTCCGTAAGAGAGAATGCTCCTAGACATGGTTACTGAAGGTCTTCCTCACACTCTCAAGGTTCACTCGTGTTTGCTTCTGGACATGGTTACTGAAGGTCTTCCTTACACTCTCAAGGTTCACTCGTGTTTGTGTGAGCTCGTCTTGATTAGACTTGGAATTCCTTTGACTTGGATGCTCATGTACCAGTCGAAGGAGTCTTGACCAGGGTTATGATGTCGGCTTCGGCGTAAAGCCTTTCATAGAAAGTTTAAACTTTTCTACTTGGAAGGAATAAGTCCAGGAGACTTTGTCGAAAACAGACCTGTTTCACAAAGGTTTCACCGTTCAAGCAGATAATCTGTCATTTGGACAGCTTACTATTCAGCACACTTCGCTTGGGGATAATGTGACCATTCACTGGGAGTAATGAAATTCTTGTTTTAAGCAGATCCGCTGGGGATGAAAGTTCCATTTGGGGATTCTTTGAATTTGCTGCGAAAATTTTGTTTTGAACACCTTTGCTTTTGCAACCGCCTTGTCGGCTCCGGTGTTTTTTCGTTTTTGCTCTTTTGAATTTTGCACTTTGCTTTTGTACTTTGGCCTTTGTGCTTTTCTTTTGCTTTTTTTTTTTTCGAAAGATCTGCTGGGAATGTCTGTTGGTTCTTTTTCTGTTTTTCATTCTTTGGGGAATAAAACTTCATTGATACTCATTTTGAGGAGTGGCCTAATTAGTTTTGCATGTCCACTGACGTTGTCTTTCCACTTGAACTTTGAGGAAGTGTTGCGTTCGCTATCGGTCGTTTCCCACTTCATACTACAGGACTCCTTTTGACCTCGGTGTGAGGTTGTCTTTGGACTAAAGTGTAACAGTATTTATAAATGCTCCGTTTTGGCTCTAAGGGTTAGCAACGGTCGATGTACTGTGTTTGGGATAGAGAAGAGAATGCTCCTCTTCATCCTGGCTTTGAGCATCTTTTGTCAACAGATTCTAAGTCCAATCCCGACGCTCGTTTTTTATAAGAACTCACACTGTTTGAACTCAACTATCTGGGGTAGGTGTTTAGGATAGGGTTTGCCTTCTTTTCCCATGTCCATAAGCATTTGCGAACTCCATGGGGTGATGATATGACATCTACATTATAAATGATATGCAGATGATGCAAACTCACTGGGTGGATGACGTTTAGGTGCATCCCTTGATGACTTATGTCGCACCTTGGTTGCGGATTTATGAACTTCATTTCGTGAATTTGGCGTCTGCCTTGGAGATCATCCATGATATAAGGTGCTTGTGTTCCTACATCAAGGAATAGAGATCGAGTGAGTTCATGTAACCTGACTCATGTTGAGGAAATAAAGAAACGATAAAGTTGGGCATCCGCTGGGGGAATAAGCTGCGAATGTCCATCTTGCATGTTGCTGGAAGAATATGCTTGTATATTCAACTTCCACTGGGGATTGTGATACACTAATGACGCCAATTCTAGCATTGGAGAAATGAGGAGAATGACTGCGACTGGAGAATGATAAGAAATTTCAATAGGGAATAAACATTCCCTTTCACGTGATCATCCTTGGTGATAACAAAGGCAATCTCGAAGCTTTGGTTCGAAATTTTCCACCCAACCACCCTCGCCTTTCGTTACTGCCTAGGATGCTCATGTACCTATGAGATGAACGCAGGGAAAAATATGTTCATGTAACTTGTTTTGTAAAGAAAGTGTTAATATTGAAATAATACTCCCTTTCATGTTGTTTCGTCATTGCATCTCCGTCCGAAGGAATCGAAGGGTTAACGAAATTGCGATAAGACTTTGTCCTGAAGTTTTGCCATCCTACCACTCTCGGCTTTATCTAGGAATTATGTATCCTTCATATGAGGAGCTCTTGTACCTTTCATGTGATTCGTTATTTTGACAATGAAGGCTTTTCCAAGATTGCTTGGACTTTTACCACCCTGCCACCCACACCTTCGTCCACATGATAGGAAGTTTTTGTACTTATATGTGACAAGGGCAAAAACAAGTGAGCTCATATAACTTGTTTTGTTAGGAAAGTATCAATTTGGATCGGATACTCCCTTTTACGTGTAGTAGCGCCGAAGAGCGTCCGCGTTGATCGGTTGCAGTAGTTCTTGTCCATCCCTCTTGGTCAGAATGGTTGCGCCTCCCGAGAAGGCGTGTTTTACCACAAAAGGTCCTTCATAATTCAGGGCGAATTTTCCTCTTGGATCCTTGTAGTTGGGAATGATCCGCTTGAGAACGAGGTCCCCAGGTCGATATCGGATCGGTTTGACCTTCTTGCTGAACGCTCGAGCCATGCGTTGTTGGTATAACTGCATGTGATGGGCTACCGCGAGCCTTTTTTCGTCTATGAGATCGAGATGAACAAGATGATGATTGATCTAGTCTTCGTCTGTCATATTGTTTTGGGACAATATCCTAAGGGTCAGTAGTTTGACCTCTGCCGGAATGACTGCTTGTGTTCCGTGGACGAGCTCAAATGGAGTTGCCCCAGTCGATGTTCGCATCGTCGTTCGGTATGCGAGTAGCGTAAATGGGAGCTTTTCATGCCAGTCGCGATACGTGGTTGCCGTTTTCTGAAGAATTTTCTTCATATTCTTGTTTGCTGCTTCGACTGCACCATTCATTTGTGGACGGTACGGTGAAGATTTGATGTGTTTAATTCTGAATTTTTCGCAAAGAGAATGCATAAGTTTGCTATTGAAGTTGGAACCATTGTCGGTGACGAGTAGTTCCGGTATGCCATATCTAGCAATGATATTAATCCGCATGAATCGCACAACGTTCTTTGCGGTAACTTCTCTAAATGATTGAGCTTCGACCCACTTGGTGAAATAGTCAATTGCTACTAAGATGAATCGATGTCCATTCGATGCTACGGGATTGATGGGTCCAATGACGTCCATGCCCCACATTGAAAATGGCCATGGCTCGAACAATGGGTAGAGCCTGGTAGGAGGTACATGCACCTTGTCACTGTAAATTTGACACTTGTGGCATGCTTGACGTATTTGATACAATCGGCTTCCATTGTCGACCAATAATACCCGAGACGCATGATCTTTTGGGCAAGTGCGTATCCATTCACGTGAGGACCACAAACACCTTCGTGTACTTCCATCATAACGTCTTTGGCTTCTTTTTCCGTGATGCACCGCATGAGGGTCGTCATGAATGACTTCTTGTATATGATGTTCCCGTCGAGAAAGTAACCTCTAGATAACCTCCTGAATTTGCGTTCTTTCCATGTGCTTATATGAGGAAAGTCTCCTGAATGTAGATACACCCTAATATTGGCAATGGAGATGGATCAACCTGTTGATCGGGTTCAGTGTTCATGCAACTGAGTTCTTCGATGATGTTGATGCGGAGAGGTTCAATGTCCATTTCCGCGGCCAATGGTATCATTGATGCGAGAGTTGTAAGTGCATCTGCAAATCGATTGTCAGATCGTGGTAGGTAGCTGAAACTAATGTCCGTAAATTTTCGAATCAGCTCTTGCAGATAATCTTGATACGTGATAAGCTTTGGGTCTCTTGTGCGCCAAGCTCTGTTGGTTTGAGAGATTATGAGCGCAGAATCTCCATAAATGTCTAAAGCTTTGGGTCTCTTGTGCGCCAAGCTCTGTTGGTTTGAGAGATTATGAGCGCAGAATCTCCATAAATGTCTAAGAATTGTGCTCTTATGTCGAGTGCACGTAGTAAACCGAGAATACATGCTTCATATTCAGAAATGTTATTTGTGCATGGGAATGTGACTTTAGCAGCAACCGGATAATATTGCCCGTTTGGAGATATCACAACTGCTCCAATGCCAGAACCTGATGAGTTGACTGCACCATCAAAATACATCGTCCATCGTTGTTCTGGATCTACTAGTAAGATGTCATCATCTGGCAGCTTAATTTCCAGTGGGGAATCATCTGTCCCTGGATATTCTGCTATGTGATCGGCAATAGTTCTGCCTTTGATTGATTTTGTTGAGTGAAATTTGATGTCGAATTCGGCAAGTTGCAGCTGCCATTTTGAAATTCTTCCGATAAGAGTTGGTCTATCGAAGAGGTGCTTGAGTGGATCATTCTTTGAAATTATCAAGATCTCATAATGGAGAGTATATTGTCGAAGACGATGAAGGACCCGAACGAGTGCGCAGCATGTGCGTTCGGGGACTGTGTATCGGGCTTCACAGTCTGTGAATTTTCTGCTGAGGTAATAGATGGCGTGTTCCTTGGAGCCTGGTAATTGTTGTGCTAGCATTGCCCCAAATGACTCTTCTAGTACTGTTAGATAGAGTGTGTGCGGATGTCCCGGCTTTGGCGGGATAAGGGTTGGCGGTTCTGTTAAGTACATCTTGATTTGTTCGAATGCGATCTTGTAATCTTCATCCCATTCAAATTTGACGTCTTTTCTCAATTTCTTGAAGAGAGGTTTGCACGTGTCGGCTAGGTTAGAAATAAACCTTCCGATATAGTTGATGCGGCCCATGAAGCCACGAATCTCTTTAACTGACTTTGGTGTTGGAAGTTCTTTAATTGCTTTAATTTTATCTGGGTCTATTTCAATGCCTTTGTTGTTGACGACAAACCCGAGAAGTTTCCCTGATGTTGCCCCAAACACGCATTTGGCGGGATTGAGACGCAATTTGTATTTACGAAGTCGTTCAAATAGCTTGCGTAGAACGATTATGTGATCTTCTTCTGTTCTGGATTTGGCGATCATGTCATCGACATAGACTTCGATCTCACGGTGCATCATATCATGGAATAGGACTACCATTGCTTGTTGATATGTTGCCCCTACATTCTTGAGCCCAAATGGGATAACTCGGTAACAGAATGTGCCCCAGGGTGTAATGAATGTCATCTTTTCTTTATCTGTCTCAGCCATCTTGATCTGATTATAGCCAGAGAATCCGTCCATAAAGGAGAATTTGTTGAAACCAGCCGTGTTGTCCACTAATAGATCGATGTGTGGTAGAGGGAAGTCATCTTTGGGACTTACTATATTGAGGTCTCGGTAATCCACGCATACTCTGACTTTTCCATTCTTCTTCATGACCGGGACGATGTTCGCGACCCACTGGGGGTATTCTGATACTTCGATAAAATTGACTTTAAGTAGTTTGTCTACTTCTTCCTTGATTGCAAGGGCTAGTTCTGGTTTGTATCGACGTTGCTTTTGTTTGATTGCATGAATCAAAGGATTAGTGGGGATTTTGTGCTCCACTATTTCTGAATCTAGTCCTGGCATATCTGCGTATGACCAAGAGAAGACATCTAAAAGTTCTTTGAGAAGATTTATAATTTTCTCGGCTTCATCTATTATAAATCTGCACCAATGAAGAGCTCTTTGGGCTCGTCTTCTGTTCCAATATTGATAGAAATTGGTTCTTGAAGAGTGACCTCTTTCGGATTTTCATGTCTCAGTAGTCCTTGTTCTAGGCCATAGTAGCCGTCGAGGGATTCAGGATTTTGAATGACTTCTTCATCTAGATTTTCCAATGTTTCGGGACCTTTCGAAAATTGGCCGTCTGTCTCATCGAATTCATCTGAAATCTGACCACACTCTATTTGAAAAGGCTCGGCGAGTTTATCCTGGAATTCTTGAGTAGTCTTTGAAGTATTATTCCTGCGTAGGAGAATATCAAGAAACAATTCAGAAAGTATATGAAGAAATTGAAATGACCATCACATGCGTGGACAAATGAGGTGTCGTGGGCATCAGGCCTCAGTGGGTTGGGCGTTATTCATGTGCCCGTATTTTCCTTATATCCCTCACGTTCCCTGGAATTCATCATCGTCCTGACGTGGATCCCACGACATCTCGACACGAAGTAGTCGCTACATTCACCCCACCAGTCCGCGACTAAAGATATGGTGGGGGTTTATTGACGCATCCGTTGACCCACATGCCAATCACGCGGATTCCATATGTATAAAAGTAAAAGGATGTATTGGAGTGTTTCACCCTTTGAGTGACAACTCATCCAGGTTCGATGCTTCTTCGAGGTTGAGATCTGCCATAGCATCAGTTAATTGCTCCTACTGCAACGTGCCCCGTGATGCCGGAACAAATACCTCGTATAAATCTGGATAGCCAAGAACTCCACATGTCTCGATTCTTAATTTCCAATCTTGAATAGTCTCTTCTTCATACCCGATACCCGCTTTGTCGGCTGGCATGGGGATCTGAATTGGGAAAAGCATGCCTTGTCATCTTGCTCCCAAACCTCCTCCAATCTGGTATCCCATTTGAAGTAAAACTCGTGCCATGTTTGCGACCACAGGTTCAATTGGCGGGTCATTATTTACTTTTCGGATCATTTTTACCATCTCGAATGCTTGCATCGTAGACGGTTCAATAGAGGGTTCTCCGACATATGGAATGTCAACTTCATTGCATAATTCAATATCTCGTTCCCCGTTGACGGTTACGAGTTTGCCTTTGAATGGGAACTTGACCTTTTGGTGATACGTGGAAGGGATTGCCCCAGCTTGATGAATCCATAGCCTCCCTAGTAACATGTTGAAAGAGCTGTTAGTTTCAAGCACCTGGAATGCAGTCATAAATTTGGCCGGGCCCATAATGATTTCCAAAGCTATTTCTACGAGGGGTTTGCGCTTTGCCCCGTTAAATGCTCTGATGTTTAAACTGGACGGAGACATGTTTTTAACGTCGAGTCCCAATTGGCGAGTGACTCCCAGAGGTAGTATGTTAACTCCAGAGCTCCGTCGATCAAAACTTTAGAGATCTGATTGCCCATGCAGCTTAATGTTACGAACAAAGCTTTATTACTTTCTTCTGCTCCTTTTGGGACGTCTTGGTCGGAAAAAGTGATGGCATTTTGAGCCAACATCGCATTCATGAATACGTCGAAGGCATTCACTTCGATTTCTGGTAGCACATGCACTTTTGCCAAGAACCTCTCTTGTGAATTTCGATGTTTATCCGACGAGTTGATCAGATCAAATAACGAGATTTGTGCTGGTTGTTTCTTCAACTGTTCTACAATGTCATAGTCACTACTTTTATCGTCTTGACAACCTGCCTGATTTCATCGGCGGTGGGCACTTTGGGCTCCGGATTCTTAGGTAGTTCAGGTCCCGCCACAATCTTTCCTGATCGGGTAATTAACTCCACATTGCTTTCTGTCAACTGGGCATTTCGCGTCACCGTTGGTCCCATCACAATAGGGGTGACTGAAGGAAGTACTTCTAAATTCAAGTTCATCCTTGAAGGATAGTACACATAAGGCTTTACCGGTAGTGGGGTAAATGGCACGGCTGATTTCCCTAGAAGGGTGTAGAGATGCTTCGTAGGTTGGGGTTTGCCTTTCCCCCTTTGTTTGGACGAAGGTTCATACATGTGAGTTTCTTCTTCTGCCTTCGAACCATTTTCATTGTCTGCCGGAGCTGTCGGTGTCCCATCCAATGCTCTGACGGTTGGGTATGACAAAGGTGTCGACATTCCATATGTTGGAGTCCTCGTTTCCATAGGCTGATATTGATATTCCCACTTCGGCGCTAGTGACCATTGGTTTCCCGATGTAACCGTAGTATTTTCTGTATTTACTTGAATTTGGCAGCTTGAGCCTTCGTCCCCCGGACAAGACAAACGTGAAGGCGGGGTGGACATGTAGAGGAAGTCCTGGGATATACAGGGGTCCTATTGAGTAGTGGAAGGGGATGTTCTTCCCATGGATAGACGACGTCCCTATTAGGAGATGGGTGTCGGCAGAGTCTCACTTGACCTCGCGTGGGGAGAGACGGAGATGTATGATCCTGCAATCTTTGAACATATTCCTGTTGAGCAGCTTGAACTTTGTCTAGGAAATCATTTGCCTCTCGAGCTGCAACAACGCCACACGATTCTGGTTTTCTGGTGTTGGGAAGCGGTAATTATGCATCATGGTTGATCTCGCCATTTTCTCGGGGGGTTATTAACAATTCCTTCTGAAGGTTCCTGTTCATCTCCAGAACTATCATTTTCTTCTGATGATTCGTCAGTTATTCCAGGGGTCCTCTTCTTGTGAGGATTCTTCCATATTCTCCTCTTCTGAACTCTCTTCGTCTGAAAGTTCTGCTTCAATCAAGTTTACATGTTCTGGGAGAGGATTCTTCTGCACATTTGGTGCAGTGGCCGGAGCAAATGCAAACGTAATTACTTCGTCATCCAAGAGGTTCTAAATTTTGAATCGCAGGGCGATGCAATCTTTCGTATCATGTCCTAGTTCTCCAGAATGATAATGGCACACCGCCTTGGGGTTATAGCCAATGGATGTAGGATGGGTTGGTTTGGCATCGACCGGTTTTGAGAAAGCCTAAATCCTTTAAACGAAAGAACATAACATCCAACGGGTCAAGAGTCGGGGTTAAGTCTTCGAGTCTACGTCGTGATCGCTCTTGTCCTATCGGTTTTGGCAGTGGAGGTCTCACCACGGGGGCCAGTGGTCTAAACCTGTTAACAGTAGGTACAAAAGGTCTAGGCGCCATTACCATATATGTCCTTGGCGTATAAGAAGCTGGAGATGGCACCGTTTTCATCAAAGGTTTGTTGTATTCTGCTGTTGCGACCAGCTCTTTGGTCTTAGCCTTCATTGTCGGCTTTACTGACGGGGTCGGAATAAGACCGTCACGACTAATTTGATCTAAATGGCCAGCGTTGATCACTACTTGGGCAAGAGTTGAAGGAGTCTGTCCAATCATGTAAGGAAGATATTCTCTGGGTAACAACTGCATGAACTCGTCTATCAGTTCTCATTCTTTGAGGGTGGGTTTAATCTGAGATGCCACCTGACGGAAACGGTAAGCGAACTGCTTCATATCTTCAGTTCGATATCTCTTCATTTTCCTCAAATCTGATATGGTAGGGGCCATTTCCACGTTAAAACTGTAATAATTCAGAAAATCAAGTGCCAGCTCTTTGAAAGTGGAATATTGACTCAAATCCTTTGTATAATACCAATGGAGTGCCGATTCTGCCAGACTCTCTTGGAACATCGCGATGCAAAATTTATCATCAGGCGGATAGACTGCCATTTTGTGACAGAAGTGTTTCAAGTGCAGTTCTGGGCAACCTTTTCCTCTGAACTTCTCGAATTCAGGTATCTTGAACTTCGGAGGGATTTGAAATTGAGGGACATGGAAATCGTTGTATTCCCATGCATGTGCTCCGTAACCCTGTAAGGCATTTAGGCGCTCTTCTAGTTTCGCCAAGTGCTTTGACTCCGATTCCTACATGGAGGATATCATTGCCTCGAGTCTTGTCTGGATAGCACTGGTTTGGCTGTGGTCTCCGAATAGTTCATCGACAAGTGCAACATTACGGATGGTAGGATTTGGTTGGTGAATCTCCGCTTGAGGAGTTTGGTTGCTGATAGGGGGGCTGGGAGCTTCAAAGTTGTTGATTGGTGGAGCCATAAGGGAATGAATAGTGGTAGAGATGTAACGAGTTGGCCCTGTCACGGGGAAATTCAGTCCAGCAGTAGGTGGTTGGTGAGGATTTGACCCATAGGTAGTTGGTGGATAGGGAGTCGGCCCGAATCCAGGCTGGGGATAATATGGGGGAATATGAGGTCGGTAAGTGTTTGGTATAGAGGTTCCAAGCATGTTTGGTGGATTATATGGGTGGGCCGGGATAGCCGTTAATCCCATCCCGATAGTGGGATGGAAATAAGGGTTGTATATTGGAGGTGGGTTTATCGAGACGGAAGACCCCATCAAGTAGGGGAGGAGGTGTGGGTTATGTGATGGAGCTGGGGTTGGGGTTGCAGTAGGCGGAGTAGTGAAAGGGGTAGAAGTTGGGGTAGGGATTGGAATATCCATGGCAGTCAGCTGCCTCTGTAACAGTTGTGCCATCATTTGCTTTAAAGAATCGAGCTCGGTGGTGAGAACATCGACTTTCTACGATAGGGTGTTATCCATAGCGCTTTGGGCAGGATTGGTATTGTCAAGTACTTCCACAGCTGGCGGAGTGGTTGATGACTGTATGACTGATGCAGTAAAAGCGGTGATTGGAGGGATGTGAGTCAGGAGTATACCCCCTAATCCCGATTACCCTATGTTGAAAGTACGGGTTGCAGCACTGAGTGGCGGGAACATCATGTAATCTCCGCAGTAGTAGAGGCCGGGAACGAGAGCTCCAGAGCGGGTGCCGAAGTGGCGGCGATGGCAGTAAAGCTCAAGGCATTCCCGATCATGCTGGCAGGAAGCCCTTGAGTAGTCTGGTCTACAATATGATTAGCCATGAGGTTTCTCAAGGAGCGGTACTGATGTCTGGTAGTTGGAGCAATCTTGACAGATTAGTACCTTGATTGGAGGAAAGAACATTCAATCAGTATCAAATGGTGGTAATATTTTGAATGTATGACATGTAATGATGCATGACATGTCTAATGCAGGGATTGGGTTGTGATTATATTGAATCCAATCCAAGAAAAAGAAGCGCGTCAGATAAAAACGACGAAGTTTAATTCATCATAATATTCGAAATACAATTCAACGAAAGAAAAGATAGATTGGGCTCGCAGGCCCAAAGTGATAGCGCCGCGGTGTCCTAGATCACATGCGGTCCCAGGGAGTGGTGCGCTTCATCCAAAAACGGCGAGATCGGGCGCCTATGTCTTCTTGTCACTCGGGAGGCAGCTGATATGCTTCTTCTTCGATGAGGGTCTCCCAAATTTGGGCCATGTGTGACATAGTCCTCTTAATCTTCGTCTTCAACTCTGACTGATCGAGACTGACTGGAAAAAAGAGGCGTGCCGGGGATGGTCGAGTTCTCGGAAGTCCCCAAATCTGGTGTCTGACACGAGCTGGGAGATAGTAGGATGTGTCGCTTATCCCCATGATCGGAATGTAGTCCCCATCTGTGGAGCTAATAATTGCATAATCAGTGTCGAAGCAGCGAGCCATTAGGTAGAAATCTTCTGGCTCTAGTGAACGGCAGAGTGCGCCCACTCCGGTAAATGTGCGAGCTGGAAGGCATGAACGCTCTGAGATACATGTGAGTAGTCTCGGATAATGCTCTCGAGTGAGTGCCTCTCCCGTGATGCCAAGATGAGTGAAGAACCAGGCTTGCAAGAGTGCTGGGCTGAAGATAATGCGATGGTGTCGAACCCCTTTTCTGGCTGCCTGTATGGTATCGGTAAGGCTGAAATTTGTTTCTCTTATTAGGTTTGGTAAGAATGGACCACCTTCCATCATGGCCTTCATCAGGTAAGCTGCTCGTGCATGTAATGACTTTTCTTTGTAGGGATGCAGAATTGTTCCTACAAACATTAGGATGAACGCCCGTGCTGAGGTTTAGCCTTCGGTCATATACGGAATAAAAGGGGACGTCCGGAAGTCAAGAAGTACTTCAGCGTTAATGTGCCCTTGAGTAGTGAATAAGGACGGAACACCAGCTGGAGAAATTCGAAGCATTCTGGCCATGTAATCCTGGGGTTGATCCAATCGAAGGAGAGGAAGTATCCCTGGGCAGTGAGGAATCTCTGACATATATTCGTATTCTTCGTACAGTGGTGTTAATTCCAAAGCTCCGAAGCAAAATGTGTATTTCTCGGGGTCCCAGCGTGCAACCAGATTTTGGAGGAGAGCCCAGTCGATCTCCAGGTAGATGAGATAAAATAAACCTTTGAGCTTGGACTTGACGAATTCTTGTTCTGACGGATGAAGCATAGTGAACCAATTGCGTAGGTTGCACGACGACGGGATGTCCTAGCGCAGTGAGATTGTCTCCATGACTGCTAACCTGCATGCTTGGATGTTACTCATATGCAATAACAATCCAATCCCAAGTCCTAGTATGATGCGCATGTGGTTTATGTAAACGCGTTTTATTATTATTATTATTATTTTAGAAACAATTAAACATTTGGCGTGCGAATATAATAGTCGCAAATTGAATGACATTCATGGAAGTCAAATGTGCATATGAACGTGTTAAAGCATTAAAAGGGAGGTGAGGGAGGGAGAAAAGAAATGCAGAAACCCCCCGTAACCAACTCAAGTCGCTGCAAAACGAACAGAGTTAGTGTTACAGTTATCACATACAAACGTACCTAAACCTGTCCCTGCACGAGTAACAGTCACTTAGTAACAAGCAAATGCATGTGCGGCGTCTGGCACCTGTAGTGGGCAATCAACTCTAGACTCGGAAGTGGTTTCCAAAACCTCCCTCGTGCTAAGGGAGGCGGGTCTCGGACCATAACCTACACCGCAGAAAGCAGCGAGGCCGTGCCATTCGGTGACCCCCTAAAAATCCTAGCCCCGGGTTCGGGCATACCTAGAAATGACTAGAAAGCGGTAAACAAACACAAACAAAAGATAATACAAAAGGCACAGAGCCAAACAATTACATGCGCAAACAATCACTCCTCCCTGCATGTGGATAGAAAGAAAGAGTTTTCAGAAGGAATCCACATGCGGGGTCCCCAGCGGAGTCGCCATCCGGGATGTGCGTCCCTCCCGCTCGTTCAGGATGGGAACAAAAGGGAGGACCGTAATCCTTCGTGGCTCCGTAAAAAAATGTTGTTTATCGCTTAACCTACGTAAGCTAATACGGAATCGCCACCGACTTTATTTAAAAAAAATGGTATAAAGTCGGAAAAACCAAAGAGGGTTCGCGGATTCCTAACTACTCACTCTCTCACACAAACATGCGAAAAAAAGTGGCGATATTTCAAAAAAGAAAAGTTCCTGGTTAAAGGGTGTTGGACCCGATCTGGGCCTTTTAGGCCCAGACTCATATCATTGGGTTACGAGCTTAGGCTCGATTCGGGCGTTGGACCCGGACTCATATGTGATGATCACATGCGCAATCACATACAATTATTTAGATCAAAGTAGGCGGGGAAGGGCGGTGACCGTGGGCCTATGCACTTGGACCCACGGCCCGTTACAGGTGAAAAAAAATAGAAAGTCGGGAAGGCCCGCACCTTCCCTCATGTACCTTAAACTTGACGGTTTGGGCTGCTTTAAAGTCTTCAATCATCGCGGTCTGTTACACGCGCCTTCGAGAATCCTCCCAAATGTGATGGGTCTCTAAGGATCGTCTTGTCGAGTCCTCGAACATGGAAGGATAATGTACATGTAAATGAAAACAAAGAAATGAAATATAAATGTGATTAGTAAATTCTACTTGAAATGAATAAATCAACTAGAATTAATCGGTAAGTCGGAATGAGACTTACGTGGGTGATTTGCACCATTTGACCGAGAATGCATCCTGAGTGTTAACCGAATCAATGCGGGTCGGTTTTCACATGTGAAAACAATAAGAGAAATATGCAGGATTAGCAAATGAAGTCATGTATTCATAATCTAAGCAACAACTCGATTTTGGAAAGACCATGTCATGGGCAAATTATCTCAAAAAATCAATTCGTGAACGTAAGATGCAAACTCATATGAGATTATGAACATAAAATGAGGTCTAAATGATCGAAACATGAAATGAATGACAGTCCCTAAGTTTCAATGTAATAAGGGCTATGTGAATGAACTATTGGCAAGTAAAAATCATCGTAATAACGTCCGATCAAACGTAAAGCAAATAACCACATAAGAACATAAAACGGCAGACTTTAACGGTTGCAAAGAATGGGGTGTAACTTTTAACTCCAAGCATGAAATCATATGTTTTAATACTTAAAACTACAGAAGATACGGATCTAATACCACAGATTTCAGCTCAATCGGACATTCCAAACTCAAGATACAAGCGAAAGAATATGTCTCCGTCATGTCGGGGAAAGCCAAATCCGAAGTAAAATGAATTTATTCTTAACACTAAAACGTGCATAACTCCACAAATATGGATTACTAATCCAACAAATAAAAGAGACATATAATACAATGGGTTTTATGCAAGTTTAAATCAGTTCGTGAAACAAAAGATCAACATAAGCATATGATTTACTCGAAATGGTCGAAACCGACACTATTTTAGTATTAAATTCGAAAATCATAGCTCAAGACTCTAAATCATACATGTTAGTCTTGTTAGTTCCGAATTTAAGTTACGGATCTAATGCAAGTGTTTCATTCAATTTCGCCAAGCGAGCAAAAAGTTAGAAACGAAATACTAACACTAGCGCAAGCTGATCCGACGCTCACCTCCACTTACCAACATTGCTTTGGTCCGACGGGAACTCGAATCTTGTCCCAACATGTAAGGACAAGCAAGGAGAAGACAAAGACAAGAGAAAAATGAAAGACATACGCACGTCAATTTCATGTTAATGAAATCAAACTTTAAGTGAAATAAGTAGTGAGATTGCTCACCGTCGCGGGAATCTTGTTTCCCGCGTCTTCGAAGCTCTCGAGAGCTTGACCGAGATATATCAGCGTCGGTTTGTGTTCGATTCAGATCCAAATACTCCCAAATCCGCAAAGAACTTGTCTCTCGAGTTCTTGGGCTTTCGGAAATTCGGCCAAGGTGTGTTTAGTAGACTTTAGAAATATCCAAATCAGTTTTATTTTATCATCGGTGAAATTGCAGCAACACCGCGAAAAAAGGGCCATATACCAGTAATGTTATATCACCGTGACATAAGACTAACAACTTTGATTCCAGCTGCAACGATTAGAGGTGAAACAAGCAGCAATAGCAGAAATTAATCGAATGACAAGGGATTGACAAACAAGAATGAATCGCCATCAATAACTTGCGGAGGTAAGAATGAAGTAACATCAAGCATGAACAGGATAGCTACGAAGCAAGACAAAAAAAAAAACATGGAGTCAGGCCTGAACAGATTTAATCGGTGGTGAATATCGCAAATTCCAAGCAGGTGCGATTGGAATAAACTCGAAACATCCAACTACAATAGTTTCTGTATCATAACCAAACATGTAGCAGCAATTGCAGCAACAATTAGAAAAAAACATACGAGGAGTTAGACCGTTCAAAGACCAAAGCACACATCAGACTACACATTTGTCATATTAATACACAGACGAGGAGTTAGACCGTTCAAAGACCAAGCACACATCAGACTACCACAATCGAACACAAGCTTGGCTATTGTAGGATCGGTTTAGAGAAGAGCTAAATGCTATAAATGCAGAGGAGAGAGGGTCAAAATTTAAAGCTGGAACAACAGCAGGACACCGATCAAACAAGGAGGAGAGCAGTCATGGCATTTAGAGAAGGAATATCCGTCACTGGAGACTGGAGAGCCGACTTGATCAGTGGAGCTTTGTCGAATTTCGGCCACATTTGACGATGTTGGAAAGGGCAGGCCAGGGAGTTCCTAGGTAGATCCTGCTTACCTTACTGAAAGGGATGGACGATGGGAGGCTGACGACACCTTGGAGGAGCTGATGGAGTCGGCTGAGCTTCGCCGAACTTCGGCCACGTTCGGTGACGTCCGGGAGAGCTGGTCAGGGGGTTTCTGCGGGGATTTTTGCTTACCTTGACTAGAGGAGATACGATCGGCTGAACAAGAGGCTGCTGGAGGATCGGAGAGGGTAGAGGACGTCGTTCTTCCGGGCGATTGACCAGAAAATGCACAAGACTAGAGTTGAGAAAGCGGAGTTGAAGGGGAGAGTAAGAGAGCAGGGAGCGGAGGAACTTTTCTGTTGGGGGATGGAATTCTTTTCTGTTTTATGTTTCAACCACCCTCTCCCCCAAACAGAATTGTCATTTTATATCCATGTGGGGAGAGTGTGGGAGCAAGGAGGTGTGCTCCGTGCATGATCAGGTGAGCCCTTTTTTATTTATTTATTTTTGTTTGTCTGAATTTTGCAAAATCTTTGGTTGAGTCCATTGATTTGTTTTATCTTCTCATATTAGTCCGCTCAATTTCGTCTAAAAGAAAACGTGAGATCGTGGTTAAAATATTTCTAATTTCACACGGTCCTTCTAAGAATCACGGATGGATTGTGAGGTTTTATTTTTCCTTTCAATTAATCACGTATTGATCTTAAATTAATTTTATCTTACAAAAGAGCTCAAACCGAATAGTAAAAAGGAAAAAATTGTTAAATCTTCAAATTTCTACGAAAATAAAACAAAGCAAAATGCTAAAAGTTTGAAAAATGAATAAAAAGGGGTTTTCTTCCAAAAAAGTAAAATGTAACGAGAAATTAGTCTCATGTAACTAATTTCCTTAAAATTAGCAACCAAACCATGTATAGGGGTGATTTTTTTATTAACAATGTGAAATATAATAAAATTTTGAACTACTAAAACTTTGCTTTTAGTGATGTCGAAAAATAAACATATTTGTAACGTAGTGCGATATAACACAATTGGTTGCATGTAACTAATTCGAAATTAATTACCCAATCATGTCCGTGATGATTTTTTATAAAGAGAAAAAAAAATTTAAAACTTCGACCTACTGAAATTTCGATTTAGTTCTTTGATTTTAAATTTTGATTTTTATTTGTAAAACAATTTACGGAACATTGAATTGGGATTTGCTTCGTTCAATCTTCAAAATTCCAAAAATTCGATTTGGGGTAACTACAGTTTGCCCTTCTTTGTGGGAGAATCTGGAAAGATTTTCACACAAAGACGATCTAGGGACCCCAAATTGAAGTTTGGTATCTGCCTTAGAGACCTATACTTTGGGATCTCATTAAACAAATGTGTTAGTAATGAAGGAAACTTGAATTATATGCGAACAAATGTAACCACAATATCCATGTATATCATGCTTCACTTATGTAATTCCGTAAGAGGGAATGCTTCTGGACATGGTTACTGAAGGTCTTCCTCACGCTTTCAAGGTTCACTCGTGTTTGTGTGAGCTCGTCTTGATTAGACCTGGAATTCCTTTGACTTGGATGCTCATGTACCAGTTGAAGGAGTCTTGTCCAGGGTTATGATGTCGGCTTCGGCGTAAAGCCTTTCATAGAAAGTTTAAACTTTTCTACTTGGAAGGAATAAGTCCAGGAGACTTTGTCGGAAACAGACCTGTTTTAGAAAGGTTTCACCGTTCAAGCAGATAATCTGTCATTTGGACAGCTTACTATTCAGCACACTTCGGTTGGGGATAATGTGACCATTCACTGGGAGTAATGAAATTCTTTATAGAGAGAAATTAAAGAGATTTCAAAAGACTTCGAAATTATGTTCACCCAATCATGTTCATGATGATTTTTTATAGAGAGAAAAAAAAATTTAAAACTTCGACCTACTGAAATTTCAATTTAGTTGTTTGATTTTAAATTTTGATTTTTATTCGTAAAACAATTTACGGAACATTGAATCGGGATTTGCTTCGTTCAATCTTCAAAATTCCAAAAATTCGATTTGGGGCTAACTACAACGGGCTTATTACAAGCATTGGGCGCTCTAAGCGCTTCTGAATTTATTGAAAACCAAGAGACAGGCTGATTACAGTAGCGATTTCCTTTGTAGACTTGAAGTCGTTGAAGGACATCGGCGACTTCTTCTATTACTCTTTCATTCTGGTCCATAGGTTCCTTCCTTGAGGAGTCTATCGGGCTCCAATTCCGTAGTACCATTGTGCTGGTCTTTCACCACTTCCTCTTCTTTTGGTTTGTCAATCGCCACAGGGTTCTCCCCCGAGTTAACTTCTTGGAGAACCTCCTCAATGTCTTAGGCAGATAGCTCATCTCCCCATCCAGTTGGAACGATTGGCCCTGTTTCTAGCTTGGGGTGTGATGTCCCGTAATCTACGATGTAATCGAACTTCCCGGATGGCTCGCCAAGGGGTCCTACAGTAGGGTTGCCAAGCTTATAGCGCTGATCCAGTGTGAGATCCTTGACAGTCTTGCTTCTCTCTGCATGCAAGATACCCTTGTCACAACAGGAATATTCATCAGCTTTGATAATTTCAATCTCGGAGTTAACCCAAAGCAACAACTCTCTATGCAACGTAGAAGGGATAGCAGCAGCTTTATGAAGCCAGTCACGGCCTAATAGCGCATTAAATGTGGGAATTATGTCTACCACGAAGAAGGCAGTTTCTCTTTTCTGACGACCCACCTCAAGGTGCATTGAGAAAACCTCTAGGCATTCGGATTTCCTGCCATTAAACCCACTTACTGCGACGCTGGTTTTAACCAAGTCGCAAGGCTTATATCCAAGCATTCAAAACCTGGATAAAGGGAGCACGTTTATAATAGCCCCGTTGTCTACAAGGACTCGACTTACTCCCGTACCGTCGAAGGTAGCAGTAATATATAATGAATGCATTTGTGGTTTCATGCTGTCAGATGGCTTTTCCAACCAATTTAATGGAAAGCCCGATGGATAAATGGGAGAGCGAGGGAAAGGCACTTTACCTCCTTGAACCTCTGCGTTTCGCTTACATGCAAAGTCTACAGGCAGGGTAAGGGCATTGCAGCTCATGACTGGCATCATTTCTCTGTCGACATCGCTTGGGATCTCGCTCCGGAGTGAGGTATAGTCGAAGCTTGAGCCAAGCTCTTCCGAATGGTCTGTAGACTCGATGTGCTCTGCTTCGACATTTGCTCCGTTCGCAAACGCTCTAGCCATTGGGGTCGCTTTTGAGGGGTAGGCCTAGGCCTTTTAGCGACATGACTTGGACGTCTGTCTCTCATCTTGCGCGCCGTTGGTGGCAAAGTGGTCTTACCCACTGCCTTCTGGCAATATTTGGAAGGGTTAACTACCTTAATCACCCTTGATTTCCTAGAACCAAGGAGGATTTGACGTACCTCAACATAGTCGCCAACAAATGGGTCATATCCCATCACCGTTCGCGTGGGAGTGTGCTGCGATTCTAAGTTAGTTTCACAAGTACCTGTAGCTGTAGAACGTGCGGGTTTAGCCACAATTTCTCCATTTGAGGACAGATTTACAAGCTTGAGGAAGTATGCGACGCAGCAGGAAGTGCAGAGCTGAGTAATCAGGATCTTGTTGAGCTATGAGCTTGCATTTCTGACAGAGCATCTTTGCTTCCAAAAACTGAGTTATCGGTGGACCTGTTCGGATCCCCTGGATGTCTACCTTAGGCATTCATTGTCTAGGCTTGTTCATCCTCTCTTGTGTTCGCTCAAGCCTCTGGGCCCTATTAGGATTATCTGCTTCTGTGCTTCCAGGGCGAGACTCGTCAGGATGGCCAGGCCTTTCTTGCCCTGACCTAGCACCTTGTTGGGACGAGGAGTCATTAAACTCCAGATGTCGCCTAGGACGTTCGGGCGCACGTGGCTGTGGCTCAGGCGCTCGGCCTTGGCCATGTGGACCACCTCTTCCCCCTCGGTTTGCCGGTCTACGCTCTGCACTTGGAGGGCTCTTAAATCCCCTTTGCGAGTTGTTGGAAGCGCTTCGCGAGCCCGAGTGTACTACCCCCATCGCTACCTCCTCTAGTGGGGTCAGATCGTACCAGGTGTCGCCTTGATTGTTCTGGAAATACTTCCAGAATGTATTGCATCTATTGGTGATGTGCGTATCATCCATATGCCAGCAGCAAAAGCTAGGCACAACCTCTTTGACCGGACAGGTGACTATACCTTTATCAGCGAGTCGGCGAAACAGGGCATTCGCCACCAAAGTCTCCCCGGGTATCTTTACATCCTGCAGGGAATAATGATTTATATTAGTTTCGATGAAATTGATGTCTACATCAGCGACATCAAACATATGGATAGCTATTTCATCATCAAAAGGTCTATCATCGACCATTGTCACTTCGTCGACTTCAGGGAAACATAATTCCTTGGACTCTATAAGGTCCTGGATTATATTCCTGAATGACAAGCAGTCTCTGGTCATATGTGGAAATGACCCATGCCATTTACAATAATTTCTAGTCTTTTCCCTCTCTGTCTGGGGAACTCTATGACCTGGTTTGAGCTTAATGCGTTTCCTTTGAATGAGCCAATAAAAAATCGCATCCGCCTTGTCTACGTCGAACGAATATTTTCTTTCTTCATTGGACTTTTGAGACGCTTTAGCTTTGGAGTTTTTCCTTGCGAGGGGTTCACAAACCGTCGCTTCGCCTTTCACAAATTCGGCCATATCTACCTCAAAGGTTTCGAGCTGAAAGGCATGCTTAGCCTGCGCCTCTTCCATCAGTAACTGATGTTACTCTGTTGCCCTTCTGGCCAAGTCATACAGGTCATTAAACCTCTCTCCCTACAGCTTTTTCTAAAAAAGGCATAGACAACGCGTTTAATGCGATCATCAGCTGATCCCTTTCAGGAATCGTAGGTCTACAGTGCAGTAGCGCCTTTCGAAGGCGCATAAGGAACTGCCCTGGATGTTCTCCGGCGGCTTGCTTAAGTAGCATTACTTCAAAGATTGACATAGGCGTGTCTAACCGTGCGAATGCCTTCATAAAAGAAGACTGCATCTCTGCCGATGTTGTCACTGATCCAGGAGGTAGACTTGCATACCATGTAAAGGCATCTCCTGTGAGAGAGTTCGGGAAGAGCTTTAGCTTCCAAAAAAAAGTTTGCTGCAGCATCCCCTGCCTAATGAGTGAACCGGGATATATGTTCTACGGGCGTCATCGCATCTTTTCCCAAAAAACGGGTAAAGTCAGGCACCCTGTACCCCCTGGGAAGAGGATATTCTCTGTCAATATAGGCAGGGTAGGGACTCCTGTATAAACCAGGGTCCTCTTGCCTAACCGCTCCAAGTACCATCTGCTCCAAAACCTGAGCGATCGTCTCCCTCAGATTCGGTGATGGTGGAGGAATGGGGTCGAACTGCTCTCGGACGTATCCCACTTTATCTGGAGGATACGCCACCCTCGGGGTTACTCGAGGTGGCTGAGGGTTCACTGAGACATTTGTAGAAGCTCTCTGCCCGTGGTAAATTTCCCATTATGGGAGTTTCTCCTGGAGGAATCTCCTCAACAGGTTCTTTACCAGGTCGACGAGGGGGTATGGCACTCGCGTACCTGTACGCCTCGTCCTGAACCTCTACTTCATCGTCTGCAGGATTCATTGCGTATACCGCATTCGCTCTCCAGGTAGGAGATCAGGAGGTCGTAGGCCTTGATGGGGACATTCGGTCCCTGCTACCGACTTCTGTAGCACGTGAGTTAGTACCACCCCAAGGCTCATCTCTCTGAAACGATACGTTGCGCCTCTCTACGCTCCGAGCGTTTCCCATGAAGGAATTTTCCCTGTCTACAGGAATGCTTGTTTTTGCCGCAGCGCTTGGCCTACTCAATGCGCTGAGTTGCTCCAAAATCTGAGCCATATTATCTTACAAACCAGTGATATGTCGGTCCATTAGGTTCCTCATATCATTGAATTCTTTATGGAATTCAATTCTGGAAATAAACTCAGAAGAAGTATGACCCTCGGAACCGGATTGATTCCCGGTTTCATGGCTTCTTAGAGCCGTGTTTTCGACATTTAAGTCGGCTGGTGGATTCTGCTCATCTCCATCTAATGGAGGGGGAGGATCACGAGTGAGTCCGCTCCTGGTGTTCTTTGCCATCTGAAAACTTTAAGTTTCAAAAATCCCACTGTGGTCGCCAAAAACGTGTTTGCGTAGGAAACGGATTACGTCGGAAATATTTGGTAATAAGACTCACAGGGATTTTATAGATGTAGTCGCCAGTAAGTAATTGAAGAATTTGATTGAATGCAAACAGTTTTTACAAGAAGTAAAGAACGCTTACGGCCATAAAAGTAAAATAAGGACTGAAAGTCGTAAACTAGCTATAGTGCTCCGTAGACTTGGAGCGACGTCACGGACTTGACGGTGGAACGCTGCAGGCTGGCACTCCTCTGGTAGCAGGACTTAGCTGCCGAGCTTGATGGACTGAGTACGGTCGGGTGCTGTGGTGGACTTGGGCGTCAAGGCTGTGGTGGTCTGCGTTGGCGGGAACGTCGAAGGCGGAGATGCGTACTGGGACTACGGTGGCTCGTCCTGACGTTGAAGTCGAGGGCGGAGGGTTGTTACCAGAGCTATGGTTGCTCATTCTGATGGTGGAAGTGAAGGCGGAGGGTTGTTACCAGAGCAACGGTTGCTCACTCTGATGGTGGAAGTGAAGGCGGAGGTTTTTATCAGAGCTACGGTTGCTCACTCTGATGGTGGAAGTGAAGACCAATGAAACCTTAAGGGTCTCGCCCAGGTCGGGGAATCCTAACAACTACGCTAAGGGTGACGAGCAAAATAAGCTTCTGTTGGCTGTTTTGATCGTGATTTTCTCTGAGGGAGATCTCTTCCCTTTTATACTCAGTCTGTTACGACCTTCTGAAGATCTTCCAGACCCAAGTCACCCAAGAATCTCGGAGCTAACTGATTTCCACTCATTTAAACGTGGATCAGCTCCTCTGACTTCGGGTTTAATTGATTATCTTTAAGACGTGTGCTAGTGTCATGCGTGGGTAACAAGTCCCAATTATCTCGGGGCCATGGAACTCTTGTCCTTTGACACGTGTCCCTCGCAGGCACAGGCCTATAGCCTTAATATCCTCTACAGGCGCAAGCCTGTAGACTTTGTGTTTCAGGCGTAGGCCTTCAGGCACAAGCCTGTAAACTTGATGTCCACCGGAGGCGCAGGCTTGTAGACTTCCCTTGATTACAAGGTTACTATATTACCTCTGCAGACTTCTCTCCACAAGCACAAGCCTATATGGCTATGGGATTTTGTGGGCTTTGTCAAAATTAGGCCCAAGATTGGCCTGAGATTACCAACACGTTAATCGCGTGTCAACAGCTATTTTATCCTTCTTCTAAACCTAAAATTCCCCTCCCGAGTTTAGATAGGTTAAGAAATCAATACATATTGTTGATCAGGCAACCGCAAGCATTAAGCACATAATAAAATAAATAAACGAAGTCTTAAACGCATTAAATCAAAGAGAGTCAAAAGTAATCCGGCTACGTATCGAGTTCCGTCATAACCCTGGAAGAAAAATTTAGTTCATCACGATATTGACGAAAAGCTAAATAATAAAAGTAAAACTCATCCTAAATAAAAACTAAGAAAACTAACTCCCTTCTCGACTGCTCTCCTCTGGTCCGCCTCTTCCCTAACATCACTTTGAAGCTCTTTATATAGTTAGGGTAAATCTCTAAAGATTAGAAAATATTCTAGAAATATTTCAGAAAATCTTCTCACCTCGTGTGGCCACACCGGATTCTCATGTGGCCACACCAACCTTTCTGAGTCGCTCGTGTGGCCACACTGATCATTCTGTCTAAGTCTGCGCCTCTCGTGTGGCCGCATCAAATCTTCGTGTGGCCACACGAATGTTTCTATCCAATGCTTCCCTTAGCAACTTCTCATCCCGGTCTTCTTTGCCTTCCTCCATCAAGCTACCTTCTTAAATATGATTTCCATTTCGTGTCGACCCCTTCACCTACATTGAAAACCACAAAATCTGAAAGTACTCATACAACACAACTAAATCGAAAGTAACATGTAAACTAACTATAAATGTAAATAAGTATCGGATATCTAACACTAATCAGGCTCGTAAATGAGACATATAACTCTAATTTATTAGAGTTAATAGTTACGCAGATGAAGTGGCGGGAGGCGGACAGGAGAAGGGGAACCGAAGATGTTGCCGGAACTGGAGTCATCCTGGTGGAGCTGCAGCTCTCGAGGTGGGCCATAGCGATGGCCAAGGCCAAAGTGCTCTTGCTTGAGCAGAAGGTCTCTTGGAGATACCACGGCAAGCGGCATTGCCCCTGAGGGGCAATTCCCGAGGTTTGTCCCAGAGGTGAGCGAAGGCGAGCAGGTTCCTGCGCCTGCAGGTATAAGCGTTCTCAGGCTTGACCTTCTCCCGGGCAGAGGAAGAGGTGGGTGTGTCAGCTAGGCCGGTGAACGACTTCGATTTGCCGTCGTAGAACATGGAAATGCCTCTCCAAAGAAAGAAGCAAAAAAAAAAAACAAAAGAAAACAACAAACTCTCGCCAGAATCAGTAACAAAAAGAGAAGACACTCCCATCCGACCTCCAAACTCCATGATCAAACCATTAGATGAACAACTGGATGTGATGGGATGGGATGGACCACAGGAAAGAGTAAGTGCCTCATCAAAGGCAAAGACCCGGTGGAGCTCATCCACCCTCCCGTGTCGCCTCGTCGTCGCCGTCTTCTTCGTCGCTGTTCTTGCCGATGGATGACAACTCATCGGACACAGTCTCCGGCATCGACATCACTAAATTATGGTACAACAAGAACTTATTCCCTCAGACAAAAAGAAAAAGTAAGGGAAATTTCGCAAATGGGTCGTCTTTCTTTTGGTTCGATTAACTGAAAAGAGTGTGTGTTGGGGAGAATAGATATGCTAAGAATAAAAAATGAAAAAATAGATTATACAAAGCAAAAAACACTTGCAACTACTCCTTTTATAGCAAATATATTAAAAACATATTTTAGTCGTAATCTTTTAACGCAAAATTCAATTAGGGTTAATCTTTTAGTTCTAGCTCTTGATTTTAGCTGTTACACGGTTTTCTTCCTCACTCTTCTTTTCTTTTTTTTTCCAAGTGTGATGGGATTTCGTCTTATCCTGTTCGAATAATCATTTTGATCCTGCATTAAAAAATAACAATTAATGATGTTAAGTGTTTTTGCCCTTTTTCTCTCGATAAATAATAAAAAAAGTCAAATTATTTTATTTATTCTAAATTGTACTGGTTTTTGTTCCATTTCTCCTATCGTTTACATAATATCTCTATGTATCCCAAACTTACTATGTTACTTTTTATCTATCCTCCGACAGTCGTCCGACAAACGGAAGTTGACATGGCGTAGACATGGCATTAACGCCACGAGTCGCCCCGCCGTCACAAGATAAATCGACCATAAACCCCCAAATCGGGCACGAACCCTGCCCCTAATTCTCACCCATCAACCCCAACACACCATCCTCACCATCCTCGACCTCTCCACTAACCCACTATTCCCCACCTTTTCCGATACACCACCCTTAATTGTTCCACAAGTTTACCTCCGAGGTTTGTCACAAGGGTTTCCAGATAGACCAGAACCTCCCGCTCCACCGTCGCGCCTACAACCTCCCTTGAAAGCTCAAGCAGCGATCGCCCACCGATGCGCCCGCCGCCTGCCCCTGGCATTCCTTAGTCAGGGAATCGAGTTGAATTCAACCAGGGTGTCCATCAGGGACTAGTTCTGCTTCCCGGCCGGCGATGTGGGGATACTTGGCTTGACCAGAGTTGACGAAGCATCCACGACCGTCGATTTCATGGGGATTAGTGGCGGGAACGGATGGTCTAGATCAAACGCCATGCTCGGGCAGATGGGTCGGGGATGGTGGGTCGATGAGTTTCTTGCCGGTCGTGGGTCGAGGATGGTGGGGATGGATTTGGGGATTTAGAGTTGTGTCCGATTTGGGGTTAGGATTTGGTGGCCGATTTTGGACCTAATTGGAAAGATTTTATTTATTTGGAGATTAATCGTGACATTTCGTCAAATAATGATCTTCTGACGGCCGGGACTGACAACTTTAGTGTCATGTCAGCGCCATGTCAACCTCTGTTAGTCGAACGACCGACGAAGGATAGATAAAAAGTAACGGAGTAAATTTATGATATATGAAGATATTATGTAAACGATAGGATAAATCGGAAAAAATCAGTATAGTTTAGGATAAATCGGATAATTTGACCTAAAAAAACTTTTAGATAAGTTAAGTCTTCAATATGTAATATAATTTTAAGGCTAGTAATACTTACATTCGCGTATTAAATAATATAAAATTTACTCGCAAAATGAGTATTTATTATTATGTACATAGTAAAAAAAAAAAGCATACTACAATTATATAGAGAGGGATTGGACCAGACGGGAAGCTTCTTCGCTGGAGGTTTCTTTCTTTTGAAATCTGTGGATCATCATGATAAGGATTCTTTTTATTCCTCTTTTTCTGACGGAGGAGGAGAAATAAGGGATCTCAAACTCCCAACTTAAAAAATGGTACAGTGGATACAACAACAACAACAACAATCCGCGAATCTCAAATACTACGAGAGAGGCGTGTAATAATAAATACATGAACCACCAAGGCGTCTTCCCCAGCCCTGAGTGGCCGAGCGTCCAGATCTTATTTAGACACAAACAACAAGACCTGGGACCGCATAGAATGTGCGTCCTCCTGCAATGAAGGCTGCCATGATTTTTCTAACACCGGCCGAGAATTCCGGCGACGTTTTGACCTATCTCTTCCTTCGCTTGCTCCGACACGGGGAGATCTCCGATATACATGTCAAAGAAGGCTCCTGAGACAGTTTTAATAATTCGAGCAACTTGTCAGGTAATGACGGCGTCCTGCATACATGCAAAATTTTCTAGGAGGAAAGTGCGTAAGCGGAGAACTCCGGGTCAAACTTACTACACAACTCCTTGCTCTTCACAGCCCCGATGCGATTTCCTCCGACTGCAAGAGAAATATTTTAGTGAGCCGCATCGGTATCCCTCAATCCCAATGTCATCTGGATTTAAGACTGCTTACTTTCTGTAATCAGATTCCCATCAGATGTCTGGTGAAAATCAATAGTTGTTCCCTGCAGAACCCAACCAGGGTAGAGAATTACCATTTAGATCGAGAATTACCATTTAGATCATGTATATCAATGTATGAGAGGAAAAAGAGGGAGGAGGGAGGAGACTCACCACAGGTAAAGGTATATCCCGCTGGAAAATTGATCCGAATTTACTCAGGCAACGGTAGTCAGTGTTTGGGTTCGTCTGAACACAGTCCAACGTAAGTAAGCTCAGCTACTAATGGCATAAATGAAGAGGATTATATCTGTTGATAGTAACTTACTTTCTCTAAGCGGTTCCATAGACACTTCTGAAAGGCGCTGCAAAAAATAGAAGCAAACAAGAAGAATGAAATTTCAATCGACAAACAACATCAGGTTAAAGAATGGTCCATGATGTTTAGGCTTTACTCTACGTGTTTACGGTTTCTTCTGGACTAACGCCCACTCGTCACAGTTGGTAATGACTTTTCTCCATAATATTGTTCATGAACTTAAGTCACTTACTCTTTCACCGCATTGATTTTCAAACCATTGCAGCTGATAACCAGCCTCACAGTCATATGAATATCTTCTCTGCATTGAGGACAATCAGGCATAGGCAGCAGATATAAGTACAAGAGCCACATGAATCAATGGAATTTGTAATAATAATCCCTCCTTCACCTCAAAAGATCCTCATAAAAGTTGCGACATTTGTTCAGCTCTCCAGTCGGAATTGAAGCATATCTCGGACCTAATTTCTCACAAACTGAATTCGGGTGAATGTCTGAGAAAAGAAAAGTAATATTGTCAAACAGTTAGTGACATGATCGAGAAGTAAAAGGAAAGACGTTACACCACAAGCAAAATCTACTCACAGAACCCAAAAGCATAAACCTTCAAGGACTTTATTTTGATTATCTTCATTGATCGGGAGCCCGTACCCACAAGGATCTGTAATGGAAACGTTATCACACAAACTTATTTGAACAAAAAGAACAGTGCCACAGATTCGTAAGGAAAATTCTGCCGATTGGATCCCTATTTAACATTTCTGTGGATGAGAAGTTGCCACCCACATTGTTCAAACATAAATAATTTCTCTAATCATCTAAGTAAGCTTGGAACTTCAAATAATGCTATCTAACTTTAATATCTATTCTGAAAATTGCATCTGTGCATAATGCCAAATTATGCACCAAAAGAAATAGTAAGACCTAGAAATTCAAATTTTCTGAAGTACGCATTCAATGTATACTTCAAATTATATATACTAGATAAAAGGCAGGAGGTAGTTGAAATATGATATTGCAATAACTCAGTCTGTTCAATTGACACTGCAACAGAACCTTTCACATTGTTGAGTCGGCAATCCGGAGATAACTGACCTTTGAAGTCAAGCTGGAGCATCTCTCTCCAGCCGGGACGGTCTCCAACATAACTGGAAACTCAATCCCTGTTCTAGGTTCCACAGCATATCTTTTTCGGGGTAAGTCAGGGACTGTGAGACAGGAACACCCTTGATTTTCAGAATCACAGGGGAGTTGATCAACAGGGACAAATTCTTTTAGAGCAGCACTACCCAGGGGACTCTCCAGCATCTTCCAAGATCTAGAATGCATTAATAAAAAAGATCCCTTCAATCTATAGGACAGAGAATGCATACTCTCCAGCAGAAGCAACAGAAGGGTTTAGATTGCTTACATGGTCCCAAATGCCGGTACCAGGACTCCGTCCATTGAGAGAAATGGAAGGAACCGTAGCTTTTCAGCCTCCTTGGTTAATTGTTTCAGCATTGAACCCCTAACCTTATCTAATGATCTGGGGTTAAGATATTCGTTGTCAGCCATGCTACTGCTAATGCTTCGAACTAATTTCTCCAACTTACGGCCACTTGCCTCCTGATTGCACGAACTACCTGACCCCTTCTCATCTTGATACAACCCGGTTCCGCTTCTTAACCATAAAACTAAACCATCCCCAAATCTAGCGATGTTCCTAAAAGTTTCCCGAAGAGCTATACTTCCGGGAACCTGGAGGCTTCTTGGCCCATGCATCGGATTCTCGACCAACGAACTGATCCTGGAGCAAATATGACCTCCTAAACTATGAAGAACAAAGGGTTCCGTCGGTAAGGTGACCGAAAACCGTCCATCTAAACCATCAGAACACAATCTGTTACTCCTCATCCTTTTGGCCTACACTCTGCACCGAGCCTCGAGTCGATTAACTCCCTGGGACAGGCCAAGCCACAAAAGAACCCTGCAAGGATCAAATGAGCCGGTGAAGTCAGCGTACTCCCCTGATCACCCAACCTATCCCAACCCCAATCAACAAACCGGGAAAAAAGTTTAGATCGCTATTCGGTGCGACCAACCTACATGCAGCAGATTCAAACCGAACCACGTGCAGGAAACAACTACGACAAGGGACAAGAACCGTTAAAAACGGATCCCCACAACCAGGAAATCATAATGCAGCCATTACAAGAACCAAATACAACAACAGAATATTAAAAAGAAAAGAAAAGCAAGCTAGAAACTTTTTTACCCGAATCAATCGATCTTCCTTCAGCAATAGAACGCGTTGAAACTGGGCCCTCCCTCCATTTCATAGGGAACCGAAAGAATAACGACGAAATGGCGGTCAGAGAGATAGAGAGAGAGAGAGAGAGGGGAAGGGAGGCAAAGATTGGATTTTTCGGGGGAGGAGTTGCCGTGATTGAACTGGGTTTGTTCTCTTCTATCCTTAGAACTACGCAAATTGCATGTGGGGGAATTGGGATGGAATGAGAAAAGGGGAAGGATGTCCGATGGAATTTGATTCCAAAAAAGATCGTTGGAAGACAACCCCCGGAAAAAGCTCGAGTCTTTTGCATCGCCCAAAACTTTGGGCCAACATGTTTGCAAAGTGGAAGTGTATTATTATATCAGTAATGCATTTTAAGAACCCAAATTTAATAAGATTAGTTTTAAAGAAATTCTCACGCCGTTTTCGTAGGATTGGGTTTGGGTAAAACCTTAAATCGGTATATTAAGGTAGGTATTTGGATAGATTCTCGCGGGTAAGTTTTGAATTTTCATAGTTTTTGGAATTGAAAATGTACAGTCACTCACCTTTGAACAATTAGAACATGAAAACTTCACATAATATAATTAACTTATATAATAAGTTTGTATAAACTTATTTAATTGACTTAGTTAATTATTTTATATAATTAACTTATTTAATCAATTTATAATGCATTTAGTTAATTAATTTATATAATTATTTTATGCTTGGCATATTTTCAATTAAGCTCTCAAATGAAACTGTAGATGAAGAATACATGCTCTGTGTTCTTTGATTTCGATTCGCTTAAGACTCATCATTCTTTCCTCCTCCTGGCGCCATAGCTGTGAGTTTATCTTCGTGATGATGGATTAAAGTCAATAAATGAATTTTGTACATAATCATATTAGTATGTTTAAGATGATGAATTGGACATGCGAATTGGTAAGACCTGGGCAGTTTTTTGATTCATGGGATTTTAATATTTAGTATTCGTATTTTGTTAGGTGTTATGTTTTTTTTTAATTTTGGTTTACAATTCGATTTCAGTATTTTAAGATAATTAATTCGGTAATCTAAACAAACTCAAATATTTTTGGGCTCGTTTCACGTTTGGACTTCTGGCCCATTGTCCATGCCCATCCAATCTTCGGCCCACAAAACTTAAACGTTATCGGACGACCTAAAGCTCTGGTGCCACTCCTCCTCAGTCCTTCCCGACCCGGTGGCTCTGCTCTGTGCTCCAACCTCCACGGCCTGACAGCTCCGTCCCTAGACTACGACGGTTCAGCTTTGTGCTCCACTCCTCAACCCGACGATTCTGCTCTGTGCTCCGCTCCCCGACGGCGACGACTCCGCTCCCCAACGACGACTATGCTCTGTGCTCCATGGCTCTGCCTCGTTCGTGCTCCTTTCTCTGAGTTTTTTTTTTTAATTAAAGCATCTGTTTTTGTGGTTGTTGCTTTAGATTAATCGTATGTTGTTGCTTTTTTTTTAGTTCAAGCACATGTGGAAAAGGTTGTTCTTGAGGTACATGGCTACACATGTGGAAAAGGTTGTCCTTGAAAAATGTGTATGATATTGTTGTGTAGTTGTCGTGGAACCTTCTGTGGCTGTCAGTATGCTTATTTTTTACATTTTACTCCGTCTTGGCATGAACAGTTTCCAAACATCGTCTCCCCCGTGAGAATTCCTTCTCCATTTGTTCCTTCCATCTGGCTGATTTTGCCCCAACCTCTAAATCTCACTTCTTATCTAGTTTATTGTCATGCTTTGTTACCATAATTTTGCATAAGATTAGGTTGCTTTGTTGCTTCAGATTATTGGTGTGCCGTGTGATTTTTTGTGCGCTTTAATTTAATTTGATCTATTGTGTGATTTTTACGGGCATTTGAAATTTATGGGTTGTATTTCTTTTAACGGGCTATGGGCCCATAATTCAAGCCAATTAAAAGTTCGAAATATTCAAATACCGAACGGAACAACTGAAATTATTTCGGTATTTCGATATTTTGAAGTTCGAAATTCGGTTCGGTATTCGAATGACGAAAATTTGAAAGTTTGAAATTTAGAATTTCGGTATTCGGTTCGGTTCGGGTTTGGAAAACCGATTCTCACCCCTACATCCGGAACTTGTTCGCCCGGTATGAGAAAGTGTTTGTACGTCTAATGGACATTTAACACTTGCTAATTTATGCAAGATTATGTGATGGTTATATATTAATTTGATCTATACGACAACTCTCATAGTATTGTACTTTTCAAAAAAGTTCCCTATTTACGAGAGAAAGTTTGTAAATTTCTAAATACTCTCCCAAACTCGTTGGTGTGGGCAATGTTTTTAAATTTATGAAGAAAAAGATGTGCCTAACATCGAGTTTTGTTTGAGAGACATTACCTCACTATTTGTAATAATGGGTCTAAGGTACGCGAACATCTCACATAAGCTCGCTTTTGTTATTAGCAAGCATAGTCTTTTTCTTGAAACTCAGTGGGCTAGACTTCTTGTTCCTCTGGACTGAAGTACTTGTCCGTTTAGGAAGCGAGTTTGCTCCGACATACCACAGGAACTCGAAAGTTATTATGTTTGTCTAAGTATTTGGAAGTCGTTGTTCTTGGGTACGAGTTTAATTTGACACCCGCTACTTCTTCGTCCCCATTGATGGTGTTAAATGTTTAATTTGCATTACCCCCCCCCCCCCCCAAAAAAAAAATTACACAAAAGAAATCCTTATTGTTGAAATGAAATCATTTTCATATATGAAAATGAGAAGATTGTTAAAGCAAAAATAAAATGATAGTGATCAAATGAAAGAAAAACGATTGTTTAAGCGAAAATCAAATGACATTGTTCAAACAACAGCACAAATAGACAAACTTTTCAGCATTATGAGGTTTGTAGGTTTCAGTCATTAAGGTAGATATTAGATGATGTCGGTTCCTCGATGGCAAATGTGGTATGGTTGACATCATCCCCAAGGTCATCTTGTTCATCATATGCACATGTTGCATCCACGAGGTCCTCATTTTCCTCATCTTCATCCGCTACATCCTCATGTTCTCGATGTTCATCCAACGGTTGATCATGGATTTCCTCTTGATGAGTATTGTCATGGGTTAATCTCGATCTGAACCGATCTAAAATGGAAGGACCTGGATGAACCTTTGACGATGAGGCTTCAAATTATGAAAACGTGAAGGAGTCGCCATTAACCTATTTTAAAGTTCAATTTATAAAAGCTATAGAGATTCGCTTGGGTTCGAGAATTAGGGATTACTAAATTACATGCGTACATCACAAAACAAAGAGAGGCTTCAAATCATGTGTTTCTAAATGTCCGAGTTTATTAGAGCTCGGTTTTAGAAAGAAAATACGTGTGGCGTTAAAAAACACTCCAGAGCTCGTTAGCTAGAAGAAGTCTACATAAATATTTTCTTTTAAAAAAGGATTTTTCATTTAAAAAAGTTATTTAAACAAAAATGCAAACAATCACAGATTTCTTAAAGCCCTTAACAACTTTTAAGTCGAATTGAATTCGAAAGAGAACCAGGCGAAGGACGATCTGAGTTTGTACCATTTGATCCAATGAGAATTTGCACATAGCATATGGTATTTGACATTAAAAAAATTAAGGCTACGCAACTTGGTTCTTTCACAAAAGAAGAAATTACCTTGAGGCCTCGCTTAGGCCAATACGAAAGGGAGCTAGTGTTGGAAGCGGAGCCTGATAAGTGACCTGAAGCGGTATAGTATGGTTCGCTCACTTTGGTGTTGAGGCTTCGCTTAGTTTTCGGCCATTCTTTAAGGTCATAAGCCTTTCGTTCTGATCTGATCGTAGATCCATGGATCATAGACGGTATCTCCCAATGGCCTTTCGCCTCTGAAAGCGTCCTTCCTTCTCAATGCGGAGGCAATAGATTTGGCAACAAACAAACAACTTTTATCAATGAAGGGTTCAAACGAGAAAACAAAAAATATGGAAATTGTTTAACAACAGAAATTCTGGGCCACAGATCTCGGTCTCATCTATGGATCAACGTTTCAGAATGCAGGCCCAAAAGACGGGAATCCAGTAAGGAGGTGGCAACGGAAACACACCAGGCGAAGGCTTGCTGGGCGAAGCGGCCACCAAGCAACAGGGATACCCGACGACGGTGACAAGGAACAGCGCAAGCTACAAGCGATAGTTGGTTGAGAAGAAACTCTACAGTGAAGGTCAAAGGGCGACACGATCGATCAACTTAGCTGTTAAAGAAGACTCCAGAAAATCTCAGGATTTTGAAGGAGATTGTTGCCAAGATACCTCATATGGAAAGAAAATATTCCATGAAAACCGGCAGCAAAGGAAGCGTAATATATGTGCAATATTTCTTTACCATATATACGTAGGTCTAGCTTGGTATAAATACTTGTTCTTAGGCATTGTACAAAACACCTCTCTATAGACGGATATATTGTCAATTTATCTTTTCAAGCATTCCAGCGTTCAGGCTCTCTTTGTGCTCATGCGTTCTTGCTCACTTTCGAAGGCATCGTCGATGACATCCGTAAGTGTTTCCGCTTAAGGCTGCTCATCCGCTGTCTTCCTTCTTTTCATTCATTTCATACGGCGACCACACATTCAACGATTCCTTCGGACACCAGTTGTCCGTAGTGCAAGAGATTTTCGACGTGTTTGGATCTGGCTTATCCGCGGTCACTTCCGGAGAGCGAACAGAAACAATAACTAACTATAGCTCTTGGCCCTTGCCAAATATCCTACTTTTACAAGTGGTAGGTCATTGAGTTACTCTAAGTCAATAAAGAATCATGAGTATTTGGTTTATACAAGTCTAGCCTTAAAATAAAAGGTCTTTATTAGCATTTGTACCTCAAGATGTTTTTTTAGATGTATGTTTACAGTGAACCTGGCGAGCCACTGATACCGAGCGATGGTAAATGCACAGCCATCTTCAGAGGGTCTTGATATTCGAGAGTCCAAACAATCACTCGAATATAAGTTTTTCGCGATTTTTGTCTTGAGAGCGTCGAATAGGGTGCGTGTCTTGGTCATGTGATACATCGATTCAATGTCGTCTTGACTCCATATCCCGAGGCAATGAAAATGAAAAAAATCAAGTCATTTTAAAAACAAAAGAAATATAAAAAATATCAAGTTAAAGGCCAGTCAAATCTAGTACAATACTTATTTATTAGGGCAACAACGCGATTGCGATCTTCTTGTCAATAAATTTCACATGTGGATTTGTTTCTTATCTTTCTTACATACATTTCATTATGGATGTGAGAAGATCATGAGCATCCTATTGACTTGACCTTGTTCGAGTCCGGTGTAACTCTAAGGAAACAATACTCAAGCCAACCTTCACGAAAATCAAATGATTCCATTTGTATGAATATATTGCCTTTTGGTTTTCTCTTGTGTAGAGTTTTTTGTTGAGTCCGCACTATCCACATGGACAAACGCGAAAGACTTGAGAGCATGAGTACAGGGAATGCGATACATCTACCATTTCTTGCACATGCACGTCTTGTGCCGCAAATAAACATTCTTCTGAATAAATTTTCTCGAGTTTCAACCACAAATTGACCAAGTTCTCGATCAACCAGAAAGACATAAAAGTGTCTTGCTTCAAGGTACCCTTATTCAGACGATCCATGCGAACTTTAGTGAATCACTCGCCACTATTAATTGCTTCATCCACCTCGTCCTTTCTTTTAATTCAATATGTAACACAATTATAAAACGTCTTTCTAAGTATGTAGAAACTAGAAGAGATCTAGCACCACGAATGATTGAGTTGTAACGCTCACTTAGATTCGAAGTCCTTATTTCGTGACGATGAAAACCATAACGCTCACTTAGATTCGAAGTCCTTATTTCGTGACGATGAAAACCATCATAATTCGATGCAATTGTCTATTTCCATCTCCTCGAAGATGTCTGCTGCCTCGTGGAATGTTGTAACAAATGATGATAATTAAAAAATACTTTGGCTTCAGACATTTCCTTGCGGCATTTACAGGCCTTCGCTTGTAGGCTACATTCATTAAACTAGTATTAAAGTTGTCAGCAACATGCCGAATACAAAATCTCTAGTGGGCAAATGGTGCCATCCAATCGACATCAATGTCATTTACTACTGCTTGGATACTAGAATTCATGTCTGAAATCAAACAAATTCCTTCCCTCCCTTCGCCTATTACATATCGTTTCAAGCATTTTAGAAACCATCCATAAGATTCGAAACTTTCTTCATCCACGAATACAAAAGCAATAGGCACAATGCAGTTCATGCCATGACACTATATGTTATCAGCGACTTATGCATTATATTTCCTATACAAAATGGTTTCATCAATGCTAACTAATGGTTGACAATATCTAAAGACAGTAATGCTTGGATCAAAGCACCAAAAAAACACTTTGAAATTGAAACTCGCATCTCCAATGATGATGATACCCCCCAATCAATACAAGGACCATCATTGGATTCACAGATAGCATTTAGTAGGCGAGGCGGTTCATTATATGATTCCCCCGATCACCATATTCAAGTGTAATTGTTTTTCTGTTTGTATCCTGGATTCTTCTCTTAGGAACATTTTATCCATATTTTTCCTTAATTACGTTTCATAGAAATGACAATTTTACCTGATGAGTCTCCATGACAATTGTTGTAATTATATATGCCACAAAGTTCGAGTCCCAATGAATATGGTCACATGATAAGAAAGCATTGAGACTAGTATGTTGTCCTCCATAATTGTAACTTCAAACTCATATCACATGCCCTTTTTTTGGCACATAATCTTCATTTACAACATTTTTCTTTGTCTTAATAAAAATTGGTTCATAACTTCTTATCATATATAAATATTTGTAAATGAAGTGGTTCTTTATATGATAGTTGTTTACAATTCAAAAAAGCTCTTCTTTAACTTTGAAACGCATCCTTTTACTGAATTCGTCCACAAATTCTCCTTCATTCTTAATAGGGTCATTCTCATATTCATCATTAATAGAATTTCTTTCACTAACAACATTACCATAAAATGCTAACAGTTTCTTAATCCGTTTACCGGACATCTTCTCCTTTTTCAGCATTACTCTTCCAATGCAATGACCCGACCTCTTCCTCTCGTAATTCATAATCAAATTTCACATCATTAAACATTTCATCATCCATAGCAATATCAACATCAAACTCCATTAAAGACACATGGGATTACTACATTCTCCAATCGATTCCATCTTTACCATCCCACTGGCTGAACTTCCTCTATCTAAGGTTAGTATACAATAATTGGAGTATGCTTAATGACAACAATAGTTGAATTTTTAACCAAAAACACATCCCTTGTTCCAAGGACATACGCTTAATGAATATGCTTCGATTTGTAAGAGCATATTCAACTTGTAATCGAACATCTTCATATTCTTGCAGAGGGACGAGTATATACTTCACTCCATATCATACTCAATATTCGGGTATATATGAGCAACCTCTAAACTTCTAACCAATGATCACAGCACAACAAAGCATCTTTTGTGTATACATATATCCCCAACAATTGATGTTAAACTTAATTCTCTTTATTGGCCCTCATCTTTAAAAAAAAAAAAAAAAAAAAAACGAGATTGAGATAATATTTAGGGAATTTACAAACTTTTCCCACCGTAAATGGAGAACTTCATTGATCCTAACATTGATTGAAATGATATTAAACTTACGACGAGAGCGGGCGAATGATCATTCTAAGTATTATATAACAGCGGATGCTCCTTATCCTAATGACTCGAATTATTAAGTGAATGCGATTCACATTTGAAACCTGAACAAATCCCGGAAATGGAAACACGGTGCGACTTTTAGACAGCCACCCACCTCACCTCCTTATTAAAATGTCCGTCTCTACCAAATCCACATTGTCGGAAGGATTGACAAGCTACTCCGCTGCCAAGTGGCAGTTCTCCTGGGCTTTTGATGATGTCCCTGTCCTTTGGGACAATGTCACCCCCCGTCCTCGGTTCCATCATTAAGCTGGCATCGACCCAAAATAAATTAATAATAAAAACATTGAACCGTCTCGTATTCTCTTGGATCCGTTAATCTACTGTTTAACCCAACTTATAAGGCCGGCTTTATCCCATTGGATAATAAAATTGGTTCAATTTCTCCTGACTAAACATGATTGGTTGACCTATATGCCTTTCATTGTTAAACTACAACCCCTTCAAAGATGAGAAGTTTTTTTTTTCTTTCTTTTTGAAGAAGCGTGTCCTGGGAATGTCCGATTTTCGTCTTCAATAAATACAGTTTCTTTTGCTTCTCTCGTCATTTCTCTTCAGTGGACCACGCCCCCAACATGACCATCCGGAAGATCAAGCTGAGTTCCATCATCTCCAGCTGTTACCGCCTCGAAGAAGAGGACGCCCCCTTGCCCAAGCCTGAGGAGAGGGACGTGATAAAATGCGGTGGTAAAGCATGCAGGCTGTCTCTCTCGGATTTCTCCTGCCTTTCCTCGCAGGTTCGTCTCGGCAGCCTCCTTGATTGCCTAGAGAGGGCCAACATACGGGTGTTCACTCTGTCCGAGCTGAGATTGGCCACCCGGGACTTCTCCAGGGGTAACTTCCTGGGGGAAGGCGGGTTCGGGCCTGTGCACAAGGGACTTGTTGGGGATGGAGTTGGGCATGAGTCGCAGAATCTGGCCGTGGCGGTGAAGTCGCTGGACCGGAACGGTTCTCAGGGTCATAGGGAGTGGCTGGTTAGTGTGTTCCTTGGTTCCTCTTCAATGTGATTTGATTCGTGGGAAAGCTGAAATGTCTCGCTTTGGCAGACAGAGATCATTTTCCTTGGACAGCTTCGGCATCCGAATCTCGTCAGATTGATCGGGCTATGCTGTGAGGATGAGCATCGGCTCCTTGTTTACGAGTACATGGAAAAAGGAAGCTTAGAAAATGTACTACTTCAGAGTATGCTCCTAATATCTGGGACGTCCAAGCATTCTTCTTCAGCGGTTGCCTTCCCATGGGGTCTAAGTCATCGTTTGACGAAAATGCAGATAATGGACTGCCGTGGACGAAGAGGATGAATATTGCTTTACGAGCTGCCAAAGGCCTAGCCTTCCTTCACGACGCAGAAAAGCCGGTGATATTCCGGGATTTCAAGGCCTCAAACATCTTACTCGACTCCGTAAGCATCTCCATTCCGAGCATCCCTTTCCTTCTGATTCCATGATCAATCCGTGCATTGCTCGACATCTAGGACTATGATGCAAAGTTATCCGACTTCGGACTCGCAAAAGATGGCCCAGAGGGTGGCGCTACACATGTATCCACCCGAGTAATGGGCACATACGGTTACGTCGCTCCCGAATATATCCTGACTGGTAATTCTCACATCTCGATAGGCACGATTGGCTCTCCCAACACCTTGATCAAGCACATACTTAACCACTCGGCATTCTGCACCGGCAGGCCACTTAACGACCATGAGTGATGTCTTCAGTTTCGGGGTAGTGCTGCTGGAGCTGATAACAGGGAGGAGGTCGATGGACAGGACACGTCCCCGAAAGGAACAGGACCTCGTGGAGTGGGCCATGCCGATGCTGAAGGCGTCGAGCAAGCTGGAGACAGTGATCGACCGTCGACTGGAAGGGGAATATCCACTGAAAGAGGCCAGGATCGCGGCCATCTTGGCGTACAAGTGCTGCAGCAAGAACCCGGACAAGAGGCCTGGGATGACGCAGGTGGTCAAGATCTTGGAATCCATCCAAGGCAACCAAAGTCTGAGTCCGTGTCTCGGAAACGGAGACCTGTGAACCAACGCGGAATCACTCTATCGGCCGCATCGCATCCTCGAACGAGACATACTCATTGGATCAAATTACTAAAATTTATTTGCTAATAATATTTTTAAAACACCAACTTCCGGTTAGTTTATGTAATTTTATTATGGCAAAATATCGGTTTACGACTTTAATTTTTGAGCCAACTTTCTCTTTTTTCCTTAATTTAGTTTGCTATATAATTTTGTAATTATCTTTTGTTTTTATTTTGATTTTGACAAATCTTAAATTTTGTCACGTGAAAGTCAAACAGATCTTAAGACTCAATTTTCATTTATTGACTAAAAAAATTTTAAAAATAATAAATAATATTGAAACTTCTCTTATCTTATTTTATTTTAAAATTTTGATTGCCGGATCAAGTGAGTTGGAAGTCCGAGTTAGAGGATACTTATTGATGCATTAAAAAATAAAAAAATTGATGAAGGTCGGATGATTACTTTATTGGAAGTTCATTATTATAGGTAAAGTGAATTATTGAGGCAAATGAACGAGAGGTTGAAATTTCACTATTATAAGATACGGGTGAGACTATATTATGACCTTGTTTGGCTTTCACTAGAATAAATTTAAGATCGATTAAAATTAATATAAAAGTAAAAGTACGTAAAAAAAATATATAATAAATTAAAATAATAATAAAATAAAAAATTATTTCAAAAAGTTGACTGAATAAACGTATATTTTGTCTCTTATTAAATTACTTGTTGTTTGCGGGACTTTACCCATTTGATATAAATACTCCAAAAATCGATAGTGCGATCGGATCGTCGATTGCGCCCACCATCAGTCCAACCGTACCGGCGATCGATGGCGGCCGCCGGACAGATTCTCCTCGGCGGCGGCGGCGGCTCCCTCAGCATTCACGATAGGGAAGTCCTGACGGCGGTAACCACCTCGGCCTCCAGCCTCTCCTTCGTTGGATCGGGCTTCATCGTCCTCTGCTACCTCCTCTTCAAGGAGCTCCGCAAGTTCTCCTTCAAGCTCGTCTTCTACCTCGCCCTCTCTGTACGCGTCTTTTCTTTATTCCCGTCAATTGGATGTGATTAGTTTCGTTAGGGTTATCGGTCTTGCGTGAAATGCGGATTGGTTTCTTAAGTGAGCTACTGCTTGGTGTTAGGGCTTGAATTGGAGTGCGGTTGCAGTGCCTGGCAGTGTTGGTTAGTTTTGTTTTAGAATTTGATGTGTTTAGGTTTGGCAGCTCAGGATGGTTTCATCTGGACTTCTGGACGTAGCTGTTTGAGTGGCTTCACGATCACGATGTTAGGTGTGATCTTTTAAGTTACATCATTACCGTCCGACGGACTAAGGGAGTTATTTTAAATCCCGTCTGTGTTGGAGGCTGGTGTGCTAGTGATTTGTAAGGTCGATTTGGGTTACTAGGAGATGAAATTTATACTCTAGAATAAGAAGTTCTTATAAGGAACATGCCATCAGGTTCAAAATATTATTTCTTATGCTAATGCTAAACACAATTTAATAGTTTATTATGGAAGGATGGCAATGAAATGGGGGCAGTTTATTTAAAGATTGCAACAACAAAAAAAGTTTGTGTACTGACCCAGCATTGTTCTTCAGTAAGATACGAAATAAATGGTAATGTGCAAGGAATGTGAAATGATTTTCTCCTCTTTGGTTAGACTCGCCAGTTCCTCTCAGATCCAAGATTAATTAGGTATTCTAAAACAGGCATTTGAAAAGTGATATGTAGCATTCTGATTATTATTTACTGGGCTACGCCCAAGGGCTTTAATTTGGGTACAAATCAACAATGGAATTGCTGGTTTATTGATTATCCTGTTTGAATGAGTAATTAAGTTGTAATCATCTTCAGTAACTTTTTCAAGAATGTTTTTGAATCCACCACATTATAAAAAACGTTTCATTAGTGATGTATCATCTTCCATAACTTTTTCAAGAATTTCAGTATTACATCTTGTGTATTCTTTCAGTCTTTGCATATTTTTTCTCATGCAGGATATGTTCTGCAGCTTTGTCAGCATGGTCAAGTAAGCTTACATGATCTTTGTGCTATTTGTAATTTTTTCTAGTAGTTATGCAAATAAACTAATTCTGGGAAAGAACTAATAAAGCTGAATGATTTGCAGCGATCCTTCCAATGGATTCTTCTGTTATGCACAGGGTTATAGCACCCATTTTTTCTGTGTAGCATCCTTCCTGTGGACAACTGTCATAGCTTTTACACTTCACCGAACTGTTGTCAGACACAAAACAGACGTCGAAGATTTTGAGGCCATGTTTCACTTGTATGTTTGGGGTAAGGCTATCTTTGTGTGTCGGTTTCCAATACTCTGGAATCTAAAATTCTTCTGGGATCTATAATTTTCCTGCCGGGTGGAGTCGACAATGGAATCGATACATTGTTTGCTATCCATCCAACTAAACGGTTCAAGTCCTGCTTACTTCAGTTTGTAGTTTGTTTGTTTTTTCAAGATGTATGAGAGTGATGTACATTGATAAGTTTAGTGTCCCCGGAGAAAAATTATGTGTCGTTGCTCAAACTATGCTTATATGTAATACCAGTTCTGTTATTTGAGACAGACTTAATGATATAAAAATCAAGCGTATTGAGTTAACCAGTTATGTTTTCTTGAGACTAATTAGTTTTTTCCCTGATGGGGTTTTATATAGAAAAAGTCTTTCTGAGTTGTTTATCATATACCAAGTTGCACCTGGCTTCTCACTTTACTCTTGCTCATCGTAGGCACTTCACTAGTAATGACCGTGATACGTTCTCTTGGAAATGACCATAGGAATTTTGGCAATTGGTGTTGGTCACAAACAGGGCGCACAGGGAAGGCGAGTCCAGAGAAGAACTTTTCCCTAAATTGGCTGTCCTGGTTAGATTAGGCCAGAATTTCTCTTGTCGCAAGCTTCATGTAGTAGTTATATTTTATTTGTTATTCTATTTATTTTGAAACAAATGAATCTTTCTCTTATATTGTTGCTCACTCTGATACGCCTTCTGTCTTTTGTCTGCAGGCTGTTCATTTCATTACATTTTATGCTCCTTTATGGGGCGCGATTTTGTACAATGGGATTTCCTACTTTCAAGTCATACGCATGCTAAACAATGCGACTCGTGTACTGACCTCTTTCACTCTGATTATGACGTCATTTGGTCCATGCATTTCTGCACAGACTGATGTTTTAGATATTATAGATGGCAGTGGGCATGTCAGATAGGATACACCAATCAGATGGCAGACCAGACTTGAAGGTATCCAATATTGTCATCTGATTCTGGGAGATTTTTCCTCAAGAAAAAAAAATCCAACAAGTGAATAGAGAATGCAATTTCAGATTGGCCTCTTCCGTTTACTATGGCACTTTACATGTCATGAAAAGAGTCGTGCATATTCTTTTGAAGAATTACATGAACAATTTTCTGTCCTTCTAGAATTGTCCAACTACATGGTGCTTTCATTTATTTATTAATATGCACATTTTTTTCAGTGGGTTTGATGCTTTTCTGTTTGTTAGTGAACTAGTCTGCAGGCATTTGCTTATATGAAAAATCCTGTTTACCAGTGGCGGCTGACTGAACCACGATTATATTGCAGGCTCTCAACAGATGGGGATACTATCCGCTCATTTTGATAGGGTCGTATGCTTTCGGGACAATCAATCTTCTACATGACCTTAGTGAACCTGATCATAAGATCTTTTGGCTATCTGTTCTTGATGTGGGAACTGCTTCATTGATGGTAATTGTTCTGACTCGAGGAACTGTTTTATTCACCACAATTACTTATGATCAGATCTTGTTTTTCCTAGTCTCCACTATTTGTTAATTAGTACAATAACTATGTTGGTGATGTTCCTTATACCATATTTTGTTGAAGGGCTTGTTCAACTCAATTGCATACGGGTTGAACTCTTCTGTGAGACGAGCTATCAGGGAGAGACTTGACTCGTAAGTTAGCGGCATGGAGATGTGCTCGTCTTAATCCCATCTTTCTTTTCATCGTAGTTTCTCCCCCATCATTGGAATATAGAATGTCCTGCGCTATTCGTTGTCGTGATTCACTTAAGAATCTCTTAACCCATAACCTTTTGTATACTGCCCCCTCTGCTTTCAGGATGGTGGGGCCGGAGAGGTTTCGAAGATTATTGCCTAACAACAACATGAGGTTACGAAACCCTCAGCAGGAAAGCGAACTGGTGGCCCTGAAGATTCAGGACGAGCACTAGGGAATTCCCGGGGAGCCTTCCGGAAGAGCTTTTCGTACTGGGTGTGTTAAGGAACTGTCTGACTGGAGAATCATTGGAAGATGATGATGCAGGGCTCACGCAGAAGTTGCTGCCCCCTTGACTTTGTAGAGATCGGTACAAAGGATTTCAATCTGTGTTTATTAATTAGCAGGAAGTTTCCATCGTACGGAACATATTCTTTTTTTGTTCTGCTTTCGTTTTTCTTGTTCGATCAATTTTTTTCTTTAAAAGACTATCTTACCTTTTTTAAATTTGTGGGTATGAAATGAATACGATAAGTCTAGCAAGCGATCATAGTCCCTTCCATTTGAGTCCATAACAGACGAAAGTTAAATTTACCATTTGTCCAATCAATCTGTTGCCCTGAAACACAGACCGACCAGAAAACCATGATGTAATAGTAGTAGTAACAAACTTTTTATGTACAAATATGTCGGATCAAGCGCAGGCGCAGGTGTTGGACTCGACAGCGGCGGCACCTCCGTCCCGGACGACAACTCCGCCGCTCCTGAAGAAGAGGTAGCCGATGGACAAGCCGGCGACGACGCTGAGGAAGACGCCTCCGTTGAAGGACATGACGGCGAGCATGAGCATGTAACCGAGACCGGCGTTGATCCCGAAGAGAGCGGACTCCACGAGGGGCTTCCACTTGCTAGGGTTTCCGCCGGCACCGGCCCAGTCCTTCCTGGAGAAGCCGAGGAGGAGGGGCTTGGTGACGGGATCGACATCGGAGTGGGAGGGAGAAGAAGAGGAGGAGAGGGAGAGGCGGATGCGGAGGGAGTCGAGGAGGTGGAAGAGGAGGGAAGAGAGGAAGCAGGCGAGGAGGGAAAGGGAGTAGGAGAGAGTGGTGGTGGTGGTCCAGGTGGAGAAGAGGAGGGTCACCTCCTTGCTCCAATAAAACGTCATGTGCATCATTCTTTCCCTTAAAAAAAACACAAGGAGAATGTCGGGGGAGGGAGAAGAAGGAAGAAAGGAAGGAAGGTAGGTACGTTGGTTCAGACAGAAGAAACAAAACAGGTTTTTGGTGTTTGTTGGTTTAGGTTTAGGTCGTTGGGTTGGGGATATTTTCTTTTTCTGCAGTCAGATTAAGCAACATCGGTTGTGGCGTTTGGGTGACGTCACAGGAGAGAACAAACCCAATTCCTGCAGTCCCGCATTACGAGCGCAGTCCTTCAGCCCAAGAAACAAATGGGCTTGGCCCTTGATGCCCGCAAAGCAATAATTGTGTAGGTTGTTTAGTAAATAAAAGTGAACTAATGACATATGAATTATGATTATAGTAAATGGTTTTCTAGATCTTTCTTAAAACTATACTTGGAGTAGTATTCTCCCAATCATCTAAGTCTTCTAAAAAAGTTAAGGACGTAATAAATAAAAGAAGGGTAAACAGTTTGTTAAAATATACCTTCTCAAAATTTTCACTTTTTATTTCCAAAAACAATTCACAGAATCACATTATTTCAACTTTGGGACTAGAGTGCATTAAATCATATTTATGTCTTCCACCAACATATTCTTTTCATATTTACGCAGTCAAATCCCGATTTTTTTGGAGAGATTATACGAGCTTTCAAATGGAGACTATCTTTCCCTCGCCAGATTTGTGGAGAATTATTTATGAATTTTTGAAGAAAATTTGGGAGAATACGACAAATCGTCAAGTGATGAAAAAAATGTCATGATAATCGAAGAACAAGAGAAGAAGGTGAAAGATATCTTACAACAATCCGTAAGGAATACGACATAACCAAGGCTTTCTGGTCTCAACTCGGCGAAAGAAGCATGAAGCGTCTTAAAGAAGGAGTTTCAAGGCTCGGAAAAAGTGAATTCCATCAAGCTTCCATGCTTATGGAATGATTTTGACAACTTGGATTTCGGTAACGAAATCGCGACACGTTGGAAATATTTGCCAAAACTTCATGCGGTTTGAATGTGGTCGCCGTAATGAAAAGTAGAAGAAAATGAAATTATATTGAAGAAAGCAAATGAATTACAATTGAGTTCAAAAACTTACAACCATGAAAATGATGAAAAGACAAAAGAGTTGAAATGTGAAACGGTGTGGACGTCATAGACTTGCTGCAGATGTGGTAGACTTGCAAGCTGTTGTGGTGAAATTTAGTCTTCAGTGGTATGGTGGATGTGGATATGGTATGGACGTAAGTGATGGTGGTATGACAATGCAAAGAGTCTTGAAACTAGGAACTGCAGGCTGATGACTGAAGACTGAGAGCTTTTAGACAAACAATGTGTTTTAGCTTCAGATGAAGGTCGTGTTCTTGTTAAGTAAAGATCCTTCAATATTTATAGAGAATCATTTATTGCTAATCAAGTCTACGTATCTTTCGTGTTTTTTCTCTAATGAAAACGAGTGGGGCACAACGTCCCTAAAACTTCGGGATCATCATTTGATCAGTTTTACTTCGTAAACATGTCACTCTTAAGCTCATGTTTGTAGACATTACCGCAGTAGGCTTGTCCTGAACAGTCTCTTCCTTAAAACACGGGACACAATTACTTACCAAACAACTCCCTTATCGTGGAATGAAAATCCCTCGACAACTTTACACTGCTACATTTGAACCACTGAATTTTCAAGAAGCCCCAGAGGAAGAAAAGAGAAGAAATACAATGAAAGAATAGATGCTCAGTATTGAGAAGAATGATACTTGGTCCTTAGTAGATCTTTCTAGAGGAAGCTAATAATGAAGTTGCGAAAACTTCTGGATCACCTTATTAATTCTTTTTTCTACTTCTTCTTCCAAGTGCAGGATAACCCTAAGGGGTTACGGGTCCGTTTTCTACCAATTGGGGCCCTCCTTCACCACCCTCAACCAAATCTATCCTCAACAGGATAGATGGGACGAATCAAAAGAGTGACGTTGTAGCTTGAAGCAGGTGTTCAAGATCAATGGGGATGAAAATGTGTAAAAACACAAAGCTCGTCTCATAGAAAAATGTTACTCATAATAGATTGAAGTTGATTTTACTGAGAATTTCGCCTACGTAGCTGAATTGGAAAATATTCGAAGTGTGCTAGCACTTGCTGCACAAATGAAGCTTGAAGTGTTCCAACTAGATGTCAAGTCAACCTTTCTCTGTAGAGGAAGTATATGCTCAATTTTCGCAAGGGTTCACTACTAAAGGAGAAGAAGACAAAGAAACTCGTGTTATAGCAACAAATGAAGCTATTCGTGAAGCAGTCTGATTAAGAAGGTTATTGGTGGAGTTATAATAGAAGGTAGCTCATCCAACAATAATATTATGTGATAATCGGTCAACCTTTATTGTGACGAAAGCCTCGTATTTCATGCATAGTGAAAGCATATTGAATTGTGTCACTACTTTGTCAGATAAATAGTGATGAAGAAACATATCACATTATAGTTTATCCATACGCATGGATCGGCTCATCGATGTTTTGATGAAGACCGTGAATTTCAATAAGCTTAAGTTGTCCAAGGAGTTTTTAAAAATTTACAAATTAAAAGGAGCTGGACGTTGTAATTTGTGGTGTTCAATAAATATGATAGTTGATCGAAATATTAAATGGATATATTCACATAAAAGTAAAAGTGAGTTAATAAGATAGGAAATAGTCAATAAATTAAATGTTTGTTATATTTATTTCCTACGGCACTACTAAAGCAATAGCAATTTCCGAACCCATTTAAGGCCGTAAGAAATAAAAGAAAGCTATGCATCCTATCCCAAAAGTCTCGTTTCTTACTTGGCTATGTCCCAATAATTCAACAGTGAAGAACAAAATGATGAATATGTCTATAGTAGAAGAAGAAGAAGGAAGAAAAGAAAACAGAGGAAGAAGACAGAAAGAAGTTGGAGGAGGAAGAATAATCAGACGTATTTCATTGATCATAACCAGAGTACACCCTCAGTATATATATCCACTTGATTACAACGAATCTAGGATAAATATCAGTAACTGAAACGGAATATCGGGGTGCTGGATGCATCTATATTTGTTTCTTCTTTTCCCACAGCTAACGGCTTCAGCAGCTGGTTGTTAAAACTTCCATCCTTATCTTCAGCACACCAGCACACTTCGGGGCAGGCCAAGGCCAGCTTTGGGCTTAAGCCTTCATTCATCACACCAAACCTTTAGCCCAACACTTCCCGTCAAAACGGACCTCTCTCATCCAGTGGAATCTCTCTCTCCGACGAAACTTCAGATATCTCATCCTCCTTTGTCTCAATCTCCCAACACTTCCCGTTAAATCACGTCCCTCATGTGTCTTCCATTCGAACTTCACTTTGTCAGCTATACCGGCTTTAGCATGTACCCGAACCTCTTTTTCTTGACCGTATACCAATTCAGGTCTACTGGAGACAGTTAACTTGCTTCTCAGTGCGAAAAATCTCTGTATTGGGACAAGGTTGGTAAGCGGATCAACTAGTTGGTCCTCTGAATGAACATGTTGGACCACGAACGAGCCATCCACAACCTTTTCTCGAACAAAATGGAAGTCAATCTCCACATGCTTTGTTCTAGCATGGAGAATAGGATTTGCTGTTAGTTGGATGGAGCTTAGATTGTCACAGTATAGTACATAAGGCTTCTGGAATTCAAACTGCAGTTCAGTTAGCAGTTTTTGAAGCCATAAAACTTCAGCTGTACCATTAGCCAATGCCCTATTCTCTGCCTCTGTGTTAGAGCGAGAGACTACTCTCTGTTTCTGTGAAGACCAAGATATAAGATTTTATCCAAAGAAAGTATAGTAAGCACATCTGCTTTTCCAATCATACGGACAACTTGCCCAATCAGCACGCGTGAAGCACGAAATATGAAGAGAGTCTCCAGCAATAAGTTATTCCATGTGACCTTGTGCCCTTCAAGTATCGAATAATTCTTTTCACAGCCTTGAGATGTAAGTGTGTAGGGCGTTGCAAAAACTGGCAAGCTTTGTTTATTGCAAAACTAATATCTGGTCGAGAGTTTGTACAGTATTGTAGAGCACCAACCAAACTCCTATACTCTGTAGGATCCTCTAGCACGTCACCTTTATATTTAGATAAAACACCAGACGATGACATAAGAGAGGGCATTGGATTACAATCTTGCATTCCTGCGCGGTGTATAATATCAGAAATATACTTCTTTTGGCATAGATGTAGGTTGAATTATGTCTGGTCACTGGAAAGCCAAGGAAATAAGACAAGTTCCCAAGATCTTTAAGAGCAAACTTAGAATTCAACCTTGGAAGAAATCTTGCTATCTCCACCTGATCAGATCCAGTCAGTATAATATCATCAACATATATTAAAAGAATGACTATACCATCTTGTGAGTGTCTATAAAAAAGAGATGTATCTGACTGAGAGCTCTGGTATCCCCATTGTAGAAGGCAGCCACTTAATTTCATATACCAAGCCCTCGGACTCTGTTTGAGACCATAGAGGGCTTTCCGAAGCTAACAAACATAGAAGGGAAACTGGGATTTGCACAGCCAGGCGGTTATTCCATGTAGACAGTTTCCCAAAGATCTCCATGAAGAAACGCATTATGCACGTCTAGCTGCATCAACTTCCAGCCATACGTCATTGTTACGGAGAGAACAACCTTGATTGTTTGATGCTTTATAACCGGACTAAACGTTTCTGTATAGTCCAACCCTGTTGTCTGAGGGAACCCTTTGGCAACCAGCCTTGCCTTACACCTCTCGAGCTCCCCGTTAGACTTCAACTTCGCTTTGAACACCCACTTACAACCAATAACCTTCTCTGTCCTAGTGAACGGCACAAACACCCAGGTTTCATTCCTCTGTAATGTAGCAAGCTCACTCTCTATAGCATCCTTCCAAATAGGCACTGATAATGCTTCAGCCAAGGATGTTGGTTCTGTTAGTAGTGAAGGTATAATATGTGGATGTAAGGAGGCTGTAGTGATGAGGACTTTAGGTTTAAATATACCAGCCTTTAAATGAGTTTGCATAGGATGAACATTGGTGGACTTTGGAATTTGTACAGATGGGGTCGCCCCTGTCATGGTTGGACTAACTTAGTTAACATTTAATACTTGCTCACTTGGAGGTGCAATATGTGAGTTTGAAGGAGAAATAGAACTGTCTTGTAAATGAGAGATATGACCAACAGAAGGAACATAGGATGTGGTTGGAGTTATTGGATTTAGGTCAAGCATAGGACCTGAAGAACTTATCGTAGTAGGAGACTCTGAAATGGATTCATTTTTAAAGGAAAAACATACTCAACAAAGTGAACATCACGAGAAACATACATTTTATTAGAAGACATATCAAAGCAAACATATCCTTTATGAAAAGAGCTCCTACCCAAGTAAACACAAGATTTGGATCTTGGCTCCAGTTTATGAGTATTATAAGGTTGCATCTGCATACGGAGATTAATGACCCATGTTGTAGAGTTTTACTCAAATCTTTGGCGTAAACTTTCCCAAACCTCATGCGAAGAGCTACAACAAACCACTTGATTGAGTGGCTCAGACGTGAGAGACGAGAACAGCAAACTCATGACTGATTTGTCCGTTCTCTGCTAGAGTTTGTATTCGACCTCTAGACATTGTGCATGCAGAAACTGAGCAGGAGGTGTAGTTACTCCATATACAAAGTCTTCGTATCCTCCAACAACAATGGTGGCTAGTACCTGTCCCTTCCACAAGGTGTAGTTCCCATCATCCAGTTTCTGCTGGAGTAAACTACTGGTTCTTCATGTAAATAGGATAGAAAGGATCACAGTACCATCAGCTAGACTAGTAGCTCTGATACCGTGAAGAACAAAATGATGAATAAGTCTGTAGTAGAAGAAGAAGAAGGAAAAAAAGAAAACAGAGGAAGAAGCTGGAGGAGGAAGAAGAATCAGACGTATTTCATTGATCATAACCAGAGTACACTCTCAGTATATATATCCACTTGATTACAACGAATCTAGGATAAATATTAGTAACTAAAAAGGAGTATTGGGGTGCTAGATGCATGTGTATCTGTTTATTCTTTTCCCACTGCTAACGGTATCACAGCTGATTATTAAAACTTTTATTCTTACCTTCGTCACACTAGCACACTTCGGGGCAGGCTAATGCCTGCTTTGGGCTTAAGCCTTCGTTTATCGCACTAAACCTTAAGCCCAACAAATAAAACCCCTAACGCAGCTTTCAAAAAAAAAAAATCCGAATCCGCCTCCCAGCATCCTCTTGAAAACGACTAGTTCACACACCCTCCCTCAAATGATATATTTAAAAAAAAAAAAAGAATAAAGGAATCAATGGTGAAAGTCAAGTAGCGGAGCAGAAAAGCCCTCTTTAATGGTGAATAATAGTCTATACGCTTTATTACACTGTGGTGTTGTGTTTTTTGTGTGGCCGTGCATGAATGCGTACAAGTTTTAGACAAATAACTATTATTGTGGAGACCAGGCCGCCTCCCTCCCTCCCTCCCTCTCGCGTCTCTCTCCTCATCCTCGTATTTCAGCTCCAATTCATGAATTATTCAGAGACATTAATGACTCTACCATATGTATATGTAATGTATCATCATTATCAAAGGAGAAAGAGTTTTGTACGGAAATACGGTTTGTTTTAAAAAAAGTTTGCGAAATACGGTCCCAGTTTCGTAAAATACGATTTTACCGTCGATAGGGCGCGTTTTGAAAACGCGTCCTCCGAATTACAAAGGGGACGCGTTTTCAAAACGCGCCCCTCGGCGTGCCATAAACCCGCCCCTATGTGAGATGAATTCGGCATGCGAAGATGGCATGAGGGCGCGGTCTCAAAACGCGCCCTCATGCCAGGGGCGGTCTCAAAACCCGCCCCTTTAACAGTAAGATTATCTCTCTGAGGGGCAGGTTTTGAAAACCCGCCCCTGGTGCAATTTTCAAAGGAGCGGGTTTTCAAAACCCGCCCCTTGCACACTTAGAGAAACAAAGGCAAGAAGGAGGGTATGCTGGGTCGGACGGGGGGCGGGTTTTCAAAACCCGCCCCTTTAACAGTAAGATTATCTCTCTGAGGGGCGGTTTTGAAAACCCGCCCCTTGTGCAATTGTCAAAGGGGCGGGTTTTCAAAACCCGCCCCTTGCACACTTAGAGAAACAAAGGCAAGAATGAGGGTATGCTGGGTCGGACGGGGGGGCGGGTTAAACCCGCCCCTTATGTTGGGTCGATGTTTGAAGAAATACATACTTCAGTCGATGTTTTCATCTTGTTCTAACATCAAATCTACCCTCGCTGCGATCGAGAAGAACCACCTCGTACCGTTTGGCCTTCTCTATACATTTAAATAGACGATTTGTGCAAACACTTGTGAATCTTTCGCCAATTTTCAAAGCAGAATCCGCATCATCACGTCTGGCTATCCAATGTGACACGTAGTTATACCATATTTTCCTAACAAGCGCTGAAACAGGAAGATTTCTTGCGCCTCTGATAACGGCATTGTAACTTTCGCTCAAATTAGTTGTCATCAGACCATATCTATGGTACCCATCCCGACTCAAACACCATTGCTCTTCATTTATCTCGGCGAAAAACTCGCCAGCTTCTGGTATTGATTCAAACAAACTTCTCATCACACTTTTATACTTCACAACCATAGATTTCCTCGCTGCGGCTATCAACTTCCTCTTACAAACAACATTCTTATACCTCGTATTGAAATTGCTAGCCACATGTCTAAGACAAAATCGCCAATGCCCAAACGGCGGGGCCCGTCCCACGTCCGGATCATTCACAGCGGCTTGAATTCCAGCATGTCTGTCGGAAATCAAACAAACCCCTCCCGTTCTTTCACCAACGACATATCCCTTCAGACATCGCAGGAACCAACTCCATGAATCGTAGCTTTCCTCATCCACCAGTGCAAAAGCAAGCGGCACTATATGGTTCTCCCCATCCATAGAACATGCAATTAAGAGTTTATGCCTATATTTACCATATAGAAATGTGTCATCTATGCTAACAACTGGTCGACAATGATTGAATGCCTGAATACACTGTCCGAACGCCCAAAACAGTCGTTGAAACTGCAGTACTTCCACATCACCGAGATTATACGTTGCACCCCAATCAACAATTGTTCCAGGGTTGGCAATTCTAATTGCATTCATAAGATGAGGCAACTCATTGTAAGATGCATCCCATTCTCCGTATTCAACTTCAATCGCCTTCCTTTTTGCATCCCATACTCGTCTCCTAGTTACTTCATATCCAAATCTCTCCTTGATTACATTCCTTAAGAACGACACTTTAACTTCAGGAGATTCTCTGACAAAAGTTCGAAAGTAGGGAACCATGAAGTTGCAGTCAAGGCGATCATGATCTTGGGAAAGAACTGCATTTAAACATGTATGCGGCTCACCCATAATAGTTATTTCAAACTCATCGTCACACGCACGCCGAATTGCGCGTAATCGCCACTTGCACCCAGATCCTAACTCAGAACAAAACACCGACCACGTCGTCTTATCTGACTCAACAATTTCGTAGTTATAATGATTCTTGATATGAAACATATTCACCGCATGAATGACATGATTCTTATGCTTGAACCGCATCCCTTTACGAAATTCAACCACAGCCTCCGGATCGTCCGTCACCCTAACATCCTCATCATCCTCCCAAATCACCTTCCCAGTATCGCCACTGTCTAGATAGAATGGTAGGGGTTTTTCCAACCGTTTCCTCCTAGAAGAACCAGCCTGATTAACCACGTCCTCATTCTCCAAATCAACACCATTAAACATTTCATCATCAGTATCGGCGTCATCATCCGAATTCACTATTGAATCAACGATATGATTTTCATATCGCCGATATATATCTTCAACTATAACTCCTTCATCGCCGAGATCACGTTCTAATTGTTCAAACGGATCACCCTCTTCATAATTATCTTCATTGTAGTTACCGCCATCATCATCATCCTCATTACCACCATCCTCCTCATTCCTCGCATTACCACCATATCCGCTACACCCTTCATTCACCGGATCCAATCGATGGAAATTTCTACTAACTTCGAAATTTTCCATTCTTTCTTGCACGACATTTAACCCGTCATCCACATTTGCTCCTACGGGTTGCACGTTACTACCACGCTTACTTCTAGAATTTGGGGGCCTCCCTTCGTTGCAAGAATTTCCAAATATTGATATCACATAAACTTCTTGAAGTCAAACAACAAACTCACATCCTCGTCATCTCCGATCGGTACTAGCACAAAATTAATTCCTGAAGGACCATACGAAGGAACTAGGTATCTATGACAAATTTCCAACCTACTTCCTTCGGTTAATCTCAGTGCATTGACAATTTTACTTTCGAATCTGACGTAATCAATATCCACATATACCTTTATCCTTTTCACTGGTCCCCTACTATAGGCTACTCCTTGACTACCATGAACAACCTTCCCATTACCATATAACAATAAATTTATTTGCGACATTGAAACGTACGTAAGGTAAAACTTACGTTGATTAGGGGTTTCTTCGAACTTAATAACCTGTAAACAATTAAATATCATATCATTAATTAGCCAATTACTCAATTTCCTAATCAATAATTAATAATTATATAATTTCATAATTACACAACATACCAATAATACCGGTCGTCAAAGGTCACGCGACGTAACTCGGGAGCGGACAATCGTCGGCGGTGACGATTTTGCGGCGGACCGGAAGAGTTGACCGGTCGGGGGCAGATCCGGTTTAGGGCGGCTGGAGGCAGCGGCGGGGGTCGGACGGACGGTTTACGGCGGCTGGAGGCAGCGCCGGGGGTCGGACGAGGGCGGCTGGAGGCAGCGGCGGGGGTCGAACGGCCGGTTCACGGTGGCTGGAGGAAGCGGCGGGGGTCGGATGGCCGGTTTAGGGCGGCTGGAGGCAGCGGCGGGGGTCGGACGGCCGTCGAGCGGAGGAGGCAGCGGCGGGTAGGGTTAGGGTTTCGGTGTAATCGGGGAGGGTGACCCGATCGCGAGTTATTTACTCGCAACCCGCCCCCCTTCCGACCCAACATAAGGGGCGGGTTTTGAAAACCCGCCCCTCCTTTACTTACACAAGGGGCGGGTTTTGAAAACCCGCCCCCCGTCCGACCCAACATACCCTCCTTCTTGCCTTTGTTTCTCTAAGTGTGCAAGGGGCGGGTTAAAACACGCCCCTTTGACAATTGCACAAGGGGCGGGTTTTCAAAACCCGCCCCCCGTCCGACCCAGCATACCCTCCTTCTTGCCTTTGTTTCTCTAAGTGTGCAAAGGGGCGGGTGAGATAATCTTACTGTTAAAGGGGCGGGTTTTCAAAACCCGCCCCTTGCTATGGCACGCCGAGGGGCGCGTTTTGAAAACGCGTCCCCTTTGTAATTCGAAGGAACGCGTCCTATCGACGGTAAAATCGTATTTTATGAAACTGAGACCGTATTTCGTAAATTTTTTTTTAAAACAAACCGTATTTCCGTACAAAAATCAAAGGAGAAAAGGCAAAGTTTTTGGGAGACATTAGGACAGGACGGGAACAGACATCGGACGAGGTTAGGGAGGGAAGAGGGAGGTCTAGAGGGGTTTTTTTTTTAATTGTTTGGGATTTATATACAGAGAGAGAGAGAGAGAGAGGTGTTTGTGTTTGTGGGTGTAGATTAGACGGATAGTCTTCTGGTCGTAGCTCACCACGAAGCCCGACCCCTCTTTGTTTTCTTTTCTTTTTTAATCTTATCGCCGCTGTTGGTTTTGGAGTGATACAACAACAAAGAAAAAAGACCGCAGTTTTTCAGCCCTCCGCGGGGTCAATCGTCTCTGTCCGTCTAAATTCGTCGCCTTTGTTTGGTGGGTCGGTTTTGGGTTTCTGGGGTTTGGGGGAGGCTGAACTGGGTTTGGTTTTTTGGGGGGTGGGGGTGAAGGGAAGGGTTTGGATTGACCTCGTCGATTATGGGCTTTGGTTCCATTATGTTGCGAAAAGGTGAGGAGTGTCTCTGTGCCTCCTTGCTTGGGTTTTCTGTCGGCTTGATGTGTGCTCGAGCGCTGGTGTTGTTTGTTCTGTGTAAAGGAAGAGGGGGATTTTACTGTTTGGGATTTCATTTTCTTTTTTTTTGTAAGAGGTCGGGGTTTGATGTTTTGGGTAATCGGATGATTCTTTAGTATCCGTGTGGTCGGACTCGGATATGTTTTGGATTTTCGGCGGAGTTCTGATCTGATTATAGGAGTCCGAGCTAGGTTTTGAAGTGCTTGGAAGTTGATTTTGATGTTTGGGAGTCTGAATGTTGCCCCGGCGTTGAAACAGGGGATTTGTGCTGCTTTTATGGAAGTAATTTGAAACCCACAGTGATGTCGCATGTTATTCTGTTTGTTAGTTGGGAGTTGGATACTCCGTGCTTCGAGGAGGATTGCCTGAGGGGCTTGTTATATTAGCTCAAGGTTTGAGATTTTTTCCCGCATGGTTTATAGAATGCCCTCTGTGCTGAAGGGGAAGTGATCACTTTCTCTTTTTGCAGGTTTTGGATGAAAATTTCTGAATGTAGATGTTTTTCGTCGACTTCCCCTGAACAATGAGTTTGTCAAAGAAAGGCATCCAGACTATTGACTTGAAGCTTGCTACCTCAAGCAAACCCACATCATTGAATCCTAATGCCACTGAGTTTATACCCTTTTCTCTGAGATCTCCTTCTGCTGTAAGTGCCGTCGATACTGATGCACCGTCAAAATTTGCGGCGGCTTCTGCATCTGATGGAAAAGCTGTTATAAACCGAACTGAATCGACTCTGTCAAACAACTTGGATGATGAGGCGCGCCAATTTTGGCAACACCAGCTGCCTGACGACATCACTCCGGACTTCAAGGTCATGGATGAAAATGCGTTTCCAGGTCTTGGCCCTCTGTCTCTAGGTGGGCTCTCCTTGCATAACGATGGTGATGCTGCGAGGTTCTCTGCTTCTGCTATCAGTGGGTTTTCTCTGAGCAAGCGTCAGGAACTTTTGCCAGACCAGCTTACTGGAAGTAGCTTCACTAAGAAGCTGGGCTTTGGTGGTTCTTCAGTGAGTGATGCTACTCCTCCGGGTAGGCTTTTGTCAACTAACCCTTGGGACAAGCGGATAGCAAACAATGATCTAATTTTTGGTAGCAGCAGGGAAGCGGCTTCCTTCAAAGGCGGTTCTAAGCTTGCCTTCATCGGCGATGGTTTTAGTGACCATGGTGCCATTGATGACACGGACACTTCCAGTCATTTGGAGTTTTTGAGCTTGAATTTTCCTGGTTTCGACAGGGATAGTCTTGCTGAAGTTTATTATGCCAATGGGTGTCATCTGAACATGACAATTGAAATACTCACCCAGCTGGAGGTACTTCCAAATTACATGGGATGCTATATCTTCTGTGATCTTCAGATTGCTGGTTTGGGTTCATTTCTTTTACTAATCATTTGGCTTTTTGTTAACAAGATCAAGATTATGGTGAAACTAAATTTATGCAATGCCCAATCATTCCGTGTTTAATTTTACATGTTAGATCAATAGTGAGATGTTAGCTCTTTCTTTCTATTGAACGCATTTCTATGCTAGTAATACCTCATTTCAGATGACGGTGGCACGGTCGGTCCAATTGCAGCTCCAGGTTGATAGTTCGTTTCACCCCAACTTGAACTTGAAGACTTTATTTGCTCCGAACCACAATCCAATGGACTTTCCTGCTCTGTCTTCTCTCGAAGGCCAAGCTGTGTCTCAGAAGTATGTGGGAGATGATCTCCATCCAACTGGCTTTCCATTCCGACCACCAGAGAAGGAGAACCTACTTCAGTTTAAATCCAGCTCTTCAACGCCATTTCGAGGGACTATAGATGTTGCTTCAGCAGTCAAGAAAGTGCCTGTTTTAGAATCAAGCATCTGGAAATACGAGAGGAATGGCTCTGCTAATGCGACTATGGGAACAAGCCAAAGCTCTCAGATGCCGGCTGGTGCATACAGCGGTGGAATTGGGAGGGGCAGTTATGGTGATAGAGTTTCAAATCAAGCTGCTTCTGCTCAGGCTGCTCCTGCGTGGCTTGAAACTGGGGGTACCGTTGGTAATATCCCTCAGTTGGAAAATTATTCACCCTTAACAAGTTATTTCGGGCTCAAACGCCTACTGCCAATAAATTTCATTAACATTTTTGAGATGCAGATAATCTATATCCTGAACTGAGGGAAGAAGCACGTGTCCATGCACGCCTAAGGAATGCATACTTTGAGCAGGTTCGCCTTTCACTTTTTTTTTGTTTTTGATAAGTGACCCTTACTTTTGACCATTTTCCTATTTCCTATTTATTTAGTGTTTTTTATGATTGAGACATTAATTGTTCGCGGAGAATCAAAGAATATCAATCCATCTGGCATTTCATATTTTGGCAAGTGGATTCAATTGGATATGCTGGATCATACATGTGAGGAGCCGACTGCTTAATTTTTCTTGAAAATAGTTCATGAGGTGATGCATTTCCTTTTTAAGATTAGATCGAGATATTTTAGATACAATTCCTCAAGAATAGATCAACAATCTCACCAACCGATTTTTTATTTTTGTGTCATCCCATGTGTGCATTGCAATGAAAGAATTATCAGTCTGTGGCCTCGCAGACCATTTCTATCTAAGTTTATGAGCTGGTGGCTGTCCAATTGCTCATGAAATTTTTTTCCAAGACTGAGGTTTGAGTTACCATCAGAATTCTATTTGCTGCCTATTTTCTTATTCACGTGTCTCTCGCTTGTAATTTTTTATAACATAAACAGGCTCGGCAAGCCTACCTTGTGGGCAACAAGGCTCTATCCAAAGAACTTAGTGTCAAGGGACAATTGCATGGTATGCACATGCAGGCAGCCCATGGGAAAGCACAGGAGTCTATCTATCACCAAAGGTTTGAACGTTGCTACCAGCTATTGTTTTGGCTTTTCTGTTGCATTTCCTGCTTTCTGTTACAAATCTCGTCTTCCCCGCAATGGTCGTGCCTGGAATTTAGGTCCAAGCTCCTATGATTAGCTGGATCACTACTGCTGATGAGTGCAGATTCTTTTGACCATATATTCGGTGGAAATCAGATATAACTTTCAGAATTGGGAAAATTGGATGACCTCTTTCTCTGCGCTTTAATTTGTTTTCCCCCAGGTGGAGAAAGGAGAAAATGGTTGCTTTTCCATGACATCTTTTCCTCTGCAGAAATCTGGTGCCTCTGGAGCTGCAAGGTGACGGGAGAGGTAAAGAGAGAATGATTGATTTGCTTGGTCTTCACATCAGCGAGGCCATCCACGTCCTTAAAAGCGAGCTGCACGCGCTTCGAGTAGCCGCCAGGGCCGCGAATCAACGCCTGCTGATTTATATCTGCGTGGGGACAGGTCACCACACCCGAGGATCTAGGACCCCCACGAGGGTCCTGGGCCCAGTGCAGCGATACCTGCTCGAGGAAGAGGGGCTCGACTACTCGGAACCCCAGCCAGGGTTACTCCGGGTTGTGATATATTGACGAGAAAGGTCTAGGGGAAAGGTGTTTGGTTTTAGGAGGGGAGGTCTTCTGACTCTAGGGAGGGAAGCCATCATTAAGGAAAAAGAAGAAAGTGAATAGGACTTGTAATCTCATTCTCATTATTGTACATGACAAGATGAGGAAGAAGAAAAGGAAAACCCAAAAAAAGGAAACCAGAAATACCCAGAAAACAGGATGAAAAGGGTAGATGCAGGAGGAGGAGAAGGGATTTTGTTAGATAGTTTGCAAATCAACAGGAATCGAACTCAGCCCCATCTGTTGGAAGAATCTTCTGTTTCTTTTGTTTCGTTTCTTTTTCACGGTTGTTGTAGGGGGTTCTTATTACCTCCTTGTACCTTTTTAATTGTACTATTGTTTTCTGTGATATTGGTTCAAATGTAACTGGCAGGATTCAAATTCAGTTGCTTGGCTTGACGGTTGAGGGACGTGGCTGTGCCTAGCATTCTACGGTCTGTTCCTTCTCCGTTTTGGCTAGTTGTTATTACCATTATTGGCGCTAGATCGATCAAATACCTGGTCAATTAAGTCGTGCCTGCGCCTGATACACCCCGCTTGAAGTGTTTAAAATTTGATAAAAATATTACCTTAAAATCGGAAGCTGTTCAACGGAATGCACGACAGGGATGTCATATCCTGGAATTCGATGCTCTCCACGTCCACGCGCTCGGAGGTGCTCGAAGATGATAGTTGTGAGAAGGGGATGCGACTGTTTCGAGATTTTTTTTTTTTGTGACTGGCATGCTGGGTAATCCCGGTAAATATTTATGCAAAGCTCGGGAAAATGAAGGAGGCGAGGCTTTTGTTTAATGGGATGTCAGAGAGAGACGCTGTGTTGTGGAATGTGATTAATAAGGGGTGCCTGATGTTCGCTCCGGAAATGACCGCTGAACAAGCCGGATCCAAACACTTCGGAAATCTATGGCTCTACGAGCAACTGGTACTCGGAGGTTCGTTGTGTGGTCGCCATATGAATAAAGAAATATAAGAGAAGACAATGGACGTATTAAACGGAAGCACTCACGGATGCCACCGACGATGCATTCTAAAGGAAACAGGAACGCGGGAGCACAGGATGTTTGAACGCTGAAATGCTTAAAGATAAAAAGACTATATGTCTGTCTGTAGAGAGGTGTGTGTATAATGCCTAAGAACACATATTTATACTAGGTTAGACCAATATATATACGAAAATAAAATATTATACATATATTACATGTCTTTGTTGCCGGTCTTCATGGAATATCTCCTTTACATTTGGGCAATCTTGGCAACAATTTTCTTCCATGTTTTGAGATCGTCCGAAATCTTTCCATAACAGCTACTGATCGACCGGATCACCCACTAACCTTCGCCGCAGAGTTTCCCCGCTCGTCCAGTTGACGGTCGCTTGATCATCTTGTTGACCCTCGTCGCCTGGTAGCCTCACCGATTGGTAAGCGCTTCGCCCGCAAGCCTTCGCCTGGTGTGTTTCCACATCTATCTCCTTATTGGGCTTCTCGCACTTCGGGCCTGCATTCTAGGCCGTTGATCCACAAATGACATTGAGATTTGTAAGCCCCCTCAAGGCAGATGAAGTCAGGTACTGTAATCCGTCTCGCCTTGAAAAAGACAAGTACTCATTCCCCTACACCCTAGTAATGTGTGCAAGCGAACATTAATCCTCAAGTTGTTATCCTCGAAGCGTATCGATTGAGATTTTCGGGACATATGTCAAAATCCCAAGGTTTCCGCCATAATTTCTCCCGTCAGAGATATGTATCTCTCACAACCCCGCTACAAATAGCGTCGGCTTCCCAATCGCAAATCACCCTTGGAAATAGTAAGGTTATGAGGTCTCCATCTTTCTGTCTCCTACCCAGGATTTATGTTCTTAGCTTACTTGAGAGCATATATCCATCAACTTATGCAAGTGGTTTCTCGCCCTCCAACGTCTCCACTCTCGTTAACAATTAGCTCGTCTGGAAGGGTAGAGGGCCTGAGTGAAGCCTCGGTGGGTCACCCTTCAATCCTGGGTTGCATCCTGATTGGACTGACTTTTGCCATTCACAGGTTGCTGAACCCCTCTTTCGGCCCAAGAACACCATGGGTGAGACCGCTGCCAAGGAGGTCGACCTCCGATCTCACGGCTCTTGGTGGGTCTGATGTGGAATTAGATGCGAGGACCAAGGTCCTCTCGTTCAAAAGATTCACGCTACAGCCACACATCCATAATGTGGTGAAGTTGTTTGCTGCAGCCAAGGATCTTCTTCGTCCGAGGGAAGAATCGGGCATAGTGTGTAACCACCTTCACCTCCCGTGGGTAAACCATTGAATAGCTCGCAGAGCTCAAGGGGCTTTCAGTAGAAAGCATATCGTCAGGAAGAAGAAACGTTGTCTACTAAGTCATTTATGTCTTCTTTTGTACATTTGTCGCCAAACAAACTTATATAATGAACCACAAATTTGAATGAAAGTGAATGCACGTCTTAAGCCCCTTCGCCTATCCACCTTCGACTTTTGGACCGTCATCAATTTTCAAGTGAAACGACGCTCTTTTTAGGCCTTAATCATGTAGTCGGTTTCTGGATCATAAAGCCTAACAGGGGTCAAGGTTTCCTGCTCATGTAATCATAAATCATTCTCCTTCTTTCCCTATCTCCTAGAAACCCTAGTTTCGTTGCGTTCTCCATGGCTTCCGATGCTTCAACCCTAGCAAACCCGACTTCCCCAACCCACATAGAGGGTGATGTAGCCGTGTTCCAGCGTGTCTATGCTGAAGCCACGAAGTTTCAAGTCTTCCCTTGTCACGAAGCGGAGTCGGACTTTGGCGCTCCGATGTCGGAACAACAAATGGTGGGTCCGTTCGTTCATGAGGCCAAGTTCCAACTTCTTTTCGACGCGGAAAGGTCGTTCCTTTTTTATTGTAAGTTGCCCACCATCTTCTCCCCTGGTGATTTCAAGCCGTCGGGATGGTGTTCGTCAGTTTGAGCGAACCTCCATTGCTTTCCCTCTCTAAGGAGTGAGGCGCATGACCTTTGGGTTCATGTGGATGACCAAGAAGCGCGATGCGTGATATGCGATTGGGATCAAGATCCTAATCAACATGTCTCGCTCCTTGATTAAGCTCAACTTGCCGGTGTGTGTCGGGTCACTGTCATCCCGAATCCCGTTGTCAATTGTTTCTACCTCTCTAGAGGACCGATGTCGATCATCCTAGAGTATGTCTGTTTCTTAGCTGGTTGTCATTTTGGAGCCCACTTCGATTTGACCACGAGCGCACCGACCTGAAGTTTAACCCTTCAGAACGCATCGGCGTGGTGATCGATCGGCACTTCTCTCTGCCTGATGTAGAGTGGGGACCCTGGAGGAGCTTGAGTTCTACTTGAAGTGGTTCTCCAAGTATAATCTTCTGCAACCGAGGAAAACGTTTTAGTCGCTTCATGATTGGGTTGGCCACCAGCCTCATTGACCCAATGCGGACAGGCTTGAAACTCTAGCCTTCGCACCTTTCTTGCCGAGTTTGATCTATCTCGGGCTGTACCAGACAATGGCGAATCTAGCCAGCTTCCTTGAATGTCCAACAAATGGTCCTCTGTGGATCTTTTACCTGTGGATCGTTTTGTACTTCCCGGGTTCACCCGCGTTCCTCCTGCGACGCTCGAGCAGAGTGTAGTCATCTCAGCGAGCACGTCCCAGTACTGGTCTCCTTTCAGCGTTACTGGTTGTATCCGGGCTTTGGTAAATGGTCATGCGAAAAGCTGTGCAGGTGTAGTCTCTTCTTGGTGACCTTTCTCCCAAAGTTGGGAAGAATCTCATTCAAGAGATGTTGAGTACCTTCGGCTTGCGTTCTTTGCACGAGAACTAGTAGGGGTAGACCCGGGTGGCTTGGTTTTTGAGGTATACAATCCTCAGTTTTGCGCCCGTTAGCTGGGCTTCTATTAGTGCTTGGCGGTTCCCTTGTCTCTAGGAACCAGCTGCTTGGCATGCATGTTGTGTGTCCTGTGGAACCCGGGTTTTGCCAAATGCTTCCAGTTGCCAGACCTTCCCATGTTTGAGCTCCAAGCGAAGCCATCTAGTGGTCGATCCCCTGTTTTCTCTAGGACCTGGTATGAGGTCCGTGGGATGATGCATACTTTCTCTCATTTGGAGAGGATGATCCAGGAGGAAAGTTCAGCCCCTCCAAAGACTCTTCCCAGTCCAAGTGAGAGATCTTCGAAGAAGCGGTCATCATGCGACGGTTCGTCCTCCTTAGGTTTGCTGAACCGGGTTAGGTAATGACTTGCTAATGCTTAGCTTATCCACAACAGGCTAACATTTTTATGTAGCAGGCACCAAGAGGACAAAGGCGAAGCCTTCCCTATAGGCTCATCTTCACAAGGAGTCCATCTGAAGAGAGTGTTTTATAGGCCTACCCCTTCACCACTGCCGCGAATTATCATAGTCTCCTGTACTTGAGGAAACATCCTCTGAGGGTGTGTTAGGTATTAAGCTCTCGCACGCTTTGTTTCACGATGGAGGACTCAATCGAGTAATACCAATTCCTTTAGTAAAGGTGTTGTCGGTGTTTCCTCTACTGTGGAGACTGTTGTCGGTGAAGAGGTCCCGGACGACATTCCCATTGCTTCTTGGCTGGACAGCCATGGCCGCTCTGAGCAGACAGCCAGGAATGATGGTACATAGGAGCCCCCCATTGAGGTGGTATCTGAAGTTCCGCCCCCACTTTCGAGGGATGAAGCCGAAGCTTCATTGGTTGATGGTGCTCCTGTTGCCCAAAACTTCTCGGGCGAAGCGATGGAAGTCCCCCAAGGCTCAGAGGTACAAGTGGCCTCGGTAAGGAGTACTGAGCTTTGCTTGTTTTTTGCTTTCAATGGCAGCCCTTGCGTCTCTACTCGTCTCTTTCATTGCCGTCCTCGGGCGTGGGGTTAATGTTGAGGACAAATTTATCGCCTTATCATCTGCGATGGACGAGTAGGTGCTGATTTGCGCGAGCTCCGCGTTATACCCTCGCTTCTTCGGAAGTCTTTCTGGCGTTCGTAGGCTGAATGACATGAGGACTTCGCGCTCAAGGCGAGGTTGGAGAGAAAGAGCTTTCATGGTCCCTGTCACTTCCATCCTCTGCTCGAGGGAATGAGTTGTCTTTCGAAGAGACTGAACTCGGCAAGAAGCAGGAGGAGCTATCCACCACCATTTGTAGCCTCCAGGAAGAGTTGGATGCCACGGTCGCACGCATCGCTGGGACAGACGCAACCCTAGATGCTGCCAAGGCAGAAGAAACAGCTAAGCGCGACTGTCGACGAGGACCGAGAGACGTTCGAGAGGGATTAAGACAGGGTTGTAGAGGCTGAGGCAAATGAAGTTGTGGCGGCCGGAGTGCTGGACCGGGCGAAGCGCCTAGTGTCTTCTTTGCCTGTTGTATGAATTGTTACATTTGTATTTGCCCCCAGATGGTGGAGAAACGTTTTGAGATGATATTTTTTGTGCATTTCCCATATCATTGGCCTATACTTTTTCAAGTAGTTGCCATTGATCTTGAGATCGTGCACTGATCCGTCGAGCCCCCCTAGGCGGTATAAGTTCCTAAGATGAGTTTCAATCACCTGAAAGGGGCCTTCCCAATTCGGTGTCCGTTTCCCATGAAAATATTTGCACACGCCCTCAGGCAGCCTCAGCTTCCAAACCAGGTCTCCTTACTGAACGACCGAGGCACTACTTTTTTGTTGCAATAGCGGGCGATATTCTTTTTATGCGCTTATAAGTGATTCAACACATTGATTCTGGTAGTCTCCAGATCTTCTAACTCAATATACACGTCCTCCTCGTATCCCTTGTTTTCTCCAAGATGCTTAGAAGTCTGAGCGATTGGTACCGCACTTCTATTGGAAGCATCGCATCATGATCGTACATGAGGCTGAACGTGGCGACGCCTATGCTTTCTCTCTTCGTGACCCTGAGTGCCCATTACGTTTCCTGAAGCAGGGTATGCCATTTACGTGGGTTGCTCCCGATCATTCTCTGTATAACCCGTTTTATGAGTTAGTTGGAAGCATCCGCTTGCCCGTTTGACTGAGCGTAAAACGGGGTTGAGTAGAGTACTTTAAACCCAAAGTCTTCCGCAAACTCATCTATAAGTTCGTCGTTGAACACCTTTGCAATGCCCACCACGATACTTTGAGGAATCTCGTATCGATAGATGATGGTGTTCTTGATTAATTTAATTATGTTCTTCTAATTGATGGACTTGTAAGCCGTCGCCTCAACCCATTTAGTAAAGTAGTCTGTGGGGACGAGTATATAGGCAGCTCCCCTGTTTGAGTGAGGATGAGTTTCCCCCGTGATGTCTAGCGCTCATGTCCTGAAAGGCCATGGTTTTACTACGACGTTCATGTCCGTAGTAGGGGCGCATTTCACTAGTCCGCATAATTGGCAAGCTTGGCAAGCTCGAGCCATTTCAATGCAATTCTTGGCCATTGAAGGCTAGTAGAACCCGTGTCGTTTGATCGACCAACTCATCTTGATTCCTGCTTGATGAGCTTCGCACAACCCCTCATGTGTTTCCATCATGATAGGATGGCGTCGTCTAAGCCGATGCACCTTAACAAGACATCCTCATTAGTTTTCCTATAGAGGATTTTATCGAGGAATACATAGTGCCTAGCGATCACTTGAATTCTCCTTTCGACTTTTGCTTTAGGATTCTCGAGGAACTATCGTATTGGCTCTCACCAGTCTTCTTTCTATTCAAATAGATCGACCGTGTGGACCTCTTTGTCCCTCATTCCATTATCGTCGTGGAATTCTGGACGTTTGCTTATGAAAAAAGTTGTGATATCCTTGCGTGAATCTGAGTTATTTATCAATCCAGAGGCCAGTTGTGCCAGCTGGTTGACCTCTTGATTGTCTTGTCTTTTCACATGTATAATCTCGGTCGTACCTATCTTCACGAAGAGTTCTTTCGCTCTGCGTAGATATCGACCTAGGTGAGGGGCATAACATTCACTTTGGTTTAAGAGTTACTCGATTATCAACTGTGAATCTCCTCATATCTTCACGCTTCCCAGTTTCCAGTCTAGGGCGAGCTGCAAAGCTAGAATCAATGCCTCGTACTCTGCTATGTTGTTGGTTACTTTGCCATCGAGGCGACAAGCCAACCTGATTTCGACGTTTCAGGGTGTTTTAATGAAGACCCCTACACCAACTCCGAATCTATTGGAAGACCCATTAAACCAAATGGACTAGTGTCCATGTGAGTTATCTTCCTCGTATGAAGACTCTATGTTGCCTTCACCATAATGGGTGATGAATTCAGCCAAGGCATGGCCTTTAACTGAAGTTTGCAGCTTGTGATATATATTTTAGGCAGAGAGCACTAAGCTCCATTTGCCAATCCTGCCTGTAAGTAGGGGGTTGTCGAAGAATACCTTGGTCACAGGTGTCTTGGAGACTGCATACACATCACTAGACCCAATGTAATGTATGAGCTTAATTACTGAGTAAAACCAGGCTATCTTCTTAATTGGGGTGTATCGCTGTTCCGTCTTTGTGAGGAGTCGAGATAAGTAATAAACAGTTCTCTTTGACTCCATCTTGCTCTTGTGCCACCAAGGACCCAATACTGGACTGCGACGCAGCCACGTAAAGGATGTATGGCTCTTTTGTATCTCGTGGCGCTAGCACATGAGGGTTCATCAAATAGTTTTTTATTTCCTGGAAAGTTTGCTCATACTGCGATGTCCAGGTTATCTGTCCTTTCTCCTTTCCTTTCAAGATTATTGAGAAGGTGCTGGTTTTAGATGTCACATTACCTATGAAGCGACATATATAGTTGACCCTTCCGAGAAAGGCTTGGAGTTCCTTCTTACTTCGAGGAGGAGGGAGGTTCCGGATAGCTCGAGTTTTAAGAGGGATAACTTCAATTCGTCGTTGGTGTACTAGGAATCCGAGAAACTGCCCCTTTTGGACTCTAAAGGCGCATTTCATGGGTTAAGTTTGAGGTTATGCGTTCGTATCTTTTCAAATGCTTTGCTTAGATGAACATGATGATCATGCCTTCGCTTGGATTTTACCACCACGTCGTCGATATAGACTTCCATTGTCTTCCCTATCACAGGGTCAAAGATGAGGTTAATCTCTCTCTGGTATGTTGCTCCGGCATTCTTCAAATCAAAAGGCATGGCGACCCATTCGAATATCCCGTTAGGACATCTTAATGCTGTTTTATGCACATCATCTTCGGCGATGACGACTTGATTGTATCCGGAATATTCGTCCATGAAGGACATCAACTCATGTCCTACCGATTTATCTATAAGATCGTCAATGATAGGCATTGTGTATTCGTCTTTAGATGTTGCTTTCTTCAAGTCGGGGAATCTATGCATACCCTAATCTTGCCGTTCTTTTTAATGACATGAACTATGCTAGAGATCCAGTCCACGTATTTAGTCGTTCTTATATAACCAACTTTGAACAGCTTCTTAATTTCATCGTAGACCATCTCGGCCACTTTCCGTGACATCCTCCTTGAAGTTTGCTTCACATGCTTAAAATTGTTATACGTCGGGAGTCTATGCTCGACCAAGTCTCGATCAAGGCGAAACATCTCTATGTAATCCTAGGCGAAACAGTCTTTGTACGTGCAAAGGACTTTGCTAATGTCGTATGCTTCGGCCTCGCTTTATAATGAGCTGAGATAGGTGACACGTAGTAAATTAGTGGTCTCTAAGTTTATCTCACTTAGTGGATCACATGGAATAACAGAAGTGTTAGAAACTTCTTTATTCATTGAATAAATAATTGGCACATCTTGGTGTGCCTGCAGAAACACATTACATTGTGCTTCGTTTATTCTGGACGCCCTATAACAAGCTAGTTTTTCTAGGATGTCCAATATTGGATCGAGCGCTTCACTCTCCAATAGACGAAGGCGGGTTAAGAAGTCTGTCGGGCTCTAAGTCCGTCTTCGTTCGGTGAGTGTCACTGTTGTCCTGTATCCTTGGTGCTTTCTATGTATCATCAAATGAGGATTTCAGGCATTGTGCCTGATGAGTTCATCAAATGCTACTCTCGCAAAAGCAGCCTCTTGTTCGGCTGCAATTGAGCCGGGGAAACAAATTCATGCCAACAGTATCAAATCCTATTATGCCAACGATTCTTACATTCGAACATCACTAGGAGACATGTATGCAAAGTGTGGTAACATTCAAGATGCGTACGTACAATCTGTTTAAGACAATGGATTTGAGGAATGTTGCCTCAAGTACTGCAATGTTAGTGCGTATAGCACAACATGGGGACGCAGCCATTCTGGTTTGGTCACAGAGGCTTGGGAGATATTTGTTTTGATGAAAAATATTTACGGTATTGAACCCGAGGTAGAACATTATTCCTGCCTAGTTGATGCTTTTGGTCGTCCAGGCTGTATATTAGAGGCCGAGAAGGTCATTTTGGAAATGCCATTTTGAACCATCTGCCTCAATGCTTAGGACACTCCTGTGTGCTTGTAGGTTTAAAGGGGGTGTAGAAACTGGGAAGCATATTGCCATTCGGCTCTTGGCATTGGAGCCCCATGACACCTCAGCCTTTGTTCTCTTGTTCAACTATGTTTCCGTGGACTCGTGGGATCACTTGAAAGATGCAAGAGATTTGATGAAAAAAAGAGAATTTGAAGAAAGATCCCGGGTTTAGCTGGGTAGATGTGTAGAATGAGGCCCACCTGTTTGTCGGAGATGACAAATCTGTCTTCAGGCTGAAGTATATAAGAAAGTTCGGACTCTGACCAAGGGAGATCAAAGTGGTGGAATACATTCTTGATACGGAGATCTGTGTCTTCTTGAGTCGAGGAAGAAGAGGTGAAAGCTCGTTATTGCCACATGCAGAAGTTGGCCTTGTTATTCTGGACTCAACATCTCTCTAAAACCCGATTACAAAAAACTTGTAATGCGCCTAGTTTTGGCCTGCGGGAGATCGTTTCGATAAATGTGTATTGGTTCCACCATTTCCAAACCGTGTTCTACTACTGTGGTGACTGGTGATGGTTGACCATCGATCGAGACATTTGCGAGGACAGATCGATGTGAAAATGCTGTGGCATGTTGTTTCTAGTGCCTAGGAATTTCTGGTTTTTGACTGGGTAACCAGCATTTCCTGGCATTAGCAACGGAGATGGTGCTGGAATAGGTCTCTCCAAATTACAAATGCCGTTAAGTAATGGAGAAGAGCTCCACCAATCTTAACAGGCAGTTGGATATCACGAACTGCAAGGTCAAATATCCAGCGGGGCACGAAAGAACTACTTCCCCCTGGTCCGAGCCCTTTTGCTTATCTGATCCAATTGATATGGCATCCACTTGCAGGGCAGCCTTGACAGAGCTTCCCGGTACATGATTAGACAACACTAAACCTTGAATATGTTGGCCACTCAATTTATCCGCATGAATAGGTGCTCGCTTTGTGTAATGTTGATCTTTTCCTGAATGCAGACTGCCCCCAAGGTAGATTGAGAAAACCGTAGGACCTTCAGCACTTTCAGTGAATCAATGCAACCAAAACTGGGATCTGGAAGAAGTTAACTCATTATTGACATTATTGCAGACGCAACTAGTTTGAGGTTACAACTTACAAGTGAAGCCATGGGAAAGAAGAGCACGGCTTCGGATCATAATTAATTTCAGCTACAGTGTAAACTGATCTATATCCCACCTATGCCCTGATCAGCAATTCATATACATTGTTGTTGTTGTCCCCTAAAACACGTTTAAGCATCTCGAAGCTCCTTCGGCTTCCTAGGAAGTCAACCCTTTTAAATTCTACAAACCCACCGTTGGCATTTTCATCACTGGCATTTGCTGATCGCAACCGGTCGGCATGTCTTGAGTCTGTGTGGATCGCAGCCTCTATTTCGGCAGCTGACATGTTCTCCTGTCAAAAGTGGAAAGCAATTCCTAGTAATCAAACTCAAAGACGTCGACCGAGGTAGGAAAAATATGCCGGACTCGTACCTGATAAAACTCGTATATGTGATCAAGAACGTTCAAGCACGTGAAACCTTTCTGGCCAAAGAATGTTTTTGAAGAAGGACCCAATTCGGAGAACCGATCAACCGGAAATAGTATGGTTATGAAATGTTCTTTGAAAATCAACTTGCTTTTCTCACTGCGAACCACAGGTTCATTTGCAATTAGCCAATAAAATAAACGACTGAGAGACGAAGCCAAAAGGTGTCCTCTAAGACTAACCTTTCAGTGAGCGGGCGAGTCAAGTTGGCAAAAGATGCTTCAGATTCTTTGCCATCAGTTTTTGCATCAAAAAACACTGACGGTCGACCATCATCGGAGCTGAAAGAATCTGTGTATATGCAAGCTGTTGCAGTTGGCTCAGATACCGACCAGCAAATGGAATCAAGGAGGGTGCTTGGGGTAATAGGCCTCATGGGAGTCTGACATGTCTGTATGAACACAACAGAAAAATATCAAACCGAATGATTTAGACTGTTATGGCGTGAAGTATGACTTTGAAATATATATTTGATGAACCACCTGCATTTTGCGACCCCGGCGATTTCTCACCCCAATTTTAGCGAACTCAACTATCTGCCGCCGTTCTTCATAACTTCGTTTACTCGAGTAACTCTGCAGATCCCTCACAATGTTACCATTTTCCTTCATCACCTGGTTTCAAGGTTAACCGCCATGCATCAATCGGAAGACACCCCGTGGGTAACCAGACAGTGTGAATAACGAGTGAGAAAAATACCACGTTCGAATCGTCAATTTGGTAGTTATCCAGCAATGTCCCAAGCTGCCTAGCCAAGTCGACAGACAAATGAACCAACCTCTGTGCCTCGTTCTCTTTTGCAGTTTTCAATAACCACAAAGGCTGCAGCATGGGGTGCAACAAGAAAACGTCAATGCATCAAATCTCAAAATTGAGAATTTTGGTATAGCTCTGCGAAATATCCATTGAACACTTACACTGATGAGATTGTTGCAGTGGCCGAGATATCTTCTCGCAGCAATTCCTTCAGAGACTACATCTGTTACACTGCCACCTGCAAACCATTTATTCGAAAGTGTTGCGCCTTCTCGGATAGCCGTTTCAACCACCTGCATGGTTTGTCTCGCAAGACATCTCAGAATGCCCGGAAAATGAGCAAAAAGGATTCTGTGGAAACTAGAAGATGAAAGAGAAGTGGGCCATAGAAATAACTGACCTTAATCCTTACATCAGTTGAAATGTCTGAATCAACATATATAGCACGGCCTGACAATATCTTATTTCCTCTTCCATTCTTTTCAGGTTTCTTTTGATCATGAATGCCCGGAGGAAGACATGAATTCTCAGCACCAGCGACTCCAGAAATTTTGCTCAATTCATCCATCCTGTTGACGTCATTTCTCAAATTCTTGACACAGTACGGCAATTCATTCAACCTCACTGCAAAAATACAAGAAAAAGAGATGACATCATCGGAGAGTAATAATGAAGAGACATACTTCGGTTCATGCTCAAAGAGTAACAGAGAGAGCAATTACTGTCTCCTCCGCACTGTTCCTATTCACACTTTCCATGAACCATCCAAGTGTAACAATGAAGAGACCATTTCTAGATCCATACTTCAGTGCATGCTCAAACTTTCTTCCTCCAAAGCTGTAAGCAAAGTTAAGGACTAAACAGAACTACTTGCCATTGCCAATAGGACGATAAAAAACAAAAAATGGTGGATTCTGGAACTTAAATGCTACAAGGAATGGACAATTGTTGCATAGCTAGTCAAGGATATCTGGACCACCAGATGGGTGCACTGAGGATGTAAGTCAGGGCTATATTTACCACCCAGTCTTTCAGTTGCTGCCATGACTTGTTTCCTAGCTTCTGCACATCCAGAACAAGTCTACTATAATCCATAATCCATAACGCCTAAATATTGTAAGATCACAAGAAAGCTGAACTTTTAACCCAATCAACAGAAGGTAATCAATGCAAAAGCCAACGTCATACACACAAAATTAAATGCATATGACAATCAAAAGAAGCCTTTTGTTCCGAATGATCAGCATCGTCAGCACCATTTACAGAAGCAGAAGTGAATTTGCGTAATGTCAAACCAATAGACTACCCAGGGATCAATAAACCAAACATCACCAAAACCAACAACCAATCAGGTCAAGGTCTCGAAAGCCTTCATCTTTAGAAAGACCGGTGACACAAATCACAAGGCCTGAAAAGGGCACACTACTCGATCTCGAACCCGACATGGTTGAAACCGCGGGTGACATGGAGGGATCTGCCAGTAAGCCACAGGATGACGGCATGGCGGTCGGGAACCCGACCAGTAACCTAGAACAGCTCAGGCTGCTTACAACCTCTACCCTATCACCATTACCCATCACCAACAAATAACAACCGACCCCCCCCCCCCCCCCCCCCCTCAAGACTTCCCCTTCAACATCGCTTCTATCACAAGACCCCAATACTCGAAGGAATCATTCAACCAAAACAACAGTCAACAAAACGTAACCCCCCAACAACAAAAAACGTAAAAAGGTCCAAAGTTTATAGCAGAAAAATCAGACAAAAACGCAGAGAAAAGAAGTATTAGTGGGGGTGGATACGCGACGACCCCAGAAAAAGGGGTCGAGCAGAGAAATGAGAGTATCTGCTTCCTCGACTTGAAATGAAAATCTGGGAATCCTTTTCTTGGCTCTTTGCTTTGAAAATCAACAACAGGAATTGCCTTTCCGCGAGTCGAAAATATCTTTTAAAAATTCGTTAAATAATATCGAAATCCTGCGTAATTTAAGACAACTTTTGATTTTTGTCCCGTTGTGCGTTTTATTGAAAATCGAAATTTACAACTACATTGTTTATAAGAAGTGACGAATTTTAAAATTATTATAAAATATTTTCGCAATTAAGTTAAATTATTGAAAAGTCCATAGACTTGTTGTTTTGAGTTTATTATCATGAAAATAATTCGTAAAATTTGTTAGTTAATTTCAAAATTTGTCCGAAAATTAGATTCGTCTGTGTGTTTTTGCTTTTTAAGAAAATCGCATTTTTCAATTCTGTTTTTTGCCTCTTCGCAATTTTCTTTAAAAGTTCGGGTTGCCAACTGAAACGTAAATTTTGAAATTATCTACACTATTTTATGAAATATTTTCGCGATGAAATACTTTTTTATTTCGACAATATCTATGTTTATGGAGTAAATTTTATTTTGTTCAAATTATAACTCTGATTTTCATTTCTGGCCTTCGGACTGATTGGTCGACGTTAATGAGACGGAATTACTCATATGTTCGATGTGCACTAACGGAGTGCTTTTTATTAATTTTAAAATATTAACTCACGATATCCAAAATCCATAAGTCATTCTTTACCAAATCAATAGCAAAAAACCTAATTGATGATCATCGCCGAGCTCGGCCGGGGCTTTGTTGGGGGAAAACATTAAGTAGGCGTAAGAGCCAATGACGTCGTAGTAGTAGTAGTCTCTGGTTATGAGCTTGTGGTGGAGGACCGGGCCTGATGCTTGGCTCTAAAGAAATCGAGTCGATGACTTCAAACCCATGTTTCCAGCACCCGTCGAGGAGGAAGACCTTCTTCCGCACTTCATACCTCGTTTTCCCTTCAAATACCAAATCAACTACATCATGTTTAGGACACTTCTGTCACGACGACATCAAGTGGGAACCATGACTACTCTCGGTCGTTACAAACTGCGCGCCGTATCGGACGATTCAAGGATCATCACCATGGCTTGGGATTGGGGATTCATCTCTCGATAACGGTAGCGGAAGAGGAGGGACTGGGGATCCATTTAGTCAATTAGTCCATTTAGTGCACTACACTGATTATCAATCGATTTGATGATATGATGTGATAAGTGCAGCCCCCCACTTATGACAACATTGCATTATGTTTATTTTGGGAGGGTTAAGTTGTTGACCTTGAATGAGGACACCAGACTTGAATGGGACAATGAGACCCTCGAAATAAAACCAAGTAAGTTTTTTAATACTGGGCGTGTTTGTGTGAATTTAATGGCAAACCACATCAGAGTCATGAGGGTGAGCCAAGTAATTGAGATAGACAACACTCCCCCTCTTCATATTTGCCTCTTAATGGGGTGGCACTGAAGCATTGATTTTGATTTGGACACCCAAAATCCACACATCCCCTCCTTCCTCTGACCCCCACCCAAGCACAACTACATCAGTGCAATAAAAGCGAGCAGGAGCTATCAATTCGGAACAGCGACTACGATTTTCTTCTCTGTAAGTAACAACACCAGTGAACAGAGGCTAACCCCCGAATGCACCACCGGAATCTCACCCTGCAGAGAATGTTTCAGATGCAGGTTCAGCAAAAGGCGGGGTTAAGTCTCAGAATCAGCGGCGCATACATCTTTTCGGGTGATCTTCCATGGACGAATAACATGACTGCCGCCACCAGGAGGGCCTTAGCCAACGTGCTGATCACTTCGATTTGGAAGAGACAAGAAGAGTAAGAAAGGATGTCTAACGCTAAAATTCTAGAGGCTCTGGACGGTCCTTCTCGGTTTAGTTGATTTTCAGATCTTAAGTCCACAAACGACTCTATTGTACACTTAATACCCTCCTGAAACAAGAAAAAGTACAACAATATCGGTTGGAGAAGTACTAGAACTTTCATCGGATTGTGGTGACACATGATACCATCGATTTAAGGAGAACAAAGCCACGACCCGAAAAGACACGACAAGGGTGTAGCCGAGCAAATCCTTGGCCTTCGAACAGTTGAAAGTCACATTGCTAGACAGGAGTCGGATGCGCAATGGGATCAACTGCCGAAAGTTCATCCCAGATGGGCCTAAGAATTTGTACGTCAATTCCGCGAGATGCGAGATCGGCATGATGACAAATCCAGAGCCCTGTCGGCACAGATATGAGTGTGCGCCACATTGTCAACATAAATGAAGCCGTATGAGTTTCTTCCGTCACCAATGATGAACTATAAGAAGCTGCGCTTGTTATTACAATTCATCACCGAATTATAGTGACTCTTCTCAATGATCGTAGTCGTCACATCAAGCATGCCGATTTATAGAAAGAGTAACTAAAGGAGGGAACATGACATCCCTGAAACATCTATAAAGAACAAACGGTTGAAAAAGTGTTTTCGAAGCTTGTATATTACTAGATTTTACAACATGTATATATAGGTACAATAATCTAAAATCTAACAATAACTTGATTAAAGATTTGTCAAATTGGAAACAAATAAGATTTTGTGGGAGCTGTTATAGCAATTAAATATTGTGAAATATGTTAGGATGAGATAACAGCAACATGCCCCCGCAAGATGGAGGCTCCATCGGTGACTCCAATCTTCGTAAGAGTATCGGCCAATTGATCCTTGGAATGGACATGTTGGACACGAAGCCGACTACTCTGAATTTACTTTCGGACAAAATGATAATAAAGGGCAATGTGCTTCATACGACTATGAAAGACTAGATTTGCACATAGATATGTTGCATCAATGTTGTCACATAATAACAATGGGGAATCCTGAGAGTGAATACCCAATTCCGAAAGCAAATTACGTACCCAAATGACCTCAACAGCGATGTTAGCAATTGCCTCGTACTCCGCCTCTGTCGACGAACAATAAACAGATTTTGTCGAGATGATTTCCAAGAAATAAGGTTACCACCGAGATAGACAACATACTCTGTGGTTGATCTTCTTCCAATTTCTGGAGCTCCACCCTAATCCGAGTCACTAAAGGCAGTCAAAGTGAGTGGCTGTGAGCGTCGTAGGAATAAGCCGTAGTGAATCGTACCCTTAAGATAACGCAAGAGACGCTTCAAAGCTTGCCAATGATTTTCGGTGGGCTGATGCATAAATTGAGACAATTTATTAGTTGCAAAGGAGATATCTGGACGAGTCATTGAGAGATACTGAAGCTGCCCAACAACGTTACGAAATATAGTCGAATCAATAGGAGAAGAGGAATCTCGTAACGTCAGCTAGACAGAACTATTCATAGGCGTCGACACCGCCTTGGCTTCATCCATCTACTGAAGTGTCCAAATGTCTCTGATGTGTTTGTGTTGGGATAGGAAGCATCTACCCGTGTAGTTGTCGGCTTTGTCACCGGCCTGAATGTTTCAAAATAGTCTACGCCCTCTCGCTAATGAAACCTTTTAGCGACCAAACGCGCTTTGTATTTCTGAATTAAGCCACCAGATGTCCGTTTGACCCGGAACACCCACTTACAACCAAGTAGATTTTGATTCCCCCTTGCTACAAGATCCCACGTATGATTCCGTAGAAGCGCATTAATCTCGGTGCTCATGGCTTCCCTCCAGACATCATCTTTCAAAGCCTGGGTAACACAAGTTGGTTTGATTGAAGAAGGAAATGGGTGGGTACTAACCTGATTTACAAACATTGGGACCAAAATATTTGGGATTAGGCTTCCGTTGATGAGTCGGACGCAAGGATGAGGATCCGGAAGACGGAAGGGAAGTATTGGTAGGAAGAATGTTTGAGGGTGGGGAATTAGGATCCGCTGAATTTGGAGGTGGGAGGTGAGAGCATGCTCGGGAAACAATGTTTGATGACGAGGAAGGATTGGCTGGGGAGACAGGTTCTGTGTGTTGGTTGGAGTGAGTTGCGGCAGTCGGCAATGGAGAAATCGAAAGAGGAATTGGAAGAAAAGAATTGTAGCTGGAGAGTGGGCACGCAGTTGGAGAAGAAGGAATGACCATGACCTGCTTGCCGTAAAAGAAATTCACCTTTATTAAATTTCACATGACGATGCATAATGTCATTGTCACGAAGGAATTGAGCAAGAGTAACGACAATCTTTGGTATAATCCCCCGATCGGTTACAGAATTTGCAAAAAGAAGAGTGAGTGAAGGGAGGTCGAGGACCACGAAGTGGTTGAAATGAGGTCAGGCGAGTAGGATTGATGACTTTGCCAAGGATGAGAAGAATTCTTTTGCGAGAAGCTTCTGTTGGGAGGCCGTTGAGCACGTTGGGTATAATTAGCAGTAGGAATGAGAGGAACATCTGATTTAGTCGCACGTTTCATATGAATACCAAAATCGATAAGCTTGTCATGAAGCTCATCAAATGTAATCGTCGTGTCTCGAGCTCGAACAACAGCCGAGATCTCCTTGTAGGAGTCACCTAGACGATGGAGGACGTGAAGAATAAGATCGTCTTCGTCAACAGGGCTGCCTGCCAGCGCAAGACCATCAGCAATAGTGCGCATTTCCTGGAGATATTCGGTAAGAGGCTTATCCGCCAAATGGTTGTTTATAAGTCGTTCTTTCATAAATACAATTCTGGTGCGAGACTTATTAACATATATCGGCAGGAGTCAATCCCAGGCTTCCTTAGCGGTGGATACTGACGAGATATGGGGTTGGACAACAGCAATACTACTCTCAAACATGGCATTAACAATAAGTTGATCCTGACGATACCAAATGGTGCATGCCGGATTTCGATTGTCTTATCAGCATCAAGCAATTCAGACGAAGGAGATGTTGTCCCGTCAATATATCCAAGAAGATCATAGTCAATTAGAGTTGAAACTAATTGAGTCGCCAAACCGTGAAATTCATATGGGTAAGCTTACTGGGTAGATAAATTCATATGGGTAAGCTTACTGGGTAGATGAGTTGGTGCTTGGAGTTGAATAAACAGAAGATTCCATTAGACAAGGAAGCAAAAGAAAAAAAAGGACTGCTAAGTCGCTTAGGCTCTTGATACCATATAGAGAATAAAAGATTGGGAAAAGTGTTTTGGAAGCTTGTACATTACTAGGATTTACATAATGTATATATAAGTTCAAGAATCTAAAATCATAACAGACCAGCAATAAGTTGAATAAAGATTTTGTCAAATTGAAAACAACTAAGATCTCGTGGGATCTATCATGAAATCTGTTAGAGTGAGATAGCGGCAATAACATCGACAGGCAACGGTTGGGCATCCTAGAGACTTAAGAACAAATTAACTGATTCGTAAGCTATACGTTTCACCTTTTAATTGACATGCCCTTGATGCAGAAACCACGGTCGGAACCAACAATTCATCACAATCACACATCACCGCAACCCATTGATTATCCCTACTCAGAAAACGCAAATTGTTCCATAGTTCACCATCAATGGACTTCCGCCAGCCCATGCTTACAAACGAACATCCTCCACCGTTCCGGGAGCGCCTTCCTCTTACTCTCCCCTTTTCCCCACCAACAAACAAAACCAAAGACTAATCAATTCGCGCTCCCTCATCAACTTAAGGACAAAAACTCTAACTAACTCATGGGCCCTACTTAACATATTATTGGCCCAACCCTCTATACCTCAATCCATTCTACGAACAATACTCAAGCCCAACTTCCTCCTCTTCTCTTGCATCGCACTCCTATCATCTTCCATTAATCCATGCCTCTTAAGACACACTTGTCCAAAGGAATGCCCATTTAACGTCGTCTGCGGGGCCATTTGACCATTGCACCAGAACCATAGTGGCGGCTCGCGGCCCTCTTTTCACCATCTTCCTATCCAACAGTACTTCCAACACTCAGGTAGGAGCAGCCAGTGGCAGAGCTAGGGGGACCGGAGGTAGCCATGGCCCCCTAGATTTTACAAATTGTCAATTTTATGCCTAAATTTTTTACTTTTTAATTTTTATCCTTTAAATTTTTATTTGCCCCCCAACCTTTGAGTAAGTTTAATTTGGTCCTCCTAGAGAAAATATCCTGGCTCCACCACTGGGAGCAACACAGAACTCCGAAAGCCTTGATGACACACTGGAAAAGTCAGGAACCCCACCATGCAACTTAAAAACATGAAAGATAGGATGGATAGAAGATTCCCAAGGCAAATCCAACTTATATGCAACTTTTCCCACTTTGTCCAGGATCTTGTAAGGGCCATAATAGAGTGGAAAAAGTTTATGAGTTGCACGTCGTGCCACACTGTTCTGCTTGTAAGCCCGCAGTTTAACAAAAACCAAGTCACCAATGTTATATGCCCTCTCTGACTGGTGTCAGTCTGCCAGCTGCTTCATCTGATGTTGTGCCCTGTCCAAGTTGAACCGAAGAAGTTGCAACATTGACTCCGATCCCATGGAGTCTCATCACCTGCTGCAACGACACTATCATTCTGGAAGTAAGGAAACTGTATGGGAGGGGGGTAACTATACAATGCCTCAAACGGTGTCATGTGAATGGTCGAATGAAACGAGCTATTATACGACCACTGCCAACGAGAGCCACTTGTGCCACTCCTTGGGGCAGTTACCCACCAAACACTAGAGAAAAGTCTTAGGGGACCTGTTTGCAACTTCAGTTTGCATGTCAGTTTGGGGGTGATATGTTGAAGACATGTGCAACTCAACATTACAACCGAAACAAGTCCTGTCAAAACTTACTGAGGAATATTGTATCTCTGTCGCTCATTATGGTCAATGATAGTCCGTGCAATTTGAATGCGTGATCAAGAAAAACCTGAGCAACTGAACTAGCGGTATAAGGGTGGGTCAAGCCGAGGAAATGGTCATATTTGGTCAATCTGTCAACGACCACTAGAATCACCTCATTGCCTTGAGATTTCGGTAACCCCTCAATGAAGTCCATGGATATATCCTGCCATGCACCTGCTGGCATTGGCAACGACTATAGTAAACCAGGTGACGTCGCATTGTCATACTTGCACCGTATACATATTTCACATGTTCAAACGAAGTTCCTGATATCTTTGTCCATCCCTTTCCAGTAAAATGAACCAGTTATTCTCTTAAATGTCATCGATACCCCCGAATGACGTCATGTTGTATCACTATAAAAGGTGGCAATGATCTTCTTACGGAACTGCGCATCTTGCCCAACAATAATTTTGTTTCCCTGCTTGAGCAAAGTCCGGTGCCTACGAAAAGTAGAGGAAGTCAATGTACATTTTCGTAATCCTTGCACCTGCTCCCTCAAATAGGGGTCACTTTCCCAAGTCGACTCTATATCATCCAATATATTAGGTGGTAATCTTGAATTGCTGATGCTAACAATTCTAAACCATGTAACCGAGATAGAGCATCCGCGGCAAAATTTTCTTTTACCTTCTTGTAGGAAATCTCGTAGTCATATCCCATGAGCTTTAACAATCATTTGAACTGGCTCTCTGCAACCATTGCTCCAAGAGAAATTTTATGCTTATGTGATCACTCTTGATGATAAAATGTTGGCCGGTAAGGTAGTGGTGTCACTTCTTGACTGCGTAAACAATAGAGTACAGTTTATTCTCATAAACTGATAAGGTTTGATTATGAGGTGATAGTGATTTGGTGATATAAGCAAGGGGGTGCTAGTGTTGACTCAAAATAGCTCCTATTCCCGTGTCACAGGCATCCGTCTCCATCACAACTTTAGTTGAAAAGTACGGCAAGCCTAACGTGGGTGCAGTTGTTAACAATTCCTTGAGTTTATCAAAGGAAATTTGGGCTTCTGCATTCCAGCGGAAGGAATTCTTTTTGAGCATGCTAGGAAGGGGTCGACTAACCACATTGAACCCTTTAATGAAGTGACAATAATAACCACTTAATCCCAAAAATCCCCTCAATTGCTTTACGTTACTAGGAATCGACCACTCTTGGACAACCTACACCATCTTGTGGTCGATAGGCACTCCTTCTTTATCAATGTAATCACCCAAGTATTCCACCCGCGAGCTACCAAATGCGAATTTGGATCTATTTGCATACAGAGTATGCTTCTGCATTTCATCTAGAACCGTATTGAGGTCTTGTGCATGCTCAGTTATGAATCTGTTATACACAAGTATGTCATCAAAAAATATAAGGACATACATCCAGAGGTAAGGCTTGAAGATTTAGTTCATTAAGCCCTGAAACGTGGAGGGAGCATTCGTAAGACCAAATGGCATGACTAAAAACTCATAATGGCCGTCGTGAGTTCAGAAGGCGGTTTTGTGCACATCTTCTGGTTCCATCCTAATCTGGTGGTATCTTGCCCTCAGATCGATTTTAGAAAACATGGTTGAACTGTGGAGCTCATCCAACAATTCTTCAATGATGAGTATGAGATATTTTATCCTTGACAATTTGTTGATCGAGTTGCCTATAGTCGACACACATCCGCCAAGACTCGTCTTTCTTCTTCACTAAGACAACCGGTGATGAAAAAGCACTCCCGATGGGTCGTCCCGTCTTTCTTCTTCACTAAGACAAACCGGTGATGAAAAAGCACTCCTGATGGCCCGTCCCTTCTTTCTTCTTCACTAAGACAACCGGTGATGAAAAAGCAGTACTACTGCTGGGTGGTCTCGTCTTTCTTCTTCACTAAGACAACCGGTGATGAAGAAGCAGTACTACTGCTGGGTTGTCCCGTCTTTCTTCTTCACTAAGACAACCGGTAATGAAAAAGTATTCCTACTGGGTCGTATAACTCCGTTTTCTAGTAACTCCTTTACCATATTTTTGATGATATCCTTTTGAGCAGTGACGTATCTATAAGGCCGTATGTTGACTTCCCACACTCCCTCCTAAGAATAATGGCATGCTCATGATGCCTAAGAGGTGGTAATTTCTTAGGTTTTTGAAATACTTCTGGAGCCCCGGTTCCTTACAAAGGTATAGCGTCATTGTAAAGCTCCTTCGTGCATATATAATAAGGCTATTTAGACCTTCTTATCGTCCAGAATGCATTCCTGTTCAAAGTACCTCTGACATATATATAGTCAATCATCCAGATTGCTTCCATCGAACTCAGGAAAGTCAATATTTGGCATTTGAAATTTAGACGCAAATTTAGAATATGGTTCACTTGCTCCGTCTGTATTGCTCCACCCCACCTTCATCTGAGACACCTCCAAAACCATCTCAGCTCCCGTCCCTTCTTGTACCGACTTAACCAACGTAAATTGGTTCTGTATGACTTCTCACCTTATTTCCATCTGCATTGGCAAATTCTTCGTCTACTTAGTTATCAACTCCATTTGATCCATCGACCCACTAACGAGAGTATTAGCAGCATATTGATCCTTCTTCAACTCAGACAATTGCGTCTCTCCCATGGTTGCCGGAGTTAAGGACTCTGATACCCTTGATGCGTGGCAGCCATGTAATGATAGAAAATAAAAGAAAACTCACCTCAATCACCCAGCACCGCAACCCACCGATTATCACAACTCAGAAAATGCAAATTGTTCCACAGTTCACCTTCAATGGACCTCCACCAGCCCATGCTTACAGACGACCATCCTCCACCATTCCGGGAGCGCCTTCCCCTCACTCTCCCCTTTTCCCCTTTAACAAACACAACCAAAGATTAACTGACCCGTGCTCCCTTTCCTCCATCAACTTAAAGATAGAACCTCTAACTAACACTCCGATCCATTCTACTAACATTACTCGAGCCTAACTTCTTCCTCTTCCCTTGTCTCCCACTTCTATTCTCTCGCATCACTTGGTCGTATGCAACATGTCAGGAGGCTGTTGATCCCGTTCGACGGGATCACTAGGGCCTTGCCTTTGGCCTTAGTGGCAGAATACGATTCGTTGTACAAGAACATCACAAAGATGTATGAACTTAATCCATTTAGCATTCACTAAGTACCTAGAAAGAAATTAAAGTGTGAAATATGGGGATGGTTTACACAAGATAATTTTTTTGCCATCAATTATGGCGTTTATTCAAATATAACACAATCAACGACTAAAATAGAAGCCAGTCTACCAGTTCCATGAAGCTAGTCTATTGGGTCCATAGAAACTAGTCGATTATGTTAACATAAGCCATTTGACTGGGTCTACATAAGAAAAGTCAAAGACGTTAGTAAAAGATATCGACGGTTTTCTCTTAAAGGTGATTATTGACAATTGCTGACTGTTTTTTACGGAAACTATAAAATTTTGGCACATGTTTAACGATTACTTTCGTAAAACAACGACAATCACCTCAGACTCTACTAGGGCATTTGGTTGTCTTCCTTTGTCTTATTCTTCGGTTCGTATTTTCAATGTAATCCTTCATTGTGTAACATTTGTCAATGGAAGTAAGTTCTTTGTTCAACCCGTTCTTTGAAGTCTATGGCTTGATCACGTAAGGATAATGACGCGTTACGATTTTCACTCGAACATGTGATTCCCAAATAGGGTTGTTCAATCGCTCGACAAAGATTCAAATAATGCTTCAAAATTTGCCCTCGAGAGTTATAAGCATGAATAAACAACACGTATCTTGAGTTTTTTAGGATTGACCTCCAAAGATTGACGACATGTGTAAATAAGCTATGATGGGAACTAGAAAGATTGCGTCTGTTGCAGTTCTCAATCTGATGCATGTTCTTATTGAAGTTCGACAAAAAACTATTAAGAGTTATCCAAAATTATGTGATAGCCCAAAATTTCAGTTGACAGAAATTGTCACGCTTTCAAAAAAATCAACTGTGGATAGGCCTATGACAATTCAATTCATGTACTAGGAGTGGTATATTTTTTGGGATTAATATTTTTTTTATGAAACTCAAGAAGTTCATGATCCCAAATTTTAAAGAAATATATCATGAACTCGGAGCTTGTAATATTGAGTTCAGTCTAGATGAGAATGGATGTAACACTTGGGGAATTTTCCCAAGTTATCTAAACTATAGCAGACCTCCATCATCCTCTAGTCATCTGCCTCCTTCATCCGCGCCTCCAGCCCGTCCTCACTACACGACGCTTCCAGCCCGTCCTCACTACACCATTGCAAACTCTCCAACCAGTGATTGTCTGCATCGGGATGATCTCGTTCTTTTCGTTCTCCACTATTGTCATGCCACCTTTCTTTCGGATGCACTGTATCGGTTTCACCCACGAACTGTCTGAGATGGGGTATATGATTCCTGCATCTAACCACTTTATTATTTCCTTCCTTACCACCTCTTTCATATTCGGGTTGAGCCTCCTCTGTTGCTTGATCGAAGCTTTCTTGTTCTCTTCAAGCCTGATTTTGTGCATGCATATCGCAAGCCTAATTCCCGTAATGTCTGCAATGCTCCATCCAGGAGATGTTTTGCGTTCTCGAAGCACTTGCAACAGTCTCTCTTCCTATTTGTTAGATAATGCAACCGAAATAATAACCGGAAGAGTACTAAATGAACTTAAGAATGAATACCTCAGGTGCTCCGGTAGCGGTTTAGGTTCTAACTTTGGCGGCTCTTCTATTGATGGTTTTGCTGCAGAGATGGGGCATTCCAATGGTTCAGCCCATGGCACATGACGCATATATGCAGCCCGCTCTGTCTCAGATTCATCACTCTCTGCTGCAACGCATTCTGGGGCATCCTCTTGTGGCCACTCTTCAATTGATGTAGCCACATATTTTTCAAACAAGTCTCCATACAAGATTTCGTCATTCACGTCCACAAAGTTGCATTCATCGGTCTCTTTAGGCATACACATGGCATTACAGATGTTAAAAGTTACCTCGTGATCATGGACACGCATTGTATGCTCGCCATTCTGTATGTCAATCAAAGTTCGTCCTGTGGCTAAGAAAGGTCTTCCCAATATGATCGCAATTTCTTGATTTTCTTCATAATCTAGAATGACAAAGTCACTGGGAGAATAAACTTATCGACCTTTACCAACACATTTTCAATTACGCCCTTTCGATAAGTGTAAGACCGATCCGCTAGTTGAAAAGTTAAGGATGTCGGTTCTACCTTCCCGATGTTCAACTTCTCAAAGACGGAAAATGACATCAAATTGATGCTTGCACTTAAATCACAGAGGGCATAACATGAAAATTGAGTTTTAAAGCGACAGGGGATAGTGAACTTACCTAGGTCCTTTAATTTCGATAGTAGCTTCTTTTGCAAAATGGCACTACACTCCTCAGTAAGTGCAATAGCCGCATGCTCACCGATTCTTCTCTTTCTTGACAACACCTCATTCATGAATTTGGCATATTTGGGCATTTGCTCCAAAGCTTCGGTAAAGGGAATATTAATCTACAATTACTTAAAAACATCTAGAAACTTTCTGAATTGTTGCTCGTTAGTAGATTTTTTAAGCCTTTGAGGAAAAGGAATTTTGGGTACAAATGGGGGTGTTGAGGTATGTACCTTTGTGGTTGTGACATCGGTCGGCTCCTTACCATTTGTCTTGCCTCCTTCTTCGCTTGTTTTCTACTTGCGGCGTTTCTCTTTGGCTTGTTCCTTCTCCACCTCCATCTTTTCGAAGGCTTCTTCAAAGTCACGACCATTGCGAAGTGTGACGACATTGCAATGTTCTCATTTTGGATTTACCTTGGTATTGCTCGATAGAGTTCCGACTTGTAATTGAACTTGCAATCTGTCCAATTTGCACTTCCAATTGTTTAATGGACGTGGCATGGCCCTTCAGGATCATCTCTTGACGCTTGTGAACCTCCTCTTGTTGTTTTCGGGTTTCCTCCTGACTGGCAAGCAACCGGGTTAGTAATTCATCAACGTTAGACCTATTCTCACCTGCAGGTGGCTGTTTTGTGGTCATAAAACCAGGAGGCTGGTTCATCCTTGGTTGACTTGGTTCTTGTGTGGCTCCGTTATTCCTCCATGAGAAGTTTTGGGTGATTTCTCCATCCAGGGTTGTAGATGTTGGAATACGAGTTGTTCCATGGATTGGATCCTACGTAATCTATCTCCGGCGCTTCTCCCTAGTCCTCATCTACCTGCACATCAGAATACATGCTATTAGATACCGGATTTGTAGTTCGAAGAGCGGTAACTTTCCTGGTGAGCTTCTCAAGCTGGGCGTTTATGGACGTCACTGTGTCTTTTTGATGCAGCCCGGCGACTCCTCTTGTTGATGTTTTCCGCTGTCCATTATTGGAAATTTGTTCGAACAACTCTAAGGATTCCTCAGGTGTCTTGGTCATCAAAGTTCCTCTTGCAGCGGAATTCACAGTGGATTGAAGCTGATCTGCCAAGCCATCATAGAAGCTTTGCACGAACATCCACTTCGGGATCTCATGATGCGGACATAGGCGTAATAATTCTTTGAAACGGTCCCAATCTGCAAACATGGACTCGGTTGAATGTTGATGAAAGTTCGTGATCTCGTTCCTGATCCTTATGGTTCGTCTCAGTGGGAAATATTTGGCCAAGAATAGCTTTGAAAGATCCTCCCATTGTCGGACTGCCTCTTCCGGCAAGGAATAGAGCCATGATCGAGCTTGTCCCGTAAAGATGGCAACAATCTCATACAGACTGCCTCAACTGAAACTCAATTGCATCTAAACGTGTCGCGTAAATCCTCGAAGCGAGTGAGGTGCTAGTGAGGGTCTTCGTCTGTCAATCCTCCAAAACTTGAGTTCTCAATCATGTGGAGTATGGACGGCTTAATCTCAAAATTCTGAGCCTGAATTGCTGAACGAAGAAATCTGGTGGCCTCATGGGGTGTCGGTTGAGCAAAGTCCCGTATCGTCCTTCTCGGAGCTGGTGGATTAACTTCTTGAATCTCGTTGTTATTGCCGTTGTTCTGATTTCTGTCTGCCATTGTGCTCCGCTGACTCCTTCTGAGTGCTCGAAATGTCCTCCCAATTTCATGATCGAACGCACATAAATCATCGCTGCGTGTCCAGTGCATACACCTGAAAAAGAAAGATAAAACGAAAAATTAAACGACTTGGTCAATACAAATTGCTTTCGTCGCAAGTAAAAGATTTTAAAATTTATCCCCGGCAACGGTGCCAAAAACTTGATTGCTAAATTCCTGCACCGCAAGTATTCGGATCGCAACAAGTAATATAAGATTAATAGAGTTATCGTTCCCACGAGGATAGCAAATAAAACCTTTTAGCATACACAATTGCAATTCTTATGTAGCCAAGCCAATAAAAGAAATAAGCTTAGAACTTTGAAAACTAAACAAAAAGCAAAAATCAAAAGCAAAGAAATCGGAATTCAATCAATTAGAAAATCCTAGGATCACGTATCCCCTCCTTGTTTCGTTAAATCCCTTCACTCGCTTATCCCAAATTTATACTAATTCTGTTTACTAACCAGATTCTCATGTCCCTAAGTGCCTCTCCATAGTTTTCAAGGGATTATCCCAAACCACCATAAAACCTATATCCCTATGGTGAATTATGAAGGCAAGAAACGCATTAAGAACCAATCCTTTAATGGTTGCCTAGAAGTATATCTCATGATACTACTTACTAGCTAATTCGCTCTCGCGATCTTAATCAAGGCTTATTCATTCTTGTTCTCTCCCAAAACTTCTCTCCCGAGTTTAATTAGGATAACAAATTAATACAATTCGTTGATCAGACAAATTGCATGCATTGAGATCAAACGAAATCCAAAGCATGAATTTGTTCTAAAACGAGTTCAGAAAATTCAACTACGCAATTCGGTTCAACATAATCCTAGCAAAGAAAGTTTAGTCAAGCATCATTTTCATAAGACAAATGAAAGAAAAGAAAAGCATCATAAACGATAGTCTAACTCCCTTGCTCTTCTTCGTAGAAATCGTCCTCCTCCTTTAGCCAGAGGTGAAAAAAGAACTTTTATAAATCCTAAAATTAAAATCTAGAGAATCTAAGAAAATCTGAAATAAAATCTTTTTTTTTCTCCCGTTCGTCCTCCTTCATGGAAGTCATCTAGCATCACCAAAATCTTTTTCAGCTGCACAAAATCTTCATAAATACGCCGAAATCTTCTTGTTTCCATTTTTATCCTGAAATAAGCCCAAAATTCGGTAGTATCCAAACTTCTCGAGAATAATGAGAAATAACTAGAAATATTATGAAATAAACACAATATTTCATAAATCTAACTAATTTAGGTATGAAATTGACATAGATAACTCTACTTTCATAGAGTTATCACCTCCCTCGTCCGCATTGCCTTGTCCATGTCATCTCTTCCTTCCTCCGTCTACCTCCAACCCGTTCTCCGTCGAGCCATTCCTTCTCCTTTACGTAGAGCCTATCCAATCTCTTCCTTCCCATCACTATTGGGTAGGATTAAGGCAGGCGTTATGATTCGGGTTAATTTCAGATTATGATTATTATGGGTTGTTAGGATTCCTGATTGTTAGGGCTAAATTCAATTAATCTTGGGTTTGCAATTAGGGTTAATTTGATTAGGTTTAATTTTATTATTATGTTAATTAAGGTCAATTTGATTGTTAGCGATAAATTTTGATATTTGGTTTTGGAAGCAGTTTGTTTAGATTTGTGAAATTGAAACTAGTTTCAGAAGTAGTTCATTTAGATTTGTGAAATTGAAACTAGTTTCGTAGGTTAATTTGGTGTATGTTATTGCATAGTGCAATTTTACAATGTCATTAATCGAGCTATTGATTTTCACGAATGAGAATGTTATCAATGGACTTATGGCATTAATTATGATAGAGATGTAATAAAAAGAATATAATTCACCGAAGTGATAAATTACGATGCTTTAGAGCATATATCATGTTGTAACGCGTTTACAATCACCAAGGTGATTATAGATTGCATATAGATATCCGGTTGTTAAGAATGCTAATATTGCTGTTAAGTATATGTTGGTGCCTATTGAAGAAGACAATGACGTGAGATTGCATATTAAGTTTGCTCTTCATATCCAACAAATATATGCTTTGGAGAGAAGGAATAATATTGTACTAATAATCTTCATCGTCCAATGTCAATGTCAGAGTCTAGGGTAGAGAGGGTTGGGCTTCATGGAGAGGTTGAGCGCCAAGTTGAATATGTACCTACAGAAGTAGAGTGGTGTTATCTAATTAGAGAATGTTTGGTGCTCCGCAAGAAGATGAACGTCCCTCTTGCTTTTGCAATCGTCGATGAGAAACCAATAAGTCAAGAGGATGGATGTGGTGGGTGATAAGAGGCAAAACATACGTTTGATTTCAAATATGCATTCAGGTTTTGAAGCGACAGTGAATGATGTTGAAGTTGGTTGGACGCCTCCATTTACATATTGGAGATTATGTATTTGTCATATTGCTAGCAATTTCAATACATAATGTGATTGATACAAACGGTTAGTCATTCCCGTGAGAAAATGCATTTGGCCGAGTGTTGGCATATATTTCTTTATATTCTTAAAACGATACTCGAGTCAACTGATTTCTTCGAAGAGATGAATGCAGAACAATGGTCATTGAGCCACGATGGGGATCATCGTTATGGAATGATGACAACGAATTTAAGTGAGAATTATGACTATGTCATAAGGGGTGTAAGATCGCTTCCTGTTTCAACTTTGATTAAGAAGATGTTATACAATTGCGTGGTGTATTGGATAATAGGGGTGACTAGTACACAAAGGTGTGTATGGATCGATTCAACAAAGGAGTAATGAAAGCAAAGAAGTTTTATGTCACAATGCTTGATCGAGATATGGGGCACTTTAATGTTAAAATGAAGGGGAGGTGGTCTAATAAGAAAGTGTTTCTTCGCCGTAAGACGTGAACATGTAGGAAATGACAAATCTATCAAATTTTTTATTCCCATGTGCTTGCTTGTTTTGTTCCAGTCCATGTCGATAGTAGCATACAAAATCTGCACTTGGAATAATCAAAAGTTCATTTACTCATCCAAATGGATTTCATTCAGATTGTAGAAAGGATTGGCTTGAATATTCATCCACAACTATCATTCTCAACCCCAACAAAGTAAGACCAAAAGGGAGACCAAGATCAACTCGATTCCATAATGAAATGGATTTAAGAGAACGCAAAACTAAGTTGACTTGTGATATTTATAAACAAGAAGTTCATAATTGACGACATTGCCCAAATAAGTAAAAAATGTAAGTGCTTGATTTATTTACTTTTCTGAATGTTTGATTTGTATGTGATGTTTGTAATAATTAATCATTAACCGTTATGCTTGCATGTTGTAGAATGGATTCATGGCCACATTGCACGGATGTGCTGCACACTCAAGATCCATAACGATCTTCAGTTGTTAGGGAGGAAGGATATTTCTTGGTAATATCATTTAATTGACTTTCATAGATATTTCTTATCGAGATTTACGATTTCATTACTGTAATTAACCACATCTTAGCTTTTGAAAAACAATGTCTTGAAATGTTGCCCTCATGAAAATCCTGTAAAGAAAATAAGGTGAGACTCATATATGGATGCTTACCTCAGAAAAGCGGGATTTTTAGGTGTTGCGATGTTACCGTTCATTCAGTTGGATTGGACACTAATTATAACCTTCGTTTAGAGATGGAGGCCCGAGAATCATATTTTCCATATGGTTAATAGAGAGATGACAATAACGCTCCAAGATGTTCATATTCAGCTTGGCTTGCCAATTAAGGGGGACTCAATTATTGGATACACCAACTTTGATTTTGCATCTATATGTGAGCATCTACTTGGTGAGGTTCCAACTAGAAATGATATGAAGGCTGGTAGGGTTAAGATAAACTCGTTAGCATTAAGTTTTGATATACTTTCACGATGGGAACCAGAAGAACAGGTACATATACATAACCTAGCATACATACTTCAATTGATAGAATCAATGATTTTTTCGGACAAGTCAGACAATCTTGTCCATCTAATGTGGCTGCATATCTGGCATGGTTGTATAGGAATGTATGTCGAGCCTCTCACGTAGATATATCACAAGTAGCTCGTTATCTAGTGTTGGAACAAATATAGGCGTGGATATGTTGTTTCCACATTTATCGCCCCTTAGACGTCTGACTAGGCATATTGTGGGTATACCATTGGCACATTGATGAGGACAGCATCTCGATACCAAGACCATTTCCATGCAAGTGTTATTCGTATACAGAGAAGCATTAGATAGACAAAGTATTGAATAGATATTTAACTTCGTTCTAACATAATATGATGATTTATATTATATTGATCGCTACTTAACTTCCTTTCATCTTTCAGGTTATTTGACATCCATATAAGGATGATGTTTTTGTCAATTTACCACAACACTATTTGAAGGACCAAGAATTTTGGAGGGCAAGAACACCACTTATTTGCTTCTTTGTGGTTGAGTGACACTTGTCATTCACCAATTCGGAAAAGAATAATTAGTGCTAGAGGTTACGGACACTGTTGTACATAGATGTGCATGACAAGCATTTCTGATAACTGGATGCACATCTCCACCGATTATATCTCCAAGTGGCATGCACGAGGTAGCCACAATGTGCCTTTGAGTTGGGAGTCTTCAAGTAACTACGAATGTTGGTACATGCGTCGTAGTTATCTATATCTATCTCACACGAGCATAATGTTGGATACAATGGTGAGTATTCAAGAAAACTATCTTTATCAATTACAATAGTTTTGTTCTAATTTAACTTCTTCACAGACACAATAATTATCCGACATTTCTCTTCGCGTCAAGAGAGACGACACATCCTAATTAAACAACATGGCGGGTCTTTCTCAAGGTTGCAATAATGTATTGAGGGATCACCCTAGCATTTGTATGGACGTTACGGAGGGCGAGTCGACCGATCAACTAAACAACATGAGGAGGATGACATTAGGGATGAGACATCAGAGCAAAAGTCGGACCAGCTAGCTGAAGAACATCATGAGGATGAGCGACATGATGAATATGATGACATGCTTCACTTAAGTCAGGTTATTTGATGAACAGGATGAGGACTACACACCGATCATAATTGAAGAGCCAACGTCAGTAAATGTGTACTCATCCTCAGCTCAGCCAAGCATCGTCTCCAAACACACCACTAGCCCCTTGGAAGCCAAGCAAGGACTTCCAATATCTAATATATGATCCAGATAACATGATGATATCTCAGCAGACGCAACTCACATCGATGAAATTGTCACCCTTTAAAAGGATCTACACTCGAAGAAATATGCATCACCAAAGAAACGAGCGACGGTTTTTTATTATTTGCATTGTTATTTCAAGGCTAACATTGTAAACAAGTAATTTTTTACGTCATTTGAATGTTTGGATGTTTATATGGATGTTTTGTTATATGGACGTGTGTAAGTTTTGATGTGTAATTACAAGTAGAAATTTTTCAAATATTTTAACCTTTGGACATAGTCGATAATACCGAGTCTTTTAAAAGCTAAAATTCAGTGTCAGTAATACCGAGTCATACCGGACTCGGTGTTATAAACATCAAATTCTTGATATTAATCAAGGAAATATAAATTTAACCTACTTATTTCGTAAAATATTACCAACTAACGTCATTAAGGAACAAATCTCTCGGAAGAATAGGTGGGGGAGGGGGACGAATTGTACCAACAAGACTGGGCGGAGCAGAGTTGTAAAATAGAACAGGTAGTGTGATGTAGCCACGAGGGTTGGTTATAATTTAATGAGCTCTTCAACGAATTTACCAAACTCAGATATAAAATTACGTATTTCATAATAGTAAATAATCTTTGTATCTTTATTTCTTCACAAGAACCAATGCTCGTTCTATAATTTTCAGTAAAATGCGACATATATATACCGTATGAAGTAAAATAATCTTGAATGCACATGCTATAACGTTTCAAGCATTGGGATACTCCATTTCATATATACGATACGGATTTTTTATTCATTACTCTTAAGTTAGGTGTTAAATACATTTGCCCCTAAATTATAATGAAAAATTATTTAAGATAATAATACCCCATCAGTATTATTTATAACTTTACCTGTTAAAATGAATCACACTTTTTCTTATCTTACTATCACAAATCTACCCGGACCCATGCATCGTCGTTCCCGGCCAACTCTGGGAAATGATTTTTGTCGTCGTGTTGTGGTTTGCTTTTCTCCTGACAAACCATGTTCCTTCGTTAAATTGTATTATTTCCACCGTGTTGTGGTATTTTGGTATTTCAGAATACCGAAATACCGAATGCTCACCCTGGTTGGGGGCATTATTTGACCAATTTTGAAAGTTATTGCTTTATTCGCAAAATATTTTCCCGACTAACATTATTTTTGTAACAAAGCTTTTCAAAGTCCTACGTTTATTATATACAAACACACAAGCAACTGGAAACAAATGACAGATTATACTCTTTCTCCTTTCCTTCACAGACAACATCACGTACCTGACCTATGGGGGTATATGTCTCTGTTGACAACAAGTCATCTGAATGAAAGGTAAAAGGGAAATGATAAACACTGGAAGACATAATACTTTGCCAACTACATAGGAACACGTATGGCCATCGGAGAAAGTATGAGCCAAAGCCAAAACTCATATGCGATTTTTGAAATATAAAAAAAAGGAAGAAGATCCGCAAGACTCTTATCATCAGGATAACCATGCCTCATCAATTGCTTCAAATTCTCCTATTAAATACTGCACATAATTGTTAATGGCGATAGGCGGGGCGAGGCGACAAGCCCTCGCCCGCCAGAGGCGAGAGGCGAGGCGAAAGGCGCTCGCCTTTTGAACAAAGGCGATGTACGTAAAAATAATGAAATGATTTCAAATATAAAAAGTTGAAATGAATCCATAATATAATCATCATCATTCAAGGTTGATCAACCTACATCATCATCATTCTCAGAAATATAGAAACTTCATAAGTCCATAACCAACAAGCTTCATACGCAAAATATACTAATCAAACATTACACAAGGTCTACATCATCATCCGAAGCAGATAAAGGCACACTATCATCCCCGCTAGAACTTTTGTAGCCTTCCGGATCTTGCTCTTGCTCCTCATTTTCATCTAATTCTTCAAAAACCTCTTCATTTGCCACATCAACCTTTTTTTTCCCTCGAAGCTCAGCGACATCTTCTATCCTTGCTGCCGAAGTTCCCTTCGCTACTTGTTTTTCCTTTCCTGCAGCATACCGTTTTAAAGTAATTGAGGGTTGAGAAGATCTAGTGACATACAACGGTTCGTTAGCCTCGCTTGCTTTTGTAGCAAGACCCCATGTGAAGGCTTCATCATCACTGAATACATGTTCGTTCTCCTCATCATCATCCTCGTCTTCCATAATTCCTGTCTTCCATTCCGAAGTTTCAATTCCATCAACTTCTGGTAAGATAATTGGATCAAGATTCTCCCGCATTAGATATCGACGCCTCAAAGCCCTATTGTACTTCACATAAACCAACATACTCAGTCTTTCATGGTCGAAACGATTCCTCCTTTTGGAGTGAAGCTGCACACATAGAAACATGTGCATAAGCACATCTAATATTTTAAATTACGTTAAAGGAGCTAAAGCTAAGAATTTAATTTACTCACATGCTCAAATACACTCCAGTTTCTCTCACAACCGGAAGAACTACATGTAAGATTGAGAACTTTGATAGCAAATTTTTGCAAATTTGGCGTCGAAGATCCATATGATGACCACCACTGAGCTGTAAAATGATAAAGTAGCAAACTATAAGTAATGAGAAATCAGTTATGAGAAGTTTTCGAAAAAGAATGTAACCTGGTGATTTTAGTTCGCAAGTTCGGTGTCTGATAGCAGTAGGAATTCCAAACATCCGTTCAGCCCTGGAATACACATCCATTTCACTACAAATGGCATCTTGAACTTTAAAATCCCTCACCGGTCGTTGAACCGCATGATGAAATCCTGTCATGATCTCTTCATCTTGTAACATATTCGGATTTGAATAAAAGAATTGAGGATTGAGGAAATGGCCTGCTGCATGAAGAGGTCTATGGAGCTGAACATTCCATCGAGTATCGATGATTTGAAACACTTGTCGATATTTTTCTTCTTGGTGAGAGAAAGATGCAGCGATTTCCTCCTTTGCTCGATCCATTGCCTCATAAATGTATCCCATGGCTGGTCTTTTCTCACCATCAACCAATCGAAGCACATGCACTAAGGGACCAGCAACCTTCACCGCATATCTCACATTATTCCAAAAGGTAGTAGACAATATGATCCGCTCCATTCTTTTCCCCATGCCTCTTTTGAAACCTTCGTGGCATTCCACTTATCGGATGTAAACATCTTCTTCAAATTTGCCCTTTGATCCAAGAACCTCTTCAATGTTAGAAACGCTGTAGCAAATCGTGTTTTTGCTGGCCTCACCATTTCAGCTTTCTTTGTGAAATCTCTTAGCATGTTCAAGAGAAAAGCCCGATTGTATATAAAGCCGTTAAAAGCTACTCCTTGCTCGTGTACTTTCTTCAAATTAGGTAACTTGAAGATGTCTTCGCACATCAAATCTATACAATGGGCGGCGCATGGAGTCCTATACAAATGTTGGTACTTCGTCTCCAACAATCTTCCTGTAAAATAAATAACACTTAAAGATGAATTAATAACACTTTAAGATGAATTTAGATTCTCACCTGCAAGAACATTTGAACTTGCACTATCCGTCACCACTTGAAGTACATGTTCTTCACCAATTTCATGGACAAATTTATCAAGTAACTCAAATATTTTTTCACCAGTGTGAGCAAAGCTTGATGCATTCATCGATTTCATAAACATGCTTCCTTTCGGAGTGTTCATCAAAAAGTTTATTAGAGATCGACCTTTCTATCTTTCCATCCATCTATCATCAAGCCACAACCATACTTCTCCTTTTCTTCAATGTTACCTTTCATCAGCTCCTTTGTCTGTTCCACTTCCTTATTTAAATAGGTAACTCTAACCTCATGATAAGAAGGAGGCTTCATATTTCTCCCATAGTCTCCAATTGCATGTATCATAGTGGTGAAACTATCATAGTTGACGGCATTAAAAGGAATTCCAGCATCATACATCCACCTACACCATGCCTGAACTGCGTCATCTCTCATCTTCTTTCGGTACGCATCAAGCTCCTTCGAGTCTTGTTTCTTTTTCTGAATGGCAACATCATCACCCTGATCTTGACACTCACGATAGAAATAATCAATAGGGGCTCTTGATTTTTTTGCACTTGAGCTAGATTCATTAGTGCGATTTGATGCAGCATGACTCGAAGCATTGAACATTCCTTCATCTTCTAATTTATCTTAATGCGGAATTGCATCCATTTTGCGCTTGGGTTCCTTCTTATTGATCATATACTCCATCAACTCTTCCACAACAGGAGGAGGGCAATCTCGACAAGCCTTCACTTCTTTATAACCTCCAACAAGGTGTTTTTTGAATCGACTTATTCCACCATTTGTAACTTTCCCGCAATAATTGTACTTCACTTTATTCGTGTCATTAGCATTTGGTAGAGTTCCATGACACCTTGCGGGATCCTTTCGGTTAGAATTTGAAGTAGACATGTTCAAGGACTTCGGTTGTACTACTTGGGTTACTGGTGGAGACCACACAAGGATTTGCCGATCGTTACCGCCTGTATATAACTCCTGCATGTGATGATATGAATCAAATGATTTTCATAACTAGGTAGGGAAATAAAACTCCAGCCGTTGACTGGGCCTACCCTAGCTACAGAACTATTTGCACAAAGCTCCAGAAGAATAAGAGACGGGACTAAAAAGACAGTCTGTAGTAAAATTTGCCATTTACAGCAAAAGCAAACTGAATCGAATAGTTTAGCAGATCAAAATGAAGGATTTCTGAGAAACTATCTCGCATAATGACCAATTTATACCTGATCTTGTGAACTGTACCAGACCAGCAGCAATTCACATACTCATAATGGCCGCAAAATGCGTGGCAAGTCTTTCCTGTCCACCAATCTGAGGCGGATTTGAAGATACCGGGGGAGGCAGGGCAGCAGTCCCAGCGGTAGAGGAACAACCACTAATACCCGGACTTCGGCAGCGATTTTAGGGTACCTGGTGTTGTCGAGGGCTTGATCGATGTTGTCTCTTGTCTTCGATGCTGTCTCTTGTCTTGAGCTTCCGAAATTTGACCGAGACAGGGAGGAGAGGTGGAGGAGGGGAGGGGAAGCGGAGGTGGGAAACGGAGGTGGGAAACGAAGGTGGGAAACGAAGGTGGGGAAGCGGAGACAGAAAGTAGGTTTTTTTATTTTTTTGTCATTTTATTAATTTGAACCTTAGATTTTTAAATGTCTTACAAACAGGTCCTAGTCTATTTCAATTGATTTGCGAACAAAAGGCTCGCTTTTCTGTCGCCTTTCGCCTGAGAAAAAGGCGAGAAAGGCGAGAAAAGGCGACGCCTTTGTGCCACGCCTCGCCCGAGGGGAAGAAAAGGCGAAATCTCCTCGCCCGCCTCGCCTTTCGCCAAAGGCGTCACCTTTTCTCGCCTTTTACAACTATGATACTGCACAGCAAAAACAAGCAGATAAAGAAAAATGTCAGCAAGGAATTCCCAAAACGATAGCAGAGACTGCATCATTAGCAGAATCTTCAAACAACCGGAACTAATTTTCCCCTTTGTTTCATGAGTCAACCATTGAGCTCATGGCCCCATGAAAATTCTCACAACTCAGACCCTATAATAATCATATTGGCAATGTAAAAAACTATCATTCAGTCTTCGCCACCATTAATGTTTAACTACATTACAACAATCAGGTATACTCGTCTATCTCATCCCACGGCCTATCAATAAGAACTTACTTATGCACTTATGCATTGAGAGATGCCTCACCCAAAAACTAACCCTGGATTAAGCAAAAAACTGATACTCCTCCAAATAGAATAATAATAAATTACACGTGCATTGGAAGTGCACACCACTCCATGTGTGGATGTAGACTACAATAAGACTTCCCTCGTGATAAGGAATGCACCACAACAGAATGAGTAGAAAGCAAGCACAAAGCCCAGTTGATTAACTTATGATGCAGAAAGTGTGAATAAAGGAGAAATATTAGGGACATCTTACCCAGGCAAGGCAGTGTCCTGGAAATAATCCTGGGACAGACAATAATCATCAAAATGTTGCTGAGAGCAGTTATCAGCAGAATTCAACCAAGCAGGGAATTCTAGTTCCACTCATAGTTGTAAAAGGCGAGAAAAGGTGCGCCTTTGGCGAAAGGCGAGGCGGGCAAGGCGATTTCGCCTTTTCTTCCCCTCGGGCGAGGCGTGGCACAAAGGCGTCGCCTTTTCTCGCCTTTCTCGCCTTTTTCTCAGGCGAAAGGCGACGGAAAGGCGAGCCTTTTGTTCGCAAATCAATTGAAATAGACTAGGACCTGTTTGTAAGACATTTAAAAATCTAAGGTTCAAATTAATAAAATGACAAAAAAAAATCAAAAAAACCTACTTTCTATCTCCGCTTCCCCACCTTCGTTTCCCACCTCCTCCCCACCTCCGTTTCCCACCTCCGCTTCCCCTCCCCTCCTCCACCTCTCCTCCCTGTCTCGGTCAAATTTCGGAAGCTCAAGACAAGAGACAGCATCGAAGACAAGAGACAGCATCGATCAAGCCCTCGACAACACCAGGTACCCTAAAATCGCTGCCGAAGTCCGGGTATTAGTGGCTGTTCCAATACCGCTGGGACTGCTGCCCTGCCTCCCCCGGTATCTTCAAATCCGCCTCAGATTGGTGGACAGGAAAGACTTGCCACGCATTTTGCGGCCATTATGAGTATGTGAATTGCTGCTGGCTATCCGATTTTGATTTGCTAAACTATCCGAATTCAGTTTGCTTTTGCTGTAAATGGCAAATTTTACTACAGACTGTCTTTTTAGTCCCGTCTCTTATTCTTCTGGAGCTTTGTGCAAATAGTTCTGTAGCTAGGGCAGGCCCAGTCAACGGCCGGAGTTTTATTTCCCTACCTAGTTATGAAAATCATTTGATCAATATCATCACCTACAGGAGTTATATACAGGCGGTAACGATCGGCAAATCCTTGTGTGGTCTCCACCAGTAACCCAAGTGGTACAACAGAAGTCCTTGAACATGTCTACTTCAAATTCAAACCGAAAGGATCCCGCATGGTGTCATGGAACTCTACCAAATGCTAATGACACGAATAAAGTGAAGTGCAATTATTGCGGGAAAGTTACAAATGGTGGAATAAGTCGATTCAAAAAACATCTTGTTGGAGGTTATAAAGAAGTGAAGGCTTGTCGAGATTGCCCTCCTCCTGTTGTGGAAGAGTTGATGGAGTACATGATCAATAAGAAGGAAGCCAAGCGCAAAATGGATGCAATTCCGCATTCAGATAAATTAGAAGATGAAGGAATGTTCAATGCTTCGAGTCATGCTGCATCAAATCGCACTAATGAATCTAGCTCAAGTGCAAAAAAATCAAGAGGCCCTATTAATTATTTCTATCGTGAGTGTCAAGATCAGGGTGATGATGTTGCCATTCAGAAAAAGAAACAAGACTCGAAGGAGCTTGATGCGTACCGAAAGAAGATGAGAGATGACGCAGTTCAGGCATGGTGTAGGTGGATGTATGATGCTGGAATTCCTTTTAATGCCGTCAACTATGATAGTTTCACCACTATGATACATGCAATTGGAGACTATGGGAGAAATATGAAGCCTCCTTCCTATCATGAGGTTAGAGTTACCTATTTAAATAAGGAAGTGGAACAGACAAAGGAGCTGATGAAAGGTAACATTGAAGAAAAGGAGAAGTATGGTTGTGGCTTGATGATAGATGGATGGAAAGATAGAAAAGGTCGATCTCTAATAAACTTTTTGATGAACACTCCGAAAGGAAGCATGTTTATGAAATCGATGGATGCATCAAGCTTTGCTCACACTGGTGAAAAAATGTTTGAGTTACTTGATAAATTTGTCCATGAAATTGGAGAAGAACATGTACTTCAAGTGGTGACGGATAGTGCAAGTTCAAATGTTCTTGCAGATGAGAATCTAAATTCATCTTAAAGTGTTATTAATTCATCTTTAAGTGTTATTTATTTTACAGGAAGATTGTTGGAGGCGAAGTACCAACATTTGTATTGGACTTCATGCGCCGCCCATTGTATAGATTTGATGTGTGAAGACATCTTCAAGTTACCTAATTTGAAGAAAGTACACGAGCAAGGAGTAGCTTTTAACGGCTTTATATACAATCGGGCTTTTCTCTTGAACATGCTAAGAGATTTCACAAAGAAAGCTGAAATGGTGAGGCCAGCAAAAACACGATTTGCTACAGCGTTTCTAACATTGAAGAGGTTCTTGGATCAAAGGGCAAATTTGAAGAAGATGTTTACATCCGATAAGTGAAATGCCACGAAGGTTTCAAAAGAGGCATTGGGGAAAAGAATGGAGCGGATCATATTGTCTACTACCTTTTGGAATAATGTGAGATATGCGGTGAAGGTTGCTGGTCCCTTAGTGCATGTGCTTCGATTGGTTGATGGTGAGAAAAGACCAGCCATGGGATACATTTATGAGGCAATGGATCGAGCAAAGGAGGAAATCGCTGCATCTTTCTCTCACCAAGAAGAAAAATATCGACAAGTGTTTCAAATCATCGATACTCGATGGAATGTTCAGCTCCATAGACCTCTTCATGCAGCAGGCCATTTCCTCAATCCTCAATTCTTTTATTCAAATCCGAATATGTTACAAGATGAAGAGATCATGACAGGATTTCATCATGCGATTCAACGACTGGTGAGGGATTTTAAAGTTCAAGATGCCATTTGTAGTGAAATGGATGTGTATTCCAGGGCTGAACGGATGTTTGGAATTCCTATTGCTATCAGACACCGAACTTGCGAACTAAAATCACCAAGTTACATTCTTTTTCGAAAACTTCTCATAACTGATTTCTCATTACTTATATTTTGCTACTTTATCATTTTACAGCTCAGTGGTGGTCATCATATGGATCTTCGACGCCAAATTTGCAAAAATTTGCTATCAAAGTTCTCAATCTTACATGTAGTTCTTCCGGTTGTGAGAGAAACTGGAGTGTATTTGAGCATGTGAGTAAATTAAATTCTTAGCTTTAGCTCCTTTAACGTAATTTAAAATATTAGATGTGCTTATGCACATGTTTCTATGTGTGCAGCTTCACTCCAAAAGGAGGAATCGTTTGGACCATGAAAGACTGAGTATGTTGGTTTATGTGAAGTACAATAGGGCTTTGAGGCGTCGGTATCTAATGCGGGAGAATCTTGATCCAATTATCTTACCAAAAGTTGATGGAATTGAAACTTCGGAATGGAAGACAGGAATTATGGAAGACGAGGATGATGATGAGGAGAACGAACGTGTATTCAGTGATGAAGAAGCCTTCACATGGGGTCTTGCTACAAAAGCAAGCGAGGCTAACGAACCGTTGTATGTCACTAGATCTTCTCAACCCTCAATTACTTTAAAACGGTATGCTGCAGGAAAGGAAAAACAAGTAGCGAAGGGAACTTCGGCAGCAAGGATAGAAGATGTCGTTGAGCTTCGAGGGAAAAAAAAGGTTGATGTGGCAAATGAAGAGGTTTTTGAAGAACTGGATGAAAATGAGGAGCAAGAGCAAGATCCGGAAGGCTACAAAAGTTCTAGCGGGGATGATAGTGTGCCTTTATCTGCTTCGGATGATGATGTAGACCTTGTGTAATGTTTGATTAGTATATTTTGCGTATGAAGCTTGTTGGTTATGGACTTATGAAGTTTCTATATTTCTGAGAATGATGATAATGTAGGTTGATCAACCTTGAATGATGATGATTATATTATGGATCCATTTCAACTTTTTATATTTGAAATCATTTCATTATTTTTACGTACATCGCCTTTGTTCAAAAGGCGAGCGCCTTTCGCCTCTGGCGAGGCGACAATCGCCATTAACAACTATGGTTCCACTGCTTGATCAAACGGCTGGTAACCACTGCCATCCTCTATTTCCAAAACCTGAGGCTCCATATTCATCTCCTTAAGGAAATTGAACCAACAGGCAGATGTTGCTAGGTTCATTTTGTCATTCCACTCCATCTGGTGCTGCTCTCCTATTGACCTTATCTCCGTTATCTCTTTATCATCTGTGGCCATGTGATGTTTCCCTGCTCCACCGTTACTGAAGGATTCCATGTTAGATTGAGTGTTGGAATTGGACGATGACACTGGAGAGGAACCGTTCAATAAAGGGATGATGGGATATCATAAAGGTGGAAGAGACTGGTGTTGATGTTGTCAAATTCTTGGAGATTCAGGTTCAGGCCCAAGGGTTGATTCAGCAACACATCGGAGGTAGGCAGGGGAGTAATCGGTGAAACTAGCCAATTCAGATGATCCGGCAGAATTTGATAAGTGAAGGATGAGTGGGATTCAGGAAAATTCAGAGAACTAAAATTTGAAAATTCCTCAAAATCATGCTGGAATTGAGGTGATGCTTGTAGTGGTGACATATCTTGTTGCTGCGTTTGCTGCTGCTGCTCAGCTTGTTGCTTCATGGCAGCTCTGTGCAATTTGAGGGCAGTAACAATTTACCTCCTTGCCTCGGCCATGTTAACTATCTCTTGGTAAGGTCTGCTAGTGTGAAGCCTCCTCCTGACCTGCTTCTTATGTTGTTGTTGCTGCTGCTGCAGAGGCAGTTGCTTCTACTGCTGTTGTTGGGGCTGATAGAGATTATTATTCAGGTTCATCTCTTCACCAAATGGCAAAGCGTTCTTAGGGTTTTGGGTTGTGCTTGATGCGATGAAGTGCTTCACAAGGCTATTGATATAATAACTGAGGATATATGACAATGATCATGGGATCGTTGATTACAGAGGTTCGAGTCTATTTCCATTTGGTGTGTTGATCTACCCTCTGATATCTGGTTGAGGAATCCCACATCGGGTGAGAAGAGTCTACTCGACTAATATATAAGGAAGGAGGCCACTCCTACCTCTACCAGCCCACCAACCCTCCCGGTTGTTAGCAATGTGCGGCGCGGACGGAGAGGCTCAGAGTAGCACTGGTTCGCGTGGGCGCCGGACCGTGGAGCGTGGTGGGTATGATATATGGTTGAGGAGTCCCATATTACCCTCCTAATATATAAGAAGGGAGGCCACTCCTTGTAGTTTTCTTCTTCAGAAGACAAAAGTATGTTCGTAGACTTGCTCTTCCAAATATTTGTAAAGAATTTATTACATTTTTAAAAGCTTTTATCTGTGAATTAAGTACAGTCAATTGCCCTGCAAACCTAAGATATGAAGTCAAACCTAAGATATGAAAACCTCAGTATGCGAACGGGAGGAAGAAACGGCACCGAATACCTTGAGACTACCCTCTGTCCCAGACAGTATGGCACCACTTCCCACCACTAGGAAAGTTACTTCCCTATTCAACCAAATCATGCAGAGAGTAGCTGCAGGGCAATCTAAACACCAGAATGGCAAAGACGGAAGCATAAAGGAGTAATTTGGAACATCCTATTTACCTCCACAGTATGGTACCTCTAGCTACAAAGGAACAACCACACGTTCGGCCACAACAGAATCATTGGAGAGGCAAGAAGCATAATCCTGGAAAGGGCATCGGAGCTAAAAGACATGCTAGGGCATATCAAACAAAAAAAACACTACCAGCTCCAATCAAAGAATGTGCCACCCCCAGAACCTCATAGACGACCTGTTCGCGCTGAAAAGATCGGAGTCGGGCCGACTAAACACGTCAGGAATTGTTAGGGACTAAACAATATTTAAAAACTATGGTCGCCAAGTCTCTTAAAAATATAGTGATAAACAGAGAAAAGATTGCATTAACAAAAAAACACTTACTTCCATTTCTGGAGAGTAAAATACGGTAAAACAACCAGACAGGGTCTTTGAATGATTGTCGTTGTTTTACAAGAGATTTCTTAAAGATTGCCTAAAGGTTCTACCCTAAAATTAAGATAAAAGGCAAAAGTGTCTCACTATTAACGTTGTGGTCTTACCTATGACGGTTATTCTTGATCTTTAACTTCCACTTGGCAGTTACCTTCGATTTCCGCATGTTTTAATTATGATCTTCTACCTACAAAATCTTATCTACAAGATTATCCACAAAAGCCAGATTCTCCCCGTCGACTGATTTGTCTGGATCAACTGGGTTAGATTTTTTCCAGGAATCCTCCATCGAGACTTAGATTTTCTCCATTCCTCTATCGAGACTGGATTAGATTTTCTCAATCGACAGGGAGAATCCTCCATTGAGACTGAATTAGATTTTCTCCATCGACGAGAAGAATCCTCTATTGAGACTGGATTAGATTTTCTCTATCGCGGAATTCTCCATCGACGAGAAGAATCCTCCTGGAGTTACATTTTTTTCCATCGACCGAGAGAATCCTTTATCGACGAAGTTAGATTTTCTCTATCATCGACTAAATCAGATTTTTCCAGTCGATTTTTATAGTGGAGACAAATTAGATTTCCTCCACATCACTATTATATTACTCTAATAAAATCACAATCGACGGCTCAAAATAATCTGGTGTAAACACGACCTAACCAACACCGAAGGGGTAGGAAATGCACAAAACCTAAGAGATAAGTGGAAACCTTCAAAGGACCTCCCGTATACGTTGAACACGGACGTAGCAACAAGACATGAGGTGCTCGATGTAGGATTAAGAGGTGTCATAAGAAACCAGAAAGGAGAGTGGATTGGAGGCTACAGTATCAAGCGGCCAACTACAAATACCCTCATAGCCGAAGCTCTATCATTCTACGAAGGGCTGACCCTTGCAAAAAACCTAGGAATTACCCACCTGGTCGTCCAAATAGATGCAGAAGTTCTACTGCATCTCTTCACTGGAAAAAGATTTCCTAACCCACCAATCGCCCCTATCGTGGAAAAATACAGGTTGTTGTGCTGTGATCTCAAGGATTACTCAATCTCCCACGTCACAAGGGAGAAAAATCAGGTGGCAGACAAACTAGCGGAAAAGGCGTTACTGCAGGAGCAGCAATCCCTCACCTACCTCTATCCTCCTGATTATATTGGAGACATTCCGTGTAATTGACATTTTGCAACGCTGTACCGAACCTAGACTATTAATCTAATTTCCCTTTCTACCAAAAAATATTTTATAGCTTAATAATAATAATTCCTACTATAATAATTTAGCTTGTCCCCCTCTATAAAGGAGGTTAGGAGTATAAGTCTCTAACTGGTGTCAAGGATCCCTGTCCTTCAAAAAAATAATGAACATTCTGTCCTATCAGATCATGGGCAATAACTTTGAGGACATTGTTTAACTACTCATCCAGGGCAAGAGACTTACAACCATGAAGTGTAGGACACTCAACGGTAAGCATGGGGTAAGCCATCTAACCATTTACATATATCAAATGAGTAACTTGTAGCATTATTGTTCTCCATAAATAACAGTTAACGATAATATTGATATGAGTACACTAAAAGCAAAGCTAAACATTATTCGAAAGCTTTTTCACTTTGCCGAAATACAGAGACAAAAACTACTGATCCAGACAACTAATGAATGAATTGCCTCTATGATAGATTCATTCATTTATCACATATTTTAGACAAAGAATGCATAAAACACTAAGAATTTGACTAATGACTTAATTCACAGTAAAAAAGATTAGTGTTACAGATCCCTAATCAATTCCCACATGGGCAAAACAAATTCAAAAGGTTAAGAAAAAGAAACCACAAAAAAATACACTAGAGGAAATCTCATTCAAATATTCAAATCTCATTCAAAAAATACACTAGAGTAATTAAATTGATTGAGATTGAAATCCTCAACGAACAAAAATAGAAGCAGCATGGTTGAAGCAAGAATATTTATTCTCCATAACCAAAGTGAAGTTAAGAGCAAGACACCAAAAGATGCATGAAGTAATCTTCAACACTCACCCAACAAAATTTAGCTAATTACAGAGAGAGCATGTCAAACAAACAACCAAATTACCTACCATTTAGAAAATTCAACAGCAGATTTTTCCGTCGAATTGTCTTATTTGACAGAAATCAGATCAATGTACTAGGTAAAATGGAAAGGCAGGCCATCTTTATGCACTGTTCAGTACTATATATATTCCTATGTTGTAATGCATTATATAAGTGAGTTTCTTGAATTGACAGGGACTTAAGGTTCCACTCCATGAATGCTACATCCACAAGCACACCTTTCATTTCTATGTACTAAATATATTCCGAATTCCAAAAGGTGAGTACCAGAATATTTTCTTGAGTTCAGAGTGCTCAATACTTGGCCCTAAACGTGGAAGAACCAGGTTTCAAAAGAAAACTGGTAAAAACATGGAGAACATCCACTAAAAAATGTTACTTTTTTTGTAAATTTAAAAGTAAAATAATAAAATTTATTTGGACGTTACTTCAAGAAACAACAAAAGCATGAAGGAGTTGGTTGATTTTTTTTTTCCACTATTTCTCAGAATTATTTAAATTTTATTTATATTTAAACAAGGGCAAGAGAGAGAAACAAATACATAAAAGAACTATGATTCTAACTCTGCCCATGAAACAAACAATTTGGACATCAATCCGGAGCTGAATATTACAAAGTTGAAAGGACAAAAAAGCTCCATACCAACGTCTCTCTCGACCTCCATTTCAATCCTCAATTTCCTTATTGCATCTTACTGCACATATTACTAAATTATCTTGTATTCCCCTTTTTTCTAATTGGAGGAAGTGGAGGCAACAGTTCTGTCCTTTAGCAGGGGTTTCCAGAACGCAACAGTAGTTCAAATCAATACAAAGAGAAGGAAGTGATAACAATAACAATAATTCAGCTGCATTAACATGATGGATTACACCTTATAAAGGGGAAATTCAACTGAAATATTGTCCCTTCGAAATTCATATACCAAAGATTTTCTTTTCTGGATTGTTGGATACAAAGGAGACAGATACTGCAGCAAAAGAAAAGTCTTTAGATTCAGACACATGCATAAACAGAACAGTTAGAAGATCCTTGATTTTTATTTTTGGACCCTCCATTGGCATGACAAACCTTAAAAACGGTAAGTAACATGCAATAAAGTTGAAGTGTGTTGCTGTAGGACCATCATGGTAAGATGAGGTTTGCAGCATCTTATCTGCAGAATTGGGAAAGTTGATACCAATCCAATCATGGCCAGGACAACAACTCCAGCAATAGTGTCAGCAAAGAGATAGGAATTCTACCGCCTCCCCATTTTTGCTAATTGACTGTTAATTACCTTGCTGCGTGGATATCACTGGGCACTGGAAATTAGTTGGGCTGCTCCTTAGTTTCTCCCTAAGTCCAAACCGCATTCTAAGGGGCAATAAATGGATATTTTACTCTACAAGGAGTCCTGCAAATTATATTGGAAATAATGATACTAGTCTAGTGTTTGAATGAAAAGAACTCTGGTTGCATCTATGCTATTTACCTAGCATAAATGGCATCTAACTACAATTACAGCTCATGTTTCCAATATAATTTACAGGACTCCTTGTCGGGTAAAATGTCCATTTATTGCCCTTAGTACGGGGTTGCACTTGGGAGAACCAAACTCAAAAGAGGCTGCAATACATCTTCCTAAATGAAGTAGCTCGGAAAGATCACAGGAATCATCCATCCCAGATTCACTTAAAAAAGATGACTGTGGATCTTTCGTATTGGAAATAATGATAAAGAAAAGAACTCTGGTTGCATTAATGCTATTTACCTAACATAAATGGCATCTAACTACAATTACAGCGCACGTTTCCAATATAATTTACAGGACTCCTAGTAGGGTAAAATGTCCATTTATTGCCCCTTAGGATGTGGGTTGGAGTTTGGACTTAGGGAGAAACTAACTCAAAGGAGGCTGCAATACATCTTTCTAAATGAAGAAGCTCAGAAAGATAACAGGAATCATCCATCCCAGATCACTTACAAGATTACTGAGGATCTTTCGTGGAAGTGATACCTGACTAAATGTTAATTGGACACAAATGGCGACATTGAGTTCAGTTTGGGCAGAAAAAGGATTATTACTGAACTCGCTTCTGGCAGTGGCAATATTTCCTTTCAAATAATTCAAAACTATTTTCTACCCCCAGTTTCCTTTCAAAAATGTACTTGAAACTCCGTGCGTGTTACTGAAATGAATAAATCTGAGAGCCGTCATCTGAAAATTTTTAAACTGCAAAATGGGAGACTTTTAATATAAAGAAATGACTCGTATCATGGAAGCTGGCCAAGCTTTGAAAAAGAAAATCAATTGGAAACTGCATATCGGTACACAATCATCCTAAGAAGGATAAGATGCTGACTGGATCAAACGTGTATCGCACATGAGTATTGACCTAATTCACTCAAACGAGGTTCACGAGATGGCTAGGTAACTTCATTTAAGAAATTGGGAATTTCAAAATGTAAGAGGCCTGTCAAAGTGCGAACAACTTGAAAAAAGCTGGCCAAGTTGCAATGATGAACAATCTCTTAAGATCATAAGTTGCAACCACTCATAATTTGGAATTTTCTTTCATAAGTTTTGCGACACAAGAACTAAGTGGTGTTTCTGCACAAATAAAGCCACAAGCCGTTTGGAGTTCTCCATATGCATATTCAGCTATTTTCAAAGAACACATGCTTTTGGATATATTACACAGAGGAATAACGTGAGAGCAACACTTCCCTCCCCCTCAATGTTATAAACATAACTCCGAATGCCAGAATGGCTTGATCACATGTTAATGCACATCAGCGATGGTGAATTCCCTATCTAATTATCACATGTTAATATCTTACCCATCAAGATAGATAAATGCAAAAGAATTCACCATCAAACAAAGCAATGTAGAACCAATTGCCAGCAAGAAGAATAAAAGAATCATTGTGGGGGCATCACCAAATATGAAATAGCATAGTGCTATTCAATCCAGAGACACATGGACAATGAACTCTGGTTCTTTGCAGAAAGAGCCATCGTTCACGGCATCTTACCATTTCCTGCCAACATAATCCTAAAAACAATTATACAGTGCATGCATCGAAACAATTACAGAACCGTTTCAAAAAGAAAATGTGGTCCTCGCATTTATAGATCAAGAGACTATGCAGTGACATTGGATTCAATGTCCATGAAGTCTCCACACACGTTTACGTCTGAAGCTATTTTTCTTATTAAACAGCCAACTTTCCTTTGCAGTCCACAGGAATTAGAACATTTCATGCTCAAGATCTGGCGTTTGAGTCCTTCCGCCAAGGACGGCAGGCTGGCCGCCTGCTGCCTCCGGTGGCCCTCCGCCGGAGTAGCTTCCTTCGACCAACCCCTCAACAGAGTTTCTAATTGCATGGCATATATTGGCCCACCATTAACTATGCTAATAGGCCCATCGAGGCCCAATTTCATGAAAAAACTTATTATTTGCACTTTCAGTAGGATCGGCTCATTCTCTGTGAAACGGATTAGAGTCTATTTTGTAACGAGAAACTAAATTCATTTCTTCTTTTTAGAAAAATAAGTAAATTTAAAAATCATTAGTATTGCGGTTAAATTTTAACCGTCAAATGATTTTGGTGAGCGTTAAATTAAATTAAAGATTTGATAATAAAAATTTAAATTATTTAAATTATTAATAAGCCCTGTTTTAACAATTAATTATTCTAACTTTATCGATTTTTAGTAATTTTAATTTAATTTTACTAAAAAACAATAATAATTTCTAATTAGTACAGTTGGAGATTGTCGAAAGAAATATTTCTATTTAAAATATTAAAAAACCTTTTCAAATAAAAATTCCCAGCAAACAAAATCCATTTAATTAATTTCATAATAATGCAGTAAAAACAAATAATGCCCAAATATAAGAAAGATTCAATTCAATCATCCTCTACATGCATCTTGATTTAAAAAAAAAAACTGTCTAACTTCATACTAAAGAGGCTTCGATCTCGATCCTCGGCTCGAAGCAGAATGCGGTCTCGAACTCTCTCACCTCTCCGTCCACGTGGCATTGCAGCAGCTCGGTCCACTCGTCCCTGCTATGGTGATACGCCACATACCTACTCCCCTCACTCGAGCTGATGCACATGAGCACAGTGCCATTGCTGCTACCAGAGCAGTTTACGTCTGCCCTCTTCCCATATAGCCCGTGCGACATTGAGGGAGGCATCGCCGTGACATGCTGCCAGCAGCGATCAGTGTTGTTAAATTTCCACATCCGAAGGTTTGCACTCTCGAAGAACTCCGATAGTAGGACAACCATGGGCTCGCCTCCACAGTCTACTATGTCGATGGAGTACTCCGAGCACAAGGGGAGGAGAGGCGGGTACTCGTCGAAGGTTCTGGTCATTAGGTTGCAGGCGACTATCTTACCGGAGGGGCTAAGGAAGTGGATGGTGTCGTGTGAATTCTTGGATGTGAGCACGGACGAGAATTGCTTCAACGGGCTCCTCAGCAGCGTGTTGGTCACAACCTCATTCCCGGACTTACTGAGGAAGTAAATCGGGTCCTCACTGTCATCCTCCTCATCAGAAACATCAGCATCATTCCGAGGAGAGTTGTTGGGATTTCTGCATAGAGCAATCTCTGTTCCCCACCTGTTTGTCTTGGAGTCAAGGACTCTGAAGTAAAGTCTTGGAATCTCGCCGAATACTAGAATGAGCCTGAAAAGGTTGGACTTCCGTCGGATCGACTGCATCGTGATTGCTTGGATGGGCTCGCAACAGTCCTCAGGGATAGGATTTCGCACATCACGGAAAGACCCCGTGATGGGATTCAGCACCACAAAATCGCCAGACCCAGTTCTGAAGCAAACCAGACCGCCTGATGACGCAACAGGCACCGAACCAGGGCGGTCCCGGAGAATTTCTGCAACGTTCAGGGATTTCCAATTCATCTCAGAAGAATCAAACATGACGGCTCCATCATGGCCTCCTCCGACTCCGCTTCTGGCCATGTAATACCACGGATCCCTCGACTGAACTTCCGCACAGGCCATCCTGAAGCTCGCGGACTCCCCTACAGCCTTCCATCTCTTGCAGACAGAACCCAAACGAAAGAACGAAGAGGCAGGCAGCCGCGAGAGGACCTTCTCGAGAATGTCCTGGTCGAGATCATCGAGAGGGAAGGCTCCGCCACAATCATCATCCCGTAACTCCAACTTCCTCTTCCGGGGCGCAGCATCAACCCACCAACTCATCCTTCTCCGGACTATTGACCTAATAACATCGTCAAAGATCAAAACTTTACCAAAACAGCAACCCGGGAAAAGGAAATACCCAACACCCAAGTCAAGATCCCCCCCTAGAAATCAAAAGGTCACCTCTTCTGTCGCTGATGGTGTCGCAGGTGAAGAACTTCCAGACGAGGGCGTGTCCGGTGAATGGGGTTTTTGGGTTGTGGAGGGGTTTGACTTTATATTGTTGTAATAAACTGGGGGGGGGGGGAGGGGGAAGCTTCTTCCTTTATGGGATGCTCTTTTGTTGGGTTGGGGTGGTGGCGTTGACGATGAAGAGAGACAGACACAATCAGGGAAAGGGAGATTAGGGGAGGATGGGATTCTGATGCCAGGCCACCACGATGTCTGGACAATAAACAAAGAAAACAACAGTTGGGTTGGGATGGGAAGTAAGCGCCAAACACACGCAGAGACACAGTACGAGTGGGAGGGGTTTTCTTATACGAAGAAGACGGACAGAAGTGAGAAGCTCGGGAGAGGGGGCCATCATCATCATCGCAAAGACACCACAACCTTCTGCAGAAATGCCCCCCCCCCCCCCCCCCCCCCCCCCCCCCCTCCCCAGAAAAGGAAAAGAGCAAAAGGTCGCCTTCAGACATACCCAACACGGCAAAGTGGGCGGGGGGGGGGGGTGCTGCAGAGTTGGCCTACAAAAGAAAATTAATAATAATAATAATAATAAAAGAAAAGAAAAGAGAAAAGAGGGGAGAGTCCCCCAGAATCCCTGCAATCTCTCTGACCTGTGCAAAATAAAAGGGTAGACCCGATTATAGGGAGTGTAAGGGAAGGGCCGACTCCACTCCACATTCTCTGCTTTTGGGCCACACTCTCGTAGCCTCGTGGAGGGAATCTTGCTTTCCATGAGTCTGTGTGTGCTTCGAGACCCCCTCGGGGCGTACTTTTTTTCCTCTTTCCCTGACTAAGCCCCTTAAGTCAAAGCTCCCCTGGAGCGTGTTGCATAAAAAAAGAGTAATAAAAGGATGAAAGAAAGTTGAACAGGTTTTATGATTATAAAAACAAAGGAGGCTGATGGGTTTTGTGGAGTTTTTTTTTAAGATAAAGCCGCTGATTGCGATCGCTTTTCTCACTCATTGGATTCTTCTTCTTGCCCAAATTCATACTCATACTCCTCGTAAAAGAAATTAGTCAAAAAAAAAAAATACAACATCATTTTGAATTGGGCCTAAAAATGTTCGACCCAAGAATCTTAATAAAGCCCAAGGCCCATCATAGCCCACAACGGTCCACGACATCCGCCCGAGCCGATCAGCCGAAACCCAACCGTCTGCGGTCCATTGTTGCTTGCTCGAGGGGAAGCTTCCCCCCGCTTCCTCCCTACGGTTAATCCCCTGTCAGGACGATTGCTCTCGGCTGCCGGTCTGTTACCGGCGACTCCCGTGTGCCTTCAAGCGAGGTGTTCGTTGCTGATAGCGTCTTAGGAAGAGAGAGGCCCGGGATGTCGATGTCGCAGAAGTTGACTTTGGGTTACGCCGCTCTGGTTGGAGGTTGGTTGGTGTACTAGTCGTCTATAGTAGGCGAGTATGAATGAGTGATGGATTTCTGACGGCGGATGGCGTGTGCTTTCGGAGGATGTTGCTCTGTCATTTTCCTTGATGTCGCTTGGATCAGCGGGATAAGGATGGAACTTGAACCAGTTCTGATAATAGAAATATGCTACATAGGTTAAAGAACCGAGTGATTTCTCTCTTTGTGGTCGATCCACTTGTTTATCTCCTTTGGTTGTTGGATGATGGTGGAAGTTGTCAACTGATGACATAGTTGGAAGAATACGTTAGCATGGCTTAAGCTGACGGGGATCATTCGGTTCCTTGGGGAATTGCGAGCTTATGCATTTTAAGTATTTCAGTTTGTGTTGTGGCAGCCGTTCTGACTCTATTCATGGTACTTGTAGTGGGTGGTGTCATGGGTTATATAAAGAGTGGAAGTGAGAAGTCTCTCTTGGCTGGAGGGCTTTCGGCGGCTACTTTATTCTATGTGTACACACAGCTCCCCTCTCACCCTGTCTTTGCAGCACCTGTTGGGCTTGGTGATTTATTTATGCCTTCTTTTATTCTGTCACTTTTGTTATTATCATTCAGATACCTGCAAAACGTAGGTTAATATGAACTGAGGAGATTAATCGAATAGGTGAAGAAAAATTGATATTTTTGTTATTAAATATTATATTTGTAATGGATGTTGGTCATCAAATTTAATTTTGTGAAACTGCAAATTTCTTGATGTCAGATCTGTGTAGTACGTTCGGCTTGAATTGTGCTATATGAAATGCTTTTGTTTGGAAGATCTGCAAGCTTGAGTTTCTAGAGAACTGCCTTATCTGTGAAACTGAGTCTCTACAGGACTTAGTTACTTGTGAAATTTTGTTGCATGAAGGTCTCATAACAGCTTCTCCTTAGAGGACGGGATGCTTTTATGATTATCCTGGATCTTCTATAATTATTGACAACTACTTCCAGTCTGTATGGAGTAGAGATTTCTTCAAGCTTGTTTTCTCATGGAATTTTTTTCTCTTGGATGATACCTCAGTAGGAGATATTTGAGCCACAATTATACTGTTCCTTTCATTGCCTACTCATTTGATTAGTTTTATCTTTTTATGACATTTTTTTGATGCAGGTGTGTCTGCCTCCCTTCTTGGGGTGATGGGCTCTCGCTTCAAGAAGTCCGGGAAGGCATTTCCAGCCGGAGTTGTTTCTCTGGTCTCACTTGTCATGACTGTCGGTTACCTACATGGAATCATTCGCAGTGCACACTGACCTGCATCTTGCTTGACTGGAGATAGATGGTCATGTCACAACTGTAGTCTCTATGATCATTCGGGTGGGTTCTCAACTCAGCCAGAATCTGGGGAAGCCGCACAACTAGGTGTGGTTTCATTGTCGTCCCCCATTTCGATGCCGAAGGAGTTGCATAAGGTGTCTTGTGTTAAATGTCCTGTAAAATGACGTATTAATTTGTAATCTCATTAAGTGTGTAGTGGGGTGGTGTTAATGACCTAGAAAATAAATTAGAATTATGACCTAATAACCAGGGTATAGTAAATGGTTTCTCTAGATCTATTCTAGGACATTATAAAAGGAGAAGCAATCTCCAAATGACGTAAGAGAGAAAAAGAGGGTGTAAGAGAAATACTCTGGTCGTAAGAAAAGCGAAAGGCTTCGCAAAGCCAAAATATCCTCTCCAAATTTCCTTCTTCCTTGTTTTCAAAAATACTTCGCTGTGTCGCAGCAGTACCGTATCATAAGCAAGAAATCACAGGAGAAGGAGACTTAATCAAAGGAGAAGAAGACTTCTAGACATGGAAACATTATAAACACAGATTGGGGGTTTTCTCGGTTTTTTCAATGTTTTTGGTTTTTTTATTTTTCGAATGTTTTTTGGTTTATCGAAGGTATAGAGGTTGTGGAGAGGTTGAGAATTAAGACACCACTGTCACCGCTATTGCCCTTGGGAGAAGCTTAGAAACTCATGGATCTCAAAGTGTTTTTTTATTTCTCCTTGTGTTTTCCAGCCTACCTTCCCTTTTGATCGAGGGGGTATTTATAATACAAGGTGAAAGAAGAAAACTAGGCGGTGGTTAAGTCACGTTGCCTTTTCTATCTTTTACGAGAAAGTCAAAAAGCCTATGAGCTAAAGGCTATTTCAAAAGCTTTACTATTCTTGCCTTCTTTTACCGACTTCTTATCCTCTGGGAATCTTATCGTCCTTTGGTGTCACCTTTGTCAAAAAGTATGTTGCCAACATCTTATCTTGAGAGATCGTCTTCATTTGTCACATGGGTGGCTTTAACAAGTTTGTCGATCTTTAATCATTCCTGGGGCGCTTGCCGTGTGGATCTGGATCGTCTAGGTCATGGTCATGTCGCTTGTTGCTGGTGGATGGTCCTGGGCCTGTGTCTGATGGTCCTGGGTTTTCATCTTCTAGATCAACCATTCTTAAAAACTCTTGGGCCAACTCATCCCAGTTTATTCGATTGTGCGAATAATGGTAAAGTGCGCACTTAAGTTCATAAACATGAGCTGGGATTGTGTCTTGGATTCGGGCTTGGATTATTTCTTCGTGAGTCAAATAATGAAATCCATTTTCTCTGCACAACTTCTGTTTTAAGAGTTCTTTGTTGGCCAGAGAGTCTTCACATTCTGAAAAACTGTCATCTATACAAAAAGTTAGGGAGTGTGGTAAATTTGCAAATTCATCAACTGTATTTATGGTAACTAAGGCTTGAAGCTCTGGATCATAGTGCCAATGTCTGCGAAACAAATAAGTTGAATAGACAGTAATTCCAGGATATTTGAAAAATTATCCTCGTGAATTTCAAACCAATTTTTTCACTGGGTTAGTGGTGCAAACCAAGATAATATCTCTGCCAGATATGAATGTGTCCTTCCATGGGGAGTATAAGTCTGGAGATTTCCCAAATAATTCAAATACTGAAGTATTTCTTCTGTTGGAAATTCTAAAGCAACTGTATGTGCATGAAAGAAATACCATAGAATCCATTTCAGCTCTTTGGGAAAAATGTCAAGCGGATGGACTGGAATAGCCTGTAAGAAGGGGTAATCTCAGATGCATTCCATCCGTCTGAAAGAACATCTGTCCATGTTTCTTGAAAATCTGTACCAAATACTTGTTCATCATGTCAGTGGTTCTTGATAACAATTCTCCAATCTGGTCATACCGAATAACTTCTGGAGGAAGTAAAGGGTACTCGTGTGGTTTGAGAACCTTGGTTGTAAACATAGCCTGTAGCTTATGATGTTCCAATAAAGCAGGATGTGCAATATCAAAAGGTCTGGATAAGAAATCTGCAACGACATTTGATGTACCTTTGATATGCCTCACTGTAAAGGAGTATTGTGAAAACCATTCTGCTAACCTTAGTAATTGTGCATTCGGTATCTTCTTCTGTTTGAACTTAAGCATAGAGCTGAATGAAGAGAAGTTACTTTCAACAATAAAATGATATCCAACCAAGTGAAAGTCAAATTTCTTTATACCATACTTGACTGCCAAAATTTCGTTGAGGGTGAAATGGTAATGTTGTTCTGCCTGATTGAATTTTCCTGATTTATATGCATAAAAATGTTTTTTACCTTCTTTCTCTTTCAATAAAATTGCTGCTCAATAAAGATCACTAGCATCTGTCTGTAGTACTCGAACTCCATCCGAAGGAATCTGTAATGGTGGAAGCAATTGTAACTGTGTCTTCAGATATTGAATTGCTTCTTTTTGGGCTTGTCCACAAGGTTGAGCATCTTTCTTTAGTTGGGCTTCAAGTGGGCTTGTATATCTGTTGATTTTAAGTACAAAATCTCTTAAGCAATTTACAATTCCCAAAAATTGTTGAACCTGTTTTATGGTTAGATGAGTGTCTGGGAATTTCAGCAGTTCCTGGGCGATGTGTGGTCCAGGATGATATTTGCCATCTGAAAGTCTCATACCAAGAAATTCAATTGAGGTTTCAAATAGTTTTACCTTTCTTTCTAAAAGCATTATTCCATAATTTTGGATTAGCTAAGCAAACTGTTTCAGCAAATTCTAATGAGATTCTTTATCAGGGCTGAATAACAGAATATCATCAATGTAAATCAAAGCTGAGGACTGTATGGGCCAAAAAATACGAGTCATTGCTTTCTGGAATAATGAAGATGCTGTTTTCAAACCGAAAGGTAAGACTGTCCATTGTGGATGCAGAATCCCGTTTTCCATCTGTCATCAGGATGTATACCTAACTGCCAAAATCCACTCTTAAGATCAAACTTAGAGAATACCTTGGCTTTGGCTAATGATGAAAACAAGGCTGTCTTGTTAGGTAGTGGAAACTTGTCATCCTGTAAGAAGTGATTCAGAGGTTGATAATTTATGACTAATATCTTCTTACCTCTTGCTTGTTCTGACCGTTTATTTATATAAAACGCTTCACATGCCCATTGTGAATTAGAATGCTCTATGAGTCCTTGCTGCAATAAAGACATACATTCTTCTTTTGCCAAATAGGAGTCAGTAGGTTTCAAGTGATTCAGAGGCTGATAATTTATGACTAATCTCTTCTTACCTCTTGCTTGTTTTGACCGTTTATTTACATAAAACGCTTCACATGCCCATTGTGAATTAGAATGCTCTATGAGTCCTTGCTGCAATAAAGACATACATTCTTCTTTTGCCAAATAGGAGTCAGTAGGTTTCATACCTGGGTAATTCGATTTAGGAGCATTGATGTCCTCGTTCTGTTTGAATGGCAATCTAATGAAGAAGTCTGGGTTTTGCCATAGAAGATTTGGGCATTTTTGCAGGAATTCAGTGTGATTTTCTACAAAGGATGATTCAAACATGTTACGTACTTTTTCAACTGGTTCAATGGAATACATCCTTGTAATTGCTGTGAAGGGCTTGAAATTTCCCTTGAATCTAATTCCTGTAGTCAGAATTATGAGATCGGGCATTTGTTGTAAGAGATCCCAACCTAAAACTAGATCTCTTTCTGGAAGATCAGTAGCAATCAAACAAGTCTTGATATTGCATATATGACATATCATAATTTTCAAAGACTTGGTTTTCAGGTGAGTATAGAACAATTCACCATATGCGGTCATGAAAGTTCTCTCTTCTGGCATTAGGAATTCAGGAGGCACTATTTTTGGATTGATCATACTTTCAGAAGCTTCTGTATCAATGAAAGCTATTGCTGGCATAGGCCTATGATATCGTGAAAAATATATTTGTACCTTTATATGAGGAGAAACATCTAAGGCTGCTATTAAAGGGATTGTTTCCTTGGGTTCTTCAGCCTTTTCTCCAAAATTTATGACTGATTCACTGGATGGTATCCTTCTGGGATATGGGGCTATGTATGGGAATCTTTCATGATGTTCTGCAGGATAAGCGGTGATTGTACAAATCCGTCTAGTATTCCGCTCTTCTGATGAGGATGATGTATAAGACTCTTTTTCAGAACCTGTTTCATTTGAGTCTATATATCCTTTAAGACAACAAACTGTTTGTAAAGACGGTTCATCATCAATAGAGAAACTGATTCAATGTCATCATTATGCAATGAAATACCAGATTATTGCTCAATCTGAGCAACCAATTTCTTTTGTCCTTTTGGACAACTCTTAGCAAAATGACCTTTCATATTGCATATGAGGCACCTGGAGGACTTCCTTTGAGGATTTCTCCTTTTCTTTATTCTTAAGAAGCGTTTCCAAAGTCTAGGAGAAGGTCTGTACCGTCTTGTCCTCTGTCCAAATTTTTCATCCTGTTTCCTTCTACTGAATTTACACCTTGGATGTTTAGTACCTGTAATACCTGAACAATCACACAAGTCTTGTTTTGTACACTTAATTTTGTACTTTGTGGACTTGTTCTGACAAACTGTGTCAAGCCACTTGTCTTGCTTAAGGAATCCTTGAATGATTTACTTCCTTTGGCATAATTCATTGAGGCCTAAGTGAATTTCCTGTTGTATCTGTCCTACTGTAAGATCAGTAATCTTCAAATGTTTGTTAGTCAAACTTTTTTCTACCATTGCTGATATTGATGAAGGTATCAAAGATAAAAATACTAGTTTTAAAGAATTGTCACCTCCAAGATTTATGAACAAGTGTAAGTGTCTTTGATAGTGTCTGTCAAGGTCTTTGAGTTTGTTCGAACAACACTTTCTTTGGAAAGACTACCCTTCCAATGATACAGCAAAGCACCACTTTCTAAACAACCTCAATAAATTTTGGTATCAGAGCGCAACACATTATGGCTACGTCTTCCAGCAGCATGTTCTTTTCCTACTCGCCCAACCAAATCCCGATCTTTGATGGAGAGCACTATGATTATTGGAGTTCGCAAATGGAGACTATCTTTCTCTCACAAGATTTGTGGAGAATCGTTGATGAAGGCTTTGAAGAAGACGATGAATTGTCAAGTGACGAAGAAGGTGTTGGAGAACAAGAAAAGAAGGCAAAAGAAAACGTGATGAAGAATACGATGGCGTTGTAGATCTTGCAACAATCCGTAAGCAAGACGATTTATCTGATACTTTATGGTCTCAAGAAGGCGAAAGAAGCATGGAGCGTGCTAAAGAAAGAATTTCCAGGCTCGGAGAAAGTTATTTCCATCAAGCTTCAAAGCTTGTGGAGGGATTTTGACAACTTGGCCATGAAAGAGTTCGAAACGGTAAAAGATTTATTTTCGAGAGTGGTTGAAATCATGAATCAAATCAAGTGTTGTGGTGATGAAGTTCCCGATAAGAAAGTTGTAGAAAAAGTGTTGAGAAGCCTGCCGCAGAAATTTGAGCACGTTGTTGCTGTGATTGAGGAAACCAAAAATCTGGGAGAAATTTCTATGTGTGAGCTAATGGATTCTCTTGAAGCACACAAAAGAAGAGTAAGTAAGTACTCTACTCTCGTTGAACAAGCTTTTCAAATGAAGTTAAATGTTTCAGAAAAGAAGTTGGAGCAGAAGAAGCGTATTGTGAACAACAGCAGAGAGTTTTATGGTCGTGGACGTGGAGGCCGTTCTCGAGGAAGAGGCAGAGGACGTACAACAAGTCAGTTCCGCAGTAGAGAAGACCATTCATAGAGTAGATCTGGAAATTCATAAGGTAGTTGTTATATTTGTAGAAAAGCTGGACATGAGTCAAAAGATTGCTAGTTCAGGTGCAAGAGATGCCGATTTTCAAATCATTCAGAACGAGATTGTTATTTTAAAGACAAGCAGCAGCAGCAGCCGCAGCAACATGTTTCTCAAAATTTGGTAAATTTTTCAAAAGAAGGAGAATCAATGCAAGCATTCTATTCTTATTTCAATGCAATGCAAGATATGAATGAAGTGTGGTTTTTGGATAGTGGCTTTAGCAATCATTTGACAGGAAATAAGGAAAACTTTGTGGAGATCGACAACAGCTACAACTCGTTGTTAGAACTTGGAGACAACAAAAATATAATGATTGAACGAAAGGGAATCGTTGATGTGAGAGCAGCAAATGGTGAAGAAAAACGGATTAATGATGTGTTTTATTCTCCAGGCATTACTCATAATCTTTTGAGCGTGGGATAAATGATGAAGAGATGTTATAATGTTACCTTTGCTGATGGTCAATGTGAGATCATTGACAAAAATGAAAAGAGGACCGATATAGTGAAAATGACGGCAAATAACTTATTTCTGTTGAAGATGAATTCGTTCCTGAATGTTGCATTGAAGAGTGAAGTTGTTGATGAAGCTCAGTTATGGCATCTGCGATATTGACATTTGAATCACAAGGGTCTAACGTTGTTGAGAGAGAGGAATATGGTCATAGGTCTTCCAAAAATCCAGCCAACAGCAACATGTGTCTGTGAAGGATGTGTGTATGGGAAGCAACATCGTCTTCCTTTTCCCAATACCTCTTGGAGAGCTAAAACCCCTCTTGAGTTGGTGCATGCTGACATTTGTGGTCAAATCCAAACTCCAACGATCGGTAACATGAGATAGTTTTTCTTATTAGTTGATGATTACACACGTATGATATGTGTATACTTTCTTGAAAAGAAATCGGAGGCTTTCATTACTTTCTTGACGACAGATCGCAGAGGAGAATTCACTTACAAGCCGTTTGTAGATTATTGCAAGCAGCAAGGCATACAACGACAGCTTACTCTCCGTAGAATGGCATTGCTGAGAGGAAGAACGGGACTATTGTTGAGATGGCTCGAAGTATGCTAAAGGCAAGGGTCTTCCAAATTCATTATGAGCCGAAACTGTGAATACAATGGCTTATATTCTTAATCGATCACCGACGAAAGCTGTTCAGAACAAGACGCCTTACGAAGCATGGCATAAGAGGAAACCCGTGGTTGATCACTTAAAGGTATTTGGTTGTGTAGCATATGCTCTTTTGATGAAGAAGAAGGAGAAGTTTGATGAGAAGAATGAGAAGCTAATCTTTGTTAGTTATAGTGAAGAATTTAAAAGGTATCATTTGTTTGACCCAAAGACTAACAATCTAGTGATTTCAAGATATGTTATTTTTTATGAGAATGCAGCGTGGAATTGGGAGAACCGATTTTCTCAGACTCAGCCAAAGTTTTCTTATCTAGAAGCACCAGCAGTAGTACCTTTCTCAAATCTCATTGATACAGAAGGAGCTAGTTCCTCAAGAGTAAATTCAGAGAATGAAGATTATGCCGATGATATGCAACCAAGGAGGTATCGCTCATTAACTGAAGTTTACGAGCAATCTAACTTTGCACTTACTACGTTTGAGCCACAGAATTTAGAAGAGGCCGCAAAACAAGAAAAGTGGAGAAATGCAATGAAGGAAGAGAAGTTTAGTATTGAGAAGAATGATACCTGGTCTCTAGTAGACCTTCCTAAAGGAAAAGAAGCAATTGGCTTGAAATGGGTGTTCAAAACAAAGTTCAATGAGAATGGAAGTGTGTAGAAGCAAAGCTCGTCCCGTAGCAAAGGGTTACTCACAACAACCCGCAGTTGATTTCACTGAGACGTTCGCCCATGTAGCCAGAATTGAGACTATTCGAAGTGCGTTTGGAGCTTGAAGTATTCCAACTTGATGTGAAGTCAGACTTTCTCAATGGAGTACTAGAAGTGGAAGTGTATGCTCAACAACAGCAGGGGTTCACTATTAAAGGACAAGAAGACAAAGTGTTTCGACTTCACAAAAGAATGGATTTGAAAGAAGTTTGGTAGAACCATCTCTCTATGTGCAGAATCGCGATGCTGATTTTCTAGTAACCTGTCTCTATGTGGATGATCTCATCTACAGCAGCACCAGCAAGACGTGTTGCTGGAGAAGTTCAAAAAGGCAATGATGGATGAATTCCAGATGACGGATCTTGGATTAATGAAGTATTTTCTGTGTTTGCAGGTGAAGCAGAGCAAATGAGAGATCATTATTTCTCAAGAGAAGTACGTTGTTGACATGTTGAAGAAAATTTGCATGGAGAACGCCAAAGCTGTAGCAACTCCAATGGCTCTTAATGAGAAGCTGCAACAGGACGATGGTGCTAAAAAGTTTGACTCGAAGATTAATAGAAGCCTGGTTGGTTCATTGATCTACCTCACCCACACAAGGGTAGATATCGTTCAAAGTGTAAGTATGCTGTCAAGATTCACGAACAATCCCACCAAAACTCATTTTATAGCAGCGAAACTTTTCTTACGTTATCTTCAAGGAACAAAAAATATTGGTTTGAAGTACACAAAAGAAGAAGACAACAACCCTGTGGGATATGTTGATAGTGATTAGGCAGGAAATGTTGATGATAGAAGAAGTACGTCAGGATATGTTTTCTGTCTTGGAACAAAACCCATCTCCTGGAGTTCGAAGAAGCAAGCTACTGTAGCGTTATCATCAGCTGAAGCAGAATATATTGCAGCAAATAAAGCAATTCGTGAAGCAGTATGGTTAAGAAGGTTATTGCTGGAGTTACAAGCAGAAGGTTGCTCATCCAACAATAGTACTTTGTAATAATCAGTCAACAATTGCTATGACGAAGAACCCCGTGTTTCATACAATGTCAAAGCATATTGAATTACGCCACCACTGTATCAGAGAAATGGTGATGAAGAAGGAGATAATTATGGAGTTTATCCATACCCAAGGCTAGCCCGCTGATGTTCTAACAAAGGCCGTGAATTTCAAGAAGCTCGAGTTGTTCAAGAAGTTTCTGAAGATTACAAATTAAGAGGGGGTGTTACATGACGTATTAATTTGCAATCTCATTAAGTGTGTAGTGGGGTGGTATTAATGGCCTAGGAAATAAATGCTTTCTCTAGATCTATCCTAGGACACTATAAAATGAAAAGCAATCTCCAAATGATGTAAGAGAGAAAAAAAAATGGTGTAAGTGAAAGACTCTGGTCGTAAGAAAAGCGAAAGGCTTCACAAAGCCAAAATATTCTCTCTAAATTTCCTTCTTTGTTGTTTCCAGAAGTACTTCACTGTATTGTAGTAGTTCCGCAAAACCCTTCCAGTGATACAGCAAAGCATCGCTTTCCAAATAACCCCAACATCTTGTTCACCAGCCTAATTATAAAAATAAAAGATTTTGAGGTTACAGAGCTCTAGATGACTCAGCCACTCTGACCAAATATTAACAAAAATCAGGGATGATATATTGTCGAAGTCGCAGCACTTCGACAACTTGAGTAAGTCATCGAGGCCTTTGTGCTTGATTCGTCAACACTTCGGCAGCTTGGTGAAGTTTTTAAGGCCTTTGGGCTTGATCATTGACATCCTTCTCACATGTTTCTTCGGTGTGTAATGTGTGTGAAGCATATGAGATGTCTTGAGGCTTGTGCATACCTCTATATATAGGGCTCCATGACCGATTTATATTAGGAAGCTAGTTATCTCATATTATGCAGCTTCATGTGAACAGCGAGCGCTATGGGCCAAAATTGACCTTGAGCTTAGTTTGACCCCAAATGCTTTTGTTTGGGTTGGGCTTGTGATCTTCATTTATGACCCAAATATATATCTTTTATGGACTCGTGTTTATAACACATTCAAATCTAAGGCCATTTTTATGAGTTGGGTTTGTAACCCATTTATAACCATATAAATTGGATAATACCCACTATGCTTAATATGAAGCCCATGATATGATTTATTATAAACAAAATTTTGATGTCTACATGTTCTACGGGTGAGAATCCTCTTGTCAAGCAGCATCGACCACAATCTAGCTAAGAGTTGATTTAGTGTCTCCCTTCGTCTTTTTCCTTTTGCAATGATGGAATATCTTGTAGGAGATCGCTTGTCAAAGTTACGCATAGGATGATAGCTTAGACTCGACAACAAAAGTTTTCTTTTATGATGCTTTTACATCATAGTTATCCTAATATATATATATGTGTGTATCTTGGTTGTGGTGTCGTCTTTAAAGGCCCTGCTTGGTTAATCTGTGGTCGTTTTGCTCACCTTCTCCATGTATGCATCTCTTTTTGTAATTCAGCATCATTGTCGCTGTTGTGGGAGAACCTTGTGCCATGAGTTTTATTTTCAACTCAGATGGTTGGTGCTCAGAATATCTCCGTAACAACTACAAGCATTTTGTTTAATTCTCCGAGTTATAAGCTTGTACTTTATCTTCCTTTCTTATGTGAATTTTCAGACAGTGCCTCATTTTGATATCACCTCCCCAGTTAAAGTCTGCAAATTAATTAAACAACTCCTCTCGGTGAGTTAAGTTGCGCTTATGGTTATTTATTGAATCATTATCTATTATTTTCTTTTGAGACATTTTCTCATCTTTAAACCTTTTAGGTTAGTTTCATTCAAATATAGAGGCCATGTTGCTAAACCCTCTACAAATGAAGCAGACCAAATGGGCGATTCAGTTGGTAGATTGGCAATTAGCCCTTCTGAAGCTATCCCTGCTATAGAACCGACTATTCAAGGAAATTCCAAGTGCAAATGCGGGATGCCATTATGTATTTGTGAAGCTCCAGGCCCTTCGATTGATTCTCTTCTTTTTCAGGTAAAGGCATGTTCACCTTATTGTGGGGATCTTTGATATGTGATGATCTTGATTATTGAATCTTCCCTTGACAGGAGAAAAATGAGTCTGTATATTCTCAGCTAAGCATAAAAACCAAAGAAAATTGATTATGTTGCAAGAAATAGATCTTCGGGCTCTTGAAGAAGATAAGCAGAGTGATGGGTCAAGAAAAGAAGAAAGACAAAAAAACATGTGCAAAGGAGGAAGAAGGAAAAAGAAGGAGAAGATGCTAGCGAAGCAGCTCAATTTTTTAATTCTTGCTACGAGTTTTCTTCTATACAACTCTCTTTTATAGTATAATTACAAGAATGGAGAAATATCTCTAGATTAAGTCTTACCGAATGATGGTTAACAAAATGATGGTGTTGTACGCACAAAGTGGTATTGGTGTTGGAGCTATATTCCAAAATAAGGTTCATCGGGAAAAAATTGACGAAATAGGGAAACAACTTTCAAAATTCGTCAAGTAATGCCCCTAAAATAATGTTAGAAACTCCGAGTTGGCCCGTGAAGAATGGAAGAATGTTCCTACCCCTAAAAATTGAGTTTTAAATTGTAAGGGTCTAGATGGTAAGTTGCTTATGATAGATACAACCTTGGTGAAATCATAAGGCCATAATTCTAAAGGTAGCTTTGAGTGGTTCATCAAAGAAAGTCCCACTTCTACAACTTGCTTGATTTTCCTCTCTACTCTTTCATTTTGTTGTGTCGTGAATGGGTAAGAAATTTAATAAATAATGTCCTGTTGTAAGAGATAAGTATGTCGTGCAAAATTCACCTCCCCAATCTAATTTTATTGATTTGACAAAAGTAGTGAATTAGGTTTGAATAAGATTCTGAAACTAGATGAATGCTTTTAATGCTTGAGATTTATCTTGAAGTAGATAGATCTAGGTGAAGCATGCATTTTCATCAATGAATAGCATAAAGGATCTATCTCCAGTGACTAATTTTACTCGTAAAGGCCCCTATGGGTATGTATGAATAAGATCAAAATGGTTTTTCTGAATTTGATAGTGAGATAGGAAATGTAGTCTATGATGATTGCTCATAACATATGTTTGAGAAAATGAAAACTCATCTAATTTGGCATTTGTTTGAAAGAGGATAAAACACAACTCAATGTCTTTCTACAAGGATGGTCTAACCTAATGTGCCACATTGACAAGTCTATAGATTATAACTGTTTTGCATAATGTATATAAGGTTTAGCATTCTGCAAAGACTGATTAGACTTAAAACTATCTTGGTTAACATGTGTGAAGTTCTTAAAGCTGAAGCAGGACGACATGAACCTGGAGTTGGACATAATAATGTGAAGTTGGGATGATTCAATGTAGAAGAGGTGGTTGAGGGCCTAGTCCTCTCTGCACTTTGCCTTGAAGTAGTACCAAGTGCATTATCTAGACCTTAACAAAGGAATCACGAGAGTGAAATTCAACAAAGACATTGTTTTCTAGGAATAATTTAGAAAAAAATGGCAAGCCTTTGACACAATTTTGGAGAGTGGAGGACTTGATGGAGATTAAGAATAGTAGAACAACTGAAGAAAGATGTCTTTCCGATGTGTGAAATCCTAAAAGATCCGTTAGAATATATTTAAATGTAATTTCAATTTAGATTCATTCTGTGAGTTGTCAGACATCGATTAGAAAGCAAGTTAGGAGTTTGGCTCTACTATATATGTACCTTGTATTTATCAATGTTTTACATAAGCACAATATATTTTTCATATACTCTTTTACATGGCATGAGAGTCGTAGGTTTCTTTAGATCTTTTCTTGTTGTTGTTCTTCCCCCTTATGTTAGATCTTTTCCTTCAACTGCTCTTCCCTCGGCTGTCGGTGTTGCCTCCTCTTTTGCTCTTGTCATTGTCGATGTTGCCCATATTCCTGTTGCTGCCCCGATCATTGTCCTTGTCTACTTTGCCCATGTTCTTGTTGCTGCCCTCGTCAATATGTAGGGATCATCTATGGTTGATACAAGACACATGTGTGTCTATCTTCGGGTTCTATGATGTAAAATATGAATTCTATTATTGTCAAGTTAGTTGGCAACAATTATTTGGTGTGGGCTCAATCATTCCATCTCTTTATTATTGTCCAGAGAAAACTGCGACAAATTATGGATCTACAATCGGCAACCAATGATATATCATATGAAGATTGGATTGTTGATTATTATTGTGTCATGATGTGGATGCTTAACAATATGGATGAGACCATATCTCTAACTGTAGTATTATTGACATCCACCAAGCAAAACTGAAGATGTATGGACATTAGAAAAATATTTCTCGAGTCTATGAGCTGTATGAGCAGTTATTTTCTCTACACCAAAATGATCAATCTCTCACAAAGTTGCTTCACTTCGTAGCTTACTTGATGAACTTGATCTTAACCAGCCAATTATTCTCAATGCCCAAATATTGTGTCAGCATTGCGAAGGACTATTTGTATCTAAATAGTGACAAAAATTTGTAGTTCAATGTTGGGCAGAGATACGATTTCAGCCTTAGCTACAACATATTCTCGAGTATTTCAACCTTAGCTACAACATACTTCCCATAGCTCATCTACAGTTTTACCCTTCTCACTGTGTTTTGTAGGATCTCAAGAGTGGGAAGATGATTGGTTTGGATCTTAAACCCGATGGTATATAATATTGTTTTGGTTCTTACGCATGCGTTATCTTATATTTTATGGCATTAAATATTTAGGTCATCCATCATTTCATAACATTTCTCAAGTTTTAGGAGAGTTTGTTCCCCTTTCTAAATTTTCGTATGAGCTTTGTCAGTTATGAAAGCACCATAGAGCTTCCTTTTTGTCTCGTTTTATGTCCAATATCAGTGTTCCTTTTGAGTTAGTACATTTTGACATTTGGGGTCTATATAGACATAAATCTGTCTAGAGATACCATTACTCGTGTCACATGGGTTCATCTTTTGCATGATAAGAGTCAAGTGCACGATGTATTACATCAATTTTATAATGAAATAAAACTCAATTTTTCCTTTGAAATAGGATGAATTTTCTCATTAGAGTTTCCCTCTCTAAAATCCCCATAACCAAAAATGCTCAAGTCAAACTCACCCCACCACCCAAACTCCCTACTGTCAGCAAGCATAACCATACATAAACCCCGAACCAAAGAGCTCCAATGATCACCCTTCATTTGCCCCCAATAGCCACAAAAACCCCATTACCGACACCAACTCTTACAAGAAGGCTCTACTAGAACTCGATTCCTCCAAAGACGCAAATCGAGAGGGACAACTAACCATTACTCGCCCCAGTTAGACATCACAAGAGGAAATGATCCCTCTCCAGAACAAAGGTATTGCCACATTAGTGTTCTCGAAAGAGGAGCTCCCCCCCACATTATGCTAAATGGAGGACAACGGACATAATCAAACCATTGGGCTCAATCATCAACCCAAAGACCCTCACATAGAAGTTAATGAGAATATGGAGGAAACGTCTTGCCTTCACCACTCATCCACTAGGTTCGAGTTTCCTACTAGTGGGACTATTCAACGACAAAATATATGGACTTCATACTTGATGTAAGGCCGTTGTTTTTCAATGGGATCCTCTTAACCGTAAAGAAATGGGAACCAACGTTCAATCCGCAAATAGCAACACTAGGATCTACCCTAGCATGAATCGGACTTCCTCATTTCCCAATCGAATTCTACAATAGAGAAAGTATATGGAAAATAAGGGGAACAATAGGAAACTAGTCAAGATAAAATATAAAACTAGCTACCTGGACATGATCAGCCTAGTCGTATCTGCATCTTGGACGAGCCCCCTACCAATAGACTTGAAGTTGGATGTGCAAACAGGAGCCATCCACATGCATCTAATGTAGAAGGCCAATAATTCATCTGCAATATTTGCAACATGATTGCCATCGGTTTCCACCATTGCAACCATGCTTCGCCAACCAATGAGAAGCGCCAGCCAGAAACTCCGACAGTAAGGTCTAGCTTTGACGAGTGGCAGGGAGTTCGGCCCGAAAAGGGAAAATTATTCAAATTTAAAAAAGCGCATGATCAAAAAAGGGAAATTATTCTAAATCACAAGGCGAGCTCATATGCCAAAGTCAAACAAAGATATGTGTCCTAAGAAGCATCAGAGGGGAGAATTTAGCAAGAGAAATATGGAAAAGAAACCTAAGAAGATAAAGGAAGGAAAAGTTATCCTTGTAGTTGTGAGCCAAAAAAGGAACCGATAAGGGAAACTAGCTGAAGATGCAGGCAATGGATTATCACCTGCCAATCCAACAACCGAGTCAAGCAGCATAGACCCGAAGCATGATAGAGGGAAGAAAATTATCTTGAGCTCTAACATCTAAAAGGCAGATACATTTCCAACTGTAAGTCACAACAGTCAAGCAACAGGAAATCCTCATAACACCCATTTCTGCCACTTTCCCATCAACGGCACTTATGCATTACCACCACAATAAATAAGGAGATTCCTACACCCACCATAGTTGTTGCAAGGAGAAGGGAGTCATTTTCCTCAAACTCTATAGATTCCATTATAAAAGAAAACTCAAACACCACCTACTTGTACGTCTCCCCGTTGTTGGTCTGCACAATAAAGGCCCCCTTAATAGTGGAGTTAATCCCACATATTATAAATTTTTGCATGAGGATATTCAGCTCTCCAAGGAGAGTGTTATGTCCCCAGAACTCGTAAAATTGACATCAATAGATTCATACAGGTAGATCGAAAAATTCCTTAATGCGGTTGCCATGGAAGCTGAAATACTAACAAGTATCTTTCTCCAGTTCTCTCCACCCATGAAGATCCTAATTGGGAATTTAGGAGCGCTTCTAACCCAAGCTTCATGAGGCACTTCTGGGACCTTTATCACCAATATAAGCTTATCTTGTCGGTCATAATGGAAACAAGAATTATTGGAGACAATGCGACATCAATAGTACGAAATCTAAGGTATTGGGGTTTCCTCTGCTCAAACTCCACAGTTTGAGGGTTGGCCTAGGGATCCTTTAGGACCCGACACTTCTAGGCTTGGAGGAATTAGTCAACGCTAGAAAGAGATCCATGTTGAGGTCATACTACCATCCTCGCCCCCTTGGTTGATTTCAGTTATTTATGATAGTCTTAAGAGTAGGAAAATAGATCTAGTTTGGTACAATTGTTAAGCCATAGCAAATATCATTAGCCATCCATGGTTGATGGTGGATGACTTTAACAATATCTTAGACGCAACTTAAAAGATAGGAGGGATTAGAGTATCAGTTGCCCAAACAGGAAGCTTACTAGATTATCTTGAATATTGTTCAATGATGGACTTAGGCTACACGAGCCCTCGCATCACCTGGTGCAACAAGAAAATATAAGGTCGTATTTCACAAAGGCTAGACAGAGTTGTGGACAACATTGAATGGTTGAATCTACACCATGAAGCTCAAGTTAGACACCTGCCTAGAAGCCATTCAGACCACAGACCATTGTTATTACAACTTCAGAAAATGCTCATGTATACTAAGATCTTTTAGGCTACAAACAAACTAAGTAACACACACAGATATGCCAAATATTGCGACGACAATATGGACTGACGAGGACAACTTATACGGCCAAGCCACAAAGGTTTTCCCAAGAGCATGTAATAATATGAAACAAAGAAACTTCTAGGAATATTTGGCACAAGAAGAGAAGGTTGCAACCTAGATTAGAGGGTATCGAGATCTAGAGAGCAAGGAGTCAATCTTCTTAAGGAACCTAGAGAAAGAGTTGATTTTAGAATACAACATCATCCTAATACAAGAAGAGCAACTATGGTTTATGAAATCCAGAGTAAAGTGGATCCTAGAAGGAGAAAGGAACACCAAATACTTTCATGCAACTACCATCACAAGGTGAAGATCAAACAAAATTCTTAGTCTCAAAATAGATAACACATGGACAGAGGAGTCGAGGGAACTTGAAAACAACATTAGATTACCCTTCCGAAGTAGATACACATCACCACACATAGATGACCCCCCACTACTTGCTCTAGAAGCCCCTCCCCGACATGCCACCAGTAAACCCCCTCAGTACACTACTCACTAGAACGATAATGTGATGAGACAAAATTGAAGGCATCTCTTTTCTCCCTAAACCCAACCAAAGCTTTAGGGCTGGACGACCTCAACCAATTTTCTTCCAAAAGTTTTGGAGAATAATGAAAGGCTCAATAATTACATTGGCAAGAGGAATTTTCAGCATAAGACAGCTATCCAAGGAGCATGGAGGCACATCTATAGTATTAATACCAAAAACCAAGAGCCTAGAAATGATCAACCTACTTAGATCGGTATCCTTATGCAATACGAGTTATGAAGTCTTCTCTAAAATACAAGTCTGCAGGCTAAAACTGATCACGAATGACTTTATATGCCCATATTCGAGCAGTTTCCTCCTTGGAAGGAGAGCTAGCGATAACTACATCAAAGCTCATGAAATCTTACACATAATCAATACCAAAAAGGGGATAAAGGTTGTTCTGCCATCCAAGTAGACAAGAACAAGGCATTTGACTAACTAGAATAAAGATTCATAGATGGAATTTTGCACATCTTCAACTTTCCACAAGGAATGATGATCTTAAGCTACATATAAAACGCAACCTATAATATTCTTTTCAATGGCGGCACTTCAAACCTTTTACCTATCAAGAGGCATCGGCAAAGAGGCCTCATATCTCTCTACCTATTCATATTATGCCTAGAATTCCTAGGGTTCATCATTCAGTATGAATGCATATTACGCAATTAGAGGAAAGCTCTGGCAAGTCGAGAAGACCCCTTCTTCTCGCATCTCTTTTTCTCATATGACTAATTTTTATTTTGGGAAGCTTCGATGAGGAATGTTATATTCATTAAAAGAGAAAATTTGTAATCGGCAACAAGTGAATACAGAGAAGAGCTAAATCCTCTTCTCGGCAAATGTCGGCAAGAGAATGGCAAAGAAAATTTCTAAAAAGATAGTTTCCAGATCACTAGCAATCTAGGAAACTACTTGGGTTTCCCACTTCGGTTTGGGCAGTTAATGGTGGTTTGTATAGTTCAGTCTTGAGAGGGTGAGGAATAAACTAGCAGGATGGCGGTGTAAACTACTATCCGTAGGTACTTCGGTTTGTACAGTTAATGCCAACTCTTAACCACTGGAAAACCTTCCTTTAGCTCTGTTGGTGGAGAAGATAACCCACAAGGGACCTGCTATATACTATAAGTCTAACTTCACATATGTTTTTTCCAATATGCGAGTGGGAACAATAATCTACATTACATACCTTAAGGGATTGCCCATTATCTCAAGTCGTCTATCACATAGTCCCCTAGGATCTTTAGCATCCTACTCCGCTAAACCCGTGCAACAATAGCTCAATGGTAACCTAAACACGAATGAAGCCAGATTATGTAAGCACAAAGGAATAATGGAATATCTTTTTCACGTCAATCATATGGCAGCTTTGGTTGCAAGGGAACCACTAAGTTTTTGGTAAAAAGATGAGAAACAAAGAGGCACAAACATAAATTCTAGAAAGGGTATCAAAACTTCAAGCACTCTTATGCCACAATAAGCACAAAGGTGCAACCAACTTTGACCTAAGTCTCATGTTCTTTTGACATGTAACCCTGATTTTCGAACCTTTTTAATGAGTCTATCTATATATTTTTTCTAAAGATACTCAATTTGAAGTTTCCATTATTAAAGTGTTGTGTATTGACAATGCACTAGAATATAGTGCAAAATTATATTTCTTCATTTTGTTTTGCCCACGATATTTTTCATCAAACTACATATTCATATATTTCTAACAAAACAGAGTTATTGAACGCAAACATCGTCATTTGTTAGATGACGCAAGCACTATTTTTGTTCAAATGCATGTCCCCTGTCACTTTTGGGCTAATGCAATTGTCACTACTTATCATCTTATCAACCACATGCCTTCTTCTGCTTTACATGGTCGTATTCCTTTTTAATGTCTTCTCCCTTCAAAATCATTATTTTCAGTTTTACCATGAGTTTTTAGATGTATCTATTTCGTTCATAATTATCACTTAAGACCAGATAAATTGGCTCCTCGAGTGGTAAAATGTGTTTTCGTAGGATACTCTCACACTAGAAAATGATATAAATGTTTATATCTATCTTTGAGTCGATATTTTGTTTATGCTTTTTAATCTCAAATATATTTTAATTTTCCAAAATTGGATCTTATTCCTCTTATACCTCTCCCAATACCATGCTCTCTTCCACTAGTTCCTTCATTATATGTTCTTTCTATGCCTTTGACACCAGTGTCCCCACCATTGTGAGTTTATACTAGTCGTTCACTAGCATCCTCCCGTTTTGGTTAATCCTTCAAGAACATCAATGCCAGTTCCACTTTCTGACCTTGATCTCCCTGTTGCTCCACAAAAAAGTAAACATTCTACTCAACATCTCATTTCTAAATTTGTCTCGACAAACGTCATTCCACCTTCTCGAGATCATTTGCCTTGTTTTTATCTACTATCTTTATTTTAAGGAACTACTATCTTGCTTAGAAACTACTAGGATGAAGAGTTGAGTGCTCTGGTTCCGTGTGGAACATGGTTCATCCCTTCAAGGGTTGACATCATTGGATGTCGGCGGGTGTTTACAATGAAATATAAGCATGATGGTATCGTTGATCGTCACAGAGCTCGACTTGTTGCTAAAGGCTATTATCAAACCTATGGCATTGATTATATGAAGACATTCTCTCTAATTGCCCGCTTTAACTCCATACACATTCGATTCTTTGTTGCTATCAACTTGAAATGGTCTAGGTTGTAATTAGATGTTAAGAATGCTTTTTTCTTATGGAGATGTTTTGAAGGATGTGTATATAGAGCAACCTCCTAGGTGTTTTGGTGGTTTATGTAAATGATATTCTATTAAGAGGAAGTGGCAATACTCATATTTTTCAAACATGAGGTTTTTTTCAAACTCAGTTTGTAAATAAAAATTTGGGAAAACCAAAATATTTTCTTAGTGTGAAATTATTGCATAGCAATAATGGTGTTATATTGTCTTAAAAGAAATATTCATTTGATTTGCTAAAAGAGATATGTCTCATTGATTGCAAACCACAGCTCACCCCAATTGAACCTAACTCGGAGTTTTAGGATGATTATTCAAAATGGCTTGATAATTTAGGCAAATATCGAAGGTTAGTTGGTAAACTCATATGCTTGACAATCACACGTACGAAAATCACCTTTGTTGCAAGTGTAGTTAGTCAATTTATGCAAAAGCCTCGGAAGATCCATTGGAAGGCTGATATGCATACTCACCAGGAAAAGTTTTGCTTTACAAAGTCCATGGTCATTTGAAGGTTGAAGGATATTCAAATCTAGGGTATGTAGGAGATAAGAAGGATCACCATTCAACGTCTGATTATTGCATATTTGTTGTGGTAATAGGTAAATTAGAGCACTAAGAATGTGGTGTCCAGATTAAGTGTAGAAGCGGAGTATCGTACAATGGCTCATGCAAAATGTGAGTTATTATGGGTCAGAAATCTTCTGGGTGAACTTGGCGTTTATGTGTCTATTCATATGCAACAAATGTGGTGTGATCAGGATACCATTCATATTGTCAAAAATTCAGTATTTCATGATAGGACCAAGCATGAGGAGGTAATTTTGTTCGGAATACGGTGATAAATGGAACTATTGAGACTCCGTTCATTTGATTGGGACAATAATTAGTAGATATCTTCACCAAGGGGTTGATGTTAAGGGTGTTCAATGCGTTACGTAACAAGCTTAGCATATATGATGTATATGCTCCAGCTTGAGGGAGGTGTCATAATGTATTTAGACATAATTTCAGTTTATATTCAATTTTGTGAGTTGTCCCACATCGGTTAGAATGTATATTAGGAGTTAGACTCTACATATATACCTTATACTTATCAATTATACACCCATACTTTTTTACAAGAACATCATTACCAACCATGACAGTGAACTCACCAAGGTAAGGTCTTATAAATTGGGGATCCTCAATAACTGAGGTCACATGATGTGTGGCTTCTGAATCAAGAATACGATTTCTTTTGAACGATTTCTCCTAGTTTGTAGGTATGGTGTTGAAAGGCTAGTTAGGTTAATGACGATTCTGAGTAGGATGTGGTTGGTTAGGTGAATGATGGTTCTGAGTAGGATAAGTGTAGCACATGTAGTGGTTTGGTATAATAGGATGAGTGTATGTCTGAATTGATTGGATGAAATATTGGTTTTATGGGTCCTGTTGTACATTGGTGTAATGTGTTTGAGGTTGGTAACAGATAATCTATCGTTGATAGTAATACAAAGCGTTATGACTAGTCATAAAACACAGTTGACACTTAAGTTTAGGTATAAATGTAGTTTTGTCACCCCACCTCCTAGCGTTGAAGATTATAAAAAGTAGGTCCAGCAGAGAATTATAAGATGCTGGTTTGGTTGGTTGCCTACCTAAGAGCCATCTTTGGTGTGTTGGTGATGATGTTTGATAGGTTTAACTAGTTCGGGAATTTTGGTGATGTGGAGATCTTTGGTTTGTATGACATTGAGATGAGGCATAACTGAAAGTGCACCTACACCAGATTAAAGAGTAAGTTGTTGAATTGATGACATTGAGTGAAGAGTCGAATGTTGGATCTCAGGTAAAATATGTCTTCTCTCCAATCTCATATCAAGTTTAAATGCAGGTTTTGTACTTCACCAATAAATAGTTATGTAGGTTTTATTATGATTGCATTAATTATAGAGACATATTTGGTAGGTAATCCCTCGTCTTGCACCATATATAATTTCTATACTTCATAAGTTCACCAACTGTCACTAATTGATCAGCAAGATGTTTCAACACATTAAGGTATTGTTGCATACTCTTCTTATTTCTCGTCAATTGTTGCCTATCCATTCTTAAATTTATATACTTTAGATGTTGAGCTTGATTCATACCAGTGTTGTCAAGGCGCTAAGGCGCACCCAAGGCGCAAATACTCCCTATCGCCCGAGGCGCAAGGCGTAGTGCTCGAGGCGCGCCTTTGCGACAAAGGCGGATATGTAGAAAAATGTCCAAATCCAAGTTTAAAAGAGTCTAACAAATTCTCAACAAAATGACATAAAGAAATCCATTAAAAGATCCATAATAAAATGACATCAAAATAAAACTAACTAATAATCTAAATCATCCTCGTGAGTCTCGTCAACATAAGTGCAATCTTCATAATCATTATTTTCATCCAAATTCCCTTCGATCTCCTCATGGACGTCGGCATGGGCTTCATCATCATCATCAAGTAACCTCAAACTAGTTGAAGCCTTGGTCGTTCTCACAACTTCGTTAACAGCCGACGCACTCTTAACTGCACCCCATGTCAATGTTTCTCCGCTGAAAACTAAGTCATCACCCGCATCTTCTTCCATCTCGCCAACAAGCCATTCATTACAATAATCAATACTATCCAAAGAAAGATGATCAATCACATCATGAGCATTATATCTCTCTTTCAACTTCTGGTTATACTTGACGTAGACAAGGTCAAGTAACCTTTGATGCTCAAGTCGGTTCCTCTTCTTTGTATGAATCTGTATAATAATATAAGGATTTTCGAAAAGCTCATAATAATAAATGAGAATTCTTTCACATTAACGGTACGAATAATGACTTACTTGCTCAAATGTACTCCAATTACGCTCACATCCAGTCGCGCTACATGTCAAACTCAATATTCGAATAGCAAGTCGTTGAAGATTAGGTGTATCACCACCAAAGAGATTCCATCGCTCCGATGTAAATACAAATTGTTCATTTCGATAAGTTTCATCAAACAACAATGTCAACAAACATGTTCAATGAACATGCTACCCTTCGCTGAATTGACCAAAAAGTTGATCAAAGTTCGGCCTCTTTTGTCTGTCCACCCATCAGACATTATTGAACAGCCATATTGCATCCGACATTCAACGTGGTCTTTCATCAGTTCCTTAGTGTACTCAATCTCTTTATCGAGAAACGTAACCCGCGCTTCATGGTAGCTCGGCGGCTTCAAGTTAGGGCCATATCTCCCTATATCTTCGATCATCTTAGCGAAGCTCGGAGACCGCACGGCATTAAAAGGAATGCCCTCTTGATATAACCATCTGCAAATGCTTTGAACGGTCCTATTTCTCACCTCTTTATCGAAAGCATCCACCACACTCTTTTGTTTAAACTTCCCCTTCTCCATTAGGAAAATTTCCATTGGCCCCTTCCCCTTACTTGTACTCTGATTTACTTCCCCGCTCGATCCAACATGTCTTTTCGAAGGAATAGAAGATGATCTTTCTTCTATCACAATATCATCACCAATATGGGGCATCTGGGATGGAACAGATCCAGTACTGCCAATTGAATCTAGTCGTGTCCGTTTTGCTTCCTCTATCTTATTTCGCAATTCATCCCTCACATCCTCAGGACATTTAGTGCATGATTTTGCATTTCTAAATGATCATATTTGAGATGAATGCCACCTTTGGACACGTATCCACAAAACATACATGTGACCACGTTCGAATCATGTGGATCCTTCAACAAGTTGTACTTCCATCCAATGTCTCTTTTCATTGATTTGGAAGCTGCGGATGAATCCATTCCTAAAAGAACCAACGAATAATCCATTGCTAAGTTAAAATCCAGTTTAACAAAATCCTTTCCAATCATGATTCAAACAAAATTTAGTTCGGTAAAGGTTGAACAAAATTCAGTTTGGCAAAGGCAGAACAAAATCCAGTTCAGCAAATGTAGAACAAAATCCAGTTCACAAAGGCAGAACACCTTTCCAATCCTGATAACAAATCCAGTTTGACAAAATCCAGTTCGGCAAAGGCAAACAATAACACCAATCCTTTCCAATCCCGATTCAACATTCAAGATTCAGGAGGCTACGACGACCGGGACAGGCAGCAGACGAGGGAGAGGTGGCTGACTGGGGGACAGGAGCAGGCGGCTGACCGAGGGAGAGGAGCAGGCGGCTGACGCGGTTGACCGGGGAAGAGGAGCACGCGGCTGACCTTGAGCGGGCGGCTGACGCGGCTGACCGAGAGAGGAAGTGGGCGTCGCGGGCAGAAGGGGGTTCGGTGCAGAAGGCAGGAGAAAAACAATCTGTGATGAGGAATACCGGTTCAGGATAGGGCTTTTTACAATCGGCGCCTTTTGTAGCGCCTTGCACCCGATATGAGGCGCATGCCTGGGGCACGCCTTTAATAACACTGATTCATGCCTGTTGCAGAGTATTTACCATACTTTATTTGTACTCATATAGCTCACCAATTGTAAGAGGGGTTTAGGGGATAGAGATGCGAAAATAAAGCACATAACTCACGTATTTTTCATTGTCACAACTTATATTCATGGTTAACTTCTGTCGAGTTGATGTCTAGAAACTTAGCTGGAGGTATAATTTTTCCATTGATAAATTCCTCATACATTCATGTTATAATGGTCGCCCGTATATGTCCCTTCCATAGAGTATAGGTACTGCCATCTAGCTTTAGAGTTGAGGCGAATATTCCTAATGAAAGTTAACTGAGATTTGGAATATGTAGTAGTACAGGCTGATGTAGCAGACAAGATAGATGGAAAAATAGAAGGGTTTTGAGTAGCCCTAACATGAGGATATGAGAAAGGATGACTAAGTGAGGTAGGAGCTTTTTCAGTCTTAGTCTGAACTTTTCTTTGACTTCAAGTTGATACAAGCACACTTTCAAACTTTGGGCTCTGATTTTATGTAGAAGATGGAAGTAGAATGATGGGTCACGATTAGAAGAAGGATGAAAAACAGGTATAAGGGAGGAAGATGAAGACGGAGAAGTTGCAAGCGAAGCAGCTCAATTTTTTAATTCTTAGTACAAGTTTTCTAATGTACAACTCTCTTTTATATATAATTATAAGAATGGAAAATATATCTAGACTAACCTTAATCAAATGATGGTATTGACTAGCAAAATACGTTGATGATATTTAGTTTGATAACGGAGTTTAGGTATTGATTTGTAAATGTGGTCGCAATACAAAAAGTAAAAAACAGAGATCGCATAAAACACTTCAGATTGAGGAAAATGAACTTATGAATGCCATTGATGAGTCTAAGAAAAAAGATTACAAGTGTGTTGAAAAGCAAACAATAAGGTGGCACTTCAATGTCTGGCAATTGCGTGCCTCTTCACATCTAAAGAAAAATCCTATTGAGAAAGCTAACCCTAACCAATCCCTTGAAAATAAAAACAACCTACATGTCTAACAGTCGCAGTCATCCTACGTCTTCGAATTTTCCTCATGCCTGATCCTTATGCCATGTGCACTTCAGCCTTCGCTTGATCGCGACCCCTAGCGTCCTTCACCGAATGACTATTTCGCTCATTAGTCCTCGTTCGATCGTTCGCCCCTGGCATCCTTCGTTGAATGACCATTTCGCCCATAAGCCTTTGGTTAATATGTTTCCTTGGCCACCTCACTTAAACAACCTTAAGAAGGCCCAAATTAGCCCAACGACCCTTTCCATCCTTTTGACTATTGGGCTTCTGGCCCCCTTTTATTCTTAAACCCTACAGAGGCCTATGGTCCAAAATTTTGTTGCCTGAACATATGGCTAACAGAATAGAATGGTGGTGTTGTGATGATAGAGTGGTGTTAATGTTGGATTTCATACAGTTTGTTACATTTGTCCTTATCTTCATAACAATTGGGATGACATATTAAATTGGTCATGGACTTCATATTAGGCTTAGTGTTGGTCTCTCTGTCTCTCTCTGTATTTCCTCTAGTTTGATAGTGGAGTGGGCATGCCATATTTTCAAGTAATAAAAATTCACGTGTCTATTAGCTTAAACTATGGATGAATCTGCTAAAATTAGCCCACCTCATACAGAAAGGAGTCTTGGTAAAAATATTGCTTCAAAGAGTTTAAGAATTTCCATTGATATTTATGGGTGCCTTTTCAGGTCTAGCTTTCTTGGGTGCCTGTTGAAGATCTTTTAATGGAACCAGTTTCTTATATCTTTATTGTACTTAGGATTGTCTGTAAATTGTTAAGAAAATTGTTATTGTATCTAAACTTCACGGATTCTGTAAATAATATGTAATCATTTTATGCCCAAACAGTGGTCCTTTTTGACAAACATAAGAGAAGGTCATTGGACGTTTGTTGTTTCTTATATTCATTTTGGGAGGTCCTCTTTGAGCTCTGATCAAGTAGCCAATGACTCTTAGGACTATGTAGAGATTAGTATACCTAGGGGTGTTAATGAGCCGGGCCGGCTTGCGAACTACTTAGCCCGAGCTCAAGTAAAAAAAAAATTAAAGCTTGACAAGCTCGAGCCTAAACTTTTAATAGTCCAGCCGGGCTCGGGCTGACTTACGGACCCGACGAATGGTCTGGCCCGGCTTGACAATTTTTATAATAAATAAATAAATAGAATAAAAAATATTTGAAAAGGTTTTTTAAATAAGTATTTAAAGAGTTTTAAAGTTTTAAAGAATTTTTGAAAAAATTTAAAATATTTTCGGGCTCGGGCCAAGCTCAGTCTCAGACTCGGCCTAAAAATTTGTGGACGGGCTCGGGCCCGGGCTCGATTAAATAGAGGCAGGTCAGGCTCAGACCCGTAACTTTTATATTTGGTCTGGGCTCGGGTAGGTGGTGTCCGAGCCCGACCCGACTCATTAATTCCCGTAAGTATGCCCTATCCCATGTTATTCTTAAGGACTCAGAAAAGCAATCTAGAATGATGAATGTTGCTTTTAAGAAGACTTATCAGTGAGGTAATCTGCATCTTTTTATTCGTAGATGTTCAAAAGCATGGACTCCAGAAAAGCAAACAAAAAGTCATGGTTTGTTGTGCATGTCCTTTTTAACTTGCAGAGAATGGATTGTTGAGAGTAAAATGGACAGTGTATCTGATTTTTATTGATTTACTTTGATATAAGAACTAGAACTTTAGTATACCACTGTTTCCTCGAAGAGCATACACAAGGGATGTCCTTGTTGCATCGGTAACTCATTTTCCCAAATACTGCTCAATCGGATTAATAAGAATTTATGTTCATTCATAGGTTGTTGTGAGTTTTGTTTCAGGCCGAAATATTTAATCGTACAAATATTGTCTTCATCGTATTCGACCACAGAACAAGCCCGGGCTACAAAAATACTTAGTCATCACATTTCTTGTTTGCAAGTTAAACCTCCATACATCGCAATCAAATCGTGACGAACCCATCGGGTTCAAGAAGAGAAAGAAAAAGAGGAACAGAAGAGGAAGAAATGAGAATTTCTAGAGAAAAAAAAAAGAAGGAAGAGGAAGAAAGGAGAATTTCAATTGATGAATTACATATAGATGTCTTAAAAATTTTCTAGAGATTCTACCCTAAAATTAAGACAAAAGTGTTTGAATATGTATGTTTGTTGATGTAGAGAATCTTGATCGACGGTTATCCTGGATTCTTCAATTTCCACAAGTTTTTGCAAAATCTTATCTTCAATATGTTATTTTCAAGAGTATCCATAAAACCAAATTATCCCTCGAGTAATTTGTCTGGACGGGTTTAATTTTCTCCATATTAGATTCTCCGACTACTGTGTTAGATTTTTTTCATGGATTAAATAGATTCTCTTAGTGGATTATTACTATGATAAGATTTTTGCCGTTAATTATTTTGAAAAACTAGATTTTCCTTTAATAAACTTACCTTTTTTATAATCTTGAATTGTGTTTTACTCTAACCACCGTTGACGGTCATAAATTATGCGGTGTAAACATGTTTGCGAAGGGAAACTCCACTGGATTTGAGCACAGCTACCTTGCAGTACAAAATGCTAACAGAAGATAAGAAAGGGCGAGTAAGGATATGTGCTCAGTTACCGGGGGACGTCCCACTTGCTTTGATCAGATATTCGTCTTTCCTTCGCTGATGCATTGATGTGTTCTCGGATCCAGCATTTCGGGATCTTGAAGAGTTTATTTATGTGAACATGACAGTGTTGGAATTTACTTTTGGTTATGTAACTTTTTCTTTTCTCTGTTTGGCATTAAAAAAAGTCAACATATAATATAATTAATCACAGACAAATTAATGTTTAAGCAAAGGTGTAGTGTATGAGTCCGAGACACAGGGATAGACAGGTAAAATTTTAAATTTTGTAAATATAAAATATAGAAAAGAAATTGACTATCGATCACCAGGAACCGCATCGTTCGCATGCAGTGGAATACCACTAAAACAATAAGGGGTAAATCTAACTTCCACCCAGCTAAATGTTATATTTCTTAAAGTATAATAATAATTTTTAAAATTTATGAGTTTGGTTTTTTAAAAGCGTCGGCATTTTTTATGTATACCGAGTTATTCTTTAAAAAATTAAGGAAATCGCTCTTTTAGACATCGAATTATTCACAAATAAAGCGGTCTATTAGAAAATTATTTTTTATAATACCCAATTGATAAATTTTAGGCAAATTATCGATATTTAGCCCAAACTATTGGCCAACTTTACGTTTTGCCATATCGTTTAAAAATTTTTGAATTTGGCCTTATTTCAATTTTACTTTTCAATTTGGCCTTATTCGTAACGGACGTTAGGAGGAGCCGACGTGTCACTAACGTCTGTAATATTATGTCTACGTAGTCTTCTGACATGTAGTTATGCCTCCACGTCACCACACCCACTCCCCGCCCCACCCCCCTCCCCCTGCCTCCACACCCACGGCCCCCCCTCCCCCTCGCCACCACACCCACTCCCGCCCTTTCCCCCTCGCCACATGCAAAATTATATTGTTATATAATTTTGTCACCAACTTTTGTTTTTATTTTGATTTTGGCCAATCATGAATTTCTTCTAGCGAAAACCAAACAAGGCCTTAATAGACAATTTTCATTTATCGACTAAAAAGAAAAAAAAATTAAAAAAATAAGAAATAATATTGAAACCTTTCATTTGTTTTTTTATTATAAAATTTTGATGAACAAATCAAGTGAATTGAAAGCCGAAGTTAACGATAGTTGCTGATGTTGTTACAAAATATGAAAAATCGATGAATTCGGATGATGTTCTATTAGGGGGCGACTATTGCGGATAAAGTGGATTATGAGACGAATGAATGAGATGTCGAAACTCTACTATTATAGGACACATGTTAGACTATATTAAGGCCTTGTTTGGTTTTCGCTAGAAGAAATTCATGATTGACCAAAATCAAAATAAAAACAAAAGTTGGTGATAAAATTATATAACAAACTAATTAATGTCAAAATAGAAAGTTGGCTCAAAGTTGAGGCCATAATATTATATTTTGCCTTTTCAATTTTATCTTGGAACAAAACTACTTCCAATCGCACCCTCCCTCCATTCCCGGACACATCCTCTCAACATTTCTTCCTCGATCCTCTCCCAGATCTCCGATCCCGGGGTTCCCGGCGAGGTAACCTGATCGGAGATCAGCTTTCTCGCCGTCCCCCGAGTTCGATCCCTGCTCAGATCTCTGCTCAATTGGCTTTTGATTCGGCGTTTGTTTCTTTTCAGAGTTTGGGGTGTGTTTGAGAGGGAACAGGCGCTTGTGCGGGCCATGGCGGGGGCAGCTGGCGGATTCGTGACCCGGGCCTTTGAGTCGATTCTCAAGGAGTGCTCGAGCGCCAGGAAGTACCCTGACCTTCAATCCGCCGTTAATTCCTACCTGGGTGAGTTCAGGGATTTTGGCTGGAGAAATTGAAGGGGTAGGATTTTGGTTAGGCTGGAGGGAGGAGTGGTTTGTGGTAGGATTTTGGTGAATGAGCTGTCGAAGAATCACTGGCTTTGGTTTTTTGTTTGAGGGAACTGACCGGCAGTTTTGGCTGAAAGCTGAGTCTCCCTAGGGTGTTGTTGCTGCTTCTAATTGGGTGACTGTGTAGTTGTTGTTGGGAGAGATGTTGAACAGTGTAGTCGTGATCTGGGGGAGAAAAGATGTTCGCACCCAGGAAATTGTTGAGGCCAACATGGACGGGGATATTCATGGGTGCTATAAAAGGTTTTGGGTTTAGTTTTGAAATGGAAGGGGTTGAGTGATGGATTATAGTCATCTTCTCCTGATTTTGTAGTTTCCAGTGGCCCTATATATGATCCAGAATATCACTGAATTTTGCTTCTGCCCTTTATTTGTGTTTAAAAGGACAATGAAACATGTTTAACTTGTGTCTTCTTGGGAAATTCTTAATTAGTTCTAATTCTTGATGTCTTTTTGTTTTCTTTGTTCTACAGCTGCAAAAGACAATGATCAGCATGCTGTTAATATTGACCCAAAAATGGCTTCATCATCAGCTCCTGCCAGGTATTTTTCTTAAATGCATGGGCAGTTGTTCTGTCTCATCCTGATTTTATCACCCAAAGTACTTGAAGTTGCAAATATTATTTTCCAGTGTGTTGTTCTAGTGGATGAGACACGGAAGGACTGGATGCTACTTAAGATGTGTGGGCAAAAGAATAGTGGATGGTGTTCAATGATTAGATGATAATAATGACTGAGCGTGCTGTTATGATCAAGGATTGAGGAGCTTCTTTAAGCAAGATCTTTAAAAGTCTGGGGTCAATATTGTAAAAAATGGAGAAAGATGGATTAGAAATCAAATGAACTTGTTCTTTGTTGATCATTACTTCAACTTGGTCAAAGACAGGACAATCTAAGTGATGATTATGCATCTTGTGCAGTCTCTTATGGTGCTCGTGCTTCTATGACCATAAACTGCAAAAGGTGGAAAACTTTATTTTTAACACATTGTAAAGGGGGGTTCTGGCTCAGTATTCTAATGTTGCGCGTGGGTTGCTTATTTTAAAGTAATTTTGGGAACTGATGCTCTCTCCTGTGACATAGTTTGTTAGGCCTACTTATTTTTTCCTACGCTGATGGGGCTATAAAGTATGCGCTCTTCTAAAATTTACCCTGTGTATACACTTAAATCATAGTGGGAATTATTCCCGGCAGATTGTATTCACAATTTTCATCTTAATACCAACTTCAGTTGTAAACCTTTCAATGCAATCACATTATTTGTTCTAAAAATCATATGACTTTATATCCCTTGGCCTGCAAGCCGCCATTCTGTTAATTGCGTCCTTTGCTGTTGGCTTTAGTTCGGGTGAAACTGAAGGTGATGACGCTAATGAAGGAGCTGAACCTGACAAGAACCCTACAGATGATCCTGCTGATGCTGCAGGGCATGTAGAAAAGTCAGCAGTCCCAAGGGTATCTATCACAACTGCCTTGGCAAGTGCTGGACATACATTGGAGGGAGCTGAAGTTGAAATTGTTCTGACTCCATTGAGACTTGCCTTTGAGACTAAGAATATTAAAATTCTGGAACCTGCGCTGGATTGTCTTCATGTATGTAACTTCTTTACCATAACTTATTGTTTCAAGTTAATGTGGTTGCTTGCTAAATGTTAATGCCTCAGGTAGTGTTTACCTCATGCTCTTCTTAGAAATCTATTCTCAAAGTACAATACAAAATGTAGTACTTTAAGTGAAAAAGAGAGTCTCGCTGCGGAAGTCGTTACGGCTAGTCAAGTTGATTAACAAGTCATCGAGCTCGCCCTCTAGCATAAATTTCTAGTCACAGAGCCTCCTCAGCTAGTGTGAGTTAAGGATTGGATGAGGGTAGATTAAGACAACTTATCCTGGCAAATACTTGTAAATGTGATGTCTTCATGCTCAAACTGTAATTAATGGGGCAACAAATGAACCATTTTTGTCTTTGCAATTTGCACAAAGGCTAGTCGTCGTATCTACTTATCTAGCATAAATTTTATCAATGAGAAAAATTTTTGTGCCTCCAGTGGATTCTTGAGGAGTTTCCATGGAAATCATGAATTTTATTGTTCGATTGTTTGGAGGTCTTACGGGCTAACTTATACATCGGTTAATTCGATTACAGAAACTCATTGCATATGATCATTTGGAGGGAGACCCAGGCTTAGATGGTGGGAAAAACTCCCCTCTTTTCACCGATATTCTTACCATGGCTTGTGGTTGTATTGATAATTCTTCGCCTGATAGGTATCGTAAACATCTGTCAGTGATTTGGTTTTGATCTTTATTGCTTTGCCTCTAGGTATCGTAAACATCTGTCAGTGATTTGGTTTTGATCTTTATTGCTTTGCCTCTTTACTTTTTATGAACAATGTGCAGCACCATTCTTCTTGTGCTGAAGGTACTTCTCACTGCCGTGGCATCTACAAAGTTCAGAGGTCCGATTCATGTTTTTTATATTTTTGTTGTGACTTTTCTCTTCTTTTGATAATATTAATACAAGTTACTTGGGAGTTATATTATTGGGGAAATAATCTCGGTCAATAAATAACTGTGTTCTCTGTTTTCTTTCTGGCATTGCTGTGCGTGCTTGTACTTTTTTTATATAAGGGCTGTTTGTGCTTGTATATCAGGATCTGTTATTTGTAGAATCTCTGAAGTTTAACCACTAATGTAACTACTTAAAGACCTGTTTTCTCCAAGTGTAAATTCATTGAAATTCTTAAGAATTAATCAAATAGCTCTAACTTATAGCGAAATGACCTTGTGCATTTTCTGGACTTGTTTGTATTGACAATTCTGGTTCTTCATCTGTCATTTTTCTCTTCACGCAGTGCATGGGGAGCCTTTGCTGGGAGTTTTCAGAGTGTGCTATAATATTGCTCTTCACAGGTGCCATTTTGAGGTTAATGTCACACAAATTATTTACTTGAGAATATCCACTAATATAGTCTTTTTTCCTGTGCAGCAAAAATCCCATCAATCAGGCAACATCGAAGGCAATGCTGACCCAAATGATTAGCATCGTCTTTCGAAGAATGGAAATTGATCAGGTGCTTGAAGATTCAAGTTTTATATACAGACAGACATATTTGCTAATAATTAGATATTGCACTATCTTATTCCAATAATGCATGTTCAGGATAAACATATGTAGTAATTTGGAAATGATTTCAGGTGTACTTATTCCAATAATGCATGTTCAGGATAATCATATATAGTAATTTGGAAATGATTTCAGGTTTCAGGGACACCAACTTCTTCCATTTCTGGACAGCCAGAAGCGCCTGTGGAACTCAATTCGACCTCAAAAGTTGACGAAGCCTCATCAAATATTGTTAATGAAAAGGAAATGACATTAGGGGATGCTCTGACTCAAGCTAAGGAGACATCTCTTGCATCTGTTGAAGAGCTTCAAACTCTTGCCGGTGGTGCTGATATAAAGGTAAATTTGTTCCTTGTTTACTTTCTCAAATGACAAAAACATATCAAATATATTACATTGCTATCTTACATTGTTTCTGCCACATAAAGGTGGAAGCCGTGAACATTAGTTTACTTAATATGATGACTTTACCATGTTGCATGGATGTCTTTGAAAGTGTGAGAAGTGATTAGGCGGGCTTTTTCTAGTAATGATTTCATAAGGGCACCTCTTATTTACAGCGTTCCATTATGATGTTAGTTGACCATATCTACTTATAATCCAATTTGTTGTTAGCAGACCTTATCAACTAGAAACTATGAAATTAGGTTAGTTCCGGATGGTTCATCTAGTTATGTCTTGCTTTGCTTTCTTTTGGGAATACAATATGGATCTATCCATACATTTTTCATAGCGCTAAATAATTATGTTCTTCAAATTTTTCCATTCCTCATGGTTCTGGTAATTCCAGTTGTGATTTTATACGATCTTTGGGAACATGCATATGGAGAAACAATGCCTGTGGATAATTGTTTTTCTGGTTGTGAAGGAAAGGTAGCATTAGATAAGCGTTCGGGGTCTTAGGTTACAGATTAAAGAAAGCTTGGGATGTCCCCATGCAGTAAGTCCAAAATGAAACCGGGGGGACCTGTGGAGAATTTTATGACTGTGGTTGTCTTGTTATTTTTACAGGGTCTAGAGGCTGTTCTTGACAAGGCAGTGCATCTCGAAGATGGTAAAAAGATTGCAAGGTAAACATTTATAGGAGTGAGGGAATTTACAGTATTCCTGACCAAGCTGTCTTCTGATAGTGTATTTTTTTATATAGAGGAATCGACCTTGAAAGCATGAGCATAGCATATCGTGATGCTTTGTTGGTCTTCCGTACGCTTTGCAAGGTTGGTTTTATCAGGTATGCTTATAGGGTACAGTGCTTTCGGATCTGACTGACATGTTGAGGATTAATACACGCAGATGGGTATGAAGGAAGATACTGATGAAGTTACTGTGAAGACCCGTATTTTATCTCTTGAACTACTTCAGGTTAATCCTTTCTCATCTTGTTACCCTTTCGTGACTGTTTTTTGGCTAGATGCAGAGTCAAGGGTCATAACATGATCCACATTTTCCACATCCTTCTTGATGTTAAGTCAAGTCACTTCATTGGTTAAACACTAGTGTCTATTTTATTTGTGATTGTTTGGGATGCCAATCTATTATTAGAATTCTAACTTTCAGCTGGTTCCTTTTTCATTGTTTTCATTTCTTAGTTCTTAGCTCTGGTAAACTAATTGTGTTGTTTCACCTTTTGTTCCAGGGATTACTTGAAGGAGTTAGCCATTCATTTACCAGGAATTTCCATTTCATTGATTCTGTTAAAGCCTATCTTTCATATGCTTTGTTGAGGGCTTCAGTTTCTCAGTCTGCCAACATCTTTCAGGTTGACCTCACCTCCAATGTAGTTGTTTAGTTGAAATTTCATCGTTATTGTTTCACATGCATATTTTTTTAATCATCATGCAGTATGCAACTGGAATCTTCTGTGTGCTGCTTCTTCGGTTTAGAGAAAGCCTAAAAGTACGTCTTGCTCTGAATGCATGTGGTGTGTTTTGAAGTCTGTAAAACTTGGATACAATGGATTTCTTTTTGGACTTTCAGGGCGAGCTAGGAATTTTCTTCCCGCTAATTGTTCTAAGATCATTGGATGCCCCCGAAGCTTTTACTACTCAGAAGACAAGTGTGCTTAGGTTTGTTTGTCTGTTTACATAATTTAATGTATGGCCATCCATTAGTTTTTGTAGAAACTGTTGTTAATGTGAACTTGCTCTCTTGTAGGATGCTGGAAAAAATATGCAAAGATTCTCAAATGCTTGTTGATTTGTATGTGAACTATGACTGTGATCTTGAGGCGCCTAATCTATTTGAGCGCATGGTATTGCCTCCTTTCCTCTTTCAATTTAACTGACCGTTGAATATTCTCCATATGATGCGCCATCCCTGGCACCTTATTTTGCCATCTTGTTGGGTGTTTAGGTGACAAGCATTTCCAAAATAGTACAAAGCACTCAAAGTTCAGATCCAAATTCAGGACCTCCGTCACAGGCTGCTTCTGTCAAAAGCTCATCCCTTCAGGTTTGTCAGTCCATTGGATGGGTTTTTAGGAAACAACTCATTAAAAGGGCCCGTTTTGCCTGATTTGGCTGATTATATTGATTAGGTTGCAGTTGTTGGTTGAAGTTTTGTTCTTTTACCTTCTATTTTTTGGTAGAACATTCTTCTGCATTCAATACACTTAATTCTTGTACCATAAAACTTATCAAAATTAACATTTTCAGTGCTTAGTGAGTGTATTGAAGTCACTAGTTGATTGGGAGAAGGCACACAGAGATTCAGAAATGCAAATTATTGGTGCTCCTTCTGCAACCGAAGATGTATTTGACAGAGTACCATCTGATGGAAAGAAAAAGGAAGATATTCCTAGTGACTTTGAAAAGGCAAAGGCTCATAAATCGTCTCTTGAAGCCGCAGCATCTGAGGTAGCAGGAGTTGCAATCCCAGCTTTTCCTTCTATACTAAACTTGTGGTCTTTCTGTTTGCAGGCAATTGATAGTTTTTGGGATTGTTTTTGGAGATTGGATGCGGCGTATGCAGAAATGAGGACTGATTATTTGCCTTTATCATGTTGTAGTTCAACAGGAAACCCAATAAGGGAGTGGAGTTTTTGATATCGAATAAGTTGGTGGACAATACTCCAGCTTCAGTCGCTCATTTTTTTAGAACAGCTAACGGCTTGGATAAGGTTAAGTGGTTGATAATGCTTTTCTTTCTAAAGTTTCGAGCTGTATGATATCTCATCTGAAATATATTTGTTTGTTTCAAAAGGCAATGATCGGGGATTACCTTGGCCAACACGAACAATTTCCTCTATCGGTCATGCATGCTTACGTGGATTCAATGAAGTTTTCGGGACTAAAGTTTCATGATGCAATCCGTGAGTTCCTTAAAGGATTTCGATTACCTGGAGAGGCTCAAAAAATAGATCGGATAATGGAGAAATTTGCTGAAAGGTATGTGGATGCTTTCTTATGTCGGGGATGATATGTACTTATAGATCTTGCAAACTGCATCAAATTGGGATTATGCAATTGAATAATTGGATCATTATGATCATATATTGTGTGGTTCCTGTCATACTCTGCTGCAAGAACTGCTTGCGTATCAGGACATTGGCATCATGTGGATAGTTAGTTGATATGGATAATTGACACATGGTTATCCTGCATTTTGCTATTCAATTCCATTCGCGGTTGGATTGTTCTGCCTATTTTATGACTTATAAGTTTGGCGAATACTGTGAATAGATAGCAAAATAAGCTAATGTGGGTTAGATGGTAACTTGGTCTTTGATTGATGCTAGTTCTCTCAAAGTATAGCATATTGATTTGTTTTGATGCACTTTTTTTGTCTGTTATTTGGGGCAGATACTGTGCCGATAATCCCGGCCTTTTCAAAAATGCAGATACAGCATATGTTCTCGCGTATGCTGTCATTATGCTGAATACCGATGCACACAACCCTAACATTTCCTCTAAAATGTCCAAATCTGATTTTATACGGATGAATGCAATGAATGATGCTGATCATACTGCACCAGTGGAGCTTCTTGAAGAGATATATGATTCAATTGTTGAAAATGAGATCAAGATGAAGGATGACATGGCTAGTATGGGTAGAAGCAATAAAGTGAAGCCAGAAAGTGAGGATAGGGGAGGTCTAGTCAATATACTGAACTTAGCTTTCCCCTCGGGGAAATCTTCGGTTGATAGTCAGTCTGATAGTTCAGTCATCGTGAGGGAAACACAGAAAATATTTCGCAATAAAGAAGTGAAACGAGGCGTCTTTTATACTTCTCAAAGACTTGAAATTGCTAAGCCAATGGTCGAAGCAGTAGGATGGCCTTTGCTTGCAACATTTTCTGTTACAATGGAGGAAGGGGACAATAAGCCGAGGATCCTTCTCTGCATGGAAGGATTTAAAGCTGGAATCCACATTACACATGTTCTAGGGATGGACACAATGCGATATGCATTTTTGACATCTTTGGTGAGGTAACTGACCTCCTGCCGTATATACTACTCATGTCTTTATCCCAATAGTTTTCCGTGCTTTTCAGAATTTCATGCTTCATGGTCCAGAGGGCCTGTTTTTGTTTCTCTTGTTTATTTTACAATCTATTTTCAGAAGTTTATTTTTTTTCCTCCCTTCTTTTGTAACATAAAAGTCCCTATTTGCCTTCAAAGCATGACAAAAGTTACTTATTCCTGTTATAATAGCAAAATGTTGGATTTAATGGTCACCTTAATAGATCGTGAATATAGTATGGAACAAATTCTAGGGCTTTGACATCCAATCAGGGTGCTAGTGAAATTTATCCTCCCAATGAAGTTAAGACTTGGAGTTGCCTGATTTTTCATAAATTTCCAATTCGGTTTGTCATTCATTCTCTAAATCAATTCAGTTGACTGCACCCAGAGACCTTACGAAAGCCCTGCCACTTAATAACCTTTCTTATCCGCCAATTCAGCCCGAAACACTTGTCTCATAAATTACTTTAAACACGATAAAATATAAGTATATGATGCTCAACCAAATCTGGGAGTATTGTTTGTTTATATCGAATATAAGTGAGAGATTGTGTGTTCTTTTAAAAAGCCTACAATTTTATTTTATTTTTTATGAGTCATCCTTCAACTTGGTACTCTGAAGAGTTGAAAGGAGGACTTGTGGTGGACTTGTGTCAATTCTATTGATTAATGATAGTATTAGGAATACGAAGGATGTAAGGTTCTGATTGAATTCCTTGACTTCTATATTTCAGATATACCTTTTTGCATGCTCCAAAGGATATGCGGAGCAAAAATGTGGAAGCCCTACGCACCCTACTAGCATTGGGTGACAATGAGATGGGCTCTCTTCGAGACACATGGAATGCTGTGTTAGAATGTGTTTCTCGGCTCGAATATATAACATCTACTCCATCTATTGCTGGAACTGTGATGCACGGATCAAATCAAATATCTCGGGATGCAGTTCTTCAATCTTTAAGAGAGCTGGCTGGAAAGCCTGCCGAACAAGTTTTTGTCAACAGTGTTAAGTTACCTAGTGATGTGGTGGTGGAGTTCTTCAATGCTCTGTGTGGAGTCTCAGCTGAGGAGTTGAAACAAACTCCAGCTCGTGTTTTTAGCTTGCAAAAGCTAGTTGAGATCAGTTATTATAACATGGCCCGCATTCGAATGGTATTCTTAGAATTTTGTCTTGCCCATTTGATTTCACATTAGTACTGATGGCTCTTCTTTATAAGCGAATGATATTTCATTTGTAGGGCATTAAATCATGGTTGTAGAACACATATTGTAGTTCTGATTGTTAAATGAAGTCTTAGAAAGTTTTGATTATAATCTTGGATAACACCTTAGTTCTGGCAGCTTAATTTTTGGAACACTGAAGGGTTAATGAATTGATCTTGTCCTTTTCTCAGATTATAATTCCTACTAGAAAATGAGTAACTTCTTATGAAATGTTTTACTTTTCAGGCTTTTCATCTTTGAAATATGTTGCTGACCTTTATGTCTCAGTATAGTTGCTTAATTTTCTGTTTTCATAATGATATCTGCCATTTATCATTGTCATATCTGTGTAATGCATGCACCTTATCACTGACTTTATTCTGCATCTCTGAAGGTATGGGCAAGAATATGGTCTGTTTTGGCGAATCATTTCATAGCTGCAGGAAGTCATCCCGATAAGAAAATTGCGATGTATGCCATAGATTCTCTAAGGCAACTTGGTGTGAAGTACTTGGAGCGAGCAGAACTTGCCAATTTCACTTTTCAGAATGACATCCTCAAACCTTTTGTGGTACTGATGCGAAATAGTCAAGATGAATCAGTTAGGAGTTTGATTGTGGACTGCATTGTGCAAGTATGTATGGCTTCTCCCACATTATGTTGAAAATTAACTTGTGACTTCATGGGTGCAAAATGACCAAACTGCAGTTTTTAATAGATGATCAAATCAAAGGTCGGAAGCATCAAGTCTGGCTGGCATAGCGTCTTCATGATTTTTACAGCTGCTGCTGATGATGAGACAGAATCTATAGTTGAAAGTGCTTTTGAAAATGTGGAACAAGGTTAGAGCAAGTATCATTCAGCAGTTTATGTTATTTTACAATGTCTAACCATTTCATTTCTTATTCTTCTCTGTTGACAATTTGTAATAAATACTTTTCCAGTTATCTTGGAGCACTTTGATCAGGTTGTGGGAGACTGTTTTATGGACTGTGTGAATTGTCTCATTAGATTTGCCAATAATAAAAGTTCGCACCGCATAAGCTTGAAGGCTATTGCTCTTCTGCGTATATGTGAGGATCGACTTGCGGAGGTTAGCTTTTGACACTACTTATAACTGAAGTTGCATTGGTTGCTGATCTGGCTTTATTTTTATTCTTCTTAAAATTGGCCATGATTTTACGAGGGGCTGATGGTAGTGATAGTTCTCAGTGACCTAGGAGGACCACCAAGAGAGAGTGTATGGGGTAGCTTTTCATTCAACTACTAAAAAACGGCGTAAAAAGCCACTTTAAAAATTGCTACCAATCAGAGTGCCCTTCACACGAGCTGTATGATGTATATGCCAGCCAACAAAAGAAAAAGTTGCAGAAATATTCAGTAACCTGGAATGGATGGTCTGAATTTGCTTCTCGAACCCATGAGGAGAGGTTGACAGATTGATCTCCATGGGCTTAATGTGGTATTAGTTTTTGGGTGCTTCACCATTCATCACTACAAATAAGTTTTTGGCCAAACCACGAGTATAGAGGAGTTGATGGGTGCATGGTTACCAGCCAGCTTTTTGGTGTAGTCTGGGCCTTTTGTTTGTGGATTACTAACTAAACAGAGGCTCGTGGTTTAATATTGATAGCATATGATATCTGTTGCTGAACTGTCCCAGAATTTAAGTTTTGCGGGCATAAGTGATGAAAGGCACTTGTATCAATAAATGGCCATGAGTTACCAAGGTCGATTAATTCGGTTAACATTTTTAGAAACTAAGGAATTTATCATGGTTTTCCATATTAGAAGTTGTACAAATGTGAAGATGGTACTTTGTGGGGTTGTGTCCTATCTTCTTTGGGTGATTATTGTTTTTCTTTGATGAATGGGTCATTTTGAAGTTTTATTTTTATGTTTCTCTGGTTTGAAGTATTTGTGTCGTTTTTCACTTTCATTTTTCTTCCTATTTCAAGGGTTTCAGGAGGTGTTTATGTTGCTTACTCACCCTTTTGTCTACCGCGCTGTAGGGCTTTGTACCGGGTGGTGCACTTAGGCCAATTGATATAGAAGGAGATGCCAACTTTGATGTGACCGAGCACTATTGGTTTCCTATGTTGGCTGGTTTATCAGATTTGACTACTGATCGTAGACCAGAGGTCAGAAATTGTGCTCTAGAAGTCCTCTTTGATCTACTCAATGAGAGGGGTAGCAAGTTTTCCATGGCATTTTGGGAAAGCATTTTCCATCGTGTTCTGTTTCCTATTTTTGATCATGTAAGACATGCTGGAAAAGAGGGCACTGTCTCTTCTGGAGAAGAATGGTTTCGTGAAAGTAGCATCCATTCACTTCAGTTGCTCTGCAATCTTTTCAACACATTTTACAAGGTTAGCATGATACACAAAATTTTATGCAGCTATTACTTTTCATTATATTCATACAAGTTCACTCATCTAAGTACAAGAATGAAAGATAGAATGACACATCACATGACTATTGTAATCTCATTATTTTTTAACGTGTCATCCATTTGGGTTACCTATTTCAAGCTGGGTTTAATGTTGTAACCATATTTAAAGTGTTCCCTTTTTTGGAAAATGGGAACTTCATTAAGCTATGAATAACTGGTGATACAATAGTGTAGTTTAACTGACAGTATAGTAGTTTCTTTTTTAAGTTTTGTCTAGTTATAATGCTGTTGTACAAGCAAATATCTCCCTCCCACCCCCCAGAAAAAAAAAAAATCTCTTAACACTGTCGTGAACTGCCTATTATGCAGGAAGTTTGTTTCATGCTTCCACCTTTGTTAAGTTTGCTGTTGGATTGTGCCAAAAGGTCAGATCAAACTGTGGTTTCCATTTCCTTGGGTGCACTTGTGCATCTCATTGAGGTCGGTGGACCCCAATTTAGTGAAAATGACTGGGATACTCTGCTGAAAAGCATAAGGTGTGATTCTCTTTCCTCTTATGCCTTTTGTTATTTTTCCTGTGGTTTTTCCTGTACTATATATTAGTTGCTTCTAGTTTTAATTTTGGTTGGTCTGATGTGAACTCCCTTGGTTTCATAATTAGAGATGCTTCATATACGACCCAACCACTAGAGCTTCTCAATGCTTTGGGTTTTGAGACCGTCAAAACTCCCCGAGCATTGGCTGGGAATCTGGAAGCGCATGCTGGAGATAATGCCTTCCTGCATTCTGTAGAAAATGGAGCGAACAAAAATCAGATTAATATCGGTGACAATGGAATGGCCGCCGAAATGGAATCATCAACTCCTCGTGATAGTGTGACTCCACGAAGAATTAATTCAAATGTGGATCATCTCGGAGAATTGGGAGTTTCAAGGAACACGGATGAATCTCAAGGTGAGAGATCTTTGATGTAATGACAGCATGTAGCTTGCTCAGTAACATGTTTGAATCTCAAGTTGGCATTTAGCATAAAATTTCTTTGTGGTCTGATACCTGTTTAATTCAAACATGAACATTCGGTGTAGGTCTTCCATCACCATCAGGAAGGATACAATCTGATGGTAGAAGCATCCAGCGAAGTCAAACATTAGGCCAAAGAATAATGGGCAATCTCTTTCTTAGGAGTCTTACTACTAAATCTCCGGATGACCCTGCAGATTCTTCAGTGCCTCCTTCCCCTGCAAAGGTAAGATTCTACCTGTTGTGATGATCCTTCTGTAACAGAATTGAAGCCAGAAAGCAGTATCATTTCTTGTAAATTTTTTATTCTGTTTTCTGGGCTTATCTTGGCAACTAATTCATCAATGTCTTACTACGACACTCTACTGTAGGTTACGGCGGAGCCTGATGAAAAGGAGGAGAATACATCTCCGTTATTCGAAACAGTTAGGGGGAAGTGCATTACTCAATTGTTACTTCTTGGTGCTATTGACAGTATTCAGGTATAAAGCTTATATTTCTTGTCGTTATTTTATTATTGAATCGTCTCAACATTAGATTCCTGGCTATAGAGTCACTGGATATTAATAAATCATTTACCTTATTTATTGCCCACTTGCTGGTACTTTACCATAGCGCACATTGGTTGTAACATGCGATTTGACTTGCAGAAGAAATACTGGGAGAGATTGACATCAGCACAGAAAATTGCTATCATGGACACCTTATTCACATTGTTGGAATTTGCTGCTTCATACAATTCATATGCAAATCTTCGAATGCGGATGCGATACACTCCTGCTGAAAGGTTTTCTAGTCTTTTTGCCTCGGTTTCCACTGTTAAAGCTATTTTATATTTTGGAAAATTTTATGCATTAAGCTTGATTTTAGTTTATTACCCTAGTTGCTTCCCTAAAATACTATGCTTAATTGAAGCTTATTTTCTGTGAAGCAGAACTAGAAATGACCTTGATTTCTTCTTGTGAATCTAATTCAGTCAGCCACTTATCATTGCAGGCCGCCTATTAATCTTTTCCGCCAGGAATTAGCTGGCACTGGTATTTATTTGGACATCTTACAGAAGACCACCAAAGATTTTGTTGACAACGAAGATGTAACCGGAGAAGATCTAAAGCTGATGGGTATCGCAGAAGAGAAACTGGTGTCATTCTGCGAACAGATGCTAAAAGATGCATCTGCTTTCCCGTCATATTCGGCGGAGAGTACAGACATGGATAGTCATAGAATTCTGGAGTTGCGTTCCCCGGTTATTGTGAAGGTGAGATGTCTCATCTAGCAGATGATGTCCTGAATCCTAGGTTCTTTCTTAATATTGGGGACCCGTTCAGTTTATGATCTGTATTAATTGCTTCAAGGATCAAGCTTTCTTTTCCTTCAGCCAGTGCTCCAGTATATCATTTATTTGTTTTTCATTCATGACAACATGACTTATCTTTTATCCAGGTGCTCAAAGGCATGTCGTCTATGAACAGTAAAATTTTCAGAAGACACCTGAGAGAATTCTATCCTTTGCTTACTAAAATAGTATGTTGCGATCAGGTAAGCTCCTTCTGCCGAGTTGAATGCCTGGTATGTGTCTGATATGATCTTCTGCAACTGTTAGAAGGTCTCTAATGACCTTCCTCGTTTAAGTTCTTCCATGATTGGCCTTGGTTTTGTTAAGCAGTTGACTTTCAAGGCTTGATGGAAGTTCCATTTTTTATGGAAAAATAGAGACATTGATGATATGTGGTCTTTTGTGTAGTATAGTCTGAGACTGGTGACGGGCTTTTCACCGGCCGCTGGCGGCCTTTTATCCTGCTCTTTTGCAGATGGACCCGCTTTAGCTTTACTGATTCTTTTGTGATTTGCCAGATGGATGTTCGTGGTGCTCTTGGCGATCTTTTCAGGGCTCAACTGGTTCCCCTGTTACCATCTCCAGAAAAAGTCGCTGCACATTAACCTACATCCCATCGTGTCGCAAACACCAACTGGTATCAAGCCGATGGACTGCTAATTTTTGGACACTTTTATTTTTATCAGAATACGATGCTAGTGATTGTTTTGGAGTAGGAAATCCAAAAGTGACTGCTTTCCTAATGTAAAAGGAGAGAAATTTACACAAAAGAGAGATTTTCTCTTCATTGAGGAATGTATTGGACCCATTTTTCCTACACTAGCTGAAGCAAATTCAGTTGCTGTTTGCATTAAGTTTCTTTCAGTTCATGCTGATGACAATTCAACATGACACTACCACAATTTGGAGTGAGAGCAGATCAGTGCTTTATGCACACTATCCCTGTCAATTTCACCACCGGATGCAATAACAGCACTATACCTCCTTCTGGTGGCAATTATCAGTAATAAACTTCTTGTTTATTCTCAAGAAGGGCGTGGAGAAGAGAGACCATGGTCCGGGAGGAAGTGATAACGGAACCTCGAGCAGAACGGCTGGACAGTGAAACATCGTGCGCCAAGGAGCTTCCACTTGTTCCTCGACGCGCACTCCCTTATGACAGAAGCCTGGTCTGCAGGGAGAAATTGGCTTATCCATTCGGGAAGGGACAAGTCATGCACCACTTCTTTCGCATAGGTGTACAGCAGCTTCGGCACGATGATTTTTCCCTTATTGTTTATTCCAACAGATGCTTGGACATAATCCTGCAGCGACTGGCTGAGCAACATGGTCACATTTTCCGGCGTGAAGATTCTGACCTGGCATTTCGATTTATACATTCATTAGTACCATCCCCCCTACAGACGTGAGCATCAAGATGAAAAAAGCAAATAAATCCTAACTTACCGCAGGTGAAGAATACATGCCGCAACTCAGAGCGAAGGCAAGAAGAGGTTCTGGCTTATCAATAGCAAAGTTTCTCTTCTCTTCAAATTCCTTGAATTCAGGAAGCGCCATACAAAGAGCCTGAAAGACAAAGGGATAAATATTAGTAAAGAATTCAGCCAAAGAAACGAGCATAATATCTAGAATTATACCATTAGAAATGATTCACAGGGGATGGCTAGGAAGTTGGGGAAAGGTATATGAATAAAGATGCACGAAAATGGAAGTGGAGGAAATGAAGACATACTAGTTGGGGTCGGTTGGATGGAGGCTTCATTCTTAAGACGATGAACTCAATCTCGGCTGCACTAAATGCATACCCGCCTACAGTATAAGTGGCCTGCACTGATAATTGCATTTACATAAAAAATCACGTGGAATTTAACCTGGCAACTTAGAAGAAAAATGAGACCTGACATCAAATGAACCAAATCATTGTCTATCTACATTCATAAAAAGGTTCTCTTTCCCATGTTATGGCCGTATATGTGCCTGAAATGATCTTACACAGACCACAATTTTTATTCCCGAAGACATGGGGAAATCGTAGAAGGAAGAATACCTTGTGCAACAAAGACAGCAGCTTTACATCTGTTTTTGGAACTCCATAGGCAAGATAGGCCTGGAAAGGTGAGAATGGAAGAGATACGATTGACAGAATTTGAGACAGTCACTTCAGAGAAAAATGAATGAGAAGGCTTCACGTAATAAACCTCCAAGAAATAATATTTGGCGAAAGGAATTACATGCATAATCAAGGCATTGTACAGGTTAATCCAAAATGCCATCTTTTCGTTGTTTGTCAAGCAAGAAGGGTCTACTTTGGCCAACTGCTGCACAAGCAATCTGCAACAAAACAAGCAATAGATCATGCCCATAAGAAAATTTTTCAAAGAAAATTTAACAATTCCAGAAGTTCCCAAAAGAAATCATTTACAGAAATGATTTCAAAATATATAAAGGACTTGGCTCATGTAACAGCTTGGGTATTTGACCTGAACCGCTTCAAGGCCACTGCAACATAAAGAAGCTCTTTCTTTCCAACAGATAAAGAAGAGACTTCAATTGCCATCCCATTGTCTCCATTATTCCTATTCCACTCCAGCTGGCCAGGAAGTTTATAAGGGTTGAATATACTGCCTTCAGAAAAATCATCTCTGCTATTTTCCCAACCCCGAAGTTTATTTTCCATGCATTCCATAAACGGCGACTCTGGAATTAATAATGTAGAAGAGCAGTTTGACAGTTCACGTTGCAGTGCAGCAGGAGAAGAAATGATCTGAGCCGATGAATACTCTTTGGAAGATGAAAACTGAAGAAATATGTCTCTCATGCATGACATCATTTCTTCTGAGAGATGATTAGGACTAAGCGAAATGGAGTTGTCTTTGCAAGGAGGCCTATTAATGTGACACAATGAATGATCTGTGTTGTCGGATTCTGCAATCTGTTTTGTGTCACGGCAAGGACTCATAATCTGCAAATGGGAAAAAAAAAAGAGACTAAGTTTCATAAAGAGATTGTATAGTGAAATTATTCAACTGTACACAGACCTTCGAAATAGTCTAAGAAAATATTTCAAAATGCTGAACAAAATAGCTTCGGATTTCTCAATCTTTTTCCACGGTAAATGGACGTCTATAGTTTGTAGTAAATGGCCCGACTCCAAACTAGGGCTCCTTTAATATCAATTATTCCGTAAAAGTGGTAAACTACTTGAGCACTGTTTGCATAACAATAACATACTACACATTTATCTTTTATCTTTTGATGATAAACTTAAGGAAAAGAAAATAAAAAGTGCATCTGTTGATCTTTGGGATTAGATATCAGGAAAACAGTACCTTTTTAATTGAATTAGGAGGGCTATTAAGCTTGGGTGAATATCTACAGGGAGAATTGCTTATATTGTGCTCGGCAATTTGACGCTCGCTCCTTTCATGATGCAGCTGGTCTTGCAGTATGACTAATTCCCTTTCGAGTTTTCCTACAGCAGTCTCCAACAATGATATACTGCCAAGGAGCTCCTGAGCCTGCAGAGCAAACAATAAGAGGAATGCAATAAATAAAAATCAAGTTAAACAGAAGAAAGGGTTTCGACCTTCTCCGGAAGCTGTCTAGGGGAGCCAGATGAATGAGGGATCTTGTGTTCAATGGCATTTTCCAAAGTTGTGTGTAGTTCGGTTTCTTCCTGTAACTCCTGCTGCAGTCTCTCGATCTGTGAAACCAGAAATTTATGGCATATTATTACTGTGAACAAGATCGTCCCATATTACCACTTGAATTGAAATGATGAAGCAAATCACAGAAACAAATTTCACGTAATTTTTCAAACTGGTCTTACATCTTTCTCCAGTTGATTGCGGTAGACATACATCTTTGCATTTTTCTCCCAGCCATTACTTTTATCCTGAGATAGAAAGAAATATAACACATTACATTAAAATCTTTGGGAAACATCGATCGACAACAGGAGAATTGACCATACCATAAAAGGAGCATTTTCTACAAAAAGTTAGAAAAGCCATTGAAGAGCTGCTGCAGAAAAATTTCAAGCACTCCAGCATAGTATGCATTCAGATCACACAACATAGATACGCTAATTTATGCCACTATTTTTTTGCAGGTGCAAGACGTTGGGGGTTTGAATCTTGTAATAAAGCCTCCCAGAAAGTTCATCAAGTGCTGATTATCCAATCAACTCATTCTGAAACCACTCAAAAAAGAGATAGACAAGGTCAATGTGCTCAAAGCCTCAAACCAGAAGAGCATAACACAAACTCTTGGTTCACTAGAAAACAAGAAATAGATGGAGCTGAATAGAGTAAAACAAAAACTCTAATTGCACGTAAGATACGAGTTTATCCATATTGCCATCACAAAGTCCAACGTGTTGTATAAAATGGGCTAAGGGTAACAACACCACAGACACAACAAGGTAACTCTCAAAATGATTCCCGAAATTATTCATCCCTTTAAATAATTGCTACCTCCAAATCAGAGTTGATGGAACAACCATCTCCTGAAGAAAATGACCTGCTTCTCTGACGGCTACCCCTGCCATTCCTCCAGAGACACTTCTGAATAGAACCCCCCCTGCACCACACCCACCAAACAAAACCCAGAGTCAAACCTCCTAACGGAAACACATAATTCATTCCATAAACATAACAAACAGGAAGCCCTGAAAACATAAGATGCCCTTACAAGCTAAGAGGGAGGACGAATCCGGGGGTCACGGCCGTGCTGCTCCCGCTGCTATTACGAGGCGAATGGTGGCAAGAAGGGAACTCATTATCATCACACGCTTCAGGTCTCATACACATCATCTTTTCCACACACACACACTCTCTCTCTCGCGCACACACACCCCACGACAGGCTCAAACCCTTCAACGTGGAGCTCAACGACCGCCACCAAGATTCAAACTTTCGGCCAAAACAACACAAACCGCCATCAGGCCGACAAAACCCAACTGAGGTTTCAGCACGAGTACCCAAGTAAAACCGTCGCCATCGGCCCCCCACATTTTATCCTACATCAGCTCACCCCACAACACAAAAATGGGAGTGGCTTGAAGGAGACTCAACTCAAAGGCAACTTAGGAGGACCATCGATGAAAGAAAGAAAAAGGACAAAAGCGAAGTGGGTCTCTGGGGACATGGTCAGGTGGGACTGGACTGGCCTGGACAGCGTCACACACCTTGGAGTCCAGCCGACAGGGAGGCGGGGGTGGTGGGGATGGGGAACAAGACAAGACAGCAAGCACGTTAAATGACTGTCTGATTTTTGGTGCTGCATTTCTTTGTGCCCTTTACGCGCATTAATCGATGGGTGGGAAGAAATTGAATGCCCGAAAAAAATAAAAAAAAAATGCGAATATATTCGTACATACATATAAGGAAGGATCAAGGGAGAAGGTGGGAATTATGAGTGATTGTCAGAAACAGTTCTCATAGTCAAAAGTGAGTGTCATTCGCCTTTTTTGGCTGGGAAATTTGTGTTAGTGAAGAAGCATCGTGGGTGGGGGTGGTGGGATTTGGATGAAAATAAGTTTACCAAAAAAGGTGGCGCCTTTTTCTTTTCACTCCCTTCCTTAAAGCCCTGTAAATAAATGAATAAATTAAAAGGGAACGCAATATTTTAAAATTATTTACTTTACCTTCTCTTTTTTTTGGGGGGGGGGGGAATTCTATAAGTGAAACACTGTTTGAAGTTAATTTAGTGGAGCTTTTGCCATGAGTTCTCCCACCGAGTTGAGTTAAATTGTGGGATGGGCCTATTCTGGCCCAATGGTACAGAGGCCCAGTAAGGCCTCATTTTTTAGAGATCATTATGTCATGGGTGATCCATCCCCGACGTCCTTACGGTGGAGCTTAAAGTTGGTTGGTTTGGGTGGGGGGGCGGTGCTTACGAGGTTGTAACAGCGGGCATGGTTTCTCATGTGAAGTTTGGGGGATAGGGGAGATCCTTTGGCTGCTGCTTTCGAATGCCAGTTATTTCCATAATCTCCTCTGGTACATTCCCCCACCCCCCAACAACAACAACTGCTGCTCCCATAGGATTATCCACACCATCATCTTGCTGTAATGTCATTTATCATTGGTAAGGTGTCGTGTTGTGTCCGAGGATACAGCCGAATTAGCGTAACCCTTTGGTTTCCTTTTTAAGATTTCCTTTCTCCAATGATTAAAACTCCTGAAAACAATAGCAATTAGATCTCGTTCTGTTGTTCCCTGTTGATCCAGAACAATCCCTGTTCTTGCGATTGGTAGATTCTGCTTTTTTTTTTTTTGAAAGACGCGTTTTTTTTTCTCTGTTTCCCTGGATAGAATGCGAGACAGATGTTGAGGCTAAAAGTGGTGCGATTCACTTTCACAGTCCCGACCGCCTTTTCCTCCAGGAATCATCCCGTCGTCCCTACAACCTGCGACCGGATCATGTCCTCACTGTCCCACAAAGATCCAATCTTTAACCGGAGATTTCACTTCCCGACCAATCATCCGCCGACCCAGAATCCCTCCTTCCCCCCTCTGGGGAAATTCTCTGCGAATTTGGAGGGGATCGGAATTGGGGTTGGCGTTGGGGTTAGGGGTTGCTCTGGTGGTTGTGGTGGGTTTGATCGTGTTCATGGTAATGGTAGATTCTACAACCCGCTTGCTTACGTGAGGGATCGGCAGGTTGCGATCAGTTCCATCGATTTTCGGGTCGAGGGTAGGAAAGATGGGAGGTTGGTTAATGGTATGCAGTGGGGTAGTCATTCGGTGTTTAAGGGCCACAGTGCTGCCGATAAGATTGTCGTGGCGGTGGACGTCGACGAGGGTAGGTCATTGGTCTTATTGATTGTTCTTTCCATGTTGTTTCTGATGATTTTTGGGGGGATATTCTTGTCTTTGATTCTGTTGCTCAATTGGGTCTTGGGTTAATGGAATTTCTTCTGTTGCACGGGTTCTCTGATTGATGGGTTTGCAAAGGGCTTCTTCTGTGTAATGTTATCTTCTGCAGAATAATTCTGTGTTTATTGCTGATAGCAGTTCTGGGGAAGTTCCTCTTGGCCTTGAATCGATTCATTGCCGACCGTTATTCCTGGAATCATTCCTTGTCAGAGTACCACGTCTATGAGTTTTTCAAGGTACTTTGCCATCTCCTCGGCATCATTTCCATTATAAGTTAGAAGAGTGTTGTCTTTTGCTTGTCAAGTGCAGCTGCTACTTAACTTGGTTGTAATAGAGGTTACACTCTGGTGTTATACTATTTAACAAAAACAGCTCATGCCTTTTGTCTTTGGTACTCGACGAATTACAGTTCTGACTGCTTGTTTCTTTGTGCAGATATGGAATTGCTCGCGTGATGAAGGTAATTTATGCTTGGTCTATCTCGTGCACTTCTCTTCTTGCATATATATCATTGGTATTGGTAAGCTTTGTTCCGTAGATTTGTCGCTAACTGCTGTATGAGCATTAGCTTGGGTATACAAGTACAAAATGTTTCCATGAACTAACAACTGTAAATGTGTATTCTTTCATGACAGCTGATTTACGCGTCCATGAATTTTTCAAGACGTCCTATTTCAAGAATGGAATACACCCAATACCTGGTGCTCAGAGGGCACTTTGCAAGCTATCCAGATTCTGTAAACTATCAGTTGTTACGTAAGGAAGATTTGATTTTATTTGGTTCACGCAAAGTGATAGATGTTCTGTGTTAGAAAGAGACGTGTAATGCATGTATACTGCTCTATTGCTTGAACAGGTCTCGGCAGAATGCTATCAAGGACCATACAATTAAGTGGATCGAGGAACATTATCCTGGAATGTTTCATGAGATTCATTTCGGCAATCACTTCGCTCTAGATGGAGAATCTAAGCCCAAGTCTGAAATTTGCAGGTACTTCGGAATTCGTCTGAGAAGCATCTCTATTGTCTCGCTATCTTGTTTGTGCGATCCTGGTGACATGGGTTGAATCAATCATTTGCGTTTATCGACGAACATAGGAGAACTGATGGTGTCGACAATTTTCAGGTCATTGGGAGCTAAGGTTCTTATAGATGATAACCCAAGATACGCCCTTGAATGTGCTGAGATTGGGATGAGGGTTCTCCTTTTTGATTATGAGAACTCATACCCTTGGTGCAAGACGGATTCGATCAACAATCATCCCCTAGTGACGAGAGTTCGGAACTGGGAAGAAGTCGAAAGAGAATTAGTTTCTCTAGTGCCATCTTGATGTCGCATCAATCCCAGGTTGGAGACTCCCATTGGAGCCTTCTAAAAGCCCGGTGAACCAGTTGAAGGGTCACCAAATTAGTTAGCCAATTAGTTGTAGATTCAATTCGCTTATCGTTCTGGTGCAAAGTGTTCATTGATTGTAGCTAATAGGGCCAATGGCAGCAACTTCGGCAGGCTGTTGCGATCATGATTAATGCCGGATCCACTTTGCAGAGAACCTGCTGTTCGAAAATAAGCTGTTACCATTTAATGTTTTCCGGCCACTTTACAATGTTGTCATTTCGTTCGCAAAAGCTTACCGAAGTCATGTGGAGCGATTAATAAACATCACCCTCCGCCTCCGCACGGTAGCGATGGAACTGCCCTGGAAACTCACTAAACCGGACTCATCGAAAGGCGGGAAAGAGTAACAGAACTTTAGTGAAACTGAGTGAAAACATAAACAGATGGTGTTTCAGGATTTTGATCACCTGTCCGAGCACAGAAGGGCCGAGAGGCGTCAAAAGGCAAAGAAGGGGATTGTCATTGTCGTGATCTCTTCCCTGGCGATTGCGGGTGTGATTGCTGGACGATCTTCGGCGTTGATCATAGGAATGCTGCCGTTGCCAGCTGGTGCAATCCCATGAGATTAACCAGATATCTCACTCCCAGAAGGCCATCGAGACGATCTACAAGTCGACCGAATACAAGGATAATTGTAACAGTGATACGGGGTTGGCAAGGAATAGATGATTCCAATACCGAAAGGAAAGGGGGACATCACTAAACGTGCGGAATGGAGTGACGTAGGGTATAGACGGAAGGATGTGTTTAGGGGGTACGGCTAGAATTTTGAGGACTGAATAAGAGAGAAAAAGATAGGTTGAGATTCAATCTCCACGGATACAAAATCATCACCGTGAAAGAAGAACTCGGATAACTCGTTTTGGATAACTCGTTTTGGCCGTTGATACAGATACACCATTACGAACAAGACGAGGGCGAGGCACAACGCAGAGGATACGGATACACCACCACCGGTTGAACGTTCAACTCAATTCGCACTTGGAATCCACTAAATGAAGAATGAGGTTGAAGGAGAACTCACTCACTTCGGATAGGAAGACAAAGTCTTACAAAGGGTTTAAAATCTGCTCAAAAGTACTTCAAATGCTTACAAGGGCGCCCATTATATAGGGATCACCAGAACAAGTACATAAATAAACTTAGATAACATGCATGCATGGCCAGATTCATAGATGAACAATAAATGGCTTATTGGAAATGCAACAAACATAAATGCTAATGTATGAATGATCTGGAAACTTGAGATGCATTCGACGTGGAGTTGCTTCTGCTTCGACGGCTTGTTTCGACGTGTCCGTACTTCGATGGTGACTTGTTTCGATGGACCTTTACTTCGACATTGTGTAAATTAATCGATGATGAGCGAGTTGACAGCTCTAGTGGTGGTGCGTCGATGGTCCTTGTATCAAGTACCCTTGCCAAGGCCGTCAAGAAGGACTTCTCCATGTCCCAGCCTAAGGACCTCCTTAAGGTTGCAGTCCAATCCACACCGAACTAGGTGCAGGCGGCATTTGACCGGGCTAAGTCGTCGACGTTCGATTCCCTCAGGGAGAAGGCCCCTTCGCGGAGCTCCGAAGCTCCATCCCCTGGGTAAGCAACATCAAAAAGCTATCCCTGAGAACCCCGACCTTAAAAACTGGTTGAGTGCCGTCATGCCATACCAGGAGACCTGCATCGACGGTTTCCCCGAAGGGAAGTTGAAGGGCGACATGAATGAGACACAGCAGGTCGTAAAAGAGCTGACCAGCAACTCCCTCATGATTATTGGCGAGGTGTCTTCCTTCCTCCCGAGCCTGCAGGTCCCTGGGTCCGCTTGTCACCTTCTCGAGGAGCCAGTGGATGACGAAGGCCACCCTACCTGGATCAACAATGAGGAGAGGAGATCTTGGAGGGTAAGCCTATTGGGTTTTCACCGGGCGGCGCAGTAGGATCTAAAAATTGTCCAAGATTCCAGATTCTTGTTAAATAAAAAGTACATGGTTGTTTGTAAAAGTATACGAACGTCATTAATGTGACCGTCCTCGAAAGTCTTCATCGAGAAGTATCTACGCACACATCGTAGTACGGACGATTCAAACTCGCTCTCGAATACAACCCCTGGGAGTCACTACTCGAATTTCTACGGAAGCTTTGATATATTTCTTGTGGCCGAATCTAGGCCGATTACTTTCTTAAGCTGTGTTTGGATAGAGGAGAGGAAAGGAATTGGACGGAAAAGAAAAGAAAATTTTAAATAACGTGAGGAAAGAAAATCTTAGGAAGCGACGTGAGTTTCGGGAAAGTTGAAATCTCAAATGGATAAAATTACAATGTCAGTTTGTAGCCAATTTACTTTGGCACGGCAGGGGTACCGTAACCCACGGGTACGGTCAATTGTCGAATCAATAATATTAAGCAATTAGAATTTAATTGCCTAACAGCAAGTAGCAATGATGCTACTTACACTAGACATGATATTCGTATGATATACCCCAAGCTCCGCCAACGAAATTATTAGGCAATTAAATTCTAATTGACATAATAATTTCGAGGTAACGAAAAATCATGCGATACAATAAATAATCTTCGTGTTACATCTAATTAATAATTTGCGGGCAAATAATATAATTATTCCTTAAAAAAATTTAAATAATTATCATTTAAACGGTTATTATTTAAAAAAAATTGATTAAAGGAAGCAAACGAACTATAGTAATTAAAATTGTTTGTAGAGTTGACATCTGATTAAAATAATTCACATCAATATTCAGATTAAAAAAATGTGGATTAAATTAGCATTTTTACTATGATCATCATTCACACCGTTCGGATGAAAAGATATTTCATTAAAACAATCGTATGGGTTAAATTGGTTTATTTTTATTAAAATAATCATATGAAATAAATCAATTTAGGATTGTATGAGAGAGAGAAGAAATAGGAGTTTTGTTATAAAATAACGTTAGTGTCAAAACTATTTCGCCAAATAAGGTCGCAAGTTTGAAAATTCCCCAACTAATGTGGCGAAATCGGTATTACAAAGGCCGATTTCCATCATGAAGGAAGTCGGCCTTTGTAAGGCCGATTTTAGCTTAGCCGAAGCGAAGTCGACCTTACAAAGGCCGACTTCGGAATACTTCAAAAAAAATATTTCATCGAAGTCGGCCTTAGGGTCCGACGGCCGTCTTCGCTCAGACCCCAGACACTCTGGTGCTGGCTTAAGGAAGTCGGCCTTACAAAGGTCGTTTTATCGCGTGATCATGTGCGGTTCGATTCAAATTTCATGGATCCGTTATTCAGGGGGTTTGTAAGTGAAACTCCCGAAGTTAAAGTTGCTCTCCTTCGCAATGTCGTTAAGGAGAAATATGGATACGAAATCCCTAGGAGAAGGGCATGGGATGCTAAAAGAAAAGCGATTTCGTGGATATATGGTGATTGGGATGAGTCATACAATGAGTAGCCTCATTTGTTGAACGTGATTCGTGCTTCTAACCCCAATACTTGCGTTGATTGGGGAGGTTCATACATGGTTGGCGATTCCCAGTTTATTTTTTAGAGGGTATTCTGGTGTTTTGGTCCTGCAGTAACAGCATTTCGTTATTGTCGCCCTGTAGTCAGTATTGACGAAACTTTTCTGTACGGTAAATACAAGCATAAGTTGTTAATTGCTTGTAGTTTGGATGGCAGCAATCATATCGTTCCTCTCGCATTTGCAATCGTCGATGAAGAAAGCTATCAGTCGTGGAGACGGTTTCTGAAATGCCATAAACGTTACGTCGTTGGCGATGATTGTAAGCGCGTATGTTTGATTTCAGATAGGCATTCCGGTATTCTTGCGGCGATAAACGATGTCGAAGTAGGTTGGGTGCCGCCTTTTGCACAGTGGAGGTTCTGTATACGTCATGTAGCTAGCAACTTCAACACAAGATACAAGAACCTCCGTGGCCAAAAAAGGCTAGCTATTACTGCAAGGAAATGTACGGTGTCAAAGACGAAGCAATATTTGCGTGATATTTTGAAAATTATTCCAGTCAGCAGATTTTTTTGATGAGATGGATAAGAGCCAATGGACTATGAGTTTCGGTGGGAACTACTGTTGGGGGATAATCACGACGAATTTAAGCGAGAGCTACAATGCTGTTCTAAGGGGTGTACGATCGCTTCCGGTCTCTGCTTTAGTGAGGAAGACGTTCTACGATTGTATCGCATATTGGAATAATAGAAGAGATGAGGCTGACGCGGCGACAAACAGAGGAGAAAAAATCATTAAAGTTGCAATGGACCATTTCAATAAGGGAATAAAGAAAGCTCGAAATCACCATGTAACCCTTATAGATCGCGGTGAAGGTACGTTTGTTGTCACAACTAGAGGGAATTATAAGACAAAGAACGTCTTGTTGTGACACAAGAGGTGCTCATGCAAGAAATGGCAAACCTATCGGATACCATGTTCACACGCCCTTGCTTGTTTCGCGTTTGTGATTGTGGATGGGTCCAATAGTATTCACAATATTTACAGTTGGGCTAATCAAAAGGCCATATACTCATCTACATGGGCATCATTTGATTGTAAAGAAGATTGGGGCGAGAATCCATTCCCAACTGTGAGAGAACGCAATGGATGTGAGAAAATGCAAAACTAAGTTGAATTGTGGTCTTTGTAAAAGAGAATGACATAGTAGGCGAAGTTGTCCAAATAAATGAACTTGTAAGGTTTATTGATATCGATTATTTGTACGCTTAGTACCTTTTTTATAAACGCTTGTATATGTATATATAATTTACATTTTTCTTTGCAGGTTGTACTATGGATCCAGGACCACGCGTAACTGCCGTATTGCACTCTCAAGATCAACATCATTCTTCCGTTGTTTGGGATTCATCATATGCGGGGTATGTTTATCCGTCTTATCTTTTCGTTTATTTTTAATTTCGTTAGTAATCCATCGACATTTCATTTTTTTTTTCAGAACAATGTTTTGAAATGTCGCCACCATGAAAGCAGCGTGAAGAAAATAAGGCGAGACCCTCGTATGGATGTGTACCTCCGACAGGCCGGATTTTTCGGAGTTGCAAGCTGCCATTCATTCAGTTGAATCATGCTCTCATGACTGAATTAGTTGAGCGATGGAAGCACGAAACTCATACTTTCCATATGGCCAATGGAGAGATGATAGTGACTTTGGAGGATGTGGCGATTCAGCTCGGATTGCCGATAAAAGGGGACCCTGTCATTGGCTTCACCAGCTTCGATTTTGCAGTCGTATGCGCGCATTTACTTGGGGAGGTTCCGGGCAGAACTGACATGAAGGCGGGAAGGGTTAAGATGAGTTGGTTGGCCTCCCGTTTTGACGTGCTACATCCCCAAGCACCAAATGAGCAGGTACGTATGGATACCGGTGCAATACATACTGCAGCTAATAGGGTCCATGCTTTTCTCCGACAAGTCAGACAACTTAATTCATCTCATGTGGCTGCCGTTACTGGAGGATTTCGATGTTTGTGGTAGTTATAGTTGGGGATAAGCTTGTTTGGTGTGGTTGTATAGGCATTTATGTAGAGCCTTAAACAAGCAGGCATCATAGGTGGCGGGTTGTTTAGAGTTGCTATAGACGTGGGCGTGAGATAGATTTCCCCATTTTTCTCCCTTTAGACGCCGGAGCAGGGAAAGGCAGGGAATGTGTTAACCTGGTTTTGATGATGAACTTAAGCAACGCGTTACTGATGGTCAGAAGTAGCCTTTCACGAGTTGCGTGCTTATCCCTAGTGATGAGCTTGAGCAATGTGTTACTGAACCACAGCTAGTAACTGTTATATGTTGCTACATTACAGTAAGTTGTTGCTGTGACATTACATATGCATATTCAAAATATGGAAACAAATTTTCAATACCCACGTTTTATTTTGGGTTATCTCAGATTATTCGTCTGAGTGTCCAAATTCAGTTAATATGGTTGTCTCATCTCATTTTATACATTTAGGAAACTAAATATTGAGAGATTGGGTTACCAAGTTTATACTTAGAAACAAAATATTTTGTTCTGCAGCAGTCCTACGCTGTAATAGGATAAAATCATAAATCAGATAAGTTTGTTTATGATCTTATCTCAATTATCGATCAGAGGAGAACATCTTTAGGCTGATTTGTTTATAAGACTTGGAAACAATTAATTTGTTTCGGATAACAATAATTTATTTGAGGATAGTTACTGTTGGGGACTTTCCTTCTGTGGTACAGCGAACCGTTGAGCAGACCGTTGCTGAGTCCTAGCTGCCAGTTTTGGCAACAAATCTCGAAGATTGCCTGGACGTCCTCTGTGCCTCTTTCTCCATTATAATCAGACTAGGGACGACATATCTTATTGCCTTTGTGCGTCTGAGTGGTCTAAGTGAGTTTTGTGCATCGACGGAGAGCGGAAGGTGCTAAGTGTCTCCTGGTTCTTTTTCTTGCAAGCTACGTGTGAGAGTGTCAAGGGGCTGTGGTCAGACACTTTGATTGTCGTGAGAGGGACTAGGTGTCCTCGGTGCGTTCAACTAGCGGCTGGTAAATCGTCTGAGGGAAGCTAAGTGAATACCTGTTCTAAATTCAGTAACCAGTTGCTAACCCATCGGCAAGAAGCCGTTCTTGTCGTGTCTCTTCGCAGGGAAGTCTCGAACCTACAGAGTTTGAGCAGTTAGACACGCACTTGCGGGTGTGCGCCAGAAGTCTCATGCCTGTAGGGTAGAGCAGGAGTTGGGAACGCCGCCGGAGTAGAAAGAAGTCCTCCCGAGCACAGGGGTGCTGTGCAGAAGTCTTGAACTCCTGCTGACGGACAGTAAAGCAGGTTGCGTGGAAGCCGCCGGAGTTGAAAATTCCACCCTAGGCACTTGGTGTGCAGTGCAGTGAGTCACGACTGTGGTAACCGTGCACGTCCGAACTGAGTGTAGGACGGATACGTTTTCTTAGTGGTTTTTGTGGTTATCTTTGTGGTCTTGGAGGTACTTCTCTTCGTGGTCTTTGTGGTGATCTGTGTGATCAACTTCGTGGTTGTCTCTTAAGCAATTACAGGCTCATCTTAAGGAGATACAAGATCTGTGTGGAAATCCTCTGCTGAACGACGAAGTGCTGAAGCAATCCTCCACTGTGAATAAAAAATGAGCTGCTCTCTGAGAAGTCTTTCTATCACTTTAAGGATTACTATCTGAGGATTTATACTCTAACATAACGTTGTCTCTGTCCTTTGATAGACCGGCTTACGTCTGAGTGACAACGTTTTGTGTGGAATCCATTGAGCTACCAACTGCTGAGTATAAGTATCATTCTGCTGGAAACGAGAAGACATCCGCTGTGTGAGGAGCTGACCGTTGCCAGGAGTGATCGTCAATTGTACAGGATTCTAAATCTCACTTTGTGAGAAACCAAACGCCTAGGGCAAGGGCTCTTTGCACCCATTATTTTCAAATTGTGGAATCACCTCGTTGGTGGAAAGTGGACGTAGGTTGATTAAGACCGAACCACTATAAATTACTGTGTCCATTACGATCGCGCAACACTCGTACGAAAACCTACTCGACAAAATCATAGCGGTTACAGCGAAGCAGATCTCATTCTGAGAAACGCTCTGCTGAAATATAGTACGCTTCCGCTTATACTGAGAAAGGGCGAAAAATTTATAAACACTAATTCACCCCCCTCTTGGTGTTCCTGAACGATCCAACAATTGGTATCAAAGCAGGTTTGCTGAAAAGCTTTCTGTGTGATTGCTAGTACAGAACTCTGTTGCTGAACCTAAGGATCAAAACAGCTTGTTGCTGAAAGTCTTACATTAAGCACAGTAAGGTGCTGCTGAGTACTGAGTAGAATGTCGATGCTCTTGACTGATGGTCATTCGACCGAACGTCCACCGCTCTTTACTGGACAACACTTCTCATATTGAAAAATGAGAATGGAGTTGTTCATTGGAGCAAAAGAAGCCGTTTGCTGGCAGCTTATGATGAAAGGAGATCTCGTATTTCCTCCATCTAATCCCAGTGACTCTCGACATGAATTTGAAAGGAAGAGAATTATCTCGCTGAACACTAAAGCAAGGCACTACTTAGTGTGCGCTCTTGCTGGAAATGAGTTCAATCGCGTCTCTACTTGTAAGACGGCGAAAGAAATGTGGGATAGACTTACTTTGATCTATGATGGAACAGAACAAGTCAAGGAATCCAAAGTGAATGCATTAGTACTCAATACGAAGCATTCAAGATGAAAAAAGATGAGTCAATAAATCAAATATTTGATAGACTCACCGAAATCACTAATGTCATGGAATCCCTTGGTAAAACCATTTCCAATTCTGAGCTAGTCAGAAAAATACTTCGCTCATTACCTAAAACTTGGGAAGCCAAGAAGACGGCAATTGAAGAAGCTAAAGATTTGACGAGCTTAAGTCTTCACCAACTGCTTGGTTCTCTTGTCGCTTACAAGAATGAGAACAAGTTTGCTGAAGAAAAGAAGTCGAATCCTGTTGCATTTAGAGGGAGTGTTGAATCCTTCGATGAATCTGAGGATGAATCCTCATCCGATTCAGAGAATGAAATCTCCTTCATGGCAAGGAAATTTAAGAAGTATCTTCGCAAAAATCGTTTAAAGGGAAAACGAGATGCTAAAAAGAAGAAAGCAAAATCACACCAAAGTAAAGGTGGTGTGTGCTATGAGTGCAACAAACCTGGTTATATGCGATCAGATTGTCCACTATTAAATGAGAAGGAAAAACCTTCTAAATACAAGAAAAATGCCATGATGGCATCTTGGAGTGATAGTGATGATGAATCAGATCAGAACGATGAAACAGCAAACATCTGCTATATGGCGCAAACTGATACTGAAATTGAGAAGGTAAATGCTTTCTCTCCCTCTGATCTATCTACTGAAGATATTGAGAATCTTTTCTCAGAACTCTATGACAAACTTGAGTAGTTGACCGCAAACAATAAGGCTCTCAAGAAAGAGAATAAATTCTTCAGTTCTGAGAACGCTTCTCTTAAGGAAGAGTTATCAGTGGAGGCTAAGAAAGCGGGAAAACAACTTTCTCAATCTAAGTCAAAGATTGAGGAACTACAACAGCAACTCAGTGTTGTGCACAACAAAATTGATTTATGCGTACATGAGATGCATGATTCCAAAAATGAGAAACATTCACGTCATGGGAAATATATTCCTCCTCATGTTAGGAATGTCGAGTCTCATTATATTATTCAAAGGTTACCTAGGCTTTGCTATTATTGTAAAAAGCCGAATCATTTCATTAAAAATTGCCATATACGGTGAAATGATATGCTTGGCATTACTTCTAAAGTTGATGGTTCTATTGTTAAATGGAAGCAACGACTTACTTAAGTTCTTCTTCTATTTCAGGGATGCTTCAAGTCGATCGCAAAGGACCATATATGGTACTTAGATAGTGGCTGCTCGAGGCACATGTCAGGAGATGTCTCCTTAGTCTCCACACTGGTTTTCCAGGATAGTGGTGCTGTCACTTTTGGTGATAATGGAGAAGGGATGGTTAAAGAAACATGAACCATTTGCTATCCTAACTCCCTAACCATTGAAGGAGTTCTTTATGTTGTTAAAGGCCTCCAAAACAATTTGATTAGTATTAGTCAATTGTGCGATAAAGGTTATCATGTTTCTTTCGAAGAAAGGATGTGTAACGTTTCACGGGATGGTGTTACTTGCTTCATTGGTGAACGCAAGAAAAACATCTATATCCTATCATTTAAGAATGTTTCCACTGGAGAAAATTGTCTCTTGTCTGTTAAGGACGAGGCTACTTTATGGCATAAAAGGTTGGGACATACAAACTATGACTTGCTGTCCAAACTTGCCAGAAAAGATGCTATTAAGGGATTGCCCAAAATCAAGTTTGACAATGACAAGTTTTACAAAGCTTACTCTATTGGCAAACAAATAAAGGTATCCTTTAAAAGTAAAAATATGATTTCAAGCAATGCACCGCTTGAATTACTTCATATGGACTTATTTGGTCCAACAAGACTCAAAGTCTAGGAGGTAAATGTTATGGATTGTGGTAGATGACTTTTCCAAATTCACTTGGGTTAAATTTTTAGCTCACATGAGTGATACGTTTGCAACCTTTGAAACTTTAGTCAAACAACTTCAAAATGAGAAATGTGTTTCTCTACGAAGCATAAGAACGGATCATGGTACTGAATTTGAGAACCATGACTTTACTTTATTTTGTGAAGAATATGGTATTAACCATAATTTCTCTGCTCCATACACTCCACAACAAAACGGAGTTATAGAGCGAAAGAATAGAACCTTACAGGACATGGAGAGGACTATGTTGCTGGAAAGTGAGGTTGCTAAAAATCTTTGGGCTGAGGCTGTAAGCACAGCATGCTATATCTCAAATCGAGTTAATACTCCTTAGGTAAAACGCCTTATGAGTTATATAAAGGCAGAAAGCCTAATATCTCATACTTCCATCCATTTGGAAGTAAGTGTTATATCTTGAGACCCATTAAAGATGGTGTCGGAAAGTTTGACGCTCGATCTGATGAGGGCATATTCTTAGGATACTCCCTCACGAGCAAAGCATATAAAGTCTTTAATAAAAGAACTCTAACTGTTGAGGAGTCCATCAATGTTACAGTTGATGATTCTCCGACACAGGAGGAAGATGATGTGGAGGCAGCAGCACAATCCTCGACAACAGTATCAAATGAAACATCATAGCAAACGATTGCTGACAATATTCCGAACGGAAACACTGTAGCAAATGTACAGCAAGTGCCTGCTGCACATACTGAAAATCTTTCTGGTGATTTCCAGGATATACAAATAGAGGATCGTGTTCCTTCTTTATATAAGAAAATACATCATATTGACCAAGTCATAGGATCATTGCACACAGGAGTGCGAACCCGACATACAGCAAGTATGTACTGTGAACACTCCGCTTTTGAGCCTCAAGGCATTGATGATGTGCTTGATGATCCTAATTGGATCCTTGCAATGCAAGAGGAATTGAACCAATTTGAGAGAAACAAAGTTTGGAGCTTAGTACCTAGACCTAATTATCGTTCCATTATAGGAACAAAATGGGTTTATCGAAATAAACTTGATGAGTCTGGAAATGTTGTAAGAAACAAAGCCAGACTTGTTGCAAAAGGTTACTCTCAAGAAGCGGGTATCGATTATGATGAAACGTTCGCTCACGTGGCGCGTCTTGAAGCAATACGCTTACTTCTAGCGTATGCTTGCTATAATAACTTCAAGTTATTTCAAATGGATGTGAAAAGTGCATTCCTTAATGGTGATATAAAAGAGGAAGTTTATGTTGAACAATCTCCTGGATTCACTGATCCAAAATTTCGTAATCATGTCTCTAAGCTATCTAAAGCTTTGTATGGACTTAAGCAAGCTCCAAGAGCATGGTACGAAAAGCTTAGTTCCTTTCTTATAGCAAAGGGATATAGGCGTGGAAAAATCAATACAACCTTGTTTCTTAAGAAACAGGATGCTAATCTTTTAGTTGCTCAAATATATGTGGACGACATAATATTTGGTTCAACTAATGAACAACTATGTACCGAATTCTCTAACTTTATGAGAGAAGAATTTGAAATGAGTGTCATGGGAGAACTTACTTTCTTCCTTGGACTCCAAATCAAGCAAACTGAAGAAGGAATTTTTATTCATCAAGAAAAGTACAGCAAACAACTGCTCAAGAAATTTGAGTTTGAGAATGCTAAACCTTTGTCAACTCCTATTGGTAGCAATACCAAAATTGAAAAAGATGAAGGTGGAAAGGAAGTTGATTCCAAACTATACAGAAGCATGATAGGGTCATTACTCTATCTTACTGCTTCGAGACCTGATATCATGTTTAACGTATGCTTATACGCTAGATATCAGTCTGCTCTAAAAGAGTCACATCTTGCTGCAGTCAAGAGGATTTTTAGATACCTCGCAGAGACTATTAGCTTAGGTCTATGGTATCCCAGGGGATCGTTGCTGGATCTTGTAGGATATTCATATGCGGACTATGCTGGATGCCGCATAGATAGAAAAAGTACATCTGGTACTTGTCAATTACTGGGAAATATGTTAATTTCCTGGTTCTCTAAGAAGCAGACTCCGTCGCTTTATCTACAGCTGAGGCTGAATACGTTGCAGTAGCCAGTTGATGTGCTCAGTCACTATGGATGCGACAACAAATTGAAGACTATGATCTTCATTTCAATAGTATTCCATTAATGTGTGATAACACTAGTGCAATAAATTTATCACGAAATCCTGTCTATCACTCGAGATCTAAGCATATCGAGTTGAGACATCACTTCTTGCGTGATAATGTACAAAGTGGGAAAGTCGAGATTCAGCATGTAAATACTGAGCAACAACTTGCTGATATTCTTACCAAACCACTTGATAAGAAAAGGTTTGAGTATTTACGAAGTGAATTAGGGATATGTAATCCTAATCTCTGAGATGATGATATTGTCATCTAACCATTTTGAGAAATTTTTGATAGGAAAATAAAAATTTCCTACGGTGCCATTTCCTTTTCTATTTCTTTTATTTCCTTCTTTTTCTATAAAATATTTTATAAAAAGAAACTACCCCTACGGTTATCACACCTAAAATCCCTAACTTACTTCGTCTCTTCTTCAACCTCAACCTCCTTCCCTCCTCTCTTCTTCTCCATCTGATCATGGCACCAAAATCTGCGAAATCTTCAAAGGGGAAGGGAACCCCTAAGAAACGGTCGCAGTCTGTGACTGCTTCCGTCCAGCAACTCTCTATTAAGAACAATCTCCCAGTTACTGAGGGGGAGCCTTCGCTGATGGATGCCCCTGCTCCGGTGGTCATTGAGACCAAGGAGACACCTGCTGCTGTTCCTGTTAAGGAAAATGTGGCTTCGACTCTTGATTCCACAGTTCTTGGCGAATTTGAAGTTGCTGCGAAGAAAACCCTCGCTGTTGAGGAAGAAACCGCTGCACCAGAGGAGGTTACCAAGTCTACACCAGCCGTGTCCGAGTCTCCTGACAAAGCGGACACCTCCCTCACTCCGGATCTAGAACTCTCTGACGATGAGAGCAAGGAAAGTGAGGATCTTGATGCTACCCAGTCCGTGGATGAACTGGACTCTTCTGCTAAGAAGACCCCTGCTGCGGATGACACTGTGGAGGTGGTTGGCTCTGTTATACAGAATCCTCCTCCTGTTCGCTCTTCTCTGGGTATTGCTTCTCGCACCAGGATGAAGCGACCTTTCGTTGGTCTAAAGGATGGTATGCATTCTAGCTCTCCTGGTCATAAGAAAGTGAAAAGTACAGATTCTTCTGTCTTTATCCTTGAGATTGATCAGAATGTCTCTCTGGCTGAGTTGAATCGCATTCTTGCTGATGACACAATGTCAAATCGTAACATGGAAAAGCAAAACATTGCTGCATGCAAACGTGTTGATTTTGACTAGTTCACTCAACATCAGTTGAACTTTGCTGAGATGTTTGAGAAGTTGACCTGGTGGTCTTTCTGTGAGTATGATGGCATAGGTTCTATCTCAAAAGTCAAGGAATTTTATGCCAACATTACCTTTCATAAGGAGGACTCACTCATTAAGTACATCAAGGTGCTAGTTGATGATAAAGTCTTTGTCTTCTCTGTGTTTGATGTTTGCCGCATTTTTTACTATGATCCCTTCAACAATCTGAGGGTGATTAATGAGGGAAAACTTGTGGCTTATCAAACCATCAATGACGGTGAGGTTGTTACTGTCAGCGGATATTTGCAGAACACTGAGCTGAGCTTTAGCAACAGGATGTTTCATAAGGCAGTAATGTCTTGCTTAGCTCCTCGTATTGGCAGTATTGATACTGTCATGCCCAGATATTGGAATTTGATGGTTCATCTCAAGCGAGGTATTCCTATGAATTTGGGAAGTGTTATCTTTGGCCATATGGCTTCTTGTGTTCAGGATGAGAACAGGGCACTTCCGTTTGCACATGCCATTACTGCATTGTTGTAGTTATATGGGGCGCAGATTGTTCCTATGAATCAAATGGACACCTGGACTACACAGGTTACTAGAGCTAACTCTGTGGCGAGTATGGGTTACCAATATGTTGATGGTGTCTTCATCAAGAAACCAACCAAGCGAGAAATCGCTGTCTCTGTCCGTGGCAAGGCCACTGCTGAAACTGGCAAGCAGCGCCAAGCTAAACGTGAGAGGAATGCTGCTGCATCCAAAGATGAGCCCTCTTCCTCCTTCACGTTGCAGAAATTTCTCTGTGAGGAACTCAACTTTACTCGTCGCTCCATTCTTTAGAGGATGGATGCATTGGCTGAGAGACTTGGGCGACTGGAAAAGATGATCCAGACTCTACTTGATAATGCTGAGGATTGAGCTATGCTCTCCGCTGAGGTTTGAGTTACTCTTCTCTCTATCTTTAGATGTCTCAGCTCACTAGTTCTTACGGAATGAGCTTTTCTCTTCTGCTGTTGTTCTTGTTTTGAAACAGATCGGTCTTACTGGATTGCAGCAACTGATGGCTGCTTTTAGCTTTGTCTTTTGAGTGCCAGCACGTTTTTGCTGCACTAGAAATAAAACTATCCATTGCTTTACTCTTTTTGATATGACAAAAAGGGGGAGAAGAATAAGTTCAGGGGGAGTTTTTCAACGACAACGAGCTTTCCAAAGGGGGAGTTGAAAGATTATTGAACTCAAGCTCGATCCCTAAGAAAGATCATGTTTTTTCATCATCAAAAAGGGGGAGAATATTAACCTGGTTTTGATGATGAACTTAAGCAACGCGTTACTGATGGTCAGAAGTAATGTTTCACGAGTTGCGTGCCTATCCCTAGTGATGAGCTTGAGTAATGTGTTACTGAACCACAGCTAGTAACTGTTATATGTTGCTGCGTTACAGTAAGTTGTTGCTGTGACATTACGTATACAAATTCAAAATATGGAAACAAACTTTCAATACCCACGTTTTATTTTGGGTTATCTCAGATTATTCGTCTGAGTGTCCAAATTCAGTTAATATGATTGTCTCATCTCATTTTATACATTTAGGAAACTACATATTGAGAGATTGGGTTACCAGGTTTATACTTGGAAACAAAATATTTTGTTCTCCGGCAGTCCTACACTCTAATAAGATAAAATCATAAATCAGATAAGTTCGTTTATGATCTTATCTCAATTATTGATCAGATGAGAACAACTTTAGGATGATTTATTTGAGGATAGTTACCGTTGGGGACTTTCCTTCTGTGGTATAGTGAACCGTTAAGCAGACCGTTGCTGAGTCCTGGCTGCCAGTTTTGGCAACAAATCTCGAAGATTGCCTAGATGTCCTCTATGCCTCTTTCTCCATTATAATCAGACTAGGGACGACATATCTTATTGCTTTTGTGCGTCTGAATGGTCTAAGTGAGCTTTGTGCATCGACGGAGAGCGGAAGGTGCTAAGTGTCTCCTGGTTCTTTCTCTTACAAGCTACGTGTGAGAGTGTCAAGGGGCTGTGGTCAGACCCTTTGATCGTCGTGAGAGAGACTAGGTGTCCTCGGTGCGTTCAACGAGCGGCTGGCGAATCGTCTGAGGGAAGCTATGCTAATACCTGTTCTGAATTCAGTAACCAGTTGCTAACCCATCGGCAAGAGGTCCTCCCGAGCACAGGGGTGCTGTGCAGAAGTCTCGAACTCCTGCAGACGGACAGTAGAGCAGGTTGCGTTGAAGCCGCCGGAGTTGAAATTTCCACCCTAGGTACTGGGTGTACAGTGCAGTGAGTCACGGCTGTGGTAACCGTGCACGTCCGAACTGAGTGTAGGACGGATACCTTTTCTTAGTGTTCTTTGTAGTTATCTTTGTGGTCTTGGTGGTTCTTCTCTTCGTGGTCTTTGTGGTGATCTGTGTTAGTAACTTCGTGGTTGTCTCTTAAGCAATTACAGGCTCATCTTAAGGAGATACAAGATCTGTGTGGAAATCCTCTGCTGAACGACAAAGTGCCGAAGCAATCATCTACTGTGAATCAGAAACGAGCTGCTCTCTGAGAAGTCTTTTTGTTGCTTTAAGGATTAGTATCTGAGGATTTATACTCTAACATAACGTTGTCTCTGTCCTTTGATAGACAGGCTTACGTCTGAGTGACAACGTTCTGTGTTTTATCAATTATTAGAGAAACATTGGACAAACAGAGTCCTCAACAAGTTCTTTCCTTCGACTTTATGTTATTTCAAGTTCTTGATTGTCGAATTTTGGTTGGTTAGGTAATGTTGGGTTATTTCTCAGGTTGTTTGGCATCCATATACCGATGAGATACGCGTCAGATTACCTAATTACTACTTGGACGGTCAAGAAAGTTGGTGAGCACATGTACCGCTCATTTGCTTCTCCGTGGTGGAATGGCACTTTCCAGACAGAGTCATTCGCTAGTTTGGAGACGAGCAACTAGTACCCGGTTGCTGCGATACCGAAGCACGCTTCCATCGGATTGACATGCGACGAAAGCAGTTCGACAATTGGATGCACATTCACGCCAAGTACATCGAGTTGTGGCATCACCGAGGTAGCCATATCGTTCCTTTGCGCTGGGAAAAGGGCGAGGGCTACAGTACATGGTACATGCGTCACTCTCATTCTTTCTTATTGCACACAGGCGTCATGTTGAGCATAGTGGTAAGTACAATAACTATTATCTTCATTCATGTAAAATTATTGTATTGATATAATTTCTTCGAAGACGCAACAAATGGCCGAGATTTCTACTCGATCCGAGAAAGGTGACACTTCGGAATTACAGCACATCGCTGGTATTTCTCGCAAGAGCCATAGCTTCTTGAGAGAGTTTACCACGATGCGTTTGTATGGACGGGGTGAAGGGCTACAGGTGGAGGACGAGTTTCAAGAAGTGCCAGCGGAACAAACACAACAGGTCGAACAAGAGGAGGAGGAGGAACAGAAGGAGCAGGAGGAGGACGAGGAGGATCGGGTTGCATGTTTGATATTATTATGCAGTCGCACAAGGATGAGGTGTATCCGTATCTTGTGCTTGATCCGACTCCCGTGGATGCCTTTCGGACTCCATTAGCACAGGCCTCTACGTCATCCATTCCCGTGGCTCCAAGGAAGACTAAGAACCATCGACCACCCGCAAGTGATGTAGATAACTCGCAGATTTCTAAGCTCACACAAATGTTCTCTTGGAGGTTTGGGCGCTTTTACTCACGCAAAAGTAGGCGAGGACATTAGATAGATTACTTTGTATCACTTACAGTTGTTGACGATCATAGTACTCTAGTTTTAGATGTCAACTTTTGAGAAAGACTTGGTTGGATTTGTTAAATTGTGTCATGAGTTCTTGAGTTCTGTGTAGTTGCATTACAGGTGGGATATCGGAATTTAAATTTATTTTTTTATCCCAAGGGAGTCGGCCTTACAAAGGCCGACTTTTCTAGTGTAGGACCAAAGTCGGCTTTACAAAGGCCGACTTTGGTGAAAGGGCCGACTTCGCTTCGGCTAAGCTGAAATCGGCCTTACAAAAGGCCGACTTCCTTGTAATGCCGATTTTGCCACATTAGTTGGGGAATTTTCAAACTTGCGACCTTATTTGGCGAAATGGTTTCGGCATTAACATTATTTTGGAACAAAACTCGAAGAAATAGTGTTTTACCTCCGAATGTGGGTGGGTTCAGCGAAGCTGTCTGGGCATCGTTTGATCCGGAACAAACGGATTTGTGAAATCCAAGACGCGACAAACTCGGGCAAGGCGGATCTCTGCGGTTTGGTTCGTGGTCAGTAGCCAAGGAGGGATTCGAGCCAAAAGTGGCTGACCAGGTCGGACGGAATTTGACGTCGAGGGGCTCAAGGGCTAACCGCCGATTGTTTGGGGGCTTAAGGGTTGGGACGCGGTGCGGCCTTGGCTCGTTGGCGTCGGAGAAGGGGATGGACGATACTGTTCTTGTCCCTGTACATTGTTGCGGCGAGCAGCGGGACGAGTTGAGATACGCCTATCCCCAGTTAGCACTCTATGGAGGTGGCCTTTGAGGTATGGTGTGGGCAATGGGATTTGCTTGGTGAGAGGAGGCACTGAAAACGGGAATGACGAGAGACGCATCCCAGGTTACCAGTCGCCGGGAAGAAAAGAGAGACGGCTTGGGACGTCGGTGCTGGAGACTATTATAGGTGTTTGCTTGTTGTGGTCTGGGTTCTGGTTTAGCGGTGAGTTGGTTTTGCCAGAAATAGGATCGAACAGATGGATGAAGGCACGATGGATTGCCCCAAGTTCGTTCAGCCGTAATAGAAAACAGTAGTAATAAATGAGACTTCCCGCAACACTCGCGTGTGGAGTTGTTGTACTTTCTACTAACAGGTATAAATGTGTTTTGTAAAAACTATAATTTTGTACGGAAAATTGTTTATACTTTTTTTTCATTTCGCAAATTTTGGTAATGTACATACAATTTCACTATACAAACTTATACTTTTTACAAACATGTATAAAATTAGTTTTGTTAAAAGTATTAGTTTGTACAATGAAATTGCTTGTACGTCACTAAATGTACTGTTCAAATTTATTTAAGTTCTAGTATAGTACTAAAGGAACACAGTGGGCCTTATAATTTTGTCCGGGCCCGTACTAATTTACATGAAAATGTAAAAAAAAAAAATTTGTACTAATACACAAATTTTATTTATATATTACTAAATTAAATTGTAACTACCGAAACTCTACCCGAACCTGTCTTGGGTGTGCTTTTACAAAGTTGCCCTTCCCTCGTTAAAACCCCATTGACTCCATCGATCTCTTTTTCAAGTTAGGGCACCTTCCTCCTCCCCAACGCCTCTAACCTACAATGCCCATTCGCTCAAACCAGTTACACCCAACGAACCGCCCACCAACGACGAGGCATCAAGTTCCAGGAAATCGGCAAGTGACACGTTGAGTCAGTTGATCACACTTTGATTAGCGTGTGGGTCACATCCAAGAGTTTCCTTTTTCCGGTGTGGTCGGGCTACCGACATTGAGTTGGTGGTAGTGGGTTTGGCTGGTATGTCGGGAACATTGCTTGGTCCCTATTTCCCATGCCCGGGAGCGATGAGGGGCTTCCCATTCTTTTCGACAATCGATTATCCTCGAACAACCGAAGGCGAGGTGGTTTAGTGTGCCTAGGAATTGGCGGGTGATCATGTACAGATAACGACATTGTAGTTTTTTTTGTATTGAAGGGAATATTCGGGAGCGATGAGGGGCTTCCAACTTTTTTTGTCAACCGATTACCTTCGCTCGATTGAAGGGCACGGGTGGTTTAGTATGAGCGGGAAGTTGGCTTCAATAGGCTTCTACAGTAAAAACGTAAACCACAAAGCTCTCAAGGTGTGCCTGAAGTGTTTCAACCCGGCCAGGCATGTCATGCTGATTGACGGCGTCGAGCACCCTTTCCGGCCTGCAGATGTGGAAGCAATTCTTGGCCTGTGACGTACGAGGGTCGGTCTTCTGTTGTCTGGACAGTTGGAATTCGTGCCGCCGGAATTACACGATCACCTCAAGCATGGTAGGATATCCATGCATCCGTCGAGGCGATGTTGCGTAGAGGAATGTCATGGAGGAGTTCTTTCAAGCAGAGCTCGTATTATTCATTCTAGAATGTTACCTTTGCCCCGGGACTTCATTCGACATCCCGAAGGATAACCTCATGGCAACGCGAGACGGGGTGGCCATTCGTGACTTCGACTGGAGGGGACATGTTCTGGATCATCTATGTGAAGCAATGAGGACGTTCCAGGGCAGGAAGCATCGCTACATAGGTGGATGTGTTCTCCTGCTCATCGTAAGTATTATATTCCAAATCGTGTAGAAACCACTGTTTGTTTTGTCCAAGTTTTTATGAGTATGCGTGGACATGGGTCGTCCTTCTCATTTTTTTCCACAGTTGTTTTATGCTTGTAAGGTGTCTAAGCCTATGGGTCCGCTCTCGACAGAAGGACGTAATGCCTCGTTGTGTGTGGAATGGGATGACGGCTGACTGGAGGCAGTTTTCAAATTGTATGTATTGCCTTTTCTTGTCAAGATGCTCATACGATTTCAAATGAGTTTCTTCAAGTTAATACAGTGGATTTCTTGAAACAAGTAGGAGCTTTCAAGTTAATACAGTGGATTTCTTGAAACAAGTAGGAGCTGCCAGAGCAGGAAATGCCCGAAATGGGTGGAAGCGGACTCAACGTGGACAACGATTAGCTGATGTGGGTGATGAAGTTCATGGCACGAACTGTGGCACTTTTGTAATGAAGTTCATGGCATTGCCTAACCCACCCGTAGGGATCGAGGAAGTGATGAGTTTCAACGACAACTCAAGAGGTTCTTTTAATAGCATTTGCGTAACGGTTATCTTATTGCCTTACCTGCCAGTGCGCAGGGCCATTGGACAGGGTCAGTCTACCCCTCGGGATCATCAAATGGCACGACAACGGCATGCAGAAGGCTGTGATGGGGCGTCTGAAAGAGGTGCGGGGTAAGAAGGTTCGCTAAAAATAAAATAGCCCATCGACATAGCATCCTCATAGAATTAGCTATGACCAATAGGTTATCGGGTCATTTTTGGATTAAACGCGCCCAATGTTGGCGCAATTTGGTCATTACAAAGACTGTTAACTAGTCATACCAATTTTTTGCGGAGACGATTCAAATCCCATATGCATATGACTTAATGTAAATATACGCTTGAAACTATATGATTTGACCGTAGTCGGACCTCTCGTCATGTCCGTCGATGTCTTGTCCTCCCTTGTAGTCAGTTTACGAAACTATGTTCATCGCCACACCGGCACGATTTTCATATACCAGCGGCCCTATTTGATGGCTAAGAACATCCAGTTCCTGCACCCCAGACGGCATCTCCCTCGCTTTTTCTGATCGACGCTCGACTTCAAAACGGGACCTTGCCCCTTGAATTGGCCATATTTTTCAACAATTACTCTCTCAATGTCATGTGTAAGATCTTGTATGGAATGACTCGCTTGTCTATAAGCAGCTTCAGATTTGCTGCCAAGGTGGCATAGGCGGCGGCACGCTTCAAACAACAAACCTCACCGGAAAGCTTCAACCTTCAAACCGTACGGATCGACAACGTCGCGTGTCAGAGTATGTTGTTTCGCGGCTTTAGTCCAACGGAACATCACGAAGCACGGTGGTAGGTGTCACAAGGGTAATTTTTCTATCAAGAAAATTCCCTCTATAGGCGTCGTGTCTCGCCCTCGAGCTCGACCAGCCTATGCACAACAGAAGCTCACAAGTGTTTTAGGTGAAGGACGCCCTTTCTTTCACGAGAAAATTACAAGTTATTGCTCACGCCCCTTTACAAGCCATCTTATAGAGGTCGTGACTGTTCATTAAGTATTACAACCATTCCCAAGGGGGTACCACTAATGACCACCCTCTAATACTCTTTGGGGTCACACCCTTTTCAATCTATGCACCCCTTACAGGATTGTGGCTGTCCAAGGAAAACCCACCCAAGGAACTCGCCCTTTCACCAACACCATCATCCGCTCCCTCACAAAGTGACGCGTCCATTGCTCGTGCCTCTTCACGAACTTTGCTCATGAAACCACCCACGAGCTTCCCTCAAGCCTCTGCGCCTGATTATTTTGGTCACATTGCGCCTCGTGCCAGTTTCATTGTCCGAGAACCAACTCGAACCTCACTTGATCCATCAAGTATCAACGAACGCACTTACGCTCGCTGTTGTCCATGCGCTCCAACCCATGGACATTGCCCAAGCAGCCTGGCTCAAGCATCCGTAGGCGACGGGCACCGACCCCTGTCTTGTCCCCATGACAGTAGGGATGTCGTGCTTTCCAACTTCGCAACATGAAAAATGTGCACGCATGGCCGGCCGAACGTCTCGAATGCATGCAGCTACAAGATAAGGACGGTTGTGATTTGTAGAAAGTAACCTTTGCCATGACTGATTCCGCACAATAGGCGCCCAACACAAAGACACGATTGATGTTTCCATCGATCATGTTATAGACATAATACAAAGATTCCCTCATGATATGAAACTGGACTTTACGGAATGTCCACACTGTGAAGACATGGCCAACATCTTTTTCCAGTGTACGAAGCATAGACCGAGGAGTGTATGCCTTATTTAAAGAATTAAAATCTTCAATCCTCTCCATGTGGCGTGTGTCGGCGACAACGCCTTTGAAATGGTATATAAATTTGTGAACCTCGTGACTAGCATTTAGATACCTTTTCAATAACACGTGTATCCTCTCACAGCGTTGTGTACTCTTCAGTTCAGCCCAGAAATGCCCATGACAGTAGGATTGCCACCACATTACCCTGCTCGCATATAGCTACTCAAGCCAGTGGCAATTCACTTTTCTAGTTGCTTTCATCATCGTTTCCCAATCTTGTTTTGCTTCATCACATGTAACCGATTTATACATGAAGGAAGTGATTGTCGTACGCGAGGTCGAGTCGTGTACACGATTTGAAATGTTGCGACTCAAATGCCAAAGACACAACCTATGGCGAGCATTCAACCAAACTTCCCTCACCGCGGCTATCATAGCCCTGTTCGCGACTTTGACCAAACTAACCGGATGCTTCGATCCCATTACCTCTATGTGGGTGCGCAACAACCAGATATAGTCTTCTATGGTTTCGGTGGCCATTAAAGTGGCATCAAAGACAACTGATTGGTGATGATGGTTGACGCCGACGAGGACCACCATTTGCATCCCGTAAGTGTTTGTCTTGAAGGAGAAATCCAATGCGACAACGTCTCCGAGAACATCGTAATCCAGCATGGACGTGCTGTCTGACCAGTACATATAAGTTAACACGTCTCAATCGCCGTGTGTGACCAATGACATTCCGGGGTCTACTTCCTTCCTCGACATCAGGTATGTATACCTTGAATTGAACTCGGATGGACAATATACACGTTCATCCTTCAGCTTGGGTTGTTCACGTCCTTCATGAGGAATCCAACCTTGTCGTACCCGCCGGACGCATGTACGAGTAACCGCATAATATTATACCGTCAAAAACCTAAACTCAACATTTTGTTGACTGCAACCATATCCTCATTTGAAACGTGCCGCTTCTCGCGCATGAAACACGAGAGGGCGGCGAGTACCATCACGTGATTGTGTGATAGATTTGCCTTCATTAGACACCATTTGCAACTATCATCTTCTGCCATCTTCGATAGAAGTTGAGCATCATATGGATGTTGGACAAATTGGGTTGGCGGAAGTAGAGAGATGTATTCGGTTGAAGAATGTTCTAATCGTACGATAGAAGATGAAGACAATATCCATGATAATACTATAAATTCTGATGTAGATGTTGATACTGATGAGGAGTTGTCCAATGATGTCAATGTCGGCCATGGAATGTCAGATGAAGAGAATTTTGACAATCGGATGATCATGGTAGTGGAATTGGGTAAAGGTCCTAGTGCACGAAAGGAGAAAGACTTGCCTTTTTATAATGAATATGTTGAGTCCATAAATAATGGATTTGATGAGTATGATTTCCACCTAATTGCACATGGGAGTGACATTATTGATGAATTTTATAAATGAATGAGATTCACGGATAAGGATGAACTTATATATGCGTTGAATAATTTTCATATAGTAAGACACTGCAATTATGAAGTTATTGAATTAACTAAGAAATTATGGAACGTTTGTTGTTCAAAATTCAATAAGGGTTGTAAGTGAAGATTGAGGGCGATACAAAGAGCATATGACGATGATTTTGAGGTGACAATTGTTGGAAAACCTCATACTTGTGTCAATCATGTTGTATCGCCTGATCATGTGCGCGTGGATTCAAATTTCATGGAACCATTATTCAAGAGGTTTGTACGTGAAACTCCGGAAGTTAAATTTTTTATTTATTCGCAATGTCGTTAAGGAGAAGTATGGATATGAAGTCCCTAGGAGAAGGGCGTGGGATGCCGAAAAAAAGCAATTTATGGGATATAGGCGATTGGGATGAATCATACAATGAGTTGCCTCATTTGTTGAATGCGATCCGTGATTCTAACCCCAATACTTGCATTGATTGGGGGTGGTTCATACATCATTGGTGATATAGAGTGTGTATTTTAAAGGGCGTTATGGTGTTTTTCGTCATGCCGTAATAGCTTCTCGTTATTGTCGCCCTGTGAACCGCATTGACGGCACATTTCTATATTGTAAATGCAACCATAAGTTATTAATTGCTTATAGTTTAAATAGAAACAATCATATCGTTCCTTTCGCTTTTGCAATCATTGATGAAGAAAGCTATCAGTCGTGGGATGGTTTCTAAAATACCTGAAATGTTATGTCGTCAGCGATGAGTGTCAGGGCATATGTTTGATTTCATATAGGCATTCCAGTATTCAAGCGGTAGTAAACAATGTGGAAGTAGGTTAGATGTCTCCATTTGCACAATGGAGGTTCTGTTTATGTCATGTTGCTAGTAACTTCAACACGAAGTACAAGAATGCCTGTGGCAAAAGAAGGCTTGCTATTGCTACAAGGAAATATATGGCGCCAAAGATGAAGAAATATTTGTGTCATATTTTGAAAACTATTCCCAAATCAGTAGATTTATTTGATGAGATAGATAAGAGTCAATGGACTCTCAGTTTCGTTGAGAACTAGTGGGGGATAATGACAACGAATTTAAGCGAGAGTTATAATGTTGTTCTAAGGGGTGCACGAGGGCATCATGTCTCTACGTTAGTTAGGATGACGTTCTACAATTGTGTTGTATATTGGACTAACATGAAAGATGAGAAAAAATCACTAAAGTTGTCTTGGAGTATTTCAATAAGGGAATAAAGAAGGCTAGAAGTCATCAAGTCACACTTATGGATCGCGTTGATGGTACGTTTGTGGTCACAAACAAAGAGAAATATCTGATAAAGAACGTATTCATGCGACACAAGAAGCGCTCGGGCAAGAAATGGCAAATCTATCTGATTCCATGTTCACATGCGCTTGTTTGTTTCGCGTTTGTGAACATGGATGGGTCGGATAAGATAGATAATATTTACACTTGGGCTAATCAAAGGGTCATATACTCATTTAAATGGGCATCGTTTGTTTGTAAAGAGGACTGGGATGAGTATCAATTCCCAATTGTCATTCCAAACCATGAAAGGCACGACCGAAAGGGATACCAAGATCTTCTCGCATCCATAATGAAATGGATGTGAGAGAATGCAGAACTAAGTTGACTTGTAGTATTTGTAAAAGATAATGACATAATAGGCGAAGTTGTCTAAATAAATGAACTTGTATGGTTATTTGAAATAATTATTTGTACATACAGAAATAATTATTTATGTTTGCATACTATAGTATGGAGCCCGGACCGCTCGTTACGGATGTATTGCACTATCATGAGCAACATAGCTATTATCTTCGTAGTATTAATATAATTTCTTCATAGATACAACAAATGACTGACATTTCCATTCGATCGGAGAGAGGTGACCCTTCGGAATTACAGCACATCACTGGTAATTCTCACAAAGGCCATAGCTTCTTGAGAGAGTTCACCCCGGTGCGTTTGTATGGTCGGCATGAAGGGCTACAGGAGGAGGACGAGTTTGTAGAAGAGCCAACATATAAGGAACAAGCACTAGAGGTTGAGTAACGAAGATGAGGAAGTTCATCAAGATGTTGAGATGTTCAACGTTGCTGAACTAGTTGATAAACAAGAGGAGGACGATTATGCACAAGTCGTTATTGAGGAATCCACTCCACCGGATGTATACTTAACTCCTCAATTGGCAGAGCCGTCCACATCTTTCACTCCGCCGACTCCGTGGAAGGCAAGAAAGGACAGACACTTTTCCATGGACAATGCGGATCATACCTAGATATCTTAGCTCACACAACTCACCCGGTGAAGAAATTCTACGCACGTAGGTCTTGAAGAGATGCTTAATTGTCACGTTGTTTAGTTGTCCATATTTCATGCAAAATTTTCTACTTGTTCATACTGGTGACGATAATTCGATTCTGTTTTGACAACTTGTACTTATTCTGGGTATTATTAGTGTTAGATGAAGGTATGTTGAAAAGATGCGTGCATTACGGGTTAAAATTATAAGAATTTTGTAGTTTATTCCGTGTTAGATTAAACTTGGCTTTACAAAGGTCGACTTCAATGGATCTATGATTTTCTTTACCAAGTCCAATAAAGTCGATCTTTATAAAACCGACTTCATGTTCCCACTATAGATGAAATGAAGTCGGCCTTTGTAACCCAATTATGGTTTGGGAAGGATGAAATCGGCATTAGGAAGGCCGACTTCCTTCTTTATTAAAGTCGGCCTTTCTAAAGCCGATTTTACTGCATTAATCAACGAATTTCAAAACTTGATATTGTGTTTGACGAAATTGTTTTTGTGGATTAACATTTTTTATGAACAATATTCGGTTACTTTTGGATATTGCGCCTATCCCATTAATTCGTCCCAAACTCTTTTTTTTTTCAAGATCGTACGGGGCACTTGTTGGAACGGGTTTGCATGTAAAAAATATTTAGAAAAAAAGAATGTAGCCATTCAAAATTAAAAGAAAATTTGGGTCGCTGTAAAAAATTCAAGACGCGGACAATGAGATAATCGGAAGACTCACATATTCACCGATGTGATTGTCGAAAGAGAGCAGACAGGAAGCGGCTAACGGTACGTGCACGTAACCGTTACGTTGTTTACTAAAATCGATTTTTTTTTAGTAAACTTTACTAAAAATCGATGTTTTTTAGTAAAATCATTCGTAAATTACTAAAAAAAATTAGTAACCGTTACTAATTTTTCACTGTTTGACCATTCGGAAAGTTACTAAACTGCGTTTAGTAAATCGACGGAAAAATTTACTAAACTTTTTAGTATCCGATTACTAAAAATATCGGTGATTTGACCTTTTTTTAGTAACCGTTACTAAAATTTCACTGTTCAACTTTAGTAATCGGTTACTAAAAGTTTAGTAATTTTTTCCGCCGATTTATTAAACGTATTTTAGCAACTTTTCGAAAGGTCAAACAGTGAGAAATTAGTAACGGTTACTAATTTTTTTTAGTAAAATTTCCATCATTAGTAATTTTCTAGGTACGCCGTCGAAGGTTCTAATTTTGTAAGCGAAATTAGTAAATTAATGTGTAACATGGTAAAGTCGTTAGTAAATTACTAAAGTCGTCCTTTTTTTTCGTAAACGTTTACTATTTTTTGAACGAACTCTGCTGAAAATTTAGTAATAGATTACTAAACTTTTTAATAATTTACTAAATAGAACAGTACATTCCGAACCTAAAGCCGAACCTACTTTCAGTGTAAAATTACCATTTTACCCCTGCGGTAAAATTACAAATAGGTTCGGACTGAAAATTCGTAAACGATTTTGTAATTTATCGCAGGGGTAAAATGGTAATTTCACACTGAAAATAGGTTCACACTCAAAAAATAGTAAACGATTACGAAAAAAAATGACGACTTTAGTAATTTACTAGCGACTTTACTATGTTACACAGTAATTTACTAATTTCGCTTACAAAATTAGTAAAGCATTACTAAAATCTTCCGACGGCCTACCTGGAAAATTACTAAAATTATAAATTTTACTAAAAAAAGTTAGTAACCATTACTAATTTTTCACTGTTTGACCATTCGGAAAGTTACTAAACCACGTTTAGTAAATTAGCGGAAAAAATTACTAAACTTTTTAGTAACCGATTACTAAAGTTGAACAGTGAAATTTTAATAACGGTTACTAAAAAAAGGTCAAATCACCGATATTTTTAGTAATCGGTTACTAAAAAATTTAGTAAATTTTTCCGCCGATTTACTAAACGTAGTTTAGTAACTTTTCGAATGGTCAAACAGTGAGAAATTAGTAACGGTTACTAATTTTTTTTAGTAATTTACTAATCATTTTACTAAAAAATGTCGATTTTTAGTAAAAATTACTAAAATTTTCGTTGATTTTAGTAAACAACGTAACGGTTACGTGCACGTACCGTTAGCCGCTTCCGAGCAGAGATCATAGGCAATCGGATTACAGCCTTTTCGATTTAGATAAAAATGTTGTCATCCTTTTTTTGTCGTCATCCATAAAATAAAAGGAACAAGGACTTCATTAAATTGAAAAGGCATATCTATATGGAAACAAGAATATAGTTGGTGCCAAGATTGCATGAAACAAAAAGTCTAGAAAAGGAAAATAAGAAAGGCAAATGTGCCTTCAGCGTTGCGCTTCATGTGAAGAGCATTCAGTTGGGATTTTCATAGGTATCTTTGAGCAGCTAGTTGATACATGTTTGCCATGTCAATATGATTGATTCACGTTCTCCAAATTTGAAAGAATCTAATCCTTATTTAAATCAACGGTGTTTTCTTCCTCTATCACCAATCAAATATTTACCAATAATATTTTAATATACTTTTAGATTTTGTGCAAGTATACATAATCTCCTGTATGGAGTCTTTATCCAATTACTCTCGTGTACAATATCTTCTCGAGTGATCAGCACCCCAAATTTACCACATGTGAATGGACTCAAAACTACCACATGACAACGAACCAAAATTGCATGGTCTCAACAACACCTTGTCGTTATACAATGAAGAGGGTTCGTAGCCACACGTCCCATTTTTTGTTTAGAATGTTATATGATTTCCCTCTACATTGACATTATTCTTTTTGGTAATATGATTATTTAATATTACGGGTTTCGTACACTCTTCTTTTTTCATTAAATGCACATGGAGGTTAAGTCTAAGATAAAACCGAAAAGACATTATAGTTCGAGTTCATTCTTTTGAACGTGTAACCGTCGGTCCCTTCATTACACGGTTTGATCCCGAAAGAAGATTTATGTTCCAATGTAACATTAGTTGCGAAAATATTTCATAAAAAAGGATTGGAAGTTCTTAAATTCCCTAACTAATGCCCTTAAAACAGCCGATATCAACCTCCCAAAAGGAAGTCAGGGTTTTAAACATCAATTTTCTCATTTATATTAGGCAAAATTGGTGTTTGAAGTGCCAATTTACGTAATGAACGAAATCAGTGTTTAAGGGCATTAGTCAATAAATTTTGAACCTAAGAACCATATTTCGCAAATAGTTTGCGGAATCAAGGAACATACCTCTTCGAAAGAAGGCTTTTTCCCGTGTTATCTTGATTGAGGTTGACTCTCACCGGTCATGGATAAATCAAAGGGCGAGTAAAAGGTTTGAGTCATTCATTTGTAACAACAGTGGATTTTCAAGACACCAAATATTTTACCACCCATTGTTTCTTTTATGCTTTGATTTTCATGCACGGAATTAGCAGTGGGAAATGCGAGCAATTTGTCCATACCAGCATGGATCGAAATATGGGGATACAGATACAGTCGCCATCCCCATGTTTCAGAAACGATTTCTCTATATTCTAATTTTGAGGTGTTTTCAGTATTTGCGATTGAGAATGATGAGAAGAACCACCATTATGGGTTCGATTGGATATTACGAGGTCATTCGAATGAAAAGTGATCATACCACCAACCAGAGACAAACGGCTTTTATTGTGTTGTGATCAACGGAGGATGGGAATTCTGTAAGTGTCGGTCCCGTTAAGCACACTAAGAGGGAAGTGAATTAGTATTGTACACTTTTTCGTCGGTTATTAGTTAATTAAAAGTTATATATTCAAAGAATAAGGATTGTGGAAGCATCTGAACAAAGGATTTGCATCGAATAGCAAATTGTTGCTGATACTTGGGGATCTGGTTGTTGTAATTGTCACTCGGTATGATCCATTGATCAAACCTAAGAGAGTAGTCCACCGAAATAGACACAATTATTTATGGTGGTTTGGTCTTACTGACCAACGTTCACCGTCTCCAACAAGGTAATTTCCATTATATAATTAATGGGTACAAAATACATTTGCACAATGCTTATAAAGTCTTACACACAATAATATTGTCTCGACACGTAACATAAGACTGCTTCTCGCTTAGTAGTCGATTATTGCACAGGAGATGGTTGCTCTCACATAGATGATGGTCATTCGCAAGGGAAATAGTTAATTTACTCCTCAGATCTGCTTTTAAGCAGAACATAGAGACAACACTACAAAGAATAACAATGGACAAAATAAAGTAAAGTTACAAAGTAGCTCCCCAGATAGCAGAACATAACTTCTAATACAACCAAGTCTGGTGTCTTCTAATACAACAAAGTCTGGTGTCCATCTTCCACACAGTAAAGACGTGCACGGCTACCATGATCATGACTCGTTATCCATCCCATAATATGTGCTCCCATACAATATGCTCTAGGAGGTTGAGACTTCTGCACAACACATGTGCTCAGGAGGATCTTTTTAATTATGGTGGTGTTGCCACACTTCTCTACCTTACAAGCATGAGACTTATGACACGCACCCATAAATGTGTGCCTAATTGTACAAACTATGTCGGTTCATAATTTTCTGAAAATGATATATCAGTAACAACTTCTTAATGTTAGCAACTAGTTAATGTAATAAATACCTAAGACACAAAGCAATGGTTATGAATTCACCTCATTGACGCTCTGGAGAAAACACAGCTCTCTTTGGACAAATAGGTTGAACACACATCTCCCTGATCTCTCACGCACACAGAATATGAGAGAATCAAGTCAAGATAATCACTCGACTCGCTCATCTCTCACCTTACCACACAAAATTATATCTCCAATTATGAGGTTATGGTGTCGATACTAAAGGGCCTTATTTTAATAAGAAAATAATAATCCGTGTTATAATGATCACTTGGACTGACCTCCATTGTTTAGCAAAATTAATTCAGTATGAAACTTCTCAATTGACATTTCCATAGTCGAATGAATATTTCCTTCTTCTAAAGTATTATACAATCACTCGAAATCATGATTGATATAACGAATCAATTAAAATAACTACCGTCTTAATTGAATTCAAATATGAAAATTCAAACTCATTCCATTCACGTCATTTTTGTAGTTAATCTAGAAAATATTTGTTATCCTTTTGTTAAATATATTTTCCTTTAAATCGTGAAAATAATTTGAAAGCTGTTTCTACTCAATTATATTACCATAATTGACTTTAATTAAATGATAAGATAAGATTTTTATTCAATCATTTTTTAATGTTCACGTTAGTTTTACTTTTACATCGACACGACGTAGTTTTCATTACATTAGAACAACTAACGTCAACACTCTCCCCCGTCACTCACTGCTCATCAATACTTTTTTTTTTTTTTTGGTTGATGACAAAATTTAATGTAACGCACCCTCACGACGTTTACTCCTCGAATAAAGTTAGACTCCCCCCTTAGTCTAAGTTATACTTTTCTCCATTTTTGCCATATCAAAAAGATATGAAAAGTAGTAAACATATGATGCCTCACTAATTGAATGCATCACCGCTTTATTCATGGTGTTGCTGTCACAAGAAGGACATACGGGGTTAGGGTGCCTCAGAAGTGCTTACAAAAGACATGAAAATCCACTAACAATCGTTGCGTGGATACAAAAGGGGTAATGTTTAAACAGAACCTGTCTTCTCAACCATCACAAATGAGTTTCTCCGGCTGTGCGGTCAGCCCCTGAACCATCCTTTCTAGCTGCGTGTATCCGTCACCAAAGTATCCATCCTTTAGAGAATAGAGCGCCTTGTAAAGTTGATATCGTCACATATCACCTTTTGTATTTTGGTCAAGGCTAAAATTTCGTGTCCGTAACTCCCGTGAGTTCGGACATAATATAAAAGCATATAGACATATATGAACATGTAGGAAAAAAAAAACGCACACATATCTGAACAATCGCCGACATGTCTGAACAGTTTCTAATGTCGACGGTTTTCGGCGATTACATGTCCGAACTCACGGGACTTTCTGACACGGAATTTTAGGCGTGACTTTGTATTTTGGGAGGAGGTTCAACCTCTGCACCACGGTCCCTCTCACACTTACACTCAAGATCCCCATCCGAAATCTCATCGTCGGGGATGCTTGGATCCCGTCTACGGGAGTGAGCTTCATCTCCGGCCTCGGTGAAGAAAGTAATTCATGATTATAATAATAGCTAATCAAAGGAATTGATGGTGCAAATAACAGTTTCTAATTGCAAAGTAGCAATTCATCGTAGTATGTTTATATAAATCAAATAATACAAAGAGCGTAATTTTTTAATGTTATTATTGGGGTGAAATTCAGCAAGCTCATATCATCAATTTAAAAAAAATGGTAAGATTTTTAAAAAGTATTTTCTTACAATATTTAAGTAAATTCGATACCATCATATATATTATAATCAAAATCGATGTGATATCCTACTATTTTATAGAATGTAAAAAATTTATAACGAGAAAAATAAATAAAATAAAATTGATTAAAATAAAAAATATAAATTCATATAAGTCAAAGTGAATGGCGTTCAAAAATTAAATTAAATTTCAATTTCTTTTATTTATGAGGCCGCTTGAAAGTTCAGTACCTACCAATTAATATAGACTTAACCAAGTCATCTTTTATTGATTTTATTTTATTTTATTTTTGAAGTATTACTATAATTCTTGATAAAACAACAAAATCTTCAGTAGTATTTTAAATATGATAAAATTAATAATCAAAATCTCGAAATCCCATTTTAGACATGGATTTGTTTAACCCTATGGCAAGGAGTGGGCGCCGTTAACAGGTCGAAGATGCCGGTGGATGGCGGAGGCGGCAACCAACGGCAACGTATCCCAATAGAACATGTCGGTGGTCCCTTAATCTCTCGATGTTAGGTTCAGATGACCGTTTGTTAGATCTTCCAACGCGTAATTGTGAATCGGAGTGCTGGTTTCGGGATTTACACGGCAGGATTGTCGCGGTCCCGGGGAGGTTCTGCAGTAGTCTGCGTCTGGGGTGGAGTTTTAATCTTTATGCGGACTGTAGTTTTGAAACCAGGGTGCGTCGTTTTGCAGGTTAATGGACTGCCGTGCAAGTCGAGGAATCCATTCGGAAGGAGCATGGACGACCTCCCAACGATCATTTTGCATGACATACTGTCCAGACTGTCGGTACGAATGCTCGTGCGGTCCAGAAGGGTATGCAAGTCATGGCTAAGCATAATAGATGATCCGTATTTTCGGAAGAACTTACGGCTGGAGGAATCGACGATTTTGGGCTGCTCGGATGGAGACAAGGAAACGGGGCCGATCATGTACATGATCAGAATAGAAGGAGGCGAGTTGAAAGCCAGGCCGATAGCGAATTTCCCTGAGCTCGTCGGATTTCGGCATAAGTGCTCAGGCGGGATGCGCTCTTGCAATGGCTTTGTCCTCCTGGGAAGACGTGTCAGGTCCCGTATCATCGAGAGCGCTATAGTTAACCCCTCGACAAAAGAGGTGGTCAGAGTTCCGGGATCGCCTTATCAACCGGGCCTGTTCGACAACCTGGCTCTGGGTTTTGATCCCATGACAAAAACTTACAAGCTAGTTCAGCTTCTGGTCCGGGACACGCTGCGCAATGAGCTCGGGGCTGCCATATTCGACTTCAAGAACAAATGCTGGAGGTATTCCCATGGCCCTCGTCAGTTTGTATCCAGCAACGGAATCTTCAAGCAGAGGACGAAAACTGCCGGAGCTTACGTCTGTGGGACTTTAAATTGGATTTCGAGCGAGCCCAATCGGAGAAGCATAATCTCGTTCGACGTCGGGAACGAAAGTTTCAGGAAGCTCTCGACCCCGGGGGACATGGACAAAAGGTACAGGCGGGTGGACTTGATCGACGTGGCAGGATCTCTGGCACTATGCGACCTCTCGCTCAGTTTCTGGCTTGTCATATGGGTGCTCCGCGACGGAGGGAGCCAAGGATGGAGCAGACAGTTTAGCATCCGTCTTGATGGGCCGCTTTGTTTAACAAACCGCATCCTGGGAACTTACTCATGCCATGATAAAGTGATTCTTGCGGGGAGCTTCTGGACAGACAGATGCTTCGTGGTGCATGATCTCAATAACCAGTCCTTCAAATGTTGTATACAGAACGGATTGCCCTGCGCCGTGGATTTGTACTGCGCGCCATGGAATCTGGCTCGCCTATGCGACCCCGCGGCTTGATAAAAAAGCTATCTTCTTCTTTTTTTTTATATAATTATTATTGACATCCAATCCAAACATCATCCTTTAAATACTCTAAATAAAAAAAAAAGTCATATAAGATCCAAATAATTACCCAACATGTTGTTTTTTTTTCCTTTAAATTAAATAATTATTATTATTATGTATTAAAATTTAATTTTAAAAGTATAAAATTTTTAATTTTCGAATTAAAAAAATTAATACTTAAATTTTAGTAATTTTTATTTATTAATTACATTTTCGATAAATTCGTGGAGCACACAACTAATTAATTATATAATAACTTTATTTGAGTGATTTTCAATAAATTGGCTGGAGATTCTGGGCTTATCTATTTGTCAAAGCAAAAGAAAAATGAAACTTTGAGAGTAAAAGCATAAAAGACTGGCCAGACACATATGATCAAGTATACTATCAAAGTCTAACGTATTTTCTCATTTAAATTTATGAACTATAATGATTTGTCCTATTTTCTGCAGAATTGAAGAAGAAAATGGGAATTTTTTTGTTGAAGTGTTTTCTGTAGTTTTGTTCTGATTCATCCAGGTTCGATCCGAGTTTTTTTAACAAAGGTGATTTCGAGTGACTTCGAGGTATTATTTTTATAATTTCGAAACTATCTACTTGATGAGATGTAACAAGATCGAACACACCCCAGAATTCGTTGAATGACTTTTTTAAGGCTAGAAGGATTACTCATAGCGAAAACAAGTAATGAGGAACAAATGTGGAAACCTTCTTAATGTGGGGCGTAAAACTATGGCCCAAAGACGCCACCAAATCTTTCACTAAATCATCAATGGAGTGGGTACACAAGTGTTCTTCTCAAGCGACGATAACCAACACGAAAACATTTCCTTTACTCAACGTAACATCAAGAAAGTATCTTGGTAATCACTGCCCTTAAGAACTCAAAGAGAAGAAGCTGAAATCGATAACTCCAAATCTGGTCATCTCAGAAACAGGGCAAAATCATCCGCTAGAAGACTCCAATAGCAATCTCCACCGTTCAGAATAAAGGACCTCGAGTAAGAAATACTTCCTTAAAATTTCATGAAGTTCCAATAATGTAATATGTGGAAACTCCCGATTCACTGAACCTCGCACGGGCTGAGATAAACCGCGATAGAAATCCGGGGTCACATCTCCTTCTCGCTGTCTCCCCCTCATCTTGGCTATGTTTTTTTTCTATTTTCATCTGACAACAACTCTAGATGACCCTTTGAACTTTCACATTGGATAGAATAGGCAACATCCCGCCTAATTTTACCTGGGAACATAACTTTTATAGCATGCTTGCTTTTTGGACTGGAGAAAAAATATAGAGATTAAAAGGGGAATTGCTTAAGAAAATGGTGTGTTTAATTGAAGGAGGAAAACGGGAGGAGAATGGAATGAGCAAGGGAATGGACATTCCCTATATGAGCTAAGGAATGGTCATTTCCTTGCTCATTCAATTCCCATCTCCTTCTCTTCTTCGTCCTTGAACTAAATACATTATTTTTTTAAGCAATTCCCTTCCTATTCATTATATTTTTTTTCCTTCCCATTCTATTCCCTCCAAAATTTCCTAAAACCAAACGGGCTATAACATGCTTAGACTCCGTAACGTGCTTTTGGTCCATTTTCTTGGAGTTTTGCACGAAACTACGGTTAGTTTTAAAAAATTTTTGCGAAATGCGGTCCTAGTTTTGTAAAATACGGTTTTACAGTCAAATGGATGTATTTTGAAAACACGCCCTTCCGTTTACAAAGAGGGCGCGGTTTCAAAACGCGCCCTCATGCAGGGGCGGATTTTTAAAACCGGCCCCTCCAACACTTGGAAAACCTCTTCGGGGAATGCACAAGGGGCGGGTTTTGAAAACCCCCCTTCAACACTTGGGCGAATTCCCGAGTGTATGAAAGGAAGGTATGGGTGTTGGACGGGGGCGGATTAACCCGCCCCTCCTTGGAATGTCCTGCCCCTTAAGTAACTCAATAAGAGGCGCGTTTTGAAAACTCGCCCCCCGTTAGGCATAAGTCGGGTCCTTCACCCCTGACCTCCGAGCCCCCAAACCCCGACGGCCGACACCCGACGCCCGACGCCTCGACCTCCGACACCCCCATCCTCCAACGCCTTCGAAACCCACCCCCCGTCACCCGTCACCCCATCTGACCTCTGACGGCCCGACCTCCGACACCTCCGTCGTCCGACGCCCGTCGCCCGTCACCCAATTCGTTCTTCGTCCTCCGTCCGTCACCCCCTAAAAGTGGTATGTCCCTAAAAGTGCTGCGATTATTCGTTTACGAAGCGTGCACTAAATATTCTTGTAGTTACCATTATTTTGATGATTAATGGTATGTTGTTTGAATTTTTGTAGGTATTATAAAGTTCGAAGAACTAGCTGATTCACGTAAGTTTTATCTTATGTTTCAATGTCGCAAGTTCATTTGTTATTATATGGTAATGGGAAAGTTATTCATGGTAGTCAATGAGTAGGTTATAATAGGGGTCCAGTGAAACGTATAAAGGTACCTGCTGATGTCGACTATGTGCAATTTGAAAGGGTAATTGCTAATGCAATGAGATTAAACGAATGCAGTAGGCTGGAAATATGTCATAGATATCCCGTTCCTTCGTATGGTCCTTCTGGCATAAATTTTGTGCTAGTACCTATTGATGATGATGAGGATGTTAGGTTATTGTGTGAGTTTGCGATGTCAAATGATGACCGCATTCAAGAAGTTTATGTGATATCAGTTTCTGGGAATTCTAGCAATGAAGGGAGGACGACAAATTCAAGAAGTAAGCATGCTAGTAACATGCAAGCCGTAGGAGTGAATGTGAATGAGGGGTTAAATGTCGTGCAAGAGAGAATGGAAAATTTTAAAGTTAGTAGAAATATTCGTCGATTGGTACCGGTGAATGAAGGGTGTAGCGGATATGGTGGTAATGTGGGGAATGAGGAGGATGGTGATTATGAAGAGGGTGACCCGTTTGAAGATTTAGAACGTGATATGGGCGATGAAATAGTTCTAAACGAAACTATATATTGGCGATATGAGAATCATATCGTTGATTCAATAGTGAATTCCGATGATGACTCCAATACTGATGATGAAATGTTCAACGGTGTTGATTTAGGGAACGAGGAAAATATTAAGAATATCGGGGGTTAATGAGGCTGGTCCTTCTAGGAAGAAACGGTTGGAGAAACATCTACCATTCTATCTAGACAGTGGCGATACTGGGAAGGCGATTTTCGAGGAGGATGAGGATGTTAGGATGACGGACGATCCGGACGCTATGGTTGAATTTCGTAAAGGGATGTGATTCAAGCATAAGAACCATCTCATTCATACGGTGAATATGTTCCATATCACGAACCATTATAACTACGAAGTGGAGTCAGATAAGACGGCGTGGTCTGTGTTTTGCTCTGAGTTTGGATCTGGTTGCAAGTGGAGATTAAGCGCGATTCAACGTGCTTGTGATGATGAGTTTGAAATAACGATTGTTGGTGAGCCGCATACATGTTTAAATGCAATGCTTTCTCAAGATCATAATCGACTTGACTGTAACTTTATGGTTCCCTACTTTCGTACTTTTGTTAGAGAATCTCCTGAAGTGAAAGTGTCATTCCTACGGAATGTAATAAAGGATATATTCGGATACAAAGTAACTAGGAGATGAGTATGGGATGCAAAGAGGAAGGCGATTGCAGTTGAATACGGCGAATGGGATGAATCTTATAATGAGTTGCCGCATCTTATGAATGCAATTAGAATTGCCAACCCTGGAACAATTGTTGATTGGGGTGCAACTTATAATCTTGGCGATGTGGAAGTATTCCACTTTCAGAGACTGTTTTGGGTGTTTGGACAGTTTATTCAGGTATTTAATCATTGTTGGCTAGTTGTAAGTATAGATGGCACATTTCTATATGGTAAATATAGGCATAAACTCTTAATTACATGTGCTATGAACGGGGATAACTATATTGTGCGGCTTACATTTGCACTGGTTGATGAGGAAAGCTATGATTCTTGGAGTTGGTTCTTGAGATGCCTTAAGGGATATGTCGTTGGTGATAAGACGGGAGGAGTATGCCTGATTTCCGACAGACATGCTGGCATTCAAGCGGCTGTGAATGATCCACAGGTGGGTTGGACCCCGCCATTTGCGCATTGGCGGTTCTATCTTAGACATGTGGCATGCAATTTCAATAGAGATATAAAAATGTTGTTTGTAAAAGGAAGTCGATAGCCGCAGCGAGGAAATCGATGACTGTGAAGTACAAGAACATTATTAGAAGCTTGTTTGAATCAATGCCAGAAGCTGGCGAGTTTTTCACCAAGATGAATGAAGAGCAGTGGTGTTTGAGTCGGGATGGCTTTTATAGATATGGTCTTATGACTACGAATTTGAGCGAGAGTTACAACGCCGTTATAAGAGGTGCCAGAAATCTTCCTATTTCGGCTCTTGTTAGGAAAATATGGTATAACTGCGTATCATACTGGATAGCCAGACGGGATGATGCAGACTCTGCGTTGAAAATTGGCGAAAGTTTTATAAGTATTTGTACAAATCAGTTGTTCAAAGGTTTAGAGACGGCCAAACGGTACGAAGTAGTGCTTCTCGATCGACAGGAGGGTAAATTTGACGTGAAAACTAGATGAAAACATCGACTCAAGTATGTATTTCTTCAAGCGCGGAAATACAGCTACAAGAAGTGGCAAATCTATTGCATTCCTTGTTCGCATGCTTTGGCATGTTATGCACACATGCATGTAGATCATATCGCTGTCATTAGTCATTTCTACTCATTCGAGTGTGAGAATGCCGTATATGCTTCCAAATGGCAGTCTTTTGATCGTAAAGATGATTGGTCGAAATATCCTTTTCCGAGAGTCAATCCCGACCCTACAAGAGTCAGTCCAAAAGGGCGTCCCAAGTCATCCCATATACGTAATGAAATGGATATCAAGGAGAAAACTCGGAAAACTAGTTGTGGGTTATGTAGAAAGGAAGGTCATAACCGACGTAGTTGTCCTAATAGGAATCTTTGTAAGTGCTTTTTCAACTTCTTTATTTTTAAATGTTCAGAGCCAAGAAACACAAATGTTCTTAATGCTCAAGGAGAGCATCGGTTGACGGCTGTATAGGAAGCCGGATATAGTGTGGTATATCAACTTCTTTATTTTTAAATCATTACATTATCTTTCATGTATTCGTACATTGTTTACTAATTCGTGTTTTATTTACATAATAATGTTTTAACTTGCCGTCGGGTAGAGAAATCACTGAAAGGAGTTGCCACCGATCCCAGGATGGATGTTTACCTCCGTCAAGCGGATTCTACGGAGTGGCTAAGCTTCCATTCATCTCATTGGACTGGGCCCTCACCACAGCATTGACAGAATGCTGGAGACCGGAGACACACACCTTCCATATGCTGCACGGTGAGATGACCGTCACCCTATAGGATGTGGCAATTCAGCTAGGTTTGCCCGTAGATGGTGATGCGGTGATAGCAGACACTTTCGTATCTAATGAGGCAGTGTGTCTAGAGTTATTGGGTCGGGTACCTAAGGGTGACAACATTAGGGCTGATCGTATTAGACTGAGTTGGCTGGCTGCCAATTTTGGTGAGATCCCCATAGATGCCCCTGAGGAGTTAGTTCATATGCATACCGGGGCTTATATTTTGCAGCTGATTGGCGGGATGATATTCACTACGAAGTCAGACAGTTTAGTACACATATTCTGGTGGCCTCTACTAGCGGACTTTGAGAGGGCTGGACAGTACAGTTGGGGTAGTGCCTGCCTTGCGTGGCTTTATAGGAGTTTGTGTAAGGCGGCTCACCACAAGGCATCTCAGATAGAGGGTCCCCTGATATTGTTACAGATTTGGGCATGGGATAGATTCCCACATATAACGCCTCTTAGACATCGAACCCCATTTGTAGAGGCTATGCCTTTGAGCCATCGTTGTGCCGTTGCAAAGGGTGTACGCACAGTCACTACCCATGTACTTTCCTCGTACAGAGAGGCCTTCGATAGGCAAAGCATGGATCAGGTAAACTTCTATAGCTAACAATTTCATTTGATTATATCGAACTCTCCTCACACATTCACATTGATATATGCAGATTGTTTGGCATCCTTACCTGGAGGAGTTGATAGCCATGCTTTCAGATTATTGCCGATCGGGAGAGGCTTTTTGGCGTGACAGACTCCCTCTCATTTGCTTCTACATCGTGGAGTGGCATTACCCGGATAGAGTGATTTGTCAATTTGGCAATCATCAGTTTGGTGATTCGTCAGTGACATTAGCAAGGCACTCCATCGGATGGATTTGCGCGGCAAGACGATGAACAACTAGAGAGAGGTCCATCGGGTGTTTGTGGAGCTGTGGGAAGATCGGATGAACAAGGTCGTGCCGCTGTTTTGGGAGTCTCGCATTAAATACTCCAAATGGTATGCGAAGCACACTAGGCAATACATATCGCACACCGACTCCATGCTAGGCACAATGGTAAGTCGTTTATGAGTATCCCATTACATTTTTCCATTCCATTTTTCAACTTTAACCTATATTTGTGACGTAGATGAAGAATTTCCGCAAGATTAAGCTTCGGTCCGACCAGCCCGAACTCGTTTCTCTTGCCGAGGATTCCATGCAAATGATGCAGGAGTATGCACCGGTACGATTGTATGGTCGTACCGGCGGGTTAGAAGATCAACCTGCATACGAGTTCATGCCGCTAGATGGACAGCATATGGAGGAAGATCATCCTCATATGGACCATGCGGAAGAGGAGCATGACGATGAGGAGGTGCCACGGACATACGAGGGCCCCGTATTTGACAAGGAGGGCCATGAAGTGCGAGAAGGCATGCTCATCTCGCAAGTTGCCCATATTGATGCCGATTACGGCACACCTTACTTCGAGGTTGGGTCCAGTTCGACACCGGGAGCTCCGATTAAAGGGGTAAGAGAATTCGGGTAAGTCCTTTGATGTTCGATTGATTTAAACTCTGTAACTCAACTAATATAAGTTTTTCAGGTACGACCATTCACAACAAGGAGAAGGACCTTCTCAAATCACGCAACTGTACCCGGATGTTTCATCGGAGCAGCCTCACGTTCCAGAAGATCCCGTCATCAGGCTTTATGTTAGGAGGAAATCGACGAGGCGTAGGGGACTTTACTGATGTTTGTAAACGTTTATGGACTTTGCGTATGATATTCTAAGGTTTTATGTATGATACGTTTATAATATGGATTGTTTCGAAGTTCGATAGTTTGGTTATTGTTGTTGAAATAGGGTTTCTAATATAATTCGTAAGTATTTATTAGTGTCTAAAAGGGGGGCGGGGTGAGGGGCGGGTTGTGCATTCCCCGAAGGGGTTCTCCAAGTGTTGGAGGGGCGGGTTTTCAAAACCGGCCCCTGCATGAGGCCACGGTCCCCATAGGGACGAGTTTTCAAAACCCGCCCGTTCCTTTGACACGAGGAGGGCGCATTTTGAAACCACGCCCTTTTTATAAACGGAAGGACGCGTCCCTTTAATAGTAAAACCATATTTTATAAAATTGTGACCGTATTTCGTAGATATTTTTTAAAACTAATCATATTTTCGTACAAAACTCCATTTTCTTGTACCGTGTATGTAAAGAAATATAGCTTTTCTTTGAAATCGGGAAGTATCAGGAAGTACAGTCAGCGTGCCACGTGGCACCGTCTTCGCCTCCCCGTAAATTTTCAATTAAATTAAACAATAAAAAGAGCGAAAACCCTAATTCAGCCCCAAATCATCACACGAGGGAAAAAGCGGCGATGTCCAAGAAGTACTACAAGGAAAAGATCGCCCGTCGGACGTGCGTGATTCAGAGCTCCTAAGTTAGCTCCCGAAATGCTATCGTATCGTACGATTTCTTCGTGATTCCTGTCGTTGTTTTCTGGTGTTTAGGGAAGAGAAGGCGGAGGAACCGGAGGCGCCCAAGTACAGGGACCCGAGCCAAGGAGCGGAGGGAGGATCAGAATCCGGATTATGAGCCCACGGAGTTGGGTTCGTTCCATGCCGTCGCCCCTCCTGGGACTGTCGACCTCAGGTGGTGTTGTGGGTTTTTGTTTTTTTTTTTAATATGCAGTTTTCTGTTCGGGGGATTGAACTTGTTGCCGTTGATACTGACCCGGGGAGTCGATGAATTCTTGTAGCTCTGCAGACGCACATAAATTGCCCATCGAGAAGAGCAAGTACCTGGGAGGTGTGGATTTCTGCCATTCTTGGGAGCTTTTTCACTGTTTCTGTTATGTTGAAACTTGATAAGAACTCCCATTGTGCTTCCACTGCTAGTCGGAGCTCTTCAAATTTGTACTCTCTTTTGTAATGGCTGCATAAGGTCAATTATTGAGTAAATCGAGTGTCATGTGGATTACTAGAAGCGTGACATTGAGGGGTTAACAACGTGTGTTTGTTTTGCAGGTGATGTCGAACATACTCCCTTGGTCAAAGTTTTGGATTATGCATTACTTAACAAAGTCAGGAGTGAGATGGTCAAGAAGCCTGATACTGGGGATGATGCCGATGGGAAGACCAGGTAATATATGGATCTCCATTTGAACTTATGCCGATGCCGGTTAATATTGTCGTCTTTTGACAGTGTGGGTAGTGTATGGTAGTAACAGCAAGTTTTCCAGAGGGTTTCATAGTATTAGCAGAGCTGGTGTGTAACCCTTTAGGCGTTTTAGCACTTGGGTGGGTTCGGGATGATATAGACAGTCCACTAAGAGTTTATGCTTGTGGTAGCTCGCTTGGTGGATCTTGTGTCCTTAAGAGTTTATGCTTGTGGTAGCTCACTTGGTGGATCTTGTGTCACATTCCCAATCACAGTTAGGTTTGGTGATGGTTTTCTTGAGCTGCAGTCATATTGATATCAGGAAAACAATGGTTTAAGCATATGTAATTTAAGATCTCAATGGTGGAATTCTTGTACTTCATTCAGAGAATCTAAAGAAGACCAGCAGCTGACATTTCGTACTGCAACTGCCAAGGTCGGATAATTGTTTCTGGATAAGCTTTTTTTTGCGGGATGTATGGCTGCTTCATTCATCGTGACATGAAATGAAGGCACCATCTGAATGGTTTTGATGCTAAAAGCAATTCATTTTCAGTCTATATATCAGTGGATGGTTAAGCCACAAGCCATCATGAAGACAAATGAGATGTTCCTGCCTGGTCGGATGTCATTCATTTTCAACATGGTGATTGAATTAATTGCTTCTCTTGTCTGTATTCTTTTTCCTAGCGATCAGATTTCAGTTGCTCTGGCTGAACTTTTTCCTTTCTGATTTACTCAGCTGGTTGGTATTTCATTTTAAATTTCTCCCTATTATCAGGAAAGTGGATACTCCAGTGATATTCCAACCACTTTGCATAGGAGCAAAGCTGATTGTTCTGTGCCAGAGGTTCCATCTTTTCGTTCTTGAGCCTCAACTCGATTTATGTTTATTTCTCTGTCTTGCCTGACTGGAAGTTGTTACTTTGATTAGGAAATGGTGACAGTTAGTGTAGATGGTTCTGTATTGGATCGGATTGCCAAGATAATGTCATATCTCCGGCTTGGGTCTTCTGGGAAGGTTCTTAAGAAGAAGAAGAATGAAAAGGAATCGAAAGGTGAGGGATGATGTAATGTAATAGCCATTTGTGGTCATTTTATCTTATGCGATGTTTGGTTTGACTGCCAATGGAAAGAATGGAATGAGCATTCCTTTCCCAACAAAAGGATTGCCCAATCTCTTCCAAATCAATTGAATGGAATGGATTTCATTCCCTTTTGGCCTTACCTTTATTTGGTTACTTACAAGTAGGGTCGTAATGGAATGGAATGGAATGTCATTTGAATCCTATTGAAAAACTTTAAACCAAGTGTACTATGAGCTCATGTCGTGTTTTTACTAAGAAGATGGATGCCGAGTAAGATTACTCGGGAGCTTTAGCTGTATGGCTGTTTTGCTGAGAGGTATTGTCTTCACTTGGTTTGTTGTTACAGTTAAGAATTCACTCCTCGCCAATGGATTGGAGGAGCACAAATCAGTACCAGAAAATAGTGTTTTGAGGAGTCAGGCGGAGAGTGTCAGAGTGGTGCCACCTCCGCCACCTCCGCCACCTCTTAAGGAAAAAACAGAATGAGTTGGAGAAACCTGTTCCAGCAGTCGCCAGAGTGGATGAGGATGACATTTTTATTGGTGAAGGAGTGGAGTATAGTGTTCCTGGTAAGGACGCAAATGGAAGCCCACTTTCAGAAGACATGGAAGAATCTCCTCAAAACAAGGAAAAGGTTTCCTACTTTGCCGAGCCTGTTTATGGTCCCGTCCCGCCTTCAGTACCTCAAGAATGGCAAGATGTGGTAAGTTTAATACTCTGTATCCTGGAAGATTGAATTAATGGTTTTGGCTTAGTACTTTGATCGTGAATTAATTGCATTTTGTTGGAACGGCCTACAGAATGGTTATGATGCCATGCACGGGCAAGTATTAGCAGCTGCGGCCGCTGCCGCTGCATGTCCAGGAGAGTGGCAGGACTATCAATATGCCGAGCAACTTCCTTACCAGGAACAGTACTTCCAGCCGAATATGCCACCTTTTGATGGTCAGGCTGGGGTGATGCCTCAAGATCCTCGTCTCATGACTCAAGAAGAGAAGGATAGGGGACTCGGTTCTGTATTCAAACGGAATGATCAGAGGCTTCAGCAACGAAGGGAAAAAGATGCCCGGGAGAAAGACCCTAACTTTATTTCCGAGATTTATTCTGAATGTTATCCTGGCTACCAGGAGTACAACAGGGAGATCGTGGACAGTGAGACAAGGATGATCTATCCAAGATGGATATGGGCGGAAAGGTTGGCTTGGCCGTGATTTCCTTTATAGTAAAACTGCTTCACAATATCCTGATATTCCTTCACTATCATTTTGCCACTGTCGCTGGCGAAATGTCAGCTTCACCGTTGGGACTTTGAGACGGAGGAGGAATGGGCGAAATACAACGAGTAGAAGGAAGCCATGCCGAAGGCAGCATTCCAGTTCGGCGTGAAGATGCAGGACGGGAGGAAGACGAGGAAACAGAACAAGGACCAGAAGCTGACGAATGAGTTGCACCAGATAAACAAGATTCTCGCGAGGAAGAAGATGGAGAAGGGGGAGATGGACGACGGCGGGCGACCATTTTGACGACGATCTGAAGTCCGAAAAGAAGCTGATGCCGAAAAACAGAGTCACCGATCACCACCCAAATTCTCCAACTCAATGTTCCCGCCTACGCTTCCGCCCACGTCGGACAACCACAACAGTATCCAAGCACCCCACAGACGCTCCCAACAGCCCGCTAACAACCTCATCTCTCTCCCCCCTCGGGATTACACAAAACAACAAATTGACTCCTCTGCACTACGCCCGTCTCCCTTTAACAGACTCAACACCTCCTCCCGGGCTTACTAACATTTGGGCCCTTACTAATAATAGCCAGTCCAGCCCACTACCTAATCATAACCATTTTAACTGTTATAATATTCTTCCTTCCTCCGCAGCTTCAGTTCCCAGCTTCATGTCTCCCTCCAATCATCCCGGTGCTCTGGTCCTTTGTCCTCCACGTATCAAGCGCTCCCCCTTGAAGAGCACTTGTCCTCAAGTGTGCAACCTGGATAGCGACGCTCGATGTCAAACAAGAACTCCCAAGTCGCGTCATCAGCTGGTTGATGCTGCCACTACACAAGGGCCTTCATTGCTGTGCGGTTGCCCCGTTTAACCATGGTACGGGCAAGAATAGCCACTGGAACTGGAGACATAGAAGCATCAGTAGAGGGTAAAACAGAGGACACCCGTGCAGGATCAGCGACACCCTCCCACAGCTTCGAAACATGAAAAACTGGGTGAATAGCAGTTCCAACAGGAAAAGCCAATTTATAGGCAGCCTTGCTAATTTTGTCTATAACTCGAAAAGGGCCATAGAAGAGTGGGGCGAGCTTCTTATTACTTCGGCACTGCACACTCACTTGGCGCTAAGCCTGTAGTTTCCCATAGACCATGCCTCCAATTGCAAATTCCCTCCCTGTGCGGTGCTTATCAGCTAACTGTCGCATTCGATGATGTGCACGGTCTAAATTGAACCGAAGCAGCTGTATCATCGCCTCCTTGTCCCTCAAAACTGCATCCACTTCTGCAGCAACATGATCAGTAGGAAAATAAGGAATATGAAGTGGCGGGGCGTATCCATACAAGGCCTCGAAAGGGGACAGGTTGATGGTGGAGTGGTGAGAGGTGTTATACCACCACTCTGCCAAAGAGAGCCACCTGCACCAGTCATGAGGGCGGTCACCAGTCATACAGCGTAAGTACGTTTCCAGACACCGGTTTACAACTTCGGTTGGCCCATCGGTTTGTGGGTGATAGGCAGTGGAAAGATGCAACTTCACCCCCTGAAGCTTGAACAACTCCTGCCAAAAGCGGCTGAGGAAATAGAATCCCGGTCACTAACCACTGTCAAGGGCAAGCCATGCAACTTAAAAACGTTGTCAATAAACGCTTGAGCCACTGACTTAGCAGAATAGGGACGAGACAAAGCTATAAAATGCCCATACTTGGTCAACTGATCCACAACCACAAAGATCGTCTCTTTACCCTACGAACGAGGTAAACCATCAATAAAATCCAGGGAGATGTCTTGCCATATATCAGAGGGAATGAGCAGTGGCTGTAAAAGACCGGGAGTAGCCACATTTTCATACTTGCAGCGAAGACAAGTATCACAATTTCGAATGAAATTCCTAACATCTCTGTCCATACCTCGCCAAAAAAAATAATGACCAATCCTCTTTGTCGTAGCTAACACACCAGAGTGTCCCCCAGCAGACCCACAATGAAAAAGCTGTATGATTTTCGATCTAACAGCATTGACAGCCCCCACCACTATACGGGATCCTTTCTTCAGCAGTCCCTGATGCCATTTGAAAACAGAGGAAACCACGTTACCATCCTGCAACCCAGTAATCAAATGTTGGAGCTGCACATCCTCCTGCCAAGTACTTTTAATTTCATCCAAGAGAGTAGGGCTGCAATTTTGTACCACCATAGCCAACAACTCTGAACTATGCACACGAGACAAAGCATCAGCCACAATGTTTTCTTTGCCCTGTTTGTAAATGATGACATAATCATACCCCATCAACTTGGCTAGCCATTTGAATTGACTTTCCGTATGCAAACGTTGCTCTAACAGGAATTTGAGGCTTTTATGATCTGTTTTAATTAGAAAGTGTCGACCACTCAAGTAATGATGCCATTTACTCGCCGCATGAACAATGGAGAGTAATTCTTTCTCATACACCGATAAGGCTTGGTGTTTAACCAACAATGACTTACTAATGAAGGCGATAGGATGATTATGCTGCATCAGAACGGCACCAATACCAGCTGTACTTGCATCCGTTTCCACCACAAATTCTGCAGTGAAGTCAGGTAAGGCCAATATCGGGGCAGTAGTTAATAAGAACTTGAGCTTATCAAAAGCCTCCTAGGCTGCTGTATCCCATAAGAAAGCATCTTTCTTCAATAAATTGGTGAGCGGCCGACAAATCACTCAATAACCCCTGATAAACCTTCGGTAGTAGCCACTTAAACCGAGGAACCCCCTGAGCTGTTTGACAATGCTTGGTATAGGCCACTCCTTCACTGATTGTATCTTTTTAGGATCTGTAGAAACACCATTTTTATCTATATAATGGCCGAGATACTCCAACTATGCACACCCAAAAGCACACTTCGACTTCTTAGCGAATAAAGTATGCTGCCGCAATATAGCCAAAGCTTGTCTGAGATGCTCCACATGCTCCTCCGGAGTAGAACTGTATATCAACATGTCATCAAAGAATACCAGAACCAATTTGCTCAAGTAAGGTTTGAAAATTGAGTTCATTAGCCCTTGAAAAGTGGATGGAGCATTAGTGAGACCAAACGGCATAACCAGGAACTCGTAATGTCCATCATGAGTGCGGAAGGCCGTTTTATGAACATCCTCGGGTACCATCCGGATCTGGTGATAACCTGCACGCATGATCAATCTTAGAAAAAACCACCGATCCATACAGCTCATCCAACAACTCTTCGATGATGGGTATTGGATATTTGTCCTTAACGGTGCTCTGATTTAATTGCCTATAATCGATGCACATACGCCATGTGCCGTCTTTCTTTTTTACTAGAACAACCGGAGAAGAGAAAGAACTTCTACTAGGCTGAATAACACCAGACTCAAGTAAATCTCGAATCATCTGCTCAATAGCATCTTTCTGAGCTGAAGAGTGTCTATATGGCCGGACATTGATTCCTTGGATTCCCTCTTTAAAAATGATTGCATGATCATGACCCCGGAATGGTGGCAGACCTCGAGGTTCCTTGAATATGTCTGCAAATTCCTCCAACACCAACATGAGTCCCCAGTCGTCATTTGATTCAGTGCTATCGAACCCGGATTCCAAATGAGAGTAATTAATTGGTGGACTGCAGATTTAGCCAAATTCTTTCCATTCACCAGCTGACAGCCTCTACCTCTCATATTACCTGAGTTGCCCTGCAATACAATTTCCTGGTCTGCCCAACAAAAGGTCATCCGAGATAGTTGGAAGTTCCAAACAATGTCGCCTAACTGTGTCAACCATTTTACTCCTAAGATCATCTCACAACCTTGCAATGTTGACACATAAAAATCAGCTGTGAAAGTGTGTCCCTGCGTCTCCCAAGAGAATTGTTTCATCACACGATTGCTGGTCAACTTCCTGCCATCAGCTAAAAGACTTGCACAGGCTGAATGGCTTCGGCTGTGAAATGTAATCCTTTGACCACACTATCATCCACAAAGTTGTGGGTGCTACCTGAATCAACCAATATATGAAGAATGTGCCTACCAAAACGTCCAGAAATTTTCATGGTTTGAGCTCCTTCCCCTATCTCTCCATTCAAGGCATGTAGGGTGATCTTCATATCTTCCACTTCGGCCCCATCATACCTGTTCACCAGTTCTCCCTCACCTTCGGCCCTGTCCTCCATTTCCTCCACCAATAATGAAAATAATTGTCGCTTAGAACACTTGTGATTCCTATTGAACGGCTCATTACAACCAAAATAAAACCCCTTAAGCCTTCTTTCCTCAATTTCTTCTTGGCTCAGCCTTCTCCTAAAACCAGCCCCCGGTTGCCCTTTAATTTCTTGAGTTCACGCTGTGTCGCCACCAGAAATATATCCTGCAGAATTACCAACAGTAGTTGGTGGATATCTGTTATTTCCCTGCACAGTCATGCGCTGAGGATATGATCATGTTCCCCTTCCAGCTGCAGCATTCCCACTCTAAACGGAAAACAAGGGTCGTGCGTTTCCCCTTTCCCATCTGCCTGATCCTCTTGAACTGACCTCAAGTGGCGCATCCCTGCTTATAATCCTAGCATTGGCTTGCACAGTTAACAAGTCCACAGGCTTAAGCAACCACAAGGTACTTCTATACTCTTCTTTCAACCCATTGATGAATAAACTTACCTGAAACGACATTGATAAGTCTACTGATAACTCTAGTAAAATAGAGTTATGTGATCACATTTAGGCTTAATTCTAGTTAGTTTCGAGAATTTTAATTGTTATTGTTTGCCAATCGAGCTGTAAATTGTCATTCATCACGTTTGCTTTGTGATCGTAGGAAGTAAATGAAGGCATGACGGAAAACAAAGCAAAAAGGGTGAAGGATGAAGAGGAATAGAAGGCGGAGGATTTCGTGCAGCTGCACAACGAAGCTCCTGCAGCTGCACAAGTGAAGCAGAAGGACGACAGACAGGATCGTGCAGCTGCAACTCCAAGCTCGTGCAGCTGCACGACGAGAGGAGGAATTGATCAAGGGCATCAGACTGGTCGTTGCAGCTGCAACGCCAGTCCCCTGCAGCTGCACGAGTGCGACAGGGCAAATATGAAAAGAGCTTCAGAGAGGTCGTTGCAGCTGCAACGAATTCATCTTGCAGCCGCACGACATAATATTGCCCGAAAATTAGATTTTATTTTTTTTTTAGATTTGCTTTAGGTATAAATAGGTTGGATTTTAGGTTTTCGGGGGAGGAGGCCCTCTTCTCTCTTCCCCTTCTGACTTTAGTTTTGGCACCCGACGACGGCTAGGAACAAGGAGACGAAGACGTTGATGGAGACTTCAACGATCCTTCTTTTCTCTTTGCTTTTTGTTTCGTTTGTGATGTCGAACTAAACATCTTTTTCCTAGGATGATGATGAACCGTCTCGTGTAGTTGGTTATCTACTTTTTCGGAATCAATTTAAGAAGATTTATCGTTTACTTGTGTTTCTTCTGTGTTTAATGCTTACCTATCGGGTTGATCGCCGGTTTGTATGAATTCTTAGTCCTAAGTGAACTCGAGAGAGACTTAGGATTAGAAGAGGGGAAGCATAACTTAGGTTAAGGCCGAGAGATCGGTTTAACTAAGAGGAGTATAGAGATATACACTCGTAGGTAACCGAGAGAACAATTGGATCTCAAGGAATTCTAATTAGTCGTGATTCGCTATAGAAATATAGGTTTACGGGTGATTAGTAATTCACAGTTACAGCCTCGAGAGAGGTGTAGCGATTGTTAGGGAATTGTGGTTAGTAAACGGTAAAACGGATTGAATTGAGGAAGAGAGAGTGCGATAATCTACGAATCGATAGGGGATTCAGAGTCCTAGGCTTTTATTCTTCGAGTTACAACCTTGCTTCCAGTTTTCTTGCGATTTACTTTCTTGCACCCAACCTTTCATTACTCAACCTTCTTGACTAGAATTTGAACTTAATAATTGACTATTGGCAGTAGATTCTGTTTAATCAGTCCTCGTGGGAACGATCTTTCTCATCACTTTATTACTTGGCGCGACCCGTATACTTGCGTGTGCGTTCTAGCGAACAAGTTTTTGGCGCCGCTGCCGGGGACTGAAATAGAATTATTTCAGTCAATTTTCGGTTACAAGTTTTATTCTAGTCACTGATTCTCTTTCCATCTTTTGCAGGTGTATGCGAAATCGCAAAGGTGACAAAGAGCTACTCTTTGAGCCAGAAATTGAACGAACTTTTCGGATTTTACGAAGAGGTCAAAGGGACACCATGGCGAACGCCAACAACAACAACAATGTTGTTGACATTGCGGCGCAGCAACAGCCGAGGACGATGCGGGACTATGCACAGCCGACTCCCCAAAATCATGCTGGTTTTCTACGTCCTGAAATTCAGGCGGATACGTTTGAAATTAAACCTTCAATTATTCATATGATCGAAAATTCGAATTTCGGAGGTTTAATTAATGAAGATCCACACTGGCACCTAACGCGTTTTGAGGATTTGTGTGGCACTTTCAGGTATCATGGCGTATCGGCAGAAGCAATCAAGTTGAGGCTGTTCCCGTTCTCGCTTCGAGACAAGGCCAGAGCGTGGCTATATTCGCTGCCTGGAGAGTCAGTCAGCTCATGGGACGACCTCCGAAAACACTTCATGTCCAAGTACTATCCACCGAGCCGAACCGTGAAGATAAGGAACGACATTACTTCGTTCCGCCAGCTAGCAGGTGAATCAATGTACGAAGCATGGGATCGCTTTAAGGAGCTGCAAAGGTTATGCCCCCACCACGACATCCCAAAGTGGATGTTGGTTTTGAGTTTCTACGACGGGCTAGCGGAGCAACTCCAGTCCACAATCGACTCTGCTGCCGGAGGCACCATTATGAATAAGACGCCAGATGACGCGTTAGAGCTATTTGAGGCAATGGCTACTAATGGCCAGAGGAGAGCACCAGCAAGAGGAGGACTCCAGCAAATTGATGCTATCACAGCCCTTAGTTCTCAATTGGAGACTTTGACTAAGGAGATGGCTGCTTTGCGTACGTCGACGCAATTATCTAACACTCCTCGCTCTAATATGCAGGTTATGGAGATGCAGGAGTTGGAGGAGGCGAATTACGTGGGAGGCAACAACAGGAATAACCCGTACTCCAACGCGTACAACCCAGGATGGCGCAACCACCCCAATTTCTCGTGGAGAAGCAATCAAGAGCATCAGGATGCCGGGCCTACGCGACCAAACCAGCCACCGGGATTTGCACCCCCGATGCGACAACCCGCAAGTGAACCTAAGTCTAGTGTTGAGGATTTATTGAGACAGGTTCTTGCTAGTAATGAGGAGGTCCGGAAACAACAAGAGGAGACAAGGAAGCAACAGGAGCTCATACTAAAGGATCACGCGACCTCGATCAAGCAATTGGAGATGCAAATGGGACAACTTGCAGGATCGTTAGTCATGAGACCACATGGAACGCTACCGAGTAACACTGAGCTCAACCCCAAGAATCGAGAGAACTGCAGCGCGATTACCCTTCGAAACGGGAAGGACCTTGAAGAGGAGTTTGAGCGGCAAGAAGCCGAAAAGGAGCATGCCAGGGGAAAACGACAGGCCAAGGTACGTGAGACGGAGTCTGGAAAGGACTCTGAGCATCATAACTCAGAAACACCGGTGCATACCAATCCTGTGCCTGTAATTCCTGTTATTCCGCAAGTTCCTTTCCCGCAAAGGTTAAAGAAAAACACTGATGAGCAACAGTTTAAGAAATTTCTTGAGGTCTTTAAGAAGTTGCAGATCAACATACCTTTTGCGGAGGCACTAGAGCAAATGCCAAGTTACGTGAAGTTCATGAAGGACATTCTATCGAAGAAGCGGAAGCTTGGAGGGCACGAAACCATCTCACTGACTGAGGAATGCAGTGCGATCGTGCAAAGAAGACTCCCACCAAAACTCAAGGATCCAGGTAAGTTCACTATCCCGTGCCACATTGGAACGGATTTTTTTGGTCATGCTTTATGTGATTTAGGGGCGAGCATCAACTTGATGCCATTTTCAGTGTTCAAGAAATTGAACATCGGCGAAGTAAGACCGACGTCTCTGACTTTGCAATTAGCTGACCGATCATACACGTACCCTAAGGGTATTGTGGAAGATGTTTTGGTGAAAGTAGACAGGTTCATCTTCCCCGAGGACTTCGTCATCCTGGATTACGAGGAAGATCGAGAGGTTCCCATCATCCTAGGACGACCGTTCTTAGCAACGGGGAGGACACTAATCGATGTCCAGAAGGGAGAGCTTACCATGAGGGTCCACGACCAAGAGGTGACGTTCAACATGGACAAGGCTATGAAGATGCCTAACGAAATTGATGAATGCAGGTACGTGGACATACTTGAGGAAGTTGCCATCGAGACGTTCCTAGAAGCATATGAGCTACAGCCGGAAGAAGAATTGTCGAAGGAAGATGCATTACATGATGAGAAGTCTGAGGAAGAGGTGGCCTTTGTGCGGCAATTCCAAAGGGTGGAACCCCTCGACCGACCTGCGACGACCACTAAGCCGTCCATTGAAGAACCCCCGAAGCTGGAACTAAAGTCGTTGCCTGACCACTTAAGGTATTCCTACCTGGGTAAGGACAATACTCTTCCGGTTATTATTTCATCGTCATTAACTAACGAACAGGAAGAGATGCTGATACGAGTGCTTCGGGAGCACAAGACAGCTATTGGATGGACCATCGCAGACATAAAGGGGATTAGTCCAGCAATCTGCATGCACAAGATTGTCCTGGACAGTGACAAGAAGCCATCAGTCGAACATCAAAGGCGATTGAACCCGCATATGAAGGAAGTGGTAAGGAAAGAAGTTATTAGATGGCTTGATGCAGGTATCATTTATCCGATCTCGGATAGCTCGTGGGTGAGCCCAGTCCAATGCGTGCCTAAAAAAGGAGGCATAACGGTGGTCGAGAACAGCAAGAATGAGCTCATTCCAACAAGGACGGTCACCGGGTGGAGAATATGCATGGACTACAGGAAACTCAATGCTGCCACGTGCAAGGATCATTTCCCGCTACCCTTCATCGATCAGATGTTGGACCGTCTCGCAGGTAAGAGCTTTTATTGTTTTCTGGACGGATATTCAGGTTATAATCAGATAGCGATCGCACCGGAGGATCAGGAAAAGACTACCTTCACTTGCCCCTACGGTACGTTCGCTTTCCGTCGTATGCCGTTTGGATTATGTAATGCGCCTGCCGCGTTTCAGCGATGTATGACAGCGATTTTTTCGGACATGATTGAGAAGACCATTGAGGTATTCATGGATGATTTCTCAGTTTTTGGAGTGTCATTTAAAAATTGCTTGGATAATCTTGCGGCTGTTCTTGCACGATGTGAACAGACTAACCTGATTCTGAATTGGGAAAAGTGCCACTTCATGGTGCGCGAAGGCATTGTGCTTGGTCACAGGATTTCAGAGAGTGGTATCGAAGTGGACAAGGCCAAAGTGGAGACGATCGAGAAGCTACCCCCTCCAACATCAGTGAAAGGAGTCCGAAGCTTCTTGGGACACGCTGGCTTCTACAGGAGATTCATTAAGGACTTCTTGAAGATCACCAAGCCGCTATGCAATCTCTTGGAGAAGGATGCACCATTCCTTTTCGACAGTAAGTGTATGGAAGCATTCCTTACACTAAAAGAGAGGTTAGTATCATCACCGATCATCGTCGCCCCTGATTGGAACTTGCCTTTCGAACTGATGTGCGATGCGAGTGATTTAGCTGTAGGAGCGGTGTTAGGACAAAAGAGAGATAAGCACTTTCGTGCTATTTACTATGCTAGTAGAACACTTGACTCCGCCCAGGTTAATTACACGACAACGGAGAAAGAAATGTTGGCGATTGTGTTTGCTTTCGATAAGTTTAGGCCCTATTTGATTGGGTGTTCAGTGATTGTGCATACTGATCATGCGGCCATACGTTACTTGATTTCTAAGGCGGACTCAAAACCGCGACTAATCCGTTGGGTGTTATTATTGCAAGAGTTCGATCTTACCATCGTAGACAGGAAAGGTTCCGAGAACCAAGTGGCTGATCACCTATCCAGGCTGGAGGAGGGAATGGCGAGCACACCTTCGACTTTGATCAATGATTCCTTCCCTGATGAGCAACTGTTCGTTATGGATGTAGCCGCGCCTTGGTATGCCGACTATGTGAACTACATAGTCGCAAATATTTTACCACCGGACATGACAAGCCAACAGCGGAAAAGGTTCATCCATGACGTTAAATTCTATATGTGGGATGAACCTTTGCTTTTTCGGAAATGTGCAGACCAGGTCATTCGGCGTTGTGTTCCGGAGGAAGAAATCAGGCCGATCCTTGAGCAATGCCATGCCGCCCCGTACGGTGGACATTTCGGTGGTCAGAAAACCGTAGCAAAGGTTTTACAATCAGGTTTTCACTGGCCCTCATTATTTAAGGATGCTCACACTTTTGTAGCACAGTGCGATCGCTGCCAAAGGGTAGGAAATATTTCACGTCGTGATGAAATGCCCTTAAATAATATTCTAGAAGTCGAATTGTTCGATGTGTGGGGGATAGATTTTATGAGGCCCTTTGTTGATTCTTTAAAGAACAAATACATTTTAGTGGCGGTTGATTATGTGTCCAAATGGGTAGAAGCTGTAGCATTACCCACTAACGATGCTCGTGGAGTGTTGAAATTTCTTAGACAGATTTTCACGCGGTTCGGAACACCACGAGCCATCATCAGTGACGGTGGAGCTCATTTCTGCAACAACAAGTTCACTACACTGATGCGGAAATATGGAATCAAGCATAAGGTGGCGTTGCCTTACCATCCTCAGACATGCGGCCAAGTAGAAGTGTCCAACCGCGAAATCAAGAGGATCCTGGAGAAAACGGTAAGTGCTAATCGAAAAGATTGGTCCACCAAACTTGACGATGCACTATGGGCATACAGGACGGCCTTCAAGACCCCGATTGGGACATCGCCGTACAAGCTAGTATATGGAAAAGCCTGTCATCTGCCGGTGGAGCTAGAGCACAAGGCTTATTGAGCGGTTCAAAAGCTTAACCTGGACCCAAGCGCAGCAGGAGAGCAGCGATTAATGCAACTAAATGAAATGGAGGAATTCCGGAGAGACGCATACGAGAATGCCCGCATTTACAAAGAGAAGACCAAGGCGTGGCATGATCGTCGACTTAAAGAGCGTAAATTCTCCCCTGGTCAGTTAGTACTTTTATTCAATTCACGGCTTCGGTTGTTTCCAGGGAAACTCAAATCGCGCTGGTCAGGGCCTTTCGAAATTACTCAGGTACTACCATTCGGTGTTCTCGAGTTAGTAGGTACTAACTCTTCTGACAGGTTCAAGGTGAATGCAAGTCGAGTCAAGCCATACTTTGGAGGTGTTGTCCACCGGGATCCGGGGACACTAATGATTAAAGACACGTAGAGGACCAAAGCGTCAGGCTGACGACGTTAAATCAAGCGCTGCTCGGGAGGCAACCCGAGTCAAATTTTATTTCCTTTTCTTGGTTAAATTATTTTATTTTAGTTTTTGAGTTTGATTTTGGCTAAATTGTCCAGGGAGCAGAAATTACGGAGCGATAAAATCACGGGACCGGTGCAACTAAAAAGGAGAAGTCAGACATAATGGTGCAGCTGCACGGGGGACGAAGGAAGACCATCTGACACGGCGGTGCAGCTGCACCGTACAGGTCATGCAGCTGCACGACTCATCCAGAAGGACAAGTCTGCCAGGTCGTTGCAGCTGCAACGACCCTCTCGTGCAGCTGCATGAGACCCTCAGTCAGAGTCAAGTCACCAAAGGCGAGCTTCGTGCAGCTGCAGCCAATCTTCTTGCAGCTGCATGACCGAGGGGCGAACAAGGGCGATCATCAGACGACACCTTGCAGCTGCAACCCCACCCGCTTGCAGCTGCATCAATCTGTAGGGGGGCTGTCCGACAGGTCGTTGCAGCTGCAACGAACTCTCGTGCAGCTGCACGAGGCCCTCAGAAATTCAACCCAGAACATCCGACAGGGTCGTGCAGCTGCAAGACCCGACCGGTGCAGCTGCACCGGTTCAGATCTGCGAAACAAATAGAAGAGGGGCCGGCCGCCCAAACCCTAGAATAATTTTTTTTCTCTCCCTCACTCGCAGGTCATCTCCCCCAGACGCCCCACCACCTCCGGTGCTTGACGATTCCGCCGATTTCCGTCGTCCACAACCTCCCCCGGTGTAAGTATCGTTTCTTACCTCTCGAGCTCTAGCGCCCCTGTCCAAATCTCTTCGCTCGGACCTCAGGTGCGTTTTCTTTCCGTCGCTTCTCCGGCAATTAGTGGGTCTTTCTGTTAGATTAGGACGTGCGTAAGTGACGATTTGGCTAGATGGCTCCTAAAAGGCAGAAAATCGGTGCCGGGTCTTCCTCGGGGCACACCGAGGACGATAGGATTAGGGAAGCGGCAATGACCCGCTCTATCATTGAGGAGCGCGGGATTAACGCTAATGAGCGGTATCTCGAAAGTTTCCAGTACATAATTGATAAGCTAGGATGGGTAGAGTTTTGCTGGGACCGGCCCCGGCTAGTATACCTTTGGTTAGGGAATTCTATGCGAATGCGCATACCTATGACCCGAACGGTGAAACAATTCGGGTCAAGAATAAGAAAGTGGTATTTAGTCCGGACGCAATTGCGTTGCTTTATAACTTGCCCCGTTATGAAACTGATGGCTGGAATGCGTATCTCGCCGAATCCTTTGATGCCCAAGCAATATTAGAGACATTAACTAGGGACCGGGCAGGAGCACGTTGGATATTGTCGACATCAAACGAACCCATTGCACTCCAGGGTTCAGATCTCCATGCGACGGCGAAGATGTGGCAACTCTTCGTCTCCGCACGACTTATCCCGGGAACCAACGTCTCCCGTTTAACTAAGGAAAGGGCGGCGCTGATATACTGCATATTGCAGTTGAAACAGATTGATGTATGGGTGGTAATTAATGGTATGATTCATCGCTGCCTTCGTGAACTTAATCTTGGATTATGGTTTCCCACCATAATCACTGAGTTGTGTAGACAGGCAGGGATTAGGGTGGATCCGAAGGATGGGCTGCTCCAACCTCAAAAATCGCTCAACAATGCATCATGGCTCAGGATCCAGCACGAGATCACGGTCAAGGAGAGACGCGACGGGGGTAGAGTCCCGGTTCAAGCTGCTACTGGAGGGGAAACATCCCAACCCGACCCGACTCCGGTACCGCGTTTTCCCTCTGAGGAAGAACGTTGGGCTCAAATGACGACGTTCATGCAATCCACGATGGACTTCCAGCAGCGCGCCTTGGCATTTCAGCAGAGTTCCCTGGATTTTCAAGCGCGTTCGTTAGCTTACCAGCAACATACCATGGACTACCAGAGGTATCAAATGGATTGCCTCCGTCACCTCGGTGTTTCTCATGGCGTGGATTTCTCTTCGTTTCAGGAGCCCGTTTTTCACTATCCCCCTCCTACGGAAGATGCAGCGGATGACCCTATCTCTGAGGATGAGCAGCCCGGCGACGATTGATCAGGGAGTACTATTTCCTTTTTCTTTTGCACTTTCTTTTCGAGTTTCCACTACGGCGTTATGTTTGCACCGAGGTCGCTGCAATGTCTAGGTTTGGGGGTGTGGTGTTTGTCTGCTGGTGCGTGTTAGGCTCCTTTATGTTTATTAGAAATTTTGTTTAGTTTGTCTTCGTTTTCGATCATTTATCGTTTAAAAAAAAAAAATTTATGTCGAACCTCCTCAGGTAGCCTTAGGAATTTGAGAGCGAAGAGTCTGACTCTAGGATGATGCCTTGAGGTAGAGCACACCTAAGGAAGAGAAGGAGGTTGTTCTAAGTTAGCGTGTGGAATTTGAATAAGTAAAAAGAGAAATACTCAGTAGGGAGCATGATTAACAGTGAGAGCTTTACACCTTCCTTGAAAGTATAGCCACTGGGATAAGTAGGGGCTCTTAAACCAACTCTTGAAGCTAGCTCTGACCTTTGAAAAAAAAAAAAGAGAAAGAAAACGGTTGCCAAGGCTCTGAGCACCACTATCCAGGTTAGAAAGTGTGAAAAATTGAAAAAGAAGCAACGATTAGTGAGTAATGAAAAGATAAGGCCTGGATATGTGCTTGTGGTGTGAGTCTTCCTTGCGGCTCGAGATTTCGTCCTAGGGGTGCTTTATCACCTAGTGCCTTGGTCCAACTGGACCGGGAGACACTGACTGAGAACTCGCTACACGGGCGTTTGCGGGAATTGATTAGCATTTAGAGTCGTGCAATCGAGAAAAAAAAATAAGAAATAAGAATGATTGAGTAGAAGGTTCATGAGTAGGTGGAAGGAGGGGGCAAGAGGTAAGTCCCTGAAAATTCCTCGGTGGCTATGAAAGATTCGAGGGTGTGTGGTAATCATTGTGAAAGGGCAACCTACTGGGATGAGTTTGAAAGCAAAGTGTTAATAGCACACGCTAGCGGTGAATAGACTCTGACTCTGAATGAAGTGTGCGACCTCATCTGAGGGTGTTTAAGGACAATTTGCAATCAAAAGACTAAGGTGGTCTGAGGAGTGACGTTAAGTCTGTGTTTGCTTTGCTTTGGTATGTTTTATTTTGTTTTGCTCGAGGACTAGCAAAAATTAGGTTTGGGGGTGTGATAACTCTAGTAAAATAGAGTTATGTGATCACATTTAGGCTTAATTCTAGTTAGTTTCGAGAATTTTAATTGTTATTGTTTGTCAATCGAGCTGTAAATTGTCATTCATCACGTTTGCTTTGTGATCGTAGGAAGTAAATGAAGGCATGACGGAAAACAAAGCAAAAAGGGTGAAGGATGAAGAGGAATAGAAGGCGGAGGATTTCGTGCAGCTGCACAACGAAGCTCTTGCAGCTGCACAAGTGAAGCAGAAGGACGACAGACAGGATCGTGCAGCTGCAACTCCAAGCTCGTGCAGCTGCACGACGAGAGGAGGAATTGATCAAGGGCATCAGACTGGTCGTTGCAGCTGCAACGCCAGTCCCCTGCAGCTGCTGCAACGCCAGTCCCCTGCAGCTGCACGAGTGCGACAAGGCAAATATGAAAAGAGCTTCAGAGAGGTCGTTGCAGCTGCAAAGAATTCATCTTGCAGCCGCACGACATAATATTGCCCGAAAATTAGATTTTATTTTTTTTAGATTTGCTTTACGTATAAATAGGTTGAATTTTAGGTTTTCGGGGGAGGAGGCCCTCTTCTCGCTTCCCCTTCTGACTTTAGTTTTGGCACCCGACGACGGCTAGGAACAAGGAGACGAAGACGTTGATGGAGACTTCAACGATCCTTCTTTTCTCTTTGCTTTTTGTTTCGTTTGTGATGTCGAACTAAACATCTTTTTCCTATGATGATGATGAACCGTCTCGTGTAGTTGGTTATCTACTTTTTCGGAATCAATTTAAGAAGATTTATCGTTTACTTGTGTTTCTTCTGTGTTTAATGCTTACCTATCGGGTTGATCGCCTGTTTGTATGAATTCTTAGTCCTAAGTGAACTCGAGAGAGACTTAGGATTAGAAGAGAGGAAGCATAACTTAGGTTAAGGCCGAGAGATCGGTTTAACTAAGAGGAGTATAGAGATATACACTCGTAGGTAACCGAGAGAACAATTGGATCTCAAGGAATTCTAATTAGTCGTGATTCGCTATAGAAATATAGGTTTACGGGTGATTAGTAATTCACAGTTACAGCCTCGAGAGAGGTGTAGCGATTGTTAGGGAATTGTGGTTAGTAAACGGTAAAACGGATTGAATTGAGGAAGAGAGAGTGCGATAATCTACGAATCGATAGGGGATTCAGAGTCCTAGGCTTTTATTCTTCGAGTTACAACCTTGCTTCCAGTTTTCTTGCGATTTACTTTCTTGCACCCAACCTTTCATTACTCAACCTTCTTGACTAGAATTTGAACTTAATAATTGACTATTGGCAGTAGATTCTGTTTAATCAGTCCTCGTGGGAACGATCTTTCTCATCACTTTATTACTTGGCGCGAGCCGTATACTTGCGTGTGCGTTCTAGCGAATATCTACCTTTTCAAAAACCTTCCTCAAACAGACGTCAAACGCCTCCATATAAGCGTACAAATTGTCCAAATCTCCCTCCTGTCTCAAATGCTTCATCCGACCCATCGGATCCTCGAAAACCTGTTTTCCAAACCTCTTCGTGATCGCCAACCTCTTCGTGATCGCCAGGACATATTCATCCCATTCCAACACAGTGGCAATGCTCCTATTTCTGATAAACGTGTAATGCCATTGTAAAGCAGAGCCAAACATGTATAAGGATGCGAGTTTAACCTTTTTGGCTTCCGGTACCCCCTCCAACTCAAAGAATCGATTACTCTTGTACAGCCAATCATCAAGATTCGTTCCATCGAAATCTGGAAACTCCACCTTGGGCATTGAGTAATGCGAAGCACTGTCAGTCTGCAAGCTTCCTAAGCCATCCAACGCTGTCTTAGCTGTAGCTGATCTGGCCACGACTGCTCCGGACTCCGCTTCTCTACTTCCCTGTGCCACCTTCGCCAGCGAGCTCAAGTGTGTTTGCACCACCTCCCATTTAGAATCTGTTTGTACCTGCATATCTTTAATCTGCTTTGTAAGCAGCTCCATCCTGTCCACCAAACTTCCCACAAGCTCGTTCGTCGCATCATGGTCCTTCTTCAACTCGAGTAACCTGGTATCTACCATGATTACCGGAGTTGCAAGCTCCGATACCCTTGATGCGTATTTTCTCAATTCCCACCAAAAAACAGAGTCACCGATCACCACCCAAATTCTCCAACTCAATGTTCCCGCCTCCGCTTCCGCCACACCGGACAACCACACCAGTATCCAGGCACCCCACAGATGCTCCCAACAGCCTGCTAACAACCTCCTCTCTCTCTCCCCTCGGGATTACACAAAACAACTAACTGACTCCTCTGCACTACGCCCGTCTTCCTTTAACAGACTCAACACCTCCTCCCGGGCTTACTAACATTTGGGCCCTTACTAATAATAGCCAGTCCAGCCCACTACCTAATCATAACCATTTTAACTGTTATAATATTCTTCCTTCCTCCGCAGCTTTAGTTCCCAGCTTCCTGTCTCCCTCCAATCATCCCGGTGCTCTGGTCCTTTGTCCTCCACGCATCAGAAGCTTCGGGTATAACTCATTTTACGTGAAGGTTTAGCATATTTAATTTATTCATCCTCCTCTCGAGGAGTGTTGTCTGTCAGTTGTATTATAGAATCCCTCGTCATTTCTTACATGACTTTGGTCTTTGGGAGCTCCTGAAGATATCTTTTTTGCAGAAATGTGTCTCGACTCAATCATTCATCTGTCTTTGGGCCTGATTCTTAAGATTTGGGCCTTTGGATGGCCCCCATCGGCCCAGGCCACTTGTCGGCGTATGGCATGAAATGACAAAATCGCCCCTGGCTCTCACTTTGTTCGAGGCAGCGCCGCCTCCTCTCCGCTAAGCTTTTACCTGCCGAGCCTCACCGGACTTCCCCCCTGACGTCATCATTCGGCCTTCCTCCACTCCTCTCCCCCCTCTCGTGACGCCATCCGACCGTCCCCGCCGCCGGTTCCCTGGTCTCCGTCGTCGGTTTCGAGCGTCGGGATGATGATTTTCAGTTGATTTTTGACTGTTAGTAGGGATGGGATCTGGGGAGGAGGTCGTCGAGATCGACAGCTTGGAGAAAGGCCTGTTGAAGGAGGACGACGCCGTGGAGTGGGAGGATGATCCGGTTCTATACTCGGCTACTTTCCAGGAGATGGAGGATAATTTCGTCAAGTACCAGACCGCTCAGTGGGTTCTTTACTCGTTGCTGTTGATGTTGGCTTGGGGGTTCGGATTGTTCATGTTGTTGTACCTCCCCGTTCGGAGGTTTATCCTGCGGAATGATATCCGGTCAAGGAAGCTGTTCCTAACCCCCAATGCGATCGTCTACAAGGTGATTGTTGGCGATCGTCGTTTATGGATTGTTTGTTTGTTGATTTAGATGTCAGTAGAGTTGACCTGACATTGTTTGGATTGCCGGTGGCTTATTGTCTGCATTGATAGTGAGAGTCGCTGCCCTTGGGGATATCGTGAGCTTTGTGTTGTCCTCATGTCACTGAATTCACTTTTGATGTGTGCTTTTTTTCGTGTGTTTCAGGTTACGAAACCCGTTGTTTTTCCGTGTCTCGGAGTGTTGAAGAGAGAGAAGCATGTTTTGTTGGCTTCGGTGGCTGATGTTGTGATCGAACAAGGTAATCGATCGTCATCCGTGGATTGCGTTGTTGGTGCTGATTTTTTAGGCTTATTCATGATATGAATTGCTAATTGGGTTTATCTGAGTTGGTACGGGGCGATGGCTTTGTAGTGCATGAGTCCTCTAACTACTTCGGTAATTTCATTCATGGAGATCTCCCCAATAGTCGGATGATCACAACCTGTCACAGCCCACTTCGCTTGGTTTTCTACATGTTGTTTCTTCTGTCATAAGCCCACTTCGCTTGGATTTGTGTGTTTTGATTCCCTGGACATGTTTCCTGAATAACTAGTGACGTGGCTGGTTTTCTCCTGCCTAAGTCGTGCTGCTGTGTTGTTAAGGCTATTTGCAGTCGCTTTTTGGGGTCTACTCACTTAGAATTGAGAACGTTGGGGTGAGGCGGCCACCAAGCGACGACGTCCAAATACAAGGCATCGCTAATCCTAATGCTTTTCGAAAGGTATGCCCTTGAGGACTCGCTGAGTATGCTAAGTGGTGTCTTGCGGATTAAAGACAGTGAATGGCTTTGTGTAGGCTGTCTTGACGCGTCTTTCAAGTCTTAGAAACGAGGCTTTCTCAAGGCAGGTTTCTACCGTTGATGACGTGCCCAACCTGAGACTTGGTCCTTCATCAGCATCTTGGGTATGTAGTTTTAGCTCTCTCATCCCACTAGTTTTGGACCCTTACATAAGATTATACATCAATTGCATATTTGTTGCCATTTCTGAATGCAGATGTCCCCAAAGTCCCTCAAATTCGATTCAGGTCGTCAATCTGGGGAACAACTAATCTTGCAAAAGCTGGACGAAGTTGGAACTTCGGTGAAGGTGACTATGCCCCATCTGATAATACTTAAGAACATGTAGACTCCATTTGTCAGGCTTAGTCTAAGACGTCTAATGATCCGTCGCAGAGAGTTCAAACATTACTTGAGGAGCAACGATCTCAAGCATCTGAAGCTCTTGAATAATGTAAGTTTCCATACCTCATGCGTTATCGTCTTTTGACCAGAACAGCGTGCACCGATAAGCAAACTCTGTTTACTCGAGTCTCAGCGATGTTCCTTGTTGCCGCAGAGTGCTGATCAGGTTCACGCCATTGTGATCATGCACATGTGATTGTAGTCGAAAAAAATCAACTCAGGGGAAGCCTGTGAAGTATGATGTTTCTTCCCCCTTTCTCATGTTTTGCACATAAAAAATGATTGCTTCGGCCTACCCTTTTAGCCGTGCATGCTTTTGGTTTATCATTGCCATGGATATAAAATCATCAAACTGTGGTTTCCAATGTAATGTACTTACTATCTATTAATTCTCGAAAGATGATTCATGGGATCATGCAACAAAGTACTACCGTAGTTTATATTTGGCCTTGTCTGTAGTGAAAGTTACACGCAGGATTCCAAAAGTAAAAGCCGTCATTGATTAGATAACGATGACAACTCCCTTGATTTTAGTTTGAGATTTTATACCATATGTCCAAAGTCAGAGGCATTGCCATGTCTAGGAAATGCAGTAACTCTTTCCTGAAGGGATACCTCGTCCCTGTTAATTAAGATTAATTAAGTAGAAATGTAGTTGGGGAATTTCGCATAGGGGTGACCATAAAGTTTGGAATTCCAAATACCGAACGAATTTTTGAATTTCGGTATTTGGTATTTGGTTTGGTGTGGTGTTTACGAAAAATTTCGGTTTTCGGTTCGGTTTCGATATTTTAGAAAAATTAATTTGATATTCCAAACAAACTGAAATATTATTGGACTCGTGTCATTTTGAGCTTTTAGCCCATTACGCTTTAAGTTTTTTCCTAGTCCATTATCATCTTTTCTGCACAAAAAATCAAACGTTGCCCTAGGGTTGCGTCTCTTCGTTCTCCCCGACGGCTCTCCGTGCTCCATCTCCTTCGACGGCTCAATGCTCCGCCTCCTCCGACGGTGTGCGCTATTTTTGTGTTCCTACGATAATGGGTTTGATGCCTTCTCGATGGCTCTGAAACAATAGATGCAATCCTGGCCCCTCAAACCATGCATGCAATCTGCCTGAAGGAAGAAGTTTGTATCACATGACTGGTAAGAAATGGGTAAGCACCATGATATCCCATCAAGTAGTTACGGATGATTTTCAAGGCATTAGCAAAGGGCGATTCCTCCGTGAACTGGGCGTTGTTGCACAGCATGTTGACGATCCGAGTGTCCGGACCAGCGACGGCCCCAAAGAAAGTGTCCCTCCGTCTTAATTGTGTTTCTCTGTTGCATGTTTTTTGGGAGAGGGGTGGTGGGGAGGGAAGATTCATTCGGGAGTGTCAACGTAAAGTTTTGGAAGGGGCTTGGATTTTATGGACTTGAATATTTTTTATTTCTAAGGCTTAGATACATGATTCGGCCCAATTCAAAGTTTGAAACTCTCAAATATTGAACCGAATTTCGGTATTTAAGTATTTAGAAGTTCGAAATTCGGTTTGGTATTTGAATGACGGAATTTTGAAAGTTTAGTATTTAGTATTTCGATATTCAGTTCGGTTTGGATTTGAAAACCGAATGCTCACTCTAATTTTAAAGGAAATAACGATTGATTTAAAATACAATTTTTTTTATTTACATGGAATATTTACAAAACTTAAATAAAATTTCATTTTTTAAAATTGCCGCCTAAGTGAATAAAATGAGAATTGAATTCCATCATTCAGATAAAAAAAAAAAGAAACAATTTATTAAAATAATAACCCTAGATAAGAAAGCATAGTTTAAAACAGTTTGAGAACACCTTTTTACCTGTTTTGGAAACTTTCCTAAAACAATTTTAGCCGAAAACAGAAGCCGTCCAACCAAACGGGGGCCCTAAGAAACCAAAGGAGTGGTCCGCCTTAGAAAATCTTCAACATATCCACGTGAAGTAGTATTAATCGAATAAAATATTTGTCGGGTATTGAAAATGACAAAAACCAGCTGACGTTACCGTGAACGTGCCAAATTTTACATGCCTTTATTCTAAAAATGGAGCTAAGACAACGACGATTTTTATTATTATTTGAATAAAGGGAAATTGATATGTTATTAATATTTCGTGAGGGCCTGCTGACCAAATAAGTACGTATGTCCGTACGAGGTACGTTGTAATAGCATTAACTTAATTTTTTTTTTCCCGATAAAAAAAATGTAGATATAGATATTTATATTTTGCAAGGGGCTGGACTTTTACCTCAACTGCATTTGTTTTAGCATAGCCTCCCCGCCCCACCCTCTCTCTGGAGAAAGTAAATAATAATAATAATAATAATGACAACAATCACAAAGATGGCGACACAAGCAACCACTTGCCGCCCATTAATTCTGAAACCCCAAAAGTTTTAAAACCCCCCCGGTTCATTTCCACTTCCACCCAGCCTTTTCCTTCTTTCGACCTTTGTCCGTTGATTTCTCCATCTCTTTTGGGGGTCCGTTAAAAAGTTTCCCACCTTTTTCCTTCTTGTAAACCATGGCCTCTGCGTCTGCCGTCGTCTCCCCGCTCGCGGCAGCATGCATCTCGGCCTCCGGCGACAGGGACGGCACCGGGTCCTTCCCCGGTGCTTCCTCGTCGACGTTCTCCTCCAAGAAATGGAGGAAGAGGGACTTGATGAGCTTCCACGACGGGGGAAGCCTTGGGGCTTTAACGGTTTCTTCCTTGTGCGGATCCGGCGTTCACGGGTTGAATTCCTCTTCCCTGGCTCTCGTGCGCAGCGAGTGCTTCCAAGGATGGTCTTTCCCGGGCTTCCTAGTTGGCAGTGACGATGGTGCCGGTTTCGTGGGGTTGTCGTCGTGTTACTTCGGCGGTCGTCGGAGGAAGATGCATCCAGCTTCGCACTCTGGTAAAACCCACCCCAGTAGGTTTTACCAGGCCAACTATATAGGGCCTTGAGATAAATGGGTCTTATTACATGATGAATGATGATGACGATGATCCCGACTGACATGACATGATTTTTGCAAATTCGGTTGAAGGTACGGCTGTGGCTATGCAGGCTACTCAGGGAATCACAGGGAAGAAGCAAACGACGAAGCAGAGACGTGTGGTTGTGACAGGGATGGGCGTAGTGACTCCACTCGGCCACGATCCTGATGTCTTCTACAACAACTTGCTGGATGGTAATAGTGGTATCGGCGAGATAGAGGCGTTCGATTGTGCTCAGTTTCCGACGGTATTATCTGCTTTTACTCCCCTCTTCTGCGAGCCTGTTATGATAAAATGTTTTGAAATTTTCTGCCTGCTTACCAGAGGATTGCCGGGGAGATCAAATCCTTCAGCCCAGAAGGATGGGTTTCGCCTAAGCTTTCAAAGCGGATGGATAAATTCATGCTTTACATGCTCGCCGCTGGTAAGAAAGCCTTGGCTGATGGGGGAATCACTGACGAGGCAACTGAACTTCTGGACATAACTAGATGTGGAATCCTGATCGGATCAGCAATGGGGGGAATGAAGGTAATAAAATTATTTATGCTTCCGGCGACAACATAACAAGAAGAGCCAGCCGCCTGCTCTGTCTGAGGATTCATCAGGTTAAGTTTAACTTTGGCCAGCTTTTCAATGATGCTATTGAAGCTGCGAGGATCTCCTATAAAAAAATCAGTCCCTTTTGCGTGCCTTTCTCGCCGACAAACATGGGTTCTGCCATTCTGGCAATGGATCTGGTTAGCTTTTTTTCCTGCATGATCTGTTCGCTGTACGGGTCTCTGTGAAATTGGTGCTAATTTTCATCTCTTGCATCGGTAGGGATGGCGGGGCCCAAATTATTCAATATCCACAGCATGTGCTACAAGTAACTTTTGCATAATGAATGCCGCCAACCACATCAGTAGAGATGAAGCTGTAAGTATTATTAAACCAGAATCTGCTTCGTTTTGGCATTCTTATGATTTGTCGAGTAACTTACCGCCACGGAATGATAGTTTGTTCCTTCCGGTCTTGTCAAGTATGTGCACTGCAAATAACAGTATTCGTGGGCCATGATATAGCAAGATCAATAGTGAGATCATTCTTAATTTCCTGACAGATCTGAGGGAATTGCAGGATATGATGCTTTGTGGTGGGTCAGATGCAACAATTCTCCCAATAGGTTTGTCTGTGTCAGATGTATGCCAGATTACCATCTTGTGTTCTCACAAAATCAGTTATTGCATATGCATTCTGATGCAGCTATGGGAGGTTTTGCGGTTAGAGGATCCCTTTCCCGGAGGAACGACGACCCTACCAAAGCTTCAAGACCATGGGATGTGGTAGGAGATCATTGTCATACCGATTGTACCGTCATCTTCATAGATCGAATTTTTTCAGTCTTTTGAGTTCGACGATCGTGGTACATGGACAGAACGATTCAATGAAGTGCACATGGCATTGAGCTTTCTTTCCTCGATAAATGTGTCTGTCGTTTAACAGATGCGTGATGGATTTGTGATTGGAGAAGGAGCTGGTGTTCTGCTCTTGGAAGAACTGGAGCATGCTAAGGTACTTTGCATTTTACTGAATCGAAATAGTTAGCTGAAAAGCCAGATTCAGCCTCAGTGTGGTCTTTTAAAGCTGGTTACTGGTCGCAGAAAAGAGGCGCAGAAATCTACTCCGAGTTTCTGGGTGGCAGTTCCACGTGCTATGCTTATGACCTGAACAAGCCACATCCCGCCGGTACTTTCTTTCTGCGATAGAAGTTTCCTTTCATTGTAGATGGGGCGGCATGCAGGAACTGTATCGGTTCCAACTTTAGTGGGTTTCCTTCTTGCAACGGCCATCCGTATTTAATCTGGCGTGGTTAATCTCGAAACAGGGTCCGCCGCAATTCACTGCATAGAGAAAGCCTTGTCTCGGTCTGGAGTGTCTAGGGAAGACGTGAATTACGTAAATGCACACGCGATGTCAACTCCTGCCGGAGACCTTAACGAGTACCAAGCTCTCATGCACTGCTTTGGCGATAACAAGGAGGTAACACCAATCGGGCCGCTGCTTTTTCGTGTCTGAGGTTAATTTCTCTCTGAAACAACAACCGCACTTACCAACACGCAGCTAAAGGTTAACTCGACAAAGTCTATGGTCGGTCACTTGCTTGGTGCATCGGGCGGCATCGCAGCCGTCGCAGTCATACAGGTAAACTCTGGAATAACTATGCTTCGATTTACTTATCGAATGACGACAGACACACATGCGCTTCGGATCTTTCAGGCAATAAGGACAGGGTGGATTCATCCTAACGTCAACCTCGAAAACCCAGACAAAGGCTTGGTGAGCAGTCCCTTCTTTCTCGTCGAGTCTCGACCAATGTTCCCATAATATCTAGCTGTCGTTCTGAACTCTCTCTCTCTCTCTCTCTCTCTCTCTGGACTTCGGTCAGGACACGAGCATTCTCGTAGGCTCGAAGAAGGAGAGGCTAGACGTCAAGGTCGCTATGTCCAACTCCTTTGGTTTTGGAGGCCACAACTCCTCCCTACTATTCGCCCCTTACAAGTGAGTCCGTCCCTCCCGGCAGCCACGCTATTTCTCCTCCGTCCTGTCCGGCACCACACCGGTCATTCGCAAGAACCTCGGGAGGAAATGTTAGCACAGAATCGAATCTATCGTTAGTACCACTGTATGGCTTGGTTTGCACTAATAGAAAACATATAAATTAATTAACACCAATGTTTGAATAATAACAGGCGGCCGCAGCAGCTAATTTATTATTACATATATACGTATATATTACGGTACACCTACACGTCTCTCTAGACAATTCATTTGCGTCCACCCGCAAAAAGTTTCACAAAAAATTTCCCCTGACATCATCGCCCGCTCTCTCACCACAAAACGCACCGCATTGACTGCAATACTGATGACGTCCTCACCCTCTCCTCCTCATCCTCCGCCCACAGCCTGACCACGCTGCCGTTCAACACCGCCAGGTCCAGGCCGTCGTACCAACCCCTCCCCTTCTCCGCTCCCTTCCTCCTCATCCTCCACGCCTTCTCCCACACCTCCCACCACTCTCCTGCCTCACCGCCGCCTATCCCATTGCCGGTCTCCTCCTCCTCCTCCTCGGCCGCTGCAGCCACATCATATCCATGGCCCTCCCTATAGTACGCCACGAACTTTCCCCTGGTGGCAGCCTCCCCGCACGGCGGATGACAGCGGCCCTCGGCGGTAGCAGTGGCGGCCTCGCTGACAGATGATCCCGAGCTGGAATCGACCACTTCGGGGATGGAATCGCGCTCGTGCGAGGGTCCGACGCTGCATCGATTTCCACGGAGGCGGCGGAGGAGGAGTCCGCCTCTGAGGCGCCAGAAGAAGCTGAGGGCGGCGGTGAACAAGGCAAGGAGCGTCCAGATGTTGTTGACGACGGAGAAGAGGCCGATGCCGACGTAATGCAGGGCTAGGGCTTCGGGGGTGGAGTCCACGGTGGTCATCTCTCTGTGGCCTGAGCGACAAACACGAGGCAGAGCCAATTCAGGAAGCAGAGTGGGGGAATTATATGGTTGGGGGGTGGGGAGTGGAATGGATGAATGTGGTCCGTCCGACGGAGAGCTCGTCTTTTGTGATCCTCCCCACGTATCGACACGTGGCGGGATACTATTGGGTAAGCATCCCTCGACTGGAAAGAGTAAAAAGGATGAGTAATACGAAGTCCAAAGGATGTTTAGAAAAGTATCTCATCTCCTTCTGAGATGGTATTAACCGGGGGATATACGGATCTGGAGTTCTTTATACTCATTTATTATTTTATATATATAGACCGTCTGATTCTTGAGTGACCTCCCGCATTACACGTGTACCTATTTATTAAAATGGTTGTTGTGACACCGACCATAATAATAATAATGTTTGGGCAAAATATCGGATTTTGACCCCAATTATCGGGCTATTTTCATTAGCGGGCACAACTTTATTTTTTTTTATTTATGGCCATAACTATGACATTGATTTTGTTAATGGCCTCGACGTAACGCCGTTGGTGGATCTTACCTACGTGGACTAACGGCTGAACTCGTGGCAACAAACGTGGCCATCCTGTCTTTTAAAAAAAAGACAAAATATCGGATTTTGGCCCCAATTATTGGGCTATTTTCATTTGCGACCACGACTTTATTTTTTTTTAATTTATGGCCATAACTATGACATTGATTTTGTTTATGGCCTCGATGTCCCATATATAAGAGCCGTCGGGGAGAGAGGGGGAATAAATTCACAGAACAGGATGCCCATCATCATCCAAGGGAAGAACCTCACCTTGAACATGCGATGCTGCTGCTGGGGTTGCAAGGCCACGAAAGGTTTGGTTGTGGAGTAGGCAGCAGGATTAAGGAGGGTCGTGAACATCTGGGGAGGGGATTTACGGTTTTTATTAATTTGGGTTTTTTTTTAAAGACACGATGGCCACGTTTATTGCCACGTTCGCACGAGAGTTCAGCCGTTAATCCACGTAGGTAAGATCCAACAACGGCGTTACGTCGAGGGCATAAACAAAATCAATGTCATAGTTATGGCCATAAATTAAAAAAAATAAAGTCGTGGCCGCAAATGAAAATAGCTCGATAATTTGGGCCAAAATCCGATATTTTTTCTTTTTTCTAAAAGACAGGATGGCCACGTTTGTTGCCACGAGTTCAGCCTTTAGCCCACGTAGGTAAGATCCACCAACGGCGTTACGTCGAGGGCATAAACAAAATCAATGTCATAGTTATGACCATAAATAAAAAAATAAATAAAGTTATGGCCACAGATGAAAATAGCCCGATAATTAGGGCCAAAATCCGATATTTTGCATAATGTTTGGACGACGTAATATTTAAATTTTGCCTTGAATTATTTAGGAAAGAAGAAGTGTATCTTGTGGTCGTCGCCCAATCAAGGCCCACCTCACTTGTTCACTTGGGGGGTGAAGTATTATTATACCAAACATTTGGTAGCAACAAAGGGAGACGGGGAATTGACTTTAATTTTAAATAATGTCTCTCCCCTAGCCATTGTCCAAGGGCCTCGATATGATTGACGCTCTTCCCTCCCCTCGTATGCTTTTGCTTATCTGAGTTTGTGCCAAGTTCAGAAAATGAGCAGTCGACTAGGAAGACTATTGATAGGTTAGCTCGCACTCCCTTAATAACACATTCCTAGTTGTCCACACAACAAGGGCAACCCGATGCCTTTCGAGAACTAGCACTGTCAAGCTTTATGCCAATCGCCACTGCGATTCACCTCACACGACTCTTACCAAACTATGCACGATCGAGACCACCATTCAGATTCATGATTACCTTATGTGAGGACGGATCGTCTCCGCTGATTCCGACGACCAGGGCACCTGCTTTGTTAAACTTCTCATACGAGTCCCCTAACCACCCTTCTGTCCCTCATCCTCTGCCACCTCCCCTCCCCCCTCCGCCTACTACAATAACCGGACCTTAGCTGATGTGAATGCTTTGGGTCCCTCAGTAACTCAGCCCGAAAAAATGCTTAGATATGGATAGCAAGGACAATGGCAAAGTTGCGGGTGGTGTTGTTGCAGCTGCCTTGTTAGCACAAGAACAGGTACGTTTGATCCCTTTAGAGTGCTTCACATTTAAAATCTGGTGGAGACCGGTGTTTCCAAAGAGGATGGTGAACCGGATCTTGACAAGTACTGAACAAAAAACATAAACTATTATTCACTTAGAGATCTTCCTTATATTTCCTTTTCTTTTGCCCACTCAATTATCATCGGATGAGGCTAGTTGCGTTGCGTTGTTAGCAGATATTGGGCAGAAGGGTGGGATGCCAAACTTAGCTGGAAAACTTGCCTTGCTTTGGGGTGGATCCGATGAGTTTGACTGGCAAGCTTATCCCCTTTCTGCATACGCAGAACGTCCCCTTATACAGCGGTATTTGAAACTGCATGCATACATTCATTCAGTTTCCAAATTTGCTTGGTTCACTTCACTGAAAGTTGTGATTAGACCATTAACGGAAAAACTTCTCGTTGAACATACGTTCTAATCTAATGGTAGTAGCGTTATTTTTAGCCCAGCAAGATCCCTGTTGATTGCTTCTCTAACCTTGCAAAGTTGAATGTCAAATGGTTCCACCAAATTTGTGGAGCTTTCCTGAATTATAGGAATATATATTGCTTTGATGGTGCTCGTGATGTTATGGTGCAAGAGGATTCGTTGTTACAAAATGCCTCTTCAGAAATATGGACTGGATTCGGTGGCTCCTGGCAAGGTATTACAGCTGCCACAGGAGACTTTTTTGTTAGACATCATCAGAGCAGTAGTCAGATGAATGGGACACGTTGTCTTTGGATTCATAGATGTTTTCCCTGATTAGCATCCTCAGGACTTTCTGAAATGGTTCGTAGTAGGCGCGTTGCTTGTGTGTTCAGTGCAGTATGCCAATTATTTGTTGGGTTTTGTGAGCTTTTCTCGGCCACCCGGTTTATATCTAGTGGTTGTCTCGGTCAGCCGGGCAATTGCAACTGCAACTTCTGTTGTGCTAGTAGAAGAGTTGCTTTTCAGGCCTTGGTTGCCTGAGGAAATTTCGGCTGATCTCGGTTACCATCAGGGAATTATCTGGTCAGAACTAGCATATGCTCTTTTCCAGAGGTATTTGGCCTATCCTATCTATTTGGGAGTTAATCCGACCACTTTATACAGGAAAACATGGAAGCACTAGTTCTTCGCTTTCTTACCGGGCTGTGTGTAATGCTAATCAGGTTTAGTTACTGTCCAACTCGAAAGATGCTTCTCGAAGATACGTGCGACTTTGTCTTCTCTGTTGTGAGCTCATATTTCTTTTGGCTTAGGCCCGGACATTTCTGTTGATGGGATGGGACTCCTGCTTCACCTTCACTTTTTGTTTCAGGTCCCCGTGGGCAGTACCAGGGCTATGGCTGCTATCTTTCGGGCTGGCCAGCATCCGTGACCGTAAGGTGGCACCGTGGCAGCCTTACATCCTCGACTGGAGTTCATACCGGTATTATGGTCACAAGCTTCGTTTTGCAAACAGGCGGCTTTGCCACGCACAATTCTAATCTCCCACTTTGGATGACCGGGACTCACCCTTTTCAGTCATTTAGCGGGGTAGTCGGCCTTGCATTCTCTCTTATATTTGCAGTCCCCCTCTACCCTAGAAACCCCCTTTAAAAGAAAGACGACACTGCGGAACAACCCGCCACCTGAGTACGGCCAGGCAAACGGCTGCTGATAAGATGCCCGGTCAAAGCCACGGGAATATCCTTTGCGAATAGAATAAGATGGGTGATAGCATAGGCAGTGGAGGGCGGGGGAGAATGAGTGAGCTCACAGGACAGACTGAAGCGGGAAAACGAGCTGGATGGCGCACGCGGGAGTATTGTCTTCTGGTGAAGCAGATCATGGGATACATCAAAGAGACATGGCGGTTTATGCTGGATTAACCCGGCCAATTTCGACCGACACGGAAATTAGGTGTATTGTGTATACATACATACATTTTTGTAGCGTGCAAATTCATCGATTACGTACATTAATATTCAGAGGAAAGGATGTTTAGGTAACTTTTGACTTATTTGAATTGATTGATGCTAGAACCAATGGGATGTCAAGATGTGCTTTCAATTGTCCCACACCGTCCAAGCAGAGAAGAAATCCAGGCTATATAGTTCGACTGGTCAGCAAGACGATTTGTCTCTTCGGAGACATCCGATAAAATTGGAACGATACAGAGAAGATTAGCATGGCCCCTGCGCAAGGATGACACGCACAAATCGAGAAATGGTCCAAATTTTTTTTTACATTTTTGCCCCTACCTTCCTCCTCCCATCGGTTATGGAATGCACTGGATCTAATAGAAGGGTAGCGTCCATACAGTGGTGAGCGTGAACGACTTATTTTGATAACAGAAGAGCAGGAATGCTACGAGGAAGCTGCTGTCTGTCCTAACCGAGGAGAATAGATCCGATCTTGTAAGAATTGTACGCCTGATACACGCGTACTCCACTTGGTCGATACCAAGGTTCCTTGCCTCCCAGTTACTCATAGAGTGGCTTGCTTCGGCTTCTTCATCAGCATACCCTCAACTTCGTTGGCAAGATCCTTCCGCCCTGGCCTACTGAACTGAGCCACCGCACCTTCGCCAGCTCCCAGATGTCAGCGTGCTTCGTGCACTCCAGCCCCTACTTATTCCTAAGCTTCTCCACGTCACCTGCAACCTCGACCCACACGAAGGTGAAGTTGGGGTCGCCACAGAAATCTATGATCGAGTCGGGGATGTAGTCGATATAGAAGAGCCGGACGATGAGGCACTTGTCATCGATGCAAAGCTGCAACGCTGCAGTCTTGTTGCTCAAGTAACGGATCCTGTTGGGCCTCCACTCATTGTCCAGCCCAACCACGGTCGGCTTCCCGCCGTGAAGGGTGATGGCCTCTTCGATCCACGAGTCCACGTCCGCGGCCTTGTCTGTGACCTTGGTCTCGATGGTTTTCCCATAGAAGAAGACAAGAGTATGTGGAGTTGAAGGAGTCGTAAGTGGTGGCCCTCATGTTCCACGCTGCGGGATACATCTCGTTGGACCCTGTTAATTCTACAAGGCAAGCCTAGGACTTATAATGTAAGAACGTGTGGGTATATATATATACCGATGGAGGGAATGCGTGGTATGAATATGGGTGAGGATTAATGAGGCGACTCTTAGATTCCAACAAGATGGGAATTTAAAAGAGGTGGAGATAAGACTCTTCCATGAATTTGCATCTTCTCGAGAAGATGTTATCCCATCCATCCATCAATATCCCAACCAATGTCGCCAGTTTTGACTTGAATTTTGGGTTGGGGGTGTGGGGTTGAATGTGAATCCCCCCAGTATTAGTAGTAGGAACACTAACGTATTAGTAGTTAATGTTATTACTAGTATTCGTCCTCCACTTACAACCTAGGTCGTGGGATCCGCGATGACCAATTTATCATAGGTTAGAAATAACAAATTGTGCATAACATGGCAGGAACAAAATTCCAAACGAACTGTGCACTCTACGCACGGTTACAAGATGACTTTTGCTACCTCAGTCATCGCCTTACTGACAGCACATGAGTTGCTGAGCGGTTGCCGCGTTCTGATAGCCAGCATCGTATACTACCTGACTCCCTGCAGCTGCCCCCGCCTCCATCCCAACCAGCCCCATGCCTGCCTGCTTCAGCATGTGCTGTGCCCGAGGATGCAGGAAGGCTTGCAGGCCGCTCATTTTGGCCATTGCCAGTTGTTGTTCATAAAGAGAGAGTTGGGCGGCTGAGTAACCCGGCATGAATCCAGCTACTGGCGGCGGCAGAGGTCCGGAGCCCGCTCTAGGTGGGGTTGCTCCCCCATGAACACTGCAGCCATGCATAAATTTATTTTCTTTGTATGTCAGGAAGCCTGAGAGAATCGACCCCGTGGACGAATCCTCAGGCGTGCATTGGACTAGGTTAGGCTATTAAACTGAAATCAGAGATGCTCGTCGGACGAAAGGATTTAACCTTTTGTGCATGCCAGATTATGACTCCATCAAGAACGTCGCATACCTTGATTGGTTCTCCAAAGAGGACTTCGGCATTCCCCATCTGAATAGCCAGGGCTGCTGCTTCATGGGTACTGTATCTAATAAAGCCAAAACCCTTGTCACGTTGCACGCGAACATCCTCTATGACTCCGGCACCCAGGAAGTGAAAATGGCGGTGCAGGTCAGCAGATGAGACCTACAATGCAAAAGTAACTGCCACGAGTAATCCCATATGATGGATGGGAGAGATCATCTCATTCACAATAACCAGCTGAGGATGACCGGCAATAAGAAAAATAGTTCTTAAGGTAGAGTTGACAAGGAATAGTGTAGTATGCAGTAGTCACCTCCGGAGCAAGATCCCGACATAAACAGTAGTGTACTGAGGATTGTTGCCGGGGGCATCATCACTGCATTTTTCTTGACCATTATCTGCGCAGCAAGCATGGTGCGGATTTGCAAGGTGACGATATTAACAACCCCCATAAATGGGTGAGAAGGTGAGTAACAAAATAGGCAATACGAGATGATATATCTTTCTTTTTATAAGTAAGATCATATATCTCATAATATGCAAGACATGGATGGCAAAAGCAGCTGTCGGTAGCAGGAGATGGAAGATAAAATTAGCGTATTTGCTATACCTGACACTCCGCTAGTCAGTTCCACCACACTTTTAGCGTCAGAACTCTGTTTATCATCGCATGACTTAGCACCTTTTGATGCCCAGTTATATCTTATCTGGCGACTTCCCAGCCACTTACCTGAAAGTCCAAACAAACACCAAAGCGATGGCAACAAGAAGCAAACTAGTCACCCTGTTTGGCGAGAAAATTCCATCATAAAAAGGAATATAGCATAACATGGAAATAAAATATCATAATGACAATTGCATGAAAAATGACCGACATATGAAAAGGTTTGAGCCAGCAAATAGGCGAAGGCATACCAGTCATCTCATTGATTGCGCTCTGGGCATCCTCCTCACATGAATGATCGGATATAACAGTTTCAAAAGTATGTAAAGAAAAATTGATGCATTATATTCCTGGATAAAATACCTATAGTACCTGCTGATTCCGAAAGGAAACAAATCCGAAACCCCTGGAATGCTCGGTCTTTTGATCCCACATGACCTTGGCATCGCTGTGGTCAATTCAAACACAATCAAAGAGCTAAAAGAGGGAAGACTCGAGCTTTCACTTTCTCCAGAGAACATCTCATGCAACCTTACTACCATGGTAAAAAAGCATAATAGCTGAACATGAAAAAAGAAACTTAAGAACAACTAGGGTAAACAGAGAAGCATGCAAATAATGTGGCATCAGTCACCTCGGCACTCAGATCGCCCACAAAAACGTTGAAATGCCCTGCAATATGAGTAGTATATTTACACATATATTAATTGGGAGAAGCCAACAGATGCCGACAACTGTCATGGATGTGGTAATGACAGCGCCTCCATTTACAAGAACAACTGACCTGAAGTGTCTTCTCTTTGACTACTGGCATAAGCCCAATTCACTTTAATAGGCTGCCCAAACCTGTGCAAGGCCAAATAAACAAACATCAGATCCACTTTTTAATCAGGTTATGTATCGTGAAGCATCTTTCTATGCTTACAACTTCTGTCCATTAAGTGTCACAGTTGCAAAAGCAGCAGATCTTCCTTCGATCATAGTAGTCAACAAACCCATAGGATGACTGCTCATGGAGTTCATTAAGGGGGAAAAAATAAATAATCAGAAAACAAAAAACACTACAGTAATAGGTGGCTGCAGACATGGAACAAATATATCTCCACAAATAAGACAGCATCACTGATCACAGTTTGCGAAAATCTTAAAGAAACTTCAGCCCAACTTCTCCTTTCGAATAAGCTTGCAACCTTCGATTGAACCAGTACAGGAGAAAACCTCCTGAAGAAGCTGATCTGTAACCTGAGGATGAATGTTTCCCACGTACCTAAATCATAAAAGTAGCATCCAGACAGTTAAGATGAGGAATTGGAGAGGAGAACTCATACAAATAACACAGCCGCCTCTTTCGCCATCTTACAGACAAATCTATGATCATACTGTTCCAGCCCAGGGAAAGAAACGCTAAACTCAGATTACTGCATAAACAAATAGGCAAATATGGAAATATGGGACTGTGGCTAGTTTCCCTCCATCAAAACGCATGTAAATACAAAACAAACAATCAGCCCCAAGTGGCCCAAATGAGTAACATCAATCGGTAGTATATTGATAAATAAAAGAAACAGAAAGATTCCTGACACTGAAGGCATCTAAAAACATAAAACTAGGAGAAAGAAGGAGAAAATGGATAAAACAAACTAGGGAAAACGAAGAAAAAAAACCTATAGCAGCACTCACACACTGCGGCATGTCCTTGAATCAAAGCCAGTAGTCCGCTCAAGATAGGTTCTATCTGCAAAATTGAAAATCAAAAGAGAAAAAAGAAACAAGGAAAAGGAAGTGTACTAAAAGAAAATGAATTTTCCTACAGCTCCTAATATTTGCAAATTTTCTTTTTTCCCCTTCATTCTGGTTAAATATTGTGGAATTCATTCCCTAGAATCCAGTCCACCACATAGCAAAGTCCCTGCTAATGTATTTGATGCATAGCAACAAGGACAATGGAGAATTCGAAGGCAGAACTCAAAATGTTGGCAATGATCGATACTGTAAGATCAAACAGCATCTCAGCCTAACTACACAACTGCTGCTACTGTTAATACGACAACACCAGGCCACAAATCCATTCCATGAATAGATAGTCACCGAATCAGTGATGATTCTTCTTCTAGAGATGACGCTACGATGCAGCACTTCATTTTCACGACCCGGGAAAGCAACATCTGAGTCACTGCAATCACCACACCTCACTAACCGCAAACATGTCTGCAGTGACCCGAAACCCAAAGAAGAAGAAAAGGAAAAGGAAAACAAAATAGCGTGGGAATCCAGATTCCCGCTTCCAGAATAAAGTCCCGCAAACCCGATTCTTCCACAATCGGATCAAACCCAAAACAACAATCCCGCATCAAACGCAGCGGAAGGGAATCCACCCATCACAATCCAGCTTCGCAGCTCACAGAATCAACCCCAACACGAGCAGTGGAAACAAGAAATCACACATAGAATGAACCTGCGGAGGGGCGAGGAGGGCTGGGTGTGGGTAGAGCGACTGTTGCTGCCTCATCCTCTGCTGCTGCTGCTGCATCTGCATCGTCGCTCGGATCGGACCGGATCGATTGAAACGTTGGACCAAGAAAGGGGTGCAGACCAGACCAATAAGAAGAGGGAAATCCAAAGGATGGTTTGGGAGAGATTCTCGAGACCCCGGACGAGGTTTCTTGGCCTGTCTGTAGTTTACCTTACTATAATTGAAACAGTTATAACTGAAATTACGCGATTACATTGGACTTTTTCATTATCGTTTACAAGAAGACCAACCCCACCCCACCCAGCTCGACTCAGTCAACTTTGGGATCGGTAAACAACTCCATGGTCCTTGCGCGGGAGAACTGATGCAAATCCCCAGACTGACAACAATCCGGTCGCGTCTTTACAAGAGCAATTCTTATACATACCGGAAGAAGATCCGCCCTGTAGCCATGGCTTCGGCAGAGCTCAGTCTCTCGGGAGAAATCGAGGACATATGCATGGTGTAGGCGAGCTTCTGGTTGTGTTTCCGAAGGGAGGGAGGTATGAATGAATGCGAATCGGCAGAAAAGGGAGGGGGTCAAGAGGGAGGAGAGTTCGGTTTAGAAGTCGTCATCGATGTCAGTCGTGTTATTAGATGCTGAGCGCTTCACGAGCCGCCCTTGCTTATCGTACAGGTCGAGGTTCTCGCAGGGCGTTGGGAAGATAGTTCCCGTGACACGGCCCTGCACGAACGCACACTGGAATACACGCTTCTTCTTGTATGTCAACCCAACCGACATGTCCCTAAAGGTCACGTTCCTGATTGGGATTTCCTTGCTCCCGTGGATCCGGACAGGCACACGGACTCCCTGGCCGTGGATCCCTGAGAAGGTTATGTCCTCGATTGTGGGGACTGCCTTCAGGTCAAAGCCTTCGTCAGGGTGCTCGTTGTAATCTGTTTTTATGAGGATCCCCACCCGGACATTGTCAAACACGACGTTCCTATAGCGGATATGCTTTATGTAGCCCCCTCTTCCAGGAGCAGTCTTTATCCTGACAGCACGCCTTGAATCCCATACGACAACACTCTCCACCGTGATGTTGATCACTCCTCCGGACATCTCGCTGCCGATTGAAATGCCCGCACTGCAGTAATGCATTTAAAACACATGAGCAGTTTGCATACACCCACAGAAACCCGTCCTTTGGATAAAAGCCATAAATGGTTGCTCGTTACCTGACCATGGACCGCACGACGAGATTCCTGATAAGAATATTCCTGGACGGTCGCCCATAAGCAATTCCGTACTGATCCCAGCCACTCTTTATTGCAACGGCATCATCTCCCACACTTATATAACAGTCCTCGATCACCACGTCTTCACAAGAATCTAAACAACAAATCCAGAGGAACAGTCGTTACTCACGGCACCCCCTGAGCAGTCAATAACCAAGCATGGCCTAAAGCATAGAGAATCACCAGGATCAATCCCGTCGGTATTTGGGGCATCGAATGTCGGAGCTAAGATCGTCAATTTTTTTATGGTCATGTTTCTGCAGTCATAAGGATGAAGAGTCCAAAAGGGAGAATCCCGCAAAGTAATGTTTGAAATGATGATGTCGCTGGACCACATGATCTGGATGAGGGGACCTCTGGTATTGTTAAGAAGCTTTTCTCGATGTTTCTTCCACCATGATTGACCCTGTCCATTTATGGTGCCATTATGCCCTACTCATCGAGAATAACACAATTATATTAAAATCAGCTAACTTAATCGAAGATTATGCTAGTGAAAACAATCCAATTAACGTAGAATGAAGGATGTAACATGAAGACCACCTGTTATAACAACATCTCGGAGATTCTGACCATGAATCAAACTCCCATAACGTGGCCCAGGATGCTCCCTACCATATCCATAAGACGGCAGTGGAGGCATCAAAGGCCAATACCTTTGGTCCTGAATGGGTGAACACACACGATATCATAATCGGTCTCAAGCAAGATACTAGAAGAAATTAACCACACTCTCTGTACACTCTCCTCTATGCTATGACAGTTCCAAACAAAGGAAAACACGATATAAGGTGCAAGCCACAAAATAACTAGCAAAAGATTTTCTTAGGAGTTCCCTAATACAGGAGGCAATGTCTCAACAACAAGATCATTATAATGATCAAGATGATGCATAACGACTCCATCTGATGAGCCTTTCACTTATCGTCACAAGCTCGCAGTAGTAACCTCGGGAATTAGACTACTCACCATATCCAAACTAGTAAATCGTACCTATGAAAATAATGAAAAATTGTCTAACCAATCTCATTAATGAACCGCTTCGGGACTGTCTATAATCTAGCTAGAACTCAATTAGCTGTCATCCCTGAACACTTAATGCAGACGCCCTACTATCTATTTCTAACTAAATCAACCAATTCTGTCCAATCACGATCACGAAGCATACGCCCAGATTGCAGTAAAACTACAAAACCTGAATCCCGAGAATCTCTGCCCCTTCGGCCAAGAACAAAGTCATGTGACTCGTCAGGTTAAACGGCCCCGTCAACCACCGCCCGGGGGGAACATTAAGCTGGCCACCGCCACCCCGCCACCCGACCCCAGCAATCCTGGCGACCGCCCTCTCGAACGCCCCCGTATTCACCGTGATCCCGTCCCCGGCCGCCCCAAACTCGGTTAAATCGAAAGACAGGGGCCTCAGCCTGGGGAACTGGGACAACCCCACGGTGGCCACCCGCCGGTGGAGACCGAAGTCCGAGGGCCCGGAGAGGGAGTTCCTCTGCCAGAAGAAGATAGAGACGAAGGCGGCAATCCAGAGGAGACAGAAGAGGTGGAGTCTCGCGGATAAGGGAACTTGGGTCTCGACCATAACTAGGGATCCCGGGGGGGGTTGTCGGCGGTCGGGGATGGGGATATTTGCGGGAGTATGGCGACGTGGGGAATTTGGGATTTGGGAGATAGCCGAAGGAAGGAGAAAATTCAACTGGGGGAGAGCTCACGGACGGACAGCGTCAGTAGAGAGAGGGGGGGTGTTAAGGGAGTGTTGTCCGTCTTTTGTGGGTAAATTGGAATAAGAAAATTCCTAAGTTTGTCCGCCCCCCCCCCCCCGGCGCGCTCCCGTGCTCGGTTTGACAAAATATATTAACTTTGAGGTTAAATTTTTATTTTGTCGTTATTTTAATTTATTATATAATTTCGTTATTAATTTTCATTTTCATATTAATTTTACTTAATCTTGAATTTCTTCTAGTGAAAGCCGAACAAGGTCTTAATATAGTCTGACTCGTGTCTTGTAATAGTGATGCTCCAACCACTCATTAATTCGCCTCATAATTCACTTTACCCGTAGCAATGACCACCTAATAGACCAATCATCCGACCTTCATCAATTTTGTGTATTTTTTATTTTTTACTGCATTAGCAACTATCGTCGAGCTCCGGCTTCCAACTCACTTGATTTGGTCATCGAAATTTTAAAAGAAAATAACATACGTGAGATTTCAATATTATTTATTACTTTTTAATTTTTTTTCTTTTTTAGTCAATAAATAGAAATTATGTCTTAAGACATATTTTGCTTTCGCGGGACAAAATTCAAAATTGGCCAAAATTAAAATAGAAACAAAAATTGTTGACAAAATTATATAATAAACTAAATTAATGACAAAACAGAAAGTTGGCATAAAGTTAAGACCATAAATTGATATTTTGCCATATATATATATATATATATATAAACCGGAGCAAGTAGAACTACTAGGTTATCCATGAGTGGTAAGGCAGGGCAATAACCTTTGATAGGGCACTTAGTCTATCTCTCCCTCTCTGAAAAAAGAGTAAGAAAACAAATAGAGGTAATCTGAACAAGATAAGCAAATAAAGGGGCTCTGATACCAGGATACGCGATCGGCTAACAACTCATTAAAATACATAAGACATGGATACAAGAGACTAAGAAGATGCAGTAGACACAATGAGTCGTACAAGATCGGAAATAAAGGATCAAACTTAACACGAGTTTATAAAGACAATAAAAGTTTACAGCGGAAGATTTAACAAGCGTTCCAATATAAACAAGACTTTAAATACCAACGAAGATAGGTTCTATACTGGTTGTACTCCCTTAGTTTATGCCAACTACGGCGAACCTGATAAGGATAAGGATCTAGAAACCAATTTTTGTCAGGATTGGTTTCTATCTCATAAGTAATAAGAGCATCAACCTGATTATTAACAGACTTGGTAGTTTTATACTCTAAGTAAAGACTGAGCTGTCGGATACGAAATTGGATACGTCTAATGAATGATGGGCAGCTCCATGCATGGATCTCCATTTCTCTAATGACAAATTCTTCAATATGACGATGGCGTATTCTCCAATTCTGAGGAAAAGGCGGTCTGCGGAACTGTCTCCTCAAAGGGGGTATCATGTTTTTACCTACTACCAATATCAAGCCTTGACCGGTGCCTGATAGCCCTCCTGGCTTAAGCGGCGAATTGGTCCACTTTGGCGAAGCTGGTAGCTTTATAGTATAACAGAGATTCCCTAATCAAAAGATAATACCTTAAACAACCTTTCCTAAGAACAAAAGATAAACCATTCATGAAGATATCACTGAGAAATAAGACATTAAAGAACAAAGACGTTGGGAACATGAAAACATAATATGAAAACAAAAGGATTTGGGTTTTCTAGGTTTTCTGAATGTTTTTGGGATGTTGGTTTTTGAATGTTTTTGAGTTTATCGAAGATAGAGAGTGTATGGAGAGGTTGAGAACTAAGACACCACTATCGCGGCTATTGCCCATGGGAAACTTAGAAACTCATGGAGAGGTTTTCAAAGTGTTTCTGTATTTTTTCTCTGCTGGAAAACCTTACATCTCCCTTCTGATCAAGGGGGTTTTTATAGTACAAGAAGAGAAGATAAACTAGGCTGTGGTTAAGCCACGTTGCCTGTGCGAATTTTTCTAAAGTTATGAAAGCTATCTTATTAGCTTTACAAAAAGTCGTAAAGTCTATGAGCTAAAAAGTCATAAAGGCTAAAGCTATCTCGTCTTCTTCTGTCGACGCCTTATCTTCAGGGCATCTTATCGTCCTTCTCTGACAACTTTGTCAAAACCTTATCTCTAGAGAATCTTTGGTGGCCGACACATTATCTTGAAAATCTTCGTATGATCTTATTTTCAAAGAATCGTCGCATGGGCGGCCCGAGTGCGTGCTTGCTGGTCCTTAATTATTTCTTGGACGTTTTCCATGCGGGTCCGGATTGTCTGGATCATGGTCCTGGGCCTGTGTCTGATGTTGGTACTGGGCTTTTGTCTTGAAGATCAACCAAACTTAAGAATTCTTGGGCCAGCTCATCCCTATTTATTCTGTTGTGTGAATAATGATGAAGTGCACACTGAAGTTCATAGACATGATCTGGTACTGTGTCTTGGATCCGGGCTTGGATTATTTCTTCGTGGGTCAAATAATAGAATCCATTCTCTTGGCATAATTTCTGTTTCAAGAGTTCTTTACTCTCAAGAAAGTCTTTCCAGTCTGAAAAACTGTCATCTACACATAGAGTCAGAGAATGTGGAAGATGTGCAAAATCATCAACTGTGTTAATGGCAACTAGCGATTGAAGTCCTTTATCATAGTGCCAATGTCTGTGAAACAAATAAGTTGAATATGTAGTACTGCCAGGGTACTTTGCAAAATTATCCATGTGGATTTCAAACCAATTCTTCCACTGAGTTAGTGGTGCAAGCCAAGATAATATCTCTGCCAGATATGTATGTGGTCTTCTGTAAGAAGTATATGTCTGGAGATTTCCCAAATAATTCAAATATTCAAGTATCTCTTTAGTTAGAAATTCCAAAGCAACTGTGTGAGCATGAAAGAAATACCATAAAAAACATTTTAGCTCTATAGGAAAGATGTCAAGCGGATGGATTGGAATAGCCCGTAGGAAAGGGTATCTGGGGTGCATTCCATCCGTTGGAAAGAACATTTGTCTATGCTTTCTGAAGATCTGTACCAAATACTTATGTATCATGTCAGAAGTTCAGGATAATAATACTTCAATCTGATCATACCGAATAACTTCTGGAGGAAGTGATGCGTACTCCTGCGGCTTAAATACTTTAGTAGTGAACATAGCCTGTAGCTTAGGATGTTCTAACAAATAAGGATTTGCTATATCAAAAGGTCTAGATAAAAAGTCGACCACGACATTCGAAGTACCTTTGATATGTCTGACTGTGAAGGAATATTGTGAAAATCATTCTGCTAAACTTGGCAGTTGTGCATTTGGTATTTTCTTTTGTTTGAACTTGAGCATTGAGCTGAATGAAGAAAGGTCGCTTTCTACAATGAAGTGATATCCAACCAAGTGAAATTCAAACTTCTTTATACCATTTTTGACTGCAAGTATCTCCTTGATGGTAGAATGGTAATGCTGTTCTGCTTGGTTGAACTTTCCTGATTTATGTGCACATATGTGCTTCTTACCTTCCTTCTCTTCTAACAAGATTGCTGCCCAATAAAGATCACTGGCATCTGTTTGTAACACTCCAACTCCATCTGAAGGAATCTGCAATGGTGGAAGCAGTTGTAACAATGTCTTCAGATATTGGATTGTCTCTGTCTGGGCTTGTCATCTGTACTTGATTTGGTTCTGGAAACAAACTCCACCAAACAAGGAGGGTTCCTGTAAACCTGGAGGTTAGGTCTGCAAGAATTTTTTGTGCAAACACCAAGCGTAAAAATCCTAAATACGCTGGGGCCATTTTGTATAAGGAATGTCATCAAAAGTAAACTTGAGGTTAGTGATTCCTTCACTCGTTATCAAACGAGGCCTTTGTCCTTCTGCAGACTGATCTGAAAGACTTTCATCTATAGGCTCATTAATGATAGGGCCTTGTTCACCTCGGTCAGCCATGAAAATCTGAGGCGAATTTTCTGATTCTTCTGATAGACTCTCTTCGTCTATCTCTGGTTTATCTGCCATCAAAATCTGGGGAGAATTTTCAAAGTAATAACAAATAGCAGAATTTTCTTCATCTGTTGAATTCTAAGAAACATGATCAGTGGATTCTGGTTCTGTATAATTCTCAGAGGGTGTAGAATCAGATGAATCATTTATTGAAACTGAGCAAGGGATGATGTTACCCAGTTTGGTACTGATACCGGTGGGTTTTCCTTGAACTGAATCTCCTTTTTCTCCTTGATCATGAGTTGAGGAGTCGGAGGAGTAGGACTTGGACTTGGAGATCTGTATTGTGAAGACCTGTAATCTGTCGAGGGTATTCTTTCAGAAGAGCTTTCCTGTTTCTTTTTACCTTCGCGAATTTCTTCACGCTTTTTGTCTTTACGCCTTTGTTCGCGTGTTAGATCTCTCAATTCAGCCGGGTGTTTGTCCGAATATAGGGTGCATGGTGTCCTATACTTGTGAAATGGGCTGCATATATGGTCTCCCAAAGTTCAAGAAGTCAGAATCATATAGTTTCGGCCTTTCAATATTTAAAAAATATGAATTGTTAGATCTTGGCCTTCCAAAGTTCAAAAAGTCTGACATATTCGTTTTTTCGGAGATCTCTACTTGATTATCTTCTATCATCTTAATATGTCTTTTAAGCTTAGCAATCTCAGCATCTGGGTCAGATTTGAAATATGAGGGAAATTTACCCCTTTCGAAATTGTCTAACCTTTTCTGAAGGGTCTGTAATACCTCTTGTGTCTTATTGTGCTAAGTGTCTAGCTTTTCATTCAGGCGTTTTTATGTTCCTTGTAGATGATCCTGCACAGAGTTTATTTTATGACAAATGGTATTTAATGCTGAGTTGAGGACTGGATTCTGGCTTTGTCAGTTGAGGACTGTCTCAGCAACACTGTTGCGTACTGGATGACCATTTCTGTCAAGTTCTGTAGGAATAGGAATCTTCGTAGAATATCGGACATTATCAATAGTATGTTCATCTACAGGAGGAAAGTTAAAACCTGTTTGTCCCATCATCAGTACTGTGGGTATTGACGCTGTAGGGACAGGTGCCATTTTAAAAACTTCCTGAGTACCGGAGCTTGCTGGGTTCTGTAATTTAAATGCTGGTACTAGTGGCTCGACTGTTGGTACTGCCGAAGCAGATACTGATGGAACAACTGGTGTAGCTTCTGGTGGTTCTTGGACACTTGGAATTACCTGCTGAGAAGGATTTTTCTTTTTCCATTTAACAATATTCTTATAGCAAGGTAATACCTTTAATGGCTGCTTTAATGGCCTTTTTGTTCTGGCCATATCCATCAGGAATTGCCAATCGCCATAGCTTTCTTGGTGAGCTGTGGCTTTCACAACAGGCATCTGGCCTGGGTCATCATCATCGTCACTGTCACTGTCTGACTCTGGAAGGTTACGTGACCGATGAGCTGATTTCTTCTTTCTTGAGGAGTAATCATCCTCTTCTAGCTCTTCATAGCAATCGCAGTCGTTGTTGCAAACATCCCAATAACAGTGATTCGAGTAGGGGTCCTTAAAGATGTAAACCTCTTTTCCCTGTCCATCAAAAGAGTGAATAATCTTATTCAGGGAATTAGGTTTCTTATGTCTTGGTACGGATTGGACCATAAACATTGATTGGGAATATGGACGGCATGGCTGCATCCTTTTCATGCGTTCTATCAAACTTGATCGTCACAGATCCATCTTTCTCCTTGATGAATCTTGATTCTGTAGAATGGATTGGTCTAACATGCTGCTGCAATTATTCATAGTTTGTCACCCACTTCTCTAGAAGGAGTTTAAGCAACTCGTTCTTAGAGATTTGTCTAGGGAATTGCAGACAAGAAGGAGTGCTTGAGTGGTGGTAGTCCGCTGTAATCATTAAAGCATCGTTAGACTCATCTAGAACCTTAAGATCCAAAGCATGATTATGCACTCTGTATGACATCTGGTAGTGCCGGGTAGCTTCTATGGAATTCGGATCTTGTTGAGGTCCACAGATTTGTAGACAACTTAGGATCTTGTAGAGACATGTAGAAGTTAGGATATAATGTGACAAATATCGTTCATGCATTTAGGGTAGTCTCAACAGTTCCTATGCATGCATGTTGGTACTCAACAAACCTTGTATCCAGAAAGCCATTCTGGCTGTTACTGGCAAACCTTTTCTTCCGTGGTAGGTCAAGGCTAATCTGATAGCTCCAAAGTGGAGATGTGTGTAGCCTTTCTGGGACCATTGGCGCGAGAAATCTGTAGGCAGTTGCAAAGACACAAACTGTTCTCTTTGTGTGGCCAAGATATGGTGTTGGTTAAACTTACTGGCCTGGATGTACTCAAGTATTGAGGAGGCAGGCTGGCGTATGAGTGATCTTATCCGGCAGATGGGACTTGCTGAAGGCTTGCTGAATGCTGTATATGGATTTAGCAAAGGGATGGTAGTGTCAGAGATCTGATTATTATCTGAAATATCTTGGTGAGAAATTTCGTATAAGTAATCTAATCTAGAAGGGGTGGATTTGCGAAATGAGGGACTGGAGTTTAGAGTAACCGGAGCACTTAGAACTACTGGGTTATCAATAATCAGAGCCCCTCTATTTGCTTATCTTGTTCAGATTACCTCTATTTGTTTTCTTACTCTTTTTTCAGAGAGGGAGAGAGAGAGAGACTAAGTGCCCTATCAAAGGCTATTTCCCTGCCTTACCACCCATGGATAACCCAGTAGTTCTAAGTGCTCCGGTTACTCTAGACTCTAGTCCCTCATTTCGCAAATCCACCCCTTCTAGATTAGATTGCTTATACGAAATTTCTCACCAAGATATTTCAGATAATAATCATATTTCTGACACTACCATCCCTTTGCTCAATCCATACACAGCATTCAGCAAGCCTTCAGCAAGTCCCATCCGCCGGATAAGATCACTCATACGCCAGCCTGCCTCCTCAGTAATTGAGTACATCCAGGCCAGTAAGTTTAACCAACACCATATATTGGCCACACAAAGAGAATAGTTTGTGTCTTTGCAACTGCCTACAGATTTCCCGCGCCAATGGCCCCAGAAAGGCTACACACATCTTTACTTTGGAGCTATCAGATTAACCTTGACCTATCACGGCAAAAAAGGTTTGCCAGTAACAGCGAGAATGGATTTGCTGAATACAAGGTTTGTTAAGTCCCAACATGCATGCATAGTAACTATTGAGACTACCATAAATGCAGGAACGGTATTTGTCACATTATATCCTAACTTCTGCATGTCTTTACAAGATCCTAAGTTGTTGACAGCCTTGCAAGTACAGCTACAAATCTGTGGACCTCAGCAAGATCCGAATTCCATAGAAGCTACCTTGCACTTCCGGATGTCATACAGAGTGCAGAATCATGCTTTGGATCTTAAGGTTCCAGATGAGTCTAACGATGCTTTAATGATTACAGCTGACTACCACCACTCAAGCACTCCTACTTGTCTGCATATCCCTAGACAAATCTCTAAGAACGAGTTACTCAAACTCCTTCCAGAGAAGTGGGTGACAAACTATGAACAATTACAGCGGCATGTTAGACCAATCCAGTAGGGAAAAAATCTAAATTAGAAATATCTACAAAGCAAATATTTTGCGAGAATACCATATTTGATTTGAAGTAATTGAGGATGAGCAAATCGTATATTATTAGAATCTAATATATAGTTGTTGTGATATACACGAAAGAATGCATTTCCAAAATATATGTGGTGTATACGATAAAATCATATTTGACTACTGATAGGATGTAGTAAACGCATATCTTTCATCTTTTATTTGTTACTCGCGTGTATATATACGTGTGTAAGACATGGGTGGTATTTGATTAGCAAACTCCACCAACCACGACCCAACAACAAGAGTGAGATAAAAACCATGTTCGAGCTTAGACTTCACGATCGCTCCCTGGGGAGAACGACGAGGCTGTTAGTCCGGACAAGGCCGAGGAAACAGAGGGCACGCAGGTTTTACAAGGAGACCCGTTCCAGTTACTTCCGGCGGAAGAACCTACAGCCTCACGTGCTTGAGAAGATGATAGAGGCGATGAAGTACTCCCGGGACTACTCTTTCCTCTTTGGAGACGATGACTGCCTGAAATCGAGGTGTATCGATCCGATCCCTAACGCCGCAATGACAGAGAAAACGTTTTCACTGTAAAAATCCCTTGTGTGGAGGAACGATCCATTGTCGTACAGAAGAGGGAAGGGAACATCCAATTGTGTAAAAATCCCATCTCTTCTATTCTACGATTAGGACAAAAGATAACTTGGTTAATTCCGACGATTTGGATTGGAATCTGATCTGCATACAGGAAAGTGATATGGCTGGTTCGTGATCTTACAATCCACCTCAGTAAAACTTACTTGATGGTTTATACTCTCTTTGGAATTCACCATTAGAACATCGGTAAAAATGATACATGATATTGAAATGATGATTAATTTATTATATAACATATTTTATATAAAAAATTCTCGCCGATAAATGGATAAGACACGAACTACCATGTTCACGAGAAAATTACATCATCGCATGATAATAAAGAAAATACCGAATGTGGCATCCACATACAAATGAAGAAGTATGGAAGGTTCCCAAAATCTACGGGGCAGTGCTAATTTCACCTGACTGTGACCTTCGCCCCTAAAAATCCTCCCAAAAAAAACCCTAGTTCAGTCTGCAATTATTTGTGTTAAGTTGTTACTTTCAAATAGTTACTTTATCTCATAAAAGAAATTACTACTTTAAATAGGGACCATAGTTTTCCGATATGCAATCATCGCTGCTTCGAGTATCAATTAGGGGCGAGCATTCGGTATTTCGATATACCGAAACTCCAAATACCGAAATATCAAATATTAAATACCTCAAAATTTTAGATCTCGATCCCAATTCCGATTTAAAATTTGATATTTCGATAAATTACCAAATTTTACCGAATTACCGAAATTTTTATTACTTTAGTTTTTATATAATAAATAAAATAAGTTTCTATCAATATAAATATGACTATCCAAACATAAATTGACTTCCAAAAAATTATCCCAGACACAAATCTTCCAAATAAAATAAAATAACATCATATTCTCAGCAAATTTTTCCAAGCACAAAATATCATCATTCCCGGCATACAAAATACTATCATATTCTCCAATACTAATATGAGAAGCAAACAAACCCTCCTCGTATTTGGATAGCCAAGACCTCATAGACGACCTTCATAAGTTAAAGCCAGACCACCTGGTCGCTTTCTAGTCCCTAGCATCCCTGGAAAGAAAAAGACGAGTTAACCCGAAATTACTCAGCATTTAAAGAAAGGCAGCCAAGATCGTAGACTTCAGTTAAACGATCGGTTAACAAAGCATTACGCACACAGACCCAGTACGATATCATTCCCCGGCATGCTTCCCCAGACAGAACCTTAGAGTCCCAAAACCACGAACCAGCCATCATAGCAGCAGATCTAACCGAGACAGACGAACCAAGACTACAAAACCGTAGGAAAACTAACCAGGTTCACGTAGACGAGGATCTTTTGGATCGGCGATGGAATCCAAGAGGAGGAGGGAAGACAAATTTTGAAAAAAAGAAGTGAAAACCTAACGACCCCGGTACAGGCGGAGGAGACGGGCGGGTGAAGAGGAGGAAGGGAGGAGGAGGAGGCGGGCGGGTTTCCTAAACAGTAAGTGTATTGAGGAAGACCTACTGGTTTTTCGAACCCATTGTTAAACGTGGCCGAAATTTTTATTACACAAAAATAATTCGGTATTCGATATTTATCGATTTTTTTTCAATTGCCAGTTCCAATCCTACTGAATACCGATATAAAAAATTATTACTTCCAATTCCATTTTCAAATACCAAAATATCAATCCCGAATTTTCAAAATTTTAAAATTTCAGTATTGTAATCGGTATACCTAATTTTTTGCTCTCCTCTAGTATCAATCATTATAAAATCGTTATTTGTAATAGCAATAACGAGTTCAATATGGTGAAAAGTAACTACTTCAAATAGCAACATATTTCCTTAAAAAATAATGATAATCATTGGCATATTTGCTTCCAATTGTATTTGTCATTTACTCAGTAGCAACTTCCTTCTTCCAAAAAATAATGATATTCCTTGGAATATTTTCATTTGCCTTTTGTTTTATCTAGATGAAATTCATTGTGTCAAATAACGACCTCCTATGATAACCCTTAAAAGATTTCTTTAAATTCTATTTGCCCTTTTATTTTCGGACGAAGAAAGTCGATACTTCAAATATCAATTTTCTTCTTTAAAATATCAATACCTTAGAATTTTCTTTTCGTTTTATTTGTCCAAAAGGAATTCAGTAGTTAAAATAATTTTCTTATTAAATAAAATAGTTTAGTGAGTTTTATTGATATAACATTAGTCACGAAAATATTTCACGAAATAGGTTCAGGAGCACTAAAATTCTTTCACTAAAGCTCTTAAGTTGATGTTTCAAACGCCAATTTTGTTCCTTAAGAAAATCGATGTTACCGATTTTGCTTGAAAAAATTGGCAAAATCATTGCTTCAAACACGGATTTTAACGTCTCAAAATGAAGTCGGTGTTTCAAATACCGCTTTCCTCAATTAATGAAATCGGTGTTTCAAACGCATGGGTATTATTCCAAAACTTAAAATCCTATTTCACAAAATAATTTAAGTATTAGCTTGAACGCCAGACTAAGGTTAGGCAATGACAGGATATGATGCACAATTAGCGAAACCTGCAACCATAATATGATGTGTATTTCGTCAATAGTTAATGAAACTGTTTGTGTTCGGTATGAACTGTGTGTGCGATGATGTTTGTTGAGTACTTACCACACATTACGTGCATGTCATTTTAGCCTTATCCGGACTGAAAAGGATATTCTTTTGTCCGCATGAATTTGAATCCACATTCGTGGATTTATACACACATCAAGAATTACACGATCACCACGGATGGCTCCAATAGTTTGACGTTTGATCCCTTTAAGCAATACTTTTGTTCCATGTAAACCGAAGAAAATGATGTCCATTGTCGAGTGACGGATTTTTGTCCGAGGTTTTGAACGATGATCCACACATAGAATCTCGTAGTGCTTACGGTTTAATATTGATACATAAGTCTCCAAGTGTCTGTCTACAACTCGAGGATTGTCGATTCGAGTCAGCGAGATTTACGTCGAGGTGATAAGGGAACACTGGACTCGAGTTATATTGAAGGAGTTTTCTCCATGCCTCTTAGAAATGCCCTCGAGGCGAGAAGACAGCAGACTCGAGAAAAGTCACATAAATAAAGGTTATTTAAGAGATTAGTTAGTTATACACGATCCACACGTAATCTCTATAATAAAATAAGAAACTGCCTGTTCACAACGGATTGATTGCAGATATGATGGATCCCAGATCATCTAGCTGTGAGAATAAACACATAAAGGAGGGATCTCAACTGACCAAGCCAGTCACAAATAATTCTTATGGCCAGTGATCTTTCTCTTCTTTTCCCTTTGACCCTTTCGGTGTACCGAGATCTGGAACTGAGATCTTTGAAACTTTCGGCCCAATCGTCCTGTCCCAAGTAGGGGTGAAAATGAGCCGAGTCGCTCGCGAGCTAGCTCGGTCAAAGCTGCTCGAGCCGGTTCGTTCCGCCTCGTTAACGAAACGAGCAGAGCTCGAGCCGAAACACTAACAGCTCGAATGCTCGCAAGCCTAATATTATATAATAAATTTTAATAATTTATTATTAAAAAATTAATAAAATTACCTAAAAAACTTTTTCCTTCCCCCTCCCCACACTATGTGGTAAAAGCAAACCCTAAAGAAAAAACCTCTCTCTCCCTCTCCTTTTGGCGTGGCGATCTCCTCTCTTCATTAGATAAGTGGAAAATAATCGGCCTTTTCATACTTTGTGTCTCGCGAGGATCGGCCGGAGCGAGCGTCAAAAAGTACCGGAGAGGAGCTGGCCGAATTTTACGCCCGCGGGTAAGTGACAGAAAGAATTGAAGGTGTCATAGTCAAGGTACGCTTCCCATCCCCTTACCCTCTCATATTGTGTTTGGGCATGATGATTCAAAGCACACAAAAATTAATAAAATTACCTAATAAAATTTTAAGATATTTATTGTCTTATTATTGTTATGGTGATTGTAATACTCTTTATAATATTTTATATGCAGGTGATGATGCTTGTGATATTATTATGATTGGTAATGAAGTTATATCGTGAAGATGTTTTAAGAGTATGATTCTTGTGGTTTGTGATTGTTTTGATAAATCTGGTTCTATTTATGGAGATGTTTTGGGAGAATAGTCTGGAGATGTTTTGTAATTATGATTTTGTTGAAATATTTTGACAACATTGTTCATATTTATGTTTTTGAAGTGAACTTTATTATATATGTTTTCGAGCCAACCGAGCCGAGTTCGAGTCAACGTCAATATATATATATTTTTTGAAATCGAGCTCGAGCTTTCGAGCCGAGCTTTCGAGCCAAGCTTAGGCTCGATCTACATTCGAGCCTTTCGAGCCGAGCTCGAGCTCTCCATAATTGGAACGAGCCGAGTTCGAGCTCCAATTATTTGAGCTCGATCGAGCTGGAGCCGAGCTCGAGCTCGAGCTTTTCCTAATCAAGCCAAGCTCGAGCCTGAAAGTACTCGTTCTCGACTCAACTCATTTTCACCCCTAGTCCCAAGACTTTTCACAAAGAAAGTTGTCCTAGTTGCCATCCTTGTTCATGTTCTCTTTTGCTTTCTGTTTTCTTAGCAGTTGTTGTAAGGGAATTATCCATGTTTATTAAAATTTTAAGGTTAGCGTCAACACCAGAATTTCAGTGGCCTTTTTCAACCAAGAGCGACCATGTCAAGTGAAAAGCATTGACGAGATTGCAGATTTTGTCGACGTTCCTGAGATGTTTATTATCACATTTTTGTGATATGCTGCAATTCCTCTCTCTCTCTCTCTCTTTTGGTAAGCTGCTGCAATTCCTCTTAACTATAAGCATAGTGTAGACTTTATGTAGTGCCCGAGACGAGCAAGTGGAACAATGACAGACAAGACATGCAAGTAGTAAATGCATTTTATGGCGCAACCTTGCAAGGTAGAGTATGGATAATGAAATTTACAAGGCATTTCGTGCTCTGTTATCGATGCCTTTCCGGCTGTAACTGGAGGGTGTCTCTTGTAAAAGATACAATAAGTATTACAACACAGCATGCAGTGCCACAATCATTGAGCCAAGAGAGAGCGAGATCAGATACCAGGAAATATAGGAGTTTGGACTTAGAACTCCTACCAGAGACAGGTGTCCGACACAAGCTTAGGCGACAATTGGATATGATGCACAAGTTGCGACACCTGCAAAATGAGGCGTGGATTTGGTAGTGAAAACATTTTCAGACGAATTACGCAGCAGAAACAGTCGCCTCGACTATTCCATTAAGTAGTTCGACATGATGGAAACTCACCCCACATATTCATGCCGAGTTCCATTTTAAGGTATCCATAGTCACCCCAGCTCTCGCCCCATGAATTCTTGATAAGCCAACATGGTACGCCATCCCCGATTCCGTAACCAACAGCGAGAACTGCATGGTTCACATCCTGCAACAGGCGTAAAAGCATACCACTCAAGTGATGAAATAGAAATTGAAATTCCATAACCTTCTTCAAATACGGCCTTGCAATCTGTTTGAGAAGCTCCAGTTTCGGATACTGCAGAACTCACCATGGGATTGCTTCCACACGCTTATTCTGACGTAACGAAATCCTTAATTTTTTTTTTAATATGGACATTTTTAGTGAATATATGTTTACATAATAACATAAAAAACATTAGCATGAGGTGAATTTTTTTTTTAAAAAAATCGCAAACTTATAATCTAGATTATAAAATTATCATGATATATAGCTTTCGTGTCTGAATTTATTTAAAAAATAGGACTATTAGTTTTTTTAAATATAACATTTTTTGTTTCTAAAGAGTAATAAAACTTTAATAATATAAAGATTTGTTTTTGGTGGCGGTCCAAATGAATCTCCGCCACACATTGAATCGACTCATTTTGGGCCTATCAGTCCCGATGCTGGGAAACTCCCCGGCTTAAATGCAAAGACCGGCCCATTAGTTCTAAATTGTATCGCGCCTATAAAAGATAAAAACGAAGAAGTACCTGACAATCCCCGGACGTCAGAAGCCTGTTTCTTTAAACCGTCTCCGAGAAGATGGCGACCCTCGACTCCGACGTCCCGATGGTGCCCGCCGGAGAGGGATCGAGCGGAGGCGGAGGTGCGGCGGCCTCTTCCTCTTCCTCCAAGAAGCCTAAGCGTTTCGAGATCAAGAAGTGGAACGCCGTCGCCCTCTGGGCCTGGGGTAATTTTTAACCAACCCTAACCCTAAGTTTTTGTTTTGCTAACTTCGTGGATTCTTCTTCGAGGGGGATCTTTTATTCTTAATTGCTTGCGTGTAGACATAGTGGTGGACAACTGTGCCATCTGCCGGAACCATATCATGGACCTCTGTGAGTTTTGGAATTGATTCTTCTGTTGTGGTGTTGTCGTTGTAGTGTTGTGCGGCGATGCATGATTGTGGTGGTTTTATTTTTTTGGGGGGGGGGGCAGGTATCGAATGCCAGGCTAATCAGGCAAGCGCTACCAGCGAAGAGTGCACGGTTGCTTGGGGTAAGCTTATTTGACAATGGGCCAGCTTCCTTTGGTCATAATTCTTGCATTGATGCCTGACGTATCTTGTTGGTAGTGCATTCTTGTTGATTTCCAGTTAGATGGCCTGAGTATTGTTGCTCTTGTCTTCTTATGTGCTTCGGCATGTGTAATCATATTCATCTTTTTCCGGTGATTGACAGCTAGAGTTTTGCCATCTTGACATCATTTGTGCTGTGTTGGCCATTCGTAATTTAGTGTCAGTGAATTGTTCTCTGTTATAGTTTGTTAAGTGTATGTGGCTCCAAGCCCACCGGTTTAAGGGGAGCGAGATATGATGATTTAAGCAGTTATTAATCAATTCAAAGTGGTATCAAATGACTTGTTCTGCTGTTATCTGGGTTTCCTATTATTTTTCGTTTCTGTTTGTGTTGGTCCATATTTTCTATCTGATCTTAATCTAGCATGCTCTGTTTCCTTTAGTTTTAATGGCTGCTTGCATGGATGCTGAAGGACTTTTCTTGGCAGGTGTATGCAATCATGCTTTCCACTTCCATTGCATCAGTAGATGGCTCAAGACTCGTCAAGTGTGTCCATTGGGTGCGTGTCGGAGCTACAATGCACTATGATATAATCTTTCGGGTTCCTCGCTAATTCTTACTTTGGTTGGTGGTGCTCTCCTTTTTGGATCGTCACAGATAACAGCGAGTGGGAATTCCAGAAGTATGGCCACTGAAATTCTTGACGGCCATCAATGTTGCGGCAACAGGACTGGTGCAGTTGCTGTTCATAATGCTGTCGTCGATGTTCCAGATTATAACCTTTGTCATCTACTACGACTCAGTGGAAGGCATTATTGCGACCAGAATATTATGGAAGGGATTGTAACTTATAGTGCTTGCATGAATCATGGATGTTGGAGGAGCTTTTCTGAGCCTTCTGTTCCCGGAAAATCTCTTTGGCGGAATTTGGGTCATCCCTATCTTGTTGTTTCTTTGGTTTTTGCGTAAAAAAAATGTGAATTTGTGAAATTGTTAACATCGTGAAGAATGGTAGATGAAAGAAAGAGAAGAATCTTCGCCTGAGAGATCCGAACTCTCACGAGGAAGCTCCGTAAACTTAGACGTCGCATACCTTAAGTTTGTTACATTTTAACCTTATTAACGATCATACAAAAAGGTTGACCTGGATTACACAGGAACAAGTTTCTCGAGTAACACGATATATACATCAGTTTCTTTCTTTCTTTTTTTTCTTATTTCTGGCAAACTCATCGACTTCGATTTTCTATCGTCAATGGTATAGTTAGCATGAAAAAGGTTCACTTGAGAGGGCTCTTTTGATTGCCCGACAAAGAATTTAGTCATTTGACAATTACCCTCCTCCGAAAGTTGAATGCACTAATAATGAATACATGTTAATTTTTCCATGTTTTCGTTGAAACCCGACAAGTAATTTTTAAGGGTGATTCGCAAATATCAAAAGTTCAGTCGACGGGACATTATTAAAAAAAAAATGATTATGAAGTGACATATGACAATTTGGTTCGTGGAGCTGATTTATTTTTTGGGATCATTATTTCTCATCTTAGTGGTTTTCATGGGTTTCTCCTAAAAATGACTCCCAGCGCTACAAGCAGAGTGACAAACTATGATGTATAACTAGATTATGCTCATGAAGAATTCCCTAGAACCCATGAGAATTCGAACTTGATGACTATACCCCGACACTAATGTTAGGCGCACAGGCAATCACCCGTCTGGAATTCTCAATATCTTGTCGTGTATTCAAAATTAATGTCAAAAGAATGGGTGCCAACATGCACTTGATAGTGGCATTTCGAGCAACAATAAGCTTCACCCACTGATCTTCCACAGCCGTCTCGGCAATGATAACAGAGCAACAGAAGCACCTTCGGCCAAGATATCAAAAAAAAAAGTATTTATGATTTACTTGATCATCATTCCAGCTCCAAAGTTTTCTAGAGCTATCCGTGTTGGATTTGGTTGACTCATTTGCATAAATAGATACATTTGAAGCCCACATCCAATGAGGCAACTCACTCTGCAAATGTAGGAGTACATCACTTTTTTGCATTTGACTCAAAGCGCAAGGCGTATGCAAAGTCATATGCCTTACTACCTTGACAAAAGATGCTTGCTGCGATGGGAAGCAATGGGGGTAATGGTATCTAACCTCAACTTCCTAAGCTTGTTTTCGCAGCATCTCATTAGCAACAACTACGAAACCATAAAGCCCATATATGCTAACAAAAGTAATCGCATTACCGATACTCACCTTGTGTTAATCAAGATAATGTTGAGGGCCACCAAGGTGAAAAAAAGAAGAAGCATGCATCCCTAATGAAGCACTTGGGGTCGATCTAAATACTCTTTTCTGCAACTTTTAACGAAATCACTACAACGACAACCCTCGTAGCAAAGAATGCCCCACCCAACATGCTGTTAAGACACACCTCCCATGCATCTTCACCAATGAATGCAACTATGTGTTCGCGTAGGAAACGGATCACGCCGGAAATATTTGGCAATAAGACTCACAGGGATTTGTAGATGTGGTCGCCAGTAAGTAATTCAAAAGATTGATTGAATGCAAAGAGTTTTTACACGAAGTAAAGAAAGCTTACAGCCATAAAAGTAAAAATAAGGACGGTGGTAAGATTGTAGACTAGCTACAGTGCTCCGTAGACTTGGGACGTTGTCGTAGACTTGATGGCAGAGCGCTGTAGACTTGTGCCCCCGGGCAGCAGGACTTAGCTGCTGGATTTGATATACTGGATGTGGTCGGGTGCTGAGGCGGACGTGGACACCAAAGCTGCGGTGGTTGACCCTGGCGGAAGCGTCGAAGGCGGAGATACGTACCAGGACTACGAGGGCTCGTCCTGACGTTAGAGCCGAAGGCGGAGGTGCGTGCCGGGACTACGGTGGCTTGTCCTGGTGTTGGAGTCGAAGGCGGGGGACTGTTACCAGAGATACGATTGCTCACTCTGGTGGTGGAAGTGAAGGCGGGGATTTGTTGACGAGCAACGGTTGCTCACTTTGACGGTGGAAGTGAAGGCGGGGACTTGTTGCTCGAGCTACGGTTGCTCACTCTGACGGTGGAAGTGAGGGCCAATGAAACCTTAAGGGTTTCTCCTAGGTCGGGGAATCCTAACAATCTAACAACTAAGGGGTGACGAACAAGACAAGCTTCTGTTGGCTGATTTGTTCGTGATTTTCTCTGAGGGAGATCTCCTCCCTTTTATACCCGGTCTGTTACGACCATCTGAAGATTTTCTATACTCGATTCTCCCCAAGAATCTCGGAGTTAACTGACTTCCACTCGTTTAATCGTGGGTCGTAAATTCTTCTGACTTCGGGTTTAATTGGTTGTCTTTTAAGACGTGTGTTGATGTAAGCGTGGGTAACAAGTCCCATTTATCTCGGGACTGTGAAACCGTTTTCTTTTGTGTTTTGCAGGCGCATGCCTGTAGACTTCGTATCCTTTGCAGACGCAAGCCTGTAGACTTTGTGTCTCTTGGAGGCTCAGGCTTGTAGACTTCCCTTGATTACAAGGTTATTACTCCGCCTCTGTAAACTTCTTTTGCTACATAATCCATATAGACTGCGGGCGCAGGCTTGGTATGTTTACCTTAGCTATAGGCCTCATGGGCTTCTACGGGCTTTGTCAAAATTAGGCCCAAGATTTTCTATCGTGTCAACATAAGCCCCCCTTTTTTGCTGAGGGGTCTTTCGTCGCCTGAGCATTTTTGACAATACTTGCGTCACAAGAAAACTCTTCATCTTCACGCTAAGAAAACTTTTTCGCCCCTTCTTTCTAGGTTTTGTGGAAAACCCTAGTTTCTTGACGATGTCTAACATTTCTTCCATTCAATGGCATGCCCATCGCGCCGGTCCTCATGGCGTGGTTCAATCGGGTGAGAACGAGCTGACGCTGGGTCCTGTTCTTAACCCTTCTCTTTTTCCTGAAACGGTCTCCCGTGAGTATCTACTTATAGAGTCCTCCATCCCCATTTGTCGTGAGGACTTTACAGATCCTCTAAACTGGGCGAAGAAAGGTTGCGTTCTTTGCTTTCCATTTGTAGATAAACCAACGTTGCACAAGTAGTTTGACACTTGGCTTACGAAACTGGAGCACGGGCTGAAAACCTATGGCCTGTGTTCGTTTATTTGGCTGTCGATCACTGGGAAGCGTTGTGACCCTCGGGTATGTGCGAGTCTTCTTCCTTTCTGGAATGACTCGGTTAATTGCTTTTATTTCCCTGAGGGACCCATGAGTGTGACCCTGGAAGATATTTACTTCTTGACGGGGAGTTACGTGGCGGGCGTCCCTGTTCGCCTCCACCTCTCTAGTGAAGACTACCAGCCCCCTGAAATGCTCCAGATTCTGAGCACAGCCAAAAGACATTTGGAGAAGTCTTCCAGCGATTGGGGAAGGGTTGTGGAGGTGGAGTTTTACAGTGTTTGGCTGAGTAAGTATGTCTTCTGCTTTACTGGCAAGCGCGTGCCGAAGTTGGTCTACGGGGTAGCCAACTTTTTAAACTCAACACCGCCCAAACCAAATGCCTGGGCCCCGTTCTTATTAGGGTTGGTCTACCAGGGTTTGCACAAGGCGACGACGTATGGCAATCCCTTTCCAAAGTACCCAGTTGGTGGCCCTCTGTGGCTTGTTCTCCTATGGTCTTGCGTGTGGATGCCCGGGCTTACAGCGTATAAGATGCCCTCTGGTGCAACCTCAGTTGCATGTTATGGGATACACATGCTGGAAGCATGTTGCCGTACCAAGGACCAGTGGTTGCGGGTTTCTGTGACGGGACATATGCGTCACATCGTGGACACTGGTCGTGGCGGGCATCGCAATTGGGTACCCTTTCCAACTGGCCATCAAATTCTGAAGTGTCGCCAGAAGCTTACTTCAAACCTATACTAGGACTCAGTGTTGACTTGCAGAGACCTTATCTGCGTGGTAGAAGGAGTCTTCTCCTTCGAAGTCTACAATCCCCAGCTCTGTGCTCGACAGTTGGGTTTTATGCAGAGTTCTTCAGTGCCTTTTGCTGACACGTCCAACCTCAATCTCCAAACGAGGGTCACTATATCCTATCCAAAGGAGAACCTTGAGTCCACTTTGGCTAAGAAAGAGGAGCTTCGGCGCATGGAGTTTCCTCTCGAGTCTACCCCGGTGCTTGCCACATAATTTTTCTCTGTTCAGTGGGCAATCACCTTTGACATCTTGTTGAAGTAGATGTCTTTTCTCCAGAATTCGAAAGAGCCTGATCTCCACCATACCCCTGATATGATGATGAAAGCGGGATACAAGTTACCTCAAGGTAAACATTTATGTTTTTCCTTGACTCGGATTTAGAACTCCTTGTTAACACTGAATTGCAGTTTTGGACGTAGATTCTGAGGATTCTTCATTGGAAAGCGACTCTCCTCCTCCTGTCAGGCGTCAAACTCGTCAGAGCCGACTTGCTCTTGCTTCTAAGGGTAAACAAGTCAAGGAGGAAACAACCAGTAAGCGCAAGGCTCCTGTCCTTGAGTCGTCTGACTCTGATGAAGCACCAATTTCGGCTTCTTTCAAACGCCGCTGTCCTGCTGTTCAAAATCCAGTTCCTATTTCTACCAAGGTCCCAGGATCCTCTCCTATGAGGTAGGCTACCCTCTTTGTTGCTAAATAGTGAGATTCTGCCTGTGTTAACTGTGTAATGCTGTTTGCAGTAAACCGGCCAGAACCCCACGTCCGTCCCCTGTGACTGCTCAAGCAACTGAGCCTCTACTGAGCCTAATTGTCCTCCTTTTACTCAGAGCCCAGCCTTATCCGAGGACTTTGACCCCGAGGAAGAGGCTTTTGAGGAAGCTGGTTTGCCTCCTCTTGCTGAGGTGGTAGATTTAGACTTGACTTTTATGGACTTTAATAGTTTAAACTTTGTGCTGACTGGTCTACTTTTAATTGTAGCCAATCCCAGCTTGTGCCTCGTAATCCTTCCTGCCCCGGCTACTGAGGAGCCCCTGGAAGCCCCTTTTGTTACAACAGAGGTCGTTGCTTCAGAGGCAGCAAGCATAGCTCAGCCTTCGACTGCTGCAAGTTTGATGCTGGTCAGCCGCCAAGAGTGCTACTCAGTGAAGGTGTTCCGGACATCTTGAGCGACTATGACCGCTTGATGCAGCATGTGGACTGCGTCGGGGAGATCCTTCACCTTGAAGCTTTGTCTGAAGACCAGTTTAAGGTCTTTCAAGATTGCGTTAAGGAGATCGAGGACACTCCAGTCGGCACTATTGAGATGCAGGCAGCGTGTGAGGAATTCGGGTGGCGCTTCTGGCCTGACTGGTCAACATACATGTAAGACATTGCAGTAGTTGACAATGCCCAGTCCAGAATTGCCAGCGTTATGCAAAAACGCACAGAAGAAGAGGCTGACTTGCGACTTCTCAAGGGGCAGAGAGAGGACTTGGCTTGTGAGCTAGCGCAGGTCCAAGCTAAGAATGCGGACCTTATGGCCATGGAGAGGGATCTCAAGGATCGAGCTTCTGCGGTGGACTCCCTGCTTACAGAAAGATCTGCCACCGCCTCTGAGCAGCAGGACCAAGACGAGCTGAAGTCTTGGTTTCGCCAGAGGAATGCAGTCACCGTCAAGAAGACCCAGGCCAAGGTCTTGACTCTTTTGTTTACGGACGCAGCACGTGAGGTGCCTAGACCAGACGTAATGTAGTTAGTTCTTTTCTTAGGGGTATCAAGGAGTGACACCCTTGAACCTTTCCTTTAACTGTAGACTTTAGACTTGATATTTCAGTCTACAGCAATAAATTTTTACTTGATTAATTTTTCACTATCTGTTCCCATATAGATGGGAAGCGTTTGCTCAGAATCTTACTATGCGATTCCCAGATAGTCTTTCTATAATGCTTCAAAAACTTGCCATTGATTTTTAAAGGTTGTTTGACTCCATCGAGTGTCGATAACCTATAGTTATTCGCTGAAAAAGTCTCACTGACTCGATATGGTCCTTCCCAACTAGGAGACCATTTTCCAAGGATCTGGTTTTTAGTTCTTAGTGGTAAGATCATTTTCCAGACCAAGTCGCCAACCTGAAAGTTGAATGACTTTCTTATTATAATGGTGGGCTATCCTTTGTTTGTGCATCTCTATTTTATCTACAACCTCCAGCCTTTTTCTCTCTAATTCTTCCAAGGCTACATGCATGGCTTCGTCTTGTAGACAAGGCTGGCTAACGCGGAGTGATTTATACCTCATCTCGATAGGTAACACTGCATCGTGGCCATAAACCAATGCAAATGGAGTTTCTCCGGTGCTTTCGCGCCTAGTAACTCTTAGAGCCTAGAGAGTATCGTCTAATACTTCATGCCATCTCTTTGGATTAAGCCCGACCATCTTCTAGATGTTATTCTTGATTAGTTTGTTGGAAGCTTCAGTCTGTTCATTTGCCTGAGGATAATACGGGGTGGAATTCAAGACTGAGAAATCAAATTCCTCGGCAAATTCCTTTACTCTTAAATTATTAAAAGCCGTTCCATTGTCTACGACAATGTTATGAGGAATGCCAAAGCGGTAGATAATGTTAGTCTGTAAGAAGCTGATAACCTCACCGTGGTTAACTTTCTTGTAGACTTGCGCTTCTACCCATTTGGTGAAGTAATCTGTTGCTACCAAGATGTATGCATCCCCCCGGCTAGAGTGAGGGTGAATCTCTCCTATCACATCTAATGCCCAGGTCCTAAATGGCCAGGGTCTAATTATAGGAGTTAGTTCGGCTGCTGGGGCACGAGTTTTAGGGCCATGTTGTTGGCATTCCTAACATCCTTTGGCCATTTCAATACAATTTTTCATCATTGATGGCCAATAAAATCCATGTCTACGAATTATCCAACACATTTTAATCCCTGTTGGTGCGATCCGCAGAGTCCTTTGTGGGTTTCCAACATTAATGGAGTGGCCTCGTCCAAGTCTAAACATCTTAGGAGGACTCCGCTTGTATCTTTTCTGTAGAGTACACCGTCTAGAAGAACATATGACAGAGCCTGAACTTTAATTCGCTGTTTGGCTTTTTGACTGGGATCCGCCAGAAAGTCAGCTATTGGTCTCCTCCAGTCTTTTTCTTGTTCCATTACGTCTACAGCCATGACTTTGGTTTTTGGGTGTAGATGCAAACCTATCTCGGGTATATTTCCCTATTCCAGCCTGGTTTTATATCCGGATGCTAATTGAGCCAAGCTATTAGCCACCACATTCTCTTCGCGCCCTACGAACTGGAACGAGACGAGTTCGAAACCCGTAATGAGTCATTGGACTATCTCCAAATAAGGTAATAACATGCCTTGACAGGTGCATTCCTTGTTGACTTGGTTAATAACTAGCTACGAATCTCCTTTGATGTGGGCGTGTTTCGCCTTTAGCGCCAAAAGTTCATTTAGCACCGTTATCAACGCTTCGTATTCCGTCGCATTATTGATAGGTATTGCCTGGAGGCGAAAGGCTAACCTGATGTCTTTTCCCATTGGGGAAATTATGTGAATTCCTATCCCGGCTCCATTCTTAGTGGACGAACCGTCAAACCAGGCCTGCCAAACCTCTTCAGTTGCTTCTTCTTGGTCTATAGACAAGGCTGGGTCGTGGTCGACTAGAAAATCAGCCAGTGCCTGTCCTTTAATCGACTGCTGAGATTTGTATCTCAAGTCATACGGCACAAGATTAGGTTCCATTTCCTAATACGTCCGTTTAGCAATGGACTCTCGAAGAAGTACTTAATAATGGGTGATTTAGACACCACGTAGACTTCGCTGCTTCCAATGTAGTGTCTCAACTTCATGACGGCGTAGAATACTGATAGACACAACTTTCCTTTTGGGGCATATCTGCCCTCAACCGGAGTCAATTGTCTCGAGAAGTAGTAAACAGCTCTTTCGCGTCCGTTTTCGTCTACTTGGGCTAGCATAGCCCCTATGGTTGTTTCAGTAGCCGCTACGTAGAGAATGAAAGGTTTCCCTGGTGGAGGGGGTATTAATACATGTGGATGCGTTAAATACTTCTTTTGAGCATTGAACGCTTCTTCATGTTTCTCGGTCCACTTGAAATTGTTTTGTCCCCTCAAGAGATTGTTGAACGCTTCGGTCTTTCCTGCAATGTTCCCAATAAACCTACGCAGGTAATTGACTCTTCCAAGGAAAGTTTGTAACTCTTTTTTGTTTCTAGGTGCAGCCAAATTTTGAATGGCCTTTACTTTTTTTCCGATCGACCTCTATTCCGCGTTGGTGTACCAAGAATCCCAAAAATTGTTCGGTTTTAACACCAAAGGCGCATTTAAGCGGGTCTAGTTTCAGTTGATGCTTTCTCTTCTTCATCAAAGCATTTCTGAGATGGTTTACATGGAGATCTCCTCTCGTCGACTTAACTATTATATCATCGATGTAGACCTCTACTGTCTTGCCAAGAGAGGCATTAAATATAGTGTTCATTACTCGCTGATATGTCGCGCCAGCATTCTTCAAACCGAATGGCATTACTACCCACTCAAAAATCCCTAAGGAACATCTGAATGTTGTTTTGTGTATGTCTTCTTCTGCGATGAAAATTTGGTTGTAACCAGAAAATCTATCCATAAATGACATAATCCGGTGCCCTGCTGTCTTATCTACAAGATCGTCTGCGATAGGCATAGGGTATTCATCCTTTGGGGTGGCGCGATTGAGGTATCTAAAGTCTATACAGACTCTGATCTTACCTTTGTTTTTAAGGACGGGCACGATACTAGAGATCCATTCTGTATAACGCGAGGTCCTAATATAACCTGCTCAAAAAAGTTTTTTGACTTCTTCGAAGACCAACTGTGTAACTTCAGTGGCCATGCGTCTAGGTGCTTGTTGCACTGGTTTAAAGTCTTTTTTGATAGGAAGAGTGTGTTCTACTAGTTTACGGTTCAAACCTGGCATCTCAGTGTAATCCCAGGCGAAACAGTCTTTGAATTCCTCAAGTACTCCCCTAATCACATCAAAAAGTTCTTTATTTAAAGAAGAACTAATGAAAAGAACTCTAGGAAAGGTCTCGCTTCCTTGGTTAATGCTGACCAATGGATCGCATGGTGTCATCAAAGACTCACGTTTCTTTGAACCACCTAAGTCGGTAGGCATGGGCTTATTACAAGCATTAAACGCTCTAAGCGCTTCTAAATTTATTGAAAACCAAGAGATAGGTTGTCTACAGCAGCGATTTCCTTGGTAGACCTGAAGCCGTTGAAGGACATCGGCGACTGCTTCGGTTACCTTTTCATTCTGGTCCATAAACCCCTTCCTTCAGGAGTCTATCGGGCTCCAACTCCGCAGCACTATTTTGCTGACCTTTGTCTACTCCTTCATCTTTCACCTTGCCAGTCGCTGCAGGGTTTTCCCCCAAGTTGACTTCCTGGAAAACCTCGTTTATGTCTTGGGCAAACAGCTCATCTCCCCATCCAGTTGGAACGATCGGCCATGTGTCCGGTTTGGGGTGCGATGTCCCATAGTCTACGATATAATCGAACTTTTCGGATGGCTCGCCAAGGGGTCCTACTGTAGGGTCGCCAAGCTTATAGCGCTGGTCCAGTGTAAGGTCCTTGACAATCTTGCTTGTCTCTGCATGCAAGATCCCCTTGTCACAACAGGAATATTCATCAGCCTTGATAATTTCAATCTCAGAGTCAAACCCAAAGCAACAATTCTCTATGCGACATAGAAGGAATAGTTGCAGCTTTATGGAGCCAGCCGCGGCCCAACAACACATTGAAAGTAGGAATTATGTCTATCACGAAGAAGGCGGTTTCCTTTTTCTGGCGACCCACTTCAAGGTGCACCGAGAAAACCCCCAGGCATTCGGATTTCCTACTATTAAAACCACTTACTACGACATTGGTTTTGACCAAGTCGTGAGGCTTATATCCAAGCATTTTAAACCTGGACAACGGAAGCACGTTTATAGTGGCTCCATTGTCTACAAGGACTCGGCTCACTACTGTACCATCAAAGGTAGTAGTTATGTATAATGAATGCATGTGTTGTTTCATGCAGTCATATGGCTTTTCTAACCAATTTAATGGAAAGCCTGCTGGGCAAACTGGAGAGCAAGGAAGAGGCACATTACCTACTAGAGTCTTTGTGTCTCGCTTACGAGCGAAGTCTACAGGCAGGGTAAGGGCGTTGCAACTCACGACTGGCCTCATCTCCCCATCGACATCACTTGGGATCTCGCTCCGGAGTGGGGTATAGTCAAAGCTCGAGCCAGGCTCTTCTGAATGGTCCGTAGACTCAATGCGCTCTGCCTCGGCGTTATCTCTATTCGCAGGCGCTCTAGCCGGTGGGGCTGCTCCTGAGAGGTTAGGCCTGGGCCTTTTGGCGACGTGACTTTCACGTCTGTCCCTCCTCTTGCGCGCCCTTAGTGGCAAAGTGGTCTTGCCTATTGCCTTCTGCCAATATTTCGAAAGGTTAACTGGTTTAATCACCCTTGATCTCTTAGAACCAATGAGAATTTGACGTACCTCCACATAGTCGCCAACACATGGGTCGTATCCCACTACTATTCGTGTGGGAAGCTGCTGCGATTCCGAGCAAGTGTTGTTAGTTTCACAAGTACCTGTAGCTGTAGGGTGTGCAGGTTCGACCACGATTTCCCCATTTATGGACAAGTCTACAAGCTTGAGAAAATAGTTGACGCAGCAGGAAATGCAGAGTTGAGTGATCAGGATCTTGTTTTGAGCTATGAGCTTGCATTTTTGACAGAGCATCTTCGCCTCCAAGAACTGAGCTATTGGTGGGCCTGTCCGGACCGCCTTGATGTCCACCTTAGGCATTCCATGTCTCGGCTTGCTTGCCCTCTCCTGCGGTCGTTCGGGCCGTTGGGCTCTACTAAGGTTACCGGCTTCTGTGATTCCGGGGCGAGATTCGTCAGAATGGCCAAGCCTTTCCTGCCCTGACTTGGCACCTTGCTGAGACGAGGAGTCATTAAACTCCAGGTGTCGCCTGGGACGTTCGGGTGCACGGGGTTGCTGCTTGGGTGCTCGGCCTCGACCGTGTGGACCACCTCTTCCTCCCCGAGTTGCTGGCCTGCGCTCCGGGCTTGGGGGGCTTTTAAATATCCTTTGTGAACTGTTGGAGGCGCTTCGCGAGCTTGAAGGCACTACTCCCATTGCTACCTCCTCAAATGGGGTTAAATCATACCAAGTGTCCCCCTGATTGTTCTGAAGATACTTCCTAAAAGTATTGCATCGATCGGTGGTGTGCGTGTCATCCATATGCCAGCAGCAAAGGTTAGGCGCAACCTCCTTGACTGGGCAGGTGACTACACCTTTGTCAGCCAGTCGACGAAAGAGGGCATTCGCCACCAAGGTCTCCCCGGGGATCTTTATGTCCTGCAGGGAATGATCTATATTAGTTTCGATGAAATTGAGGTCTACATCAGCAACATCGAACATATGAATAGTTATTTCATCATTAAAAGGCCTATCGTCGACCATAGTGACTTCGTCGACTTCAGGGAAACATAATTCCTTGGACTCTATAAGGTCTTGGATTATATTCCTGAATGACAGACAATCCCTGGTCGTGTGCGTAAACGACCCATGCCATTTGCAATAGTTTCTAGTCTTTTCCCTTTCTGTCAGGGGAACTCTGTGGCCCGGTTTAAGTTTGATGCGCTTCCGTTGGATGAGTCAATCAAAGATCGCATCTGCTTTGTCTACGTCGAAAGAATATTTTTTCTTCACCGGATTTTTAGGACGCTTTAGCTTTTGAATTTTCCTTGCCAGAGGCTCACAAACCGTTGCTTCGCCTTTCATGAATTCGGCCATGTCTACCTCAAAGGATTCCAGCTGAAAGGCATGCTTAGACTACGCCTCTTCCATCAATAACTGATGGTACTCCGTCGCCCTCCTGGCCAGGTCATACAGGTCATTAAACCTTTCTCCCTGCAGCTTTTTCTTGAAAGGCATAGATAACGCGTTTAACGCGATCATCAGCTGATCCCTTTCAGGAATCGCAGGTCTACAGCGCAACAGTGCGTTGCGCAAGCACATGAGGAACTGTCATGGGTGTTCTCCAGCAGTCTGCTTAAGTCGCATCAACTCGAAGATTGACATGGGCGTATCTAATCGTACGAATGCCTTCATAAAAGAAGACTGCATCTCTGCCCATGATGTTACTGATCCGGGAGGCAGACTCGCATACCATGTGAAGGCATCTCCTGTGAGAGAGTTCGGGAACAACTTTAGCTTCCAAAAGTCATTGGCTGCAGCGTCTCCTGCTTGATGAGTGAACCGGGCTATATGCTCTTCGGGCGTCATCTCATCTTCTCCCGAAAAACGGGTAAAGTCATGAACTCTATACCACCTAGGCAGAGGATATTCCCTGTCAATATAGGCAGGATAAGAACTCATGTATAAACCATGATCCTCTTGCCTGACTGCTTCAGGTACCATCTGCTCCAAAACCTGAGCGATCATCTCCCTCAGATTCGGTGGTGGTGGAGGAACAGGGTCGAACTGCTCTCGAACGTAACCCACTTTATCTGGAGGGTACGCCACCCTTGGGGTTACTCGAGGTGGCTGTGGGTTCACTGAGACGTTAGTGTAGAAACTTTCTGCCCGTGGTAAATTTCCCATTATAGGAGGTTCTCCTGGAGGAATCTTCTCAAAAGGCTCTTTACTAGGTCGACGAGGGGGTATGGCGCTCGCATACCTATTTGTCTCGTCCTGAGCCTCTACCTCATCATCTACAGGATTCACCGCGTACATCGCATTTGCTCACCAAGTAGGAGATCGGGAGGTCGTAGGCCTTGACGGGGACATTCGGTCTCTGCTATTGACTTCGGTAGCACGTGGGTTAGTGCCACCCCAAGGCTCATTTCCTTGAAATAATACATTGCCCCTTTCCACGCGCCGGGCATCTCCCATAAAGGAATTTTCCCTGTCTACAGGGGTGCTTGGCCTACTCAAAGCACTAAGCTGTTCAAGAATCTGAGCCATGTTGTCATGCAACCCAGTGATATGTCTATCCATTAGGTTCCTCATATCATTGAATTCTTTATGGAATTCAATTCTGGAAATAAACTCGGAAGGAGTATGACCTCCAGAATCGGATTGATTCCCGGTTTCCTGGCTTCTTAGAGCTGTGTTCTCGACATTTAAGTCGGCTGGTGGGTGCTGATCATCTCCGTCTAATGAAGGAGGAGGAGGATCGCGACCAGTTCCACTCCTGATATTCTTTGCCATCTGAAAACTTTAAGTTTCACAACTCCCACTGTGGTCGCCAAAAACGTGTTCGCGTAGGAAACGGATCACGCCGGAAATATTTGGCAATAAGACTCACAGGGATTTGTAGATGTGGTCGCCAGTAAGTAATTGAAAAGATTGATTGAATGCAAACAGTTTTTACGCGAAGTAAAGAAAACTTACAGCTATAAAAGTAAAAATAAGGACGGTGGTAAGATTGTAGACTAGCTACAGTGCTCCATAGACTTGGGACGTTGTTGTAGACTTGATGGCAGAGCGCTGTAGACTTGTGCCCCCGAGCAGCAGGACTTAGCTGCTGGACTTGATGTACTGGATGTGGTCGGGTGCTGAGGCGGACGTGGACACCACGGCAGCGGTGGCTGACCCTGGCGGAGGCGTCGAAGGCGGAGATGTGTACCAGGACTACGGTGGCTCGTCCTGGCGTTGGAGTCGAAGGCGGAGGTGCGTGTCGGGACTACGGTGGCTCGTCCTGGCATTGGAGTCTAAGGCGGGGGACTGTGACCAGAGCTACGGTTCCTCACTCTGATGGTGGAAGTGAAGGCAGGATTTGTTGCCCGAGCTACGGTTGCTTACTCTGACGGTGGAAGTGAAGGCCAATGAAACCTTAAGGGTTTCTCCCAGGTCGGGGAATCCTAACAATCTAACAACTAAGGGGTGACGAGCAAGATAAGCTTCTATTGGCTGATTTGTTCGTGATTTTTTCTGAGGGAGATCTCTCCCTTTTATACCCGGTCTGTTACGACATTCTGGAGATTTTCCAGACTCGATTCTCCCCAAGAATCTCGGAGCTAACTGACTTCCACTCGTTTGATCGTGGGTCGTAAATTCCTCTGACTTCGGGTTTAATTTGTTGTCTTTTAAGAAGTGTGTTGATATAAACGTGGTTAACAAGTCCCATTTATCTCGGGACTATGGAACCGTTTTTTTTTTACACGTGTCTTTTGCAGGCGCACGCCTGTAGACTTCGTACCCTTTGCAGGCGCAAGCCTGTAGACTTTGTGTCTCTTGGAGGCGCAGGCTTATAGACTTCCCTTGATTACAAGGTTATTACCCCGCCTCTATAGACTTCTTTTGCTACATAGTCCATGTAGACTGCGGGCGTAGGCTTGGTATGTTTGCTTTAGCTATAGGCCTCATGGGCTTCTACAGGCTTTGTCAGAATTAGGCCCAAGATTTTCTATCGTGTCAACACTATGCTAGCAAACACGCCCAAAGCACCGTAACTAAGCGGTAGCAAAGTAACCCAAACAAAATCTTTTATAACAACGATCGAACGAAATCAAAATTTTAAATTTAATTTAGATATATTAGACAAAAATTTTAAAACTAAAAATATTATCTCACAAAATTAATATACAGAAGAACGTTATCAAGCCACCCACCGCTGGCGTCACGCAAGTTGATAAATAATTGGGGGAAAAAACGACACGATTGTATTCTTACGAGGGATAGAGGAAGTCACCCATGTCGGATCCACGTGGCAGGCACCCAGTTGCTGTCCTGGCTGTCCCTGTCTGGATGGATGGCATACCTTCGTTCCGTATTTCCCATCAACAGGCTCCAACGCCAACGTCTCCCAACGGCAAAGTTTCCAAAAACGTCTCCCTTCGATTTCAACCGGACCGGGTTTCCTCCGGATCTAATCGTCCCAACAATGTCCGATGAGTTCGCCAAATCCGTCGACGCCGGCCTCCGCCTGTCGAAGCGGCTCTACTTCGGCAAGGACAGGGCCGTGGCCCCTCCCAAGCCCCCGCCTCCTATGGACAAGTCCTCCGCCCTATCCTCTCTCTCTCACCTCCTCCCAGGATCGCCCATGGTTTATGCCGTGATCCCCGACCCCTCGATCGTCGACAACCCCGATATCCCTAGTTATCAGCCCCACGTCCACGGCCGATGCGACCCCCCTGCCTTGATCCCGCTTCAGATGAACGGTGTCGGTGTCTCCGTGGACTGTTACATGGACTCGGCGGTCGTTATGGTCGAGGGGTCGTGGCGGGTTCATTGTGTCATGGGGAGTAGGGCTTGTGATTGTCGCATTGCTGTTCCCATGGGCGGCGAGCAGGTAAACTTGATCGGCCAATACAAGGTCCTCGGAATATAGCTTTGCGTGTAGGGGAGAATTAATTTCTCTGTATTGGATCTCTATTGTTTAAGCTGTTGTTGAAGCTGTTGATGATTCTATCTAGATTTGGGTTTATTTCAAGAGCCTGGCTTGGGCGTGACGCTAGCTTCCCAGATAGGGTGGGATAGGAGAGGTTGTGCGTGTATATGTGCGAATACTTATCCTTGTAAAAACTCACTTAGTGGCTGTCTTTAATGTTTCAATCTTGAAATCAGTACCTGATCACATTAGTAGTTTTGCCATTAATCTGACCTTCATCTTCGTACATGCTGCTATGCAACTCTACCTACTAAGTGTATCCTTCTAAGACTTATTATTTGGAATGGTGCTTGTGCTTCTTAGTTCGAAACGATGTCCTTCATTGATTGCTGATAACGCAGTCTGGAACTTGGATTTTTGAAATGGAAATGCCAAGGTTATAGTTTCCTGGAAGTCATTGTGAACTTGACTTGGATGCCTCAGAGGGAGGGTTGGCTGGGGTAGCTGTGGGCATTCCTCAGAGGGAGGGTTGGCCGGGATCATTGAAGAATTTTTGTTTGCACAGAATTATTAGAGATAACATTGTAGCACAAACTTTGATATGGTTTAGAATTTTGAGAGTTGAGGTTTGATGTTTGAATCATTCTAAGTGACTCTGGTTTACTATAGATTCTGTTAATGCGTGATGATATTTTTTCTCACCCGAATTGCTTATTGATCAACTAACAGTGTAAGAATTCTTGCTGCTGTATTGACAGTTGATAGTTGCTTCTTTCTATCCCCTCCTTATATCAGTGCATGATCTCGTCTCAAGCTATACTATTTGGCTAACAGGGTTCAGTTCTAGGTGTTGAAGTGACAATCTCCAAAAAATCGTACTCAACACGAATTGTAGCTGTAGAAGACAAGGATATAGATAAGCTTGCCAGAGCTGAAGATGGTGGTCTTCTAAAACCCCATATATTCACATTAAGAGTACCTCAGGTGAACATAGATAGAGTTGTATCTGGTATTTTGTTTACGAATGAATCTAGAAGATTGAATGATGAATTTGTTTGGTTTTGTAGGTCGATGGTGGCTCCAATCTTTCCATAAAAGTTAGTTGGCTGCAAACAATGCCGTACTGCAATGGACAGTTCTCTTTGGATGTGCCATTTACCTTTCCTGAGTATGTTATTCCTGCTGGAAAGAAAATCTCGAAAAGAGAGAAGATAGAGATCAATGTGAACTCTTGCACGGGAAGTGAAATCCTTTGCAAGGCGACCAGCCACCCACTAAAGGTCTGACTGGTTCCGATTCTAATTTTCTTGTGCCAATAGCTCTTGAAATCATAACATTCAATTGAAGAAAATTCCAGGAAAGAAGAAGAGAAGTTGGGAAAATTGGCTTCTTCTATGAGGCGGATGTTCTGTCATGGTCGAAAACTGACATTAATTTATCATACTCAGTAAGGAACAGTCTTTCTTTGCTTTATTTTCTCAACTATCTGTACTATCCCATAGGTGAGCCATGCTGAAGCATTGACTAATGTGTTGTACTTAATATCGATGCAACATGTATGATTTGTGGATGTTCCAAATTAATTAGCTTTTGAGAAACCTGTCCTTGTTGTGGGTCTTGAAATTTTGTAATTGCTTGCTTTAATGTCTACTGTTCAGGTCTCACCAAGCCACATACTTGGTAATGTGATCTTGCAATCTCCCCTGCCACATGATAGCGATCAGAGAGAAATGTTTTGTTTGTACCTTCTTCCTGGAAACCAACAGGGTGTTAAGGTTAGTTCATTGTTTATGCATGTTTTAAATTTAAAGTTAAATGATGGCATGCTCATCGGTCAACCTCGTCTTCTTATGTTTCTTAGGTGTTCAGAAGGGAAGTAATATTTGTTGTTGATATTAGTGGAAGCATGCGGGATAGATTACTCGAAGATACTAAGGATGCAATATCTGCAGCACTTAACAAGCTCAGGCCAGAAGATTCGTTTAACATTATAGCTTTTAATAGCGAGGTTTACCAATATTCCACCTCCACGGTGTTAGCTTCACAAGAAGCAGTAGAAGGAGCCATTGAATGGATGCATTGCAATTTCATTGTTGGCAGCGGCACAAACATCTTGCGGCCCTTAAACATGGTATGTGTACAACCCCCCCTCCAGCTCCTGCTTAAACTTTTAACCATGACGCCAATTCAAAATTTTCAAGTGAAGTCAGTCAAATTTGATCTTATACGAGTTTTTATTTTTCTAAAGATGCGTGATGACGGTCATAAGCACTTCACTGTTACTTTGCCATGTGACTTGCTTTCGAAATCTTTGAGTAAATGAGAACAAAGAGGTTATCCAGTTAACTGCCCTTTTGGGTTGACATCGCATCCTTTAGTTTTCTGTTATAGTTCTGTCGGACAATTTAATGAGATGCTAGTTAAGATGTCACTTCCACCCAACTTTCGGCTAAATCTGAATAATTTTGTTTCTCCAGGCACTGGAAATGCTGTCAAACTGCAATGGTTCTGTCCCTGTGATCTTCCTCGTTACAGACGGGAGTGTTGAAGATGAAAGACATATCTGTGATGTCATGAAAAGCCGAATAACAAGTAAAGGATTGACAAGTCCTCGTCTTTTCACTTTTGGCATAGGTAATGGTTGCTATTGTTTAAAATTAGCATACCACCGCCACGTAAATTACCTTGAAGCTTTGGCCAATGTGGTTTATCATAGACTCTCCATGCTTTTAATGTTACCAATAGTTATCTCGATCCCAGGAACCCGAATTTGATTTCACGAGTTTCAGGTACCTTCTGCAACCACCATTTTCTGCAGATGCTGGCCCTTATTGGCAGGGGACAATATGATGGTGCTGTTGATGTAGGTTAGGCCATGCATATTGCCTTCTTGAATTATCTATGTTTATAAATGACCATTATGAGGACATTGATTTTCTTTTTCATTTCATCGTTTTTGTTTCCAGAGTCACTTGAGCCTAGGATGCACAATTTCTTCTCAAGAGCGATGTCAATCAACCTTGCCAGTTTATCAATAGATCAATCGGATGACCTTTACATCGAGGTATGCTTTCTGGGGCTGCCATCATTGTTGTTCTTATTTACTCGGAAGCCCTAAATCCTTGGATTCTGCCTTACAATTTGTGGCAACAACTTTTTGGTTCTCTCAGTTTTTCTTTTTGTGATATTTCATGAGATCGTTGTTTAACATTCAGACGTTCCCGTCCCGCATACCAGACTTATCGTACGAACTCCCTCTAATTATTTTTGGAAGATATCGTGGAAAATTCCCGAGCAGTCTAAGGATAACGGGAACGTTACCGGATTCAAGCAACCATGAGCTAGGACTGAAGGTTCATGAGGACAAAGATGTTCCCCTATATAAGGTTTAACCCCCTTGAGGAAGATCAGATGCCTTTCTTTTGTTTCAAGTAGTAATATCTGAATGATAACTGCGGGTGTTCTGTTTTATGGCCTCATAGGTTATTGCTAGGCAAGGCATCGATTTCTTGACAGCCCAGGCATGGTTTTCTGAAGACAAACAACTCAAGGATAAGGTATAGCATCCAGCTGGGTCAGCACAATTAGCTTATGTCCTGATGAAAGTATCGGATGCTAAATTGCGGGTTTCAATTTTTGGATATTCCAATTCTGTGCTGCTTAACTTCTTTTCCACAGGTTATTGAACTCAGCACACAAACTGGCGTGGCGTCAGAGTTTACCAGAATGACACTTGTTGAGACTATTGCAGGGAAGGATGCGGCAGAATTAGCCGGTTTGAGTAAGGCAAGCGACGCGCTTCTTGCTTCTTGTTCCGGGAGTGATTATCCGGCTTTCAAATTCATTTTACCATGCCTTATGGTGGCGCTGCTTTCCCTGGTTTCTGACGTATCGCGTGAACAGGCTGCACGGAATGCCAAGGACTCGAAAGCCCCCAAGGCCATCGTGCTAAGGAACCTCCGCGTCGGTTTCGGCGACCGGGCAGCGACAGCGGACGAGATTCCCCCGGGATACGGGCAGGCGAAACTACCAGAAGCGGCAGAAATGTTTGTGAAGGCGGCTTCCAGCTGTTGTGGGGGGATAGCCAGCCGATGCTGCTGCTGCATGTGTTGCATCAGCTGCTGTTCCCGGATGAACGACCAGTGTGTGGTAGTGTTGACCCAGCTGTGCGTGGCGCTGGCGTGCACGGGTTGCCTCGAGTGTTGCTCAGAGGTCTGCTGTTCGGGGCACGAGTAGAGTAGCGAACGGAAGGGGCCTGTGTCGCCCCCGTTCAAAAAGAAGTACGTTATGGTGGGGGGTGTGTGTGTGTGTGTCGATGGTATAAAGCGTTGTTGCTGTTGTTGTTAATAACTTTTCAGGAATGCTGTTAATACGATTCGACCCATATTCATTCGATTATACGCCGGGCGACTCACTCACTCTAAGAAAAAGAAAGTAATATAATGTGAATATTACACTTGACCAAGGGATTGGATTGGGGGGGCTGGGACTTAGGATTTGTGATATGCAGAGGAGACGAGACGGAGCATTTGGGTATGCGCAATTTTGGAGATGCAAATAGTAGAATTGCACTTTTCATGAATTTGCAGCTCCCATGCCAAGAATTTATATATAAAAAGATATTAATAAGCAGTGTGAGTTTCGAAATTCGTCCAGTCAGTCGAACAGTGTTTCTTGTCCCTCCTGAAAAAAAATAAAACATTTTTATATATCTCCTTTTAAATAAAATGAGCTGTTCGATCAAATCACACGAGCTGTTCCCCCTTTTGGCTTCATCGTGTGTCGGGGAATGTGACTCTCCCCTCATTTTCGAAAACGGATATCGTTTTCTTACCAATCCATCCATACGTCATGACCCCCCGTCGATAAACGAGCCCACATGTTTCTTCTTCTTGTGACTGACTGACTGACTTATTGAGTTGAAGGAGGAGGATTTTCATTGGATCGTACGAAACTCAGTGGGTTTCGTTGGGATTCCAAACTAGAAGATATCCTCCTCCCCAAAGTGAACAACAACACCTTTTTGCTTGTAAGAAAATATTCGAGATGGGGGATGGAGCAGGGGAAGTTTAAACGTAACATAAACAAACAAAATACTAAGCTAACACCACCACCACCACCGTATTATGATTATAACACCAATTGCCATGCCGCCACGTGGGTTTAATTAACCTGTCGTCGTGCTTCTTATGAGTTTCTTCAACTCACCCCTGACATAATGTTATAAACCCCTTTCCCAGCTGCATCCCCGAATTTCTTTTGCCTCCTTTTCATTTTTTTTTTCTTTTTTTTTTTTTGTGGAGTAGTAGTAGTCAAACAAAGCAACAAAGAGAATAAATATGAAGGTAAGAAAGAAAGCCGAGGATGTAGTAGAATGATAACCGCTGATCTTGTCTGTTTTTTTCCTTTCTTTGAAGTTTTCCTGTTTGTTTGGTCTGTGCAGCTCTTCACGTGGGCGCAAAACAAGCTCGGGAAAGCCAAGCATTGCAAGAAGACTGCCCCCAACATCATTCCGCCATTCCGTGAGTAACCCTCTGCTTATGCTCGGTCACGTTCGTCCCAAACCATCTTCCCGACAGTTTTCTTGTTGTCGCAGCCGATGAACCAGAGGGACGGGGAAGCGAAGATTCGGGCGACTGGTCGCGTTGTTTACTCACCATCGGTACGCTAGGGAGCGACAGCGACCCCATTCGGCAGCAAAATCCTTCCGTGTCGACGAGGGAGGAGATGCTGCCTGAAGCCGAGATTGAGGAGGATGTGGGGAGGATCGCGGAATACTCTAGTTTGTTGCCGTCGGGGAGCAAAGTTCTCGAGGAGGCTGTAAGGGATAGGGCGATGCTTATTTCAGTGAGAAGGAAAGATCCGCGTGATTATACCAATGCGACGAACTCGACTAGGAAGACGACCCCGGCTCTTCTCCTCAAGCAGATCTTCGCCTGCGGTGGCGGTTTCCCACGGCCTTCCTGCTGGAGAGGTCCTATGCCCGAGTCCAAAGTGGATAAGGTAGTCCAAAACACTCGCCAAAGGCTGTAACATTGTTGTACTATTAATTAACTTGCCTCTGTCGGATATCCCCGATTTTCAGGTGCTGAAAGAGATGCTTCGTAGGAAGATACATCCTCGAGCATCGCCTCAAGTATTGCCACCCCAGAGATACCTAGAGGATGGACAGCGTCCGCGGAAGTTTTCCAGCTCCAATCCACCAGAACGGGAGGATCCCGACGAGGCAGCAAGCATCAAGTGGGACAGAACCGATTCCGAATGTAAGTTTCCCTGCGACTAGCTCCGTACAAGATTCGACAAAATTCAGATAAAGGTTTCGTCTCATGATGCCTGATATTTTGCAGACATCGTATTAGAGATATAGCCTCTCTTCACCTTCTCTAGGCATTCCTGGAACAAAAGGTGAGGTTTCAAAACTCATCGTAAACGTTTCAATATGCTTGAACAGCGATAAACGCGAGCAGCGATTGTTGCAGGTCATCCATTCATTCTCATGGCATGAAAACGAGTTCCGATGATGATACCATCTGAAGAATGCCAAGGAAAGTAGACGTTTCTACAAAGGCTCGCACCAAATCGATGCACCAAGTGTCTGCGGCCATAAGCTGCGCAGATCATAATGAAACCTAATCAGTCTGATCATAAGGCCCAAGACGAACACCAAAATGTTTCTCCATTCTGTATGCAGATAAGTTCATTTTTTTTCCCAATGGTGCACCGCACAGATAGATTATATATCAACCGTGAGGAATAGGCCATTCATCAGAATGTCGATGGAAAAGATAGAATGTCATAGTTACATTCTTTTCATCAACTGGGGGAATCACAAATCGGGTGGCGTGAGGATAGAAATGACTGAACCGTGATGGGGGGAATAGTGCAACCAGCTCGGATCGCTTTGCGAGCTTGAAGTCCTGATACTGGAATGCAGGAGCACAAGTACAGCCGACAAGAGAGTAGTGTGTCTCCAGATCTCGTGGTTCTGTCTTCACCGGAGTGAAAAGCCCATCGGTGGAAAAACTTTAGTCTTTCGCAGGGAATGAGCCAACCATACGTTAGGAGGCATGGTGTATTGCGGTTGCTGATTGCCTTCGACCGAGATAGGCCCAAGATGGGTCAACATGACATTTCCATCATCATGTAGCCCGAGTACCTGCAGGATACGAAACTGAAGATCAGAAGCCGGCCGAAACATTCCCACAAACCAATTGTCATCCACAACGGCCTAACTCAGGCCCAGGCACAACATCAAACAATGTCAAATTGCTTATTGCATGATTCAATAATCGAACAGCTACCCAGAGGCAAAACAGTTCTACGACACATCTCTTGCGATTGCCAGATCCAAAAGAGGCCCTAACCAAAGGCAATGCCAGATCGGTGTACCACGGGTGGATCCCCCAGGTAAAAATGCCAGGTTTCGGCCATCGGGATGCGATGGAGATTAGAGACGCTCCCTGAAGGCAGCAGGAAGTATATGGACGTGCTCACTGGGCAATCAACTTTATCTGCATAGTCACAAAACAAATATAATCGAATGAATAGAAATACGGCCAAACTCATGCCAGGAAAGAAATCAACCTCGAATAGCATACACACTTCATGTCCTAAAGAAGTGAATCCTAATCGAATCACGGTTCCCCTACATTATCCGAATAGCCAGAAGCGACAACAAGAAGGAAGAAAAGAACTAGGGGTTGACTTACATTGAGTGGGGAGTTGAGATCTCGGGAGGATGATGGATGAATCCCTGAAGACTTCATTGTAAAACCCACCTTCAGGATGTTGGGTTAACCCCAGTTTGGCAACGATCTGGGACGATGTCAGAGAGGAGGGCATGGCTGTGTCGGGAAAGTTTCAGTCTTTAGCACAAAATAGTGTTTTTCTTTCAAGTTTGTGCAGAAGTAGGTAGGGGAGCTTTGTCACAAAATATTTCGTAAATTAACCCACAACCCTCAAAATTCGTCTAATAATATTTTTGCTCAAGAGATATTCGTCTGTCGAATGGCAGGGAGAGTAAGAGAAGAAGTCCAACGTTTGCATTTGCGCCACAGTCTTTGTTGACATCAGGTAAAACAGCAGACATCAACTGCTGTCGGGTACCACCGTCGCAACTGCACGGTGGACTGCGTGGCAACAACAGCAGGTCCAGGAAGAGAAAGCGAAACAACTTGCTAAAAGACTCTTGCAGCATAGAATTGGAGAAGCCGATTTAAAGAGGAAACCTATGAATGTTCATATTCTTGCTTATCCTATCATTTACATTCTTTCAGAATGACAAATGAGTTTGGAGTGGAGTGGAGTGCAGTGCAGGGCAGGACTTGCTCCCGCGATGCTACTTATCGTAGAGTCCACAACATTTATGCACGCATTCTTAATGTATCCTTTCACAGAGCTACCAACACCAGCACTGACAGCTTCCGCTCAATAGGACGCCTGACAATAGAAAGGACATTTGCTTTAGTTTCTAAAGCGATGGAGAGACCGAAGGAGGGGAAGTCCAGAAGATATAGTGGAATGACTACCTCCTGAAAGGTTTTCTTCTGGTCGAAGGCATCTTTTACTCGATTGTTCAGGGATGACCATGTGTCTCGGAATCCTGCCAGATGATCAAAACAAGTTAAAGGAACAGTCCCCTATTTCTTAGCTTGTGCCTGGACACAATTTGGATGCCACTATTGGAGAAAAAGCTCCTTGTAATTTGCTAAAAGGGAGCGACTGAAATTCAAAAGGCAGAGGATCCAATGACCAACAAAAAATCTTACCCGGGGAGCTATCTGTTTTAGCATATACATCTCAGTCGTTGAGTAAACTCCCCCTAGAACTGTCCGCTTCATATTCCAGTCTACATCAAAAGATACATCACCAGCAGCATGCCGAATCTCATCAACGAGCATGGCTCTTTGCTTAAAACTCCTCGGGACATTGAGGGGTTGAGCCTGACAAAGAATTCAATAAGTATCGATCAATCATTTTCGAGATGGTCAATTTCTAAATGGAAACAAAAAAGAACATCAATGAATCACCTGGATGGCAAGAGCCTCAGCCCATTTTGTAATGTATGGGGCGTGCATCTCCAATTGAAGCTTGATGAACATGGAGACACACTCACTAGGAATCAGCCTGTTCAAATCAAATCCTCCCCAGAGTCAATATCATCAGTAAGTCTTTGCAAGCAACCGTCCATGAAGTACTGAAATGCAAAGGAAAAGGATGGTTATGTAGGCAGCAAAGCAATTGTGACCAAGACCGAGCGCGGAACAGTTTGTGGTATAACAAGATTATCGGTATACCGGGAGGGTTAATACCAGAGTAATAAGAAAGGATTGGGAAAAAAAGATGACACCCGTTGTTAGATTTGGGAGACAAATAACTAGTGACATAAGTGGCTAGAGCCAGGATGTTTAAACAACCGACACTAGTCCACACCGTTTCACAAGCGAGATTCTCTAGGGATTGGCAGATACAATGGACTCCAAATTTTCCATTCCATTCCACCTCTTCCTTTAATCCTAAAACCAAACAGACCACAAGTTCATCTGCTTATTCACTCGACTCTAACGCTTCAAATCATGACGGGCAAATGGGGAGCTATACCTCCACCAATGCAAGCTCCCTTCCTGGGGAAAGATCCGATGATAGCTGGAGACGGACCCTCTTCCTTCGCACCGGCGGTCATAGCAGCTTCTGACCGTCCCAGTGTTTTCTACAAACCCACAAATAGCATCAAACAGCATTGATCCCCGAAAACACCACAATCTCCATAAAAAATCGGCCCATACGACATACGACACATGTAAAACCAGCCAATTGACTTCGTCAGGATACTATACTACGACCTCCGATTAAGCTAATACTGAATAATGCTCTCATTACCCAGCCCCACGCATCACAGCTAGATGCCCATTCACAAGATCAAACAGAGCAGATCACCATGGCAGGAAACAGAAGAGAAGAACATAAACCATCTAACTCTCATAACAAACTTTTCGTACTTCTGCTATGTATAGTTACACAAATATTTATATTAAGTATATGTTTCAAGGCCTTATTGATGGCCCAGCGCACATACTAAACATTATGTACGGAATTACATCTTCCCTCATATGACAGCAGCTACTATCCTCCTTCCTTCTTGATTACGACTTCTTCATGTGTTCCACCTTCTTTCTCTTGAAACCCAGCAGCGATTCATTAGATAAGCGAAAAGGAAATCGGGACACTAACCACGTGGAGAAGAGCGGCGCTGAGGACACTCTCCCAACTCTTCCCCTCCTGGTAACCCACCGACGACGAAGACCGGGGAGGCCGAGACGGTGGAATCCACGTAATAGGGAGTCTCTGGTTTCGCGGGGGTGGTTGGGGGCCGTGGTAGGCTGGCCGGCGCCAGCGGAGGTAGAAATGCTAAGAGAGTGATTGGGTACGATGTGGAGGAGGAGGGGGGGCCTTCCTGGCCGCGGATCGATCATGGGGTGAAGACGTCATGGTGCCAGCAGAGGGGCGAAATGAATTTTACCGGGAAAGAGCGAGCTCATCCACGTGGACGTGAATTTGTGGAACCACATGTCAGCAGATGTAGCCACCGTAAAACATCAGTTCCAGAGAGATTTGTTCCGTAGTAAGGGAGTAAGCAAAATATTTTGTCCAGCATTGAAATACGTACAGATTGAAACAATATTTTTCGTAAATTAAAAAAATCATTATGAATAGTTAATAAATAGTGACCGAGTTCGTAAATTTATAGTAATTTACAAAATAATTTCATAAAATGTATGAAAGGTTTTCCTAATTAATCTAATTCGAAAATTACGAACACTTCAAAATTTTTTTATACATTTTTACGAAAAACTTTTGTAATTTACGAAACGTTTACGAAATATCGTCATTGTTTATTAATTATTCATATGGAGTTTCCTAATTTACGAAAAAAATATTGTTTCAGTTCATAGATTTTTACGAAGCCCATTTAAAAATTTGATAAAAACTCGTATATTTTTATGAACCCGTTACGAATTTATTCAGCCCATTCCGAAAAAAATTCGTACATTTCTAAATTTTGTATTTTACAAAAATTCTACTGTTTGAATTCGTACACTTTTACTAAGCCTATCATGAAAATTCGTAAAAGCTCGTAAATGTTTACAAAGTATTTATGAAGCCTTTGGGCCCTATACGAACTTTTTCATAAATAAAAAAATGGTCGTTACTGTTTTCGTAAAAATATACGAAACAATAACGGAATTTATGAAAGCGACGTAATCTCCCCGTGGGAGGCACTTTAGCCGTTTCCAAATATTGTTGTTCATGACTTCGAGTTTCGTTGATAACAACGATCTATCCTCCTTTAAAATAAGTTTTCAAATAAAACTCACGTTTATTTAAAATTTTAATGTTTTAAAAGATAAATTATTTGGTGGAACAAGTCAACTGTAACAAAGCTCCAGTTAGAGATGTCCGTAAGATATTCCTCGATGCCATTTTTGCACATTGGTTTCTAGATCTTATCCTTATCCAATTGGTTTCTAGATCTTATCCTTATCAGGTTTTCTGAATGTTTTTGGGGTTTTGGTTTTTTGAATGTTTTGAAGGATACGCGATCGGCTAACAACTCATTAAAATACATAAGACATGGATACAAGAGACTAAGAAGATACAGTAGACACAATGAGTCGTACAAGATCGGAAATACAGGATCAAACTTAACACATGAGTTTATAAAGACAATAAAAGTTTACAGCGGAAGATTTAACAAGAGTTCCAATATAAACAAGACTTTAGATACCAACGAAGATAAGTCCTATACTGGTGGTATTCTTTTAGTTTTTGCCAACTACGGCGAACTCGAAAAGGATAAGAATCTAGAAACCAATTTTTGTCAGGACTGGTTTCTATCTCATAAGCAATAAAAGCATCAACTTGGTTATTAACAGACTTAGCATTTTTATATCCTAAGTAAAGATCGAGCTGTCTGATACGAGATTGGATACTTTTAAGAAATAAAGGGCAACTCCATGAACGAATCTCCATTTCGCTAATCATGAATTCATTAATATGATGATGGCGTATTCTCCAATTCTGTGGGAAAGGAGGTTAAAGGAACTGTCTCCTCAAAGGGGGTCTCATGCTTTTACTTACTACCTATATCAAGCCGTAACTAGTGCCTGACAGCCCTCCTAGCTTAAGCAACAAATTAGTTTTCTTAGGCAAAACTGGTAGCTTTACAGTATAACAGAGATTCCCCAATAAAAAACAATACCTTAAACAACCTTTCCTAAGAACGAAAGACAAACCATTCATGAAGATATCACTGAGAAATAAGACATTAAAGAACAAAGACGTTGGGAACATGAAAACAGAAAGATTTGGGTTTTCTGGTTTTCTGAATGTTTTTCGGTTTTTAGTTTTTTGAATATTTTTGGGTTTAGCGAAGATAGAGAGTGTATGGAAAGGTTGAGAACTAAGACACCACTATCACGACTATTGCCCCTGGGAAACTTAGAAACTCATGGAGAGGTTTTTAAAGTGTTTATGTATTTTTTCTCTGCTAGAAAACCTTACATCTCCCTTCTGATCGAGGGGGTTTTTATAGTACAAGAAGAGAAGATAAACTAGGCTGTGGTTAAGCCACGCTGCCTGTGCGAATTTTTCTAAAGTTATGAAAGCTATCATATCAGCTTTACAAAAAGTCGTAAAGTCTATGAGCTAAAATGTCATAAAGGCTAAAGCTATCTCGTCTTCTTTTGTCGACGCCTTATCTTCAGTGTATCTTATCGTCCTTCTGTGACAACTTTGTTAAAACCTTATCTCTAGAGAATCTTTGGTGGCCGACACCTTATCTTGAAAATCTTCGTATGATCTTATCTCCAAAGAATCGTCACATGGGCGGCCTGAGTGCGTGCTTGCTGGTCCTTAATTATTTCTTGGACGTTTTCTATACGAGTCCGGATTGTCTGGATCATGGTCTTGTCGCTTGTTGCTGGAGGATGGTCCTGGGCCTGTGTCTGATGATGGTCCTAGGCTTTCGTCTTGAAGATCAACCAAACTTAAGAATTCTTGGGCCAGCTCATCCCAATTTATTCTGTTGTGTGAATAATGATGAAGTGCAAACTGAAGTTCATAGACATGATCTAGAGCTGTGTCTTGGATCCAGGCTTAGATTATTTCTTCGTGGGTCAAATAATGGAATCCATTCTCTTGGCATAATTTCTGTTTCAAGAGTTCTTTACTCGTAAGAGAGTCTTCCCAATCTGAAAAACTGTCATCTACACATAGAGTCAGAGAATGTGGAAGATGTGCAAAATCATCAACTGTGTTAATGGCAACTAGCGATTGAAGTTCTTTATCATAGTGCCAATGTCTGCGAAACAAATAAGATGAATATGTAGTAATGCCAGGGTACTTTGCAAAATTATCCATATGGATTTCAAACCAATTCTTCCACTGAGTTAGTGGTGCAAACCAAGATAATATCTCTGCCAGATATGTATGTGGTTTTCTGTAAGGAGTATATGTATGGAGATTTCCTAATAATTCAAATATTCAAGTATCTCTTTAGTTGGAAATTTCAAGGTAACTGTGTGAGCATGAAAGTAATACCATAAAAACCATTTTAGCTCTATAGGAAAGATGTCAAGCGGATGGATTGGAATAGCCCGTAGGAAAGGGTATCTGGGGTGCATTCCATCCGTTGGAAAGAACATTTGTCCATACTTTCTGAAGATCTGTACCAAATACTTATGCATCATGTCAGAAGTTCTGGATAATAATACTTCAATCTGATCATACCGAATAACTTCTGGAGGAAGTGATGCGTACTCCTGCGGCTTAAATACTTTAGTTGTGAATATAACCTGCAGCTTAGGATGTTCTAACAAAGTAGGATGTGCAATATCAAAAAGTCTGGATAATGAAAACCATTCTGCTAACCTTAGCAGTTGTGCATTTGGTATTTTCTTTTGTTTGAACTTGAGCATTGAGCTGAATGAAGAAAGGTCGCTTTCTACAATGAAGTGATATCCAACCAAGTGAAATTCAAACTTCTTTATACCATTTTTGACTGCAAGTATCTCCTTGATGGCAGAATGGTAATGCTGTTCTGCTTGGTTATTCTTTCTTGATTTATATGCACAGATGTGCTTCTTACCTTCCTTCTCTTCTAACAAGATTGCTGCCCAATAAAGATCATTGGCATCTGTTTGTAACACTCCAACTCCATTTGAAGGAATTTGCAATGGTGGAAGTAGTTGTAACTGTGTCTTGAGATATTGGATTGCCTCTGTCTAGGCTTGTCCCCAAGGCTGAGCATCTTTTTTTAATTGGGCCTCAAGTGGACTTGTATACCTGCTGATTTTAGGCACAAAATCTCTCAAGTAATTCACTGGGAATTTTTGCAGTTCCTGGGCAATATGTGCTCCAAAGTCTCATGTCAAGAAATTCAATTGAAGTTTCAAATAACTTCATCTTTCTTTCTGAAAGCATAATGCCATACTTTTGGAGTATCTCATCAAACTATTTCAACAAAATCTCATGAGATTCTTTGTCAGGGCTGAATAATAGGATATCATCAATATAAATCAGTGTTGAGGGCTAGAAAACACGAGTCATTGCTTTCTGAAATAATGAAGAGGCAGTCTTCAAACCAAATGGTAAGACTATCCATTGGAAATGTCCATTAGGGATACAGAATCCCGTTTTCCATCTGTCATCAGGATGTATGCCTAACTGCCAAAATCCATTCTTAAGGTCAAACTTAGAGAATACCTTGGCTTTGGCTAATGATGAGAACAAGGCTGTCTTGTTAGGTAGTGGGAACTTGTCATCCTGTAAGAAGTGATTCAGAGGCTGATAGGTTATCACTAATCTCTTCTTACTTCTGGCTTGTTCTGACCGTTTGTTCACATAAAACGCTTCGCATGCCCATTGTGAGTTGGAATGCTCTATAAGTCCTTGCTGCAGTAGGGACATGCATTCTTCTTTTGCCAAATAGGAGTCAGTAGGGTTCATACCAGGGCGACTCGCTTTAGTGGGATTGATATCCTTGTTCTGCTTGAATGGCAATCGAATGAAGAAGTCTGGGTTTTGCCATAGAGGATTTGGGCATTTCTGTAGGAATTCAGTATGATTATATGCAAATGATGATTCAAACAATCTACGTACTTGTTCAACTGGTTCAATGGAATATCCTTGTAATTCTGGTGCTTGAAATTTCCTGTGTATCTGATTCCTATGGGCAAAATCCTGAGATTGGGCATTTACTGTAAAAGATCCCAACTTAGAACTAAATCTATGCCAGGTATGTTGGTAGCAATCAAACAAGTTTTGACAGTGCATGTAGGAAATATCATGATTTTCAAAGACTTGGTTTTCAAGTGAGTATATAATGGTTCTCCAGATGCGGCCATGAAAGTTCTCTCTTCTGGCACTAGGAATTCAGGAGGCACTATCCTCGAATTGATCATACTTTCAGAAGCACCTGTATCAATGAAAGCTATTGCCGGTATAGGCCTGTGATATGGTGAAAAGTATATCTGTACCTTCGCATGAGGAGAGACTTCTAAAGCGGCTATAAATGGGATTATTTCTCTGGACTATTCAGAACTTTCCCTGAGTTCTGTGATTGACTCACTGGATGATATCCTTCTAGGATATGAGGCTATGTACGAGAATTTCTCTTGAGATTCCGTAGGGCTTGGATAAGCACTGATCGTACATATCCGTCTATTCTCTTCCTTTGATGAGGAGGATGTATAAGACTCATTTTCAGATCCTGATTCTATATATCCTTCAAGACAACAGACTGTTTGTGAATACGGTTCATCATCAATAGAGAAAATTGATTCAATATCATCATCATGCAATGAAAGACCAGAGAATTGCTCAATTTGAGCAACTAATTTCTTCTGTCCTTTTGGACAGCTTCTTGCAAAATGACCTGTCTTATTGCAAATGAAGCATCTGGAGGACTTCCTTCCAGGGTTTTTCCTTTTCTTAAACCTTAAGTAGCGTTTCCAACGCTGTGGAGGAGTCATGAACTGTTTTGTCCTCTAACCAATTCTTCTGTTATGCCGGTTCTGTTTCCTTCTGATGAGCTTACGCCTTGAAGCCTTAGAACCTACAACTCCTGAACAATCACACAATTCTCGCTTTGTACATTTAATCTTGTTCCTTATTGACTTGTTCTGAAAAACTGCATCAAGTCTTTTGTCTTGTTTCAGGAATCCTTGGATGATTTCCTTCCTTTGACATAGTTCATTGAGACCTAAGTGGATTTCTTGCTGTATCTGTCCTACTGTAAGATCAGTAATCTTCAAATGCTTGTTTGTCAAACTTTTCTCTACCATTGCTAATATCGAAGAAGGTATTGAAGATATAAATACTGGCTTTAAAGAATTGCCTCCAAGATTTATAAACAGGTGTAAAAGTCTCTGGTAGTGTCTGTCAAGATCTTTGAGTTTGTACGAACAACATTTTCTTTGAAAAAACTCTGTTCTCTTTTCCTCTAAAATGTTAGTAGGAATTCCAATGAAATGAGTATAAAGATTACCCATAAATTCTTGAAGGGGAACGCTCATCATCTGTACTTGATTTAGTTCTGGAAACAAACTCCACCAAACAAGGAGGGTTCCTATAAACCTGGAGGTTAGCTCTGCAAGAATGTCAGATGTGTTAAATACTGTCAATTTTTTATGCAAACACCAAGCGTAAAAATCTTGAATACGCTGGGGCCATTTTGTATAAGGAATGTCATCAAAAGTAAACTTGAGGTTAGTGATTCCTTCACTCGTTCTCAAACGAGGCCTTTGTCCTTCTGCAGACTGATCTGAAAGACTTTCATCTATAGGCTCATTAATGACAAGGCCTTGTTTACCTCGGTCAGCCATGAAATCTGAGGTGAATTTTCTGATTCTTCTGATAGACTCTCTTCGTCTATCTCTGGTTTATCTGCCATCAAAATTTGAGGAGAATTTTCAACGTAATAACCAATAGCAGAATTTTCCTCATATGTTGAATTCTGAGAAACATGATCAGTAGATTCTGGTTCTGTATAATTCTCAGAGGGTGTAGAATTAGATGAATCATTTATTGAAACTGAGGCAATGGATGATTTTATCCATTTTGGTAATAATACCGGTGGGTTTTCCTTGAACTGAATCTCCTTTTTCTCCTTGATCATGAGTTGAGGAGTTGGATGAGTAGGACTTGGACTTTGACTTGGAGATCTGTATTGTGAAGACCTGTAATCTGTCGAGGGTCTTCTTTCAGAAGAGCTTTCCTATTTCTTTTTACCTTCGCGAATTTCTTCACGCTTTTTGTCTTTACGCCTTTGTTCGCGTATTAGATCTCTCAATTCAGTCGGGTCTTTTTTCCCAGTTTGTCCGAATATAGGGTGCATGGTGTCTTGTACTTGTGAAATGGGCTGCATATATGGTCTCCCAAAGTTCAAGAAGTCAGAATCATATGGTTTCGACCTTTCAATATTTAAAAAATCTGAATTGTTAGATCTTGGCCTTTTAAAGTTCAAAAAGTCTAACATATTCGGTTTTTCGGGGATCTCCACTTGCCTATCTTTTATCATCTTAATCTGTCTTTTAAGCTTAGCAATCTCAGCATCTAGGTCATATTTGAAATATGAGGGAAATTTACTCCTTTCGAAATTGTCTAATCTTTTATGAATGGTCTGTAATACCTCTTGGGCCTTATCGTGCTGAGTGTCTAGCTCTTCATTCAGGCGTTTTTCTGTTCCTTGTAAATGATCCTGCACAGAGTTTATTTTATGATAAAGGGTATTTAGTGCTGAGTTCTGTACCAGTGCATTCTGGCTTTGCCAGTTGAGGACTGTCTCAGCAACTCTGTTGCGTACTGAATGACCATTTCTGTCAAATTCTGTAGGAATAGGAATCTTCGCAGAATATCAGACATTATCAATAGTATGTTCATCTACAGGAGGAAAGTTAAAACCTGTTTGTCCCATCATCATTACTGTGGGTATTGACGCTGTAGGGACAGGTACCATTTTAAGAACTTCCTGAGCACATGAGCTTGCTGGGTTCTGTAATTTAAATGCTGGTACTAGTGGCTCGACTGTTGGTACTGCCGAAGCAGATACTGATAAAACTACTGGTGTAGCTTCTGGTGGTTATTGGACACTTGGAATTACCTACTGAGAAGGATTTTTCTTTTGTCATTTAACAATATTATTATAGCAAGGTAATACCTTTAATGGTTGCTTTAATGGCCTTTTTGTTCTGGCCATATCCATCAGGAATTGCCAATCACCATAGCTTTCTTGGTGAGCTATGGCTTTCACAACAGGCATCTGGCCTGGGTCATCATTGTACGCGCGCCTTACGGCCTAGCACGCGCGTGGAGGTTCGAATGACCCGAGGATCCGGGCCCGCTCCCCAAGGCCCAACCGGTCGACGTCACGACTCGAGCGTCGGACGCTGCGGAAGGGAATTGGGTGATCCATCCCCGGGTTCCTAACTGGGCCTGCTCGGGCGCTCGCCGACCGTCTCTATTTTCCTAAGAGGCGGCGGGCAAAAGGGGGGGCATGATCCGAAGAAGGAACGTTCGGGAGAAATCGGGAGCGGCTCGTGTCGCCATCACCCATCCAAAATGGCTCCGTAAAAAAAAGTATTATCGTTTAACCTAGGTAAACTATAAGGAGTCGCCACCGACTTAGTTTTGAAAACTGGTTTAAGTCGGAAAACCAGAGTAGGATTCAGGGATTCCTATTTACAAACTCTTACATTCTAACATGCGAAAAAGGAAGTGGCGTTTGCTCCAAAAGATTTGCTTTTGTTTAACGGGTGTTGGACCCGATCCGGGCATGACTCCGGACTCTTGTCAATGTTTTACGGGGGTTGGACCCGATTTGGGCTTTTGGGCCCGAACTCGTATTTGTTGATAGCAAACAACATGCGACAATAAACCTATGAGTCTAAGGCATGCGGCCAAGCACAAACTTTTATTTAGATCAAAGGGGACGGGGAAGGATGGTCACCATGGGCCTACGCACTTGGGCACACGGCCTGTTACATGTGGAAATAATGAAAAACAGGAGGCCCGCACCTCCTTTATGTACCTGAGGCCCGCCCGAATGGCTTTACATCGGTCGGGCTCGTCAGTTGAGGCAGCTTTCGAGATGTGCTTCCACCATGGGTTTCCTCGTGCGCCTCTAATCTTCGAAATTCATTTTGTCGAACTCCCGTGAAGCTCGATTGATTTTCATGCAAATCAAACTAGAATGCGATGGTCGGAAAATTCTAATTGAATATTTGAAACAATTAAAATTAACTATTGTAAGTCGGAGTGAGACTTACGGGGCGTTGTGTGGCCCGTTTATGTCGATCTTCCGCGATGTCGAAAGATAACTGGGCGTTGTGTGGCCCGTTGATATTGATCTTCAGTGACGTCGAAAAATGGATGTCCCCTGGTGATGAATTCCTCGTTATTTTACATGCAAAACAAAGGAAAGGAGAGCGATGCACAAAGCCTTAGTATCGATTAAATTTGAACGAAATTCAATCGATTTGAATAAGTAAGGTATGACTTACCGTTTGAGGGTGAGGAATCGAGTCAACTTGTGATCTTTCGAGAAAACCCCAAATAAATAGCTAGAGAAGTTCCATGTCCGGTCCGTTGATTCATACATGTTATGAATCCTACGAGAGTGAAGGAATATTGAAAGTAGAATGTTCGAAACATATGACCAAAGAGACAAACATAAGTAGTTACGCCGTCGAAAGAATAAGAAGCTAACCATTCATATAGGTAAAGAGATTAATGACAAGCATGTTTGTCAAATTTGACGAAAAAATCTAATGGTGGGATCCTATTCCACGAGGCAAAGAAAAGATTGGCTAATCTTAGAACGTTTACTCAAATTGTGACAAATGGACGATGGTTAAAAAATTCATAACTTGCCGTAAACTTCTCCAAAATTTATGAAATTTTATTAGAAACTAAAAAGCTTAAATATAATCTATTATGTCAAAATTTAGGAAAAACTAACATGTGCTGTGCTGCCAGTAAAGCAAAGAGTGGGGCTGTTCAAACTGGACATGTTCCAGTCGGACAGCTTACTAGGGTGAGCTTGACCCCCGTTGACCGTGTGTTGAAGTTGCTCAAAATGAGAAATGTAAAGCACGAAAGGTGTAAAAGATTTAATTTTCTAACTTTATGTTCCAATTTTAGTCCATTCGGATTTTATATGACCAAGTTATGACTTCTGGTGCACAGACTACTCATCCTACCGCTGGAAGCCAAGAGTCAAGGGAGGGCAACGACATTTTTCTAAGGTGAAATGACGTTTTTGTATCCGCTGCACTCCGCTAATGATTTGACCAGATTTTGTTGCTTTAATGAAAATTTTCAAAACAAGAAAGATTTAGGCAAATAAAATTGGTATCTAATGCAATAAATTTCAGGTGAAATGGAGGCTTGGTGTTAAAGTTGTGTCGAGAAAACGAATCAGCCTTCCTGCTCGTGTGCAGACCGAGGCTAACTCATAGTCCAACTTTCAATAGACGAAACCCAACCGAAGAGACCTCGAATGAAGAAGTTCAAAACATAAAAGTTTTAGATAACTTAAGTGGGAAGTGATACAAAGTAATTTCATGCAGATCCAAGCTGTACGGACAAAGTTATGTCCAACGGAGTGCGACTGCTCGTGGATGCACGAAACAGGTCAGTTTTATTCGTTGACGTACAAGGATAAAAAAACGTCGGTTAAACATATTCTTTTGGGAAAGTGATCAACCTGAAAATTGTTTCTCATTAATAAAGGAATCCAAAGAGTCTAAAATCATCTCAATCCATGTACTGAGAGAAGACTTATGCATAAACTATGAAGCAATGACAGCAGCGACAGCAGCGACGGGCTTCGCAAAATTCAGCAGGCGTCCATCTAAAGAGTCGGCCATAACTCTGGCTACACATGCTTGATTTAAATGAATAAGTTATCCACACGACCAGGAGAGAGAGAGGAAGAGGATAGATGTGATTAAGCTCGATTCTGTCGCTGGACGGAAGAGGAGCGCCTACAGAAGTGAACTGCGACATCATGCTTCGCGATTTCCGGCCTCCGACCATTCCGAACTCGCGAATAACAGTGTATTCATGAAATTAACACCAAAACAGGAGTAGACAGAATACGGTTAGTGTAACGGACATCATGGGTATTCATTTATTGAGTTGCACGAGTGAGACTGAAAACTAACCGAGGGGTTGCCTCGCCCCGGGATTGCCCGGGGGGAAAGAAGGACGTCGGGAGTCCGTTAGGGGGCTTCCTTTGAGCCAGTTCTTGTCCATACTTGGATTGTGGCTTAGACAGGAGGATGCCTGGAGAGGAGAGTATTGGCTGCAATAAGACGATAGACGTTGGGAGGCCTTGGCTCGTCCGCAATGGAGGGGGAAAGTCATTGGCTCCGATTTGTGTACGTCGGGGAGGAGTTGGCCTCCGGTTGCATGTGATGAAGGAGGAGTTGGCCTCCGATTCTCGGAGGGGTGGAGCGTATGAGGGTGAGATGTCTGATTGTCCTGATTCTCTGATAATTGTCTGAAAGGGAATGGGAATGATTTGTCTCTCATGAAGGAGAGGATTCCAGAGATCCTGATTGATTTTTTTCTTATTTTTTTACGTGTGATTGTATGATTATCTAATTGGAGATTGTTTGAAGAAAAATATCTAGGTTCAGAGACGATCGTTTCTTTCCCAATTCTCCACTTTTGATTTCTTTTTTTTTTTAATTGCCCGATTGCCAAATTTATTGATTGCCCCAAATTATTATTTTTTTCCAATTTGGGGTATTACAGTTGCCCCTCTTTGCGAGATAATCTTGAAAGGATTTTCTCGCAAAGACTTTTAATACCCCAAATTATGGATCAGGGTATCCTTGATAGACATGTTCTTTGGGGCTTCATCAAGAAACATGTTAGTAATAAATGTATCCCCATGAAATACGGAGTAATCAAACATGTATGATTAAGACATTCATGTATGCCATGCTTTGTTTTAACAAAGTCTATTTGAATGCTTCATAGCGAGGTTGGAGAAGGGCTTATGACTTTTCTCACGGCTCACTCTTATTTTTGAAAGCTGTCTGGGTGAGATTTCAGAATTCATTTGACTTGGATGCTCATGTACGGTCGAAGGAGTCTTTGTATGGTTATAATGTGGGTTTGACATAAGGCCTTTTGGTTGAGGTTCGAAATTCTTTGTTTTGGGAAATGAATCTATGGACCTCATCGGGAGCTGTTGGACCATAGAAGTTTCACCGTCCAAGCGAATTCTCCACCTTCCAGATGGCATGCCAGCTGAAACACTCCGTTGGGGACTGATGAAGGTTTCACTGGTGACATTTGATGATCCACTTTGAGGATGCTTTTCTCCTTGATTTGCTTGAGAGATGTTTTTACTGGTGATTGCCAATGATCCACTTTGGAGATGTTTTGCTTCCTCATATGTAGAAAACACTTGCTCTTACGACCGTCTATGTCGGCCATGGTACTTTTTTTTTTTATTCTGTGCTTCGCTTTTTTAAAGACTTTGGTCTTTGCGCTGACTCTGCTTTTTCTTTACTAAACTATATGGATTTGCTCCATTTTCTTTCTCTCATTGATTTTGTGGGAGATGCTTTGGACTCCTTATGAAATTGTTTGAAGATGCTCTGTCCTTGGGAGCGACTCGACTGGAGTGCATGTCCGTAGATGGTGCTTCTTTGCTTGAACCTTGAGGAAGTGTGACCACTCGATGCTCTCGGTTTCTGACTACATGATCTCTATTTACCTTAGTGTGAGGCGGTCCTTAGACTCAGAGGGAGTAGTGTATATAGAAACTTCGACTTTGGCTCGGAAGGGCTAGCAATGGTTAATATTTTGTGTTTAGGGTAGAGAATGAATGCTCGATCTCATCCCAATGGTTAATTTTTTGTCCGTCCGGACGCTTGTTTGTGAACCCTCATGGTGTTTGCACTCATCTCATTGGGTAAGTGTTTAGGAATGGGCTTGCCTTCTCCATTCTCGCACAGAGGCATTCTTATTGTCAAAAATCTTTTAAAATTGTATGCAAAAGGGCACACAAATGCTTAAGAAGTGAATATGTTTCGGTACGCAAACCTCTTTAGAGACGTCGTACTAAGGTGGTGCTCTTGTGCAAGCTTCGCGGGGAAAGTGTTTGCATTTTCATGCCCTAGTCATGATCCTTGAGATTAGACTCGGAACGGCTTCCACCCGACCACCCACGCCGTTGCCTAAGAGTTTGTACTGTACTGTGCGGAGTCCATGTGCCTACACAGTTGACAACAGACGGCGGTGAAGTTAGCTCATGTATTCCGACTCTCGCTTGGGGAGATTATAATAAAGTTGGGTATTTGATAGGGATATGAGATGAATATGCCCATCTCGATGGTCGTTCTGGAAGAATATGCTTGTATATTCTATTCTTGTTGAGGAATGCGGTGTTTGTAACCGACTCCAGCTGGGGAAATGGAGGTATGACTCCGTCTGGGAAATGATAAGAAATTTGTTAGAGAGTAGTGTAGATGATACTCCCTTTCGATATGATCATCCCTGGTGACAACAAAGGCAATCTCGAAGCATTGGTTCGAAATCTTCAACCCGACCGCCCACGCCTTTGTTCGTAATGCAAGATGTTCATGTACTTCTCTTATTATGTTTCGTCATTGCGTCTTTGTCCGTAGGAATCAAAGGATTGACAAAATCGTTACTCTTGCCTGATGTCTGTTGTGTAAGGATGCTCATGTACCTATCAAATAGATGGCGAGAAACAAGTAAGTTCATGTGACTTGTTTCTGTTAGAGTAAGAATAAAGTTTGCTCATGTAACTTCATTTGTAATAAAAGTGAAGTAGAGTTTTGGTACTTCCCTTTCGTATGGTTTCGTCATTGCGTCTTCGTCCAATGGAATTGAAGATTTGACGAAATGGCTACTCTGATTTTGTATCCGTTGTATAAGGTTGCTCATGTACCTATCAAACAGATGAAAAGGAAACAAGTATATTTGTACGACTTGATTCTTTTTAGAGTAGAAATGAAATTTGCTTCATGTAATTTCGTTTATAAGAAAGGTAAAGAAGTGTTATGGTACTTCCCCTTTTGTGTTTGTTTCGTCAGTGCGTCTTTATTCGATGGAATCAAAGGATTGACGAAATGATGCTCTGGTCTCGCATCCGTTGTATAAGGGTGTTCGTCTACTTCCTTTTTGTGTAATTTCGTCAGTGCATTTTCATCCGTAGGAATCGAAGGATTGACGAAATTGAGACAAGACTTTGGCTTGAAGCTTTGCCACCCTGCCACCCTCGCCTTTGTCATAGGAGTTTTGTACCATTCGTGTGAGGAGCTCTTGTACCTGCCCACGAGTCAAAGGACGTAAATGAAATAGGCTCATGTAATTTCGTTTGACTTGATGAAGAGAGTAATAATTGTGTGATTTTCCCTTTTCATATTTATTGTCAGTGTTCTTTGCCCCAGTTGATTCCTTTGGGATAGAAGAAGTTCGCTGATGAAGGTTGTTTTGAAGCTTTGGTTTGGAACTTCATCGTTTGTCTTTATTGTCTGCTTAGGATGCTAGTGTACTCCCTTTCATGTAATTTATTGTCTTATTTATGACGAATGTTGTTTCGAAGCTTGCTTTTGAAAGTTGTCTTGATTGTCATGATAGGATGTTGTTGTACCTACATGTAACAAGGACAAAAACAAGTAGGCTTATGTGACTTGTTTTTACTGAGAATTATTGATCGAGGAACGAATACTCCCTTCATGTATGTCGTTATTTTGATAACGAAGGTTGTTCAAGATTTTGGCTCGAAACTCTTCTATCTGGCCACCTTCGCCTTCTCGTCCGCCGAAGTTGTTTGTGTGCCTATGAGACAGCCAAAGGGCAAAACGGTAAGTTCATGTAACTTGTTTTGCTCTTAAAGCGTTTGTTAAGGAACATATACTCCCTTTCATGTTATTTGTTGTTTTGTCAACTAAGAGTTATCCAAGACTGCTCAGTCTCGTCCCAGGATAGATTGGAGATATTCCCCAGGATCGCTTGGAGATATGCCCATGATCACTCAAAGATTTGCCCAGGATCGGTCAGGAATTTGCCCTAGGATCACTCGGAGATTTGCCAAAGGACCGGTCGGGGATTTTCCCTACGATCGCTTGGAGATTTGCTCCAAGATCGGTCGAGGATTTGCCCTAGGATAGCTCGGAGATTTGTCCCGGATTATTCTCGTGTTGTCGTCGTCGTTGTTTTACCAACGAAGACTGTTTCGAAACTTTGGTTCAAAACTTTTCCACCCTACCACCCTCGCCTTCGTCGTCTGTCTAAGGTGTTCATGTACCTATAAGACAAGCCGAAGGGCAAAACAAGTAAGCTCATGTAACCTGTTCTGCAAAGAAAGTATTAGTTGAAGAATGAGTAATCCCTTTCATGTAGATCGTCGTTTTGTTGACAACGAAGGGTATTTTGAAGCTTTGGCTCAAAACTGTTTCAAGGCTTTGGCTCGAAAGTTTACCACCCTGCCACCACGCCTTCGTCGACATGCGACAAGGGTTAAAGTAAGTGAGCTCGTGTAACTTATTTTTCAAGGAAGTATTGATCAAGGAATAGATACTCCCTTTCATGTGTTGTAATGTCGAAGAGTGTCTGCGTTGAGTGCTTGTGGCAGTTTTTCTTCGTTAATATGGTTGTTTTCTTGAAAGGGTGTGCTTAACAGGGAACGATCCTTTGTAATTTCAGAGTAAATTGTCTTCTGGAATCTTTTGCGTTCCGCAAGATCTGTCTGAGAATGTTGTCATCCAGTCGATTATCCTTGGATGTGCATTGTTGATTGCCCGTTGAGATGGGTCTGGGGTGGTAACTAGCCTCTCATGTGGTGGGCTTTCTCCTTGGGACGAGCTCCAAAGTGTTAGTAATTGAATTTCTGCTGGATTGATCACTTAGGTACCGTGGATGAGGTTGATGAGAGTTGCCCTAGTCCAAGTACGCGTCATCGTGGTAGATTGCATGTCCATAGGTGTAATGGGAAGTTGTTATGTAAGCGTTGCCCCAGACGATTTATCTTCTATTGGGATGCCCCGGTGTTGGCGGTTTGAATATCGGTGGCCCCCGCTAGACATGTTTTGAGTTGTTGGAAGGCGGGTAACGCAAATGGGAGCTTCTGAAGCTGATCAAGTTGTGTATTTGCCGTCTCTTGAATCTGGTGTTTTTTGTCGTGGGGATGCTTTGAATCCGGCGTTCGTCGAGTTCTTGTTTTCATAGAAACAATGAGGTTGAATATCCGTAGAAGTCGAGTGATCATATTTGAAGGTTGATTGATTGTAGGTGTCATGATCTCGCGAGGTCATTGTGAAGGCGGGGTTTGCCTCTTGTGCCTTTGCTGTAGATCGATGCTTGTGTTGTATGCTGGGGAATCGTCTTTGTTTGGAATAGAAGTTTTTGTTGGTGCCGAAGTTGTGCCGACTGATGACGTAGTGGAATCGCTTTTGTTTCCTTGAAGCAGTTTTCGGATTAGTAGGGGCATTATGGGCTCGTCATTAGCTCCGATGTTGACTGCGGTTGGCTGGTGAGATGTAACCTCCTTGGGGTTTTCATGTTGTTGTAGATTCGACTTTGAACTTTGGTAGCCGTTGAGTGATCTTTGGTGTTCGTGCTTGGCTTTGTACTTTTGTAGCCGTTGATATCAATTTGGGCTCATGTCGTTTGACGCACGACTTTGGACCTTGGTAGCCGTAATGGAAACTTTGGTCTTCATGTTGTTAGATGTTCGACTTTGGGCCTTGGTAGTCATCGATAAATCCTTGGCATTTTTGTGCTTGTAGATTTGTAATGTCATGCTTTGTCCCTAGTCCCGTTCGAGGAGCCATGATGAAGAATTAAACCTCGGAAGGAAAATAGAGAGAATGTTTAGATTAGTATCAGCAATAATGTAATCGATGCATGATAAATTTGTGATGATACTTAATCGCACTCGTATGCAGAAAAGTATGCATTATGTACTGCAATTGTAAATGAGACGTAGTGATGCAATGGAGCGATTACTGTGAATGACATGATAATGTAACTACTGCAAATACATGACTGCAGTAAGCAATAAATAGGTAAGGAGGGAGAAAAGAGGATTCTTGAGGTCCTCTATGATTAACCCAAACCGCCTCAAAACAAGTAGTGTTAGCTCTACAGTTTATCGCAGGCAAAGCGTACCTGAGACCTGTCCCTGCACAGGTAGTAGTCACTTAGTAACAAACAAATGCATATGCGGCGTCTGGTACCTGTAACGAAAAAAACAATGCTAGACTCTCGGATGAAGGCTTCTAAACCTCCTTCGGACAAAACGAGGCGGGTCCCGGTCCATAGCCTACTAGCCGCAGAAAGCAGCGAGGCCGTGCCTTTCGGTGACCCCCTAAAATCCTAGTCCCGAGTATAGGAACTCACCTAGACATGCCTAGGAAAGCGGTAAACAAACACAACCATGAGAGCAAACAAAGGGCACCGAGCCAAGCAAGTACATGCACAAACAAAAAACTCCTCCCCACATGTGGATTGAAAATGTAAGAGCGTTCGAAAAGAATCCACATGTGGAGTCCCCAGCGGAGTCGCCATCCGGGATGTACACGCGCCTTTCGGCCTAGCACGCGCGTGGAGGTTCAAACGACCCGAGGATCCGGGCCCGCTCCCCAAGGCCCAACCGGTCGACGTCACGACTCGAGCGTCGGACGTTGTGGAAGGGAATTGGGTGATCCCTCCCTAGGTTCTTAACTGGGCCTGCTCGGGCCCTCGCTGATCGTCTCTATTTTCCTAAGAGACGGCGGGTGAAAGGCGGAGCATGATCCGAAGAAGGAACTTTCGGGAGAAATCGGGAGCAACTCGTGTCGCCATCACCCGTCCAAAATGGCTCCGTAAAAAAAAGTATTATCGTTCAACCTAGGTAAACTATACGGAGTCGCCACCGACTTAGTTTTGAAAACTGGTTTATGTTCGAAAATCAGAGTAGGATTCGGGGATTCCTATTTACTAACTCTTACATTCTAACATGCGAAAAAGGAAGTCGCGTTTGCTCCAAAAGATTTGTTTTTGTTTAACGGGTGTTGGACCCGATCCGGGCATGACTCCGGACTCATGTCAATGTTTTACGGGTGTTGGACCCGATTCGGGCTTTTGGGCCCGAACCGTATTTGTTGATAGCAAACAACATACGACAATAAATCTATGAGTCTAAGGCATGCGGCCAAGCACAAACATTTATTTAGATCAAAGGGGACGGGGAAGGATGGTCACCATGGGCCTATGCACTTGGGCCCACGGCCCGTTACATGTGGAAATAATGAAAAACAGGAGGCCCGCACCTCCTTCATATACCTGAGGCCTGCCCGGATGGCTTTACATCGGTCGGGCTCGTCAGTTGAGGCAGCTTTCGAGATGTGCTTCCACCATGGGTTTCCTCGCGCGCCTCCAGTCTTCGAAATTCGTTTTGTCGAACTCCCGTGAAGCTCGATTGATTTTCATGCAAATCAAACCAGAATGCGGTGGTCAGAAAATTCTAATTGAATATTTGAAACAATTAAAATTAACTATTGTAAGTTGGAGTGAGACTTAGGGGGCCCGTTGATGTCGATCTTCCGTGATATCGAAAGATAAGAGGGCATTGTGTGGCCCGTTGATATTGATCTTCAGTGACGTCGAAAAATGGATGTCCCTTGGTGATGAATTCCTTGTTATTTTACATGCAAAACAAAGGAAAGGATAGCGATGTACAATTCAATCGAATTGTATCGATTAAATTTGAACGAAATTCAATCGAATTGGATAAGTAAGGTATGACATACCGTTTTAGGGTGAGGAATCGAGTCAACTTGTGATCTTTCGAGAAAACCCCAAATAAATAGCTGGAGAAGTTCCATGTCCGGTCCGTTGATTCATGCATGTTATGAATCCTATGAGAGTGAAGGAATATTGAAAGTAGAATGTTCGAAACATATGACCAAAGAGACAAACATAAGTAGTTACGCCATCGAAAGAATAAGAAGCTAACAATTCATATACGTAAAGAGATTAATGACAAGCATGTTTGTCAAATTTGATGAAAAAAATCTAATGGTGGGATCCTATTCCACGAGGCAAAGAAAAGATTGGCTAATCTTAGAACGTTTACTCAAATTGTGACAAATGGACGATGGTTAAAAAATTCATAACTTGTCGACTCCAAAATTTATGAAATTTTATTAGAAACTAAAAAGCTTAAATATAATCTATTATGTCAAAATTTAGGAAAAACTAACATGTGCTGTGCTGCCAGTAAAGCAAAGAGTGGGGCTGTTCAAACTGGACATGTTCCAGTCGGACAGCTTATAGGGGTGAGTTTGACCCCCATTGACCGTGTGCTGAAATTGCGCAAAATGAAAAATATAAAACATGAAAGTTGTAAAAGATTTAATTTTCTAACTTTATGTTTCAATTTTAGTCCATTCGGATTTTATATGTGTAAGTTATGACTTCTGGTGCACAGACTACTCATCCTGTCGCTGGAAGGCAAGAGTCATGGGAGGGCCTTGTATTCTCTGAATTTTTAGACCCACCAGATTGAACCGAATGTAAAAACTCAAAAGAAGAAAGTTGTAGAAAACTGAAATATGGTACTAGAAACATCAATTTTATAAAATTCCAATGCGTGGTTTGAAAAATAAATAATTTTCTTTTAGTAGTATTTGTCTGCTGCAAGGTGCAATGACGTTTTTGTGTCCGCTGCACTCCGCTAATTATTTGACCAGATTTTGTTGCTTTAATGAAAATTTTCAAAACATGAAAGATTTAGGCAAATAAAATAGGTATCTAATGCAATAAATTTCAGGTGAAATGGAGACTTGGTGTTAAAGTTGTGTCGAGAAAACGAATCAGCCTTCCTGCTCGTGTGCAGACCGAGGCTAACTCATAGTCCAACTTTCAATAGACGAAACCCAACCGAAGAGACCTCGAATGAAGAAGTTCAAAACATAAAAGTTTTAGATAACTTAAGTGGGAAGTGGTACCAAGTAATTTCATGCAGATCCAAGCTGTACGGACAAAGTTATGTCCAACGGAGTGCGACTGCTGCCTCGTGGATGCACGAAACAGGTCAGTTTTATTCGTTGACGTTCAAGGATAAAAAATCAGTTAAACATGTTCTTTTGGGAAAGTGATCAACATAAAAATTGTTCCTCATTAATAGAGGAATCCAAAGAGTCTAAAATCATCTCAATACATGTATTGAGGGAAGACTTATGCATAAAATATGAAGCAATGACAGCAGCGACGGGCTTCGCAAACTTCAGCATGCGTCCATCTAAAGAATCGGCCATAACTCAGGCTACACATGTTCGATTTAAATGCATAAGTTATCCACATGACCAAGAGAGAGAGAGGAAGAGGATAGACCTGATTAAGCTCGATTCGGTCGCTGGACGGAAGAGGAGCGCCTACAGAAGTGAACTGCGACATCATGCTTCGCGATTTCCAGCCTCCGACCATCCCGAACTCGCGAATAACAGTGTGTTCATGAAATTAACACCAAAACAGGAGTAGACAAAATACAGTTAGTGTAATGGATGTCATGGGTGTTCATTTATTGAGTTGCACGAGTGAGACTGAAAACTCACCGAGGGGTTGCTTCGCCCCGGGATTGCCCGGGGAGAAAGAAGGACGTCGGGAGTCCGTTAGGGGGCTTCCTTTGAGCCAGTTCTTGTCCATACTTGGATCGTGCTTTGACAGGAGGATGCCTGGAGAGGAGAGTATTGGCTGTAATAAGACGGTTGACGCTGGGAGGCCTTGGCTCGTCGGAAATGGAGGGGGAAAGTCCTTGGCTCCGATTTGTGTACGTCGAGGAGGAGTTGGCCTCCGGTTGCATGTGATAGAGGAGGAGTTGGCCTCCGATTCTCGGAGGGGTGGAGCGTATGAGGGTGAGACGTCTGATTGTCCTGACTCTCTGATAATTGTCTGAAAGGGAATGGGAATGATTTGTCTCTCAGGGAGGAGAGGATTCCAGAGATCCTGATTGATTTTTTTCTTTTTTTTTTACGTGTGATTGTATGTTTATCTAATTGGAGATTGTCTGAAGAAAAATGTCTAAGTTCAGAGATGATCGTTTCTTTCCAAATCTCCAGTTTTGTTTCCCTTTTTTTTTAATTGCCCGATTGCCAAATTTTTTGATTGCCCCAAATTATTATTTTTTCCCAATTTGGGGTATTACAATCATCATCGTCACTGTCACTGTCTGACTTTGGAAGGTTACGTGACCGATGAGCTGATTTCTTCTTTCTTGAGGAGTAATCATCCTCTTCTGGCTCTTCATAGCAATCGCAATCGTTGTTGCGAACATCCCAATAACAGTGATTCGAGTAGGGGTCCTCAGAGAGGTAAAACTCTTTTCCCTGTCCATCAAAAGAGTGAATAATCTTATTCAGGGAATCAGGTTTCTTACGTCTTGGTACGGATTGGACCATAAACATTGTTGGGAATATGGACGGCATGGCTGCATCCTTTTCATGCGATCTATCAAACTTGATCGTCACAGATCCATCTTTCTCCTTGATGAATCTTGAAGTGTTGGATCTAACATGGGGTGAATTAATGTTTATCACTTTTTCGCCCTTTCTTAGCGTATGCGAAAGCGTACTGTGTTACAGTAAGCATTTCTTATAAGTGAGGTCGGCTCGCTATAAGTGTTATGATTTTGATCGTTAGATACTCGTATGGAGGTAAGCACGATCGTAAGGGACATAGTTGTTTTATAGTGGTTCGGCTTTAATCTACCTACGTCCACTTTCCACCGTAGAGGTGATTCCACTATATAAATATAATGGGTGCAAATGAACCTCAACAAGTGAGATTTAAAGCCTGTTGGAATAGGATTGCACTAAGAGGGGGGTTGAATTAGTGCCTTAAGAGTTTTGACACTTTTTCGATTGTGTCTGATTACAGAAGGGGTGCTCTGTCAAATTACAGAAACTGGATCTACTATATAGATTACCAGTTCTGATATATATCGTCTTATGTGTAAATGACAAAAACTTATAATGGTTCGAAAAACAAGTCCACACTCCCGGCACTCACCACTATTAGGGCATATTCACCATATGATGATAAAGGGAAGTTACAAATGCACGCTTCTATCAAAAATGTGACTAACCACTTGCATGTACACACATAACTAACTCAACCCGTACGTAACCGACGTGACTGACTCCAGCTCCTCACTGAGCCCGTGGCTTGACGGCTACCACCTGCCTTTGTGGCGTCACGGCTACCATCTACCCTTGCACACACAGTGTGACTAACAACCCAGAACAAGAAAGACAGCTACAAAACAAACAATCTGCAGCCACAGAAGAAACACTCTCTAAACATGAGATCAGCTCGGTGAAAGAACAATAGATGCTCTAAACTTTTGCAACAATGAAGGGACAAAGGTTTCTGGTAAGCTCTCAGGTAGAACGACGAATTGGAATTAAGGATTCACTCTTGCTTATAAGCTTGTTTACATATGAAGCTTCCTAATCAATCATGAGAGCTAGTTGATATCTTGTCATTTGCTCCAAGATTCGATCATGTAGGATAGCTTCCAATAATATAAACATTATCCACAAAACTTAGATAAATAAATAAGACTTCAATCAAGGATAGCGTATTTCGCACAGAGGCTATTTTCTACAACAACAGAACCAACACTTTTCCGTATATGGACTTGACATTGGGATTGATTCGTTTCCTTTATATGAAAACATTCCCACTGTAAAATATTTTTAACCGACAAGGGAGATTTCAACCTGATTAAGTCGTGGCCAAATTCCATAATCATAGATTTACTTTAGTTTGGAAATATATCTCACGATATTTTTTCAAATTAACTTAAAGAGTGATCTTGACAAATAAGTCAAATCAAGAAGTGAATCTAGATTTAATTCCTTAGTTAATTCAATAAGAATTAACTTTAGGTCGTATGAGATCATTATCTCATGTACTCGCTTAAATAATAATATCCAACAAGGAAATTGTCATTCACAGAAGTGTCATTCTGTAACTCGTTGTAAGTACTCCAGCAAGAAGAGTTATAGCATCTGTGGCACAGAAACTCATCTCTACAATAGAGATAGTGGACTCGATAATAGATCTTGTCCCGAGAACACCATTTCTGATGACTAGATCGTTTCCTCTGTTGAAGTCCTCCACATAACTCTTTTACATATTGCTCATATAATAGTGAGCGGCTTCTACACTCGAAGGGTTGTTCTTCTGTACACTTAAATAGCACATTAGCAATATATAACATTTGTCATTATCAAAACCAGATTATGTAAAAAAAAAAATCCTTTATAAGAGAAGATCATTCCTGGGCAACGATCAGCTCCTCACAAAGTGGACGTCTTCTCGTTTCTAGCAGAATGGTGCTCGCACTCAGAGTTGATTGCTTAAAGGATTTCCACACAGCTTTTGTCTCTTCACAAGATGAGCCTGTAAGCACTCAAGAGACAACCACAGAGTCAGAGAACAAAAAAGATAAAAGACGTTGGTTCCTCATACAGCGAAACCTGACTTCTAACACAACGAAGTCGGGGTATCCGTCCTACACTCAGTTCGGACGTGCACGGTTATCACAGTCGTGACTCACTGTACAGTACACCTAGTGTCTAGGGGTGGAATTTTCAGCTCTAGCGGTTCGCACGCAACTTGGTCTACTGTCCCTCTGTATTAGGAGGTCTAGACTTCGGCACAGCACCCCTGTGCACAGGAGGACCTCTTTCCACTCCGGCGGCGTTCCCAACTCTTGCTCTACCCTGCAGGCACGAGACCTCTGGCGCGCACCCACAAGTGCGTATCTAACTACTCAAACTCCGTAGGTTCGAGACTTCCATACGAAAAGACACGACAAGAACGACTTCTTGTCGATGGGTCAGCAATTGGTTACTGCAATCAGAACGGGTCACTTAGCTTCACTCAAACGATTCGCCAGCTGCTCGTTGAACGCACCGAGGATACACAGTCCCTTCATGACGACCAAGGTGGCACATAGCCCTTGGCACTCCCACACGCAGTTTGCAAGAGGTAAGAACAGGCAATCACTTAGCACTTTCCGTTCTCCACGGATTACACAACTCGCACAGCTCCTCAAAGCTTCATAAAGATCACACAAGCTTTGGACAACCACACAGACAACACAGATGCACAAAGGTTTTTTTATCTGAGAGGCTTGTCTGATTTTTATGGGGAAATCATCGTGGGAGGTGTCGAGTCTTGATTTGTTTCCAAAATTACAGTCAGATCTGAGTAGATGCCTACTCAACGGTCGTTGCGCCCGAGAAAGAAAGTCCTTAAATAGTAACTTCCCTTGATTAATCTATCTCATCCGAATGAGAAGATTTACTTTCATGTTTTATAAATTAATCGACCTAATGATAATCTTATGAGATCAATTATTAAAATCAACTAAATAATCAAGATTATTTGATCTAACAATTTGTCTCTTTGCAACGTAACATTGCTGCAGATGATCAGAAACTTCCACAATAAAATATTTTGTTTCCAAATCTTAACTTGAAAAGGTAATATTATAATTTTGAGTTACCTAAACAGATGATTTGGAAGGTCCAAACCATGTTCAACGAATTTAGACATCTCACGATATATTCTGAATTAATTCAAAATATAAAATAAATATAAATATTTATTGCCATATATTTAGAGAGTAAGCGTGACAAGACAGTAGCAGCATACTGTTCACGCTAGTTATGGATCAGTAACACTTTGCTCGAGCTCATCGCCAAAGATAGGCTTTTTCTTATTAATGAAATTAATTAAAAGGATTTTGATTAACTTCCATAATTATATGCTTTATAATCATAATTATTGTAAGATATATTCTAAATTAAATTAGAATATTTAGAACATCCAGATAATAATTAAACATCGAATTAATCTGAACAATTCAAAATACCAATTAATTTCAATAGTTTATTCTGGAAAATTAATTATTTTCACGTTTACAAAAGGAGAAACGTAGTATTACAGCGACACCTTACTGTAACGCGACATTACATTCCTCAAGCGCATCATCAAAGACAAGAGAAGTGTTACAGCAACACAATGCTATGATTTTATAACATAGCTTCTCAAGCTCATCATCAAAACCATAGTTAACGATAAGATTGTGGTTCCTAATTCTTTAATGTATCGTTGCGTGTCTTAATATTTAAAAAAAGAAGAAGAAAAACCGGTGCATATAAATAGTTTTGTTGTGGTGAAACCCTAACAAGATTGTGAGACCATGGGCAACCCATACACCAACCGGGAGATCAAATTCAGAAACAAGTCGTCCGGAGTAGTGTGCGTGACCGCGTACCTCCAGAACACGGCGGGCGAGAGGCTCTTGACGGGATGTGAGTACACACTAAGGGCCGGCGAAGAAAAGTCAGTTCTACTTGGCTTGCAAGGAATGGTTGCAGAAGCACAAGCCAAGCGCAAACATTAGGATCTATAGCATGAAGGTGGTGGCATACTATAAAGACAGGTAGGACATGGCCTCATGGACGGATATCCCTAGAGGCAAGCTCCAAAAGCACTCTTCATTGAGATCGTGAAGGACGGCGACGATGGGCTAAAGATCAAGAAGAAGGGTCGAATTTTTAGTTGCACTTGAATTTTTTTTTTTCAAATTTAGTGTCATGGAACATCTTGGTGATATGCATCATAATTTTATGATTTTTGTTAGTCATAAGCCGAGTATTTCTTGAAAAAAATTCTTGCTGTGCTGAATTTACTGCTATTTTATTCCAAATTAAACTTGAGTTGAGTTCGAATTGAATTATTAGTTCATCAATAGAGGCTTGGTTGATTCGGACCTAAAGCCAGTTCACAAAAAAATCTTAAAATCAAAATAAATCATGTGTTATAGTTAGGGGTTATGTGTAAAATGATTGGATATGAAGGGATAAGTTGCTAGCAGAACGTAGATTATGTACGGCCAACGACCTTTTGTAGGGTAGAAGAAACCTTCTGTAGAGCTGCTGCTCCGGACGAATATTTGATGGAATTCAAGTGTTTAGGCTGCAAACTATTTTCTCCTTCATTCCTTTCAAATTGTTACACACTCCTCTATATATATGAAGGAGTAGAAATCCAAATGACAATAGCAATCGCTACCTTATATGACAAATTTAATGATCTACTTGAATGCTCTACTTAATGACAATTTTTCGTTAGCAAACTTGTATTTAATTGGATCATAAATTACCTTCAACACTCCCTGTTAATTTATTATCTTCAAGAAGTCTTTGAAAGTCTTAAACCTTTTTCCGAAGACACCGTCTTTGTAAGAACATCTGCTGGTTGATTATGGGTGCTGATGAACTCTAGAAGTGTCTCCTTCTACGAACCATCTCTTTGATGAAATGATGACGAAGTCCTATGTGCTTCGTCCTTGCATGGAAAACTGGATTCTTAGTCATAGCAATTGTAGATTGGTTATCATAGAAGATTGTTATTGGCTCGTCCACCTTCTGTTGTAGCTTTAGAAGTAATCTTTTGAGCCAGACAACTTCTTTTGTTGCATCATTTGTTGCGATGTACTCAGCTTCTATAGATGAGAGAGTAACGATACTTTGCTTCTTTGAACTCCATGAAATGGGCATTGTTCCAATGCAAAACAAGTATCATGATGTGCTTCTGTGATCATCCATGCTTCCTGCCCAATTACTATCTATATAACCCATTAGATCATCCTTATGCTCTTTTGTATACTTCACTCCGACCTTTTGTATGCCTTTTAGGTAGTGTAGAACCCATTTTGTTGTATACTTATGCAAATAGCCTTTTACTACGATGCGAACTTTATGCTTCCGCACGTTTCCATTTTCATTATACTTGATCTTATAAACCCACTTCAAGCCGATAGCTTCTTTTCCTTTTGGGAGAACGATCAATGACCACGTGTCATTCTTCTCTATAGAAGTCATCTCCTCCCTCATGGAATTTCTCCATTTTTCTTCTTTGACTGCCTCTTCAAAGTTCTGTGGCTCAAATGCAGCAAGAGCAAAGTTAGCTTGCTCATAAATTTCAGTGAATCATCGATACCTCCTTGGTGATGTATCATCAATAGGACCCTTTGCTTTTTGAATGGTCTTAAAGGAACTAGCTTCTGTTGTACCGATGGGATTCTGTACTGTAACTTCTATTATTGCTTATGTTGTTCTGATAAGGTTCTGTACAGATGCTTCTGCTACTGTTTCTATAAACTAGAATATCTGAGTCATAGAAGACTCTTCCTGCCACTTCCAAGCTGCAAGTTCATCAAAGATAACATCTCTTGACGGAACTAACTTGTCAGTATTCGGATTATACAGATGATGTCCCTGGGATTCTTCATTATATCCAATGAATATCAACTTCTCACCTTTCTCATCAAACTTTTCTCTTCCTTGAGAAGGTGTGAGTGCATATCCAACACATCTAAATACTTTCAAATGATTTACCACGGGCTTCTTTTATGCCACGCTTCATATGGTGTCTTGTCCCTAACTGCTTTTGTGAGGGATCTGTTCAGAAGGTAGGCAGATGTGTTAACAGCTTCTACCCAGAACTTGTTAGGTAGACTTTTGCCCTTCATCGTGCTTCTGGCCATCTCTACTATGGTTCTATTATTTCTTTCTGCGACTCCATTCTGCTATGGAGAATACTGCATAGTCAACTGCCTTTGTATCCTCTTCTGTTAGCAATAATCCAAGAATGGTCTTGACAAAACCTCTCCTCCACGATCTGTCCTCAAGATCTTAATCTTGTATCCACTTTGATTCTCTACAAGTGCTTTGAACTTTATAAAGGTGGTGAAAGCATCTGACTTTCTCTCAAGAAAATAAAGTCAAATCATTCTAGTATAGTCATCTACGAACAACAGAAAATATCTTCTATTACCGAGAGACGGAGTTTGAGACGGTCCACAAATATCTGCATGAACTAGCTCGAGAGGGGCTTGAGCTCTCCATCATGTGTTTGAGAATGGAAGGCGATGATGCTTTCCGAAGACCCATCCTTCACAGACGTCACCTTCTATAGCTTGTATAGGAGGTAACCCTACCACCATATATTTCTGCCTCAATAGAGTTAGACTTTTCCTGTTCAAATCTCTATACCTGAGATGCCAAAGATAAAAATCATCTACAACCTCAGTTTCGAGAACCACATTGTTGCAATGAGTCATCTTTAATGGGAACAAATTGTTGGACTTCATCTTTATGACCGCGACCTTCTGTCAGTTTCTGTCCGTAATCTCACATTAACCTTCTACAAAAAAACAACTTAGTAGGTTCTATGCGATTTCTGGAGTGTAGAAGACGTCGTGCATCCTCTTCTGTTAACCTTCTACACTAAAAACTGAAACAACACATTTACCTTCTATCTTTAACTTCTTGATATCTCCAAGTTCCAAGAGAGACTTGTATTTCTCATCAAGCTCCACAAAGTTCTTCTTGATCCCTGTGACATGGTTGCTACAGCCACTATCGAGGAACCATATCTCATTCATATCTCGCACGGTGTTAGAGGAAGAATAGAAAACTTTAGAAGGTTCATATTCCTTAGAGAAATTTACTGAGCCTCTGCCATCATGCTTCTGTTCATGCTTCTACTATTTATCTTTATACCAGCAATCACGATATGAATGAGTTGGGAACTTACATATCCTACATCGAAGATGACAATATTTTGTTTAATGATTTTGCTTTCTGCAGATGCGGCATCCCGCTTTTGCTTCTCAATGACCGCTTCTGTGTTGACCTTCTGCTCGTCCTTCTACATAGCCTCTACGTCTACCACGAGACATGTTATTGCATCCCCTTGTTGTTTCCTGAACGTTCTTGCTTCTGCTTAGAAACATTCAACTTTGCTTGAAATGCTTGCTCCACCGAGGCTGTGTACTTGTTGACCTACTTCTCATAGGCTTCTAGAGAACCATCAATTCATAGATGAAAACTTCTACGAGATCCTTCATCTCTTCAATCACAGTTACCACATGCTCGAACTTCTATGGCAAGCTTCTGAGGATTTTTTTCCACGACTTTTTGATCTAGAACAACATCTCCGCAACTCCTCAATTGATTGAGGATCTCCACGATCCTTGAGAGGTAGTCTTTGACGGTTTCTGCATCTTTCATGGCTAGATTGTCGAAGTCTCTCCAAAGGTTCTGCAGCTTTATGGGGATCACCTTTTGTGACCCTTTGGACTCCTAGAAGGACCTCCACGCTTCATTCACCTTCTTCAGGCCGAATATCCTTGGGTAGATGGTCTTGCTTACGGATTGTTGTAGAATCCGTAGAGCCATGGCATTCTTCATGATGTTCTTCTTATACGTCTTCTGCTCATCTTCTGTGGGATTGATGACACCTTCTGCGGAAATGTTGCCACCTTCTGGAAAAGAGTTTCCTTCTGAAACGTCTTCGTAGCCTTCTTCCACAAGTTTCCATAGATCTTGTGAAAGGAAAATGGTCGGTCTCCATTTGAACTCCAACAGTCGAAGTGCGCACCATCGAAAATGGAATTTGATTGGGAGAAAAGGTGAAGAACATGTTACCAACGGATGTAGACATGACGTTTTGCGCTCTGATACCAAACTTGTCGGGGGTTATATAAGAAATGATTAGATAGGAAGGTATAAGGTGCTAGCAAAACTCATGTTTTTTACTGCCGATGACCTTCTGTAGGGTAGAAGAAACCTTTTGTAGAGCTACTACTCCCATGAGGGAAGAATATTTGGTGGAGTTCAAGTGTTTACGCTGCAAAATATTTTCTCTTTCATTCCTTTTAAATGATTACAAGCTCCTCTATATATAGGGAGGAGTAGAAACCCAAATGACTATAGAAACTGTTATCTTAAATGACAGATTTAATGATCTACTTGAATGCTCCACTTAATGAAAATTTTTCGTTACTAAACTTATAGTTAATTGGATAATAAATTACCTTCAATATTTATTGACTTCTTAGTATTATTTTTTAAAATATAAATAAGTACTAACATTATTAAATCATTCATTAATGATATTATAATATTTATGTAATCTTTTTTCTAAAAAAGTTACATAATTTTTTTACTGGTTAAAATTTGAATTTATAAAGTTTAAACCATTCTTTGTTTTTACAAACTAATCCTTTTCTTCATTGAGCAAACCAAAACACGTAAACAATTAAGTCAATATTTACTTTGATATCGGCCATTTTCTTCACAATTTTTATAAGGATGTGATGATAATAAAATTATTTCGTAAATATTTTATCATGTAGATCAAATTTAAAAAATATTTGCACTTAGTATATAACGTTGGTAGTATTTTATATAATATTCCAAAAATTATATTGCTGCTAAAATCTACCCAAATTAGAGCTCTTCAATTAATTATTGTTTCTACTAACTGTCTTTGTCCGAGCAATTATCCTTGCACGCCTTATCCGGGCGGTTGCACAACAGAGGGTCGGTGTGTGCTACGGCATGTCGGGAGACGTTCCCCCCAGTCCCATCGACTGTTTGATCCATGCACTTGAGGGGGAGCGGAATCAGAGTGGTTCTAGGTGCGAGGAACGAATACGCCGCACGCGTCCAGAGTACCGTGAGACCGTGGATTGAAGCCAATGTGAAGAAGCCCTTTGGAGATGTTATTATAACCCATATACCAGTCGCGAACCAGGCCATCCTAGGATACATTGCCTCCCAGAGCCATATTGGAAGATACGGTTTATCAAACATCAACCATGCACTTGAGGGGGAGCGGAATCAAAGTGGTTCTAGGTACGAGGAACGAATACGCCGCACGCGTCCAGAGTATCGTGAGACTGTGGATTGAAGTCAATGTGAAGAAGCCCTTTGGAGATGTCATTTTAACCCATATACCAGTCGCGAACCAGGCCATCCTAGGATACATTGCCTCCTACAGCCATATTGGATGATACGGTTTATCAAACATCAACCATGCACTTGAGGGGGAGCGGAATCAGAGTGGTTCTAGGTGCGAGGAACGAATACGTCGCATGCGTCCAAAGTACCGTGAGACCGTGGATTGAAACCAATGTGAAGAAGCCCTTTGGATATGTTATTATAACCCATATACCAGTCGCGAACCAGGCCATCCTAGGATACATTGCCTCCCACAGCCATATTGGATGATACGGTTTATCAAACATCAACCATGCACTTGAGGGGGAGTGGAATCAGAGTGGTTCTAGGTGCGCGGAACGAATACGCCGCACGCGTCCAGAGTACCCTGAAATCGTGGATTGAAGCCAATGTGAAGAATCCCTTTATAGATTTCATTATAATCCATATACCAGTCGCGAACCAGGCCATCCTAGGATACATTGCCTCCCCAGCCATATTGCATGATACGGTTTATCAAACATCAAGGTCTCCATGACCATCACGTACTAGGAAGAACATTTTTGTTCCTCCGGCCGAAGAAATTTGACTGGTTGTGCTTGAACTGGTCTCCCATTTTTATTTCTTCCAACATTTGGCCAACCCAATTGGATCGTCAATGCCTATCTCTCTCCCTCCATACACACACACTCATCAAATTTCTTTCAACTGAAAAATCATTATTGGATGGACCCCCCACCCCCCACCCCCCAAAAAAAAAAAAAGAAAGATCATATAATCGATCGAAATGTGGGACATCTCCTTGTCCATCATGCAAATCGTGTCGAAATGAAATCGGCATGTTAATGGGAGAGTTTAGTGGGGGGCCTTCTTTCTCTTACCAACCATATCTTATCCTTAACTTAATAAAGAGAAATGAATAATATGCTTAAGCCCACTCCCTGCCCATGAATGGACATAGTCTAACACGGATCCGTTTGTCTCCTTCCTAATAAAATTTCATCACGTCTGGCTCCGGTTCCAATCCCCGGATGCCCTTTCACGGCGGCGGCTAACCGTTTCACGAAACTCGAATTCGAACGCAAGCTATTCTAATCCTTCCTGCGATATTGTTTGTTGCCTGTGAAATATTTCAACGGGGATGATGAAATGCGTCTTCCACTTCTTCCTCCTTTCCTTCTTCCTTCTTTTCGTAGTGTATGGTGGGGTTGCGTGCGGCCTGACGAATACGACGCTTTCCTAAAACCTTGACTAATCATGTTATGACCTTAACTAACAGGCACCCATTTGTCACGTGATAGGACGGCCGTCACGTGCTCAGCCCCCCCCCCCCAAAAAAAAAAAAAACTCCTGCTCACTCCAAACCCAAAGCCTTAAAAAGACGGCTTAATTATCAAATATACCCTCAACTTTACTAGTTTTATCCGATCTAGCCTGAAGTTTAAATTGTATCTATAGGTATCCTATACTTTCGACTTGTTTCAATTTTATCCTGCTTATCTTAGTCTCTAGGTTAACTTTCCCAGACAATAAGAAAATTAATTCTTCTTAAGCGGCTCTGATACCAATAAACTTAACCAGATATCGAACTTAAGAAGATTTTCTTTGTTGTCTTTGTCGCCGGCGTTCTGCCAACCTCGAATACTCGTTTGAGTACCTCGAACTTGCCGCAAACCCAAGATTGGATTTACCTTCAAGGAAATATTCCTCAAATTCACTCTGCAAGAGAGTCAGCTCTTCTAATTTTTTAGAATAGCTATCTACAAGTTCAGTCAGCTGCTGGATTTGCGCTGAGATACTTGCCAATCGATCTACTACAGTGTTTAGAAGTCCAGTAGCAGAATCCTTGCCCACACCGTGATCCAAATGTAGGAGCTCGGGATTTGGACAATCAGTCATAAGACTCTTGCTTTCGCAACCGTCGTGCTGTTGCACCACCTTCACAATCTTATTAGATTATGACGATTATCATAAACTACACAGCGGAAAGTTTATCATACCTTAACTCAGTGGGTTGCTCAGGGGGTTCACCAAGCTTCCGCGACAATAGAGATCCAAGAGAAGCACAATTCTCAAACTAGAGAATTCAGCGAACGTATCCGCAAACTGGAGAGGCTCTTCTGTGTCGTTCCAATGCCCTTACACTGAGGGTCTTATATAGACACTCCTCATCCAAGGTTTCAGCCCAAAGCTATACTCCCTGCAAGGTTCTTGATCCTTCGATCTGACCTTCCGTTAGTTTTAACCAATGTTGATTAATTCTAACCACCTTGCTCTTGGTTCCTTAAGGTATTCGGAGAGCGATTCAGAGATTTCTTACTCAGAGTTTTTTGAGAGAGAATTTCTCTATTTGATTCGCCTCCCCAAATGAAGTAGAGGGCTTGTGAATATATACACAAAGGAGCTGGTGCCTATGCACTGTTTGCCAGCTCAAAAGAAAAAGGAATCTTAACTGTTGCTAGAGTTAGTGGGGTCCTACTGACCGACAAAAATGTCCTAGTCTAACTTTATACAGTTATCTTCTCCCGTCTGCATTGGCTTGCTGTTCTGGGAGACTCCTTCACTGTCGTTGGCTCTTAAAGTTCCGCCAACTCCTTCTTTTTCTGAGAGTCCCGGTGGGTCTTGGACAGCATTAAGAATTTGCTGGACTCTCTCTGCATTATGCTCAATTTGCTGATTTAAGGTCTTGTCGGTGAAATCAGCAATCTTGCTCCAAACCTCAAAGGTGTCGGTTCGGAGGTGCAGCTCAGAGTTCTCTCTCCTCCAGAAGCTATCTAGAAGGTCGAGCATTCTCTGCCATCCTCGGTCTCCTGCTTGTTCGTCGATGAAGCTTAAGTTTGACCGAAGAATCGTGACGGTGATCACACCATCACAGAGCACGTAGTATTCGTCCTTGCGGGCTAACACATGCTCTAGCACGTCTTTAAGGAACTCAACTTTTATGGCTTTTCGGACAGTCTTGTCCTTGTAGTATTTCCGCCATAAACCTCTTTGATCGAGGTCTTGTTTATGAGGTTCCGTCATACGTCTACTCTCACACGGATGGATGTCCCATACTTGCAGATTTTGAAGTATCACCTTCCCATACTGCGGATGGTCTTCTTCCTCCATCATTGTGCTAGTAATCAATGCCGTGGCATACTTTGGTCCGTAGCCTAGGCATCCGAGTATATACCTTACCAACGTAGGCAGGGGTTCCATACATTCTGGTTCTGATCTGTCGATCTCCAGTATGTCCACAAACCCAGCATACACATAAGGCGCTGCTACTCCCACCATATCTGAGTGTATTCTCAGAGACGGCCACTTCCCCGATATCCAGTGTAGATACGGTTGAAGCACAGTGTTTTCCTCAAGAGAGGATTCACTCATGTCTACTGTTACCCTCGGGACGTCATATTCTCTAACTTCCCCCGGTATTATAGACATTGTTGTGGAGAATATCTGCTGTCTTTCTTTCTCAAATCGAGACAGCTCCTCCTCGCCTGAAGTCATAACCGATAGTTTAAACTCCAGATCTTTGATGTACTCAACGGTCTTTCTTGCGAAAAACTCAATCTGGCGTTTTTCATCATGCTTAATGCCAGCCATGAGTCCTCCACAGACCACTGCCGCATCCCAACTTAGGGATTCGTCCTCAAATGAGTCTTCATCAAAAAACCAGGATCCTTCCAGATCCTCTTGGGTTTTCCCAACATGGCCTTTGCCATCGTGGTTCTTACCCCCGTGACTGCTGTCACCAGACTCCTTGACTGAGTCTTTCACAGGAATTACTTCCTCAAGGCTTTCTTTCTTTTCCAGATTACCTTCCAATGCTGCGTAAGCACTTCCGAAGTCGAAGTACTGCTCACACTCCATTGCAGCCGCTTCCTCTGGTTCTTCCCTAGGTTCAGGGTCTACCACTTGGATTGGCTCGCCAATCAAGGCCTTAAACTTAGCCTCTTCCTCAGCATACTGTGTTTCCATATCCTCTTTCTGTTCCTCCTTGCTTTGTAACAAAGCCTTGTAGGATTTCACAGCTTGATTAATGGAAATTTTCTGCTCTTTGGCTAAGTGGTTTCGGCAGTAATTGAACTGCTCCATGGTCAATGGAGACCACCAAGGTTCTTCAACCCTTCCGTCCTTCTTAGGACCATCCTTTGCAGAATCATCCCCTTTGGGACCAGAAGATCTAAGCCTCTTGACTTTCCTCTTCTTTCTGGCTTTCTCCTGCGACTCAGATTTCGCCTTGTCTCCTGGATCTGCCATTTTCGTATCCCCTTTGGAGCTTTCCTCCTTCGGATCTACCATCTTCTTTTGAAGATCTTTCTCATCTCCTTCAGAGTTGGTTTTATCCTTCTCCTTCAGATCTGTCTTCCCTTCCTGGGAAACTCTCGCTTTCTCTTTAGGATTGGTTGTCACCTTTCCCTTAGATCTAGCCATCCTCTTTTGGGATTCTTTCGCTTTTCCCTTAGATCTAGCCTCAGCCTCTTTGGGATTAGCCATCTCTTTCTGGAGATTTGGTTTCGCCTTACTTTCGGAGTCAGCTTTTGCTTTCTCCTTAAGTTCAGCCTTCCCCTTCTGGGAATCTGTAGTTTTCAGCTTCTTGGGACACTCATAAGAACGATGCCCGAGTTGCTTACACTGCCAGCAGAGCACTGCTGCCTTTGTTCCTGAATTGGAACCAGCATCACTATGCTCACCATCTCCCTTGTTAGGACATACCTTTCGGGAGTGTCCCTCTTTCTTGCATCCCCAGCATATCTTTCTCTTTGCAGCAGGATCCATCTGCAGAGTTTTTGGAAAGAGAGGTGTTTGCAAGTTCTCTAGAGAGAGAGTCAGCTATTATGTTGTGGTCGGACTTAATGTATTCGACCTCGTATTTATAATAGCTTAACAGTTCCTGCAACCTCAAGAGTCTAGTTTGCCTAGCTTCCTTAAGGTTCAGACTCATAAACCTTTTTACATAGGTCGAGTCAGAGCGCACTAAAAATGCTTTCGGTGCCAAAAAGATGTAAAAAGCCTTTATTCCATATTTTAAGGCTAATACTTCCTTTTCATGTATCGGGTACCGTAGTTCGTACCCCTTGAAGCTTCCCGACCAGTATTTGCATACCGGTTCTGGTTTTCGTCCTCTAATTTTGAGGACTGCTCCCCAATAATTTTCAGAAGCGTCAACTTCTAAGACTAACTCATCTTTATCAGATGGTAAAGCTAATTGTGGTAAATTCTTTACCTTTGCTTTAATCCTTTTAATGGACTGAGTGTCTTCATCTTCCCATTTCCAAGGACTTGTAGAAGAGGTTTTCTTCGAAATCCTACTGAGGTCTCGGGAAAGATCTTTCACAAACTTTCTTGCATAGTTAGCGCATCCACAAAATCTTTGGACTTGCTTCCTATCCTCAAGTCTGTCAGGAAAATTAACTATTTTCTCGGCAATATGATTTTGCAGTTTAATTTTTCCCTGCTCAATCTCCATGCCTAGAAAGTTAACTGATTCCTGAAACCATTCTATCTTCTTTTCTGATAGAATCATACCTTCCTGTCGGAAGATATCAGTCACCTGATTAAGGTGCCTCATGTGTTCATCTTCAGATTGACTGTAGATTAGCACATCATCTATATAGACCGCACAAAATTTTCGGACCTGCTTAAAAGCATTATCCATTTTGCGCTGAAAAACGCCTGGAGCATTCTTCAGACCGAATGGCATAACCAACCATTCAAACATTCCTCGCGGAGCATTGAAGGCAGTTAGAGGAACCGACTCTTCTTCCATCTTGACTTGCCAGTATCCACTTTTCAAGTCAAATTTAGAAAAGTATTTTGGTTGACTCAAACTAATCCTATCAATAAGATCTCCTGCCGTTGGAATCTTATAGCCATCGTCTTTTGTAGCTTTGTTAAGCTGCCGATAATCTATAACCATTCGTGCTTTACCTCGCACCTGCTCGGCATGGTTAATTACCATAAAGGCTGGACTAGAATGCGGACTGTAACTGTCCCTAATCAAGCCTTTTCCAAGCAACTCAGGAATCTGTTTGTCAAACTCCTCAACCATTTCAGCCGTATATATAATGTTTCTGGCTCTTATAATGGTTCCGGGATCTTTCAACTCTAATCTAGCCTTGAGGCTATTTCGAGTCCATAACTTTAGTGGATCTTCACTAAAATTATCGGCCAGTTTTATTAGGAACTTATCCCATTTTGTTCCCATTAACTTGACAGTCATGCACACTTCCTGTTTTGGATTTCTAAACAGGTCGTCATACCAGCTACTGGTATTCGTTGGAGAAAACAGGGTTTGTTCCCATGACTCGTTCTCCTCCAACCGTATATCACCACGTTGAGCTCGCACTCTGAAAGCTCTTTCACATGGGATATTGCCACAGTATTCTGTCCGTTTTACCGGATAAAAGCCAAATTTTAACCGAAGTCTAGGCTCTCTTAGAATACTTATTTTTACCCCACCGATGGAAACATCATTTTCATTCTGCACAAAAGGGAGGTTTTCCTTTTGTCCCTTCAAAAAGGCGTTACCAATAATGATGTCGGCCTCTAGTAAAGGATGTGCAAGAATCTCTTTAATGATGAACTTTTGTCCACCAATAAAGACAGGCACGTTACTTGCCTTATGGCCTACTATTGTGGCCATACCATCGACGTTAACCATGTGGATGGGTTTCTGCAGTGGTTCCCACCACTCATCTGGCAGAGCATTGAGTCTAGCACAAGTTGTGCTACACCCAGTATCTATCAAAGTATCCAGGGAATACTCATAGTATCCAGGAAATTTGAAAGTTAGAGCCACATATGTGCTCAAGTCTTCCTTCCTAATACTAAACCCAATATTCTCAGGTACACTTTGGGATGGTTCTATCATCCTCCAGATATCGTCTATAGCGATAGACCTCTGCTCGGCTATCTGCTTGATAACTTTACAAACTTCAGGAATCTCAGATAAAGAGTTACCAATTCTTAGCATCCTTATAGATTCCTCTCTCGGTTGATCTACAGGGTCTTCATAGACTGGTAATGATACCTGTCTATACCCTACGATTCTACCCGTATGTTGCGACGGGGTTCTTGAATCAACAGACCTTCGAGACATCTCTTCTATTAGTGGAGGTGCACTTGCAACCTCTGGTCGAGAGACTATTACGTCTTCTCCCACATCACTAACTCTTGAAGAGACTTCAGAGGGCGTTCTATTGAACGGCTCTCTCAGGATTGGCATCCTCACAGGCAAATGCCTGTCAGCTCTTTCGCTAAGCATAGGCAAATGCCTATCAGCTCTAAAACTGTCCCTAGACGGTTCTCCCAACATCAAAGTAATCTCATTACCTCTTTGTCGGATATTGGCCGCACTAATCGGCCTAGAGCTAGTACCAGGTTCAGTCATAACCCAGTTTCTCGGCCAGGTTAACTCTAATGGGTTTACCTCTCGCCTATGGAACTGTTGGTAGTTGTTATGACCTTCCTCGAACAACTCTGTAAGTCTAGAGATGTTCCTCACACCAGGACTAGTGGTGTTTACCAATCGGTAAATTACCCTAGTGTGATACGCCAAAAACTTGGCCTGGGAATTCATCCTATCCATATTCATTGATTTGATCCTTAAGGTCAATGAATTTCCCAAACAGCGATCGCTCAAGGCCATCATAAAATTTGGATGGACCTGGAACCATACAGGACCATGCGCTAGGTTGGCCTGTATTCCGGATATCAACTGATCTCTAAACTCTCGCCACCGTTTATCGATCACAGCTGCTACCACTGGACTATCTGCTGGTAAATGAAACAGCGGGATTAATCCTACTTGGATCAACCCTATGTGTATATAGTTATATACACCTCTCGCGTTACGCATGGTATCTCTTATGCGTTGCACATTCAAGAGTGGGATATCCAAAGTCTCAAGCTCAGTGCTTGTGACTTGTGCCGTCGCCTCAGTTTGTGAGATGTCTATGGTGGATCGAAACCTAAATCTCGATACTTCATAAACCTCCCTCGCATTGACATTTGGCAACCTCCATTCCAGAACTGACTGGGATGGATCTTCGTACTGGTGGGTTTCCTCCAGTACCTGATTCGTTGTTTCCAAAGGAACCAACTCATCACCATCTCCTTCCCTTTCTGCTCGCATCATGAACAGATGTTCGGTCCAGAGATCAGAATCATCATCTGAGTCTGTATCATAATTTGACACAATCTCATATATAGATTCTACTTCCGAGTCTAAGTCGGAAATTTCTTGCTCATCGATCGGCTCATAAGCAAGGACTTCTTTCTCATGACTCCTGTCATCCAGGAAGACCATACGGAGTCTTTCTCTCCTTTGGTTCTTCTTCGGACAACTATCCGCTTTGTGATCTTTTGAACCACAAAACCAGCAGCAATTACAACTGCTCAAAGGTTTTCCTTTAGGACATTTAGGCTCCCGGCCATGCTTTCTTTTGAAAGCATCGATCCTATCTTTGTCCTTCAGGTTATCCCTTCTCCTTACAAACCTTCTTGGTTTGTAAGCAGGACTTCCTCTTTGCTTACGCGGAAGGTCCTTCTTGGGCCAAATTTTCTTTTTGTTGTACCCAACAAACTTCCTCTTACTAGGAAAGTTCCTTCTCTTTAAAGAGTCTCCTGGAGTATTGCGAGTGTCGCATCCATACCTTCCAGGCACATACTCTATCTGAGAACAACAGCTCTTATTTAGGTAAGGTAGCTTCTTAGCTGCCTCCTTTACCTGGAGCTCAGTACATGCTTTACGCATTGCGTACTTCACCGCCTGAATTTTTCCTCCGAGTCCAGAGACAATCTTCTCCTCACTCAGAAGTAATTCATAGGCCTTTTGCGCAACTTCCGGCCAAGGTTCAGGAAGTTTTGCAAAAAAGGTTCCTAATATGAACTGTTGAGATACTACATCCAGATTGTAATAATACCTCTGGAATTCACACACGTAGTTATCAAAATAGCACATATCACAGATCTGTAGCTTAACCAGAGCGGTCAAGGACTGCTCTTTTTCCACAGTCTCAGTGGATAATGAGAAACCACAGAACTCTCGTTTCAGGGCATCAGCAATTATTGCCAATACTCCGTCAACCGTCAGCGCTTGATCTATTTTTTCCTTAATGTCTGTGTGTGCCACTAAGGTTTTCCAGTACTTCTGCGCTGTACCCATGAGGGCTGCCACACATAATTCGTAGACCGCGCCAGGAGGTACTCCTCCTGCAGATGCTGTCATCCGAATAAGTGATATCCACTCATCTATCTTTTCAGATACATGCTTTTCACAATCTATATCTAGAAAAGCACCAGGGGTAATTATTGGCTTTAGAATATTATCCCTTGGGACAAACTCTTGTTTAGTCCGATGTGGATAATCAGGCCTGTAAATTTCCCTCTTCGCAGTTACCAGCTCATTAAACGTTCTGTTGTCTAAATGAACCGGGGTATCTTCTGCCAGGCCTAAGGCTTTCCTTAGGTCCTTTGCCAACTCCCCACTTTGGGAGTTCAAGTTTGCACTTCGCTTTTGTGAGTCTAAAATGAAAGGAGCCACTGACTCCTTATACATTTCATCCACACTTTTGTCTTGATTCTGTTTGGAATTTCTTCCTCCCAGATTCAATCTTTCGACTGGTTTTCCTGTAGTACTTTCCAGTCCAGAGGTAGCCTCGGCTTCAGGTCTTTTTAAACCTCTTTCTTTTTCCAGGGCGTCTAGCATTGTATTTACAATGGAGCCTACTTCCTGCGCCATTTGGTTTCGGCTTTCTAGACTTTCATTGCTCCCCTGAATCGTTAGCTGAGTTAAAATATCATTTATACTCTTGCTAACTCCAAATGGAGACAATCTAGCCTCTGGAACGAACTCCATCCTTGGAGGAGTCCCAGAAGGATTTCCTGAAGATCTACCTTCTCCAGCCATTCAGAAAACCTGACCTTAAGACTTCAATGGATATTTTTGAAATTGGGTCTAAGTTCTGGATACAGAGAGATACCTTTTGAACTTTAGGGTAGATTTGAAAAACTTTGTAAATATGGGGATATTTTTGATAAAGCGGCCTAAAAAGACGGAAATCATAGCGTGTACGGGAGAGGGTAAAAAATAATAATAATCACGACATGGTCGGCCAATTTATATAATTTTCCTGATCGAATTATAATTAAAAAAAAAATCATCATGGGACAAAAGCCATGGTTCAATAAAAGCTAAAGGGTAGTGGGGTGGGATGTCACTGAGTGTGGCTTTTAATTCATTAAGATCGCAGCGAATCGTATTTACGGAAAAATCTATTTAAGTTAAAAGTATGACCATGTTCCGGACAGAAATGTGAAATCCCCAGTTTGCCCCTTTATAACCTTTGAGGCTTCCCCCCCCCCGCGTTATTACAGGAAAAGAAGGATAGGAAGAAAAAAACAACGTCATTCGACGAACCCGAGGACGCCCCTCTCCCTCTCCCTCCAGATTGTTCATCATCTTTCCCTTTCCTTTCGTTCCATCCCCTCTTCTTCTCCAATTAGTTGTCGTTCATCGCCTGCCAACCCGAGCTCCGAATATTCTCCTCCCCGTTTTTTTTAATTGCCAAAGAAGAAGGGGAGGAAGGAGAGGGGAGGAGGAGGAGGCGATTATGATGATGGTGATGATGATGACGATCTGGAGTCGTCGTGTTACTGTTACGTTTTTTTAGCACGACGGCGATGGAGACAAAGGCAATCCGTCGTCCCTCTGGCTGGCCAGAACCGGAAAGCGGCTGGGAAGTCGTTCCCCCGGTTACCCTTTTTGTTGTTTATCTTTCTGGGTCTTCCGTTTATTGCTAAATAAAGGTGAGTTTTCTTTTGTAACATCCGTGAAGAAGAACTCTTCCGTCTCTCGTCTCTTTTGCGTTCTGTTATCTCGAGAGGTTTTGTGTTTGTGGGTGGGTTGCTGTTCCTTTTTTCTTTTTAAAAAAATAGTCATCTTTATCGAGTGATTGAAGCCGCTTTCGGGGAATCGGGGGTGTGGTTCCTGGTTTCATTTTTCTTTCTGGGTTATAGGTTTGTGGGATTTTTGTGTGGTTGATGTTGAGAGAAGATAAAGGTTACTTCCCTGAAGCGAGCGTGGATGAACAAAGTGTTTCCTTGCGTTCTAATCTGTCAGGCGAGGGGGACTTTTCAATTCCGTTCTTCGGCGATGATTCTGGAAAAGGAAAAGTTTTTTTTTTTGGGTATAGTTCTGGTCAAAAGGTTGGTATTTGATGGGTTTATGTTTTGGGGGCTGATTGAAGAAAGGGAATGACAATGAATGTTAGGATGGATTCGACGTGAGAGGCATTGCCCTGAAAAAAAGGATGATCCCTTTCCCTTGTTCAGGAATGGCAGACAGAGACAACCTTTCCTTTGATTTAATTGATTGCGTAGTTTTTGGCTAGAGGGGGAATTTCTGTGATATACGGATCAGAGGAAAGGGGTCTTGTACGTGCAACGGTTCCTCTTCTTTCATCAGTCTTCTTTAAGGCGGTGATTTTTTTTTATGGAAGATGGAAATATTTGTTGATTGTCCCTTGTTTTTATGTTGTTTGTGTGGTGATGGTCTGTTGAATTCAAACAGAACCTGTGGTCGTTTCTCGATAATGGCAGAAGACACTGGTAGTCCTGGATGGAGTGCATCTTTCTTTATGCAAACGACTGAAGATATTGCCAGAGCTGTCGCTGCTGCCGCTGCTACTGCAACTGCCACTCATTCCCCACGTCCATCTGTGGTGTTTTCGGACAGAGATGATAGCGGCAGTCAACTTCAGAAGCTGCGACGCCATGTATCCAGTGTACTGAAAGGATTCTCCGCGCCTCCGGAGGTGAAGTATTCTATTTATAACCCTGAGATTCTCACAAGCCAGAAGCGTCAATGGGCAAGCTGTCAGTTGCAGTACTTGGTACGAGTTATCTTATTTCTGTGGAAATTGGAGATGTATTCCGGTCAACTAATGTCCTGTCTGCTCTCTGATCGTTCTTCCTTAAGGTAATTAGATATCCTTTTTTTGCACAATGGACAGGACCACAAGTCTATAAAAGAGCCATCGAGGCTCTTTGAGAGCATGGTGGTCGTCGGACTTCATCCAAACTGTGACATGCAGGCTCTCCATAAGCGATATGTTGCTAAAAATCCAGATAATCCGGGGAAGTTACGAAACTCTCTTACTGGTCAGCATCAATCCAGGGTTGAGCCCAATCTTGAACCTCAGGTGTGTGCTTTTTCTGTTTTATTTTTTATTTATTTATTTTTTAAGAATGACACTCTTGAAAGCCTTCCAATTTTGGACATTACTTTCTCTGTACCTTACATTGCTTCATCTTTTTTTTAAAGGTTTTGTTTGTGTACCCACCTGAGAAGCCTCTGCCCCTCAAATACAAGGATATTCTGTCATTTTGCTTCCCAGGAGGTGTAGAGGTAAGCAAATAATTAGTTTTTGCGTCTTCTTTCTCTTAAGGGAAATGGAGTTGTTTGCTTTACATTTCTTGGTTCGGACATTTTTTAACCTGCTTAACCTTTACCTAGGCATTACATTTCTTGGTTTTCATTCATCAACGAAATTTTTTTTAAGTGGGATGGAATTGATTAGTGGTTCTTAATGGTTTTTATTCAAACTCTTAATACCCTGTTACTTGTTTTGTGATCTCATGTCCTATGCACAACGGTATCTGGTTGATCATCTTTTTCCTATCTTTGGCAGAGATATCTAGAAGATTACTAAATTTACTTTTAATTGATGGCAGGTTCATGCTGTTGAGAGGACCCCTAGCATGAGTGATTTAAATGAAATCCTTCTTGGACAGGTACCCTAGTTATGTGTTTTCTCATTCTTGCCAAGTAAAATGACATCTGCATGTGTGTATTAAAATCTAGTGTGCTGTCTTGACATGTGGGTATGCTTAATTATATCTGTCTAATCAGACTTTGTTATTAATTACTACGACCCTGAAAAATCATCTTTTCCTGAAGGACAGCCTTATATTTGGCATTCTTCCTTGTATAAAGGACACCATTTTTCTCTTTACAGATATTGATTTGCATTGTCTGATGAAACTTTAATATCAATTTTTCTATGTAGCCTTCTTGTGCCCCGTTTTTTTGTTGGTACGTCTGATTACACCCAAGATAATTATAAAATTACATGGTTACTAATACAATGCATTGTTATCCATATTCAATCTTACAAAAAGGTTATGTATTATGTACGAATGTTTATAACCACGACTTCTATGCTCTCGACTTTCTTGCAGATCACAACTGATAATGATTGATTTGCATGCAGGAACACTTGAAACAAAGTGACCTCTCTTTCGTATTCCGATTACAGGTAATTCTGTTGAATTCTATTTAATATGAACGAGATTAAATTGCGCAGATGATTTTCCATAGTGCTCAAGATCTTGGGTTTATGATGTTGTGAACTTCCTCTTCCATAGTTTTCATAGTCCATTCGTCAATTTCTGTATCGAACTTCATAAAAAGTGTTCCCAATGTTGGCTTTGTTCTGTGTGGATCCTGTCTAGCAGCACAAAGAACCTAGTCATTTGTGATTGGAATGTATTAAATGAAATCGTCACTTGCATTATACTATTCTTGTGATATATATGGAAAGGGTGGCTTCGGCAGATTATATCATCTGACATATCCGTCAAGCTTGCCTTTAAATCAGTTTTTGTCTCAAGTCTGGGCTCTGAATTGCTAATTTTATGTTCAATTGCTCCACAAACTGCTTTCCCTTCTAAGGTTATGTTGATATTCTGGCTGAATTCTGCATATCCTGTTACCTTTTCTTCAGGTAGCGGATGATTCAACTTTGTACGGTTGCTGTGTGCTTGTGGATGAGTTGATTCAAAGACCTTCCGGTTTAATTTCGATGGTCTCCGATAAACAATATGCCCCTCCTATGAGCCGTCATATATTGACCACACGAAGATGCTACTGCATCCTGTCTAGACTCCCATTTTTCGAACTACATTTTGGTGTTCTAAATAGGTAACATTTTCTTTTTCTTTTTTTTTTTTTATGATAGTTCAATGTTGTTAGAATCGTTATGTCCCATTTTTTGTATTTTGATTGGTTGTATGTTACAACTCCTTATGCAAATACACAAGCTTGTTGACTATCAGATGCATGTCATGATGAAAAATCATAGAAAAGGAGTTTTCAGTATTACTTAGTGTCTCAATATGGTTTATGCCTTGCATTATCAAGATGTGACAGTTATGATTTTCTAGGTATTTGGTTGCTTTTTGCAGTTTTTTTAGAAAAAATATTTAGTTTGGCAGTGCTGGTTATATTATAGGTGAAATGTTTACAAGTATATTGAATTTGGCAGTATTATTTTGAAATCATTTCCGCAATTTTTTTGCCTGGTATTCAACAGCATCTTCTCCCAAGAAAGGTTAGAAAGGTTGACCAAAGGTGTGGCAGACCTGAGTCTGGAATACTCAGAAAGCCATAATGAGGAAAGAGGATCCCCTGCTGAGAAACTAAATGGCAGGCCTCACTGCAATGTGGACAGTGCACCGGAGGAAATGTCTGAAACTTCAGAGTTGAATCAAAGAGCTTCTTCGTCAGAAACAGCTAATGCTAATGGCAATCATGTGGAGTCTGTGATGGATAAGGAAGAGCCAAGCACTCCAAGGGGGCTTGACAGTAATGCCGCTACCCAAAGTCATGCAGATAGTGAGCAGGCTATAGTCAAACATGAACGGACTGCAACGGATCCTGAAAATGGCGAGGTGTGTGCTGATGATTTTCAGCCCAACTCGCATCCTGTTGAGAAACGTTTGCCAAATGCCGTTCTCCCACTTTTACGGTACTACCATTATGAGAGTTCCGACTCTTCTTCTAGGTATAAAGTGAAATTGCTTTATTATGCCAATAGCTAAATTGATCACTGAATTTTAAGTTTCCTCTCTTATGCAATGGGTATTTTGCTCATGGATGAAATATCAGGCTGACGTGGTGGCGATTGTCACGCAATCCATCGAGGGTTGAACTTTTTTCTTTCTTCAGTGGCCCTGATGGACATGCCTTCGTGGAACTATAAATCTTATGCCTGCCTTTCTCCCTTGGGGTTCTCAATTGTTATTTCTATTTCAGCTGTGTGCTTGTGGTATGTATATTCTTTAAAATGATGGTGTTGCTTCTTGATCTTGACCTAGTTTGATTTACTGCAGCTTTCAGGGTTCTCCCCGGGAAGATAGGAATTGTCGAAGTGACCTAGATGAGACGGAAACAGAGGAGGAATCTGTCTCTGGCCAAGAGGATACAAGCGACCATAATGACATTCTCGAATGGGCAAAGGTTTTTTATTTGCTATTTGCATCTGGAGTTGGTGTAACTTCAGTGGCATATCATTACATTCACGTCATATTCATGCTTAGTAAATGTTTTCCCTCAATGTTCCAGGAAAATAGTTATGGGTTACTACAAATAATTTGTGAGTACCACAAGATACGTTGTCCTGCTAGGGGTGCAACCGTCAGGTTTCACCCTTTGGAACACCTGCATCCTGTGGAATACCATCGACCAAATGAAGCAGTATTGAGGATAGCTGGATCAACGATTGATTTAAGATCCTGCTGCACTAGTCTCGAAGTAGCTGAGGTTCTGTTATGATTTTTTTGGCACCCGAGATCATTGCATTGCTGCTATAACTTATCGTTCTTTCTTTCACTTCACCAGGCACACAATGCCCTACTTGTTGAGGAAGAAGCATCTGCTTTATCAGTATGGACAATTGCATGCATATGTGGCTCATTGCGTCTTGAGCATGTAAGTGCCTCATCCAGCAGTCAAGTTATCAGGGTCATACCTATTTCAACGGCATGGAAATGCTGTCATATCTTAAGCCATGCTGCCTTTGGTGTGGCCATTATCATCAATGATAGAATGTTCCTTTTTTTCTTTTTCATGAGTAATGATAGAATGATGCCAGTAATGTTTTGTCTCTCAAATTGTTTTGTGAATTCCTTTGTCTTTGCAGGTCCTAACAATGTTTGCTGGAGCACTTTTAGAGAAACAGATTGTTGTCGTTTGCTCAAACCTGGTACGGTGATCCTTGACGTTTTGTTACAGAAATGACTAATTTGTTATCCTATATCTACTCATGATATTAGGGGGACAAATTATTTCTATAATGAATGATCTGGTTGCAAACTTTGATGGGTTTCAGTCTGTAGCTGTCGCATATTGCATCAGTAAAAAGACTGAATTTCAGACAGTTTACACGTTATTTGTGAGATGCAGGGAATTCTATCTGCAATCGTCCTATCAATCATTCCTCTGATTCGTCCTTATCAATGGCAGAGCTTGTTGATGCCAGTAGGGCTTCTTGCTTTTTGCAAATTCTCGTGTGCTAATTTCCGCGACAACTCTTTGTTTTGCCTCTGACCATGCATCGGCATTGTTAGGTTCTACCAAATGACATGTTGGAGTTTCTGGATGCGCCAGTCCCTTATGTTGTGAGTGACTTGCTTCTGCTTTATTACATCTAGGTCATCAAGGAATGTGTAATCTATCTTGATATGTCATCTCTATTCTCTCGTTTTTCCCTTCATCCTTTATATACATATATATATATATATTGAGGGAGATGGTTCTTGTGTCATTGTCTGATGGACATTGACTGTAAGATTTCTTGTTCAGGTTGGCATAAAGAACAAAACATCTGAAGTTCAGTCAAAATTAACGAATGTCATATTGGTTGATGCAAACAAGAATCAGGTTTGTTCTAAAGCATTTTACCTTCGTTTCTATATACTTTGTGGGTGGATCTGAAACCATGGTCCAAAGTGCGAACCGATTCTTCGTTTGAGTGCTCACCACTTATCTTTAAGTAATATGATGAGTTTTCATTTGCCTCAGATAAAGTCTCCAACGATTCCACAACTGCCCAAACAGAGGGAATTATTTTCTTCTTTAAGCCCATTTCATGCGAAGCTTGTTGGAGAGAGTTATCTGGGTAGAAAAAGGCCTATGTATGAATGCACTGACGTGCAGGTAAGCTTGTGGTACTATTTGTTCGTTAGTGACCCAATTTTTCATGTATTGGATCTGAAGATTTCTACTCCGTGTTCCCCTACCTATTTCTTCTAACGCCTTATTCCATGATTTCTTATTTCTTTCCCTAAATTGGTTTTTTGTAGGTTGAAGCAGCAAAAGGTTTTCTATCAGTGTTAAGATCATATTTGGATTCCCTTTGCTCTAACCTGCGGTCTCACACAATTACAAATGTGCAGTCCAATGACGACAAGGTATGAATTCCAAGAAAAAAGGTTTTTGGTGACTCCTAAAAAACTTCCGTTAGAATTTGACTCAACTGTCTTGGTTTCCTAGGTATCCTTGCTTTTAAAGGAAAGCTTTATAGACTCATTTCCTTCTCGTGAACGACCTTTTATGAAGGTAGATAATTTTCTAGTTCTCGTGTGAAGAGCTTTTGCAACCGATTAAATAATTTATATACTGGAGTTCATTTGAATAGAAGTAACGGTTTGAATTTTCATCCTTGTTGCAGCATTTCGTAGATACACAGCTGTTTTCTGTGCATACGGATCTCGTTCTCTCCTTCTTTCAAAAGGAATAGTGCTTCTGTGTTTGGTGAAGTGGTCTAATTCCTTCCCTAACTTGTAAGCAAGTCGTGTAGCTTATTTATTTTCTCGTTTTAAACATGGAGATATTTTCTTCACTGTGCTATTGCATATGGTCCTTGTTTGCCATAGCGGAATATGCATAAGTAATGCCGGCAGCAAGGATAGGATAAGATTTGATATTGTTTTTTTTTTCCATCAATAATCTCGGTTATAATTTCTTAACTCTTTTACTTGGTTCATTCACGAATGTATTTAGGACTGGACTTGTTAATTGATGAGAAATTGTGAGGGCATTGGACATGGCGAATGATTTCCGTGTGTTATTTTCCTGGGCATTTTTGTGAAATGGTTTTCACATCCATTCATGAAATCAAATCGCGGTCATTCAATGGATAGGCTTCCCGTATATATTTGCATCATAACCAGGTATCAATTTGCATCAATCCTCATGTCTTTGCCGACCAAACTCTGAATTTTGGTTGGAGTGAAGTGGGTTGGACTTTGGAGATGAGATCCCATTTGACAGCTAGCTCCCAATAACATCTCTAGTTCAATGCTTGCCAAGAAAAGTAAGTGTTTGTTGCTGGGTCGAGTCTCTTCTAACTTTTTCTTCCTTGTGAGTGTGCCAAAGAAGGGAAGTTTTCCCTCAAGCAAGCTAGTACCTGTGGGGAGGATGTGTTAAAAGCAAGTGGGGGCTTTTGGGCACCCAAGGAAAAAGAGTTTCAGTTCTCCATGTGGTTGAGCTCTGACAATTTGTTTTTTTCCAATGGGAGTCTTACCATGCCATTGCCTTTCCCTGCTTTGTACTTCTTATCTCAAAACTTTCAGCTCAGCCATATCCCTCCCCCCCCCCCCCCCCACCCCAACCACCACCACCTCTAGATTCTGCATTCTGGACACTGACATATTGAATCACTTAATGAACTCTAATCACTGAGATCGTGAAGCACCAAACGAGTTCGCACCCGATTGACCAGAATGTGTTAGGATATGAGCAGCAGCAGTCCCCAAAGCATAACTTTGTATTTGGATTAAGTTTTGCCTAGTTTTTGCATCAGAGGAGGAGGACAAGTGGCAACAGAGTATCTGAAAGATTTGTAAACATTTCCCCAAATTGAGAAACAGAAGGAAATGCCAAGCAATAAGGTGGGGTTGGGGGAGGTGGTGATGATGCTCTCAGAGTTGTTCGGTGAAAGTAACAGTAAAAGACATAGTAAAACAAACAAAGGGTAAAGCTAAAAGAAGAACCAGAGAAAAGGGTGTTAGTAACAGCAAACAAGCAAGCAGCAGCAGCAGAGCTTCAGTGACCGTACAGGCCCTTACCAGAAAACACCAAAAATAGACCTGTTCTTTTAGCTCAAATCCTATCTTGTAAACTCTTTTTAAGTTTGGATTATTTTATTTCCAAACAAGCCTACAATTAGAGATGCCACCCCTGTAAAAAACATGGTGATATTCATTGTCTATCGCCCCCCTCTTTGTTTGGTTTCCCTACAGCAGACCGTCCTAAGGAAAACAACATTGAATGTGTTAGCTGAGCCTTTTACATTTTGTGGATTTCCGTAGAGGTGTCAGAGACAGGAGATGCCGACAAATGCAGCTTGCAGTGCAGAGGGGTCAGAAAAGAAAAGAAGCAGCCGCAGCAGCAGCAGAGAGATGGGAAGGGCGAGGAGGTGCGGTCATAATGTGATCAGAGTGTCTCTCTCTCTCTCTCTCTCACACACACACACACAGTCTCTCCCTCTGCCACATTGAAAGACAGCAGAAGGAAAACAATAATATATTGAAAATAGAAAAAGAAAAGTGAATGACTCTATATCTCAAAACCACCATGAGTTTTATTTTTTCCTCCCATGTGCAGAAGATTCTGCAGCATCAATGGTCCCTGAAATAAATATGCCTCCTATACTACTCCCTACTTCTGCTTCCTACAAACTGCCTTCTTCTTCTTCTTCTTCTTCTTCTTCTCCACTTTTTCCCATTTCCTTTATTTCATCTGGCTTATGGCCTGAAGAGATATTTAGTGACAGTCGAGGGAGTTTAGTAAGTAGTAGTAGTAGTAGTAGTAGTAGTAAGTATAGGATGAGCAGCAGTGGCATGAGCAGATTTCCCTTCACGGCCTCACAGTACCAGGAGCTGGAGCACCAGGCCTTGATCTACAAGTACATCATCTCCGGGATGCAAATCCCACCCGAGCTTCTCTTCTCCATGAAGAGAAGCTCCTGCCTTGACTCCCCATGCTCATCGTCTTGTTCCAAGTTCCTGCCTCACCAGTCTCAACACGGTCAGTTCTTCATTGCCCTTCAAAAACAAGCCAAAAAGAATGGGTTTTCTTGATGGGTTTTGTTGGCTTTGGATGTAGTGGGATGGGACTGTTTCCACATGGGTTTGGGGAAGAAGATAGACCTGGAGCCAGGGAGGTGCAGGAGAACAGATGGGAAGAAGTGGAGATGCTCCAAGGAGGCTTACCCGGATTCCAAGTATTGTGAAAGGCACATGCACAGAGGCAAGAACCGTTCAAGAAAGCCTGTGGAAACTACAATACCACCAACACAACAACCGATAACATCATCATCTTCCTCATCATCAAACCCCACAACGACTGCACTGTCATCTTCTGAGACTTCCAATGCATCCCTCTCCATCTCGTCGATGAACAAGAACCCCTACTTGCTGAACCAGTCCCCGGCACCGTCACTTGACTTCGCTTCCGATGCGCATAACCACGTCAATGCTTATCCCAGTGCTTACCTCCATCATGGCCACCATCCTTTCTTGTATTCCTTGTCTAGACCACCTGAGATTGGACTGTCCCCTCCCCAGGATAACTCCACCAACTTCCTCATGGACGTCGGATCATATTCCCAGGACTACAGGTAAGAAGCTTCTCCGTCAGATGGTTCCCATTCCTCATTGGGTGATGATTTATCTAGTGTTTGTTTTTTTTGTCTTCCCTGGTGGGAAAGGAGGAACAGGTACTTGTATGGGACAAAAGAGAACGTGGATGAGCATGCATTCTTTGCCGAGCCATCAGGAACAATGAAGTCAATGGATGATTCATGGCAGCTGACCCCATTGACCATCAGCTCTTCATCATCTCCCTTCAAGCAGAACAGCGACTACCCTTCTTACCTGCAGCTTCAAAGCCAAAGCAAGCAGGAGGAGATGAACCACAACGATAAGAACAAAAATGGAGGGGAACATGAACCACAACACCAGAAGACCATACACCGGTTCTTCGACGAAGGGCCGATGGCAAAGGGAAGGGACTTGTCCTGGATCGACATGGACGACACATCTACGACCAAGCTCTCCATCACCATGCCCTCTTCGTCTTACAGCGAGTTCTCATTCTTTGGCTCGAGAAGACAGTTTGGTGAGTTTAGCCATCCATTACATTTAATCATTCTTCCTGTTAGTGTTATTAATATGTCCCAGTTCTTCATTTTCGATTTATATCTGACTACTTCGATATGCTACCATTGATCCTCCCAACTTCTTTGTTGAGCGAGATATGCATTTTGATGTGGCAGATGACTAGGTATTCAGAAGATGGGTCCAAGTTTTCACTTCATTTCAGGCCATCTTTTAGTGGAGGGGAGCTGGGGGGAGTGTTTCTCTTACAAGAACATGGTCTCTTTATGCCTCTTCAATCTCCTGTACCATGCTAATGCGACAGTAATGTTCAGACCATGTTTTGGCATCTCTTGTAATGTTTTGTTTCCGTCAGTATTATGTTTAGACATGTAGTATCTGGGACCAAAGCATCCAGCTTCTGCCTATTTAATACCCTTCCAATTTCGCATCCGGCTGAATGTCCGCCGCGCATACGTCATGGAGGACACCATTCTCGCTCAACACCGTGGACCATTCTACATGGTCCGAGCAGAGTGATGGTCACTTCTAGAGTGGTCCAATCTGGGTCCCTTACAAAAATGATGTATTAGAGGATGTGCTTCATGTTGGGTGACATCTAGAAAATCACGTGCTTTGTGTCGTGTGTTTCTCTTCCTTTCTGGGTTCCCATCCCCCATCTTCCACGTTGCTTCCAGACTGGGAAAAACCAGCGCTTCAGGTAGGGTTTGTAATAATTGTTGGGGGTCCCATGGGTTTGGCAGTTTTCGGCTTTCCGGTTTTGGGAGTTTGATGGGACATAACATGAAGAAACACATCCCGAAATTTATCTATCGAATAGTTTCCTTAATTCTAAAATAGAATTCTCACGGTGTAAACATACAATCAAAAGCAAAAAAAATACCGAGATTTAACGTGAAAATCTCCTCAATACGAGAAGTAAAACGGCCCAATGCATCACCAAAACTTCCACAAAACCACTAATAAAGTTGGTACATAAGTGTTCTTCTCAAATCATCAATGACCAGCATATAAACTTCTTCCCTACTCAACTTAATATCAAGAACTCATCTTGGTAATCATACGATTAACAAAACAAAGAAGGAGATGAAATCAAGAACATCGAATCTGGCAGTCTCGGAAATGGGGCGAAATCACTAGCTAGAAAACACTAATAGCAATCTCCACTGTTCAGAATAAAGAACCTCGAGTTAGAAATACTCCCTCAAAATTTCATGAAGTTCCAACGGTGCGATCGGCAGTAAAACCCGATTAAGTGAAAGTCACGCAGGTTGAAACTAGGTTGCTGATGAATCCGGGTTTGCGTCTCTTCTTCGGCTATCTCCCCCCACTCTTGGCTGCATTTTTCTGTCTTGTGTAATCTAAAGACAACACTAGATGACCCCTTAAAGAGATGGTGGGTTTTGGGCTTCATCCGTGGAAGGTAACACGGGCTTGGGCCGCTCTCACATAGGAGAGAACAACTCAACAAATCTCCCCCTCTCGACTATGTGGAAGAGCTTGCCGTAATACCGGCGACTTGATGACAAGCAATAATCCTTTCTCTTGAAAGCTATCCGAGCCAATATCATCATTACGAATCTTCTCAATGTTCACCAGTTTAGAATTCACAATAACTCGAATCCAATAATATTTAATATCTGTATGATTCAACTTCGCATGAAAATTAGAATTCTTCGCAAGATATATGACACTTTGATTATCACAAAAGAGAACATACCGTTCTTGATTGAATCCAAGCTTTTGGAGAAAATTCTTCATCCACAATAGTTCTTTGCACGCTTCCGTGGCAGCAATGAATTCCGCCTCGGTAGTAGATAGTGCAACACATTTCTGAAGCCTAGATTGCCAAGAAACGGCTCCCCCTGCAAAGGTAATCAGATAACCCGATGTCGACTTACGAGTATCAAAATCTCTAGCCATATTTGCATCTGCATAGCCAATCAACTTTGGCTCACCACCTTCGAAACATATACCACAGTTTGTGATGCCACGCAAATACCTCATGATTCATTTCACCACATTTCAATGCTCTTTTTCGGGATTAGATAAGAATTGGCTCACCATGCTAACAGCATGCACTATATCAGGTATCGTGCACACCATCACATACATCAAACTACCAACAACAGAGCTATAAGGAACCTTCTGCATGTAATGCCTATGCTCATCAGAGGACAATGATCGCGGCTCAACTTAACTCCAGAAGGAAATGGAGAACTTACTACTTTAACATTTCCAATATTAAACATTTCTAATACTTTGTGAATATACTTCTCTTGTAACAAGAAGATCTTCTTCTCTTCTCTTCTTCTGGTAACTCTCATGGCAAGAATCTGTTATGCATGACCTTAGTCTTTCATAGCAAAAGACTTGTTCAGTTGCCTCTTTAACTGATTAATGCGTGAGATATTCATGCCAATAAAAAGCATATCATCCACATATAATAGGAGAATAATGAAGTCATCGTTACCAAACCTCTGAAAGAAGACACAATGGTCTGTATTAGTTCCGATGCAGCCATGCTTCCCATAAAAGACTCAAATTTTATATATCATTTCCATGGGGTTTGTTTCAAACTGTAGAGACTTTTGTTGAGCTTGCACACAAAATCTTCTTTTCCTTTTACTATGAAACCTTCAGGTTGTTTCATGTAGATCTCTTTGTGCAGGTCACCATGAAGAAAGGCTGTCTTGACATCCATTTGCTCAATCTCCAAGTCAAGGCTGGCGGCTAAACCCATTACAACTCGAATGATGACATCTTCACAACCGGAGAGAAAATCTCATTAAAATCAACTCCTTTCCTTTGCTGAAGCCCTTTACTACCAATCTTGCTTTGTATCGTGGCTGAGAGTTGAGTTCATGCTTTATCCTAAATATCCACCTATTCTTCAGAGCACGCTTACCCTTAGGCAACTTCACCAATTCATAAGTATCATTATCGTGAAGTGATTTCATCTCATTATCCATAGCACGAATCCACTCTTGTTTTTGCTCACTCTCCATGGCTTCCTCAAAATATTCAGGCTCCCCCCATCAGTCAACAGAATATTCTCGTTAATTGGATACCTGGTGGATGGTTGTCGTTCTCTCAATGACCTTTTGAGTGGCATATCACTTGGAGCTTCAGTTGTTGGTAAATCCTCAACAACTTCGGTTTCTATCTCATCTGTCTCAAGCTCATCATCATGAACTTCACTCTGCGATGAAATTGACATAGGAGGAACAATACTCATATCTAAGTTCTCACTTCTAGTAACAAAAGAAGATTTCACTTTGTCAATGTCCTCTATAGTCTGATCCTCTGCAAAAACTGCATCTCGACTTCGAACAAGCTTTTTTGAGATAGGATTATAAAATCTATAACCAAACTCATCCTGACCATATCCGATAAAAACACACTGCTTTGACTTCAAATCAAGCTTGCTTCTCTTATCACTTGGATTATGCACAAAAGCTTTGCATCCAAAAAAAATTTCAAGTGATCATAAGAGGGATCCTTACCACTCCAAACTCGATTTGGAATATCAAACATCAAGGGAACACACGGTGTAAGATTTAATACATGAACAACAGTGTTAAGAGCTTCTCCCTAGAAAGACTTCGGCAACTTGGCATGTGAAAGTAGACATCTTACTCGTTCGACGGGTGTTCTATTCATCCTCTCTGCTAACCCATTTAATTGAGGTGTCTTGGATGGCGTCTTTTGATGTCGAATGCACTGTTGTATACAATACTCATCAAATGGCCCCGAATATTCACTTCCATTATCTGATCGAATGTACTTGATCTTTCTTCTTGTTTCCCTCTCAACTGAAACATGAAATTGTTTGGACACATCTATAACTCTGCTCTTGTGCTTCAAGGTATAAACCCAAGTCTTTCTCGAATGATCATCAATGAAAGTGACAAAATAAAAAGATCCACCCATAGTCTAAGTCTTCATAGGACCACATAAATCAGAATGCACCAAGTCAAGAATATTTTCTTTTTAACCTGACGATGAAGGCTTAAATGAAACATGATTCTGCTTTCCTGTCGAATAATGATCACACCTCTGTAAGCTGGCATTCTTCAAACCAGATAAGACATTCTTTCTGCCTAAGAGAGAAAGACATTTCTCATTGATATGACCAAGCCTTTTATGTCACAACTCGGATATAGCCACATTTTCTACCACATTAACAGCATGATTCGCAATTTTAGCAGGCAACATGTATAAAGCCGAAGATCTCTCACCTTTGGCCACAATCATCGAACCTTTGGTAAGCTTCCATTGTCCATTTGCGAAGGTACTACAATAACCATCATCATCTAGCTTTCTAGTCGAAATCAAGTTCAACCTATTGTCGGGGATATATTTTTCATATTTCATAATCAACTTAGAACCAGTCTAGTCTCCAAGCATATATCGCCAATGTCAATCACCTTTGCTTCACCATCATTTCCCATCTTCACAAAACCAAAACTACCTAGTGTGTAAGAAGTGGAGAAATTCTTCCGAGAGGTAGTATGGGTAGAAGCACCATTGTCAATCACCTAATTGGTCTCGTGGCTATCAACTTAACCACATCAAAATTATAGACAATCAGAAAATCTTCAATAGTAGTGACAACTTGTTTTGTATCACTACTTTCACCAGATTTCTTGTCTTTACTATTCTCTTTATATCTTTGTTTATTCTCCTTATTCAACAGCTGTCATAAAGGGTTGATATGTCCCTTCTTACCACGATGATGACATTCAATATCCGCAAACTTTCATCGGGACTTACATCTGTCATCACCATCTCTACTCTTCGGTCCACGGCTATAACTTCTCCCCCATGACTCGGTAACCAGAATATCTGATTTCGAAGAAGAATTAGAATCAAGAGACTTTCTCTATATAGAGTCATCTGAAGACGACTCTATATGACCCCTTAAAGGGATAGTGGGCTTTGGGCTTCATCCGTATAAGGTAACACGGGCTTGGGCCGCTCTCACGTAAGAGAGAACAACCCAACATTGGTTGTAGGCTGGGGAGACAGACACCCCCTCCCCCCCTCCCTTCCCAATCTCTCTTTCATCTCCTTCAACCATCCATTCATTTTGGAGTCACATGCCTAGTAACTCCAGAACAAAGTACCATATCATCTTTGTCCTAAACAATCCCAGAAAATGGCTTCCAGTCCTGCATCAAACACTAAACCAGATCATGGCATTTAGCATGCTAATTTAAGAACAAGATGGTAAGATAACAACAACAGGAAAAGGTAAAAGGGTGAAAGCTGTCAAGTGGAGTGCACACTGAGCAGATGCAGCAGGTGGGTTTGGGGCTGGGGTGTTGGTTGTCTGAACCAGTGTGTATATAGAGAAAAGCATTCTGGAAACGGGTTTTCTCTTCTCTCTCTCTGTTCTGTCTGTGTCCGGTCGCATCAGTCCAAAAATAGGAGAGATGAGTGTAAGTGGCAACCTATTCCTGTGTGTGAATGTGTATGCGAGTGTGTGTCATCATAAACCCAACACAGAAACAGACACAAAATAAGGGAGGGGGAAGGAAAAGAGTCCTGTGTTTCCTGCAGAAACATGTGCAGAGACTTGAAGATACCAAACACCCAACCTCTCATGTAATAATCTCTCCTATTCTTTTTCTAACTCAGTGGGCATATACCCAGAACAGAAAATATTAACACAACAACCGGGAAATAAGAGGAAAAAAACACTTGACTTCCCCCTCCTCCCTCCTGTGTCGCTGGATGTCCAACTGATCCCCCCCCTCCCCAGAAACCCCTTCTTTTAACTTTTTCCTCTCCTTTTCTCTCTGGCACACTTGCCATCTAACCCCTCCGTCTGATCCCTCGCTGTCGTTTAAAGCCAGCGGCCCTTCACGTATTTTCCGACCACTGCAGACTTGCCCATTCTGCCAAAAGCTTGAGTGAAAACACGATGACAGGAACATATTTTTTTTTTTTCATTTACTGTGAAAGGCATCCTGCCTCGGTACGATTGAGTAAGGCTTATTCAATATTATACTCAGTTGCACAATGAAAGCAATATCTTAGTCTGGAAACATATTACTCTTAAGCATTTACTTACTGGGATCGATTGGTATAGTCTAAGTTCGTATTTCGACCCCAATTACACAGTCATGTTTTCCGCTTCCGACTGATCTAAACTGATGCCCCGAGAATTGTAGATGCATAAGCATCACTAATCTTGGTTGCTACATCACTGTAAGATAGTTTCCCAGATAATACTTTGTGTTCAATGGATATCCCCCAGTTAATCTCCCCTGACGTGTGAATCATCGGCCCAGGTATTAAGCCCCAGCTGGGTCGGGCCAATCCAACGCTGACCATTCGGCCCTGTCCGGAGGGGCTTCATGTCCCCCACTCCCGATCCGACGAGGCACCGGCGTCCTTCTCGCTCGTTCGGACAAGAAATGCCGCTAAAGTGGTAAGAAGACGATCGCCCGAAGGACGCAGAAGGCCGGATATTTTTTCTTCCTGCCGTCGATGGTCGATTATCTGCTTGTTGTTTTTGTTTAGGGTTCTGCAGTGGCAGCCGAATCCGGGCAACACGGTCAACAACCAGATCCTGAACGAAGTCTCCCAATGCGTCGAGACCATCCATGGCGTCAAGGAAGGTCGATGGAAGGCTACCCTCACTTACTACAAGCCCATCTTGCGCGGTAATCTTCTTCCTTTGCTCTTGCTCGTAGACTTTGTGTCAAAGGTGTCTGCTTTATCTGCTTAGTGGGTTTCCTGGAGTGTGCATTGATTTGGGTCTGGTGTATAGTTCTGGCTGATGTTGGGGGAATTGATGCTTTCTTGGATGTGGATGATTTCGCTCACATTCTACGTTCAATGGGTTTGATAGAGTTCTGCCGAATCCCTGCTTGCTTTCTTTCTGATGGCCTGCGGCAAAAAAAATCAGTGACTAACGATGTTTGACGGCCTTGTTCGAGGATGATTTGATATGGGTTTTGGTGAATAGACCAGACGAATGCGGCGGAATTCCCCCGTGATTTTATCGGGATGTCGCTGTCAGAGCAACCAAACAAGTGCTACTTCACGCTGCGAAGCCATCGAATTGTTGTGGAGACTGATATGTCAGTCCAGAATATAATGGAGAAGTTGCAGTCATACAAATCGAGGGTCGCTTTGATTTTTGAGGTACCACAAAGCTTTAAGTGGATTTTGACCTTATTTAAGTTTTAATCGCGTAAGTGGTTTTTGAGTTGCATGTGTTCTGTGTTGTTCATTCGTCAGCCTGCCTACTCAAACAGAATATAGTCTGGGGAGTGGATTTGATGGAAGTTTTATGAAACGAAAGAATGCACGCCATAAAGTATGGGCTGGTGCAATTTAATACCATGCTACATGGTTCTTCCTTGGCTGATTTACCATAGCAAAGAGTCATGTACAAGGATTTAACACTTTGCCTTGTGCTTTGTTTGTGCAATAAATTAGATCGATGGAGTCATTCATGTAGAAAGAATGACTAGCTGCTATTAATTTTAAATGACTGATCGATGTCTCGGGGTGGTTAAACTCTGTGAATTTATATTTTTTGGGAATTAGTTGGAAGAGTGGATTAGCACCTCATGTTTTTATGAGTAAGCATAGTGTGTTTGAAACAAGTAACTGCAAATCCTTTTGACTAGCTATCTCTTTTTCTCTCGGAGATTTGATATTGTTCATTATATGGAGATTTTCCATCTTTCATCATATTAGATTTCATGGTGCATTCCTGGAGAGGTCTGTCTGCCAGTTTTAATTTTGTCTGATGGTCCAGGGCTCCCAGTATCAACTCGGTGATTTTCAGTTGAGAGTAGGGAAAGTCATTCCCAGTCATTCGGAGAATCTGAGAGGAATCGTCATGGAGGTATGTTTCTTACATGCAAAATCATCTTGATTGACACAGATTCCATCCATCTTTACTGACTTTGCATCTGCTGATGGTAGCTCTGTCTAATGCTCGTCGTTTTTCCTCCTTGCAGATTGAATATCTGCCCCTATCTTCTTTGGAGAAATCAAGACAAGTCATGGAAGATTTCATTGACATATGGCAGGATGTCTTATCAAAAAGGTCACTTCCTGGCCAATTCATTCACGTCGAACCAAACTTTTCTGAATTCGGCCTTTTGGACCACTATACTTCACAACACACAGCCGTCCAGTACGCCACTGTTATGGCCCAACTGATTGCATCAGCACAAGCGGCACCCAGCATGAGAAACTGAGGTTTTCCTTTATTCTCCAAAGGTGAACCTTGTTATGTTGCTCTAGTCGCAATGCGAGATGTTGGCCTTGTCCCCCTTACTGTTTCTTTAGTGGTAGCAAATCTTATCGTGTAGTATTATTACGCCCATCATGTTGTCCTCGTGCTTTGGCGAACAGGCAACTTTCTTTTAGGGTTGTCAAAGCAAGAGGGTCATGAATGGCTGGCGATTGTCTTGATATGCAGATATCATACCAAAACAGCTGCCACAGTTTTCTTCTTCCGATACTTGGCTGCAACCTTAGCTAGGTTTTGTGCTACTTTTAGCTTTGATGTTTGATCATTAATGTCCATCAACATGGTTGTCGATGGTCATCGTTTCACTCGTTTGTCCCTCTCCTGTCATACATTTATGGATAGACAAAACCACACTGCACATAGCATCACAGCATTCAAATTTCTTTCCAATCACTCGGGGGTCACTTTGTTTAGCCAATGTTGGGGACCTGTGGTCCCTTTGGTGATGACGAGTAAATATTTGTGTCATACCGAGTTAGTTGGCGAAGTTATTATGATCTATCATCAATACCAGGCCTAGTTCCATTACAAGATAGATTCCCAACTTTAGAGTGTGCTGCGCTGCGTTGCCATTTGCCATTTCTCGCGCCTTTCGTCCATCCTCTGAAATTTGGTACCGCGTCTCCGTCACTCGCGTCTTACTCTATATGTAACGTGAGGAACTCTTGGCATCATCCATTTTTGTTGTATATTTTTGTTCACAGAGTGTCCCGCTTCGAGTTATTAACTCGGTTGGCCTACAATCAATTCAAGTTTGGACACACATTAATTAGTAAATCTGAATCTACCCAAATTCAATGCATTATGATTAGTTTTGTTAATTACTTTCTCTGAAACGCGTTTAAAAAAAAATATTAGGGCCGGAGATCTTTGTTAAGTATACATATATTTGGAGGCTGAATGTTGTCGCCCTTGCCTGACGATCGCCATGCAGGATGGATATCGTAGTGGTCCGGTGGTCGCTTATCGGCGTGACATCCAATTCGAGCCAGCGTTTACTGTCGTGTAATTATGAATCATGGTGTAGAGGTCGCAGTATTCGTTGAAGGAATGTCTGTCTTAAGGGGATCACATGTAGAAATTAGAACCGAGGCCAACATCACTTTACTAGTTGTAGTTGGTGAAGACACTATGGCGACATGTAAGGCGGTCTCCAGCTGATCGATGGCGGGGGGGTCTTATCATTGGCACAGCCACGCTTGTATAGGAACATCCTGTGATACTCCCCGATTAGTGGTGGTACTTAATTACCATGAAGGGTAGATGGAGCCATCGGCCAACAAGTCGAGCCCATCCATCGTTGTCGCCTCCCAGAAATCCGAACCCAGGAGTTCTGACCAGCAATTATCACCGATGTTGAAATCCAAGATGAGGTCTGAGTGTGTCCCTGTGACACCATCTGAGTGGACCCCTCCCACCACTTTGTCCATCCCGTGGTCAACCGCTGGACTTAAGGCTGCTGAGGGTATTGCGGTTGAGTCCGTACTGGGACCTGAGGTTCGGTCATCCTTTTCAGGGAGTCGTTGATGAGGAGAGACGATGATCCTCGATGAGCACTTTGATGCCTTGGTCCTGACCGCTTTAGCAAAGTTAGGCTGCGGAACTTTCTCGTCCGAGGACTTTCTCCGACTTCGTGACTCGCCATTCCTGTGTTGCTGGTGTTGAGAATTCGGCCGCGTCCTTTTGCCCAAGTTGGTATTCCAGTAGTTCTTTATTTCATTGTCTGTTCGTCCCGGCAGCCTCCCGGCGATCAGCGACCATCTATGTCCCCCGACGACCCGGGAATTTAAAAAAAAAAAAGAACACTTCCAATAAAAACCACGAGGGGCGAAAAGAGAAACGACTAAGAAAAATCGATAATGACCTGTTACCCAAGAGCTTGTGGAGTCTGATGATGAGCTCCTCCTCGTCTGGAGATATGTTACCTCGTACGATGTCCGGCCGCAGGTAGTTCAACCATCTCAGCCTACAACTCTTCCCGCATCTCTTGAGCCCTAAAACAATGAAAAGGAGGCGTCACGTCGCCGGAAGGAAAAGGGTAAAATGGTAACCGGGCCTCCCTTCGCGTATCCCCCTCACCGGCTCGCTTGGGGAGGTTACGCCATTGGCCCTCGCCGTGAGAGTTGATGTAGGCGGCGAGGATGGCGTCCTCTTGAGCAGTCCATGCTCCTTTGTTCAACCCCTCCTTGGCACAACATGGACTTCTCCCCATTGCTCCCCGAATACAAAGAGAATAATCTCGACACCCAAATTTCCTACTTCCTTCTTTCCCCTTTGTGTCACGTGCTTTTTATATGTTGCATATTCGGTTTTCCATTGGAATTCCCCGGCCTGGCAGTATATTCGATAGTTTCACGTAAAAACTTAAATTATTCAACGAAGATATTATTATTATTATAGTTCGTGTGTATGTAACATGACATTAACGGTGGAAAGAGGGATTTATTTTTATTGGACCGATAACTTTTGGGAGTCTAAAATAGGGGAGAACTATTTTTGTTGGTTAAGTTTAGTGGGCAGTCAGTGTCTTACGATGGCAAAAACTACTTGGTTCTTACTATTTTTTTTTTCCTAATTTACTTACTGACCAAGATTTGAAATGTGTCTATTGTTATGTCACGGGCAGTTGGACCGTTTAAAACAAAAAAATAGTTTTGTCCCCCCATCATCATCATCATCAACAACAACTACTACTACAACTAAAACTAAAGGGAGCCGACACAATCTCCATTATTATTTTTATTATTAACACTCTTAGGAAGACGCGATACATAATAATAATAATAATACATGGCATATGTAATTATTTAATATAAAAGCAACAATGAAATCGATTTTGGAAAACTTGCAAGGCCTCCTTTTTAAGTGTTTATCGCCATTTCATTAACTAATAATAATGGTTGATTTCGTAAATTATTTTAAAAAAATCATTTTTTCAACTACTGTCTTTACCTTAAAAAAAATTTAGGAAAATAATCGTTTAAAACGCCGACTTTCCTTATAAACATCGACTTCTCTATTTTTCAGGAAAAATCGGTACCGATTTTTTTAAATTTCAAACATCGATTTTAATGGCATTAGTCAATAATTTTAGAACTTCCGGTTCTATTTCGTGAAAGATTTTCGTAACGTAAAACTCTTTCGTTATTAAGTCACATCTGGCTATTTAGTTAGACTCGGCTTTTCTTAAGAACTCCTCTTGATTAAGTCCAAATTAAAAGCCTAACACCTTTGCCTAACAAGAACAATAACAGATTCAAAATCTCTTTTTAACTCTCCTTGTGACCAAACTTGGCCGTCGACTGGCAATCATGTTAACACGTAGACGTGCAGGCCCCCGGTCCGTTGAAGTCACGATCCCGTCCCTGTACGGCCCTCTGAGGGTCGCAGTCCCCCTCGACTTTGTGTGCTTTCCCGTCGATCGTTCCCTTCTTCTTACGAGGATGTAGGTTATAATGCGTGATCACTAGCTATCTAACTTTCTTCTCTTGACCCTCTTTGGAAAGTTTGTTAGGACTCCCAGCCGCCTCCCTCGTTTCTCTTCTACCACGGTCGTTGCTCCATGTGCTTACCATTCCTTAAACAAGATTTCGAGTTCGTATAAAAGAACCAAAGAAAGAAGCATATATCCTAGTATTCATACTGGTAAGTCTTCACGAATCGGCTCGTCATCCAGTCCGATGTCCAAATCCTAAAGTCTAAAGCTCGAGTATCGTGAACGAAGGAACAAACCGGAAACAGCAAAAATACGCAAATAACGAGTTTGGCCCAAGTTAGTCAACCTCAGGTTTGGTTTGTTTTAATCAAGGGTCACGAAACCCATATGTGACATAAATAACTAGCTAGAGCCTATGATATCACACTGATTAGCTAAGTTAAGAAGACTCGAAGGCGGTTGTGGACTTTGCATGAATTAATATACTCTTCCTCTCTCTCAATTGGACAAGACCAGACCAGACCAAAAACCTTGGAACCATCGTTCATGTCCCCATCCAAACAAAACCAACTGTAGTGAGAGTGTGTTTAGCCCCCATTCATGTTCACTACATACATTAAATTCTAACTATGTGTTGTAATTAATGATTGTTTTTAACAACTAATCATGTTCAAATTGTTTTAACAACTATTTGGGTGATGACTTTTGAATGCCCGGCTGCTCGAAACAGAACGAGAACAAAATAACAAAACCCCTCGTTTCATTTCATTTTAATGTTTATGATCAGGAATTTTGTGCCAAGTCCAAGTCCTCGCCGACCACATGGACGAGATTGATTTCTTGTCTGCTCTAAGCCACGATTAAACGTTAAAACCTGGGTCTAATCGTCAGCGATGGAGTACGATGATGTCCCATGATTCTGACCATCCAACCACTCCCGGTGTACGTGTACGCACAGCTCACACCACCATGCCTTTCTAGAAGGTTTTGTTACCTAATCGACTTATGCTAGCAATAATGCACGTTCCCAAGCCCGTCTATACGTACGAACATGACCATCGTGCCATATGAAGCAAATGACCAAAGCCCCACGCATCACATGCTCTTGGAAAATAGTACTTCTTGTAAAGGGAAATGGAGCAGTTGGTTCCTCACAAGTAATGTGTAGAGAGACAGATAGATATACGCCCACGAAATCAAGAAGGAATACGGATCACGTGTTTCGGGAGACCTACTGATTCAATTATTACAAGTCATTTCCGAATGAAGAACCATCAGTAATCATCATCATTATTGGTTACCCTTTTGGTATATGTTTTGCTAGTCTCTCCCTCTCTGGGATGTCGCTGTCCCGAAATCAATGGGATTTGGTGTGATCCAGTAGTCCACATCTGGGTTTGAAAATAGCAACCACATTGGCAGTGTTTTAGACCCATTTCTGCGTGATATAATCTGCTAAACTCCAAAGGCGTAGTGATTTCTCCTTCCTAGTGGGAACAACTTTGCTAGCACTAACTTTCCCAACTTCACGTGTTCGGATATGTGTCTCGATCGGAGGCCCCCCTTGGTCGTCGCTCCCGGCAGAGACGGGGATCCGAGCGCCGTGACGTGATCGCCTGACTGATTATCGGGGCCGTCTTCGGGCTTAGGCCGTGAGGGTTGGGCCGGTCCTTTTTATTGGGCCCTGCCGGTTCACGGACAGGTAGTGTCAGAAAGTTTGCTGATTGCCAGAACCTTGGCCTCATCTTATCCGTCCGGATGTCTACAACCATTCAAAAGCATGGACAACTTCACTGCCAGTGGTTCGGAGTCGGGACCCTCCTAGTCTGCGCGACCGTCGCAGCCCCGAGGATCGACTCCTTCATCTCATCTTCCCAACGAAGGTAAGAAGGGAGCGGTTCGGGGGTGTGTTGTGGATCGTGTCTTGAATTCTGTACCGGTTTGTGAAGAATTGTGTATGCAGCTCTCTAGGTATGTGCAGGAGATGTGGAGATCTGAGGTTGATCACCTGCACGAACTGTCGGGGTGTCCGATTGGTTAAGGCTGAGGGGTTGATTAGGACTGGGGTTCTGGTTGATTTGTATGAGACTGTGTTTGGGGAGGACTTGGGTGGGAAGACCGTGGTATGCTCGAGGCGCCGAGGCGGAGAAAACTTCCTTTGCCGGGATTGTCTCGACAGACAATGATTTTTATTCAAGGTACATTAAAGTTAAGGTTGTAGGAATCCGCTTTTAAAGTACATAGAGGGAGGTTTGCCGTGGAAGTCGAAACTCTGATTCGAGACGAAACATTGGGGATGTAAACTGCCTTGGCACGGTGGCGCAATTCATGCGTGGATGTGTTCCTGCAGCTGCTTCACCTTCTCGAACCCATTGCTTCCTCCTTGCTCTTCTCTGCAACATATACAAAAGTAATGAATACGATGTCTATTTGTTTCCTATTTTAGATGAGGGATTTCCTAGTACTTTCGACTGCTTTCCATGCATCCCACTTGGCTCTTTCCATGGGGCTGAAGAACCCAGGCCTGACTGCGCGAAAAAAATAACCCCCCAGATGAACCATCTGACTATCGACGGCACGATCGTTATCATCGACAGGAACCGTTTCGTGTTTGATGTTTTACTTACCGTTATTAACATCTCCTATGGTGGCTTGCTTGTATAGTCCGTACAGCACCAGCTTGTCGGAGTCCTTTGTCGAAGGCGGCAATGACTTCGCCTTCTCCGCATACTCATTGAACTCCTCCTACACAAAAATCAATCCTTATGAAACTACAAGCGAGCGTGCATCATATGAATCAAACAATGTTCATAAGGCATAGGAACAGAAGAGGAGATGACTGCATGTCCCCTGCAGCTGCAACTGCGACTCCATGTCTTTGGTTACCAGAAGGAAAAGCCCCTCCTTTTGAGATGGTCGATCGTTCAGTCGATACGGGATGGATCTGGCTGTCGCTTTGTAGAAGAGGATGATGGATGGGCGAGAAGAGCGAGGAAGGAATTCCTTGTTCTACGCGATGCTTGAATAAGAAGAAGAAGAAGAAGGATTAAATCTATCTGTCCTTCATTCTTCTTACCAAACTATACTGTTTGTCTTACTGCCTTTTCCCGATCGATTTTAGTTCAATATACATTCCATTTCTGAGTAGAAACGACCAGGAATCATCTGATGCCCCTCATCCCATTATTATCTGATATCTGGTCTGGAAGCACCTTTTTTCATCATGGGCACTTGTAATAAATTATCACTTCATGACAGTGTCATATCTTTGTTGCCCATTTAAAGTAATTATCCCCGTCAAAAGACATCTATGTCATGTCGTCTCATTGATGTCATATAACCCTCTTGGAGCTTTGTATCTTTGTCCATTTACCAGTCTTCAGTACCATATTCACCACACCGCCCATCACCGAAACCTCCACGAGGGGCTTGAAGAAGAAGAGCTTCGATGAGATGGAGGGAGATGGTTTTGGGAGTGGATCAACTCCGTGGGGCTTCTTCCATAGGAGCTTTGTTCAGGTACAGAACATATTGGACCGGAACAGGCTCCTGAATGACGAGATCTCCCGGAACCAGGAGTCCAGAGCCCCTGCTGGCCTCACCCTCAACGTCGGACTCATCCGAGAGCTCAACCACAACTTCCGCAGGGTCGTGGACCTTTACGTCGACCTATCCACCGGCTTATCCCGGCAGTCCTCCGAGGGGGACACGACAGGCCTCCTCACTGAGGGGCTCAAGCGGGACAGGCGCACATGGAGGTTTTATTGTTATTTCTCGTCTCTATATATGTATCAGGACTTCTTCCCATTCCTACTACTACCTCTGTGCAGCAAAATAGTGTTAGCCAGTGGAAAAGGTGTTGACACTACGGAATATCTTAGGTCTGTGCTAAGTCTACAAGCCCAGAAAAGTGGTCCTAAGTCTACAGCCCGATGTAGGATGCAGGCCTGAGCTAAGTCTACGGCCTGCGTCAATGTGTTGACACTACAGAATGTCTTGGGCCTGAGCTAAGTCTACGGCCTGCGTCAATGTGTTGACACTACAGAATGTCTTGGGCCTGAGCTAAGTCTACGGCCTGCGTCAACACATGCTCACACGATCCCACACACAAGATCCCAACACACAACTCATAAAATTAAAAGGATACTTTAAAACAGACTCCGAGATTCATGGAAAGAAGTTAAGATTGAGCCACGATCTGAGGGATCGTTTTGAGAACGCGCGAAATGTGTAGGGCAAGTAAGATTCAGTATAAAAGAAACAGATCCTCCTTAGGGAAAAGCACGATCAATCAGCCAAACACAGATTTGCATTGCTCGTCACCCTTAGACTTTAGTAGATGATAACTCTAGTAAAATAGAGTTATATGATCACATTTATGCTTAATTCTAGTTAGTTTCAAGAATTTTAATTGTTATTGTTCGCCAATTGAGCTTAAATTGTCACTCATCACGTTTGCTTTGTGATCGTAGGAAGTAAATGAAGGCATGACCGAAAACAAAGCAAAAGGGTGAAGGATGAAGAGGAATAGAAGGCGGAGGACATAGTGCAGCTGCAACCAATCTTCTTGCAGCTGCACAAGTAAAGCAGAAGGACGACAGACAGGCTCGTGCAGCTGCAACTCCAAGCTCGTGCAGCTGCACGACGAGATGAGGAATTGATCAAGGGCATCAGACTGGTCGTTGCAGCTGCAACTCCAGTCCCCTGCAGCTGCACGAGTGCGACAGGGCAGATATGAAGAGAGCTTCAGAGAGGTCGTTGCAGCTGCAACGAATTCATCTTGCAGCTGCACGACATAATATTGCCCGAAAATTAGATTTTATTTTTTTTAGATTTGCTTTAGGTATAAAAAGATTGGATTTTAGGTTTTCGGGGGTACCCCCTTATCTCTTTCCCTTCTGACTTTGGTTTTGGCACCCGACGACGGCTAGGAACAAGGAGACGAAGACGTTGATGGAGACTTCAACGATCCTTCTTTTCTCTTTGCTTTTTATTTCGTTTGCGATGTCGAACTAAACATCCTTTTCCTAGGATGATGATGAACCGACTCGTGTAGTTGGTTATCCACTTTTTCGGAATCAATTCAAGAAGATTTATCGTTTACTTGTGTTTCGTCTGTGTTTAATGCTTACCTATCGGGTTGATCGCCGGTTTGTATGAATTCTTAGTCCTAAGTGAACTCGAGAGAGACTTAGGATTAGAAGAGGGGAAACATAACTTAGGTTAAGGCCGAGAGATCGGTTTAACTAAGAGGAGTATAGAGATATACACTCGTAGGTAACCGAGAGAACAATTGGATCTCAAGGAATTCTGATTATTCGTGATTCGCTATAGAAATATAGGTTTACGGGTGATTAGTAATTCACAGTTACAGTCTCGAGAGAGGTGTAGCGATTGTTAGGGAATTGTGGTTAGTAAACGGTAAAACGGATTGAATTGAGGAAGAGAGAGTGTGATAATCTACGAAACGATAGGGGATTCATAGTCCTAGGCTTTTCTTCCATTGACTACTGCTTTACTTTTGTTTTCTGCAATTTTAATTACTTGCGTCAACACATCAAATCAATTAACTGTTTACGGCTAGAATCTGAGATTTGCTGGTAATCGGCAGTAGGTTCTAACTAGTCCTCGTGGGAACGATACTTTTTCTCATCATTATATTACTTGCGCGACCCGTATACTTGCGTGTGCGATTTGATTCGAACAAGTTTTTGGCGCCGTTGCCGGGGACTAGTTTTAGAATTTATTTGCTAATTTTCTTCAGCAAGTTTCAATTGTAGTCGCTGATTCTCTTTTTCACTTTTTGCAGGTGTATGCGACATCGCAAAGGTGATAAAGAGCTACTCTTTGACCCTGAAATTGAACGAACTTTTCGGATTTTACGAAGAGGTCAAAGGGACACCATGGCGAACGCCAACAACAACAACAATGTCGTTGACATTGCGGCGCAGCAACAGCCGAGGACGATGAGGGACTATGCGCAGCCGACTCCACAAAATCATGCTGGTTTTTCTACGTCTTGAAATTCAGGCGGATACGTTTGAAATTAAACCTTCAATTATTCATATGATTGAAAATTCCAATTTCGGAGGTTTAATTAATGAAGATCCACACTGGCACCTAACGCGTTTTGAGGATTTGTGTGGCACCTTCAGGTATCATGGCGTATCAGCAGAAGCAATCAAGTTGAGGCTGTTCCCGTTCTCGCTTCGAGACAAGGCCAGAGCGTGGCTATATTCGCTGCCTGGAGAGTCAGTCAGTTCATGGGACGACCTCCGCAAGCACTTCCTGTCCAAGTACTATCCGCCGAGCCGAACTGTGAAGATACGGAACGACATCACCTCGTTCCGCCAACTCGCCGGTGAATCCATGTACGAAGCGTGGGATCGATTCAAGGAGCTGCAGAGGCTATGCCCCCACCACGACATCCCCAAGTGGATGTTGGTTCAGAGCTTCTACGACGGGCTAGCGGAGCAACTCCAATCTACTATCGATTCAGCCACAGGAGGTACCATAATGAACAAGACACCGGATGACGCTCTGGATTTGTTCGAGGCGATGGCGACAAATGGCCAAAGGAGAGCACCAGCAAGAGGAGGAGGACATCACCAGATAGACGCTATCACCGCCCTCAGCGCTCAGCTAGAGACACTGACCAAAGAGATGGCGGCGTTGCGTACGTCGACTCAAAATGCTAACCCTCCACCTCGTTCTAATTTGCAGGTGATGGAATTGCAAGAGGCTGAAGAGGCGAACTACGTGGGAGGCACCAACAGGAATAACCCGTACTCCAACACGTACAACTCAGGATGGCGCAACCATCCCAATTTCTCGTGGAGAAATAATCAGGAGCATCAGGATGTCGGGCCTTCGCGACCAAACCAGCCACCGGGATTTGCACCACCGATGCGACAACCCGTAAGTGAACCTAAGTCTAGTGTTGAAGATTTGTTGAGACAGGTTCTGGCTAGCAATGAGGAGGTTCGGAAACAGCAAGAGGAGACGAGGAAGCAGCAGGAGCTCATACTGAAGGACCACGCGACCTCGATCAAGCAGCTCGAGATGCAGATGGGGCAGATAGCAGGATCATTGGTGATAAGACCGCAGGGGACGTTTCCGAGCAACACAGAGCTCAATCCCAAGAATCGAGAAAACTGCAGTGCTATTACCCTCCGAAACGGGAAGGACCTGGAAGAGGAGTTTGAGCGGCAAGAGACCAAAAAAGAGCAAGCTAGGGAGAAACGTCAGACGGCTAAGGTACGTGAGACGGAGTCTAGAAAGGACTCTGAGCATCAGAGTATTGAAACACCGGTACGTACTGATCCTATGCCTGTAGTTCCTATCATTCCTCAAGTTCCATTTCCGCAACGTTTAAAGAAGCACACTGACGAGCAGCAATTCAAAAAGTTTCTTGAAGTGTTTAAAAAGCTGCAGATCAATATCCCTTTCGCGGAGGCGCTCGAGCAAATGCCAAGCTACGTGAAGTTCATGAAGGATATCCTGTCAAAGAAGCGGAAGCTTGGTGGTCACGAAACGATCTCGTTGACCGAGGAATGCAGTGCAATTGTTCAAAGGAGACTACCGCCAAAGCTTAAGGATCCTGGTAAGTTCACCATCCCTTGTCACATTGGGACTGATTTTTTTGGTCATGCTTTATGTGATTTAGGGGCGAGCATCAATTTGATGCCATTTTCGGTGTTCAAGAAACTGAACATCGGAGAGGTAAGACCAACATCGCTGACCTTACAATTAGCTGACCGGTCTTATACTTACCCGAAGGGTATTGTGGAAGATGTTTTGGTGAAAGTGGACAGGTTCATCTTCCCCGCGGATTTCGTCATCCTAGATTACGAGGAGGACCGGGAGGTTCCCATCATCCTGGGAAGACCGTTCTTAGCAACGGGGAGGACATTAATCGATGTCCAGAAAGGAGAGCTCACCATGAGAATCCACGACCAAGAGGTAACATTCAACATGGATAAGGCCATGAAGATGCCTAATGAAGTTGATGAATGCAGGTACGTGGACATACTTGAGGAGGTTACCGTCGAGACTATTCTAGAAGCCTATGAGTTACCGACGGAAGATGCACTCCTTGATGAGACGTCTGAGGAAGAGGTGGCCTTTGTGCGACAATTTCAAAGGGTGGAACCTCTTGACCGACCTGGAACCATCATCAAGCCTTCCATCGAAGAGCCCCCGAAGTTGGAGTTGAAGCCCTTACCAGATCACCTACGGTACTCTTACTTAGGTAAGAACAACACCCTTCCTGTTATTATTTCATCTTCGTTGACTAACGAACAGGAAGAGATGTTGCTACGAGTGCTTCGGGAGCACCAGACAGCCATCGGGTGGACTATTGCGGACATCAAAGGGATTAGTCCAGCAATTTGCATGCACAAGATTGTCTTGGACAGAGAGAAGAAGGCGTCCGTCGAGCATCAACGGCGACTGAACCCGCACATGAAAGAGGTGGTAAGAAAAGAAGTCATTAAATGGCTTGATGCAGGAATCATCTATCCGATCTCGGATAGTTCATGGGTGAGTCCAGTCCAGTGCGTACCTAAGAAGGGAGGCATCACGGTGGTCGAGAACAGCAAAAATGAGCTCATTCCGACGAGAACGGTCACCGGGTGGAGGATCTGCATGGACTACCTGAAGCTCAATGCAGCCACGTGCAAGGATCACTTCCCGTTGCCCTTCATCGATCAGATGTTGGACCGTCTCGCAGGTAAAAGTTTTTACTGCTTTCTGGATGGTTACTCAGGTTACAACCAGATAGCGATTGCACCTGAGGACCAGGAAAAGACTACCTTCACCTGCCCTTACGGTACGTTCGCTTTCCGTCGTATGCCGTTTGGATTATGTAATGCGCCTGCCACGTTTCAGCGATGTATGCAAGCAATTTTTTCGGACATGATTGAGAAGACCATTGAGGTATTCATGGATGATTTCTCAGTTTATGGATTGTCATTTACAAATTGCTTGGATAATCTTGCGGCTGTCCTTGCACGATGTGAGCGGACTAACCTGATTTTGAATTGGGAAAAGTGCCACTTTATGGTGCGTGAAGGTATTGTGCTAGGTCACAGAATTTCGGAGAGTGGCATCGAGGTGGACAAGGCCAAGGTGGAGACAATCGAGAAGCTACCCCCTCCGACATCAGTGAAAGGAGTTCGAAGTTTTCTGGGACACGCTGGCTTCTACAGGAGGTTTATTAAAGACTTTTCGAAGATCACCAAACCGTTGTGCAACCTCCTGGAGAAAGATGCACCTTTCCTCTTCGACGGTAAGTGTATGGAGGCGTTTCATACATTGAAAGAGAGGTTAGTGTCCTCTCCAATTATCGTTGCCCCTGATTGGAACCTGCCTTTTGAACTCATGTGCGATGCGAGTGATTTAGCTGTAGGAGCGGTCTTAGGACAGAAGAAAGATAGGCATTTTCGTGCAATTTACTATGCTAGTAGGACACTCGATTCCGCCCAAGTCAATTACACGACAACGGAAAAGGAGATGTTGGCAATCGTGTTTGCATTTGATAAGTTTAGGCCTTATTTGATTGGCTCTTCTGTGATTGTGCATACTGATCATGCGGCCATACGCTACCTGATTTCTAAAGCGGATTCCAAGCCGCGACTAATCCGTTGGGTTTTATTGTTGCAAGAGTTCGATCTTACAATCGTCGACAGGAAAGGTTCCGAGAATCAGGTGGCTGATCACTTATCTCGGCTGGAGGAGGGAACGATGAGTACCACACCGTCGACGCTGATCAATGATTCCTTCCCTGATGAGCAACTGTTCGCCGTGGAGGTAGCCGCACCTTGGTATGCCGACTATGTGAACTACATAGTCGCGAATATTTTCCCTCCAGACATGTCAAGCCAACAGCGGAAAAGGTTCGTTAATGACGTAAAATTTTATATGTGGGATGAGCCTTTGCTTTTTCGTAAATGTGCAGATCAGGTTATTCGGCGTTGTGTCCCGGAGGAAGAAATCAGGCCGATCCTTGAGCAGTGTCATGCATCACCGTATGGTGGACACCACGGCGGTCACAAAACAGCAGCAAAGGTCCTACAATCAGGTTTTTATTGGCCCTCCCTGTTTAAGGATGCTTACTCTTTTGTCGCACAGTGTGATCGTTGTCAAAGGGTAGGCAATATTTCGCGTCGTGATGAAATGCCTCTGAATAGCATTTTAGAGGTTGAACTTTTTGATGTATGGGGAATAGACTTCATGGGCCCCTTCATAGACTCGTTTAAGAACAAGTACATTCTAGTGGCTGTTGATTATGTGTCCAAATGGGTGGAGGCCATTGCGTTGCCCACTAACGATGCTCGCGGAGTTTTGAAATTTCTTAGACAGATTTTCACGCGATTCGGAACACCACGAGCCATCATCAGTGACGGTGGAGCCCATTTTTGCAACAACAAGTTCAATGCACTGATGCGGAAATATGGAGTCAAGCACAAGGTGGCTTTGCCCTATCATCCTCACACATGCGGCCAAGTCGAAGTTTCCAACCGCGAAATCAAAAGGATCCTGGAAAAGACGGTAAGCGTTAATCGAAAAGACTGGTCTACCAAGCTTGACGATGCTCTATGGGCATACAGGACGGCCTTCAAGACCCCGATTGGGACATCGCCGTATAAGCTGGTATATGGCAAAGCTTGTCACTTGCCGGTGGAGTTGGAACATAAAGCTTACTGGGCAGTTCAGAAGCTAAACATGGATCCTAGCGCAGCAGGGGAGCAACGATTACTGCAGCTGAATGAGATGGAGGAATTCCGGAAAGACGCGTACGAAAATGCCCGCATTTACAAGGAAAAGACCAAAATATGGCATGATCGGCGCTTGAAGGATCGTAAGTTTTCGCCAGGCCAATTTGTTCTTTTATTTAACTCCAGGCTTCGGTTGTTTCCAGGGAAACTCAAATCGCGCTGGTCAGGGCCTTTCGAAATTACCCAGGTACTACCATTCGGTGTTCTCGAATTAGTAGGTACTGACTCTTCTGACAGGTTCAAGGTGAATGCAAGTCGCGTCAAGCCATACTTTGGAGGTGTTGTCCACCGGGATCCGGGGACACTAATGATGAAAGACACGTAGAGGACCAAAGCGTCAGGCTGACGACGTTAAATCAAGCGCTGCTCGGGAGGCAACCCGAGTCAAATTTTAATTCCTTTTCTTGGTTAATTTGTTTTATTTTAGTTTTTGAGTTTGATTTTGGCTAAATTTTTAGGGAGCAGAAATTACGGAGCGATAAAATCAGGGGACCGGTGCAACTAAAAGGAGAAGTCAGAAATAATGGTGCAGCTGCACCATTATTTCGTGCAGCTGCATGGGGGACAAAGGAAGATCGTCTGACACGTCGGTGCAGCTGCACCGTCCAGGTCATGCAGCTGCACGACTCATCCAGAAGGACAAGCATCGACAACAGAGGACTCTGTGCAGCTGCAACCAAATTCTTGCAGCTGCATGACTAGGGGAGACCATCAGACCGAACCGTGCAGCTGCAGCCCAAGCTTCGTGCAGCTGCACGCTTTTAAGAAGACAATTCAGGGTGCGGCCAGACCGGTCGTTGCAGCTGCAACGACCCCTCGTGCAGCTGCACGAGGTCCTCAGAAGTCCAACACATAGCATCCGACAGGGTCGTGCAGCTGCACGACCCGACCGGTGCAGCTGCACCGGTTCGGATCTTCAGAAAAAAATAAAAGAGGGGTCGACGCCCCAAACCCTAAAAATCATTTTTTCCTCTCGTCCCTTGCAGATCGCCGCCCCCAGACGCCCCACCACCTCCGGTGCTTGACGATTCCGCCGATTCCCGTTGTCCACGACCTCCTCCGGTGTAAGTATTGTCTCCTACATCTCGAGATCAAGCCACCTTGTCCAAATCTTTTCGCTCGGAACCCAGGTGCGTTTTTCTCCGTCGCTTCTCCGGCAATTTCGTGGGTCTTAGCTGTTAGATTAGGACGTGCGTAAGTGGAGATTTGGTTAGATGGCTCCGAAGAGGCAGAAAACCGGTGCCGGGTCTTCCTCGGGTCACACCGAGGACGATAGGATTAGGGAAGCGGCAATGACCCGCTCGATCATTGAGGAGCGAGGGATCAACGCTAATGAGCGGTATCTCGAAAATTTCCAGTACATAATTGATAAGCTAGGATGGGTAGAGTTTTGCTGGGAACCGGCTCCGGCTAGTATACCTTTGGTTAGGGAATTCTATGCGAATGCGCATACCTATGACTCGAACGGTGAAACAATTCGAGTCAAGAATAAGAAAGTGGTATTTAGCCCGGATGCAATTGCGTCGATTTATAACTTGCCCCGTTATGAAACTGATGGCTGGAATGCGTATCTCGCCGAATCCTTTGATGCCCAAGCAATATTAGATATATTAACTAGGGACCGGGCAGGAGCACGTTGGATATTGTCTACATCAAACGAACCCATTGAACTCCAGGGTTCAGATCTCCATGCGACGGCGAAGATGTGGCAACTCTTCTTCTCCGCACGACTTATCCCAGGAACCAACGTCTCCCGTTTAACTAAGGAAAGGGCGGCGCTGATATACTGCATATTGCAGTTGAAACAGATTGATGTAGGGGTAGTGATTAATGGTATGATTCATCGCTGTCTTCGTGAACTTAATCTTGGATTATGGTTTCCCACCATAATCACTGAGTTGTGTAGACAGGCAGGGATTAGGGTGGATCCGAAGGATGGGCTGCTCCAACCTCAAAAATCGCTCAACAATGCATCATGGCTCAGGATCCAGCACGAGATCACGGCCAAGGAGAGACGCGACGGGGGTGTAATCCCGGGTCAAGCTGCTACTGGAGGGGAAACATCCCAACCCGACCCGACTCCGGCATCGAGTTTTCCCTCTGAAGAGGACCGATGGGCTCAGATGACGACGTTCATGCAAACCACGATGGACTTCCAGCAGCGCGCCTTGGCATTTCAGCAGAGTTCCTTGGATTTTCAAGCGCGTTCGCTAGCTTACCAGCAACATACCATGGACTACCAGAGGTATCAAATGGATTGTCTCCGTCATCTCGGTGTTTCTCATGGCGTGGATTTTTCTTCGTTTCAGGAGCCCGTTTTTCACTATCCCCCTCCTACGGAAGACGCGGCGGATGACCCTATCTCTGAGGATGAGCAGCCCGGAGACGATTGATCAGGGAGCACCCTTTCCCTTTTGCATTTTCTTTTCGAGTTTCTATTACGGAGTTATGTTTGCACCGAGGTCGTTGCAATGTTTAGGTTTGGGGGTGGGGTGTTTGTCTGCTGGTGCGTGTTAGGCTCCTTTATGTTTGTTAGAAATTTGGTTTAGTTTGTTTTCATTTTCGATCATTTTTAGGTACGTAAAAGAAAAAAAATAAAAAAATAAAAATAGTTCCTAGATTCACGTCGAACCTCCTCAGGTAGCCTTAGGAATTTGAAAGCGAAGAGTCTGACTCTAGGATGATGCCTTGAGGTAGAGCACACCTAAGGAAGAGAAGGAGGTTGTTCTAAGTTAGCGTGTGGAATTTGAATAAGCAAAAAGAGAAATACTCAGTAGGGAGCATGATTAACAGTGAGAGCTTTACACCTTCCTTGAAAGTATAGCCACTGGGATAAGTAGGGGCTCTTAAACCAACTCTTGAAGCTAGCTCTGACCTTTGTAAAAAAAAAAGAGAAAGAAAGAAAACGGTTGCCAAGGCTCTGAGTACCACTATCCAGGTTAGAAAGTATGAAAAATTGAAAAAGAAGCAATGATTAGTGAGTAATGAAAAGATAAGGCCTGGATATGTGCTTGTGGTGTGAGTCTTCCTTGCGGCTCGAGTTTTCGTCCTAGGGGTGTTTTATCACCTAGTGCCTTGGTCCAACTGGACCGGGAGACACTGACTGAGAACTCGCTACACGGGCGTTTGCGGGAATTGATCAGCATTTAGAGTCGTGCAATCGGAAAAAAATGAAACAAGAATGATTGAGTAGAAGGTCATGAGTAGGTGGAAGGAGGCGGCAAGAGGTAAGTCCCTGAAAATTCCTCGGTGGCTATGAAAGATTCGAGGGTGTGTGGTAATCATTGTGAAAGGGTAACCTACTGGGATGAGTTTTAAAGCAAAGTGTTAAGAGCACACGCTAGCAGTGAATAGACTCTGACTCTGAATGAAGTGTGCGACCTCATCTGAGGGTGTTTAAGGACAATTTGCAATCAAAGGATTAAGGTGTTCTGAGGAGTGACGTTGAGTTGTGTTTGCTTCGCCTTGGCATGTTTTATTTTGTTTTGCTCGAGGACTAGCAAAGATTAGGTTTGGGGGTGTGATAACTCTAGTAAAATAGAGTTATATGATCACATTTAGGCTTAATTCTAGTTAGTTTCGAGAATTTTAATTGTTATTGTTCGCCAATTGAGCTTAAATTGTCATTCATCACGTTTGCTTTGTGATCGTAGGAAGTAAATGAAGGCATGACCGAAAACAAAGCAAAAGGGTGAAGGATGAAGAGGAATAAAAGGCGGAGGACATGGTGCAGCTGCAACCAATCTTCTTGCAGCTGCACAAGTAAAGCAGAAGGACGACAGACAGGCTCGTGCAGCTGCACGACGAGATGAGGAATTGATCAAGGGCATCAGACTGGTCGTTGCAGCTGCAACTCCAGTCCCCTGCAGCTGCACGAGTGCGACAGGGCAGATATGAAGAGAGCTTCAGAGAGGTCGTTGCAGCTGCAACGAATTCATCTTGCAGCTGCACGACATAATATTGCCCGAAAATTAGATTTTATTTTTTTTAGATTTGCTTTAGGTATAAAAAGATTGGATTTTAGGTTTTCGGGGGTACCCCCTTATCTCTTTCCCTTCTGACTTTGGTTTTGGCACCCGACGACGGCTAGGAACAAGGAGACGAAGACGTTGATGGAGACTTCAACGATCCTTCTTTTCTCTTTGCTTTTTATTTCGTTTGCGATGTCGAACTAAACATCCTTTTCCTAGGATGATGATGAACCGACTCGTGTAGTTGGTTATCCACTTTTTCGGAATCAATTCAAGAAGATTTATCGTTTACTTGTGTTTCGTCTGTGTTTAATGCTTACCTATCGGGTTGATCGCCGGTTTGTATGAATTCTTAGTCCTAAGTGAACTCGAGAGAGACTTAGGATTAGAAGAGGGGAAACATAACTTAGGTTAAGGCCGAGAGATCGGTTTAACTAAGAGGAGTATAGAGATATACACTCGTAGGTAACCGAGAGAACAATTGGATCTCAAGGAATTCTGATTATTCGTGATTCGCTATAGAAATATAGGTTTACGGGTGATTAGTAATTCACAGTTACAGTCTCGAGAGAGGTGTAGCGATTGTTAGGGAATTGTGGTTAGTAAACGGTAAAACGGATTGAATTGAGGAAGAGAGAGTGTGATAATCTACGAAACGATAGGGGATTCATAGTCCTAGGCTTTTCTTCCATTGACTACTGCTTTACTTTTGTTTTCTGCAATTTTAATTACTTGCGTCAACACATCAAATCAATTAACTGTTTACGGCTAGAATCTGAGATTTGCTGGTAATCGGCAGTAGGTTCTAACTAGTCCTCGTGGGAACGATACTTTTTCTCATCATTATATTACTTGCACGACCCGTATACTTGCGTGTGCGATTTGATTCGAACAGTAGATACCTCGGCCTGGGTTATTTGGTCACTACCTTCAACACCAGAGTGAGCAACCGTAGCTTTGGTGATCACCTTCCGCCAGCACTTCCACCGTCCCGGCGAGCAACCGTAACCGGGGCAATAACCTTCCGTCAGCACTTCCACCGTCCCGGCGAGCAACCGTAACCGGGGCAACAACCTTCCGTCAGCACTTCCACCGTCCCGGCGAGCAACCGTAACCGAGACAACAACCCTCCGCCAGCACTACTACCGTCACACAAGTCTACAGCGCAGCGCACTGTAGCGAGTCTACGACGTCAGCAGCGAGTCTACGACGCCTACGTCAGCCGTATCACTCCTTTTTCGTTCATTTTTATGGCTGTAAGATTCTAAGTTCTCTTTCGAAACTCTGAATTTATACAGTCGTATCTTTTATCATTGAAATTCATCTTTCTGGCGACCACATACATTTCCCTGTGAGTCCAATTGCCAAATATTTCCGACGTGGTCCGTTTTCTACGCGAACAAAAGGTTTTAGCAGAGGTCTCCCATCATCTCCTTCTATCAAAATTTTGCTGTGTCTTTAGAACACGACCATATCCGATCCATTCGTTATGTGTCACCTGGGACATTAAATCTACTAAAATATTTTCCCCAAGGGGATCACATAACATTCTGACTCCGATCACTGGCCCACACCTCAGCGATTCCGGGAAAAAGGATGGGACTAACGACTAGAACATGCGCCATCCTTATGTCGCTGCCACTTGTCTCCTCCACTTGAAATATTACCTGATTTTGTCTCTTTTAAGCCTACATTTAGTATTTTTTAAAAATTTTTGTGATTTTTATCACTTGAAAATATTTTATTAAATAAAATAATAATTTTAAAATTCATAAAATAAAATATTTAATTCTCATTAAAAACGAGTTCGATTTATACTCCAATTTCTTCGAACGAACTCGACGTTAGAAATACCGAATTACTTAAAACACACAAATTTTAAAAGTTTTTCGCGAAATATAACATAACAAACCTCGTTGCTCTAATTGCAGGATCATTGAGGTCAAAACTATTAACCAGGAAAAAAATGGGCCCGATTACCAAATTCCATCCATGTAGCCCAATTACTAAATAGGCCGGCCCATCGATGTGCCCTTGTATAAATTGCCTCCCTCCCACAACCTACCACTTCATCTCTAGTTCTTCCGCCGTCGCCTAGGACTACCGCCGCGCCGCCTCCAATCCCATCCCTTTCGCGAGAGCCGGCGTCGTCCCGTCATGGCAACGCAGATCAGCAAGAAGCGTAAGGTCAGCCTACTTCAAATCCCCCAATTGCTCTCTCCTTGCTTGCTTTATGTTCGCCGCCGCGCGAGGGGGTGGTTTGATTCCCGTCCCCTTCTTTCGATTATTGCGGGTTGTTAGTTCGTCGCGGACGGAGTGTTCTTCGCGGAGCTCAACGAGGTGCTGACCAGGGAGCTCGCAGAGGATGGATACTCCGGAGTAGAAGTTAGGGTTACCCCCATGAGGACGGAGATTATCATCCGCGCCACCCGCACTCAAAACGTTCTTGGTTCGTGCTGAATGACCCGTCGTTCAATGTAGTGGTTGTGACTGTGCTGCATTTTGGAAGATATCACAGTTGTCGGTTTCTGCGATTTTAGGGGAGAAGGGGAGGAGGATCAGGGAGTTGACATCCGTGGTGCAGAAAAGGTTCAAGTTCCCAGAGAATGGCGTGGAGTTGTATGCTGAGAAGGTAAATAACAGGGGACTCTGCGCCATAGCACAGGCGGAATCTCTTCGTTACAAGCTGCTCGGCGGGCTTGCTGTTCGTAGGTGAGTGCTGTTTTACTATTAAGTGTTAACTACTTTGTGATTCCTGAGTAGTCAAATGCAGTTTTACTGAAATCCTTTGCATTTGGATTGTAAGCTGATTGAGCGTCTTACCTTAGTTTAGTTTCTTAACTAATTTGAGTAAAGTAACGTGTGGATTCCATTACTTTTGGTTTTCATATGGAAGTTTCTTTAGGATACTAGCTGCTAGTTTTTTCAACAGAACTGGGATCTTTTGGCTTGTTGTTGTCTTATTATGTCATCTCGAGAGCAGAATGGTTAGTTCCTATACCATTATTGTGTCGGAAGATGACTAGATCGACTGATCCTCCATGCCATTATCTTTGTGAAATTCATTTGTTTTCATTTAGTAAGAGTAACATCAAGGAGGACATATGATTTACAAGAAGTTAGTAGATTAATAACTAAAAGTATTCAGGTGGTGAGCACGATTATGTTGTAAAATTTGATAGTTATCCTAATTTTGTAGGAGTCTCCACCCTTGCTGCGTTTTGTCTGTTTTCTAGTCGTATGGCTTCATTGATAGGTCTGTGCACTGGGTTTTGGCTTTCTTGCACCATCAATATGTTCTTTTTGTTTGAAAGTTTTATTTGGCATTCTCCCTGAAACTGGGGTTCTTAATGGTTCTATTGTTGTAACTGAATTTGTCACCTCCCCCGCTCCCTTGTCATCTATAAAGCAGAATGGTTGTATCCTTTACCATTTTCTTGTGTCGGAAGATGACGACATCAATCTTAGCCTCCATGCTATCATTCTATTGCCATGATTACGCGTTTATGCAGTAGACACATGGTGGTTATATTAGAGATATAAGCATGTCCCAAACTTTCAGTGATCTCTTAATTTTGTTGAGAAGTTCTCTTAACTTTTCAAGCATGTTTTACTCTCGATCTTTTGATGCATGTGAATTAGAGACTTCAGTGAAATTTTTTATAGTGTCTTGACCTCTATTAAGTGATGATGGTTTTTTTCTTACTGTAGGGCCTGCTATGGTGTCCTGAGGTTTGTCATGGAAAGTGGTGCAAAGGGCTGTGAGGTTGGTTTAATTGTTTGGGGTTGTAAGTTGCGTTTTAGTCATGTAGGCATCTTCGCATCCTCAATGTTTTCTGATTCATGTTGGTTTTACAGGTGATTGTGAGTGGGAAGCTGAGAGCTCAACGAGCCAAGTCCATGAAGTTCAAGGATGGTTACATGATTTCCTCTGGTCAGCCTGTCAACGAGTACATAGACTCAGCTGTGAGACACGTGCTTCTGAGACAGGTTTTACTTCCCTTCAATTCTAAGCTTCGTGCATGATTTTGACGGTTCTCAGCTCACTTATCACGTTTAATTTAATTTTGTCAGGGTGTTCTTGGAATCAAGGTAAAGATCATGCTTGACTGGGATCCAAAGGGAAAGCAAGGACCAAAGACTCCGTTGCCTGATCTTGTCACCATACATCCTCCCAAGGAAGAGGAAGAGTACATGAGGCCAGCCCTTGCGGCAGCAGATATTGAACTGTCTGTTCCCGTAGCTTAACATGATTTGTAATCTCATAGTTGCGTTGGGAAGGTAGTCATCATGTTTTTAAGTCCTTTCATTATAGCAAGCCATGAAAATGGTAACCTACTTTTTTTCTCCATGAGTTCTTTTCATTAAGAGTTTCAGACTTTGGCCCCCTGTTGCCAGCTTGTATGTCTCACTTTCCCCAATAAGAAAAACACACCTCATGATACCGGAACAGGGACAAAGAAAACAAATACATGAACGACATGCTTCTTGCATGTCAAGTTCGAAGGAACGAACGAAACATCTGTCGTCCTTTCGTAAAACATCATATCTTGGACATTGAATGTGGATGACACTCCATATAAATGGGCCCAAAAAGATGCATGAGCCTCTCTAAAATGAACGGAGTTAAGTGGGAAAACTTAGGCAACCTCATTGTCTTATTGAGTCCTTATTCAATAACATTGCATATAGGAATATATTTATCTTGATCAAGGGAGGCACTTTTAATCAAAAGAGAAACGAGATGTGAAGTAGAAAAAGGTGAGTAGTTGGTTATTGGAAGGAAATGAAATGATTAAGATAGGAAGACAAATTGATCATCTCTTGGGGGAAAAAATAATGAAAAGTTAAAATGTCCCCACAACATGCGGTCCATTTAGATTACATTGGCTTCCTTTTTAGCCATCAAATCAAAAATCCAAAGAAAGAAGAGGAAAGACCCTACTTTTTCACTCCCCCTTCTTCCAATTAGGAAAAAAAAAAACACTCCATGGCCCCTACCCACAACTCACATAAATATTTAAAATAACAAATATTGAATTTTGTAAGAAATATGTGGCTATTTGATAACAATGTGTTCCAAAGTTTAATGGTAGTAGGCTTTTGGTGTTTTGATTTTTAAGGCACCTCATCGTCCCCATGTATTTGTATTTTTTTTCCTTAAGAGTAGATTGGTATTGAGTCAACTAAGGTGGCCCTTACCTCACCCATTTTCAATTTTGGATTTTGGGAGGATCTTTTGATTGAGAACAAAAATCCCCAATTTGTAAAATTTGTTTCTTTCCTTACGACTTTTTAAACCCATTTTGTTTTTTTTTTAAATCTTTTTTGGGTGCAAAAAGTTGTTTGGATTCTTGGCCATTATGTCTCCCAAACATAATTAAGAACAGAAAAAAAAACAAATAGTGAGTTTTCTCTCCTTGGCCCTACTTGTCTCAATCAACTTTTATTCATTTCTCTCCAATGCTTTGTTCCATGCAAGTGCAGGAGATGGAAGTCAAAAAGGCATTTCATGATATGCGATGTTGGAAATCTTTAGCCAATAAGGAAAGGAGATTCATCACTGAGATGTGAAAAGGACACTTGTCAAAATTCAATCACTTGGTTTTGGTTACTACTTCTACATGATCCAATGATGATGAAAGTTGTTGCTTGTCTCTCCCCCCTTGATGTGCTTTCACCATCACAAAATTCACAACCATCTAAATGTTTAGCCCATGTGCATGTGCTGAGTCAAATGTGAAAAATATTAAAAAAAAATGGGAAAGACATGAAATTTGGGCACCAACCCAAACCATCTTTGTCTTCATTATAAAATGTAAAAAATTAATACTTTTTTTTTACCAAAAAAAAATGTTGGAGATGATGTTAAAATTTGGGTCTTTAATTTAGGTGTTGAGGGTTATTGTCCTTTTTTTACCATTACTACTAATTTAAAATAAAAAACAACTTTAAAAAAACCCAGATATTACACCGAATAATAATAACTGCAATAAAATTTTTAAAAATTAAAAATTGAAAGACAAATAATGGAAAGAAGTAGGAAGAAAATTAGAAGATGAAGCCATGTGCAATGGCCTGATTCCTATTGAAGCTTGTGGTCTCATACACCGGCAATTCCTCCCCGTACTTCCCTCCAATTAAGTGATCCCCCAGCTCGAACAGATCTGAGCTCGAACAGCTCAACCCGTCGTATTCCACGTCCTCGTGGGCACGGCCGACGCTGAACCAATCATTCTCCGTCTTTGCCTTTGTCGCGAAATCCTTCTCTTTGTACGAGGGGCAGCTCCGAAGCCCCGTCCGGTAACCATAAGGTTCGGCATTGTCATCTCCCAGGACCGCTGCCGACGGATAGAACCTCACCGACCTCTGGGATCGCTTGGGGGCGGTGTCGCTGTCCTCGGTGCTGAGTTTCCTGGTGGATGGGGTTTTGCTCATGCAGGGCTTAGAGTACGAGGATAATGCTGCGGCCTTGTGGTCGAAGCTGCTAACGTCGTCTGCCGCTCCCACGTAGCACATTTTCGCCTTCTTGACGTTCCCCGAGTTGAATATCGAGTTCAGGAAAGCCGAGATCTTCCCGCCCGGCGAGATGGGCTGCTTCACCTTCTTCAGCTCCCCGTAAATCTTCAGTGCCGCGAGCTTCGTCCTTGGAGCCCCGCCGCCTAAATCACTGTTCCTTCCCTCCTTCATCGTCTTCTCCCTATCGCCTCGGTCGTGCGTCGGCTTCCCGTGTAGGGACCGGTGCTTGTGACGGCCCGGAAGTGGCTCCGTCTCAGAGGACGAGCACGCCCCCATCCTTCCGCCCGAGCTCGAATCTGAAGACGAGGAACCCGAATTGATCCTTGAAGAGCCACACCGTCCCCGGGAACCCTGCTTCTCCATCCACTCCTCGATCATCAGGACACGCTCGAGGCTCGTGAATCCCCTCGTCCTCCCTGCCGAACATGGAGCGCTGGAAGAATCACGGTCACGGCCTCCCCGTGCACCCTGCCTCCTGACGGACGTCCCGAATCCCTCCCCATGAAACGGCGAGCACTCGTCCTGACCCTCAGACTCGTCAATGGAGCGGTAAACCGCCTCAAGGAGGGAGGAAGAAAAGGAAGGGGTCTTCCTCCTGGGGGCATGGAAGGGCCTGTCTCGGGCATACATCTTAAGAAAACAGAACAAAAACAGGGGAAAATAGCAAGAATGCAAGCAAGAACAGAGAACAGAGAACAGAGGAATGGGAATGGGAATGTCAAACAGGAGGGAGAGGGTGGAATTTATAGGGGAGTCAGGTCGATTTGAGGGACGTGGGTGGAGAAAACGGAGGGAATCAAATCAAACAAAAAGTCGAGAGTTGGGGTGGGAGGAGAGGAGAGTGTCCGCTGGTGGAGGGTCAAAAGCTGCAACGGAGGGAGGAGGAGCGCAAGAGCAGGAACAACAACAACAACAAGAGGCAAAGCATCAGTTTCAGGGGAGGGAGGAGGGCACGTGCAAACAGGGGAGGGTGGGAGACCTTCGGACAAACCTTTTGTTTATTTTTTCATTGGTGGGGTTGGTGCTATAAATGCGATTGTCTTTGTCAATAAAAGTGAGAGGAAAGTAAAGGAAAGGAAGCAGAGCAAAACCCCATCATGTTTTGGTCCCCTCTGCCCACCACACCACACCACCAAACTTTTTTTTCCCGATAAAAGAAGAAGAAGAAGAAGAAGAAGAAGGAGAAATACAGGAAATAAATAAAAAGGAAATAGTTGAAGATGAAGGGGCTGCTTGTTGTTAGATACCACCCAGATGGGTAAAACTGAGGGGTGTGACCACCACGTGTTGGTATGGCAGTACTAGGTAGGCAGACAGAGAGAGAGAGAGAGAGAGCTGTCCCCTGATTCCTCTCTTTTTTGATCTTTTTCACATGTCACGCGTGGGGGGTGGTGGTAAAGTGATTAACGTTGCTTTCCTTTTTCCCCAACTGCCCTCCCCAGATACATATAATTCAATTCGATGAAAACATTTTACTTGTACGCCCAACAATTGCCCTAATGTTAATGTCCTCTATGAAAAATTGTCATACACTTTCCAAATTCGAGAAATTTACTAAATATCGCTTCTATGTCACAGTTTACTTGAGTTTACAGATAAATAACGACCGCGATACTAAGTTAGGGCGACCTACGTCACTGTTGAGAATCACGACATTACGATGGATCGGCCATTCCGCGTAAAGACGCGGTCGAAATACGTATCATTGACATCCCGGGTAAAAATGCGGTGACATAAGAGAACTCAGGCAAAAGTTCATGTGACAAGGGGCTTGCCTCAGTGTGTTGTTGTCAGAACTTTTCTAGAGCTATTCCATTCACGTCCTTGTCTACTAGTAGGAGTATTTCGTTCTACTGCTATACCCTTTAACTGTTATGATCGACATGTTACTATCATATTTATCATTGATGCACCCCTTTCTTCGTTGCTTGAATTTGGTTAATATTTGATGCAATAAATTTAACCAACAATCTAAAGCCATCATCATCACTTATGGCACTAGAATAAATCTAACCCAAGAAGAGTCATACGAAGATATTAGATATTTGTAACAAATCTCCAATATTTAACTTCATAGCATGATCACGAGACTTCAATATTATCATAATTCACATTATAAAAAATCTTACTATGTTCAACTGGACCGTAACTAACTCATTATTTACTATTAACCACTCACATTTTGCAAATACCAACAAATGAGCGTGCGTCAGGATTTAAAAAATAAGAATAACAATCTTACGAGTTCAAAAATAATCCAACTAAGTAATTCAATACCCTCGGTAAAATTTGAAAACAATTCGCTAATCACAAACAGTAAATATTGCATTAACAATGAATGATAAAACCTAAATTAACGAACATTAATCTAACATATTCAAAAAGCAAAACCTATTCGAGAATAATCTAAAGAAAAATAAAATCAAACCTATCATAACACACTAAACTAAACCCAACATCAGACCCTACCTAGATACACTAATGAAAACCTAACCCAGGACATTTGTGGATAGAACATAACAAGTTCAGATCGGTGAGCGTTTGATGTCTCCTATAACACTTGCCATTTTTATTTTTTTGCGTCCTTGGCACGGAGGTAATTTGATTTACCTTTATTCTTTTAGCCACGTTGATCTTTGTACATAATCTTTATAGATTTTTTTTTTTTTTACATTATTACTTATAGAAAAACTTAACCCTAAATACTAATAAAGGATCGAGGAGGGGATTGGCAGCGGATGGGCTGTGGACTGGAAAGAGGAAGGGAAGGTCGATCAGAATCGAGGCGCGAGTGAGATTTGGAAGCAAAAAGACTGGAACTATTAACACAATTCACCTAAAAAATCTTACTGCATTCGTTGCAGTGTCGACTGCCTTGGGGGATTTTTCCTTATATTTAATGTGTGAGGAGGAGGAGGAGGAGGAGACATGTTTGTACAAGGATAGCCCGACAAAACAGATAAAAAGAGGGGGGAGGCGTATACTTTAACTAAATGTAAAAAGCAGGGAGGGGAGGGGGTTCCGTAGAGGAGACAGGTGGCCGTATTTTTTATGAATCTGTTCATCTTGTTGTTTAAGGCTGACAACAGAGACATATTATTCAATGTTATGGAGGGAGGGGTAAATAAAAAAGGGACAAAAATGGGCCTTAACCCTACACACACGTACACTCTTGTCCCCCCCCTCCTCGATAGCTGTCAATTAATTCCACCGCCTGATTTGCCTGCTTCTCTTGTACTATTTACTACTAGCTGCTACATCGTCTGATCTGAGGAGAGGTTGGTTTCCTCATATATATCTATAAAATTGGGACTTAAAAAGGTTGGAAGAACAGATCTTTGTAAAAAAAAAAAAAAAAAAAAATTGTTTTTAAAGTAAGGAAGCCTTTTCCCTTTACTAGCTAAGAGAAAAAGGTTCATATCATAAACACGCGGGGACGGGACAGGACAGGCGTTAGGCTCGTTGTTGTTGTGTACTCTTGTTCGGTTTGGATGCCATTATTTAAAAAAAGGATTTTGTTAACGGGGTCGTTCGATCGAGGAGGGTATAAAAGCATTAAATAACATTAAAAGGATGCCCTAAAGGCAATGCAATACATAACAAGTATTAAATATGCATTGATAATGATGATTTTGCTTTTATTAGTTCTTGCGATCTTTCTTTCTTTCTTTCTTTCTTTTTTTTAGTTATACATTAAAATTATAAATTATATTAAATAATACCTGACAAGTTACGATTTTCTGAAGCTATTACGAAAGTCTTTTTTTTTTTTAATAAGTATTACGAAAGTCTTTTTATCTTAACATGCATGATATATTTATTTATAAGCCTACGAAAACAGCGAATGGATTACTATCAAACTCTTTTGAGTTGTACATCCTAAAAAAAAAAAACAAAAAGCCTGTTCTTGTTATAAAAAAAAGGGAAAAAATAAAATATTAATCACGCGTTTTGTTTTTAAGGATTCCCTTATCCTCGGATCTTGCAAGAATCTTTCACCTGTGTTTTCTGTTGTTGTTGGACGGTGCGGATGATAACAACAAACCAAGAGAAAAAGGCCTTCGCCCCCTGCTGTTGAGTCTCATGGGAATCAAATCAAACACGCTCCTAAGTAATTGCAGCAAATAAATCTCAAGAACATGAAGGATGATGATATCCTGCAAGTTGTATCCGATGAGGCCTAACATTAACCTCCTCTGTTTATACCTTCTAATCTGCAACAATACTCCACTCAGCAACCTTATGCCTTTACACATCCTAAAGAAACTATGCATTCGTGTTCCGCTGAAGTTTTTTTGAGTATTTCTGCACATCACTCTGTCCGCAAAAATGAACTGCAGTACAGCGTGGACAAAATTTTGTTCTGTTTTCAGATCTGCATTTGGACCGGCTTCTGAGAAAAGGTCAGCCTGTCACTAAGAAGAGACTTCCGGAGCTTCATTACGAGGTATCGCCTCTCGATATATTTATCCCATTGATTTCACAGATATCAAGGGGAGAAAATGAACCCAGTCCTTGGGACCGACGATGTCAAGAGTTGTGATCCTCCATTATAAGTACTGTTCTTGTATCCTGGCCAGGCCCTGTTCTCTTCGCATCATAATCTAACGTGCACCTACCCGAACTTCTCCTTACTGCAACAAAACCAAAGCACTGGTAAATGGACCTCAGGGAATAGAGTTGCATGATTTATCGCGACTGATTATGGAACTGAACGGTTTCCTAGTAGTGACCAGGGAGCCAGCAATCTGAACTAGGCTGAAGGATTAGAATATCGAATGTAGTATGTACTCATCTGAATTGGACTCGTCGAAGCTTTCTCTTGCCACCTGGTTGTGCTCTTATAGTGATGTAAACCCCAGGCTCATCCTGTTCAACCCATTCAGTCTCGAGATCACTGGCATTGCTTTTGGACAATTAGCTGGAACGATCTGCATCCCTCGAGGAACTACTTCTCATGGAGGTTCCCACAGATGAGGTTTCTGTTTTCGCCCCATTGATGCTAGATAGTTCCGGAGTAGAAGCCACGCCAACTGAGTCACGGTGAACACAGGGCTGGTCAGGAATGTGGTCTAAAGAATCTGAGGATGAATACCCCGTACCCGTACCGGGAGGACGTTGCAGATCTCACGGCAGACATTCTCTGCTAACAGGTGGTGTGACGGGGCCCTAGATACGAATATATCAAGGACGACATTGACTCAAACTTTAAGCCCTGTCATGCAATGAAATATAATATCAAGGGCCCCGATTGATCAACTGATGTGCACCAAGGCCAACCAATCACTAGATACGAATTCCCGACAAGTATTCCATGTATTACCACCCCTAAACGCACAGGCAAGATCTCTTCTTTTTCTGTTTTCTGCATTGCTAGTCATAATTTGGAGGAAATGTTAGTGATAGTTACCTCAGTTTCAGACCTCGGGTAGTCAGAAACGGGAATGCCTGTCGATTAAGCCTCTCTACATTGTGCAGCTCCATTATCCTGTCATAATTCTCTGTCCACCACCTCTGGACTTGAAAAGCATTAGACCAGAACAAAAGGCAATGTTTATCAGGAAAAAAAGAGACGAACTTGGACAAATGAACAAAGAGATTTGGCATGAAGGTGTTAACACCTTCATCGAATTCCAGATTCCTTTAGTAAGTTGCCACTAAAATACATAACTAAGTCAATTAGAAATGTGCTCCATCACTTTTCATGATGGTTTGATTCAAAACATCTGACGGCAAACTTGAAAGCTTGTGTCATCCTTGGATTGCAAATAAATAAACCCATCTAACCTAAAGTGATGCCTAATCACTCATTATGAAGCATTTCAAATCAGTTGCTCCCATTCCCATTCTTCTCTCATTCTCAAGACAGAGAATGTAAGCCACATCAACAAAAGATTACATTGCAACTCCAGTAAATGACAAGTAACTGATACTACCTGATTGCAGTAATGCAGACATACTTTTCCTCAAGCTTAGAGGAAAAACTGAAAAACAAAAGGAATAGCAAAACATACAATCAATTCATTTCTTTTGCTTGCACCTTCAACTTCAATCATAATGTCACTTACTATGACAGACGGAAGTAATCGGAAGTCCTGCCAAGGGTCAAATATTACTTGTCTTGGGATTGCAGTGAGAGAATTCTGCAGTGCGTTCTTGTTCAGGCTAACTAGATGATGCAAGATGGGATTACCAATATGCATACGGGTGAATAGTTTCAACAACCAGACAAACCTACGAGGAATCAGCATTCAGGCATGAAGAGGATTGAAAGGGAAAAGGTGAGGAGGGAGACCCCTCCCCGACAAGGAGACAATGCAGAAAGAAAAGAGATTTTCCAGAACATAAACAAAAGACATGGTCCCTACTCTCTCCAGTATGAACCCACCAACATCAGCAATCAGCTCCCACGTTTGGACTTTCCTATTTCCTGGTGCTTAATCAAAGGACATGAAGAAAACACATCAAGGCCAGATTGTTAACTCGCATGTCCAGGTAGCACTGGGTAGACCTTTACGGAGTCGTGCTTACAAACTGGGACAATGCCAGGTATCGACAACCAATGAATAACTGGAACTCATCAAACGCGTTTCACCATTGATTTTTATAATTCCCTCCAGACAAAAAGAGAAGGCAGCGCTTTGAAGCAAGAGATCAATCACCGATGCATGCTGGAGGGCAAAAAAATATGCATATCCTTTTTTAATGCTTCCACCATCCACGGTAAAATCAAAAGCTAAAAAAAATCCATGATGGCCGCCATAAGAGGGACGATGCTGATCATGATGAGTGCGACTCATGCTAGAAGGTTAGGACTTTTAGGACCCATCTAATCCGTCGTTAGGTACCAAAAGTAAAGGCCATCACCCAGAAAGTTGTCTGAACCTCGATCCAGTTGCAGACTATTGAGGACTAATGTGGTCATTAAGTACTAATAAGTCCAACCATTGCATTCCCATTGGCTTTGTTTAATCAACAACCCTAAACCCAAAATCTTACTCGTAGTTAAGCAAGTTGGCTCTAACCTGATCGAAAGTAAGATTCGGTATAGCAAACGAGAAGGTCGTGACCAAGTGCTCATATTGTGAAGGAAGTCCCCGAAGTGTGTATAACAGCACCTCTGACAAAGGGATTGGGCGGCCGATGGAGGCTAGCTGGTCGGCTGTGGATTTCATGGCGCAAAGGTATTCAGCCAATGATTGCGTCGTAAGACGATGGGTGATGAGAGTCTCCCGAAGTTCAAGTTCCCGAGCCAGTGTACCCTCGAGAAAGCGACGATTGATCATCGACCAGATTTCATAGGCGGGAAACACGTCATAAACTTTAACCATGATCTCTGGGGTCACAGTGGCAAGAAGAAGAGCACGGACAGAATGATTAGTCCGATGCCACAACGGGAGCCAAGGATTTGGCACGACCACACCAGTTGGAAGAGTGACGGTAGTCGGTGGGGCACGAATCATGCCGTCAACGTATCCGTAAAGGTCGACAGAGACTAAGCAGGACAACCAAAGTTGGTAGTTATCAGCCGATAATTTGACCGTAACAATAGTATTGACGCCTGGCAAAGAAGACGTGACCGCCGGAAGAGATTGGTCGAGCATCTCGGAAGTGGCCGAAGGCACATGATCAGGAGGCAAGATGTCTCCTGCAGCAAGCGATGGGGGGTGTCAACAGACGATACCCTGGATGGTGTTGTGACCACTGAGGATGGAGGATGAGCAAGGAAACTCGGAGGCACAGAATCGGAAGGTGCTCTGGATACCATGCTGAGTATTTGAGAAAAGGAAACTCAAATCATGCATATGAGTTGCAATAGCATGTGCCTTATTAATAGGCACAATAGGAAAGATCAACAGACAGAAATCGTTTCTAATTACAACAAAGGAAGGTGAAACGAAGGGACATGGGGAGATGAAGAAATGGGAGATAGAGTTGGTATTATGGCTAACAAATTCCACCACCCGGATGACCTTAATCCGGTCCAAGATGAAAAATCTGTAGTGTTCCACTGCAGTACAGTGAACTTGAATCAGCTTGACACGATTGAACCAGGCAGCAACTCGCAGGACATGAAAACGACGTTATTGGCACAAATCGGGGATTATGGTTGTACGCTTTACCGGAACCTATCCACCTGAGATCATTATCCCCGTCCGGCAGTCCGAGGAAGTTGATGAGTACATCAGGCTCGACCTGTGTGACCCACTCCTCAACGCACGGTCCGCAGCCCATGTAGGCCCCAGACGCCTTCGGGCCATGTCCTTCAGCTGATGTGGACACCCAACGGAAAAAAACCGTTTCTGAACTGGCCATGTCCCGGTATTGGCATTGTCATTGCCTGATGTTATATTATGAGAACCCTGCTGCTTAATCAGTTGTTTTCTGCTTCAAAAACATGGAGATCGTTACAACTGTAAGTTTCATTTGCATTCAGACTCATTTTCTGTTGGATTTATGATTTGCTTAATGCAGGACTTTTGGTAGCCGGTTTCCTTGACAGGAATCTATTTGGTCTGCAACCTTATAGCATATGATGTGGATGACCAGAACTTGGGACTCTGCCATGTCAATAATACCGAAAGGAGGGGAGACCACATTGGGTGGTCTGGATTGTTCGCCGGAAGGATCCTTCAATTGCAGTATAAAAAGGACAAGGAAGGACCAATAACGGGAGCCAAGAGTCAGAGGGTCGGGGTTAATGGGGAAAGTGCAAACGGGGTAAATCATAATATTTGGAAAGGATGTGGCTGAACTACACTCATCAAAAATTGAGAGAACGGATTTTACGGTAGGGTTCAAACATGCCGTCCTAAACTCATTGACTATCACAAACAGGTCGATTTTGGAGCAATGGTCCGACCACAATGAACGCAACAAAGATGTGATGTATGGATCGGGTACCATGACATGGGGGTTGCCGGAGTCAAAGACTGTTGCATATTACAAGGTTTTTACTGCTGGGTGAGTTTTGGATGTGCTGAATTTTGTTACCCCAAAGTTGATGAAGCGTGGAAAATGCTCATTTTTCGTATGGCATAGCCGACTATTTGGATAATGAAATCAATCCCAGATCTTGACCTGGGTGATTTACAGCCGAACAAAGCAAACCGATTAAGATTGTGTGAAGGAAGGTCTCTTGAACAAACTCACGATGCCTGTTTCTTCGGTTTTTGCACCAAAATATCCTCAAGTCGTCGACCACTTTTCTTTTTCCAAATTTTAAGACAAGTCTTCACTTGAAGTCACGGTTTTTCTTTTCAAAGATTAAGAAAATCGTCACTTGAAGTGGATACTTCTTTTCAAATTACGTAAAGTCGTCACTTCAAGTCACGATTTCACTTTACTAAAATTTTTTTTGTAAAGCTAGGGCATTTCAGTCCAAAACTCCTATTTCTTCGGTTTTCACTGGTAGAATGAAATGGTGTTCCATTTTATTATGTTTGGCAGATTGACCCGAATTAATCTGGTGCAACACTTTTTCCAAAACTGTCGGATTATTGTCTCCGCCTGTCATATCTAGGATGTCAATGTTTCCAATGTTTAGCCTCAAGTTGTCCACCTCCTTTTCTCTTTACTGAACAGGTTGATAAGTGATTGAGGTGTGGAATAGAGTGGTGGAATGATGGAAACAAATGGCCATGAGGATCGGGAATTTGTCCAGGAAGGGCGTCCAGGGTTTCTGTCAGCCAGTCCGCTACAATCTACCCGTCTTGGCAGCACTCTAGTGAGCCTCAAGCTGGTCAGTCTCTTTCGAAAGACGGAGAATTGAAGATTAAGCAGGCAGCTCAGCTTCTTCATCAGGCGAAGCATTTGGGTCTTCGGTTGCCCGAGCCAGAATCTTCGCTGACGCAATCTGCCAGTCAGTCCTGCCAAGAAACTGAGTTTCGTGTCTGGCACCAATTCTCAAGGCCAGAGGATGTCTTCGGAGTCCGGTATTGGAATTCGATAGACATTGTTTAACGAGGATCCTTCTAACGCATCGATATGACCATGCTAATATGTGTTTATGTGATTAGGTCAAGATGAAACCTGTGGCCGGAGCAGTGAAACTGAAAACAAGCCACTTTTCGTTATTAGCAGTATGGGACCAATTAATGACGTTCTTTCCTCTTTAGATGTGGGTTCCGCCCGGTAACAATCCTTACTTAAGTAGTTTATTAGCTGCTTATGGCCCCGTGTTGGAATTTTTCTTATTTGGGTTGCCATTAATTGTAAATTTTTATATTACCTTTTATTTTATTTTATTGAAGTATATTTTATAAAACAGGTAGTGACATAAGACAGTGCATGAAATCACATTAAAGTATCGTGATCGCATAAATTGTTGGAATATGCGCTCTCGTTTATTTGAAGTGGTTTACGGTTGGGTGTAGGCTATTTGATATCTTATGCTCCTATTGAAGGATATGAGCATATGTTATACATATTATGGTTATTTACGGCTAGATCCCTTTCTCTGTCCTTCAGACTTTTATTTACTAAAGGGCAAAGGGAAAGAAAAGGGGAAGAAGACCTACACCGCTCACGTTTCTTTCTTCATGTTTACGGCATGGAGAACATGGCGAATACGGATATGTTTTCTTTTCCCTCGATCATTCTCGGTGACCGTAAACTCGCGTAATCTATTCAGTCTTCCGTTGTTTTCTTTGTTTGTGGTTTCTGTGATTGTGTGATTTAATCACATGTGGTATCAGAGCGGATTACGCGTATTTATGATCCTGAGAAGAAATTTTGTCTTTGTTTCTTTGATTTTTGATTGTTTTGGTTATCGAAACTGAACTGACGACGACGGTAGTTTGACGAGGCTGTACTAAGGTGGTCTTAAAAATAAAAATAAATTATCTTAGAGAGAAGGCTTGATTTGTGGATTTTGGCAAAAGAGATTAAGCATCTTAAGGTTCGCGAGCTAGTAAAGCAAGACGATATTGTTATTAAACATATCGGTACGAAGTCGATGTTAGCAGATTCACTGACTAAAGGACTTAGGCACGTAACTTTTAAGAAACATGTTGTAGACACTGGTGTCTTATAGTCCTTTAATATTTTTTGTTAGTGGGAGTTCTTGATATTCTTTGGTTGTATCCGACATTTTATGAACTTTCGATGTTTTGTTGGATATTGAGTATCTTATCTTCGACATTATATATTTTGACGTGCGTACAACTACTTTTATATCTTGTGCACATGACAGTTATTAAAGTAAATCTTGAGGCTTGGTCCTTTGTCTCGAATTGGACGATATTGTCATTAAAGTTTGTCTCTAATAAAGCACAGTAAAGTTTGCGCGCATTAAATTTTATGAGACATATAAGGGAGCATCATTTGCTCAAAGGTCTTTCTGGCTAGTTATGGGTGTAAGGTTACAGAAAGATTAGGTTTGACTGAAGTAACATTAAATTTGATCACATAAGGGATGTTATTTCGGCTACAACGTCACATTGACCCGTGACGGCTTGATTGCTTATTGTTGTGATTATGGTTATCTTGTATCATTGAGTGATGCTCCGACGGTCATAGATCGACGCTGCGTAATTTAGTTGGTTAGAGTTATTCGAGATGTTGTTTTTATATGGCCATACATATGTTATAACATGAGAGTCATTTTCTAAAATATTTTTTCGGATACAATTAATGTTGCCCAAGTGGAAGAATGTTAGAATTTTTCTTATTTGGACTGCCATTAATTGTATAGTTTTATATTACCTTTTATTTTACTTTATTAAAGTATATTTAATAAAACAGCCTGTGACATAAGACAGTGCATAAAATCCCACTAATAGCCTATTTGACATAAGACAGTGCATATTAAAAAATATGCGCATCTCGTTTATTTGATGTGGCTTACGGCTGGGTATAGGCTATTTTATAACCTATGGTCTGTTGATGAATAGTACCATATATTATACAGATTATGATTATTGACGCCTAGGTCCATTCCCCTGTCCTTCATACTTTTATTTATTAAAGGGCAAAACTGACTTTTCATAAGGAAAACCATATATATATATATATATCGAGTTTTCTGTATCTGGGTTAATCACCCTGTCAGTTAGATGGTCAGTTTTCTTTGGCCTCTATCATCGAGAGCGGTTTACGGCATGACGAACATGGCGAATACGGGTCCTTGATCTTTCTCGATGATCGTAAACCCGCGTAATCGGTTCAGCCTTCCGTTATTTTCTTTGTTGGTGTTTTATGTGATTGTGTGATTTTATCACACCTCGGACATTTGCTAGTTACATTTTGTGGCGATCATATGATCTCCAGTTTTCGATTTCTTCACATCGGGTCTTAACCTTTTCTTTTCCTTCCTTACTTATAGCACGAGTCTAGGCATCGCATGCCCTCAACAGGGTTCGAGGCTCAGGCGGCCGTTTCCTATACATTAAGAAGCTCCAAGAACCAAACCCTTTTCTCGGCAATAAGGGCGACTCGGAGACGGAGAGCCACGGGCAACTACAGTTCCATGGGTTCTCTTTGGCACGCCCATCGTAGGCATGACCGCAACAGCGGAGGCAAATTGTTGGCGTGGAATTTATTTCTCGTAACACGTATCGAATTTTACAGTGATAGTGTGGTCGTCGTAAACTGAAAGTATAATATCGGAATTTAATACAACGGTACTAAATTTACAGCGTTTGGTGTCGAACACCGTAAAGTAAACGAGTGCAAGTATAATATAGTAAACACAATACCGGAATTTAATACAACAATATCGGGTTTACAGCGTTACACTTACAAACATCACTTGGACGGAAAACGACAGGCAAAGTCTGGTGACGCTTCACGACGAAGGCGGCGGACGAGAGGCGGTCGAGGCGAACTCCTCTGCTAGAATTCACTCTTGTGGAACAGACGAGGCGTCAACGACACCGGATTTTAATGCGACGGCACCGAGGGTGGAGCTCGACATCGGAATTTAATGCACGACGTCGAACGGCAGAGTTGAAGTGGAGGTAGGTCAACGACGACGAAATTTAATGCATGTCACCGAGGATGGACGGAGATGTGTAAACAACGTCGGACGGAATCAACAGCGCTGAGGGTGGAGGATAAAGGACCGAAAGTAAAAGCTAAAAGACTTTTTGATTTGTTGAGTTGTGTTGTGTGTCGTTTCGTTTTTTGTTGTGATCCTTTTATAGCTCAGGATCTTTCAGTTGTGATTATTCAATAGACTCTGTATCTTCTTATATCGTGTGCACGATCTGTCTCCTATTTTATAAGGGACATGCACATCGTATCTGCTACTCTTTCTGAGCCTGCCACGTGCCTTTTCCTAGATCATGGCTTGGTTGTGCTATTGAGGGCACTCCTTGGTCGTGGCTCCGTTATGTTCTCGAGTAATGGCTGATACTACTTCTCAAGCTCGAACAGTTGCTTCTCAAGTAAGGCTGACCTTGAGTGCTCGAAAACTGCCTCCCGAGCAAAACTATTCCTCAGCATTTGAGCATTCTCTCGAGTGGCACGACTCCTGGGTTTCGCTATTTGGCCCACTAGGGACTAGGCACAAAAATTCTTGTGTGTCAACACAAATCATCCTTGGCTTTGTATTAACTTTCAAGTTTTCCAAACTGTCGTCACTACATCTTTGGGTCGCGTCGAATCTTCCGTTGCGGCCGGAGCAGCGGTCTGATCATGGTGCGTGGAGGAGATGGTGTCGTCGATGATGCTCGATGCTTTCGTTCGGATGATTGTCCTTCTGGTAGGCGCCTTCCTTTCCTAAACGCGATTTAAGGACCATATAATTGGAAAATCGAAACGCATGAGCATGACCCAATTGTTGGAATTAGTCTGTGTAATGACCGTATAATGGAACCTTCTTTCGAGAGGACGCGTCATTTTTTGTAAGCTAAGGAATTAAAGCAAAAAAAGAGCGGGGAACCGGGTGGGGGCGTGTGACCCCACGTCGCCAAGCCGGTTACCGGTACAACGGATAAAATAAAACGTTCAACGGTGAAACCTCTCCAGGACCGCCACGTGTCGGTCGTTCATTCGGGCCATACCATTAATTAATTATATTGTAATTATTTACCTCTCTTTATCGGCTCGGCTCAATCTACTCTGGGCTGCTGCCGGTGGTGGCGGTGGGTGCTGGATTTGCTTCATCGTCGTCTTCTTCCTTCTTCTTCTTGTCGTTGTGAGTACGAGTCTGTCACAAGTGGAGTAAGGGTGGGGGGAATGGAAGGGGGGCAGTACAACCCTAGGACGGTGGAGGAGGTCTTCCGTGATTTCAAGGGCCGTCGTGCCGGCATGATTAAGGCCCTCACCACTGGTTTCTTCCCTTCCTCCCTTTCCTTTACTTCTTCCCCTTCTTTCGCTTCTCACTTTTCTCCCTTCCCTCCTTTGCTTCTCTCCTCCGTTGGGCTCGGTCTCCAGATGTCGGCGAGTTCTATCACCAGTGCGATCCCGGTTAGGGTTCTTACCACCCCTGTTTTCACCTCCTTTTGTTTCCCGTCTGTGCTTTGTTCCTTTTTTTGAGCTTTTCAAGTCATCCTCCGCTCGTCCCGGTGCGATAGTCTCAGTCTCATGTTGGTGCATCATTCGGGTGGAGCTTTGTTTGTAGCTCACGGGACTCCAAAAGAAGTGTATCCCTTCGCATTGTTTGGATCTGGGTTCCCGTCAAATTTAGGAAATGCTCAGTGTGGTTGAGTTGTTTGTTGGATAGGTGGCCACTGTTGATGTTCGAACCTTGTTTAATACCTAGATCCTTTTTTTAGTGCAAGTCAGTTGCTGATTTCTTTGTTTTTGATTCAGAGAAGGAGAATCTTTGCCTTTATGGTTTCCCCAACGAGCAGTGGGAAGTCAATCTTCCCGCCGAAGAAGTCCCGCCAGAGCTCCCTGAGCCGGCTTTAGGAATTAATTTCGCGAGAGATGGTATGCAGGATAAGGACTGGTTGTCTTTAGTAGCTGTTCATAGTGACGCATGGTTACTGGCCGTAGCTTTCTACTTCGGTGCTAGATTCGGTTTTGACAAAGCCGACAGGTGTGGCACCATTCTTTTTCCTTTCCTTCCCAATATGACCAATTCTTTTCTCGAGTAAGTTTGAAATATGGTTAACTATGGTAATTCTTTGCAGGAAGCGCCTTTTCAATATGATAAATGAGATGCCGACTATATTTGAAGTTGTTACCGGAACAGCCAAGAAACAGACCAAGGAGAAATCGTTGGTTTCAAACCATAGCAGCAGCAAAAGATCCAACTCAAAGGGGGTAATTGCAGTGTCTCTTCATTCAAATTGGTTCCCTGGGTTGAAGTATTGTCTGGAGATGTAGATTAGTTGTGAGCAGTATCTCATCAATTTTTTTTTTTTTTGTAACCTTAGCATCGAGATAGGTTATCCTCCAAGTTTTTCTGCATAAATGTTTTCGCTTGCATCATTCATAGACTTCTTTTCCTGCATTACTGGCCACACATGAAAACAGAGGTTGTCAGAATCCGCCAAAAATGTTATAGCAATTCCAGCGAAGGAGGACGAGGACATGGGCCTGGAAGAGGAGGAAGAAGCAGAAGAAGACGAGGAACATGGAGATACACTATGCGGCGCGTGTGGGGAGAACTACGCTTTGGACGAGTTCTGGATCTGCTGCGATTTGTGTGAAAAATGGTTCCATGGTAAGTGTGTAAAGATAACTCCCGCGAGGGCCGAGCACATAAAGCAGTACAAATGCCCGTCGTGCAGCAACAAAAGAGCACGGCCTTGACATTGTCCAGATGGATCTGGGTGGGGTTATCCTGGGGTATTTATGATCCACTTGATTCAGCTTAGACCAGACGCTAACTGTTTAAGTTCCTAGGTTTTTCTAGTGACTTGTGTCGATGTAAGAAGATTCTCATCTCATGAAGTCTAAAACTCTTGTAAGATCGACTCTTCTTTCTCAAATCTTTTTATTTTAGATGTTGGATAAAATCATCTCTTCATGGGCATCCGATAGATCAATCCCAGTTCTATTGGATCTATCTATCACACAGGCAACCATTTAGCACACAACAAGCAGAAGAACAACACAATTAGTTGCGTGCCCGAAGGATGACGTCGATTGGGAGACGCTCCCTCAGGGTAAAGGATCCTTGTCTGAATCCTCGTCGTCATCTTCCAGAAACGAACCATTGCTCCTGAGTTCTCTCACCTTGAGGAACTCATCATAGTGGGCACGCCTGTGGTCTCTGAATCTAGTAGCAGCCTCATCTGAAACAGTCATGGTATAACAAGGGTCAGCGAGTGAGCGCAGTGTCCCATGTTTACCGGCAAAGGTAGAAAGACAACCTTCGTCTTCCGGTTCCATAACTTCTTCAGCCTCATCCTCGGAAGAGGTCCATCCACTGCCGCGATGCTGATTGTTGTTTTCGCAGGAGGATGCAACATCGTGCAAAGCAGGGCGCACGACATTCCCGTGCTCGTCAACAAACTCGTCGAAATGACCTCCTCGTGCCGGAGCCGGGGAGCCTGGGGGGAAGAAAAGAAAGGTTCCAGAATCACACACGAAACCAACCCGATCCATTTGCTCGCGAATCCGACAGATCTTCCGACAACCTAAACCGGCAAACTCCGCCACCATCTCGATCTCATCTCAGACGAACACGAATACTCTCAAAGATACCATCCCATGGAATCTAAGATTCGATCGCGCAGTCGATCAAAATCGTAAATCACGATCATCATCGTATAAGAATCAATCAATCAATCAAAAAACAAAGGCGGGGGCACACCCACCATTATCTACTTGGTCGTCGTCTTCGTCGTCGTGGAGCATGGGGTGGAAAGGGGTCTTGGGCTCGGTTATCCTCTGCCGGACGGGCTTATTGGCCTCGATCTCGCCCAGATTCTCCTCGTTCCAACGGACGTGATTCCTCTCCCCCATCTTACCAAGACTACAACAAAAAAAAAGATTGCACCTTTACCTTTACCGGATTCAGTGAACCCAAACCTTCCAATCCCACCAAAACAAAGAAAAGTAATGGAAAAAGGTGGGATTATAGAGAAGGTAAGTGGCGGCGCCCACCGTGGGGCTCGAACCCACGACCACAAGGTTAAGAGCCTTGCGCTCTACCGACTGAGCTAGACGGGCGGTTTTTGATGACAGAATCGAATATCATTATTAAAATTTATCTTGATCACCGGACATTATATAACTTCTTCGTAACAAAAACCCAGAAACTGATGTAAGACAAAAGGAGTGGTAATAGTAATCACTTCTGTACCTACGAGTTTCTTGGTTGAATCGACTAAATGAACAACAACAGTATACAAAGTGTGTAATGCAGTCAGTGAATTGCCTTTGACGTGTAGTGGGGTCACATGATTTACACATCTATACATTTCGTTTTGCTCCCTCTGCTGTCAAGTCGGCAGCAGCTGACGCCAACTCTCGGTGACTTTTGACGTCAGAGAGGAATCACTTTGTAAACATAAGCACTCCTCCTATAACCAGCAACAAGACTGTCGATATCATTGCCTGCGACAGAAGATTAATCGGTACCAGTGGATGAGTTATGGTGTCAGCAGGAGAGGAGAGGGACAAAAGTGATTTACGGCGATTGCGGAAGCGGCAAGCCCGGCTCGCTCTCTCGGATCCTTACGGTAGAAATTCCCAAAGTACAGAACAGTAGCGTAGTACCACATCGGAGGGAAAATAATTCCAACAAGAAACCTGATTAAATAACACGGCGCACGCGCAACATTATATGGTGGATCGGTGAAATGGCTAAAAGCAGAACAACTGAAACGGGGAGAAGCGAACTCACGAGAACCATCCGATTCCACATCCGAAGCACGGGAGGGGTTTGTCGTAAATCCCGAATTGTCCAACTTCCGCATCTTTTATCAATGTATACTTGCCTCTCTCGCGCTCTGATGCATCTAAATAATACAGAATGGAACAGAGTTTGAATTCCTTTCATTAGGTTTCGTTCTATTGTCAAGAGAAAGTTCATCTACAACTTTGTTGACAAAGAAACAAATCCATGTACCTTTGGATCCAGGGTGATACCGCACTGATGGCCTCAAGAGATCGAGATGTTTGTCAGACACTGATTTAACCAGTTCCACCACATTTCTCAAACTCCCATTCTGCTCATTTAGGTTGCCCCCAATATCACCAGCTTCAAATCAAGAGATAAAAGCAATACTCTAGTCAATTGGCTATATTTTAGTACCCAAACCAAAAGATATATAGAAGTTTCAGCCAGCGTCAATAACCCATCCAAACTGTTAAAAGACATGAATTTGAGCATATTGGAGAAAACTTGAAACACAAAAAAATGATGCTTTTGTTTCTCTACTAGACTTCTACATATCTCTCCGTGGTACTTAAATTGGGAAAATAGGAAGGAATTGAGACAACAAGTAATTTAATGACAAATGTGGAGTTTGGTACATGGAAATCAAAACGTTCAAATAAAATTTCAAGTAGAGTAGAATCGGAATGGGTAGAATAGAACTAAATTTCTAGCCTTTTTGTTTCGCAATAGTTTAGAATTTTTAAAATATAGTAAGATTTCCAACAATTTAAAATAACAATTAAAAAGACGAAATAAACCCATCATACAATACTTTTATAGTTTACTAAAGGGACTGTTTGTATATTTTTTGTTCGAAAAATAAGTGGAATTTAGAATTCCATTTCCAAATCCTAACCAAACACAAAAAATGTTAAATTTCCTAGAAATTTAATTTTAATCCTTATCATTTTATATACAAAACATAGCATAAATCCCATTCCAGAATCTGATTGCTTCACTTTACTTCTTAGCCCCGATCGTGCAACAAGACATCTTAATAAAAGGACCAGAAATCATTGACCAGAACAAATCGTGTTTGACCAAATGAGAAGAATGATGCGAGGAGAGAGTTAAATGGGCAAAAGCACCTTGATCCATTCTTTAGAGGCGGGAATTGACGGCTTGATAACCTATCCAGCCAATGTCCACCTGAAAACCCCAGAAAGTATACGCTGGTCTTACAAGTATGAAAGCAAAAGCGAATCGTCTAGAAATAATGATGTCCTCTTCATCTTTTGGCATGTAACACAACATATCACACAGAATATCACTCAAATGTTACAGGTTGGACAAATTTCTTAAGCTAAGAGGAAAACCTGTTGAGTGGACAAATTCAGCTAGGCATGGTAATCGAGGTACAAGAACAGTTTCGCGTGAAAGAAACACAACTAGACACCAAGAAAAAACCAGTATATGACCCAGCAACGACGAAAATCACCTCAAAACATCTCGGTAACTGCATCCCCACCTGTCCTAATAAAAAACACTTTCTGTTGGCACTTTTCCCAGTTGAACAAGACCAGCAACACCGAAAGCCCAAACCTCGATCAATTGATTGATAGACACATCAATCCAAAGAGGCTCTGAAGACCAACCCCAAATAAGGAACCAGTCTCAAAATCGCAGGCAAATGGTACCCAACAAGAAAAAACTTATGTCAGCAACCATCAGCAGACATCCTACCTTCTACCCAGAAACGCAAATCACCAATCAGCCAACAAAAGAAGTCTTAAGAATCCAGCAATTCAATCAACATAGAAAAAAGAGAATTCGGTGCTAACCCCTGAACCCAGTAGCCACAATTCCGCGGCGGAGGAGAGGTTTACCCAAAACCCAACTCAATGGACAATGCAATTGATCAAACAACCGATGGAACTCGTCAAAAGAAAGAGATGGAAAGGGGCCCCTTTGGGGGTGGGGGGTCCAGCCTTACTAATTGACCCACAAATTGTCATTGTGTTCTTTCTTCTTGCACGGAAGCGAGAACCCCAAGGACGGCACATCCTCCACAGGTCTGTTCTAATTTATTGTCAGTGGTAGTTAGAAGACAATGCCTTTTAAGAAAGTCACTTTTAAAGCTGAGTATTTATAAATTCTATTTTAGGGCTGCTTGCTTTATTAAGCAAAATTGGACTTATCAAAACTGATATTTTCCATTTTATATAAAATATTTCCGTGACTAAATATCTTCTGCCAACCCCAAGAGGCAAAGTTGGAGATGATAAGAAAGGCAGTAATGATAGGTGCGTCAGTTTTATTCTATCCGGCAATGCCAGGAGGTTTGTCAAGTGTATATCGAAATTAAATTTGAGTTCCAATTCCTATTTTATCATGTCCGAATCAATGAATCCTTAAAGAAACTTAACTTATAAAGTTCAATTTTCTATCTTATCCGATATTTTATATAATTCAATTTACTTAATAAGTTAACTCAAGAATATTTTCATGACAACACGCTTTGAAGTGTTTGGGAGATGTTATGGTAATAAATAAAAGAAAGTGCTCGTTGGGTTTACATGGAAAAGTCGTCTGTTGGGTTGGGTTGGGATAGGAGGGAGATTAAAAAAGAAACATAGAAAGTCTGTTGGGGGAGGAGAGAAAGGGATGCTTATCAACCTCAACGGGTTACCCAATTGATATAAGATGGTGATTATTTATAGAGGAAGGGAGAGATCCTCATCCTGGGATTAATCCTCGCCACTTGTACACCATGGTGGTCCCATGGCTAATAAAGTTCATAACAGTAAGTTCACACCAAATCTCTTAAATACAAAAAAAATATATATAAAAAAAGAAAGGATATGCTTATTCTTTTTAGTAAAACATTTATGTGATTGGATTTAGTTCCCATTCAACTAACCCCCACACTTGTTCGTACAAGATGTAATGAATAGAACTTGATCTACTTCAATGTGAACATCGACTTTTCTTTCCACCTACAAACATGTGGGGGTGGTGGACTCACTCATCACCTAATCCTACGCCTCCATTTTTAGCCCGAGGAAGGTTCCAAAAAGTACCGGTGGGAAAGGAAACTATTTCGGTTTTTTAATATTACTCAAGTACCGCTTTTACTTATTTTGTCTTTTTTGTTTTTAGAAAAAACTCCAAAATTTTGAAAAAGTTTCAAGTAAGTCCTTAAAAATAGCTGAAGAAGGAAAATCCTCGGGAAATTCTTCTGGAACTCCGTCACGACTGGAGTTCGTTTCAGAGTCTAGAATGTCTCCCTATGGAATTACTAAGAGCATAAATGATATTTTAACTCAGCTAACTATTCAGGGGAGTACGGAAAGTCTTGAGAGCCGAAACCATCTCACTCGAGAAGTAGGTTCTATAGTAAACAAGATGTTAGACTCTATTGAGCATGAAAGAAGTTTAAAAAGGCCTGAAGCCGATGCGACTTCTGGACTGGAGAGTACTACAGGAAAACCAGTCGAAAAATTGAAACTGGGAGGAAGAAATTCCAAATAGGGTCAAGGAAAAGTGTGGAAGAAATGTACAAGGAGTCAGTAGCTCCTTACATTTTAGACTCACAAAAGCGAAATGCAAATTTGAACTCTCAAGGTGGAGAGTTGGCAAAGGACTTAAGGAAAGCCTTAGGCCTGGCAGAAGAAATTCCAGTTCATTTAGACAATAGAACGTTTAATGAATTGGTTACTGCGAAAAGGGACATTTATAGGCCCGATTATCCCCATAGGACCAAACAAGAGTTTATTCCAAGGGATAATGTATTAAAGCCGATAATCACCCCATGTGCTTTTCTAGATATCGATTGTGAGAAGCACGTATCTGAAAAGATAGATGAGTGGCTATCACTAATTCGAATGACTGCGTCTGCTGGGATATTATCCCCTGGATCAGTTTACGAATTATGTGTAGCAGCCCTCATGGGAACGGCGTAAAAATACTGGAAATCTTTGGTGGCTCATACAGACATCAAAGAAAAGATAGATCAAGCGCTGACCGTTGATGGTGTATTAGCAATCATCGCTGATGCATTAAAACGGGAGTTCTGTGGTTTTTCTTTATTCACTGAGACTGTGGAAAAGGAGCAATCGTTGACTGCTCTTGTTAAACTACAGATCTGTGATATGTATCTGTTTGATAACTACGTATGTGAATTCCAGAAGTATTATTACAATCTGGATGTAGTTTCTCAACAGTTTATATTGGGAACCTTTTTTGCAAAACTTCCAGAACCTTGGCCGGAAGTTGTGCAAAAGGCTTATGAATTACTTCTGAGTGAAGAAAAAATTGTTCCTGGACTCGGAGGAAAAATTCAAGTGGTGAAGTACGCGATGAGGAAAGCGTGTAATGAGCTCCAGGTTAAGGAAGCAGCTAAAAAGCATCCATACCTGAACAAGAGCTGTTGTTCTCAAATTGAATATGTACCTGGAAGTCATGGATATGACACTACAGGAGAATCAATGAGAACAAGAAACTTTCCTAAGAAGAAAAAATTTCTTGGATGCAATAAAAGGAAAGTTTGGCCAAAAAGAGACCTCCAGAATAAGCAAAGGAGAGGTCCTACTTACAAACCGATGAGGTTTGTAAGGAGACTGAATAACCTTAAGGATAAAGATAGGATCGATGCCTTTAAGCGAAAGTATGTCAGAGAACCTAAGTGTCCAAAAGGGAAACCGTTGAGCAATTGCAATTGTTGCTGGATGTGCGTCCCTCCCGCTCGTTCCGGATGGGAACAAAAGGGAGGACCGTAATCCTTCGTGGCTCCGTAAAAAGAAATTGTTTATCGCTTAACCTATGTAAGCTAATACGGAGTTGCCGCCGACTTTATTTAAAAAAAAATGGTATAAAGTCGGAAAAATCAAAGAGGGTTCGGGGATTCCTAACTACTCACTCTCTCACACAAACATATGAAGAAAGGGTGGCGATATTTTCAAAAAAAGTTTCTGGTTAACGGGTGTTGGACTTGATCTGGGCCTTTTGGGCCCAGACTCATATAATTGGGTTACGAGCTTAGGCTCGATTCGGGCATTGGACCCGAAGTCATATGTGATGATCACATGCGCAATCACATACAATTATTTAGATCAAAGTAGGCGGTGAAGGGCGGTGACCGTGGGCCTATGCACTTGGACCCACGGTCCGTTACAGGTGAAAAAAAAAAAAGAAAGTAGGGAAGACCCGCACCGTCCCTCATGTACCTTAAACTTGACGGTCGTGGCCGCTTTAAAGTCTTCAATCATCGCAGTTTTTACACACGCGGAGAAATCCACGCGGTCTGTTACACGCGTCTTCGAGAATCCTTCCAAATATGATGGGTCTCTAAGGATCGTCTTGTCAAGTCCTCGAACATGGACGTATAATATACATGTAAATGAAAACAAAGAAATGAAATATAAATGTTATTAGTAAATTCTAAATGAAATGAATAAATCAACTAGAATTGATCGGTAAGTCGGAATGAGACTTACGTGGGTGATTTGCACCATTTGACCGTGAATGCATCTCGGGCGTTAACCGAATCGATGCGGGTCGGTTTTCACATGTGAAAACAATAAGAGAAATATGCAAGATTAGCAAATGAAGTCATGTATTCATAAGCTAGATGACAACTCGATTTTGGAAAGACCATGTCATGGACAAATTATCAAAAAAAATCAATTCGTGAACGTAGGATGAAAACTCATATGAGATTATGAACATAATATGAGGTCTAAATTGTCGAAACATGAAATGAATGACAGTCCCTAAGCTTCAATGTAATAAGCGCTATGTGAATGAACCATTGGCAAGTAAAAATCATCGTAATAACGTCCGATCAAACGTAAAGCAAATAACCACATAAGAACATAAAACGGCAGACTTTAACAGTTGCAAAGAATGGGGTGTAACTTTTAACTCCGAGCATGAAATCATGTGTTCTAATACTTAAAACGAAGCTACGGATCTAATACCATAGATTTCAGCTCAATCCGACATTCCAAACTCAAGATACAAGCGAAAGTATATGTCTCCATCATACAGGGGAAAGCCAAATCCGAAGCAAAATGAATTTATTCTTAACACTAAAACATGCATAACTCCACAAATATGGATTACTAAGCCACCAAATAAGAGATACATATAATACAATGGGTTTTATGCAAGTTTAAATCAGTTCGCGAAACAAAAGATCAACATAAGCATATGATTTACTCGAAATGGTCGAAACCGACACTGTTTTAGTATTAAATTCGAAAATCATAGCTCAAGACTCCAAATCATACATGGTTAGTCTTGTTAGTTCCGAATTTAAGTTACGGATCTAATGCAAGTGGTTTCATTCAATTTCGCCAAGTGAAGAAAAAGTTAGAAACGAAATACTAACACTAGCGCAAGCTGATCCGAGGCTCACCTCCACTTACCAACGATGCTTTAGTCCGACGGGAACTCGAATCATGTCCCAACATGTAAGGACAAGCAAGGAGAAGACAAAGACAAGAGAAAAATGAAAGACATACGCACGTCAATTCCATGTTAACGAAATCAAACTTTAAGTGAAATAGGTAGTGAGATTGCTCACCGTCGCGGGAATCTCGTTTCCCGGGTCTTCGAAGCTATCGAGAGCTTGACCGAGATATATCAGCGTCAGTTTCTGTTCGATGCAGATCCAAATACTCCAAAATCTGCGGAGAACTTGTCTCTCGAGTTCTTGGGCTTTGTGTTTAGTAGACTTTAGAAATATCCAAATCAGTTTTATTGTATCTGATCAAATAATCAAAGATAAGTAACAATTAAATAAAAAATATAGCGCAACGTTGATTTCAATATGATGAGGTAAGAAAAAAAAACTTGCGGATTAAAAACAACAAATGAAGCGATCCAAGGGAAAGCATGCATATTGACTAATGATGCGTAAACTAGAGGCAAAATTAGAGCAACATACACAAATCAACAGAAAGATCAGAAGAGCACAACCGGTAACGAAACAAGGATGGCCGGGCGATGAGTTTGCGAACAAATCAAATCCAGATCAAACATTGACTAAATCAAACGACCATGAATCAAATTGGCAGTATTGAATTGCAGCCTGTAACACTCTTACGGCTGAACCGAGACCAACATAAACGGACTGAGATTTGAACTCAAAATGAACACGAACGGATTAGTCATTCAATGGAAGAGGCAATGGACGATTTGCAGCTGAATGAAGGTAACTAGAAGCAAATTATTAGCCAACTCGAAACAAACCAGTTGAAAGTTCATGCACCGGCCAACAATAAAAGCAAATTACTTGAATAAGGGAGCTTATGAATCAATGTACAAGACATCAATGAAATAAGAATAAACCAAGTAGGACTCTCCGAAATGACTATCACTCAAATCCATTTATCCTAAGTAAATTAACGACTTTAGTGAAATTGCAGCGACAAGCCATTAATTTGTTAACATTGGCAAACAATATTATTGAAATTTAATCGATTCCGCAACCATACCATCGGTGAAATTGCAGCAACACCGCGACAAAAGGGCCATATACCAGTAATGTTATGAAACAATGCGTTGATAGAGAATCCAAAAGCATTAGAAGGTATCTATAAAACTTGCAGCATACATATCTGGCTGTGAAGACTAGCAACTTTGATTCCAGCTGCAACGATTCGAGGTGAAACAAGCAACAATAGTAGAAATTAATCGAATGACAAGGGATTGACGAACAAGAATGAATCGCCATCAGTAACTTGCGGAGGTAAGAATGAAGTAACATCAAGCATGAACAAGATAGCTACGAAGCAAGACAAACAAAAAAAACATGGAGTCAGGCCTGAAAAGATTTAATCGGCTGTGAACATCGCAAATTCCAAGCAGATGCGATTAGAATAAACTCGAAACATCCAACTACAACAGTTTCTGTATCATAATCAAACATGTAGCAGCAATTGCAGCAACAATTAGAGAAAACATACGAGGAGTTAGACCGTTCAAAGACCACAGCGCACATCAGACTACACATTTGTCATATTAATACAAAGACGAGGAGTTAGACCGTTCAAAGACCAAGCACACATCAGACTACCACAATCGAACACAAGCTTGGATATTGTAGGATCGGTTTAGAGAAGAGTTAAATGCTATAAATGGAGAGGAGAGAGGGTCAAAATTTAAAGCTGGAACAACAGCAGGACACCGATCAAAAAAGGAGGAGAGCAGTCATGGCATTCAGAGAAGGAATATCTGTTACTGAAGACTGGAGAGCCGACTTGATCAGTGGAGCTTTGTCGAATTCCGGCCGCATTTGACGATGTTGGAAAGGGCAGGCCAAGGAGTTCCTAGGTAGATCCTACTTACCTTAGCTGAAAGGGATGGACGATGGGGAGGCTGACGATACCTTGGAGGAGCTGATGGAGTCGGCTGAGCTTCGCCGAACTTCGGCCACGTTCGGTGACATCCGGGAGAGCTGGTCAGGGGGTTTCCGCGGGGATTTTTGCTTACCTTGACTAGAGGAGATACGATCGGTTGAACAAGAGGCTGCTGGAGGATCGGAGAGGGTGGAAGACGTCGTTCTTCCGGGCAATTGACCAGAAAATGCACAAGACTAGAGGAGAGAAAGCGGAGTTGAAGGGGAGAGTAAGAGAGCTGGGAGCGGAGGAACTTTTCTGTTGGGGGATGTAATTCTTTTCTGTTTTCTGTTTCAACCACCCTCTCCCCCAAACAAAATTGCCATTTTATATCCATGTGGGGAGAGTGTGGGAGCAAGGAGGCGTGTTCCGTGCATGATCAAGTGAGCCCTTTTTATTTATTTATTTTTGTTTGTTTGAATTTTGCAAAATCTTTGATTGAGTCCATTGATTTGTTTTATCTTCTCATATTAGTCCACTCAATTTTGTCTAAAAGAAAACGTGATATCGTGATTAAAATGTTTCTAATTTCACACGGTCCTTATGAGAATCACGGATGGATTGTGAGGTTTTATTTTTCTTTTCAATTAATCACGTATTGATCTTAAATTAATTTTATCTGACAAAAGAGCTCAACCTGAATAGTAAAAAGGAAAAAATTGTTAAATCTTAAAATTTCTACGAAAACAAAACAAAGCAAAATGCTAAAAGTTTGAAAAATGAATAAAAAGGGGTTTTCTTCAGAAAAAATAAAATGTAATGAGAAATTAGTCTCATGTAACTAATTTCTATAAAATTAGCAACCTAACCATGTCTAGGGGTGATTTTTTTTTTAATAATGTGAAATATAATAATAAACATATTTGTAACGTAGTACGATAGAATACAATTGGTTGCATGTAACTAATTCGAAATTATTCACCCAATCATGTTTATGATGATTTTTTATAGAGAAAAAAAGAAAAAAAAATTCTAAAACTTCGACCTACTGAAATTTCGACTTAGTTGTTTGATTTTAAATTTTGATTTTTATTCGTAAAACAATTTATGGAACATTGAATCGGGATTTGTTTCGTTCAATCTTCAAAATTCCAAAAATTCGATTTGGGGTAACTACAGTTTGCCCCTCTTTGTGGGAGAATCTGGAAAGATTTTCACACAAAGACGATCTAGGGACCCCAAATTGAATTTCGGGGTATGCCTTGGAGTACCTGTACTTTGGGATCTCATTAAACAAATGTGTTAGTAATGAAGGAAACTTGAATTATATGCGAACAAATGCAACTACAATATCCAAGTATATCATGCTTCACTTATGTAATTCCGTAAGAGGGAATGCTTCTGAACATGGTCCTTGAAGGTCTTCCTCACGCTCTCAAGGTTCACTCATGTTTGTGTGAGCTCATCTTGATTAGACTTGGAATTCCTTTGACTTGGATGCTCATGTACCAGTCGAAGGAGTCTTGACCAGGGTTATGATGTCGGCTTCGACGTAAAGCCTTTCATAGAGAGTTTAAACTTTTCTGCTTGGAAGGAAAGAGTCCAAGAGACTTTGTCGGAAACAGACCTATTTTACAAAGGTTTCACCGTTCAAGCAGATGATTTGTCATTTGGACAGCTTACTATTCAGCACACTTCGCTTGGGGATAATGTGATCATTCACTGGGAGTAATGAAATTCTTGTTTTAACCTGATCCGCTGGGGATGAAAGTTCCATTGGGAATTCTTCGAATTTGCTGCGAAAATTTCGTTTTGAACACCTTTGCTTTTGCAACCGCTTTGTCGGCCCTGGTGTTTTTTTTGTTTTTGCTCTTTTGAATTTTGCACTTTGCTTTTGTAAGGCTTTGGCCTTTGTGCTTTTCTTTTGCTCTTTCTCTTTCTTTTTTTTTTCGAAAGACCTGCTGGGAATGTTTGTTGGTTCTTTTTCTGTTTTTCATTCTTTGGGGAGTAAAACTTCATTGATACTCATTTTGGGGAGTGGCCTAATTAGTTTTGCATGTCCACTGACATTGTCTTTCCACTTGAACTTTGAGGAAGCGTTGCCTTCGCTGTCGGTCGTTTCCCACTTCCTATTACAGGACTCCTTTTGACCTCGGTGTGAGGTTGTCTTTGGACTAAAGGGTAACATTATTTATAAAAGCTCCGTTTTGGCTCTAAGGGTTAGCAACGGTCGATATACTGTGTTTGGGATAGAGAAGAGAATGCTCCTTTTCATTCTGGCTTTGAGCATCTTTTGTCAACAGATTCTAAGTCCAACCCCGACGCTCGTTTTTTTTTATAAGAACTCACAGTGTTTGAACTCAACTCCCTGGGGTAAGTGTTTAGGATATGGTTTGCCTTCTTTCCCCATGTCCATAAGCATTTGAGAACTCCATGGGGTGATGATATGACATCTACATTATAAATGATATGCAGATGATGCAAACTCACTGGGTGGATGACGTTTATGTGCATCCCTTGATGACTTATGTTGCGCCTTGGTTGCGGATTTATGAACTTCATTTCGTGGATTTGGCGTCTGCCTTGGAGATCATCCCTGATATAAGGTGCTCGTGTTCCTACATCAAGGAATAGAGATCGAGTGAGTTCATGTAACCTGACTCATGTTGAGGAAATACAGAAACGATAAAGTTGGGTATCCGCTGGGGGAATAAGCTGCGAATGTCCATCTTGATTGTTGCTGGAAGAATATGCTTGTATATTCAACTTCCACTGGGGATTGTGATACACTCATGAAGCCAATTCTAGCTTTGGAGAAATGAGGAGAATGACTGCAACTGGGGAATGATAAGAAATTTCAATAGGGAATAAACATTCCCTTTCACGTGATCAGCCTTGGTGATAACAAAGGCAGTCTCGAAGCTTTGGTTCGAAATTTTTCACCCAACCACCCTCGCCTTTCGTTATCTGCCTAGGATGCTCATGTTCCTATGAGAATGTTAATATTGAAATAATACTCCATTTCATGTTGTTTCGTCATTGCATCTCCGTCCGAAGGAATCGAAGGGTTAATGAAATTGCGATAAGACTTTGTCCTAAAGTTTTGCCATCCTACCACTCTCGGCTTTATCCAGGAATTATGTATCCTTCATATGAGGAGCTCTTGTACCTTTCATGTGATTCGTTGTTTTGACCACGAAGGCTTCTCCAAGATTGCTTGGAGTTTTACCACCCTGCCACCCACGCCTTCGTCCACATGATAGGAATTTTTTGTACTTATATGTGACAAGGGCAAAAACAAGTGAGCTCATGTAACTTGTTTTGTTAGGAAATTATCAGTTTGGATCGGATACTCCCTTTTACGTGTAGTAGCGACGAAGAGCGTCCGCGTTGATCGGTTGCGGTAGTTCTTGTCCATCCATCTTGGTCAGAATGGTTGTGCCTCCCGAGAAGGCGTGTTTTACCACAAAAGGTCCTTCATAATTCGGGGCGAATTTTTCTCTTGGATCCTTGTAGTTGGGAATGATCCGCTTGAGAACGAGGTCTCCAGGCCGATATCGGATCGGTTTGACCTTCTTGTCGAACGCTTGAGCCATGCGTTGTTGGTATAACTGCATGTGATGGGCTGCCGCGAGCCTTTTTTCGTCTATGAGATCGAGATGAACAAGATGATGATTGATCTTGTCTTCGTCTGTCATATTGTTTTGGGACAATATCCTAAGGGTCGGTAGTTTGACCTCTGCCGGAATGACTGCTTGTGTTCCGTGGACGAGCTCAAATGGAGTTGCCCCAGTCGATGTTCGCATCGTCGTTCGGTATGCGAGTAGCGCAAATGGGAGTTTTTCATGCCAGTCGCGATACGTGGCTGCCGTTTTCTAAAGAATTTTCTTCATATTCTTGTTTGCTGCTTCGACTGCACCATTCATTTGTGGACGGTATGGTGAAGAGTTGATGTGTTTAATCCTGAATTCTTCGCAGAGAGAATGCATAAGTTTGCTATTGAAGTTGGAACCATTGTCGGTGACGAGTAATTCCGGTATGCCATATCTAGCAATGATATTAATCCGCATGAATTGCACAATGTTCTTTGCGGTAACTTCTCTAAATGATTGAGCTTCGAACCACTTGGTGAAATAGTTAATCGCTACTAAGATGAATCGATGTCCATTCGATGCTATGGGGTTGATGGGTCCAATGACGTCCATGCCCCACATTGAAAATGGCCACGGTTCGAACAAAGGGTAGAGCCTGGTAGGAGGTACATGCACCTTGTCACTGTAAATTTGACACTTGTGACATGCTTTGACGTATTTGATACAATCGGCTTCCATTGTCGACCAATAATACCCGAGACGCATGATCTTTAGGGCAAGTGCGTATCCATTCATGTGAGGACCACAAACACCTTCGTGTACTTCCATCATGACGTCTTTGGCTTCTTTTTCCGTGATGCACCGCATGAGGGTCGTCGTGAACGACTTCTTGTATAGGATGTTCCCGTCGAGAAAGTAACCTTTAGATAACCTCCTGATAAATTTGCGTTCTTTCTTTGTGCTTATATGAGGAAAGTCTCCTGAATGTAGATACGCCCTAATATCGGCATACCATGGAGATGGATCAACTTGTTGATCGGGTTCAGTGTTCATGCAACTAGGCTCTTCGATGATGTTGATGCGGAGAGGTACAATGTTCGTTTCTCCAGCCAATGGTATCATTGATGCGAGAGTTACAAGTGCATCTGCAAATCGATTGTCAGATCGTGGTAGGTAGTTGAAACTAATGTCCGTAAATTTTCGAATCGGCTCTTGCAGATAATCTTGATACGTGATAAGCTTTGGGTCTCTTGTGCGCCAAGCTCCATTGGTTTGAGAGATTATGAGCGCAGAATCTCCGTAAATGTCTAAGAATTGTGCTCTTATGTCGAGTGCACGTAGTAAACCGAGAATACATGCTTCATATTCAGAAATGTTATTTGTGCATGGGAATGTGACTTTAGCAGCAACCGGATAATATTGCCCGTTTGGGGATATCACAACTGCTCCAATGCCAGAACCTGATGAGTTGACTGCACCATCAAAATACATCGTCCATCGTTGTTCTGGATCTACTAGTAAGATGTCATCATCTGGCAGCTTAATTTCTAGTGGGGAATCATCTGTCCCTGGATATTCTACTATGTGATCGGCAATAGTTCTGTCTTTGATTGATTTTGTTGAGTGAAATTTGATGTCGAATTCGGCAAGTTGCAGCTGCCATTTTGAAATTCTTCCGATAAGAGTTGGTCTATCGAAGAGGTGCTTGAGTGGATCATTCTTTGAAATTAGCAAGATCTCGTCTTGGAGAGTATATTATCGAAGACGATGAAGGACCCAAACGAGTGCGCAACATGTGCGTTCGGGAACTGTGTATCGGCCTTCGCAGTCTGTGAATTTTTTGCTGAGGTATTAGATGGCGTGTTCCTTGGCGCCTGATAATTGTTGTGCTAGCATTGCCCCAAATGACTCTTCTAGTACTATTAGATAGAGTGTGAGCGGATGTCCCGGCTTTGGCGGGATAAGGGTTGGCGGTTTTGTTAAGTACATCTTGATTTGTTCGAATGCGATCATGCAATCTTCATCCCATTCAAATTTGACGTCTTTTCTCAATTTCTTGAAGAGGGGTTTGCACGTGTCGGCTAGGTTAGAAATAAACCTTCTGAAATAGTTGATGCGGCCCATGAAGCCACGAATCTCTTTAACTGACTTTGGTGTTGGAAGTTCTTTAATTGCTTTAATTTTATCTGGGTCTATTTCAATGCCTTTGTTGCTGACGACAAACCCGAGGAGTTTCCCTGATGTTGCGTCAAATACGCATTTGGCGGGATTGAGACGCAATTTGTATTTACGAAGTCGTTCAAACAACTAGCGTAGAACGATTATGTGATCTTCTTCTATTCTGGATTTGGCGATCATGTCATCGACATAGACTTCGATCTCACAGTGCATCATATCATGGAATAGGACTACCATTGCTCGTTGATATGTTGCCCCTGCATTCTTGAGCCCAAATGGCATAACTCGGTAATAGAATGTGCCCCAGGGTGTAATGAATGTCGTCTTTTCTTTATCTGTCTCGGCCATCTTGATCTGATTATAGCCAGAGAATCCGTCCATAAAGGAGAATTTGTTGAAACCAGCCCTGTTGTCCACTAATAGATCGATGTGTGGTAGAGGGAAGTCATCTTTGGAACTTGCTTTATTGAGGTCTCTGTAATCCACGCATACTCGGACTTTTCCATTCTTCTTCATGACCGGGACGATGTTCGCGACCCACTGGGGGTATTCTGATACTTCGATAAAATTGACTTTAAGTAGTTTGTCTATTTCTTCCTTGATTGCAAGGGCTAGTTCTGGTTTGTGTCGACGTTGCTTTTGTTTGATTGGATGAATCAAAGGATTAGTGGGGATTTTGTGCTCCACTATTTCTGAATCTAATCCCGGCATATCTGCGTATGACCAAGCGAAGACATCTGAAAATTCTCTGAGAAGATTTATAATTTTCTCGGCTTCATCTATTAGTTAATTTGCACCAATGAAGAGCTCTTTGGGCTCGTATTCTATTCCAATATTAATAGAAATTGGTTCTTGAAGAGTGACCTCTTTGGGATTTTCATGTCTCAGTAGTCCTTGTTCTAGGCCATAGTAGCCGTCGAGGGATTCAGGATTTTGAATAACTTCTTCATCTAGATTTTCCAATGTTTCGGGACCTTTCAAAGATTGGCCGTCTGTCTCATCGAATTCATCTGAAATTTGACCACACTCTATTTGAAAAGGCTCGACGAGTTTATCCTGGAATTCTTGAGTAGTCTTTGAAGTATTATTCCCTTTGAGTGACAACTCATCCAGGTTCGATGCTTCTTCGAGGTTGAGATCTGCCATAGCATCAGTTAATTGCTCCTGCTGCAACGTGCCCCGTGATGCCGGAACAAATACCTCGTATAAATCTGGATAGCCAAGAACTCCACTTATCTCGATTCTTAATTTTCAATCTTGAATAGTCGTTTCTTCATACCCGATACCCGCTTTGTCGGCTAGCGTAGGGATCTGAATTGGGAAAAGTATGCCTTGTCCTCTTGCTCCCAAACCTCCTCCAATTTGGTATCCCATTTGAAGTAAAACTCGTGCCATGTTTACCATCACTCGTGACTCGTGCGGGTCATTATTTACTTTTCGGATCATGTTTACCATCTCGAATGCTTGCATTGTAGACGGTTCAACAGAGGGTTCTCCAACATATGGAATGTCGACTTGATTGCATAATTCAATATCTCGTTCCCCGTTGACGGTTACGAGTTTGCCTCTGAATGGGAACTTGACCTTTTAGTGATACGTGGAAGGGATTGCCCCAGCTTGATGAATCCATGGTCTCCCTAGTAACATGTTGAAAGAGCTGTTAGTTTCAAGCACCTGGAATGCAGTCATAAATTTGGCTGGGCCCATAATGATTTCCAAAGCTATTTCTCCGAAGGGCTTGCGCTTTGCCCCGTCAAATGCTCTGATGTTTCAACAGGGCGGAGACATGTTTTTAACGTCGAGTCCCAATTGGCGAGCAACTCCCAGAGGTAGTATGTTAACTCCAGAGCCTCCGTCGATCAAAACTTTAGAGATCTGATTGCCCATGCAGCTTAATGTTATGAACAAAGCTTTATTACTTTCTTCTGCTCCTTTTGGGACGTCTTGGTCGGAAAAAGTGATGGCATTTTGAGCCAACATCCCATTCATGAATACGTCGAAGGCATTCACTTCGATTTCTGGTGGCACATGCACTTCTGCCAAGAACCTCTCTAGTGAATTTCGATGTTTATCTGACGAGTTGATTAGATCAAATAACGAGATTTGTGCTGGTTGTTTCTTCAACTATTCTACAATGTCATAGTCGCTAACTTTTATCGTCTTGACAACCTGCCTAATTTCATCGGCTGTGGGCACTTTGGGCTCTGGATTCTTAGGTAATTCAGGTCCGCCACAATCATTCCTGATCGGGTAATTAACTCCACATTGCTTTCTGTCAACTGGGCATCACCGTTGGTCCTATCACAATAGGGGTGACTAAAGGAATCTGCACATGTGGTACTTCTAAATTCAAGTTCATCCTTAAAGGATAGTACACATAAGGCTTTACCGGTAGCGGGGTAAATGGCACGGTTGATTGCCCTAGAAGGGTATAGAGATGCTTCGTAGGTTGGGGTTTGCCTTTCTCTCTTTGTTTGGACGAAGGTTCATACATGTGAGTTTCATCTTCTGCCTTCGAATGATTTTCATTGTCTGCTGGAGTTGGCGGTGTCCCATCCAATGCTCTGACGGTTGGGTATGACAAAGGTGTCGACATTCCATATGTTGGAGTCCTCGTTTCCATAGGCTGATATTGATATTCCCACTTCGGCGCTAGTGACCATTGGTTCCCGATGTAACCGTAGTATTTTCTGTATTTGCTTGAATTTGGCTGCTTGAGCCTTCGTCCCCCGGACAAGACAAACCTGAAGGCAGGGTGGACATGTAGAGGAAGTCCTGGGGATATACAAGGGTCCTGTTGAGTGGTGGAAGGGGATGTTCTTCCCATGGATAGACGACGTCCCTGTCAGGAGATGGGTGTCGGCAGAGTCTCACTTGACCTCGCGTGGGGAGAGACGGAGATGTATGATCCTGCAATCTTTGGACATATTCCTGTTGAGTAGCTTGAACTTTGTCCAGGAAATCATTTGCCTCTCGAGCTGCAACAACGCCACACAATTTCTGGTTTTTCGGTGTTGGGAAGCAGTAATTATGCATCATGGTTGATCTCGCCATTCTCCTCGGGGGGTTATCAATCCTTCTGAAGGTTCCTATTCATCTCCAGAACTATCATTTTCTTCTGATGATTCGTCAGTTATTCCTTCTTAAGGATCTTCTTCTTGTTCGGAGGGGTCCTCTTCTTGTGAGGATTCTTCCATATTCTCCTCTTCTGAACTCTCTTCGTCTGAAAGTTCTGCTTCAATCAAGTTTATATATTCTGGGGGCGGAGCAGATGCAAACGTAATTACTCCGTCATCCAAGAGGTTCTGAATTTTTAATCGCAGGGCGATGCAATCTTTCGTGTCATGTCCTAGTGCTCCAGAATGATAATGGCACACCGCCATGGGGTTATAGCCAATGGATATAGGATGGGTTGATTTGGCATCGACCGGTTTGAGCAAGCCCAAATCCTTTAAACGAAAGAACATAACATTCAACGGGCCAGGAGTTGGGGTTAAGTCTTCGAGTCTACGTCGTGGTCACTCTTGTCCTATCGGTTTTGGCGGTGGAGGTCTCACCGCGAGGGCCAGTGGTCTGAACCTGTTAACAGTAGGTACAAAAGGTCTAGGCGCCATTGCCATATATGTCCTTGGCGTATAAGAGGCTGGAGGAGGCACCGTTTTCATCAAAGATTTGTTGTATTCTGCTGTTGCGGCCAGCTCTTTGGGCTTAGCCTTCATTGTGTGCTTTACTGTCGGGGTCGGAATAAGACCGTCTCGACTAATTTGATCTAAACGGTCAACGTTGATCACTGCTTGGGCAAGAGTTGAAGGAGTCTGTCCAATCATGTAAGGAAGATATTCTCTGGGTAAAAACTACATGAACTCGTCTATCAGTTCTCGTTCTTTGAGGGTGGGTTTAATCTGATATGCCACCTGACGGAAACGGTAAGCGAACTGCTTCATATCTTCAGTTCGATATCTCTTCATTTTCCTCAAATCTGATATGATAGGGGCCATTTCCACGTTAAAACTGTAATACTTCAGAAAATCAAGTGCCAGCTCTTTGAAAGTGGAATATTGACTCAAATCCTTTGTATAATACCAATGGAGTGCCGATTCTGCCAGACTCTCTTGGAACATCGCGATGCAAAATTTATCATCTTGCGGATAGACTGCCATTTTGTGACAGAAGTGTTTCAAGTGCAGTTCTGGGCAGCATTTTCCTCTGAACTTCTCGAATTCAGGTATCTTGAACTTCGGAGGGATTTGAAATTGAGGGACATGAAAATCGTTGTATTCCCATGCATGTGCTCCGTAACCCTGTAAGGCATTTAGGCTCTCTTCTAGTTTCGCCAAGCGCTTTGACTCCGATTCCTGCATTGAACATATCATTGCCTCGAGTCTTGTCTGGATAGCACTGGTTTGGCTGTGGTCTCCGAATAGTTCATCGACAAGTGCAGCATTACGGATGGTAGGATTTGGTTGGTGAATCTCCACTTGAGGAGTTTGGTTGCTGCTAGGGGGGCTGGGAGCTTCAAAGTTGTTGATTGGCGGAGCCATAAGGGAATGAATAGTGGTAGGAGTTGGCCCTGTCACGAGGAAATTTGGTCCAGCAGTAGGTGGTTGGTGAGGATTTGGCCCATAGGTAGTTGGTGGATAGGGAGTCGGCCCGAATCCAGGCTGGGGATAATATGGGGGAATATGAGGTCGGTAAGTGTTTGGTATAGAGGTTCCAAGCACGTTTGGTGGATTATATGGGTGGGCCGGGATAGCCGTTGATCCCATCCCGAGAGTGGGATGGAAATAAGGGTTGTATATTGGAGGTGGGTTTGTCGAGACGGAAGACCCCATCATGTAGGGGGGGAGGTGTGGGTTATGTGATGGAGCTGGGGTTGGGGTTGCAGTAGGCGGAGTAGTGAAAGGGGGAGAAGTTGGGGTAGGGATTGGAATCTCCATGGCAGTCAGCTGCCTCTGTAACAGTTGTGCCATCATTTGCTTTAAAGAATCGAGCTCGGTGGTGAGAACATCGACTTTCTACGATAGGGTGTTATCCATAACGCTTTGGGCTGGATTGGTATTGTCAAGTACTTCCGCAGCTGGCGGAGTGGTTGATGACTGTATGGCTGATGTAGTAAAAGCGGTGATTAGAGGAATGTGAGTCGGGAGTATACCCCCTGATCCCGATTGCCTTATGTTGAAAGTAGGGGTTGCAGCACTGAGTGGCGGGAACATCATGTTAATCTCCACAGTAGTAGAGGCCGGGAACGAGAGCCCCAGAACGGGTGCCGAAGTGGCGGCGGTGGCAGTAAAGCTCGAGGCATTCCCGATCATGCTGGCAGGAAGCCCTTGAGTAGTCTGGTCTGCAGTATGATTAGCCATGAGGTTTCTCAAGGAGTGGTACTGACGTCTCGTAGTCGGAGCAATCTTGACAGATTAGTACCTTGATTGGAGAAAAGAAGATTCAATCAGTATCAAATGGTGGTAATATTTTGAATGCATGACATGTAATGATGCATGACATGTCTAATGCAAGGATTGGGTTGTAATTACATTGAATCCAATCCAAGAAAAAGAAGCGCGTCAGATAAAAGCGACGAAGTTTAATTCATCATTATATTCGAAATACAATTCAACGAAAGAAAAGATAGATTGGGCTCGCAGGCCCAAAGTGATAGCGCCGCGGTGTCCTAGATCACATGCGGTCCCAGGGAGTGGTGCGCTTCATCCAAAAACGGCGAGATCGGGCATCTATGTCTTCTTGTCGCTCGGGAGGCAGCTGATATGCTTCTTCTTCGATGAGGGTCTCCCAAATTTGGGCGATGTGTGACATAGTCCTCTTAATCTTCGCCTTCGACTCTAACTGATCGAGACTGCCTGAAAGAAAGAGGCGTGCCGAGGATAGTCGAGTTCTCCGGAGTCCCTCGATTTGGTGTCTAACACGAGCTGGGAGATAGTAGGATGTGCCGCTTATCCCCATGATTGGAATGTAGTCCCCATCTGTGGAGCTAATAATTGCATAATCAGTGACAAAGCAGCGAGCCATTAAGTAGAAATCTTCTGGCTCCTGTGAACGGCAGAGTGCGCCCACTCTGGTAAATGTGCGATCTGGAAGGCATGAACGCTCTGAGATACGTCTGAGTAGTCCCGGATAATGCTCTCGAGTGAGTGACTCTCCCGTGATGCCGAGATGAGTGAAGAACTAGGCTTGCAAGAGTGCTGGGCTAAAGGTAATGCGATGGTGTCGAACCCCTTTTCTGGCTGCCTGTACGGTATTGGTAAGGCTGAAATTTGTTTCTCCTATTAGGTTTGGTAAGAATGGACCACCTTCCATCATGGCCTTCATCAGGTAAGCTGCTCGTGCATGTAATGACTTTTCTTTGTAGGGATACAAAATTGTTCCGACGAACATTAGGATGAACGCCCGTGCTGAAGTTTGGCCTTCGGTCATATACGAAACAAAAGGGGACGTACGGAAGTCAAGAAGTACTTCAGCGTTAATGTGCCCTTGAGTAGTGAATAAGGACGGAACACCAGCTGGAGAAATCTGAAGCATCCTGGCCATGTAATCCTGGGGTTGATCCAATCGAGGGAGAGGAAGTATCCCTGGGCAGTGAGGAATCTCTGACAGATATCCGTATTCTTCGTACAGCGGTGTTAATTCCAAAGCTCCGAAGCAAAATGTGTATTTCTCGGGGTCCCAGCGTGCAACCAGATTTTGGGGGACAGCCCAGTCGATCTCCAGGTAGATGAGATAAAATAAACCTTTGAGCTTTGACTTGACGAATTCTTGTTCTGACGGATGAAGCATAGTGAACCAATTGCGTGGGTTGCACGACGACGGGATGTCCTGGCGCAGTGAGATTGTCTCCATGACTGCTGACCTGCATGCTTGGATATTACTCATATGCAATAACAAACCAATCCCAAGTCCAAGTATGATGCGCATGTGGTTTATGTAAACACGTTTTTTATTATTATTATTTATGAAACAATTAAACATTTGGCGTGCGAATATAATAGTCGTAAATTGAATGACATTCATGGAAGTCAAATGTGCATATGAACGTGTTAAAGCAATAAAAAGGAGGTAAGGGAGGGAGAAAAGAAATGCGAAAACCCCCCGTAACCAACTCAAGTCGCTGCAAAACGAACAGAGTTAGTGTTACAGTTATCACCTACAAACGTACCTGAACCTGTCCTTGCACGAGTAACAGTCACTTAGTAACAAGCAAATGCATGTGCGGCTTCTGGTACCTGTAGTGGGCAATCATCTCTAGACTCGGAAGAGGTTTCTAAAACCTCCCTCGGACTAAGGGAGGCGGGTCCCGGACCATAACCTACACCGCAGAAAGCAGCGAGGCCGTGCCATTCGGTGACCCCCTAAAAGTCCTAGCCCCGGGTTCGGGCATACCTAGAAATGCCTAGAAAGCGGTAAACAAACACAAACAAAAGATCATACAAAAGGCATGAGCCAAACAATTACATGCGCAAACAATCACTCCTCCCCGCATGTGGATAGAAAGAAAGAGTTTTCAATAGGAATCCACATGCGGGTTCCCCAGCGGAGTCGCCATCCGGGATGTGCGTCCCTCCCGCTCGTTCCGGATGGGAACAAAAGGGAGGACCGTAATCCTTCGTGGCTCCGTAAAAAGAAATTGTTTATCGCTTAACCTATGTAAGCTAATACGGAGTTGCCGCCGACTTTATTTAAAAAAAATCATATAAAGTCGGAAAAACCAAAGAGGGTTCGGGGATTCCTACCTACTCACTCTCTCACACAAACATACGAAGAAAGGGTGGCGATATTTTCAAAAAAAGTTCCTGGTTAACGGGTGTTGGAACCGACCTGGGCCTTTTGGGCCCAGACTCATATCATTGGGTTACGAGCTTAGGCTCGATTCGGGTGTTGGACCCGAACTCATATATGATGATCACATGCGCAATCACATACAATTATTTAGATCAAAGTAGGCGGGGAAGGGCAGTGACCGTGGGCCTATGCACTTGGACCCACGGTCCGTTACAGGTGAAAAAAAAAAAGAAAGTAGGGAAGACCCGCACCGTCCCTCATGTACCTTAAACTTGACGGTTGGGGCCGCTTTAAAGTCTTCAATCATCGCGGTTTTTACACACGCGGAGAAATCCACGCGGTCTGTTACACGCGTCTCCGAGAATCCTCCCAAATGTGATGGGTCTCTAAGGATCGTCTTGTCGAGTCCTCGAACATAGACGGATAATGTATATGTAAATGAAAACAAAGAAATGAAATATAAATGTTATTAGTAAATTCTAATTGAAATGAATAAATCAACTAGAATTAATCGGTAAGTCGGAATGAGACTTACGTGGGTGATTTGCACCATTTGGCCGTGAATGCATCTTGGGCGTTAACCGAATCGATGCGGGTCGGTATTCACATGTGAAAACAATAAGAGAAATATGCAGGATTAGCAAATGAAGTCATGTATTCATAAGCTAGGTAACAACCCGATTTTGGAAAGACCATGTCATGGGCAAATTATCTCAAAAAATCAATTCGTGAACGTAAGATGCAAACTCATATGAGATTATGAACATAAAATGAGGTCTAAATGATCGAAACATGAAATGAATGACAGTCCCTAAGCTTCAATGTAAAAAGGGCTATGTGAATGAACCATTGGTAAGTAAAAATCATCGTAATAACGTCCGATCAAACGTAAAGCAAATAACCACATAAGAACATAAAACGGCAGACTTTAACAGTTGCAACGAATGGGGGGTAACTTTTAACTCCGAGCATAAAATTATGTGTTCTAATACTTAAAACGAAGCTACAAAAGATACGGATCTAATACCACAGATTTCAGCTCAATCCGACATTCCAAACTCAAGATACAAGCGAAAGTATATGTTTCCGTCATGCAGGGGAAAGCCAAATCCGAAGCAAAATGAATTTATTCTTAACACTAAAACATGCATAACTCCACAAATATGGATTACTAAGCCACCAAATAAAAGAGACATATAATACAATGGGTTTTATGCAGGTTTAAGCCAGTTCGTGAAACAAAAGATCAACATAAGCATATGATTTACTCGAAAAGGTCGAAACCGACACTGTTTTAGTATTAAATTCGAAAATCATAGCTCAAGACTCCAAATCATACATGGTTTGTCTTGTTAGTTCCGAATTTAAGTTACGGATCTAATGCAACCAGTTTCATTTAATTTTGCCAAGCGAGCAAAAAGTTAAAAACGAAATACTAACACTGGCGCAAGCTGATCCGTGGCTCACCTCCACTTACCAACGTTGCTTTGGTCCGACGGGAACTCGAATCATGTCCCAACATGTAAGGACAAGCAAGGGGAAGACAAAGACAAGAGAAAGAGGAGAGACACACACGTCAATTCCATGTTAACGAAATCAAACTTGAAGTGAAATAAATAGTGAGATTGCTCACCGTCGCGGGAATCTTGTTTCCCGGGTCTTCGAAGCTATCGAGAGCTTGACCGAGATATATCAGCGTCAGTTTCTGTTCGATTCAGATCCAAATACTCCAAAATCTGCGGAGAACTTGTCTCTCGAGTTCTTGGGCTTTCGGAAATTCGGCCAAGGTGTGTTTAGTAGACTTTAGAAATATCCAAATCAGTTTTATTGTATCTGATCAAATAATCAAAGATAAGTAACAATTAAATAAAAAATATAGCGCAACGTTGATTTCAATATGATGAGGTAAGAAAAAAAAACTTGCGGATTAAAAACAACAAATGAAGCGATCCAAGAGAAAGCATGCATATTGACTAATGATGCGTAAACCAGAGACAAAATTAGAGTAACATACACAAATCAACAGAAAGATCAGAAGAGCACAACCAGTGACGAAACTAGGATGGCCGGGCGATGAGTTTGCGAACAAATCAAATCCAGATCAAACATTGACTAAATCAAGCGACCATGAATCAAATTGGCAGTATTGAATTGCAGCCTGTAACACTCTTACGGCTGAACCGAGACCAACATAAACAGACTGAGATTTGATCTCAAAATAAACACGAACGGATTAGTCATTCAATGGAAGAGGCAATGGACGATTTAGCAGCTGCATGAAGGTAACTAGAAGCAAATTATTAGCCAACTTGAAACAAACCAGTTGAAGGTTCATGCACCAGCCAACAACAAAAGCAAATTACTGGAATAAGGTAGGTTATGAATCAATGTACAAGACATCAATGAAATAAGAATAAACCAAGTAAGACTCTCCGAAATGACTATCACTCAAATCCATTTATCCTAAGTAAATTAACGACTTTAGTGAAATTGCAGCGACAAGCCATTAATTTGTTAACATCGGCAAACAATATTATTGAAATTTAATCGATTCCGCAACAATACCATCGGTGAAATTGCAGCAACACCGCGACAAAAGGGCCATATACCAGTAATGTTATGAAACAATGCGTTGATAGAGGATCCAAAAGCATTATAAGGTATCTATAAAACTTGCAGCATACATATCTGGCTGTGAAGACTAGCAACTTTGATTCCAGCTGCAACGATTCGAGGTGAAACAAGCAACAATAGTAGAAATTAATCGAATGACAAGGGATTGACGAACAAGAATGAATCGCCATCAGTAACTTGCGGAGGTAAGAATGAAGTAACATCAAGCATGAACAAGATAGCTACGAAGCAAGACAAACAAAAAAAACATGGAGTCAGGCCTGAAAAGATTTAATCGGCTGTGAACATCGCAAATTCCAAGCAGATGCGATTAGAATAAACTCGAAACATCCAACTACAACAGTTTCTGTATCATAACCAAACATGTAGCATCAATTGCAGCAACAATTAGAAAAAACATACGAGGAGTTAGACCGTTCAAAGACCAAAGCGCACATCAGACTACACATTTGTCATATTAATACAAAGACGAGGAGTTAGACCGTTCAAAGACCAAGCACACATCAGACTACCACAATCGAACACAAGCTTGGATATTGTAGGATCGGTTTAGAGAAGAGCTAAATGCTATAAATGCAGAGGAGAGAGGGTCAAAATTTAAAGCTGGAACAACAGCAGGACACCGATCAAACAAGGAGGAGAGCAGTCATGGCATTCAGAGAAGGAATATCCGTCACTGAAGACTGGAGAGCCGACTTGATCAGTGGAGCTTTGTCGAATTCCGGCCGCATTTGACGATGTTGGAAAGGGCAGGCCAAGGAGTTCCTAGGTAGATCCTACTTACCTTAGCTGAAAGGGATGGACGATGGGGAGGCTGACGATACCTTGGAGGAGTCGGCTGAGCTTCGCCGAACTTCGGCCATGTTCGGTGACGTCCTGGAGAGCTCGTCAGAGGGTTTCCGCAGGGATTTTTACTTACCTTGACTAGAGGAGATACGATCGGTTGAACAAGAGGCTGCTGGAGGATCGGAGAGGGTGGAAGACGTCGTTCTTCCGGGCAATTGACCAGAAAATGCACAAGACTAGAGGAGAGAAAGCGGAGTTGAAGGGGAGAGTAAGAGAGCTGGGAGCGGAGGAACTTTTCTGTTGGGGGATGGAATTCTTTTCTGTTTTCTGTTTCAACCATCCTCTCTCCCAAACAGAATTGCCATTTTATATCCATGTGGGGAGAGTGTGGGAGCAAGGAGGCGTGCTCCGTGCATGATCAGGTGAGCCCTTTTTATTTTTTTTTGTTTGTTTGAATTTTGCAAAATCTTTGGTTGAGTCCATTGATTTGTTTTAACTTCTCATATTAGTCCACTCAATTTTGTCTAAAAGAAAACGTGAGATCGTGGTTAAAATGTTTCTAATTTCACACGGTCCTTCTAAGAATCACGGATGGATTGTGAGGTTTTATTTTTCTTTTCAATTAATCACGTATTGATCTTAAATTAATTTTATCTTACAAAAGAGCTCAAATCGAATAGTAAAAAGGAAAAAAATTGTTAAATCTTCAAATTTCTACGAAAACAAAACAAAGCAAAATGCTAAAAGTTTGAAAAATGAATAAAAAGGGGTTTTCTTTGGAAAAAGTAAAATTTAATGAGAAATTAGTCTCATGTAACTAATTTCTTTAAAATTAGCAACCCATGTCTAGGGGTGATTTTTTATTGACAATGTGAAATATAATAAAATTTTGAACTACTAAAACTTTGCTTTTAGTGATGCCGAAAAATAAACATATTTGTAATGTAGTGCGATAGAATACAATTGGTTGCATGTAACTAATTCGAAATTAATCACCCAATCATGTTCATGATGGTTTTTTATAGAGAGGAGAAAAAAAAATTCTAAAACTTCGACCTACTGAAATTTCGATTTAGTTGTTTGATTTTAAATTTTGATTTTTATTCGTAAAACAATTTACGGAACATTGAATCGGGATTTGCTTCGTTCAATCTTCAAAATTCCAAAAATTCGATTTGGGGTAACTAAACTAGTTTTGTGGATCAAAAACCCACAAAGCGGATACTTGTCCTCAGAAGAATCAGAGAGAAAGACTCCAAATGACTTTTCTAGATGAAGTCATAAGGAAGAAATCCTGGCTTATGAACCCATAGATGAGCAAGATATTTCTGACTTAGACTCAGAAGTCGAATCTATCTATGAAGTTGTAGCAAATTACGACACAAACTCAGAAGAGGATTCCGATCTCTGGAAAATGCATCTACTCATGATGAGGGCAGAACAAAATGGAGATGGCGATGAGTTGGTTCCTTTGGAAATAACGAATCAGGTACTGGAAGAATCGCATCAGTACGGATATCCATCCCAGTCAATCCTGGAATGGAGGTTGCCTAATGTTAATTTTAAGAGAAGTCTATAATGTTTCAAGGTTTAACCTTAGATCTATAATAGACATCTCCCAATTAGAGGCAACAGCTCAAGTTACAAGTACGAAACTTGAGACTTTGGATATCCCATTATTAAACATACAACGCATTAGGGAAACCATGCAACGTACGAGAGGTGTATATAACTATATACACATTGGGTTAATTCAGGTAAGATTAATTCCGCTATTCCATCTTCCAGCGGATAGTCCTGTGGAAGCAGCTGTAATCGATAAAAGATGGCGAGAATTTAAAGATCAGCTGATATCAGGTATACAGGCCAATCTGGCACATGGCCATGTATGGTTCCAGGTCCATCCAAATTTCATGATAGCCCTGAACGATCGTTGTTTGGGGAATTCATTAACTTTAAGGATTAAATCAATGAACATGGATAGAATGAATCCCCAGGCCAAGTTTTTGGCGTATCACACTAGGGTAATTTACCGATTGGCAAATACCACTAGTCCTGATGTGAGAAACATCTCAAGACTTACTGAGTTGTTTGAGGAAGGTCATAATAATTACCAACAATTTCATAGGCGAGAGGTGAACCCACTGAAGTTAACCTGGCCAAGAAATTGGGTTATGACTGAGCCTGGCAGTAGTTCTAGACCGATTAGTGCGGCTAATATCCGACAGAGAGGTAACGAAATTACCTTAATGTTGGGAGAACCGTCTAGAGGTAATGATAGAGCTGACAGGCATCTACCTGTGAGGATACCACTCCTGAGAGAGTCAAGAACTCATACGCTATCTGAAGTTGCTTCTAGAGCTAGTGATGTGGGAGATGACATAATCATGTTTCGACCAGCAGAAGCATGCCCCACCACTAATTGAAGAAATGTCGCGAAGGTCAACAGATTCTAGAAGCCGTCTCAACATACGGGTAGAATCATAGGATATAGACATGTATCGTTACAAGTCTATGAAGATCCAGTAGATCAACCGAGAGATGAATCATTAAGGATTATGAGAGTTAACTATCAAAATAACTCTTTATCTGATATTCCTGAAGTCTGTAAGGTTATTGAACAAATAGCCAAGCAGAGGTCTATTTCAGTAGACGAGATCTGGAGGATGATAGAACCATCCCAGGAAGTGCCTAGAAACATTGGTTTTAGTGTCAGGAAATAAGATTTGAGCACGTATGTAGCTCTAAGTTTCAAATTTCCTGGATACTATGAGTATTCTCTAGATACTTTGATAGACACTGGGTGTAGCATAAGTTGTGCTGGACTCAATGCGCTACCAGATGAGTGGTGGAAACCACTGCAAAAACCCATCCATATGGTGAATGTTGATGAGATGGCAACAATTGTTAGCCATCAGGCCAATAATGTGCCTGTCTTTATTGGTGGACAAAAATTCATCATTAAAGAGATCCTGGCCCATCCTTTATTGGAGGCAGATATCATTCTTGGTAATGCTCTTGTAAAGGGACAAAAGGGAAATTTACCTTTTGTGCAGGATATCCATCATGTGTCCATAAGTGGTGTCAAGATCAGTATTCTACAAGAACCTAAATTAAGGTTAAAATTTGGGTTCTATCCGGTTACACGGACAGAATATTGTGGTACTTCCCCATGTGAAAGAGCTTTCAGAGTGCGAGCTCAGCATGGTGATATACTGTTGGAAGAAAACGACTTATGGGTGTAAACCCTGTTTTCTCCAGCGGATACTAGGAGTTCTAACTGGTATGATGATTTGTTTCCTAAACAAGAAGTGTGTAGGGCAGTAAAGTTAACAGGGACAAAATAGGATAAGTTCCTTGTAAAACTTGCCGACAATTTTAGTGAAGATCCATTAAAATTGTGGAGTCGGAATAGCCTAAAGGCTATACTCGAATTGAAAGATCCCGGAACCATTATAAGAGCCAGAAATATTACATACACGGCTGAAATGGTTGAGGAGTTTGACAAACAAATTCCCGAGTTGCTTGGAAAAGGCTTGATTAGGGACAGCTACAGTCCGCACTCTAGTCCTGCCTTTATGGTAATAAATCATGCCGAGCAGGTGCGAGGAAAAACACGAATGGTTATAGACTATCGTCAGCTTAATAAAGCTACCAAAGATGATGGCTATAAGATTCTTACTGCTGGAGACCTAATCGATAGAGTTAGTTTGAGCCAACCAAAATTCTTTTCCAAATTTGATTTGAAAAGTGTTTACTGGCAAGTCTAGATGGAAGAAGATTCGGTTCCTCTAACTGCTTTTAATGCTCCACAAGGAATGTTTGAATGGTTGGTAATGCCATTCGGCCTGAAGAATGCTCCAGGCGTCTTTCAGTGCAAAATGGATAATGCATTCAAGCAGGTCCGCAAGTTTTGTGCGGTCTACATAGACGATGTGTTAGTATACAGTCAGACTGAAGACGACCACATGAGGGACCTTGATAAGGTGACTGATGTCTTCCGACAGGAGGGCATGATTCTATCAAAGAGAAAGATAGAATGGTTTAAGGAATCGGTTAATTTTCTAGGCATGGAGATTGAACAAGGAAAAATTAAATTACAAAGCCATATTGCCGAGAAAATTATTGATTTTCCTGACAGACTTGAGGATAGAAAACAAGTTCAAAGGTTTTGTGGATTTGTTAACTATGCTCGAAAGTTTATGAAAGATCTTTCCCAAGAGTTAGGGAGGATTTCAAAGAAGACATCTTCTGCGAATCCTTGGTTATGGGAAGATGAGGATACACTCATGCTATTCAAAGAATTAAGAGAAAGGTTAAAAATTTACCTCAACTCTCTTTACCATCTGACAAAGATAAGTTAGTCCTGGAAATTAATGCTTCTAACGAGTTCTAGGGGGGCAGTCCTAAAAATTAAAGGAAGAAAACCTGAACCCATTTATAAGTATTGGTCGGGTAGTTTTAAGGGGTACGAACTCCGATACCCGATACACGAAAAAGAAGTATTGGCTTTAAAAAATTGAATAAAAGCCTTTTACATCTTTTGGCACCAAAGAAATTCTTAGTGCGTTCTGACTCGACCTACGTAAAAAGGTTAATGAGTCTGAACCTCAAAGAGGCTAGGCAAACTAGACTTTTGAGATTGCAGGAATGGTTTAGCTATTATAAATTTGATGTCGAATACATCTCATCGGACAAAAACATAATAGCTGACTCTCTCTCTAGAGAACTTGCAGATGAATCCAGCCACGAAGAGGAAGATTTGCTGGGGATGCAAGCAGGAGGGACACTCCAAAAAGGTATGTCCTAATAAGAAAGAGGGTGAGCATAGTGATGCTGGTTCCAATTCAGGAACGAAATCAGCTCTTTGCTGGCAGTGTAAGCCACCTGGACATAGATCTTTCGAATGTCCAAGTAAGCCAAAAACTGCGAATTCCCAGAAGGGAGTGGCTAGTCTCAAGGAGAAGATAGTTATCAACTCCAAGAGAAAAGCGAAAACAGATCTCCAGAATGAGATGGTTGATCCGAAGGAGGAAGCTTCGGCTAACTCTGAAGGAAAATTGAAGGTTGATTCCCAAAAGGGAATGGCTGAACCCAAGGAAAGGATCTAACCAATTCCAAGGGGAAGGCAAAGAAAAATTCCCTGAAAGGAATGACGAATCCTAAGGAGAAAGATAATATCGACTCCAAAGGAAACGTGAAGAAGAACTCTCAAGAGAGGGTGGCTGATCCTGAGGAGGAAAACTCTAAAGGAAAGGCGAAAGTGGTAGATCTGAAGGAAGAAGCTCAGGTTGATTCCCAAGGAAAAACCAAAAAAGAGGAGAAAAGCAAAACAGCTTAAGTCTTCTGATCCTGAGAAGGATGGAAAGATTGAAGAGCCTTGGTGGTACCCATTAACCACGGAACAATTTGATTACTGTCGTAATCACCTTGCCAAAGAGCAGAAAATCTCCATAAATCAAGCTGTCAAATCCTATAAGATTCTATTACAGAGTCGGAAGGAGGAGAAAGAGCTAATGGAGACTGAGTATGCTGAAGAGGAGGCAAAATTCAAAGCCTTCATAGGTGAGCCAATTCAGAAGGAAGAACTCGATGATACGGCAGAAATGGAGTACGACGAGTATTTCAACTACGAAATACCAGGCACACTCGAAGAAGGTAATCCTGAAATCAAGGAGAACCTTGGGGAAGTAATTCCTGAAGGAGGTTCGGTTAGAGAACCTGGTGAGCAAGCTAACAATGATAAAAATCATGAAGATTTAGATGGATCTTGGTATTTTGATTTAGACTCTTTCGAAGATGGATCCCTATCTTGGGATGCAACTGTTGTCTGTGGAGGACTCATGGATGGCATCAAAAATAATTTTCAACGCCAGATTGAGTTTTTTGCAGCAAATGCGATAGAGTATATCAAAGATCTAGAGTCAAAATTGTTATATAAAGCTTCAGATGGAGAAGAACTGTCTAAGACCATACGGGAAAGACAACAGATTCTCACTACAACTATGTCCATAATACCATATGAGGTCAAAGACTTTGAGACCCCGAAGGGTAGTAGTGGATATGAGAGAATCCTCACTTGAGGAGAACTCTGTACTTCGTCCATATCTGCATTGGATATCGGAGAAGTGGCCGTCCCTGAGAATTAATTCAGGAATGGTGGGAGTAGCTTTACCATATTTGTATGCATGTTTTGTCGACATTCTGGAGATTAATAGATCAGAACCAGAATAGATAGAACCACTACCTCATTTGGAAAAGTTTATACTCGGATGCCTTGGATATGGATCAAAGTATGCCACGACATTAATTACTAGCACTATGATGGAGGTGGAAGAACATGACAAGTTTGGGAAAGTAATTCTTCCCAACATGCAAGTCTGGGACATCCATCCTAGTGAGAGTAGACATCTAATAGAGCCTCAACGATAGGACCTTGATCAGAAAGGTTTATGGCAAAAATATTACAAAGACAAAACTGTAAGAAAAGCCATAAAAGTTGAGTTCTTGAAGGATGTGTTGGAGCATGTATTCGCCCGCAAGGAATTGTATTACGTGCTCAGTGACGGAATGACAACCGTTACGATCCTCTGTTCCTATCTAAGTTATGCAGATTAAAGCAGGGGAACGAGGATGGAAAAGAGTTTTAGATCTTCTAGATAGTTTCAGGAAGAGAGAAAACTCTGAGTTATGCCTCCGGACAGACACATTTGAAGTTTGGAGGAAAATCACTGATTAGACTGACAAATCATTAGCTTGAACAAGATGAAGAGAGAGCCCGACAAAATTTTGAAGGACAAGGACTCTCTGAGAAGAATGGCGAGACATCAAACGCCAAGAAAGAAGGAATCTCCCAGGACAAAGCAATAATGCAGATGGGAGAAGAAAGTTGTATAAAGATAGATTAAACAACTTTGTTTTTAGCTAGCTTTTGTATGTTTTTGATAAAGTAGATTCTTTTTACTTTTGAGCTGGCAAACAGTGCACCAGCTTCTTGTGTATATATTCCACGACCCTCTACCTCATTTGGGGAGGCGATCTGAATAGAGAACTTTCTCTCACATCTCTCTGAGTTAAGTTCTTTGATCGGTCTCCAAGAATACCTTAAGGAATCAAGAGTGGTTAGAATTAATCAGAACTGGTTAAGACTAACTGAAGGTTAGATTTACGAATCAAACCCTTGAAGGTGAAGTCCTTGGGACTAAACCTTGTTTAGGATGAGGAGTGTCTATATAAGATCATCAAGGTAAGGGCATTCGGAATGACACAGAAGAGCCTCTCCATCTCACATGATTCTTAACTTTGAGAAGTGAGTAACTCTTGAATTTCTAGAAGTTGCAGAAGCTTGGTGAACCCTTAGAGCTATCCATCTTAGTAACGTATGATAAGCATCTTGTTTTAAGATTGTTTATGTTGATCTTTCTATCTTGAAAGAAAGGTGCAATTGCACGAGTCATTCATATGACTGATTGTCCAAATCCCGAATTATTCCATTTGGATCACGGTGTGGGCAAGGATTCTACTACTGGTCTTCTCAACACTGTGGTAGATCATTTGGAAATTCTATCAGTACAGATAACTCAGTTATCCGAGCTTATAGAGAGTTATTCTAAGAAATTAGAAGAACTGATTTTAGTACAGAGTGAGTTTGAGGAATTTTTCCTTGAAGGTAGGTCCAATCTTGGATTTACGGCTAGTTCAAAATACTCCAACGAGTATTTGAGGTTGGTAGAACGCCGACGACAAAGATAGTTGGGAAAATCTTCTTAAGTTCGATTCTTGGCATTCGTGGCAATTCTGAAGAATATCTAGCATATTTAACTCTTTCAGTATTTGCCCTTGTGTTTAATTGGTATCAGGGCCCGCTTAAGAGTAATTTTCCTTTATTGTCTAGAAGGACTAAATTGAAAGAAATTAAGTTTTGGAGGTAAAAATAAAAAGCAGACAATAGACAAAGGGAGAGTGACGGTAGACGAGGAAAATAAGAACGAACAACCGTAAAAGAAGAAATAGTTTTGGGGACTGCAGTAAATTGGTACAATCCTCTTTTTAGCCCAATTTATTTAGTAAAATACGTAATCCCAGGTGCCAAACCTAGCTAGGTCAATCTCTTAAAAAGCGGGGACCAATTCGTAATTTTCAAAATTTTGTGTAGTGTTTCCATTGGGATGATGATGATCGGTGATTCTGATGTGTACCTTTTTAAAGGATGATCAAGATGGTAGTCATGCGGCCCTCGATGTGAATGGGCATTCATTCTTGAAAGAGTTTAAAGATTGAGGGGAAGTCATATATATGCGCTTGAAGTAGAATTACATGATAGGATTGTGCTTTTTCTAAATTATGAATGTAACGTGGATCATTCAGCTAGCCATCATTTATACAGTGATGTTCTTGTATACACACATGATCTTGAGACATGAAGGGAAAGATGAGGGGGATGGTGGGTCAGATTTGTAATAATATGTTGAAAGAAATTCTTGACGAGGACGACATACTTCTGTTGGAAATGATAACCCCCCCCTCTTGTCTCTCTGCACATGACACGGATGTTGTATGTTTTCCTTCTCCTCCTCGATTTTTTATATTTATTTTAAGTTTTTGATTAATTAAGTTGATGGGAATATCGGGTTTGATATTATTTCTCCAAGTCACTTCTATAATGTTGATTTACACTGCCCGTGGAGGAGCAACAATCGATCGACCTTCTTCCTATTGATCACAGAGTCCGTGAATTTGATGTTGTCCTAGATAAATATCTATATATTACACATTTCTATAAATTTGTTAAATATCAGCGCGCTTCGGTATACGCCCCTTACTATCAGTAGTATGGACATATTCACAAACATTAGTAGTATGTTGTTGTCCCACAATATCGTCTTGACACCAAGGTATTTTTTGAGGTTTATATCCAAAAGATATTGCTATTTTTATTTTGACTTGGTCGCAGCAAACTCAGCTCTGGTTCAGACCGAGAAGTTCCATGGATAACGGAGTAAAGGATCTCTAATAAAGTTGCTAGTAACAAGCCTGCTGAGTTTTCCTTGTCAATAGCATCCAGCAAAAATGAAGGTTTCAGTCAAGAGTGTCGCACTCTCGAGCCACTGTCTCGTGGGAACCCAATGGTTCTTTTCGCACGTCTGCCATCTAAAGTCGGATCAACCCGATGTTCTGCTTTGCGATCTCTCTCCTCCACTCCCTTCCCTTCCCTGTCACCCCAACCTGGCGAACACTGTCGTCATAGTAATGGCAGGAGATTTCAGAGGCACCAGAAGTGCATCTCAGTTTCCCAGGACTTGCCTTCATGTCTCACAAGTTGCTTCAAAAGAAGCACTGCTATATACTAGCACTAACCATATGCTTTAACATTAGCAACTCCATTGTGCAAAATGCTCTTTGACAGCATATGGCTAGATTTATGGTTCCATCTCCTGGCGTTCACATGATATGATTGAAGAACCACTCAACAATTAGGATGGCGAGATCAATCGGTACCTGCATAACAACACAAACCTTTCAGGACATAAACAACTTGGTCAATTATTTAGAGTATCCTGAACCACATACATCCAACTGATGCAAACCTTTGACAATTGTGAACTTGAGAACGTGCAGAAAATATCGAGATACCTCCAGTTCTTATTGTAGATCATTTGTCCCCATCCAATGTTCTCATGCTCCTTCATAGAGAGCCACCAACAAACCCTGCCAGATGGCCTCACTGAAGTTCATATATTTCAATCAAGTACCTTGAAAGGCAATTATAAAATATATCAAAAAATTTCATACACCGCTAAAATGGTTTTCAGGAAGAAGAAAAGTTGCAATATTAAAGTCAATAAGCAATGTCTGCTTCACATCTATCGCCTCAAACCAGTGATGCCAGCATTAGTTGCATTTGGCGAGAATTACTGGCCGGGATTTAAAATCACATAATACAGCCCATCTTAGAGATAAACCACCTGTATTATGCAAGCCAGAGGTTTATATTAAGATAAATACCTAGAGAAATTAAGCAGTTCCAAAGATTTCTTAAGAAAGAGCCTGTTTTAGGATATCTAAGGGGAAGTATGATATGAAGTAACAACCCAAGCCAATATCTGATAGTACAAGACCTGCCCAGGTGAACCTTGATATTGTGGAGTCTGGGCACAGAAAGACAGAGAGACCAGTTACCCGAAAGAAAATTAAACAAGAAAAAACAACTAAAAATTGCGCTCAATACTTGATATATAGCACCAAACTTCAAAACAAAAATGGAATTTAAAGAAGCTGATTTTAAGAGAAATGAGAAAAGGAACCTTGAATGTGTAGTCCTGTAGCAGGAAGGATAAAAGGTCACCCCCCTGCAACAACTTCGGGAGAAAAATGCAAAAACTAACCTGATGTTGATAATTGACAATAAAGCAAAGCAAGGAGAGGACTTCATGAAATTGCAGGAGAGTTCCCTTCCAGAGGAAAACTAATATTTTTTGCAATTAGAAATGTATTTACAAGCGGTATTGTACACTCTTTGCTAAGTTACAGTCGACAAGGGAAAATTCATGGGTTGGCCAAAAGGAGCTTTACATGCACAGTTGCCATCTCGAAACAGAAAAATATCTCCCAAAGGCTCACTTGAAAATCAACTTCTCAGATGACTGGAAAGGCTACAAAAGAATCTATATAACCTAATTGTTGACCTGATTACCACCATCCATGAAGGTTGTCTCTTCCACAACCCCATGATTATGTGCCTGACTGTAAACAGTATAATTAACAAGACTATACAGAGAAAGGATCTTCAAAGCATCAACTTCACATCTGATAGGTCATCCATGGGAATCTCAAGGCCCATGAAGTCGTCGCCGTGCAAATTATCATCGTCAATGTTCAACCATGAATCCAGGTCCTGCCCTTGGCCACCCAGATTATCTGAAACGCCGAATTCGTCTATTTCTGGTATTTGCAAACTCGATAAATCAATTGCCTCCGCATCGTCATGAGTATTCATGGCAAAGCTCTTGGAGTTACTACTAGTTGTCACTGGATTTAACTTGGAACCCGTTGATAACACTGACTTCGGTTTCTCCGCTCTGTTTCCAAGAAGTCCATTGATAGAAATAGATAACTGAGTCATTTTCTGCTTGGGCTTTGCCTTAGACTTTCTCTCGCCCTTAGAATTTAATAAAGTGGATCGCCCATTTTTATTATTTCCTGGTCTAGATAGCATCTCTCTGCTCTTCCCCTTACCATCCCGGTCCCTTTCACTCCTCTTTCCTTTTGTATTGCTAGAAAGAGTGTTCCCAATGACGGATGCAACACCTCCAACCTCTTGGAGTAACAACTCTTTTTTCTTTACCCTATTCGGCCACATATCGTCTTTGCCAGAGGCTTGTTCAGAAAGAAGTATATCTGAAGAATTAATATCCTGGTTATTACCCTGAAGACCTTGCTGGGATAAGGAAGGACTGTGCTGGGAGTTCTTTGAAGCTGCATACAAGGGATGTGGCTTAGAGATGCAATGCAATATATAGCATAAACTCATAACTGGATGATGTTTCGACTGTCCTATACTAGATCAGTCCCCTGGTTATTGAAGGCCTGAGGGGAGAAGGATAGCATATGAAAACTATTTTTTACAAATTTGTAGCTAAGAGATATTATGTATGAGAAAGACAGTTGTAATTCGATATTAATTGGAAAGCTTTACCTTCCAGAACAGCCTCCACAGGGCTGACCACAGTCCTATGAGATGTCCCATTCAGAAAGATATTTTTATATAATGGCTCAGCAAAACAGCTTTTTCTGGTAAGTTCATATTGCTTGCATTGTTGTATAGTGTGTTTCACCAGAGTCAAAGCAGCTTGCTTAGCCATTTTGTTGGCTGCACTCTTAGCATTAGATGGACCCCAGCATGTCTGTTGCATAAGCATCAGTTTTGTGTATCAGAAAATATCGTAGTTCTATCACCCTTAAATGGGAGGAGTTCTATCAACATGACACGCATAACTAAAAACAGCATAATGAGTAAGAACCGAAAAGGAGTGCCCTTCAAAGATAATGATGGGAAATTACCATGTATTTCTGATAAGTCACGGTTACAAGCTTATCCATTGCAGATTGTTCAAATCCCCTAAAGTAAAACGGACAGATACAGCAGGTAAAACTCCAATGCACGGTAAAAATCACAACAGAGGAGACCATGGGATAGAAGTTAAAGAGAAGGTTACCTTTCTTGAGATTCTTTTGCTTCTATTGAATCCTTCAAAAGCTTCTCAAGAAAACCTTTCTTTTGTGATGCCTGATGGCAATAACATGAAAATAATAAATATTCAACTTCAAGTCTTTACAAAAGCTTAACAAATGTGCATAAAAGAGAAACCTCAATAATAACAGGAAGTTAAAGAAAGCAGAAAATTAAATGTGAAATTACCAGAGTGCGATGTTTTTTCACCATCTTCTGTATATCATCTGTAATCCCATCATCCTCAAAATGATTGACATTGGACTGGTTGGTCAACATGAAATTTCAAAGATTAATTAGGGTAATACATTCAGAGACAGATGGTAATATCTAAAGAAGCACGGAACTTTCCCATCCTAGCAAAGATATTTGGAGAATACTGGAAAAAGAAGAGGATGCTCAAGGAGCCAATAAGTATAGCATCGAAGCATACCACATCCTCTGGGAAGATAGAGATACTTTGCATCTCCAACAGGACTCTTTCATCCAGACTCATACTAGCATACTGTGCCTCTGAGCACCCAATGCTCGGCATCATCACTGGGTTTGTAAGCAACCCATTGATGGGATGATTAGAAGAGGAGGTGATCCGTGATCCTCTAAGGTCAGCTATATCATTATCATGTGCCTGTTGCTTGGTACTACCAGACATTAAGTAATCATGGGAAGCATATGAATCATAATACCGATGATCAGTTGCTCTTTTGTAAACAGAAGCATCTGGTTTAATTTGTCCATCTATGTCAAGGCCAGATCCTTCTCCATCAACAACGAGGTCACCATAGTCAGTGTCACAATATTCCGACTCTTCCTCGGGAATTAATGCAGCTATAAGTCTTTGCCAAAGTGGAACTGCTTCTTGATCTTGTGACCCTCTCTTTTGCCGCTGATGGACATCATGCATGTCTTTCTTTTCATTTTCCAGCAACCCAATTATGTCAAGATAATCACCGCAATTATCTGATTTCACCGGGTTCAAACTTGACGTCTGAGAAGAGGATCCAAGGTTTCCCGGAAAGTCGTCAGAAGAAAAATAAGAAACTAACATGACTCAGTTTCTATAAATAACACAACAGGAAAGAAAGGGTCATCAAATAACATCTTCCGACATAGCAACAATCGATGTTCTCCGGCCAAAAGGCCAACAAAAAGCCCTCCACAAGTGAGAAATTATGATCAAGTCAATTTTATGTAAAATCATAATGAGTAGAATTACCATCATAGTGATGGATCTTAACCTCGTCAATTAAGCTAAAGCTAAAGCATCATGAAGCTTTAACAAGCCAGATATCAACATTAATATTGAGCTAAAGCCTCATCAATTAACAACAGAAATACTTTTCTAAAAGACCAATGTAGCTTCCCAAAAACAAATAAAAATTATACATGTGAATGATATTGGCTTCTTTGAAGTACAGGACACAAGACATTGACTCATAGAAAGCACAAATAGAATTTGAAAATTTTCCTTCATGAAGTTATGCAAAATTATGATAAATGGTGCAGCGTAGGACAACTGTTCAAAGATATTGAAACTATAAAACCTAACAAATGACGAGGTAATACTCATCATAAAGCACCAACATTCCAAATAGGTTAACAAAATAAGCAGTTGTTTATTTGTCGTTCGTTTATAGCCAAGAAATGAAAAAGAAGAAGAAGGCCAGGAAAGCAAAAACTATTTCATGATCGTGTTTCGAATTCTGGTGCAACTAAAAGATGAGGACGAGCTAAGGGGTAGCAATCACCTGCTGCTTTAAGAAAGCAATATCTTCATCATATATGAAGCCGAAGGCCGCCTCAAGTTGTTCCAACATTTTAGATGGAATTTTATGAGCTGCAACAAAAGTTCCATGTCATTCTCTAAAATAGAACCTAAGATTTTTTTTTTCCTAGGATAGAGAATTGTTTCCAGAATTCCATACGTGGGGCAACAACAGCATTTGCAGCAGCCATAAGCTCTTCTGTGCCATCTTCAGAGCCAACTAAGATAAAGACAAAATGTATAATCATGAGGATTGAAGGAATACTATAATACAAAAACATAAGTTATCCCAGACTGGCAATCAATACCCATAATATCAGCAGCCACATTTACTGATGCATGCCGCTGTTGATTATGCGCCTTTCTATCTGAAAACTTCCGAGATGTCGGCCGTCCGGGCCTGATGATGTTGTCATTGAATTAGCAAACTAGGATATAGGGAAACCTGTATGTAGAAACAGGAAAAAGAAACATTTCTTCGTAAATGAAGAAGAGAGACGTCAGGGTTCAGTTTACCTTTCTTTCGAGTCAAAACCAGTTCTTGCACTCCGTAGCTGCGTGGCTTCCTCAGAACCAACTTTGACACCTGGCACTGGTAAAAGTGTCCTCGAGTTGATAAAGCCATGGCCACTCTTGCCCTGCTTTCGCATACCATCTCCTGTGTCTTCACCAGATATTAATTTATTCTTCATCGATGATACTACCATGGGAGAAACTTTGTGAAGACTTTGGCCCAATTTTTCATCCATGTCATCATACTTCTTTAGCCTCTCTCTCATTTTGGGATCAGAAGCATCAGTCTCCTCACCTTCCGATAACATAGTTAATGATGGTGGTTCACTTTTCAATTTAGCTTGCTGAGGAGAATTGCTGTGCAGATGTCCATGAAATCCCAAGCCATCACTGCCTACATCTGATGTGGAATCAACTGGAGAGGATTCATCATTACTACCAACCATTGGAACAAAATTTCTTCTCCTTGCACTGCGAGAGATCTTCTGAGGTCTTGGCCAGCATGCAACGGGAGAAGGAGGTCGCACTGAAGCAGAACGTTTGCGATTAGGAGCACCAGCCACTGATATGGCCTTATTTGTACAATGAGAAACCTCCCAATCATAGGATGCAGATGTTCTATTAACGCTTGGAGACAACTTTGCTGCACTGGCGGAGCTTGACCTAGGACCTCGGATGGAGGGATTTATTCTGGAAATAGAGATAGGACTACCAGAAGTCAAATCATCACGGCAACTAGCTCTGCACATTGCCAACATAGACAACATAAATGAGTCCCAGGGAAGTAACCAAAAATCATTGCAAAATGTACAAAGCCACAGCAAGAAAAAAAATAACAGCATCGTCAGAGTCTATCGGGATCTTTTAAAACCTTGGAATATCCAAATAGTGAGTTCACCTTGTAAAGAAAAAAAAATCATAAAAACGTGTACAATAGATTTCCTTCCCCTCAGTGAGGTGCATAACTTCTCTTAATGGTTTTTCCACTGTGCTTTTGTTTTTTAATCTAAATAATTTCTAGGAATGGTATCATCTCTCCAACACGAACCAGAATTATTATCTTCTCTTCATAGACAGATTTTATGCATCAGACTTCAAAAAGACATGTATATTACATATAGCGTAAATGATCCGCACTCATGGATACAGTTCTTACTTATTGACTGCTTTAATGCTACTTCTTTCTTTGTCCAAGCTTGCAAGTCGATCTTTCTTGTCAGCGGAGATAGAACAGCTGTCTAGCTCAGCTTTGGGAATGGAAGCACGGGCAGAGAAACTAGTGTTTTGGGGGATGCCTTCTGTTTTACCATTTCCAATCGCTCCATTGATGACCCCGGGCCTGCATCAACACATGCAGCTAGAAATTAATAGAAACTTTAACCTAAAAACAAAAGAAAACATGGCACAAGAAGGTAAAACATTATTCAAAAAATAATTATATTACACATCTGTCACACAATCCAAAATATTCATCTTCTTTCATCTCAAACCAATTCTTTACTAATATATCATTAAAAGAAATACGTTAAATAAAAGAAAAGGAGGAAAATCAAGAAGACGGAAGGAAACTTAAGTGCCAAGAGGTTAAAAAATATCACTAGTCTAATGGCCAGAGATACGCAATGAACAAGGGCGTCTTATGAGTTGTTAAACAAATTTTCCCGAACATCAGAGCAGAGGAGGCATACCTGACTTCATTTGAGTCATTGTTTGACTTACGGACATCATTTATTGATCTTTGCTGCATTCCTTGCTTAAATTCCCGGTATCCATCACCAGGTTTGAGGGAGCCTACAACTGAAGAGACCTCTGGCTTTATTCCAGAACGCTTCTTCTTCATTTTTGAAATTTCCCAACCTTCTACCCCATTTGATGATAGTGTCCGATCCTCACACTGTGATATCCCACCGCTTGCTAACTTTGGCAACTCCTTTTCCCGATCCACAGGTCCAGTTGGTCTAACAAAGCTATTGGTCCGAGCTTCCATCTAAATAAATCAGGAGGGTGATATGAGATATTTCTCCTCAATATGACAACTTTAAGGATAAAAATATAGTCTGTGACTCTGCCATATCCAGCTATCTGAATTAAAATCAGAAGTTCACAAGATACTAGTGGAAGATAGTTCACAATAGTAAATTATCGACAGATAAGACATTAAGTACATCATTGAACACAACCTTTCCATCAAACATAGATGTTCGAGTGCGCTTGTTAGGAACTGAACTGCCTTTGGTCCGTTCTTCTGACTTCTGCAGCCCAGGCTCAAAACTGCCTGCAAGGATGCCGCTATGGTTTCCTGTCTTAGGAAGACCGGAACCTAAATTCGTCCGATCATTTGACAACACTGAGCCAGAACGTTCTAAGACTTCTGATCGAGATCTCTTCTTAGTAGATATGCTTGGGAAAATTTTGCTCAGTAATACCAATGCATCGCTGAACATTTTCACCCTTTCCCTGTCAAAGTATGTTGCTTCAGAAGGCGCTAGATAAAGGCCAGAAGGTAAGATATTAATTTAAACACAGATATACGAAGAAGTACCTGGACTTGATTGCACCATCTCGCAGACCAATCTGGACTTTCTTTAGCTCGTCCAAAGACAAAGAGCCCAAAATCTTGGCCTTTGAACAATTTGGGAGAGCATCATCAGGCAAAATACCTAAAGCAAAACTAATATTTCTCTTCACATCAGCAGGTCGGCCAGACTTGTGGTCTATCGCCAATGATTTTGAATCAAATGGTAAACACTGGAAGAAATTGGCAACGTCATTCTGTGTTGCACAGGAACCACTCCTTGAGATAGGATGTGAGGATGAGAGTGAATTGTCCATGGAAGCCGTGTGGGATCCTCGCTGCCCACTGCCATACAATGGCCTATCAGCACTACTGGAAGATAGATCAAGTTTACTGGTCGATGCCATTGCATCTGCCTTCTCAACTCATCCTTGTCACCAACCCAAATGACAAACTCGGGCATGACAAAGCTACAGTAAAGCTACGCATGCGGAAAAGCTCTATGCAGAAACTGCAATAAGCTGATATTTACCTGGAAGGATTTACAAAAACATAATAAATTCCATTAATCTTGCAATGTCTCGGAAAAGACGCCAACTTTGACAGATCACGGAGATATTCTAGTAAGGTAACTTCCAAGGAGACAATCATGATTACATTTGACATAGATTGCGGGCTTCGATGAGTGCTGTCAGGACAATATATTATACAAGTAGCTCATGCCTCGTAAAGAAAAGGCAGCACCTCATCGACAAAACATTTCAATTGACAAGCAAAATTGATTGTTATGTCATTTTATCTTTGTTTAGAAAGTAACGAACATTTAAGAGGTCGATCCAACCAGAATCTGTCTCAAACTCTCAATGAAATGAAACACATTTACTTTCCCACTTCCTCCCTTTCTGACAAACTCAAATTTCAACTCTGACAAAAAAGAAAAAGAGAATACTGGCTTGCAGGCCTTCTTTCCCTTCATAAAAATTTTTATTTTAGTCGTAATTTGACATCCATAATTTGATTCATCCTCGACGTGGTATGACGTTATGATCTACATCACTAATTATTGCAGAGCTGCAGCCAAAAGATACTCTGTAGAGCACCTTTCTCTGAGCCTTCTACAACTTAAATTCGATAGTCCACACTAAAAAAGCAACCCCTATTCCATCCACCGCAATTCAATCATCCTAACCACGCTCAAACTCTTCCCACTACCAATAAACAAAATCCAACTTCAGTATCAGCTTAAGACCCAGTAATCCCACTCCAATTACGCCAGAATCCAATCCCCGGTTCGTATCAAACAAAACGATCGAAACAACAAACACCCGCCACTGGAACTACCCAAAACCACATCGAAGAACAAAAAAAAACAAACCCAGGAGACCCACCCCGAGTGACTCCCAATCGAACTCCGAAAACCCATAAGTGGGGTTGGAACAAATCGACACGAGAGTGTCCACCAACATTACCTACCAATCGCGGCAGGCGGCAGCGACAATTCCAACCCAAAGCGCAAGAGGAACGAAAGGGCTAAGGCCGATTTCTCGTACGGAGGTGAGCTCCGATCGAAGGGACAGCGACGGGGGCCGGTCGGAGACGAGCTTCGTACGATGAAGCAGAGCCCGCGGGGGTTGTCCTAATCGGCGGCAATCAGAGGTGGAAGGGCCCAGGCGGTTGAAATTACCGTTTTGCCCAAACGACGCCTTGCTTCGCTAATTGTGGAATATCCCGTTTAAAACACCGGTCAAAGTACGAGATATTATGCTAACGTTTGGATAAATCAATAATTACATACCGCATAAGGCGTGCGTACTGTAATCACTTGCTTTTGGCAAAATATACGTTTATGGACTCAACTTTAAGTCAACTTTCTATTTTATCATTAACTTAGTTTGTTATATAATTTTGTCAACAACTTTTGTTTTTATTTATATTCTGCCCAATCATGAATTTCTTCTAGCGAAAGCCAAACAAGGCCTTAATATAGTCTAACATGTGTCATATAATAGTGGAGTTTTGACGTCTCATTCATTCTTCTCATAATCCACTTTATCCGTAATAGTCGTCTCCTAATAGAACATCATCCGACATTTATCGATTTTTCATATTTTTTGACAACATCAGCAACTATCGTTAACTTCGGCTTCCAATTTACTTGATTTGTTCATCAAAATTTTATAATAAAAAAACAAATGAAATGTTTCAATATTATTTCCTATTTTTTAAAATCTTTTTTCGTTTTAGTCGATAAATGAAAATTGTCTATTAAGGCCTTGTTTGGCTTTCGCTAGAAGAAATTCATGATTGGCCAAAATTAAAATAAAAACAAAAGTTGGTGACAAAATTATATAACAAACTAAGTTAAGGACAAAACAGAAAGTTGGTTCAAAGTTGAGGCCATAAATTGATATTTTGCCCTTGGTTTTTCCCATAACTCAAAGATGGGCTAAAATTAAATTTGAATTTCTTTATAAAAAATAATATTTTTCTTGAATGTTTTTCTTTCTATATATAGATATATTATTCGGAGATGTGGAGAAGAAGTCGAGTTCAGTAGCCGATGGATGCCTCCGACCAATGTCCAGGCAACGCATGTAAGTGTAACGAAGAAAAGATCAAACCAACTCTTTTGGTAGATTTCACGAATATACTGTTTGTTTGGAAAAAAAAATTAATTTGAGAAATTCGAAATCACATCACATTTTTTAATAACGTTTTCTAATAGTGACACTACTAAAAAATTTTAAGCTTTTTGAACTTGTGATCACGATTTCAAACTGTGATTTGAAAAAGCTTTTTTTATAAGAAATTATGAATTGTTATTCATAACAACATCTTTCTAATAAATTGAAATACGTGTCACCCTAATGTTTGGGGATAATTTCCACTAATAATTAGTAGCTTTGCAACTGAAATTGCGAAAATTAACTTATTGTAAAAGTAAAATATAATTTAATTGGCCAAATTATCATATTTATCTCATATGATCATTTTTTTTCGATTTATTCTTCCAAACAATATAAGTACTACGGTGGTTATATCCAATATGTCCCTATTACTTGATTGAGTAAAGGAATCCTACATGGACGGGGACGTGGACTCGACGCCGTTTGCTCCCACCGTCAGTCCCCCTGCCTCCATCGTTTTCACCCCCGATCCCATTAAACCAAATCCCCTTCTGCCAAAAATTAATTCTCCCAAATCAAAAAACGCTAATCAACAAACCCGAAGAATCCAATCCCTTCAGCCTTCGATCTTCTAAACTCACAAAGTAAATTATTTTCGAAGGTATTTAAATCATCCACGTCACCCCCATATCTGGAACTCGTTTGCTAATATGTTGAAACTGGGTAGGTTTTTCATAGAAATGAAAATGTTAATCTAGTGAAACTGGGCTGAGGTAGGTTAGCTATTTTCTAAATTGGTTTTGTATTTTCTCATTAGTTTACTTTTTCCAGGAAGATGAATGAGATATAGCAGAAGCTCTTCGAGTAGAACATCTTCGAGCAATCTGTTGAAGAGTGAACCTCTCCTTTACCATTATGGAATTGAGTGTCACGTGAAGACGGCTTTAACAATGAAAAACTATGGTAGGAAATTATATGAATGTCCTCGTTTTGAAGATGCAAACGATGGTTGTGGATTATTTGTCTGGATCAATGGTGTTGACAAAGGTTTTGTTTCCAAGAAAGTCGAGAATAATGTAGCGGTGTATCCTACTAATGTTGAGGCTAAATTGAGAAAGGTCGAGGTGAAATTGATTAAGGTAAAATCAAAGATCGATATCCTGAAGGCTGATGCTAATAGATATTTTCTTCTGTGTTGTCTCGTGTTTTCATTAGTATGTGTTCTAGCTTATGTACTTGTTGGAATTAATGTATGTGATTGTGTTTATCGTTGTGATTGGAAATTAATACCATGTAATTTTTGTATGGTGAAGGCTGGAGGAGTAATGATGAAATGAATGTAATATTGCAGGATGCAAGTAATACTGACTATGGATTAATAGTAGACAAGCCAAGCATCACAGATGCAATTCCAGTTACACAAGCAAAGTAATTCAGTTGCAATCCAGTTCACAAGTCTGCCCAGCTGATAAGCAAAGTCATCACAGTTAACAAGCAAAGTCATACCTTTACACAAGCCATCAACTCCCGTTACAAAATAAGTTAAGTTCATATTTTTCTAGCAAAGCACAAGAGTTCCCATTTTCCAAACAATATCTAGTCAATTCCTAGAATTTTTGGCATTCCCAGCTTGATCTTTATCCGAGACCATAAAGGTTGCCCTGGCAACACAAGACTCTTGTATACCCATAAAGGTTGCCCTGGCAACCCAAGACTCTTGTATACCCAATGTGCCCTGGCAACCCAAGACTCTTGTATACCCAATTTTTGGCATTTTCCATAAAGGTTGCCCTGGCAACACAAGACTCTTGTATACCCGATGTGCCCACATTGTAACTACTTTAAGGCTGCTCATGTCTTCCGTCATCTAAATGATTCACACTTGCATATTGAAACCATGGCCTTTTTCCATCTACCTTCCAAATTTGAGTAGTTGGCGCCTTCAAGTATCTATGTCCTTGGCCTCCCTCTCCCTCACCTCTCCCTCTGGCCTTATCCCTTATTACCGGCTTCTACCTCTTTCCATTTGCTCCTCGCTATGTGCCTCTGTGTTCTACCCCAGCCCCTCGCCTCTGCAACATTAGTTGGATGTACATGTTGAAAAGCAAGAAATTACAAAACTTACAGATTATCAAGTCATGGTTAATTAATATATAACATGAAAACTTACATCAAAGATTCCAGAATGAACAATCAAGGCATTTTTCGTTGTTTTCCCTCTCCAAGGAGTGAGGCGCAGGACCTTTGGGTTTTTAAGTGGATGACCAAGAAGCGTGATGCGTGGGACAATTGGGATCAAGATCCTAATCAACATCTCGCGCTCCCCGATTGAGCGCAACTTGCCGGTGTGTGTCGGGTTCCTGTCGTTCTAGAATTCCGTTGTCAACTATTTATACTTCCCCAGAGGACCAATGTCGATCACCCTGAAGGATGTATGTTTCTTGGCTGGCTGTCATCTTTTTGGAGCCTCCTTCGATTTGACCACGAGCGCACTGACCTGAAGTTTAACCCTTCAGAACGCATCGGCACGGTGATTGAGCGGCATCTGTCTCTGCTTGATGCAGAGTGGGTGTTAGATTTAGGGCGCAGCGGAAATAAAAAATATAAAATTTTATGCCCCAAAATAACAAGATCTTTCATGGTACATAAAAATATTTTTGATAAACAATAAAATAGCCTTACTCGGAAATCATACCTCGACTTTTTCGGCAAAATAAGAATTGTAGTAAACGATCAAGAGTCCCTCGTGTGACTCCTCTAGCGATATCTACGCGAACGCGATCACGAACTTCTCGACGATCCCTTAGGTGCTAGCTTCTTGGATCGACAAAGAATTTTCTGAAGCAAAACCTCAAAACCTCACCCTCTCTCAGGCGAGACGTTCATTGTTTTTTCTATCTAATCTAAAAAAATTCAGACCATCATTTTTCTTCCCTTTTTAATTCTTGGAACTGACAACCCCTCTGTTTCCTTCTCATAGTAAATGAAAACTTCCAAATACCAAAACGTAACGTATAACATAATCCCAAATAGGATTTTGAATCAATTCCAATTATCAAATATGTAACGAATGCAATAAATTATATTTTAAATTGATTATTTTTTTCTGCAGAAAGAAAATATTACATTTATGCATTATTATAATTTAATCAAATAGTCATCTTCTTAAATAAAATATCGTGGATATGATATTTAGATAAATGTTTATTTCATATCCTTTGTTAAATATAAATCGACCCGAATAAATCCATGTTCGATCTTGGTCTATTTATTTTATTTGCTTTCGATATTTCATAATACATTAATAATCCAATTAATTCTAATTCTGAAATAGTAAAAAATTGATTAATTTAGTATCCACTAAATAATCAATAATATAATGTTCGTGTCGACGTGCTATGCGTGTGACCCTCTAGGTCCTATACACGAAGGTAGTGTAAATCCATACACAAACTAAGGTAACCGTCTTGTAACAGCTTTTAGTCACCCAACGTGTTAGGATAATGATCATAAATCATAAACCACTATGAGTCGATTACTATATAATTCAATCTCTTCATCTAACTGACATCCCAATTAATTCGGCACAAAATACGTCATCACCAAATTAATTGTTTTACTTGATTACCAAGATATAATAGACTCATTTGAATGTAAAACATTCCTCCCATGACCATGGATTTTAGAGTCACTAATATCTCTATCAAGTAGCCTAGATGTCAACTCTCTAATCCAAAAGAGCGATATCATATATTGGTTCAACATTATTCTCTCTACGCTTTGTTACACACCCAACAATCGTATTACTCACAATCGGTTAAAGGCTGCTTTTAACGACATCAAAGTGCACAAACTCCACGCATAGAATAAATGAAGGTCTCAAGTCAAAAAATCAGTTACACTCGTCCATAAAGAGGATTGACCAATGATGTTCAATATGTGGTATTCTCTTAAACGGGTTGTGTCTAGTATCTCTAATCTTAGGGTACCCCTAAGTATAACTTAGATATACTATCCATCGATCTATCTTGACCTTAGTTATACTCAGCAATGATCTAAATGTCCATGTCCCCTCTAAACATCTATCCATTCACAGACTATTTCAAATTAATATACTCATTAATATGTGAGACTTTATCATTAATAATTTTACATCCAGAAAAGTAAAATAATCACTGACAAATACTCGCCTTTATTAATTATTTATCCACAAATTCAATAAAGTGTCTTGGCACATAAGTACACACACTAGTGGGAACCCCAGGAGGAGTTTGAGTTCTACTTGAAGTGGTTGTCCAACTACATCTTCTGCAAACGGGGAAAGCGTCCCAGTCGTTTCATGGTTGGAGTGGCCACCAGCCTCGTCGACGCTGCCAATGCGGACAGGCTGAAAGCCCTAGCCTTTCCCCCCTCCTATTGAGTGTGATCTACCGTGGGCTCTACCAAGCAACGGCTAATCGAGGCAGCTTCCCTGGATGCCCGACAAATGGCGCTCTATGGATTGTTTAACTGTGGATTGCTATGTACTTCCCAAGTTTCACCAATTTTCCTTGTGTGATGCTCGAACGAAGCGATGTCATCTCGGCGAGCGCGTCCAAGTACTGGTCTCCCTTCAGTGTCGTTGGTTGCATCCAGGCTTTGATGGATGGGCATGTAGTAGGCTATGCAGGACTAGTCTCTTTCGGGTGACCTTTCTCTCAAATGTGGGAGGAATCTTGCTCAAGCGATGTTGAGTATCTTTGGCCTACGTCCTTTGCTCGAGACTTGGTAGGGGTAGACTCGGCTGGCTTGATTTTTGAGGTGTACAATCCTCAACTCTGTGCCCGTTAGTTGGGCTTTTGTCAATCTTTGGCGGTTCCCTCATTCGTATCCAGGAACCAGCCGCTCGACACGCGTGTCATCATGTTTCCTGTTGAGCCTGAGTTGGCCGATCGTTTCCAGTTACCGGGCATTCCCATGGCTTAGATCCAGGTGAAAGTTTCTGGTGGCTAGTCCCTTGCTTTCTCCAAGACCTGGTTTGAAGTCTGGGGAATGATGCAGGCTTCTTCTCATTTGGAGAGGCTAATCCAGGAGGACAGCTTAGCCCCTCCGATGGCCCTTCCCGGTCCAAGTGGGAGGTCTTCGAAAAACGGTCATCAGGCGACGACTGGTCTTCCTCAGGTATGTTGAACTGGTTCAAGTAATGGCTTGAGTATGCTTAGCCTGTTTATAATGGGCCACCTCTTTTATGTAGCCAGTATCAAGAGGACAAAGGCAAGGCCTTCTGGAGGCAAGGATTCTCCTGCAGGCTCATCCTCACAAGGAGTTCACAAAAAGTCCACCTGAAAAAGAAAGCGTCTCATAGGCCTCTTCCTCCGACACTGCCGCGAGATGTCACTGAGTTTCCTGTCCCTGAGGAAGTGTCCTCCGTGGATGGATCAGGTATTAAGCTTTTATGCTTTCTCTCATGATGGAGAACTTAACTGAGTAACACCAATTCCTCTGATAAAGGTGCTGTTGGTGTTTCCCCTGATGTGGAGAATGTTGACAGTGAAGAGCCTCTTGACAACGTCCCCATTGCTTCCTGGCTGGGCAGCCACGGTTGCTCATGCATTCTTCCATCCAAAGGGCATGACAACCGATTCAAATATCCCTATGGGACATCTGAACGCGGTCTTACGCACGTCTTCCTCCGCAATGAATATTTGGTTGTAGCCGGAATAATCATTCATGAAGGACATTAATTCGTGCCTTGCCAATTTGTCTATAAGATCGTCGGCAATGGGCATTGGGTATTCGTCTTTAGGTGTTGCTTTGTTCAAGTCACAGAAATCTATGCATACCCTGACCTTGCCGTTCCTTTTAACGACAAGAACTATGCTAGAGATCTAGTATACGTACTTAGTTGTTCTTATATAACCGGCTTTGAACGACTTCTTTTTTTCGTCGTAGACCATCTAGGCTACTTCCCGTGACATCCTTCTTTGAGTTTGTTTCACAGGTTTAAAGTTATCGTATGTCGGGAGTCGATGCTCAAGCGGTAAAGGCCGAGCGCGAAGCTGAGAAAGGTGACACGTGGTGTTTTAATGGTTCCCAAGTTGATTTCACTTAACGGATCACATTGGACAACAGAAGTATTATGGACTTCTTTATTCAGTGAATAAATATTTGACATGTCTTGGCATGCTTGGAGAAACACATTACATAGTGCTTCGTTTATTCTAGACGCCTTATAGCTACCTAGTCTTTCTAGACGTCCGATATTGGATCGAGTGTTTCACTCTCCATTGGATGAAGGCGGGTTGAGGAGTCTATCGGGCTCCAAATCCGTCTCTGTTTGGTGAACGTCGTTGTCGCCTCGTAACCTTGCTTCGCGCATATCTTTCTCAATCGGGGTCAGGACTTCTTCAACTTTCGTTTGTAATTCATCGCCCCATCATGTTGGAATAATTGGCTGTCGAGGTGTTGCCAAGGGCGGTCCATCGAATGACACCAAAAATTCATGGCCTGCTTCGCCTTCCGACATTTGGGTCTCCCAGTGCACGTCTTTGCTTCTTTGACTTGTTTTCCTGCCCCTGCACATATATAGGATATGTTAGCATTCTTGCTCACCTCCCCCGTGATAACCTATAAACCGTGTTTTCCCACAGTAGAAGTTCTTGGTGAAGAGTGAAGTTATAGCACCGACCTTGTGCAACCAATCTCTTCTGAGCAGGAAACTAAAAAGAGGCTTTATGTCAATGACAAAGAAATTCGTCTTTTTTTCATGGGTGCCAACACGGAGTCGGACAGACACCATGCTTAAGCAAGAGGAGGCAATCCCGTTAAATCCGCTGACACTTACGCCAGTCTTCTCCAACTCGACTATGTCATCTCCCAAGTGCTTATACGCTTCAAGGAGAAGCACATTAATGTTGCTTCATTGTCAATAAGGATATGGCGCATCACCACGTTATTAAATGTTGCCCGATTGTGCAATGAAAACATGTGCTCCCAGAGAGATGCAAGAGGCTCTTTCAGCCATCCGTTCGAAAAGTTCCACGGTATTTCAGTAACGGTATTGTAACTAAATGGGAACAGCAGACTTCCTTCTATCTGGTTGTCTTCTTTTTTAGCAAACTCGGTCGGTAGCATGAGGACATTGCAACTAGTCCCATTAGCCTCGGGTGGAGTCCTGGACTGCACTGGGTTGTAGTCGCTCAGCGTATTGGACGCAAGGTCGCTTTCACTCAACTTTTTTATGTTTTGACTATCAGAGGCTGCCAGTTGGCGCGTTTTTTTCGCGGCTGTCGCGTTCTTCTCTCTCTCCGCCTTTTGGTTCTCTCAGTGGGTACCTGGGGTTGCACTCCTGTACCCACCTTCTACCATGTATCCGTTGCTGGGATGATAGGGATGCGGATGTAGCGTGAGTGTTTGAGAGGTTGCAGGCGATTATCCACCTGAACAAATTCCTTCTTATGTGGGTCGTAACCCCTTCGGAAGTTCTCCACAAAAGGAGGATCCAAAAGGTAGGTTCACTCGGAGTCGGGTAAGTTACTTGACGGAGGGTCGACCGTCTCTACCCACCTTCTACCATGTATCCGTTGCTGGGATGATAGGGATGCAGATGCAGCGCGAGTTTGAGAGGTTGTAGGCTATTATCCACCTGTACAAACTCCTTCTTATGTGGATCGTAACCCCTTTGGAAGTTCTCCACAAAAGGAGGATCCAAAAGGTAGGTTGACTCGGAGTCGGGTAAGTTACTTGATGGAGGGTCGACCGTCTCTACCCACCTTCTACCATATATCCGTTGCTGGGATGACAGGGATGCAGAATTAGCGTGAGTGTTTGAGAGGTTGCAGGCTATTATCCACCTGAGCAAACTCCTTCTTATCTGGGTCGTAACCCCTTCGGAAGTTCTCCACAAAAGGAGGATCCAAAAGGTAGGTTGACTCGGAGTCGGGTAAGTTACTTGATGGAGGGCCGACCATCTCTACTTTGATCTTCCCTTCGGATGCCATGCTGGCCAGCAACAAGAGGTACTGGTTACAGCAGAGTTGACACATCTGGGTAATGAGTATCTTGTGCGCTGCTATAGATTTGCACTTGTAACAAAGCATGTCAGTTGTTAGAAATTGGGCTAACGAAGTCCCTTCTCTCATAATAGCATCCTTATCGCCTCGGGGGCGATCTCGAGTATTAGACTGTTTTTCTGTATGTGTTTTCGCATGTTGTTGTCCGAGGTGATCAACAGTGCGCCCTATGGGGAGTTTCTTGGTGCGAGTCTCCTTTTGAATTTCTTCGCCTTCGCCCATAATTCCCTGTCTCAAAAGTTCTCCAGGGGTGCAGAGTTCCTTTACTCCAATTGGTGGAGTGCCTTTCTGCTCTTGATGTCTCTCTAGGTGTTGATGCGCCCTTGGACCATTGTTGATCCCCATAGCCATCTCCTCAAGGCGGTTAAGGTCATACCATTCTGCTTTCCTTTCGTTCAACAGGTACTTCCTAAAAGTATGACATTGATCAGTGGCGTGCGATGCATCCATGTACCAGTGACAACTATCATGTCTATGCTTTTGAGATCAGCAGGACACTGAAGTGTTCCCTTACTCAAGAGTCATTTGGCTAACATGTTGGCAATGATTGTCTTGCCAGTTTCGGTCAACTAATCTTGGTTTTCCTGCATTAATGAAGGGGGGACAGTTAGGCAGTCGACATCGAAGGCGTTTATTTCCATTAAGTTACTGAAGGGTTGTGACTTAGTCAACTCCTGATCCCTCGAATCGGGGAAACCCAACTCCTTGGATTCTATTAAGTCATGCACTAAGTTCCTAAACGTGATGCAGTTTCTAGTGGTATGGGTAAACGACTCATGCCACTTACAAAAGTTTATAAACTTCTCTCTGTCAGTGCGAGGAAGTCGATGTCCTGTTTTCAGCCGAATTCACCCGTTTTGAAGCATGAATTCGAAGATTTCATCGGCCTTGGCCTAATCGAATGAGTATTTCCTTTCCACTTGTGTCTTTGTAGATGCTTTGGCTCAAAAGTTCTTCTTAGTCAGCTCTTCGCATGTCCCCCTTTACATACTTTGCGACGTCGACGTCCACAACTGGCTCCGCTTGGTAGGTCACCAAGGGTCCTGTAATCAAACTCCCTTTCTCCTGAGTCTTCTCTCTGAGGAGGCTCTCATATCAGATGGCCCTTCTGGCCAACTCATTCCAATCCCTGAACACTTCCCCCTCTAGATTTCTTCATAAGTCGAAAAAGAAGAGAATCCTAAGCTATGGCTATGAGCTCGGCTTCAGATGCAGAGGTTTTACATCTCACCCTTGCCTTCCGAAACCTGTCCAGGAAGAGTGCCAAAGGTTCTCCGAGTTTCTGCTTCATATGAGTGAGGTCCTGCTGTGTCACAGCTGGGTTAGTTTGAGCGAACGCTAGCGTGAATTATACATGCATCTCCTCCCAGTTTCTCATCGAATTTGGGGGAAGGTTCACATACACGTAAAGGTCGCTTCTATGAGAGAGCTTGGGAACAAACGAGGTTTCCAAAACCCATTAGTTGCATCTTTTCCAGCTTGGTGAGTGAAGCGGGCAATATATTCCGCGGGGGAAATACCTTCTTCGCCCGAGAAATGGGCAAATTTAGGCGCGCGATATCCCCTTGGAAAAGGATAGTCTCGATCGATGTTGTCAGGATAAGTAGCTCGATATCGTTCAACCTTGTTCATATCATTCGCTTTAGGGATCGCCTGCTTAACTAGTCGGGCTACGTAATCCCTTATTTTGGGCACGAGACAAGGTGGGGCCATCATCTCTTGCAGTACCATCCCTCTTCTGCGCACGGGCTAAGGGATGTACTCAGAGTGTCGATTATCTTTAAAAGAATGAACATGCTCGTTCTCCACCGACCTATAAAGATCTTCCCTCCTTCGAAACGGAGGTTGAAACGCAGCTTGGTGATCTTGTCGCACAGCTGTTCTGCTCTCATTGATCACAAGTTGCGGATTATTGTGGACAGGTCCTTTAAAGCCTACAGAGATAATAAGGATGTCCCCAAGTCGGCCTTTTTCTTTCCGTGAGCATCATAGTCAAGTTAGTGTTTGGTGGCCGATTTCACCCTTCGCCTTACCAGAGCTGTTTATGGGTATCGCTGATATGATCTCCAAGTTCTGGACAACAACATCCATCTTGGAACAAATTTTCTCTTTAAAGGTGTCATGCTTCTGATCGATAGCACTGACACTCTCCATTAAGAGTTGGAGGGTATTCATGATAGCAGACCGTTCCCCAGCCATGTCTGGATTTGGTTTGCTGTCATCACTGGTATTTTCCCTATCGGTTTGGTTGTCCTCGAGGTTGTTTGAATTACTACCACGTTTGGTTCTCGGCATTATTGGCCTAACCTCCACTTTGGTCGCCAAAGGCGTGTTCGCTTTAGAAGTGACCGCTGGACAAGCCTGATCCAAACATGTCGAAAATCTCGGGTAACTGGTACTCGGAGGTTTGTTGAAATGTGTGGTCGTCATATTGAATGAAAAAAGAAAGGAGAAGGCAACGGACAAACACCCTTAAGCAGAACACTTACGGATGCCATCGACGATGCTTTCGGAAGGAGCAAGAACGCAGGAGCACAAGATCGCAAGAACGTCGGGATGCTTGAACGCCTGAATGCTTGAGGGTAAAAAGACTATATGTCCGTCTGTCGAGAGGTTCCTCAATATAATGCCTAAGAACGACTATTTATATTAGGCTAGACCGACGTATATACGGAAATGAAATATTGTACATATATTACGTGTACTTGTTGCCAGTCTTCATGGAATATCTCTTTTCTATTTGAGCAATCTTGGCAACAATTTCCTTTCATGTCTTGAGATCGTCCGAAATCTTTCCATAACAGCCACTAATTGATCGGATCGCCCATTAGCCTTCACTGCAGAGTTTCCTCACTCATCTAGTTGACTACCACTTAACCGTCTCGTTGACCCTCGTCGTCCGGTAGCCTCGTCGCTCGGTAACTGCTTCGCCCGCAAGCCTTCGCCTGGTATGTTTCCACAATCACCTCCTTACTATGCCTCATGTACTTTGGGTCTGCATGCTGGATCATTGATCCACGTATAGCATCGAGATCTGTGGCCCAGAATTTCTATTGCTAAACATCCTCGACCGCATTTTTCAGAAAAGTACCATCAAATCCCACCATATTTTTACAGCCATGTCTAAACCCTCTTTTCAACTCATGAAGCCCCACATAAAATCTTCTAAATGTGTTAAACAGTCTTATACTTGGAGTAAGCTCAAGTTCTAGTTTGAATGTGCTTTCGGGACACTTCTTACTGGTTATACCTAATCTCCCGATAATGCTCTTCAACTATGCCATGTAAAATCTTCTAAGCATGCCACTTTGCGCGATAAAATTGTAGTTGCTTTCATGGAATCTAGGGGCCTATTCATCTTAATAAATTCTCGTGCTAGCCATTTTACAGTTGCTTGCCTATTTTTCAATGACCTTGTGCAATTATGTTCTAAGCTACAAGCCTTGACAACTATGGTACTATCCCTTTGTAACCTCCCAGCATACACACGTAATGAACAACCGTCAACACAACCAACCTCCATCCTCTTACTATCAACTCTAACCCGATGAAGATTAACATCATTTAATATGGCAAGTCTTGGACAACTTGCTTAAATTGTTCTAAGGTATCAAAACTCAAACCGATATCAAATATTAAGCCCCTATGATCACACTCGGTATCGTACATTCTAGATTTGACACCACATACACCAACTCGTCCTTGTTCTTTCTGCATATTCCCACCCCTTACATCAGCTTCAGATTCAACATAATTTGATGCAATCTCAGCATCCACATCAATCTCACAATATACTTCCTCACCTTGCCGTCTGTTTACATTATCGATGGACTCGTCCTCAGCCTCACCCTGCCGCCTGTCCTAGGGATCAGTCGCATCTAAACCAGTCCAGTCAAAGTAATATGTAACCAGTCCAGTCAACGCTGCCTGTTTAATTTGAACTTCACTATTTTTCCTTTGCAATATGTAACCAGTCCAGTCAAAGTAAGTCTACCACCAACATGAAAAAACAAATCATCGCATTGCACAAACATCTAAACCATCAACAACAAGAACTCATAAACTGTCCAACAAAGACAATGCAGAACCCAAATTTACAAAGCAAGACAACAACTACCTCTATGTTGAGACCAGCAAGTGGGTGAAGAGTTAACTTCCTGATACTTGCCGGATGTGGACGATGATGAGGAAAACGGGGACGCAAAGAGTTTGAAGATGGTAAGGCGATTTGGGGAAGGAAAAATTGTGGGGAGGCAAGGTAAGGCGATTAGAGCTCGGGAGATTAAAGAAAATATTGTGGGGACGATGGTAAGGTGATTAGGGCCTGGGAGATTAAAGGAAATATTGTGGGGACGATGGTAAGGTGATTAGGGCTCGGGTGATTGGGTTTTGCAGGTTTTTTATTAGAGTTTTTCGGTCGAAGGTGATCTGGGTTAGTGGGATCGGGGTGAAAACGATTGAGGCAAGGGGACTGACGATGGGTGCAAACGGCGTCGAGTCAACATATTCGTTCACATAGGATTCCGTTACTGAGCCAAGTAATAGAGGATATTGTCACGGCGAAAACGTGTTCACCACGTAAGTGGACACGATCGTACAAAGTGTAAGTAAGATATTGTTCCCACGAGGACTGTACTAAACTTCTACCAGTTATTAAAATACGCCAAATCTCTATTATTCAACCACGCTCGCTGACTAAATAAAGGAAAATGAGAGTTCTAACGAATTAAAGTTCAAGATGAGAAAACACTTAGGGTAATGATTTCACCTAACAATTAATCGCAAGTCATATCTCAATCAACACACTGAAATGATCCGTTTGATAATCTGACGGTTATCTTCTTATGCCCCTTTCGAGGTCAAAAGAACGTACTTCTCTGTACTAGTAACCACTCTATTCCTAGGTAGATTAACTATCGAGAGTCCATTAAGAATCAATTCCAATTTGATTACCTAAGACGATTAGGTATATTCCTATATCGCTCGTTAATAATCTCGTCTTCTGACCAAGATTAACCTAGGTTATTCTTGTTCTCGTGCTTCACTTAGGAATCCCCTTCCGAGTTTACCTAAATTCACTATTCAATCCTATTGGTGACCAGTCAATAAGAAAGCATTAAGAACGAATAGGAATAACCAAACATAAATCATCCACGAGTGTCAAAAGAGATAAACCCTTGAATAATTGTCAAGATCTATCTTAACCCAAGGCAAAAAAAAAATTAGTTCATGACGGAAGTAAAAGAAAACATTAATTCAATCTTAAACATCGGAAACGACATAAAGAAATCAGGCAAAGTCTCTGTCGACAGCTCCTTGTCACCAGCAGCCTCCTCGGTTGACTCCCCCCTTAAAGAGATAGTGGAAGATCTTTTTATACTCCTAAGAAAATAACCTGAGAAAATCTTCAGAATCGTTGAAAAAAAAATATTTTCTCCAGTGTTGGTGCAGCTGCACCGAATTCTCGTACAGTTGCACAAAGTTTCTATGCATATTCGTCTGCCTTCCTTGCGTCTCGTGCAGCTGTACCAAATTCTCGTGCAGTTCCACAAAGTCTCTGTGCAATTTCTGACCACATCGTGCAGCTGTACTACTTTCCCGTACAACTGCACCATCTTGCTGTAAGATTTTTGGCCACTCCTTACTCTTCATGCTTCTTCCTCGTGGTCCTCATTCCCCAATTGTGCTTTTCTTCTTATGATTTTTGTAATCAAAACATAGAAAAGCACATTGACGAGACAATAAACAAAATATTACGAAAATAAAGAAAAGGAAGACCAACTCATATAAAATGCTTAACAACTTACATCAATTAATTCTAAAATATGATCCATTAACTCTATTTTTCATAGAGTTATCAAATATATTGAATATAATGACCGCAGTACATATATTGTCTGGAATCATTTTAAACTAAAAAATAAATCGAAAAAATTTTTTATCGTAGTCAAAATTAAGCTATTAAATTCAAAATGTTTACACCACATAGGTCATTTGTCCCCTCTTTGGTGGTAAAAGAATAATTTGTATATAAAAATATTTTATTATAACAAAACTAAGAAGTAAAAATAAAAATTCTTTTTAAAAAATTTAATAAAATTTTTGAAACTTTAACTTCAAATAAAATTGTAAAACTTACTTTACTTTACAAGAAAATTATTTGTGATTATTCTCCAAATTTTAAAAAAAGTATATGAAATTAAATGGACAAATTCTTTAAGCCTACATAATTATATAAAATTCATATACACCCTTTCAGTCTCATTTTTAAAATTTTAAACATAATTTTAGTTAGTTAATGATATAAGTTAACTTAAAATACAGTGTAAAAAATAATCTATACAAAAGGTAAAACAATACAAACTACTTTATATTTAAAATATTTGAATATTAAGTAAGAAAAATAAATTCTTAAAATTATTCATAAAATTTTGATATTTTGTTACATCGTTTTTTGTTTCTTAAACATCGGAGACCTTTTTTCTTAGTTAAGAATTTGTAGTTGATTTTTGTTGAAGTATTTTGATACTAATTTTACTTACTTATTTTGAGATCAGCCCCAAATTAATTTTTTGTGAATACAGTCAGAAAAAGAATGAATGAACAAATCAATTATTAAGCTGCTTCTTATACAATGGTTGAGTTACATGAAACTATTACCGGCGAGGCCGTGGTGCAACAAATTATGGGCGATCTGGTCCCTCTCCTGCGGCGCAATAGCTGAACGGATGCCGTTCTTGGCCACCATCTCATCATCGAACAACTCGAACCTTGTCCCGGGCTCCATCCCTTCCCCTCTCATCTCGCATATGTTGTGTAGGATGCAGCATGCCCCTAGCACCGTTGGCAAGTCCTGTAGCTTCACCTCCGTCCGTTTCTGGAGGCACGCCCACCTCCCTTTCAACCTCGCGAAGGCCTCCCGAGCGACCCCCCGGACTTCGTCCATCTTCTCGTTGAATTCGTGCTGGGCCCACGTGAGGTGATGTTGAGAGTACGGCACAAGCATCCAGTCCATTAGGGGGTACCCGGCCCCGCCCACGATCCTAAGGTTGCGCATTGAGCCCCGGCTGGCTCTCTGGAACAGTGCAGATTTCTCAAGGACATTCTCGTCGGACATTGACCCCGGCCATCCTATGCATATGTCCATGAAAGCCCCCTGTTCATCTACGACGCCCTGGACAGTGATCGAGTACGAAGTCTTCTGGTTCCGTTCCGTGTGCCTCTTGTTGTAGTACTCCGCCAAACGGATCTTCGGTGCGACGATCGGCACGTGGGTCGTGTACATCGTCCCGACAATGTTCTTGACCCCGGCGATGGACTCGAACCCGTTCATGATCTCAGACATCCGGCTCTCCTCGGGCCACTGGAGGAACTTGGGCATGAGCACGTTCTTGATGGCCGAGCACACCTCGAGGACAAGCTTGTGACAGGTGGATATCCCGAGGCCGAACCGCTTGGAAACCAGCCTGAGCGGCTCCCCGGTGGCCAGCCGCCAGACACACACCGCGACCCTCTGCCGCACCGGGATCGCATCCCTCAGCAACGTGTTCTTCTTCGTGACAGACGAATCCAGCTCCTCGCAGATCATATCGAAGGTCGCCCTGCTCATCCTGAACTCGCGCTTGAACTCCTCCTCCGGGTACTCCGGGCTGTCAAGCCGCTCCCACCAGTCCTTGGACCGATCCTTAACCCACAAACGCCTCGCCGCCTGCCCCGACGTCGCTTCCCCGGCAGCTACACCTCCGGCGGAGCTCCGCCTCCGCTTGGGCTTTCCTCTGGCCGAGCCATTCCTCCCGATTTTGGACCCATCCTCAGCGTCCCGCCTCTCATCGGCCTCGAACGGAGTCATCCAGCTCGACACGTCCGGGGGATAAGAATCGGAACAATCCCTCTCCTCGGACATCCTTCGCTTGGGAGGGATCCCTCGGACGCCGTCATCATTGATCCCCGTCTCAGGGAAACCAAAGGAGGAGGAGGAGGAATGGAAGTGGAAGAGGTGGTGGTGTTGGTGATAGTCGTCTTCTTCTACTTCTTCGTGGGGAGAAGTGGCGGTGGGGATGAAGGCGAAGGGGAAAGAGGAGACATCCATCGCAGCCGAGGGATTCCAAAGCGAATTTTCCATCTGTCCGTCGGACATGACATTAAAAGAAAGAAAGAATCGCATAAAAAGTCTTTGCCCCAGTTAGTTCTTTATATATTGAGGATGTGCGTGTGTGAACGCGTCCGTTGTAATAGATTCAAAACTCTTCTTGCCTTTTCCCTTTTTGTTTCATTAAAATATTCGATTATTTTAACTTATCTGTACGCGTGTCAACTGGAGGGGGAGGGGGATTCACGTGAGTTGCTAGGAATGAATTTGGTCAGGAGGAAGCTTCGTTTGAACGCGTACGACTCTTCTTTCTTTTCTTTTCTTTTTTTTTTAATTAATAATTCAATACATTAGCAGGAGGTCGGCTGGTCAGTCAATATTCAACTCAAACCATTTCGGCTGATAAAAACGTGTTTGTATTTTTTACATTATTAAAAATTAAAATTTAAAAGGCATTTTGGCCTCGTATGTACGATATGACGACTATGAATATTCATCCTCTCGATGATTTTTCCGCAAGTTCTGAATTAAATTATAAAGAGAAAATCTCTTTACCGTAAGAAGACAGACAACAATGCCCACCACTAATTGATTCGAAACTTTTTGGGGTGTTTATGTTAGGATTTTCAACTCGGAAGTCCTTAATATTACAATTTTGAGGATATTAGATTCGCTCGCCATATCGAAAGTATATACCTCTTGGACAAAATATATCGGGTAAAATTTTACTATATTCCCTAATATATTTATCTGTCACATTTTCGATGTATTTGATGGTCTATCTATTTTATAAATATGTATCATACGAATGGATAAGACAAGAGAGAACAAATTATTAGAACATAAAAGAGGGAAACACGAGAGCAAAGAGTGCGGCAGTAAAGAAAGGAAGTGTGTTGGGAAAACACGGGAAACACTTCGGGGTTATTTCTTATCGAGAACGCGGGATTTTGTACTCGGGTAGGTCGAGGAGGTTAAAGAGTGTCTCAGCATAAGTTTGTACTCTTTTGATATAGTGAAATCTTCTTCTTCGCTCGTGGACGTAGGTTGATTGACCGAACCACGTAAATTCTTTGTCTCTTTATTTTTAGAAGTTAACTTCTGACCAGTGGGAGGAGATAGATGCTAGAATATTACTGGCAATCCAGCTGTGTCTGTCGAACGAGGTTCGGACGAACGTGCTTATGGAGACGACAACGGTCGGGCTTTGGAGTAGGCTAGAGAGTCTGTACATGATGAGGACTCTGAGCAACAAACTTCTTCTCAGACAAAAGTTATTCATGCTTAGAATGACGGAAGGTATGTCCGTCAAATCCTACCTGGATAATTGGTTGTCTGCATCTTTGGATTTAGAGAAGATCAGCGACAAGATTGATAAAGAGATCCAGGCAATGATGCTGTTATGTTCACTGCCCGCATCATACCAGAGCTTTAGGGAGACGTTCTTGTATGGGAGAAGTGTTCTCACGGTTGACGAGGTACGGTCTGCCCTTTTATCAAAAGATTTGATTGATAAAGGGTTGACGGGTGAAGTAGGGCGACCGATGGCCGAGGCATTAACAATAGGTATAACCATATCCAAAGGTAGCGGTGGGGTAAGGTGCTTGTAGAATCCCCATATTGCGAATCATCGCAACACAAAATCATAGTTATCAAAGTTTAATCACGTGGGATTATATTCTGATCAATTTTACCATAAACACGATAAACGTTTTAATTATCGTTAAACATGATTAACGATACTCAGCTTTTCTCCCGCATTTTTATTCTTACTCGAGTTTAGTTTGTTTACTTTAAAATTTATTTACGAGTGTGATGGGTTATCTCGTAATCGACGACAATTTTCCCCATCCATGACGATTAACCGATCATGGAAGTAGTTTTTGTTAGTTTAAAGACCACATAGACATTGTTGTTTCAAACAACCCATCAAGAGCCAAAGTATTTCGCCTGACAATTCATAATTGCATCAAAGTAGAATTTCTTTAAGTGCAAATTGGATTGCCAACCATGAACATGAGATGGAGGGAGGCGACGACACCCTTTACTCCTCTTGCCAATCAATCGCATGGGATGACAAAAAGTCTACCGTACGAAATCAATGCCAAGGACCATTGGACAAATTCACTAGGAAATAAAAATCCTAGAGGATAAAGGAAAGATTCACCACTTCTTGTAAATAATGTCAAGTACCATTGGAACAACCAGGGAAGTAAGGTAGAAAGGGGGGAGGCTCGTGAATGTCCAAAGTCAGGGGTTGAATCCCCCGGTTCTTCCTAATCACCCCGGTTCTTCTCTTGATCCTTTCAGGAGGGGGGCTGCGTTTCTTCACTAAAAAGGAACTCTTCTCCGACACCCACACACACCCGCATGCACACACACACGATACCCCTCCCTTTCCTCCCAACGAACTTCTCGGTCAAGATAAGCTTATGAAACAATGGAGACCCCCCAACCAGCCTAACCGCAAAGAACATGCTGCGGCTTCACGAGTCGACGGCCGCGGCAAGAAGGAATGGCGACAGGAGGCCCGAACAACTTCTGGCGTCCTCCCCTTGCCGTCTCCATGCTCGAAGCCCTCTCTCCCTAGCGTCTAGGACCTGTCTTTCGCGGAGGACTCGACTGCCACATCCCCTAGCCTCGTGGCTTCACGGGAGGACTCCTTTTGTTTTAACAATTTCTTGCTTGCATAGGTGTAGGAGGCGGAGAGCTTGGAGCTGATTTTTGAAAGCATCCCGTTGTCGCCCCAGCAGTCCAAGACTCTCACATTCCCTTCATTTCACACATCCCAGTATGGTGGGATGTGTTACAAAACCCAATCGAGCCAAAACAACTCGACGTTTTCGCATGCCAAAACAACACGACGTTTTCCCACCAATCCGAGTGACGTTCGGGATGTATTCGAGGTCAACGGGCTCAAACGCCCCACGTCGTGCTTTTCCGGTTTCCAACTTCATATCTCAGACTCTCAATATCAGAAAACAGGTGCGTGTGGCCCTTCACCGCCACCACTCGACATCAACAATCAGCTGCAACACACTACAAGGAAGAGCTCTTCAAGATAATGTGCGGTGGACCGTAGTGGAAATGCTCCAAGCGGCCCCAATTGACAAACGGGAAGGGGAGGTGTGGGCCTCCCCAATTCCCTTCCGTAACGTCCGACACTCGAGTTGCGACGCCGACTAGATTGGGCCTTGGGGGAGCGGGACCGGATCCTATGGTCGTCCGAACCGCCACGCGTGTGCTAGTTCGAAGGACGCGCGTACATCCCGGATGGCGACTCTGCCGGGGATATGCATCTGGATTCCTACCGAAACGCTCTTACATTTCATCCACAAGTGGAGAGAAGTTCTTATTTGCGCATGTACTTGCTTGGCTCGGTGCCCTTTGTTTGCGCTCATGTTTGTGTTTTTTTACCGCTTTCTTAGGCATGTCTAGGCGTGCCCCTATACCCAGGACTAGGATTTTATGGGATCACCGTATACCACGCGGCATTGTGGCTTGTTGCCATTTAACGTTATGAGGTGGGATCCGCCTCCCTTTATCCGAGGGAGGTCTTAGAAGCCTTTAACCGAGTCTAGAAATTGATTGCCCACTACAGGTACCAGACGCCGCACGTGCATTTGTCTGTTACTAAGTGTCTTTCACATCTGCAGGGACAGGTGTTAGGTACGTTATGTTTGCAATTGCGAAAACGAATATACGTTAGGTACGTTATGTTAGTAATTGTCACAGAACTATCGTCTTTGAAGACGATGATGGCAGAATTGCTTCAGCGACAACTGGCGACAACTTCGATCCCTGCTACTACCCAGAATCCTCATCTACCTCCTGTCATGCCAGGATCTGTGGCGCCAGCAACTATGATGCCTCCATACTATTCCTACCACCAATCAGGATTCGGTGTCTCTACAGGCATCCCTCCACTTTACAATCCGGCCACATCTGGATTAGCCGCCTCCACCAACATAACCTCCCTATACAACCCGTACATGCGCATGCCACCTCCTCCCACAACTATGGCGCAGCCGTATATGCCACCTTACTATCCCCAACCGCCAGCTCCCGGGCGAACCCCCTACATCCCAACAGCGTTTGGGCCAACTCCCCACGCTCAGACCTCATTCCCATAAGAAAGGCCAACTCCTTACTTCCCCACTGGCATCCCAACTTCAAATTTTGGGGTGCCACAGCCAGGTGCGACTCCCTCGGCCCTACATGAAGAGCCAAGCCCGCTTAGCCCCAGAACCCGCAATGCGACCATTGTAGATGAGTTATTGGGAGAAAAGAGAGAAGCGAGCGCCTTCGAAACAAGACTCAAGGCGAAGATTTCATCCATGTAGGAAGCTGAGGCCAAACGTCTCGCGAGGCTCGAGGAGCGCATCAGTGCCCTCCAGGCGTATCATACACGTATGTGGGAGTATAATGACTTCCAGGTCCCTCATTTTCAGACGCCGCCCAAGTTCAAGGTCCAGAATTTGAGAAATTTATGGGTAGGGCTGCCCTGAACTACATCTTAAGCACTTTTGCCATAAGATGTCAGTCTACCCTGCGGATGACAAGCTCCGCATCACCATGTTCCAGGAAAGCCTAACAGAGTCAGCACTCCAATGGTACTATTCCAAGGATGTGTGGGAGTACACAACCTTCAAGAAGCTGGCACTCAATTTTCTTAACTATTACATTTTTAATGTCGAGATGGCGCCGACACTTTTTGATCTCCACAAGCTACGGAGATTTCGAGGATAATCAATCAAGACCTTCTCCCACCGCGTCCGCGAGATGGCCGCGCAGATCAAGCTTTCTTTGCAAGAGCGAGATCTCGTCACCGAATTCTTGCAATTGCTACCACGTGAATATGGATCATTCATGATCATTAGGCGGGCGCCACTAACATTCTGCCAAGCAGTTCTCATCCCCAATCAGCTTGATGACGCAAGCTGTGATGGTCTTATTCCGACCGCACTGCCTAAACCAACTATTAGGCCGAAATCCAAGGAGTTCATTGCAACCGCCGAACACAGTAGGCAAGGTCATACGTCGCAGCAGCTGCTAGGCCTCCAGCACCCATCGTCGCTCGCCTTAGACCACCCGGACCAGTAGTAATGCATCAACAGCAAAGGCCTGCTCAGCAAGAATGCCCTTGACGAAGATTGGAGGACTTGACACCTACCCCCGATCTGTTGGATGTTATGTTCAACCGGTTGAGGGACATGGGCCTCGTCAAGCCTGTGGAACCCAAAGCGACGAACCCCTCATCGTTAGGCTATAACCCTGGGGCAATCTGTCAATACCATTCTGGGGCAACGAGGCATGACACCAAGGACTGTATTGCCCTTCGGTTCAAAATCCAAAACTTATTGGACGACGGCGTCATCACATTCGGTACACCGTCCACAACCCCAAACATCAAGAACAACCCTCTGCCGGAACACGTCAACTGCATTGGCACCAATTTCTTCTCACCACTGACTGACCGGGAGGAGGAGATTTATGTGTACGAAAGCGAGCAAGCAACTACAGAGCACGTCAATATGGTTCATGCCAACCGAGGCCGACGTCGAGGTCGAGGTCGAGGTAGAGGTCAAGGTCAAGGTCGAGGCCGAAATCAGCCTAACGGAGGGACACGTCCAATGACAGCAACCCAAAACTACCTGATAGTTTCATATTAATAAACCCTCGGAGGTCCAAAGCACCATATGTCTACGTTCCAGTGGGGGAAGCACAACCTAAAACGTTCTCCTAGGTGGGGAGCTCGCTTTTAAAGGAACCAAGGATTCCTGTAGTGATATGGCCTAGTTACGCACTGCCGAGTACAGAAGTTGAACTCATTACTCGTTCCGGGAGGGTGGTGGTCGCTCCTGAAGCTCAACCACAAGGGGAATCGTTGAGGCCCAAGGTACCATCAAATGAGCAAATCCACAAGGTGATATACGTGGTTAAGGAAAGTGACTATACAACATTGTCGAGCAACTGAGAAAGCAACCAGCTCAGATTTCACTCATCGACCTCATTCACTCCTCCGACAAAGGGAAATGTTGGAGAAGTTCCTGGCCGAAGTGCATGTACCGGAACAAGTTGAGGTCAACGCATTGGATTCACACATGAACGGGATGCTGGCAAACAACGCGATCACTTTCTCGGAAGATGACTTGCCAGAACATGGGAGTGATCATAACAGTGCTTTGTTTATCACGCTCAAAAGTCGTGACACTACCGTCTCCAAAGTCCTTATAGACGGTGGATCAGGGGTCAACATTATCCCACTCGCTGTGGCTCAGAAGCTTGGCATCAACCTGGAAAAGTTCCCCCCTTCGAGTCTAACCATTCGGGCCTTCGACGATGCTAAACGCCAAGCCCATGGCGAATCTACTCTGGAGATCAAAGTAAGGCCAACAATCTTTTCCTCAGTCTTCCAAATACTTGATATCGTCGGCTACTTCAACATGCTGTTTGGATACTCATGGATTCACCAGGCTGGGGCAATTCCCTCCACCCTACACCAGATGGTACGTTTCCCCGCCGATGGCAAGCTCGTCACTGTCAAAGGGGAACACACCATGGAGCTCTGCCATGAAATCAACATGCCGTATGTTGGCGAGCCGGCTGGGGAACCGTCGACAGCTCAGGCACTGGAGATGGTGAACATGGTCAGAATGGACTTCAAGTCAGACCCTCTGATGACCCCTGGCAACATTAGCGCCGCAAAGCAGTTCATCAAGTTCAGTTACCAACTCAGGCAAGGACTCGGAGCTCAAGGACAAGTTATCCGTCATTTGATCGACATCCCTATTAATTAAAGTGGGAAGACACCCTTAAAATCTCAAAACCAAACTCCAGCGCATAGCCCCTTAGGCTAGCGAAACTATATACCCATCCAACGCTCGTTTCCGCCGATCATTTACTTAATCGGATTCTCCTCCCATCCACCCCCGAGCATAATTTCCATGCCTCAATTTGGCATGCGTGGACAGCCTCTTTGGGCTTCCAAACACTTACGAATCCATCGCACATTCCAGCCCCAAGGCCGATTTGATTTCCGTGGCCAAGGCCACGCGGTTCCGCTCTTAGAGCGCGAGGTGAAGCGCAGCCACCACGGGGCTCAACGCTCCCCTATTCCATGCCTTAATCACACCATTTCTAGCCCCTAAGGACCGCAATCATTCCCCTCAAGGCTCGCCCAAGCGCAGCCCTTCGGTAAGCCAACAACCAAACGCATACCCTTACTCAAGCATAGAGGGGTTCGGGTGGCTTTCCTCAACTTTAAGGGTTCGGCCACCCTCTAACCCTCCCCGAATACCCTCCAAACCACAGCCAAACTACATCCAAGAATCACAACAGCATGCACCACAACTAAGTCTAAAAGCGGAGGAGGGATGTAGGGGTTACCGGCCGTTTGCGCATCTACACAAGTTGGCGAGTTCCGTTCTTCGCCGCACCACTTCAGCCCGTGAAGGTAGCCTCTCTTCGGCCCTTAGCCTCTCGCTCGCTCGGCGCCTAACCCTTCTCGCCCTCGGATCCACTTTAGCAAGTCGAAACACCTTCCTTTCTCCTCTTCTTCCTCTCGGCCGGAGCTCCTCCCCTTCCCTTTCCCTAAGTGTTTCCCCGTGAGTGAGTGGGTGCGTTTGGGGAAGAAGACGACTCCCCCCCTTTTCAAGAGAGTTCACCGCCTCTCATTAATGAGGGGTTTCTTATCCTATTCCACTAATTAGCTAGGGTCCAAATTACCATCATCACAATTTCCCTTCCCCACATCATTATTTTATTAATATAATTATTTCCCCAAATCATTATTATATTATTATAATTATTTGACTTGGTCAACTTGATCCAACGGCCACAATTCACTCTTGGAAAGTCTTATTCCATGTCATCAAAATCAACCATGGAGATTGATAAGAGCCACATAGGCGCCTCTCACCAAGGAGAAGTGCTTCGTTAACTAGGCCATGGGCGGCCACTTGGGCGTGTGGGGGTCGGCACTCATCGCCCACCTATCGCCCACCGATCGCCCACCTATCGCCCACCTATCGCCCATTAGTCGTCCCTTGCTATCGCCCACGTATCGCTCACGAGTCGCCCACTCATCGCTCACGGGTCGCTCATCTTTCGCTCACGGGTCGCCCACTCATCGCTCACGGGTCGCCCATCTATCGCTCACCTATCGTCCCCTGGGCGATACGGGTACGCTCATCCGTCGCCCCTTGGGCTATGCGAGGGTCGATCACCTATCGCCCCCTGGGCGGCATGAAATGCCCATCCACCGCCCCTTGGGCGGCATGGGGGTCGATCCTCCCCTGTCCTCGGGCATGCCCCGGGTCGTCTCCCCGTCGCCCCCTGGGCCCGTTTGAGGGTCGATGTCTATCACCCCCGGGGTCGGTGGCTGTCTACCCTTACCCAACTTACTCCGACCCTCCTCGCGCCCAACCTAGGACGAATTTTAGAATTCCAACACCCACTTCGGGACTTCCTTTTTCATCCTCTTGGCCCTCGGACAACCCCACTTTGATTCGCATACCTTCATTTTTTGGCGTCTGAGGCATCCATTATTGACCCGTTTCATGTCTAAACGTTCATACACTTAGATATACATTGTTTACACTCAAATCTATATAAGTCATCCTTATTCATCCTCAAACCCATCACATATACATTAATTTCAAGATCATAAAATTTCGGGTCGTTACACCTTTCCCCAAGGAAGCACAGGAAAAGAGCGCAAGTTCATCCGAAGAATCGTAAGAGGTTACTTCCTTGATGGTGACACCTTATACAAGAAATCATTCACGACAACCCTCATGCGGTGTGTCACTAAGCAAGAAGCTCGAGCCCTTATCTTTAAAGTTCATGAAGGCATTTGCGGACCACACATGAATGGATATGCACTCGCCCAAACGATAATGCGTCAAGGCTACTATTGGCTCACAATCGAGGCCGATTGCATCAAATACGTCAAGACTTGTCACAAGTGTCAGATCTATAGCGACAAGGTGCATATACCCCCAATAAGACTTTTCCTACTCTTCAAACCGTGACCGTTCTCAATGTGGGGCATGGATGTATTTGGACCGATCAATCCCAAGGCATCCAACGGACATCGATTCCTCCTAGTTGCCATCGACTACTTCACTAAATGGGTCGAAGCCCAATCTTTCAAGGAAGTTACGGCAAACAACGTCGTGCGATTTATGCAGGCGAACATCATCGCCAGATACGGAGTTTCAAAACTACTGGTCACAGACAACAGTGCCAACTACAACAGCAAACGAATCGACTCCCTCTACAAGGAGTTCTGGATAGAGCATCTTAATTCTTCACCGTGCCGTCCACAAATAAAGAACCTGACGAAGATCCTTCAGAAAACAGCAATTGCGTATCGCGACTGGCACGAGAAACTTCCTTTCGCGTTATTTGCCTACCGGACGACGATACGTACCTCTACTAGGGCAACTCCCGTCGAACTCGTCCACGGCACCATGTAGTCATTCCAGCAGAAGTCAAACTACCAGCTCTCAAAATCTCGTCCCAAAGCAACATGACAGAAAAAGAGAAAGCCAACCATCAGCTCGCTCACCTCGACTTCACAGACGAGAAAAGACTCTTTGCCGCTCATCATATGCAATGCTATCAACAGCGCATATTCAAGGCATTTATCAAGAAGGTCAGGCCGATCAGATACAAGCCAGGTGACCTTGTTCTCAAGCGGATCCTACCGAATGTCAGAGATCCTAGGGGAAAATTTGCTCCGAACTATGAAGGGCCATTCGTCATAAAGCACGCCTTTTCGGGAGGAGCAACCATCCTAACAAAGATGGACGGAGGAGACTTACAGCAAGTAATCAACGTAGATGCTCTCCGACGATATTACACCTAAAATGTGTCAAAGTTTCAAGTCATAACTTCAAAACGATCTCCGTTAGCGAAATTCCTTTATGTCCCCAGGGAGTCAATTGGGGCAAGGACACCGACAACTTACATGACAAGAGGAGGATTACATTATCATTACTCTCCTCATCAAAATCTAAGCGAAATTACATGAGCTTATTTCGCCTTACGTCCTTTGTCTCGCGGGCAGGTACAAGAGCTCCTCACACGAATGGTCCACAACTCCTATGACAAAGGCGAGGGTGGCAGGGTGGTAAAGCTTCAAGCCAAAGGCTTGTTGCAATTTCGTCGAGGGTGGCAGGGTGGTAAAGCTTCAAGCCAAAGGCTTGTTGCAATTTCGTCAATCCTTTGATTCCTACGGACAAAGATGCACTGGCGAAACATAAAAGGAAAGTACCAAAACTCTACTTCACCTTTCTCACAAACGAAATTACATGAACAAATTTCGCTTCTACTCTAAAGGAAACAAGTCACACGAACTCATTTGTTTTCTCGTTATCTGTTTGACAGTTACATGAACAACCTTATACAACAAAGCAGGAGTAGCAATTCATCAATCCTTCAATTCCTGCAGACGAAGACGCAATGATGGAACATAAAAGGGAAGTACCCAAACTAATTCAACTTTCTCACAAACGAAATCACATGAGCAAATTTCGTTTCTACTCTAAAGGAAACAAGTCGCACAAACTCACTTATTTTCTCGTCATCTGTTTGATAGGTACACAAGTAGCCTTATAGAACAGTACATGACAAGTGTAGACTTCGTCAATCATTTGATTCCATCGGACAAAGACGCAATGGTGAAAAGACATGAAAAGGGAGTATCAATCCAATTTTAATACTTCCTATATCACAACAAGTTACATGAGCTCACTTGTTTTTCCACCCTTTGGCGAGTGTAGGTACATGAACACCCTACATTACGAACAAAGGCGTGGGCGGTCGGGTGGAAAATCTCGAGCCAAATATTTGAGATTGCCTTTGTTATCACCAAGGATGACTTCGTGAAAGGGAGTATCATCTACACTATTCCCTAACAAATTTTCTAATCATTTCACAGCTATAATCATACATCCCACTTCCCCAAGCTGATGTCGGATACTTGAGCGCACCGCATTCCCCAGCACGAATTGGATATGCGAGCATATTCTTCCCCAGCGGCAGTCAAGACGGGCACCTCCACCTCATCTCCCTAGTAGGTACCCAACTCCATTATTTCCCCAGCGAAGTCGTACACCCGAAGCGAGGGTCGAGACAGCCGCAAGGTACAAGTACTTTTTCATGGAAGTCAAACACGCTCAAGCTCCATACAATCTCAAAAAGGGTTTGCATACCCAAAGGTACCCATTTTTTTAGCATTGGTGTGCTCACTTGCATTTGCATCCTCGGAGTTGTCACGGTAAGAAAATGCTTCTGGAAGAGAATCGGGGAAGGCAAACCCAATCCCCAAATACTTACTCAAAGTAAGTTGAGTGTAAACACATGAAAGCTCTTCTAAACGAGCGTCAAGGCGGATAAAGAATCCTTTGACAAAAGATGCTTAGACCGGGATGAGATCGAGCATTTCTTCTCTACCCCAAACACAGAACATTGACCATTGCTAGCCCCTTCTAAGCCAAAGTTGAAGTCTCTGTACACACTACTCCTGCCGAGTCTAAGGATCGCCTCACACCGAGGTTAACGGAGATCCTGTAGTCGAAACCGGAAGCAACGGACCATAGAGGCAACACTTCCTCAAGGTTCAAGCGAATAGGTACCATCAACAGACAGGCTTGCCTGTTGAGTTGTACCCAGGGATGGAAACCTCCAAGACGTACATATCCTCAAGGAGCCCAAAGCATCTCCAACAAAGCGAAGAGAAAGAAAGAAAATGGGGCAAATCCCTACATACAAACAAAGAAAAAGCAAAATCAGCGCAAAGGCCAAACTCTTTAAAAACAAAGCACGAAAAGTACAGGAGCAAAAGTAAAGCACCCAACACAAAGAAGGTCACATAAGCAAAGGTGTTATTTCTCAAAACAAATCAAAAAGGAAATTTTCCCAAAGCAAATCACCGACCATCATCAAAGACCAGTGTTAATCCCCAACATATCGCATCAACTAGCCGGCTGTCAAACTGATGGAGAATTCACTCGAACGGTGAAACCTCTATGGTCCAACAGCTTTTGATGAGGTCCTTAGACTCGTTTCTTTAAACAATGGATTTAAGGCCTTGCGCCAAAGCCACATTACAACCATGACAAAGACTCCTTCGATCGGTACATGAGGATTCGAGTCAAGGGATTCTAACATACAAATGTCACATATTACAAAAATAAGAGTGAACCATGGGAGAAGTCAAAATCCCTTCTCCAACATCGCTCAGAAGTCATAATCATATATGTTTGATTATTTCCCGTATTTCACGGAGACGCCTTTATTACTAACTATCTTCTTGATGAAATTCTAAGGCACAAATTTATCAAGAATGCTCTGAATTCACAATTTGGGGTATCTATGACATCCTTGCGAGAAAATATTCTCATATTCCCTCGCAAGGAGGGGCAAACTGTAGATTCCCCAAATCGCGAATCATCCCAACACAAAGTCATAGTTAATCATAGTTTAGTCACGTGGGATTATATTCTGATCAATTTTAACATAAACACAATAAACGTTTTAATTATCGTTAAACATGATTAACGATACTCAGTTTTTCTCTCGCATTTTTATTCTTACTCTAGTTTAGTTTGTTTATTTTAAAATTTATGTACGAGTGTGATGGGTCATCTCGTAATCGACGGTACTTTTCCCCATCCATGACGATTAACCGATCATGGAAGTCGTTTTTGTTAGTTTAAAGACACATAGACATTGTTGTTTCAAACAACCCATCAAGAGCCAAAGTATTTCGCCTGACAATTCATAATTACATCAAAGTAGAATTTCTTTACGTGCAAATTGGATTGCCAACCGTGAATATGAAATGATGGGAGGCGACGGCACCCTTTACTCCTCCAGCCAATCGCATGGGACGACAAATAGTCTACCGTAGGAAATCAATGCCAAGGACCATTGGACAAATTCACTAGGAAATAAAAATCCCAGGGGACAAAGGAAAGATTCACCACTTCTTGCAAATAATGTCGAGGACCATTGGAACAACCAGCGAAGCAAGGTAGAAAGGGGGGAGGCTCGTGAATGTCCAAAGTCAGGGGCTGAATCCCCCGGTTCTTCCTAATCACCTCGGTTCTTCTCCTGGTCCTTTCGGGAGGGGGGCTACTTTTCTTCAATAAAAGGGAACTCCTCTCCGACACCCACACACACCCGGACGCACGCACGCACACACGACGCATCCTCCTTCCAAGCATTTTCTCGAAGCCCCTCCCTTTCCTCACGACGAACTTCTCGGTCAGGATAAGCCTAGGGAGCAATGGAGACCCCCCAACCAGCCTGACCGTGAAGAACATGTTGTGGCTTCACAAGTCGACGGCTGTAGCAAGAAGGAATGGCGGCAGCCTGAACAACTTCCGGCGTCCTCCCCTCGCCGTCTCCACGCTCAAAGCCCTCTCTCCCCGGCCTCTAGGACCTGTCTTCCGTGGAGGACTCGACTGCAACTTCCCGTAACCTCGTGGCTTCACGGGAGGACTCCTTTTGTTTTAACGATTTCTTGCTTGCGTAGGTGTAGGAGGCGGAGAGCTTGGAGCTGGTTACCGAAGGCATCCTGTGGTCGCACCAGTAGCCCAAGACTCTCACGTTCCCTCTCTTTCACACATCCCAGGATGGTGGACGTGTTACAAAACCCAATCGAGGTAAAACAACTCGACATTTTCGCATGTGAAAATACGATCACATCAATCCAAGTGACGTTCGGGATGTATTCGGGTCAACGGGCTCAAACGCCCCACGTCGTGCTCTTCCGGTTTCCAACTTCATATCTCAAACTCCTGACATCAGAAAACAGGTGCATGTGGCCCTTCACCGCCACCACTCGACATCAACAATCGGTTGCAACACACTACAGGAAGAGCTCTTCAAGATCATGTGCGGTGGACCGTAGTGGAAACGCTCCAAGCGGCCCCCGTCGACAAACCGGAGGTACAAAAGGTAGGTGCGGGCCTCCCCGAATTACTCATTTCCACATGTAACGGGCTGCGGGCTCAAGTGCACAGGCCCGCAGTCACCGCCCTTCCCCGCTCCCTTTGATCTAAACAATTGCTTGTGTTTGCTGTGGTGAATGTTGTTAGGCTCTTAGGATTTTTTGTCGCATGTGATTGTTAAACAAATACACATGAGTTCAGGTCCAACGCTCGAATCGGATCCAACGCCCGTAAAACAGTGACATGAGTCCGGAGTCATGTCCGGATCGGGTCCAACGCCCCTTAACCAAAAGCAATCTTTTGGAGCAAACGCCACATCTTCGCATGTCTAGATGTAAGAGCTTGTAAATAGGGATCCCCGAATTCACTCTGGTTTTTCTGAATTAAACCAGCTTTCAAACTTAAGTCGGTGGCGACTTCGTATAGTTTACCTAGGTTAAACGACAACACTGTTTTTACGGAGCTATTTTGGATGGGTAACGGCGACACGAGCCGTTCCCCGAGTCCTCCTTAAAATTCACGAACGAGGCCTTAGTGCAGCTTTTCGCTCGTCGCCTTCAAGGAACTGGAGACGATTGGCGAAATGCCCCGCAGGTCCATCCGGGAATCAAGGGAGGGTCCAACCCAATTCCCTTCTGCAGCGTCCGACACTCGATTCGTAACGCCGACTGGATTGGGCCTTGGGGGAGCGGGCCCGGATCTTCGGGTCATCCGAACCGCCACGCGCGTACTAGGTCGGAGGGCGCGCGTACAGTGCTTCCATTGCGGTAAGAGGAGACACATAAAGAAAATTTGCAAAAAGCTGACAAGAAAGATTGGAGGATAGCAAGAATAAGCGACGGTTGCTATGTATACTAGCGATAATGGTGCCAGAGACGGAGATGTACTCATGGCTCACGAGGTGTAGATTGTTGAAATCGAGTCGGAGAGACCATCAAATGAGGATTGGATTCCCAACTCAAGGAGTACTTTTCACATGAGTCCTCATAAGGCGATGTTCACCACATACTGTTCCACTACAAATGGAGAGGTACGCTTTGGCAACGGTCACAAGTGTAAGTTTGCAGGTGTGGGCACGGTTCGGCTCAAAATGAAGGATGGAGCTGTGGGAGAGTTGGCAGGTGCCCGACATGTACCTAACATCACGAGAAGTATTATTTTCGTGAGTGTTTTAGCAGCCAAATGGTACAAATTTTCTACTTAAGGTGGTGCCCTCAATGTTCGCCGAGGAAGGCGGTTGTGGATGACTGGGAGTCAATTGAAGGGCCTGTATGTTATGAGAGGTGACGTTGCTATTACCACTATTGGGTCTCCTAGAAGGCGTCATGAACCTTTCAAGAGGAGTAATCAGTCATCGGAGAAACGAGGTAATAGGTCGCGAGCGTGGAGAAGCAAGAAGATGTGGGTAATCTAGTCCATCGTGGATGGGCTTCGATATTCCGTTGACTGGGCTCGTCGGATCCTTGAGGAGAAGAAGGGAGATATTCACAGTTAGTCTCAGGGAATGACCTGTACATGAAGTGACAATTCCTCAAACGTTCTATGGGCTTAGCCCAAGGTAAAGTTTGTTAGGATTTTATGGTCCGAAGTCGTTACTATTGCGATTTGGAGAATATTATATTTGCTCGTTATATCGGAAGGAGAGAATATATATCTTGAGGAAATATATTAGGTAATATCTAATTATGTCTCCTAATATATTTACCTGTCAGATTTCTGATATATTTGGGGTATTTATTTATAAATAGATGTCAGCATATGAAGCGAAGGATAAGACAAGAGAGAGCAATTTCTTAAAGCATAGAATAGAGATACACGAGTGTAAAGAGTGGGGCGGCAAAGAAAGAAAGTGTGTTTGGGAAACACGGAAAATACTTCGGGGTTATTTCGTACTGGGAAAGCGAGATCTTATACTCGGATAGGTCGAGGGAGTTAGAGAGGGTCTCAACCTAAGTTTGTACTCCTTTGATATAGTGAAATCTTCTTTTTCGCCCGTGGACGTAGGTCGATTGACCGAACCACGTAAATTTTTTGTCTTTTTATTTTTTGTTAACTTCCGATCAAGAAATAGATCCGGTTCGACTCACTTTCAAGGACTTCTGCGTGCGCCAACAGATTAAATTGATTATTTACTTTTCTTCATAAATAAACTTTAGCTAAAAATTAATAAAAAGACAATGAAGTGATCCCGTTGGCAAATAAACTTTCGATTAGTTAACTCGAAAAAATATTTCTTGAATAAAATAAGTGATTTTGAAATTCCTCAAATAATATTATCAAATCGTAGTTAAAAACAGATTATGTTGACCTAATGAAAACGGATTCGACCGCTTCATGAAGTCTAAATCCGATTTCATAAGACTTCATTAAGAAAATCGAAATCAACTTCGTTACTCTTAAAATAAAAAAACACAAAAAATTGACTATACTAGCATAAGAAAATCGAGTTTTCAAATCTGACTTCAATTAGCATTTCTAACTCTAATTTCATGATCTTATTTAACGAATTTTAAAACCAACCAACCTTTTCTGCTAAATAATTTCGCAAACAAGACAAAAATAAACTGTCTATTTAATTTAGGGATGAACCAGTCAATAGCAGTTTGACACCACCATCAGGTTGCAGTCGTCACTGATTACGTCGAAGGTGACGCCATCAAAACTATATCTAGAAGCAAATTTGGTAATATGTACAGCAATGACCGGAAAAGCCAGCCATTATACGCCTTACGGGCCTACCCGAGGGAAGTTGTGGGACCTCCATTCCTGAATCGCAGAGAGCAGCGTGCGGTTTGGCACGAGAATGGAGTGCTTGAGCTCCATTCTGGTAACCGGCGACACCCGTTCTTCTCCAGCCATGCCTTGATCGCTACGTGCTCGTAGGAGTGACCGTCCTCTGCAATCTGAGGATCAACCATCACCTCCTGCGTGATGGGACAGTAGTAGTCACTAGGGGTGGAGACTGTCGTGTCCCGTCGTTGAACCCTGGCTCCAGCGAAGTCGGCCAGTCTCTTGAGGATGGGCAGCACTTCCGCATCGAGGTCTGGCCTGTCCCTGCACCGGAGCTTCGAGCAGTTCAGAGCGAGACAGGCCAACTCCTCCGCCTCACGGACCGACCAGCCAATCCTTGACGGAACTGTCGAGGATGTTCGTGAAGGAGCCGTTTTCTTTGGCTTCCTCGAATTTCAGCAGGAGGCCGTCCAGGTGAAGACATGAGAGCAGTTAAGAGGATGATGACTCCAAAGGCGTATAGATCAGATTTCGGTCGGATGGTCCCTGTCCGATGGTACTCTGAATCCATGTAAAATATCGTGCCGGCTAATATGGAGTCTCTGTACTCGGTGATGCTGTCAGGGATGACATCGGATATGAGTTTAGCCAGGCCAACATCACTACGCTGTGTTTGGAATGGATCGAAAGGGAAGGAAAAGGATAGAAAACTCACATCCCCAAAAATTCAACACTCTTAACATTTAAAATTTTCCCTCCTTTCCTTTCCTTTTCTTTTCTTTTCCTTTCCATCACTTTGGCCACGTAGTTTCTGCCCAAGAGAATGTTTCCTGGCTTCAGGTCCCAGTGGACGATGGGCAGGGGCTTCGAGTTGTGCAGGAACGAGAGTCCACAGGCGATCCCGAAGATTATTCGGAATCTCACTGTCCAAGCAAGAGATGACTTGCCGTGGTGTAGATAAATATATTCCTCCAAGCTTCCATGTTCCATATATTCATATACCAGGCATCCGCTATGTGACAAGCCAGCAACACTATGTGAGGGTGATGTAGCTGGCTCAGAACCTCAACCTAAAATGTTAGCAGAGGTATTGTGACGTTACAATCCCCGCTAAAGTAGCTCAGACGACAACCACATTACGAAATGATACAGATAATTGGGTACATTAAACCCAAAGGATACCTCTCTGAGAAACTCTTCTTTCTTGTCAAATACATCGGTTCTTAGAAACTTCACTGCGACCGGAGTATGATCCAACTGACACTCGTAAACTTTGCCATATGACCCCTCTGCGAGAAGAAATCAATGGCTATCTCTATCTCATTCCTCGTAAATTTTCTATACCGATTATCACTCGCCAGAATTTCATTTATAATTTTCTGCTTCTCTAGAGACTCCTGAAGGGCTTTTAAGTATCATTGAAAGGATCTACATTTCTTTTTTATCTATTTATCAAATATCTTACAACTTACGTATACGAAAATGGACTACCATCAAGATTTTCGAATTTCTTAATTACAAAATAATCATGATTCATCCTTTATAAATATATATATATATAATTTAAGACTTTCGTGTAAGTACAAAACTTCAAAACCTGTAGAAACATTAACAACAACGCACGTTAGTCATAAAAGACATAATACTATCTCTAGTTCATTTTTCCCGCCACGTTTTCAACGTCATCATTCACATAGAGCCCCATTCCGTACTTAGTCCCACAAACCGACATTTCCGTCGTTCACCGTTCAAATGGAGGAGTACATTTCTCCCCTCCCTTAGTTCGCTATACGAGACTCTCATTTCTATCCTCTAAATTCTTCTCGAGACTCCTTCCGTCTTGCTAATACTTCCACGAGTCTCCCTCGTGATTTACGGACGAACCCCGTCTGTGTGCATCTCCCGCGATTTAAACCCACATCACTCTTTCCCGGCCCCTTTCTCCAGGCCCTTCGACTAGCCTTACAAGACTCCCGGCCAGGCATTTTGAGGTCACTAAATTCACCGTGCCCCTGGCCCAAGGATGCCCGAGTCCCGCCACCCAAGTTCCGTCATTGTACGCCCCATTTTCCACGTGTCAACGACTTCATTCCAACATCACTTCCGCGATGTTATTTCGCCTAACTTTGCCTTCGAGGCAGTCCCTCCTCTAGACTTCTCGTCGTACCCTCACCAAATTTTAAGTGAGTATAATATGCCTAACCATGTACATACAAGCAAACGTACTTGTGCACAGACATTCCATCTCCATGGAATCACATCTCGTTATCATATTTCAAGCAAGAAATGAGGTTTATCCCCATTAACCCGAGGAGATTGCTTCGTTAAGAGCCGAGTCGGGATGGTTCCCCCCCCACAACATCCAAGAGAGCTGACCATCTTTCACCACCAAGAGGTCGGGAAGATCCTTCCCACTTTCAAGGGCCGAATCTTCTCTTCCCCTTGCTCAACACCCCAAATACCGAACACTAACACAACAACAACCCAAATAATAACACACATGGGCTACGGTTATATGAAAAATGCGCAAGACAAGGGAAGAGAAACCGTACCTCGTGCTCGTATCTCTCACTAAGTCCACTAGCTCTTCCCTTCTCCGAAGTACTTCGCCACGGGGCAAACGGGCTTGGGACGCCGTCCTTGGTTTCTTCGTGCCACTCGGATCAAGCTTCCAAGTCAACGAGATCCCCTTCCACCACGCTTTTCTCCTCTTCTGCCTCGTCTTCCCTCTACGGATGTGAAGAGGAAGATGAATCGGAAATAAATTCTCTCCCCCCCCCCCAACTTTTTAATTCCGGGCGGAGCTATCAAAGGGGGGGAATAAAATTCCTTTTCTTTTCTTTCCCCTTAAGCTACGGATGCCCCGTGAGATGTGTGGTCACAAGTCGATACCCCTCTCTTAAAGGGCCAAATGATGGTCAAATGGGATGTCGGAAAGTTGACTTAAATCTTTCCGTCAAATCAAAGCACACTCGTAGACACTTGGTTTTACATGAATTCTCGTTAATATTACTTATTCGATAACATTTTAATTTATGCTCATACAAGTCGAAATAACCAAAATAGGTGCTTTACAACACCACTGTCTCAACCTAAGCAGCGATCAAGAAGAAGTTAGCCTTAATCCTACAGCCATTATTAATCACCGAACGAATCCCCTCGCCGCCCACCTCCTTACTTCCTAAGCTTACAAATTCTTCTGAATGGGATGAAGACCTCCTCGTAGTTAAGCATCGTATCCTGGACGAACAATTTCACACGCCCAATTCCTCGATCGGCGTACGGCCTCCACCTACAAGAGATGACGAACCAACGTCCCCAACCGTCAACTCGGACCGCTCACCATATCCACAGCCGCGAGACCACGACACTCACTTGGAGTAGGAATCGAGGTGACCCTCGGCATGACGTGGACAAGGACGAACTGATCGGCCTTAGGCGCGAGGTTCTCCATGGCCCAGCAGACGGTGCGGCGGCTCCCCTTCCCTCCGTCAGAGCAACCAAGTTCTCCCTTCACAGCCACAGTGACGCTGGTCCTCGACGACGGTGAGACGCCGCCGCCGCAGAGGGACGTGCTCATGGCGGCCGCACGTGGAAAGGGCTGCTGATGTTGAAGGCGAATCGTTGACCGGGCGACTGGCGGCGTCTAAAGAATGATTGTCTTATATATATATATTAAAAATTCGATAGAAATTTATATGATAAAGTTAAATCATTAATAAATAAAACACATTGGTCGATTTTGCAGCGTAACACAAATTTGTGCCGGCAGGAAGGTAATACCCACGGGAACTCGGTATCATAAGCAGCATTTCCGGTGACAGACATTGGTGACGGCCATGATAAACTGCTCGTGACAGCTGATCGCAGCAAGCTACGAGGCTGAACTGGAGCGTGACCTTTCAGGCTGCCAGTAACTCATCGCTAACAAATATCCGCAGCTTGCAAGTGGGCAGGACCCGTCACCAGCTATCAACCACCATCAGCAGCAGCTGATCTTCTGCAGATCAAAGTCGGTAACTGAAAACCTTCAAAAGCAAAAAGTTCATTCATCTTGGCTAAAACATGCGTTGCGTCGGGCCGAGAGCCCTAAAATGAGATGGTTGACGGAAACATATCGGCGTAAGACTAAGTATAGCAGGTAGAGCAAGCTAACAAACATACAACCATCGCCAAATACTAAATCATGGAGCGACAACCACTTCTGGAATTATAAGAAACTCGAACACAGAAAATCCAGCATTATCCAGAAGCAATCCGTATATCCACCGTGTACTGTGAATGAACTCCTTGACAATCGGACTCGAATACCAAAACAAAATGAAGTCTCAGAAACATCGGTATGACTCAGACTAACACGGGATCCAGTTGCCGAACGGAAACACAAAAACAAAATCTACCCCTCAGCTGCTAATCTAGGGATAAGCAAGCACCCTTCACTGATCTCTATATAGTCACATGGTTTCAAACTAAAGCAGTCGAATGCGCCCCTTTCCCCAAAAAAGAGTAACCTTCTTGATTTCCACCTCTCTCTCCCCAAACTTACCAGCTACAATAACACAAGTCCGAGCTCGGAGGGCTTCAAGGCTTCCCGCAGCCGATAATTGTAGAGATAGTAGTGGAGCTGCCCATCACCTGGTCCAAACTTCAATTCCTTGAGGAAAGATTCGTTTTGCATGACGTCCAGGGCATTGAAGACATCGTAGTCCTTCTGCTTGGCGACAATTAGAGCATCATTCATCAACTGAAGCAATGGAGTTTTCGTCGATACGTTGTAGTAGGAATATGCAGCCTTCAAGATCGAGTGATTCTGGTTCCCAAGTATAGTGGAAGGGAGGGTGTAGAAGCTGCAGATATCAGTGATATCATGAGTATCCGGGCTCTCCACCAAGAAAGTATCTACCACATTCTCGGTGGGAAGCAGCCAGTGCTCCACATCATTCTCGTCGAAATCAGGTGCAACCGCAAACTGGCTCAAGTAGTTCCTCAACAATCGAGTAACAGCAGGCACATCTCGAAGCTCCATTTTCCTGAATCCGGGTGTGAATGTAGAGTCTGGCAACTTGTACAGCTTAATTGTCCGACTCATAGTCATTCTAGCACCAAGCCGTGAAAACCCAACGTCAATGAGCTTCTTCGGGTTCAACGACCTGTGCCAGTATTGGCAAGTTGTTATTGGGGTAGGAAGAATCACGCCCGCAGTGTATGCAGCCTGCCATATGTTCTCCAGGTGAACCCTTCGTGTGACCTCCTTGATTAGGACAGGAGCGAGTCTCTTCGACCGGAGCTTCTTATGAACACACAAAAAGTTGACCTCCGCCATCTTGACAACTTCATTGCGCACCCTGATTCTAGCAGGAATGCCGGTTATGAACGCAACCAGCTTCTTGTTAGCCTTTGCACGAACCCCGATATGCCAACTCCGGTAATATCCCGGCGGATGCAGAGCCCACCTAAGGAACTCCTTCGAGTAATTAAACCTGAACATGTTCTCATCATCCTCGACATAATTGCTTTTCAGAAGATTATACACCTCATTACAAGTCTCCTCAGAGGTCATATCGCAAGTGGTCCACTCGTACTGACTGGGCAAATTGTAGGGTTCTTGCTTGACTTCCGACAAGGGTGTCGGCGGCTCAATAGGCCCCTCCGGCAAGCTCGAGTTCCCGAGATCTTTGTACTGTCCCACCGGCTGGGTCTCCCAAAACTTGTGTTGCTTCCCGACCGAGATCGAGTCATTGAGCTCCCTAATGATGCTATCGAGCGACTTCTCAACATTATCCGGTGCAGCCTGATTGGAATCCTTATCCAAGTTCTCTTTCAGTGATCCGGGACGCGAGTTGTTGTCTCCCATTTCGGTAATGCCTAATTCACTGCCCACACGTTTAACAAGCCGAAGCAATTACAAAACCCACTTCCATAACCAATCAAATAAGCACAACCCGATGCCAAACATCTACAGCAATCGAAATCCATTTAAAGACCTAAATCATCGAAGCCATCCCTAATAGATCAGCCATCAACCCCAAAATCCAACATACGACCAGCGACCGTCCGATGAACAGATTTAACAAATGGATTACTCACGAAGAATGTTTGGTCGGATCGGGCGAGGTTGCCTGGGAACTGCCGACGCCGTTCACCTCCTCAGTTCGCCATTTAGAGCAGATCTGGAGAAGGGTTTCGGCTTGTGTCGGAGGAGGATTACGATCTTCGGTTAAAGGAGGGATCTTTCGACGAGGTCGTGGGAGAAGACGGCGGCTTCTGGCGGAGAGGAGACGCAGCCGAAGCGAAGAAAGAAGAAGAAGAAGAAGAAGATCAGCAGTGTTTTGTTTTGGGAAAAGCCCAATTTTGTTGGGTCCATAATATTTTTTGCCCTTTTTATCCTTTCTTGGGATAATCATATCCTTAAAACTTTTGCATCCTAAATGCATTAATTATTATTAAATCATGTCCAAACCATTTTCTTGTAATTCTTTTTGGGTTTATTAGAGATTAGTTCCAAAGGGAAGAACATAGAACACTTTGGACTCAGAGAATTACGGCCGAAGATGAAGACGAAGGTGGTGGTGGTGGTGGTGGTTAAAACTAGATGGATGAACAAACCACGTGCGATCTATGTCAACACTGAGGCGGAGACCCCAAATCCAAGACCTATGGACATTTTCAGACAGGGGAGGGATGATGCCTAGGTTTGGATTTGGTCTCCTATCTGAGTAGCTTTGGGTGGTTGGATAGTTGGGGGTAGGGGAAGCCGAAAGAGCAAGCATTTATGGGTCAAAGAAGTGAGGTCCACACTTGCATTTCCACCCTTCCGGTTCGTAGTTCGCGTACTCCACCGTCCGCCGGTCGGTGATCGTGGGGATCTGGATCGCATTGCACGGCAAGCAACCCCTGCACCTGTGCGTGCAGCTGGGCGGGCTCGACCCGATCCTCCCCATAAGTTCCCTGCCGCTACCGTTTGGAGTCTCAGGGTGGTCCTGCTTTAACAGTGATACGAAAAACCGACAAGTTGTGAAAATCCTAGCAGCAACAACAATACCATTTTTGCTCGACTTGGATTAGGGATCCATGGTGCCATTCCATACCTGGTCGAAGTTGGGAACAACCTGGGAATGGGACGGGGATCCTGATGATGTGTTCTTACCAGGGAATGGGTTCCTAGAGTCTGCTACAGGCAGAAAACTTGATGAATGCAGAGTGATCAACAACAGTGAGCAAATGATTGCCGATACTTCCCTCATTTTTTGGTTTTTGACTATTGAGTGGTGGGGGGAATATGGCGATGGTGGTGGTGGGGATGATGATGGGAACAATAATGCCTTTCTGAGGGTTGACAAATTTTTTTTTTTCTTTCTATCTGGGGGAGAAGAGGGTTGTAGTCATTCACTCATTCATGTCAAAAGCAAACGGGGGAGCAATTGGCATTTGGTGAAGAATGGAAGTCTCCTTTTAAATGGGGGGGATGAGTGGATTTGTGCTTGGATTTTGGTTTGAATGATGAATGAGAATAGTGGGAGAGCAACAGCCAGATAACAATTTAACTTTGTTTTCTTTTTCTAAACTCGAGGCTGGACTGAAATGTTTGCTTGTTGAGGAAGTGATTTATTTCTGTCTTCCCCTCAAATTTTTCATTTTACTGCAACACCCGAGAAAGGTAATAAGGAGACTGATGTTTTTGTTTGCAATCGCCAGTCCTTTCCTGACACTGTTATGAAATCCTGGTACTACAAGCCAAATCCCAACTACTACTACTAGCAGGTATGAATTGGTAAGCATGCTGTCATTGCCGGTAATCACTTCTTTCATTCATCTCATCCTTATTACCACTTTTATCATCACACACACAAACACAGATGGAGTTCAGCGTCTTATAGAATGATGTTTTTAGGCCAGGACTGTTATCTAAGATCCCTCAGTTGATGCTTTAAGACAAGTGAAAAGGTTGTTGATGATTTTGGTGTAGCAGCACACTGCTCTACATCTGGTGTAGTCATCAACCCCATCTTCTTGCTGCATTGAATGCCCACATGTTAGAATTCATCAAGAAACCGTCAACCAAATTTTTCCCAACCCCAGAGTCTGTGGTGAAAGGGACACAAGGCCAGTGTGAAAACAATAGCTATTTTGGCTTTGGAATATTGGTCTAAATCCGGGGGGGTGGTGGTTGTCCTGTCCTTCCCCTCAATAAGGGTGCAAAGACTTTTCTTGTTCCTTCAATCCAAGCAAAAGTTCGCGAATATGCAGGGAAACAGCAAGTCCATCCTCACAAGCCAAGGTTAAGGTGGGTCTACTCCTCTTTAAAGGCCATTTTTTATTGCAAGAAACTTCAGATGACCTCTCCAACTTTCTGCAGAGCCCCCCCCCCCCCCCTCCCTGGTCTTCGCATATCCGGTAAACTTCAAAAAGCGAAGCAGTTGCAGACGCAGTGTGAGAAAGATCACGGCATTCTCCTAGTCAAGCAAAAGGAGTTAATAATTATTGACTGACCCACCTTCCCCCCCCCCCCCTCCACTTTCAATTATATGATGCAATAAATGTTGTGGAGGTAGATGCTGCATATTTAATGTTGCTCTGGTAGTGGGTGTCAGCCTCATATGAGGGAAAAAAAAAGGAACTTTACTAGATTTCATGCATGTTTTTTTCTGGGTGATGAAATTTTTGGACTTTCAGTGCATAGGGAGAAGGGAAAAGAATTGGGGATGGAAAGAAACAAGACTTTGGTTCTTGCAGTAGAAGGGCTGCAAACAGCACATGGACCTATGTGGTGGTACTGGGTCACCCCCACTCTCCAGTGTAACCCCTTATTAAGGCTAATTATTAGGGAGTTATGAAAAAAGAGTTTGTGATTATGATGGTAATCTTGCCGGGTACTTCAGAAGAAGTTCTGAGATCGTGCATTGCATGCACTTTTTATGGGGATAAACTGCTGCAAATTAATGGTTTCAGGGCATCTTTGTCTTTTGTCTTCTTCGGGCAAAAGGGAACAGATAGGGTGTAAGATTAGACAAAATGCACAATGGCCAAAGTGAGTAACCGGCCCTTTAAGACTGCTGAATCTTTTCTTCACACTTCCCATGACTTTGATTAAGGTGGGAGTGAAATTTAATCGACAAAAGAAAAACAAAAACAAATGGGTCAATTCAATCACAATGGTGAAACTTATCCCCTCCCTCCCCCAGTTCATCTGCCTCAAGGCAGTGGAACCACGTGAAGACTGACTCTTGAAAAAGTTTGTTTACTGTTGCTCATGATACGAGGCTTCACTGCCGAAAGACGTGAGTTCCGAGGTTGTGCTTTCATTGGCTTCCCCCCATCTAAACAAAGCCTCTTTTGGCTTTGCCACCTCCATTTGGTACTCCCCTTCATTTTCATTAATTAAGAAAAACCAGCATCGACATTATGGAAACAAATGCGGAGAGAATCAATCTACACAGTGAGATTCACACATACCCAAATGCAGAAACAATAATATTCCTTTAACGAAAAAAAAATTGAGACATTGGCTTAATCAAATAATGCCCCCCCCCCCCATTTGATATAATACACAAGCATCAAAACAACAGCATAATGACATCTTTCTCCATTAAAAGAAAGAATCAGATACTTTTATTCCTAGAAGAAACACATTGAATTTAACAACTAAAAAATGATTTCTCATTCATCCTAACCCCACCCCTAAAAGAAAATAATAATCGAATCAAGGTTAAGTCTCCGAGGCAGAGTTATTCTTGCCGTTATTGGGCCTTTTAGCCGGCCTGAGGGATAGGCGTTCTTGGGCTTGGCAGCCTATAGAGGAAAGCCTGGGAGAAACCCTGAATTTTGGGCTGGGCCTGGGAGACGGGATCGGAGCGAAACCGACGAACGGCCCATGGCCCACGCGGGGCGACAGGTTTACCTGTTCCAGTGCACGCGTCTGCAGCTCAGTAGGGTAGTCCCGCACGCACCCGATCCTTGGCCCCGCCCCCGTCGTCCACCTGCACGACAGCCGCCTCGCCGATTTGAACGCCGCCGCCGCGTCCCTTACGTCCGGCTTCCGACGCTCCGTCTCTTCGCTGATCGAGGCCGCCTCTGCCGCTGTCGCTGTAACGACCTTCCGCTTCCGCCTGTCTTCGACCAAGGCGGCGACAGTCTCTGCCACCTTGGCTGCTCCGCGGTTCGATTCCCCGCTCGAGCTCATGTAGGACGTATAATCGTCGTCCATGGCGCATCTCTGAGTAGGGGATAATTAGAAAGGGTGATTAGTTCGGTTATCGCTTGCTTGATTCTCCGAGAGCGGAAGAAGAGTATTGTGATTTTACCTTGACATTGCTTAGATCGACGTGATGTTCTTCCAGGAATCCGATGAACTCACTGAAGTTCTCCTCGGTCGGGTGATAATGGCCGCTATATGGCCAGATCGCCTCGAGGATACCGTTGTGAGAGACCAGCCTCCCTGCGGAAGTGATTGCTGCTCCCGAGAGGAAGCTGGAGTGCTGAAACGCTCCTTTCTTCTTCTCCCCGACATAGAAATCCCTTGTTGTGCTCAGCACGAATATCCACTTTGAACCTTCCACGGTATCGACCGGCACTCCGCTCAGCTTGTATACGAGCTTGCCGTCCTGGATTTCGACTTCATAGTCCTCTCTTTCACTCTACCCTCAGGAGAAAAACATTGGTAAATGACACGGATCGGATAACTATGAATATTTGAATGCTATGTGTTATTCGAATACTAACCGGTCCTAGATACTTGATGCATTGTTTTTGCAGGGTGTTTCTCGGGCACTTATCGAGGTTGATATCCTTCCCTTGTCCGACGTCTAACCAGTAGAAGAAGGGCTGCGTGCTTTCGCTCTCGAACCAGATGTCATAATATAGATGCAGATTGTGCCCGTAACGATGTCGTGGATCGATCTGCAAAGCATGATTATGAATGACTTTTTTGTGAGAGAAAGAGTGCTTTCGGCAGCATCGTCGCTGATAAAAAGGCCAATTCGAGCTTACCGCTTCGAGCCAGTGCTGTAATGCCAGCTTTTGAGCCTTCTCATCTTTGGACAAACCCTTGCCTACCTGAAGCATGAAACAGTATACATATTTGAGATTACTGCTGGAGATCAATGGAAGGAAAGAAGTTTGGTGATGGGACTTCTCGTGCATGGACCAGAATGAGATATTTACCTTGGCAACGCGGGTTTTAGCCCGGGCCCATCGTGAACCGACGGTCTCCGGCTTATCCTTCTTGTAGAAGGAAACCGAGCTATGCTTCAGTGCAGCGAAATCTATAGCCTTCCACCTGCAACAATCGGATTCTTGCCATATTACACCCACTGCTACAGAGAATCATGATGTCTGCACCAGAGATTCGCAAGACTAATACTCACCATAGCTCTTCAATTACAACAGCACAGTCGGCCAGGTTCCTTCGAGTCCTGTAGCTCTTATACACCTTTTGGACCTTGATGGCCGCTTCATTGAGCTCATTGATCGGCCTAGGCGAGTAGAACATTTCTGGTTGCAGGGACAACGAATCCAGGGACGGCTTACTATCAGAAATGATGATGACATTTCCGCTCGAGCCCATCGAAACAGGGATGGCCTCATCGCCCTGGAGGAAATTCGCAAAGGACAGAGTCCTCTCGAACACCACCAGGTTATCGGGCTTGTGGTTCTTCACGTTCAGGGAGGATGTCTTGGTGTTGGCCTTGGTGGGGACGTCGACAGAATTGGTCATCGGTTCTCCTCGTATGTTTTTATATTATCATCTGCATTCATAAAAAGAAACACAATTTACAAGTGACACGGGGCAACTAACAATTTACTGGAACATGTGAAGCCATGAATCCCAATTACATGAGAATCAGAAGGCGAGCTGCAACTCCAAAAAGAATATCTGGGTCGGGAGAATTGATAAAAAACAGGGGTCGAGGTATGAGACGGATGGTGACCCCCTGCTTATGTATAGACCACAGAAAACGATAGTGGGAATAGAAAAAGGGTCTAAGACTTGGACCCTTTTTGAAGGTGAAAAGGCAGCAACAACACGGATGTGGAATGTGGAAAAGGAGAATTTCTTTTTACTCGGAGGAATTCAAAATGGTGGTGGGATTTGGTAGTGCACCCTTCTGAGGGCTGGGCACCAGCAATGGAAAAAACAACAGAAGTTGGGGAGTTCTTGCTCTTGCGGGTTGGTCAAACAAAGTAAGCCTGAGGAGGAAATAGGAAGAGGAAGATGTTTCTGGGAAGAAGCCGCGTCTGCATCGAACTCCCCTCCCCCTTTGCAGACGCTTGCTCTTGAAACCCCCCAAGGAAAGTCGATCTCTTTGTGAGTGTGTTAAAAAGTCATAACCCAAGAGTATTTGGAGGGTTGGTTGGTATCATTGATTGCGGCAGGGTCATATTCTTCACAACCCCAGATCAAACAAAACTAGGAGTGGTATTTTGGAGATGTGGGTGTTTTGGGTTGGGGATTGGGGGGCGAGTGGACTGAGACTGACCCTCCAACCCAATCCTCTCCTCAAGTTGAATCCATTTTAAATGTTTCATTAATGTTCCTCTCCTCCTCCCTCAGTATAGTATATTCATTGTATCTTCGGAAGCGGCTATTCTTCGTGGAGGACAAGTCACCTTTACAAAAATTTCGTGAAATTAGTAATAATATAAAAAAAATCAGTCGAAATTAATCATAAAAAATTTCTTTTGAACTCATCCGAAGTACACTATTTGTACTAAAATGTACAAAACCTATATTGTAATTTATTAATAAAATGCAAAACAATAAAATTTACTAATTTTTTTTACTTAATGACCACATGGCTTTAGTAATTTGTGAGAGGCATGAACAGTAATGAGCTTAGTATATTTGTACGATACGATCTAAAATCATTATTAATTTACTATACGGTACAATACGATTTATTAAATTTTTTAGTAATTTATTGTAGTGATGTACTAAAATTTTTAGTAATTTACTAGTAATTTACTATACGGTACAATACGATTTACTAAATTCTTTAGTACATTTACAAAACGATTTAATAAACAGTAAAATGGATTAAAGCTTTCTTAGTAATGACCCAATATGTTTAGTAATTTGTGAGATGAATGAATAGTAATGGGCTAGTACATTTGTACAATACTGTACAATACGATTTACTAAAATTTTTTTTAGTAATTTACAAGAATTTTTAATAATTTACTATACGGTACAATACGATTTATTAAATTCTTTAATACATTTACTAGAAGATACTAAAAATCCTAGTAAATTACTAAAAATTTTACTACATCATCACAATAAATTACTAAAAAATTTAGTAATCGTATTATACATTATCGTAAATTACTAATATTTTTTTAATACAAATGTACTAGCCCATCACTATTCATTCGTCTTACAAATTACTAAGCCCATTGGTTCATTACTAAGAAATTTTTATTACATTTTATAGTTTAGTAAATCGTATTATACCTTATTATAAATGTACTAAAATATTTAATAAATCGTATTATACCGTATAGTAAATTCCCAAAAATCTTAGAAAACTACTAAAAATTTTAGTATATCGGTATAGTAAATTACTAAAAAATTTAGAAAATCGTAGTGTATCGTATAGTAAATTATTTATATTTTTAGTAAATCGTATAGTAAAAGTATTGTACAAATGTACTAAGCTAATTATTGTTCATCCCTCTCATAATTTACTAAGCCCATCGGATCATTACTAAAAAAAGTTTGGTAAATTTTATTGTTTGGTACTTTATTAATAGATTACAATATAGTTTTTGTACAAATAGTGTACTAAATCGATCGGATGAGTACAAAAAGAAAAATTTTTTATGACTAATTTAGGATGATTTTTTGTACATTATGACTAATTTCGAATTATTTTTTTTTTTTAAAACGGACTTATCCTCCCATGCAACTGGGTAAAACAGACATAGGACCCGACTTGCAAGCTGCACGATGGCGAGGCACTGGCGCCGAGGCCAGGTGCCGATCGATCGTGACACGACCACCGCGCTGCCCACTCCCCAGGAACACTCATGGCACACTATACTACCAAGCGCGTGTATTGGGAAAAGTGAATGAGAATCCATTGTGACCACATCTGATGATTAAGATGAACTTTTATTCGGAGTTACAAACACACCATTCTCAGGAGAAACGTGGATTTTGGTCAACCCCCCCAACCAAAAGTAAAAAAAGTAAAAGAAATCGCGTCGTCATCAGTGGAAAATCTCGGCGTTGACAAATTTTTGGGTGCATATATTTCTTTTTATTTGAAATTTTCCATCCACTTCGACCCCCTCCCCATTATACACGTAACGTCGACGACCCAACTGAGATGATCCACGAAAAATCGACTACTGCTTTCCACGTGGGAGGGGCTTTTTGCAAATTAGCCGCCATCAATAGTTTCATATTCCAAAATAGACAAATATCATTAGATGCAATCATTTTATCGGGTTTGCCTTAGTTGGACAGACATAAGATATCAATTTATGTTGATTGTCGAGGGGTAATGCTCGTAGGGTGGTCTGTTTTCAATTCTGAAGTCCATCAAAATGGCTTTTTACTTCACAACCACCACCCACTCTTACTTACCATTCTTATTCTTCCTTATCCAAAGCACTATTCTTACGACAATTGTTCACAAAGATTTTATTTTTTTTGGGAGAAAGTACAAGGAACCTTCCATTTGCATGGTGGAAAATTGATCAATTAGGTTTTATTAAGAAAAAGAGAAACAGATTGTACTTGTTTACATTAGAAGGGATGGCCCCATGTTCACCCACCATTGAAATAAATTACTGGGATTTAGGATGGATCTGAATGTTCTTTATTAGTATATATATATATATAGTCAAGGTCAAACTAGAAAATTCTTTCCTCATTTTGAATGAGAAATTTCTCATACAAAAAGCCAAATATATTTCTCGAACAATATACTTTGGCATCATGCCATATAAATATTTCAAAAGACTTTCTTACAACTTGCAAATTGCAGCCTTATGACTAAGAAAACGATCACATATGCAATGACCCAAAACATTTCTGGAACTTCCCGATTCAATTGGAATTCCCTACTCCGTTTTTTTTTTACTTGAATTAGATTGAAAAGGGAGGGAAAGTAAATTTGGCTTGTAGACATTTTTATTAATATTATTTGAACTTCATTGGGATACTAAATGGGCTATAGGCCCAATCTTGCCAATGATAATTGGGCTCTAGGCCCAATTCGAGGATCTTGTTTCAGTAATGTTTAATGAATGGAATTTTTTAATCCGCCAGTCTATCCATTTTTCTACGATTTTGATCTAGCAGAGATCATCGCAGCCTGTGATACGACCCCGACAGTAGGCGGAATATCCGGAATTCCGCGACCATCATGTTGTCTCCAGTTATGATACGTCGTCGAGTTTTCATGATTGAATATTGATCCCGATATTCGTTCGAATGGCTGAAACTTGCGAGCCAAGTGATCCGATGATCGACGTTTCCATCTGGATGTGCTGTGATCTGTTAATGCCACGTTGTGTGTTCGATTGTTGTGTTTCTGTCTGTGATATTTCGTGATGCGGGAGGATGGCTGAGCTGGAGAAGGGGCACATGACGAGAGAATGCGTGGCCGCTTCGGAGAAACGCATTGGACGTGTGGCGACATCTATGAGGACACGCCGGTGGACAAAGAGAGGGCGCGGACGTGTTTGAGAGGGTTGAGGAGGATATGAGGCTCTAACCCAAGAGGTTCATGAGAAGAGGTTCATGCACAAGGACATTGACGAGACCACTCCGTTAACCGATGTCAAGGGGCCAAATGTGTTTGTTCGAGAGAGCATAGGAAGAAATTGAGAGAAAGGATCTCAGCCGAACAGCAAGAGATGCATGGGGTGAGGAAGGACATCGACGAGAGAGCACACCTGTAGACGAAGTGAAGGCGCCAAATGTGTTTGAAAGAACAAAGGAGGAGATTGACGCCCTCGTCCAGATGATCGATCAAAAGAAAGACGCGAAACAAGGTTTTGTGCAGCTGCCTTTTCTTCATTAACCGACCGACTATCCGGAATTAGTGACGCTATTAGTGCTGACATACTTCTTGACAGAAGTAAGATTACGCAGCCAGCAACCATCGCCAATGGGCACGATTCTTCATCAGGTCGGATTTCCCTACCTTTGAGGTGTGGTCGAATTCTTTTGCAGTTTGACATGGCGTTACCTCTAGTACTTCAATGGCAGGAAAGAAAAAAAGGCATCCGATTTTATCAAGAAAGCGAAGGACGACAATTAAGATAAGATGCTCGCGAAGTTGTCGCCTCGGCACCACAAGAAAAGTTAAGGCGAGAACAACCAGGATGATAAGGGAACCCCTTTAAGCATGGTCAAGGCCCAAACATATTTGAAAGGGTGAAATGAGATATATGCACTCGTCGAGGTCATACATCAGAAGAAAGAAGCCAAAAGGGAGTCCCGAGCTGCAGCACCAGGTAGTGAGGAAGCGGGGCTCGGGAAAGGGCCATTTGCAGCCGAATATAATAGGCCAAAGATCAATAACAATACTTTGGTTTGTGTGTATACCTCTGAAAAGGATACTTGCTCCATGTTTCATCTAATCAGCCAACCATTCTTAGGTATCGATTCTCGTTGCTTCAGACCACCAGGATGCAACTCCGTTGCACTTATTAGCGAACAAATCCCAATTCCTCCCGAGGAAGAGATCAGAAAGACTGCAGAACAAAGCAATAAAGTCGGCCACAAACGCGCTGAAATGAAATTCAAGAGCTTAGGCAGACACTTACACAGAAGCATGATAGTAGTATTAGGGGAGGAACTCGTAGAAAAGATCATCAGTACTAATAAACAATAATTCAGAATGCGATGTCTTTAGCTTACCTGATTAGGTACAAACGACAGATTACATGGCCCGAGACGTGGTCGATCCCCCATACTCTTCGCTTGACAGAGGACCTGCATGAAAAAAATCCCATCATTCATCTATTTCTCATCCCAGCATAGTATTTCCAGCACTTACAAACAGTAGCCTTTGCTTAGAAAGGGCAACAATGATCATTACCCTACTGTACAAAAGTGCCACTGGAATAGCTACTGCAAATCTTCACCGCCCAGCAAAGAAATTGATAGTCTTTCACTGGTAGCTAATCTGATTGTTAGCCTCATAGTACTGGAAGACGATGAGGTCCTCTCCGACACACTTTCATGCATCTACTCATCACCTTTCCTTCCCAATACTAGCCAAAAAATCCAGAATCCTCAAGGATTTTGCATCGTCAGGCAAAATCGCATGACTTGTTTCCCCACTAGCCCCAAGGATATAATGGTTTCCACCAAACAACTTGATGCCAGCATTTCCTGAAAATATCGAGGGTAATAGCCCCAGTAGTGATTCGGATGTTGCCTTGATTGAATTGAAGCAATGATTGAGACTGAATTGAAGCAATGTTCGAGATTGGCACTTTATTTGAAATCATGCTGCAACTGACTAAGTTTCTGTTGGCAAAATTTGAACTGGCATCACCTGGGATTGGACCGTCAGTCGGTAAAGCCTTTCCCAGTGACTTCACATCCTCCAGAGGGGTGGCCTTTATAATTTCATTTTGGCATCACCTGGGATTGAACCGCCACGAGCGTGCTAGGCTGGACAGCGCGCCTATGCTAAATTTTCACCTCCATTGTCCATTCAGGTAATAGCTCAGAACTTGCCCGGGGTAACGGTGGTAAATCCAAATCTGGATCAAAGGTGCCGGCTACTCCCTCTGACTTGGGATTAAGTAAACTGGCAGGAATCCAAGGTGGCACACCTGGGAATGAAATTATAAAGGCCACCCCTCTGGAGGATGTTAAGTCACTGGGAAAGGCTTTACCAACTGACGGTCCAATCCCAGGTGATTACGGGCGAAATGACTGCAAGGCTGCAATACCTCAGAGAATGCAGATCTACAGATACGAAATGCTGCAGTAAATGAGGGCCGTCATATTTGGATAATATTTTTCCACTGTTAATTGCAAAGAATAAACAACAAAGTAACATTCTTTTGGCCATGTGCCAGCAATCACCTGCATCAAATAAAGAGATGTGTACCATGGATTTTGAGCACGGCATCATGGGAAAATTTGCAGTTTCCTCCCTGTAAAATCACAGGGCAGCGTGAGCTTAACATTTTGTGCCAGAAAGTGACACAATGATTTGTTCTATGCAGTAACTCCTAAAGAAAACCATTGTGTAGTTAAAAAGTATAAGCTGTTGAAAATGGCAAATCAAATTAATGGTTCTTTTCTATAGAATGAACAAAACCAGCACTTTTCACAAGAGTGGATTAGTCATACCTCTTAGCATTTCCTCTTATGAAAATGACGGCAAACCGCTACAGGTTTTGGCTTTGGTGGCAACATTGGTGGTAATTTCAGCCTAAAGCTCTCTGTTCTTCTCTGCTCTCTTCTTCTGCTTTTGTATCTGCAGCAATGACAATGTAACACAAAATGTAGTTAAGAAACTCCTGCTGACTATAATAATCAGCATCACACATCGGCCCTAATGTATATCAGATGATATGATAATAAAACGGAGAAATAGAACTGCAGACTTTTTTGAAGCGAAGGAGAATTTAAACAGAGGCAATGCCAGTATGCACCTTTTTTTCTCCTTTCTTTGCTCAGATAGGCAACTTCTCTTTAGCTTCTTGTCAATGCCGATGCCCTGTGGTCAACCAACCATCAGACAATGGTGAACTCAAAGGCACCAAAAACAATAGAGATTTGTTATTCCAAAATCTATTTGAGAGAGAGCAGACATAAGAGGGAAAAAAAGTTTCGAGGACCATCTGCAGAATATTCTAAGGACAATCCAAAGTCATGACTATGTGATGAGACATACCTTCTAACTGGCAACAGTGTGCCTCCCATGGAAACTCCATGAGCCAGATCTGCTTTGAAATTCCCTCCTTCCTTCATGCATCCTACTGACTTGACTTTTATATCTTCAACTGGAGGACAACAATTATTCCTTGCCACCAACTTGCAATGTAAAACTGATTGAGTTTCAAATACCGTTCTTCCCCCGTCACTTCTTGTGGCATCTTCCATACCTTTCAACGTGTTATTGCTCACTGAAGAAAGAGATTCAACCTGGAACACCTGTTTCAGGCTGTTCTTGACCGTTAAGATTTTTTAAGCTATGACATATTCAGACAATCACATTGTCTCAAGCTTATCCATTGCCATGTTCTCATGGCATGGTGAAAAATCCAATGGTGACCCTGTCCCTTCAACACGATAAAAAATTTCTCCTTCCTTAATTTCCTCTTTGTTGGTCTTAACAGTAGGGAAACCCAAATTCCCATTGGAAGAAGCCCAACACGGTGTTAAGCTGAGTTTCACTGCCCGCAAGTGGCGAACCAGTCCCAGACAATAAGGACTTTTCTTTCAGGCTCTGACGTACTTGCACAAGACCATTACAATGTGAAAGGAAGTCAACCTTTTCGCCGTAATTATCTGATGCCATTTGCAGATTATTGACAGCCATCTGTGCTTCTGCTTCCAGTTTCTGAAGGCCTGATTGCTGTGCCTCCACTGGAGCACTAATTCTGGCATGACCACCACAACAGAAGTATAAGCCTTCAGAAGCCTTTTCACTGCAGTCATCCACTTCTTATTGCCCCTTATCCGCGTTTGCATGTTCATCCAGCATCAGATGTCGAAGATCTGACTGTTTTACCGTACTAGAAGCATCAATGCCAGAAGAGTTCTTCACACCCATAGATACCTGCTTTGTCATCCTAACATCTGTCATAAGCAGAGTCTGATCATCCTCGAAAGTCATCCTCAGGTCATCATCCATCACAGCATCTTCCAGTTCAAATTCTTCCTTTACATCAAAAGGTTCAGGAACATCTGGCGTGAGTTTATCTACAACAACCAACCAACAGCCGCACCCGCACAGGGACAGGACTCGGACAAGGGCTTCGTAAGTCTCGCTCTGGAGGTGCCGCCTCCTGTGTGGAGGAGCGAACGCCGACACTCCTAGCGACAGGTCCTTCGCCATAAGAGGAGTGGCCCCGATGCCAAACTGTGACGGTGGTTATCATGCGACCGCTGAACGGCGGCCTTAGTCAGAAAGATCAAGGACTAATCGCGGAAACAAGAAAAAGTAGAAGGACCAAATTTAAACAAATCCGATTGAACTCTAAAAACTCTTTTTAACTAATAAAAATTATAAACTTATTTATAACGATGCTCTCATATAAACCTTTAGTTTTTGGTATTAAAATTGGCGAGTATAGTAATTCCAGAAAAATACGCTTTTTCTTAATAATGTACAATTTTTCTTTTTCGAACTACTTAAAGTGTTGCCTCATAAATACAACTTTTTTAACGAATATAATTAAATCATTTAAAGAAAAAAAAGGAAAAATAGAAATAGAATCGAGTATTTATATTTAAAATAAGGAATATTAATTTGACTTCTTTATTAAGAACGATTTTTATTGTACATTAATGAGAGATTAGATTAGAACCCTCCTAGGTTTTCGAGGGGATTTTAAGGGAGGGTCGGCCCAATATAAATATCCGCCTCAAGGTGCCTTCCGACATCCGCGCCTCTCTTTCATATCCCCCTCCCCGAAAATTCCCCGAATCTCAATTAGGGTTTTAGTTTCCTGTTCCTCCCTCCCCCCCTAACCCCAACTTCTCTACTCCAACTCGCGGCGGTAAAAGCCATGAGCAACGACAAGGACAACTTCACCATGGCCGATCTCGCCTCCGGTGAGTTCCCCATACCCCCTCCCCCGACGGCCACTTTTATTTTTTGGTTTTTGGTTTTTGGTTTTGTGGAGGCCAGTGCTCTGTTCGACCAAGTCGAATCTGTCAGTGGTGGTTGACTTTTTATCCCTGTTGTTTCAGCGCTCAACGACGACGATAGGGCCGGACTCGTCAGCGCCCTCAAGGTTAGTTGCCGTGGGTTATGTTTTGAAGTAGGATGGTGTTGATGGGGACGACGGAATTTTTTATGAATTGGATTATATTTGTTTTCTGATCCGGGGTTTTCTTTTCCCAAAGGAGGTGAAGGTTGAATTGACCGCTTTTGATTGTGTGTTCCTGTTTTGCAGAACAAGCTTCAGAACTTGGCTGGGCAACACGTGGATATGCTGGAGAATCTGACTCCCAATGTTAGGAAGCGCGTCGAGGTTCTCAGAGAAATACAGGCACGCTCTTTCTGTTTCTAAGGATTTGCTTTCTGGGGTTGGATTGTTTGATTTTTTAATCTGTCTGTTTACATACCAATTTCTTTTTGTGGATACCTTGTATGTTTTGGCTTTCGGCTATTAAAAGTTTTTCCGATTGATTTTTTTTTTCTGTCGAATCTGTTGTTGCAGGGCCAGCATGATGAGCTAGAAGCAAAGTTCCTTGAGGAAAGGGCTGCACTGGAAGCCAAGTACCAGAAACTTTACCAGCCTCTATATTCCAAGGTAATCGCTGCTCAGGTCTTTGCAAAAGTGCAGTCTGGGCAAATTATGTCTTGTGCATAAAGATAGTGCAGTTATTTTGTATGGATTTGTTGTGCTCGGAGATTAGATTGTGGTGCCATGTAAAATTGTTTCCCCCCCTTTTTAATCTGTTTCTCGTCATTTGTAGAGATTTGAAATTGTGAATGGTGTTGTTGAAGTTGATGGAGTTTCCACAGACACGGCCATGAACAATGAAGAAGATAAAGCAGAGGATGGTAATTTGAATCTTTGTTGGGTAATGCCTCGTGAAAAAGTAGTCTAATTGTATGAACACAAATTTCTCGTTGCAGAGAAAGGAGTCCCAAATTTCTGGCTCACAGCAATGAAAAACAATGAAGTGCTGTCAGAGGAGGTGAGCCTTTCCATGTCCCATGGATTTCCTTGAATTGACCTTTGAATTTTATCTAATGATGTATGTCCCTGTCCTTAGATTTCTGAGCGCGATGAAGGAGCTCTGAGGTACCTCAAAGACATCAAGTGGAGCAGGATAGATGATCCTAAAGGCTTCAAGCTTGAATTCAGCTTTGATACTAATCCTTTCTTCAAGAACACCTTATTGACTAAGATCTATCACATGATCGATGAGGATGAGCCGATCTTGGAAAAAGCAATAGGGTAAGTATTTCCTCCTCTGTTTTATCATTTCATGTTATTCCCTAAGTCCCCTAACTTTGGGCAGAGGTACTTCCCTGTTCAGTTTATAATAGCTGAAACATCATTTTTTTTTTCAGAACGGAGATTGAATGGTATCCCGGAAAATCTTTGACACAAAAGATCCTCAAGAAGAAGCCCAAGAAGGGGGCAAAGAATGCGAAGCCTATAACGAAGACTGAGAATTGTGAGAGCTTTTTCAACTTTTTTAATCCACCTCAGGTTCCTGACGATGATGAAGACATAGATGAAGAAATTGTACGTGACTTATGTCCCTATGAACTTTGGTAACCTCCTTTGGCCTTGCCTTATAATGTTTTTGCTCGATGCAGGCAGAGGAACTTCAAAATCAAATGGAACAGGACTATGATATTGGGTACGAATATCTAATTTCTTATTCGCCATTGATCTTTGAAAACCTATAACTGACGGGATGGATCAGTGGTTATGGAAAAGTTAACTAGCACAACTTGTCAGGTAGTATTTGTGACCAGTTGCTGTGGAACTTATTGTTGAGGATCCCTTAGCTATTCATTATCGCTATCATTATCTTCACAACTATAAATACATATTTTAATGAATATATGTCGTATAATTTGTCACCAATGTATCTTATCCAGCAGATGAAGGCTTGATTATTGTTGTGTATTCATTTCAATGGCAGATTGTTAGGACTTCATTTTTACTCAAGTGCTGTGTTCTCTTTCGGCAGTTATCCCTCATTTTTCGAGTTCGTGACTTTGCAGGTCGACTATTAGGGACAAGATCATTCCCCATGCAGTGTCATGGTTTACTGGCGAGGCTATTCAGGGCGATGAGTTTGAAGATCTTGAGGATGATGATGAGGATGAGGACGAAGATGAAGATGAAGAAGAGGATGAGGAGGAAGAAGACGAGGATGAAGATGACGAAGAAGAGGAGACTAAGAAGAAGAAAAAGGTATATGTGCTTCCTTATCTTATCTTATCAGTCTCCTCCATGTTTGATGAGATACTAATTCCTTACTTTCAACCATTGTCATTGATGCAGCCATCGTCTGGGCACAAGGTATGGAAAGAAGTTTGATTCTTTCACAGCGTTACGAACTTGGCTTAAGTAGTACTTTCAACTGGGTCTAACTTTGGCTAGTGGAATGCTGCAGAAGGGTGCGAGGGCAGCTGCTGGGGATGGTCAACAAGGAGAGAGGCCTCCTGAGTGCAAGCAGCAGTAATTCTTCACTGTGGCTCTCCTGGATGGAAGGACCACTCAAATGGTTATGTCATGTCAGTTAGCATCAAGTTGAAGATTTGGATATGGGGGAGAGAAGAGGATTGGGGGGTTTGGGTTGGGTCTTTCTTTTTTTACTTCTATTTTATTTTTTCTCTTCATTTCATTCGGGGGAGAGGCGGTGGGGTTGGGGGATCTGCAGTTTTGGGTTATGCATGGATGCCTTCCTTTTCTTTCTATCAGCTAAATTGGGTCTGTCAGCAGCAAATGTGGTTGGTGCAAGGCTTGATATTATATGAGTCTTATGTATTTTGTATTCCTTTTTACTGTCAAGAGGAGTCTTTCAGGGGGACAACATCAGGAACAATTTGTATCCTTTGGAATATTTTATAGTGAATTTGATCTGTTCGTTTATGCTGAAAAGCGGCTTTGGGCAACTGTCTGGTAGTTTGCTATGATGCTTGGGTGTGGAAGCTCTGACAGCCAAAACATCCGGGCAAGTCCCCTGATGTGTTTATGGGACTTCCCCTGGATGAGCTGATAATCCTATGTGCGCGTGAGTTGTCCGGAAGACTGGTGTGCTCACGGCAAAAGGGCCGGAGGAAGAAGACAAAAGTGAATAAGGTGTCTTAAAGATTGGAGGAAATGAAATGAGCAATCCAAAGGCATTGACATCGTCTTGTCTCCTTTGTTGTCGCCCTTTATTTGGGCTGCTCTGGTGTGTCGTCAGGTTTTCCTGGCAGTGGATTCCTTAATTTCTTTTGGTATTTAGAATTTCGTTTCCTAGGCTAACATACTTGATAAGCAGAGAATCTATGGACACATTGTTGGCCTGGGTGGTCTCTTTTCATGACTAACGGAATCCTTCATTTTGGTCGAAATTGTCAGGATTTGGTGGCCCTGCTGGGGTCACTTGTGACCGCAAATGCCCTGGTGCTTTTGAGCTAAGATATTCAGGAGATCAGACTTATGAAGAAAGGCGAGGAGGTAATATCTCCTATCTCATCTCTGTACCCCTGAGCTGAGTGTGGGGACACAGTAAACCCGGGGAGAAGAAGCTCATTGCTAAAAACAGACAACAAAGACGAGACCCGGGTGGGGGGTTGCTGGGAAAGTAACTTGAGAAGAAGTGGTTTCTTCATAGACGACCGAGGAGGAAGCAGCATCCGCTGATTGTCCAGCCCCCTTTTGGTCACTCCTTTTGTCCATTATTCGTGGTCATCCTCCGAATGTAAAGAACCCAACGGCGTAGCCTCAGTTCATGTGGCGACGGACGGTTCTATGGGAGGGACTCCGGGTCGCATAGTTGCCATATGTCCTCCCTCCGTCTGCTTATGGCGCACCAATGTTGGTCATTGTTCAGGTGAGTCTTCAAATGCAACAACATTTGCGTATCGTGTTTTATTTAACACAACAGGAAATGTAATATAATGTAAATTTCTGAGAGAATAGAACAATCATAATAGAGAATTTACTTTTAAAGGGAGGGAGTAATGAAAGTCATTGACGTAACGTTGTTCTAGAAATGATGATGAATTTAAAAACATTATCTATCTAATTTTTCTAGATTATAAATTTCTAAATGTTGTAAAGTCTGTGTGGAACAGGAGGACAAGGATGGTTGGATCGGTCAACGTAGTACGTGGTTTTTCCCATGCCCATGTTTACCAGCCCTCCAGCAGGACCTGCAACCAATGTCCTCCTACAAGTACGACCAGGGGATGCCCTAATCGGAAGGCGTTTCTCAATCCAAGCGCCATCGCATCCAACAACCCCTTCTCCTGTAGAGTAAGCGTGTTGGCAATGGCGGCACCCGGGAACAGAACCGCGACGGGTGAGAGAGAACCCCGCTGGAGGATCCCCCAATTGGAAATTGTGCATCCGAAGTTCCTAAGGTTTTGATCTTTTTGGGTATTTGTGATTGCAGGAGCGAAGGGGGAGGAGGAGCCCAGGAAGGTCGTGGTCATGAACAAGCATGGGGAGAAGCTGGTCGGGTTGTTACATGAGACCGGGTCCAAGGAGATTGTTGTCCTCTGCCATGGATTCCGGTCTAGGAAGGTCTTTTTTCTTTCGGATTGACCATGTTTGAGTCCCATTCGTTGCTTGCTTGGGTAAAAGTTTTATGAGTTTTGGATCTCCCTTCATCCTTGTTCTGCGCAGGAAAATGCTGTCATGGTGACCGCGGCTAATGCTCTCGAAACCAAAGGCATCAGTGCGTTCCGTTTTGACTTCGCCGGAAATGGGTACGTTCGATGCTGATAACTTGGGTTTATTGCCGGCATTATGGTTTTTGATCCAGCGCCGAGTAAGTGCATTGCAGCTGCTGGCCTGCAGTATTTTAGGTTCGGTCATTTTCATCTTAGCAGATTTGGTTTGCTTTATCATTTTTTTTTTGTGGTGTTAAGAACTAAGCTGGGGAAGTTCCATTGCTTCTCCTGGTCATTTGTTAGTCTTGATTTTTGCTCTCAGGGAGAGCGAAGGAACATTTCAGTATGGAAACTATTATAGAGAGGCCGATGACCTTCGTGCCATTATTGAGCACTTCAAAGGAGCGAATCGGGTGACGAAAGCCATACTTGGGCATAGCAAAGGTCTGGTCGTAACAATCCTCTGATCTATGAAAGGAAAAATAAAAAAGGAGCGAGAAAGTTATTCTTTTTCTGGTCGATATTTAGTTCTCTACGGCTAGGGACGACTTCTCCTGGGCATAAGGAAAAAGAATATCCTCTTTACAAATCTGTCGTGTTGCAGGGGGCAATGTAGTCCTCCTTTATGCTTCAAAGTTTCAAGACATCGAAGTGGTAGTAAATGTTTCTGGTCGATATAATTTAAATCGGGGGATTGAAGAGCGCCTGGGAAAGGACTACATGGAGACTGTAGAGAAGGTCGGGTTCATCGACGTCGAGAGCAGACAAGGTAGTTGCAATCATCTTTATGGAGTGAGGATTTAGTAACATTGTTTGGATCGGCTTTTTGGTTAGCTAGTAGCGGGTATTCAATTATATGTCACACCTTATGGTTCTACTCTGGTGATGGTTTTGAACGGTGTTTTGTTTTGTTTTTGCACGAGAAGGTGTCTATCGTGTGACCAAGGGAAGTCTGATGGATCGCTTGAGCACAGACATGCATGAAGCATGCCTTAAGATTGACAAGAGCTGCAGGTTCAGAGTTTTCTTTTCTTGTATTTTGAAGCTAAGCTGCTTCTTTAGGCATCGATCCAAAATTTACGACCACATACTTTTAATTGCAGGGTGCTGACTGTTCATGGGACTGCTGACGAAATCATCCCAGTCGAAGACGCTCAACGATTTGCCGAACTCATTCCTAGCCATGAGCTGCACATCATCGAAGGCGCTAACCATTCCTACACTTCACACCTACCTGAGCTAGCCTCTACCATCACGAACTTCATATAAGGCGGCCCTGGCATGTCCTTAGCCACCGTGGCAATAATCGACATTTTGAGGATGTAATAGTCTTGCCATCCGGTCTGTGACATATCTTTATTTTACTGATAGATTATACTAACATGATATTGAATTAATAAATTATATGTCATCTTGGATTATCGATTCCTTGTTACGTGAAGTATTTTAGGCAGTGGCTATTGAAAATGTTGTGGCCGGGTGATAAAGTGTTCTTGCGATCGAACATCAGTTTCCTGTTTCTGAATGTATCCCATTTCGACCCGAAATGCTTCGTCCAATCTGCTTGAGACACGTAGTTGGGGAGGTACTGTTTGATCTTGATGTTGTTGTCCTCGCAGAAGCGGATCACCTCTTCGGTTTGATAGTCGAAAGGCTACCATTGATAGAACCCGCTTGAATGCAGGAATGCTACCATGTAGAATACATCCTTTCCTGCCTTCACCGGAGACATTCAGTAGTCCCATCTAGTTCAACGACTTAATTGCTTGTGCGGCATCGGTGGTAGTTGGTTCCCAGTTATATTTAGGGTGAAAGAGAAAGAAGGTTTTGTACTTGTTACGATTCATTGGGTCGACGAGGAGGGATCCTGTAGTGATTTATTCTTGAGGACAATGCTCTTGAACACCCCGATATCGCAGCCAGCCATCCTAGAACTCGGCATGAAAAGATCCAGCCACGGATGAGGCATGTCCCATAGACCCTGTGATTGCAGCTACAAAACATTTCTCTCGAATGCAAACTCCGGCACGTAGTTCAAACCCTCTAATAAGATCTTCCCAATCTGCAGGTTAAATCAAGCCAAGCAGTTGCGAGATCACGTTTAATATCAGAAGAAAAACTGCATGGTACGGCATGACTCTGACTTGATTTTACCTGGTCGACAGAACGTTTGGTCTGTCTGTTGTAATACTTGATGAGTTTGATGCTGTAGATTAGTCCTCCGTTCTCAGTAATTAATGGCATTATTCACGCGCCGGTCGTCCATGTAGTAGTAGTCATCGAGTTGAGTCTTGTGCATCAGGGTGCAGCCCCTCCATGTAATCCGGCACTGTTATTCCTTCCTCTCTCCCAATCAAACACTCCTGATCTCTGCTGAAATCCGAGAAATTCGTATAAAGCATCCGAATCCATTTCGCCTTTGAGATCGAACAACGAACAAAGGCCACGAAACTTTAACGAACCAACATCCGTGTCGAACAAAGAAATCCGGACGTTCTGTCACTTTACTTACTCTCGTGGGAGCACGACTGAGTCCTCCAAGGTCGGCATAGAACAGGCTGGGCTTATCCGCTTTCGAACATGTTACTAATTCACCCTTACCTGCACATTAACATATCAACATCGTAATCTAATCGCGTCCCATGCTCTCGGACCTCCCGTACAATGTCTCCGTCGAAGCCGCGTTTATGGATTCCGGGTCTGAGCGAGAAGCTCGCGTGCGATGGAGAGGTTAAAATTTTGAGGGGGCCAAAAGGATTGGAGTAAACTAATAGTGGTGACCCCAAACTAAATGCTCATGAATATCATCGTCATCGTCATCATCATGATCACGAGACATGAGGAAAAAAAGATGTAAATCTTCTTCATCTTAATTTGTCGAGGGATAGAGAATTGAGTTTAGTATATTTCACTTATTAATAGATTTGACCCTGACCTTTTAGTTAATATCAATACCATTTTCATGTCTGGAAAATCTCTCTGTATTGGATTTTCCTCATGGGATTCAGTCAATTGAACTCAACGGTCCTGATTTCCTGCGAGTGTCAATTCTTTCGTGTGTTTTAGCTATATTTTCTGAGGATTTTTTTAATTAAATTCATCCTTTTCATAAAAATGTATACACATATAGTTTTGTCTATTAAACACGAATAGTCTTGCTGATTTTTTTATGGTATTATTATTGTGTTAATCGAGATTATGTTAGCTTCTTGAAGTGGTAGCTCTTTTACAATTTACATAGTGTTAGTATGGTTTTGATGATGCCATACAAAAGATAAACTTTTGCCGTGTAGAAGGTAAGCTTCTACTACTCTGTAGAAGGTTAACCAACATGGACAGTTGAGCCTGTTCCGGGCATTGACTCATTGAGAGAGCAGACGAAGACTAAGAAACCTATCGAATAGCACGTGAGATCCACTACTTAGAATACGCTACCCCCTTGTCTTCGATTATGCTCGTTCTACTTTGAGGGGGCGATCGCTCCTTTGAGGAGACGAGATTCCACTATGAATATGATCCCACCACGTGAAACTGATTCAACAACAGCCATTCTTCTTCCAAGAGAAAGAAGAGCATTAGGCGAGCAAACCCCCCTAGTCCAGTGTCAGAGGGTAAGAATAAGTAAGGAAAACGAATTATTTAAATTAATCATCTAATTATTTAAATACATTCTTATGTTATTATATGTTAATTAAAATGTTTTTAAATATATTCTTATTTCCATATGAGTTGATATACTTTCAGAAATCACTCTAGATGTAAGGTTCTGCTAACTGATTTGGAACTATCCAACGGTCATTTAATCCTTCTTCTTGCATCTAAACACGTCCAGATTCATTATGAATCATGGCAAATGACAACCCATCTGACTATGGACGCTCTCCATACCTGTCTGTATCCAGAAGGTCTACCAGTCACTTTTAGAAACCGAGATTATCTGATTTCCATTTACAGAAGCCTGACAGATCTTATCTGTCTAAATCTTCTGCAAGCCCTATCTCTTAGGATCATGAACACAATCATGACCAGATGGCATGATTGATCTTTAAGTGATACGGAGCATCTCTCCCAATGGGGAATGTTTTATTTGGCTGATATTTTGTTTCCATGTTTTGCTGAAACTTTCGTCGGCCAATGTACATTCTGTAAATATGTATTTCTATTATGTATAAGATAGGACCATTTTGTTAGATAAAAAAGTGGAGGACTTACGTGTAGAGTGAGTTAGCTTGAGAGACTTGTGAGTTTTCATTCTCTTTGGGGTTGAGCATTCGGTTGCAGAAGGCTGGTGCCCAAGGTACTAGCTAGACCGGACGTGAGTGAGGTCGCGAAGGATCTGGCTGCACTGTGGCATGGCGGACGCGCATCGGGCTTAGGGAGCAGTCGGGGTGTATACGTGCCAAGGCAGTGAGAGAAGAAGGGCCGCGTCTGGAGGAATCTGGTGAGGTACTAGTATTGGTTGTTTTGTAACTGGTTTGCTCGTGTGTGCAAAAAGCAGGTGTCCATGGTGTAAGCTGTGCCGGGCGTGAGTGAGGTCACGAAGGATCTGGCTGCACTGTGGCGTGGCGGATGTGCATCAGGTTTAGGGAGAAGTCGGGGTGTATACGTGCCAGGACAGTGAGGAGAAGAAGGGCCGCGTCTGGGAGATTCACGGTGAGGCGCTGTCATTTGTGTTTATGTAGAAAGGATGTACCTACTGCAGGCTTTAGAGAAGCCCCACGGGTGCTGCCTGCTTCTGGAAGTCTTGGTGAGGAGCAAAGCGACGGGGAAGCCTTAGTGAGGAGCCAAGCGGGTTGTGGAACCGTCGGAGGGAAAATCCACCATTGGACAAGGGGTTGTCTGCCTGCTTAGGGCCACTAAGTGTTTGCGTGGAGCTGTTACGTTCTACAGAACCCCAACCACAGAGATTGTGGGGTTAGTCACTGTCTTCAGTACAAAACCTAAACTAGAGAGTTTCTAGAGTTAGCCACATATCTCTGTGAACGACCCAAAGGGTTACTGATCACAACCTATCGGGTTTCTATGAGTAGAAAAACTGAAGGGCTATCCGCATCACCTTCTAAGTATCCTAGCACCTTCTGCTAGTACATCATTTGTGGAAAAGCCGAAGGGCTATCTACAATACCCTCTGAGTGTTTTATTTCTTTTGTCAGTCTTGTATTCGCTATAAGTGTTCAACAGTGAATTCCATCCTATAAGGGTGAAGAGGAGTAAGCAATTACCAAACCACTATAAACCTTCCGTGTCTCATTTACTTTTAGCGCAAACGGAAAAGCAAATTAACAGATACAACGCAAACGTCTGAGCAGAGACTCCAAAGGTCATGCATCAAACATCGTACGCTACAGAAACCAATCAGGTTATGGAGTTGTTTTCCAACGATCTAGTTTTTGCAGATAATTTCTTGGTAGTGCAGAAACCTACAAGGTTCTGTGACAACATTCTGCTACTATAAGTATCTTTCAGATCTTAGAGCAGGCATTGCTAATCACACTTAAGGTGGTCAGATTTGTAGAACCTTGATAGCAGAAGCATCAACCTTCTGCATCAACCTTCTACTACTGCAGAAACCTTCTAAGGACTGCATAATCATATCTTAGATCAGATTTTGTTTGGTCGTTCTCTCATCAAGAAGTTCACTTCAGGGATCTGCTGTGTATAATGGTTCTGTAACCTACAGAAATCTAACCTTCCGCTGCTGGGTTCTATTAGTTGTAAAAAAGTTTTTTACACTAATTCACCCCCTCTTAGTGCCATTGTTACACCAACACATAGTCACTTAAAAATTTCCAAAAAATAAACTAGTCATTATTAAACGTCGTATCTTATTTATTAATTTAATAGTTTAAATGGTATAAAATTTGATATAGAGCTTAATAAAAGTTCAAATTAAATATAAAACTAATGAATAGTAACTAAAAAAATAAAGAAACTCATGACATAGGAAATGGCTAAATACCAATTATCAACAATTTGTTTTTTTTTGAAGTAAATGTACATCATAACTATTTCTTTTATGGGTTAATGCCTAAAGGGTTTGACTCATTTAGGAAATGAAACACGAATTTAGAACCCCACCCACAATTCATATGTCACAAAATTAAGGGAAAGAAGAAAAGGGGGAAAAGAGCTTGGAAAAGAAAGAAGTTCGTTTCAATCATTTACGGTCTGTGTTTGGCTGAAAGAAATGATCTCCTCAGAAACGTAACAAAAAGAGGAGAGCATGATTATTTTAGGAGGACGAAGCCCATCAAAATATATGGTAATGATAAGTGGCTTTTTAATTTTTTGACAAAATATACGATAATATCATAAATTATGCCATAAGTTTCTGTTTTGTCAAAATTTTTTTTTACTATACAATATTATAACTTTTTTTAGAGTTGTAATTTTTTGTGGCCATTTGACGGATTCCGTCGAATAGTAACAATGGCTAACGTCATTTCCACGTCACCAGTCCAGTCACACATGGGTATTTCCGTGCCTTGGATCCCATCGAGACCCAATGTCAGGTTCTTTGAGGGCAAACGTGTCATTGGTTTCGTTCCCCGTAACGGCAACCACATGCCCTGTGGCGGCCGCGAGCCCTGTTAGGAGGAGGAAGAGGACTGAGGGATTGTCGCAGGCATTTTCGGTTCGTCGCGGGCCTTGGAGGAGGAGGAGGTTGTTACGTATGTTAGTTGGAAGGGAATAGGAGGGAGGGGACGACGAAGAAGACGAGGGAGGAAAGTTGTCTCTCTGTTGTTCCGGCGGGGAGAACAAGACAAAAGAGAGAGAGTCAACCCCCAAATCTGGATCCCGCCTCAAGTGCCTGCTGCACAACCCCTATGGCCGGACCCTCGTCACCCTCGCATATCATCTTCCCTCAGTCTTTCGCATCTTGAGGCCGCGATTAGGGCAGAGATTTGGGAAGAAAGGAAATGAAAAAAAAATAAAAACCCGTCTTTGGCCTCCCGGTGCGCGTAAGAAATTAAATGGATGGGTAGGTGAAAGGTGGGTGAGACGGTCGACACGGACACCGTTAATTACAAGTCATGGTGATAGTGATAATATTGTACAGTAAAAAAAGATTTTGACAAAACAGAAAATAAAACCATAGTTTATGATATTATCATATATTTTGTCTAATTTTTTTAATATTTTATCTTTAAATTTATATGACTACCAAACTTTTAGAAAGTTTAATTTGGTCCCTATAAACTAAATTTTCGTGCTTAGCCCACCGGTCACGATTACTTTCAGCCGTATCCCCATAATAAGAAATTATTTGCGTGTCGATTGGGCAAGAAACGTAACAAAACGAAAAATGAATGTAATGACAGAAGAGGGCTTAAAAGGTTGGGGGGGGGGGAGGAAAGATTTTGGTGGGTCTGCTAGTTGGGCGACAAGAAACGCTTTCCTTATCTCTTTTTTATTTGACTCCTGTCGGCCAGCTGGAGGCAAACATGAGATTCTAAAACTATTACATAGACTTTTACTTCCATCGGTTCGGTATCTTCCCATCGAGACTCCGTCGTCTACTTTTTAGGCACAAAGAACATTCTTTACCATCTCGGTTTTGTCCTAATTAGCATGATGCATCATGCTTCTCATTTGAAGGTTGATGATATATCGAACACTGGTCCGACCCGATACGAGCAACGCTATTGAGCACGACGGACTTTTACGTACTCGTGTCGAACACAAGTTACATGAACGACGTTCAGTTGAAAATTCTCTGGCCAGGAGACAAGATCGTCTTCGGGTCGAACTTAGCTTTCGCCCTCTGAAAATTCACCAGTTTCGATCCGAAATGCTTCTTCCACTCGTCCCGGGCATCGTACTTTGGGAGATACTGCTTGGCTCCCATTCCCGATTCCTCGCAACAACGGAGAACCTCCTCGTTCTGTAAGTCGAAATCCCGCCAGTCGTCGGGTCCGCTCGATTGTAGGAACCCCACCGTGTAGAACACGTCCTCGTCTGGTATGACCGCAGACATCCTATCGTCCCATCTGAAAAAATGCAATTGGAAAACGTGTTTTCTTGTTATAACATTGACGACGGATCGAAACGAAACAATAATGAAAGGAAAATTGACCCCGAGGAGTTCCCTACTTGTTCTTGTTCATGGGATAGATTAGGACAGGTCCCGAGGTAATGTTGTTCCTCAGGATGATGTCTTTTAGAACGCGGACATTGAAGGCAGAAATACGAGACTTGGGCACGAATAGATTAAGCCACGGATGAGGAACCTCCCACGATCCCTGTGATCGAAGCTTCAACTCGCCATCTCGTACTCTATTCAGGAATTCAACATAAGAGACATCCTTTTGGAATCTAAATTTTGGGACATAACTCAGCCCTAGTAGCAAGTCCTCCATCACCTGCATCAAAATTAATGTAACGGATGCAGCATTACCTTAAATCCGGTTTGCATAAGAATAGAATGATACCTTGTCGACAAAACCCTTGGTGCTATCATCGTAATATTTTGCCACTTCGAGACAGTAGACGATGTCATTTTTCGTAATGAGGGAAACGATTCGGGAGCGATCCGAGGCAGGAAAGAATGAGGATCTCCAATTATTCGGAGAACCGTGGTGCATTAACACCGCACCTTCCTGATAGTCCAACGCTGTTTCGTCGTACCTTCCATTGATCGCGATCAAACGTTCTTGGTCACGTGTGAAAGCCGAGAAATCGCAATACAGCAGCCGCGCCCAAATAACCTAAAGCAAATCGCCAAACAAAAACTTCAAGCTCTCCCGAATATACTATAATTAGGACACGTACGAAAGAAAAAAAGTAAACAAAAATTACTTTCCACACCCTTTGAGGAGCTGGTTCTAGTGCAATTCTTGCTCTGGTTATAATCCCAAACTGTCCAAGGCCTCCAAGCACTGCATAAAACAGGTCTCGGTTTCGTCGTGCCGAACACGTCGCGAGTTCTCCTGTACCTAAACGAACAACATGTAGACCAAAAGAATTAGACGAAATCTTTACAATCAAGTAACCCCATTTCATCAAATAGACCAAAGTAGTACAGAACTATTTAGATGTAAATTAATAATTGCGATTTGATCATGTTTATTTGACGTTGATTTGACCACGTTGAGAGGTCGGGTGGCGACTGTGGATGTTTTTTTTTCTCTTCTAGAAGAAAGGAGGCAAAAGTGTGTTCATACCAGTAATAACATCCATCTCAAACACGTTGCTAATTTGAGGGCCGTATCGGAACGTCGACCCGCTTATCCCGGCATTGGAGAGCGTCCCGCCAACTGTTAGGTACAAGTAGTCCGTCCATGAGACAGGAGTAAGCCCGTGTTTCAATGTTTCTTGCAACACGTCGATCCAGAGCGCCTCGCCCCCGACATCGGCGTAATTACCAAGTGACTTCCGCTGCGAGACGGATACCGACACCCGACCGCCGCGTGCATTCTCATTTGAACTCAGCGCGGACATCTCGACGACGATTCCGTCCCTTGCTGTCGCTTGTCCTCTTATGGAATGACCATGCCCCCTCGCCGTAATGGTTAAATTTTTCAGGGGAGACGAGTCTTCCTTCCCGTCATGGACAAATTTAACAAGGGTACGTATATCCTCAACAGAAGAAGGGAGGAAGACCGCCAGAGGGTATTCCCTGACCATGTTCCCGAAGTCGGTGGAGGCGATATTTAGCGTGTGGGGGTCGATGTGAAGCTTACCGGCGATCGAGAGGGAAGAGAGTTTAGGAGGAAGGGAAGTTGTCCCGAACCCTTGCTTGGATCGTCCGACGGATGATAGCAATTTGTTGATGATGATTAAGGTCACGACAAACTGCAAGGAAGTGGCAGGGCGGTTCTCGACGGCCATTTTGGGAGGCAAAAAAAATCGAAACGGGGTCGAGTGGAGATGCCTAAGGATCGTGGTGTTGCTATGGCGACGAGGAAGCGGAGAGATGGTAGGATTGTGAGTGCTTTCTTATACAAGGGAGAAAGTGGTGAAGAAGGCAATTTAAGGATATATCTTTTGTCTATGGGAGTCGTCATGGTTCAAGATATAGAAAAGCTCGTTAGTCTTCAAGTATTTACAGCCAATACGACTGTTCCACTGGGCGGCCAATGGTTTTGCGATACCGAAACTTAGGGTTAAGAACATCAAAAGTTTTTTTTTTTTTTTTTAGTTATGTAACATCAAAAGTTTTAATTCCTAGTATATAATAATTTAAGCTTCAATATGACATCGGAGCGGTCGTTAGTTCAAATATCAGGCATGTAAAAAATCGTAGGTAAAAAAGCCTGCCTCGCGCAAAAAAACCCGAAATCTCCTACAAAATGCTAGCCTGGGTTCAGGGCGTGTTGAACTATACGTAAGCCTCCTACATCTTCTACGTATGTATTTGTTCAGGTGGGAGACGTATAAAAAAGCTGATGGATATACTAAATCGTAGTGCAGACCCCCGAGAAGCATAAAAACCATGAGAAATTCGAGAATCGTCTCTTCAGCTTTTGAAGCCATATATGAATACTGGATATGGATAGTAAGTAGTTTTGGAACGTAACGTAAGTCTCACTTTTCGTACAGGAGGAAAAGGAAACAAAACGAAACCACCGACGAGGTGCAGGGAATCGAGAAAAGGTTACTCTCTTTTTTCCTTTGGGGGGGTTGGAAATTAACTTGTGATGGTTTAGGGGGGTTGTGCATCATGACATGACCCTTGCTTACTACATTGGCATCTCAGCAGGGCTGTGGAATCTGTTTGGTTTTTTACACATTCAAAAAGAAGAAGAAGAAGATGAGGAGGAATGTGGTTGGGGACAACCCTACACAAACACAGACACACTTTGCCAGGAATCATGTCCTCAAATGTCAAACTTGGGAAACAGCGTTTCAAACCCACGTGGGAGGATAGTGTGGACTCAATTTTGATCTCATTCGGACTTCGGCTCATGGAACGATGAAATTAGGTTCTGAATGGGAAGAGGTGCGTGGCGAATATCTGGTTCGAACTAGTGCTCGTAGAGAATTCAGGTACTAACTACGTTGAGAGGACCGAAGCAATCGAGAGGATGAGACCACCTAAAGATAAATTCAGAGAACTCTTGTATTGGCACATTGACGTATATTAGAATACAGCCTCTACCGTGTAAGTTGAGGACAATCGGTCAAAGAGACAAGGATACAAGCTGCTCGAAGTATCCAAACTACTTGAAGACATAAGTCGCTCGAAAGCACGAGCTGGGCGAGGACGCGAACTTTTGGAGGTCACAATCTGGTCAAGAGTCCAGGCAAAACGAGGACAACTGAATAGACACGATCTTTAATGCACGCCATGTTGACAACCACCTTGATGATTAATGACTGGAAAAGTCATGTCATTAAGTGTGCATTAAGAGCTATAATGTGCAATAGTACGGGTCCTTTAGAATTCTTAGCATTATGCATGAGAAATAAAATCACTTGTTCGGTGAATCTCATCTTAGTTTTAGTTAGCAATCGCATGGGAATGACATCGACGAGTAGAGTGAGTATCCTTCTCAGCCTCCGATTCCGTTATCACTTTATCGTCATTGGTGTCAGGCATGCGTGCTTTGCCTCCTTCGCGATGAGCTTGAAACACCCACTTCATGTTCTCACTACCGATTAGGGAGTTCAACATCAATACCCTTGGAAATATAAATAACATAAGATGCATATATTCTCTTTTGAGAACTTGACACCTTATTCGTCCTCGTCCGCGTTCCCGTCGAGACTTTGGCCAGGAACATATCACCAACCTTTATCGATTTTGTCGACAAATCGACTGTTGATCACATTTACACGATTCACTTGAATCTCCGCGTTCATCGACAAATATTATCTGGCATGGGTGATGGATAACAACTCCAACAGATAGCCGCCAAACTCCGCACATCCCGAGGTCGTGTAATAAAAAATAAAAACAGGGGGTTCATCAATGCCGACGCTGCTTGTAAGCAGGGGGACATATCGATTGCGGGATCCCAGAATAACCTAATTATTAAAAGGGCGGCTGGGGCTGGGTTATTGCCCCCGTCCGTGTGATTGCGCACGGTTCCACATTTTACACGCCCTAAAAGCCGTTTTGTCTTTTTCTTTTATCCCACTTTCCTTGCAAAAAAGGAAACCCTAACTTTGCCGATTGTAAAAAAGGAATAATTGGTGTTAATTGGCTATGAGATCCTGCGTATCTTTCTTTATTAGGGGATGAGATCTAATGGCCCATTTCCTTATTGGTTCTATTCCCATCTCATCCTTCCCTTCATCTTTTAAAGTTAAACACACCAATTTTTTTTTTAATTAATTCCCTTTCTAGTCACACGGTATTTTTTTATCCATTTCTATTTAATTCTTTTCGAAATTCTATTCCGAAAACCAAACATAATATAAAAAGAACAAAAACAAACCATACTACATCCACCGCTTTCTTACTCTCTAAGTCGCATGTCTGGACCGGCCTTTATGATTGCATTCCCCCTCTTTCCTCGACACACTAACTTTCCAAATTAATTATAAAATTGATATTTATGTATTATGAGAATCACATCCCTTTCACTCTCCCTGGTTCACATGGGTATTTTGCCTCGCATTATGTGAAACTATTTTTGGCTCATGCAAAAGAACCAATCACATCAGACAGTGAGAAATCTAGGGTTTAATATTACCCTTTCCATTTTTTTTCTTTTACTTTATTTTTCCACCAACTTGCGAGTAATGGGCGGTGGACAACAAGAACAGGGACCCGGGGGGGGGGGGAGGGTGTTTAATCATCATCACGAAATTGTCCTAACAACATCTTAAATTTTATAATAATAAGAAGAATGATGATGATGATTTACCAGGACCCGCTAACCAAAAGTAGCATGAAAAGAAAACATATATAGAAGCTACATATGCATATGTCTATGTATGTATATATATATATATATATAAACATCCGTTGTCTGTCAAAGTGTTCTCACAGTGGCATTATGATGACACTCACGTCTACAATGATATTCATGATTTGCGGGCGATAATCCTAAAACATTCATCATCACATTCTCCATCCCCCTTCCCCCACCAGAAAACAATCGTGTGCTTGAAATCAAACTAAAGCGCTCGACTGTGCATGATTCCAAATTAGACTCCCTCACCCCTAGCTATTCATTGGGACATCATCATTATGTCTTCTCTCCTCTGCATGATGCTCCTAAAATCCCATAACTTTTGTAATATGAAATCGACTTAGATTCTGATCGGCCGAAATCCCCCCCCCCCACCCCACACACGCATTATTACATATGAACACAAATTATGACACCATCCATTCGAGGGGATGATTTGGGTCACACGTGTTATACACATACTCTGGCACAGCAGCACCTCCCTCCCTTTTATATTTAATACCCAATATCTTAAGTTATTAAATATATTATTGGATTTAGCAGCAGGGGTAGTAGTAGCAGCATCTATTACGCCAGTTTCAATACAAATCTCCGTGTTATAGAAACCGGGCCTGAACTGTTCGGCCCAATAAGAGATGGGCTTGTGGTAGAGCTGGACACTACCGTCGCGTTTTACAAGCAGGCCCATTATCAAACTCTTAGTTGTTGTCGTAGGTGGGCTTAGATTTTCCTCTGCTGACTTCTAGCTCGCTGTCTTCCTCATCCATGGCTTCCTCCCCTTCCCCTTTCCCTTCTCATCCCCTATCCTCTCTGACTCCGACCTTATCCTCCTCACAGCCCCGTGACCTCTGTCCTTGGCCCTGCAGTTCCCATTCGTGGTGATCGGGATTGTAGAACCCGGGGGGGGGGGGGCTTGGGACTAATAATTCATGGACTTCGGCCTGTTGAGAAGGGTGGACGGCGCACGTGTAGGCTGAGTTGGTGGACGGGTCAGGTCCGGAGTAAGCAGATCAAAAGTCTCTTTCCGCCATCCGGTTCCAGCATAAGCCCAGCCCACTTTCACGGAGTCGGCTGTTTCCGAAAAGTTGCGACTTCTGTTGCATTGCCAGGGTGTTCTGCAACAAAGATCACAAATCTCAGAGAAAGGTCGTCATACGTCTGGGAAAGATAAGATCGGAGCAATCATACACTCGAGAAAAATCCTTTTACATTTTTCAAAGCTGCAAGAGTGAAAAGAAAGGCGGTGTGATGTCCTTTAGAAGTAACTAGTAGTTGCCTCCTCCTTGCTTTGACCCACAAAGAGAATCTCCTCTTTTCCGCATTGGACGGGTTCACTTTCCTGGGGACTGGCGAAAGTGCTTTTCTAGAGCCACATGATTACGGGGTTGCTACATGATTGAATCCTGGTTATGTCTTAGGACGACACAACCTCTGTCCATTCACTCCCCTGTCTCATTTGTTCCTACCGTGAGTTTGAGCTACATCTTCGGATACAGATACCACTTGAGTATAAATTTTGCCTCTTACGTTGTGGCATGAAAGTATGTTGTGAATGTGCTCGGTCAATCATCATGGTTCTGGATATCGAAGCAGCGGCCGCCAACCCGCCTGCCCGGGAACTCTGACGGCAAAAGTGCGACCTCTTCCCAGGGACTCCTCTTCTTTCCCATTCTACATTCTCTTTCAAACTCACAATCATATAATCCCCATTATATGCCCCGGCCTGTTACTCCTCTCTATCAATAATTGAGAGGAAAAAGCTTAGACATACCCTACAAAAGTATGCCTAGGACACGAGTCTTCTTCCTCCCGCTGCGTTCCGGCTCGTCTGAGGAGAAGCGATTTTGTTCCCACAAAATGCATCGAAACACTTGTTGAAGCAATCTGGTATGCGATCCCAGTAAGAAATCAATCCCTCCCACGTCCAACTGATGTCCTAACTAGGAACGAATCATTCGCACAAGCAGAATTATTGGAGAGATGGAATTGAGAAGGGGGGTGGGGGTGGGAGAGGAGTCCACCACCATTGTCGATCATCCATTCATGGGAATCTCATTCATTTCACCTTCTTCCTTTTCTTGTCTTTCTTTCAACACTGTACTTGGAGTGGCCATGGCCACCCATATTATTGTAATTGACAAGACGAAACAATTTGGTCCACTTCTTTTCTCCCCAACACCCCCCAATCTCAAAAAAAAAAAAAATGGTTCATGTAACTTTGGTGGAGGTGTAGGTGGGCCTGGAAATTGTGTTCCTCGTCCTTAGGATGATGACTCGGACACCCCGAGTTTATCAGGCGAACTCGTGTCTAATACGGAGCTGCATGGTCATGAATCGGTGTCGGGATTCTTTCCTTGGTGTTTACCAAATGAAGGTGGGGTTGAACCCGGGTGAGTTAGATCTTCTAACTAAGCTCTTGTTGGTGTTGTGTTAAATATGCGTTGGAATGGATGTGAAGTGAAGTGAAGTGAAGTGAATTGATAGGGATGGGATAGGATGAAGACGACTGACTGATACCCTTCCCCCACCAACACACACGTAAGGAGAAGAAGAGTGGTAGGGCCTGCCATTTTTTCTTTTCAAACTTTTGTTTGTTTTACTTGTGGGGTTGGGGAGAGGTTGGTGAAGGGCAGCATCATCATCATCATCAATCTTCAAACCTTAAATAAAAACTTACCCACCCTTTTTCAATTTCTTTCTATTTTTCTTTTTCAAAAATATCACACAATGATCGATTCTGCTTCTGTTTCTGCTGCAGCACCATCATCTGCAGTTTCTTCTCTGCCCCCTACGACTTTTCTTTTGAATCAGGGGACCCTGACTCCTTCAGTACAACCTCTTTCAATTGCTCCCAACTAGAATCATCTCCCCAACCCCCTGTCCCATTATTATTATTATTATTATTATTATTAGAAGAAGAAACCCTGGCGACTGTAATAACTAACCATAATCTGAAGTTTCCTCTTGTGGGTGTTCGAGCAAAGTGGTAGTATTAAGTCTAAAAAGAGAGATAGATAGAAGGGAGTGTTGGGGAGTGGGGATAAAAGTAGACCCCTGTCTTTTATCGGGGAATCAAAATCGACACAATCATCTCCAAATAATAGTTGCGTAGGAGGAGGGGGAGAGGAAAAGGGAAATAATAAATTCACCTCAGACCAGACCAGACCATATCATTACAATAACCATACAGTCCACTCCTTAAAATTCGTGCAGGGATTACCCTTAAATTAATAATTAAGCGAAGAATTTCAACCATATATAAACCCGATTGAGATATTTTTTATCCCACATCGAATTTTTGTTTGGGAGTTGGGTACCCTCGTTCAGAGTTTTTGTCCGACGGGACGATTCTAACTCTAATACCATGTTAGAAATCATGTCGGGTTACCATTTCATCTAAAAGCTAGCAATTAAGTGAAGAATCCAAATCATATATAAACTCTCGGCGCGCAACGTCAGATTATTTTCCCGACACTCCCAAACCTTGTTATAAAAATGCCGGCTAGTACTGTCTCCATCCCCCAGTTCACTGTCATTCACTCACTTAAGGTGAACTTCCTCTCCTAATCAACATACCCTTTTTCGTGCTTGGATCAGCTGGGGGGGTGGGATTCGCTCATTTTTACTATGGGGGCAAAGAAACCTAGAATTGTGATAGTTGGCGCGGGAATGGCGGGCGTAACGGCAGCCAACAGGCTGTATGTCGCCTCGGAGGGTCGTTTTGAGGTGGTTGTCGTGGAAGGAGGGACGAGGATCGGCGGGAGGATCCACACCTGCGAGTTCGGGGGAGACAGGGTTGAAATGGGGGCGACCTGGATCCACGGAGTAGGTGGGAGCCCCGTTTACGAGATTGCAACGCGGGTTCAGGCCCTCTCTTCAGAACAGCCTTGGGAATGCATGGACGGGATACTCGAGGTGTCGAGGGCGGTGGCAGAGGACGGCTCCGAGGTGGATCCTGCTGTTTTGGAGCGTGTCTCTGCCCTGTTCAATTCCCTGATGGATTTCGCGCAAGGGAAGGCGAAGGCGGTTGGGGATGGTGCTCCTAGTGGCAGCGGGTTACGCGAGGTTGCGGTGGAAGCCCTAGAGGTCTGCAAGGGCGAGAGCGGGGGGATGAGGAATCTGAGTATCGGGTCTTTCCTTAGGAAGGGTTTGGAGATCTACTGGGAGAGGGATGAATGCGGGAAGAAGAACGGGTGGAGGAACTTGGACGAGGAAGCTGTCTTTGCGATGCACGAGAACACCCAGAGGGTTTATACCTCTGCCGACGATCTTTCCACCCTGGACTTCTCAGCTGAGAGCGAGTACGTGATGTGCAGCGGCAGGGAGATCACCATAGCCAAAGGTTACTCCAGCATAATCGAGTCTCTGGCCTCTGTTCTGCCGCCTGGCACGTTCCGGCTCGGTCGGGAGGTTGTTAAGATCGACTGGTGTCCAGCGGAAGATGATTCAGAGAATAGTCACGCCGATTCTCTCCCTGTTACCCTGCATTTCCGCGACGGGGCCACAATTTCGGCCGACCACGTGGTGGTTACCGTGTCATTAGGTGTGCTGAAGGCCAGGGGTGGCAGGGATTCGGGTCTTTTCGTGCCGCCCTTGCCATCCTTCAAGACAGACTCCATCTCAAGACTCGGGTTCGGAGTCGTCAACAAGTTGTTCCTCCAATTTCCCACAACCGATGACCGGACCAAGTTCCCCGTCCTTCAGCTGGCCTTTCATCGAACAGACTCCGGATTCAAGAACGAAGATGTGCCATGGTGGATGAGGAGGACAGCCTCACTAGCCCCGATCCACCGTAGTTCCGACGTCCTCCTCTCTTGGTTCGCAGGGAAGGAGGCCCTACACCTCGAGACGCTCGCCGACGAGGAAATCATAGAAGGCGTATCGGGCACCGTCCATTCCATGTTACCCATCCCGCCCTCGGGCTCGGTTCCACACAATGGGAAGTTAAACCCGGACAAATTACCGAACGGGCCCGTAAAGTTCAAGAAGGTGCTGAGGAGCAAATGGGGCAGCGACCCGCTGTTCCTGGGGTCGTACAGCTACGTCGCGGTGGGGTCGAGCGTGGACGACGTAGACGCCCTGGCCGAGCCGCTGCCGAGGGCGACCGAGACTCCCCGGGTTCGACACCCGTTGCAGTTGCTGTTCGCTGGGGAAGCTACGCATAGGACGCACTACTCCACGACTCACGGCGCTTACTTTAGCGGCATCAGGGAAGCCGATAGACTCCTCCAACATTATTCTCAGTATTCCAGATGTGTCTGAAAACCAAAAAATAAAATAAAATTAAAAAAATCGGCAACCTTTAAGTCTAGTCCCTTTTCCGTTTTGGCTTTTTGGGGTTTCTCTCATTGTTCTTTTTTCCCTTTGACATTATGGTCTAAATATCATTTCCCTGGTGAGTTATTCTTGTTTTGATTGGAAGACAAAAGTCTCTGCCTCTCAGTTAAACTTATGAACTCAGATCAGGGACATAATGGATTAAGGTTTGGTAATAAGATGGGAGATGTCGAGAGAGACAGACAGACAAGATCCAGTAAATACGGGGGAGCTGGTGGCGGATGGACATGGCCTGCCTTTTCCAGCCCTGCATAAAAAGTTATGGTTCATTTTTATCACACACTAAGAAGGAAACAAACTCTTCTTTCTGGCAAATACCAACGTGAATTGTGTTTGTAGGGAGGGGGAGGGGGAAAGGTGTGTATATTCTGTGTTCTATTTGTCCCTTTTCTCTCTTGGAATGCCAACAATAATCTCAATCAATCATCTGTCCCTATTTCTTTGTTTGAGTGTCTGTTTTTGTCTCTGTCTTTTGCCCTCGAGTTAAGAAACAAAACAAAACAAAACAAAAAGGGTTTGCAGATTTCACCCTATCCTTGATTCGATTCGGTTTTAGTTATAGTTCAGTTGATCCACTCACTCGTCCTTTTTTATTTATTTCAAAAGTTTGGAGGATTGGAAAAAAGCCTGTCTTATAAAGACACACAGCCTCTCATCACACCTTACACGAAGACAAGCCAGAAGATATCATATCATATCACATCAAATCCTCCTACGAATACAATTGTTATTACAAATTTTACGACAAAGGGTTTCGTTTTTTTTTTGTCATTTTGGTAAAAGATTGCCGGGTCCCACGTAACCTTTTGATCATGACATTCCCCCCCTCCCCCAACCCCAATCATATATGCAACGCAATGTTGCATAATCTACTTTAGCAAAAGATGATCACATTTCCATGTGACTATCATTCTGATGTTGAAGCAACGACACCGCTCTTAACTTCTCTCCAACTTACGTGATCAAAAAGTTCCCTTGACGAGATAGTTAGAAAAAAATCATCGCTCCATTCGGGATACGTCATCAATCCTGTTCTTACCACACGTTCGGGAGCTGAGTCGCCCGGTCTCTTTTATCATCATCCCATGTTATTCTCACCTAATCTTCTTCTTAAGTGAAAAGGGTTTGCTTCATGATATATCATACTCAGTTTCGATCGTAATCATGCTCGTTCCCCGAGATTGTACCAGTCGCTCGGTGTCCATCCCTCGTTCCAGGGCACTCACTACACGAATGGTCGAATCAGAGGGGGGGGGGGGATGTGTATAGTAGTACCAAGATACAAAAGAAGACTCCATCATTGTGTAAAAACTAGCAAAACTCTCAGTGTAGGGATGGGCAAGTTAGGGTTATGCCCACCACAGAGAGGAATTCAGATCTTGGCCCACTTGGATTGATGATGCCTGTGTTTGTTTTTTCACCGATTCATGGTTATTTGTTTCATTACCCACAGTTACCAAATTTCGATCTGTCCCCCCTTTGTCCGAATTCGCCACCCCCACCCCCCTCCAGTCGCACATGCAGACAGAAAACAAAAGAAATGAAATTGCAAGACCACACTTGCCAACATTTCCTCTCCTCGTTTCAAATTTACATGATAATCAATCAATCCATCCATATGCAACTCTATTTGGGGGGTCAATGCTCGGATGCTTCTTTCTTAGTGAATCGATTGGTACGCCCTCAAAATTTTGTCCTCAAATCATTATTAGTAAAATCAATGAATTTGTCCTCAAAGTGATACCCTTGGTAAGAGCATTGAGTATTTAATCGGATAACTCGGTTCGAATTTCAGCACCAAGTCACGGGATACCTGCCCCAGCTTTGGTGGACTTACCTGTTCATCATGACCTGTTCATCATGAGTTCCATGATCTTCTAGGACTTTAAGAGAATGTACTAACTCTGAGTCGAATAAAACCTTCCCACAAACCTTTCAATTATAAAAAAAAACCCAATGAATTTGGATACCACTATGTATAAGACATGTTGTATCTTTCCATGACCATCTAATTCTTCTTGCACATGGGTTTGGTTCGATTATTCAGATTTCAAATCATGGGAATGTTCATAAATATGTTAGAAATTTCTGATTTTTGGGCTTCAATTAATTGTTTATTTTTATTTTACTTTATTAAAGTATATTTTATAAAACAGGCTGTGACATAAGACAGTACATGAAATCCCACTAAAGTACCGTGTTCTCTAAAGTTATTGGGATATACGCATCTCGTTTGTTAAATATGGCTTATGATTGGGTGTATGCTATTTTAGTGGTACAAACGTTTTGACCACATATCTAAAGAGAGAGTAGAACTCTTATAAAGGACAATTTGCTTCCCTCTCTCTATTTCAGTGACATGGAGACTTGTGTTGATTCCGAAGAAAGTTGACACACGTAGTACTGGTCTGTTGGAGATTGTGCATACAGATATCAGTGGACCTCTTCAGACTACTTTATGTGGAAATAAGTATGTCATCACCTTCATAGACAATTTCTCACGCTACGGCTACGTGTTTCTCATAAAAGAGAAGTCAGAGGCTTTGGAGAAATTCAAGGTCTTCAAGTTAGAACAATTAAGATTGTGAGATCGGATATAGGTGGTGAGTATTATGGTAGACATACAGGCTCCAGACAGCAGATAGGGCTTTTGCTAAATTTTTGCAAGAATGTGGCATCGTACCGCAATATACTATGTCTTATACTCCTGAGCAGAATGGCATGGCAGAACGAAGGAACCGAACTCTTATGGATAGATATGGTAAGGAGTATGTTGGATAAGTGCAACTTGCCTAACTATCTATGAGGAGAGGCACTTAAGACAGCTGTATATATTCTCAATAGGGTTCCCAACAAGTCTGTACAGAAGACTCCATTTGAGTTGTGGACTAGGAGAAAGCCTAGTCTTAATCATTTTCATGTTTGGGATTGTCCAGCTGAGGTGAGATTGTTCAATCCAGTTGAGAAGAAGACAGATCCCCGAACAGTTCGTGCATTCTTCATTGGATATCCGAAAAGATCTAAAGGTTATATATTTTACTATCTATCGAGGGGAAATAAAGTAGTTGAGTCTTTTACTGCGATGTTTCTGGAGAATGATATTGCAGATGTTCGAGATATCCCTGCTACCTCATCCGATGATCGAAATTTCGTTGTCATTCCCGTGCCACCTTCTACAGGAACTGCAGTTGTAGCGGCTCCTATTGGAAATATTGATTCATCAAAGGGTTCACACGGAGAGGAGTATGATACAATTGTTGAAAATCTTTCGGTTGTTACAGAAACTGTTCCCGTGAGGAGATCGACTAGAGTAAGGAAACCTGCTTTATCTGATGATTACATTGTCTTCCTTGGCGAAGATTGCTATGGATTAGAGAGTGATCCCATAAACTTTGAGGAAGCAGTCGACGGACCTCAAAGCAAGGAATGGTTGGCTGCAATGAAAGATGAGTTGCAGTCAATAGCGGCTAATGACGACGCCACAGGTAACATTGAACGTCATAAAGCAATGCTAGAGGCCAAGGGATTCACTCAACGAGTAGGTGTTGACTACACGGAGAGTTATTCTCCAGTTTCATCTAAAGATGCATTCAGAATTATGATGGCACTAGTTACACACTTTGATCTGGAGTTACATCAGTTGGATGTGAAAACAGCTTTTCTGAATGGAAACCTCTTGGAGAGTGTTTATATGGAACAACTAGAGGGTTTTGTGGTAGAATAATCTGAGCACATAGTTTGCAAATTAAAGAAATCCATTTATGTGTTAAAGCAGGCTTCCCGACAATGATAAAGTTTGATGAGGTGGTATCGTCCTTTGGATTTATTGAGAATCCGTTTAATCAATGTGTTTATATGAGGACTAGTGGGAGTAGTTTCATTTTTCTTGTCGTCTATGTGGATGATATCCTTCTTGCAAGTAATGATTGAGCACTGTTACACGAAACTAAGGAGATGTTGTCTAGATCCTTTGATATGAAGGATTTGGGCGAGGCTGCTTGTGTGCTTGGAATTGAAAATTGTCGAGACAGATCTCGAAATGTGCTGGGTCTGAGCCAAAGAAGCTATATTGATAAGGTACTTGAGTGATTCGTTATGCAATCTTGCAATCCTTGAGAAGTACCAATATTGAAAGGAGATAAGTTCAGCAAAGATCAATGTCTCAAGAATGATATTGAGAAAGAGTCCATGAAAGACATACCTTATAGCAATCCAGTTGGTAACTTGATGTATGCTCAGGTCTGTACCAGACCAAGATCTTGCCTTGGATGTATGCTCGGGTATGTACCAGTCATTGATGTATGTTCTTGGTAGATATTTGTCTAATCCAGGAAGGGAGCATTGGACTGCTGCTAATGAGGTAATGAGATATTTGCAACGAACTAAGGCAAACATGTTGGTCTATAAGAGACTGGATAACCTTGAGGTGGTCGGATATACAGATTCCTATTTTGCTGGTTGTTCTGATGACATGAAGTCTATCTCGGGTTACATATTCATGTTAGCTGGAGGAGCTATTTCCTAGAAAAGTGTTAAACAGACTCTCATAGTTTCCTCGACTATGCAGGCAAAGTTTGTTGCATGTTATGGGGCGTCTTCTCATGGTGTTTGGCTCAGAAATTTTATTTCAGGCCTTAGAGTTGTCGACTTCATTGCTAGACCATTAATGATCTATTGTAATAACAGTGCTGCGGTTTTCTACTCCAAGAATAATCGAACTACGGGTGGTTCTAAGCACATGGAGATAAAGCAAGGCGATATTGTTGTTGAACATATTGGTAAAAAGTCGATGTTGGCAGACCCACTGACTAAAAGACTTAGACCCGTAGCCTTTAAGAAACATGTTGTAGACATGGGTGTCTTAGAGTCCTTTGATGTTTTCGGTTAGTGGGAGCTTATGATACTCTTTGGTTGTATCCGACAATTTATTTTATGAACTTTCAGTGTTTTGTTGGATATTGAGTATCTTATTGTCGACATTATATATATATATATATATATATATATATCGGATGAGGAAGTGGTTTCTTCTGATGAGATCTCAGAAGTGTGAGATTCCTATATATATATATATATATATATTTTGCATGCATGCAGTTATTTTTATATCTTGTGCACATGACAGTTATTAAAGAAAATCTTGAAACTTGGTGCTTAGTCTCAAGTAGGACGGTATTGTCACTAAAGTTTGTCTATGATAAAGCACCGAAAAGTTTGCGCGCATTCAGATTTATGAGACATATAAAGGAGCATCATTTGCTCAAAGGTCTTTCTGTCTCATTATGGGCGTAAGGTTATAGAAAGATTAGGACCGACTGAATTAGCATCGAATTTGATCACATAAGGGATGCTATTTCGGCTACACCGCCACATTGACCCGTGACGTCTTGATTGCTTAGTGTTGTGATTATGGCTGTCTTATATCATTGAGTGATGCTCTGGCGATCATAGTTCGATGCTGGGTGATTTAGTTGGTCGGGGTTGCTTGAGATGTTATCTTTAGATTGGCCATACAAATGTTACAGCCTGAGAGTTATTTTTAAAAATATTTTTCGGGTACAATTAATGTTGCCCAAGTGGGAGAATGTTAGAAATTCTGATTTTTGGGCTTTATTAAAGTATATTTTATAAAACAGGCTGTGACATAAAACAGTGCTTGAAATCCCACTAAAGTATCGTGGTCTCTAAAGTTATTGGGATATGCGCATCTCGTTTGCTAAATGTGGCTTACGGTTGGGTGTAGGCTATTTTATAACCTACATAGGCTACGGTATATTACGGCTAGGTCCCTTCCTCTGTCCTTCAAACCATTATTTAACTAAGGGGCAAAACTGACATTTCATAAAAAGAAATCCTTTATTAAGTTTTCCTGTATCTGGGTTAATCACCCTGATAGACATATCGTCAGTTTCCTTAACCTCCTCCATCTAGAGCAGCCGTACGGGAAGAAAAAGGGGAAGAAGATCTACGCCGCCCAGGTTTCAATCTTCAGATTTACGGTACGACGAACGTGGCGAATACGGGTATGTTTTGTCTTCCCTAAATCTTTCTCGGGGACGATAAACCCACGTAATCGATCAAGTCTTCCACAGTTTACTTGATTTTGTGGTTTATGTGATTGTGTGAATTTCTAACAAAATCTCACGTACCATTCATTGGGGCTTCAGAGAGTGTCTAAAAAATCTTTATTAAATAAAATGGAATGAAAGAAAAAGGTAACATCTAATCATTAATGGGCTGTAAAAGTGATGTACCCGAGTGCTTCAATTTCATTTTCTTCTTCTACATAATCATTTTGGGGGAAACCTTAGGCTTATCAATATAATGATGATGATTATGCACTTTGATAAGATGTCAACCACTTACCAACTTTGTCCTTTTGTTCTTTTCTTTCTTAATTGAGAATTACCTCTTCAAATCCTCCAAAAGACCGAATTAAGTAAATCATCACATTGGTATCTTAGGCTATTATATTAGCCAATCACTTTATGAGAAAAGGTCGTAGACACCCCCCCCCCCCAATGGCTCAAAAGGAAGTATTAAAATAAAATAGGTCAGATTAGCAATTCTATCATGTATTATACTCTATTTTTCCGATCTATCTTGTCGTTTGAAAGGTATTCTACAGTAACCCGTACTTAAGACCTTATTTCGACATTATCCTCCGTTAGCTCACCTTTTGACGGAGTCCGACGTGGTAGCCCACGTGGCTATGACGGCGTTAAAAAATCATCATTAGCCGAATGATAGGATAGATTGGAAAAAACAAAAAAAAAACAGAATATAATTGCTAATTAGGCAAAAAATATAAATGATAATTTATTTATTCCCGATATTGGGAAGGGAGATTCCACGTCACACAAGGGGCCAAAAGTTTTCCGACCACCTCTTCCAATCCCAACAACCGCAATTAGATAGACCCAACAAATATTTTTACTCTGTTGGTCATTAAAACTCCGACCAAACCCTTTTTGTCGCCGCCCCCAACTTCCCCAATCCGTTGGCTTCGAAACCTGACCCGAAATTCTGGAGGTGAAATCATGATGCCCAAATATCGAACCGCCTCCGACGATCCGACCCGGAACGCCGCCCTCGCCCTGGCGACCTGCGTGGCCGACTAGGCCAGGCTTTTCCTCCCTTGCGAATTTAGACTGCTGAACATTAGCGGAGCCCACTGCATCAGCGAATCTGCGACAACTGCTCAGCGGAGCCCACTGCTCCTCCGACAACCTCGCGCTCTGCGGCGGCCGCGACCACGATGCTCATTCCTCCTCCCACAACCACAAGAGGACCCCGCTCGAGGGGTTCTCCGAGTACCCGTCCCCCTTGCCACAGCCACGAGAGGACCCCGCTCGAGGGGTTCTCCGAGTACTCGTCCCTCTTGCCACAACCACAAGAGGACCCCGCTCGAGGGGTTCTCCGAGTACCCGTCCCCCTTGGAGATCCACGGCTCGCGGGATCCAGTTGGATAAATATAAAATATCATTTATATTTTTGGCCTAATTAACAATTCTATCATGTACTTTTTTCATTTTTTCCGATCTATCCTATCGTTCGGCTAACGGTGATTTTTTAACGCCGTCATAGCCACGTGAACTGCCACGTCGGACTCCGTCAGAAGGCGAGTTAGCGGAGAATAACGTCGAAATAAGGTCTTAAGTACGGGTTACTGTAGGATACGTCTCAAACGATATGATAAATCGAAAAAATAGGGTATAGTATATGATAAAATTACTAATTTGGCCAATAAAATAAACAAATCCTCAAAATTTGTACAAAGGAATCTTGTGTGGTCCTATGAGTGTTAGGATGAGCTTCTTCAAATAGTTCCCTTTTTTTCTGTCGAAAAGCAAAATCATATTCAAGTGATGATGAATTGGAGCCCTATCTTTTGTTGAAATGTGTGTACTAAGTAAACTCAATGAAGGTTTTTAGAATTATGGTTGTGTGAAATACTTTTACTAACACGATTTTCGGGAATTTTCGTTTACTGATATCAACCCCAATTTAAAAGTAGGAATTCAATCTAGTCAGACATCAATTAACTTTAATCATTAGAAAAGAAAGACAAAAAAGCATTTCTTTTTTGAGTTGGTGGTGGGATCTTCCACCCATTTGAAGACATAAAACCCATCAAAAGGTCACCCCCCCCCCCACATAATAATCACTCTTTTTCCTCCTCCTCCGAGGTGTGTAGATTGTTTGTGTCAAATGGCCGTTCAGTGGTTGGCCACTCACTAATGGAGAAAAAGGAAAGGAAAAGGCATAGGATTAGAGGAAGAGAGCTCTAAAAAATTAAAAAGTTACTCTAAAAATTTTATTAAAAAAATTCCCACCAATCAGAGTGCGAAACATCATCGCAAACAGAAAGCACTTTGGTTTTAGGGGCAGGAAATGATTTTATTTTAAAGAAGAGGTTAAGGAAAATGAACAGATTGATAGATGTATATAATATACTCGAGGGAATGATTGATTGATTGATGTGTGCCAAAGAGAGGCATGGCGGCTCCCACTCAAATCTAAGGCAAAAATTGAAATGGGGGCACCACACCACCACCCATCCATTCCATCATCATCCATGTTTTTTTTTTACAACTTTTACTTTTTACTGATTTGATGGATTTTCAATTTCACATTCTTCTTCTGGTTATCCATCCTTTATTCAAGCGACTCAACCATTCTTCTCGTTTTATTTCTTTTTTTCTAGAAAATAAAATGAAAGTAGAAAAGCCATAAGATAAAGAGAAGAAGAAGATGTTTTCCCTTGTCTTTATGAGTTAGAAACCTAGAAACCTTTTCGTTACTAGTTAAAATTTGTTCATACTATTTGTTTGCTTTCATTTTTTTTAGCTCCTACAACCAAATAAGTTTATGCTATTTCTATCTTTTTTCTAAAAATAACTTTCATAATTTTCTTGTTCCTAAAAAAGCGATGGAAATGATTGATGTTGTTCACCAGAAACGGGCCATTAGGATTTCTCTCATGTTGAAGTTATTGGGCTATTTTTCTTGGGCCTAGACCCATTGGTGATCAATAATATTCTCGGCCCATCAAGGACATAAATAGAGTTACAACATCATCATCATCCTTATTATTATTTATTTCTCTTTTGTAAGAAAATTCAATTAATGGAAATAGCTTTTCCTTAAAAGCTATTTGCATCAATTTCTTTTGTTCTGCACAAGTTGTTGGCATGTGTGTGTGTGTTGGGGGGGGGGGGGTGATGATTCATTCATTCTATATAATTGTATGGCCCCGATGGCTCGGTGTTGGTGGAAGCCTGCCGCATATCGCCTCCACGGAGAGCTTCTTGGGGGTGTTCGGACATGGATCGCCTCCGAACACTTTCGGGCCGACAGCCACCGAGCAGTTCTGGTTTCCTAGACAGTTCTGCGAGAGATGTAGGAAAATGCAAGTCATGTTGCTTTTTAGTCGTGGGTCGAAGGAATATGGACGTGTACTGGATACCTTTCGAAGGGCATCGTACGACCTGCGAGCATGGCAGCTCCCCTCGGCGTAGTTCCCACAACTCCCCTGTGGTGTCCCGTAGCTTGCAAACTTGATGTCGGAAATAAACTGTCCGGAAGGACACCTCAGGTGAGCCTTAGGAAGCGAATGTTTATGCAGGGGAGGCTGCCCGTCGAAAATTTCCGAACAAACGCTAGCAACCTCTCTTTCCACCAAGGAGATACCTTGGGGATCTCCGCCCCACTCTTCTAATACAACCAGAAGGTTGTCCTCGGGGTTCAACCACGATCTCGGAATATGGTACCTGGGATTCAATCAGTTTCCCAGTAGCTGCAATGGAACGAAGGACAGGGGATATTGTGGTCGTACCATCTCTGAGAAGGCTCGCCACAATCAGTTCTACATTTCCCCTCGTCGAAAAGTCCGGCATAGGTGCACTTGTTGCAGTTTCCCTGTGCTGTATATCCCGGCCAATGGCGGCCGATGCCTCGACCATTTACCCATATCTGACCTTTTCCCATGCCGATCATGTCTAGAGCCAGAGGGCCGTTTCCTTCTGGCGCATCAAACTTGGCCTACAAAACAACCACCGATTAAAGAACAGTATTGCCCGAGTTTGACGGAGTGTGTTCCTCTTACCTTGTACCAAGTTAAAGGCTGTTTCAGCACGAGCGACTGACCTCCCATCCATTCAACTGATGAGCTACCACTCACCGTGTGAAGACCCAGCCCTTCTCCCTTCAGACCAATCTGTTCTTGTACACAAACAAAGACCAGGTAAGGACGCAGATGAGTCCTAACCATCCGAGGACGGTTTGACGAGTAAAAGACCTTGTAGGACCAGTTCTGGCTAGTCAGGTTCCAAGTCCCATTGTTGAGGCCATGGAGTGTGATTGGACCCAGAACCCCGGCATTCCACGTCTCGAAATGCAGTCCAACATTCTGAAACACAGTGCTTAGAATAATCCATCACTTGCCATCAACCCGGATTGAAACTACATCGAGCAAATCGAGATTTTAAAAGCATTCTAACCGGTAGTCCAACGGAGACACTCAGCAGGGACAGCTTGTTGGTGCCTGCCCTCAGTCTGATGGTGTCGCTGAATGTTAACCTTGGATCATCGAGTCCTCCATACACGGTCCCTAAATGTGAAACCCGAAAAGCATCTGATAAGATTACAAAAAATGTTAGATTGAGTAAGTGCAGGTCACGTGATCTTTGCCTGATAGTTGCCCGTTGACGATAACGTGCAACGCATGCCCAGCCGACCAGATGGTTAGCTGAGGGAATCGTCCCGTCTTCAAGAATTCTTCGTCTGGATCGATCTTCAGCCTGTCGAAGAATTCGATGATTTTGTTCGTATGCTCAGTAAAAGTCAGATCTTCACGGATGTAGATGATGAAGTATTCGTTACTCACTCCATCATGTACCACAAGTAATCTGAATCGTCTCTAGTGATGTTGATCTGCTCCAGTAGCCCTGACATCACGGTCACGTCGTCGTCATCTGCAGACGCGTACTCCTCACTGTAGGATTCCCACAAGAGGGGGATGGACATTACCGGGGTCATCCTCGTTAGAGAGCTCTGGGCGCCAACCTGCTCCACTGATAAAATTGAAATCAACCGTGCCACAGTCTAGAACCCGAATAGAAATTCGCAGTTGGTTTTATTCCCTCACCTGGGCAGTGTTGAAGACAACCGTCTTGCAATCAGGGAGAACGCTGACGGACCAAGGCAGCAGATGGTATTGCGAACTCCGGAATGTAACATTCGCGTCATTCTGTGGATCATAGTTGGCTAGGAATGCAGCACAATCTCCCGAGCCGGACTCGTAAACATGAGCCTCTTGGTGATCTCCTAGCTGGGTCACAGTGGGGTCAGATGAAACTAAAGCGGGCTCGCACAGCTTGACGGCCATATGCAAGTCTCTCAGGTGTCCCCATTTCAGTTCCCTCAGCAAGCCTTGCGTAGAAAGACTCAAAAAGGCCACTTTAGTCCACTGACGAATGACTGTCACTGTTGGGCAACGAAATGGGAAAGTCACGCAGCTCACCATATTCATCGATAGGCGCATCATAGTCGTAGCTGGTTGCTATAAACCGTCCGCTGGAGGTCCGACCAAAGTTTGTCCCCCCGTGATACTACAGAAAAAAAAAACAAAACCATATTACGAAACAACACCAAAGACAAAGCATGATCCAACCGAATGACTTCCCAGCGTCGGCGCCTTACCATGTAATAGTTGACGTAAGAGCCGCGATTCTGGACGAACCTCATCACGGCATATGCCAAATCCTCGACCGGCCGGTGTGGAACTGCTTGACCGTAACCAGTAAACCTGCAGAATCACAGTGACAAGGATGAGATTAAAATTTTCTTAGCATGGGGGTGTTGGGTTTTGCTTCCATTCCTCACCAGCCAGTCCAGGCTTCAGTCCAAATCTTAGGCTTGTACTTCTGGTTGGGCTCAAACCCCTCGCAGTAGAATCCATTGCACGTATTAATCTGTCCACCACACATAACAACGACGACGACGACAAAATAAAAAAGAAAAGCTAACAGACAACCTTAAAATAATGTAAGAATGAGGTGGGAGCAAGTGGGAGTTTCCTTACAATGGGGTCAGGGGCATCGGCTTGTTTGCACATAACCCATGGGACCCCTGTGTCGAGCCCAACGGCCATCTCCGCTGCCCACATTGCGTACGCCTTACCGACTTCCCCAGTGTAGTATTCCACCAACTCGAACTCGTTCTCGATCTGTGAAGAATCCGATGAAGACCCGAAACTTCCCCAGTTTAGGACCAGTCCCGGTTGCGGACAGATTCAGACAAACGAATAAACCAAAAAACAACTGGTGGTGGTGAGGGGGGGGGGGAGTGTTGCCTGTGCGAGGATGATGGGGCCACCCTGGGGCTGGAACAGATTCTCCGACTTCATCAATCCCACTATCTTCTCCGTGAACCTTCTCATCTCCGCCTTTTTTAACGACAATAATCAATGAAGAAGAGGATATCGGGACGCGACCGGCATTCAGTGAAGATAACGTGATATTGAAAAAAGTAAGGATGATGATGGTGGGGTTAGGTTGAAACCTTGAAGGGCTCATTATCTGTCCTGAAAACCATCCCTGGCACATACTTTAGCCACACCGGGAATCCCCTGCATTGCAGCGATTACGTCTCTCGTGAATTGCCAGAGCCTGCGCGTTTCAGTGAGATGATTCTTATGTCCTCAAATTTACCCGAAGTTCCACTCCGCGCAGACGTAGGGACCAATTCGGAGATGAACGTACAGTCCCGCCACTTGTGCCAGCTTCACGAACCGGACAAGATCGAATCTGCCCTCAAAGTTATACTGCCAAGAGTTGGATAACCGATTGAAAATGCTCAGGAGGAGAAAGTAAAATGGAGATTGGAGGGTTCGACGGGTTCCGCAAAGAATGTGGTTACTTCTCCTCGGGAAGGCTCGTGGCCATTCCAGAAAACGTAGGTCTGGATGACGTCAAGCCCTCCGTCCTTGGCTTCCCGGAAGAGATTCGGCCACATCTGCAGATGCACGAAAGCCGGTGGCCAGATTCAGCCTCCTCGAACTGTGAAGAGAGGTGTCCGAGAGAGAAGGCGGGGAGTAGAACAACAGGGACGAAACGAAACGAACCTCGGGAGTGCTTCTCGGGTAATGAATGGAGCCAGAGAAGAGGATCCTCCTCTGCCCATCGACGATGATGGCCTTGCCGTCGTAGGTCACGGAGGACGTGACGGATAAAGCCAGGGACAAGAGGATGGCAACCGGCATTACCCATTTAGGTGGAGGAATTCCGACTCCGTAACCCATGTGAAGGAACTCCCCACCTTCAGCTTGGGCAGTTGAGAGAGGTTAGAGGTCAATTACTCGAATATATTCTGAAATTTATTTGACGTAAATTTTCGATTTAACTTAATATTTGAAAAATATATTCTTACGTACTAACTTAGATAGTTATCTCAATTATATCATCCATTAGCCATCTTCGCTAACGGAGTCCTACGTGGTGCTGACTTCACGTTCAATCTATTTTTCTTCATAATAAATTATTAAATATATCCTAAACTTAAACATTTTTTTTTTCAATTTAACATAACATTTGAAAAATATCATCTTATATCCCGATGTTGAGTCGTTATTTTCATTATATTATATTTTAGCGGTCGACGTTAACGGAGTCTTGCGTGACATTGATACGACAATTAACGCTGTGAGCACCACGTTTAATCTAATTTTTCTCAAATTGAACCATAAACCTCGAATAAAGCACCAAATATATTTTAATCCCACTCTTAACAAATATTTTAATCATACTTCCGACCAATCATACACTGGCACCCGACCACAATCTTACCCCGACCCTAAATCCCCAACCACTATCCCACCCTAACCCTCGACTCCCAACACCAAAAAGTTGACATCTCAATAAAGTTGGTTTATGGTTGTGCGTTTGTATTACAATGTTGACATACTTATACATATTATAAAATAAAGGAGAAAGAGCAAGAATAAGAAAATCAGATAAGAGACGGGGGAGAAAAAATGGGATAATTTCATTCCTTTCAGCTTAACAATGTACAAAATATGTCCCTCTATTTATATGAACTTACAATGGAAGGAAATTAAATTACAATCCGAAGAAAATATCTAACACTAGTTAGAGGTAAATGGGAATCCTATTGGATATTTACAATAATACAATGTTATTTGCTTAGATAATGACCTTGTATTTGTCTAGATAATATATGACAATGAGTTTGCGTGGGCATGTAATGAAATTTTAGTAATCCTAGATATGTTTAAAATATTTAACTTTGACTATAATTAGAACCACTACAATTTGTTCATAATAGCTAAAAAATTTATTACAATATTTATTCGTATCGGGGACGGCTACGGATTATATGATGGAGATAACGGTCCAACGTTGGGATGGAGGAGTATATTTTTCAAATGTTAGGCTAAATTAGAAAAAATGACAAAGTTTAGGATATATTTGATAATTTAGCATTAGGAAAAAATAGATAAAACATGGCATTAACGATGTTAACTACTACGCTAGCGCAACATAGGACTCTGTTAGCGAAGACAGCTAACGGAGAATAATTCAACGTTAAGAATGTAAAATGATTTTTTTAAATGTCAGGTTAAATCGAAAAAAGTAACAAAATTTATAATATATTTGGTAATTTGGCCTTAATAATAATATATTAAATTTTGTTTGTCTTATTATTCTCGTCCGTCCGTGTTTCTCTAAATTTTGTTTTTGGTAAATAAAAAATTATTGGGAATTGCGTTTTTAATATTGTTTGACAGACAATAACCCCCACCCCACCTAATCCCGAAATCTGACAAAAAGTTAATCATACATCTCAGCATCATCTTCCATCTATTCTCGAGTTGTCCCTACTGAAAATACAAGAAAAAGAAAAATGGTCCTTGATGGGCTTCTTTTGTCATCCTCTGGGACTGGGGGAAATTTCGGGAAAGGAATTAATTGTCCCCCCCCTTCTGGCTTTTATCCCACATCCCTTCTAAAACAAGAGGGGATGTACCCCACCACCATTTGGCTGACTGTTTCTTTTTTCCTTTTCTTTTTTACTTTACTTAATGTTATTCCTAATTATACCCTTAATGGCATATACACTTTTTGTGGGTTGCACCCTTTTAATTGATCGACAGATATTGCAATAATAACCCGAATAATGTTCACTCCCACACACACACACACGGATCGAAATAAGTGTCTGATCTCCCCACCATAAAGAAAAAAGCTCAAAAACATGTGGGGGGGTTGGGTTGGTCAAATTGTTCGTTCACATTTGTCATCTTGTTTCGGTCGAGTTCTTAGTTCAGAAAAAGGTCTACAAAGTCGGCTTCCAAGGCTCAGTTCCGTCAACCATACAAGAGAGAAAGATTCCAAAGAACGTCCTGGACCCATACCATGCCTATACTCACACACATGAGGTGATCTCGGAGGTGGAGAATAGTATGTATGTTTGGCGCGTAGGACAATCAATAGCACGTAACGTTTCTCAGCTACTAACCAATGTAGATGATTCCTTTTTCATCGATACTTTGCTTAACATCCTAAACAACGAATCATAATTCCAACCCCCCCTCCTTTTTATTAGCTAAGCTACCGTAATGTTGTTGTTGTTGTTCCTATTTCCTTTTGTGACCATCAATCCATCCTAAAAGGAGCCGACAAGAAACAAATCGAGGGCAAAGAGATTAATCTAAGTCCTCCTATATGATAATTGGGGGTGTTTGAGTAGAAGAAAACCATGAAAGCAGTCCTAATATATATTTGTTTTTGCAGAAATATACTTAAATGGGGAAAGAATTCACACCAAAAAAAAAAAGGAGCATAAAGAGTAAACTTAAATATGTGGGGGAAATAGCTACGTATACCACCAGGCTTTATCTTTTTTTTTTTCCTTTGCTTAGACGTGTTATATCTGTCGTTTGTTTTAGTGCCTCCAGCTCTACGAAAACAGAAACAAAAAAAAAAAAAGACGGGAGATTGTATTTGAAGAAATAGCTTGGATTTATTTCAAAGGCAATCAAAACCCCTCCCATACTCCACTCTTTTTTTTGTTTTTTTTTTTAACTTGCCCTCGACGTTCAATCATCCCACGAGAAATGCAAACACTTGGGCAGGCAGGAAGGAAGACTTCCGCTTCAATGTCGCCGCATCTGCTTTAAGGCACACGATGATGGCCGAGCCTCGTGTTTTGATCTCTCGTTGTTGGTTTAACGTCTACGACTTGACAGCGATGCAGAATAAAGAAGTTGCCGTTACAACTTATTTATTGATGAAATGTACAGACTCATTTAACTCCTCGTGATTCGAAGTTGAGAAAAACACGATAATTGAAGGAAAGGAAGGGCATTGATTTAATTCTGTCGTGGCCCCGGCTGAATAACGATTTATATATATATATATATATAGAGAGAGAGAGAGGGAGGGTGGGATGTAACGTCATCGTCACCTATTAGAATTCGATTTCACAATAATTGCTGAGACCAATGATCGGGGGGCGAAGAAGACTTGATTGAAAATATAAGACCTCTCTAATAATATGAAACAAATTTTCAAAGGAAACAACTTTTTTTTGACTCGTTTGCTTCATGAAAATTTTTCAGATTTCTATCTTTTTGGAAAAACGAAGAAAAGTCGATTGTTTTCTTTCTAAAAGCTAAAATAACTAAAACAACAAAATTATGAAAAACGCACAAAAGTCGAGCCCCTCGACCCCACGGCGACGCGCCCACGTCCTCCCGCCCTTTCTGTCAACAGTGTCAAGGCTTCTCGTACATATTTTTTATTTTCTTTAAAATACAAAGAAGAGAAAATTTTCTTAAAATAGGATCTCACGACGTGGTTTATTAAAATTTTCAACTCTTTCCATTTTTCAAGAGAATAAATAGTTTTCAAATTTTTTGTTTTCAACTTTTTAAAATAGAATTATTTCAATTTTTTTTGTAAATACTTTTCTTATATTAAAATGAAATTGTAATTATGTTCATGTTTACTTTAAATCTAGAATAAATAAAGTAAATGAAAATACTTTTAAAATATAATTTCATATGCAAACAATACTATTGTACTTAGTTAATTTTCACATATTATGAAAAATAGAAACGAAAAAACATGAGATCGACGTAAGAAAGAAAATTTTGTAAAATAATCACAAGCGGTGGCAAGAAATCGGAACTCTTAAAAGGCAGAAGATATCAAAGAGTAGTAGTAGACAGATAAAATACTGAAAAAGATGGGTGCCGGAAAAAGGGGAGGGAAGCTAAATTTTTTCTTTAAAAAAAAAAAATAGAAAAGATTATGAAAACGGAGTAAAGTTGTTTTCAGTTTCAGGAACAAAACGGGAGAAATGTTTTCATCCTTTTTCATTTTTCACTTCTTACACTTTTCTTTTAACCAAACATGTATTCCTTCTTTTCATCAAAAAAAAAAAAAAAACTGAAAATCTTTCCACAGCCAAACTTGTACATGAAATTAAATACAGAAAATGGACTTTGTTCGCTTACCAAGCATTGGCCTAACCTTTCAACTACCCCTATTATTATTATTATTATATAAATATAAATATAAATAATGTCCGAAAGAAAGCAGACGCCAGAAAAAAGATAATTGGATTAGATTGGGCCATCTTAATATCCTAGAGGGCCAGTCTTCCTGTTTCCTAATTCGGTAAAGCGTTAGCAAGAACAAACTATCCAGCTAGTCAGTCAGTCAGTCAGTCCAGTTCCTGTCCAGGGGCGTCGTCGGCTCCCCCTTTTTTTTTTTTTGGCTGGAGTACAATTAATTGGAGCAAAGTGGAACGGCGTCCGTTCCTCTCCCATTGTTCCCCCTCAACCCCAACGTGCTTCGTCCCAGCGTTCGCCATCCAACGGGAACTTCAACGTGTTCCCGGTGTATCCCAGCCTCAGCCTGTCAAGGAGACGCGAGCCTCGGCAACCCCACGTACTTCAAACCCGACCTCCGTCGACACGTGGGTCTCCAATGCCGGCGCTGACGAAAACAACATGAGATATAAAGAAAAGTGTTGCCAACAAATAATAACAGCTTACTTACCATAATAATTAATTTATTTACGTTTTTTCACTTTTTTTTATTTGGAAAGAAGTAACAAGCGAAAAAATTTTAAAATTACTCATTTAAAAAAATTGATTAAAATAAGAAATATTAGAATTTTTCATAGTAATAACAAACAATATTATTTATTTTTTATTCTACTCAAAATTGGTTATCATGATTTTACTTTCGAAAATGAAAACTACCGAAAATAATTTACAATTGGACAAATTATAAAAAATATGCTGACCATTTTTTTCGATCTAACTCATACTTTGAAACGCTTTCAAAGTGAATACGTGTTTCTGCCATTATATCATTCTAGCATTTGTTATCTTGTCTATTAACTATTAACCATAGCTATCGTGGCCGCACACGTGCATATGACGACTTCAAAAAATCCGACGTCTACCCTTTAAAAAATGAAACCCCCATAAAAAACCCCCCGTCTACCTCCATAAAAAACCCGACGTAAAAAACCACCGAACACAGTGGACCACCGTGACTATTGTTTGCTTTTTTATCTCCCAAATCCACGAGAGGGCGGAATCGATGGGCTCCGCCTTGTCTTCTTCTGCCTTCAGGAGCCTGTGCAATTGCATGATGTAATTGATCGCCACAGCCTCCCCGTTACCCACCCTCAGCATCCACGGCTTCATGTCCTCAAGCCTCACGGCTACGATGCCGTGGAATGAAAACCTTACGTTGACAGATTCCGCAAGCTCGGCCAGCCGGAGCCCGATCTCCCTCAGTGTGTTTCTGCCGTCTGGGGATGGTGGTCCGATCCACGTGCGACAGGAATGCTTGCATCTTGTCGAGCAAGTGGTGGCAACCTGGAATTCGCCAGTATGGACTAGCTCAGTGTACGACATCAGCATATGCACCAGCCTGCTCCCCGAGTCCTCCTCCAGGACGGTTAGGGATGCCATTTATGGCGCAGCAGCAGCAACATTCGAAATTTGTTGAGCGAAAGCGCCGGTAGGGCCGATCGATGACCAACAGCCAACTGCGCAGCAGCATCAGGGTGCGGCAGCCCAAAGAATTCGGTGAGAAGCCTGCCCACTCAGGAAGTGAGGTCGAAGGGATTGTAGTGGGCAGCTACGCATGCATCGAATGGTAGAGCCTGTAAATCGTCCGGGACGGCGGTATCAATGCGATGGAGCCCGATGGCAGCAAGGACAGCGCCTTCACCGGTTGCGAATATGAGTTGAGGAGCTCGAGGCGGCACGCGAGGTGACGCGGATTGGAGGAGGGGACCTCGTAGCCATCTGTTCGCGTCGAAAACGGATTACGTCGGAAATATTTGGCAATGATACTCACAGGGTTTGTAGATGTGGTCGCCAGTAAGTAAATGAAATAGATTGAATTAAATATGCGAAGTCTTACAATTAAAATAAGGTGCTTACAGCCATAAACAAGGACGATGGTGCAACGTCGGAGACTTGCTTCTGGGCACTGTAGACTAAGAGGCGAGGTCGTAGACTTGCCACTAAACGCTGCAGTCTTGCAAATCCGGACGATGGGGACGTTATAGACTTGGCGCTGAGCGCTGTGGACTTGTGAATTTGGGCGAGGACGTTGTAGACTTGATAACAGAGCGATGTAGACTTAATATCAGAGCGCTGTAGGCTTGCTTCTGGATGACGAAAACTAGATGGTGGGGCTTGATGAATGGAGTGTGGTCGAATGTAGAGGCATATGTGGATACCAAGGTTACGGTTGCTCACCCTGATGGCGGAGGAGACACCTGGAAATGATTGAAGGTCAGTCTCCCGCCGTATGGGAAAAGGCTGAAGAGGTTGAGTTCTTCAGCGTCTGGCTGAGCAAGTACGTGTTTTGCTTCACCGGCAAGCGCGTATCGAAGTTGGTTTATGGGGTCGCCAACTTCCTGAGCTCGGCCTCCAGCCAGATCACCTGGGCCCCGTTTCTGTTGGGGTTGGTCTACCAGGGGCTGCACAAGGCGACGACGTACAGCAGCCCCTTCCCAAGATATCCAGCCGGCGGCCCCCTGTGGCTTGTGCATCTGTGGTCCTGCCTGTGGATGCCAGGGCTCACAGGGTACCAGATGCCCTCCGACGCTACTCCAGTTGCGTGCTATGGGACGCACATGCTGGAGTCCTGCTGCCGGTCCAAGGATCAGTGGCTGTTTGCCTCCGTGACGGGACACATCCGTCACATTGTAGATACCGGGCGGGGCGAGCACTGCAACTGGGTCCCCTTTCCTGCCGGCCACTTCATTTTGAGGTGCCGACAGAAGCTCACCCCGGGCCTATACTGGGATTCAGTTTTGACCAGCAGGGACCTGGTCTACGTGTTGGAGGGGGATTTTTCCTTCGAAGTCTACAACCCCCAGCTCTGTGCAAGGCATGTTGGCTTCGTACAGAGCTCTTCGGTACCCTTCTCCGACACCTCCAACATTCCGATCAACACGTGGGTTACCAGCATTTTTTCGAAGGATTCCCTTCAGGCCTCGATGAGTCTCTTGGCCAGGAAGACAGAGCTCCAGCACATGGAGTTTCCTTCTGAGTCCCAGTTTTGGCGACATAATTTTTTACCGTTCAATGGGCAATCACATTTGATACCCTGCTGAAGAGGATGTCTTTCCTCTGGACCTCCAAGGAGCCAGATCTTTATCTGTCCTCTGAGATGATGCTGAAGACCGGACAGAAGCCGCTTCCTGGTATAGACTTATACTCATCTTCTTTGCCCTTTGAATTGAGAATTCTTATCTGATATAAATTGCAGTCTTGAGTGTAGACTCAGGGGACTCTTCACCAGAGAGCGGCCCTCCTCCCCCGGCTAGACGTTTGACCCATCTTCGCTGGCAGGCCCTTGCCTCCAAGGGCAAGCATGTTGAGCAGGGAGCGGCCAGCAAGCGTAGAGCTCCTACCCCTGAGTCCTCTGATTCTGAGGAGGACGTACCGATTTCTGTTTCCTTCAAACGTCGTCGACCTGCCGTTCAGGATCCGACCCCAATCTCTATCAAGGTCCGGAGCCTTCAGAGACCTTTCTGTGAGGAATGCGACGCTTTTTACTATTGAGTACTGTGACTTTTCTTTAATTAATGGCATTGATTTCAGGAAAACGACCACGACTCTGAGCCCGCCTCCTCTAATTCCTCAAGCGGCTGAGTCTCCTCGAGAACCGGTACGTAATCTCGTGTCTACGCCATTTCCTGTTTTAAAGCCTAAAACACTTTATTCTCTACAGGGTCCAAATCAATCCGGGGAATTCGACCCTGAGGAAGAAGCTTCCGATGAAGCCAATCTGCCTCATCCTTCCGAGGTATGCATGGCAGATTAGTGTAGACTTTGCTTGTCCGGTTTCTATATTGATGTTTAATTTCGATTTGTAGACTATTCCTTCCCCAAGCCCCGAAGTCCCAGCTGCTGAGGTGCCGGAGGCCCCCGCTGTTATAACAGAGACTGCCCTTCCAGAGGTGGTAAGTGCAATAGGCACTAATCCTTCTGCTGCTGCAGGTCCATCATCGGCCAGCCGACCTCCCAACCAGCCGTCAAGCGGGACACCAGGGGAAGGAAATCTAAGCTGCCTGAGTGACTTTGATCGCCTGATGGTGAATGTGGACCATGTTGGGAGGCTCCTTCGCATTGAGACCTTCTTTGAGGACCAGTTTAAGGACCTTCAGAGCTGTATCAAGGAGATCGAGGACTCCCCAGCCACCACCATCTAGATGCAGGCAGCTTGCGAGGAATTCAGGAGGCAATTCTGGACCGAGTGGCCAGTGTACATACAAGACCTTGAGGCGATTCGCTGTGCCCAGTCCAGGATTACCGACTTCTTGAAGAAGCGCGCGGAAGGAGAGGCTGATGTGAAGCTTCTCAGGGGGCAGAGGGAAGATTTGACTCACCAGCTTGCGCAGGTTCAGGCCAGGATTGCTGACCTTTTGGCCCTTGAGAAGGATCTCAAGGAACGGGCCTCTGTGGTAGACTCCCTGCTCGTAGAAAGATATGCTCAAGCCTCTGAACAACAGGACCAAGATGAATTGAAGTCTTGGTTTTGACAGAGTAATGAGTCACCATCAAGAGGACCCGGGCCAAGGTTCTGACTTTCCTGTTCGTGGAAGCAGCACACGGAGTGCCTAGGCCTAGCGCGGCGAGTTCAAGCAAGCGGTGATTGTTTTAATTTTTTCCGGGGGATGATGCCCTTTTAAAACAAACTCATTCTATATTTTTATTAGCTGTAGACTAGCCAAGGGATGACACCCTCTAGACAAACTCTTTAGTCTACAGCTATAGTATACTTGTAAATTCAATTCTTAGCAATTTGTCCCCATATAAATGGGAAGCGTTTACTCAGAATCTTCTTGTGAGATTCCCAAATGGTCTGCCTATAGTTTTTCAGGTACTTGCCAGTAATTTTTAAAGGTTTTCTGACTCCTTCAAGGGTCGACATTCTGTAGGTATTTGCTGAGAAGGTCCCGCTAACCTGATACGGTCCTTCCCAATTCGGAGACCATTTTCCTAGAATTTGGTCTTTAGACTTTAAGGGTAAAATCATTTTCCAGACTAAGTCGCCAATTTGAAAGTGCTTATGAACAACTTTCTTATTGTAGTGACGGGCTATTCTTTGCTTGTCTATCTCTATCTTGTCTACAACCTCCAGTCTTTTTCTTTCCAACTCTTCCAAGGCTATATGCATGGCTTCGTCTTGTAGACAAGGTTGGCTGACACGAAGCGACTTATACCTCACCTTAATAGGCAACACCGCGTCATGGTCGTAGACTAGCGCGAATGGAGTTTCCCCAGTGCTTTCGCGCTTAGTGACTCTTAGAGCCCATAGTGTAACATTCAGTACTTCATGTCATTTCTTTGGATTAAGCCCGAACATATTTTGGATGTTATTTTTAATTAATTTATTGGAGGCTTCGGCCTGTCCATTCGCTTGAGGATAATATGGAGTGAAATTCAGGATTGAGAAGCCAAACTCTTCGGCAAACTCCCTCACTCTTGCATTGTTAAAAACCGTCCCGTTGTCTACAACAATGTTCTGGGGAATGTCGAATCGATAAATAATACAAGTCCGCAGAAAACTAATGACTTCATTATGGTCAATTTTCTTGTAGACTTGAGCTTCTACCCACTTGGTGAAGTAATCAGTTACTACTAAGATGAACGCATCCCCTCGACTAGAGTGAGGGTGAATTTCCCCTATCACATCTAGAGCCCAGGTCCTGAAAGGCCAAGGTTTGATTACGGGGGTAAGGTCAACTGTTGGGGCACGAGTTATCGGGCTATGTCGTTGGCATTCTTGACATCCTTTGGCCATTTCAATGAAACTTTTCATCATTGACGGCCGGTAACAACCATGTCTACGAATAATCCAACACATTTTTATCCCTACTTTGTGTGACCCACAGAGTCCCTCATGGGTCTCCATCATTATTGGAGTAGCCTCATCTAAGTCTACGCATCTTAAAAGGACTCTGCTTGTATCCTTCCTATAGAGTACACCGTCCAAGAGGGCATATGACAGCGCCTGAACTTTGATTCCCAGTCGGGGTCTGATAAGAAGTCTACCATTGGTTTCCTCCAGTCTTTATCTTGGCTCATTAGGTCTACGACCATGACATTGTTTTCCGACTGCATATGCGATCCTATTTCGGGTATGTTACCCTATTCTATCCTGTTTTTGTATCCTGAAGCTAACTGCGCTAGGCTATTAGCTACTGCATTTTCATCACGTCCCACAAATTGAAAAGTGATATCTTCAAATCGTGCGACTAGCCGCTGTACTGTCTCGAAATAGGGCAATAGCTTGCCATGACAAGTGTATTCTTTGTTAACTTGGTTAATAACTAACTGAGAATCTTCCCTGATGCGGACTTGCTTTGCTTTTAGTGCCACGAGTTCCTTCAGTACTGTTATCAATGCTTCATACTCAGTAGCATTGTTGGTGGGTATTGTTTGTAGACGAAAAGCTAATCTGATGTCTTTACCCATCGAGGATATTATATGAACTAGCTCAATTCTTAGTGGACGAGCTGTCAAACCACGCTTGCCAGACCTCTTCGGTCGCTTCTTCTTGTTCTATATACAAGGCCGGGTCATGGTCGACTAGAAAATCAGCCAGTGCTTGTCCCTTGACTGACTGTTGAGACTTATATCTCAGATCATATGGAGATAGAATTAAGCTCCATTTGCTAATCAGTCCACTTAACAATGGACTCTCAAAGAAGTACTTGATAATCGGCGACTTGGATACGACGTAGACTTCGCCGTTCCCAATGTAATGCCTAAGCTTCATGACGGCATAAAATACCGATAGACACAACTTTTCCTTTGGAGCATACCTGACCTCAATTGGTATCAATTGCCTTGACAAGTAATAAATGGCCCTTTCACGTCCATTCTCATCCATCTGCGCCAGCATGGCCCCTTTGGTCGTTTCAGTGGCAGCTATATAGAGAATGAAGGGTCTCCCGTATTGAGGGGTTACCAGGACTGGTGAGTGTGTTAAATACTTTTTTAAAGCGTTAAACGCTTCTTCGTGTTTCTCTGTCCACTTGAAATCATTTTTTCCCCTAAATAGGTTGGCAAACGCCTCAGTCTTTCCTGCGACATTTTCGATGAATCTACACAGGTAATTCACCCTTCCAAGGAAAGCCTGTAATTCCTTTTTTCTTCTTGGTGCTGCTAAATTCGGGATGGCTTTTACCTTGTTTTGATATACTTCAATGCCACGTTGATGTACTAGGAAACCCAAAAATTGCCCTGCTTTAACTCCAAAGGCGCATTTAAGTGGGTTTAGTTTAAGTTGATGTTTTCTCATCTTCATGAAAGCATTTCTGAGATGGTCGACATGAAGTTCTTCCTTTGTCGACTTGACGACTATATCGTCGATGTAGACTTCCACTGTCTTGCCAAGAGAAGCATCAAATATAGCATCAATTGCCTACTGATAGGTGGCACCAGCATTCTTCAGTCCGAATGGCATTACTACCCATTCGAATATTCCTAAAGGACATCTGAATGATGTTTTATATATATATCCTCCTCTGCGATGAAGATCTGGTTATAGCCAAAGAAACCATCCATGAAGGACATAATCCGGTGCCTTGATGTCTTGTCTATAAGGTCGTCCGCGACAGGCATAGGGTACTCATCCTTTGGAGTAGCACGGTTCAAATCTCTAAAGTCTATACAGACTCTGATTTTGCCGTTCTTTTTTAATACAGGTACGATACTAGAAATCCACTCTGTATAACATGACGTCCTTATGTAACCTGCTCGAAAAAGCTTTTTAACTTCTTCAAAGACTAGTTGTGTCACTTCCCTAGTCATGCGCCTTGGTGCTTGCTGCACCGGCTTAAAATCTTTCTTGATGGGAAGGGTGTATTCCACTAGTCTACGGTCTAACCCTGGCATCTCAGTATAATCCCAGGTGAAGAAGTCCTTAATTCTTCAAGTACTCCTTTAATCGCATGAAAAAATTCTTTATTAAGCGAAGAACTGATTAAAAGAATCTTAGGAGAAGTCTCGCTTCCCAAATTAACACTAATTAATGGGTCACACGATGTCGTCAAAGACTCGCGGCCCTCGGATCCACCTAAATCGGTAGACACGGGCTTATTACAAGCATTAGGCGCTCTAAGCGCTTCTGAGTTTATTGAAAACTAAGAGATGGGTTGTCTACAGCAATGGTGTCCTTGGTAGACTTGAAGTCATCGAAAGACATCGGCGACCGCTTCAGATCCTTTTTTATTCTGGTCCATAGGTCCCTTCTTTCAGGAGTCTATCGGGCTCCAACTCCGCGACAGCATTTTGCTGGTTTTTTCCAACTTCGTTTTCATTTTGGCCGTTCGTCTCTCTCCTTACGGGGTTTTCACACGAATTGACTTCTTGCAGGACTTCCTCTATGTCCTTCGCGGTAAGCACGTCTCCCCATCTAGATGGAGCGATTGGGTCTGTCTTCGGCTTAGGGTGTGATGTCCCGTAATCTATAATGTAATCAAACTTTCCGGATGGTTGGCCAAGGGGACCAACAGTAGGGTCGCCTAGGTTATAGCGTTGCTCTAGCGTAAGGTCCTTGACAGTCTTGCTCGTTTCTGCATGCAAGATACCTTTATCACAACAAGAGTATTCATCAGCCTTAACGATCTCAACTTCAGAGTCAATCCATAACATCAATTCTCTGTGCAATGTACATGGGATAGCTGCGGCTTTATGGAGCCAGTCGCGGCCCAACAGAGCATTAAAAGTAGGACCTATGTCTATCACAAAGAAAGAAATTTCCTTTCCCTGGCGACCCACTTCTAGGTGCACAGAGAAGACCCTTGAACATTCATATTTCCTACCGTTAAAACCGCTCACTGCGACATTGGTTTTAACTAAGTCATGAGGCTTATATCCAAGCATTTTAAACCTGGACAGATGAAGCACGTTTATCGTTGCTCCATTGTCTACAAGGACCCGACTCACCACAGTACCGTCAACGGTAGCAGTGATGTACAAAGGGTGCATGTGTTGTTTCATGCTATCAGATGGTTTCTCCAGGCAATGAAGTGGGAAACCTGCCGGGTAAGCTGGAGAACAAGGAAGAGGCACCTTACCTCTTTCGGTTATTGGCGAAGTCTACAGGCAAGGTGAGAGCGTTACAGCTCACAATCGGCCTTTTTTTGCCATCAGCATCACTTGGAATTTCACTCCGAAGAGGGGTGTAATCAATGCTTGAGCCAGGCCCTTCTGAATGGTTCGTAGACTCGATATGCACTGCTTCCGTGTTCGATTCCTTTGTAGACACTTTGGCAGATAAAGCGGCCCCTGAGAGGGTAGGCCTGGGCCTTTTAGCGACGTGACTTAGACGTCTATCACTTCTCTTTCGAGCCCTTGGTGGCAAAAAGGTCTTGCCAACTGCTTTATGCCAATATTTCGAGGGGTTAACCGCTTTGATTACCCTTGATTTCTTAGAATCAAAGAAAGATTGACATACCTCGACGAAGTCTCCAGCGAATGGATCATATCCCAGTACTGTCTGTGTTGGTGCCTGCCGCGTTTCTGAAAAACTGTTAGATTCACAAGTACCTGTGGTTGTAGAGTATGCGGGTTTGACCACGATCTCTCAGTTCGAAGACAAGTCTACAAGCTTGAGGAAATAGTTGACACAGCAGGGGGTGCATAATTGAGTAATCAGGATCCTGTTCTGAGCTATTAGCTTGCATTTCTGACAGAGCATCCTTTCGTCAAGGAATTGAGCTATCGGTGGTCCTGTCCGGATTGCCTGGATGTCTACTTTAGACGTCCCGTGTCTTGGCTTGCCCCCTTTCTCCTGTGGCCTCTCGACTCGCTAAGTCCTGCTAAGGATGTCCCCTTCTACAGCTCCAGGGCGGGATTCGCCAGTGTGACCGCTTATTTCCTGTCCTAGCTTTGCCCCTTGTTGGATGGACGAGTCATTAAACTCCAGATGTCGTTTGGGGCGCTCAAGAGTACGAAGCTGTTGTTCAGGTGCTCTGCCTCGACCATGGGGACCACATCTTCTTCCTCGGGTAGCTGGTCTGCACTCCACACTTGGAGGGCTTTTGAACCCCCTCTGAGAGTTATTAGAGGCATTTCGCGAGCTAGGGGAAACTATTCCCTGCCACCTCTTCGAGCGGGGTCAAATCATACCAGACATCCCCTTGATTGTTCTGCAGATACTTCCTGAAAGTATTGCACCTATCAGTGGTGTGCGTGTCATCCATATGCCAATAGCAGAGGTTGGACGCCACTTCCTTGACCGGGCAGGTGACTACACCTTTGTCAGTCAAGCGACAGAAGAGGGCATTCGCTATCATGGTTTCCCCGGGGATCGTTTGGTCCTACAGGGAAAAATCAGTATTAGTCTCGATGAAGTTGATGTCTACATCAGAAACATCGAACATATGGATGGCAATTTTATCGTCAAAAGGCCTATCGTCGACCATAGTGACTTCGTCTACTTCAGGGAAGCATAATTCTTTTGACTCTATAAGGTCTTGAATTACGTTCCTAAATGGCAAGCAATCCCTGGTCGTGTGTGTGAACGAACCATGCCACTTGCAATAGTTCCTAGTTTTCTCTCTTTCTATCTGGGGGGCTCTATGGCCGGGCTTGAGCTTAATCCACTTCCGTTGGACAAGCCAGTCGAAAATTGCATCCGCCTTGTCTACGTCGAAAGAATATTTTCCTTGTTCGCGAGACTTCTGAGATGTTTTCGCTTTTGAGTTTTTCCTCGCTAGTGGCTCACAAACCGTTGCTTCGCCTTTCACGAATTCGGCCATGTCTACTTCAAGGGTTTCTAACTGGTAAGCGTGTTTAGACTGGGCCTCTTCCATCAGCAACTGATGATACTCAGTCGCTCTCCTGGCCAAGTCATAAAGATCATTGAACCTCTCTCCTTGTAGTTTCTTCTTGAAAGGCATAGACTACGTGTTTAACGCGATCATCAACTGGTCCCTTTCATGAATTGCAGGTCTACAGCGAAGCAGCGCTTTTCGCAAACGCATGAGGAATTGTCCTGGGTGTTCCCCGGCGGTCTGTCTAAGTCGCGTTACCTCGAAAATCGACATGGGCGTGTCTAGTCGAGCAAATGCTTTCATAAAGAAAGACTGCATTTCTGCCCATGATGTTATTGACCCAGGAGGTAAACTTACATACCATGTGAAAGCATCTCCCGTGAGTAAATACGGGAATAATTTCAACTTCCAAAAGTCATTGGCTACAGCATCTCCTGCTTGATGAGTGAACCGGGCTATGTGCTCTATAGGCGTCATCTCATCCTCCGCTGAAAAACGGGTGAAATCAGGTACTATGTATCCCTTAGGCAGGGGAAAGTCTCTGTCAATGTAGGCAGGGTATGGACTCCTTTATAGACCAGGGTCGTCCTGCCTAATAGCCCCAGGTACCATGTGCTCCAAGACTTGAGCAATCGTCTCCCTCAGATTCTGTAGTGGTACGTGATCGAACTGTTCTCGTACATAGTCCTGGTTCACTTTCTCTGGGGGATAAGGCACCCTCGCGGTGGTTCGAGATGGCTGTGGGTTTACCGAGACAATCGTGTAGAAGTTTTCCGCCCGTGGTAGACTTCCTATGGCTGGAGCTTCCCTTGAAGGTATCTCCTCTACAGGCGCTTTACTAGGTCAGCGAGGGGGTATGCCACTTGCATATCTGTTTGTTTCACCCTGCGCCTCTACATCATCGTCTACAGGGTTCACTACATGCACAACATTTGCCCTCCAAGACGTGGGAGATCGAGAGGTAGTAGGCCTTGAGGGGGACATCCTGTCTCTATTGTAGGCCTCAGTAGCGCGTTGGTTAGCGCCGTTCCAAGGCTCTTCCTCCTGGAATGATACGTTGCGCCTCTCTGCGCGCCGGGCATCTCCCATGAAAGAATTCTCCCTGTCTACGGGGGCGCTTGGCCTTGCAGTAGCATTTAGCCTATTCAAAGCACTAAGTTGCTCCAAAATCTGAGCCATATTGTCTTGCAATCCAGTGATATGTCTCTCCATCAGGTTCTTCATATCGTTGAATTCTTTATGGAATTCAAGCCTGGATATGAACTCAAAAGGAGTATGTGCCCCGGAATCAGGTTGATTCGTAGTTTCTTGGCTTCCTAGAGCCGCGGTCTCGACATTTAAGTCTCCCGCTATAAACTAACCGTCTCCATCTACTGGAGGTGGAGGGTCGCGATTTGCTCCACTCGTGGTACTTTTTGCCATATGTAGACTTTAAGCTTTTCGTGCTCCCACTGTGGTCGCCAAAACGTGTTCGCGTCGAAAACGGATCACGTTGGAAATATTTGGCAATGATACTCATAGGGTTTGTAGATGTGGTCGCCAGTAAGTAAATGAGATAGATTGAATTAAATATGCGAAGTCTTACAATTAAAATAAGGTGCTTACAGCCAAAAAAATAAAGCAAGGACGATGGTGCAACGTCGTAGACTTGCTTCTGGGCGCTGCAGACTAAGAGGCGAGGTCGTAGACTTGCCACTAAACACTGCAGTCTTGCGAATCCGGACGATGGGGACGATGTAAACTTGGCGCTGGGCGCTGTGGACTTGTGAATTTGGGCGAGGACGTTGTAGATTTGATAACAGAGCGATGTAAACTTGATATCAGAGCGCTGTAGACTTGCGACTCTGGATGACGAAAACTAGATGGTGGGGCTTGATGAATGGAGTGTGGTCGAATGTAGAGGCAGATGTGGATACCAAGGTTACGGTTACTCACCCTGGTAGCGGAGTCGAAGGCGGAATTGCGTGCCGGGACTACGGTGGCTCGTCCTGGCGGTTGAATGCTGGCGGGGATTTTGTTACCAGAGCTACGGTTGCTCACTCTGGCGGTAGAAGTGAAGGCGGAGTCTAGTTGTCGGAGCTACGGTTGCTCACTCTGACGGTGGAAGTGATGACTAATGAAACCTCAAGAGTTTCACCTAGGTCGGGGAATCCTAACAACTAAGGGGTGACGAGCAAATAAAGCTACTGTTGGCCGAATTGATCGTGTCTTTTCCAAGGGAAGATCTCCTCTCTTTTATACCCGGTCTGTTACGACCTCTGAAGATCCTCTAATCTAAACCACCCCCGTGGATCTCGGAGTCAACAAACTGTCCTCTAAGACGTGCCACTCGTGCGGACATGAGTTGTAGACTCCACTGATTTCGGAGTTAACAAACTGCCCTTTAAGACGTGCAACCCGAGCGGACGTGGGTTGTAGACTTCCACTGACTTCGGAGATAATCCATCCTTTGATATGTGTCACCTGTGCAGACGTGGGCCGTAGACTCCCACTGCTCTCGGGGTCACTAATCAGTCGTGTGCAGATTAGGGCTTTAGGCCTGAGCGCTGCGTCTTGTCTCACGCGGGCACCGCGTCCTATTGTAGGCTTTATCAGAGAGTAGGCCCAAGATAGTCTATCATGTCAACATCATCATTTGTGAGGAGACGGTCATTGGGCGGCGGCTTGGCAATTGATGACGCGAAGGACGAAAGGGTGGAGGATGGGCTGTTAGCATCGACAACGGCAATGGAATCAAAGGGGCCCACGGCGAGTCCTTTTTTAATAGAAGTCATAATGTCCATGTGTGCGACCACGTCATCTCCCGTTAGTAGACGAGTTAATGGTGGTTAAAAATAATATAACGACGGAGGTACGTATTCACTTTGAAAGCCTTTCAAAATACGGGTTAATCGAAAAAAAAATGATCAAATTACAAGATTTTTTTATAATTTGAACTTTTTAATTTATGTGCAAATTTTGAAGATTTTAAAAAATTAATCATTATTTTATTAGAACAACTTTCCTTGTTTATACTTAAGAGAAAAAAAAAAAAATATATTTCCATAAACAAACAGGCCCTAAAATTTTGGTTAATTAATTTCAATTAATCTACTTACTCTAATCAACCGAAGATGGATAAGAAAAGCGGCGGCGGGCTCTTCTCCGTCTCCGCCACCTTGGGACTACCTCGTACTCTGTCGGAAGCGCAATGATGCTTCTCCGGGCGCCGATGGACTCCTTTCTTGGGCTCTGCTGCAAGCCCTCGTCTTCCTCCCCCGCCGCCGCCTCCTCGGCTCTCTTCTTCCTCGCCCGACGTCTTCGGCGGTTCAGTTCCATCCCTCGTCGTCTCCGCTTCATTCCACCGGCTCGTAGGAATCGATTCTCCCGCCGTGACTTCATCGCCTCGTTGTCGTCGACGTCTCGCCTCCAGGACGAGGCCCCAGTCCGAGGGTTCGATGCCCGGATCCCGCCTTTGAGGATTTAGAACACGATGACGAGGGCTAAGGAGGAGTTCAAGCCCAAGGTGGATGGGAAAGTGGGGATGTATGTCTGCGGGGTAACCGCCTATGACTACAGTCATATTGGGCACGCCAGGGTTTACGTCACGTTTGATGTCTTGTGCAGGTACTTGGCAGAAAAATTATCCTTTCCCTTGATCATGAAATTAGTTTAGCGCCCTCAGATTTTGTGAATGCGATCGGATTCTCTTCTTTCTCGGGATGTGTTTATGAATGCGAATTTGACGATGTCCATGTTTGCGGCCATTGGTGTGGCTGAATGTTTCACCTTTTGGGATGAAAAGCCTTCACGGTTTGTGTGCATTAAGAAGGTTAGAACTGTGGGGAAATGGAAGAGGAGTTGCATTCAGCAGCAGGGATATTGTTGAAGCTGTGAATGTGTTTGGGACACCTTAACTCGATGGATTGTAATGTGCTAAGTGGAGTTTTTTGTTGTGTTTCTTTTTCCTTGGAATTAGGCAGATACCTCAAGAAACTGGAGTATAAAGTGTGCTACGGAACTTCACTGATGTGGACGACAAAGTGAGCTGATTTCTCTTGTCATTCGCCAATGTACCTATGATTACTTAGTTCCCTCTCTTTGGGCGTTTCAATTGAATTTATATCCTCTTGTCATTTTATATTTATCAACTACAAGAATCAGGGATTTCATATTGGCTGTGCCATATTCTACTACGTCCATTCACTAATTCAAATATGCCAGTTCCAAGCCCATATCCTGATCGTCTAGATGTTTCATGTCCTTGGTGGTCACTAACTTGAGGCTGTAGATGATTTCATCTATAGGAAACTTTTTGTGGATTGTTCTTTTTTCAATATGTCTAATATATTGGTTATTGTTTGGAAAATCAAGCTCAATACTTCTTGTTATGTGTTATTCAGATAATTGCCAGAGCAAATGAACTCGGGGAAGATGCTATTAGCCTAAGCAGGCGATACTGTGAAGAATTTCACGTGGATATGACACATCTTCATTGCCTGTCCCCTTCTTATGAGCCCCGTGTATCAGATCATATGCCCCAAATAATTGACATGATAAAGGAGGTACCTTTTTACCTTGATCGCTAGTGGTTTTCTTCGTTTTTTTGGCCTTATTTTCTTTATCCTCAGTAACTGCGGAATTAAAGAGGATGAAGCATGGCTTGTGCTCATTTCAACAAGTTGTTAAACCTGATGATGCTATTGACAGATACTTGACAAAGGATGTGCCTACCGAATTGACGGAGATGTGTACTTCTCAGTAGACAGCTTTTCTGACTATGGCCAATTGTCTGGAAAAAAGTTAGAAGATAACCGAGCTGGTGAGACGGTTGCAGTAGACTCGAGAAAGAAAAATCCGGCTGATTTTGCATTATGGAAGGTAGTACAAGTACGATTTGGGTTTTAGTTTTAAAAGTTGAAAGTGTATGACTAAAGCAACCCTGCTTTATCTGCAGTCTGCAAAGAAAGGTGAACCCTTTTGGGAAAGTCCATGGGGTCCTGGAAGACCCGGTTGGCATATTGAGTGTAGTGCAATGAGCGCAGTCTATCTAGGTCATTCCTTTGACATACATGGTGGAGGAATGGATCTCATATTTCCTCACCATGAGAATGAAATCGCTCAGAGTTGTGCTGCTTGCGAAGAGAGTCATGTGAGCTACTGGGTACACAATGGTTTTGTAACTGTGGATTCAGAGAAGATGTCCAAGTCATTGGGAAACTTCTTCACGATTCGGGAGGTCAGATATCTTGTCTAGACTTTTCCTGATAAAACAAAAAATCTGCAAACATTTTAAGAGATTGTGTTTCATGCTTCGATAGGTCATAGAACTGTACCATCCATTAGCTTTGAGACTTTTCTTGATGGGAACCCATTACCGATCACCTATCAATTATTCTGATTTGCTGCTTGAGAGTGCTTCCGACCGTTTGTATTACATATACCAGGTAAAAATTACTTCTTTTATATCTATTTCATTGTTAGTCCCTTAGATTTACATCAAATAGATGTTGGCTTCTTTGTTACTGTCTTCATTTGCCTGATTATAAGTTTAATTGGTTGCAGACGTTGCAAGACTGTGAAAACATAATCAACCAAAACATTTTGGAGATTCATGGAGATGACGTGCCTCCACAGACATTGATTTCTATTTCGAACTTTGAGAAAGTGTTTTTTGAATCAATGTCAGATGACCTTCTAACTCCGGTGGTTTTGGCTGCCCTCTCTGACCCACTGAAAAGTATCAACGACCTGGTTCACACTCGTAAGGTGGGTTTTGCATTCATTATCCTGTCAACCCGCCACGGTCCTTTATCCACTATATACCTTCATTGTCTGTCGAAATGTCATCGACAAATCATCTTGGTTAATTTTGACATTTGTGTTAATCGACCTTTTATGCAGGGGAAGAAGCAGCAAAAATGGAGGGAGTCACTCTTTGCACTAGAAAGATCGATCAGAAACATTTTGAATGTGCTTGGACTCTTGCCCAGCAGTTATGATGAGGTACTACGTACGCCTCACAACTGCAAAAACTAGTTTGGCGTTGAGTTATTGGCATGATAGTGTGCGGTACATCCGAATCTGGAGATGTTGACACTATATTAGTGAAGTAAGACTAGTGTCTAGTATTTGATTTTTGGAGGGATTGCATTCATATTCTGCAGATAACGAAAAGCACTTGATTGTTGCAGGTTTTGCGACAGCTGAGGGAGAAGGCGCTGAAGCGTGCAAACCTAAGTGAGGAGCATGTGCTGCAAATGATCAAAGAGAGGACGGAAGCAAGGGTTAGAAAAGACTACGGGAGATCGGATGCGATAAGGAAAGAATTGGCTGAGGCAGGAATTACTCTGATGGACAGCCCCGATGGGACTGCGTGGAAACCGTCCATTCCCCTCGAGATGCAGGTTCCTGGCGGTTAAAATCGCGTTCGGATTTCCTGCACTGCGCGTCCTCTTTTAGTTCAACTGGCGGGGATTCTTTCCTGAAAGGCTTGAGTTCATGGATACATTCATCCGAAACATAATCTCATCGGCAGAGGACATGACAGATCTGCACCGACACCCGGGCTAATACTATTTTCGGGAATGGGTACGACCATAGTTGTTAATGGCGATAGGCGGGGCGAGGCGACGAGCCATCGCCCGCCAGAGGCGAGAGGCGAGGCGAAAGGCGCTCAAAAGGCGATTTGTGTAAGGCGATTTGTGTATAAATAATAAAATGATTTCAAATAAAAAAGATGAAATGGATTTATAATATTAATCATCATCATTCATTATGTAAAATATTCTAATCAAGCATCCATAAGATCGAGATTATCATCCGAAGCTGATAAAGCTACACTATCATTCCCACTAGAACTTTTGTAGCATTCCAAGTTTTACTCTTCCTCATCATTTTCAACCAATTCTTAAGAGCTAAACACAATTAAAGAAATCTGCTTTACCCAACACTGGTGAGCTGGGCGATGAAGAAAGGATCATGCTTGAGAGGGAGGAGGGGAGGCCGACGGAGGAGGGGAAGCCGACGGAGGGGAGGCAGACGGAGGAGGGGAGGCAGAAGGAGGAGGGGGGGCAGAAGGAGGAGACGGAAGCGATCGTTTGTGTGGGGAATTGTTCGTGTCTTGACTGAAGACAATAGGTTTTTAAAATTTTTATTTATTCAATTTAATCTCCAAATTATTATAATTATTACAACTTAGTCCAAAATTACACAATTCGACCGAAATCCAAAGGCGAGCCTTTTTGTCGCCTTTCGCCTGAAAAAAAGGCGATGAAAGGCGAGGAAAGGCGTCGCCTTTGAATCACGCCTCGCCCGAAGGGGAGAAAAGGCGAAATCGCTTCGCCTGCCTCGCCCCTCACCATAGGCGTTGCCTTTCCTCGCCTTTTACAACACTGGTTACGACACACCAATTTCAAAAGAATAGAACATGAACAACTAACCATCTCATTGATAATATAACATCTAAATCTTTTTTTTTGTGTGTGTGTGTTTGATTTAGTGGTTTTAAATTAGTTTTTCCATTCATAAATTATATCTAATAATATATAAAAAATGACAGAACAACCTAATTGGTTCAATTAGGCGAACAGCATCATAACTCATGTCTTGACTAATTGGAATAATTAAATTAGTAGCAAGTGGATATGTCAATTTTTGGTGATTTGGAATAGGTTTAAAAATTTTAAGCAAAAAACAAAAAATGTATCCTGTATTTATATATATAATATTGGGGGAGGAGGTCATTCCCAATCCCAACTTGATTCATTCGTTTCTATCTCTATTCCCATTTAGCCCTATATAAATCCACCCTCGACTGCCCTCTCCTTCACCAATTGTTTCAATCGTGAGTCCTTCGGACTTCCTTGCAACGTGGGACTATGCATTTCCCTTCATCTTTTTCTGACTTATCATTTCCCTTGTCTGAAACATCAGCGTTTAGGGAGAATATCAGATCCAATTCATACTCGCGTTTGCTGCTGACTGTGACACCTCTGCCTCTCCTGCTTCCTCGACCGACCGACGGAATCTTCAATGTTTCCTGGGGCACCCAGATCCGATATCTCCTCGATCAAATCCCAGCATACGAACGTGAAGGTTGCCTTGTCTTTGGGTGGCGATGTTGTTAGTGGTGCCCCAGTGTACTTCGACCTGTCTAATATCGACACGTGGGTCTCAAACGCGGTCACTTCTCTCATGAGCATCATCCAGCAACACCACCTTGATGGGATCGACATCAACTACGAGCATTTCAACCCGTGGTCAGCTCAGACCCCAACAAATTCTCTCGATGCATCGGGGAGCTCATAACCACCCTGAAGAACAACCGGGTCATATCCTTCGCGTCCATCGCTCCATTCTACGCTGGGGACGTTCAAAGGAACTACATGGCCCTATGGAGGGACTACGGATCGGTCATCGACTACGTCAACTTCCAGTTCTACGCATATCCCAGCTCCACAACGGCTTCCCAGTTTGAGAATTATTTCAACGAGCAAGCGAGCAACTACGGCGGCGGGAAGTGCTCGTGAGCTTCAGCAGCGCCAAAAACGCGGGGGGACTGACCCCTAACAATGGGTTCTTCGCGGCGTGTGACGACCTCTGGAGGCAAGGGAAGTGACCCGGCATGTTTGCCTGGTCAGCCGACGACTCCAAGGCAAATGGATGTCAGTATGAGACACAAGGTCAGACAATCTTGGCCGGCGGATCCCATGGGACGACGTCCCTCCCGACCGAAATCATGCCTCCATGTTATCTTGGTCTTGAATCGTAATGAAGCGTAGGGGAAATCGGGACATCTCTTGTGGATGGGCGTTTGTCCGAAGTTTCAATCAAAGATAAATAATATAAATTTATTATTTTAATTTACATCCTGGAATGTAAATCCGTTGTAGTCTAGTTGGTTAGGATATTCGGCTCTCACCCGAAAGACCCGGGTTCAAGTCCCGGCAACGGAATTCTTTCATTTTCCTTTTCATCCTCTCTAATATTTTAACACCTAATTTTCCGACCAAACATACGAGACACACACCCAATTCCAGTTTCCACCTACTAACCTCAATTCAATTACCCCCCCCACCCCACCCCCCATATAAATACCTGATCAAGCCTTAAATTTCCTCCTCCCCTTTTGCCCACATTCAATCCAAAATTCAATCTTCCGCCTGCCTCCCACCAGTCCTCCCACCCCCCCAACTCGATCCGGCGGCGGGATCAATGGACTCCCCCAAACCCAGGTTCGCAATCCCTGCTGCCGAGGCCGAGTCCCTTGCCGTTCTATCCGGCCTCCCCGTCCCCCAATGGCTCCCCACCCTCGTCCCCTCCGCCAAAACCCTCGCGCGTCCCCCCATCTCTGGGTTCCATGTCGGGGCAGTCGGGCTCGGGTCATCGGGGCGCGTCTTCGTTGGTGTGAACCTCGAGTTCCCGGGCCTCCCGCTCCACCACTCTATCCACGCCGAGCAGTTCCTCCTCACGAACATGTCCCTCCACTCCGAGCCCCACCTCACCCACCTAGCTGTCTCCGCAGCCCCTTGCGGCCACTGCCGCCAGTTCCTCCAGGAGCTCCGACGCGCCTCCGACGTCTCCCTCCTCGTCTGCCCCGATCCTGAAGAATCAGCCGTGGGGAACGGTAACCCTGGCTCAGCCATGGACTACGCCCCCCTGCCGACCTTCCTCCCCCACCGGTTTGGCCCCCACGACCTGCTCTCCAAGAACGCCCCTTTGCTCCTCGAGCCCCACGACAATGGCCTGTCCCTCGTGTTCGACCCGTCGGCGACCGATTCAACCGATGCGGACGACCCGCTGGTTAAGGCGGCTCTGGAGGCCGCGAACGCATCCCACGCGCCATACAGCGGGTGCCCATCAGGGGCGGCGCTAATGGACGGGGAGGGGAGGGTCTACAAGGGGAGCTACGCGGAGTCGGCGGCCTTCAACCCGAGCATGGGGCCGATGCAGGCGGCAATGGTGGCGTACATGGCGGGGGGAGGGGGGGAATACGAAGGGATCGTGAGGGGGATCCTGGTGGAGAAGGAAGGGGTGGTGGCCAAGCAAGAGGAGACGGCCGAGTTGTTCGCGAAGGTCGTGCTGCCGAAATGCGAGTTCCGGGTTGTCCATTGTCGGGTGAGATCTGGGGAGAAGGCCGGGGGCTAAAAATAAACCCTGGGTTTGTGTGTGCGTCCGTCCCCCCCGTGGTTAGATCCTCCGATGAAATTTTTTTTTAAAATAAGGAATCATCAGATCATATCCATCCCATTTTTTCCCGACGTCTACAAATAAAACCGGTTAAAATACCTTTTTAATTATATAAAGAAAAACAAAAATTTCATTATTAGTGAATTATTGCAATGATTAGAATGATACAATCCTTATCTAATGTCGATGAATAATTGAGGGTTGTGTGGTCCTCCATGTTTGTTCTTTTTTATTTGTCTGTTTTATTTTATTATTGTTTTTTTGAGTAAGTGGGTGGGTGGGTGGGGGGATTGTAAGTAATAAATAAATCAACAAAAGTGGTGGTGGTGGTGATGAGGAGGAGTTCCACTCCAAATCTACTTTTTTTTTTTGGTTTGTGTTGGGATGGATCATCCTCTTCCTCCTCCTGCCACACGTAATTGTAATTATCCCTCCCCCCCCCCCTTCCTTCCCTCTCCATCTCCCTTTTTTCACGTTTTGTTTGTGGGAGTGGGGGAGGCACGTGAGGAGTGGGTGGGTTATCAGCTGGAATCTTACTTACTCCATGACGAATGGATGGATGGACGGACAGGATGATGCCTTTTATTTGTGGGGGTGACATCAAATTGGTCTTATTCCCGAAACAAAACTTTAATCCCAGAGTAGGAGGAGGAGGCTGATGATCAGAAGAAGATGTGATATTCCCCCACACGGATGAAATTCCAAATAGAAAGGGGAACAACAACAGCAAAAAAAAAGATGCCTATTCTCTCAAATTGCATCCCAACACAGATCGAATTCCTTTGATGGAGGAACGAGGGGGATGATGATTCTCATCTACCATCTGTCGGACCTTACGAACGACATGGAGATTTGGAAGCGTGGTTGGTTTCTCTAGTAATTGAAATACAAATTGTATTATTTTAAAAAAGCGACATTTGTAATTCAAACGAATTATTTACGATCATAAACAACTATGAACAAACAGCGACGATGTGATGGGGTTGGGTGGTAGAAAGACGGGGGAAAGTTCCCCTTTAACGTCGAGTAAGAAAACATTTTAACTTAGGGAGTTTGTTTATTACCTCTTTACGACACTTTCACTATTTTATCTTTTTCTATTTTGTAGCTAAACTTAAACTTTAAAAAAAGAATTTCAATTAAGTCCCATAAATGTCTAGATATGGAAAATCTTCAAGAAATTCTTTTGGAACTCCTTCAATATTTGAGTTTGTCATAGAGTCTAGAATGGCTCTCTACGGAATTAGTAAAAGAATAAATGATATCTTAACATAGTTAACTATTCAAAAGAGTACTAAAAACCTTGAGAGTCGAAACTATCTTGCTCAGGAAGTAGACTCTATAGTAAACAAGATGTTAGACTCAATTAAGCATGAGAAAAGTTTAAAATGACCCGATAAATTGGTGACTTCTGGTCTGGAGAGTACTTCGGGAAAACCAGTTGAAAAATTGAAACTAGGAGGAAGAAATTCCAAACAGGATCAAGGCAAGAGTGTGGATGAGATGTATAAGGAATCGGTTGTTCCTTACATCTTAGACCCACGAAAGCGAAATGCAAAGTTGAACTCCTAGAGTGGGGAGTTGGCAAAAGACTTGAGGAAAGCCTTATGTATGGCAGAAGAAACTCCAGTTCACTTAGATAATAGAATGTTTAATGAACTGGTTACTGCGAAAAAAGAGATTTATAAGCCGGATTATCCCTACAGAACCAAACCAGAATTTAATCCAAGGGATAATGTCTTGAAACCAATAATCACTCATGGCGATTTTCTGGACATTGATTGTGAGAAGCACGTATCCGAGAGGATAGATGAGTGGCTATCACTAATTAGAATGACAGCATATGCTGGGATATTATCCCTTGGATCAGTTTATGAATTATGTGTAGTAGCCCTTATCGGCACATCGCAAAAATACTGGAAATCTTTGGTGGCTCACACAAACATCAAAGAAAAGATAGATCAAACGCTGATCGTTGATGGTGTGTTGGTAATTATTGCTGATTCATTAAAACGTGAGTTCTGTGATTTTTCATTATCCACTGAGACTGTGGAAGAGGAGCAATCTTTGACTGCTCTAGTTAAACTACAGATATGTAATACGTGTCTGTTTGACAACTTTGTCTGTAAATTCTAGAAGTATTATTACAATCTGGACATAGTTTCACAACAGTTAATATTGGAAACCTTTTTTTGCAAAACTTCCAGAGCCCTGGCCATAAATTGCATAAAAGGCATCTGAATTACTTTTGAGTGAGAAAACGATTGTTCCTAAACTCGGAGGAAAGATTCATGCGGTCATGTACATGATGAGAAAGTCGTGTACTAAGCTCCAGGTTAAGGAGGCAGCCAAAAAGCCTCCATACCTAAACAAGAGATGTTGTTCTCAGATTGAGTATGTACTTGGGAGATATGGATGTGATACTCCAGGAGAATCAAAGAGAACAAAAAACTTTCTTAAGAAGAAAAAATTTATTGGATATAATAAGAGGAAAGGTTGGCCAAGAAAGGACCTCTGGAATAAGCAAAAGAGGGGTCCTACTTACAAACCCAAAATGTTTGTAAGGAGACAGTATAACCTTAAGGATAAAGATATGATTGTTGCCTTTAAGGGAAAGCATGGCAGAGAACCTAAGTGTCCTAAAGGGAAACCGTTGAACAGTTGCAATTGCTGCTGGTTTTGTGGGTCAAAATCCCACAAGGTGGATACTTGTCCTTAAAAGAACCAAAGGAGAGAAAGACTCCGGATAGTATTTCTAGATGACAGGAGTTATGAGGAGGAGGTCCTGACTTATGAACTAATAGATGAGCAGGACATTTATGACTTAGACTCGGAAGTAGCATCAATCTATGAGGTTGTGTCAAATTATAGAGATTTCTGACTTAGACTGTCTTTATTGGCGGACAGAAATTCGTCATTATAGAGATTCTTGCACATCATTTGTTAGAAGCATATATCATTCTTGGTAATGCTTTTCTTAAGGGACAAAAGGAAAATATCCCCTTTGTCCAAGATGTCCATGATATTTTCATTGGTGGTGTGAAAATTAGTACGCCACAAGAGCCTAAATTAAGATTAAAATTTAGGTTATATCTGGAAAAACGAACAGAGTATTGTGGTGTTTTGCCATATGAAAGAGCTTTCAGAGTACGAGCTCAGCGTGGTGATACACGGTTGGAAGAGAACGATTTATGGGTGCAAACTCTGTTTTCTCCAACGAATACCAGAAGTTCTAATTGGTATGACGACTTGTTTCCCAAACAAGAAGAGTGTATGACAATACAGTTAACATGGACAAAATGAGATAAATTTCTTGTAAAACTTGCCAAACATTTTAGTGAAGATCCGCTAAAATTGTGGAGTCTGAATGGCCTCAAAGCTAGACTCGAGTTGAAGGATCTCGAAACCATTATAAGAGCCATAAATATTACATACACGGCTGAAATGGTTGAGGAATTTGAAAAACAAACTCCTGAGTTACTTGGAAAGGGCTTGATTAGAGATACTTACAATCCACATTCTAGTCCTGCCTTTAGGGTAATAAACCATGCTGAGCTGGTGTGAGGCAGAGCACGAATGGTTATAGACTATCGTCAGCTTAACAAAGCTACCAAAGATTATGGATATAAGATTCCTACTGCAGGAGATCTGATTGATATAATTAGTTTGAGCCAACCAAAATTATTTTCCAAATTTGACTTGAAAAGTGGTTACTGGCAAGTCAAGATGGAAGAAGATTCGGTTCCTTTAACTGCTTTCAATGCTCCGCAAGGGATGTTTGAATGGCTGGCAATGCCGTGCGGCCTGAAGAATGCTACTACAGGAGATCTGATTGATATAATTAGTTTGAGCCAACCAAAATTATTTTCCAAATTTGACTTGAAAAGTGGTTACTGGCAAGTCAAGATGGAAGAAGATTCGGTTCCTTTAACTGCTTTCAATGCTCCGCAAGGGATGTTTGAATGGCTGGCGATGCCGTGCGGCCTGAAGAATGCTCCAGGCGTCTTTCAGCGCAAAATGGATAATACTTTCAAGCAGGTCCGCAAATTTTGTGCGGTCCATATAGATGATGTGCTAGTCTACAGTCAGTCTGAGAGCGATCACATGAGGCACCTTGATAAGGAGATTGATGTCTTTCGTCAGGAGGGCATGATTCTATCTGAAAGAAAGATAGAGTGGTTTAATGAGTCAGTTAAATTTCTAGGCATGGAGATTGAAAAGGGAAATATTAAATTACAAAGTTATATTGCCGAGAAAATTGTTGATTTTCCTGACAAACTTGAAGATATGAAGCGAGTTCAAATGTTCTGTAGATTTGTTAATTATGTTCGAAAGTTTGGAAAGATCTTTCTCAAGATTTAGGGAGGATTTCAAAGAAGACATCTTCTACGAATCCTTGGTCATGGGAAGATGAGGATAATCATGCTATTCAAAGGATTAAGGGAAAGGTTAAAAATTTACAACAACTGGCCTTACCCTCTGACAAGGATGAGTTAATCCTGGAGATTGATGCTTCTAACGAGTTCTGGGGGGCTGTTCTGAAAATTAAAGGAAGAAAGCATGAACCTATTTGTAAGTATTGGTCGGGTAGTTTTAAGGGGTATGAACTCCAATACCCGATACACGAAAAAGAAGTATTAGCCTTACAAATGGAATAAAGGCCTTTTACATCTTTTTTGCATCTAAAAAATTTTTAGTGCGCTACGACTCAACCTATGTAAAAAAGGTTCATGAGTCTGAACCTCAAAGAGGCTAGGCAGACTAGACTTTTGAGGTTGTAAGAGTGGTTTAGCTATTATAAATTCGACGTTGAGTACATATCTTCGGACAAAAACATAATAGCTGACTCTCTCTCTAGAGAACTTACAGATGGATCCAGCCGCGAAGAGAAAGATTTGCTGGGGATGCAAGTAGGAGGGGCATTCCAAGAAGGCATGTCCCAATAAGAACGAGAGTGAGCATAGTGATGCTGGTTCCGTTTTGGGAACGAAAGGAGCTCTCTGCTGGCAGTGTAAGCGACATAGATATAGATCTTTCGAATGTCCAAGTAAGCCAAAAGCTGCGAACTCCCAAAGGGAGTGGCTAATCTCAAGGAGAAGGTTATTGCCGACTCTAAGGGAGAAGCGAAAATAGATTCCCAGAAGGGGTTGGCTAATCCAAAAGAGAAAGCTTCGGCTAACTTTAAAGGAAAAGCGAAAGTTGATTCCCAAAAGAGAGTGGCTGAGCCCAAAGAAAAGGTTTTGACCAATTCTAAGGGGAAAGCGAAGATAAATACCCAGGAAGGGATGATGAATCCAAAGGAGAAAGCTAACACAAACTTCAAAGGAGATATGAAGAAAGATCCTCAAGAGAGGATGACTGATCCTAAGGGGGGAAGCTCTAAAGGAAAGGCGAAGATGGCAGATCTGGAGGAAACAGCTCGGGCTGATTATCAAGGAAAAGCTAAGAGAAAGAGGAAAGCAAAGCAGCTTAAGTCCTTTGATCCTGAGAGTGATGCTCCGGAAAAGGAGGGAAATGTTGAAAAACCTTGGTGGTACACATTAACCACAGAATAGTTTAATTACTACCAAGATCACCTGGCCAAAGAGCAAAATATCTCAATAAACCAAGCTGTCAAATCCTAGAAGAGTCTCTTGCAGTGACGAAAGGAGGAGAAAGAGCAGGTTGATGCTGAATATGCTCGAGAGGAGGCATAATTCAAAGCCATCATAGGTGAACTAGTTCAGAAGGAAGAACCTGATGATACGACAAAAATGGAGTATGACGAATATTTCAATTATGAAATACCAAACATGCTCGAAGAAGGTAATCGTGAAATCAGGAAAGACCTTGAGGAAGAAAATCATGAAAGAGATTCGGTTAAAGAATCTTGTAAGCTGGCTCGCAATGGCATAAGTTATGAGGGTTTGGAAGAATCTTGGTATTTTGATTTAGACTCTTTTGAAGATGGATCCCTTTCTAGGGATGCAACTGTTGTCTGTGAAGGACTCATGAGTGGCGTCAAATACAATTGTAACTGCCAGATTGTGTTTTTTGCAGCAAAAACAATAGAGTATATCAAAGATCTGGAGTTTAAGTTGCTGTATAAGGCTTCAGATGTAGAAGAGTTATCCAAAACCATAAGGGATAGACAACAGATTCTCACCACAATAATGTCCATAATTCCTTATGAGGTCAAAGAATTCGAGACTCCAATGGTAGTGGTGGATATGAGAGAATCCTCACTTGAGGAGAACTCTGTACTTCACCCGTATCTACACTGAATATCAGAGAAGTGGCCGTCCCTAAGAATTAATTCAGGAATGGTGGGAATAGCTTTACCATTTCTATATGCAGGGTTTGTACATATTCTTGAGATTGATTGTTCAGAACCAGAAGAGATAGAGCCACTGCCCCATTTGGTAAAGTTTGTACTCAGATGCCTATGGTACGGCCCAAAGTATGCCACGACATTGATTACTTGCAGTATGATGGAAGAAGAAGAACATGAAATGATAGGAAAAGTAATTCTTCCCAATATTCAAGTATGGGACATCCATTCTAGTGAGAGTAGACATCTTATAGTACCTCAACGACAGGACCTTGATCACAGAGGTTTATGGCGGAAGTATTATAAAGATAAAACAATAAGAAAAGCCATAAATGTTGAGTTCTTGAATGATGTGTTAGAGCATGTATTCGCCCGAAATGAGTTGTATTACGTGCTCAGTGATGGGATGACAACCGTTACGATCCTCTCTTCTTATTTAAGATATGGGGATGAACAAGCAGAAGAACGAGGATGGAAAAGAGTTTTAGATCTTCTAGATAGTTTTCTAGAATAGAGAAAACTCGGAGTTGTTCCTCCGGACTGATACATTTGAGGTCTAGAGAAAAATCGCTGATTATACAGACAAATCATTAGCTCGGCGATTTGAACAAGATGAAGAGAGAGCTCAACGAATTCATGAAGAATATCAACAACAACAAGGACTCTCCTAAAAAGAAATTGGCGAAACATCAGGCACCAATAGTGAAGGAATCTCCTAGGATAAAGCAACAATGCAGACGAGAGAAGAAAGATATATAAAGTTACATTAGACATTTTTTATCAGTCACTAGGACCACCAGCTAACTTTTGTAGTTTTTTGATATTTTAGATTATTTTTACTTTTGAGCTGGCAAATAGTAAAATTGGGGAGGGGGCGATCTAAATAGAGAACTTTCTCTCACATCTCTCTGAGTTTGAGTTCTTTGATCTATCTCCAAAATACCTTAAGGAATCAAGAGTAAAATTGTTAGAATTAACTAAAACATAAGAAGGTTAGATCGGTGAATGGAAACCGTGAAGGATAGGCCTTGTGCTGAAACCTTATTAAGGAGGAGGAGTGTCTATATAAGTCCCTCAAGGTAAAGGCATTCGAGATGATACAGAAGAACCTCTCCATCTCACAGATTTCTCAATTCTGAGAAGTGGGTGACTCTTGAAGTTACGGAAGCTTGGTAAACTCTTAGAGCTACCAATCTGAGTAAGGTATGATAAACATCTTCTATTTTTAGTTGTTTAACTTGTTCTTTCTGTCTTGAAAGAAGTTATTAATTAAGGAAACTTAATTAAAGTAGAGTAAGTGCACGAGTCATTTCTATGACTGATTGTCCAAACCCAGAATTACTCCATTTGAATAATGGGGTTGGCAATGATTTTATTACTGGACTTTTGAATACTGTAGTGGATCATTTGGAAAGTCTATCAGTCCAGATAACTTAATTGTCAAAGCTTGTAGAGAGTTATTCTAAGAAATTAGAAGAACTGACTCTCGTTCAGAGTGAATTTGTGGAATTTACGGCTAGTTCAAGATACTCTAACGAGTATTTGAGTTTAGCAGAATGCCGACGACAAAAACAATTAGAAAAATCTTCTTAAGTTTGTATCTTGCGTGTATAATTGGTGTCAAAACCGGTTAAGAAATTTTTTTATTTTTGTCTTAAGGGACTAAATTGCAAAAGTGGAGAAATTTGGGGCTAATTTAAGGGAAAAGAGAAGAGAGGAGAGAGACAATCGTAAGAGTGGAATATTGAAACAAGGAACCGTAAAAGACAAAATATTTTGAAGAAAGGAGGTAAAAAGGAACAAGACTCGTAAAAAGACCGGGGGGATTGAAAATGAGTGATCCGGAGTTGGAATGACTGAGGAGTAAAATCTGGTAGAGACTGACTGAATGCTTAAAGAGGGTGGCGGCAAGTAAATGCCAATTTGGTAAAAATGTTGTTGTTTCTTTTCATGGGTCGTGGTTCATATCAAAACACAGTGTAACTTCTCCCATATTTTTCCTTCTAACTGAAATTCCCCCAAAATTCATGGGCCGTGGTTTTCCTCCTTAAGAACTTTTTCTATGATCAACATCTTTTTTTTGGCCAAATTATTAGATATATCCTAATGTTTGTCAGTTTTTTCCGATTTAGCCCAAACATTCAAAAATATCGCCTATATGTACTAACGTTACTCCGTCAAATCGATTTTTTGCCCTCCGTTAGCCGTCCCTGCTAACGGAGGGTTACGTGGCACTGACCTGGCTATTAACTCCATTAGCGCCACCGTTGGGATCAATATTTCCCAAATCAAAGGGTGTTGAGCGCTAATCAGACCCTCCCGGACCACCCAAACCAAACCCTCCCCCAAATTAGACCCTCCCCCAAACTAGACCCTCCCCAAAATCAGCCCTAATCAGACCCTCCCCGACCACGATTCCCACAGCGACCCCAACTCCAGTCAGTTCCGACCACGATTCCCACCGCGACTCCAACCCCCGCCAGTTTCCGACCACGATTCCCACCTCTTTCCTCTACCCAGCCTTGACACCTTACATCCCACCTCAGTCCCATCCCCGTATTTCCACCCTCTATCCTGACCCCGTAGGTATACCCCAGCCCCGACTCCAGACTTCAGATGCCCTAACTCCATCCCCTTTCCTGTTTGGACAGGTGAGATTTTTTTTTTTGTGAAAGTTGTTTATTATTCAAAGTTAGCGTGGTAGTATGGTAGGTTGATCTATTTGTTTTCAGAAATGAAAGATGGACGTGGCAATCTTGTTGTCCACATGGGGGAAAAATTCACTTTACGGGCCGAGTTTCGTATGTCGGTGGTAAGACCGTTAAGTATGATAACGTCGATGTTGATAAGCTAGGCTATTTCACAATCAAAAGATTAGCTAGACAGTGTGGATATGAGCCTAATAGGATGTGGTTTGTGAAACCTGGGAAGAGTTTAGCTAAAGGTTTGATTGAGATATTAACTGATGCACAAGTGAGTGAGATGGTTATTTTGTTGTTAGGGCTAAGTGCATTGACATTTACATTGATGGAGATGAAATATTTGATCGTGATCCTGAATGTTGTGAGGATGATAGGGGAGGGGAAGGAGATGATGAATCTGTTGACCATGTTGGTCAGGATGAAGTTAATGAAGTAAACATAGATAATGTTGAGGTTATCGAATCTGATTAAGTTGGTTCAGAGGCAAAACTTGTTTTGGAAGCCGAAATTGATGATGATAACGTCATTTCTATGCATGGGAGTATGGAAAAAATCTATGACCCTGACTGTGATCATAATGACTTGAAATTTTAGATTAGGTTGTGATTTGATTCCCTTGAACAGTTTAAAGAAGCCATTCCGGATTATGGGATTGTAAATGGAGTGAATTTGCATTGGATTAGGCATGATAATAGAAGAATGGAAGCAGGATGTGAGGACGGATGTCCTTGACGAGTGTATGCTAGTTTCTTACAACGTGATCTCACGGTTGTTGTTAAGGCATGCAATTTAGAGTATAAATGTACTCGTGCTTTGAAAAATAGACAGGCAACCGTTAAATGGCTGGCTCGCGAGTTCATTAGAATGAACAGACCCCTTGATACAATGAGAGCGATGGATGTGATTGTTGATTTGATGGAGAAGTATTCTATTAATGTGACAAGCTGCAAGTCTACAGGGCAAAATGCAACCAACCTGTCCAAAAAAGGAAAAGAAGTTAGGTGCAGTCGGTGCAAGGTCTATAATCACAACCAAAGAGGTTGTAAAACACCCACAACGTTGGCAGTCGCTACTGAAACAAATAACGTTGCAACTGGTGGTCAGGTAAGTATGATTTCAATACACAGTAAGTGTTTTGATGCATGACTAACACTTTTGTACATTTCAGGCAACATGATTTCGAGGAAGGGGAAGAGCAGGAAGGAGACGTGGAGGAAGGGGACAAGGAGTTAGGGGAAGAGTATCCATTTTCCATCCTACAACACAAGTGGAAGAGGGAACTCCAAGTCATGCTCAGAGCAGCTTCAATTTTGGAACATCCAGTACACGAATCCTCTGTTGCGGGACCTAGCATGGAAGTTTCTACCAATGTGCTTTGATGAGACTTTGTGGTTATGGAGTTGTGTTCTGCTTGTTCAATGTACTGGGTGAATGTTGCAGTTTCTTATGTACTGCTTGTTCAATGTTCAATCTTGTTTATGTAGTTTAATGTTCAATCTTGTTTTTGCAGTTAAATCTTGTTCCTGCAGTTCAATGTTCAATCTTGTTTCTGTGTTCAATGTTCAATGTACTGTGTACTGCTTGTTCAATGTTGCAGTTTATGCAGTTTCTTATGTACTGCTTGTTCAATGTTCAATCTTGTTTCTGCAGTTTCTACATAGAGGAACCGACAGCAAGAAATGGAACTTGGATAACATCATTGTTTGGATAACAAGGATACCACATCTGGATGACATCATTGTTTGGATAAGATACATAACACCAACTAATTATGACAACCATTTTTCCATGAGACAAGCACGAAACATAAACATATAACAACACCAACAACACCAACTTCACTAAAACACAATAGTTTAGAGGATTCTGCTTTCAAAATCATGATTTTTTCTTCGACTTTAGCCAATGCTATTTTCGCGTTCCTTAATCGCGCCTCGATGTTCTCATTCTCAGCCATCTCATCTGCTTCAACAAATTATTTCTTCAAACGAGGGGTATCCATCCACATAAAAAAGCCGCAACTTCCATCAAACTTGTAACGACAATATCCGAAAAACTTTCTACCATTGTTCATTTCGGTTTGAGTTGTCTTAACAATGCATTGACCTTCACAATAACATTTCACATTGACATTTTTCTCCACGTAGCTCAAGCTATCCATGTTGTTACTGCTCCTATTGTTTCTTCTACTAGACATACCAGCACATACACCAACAAACCACAATGAACTAATAACAATGAACTAACAATAGGTATGAACATTATCAACAATTGTTGGCGCACGCGGAAGCCCTCGGTAGCGTGTAAAACCGGATTCGGTCGTCAATCGGAAGTTAATGAAAAATAAGGAGACAGAGAATTTACGTGGTTCGGTCAATCGACCTACGTCCACGGGTGGAGAAGAAGATTTCACTATATTCAATGGAGTGCAAACTTTAGGTTGAGACCCTCTCTAATCCCCTCGACCTACCCGAGTACAAGATCCTGCTTTTTAGGTAAGAAATAACCCCGAAGTGTTTTCGTGCTTTCCCAACATGCACCCTTTCTTTACCGCCGCACTCTTTGCACTTGTGTATACCTCTTTTATGCTCTCAGGATTTGCTGTTTCTCGTCGCTTTTTTTCATTTGCTTCGTATGATACTTATTTATAGAATAGATGGACGCACATATATCGAAAATCTGGCAGGGAAATATATTATGTGATATAATCAGATATCACCCAATATATTTTCCAAGAGATATATTATCTCACCTTCCATATATAACAAGCGAATCAAATATTCTAGAAATCGCAATAATCTAAATTCAGGCCACAAAATCCTAAAAAACTCCACCTTGGGCCGAAGTCCATAGAACATCTGAGGAATTGCACTCCAAGTACTAGTCTTCCCCCAAGACTAACCGTGAAAATCTCCCTTCTTCTCCTCCAGGCTCCGACGAGCCTAGTTAACGGAACATCCAAGCCCATTCACGACGGATTTGACTACCCATATCATCTTGTTTCTCCGCACTCGCGACCTATTACTTCTTTTCTCCGATAACTGATTACTCCTCTTAAAAGGTTCATGACGCCGTTCAGAAGACTCAACGGTGGTAAAAGCGATAACACCTCTCATAACATACAAGCCCTTTAATCGACTCCTAGTCATCCACAACCGCCATCCTTGGCAAACATTGAGGGCTCCACTTGAAGCAGAAAATTCGTACCCTTTGGCTTCTAAAACACTCATGGAAATAATATTTCTCGTGATTTCTGGTACATGCTGGATATCTGCCAACTCTCTCACAGCACCATCGTCCATCCTGAGCCGAATCGTTTCCACACTTGCAACCTTACACTTGTGACCATTGTCTAAGCATATCTCTCCACCTGCAGCGGAACAGTATGTGGTGAACATCGCCCTATGAGGACTCATGTGAAAAGTACTCCCTGAGTCGAGAATCCAATCCTCGTCCGATGGTCACTCCGACTCGGTTTCAGCAGTCTGCACCTTGCTAGCCATGAGTACATCTTCGTCTCTGGCATCACTGTCGCTGCTATACACAGCTACTGTCGCTAACGCTTGCAATCCTTCATCCTTCCCTACTAGCTTCCTGCAGTTTTTCTTTAAGTGTCTCTTTTTACCACAATGGAAGCATCTTACCTTGCCGCTACCTTTGGTTATAGTCCTGCTTACTGTTAATGCATCCGCTATCGGTCGCCCTGCTTCACCCATCAACTCTTTATCAATCAAATCTTTTGATAAAAGGCCAGACCGTACCTCGTCAACTGTGAGAATACTTCTCTCATACAAGAACGTCTCCCTGAAGCACCGGTATAAAGCGAGCAGTGAACATAACAATAGCATCACCCGGATCTTCTCATCGATCTTGTCGCCAAACCTCTCCAAATCCAAAGATCCATACAACCAATTATCCAAGTAGGATTTAACCGTCATACCTTTTGTTATTCTAGGCATGAAGAACATTTGTCTGAGAAAAAGTTTGGTACTTAGAGTCCTCGTCATGTACAGACTCTCCATCCTACTCCAAAGCTCGGCTGATGTCGTCTCCTTGAGCACGTTTGTCAGAATCTCGTTGGACAAACACAGCTAAATCGCCGATAACGCTCTAGCATCTATATGGTTTCACTGGTCAGAGGTCAACTTCGAAGCGCTCTTCGACTGATATGTAAGAGCCTTCTCCAATTCACCACGTACCAGTAGTGCTCTCATCTTGACTTGCCAAAAGTCGAAATTCATGCTCCCATCCAACTTCTCGATCTCAAACTTACCACCAGCCGTGGATCTCAAATATGAACAACTGAGCTCTGATACCAATTGTTGGCGCACGAGAAAGCCCTCGTTAGCGTGTTGAACCGGATCCGATTGTCGATCCGAAGTCAACGAAAAATAAGGAGACAAAGAATTTACGTGGTTCGGTCAATCGACCTACGTCCATGGGCGGAGAAGAAGATTTCACTAAATTCAATGGAGTATAAACTTTAGGTTGAGACCCTCTCTAACCCCCTCGACCTACCCGAGTACAAGATCCGCTTTCTCGGTAAGAAATAACTCGGAAGTATTTCACGTGTTTCCCAAACACACACCTTTTCTTTACTGCCGCAATCTTTGCACTTGTGTATCCCTCTTCTATGCTCTTAGGATTTGCTCTTTCTCGTCGCTTTTTTTTTCATTCGCTTCGTATACCGACATATATTTATAGAATAGATGGCCCACATATATCGAAAATCTGGCAGGGAAATATATTATGTGATATAATCAGATATCACCCAATATATTTTCCAAGAGATATATTATCTCACCTTCCATATATAACAAGCGAATCAAATATTCTAGAAATCGCAATAATCTAAATTCAGGCCACAAAATCCTAAAAAACTCCACTTTGGGCCGAAGTCCATAGAACGTCTGAGGAATTGCCACTCCATATACCGGTCTTTTCCTGAGACTATCTGTTAATATTTCCCTTCTTCTCCTAGATGCTCTGACGAGCTTAGTCAACGGAACATCCAAGCCCATCCACGACGGAATTGATTATTCACATCTTCTTGCTTCTCCGCACTCGCGACCTATTACCTCGTTTCTCCGATGACTGATTACTCTTCTTGAAAGGTTCATGATGCCTTTCCGAAGACCCAATAGTGGTAATAGCAACGACAACTCTCATAACATACAAGCCCTTCAATTAACTTCTAGTCATCCACAGCCGCCATCCTTGGCGAACATTGAGGGCTCCACCTGAAGCAGAAAATTCGTACCATTTGGCTTCTAAAACACTCACGGAAATAATATTTCTCGTGATGTCAGATACATGTTGGACACCTACCAACTCTCTCACAGCTCCATCCTTCATTCTGAGCCGAATCTTTTCCACACCTGCAACCTTACACTTGTGACCATTGTCCAAGCATATCTCTCCACCTGCGGCGGAACATTATGTAGTGAACATCGCCCTATGAAGACTCATGTGAAAAGTACTCCTTGTGTCGAGAATCCAATCCTCGTCTGATGGTCTCTCTGACTCAGTTTCAGCAGTGTGCACCTTGCTAGCCATGAGTAAATCACCGTCTCCTGCTTCACTGTCGCTGGTATACAAAACTACCGTTGCCGACGCTTTCAATCCTCCATCCCATCCTGCTAGCTTCCTGTAGTTTTTCTTTATGTGTCCCTTTTTATCACAATGGAAACATCTTACCCCGCCGCTACCTTTGGATCTGGTACTGCTTACTGTTAATGCCTCCGCCATCGGTCACCCTGCTTCACATGTCAACTCTTTATCAATTAAATCTTTTGATAAAAGGGTAGACCGTAGCTCGTCGACTGTGAGAACAATTTTCTCTCATATAAGAACGTCTCCTTGAAGCTCTAGTATGAAGCGGGCAGTGAACATAACATCAGCATCGCTTGGATTTCCTCATCGATCTTGTCGCCGATCCTCTCCAAATCCAAAGATGCATACAACCAATTATCCATGTAGGATTTAACGGACATACCTTACGTCATTTTGAGCATGAAGAACCTTTACCTGAGAAAAAGTTTGTTGCTCAGAGTCCTCGTCATTTACAGACTGTCCAGCCTACTCCAAAGGTCGGTTGTTGTCGTCTCCTTGAGCACGTTTGTTAGAACCTCGTTGGACAAACACAGCTGAATCGCCGATAATGCTCTAGCATCTATTTGGTCCCACTGGTCAGAAGTCAACTTCGAAGCGCTCTTCGACTGATCTGTAAAAGTCTTTTCCAATCCACCCTGTACCAATAGTGCCCTCATCATGACTTGCCACAAGCCGAAATTAATGTTCCCATCCAACTTCTCGATCTCGAACTTGCCACCAGCCATGGATCTCTGTACAACCGAGCTCTGATATCAATTGTTGGCGCACGCGGAAGCCCTCTGTAGCGTGTTGAACCGGATCCGGTCGTCGATTGAAAGTTACAAAAAATGAGGAGAGAGAGAATTTACATGGTTCGGTCAATCGACCTACATCCACGGGCGGAGAAGAAGATTTCACTATATTCAATGGAGTATAAACTTTAGGTTGAGACCCTCTCTAACCCCCTCAACCTACCCGAGTACAAGATCCCGCTTTCTCGGTAAGAGATAACCTCGAAGTGTTTTACGTGTTTCCCCAACACACACCCTTTCTTTGCCGCTGCACTCTTTGCACTCGTGTATCCCTCTTCTATGCTCTCAGGATTTGCTGATTCTCGTTGCTTTTTTTTCATTCGCTTCGTATGACACCTATTTATAGAATAGATGGCCCCACATATATCGAAAATCTGGCAGGTAAATATATTATGTGATATAATCAGATATCATATAATATATTCTCCAAGAGATATATTATCTCACGTTACATATATAACGAGCGAATCAAATATTCTCGAAATCATAATAATCTGAATTCGGGTCACAAAACAACAACTAACACCAATGAACTAACAATGAACTAACAACAACTAACAACAATGAAGACTATAACTTCAATATGGAAATGTTCTTCCACAATTCTAAGAACAACAGCCTGGTAATAACCCACAACAGTCACCTGTGGGAATGCAGATCGAGGTGGAATGGGGTTGGCCTTCTCTCCAACCTGTGGGTGTGGGTGGTCGGGGGACGATGTGCGACGGACCCGAACGCAGATGAAGAGGCCGATGGTGGGAATGATGGAGGTCGGGGAGGTAGCGGAGGACATTTGCTGGGAATGATGAAGGTCGGAAGTAATGGGTAGGTCGGGGAGGCAGGGGTCTGTTGCCATGATGTTGACACAATGGGCTATCTTGGGCCTGTTTTCTGACGGAGCCCACAGTAGACGCGGCGCCTATGAAAGAAAAGACAAGACGCTCGTACCAGGCCTACAGTTCTAGTCTACACGGACTACACAACTGCACGAGTCACACATCATAGAGGCCGAAATGTTATCTCTGAAATCAGTGGAGTCTACGACCCACGTCCGCTCAGTTTGTGCGTCTTAAAGGACGGTTTATTAACCCCGAGATTAATGGAGTCTACAACCCACGTCCACACGAGTGGCATGTCTTAGAAGACAGTTTGTTGGCTCCGAGATACTCGGGGGTGGTTAAGATTAGAGGATCTTCAGAGGTCGTAACAGACCGAGTATAGAAGGAAGTAGATCTTCCTTAGAAAAAGCACGATCAAATCAGCCAACAGAAGCTTATCTTGCTTGTCACCCCTTAGATTGTTAGGATTCCCCGACCTGGGCGAAACCCTTAAGGTTTCATTGGTCTTCACCTCCACCATCAGAGTGAGCAACCGTAGTTCCGACAGTCAAACTCCGTCATCACTTCCACCATCAGAGTGAGCAATCGTAACTCTGGTAACAAATTCCCGCTAGCACTTCAACGCCAGGACGAGCCACCGTAGTCCCGGTACACGATTCCGCCTTCAAATCCGCCACCAGGGAGAGCAACCGTAGCCTTGGTATCCACGTCCGCCTCAACATTCGACCACACTCCCGTCCACCAAGCCTAACAACCAAGTTTTCGCCATCCAGGGGGCACAAGTCTACAGCGCTCTGTTATCCAGTCTACGACGTCGTTGCCCAGATTCTTAAGTCCACAGCGTCCAGCGCCAAGTCTACGACGTCTCCACCGTCCAAGGTCGTAAGACTGCAGCATTCAGCAGCAAGTCTACGACCTCGCCTCTTAGTCTACAATGCCCGGAAGCAAGTCTACGACGTTGCACCGCTGTCCTTGTTTTATTTTTATGGCTGTAAGCACGATTTTCTTATTGTAAGACCTTGCATATTCGATTCAATCAATTTCATTTACTTACTGGCGACCACATCTACAAACCCTGTGAGTATTATTGCCAAATATTTCCGGCGTGATCCGTTTTCGACGCGAACTCTTTTTTGGCGACCACAGTGGGAGCCGAAAAACTTAAAGTTTACAAATGGCAAAAAGTACTAGGAGCGGAGCTAATCGCGACCCTCCACCTCCATCAGATGGAGACGGTCAATTTATAGCGGGAGACTTAAATGTTGAGACCGCGGCTCTAGGGAGCCAAGAAATTGCGAATCAACCGATTCTGGGTTACATACTCCTTCTGAGTTCATATACAGGCTTGAATTCCACAAAGAATTCAATGATATGAGGAGCCTAATGGACCTACATATCACTGGATTGCAAGACAATATGGCTCAGATTTTGGAACAACTCAGTGCTTTGAACAGGCCAAATGTCGCTGCAAAGCCATGTGTCCCCGTAGACAGAGAGAATTCTTTCATGGAAGACGCCAGGCGCGCGGAGAGGCGCAATGTGTCATTCCAGGAGGGTGAGCCTTGGGGCGGCGTTAACCAACGCGCTACAGAGGCCTGCAATAGGGGCAGGATGTCCCCATCAAGGCCTACTACCTCTCGGTCTCCTATGTCTTGGAGGGCAAATGCTGTGTACGCAGTGAACCCTGTAAACGATGACATGGAAGACCAGGGTGAAACAAACAGATATGCAAGTGGCATATCCTCCCGCCGACCTGGTAAAGTGCCTGTAGAGGAGATACCTCCAGGGGAAGCTCCAACTATATGAAGTCTACCACGGGCGGAAAGCTTCTACACGAATCTCTCGGTAAACACACAGCCACCTCTGACCACAGCGAGGATGCCTTATCCCCCAGAGAAAGTGAGTCAGGACTATGTTCGAGAACGGTTCGATCACGTTCCACTGCAGAATCTAAGGGAGACGATTACTCAAGTCTTGGAGCATATGGTACCCGGGGCTGTCAGGCAGGATGGTCCTGGTCTATACAGGAGTCCATACCCTGCCTACATCGACAGAGACTTTCCTATGCCCAAGGGATACAGAGTACCTGATTTTACCCGCTTTTCAGGGGAAGATGAGATGACGCCCGTAGAGCACATAGCTCGTTTCACTCATCAATCAGGAGACGCTGCGGCCAATGATTTTTGGAAACTAAAGCTATTCCCGAATTCACTCCCAGGAGATGATTTCACGTGGTACGCGAGTCTACCTCCTGGGTCAGTAACATCATGGGCGGAAATGCAGTCTTTCTTTATGAAAGCATTTGCTCGGCTAGTCACACCCATGTCAATCTTTGAAGTGATGCGGCTTAAACAGACCGCAGGAGAACACCCAGGACAGTTCCTCATGCGTCTACAAAAGGCGCTGCTTCGCTGTAGACCTGCAATTCCTGAAAGGGACCAGTTGATGATTGCGTTAAACGCGTTGTCTATGCCCTTCAAGAAAAAGCTACAGGGGGAAAGGTTTAATGATCTGTATGACTTGGCTAGGAGAGCAACCGAATACCACCAGTTACTGATGGAAGAGGCCCAGTTTAAACGCGCTTATTAGTTAGAAACCCTTGACGTAGACACGGCCGAGTTCGTGAAAAGCGAAGAAACGGTTTGCGAACCTCTAGCAAGGAAAAATTCAAAAGGAAAAGCATCTCAGAAGTCTGATGAAGAAAGAAAATATTCTTTCGACGTAGACAAGGCGGATGCAATTTTTGACGTGATCCGTTTTCGACGCGAACAGGGTCGTGGGCAAACGATTAGGGCAAAGTTCGATTTGGGAAAAAAAGGCAATTTCAAAGGATTGACGGTGGCGCTGAAGGAGTTAACAGCCAGGCCAGCACCATGTAAGCCTCCGTTAGAGGGGATGGCTAACAGAGGGTAAAATCAATTTGACGGAGTAACGTCAGGATATGTAGCGATATTTTTGAAAGTTTGGGCTAAATTAAAAAAAACCGACAAACGTTAAGATATATATGATAATTTGTTTTTTTTTTTGGGGAGGGGGGGAAACTGGTCTTCGTAGATTACATGTGACCAAACCTCGTATATTTAGCTTGGGCTCTCTACTCTGCCCTTATAGACTTTATGTATATGTTCATTACTCCTAGGCTGGTCGTGTGTTTTATCCTCAATAGACTTACGGCAGGTTCCAGTCTGATAGACTTATTGTCTAAACAGTACACTATGGATTCCGTCCTCATGATTTACATAGTGAGGCATACTTCGTAGACTTAGAATAGGGTCCACCCTGGTTGCGAACCACCAAGATCTGATTACTCAATTATTTCATTTGTATTGAATTATTATTATCCGCACACATCTGGTTACTTATTCTCATTTGTTTGTCTTCCCAGCCGCCTTCCCCATTATTTATGAGAGACACTTTTGAGTGTTGTTAACACGCGAACGCGGTCGTTTTTATAAAACCAACAAATAATAAAAAGTAATATTTGTAAGTTACATCATTTGCAAGAACAGCGGTTCATAAACGGGAATCAAAACCGGCTAAACTAAAGTGCCGTGGCTAAGTTAAAGTACAGGAAAATTTTCCTACTTTACGAATATTTTTCCGTAAACTATGAATTTTTTTTTTTGTAAAGTACAAAAAATCTCAAATTGGTCTTGTAAAATTTTACTAAGCCCATTATGATTTTTTCATAATGTATGAAATTTTTTTGTAAATTTTTACAACTGAAGTTTCGTGGGCGAGACGTTTCGTGCGTTACGAAAAAAATGCGCAAAATACAAAAATAATTTAATAAAATATGAAAATTCCAAATGAGCTTCACAAAATTTTACGAGCCCATTTGAGATTTTTCGTATTTTTTATGAAAGTTTTTTCGTAAAACATACATGTTTCATACAATATGAAAGAACTGCTACGGGCTTTGTTAAAATTTACGAAGCCAATTACAATATTTCGTACTTTACGAAAGCAATTTCGTTTGTATAAAAATTTTTTTCGTACTTCACGAAAGAACTAATACGGGCTTCGTTAAATTTTACAAAGCCCAATTACAATATTTCCTACTTCACAAAAAAATTTCGTATATACATATAATTTTTCATACTTTGCGAAATTATTTCATAAAAAAGAGCATTCGTAAAATATAAAAAGATTTAATAAAATTTAATGATAATTTTTTCGTAAAGTACGAAAAATCTTAAATGGGCTCGTAAAATTTTACGAAACACATTTGAAGTTTTCGTGCTTTACTAAATTATTTTTAAAGTACGAAAAATTTTTAATGCTCCAAGCACTATCCATCCACGACACTTTAGCCAACCCCATCAAAATGACTAGTTCTGCGGATGCTTTTGCATGGTGTAAACCACATTATTAGTAGTAGTAGTTGTTGGGTCACAATTGTCCTGATGCAATTTTGACTAATCTTTATAAGACACAAAATGATACTGGGAATCATTGTTGTTGGGTCCTCACTGATTGCAGAAAAAAAATTTGAACCCCCCCAAAAACCTATTCCATCTAATTGGGTTTTTCGTTTTTTCATTTCGTTTTATCAATCTTATAAAACCCAAAATTTTAATATTTATTAATTATAATTCATGATTTCTCATCGGACGGTGAGAAAGAATCTTACGTGGGACTATCCTGACGGTGATGGTTCATCAAAATCTTACGGCGGAGAAGCATTCCACGTCTCCTCGAAGTCCGGGTTTTGGACAGCCTGCCACGCCAACACCGAACGCGAACCGAAGTGGCCGCCACTTACGTACGCCAACAGAGCCCCGACTGGGTGTCGACGGATTCTCTTCGGACACTTCATCGTACCCCGTCGAACGGAGAGGCCACCGCTTTCCGCGGGCTCCACCCTTGGCTTGCGGTGTTAGGCCTCGTCGCGGGGACTTTCTTCGTCCCCCATTGATAAGTTGACGGATTTCATCGGATGGATTAGGTGGGTCTCGAGCTCAATCGGGGGCTAGTTTTTTTTTTAATATTATTATGGGAAACAGGTTTTGGAGGATGTGGAATCGCCGGGGCAGTTCCCCATCATGGAAGAGGACACTCAACGTTTCGACGAGTAATTCGCCTTATCCTTGACCTGAAATTGATTATATCCTTGTATGTGCATATTCGTTGGGTAATTCGCAAAGAAATGTCCTGTCCAGTCTTGAGATCTCCATGCTTTGCAATGTGTGGATTCTCAGTAGTCGTGTTTGCTTAGTTTATGGATTGCCAGGATTCTTCCCTTGAACATCGAAGTTTCCTTTTGCACCGGCAATGAATGCTGCATTTTATTTCACAAGCATTGTCTTTAGTGAATATCCTCGTCGTAGAATGAAAAGAAAGCGTCTCCGTGGTGTAGGCTGTCGGATTCCTTATTCTACAAAGCCCCACGCTTTGTTACACACATAGATGATCCGGCCATTGCGGCGTTGACTTACTCGGGGGGCTTGCCTCCGAGCAACACTCCATGAGTCAGCATTTTAGATATGTGTAGCAATTGGGCGAGAAAATTGTTAAGTTTTAGTCACAGTAGCTTCTATCCGGCGACTTTCTCTTCATCTTCCTCTTTACATTACTGTCTAGGTTAGTCACTATCCCAAAAGATACAAGAAGGATATAATAGTGGGCATTGGTATGAACAAAGAGGAGCTCAAGAGGAATCTGGTGAGGCCATTTCAGTGAGCAACACTGTGACCTCTTTAATTAAGGAGCTAGGGCTTATGTTCTCTTGGTCTTTTACGTACTGACAGAATACATGGTGCAAGATTTAAATGGGGGCCCAAATCTTCCATTCGAAGAAAATTCCTTCGATGCCACCACCTATGTGGTATAAGTTTCGCTAACTTATTTTGTTATATGCATCTGATATTGGTGGTATTAGTGAAATATTCACATAGGGATTTTGATGAGTCTTACAATGGCTCAAATCATTGTTTACAGGAAAAGTTATTTGTGCTTGCAGTCTTCCGAGCATGGGTTCTTAAAGAAGGATACTATAAAACATGATTTTTTTATGCAGGTCAGCATAGACTATCTGACAAAACCGCTTGATGTTTCGAAAGAGATATCAAGAGTACTTAAGCCAGGTGGCCAAGCAATTATGAGGTGATTAGTAAAGTCAGTTGCCAACTAATATGAGCCTCCATGGAAAAGTTTATGGCCATCTGCTCCTACTTATCATGACGATCATGGCATGGCCTGAATTTGATGATCTTGATCTGAAGGGGAGCTTCGTGCTGTCATATAATTCCTTAGTACAACATTAATTTTTATGAGTTGCTGTTTCATGAACCATGCTGCTAGGCATTGTTAGCATAAAGGGATGTAAACTTGAAAGATCCTGGTGTTTACGTCTCAGCTTCTCAAGCCGTTGCTTCTGGACAAAAGCAATCTCGATATGGACATCAATAGGTGACACGGATCATTTCTTGATCGTTGGTGCTTACTCGCATTACACTGGCGGATTTGAACCTCCCCAGGTGAGCGACCTCAGCAACTCAGGACCCCAAAAAGCAATCTCAGCTTTGTTCAAGCAATCTTGACGACCACATTTCTCAAACCTTTTTAGTCCCTGTTATATCGCGACGTGTTCGTCTGCAAACACGTTTTTTGGCGACCACAGTGGGAGTCGGAAACAAGTTTCATGTGAAAACGCGGATTTGTAGTAATATCAAAATGATAAACCTTTGTCAACTCCTATTGGTAGTAATACCAAAATTGGTAAAGATGAAGGTGGAAAAGAAGTTGATTCCAAACTATACAAATCATGATAGGGTCATTACTTTATCTTACTGCTTCAAGACCTGATATCATGTTTAGCGGGTGTTATGCGCTAGATATCAATCTGCTCTAAAAGAATCACACCTAGTTGCAATCAAGAGGATCTTTCGATACCTCGTAGAAACTGTTAGCTTAAGTCTATGGTATCCTAGAGAATCGTTGCTGGATCTTATAGGATATTCAGATACTGACTATGCTGGATGTCGCATTGATAGAAAAAGTACATCTGACACTTGTCAATTACTAGGAAATATATTAATTTCCTGGTTCTTTAAAAAGTAGACATCAGTTGTTTTATCTACAACTGAGGTTGAATATGTTGTAGCAGCTAGTTGATGTGCTCAATTACTTTCAATGCGATATCTTCATTTTGATAACATTCCAATATTGTATGACAACACAAGTGCAATCATTGTCATGAAATCATGTCTATCACTCAAGATCTAAGCATATTGAGTTGAATCACCACTTCCTATGTGACAATGTGCATAGTGACAACGTTGATATTTAGTATATAAATACTGAGCAACAGCTTGCTGATATATTCACCAAACCACTCGATAAAGAGAGGTTTATTTGTGTACGAAGTGAGTTAGTAATTTGCAATCATAACACCTAGCATGAAAATTAATCATGCATTTTTTTTCTCTATGTAGAGAATAATATATTGCCAAAAATGGGTGATTCATCTTACTAAAATTTTTCTTCCCTCCTAAAAATCCATGTTCTTCACTTTCTAAATTTCAAAATTAACTTTCAAATTTTAGAACCTCTCTACACTTCTTTTGTTGTCATTCTTCAGAAACCGAAACCTCTCCTTCTTCTTACCCATTTTCTCTCAAAACCCTAAAAGTCTCTACTTCCGAACATCCTCTCTAACGGTCCAAATCTGTGGTCCCTCCTTCAAAGGTTTCTCTTTCTGAAGAACGACCTCCTGCTTCTGAGGGGGAGACACCCATGCAATCTATGGTTGCTCAAGTGCCGACTGGGACCGGTACCGCTGGAAAGGCCAAGACAGCTTCTGTCAAAGCCTCCAAGGGGTCCTCTACTAGTGTCGTGGATGTTGACTCAAGCGCCACCACTAAAATTGCCCCGGCCAAAGCAATTGATGCCGAGCATGTAAAGGCTGGAAAAACATGGGCTGAGGAGACTCTCCCCGATGTTGTCAAATCTGAGGACTTTGTGATAGAGACTTAGGAATCCTCTGAAAAGGAGGGCTTTTCACCCACAAGAGATGTGGCTACTCCTGAGGATGACCAGACTTCGGGCGATAAGGATTTGTTTCAAGATGATGAGACAAACCTGCCTGAGAAGAAGGACCTCACTAAGGACAATGCCGAGGATGAGATTGAAGTCACTGATGTCCATCTCGTAGAGAAACCTCGTTATCCTGTCACTGGCGTTGCTTCACGCATCAGAGGAAAGTGTTCCCTGCCAGGTACTCCAAAATCTGGCCCTTCTGGAACTAAAATTCAAAAGCTTGCTGGAGATTCTGAAGTCTTTGTGCCTGAGGTTGATCAATATGTGTCTATGGCTGAGATAAATCACATTCTTGCTGATGATTTGATGACTCATAGAAATCAGGACGGCAGGAATGTCATTGCCTGTAAAAGGGTAGACTTTGACTGGTTTATTGCACATTAGATCTCCTTTGCTGACATGTTGGAACTGCTTAGCTGAAAAACCTTTTGTGAGCTTAATGAGACATGGTCAATCTCCAAGGTCAAGCAATTTTATGCTAATTTGAATTTTTACAAGGAGGACTCGAACATCAAGTTCAACAGGGCTGTCATTGATGAGAAGGACTTTGTCTTATCTGTTTTTTATGCATGCCGACTTTTTAATGTTGACCTTGTCAACAATCCGATGGTGATCAATGAAGGCAAACTGAAAGCCTATCAGGTCATCAATGATGGAGTCCCCATTTCACCCAATGGTTATCTCCAAAACACTGCTTTAAACTTCAGCAACAGGATGCTGCATAAAGTGGTGATGTCGTGCTTGGCACCTAGGGTGAGGAGTATTGACTCCGTTACGCCACGAGATTGGAATTTGATGGTCCATCTCGAGAACGGTATTCCTGAAAATCTGAGAAGTATTGTCTTTAGCCTAATGGCCTCTTCTATCAAGGATGAGAGCATGGTGCTTCCTTTTGCTCATGTTATTACTGCCATGTTAAAATTCTATGGCGATGATGTCAAACCCTTGAACAAGATGGATGTCTGGACTACTCAGGTAATCGGAGCCAACTTTGTTGACAGCATGGGCTTTCAATTTGTTAATGATGCCTTTGTTAAGAAGCCTTCTAGGCGTGAGATAGCGGCCTTTGTGCGTGGAAAAGCTGCTTCTGTTGAAAAGCAGAGTATGTTAAGCGTGAGAAGGTGGTTGGTGATTCAAAGGCTGATGCTTCTTCCTCAAAGCTTCGGAACATAATTTGTGAGGAGATTAACTTCTCTAGACGCTCTCTCTTGGAAAGGATGGATGACTTTGGTGAGAGACTGGCCAAGCTAGAAAAGATAGCTGAGAAAATACTTGTTGTTGTCGAGGATCTACTGCGTGAGGATTGAGATGTACAAGCTAGAAACTTTCTTTTCCACGCACAAAGGCTGTTATCTCACGCCTAGACGGCTTCTTAACAAAGGCATCATTAACAAATTGATAGCGCAGACTCTCAATAGAGTTGGCTCCAATTACTTGAGTAGTCCAGGCATCCATCTTGTCCAAGAGTTTGACATCCTCATCATAGAATTTCAGCATGGCAGGTATAACATGAGCAAAAGAAAGTGCCCTACTCTCATGCTTGATACAAGAGGTCATATGGCTAAAGCCAATACTTTCCAAATTTTCAGAAATACCTTTCTTGAGATGGACTATTAGATTCCAATCTCGTGACATAACGGAATCAATAACATGTTTTTGTCTTGTTTAAAGTGTCTTCGTCTTTCAAGGTGAAGGGTAACAAGTACTTTTGATCGAAACATGTTATTTCTACAGGGGCGAATGATAGCATCTCACAACAATATTTTTGCTGAGTTTTCGTTAACAAATTCAGTTGGCGACACGAATCAAACCCTGAATCCGTTGGTTAAATATTATAAGCGTGTGTTGCTGGCTAGCACTTTTTTTTGGCAACATAGTGGGAATAGGATGGCACGAAAAAGGAGTTATAATCATTGAAATATCCGAGGATGACCATGTGAATCCAATGAGTGGTCTCGGACGATGATGCCCTCCGCTAATTTTCAGAAAGTTGAAATTTGGGGAAAATGAGGGACTTGTGTCAGAAAGTCCCTTTGATCCCTGTACAAAGACAAACACGTCAATTATAAGACAGATGTTCCGATACTTATTATTAGGAAAATGGAGAAACTCGAAAGAATGATTGATTGAAAGCAAAATTGAGGGACTCATGAAGGCATGGCAGAACCCCATATCGCGATGCACATTGGCAGAAGGAAAAAAGAAAGTGAATTTTCCATTAAAGTAAAGGAAGAGCAGTCAGACTTCTTTCGCTTGTCCATCGGGGCCAATCTCATTACAGTGCTAACTAAAAGTGTTATTTGTTATCATTGGATTATTATGCCTGCCAAGTTAAATTGCATGGTTTTGTGCTTTATAAGATCATCTACATAAGGCTGAATTTATTTCTCATCTTTTTCTTCACATTTGGATGTGCCATATTATGAGGAGGGCTAAGTTCATTCCAAATTTGTTTAATCTTTAATCTTAATTAATTGAGATTAATCTAATGAAAGAGACGACAAAAGGAGAGGACGTCCATTGTCTCAATCTTCCACCCTTCCCGTCTCGCCGATAAAATTAAGATTTACAAGACCAGGAAGGATATCGTCTTCATCCTCATCCACACGCCATGCCGGCGGGGGAACTCCGTCACCCGCCTCCGCTGCCGCCGTCGGACCACGACCGCGAGGAGGAGGACTTCGTCTGGGCTCAGATTAAGGCGGAGGCGAGGCGCGACGCCGAGTCCGAACCAGCCCTAGCGAGCTTCCTCTACTCGACGATCCTCTCCCACTCCTCCCTCGCCCGATCCATCTCCTTTCACCTTGGGAACAAGCTCTGCTCCTCCACCTTGCTGTCGACTCTCCTCTACGACCTCTTCCTAGGGGCTTTCGAGAAGGACCACGACCTCCGCGCCGCCACCGTCGCCGACCTTAGGGCGGCTCGCGCGAGGGATCCCGCCTGTGTCTCCTTCTCCCACTGCTTGCTCAATTACAAGGGTTTCTTGGCTTGCCAGGCGTGGATCTTTGACCTTTACCGGTTTTTGCTCTTCGACTTCCAGTAGCGTTTGTTTGTTTGTTTGATTTATTTGATCAGGATGCATGTGCAGCAGTTTTTTCCTTGGATTGAGTGCATTGATTTGCAATTATCACAAGAAAGTCGTTTACTAAAGGAAGTCACCCCTGAACTGATGTCTGTGCCATCCAGAAGAATGTTAAATGATCGTGCGATTCATTATAAATCATTCTTGCTGTGTGTATGGTTGCGTGCTTTGTCCGAAGAAGGTCATCTTGATTTCTAGGTAGTTCAGAGGCCCTTCTGTTAGAATTTCCTGCCCGAAGAACTTTCTACCAAATCCTGTGACGGTTATCTATTTTCCCCTGACGTGTTTTGATTTTAGGCGCAACGAGTGGCCCACAAGCTGTGGAACCAGTCGCGTCGTCCCCTGGCGCTTGCCCTTCAGTCACGGATTTCTGACGTCTTCGCCGTGGATATCCACCCGGCAGCTAAAATAGGCAAAGGGGTTCTGTTCGATCACGCAACGGGAGTAGTTGTCGGCGAGACTGCAGTGATTGGTAACAATGTCTCGATCCTGCATCATGTGACGCTCGGTGGAACAGGGAAGGCGGGAGGCGACCGGCACCCTAAGATTGGTGATGGTGTCTTGATTGGAGCCGGGGCAACAATCCTGGGCAATGTCAGGATAGGGGAAGGTGCGAAAATTGGGGCTGGATCTGTGGTGCTCAACGATATTCCTCCAAGGACGACTGCTGTTGGTAATCCGGCAAAGCTCGTGGGAGGTAAGGAGAAGCCGAAGGAACACGAGGAGGTTCCCGGCGAATCGATGGACCACACTTCGTTCATCAATGAGTGGTCAGGCTACATTATATGATCAAATCAGGTGACTTGACTGTTCTTCAATCTTTGCAAGTGCTTGATTCCTGGGTTTGCTCAGCAATAATTTAGCAGAGTTATAACTACATTAAAGGGGTGAAAACTGCAAATATTTCCCGCTGGTAGGACACCTGGCTAAGGTAGGTGAGTCTTTCAACAGAAGTGGCTGCGTACAATAAGTTTCGAACTCGAGATCTCCTTACTATTTGGACCAACCTCACGTACAATAAGTTTCGAACTCAAGATCTCCTTACTATTTGGACCAACCTCACGTTGATAACTGGGATTGGTTTTTGGTGTGTATAATACGTTAGATTACTGGACTTCTAAACCTCTTCTCGTGTGAAAACAGCCGGTTTGTTCTGGGATTCAGTGGGCTGTCCGTGTCGGGACTTGACCATTTGGTAATATTATTATTTATCCCTAGCAATAGTGGTTGAGTACCCTGGAATTATAGGAAGTCCACTTGAAGGCACCGGTAGGATATTGAACCAGGAGGTGCAGGTCTGTGTCTAATGACCAATTGGAGGGGCCCGTGTGTTCTCCCCAACTAGCTGATCATATGTAAGCCCCTCCTTTATTATTTTTTTTCTCCGGTATTGGAAGCTTCGCCTTGATTAATTCGTACTCGACTTAGGTGAGACATCTGACTCTGGTGTGTATTCAGAGCTTTGTCCCGATTAATTTGGATTCGGTTCGGGTGAATGTGTCTTTCAATTGGAATGATTATATATATGTTTCGAACTCCGAAAAATTCTTAAATGAATTCAACCTCCTTACGAGCTGAATCAACCCACGTTAATGTGAGCCCCTCATTCTGCTCCTCCAACTACTGGGTATTAGCAGCTGTTTGGCGATCGTCCTCTTTGCCAAATGGTGTGATGACACAAATGTATCTAGACTGGTCGATGAAAATAGCAGAACCCAGGAAACGAAACCTGAATTTTGGGATTCATGTGGATCAACGGCAGAGAGGAAGAGTCTGAACCTCGGGAATCTAGTCGGTGCCTGACCGAATCCCGTTGTTCTGGGAGAGCGGAAGGCGGCCAGCATCAGACAGAAAGCGGCCAGGGGCGGTGTTTGTCCCTAGGTTGTTCTTTGGCGGCTGCTCATCATGGGACTGGCTTTGGAACGAGCTAACGGCTGCTTGGGCTATGTTTAGTATTTTGGTTGAGTCTTCTGGTGCTCTATTCGAGCGACTTATGCCTACGTGGCGTGCGAGGGAGACCTAAAGGCAGCCAATCAGAACGCAGCTAACGCGTAAGCTCGGACAAGAAAAGAAAACGGGACAACCTCGTTCAAGATCAAACAGTCCAGTCCCGTAACTCCCATCCAAATCCCGGATTCAAAGTCTTCGTCTTCACCCTTCGGAACTCTAATTCCATCGAAAAGCTCAAACCTTGCCGGAGTTCTGCTTTGTGGGTCTGAACCCCCAACTATGGTTAAGACCGGATTTCCCTCAGTCGCTGGAGTGGCGTTATGGGCGCTGCTGGTGTTCGCTCTCGTGGCGCCTGGTTGCCACTGCGCGAAGAAGCCGAATTTGGCGGCCAGGAAGGAATTCGTGCCTTACATCAAGTGGGGGTTTGTGAGATGATCGCTTCTGAGTTGTTCCATCAGGTCCAGAAGAAGCAGGCCCAGATCTCCCCCCCCAAAAGGTTACCGATTTTTCGTACTGATTGAGTGGTGGTTCTCGATGGCGTTTATCTGACTGGGTTTTGAGTTTTGGGTTCTGGCGGTTTTTGTAGATTTAGGAGTATCAGGTAATTGAGATTGCGGAGGAGGCCGATTGGACTTGAAGATTGATCTTGTCGAAAATGGGGATAAACTAGAGGTAACTTTTTCCCGATCTATTGATCCTGATGTTGCTCTGCTCTTTGGTTTCTCCTTTGGCTTGTCAATGCAACAAACTAGGGAATGAAATTTGATTGCATATTGGGTGACTGTTCCACAATGCCTTATCCGAAACGACAGAGTTTGATCAGTTCCATGCTGTTAGGAGTAGTTATTACTAATGCTCGGTGATGTGGTTCACAAAATATTGGATAACTGAATTTATCTTGGAGGATTTGGTGATATAGAATGTAATTCAATATGGGAAACACACTACTCTCCGTGGTTTATGCTTATTGAGGAAGTTTGAAGTAATCCTTAACTCTCGATGAATAACAGACTAACTGACTAGAGCTGATGAAAGATAATGTTGTCCCATAACTATTTGGTTGCGAAGAAAGCTGCTGAAACCTTTATGGGCTGTTTTAATGTTTGATGTAATGTGCACGACTATTTTTAGCGAATCACTTGGTTAGAGAGAAAGGGCATGAGAAAACTGGTTTTGGTTTTGAGCTACATTATGCACCTCTTTAGTTCCTTTTTTGATTAAACATGTGTATCTGAGTGTTGTTTCTTGCCGATCACCGACTTTTGTGAATTTGGGGTACAACAATGGTCAAATTCGCATTGCGGAATTCTGCTAGGGATCTGATTAGAGGAAATGTTGTAATGGACTCCTATCGGAAGGTTTTTATGAATATGAAGGCGAAAGATAAATCGGATGAGTGAACCCTCGGTATTCCAATATAGTTGCATGCCATCCCAGAATTGATTTCACCTCATTTCTGGGATATGATTGTTTTCTAATCACTGCATCAAGCGGGTTGTAGATTTGTCGGTTTCTGAAGTAGGTCATGAAAATTTGTGTCATTTATATTGTCCTGCAAATGGATGTATTAATGGAGATGGCTTCGTTACTTTGTTCTTTGAAGAATTTCAGCTTGTAGAACAAGATACTGAAGGAATATGTAACACCGAATGTAAGACTATCAAATGGGCTTGTCAGGAGGTAGTCCTTCTTGACAACAGAAATCATTTTTCTTGCTTTTCAATCAACAATCGTCAGGATTGTCACCTCTGTTCCTCTCATTGGATCAGGTCATGGGGTACTCTGATACTGACGTTGCTGAGTACATATACAAATCGAAGCCTCAACTTGATTCGCTAGTTGAATTTCTGTGCAAAGACTTGACTTCTGCATGTGATGCCCTAGCCCCTCCACTACCTACAGTGAATGTTTGATTGATATCCAGAAGTGTTGGATATTATTACATTCTGCCTGAACTGATTCACAATTTTATGCAACAGGATAGGGGAAGCATTCATGCCTAAGCCAACGAAAGATGCCGAAATGGAGAAGATCGTGAGATCCATGGAGGTATGTCATTCTAATCTTAATTCAAACAGAAAGTGCATACATGATTCTCCGATGGATATCAAGGCTTTCTTCTGAGCAGGGTCTCCCCGGAGCGCCTGGCATGAAGATGTACTCGCGGGACGAGTTGATGAACATGAAGAACTTTGGCGAAGAGGACGAAAACGAGGACGATGATGACGGCTTCCCTTCGAAATTGGTAAGCACTGCACTTCTTCATTCATTCGTGGCATGAATCCGTTCCCTGAAAACCTCATTCACTCATTTATCGGACTTCTGTGTATTCAAGGGGGGCGTCTTGAGGAACAAACAGGAACCGAAACCCAACTGGAAGGAGTCTGTTGCAGAAGGCATCAAGAATATGGCGCAGGTCCTAAAGAGACACGCGACCAAGGCATCCTACCTGTTAAACCGGTGGTGGAATGGGTTAAGGAAACCTGTTCCTACGAAGAAGGGCAAGAAGTCGGACTCTGAGTCTGAACATTTACGGACTTCAAGGGCTCGCACGAGGTTTTGCCGGCGTCCTCACCCCTGGCCCTCTTTTTTTCGGCAGTTACAAAGTGAGCGCCTTTTCAAAAACAGGGTTCAGTTTTTTGTTCAAGGAAATAGGGATACACCTTCTCTGCTTTCGTTTCATGGAAACTGAAATGGTGTCTAGATAAATGGAGATGTGTCACATAACTGAACTTGGGTGCGTTTTTTAACTTACTAGTTTCTTCCTCGCAAACAAGCGACTCAGTAGTGTTGTCAAGAAAAAGAAAGGAAAATGAAAACTTGCATCTGCCTCTTCTCTTTTACCAAACAAACGTAGTAGTGTGTGGTGAACATGTAATTAATTAAAAACGTGGCGAGGCGACGACGTCATTTGGATTGATATAGATGGATGTAAGAATCATGTTCATTTCATAAAAAATCCCATGATTAAGATTAATTCATTTTTAATCCATATTTTTAACATTATAAAATTATTTTATTATCTTAATATATTAAAAATTTTAATACGAATCATGCAATGAAACACCAAAAAATTTCTCAATTTGAGCAAGAGGCTTGACACAGTTTGTCAGAACAAGTCAACAAAGGTATTGTAATTTTGTACCTTGTGGACTTGTTCTGACAAACTATGTCAAAATACCTTTCTTATTGTATATGAAGCACCTGGAGGACTTGCTTCCATGAAACAGGTTCAACAATTTTTGGGAATTATCAATTATCTAAGGGATTTTGTGCCTGACAGCCCTCCTGGCTTAAGCGGCAATTTGTGGTTTGAGAACCTTTGTTGTAAACATGGCCTGTAGCTTAGGATGTTCTAACAAAGCAGGATGTGCAATATCAAAGGGTCTGGATAAGAAATCTGCTACTATATTTGATGTACATTTGATATGTCTTACTATAAAGGAGTATTGTGAAAACCATTCTGCTAACCTTAGCAATTGTGCATTCGGTATCTTCTTCTGCTTGAACTTAAGCATAAAACTGAATGAAGATAAATCACTTTCAACAATAAAATGACATCCAACCAAATGAAATTCAAACTTCTTTATACCATATTTGACTGCCAAAATTTCCTTGATGGTCGAATGGTAATGTTGTTCTGCCTGGTTGAATTTTCCTGATTTATATGCACAAATATGTTTTTTACCTTCTTTCTCTTCCAATAAAATTGTTGCCCAATAAAGATCACTAGCATCTGTATGTAGTACTCGAACTCCATCTGAAGGAATCTGTAAATGGTGGGAGCAATTGTAACTGTGTCTTCAGATATTGAATGACCTCTGTTTGGGCTTGTCCCCAAGGTTGAGCATCTTTCTTTAGTTGGGCTTCAAGTGGTCTTGTATATCTGCTGATTTTAGGCACAAAATAATCCTTAGATAATTGACAATTCCCAAAAATTGTTGAACCTGTTTCATGGTTAGATGAGCGTCTGGGAATTTCATCAGTTCCTGGGCAATGTGTGGTCCAAGGTGATACTTGTCATCTGAAAGTCTCATGCTAAGAAATTCAATTAAGGTTTCGAATAGCTTCACCTTTCTTTCTGAAAGCATTATTCCATACTTTTGGATTAGCTCAGCAAACTGTTTCAGCAAATTCTCATAAGATTCTTTGTCAGGGCTGAATAACATAATATCATCAATGTAAATTAAAGCTGAGGACTGTTTGGGCCAGAAAATACGAGTCATTGCTTTCTGGAATAATGAAGGTGCTGGTTTCAAACCGAAAGGTAGGACTGTCCATTGAAAATGTCCATCAGGGATACAAAATCTCATTTTCCATCTATCATCAGGATGTATACCTAAATGCCAAAATCCACTCTTAAGATCAAACTTAGAGAATACCTTGGCTTTGGCTAATGATGAAAATAAGGTTGACTTGTTAGGTAATGGAAACTTGTTTTCCTGTAAGAAGTGATTCGGAGGCTGATAATTTATGACTAATCTCTTCTTCCCTCTGGCTTGTTCTGACCGTTTATTTACATAAGATGCTTCACATGCCCATTGTGAATTAGAATGCTCTATGAGTCCTTGCTGCAATAAAGACATGCATTCTTCTTTGCCAAATGGGAGTCAGTAGGTTTCATACCTGGATGACTCGCTTTAGTAGGATTAATATCCTCATTCTGCTTGAATGGCAATCTAATTAAGAAGTCTGGGTGTTGCCATAGAGGATTCGTGCACTTCTGCAGGAATTCAGTGTGATTTTCTGCAAAGGATGATTCAAACAAATTACGTACTTTTCAACTGGTTCAATGGAATACATCCTTGTAATTGCTATGAAGGGCTTGAAATTTCCCTTGTATCTGATTCCTGTAGTTAAGATTCGGAGATCGGGCATTTGCTGCAAAAGATCCCAACATAAAACTATATCTCTTCCTAGAAGGTTAGTTGCAATTAAACAAGTCTTGATAGTGCATGTGGAAAATATCATGATTTTCAAGGACTTGGTTTTCAGGTGAGTATAGAACAGTTCACCGGATGCAGCCATGAAAGTTCTTTCTTCTGGCACTAGGAATTCAGGAGGCACTATCTTCGGATTGATCATACTTTCAGAAGCTCCTGTATCAATAAAAGCAATTGCTGGCATAGGCCTGTGATATCGTGAAAAGTATATATGTACCATTATATGAGGAGAAACTTCTAAGGCTGCTATTAAAGGAATTGTTTCCTTGGGTTCTTTAGCCTTTTCTCCAAAATCTGTGACTGATTCACCGGATGGTATCCTTCTGGGATACGAAACTATATACGGGAATCTTTCATGGTGTTCTGCTGGATAGGCACTGATTGTACAAATCCGTCTAGTATTCTGTTCTTCTGATGAGGAGGATGCATAAGACTCTTCTCCAGAACCTGTTTCTTCTGAGTCTATATATCCTTTAAGACAACAAACTGTTTGTAAAGACGGTTCATCATCAATAGAGAAAACTGATTCAATGTCATCATCATGCAGTGAAACACTAGAAAATTTCTCAATTTGAGCAATAAGTTTCTTCTTCTGTCCTTTTGGACAACTTTTAGCACAATGACCTTTCTTATTGCATATGAAGCACCTGGAAGACTTGCTTTGAGGATTTCTCCTTTTCTTTATCCTTAAGAAGTGTTTCCAACGTCTAGGAGATTTTATGAACTGTCTTGTCCTCTGTCCAAATTTCTCATTCTGTTTCCTTCTACTGAATTTACACCTTGGATGCTTAGAACCTGTGATACCTGAACAATCACATAAGTCTCGTTTTGTACGCTTAATTTTATACCTTATTGACTCGTTCTGACAAACTGTGTCAAGCCTTTTATCTTGCTTCAGGAATCCTTGAATAATCTCTTTCCTTTGGCGTAATTCATTGAGGCCTAAGTGGATTTCCTGTTGTATCTGTCCTACTGTAAGATCAGTAATCTTCAGATGCTTGTTAGTCAAACTTTTCTCTACCATTGCTGATATCGAAAAAGGTATCGAAGATAAAAATACTGGCTTTAAAGAATTGTCACCTCCAAGATTTATGAACAAGTGTAAAAGCCTTTGATAGTATCTGTCAAGATCTTTGAGTTTGTATGAACAACACTTTCTCTGGAAAAATTCTGTTCTTTTCTCTTCTAAAATATTAGTAGGACTTCCAATGAAATGAGTATAAATGTTACCCATAAATTCTTGAAGGGGAACGCTCATCATCTGTACCTGATTGGGTTCTGGAAACAAACTCCACCAAACTAGGAGTGTTCCAGTAAACCTGGAGGTTAAGTCTGCAATAATGTCAGATGTGTTAAAAACTGTTAATTACTTATGCAAACACCAAGCGTAAAAATCCTGAATACGCTGAGGCCATTTTGTATAAGGAATGTCATCAAAAGTAAACTTGAGGTTAGTAATTCCTTCATTCACTCTCAGATGAGGTGTCTGTCTTTCCGCTGACTGATCTGAAAGACTTTCGTCTAGAGGTTCATCAATTATATGACCTTGATTTCCTCTATCAGCCATGAGAATTTGGGGCGAAGCTTCTGATTCTTCTAATAAAGTTTCTTCGTCAGTCTCTAATTTATCTGCCATTAAAATCTGCGGAGAATTTCCAAGATAATAACCAATAGCATAATGTTCATCATCTGTTGAAACATGATCCGTGGTTCTGGCTCTATATAATTCTCAGATGGCGTGGAATCAGATGAATCATGTAATGAGACTGAGGCAAGAGATGATGTTACCCATTTAGGGACTGAGACCGATGGGTTCTCCTTTTTCTACTTATAGTCCTTTTCTTTGATCATAAGTTGAGGAGTAGGAGGAGTTGGGCTTGGACTTGGAGATCTGTATTGTGAAGATCTGTACTCAGTCGAAGGTCTTCTTTCAGAAGAGCTTTCTTGTTTCTTTTTTCCTTCACGTATTTCTTCACGTTTTCTATCTCTACGCCTTTGTTCGCGTATTAGATCTCTTAATTCAGCTGGGTCATTTTTCCTTGTTTGTCCAAAGATAGGGTGCATTGTGTCCTGCACTTGGGAAATAGGCTGCATATATGGTTTTCCAAAGTCCAAGAAGTCAGGATTATAAGGTTTAGGCCTTTCCAATTTAAATAATCTGGATGGTTAGATCTCGGCCTTCCAAAATTCAAAAAGTCTGACATATTTGGTTTCTCAGAGATTACTTGCTTTTCTTTTATCATCTTAATTTGTCGCTTAAGCTTAGCAATCTCAGCATCTGGGTCAAATCTAAAATGTGAGGGAAATATTCCCCTTTCAAACTTGTCTAACCTTTTTTGAAGAGTTTGTAATACCTCTTGGGTTTTACTGTGCTGAGTGTCTAGCTTTTCATTCAAGCGTTTTTCTGTTCCTTTCAAATGGTCCTGCACAGAGTCAATTTTATGACAAATAGTGTTTAATGTTGAGTTCTATACCAGTGCATTCTGGATGTCTCAGCTATACTGTTCCGTACTGGATGTCCGTTCCTGTCAAGCTCTGTGGGAATGGGAACTTTTGCAGAATATCAAACATTGTCAATAGTATATTCATCAATAGGAGGAAAGTTAAAACCTGTACTACCCATCATCATTACTGTGGGTACTGGAGCTGTTGAGATTGGTGCCATCTTTAGAGCTTCTTGAGCACAAGAGCTTGTTAAGTCTGATGTCTTAAGTGTTGGGACAAGTGGCTTGACTACTGGTTCTACCGGAGTAGATAGTGACGGTATCAATGGTGCACTTGTTGGTGGTTCTTGAGCACTTGGGATTACCTGCTGGGAAGGATTTTTCTTTTTCCATTTAAGAATATTCTTGTAGCAAGGTAATACTTTTGATGGCTGTTTTAGTGGCTTCTTTGTCTTGGCCATATCCTTCAAGAATTGCCAATCACCATAGCTCTCTTGGTTCGAGGTGACTTTGGTTACTGAAGCGTTATCTGGTTCATCGTCTCTATCACTTCTCTTTCGAGGAGGTGGATCATCATCTTCACTATCACTGTCAGAGTCTGGAAGATTCTTAGATCGGTATCCTGACCTTTATCTTCTCAAAGGTGGAGTGTCATCATCATTGTTAGGAAGGTCATACTCACAACCACAGATGTGTGAGTCACATATGTCCCAATAACAGTGATCGGTATGAGGATCTCTGAAATGGTAAGCCGCATTTTCCTGTCCATTAAAAGAATGAATGATGGTGTTAAGAAACTCAGGTTTCTTACGTCGTGGTACTGGTTGAACCATGAACATTGTTGGGAATATGGACGGTGTGGTTGAATCCTTTTCATGTGACCTATCAAACTTGATAGTCACATATCCATCTTTCTCCTTGATAAATCTTGATTCTGTAGACTGTATTGGTCTGACATGCTGTTGCAGCTGCTCATAATTCGTCACCCACTTTTCTGGAAGGAGTTTGATCAACTCATTCCTTGAAATCTGTCTTGGTACATGCAAACATGTGGGGGAAGTCGAGTGATGATAATCAGCTGTAATAATCAAAGCATCATTAGCATCATCGGCACTTTAAAATCCAAAGCATGATTCTGCATACGGTATGACATTTGGTAGTGCAGGGTAGCTTCTATGGAGTTTGGATCCTGTTGAGGTCCAGCAATCTGTAGCTGTACTTGCAAAGCTGTTAGCAACTTAGGATCTTGAAGAGACATGCAGAAATTATGGTATAACGTAACAAAGACGGTTCCTGCATTCAGTGTATTCTCAACTGTTCCTATGCAAGCATGCTGATATTCTACAAACCTTGTGTCAAGTAAAGTCATTCTACCTGTCACGGGCAAACCTTTTCTGCCATGGTAAGTGAGGGCTAGTCTGATAGCTCCAAAATGGAGATGAGGATAACCCTTTTGGGACCACTAGCGAGGAAAGTTTGTAGGTAGCTGCAAAGACACAAACTGCTCTTTCTGTGTGGCCAAAATATGATGCTGATTGAACTTACTGGCCTGGATGTACTCAAGGACTTGAGAAGCAGGTTGTCGAATGAGCGATCTTATCCGTCTGATGGGACTTGATGACGGCTTACTGAAGGCGGTGTACAGGTTGAACAAAGGAATGGTGGTGTCGGAGATTTGGTGGTTGTTTGAAATGTTCTGGTGAGAGATTTCATGCAAACAATCTAATCTAGATGAAGTGGATTTGCGAAATGATGGGCTGGAGTCTAGAGTAACTGGATTATCCATGGGTGGTAAGGCAGGGCAATAACCTTTGGCAGGGCACTTAGTCTCTCTCTCTCCCTCTCTAAAAAAAGAGTAAGAAAACAAGCAAGCAAGATAACAAGGCAACAACTTATATTTTATTGTTTAATATTATGATTTAATATTTATAGTTTAAGATTTATGATTCAATGTGTCTATCTAGCGTTTAGTGTTTAATAGAGTTCAGTATCTAACTTTTAAGGTTTGGAATTTAAGCTCTATGATTTAACACTTTGGTTTAATATTTTGGATTTATAATTTATGATTTAACTTTTAATATTTGGAATTTAACATTTAATGTTTTGGATTTGTAATTTAGTGTTTATGATTTATTGTGTTATTAATTTATTATAGTGTTTGAAAAATGTAAAAAAAAAGTACTAAAAAATAATTATATATGACGATGATGCCAATCTTACCCCTACCATAACTAAAATAAGATAAAATAAAAAATTAGAACACTTAAATTAAAAATAGGAATATTTATGTCATAAAATGGACAACCTCCCTTTTATTAGTAAGGGAGAGGAGGGTGCGCATCTTTTGCGGGATGGGTCTTGCGCTCATTAAAACTTGAGCCCTAATTACTTTGGGCCGAACTCATACTCGTCCCCATGAAAAAGATATTACCTAAGTCGGTGATTTTATTAAATTATATATACCTCCCAAAGCAAATAATCGGTTCATATGTCAGCTTTCAAAACAAACACTTGTCAATCTTAATTTCACTCGTACGAACTACATAATTTCTACTGTACCGGAGCTGTGTGTATGGGATTTCTGCGTGCTCTTCCATCGTTCTCTCTCTTTTACATTCCCATGGTAAAAAAGTAAATAAATAAATAACACCAAACCCAACTCCAAAGTTGTGTTAATACATGAATTTGGGTAATGCTATTATCTGCTCAGTTGTTAGTTCCAAAAAAGGGGTTGAAGTCTGAGTTTTATCCTAAACCCGGTCAAATAAAATGGTCATATTCTGGGAGGAGGTTGGTTGGGAGTTGTCGCTTTTGTGCCCCACAATTCCCAGCCTCGCAAAAAACCCATGATGTAATATGAAAGGGAATCTTCTTTCTTCTTTCCCTCTTCCTTTTTATTTATTTATTTCAAAGGACGATTGCGTTGTCGGAGGATTTTCGGACAGTTGTCCTCCAGGATGCAAGAAAGGGAAACTCCCCCCTCTCCCTCAAAACTCCATCCTTCTTTTAAAAAACACCCACTACTTTTTTTTTTTATTGTGTGTACTTGGCTTGAAAGGGATTTGTGGGGCCAGACTTGGTCAATCTACCCCCCCCCCCTCCCCCAATGAAAAACAGGGATCGATTTGCTCTTTTTGGGCAAAAATAATAATAATAATACATTGTTATCACTTGATCTTTTACATTATCCATGAGGTAGATAAGTAACGTAACGTAATGAAACATGAAGACGATGTGAAATAAAACCAAATCCAAATTGTGGTGGTGGTGGTTTAATTAAGTATTGGGATATTATGATAGGCGTGCACCCTCCTCCGGCACAGTTGTAACCCTTGGAGACTTTTTTAATTTGAGTTTTTTGTCACCGGATTATTCTTCTTTTGGGGTTCTCGAGAGACTCCTCTTTGTATAAAAGGGCGTCTCGAGACGTTTCCCCTAGCGCGCACACACACCACACCAAGAGACGCCTCTTTCTCATTGCGTTCGCTGAGAAGAAGCTGTGACATGACGATAGGGGGTGCTTCAGCTCTCTCCGACTCCGTTCCGTTGTCCAAGGTCGCGTTGTCGGAGACTCACGGCGAGAACTCGCCGTACTTTGCCGGGTGGAGGGCTTATGATGAAGACCCTTATCACGGGCTTGATAACCCCGGTGGAGTCATCCAGATGGGGTTGGCGGAGAACCAAGTAATAGTTCTCTTCATTACATTCTTAGACAAACACTCACTTCCTTGAAGTGTGTAATGGAAAAAAAAAAGACCCCTACTGTGGTCAGAATCTTAAAATTACTCAACTTCGTTTCCTGGTGCTCCGAACTGTTGCAGGTTTCATTCGATTTGCTGGAAGACTACTTGGCGACGCACCCGGAGGCATCCGTATGGGGAAAGGGAGGATCCCCTGGGTTCCGCGAGAATGCGCTGTTCCAAGACTATCACGGGCTTCTATCCTTCAGGAAGGTAACTTGCCTACCTTCAGACAGTGGTTTATGGCACTTCGTGTTTGGATGAAATTCATGGCTATATGGGCATTAAGGGTGCGCGGAAATGATTGCTTTCAGGCAATGGCAAGTTTCATGGAGCAAATAAGGGGTGGAAGGGTCGAGTTCGATCCAGAAAGGGTGGTCATAACTGCCGGAGCGACCGCTGCCAACGAGCTCTTGACCTTTGTCCTCGCGAACCGTGGCGATGCTTTGCTAGTCCCTACCCCATACTATCCAGGGTTTGATAGGGACTTGAGGTGGAGGACTGGAGTGAACATTGTCCCGATACACTGCCATAGTTGGAACAATTTCCAAATTACACCTCAAGCCCTAGACCGGGCCTACGAGGATGCTGTCTCGATGAAACTTAAGGTCAAAGGTGTCCTCATCACTAACCCTTCAAACCCTCTAGGAGTGACCATCAGACGTTCGACCCTGGAGATGCTCCTCGACTTTGTGACCAAGAAGAACATCCACCTAGTCTCAGACGAGATATACTCGGGGTCTACGTTCTCGTCGGAGGAGTTCGTGAGCATCGCCGAGGTACTCTGTGCACGGGGATACAAGGGTTCGGAGAGGGTCCACATCGTCTACAGCCTGTCCAAGGATCTCGGGCTCCCAGGCTTTAGGGTCGGGACTATATACTCCTACAATGACCAGGTAGTCACAACTGCCAGGAGGATGTCGAGCTTCACCCTAATATCTTCCCAGACCCAGCATCTCCTAGGCTGCACGCTGTCCGATGTGGAATTCACCCGGAAGTACATAGCCACGAACCGGGAGAGGCTGCGGAAGCGGCATGGGATGATGACAGATGGCCTAATGAGGGCTGGGATCGAGTGCTCGAAGGGGAACGCGGGGCTTTTCTGCTGGATGAACCTGAGGCCACTGCTTGAGGAATCAACGAGGGAGGGGGAGTTAAAGCTGTGGGGAGCCTTCCTTGAAGAGGTTAAGCTGAACGTATCCCCCGGAAGCTCATGCCATTGTTCCGAGCCGGGTTGGTACAGGGTATGCTTCGCTAACATGAGCGAGGCAACCCTTGAGGTTGCACTCAAGAGATTACACGCCTTCATGGAGCGCAGAAGAAGCAACTGAAGAGGCAAAAACTGGCCGGTATTATTCTTTTACTAATCAATGTTATGACATTCTTTCTACCCTGGCAATGTCAGATGATAATACACCATTGTTTACATTTATTTGGGGAGAAACCTCAGTGTAATTCCTATGTACTTCATTGAAAGTTTCACTAAGTCAATGTATTTAATCATGAATAAACCACAACCTTAAATCTCTTTCAATTCTTAGGCTTTATAAGCTTTTTGATGGCAGAAGAAAGGAAACAATGAAATGTTTCATCTCAGCTATACAAGATCACCCAGTAGCCTTTTGTGATGAGGCCAAAAGGGGCGGTTCATAGCTTAGTCCTCTTTTGGGAAATAATTATTGAGATCACTAGCGACATGTAAGACATTGATGTCTCGGCTACAAAAATCTGGCAAGGAAAAGGACGGGTTTGCGTGCAGTCGGGCCAACAAGGGTAAGAAAGCTTACCCATCCATTCCTTTTGAATCGGGGAACATGTGACGACACCAATACTCATCAGACATAGTAGCCCGTGATGGTGAATCCCCTCCCCGCGATTTCTCCGGCACAAAACCACGCGAAGCATTCCAAGCCAAACAACGCGGCAATACCCGCGTCCTCCACTTTCAGTTCCTGCCTATTCTTCCATAAGCTCTTTACCTGTTCCAGTTCCTTCCAGAATGCCTCGGTGCGGCCGGGAATGCTGGCACAGAAGAGGGAAGATGACAACGAGTAAGAATGAGGAGTAAATGAGACCTAAATACTACTCGCTCATTGTTGTATTTCTAGCTTTCCCATCTAACCATGAACACTTGAGCTAACCACAGCAACACAAAGAGATCGTAACAAGGCCTTTTAAGCCGGCCCCATGAGCATAACGGGTAAGTGACAACACGGGGTTCAGGAACCAAGGACCTCCTATATCACTTAATAGAAGAACTGCAGTTTATCGGCCGGCTATAAGGGTTGTGCCCACAATGCTCAATGAATAAATTCTAAGATTCACCTCCACATAACAAAGTTTGGCCCCACATTTAGTAGGAGTCAGCCGTGCGGATCAACTCGACTTTCTATTAAGACTAAAATGAAACAAACAAGAGGGAGGCCGCACAAAGATTACTTTCTCGGAATCAGATATCGCCCCCCCAAGGAAATTCCACTTCATATTTGATACAAGTTCTCCCCATTGGAAAAACAAATTCTCAATGGGACGGATGTCCAGCAGCCAGCAATAAACTATAAAATCAAGATCCAAATTTCCTATCAAAGTGGCATGCTTTTCTCCGCAATCCCACAAACAACAAGTTAGATGAGAGCATAACATCAATCCACATTGCATGGAAAAGTGGAAGCACCTGGCGAGGCGGGTATAAAACAACTGTTTCGCCAACAAGTTGCACTTTTCGATGGTGGGGGGATCCTGGACATACTGCTTGTTCTGCTCCATGACCTGCTTATAGTAAGCATTCCCATGCTTGGCCACGAACTCCGAAACTTGGCATGCCTTCGACGTCAGCTGCTTTAACTTCGAAGCCATCACCAACTCCCCCACCCCCACTCCCCGATCAAAACAAGTCGTTCAAAGCTACAACAGATAATTCGGCCTCTGAATAAACCCTAAAAATATAATCCCAGTCCACCAAATCAACAATCAAACAACCACAACCCCCACCACTCCAAACCCAACATTCAAATCTACCTTCGAAATCAACAGTTCCATGAAACGAGAACCAAACGAACCACCAGAATCCGATCGGGGTCGACTGAGAGCAGCAACAACAGTAGCAGCAGCAGCAGCAGCCGCGCCTGTCTCTGTAGGAAAATGGCAGGGCAAATTGAAGAACGAGAAACAAACTTCCTTATAACGGGCTGTCCTTTGGACTTCTCAGTTGGGCGTAATAAGCCCATTTGAGGGTACTTCCCTTCCCCCATTGGCCAGGCTTAGTCAATCACAAGCTGCCCACGTTCCTCCCCCTTTGCGACCCGCGACGATGAGAATGCGTCGCGGGGGCGCGTGGACGGCCCTGGATCTGGTCTCGATCCTGATAGCCGCCGCCTCCGTCTTCGTCGTCGTCGATTGCTCCAACGGCGATCCTCTGGTGAGTAGCGGTTGATTTTTCGTGTTTGGACTGGGATGCTTTTCCTAGTTCCTGGTCTTGATGGATTTGTTGTTTTTCCCGCGGCATAGTTAAGATGTAGCCGGACGTGCGTGGCGGAGAATTGCGATAGTAAGTGAAGTATTGAGTTTCTAAGTAGTTAGATCGTTTGTGAGTAAAGCGGTTTGGTTGGATCTTGGAATGCAGGCGTGGGAATAAGTGATGCAACTAATAATGGAAGATAGTTGAATCTCACTATAATAAGAAGAAAACAGAGTCGCCTTACAACATCCACCTCCACAACCCTTCCGGCCGTCGAACCTTAGCCGGAGATATACTCCAACACCACTATAATTACCATCGCACCCCTTAACTACCACACCCCATCACACTGCTCACCAATTTCCCTTCTAACAGAATACCCCTTCCCCAGACAACGCACACTATCTTAAACGGCCGCGCCCTCCCTTCTGTTTCTGTTAGCAACTCCTCTCTTTTTCTTTCCCTTGCCACTCCTCCTTGATTTCTTCTTCCTCTCGTCCTCCTCTTTTCCTCTCTTGTTCAATCACGTCCTCTAATTTGTTTCTTCCCTTCGCAGCCCATCCTTCTTCCTTCACAGCCCATCCTTCTTCCTTCGCAGCCCAGCGTTCCTTCGCGGCCTATTCTTCTTCCTTCACGCTGGCCCAACCCATCTTTAACGAATCCATTTGAATCATTAACGGCTGATAACCGTTTTCCCCGCCAACACCCTCCATATGCATCAATACCCCCTCCTTAAATTCACCCTTGTCCCCAAGGGTGAGATGCGAAAATTTCTATAGGAGATTTTCGAGGAACTCCCAGGTAGCTGCTTCTTCTAGATGGCGGTGCCACTGTACCAGTACTTGGGTTGCTGCTGTATTACCCCGGCGAACCATTTTCCTCTGCAAAATGCGTTCAGGTAACACGTGATGGAGTCCCGATCCCATGGAAGCTGTGGCATAACGTTCCTTGGGACCCAAGAACTTCTTGAGTCGGGATACATGAAAAACAGCATGTATTTGTGACCTAGATGGCAGATCCAAGCGGTAGGCCACTGCACCTATCTTGTCTGTGATCTGATAGGGACCCTGATACAGATAAGCGAGCTTACCGTGTTGTCCCCCTGTGACCGAAGTCTGCTTGTATTGCTGAAGTTTAACATAAACCAAATTACCCACTTGGAAGCTCCGATCAGAACGATGCCGGTTTGCCAATTGAATCATTCGATTTTGAGCTCAATGTATATGGAATCTGAGGAGCTGGATAATGGCCTCTTTGTCTGCAAGTTCTCTGTCCACCAGTATGTTAGGAGAAGTGCCTTGGATGTAAGGAAGATGGACTGGCAGCTCGTATCCATAAAGGGCCTTGAAAGGGGTCATGCGGATAGCAGAGTGGAATGTGGTGTTATACCACCATTCTGAAAGGGAGAGCCATTTGCTCCAAGTAGCGGGGCAATCAGCACACATGCAGCGAAGATATGTTTCAACACACCTGTTCACCACTGCCGTTTGGCCGTCAGTTTGGGGGTGATAAGCAGATGAAAACCGAAGCTCCACTACTTGCAGCTGAAAGAGATTTCGCCAGAAATCGCTTAAGAAGACCGGATCTCTGTCACTGATTATGGTATTCGGAAGACCATGAAGCTTGAAGACGTGGTCCAGGAAAGCTGTAGCCACTGTCATGGAGGTAAAGGGATGTTTCAAGGCAATGAAATGTGCAAACTTTGTCAACCTGTCAACTACCACCATAATAACTTCCTTGCCAAAAGATTTTGGCAATCCGGTGATGAAATCCGTGCTAACATCAGACCAAATAGTTGGAATAGGTAAAGGCTGTAATAATCCCGGGTATGCAGCAGTATCGTACTTGCATCTTTGGCTGACCTCACAGCTGTTGACAAACTGCTTAACATCTTCCTCAAGGTTCTTCCAAAAACAAAAACCAGAAACCCGTTTGGTTGTGGCATTGATTCCAGAATGGTCGCCTGCTGCAGATGAGTGAAAGATACGAATGATTGTCTCTCGAAGCTGTGGGTTGTTGCCAACAACCAATTTGCCCTTCCTTCTCAGTAACCCATGTTTGTATGAGTAGTGCCAAACTTGTCCCGCCTGTAATTGCTGCAGAATTGCCTTGAGAGACTCATCACTTTGCCAACTGTTCACTATATCATCCAATAGTGTTCCCTGATGTAATTCCAACGCAATTGCCATCAGCTCAGGACTGGAGACTCTGGAAAGTGCATCCGCTGCAATGCTATCTTTTCCCTTCTTTTAACTTATCTCAAAGTCGTATCCAGCCAGCTTTGTTAGCCAACGATACTTAGGGCTTTGATGATCAGTTTTAACTATAAAATGCTTGCACATCAGGTAATGCTTCCATTTGTCAACTGCATAAACTAGGGACAAAAGCTCCTTTTCATAAACTGATAACCCCAAGTGACGAGGAGCCAAAGCCTTGCTAATGAAAGCTATTGGATGACCTTCCTGCATTATCACAGCTCCAATACCTTGAGAGCTCGCATCTGTCTCTACCACAAAGGTTGTTGGAGCAGTCGTCATTGCTTCCTTGAGTTGCAAAAAGGTAGACTGAGCCTGTGGCATCCATTGAAAGCGTCTTTCTTGAGGAGTTGGGTTAGTGGCTTACTCAGGGCGCCATAACCACACACAAAGCGTCTGTAGTACCCGTTAGGCCTAAGAATCCGCGGAGCTGTTTGATGTTGACTGGCGCAGGCCAATTACAGACTGCATCCACTTTCTTTGGGTCTGTAGATACTCCCTGTTCATAAATATAGTGGCCCAGATACTCTATTCTCCTCATAGCAAATGAACATTTACTCATTTTCACCACAAGACAGTTCTGCAATAGTAGCTGAAGCACTTGCGAAAGGTGAGTCAGGTGTGTCTGTAAACTGGAGCTGTATATCAGGATATCATCGAAGAAAACCAGCACGCTTTTCCTAGGATACGGCTTGAATACATCATTCATCAATGCTTGGAATGTAGATGGGGCATTAGTTAGCCCGAAGGGCATAACTAAGAACTCATAATGGCCATCATGGGTTTTGAAGACTGTTTTGGGAATGTCTTCCTCCTTTACTCTAATCTGGTGGTATCCAGACCTTAGATCCAACTTGGTGAACCAGCTCGCTCCCTTTAGCTCATCAAGCAACTCTTCTATGATGGGAATTGGAAATTTGTCCTTGACAGTCTTCTTGTTTAGCTCACGGTAGTCAATGCAGAGCCTCCGGGATCCATCTTTCTTCTTAACCAATACTACCAGGGAAGAAAAAGGGCCGCAGCTGGGTCTGATTATTCCAGACTGTAGTATTTCTTCCACCAGCTTCTCTATAACATCTTTCTGAGAACTAGAGTGCCTGTAAGGTCGTAAGCTGAGTCCCTGTATTCCTTTTTCCAATATAATCGCGTGATCATGTTTCCTTCTTGGAGGTAACCCTGTCGGTTCCTCAAATACCTTGCAGAACATTGAGATCAGTTGCTGCACCTCAGTCGGCATTGCAAGGTTAGGACTTCCCTTCTGCTCCTTCGATTCTCCAGGAACTATCATTAACCCCATGTCATTGCTGTTTAAAGAGAACACTCCTGCTGTCTCATATGCAAATTCCCCACCTCCAGCTGTCAGCTGCACCAGTTTGCCTTCTTTCCAAAATTGCATCGTGAGGTTTGGGAAATCCCACAATACCTTTCCCAATGAGTTCAACCATTCAATTCCTAGAATCATTTCACAACCTTTAATGTGCATCAACAACACATCAGCAATATATTTTTCCCCCTGTAAGTCCCACTGGAAGTCCTTGACCGTCGAAGCACAAACCATTCGCTCGCCATTAGCTATCAGTACTCCCTTCTCTGCAACCTTCTGAATTATACATTCCAAGTGTTTGGCCACTCCCAGATCCAAGAAGTTGTGCGTGCTTCCCGAATCAATCAAGATAGTCAGCTTTCTCTTCTTATAGAACCCCACCACCTTCATTGTCTGGTTTTTAAAAGAAAGAGCTACCCCATATAGAGCATGCAATGTAATGACTGGTGTGTCTGTTTCCCCTAGCGTCACCTCTTATGTCCTCTCTTGATCCACCTCTTCCTCCAACTCTTCTGGGTCCAGGGTAATGGATTATTGCCGTCGATTGTTACACTTGTGGTTAAACGAGTATTTCTCGTCGCACCAAAAGAACAGGCCTTTTTGCCTTTTCTCCTCCATTTCTGTTGTAGTGAGCCGCTTGTATGGTGGCTGATATGGTAAGGACCTCACTCCAGTGGCTCCAACCCCTCTCACCCCGTTTTCCAAAGTTCTGCCATTAAACAACCTCGCAGGATGTCTGTTCCCTGCTCCAGAGGTTAACCCCCTTTGCATATTCCAAGCTTCCACCCGAACTCCCCTGTTTCCCAACTCTCTTCCCCTGCCAGTTGGGCCCTCATCCTCAGTTCCCAATGTCTTCGCAAAAGCAATTGCCTGCTGTAAAGTGTGAGGGTTCAACACCGTGACAATTTTCCTAGTTTCCCTCTTCAACCCTCCAATAAATAAAGCCACATGATCTTCATTGGACAGCTCCACCTTAGTAACCAAAGAAATGAATTCCTCTACATAATCAGATAAGCTAGCCTTCTCCCTTAGCTCTTTCAGCAGGACAATGGGTCTCGCCAGTTCAGTCAGCCCGAACCTCACCAACATCGCCGCTGCATACTCACTCCAGCTCACCGGCCCCCCAGCTCTCGTTCACGTAAGAATGCGTAATGCCATTCAATCGCAGGTCCAAACATGTGTACAAAAGCGATACTGACCTTAAGCTCTGTAGGTGTGTCATCTAACTCAAAGAATCTTTCGCTATGAAATATCAATTCCTGCACATTTGCTCCGTCAAACTCAGGGAACTCCACCCTGGTTTGTCTAGTCACTCGGTCTCCACTCCACCCTTGCTGATCCTCTCGCCTGGAGCTCGAGTCATTCCTCTCAACCGACGGAGTTTGTTCCTTCCTTCCTTCTCTGTCTTCTAGTCCAGCTATGCGCGCGTCCATTCCCTCAATCTTCCTCACTAGCTCTTGCAAAACTTCCTTCACAGAATCTGCCTCCATTTGCGCCGTCCTTGATCGCATATCGTCAGCCACGGTCATTCCAGACAAGGAGATCGAGCTATCATGCTCTGATACCAGGTGATGCAACTAATAATGGAAGATAGCTGAATCTCACTATAATAAGAAGAAAACAGAGTCGCCTTACAACGTCCACCTCCACAACCCTTCTGGCCGTCGAACCTTAGCCGGAGATATACTCCAACACCACCATAATTACCATCGCACCCCTTAACTACCACACCCCATCACACTGCTCACCAATTTCCCTCCTAACAGAATACCCCTTCCCCAGACAACGCACACTGTCTTAAACGGCCGCGCCCTCCCTTCTGTTTCTGTTAGCAACTCCTCTCTTTTTCCTTCCCTTGCCACTTCTCCTTGATTTCTTCTTCCTCTCGTCCTCCTCTTTTCCTCTCTTGTTCAATCACGTCCTCTGATTTGTTTCTTCCCTTCGCAGCCCGTCCTTCTTCCTTCGCAGCCCAGCCTTCCTTCGCGGCCCGTTCTTCTTCCTTCACGCCGGCCCAACCCATCTTTAACGAATCCATTTGAATCATTAATGGCTGATAACCGTTTTTCCCGCCAACACCCTCCATATGCATCAATAAGGTACGGGAAGTATTGCGGGGTAGGGTGGTCGGGGTGTCCAGGAGAGAAGCCGTGTGATGATCTCGACGCTTGCTGCCAGGTTCACGATGAGTGTGTTCAGAAGAAAGGTGCGTTCTTCAGTATACTCATTCACCTTTTCTCGTCAATGATGGTGATATCCTCATTTTGTCTTTTTGGTTCTTGGAAGTCCTGTGTTTGCTCACGTCAATATGATTAGATTTTAACATAGGATATTTTCGCGAAGCCATTTGAGGATCTTCTTGTTTGCTTGAGGTGCCGGGTTGTTAGATTAGAAACAAATGGGTGTAGTGAAGGTGGGTAAAAGGTTTCTGCTTGCCTAATAGGAGTCAAGATGTGCCCATCCCGGGTTCATCCCATGATTTCTGTGTTTATGGTTGCAGCAAGATTAATGCGATTATGATAACACGATGTAATACCCATTTAACAATTGTTTCCAGGGATTACTAACATCAAATGCCATGAAAGGTTCAAGACCTGTATCAAGAAGGTCCAAAAATCAGGTGAAGTTGGGTTCTCTCGGGATTGTCCATACCAGACTGCAGTGCCCACTATGGTTCAAGGGATGGACATGGCCATCTTGCTCAGTCAGTTTGGTAACTCAAAGCTTGAGCTCTTACATCTTACATGATGAAGTTCTACAAATCTGTCTCTCGGTAATATCTCCTAGGCATGAAACTAGCTTGTTGTCTCCAAAGGATCAGGAAAGGGCTCGAGCGTATTCTTGTGGAGGTTTTCTTTCTTCATTGAAGGGTAAGGAAATTGTATGTATCTAATTCATTGACTCCTACATAAAGCAAATCTTTATTTAATTTTATAAAAGGGCAGATTCGATTCCCATACAGACGCAAGTTACTGATCTTGGTTGTGTATGCTTGTGGACAAAGTAGTGTATCAAACTACCCTGAGTTTCAGGGAAGTGGCCAAAACTTGTTACTTTTAACATCTTTTTTAAGCAAACCATGGATGGATGGCTGTCATTTTTTCTCCTGCTGAAAATGAAAGAGGCCATGTGGTACGAGGACGGCAAGAAATAGATTATTACAATACCAAAAGGAAAAGGGGACGTCACGAATGGTGCGGAATGAAGTGACATGGGGTATGGACGGAAGGTTGTGTATAGGAGTGCGACTGGAATGATGAAAAAGGAAGAGTTGATATTCAACACCTCCACGGATACAGAAACACCACCGTGAAAGAAGAACTTATATAAACTCGTTTGGCCGTGGATACAGAAACACCACCACGAACAGGACGAGGGCGAGTCACAACGCGGAGGATACAGATACATCACCACCCGTTGATACGCTCAACTCAATCCGTACTTAGAATCCACCAAATGAAGAAAGAGGTTGAAAAAGAATCCACTCACTTTGGATAGAAGAGAAAGTCTTACAAAAGGGCTTTATAATCTAATGCAAAATGTTGTTCAAATGCTTACAAGGACGCCCATTATATATGATCACCAGAACATGAACATAAATGCAAGATAATGAACTTAGATAAGATGCATGCATGGCCAGATTCATGGACGAAGCATAAATGGCTTATTGGAAATGCAACAAACATAAATGCTAATGCATGAATGGGAAAATGCATGAATGATCTGGGAACTTGAGATGCATTTAATGTGGAGTTGTTTCTGCTTTGACGGCCCCGTACTTCGACGGCTCCTTACTTCGACATATCTTTGCTTCGACAGTTAGTCGACGATGAGCAAGCTAGTAGTCCTAGTCGATGGTGTGTCGATGGTCCTTGTATCATCCTCCCCATGTTGAAAAGAGTTTGTCCTCAAACTCACATCATCGTCATCCTCCACAAACGGAATGAGATCCTGGACGTTGAAAGTGGTAGAAAATCAGTCTCCGGATAGATCGACCTTGTAGTCATTATTGTTGATGCGTTCGACGATCTTGAAAGGTCCTTCCGGTTGAGGCATCAGCTTGCTTTTCCTCTTTATGGGAATCGTTCCTTCCTCAGATGAATGCACACAAAGTCTCCTGGCTGAAAAATCTTCTCTCTACGTTCTCGATTGGCCCTTTCCTAGTATCGATGATTAGCCTTCTTGATCTGAGTACGAATCTTCTCATGGAGCATTCGCATCTCCTTCGCACGTTCTTCGACATCCCGGCTAACTGATCTCGCATCACTCATAGGCATTAGTTCGACAGGGACTAACGAATTGAGTCCGTAAACTACCACGAAGGGTGATGACTTCGTTGTCGAACTTGGGGCTCTGTTGTATGCAAATTCCGCATGAGCGAGCTTTACATCCCAATCCTTCTAGTTCTTCGAAACTAAAGTTCGAAGGATTGTAGCTATAGTACGATTGACAACCTTTGTTTGTCCATCGGTCTGCGGTTGATAGGCTGTACTGAAGACAAGCTTCGTTCCCAATTTGTGCCACAACGTCTTCCAAAAGTAACTAAGGAACTCGACGTCTCGATCTGATACGATCGACTTCGGTACTCCATGCAACCTCAGGACTTCTCGAAAATACAGATCTGCGACATTGGTTGCATCGTCCGTTTTCTGGCATGGAATGAAATGCGCTATCTTCGAGAATCTATCGACCACAACCATGATCGAATTCTTCCTCTGCTGCATTCTCGGCAATCCTAACAGAAAATCCATACTTACATGCTCCCAAGGACGCTCTGGGACGGGCAGTGGAGTGTAAAGGCCTTGTGATTGGACTCGGCTCTTCGCCTGTTGGCAGATAGCACATCTCGAAATAAGACCTTGCACCTGCTTTTCCATTCGAGGCCAATAGAAATTTTCTTGCAGCATTGACAGCATCTCGTCGACTCCAAAATGTCCGGCTATTCTTCCTCCATGAACTTCTCGAGTCGAATTCCTGGGAATACATAACTTAGAATCTCGAAATAAGAATCCATTCACCTGATGGAATCGATCGACGGTCTGATTGGTGCATTGGACGAATATCCCTCCAAAGTCTTCATCGTCCTTATACAGATCTTTTAGGCACTCAAATCCAATCAGTTTGGTCACCATTGCGGATAGTAGGATCATCTTCCTTGAGAGAGCATCAACAACTACATTCTTCGCTCCTGGATTGTGCTTCAAGACAAAGTTCAAGGCTTGTAGAAACTCGATCCACTTCGCATGTCGTCGACTGAGCTTGTGCTGACCGTTGATGTATTTGAGAGCTTCATGGTCAGAGTGCAACACGAACTCTCAGGGCAGCAAGTAATGGCTCCACGTCTCGAGTACTCGAACGGGCTAAGAACTCCTTGTCGTACGTCGAGTAGTTGTGTTTGGTACCGTTGAGCTTCTCGCTGAAGTATGCAATGCGTCTCCCCTCCTGTAACAAAACTCCTCCGATCCCAACTCAAGATGCATCACATTCAACTTCGAACATCTTCGCAAAGTCTGGTAAGGCAGGAACGGGTGCTTCGCTTATATACTCCTTCAATTGATAGAAACTATCTTGTGCTGCTGAAGTCCACTCGAACTTATCTTCCTTTAAAGATTTAGTGAGTGGGGCTGCGATCGAGCTGAAACCTCGAATGAACCTCCTATAGAACGACGCTAGGCCATGGAAGCTTCGAACGTCGTGGAAACTCTTTGGTGTCGGCCACTCATTGATTGCTTTGATCTTGCCTTCGTCGACCTTGATTCCTTCAGCAGATACTACAAAACCAAGAAATATCACACTTGGCTAAAAGAACCCACACTTCTTAAGATTTCCATACAACTTCTCCTCCTGAAGTGTGTGGGACACAATCCTCAAATGGTCGACATGCTCTTTGTTGTTATGAGGATGTCGTCGAAGTAGACGACCACAAACTTTCCCATGTAAGGTTGCAAGACATGGGTCATCAGTCGCATGATCGTGCTGGGTACGTTAGACAAACCAAAGGGCATCACCAACCATTCGTACAACCCGTACTTAGTCTTAAATGATGTCTTCCACTCGTCGCCTTCTTTCATTCGAATCTAGTGATAACCACTATGAAAATCTACCTTCAAGAACACCTGCGCTCCATGCAACTCATTCAACATGTCATCTAGTCGAGGAATCAGAAATCGATACTTCACCATGATTTTGTTGATCGCTCGACTATCCATGCACATTCTCCATGTATCATCCTTCTTCGGTACCAATATAGCTAGAACTGAGTAGGGCTTAAACTCTCTCGAACCAATCCGTTTTCAAGCAACTCGTCGACATGCCTCTGAAGTTCCTTTGCTTCCTCAGGGTTGCATCGATAAGCTGGTCGATTAAGTAGGGACGCTCTCGGAACCAAGTCGATCTGGTGCTGAATGCTTCGCATAGGTGGTAGTTCGACTGGCAACTCCACTGGAAATACATCCTTGTACTCTTCGAGTATGGATGCAACTCGGGGATGGTTCATCGATTGACCCTGGGTTATTTCGACAAGAATCAGAAAATAAGCCTTCTCACCTTCATGGATTGCTCGAACCAGTCGAACTCCTTTGAGAGGCTGATCGATATATCGATTCTGTGGCGCTATTATGGGCAGAATGATTAGGGGCATCAAAGTGACCTTCTTCTCGTCGACGCTGTGCGCGTCGATCAAACTGCCACGGTTTTCCTAGGAGCAAGTGGCACACATTGGAATAACGTCGCAAACGATTTCATCCTTGTAGCTTTTCCCAATTGAGAATGGAACTCTCGCTCTCTGGGTCACTCGAACATCACTCTCCTTGTTGAGCCATTGAAGACCATAGGGATGAGGATTTTCTCGACTATCATCCTCGATACGGCGTTGGTGCAGCTACCGCTATCTACAATCACCAAACAAACTTTTCCTTCGACTGTGCACCTGGTGTGGAAAATACTTTCCCTTTTATTCTCCTCTTTAGCAGGTGTTACTCTTAAGGCTTTTCGGACGACCAACAACTCTCCTTCGTCCGGGTACTCCTCAATCCCTTCTGCATCCCAAATAGGATCAACGTTCTCATCGAACTCTTCTTCTCCATCGGACAGCTCTCTAATGACAGCGTTTCTCCTCGATGGACACTCAGAAGCCATGTGTCCTACACCTTAGCACTTGAAATATCGTCCAGCATTATCTTGCTCGTTCGACTTGACTTCAGGTCTGGTAGTCAATGGTGAAGTTTTTCTTGACGACGTCGATGGTGGCTTTGCCTGGGAGCCACTCCCCTTGTTGAAAAACGGAGCCGTCACAAATGGGCGGGTACTCGTTCACCTCCCTTGCTGTTGTTTGACCTTGTGAGCAAGCACTCTAACATCGTTGAAGTTGAAATACTGTTGAAGTTCGACTGTATCCGCGATCTGGGGTTTAAATCCTTGAAGATACCAAGCAATGGTTTGCTCTGGGGCTCCTTGGACATCACACTGCAGCAAGTCTCTCAAACTCCCTCGTGTACTCCGATACACTTGAAACTTGTTGAAGCGACTGTAACTTGAGGTAGAGATCTCGTCGATAATGCTCTGGCAGAAACCTCTTAGTCATGGCCCTCTTCATTTTCGACCATGTTCGGATCTTATCACGTCCATCTCTTCGACGCTGCTGGTTGGTGTTCTTCTACCACAAACTGGCGTACTTCTTCAACTTTAATGCATCCAACTTAACCTTTTGTTCTTCGGGCACCTCTTCGTAGTCGAAGATGCGCTTTACCGTGTGCATCCAGTCGATGAACTCCTCGGGGTCAAAGTTTCCTTCAAACTCCGGAATCTGAACAATCATCGTCGGGGCTCTTCTCTCCTGCCTACGATACTCTGGTGAAGATCCTTATGGAGACTCCTCACTCCATGGGTTCTACTCATCATCGATGTCTAATCGACTGCGGGAAGTCGATGCATGATGAGTTCGTAACGATTGTAGTTGTTGCTGAAGATCGGCGATCTGCTGCTTAAGCCGAACAACTTATGCTTCGTCTAGAGACATACCGCGTTGGAATCTTCTGGCCATGGCAACCGTGCGCTTTGATACCAAGATGGTAAAGGGACGACAATGAATAGATGATTTCATTACCAAAAAGAAAGAGAGGCGTCACGAAGGGTGCGGAATGAAGTGACGTGGGGTATGGACGGAAGGTTGTATATGGGGGTGCGACTGGAATGATGAAAAAGGAAGGATTGATATTCAACCTCCACGGATACAGAAACACCATCGTGAAAGAAGAACTTAGATAAACTCGTTTGGCCGTGGATACAGAGACACCACCACGAACAAAACGAGGGCGAGGTACAACGCGGAGGATACAGATACACCACCATCGATTAACACGATCAACTCAATCCGCACTTGGAATCCACCAAATGAAGAAAGAGGTTGAAGGAGAATCCACTCACTTCGGACAGAAGACAAAGTCTTACAAAAGGGGTTTGTGATCTGATGCAAAAAGTTGTTCAAATGCTTACAAGGGTACTCATTATATAGGGTCACCAGAACAAGAACATAAATGCAAGATAATGAACTTACATAAGATGCATGCATGACCAGATTCATGAACGAGCCATAAATGGCTTATTTGAAATGCAACAAGCATAAATGCTAATGCATGAATGGGAAAATGCATGAATGATCTGGGAACTTGAGATGCATTCAATGTGGAGTTGCTTCTGCTTTGACGGCTCCTTACTTCGACGAATCCTTGCTTCGACAGTTAGTCGACGATGAGCAACTTGATAGCCCTAGTCGATGGTGCGTCGATGGTCCTTGTATCACCATGGCCATAATTCAGTTAGGACACACAACAATAATGTTGGACAAACATTGGTGAGGAGGGACATTAAGTCCAAGTCATTCTTTAAAAATATGTCAATGATGGAAGTCGGTTAGAGAAATGTGTTTCGGTCATCCAAAAAAATAAATCACTCAATTCATGGCCGCGTGTTTGATATATTTTCCTACACTAAAGATAAAGATCTGATGTCACGTTTGTGTTCGTGCCGGAAACGGATCACGTCGAAAATATTTGGCACAAACACTCACAGGGTTTCGAATGTGGTCGCCAGTAATGAAAACAGATAAATTGTACTAATAAACGATGTCAAATGATGTCTTACAAATGAATGGAAAAGCATACAGTCATGAAAAAGTAAAAAAAACTTGATGATTCGAGCGGTGGAGACGCCGTAGACTTGTTGCTGGTGCTATAAACTTGTGGAATGGAGCGGTGGAATATGACCTCTGACGGTGCGATGAACGGGGGTGTGGATGAAGGTTGAGGTGAATCTGGGAACAAAGGGCCTTACGAGCTCACCTTGGCGGTGGAATGAAAACCAAAGCCCTACGAGCTCACCCTGGCGGTGGAATTGAAACCAAGGGCCCTACGAGCTCACCCTGGTAGTGGAATAGAAACCAAGGGCTCTACGAGCTCACCCTGGTTTGGACGAAGGCTAGGAACAAGACGTTAAAAGGCCGAGAACCGAAAGCCATTAACAATCAATGCACTTTTTGGCCTTAGATGATTGTCGTATTTTTTAGAGAGAATCTTGTTGTCTTATATTAGATCAAATAACCAGAAATGTGTCCCAGATTTTCTCCACCCGAAGATCGTTTCAAATAATGGTAACGTGACCCCATAACTGTTTTTCTGAAAATCTCGGAATCAAGATCTTTTCTGATCTTCGTTGACTCTGACCTTGACGGTTTTGCCTTCGTAGACTAAGTTATTTCCCTGACGGACTCGCATAACGGTGGACTTATAAATACTCTTATATATCTCTGGACTTATGGGCTTTCCGTAAAATGGGCCCACAATTTCAATAATTGTGCTCGTAGACATGGTGTGTATTAGCGAAATGGCTTTACGGATTTCTCATAAAATGAGCTTGAATTTATAGGCTTTTCGTAATTAGACCCAAGATTTCTGCCATTTAAACAGTTTACCAAATGCGACTTTGGGTTCAAGAACGAAGACGCTTTTGGCAAACACGAATTCATTCCAGAAGACCAACATCGTGTTTGCCAATCGCCGCCACATTCTTTTGCCAAAGGAGACTCCTGGCAGAGGGGTAATTGTTGCTCAGGAGGTCGTTTTTGCGTCCGATGATGTACTTCCGGCAGAATGAATCGATGACATTAATCGCCGCCTGGTGTTTCCGATATGCATACATAGAATAAGGTCCGGTGAACTTAGTCCAGCTGCGCGCCGACATCTTCATCTATTAAACAACAACCACCACCAATTCCAAACATTACGTAAGGTTTTCTCCTCACGTGGCCAAAGAAGTTCTCCACCGTCAAATTCAGTTCCGATTGGTTAGGGTTCTGTTCATTTCAAAGGGGAACAGCGAGGATTGCAATCGGAAGACGGCCGATGGTGGGAGGGGGGAGAGGATCCGGCGGCTCCACCGCGAAGGGGCTGTTGCTTAGCAACGAGCTGTATCAGTACGTGCTGGATACGAACGTGTTTCCGCGGGAGCCAGAGCTTCTGAAAGAGTTAAGGGATGTCACTGCTAGTCATCCGAGGTGAGGTCCTGTGCCGTGCTAGGCATCAATTGCTTACTTGTTTGTTCCTTGCCGCGGCCTCGATTCGGTTCGAATTATAATTCAAACTGTGTCAGGGCTCGGATTGGTACCGCGCCAGATGCAGGCCAGATGATAGCTATGCTGCTAAAGATGATCAATGCTAAGAGGACGATCGAAATTGGAGTTTTCACCGGATACTCCCTCCTTCTCACTGCCCTGAATATTCCAGAGGATGGCAAGGTCTGCATAAGTTCTGTCACAATGAAAAGGTTAGGCGTGACTCGGTTCCTGACCAGCTTGGTTTACGCGGTCCTTTCAGGTGACGGCAATTGATTTAGATCGCAACGCATACGCGATGGGACTGCCAATCATCAGAAAGGCCGGTGTTGAACACAAGATTGACTTCATCCAATCCGAGGCCCTCCCAGCATTGGAAGAACTGCTGCAAAATGCAAGTTATTTCACATCTCCGGCTCAGTAGTACGATCTGTGGCATCTTTTTCCGTTAATGGTTGTTGCTCTAATGCAGGATGAGAACATAGGGAGGTTCGACTTTGCTTTCATTGATGCAGATAAGATAAATTACTGGAACTACCACGAGAGGCTCATGAAACTGTTGAAAGTTGGAGGGGTGATTGTATATGACAACACACTTAGGAGAGGGTTGGTTGCCATGCCTGAAGAGGAGGTTCCTGAGCACGACAGATCGACCCGGGCGATATCCATCGAGTTCAACAGCCTGCTGGCCAGGGATGATTGTGTTGAAATTTGCCTTGCCCCACTGGGCGATGGCATTACGATTTGCAGACGACTTCGATGATGCTGTCTGAAACTCAAGGATGTGTAATAAAACAGAAACTCGGCTTTAAAAAGTCCATTCTAATGGCTTTTTTCCATCTTACAGGAATTTGTGTTCTTCCCCAAAATGAACTGAATGGAAAATAACAACCCCAGTCACAAGAATCTGCCCAATTTCGGGCAGTCATAATCAGGAGCTGTCTGTTAAAATACAACAAATCCTAGGGCATAACAGATGGCAACCCCAATCATGCGGAAACTGATGGCTAGGTGAACCAGTCACGACAAATTCAAAACATAGTCAGATGCGGCAAGTTTTACGCTCCGCCTTGAGAGTTCTTCTGGGTAATCTCCCTACGGCTGGCAAATGTTTCAGCCACTAATAAGGGGAAGGCAATGGTGGCATCACAATGGACCTGCAAACAGGTAATAACATTTTAGGGCAACTGACATGAGACATGGCTCACAGCAGATATCAGAAATCAGCGAGAACTGTTTTACCTTGACAGTTTTGGCTGAGCTACGTATTTTCCCCCATGATACTGCCTCATCAGGCCGAGCCCCTGAATCGCTTCCGTCAAATTCTTGGGCTGTATTGATAAAAACAGCAAAGTCGGCTCCATTTCGCATCATATTAGCATTGCAGATATGATGCTTTGGCAGGCCTCCTCCAAGGATTATCATCCCAGTTTTCCTAGGATTCGCATGGATGGCTTCTCCATTCATGGACCGTATATCTATTCAGACATTCTAGTAGTGGTCAAGAAGTTTTGAGCATAAACTGGCTAACAAGCATGCGTACACGATATTGAGTGCTAAGCAGACCTTCAACTAGGTCGACCTTCAAACCGGTACTGCGGAATGAGTGGAAGTACAGCATGTCTCCTAATGAGCCATCAGTCAAGCTGGGACAGTAGACTGGAATATTATTCTGCAAGGGAATTCAAAAGTGCCTCAATATCAAATAAATTATACGATCCATTGATTGTTGCGACAAAACACAGATCCACAGATCATTTTCAGCCAGCTAAAAGCGCAACCCATTCGGACCATGGCTGATCTAACAGCTACCAAATACACAACAAAGGTTCAACATATTTATCAGCAATTCTTGCATTGCATGCAGAGTCCAGAAAGAGCGCAAAACATGTGAATCGACATATTCTCAGACATAATGCCTTAAATCATCGGTTGCTTCCCCATACTTGCCTTGTATGCCCAGTACAGGTACGAACTTTCATCATTTATCTCTTTCCCAAGCCGAGCAATCACCTTTGATGGTGTCCAAGAAACACCCTGTACAACGAAAGTTCAAACAGTAAATTAACACCAAAACTGACAAGTAAATACATGATTCCAGGCTCCCTCTGAATTAATATAGGAAACAACAATTCAGGAAGAAAGCTTTGCCATAAGCTAAAAAGACCAATTCCAGCAAAGGCTAGCAACAAAGATAGCGAATCATCTGCACCTTTTCTGTCTGCTCCTTCAGCATCTCATCAAAGATTGGGATTATCCAGTCCTCAAACTTGCAGTAGTTATTGTTGGGATTCAACAAGTTCCCAATGCGATTTAACCCTTTGGAGCGTAAGACAGCCCCAGGCAAATAAAAATCACCTTTATATGTAGGTGCAAGACACTTTATCAGATCTTCCTCTATACCACCAGCAGTTGTCACAATGACATCAACCTGTAAAACCACAGGCAGATATTCTTTTATTAGTCTCAGAACTGACAAACACTCCCGGGTCTTTTTTCATGGGGGTAAGAAACTAGTTCTTTTGAAACAGATGGATAATCCAACCTCAATGTAAGGATAATATCATTCTAATGTCAGACCTTTGGGTGCATTCCCATCCACATGAACTTCATGTTTGCAACCAAGAAGAAACCTCCTAAAATACAGCATTACCACATGGTAACTCACCATATGATGCTGGGCGAGATATCGAATGACCTCTCTAATACCGGAGGAAATAAGATTGGAGGTAAAACCCAGGAACACCTTGCACCTCACTGATTTTCTGTAGTCCATGTCCCTCTCCTCCTCGTTGCAATCCTCAGTAGCAGCCTCATTGGCAAGACTCCACTCTAGCTTCAATCGATCAACAAACACAGCATTCGAGTCAGAAAAACGCCTATTCTAGACAGGTACATTGTCAATATAAGTGCATACCGACTCACCATTTGATTAACAATCTCAATCGCATCCCAGAGATTCGACGCCTGAAATCCAGTAGAACCCAAGGATCTCATTATCTCACGATGGTTCACTCCTCTATTGAAGTCATAACCTTCAACCTTTGCGCACTTATCGGCAAGGTCCTCGGATTCCTTGAACACAAACCCGTGGACAGATTCCAAGATATTATCCTTCTTAGCGTCCCCCATGCTTCTTACAGAACAAACAACAACAGAAGCAATAAACACCAGGAAAACCGATAAACACCTAACTAAAGCGATCTAAAGTGATAAAAAGACGAGGAACCAGAAAGAGAAATCAGCCAAGAAGACATACCGGAGGAAACCCAAAAGAATGAGAATCCCAGTCCAAGCTATTTCACACGACGAACCGAATAATTGGAGGGGACCGTGGACGGGAGTTTTGGATAAGATTTTCCTGTTTTGCCTTTTTCGTGATCTTTGTAGCCCTGGCTTCACTGTTCCCCAGAAAGGCTTTCGGACAAGAGCCCGAACTGATCATGGATTGGGCCCTTGTTCTGATGTAGAGATATAAATGTTCTTTCTTCCATAAATCCCCCCGTCTGTCCGAAAATCAAAGACGCATGCTTGATTGCGAAAATCGAGACCACTCGCCGATCGGGCAAAAGCGTCTCCTCCTGCCCTCATGGAAGATCTCCCGCACCACCTGATACTCGACATCCTGTCGCGGCTCGACACCCCATCACTCGCCCGGACGAGGCTCGTCTCGAAGACCCTCAACTGCCTCTCCCGCCAGGTCACGTCCGTCTCCCTCCACTGGACCGTCCCCAAGTACCTTTCCCACCTCCACTCCCCTCGTGGCCTCAACCTGACCCCTTTCAAGTCTGCCCTCAAGGCGATCGTCCTCTCGACCCCCCGCGTCCAGCGTGTTGCCTACGGCATGGATTGCTCGATTGGGCCGGAGGGGTTCGGGGATTACGATGAAGCTGAGGACGGGGATGATATGTACATGACAGACGATGGGTTCGTGGGGGATTGGGTTTGGCGGGTCCGGGATGATCTTAGGGTCCTGAAGGTTGCGGATTTCTGGGTCCAGTCTTGTTGGAGGAAGTCTGAGATTTTGCCCCTCCTCTCCTGGTCCTGTGAGTTATTTCGCTTGATTGATTGATTTTGGGGTTCTTTCTCTTAGGATTATACTCTAGCTGGGATTCTTCTGAAGAGTTCTTGATTGTTGTGAGGAGAGTCTACTGATCCTGGTTGAACCGTTGGTCCTAATCCTAAAGATACTGGGAGATTGGTAGGTAAAGATAGAGTAGATATTTGTCAAGGTTGAGTAGATACGATGATTCTGTCCATAGTCGGGGATTTTATTTGGTTTCGAGTTTGTCATTCAATTGTCTTCGGAAGCACTAAATCTTGTGGTTGATGTTGTTTAACCCTCCCTTTGGCTCAGTCGACAGTTTGATGGATCTTAGCATTTCAGGAAAGATGTTTAGTTTTCAAGACTCTGATTCATAGGACTTTTTTTAGAACTTGCATGGCTCAGATGATCTTGATTTAATGTCTTTAGGACTTGTGACAGCCTTAATGTTATTGCATCTATTGATTGGTGCAAGTGTTGGTTAAAGTTATTCTGAACTGGCAGTTCTTTGCATTTGTATTTTTCCACGAGTTAGGAGCAGTGAGATGTACGACATTAACCATGACCGAAGGAGATTCATATTTTATCTGCTGTTATATGCTCAGGCCATAGCCTGTGTGAGCTGGAGTTGAAGAGCACTTGGCTGTCAGTAGAAGGTCTGGTGCCAATACCATCACTCACAAGTCTCACACTTGACTTTGTTAGACTGGATGATGAGAACCTCAACAGCATCAGTACTTGCTTCCCTAGTTTACAAGTTCTTAACTTATGTGGTGTCGGGGGACTTCGAGAACCAAAGATTGAACTAGCCCACCTCAAGATCTGTCAGTGGTCAGTGTCCAATGTTCCTCAGTCTCTCGAAATAATTGCGCCCAACCTTGTGAGACTCAAATTACAATGCCAGAAACCAAAGTGTCTCATTCTCGAGACGCCAATGCTCTCTGAGTTTGATTTTTCCATTGTCCGACCTGATCATTTTGAAGTGAAGAGCCTTGTTAATTTGAGGAGCCTCCGCATTGAATCTCCGCTCCTTGGAAACGTGGTATCATGCTTTTCAACTTGTAAGAATGTCGAGAAGCTGGTGTTGGATGCCCGCTCTAGAGAAGATGACGGGGAAGCATTAGATGTAAGCCTCGAGACACTGTTTGAAAGTTTTCCGAATCTCGGATCTCTCACTGTTGGTCCTAGGGCTTGGTCTGTATACATGTCCTCATATGAAGCTGGAGGATCAGAAGGCAACATCAAACTTGATTGCCCAAAACAACTTACTGCATGCATACCTTTGTCTGAAGTCGATAAAGCTCTTCAGGTCATAGCTTCAGTATTAAATAAATACAATAGCCTGTCAGACATGACAATTCTCGTGCACCTACGTGTTGACCTGAGCCAGCTGAATGAATTGATGTCAACATGCACGGCTCAGTGGCCGAGTGTGAGGTGGAAATGTGGAATGTACAAGGAAGTTGGTACAGGCTCAGCAACTTCAGATGCTTGGGAGGTAGCTTGGAAGAAGCAAGTCTTCCGAGGAACAACCGCCACACTTTTGGTGAATGATGCGCAACACCCAAACTAAACAGGAAGATGAGCAATAATTTTTTATTCCTCACAGATGAAGGAGAGTTTGTATATTTTGTCTATGGCAGAGCTTGTGATTGTTAAAGAGTCTCTCATCTTAATGTCTGATAATATTATGTTGTTCCCAATCTGGGATATGTTCAAACCGGTTATAGTACATCCCCTCTCTATGTGCTAATTCGAAATGTCTTCGCGATCCTTGTTTGTTTGGTGTCATGTTATCATGTTTCTTTGTCCAAACATCATTTTCTTAGGAAAAGTGAAAACCTTCTCTGGAAACAAAATGATATAACTTCTGCTTAGGGAAATCATAGGAGGATACGGGCCGGGAGGGGAGGCCCAAATTGCGAGACATGATCCCGACCCAAGCCCATAAACCAATTCGGTTCTGTAAAATGACATATAAATGCTATTGAAGTAAAGATCTAGGGTTTTCCCTCTCGTCTCACGCCCGACGGCTACCCCTCTCCATCTTCGTCGCTGCCCGTGGAGGTAGCTCCTCTTCGCTCTCTTTGTCTCCGGCGATCTTCCTTTACAACATGGGCGTCGTTACCCGTTGGTAGTTCGGTTGATGGGCCCGACGGGTCTTCTGCGTTGACGTGGGGTTCCTTTGTGCTGTTGTAGGTTGGTCCGAGGAGGTAAGGGGAATTGACAATGGACAAGGGGAAGGTGAGGAAGGAAGAGGTTGTTACCAGGGAGTACACTATCAACCTCCACAAGCGCCTCCACGGATGGTAATCAATTGATCACCTTCTATTCATGGTTTCGTATGCAACACTTGATAGCTCGAGGTTGCTCCTAGCTTGTGTGGTGGGGTTGTTAAGTTAGTGGGAGCCACAGATTGGCCTTTTCTTTGTTAGGATGTACTGATGTTTTGGACAATTTGGATCGGCAAAGGGATGGATTAGGTGGCGTTCATATTGGCGTGATTTGGCCTTCTTGTTGGTCGGGTGCGGAGAAACTTACAGTTATCTGGTTCGTTGAATAAAAATGGAGTGGAGGTTTCGCTGTGGTATTTAGGCTTGGGCTTTCCATAGATGCACGGCAATGAAACTGTGTTGATGGTTCATCGAGTAGCTTGTAACAGCATCGTTCCTTTTACTGTTTCTTGAACAGCACATTCAAGAAGAAGGCCCCGAAGGCGATTAAGGAGATTAGGAAGTTTGCCCAGAATGCGATGGGAACCAAGGACGTGAGGGTTGATGTGAAGCTGAACAAGCACATATGGAGTAGGGGTATCAGGAGTGTCCCAAGGAGGATCAGGGTACGGATCGCCCGCAAGAGGAACGATGACGAAGACGCAAAGGAGGAGCTTTACTCCCTTGTGACCGTCGCTGAGGTTCCTCCGGAAGGCTTGAAGGGTTTGGGCACCAAGGTCATCGATGACGACGAGTGACTCCTGTTGTTTCTTCTGAATTTCAGATTTTTGTCTGCCAAGAGACCTGATATTTCTAGTCTAATGCTTGGAATTATCATGATATGAAGAACATTTGGAGTGCCCTACAAGAGTTGGTCTGTTCTATCTGTTCTCTTTGGTCTCCCAAAATGACTGCATTTTGTTCAGGAAATTCTTAGTTTTCTCTAAATCGAGAATTCCTTGTCGTAATTTTTCATTTTTTTTTTTTTTGGTAATGGAGAATTCAATCTTAGTCGTCTTATTAGGTGATATAAATGTTGAAGAAAGAAAAAAGTTGAATGCTTGGGGTAATGGGGAGTAATTTCCTAAGCTTAATAACGACGCTTAACAAAACTTACTACAGTGGAATATGTTCCAAGCCATAAAGACAGAGAGAGTAGGGTTTTATGTCAAGTACCCGCCCCCCTCTGTCCTAAAACTCCCAGACCTCGTACAGAAAATGTCTCTCTCCGACCAAATGGCGGCCGCATCCATCTCCTCCCCGTCTCCCACCTCCTCATCCGCCCTCAAGCACGCCTTCTCCGACCGCGTCCCCATCCGCTCCATCCTCTGCCTCCCCGATGGCGGCGCGTCTCTATCCGGCCAGCGGGTCCGTGTTGGGGGATGGGTCAAGACGGGCCGCAAGCAAGGGTCCGGATCGTTCGCCTTCCTCGAGGTGAGCGACGGCACGTGCCCCGCCAACCTCCAGGTAATCGTCGACGCGTCCGTCGCCGATCTCGGCTCGCTCGTGCAGACGGGTACCTGCGTGCAGCTGGAGGGGACCCTGAAGGAGCCCCCTGAGGGGACCAAACAGAAGATCGAGCTTCGGGTCGAGGAGGTGCTCCATGTTGGGCCTGTCGACCCGGCGAAGTACCCATTGCCGAAGACGAAGCTGACCCTGGAGTTCTTGCGAGACGTGGTTCACTTGAGGCCCAAGACTAACACGGTAAAATTGATTCTTATATTTCGATTGTTCTGATGTTGATTTTGATCAGAATAGGAGATGGAGAAATCGAGAATGGGAGACACGAGAAATGAGTTCGGGCAAATCAGAATTTTTGAGATGCTAAAATTGATATGGCGTTTAGAATTGGAGATGAGATGATGTTCGGCTTAATGTATTCTAGTACAAATCTGTCTGCTGGTCCGAATTCAATTTCTGGAACTTATTTTATGAATGTTTGTTCTCAGATATCTGCGATAGCTCGGATTCGTAATGCGTTGGCTTATGCCACTCACACATTCTTCCAAAACCATGGTTTCCTGTATATCCACACTCCGATCATTTCAACTAGCGACTGTGAGGGTGCTGGCGAGATGTTTCAAGTGACGACCCTTATAAGCGAAGCTGACAAGCTGGAGAAGGAGCTGGTTAAGAATCCTCCCCCATCCGAATCCGAGGTTGAGGCTGCCAGGCTTGTTGTAAAGGAGAAGGGAGAGGCCGTCGCTCAGTTAAAAGCAGCTAAAGCGAGCAAAACAGATATCACGGAAGCAGTGGCTGTGTTGTCGAAGGCTAAGGAGAGTTTGTCAAAGCTGGAAGAGAGATTTAAACTGAAGCCAGGAATCCCTCAAAAGGATGGGAAGATTGACTATGGAGTGGACTTTTTTGCGCGTCAAGCCTTTTTGACGGTTTCAGGACAGTTGCAAGTGGAAACTTTTGCATGTGCTGTTAGCAGCGTCTACACGTTTGGTCCTACTTTTCGGGCGGAGAACTCTCATACTTCCAGGCATTTGGCAGAATTCTGGATGGTTGAGCCTGAAATAGCATTCGCAGATTTGAAGGTAATTGTTTCCCTTTGTTTTAGGTAGTCAGGGTTGGAAATTTCTTGGGAAGTAAAAAGGTTGCTCGTCTTTTGCAGGACGATATGAACTGTGCAGAGGCATATGTTAAGTTCTTGTGCAAATGGCTGCTCGATAACTGCTTTGATGATATGGAATTCATGGCTAAGAACTATGACAAGGGTTGTATTGATCGGCTGAGAATGGTTGCTTCTACTCCTTTTGAGCGTGTTTCTTACACTGAAGCTGTGGACATTCTAATTGAGGCCGTGAAAGGCGGTAAGCAATTCGAGAATAAAGTCGAGTGGGGGATTGACTTAGCATCTGAGCACGAAAGGTACTCACCCTTTCCGTTCCTTCGTCGCATATCTAGAATGAAAGAGACGTTAACCTGTCGTCCTGACAGATTCTTGACTGAGGTGAAATATCAGAAGCCTGTTATAGTGTACAACTACCCCAAGGGAATAAAAGCTTTCTATATGAGGCTCAATGATGACAACAAGACTGTTGCAGCAATGGATGTCCTCGTACCAAAGGTAGCATTACCTGCTAACATTCCGTCTAGATTGATGGAGTCGTCTGTTTAAACTTTGACCATTTCTATGCTCGCCCTTTTTAGGTGGGAGAATTGATCGGCGGAAGCCAGAGGGAAGAGCGATACGAGAATATCAGAGACAGGTATTTCGTCTGTCAATCTCGTTTAGCTCGTGTCGCACAGACCAATTAAGGGATATAATCGAATGTTTTGTGGACAGGATACTGGAGATGGGACTTCCAACCGATCCCTACGAATGGTATCTCGACCTCAGGCGATACGGGACCGTCAAACACAGTGGGTTTGGGCTCGGCTTCGAGAGGATGATTTTGTTCGCCACGGGAATGGATAACATTAGGGACGTAATCCCGTTCCCAAGGTACCCCGGGAGAGCAGATCTCTGATCTCGCCGCAATTGTGCCGTGGTGACTGAAATTGTTTCTGGAATTTAGTATACCTGGAAAAGAATTAACTGACTACTCCTTTTGGCTCGTTACGTTGTTGTTACCAATACTCTATTAGTTACCGGTGGTGTGGCAGTTGCCACCGTTTGGCTGTGATGCGACTCTTGATTTTGCTCTAGGCATCCTGTTTATACCAAATTCTTTGCCCTGCCGGGGCGGCCGGCTTTCCGGGGATGAAGACCAGGGTATTGCCTTGGTGGGGAGGGTATGTTTGCCCATAAGATGCTTCTACATGGATTAAGGGTTTGCTTGGGGATTAAGGAATCTATGGAAATCAATCCAAATCTCCATTCAACATCTTGTTGGGGGTGATTTTGAGATGATTTTGGCAGAAACTTTCTGTTTTGTTTAAAAAAGATTTAAACAAATAATCATTAAAATTGGGAAATTTTTTTCCCCCGAAAAGATACGCGTAGCGTTCCATCGGTATAGACTAACACGCCTAAGTAAAAAGCGTCGACCCAATCCCCCAATTTACACTTCCCACCCAATAAATCCAATTTCCCCAAGTTGTCCCCCTTCCCCACCAACCCCCACAGCGTTCCCGATTCCCACCCCCGCGGTGAAAAGTGATTCCTTTCGATCTCCTCGTTCGTTGTTCAGCTGAAGATTCGATTTTTGTTTCTGGGTTTGTGATCCAATTGTTGATTTTTCAGGATAACGGGAGGAAAAATGTTGGGCCGGCTTTTTGGGAAGCCTAAGCAGGAGACGAATGCTCTCTCCACGTTGGATAAATTGAACGAGGTACTTGTTGCTTCTTATCGCGATTTTGGGTCGGGATTGTTGATGCGAGCGATCATGGAGTCGTTCGGGACGGTTCTTGGGCAATTCAATCACGGGGAGGCTTGTGGTTTAGTTTGATTGTGACCATAAGTGTAGCTGTCTGATGCTTCCTATGCTCGATTTCCTGTGTCGAATATTAGGCACAACCGCAGCATTTTGGTAATTTGAATCAATATGATGCTGGGTATTCCACTTCGAAGATCATGATATATGTTCTTCCCCGGCATTTTAGGACCATCATGTTACCCTGAATGGGTGTCTTAATCTCCTAAAAGTTTTTGGTCTGATTAACATGTATATAGCTCCTGTTGTTGAGGTTCTCTTGGTCCTCTCTTATCCTTGGATATAACTATAAGATTCCTGTGAATGGTTGTGGCATCACTTATTTCTTTGCGTGATGGTGTTGTATGATCCACTTCGGTGAACTGAGTATTTGATTCTCTTTATAGACCCTGGAGATGCTAGAGAAGAAGGAAAAGGTACTTGTAAAAAAGGTAGCTGCTGAGGTTGAGAAGGCAAAGGAATTTACTAAGGCAAAAAACAAAAGAGGTATGCTGACTGTTGAAATTTCCAGTCATCAAATTTTGTGTTTTTTGTGGTTTCTGACATCATTAATCTTGGTTTTTGTGATGCAGCTGCTATACAATGTTTGAAAAGAAAAAGGCTTTACGAACAGCAAGTCGAGCAACTAGGAAATTTTCAACTTCGAATTCATGATCAGGTGACTGGAGAACATTGACGATCTTTAAGAGAAGATGATCTCTGCTAGACCTTTTATTGGATTTGTATTCTGTTATAATTCGTAACTTATATATTTTCCAGATGATCATGCTCGAAGGTGCTAAGGCCACCACTGAGACAGTGGATGTTTTGAGGTCTGGAGCAGCGACGATGAAGGCAATGCAGAAAGCAATGTACGTCTTCATATTTTTCCTTGTCTTCTTACACTATTAGCTGCTTTGTTATTATTGTGGCTTGTACTAGATACGTGTGCCAGGCAAGTTGCCCGGGATTATTCATTTTATCAGTATCTTTAAATGAGTTATTTCAATCTTCCTCGAGTTTTTGAGATCCCTCTTTGTTGTCTTGTAGGAATATTGACGATGTTGACAAGACAATGGATGAGATTAATGAGCAAACAGAGAACATGAAACAAATTCAAGAAGCATTGTCAACCCCCATTGGCGCTGCGGCAGATTTTGATGAGGTAAGCTACTTCTCTTTATATCCTGACTATATAACATATCCAGATGCATGAAACTCAACATATCTCGTATGGAGATAATACCCAACCTAAATACCTGTTGGATTGTTTAGGATGAACTGGAGGCTGAGCTTGAAGAATTGGAAGGTGCTGAGTTGGAAGAGGTGCTTCTTCAGCCGGCCACTACTGCACCCGTGGCACCAGTGCCATCTGGACCGCGCCCTGTCCGTCCAGCACCTAAACGGACAGCCGAGGAGGACGAACTCGCCGCTTTGCAGGCTGAGATGGCGCTTTGAGCGAGGCGAGATAACTTCCCTCCTGTCTCTAGATTTTTCTAGCTCTACCTTTTTAATGGCAACCGATGCTTACGTAATTTAGTCACAACCTGCAGGTATTGCTTCATGGCGTAAAGAATGTATGTCCTGTACAGCTCCGGTGGGCAGCAAGCCCACACCAACTCTCATTTCATTGGGATCAGTTTCGTTGATATACAAGAAGGCGGGATCAATCAAGCGATCTCCCCTTCAAGGATTGAGATGTGTTTCTTTTCTTGTGTATCATCATCATATGATAAGTAGTTTATGCATATTTGAGAATCAAAACTGTTTGATGAGCCTGTTAAAGAGCCTTCAAAAAGTTAAAAACCAATCCATATATTATTCTTTGTGAGGAGAATGTCTTTCTGCGGTCACATTTGGATTTATCAGATGGAACTGATTGCGGTCGTGATAGCAACGGTCTCGCGGTTGTTTTTCATGTGCTCTGTGATCAGCTGACATATCAATTAACTTGATATTTTTTAGGACTAAATGTTTATGTACTACTGATGTAATATCAATCGAATTTGAAGATAGGAATGTTTTGTTTCAGCATGACATGTAAGGTGAGAGCATTTTCTAGAAATGCTTTTCAATAAATGGTTCCGAAGCACAATGAAGGGATGATGAATATATCCAAGAAATTTTACCATCGGAGCGGTTAAATAATTCAACTGAACTTAAAGCTGTTTCGCCAAATGATATAGAGTTCTCAAGAAATGTACAACTACTTTAGTAAGAATGACCATTGTTGAATGAACTTGAAGTCTTTTGAGAAGACACCAGGTATGGATTTCTTGTAATCGTTTTGGTCATTTGCTATATTGAATATCATTAAAAGTGAGCTTCACTTTAGAAGTTTGACTCCTTGTTGCTCTTTGTTCCATATTTACTGGTTCATTGTATCCAATGTCATCAGACACATTCATCTTTTGGATGACTAACAGATGGCTCTGGATTTTGTTAATTATTTGCCATATATGCCACAGTGATTAATTCACTTGATGGGTTGCTTTATTCTTGGGAGGAGTTTTCTGAAATGTCTGAAATTGAGTCTTTCTGTGATTATTGTAGCCACTGTTCAACAGAATTCATTTCAATAGCATACGCTTCTTTGATTGTTATCAAGCTTTGTCCTTTTCTTTCGGATATTTGCGGATTGTTCATATACATACTTTGTCTTAACTTTCTTCTCCAAAATGATTATATGGAGTACGCAAGTATGTCATAGATGAACTATAAGTCCTAATGTCCTTATCATATAGGACATACGATACCTCCTACGGAAAATTCCGAATTGGATTTCAAATTGACAACATCTGATCAAAAAGATATACCGAAGGAGTATAGGTTGGTTTATAAGGGACAAAAAAGTTATAAAGAGTCTGAAAATATCATATGTGTTAGGCTGAAGGGAGTAGGTATAACTTCTCTTTTGAGCATTGTAATTTGTCTTTTGAGCTTTGGTATTTCTTCTTGTGGATCTGTTTCCAATCTAAGATATATTTCATTTTTTTCAATTTTGAAAATTCTTTTTTCCAAAGACTTTATAGCTTCAACAGCTTTATCACGTGAAATATACCAATTTGTTGTCCTAATTATTGTTCAACATTGGAGATTTGACTCTATATCATCGAAACTTTTGAGTCAATTTTTTTGAGCAACTTGTTCTGAGCCAAGGCTTCTCACTTTGCTAATTGAGTACTGTTTTAGAAAAACTATTCTTTTGTGAGAAACTTGAAGCATCAACTCCAACCGTTATTGGAATTTTGGCGACATGTCTCACATTGTCCACTTTGTGGGACTCAAGGGGAGGAAAATCTTCTGGTTGCATCATGTATGTTGTAGCCATATGAGGCTTTTTCCTGTCAGTTCATTGACTTGGTTCGTAGAGTTCGTCCTTGTTCTGGTTCAATCAAATATCATGTTCTAACTTAGCATGCTGGTCTTTCTTTCTAAGATTGTCTGAATTAGAATTTATTTGGAGATTCACAATTCTTTTTATTCTTGGGGTTCACAATTCTTGTTTCAGTGTAGGCATTATTGTCATCGGTAAAAGGCCAGAAGATGTCATCTCAAAATCCAAACCGAAGAGATTCCTCATGGTGTCATGGAAATCTACCAAACCCCAATAACACCAATATAGTGAAGTACAATTATTGCAGGAAAGTAACAAATGGTGGAATCAATCGCTTCAAGAAACATCTTGTTAGAGGCTATAGGGATGTGAAGCTTTGTCAAGAATGTCCCCTTCCTGTTAGGGAAGAATTGAAAGAGTACATAGCTAATAAAAAGGAAGTGAAGAACAATGGGTTGGATCCTTGAAGTAATAGATCGAGCAACCATATCCATAGTTAATGAACTTCTACATGGGATCTTTGTATTAAAAATAACTAGTTGTACCATGAACATGGTTGGAAACATTGAGAATGTTACTTGTCTGGATAGGTCAAGAGCATCACGGGTTTTAAGCATCTTCAAGTTACTTGTCTGGAGGACCTGGTCCATCTCGGGTTTTACTTGATCCATCCGGGTTTTAAGCATCTTCGAGTTACTTGTCTAGATAAGTCTAGAACATAGTCGTAAAAGGTGGTCGCTTCTCTCAACTAAGACGAGAGACGACTAGGACGGCCCCAAATCACCTTTCTGGGTCTCTGGGCGAGGCAATGTATAAAGGCGAGCACCTTTGGTCGCCTTTTGCGCCTTTTTCCATGGCGAGATGCGAGCAACAGGAACGCCTTTTGTCAAAAGGCGATGTATTGAAGTTTTGGACTTATTTGTAAGTAATTTTAATTCTAAGGACTAAATTGAATTTTAAAAAATACTTTATGGTGTTAAGGCAGCCATCCCTCCACCTCCTCCGTCTCCTTCCTTGCATCTGTCTTCTCCTTCCCCACGTCTGCCTTTGCGTCGACCTTCCCCTTCGTGTCGGCCTTCCCCTTCCAGGCGTCTACCTTCTCTGTCCTCCTTCCCCGCATCCGACTCTGTCTGGCTCGCGTACTACCGCTGTTCTGATCCCACAAATGCCGTGACCTAATTTTTACTCTCTTTCTTAGTAAATACCTCGTTTTGGTTTTGTTTCATCGTTTTTGACAAAAATTTATGAATTCGTCCAACTAGTTTATGTGTTCGGGTGCTTTTGTTTTCGCGCTCCTTATCTAACTATGTTCTCATGATAGTTCTTATTCAACTTCCTTAGCTTCTTCTTATTGATTTATATTATAATTTCACAACCAATTATGATATTTGTTCTCTATCAGTTCATTGACTTGGTTCGTAGAGTTTGTCGTTATCCTAGTTCGATCAACTATCATGTTCTAACTTAGCTTGCTTGATTTCTTTCTTAGATTGTCTGAATTATAATTTATTGAAGATTGACAATTCTTTTTATTCTTGGGGATTCACGATTCTTATTTCATTGTAGGCATTATACTCATCGGTGAAAGGCTAGAAGATGTCATCTAAAAATCTAGACCGAAGAGAACCCGCATGGTATCATGGAAATATACCAAACCCCAATGACACTAATAAAGTGAAGTGCAATTATTGCGGAAAAGTAACAAATGGTGGAATCAATCGCTTCAAGAAACATCTTGTTGGAGGTTATAGGGATGTAAAGCCTTGTCAATAATGTCCCCTTCCTGTTAGAGAAGAATTGAAAGAGTATATGGTTAATAGAAAGGAAGTGAAGAACAAAAGGGATGCAATTCCTAGACTAGAAGATGAAGAGAAGTGCTCTGCGGCGGGTTCTCGATCACATTCATATGCTTTGAGTCAGGCAACATCCAATCACACTATTCTGGATTGAGTGGAAAGAGGTTGAGGGGTCCTCTTGATTTTATACTATCGCGATTACCAAGATCCTTATGAGGAGATTATCAATAAAAAATAAATAAAAAGATTCAAAGTCACTTGATGCATACCAGAAAAAAGATGAGAGAGGATGCAATGCAAGCCTTTTCTAGGTAGATGTATGATGTTGAAATTTCATTCAATGGGGTCAATTATGATAGCTTCCTTCCTATGGTACATGCAATGGGAGACTATGGGAGAAACATTTAAGAGTTCCATATCATGAGGTAAGACTATGATAGCTTCCTTCCTATGTCACTCTTACCTATCATAAGGTAAGAGTTACACATTTAAATAAGGAGGTAGAACGCACAAAGGAGTTGATGAGAAATAACATTGAGGAAAAAGAGAAGTATGGTTGTAGCTTGATGGTGGATGGATGAAAGGATAGAAAAGGAAGAACTTTTATAATTTTTTGATGAGTCCTCCCAAAAGAAGCATGTTTTTTAAATCTATGGATGCATTAAATTTTGCTCATACCGGGGAAAAAATATTTGAGTTACTTGATATATTTATCCGTGAAGTTGGGGGAGAACATATCGTTAAAGTGGTGACGGATAATGCAAGTTCAAATGTTCTTACATGTGAGAATCTTTTGAGACAAAGTATAGTTTAACAAGCTGTAATTTATTTTAGTGGGTTCTTAACTTCTTAATTTATTCTACAAGAAAATACTTTGAGGTAAAGTACCAACATTTGTATTGGACGTCATGTGCCGCTCATTGGCTGGATTTGATATTTGAAGATATATTCAAGTCGCCTAATTTGAAGAACGTATCTGAGCAAGGAGTGACTTTTAATGGATTTATATACAACCGGGTGTTTCTCCTTAACATGATGAGAGACTTTACAAAGAAGGTTGAATTGGTCAGGCCTGCAAAAACTCGCTTTGCAATAGCGTTGCTGACTTTGAAGAGTTTTTTAGTGCAAAAAATAAATTTGAAGAAGATATTTACATCTGAAAGGTAAAATGCCACGAAGATCTCAAAGGAGGCATTGGGGAAAAGGATGGAATGAATCATATTATCCACAACCATCTGGAATAATGTGAGGTATGCAATGAAGATTGTTGATCCTTTAGTCCATGTGCTTCGTTTTGTTGACATTGAGAAAAGACTAGCCATGGTGTACATTTATGAGGCAATCGATAGAGCAAAAGAGCAAATTGCTGCATCTTTTTCAGATAAAGAAGAGAAATACATACATGTGCTTCGAATCATTGATAATTGTTGGAATGTTCAACTTCATAAAACTCTTCATGCTGCGGGACATTTTCTCAATCCCCGGTTCTTTTACTCAAATCTGGATATAGAGCACGATGAAGAGATCATGAAAGGATTTCATGACGTTGTCCAAAGGTTGGTGTCTGATGTTAAAGTTCATGATGTCATTTGTAGTGAAATGGATGTATACACCAGGGCTAAAAGGATGTTTGGATATGCCACTGCCATCAGACATCGGAATTGCGAACTAAAATCATCAAATAAAAAAGCTATTCGAAAGTTTGGAAACATTATGTAAAACTTATTAGTCAATTTATCTAAATTTTGTTACTTTATCATTGAGCATATTAGTGGTGGTCATCGTATGGATCTTCGACGCCAAATTTGTAGAAGTTTGCTATAAAAGTTCTCAACCTTACTTGTAGTTCTTCCGGTTGTGAAAGAAACTAAAGTGTGTTTGAGAATGTGAGTAAATTCAAATATTAGCTCCTTTTATATAATTTAAGTTATTATAAGTATTGATACATATATGCTATTATGCGTGCATCTTTATTCCAATAGGATGAGTCGTTTGGATCATGAGCGGTTGAGTATGTTAGTTTATGTTAAGTACAACAGGGCTTTGAGGCATCGATATCTTATGTGTGAGAAAATTGATTCAATCATCTTACCGGATGTTGATGAAATTCAATCTTCTGAATGAAACACATATATTATGGATGATGAGGAGAACGCTCTTGTGTTCAGTGATGATGAAGATTTCCCATGGGGTTTTGCTACAAAAGCAAGTGGGGCTAATGAACCAACGTATGATAGATCTTCTCAACCCACCATTACTTCAAAAGGTTTTGCTATAGGAAAGGGAAAAGGAGTAGGGAATGCATCTACCTTGGTAAGGGAAAGAATGCTATTGATATTCGAGATAAAAGTAAATGTGGCATGTCAACTACACGACATAGATAAAGATGATGTTTAAGAATTAGATGAGAATGAGGAGGAAGAGCAAGATCCCGAAGGCTATAAAAGTACTAGCGGGGATGATGCTATATTGGTCTATCGACTTCGAACGATGACGATTTAGTTTTGGATAATTGAACTTGTCGGTTTCGGATGATAATAACTTAAATTGAACTTTTTAATTGACCATTTCTTGTTAGAGAACTTATTTGAACTTCTTTATGTAAATGTCTTTTAAAAAGCAAACGCCTTTCGCCTCGTATCGCCTTTCGCCATTTACAACTATCGAGTGCAACTTCTTATACTTGATAACCCTTTTGAGTAACTTTTCTCAAGCAATTTTTCTAAGAATATGGATGTGGGTAGGAGTACTCGCATGATGATAATATGTTGTGATTAATAAATCATCTCTAGTTGAATCAAGGACTTTCAAGTCCATGGCATGGTTCTGTACCCCAATAAGACATCTGATAGTGCAAATTACCCTGTCTTAGGCCTACTATTTGGACCAGTACCAACAAGAAATTTAATAAAAATGGTTTTGAAGAGACATACAAAAATTAAGATATAGTCACCTACTAACATTTAGTGTAATCTCAATAGTCCAAGAAGCTTTTGTCGCAAGTCTGAACTCTTTTAGTTAGAAAAATTCTAATTACTCCAAAATGTAGATGTGTATAACCCTTATTATGCCATTATCGAGGGAAATTAGTAGATAATTGAAGTGTCATTCAGCTTGAATTAGAATAAATCTAGAGTAGATTAAACTTAAGGCTTGAATATATTAAGAACATGGAAGTATCTTTCTTATAAGTACTTTTTTTGGGGGTTAAGTAGTGGGAATGTTGTATGTGTGATTTAGTTTGAATGTGATTCATGGGAATATGTTGACCCTGCTTTTGTTGATGAACTTAAGCAACGAGTTACTTGTGGTCAGCAATATTGCTTCACGAATTGTATGCTTATCTTTATGGATGAGCTTAAGCAACGTGTTGCTGAGTCACATCTATCAGGAGATGTATGTTGCTGCTTTATAGTATTCTGCTATCGCATCGTCACATTTGATTGTTATATTTGGAAATAAATATTTCATTTATTCTGAAATATATCAGAATATATCACGAGATGTCTTAATTCATTGAACTTGGTTTGGAATTTCCAAATCATCTGGTTAGGCAACTCGAAATCATGATATTGCCTTTCCAATATAAAATATGGAAACAAAATATTTTATTTTGGAAATCTGTGATAGCCGCTCTACGTTGTAAAGAGATAAATCATCAACTCAAATATTTTTTTTTATTTGACTCTAATAATTTATCTAAATAGATTATCATTAGGTAAGTTACCTTATAAATTATGGAAATTAATCTTCTCATTCGGATGAGGTTATCAATCAAGGGAAGTTACCGTTGTGGACTTACCTTCTCGGGCGCAGCAGTCATCTGCTCAGAATTTGTCTGGACTTTTGGAAATAAATCACGAAGATTGTCCCAACGTATCTGGACATCTTCCATGTATTTTCTCCATTAAAATCAGACTATGACGTTAGACAACAGAACTTTTATACGTCTGAGTGGTTGTCCAAAACCTGTCTGATCTGAGTGAAGCTTTGAGGATCGGCGGAGAACGGAAGGTGCTAAGTGATCGCCTGGTCCTTACCTCTTGCAATCTGTGTGTGGGAGTGTCAAGGGCTGAGTGCGACCTTGATCGTCGTGAGAGGGACTGAGTGTCCTCGGTGCGTTCAACGAGCGGCTAGCGAATCGTCTGAGGGAAGCTAAGTGAATCCCTGTTCTGATTGTAGTGACCAGTTGCTGACCCATCGGCAAGAAGCAGTTCTTGTCGTGTCTTTTCGTAGGGAAGTCTCAAGCCTACGGAGTTTGAGCAGTTAGACAAGCACTTGCGGGTACGCGCCAGAAGTCTCGTGTATGCAGGGTATAGCAGGAGTTGGGAGCGCCGCCAGAGTTGAAAGAGGTCCTCCTGAGCACAGGGGTGCTGTGCAGAAGTCTCGACTTCCTGAGGGACAATAGAGCAGGTTGTGAGGGAACCGCCAGAGTTGAAAATTCCACCCTAGGCACTAGGTGTGCAGTGCAGTGAGTCACGATTATAGTAACCGTGCACGCCCGAACTAAGTGTAGGACGAATACCTAGACTTCGCTGTGTGAGAAGTCAGGTTCCGCCGTGTGAGGAACCAACCATTGCTTATATTTTCCTTTTTATTCTAAGTGGACTGTCTTTGTGGTTGTCTCTTGAATACTTACAGGCTCATCTTGAGAAGAGACGGAAACTGTGTGGAAATCCGCTGCCGAGCTTTCAAGTGCTGAAGCATTCATCTACTGTGAACCAGAAACGGGCTGCTCCTTGAGAAGTCGTTCTTCACTGTAAGGAATTATTTGTGAGGATTTATATTCTAACACAACGTTGTCTTTGTGCTTTGATCGACGGGTTTACGCCTAAGCGACAACGTGGTGTGTGGAAATCTTTTGAGCAATTAACTGCTGAGCGTGAGCATCATTCTGTTGGAAACGGAAAGACGTTCACTGTGTGAGGAACTGACCGTTACCTAGGAGTGATCTCTTCTTGTAAAGTATTGTAAATCTCATTTAGTGAGAAACCGAAAGTCTAGTGCAAGGGCATTTTGCACCCATTATATTATATAGTGGAATCGCCTCGTTGGTGTAAAGTGGACGTAGGTCGATTAAGGCCGAACCACTATAAACTACTGTGTCCATTACGATCGCGCAAACATTCGTACGAAAACCTACTCGATCAAATCGTAACGGTTACAGTGAAACAGATCTCATAATCTGAGAAACGCTCTGCTGTGATATAGTACGCTTCCGCTTACACTGAAAATAAGGGCGAGAAAGTTACAATCACTAATTCACCCCTTGTTAGTGCTCCTGAACGATTGCAACATAGTAGTTTATGTCTAAGAAGCTATTATCTAGAATTATTGGCACTGAATAACTGAAAGAGTATTTTCAGAAAAAGATGTATTAGTATTTCTCAATAGAATTATGCAAAATGATAAAGGTGTATTAGTATTCCTCAATAGAATTCTGTAAAATGGTAAAATTGTATTAGTTTCCTCCGTATATTTCAAAGGTCCTTGATAGAATTCTGTAAACCGGTAAAGTTCTTCGATAGAATTGAGTAAACTGGTAGAGGTGTAAATTAATAGTGTATTAGTCATCTTCAGTAGAGTTAGTATATTATATATCATATTAATTATATTGAAATTGAGCTCTGATGACAAATGGATACGTTGGGGGTTCCTGAAGTACAAACTAAAAACAATTTCAAAACACGAAAAAATGTAAAATATATAAACATAAAAATATGAGATAGATCATTATTCCGAATAAATTTTGTAAATAAACTTCCTTACGAAGCAATCTATATATGTTGCATGGTTTTTCTAGGCATTCTCCTATAAGATCTTAACATCCAATCCAAATTACCATCATCCTTTCCTAAGCTCTAAATGAGGTGAATACGGATTTCTAAGTCAACCGAGGGCTGACATCTACCTAACACATGGACTTATTTTTTTATTCCTAATTCATAAAAAAAAAAGTCCACATAAATATATTTTTCCGTAAATTTCTGTTCGTAAAGTAGACACACGACTATTCTTAACCCTTAGATCTGATGCTAAAGATAAGGAGATTTTATCGTAAAACTAAGATTTCGAAGATTTTATGAGAAATATGTATATAGGAAAGCATTAAAAAGAATATTATATAAATGTGATATGATATCCGGGTAACATTGATGGTAGAGTTCAAAAATTTCATGCTTAGAAAAACCATATTTCTGTATTTCTTTTCTTTCTTTCTTGGTGTTTTTCTTTTATGATCTTTTTTTTATAATGGGATTTATTAGAAGAAGTAAATAGAAAGATAGAAGGTATTTGGTACGTTCATAGGGAAACGTAATTAAATAATTTTCGGTTGCTCTCGAATAAGTTTCCGTGGCTTAAAAAAAAAATAAGGCTAATTTTATGAAAACGCAAAATTAATGCAAGAAACTGTAAAATGCTGCCGTCCACAACGGGGGACGGCCAAGATCCAATCGCAGGACAGATGGAGGAAGAAGTCTAACCGGAGTAGGGTTCTCCCTGCCGACAAGAGGAGATCGCGATCAATGACCCGGTGTTCTTGGAATTCTAAGGACATTTCCACCCGGACGCTCAACCTTGCTTGCTACAAGAACTCGAACCACCGTTGCAACTCCGAAGAATCCTCCCCCGCAAGGCAGTGAACTTGGTTAGGCAGTTATAAATAATCAAAGTGAATGGACTCTCCATCTCCACGTCCACACTACGAGGATATTTATAGTCTCCTGGGGTCCATTTTAATGGGCCGACGCAGGGGCTGTCGCTCTAAGGCCTACTTTATTGTCAACTGTTGTTATAGTTTGAGAATTTACGTCCAAATATTTCATATAATTTTTTTTAATTTAGAATTTTAAATAATACTTGTTACAATTTCTTTTTTGAAAAGATCGATCATAAAACAACAAGTCTATGGCGAATTATAGTTGGTTTTTGTTTCAGGATCGGCTATCAAGCAATTCAGTGAACAAGAAAGAAAATATATATGTGGGGGGCACAAAGTCCATGGTTAATCATTTTTTCCGATCACAAACCTATCGAGTTTCTCAGTATAGATACAGTGCAAAGCTCGCAATACTATTTTTAAGCTAAACAAGTATTGCCAAAGGGAGTGACGACAGATTACCTCCTTGTACAAATTCCTCAATTGGTCCTTGGCTTCTGGAAAGTAAGTCATTGGAGCACCACTGTCTCAGAGTAAAGATGTTGTCTGTCAATTGACAAACCCAAAACTGTTCAAGGCTTGAGAAGGATTGCAGTAAATAATTCGAGTGCATTTGTCAGTGAAAGAAAATTGCAGTAACTAAAACGAACAATGGATGGATACACGCGGGAAAAAGCACCGGTCCATCTATTGGCAGCTGAACGAGCGACCTCCACAGCATTCTTTGTCCACATTGATACAGATATGTTCAGGAAGAGATTGAGCACGAGAGAGTCGCAATGAAAATTGCGGAAAATGCATAGGTGTCCCTCAACTCATTGCTTTGATTGCAGCAGGATCATTATGAGCATACTGCATCTTGTTCTGAAACAAAAGGCATGGTCAATGTGGGAAAATCTCGCTATACTCATCGAAACGATGCAATAAAATAGCATAGTAACCAATTTGAAAAAGCTTCCCCAACTAGAGGCATGTTCCACTGTGATAGCAAGGGAAACAGAAAAAGGAGAGGATTGCCTTCAGTTTATTGTACTCTTGCTCTTATAATTTTCAGATCACTAAGAGCCCCCTCTCTTCCATCCCGATTCAAACACACATAACATGTGACTTTTCAGACAACAACCCTAAAGAAACAAATATATGATTGACTTAATATTCTTCTCTTCCTTTCTTCAAAGAGATACACTGATCAACTAGTTCCGCGAGCCGCTTTTTGCTGGCCTGTATATCAGATTCCAGTTTCCGCCGGACATTCCGCAACTGCATCACACAAAAGGAAATAGATAATATGAAAGAATTTAGAAATCAAACGAAAGAGAGGTTTCTAGGGAATCATATCATCAATTTTACTTGATTTCCTGCACAGGTAGGCAGACTCCAGAAGTATACCTGAGATGATGTCAAAGCAAAATGTATCATTGAAACCATCTGTCCAATTTAGTTACTGAGTATTATAATCTCTAACGAGTTTACGCATCACTCATGCAGTGACAAAGTTTGTGTCACTTACAGAAGTCCCGATCTTATCCTCTGAATCCAAGTCGTCATCGACCATGCTTTGGACAACATCCTTCACCGACTGAGTGATAACACCTTTCCTCGGTCCCAACTTCTCAAGCTCCTTCAGCTGCAGATAACCGCTATATTCAATATTCTCCAGTACTAGGAGAATCGCCAAAACATTTAAGAGCATCATAAAAGGTCGTGTACAATCAAAGAACGTCATCGCTGCTGCTGACAGTTCTCAATAGTCCAAACAAATTTGCCTTAAACCCCCAAATCTGTTCAAATGCAGCTGTTCTTGCTGTCCAATCAAGTAGACAACACACATAATCCAGCATCTACAAAGTCGGGGCCAGTTCACACATCTTAAAAAACCGAGCAAAACTGACCAGGAAGAAATCCCGCGACTCGTAAAAGATCTGCAGCATCATCTCCCACGCTCCTTCGACTGCAAAATACAATTCATAAAAAAAACAAAAGGTGAAATAGAAAAACACTGAAAAAATTGTCATAAAAAGCGCAGGGAATGATCATACCACCACATGAAATTACATTAAATTTATAAATTGTTTAACTTAGTTTAATTGACATATCATAACGTTTCATATATACTTGGTTTTATGAATTTCTACGTCTGTCCGAACCGTATTCGAATCTTTTATCTTTTTGAAGTTTAGACGTATTACTGTTTTACATCGTATCCGTGCCGGGCATCATAGTTGCGAGGACAACATACTGTGGATGAGACAATCTCTTGGTCTCTCCATGTGAAATAAGATGCTGACGCCATAGACAAGAAGAAATGATTCCCAGTCTCTTTCTTCCAAAGACAAAGTGATGGGGATGGGGCCTGAGCCTTTACCAAGGGATTTCTGCCACGAATAATGTGAGGCACTCGGATCGAATTCGACGCACTGTCCTTAGCATTGCTCGCCCCTTTTTTATATCAAAAAGGAAAAAAAGTGAAGGCACTCATGGTGGTCATGTTACTCGAAGTTTCAGCTAAGCTACGTTATTAGGCCAACCACATCATCCTTCTTTCTTTCTTTCACTCCAGGGAGGAGGTGAAACAATGGAGAAGACGACCCCTCTCTTCCCATTTCTATTACTACTACTACTACTTCTAACAGATGTAATGATAGGCAGCAATGTAACAATCCCATCTACGACCACCGCTTCCCCTGCATCCTCTGCCCTTGCAACCGCCTACGATGCCCTTCAGGCGTGGAAGTTGGCCATCACGGATGACCCCAAGGGGATTTTAACCTCCTGGGTCGGATCCAACATGTGCTCTTACCGTGGGGTCTTCTGCGATGAGGAAGGCTCCCTCGTCACCGCCGTCGATCTCAATGGAGGAAATGTGCGTGGCTCTCTCGTGAAGGAGCTGTCTTCGCTGGAGGACCTGGTTATCCTCCACCTGAATTCTAACAGGTTCTCGGGCACGATCCCAGATTCCTTCGTCAACCTCCTATCCTTGCAAGAACTCGACCTCAGCAACAACTTGCTTTCGGGCCCCTTCCCTACAGTCGTCCTTGGGATGCCGAACCTCGTCTACCTCGATATCAGGTACAACAACTTCTCGGGGCAGATCCCGGATGGGCTGTACAATAACATGAATCTCGACGCGATTCTAGTCAACAACAACGGGTTCAGCGGCGAGATCCCACGGAGCCTAGGGAATTCTCGGGCATCTGTGATCAACCTTGCCAACAACAGGTTCACCGGCACCATTCCGAGTAGCTTTGGGATCATGAGCTCGCAGATTAAAGAGATACTCTTCCTCAACAACGAGCTGACAGGTTGCATTCCTGAAGGAATCGGCCTTTTCTCTCAGCTCAAGGTCCTCGACGTGAGCCACAACTCTTTATCGGGCCACCTGCCAGACTCGCTCTCGTGCCTGAGCCAGATTGAGGTCATGAACCTCGGGCACAATAAGCTATCAGGGGAGTTGCCCGACATGATATGTTCAATAGATAGCCTTTTGAATCTGAGTGTGGCATACAATTACCTCTCGGGGCTGAGCCAAGAATGCATGAGTAGCATGTCGTTCGACTTCTCGGACAACTGCGTACCCGGTAGGGACTTCCAGAGGCCGAGGCCAGAGTGCATTGATGTGCCGGGAGCCAGACTAAGCTGCCTCCAGCATCCCGTGATGGCAGTACCAAGAGAAGCCTGACCTTCCCGCCCTTCAGGGCCTCAACCGCTTCCCGGGCGTGCCTTTCGTCGCGGATCCCTTCAGTTCCGAGAAAGAGGGGGGTGGGTTGTGGGGCAGGGAATGGATTTAGTGATGGTTATGATGTGGAGTTGGGGCCACATATGTCGTTTCCCTAAGTTCTTTTTGGGTGAAGTTACGGCTGGCATCAAATTAATGTTGTTTCTCCTCCATCCATTCTAAAGTTTTAAGCATCTTCGGTATTGACATTGTTTGTATTGTTGTCCGTTCAGTGGAAAACAATAGTGTCGATAGCATTGTCCTAAGCAGCGTCGTTGTCACTGGGTTTGATGAGGAATTATTCTATCAGGCATGGCCGCGAAAGAATTGGACTTGCTCATTGTATCGAGGCTATGACGTTGTCATCTTGAGATAAAACGAGGAACGCAGAACGAGCCACTTCTTCAATCAGAAATCACTTCGTAAGGATAACTTTGGCATGTCTTTCACATATAAGAAACAGCCGTTGGCCGAGCCGAACTTGGTACAACATCAATAATATAAACTATGATGAAAGTTGTCCAGATATGTACTAAAAACTTTGGAGAGTTAAAATTCACCCGTGTGGGGGTGTCCTACTCGATAGTCTGATGTTGCTTAAGGATGATCAACCAAGAGCATAAACTGCACTCTGCGCTTAGGTTGTGTCGGATATACAGTCGAGAGCCATCCTCCGTTCATGTTCCGACTTGAAGGGCTATTGGTAGCAATTTTGAGACACCTTTCCGCCATGTCTAATAGGTGGACAAGCTTCTGATAAATTGATGCTTACAGCTGCATGAACAGACAGCAGAGAATGGAAGGGGAAAGCAACCACCAGCGAATTCTACCTCCCTCCCTCTGTTTTTATTTATTCTCTAATGTAAACGATGAGGAGATCCGTGATGGCTACAACAGCTCGTTGATCAGCAGCAACAGCTCAACTGCAATCTTGTCTTCGACGTCATGTCCTCTGGTTGCCTCTATGATCGTAACTTCTCCACCGATATTCTCGAAAGCCAATTGAATGTTGGTATACGACTTCGTCTCCAATATTAGTCTGTCCTTGGTCTTTTCCCTTGTATGAATTATTCTATATTTTCTGTTCATTCCCTTGGATGTTGAAATTGTTCTGTTTCGGAGGAATTGGTTGCTACCTTCAAAATGGCTTCGGCTGAAAACATCATCACATGACGGAAAAAGGTTTATGGAAGTATATCAGATGGAGAGTTTGAATCTAAGCTATGTTTCGTGAACGTGACAGACCCGCACATCTCTCCCCTCGAACCATGACAGTCCACAACACTGGCAGCCACGACGGACATGTCAGAGCTGCAGTGTTCTCTGTTCACGTGGTCACAGATGTAGGTGGTGCAACAGGGATGGGACATAGTCTGATTGGAGTTCATCGTTTGTGCCGGTGGAAATGGACATGAAGAAGAATGACAAGCAGACAACATAACAAGATTGTCTACACAAGTTCGGCTCTGCAATTGCTTTAGTACTCCTTCCTAAAACTCAGAGAAGATGTGGCAGGCAGCCATGCTAAGGTCGACAACCCTTCACGCAGGCCATGTGCCGTGCCCCGATCTGCACCTCAGGGCTGCCGTGCTTCCCTACAGGGACAAGTAACGTGCCTTGCAAGACTAGGACATCAATTAGGATTCCGACAAAGGAAAAATAGTCCTGTTTGTCGGGCGTGATGTAAACAGAAACAAAGAAATATGCAAGCAAACAGCATGTGTTTGGTCGGTTTTCGGTGAGATCGGAACTGCCGGGCGACGACTAAACTAATGATGCCAACTTTAATTACTAATATGCCGAAATGTGTTTGTGGACTTTGGGAACAAGTTCACTACAGGCTTTGCTGCAATAACTGGCAAGTCATACTGTGCATCAGCCAGGATGACTTGTGAGCTATTGAGACGGAACCTTCTCTCTGCAGCATTTGTAGAGACTATTTCCACACGCCTGCTGGGAGGAATCTTCTTTGTGCACTCAAGCAATATATGCAATAGTGGTACGTTTATATGGCTGAATCAAAATAGATTCCATATCATTGGAGTTGTGTTTACCCACCCGGGCTGGCCTTTTCGTGATCAATAAACAGCTTTCGCAAATCCCCCAAGGCCTCAGCGCAAACTGTTCCCCGAAACAGAGCTGATCCCAAGGTTCTTCCACATGCCTTTTTCATCAACAGTCCACATCAACGCTTGGGATTCCTGGTATCTCCTTGCGTTGCATAAGCATTAGCCAAGCAGAAATCAGATTGATAATCACTCCATCATCAAAGCTCAAATCATCACTTCACATTAGGTTGAAAAGCTTAAGAAACCTCCAAAGCATCCCCAGTGTGGATATATAAGCCCATCATTGTAGACCAACTGCTGACATCTTTACATTCCATCTTCTCCAAGAGTCTACGAGTATGGTTGGCATTCCCAAAGATAGAAGAGGCAGAAAGCAGTGAATTGATGACCGATGCATCCGAAAGAAGACCAAACTTGATGTTCAGGCCATGGACTGACTCACACAACTGTTCTGGCAAATTTTGTTGATGACCCTACTAGAGACACAGTTGTCATACGTCAGGTAGCAGACCAGAATTCCAGGACTTGTTGAACAACACAAGAGCTTGTTCAAAACGATTGTTCAGGACAAAGGAACTAATCATGGCAATGTACAAAATTAAGCCTCGGCTCCTTAGTTCAGAGAACACTCTGCAATCCTGACACCTTGTCCATGCTTCACTCAGTCCGTGGAGACACTGAGTTGGTAGCAAGCAGCCTGAACAGGCGACACCCACAAGAACTCCAACCAAAGAGAAGGAATTGGGAAGAACCCCCTACATCCGCATGGCAGAAAAGGCCTTGAGAGATTGGAGTTAATATCCATTTGCGGCACAGGCATGAATCAGGACGGATCAGGCAACTACATCTTTTACAAGAAATGCATTGAACAATTGACGTACGATGGAGATGTTGCCCTCCTGAAGAAGCTCGGTCAACAGTTTCAAGGGTCGATGCAGGTGGGAGGAGCCAGCACAAGATGGGCGTCCAGACGGACAGCAAAAAATTCGGAGCCTGTATGCCATAGAAAGGATTGGCGTGTCACACACAAACATTGTCCCCACATAACTGGGGGGGAAACTGACCACCAGCTCTTTTAGAAACCCCCACCAATTAGCATTGGTTGGATGGATGCAGGAAACTTTATGATACACAGCAATTACACGGCCTTAACTGAAATGGAAATCGCCACCCATCAAAATGTCCTCACTTCAATTATCATTTTTAGGTGCCGCCTGTTCATTGCCCAGGACAATATGCCTAAAGCATTTTCTTCACGAGGAACAACTCCCACGTTGATACCTTGTGCTGAGACATAATAGACCAATGACAGCCCTTTCTCGAGTAAATCACCAGAGGGCAACAGTCCCAGCCTGCTCCACATTCTTTTGTTTTCAACAATTCTTAGTTGTTGTCGGCATGGACAGAGGTATTATAGTTCATCTCCAGAACTGAAAATTTCTAATTCGATTAGTCCTGCATTTCCTGGCTTGCAGCTGCTATCCAAAGATCCTTTTGCCTTAACCTTTTTCGCATTCTGCTGCTGATTCTCAGTGCCTAACGAGGAGCCTGCTTCAGCAGTTGAGTGTTCCCTGAGGTACAAGTAACATAATCAGAATCGTTGACAGTCTTGTGTTGTTGTTGCAGTTATCATTCAGGACTAGCCCAATTCGCATCTGCACTCTTTACCTTTTCTTTCCATGTGTCTCATGTGGGGAAGCCATCACCGATAGCCTTTCACGTTTCAATTCTGCATCTGTAGCAGAAAATACAGACCCATTCATAACTATCCTTTTCAAATTCAGGCCTAAAAAGCAAAAAATAGAACTTTCTTCAATTATTTAAAATCCAACCTGTCACTTGAGTGAGAAACCTGATTCCCTGGGAGTGTGCACTTGTCGTCACCCCACCTGCTTTACTGAATTTCCAATAATTCTTTCTCAGATTTTTGGGGATGAAATGATTAGTAGAAAGGGGCCTAACCAAGACTGTTAAAGACATTCATCAGCAGGAGGCCAGGCAAGCACAACGTTTTGTCATGAAATGCTGCAACGCAACACAGAATCAACTTGCGCAAGCGCACACCCTCTACACTTAGCTTCAACATTCTTGCATGGCTTTCCACAAAGGATGTCCGACAAGGTTTCCGCTTACGCGGACATTGCTAGATTACCAACCAAACATGGTTTAGTCTAGCTTATTGAACGGAGTTTCCACATAAAGATTTAATGATCAAACTTCCATATAAATGGCAACTATTTGAGCAAGGGACGTGTAATTTTACTACACTGGGAGAGTCGCAAAAGTCGGGTGGTGATTGACCAGCCAGAAATAGCAAGTTAGGCACAAAGATAACATTTTTAACGCCGACCACACTTGATCACACCCCAAAATGTACTATACTGGAACAAAGTCACTTTACAATAAATGGTCGCCTTTTTCATGTTAAGGAAAAAAGCGACGCAACCAATTTTTTTCCCAGTCGACAATAGGCTTTAGCTTTTCTTCTTGAGAAACTTGAGATGAAGCATTTTATTCATGAGTTGATTCATTCTCGGATTTGAAACTGACAGCATAACCTTGGGCATTAACATCAAGGGATTTGTGTGCAGGCAACAGGCAAGATCTTACTAACCTTAAAGCTTTTTTAAGCCCGTCAACAGACAATAGTTTCACTGGCTTTTTCTCTTTTTTCGTCCTTCTGTCGGATATGGGGTCAACCACATATATTCCTTCAGAACGGAGATGATACCTATAAGCCATCCTGATGTTTCTGCAAAGTTTTTTCAAAAAAAAAAAGATCCAGAAAAGCACGTCCAAAGGATGCAGATGGACAGGGAAGATAAATAAAAGCCACATGCTTTAGCCGTAACCTCACCTTCCCCCAACCTCAGCTCTAGCTCTGGAATACTTGTCTGAAGTCTTCTGCATTACATCAGATAAGGAAAAAGTTCACAAACACTGCAATAAGGAATAGAGAACCATAGACCAACAGCGTTAACAAGGCAATTAAGTCATAAAAACTTCCTGACCTTTCTATGATACTTGCAGTACATCACACTACGTCTGAAACCAAAAGTAGATGTTACATATAAAAAGCAAGAGGAAAAAACTCAATTGAAAGAAACGGCCAACAGATTGTTCAAAATATAAAACTTGATTTGATACGGAATACATCAATAAAGTCATGCCAGAGAATCGACTGTGCCGGAAGGTCTGATCTTTTGCACAAGCTAATCTTTTGTCTCAACCAATTAACTTGAGGAAACGCAATATATTTCATGAACATTTTTGTGCTTCCATGGCCCTTGACTGAAGATACCAATACAATCCCATATTAAGAGAAGATACCATGATCCTACCGGTTTACAGCCAATGTGCAAGCTGTGCCATCTATCTTTTCCCCTTTGCAAGTTCCATAGTCAGCAGCTGTGCCAATTTTTAATATTTGACTGGGAGAAAATATACTGAGAGAAAACCCGCCCTGTGATAAAGAGTAAAGAATAATTCCATAACTAAGAGAATGAGATCAGTCTTATGAACACATCAGAACGGTACCATGTTATCCTTGCGGACATTGCAGTTGAACAATGCAAAGACTGTGCCAGCCTTCTCATTGGAATTCCTCGTGTAGGCATCGCCAAACAAGAAAAGGGAGATGTCATCTCCGCAAAGAGATCCGATTCTCCAGACACAGTAGGTCTTCCCAGAAGAACTGGTCTTAGGAAGTCCCCGGTCAGTCAACACGGCAATGGTGGCCCAGCAACCAGTGAAAGAATCCCCCACCAACAAGTTCCTTTGTTTTTTTAATTTGGTTTTATACAAAGAGCAACCAAAGCAATAAGAGGTCATTGTAATGGTGTGATTTGGAGAGAAAATATCATGCAGAGAAATGGTGAGCAAACAGGACAGGTTGAATTGTTACTTTATGACCGGCAAGCGAAGGAATCTGATGTCAGAAAACTTATCCTGGAGCTCGGCGGCGGTAAAGGCTTGATTCCTGAAGTAGAAGTTGTCCAAAAACAAATAAACAAACAAATAAAAAAGGGAAGAAGAATCATGGGAATGGGGGACACAAAGGGGGAACTGAGGGAAGGGGTAGGCATTAACCTGATTCGCAATCCGGAGAACTTGTCGTCGAGAATAGGCTGAGTTGATTTTTTGGCAGCGGAACGGGGGAAGCTGGATGCTTGGGCAGGGACAGGGAGATGGACATAAGGTTGAGGGTCGTAATGGGAGTAGTCTTTGACTACATCCCTGAAAGCAGACATGTCAATCCCCCTCGTACCCGAACGGACAGGCCCACCCTCGTCATCGGAAAGGGATGCTGCTGCGTCAAGGACCAGGATAGCAATTCAAATCAAGCACGATAAACCCCCCCAAAAAAAAGAAAAAAAGGGGAATTGAAGGAAGGGGAGGGACGGGGGACAAGAAGAAGAATCACTGACGGGGTAAGGGAGTGTGATCGGGAGAATGGGGAGGGGTTTCCAAAACCCTGTCCGCTTCCTGCTGGTGGAGGGAAAGAAGCAGTTCCAGATCATCATGCTGGTGGTGGCCGCCAAGCTCCGGGGACTCCATCCGGCGGGAATTTGGAATTTTGGAGGGCGAAAACAAGCAAACCCTCCCTCCGCTTTCCTTTTATATTAAAAAGTAAAAGAAGAAGGACTTCACGGCCCAAAGCTCACCCGGCTCACAACCTAAGTTATCCAAAAACCACACGTAAAGGAGGTAGACTCCCCTCACAGTCCAGCCCCTACAGGGCCCATCGGACTTCTAAGTTCCAACAGCCCATTTTTCATATAATGAAAGAAGCCCGAAGGCCTTCCCTAAGTACTATTTCTACATAAAGTAAGCTATCTATTGTTTGGAAATATAGATATAATACCATAAAGTCAGCCTATGTTTGTTAACACTTTTTGTCGGGCAACTCCTCCCCTGAAAGGCTTCTCTGGGTTGTAGCCGCCGTCAGTGTTGTCCGTGCTGTCAAGTTAGCCCTGGCGCTCCATGGAGATACCCAAAATTCACCAATATCCCTGGTACAACAAACCCCTCAATCGAATGGAGTGCACGTGACACCTATTTCTTGCATTCGCCAAGTCTTTGAAACCTGTGGCCATGACCACCAAACGGAGGAAACAAAGCAATGGCCTTGACCACCCAAAGCCTCGAGTTTACCCCGGGCGCCTTCTCTCACACCCAGATCTGCACTACCTCGGACAACTCCGTCCGACAGCAAAAGCTCCGGTTGTCCCAAGCGCCTTCTCCCTCTAGCTTCGACGGCCACGACGCGACCTACTCCCCATGCAGTAAAGGCCCTTTTGCCTTCGGCCGCTCGTCTCCTTCGACCCAGGAGGTAAGCGTCTCTACCTTCTGTCTTTCTTTACTTTTATTTTTGTTAGATCAAGAAATGACAACTCATTTGGCACGTGATTTTAACTTTTCCTTCACTTCAGTATTCGATTTTAATCACGACAACATTTCGCATGATATTACTTCAACTGGTCCCTGATGCGATTTATATCATTTGTTATTTTTGTAAAGCATCATTAAACATTCCTTAATTCGTGTACTCGCCTAGAAAACAGGTTTCATTTTTTTTTTTTATGAAATTCACATTAATCGTACATGTTACAAATTTTATTGAGCATTCGGGACGGTAAACATTTCAAATAGCAAATGGTCAGTTCTGACTTCCCCGAGGCGGTAAAGAAATCAAGGTTTTATTAGAAATATTGAAGATTCAGTTACATTATTTCAATAACGTGAGACAAGCCTCACTATTTTCTCTTTATTAGTTAAATTTAACTAACACTATTCCACTGCTCTTCCTTTCTATCTGTTTTCCTTGTTTTACATTAAAAACACGGCGAAACTATACGTGGACGAAATCGACGAAATCATGATTCAATTCAACCATCTCAAACGGTAAGTCATGTCTTACTGTTTTAGTTCGGTTAAATTTACGTCAATTTAACCGTTATTAATGGCTTTATCCGTTTTTATCATTCTCTCTGTTTTACATGTAAAATAACGAAGAATTCACTACCAAGGAACGTTACCTTCCGATATCGCGGAGGATCAACATCAACGAGGCACACAACACCCCGTGAGTATCATTCTCACTCACCCGGTAAATTCTAATTATTTGACATGTCTTAATTAGAATTTTCTGACCACCATTTCTTCTACCGCTTTCTTATTTGATTTACATGAAAATCAACCGAGCTTCAAGGGAATTCGACAAGATGAATTTCGAAGACTGAAGGCTCGAAGGTGCGTATACAAACCGCGTTTTATTGGATTAACCGCGACCTAAAAACCGCCGGTCTGAAGTGAAACGGCCCCGACCGACATTTCTGGTATAAAGGGGAAGTGCGGGCCTCTTCGAACCAAATTACATATCCACCTGTGACGGGCTGCGGGCCCAAGTACATAGGTCCGCAGTCACCATCCTTCCCCTGTCTCCTTTTATCTCAATAATTACTAGTGTCTGTACGCATGTTGTAGGCAACTTAGGTTTATTATCGCATGTTAGTATAAATCAACAAACGTTAGTTCGGGTTCAACGCCTTATTCGGGTCCAACGGCCGTAAAATAGTGACATGAGTCCGGAATAATGTCCAGATCGGGTCCAACGCCCGTTAACCAAAAATAAACTTTTGGAGCAAACACCACATTATCACATGTTTAGATATAAGAGTTAGTAAATAGGAATTTCCAAACCAATTATTTTTCCGACTTAAACAATTTTAAAAAAATAAGTTCGTGGCGACTCCGTATAGTTTACCTATGTTAAACAACAACCATTTTTACGGAGCCATCATGAATGAGGGAAGGTGACACGAGCCCTTTCCTGAGTCCTCCCTAAATTCACGAACGAGGTATTAACACAGCCTTTCGTCCGTTGCCTTCAAAGAACTGAAGACGGTTGGCGAAATATCCCGCAGGCCCATTCAGGAACCAAGGGAGTACCCAATCCAATAATCTGCCGCAGCGTCAGACGTTCGAGTCGTGTCGTCGACCGGTTGGGCATTGGGGGAGCGAACCCAGATCCTCGGGTCGTCCGAACCGCCACGCGCGTGCTAGGCCTAAGGGCGCGCGTACACTCCATCCATCGCTGCTCCAGATCTTTATTCGTAGTCAGGCCAGTCGTCCCTTTGCCTCATCAACTGGAGTGGCATTATTCACTAGGGTTATTGAGATTACCCTTGTTATCATGGTGAGGAGCTCCTCCGCAAAGCCATTAACCTGCTCCACCGCAACTATGAGTTCCTGATGGCTGCCGCAAATGATTTGGTCTCCATGCAAAGGCCTCGTCCCATATACCTCATGCTTAGACCATTATAGAGAGGCCTCGAAAATATGCCTTATTACACGCCCTTTGTGATTGGTAATGATGCGTAATAGGCTGAGGTAGCTAGCCCACTTGATGGCCGTTGCCTTTCTCCATGCTTTCTCGCATTCCTTTCAGAACAAAGTATGTATATGAGATTAGCGTTAACAGTTATGAGCAAAGTACGTTTGGCAGCTCCACGAGCACCAAGAGGAGAGACTACTTTTTCCTCATCTTCCACGGTAGAATCTACATTTCTGCTTTTTTTTGTTCTGATCATTCAAGTCCATGGCCATTGCGGATAATTTGACTGAAGAGCCTGATCTCCACATCTTTAAATTACTCTCTTGCAGGTCATGACTGAGAAGGGTGTAGAACTCCAGAGTAGGACCCAATCCCGTCCCGACTTCACCAAAGTATTCCACTTCAAGAACCGCTTTCTGACTATAATACATCTCTGTTACTTTGGCAGCAGAATCTAATATACGAGTCCTTAATATGCGAACTGATACAAAGATGGCCGACGATCCGCCCAGCTCCAGCTACCATTGACTCAAGGAGCTACCATTGACTTAATGAGTCATCTCGCTGACCACCGAGGCAAAGAGGAGTGGATTTATTATACTTCGAGCACAATTGGGTATGGGGAAGACGTATTCGAGACGCCTCTTTGATCGAGGCAAGAGTCAACTCAAAAAGATCGTTAATCGACCAAGAGACAAGGGTGGAGCGAATGAATCACTAGGCGATAAGTCAATTCAAGCGACCATCAACGACTCCCACCATCGACTAGAAACGGATTACCGACGACTCACCTTCAGCAACATCGACTAGAGCTGTCAAGTTGCTCACCATCGACTAACTCACATTCCAGTCGATAATTGACGAAGGTAGTCGGTCGTAGAAGGCACACCATCGATGCTAGCCAGCATGGGATCAATTAGTCGAAGCAAGCCTAGTTGAAGTAGAAGCAACTCCACATTGAATGCATCTCAAGTTCGTAGATCATTCATGCATCTTCCCATTCATGCATTAGCATTTATGTTTGTTGCATTTCCAATAAGTCATTTATGGTTCGTCCATGAATCTGGCTATGCATGCATCTTTTTAGGTTCAAAGTCTTGTATTTATTTCTTTTCCTTTTAAGTCTACTATATAATATGCCTTTGTACTCTCATTTGAGCAGATTATCTTGAATTTGAAAAACCCCTTTGTTGGGCTTTTGTATCCGAAGTGAGTGGATTCTTATTTAACCTCATTCTTCATTTGGTGGATTCCAAGTGCGGATTGAGTTGAGCGTATCAACCGGTGGTGGTGTATATGTATCCTCAGCGTTGTGCCTCGCCCTCGTTCTTGTTCGTGGTGTTGTATCTGTATCCACGATACAAACAAGTCTATCTGAGTTCTTTTACTGTGGTGTTTCTGTATCTGTGAAGGTTGATCTCAACCTATCCTTTCATACCCATTCCGTTCAGCCATCCCATTATCTACCCTGCCGATCATTCCCTCGTCACTCCATTCCGCACCCTTAGTGACGTCCCACATCGTTTTGGTATTGGAATCATCTATTCATTGCCGTCTCCGTATCACGAATCTTCTGGCAATGTAGTCTTCCAACTCTCACTTCTCTGTCAATAGCAGACGCATGACCATCAGCACCTTGTTGCTGTTGATGTTGGTACAAGGCTTTAGACAAACCAAAAGTTGTCGAATAGAATCGAAAGGAAACGAGAATGTGCAAGGTTTTGTAAGTTGGAAGCGCCATGATGGTAGGTAGACTTCCACTGCATAGTTCAAGGGCATCCTGGATTTGCCTAGATAGTTTAGGAGTAAGCTTGCTATTAATGAAGCCCTCTGCAGGTACCCATGTACCAGTGTCACTAAGTTCATCCAGATTTGATATCTTCCCCACGGCAAAGTTCTCAATATCTGACTTCTCAAACGAGGTGTAAGTTGATTTAGTCCTTCTAACACCCTGAGCAATGCCAAAAATTTTGTAAGTGGGATTAGATTTTTCAATATCACAAGGAAGGTTACCTTGCAATATGCTATCTAAAAGAGGCATTCGTTGCAGTTGAACATCCGAATTAGAAGTTGAAGGGACAGATTTGGTAGCTTTGACAATTGCATTCTTGGATGATCCTCCAAAAGTACCCTTATCGCCCTTGGTCTTCAGTATTCTGGTCTCCAAAACCGACTGCCTTCACCAGATACAAAATCATTGCCAGTAAAACTGTCTTCATCACCCTTGTCAAGGACCAGTTTTCTTTGGATGTCCCGATAAGTAGTCAAATGCCTACTAAGTTGTTTCCCGCCCACCGTAAAAGGAAATTTTGGAGGTTCGCTTGGGCCACCGGAACCTAGCTCTGCCATGGCTGTGGCAGCAAAAGACATTGCTACCCTGGTTCCAAAGGGAGCACTGCTTCTCAAGTCTGCAGAAGCCCGAGAAGCAGTAGCTTTACTACTAGAACAAGAAGCTGGTGTAGACTGTTTGTCAGTAGTAGCATCAGGGACAGTGTTACCCTCAACTGAGACCCCTAGTTTCACATCATGTACTTCTCAGTCATGCTGACAGGTTTAGCACCTCCTCCTGGATATCAGGAATTAAAGCCTGAAACAAGAAAACGAAAAGGCAATAATGATCCTAATTCAAGTGGAATGAACATCAGGTTATGCATGTGCACCATGCCAAACAACAGAAAACAAACACCTCATTGAATTCATGCTAGTGTGCTCTTTCCTGGTTAATGAATAACTAAGGATTCAGTCAATGGCACTGATCTTTCAATACCCGCTGATATGGTGAAATGATATCCAACCACCAGTGAACCTTCAACTTATTCAACAGAAAACTTGTCGACACATGACAGTACTGATATTGTTCAGGGTCGCATGCTTGGCGTAATGACGATGGCACACCAAGCCAGGCTTAACCATTCAACACTGCCAATTACAGTGGTAATAGCTACAGCATTCAAAACTGACTCCCTTAGTTCCCAGAAGTAAACTAGGACAGTAGAGTCATTGAGAGCCAAATTAGCATTGGTATTTTGTAAATTAGTGAGAAATAAATTAAATATATTTTCTGAGTGAAGAGTCTACATGATCATCGTCTTCATCAATAGATAGATCATTATCTTCTATACCAAAGCATCATCAATCTCCACAGGAGAAATATCCAACTCCTCATTTCATAAAACAGTCACCATTATTTTAGTCTTCTAAAGAGAGATCAAGACATGAAGATCTCCCCCAAGACATGAAGATCACCCCAACCCTCGTCCTTATCGTCATCTTTTTTTACGAAAATACAATTATTTTTTTTTAAATTATTCTAATTTTAAAAATACCCAAAATACATCATTGTTCCATAAAGCGACATCGAAAATTAAAAAAAAAAGTTGCAGTTTTGGTATATATCCAGAAAAATTCCTAAAAATGTCTCCTTGAGAATTTGAACTCAACCTTTGAGGCCTGACTCCTTAAGGATTCAAACTCATAACTTTGAATTGGGCTTGGCGCCTTAGTCACATGGCCAAAGTCGGATCGGCTGATCATCGGCATCGTCTTGGAAGATCGTATAGTCCAAAGGCTACCATATCAAAGAAAATGTTTAGGAAGTCGTTTTTGACATCTACGACGGGCGCAAGAGCTGTGGATTCCTTGAGCGCCACCACCGTTGGGCGATATTAAATCTGGGATCGATCACGAAGGATTAGTGATGATCGTCCCCGAAACTTTAGTAAATCGACAACCTGGCAAATTAGAGAAGATCGATCAAAATGCTATTACTTTTGCTTCCTCATTTGTTTATTCATCCTTACTATGTATAAGTATAAATGAAAGTTCATTATTAACTGTATCGTATCTTCGCGACCCGTCAGGAGCTACCCTGACCCTTCTCCAATGCCTCCAACAATGCAGCTCTTCCATCGAGCTGCCGTGGCTGCTCGAGGAAGATTTCAACATCCTTTTACAATCGTCAATACGTATGATATTCAATGTTGGGGCCATCTGATGGAGGGAGTTGTTCTGCTTCTTCTTCTATCTTGAGCAGTAGCGGTGAAGCATCACTGGAGTTGTTTTTCATGTTCTTCCCATCAGGGTCGGTCCCATCTCTGTACCTCAGCAGGTACTCCACCACCTGCTTCATATTCGGCCTTGTTGAAGGGAATGTCCCTGTGCAGAATATCCCGAGCTTGAACACGGAGATCATCTCGTTCAAGTTGGATTCGTCCCTGATGTCCGGGTCCAGCGCATCGACTATAGGGTTGTCCTCCTGGACGTGCCGCCATGCCCACTCTGCGAGGCACAAGTCGTCATCAGCATCGTTGGCTACTTTCCCTGTCGTTAGCTCCAGAAGGACCACCCCGAAGCTGTACACATCGATCTTTTCATTCACCCGATGTGTGTGGCTGTACTCTGTCATAACCGGATATGGAATCAGTGCAAAAAATTGTTTATAGCACTGGGATGGTGGGGAGAGGGATGTACTGACCTGGGGCCAAGTAGCCAAAAGAGCCTGCAACAGCGGACACAGTGGCGGATTCTCCCTGCACTAGCAACATTCTGGCGAGTCCAAAATCCGCAATCTTGGCATTGAAGTCTGCATCTATCAGGATGTTGCTTGACTTGATGTCTCGGTGGATGATTGGCGGTGAGCAGTCATGGTGCATGTAGCTGAGTCCCTGAGCAGCTCCAATAGCTATGTGCAACCTCTTTGGCCAATCTAAGAGGGCTGTGCTGCCAACTACTCCGGATGACGGCCTCCTCTTCTTTTGCAGCCACTGATCCAAGCTTCTGTTAGGCATGTACTCATACACGAGGTACTTCACGTTCTCACATGAGATGCAGCACAGCAACTTTACGACATTTACATGTCTTATTCGTCCCAGAATCTCAACTTCGGCAGAAAACTCCTTCTCAAGCTTGTGCTCGAGCTTCCGACTGTTGCAGATCATCTTGACTGCGACGACATCACTCGAACGGCTTAGCAGGACTCTATATACTTTTCCCGAACCTCCACTTCCAATCACGTTCTGCTCATTGAGACCTGATATAATATCCGAACCTGTGAAGCTCAATCTTTGGAAGGGAGTCAACTTCAATGTCGGATCAAACCCATTGTTCTTCTTCTTGAAAGAGAAGATCACATAGAAAACCGCCAAAGCCAGCGCAAATACCACAATGGTCATGGATATGATCAAAGCAATATTTTTCGACCATACTTTCCTCGAATTTCCCGATCCAGCAGCGCAGAGTTGGAGTTTGACTGATGGGCTGGATGAGCATAGATCCGGGTTGTTCAGGAAGCTGTCTGCATATGCACCATTCTCGAACTCTTGTGGGATTGGCCCAGTGAGATTGTTGTTGGATAAGTTAAGGTAATTCAACCTTCTCTCTCCAAGTTGAGGGGGAATAGGACCCGAAAGCCGATTTTCAGACAAGTCCAGTTCTGTTAAGACTCGTAGAAGGCCAAATGCCACAGGGATCCGTCCTGATATCTGGTTCCCACTGAGATTCAGAACACCTAAGGAATTCCACGATACCATGAAGGTCGGAATCTCGCCGGAGATTTGATTCCCGTCCAGCAACAGAGTATTTAACTGAGGGAGATCGGTCAACTCTATTGGGATCGTGCCGTTCAGGAGGTTATTGCTGGCATCAAACACCTGAAGGTTTCGAGCAGAAGACAATCCACTCGGGATTCTGCCGAAAAACTTGTTGTTGTTGATGACAATATGAGTGAGAGATCCAGAGAACACAGTCGGTAGCTCCCCAGAAAACATGTTATTGTGTAAATTTAACGTTGTCAAGTTTGACAACGTCCACAGGCCTTTGGGTACATTTCCCGAGAATACGTTGTCGTAGACGGTCACTTGAATAAGACTGCTGCAATTCCCGAGTGATGTTGGCAAATGTCCGGTCAGATTATTGCTAAAAGCTGTCAATCCGGCAAGCTTACCTCCGTAGCACAAGTTATCCGGCAATATGCCAGTGAAATTATTCAAATTTACCTCAAATACCTCCAAAGCCGAGTAACGGCCGAAATCTGGTGGCAGCAAACCGGAGAAATGGTTGCCGAATATCCTGAAGTTCCTAAGAGATGGAAGTCGGCCAATGCTGTCAGGGATTGGCCCGGACAGGTCGTTGTTTATCAGAACTAAAAGGGAAAGACGCTGGAGCTTTCCAAAATCTTCGGGTATATTGCCCACAAGGTTGTTGTTCGAGAGATCAATCTCAGTCAGATTCAAAGATTCTATGACCCGAGGAATAGAGCCAGATAAACTAGTCTCCCAAAGAAACAAGTTCGTCAAATTCTTCAGCTTGAAGATGCCATCAGGGATTGTACCTGTCAAATTGTTTCTTCCGAAATCCAAGTATTCCAGAGCAACCATGGCGCCCACCGAATCAGGTATCTCGCCGAACAGATTCATGTTCGTCAATTGCAGGTACCTCATCCTTTCCAACGCCGAGAAATTCCCTGGCATACTTGACGGCAAAAGCATGTAATTGTCCGCCATGTTCAAAACTTCCAGGCTAGACATCCCGAAAATCCCATCAGGGTAAGAGCCGTTGAACTGGTTCTGGTTAATATGGAGCTCCCTGAGGTTCTTCAACCTAACGATTGACTCCGGGATATCAGACGAGAAGTTGTTCCCAGTGACGCTCAGATACCAGAGCCCCGACAGCCGATCGATGTCACTCGGGAGCGGCCCCACGAAGTAATTCTGCAAGATATCGAGGTAACTCAGCTTGGAACAGCCGTAGAGTACCGTAGGGAATCCCCCAGGGATACTGTTGTTGCCGACGTTGAGGACAGTGAGGTTCTCGAGGTCGCAGATGACCCCGGGGATGGGGGATCCGATGCCCTTGTAATAGAGGTTAAGCTCGGCGACCGAGCCACCAAGGCAGGTGACTCCGGGCCAGCCGCAGTGGGAGGTGACGTTTGAGGAAGCCACCCAGCTGTCTAGGAAAGCCGGGTTGTTCCACGATTGTTTCAGTTGGAGCAGAGTCTGCTGCTCCCGAGCCAAGAGGAGCTGCGATTCGACGGAGATGGAGAAGGAGACAAGGAATGCGAGCACCGCGACTAAGACGAGCGAAGACCCTAACAAACCGATCATCTTCGTCTCTGTGTACCGGGGTGAACTTCCCTTCCCAAGTTGTAACAATGGAGGAGGGTATTAGCGTATCGTCATGGACAAAGACGGGTTGGGTTTTCCTGGAGTCAACTGCCCAATATTAACAGTCTTCCCCTGCCACGTCAGCGGTTCCGTTCCGGGGATTTTTCTTTTCTTTTTGTTTTGTTATTAGTTTTTTTGTGAATTTAGAATGTAATTTTTACTCGTCTAATTTCTTTTTTTTTTTTGCGAAATAATTCTAAAATCGGCCGTCCGCTATTCGTGCATCATGTACAGAGCAACGTGAATCGGACGTTCCGACAACAATTGGGTCACGGACGAGGAGATTGAGCCAAAACCTAACGTAAGTGGACGACGCCATTGTTGACCGATGACCCACCCTCAATATTCCTTGGTTGACTTTTCTATTGTTGTCTTTTTTCCTTTTTAAACTACTGTAGAGAATGGAAGACTTTGACTCTTGAGTTGTGATCATAACTAGAAGCACTTCCCATTGTTTGTTTCTGACCAGAACTACTAAACTCTCTCTGTTTATTTTCTTCATCCAGTGGGCCGGCTTTACATCAGACGAAGATTATTAATTTAGAAGCAGTGAAAAGGGAGGGCACAGGCGGTCTCACCTTTCAATTCTATTCCGAAATTCAGTTTCAGCCTGGTAAATGGTTAGGTTGGAGTCCTTTCTTTCCATAGAGGGAGTGGAGTACTTTCTTTTTCTTCCTGTTACTAAATAATGTTCCCAAGTTAATAAAAAATATTGACAGCCACTCACCTTTTAAAAAAATTAACCGACTTTGAAAGTCAACCCTTAAGGAAATCGGTATATAAGTAACCGGATCAATTTTATAAAAGCCAATTTCGAAATATTATTTGACGAAATATTATTTGACGAATTTTAAAACCATGAATTGAGATAGTTAGAAAGAAGAACTTGGCAAAAATGGAGGGTTATAATATAATAGACAGATCGTTTGACGGTGAGCCGATACCGACGTCTTAGGTCTTCGTTACATCCTATAAATACTTCAACAGTACGACTTATATCTTGAAAACACCTACTAATGAGCTAATACAGGACATTGATATTCTTCTTATCTCAGCCAGTTCTCAACCTTGGTATGTCAAAGAAAGTGATGACGCCGGAGAATCTTATATCCAAAGCTTTCAGGGCCTGCTACCTCTGGACATCCGGCCAATGAAACAACAAAACCAATTCAACACGTCAATGTCCCTAAATATGTAGAGCACTCACTGCTGGCCGGGGTCAGACGAAATGAGCTAAGCAAGCCGGGCAGGATTACCCACATGGGGCCTTACCAATCTAGCTTGATCAACTCGACTGAGTTTTGTTTTGGGGGACCAAGCAACACAAGTTGTCAAGCAGCTCATTGTAAAACAATGATGAGTCGGCGTTCCAGTGGCAAATCTTCTCATCGTGCTTCGCTAACAATATAAATCTAGAACCAGAGCCTTGCTCAAAAGGGGTATTCGACCGACCACCAACAACAGGCTATGCAGCGAAAAGTATATGAGAAGGGAGAGAAGAAGTAGATATAATCTTCAATCATAAAGGACAGTCCAAAACCTCTGGATTCTCGAATTTTCTATCACTGAAGGTAAAACAAGTTCCCAAAATCAATTCACAATGGTAAAATATGCACAATGAGCTAAGGAACGTAGTAACTCGCTGGAGATTGTTGCCGTTGGTCGGTTTTTTTTTCAGCCTGTCCTTCATTTCAACCAGAGACGTATTGAATGCCCAGTGCGACAAGAGCGGACGATGTCCCTGCAATGATATGACCAAATATTCTCTTCTAATCCCTTACCCAAAACTTTCTAATCATAATCAAATGCACAAAAATAGGGAGTCACTGAAGTGAACATTCTAAAACAAGGAGACAGACTGGGCACATGACAGAAAGGTATCAGTTACGACACACAAATAGCAAAGTACGAACATTTTAGCTTACAACAAGTGTACATGTCTGGAACAGTTTAACTTCCTTCCTAAGTACTAAGCAGTGGGTGGAGACTCGAACCAGACGATGCAGCAATGCATCCCAGATATCATCATATTTTATTCAGATACACTGGCCATAGTCAGAACTTAGCCTCATAATAACTTCAATTCTAAAGACAGAAAACATATCTTTCCGCGACAAAGAAAAGTGGCATGTTGATCACAATCAAAACTTCCGGTCAGTATCCACTCACCGGAGATGTGATAAAAGAATCAGCTTTTCCATTACTTGTACTCAAAGTTCGGCATAGGAGTGTCGTAGCTTTCGAGAACCTCGGATTTCACTCCTCCGCTTCCCGGCGCTTCCTCCTTCTTCCCTCCTCCAAACAGTCCTCCCAACCATCCAGACTTTGACTCAGACCCAGAGCCCGAACCTACGTCCACACCCGAACTACCCCCCATACTGTTTGACATCGAAACAGGCATCTGCTGCCCCAGCCCCGGCAGTCCGGGAAGCTTTCCTGGCATCCCAGGCATGGGCTCATCCACAATAATAGGCGGTGCAGGGGGGGCACTCATGATCTTATTAAGCATGATCCCAGCCCCTTCGATCAAGGCCAACAGGACACCACCAAAAGCAGCCGACCGAGCCGACGCAGCCATCCCCTGCCTCATCTGCAAGAACCCACCGGTGGCAGCTCCCGCTAAGATCGAGTTCCAGGGGTCTTCCTTCTGCCGCACGAAAACCATCGAGCAATCGAAAGCTGAGAACAACCCTCCCCAGACAGCGAAGCTCCCGCCGACACGTGGCGCGTTCATCCGGACTGCCTGGACGCCACCAGAGAGCCGGGTGCCAGACGGCGAGTTGTAGAGCCCCTTGATGAAGTGGAAGGCGGAGCCGCCGACAGCGCCCATGCCAAAAGCGCCGCCTACGTCGTCGAGGATCCGGTCGGGGCATGGCTCACGGGAAGTCTCCGGCGTTCCCATAACGGAAGGAATCGAGGAAAGGAAGATGATCGCGCTCTGTTGGTGGAAATTGATTCCCTTTGTATTAGGGTTTACCGGTGAAAGACGAGGGCCCCCCTTTTCCTGTGGACGAAAATACCCTTTGTACGGAAGGGCATTTGAGTCATTTTCAATAGCCTCGTTTCCTCTCACGCCAAAACCTAGTCCACGCTGTCGCTACTTCCCTCCTCCTCCCGGGCGTCGGACTGCACCATCGCCATTCTTGGACTCGTCTATGGTGCGAAAATCTGGTCTTTTCGAGTCCCTCATGCTTCTAGCAATTTCAGACACCTCTGTTCTTGGCCGCTGTGGTTCCAAAACCCATGATAAACTCTGTCCTCTCCGGCCCCTGCTCGTGTGGTGAATTGTTCGTTTACAAGGTCTAATTTTATGTTCGGGAATTTCGGGAGTGCTGTGTCTCATGAGGGAGTGAGGCTGGGGAGTGTCGTTGCGGCGAGAGCTGGGAATAAGCTTCCTTGGTTGGCATACACGGACTCGGGAGATGCACACTCTTCTTGGGAGGTGTTAGCAAAGAGGAAGGATCACGATGGGGCGGTTCGGGCGAGTGTATCAACTTCCCATGTCCATGATGTCCGTCAGCAAAGCAAGAGAAACATGAGGAAGAAGAAGAAAGGACTCCGTAACTGTATTAACACAAAATTAGAACCAACACTGCAGGTGCTCAAGTATCAGCTACTTATATTACAAGTTTACTTGGACTGAAGTAAAATACATGAAGCCAACTCGCAACCCAACTCCAATCACCCTGTTTCCTTTATTTCCTCATCTGCATACTTTAATTCTCCATTCACAAGCAGCTGCACAAGTTCATGCTCCCCTCAAGATGAACATATAAATTCTTCATGTTCATCTTGCTTAACAACCAATAAAATCTCGGACCATGACAGCTTTTAGTAAAGAAGTCTGCTACCTAGAGTTTATATGGAACATAAGACAGCTTAATGGTTTCATTTTGCAACTTTTTTCGAATAAAATGACAATTTATCTCAAGATGCTTGGTTCTCTAATGAAAAACAGGGTTCTTGGTGATGTGTATCTGACTGATTGTCACAAAATAAAGTGACTGGCTTCTACACTTCAATTATGCATTCATTCAATAGAGATGTAAGCCAAATCACTTCATATGTAGTTATTCCAATCAGCCTCTGCTGAACTTTTTGAAATCGTGGACTGTTTCTTTGACTTCAAACAAATAAGTGATTTTCCAAAGTAAACACAATATCCTGTTAAGGATTTTCTTGTGTCCGGACATCCTCCCCAATCACTACTATATGCTGTCAACTCATTCGATTTCTTTGAACTGAAGAAAATTCTTTGACCTGGTGAGTTTTTTACATACTTCAAAACATGTAGTGCTGCTTCAAAATGCAAGTTTGTAGGCCTTGCCATAAATTGTGTCAGAACTTGAACTGAGTACATCAGATCTGACCTTGTCAAGGTTAAATACAACAGCTTTCCCACAAGTTGTCTGTATTCTGTTGGATTACCGAGTATTTCACCATCTTCCTTTGAATCTTATGATTTGGCATTATAGGAAGCAAAGTTGGTTTAGCAGCAAGCAACTTGTACTCTTGTATCAGCTCCAAAGCATATTTTCTTTGACTAAGAACAATTCCAGAAGCTGATCTTACAACTTCAAGTCCCAAGAAGAATCTCAAACTCCCCGTATCCTTAATTTTGAATACATATCCCATATAAGTCTTCACTTTCTCAATCTCTTGCATATTAGAACTCTCAATGGCTATGTCATCTACATACACCAATAACTCCACAAAATCACTCCCTTCTCCTTTTACAAGCAGAGAATAATCCGACTTTGATTGCATGAAACTATACTTCAACAAACCATAATGTCTTGATGCTTGTTTCAACCCATTCTATAACTCAACATTGATTGCTTTACACCAATGAGCATGCTGCACAGCCTCCTCATATCGAACATGATCAACATTGAGACTTATATTGACAACAAAAGCTTTATACAAAGGTGAAAAATTAGAATAAGAAAGATTATGTTGAATAGGAAATGACACAGAATGACTCTCAACTGGAGCTACAAAAGAAATACAAGATTCAGGAGAAGAACTTGCTAAATTTAGAGCTAGTGAATGATGATAATCTTTCTGTCTCTATACTCTTTCTTGTCTAATTTAAATTATCAAATGCTGGATTTGATTCCAAACTATCTCTTATATGTTCAGATGATGAATTTGAATCTAAAGATGACATGCTCTTACTTGTCTGTGGAAATGAATTTGAATCCAAAACATGTCCAATATCTTGAACTGGTAAAGAAAGAGAAGATGAATGTTGTGTAGATGCTTATATTGCTATCTTTTGATCTTTGAAAGGAAATACATGCTCATAAAACACATCATCACGAGATATAAGCACCTTATGAGTTTCCAAATAAAAAACTTTATACCCTTTAACACCTATTTGATATACAATGGATATGCATTTGGTTTCCCGAACATTAAACTTTGACCTTCCATGTTGCAAAGTTGATGCAAAACAAATACTACCAAATACTCTCAAATGATGATAATCAAGACGTTTCACAAACAACATCTCAAAAGCAATTTTGTTTTGGCAGATGGAGTTCTATTAATCAAATGTATTGGAGTTAAAACAACTTCACCCCAGAAGCTCAAAGGCAAAATTGATTGAAAAAGCAAAGTTCTAGCTACATTAAGGATATGCTTATGCATCCTTTTTACCACCCAATTTCGTTGTGGTGTCTCAACACAACTAGTTTGATGAAGAATGCCTTTTTTCTTGATAGAATTCATGTAACATAAACTCTTTGCCATTATCAGATCTAACAACTGTTACATATGAAGAAAATTGAGTTTCTACCATTAAACAAAATTGCATGACAAATGTAGAAACTTTAGATTTAGTTTTTAACAAATGAACCCAAGTCATGCGAGTGTAATCATTGTACGCGTGCCCTCCAGCCTAGCACGCGCGCTACGGTTCGAGCGACACAACTCGAGCCCGCTCCTCCAAGGCCCAATCCGGTCGGCGTCACGACTCGAGCGTTAGACGCTGCGGAAGAGAATTGGGTTGAGCCCTCCCTTGATTCCCGAATGGGTCTGCGGGACATTTCGCCAACCATCCCCAGTCATTGAAGGCGACGGGCGAAAGGCTGCGTAAGGCCTCACTTGGGAATTTTAGGGAGGACTCAGGGAACGGCTCGTGTCACCGTTACCCATCCAAAATGGCTCCGTAAAAACAGTGTCATTATTTAACCCAGGTAAACTATACGGAGTCACCACAGACTTATTTTTAAAACTGTTTAAGTCGGAAAAACAATTGGTTCGGGGAATCCTATTTACTAGTTCTTACATTCTAAACATGCAAAGGGGTGATGTTTGCTCTAAAAGTTTGCTTTTGGTTAACGGGCATTGGACGCGGTCCAGGCATGACTCTAAACTCATGTCACTGTTTTACGGGTGTTGGACCCAATTCAGGCTTTGGACCCGAACTCATGTTTGTTGATTTACACCAACATGCGGTAATAAACCTAATTTGCCTAACGACATGCGTACAAGCACAAACAGTTATTGAGATAAAATGGGGCGGCAAAGGATGGAGACTGCGGACCTATGCACTTGGGCCTGCAGCCCGTTATCGGTGAATATGCAATTTGTTTCGGGGAAGGCCCGTACTTCCCCTTTGTACCTGAAATGACGATTGAGGCAGTTTTATTTCGAACCGACGGTTTTTAGGCCACGGTAGATCCAATCCACGCGGTTTGTTACACGCGCCTTCGAGCCTTCAGTCTTCGAATTTCGTTTTGTCGAATTTCCGTGAAGCTCGGTTGATTTTCATGCAAATCGAACCAAAATGCGGTGGAGAAAATAGCGGTGGTCAAAAAATTTTAAATAAGACATGTCAAATAATTAGAATTAATTGAGTAAGTAAGAATGATACTCACGGAACGTTGTGTGGCCCATTGATCTTCCGTGATGTCGAAAGATGATATCCCTTAGCAATAAATGCCGTTTGAAATGGTTGGATTAAATGAGACATTTTGTAGCCCGTTAATGTCAATCCCCCGTTATGTCAGAAGATGCCTCCTTGGTTGTCAAATACTCGGTTGTTCACATGCAAAATAAATGATAGGATGGAAGGACAGTAGTAGTATTAATTATATTTTAGCTAAATATAATTAATAAGAACAACAAGACTTGTCTCACCGCCTTGAAGTGCTTGAGCCCATTTTTGATGTTTCTAGAAAATTCATATTTCTCATCATGTTTACGTATTTCGGGTTGACGAAATGTGTACTCATAAGCATTCAACCATCGGGAAGGTTTTCGGATCAAGTAATCATGCACAATAAAATGTAACATGCGTGAGTGACTTAACATTTAATCTCAAGTAAATTAACTTGAAAGTATTAGACACAATAAAATGTAACATGCGTGAGTGACTTAACATTTAATCTCAAGTAAATTAACTTGAAAGTATTAGACATATCAAAAGTTACGTGGAGCATTCGAATGCAAAAAAATAAAATAAAATAAAATAAAATAAATAATAATAATAATAATAATAATAATAATAATAACAACTCATCCAGAGTTGTTTGTGATCGTCGTATCCCTGGTATCAGAGTCCGGTTTTTCTTTTTTTTTAAGGGGGAGAGAAAGAGACTAAGAACCCTACCTGGAGAAGCACCTTGCCTTAACACCCATGGATAGCCCTAGAGTGATGACCACTCCCATCACCCTAGATTCTAGCCCTACCTTCCGAAAATCCACCTCTGACAGGTTAGATGGATTGTATGAGATCTCCCACCAAGACATCTCAGACAACAACCAGATTTCCGACACCACCATCCCACTACTGAACCCCTACACAGCCTTCAGTAAACCGTCTTCAAGCCCTATTCGCAGGATAAGATCACTTATCCGACAGCCTAGTTCTCAGGTTCTTGAGTACATCCAAGCTAGCAAGTTCAACCAACACCCGATTATGGCTACTCAAAGGGAACAGTTTGTCTCACTACAACTGCCAGTAGATTTCCCTAGACAGTGGTCACAGAAGGGATATACGCACCTCCACTTTGGTGCAGTTAGGCTAGCACTCACATATCATGGAAGGAAAGGTTTACCAGTAACAGCCAGGATGGCTCTACTTGATTCCAGATATGTCGAATACCAGCATGCTTGCATCGGAATGATTGAAACAACCTTGAATGCAGGGACAGTGTTTGTAACACTCTATCCTAACTTCTGCATGTCCCTACAGGACCCCAAGGTTTTGACAGCTTTGCAGGTCCAAATCCAAATTGCTGGACCCCAGCAGGATCCCAACTCGATTGAGGCCACACTGCATTACCAGATGTCCTACCGAGTTCAGAACCATGCATTAGATTTAAAGTTTCCTGATGAGGTTAATGATGCATTAATCATATATGCTGATTATCACCATGTGCAGGCTCCTACATGTCTACATGTACCTAGACAGATCACCAGAGGAGAGCTTCTCAAGTTGTTACCAGAGAAATGGATAACCAACTATGAGCAGCAACAGCATCATGTCAAACCCATTCAGTCCTCCGAGTTAAAATTTATCAGAGAGAAAGAAGGGACTGTAACCATCAAGTTTGACAGGTCTCATGAGAAAGACGCTGCCACACCCTCGATATTTCCAACGATGTTTATGATTCATCCCGTTTCAAAGCGTAAGAAGCCTGACTCCCTGAATTCCATAATTCACTCCTTTGATGGACAGGGAAAAACGTCCTACCACTTTAGAGACCCTCATACAGATCACTGTTTATGGGATATTTGCGACTCATCCATCTGTGGTTGTAAGTATGACTACATCAATGGCAACTACATCTACAGTGACAATGAAGATGAGGTCCCATCATCCAGAAGGAACAGAAAGAAAAGATCAGGTTATAGAAATCTTCCTGACACTAACAGTAAATAGTGATAATGATGATTTCCACCAGGATGATGAACTAGACAATACCCCAGAGGTTGCAATTTCCTCAAGACAGGAAAATTACGGGGATTGGCAATTCCTGATGGAAAAGGCCAAAGCCAAAGAAACAACCATCCAAGGTACTACCATGTTACAAAAATATTTTAAGATGGCAGAAGAAAAATCCTTCTAAACAGGTAGTCCCAGTGAGCGAACCAGTCATAGCAGAGGAGGTTAAGCCCACAGTAAGCAGCTGTGCCCAGCAAGCTTCCAAGACAACAGCTCCAACAACAGTGTTATCTACAATCATGATGATGGGTAAACTAGAACTAAACTTCCCTTCACAAACTGAGCAGACTATTGATAATGTTCGCTATTGTGCAAAAGTACCTATTCCCACAGATCTTGATAAAAATGGGAATCCTATGCGAAACAGCATAGCAGAGACTGTCCTTAATTGGAAAAGCCGGAATGCCTTAGCCCAAAACTCAGCCCTAACCACCATTTGTCATAAGATTGACAATATGCAGGAAAACTTGACAGGAACTGAGAAGAGACTCTCAAAGAAGATGGACACTCAGCATTCTAAGACTCAGGAGATGTTAACTACTCTCCAAAAACGGTTAGACAAATATGAAAAAGGTATTTTCCCATCTCATTTTAAGTCTGACCCAGAAGCTGAGATTGCCAAATTGAAAAGGCAAATTAAGATCATAGAGGACAAGCAGGTAGACTTATCTGAGAAGCCCAACATAGCTAATTTCCTAAACTTGGAAGGCCCAAGTCTACTAACCCGAGTTTTGATCATAGTCCTGGGCCTATGCATATCCTAGATTTTGGAAGAAGCTCTGTACCTACTATATAGGTACCAGAAAACCTTCATCCTATCTTTGGACAGGTTGGAAAGAAGGATCCAGCCGAAATAAGGAATATCATCAGAGAACAACAGAAAAGGGACAGGAAGCGAGAGGACATTTGAGAAGGAAAAAAGAAAGCAGAAGGTTCCAGACCTCATACACGACGAAAATCGTCCAGATCCTCAAGTCCAGATTCAGACCCATGATAAAATCCTCATACTCAACAGTTGATGATTAAGATGAATCATCTAAAGGTGGCTACTCCAAAATGGGTAACTTCTACAATTCCTACTCCTTCAGATACACCTTCTGAAAGTTATACTGATTCAGATGGGTATAAGGATGAACCCATTAGTAGTTACTTTGAAGGTCACCACAGTTCTTGCTACCACAGATTTTAATGACAGCAGGTCATGAGGAAGAATCAGAAAGGTCATCAGATCAGATTTCATCAGAAGATAGTACTCCGTACACTTCAGAATCTATAGAAGAAACATCCCGGGATTCTACAAAGATAGCAGAAGAGACACCCCAGATTTTCATGGCTGACAGAAATGACCAAGAGCTTATGGCTAATGAACATTCATCAGAAGAGTCCAATGACAGACACCAACCGGTCGCCAGAAGCAATGAAGGGATCAACAATATCAAGGTTACTTTTGATGACATCCCTTATACGAAATGGCCGCAACGCATACAAGATTTTTATGCGTGGTGTTTACATAAGAGATTGACTATTTTCAATAACACTGACATCCTCGCAGATATGACATCCAGATTCACAAGAACCCTTCTGGTTTGGTGGACCTTGTTTCTAGAACCAACCCAGGTACAGATGATGAGTGTACCTCTGCAGGAGTTCATGCACAGTCTCTATGCTCACTTCATTGGAAGTTCCGACAACATCTTGTAAGAAAAAAGAACAGAGTTCTTCCAACGCAAGTGTTGTTCTTATAAGGTCAGAGACTTAGATAGACACTACCAAAGGCTGCTACATTTATTCATTCATTTAGGAGGAGACAATTCTTTAAAGCCAGTATTTTTGTCATCAATACCGTCTTCTATAGCATCCATGGTAGAAAAGAGTCTGACTAGTAAGAACTTGAGAATTACTGACCTGACAGTTGGACAGATCCAACAAGAAATCCATTTAGGGGTCAGTGAACTTTGTCAAAGAAAGGAGATTATCCAAGGCTTCTTAAAGCAGGATAAAAGACTCGATCAGGTCTGCAGGAGCAAGACAAACAGGTACAAGATTAAATGTACCCCTAAAGATTTGTGTAATTGTGCTCCAGGAACCAAGCCTTCCACATCAAAGTTCAGAAGAAAGAACCGCAAAAAGTTTAGTAGAAAATTCGACAGGAATCCAGATAGACCGCGAAGGTCTCCAAGGAAATGGAGAAGATTCCTGCGGTTTAAAAGAAAGAAAAGTCCTCAAAGGAAATCGTCCAAATGCTTTATTTGCAATAAGCCAGGACACTTTGCAGGGAATTGTCCTAAGGGACAAAAGAAATTGGTTGCCCAAATTGAGAAATACTCTGGAACTTCCCTGCATGATGATGATATAGAATCACTTTTCTCCCTAGATGATGAACCTTCTTCACAAACTGTATGCTGTCTTGAAGGATATTTTACAGACTCCAGCTCGGAACGAGACCGCCAGTCTTACTCATCTGAAGAACAAAGCAATAGGATTTGCACAATCAGTGCCTATCCTAGCCCAGAAAGATTCAGAAGAGACTTTCCCATCCTACCTTCAAGAAGAGTCTCTACAAATGGTTCAGAGACGGAAGGAATCAAAATAGAAAATAGAGAGGTAGGACAAGGAAATCCCACTAATTGCTACCTCACACATTGCGCCAGACATAAAGGTGCAGGTATACTTTTCCAAGTATCAAAGACCTGTTACTGCAATTGCCTTTATTGATACAGGTACAGCTTAGAGTATAATCAATCCAGCGATCGTACCCCAAGAGTTCCTTGTGCCTCACCAGAAATCATTCATATCTGCATCTAGTGACTTATTTCATACTCATTATAAGACCAGGAATTTGAAGATTATGATTTTTCCTAATTGCACTATAAAAGCTGCATTATTTGCTACTGATCTTCCTGGAAGAGATATAGTGTTAGGATGGAACCTAATGCAGCAACTGCCAGAGCTGAACATCTTAACCACAGGTCTCAAGTATAATGGCAACTTCAATCCATATACAACTCTCACACGGATGTTCTCTATTAAACCTGCAGAAAAGGCAAGACAGTTGTTCACAACAGCCTTTGCAGATAGTCATACTGAGTTTTTGCAAAAATGCCCTCATCCATTATGGAAGAACCGGGAGTTCTTTGTGACATTGCCCTTCAAACAAAATGAAGACATCAATCCTACAAAGGAAAATCACTCAGGTATGAAACCTCATGATGCCAACTAGCCAGAGAAGAATGTTTCTCTTTGATACAGCAGGGTTTAGTCGAGCACTCAAATTCGCAATGGGCATGCGAAGCATTCTATGTTAACAAACGCTCAGAGCAGCTCAAAGGAAAGAAGAGGTTAGTCATTAACTACCAACCTCTAAACCACTTCTTATAGGATGATAAGTTTCCCTTGCCAAATAAAATAGCACTGTTTGCCTCATTAGCCAAGGAAAAAATAATTTCAAAGTTTGACCTTAAAAGTGGCTTTTGGCAACTTGGCATCCATCCCGAAGAAAGATGGAAAACGGGATTTTGTATCCCAAATGGACATTACCAATGGACGGTATTACCTTTTGAACTTAAGACTGCCCCATCTCTATTTCAGAAAGCCATGGCTCGAATATTTTGGCCTATTCAGGACTCAGCACTGGTATATATTGATGACATATTACTATTCAGTCCTGACAGACATTCACATGAACTTTTGCTAAGACAATTTGCAGATCTAGTGCAAAAGTATGGCATAATGCTTTCTGAAAGAAAGGTAAAATTATTTAAGACAACCATTGAATTCTTGGGAATGAGACTTTCAGATGGACAATATTATCCAGGACCTCATATAGCCCAAGAACTGTTAAAATTTCCGGACTCAGATTTGTCCATGAAACAGGTCCAACAATTTTTGGGAATTGTTAACTACTTAAGAGACTTTGTGCCCAATATCAGCAGGTACACTAGCCCACTAGAAGCCCAGCTGAAAAAAGGATCTCAGCCCTGGGGCCAAGCCCAGACGGAAGCAGTCAGGTACTTGAAAGCCCAATTACAAATGCTTCCTCCTTTGCAGATTCCTTCAGATGGAGTGATCAATTTTGGGCCGCAATTTTGATAGAAGAAAAAGAGGGGAAAAGACACATCTGTGCATACAAGTCTGGTAAGTTCAACCAGGCAGAACAACATTATCATTCCACCATCAAGGAGATATTAGCAGTAAAATATGGTATTAAGAAATTTGAATTTCATTTGGTTGGATACCATTTTATTGTGGAGAGCGATATGTCTTCTTTCACGTCTATGCTTAAGTTCAGGCAAAAGAAGATACCAAATGCTCAGTTGCTCAGATTGTCAGAATGGTTTTCCCAATACTCATTCACCGTAAGACATATCAAAGGTACCAATAACGTGGTAGTAGACTTTTTATCCAGACCTTTTGATATTGTAATTCCAGCCTTGCAAGAAAGCCCAAAGTTGCAGGCGATGATTTCTACTTATGTGCCAAAACAGCAAGAACGGCACAGATTTCTTCCTCCAGAATTCGTTGGCTATGAACAAGTACATGTTGATTCAATCCTATCTCAATCCATCCAGATGATGCAGAAATATCTGGAGAGAATATTTTGCAAATATGGCCAGTTAATGTTTCCATTGGAAGGATTGCATCCATCCTACCCATTCCTAAAGGCCATTCCCATTGATCCTATGGCGATCTTTCCAGAAGAATTGAAATGGTTCTTTTGGTACTTGCTGCACAACTATACTATGGCACTGGAATTCCCCACAGAAGAGCTTCTCAAGTATTTTGACCAACTTGGGAATCTACATACATATACGCCTTACCAAAGGCCCCATGCACATTTGGCAGAGATACTGTCTTGGTTCGCCCCATTAAGTCAATGGCGAACATGGATCGAGCTCCATCAAGACAAATACTTCAAGTTTGGAGGACTAACCCCTTATTCAGTTTATTTGTTTCGCAGACATTGGCATTTTGACCCCAGTTTTCAGGCTATGGTGGCCATCAACAATTCTGAAGAATTCTCTAGTCTTCTTTATTCTCTCACACATGACGAAAATATGACTTTTTCAGACTGGGAAATGGCAATCACTGACAATGAGTTCCTGAAGCAAAAACTTTGCGCAGAAAATGGAGTCCATTATCTAGACCCCGATGAAGTTGTCCAGGCTCGGATCCAACACACAGACCCTAACCATGTCTATCGGCTTCAATGTGCACTTCACCAGCACAACCAAGATGGACTACATTGGGATGAAATAGCCCAGAACTTCCTAACGAAAGTAGACTTAGGCCCAGGAACATCAAGCTCAACCACAGGCCCAGGATCGTCACAAGCGGGACTATCTTCCACTCACAAAAGGACAAAGGAACACCCACAAGACCTGCGAGGGAAAAGACCAAAGGAATAGCCGCCCATGTGAAGATAAGAAGATGCTTTAAAGATAAGGTCGGCAAAGGCAGCCAAATAACTTTTTGAAAGCTGCAAGATTCCTTAACGATAAGGCCACTAATGTTTTAGCTTTTTAGCTTTTCAGCTTTTAGCTTTACTTTTGAAAGAGGCTCCGTGGATAAACCACAGCCAAGCTTTCATTACAGCTCTTGTATTATAAATAGCCACTCCCATTCATGGAGTTGGGCAGAGCGATTCGCAAAGCAAAATACACATAGAAAAAACCATTGAGTTTTTCCAATCCATGGAGTTCTAAGTTTCTCTAAGGTGTTATCCAGGGTAGTGGTCTCTTAGTTCTTGATCTCTCAGCAACCCCTTGCTTTCGAAAAATCCAAAAACATCAGAAAACCCCAAATTCCAAAAACATTCACAAAATCCAGAAAACCCAAAAACTTCTTTGTTTTCATGTCTCGTTTAGTATTGTTTCTCATATGTCTTATGCTCCTAAGCTCTTTTGTGCTCAAAACCTTCCAGGCGTTTCTCCTTCCTGAATCCTAAGCGGGGGGTAATAGTTTTGTTATAAGTCTACACTATCTAGTTAGAAGAGCTTGCTGCAGGAATCTATCTTCAAGGAAAGGTATCATCTCGTGAGCCGTAAGGCTATCGGCTTCGCCCTAGAAGGACCACTCGCCGCTTAAGCCAGGAGGGCTGTCAGGCACAGGTCGTGGCTTGAGGCTAGTAGCAGGTAAAGAGATGAGACCTCCACCCAGAAGACGATGCCTCTGCAGGCCCCGATTTCCGGATAGCTGGAGGCTCTATAACCATTTTATTAACCTGCTTAGTAACAGGGAAAGAGAGCAGCCTCCTTGGAAGTGTCCAACCCACCTCAAACGTATCCAGTACTACATCCGGTGGCTAAACGACTACATAGAGCGTAAGACTATCAATTGCATTAGCAAAAAGGTTCATGCACACCTTGTCTTTGATCTTTCAGAAGACCCTGATAGAAACTGGTACCTCAATCCTTATGATCCACCCTACTCAAACTGCTGGAAAAAGCTTCAATATCATGTCCAGTATCGTAGGTTCCTCATTTGGTACCAGAAATAATATCTCTATTGGAATTCTTCTTAGAATCCTTCCGCTACGTTCCTATCTATTTCTAACCCTTTGTTTATAAAAGTTTCAGAAAGATTGCCTTTTGTTTTAAAGCTCTTTAGCTAAATGATTTACGTATCCATTCAGTCTTTGTATCCTTGTTCATGGTCTTTCACCGACCCTGTGCAATTATCGTGTTAGTTGTACTGTTCTGGTGGTCGAAGCTTCGTTCTTGTACAACTCTTTTCCTTATGTATTCCATTGTCCAGTTTGATTTATTGTCTCATCCAGAGTTGTTTGTGATCGTCGTATCCCTGGTATCAGAGCCCCGTTTTTCTTTTTTTTAAGGGGGAGAGAAAGAGACTAAGAACCCTACCTGGAGAAGCACCTTGCCTTAACACCCATGGATAGCCCTAGAGTGATGACCGCTCCCATCACCCTAGATTCTAGCCCTACCTTCCGAAAATCCACCTCTGACAGGTTAGATGGATTGTATGAGATCTCCCACCAAGACATCTCAGACAACAACCAGATTTCTGACACCAGCATCCCACTACTGAACCCCTACACAGCCTTCAGTAAACCGTCTTCAAGCCCTATTCGCAGGATAAGATCACTTATCCGACAGCCTAGTTCTCAGGTTCTTGAGTACATCCAAGCTAGCAAGTTCAACCAACACCCGATTATGGCTACTCAAAGGGAACAGTTTGTCTCACTACAACTGCCAGTAGATTTCCCTAGACAGTGGTCACAGAAGGGATATACGCACCTCCACTTTGGTGCACTCACATATCATGAAAGGAAAGGTTTACCAGTAATAGCCAGGATGGCTCTACTTAATTCAGATATGTCGAATACCAGCATGCTTGCATCGGAACGATTGAAACAACCTTGAATGCAGGGACAGTGTTTGTAACACTCTATCCTAACTTCTGCATGTCCCTACAGGACCCCAAGGTTTTGACAGCTTTGCAGGTCCAAATCGTACGAAAGCAGAGGAATACCAATTTTACCTCTAGGCCCACGATGGTGATGAGGAAGCCGGGGATTCGTCACCGCATGTGGAGGGGCTTTGCTGTTGGTACAGAGAAGCGCCGTCGGGGTTGCTTCTGGAGAGGGCAATGTCGTCGGGGGCCGCAAATTTGGGCGTAGGAGGAGCTGTTCGGAGCGAATCCGGAGCTGAAGTGGTCAAGAGCATCGAGCGGAGGTCGGGCGCCAAGCTGATGGTGGCCGCTGGGAACGCCGGGCGCGGGTCGTCTAGGTCTGAGGAGAACAGAGGCGTAACGGCTGCATCCAGACAGGGGATGGTTTTGCTCCTTGCCTATAAGTTGGCCACCGTTGTCGATGGAGGAGTTGGAGTTGGTGTTGGCGTGCATGGGCTGACGAGGGGACGATTGACGCAGAATCGCTTGCTGGCGCGGCTTCAGGCGAGCCGTTGAGAGAAGCTGAAGATTGGTAAACATGTTGAGACTGTGGGGTCATTGGCGAATCGAGGGAAGCCACGGTTGGGATTGTGGGAGTCGAGATGCGGTTGACCCAGACGAAGAGGAGAGGGGGAAAAGACATCTTAGGTTGTTCGTTGTCAGAATTGAAGAGGTGTCCAGATCGGCGCCATCGAGGATGAAGAAGGAGATCGGGCTTGTCCAATCGCAGCTGGGGTGGCTTCAGTGTTGACTTATGGGTCCTTTTCACCGGCATCAATGGCGATGACAAGGTGAGCGTCGCGGCTAGATTTGGCTCTTTGGTCGTCAGAGGATGTAGTGGTAGCTGTAATCGCCGTGGGGGATGAAGCTAAGGCTGAGGAGATCTTCGGAGATGTTATCGAGACGATGTTGCTGGTTCTTCGGATAATGGCTGGGAAGAGAATGTTGTTCGTTGCTTGGGGAAGCACGTTTCTGTTGCTGTGTTGGAACACTCGCTTGGAGCTGCTGGAGGCTTGGATCTGGTATCCTCTAGTGTGAGGTGTCGGCTGGAGTCACTTGTTAGATTCCAGTTGACGGGAGAGTGTTGTGGAAAGGGCCCTTTGTTGTCGCCGTTAGGACGTCTGCGGCTGCCGATATTGGTGCTGGGTCTGCAGCGCAGCTGGAGGTGGTTTGATGCGGCTGAACAGGTTGCTGCCGTAGTCGTGGTTGCTGTTGTAGTCATGGTTGGAGAGAGAGGAGGTGGGCGTCTCCGGAGCTGGTTGTCGGCGAGAGTAGGGGAAGAGAAGCCGCTAGACTGATTCTCTCGGGAGCCGGGCAACAGGGAGCCGCCTTGGTTGGGACCCCTATCCTGGTTTTATGAATCGCGATGGGGTGAATGGGAGGTGAGATTGCAACCGGCTGGTGTCGACGGTCGCTGAGGGCGAACTCAGGAGGCGACCAGGGAGTTGTACGCTGTTGCCATGATTGGGGAGAGCTGCGGCTACCGGACTTACTGCAGTCGAAAGGGTCACCGTCCCCATGGTATATACCTGCGCATTGAAAGGAAACAAATCAAAGTAAAAGGGGAGCTTCCCGTGAGCGCGCTTGGACATGGTTCTTCGCCACGAGCAGAAAAGTGGCATTTGTCGTGTGATCTAAAGGGATTCGTCCCCGTCGTTGCAGTAGAAAGACGCCAACCACCATAGATCACAGCTGGTGAAGCCAGGATCGTCATCAGAGGTCAACGTTGCTGCTGCTGCGTCCAGAAAAGTCGAAGACCATCACAGCCAAGGGTATGTTGTTCTCCTCGTTGCTGTCATTGAATGCTCCTCTTGGGTTGATCATCCAGGGGGTTTCCGTGGCGCTGATTTATGCTTACCTTGGGCAGAATCGATCGAGGGACGGGAGCGGCGATAGAGGTCCGTCGATGAGCCGGGAGAGAGAGCAAATGAAAATCGATGGCCCTGATTTTCTAAGGGAAGTTTTTTTTGGAGAGGAGGGGGCGTCCCGCTTCCCTTTTCTCCCGTCCTCTGTTTCTTTAATAGAAGAACTTGGCCATTATCCGATTGATCGTGCCACCCGCCTCAAGGTGCAAGGCAAATGATGATTGTCCAGGAAGATCATTACGGCTATCTTTTGTAGTAGCCTGTTGTGAGTTAGGGGGCCGAGGAGGAGAAACTGTCAAGACCACCTTTGCGTGCGGCTGGATTGTTTTGCCGTCCTTTGCAGTCGACTTTTCCCAGTTCTTATCTCCTCTTTTGTCTGTCATTTTCTCCTTTTCATCACGTGCAAGTGGGATCACATGGAGCAATTTGTGTTTCGTGGCGGCAAGGCCATTTGATTGGGTGGTGGGAAAATATTGATGCTGTGTCTTTGTGGTTGGTGTCAAAGGTGCGATGGCGTGGTGTTCTCCTGTTCTTGAGTCGATAGGCTGCGGAGGAATATGCAGTGTTCTTGAACTGCGGTCCCTAGGGAGGGAGGCCAAAGGAATAAGCTGCCTTGCCCATTCTTCTTCTCATCATTTTTCCAGGCCGAAGGAATAGGCTGCCTTACCCATCCCTCTTCTCATCATCTTTTGGCCTTGGAGTGCAGATCGTGCCAATTTCTTTAGGAAATTGGCAATTGAGTATATGGATTTGGTTTGCCTTTTCAAATGGGCCTGACTTAAAAAAAAAATCTAGAAAATTACAAATTGGTCCTCAAACCTTTAAGGTGACTCTCGAATGGGTAAGAGAGACTAAACATTGTTAGTTTGTTTCCGAGATGGGAATTAATCGGTCCCATTCTTTTCGTTCTAAACTAAGTCAAGAAAGTGACTGAAGTGTTACGTACTAAAAATGAGTTTTGCTTCGTTAAAATTTAGAATTAAGAACTCGACCCAGAATTAGTTCATGTAAGTAATTTTTAAAATTCAGAATCGGTCGCCCAGTCATGTTTAGAAATGATCAAAATCAAATGTAATCCGTTCGCTAATCATGTTTAACGATATTTTAACGGTATTAGAGTAGTCAACCTGTCACCGTTTAGATGATACACAATTTGGGGGATCTACAGTTTGCCCCTCCTTGCGGGAGAATCTGAGAAGATTTTCTCACAAGAACGTTATAGATACCCCAAATTGTGAGCTAAGGTATTCTTGTCAGATCTGTACCTTGGGATCTGATTAAGAAAATGTCGTAACAAATGTATCCCGTGAAGTATGGGAGATCGAAGAAAATAATCAAACACGTACGATTATGGCACCTATGCATGTCATATTTTATTTTGTAGAAACATGTTAAAATTGCTTCTGAACGAGATTGGGGTGGGCTCCTTGGTTCTCTCATGGCTCACTCTTATATCTGAAATTCGTCTCGTTTTGATCTTAAAATTCCTTTGACTTGGATGCCTCATGTACCGGTCAAAGGATTCTTTATCTGGGTTGTAATGTAGTTTTGGCATAAGGCCTTATTGATAGAGGCTTTAAATTCGTCGTTTGAGAGAACGAGTCTAATGACCTCATCAGAGTCAACTGGACCGCAAAGGTTTCACTGTCCAAGCGAATTCTCCATCTGTTGACAGCTGGCTAGTCGAGGCTCTCTGTTGGGGATTGATGCTGATCTCTGGTGAACTTTGGTGATCCACTTTGGGGAACATTTTTTCTTAATTTGTCAGAGAAATAGCACCTTTGCTTTTGCGACCTTCTTTGTGTTGGCCCCGGTGCTTTACTTTTGCTTTTATACTTTTCGCGCTTTGCTTTTAAAGACTTTGGCCTTTGCGCTGATTTTGCTTTCTTTTTTTCTTTACTGGATCATAGGGATTTGGCCCGCTTTCTTTTATGATAATCTTTTTGGAGATGCTTTGGACTCCTTGGGGATTCGTATTGCTTGCGAGGTTGTTGGAGACTTCCACCCTTGGGAGTAACTCAATAGGCGCGCTCGTCCACAGATGGCGCTTCTTCACTCGAACCTTAAGGAAGTGACACCTCTATGGTCCATTGCCTCGATGTGAGGCGATCCTTAGACTCGGTGGGAGTGGTATATGTAGAAATTTCAACTTTGGCTTGGAAGGGAGAGCAATGCTCAATGTCCATATTTGGGATAGAGAATAAATGATCAATCTCATCCCGATCTGAGCATCCTTCATGAAAGAATTCATCGTCCGCCCGGATGCTTGCTTTGAGGGGCACTCATGTGTTTGCACTCATCTCTCTTTGGGTAAGAATTTGGGGATTGGGTTTGCCCTCTCCGATTCTCGCCCAGAAGTATTTTCTTAATGTGAAAATTTTGATGATGCGAATGACCATGCAAATGCTTAAGAAATGCATACGTTTAGGTAAACAAACCTCTTCGGAGTGGGAAGGTGCATGTACTCTTGTGTCCCCATTAGCTTCTTCGAGGTTAGGCTCGAAAACGGCTTCCACCCGACCACCCTCGCAGTTGCCTAAGAGTTTGTACCATACTGTGTGGATGATCAAGTGCCTACACAGTTGACAACGGATATAGACGAAGTTAGCTCATGTACTTCAACTCTCGCTTGGGGAAATAAAGTCAGGTGTCCGCTGAGAAGAGGAGGTGGAGAATGTCCATCTCGACTGTCGTTGGGGAGAAATATGATCATATATTATACTCTTGTTGGGGAATGCGATGTGTTCATGTAACCGACTTCAGCTTGGGAAATTTGAGGCATGGCTCTGGCAGGGGAAATGAGGGTATGATTCCATCAGGGGATGATGATAAATTTTGTTAGAGAGCAGTGTAGATGACGTTCCCTTTTAGTGTGGTCATCCTTGGCGACAACAAAGGCATTCGAAGCTTTGGCTCGAAATTTTCCATCCGACCGCCCGCACCTTCGTTTGTAATGCAGGATGTTCATGTACCTACACTCGCCAAAGGGCGGACAACAAGTGAGCTCATGTAACTTGTCCCGATAGAGAAAGCATTAAAAATGGATTAATACTCCCTTTCATGTCTTTTCGCCATTGCTTCTTTGTCCGACGGAATCAAAGGATTGACGAACCATGTGTCTATTGTATAAGGGTGCTCATGTACCTACCAAACGGATGGCGAGAAACAAGTGAGTTCGTGCGACTTGTTTCTTTTAGAGTAGAAACAAAATTTGCTCATGTAATTTTGTGAAGTAGAGTTTTGGTACTCCCCTTTTATGTTTCGCCTGTACATCTTCATCAGTAGGAATCAAAGAATTGGTGAAACTACAACAAGTCTTTGGCTTGAAGCTTTGCCACCCTGCCAACCTCGCCCTTGTCTAGGAGTTATGTACCGTTCGTGTGAGGAGCTCTTGTACCTGCCCACGAGACAAAGGACTTGAACGAAATAAGCTCATGTAATTTCGCTTAGATTCTCATGAAGAGGGTAATGGTTGCGTAATCCTCTATTCATGTGAGTTGTCGGCATCCTTCGTTTTAGTTGATTCCCCGAGAATTGAATGAATTTTTCCGATTAGGATTGTTTTTAAGCCGTGGCTCGAAATTTCAATACCACCTAAGTGTAATATCGTCGGAGAGCATCCGCGTTAATTACTTGAGGAACGTTTCCTCCGTCCATCTTTGTCAGGATGGTTGCTCCTCCAGAAAAGGCGCGTTTGACGACGAATGGCCCTTCGTAGTTTGGAACGAATTTCCCTCTGGGATCTTTGACATTCGGTTAGATCCGTTGGAGGACAAGGTTTGCTGGCCTGTATCTGATTGGCTTAACCTTCTTGTTAAATGCCCTGGACATGCGTTGTTGATAGCATTGCATGTGATTGGCGGCAGCGAGTCGTTTCTCGTCTATGAAGTCGAGGTGGGCGAACTGATGGTTGGCCTTCTCATCTTCTATCATGTTACTTTGGGAAGAGATTCTGAGAGTTGGTAGCTTGACTTCTGCTGGAATGACCGCTTGTGTTCCGTAGACGAGCTCGAAGGGAGTTGCCCCAGTCGATTTGCGTACCGTCGTCTGGTAGGCAAGTAATGCGAAAGGGAGCTTCTCGTGCCAGTCGTGATACGTGATTGTTGTTTTTTGAAGAATTTTCTTCAAGTTTTTGTTTGCAGCTTCAACTGCACCATTCATTTGTGGACGGTACGGTGAAGAGTTGAGATGCCTTATCCGGAACTGCTTGCAGAGGGAGCCCATTAGTTTGTTGTTGAAGTTGGCGCCATTTTCGGTGACCCACTTAGTGAAATAGTCGATAGCGACCAGGAGGAATCGATGTCCGTTGGATGCCTTGGGATTGATTGGTCCAATTACATCCATGCCCCACATTGAGAACGACCACGGTTCGAAGAGTGGGTAAAGTCTTTTTGGGGGCACATGCACCTCGTCGCTGTAGATCTGACACTTGTGACAAGTCTTAACGTATTTGATACAATCGGCCTCGATTGTGAGCCAATAGTAGCCTTGGCACATTATCTTCTGGGCAAGTGTGTATCCATTCATGTGCGGTCCGCAAACGCCTTCATGTACTTCAAAGATAAGGGCTTGAGCTTCTTGCTCCATGACGCACCGCATGAGGGTTGTCGTGAATGATTTCTTGTATAGGGTGTTACCATCAAGGAAATAACCTCTCGCGATTCTTCGAATGAACTTGCGCTCTTTTCCTATGCTTCCTTGGGGAAAAGTGGAGTCTTCAGTTTGGCATGGTTCAGTATGCATACAACTTGGATCGTCAACAATGTTGATGCGGAGATGTTCAATGTCCATTTCTCCGGCCAATGGAATCATTGATGCGAGGACCGCAAGTGCGTCCGCAAAACAGTTATCTGCCCGTGGGAGATAGTTGAACTCAATGTCGGTAAATTGGCGGACTAGTGTCTGCAAGTAATCCTGATATGGGATGAGCTTTGGATCCCATGTGCGCCATGCTCCATTCGTCTAGGAGATGATGAGCGCGGAATCTCCGTAAACGTCGAGGAATTGGACTCTCATGTCGAGTGCACGTAAGAAGCCGAGGATACATGCTTCATACTCAGCGATGTTGTTTATGCAGGGGAATGTGACCTTTGCCGCCGTAGGGTGATACTGCCAATCTGGCGATATTACTACAGCTCCGATGCCTGATCCCGAGGAGTTGAAGGCACCGTCGAAGTATATTGTCCATCTTGGTTCTGGTTCCACGAATAAGATGTTCTCATCAGGTAATTTGACTTCTAGAGGCGAATCATCCGCTTCTGGATACTCAGCAATGTGATCAACAATGGTTATGCCTTTGACTGATTTCGTAGAATGAAATCTGATGTCGAATTCGGCTAACTGTAATTGCCATTTTGAGACTCTTCCTATCAGTGTTGGTTTGTCGAAGAGATACTTTAGTGGGTGATTCTCGGACACCAACAAGATCTCATAGTGGAGAGTGTACTATCTGAGTCGATGTAGGACCCAAATGAGAGCGCAACAGGTACGTTCTGAAGCGATGTATCGAGACTCGCAGTCGGTGAACTTCTTGTTCAAGTAGTAGACAGCGAGCGTGTTCCTTGGCACCTGGTAGTTGTTGGGCGAGCATGGCTCCGAATGACTCCTCTGACTGTGACATAGAGAATGAGATGATGCCCCGGCCTTTGCGGGACGAGAACGGGTGGTTCTGTCAAATACATCTTGATTTGTTCAACGCGATTTTGCAGTCGTCGTCCCATTCGAACTTGATGTCTTTCCTCAATTTTTTGAATAGAGGTTTACACGTATCGGCTAGGTTAGAGATGAACCTCCCGAGTAGTTGAGACGACCCATGATGCCTCAGATTTCTTTGACTGACCTTGAAGTCGGGAGATTGCGGATTGCCTTGATTTTATCCGGATCAATTTCAATGCCCCTGTTACTGACTACGAAACTGAGGAGCTTGCCTGATGTTGCCCCAAATACGCATTTGGCCGGATCGAGGCGTAACTTGTATTTGCGAAATCGTTCAAATAATTTACGGAGGATGTCCGTGTGGCCTTGCTCTGCCTTGGACTTGGCGATTATGTCGTCAAAGTAAACTTCAATTTCACGGTGCATCATGTCATGGAATAAGACCACCATTGCTCGTTGATACGTTGCCCCAGCGTTCTTAAGTCCGAAGGGCATCACCCATAGCAGAACGTGCCCCAGGGAGTTGTGAAGGTCGTCTTCTCTTTATCTTCTTCGGCCATGCGAATTTGATTGTAGTCGGATAATCCGTCCATGAAGGAGAACCTATTGAAGCCGGCGGTGCTATCCACTAACAAGTTGATGTGCGGTAGAGGAAAGTCGTCCTTGGGACTCGCCTTGTTGAGGTCACGGTAGTCGACGCGGACTCGGACCTTCCCGTTTTTCTTGATAACTGGGACGATGTTTGCAACCCATTCTGGATAACTGGCCACCTCGATGAATTTGACTTTGAGGAGTTTGTCGACCTCTTCTTTAATGGCGAGGGCTAGCTCAGGTTTGTACAGACGCTGCTTCTGTTTTGTCAGTGTAATTAGCGAGTCAGTGGGGATTTTGTGCTCCACTATCTCCGAATCCAATCCTGGCATGTTCGCATATGTCCAGCGAAGACGTCCGAGAATTCTGAGTAGATTGACAATGTCTCTAGCTTCCTCTGTTGGTAGGTCGGCACCGATGAATAACTCCTTGGGTTCATCCTCAGTCCCGACGTTGACTGACATCGGTTCTTGCAATGTGACATTCTTTGGTTCTTCATGTCGCGGGATACCTTGTTATAAGCTGTGGTACCTATCAATGGACTTTGGATCGCGTATCACTTCTTCATTTTGTTTGTGGAGGATTTCGGGTGTGACCGAAGCCAGTGTTGGATTACGCTATGTAATTTATTCTTGTTGAATGGCGTTTTCGAGATTTGAGGTAGACGTTGAATGATGGCCCACATCTGCGGCTTGCTCTGTGGAGTTTTCGAGTATTCCCGAAGCGTCGTTCCTGTTTAGAAGGAACAAATCAGGTGCACGGTTCCACAAGGAGGATAACATTGCGTAATAAATTTAAAGATCGGTGAACCATGCGTATTAGACAAAAGGGGAGTGCCATGGGATCAGGCCTCAGCGGGGCCCTCTTTTTTCCTCCGATTCGCCTTTATCATCAACGGTTTGGTCCCATGGGCACTCCAGTACAAAAAGGGGGGGTTGCGTTACATGTGGACATCCTTGATAATTCGCGACCAAAATGTAGCAAGGCGACTTATCCAAGACACGACTTATCTACATGCAGAAAAGTAAAGTTGGAAAGGTTCACCCATTGAGTGACATGTCCGAGTCAGTCGGGTTCGACGCTTCCAACATGTTGACTCCTTCTTCATGTTCGTGTGTCCGGTCCTCTCGATCTTTGTCCCTTCACCTTCAGAGCTTAAGGTTGAGCCAGTGACTGCAGAATTTGCTCGATTGTTTGGAGGAGGTACTTCAGTTCTTGGAGGCGTCCTTGGCGGCATTGGCACCATTGGAGCTTGAAAGCGCGGCGCTCTGGCTTGCCGAATGTACATCGGCATTTGGTTCAGGGGAATAGCGATATTGGGGGGTATGAAGTGAACTCGCATGCGAGGTCGACGCTTCTGGTCGTGCCCTTCATTCGCCAGGATAACGTTGACATGCTCGTCAGTCCTCCATTTGCCTGTGGGCATATTTACTTCCTCTTCTGGCCCATCAGCCTAGATCTTCAGGTTTTCTAGCTTCTCTGAGAGGATCTCGCCTTCCATCGTCGTCGCAGATGAACGGACGAAACAGATGAACGACTTGCCGCCGGTGTGTTTGTCCTGCTTGCGTCGTACCTTGCCTTCGAACCCGAGAGCGCTAGTTCCCACCGGAGAAGGAATGCTGATCGGATGGGTGATGCCTTGCCCCTAACTCCAAGTCCTTGGCCCAGCTGATATCCATGTCTGAGGAACTCTTTCGCAGCACTAATGTTGCCACGCGTCATCAAGGGGTCCGACTTGTAATCGCGTCTGACCATGTTCACCATCTCCAGTGTTTGGGCTGTTGATGGTTCTCCAGTTGGCTCTCCAACATACGGCTTGTCGATCTCATGACAGAGCTCCATCATGTGTTCTCCCTTGACTGTAACGAGCTTGCCGTCTGAGGGGAATCTGACCATTTGATGAAGTGTTGATAGGAACGCTCCCGCCTGATGAATCCACGGGCGCCCTAGTAGCATGTTGAAGGAGTCCGATGTTTCGAGTATCTGGAACACAGAGGAGAATAGGGTTGGCCATACTTTAATCTCCAAGGTGACCTCGCCGTGAGATTGGCGTTTGGCGCCATCGAAAGCCCGGATGGATAGGCCCGATTGCGAAGGCTTCTCCCTGTTAATGCCAAGCTTTTGTGCGATAACAAGCGGCACGATGTTGACTCCTGACTCACCATCTATGAGTACCTTGGAAATAGTGGTGTCTCTACATTTGAGCGTGATAAAAAGTGCATTGTTGTGATCGCATCCTTGTATGTGGTTAGCACCTGGTTCATGTATGAGTCCAGTGCCTTGACTTCAATTTGCTTCGGCACATGCACCTCGGTAAGGAACTTTTCCAACATCTCCCTGTGCTTGTCGGAGGAGTGAATGAGGTCAAAGAGCGAAATCTGAGCCTGCTGCTTCCTCAGTTGCTCAACGATGTTATAGTCGCTTTCTTTCAAGGCGTAGATCACTTTACGGATCTATTCATTCGATGGCGCCTTGGGCTTCGATGATTCTCCCTACAGTTGAGCTTTAGGGACAACCACCACTTTCCCGGAACAGGTGATGAGTTCAACTTCTGGACTTGGTGGCGCGCAACTGGGCCTAATTACAACGGGAATCCTTGGTTCCTTCAAAGACGAGCTCCCCACCTGGGAAGACGTTCCAAGTTGTGCCTCCCCTAGTGGAACGTATACATACGGTGCTTTGGGCCTCCGAGGGTTTGCCATTGTGAAACCATATGGTAATACTGAAGTTGCCGACATTAGACGTGCCCCTCCATTGGGCTGACCTCTGCCTCGACCTTGACCATGATCTCGACCTCGACCTTGGCCTCGACCTCTATTGGCGTGAACCATATTGACGTGCTCTGTAGTCGCTTGTTCGCATTCGTACACATGGATCTCCTCCTCCTGGTTAGTCAGTGGTGAGAAAGAGTTGGCGCCAATGTAATTCACATGTTCTGGCAAGGGATTGCTTCTAACGTTGGGAGTCGTAGTTGGTGCAGCGAATGTGATGATGCCATCATCTAGAAAATTTTGAACCTTTAAACGAAGGGCAATGCAGTCTTTGGTGTCATACCCCAATGCTCCGGAATGATATTGACAAGTCGCCTTGGGTTTGTAGCCAATCGAGGAGGGGTTGGTTGCTTTAGCCTCCACGGGCTTGATGAAGCCCATGTCTCTCAATCGAACAAACATCACGTCCAACGGGTCAGGAGTAGGAGTAAGGTCCTCCAATCTGCGTTTTGGATGCCTTTGTTGAACTGGCTTTTGTTGGGAATACATTATTACCGGTGCGGGGGCTCTGGGGCGAGCGACGGCGGGTGCTGGAGGTCTAGCAGCTGCCGAACGTACGACTTTGGCGCGTATGCAGTCGGAGGTGGTGTTGCCCTCCGGGTTTTGGGCTTTGGCTTGATCGTCGGCTTAGGCGATGCGGTCGGAATGAGACCATCACGGCTTGCATCATCAAGCTGACTGGCGGCGATAACTGCTTGGGCGAATGTTAGTGGTGCCCGCCCACCGATCATGAACGGCCCATTCTCACGTGGTAGTAATTGCAGGAATTCGGCGACGAGATCTCGCTCTAGCATGAGAGGCTTGATCTGCGCGGCCATCTCTCGAAAGCGGTGGGCAAAGGTCTTGATCGATTCCCCTCGAAATCTCCGTAGCTTGCGGATGTCAGAAAGTGTCGGTGCCATCTCAACATTGAAACTGTAGTAGTTGAGGAAGTCGAGCGCCAGCTCCTTGAATGTCGCAAATTGCTTCACATCTTTGGAATAATACCATTGGAGCGCTGATCTCTGCCAGGCTTTCTTAAAACATAGTAATGCGAAGCTTGTCGTCCGCCGGGTAAACTGGCATCTTGTGGCAGAAATGCTTAAGATGCAGTTCGGGGCATCCGATGCCTTTGAACTTCTCGAACTCCGGAAGTTTGAACTTATGCGGGACTTGAAAATGGGGAACTTGGAAGTCATTGTACTCTCATGTTCGCGCTTGGTACCCTTGAAGGGCATTGATGCGTTCTTCAAGCCTCACGAGATGTTTGGCCTTGGCTTCTCGCATCGAAGAGATCTTAGCTTCGACCCTTGTCTCAAAGGCACTTGTCTGTCCCCTTTCTCCCAACAATTCGTCTACTATGGTTGCATTACGGGTCTTGGGACTGAGCGGGGTCGGCTCTACATGTGGGGCCGAAGGACCAGCACTGGGTTGTTGCGCCCCAAAGTTGGGAGTTGGGACGCTAGCAGGGAAATAAGGATTTGGCATTTCTTCTGGCAATGAGGTTTGAGCGTAGGGAGTTGGCCCGAACGCTGCTGGGATGTAGGGGCCTGGCCTTGGAGCTGGCGGTTATGGGCAGCAAGTTGACACATATGGTTGTACCGAAGTTGCGGGAGGGGTTGGCATGCGCATATATGGATTGTACTGGGAGGCTATACGGGTAGAGGCGGCCGACCCAAGCATGACTGGGTGGTAAAGTGGAGAGATGCTTGAAGGAGCGCCAAAGCCTGGCTGAGGGAAAGGACAATATGGGGGCATCATGGTTGTTGGCGCAGTAGATCCTGGCATGACGGATGGCAAATGAGGATTCTGGGTGGTAGCAGGGGTTGAAGTTGTCGCAAGCTGTCGCTGAAGCAATTCATCCATCATCGTCTTCAAGGTTGACAATTCTGTGATGAGGGATTTAACTTTGTCTCCCAAAGAAACAGTGTCGGCACCTTGGGACGATGCGGGTAGACTGGCATTGAGTAGCGCGACTGTCGATGGTACAGATGAGGTTTGCATCGCTGGTGTTATAAAGGCCGCCAGCAGTGGTATGTATGTTGGAGACATGCCTTCGCCTGAAGACTGCCCGACAGCGAAGGTCGGGGCTTGGGAGAAGAGTGGGGGGAACGCAGACGCGTCCATGGAGAAAGTTGGAGTAGATGTCACGACCGTGATTTCAGTGGCGGGCGGAGGGAGTTCTCCTTCGTCATCAACAGTCGTAGAAGCTACAACACGTCCTGGAGAGGTGTCCGCCATAACTGTCCTTAGGGATCGAAATCTGGGACGCTTGTTAGGAGCAATTGTTTAGTACCTTGTGCAGAGAAAAGAACTAGATTAGCATCGAACAGCAGAATGCTCTTAGTGCACGATATGTAGTGATGAGTGAACATGCCTAATGCGAGGATTGGATTGCGATTACAGGGGATTCAATCAAAGAGAGGAATAGATAATTAATACATCATTAACTAAGTTGGTTCAACAAAGTACGAAATATAAGAAAACCACAAAGCTGATGAAGTGGGCTCGCATGCCCGAAAAGGGGTAGCGGGGGCACGCAGGCTCAAGTCGTCATTCCTAGTCCTGGTGGCGGTTGCGCTCGAAGCAGAAACGCTTGATGCGGGCGTCTTCGAAACTCCAGTCGACGGGCGGAGGCTCGATGTTCATCTAAGTGAGAGTGACCCAGGTCTTAACAATGTTTACAACAGCCCGCTTTGCTACTTACATGACTGATGCCCGCAAGTCCAGGTTGATGGGCTCGTAGAGTATACCCGGGGGTGGTGGCACCATCGATATTCCCCCGAATTGATGGAGTAAGCGGAGTGGGATGTAATAGGAAGTCCCGGTAATCCCAATGATAGGGATATGGTATCCCACTTGTAAATCAACGATGGTTGTGGTGCCGTTGAAGCAGCACGCCTTTGGATAGAAGTCCTCCGCAGTAAAGCTCTGGAAGAAACGAGTGGTGCCTCTGAAGGAACGACCTGCCAAGTAGTCGCGTGCTGCTATGCGAACCAAGAGCCTAGGGTGGTGTTCCGGGCGAAGGTTATACCCAATAACCCAAGGTGTGTGACGAACCACGCCTATAGGAGCGGCAGGCTACATGTAGCTCGATGGTGTTTGACCCCTTGCTTGGATTTCAGGATGATGACAGAGAGGTTGTGGTGTGTTTCTCTGACCAGGTTTAGGATGAACGGCTCGCTTGCCATGATTGCCTTTGTGAATTTGACCGCACGTCCATGGATGGAGATAGCTGTGAAGGGGTACAGGATGGTGCCGGCGAACATAACGATGAACGCTCTGGCAGATGCTTGTCCATCTCCGAGATGCGGGAGGAAAGGGGACGTCTGTAGGAGGAGGAGCTCTTCGACGTCGACATGTTCTTCAGGGGTGAGAAGCGCGGTTACTACCGTGGGAGTAGTCCTCAAGAGTTGTGCGATGCTTTCCCCGACACGGTCGTGTCGCTGGAGGGGCAGAAGGCCAAGTCGATAGGGCAGCTCTGCCAGGTGTGTGTACTCCTCGCAGGTGGGAGCAAGCTCCAATGCACCGAAGCTGAAGGAAAAAGTCTCGGGGGTCCATCGAGCGACCAGGTTTTGGAGGAGTGCCCAATCCAGCATGAGATCAATCAGATCAACGAGTGCTCCGAGCTTCGACCGAACATGGTCACGCTCGGATGATGTGAGGCCGTTATGCCAGTCTCGTAGTAACAGCGTCGATGGGATGTCCTTGCGAAGGAAAACTAGCTCCATGGGGCTGTAGTCGCCGTGGGGGTGAAGCTAAGGCTGAGGAGGTCTTCGGAGATGTTATCGGGACGGTGTTGCTGGTTCTGGGGACGCCGGGGGAAGATAGGTTCATCGCTGCCGGCGCTGGATCTGGGGACATCCACCTTGGAGTGTCCAAGATGAGGTGGTCGGCGAAGATGAGGTTGGGGACGGCATGGATCTGGAGCCGAGCGTGGGAGAAGTGAGTTCCGTCAAGGCTAGACTTCAGAGCGTCAGAGGGGACGTGGTTGTTACTGGTGCGGCTGGGAAGAGAACGTTGTTCGTTGCTTGAGGAAGCACGTTTCTGTTGTTGTGTTGGAATACCCGCTTGGAGCTGCTGGAGGCTTGGATCTGGTATCCTCTAGTGTGAGGTGTCGACTGGAGTCGCTTGTTGGATTCCGGTTGACGGGAGAGTGTTGAGAAATGAGCCCTTTGTCGTCACCGTTAGAACGTCTAAGATTGCCGACATTGGTGTTGGGTCTGCAGCACAGCTGGAGTTGGTTTGATGCGGCTGAATAGGTTGTTGCCATAGCCGTGGTTGCTGCTGTAGTCATTGTTAGAGACAGAGGAGGTGGGCGTCTCCGCAGCTGGTTGTCGGCGAGAGCAGGGGAAGGGAAGCCGTTGGACTGATTCTCGCGGGAGCCGGGCTACAAGGAGTCGCCTTGGTTGGGACCCCTATCCTAGTTTCATGAACCGCGATAGGGTGAATGGGAGGTGAGATTGCAATCGGCCGGTGTGGACGGTCGCTGAGGGCGAACTCAGGAGGCGACCGGGGAGTTGTACGCTGTTGCCATCATTGGGGAGAGCTGTGGTTGCCGGACTTACTACAATCGCGAGGCTGAAAGTGTCACCGTCCCCATGGTATATACCTGCGCATTGAAAGGAAACAAGTCAAAGTAAAAAGGGAGCTTCCCGAGACGCCAACGCGCGCTTACGGGAAGCTTGGACATGGGTTCTCCGCCACGAGCAGAGAAGTGGCATTTATCAGGTGATCTAAAGGGATTCGTCCCGGTCGTTGCAGCAGAAAGACGCCAACTACCATAGATCACAGCTGGTGAAGCCACAATCGTCGTCAAAGGTCAACGTTGTTGCTGCTGCGTCCGGAAAAGTCGAAGACCATCACAACCAAGGGTATGTTGTTCTCCTCGTTGCTGTCGTTGAATGCTCCTCTTGGGTTGATCATCCAAGGGGTTTCCGTGACGCTGATTTCTGCTTACCTTGGGCAGAATCGATCGAGGGACGGGAGCGGTGATAGAGGTCTGTCGATGTGCCGGGAGAGAGCAAATGAAAATCGATGGCCCTGATTTTCTAAGGGAAGTTTTTTTTTAGAGGAGGGGGCATCCCGCTTCCCTTTTCTCATGTCCTCTGTTTCTTTAATAGAGGACCTCAGCCATTATCTGATTGACCATGGCACCCGGACTATAGGAGTAGGGCAAATGATGATTGTCCAGGAAGATCATTACGGCTATCTTTTGTAGTAGCCTGACGTGAGTTAGGGGACCGAGGAGGAGAAACTGTCATGACCACCTTTGCGTGCGGCCGGATTGTTTTGCCGTCCTTTGCAGTCGACTTTCCCCAGTTCTTATCTCCTCTTTTGTCTGACATTTTCTCCTTTTTATCACGTGCAGGTGGGATCACACGACGCAATTTGTGTTTCTGGCGGCAAGGCCATTTGATTGGGCGGTGGAAAATATTGACGATGTGTCTTTGTCGTTAGTGTCGCAGGTGGGATGGCGTGGTGTTCTGGTGTTCTTGAGTCGATAGGCTGCGGAGGAATAGGCACGGTGTTCTTGAACTGCGGTCCCTAGGAAGGGAGGCCGAAGGAATAGGCTACCTTGCCCATTCCACTTCTCATCATTTTTCCAGGCCGAAGGAATAGGCTACCTTGCCCATCCCTCTTCTCATCAGTCTTTAGCCTTTGACTACAGATCGTGGGGCATTGATTGGAGTTTCTTTAGGAAATTGGCAATTGAGTATCTGGATTTGGTTTGCCTTTTCAAATTGGCCTGACAAGAAAAAAAAATCTAGAAAATTACAAATTGGTCCTCAAACCTTTAAGGTGACTCTCGAATGGGTAAGAGAGACTAAACATTGTTAGTTTGTTTCCGAGATGGGAATTAACCAGTCCCATTCTTTTTCGTTTTAAACTAAGTCAAGGAAGCGAGTGAAGTGTTACATTCTAAAAATAAGTTTTGCTTCGTTAAAATTTAGAATTAAGAACTCGATCGAGAATTAGTTAATGTAACTAATTCTTAAAATTCGGAATCGATCGCCCAAACATGTTTAGAAATGATCAAAATCAATTGTAATTCGTTCGCTAATCATGTTTAACGATCTTTTAATGGTATTAGAGTAGTCAACCTGTCACCATTTAGATGATACACAATTTGGGGGTTTACAATCATCTATTATTGTAAGAAAATATTTATGATCTCCTAAGGAAAGAACTGAGCAGGGACCCCATATGTCACAATACACTGAATCAAAACTCTTTGATGAAGTCGTATGATGAACAGGATACAATTGCCTCCTTTATTTAGCATAATGACAAACTGAACAAACATCTTTATTCGAAACAGGAGTCAATTGATTATATTTTTGCATGAAATGTGATGCGAGTTGGATCGAGCAAGGCCAAGTCGGAATCAACTCGAGAGGAGCACTTGATAAGGGAGGTGCCTTCACGGTGTTGAAGCGGTCGAGTTGATTCGTCTGCTCGAGAAGACAGTAGTCGTCTTGAGATCAACTCAAACTCGAGACTTAGGAGCTCGAGAGCGCGCAAGACCGGAACTTGTTGACGGAGGGCCCAGCCGATGTCAGGCCCTGTTTCCTAAGTTATACTTTGGACTTATTTTTAATTAGTTTCTATTTTTTACTATTTTGGGCCTAATGGAGGGTTAGGGTTAGCCCATTTATGGTCCTTTATAAATAAGACTCTTGTGTTTAGGTTTAGATAGAACATTTTGAACTTTTACCCAAATTTGGCAGCCGTCAAGTTCTTGCATGAATTTTTCGCAACTTCTGTTATTGTTTGGTGGATTCCGAGCGTGGCGAGATTTCATCAGAGCATTCCCATAATCGGTGGTGTTTATGTATCTGGTTGTGTGGCATTCAAACCTTGTTCAGTTCTGGTGGTGCTTCGGTTGTATCCAGCGACGATCCGATTTATATTCCCCCTCGTTCAGTTATGGTGGTGCTTCGGCTATATCTAGCGACGGTTCGAGTCTTTTCCTGCTTGTTTGTTTTACCCTTATTTGGATTACGTCTTTCCCTTGCGTTCCGTCTCGCCACTGCCATTGTCTTTTCTCGTTTCCCCGATTGGTATTGCGTCAAAATGCAATTTATCAAATAATGGATGTCCCATTCTAAAATGCAATATATCGAATTCAGAATTAGCTGCAACAACACAAACATCCGCTATAGAAACAAAATTATCTTTTAAAATTGGCTGTGGGAAAACCAGCTTTTTCCTTAGTAAGTCCAATCATCTTCCATGATAACAGGGTCTGAACAAAACAAGAATTTTCAAGGAAGATGACAGTATATAAGGCTGACTTATAAGCTAGCTTACAAAGATGAGATTGATATTGAATGAAGGAATATACAAAACACTTTGAACAAGAAAATCATCAAGGATTTTTACGTCTGGTATCCCATCAACAAAAACTTTTGTTCCATTAGGAAGCACTACTGACATATTTTGAATAAATTTTTATATATTGATGAAATTTGGATTGCAAACAATGTGATTAGTAGCTCCAGTGTCAAGAATCCATTGAGAAGAAAGATCATTTAACTGAACATGAACACTAGAAGTATCAAAGATACCTGCTGCTTTGAAAAGAATTTCGAATTTTAATGAGAAGTTGAATCTGCAGCAGGTTGTTGTGATGACTGCTCCGCATGCACATGCACATTGAGTAATTTCATCAAGCTTTGCACCTGCTCCTTTACTTCATCAAATCTATGATTGTCTGAACCACCAGTAAGTTTTTCATCAAAAGTTGCCGCAACATGAACTTCTGATTTCCAGGATGTGCATTTTGTTTCTTATTATATTAGTACCGCTGACAAAACCAATAAGCTTTCCTTCGCGTGCCCCTTCTTTCCAAAGTGGGTACACATTAAATCTTGGTTTCTTTGTTTCCCCTTCATTCCAAAAGAAAAAGAATTTGCAGGAGCATTTGCAGAAACATGTACACCCGGAGTATGTGTTGCTAAAGCCATTGATTCAAACTTCATTCCACTTCTTTCCAATTGAACTGCTTTTCCATGCCTATAAATTCCTCCTGAAAAACCATATTATAAGTTCCGCCTAAGGTAGGAAACGACTTCATTGTTATAATTCTACTCTTCAATGCATCAAATTCATCATTCAACCCAAGCAAAAACTGATATACATGATCCTCCATTTGTAATTCTGCATAGCTTCTAAAAACACTCATCACTGCATCTGCCACACTTACAATGTGGTAAATGCCTAAGACTTTTCGATTCCTCCCAAACTGCATTAAGTTCTGAATAGTATGCATCCACAAATTTATTACCTCGAACAACAGTCATTAATAAGTATCGCAAACAACTTATCTTTGTCTTATCTGGTTGACCATATCTCTTCCTCAACACTTGCCAGATTTCAGTCGCAGTGTTTATGTAAAACACATTGTTTGCTATAGATTCAGTCACGAATCTAAGCGACTTGGAGACTACAAGTGTGTTACATGGTTTCCAAGCCAGATAATTTGAATATGCCTCATTAGTAATAGGTATACTGCCATCAACAAAACCTAATTTGTTCCTAAAAACTAGAGCCATTTCAAACGATTTGCTCCAAGTGTAATAGTTCAACCCATTCAAAGGTGGAGTAATCGCCACGGATCCAAGACTATCAGACTGCTGCAAGTAATATGGCGATGTTGAATCGTCCATGACATTCGTAGACCTACTGGAACTCATCTCAGAATGCAGATTTATCACATGTCCTGTTTGTTTAGCAATGCAACCATCGACCGCCACCTATTCTCCTCCAGTAACTACTGCAACGAAGGTCTTGCGCTCTAATACCATATCAACTTCCCATCTCTATGGTTTCCGTCAGCAAATCAAGAGAAATGTGAGGAAGAAGAAGAAAGAAGGACTCCATAACTGTATTAACAGAAAAACAAAACCAACACTACAAGTGCTCATGTATCTGCTATTTATATTACAAGTTTATTTGGGGTGAAGTAGAATACATGAAGCCCAACTAGCAGCCCAACTCCACTCACCCTCTTTCCTTTATTTCCTCATGTTCAGACTCCACTTCCCCATTCAGAAGCAGGTGCACATCTTCATAGAGTGACTGGTCTTCTTGGGGGAGTGTTGCTGTTGGGATAAAGGAGGCAGTGTGTACCTCAAAATATACTATGGGCCACTTTTTTTTTAGTCTATTACATAAACCCAGTCTAAAACAATATGAAGCCCAACATTCATTTTTAAAATTAACAAAATGTCCAAAGTCCAATTCAAGCACATCCTTATTACGAATTTCATTTTTTTTTATTTTTTTTTAAACCTTATCCTCCGCAACGCTGATCACATTGCGGAATATCCAGGGACAGACAATTCGCTTTTGGAAATCAAACTACCAGACGAAAATATCTTCCTCACTGCGTCACAGCAAAGGTGGACAATGTATTCCGACGGTGTTGTCAATTCTTCTGATTCAGGCATCGGAGTGGTGGTGATATCCCCGGACGGACTATACTATCCAATAGCTGCTAAAGTCACCTTCCCCTGCACGAATAACATCGCCGAATACGAAGCATGCATTCATAGCCTATTACGTGCACTCAATATGCAAGTTCAATTTTTTGACGTTTATGGAGATTCGGCACTCATTATCTCCCAAACATACGGGGCATGGCGTACATGGGACCCAAAGCTCATCCCATATCAGGACTACCTACAAATACTAAGCCGCCGATTCATTGATATCGAGTTCAATTACCTCCCATGGACAGATAATCGTTTCGCTGACGCTCTTGCTGTTCTTGCATCAATGATTCCATTAGCAGGAGAAAAGGACATCGAACCTCTTCGCATCGACATCGCTGAAGATCCAAGCTGCATGCACGTCGAGCCTTGCCAACCTGAGGACTCACCACCATGGTTTGCAGACATCAAAGCTTACCTAGATACGGGCGCTTTTCCCCAAGACAGCACAGGAAAGGAACACAAATTCATCCGAAGGATTGCAATGAGCTACTTCCTCAATGGCGACGTGTTGTACAAGAAGTCCTTCACGACAGCCATCATGCGGTGCGTCACCGAACAGGAAGCCTAACCCATCATCTTCGAAGTCCATGAAGGCGTTTGCGGACCACACATGAACGGTTATGCTCTCGCTCAAAAGATCATGCGTCAGGGATACTATTGGCTCACAATCGAGGCTGACTGCATCAAATACGTCAAAACCTGCCACAAATGTCAAATCTACAACAACAAGGCGCACGTCCCTCCAACCAGGCTCTACCCACTGTTCGAACCGTGGTCGTTCTAAATGTGGGGCATAGACGTAATCGGACCGATTAATCCCAAGGCATCAAACGAACATCAGTTCATATTGGTCGCCATCGACTATTTCACCAAATGGATCGAAGCACAATCTTTCAAGGAAATCACCGCGAATAACGTCATACATTTCACGCGGGAAAACATCATTGCCAGATACGGAGTTCCAGAGCTACTCGTCACCAACAACGGCACAAACTTTAACGGTAAACAGATGAATTCTCTATGCACTGAATTTCAAATCAAACACCAACTCTTTACCGTACCGTCCGCAAATAAACGGTGCAGTCGAAGCTACCAACAAAAACATGAAAAGGATTCTTCAGAAGACGGTGATCACATAACGTGATTGGCACGAGAAGCTCCCTTTCGCATTACGCGCCTACCGGACGACGATGCACACTTCGACTGGGGCAACTCTCTTCGAACTCGTCTTTAGCGCTCAAGCAGTCATTCCAACAGAGGTCAAGCTACCTACTCTCCGGATCTCTTCCCAAAGCAACATGACCGAAGAAGAGAAGGCCAATCACCAGCTCGCCCACCTCGATTTCATGGATGAGATACGACTTGCTGCAATCGACCACATGCAATGTTATCAACAACATATGTCCAGGGCATAAAGTCAAAGAGATCAAGTACAAACTAGGAGACCTAGTCCTCAAACGAATCCTTCCAAACGTCAAAGATCCTAGGGAAAATTTGCTCCAAACTACGAGGGACCATTCGTCGTCAAACACGCCTTCTCGGGAGAAGCAACCATTCTAACAAAAATGGATGGAGGAGAACTGTCGCAACCAATCAATGCAGACGCTCTTCGACGTTACTACACTTAAATGGTGTCTGGGTTTCGAGCTGGAGCTTCGGAACGAACTACGTCAGTAAACTTCTTCATATCACCACGGAGTTAACCGAGGCAAAAAAGGCGGACAGTATTCATGAAAAGGGAAGAATCGTACAATTACTACTCTCTTCATCAAATTAAACGAGATTACATGAGCTTATTTCGTTTATGTCCTTTGTCCTGTGAGCAGGAGGTACAAGAGCTCCTCATACGAAAAGTACAAAACTCATGTGACGAAGGCGAGGGTGGCAAAGCTTCAAGCCAAAGACTTGTGGCAGTTTTGTCAATCCTTTGATTCCTGCGGACAAAGATGCACTGGTGAAACATAAAAGAGGAGTACCAAAACTCTGCTTCACTTTTCTTACAAATAAAGTTACATGAGCAAACTTCATTCTTACTCTAACAGAAACAAGTCACATGAACTTACTTGTTTCTCGCCATCTATTTCATAGGTACATGATCATCCAAATCAAAGGAATTCTGAAGCCTAACCGAGATAGATTTCTGAAAAATAAAAATGAGTCGTGAGAGAAGTCAGGAAGCCATTCTCCAATCTCATTCAGAAGCAAATCTTTAGAGAGAAATCATTGAAATGAAGTATAACATACATATGCATCGTAATCATACATGCTTGATTACCTTGTGTCTTATGACGTCATTGTCAAGGCTAATAATTTTCTTGATGAGCTCTCAGGATATGTGTCGGCCAAGGACGACTTCGTAACATAATTTGAGGTATTTATGATATACTTACGAGAAAATCTTTCCAGATTCCCTCACAATGAGGGGCAAACTGTAATACATCAAATTATACTATGGGCTAGTTTTTTTTGAGTCAATTACTTAAACCTAGTCTAAAACAATATGAAGCCCAACATTCATTTTGAAATTAACAAAATGACCAGAGCCCAATTCAAGCCCATCTTTATTACGAATTTCATTTTTTTATTTTTTTTAAACCTTATCCTCCCTAACGGTTTTCTCCTCTCCATTCTAAAGGACAACTCAGTTTTTATCTGAAAACAAGGGAAGTAAAATTAGTAAAATAAAAAAAGAGAATTAGGAGGAGAGTATGCGATCCTCCCCAAAACAGCCACCTGGCAGCCTCCTGCTCGTTGCTGTGGCCTGGGAGAGGGAAGGGAATGATTCCCATCCCACATTGTTATTCGGAGGATCGTCTTTGATCAGTAAAAAGGGAAACTCATTACATACAGAGAAATAAAATAATGATAAAAGGAAAATAATCTTTTTTCACACGCTCCGAGATTTTGGGGGGAGTAGAATTTCCTTGCTAAGGAATTCGAAAGGGAATTCTTCTTAAGGAGGGGGAAGGAGAGACACGAAGACACAGACGGAGAGACAGACATACGCTCCTACCATCCAGACGTTTCATCCCACAGCCTAGCAACCCCAAGGTAGGTTCGGCAGTAGTGACATGGAAAACCCTCCGTCGCCAACTCAAACCCGATAGCTGTCAACCACGATTGGAGATGGCCGTTGCAACAGCAAACGCGATGGTCTTCAACTCCTCTGGACACAGCAGCTGCAACTAACGACGTCCTCTAGCTTGGCTGTTAAATGCAAATAGGAGCAACAACAGCTCCTTTTCCAGCCAAAGCTCGAACAACCACCTCCCGTTAGAATCGTTTACTTATTCATTAATTTTAATTAGAAAATTTTTTACCACTTTCTTCGTTTATTTTACATGAAAAATTAAACGAGAATTCCAAGGTAATCGACAAGGTGATCTCGAGGATTACACGGGGTTCGACCACGATAGATGCTTCATAAAAGCGGCCCCAACTGATGAAGCCCCGATGACATGTCATCCTGGCGGGCCTCAGGTACATGAGGGACGTGCGGACAACCCGATTTTCTTTATTTCCACATATAACGGGTTGTGGACTCAAGTGCATAGGCACGCGATCACCACCCTTCTCTGCTCCCTTTGATCTAAATTCTTGATCGTCGCATGCTGTTTGTTTAACACACATGAGTTCGGGCACAAAAAACCCAAATCGGGTCCAACGCTCGTAAAACATTGACACTAGTCCGGAGTTATGCCTGGATCGAGTCCAACACCCGTTAATCAAAAGCAAACTTTTGGAGCAAACGCCACATTTTCGCATATTTATATGTAAGAGTTAGTAATTAGGAATCACTGAATCATACTCTGGTTTTTCGACTTAAACCAAGCTTTTTAAATTTAAGTCGGTGGCGACTCCGCATAGTTTACCTTGGTTAAACAATAACACTATTTTTACAGAGCTATTTTGGTTGGGTGATAGCGACACGAGCCGTTGCTTGAGTCTTCACTAAAGTTCCAAAATGAGGCCTTACGCAGCATTTCGCCCGTCACCTTCAGGAAATTGACGACGGTTGACGAAACGTCCCGCAAGTCCATTTGAGAATGGATTCAACCCATTTCCCTTCCGTAATGTCCGACGTTCGGGTCGTGACGCCTGTCTTGGGGAGCGGACCCGGATCCTTGGTTCGTCCGAACTGCCACGCCGTGCTAGGCCGGAAGGCGCGCATGCACAATGGAAGGATAGGTACACGGTACCGGGGAACTTCTCTGCTGGCTCACTCGCCGTCGAAGGCAACTGTGACGAAACAGGGGACACACATGAGAAAAGTGCCTCAGCAGGAGTGCTTCGTTCGTTTATGGCGGTTGAGAGCTTGAATGACAGCATTGCCGCAGGGGTGCTTCTTGACCACCTGATCGGGAAAAATAATTCCAGTGGTGGTGACGATGGTGATCGATTTTCAGATCAATGACACTATTAATGTTCATTCAACTGTAATTTACTTGAAAGGAACTTTTGTAGCTACGTTCTTTCCTCTTTCCTCTCCCGCCCCTGGCTTTTAGATGAATCCTGACATTTTACTACAACATGGGATTAACATTGTGTTGTTGAGCATTCACATTGTCAGGCGTCGGGTTTTCTACCGCCGAAAGTTCCCATCAAACTTTATACCAAAATTCTCCAGAAAGGAACGGAATAAAGTTGCGACGTGAAGGAATCAATCCTCAGCACATCTTTACATGGCAGGCCATTCCATTCCATTCCCTTTTCTGTATTCGCCTTGATTTTTTATCTTCCTCCTTCGTTTGTTCTCAAGGAAACAGTTGTTTCTGAAGAATGGGATGCTTCCGTTGTGCTGGCTCAAGGATACAGTCTCCCGTTAGAGATTACGCTGTTCCGTCGAGCAACAAGGTCCAAGTCTCCAGTACTAGGAAGCAAGAGGTTCTCTTGAGGATCCCATCATGCAGTGTTCACCTGATGGAAGACGGACAAGCCGTCGAGCTGTGCAAAGGAGAGTTCTCGCTCGTAAGAGTCTGGGATGGAGATGTCCCTCTCGTGACCACTGTCAAGGTTGGGGATGAGCTTCAGTGGCCTGTCACTAAAGATGAGCCGGTTGTGAAGCTTGACGCTCTGAATTACCTGTTTACCTTACCGGTTAAGGACGGTGATCCATTGAGCTACGGGGTGACTTTTCCGGACAAGGCCGGTGGGAGCTTGGGGTTGCTGGATTCTTTCCTGAACGAGCACTCCTGCTTTTCTGCTGCCGCTCCTTCCTCTGCTTCTAGGAATAACAACATCGACTGGACGAAGTTCACTCCAAAGATAGAGGATTATAATGGATTTTTAGCTAAGGCGATCGCCGGAGGCACTGGTCAAATCATCAAAGGCATCTTCCAATGCAGCAATGCATACACCAACCAGGTTAATTAGTATTCGAGTCATTGTATTTATCCTGATGAACAATAAACCAAAGGGATACTGATGCAGGTTCACCGAGGAGGAGAGATGATCATCGCACGTGCAGCTGAGGGTGAGAGTACCTCTTACTCAGATTCCCTTAGCAACACCAGTGATGCCAGAAAGAAGAGTGCACTCAACCGGAACTTGAAGCGGTAGGTCTATGATTTTATAGTAAGGAGGGAACAAGGAAAAGCCAGAGTGCTTTTTGCCGTTGATGATTTGTTTCCTTCGTCGCTGAATGTTAAGAGTTAGGAAAGTATCCAAGATGACAGAAAGGATAAGCAAGTCAATGCTCGACGGGATACAATTTGCCACGGGATCCGTCATGGGGCCTGTGGTGAAATCTCAAGCCGGGAAAGCATTCCTGTCTATGGTCCCTGGCGAGGTCCTTTTGGCTTCCCTTGACGCTCTCAGTAAGAATCTATCATCTATTGAATACTGTATCCAAGAATAAATGAATTTGGGTATGGTGGAATATCAATCTAATCATTTGCGGCCGAATTTACAGACCGAGTGTTAGATGCGGCAGAGGCAGCCGAAAAGCAGGCTTTCACGGCGACGTCAACAGCTGCTTCTGGGATGGTCAGCCGAAGGTAAGCATTCCGGAAAAGCCCGTTGGATGCACTTTTGTTTGAATATTAGCACAAGGCTGCTCTAATCATCAGCACATAATCGTCTATGTGGAGAAACTGCAATACATGGTCTAGTAAGTGGGTAACTTAATTCCAGTGACCTTGTGGGTGGCAGATTTGGGGAGGATGCGGGAGAGGCGACAGAAGATGTGCTCGCGACTGCTGGACATTGTGCTGGTACTGCTTGGAACATCTTCAAGATAAGAAAAGCCATTAATCCTGCGACTTCTGTCTCATCTGGTGCCCTGAGGAGCGCAGCGAAAGCCGCTAACACTGCCAAAACTTCGCATTCCTAGTCTACCTGAATGGATGTTGGTTTCTACACAACAAAAGAATCGTGAGACGGAGCTTTTTTCTCTCTACCTTTCTTCGTTTTCATGTTCATGACATTGTTCTGGAATCCAATTTGTCAAATGATGTGAGATTAACAATGTTTATGATTAACAAAACCGAGTTTCAAAATCTTCCTTTGATTGTAATCTCTCAATGAGTGTCAGCACCTCTCCTTAACATTGTCCGAGAGCATTTTTAGATTACTTTTGGCATTGCACAAGAGTGACTGCTTCCCCTGCTTGGAGCATAGTTGACAGTCTCTGTTTGCGATAATCTTCGTATTCAACTGGGTTGTAAATTTTCGGAATTTCAGAGTCGATGAAACCCTATGGGGCCTCGACAGGTTCTGCTTTCAGACCGAGAAGAAAATTGGCTAGCCGAACTCTCGCTTTGCACACGGTGCCTCAGATTGCGCCACTTTCCCATTACTCCAGATCTGATTGATTGAGCATGTGAATCATTTGTTCTAGTTTGTAAACATCAATCGGAATGCGACTTTAAATTGCTCCACGTTGGGTACTTACCGCAGCCATGTCGCCTAGATTGCTGAGGAACGTGCCATGCTTGTGGATCAATGGCCAAGAAGGAACCAGACTTGTCCATCACTTTGAGGCTGCCAATGTTCTCATCTTCCTGAAGTATAGTGAGGAACACTGAAACAGTGTTCAACTGGACCCCGAGAGAGCCAACACTCTGTGGAGTGAAGCAGTATTTGTTAATCCTGGTCTGGCAAGGCCACTCCTTGAACAGATCAGTGCATAATCCTGCGCATTCAGCTGTTCTTGCTGCAACCGAAGGCCATCGATCTCTTTGGCATACCTCTTGAAGGTGTCTCTACAAGAAACAACCATCACCACAGTCAACATCAATGTTCGAGCCAAGCTGAGCAGAGTGAGTCCTGACGTTAAGACTCACCTCTGATAGGGGCTAGCATCAAGATGGGTGCAGAAAGTGCGGACAGAGTCCGAGGACCCCATGTTGGACCCGAGGGCCTTGTAAAGTTGGGTTCTTGTCGCTAGGAGCCATGTAACCGCTCCCCGCGATGACGTCCCTGTTCCCCTCCTTGATATCCTAGGGCAGATCAAACAAGTACCTGATTACCCATATCACATGAAAGTTTATCGTTTGACCTATAATTAACATATTATCAGCTTTATAATATATATTTTAACAGAAGCATAGGGGACTAATGCTCTAATACCGCATGAAAACTTTACTGGTTAACAGTCAATGTTTAATTTATATTATATACTTTAATAGAAACATCTCGTCCTCGCGTGATAGATGAATTTGGCTATAACGACCACGACGGGGTAGGGTCACGGCTTAAATTCTGTGTCCGAGACTCCCGTGAGTTCGGACAATGTCGGCGATTTGTTCAGACATATGCGCGTTTTTCTTTTCTACATGTCGTTTTACTGTTCAGACATATGTACCTGCTTTTATATTATGTACGATCTCACGAGAATTCCGGAAAGGGGATTTTAGCTCGACGGGATAGTGGTCAAGGACAGTAACTTGCATATTTTATAGATGTCTGCCGTGCATGTCTGTTTTGTCGGGGGTTGCTTTAGAGATTTGGGTTCGGCATTGCCTGAAGTGAGGGCCCGAGTCCCAGTATGTGTACATACTCAAAATGCTAAAATCTTGTTCGCCGCAGTTTCTACCGGCAGCTCAGTTTCCCTGCCAGTCAGAAATCGGACTGGGTAGGTCCTACGTGCGTCGAAAAGGAATGATCCCAATTGGTAATCATCGCAGTGTATGAATCGTTGCGGCAACAGAGAAAGTTGCATTGTAGCGGATAGTTTCACACTTTATGTGAAGAAATGCATATCCTGAAAATTTCCTAGTAATGTAAGCTTACAAATGGGTGAGCCGAACACACGATTTGGTCGGAAGATGAATGACGGGAAGGATATCATAACTGTAAGGTCAACAAACTCGTATAGAAAAATTTCATCAGGAACAAAGAATACAGGTAAAGTTCTACCCAAAAAAAAAAAAGAATAACAGGTAAAGATTATGATTATTTTCTGTTGGAACGTTAGAAAACAGACTTCTATACATGTGTAACAGAAGCAATCATCAAAAAGATGAGCACGATCAGAGAGTACCCACGATTTAGCCTTCTACTGATCATTATGTACGTGTTGTTTCATTCAATTCTTTGTCAGCCAAAAAAAAAACAAAAAATGCGAATGACCTCTGGTCAATCACGGCAAGGTGGGGTTCGAGAGTCCCATGGACTCTGCGATCTCTTGGGCAGAGAGGTTATCGGCTTGTTCCTGCATGAGAGAATACAGATAAACATGTGTAAAAGCATCTGTTAGGGAAAATAATGTGTTCCGTGTAGCAATCGATAGCGAAAATGGCAGATGAAGTCCGCGGCACCGGCCTCGTGTTTTTCTAGACCTTTCTCGGAAAGAACGTGGCAATATCACTCTCCAAGCTAGCTATTTTTCATGTAAAGGCAGAAGAGAAATACCTGAAGACGATGCATCAGATACATCAAGAAGAGATGGACAAACACCTGCATCATACTTGCAATCACATTGGGTGATCCAACATTAAAAGCTTATGAGGCGACGGACAATGTTTTATGATATTCTCACCAAATAAAATAGCGTAATTAATCGAGCTGTTGGGTATCTCCAGAGAAACCTAGTCGCTCTTGCAGCCCCAGTATCCAGTATTTTAGCCACTTTTTGCAACTGAAGATATATGAAAACCGTAAGAAAGGCTTCAGAGATTTGATAACGGCAAGCCTATAAATGCAAAATTGTTGCATAGGTACCTGCATGCTTGCCCCCACCAGATGTCGGTGATGCAAGGGAAGAGTCCTGTAGATTGCAATTCATGAGTTCTTTTATAAGAATTCGTGAGTTATTAGAGAGATTCAGCACACAAGACTTAAAAATTGAAATCTAGCCAACGCGAAGAAATAAGATGTGAAAATCTGATCAATTTTGAAATGAAAAAGTAAATACTCGAGTCCTCTCATTTCGGAGTCCTCTTCCCATGTCGATGAAGGTCTCCGGGAGACTCTGCTTCTTTCTACTTCCGCCTGACAACAAATTTAGTGGATTCGTATAAGTGAAAAACTACAAACTAGTGGGGACATCTATCTGCCCGAGATTTCATAGCAATTGTTTGTGGCAGTAATCTGTCATTCTGAAATAAGAACAAGACCGAGAATTGTAAGAGCAAAATCAGACCTTTGCTTCTTGCATGCGCTTCACTTCTTTTTCCAACTGAAATTCAGCAGCAGCCTTTTCTGTAGCCATGGCTTCCAGCTGTGTTTGCTTGTAATACTGTCCACAGAAACAATGGATTCATAGACTAGTAAAAGTATATAGTTCATTCAAAAGGTGACTAGGACATTTCCGTGTCCGATGAAAACTCGATATTACCAAAAGATCGGTGAGCTCCCGATATCGCTTCTCAAGCTCCATATGCTCCTAAAAATGGACAAGCCCAATAAGTACTGAGATTTTTTTACACACACATATATATTATATTTATATGTATACATCCAAATTATTTCAAAATTCAAATCGCCTTAAGAATATTTGAAAAGAAACTCTGCATTCTATCTTATGAAAATAATGAACGGAAGGGCTACTGTCTGATGAGCAGTGTCGGGCATCATCTCTCCCAAGTGTAGTAGTTATAAAATTGACTGAGAAGCTATCAAATAAATCATCACATACTGAATTTTATAAAATAACAACCTCACGTGAATAATGTTCCGCATCTTTCTTTATAGCTGCAACTTCAACCTTCATCTTTTGCAATTCAGCCTACAATCAAAGCACTTGATGATGATTCCAGTCTACGAAATTTGAGGTGATAAAGTCATAAAATGCATCCCAAGAAACACACTTTTCACTGAACCTAAAAGAATACTAGTATCCCAGCCCCTACCCCCTATAGGTAGTTTGAGACAAGAGATGACACCCATGAAAGTTCTTTAGTGGAAGGTCAAGAAGGAAAGAACTGCTTGAAGCAGTAAGGATAACGGACCTCTAAATTGGAAGCTTTGCTCTCAGCATTTCTTTGACTTTGACGAGCAGCTGCAACTTCTTCCTGTAATGCCTGCATCTTCACGTTCAAGGCAAGCATCAGAGCTAAAATCACCATAAAAACTGCACGTAATGTTCATTTCACTGGATTGGCCTGATCTATTTTATCATCATAATTGCCTAGACCAATCTTCACTATCCTAGACTTCAGAGAGATTGAGGCAAAAGCAAGCTGACTAGTAAAAAAAATGCAGTGGTTAAACCCCCAAAAGAAACAACATAAAATCTTACTGGACCTTTCCGAATGATAAAACATGCTCAGGTACCTGAATCACTTTATTAGCCTCTTCTGGAAACTTCTTCTGTTCGCGACGAACTCGGGCCTCAAGTTCATGCAATTCTTGATTTAATGAAGAATTTTCAACCTAATAATAGATGGAAACTTCTCATTAAGATAAAAAAAAGAATGTTGCCGGAGAAGAACAGGAACAAAATCAACTAGTAGAATACCTCAAGGAGTGCTTTTTGCTGTTCCAGGTCAGTCATTCTTGAAGTTCTCTCATCAACTGACCTCTGGAAAGTATCATGCAGCAACATTAGGCACAAGCTGCGAATCATAAAATAGAACAGAATTTCGATGCCAACATATGAAAACACCAGAACTCGGCTGCCTCAGACTGAAGAGGCTGATAATCTTTAAAGGTTACCTTACTGAGTCTAGGGATCACTGTTTCATCGTTCTTTGGAAGAAAAGAGCATACCTTTAAATGGAAACTTTCAAGCCCCCCCCCCCCCCCCCCCCCCCCCGGCTCCATTTAAAACAGAAACAGAAACTGTTAAGAGGACATTGTGACTTCTTACTCTACCTGGACTTTTGCTAGAGCTGTGGATGCCTCTACTGCCCGATGTTCTAGTTCTACTTCCCTTTCCATAGCTGCCTGTCGATAAATCCTTAATAAGAAAACAGTTTAACTCAAAGGGAACAAAGAATCAATTAAGCGGAACCTTTTTGGTTGCACTGTGTGCTATACGCTCTTCTTCTGCTTGTCGCTCCACAGAAGCCAACTCTTCTCGAAGGGCCTAAATCAATGTATTGGTAGCGATCACGTCTTAACAATACTACACTACATGATCGGTCATGATTAAAAAAATGATAATAGAACTACAACATACTTGCATCATCCTGGTTTCAGTAAGCTCCCGATTTCTCATTATCGACTCCATGTTCGCCTATTCAAAGACAAAAAAGCAGCAGAGAAAGTGTGTCAAGTTGCTTATATTGGGCAGCAAAAAGGTACTTGAAATTCTCAATTCCATTGTGAACCTCTCTCTGCATATCCTATTTTAAATAACACGACGAAGTAATAATAATCCAATATTTAAGATGAAGTCATTACTTCTTGTGCCATGACCATCAAGTACAGGAGTTCAATGCATGACACACTGCATATGCATATTGTGGGTTGCCTAAATCAAGGACTGAGATATGACGAAAAGTAAAAAACTAACAATTCTTTTCCCACTCATTACATAATCTTTATTAACCAAAGCTTCAAAATTTACATTCTATGCAATGCAATAAAAGTATTTGCATATAAAACAACTCCATATTATACAAATTACTATAAATTAGATGAACCTGCAGAGAAGCCTGATTTCCTTCTGCTGAAGCAAGCTGAGTTTTCAGTGCATCAACTGAACGAATAAGTGTCTCAATTTCTGAATTCTTGGCTGCCAGAGCCTCCGACATGCTTGACTCTACTTTTGTAGCTTCACTTTTGGCCACAGATAAATCTTTCTGAAGCTGCTTAATGTGAGCTTCATATGATTTACTGAGCTCTCTCTATCAAAGATGAAACTAAACAGTAAATTCCTTGTCGCATATTGCCCGGAACAGATTACAGAACATCCATTTGTTCTTCCACAAGGACAAACTTAAGATTACCTCGGACGTAAGAAGTTCTTCGAGCTGAGAATTTTCTGTTTTTAACTCCTGCAGGCGAGATTGAAGACCCGCACAGACCTGTAAAGTGATGAAATTCACATGAGATGCGCAACTTGCAGAAGAGATACAGCACATGACAATTGGTAATATTAATAACTTACACGACCAATTAACAATCTGACAATGTTAGTCAAAAAAGAAATAATATACAGTGTCAAAGTGTAGCTTCGTTTTGTGTTAAAGGCTACGTAAATACAAAAAGGAACAAAGAGGATTGGAAAACAATGAAACTCATCCAGGAGAGCTCCACCTCAAGGTAGTAGGTTGTAAAATTCTCTATCAACAACAGTAGATGCAGAGGAAGTAGCCCCCATCACAGGAATTTTGTTGTTGTAAACAACAATGGTAGACTAGTCGCATTTATCAACTAAAGGAACTATGGGAAGGGGGTCCTACCCTTGCTAATCTAGCCTCTTTTGACTGGCCTCTCGAGACAGTGTTTTTAAGGAGTCCTTGAGCCTGGAAGCAACCAAAAAGTACTAATCAGTAAAACCACTAGATGAGGATAGCATTAATGGCCCCTCAATAACATGTACTTCACCTCATCAAGTTGGTCCTGTAGTTTCACTGAAGGGGTGTTCTCCTTCTTGTCTGTCACTGTCTTTCTACTGTCTGAGGGCTCAACCTTTTGATCAGTTTCTACATTGCTGCTGCCATTGCTAATTGAGACTTCAGTTTCAACAGGGCCAGATTTCTCCTGATCAGCAGCTGTGAGGACACTAGTTTCTTGCATCTCGTGATTTTGCTCGGAATTGACAGACTGGGCTTCATCTGCATTCAGAACTTCAGCAGGCTGAGTAGATTGGGGGTAGTCGTCACGGACATTGGGAGCAACTTCAATTGCTGGTCCATTGTTTGAGGTCAAATCTGAGTTCTCAACTATAGTTTGAGGAGCTGAAATGCTTTCATTCTGTGATTCTTGGTCCATGTTGTCACGACCTTCGCTTTCTTGAAAAGGAAAACTCACAGTGGGCGACTCAACATCGATTCTATTTAAGTGCTCACCTACAGCAGGATAAATATCCTTTTGTGACTGGCTCTCTTCTTTTTCAATTGACCCCATAGGCAGACTTCTATCAGATTCTGCATCAGGTGATGGAACCCGATTATTAGCAGGCTCATTTGTAGGGGCAACGTCACTACTAGTTTCACTTGAAAGATGGCGAACTGCCTGACAAAGTTGCACGAATCAAACTAATCACCACATTTGTTTTTGAAAATGTACTTAAGCAAGAAAAATGGCAAGATTATTATACCTTTTTCCTTTGCTTAGCCCTGTTGCTTTTAGATGCTGGTCCATTAGAAGCTTTGGAAAAAACAATAAATAAATAATTAGTTCCACTTAGCAAAATTTGCTATTGACAGAATTAAAAATCCAGTGACTGTAAGAGAAAGAAGAAGCCGATTTTTTTTTTTTTGTTTTTTGAAAAGCCAAAGATACCCACCTGAGGCGATGTTCTGCTTCTGCTCATCAGATAGTTCGCTAACAACTAGCTTCGCCTGTCGATCAACAACTTCAAATAGATCTGCACGAAAAAAATCATTACTCATCACCTAACTGTGCACATCTTTAGTCTTTTCACTAGTCAACTTCACTTCAGAAAATCCGGTATCAACATCTCCGAATTTACTTCAACAAAACTGTAACCACCATTGATCGGCCCTCAGATTACTGCCTCATTAACTGCACCATTTTAGGTAACAATTGAACTTTCTAATAAAAGGTAGCACAAAACGACCATAGGAAAACAATCCAATCACATCAAAACAGCTCCGCAGCAGGTGACATCCCCCACACTACACCTGTGATTCAAGATCTAACTACAATTACCCCAAACGCTACAGGCAACCACGACAAGTCACGAATCAATCTATCTATCAATCCAACGACCTAAGCAAAAGAAATGTATCGCCAACAAAAACCGTATCAGTTTCCCCGGATCAGGCATTCAGAATCAGTCGGAGATCAAATAAAAAATGGCAAATCGACAGCTCCAGCAATGAAGATCGATAATCGATTACCTTCGGCCGCTTTCAGCCAAGAAGCCATCCCCGAAATCCTACCGGAAGCAGCTCTCTCTCTCTCCCTTCACTGGTCAGCTATCCGTCTCTCCCTTCCGATCATCCGAACCGCAATCTCATTCCGCCGACGAAGAAGAAACGATCGGCGGCCGAGATTTGATTTCTTTGCGCCAAAACGTCGTCGTCGCGCGATTTCTGATGCCTCCCCATGAGGTTGAGTCCGTCCGTTAATTAGGTGAGATCCCCCGCTTTCGAGTCCACGGCAATCACATCCGCTGGGGATGCAGTTGGTGGCCTATGAAGCCCATTGCAGGCCCTCGTTAGTTGGGCCCATAAAGCCCATTGCAGTTGATTAGCGATATTTCGAGAGGAAAAAACAAAGTGGCATTGATATACTCGCCTTAATGTCATGGAATTTAATTCCGTGAAACTATAGGTCGAGGCATTCCGGCAGGAAACATGGGCACGCGGGTTTTGCGATTCCCGGACTAACTATGACAATCCGTTGTCCTGTAATTAATTTGGGATAATTGCTCCATGATGCCCAACAAATTAATGATCAAGTATAAACTATTTAAAGGACTTTCTGTTAGGTAAAGTCATTACACGGACGAGATTGACCACTTTTAGTGTTCCTAACAGAGGTTTTCTCAGTGAAATGTTCACGTTACATGAAGCATTAATGATTTTAATCTGTCTTATTTGAAGCATTAAGGTTACACACTGTTGATATAATCTGGTTTTGATGATGAAAAATGTTATGTATTGTTAATGTGCTATTTAAGTGTACAGAATAACTGGTCTTCGGGTGTGGAAGCTGCTCTATGTTATCTATGCAATACGTAAAAGAGTTATGTGGAGTACTTCAATGGGAGAAACGATCTAGCCATCAGAAATGATGTTCTTAGGACAAGATATACTATCGAGTCCACTATCTCTATTACATAGATTAACATCTGTGTCACAGTTGTTATAACTCTCCTCGCTGGAGTTCTTACCACGGTTTACAGAATGGTATTTCTATGAGTGACGATTTCCTTATTGGAGATTGTTCAATATGCGAGCATTTGAGATATTTATCTCATACGTCCTTAAGTTAATTCTTACTGAATTAACTTTAGCATCACGTCTAGGTTCATTCTTGAACCTTGAATTGCTTTGAAAAGATTTATTTCCTTAACTAACGTGATCCTAATTATGAAATTTGGCTGCAATCTAATCATGTTGGAATCTCCTTGATTTGGTGAGAATATCTTACAACGGGAATGTTTTCATATTATGCAAATAAATTAATCCCAATGCCAAATTCGTATAAGGAAAAGTGTTGATTTTGCTGTCGCAGAAAACAGCTTATCAGCAGAAGACATTATCTCTTATTGGGTGATTAATCCGGTTTATTATTATCTGTTATTACTAAGGATAATGTTTTGTGTCTTTGGAAGTTTTTCCACAGAATCCAATCTTGGAGAAAATGGCAAGTGGATCAACTAGCCGTTGGTGATTGATTGGGAAACTTCATTCTGCTGACAAGCTTAAATGCAAGAGTGAAGCAACATTTCGAAATTATCGTTCTATCTAAAAGCTTACCAAAATTCTTGTGCCTTTACTTGCAAAAGCTGAGAGCGTCCGTCGTGCATTCACCGAGCCAATCACGTCTGAGAGAGAGTGTCTTCTGTAGCTGCAGACTGTTAGTGCTGTAGTTGATTTGTTCTGTTTGTGCAGGTCGTTAGTCACACAGGTTGTGTGCAAAGGCAGGTGGCAGCCGTTAAGCCACAAGGGCAGGTGGTAGCCGTCAAGCCACAGGCTCAGTGAGGAGCCGGAGTCAGACACGTCGGTTGCGTGCGGGTCGAGTTAGTCACGTGTGTAGGTACAAGTTGTTAGTCACATTTCTGACAGAAGTGTGCACCTGTAAAGTCCCTTGATCAACAAATAGTGAATACGCCCTAATTGGGGTGAGCGATGGGAGAGTGGACGTACACATTATTTGCGAAACCACCATAAATCTTTGTGTCACACACATAGGATAACTAATCTCAGAACTGGGAATATGTCCAGCAGATTCAGTCTCTGTAATCTGACAGAACTACGCTTCTGTGATAAAGTGTCAAAACTCTTAAAGCACTAATTCAACCCACTTCTTAGTGCAATCATATACCAACAATTGGTACCAGAGCAGGCTCAATGACAAAGGCTTAACCGCTTGTTGAGAGATCCGATGGGATGCAAATGGGATACATGCACACTGTTGGACTCAACAGTAATAGTCCACCATTATTTGATGGACAAAATTTCTCTAGTTGGCGCAACAGGATAGAGTTCTGGATAGCATCCCATGAACCGAAGTGTTTAGGGATCATCCGAAATGGTCCTCTACTTCACAGAGGACAAGATCTGAAAGTTGAATATGGTAGCACAATTTCACTTTCTGATGAGGAAGCTGAAATCATCAAGCTGAATGTTATGACTGTCAACTTTCTTCATTGTGCTTTATCTCCTATGGAGTACAACCAAATCTCTGCCTGTATCACAACAAAAGAGATATGGGATTGACTTGTTCTAACCCATGAAGGGACGGACCAAGTTAAAGAAACAAGGATAAATCTACTGGTTCAGCAGTATGAGGCTTTCAAAATGAAACCTCATGAGTCTATCTCAGAAATGTATGATAGACTGAACACAATCATCAACAGCTTGGCCCTTCTTGGGAAGAATTACACCAATACTGAATTGGTGAGGAAGGTCCTCAGGTCTTTGCCCATGAATTGGGAAGCTAAGAAGACCGCAATTGAGGAAGCCAAAGATTTAACAACTCTTAGGCTGGATCAGCTTATGGGCTCTCTTCTTTCCTATGAGGAAGAGAAACAGTCATCTGTGCCTCAGACGACAAAATCTATTGCCTTTAAGGCATCGGCTTCTACTGGTAATGAATCAGATGATATAGAAGCAGAAACATATGAGGAACTCTCCTTGCTCGTAAAGGGTTTGAACAAACTTCTTTACAAGAAACGCTTCAAACGAAGTCTTAAACCCAAGTCTTTTAATCTAGAAGATAAAAAAAGGGACTAGTATGTTACGAGTGTAAGAAACTGGGACACATGAGGAATGAATGTCCTCTGTTGACTGAGAAGCGAAGCCTTCTCGAAACAAAAGAAGAGCCTTATTGGCTTGGAGAGATGAGGAGGACGACGAATCTGAATCTGAGGAAGAGCAGAAGGCAATCCTTTGCTACATGGCTCGTTCTAAATCAGAATCTGATTCAAATGAAGAGGTAATATCTACATCTATGTCGAATTTATCTTCTAATGATCTTAAAGGTTTTCTGACAGAAATCCTTGAAAAGTAGAAGAGCTATCCTCAAAATATCGCTCGGTGAAAAAGCAGAACAAGGTTCTGCAGTCACAGCTCCCTTCTCTGCATAGAGAAAAGATTGCCTTGGAAGAGAAAGCTGAGATCTTCTACACAGAAGCATCTCCTCTAATCAGATAATCTCATCCTGAGGTGTGGGACGAGCTACTTGTTCGTAACAAAGTGGTTTCTCCACTTAATGAGTCTAACACAGGTTTATTATCGGAAAGTCAGTCTCATAAATGTTACAAAAACAAATCTGAATGTTCAGATGATGTGTGTTATATGACACAGAAAGCATGTTCTGTAATCAGTCCCAAAGTTGCGCAGAAACAGAAGTCTGTGATGTCGCAGAAACCTGAGTCTGTGAAATGTTATGCTTCTGAACAGAAGCATAACAAAACTAGGATTAAAAACCATGTCGGATTGACAGGAAAGGTTAAATCCTGTCACTATTGTGGGATGCTTGGACATATGATCGGACAATGTCAGGTCAAGAAGTCTATAAGCATATCCAATGCGATTCTCCCTAGGAACAAGTCACAATCTTATGGAACTGGCTTAAAGTGGGTTCCTATTGTAACTTAACTTGTTCTTAATCGTAGGTACGCTTGAAAACTAAAGTCAGGAAGGATGAGTGGTACTTGGACGGTGGGTGTTCTCGCTACATGACCGGGGATCCTTCTAAGTTTTCAAGCTTGAAGTTATAGAAAGGTGGTTCCGTGACATTTGGCGATGATAGCAAATGTTACATGAAAGGCATTGGAACTATCAGTAGTTCACAAACAATGCAGATAGACGATGTTCTGCTTGTTGCAGGATTAAAACATAGTCTATTAAGTGTGAGCCAACTCTGCGACCAGGGTTATGAAATGACCTTTAACGCAGAAGGATCTTCTAGATCTTTAGACGACAAAGTCTGCTTCGTTGCTGAATGAATAAAGAACGTCTACATCGTGTCTCAAGATAATCGTTTGTCTTCTGAGAAATGCCTTGTTTCCTACAAGAATGAAACAAATCTCTCGCATAGGAAATTGGGACATATCAATTTCCAATTATTGTTTAAGATTGCCAAAAAAGAGCTGGTATGAGGTTTACCGAAGCTATCTTTTGAAGAGAACAGCTTCTGTTAAGCATGTTCTTTGGAAAAACAAACCAGAGCTTCTTTTAAGAGCAAATGTTACATTTCCACTACAAAACCACTTGAACTTCTATACATGGACCTGTTTGGTCATACCAGAACACCGAGTGTGGGCCACAGACGTTATGCTATGGTAGTTGTGGATGATTACTCAAGATATACTTGGATAAGGTTCTTGGCTCATAAGAGTGATGCATTTAGTGCATTCAAAAGCCTCGTCACAAAGCTGCAAAATGAGAGAGGAACCTCTCTTAAAAGCTTAAGAACTGACCATGGTACATAATTTGAAAACCATGAGTTCAAGTCCTTCTGTGACATGAATGGCATAATACACACCTTCTCTGCTCCCTATACTCCACAACAGAATGGAGTAGCTGAGAGAATGAATCGAACTCTTCTTGATATGGCCAGAACGATGATGTGTGACAGCAAGATTCCACAGAATCTGTGGGCTGAGGCGATTAACACAACATGTTACGTGTCTAACCATGTACATGCACGAAAGACACTTGACAAAACTCTTTATGAGTTGTATAAGAGAACTCTTGTTATTGAGGGGTCTATTAATGTCATCATTAATGATTCTCAATATACAGAGGAACCTGTCTTATCAGACAGACCAAGTTCACAACTGTCTGCTGCTGGAGAACAGAAAGAGAGTGTTGTCCCTCTTAAGACTGAATCTACACAAATCCAGTCCGTTATTGGACAGGTTGCAAACTCTGAAACCACTTCAGAGAATCATGATTCTGAAGAAAATCTCTTGGACATAGTGCCCACTCTTTACAAGAAAAGACACCCCATGGAGCAAGTCATTGGGGATGTACATAAAGGGATACATACGAGACGTTCTGTGAATCTCTTCTGTGAACATTCTGCTTTTCTCTCCCAAAAGGAACCAAACAATATTGACGAAACACTTGTAGATCCTAACTGGATTATTGCCATGAAAGAAGAGCTTAATCAATTCGAACGAAACAAGGTCTAGAAGCTTGTTTAAAGATCGAAAGATCGTTCTGTTGTTGGAACCAAGTGGGTTTTCCGCAACAAGCTTGATGAATCAGGCTCTGTGGTGAGAAACAAGGCCAGACTAGTGGCCTAGGGGTATTCTCAGTCAGAAGGGATTGACTATGATGAGACATGCGCCCCTGTAGCGCGCCTTGAAGCTATTAGACTTCTGTTAGCTTATGCGTGTTACAATGATTTCAAGCAATTTCAGATGGATGTGAAAAACGCCTTTCTGAATGGTGAGATTAAGGAGGAAGTCTACGTAGATCAACCTCTAGGATTCGAGGATCCTAAAAAGCATGACCATGTTTATAAGCTTGATAAAGCTTTGTATGGTTTAAAACAAGCTCCCAGAGCTTGGTATGAAAGATTAAGCCAACTTCTTTTTGAAAAAAGGCTATAGAAAGGGAAAGGTTGATACAACTCTTTTCTTAAAAGAGCACGGAACCGCGCTTCTAGTAGTTCAGATCTATGTAGATGACATCTTCTTTGGATCCATGAATAATATATTGTGTAATGAGCATGACGGGAGAATTAACATTCTTTCTGGGCTTACAGATTCTCCAAACATCATAAGGTACTTTCATCTATCAAGAGAAGTACACTAAACAACTTCTGAAGAAATATGAGTTGAGTAACTCAAAACACTTGTCCACTCCCATGAGCATAAACGCTATTGTGGAGAAAGACGAAATAGGAAAGGATGCAGATCCCAGCCTCTACAAGAGCATGACAGGGTCCTTATTGTACCTTACTGCCTCCAGGCCTGACATTCTATTCAGTGTCTGCCTTTGTGCTAGATACCAATCAACACCAAAGGAGTCTCATTTAACTCATGTTAAGAGGATATTTCGATATCTTTCTAGGACCACAAATCTAGGGCTTTGGTATTCCAAGAGATCACTATTTGATCTTGTAGGGTACTCCGACGTAGTATTTAATGGTTGCAAAATCGATCGGAAGAGTACTTCTGGAACTTGCCAATTGCTTGGATATATGCTCGTATCTTGGCACTCAAAGAAGCAAGCTTCTGTTGCATTATCAATAACAAAGGCAGAATATGTTGCAGTAGCGAGTTGCTGTGCACAGCTTTTGTGGATGTGTCAACAACTATGGTTTCAAGTTTGACAATATTCCGATATAGTGTGATAACACAAGTGCCATAAATCTGACCAAGAATCCTGTTAAGCATTCAAGGTCTAAACATATAGAACTAAGACATCATTTCATTCGAGATCATGTTCAGAATGGTTCTATTGCTGTGGAATATGTGAGCACAGAAGCACAGCTCGGTGATATTTTCACAAAGCCATTGAATTTTGAGAAATTCTAAAAATTAAGAACGAAATTAGGAATTTATTATCCCTTCTAAATGGATCTGATTGATCCTTGTTGCGTGCAAATCTGATGTTATGTGAAAATTTTAATTTTTAAAAATATTTCCATTTTTATTTATTTCTTGTGTTAAAATTCTCTTATTTTGATAATTGTTTCTTTCCAAAATTTTTCCCTCCTTATTTCTATTTTTAAACTAACCCTCTGCACAAACGCTTTCCCTCCCACCTGAAAACCTATCTTTTCCTTCTCTCCCACGTTTTCCAACCGGAGCTCTCCGTCCTATCTTCCAAACCCTAACTTCTCTTCTTTACTTCGTTCTCATGGCACCACGAACCAGGAATCTTCTCGCTGCTAAGGCCAAGGCAAGGCGCTCCGCTAGACTCAGCACTGAGTCCCTGTCCGACCGAAACTCTCAGGAGACCAAGTCTTCACTAGAGGGGAGCGACTCTGAGACTGTCAGTCTCTCGTCAAAAAGGGACGAAATCTAAGTCCCATCACTCTTCCCGAGAGTTCCATGGCTCTGGACACAGAGCAAGAGGTCAACCAGTCTTCCATCAAGGAGGACCCTCCTGCGCCAGAGGTTTCTGAACCAGAAATCGAGGACATGGAGACTTCTTCTCGAGGACAAGCTGAGAAGGAGGTTTCTACACCTCAGCGCGATAGCCCTCCTCCTGAGTCTCTCTCCCTGGCCATTGTGCCCTACGATGAGACTCTGCTTCCTCCTCCTCCTCCTCCTCCTCCTCCCTTTGGCTGTGAGCTCTCCTGTGGCTGCAGCAAAGGAGAGAGCGAAGGCACAGAAACGCCCATCTGCGGCACCGCAGAAGGAGAACGAGAGGTATTGCTCTGACCTTTACTCCTGAGATTGGGGAGATCGTTTCTGCTGAGAAAAGTAAGGCTGTGATGGATTGTTATGAGTTTCCTGCTAAAGATCTTGAGGACAGGAAAATTGTTCCCTGTCGATTCATAAAGTTTACTTTCTTCTCTGAGCATCTCTTGGGCAGTTAGAAAATCCGTGAGCTTTCCTTTGTCAACTTCTGTGAGCACAGAAGCCCTGTCTCTGCCTGTCTAGTTAAAGAATTCTATAGCCACACCACCTTTCATAGAGTGAACGGATCAAGTACATTAAAGTGGCAATAGAGGGAAACGTCTATGTTTTCTCTTTGCTTGATGTGTGCCAAGCTTTCAGTGCAAGATACCACTATCAGCTCGAGCTTCTGGGGCTCTCCAAATCAACTGCTTACCGGAGGATAACAGGGGCTGAAAAGCAAACCAAGTCTAGCGTCTACCTAGAGAGCACGCAGCTGCCTCTGGAGCTCCGCATCCTGCATCGTGCTGTTATGTACGGTCTCTACCCCCAGATTGGGAGCACAGATAGTATCATCACGAAGGACGCCATAATGATGGTGCATCTGCTGGAAGGACATCCCGTTAATCTGGGATCAATTGTCTTTGAGCACATGGAGAGATGCGCAACTCTGCCTCACAAGGGATTGCCCTACAGTCACATAATCATGAAGCTTCTGCAGATCTACTCATGTGATACAACTCCTAGGAGTGATGCAGACACCATCATTGTCGAGCCTTTCGATGGGACGACTCTTGATCAAATGGGCTATGTTTTTACAGGGACACAATGGATTCACATGAGGAGCAGGGGTGAACCATCCTCCTCAAAGGGAAAAAGTGTTGCTGCATCTTCTAAGCAAAAGACTCGGGCTAAAACCAATAAGCAGAAGAAGCTTGATACCAAGCAGAAGCACACTTATGAGGAATCCACTTCTGCTGATCCCAAAGAGTCTCGCAAGCTGGATAAGTGCATTGCCCAGCAAAAGGAGATTAAGACCCTGTTAACCAAGGTGCTGGTGGATCTTGCTAATCTCAAACGAATTGATGTGTTATATTCATATCATAACATATGAACAAACAGTAAGAACCGGCATTCTATTGAAAGATTTCGTTGAAATTGTTCGTTTGGTTGCATATATCAAGGGCAAGGATGGTGCATCCTTCTCTCTTGCTGGAGATGAAAGTGACTAACCAGTCCCCTTTGAGAACTAAAACCTCAAACTATGGCCCTGTTGTCTTAAAACTCACTCATTTACATTTTCTGCTTGCTTCTATTTTGATGACTTGCCTTTGGTTTTATGACAAGCATTACTTTTGATGATGCAAAAAAGGGGAGAAGTAGTCTTCTGGAGAATTCTTAGTTTTAGGACAGGTTTCTGCATTTTCTTTTTGTCTTGTGTCTCTCTGTGTGTTTGCAGGTCATGAAGACACTAAGGAGATTTCCTCAGTGTGTTGCAGGTCTCAGCAGAATTATTTTTTGCTTTGACGCCAGAACGATGCTTCTGGTTGAGATCAACTTGGGTTTGAGCAGAACTGCTTAAACTTAGGGGGAGTTAGAGAACTTTCTCTGCTCAAATTCTGTGCATGTGCGCACGCGCCTTTCCGGCCTAGCAGCGCGCGCTGGCGATTCGGGCAACCCGAGGATCCGGGCCCGCTCCCCCTGAGGCCCAGTCCGGTCGGCGTTATGGCTCGAACGCCGGACGCTGCGGAAAGGGGCCCCGGGTTGGGCCTTCCCTTGATTCGCGAACTGGTATGCGGGGCGTTTCCCCAACCGTCTCCAGTTCCCTGGAGGCGGCGAGCGAAAGGCTACGTTAAGGCCTCGCTCGCGAATTTCGGGGAGGGCCCAAGGAGCGGCTCGAGTAGCCGTTACCTCACCCCAAATGGCTCCGAAAAAAGGGTAGTGTGGTTTAGTTTTACTTTGGAAAACTTTTGTTCGGAGTCGCCACCGACTTAGTTAAAAATGTGTGATTTTAAGTCGGAAAAATCAGAGTTCTGGGTTCGGGGATTCCTATTTACTAACCTTAATGTTCTACCACATGCGAAAAGGGTGGCGATTTGTCCAAAAAATGTTTGACTTTTGATTGACGGGTATTGGGCCCGATCCAGGAGTGGGCCGGACTCTTATCGACGTTTTAACGGGCGTTGAACCCGAACTTAGGTTTATTTGATTAAAAATCAACATACGACATAAACCTAAAGCCTAAGTCATGCATGCAATCACAAGCAATTAACGAGATGAAAGAGGACGGGGAAGGGGCGGTGATTGCGGGCCTATGCACTTGGGCCCGCAATCCGTTACAAGTGGGCTTTTTAAATGAAATTCGGGGAGGCCCGCACCTCCCCTTTGTACCTTAGATTGAAGGTTGGGGCCGCTTTGTCTTCGAGCCCGCGGTTTTTTAGGCCGGGGTAGAACCACGCGGTTTGATACACGCGTCTTCGTGTGATCTTCGAAATTCCGAATTTGATCTTCCGAAGTTACATGCTCGTTTTGATCGGGAATGTGCATTTGGCGTAAATTGTCAGTGATGTCCGAGAAGTCCACCGTGTTTCACATGCAAAAAAAAAAGAGATGGACGTTAGTGATCCGCGTTAAGTAATAATTCACAAGAATATAATAAACTTAAGCAATTACGTAACAAGGATTTTTAAAAATGAATAGTCCAGATTGTGTTCAATTATAAGTTGTTAATGAAAATCGGAAGAGAATAATTGATTTTTTTTTAAAAAAAAAAACAAAACGATTCGTCAAAACCTATAATAATTTAATCAGAAACGGATTTATTAAAAAGGGAAATTTTCTTACCTTCGAAATTGAAGTGCCGTAACTCACAAAAAGGGGTGACCTTTCTCTTCACTCCGAAACCCCCGAATCAGATGTAGGTTGAAGCTGGTCGAATCGCCGTTGGTCAAGGAACGCAAAGCAACTTGTTTTGACGCTCCCCTGCTGATGGATTTACGTTCCCGAAGTTCCCCGAAGCCGTTGTGTTGAGGTTGGCACCGGAGGAAGGTCGCAATCTGCTGCTAGTCCCGGGAAGGTGAGAGCTTGCGATAGGAAGCCGCCTTGGGGCTGAAGCGCTCTAACGGAAGGACGGGAAACCATCAGGTCTGAAGGCGCCGGGGTGGAGAGGCAGATCCGGCTTCGGGAGGAGACTCCTCGGCGAATCTGGAGCCGGGGTCTGGAGGTGCTTTGGGGGGAGCCAAATTGGGGCAGGGATGACCGGGGAGGCGCCGGGGAGTTCGATCTGACGACGCCGGGAAGTGGGTTCGCTGTGGCTGCCGAAGAGGTCTGCTGGATCTGGAGGAGCTGGTTTCGCCGTCGCCGTGGAGCTGGAACGCCAGGAGGAGGGTGACGCTGTGGGCTCCAGGGGACGCCAGGGGGGTGGACCCGCAGCCGCCGTGCCTGGAGACGCCGAGGAGAGATGGGTTTCGAGCTCACGGCTGCCACGGTTTCTGGGAAGGTCGCCGGAGCTGCCGTGGGATTGCCGCTGCGAGTTTGGGGACGCCGAGGAGCCGAAGTCCACCACTGTGGGTTCAGGAACGCCGGGGAGAGGCTGCTGGTTGCCGTCGTAAATTCTGGGGACACTGGGAGTGGTTGTCCTGCCACTGTGAGCTCCGGGGACGCTGAAGGGAAGGCGATCCGCCGCCGCTAGGGCTTGGGGACACCGGAGGGAGGTTGTCCTGCTCCATGGTATGGATGGTTGTGCTGGATGAGATTTTAGCGGGGCTGCCACTGAGTTGCTGAAATGGGAACAACTTCAGGAAACGGAGGGCGCTGTGGGGAGAGCTTAAGAACCGCCGATGTCGAGGAGAGCCGAAAAGGGAAGGGAGCCGCCTTGGGGATTGCCTGCTGCCGGTTCTGTGATAGTCGAAGGGAGCATGAGAAGGAGGATCGTCTTGGGGCTGAGATAGGAAGAGGTGAGAGGAGGCGATCACGAGTCCCCCAGCGAGCTTGTGAACCTGTACACCGAAGAAAACAGTGAGAACAGAGGAGAAGGTATTCCTGAGACTGTGGCCACAGGAAGCTCGTATGTTTGGTTTCTATCAGGGAAGACAAGGCAGCCATCGACTGGACTCCAAAGAAGCTTCATGAGTTGCGGCTGTCGCCGAAGGATGTTGCTGATCGTGTAGCGCCTGAGAAGGTAAGGGCTGTCACTGCTTGGGGTATGACTCCTCGCTTGTGTTGCTGACTGTCCCGCTTTGGCTGGTCATCGAGGGGGGGGGTTCCCGTCGCTGACTCCTTCCTTACCTTGAGGAGGAGATGCGTGGAGCTGGAACGATGAAACGCGGCTATGGAAGTCCCTGTCGTTCGAAGAAGTGAGGACAGAAAGGAGCAAGACGATGGCTTCGTCAACCTCCTCCTCCTCCGAAAGAAAGAAAGATTGAATCCCCCCAGAAGAATTTGGTAAAATTTTTACTGTTTGATCGAACGTCCCCCCCCTTTGTCTGAAGGATTTTTCTTTCTTTTATATCCTCCTAGTCCATTCTCAGAACTCAGACCCTCGTTCCTTTCAATTTCGTTGGGTTTTGATTGGAATTCTCCCAATTCCATTAAGATTCAACGAAATTTTGTGTAATTAGTTTCTTTTGCCTTTTTGCAGGCATTAATGCGAAGATTTGGCCGTGCTTCTTCAGGGGATTTGGAGCACGGGAATGTCGGAAATTGCCCTGCAACAGATTCTTGTCAGGGAAAAGGTAAGTCTGATTTCTTTCCTTTGATTTGGGCTGCATTGTGGGCTTGGCAAATTAATGCGAACTGGGCTTGGTTTCCTTCTCTTCTTGTCTTGGGTCGGGATGTGTTTGGCTTTGTTTTGCCCAGCCTGCTTCCTTGGTTTGAGCTGGGTTTGAGTTTTCTTTGGGTTTGTTTCGGCCTTCCTCCTTGGATTTGGCTTAATCTGGGTTGGGTTGTGTTTATCTTGCCCAGCCCGTTTCCTTGGTTCAGGCTGGGTTTGTCTCTCACAGCCATCTTTTAGTTGTTGGCTGAATTTTCCGGATTACAGGCCTTGGTTTCTGACTGGGTTATCCTGATGCATGTATCAGGCTACCAGTATGTCCCTGCAAGCTTCCATCAGAACTACCGCTAACACCACTGAGCAGTCCATGTTGATGGCTCTGCGAATGTTTCAAAGATGTCAATGAGCTGCTTGAATTATTAGCTTTTTGATGACTTTGAACTTGTTGCAAAAGTTGTTGAAACTGATGCTGTTGTTGTAATCTGTTGTTGATGTGGCCACTGTTGAGTCTGCTGTTTGCTGAATCAGAAACTACTGCTGCTGGAACTGTTGCAGGGGTCCGGCGTAGTTGGTGTTGTGCAAACTGCACTCTGGTGGGCTGAACCGGATGAACATCCGCGACCATTGGTTGGGTGCTAGGCAGGTAAGTATGGTCTCCACGACTGGCTGGGGGTTTTGTTGCGTTTGCGATAATTGCTGGTGGTGCATTTGTGAATGCTCTGTGACTGCCATGGCGTTTGCACCTGCGGTAGCTGCTACGCCAGGTTTGTATGCGTGGTGTCAACTGCAAATTCTGTTGTGACGTCCCATTCTCTTCTGCTGTTGCTGAAACAATGCTTGCGATTGCAGATTGCGGTTTTGCAATTGCAAGGAATCTGGCTTCTGAAGCAATAGTAGCAGCACCTGTGGCTGGGTAACATCTCCTAAACAAGGTTTCTTTACCAACATTTCGCAATGCAATTACAGGAGCTGATGTAAACTCTCCTTCCTCTAGCGTTTGCAAATGATCTTGCTGCGTCGAATCCATAGGGAGCAACACTGCCAGGAGGAGCTGAGAAACGGAGAAGGAATACATTGCCGCAAGGCCAGGTGGTCCTCCGCCGACGTAGGGGGCGCTGAGATTATTGGGGTTGGATGCTGGTCCGCTGATTTCACCGAAGGTAGAGGTCGGCTGTCAGCTGGGCTTGGGCGGACGGTTCTGTTGCCGCTATCACTTGTCGACGAGTAGGCTACTGTAGTAATTGTTATGTGGCCATATCCCTTGTTATTTGGGGGAATTTGTCTGCTGTAATTGGTTAACGATCTTGTCGGCGGGTTCTTTTCTTAATTTATGTGAAGTTCGTCCACAATGAAATTTTAAACGGTTGCATTGTGTTTATTTGAGGTATTACAGTTTGCTCCTCCTTGGGAGAGAATCTGGAAAGATTCTCTCGCAAGGATATCATGAATACCTCAAATAATATTTCAGGGGCGTTTATGGCCAGCCTGCGTCCTAACAATTCATCAAGAAAATTATTAGCCGTGACGAAAACAAAAGTAGCTAAATATACATGCACATTACGCTTCATTTTGTTTTCCCTTTAGAAGCATGTTTCTAAGCGAGAGTAGAGAAGATTTTCTTGATTTCTCTCGTGTTTTACTCTCATTTCGAAAGCCATTTCAGTTGGATTTCGGAATTCGTTTGACTTGGATGCTCATGTATCGGTCGAAGGAGTCTTTATTCGGGTTATAATGTGGCTTTGGCGAAAGGCTTTTAGATTGAAAGTTTAAATCAGTCGTTTGAAAGAAGGAGTCTAAGGACCTCATTGAAAGCTATTGGATCGTAGAGGTTCCACCATTCAAGCAAATTCTCCATCCTTTAGCTCACTGGTTGATGTGTTTTGTTGGGGATGAACAGTCGGCTTACTAGTAGATGTGGATAATCCACTTTGGGGAATGTTTTGTCTTCGACCCGTTTGATGAGTAGCACCTTTGCTTTTACGACCTGCAATGTCGGTCCTGGTGCTTCATTTTTGCTCTTTTGATTTTTTTTTATCTTGCGCTCTCTCTTAAAGACTTTGGTCTTTGCGCTAATTCTTTCTTTTCTTTACTGGATCAAAGGGATTTGCCCCGCTTTATTTTCTGACAATCTCCTTTCGAACTTGTATTCTTGAGAAGCCTTCTGAGATGCTCGATCATTAGGAACGACTCAACTGGTAAGCTTAACTGTCGATGGTGCATCTTCGCTTGAATCTTAAGGAAGTGTAGCCTCTATGACCCGTTGCTTCCGGTCTCTAGCTACAGGATCTCCATTTTAACCTCGATGTGAGGCGGTCCTTGGACTTGTTAGGTGTAGTGTGTATAGAAACTTCAACTTTGGCTCGAAAGGGGCTAGCAATGGTTGATGTTTTGTGTTTGGGATAGAGAAGAAATGCTCGATCTCATCCCGGTTTAGAGCATCTTTTGTCAAAGGATTCGTTATCCGCCTGAACGCTCGTGTATGAATCCTCGCAGTGTTTGCGCTCATCACTCTAGGTGAGTGTTTAGGAATAGGCTTGCCTTCTCCACTCTCGCTCAGAAACATTTTTTATTAAAGATTAGTTTCGAATTGTATGCAAATGAGCACACAAATGCTTTAGAAATAAACGGGTTTAGGTACTCAAACCTCTGCAGTGCTCTTGTGCACTTTCGTATTCTAATTTCTTTTAAATTATACCTGGAACGGCTTCCACCCGACCACCCTCGCCGTTGCCCAGGAGTTTGTACCGTGCTGTGTGGATGTCCATGCGCCTACACAGTTGACAACAGACAAAGACGAAGTTAGCTCATGTACTTCGACTCTTGCTTGGGGAGTTAGTGAAGTAAAATTTCCACTGGGGAGATGAGATGGATATGTCCGTCTCAATGATAGTTGAGGAATGCGACACATGTAATCAACTCCAGCTTGAATGAAGGTAGGACTCCAGCTGGGGAAACGGAGATATGACTCCATCTAGGGAAACATAAGAAATTTTGTTGGAGAGCAGTGTAGATGATACTCCATTTTGGTATGATCATCTTTGGGGACGACAAAGGCAATTTCGAAGCTTTGGTTCGAAATTTTCCACCCAACCGCCCACGCCTTTGTCTGTAATGTGGGATGTTCATGTACCTACATCAAGCAAAGGACAGACAACAAGTGAGCTCATGTAACTTGTTTCTTTTTAAAGTAAGAATGAAGTTTGTTCATGTAACTTCATTTGTAATGAAAGGTGAAGTAGAGTTTTTGTACTTCCCTTTTTCTATGTGTTTCGTCATTGCGTCTTTGTCCGTAGGAATCGAAGGATTGACGATGTAGTTACTCTTGCTTGACGTCCGTTGTGTAAGGAAGCTCATGTACCTATCAAACAGATGACGAGAAACAAGTGAGTTCGTGCGACTTGTTATGTTAGAGTAAGAGTGAAGTTTGCTTGTGTAACTTCATTTGTAAGAAAGGCAAAGTAGAGTTTTGGTACTTCCCTTTTGTATGATTTCGTCATTGCGTCTTCGTCCGATGGAGTCGAAGGATTGACGAAATTGTTCCAAGACTTTGGCTTGAAGCTTTGCCGCCCTGCCACCCTCGCCTTTGCCATAGGAGTTTTGTACCATTCGTGTGAGGAGCTCTTGTACCTGCCCACAAGACAAAGGACGTAAACGAAATGTGTTCCTGTAATTTCGCTTAACTTGAATGAGGAGAAGAATGATTGTGTATTTCTCCCTTTTCCCTGATGTCAGTGTTCTTTATCCTGAGTGATTCTTTGAGGTGTAAAAGAACTCAGCTGACGGATATCGTCTCATAAGTCTGACTTGAGATCTGGATACCATTCAGGTGTAATAGCGTCGGAGAGCATCTGCATTAATTGCTTGTGGCAGTTCTCCTCCATCCATTCTTGCTAAGATGGTTGCCCCTCCTGAGAAGGCGTGCTTGACGACGAACGGTCCTTCGTAGTTTGGAGCGAATTTTCCTCGTGGATCCTTGATATTCGGTAGGATTCTTTTAAGAACGAGGTCACCTGGTCTATACCTAATTGGCTTGACCTTTTTGTTGAATGCTCTAGACATGCGTTGTTGGTAGCATTGCATATGGTGAGCTGCGGCAAGTCGTTTCTCATCAATGAAGTCGAGGTGGGCGAGTTGATGATTGCCCTTCTCTTCTTCTGTCATGTTGCTTTGGGATGATATCCTGAGAGTCGGCAATTTAACCTCTGCTAGAATGACCGCTTGAGTGCCGTAGACTAGCTCGAAGGGAGTTGCCCCAGTCGAAGTGCGCATCATCGTTCTGTAGGCGAGTAACGCGAAAGGGAGCTTCTCATGCCAATCGCGATAGGTAATTGATGTCTTCTAAAGAATCTTCTTCATATTTTTGTTGGCAGCTTCGACATCACCGTTCATTTGTGGACGGTACGGTGAAGAATTGAGATGTTTTATCCGGAATTCCACGCAAAGGGATTCCATTAGTTTGCTGTTGAAGTTTGAACCATTGTCTGTGACCAATAGCTCTGGAACTCCATATCTGGCGATGATGTTTGCTCTCATGAAACGCACAACATTGTTTGCTGTGACTTCTTTGAAGGATTGTGCTTCGATCCATTTGGTGAAGTAGTCGATTGCGACCAGCAAGAACCGGTGCCCGTTAGATGCTTTGGGATTGATGGGCCCGATTACGTCCATGCCCCACATTGAGAATGGCCATGGTTCAAATAGTGGGTAAAGTCTTGTTGGAGGCACATGTACCTTGTCGCTGTAAATTTGACACTTGTGACATGCTTTGACATATTTGATGCAATCGGCTTCCATTGTAAGCCAATAATACCCCTGTCGCATGATCTTCTGGGCTAGAGCGTATCCGTTCATGTGCGGTCCGCAAACCCCTTCATGGACTTCGACAATGAGGGCGTCTGCTTCTTGCTTGGTGACGCATCGCATGAGAGCCGTCGTGAAGGACTTCTTGTATAATGTATCCCCGTCTAGGAAATAGCTTCTTGTTATCCTCCGTATGAATTTGCGTTCTTTTCCTGTGCTGTTTTGGGGAAATCCTCCTGATTGCAAATGATTCTTGATGTCCGTGAACCACGGTAGAGAATCTTCTGGCTGACTTTGTTCAATGTGCATGCAGCTTGGATCGTCTGCGATATTGATGCGTAGAGGCTCGATGTCCATTTCTCCAGCTAACGGGATCATCGATGCAAGCACTGCAAGAGCATCAGCAAATCGGTTATCAGTTCGTGGGAGATAATTGAATTCAATGTCGGTAAATTGTCGGATTAGTGTTTGTAGATAATCCTGATATGGAATGAGCTTTGGGTCTCGAGTGCGCCATGCTCCGTTTGTTTGGGAGATGATGAGTGTCGAATCTCCATGAACGTCGAGGAGTTTAACCCGCATGTCGAGTGCGCGAAGTAGGCCGAGGATGCACGCTTCATACTCGGCTATGTTGTTCGTACAGGGAAAAGTGACCTTGGCCGCTGTTGGGTAATACTGTCCATCTGGGGAGATTACAACAGCTCCTATCCCTGATCCTGAGGAGTTAACTGCACCATCAAAGTACATCTTCCATCTTGGTTCTTGTTCCATGAGTAGGATGTTCTCGTCCGGCAGTCCGATTTCCAGAGATGAATTATCTGTTCCTGGATATTCGGCGATATGATCAGCGATCGTTCTCCCCTTCACTGACTTCGTGGAGTGGAATCGAATGTCGAACTCGGCAAGTTGTAATTGCCACTTAGAGACTCTTCCCATCAATGTTGGCTTGTCGAAGAGATATTTGAGTGGATCATTCTCGGACACTAACAGGATCTCGTAGTGCAGAGTATACTGTCGGAGTCGGTGGAGGACCCAAATGAGTGCACAACATGTACGCTCGGAAGTGGTGTACCGAGACTCGCAGTCTGTAAATTTCTTGCTGAGATAGTAAATCGCGTGCTCCTTGGCGCCTGGCAGTTGTTGGGCGAGCATGGCTCCGAATGATTCTTCTCTGACTGTGAGGTAGAGTGTGAGGGGATGCCCCGGCTTTGGCGGGATGAGAACTGGTGGTTCTATCAGATATGTCTTTATCTGTTCGAATGCAACTTTACAATCATCATCCCACTCGAACTTGACGTCCTTCCTCAGTTTCTTGAATAGGGGTTTGCATGTGTCAGCTAGGTTGGAAATGAACCGTCCGATGTAGTTAACGCGTCCCATGAAGCCGCGGATCTCTTTGACTGACCTTGGAGCTGGGAGATCACGAATCGCTTTGATTTTATTGGGGTCAATCTCAATGCCTCTGTTGCTGACAACGAAACCAAGAAGTTTGCCTGAAGTCGCTCCAAATACGCATTTGGCGGGATTGAGGCGAGGCTTGTACTTGCGAAGCCGTTCGAATAGCTTTCGGAGAACGACTGTGTGGCTTTCATCTTCCTTGGACTTGGCGATCATGTCGTCAACGTAGACTTCAATCTCGCGATGCATCATGTCGTGAAAAAGGACCACCATAGCACGTTGGTAGGTTGCCCCGGCATTCTTGAGCCCGAAGGGCATGACCCGATAGCAAAACGTGCCCCAGGGTGTCGTGAAGGTTGTCTTCTCTTTGTCTTCTTCGGCCATGCGAATCTGGTTATAACCAGAGAATCCGTCCATGAAAGAGAATCTGTTGAATCCGGCGGTGTTGTCCACCAGTAGATCGATGTGCGGGAGTGGAAAGTCGTCCTTGGGACTTGCTTTGTTGAGGTCGCGATAGTCGACGCAGACTCGGACCTTCCCGTTCTTTTTGATGATCGGGACTATGTTGGCAACCCATTGCGGATAGGTAGCCACTTCGATAAAGTTGACTTTGAGCAGCTTATCCACTTCTTCCTTGATGGCAAGGGCTAGCTCGGGCTTGTATCGACGTTGTTTTTGCTTTACAGGATGAACCGACGGATCTGTGGGGATTTTGTGCTCCACAATTTCTGAATCTAATCCCGGCATGTCCGTGTATGACCAAGCAAAGACGTCAGAGAATTCCTTTAGCAGGTTGACGATGTCTTCAGTTTCATCCTTTGACAAGTCTGCGCCGATGAACAATTCCTTGGGGTCATCTTGGGTTCCGATGTTGATTGAAATCGGCTTTTGCAGTGTGATGTCCTTCGGTTCTTCATGTCGTTGAAGACCTTGTTCCAATCCGTAATATCCGTCCAGGGACTTGGGATCGTCAACTGCTTCTCCGTCTTGTTCAGAGGTTTTCTCGGGTACTCCTGAAGCGCCGTTCCTGAAAAGGAGAAGAAATTAAAGTAATGTATCCAAACGAAATATTCGGAATATCGTTTCATGCGACAATTCATAACAAGACACGCGCTTTTGACCAAAAGAAAATGTTGTGGGATCAGGACTCAGCGGGTCCCTCGTCGTTTCCTCGGATTCGCCCTGATCATCAGCGGCCCGATCCCACAAACGCCCTAGGTATTGCCTAGGGGTCGCGTTACATAAAGACGACCTTGCTAGTCCGCGACCAGAATGTAGCAAGGTAACCTACTCTATCTATCTAAGTGCAGAAAAGTAAAGATGGAAAGTTTCACCCGTCGAGAGGCATGTCTGGCTCGGCCGGGATCGACGCTTCCATCATACAAACTTCTTCCTCGGACTCTTGTGTCCTTGTCTTCTCGTCCTGTTTCTCCTCCACTTCTTCGCTCGTAGTGGGAGAATCCACACGCCTGCTCGGAGGAGGCGCTTCAAGCCTTGGAGGCGTCCTGGGCGGTATTGGCACGTGTGGAGCTCGAAAAGGCGGTGCTCTGGCTTGCTGAACATATGCCGGTATCTGATCCCAGGGAATGGCGAAGTCATAAGGTATGAAACGAGCCCGTCTGCGAGGTCGACGCCTATGACCTTGCCCCAAATTCACTTGGATGATGTTGACATGTTCAACGATCGTCCGCTCGCCGTTGACCTCCTCGTCATTCTGGATCTTCACGTTTTCCAGTTTCTCCGATAGTATTTTACCCTCCATTGTCGCCGTAGATGAACGGACGAAACGGATAGCCGACTTGCTGCTAGTGTGATTGCCCTGTTTGCGCCGCGCTTTGACTGTGAATCCGAGTCCACTAGTCCCTGTAGGGGCTGGGATAGTGATCGGATAAATCATTCATTGTCCTCTGATTCCGAGTCCTTGGCCCGGTTGATACCCATGTCGGAGGAACTCCTTCGCAGCGCTGATGTTGCCCCATGTCATCAGGGGATCAGATTTGTAGTCGCGCCTCACCATGTTGACCAACTCCAGGGTCTGTGTTGTTGACGGCTCTTCGGTTGGCTCTCCCACGTATGGCATGTCAATCTCGTGGCAGAGCTCCATTGAATGTTCTCCCCGGACTGTGATGAGCTTGCCATCTGAGGAAAATCGAACCATCTGGTGTAGCGTCGAAGGAACTGCCCCGGCTTGATGAATCCATGGACGCCCCAGCAACATGTTGAAGGACCCTGCAGTCTCCAGAATCTGAAACTGGGTAGAGAATAAGGTTGGCCCAACTTTGATTTCCAACGTGACTTCGCCATGGGCCTGTCGCTTCGCGCCGTCGAAGGCCCGAATAGTTAAGTTGGATTGAGAAAGCTTCTCCAAGTTGATGTTAAGCTTTTGAGCTACCGCCAATGGGATGATATTAACCCCCGATCCGCCATCAATGAGAACCTTGGAGATGGTGGTTTCACGACACTTGAGCGTGATGAAGAGAGCATTGTTGTGATCCTGCCCCTGCTCCAGTAGATCATCTTCTGAGAAGTTAATTACCTTGTTCGCCAGCATGCTGCTCATGTACGCATCCAACGCGGCGACTTCGACCTGCTATGGCACATGTACCTCGGCTAGAAACTTCTCTAACATCTCCCTGTGCTTGTCAGAGGAGTGGATGAGGTCGAACAAGGAAATCTGGGCTGGTTGTTTTCGGAGCTGCTCGACTATATCGTAGTCGCTTCCCTTCACCGTATAAATCACCTTGCGGATTTGCTCGTTTGAAGGCGCCTTGGGCTTCGAAGATTCGGCTGGGGATGAGGCTTCAGGAGCTGGCACCACTCTTCCGGAGCGGGTGATTAATTCTACTTCTGAGCTGAGAGGCGTGCAGGTGGGTCCCATCACGACCGGAATCCTTGGTTCTGTCGTTGGCGATGATTCTGCTTGACACGCTTCAGGCTGCGCAGATCCCAACGAAACATAGACGTACGGCGTCCTTGGTCGCCGAGGGCGAACCAATGTAAACCCGTCAGGTAAGACGGTGGGGTGAACTCTTCTGCTAGACTGGGGCGCACGACCTCTTCCTCGACCTCGGCTGCGGCCTCGGCCTCGACCACGACCGGTGCTCACGACATTGACACTCCTTGGTTGTGCATAGTTATATTCATACATGTTCACCTCTTCTTCATGTTCAGCCAAAACTGAGAAGGAATTTACCCCGATGTAATTTACATGCTCGGGAAGAGGATTGCTCTTAACATTTGGGGCAGCTGCAGGCGCAGAGAATGTAATAGCCCCTTCATCCAACAGGTTTTGAATCTTGAACTTCAAGGTAATACAATCCTTGGTGTCGTGCCCCATTGCCCCGGAATGATACTGGCAAACCGCCTTGGGGTTATAGCCGAAGGATGAAGGGTTGGTCGCCTTGGCTTCCACGGGTTTGATAAAGCCCATATCTCTTAAGCGGACGAACATGACATCCAATGGATCTGGTGTTGGAGTCAAGTCCTCGAGTCTACGCCGGGGGCGCTCTGGTTGTGCAGGCCTTGGCTGCTGTTGTCCCACCATGTTGACCGGGGGTCTGAAGCGAGTTGCAGCCGGGGCTGGAGGTCTGAGTGCGGCTGCTACATAAGTCCTTGGCGCGTACGAAGTTGGTGGTGGAGTTGCCCTCATCGACTGCCTATTCTGCTCAGCAGTTGCAATAAGCTCTTTGGGCTTGGGCTTCAATGCCGGTTTTGCCGAAGGGGAAGGGATCAGCCCTTCTCGGTTTACTCCGTCAAGCTTGTCTGCGTTGATGACTGCCTGAGCGAAGGTGGAGAATGTCTGCCCGATCATGTAGGGCATGTACTCACGTGGGAGCAACTGCATGAATTCATCGATGAGCTCCCTCTCCGTTAGTGCCGGCTTGATCTGAGACGCAATGTGCCTAAACCGGTAGGCGAACTGCTTGACGTCTTCGGTGCGGTATCTCTTCAGTTTCCGCAAATCCGAGATTGTTGGCGCCATTTCTACATTGAAGCTGTAGTAGTTGAGGAAGTCAAGAGCTAGGTCTTTGAATGTCGCGTACTGGCTGACATCTTTGGTGTAGTACCAGTGCAGCGCTGATTCCGCCAAGCTTTCTTGGAACATGGCAATGCGAAATTTGTCATCTGCTGGATATACTGCCATCTTGTGGCAGAAGTGCTTGAGATGTAGGTCCGGGCAGCCATTCCCACGGAACTTCTCGAATTCAGGCATCTTGAACTTTGGTGGGACTTGTAATTGAGGGATCTGGAAGTTGGCGTACTCCCAATTGTGTGTCCGATACCCTTGGATGGCGTTTAGGCGCTCTTCTAATTTCGCCATGCGGCGAGCCTCCTCTTGCTGCATTGAGGCAATCCTAGCCTCGAGTCTTGTCTCGAAAGCGCTAGCCTGTTGTTGTTCGCCAAACAGCTCGTCGACGATTGCCGCATTGCGGGTTCGCGGGCTTGGCAAGGCAGGTTCCACATGCGGAACTGAAGGGGTGGCAATTGGCGGAGGGATTCTGAAAGGAGGAGGTGTGGAGGTTGTTTGGACATGGGGAGTTGGCCCGAATGTCATTGGAGGGTAGGGAGTTGGCCCTTGGGATGTTGGCTGAGGGTAGTATGGAGGTAAATAAGGTTGAGGCATAGGAAGAGAAAGGGGTGGCCCACGCATGTATGGGTTATATAAGGATGCTACACTCGTGGAGGTAGCGGATCCGGGCATGACCGGGTTGTGGGAAGGCATAGTGTTTGATGGGTTATAAGTAGGCAGAGTATTTGACGAAGTGTTTAGGCTAGGATGGGATGGGTATGGTGGTGCTTGAGGTCCTGGCATGACAGGAGGAAGGTGTGGGTTTTGGGAGGAGGCAGGAGCAGGTGTGGCTGCTGACTGTCGTTGGAGGAGTTCTGCCATCATTGCCTTCAGGGAAGAGAGTTCGGCTGTGAGAGACTCCACCTTGTCCCCCAATGAGGGACTACCGGCGCCTTGGGCTGGCATGTCTGGTGTTGAATTGAAGGGAGCTGCAGGTAACATCACTGATGGCGCTGCAGATGCAACCAACGGTGGGAGGTACAGTGGCGAGGTTCTCCCATCTGAGGGTTGCCCGACAGCGAGTATAGTCTGGGGCAACGGCGGGAAGGCAGAGATCGGGAATGGTGAGGCAGACTCTATCGAAGCTGAGAATTCGATGGCGGGAAGTGGTGGGAGAACTGCGATGGTGACTCCAGCGGTCGAGGCTACTTCTTCCGCTGCCGGGGACACGATCATGGGAGTTGGCGGTGGTCCTGCTGAAGCTTCAGCCATCACTGCCCGGATGGTACGGTATCTTGGACGCTTTCGGTATGGAGCAATTGCTCAGTACCTTGGTGGAGAAAGGAGAATTCGATTAGCATCAAGCAGTGATACTATGGATGCATGACATGTAGTGATGCATGAGATGTCTAATGTAGGGATTGGATTGTTGTCACTCGAATTTAACCCCGAAAGAAGGGAAACGAATTAGATAGATGGCAATAAGTTCGACATCGTCATAAAAAAGGTAAATACAATCGACTGAAAAGAAAGATAGAACGGGCGCGCAGGCCCGGTAGCCGCATGGAGACGTCGTCGGTCAGGTGCGATCCCACAGAGCATGACGCTTCCTCCAGAAATGCTGGGACTGGGCTGCACGATCCTCCTCATCAAGCTCTGGTGGAAGCTCGCGGATCTCTTCCGTGAGTGTCATCCATATGCGGGAGATGTGCGCGATTACCCTCTGGAGTGACGCCTTGACCACCTTGTCGTCGAGGCTGAGGGGTCGGAAGAGCTGCTGCGGGGGTGCCCTAGTCCTCGGAGTCAACCCCAGCTGATGTCGAACTTGGAATGGCGCGTAGTAGGAGGTGCCTCCGAACCCCATGATCGGAATGAAGTGCCCGTCCATCGATGAGGTGATGGCGTCATCCGTGTCGAAGCAGGGGGCTCTCTGATAGAAGTCAGCAGGCTCCAGAGACCGGAACAGAGCGTCCACTCCAACGAAAGCGCGTGCAGGCAGGCGGGCACGCTTCACGATGCGGGCGAGCAACCCCGGTGTGTGCTCCCTAGTGAAGGCTTCTCCCGTGATCCCGAGATGGGTGTAGAACCATACTTGCAGCAGGGACGGGCAGAAAGTCATCCGGTGATTGCGGACTCCTCGCTTGGCTTCGAGCACAATGTTGGTAAGGCTGAAGTTGGTTTCTCCAATGAGGTTGGGAAGGAATGGAGCGCCTTCGAGTATGGCCTTAGTGATGTAGACCACCCGCCTGTTGATTGTCTTCTCGTTCTGCGGGTAGAGTATCGTCCCGACGAACAGCAGGATGAACGCTCGTGCTGATCCTTGGCCTTCTCCTATGCTCGGGTTGTATGGCACGAGTTGCAGATCGACGACGTCTTTGATGCTGAGATCCCCTTGGGAGTTGAAGAGCCCGAGTACACTTGCTGATGATATCTGAAGAAGCTTCGCTATGTACTCCTTCGGTTTGTCGATCCGAGGCAGGGGCAGTATTCCTGCGCGGTGGTCATCTCGGCGAGGTTGATGTACTCCTCGTAGAGCGGCGCCAACTTCAAGTCCCCGAAGCGAAAGACGAAGGCGTCTGGGTCCCACCGTGCTACTAGATTTTGTAGGAGGGCCCAATCCAGCTCCAGGTGAATGAGGTGGAAGAGCCCTTTGAGCTTGGACTGCACGAACTCCCGCTCGGACGGCCTCAGCAATGGCAACCACCGGTGGAGGTGATGAGCGTCAGGCATATTCTTTTGTCGCAGCGAGATGGGCTCCATGAGGTTTTCCTGCATAATAGGGTGTCATTCGAGGATGATAACATTCCAATCCCTAACCCTAGTATGGTATGATTCGACACACGATTTATGTAATCATGCTCAAGTAAAAATGGAATGTATGATATTACAAGAGTAATCGTGAATTGGAATGCATTCATACGATTATGAATGTGTATGGATGCATTAAAGCGGTAAAAGGAGTTAGGGAAGGGAGAAAAGGAATTTGGAAAACCCCCCTGTGACCAACCCAAACCGCTGCAAAATGAACAGATTTAGGTCACAGTTTATTGCATACAAAACATACCTGCCCTGTCCCTGCACGAGTAACAGGCACTTAGTAACAGACAAATGCACGTGCGGCGTCTGGTACCTGTAGTGGGCAAGCAATTTCTAGACTCGGATGGAGGTTTCTAAGACCTCCCTCGGACTAAGGGAGGCGGGTCCCGGTCCATAGCCTACAAGCCGCAGGAAGCAGCGAGGCCGTGCCTTTCGGTGACCCCCTAAAGATCCTAATCCCGGGTATAGGGATTTACCTATATATGCCTAGGAAAGCGAATAAACGAACACAAACAGGAGATCAAACAAAGGGCATCGAGCCAATCAATTACATGCGCAAACAAGTAACTCCCCTCCGCATGTGGTAAAAAGGTTTTCGGTAGGAATCCACATGCGGAGATCCCCAGCGGAGTCGCCATCCGGGATGTACGCACGCGCCCTTCCGGCCTAGCGGCGCGCGCGACGGCGGTTCCGGCTAGCCCGAGGATCCGGGCCCGCTCCCCGAGGCCCAATCCGGTCGGCGTTACGGCTCGAACGCCGGACGTTGCGGAAAGGGGCCCCGGGTTGGGCCTTCCCTTGATTCGCGAACGGGTCTGCAAGGCGTTTCGCCAACCGTCTCCAGTTCCCTGGAGGCGGCGAGCGAAAGGCTGCGTTAAGGCCTCGCTCGCGAATTTCAGGGAGGGCCCATGGAGCGGCTCGAGTAACCGTCACCTCAGCCCAAATGGCTCCGAAAAAAGGGGTAGTGGGATTTAGTTTTACTTTGGAAAAAACTTTTGTTCGGAGTCGCCACCGACTTAGTTAAAAATATGATTTTAAGTCGGAAAAATCAGAGTCTTGGTTCGGGGATTCCTATTTACTAACCTTAGTATCCTACCACATGCGAAAAGGGTGGCGATTTGTCCAAAAAAAGAGTTAGCTTTTGATTGACGGGTATTGGGCCCGATCCAGGAGTGGGCCGGACTCTTATCGACGTTTTAACGGGCGTTGAACCCGAACTTAGGTTTATTTGATTAAAAATCAACATACGACATAAACCTAAAGCCTAAGTCATGCATGCAATCACAAGCAATTAACGAGATGAAAGAGGACGGGGAAGGGGCGGTGATTGCGGGCCTATGCACTTGGGCTCGCAATCCGTTACAAGTGGGCTTTTTAAAATGAAATTCGGGGAGGCCCGCACCTCCCCTTTATACCTTATATTGAAGGTTGGGGCCGCTTTGTCTTCGAGCCCGCGGTTTTTTAGGCCGGGGTAGAACCACGCGGTTTGATACACGCGTCTTCGTGTGATCTTCGAAATTCCGAATTTGATCTTCCGAAGTTACATGCTCGTTTTGATCGGGAATGTGCATTTGGTGTAAATTGTCAGTGATGTCCGAGAAGTCCACCGTGTTTTACATGCAAAACAAAAAGAGATGGACGTTAGTGATCCGCGTTAAGTAATAATTCACAAGAATATAATAAACTTAAGCAATTACGTAACAAGGATTTTTAAAAATGAATAGTCCAGATTGTGTTCAATTATAAGTTGTTAATGAAAATCGGAAGAGAATAATTGATTTTAAAAAAAAAAACAAAACGATTCGTCAAAACCTATAATAATTTAATCAGAAATGGATTTATTAAAAAGGGAAATTTTCTTACCTTCGAAACTGAAGTGCCGTAACTCACAAAAAGGGATGACCTTTCTCTTCACTCCGAAACCCCCGAATCAGATGTAGGTTGAAGCTGGTCGAATCGCCGTTGGTCAAGGAACGCAAAGGAACTTGTTTTGACGCTCCCCTGCTGATGGATTTACGTTCCCGAAGTTCCCCGAAGCCGTTGTGTTGAGGTTGGCACCGGAGGAAGGTCGCAATCTGCTGCTAGTCCCGGGAAGGTGAGAGCTTGCGATAGGAAGCCGCCTTGGGGCTGAAGCGCTCTAACGGAAGGACGGGAAACCATCAGGCCTGAAGGCGCCGGGGTGGAGAGGCAGATCCGGCTTCGGGAGGAGACTCCTCGGCGAATCTGGAGCCGGGGTCTGGAGGTGCTTTGGGGGGAGCCAAATTGGGGCGGGGATGACCGGGGAGGCGCCGGGGAGTTCGATATGACGACGCCGAGAAGTGGGTTCGCTGTGGCTACCGGAGAGGTCTGCTGGATCTGGAGGAGTTGGTTTCGCCGTCGCCGTGGAGCTGGAACGCCAGGAGGAGGGTGACGCTGTGGGCTCCAGGGGACGCCAGGGGGGTGGACCCGCAGCCGCCGTGCCTGGAGACGCCGAGGAGAGATGGGTTTCGAGCTCACGGCTGCCACGGTTTCTGGGAAGGTCGCCGGAGCTGCCGTGGGACTGCCGCCGCGAGTTTGGGGACGCCGAGGAGCCGAAGTCCACCACTGTGGGTTCAGGAACGCCGGGGAGAGGCTGCTGGTTGCCGTCGTAAATTCTGGGGACACTGGGAGTGGTTGTCCTGCCACTGTGAGCTCCGGGGACGCTGAAGGGAAGGCGATCCGCCGCCGCTAGGGCTTGGGGACACCGGAGGGAGGTTGTCCTGCTCCATGGTGCAGATGGTTGTGCTGGATGAGATTTTAGCGGGGCTGCCACTGAGTTGCTGAAATGGGAACAACTTCAGGAAATGGAGGGCGCTGTGGGGAGAGCTTAAGAACCGCCGATGTCGAGGAGAGCCGAAAAGGGAAGGGAGCCGCCTTGGGGATTGCCTGCTGCCGGTTCTGTGATAGTCGAAGGGAGCATGAGAAGGAGGATCGTCTTGGGGCTGAGATAAGAAGAGAGGAAAGGAGGCGATCACGAGTCCCCCAGCGAGCTTGTGAACCTGTACACCGAAGAAAACAGTGAGAACAGAGGAGAAGGTATTCCTGAGACTGTGGCCACAGGAAGCTCGTATGTTTGGTTTCTATCAGGGAAGACAAGGCAGCCATCGACTGGACTCCAAAGAAGCTTCATGAGTTGCGGCTGTCGCCGAAGGATGTTGCTGATCGTGTAGCGTCTGAGAAGGTAAGGGCTGTCACTGCTTGGGGTATGACTCCTCGCTTGTGTTGCTGACTGTCCCGCTTTGGCTGGTCATCGAGGGGGGGGGGTTCCCGTGGCTGACTCCTTCCTTACCTTGAGGAGGAGATGCGTGGAGCTGGAACGATGAAACGCGGCTATGGAAGTCCCTGTCGTTCGAAGAAGTGAGGACAGAAAGGAGCAAGACGATGGCTTCGTCAACCTCCTCCTCCTCCTCCGAAAGAAAGATTGAATCCCCCCAGAAGAATTTGGTAAAATTTTTACTGTTTGATCGAACGTCCCCTCCCTTTGTCTGAAGGATTTTTCTTTCTTTTATATCCTCCTAGTCCATTCTCAGAACTCAGACCCTCGTTCCTTTCAATTTCGTTGGGTTTTGATTGGAATTCTCCCAATTCCATTAAGATTCAACGAAATTTTGTGTAATTAGTTTCTTTTGCCTTTTTGCAGGCATTAATGCGAAGATTTGGCCGTGCTTCTTCAGGGGATTTGGAGCACGGGAATGTCGGAAATTGCCCTGCAACAGATTCTTGTCAGGGAAAAGGTAAGTCTGATTTCTTTCCTTTGATTTGGGCTGCATTGTGGGCTTGGCAAATTAATGCGAACTGGGCTTGGTTTCCTTCTCTTCTTGTCTTGGGTCGGGATGTGTTTGGCTTTGTTTTGCCCAGCCTGCTTCCTTGGTTTAGGCTGGGTTTGAGTTTTCTTTGGGTTTGTTTTGGCCTTCCTCCTTGGATTTGGCTTAAACTGAGTTGGGTGTGTTTATCTTGCCTAGCCCGTTTCCTTGGTTCAGGCTGGGTTTGTCTCCCATAGCCATCTTTTAGTTGTTGGCTGAATTCTCCGGATTACGGGCCTTGGTTTCTGACTGGGTTATCCTGATGCATGTAACAGGCTACCAGTATGTCCCTGCAAGCTTCCATCAGAACTACCGCTAACACCACTGAGCAGTCCATGTTGATGGCTCTGCGAATGTTTCAAAGATGTCAATGAGCTGCTTGAATTATTAGCTTTTTGATGACTTTGAACTTGTTGCAAAAGTTGTTGAAACTGATGCTGTAGTTGTCATCTGTTGTTGATGTGGCCACTGTTGAGTCTATTGTTTGCTGAATCAAAAACTACTGCTGCTGGAACTGTTGCAGGGGTTTCCGACGTAGTTGGTGTTGTGCAAACTGCACTCTGGTGGGCTGAACCGGATGAACATTTGCAACCATTGGTTGGGCGTCAGGCAGGTAAGTATGGTCTCCACGACTGGCTGGGAGTTTTGTTGCGTTTGCGATAATTGCTGGTGGTGCATTTGTGAATGCTCTGTGACAGCCATGGCGTTTGCACCTGCGGTAGCTGCTGCGCCAGGTTTGTATGCGATGTGCCGGGTTTGTATGCGTGGTGTCAACTGCAAATTCTGTTGTGACGTCCCATTCTCTTCTGCTGTTGCTAAAACAATGCTTGCGATTGCAGATTGCGTTCTTGCAATTGCAAGGAATCTGGCTTCTGAAGCAACAGTTGCAGCACCTGTGGCTGGGTAACATCTTCTAAACAAGGTTTCTTTACCAACATTTCGCAATGCAATTACAGGAGCTGATGTAAACTCTCCTTCCTCTAGCGTTTGCAAATGATCTTGCTGCGTGGAATCCATAGGGGGCAACACTGCCAGGAGGAGCTGAGAAACGGAGAAGGAATACATTGCCGCAATGCAACAAGAGCTGAAATTGATACAGGCCAGGTGTTCCTCCGCCGACGTAGGGGGCGCTGAGATTATTGGGGTTGGATGCTGGTCCGCTTATCTCACCGAAGGTAGAGGTCGGCTGTCAGCTGGGCTTGCCGCTATCACTTGTCGACGAGTAGGCTACTGTAGTAATTGTTAAGTGGCCATATCCCTTGTTATTTGGGGGGAATTTGTCTGCTGTAATTGGTTAACGTTCTTGTCGGCGGGTTCTTTTCTTAATTTATGTGAAGTTCGTCCACAACGAAATTTTAAACAGTTGCATTGTGTTTATTTGAGGTATTACAGTGCAGAATATCATTTCTGTGTGACTTTCGGAGCTCTGATCAAAGTTCGACTTAAGACTCACTCACCTGCTCAGGGAGAGCAATGACAGAACAATACTTCTGTCTAGAGCGCTGATTTGATTAAATCATACAAATGCTCTGAACGATTAAGTTAATGAACATTAACTAATCTCAAAACGAAAGTTCATATCTGAACTAATAACTAGTTTAAGCTGGTAATAATTTCGATCGAAATTACTCCTCTTACATTCAGGGGGAGTTACTACATAAAGTAACTTCTGTGTCAACCTTCTCGCAACAAGGAAATCTGTAAGACCGTTTTACTCTTTAATTATCATTCACCAGATGTGCATGGTTTTGACATCATCAAAAAGGGGGAGATTGTTGATATAATCTGGTTTTGATTATGTCAAATGTTATGTATTGCTAATGTGCTATTTAAGAGTACAGAAGAACTGCTCTTCGGGTGTGGAAGCTGCTCTTAGAAATGGTGTTATGAGGACAAGATCTACTATCGAGTCCACTATCTCTGTTACATAGATGAGCATCTGTGTCACAGTTGCTATAACTCTCCTTGCTTGAGTACTTACTACGTTTTACAGAATGGTATTTCTGTGAGTGACGATTTCCTTATTAGAGATTGTTCAATATGCGAGCATGTGAGATATTTATCTCATACATCCTTAAGTTAATTCTTATTGAATTAACTTAAGCATCACGTCTAGGTTCATTCTTGAACCTTGAGTTGTTTTGTAAAGATTTATTTCCTTAACTAACGTGCTCCTAATTATGGAATTTGGCCGCAATCTAATCAGGTTGAAATCTCTTTGATTTGGTGAGAGTATCTTACAACGGGAATGTTTTCATATTATGGAAACAAATCAATCCCAATGCCAAATTCGTATAAGGAAAAGTGCTGGTTCTGCTGTCGTAGAAACAGCTTCTGAGCAGAAGACATTATCTCTTATTGGGTGATTAATCCGGTTTATTATTATCTCTTGTTACTAAGGATAATTTTTGGTGTCTTTGGAAGCTTTTCCACAGGATCGAATCTTGGAGAAAATGGCAAGTGGATCAACTAGCCGTTGGTGATTGATTGAGAAACTTCATTATGCGGACAAGCTTAAATGCAAGAGTGAAGCAACATTTCGAAATCGTTCTTTCTGAAAGCTTATCAGAATTCTTGTGCCTTCACCGTTGCAGAAGCTGAGAGCATCCATCGTGCATTCACCGAGCCGATCACCTCTGAGAGGGAGCGTCTTCTGTAGCTGCAGACTGTTGGTACTGTAGTTGATTTGTTATGTTTATGCAGGTTGTTAGTCACATAGGTTGTGTGCAAAGGCAGGTGGTAGCCGTTAAGCCATGTTGGCAGGTGTTAGCCATTAAGCCACGAGGGCAGGTGGTAGCCGTCAAGCCACAGGCTCAGTGAGGTGCCGCAGTCAGACACGTCGGTTGCGTGCGAGTTGAGTTAGTCACGTGTGTACGTGCAAGTTGTTAGTCACATTTCTAACAGAAGTATGCACCTGTAAAGTCACTTGATCAACAAATAGTGAATACGCCCTAATTGGAGTGAGCGTTGGGAAAGTGGACGTACGTATTATTTGCAGAACCACTATAAATCTTTTTGTCACACATAAGATAACTAATCTCAGAACTGGGAATCTGTCCAGCAGATCCAGCCTCTGTAATCTGACAGAACCACGCTTCTCTGATCGAAAAAGTGTCAAAACCCTTAAGGCACTAATTCAACCCCCTTCATAGTGCAGTCCTATACCAACACACAAATATTGTGATTTATCTTAAATATAAATGTTACGGAAATGTAAACATTACAAAGTTATTCAATTATTAAAGAAAATATCCAGACTTGATTTTGGTCTAAAGTATGACAGTTTTGTCAATAAAGCTTGTCTCTAAAATAAAATATCGTGTAGTTGCACACATTAAGGTTGAGACATTTAAAGGGATAATTTTGCCTAGTGGCCTTTTTGACTCACTATGGGCATAAGGTTACATAAAAATGATGACCGACAAAAAATGACATCATTCAGAACAGGGATATTATTTTTAGCTACATTGTTACATTGACCCATTAACGTTAGTGTTGCTAGCACTTGTGATCATGGTTTCGCAATGTCATCTAATGGTGTGGCGACGACTATGGTTCAGTGTTAGTGACGTTAATGAGATGTTGTTTTAAGATATTGTCTAGTATATTGTGTTTTTGTTATGGTCATAGTTGTGTATCACCTGAGAATCATTTTTAAAAGTAAAATATTTTTAAAAAGCATTGTAATTGGTCTTAGCCTAGGTGGGAGAATGTCGAAATTTTATTTTATTTTTTTTTATAAAATTATTGTTGGGCTATAATCAATTTAGTCTTTGTTACGACATAAAAGACAATGCATGATAGCCCATTATGGTTAACGTGATCATTTTAGCCTCGTTTGTTGATGTAAGCCTGTAAAAAAAGGTCCGCCACACCATTTGTTTATAGATGCGAGATCCCCTCTCCCATTTGTCCTAAATCTAATAGGCAAACTCTATCCGCCATCGACAAGTCAGGGAGAAGAAGACCCATTTCTCTTACTTCACCCAACTTATTTGTAGATCTCGCCTAACAACGCTCTAGTTTTTAAAATATTGAAGAAAGAAAGGTTTAAAAGTATAATAATTAGGTTTTATGAAGATACGTTAATCTCGAGTACGTTTCCATATTTTGTATCATATTTTCGATTACGGTGATCCTTGATGGATTGATTTTCTTACAACATCATCTCTAATGTATTTTGATTGCCATGGGAGAACCAATCAAACTAGAGACATTCAATTGGACTATACGTTCCCCAAGGATAATACGATGTCCATGAGAATTCTACCCATATATTCCCTCAATTCCCAACCAGAGATTATCGTCAATATTATTGATTATGAGTAGTTTCAGACACAACTCTTTTTAAATTATCCCTCACCAACCTCCAAATCCCACTCCCCTACGTATATATTTCCAATGTCAAACCCACATAATACGATAACCTATAGAGTTGTCCGAATTTCGAGTTGGTCCGATTCTAAAAATTGACTTTGTTGTTTGTGACTATTTCAGTCTAAAAATACGTAGGCTATAGGTCTCCTAAATAAGAATGAGTTTATAGATAAAACCACACCCAATACGAGGAGATACAAAGACATTTCCAAGTTCCAACTTCGCTCGATTAAGACCACAACATATTTTCATCGTTTGCTTGATTTTGAGTATCGCCTATACTCCATCATTTGTCTAGAAAGTAACAAGTTCCAACATTCGCTTGATTAAGACCACACCATGTTTTCATTATTCGTTTGATATTGAGTAATGCCTAGACTTCATCATTCTATCAGATAGTAGCATATTCTAACTCCGAAAAAGCATGGCTCCCCGTTGTTCAATCATTTGATAACCAGAGATCTTACCCCCCTTTTTTGACCGACTCTTATTGATATATTGATACTTTAACTCTTTACTTGATTAAGACCATAACATAATTTTATCGCTTGCTTGATTTTAAGTATTGTTTGGACTTCATCATTCGCCCATAAAGTATCATACAATCCATGTAGACAAATAGTATGGGTACTGCTTGAGAATACGTGTCAAATAGTATTGGTACTGCTTGAGAATACGTGTCAAGCAATACATGTCATGCAATATGAGGACATGGAAAATGGAGGCAACTCAACACGAAGACCACTTCGACGTTATAAAAAGTAGTTGAGATCCATATTATAAATACGATTTTTACAAATAGTGTAAGGACACACAATCACAATCATCAAATTAGGTTATCATTTTTGCTCTTTATATTTTTATGTTCTCATTGATGTTGCACTTCATAGTTTCCCTATTTCACTTTAGCATGCTCGTCCAACGTTTCACTAGCATTTGCAAGTAATGTTCATCTTACCAAATATTTTCGACGTATTTGTTAGTCAACAAGTTTTTGTTGACCACAACGAGAGTATGATGGCACGAAAAGGCATTAAACTTTATGGGGCACATGAGAATGATCATGAAAATCCATTAGATTCAAATGATGTCTCTGTCAATTTCCAGAATGTCAAGATCCATGGGAATGAGGGGCTCTTGTAAGAGAGACTCTTTGATGCCCGGTCGGGACTAATATCACAATCATATAACAAATGATGTTGTGCGTATTGCAGAAATGAGAAAAATTGGATGAAAAAGTTGAAATGTCTGAATGAAAAATCGAAAGTAGAATTAAAAGTATGGAACGATTCATAGATCTTGTTTCCAGGCTGCAGATGAGTAACCTGAACATGTTGCTCTAAACCAAGAAACCCGAAAAATTGTTGTGGCAAAATGAAAAAGGAAAATGTATCCTCAAACAAAGGGTGTAGAAATCTCAAATGGTGCAAATATGAAAGTCCCTCTAAGCATAAGACCATATCTGTTGAGGGTAACATGCACCCCATGGTTTGTTGACGAAAGTGAGCCTATCGAGCTAGGGAGAATATAGTGAAATATTAACCTCCACATCGGAGACGTAAAAGTGTTTATGAAGGCCTACTGAATTTAAATAGATAATAATGTCCAATGAAGGAGAACTTATGAATCCTCGCATGGACAAAACAAGGCAATTTGGTAGCAGTATTGGCTAAGAGAATATGTCACTCAAGTGTTAGAACAAATAAGTCTTGGGATATATAAACGGGTTGAGGTGGAACTATACCTAGCTCCATGTCCAGAAACCATAACTAGAGATACCCATTCCCTCGAGGATATAGGGTACCTGATTTTACCCCTTTCTCAGGAGAATAAGGTATGCTTCCAGTAGATCATATTGCTTGAATCGCACACCAAGAGAGTGAGGCAGCTGGTAATGGTTTTGGAAATTGAGGCTTTTCTCGGGATTACTTCCACGTGCTACCTTCTCTTGGTATGTGAACTTGCCTCTGAATTCAATAGGAGATTAGGAGAAAATACTTGTAACCTTACAGGAGTTGATGCAGATGAACCAACAACCGAGAGAGCCTGTTGATGTATTCTTAACTAGACTCAAAAAAGCTCGACTGACATCTATGTTCGAAGATGAGTTAATTGTCATTTTTCAAGATGCGCTCATTCTCCAACTTAAGAAGAAAAAATTAGAAAGAGAGATATTTAAATATTGGAATAAGCTCACGCGAAAGGCAATCCGCTATGAGAATCTACTTTGAAAAAAGATGCAGACGAAGTGGAGCTAAATTATAAGGCCAATTGCAACCTATCATGCAGACACGGGGCAAATGTTACTTACGAAGCATTATTAAAAAAAATTTCGAGCAAAAGCTTCGAAGAGATCAACGAATGAGCGAATATATTCTTTTGACGATGATAAGCCAGATGCCATTTTTTACTTCATGATTCAAAATGAGCAGATTCGCTTAAGAAGCGACATAGTCTCCTTCGATTTAAAAGGGAGAAACATAAATTATTGCAAAATGACATGGTTTATTCATCCGACTAGAGACTGTGTCATGTTTAAAAAATTGATACGTAATCTTCCTGAAGCTAAAAAATTGTGTTTTCTATCGTCGATCAACGGCCCTTCACTGATGCGTTCGAAGTTAAAGCATTGGATGTAAACTACAAGGATATCAATTTTTTCCTTTGGGATTGGACTTGGGATGGGGGGAGGGGGTGGGATGACAAATTAGGAAAGGCATACCCCCGCGACGGCCAGGCTTGGGAAGTTCAGCATTTCCATTGCAGCCCGATGACATCATAAATTCACACCCAAGATAACCAATCACGTAGCAGTAAGTACCTTGTCGACCTTGAAGCTTGTGACATCATCGGGAGACGGTTTCATATCCAAAGCGAGACAAAAAATGAATCATTGACTTGTCATACAAATGTAGGAATTGCTGGTTAAATTATATAACGTATAACCAAGCCTCACCTAATAGCTTAAGTTTTTAAGCCAAACGGTAAGGTTATCTTGTCCATTAGTGTTAGTGTTGTACCCCAGGCAGCGAATTCTTTCAACTCCCCCAGGATTCCCAAGGCTTTAATCGTGTAAGGATGCAAGAACGTTTGCCTTCTGTTATATAATAGGAAGGGGCTTCTTCCTGTCTGCTGAACCCTATGACATTTTCCAAGTAAGCATAGAGACGTCAGATGATTTCCCCAAATGCAGGTAGAGTCAGGTGAACGTTCCCCCACCAAATGCAGGTAGAGTCAAGATAAAAGACGAAAACAGGTAAAATACGAAATCACTTTCGCCAAAGTTCGAATCCAAAATCAGCCTGGAAATACTAAAGCATATGAATACCTCAGTTACACCAACAATCCTGTAAACTAGACTATTAGGTAACTTCCAATTATTGGGAAATCATTATCGGCACTGTTTTGAGCAGGAAATTGTGTATGAGATAGAATCAACTTGCTTCAGTAATCTCCGCCCAACCATATCAGCTTAAGAAGTTTATGCAAATGAATAATACCGGCATTTTTTACTGAACTGCCAATGGGAGCTTAACTAACAGATCACTTCGTCGAGCAGCTTCACTCCCAAAACCAAAAACTAAGGCACTAAAATTTGCCAGTCCAGAAGATACCGCGAGCTGAAACGGAACAAAAGTGAATGGACAACATGCCACTGCCTGCGTCCTTAACCGAGACGTGACGGAGCCGATCAAAGGAGAGGAAGGCGAATGTAACCTCGGGTGGGAACTCTTACATTAATATTATAGGAACGGACATTGCAGCGAGGTTTCAAGCAGCTGGACTGAGACTGGCTTGTTAGGACACTCTTGAGTAAATATTTTACTAGCTAGTATAAGTAAGATAGCATGGGCCTTAGTGTCTTACTAAGTATAGGATTTGAGTCGGTTGTACTTAGACTATTTAGTTCACAGTGTTTAACAACATAAATTATGGGCTACAAATCTCGACATCATCTGTGAATCAACGGTTCATAATACATGCCCAAAAAATAGGAAACCCAGTAAAGAGGTGACCATGGAAACACACCAGGCGAAGTAGTCATCAAGCGACAGGGTTACCAGGCGACGGGCGACAAGGGTCAGCGAAGCGACAGTTAACTGGGCGAACGTGGAAACTCTACGGCGAAGGCCAATAGGCAATGCGGATGATGTTAAAGAATATTCCAGACAATCTCAGGATTTGGAAGTGAATTGTTGTAAGGTTTGCTCAAATAGAAAGAAGATATTTTATGAAGACTAGCGACAAAGGAAGCATAATATATGTGTAATATTTCGTTACACTACATACATAGGTTTAACTTAATATAAATAGTTGTTCTTAAGCATTGTATATAAGCACCTCTCTACAGACAGATATATTGTCACTACTATCTTCAAGCATTCCACTTCCCTTCGAAGGTATCATCGATGGCATCCGCTTAGGGGTGTTCGTCCGTTGTCTTCTCCCTCTCTCTCTTTTTTTATTCATACGGCGACCACACATTCAAAAAACCTCCGGGCACCAGTTGCTCGTAGTGCCAGAGATTTTCGACGTGTTTGGATTCGCTTATCCGCGGTCACTTCCGGAGCGAACACACGTGCTTACTCTTATAATATTTAACACTAAACTTGTTGCATAACCTTTTAAATAAATTGTATAGTTATGGTGAATTTAGCATTCTTTTTTTATGGATTTAGAAGCTGAAGTTTAATTTTTATTAGGTAAATTCGGTATTTTTACTTTTATTTTTTTTATTTGGATTCATCTACGTGGCTGCCAATGAGATCTCGCCAGGTGTCGATAACACGCAAACCCTCCTACGAGGTTGCAAGAACCACCGCCACCTCCAAATCCGATCCCCTGTCCCGACTGCACAAAGACATTAGGACTCCCGCCAGCCGGTAGTCGGACGTTAGGATGCTCTTAATTCTCAGTCCCACTGCTATGCCTAGGCAATAATAAAATCGCTCTCTCTCGCCCCACTCTCAGTTATTGACTAAAACCCCTTCCTCCCCCCCAACCAATTTTGCTGCCTCCACCTCCTCCTCCTACCCTATGGTGGCCACCGACTCGCCCGCCGCCGGGGGATACCTCCGTTACGCCTTCGGGGGAGTCCTCTCCTTCTTCATTCTCGTGCTGATCGGCGTCCTTGCGTTCTCGATCCGACTCTTCTCGGTGAATCCGACCTCTTCCCTTCTCGATCGTTGACTTGTTATCCCCATCGTGTGATGTGATCCCCTCTTCGGGGGATCGGATTTTTGTGTGGGTTGACTTTCGGTTGACCCGGCCGTTCCGGCATTGCAGGTTATCAAGTATGAGAGTGTCATCCACGAGTTCGATCCTTACTTCAATTACAGGGTCACACAGGTTTGATTCTTGGCGCAAAGTTTGAATTTTCCTTTCCTTTCTTGCTTTCATTTTTGTTTAGCCTTTATTAGGCGTTATCTGGGTGCTTTTATGATGTATGAATTGCGGGTGTATGTTTCCTTTTATGGATTTCCAGTTTCTGACCAAGAACGGGATATATGACTTCTGGAACTGGTTCGATGACCGGACATGGTAATTCAGTGCCCAAGGATTTCCTTGTTCTGCTTGATGACTGCTGTCCGAATGTTGTTTGGTCTTAGAAATTCGATGTCATGTGATGCAGGTATCCGCTTGGGCGTGTCATTGGTGGAACTGTATATCCTGGCCTGACATTGACTGCCGGCACCATGTGGTGGTAAGTGATAAGTTTGTGTGCTCCATTCAAGGTATCATATGGCTGACTGATGTTCTAAATCCTGTTTTAGAAAATGCCCAATGCTTGTGACGTATATTTAGTGCGGTCGACTTGTGAATAATACATATGTTCATCGCAGGTTGGCAAATTCCTTGAACATTCCTCTATCTGTGGAGACTGTCTGTGTATTCACTGCACCCGTCTTCTCTGCTTTCGCATCCTGGGCGGCTTATCTTTTGACAAAAGTATGTTTGTGTCCTGTAAACTTCAATCCATGCTGCTGGTATTATGGATATTATCTGCGGAACAGTAAAAGACTTTATATGTTTATTTTATAGGAAGTTAAGGGTCCTGGTGCTGGATTGACTGCAGCAGCCCTTTTGGCGATGGTAATATTTGTTATAAATGGATTTAGAAATCACCTTTCTGTTGCTTGGAGTTAGTAGTTAATAATGTGTTTCTGTTCTTGTTAAGATATATGTCTGTTGTCATGCGTATGGACATTTTTTTTCTAACATCATATGGATAAAGGGAAATGTCTCCTTGTCAGGTTCCATCATATATATCACGATCTGTTGCTGGCAGCTATGACAATGAAGCCGTGGCAATTTTTGCATTAGTCAACACATTTTATCTCTATGTTAAGGTCAGAATTTTCATGATGGCACAGGACATCGTTGACATTGCTTTGCCTATCATGGAAGGAGTTATTTGAAATCTATCTTTCATGTCTCGGTTTCATCTCTAGTGGTCATATTTTTATCTCCATGTTAGTGCATTAACATGTCAATTCCCTGATCTCCAGACGCTGAACACGGGATCGCTCTTCTATGCAACCTTAAATGCCATCTCATACTTTTACATGGTAAGATGAAAGGTTCTTGTAATTTATATTGTTTATAAATGGCCTCATATAAATTGGATATTTTGGATATCGAATACTATTTAGGTTTGCTCTTGGGGAGGTTACACCTTCATTATCAATCTGATCCCTATGCATGTATTGCTGTGCATTGTAACGGGCCGCTACTCATCCAGGCTGTACATCGCCTATGCTCCCCTGGTAAGCCCACGTCTCATGCTATGAAGAAATGTCCGTTGGACTTTGAGAATGAAATTTACCTTCGAGTTTCATTCCTGCACTCTCTTTATAGGTTGTACTGGGAACTCTCTTGGCAGTGCTGGTGCCTGTAGTTGGATTTAATGCTGTCATGACATCAGAGCATTTTGCATCATTTTTGGTGAGTTGGGGGCACTTGATTCTTGATATCAATCTTTCCAAAAGAAATTTAGCACAATTTGGTTGAGTTGGAACTCCAAATCCGCATCCACCTTTCCCTTTTCTCTACTTGGTTCTCAACAATGTGGACGAATCAATCATGTTCTGTTCGTTGTGACTTGTTTTAAGTTGGAATAATTCTAACAGTTATTCGTTTAATGACAGGTCTTTATCATTCTTCATGTGGTTGCCCTTGTACATTACATCAAAGGGATTCTTTCTCCCAGAATGTTTAAAGTTGCTGTGACCCTTGTACTGTCAGTTGGCATGTAAGCTTCAAATTATGTTCACTGGTTATGTGCTTGTTTTGACTGCAATCTAAAAGCACAGCGCACATGTCTATGCATGTGATGGTAGTTGAACTCTGTTTTTCCTCTGTGGAGACTCTTTGATGGCATATCATTAACGACTAAACCTAGTTTTTGTCTTTTTTTATCCTTTTGTGGTGTGCAGAATACTGTGCTTTGCTGCAGTAGCAATATTAATTGCAGTTGTTGCCGCTAGCCCCACAAAGGGATGGAGCGGAAGAAGTTTGAGTCTACTAGATCCGTATGTGTCTACCATATTATAGGGGTTGATCGCAAATTATCTCAACAGTTTGTAATTTGTTTTTAATAAGCGAGCAATTTCCACCTTTTAAACTGAACCATTTTCTTTCTGGGCAGGACTTATGCTAGCAAGTATATCCCAATTATTGCTAGCGTTAGTGAGCACCAACCTCCGACATGGCCGTCTTATTTCATGGATATCAATGTCCTGGCTTTCTTAGTTCCTGCTGGCATAATTGTGAGTTGTATGTTTTATGACAAATAATTTACCATGTTAATTACTATTTTAACTTTTATGTGTTTTCACTTTCCATATTCAATGCTCTTTTTCAAATCTTTTCAGGCATGTTTTCTGCCATTATCCGATGCAAGCTCCTTCGCAGTTCTTTATATTGTCACATCTGTTTACTTTTCTGGAGTCATGGTGAGAAAACTAACTGAAGCAACTTTATGCATTTCGGTCGTGCTGTTTCTATGAAATAATTTTGTGGCATCATGCAGGTACGACTTATGCTTGTGCTTGCTCCAGCAGCTTGTATCATGTCTGGAATTGCTCTTTCGGAAGCATTTGGTGCTCTCACCGGATCAATTAAGTTCCATTTACTGGCATCGTCAGACTCCCAAGACAATGTGAGGATAATTCATAGTCATCGAAGTTTGTGAACAAGTAGTTTACCTTGGTCTCCTCACATGTTTTCTCTTATTCGAAGACATGCAACTTATGCTATCTTTTTGCCAATAAGGCAGGGGATGCTACCCCTGTCAGTGCTCTCCCAGAAAATGGTAAAGCGAAAACTGATAAGGTGGAGGAGACGACAAAGGAAAGACCTTCCAAAAAGAACAAAAAGAAGGAAAAGGATGTTGTTGAAAAGGCTTCTGTCAGTCACCGTCCTGAGAATCGACAGACTGAGAAGAAACTTTGGGCATTACCAATAGAAGCATCTGTATTGGGTATCCTGTTGTTAGTTTTGTTGGGTGCATTCTATGTGGTAAGTATTGTGTAGACCTGTCTGTCTTTCCTCTTGCTCTTCAAAAGTGAATATTTGTGCTCTTTTTACAGATCCACTGTGTCTGGGCGGCTGCAGAAGCATATTCAGCGCCATCAATCGTATTAACATCCCGTACCCATGATGGGTTGCATGTTTTTGATGATTTTAGAGAAGCTTATGCATGGCTTAGCCACAACACGGAGGTTGATGACAAAGTAAGTTTCTTTCCATAGTATGAGTTCTCTATTTGGTGCAGGTTCCTCTAATTGCAAGCCCTTGTTAAGAAAAATAAAAATTTAGTTCTAATGGTTGGATATATTTATCTGCTCGAGCAATCAATGTTGTTGGCAATTGTTATTGATGTTTTTTGGGGCTATTAATAAAAGATCTTGCAGTTTTAAGTTGCATATCTAATTTTAGACCACCGTTGGGGAATTGCTGATGTGCTTATTGTGGTGGTGCATCGATATGCTGCTTTGGTTATAATGTGTGAAGATACATTTGAGCGACTCATCCATGCTTGTTTCAATAAACAAAAAGTAGCATCTGAATACGCTGTGCCTGAAGTTACATGAAGAGTCGTAAAGTTACCGCAATGCGTGAAGTAACATCTTTAGCTGAGAGATATGCTTCTCTGCTGCTCAGGTTGCATCATGGTGGGATTATGGGTACCAGACAACTGCTATGGCGAATCGCACGGTTATTGTTGACAACAATACCTGGAACAACACACATATCGCAACTGTTGGTACTGCAATGTCTTCTCCGGAAAAAGCTGCTTGGGAGATTTTCAACTCTCTGGACGTGAAATACGTGTTCGTTATATTTGGAGGTGTGCTTTCTCTATGCTGTTTCCCCAAAGTCATGATTATCTCTCTTTTCTTTTTATTTTACAAGTGACTTTCTCAAGGTTGTGATTTGAAATTTTAGGTCTTGTGGGATACCCTAGTGATGATATCAATAAGTTCTTGTGGATGGTGCGGATCGGAGGGGGCGTGTTTCCTCGTATCAAGGAGCCGGATTATTTGGTAAGAGGTCTCTTCATTGCAGAACGGTCTTTGGGTTCTTCTCTTCCTATGTTTGACAATTTTAGATTCCCATGCCCAGGCTTTTTATTAGAGAAAGATTAATATCTGGACTAACATATAACGTGATTCTTTTACATGCTGTCTCTTCAGAGGGATGGTAATTACCGGATTGATTCGATGGCTACTCCAACAATGCTTAACAGTCTCATGTATAAACTGTCTTATTACAGGTTGGTAATCTCTGTTATCTTTTCCATATTGTTACGAAACCTCCCTTTTGATGTTCTGATGTTGTGTGGTTCAGGTTTGTGGAGACGGATGGCAAAGGCTTTGATCGGGTTAGACAGACAGAGATTGGAAAGAAATACTTTAAGCTCACTCATTTCGAAGAGGTCCTTTCTCTCCCTCTCTCTTTCTCTTGCTCACTGGCATCAGAGGTCATCTAGAGCTTTCCAACTAAATGATGTTTCATTTGCTGATTTAGGTTTTCACTACGCACCATTGGATGGTACGCATATACAAATTGAAACCTCCAAGGAACAGAATCCGGGGGAAGGCCAAGAAGACCAAATCAGTATATACATGTCCTATCACTTTTTAATGTTGTTGGGAGTTCCTGCCTAACATCGGGGTCATTCATTGAATGTATGCAGAAGGCAACCACATCTTCAGGCTCAAACACAAGTCCGAAAACAAAGAAGAACCCTTGGCAATAAACAGGCAGATCCAGTTTTGTTGATCAGTGGTAGGCAAGAGGTGTGGGAGAGACATAGTCCCTGCGAGAACAGACAGCTGTTTTGCCTCATAGGCACGAAGAAAGTTTGAAGGTTCTGTTGTTTCCCGTGACGTTAAATCGGGTCACGACGTTCAACGAGCCGGCTTTGAGGCGAGACAGATTTTCGTTGTTAGGGTTTTAAGTTAAACTGAGCTTCTTCACAGTACTATCACAATACTAAGTAATTTGACGAACTCTATAGCGAGAGGGCAATGTAATTTTTTTTATCAACTCAGGCATTCACCAGAACTCAGTTAGAACTTATCCCTCCCACCTTCTCTTCCAGGATTGGGTTCATCTTTTCTCTATCTACGTCGGCTAGTACTTGCTTTGGGGCTAACCTCCCGGTTTGTTACACCATTCCATTTCTAGAATTGTCTCGGTCATGATAAGCTGTGTGGCCATGGCCCCACTATTTATAATTGGGTGCGATGTCCATCATGCCCTGTGAAACCGAGGTTGACATTGAAGCTTGGCTAGTGACCACAACCACAGTCACCATCCCGACAGCTCTCTCTGGTGATGGCGATATAATTGGCTGTCAAAATCCTCAATCCCCATCTACCCTTACCAACATCCCCATATTTGTAAGTCCGGCAGCCCGACCGTCCTCCGACTTCTCATTGTTGGGGGGGGGGGGGGGGGGGGGGGTCCTGCACTTGTTTCCATCAGCGGACATTCGTCTGAGCCAGCAATAGTATCGCTACGTAAACGTGTTCCGCATCGCAGACTTAAATTGGGGAAGCTGTTCGGGCTTCAAGTAAAATCTACGCAGTCGGAGTTTGATGTCCTTATTCCTTATGGGGGCACCATCGAACTCGGACTCGAAACCTCAGGCGGTTCCAAGGCTCATTGTTTGGGGGTACTAAGACTTGCCCTCGTGCAAATTCAATTTCCCTCCATTGTTGATAACACGAAACCTTCACGCGAGGACAAAGGAACGTTTGCTTAAAGACTTGGGCTGCTGCTGATGCTGTTGTGTACGCGCGCCTTCCGGCCTAGCACGCGCGCGCGGGCGTTGGTCCCTCATCCAAAAATGGCTCCGTTTGTAAAAATGTGTTGTTGTTTAACCTAGGTAAACGATTACGGAGACTCCACCGACTTATTTTTGAAAACTGGTCTAAGTCGGAAAATCAGAGTAGGGTTCGGGGATCCATAATTACTAACTCTTACACTTAAACATGCGAAAAGGTAGCGTTTGCTCCAAAAGTTTGCTTTTGGTTAACGGGTGTTGGACACGATCCGGGCATGACTCCGGACTCATGTCAATATTTTACTGGCGTTGGACCCGATCCGGGCTTTTTGGGCCCAAACTCATGTGTGTTGATTTAGCAAACAACATGCGAGGATAAAATCCTAAAAGCCGAACAACATGCACCACAATCACAAATCAAGTATTTAGATCAAAGGGAGCGGGGAAGGGTGGTGATCGTGGGCCTATGCACTTGGGCCCACGATCCGTTACATGTGGAAATAATAAAAACATCGGGAGGCCCGCACCTCCCTCATGTACCTGAAATGACGGTTGGGGCCGCTTTATTATCTTGACATCGCGGTTTTTTACACACGCGGAAAGATCCACGCGGTTTGATACACGCGCCTTCAAGTAGACTTCGGTCTTTGGTCTCCGTCTTTTTGGATTCTCGCATTCCTCGTCGGCTGAAAATTGTTGGTCGGAGGCGGCGCTCTAGTGAAGCTTTTCACCATTATCGAACACGGCGTAGTCTTCGAGATCCTCTTTGCTAATTATCTCGGAATTCTCGTTTAGTTTTCCATGCAAAATAAACCAAGAAATTTGTTAGAAAATTCTTAATGAGATAGATCAATAATTAAAATTAACTTAAAGATGAGTTTTATTACGTGTTTCATGTTTCTCATGTAAAACCATGAAAATTGCTTAAAAAAAAAATGTACGTAAAGAAAACGTAATGCGATCAAATTCATGTAACTATTATCTAAACAAATTATAATCATTAATTAAAGACATTCATAAAAGTTGACATTTAATTGAAATAATTCCTACGGTTTAAAGTGACGTTAGCTAAATTCACATTTTTATCAAAACACATGCGGACAAAATCAATGTTTTGTAAAAGTAATAATAGCAGCAGCAATAATAATAGTAATAATAAAGAAAGAAACTTCCTTACCTTTCTGGGCGTGCGTCCCTGTTGCGGAATGGAAGAAGGGAGTAGGGGATTCTTTGCTTTGGGGAATGTCCATGGTGTTACCCGCCGCTTCTGTCGAAGAATCCAGAGGGATAAACTTCAGGCGAAAACAGGGAAGACGTTGCCTCTGAAGGCTCGCCACATGCTCCGTTGGAAAAGCTCTGACTTGTGCGTCGGCTCTCGGCGCTGCCTTGGGCGTGGGCCGACGATGCGGGGGTTGCGGTGGGTGTGACATCCTTGGCGCCGGAATCAGAGAACGTCGAGTTTCCTGATAAAGAGACGGGTCGCCGCCATTGGACGTCAGGGAGGACGTGATTCGCCGACACTGGACCTGTGGACGTCAGGAGAAGGTAGGTTCTCTGCTGCTTAATTTGGGGACGCCGGGAGGTCACGGATCCTCCGTCGCTGGATCTGAAGAGGCCGCTACTGGAAGAGACGTTGCTGCTGGAGGGTCTGGTAATGCTGGGGATGCTTGTGGCCGCTGACGATGTGGTCGGATCTGGAGGACCGACATCATCTGGTTGCCGCCATACTGATCGTTAGTAGTGGAGCACCACCTTGGGGTTTGCTGGTTCCGTGGATCGGTGCCGTTGTTGTTGGCTTCAAGAAACCAGAATCGGGGAACACGCCTTGGGTGCTTCGGTGTGATGGAGTGAAATGAGCGTTGCTGTCCGCTAATCCGAGGAGACACTGGAGGAGGAGCTTCGCTGCCGGGATTCCTTGGGGTTGCGATCACATCTTCCTGCTGCTGTGGCCGTCTTTGGAGCCTTCTCGTTTGCCTCCGATTTCATTACCTGGGCTGGAGGGTGACGGGGACGCGGTGGGTGAAAAGCAAAAGCTTTTAGTCCTTCGGCCGGAGGGAATTCTCTTAAGGTAAGCTCCGGTGGGTGAGTGATGATCTCCCTCTTTAATATGTCTCTCTATGTCTATGTGTATCTCTCCCATCTCCCCCTATACAAGTGAAGTAGAATGTTAGAACGAGAGGTGACTTCTCGTGGCGCTCATGTGCAGCCACAAGAAGTTTGAGTATCCATCATTGTCGAATACAAGGAGGTGGAGTTGGCCAGGTCTAAAGAAGCCGTCGCTTTGGCGGGGATGTGCCGGTTTTTCTTGGCCGCAACCGAAGGATGGACACTTGTTGTTGCTCCTTCCTGCTGAGGCCAGACTTGGGCTGGGGACGGGGGTCTCTTCGTTTTTTGTCGAACCTACCTTAGGATGAAGGGAACACCGTGGGGGTTGAGGAAAACTCGTCGTCGTCTCTCGCCAGAAGGTGGTCTCCCTTTTAGGTAAGTTTTTCTCCTCTGTCTGTGATGATGCTCGTCCCCCCCCCTTTTTTTCTTTTGTCTGTCCTCCTCCTTTTTGATAAGTCGAGGATCGTGGGGGAAGCCGTTGTGGGGGGCTGAACGTGGGACTGATATGTTGCTTCTTGTTACCGAAAATGTCGGTCATGCATGGATGGAATTCTCGAAAGTCGGGGAGAGCTTGTTTGCAAGAATCTCGGTGTGGTTTGCTTGTCCCACAATTTCTAATTTGGCTGCCATCAAGATGAAAATTGTGGAATATTGGTTAAAGTCCCTCTGCACGTGAATAACATTCATGTTGTCGATGAATAATAGAAATATTTTCCTTTAAAAAATGAATTAAATAGATTTTATTGTTATTCTGGATTTGGTGCAATGAGATGTCGTTTCTTGTTGTGTTAAAATTCCTCCACCGAATTTGCAGGTGGTGTGGGAAAAGTTCGGTTCCTGTGAAGGAGCGGTGGGGAGGTGATATGGCCGTAGCACTCGTTAACTCCTCCTCCATCTTGGTGCGTACGTAGGCCACAATTTCGGTGCACTCGATATTGACCAGCTCAAGTAAGCAAGGCCGCATCCAAAGATCAGGGTCATGAAATGGGGATGATGCAGGTCGGGATGCTTGCTGATCTCTAGAGCACCATGGTGAAGAGTGCTTGAGTGACGAGCATCGCGTTTGTCGAAAATAGCTAGCATGTGTTTCCATTTTGGAGGGACTAAACGATGCTTCGTGCACTTGGGGCCTCTGGCATAGCGGCAATCTTCGAGGACAATGAGCAGGTGACTCCATTGTTGACAAGAGCTCAAGAGCATCGTTGCAGCCGGCTAATGCGACCGTAGTATGTTACGACCGTGATTCCTTCTTATTGTAGCAGACGGGGCTATTTGAGCTGGTTCCCGACGTCACCCTTAGATCCAGGTTGTGGCTGCACCATTTTGTGAGGACACCAATTCGTCTTTATGTGCCCAAGAAACCACATGCTCTTTTTTTGTTCCAATATTTCATTTCTTTTTCTTTTTAGCATCTTCATGGTCGTAGGTATTCTTGGGAGAGCAAGTTCACTCGGATGAAACTGATAAGTGTTGTTCTCCCCTCTTCTCGGGGTTGTTCTAGCTCTGGTGTCCTCCACATTGTATGTGGATCATATCCTCTAAGAGTTGTATGTCAAGATATGGCTCCTGAAGTGCTAAAGCCAGCAGAGTTGTGTCTGCAGAAGAGAGCGTGGGAAGCTTGCTGAGATACCGAAGCGAGTTCTGCAAGATGGACTTGGAATAATTCGCGATTTGGGGATCTACAGTTTGCCCCTCCTTGTGAGAGAATTTTTTTGAAAATTTTCGCACAAGGATTTCATAGATACCCAAATCGTGAATTCGGGGTACTCTTGATCGACCTGCACTTTGGTCACTTTGGGATCATAACAAGGAAATTGTTAGTTATAAATGAGACCCCGTGAACTACGGGGATAATCAAACATGTACTGCATTAATGTATGACATGTATTATTTTGATAAAACTTAAAGAGATTGTTTCTGAGTAAGTTTGGCGAAGGACTTCTTGAGTTCTCTCATGGTTCGCTCTTGTTTCTAGAAGCTATCTCGGTCGAATCTTCAGAATTCCTTGACTTGGATGCTCATCTACCGGTCAAATCAGTTTGTCGGTTGGAATGTAGTTTTGGCATAAGACATTCAAAATCATTGTTTTAAGAGAGCAAGTCTCATCAAAAGAGATTCCACCGTCCGAGCGAATTCTCCATCTTTCAGATAGTAGGCCAGTTGAGGCGTTCCATCAGGATTAGCAAATGGCTCATGTGTTTCTTCGAGAATGTTTTTCTTACTTTTGGAATAACACCTTTGCTCTTGCGACCATCTATGTTGGCCCCGGTGTTTTAATTTTACTCTTTTGTTTTGCGCTTTGCTTTTGAAGACTTCAGTCTTTGCGCTAATTTTGCTTTTTCTTTGTCAACGTGCGGGATATGCCCCACATTTATTGAAAATATTTTCTCTGAGTTTTTGTGAACTTTTTGAGTTGATGGAGATGTTTTGTCCATAGGAACAACTCGACTGGTTCACAAATCTGTTGATGGTACCTCTTTGCTCGGACCTTGAGGATGTGTCATCTCTACATTTCGCCACTTCTGGCCTTATAGGATTTTCAACAACTTTGGTGTGAAGTGATTTGTAGACTCTGTAAGAGTGACGAACACAGAAACTTTGGTTCGGAGGCGAACAATAATTGACGTGTTTGGGGTAGAGAAATAAAGAGAAGGTTTGATATCATCCCGGTTTGAGCATCTTTTATCAAAGGATTCTTCGTCCATCCAGACGCTTTTATAGGAAATTCTCACGGTGTTTGCACTCGCCTCTCGGGGGTGAGTGTTTGGGAGTGGGCTTGCCTTCTCCAATTCTCGCCCAGAAACATTTGTTATTGTGAAAATAGATCGTTAAATGCAAATGGCACACATATGTTCAAGAAACGAATACCTACGAATGACCTGTTTGGAGATATTTTACCAAGACAGTGCCCATGCATGTATGTTTGTCCTCATGTGGCCGTCCTTGATGATGACAAAGGCAATTTCAAAACTTTGGTTCGAAATTTTTCCACCCAACCGCCCGCGCCTTTGTTCGTGATATAGGGTGCTCATGTACCTACAAACGCCCAAAGGGCGGAATCAAATAAGCTCATGTAACTTGTTCCGACAAGAAAGTATTGGAAATTGGATTAATACTCCCTCTCATGTTGCTTCGTCAGTGCATCTTCGTCCGATGGAATCGAAGGATTGACGTAGCTCCACTCATGCCTTATGTTTGTTGTGTAAGGTTGTTCTTGTACCTAAGAGACAACGACATAAACAAGTAAATTTATGTAACTTGTTTTCATTAGAGTAGAAACGAAATTTGTTCATGTAATTTCGCATATATAAAAGGTAAAGTACAGTTTTGGTACTTCCCTTTTTGTTTCGTTATTGCATCTTCGTCCGATGGAATCGAAGGATTAACGAAACTGCAACAAGACTTTGGCTCGAAGCTTTGCCACCCTGCCACCCTCGCCTTTGTCATAGGAGTTCTGTACCATTCGTGTGAGGAGCTCATGTACCTGCCCACGAGACAAAGGACATAAACGAAATAAGCTAATGTAATTTCATTTAATGTGATGAAGAGAGTGATAATTCGATGATTCTCCCTTTTCATGTATATTGTCATTTCCTGCCCCAGTTTACTCTATGGGGATAGGCAGAAGTTTGCCGATGACATTTGTTCCGAAGCTCGAGCTCAAAACCTTGACACCATCTAGGTGTAATAGCGTTGGAGGGCATCTGCATTGATTGGTTGCGGCAGTTCTCCTCCGTCCATCTTCGTTAGGATGGTCGCTCCTCCAGAGAAGGCGTGTTTGACAACGAACGGTCCTTCATAGTTTGGAGTGAATTTTCCCATGGGATCTTTGGCATTTGGCAGAATCCGCTTGAGAACGAGGTCACTAGATTTGTATCCGTTGTATAAGGTTGCTCATGTACCTATTAAACAGATGAAAAGGAACAAGTGTATTTGTACGACTTGATTCTTTTTTAGAGTAGAAACGAAATGTGGTTCATGTAATTTTGTTTATAAGAAAGGTAAAGAAGTGTTATGGTACTTCCCCTTTTGTGTTTGTTTCGTCAGTACATCTTCGTCTGTAGGAATCGAAGGATTGACGAAATTGCGACAAGACTTTGGCTTGAAGCTTTGCCACCCTGTCACCCTCGCCTTTGTCATAGGAGTTCTATACCATTCGTGTGAGGAGCTCATGTACCTGTTCACGAGACAAAGGACGTAAACGAAATAAGCTCATGTAATTCCATTTAGCTTGATGAAGAGAGTAATATTTGTATGATTCTCCCTTTTCATGTTTATTGTCAGTGTTCTTTGCCCCAGTTGACTCCCTAGGGATACAAAGAAGTTTGCTGATGAAGATTGTTCTGAAACGTTGGTTTGAAACTTCAGCGTTTGTCTTTGTTGTCTGCTTAAGAAGCTCATGTATTTTCATGTAATTTGTTGTGTTGTTGCCTTGTTGATCATGAGTGTTGTTTCGAAGCTTTGATTCGAAAGTTGTCCTGATTGACATGATAGGATGTTGTTGTATCCTCTCGTCTGCCTAGGTTGTTTATGTGCCTATGAGACAAGCCGAAGAGCAAAACAAGTAAGTTCATGTAACTTGTTTTACAAAGAAAGTCTTCGTTAAGGAACATATACTCCCTTTCATGTTATTCGCCATTTTGTCAACTGTGAGTTATCCAAGATTGCTCTAACACGTCCCAGGATAGCTTGGAGATATGCCCCAGGGTCGCTCGGAGATATGCCCATGATCACTCGGAGATTTGCCCCAGGATCGGTCAGGGATTTGCCCCAGGATCGGTCAGGGATTTGCCCCAGGATCGCTCGGAGATACGCCTATGATCACTAGACGATTTGCCACAGGATCGGTCTGGAATTTGCCCTACGATCACTTGGAGATTTGCCCCAGGATCGCTCTGGAATTTGCCCTATGATCACTTGCAGATTTGCCCCAGGATCGCTCGGAGATTTGCCCCGGATTCGGTTGGGAATTTGCCCCAGGATCGCTCGGAGATTTGCCCCGGATTGTTCTCGTGTTGTCGTCGTCGTTGTTTTGCCAGCGAAGGCTGTTTCGAAACTTTGGCTCGAAACTTTTCCACTCTACCACCCTCTCCTTCCTCATCTGTCGAGGATGTTCATGTACCTATAAGACAAGCCGAAAGGCAGAACAAGTAAGCTCATGTAACGTGTTCTGCAGAGAAAGTATTAGTTGAGGAACAAATACTCCCTTTCATGTAGATCGTCGTTTTGTTGACAACGAAGGATATTTTGAAACTTTGGCTCAAAACTGTTTCAAGGCTTTGGCTCGAAACTTTACCACCCTGCCACCCACGCCTTCGTCAACATGCGACAAGGGCTAAAAATAAGTGAGCTCATGCAACTTATTTTCAAAAATAGGGAAGTATTAATCAAAGAACGAATACTCCCTTTCATGTGATTGTAACGTCGACGAACGCCTGCGTCGATTGCTTATGACAGTTCTCTCCGTTAAGATGATTGATCTTTGGTTGAATGTCGTGAATGTGCAAAGTTGATAGAGCCGTGCGGTGGGCTTGGGTGGGGATTGGCCATTCATGTAGTGGGCCAACGTGCTTGTTTTTCGTCAATGAGTGCTGCAGTGACTAACCTTCTCCTCTTTTCTTTGGTGAGAGTCGGTGGTTGACTATTGTCGGGATGACCACTTGGGTGCCGTAGGGAATTCAAAGGGAATTGTCCCAGTTGAAGTATGCGTCATCGTTTGGTAGACATTATGTTCTTTGGCGTTGGTAAGCTGTTGTGTGAGCCCTAGATGAGTCATCTTGTACCAGTTGCGCTATGTGTTCGCCGTGCTTGAAGAATCTGGTCCATGTTCATGTTTTTGTCGTTGGGATACTGCAGATCCGGCATTCATCAAGTTCTTGTTGTCGGAGAAACGATGAGGTTGAATGAAATGTTCATATTTGGGGGTTGATTGCTCGCAGCTGTCCTGATCTCGCGATGCCGTTGTGAATGATGGGGTTTGCCCCTTGTGCTGGATTGAGTTGTTGAGTTGTAAGCTAGGAAAGCCCGTGTTTGGAATGATGTTTCTGTTGGTGCCGAAGTTGTGGCGACTGATGACGTAGTGAAATCGCTTTTATTTCTTTGGAGCGGTCGTCGGATCAGTAGGGGCGTGATGACCCCAGTGTGTCCGATTGTAGCATGTCCGTGAACGGCTCGATGGGCTCGTCATTAGCTCTGATGTTGTATGCGGTTGGCTGGTGAGCTGTAACCTCCTTGGGATTTTCATGTTGTTGTAGATTCGACTTTGAACTTTGGTGGCCGTTGGGTGATCTTTGGTGTTCGTGCTTGGCTTTGTACTTTGGTAGTTGTTGATGACTTTAGGCTAATGTCGTTTGACGCACGGCTTTGAACCTTGGTAGCCGTAATGGAAACTTTGGTCTTCATATTGTTAGATGTTCGACTTTGAGCTTTGATAGTCGTCGATAAATCCTTGGCATTCTTGTGCTTGTAGATTTGTAATGTCATGCTTTGTCCCTACTCCTGTTCGAGGAGCCATGTTGGATAATTAAACCTCGGAAGGAAAATAAAGAGAATGTTTGGATTAGTATCATGCAACAATGTAATCGATGCATGATAAATTTGTGATGATACTTAATCGCACTCGTATATGCAGAAAAGTATGCAATGTAACTGCAATTGTAAATGAGACGTAGTGATGCAATGGAGCAATGACATGATAATGTAACTACTGCAATCGAACAGACACTCATGTGGTCATGCGAATGTATGAATGCAGTAAGCAGTAAATTAGGTAAGGATAGGAAAAATAAAGGTTGTTGAAACCCATTGTAATAAACTCCACCCAACAGCAAAACGAGCAAAGTTAGTTTTACAGTTATAGCAGACGAAGCGTACCTGACACCTGTCCCTGCACATGTAGCAGTCACTCAATAACAAACAAATGCACGTGCGGCGTCTAGTACCTGTAGTGAGCAATCAATTCTAGACTCTCGGATGAAGGCTTCTAAACCTCCCTCAGACTAAGGGAGGCGGGGCCCCGGACAAAAACCAAACCGCAAAGAGCAGCAAGCTGGGCCTGTCGGTGGCCCCCCTAAAGATCCTAGCCCCAGGTTCGAGTACACCTAGACATGTCTAGTAAGCGGTAAACGAACACAACCATGAGAACAAACAAAAGGCACCGAGCCAAACAAGTACATGCGCAAACAAGAACTCCCCTCCGCATGTGGACTAAAAATGCAAAAGCGTTCGAAAAGAATCCACATGCAGAGTTCTCAGCGGAGTCACCATCCGGGATGTACGCGCGCTTTCCGGCCTAGCACGCGCGCGGCGCTAGTCCCTCATCCAAAAATGGCTCCGTTTGTAAAAATGTGTTGTTGTTTAACCTAGGTAAACGATTACGGAGTCGCCACCGACATATTTTTTGAAAACTGGTCTAAGTCGGAAAACCAGAGTAGGGTTCGGGGATCCCTAATTACTAACTCTTACACTTAAACATGCGAAAATGTGGCATTTGCTCCAAAAGTTTGCTTTTGGTTTAAGGGGTGTTGGACCCGATCCGGGCATGACTTCGAACTCATGTCGATGTTTTACAAGCGTTGGACCCGATTCGGGCTCTTTTTTGGGCCCAAACTCATGTGTGTTGATTTAGCAAACAACATGCGACGATAAAATCCTAAAAGCCTAACGACATGCATGCAACCACAGATCAAGTATTTAGATTAAAGGGAGCGGGGAACGGTGGTGGTGATCGTGGGCCTATGCACTTGGGCCCACGATCCGTTACATGTGGAAATAATAAAAACATCGGGAGGCCCGCACCTCCCTCATGTACCTGAAATGACGGTTGGGGCCGCTTTATTATCTTGACATCGCGGTTTTTTACACACGCGGAAAGATCCACGCGGTTTGATACACGCGCCTTCAAGTAGACTTCGGTCTTTGGTCTCCGTCTTTTTGGATTCTCGCATTCCTCGTCGGCTGAAAATTGTTGGTCGGAGGCGGCGCTCTAGTGAAGCTTTTCACCATTATCGAACACGGCGTAGTCTTCGAGATCCTCTTTGCTAATTATCTCGGAATTCTCGTTTAGTTTTCCATGCAAAATAAACCAAGAAATTTGTTAGAAAATTCTTAATGAGATAGATCAATAATTAAAATTAACTTAAAGATGAGTTTTATTACGTGTTTCATGTTTCTCATGTAAAACCATGAAAATTGCTTAAAAAAAAAATGTACGTAAAGAAAACGTAATGCGATCAAATTCATGTAACTATTATCTAAACAAATTATAATCATTAATTAAAGACATTCATAAAAGTTGACATTTAATTGAAATAATTCCTACGGTTTAAAGTGACGTTAGCTAAATTCACATTTTTATCAAAACACATGCGGACAAAATCAATGTTTTGTAAAAGTAATAATAGCAGCAGCAATAATAATAGTAATAATAAAGAAAGAAACTTCCTTACCTTTCTGGGCGTGCGTCCCTGTTGCGGAATGGAAGAAGGGAGTAGGGGATTCTTTGCTTTGGGGAATGTCCATGGTGTTACCCGCCGCTTCTGTCGAAGAATCCAGAGGGATAAACTTCAGGCGAAAACAGGGAAGACGTTGCCTCTGAAGGCTCGCCACATGCTCCGTTGGAAAAGCTCTGACTTGTGCGTCGGCTCTCGGCGCTGCCTTGGGCGTGGGCCGACGATGCGGGGGTTGCGGTGGGTGTGACATCCTTGGCGCCGGAATCAGAGAACGTCGAGTTTCCTGAGAAAGAGACGGGTCGCCGCCATTGGACGTCAGGGAGGACGTGATTCGCCGACACTGGACCTGTGGACGTCAGGAGAAGGTAGGTTCTCTGCTGCTTAATTTGGGGACGCCGGGAGGTCACGGATCCTCCGTCGCTGGATCTGAAGAGGCCGCTACTGGAAGAGACGTTGCTGCTGGAGGGTCTGGTAATGCTGGGGATGCTTGTGGCCGCTGACGATGTGGTCGGATCTGGAGGACCGACATCATCTGGTTGCCGCCATACTGATCGTTAGTAGTGGAGCACCACCTTGGGGTTTGCTGGTTCCGTGGATCGGTGCCGTTGTTGTTGGCTTCAAGAAACCAGAATCGGGGAACACGCCTTGGGTGCTTCGGTGTGATGGAGTGAAATGAGCGTTGCTGTCCGCTAATCCGAGGAGACACTGGAGGAGGAGCTTCGCTGCCGGGATTCCTTGGGGTTGCGATCACATCTTCCTGCTGCTGTGGCCGTCTTTGGAGCCTTCTCGTTTGCCTCCGATTTCATTACCTGGGCTGGAGGGTGACGGGGACGCGGTGGGTGAAAAGCAAAAGCTTTTAGTCCTTCGGCCGGAGGGAATTCTCTTAAGGTAAGCTCCGGTGGGTGAGTGATGATCTCCCTCTTTAATATGTCTCTCTATGTCTATGTGTATCTCTCCCATCTCCCCCTATACAAGTGAAGTAGAATGTTAGAACGAGAGGTGACTTCTCGTGGCGCTCATGTGCAGCCACAAGAAGTTTGAGTATCCATCATTGTCGAATACAAGGAGGTGGAGTTGGCCAGGTCTAAAGAAGCCGTCGCTTTGGCGGGGATGTGCCGGTTTTTCTTGGCCGCAACCGAAGGATGGACACTTGTTGTTGCTCCTTCCTGCTGAGGCCAGACTTGGGCTGGGGACGGGGGTCTCTTCGTTTTTTGTCGAACCTACCTTAGGATGAAGGGAACACCGTGGGGGTTGAGGAAAACTCGTCGTCGTCTCTCGCCAGAAGGTGGTCTCCCTTTTAGGTAAGTTTTTCTCCTCTGTCTGTGATGATGCTCGTCCCCCCCCCCTTTTTTTCTTTTGTCTGTCCTCCTCCTTTTTGATAAGTCGAGGATCGTGGGGGAAGCCGTTGTGGGGGGCTGAACGTGGGACTGATATGTTGCTTCTTGTTACCGAAAATGTCGGTCATGCATGGATGGAATTCTCGAAAGTCGGGGAGAGCTTGTTTGCAAGAATCTCGGTGTGGTTTGCTTGTCCCACAATTTCTAATTTGGCTGCCATCAAGATGAAAATTGTGGAATATTGGTTAAAGTCCCTCTGCACGTGAATAACATTCATGTTGTCGATGAATAATAGAAATATTTTCCTTTAAAAAATGAATTAAATAGATTTTATTGTTATTCTGGATTTGGTGCAATGAGATGTCGTTTCTTGTTGTGTTAAAATTCCTCCACCGAATTTGCAGGTGGTGTGGGAAAAGTTCGGTTCCTGTGAAGGAGCGGTGGGGAGGTGATATGGCCGTAGCACTCGTTAACTCCTCCTCCATCTTGGTGCGTACGTAGGCCACAATTTCGGTGCACTCGATATTGACCAGCTCAAGTAAGCAAGGCCGCATCCAAAGATCATGGTCATGAAATGGGGATGATGCAGGTCGGGATGCTTGCTGATCTCTAGAGCACCATGGTGAAGAGTGCTTGAGTGACGAGCATCGCGTTTGTCGAAAATAGCTAGCATGTGTTTCCATTTTGGAGGGACTAAACGATGCTTCGTGCACTTGGGGCCTCTGGCATAGCGGCAATCTTCGAGGACAATGAGCAGGTGACTCCATTGTTGACAAGAGCTCAAGAGCATCGTTGCAGCCGGCTAATGCGACCGTAGTATGTTACGACCGTGATTCCTTCTTATTGTAGCAGACGGGGCTATTTGAGCTGGTTCCCGACGTCACCCTTAGATCCAGGTTGTGGCTGCACCATTTTGTGAGGACACCAATTCGTCTTTATGTGCCCAAGAAACCACATGCTCTTTTTTTGTTCCAATATTTCATTTCTTTTTCTTTTTAGCATCTTCATGGTCGTAGGTATTCTTGGGAGAGCAAGTTCACTCGGATGAAACTGATAAGTGTTGTTCTCCCCTCTTCTCGGGGTTGTTCTAGCTCTGGTGTCCTCCACATTGTATGTGGATCATATCCTCTAAGAGTTGTATGTCAAGATATGGCTCCTGAAGTGCTAAAGCCAGCAGAGTTGTGTCTGCAGAAGAGAGCGTGGGAAGCTTGCTGAGATACCGAAGCGAGTTCCGCTAGATGACCTTGAAATAATTTGCGATTTGGGTATCTACATGTTGTTTGATGTCTGTCCTCTTGACATTGTTTGTCGCATCGTTGCGTGCTCTGTCAACCTCACATTTAAAACACGAATAATTCTCTTCTCTTTTTACCCTCCAAAAAAAATCAGAAAAAAGGGGGGAAATGTACGACCATCTCCCCTCCTCTTTCTCATGTTTTGTTTTCCGTGATTGGAATTGGACGGTGGCCAATGGAACCAACCTCCCCCCCAAAATTTAGGGTTTCTCTTCTCAGTTATTTTGCTTTTCAGGAGGCCGAATGTTGGGTCACTCCACGCTTTCCATTTCCATCTTTTAAACAACTCTAATTTCTATTTGATCGGTACAACAAATGAACCGTGGCACGCGGGCATCTCTTTTCACACTTTATGGGTAGATAGATAGATATATTTTCTCGTAGAATTAAGTATTTAGGGATAAAGGTGAGAAATGACCGATCATGGCATAGCATCATCCTCCCGACTCGAGAGTTGAAATGCCCCGCAATATCAAATCCAACTCGAATTATTATTATTATTCGTAGAAAGGCCGCGGCCGACAGATTCGAGTTCTTTCTTGTTCCCTTCTGCCGTTGCCCCCCGAGGCTCCAGCTCCTCGCACAATCTTCCGGACCGAACTCATTGCAGATGCGTTCCTTTTCCTCTCCCGGGATCCTCACCGTCCTATAAAGCTACACGTAGAAACGTGACCCGCGTGCATTAAAGCCGACCAGAGAAGAGAATGCCCGCGACTGGCTTCCCTCCCTAGGCCAACTCCAGGACGTTGTAACGGAGATCGCCACTGCCTTTCTTTTGACTCGTTTTTGTTCATAAAATCAACATTATCATGTGCAGAATTATTTGGCTGAAATCATTGCTAGATTATCGGGGAGTAAACTTCCAAGGACTCCCCCTCTGTCGTGATTAAACGACTTCTGCACTTAGTGATTTCTGTTGGGTTGTTCTCTCCTATTTGCAAGAGTGGTCCAAGCCCGTGTTACCGTGCACGGGTGAAGCCCGAAGCCCACCATTTCTTTAGGGTCATTTAGGGTTATCATCAGAAGACACAATATAAGAAAAACACAGCAAGAGTGAAGGGAGATGGTCGAAGAATAGAAGTAAACTCGGATTCCGCCGCAGCCAAGTTTCGGCCTGCGCGACGTTCACTGATACGAAGGCAAACTCTGCAAATAGAGTTGGGAATGGAGGAACAAAGTTGAGAGCAGCTGGGGGAAAGGAAGAATGCAGGAAGGTGGAGGAAGCTAGTTGGAAGCAGCAGCGGTAGGACTCTATTGCAGAGGAAAAGAAGACAGAAGTGGAGATTCGGGAGGCGGAGAAAAAGAGGCCGTTATAATCTGTTAAGTTTTAAGTGTTAGACCGGGTCGGGTTATAGTGTAGTGGGTCGGGTGTCGAATGGGTTTGTGTAAGGGCCAACCCAGCCCAAGTCGGTAGTATAAAGTTAGACTAAAGTCGACGGAGGTGGAGTTAGTTAGTTTTCCGGGGACTGCAGAGGGTGGTGGGTTGGAGGTCTGGGGTGACGATCGGGTGATGTTTGTTGTTGGCTTGTGCTGTGGAGGTTAACGAAGGTGTTGCGTGGGAAATCGGGTGTTGTTGGACGTGTTGGCTGATGAAATAATATTCTCTGCGCTATTTGCTGGTTTTCTGCTGTCAATACTGCTGTAGGTAGCTTGGTCGTAGTGTTGGCTTCTGATTTCTTACGTAACAAGTATATCAGAGCTTCGGACTGAGAAAGGGAGATGGAGACGCATTACGAGGAGCTGAAGAAGGACCAGGAGGCCATGAGTTCAGTGTTGAGTGAAATGATGCAGCGTATGGAGTTGATGACGACACAGATGAAGGAGATGCAGACGCATACTATGTGCCAGTTGACTGAAATGCAATCCCAGCTTTTAGAGTTGGATAAAAGGAGGGATTCCGGGTCTGCGATGCTGGAAAAGGGAGTCACAAAGAGGTCCATAGAGAGGGAGGGTGAGGTGAACAGTAAGAGACCTGTTACGTTCGTTATGCCCAAAATCGAGTTTCCCGACTTTGATGGAACCGATTTAGAGGACTGGCTGTACAAGTGCTAGCGTTACTTCGAATTAGAAGGGGTGCCGGAGGAAAAGAAGGTTAAATTGGCCTCGCTTTACATGTACGGAGGCGCTTTGCAGTGGCATTATACGCATATAAGAAACAGAAGCATTGGGACGCCTTTGCATTGGGAGGAACACGTGGCCGCTCTTAATCGTAGGTTCGGAACTGAAGTATTCGAAGATCCAATGGGCAAAATGAAGAACTTGAAACAAGAAGGAAGGTTGGAAAATTTATATTCCTACATGACCGAATTTGACGCGTGCTTGAGAAGGGTCCTTGAGAAGACTGATCTTCCGATACAATTTCAAGTGAGTCTGTTCATCAACGGGCTGAAGGAGGAGTACAGGAGCACATTATGATTACTTAGGCCTGTGGACTTACTCAGTGCCCAAGCAAATGCCCGAATTTTGAGTCAAGACACTCCCATTCTGGAAGCAGGACATGGTATCCGTCCTCTTCGATTTACTAGCAGGATAGGAGAGAGGGAAGTGGGAATGAGGGAGGGATCTGCTGCTTCTGTACCGACTAACGTGGGACCAATGAAAAATACTGGGTTACTGGGCAACTCTTATAGAAGTGGAGATAACCGAGGGATTGCAGTTGGTGGAGATAGTAGGAATGTGCAGCAGATTAGGAGGCGTCTGAAACAAGAAGAAATCGAGGAGAGGAGGCTGAAGGGCCACTGTTTCGGATGTAATGAGCCGTTTTTTCGGTCACACAGGTGTAATAAACGACAATTCTTCTCCTTGTTAGTAGAGGAAGAACAGGAGGATGCCGAAGAGCGTAAGAAGGGAGAAATCAACTTGGATCGAATGACAGCGAAAGATGAGGAGATTACTGTTACTATGCACGCTATTAAAGGAGAAGAGGGAGGAACAGAGGTGAGAACCATGAAGGTGGAAGGATATTTCAGGAAAAGGAGTTTGAATGTATTGATTGATTCCGGAAGCACTCACAATTTCTTGGATTGTGGGGTAGTCAAAGGCATGAATTTGGCCACTGTCCCTCTTGCTCTTGTTAAGAATATGGTTGCAGATGGAAGAAATCTTTACTGTACCACCATGTTGAAGGGGTTTGAATGGGACCTATAGAATCATAGTTTTATGGCTGATTTTTATGTGATCGCCTTGGGAGGTTGCGAAATGGTCTTAGGAGTAAGGTGGTTGGCAAAACTGGGAGATATTACCTGGAATTTTCAAGAATCTGTGATGAGGTTTAGCTAGAACCAGAAGGAAGTGAAGTTGGTAGGCAATGGAAGGGTAAATGACAGCAAAATACTATAATTGACAGCCAAGGGAAGAAAGTTCAAGAACAGGGTAGTCACAGTTTTTGTCTGCTGCTGGGGGAGGTAAAGAGGGAAAAGTCGGCTGACTTGTCATCACAGTGCTGTGTTCTGGATGGTGAGGAAGAGCATACCAGCTGGACTGAAGTGTTGAGTTCGTTTGAGGACATATTCCAAGAACCAAAGGGCTTGCCTCCTTTTAGGGGACATGACCATCTTATTCAGTTGAAGGAGGGGGTACAGGGGGTTAATGTCCGAAACTACAGGCATTCTGCTTCCCAGAAGAATGTGATTGAGCGCATGATTCAAGAGCTGCTGAATGCTGGAGTGATACAACCGAGCCGAAGTTCATTTTCTTCTCCAGTCGTCTTGGTTAAGAAGAAGGATGGAACTTGGAGACTATGCGCTGATTACAGAGAGTTGAATGCCATCACAGTAAAAGATAAATATCCTATACCAATCATAGAAGAATTATTAGACGAATTGTTTGGAGCTACTATCTTTTCGAAGATAGATTTGAGGGCGGGATACCATCAAATCAGAATGGCCCCACAAGAAATACATAAGACTGCCTTTAGAACTCACGACGGCCACTACGAGTTCTTGGTGATGCCGTTTGGTTTGACCAACGCACCATCAACGTTTTAGGGGCTCATGAACACTATCTTCAGGCCTTATCTGCGGAGATTTATTCTTGTTTTCTTTGACGAGATATTGGTGTACAGCAAGACACAGGGAGAACATGCTTTTCATTTGTAGATGACATTGTCAATCCTAAGAGAGCACACCTTATTCGCCAAACGGTCAAAATGTGCTTTTGGAAGTCCACGCGTAGAATACCTTAGCCATTTTATCGGAGTAGAGGGGGTTTCTACAGACACGGCCAAAGTGCAGGCGGTTCAAGATTGGCCAACCCCTAAGACAGTGAAGCAGTTGCGGGGGTTTCTCGGTTTGAATGGCTATTACCGGAGGTTTATGAAAGGGTATCGTGTACTCAGTAGGCCACTAACCGACCTGTTGAGAAAAGAAGCATTTCGTTGGAATTCGCAGGCTCAGGAGGCGTTTGAGCAATTAAAGCAGCTGCTCAGCTCTGCGCCTGTCTTGCCTCTTCCAGATGTCAAGCAGACTTTCACAGTGGAGACAGACGCTTGCGAGGTAGGCATTGGAGCTGTGTTAATGCAGAGAAATCACCCGATTACTTATATTAGCAAACACTTAAACCAATGACATTATGGCTTGTCTGTATATGAAAAGGAGCTCTACTCAGTTGTCTTTGCGGTGAGGAAATGGCACCACTACCTAATAGGGAGACATTTCATTATCTGGACAGACCACATGAGCTTGAAGTATTTACTGGAGCAAAGGCTACACACGGAGAATCAATTCAAATGGTTAGTCAAATTGATGGGGTATGACTACGAGATTGTCTATAAGAAGGGACGAGAAAACGCAGCTGCGGATGCCTTATCTAGAATTCAGGGTCCCGAGTTGTTCTCTTTGCTCACTCGAGAATATTCACCGACACTATTGGATGAGGTAAAGGATAGTTGGATATCTGATGCAAAATGGGCTGCTGTGATTGACAAACTTAAGGGAGGGGAACAGAACAAGTCGAAGTATCAATGGCAGCAAAATCTATTGAAGAGAGGTTCTAAACTGGTGGTTGGGAATAATAAGGAGCTCAAAAAGAAAATAATTCAATTGTTTCATAGCAGCCCCACGAGAGGACATTCTGGCGTGTTTGCAACTTGTAAAAGAGTCATGAGCTTGTTCTTCTGGCAAGGTATGGAGAGGGATATTAGACAGTTTGTAAGGGGGTGTAAAACTTGCCTGAAATGCTGATCATACAGCTTCACCTGGGCTACTTCAACCGTTACCAATACCCAATGAGGTATGGAGGGACATTTCCATGGATTTCATAGAGGGACTGCCATTGTCTCGGGAAAAGATAGCATTTTGGTGGTCGTAGATCGACTGAGTAAGTACGGCCATTTCATAGCTCTGCATCACCCCTTTTCGGCTAAAGTGGTGGTTCAACTCTTTTTGGACAACATCTTTAAACTGCATGGGTTGCCAGCTACCATAGTAAGTGATCGGGATATAGTTTTTTTGAATAAATTCTGGAGGGAGTTGATGTCATTGCAGGGAGTAGAGTTACATATGTCTACGGCCTATCATCCCCAAAGCGATGGACAAACGGAGGTGTTGAATCGATGCTTGGAAACATATCTCAGATGCATGGTTGGGGATTGTCCAAAAGAGTGGGGAAGGTGGCTATCATTAGCCGAATGGTGATACAATAGTACCTACCACACCACCATCCAGATGAGCCCATTTGAGGCTTTATTTGGATACCCTCCGCCAATACACATTCCTTACCTTCCACATGATCAGGTCTTACCAGCAGTGGACCGTGAATTGAGGGACCGAGAAGGGATGATAGGGGTGTTGCGATTCCAGCTGGATAGAGCACAGCATTGCATGAAGCAACAAGCTGATAAGCATCGTACAGACAGAGAGTTTGCCATTGGGGATTGGGTATATGTGAAGTTAAGGCCTTATAGACAGCAGTCGGTGTTGAGGAGAAGCTACCACAAGCTATCTCCGCTGTTTTATGGACCTTACAAAGTACTAGGTCGAATTGGCAAGGTGGCTTATAGATTGGAGCTACCAGTGGGATCTGAAATACATCCCACCTTCCATGTTTTGAAGCTAAGGCGTAGTGTCTCGGATGTGGATTGAATTTCCTCTGTCTTACCCGAGTTTTGTGAACCTCGGCAAAGGAAACCAGTCGCTATCTTGGCTAGGCAGATGGTTAAGAGGGGAAATCGAGCTGCGACTAAAGTGCTGGTGCAATGGGAGGGAGAACCAGAAGAAGATGCAACGTGGGAATTTCTTTTTGATTTGCAGAACACCTATCCCGGTTGTACACTTGAGGACAAGTGTACTTTCAGAGGGGACGCTTGATACGAAGGAAAACTCTGCAAATAGAGTTGGGAATGGAGGAACAAAGTGGAGAGCAGCTGGGGGAAAGGAAGAATGCAGGAAGGTGGAGGAAGATAGTTGGAAGCAGCAACGGTAGGACTCTATTGCAGAAGAAAAGAAGACAGAAGTGGGGATTCGGGAGGCGGTGAAAAGGAGGCCGTTATAATCTGTTAAGTTTTAAGTGTTGGATCGGGTCGGGTTATAGTGTAGTGGGTCGGGTGTCGAATGGGTTTGTGTAAGGGCCAACCCAGCCCAAGTCTGTAGTATAAAGTTAGACTGACGTCGACGGAGGTGGAGTTAGTTTTCCGGGGACTGGAGAGGGTGGTGGGTTGGAAGTCTGGGGTGACGATCGGGTGATGTTTGTTGTTGGCTTGTGCTGTCGGAGGTTAATGAAGGTGTTGTGTGGGAAATCGAGTGTTGTTGGACGTGTTGGCTGATGAAATAGTATTCTCTGCGCTATTTGCTGGTTTTCTGCTGTCAATACTGCTATAGGTAGCTTGGTCGTAGTGTTGGCTTCTGATTTCTTACGTAACATTCACTTATCCGAGTGTTGCCGCCGATCGTACCGTTGGAGTTTTGTGAAATTTTGAGACAGTATTTCTGACTTAATATTCTGTATTCTGAATGGTGGAGATTGCTATTGGAGTATTCTAGCTTGTGACTTCGCTCCGTTTCCAAGACTGCCATATTTTGTAATCTTGATTTCAGCTCCTTATTCTTTGTGTTGTTAAGCGTATAATTACCAAGATGAGTTCTTGATTGAGAAGAACACTTGTGTACCCATTTTATTGGTGATTTAGTGAAAGCTTTGGTGGTGCATCGGGCTGTGGTTTTACTGAGGAGGTTTCCGCATTAATTCCGGTTATTTCTTGATTTTAATTATTTGTTTTCCCCGTGAAAATTCTATTCTAGCCTTAAGGAAGCCATTTGATGAATTACGGGGGGTGTTAGTTCGTGTTACGTCCCATCAATTTCGATGATGTTCAAATCAAAGCAAAGGCAATGATCCCCACGATGATAAAGTAAACGTCTCGTGCCGACGACTGATTTTTCCCATTTTTTTTAGTTCCGACAAGATTAGGAGAATGTTTTTGGTTTATATGTTAATGCCATTGTCGTAGCAATCAATGCATCCTCCCCCCTGGTTATTCGTACTTGGCATCACATTAATTCCAAAGTGAATAAGAATATGTATGAGTACGCATTGACTATCTCACTTCTGTTCGTTTACGCTTCTTTTTTTTTTTTTTACTTCAGATCCGACAGGCCGGCCGCCTCTAGAGACAAATAACACCACGTTTCTTGTTTTCCTAATTTTTTGGCCCGCTGTTTGTTACGTGTGGACACGATCAATCATGAAGGAAAAAATTGAATAATATGTAGTTCATGTACTTGGCTTCGTCTTCCCTTTCTCCCTCGACTCAATATTAATTGCTAGAATCACGCAAGATTTTCCTTTTCTCTTTTAAATGCTTCATGTATGTAAAACTATGTTTCTTCGTGTCCCATTTCATGCACAACTGATCTGATTCGAACCCGATCGGAGAATATTAACGAAACGTAAACCACGCTTTTAACGTCCGATTGTTCGTAATGTTGGTAAGGTTCTCCGCGTTATAATATATTTACCAACGTTTGGCACGTTGAGTCGCGGAATTGTTTCGCTCCGTACATTCTATTATTCTCGTCATAATTCAACTACGTAACATTGGTAAGTCAGTCAGGTTGTCCTAACGCTTTTGCCATTTTCTCACAGGAACCCCCCTCCCTCCCTCCCTCGACTACACCACAATCATCGCCCCAGCAAAATTTCTACATAATCTACACGCAAGACACGAGAGTCTCTAAACGCGACTATCAATCCGACCCACGTAGTAATTAGCAGGGCGCGTGAACTAGCTTTCGGAACACGAACTCAGTGAAAATTAAACCCCCAGCCTTTGAAAAAGCAAATGTTGAGACATCCATCGATATAATTGGAATGGCGAAAAAACTGTTGTTTATGATAAGGGAGGGAGGGAGAGGACTCATTTGTTGTTTATGTAGAAGTTATTAGAGAAAAAGGGAAATAGTACTAGCAAGGAATGGAAGAACAACCCTAAGCCACATGTTGGAAAATCTACTGGGAGGAGAGGAGAGTGGGGTTAGAGTCATTTATGGCACGCCCTATTTTGTCTCCCTGTAAGGACAACCTCAACAGTGCCTCCCCAAATAAATAATTGGTGTTTGTGTGGGGGGTGTGGGGGGGGGGGGGGGGTTTTCTTTCTTTCTTTCTATTTTTCCTTTTCCTATGAGAGGCTAATAATTGTAAACTCTTGCTGGGTTCTTGTTATCTTATTACCACTAGCTGTCGTTGCTTCTTGTTTCAATTTTTTTTTTCTTAACGAGAAAGTAGACAATTCACGACTCGATCCATGGAGTTGTTGCTGGGCCTCCTCCTCCTACTTCCCATGCCGTACTCTCAACGATTGTAAGGTTTAGATGTCCCCGGCTGGTCGATAGAGAGGAAGATGACATAGACTAATGAAGAGGACAGATCTCAGGGTCTTGCAAGTTTCTCTTCCTCCATCACCGTCCTAGTCAATTATTGGTCTCTCTCTCATACATCGATTCCAGAATCGATAGTGTGTGTATGTGTTGAACGTGGTTTGTGGTTCAAGGATTAGGCGTACACAAACGAGAACCTTCGCTACCCCAAAGCATATGTAATTACGAAGGAAACGTGTATCGAACGACGTATTGTTGACACGTCAACTTAATTTTGGGCCTATTCGAACTTCGTTCATGAGAGTGTGAAATTGGATAAAATAAGAAGAATGTTGGAGTAATTAGGTAAATTTTTTTCTAAGAAAATTTAGGTATTTGATCGAGTTGAGAGGACCAGAATAATCGAGAGGACGATACTACCTGTAGATAAAATCAGCACATGGAGAACTCTTGTGTTGGCATAGTGACGTATAACAGGCTACGACCTCTACTGGGGAAGTAGAGGACAATAGATAGAAGAAACATGGATACAAGCTACTCAAAGTATTCAAGCTGCTCGGAGACACAAGTTGCTCGAAGGTGTGAGTTGGTGGAGACGCAAACCGCTCGAGGTCACAAGCTGGTTCAGAGTCCGTGCCGACCGATGACAACTAAAGAGACACGAACTTCAATGCACACCATGATGACGGCCACATTGATGATTAATGACTCGACGATTACTTTAGTTAGAAGGTCATGACATTAAGTGCACATTAACAGCTATAATATGTAATAGTTACAAGTCATTTATCATTATTAGCATTAAATGACCGCAGTAATATAAATAAACATGTACTTTACCTTCCTGAAACATCCATCAACATCGTCAGACATACAGTTAGCTGTTCGGTGGACCTCGTCCTAGTTTTAGTTAGCAACCGCAGCGGCAATGACATTGGCGAATACAAGGAGTCTCTCTCCCCACCTCTTATTCCGTTATCACTTTACCGCCACTGGTGTCAGATATTCTCGCCGTTGATGCTAGACGTACGCACCTTCCCTCCTTCGACAGGAGCTTGAAACACCCCATCCTATTATCACGGCTGATTAGGGTGCTCAATATCAATGTCCTCGGAAACAGGGAATAACATCAAATACCCATATTCTCCCCTGAGAAATTGACACCTTCTTCACCCCATCAACGCTCTCTCCGATAGGAAGAATATCACCGACCTTTGTCGATTCTGTCGACAAATTTACTAGCGACCACATTCACACAATCCACGATTGCCAACCGTAGCCGTAATCATGCGTCCACGAAGCTGCGGTCCCAAGTACCGAGCTTTAATTGTCGTAACACTTATTTTCATGAAACGTGAATAATTGGGAAAGATGGGGAAGAAGAAGAGGGGGGAGGGGGATGGTTTCCTTTCGCGACACACCCTATCGCATATTTAATTAAAATGTCTGTTTGCAGACATATTGTTCAAAATAGTGGTCTATCATAAGTTATCCGATTATATGTCGTTACATAAAACAGAGTGAAATCTTCTTACATTAGTGGGGACACGCTCGACCAGCATCACATGTAACTCGCCACCAGGAATGGCTAATCAACATGTCAGTAAACTTGCCATTGTTATCGACAACAATCACACCAGGTGAATTCTGATCACTCTGCAACAATTCCAATTTGAACGATATCACCAACTTAAGTAGGTCTATATCCCTCGCACAATCGTCAAATGCACACAACCCGATACATCATTGTCTTAAGACTGGTCGATGGTTATATTAATTTAGGGATAACAACATGCTAAATACAGAATCTCACCCCCTGCCCTGTATAATTTATCTACAAACCCTCCTCGAGGCCATCCATGATCCCTTTTGCTTCATCTTCCTCTTCTTCTTTTTTAATATATAACAAGAAAGAATGAGAAGAGAAGCAAGAAAGTGACACGATTTGTCCTTTTAAACAAACATTTTACACACAAAATGCCGGCTAAGAAGCAAATTAATTGTCCAAAAAAGAAGAAAAAAGAGTAAGAGAAAGAGAGAGAGAGAGAGATATTAAGAGTCTGACCATCCATGAGGGGGTTGTACCATTGGATTTTATCATGATGCCCAAAAGAAAAGACAAAAGAAATAAGAAATTAAAAAGAAAAGACGGGGAAAGGAAAAGGAGGGGTACAATGAACATGAGGGAACTTGAGGAGAAAGAAAGGTACTTCTTACTAAGAGCAAGATTTGATCTCTTAATCTCACTCCAAATTATTAAGAAGCGCCCCCCGCCCCAATGTAATAAAAAACAATGAGGGAAAAAAAATAGAAAATTGTTCCAAAAGCAAAAGGGAAGAAGAAGAAGAAAGAAGAAGAAGAAGAAGAAGAAGAAGGAGGGGGGAAGAGATATTAATTTAATTCCACATTGAATTGGACACACACACACAAACAGAGAATGGACACGTTGATGATCTCCCTCTTATTTGTTCTTCTTCTTCTTTTTATTCGCTCTAAAGATTTAATGCTTTTGTCTAATAAAGATTCGAGAAATATTAATATATTAATGTTCCCACAGCAATGTCTCGAATCCTCCTTGGCTAATCTCATGGTTTGGCACAGTGATGAGATCATTAAGGCTATCGTCGAGGTGATCATATCCCTCATGGCTCATCTGACTTACAAACTGGTAATTGTAAGGGTCGACCGACTCCACGAACACGAAGTCGTTCCTTAGGAATGACGACTGACCCGTCCACTCGTACCAGGGCCCGAGGCTCGGGAGCTCCACGATCTCCCCTAGCTCCTCTGGGGTCGACACGATCTCCGGCGAGCTTGTGGACGCTAATGACGAGGATGAGGAGGAGGAGGAGGACGATGGCGGGACGAAGAGGTGCATGGTCGAGGCCTTGGCGGCTGCAGCCTGCACGTCCCCAGGGGAGCTGGAGGCCGGCTTCGGGAGCGAGTCGGCGAGCTGAGGGAAGTTCAGGATGGCCGAGGATCCCTTGATGCTGAGAGCGGCAACGTCGTGGGCTCGGGCAGCCATCTCGGCGGTGGCGAACGTGCCGAGCCAGATCCGGTTCTTCTTCCGGGGCTCCCGGATTTCCGAGACCCACTTTCCCCATGATCGCATCCGGACACCGTGGTAGACAGGGTGCTTGCTGTTGTCCCGGGGCCTCTTCTTGGGATTAGCCTCGGGGGCAGGGGGTTCCGGGGGAGTAGTCTTCTCGGGGTTGGCGGACGTGGAGTTGGAGCTCGGCCCAGGCTTGGACATGGGTTCGGGCATTGCTGTCCTGGGACAGAGGCGGTTTTTGGCAAGAAAGCCGTGAACAGTGAGGATTAGGCAGGAGAAAGAGTGTCTAAGAAAAGAAGATCGAAACGGGAAGACGTGTAGGTGTTTGGTAATACAACTCCAAGAGAAAGAGGTGGGAGTTTCTTCTTATATACCCAACAAAAAATAAATAAATAAAATAAAATAAAACTTTCATTCATTTTGACCCATCTAGCAGAAAAAAAAAACATATTTTTACTCAATTTAATACCAATAAAAATTATTATCTTTTATTGCTAAATATTCTACTTTGAGACATTGATTGATTAAGGTAAAATAATTCTCATAGGGGGCGGGGGGGTGGGGGGGGATGACTTATTGGGTTAGTCCAATTAGAGAAGAGTTTCGCTTTCGGAGAAGATTCACGTTTTGTTGGTAAGGCGATCTTCACGCTTTTTGTAAGTTCCCAACGGCGGGGAGGGCGGGGGGAGCGTTTATCCCCGATGTCAAGGCCATGTCCATGTCTAAAGGCTTTTGGGTGTTCGTGTGTATTTTTGATAACGAAAGCAAATTGTGTGCTGTTTGTCGGGTATTGATGTCAGATGTCGAGTTTTCACTTAAAGAATTGGTTTCTTCAAGAAATAGTTCGTGTTCTAAAGTCGTGAATTCTTTTTAGGGGAACATCCGCTCGGATCGAATTATCATCCTTTCAATAAAAGAATAAAAGGAAAAAAAACTCCTTCACAAGTAAAGTAAAACTAAGAATTTTAATAACGAAGTTACGGTGATTCGGTGTAATTTTGGATCTGTAATAACAATTTGAATCACAAAATAAAAAGTGTTTCTGGCGAGGGAATTCCCATATTTATTTTCCTAACATCTTTGAATTCACATGCTTCTGTTGGACGTTACGCGTGAAAAGATTAGATAGGTGCTAGCAGAACGTAGGTTATGTACTGTTGACGACCTTTTATAGAATAGAGGAAACCTTCTGTAAAGCTGTTGTACCTACGAGGAGTGTTTTGGTTGCGATTTCTCTTTCTTTAAACTTTCACTCTTACTTACATGAAATGTCTATACGTCCCTTTATATATAGGGAGGAGTAGGAAAACTAAATGTCAAAATAAACCGACACCTTAAATGACATATTTAATCATCTACTTAAATGCTCTACTTAGTGACCCACTTAAATGACATTTCCGTTACTAACTTTAATACCCATTAATCTTAATCATAAATTACCTTCAACACCCCCTCTTAATTTATGATCTTCAATAAGTCTTCGAATGTCTCGAACTTCTCAGAAGACACTGCCTTTGTAAGAACATCTGCGGGTTGATCATGGGTGCTGATGAATTCTAGAAGAATCTCATTATGCGAAACCATCTCTTTGATGAAATGGTGACGAAGTTCTATGTGCTTCGATCTTGCATGGAAAACTGGATTCTTGGTCATAGCAATTGCAGATTGGTTCTCACAGAAGATTGTTGTTGACTCGTCCACCTTCTGTTGTTAACCTTCTGAGCCAGACAGTCTTGTTGCTTCATTTGCTGCGATGTACTCAGCTTCTGCATATGAGAGAGCAACAGTGCTTTGCTTCTTTGAACTCCATGAAATGGGCTTTTGTAATGCGAGCTTTATGCTTCTGCATGCTTCCATCTTCATTATACTTGGTCTTATAGACCCACTTTAATCTGATAGCTTCTTTTTCTTTTGGGAGATCGACCAATGACCACGTGCCATTCTTCTCTATAGAAGTCATCTCCTCCTTCATGGCATTTCTCCATTTTTCTTCTTTGGCTGCCTCCTCAAAGTTCCGTGGCTCAAATGCAGCAAGAGCAAAGTTAGCTTGCTCATAAATTTCAGTGAATAATCGATATCTCCTTGGTGGTGTATCTCCAATAGAACCCTTTGCTTTTGGAATGGTTCTAGAGGAACTAGCTTTTGTTGTTCCGATAGGATTCTATATTGTAACTTCTACTGCTGCTTCTGTTGTTCTGATAGGGTTCTGCACAGATGCTTCTACTACTGCTTCTGTATACTGGAACATCTGAGTCATAGAAGTCTCTTCCTGCCACTTCCAAGCTGTATGTTCATCAAAGATAACATCTCTCGACAGAACTAACTTGTCCGTATTCGGATTATACAGACGATATCCCTTCGATTCATCACTATATTCGATGAAAATCAACTTCTCACCTTTTTCATCAAACTTTTCTCTTCCTTGAGAAGGTGTGAGTGCATATCCAATACATCCAAATACTTTGAAATGATCCACCACGGGCTTCCTTCTGTGCCACGCTTCATATGGTGTTTTGTCCCTAACTGCTTTTGTAGGGGATCTGTGCAGAAGGTAGACAGATGTGTTGACAGTTTCTACCCAGAACTTGTTGGTAGACCTTTGCCCTTCAGCATGGTTCTGGCCATCTCCACTATGGTTCTATTCTTTCTTTCTGCGAATCCATTCTGCTGTGGAGAATACTGCACAGTCAACTGCCTCTGTATCCCCTTCTGTTGGCAATAGTCCAAGAATGGTCTCGACAGAAACTCTCCTCCGCGATCTGTCCTCAAGGTCTTAATCCTATATCCACTTTGGTTCTCTGCAAGTGCTTTGAACTTCATAAAGGTGGTGAAAGCATCTGACTTCCTCTCAAGAAAATAAAGCCAAATCATTCTAGTATAGTCATCTATGAACAACTGAAAGTATCTTCTGTTACCGAGAGACGGAGTCTGAGTCGGTCCACAAATATCTGCATGAACCAGCTCGAGAGGGGCTTGAGCTCTCCATGATGTGTTTGAAAATGGAATACGATGATACTTTCCGAAGACACATCATTCACAGACGTTACCTTCTGCAGCTTGTATAGAAGGTAGTCCTACTACCATATCCTGCTGCTTCAATAGAGCTAGACCTTTCCTGTTCAAATATCCATACCTAAGATGCTAAAGATGACAATCATCTACAACCTCAGTTTTGAGAACCACATTACTGTAAGGAGTCATCTTCACGACCGTGACCTTCTGTCCGTTATCTCACATTGACCTTCTGCAAAAACCAACTTGTAGCCATTTTTCATCATCTGTCCCACACTTAGTAGGTTCTGTGCGATTTCTGGAGTGTAGAAGACGTTGTGCATCATTTTCTGTTGACCTTCTGCACTTAAAATTGAAATAACACCTTTACATTTTATCTTCAACTTCTTGCTCCAGGTTCCAAGAGAGTTGTATTTCTCATGAAGCTCCACAAAGTTCTTCTTGATCCCTGTGACATGGTTGCTACAGCTACTATCGAGGAACCATATCTCATTCATATCTTGCACCGTGTTAGAGGAAGAATAGAAAACTTTAGAAGGTTCATATTCCTTCGAGAAATTTACCGAGCTTCTATCCTCATGCTTCTGTTCATGCGTTTTCTCTTTATCTTTGTACCAGCAATCATGATTTGAATGAGTTGGGAACTTGCATCTCCTGCATCGAAGACGACAATCTTTTGTTTCATGATTATTTTTTCTGCAGATGCAGCATCCTGCTTCTACTTCTCCATGACCGCTTCTGTGCTGACCTTCTGGTCGTCCTTCTACATCGCCTATGCCTCTGCCACGATACCTGCCTCCGCGTCCTCTATCGTAGGACCTTATGTTGTTTCCATAACGTTCTTACTTATGCTCAGAAACATTCAACTTCGCTTGAAATGCTTGTTCCACCAGGCCTATGTACTTGCTGACCCGTTTCTCATGAGCTTCTAGGAAACCCATCAATTCATAGATGGAAACTTCTGCGAGATCCTTCATCTCTTCAATCACTATTACCACATGCTCAAACTTATGTGGCAAGCTTCTGAGGATTTTCTCCACGACTTTTCGATCCGGAACAACTTCTCCGCAACTCTTCAATTGATTTAGGATTTCCACGATCCTTAAGAAGTAGTTTTTGACGTTTTCTGCATCTTTCATGGATAGATTGTCGAAGTATCTCCAAATGCTATAGCTTTATAGAGATCACCTTCTGTGACTCTTTGAACTCCTTCTTTAGGACCTCCCACGCTTCATTCACCTTCTTCAGGCCGAATATCCTTGGGTAAATGGTTTTGCTCACGGATTGTTGCAGAATCCGCAGAGCCTTGGCATTCTTCACGACGTTCTCCTTGTACGCCTTCTGCTCATCTTCTGTGGGGTTGATGACACTTCTGCGAAAGTGTTGTCACCTTCTGGGAGAGAGATTCCTTCTGGAACTTTTTCGTAGCCTTCATCCACAAGTTTCCATTGATCTTGCGAAATGAAAATGTTTTCCATTTGAGAACTCCAATAGTCAAAGTGCTCATCGTCGAGGATGGGGATTTGGTTGGGAGAAAAGGTGAAGAACATGTTGCCAGCGAATGCAGGCATGACCTTCTATGCTCTGATACCAAATTTGTTGGGGGGTTATGTGTGAAAGGAATGGATAGGAAGAGAGAAGGTGCTAGCAGAACGTAGGTTCTGTACTGCTGACGACCTTCTGTAGAATAGAGGAAACCTTCTGTAGAGCTGCTGCACCTACAGGGATTATTTTGGCTGCGATTTCTCTTTCTTTAAACTTTCTCTCTTACTTACATGAAATGTCTACACGTCCTTTTATATATAGGGAGGAGTAGGAAAACCAAATGTCAAAAGAAACCGACAGCTTAAATGACATATTTAATCATCTACTTAAATGTTCTACTTAATAACCCATTTAAATGACATTTTCGTTACTAATTTTAATACTCATTAATCTCAATCATAATTTACCTTAAACAACTTCTACTATTCACCAATTTCATTACTTAATATTATTATTTTTTTTACGAAGTTAGGGGGAGGGACAATCGAACCGATTTCGACCTTCCAACCCCATCATTACCAACACACATGTATGGAAATTAATGTATGGACGTGTGTGTTGGCAGATGTACATAAATAAATATCATGACGAGATTATTATTATTATTACTATTGTTGCTACTAGGGTACTGTTTTTGTGTTGGGTCTGTGAGGGTGGTGATATAACAGTTGAAAAATAAAATAAAATTCGAGCCCATCTGATGAAACCCAACGAGCGAGTTCAATGTACCCAAAATATCAAATACCAAACAACAGCAACATCAATAAATAATAATAACAATAATTGAGCTCTTTCACCAAGGTTTCTCTCCATCGACCTCACCTGGCCTCAGATCTTTTAATTCCTATGTGTTGGTCCAAATGGGTCTGGCTCTGACCCACTTCATTACTCATGTAAACAAAAATAAAGTATTATTCTCATTACTATAATTAAATAAGATTGGGGGGGGGGGGGTATGATCTCGTATACCCAGTAGTTAGAGGGGAGAGAGTGAAAAGAATTGAATTCCCAGATCCTCCTTTTCATTCAGAATTATTTTTACCTGCATTTTGGTTATATACGTGTGTGGATTGGATAGGATGCCAATCTCTTCTTCTCTCAACAACCGCTATTTATGTACATATCTGTCCTCCTCCTCCTCCTCATTTACTAATTATACATGCTCTCTCCCAGTCCCTTAACTATTTGTTTACCCCTTTCGTTATTATTTACTTTTTGGGGTTTCGGGGAAGAAAAGAGAGAGACAGGGAGTGGAAGTCGTCCATGTTTTATTTATATATATACATACAAATGATGATGACAACTGGCATCTCTAACTATTAAGACAATCGGGATCTGGGCTACCGAGACTTCTTCTTCATTTTTGGGAGTAAATCTGGTTTCACTTGGGGAGGTTCAAATCTCATTTCCATACTAAGGAAATAAATGTCAGTGGAGAAACGGTGGATGCATGCATGCATGCAACTGTCCAATTATACAGAATGGCAGAATAATAATAGTAATAGTTATACAATTACGACATGGGTCTAAAAATTCTATATGGTTATTTATGTACTATTATTTTGCTATCCAAAAGTCATTCAATTCGATTCGTAATCAGGGGGCGGAGGGGTGTTAGTAGGAGCACCCAAAATAGATGAACCAATGATCAAAACACTAACGTAAAGTTTTATTTCACAATTATTAAGGATGATATTATAGGAACTTTGATCCATAGTACTATTCAACAAATGGTCCCCAAAGACACATCAGTCGACTTTCTACACCAAACTATGCCCAAAGAGTAAAACTGAGATAGGATTAGGGGTGTTAATGAGCCGGATCGGCTCGCAAATTATCCGGCTCGGCTCGTCTCGTGGCTCGATTTCGGCTTGACAAAAAAAATTAGAATCCGACACGCTCGGGCTCGGGCCTTAACTTTTAATAGTCAAGCCGGGCTCGGGCTGACTTACGGACCCGATAAACGGTCGGACCCGGTTTGATAAATTTTAAAAATATTTAATAAAAAATAAAATAATAAAATATTTGAAACTCGAATTGGGCTCGAAGGGGAATTGTGAAAATGTGAATCCGAGGAGATTCTGGCTCTGGCGGGTTCAATTTCGGGCTCGACATAAATATTTTTAGACGGACTCGAGCCCGGACTTGACTTAACAGAGCCCAGTCAGACTCGGGCCCGGACTCAAACTCAATAATATTTTATTCGGACCGGTCTTGGTAGAGGGTATCTGAGCCCGATCCGGCTTATTAACAGCCCTAGGTAGGATATTCCATTCCATATTCATGATTCGCAACAATTAACGAAAGGAACAATTTTGATAATAATAATAATAATAATAATAATAATAAAAGATAATTAAATATCGTTTAGTTATTAATATAATACGTCTTAAATGAGTAGTATATGCACTACCTATTTTCTTCTGGTCAAAGAAAACTGATTGTTGCAACAACTGGGGAAATGAATGCTCAGCCTCTTTTATTTAGACACTCGATGAACATGAGTAGGGGTGAGCATAGGTTCCAGGTAAAACCGGAAATCGGTCGGAACCGGTATCTTATGGTCGGTGCTAGTACAGGTACTCGAATAGATCGGGTAGAATCTAGGTTCTAAATTTTTGAAAACCGGCGGTACCAAGTTTCAAATTTTTCCCTTGAAACCAACCCGGAGAACCTGTAACATAACTAAATTTTATCCAAGTTCCAGGTTCCTAAATTTTACCCCACCCGTTCCTAAATTTTACTTTATGCAACATGGTTCCGGTTCTCCCCTCGGCTTCCTTGTATTACGCGGACAAGAGACCAACAAAATATAGGTCTTGGGGGAGGGGGATTCTTCTAATCCGAAAGCCGTCTACTGTTACACTCCCCTTCCCAGCCCCACTATCTCGTTTTCGCCGACTGTCTCGGAAATTGCAAGCCCCTCCTTCTCGATTCACTCATTTCCGTGAGTTCCCCCTGACTTATTTTCCATTCCTAGCTGTTATGGTTATTGAGCTGGTCTGTTAAGGCTTTAGCTGCTGTGGTTGCTGGGAGTTGCTTTTCGGGTCGTGGGTTGTCCTTGATTGCGTCAAGGTCGAGTCTTTTTAGCTTTTCCGTGGAGGGTTGGGGTTTGCTTGTCGCTCATTTGACGGGTCTGAGTTTTTCTGGCGTTTGGTGCTCTTTGGTATCTTGGCGTGGTATTGGTGATGAGTGGCGATTATTTGATTGTTCAAATGGTCTTGTTAAGTTAGGGTTAGGATTTCAGTGCTTTTCGCTGCTAATTTTAACTCGGGGGACATTCTTCTTTTGATAAGTAATCGTTGTGGGCATTGACTAGGGGTTTCTAGGTTCTTGCTTTTGCTGCTGAAGTGATCGAGAATGGGTCTTGAGATTGGGGGTGATGTACGCCAAAGTAAAAACTCAAAGGCCTTTTTGGTTTTGCTTGTTGAGCGCTCTGGATCAGAAGTTGTTGAGGGATTAGTCAGTTCAATGAGGGGATAGGCTCTCCCCCAACACGCTTCTTCCGTGTTATTAGAATTGTCGGGTTTCGAATCTTACGTGTTGTTAGAACATCATTATGAAGTAGAATTAGGATTGTTTGATTGGTTCCACCCTAAAAAACAGCTTCTTTTGATTTGATAATTACTTTTCGTGTTTCGACGACACAAAAGTAGTTGCTCTTGTTTTTGTTGTCGGTATTGGGTTTCTAATATGTTACCTCTGATGTAGATCTCTGATTAACAATTGTTTTCCCAATACTATGTGTTTTCCCAATACGGACGCTGGTTATGTGATATTGGATGGACGCTGGTTATGTGATTTAATGATCTATGGTTTGATTTGTTAGGTTGCTCGAATTAGAAGATGAATCCCGTTTCTGACAACAATGAGGCTCAAACAACTGGTATTCATGGAACTTTGGCTTCAACAGCGGCCAATCTTCCTACTACTCCTAAGCTTAAGGTAACCGACAGAAAAGTAAGGTCAACAACATGATGCAAGCCTGCGGCCATGATTCCCACGACGTTATGCTGCTCGGAGCAGCCAAGTTGTTGTAGGACAGTAAGGATCGGATCAAGGTGCTCTTTGACAGGGAGACTGCTTTTGATTTTCCTAGAAAGTCTACTTCATTTCCCTTATGTGGGAATTAACTCATGTTTGAAGGCTCAAAAGTCCGTCATTGAGGATTGTTCTAATTTTTTCGTGTTTGAAGGTATTCTTATTGCTCATGTGCCATACGTTGATCTTATCCATATCCGTCATGAATGAGCATCATGGCGTTTGACCTTTTTGAGGGGGTGGTTTAACTATAATTCCAATTGGTGTTATGTTTCAATGCATCTTGCATTTGCTTGTATGATTTCATTTCATTTCTAGTAAGGATGTAGTACAAAGCACATGTATCCAAATGAGTAATGGGATGAATTTGATGTGGAAGAGTCGACATGGTACCGGAACCGGCGGGTAGTTATTGGGTTCTTTAAGCCACATGATAAGTTCTATGTTCTAAAAATAAGGAATCGACCATTACATGGTAGGTTTCAGGTTTCACGTCCGGAACCTGCACCCCCCTAAATATGAGAAGCCGAGCCCCCCTTCCTTTCATGCATTAGAAAGGAGTTACATAATCCTCTCCTACCCATCGATCTTTCACTTACTAATATCCCAAAGATGTTGACGGGCAATGATGTCAATGATAACCAGGTGAGAGGCTGACATCAAAAAAGAGTTCGCACTGAACTGTGTAGCCTCCCTCCTTAGGGAGGATGATAGCTTAAAGGTCAGCATATCAGTCACTACGTACAACTCCACCTGGGGCGAGTTCCCGATGGTCTTCAAGTTAAGGGGCAACAGGGCCTATGTGCCGACTCAAGGATGGAAGGTGTTTGTGAACAGCAACAGGTTCAAAGCTCTACCAGGCCGTGACATCAAGTTCCATCCCTTCTATCATGTAAGACAAATTTTCTGGCGATCTCTGAAGAAATTGTTGGAATTTTATTTTTAGTTTTATTATTTTATTTTGTTTTTATAAAATTTCTTGGACGATAATTAATTACCGATTTAAGTTTTCATAAAACAGGCTGTGTCATGATATATGAGACCATACATGATAGTCCGTTCAAGTTTGTGTGATCTTTTATTTCGGATTTTACGACATCTCGGTATATTATTTGTGTCGACTGAACGAGATTTTATGTAGGCTCAATGTTGACGTAAGCCCGTAACGGAAGTGCTCGTCGCACCCTATATTAACAGGTGTTAGGTCGCCTCCGTCGACAAGTCAAGGAGAGGAAGATAAAGTTCACCGACTATTTTCTGTGATTTGCGAGGCTTGATAACCGAGTTATTATAGAGGTATATTAACGCCATGTACGTAACTTTGTTTTTTGTGTCCGAAGTTCGATTGCGGTGATCCTGAATTGAATGAGATTATCTTTAAGTCGATTTAGGATCTATAGTTGTATTTATGTTTGATGACTTTTGACTTTGTTTGACGAATTTGTCTGATGACTTGTTGCTAGGGTTCATACGTATTAGGCTTATGAATTTTGATAATTATCAAGATATCTTATTTAGAAAAAAGGATAATTAATTAGGACTAAACATCGATATTATATATTTTCATAAGTCAAATCAAATAAAACATTTTTGCAAGAATTCCTTTGGTAAGAGAATATCTGTGGCAAATAGTTTATTAAAATTCGATCTTGTTTTTCTAAACTATGAGGCGAATGTAATTTATAATAATTAAAAAAGAAACAACTAGATTTAAAGAAACAAATAATAATAATAACATGGACCAATAACTGTGACGGGTGGTTTTGGATCCAACATCGTCTTTTAGATGATGAGATGAAATGAGGTTGGGAAAAACTTTGCCAGTTTCCGATTAGCTTTTTAGGAGTTTTCTTTTTATAACTTCCAACGAGCTTCTCCCCCTCGTTCTCGCTCGCCTCTCCGCATGATTGAAGGAATCCTTGTCACTTGTTGATAAATGATTAGAGTTTGTGTTGGATCGTTCAGGAACACTAAGAGGGGGGTGAATTAGTGTTTATAACTTTTTCGCCCTTTCTCAGTATCAGCGGAAGCGTACTGTATCACAGCAGAGCGTTTCTCAGAATGAGAAAACTGCTTTGCTGTAACCGTTACGACTTAATCGTTGGATTCTCGTACGAGTGTTACGCAATCGTAAGGGACACAGTAGTTTATAGTGGTTCGGCCTTAATCGACCTACGTCCACTTTCCACCGTAGAGGTGATTCAACTATTTGAAAATAATGGGTGTAAAGAGCCCTTGCACTAGGCGTATGTTTCTCTCACAAAGTGAGATTTAGAATCCTGTACAATAGATGATCACTCATGGCAACGGTCAGCTCCTCACACAATGGACGTCTTCTCGTGTCCAGCAGAATGATACTCACGCTCAGGAGTTGATTGCTCAAAGGATTCGTACATAGCTCATTGTCGCTTGATATAAGCCTGAAGCAAAGGAATGCTTCGGCACTTGTTTGCTCAGAAGAGGATTTCCACAAAGATCTTGTCTCTCCTTAAGATAAATCTGCACTTGCTTAAGAGACAACCACAAAGTTGAACCACAAAGACAGAAACCACACAAAAATCACAAAGAAAACCACAAAGACCACTTAGAAAGTATACGTCCTACACTCAGTTTGGACATGCACGGTTACCACAGCCGTGACTCACTGCACTGCACACTCAGTGCCTAGGGTGGAATTTTCCGATCAACCTACTTTACTAACCCTCTGTATCAGGCGTTCAAGACTTCTGCACAGCACCCCTGTGCTCGGGAGGACCTCTTTTTACTCCGGCGGCGTTCCCAACTCCTGTTCTACCCTGCAGGCACGAGACTTCTGGTGCGCACCCGCAAGTGCGTGTCTAACTGCTCAAACTCCGTAGGCTCGAGACTTCCCTGCGAAAAGACACGACAAGAACGGCTTCTTGCCAATGGGTCAGCAACCGGTTACTGCAATCAGCACATGTATTCACTTAGCTTCCCTCAGACGATTCGCCGGCTGCTCATTAAACGCACCGAGGACACCTAGTCCCTCTCACGATGATCAAGGAATCTGAACTCAGCCCCTTGACACCCTCGCACGCAGTTTGCGAGCAACAAGAACCAGGAGACACTTACACCTTTAGCTCTCTGTCGACCACTTAGACCACTCAGACCACTCAGCCCACTTAGAAAACGTTTGAAAGCGTCGAGAGATTACATGAGGGTCGTCTGGTATAAAAAGGAACGAAACAAATAATCGGTTTCCCAAAAACGAATAATTTATTTCCTAAAATCAGAATACAGGAAGCTGTAATCGTGGATCAGCAATAGGATGCTCAACGGTCATAATGACCAAGAAGGGAAGGAAATCATTGATGATATTCCTTGCACGTATAATCTGATCTAAACTTTATCAGATTAAATAATGATTATTGATATCATTAATCACGTAAATATGGAACAATTAAATCCCTTAACGATTGAAATAGGAAAATGAGTTTCCTTCTCTAAAATCTTTCTCAAATGACATTGTCTGATTCTCACACGTGATTATCACAATCAAATAATATATTTAATCATTAAATATAATTAGACTGCAATAAGCAAATCTAGAATAATAATTATTCCTTCGTCAGCGCAATAACGCAGAATAGTTTCGCTGTAATGCAGCAAGGTCTTTCTTAAGTGTAACGACACATTGCTTATGTTGCAGCGTAACATTGCTGCAGGATATCCAAGAAATATTTTGTTTCCAAAATTAAGCTTGGAAAGCTAATCTCGCAATATTTAGATGCCTAAACATTTATAATGAGATCATTAAGCTAGATTAAATAAACTTGGACACTCAGACGAATATTCTGAATTAGCCCAAAATAAAATGTGAATATTAGAAAATATGTTTCCATATTTTCAGTGTTTATGCGTAAAATCACAGTAACACTTTACTGTAACGCAGCAAACTGTAATTGTTACTTGCTGTGGTTCAGCAACACATTTCTCAAGCTCATCACTAAGAATAAGCGAAGTGTTACAGCGACTAGCTTCTCAAGCTCATCATCAAAACCAGGACTAACATTCTCCCCCTTTTTGATGATGACAAAACACGAAGCGCATAGGGAATAGGTCATAGAGCTTGAAACACAAACTCAACTCCCCCTGAAATTAAGCAAGCTCCCCCTGAGAGTAAGCAGGCAGTAGCAACACACCCCCTTTTTGTCATATGAAAAAGAAATGGAGGATAAAATGGAAACTGCATATATACTTGTGCTGCAAAAATTGCAAAGCACCCAAACAAGTTCGAACATCTTAAATGCATTCAAAAGAAATATAGTGGAGAGATACTCAATCCACTTCAAAGTTATTCAAAATAAAGAACTAGAGTTCTCAACATCAGAAACCACAACAAGGAGAGTCATCTCAATCCTCGCGCGGGAGTTCCTTGACAACATCCATCATCTCCTCAGTCATTTTGTCCAGCTTAGTCAACCTTTCACCAAAGCCGTCCATCCTTTCCAGGAGACAACGCCTGGTGAAGTTGATCTCATCACAGATTGTGGCCATGAGCTTAGAGTAAAAGACATCAGCCTGTGCACCAGTGGTGGCCTTCTCGCGTTTAACATGCATCTGCTTTTCAGCAGGAGCAGCTTTGCCACATACAGAAGCAGCGATCTCTCGCTTGGAAGGCTTCTTAATGAAAGTACCATCAACAAACTGGTATCCCATGCTTTCAATGGAGGCAGCTCCAATAACCTGAGTAGTCCAGGTATCCATTTTGTTCAGAGGAGTAGCATCCTGTCCATAATGTTTCAGAAGAGCCGTGATCACATTTGTGAAAGGAAGGCCCCTGTTCTCATCTTTGATGCAAGAAGCCATATGGCTGAAGATAATACTTCCTAGATTTCCAGGAATGCCTTTCTTGAGATGGACCAGCAAGTTCCAATCACGAGGTATGACTAAATCAACACTCCCCATCCTTGGTGCCAAACAAGACATCACCACTTTGTGCAGCATTCTGTTGCTGAAGAAGCTCAAAGAGGTGTTCTGTAAATAGCCAGAGGGTGTGCTAGGAACTCCATCATTGATGAGCTGATAGGCTTCCATCTTGCCTTCATTGATCACCCTCAGATTATTGACAAGGTTGGCATTAAAAATGCGGCATATGTCAAAGATAGAGTAAACAAACACTTTTCCATCAACGATGGCCCTAATAAACTTGATGTTTGAATCCTCATTGTAAAAAGTCAGATTCTCATAGAATTGTTTCACTTTTGAGATAGATCCTATCTCATTGAACTCATAGAAGGTTTTCCAGCTAAGCCGTTCAAACAGTTCAGCAATGATCACCTGATGAGCAGTAAGCCAATCAAAGTCCACTCTCTTACAAGCGGTAACATTCCTTGTTTCCAAATTTCTATTTGGCATCAAGTCATCAGCAAGAATTCGATTAATTTCAGCCATAGAGACATACTGGTCGATCTCAGGCAGGAAAACATCAGAGTCCGTAGGAAGCTTTTGCTTTTTAGATCCAGTAGGATCAGATTTCGGAGTACCTGATGAGGAACGCTTCCTCTTGGCGAGAAGCAACACCAGTGACATAAGAGTGTGCTTTCTCAGGGAGATGGACATCAGTAACTTCAATCTCATCCCCAGCATCCTCAGAGAGATCCTTCTCCTTAGGCAACTCTGTCTCCTCGTCCTGAGACATATCCTTGTTGCTCGAAGTTTGGTCACCCTCAGAGACAGCATCCACCTTAGTAGGCGAGGAGTCCTCCTTTCAGGAGTTCTTTGATTTTCTTCCAAAAGTCCTCCTTCCGATTTTTCAACATCAGGGAGAGTTTCCTCATCCACCGATTTTTCAGACACAGTAGCATCGGCCTTGGTCGGAGAGACTTTGTCAGACATGCTGACCTTCAAGCCAGCGGAGGGACCCTTGGAGACTTTGACAGGAGTTGTCTTAGCCTTACCAGCGGTGCCGACCTCAGTTGGTGCCGGAGTAACCATGGATTGAACGGGCATCTCCCCCTCAGAAGCAGGGGGTTGTTCCTCAAAACGAGAAACCTTTGAAGTTGCGGCCACAGCCTTGGACCGTTTCTTGGGGGTTGCCTTCCCCTTTCCGGACATTGCAGATTTTGGAGTCATGGGTGACGAAAGAGGTTCGAGAGATTTTAGGGTTTTAAGAGAAAATGGGTAAAGAGGAGGTTTCGGAGTGACATGATGGTGAAGAGGAACGGTTAATATATTTGGAAGTTTTCTTTTGATTTTAGAAAGTGGGAACGTGGAGAACATTGAAGGTAAATCACCCAAATTTTGGCAATAAATAATTCTCTACCAAGAGAGAAAATATTATTACGTTTTATCTTATGAGTGAGGATTAGAAATTCCTAACTCATCCCGTAAATAATTAAACCTCTCTTTATCAAGTGGTTTAGTAAATATGTCAGCAAGTTGTTGCTCAGTATTAATGTACTGAATATTCACATTGCCATTTTGCACATTGTCACGAAGAAAATGATGTCTCAACTCAATATGCTTAGATCTTGAGTGATGGACAGGATTTCGTGATAAATTAATTGCACTTGTGTTGTCACACATTATTGGAATACTATCAAAATGAAGATCGTAATCTTCAAGTTGTTGTCGCATCCAAAGTAATTGAGCACAGCAACTCGCTGCTGCGACATATTCAGCCTCTTGCTGTTGATAAAGCAACAAATGTCTGCTTTTTAGAGAACCAGGAAATCAACATATTTCCTAGTAATTGACAAGTACCGGATGTGCTTTTTCTATCAATGCGACATCCAGCGTAGTCAGTATCTGAATATCCTCTAGGATCCAGCAATGATCCTCTGGGATACCACAAGCCTAAGCTAACAGTTCCTACGAGGTATCGAAAGATCCTCTTAACTGCAGCAAGATGTGACTCTTTTGGAGCAGACTGATATCTAGCGCATAAGCATAAGCTAAACATGATATCAGGTCTCGAAGCAGTAAGATAGAGTAATGATCCTATCATGCTCCTATATGATTTGGAATCAACTTCCTTTCCATCCTCATCTTTCTCAATTTTGGTATTACTGCCGATTGGAGTTGACAGAGGTTTAGCATTCTCAAGAATAAATTTCTTGAGCAACTGTTTGCTGTATTTTTCTTGATGGATAAAAATTCCATCTTTGGTTTGTTTGATTTGAAGTCCAAGAAAGAAAGTTAGTTCTCCCATGAGACTCATTTCAAATTCTCCTTTCATTAGTTGAACCAAATATAATGTCGTCAACATATATTTGAGCAACTAGAAGATCAGCATCCTGTTTCTTAAGAAACAAGAAACAGGATGTGTCTATTTTTCCACGCTTATATCCTTTCTCAATGAGAAAAGAACTAAGCTTTTCGTACCATGATCTTGGTGCTTGCTTAAGCCCATACAAGGCTTTAGAGAGCTTATAAACATGATTACGATACTTTGGATCAGTGAATCTAGGAGGTTGTTCAACATTCACTTCCTCTTTTAGATCACCATTAAGGAATGCGCTTTTCACATTCATTTGGAAAAGCTTGAAGTCATTATAACAAGCATATGCTAAGAGTAGACGTATTGCCTCAAGACGTGCTACAGGAGCAAACGTCTCATCATAATCGATACCTTCTTCTTGTGAGTAACCTTTTGCTACAAGTCTAGCTTTGTTTCTCACAACATTTCCCGATTCATCAAGTTTATTTCGATAAACCATTTTGTTCCAATAATGGAACGATTATTGGGTCTAGGTACTAAACTCCAAACTTTGTTTCTCTCAAATTGGTTCAATTCTTCTTGCATTGCAAGAATCCAATTAGGATCATCAAGCGCATCATCAATGCCTTGAGGTTCATCTTGAGAGATAAAAGCAGAGTGTTCACAGTACAGACTTGCTGTATGTTGGGTTCGCACTCCTGTGTGCAATGATCCTATTACTTGGTTAATAGGATGTCTTTTCTTATATAAAGGAGGAATACGATCCTCTATCTGTATATCCTGGAAACCACCAGAATCATTTTCAGTGTATGCAGTAGGCCCTTGCTGTACATCTGCTACAGTATTTCCGTTCGGATTATTTTCAGCAAACATATGCTGAGATGGTTCATTTGATACTGTTGTTGAGGATTGTGCTGCTGCTTCCACAACAACTTCCTCCTGTGTCAGAGAATCATCAACCTTAACATTAATGGACTCTTCAACAGTTAGAGTTCTTTTATTAAAAACTCTATATGTTTTGCTCGTAAGGGAGTATCCTAAGAATATGCCATCATCAGATCGAGCATCAAACTTTCCGACACCATATTTGATGGGTCTCAAGATATAGCACTTACTTCCAAATGGATGAAAGTATGAGATATTAGGCTTTCTGCCTTTATATATCTCATAAGGAGTTTTTACCTAATGAGTGTCTCAAATGAATACGATTTGAGATGTAGCATGCTGTACTTACAGCTTCAGCCCAAAAATTTTTAGCAACTTCACTTTCCAGCAACATGGTTCTCGCCATGTCTTGTAAGGTTCGATTCTTTCGCTCTACAATTCCATTTTGCTGTGGAGTGTATGGAGTAGAGAAATTATGATTGATACCATATTCATCACAAACTGAAGCAAAGTCATGATTCTCAAATTCAGTACCATGATCCGTTCTTATGCTTCGTAGAGAAACACCTTTCTCATTTTGAAGTTGTTTGACTAAAGTTTCAAAGGTTGCAAATGCATCACTTTTGTGAGCTAAGAATTTAACCCAAGTGAATCTGGAAAAGTCATCTACCACAACTAATCCATAACGTTTACCTCCAAGACTTTGAGTCCTTGTTGGACCAAATAAGTCCATATGAAGTAATTCAAGCGAAGTCTTGCTTGAAATCATATTCTTGCTTTTAAAAGATACCTTTGTTTGTTTGCCAATAGCACAAGCATTACATATCTTGTTATTGTCAAACTTGATTTTAGGTAATCCCTTAATAGCATCTTTTCTGGCTAGTTTGGACATCAAGTCATAGTTTGCGTGTCCCAACCTTCGGTGCCATAGAGTTGCTTTGTCCTTAATGCACATGAGACAATTTTCTCCAGCGGAGATGTTCTTAAAAGACAGGATATAGATGTTTTTCTTGCGTTCATCAATGAAACACGTAACATCATCCCGTGAAATAGTACATGTGTTCTCATTGAAGGCAACATGATAGCCCTTATCACACAATTGACTAATACTAATCAAATTGTGCTGAAGTCCTTTGACATAGAGAACTCCTTCAATGGTGAGGGAGTCAGAACAGCAAATGGTTCCTGTTCCTTTAACCATCCCTTTTCCATTATCACCAAAAGTGACAGCACCACCATCCTGGAAAACCAGTGTGGAGAATAAGGAGACATCTCCTGACATGTGCCTCGAACAGTCACTGTCTAAGTACCATACATGGTCCTTAGCGATGGAATTGAAGCATCCCTGAAATAGAGAAAGAACTTAAGTAAGTCGTTCTTTCCATTTGACAATAGAACCATAAACTTTAGAAGAAATGCCACGCATATCATTTCGCCGCACATTGCAATTTTTAATGAAATGATCTGGCCTTCTACAGTAGTAGCAAAGTCTAGGTAGCCTTTGAATAATATAATGAGACTCGCCATTCCTAACATGAGGAGGAACATATTTCCCATGAGGTGAATGTTTCTCATTTCCAGAATCATGCATCTTATGCATACATAAATCCGTTTTTCTGTTTGCAGCATCAAGTTGCTGCTGCAGTTCCTCATTATTTGATTTGGATTCAGAAAGCTTCTTTATCGCTTTCTTAGCCTTTGCTGATAACTCTTCCTTAAGAGAAGCGTTCTCAGCACTCAAGAATTTATTCTCCTTCTTAAGGGCTTTATTGTTTGCGGATAAAGACTCAATTTTATCATAGAGTTCAGAGAAAAGATTCTCAATATCTTCAGCAGATCAGAAGGTGAGAAAGTGTTTACCTTCTCAATTTCAGCATCAGTTCGCGCCATATAGCAGATGTTTGCTGTTTCGTCATCCTGACTTGATTCCTCATCACTATCACTCCAAGATGCCATCATGGCATTTTTCTTGTATTTTGAAGATTTGCCCTTCTCATTCAAAAGTGGGCAATCTGGTCGCATATGACCAGGTTTAGTATTCTTCTTTTTAATATCTCGCTTTCCCTTACAGCGATTTTTGCGAAGATACCTTTTGAATTTCCTTGCCATCAAGGAGACTTCATCCTCAGAATCAGATGAAGATTTATCCTCAGATTCATCGGACATTTCGACATTGCTTTTAAATGCAACAGCATTGGATTTCTTTTCTTCAGTGAACTTGTTCTCATTCTCATAAGCGACAAGAGAACCAAGTAGCTGTTGAAGACTTAAGCTCGTTAAATCCTTTGCTTCTTCGATTGCCGTTTTCTTGGCTTCCCAAGTTTTAGGCAAAGAGCGAAGTATCTTTCTGACCAACTCGGAATTAGAAATTGTTTTGCCAAGAGATTCCATGGCATTAGTGATTTCGGTGAGTCTATCAAACATTTGATTAATTGACTCATCATTTTTCATCTTGAATGCTTCGTATTGAGTTACTAATGCATTCACTTTGGATTCCTTGACTTGTTCTGTTCCATCATAGATCAAAGCAAGTCTATCCCACATTTCTTTCGCAGTCTTACAAGTAGAGACGCGATTAAATTCATTTCCAGCAAGAGCGCACACTAAATAGTGCATTGCTTTAGTATTGAGAGAGATAGTTCTCTTTCTTTCATTCTCATGCCGAATGTCGTTGGGATTAGGTGGAGAAACCGTAAGGTCTCCTTCCATTATAATCTGCCAGCAATCAGCTTCTTTTGCTCCAATGAACAATTCCATTCTCATTTTCCAATATAAGAAGTGTTGTCCAGCAAAGAGCGGTGGACGTTCGGTCGAATGACAATCAGTCAAGAGCATCGACATTCTGCCAAGTACTGAACAGTACCTTTCTGTGCTTAATATAAGACTTTCAGCAACAAGCTATTTTGATTCAGCAATAAGCTGTTTTGGTTCAGCAACAGAGTTTTGTACTAGCAATCACACAGAAAACTTTCCAGTGAACCTGCTCTGATACCAATTGTTGGATCATTCAGGAACACTAAGAGGGGGTGAATTAGTGTTTATAACTTTTTCGCCCTTTCTCAGTATCAGCGGAAGCGTACTGTATCACAGCAGAACGTTTCTCAGAATGAGAACTGCTTTGCTGTAACCGTTACGACTTAATCGTTGGATTCTCGTACGAGTGTTGCGCAATCGTAAGGGACACAGTAGTTTATAGTGGTTCGGCCTTAATCGACCTACGTCCACTTTCCAACGTAGAGGTGATTCCACTATTTGAAAATAATGGGTGCAAAGAGCCCTTGCACTAGGTCATGTTTCTCTCACAAAGTGAGATTTAGAATCCTGTACAAGAGATGATCACTCCTGGCAACGGTCAGCTCCTCACACAGTGGACGTCTTCTCGTGTCCAGCAGAATGATGTTCACGCTCGGCAGTTGATTGCTCAAAGGATTTGCACAAAGCTCGTTGTCGCTTGATATAAGCCTGAAGCAAAGGAATGCTTCGGCACTTGTTTGCTCAGAAGAGGATTTCCACAAAGATCTTGTCTCTCCTTAAGATAAATCTGCACTTGCTTAAGAGACAACCACAAAGTTGAACCACAAAGACCACAAAGACAGAAACCACACAAAAATCACAAAGAAAACCACAAAGACCACTTAGAAGGTATACGTCCTACACTCAGTTCGGACGTGCACGGTTACCACAGCCGTGACTCACTGCACTGCACACTCAGTGCCTAGGGTGGAATTTTCCGATCCGTTGGCTTCCACGCAACCTGCTTTACTAACCCTCTTTATCAGGCGTTCAAGGCTTCTACACAGCACCCCTGTGCTCGGGAGGACCTCTTTTCACTCCGGCGGCGTTCCCAACTCCTGCTCTACCCTGCAGGCACGAGACTTCTGGCGCGCACCCGCAAGTGCGTGTCTAACTGCTCAAACTCCGTAGGCTCGAGACTTCCCTGCGAAAAGACACGACAAGAACGGCTTCTTGCCGATGGGTCAGCAACCGGTTACTGCAATCAGCACAGGTATTCACTTAGCTTCCCTCAGACGATTCGCCGGCTGCTCGTTGAACGCACCGAGGACACCTAGTCCCTCTCACGACGATCAAGGAATCTGAACTCAGCCCCTTGACACCCTCGCACGCAGTTTGCGAGCAATAAGAACCAGGAGACACTTAGCACCTTCCGCTCTCCGTCGACCACTTAGACCACTCAGACCACTCAGCCACTCAGCCCACTTAGAAAACGTTCGAAAACGTCGAGAGATTATATGAGGGTCGTCTGGTATAAAAAGGAACGAAACAAATAATCGGTTTCCCAAAAACGAATAATTTGTTTCCTAAAATCAGAATACAGGAAGCTGTAATCGTGGATCAGCAACAGGATGCTCAACGGTCATAATGACCAAGAAGGGAAGGAAATCATTGATGATATTCCTTGCACGTATAATCTGATCTAAACTTTATCAGATTAAATAATGATTATTGATATCATTAATCACGTAAATATGGAACAATTAAATCCCTTAACGATTGAAATAGGAAAATGAGTTTCCTTCTCTAAAATCTTTCTCAAATGACATTGTCTGATTCTCACACGTGATTATCACAATCAAATAATATATTTAATCATTAAATATAATTAGACTGCAATAAGCAAATCTGGAATAATAATTATTCCTTCGTCAGCGCAATAACGCGGAATAGTTTCTCTGTAATGCAGCAAGGTCTTTCTTAAGTGTAACGACACATTGCTTTGGTTGCAGCGTAACATTGCTGCAGGATATCCAAGAAATATTTTGTTTCCAAAATTAAACTTGGAAAGCTAATCTTACAATATTTAGATGCCTAAACATTTATAATGAGATCATTAAGCTAGATTAAATGAACTTGGACACTCAGACAAATTTTCTGAATTAGGCCAAATAAAATGTGAATATTAGAAAATATGTTTCCATATTTTTCAGTGTTTATGCGTAAAATCACAGTAACTCTTTACTGTAATGCAGTAAACTGTAATTGTTACTTGCTGTGGTTCAGCAACACATTTCTCAAGCTCATCACTAAGAATAAGCGAAGTGTTACAGCGACTAGCTTCTCAAGCTCATCATCAAAACCAGGTCTAACAGTTTGCTCATCGTATTTCTTGTTGGCGGTTTGAAAAATGAAAGGTGTGTTGTGGAAATTTTAGGCAAATATTATTATGTGGTTTGGGATGATATGTGGCAAATAGTTGGAGGTTGGACAAGCGTGTTTGCTCGTATTTTCTTTCGTAAATTATTATATATATATATATATAATAATTTCATCGAATTGAGTATGATTATACGTGTGATAGTATCTACTATATCAAGAATATCGATGAACTAGATTATTTCAATTGCTCAGGGAATTTTCCCCATAACTTCTACTCATTATGAGTTGCAAGATTGTCAGAGAAAGTTGTTAAAAGTCTTAAATTAATTTTTGCCGTTATTTTGTCCACCTGTCATAGTTTGATGAGGCGATTAATTCATAAACCGATAGTTATCCCCATGCTCGAGTTTTCTGCCAATCGAATGCTACCCAAATTAGAGTGCTTTGTTACGCATTGTTCACTGTTTCTGGATAAGAGAAAAACTAATGGGAAATAACGACTAACATGAGATATTCAGTACTAAAGATCGTAAGTTTTCAAGGGTAACGTGACTTACACTTTCGGCGAAATATTGCTTATTGATTTCTCATTGAGATAATGATCTCGTGTGCATGCCTTGGTTGTTTGATGGTTGCTCTGATTTCTGCCGCGGATTTGCGTTTCCGTAGTCCTTGGTTGTGCTATGTTATTTGGAAAATGATTTCGAGGTGAAACCTTCGGGAGTGTTGGGAAAATGTTCTTCATAACGAGATTCTTGAACCGACATTTATGTTGGATTCATAGCTTGCTAGCTACTCCATTATTGGCAGATGTGAAAGATGTCTTGAGTCTGCTCTTCTTGTGGTGATTAGCAATGTAAAGACCGCAACAGTTATAATGAATTTTGACCAAATCAATTGTTACTGGAAGCGAAAAGGCCGACCAGTGGTTCCAAGTCAACTTCGCCCCATCATGCGGTTTCTACTTCCTCATGTTTACCATATACCTAAAAAGATGGTCCCTTAACGGGGTTAGCGAATAATCACTGAGCACGACCCTATGCGCATACACGTCAAGACTTGGGCGTCAAGGCACTGCTGAAGAGAGCGGGGTTGATCCTCCATTGATTCCTAATCAGGCCTACTAGGGCTCTCGCTCGATCGTCCGATGGCGACAAGCTAGAAGCGGAGAATGATTCCAAAAAGGAGTCTTAGGGAAAATCGGGAGCGACTCGTGTCACATTCCCTCATCCATGATGGCTCCGTAAAAAAATGGTTGATGTGGCTTAACCTAGGTAAGCTATTTCGGAGTCGCCATCGACTTATTTATAAAACGGTTTAAGTCGAAAAAACCGTTGGTTCGGGGATCCCTATTTACTAACTTTTACATTCTACCATGCGAAATCGTGGCGCTTCTCCAAAAATGTCTTTGTTTACGGGCGTTGGTCTCGATTTGGGCTTTTAGGCCCGAACTTGTGTTCGCTTAAAAATATCATATGCGACATAAAACCTATGGGCCTAAAGCGTGCAACCACCGACAAATCAATTATTTAGATAAAAAAGGGCAGAGAAGGATGGTGACCGTGTGCCTATGTACTTGGGTCCACGGCCCGTATAGGTGAAAAAGAAAGAAAATTCGGGCGGCCCGCACCTCCCTCATGTACCAAAGGCAACCGGCATAATACCTCGTCAGCTGAAAATTGACAGTCGGGGCCGCTCTAGTGAAGCCTTCCACCTCACCTCCTATCTTGTGCTCCGCCTCCTCCAGTCTTCCGGATTCGTCATGTCGAAACCTTCGAAGTTCTCGCTCGATTTTTTTCATGCAAAATAAACTAAAAATAGGTGATCAGCCATGCTTTAAGGTGAAAGAGTGGTTCCGTGATTATAAGTAAAACGACTGAAAACTCGCCGAGGGGTTGCCTCACCCAGGATCGCCCGGGGAAGACAAAAAATGTCGGGTAGCCCGTTAGAAGGCTGCCTTAGAGCCGGTCCTTGGATTGTGGCTGTGACAGTAGTGGGGTCAGAAAGAAAGGTGCCGATTGGTCAAGAGGCTTTGGCTCACTAGCGCTGGGGAGGGAGAATCTTTGGCTCCGATTTTGTTTGTGAGGAGGAGTTGGCCTCCAGTTTCGATGTATAAGGGAGGAGTTGGCCTCTAGTTTCCCTAGAGGGGGAGAAAGAACGTCTCTGGGGATTGTGTCTATGTCTCTATGTATCCATCCCTGGCGAGGGCTGAAGGTCTGTCATATTTATAGGAAGACAATAGTGCTAGATTTTGTGTGATTTGCTTGTAGATTTTTCCTTATTTTTGTGATTTTTCTGAATTTCATGTGATATTTTGCCATTTTTCCAGATTTTTTGTGATTTTGTTTCCTAGAAAAATGTCAGTAATGAACGAGACCCCGCGAAATATGGGAGTAATCAAATGTACGATTATGACGTTCATGTATGCCGTGATTTATTTTGACAAAGTTTATTTGGATGCTTCTGAGCAAGGTCGAAGAAGGGCTTCTGATATTTCTCACGGCTCATTCTTATATCTGAAAAGTGTCTAGGTGGGATTTCAGAATTCCTTTGACTTGGATGCTCATGTGTCGATCGAAGAAAACTTTATCTAAGTTGTAATGTGACAGTTGTTATTTGAAGGAACGAGTCTAAGAACCTCATCTGAAGCTTTTGTACCATAGAGGTTCAACCTTCCAAGCGAATTCTCCTTCTACTAGACAACATGCTCGTTGAGACACATTGTTGAGGACTGATGGTCGATCCACTAGAACTTTGGAAATTTGCTTTGGGGAATGCCTTCTCTTCGTTTTGTCCGGGAGATAGCACATTTGCTTTTGCGACCGTTCATGTCGGCCACGGTGCTTTAATTTGCTCTTCTGTTTGTTTTTGTTGCGCTTTGTTTTTGAATAGTTTGATCTCTGCGTTGATTTTGTTTTATCTTGATGATTTTTGGGAAATCCCCCGTTTTTCGTTCTTGTCTGTTTGTTATTGGAGATGCATTGGACTCCTTAGAGATTTGATTCCCGTTGTTTTGATGAAGACGACTATCTTTGGAAACGTCTCAACTGGTGTGCATGTCTATTGATGGTGCTTCTTCATTTGAACTTTGAGGAAGTGTCGCCTCTACAGTCCATTGCTTCCCGGTTTCTTACGACATGATCTCCATTTACCTCAATGTGAGGCGGTCCTTAGACTCCGAGGGAGTAGTGTGTGCAAAACCTTCGACTTTGCCTCAGAAGGGCTAGCAATAGTCAATATTCTGTGTTTGGGTAGAGAATGAACGCTTAATCTTATCCTGGTCTGAGCATCGTTTGTCAAAGGATTCCTCGTCCGCCCGGAGGCTTGTTTGGATAAACTCTGGTATTGTTTGCGCTCGTCTCTCTGGGGTGAGTGTTTAGTAGAGGGTTTGTCTTCTCTGTTTCTCGCCCATAAGCATTTTCTTCATGTGATAATTTCGTGGAAATTATATGCAATAAACACACGAATGTTTAAGGAGTGAATACCTTTGGGTATGCAATCCTCATTGGAAAAATTAAACATCAGTGGCGCTCGAGTTGGTCTGAGTTCCATAGGGAAAGTGCTTCTACTTTCGTGCCCCAGTTCGTGTCTTTCGAGGTTATGCTCGAAACAGCTTCCATCTTTGTCGTTGGTTGTATCATACCGTGTGGTTGCTCGTGTACCTACACAGCTGACAACAGATGGAGATGGAGTTAGCTCAAGTATTTCAACTCTCGCTTGGGAAAATATTGATAAGGTCATGTATCCGCTGGGGAGATGAGAAGAGAATGTTCATCTCGATTGTCGTTGAGGAGGAATATGCTCACGTATCCCACTCGTGTTGGGGGATTCAGTGTGTTCATGTAACCGATTCCAGCTTGGGGAAGTGAGAAACATGACTCTAGCTGTGGAATGATAAGAAGATTTGTTAGGGATAATGTAAATGAAAACTCTCTTTCATGTGATGATCTTTGGTGATGACAAAGGCAATCCCAAAGCTTTGGTTCGAAATTTTTCACCCGACTACCCGTGCCTTTGTTTGTAATGTAGGATGTTCATGTACCTACAAACGCCAAAGGGCGAAAAAAAAGTAAGCTCATGTAACTGTTGGTTTTAGGGCGCAGCAGAATAAAAATTATAAACTTTTATGCCAAAAAATAACAGGATCTGTCATGGAACGTATAATATATTTAAATAACAAAGTAATCTTACCTGAAAATTGTACCTTAAAATCTCCGAAGAAACAAAGCGTAATCGCGAACAATCGACTGAGAGCCTCAAGTGTGACTCCTCTAGCGGTATCCACGCGCACACGATCGCGAATGCCTCGACGATCCTATAGGTGCTAACCTCTTGGATCCGTCTAATCTCGAAATCGGAAGCTTACAAAATTCTCTGTATCTTTTTGGGATTTTCCTCTCTGTGGTTTTCTCTCCCAAACTTGAAAGAAAGTTCTTTCTCATTCTTTCCAAAAACTCCACCAATGAATCGATAGACAATCTATCTATTCTTCATTTTCTTTCCGTTTTAATTTCTTAAAACATAATGTTGCATTCAAGCCAATAATTATTGATACTCTCCGTTTTAAAAAATTAATCTTAACTTTCAAAACGTAACCTGACAATGATTTGATTTTATTAAAACTATATTTTAAATCATATAACGTAAACGTACGAATGTGTCCATAATTGAATAATTCAATTAATTCTAATTCTGAAATAAAATGATTAATTTTAGTATCCACTAAAATAATCAATAATACAATGTTCGTGTTGACGTGTTATGCGTGCGACCCTTTAGGTCCTATACACGAAGGTAGTGTATATCCATACACAAACTAAGGTAACCGTCTAGCAACAATGTTTAGTTACTCATCATGTTAGGATAATGATTACAAATCATATACCACTATGAACCGAATACTGTGCAATTCAATCTCTTCATCTAACCAACATCCCAATTAATTCGGCGCAAAATACATCATCACCAAATTAATTATTTTACTTGATTACCAAGATATAATATACTCTCTCGAATGTAAAACATTCTTCCCATGGCCATGGATTTTAGAGTCACTAATATATCTATCAAATGGCTTAGATGTCAACTCTCTAATCCAAAACAATGATGAATCCTATATTAACTCAACACTATTCTCTCTACGCTTTGTCACACACCCAACAATCGTATTACTCACACTCCAGTTAAAGACTGCTGTTAACGACGTCAAAGTGCACAAACTCCACGCATAGAATAAATGAAGGTCTCTAGTCAAAAGATCAGTTACACTCGTCTATAAAGAGGATTGACCAATGATGTTCAATATGTGGTATCCTCTTAATTGGGTCGTATCTAGTATCCCTAATCTTAGGGTACCCCTAAGTATAACTTAGATATACTATCACTTGACCTTAGTTATACTCAACGATGATCTAGATGTCCATGTCCCCTCTAAACATCTATCCGATCACGGACTATTTCAGATTAATATACTCAGTAATCTGTGGGACTTTATCATTAACAATTTTACGTGCAGAAAAGTAAAATAATTAATGATAAATACTCGCCTTTATTAATTATTTATCCACAAATACAATAAAGTGTCTTGGCACATAAGTGCACACTCTAACAGTAACTTGTTCCATAGAGAAAGTACTAAAATAGAATTAATGTAATTATCCTTGGTGTAACAAATGCAATCTCGAATTTGGATTCGAAATTTCCACCCGACCGCCCACGCCTTTGTTTGTAACATAAGGATGTTCATGTACCTGCACTCGCCAAAGGGCAGATTACAAGTGGGCTCATGTAACTTGTTATGTAGAGAAAGTATTAAAAGTGAATTAATACTCCCTTTCATGTGGCTTCGTCAGTGATTCTTTGTCGATTGAATCAAAGGATTGACGAAATATTGCTCTTGCTTTGTATCCGCTTTATAAGGTTATTCATATACCTATCAAACAAGCGACGAGAAAACAAGTGAGTCCATGTGACTTGTTTCTTTTTTGGAGTGAAAACGAAATTTGCTATTGTAATTTTGTTTGTAAGAAAGGCGAAATAGAGTTTTGGTACTGCCCTTTTATATGATCTCGTCATTGCGTATTCGTCCACAAGAATCAAAGGATTGACGTAATACTACTCTGTCCATGTGTCTATTGTATAAGGTTGATCATGTACCTATCAAACATATGATAAGAAAACAAGTTAGCTCGGAGGACTTGTTTCTTTTAGAGTAAAACGAAATTTGCTTATATAATTTTATTTGTAAAAATGGCGAAGTAGAATTTTGGTACTTCCCATTCATGGAGTTTCGTTAGTGCATCTTTGTCCGCAGGAATCAAAGGTTTAACGAAAATGTTGTTTTTGGCTTGTGTCTGTTGTATAAGGTTTCTTATGTACCTATCAAATAGAAGACGAGAAAACAAATGAGTCGTGTGACTTGCTTTTTCTTATAGTATAAACGAAATTTGCTCATGTAACTTCATTTATAAGAACAGTGAAATAGAGTTGGTACTTCCCTTTTAAGTCGCTTCGTCAATGCGTGTTCGTCTGATCGAATCAAATGATTGAAGAAATGCTACTCTGTCTTCTGCCCATTGTATAAGGGTGGTCATGTACTATCAAACAGGTGGCATGAAAACAATGGAGTACATGCAACTTGTTTCTTATAAAGTAGGAATAAAGTTTGCTCGTGTAACTCTATTTATGTTAAAGGCGAAGTGGAGTTTTGATACTTCCCTTTTATGTTATTTTGTTATTGCATCTTTGTCGATGGAATCGAAGATGCAATAACAACTCTTGGCTTGAAGTTTTGGCATCGCCGCATTTGTCATTGGAGTTTTGCCCCATTCGTGGGATGAGCTCTTGCACCCCAGTTGACTCTATGTGGATATGAAGAAGTTCGTTGATGAAGTTTGTTTCAAAGCTTTAGCTTGAAATTTCATCGTTTGTCTTCATTGTCTGCGGAGGATGCTCATGTACCTATGAGACAAGCATAGAGACTGAGACAAGTGTGCTTATGTAACTTGTTTTTGCAGAGAATTATTGATCCAGGAACAAATACTCCCTTTCACATGTGTCGTCGTTTTGAAAATGAAAGTTGTTTCATAACTATAGCTAGATATTATTTCGAGAATTTGACAGTTGTTCTTTGCCCCAGTTTGAAGGAAGTCTGTCGATGAAGGTCGTTACGATGCCCCAATTCGAAACTTTGTTAGGCACCGAACCAAAGAGCATACGCAAACAAGTGTATTCCTCTAGGCATGTGGATTTAAATGTAAAAGCTTTCGATAGAAATCCACATTCAGAGTCCCCAGCGGAGTCGCCGTCAGGGATGTACGTGTGCCCTTTCGTGACCACGCGACACACAATGGCGGTTCAAACGACACGAGAATCTGAGGCGCACTCCCCCGATGCTCCTCTGGTCGACGTCAAGACCCGGGTGTCAAGGCACCACGAAAGAGAACGGGGTTGATCTTCCCTTGATTCCTAATCGGGCCTACTCGGGCTCTCGCTCGATCGTCTGAAGGCGACGAACGAGAAGCGGAGCATGATCCCAAAAAGGAATCTTCGGGGAAATTGAGTGCGGCTCGCGTCGCCTTCCCTCATCCATGTTGGCTCCATTAGAAAATGGTTAATGTTACTTAACCTAGATAAGCTATTACGGAGTCGCCACCAACTTATTTATGAAACAGTTCAAGTAAAAAAAAACGTTAGTTCGGGGATCCCAATTTACTAACCTTTCCAAAAATATCATTGTTTATGGGCGTTAAACCCGATTCGGGCTTTTAAGATCGAACTCGTGTTCGATTAAAAATATCACATGCAACACAAAATCTTTGGGCCTAAGCATGCAAATACCTGCAAATCAATTATTTAGATCAAAGGGGGCGGGGACAGATGGTGACCGTGCGCCTATGCACTTGGGTCCACGGCCCTTTATGGTTGGAAAAGAAAAAAAATTCAAGAGGCCCGCACATCACTCATGTACCTAAGGCAGCCGAGATAGCACCTCGTTCGCTGAAAATTATCGGTCAAGGCCGCTCTAATGAAGCCTTCCACTGCACCTCCTATCTTGTGCTCCGCCTCTTCCAGCCTTCAGGATTAGTCATGTCGAATCACTCGAAGTTCTCGTTCGATATTTCATGAAAAATAAACGAAAATAGGTGGTCAGTCGTGCTCTAAGGTGAAAGAGTGGCTGCGTGATTATATGTAAAACGTATGAAAACTCACCGATGGTTTGCCTCGCCCCGAGATTGCCCGGGGAGGAAGAAGGACGTTGGGAAGTCCATTAAAAGGCTGTCTTAAAGCAAGTTCTTGGATTGTGGCTGTGACAGTAGTGGGGTCAGAAAGAAAGGTGCCGATTGGTCAAGAGGCTTTGGCTCATCAGCGTTGGAGAGGGAGAATCTTTGGCTCCGATGTTGTGTGTGAAGAGGAGTTGGCCTCCGATTTCTATGTACGAGGGAGGAGTTGGCCTCCGGTTTCCCTAGAGGGGGAGAAAGAATATCTCTGAGGATTGTGTCTATGTCTCTGTGCATCCATCCCTGGCGAGAGCTGAAGGTCTGTCCTATTTATAAGAGGTCAATAATGCCTGATTTTGTGTGATTTTTTTTTTTGTAGATTTTTTCTAATTGTTGTGATTTTTCCAGATTTTGTGTGTTATTTGATTATTTTTTCCGAATTTTTTGTTATTTTGTTTCCTAATAGCAAGGCTTTGAAGGTTTTAGTTTGAATATTTTGTTCTCTCCTAAGAGCAATCATATTTTTAAGATTTTCTTCTCCTCCTAGGATATTGTTTGAATATTGTTTGAAGATTTGTAAATTTGGGTATCACTGAGGATTACTAACATTCCATTTTGAAGTCAATATAAACGAAATAATCATGCCCCGTCAAAATTACCAGTGCCCCCGCATCATCACCTCGACAACCAACACACAGAAACCACTGGAAACAAGGTTGGGTAACTGTAGATTATTTGCAATCCAAACCAATGTCCAATCTCCATTCCCAGAACAACATCAGGCAATGGATCCATAGTTATTACCGCGATCACGACGACGACAACAATTGACCATGAAAACTTCTTCCCCTCGCGCGTCACAGAAGAGAAGGAACCTCAGGCTCTATTAGACCTACGAAACCACCACAGGAACTACCGATCCAACACCAAGATCAATGACAAATAACAAGACACGAGGAATAGAGGACAGGGAAAGGGGAACGAGACGTACCCACTTCCCACGAACTACCACGATCTGAGACAACAAAACACAACCATCGGGCATAGAAAACAAGCGTAACACTAGGGGCACATTAATAGTATTACGAGGAAGCAAATCTGGGAAACAAGCAACGTCAGGAACCGAGAAGATTTCAAGGGCTTCAACCCCTGGTCGTGAACATCGCAGTGCTAAGTAACCAGGATGATGATCGAGAATGAGGATATGAAAGGCAAGGACGATAAGGGGATGGGGAACATACGATCCAACCCGCCGTCGCCCTTAAACCTTAAAGTCTTCGGTGTCGCCGTCTCCGAAGTAGCCTTATCCGTTTTCCCCACCCCAGGAAAAAGAATGGTCCCCGCGACATTTTGTTGGTTGGCGTTTTGTTTATTTATTAATGCAAAATATTAATTTATAATTTCAACTTTAAGTCAAGTTTTTGTTTTGTCGTGAACTTAATTTGTATAGAATTTTGTCACTAATTTTCTTTTTTGTTTTGATTTTGGTCAATCGTGAATTTTATCGTGTGTAAGCCAAACATACCTTAATAGACAATTTTCATTTATTGTCTAAAAAAGAAAAAATGTTAAAAAAGATAAATAATGTTGAAACATCTCGTATGTTTTTTTTATTTTAAAATTTTGATGGAAATATCAAGTGAATTGGAAGTCAAAGTTGGACGATAGTTGCTAACGCTATAAAAAATACGCAAGATCGATGAAGGCAGATAGAGGATTTTCTATTATGGAGTTGTAACTACGGGTAAAGTGGATTATGATGCAAATGAATGAGAGGTTGGTTATAGGACATTGGTCAGACTATATTAAGACCTTGTTTGGCTTTCGCTTGAAGAAATTCAAGATTGACCAAAATCAAAATAAAAACAAAAGTTGGTTACAAAATTATATAATAAACTTAGTTAACGACAAAACAGAAGTTGAATCAAAGTTATGGCTATAAACATATATTTTGCCTTTTATTTATTTGTTTTATTATAATAATTCTATTTTAGAAAATTAAGTCCCTAAGTTTAAGAATCATAGCAATTTGGCACAGGTTTTTACAAGCAAACTACGTAATTCGGTACGATGTTCGGTTAGAAGGTGTTGGGAGTTTTTCCGTTATGTTAGCAGGAGCCATGGATTCTCCTGTAGCTGGATAACGACACGACTGTTAATGAGGCTCTACTTCGGTGGCGAGTAAGGGCGATGGACTTCCAAGGAGGAGAAAGTGGTTTTGAGTCTTTGCTTGCGAACCCCGCATTGGACTTGGATGGATCTTTTGTTAAGTACCTTTAGAACTTCCTAGATGCCGAATCCACTCTTCATTTGGCCAACCGCCCGTATCCATCTTAAAGGGATGAGAAAATCACCTCCCCGAATAATCCTTCCCATTCTTCCGTCGGCTTCTTTATATGTGGCTCAGAAAATCGTTCCGACCATCTGCGGCCGTTCTCGTCTTAACCTCAAGGTCGTTTATAAGGTTTTGTCGGGTATGTGCAGCTAGGGAGTTCATTCTATTCTATTTTGTGATGATGTTTTGATTATAGGTGCCTTTCGATTCGAGCCCTAAGGCATCGGATAATTCGATAGGGAAAAGTCCGAAATGTGTCGAATTTTAGCGAACAACATTTGATTGTGCAATAAGCGGGTTTTGTTATATGTTGATTTTGGCGATTGGCTATGTGGAAGCAAAGATTTATCCTACCCTAGAAGAGACGGTGTGTCTGGTTTGGTAACAGATAGTTGTAACATTATGATGCACATTGATGTTTAATATCTGCTAATATATTGCTTTCTCTAAGGTATTTGGATATACATAAAATATTTAAAAGATATAATATAGAGAGCGTATATGAATTGCGATGTGCATTGGCTATTATTTGTTAGTGACTGTTTTGAATTGTTGGTTGACCCGTTGATTTAAGTTGGGCATATATAAAGTTCGTATGCCTAATAATGTGAGCAAGTAGAGTTTCGTCGTATTTGTGTTGTAAGTGCTTGGCTGTCAAAGTGGCTCCTTTGCGGTGACAAACAAATTGCTTCATGGGCAAGTGCATTAATGTGAGTTACTTTAGATTTATGCTCTGGTTGTTTGACTGCCAAAGTGACTTGGCCAAAGTGACAACTGAAGTTTTCTCACAATCGCTTGTGTTCTCAACGAGCGAGAAATCTCGTATTTGTGCTTAGAGTGTTTTGCCGCCAAAGTATGGCTCGCTTAAAGTGATAGTTGAGATTGTCTTAATCTTGTTGAGGGTATGTATAAATACTTGAGTGTACTGGTGTATGGACCATTTTGCCTAAAAGTATTCGGTATCTTGCATTTGGTGCATTTCAAGTCTTTCTAAGAAGGCCGCTTATATTGATCTTTATTTGATGGTCATTAGGCTATTGATTGCTCACTATTTATGGGTTATTTACAATCACTTTGATTTTGTTTTTAAGCAACATTGTGAAGGTCTTGAATAAGCTTATCTGTTAGAGTAGATATTAATTGGATGCTCATGACCTTATTGAATATGTCATGTTATTTGCTTATGAGTTATAGCATAAGAATTAACGAGCGTTCCGGAGTTGGAAGATTTTACATTATGATACGAGTGTTTGGTTGGCAAAGCGACTTGCTCGTTGATCCGTGAAATTCGCTTGTATGATATGTTCCACTAATTGAAAATGTATATAATTTATTTTGAAATCTTCTCTAGTATTCAATTCTATTATCTAGTTGGGTGAGAGGATTTAGTAAGCATCCCAGGATTGAGAGACTCCACATGATGATACAAGCATTTGGTCGCCAAAGTGACTTGTTTGTTGAGATCCGTGGAGTCTGCTACGTGATATTTATTGCGATAGTTGCAAGTGCACATGATTTGTGATATATCACTGATGATTTAAGTTACTCAGTTGTCGAGTTATGTAATGCTTGATAAATACAAAGAATATGATTCAGTGCTTGATGGTTACCAAACCAAAGATTAAATGCCTTAACTAATTATTTTTTAAAATAAACTTGTGTGACCTCTTAAGTTCATAAAATATGTTTAAATTGGTCAAAAAATTGTTTTATAGTTATCGAAGTATTAGATTTGTGAGAGCTTATGTTGAAGTAGGTATACAATTGGGGATATAAGTGCAATTGAGATCTTTTCGTGGTAAACTATATATAAATATAGATGGACACCTACTCAAGTAAAAATGAGATTTTATCTCATTTTTAAACAAGTCAAATAAAATGAATGGGCTATCATGCATGGCCTTGTATTATTGGTGTTTTATTATTTTATTTTGTTTTTATAAAATTTTTGTTGGGCGATAATCAATTACCGATTTAAGTTTTCATAAAACAGGTTATGCCACAATATACAAGCCCGTGATGAAAGGTGGTGGGCTAGACTGGATGACCGGTTTAAGTTTTCATAAAACCTTTCTTTGACTGGATGACAGTTTTCATGTCACAGTCAAACAAAGGTTGTGTCACGATATACATTTCAGCTTTTGCGGCATCTCGGTTTATTATTGGTGTGGGCTAGACTGGACGACCAGTGTAGGCCCAGTGTTGACGTAAGCCCGTGATGAAAGGGCCTGTCACACCCTATATTAATAGGTCTCTTGATATGGTTTTGATGATGTGTCACACAACAGGTTTGACCTGTTATGACTTTATAAAAGTTATAACCTCTTGTAACAATGATATCCTTCCTAAAATAGGAAAAATATCACGAAAATATTTTCTAAATCATCCAATTACCATTCCAGATCGAATTATGTTATTAGAAAATATTTTCATAATTAGATATTTTAACAATTAATTAATTATCGATTATCTTAATTATTTTATTAATTCAAATGAGGAATATTCTTAGGAATATTATTTTGAATTAATATTAAACTATTTATCTGGTAAGACAAACCATAAAAGTTGAAAATAATATAACTCTCCTATTTACGAAAATTATAGTGTTAAACTTGGAAATTTCTTATTAACCTACTGTAAGGAGATTATGTGAATAAGAAACATCCCTCGAACATTCAAATCACATTAATTTCATCCAGATATAATGATTGACTAATCTTGAACGAATCAATTATTTTTGAGAATAAATTGTTGATTATTCCCTTATATGGAAAGCTAAGCTACTATTTTGACCGAATTTTCTGTAGTGCTTTATCGTGGGATTTAAACATCTAATTAACACAAAATTAATTTTGGATAGTCCCTAACGGATAAATGCACGAGTCCAAGATCAGATTTCTCAGGTTGGAACTACAATATTTTTCTTTCCAACTATAGAAGGTAACTTGAGATTGGATGATCAGATTGATGCGAAATCAATCGGAGATTGTTCTCAAATGTTTTTTGTACTATGGGAATAATCTGGTCGGAATTCGTTTTTAGAAAAATAAGTTTCTTAAACAGAAGGACAAAAGCGCTGTATAAAAGAAAAACACATAAACAATTCATTTAAGATTTTGTGGTGGTAAGTCTCGGCATATTTTGAAGCGTTATTGTGGTTCTTTTAACGTGTGTTTGAGTGTGCAGGACGGATTCTCCAGGCGAGTGTTCTCGCAGGAGTGACTACAGCGAATTGAAGTCGTTCCGGAGACGGCGGTGGTTACGGATCCGAGGGCTCGACCGAAACATTATCCGTAACGTCGAACTGTGTGCAACAGGACCTGGGGAGAAGGGTTGCTGGTTGGCGGGTCGGCTTACAGAGTTGGTCGGAGAGAAGGAGCCCGTACCAAGCGTAACCTTCTGTAATTGTTATCTTGTTGTCTGTTTGTTTGCAGCAGGTGTGCTTTGGTGAAGCCATTCCATAGGCGTTGATGGCTACGAAACTGAAGGACTTGGCCCGAATAGCTGTCCGTAACGTCTACTAGGCGTACAACAGGTCCAAGAGAAGGATTCTATAGCAGGCGCAAGTGGTTAGGGACTACAACCTTCTGTAGACGGTTATTTTCTTTGTTTTGCAGGTTATATAGAAAATACAAAAAGAGAAGTCCACGTCCGAACACGTGGAGAATGCGTCATCGAGTCAGATCGCAGAACCACAGAAGGGACAGCTCGCTACTGCGTCACTGAAGGCTAAAGCTTCCAGTCAAGGTTCTGTCCTCGCCAAGTCTAGTTGATTTCCTTGTGATTCGACCTAGACTCATCCCAAACTCAGCCAGAGAATTTCTTCCATTGGTTAAGTTAGTCTTACCGCCCCGTGGTTAAATAAATTGTTTTCTTTCCCCATAGAAGGTTCAACCTTCTACACTGTAATCACTACTTACAAGTTATTAGTGAAAGCGGCCGAAAGTGGATGTAAGTGTATTCACCGAAACTATAAAATAAAGACTAATTCACCCCCCTTAATCACAATCAAAGGGCCAACAAGGTCCCCTCTTCCACTTGCCCTAATGCGAACAGTAGTTCTCCATCGGCCGTCAGCAAGTCAGGGAAAGGAAGACCCAGTTCAATGTTAATCGTAACTCTATTTTCTGCACTTTTCGTGTCATGATTGATGAGATTTTAAATCTCTTTACTTGATGAGTGTTTCATAAATATACCAATAGTTTGGTATTCCCGTGTACCGGCGTAACAAATCTATTAGGGCATGAGAATTCGTTGGTAACACTAGTGATTGTTGTATGATTTCGAATGTGGAATCAGTTCAGCTGTAACTATCGGCTTTCTTTTCATCTTCAGAATTTTAGTTGGATCCTCCAGATTAATAGCTCAATATGTTCTATTAATCTCGATCGAATCAAAGGCGTAATTGATCTTTTGATTCGGGTATGGATTGCGGAATTTTTGGTTGAATCCCTACGATGATATTTCGGAAGACATTATTATACGATGCCATTCTAGGTTAAAGATTCGTCGTGTTCCCAAAGGTAAAAGCTCTAAAACTCAACAGTCCACCTCCACTCCGGCCGCTGGTCGTTTCCCACTCATGGAAGCAGTTTTCTCTTATTGATGATGGAACATAAGAACAAACGTCACGGCAACAAGTAGTACAAATCACACGTTACAGACTTGTAATGATCTCCACCAGAGACCTCATGTCCTAGCCTGCACTCCCCTCTTCTGCAGCCGCGGCCGCGAGCTTCTCCCTAAACAGTGCTATCCTCTCCCTCAACATCCTCCGTTCTTCTCCACCTCCCAGTACCATCCTCAGGCACTTTGCCATCCCTTCTGTGGTGATCACCCCGTTTGCTCTGTCCACCTTCACTCCGATCCTCCACACCTCTTCTACCATCCTCCCGTTCATCATGTTGTCCGCCCAGATGGGCCTGCATATCATCGGGACCAGGCCGGCAACGCTCTCAAACACCGAGTTGTACCCGCAGTGCGTCACGTGGACCCCGCAAGCTGTGTGGCGTAGCACAAGGCTCTGTGGTGCCCACGACACGACCTTTCCATGATGTTCTGTCCTGTCCTGGAATCCCGAGGGGAAATGAGCACGGAAGTACTCTTTTAGTGACCACAGGAAGGGCGTTCTCGTCTCCTCTAGTGCCGTCGCCACTGCACGGATTTCTTCCGGGGATATGTTGGCGATAGAACCGAAGCAGATGTAAGCCACTGTCTTAGGTTCCTGTATGTTTAGCCAGGACAAGCAGCCGGTTTCATCCTCCTGCTCTACTTCTGGTGACGGGGGTTGAAACGACACTGTTTGGCACCCGACGTGAAGCAAACCTTTGAACTTTAACTTCAAGTCCTCAACCAACTCTCGAGGGTTCGCTTCCTCATAGGAATTTAGCACCAACAAGGAAGCACGTGGCAGCACGTGGCGTATCGAGTGAAACATGGCCGAGATGAGTGAGTCTGTCTGCTCCAGAACATGTCTCTTGGGCACGTCCTCAAGATACATTTCCGATAATCCCGGAACAGTACTTAACCGGATCCGACCACCCGGCTTGTTGTCATGGTCATGGCAGAAGTCTGAGATGACATCCGCATATAGAAAAGTCGATAAGGAGTAGGGCGCTCCAACCCAGAAGGGGATCCACTTGATACTCAAGGATTCCGCGATCTCACAAGCGAAAAGCATGAACACATCAGTCAACAGGCAACTGGCCTTTATGCCAAACTGTCGCTCGGCATGTCCGATGGCACCCTCATAATTACTTTTAGCAGACTTGAGGAATTGCTCGGGTGACTTACCGGCTCACACATCATAAACCAAGATGCTAGGCAGCGACGACAAGGTGTCACTGCCACTGTAGAACAGGGAGGAATTAGACTCAGGGGTACTGAGGAAAGAGAAGCGAATGGTGGGAGCGGATGAGGCCAAATTGCGCACGAGGTTGAAGAGAGGGGAAGCATGGCTGTCAAACGGGAACGGTATCACAACGACATGGCCCTTAGGTGTAGAAGAAGGCATGTTTAGCTCGATCCGGTGCCGAAGTAGCCAGACGAAATAAACCAATTTATAGATATAATGTTGTGGTTGAAGCATTAAAGGCGTAACGAATTATTTGCGTGAGCAAGGAAGGCATGGTTTCCAAGAAGAAAGTAAATGTCCACATCTTGTATTTGCTGAGGGGATTTATTCGCTGAGACATAAGTACGGTCCCGACTTCTGGCCCGGTGGTTGGAGTGTCATGAGTTAGCTTGAGCAACCAGTCTCATTACATCGTATCAAAATGCCTGCCACCCAATATCCGGCACCCAGCCCTGGAGGGGTTGGCATCTCCTGAGTTAGCTTCAACAACCAGTCTCGTTCTGGCTTTACCGTTGGCTCAACTTTCTTTCGTATGGCAAATATGTCATAACTTTTTCTAGCTTTACCAATTCATATTTTAGTTATCTCATAACAAAATATTTGTCTTATGAACTTCATATTTGTCATTTTGAGAGTTGCATAATTTTTTATTTTCTTATAGTTAGAATAAACATATAATTTGGTTGCGCCTAACAAGAAATTAGTAATTTTTGTACTTTTCAAATAATAATCTATAAAAAAATTGAAAAATTCATTATACAAAAAATTTGAAATGATAATTATATGATTTATTTTATATTTACTAAATGTTGGAAGGATGAGGAAATTGTTTGTATAATTTATTACATATATATTTGGTTACTTTCTTACGAAAAAGTAATTGTCCTTTACAATAAGGTTTAGTAGAATAAAGAAAATATTTGTTGTTAATAATTTAGTTATTTACAAAAAAAAAATTTCTTTTCCTAGTCTGGCAGTTTGTAAAAAAAGAAAAAAAAAAAGATCTTGTTAGATTTATTAGCTACAATAAAATTTTCGAGAATGAGAAAACTTAGTTTATAGAAAAATACATATACTTCGTAAAACTACGGGTAAATTTTGTAAAATTTAAGAAATAGATAGGATTTTATTACTTATATTGACATTAAGACACCGTATTATTCAAATTGTCGAAATTAGACCTTACTCGGTAGGAAACCGTATAATATTCAAGAAAGTATCAAAGAGGAAGTTTGGAATTCTGAGTCGAAGCCGAATATATCGATAAGGGCCCCGCCGAGCCAAGAAGGTGTTGATGAATATCACTAAGGTGACAAGAAGGTGGTCGAGGACTGAAGCAGTTGGTCGAGGGCTTCAGAATGGCAATTGGTCGAGGGAGGGGTAGTGCAGCTCTTTTTTTGCTCTAAAGTAGGGAAATGACATCTCTTTGTTCCTGGTAAGAGCCAAACAACCCGCTCGAGTTAAAGGGAATAGAGGGCCTCTCTTGTAGTGGTTGGTTGAAGGATGCAAGAAAAGGAGCGAGGTGGTTTGGACAAAGTTGAGTTGGCGAGCACAAAGTTGCGGATTGTATATTTTGAAAATCAACCATGAACATGCTGAAGGAGGAAGGAGACGACATTTGAGATTCAGAAGGAAGAGGAAGATGATGCGTTTGGCAAATGGCCGTGTTGTCCTGGTTCTTTTTATTTTGAAACAAGGGGCCACATATTGACATGTCAACGCAATTTTGGGTCTAGTTGACTTGGTTCATGGATTTACTTCAAGCTCAGCCCATGTTTTCCTCTCGAATATGCATAGAGAGGGTGAGCCGAGAGGAAGTTTAGATTTTTCCGAGTCGAAGTCGACGAGTGTATCGAGAAGGGCCCGGTTGAGACAAAGAGAAGATGTCGATGGAGGAATTTTGTAATTCCGTGTCGAAATTGAGTGTATCGAGAAGGGCCCGGTTGAGCCAAGAAGAGGGTGCCAACGAAGATCACTAAGATGAAAAAGAAGATGGTCGAGGACTTGACACATGGGCTTTTGAAGGACAATTAGCTTACGAAAGAACATGTTTTAGGCCACGATAAAGTTACCATAGTAGACACGCGTCTCTAGTCATGTCGTGTAATTAGAATTAGCATAAAAGTCATGCATTTTGTTGTTCGACAAGTATTGGGAGTTTCATCTCTATTCCTTTGTCTTTTGTTCCGATTTCTTTACGACGGCCACATTCCCGTTCCTTTTTCCGAACCACCGCTTCGTTACAAATATCTACTAGGTGTGTTAAGCGGTCCACTAGTTTGAATCGCTTGTTCGCAAACATCCCACGGTATGAAATTATGCATGACGAATTAGCAGACAGGTCGAAAGAGAACAATCAAGTCGGATTGTGATGAAAACTCGGCCAAGCAGAATCCAGACGACTTTCAACCAAAGCAACACGGCAAACAGCTTGTTTACTTTCCTGCACGAGTTCTTCGAAACCGGACGAATGAGATCGCGCGGATCATGGCGTCCCTAGGCTAAGGAAGGACACAAACGACGAGGTCGGAAAGGAAGAAGAGGATCTCGGAATGGAGGATCACAATCGAAAAGAATTTTTGGTTCGGGTAGTGGCTTTTGGTAAGTGTAGTTGGGAATAATATATTCTCTATTTATTTATGTGGTTTGGGAAAAATAAGCCGCATTTAATGTCGGGTGTGATTTGCATTTTTCCCATAAAAGAGCATTTAATACATTGTACCGTGAAATATCAATATCCTTAATTGAATTCGGAAAAGGAATGAGTGAAAATTATGGTTTTAGTGGTTGACTAATGATTATTTGATCCAGTTCCTATTTCGGAAGGCTACTTTCCTTATAATTAATAAATTATTTGCGAAATGTTGAATAATATGCTAAACTTTTTTTTTTTGGTTTCTAAACTGAAGTCGGTATGGTTATTTTATATCAGCGGGTTCGTGGCAGAGTTACTTTTTTGCGAGTCCTCTCACGAGGTCCGAAGGCTTTTTGACAAGCCCGCAAGCTTCGCGCGGGCCTTGGTCCAATTTCAGTTGAGACCCAAAGGCCGAGCAAGTTGGCGGCTCTTGGGCTTTATTAGCCATCACCCAGGAGACCGATCGTAAATCCAAGTGGAGTGTCCACCTTACGCCACTTGAGTGTTCTCGAAACAACGATTGGTCGGTATGGTTAAAATTACTTGCGCGGTATCTCCCGTGCGAAATTGTATTTCATTTTTTTTGTAGATTTTGATCGATCACGACTCCTATGGTCGACTGAATTAGCGAAAAGTTTATTTATTATTTTTTGTTAGTTGACCACGACCTCTTTTCAATCGAGTACAAACTTTCTTGAACGAATGAACTTTTGATATGAACTTTTAGTTTCCGAATGGAACGAATTTTTGATACGAACTCGTGGTTCTGGCATGAATTTTCTTGAACGGAACGAATTTACCGAAAGTTCATTTTGTTCTAAGAAGGTACGTACCAGTTCGGTGTACTGCTTCTTTTGACCGAAAAATGGGTTGCGTTCAAGGGAAGTTTAAGAAAACTAAAAAAATCCCGCGCTCTGTGGATACCGTACGCGCCATTTTAGCCGCGCACGAATCGGAGTTTTTCTCCATTTATGTTACATGATAAAAATCAATGGTTATTTGTTGTTAATTAAATGGATGGTAGACTCCAATGGACTGACCGGCGCGATAAGTGCTGCCAGGTGAGCCGGCCTGCTATTCTGTGTCAAAGATTCGTCATGTTCTCAAAGGTAAAAGCTCTAAAACTCAACAGTCCACCTCCATCTCCGGACGCTGGTCGTTTCCCACTCATGGAAGCAGTTTTCTCTTATTGATGATGGAACATAAGAACAAACGTCACGGCAACAAGTAGTATAAATCACACGTTACAGACTTGTAATGATCTCCACCAGAGACCTCATGTCCTTGCCTGCACTCCCCTCTTCTGCAGCCGCGGCCGCGAGCTTCTCCCTAAACAGTGCGATCCTCTCCCTCAACATCCTCCCTTCTTCTCCACCTCCCAGCACCATCCTCAGGCACTTTGCCATCCCTTCCGTGGTGATCACCCCGTTTGCTGTGTCCACCTTCAAGCCGATTCTCCACATCTCTTCTACCATCCTCCCGTTCATCATGTTGTCCGCCCAAATGGGCCTGCATATCATCGGGACCTGGCCAGCAATGCTCTCAAACACCGAGTTGTATCCGCAGTGCGTCACATAGACCCCGCAAGCTGAGTGGCCTAAGACAAAGTCCTGCGGTGCCCACGACACCACCTTCCCCTGACGTTCTGTCCTGTCCAGGAATCCCGGTGGGAAATGAGCGTGGAAGTCCTCTTTCAGTGACCACAGGAAGGGTGTTCTCGTCTCCTCTAGTGCCGTCGCCACTGCACGGAATTCTTCCGGGGATATGTTGGCGATTGAACCGAAGCAGATGTAAGCCACTGTCTTGGGTTCCTGACTGTTTAGCCAGGACAAGCAGCCGGCTTCATCCTCCGGCTCGACTTCTGGTGACGGGGGTTGAAACGACGCAGTTTGGCACCCGACGTGAAGCAAACCTTTGAACTTTGACTTCAAGTCCTCAACCAACTCTCCAGGGTTCGTTTCAACGTAGGAATTTAGCAGCAGCAGGGAAGCACGCGGCAGCACATGGCGTATCGAGTGAAACATGGCCGACATAAGCGAGTCATCATGCTCCAGCAATTCTTTCTTGGGCAAGTCCTCAAGATACATTTTTGATAATCCGGGAATGGTACTTAACCGGATCCCACCACCTAGCCTGTCGTCATGCTCACGGCAGAGATCTGAGATGACCTCCACATATAAAAAACTCGATAAGGAGTAGGGCGCCGGAACCCAGAAAGGGACCCACTTGACATTCAAGGCTTCCGCAATCTCACAAGCGAAAAGCATGAAGGCATCAGTCAGGAGGCAACCGACCTTAAGGCCAGACTCTCGCTCGGCGAGTCCAATGGCACCCTCGTAATTACGTTTTGCGGACTTGAGGAAATGCTCAGGGGACTTACCGACTCCCACATCATACACCTCAATGTTAGGAAGCGATGACAAGGCATCACTGCCATGGTAGAACAGGGAGAAATTAGACTCATGGGTATTGATGAAAGAAAAGCGAACGCAGGGAGCAGTGGAGGCTAATTTGCGCACGAGGTTGAAAAGAGGGTAAGCATGGCCGCCGAACGGAAACGGCATCACAACAACATGGCCCTTAGGAGTAGAAGAAGACATTGTTTTGCTCGACCTCATGCCGAAGTCGCCAGATGAATAAGCCAATTTATAGATGTAATGTTGTGGTTGCAGCATTAAAGACGTAACGATTTGCGAGAACAAGGCGTGGTTTCCATGAAGAAACTAAAATGATAACCACGTGATACAAATCTGTCCACATTTTATCTGCTGTTCATCAGTAACAATATAATATTCCAGGTCTCCCATTTATTGATTTGTTTTCGCCAAGCATTGTTATGTTTTAGCTGAGACAGAGACAGAGACGTCGAAGGGGAAGTGTAGTCCTGAACTCGAATGACGGTTTTACATCCTCCGGACGGGAAGTGCGGTCCTGACCTCGAATGATGATTTTACATCTCCCGGACGGGAAGTGTCGTCCTGACCTCGAATGACGGTCTCACATCCCCCGGCACGGCCGGGGGAAAGCGACTAAAATATCGTATGAGTAAGCTTACTTGTTAAGTATTAAATTTAGTTGATTTTTTATACAAAAATATCAAATTCACCCCAAAGTGGCTTGATAACGGGCCGATGGGCTTAGTACATGTTTAGTATAATTGAACGGGTTTTTATAAAATTCGTGTTAACAAGCCCGCTCAAATGTACTAAATAATGTTAGCAAATTGCTAAACTTTTATTTTTTAGTACATTTTACTAAAAGAGCCCCTTAATGTACCGGTATTTTAGTAAATTGTTTTTTTAGTACATTTTACTAAAAGAGCCCCTTAATGTACCGGTATTTTAGTAAATTGTTAGTAAAAATGTATTAAGCCTATTACGATACAATTTAGTACTTTTTTACTAAAATAGTTTGGTAAATTATTAAATTACTAAAAATTTTAGTAATGGTTTAGTAAAATGTATGTACATTTTTACTAAAAAGTTTGATAATGTACTAAGTAATTTTTCGACATGGTAAAGTATCAATGTGTTACTAAACTATTCATGTGGGCTTTGTCACGTCGAAAACGTATTCACCACGCAAGTGCACGCGATCGTACAAGTAATAAAGTGTAAGTAAGATATCGTTTCCACGATGACTGATCTAAACTTCTCCCAATTATTAAAATACCGTCAATCTCTATTATCCAACTAAGTAAATTGAGAATTAATCAAACTAAATGTAAATTTAAAGAAAACGAGTAAGTAAATTGAATTAAAATTCAAATGAGAAAAGCACCTAGGGCGACGATTTCACCGGACAATTAATCGCAAGTCATATCTCAATCAACACGCCTAAGATGATCTGGTTGATAATCTGGAATTCAGTTATCTTCCTACGCCCCTCCCGAGGTCATAAGAACGTACATCTCTATAAATAGTAATCACTCTATTCCTAGGTAGATTAACTATCGAGTGCCCCTTAAGAATCAATTCCAATTCGATTACCTAGGACGATTGGGTATATTCCTATCCCGCTCGTTAATAATCCCGTCTTCCGACCAAGTTTACCCTAGGTTATTCCTCTCCCTGTGCTTAATCTAGGATTCCCCTTCCGAGTTCACCTAAATTCACTATTCAATCCTATTGGTGATCAGACAATAAGAAAGCGTTAAGAACGAACAGGAATAATCAAACCAAATTCATTCAAGTGTGTCAAAAGAGATAGACTCTTGACTAATCGTCAAGATCCATCTTAACCCTAGGCAAAGAAAATTAGTTCATAACAGAAATAAACGAAAACATCAAATCCATCGTAAACAATGAACACGACATAAAGGAAAACTAAAAGAAAAACTCCCCAAATCTCTGTCGACGGCTCCTTGTTACCAGCCACCTCCCCGTCGACCCCTCTCTAGGTAAAAATAAAATGTTTTTATAATCCCCCCTAAACCTAGAGAATCTTAGAAAATAAGGAAAGAAAATCTTCTAATTTCTCCCTATCGTAACTTTAGGTCTTGCAAGAGCATCCAAAGATCTTCCCTCTTCAGAAAGTCTTCATAATTACGCTGAGATCATCTTTTTTTCATATTTATCCTGAAATAGACCAAAAGATTCAGCAGTAATCCGTTTCTCGGGAATAATGTAAAATAGCCAGGAATATTATGCAATGAACGCAATATTTCACAAATCTAACAAAATCTAAGTATGAAATTGCCCTAAATAACTCTACTTTCATGGAGTTATCACACCTCCAAACCTAAATTTTGCTAGTCCCGAGCAAAGATAAAGAAAATAAAAACTAAAGCACTCTCCTCGACCACCCCAAGTCCGTCAAACGTAGAAGCATCTTTTAGAACATTCTCAGAAATGGGTGCATCCTCCTCATGCATCTAGATTCCATTCACTACCGAACATGCTCAATTAAAGGCTTTAAAACATAATATCTTCGTCCCAGCAGGTTGTACACTCAACATTAATAAGCATACACTCCAAATAGCTCATGTCAACCAGTAACTCGCAAAGATCACCACAAACATCTCTATTTATTCATCACGGGTTTTTCGACTTTTTAACAACTTCATCATTTTTTTTTTCTTTTTCTTTTTTCAGATTGCACGATTCTAAATGTTCATCTGATTCCGGCTAAAGCTTATGTAGCAAGTTCTCGACCAATGACTCCCGATTCAGTTGAACCAGGGCATTAGGTGATAAAGCACCCCTCGGATCAATCACTCAAGCTAGCACGGAAGACTCCCACCACAAGCATATATTCAGGTAATATCTTTTTCTCTATTCTTTTTTTTTAACTTGAATATTGGTACTCAGAGCCTTGGCAACCTAATTTTTTCTTTTCTTTTTTTTATCTTCTTTTTTTTCGCCGAGATCCCCAAAGATGTCGTTTCAAGAGATAATTCAAGCTACTCTACTCATCACTAGTCACCATGCATTCTAAGGAGATGTAACCTGTTGCCGCTAAGCACACTTCCTATTGGGAGATCTTTTCAAAACTAAAAGAAAAATTTTAGCATACTAAGCAAAGAATTTCATCTTTCCACACTTGAAGAATGCAACCCATATGCTCATCATCGAATAAAGACATTCCACATCGACTTCATAAGGTTAAGTTGAGGAAAAAACGACCCAAAAGATGAAAAATAAGACCCAAACAAGACTCACCCTAACAATTAATAACAAACAACACCACACCACACCCCCAAACCTAGCCAGAGCAACGTCCTCGGTGCTTAAGATAAGACGAGTAGAAAACGGGAGTACCAGGATATGTTGGTGACCGGGATGCACCGATGTGTAGCTCCCGACTACCTTGTGTAAGACTACGTCGTATCATCTGAATCTGCATCCTCGGCGGCTGTGGCTCGAGAGGGCGACAGAGGTGGCGACTATAGCTCTTCCCTGTCACAAGAAAGAAAAACGATTAGGGTTGTCTAGCAAAAAGGACCGATTTTGTTTTCTTATTTTTTTATTTTTGATTTTTTTTGATTTTTTTATCTCCGGTGTAGCTGCATGAGATTTTCGTACAACTGCACAAAGTTTCTATGCATTTTGTGTTCCAAGCGGTGCAGCTGCACGAGATTTTGGTGCAGCTGCACAAAGTTTATGTGAATTTTAGGTCCGCGTGGTGCAGCTGCACGAGATTTTGGTGCAGCTGCACAGAGTTTCTGTGCCTTGGAGGTCCAAGCGGTGCAGCTGCACGAGATTTTCCTACAGTTGCACGATCTTGCTGTTCGCTCTTGCATCCCCCGCTTCCTTTTCACCTAATAAAGCAAAAGAAATAAAAACAAATAAAATAACTTGGGTTGCCTCCTAAGAAGCCTTGGTTTATAGTCTACGGCTCGACTCTTGATATCCATCACGTGTCTTTCAAAGTTGCCGCGACAACTACCCTTTCAATGTTTCCTCCCCAATAGTGTTTCAGCCTCTGTCCATTGACCTTGAATGTATGTTCTGAACTTGGATTTCGTATTTCTACGGCACCATAGGAGAATACCTGAACTACCTGAAATGGTCCAAACCATCGTGCTTTGAGCTTTCCTGGGAATAATCTTAGTCTGGAATTGAATAGCAATACTGTAATACCTCAAATTAGCATGCTGGCCGCAAACAATGATTTTCAGCCCATAATGAGCCCAACATTCGTTCCCCAAAATGGCTAAAGTCCAAGCCCATCCAAGGCCAAAGCCCAACGTTCATTTTGAAAAGGCCAATTCAAGCCCACCCCCCTATTTTCATCGTTTTACTATTTGTTTTAAATTTTAATTTTTGATCTTATCCTCGCTAACGGTTTCCCCTCCCCCGGACCAAGGACAACTCGGTGAAAGTGTACGATACCTCTCATAATTGCCACTTGGCAGCACCCCATTCGCTTCCTGTACATAATAGCCTGGAGGGGGGATGATTCCTGACCCGGACGTCCCGATCGCGACAGTGCTCCGAGGAGAGCCAGGAAAAGACAACAAAAAGGGGAAAGGGGGATTTTGGGAAAGAGTAAGTGGCAATTCCTTAAATCCCTTCGATCGGCTGCTCTACCAGGGGAGAGGATTTTTTTAGAAACATTTCCTAAAAAGAGAGAAAAATCAGCCTCGGACAAGGACCCCCTTTTTCTTTCAAAAAAAAAAGATCCTCCTATTACGACTCTTCCTCTCCGACGGTTCCTCTCCTGCAAGACGGTCCGACCTCCAGCTACCTTCACCACCGAGGATCTCAGCCATCTTCAATAAATCCTAACCAAGGTAAGAATCATCAACTCAACAGGAACCCCCTCGATGGCCAACCCGAAGGAAACATTCAATGAGGATGGCAAGAAGTACAACTTACCTCCAAGTGTAGCGGACTCCAACCTCTTCGGACGTGACATCCTCAACATGCTGCCGGCCTTTCTTGATCACACACCAGATGATAGACGCCTTTCTGCAGCAATGGCAGAGACAAGTCTCCTAGACGACTTAACCAGTCTTCCAAAGCCCCACTCCTCAGCTAAACCAAGTCCCGGCTCCTCGCAGACGCATTTTTAGCGTCGCGAGGAGCCCTCCTCGTGCTTTGATTTGTTTCTTTTCGCGTGCAGGTCTCCATTCCGAGGGTAGTTGGCTTCCAGTCTCGCAGCTGCAGTAACGCTTCCGGTGAAGGTGGCGGTCTTCCAGCTTTGCAGTTACAGCAAGGGCCTCTCCAAGTGTCCGCTGCAGATACTCCAAGCCCTCCAAGCAGCAGAGTCCTCAGACTAGGACGGCAACCAATCAGCACTAACAGCCTCTCTCTCTCAGCTTCGCGACAGCTGCAAATGCCCCAAGGTGGCCTCTTTCCTTTACCCTCAGCCTCAATAGCTCGAACTCCATTTTCGTTGATGGCCTTGCCTTCCTCTAGGACCATCGGCGGTTTCAGCACCACCCCGTAGAGGACGCCAGCTCTACTTCCTCAGCCCCCGCCCTGGCGATGGATTCTGGGACACTTAGTTTCACCAGCAGCCTCTCTTTCATCACCCATGATGGGGCTTCCCCCTCTCCTCAATCCAAGATTCCCAGCAACGAATCAACTTCTCTGTGGCAGCAAAACCTCCCAGGGCGTCTCCTGTTCCCTCCAGTCTCTCACAACAGCAGCGAAACGACGCACTCATAGCAGCGGCCCAGCAACTAGTGGTGAACCAGTGACCATCCTCCAGTACATCCAAGCCCGGTGGTGATATTCAGTCCTCCCTGATGTCTTCACAACGGCAATCCGTTCCCCTCAACAACCATCGTCCACCCCAGTCGTCCCGGAACTAGCCGCAAATCGGCCAGCTCTGTACCATCCACCTCCAGCGTCCCAAACCCAGCAACGACTCCTTCTCCTTCGGCAGCCATCCTGCCCCGAGACCCCCTTTAGGCCCTAATCCAAACGCTTCCCTCAAGTCCAGCGCCTCCACAGCTACAACGAACCCAGACTTCCCGGCGCCCCAAGCCCAACAACGATGGCCAACTCCGCCTTCCGACGCTCCCCTTTTCCATCGCTAGCAGTCGCGCACCTCGATTGGCGCTTCCCATGGCGACAGCCCCTCCCCCGGCGCTTCCTGATAGTCTCCCAGCTCAGATCTGGCGATGGCGAGCTTCACCTCCCGATGCCTAAGTCCCAGCCAGCCCTCCAACAGCTCCACGTCGGCCTCGGGGAACCCTTCCCCTCCGCCGTTCCTCCTGTAGCAGCTCGCCCTCCTTCCCTTTTGGCAGCCCACTGAAGCAGATCCTCCTCTTCCCAACCTTCCCGGAGCATGCGGTGGCCATATATTCCCTTTTCAGCCCACAACCGGCGACGGAGAGCCTCCTCCGGCGTCTTCGGCTCCCCAGATACCCTCAAGGTCCACAGAGGCGCGCCACTGCCCTCGGCAAGCCTCCTCCGCCGCTCTCCTTCGCCGCCATCCCAAATCTGGCCTTCCCTCGGTGCCCTCAAGTCCAGCTGACCCTACTTTGGCGACCAGCTCCCCGACAACCCACCTCCGTCCCGGCGTCCCTCCGACCATGGCGGTAACAAACTCTCAGACCCGGCGACGACGTGCCTCTGTTCCCTCTGGCGCTCCTCCGACAGGACGGCAGTAGCTCCTCGCCATCCATCTTCACCATCGGCCCAGCGATCGGCGGGGGAGTGCAGCAGCAGCCCCGAGAACTTCCCAGAACGAGTTCCCAGCTTGTCCATGGCATCCCAGATGGGTTTCCTTCCCCTTTGCTCCTTGATCGACGAGACTGTTGGCTAATCCAAAAGAAGAGAGAAGGAAACAAAAGCTCGGATGCTTCGGGGCATGAGACAGCTGAATTCCTGTTAGCTATGGGTCACGTGTCAATCTCACAGACATTTTCGATAATTTGTGCTAAGTGAACATCTTTGATCGAAACAGTAAGACAAGCCTTACCTTTCTCAATTTAATCGAATTTCATTTGAAATCGACGATACTAACCACTTCTTCATATTTCCTTGCATGTACATCGAGTTATTAAACTCGGAAGGTCAACCCCACAATTTCGGAGAATAACTCGAAGGCGCGTGTATCAAACCGCGTGGATCTACCCCGGCCTAAAAACCGCGGGCTTGAAGGCTTCAAGCGGCCCCAACCTTCAATCAAAGGTACAAAGGGGAGGTGCGGACCTCCCCGAATTTTCTTTAAGCCCACTTGTAACGAATTGCGGGCCCAAGTGTATAAGCCCGCAATCACAGCCATTCACCGCCCTTTTGATCTAAATAATTGTTTTTGATTGCACGTATGCTTAGGCTTTAGGTTTTACGTCGCATGCTTGGTTTTAATCAAACAAACCTAAATTCGGGTCCAACGCCCGTTAAAACGTCGATAAGAGTCCGGCCTACTCCTGGATCGGGCCCAACACCCGTCAATCGAAAGTTAAACCTTTTTTGGACAAATCGCCACCCCTTTCGCATGCTTTAAAATACAAAGATTAGTAAATAGGAATCACCGAACCCAACTCTGATTTTTCCGACTTAAAATCACATTTTTAAACTAAGTCGGTGGTGACTCCGAATAATTTACCAAAGCTAAACCCTACCCCTTTTTCAGAGCCATTTAGGATGAGATGACGGCAGACCGAGCCGCCTCCTTGGACCTTTCCCAAAATTCACTAGTGAGGTCTTACGCAGCCTTTCGCTCGCCACCTTCAGGGAACTGAAGGTGGGTGGCGAAACGTCCCGCAGACCCGTTCGCGAACCAAGGGAAGGCCCAACCCTGGGTCCCTTTCCGCAGCGTCCGGACTAGGCCTCAGGGGGAGCGGGCCCAGATCCTCGGGTTGGTCGAACCGCCTCGCGCGTGCTAGGCTGGAGGGCACGCATACAAATACTTGTTGTCCAGGCTCAAATTTCCGCTCAATGATCTTCTTATCGTGCCACTGTTTCGTCTTCTCCTTATAGATCCTCGCGTTTTCATATGCTTGAAGCCGAAATTCATCAAGTTCGTTCAATTGGAGCAACCTCTTCTCTCCGGCCTTCTTGAGATCACAATTCAATTTCTTAATCGCCTGTCGCGGGTGATCCCGTTTTCGGTTCCATTTAAAATGAATATCCTCCCTTGACGACAAGGCTTCGGATTTTGAAAATATCGGAGTCGCCACTAACTTATTTTAAGTTCAAGTTAGAAAAAAACTATAGAGATTCTTTAAGGTTCGGGAATTATGGATTACTAAATCGCATGCATCACAAAGAAAATTGAGGCTTTTATAGTGTGTTTTCGATGTCCGATTTATTTAAGCTCGGTTTTAGAAGAAGACATTGTTTAACATAAAAAAAATGATCTCGAGCTCATTAATGCTTTAAATGTTTACGTGAATTATTTTTTAAAAAAATATTTCTTAAAAATTGATTTTGGGGCAAAAATGCAAACAATCATAGATTTATTAATGCCCTTAACAGTTTTTAAGCCAAAAAATAAATTTAAGGGAGAACCGGGTGTTGTACCATTGCTCGCTCTATAGAACGCTCCCGTTAGCGTTTGTACCATACGGTGCTGTTTTAAAATAGGTTGACAGCGAACCTGGCGAGCCGCTGATGTTGTAACGTTGGTGAGTGCGAAGCCATCTTCAAAGGGTCTTGATCTTCGAGAATCCAAATAATCCCTCGAATACTTCGTTATCTTGAACGCGTCGAATGGGGTACGTGCCTTGGTTGTCCGCAAGGCATGCGCCCGAAATATCTGCACAAATACCAAGGAAATGAAGTAGATGGTTCCAAATCGTAAATAATAACAAATTAACTTTCACCTTGAAATAATTTAAAAACGATGGGATATAAATTATGAATATTACGAATCGTACGAAATTATGAACGCTTTCGAAAAAGACGAGGATTAATTATCTAAAATTCATATGACAAATAAACACGTCTTGAACCCACTGAGACAATTATAAGGAGTAAAAGGTTAAATTGTGAACCCACCGAAGACAATTAAACTACAAACCCACGGCCGAAACAATCATTTTAAAATAATAGGCCACGGAGAAATGAAGCAAATAGTAATAAAAGGAACGTATGGAGAAATTAAAAAAAAGAAACTTATCAAATGTGGGGAAGGGGATGTTCTTCCTGGGACTTCACTATCCTCAATGCCCCGAGCCAAACTTAATAATCAGCACGACTGAGCATATGGACAGCAGCATCATCCGTGTCCTCCTGCAAGACGGGATGGTCGACCTGCAGGTTCTCTGAGAATTCGTCGAGGTTCTGAGTCTCCCTCCCCGAGCTTGGGGCATGGGTCTTAAAGGCTGACTCGCCGATGGCCGGAATCGGGTCTGAGCGACGCCGACATCTCTGCCGTTCCTCTGGGACTTGGTGTTGAACCGGCGGTGGTGGCACGGATAGGTTGCTGGTGACGTCGGAGGACGAGGTGGAGTCGTCACTGTCTGATCCGAAGGCGTCGCGGCTGGAGGGGACGCTAGAGGGAACATGGATACGCCGCCGCCGGGTCTGGACAATGGGACTCGGAGTCGGAGCCCGCTGAAGATGGGGGCTGGAATCAGTAGTCGGCCGTGGTAAGGAGGCCGCTTCTTGCAGTCGCTGTTGTACTCCGGGGAGTTGAAGTCAGGGGTAGACACCTTGAGAGCCTCGTCGTGGCCGCAGCTGCTGGCTCAAGAAAAGAACCGACTGGGAGTCGTCGGAACAGAGGAATAGGGCCTGTCATCCGTTGATGGAAAGTCGGGAAGCATCGTCTGGGTCGCTGGAACGGAGGTGAATGACACTATAAAACTGGAGGAGCGACGGTTATTGCTAAAGTTTAATACGTGGGATGGCGTCATTGGGGAGCCACAACAACAGATTGTTAAATATGTCCTCCGAGCTTGGAGATCGTTACTGCAACTGAGAAGCTTGCTGCGACAACCAGATTGAGGTCAGGACTGCATGGGAGGCTATCAATGCGAAATGTCTTGATAATTGTAGAACTTTTATTTAAGGCCGGGGTGCTTTCAACCCCCACACTTGTTTGTCGATGCCGTGAGGTGCTCCAAAAATCGCGCCTCCTCAGACAGTGGTTGGACAAATGTCATCGTTGAGCAACCATTTGGCCAGGACTTGGAATCGTGCTTTAACGACGAAGCCTTTGTTTTTCTCTTTCCTCCCTCCCTCCTTCCTTGTTTCTCCGTCCCTCTTAAGTGTATTATAGGGAGAAAAATTATTTTTAAAAGCAAATTTTTTATGATTTTGTGGGATTTTAGATGATTTTTAGTGATTTTAGAAGATTTTTAGTGATTTTTATTGATTTTTGATGATTTTTATTGATTTTTGATGATTTTTAAATTTTTAGTATTTTTTGTGATTTTCAATTTTTTTTTTGATTTTTTGTAGAAAAAATTGGGTTATGACATCGCCCAGAATGCTTTGTGCTCCAATTCCACCGGCAAGTGACATGTTTTCCCATAAACTGGCTTAAACGGAGACATTCCAATTGGCGTTTTATAAGCTGTTCGATAAGCCCACAATGCGCCCTCTAGCTTCAGTACCCAATCCTTCCGTGACGTGTTTACTGTTTTCTCGATAATTCTCTTAATTTCTCGATTTGATACTTTCACTTACCCACTAGTATGAGGATGGTATGCTAGAGCGACCTTGTGATTTATTCCATACTTGTTCAACAAATTGGCGACTTGTTTATTGCAAAAGTGAGATCCCCCATCGCTAATGATTGCTCTTGGGGTACCGAACTTTGTAAACACCTGCTTCTTCAAAACCTCAACCACTGTTTTAGCCTCGTTAGTGGGCAAAGCTTTCGCTTCAACCCATTTAGACACGTAATCCCAGCAACTAAAATATAACGATTTTTGAAAGACGAAACAAATGGTCCAATAAAATCAATACCCCAAACGGTGAAAATCTCTACCTCCGGAATGTTGTTTCAGGGCATTTCGTGTCGCCTTGATATATTTCCCGTTCGTTGGCATCTGTCACATTTAGCAACAAAATTGTAAGCGTCCTTAAATAAAGTAGGCCAAAAGAAACCTGATTGTAAAATTCGAGCAGCTGTTTTATCTCCTTCAAAATGTCCGCCGTAAAGTGATGAATGACAGTGCCACAAAATTTGGTCCCATTCTTCTTCAGGTATGCATCTTCTAAGAATCTGATCTGCACATTGCTTGAACAAGCATGGTTCATCCCACATATAATTCTTAACATCATGTAAGAACCTCTTCTTTTGTTGCGTATTCAAATCAGTGGGTATGAAATTCGAAACAAGAAAATTAACAAAATCTGCATACCACGGAACTTGTGTGTGACTAACCAAGAGTAGCTGTTATCGGGAAAAGATTCATTTATAGCTACCTAGTTGAGCTTGGTGTCGCTTTGACCATCTAGCCTTGACAAGTGATCAGGTACTTCATTCTCTGTTCCTTTTCTGTCCTTGATTTCGAGATCGAATTCTTGCAGTAAGAGAACCCATCTTATCAATCGTGGTTTTACATCCTTTTTCTCAATCAAGTACTTGATCGCGGCGTGATCTATGAACACTATGACTTTCGAACCCACAAGGTAAGATCGAAATTTATCGAAACCAAATACGACAACTAATAGCTCATTTTCAGTGGTCGTGTAATTTATCTGTGCATCGTCCAAAGTTTTACTAGCATAGTAAATCACATGAAAAACCTTATTCTTACGTTGCCCAAGCACTGCTCCTAAGGCATAATCACTCGCATCGCACATCAATTCAAAAGGTAACGTCCAATCAGGCACTACAATGATAGGTGTTGTAACTAACCTCTCTTTCAATTTTGTAAATGCTTCAATGCATGCTTTATCAAAATTGAATGGTATGTCTTTCTCCAAAAGATTGCATATTGGTTTCGATATTTTGGAGAAATCCTTAATGAATCGCCTGTAGAAACCAGCATGACCAAGAAAACTTCGAATAGCTCTTACCGATGTTGGTGGGGATAACTTTTCGATTGTCTCAATCTTTTCTCTGCCAACTTCAATGCCTTTGCTTGACACTCTGTGACCAAGAACAATACCTTCCCGAACCATAAAGTGACACTTTTCTCATTTTAAGATTAGATTAGTCTTCTCACAACGTTCGTGTACACATGCAAGAATATGTAAGCAATTATCAAATGAGTCACCAAAAACGGAAAAGTCATCCATAAAAATTTCTAAATATCGTTCTACCATGTCAGTGAAAATGGACGTCATGCATCTTTGGAATGTAGCAGGTGCATTACACAATCCAAATGGCATTCTACGGAAGGCGAACGTACCGTATGGACATATGAAAGTTGTTTTCTCCTTATCTTCTGGAGCAATGGCAATCTGATTATATCCTGAATAACCATCGAGAAAGCAATAATATTCTTTACCTACCAATCTGTCCAACATTTGATCGATGAATAGAAGCGGGTAGTGATATTTTCTTGTTGCTTTGTTCAACTTCCGGTAGTCCATACATACCCTCCATCCCGTGACAGTGCCAGTAGGGATGAGTTCATTCTTCTCATTTGTTACTACTGTCATTCCACCTTTCTTGTGAACACACTGTATAGGACTAACCCACGAGCTATCAGAAATAGGATATATAATACCTGCATCCAGCCACTTGATGATCTCCTTCTTTACAGCATCTTTCATGTTTGGATTCAATCTCCGTCGATTCTCTATTGATGGTTTGTGATCAGCATGCATATCCTCGAGGAGGATTTTATGCATGCAAATTGCTGGGCTGATTCCTCTGATATCTGCAATAGTCCATCCTATCGCCCTCTTGTGATCCCTCAAGATTCAAAGTAATTTCTCCTCCTGCAACTCCGTCAATTCTGCAGAAATAATCACAGGGAGTTGATTGGCGTTTTGGAGGAATGAATACCTTAAGTGGGTGGGTAAGGTTTTGAGCTCTAATTCTGGTGCTTCTATGATGGATGGTTTGGTGGTCTTTTCTGAAATCTCCAATGGATCGAAAGCTCTCAGATCTCTAGGCATATAAGATTTGCACTCCATCCAACTGATCATTTCCTTAGTTTCTTCATCGATAGTTGCTTCCTCAGAAGTTAATGCTAGCTCAAGACATCGGTCGTCTTCAAAATAGTAACTTCTTCGGCTGCTATCCTGTCAATGATGTCAATAGAAAAACAATCACGTTCATTCGGACATTTCATTGCATGAAGAATATTAAATGTTACCTCCCGTTATTAACCCTCATGGTTAGCTCACCCTTTTAGACATCAATTAAAGTCTTACCTATGTGTAGATCCCCCAAATTGTGCCTATAACAGGTCGATATTTAGTTCGGACCCGTTCGAAGGACGCTTTAAAAAAAAAAATTTTTCGAGGATCCATTTGTGATTATTCGAGTCAAGACCAATTTAAAGGACACGAAAGAGTTCGAATACTCAATCTGAATTTTACAAAAGAAATAAAAAATAGCAGCAAAAAAAATCACTTCCTCCGTCGCCAAGGGTGAAGACGGCAACAAATTGAGGCCCCGCCAGCAACAAACGTTTTAGCCCCAGTTGAATTAGCAAAAGGGCTTCAGTTTGCGTGGCCCAGCCCGTGGTTAAGCCCGTTAAGCTAAGCCATCCGGAGGCCCATCCACCAAGGCCATAGGAGTTTGATGGATGCGGCCCAACCCTTTTCAGCCAAAAGGAGGATGTCATGCTCACCCTTTTCCCCACTTGGCAGGCACGATGGGACAAGCCCCGCAACCTGCAACCAAAGAAAAATGGCAAAAGAGCAGGGAAAACTGACTCCGTAGGATAGGACAGCACGGGCTGTCTGGTGCAGGGCGGCGCATCATATCACAGCTACGGAGAAGAACAACAGTGGCGGTGGCTATGAGGGCGCGGGTCATGTCACCCGATGACGCTGCCTTCTGGACGGCCTGCTGCACCGCCCATGGCGCCCATTCCCAGCGGAGCTTCCCTTGCCCACAACAGAGAAGAGGCCGACTCCCAAGCCCGGCTCCAGGCAATGATGGCCTCGCCCTTCTTGAGACGAGTGCCAGGCCAATTTGGGATAAGCCCCCCCAAAAAAAGCCATCTATAAAAGGAGGAAATACCTAAGCAGAAGGGCACGGTTTTTACTTCCCCCCAATATGGTCCGAAACTTCAAACGAGAAAACAGAAAGAAAGAAAGGAGAAGGCTTGCCTGTAGCTCCCGTGCTCCAGCTCGACGGATTTTATTTTATTAATAAAATAATAAAAATAGTAAAAATAATTAAAAAATAACCTTCTTTGCAGGTAATATTATCGTTTAATTTATTTGCATTCTTATTTCCTAACGTGCATCACTAATGCTCGTTTTCTTGTCTTTCATGAAAATATGGTGGGACTCTGGCGGATATTCTCGAGCAATCTCGGAATCAGTACAGAAGTGTACAATCTTGGAAGATTAACATCCACGAGCTACAAAAAACCCCCAATCAAGTCAACCACTTTAAACGGTAAGTCATGCCTTACTTTTCAGTACGATTAAATATACGTTGATTTAATCGTCACTTCTGCTGCTGTGCTGTGCATATCTCTTCTCATTTGTTTTTTGCATATTAAAACAACGAGGAAATATTATCTTTCAACATCGTGAAGGATCAACATCAACGAGCCACACAACGCCCGGTGGGTATCATTATTACTCACCAGTTAATTCCAAAATTATCCCATGTATTTTGGAATTTTCTGAATATCGTCTTCCCTGTAGTGTTTTGATTTTGCATGAAAAATTAATCGAGCTTCATGGAATCCCGACAAAAGCGGTATTTTGAAGATAGAAAGCTTGAAGGCGCGTGTAACAAACCGCGCGGGTTGGATCTACCGCGGCCTAAAAAACCGTTGGTTCAGAGAGAAGCGACATCAACCGTCATCTCAGGTACATGAGGGAAGTGCGGGCTTCCCGTCTTTTTCTTTATTCCCACTTGTAACGGGTCGTGAGCCCATGTGCATAGGCTCACGATCACCGCCCTTTCCCGTCCCCATTAATCTCAATAATTGGTTGTGATTGTTTGCATGCTTTATGCCTGTAGGTTTATCATCGCATGCTGTTTGTCAAATACATATGAGTTCGAGCCCAAAAGACTCGAATCGGGTCCAACGCCCGTAAAACAGTGACATGAGTCCGGAGTCATGCCTGGATCGGGTCCAACGCCCGTCAATCAAAAGCCAAACTCTTTTGGAGCAAACGCCACCTCTTCGCATGCTCAGAGTATAAGGACTAGTAAGTAAGAATCCCCGAACCAGCTGTTTTCCCGACTTAACAGTTTTAAAATAAAAAGTCGGTGGCGACTCCATAATAGTTTACTTAGGTTAAACAACAACACTTCTTACAAAACGGAGCCATCATTGGATGGGTGACGGCGACACGAACCGCTCCCTGGATCCTCCCCGAAAATCCCATGCGAGGTCTCACGAAGCCCTTGACCCGTCGCCTCCAAGGACTGGAGATCCGCTCGGGAAACAAGGGAGGATTCAACCCGGTGCCCTTCTGCAGCGTCTGACGCTCGAGTCGCGACGCTCGAGTCTGGTCCTCGTATCGCCGGAGCCGCCGCGCGTGTGCTAGGCCGGAGGGCGCGCGTACATCCCGGATGGCGACTGCTGAGGACCTCTGCATGTGGATTTTTATCGAAACGTCTTTACACTCATCCACATGCGGAGGGGAGTTCTTGTTTGCGCATGTACTAGTTTGGCTCGGTGCCTTTTGTCTGCGCTCAAGATTGTGTTTGTTTACCGCTTTCCTAGGCATGTCTAGGTGTGCCCGAACCCGGGGCTAGGATTTTTAGGGGGTCACCGAAAGGCACGGCTGTAATGCTCTTTGCGGTATGGTTATGGACCGGGGCCCGCCTCCCTTTGTCCAAGGGAGGTTTAGAAACCTTCATCCGAGTCTAGTATTATTTGCCCACTACAGGTACTGGACGCCGCACATGCATTTGCTTGTTACTGAGTGACTACTACTTGTGCAGAGACAGATGTCAGGTACGCTTTGTATGTGATAATTGTAACACTAACTTTGTTCATTTTTTGTAGCAGGTTGGGTTGGTTAGGGGGGTTTCCGCAACTTCTTCCCTATCTCCCTTCTTTACACTACTGCGTCCATTTGCATTCATTTCGCATGAGTGCATGATGATCAATAATTGATGCATTGACGCATTGATGTTTGCTCAAAGTCATCATTCTCAAACATGAAAGAACTCGCATGCAAATTCATCTCATATTAGGAGTTGGATTGGATTGTTATTACGATTGAATGACGTCCAAGCGTGCAGGTTAACCTCATGGAGTCAATCTCGCTACGCAGAGGAGTTCCATCTACCGACTTCCTCCTACGATGGCTCGATGTGCTTAGACCCTCAGAACGGGAGTTCGTGCAACAAAAGCTCGGAGGACTCTTTCACTTGATCCGCATGGATATTGATTGGTTCCTGCTTCAACATCTCGTCGCTCGATGGGACCTAGAGAGCTACACCTTCAGATTTGGCGCCCTAGAATTGACACCGTCTTACGAAGAATACGGCGATCTATTTGCACTCCCCCACCGCTCGGGAATCCTCCCCCTGCCTTACGACGACAAGCCAAGAAACTGCATAACTCGTCTCCTTCAAATCTCTCCAACGGTTGTGCCAAGTTTATTTACACTGGAGGGGCACATCAATGTTAATGAACTTTTCGGATTGCGCCGGACGCCATACGAGCCAGGCATGGGTGATGGTCAAGCCTCAGCAAGGGCGTTCATCCTTTTGTTCACAGGGACGATCCTTTACCCATACACCAAAGAATCACTCAACAAGCGAACGGTCTACCTGACGAAGGCGATCCTCGAAGGAAGACCTTTTCTCCCCAACCTGATTGGCGAGACGAACGATAGCCTCACCCGGATTTTGCGCAAAGCTAGGGAGGGTGTGCAAACCCACAAGTTTACGTTTAGCCCGACACTACTCCTGGGCTGGTTCTACACGCATATCGGCATCACTGGGGAGTCATTCAGATGGGAGCAGTTTCCAGATGTGCTCGACCGCATATCATATCGTGCTTGACTTCCAACCCGCACCTTCGCAGGAACCAGATCACTCTTCCTGTCTTTGGAGCCGGAAGACTTTTACAAGATGGTTAGATGCTTCGACATGGATTGGGCCATCACGAGCTCTCCTAATGGAGATCACATCCCGATCATTGGGTTTATCGGGACATCGTACTATTGTTCAGCGCGGATCATGCACCAATTCGGAGGAATTCTGCGAACAAGATCAGCACCTGTCAAACCGTTTGATCCGATCGACTTGGACACCCCACCACCAAGGGGCGTGATTCAGCGGGCAACGACACATATCACTCGTATTTGGATGAATCTCACATAAGAGGAGTTCGAACCTCTCATAGAGCGTCAAGCAGACATCGACGCCCGGTCTGGTCGATTTCAAAGGAAACGGATAACCCCCTGGGACCGCATCTGATGACAACACCTCCCCGTCATCTTAGGGCCTGCGAGCCCAATCTATCCTTTATTTCTTTGTCGTACTATTTATAATGAACCTTGAAGTTATTAGTACTTAATTAACTTGTTTTCTCTCCCCTTGGGTGAAATTCATTGTAATCACAATCCAATCCCTGCATTGGACATATCATTTATCATTACATGTCATGGATCCAAAGTATCTCGCCGCTTGATACTGATTGAATGTTCTTATCCGCCCAAGGTACCAAACGATTGGGCTGAACAAACGTCCAAGATTCCGATCCCTCAAGACAGTAATGGCGGATACATCCCCAGGGTGCGTGGTAGCCTCTACAACCATTGAAGAAGAAGGAGACCTTCCTCCAACTGCCAGCGAAGCCACAGATGTGACCTCCACTCCGACCTTCTCCCTTGACGCGGTGGCATTTCTCCCACTTTTCTCTCAAGCCCCGAACTTCGCTGTCGGGCAATCCTCAGGTGGAGGCATGTCTCCGACATATATACCACCCGTGGCGGCCTTCACTACGCCGACAATGCAAACATCGGCCGTCCCGACGACTGTCTCCCCGTTTCACCCCAATCCACCCACGCCGGCCCAAGGCGCCGACACCACTTCCTTGGGGGACAAAGTCGAGTCCCTCACCGCAGAATTATCAGCCCTGAAGACAATGATGGCAGAATTACTTCAGCGGCAACTCTCGACAACTCCAGACCCCGTTGCTACCCAGAATCCTCACCTACCCCCTGTCATGCCAGGGTCTGCGGCGCCAACAACCATGACGCTGCAACATTATCCTTTCTCACAGCCGGGCTTTAGCACTCCCCCGAGCATCTCTCCATTATACCACCCAGTCATGCCTGGGCCAGCCGCTTCTACCAGCATTGCTTCCATTTACAACCCATATATGCGCATGCCACCCGCCTTTGCGACCTCGGCACAACCACAGGTGCCGCCCTACTATTCACAGCCGCCAGCCCTAAGGCCAACTCCCTACATGCCAGTCGCGGTCGGACCAACTCCCCCAGAAGCGATGCCGGTCTCTTATTTCCCTATCAGCGCTCCAGCTACCAACTACGGAGTTCCACAATCTACCGCTGGTCCCTCGGCCCCACATGCAGGGCCGACCCCGCCCAGTCCAAGGACCCGCAACGCGACCATAGTAGATGAGTTGTTGGGAGAGAGGGGGCAGATGAGCTCCTTCGATACAAGACTCGAAGCCAAGATATCATCAATGCGGGAAGTCGAGGCCAAGCACATTGCGAGGCTCGAAGAACGCATTAACGCCCTCCAAGGATACCAGGCACGAACGTGGGAGTACAATGACTTCCAGGTTACCCACTTTCAGGTTCCCCCTAAATTAAAACCCCCGGAGTTCGAAAAGTTCAAGGGCACCGGATGTCCCGAACTGCACCTCAAACATTTCTGCCACAAGATATCGGTCTATCCGGCAGATGATAAGCTCCGCATCACCATGTTTCAAGAAAGTTTGGCGGAGTTAGCGCTCCAATGGTACTATTCCATGGACTTGAGGCAGTTCGCCACGTTCAAGGAGTTGGCGCTTGATTTCCTGAATTATTATAGGTTTAACGTCGAGATGGCACCAACGTTGTCTGACATCCGCAAGCTACGGAGGTTCCGGGGAGAGTCAATTAAGACCTTCGCGCACCGTTTCCGGGAGATGGCTGCACAGATCAAGCCCCCCATGTAGGAGCGAGATCTCATCGCTGAATTCCTACAGCTGTTGCCGGGCGAATATGGACCGTTCATGATCGGTGGTCGGGCACCGCTGACGTTCGCCCAAGCAGTCATTGCCGCCAGCCAGCTCGATGATGCCAGCAGAGATGGCCTCACCCTGACTGCACCGCCAAAGCCGATGGTTAAGCCAAAGCCCAAAGAGCTCATTGCAACTGTCGAACACAGTAGGCAATCCATGAGGGCTACACCACCCCCTACTACGTATGCGCCAAGGTCGTACGTGGCGGCAGCTGCTAGACCACTAGCATTCGCCACCGCTCGCCCCAGAGCTCCTGCACTAGTAACGATGTACTCCCAATCGAGGCCGGCTCAACAGGAACGCCCAAAGCGCAGGTTGGAAGACGTCATGTTCGTTCGACTGAGAGACATGGGCTTCATCAAACCCGTGGAGGCCAAGGCAACCAATCCCTCTATTGGCTACAACCCCAAGGCGGTTTGTCAGTACCATTCTGGGGCACTAGGGCATGACACCAAGGATTGCATCGCCCTCCGCTTTAAAATTCAGAATTTGCTGGACGACAGCGTCATCACCTTCGCTGCACCAGCCACAACTGCTAACGCCAAGAGCAATCCTTTGCCTGAACATGTGAACTATGTTGGTGCTAACTCCTTCTCGCCACTGACCAACCGGGAAGAAGAAATCCACATGTACGAATGTGAGCCAGCACCTACAAAACACGTCAACGTGGTGCACGCCGGCCGAGGAAGAGGCCGAGGTCGAGGTCGAAGCCAGGGCCGAAGTCAGCCCAACAGAGGGATTCGTTCGGTGTCGGCAACTTCAGCATTACCGGACGGCCATGAAAAACCCTCGGAGGCCCAAGGCGCCGTATGTATACATTCCGCTCGGGGAGACACAGCCTGGAGCACCCTCCCAGGCGGAGGCCTCGCTTTCGAAGGAACCAAGGATTCCCGTTGTGATCAGGCCCAGCTGCACCCCACCAACTTCAGAGGTTGAACTCATCACCCGTTCTGGTAGGGTGGTGGCCGCCCCCAACGCTCAGCTGCAAGGAGAATCGTCGAAGCCCAAGGCGCCGTCGAATGAACAGATCCGCAAAGTGATCTACGCTATCAAGGACAGCGATTACAACATTGTCGAACAACTGAGGAAGCAGCCAGCTCAGATCTCGCTCTTCGACCTCATTCATTCCTCTGACAAGCACAGGGAGATGCTGGAGAAATTCCTTGCCGAGGTGCATGTACCCGAGCAACTTGAAGTAAATGCGCTGGACGCGTACATGAACCAGATTCTGGCTAACGACGCGATTACTTTTTCGGAGGATGATCTCCCAGAACAAGGATGTGATCACAACGATGCGCTATTTATAACACTCAAATGTAGAGACACCACTATCTCCAAAGTACTCATAGATGGTGGGTCAGGAGTCAACATAATGCCGCTCGTGGTCGCGCAAAAGCTCGGAATCAACACGGAGAACCTTCCGCAGTCGGGTTTATCCATCCGGGCTTTCGATGGTGCCAAACGCCAGGCTCACGGAGAAGTCACCTTGGAAATTAAGGTAGGACCAACATTATTCTCCTCCGTATTCCAGATACTCGAGACAGCAGGCTCCTTCAACATGCTGCTAGGACGTCCATGGATTCATCAGGCAGGAGCGGTACCATCAACGCTCCACCAAATGGTCAGATTCCCCTCGGACGGCAAGCTCATCACAGTAAGGGGGGAACACACGATGGAGCTCTGCCACGAGATCGACATGCCGTATGTCGGAGAGCCAGCCGGAGAACCATCAACGGCCCAAACGCTGGAAATGCTCCACATGGTCAGACGCGACTACAAGTCGGACCCTTTAATGACGCAGGGCAACATTAGCGCCGCAAAGGAGTTCCTCAGACACGGATATCAACTGGGCCAAGGACTCGGGGCTAGGAAGCAAGGCATTACCCAACCGATCAGTATCCCTCCTCCGATGGGGACTATGGCGCTTGGATTCGAAGGTGAAGCACGGCGTAAGCAGAACCACCACGCCAACGACAAGTCGTTTATCCGCTTCGTTCGTTCATCCGCAAAGACGATGGAAGGCGAGATCCTCTCTGGGAAACTGGAGGACATGAAGTTCCAGACTGGTGAGCCAGAGGAAGAAGTGAACTTATCGAAAGGCGAACAGGTGGCTGGCGTACATGTCAACGTCATCCAAGCAAATGAAGGACTTGGCCAGAGACATCGGCCTCGTATGCGGGTCCACTTTATACCTCCCAACGTTGTCTTCCCCCTGGACCAAATGCCGAGGTACATTCGACAAGCCGGAGCGCCCGCCCCTCCAGCTCCAACAGTCTCGACATCGTCAGGGACGCCCCCGGGGACCGAAATACCACCACCAAACAAGCAAGCAGAATCTTCAGCTTCCAACTCGACACCAAATATTCATGAAGAAGGGCCAAGGACCAACGAGCAAGTAGAATCTTCTGCTTCCAACTCGACACCAAATTCTGATGAAGAAGGGCCAAAGACCAAGAAGAACAGGGCATGCGAACGTGAAGAAAGCGTCAACATGATGGAAGCGTCGGACCCGGCCGAGTCGGACATGCCGCTCAATGGGTGAACCTTTTCCAACTTTACCTTTTTTGCATGTACCTAAATCGTGTCTAGGATAGGTCGCCTTGCTATATTTTGGTCGCGGACTAGCAAGGATGTCCGTATGTAACACAACCCTTTTTGTGCCGGAGTACCCGTGGGATCGGAAGGCTGATGATAAAGGGCGAATTGGAGGAAACGGAGAGGACCCCGCTGAGGACTGATCCCACGACACTCCTCTTTTGTCTATGACACATAGATTACCGCCTCTTTAAAATCATACCCCTTTTGCAAAGCCGTGCAACTGATTTACTTCCTTCTAAACAGGAACGGTGCTTCGGGAATACCCACAAATCCCGCTGAACAACTCACAGACATAGGCCATCATTCAACGCCTCGCCTGGATCCCGAGAACACAACTCGACGGGAAGAAATTACAGAACGTAATCCAATACCTACCTCGGTCATGCCCGAGCATTCCCATAAGCAAGAAGAGGAAGTAATACGTGACCCGAAGTCCCTAGATGGATATCATGGTTTGGAACAAGGTATCCTGCGACATGAAGAACCGAAGAGTGTCACGTTACAAGAATCGGTGTCAATCAACATAGGGATTGCGGACGAACCCAAGGAGTTATTCATCGGTGCTGACTTGCCGGCAGACGAAGCCAGAAACATTGTCAGCCTACTCAAAAAATTCTCGGACGTCTTTGCCTGGACGTATGCGGACATGGCAGGTTTGGATCCGGAGATAGTGGAGCACAAAATCCCCACTGACCCGCAAATTATACCAATAAAACAGAAGCAACGTTGGTACAAACCGGAGCTAGCGCTCGCCATCAAAGAAGAAGTCGATAAACTCCTCAAGGTCAAATTCATCGAAGTAGCCCATTATCCAGAGTGGGTTGCAAACATCATCCCAGTCATCAAGAAAAATGGGATGGTCCGAGTCTGCGTCGACTACCGCGACCTCAACAAGGCAAGTCCCAAAGACGACTTCCCACTACTGCACATCGACCTATTAGTGGACAACACTGCCGGATTCAATAGGTTCTCCTTCATGGACGGATTCTCCGGCTACAATCAAATCCGCATGGCCGAAGAAGATAAAGTGAAGACAACCTTCACAACCCCCTGGGGCACATTCTGCTACCAGGTGATGCCTTTCGGACTCAAGAACGAGCTATGGTGGTCCTATTCCACGACATGATGCATCGCGAGATTGAGGTCTACGTCGACGACATGATTGCCAAATCCAAGGCAGAGCAAGACCACGTGGATGTCCTCTGCAAGTTGTTCGAGCGACTCCGCAAATACAAGCTGCGCCTTAATCCGGCCAAATGTGTGTTTTGGGCAACATCAGGTCCTCGGCTTTGTGGTTAGTAGCAGGGGCGTCGAAATTGACCCAGATAAAATTAAGGCAATCCGCGATCTCCCGGCTCCAAAGTCAATCAAGGAAATCCGGGGCTTCATAGGTCGCCTCAACTACATTGGGAGATTCATCTCTAACTTAGCAGATACATGTAAACCTCCATTCAAGAAATTGAGAAAAGACGTCAAGTTCGAATGGGACGATGACTGCGGAACCGCGTTCGAACAAATCAAGATGTATCTAACACGACCACTCGTGCTCGTTCCGCCAAAGTTGGGTCATCCTCTCACTCTCTATCTCACGGTCAGAGAAGAGTCGTTCGGAGCCATGCTCGCCCAACAACTACCAGACACCAAGGAACACGCAGTCTACTACTTGAGCAAGAAGTTCACCGATTGTGAGTCTCGGTACACCGCTTCGGAACGTACCTGTTGTGTGCTCATTTGGGTCCTACACCGACTCCGACAGTATACTCTCCACTACGAGATCCTGTTGGTGTCCGAGAATGACCCGCTAAAGTATCTCTTCGACAAACCAACACTGATGGGAAGAGTCTCCAAATGGCAGTTGCAGGTTAGCCGAATTCGACGTCGGGTTTCACTCTACGAAATCAGTCAAAGGCAGAACAATTGCTGATCACATTGCAGAGTATCCGGGATCGGATGACTCACCTCTAGAGGTTAAATTACCTGATGAGAACATCTTACTCGTAGAACCAGAACCAAGGTGGACAATGTACTTCGACGGTGCCGTCAACATCTCAGGGTCAGGCATCGGAGCCGTGGTAATGTCACTGGACAAACAATACCACCCAACGGCGGCCAAGGTCACATTCCCTTGCACCAACAACATCGCTGAGTATGAAGCATGCATCCTCAGCTTGTTACGTGCACTCGACATGAAAGCCCAATTTCTCGACGTTTATGGAGATTCGGCACTCATCATCTCTCAGACAAATGGAGCATGGCGCACACGGGATCCAAAGCTCATCCCATATCAGGACTACTTGTAGACATTAGTCCGCCAGTTTACCGACGTTGAGTTCAACTATCTCCCACGAGTGGATAATCACTTTGCGGACGCGCTTGCGGTCCTTGCATCAATGATTCCTTTGGCAGGTGAGATAGACATTAAACCTCTCCGCATTAACATCGCCGACGATCCTAGCTGTATGCATACTGAACCATGCCAAACTGGAGACTCATCGCCATGGTTCTCCGACATTAAAGCCTATATAGAATCAGACATTTTCCCCCAAGGAAGCACAGGGAAAGAACGCAAATTCATCAGGAGAATCGCAAGGAGCTACTTCCTTAATGGGGACACTCTATACAAGAAATCATTCACGACAACCCTCAAGCGGTGTGTCACGGAACAAGAAGCTCAAGCACTTATCTTCGAATTCACGAAGGCGTCTGCAGGCCACACATGAATGGATACGCACTTGCCCAGAAGATAATGCGCCAAGGCTACTATTGGCTCACGATCGAGGCCGATTGTGTCAAATATGTCAAGACTTGTCGCAAATGTCAGATCTACAGTGACAAGGTGCATGTGCCCCCGACAAGACTCTACCCGCTCTTCGAACCGTGACCGTTCTCAATGTGGGGCATGGACGTAATTGGACCAATCAATCCCAAGGCATCCAATGGGCACCGATTCCTTCTGGTCGCCATTGATTATTTCACCAAATGGGTGGAAGCTCAATCCTTCAAAGAAGTTACGGCGAACAACCTCGTACGATTCATGAGAGCTAACATCATCGCCAGGTACGGAGTTCCAGAACTGCTGGTCACCGACAATGGTACCAACTTCAACTCCAAGCTAATGGATTCCCTCTGCAAGGAATTCCGGATAAAACATCTTAACTCTTCGCCATACCGTCCACAAATGAACGGTGCAGTCGAGGCTGTAAACAAGAAGTTGAAGAAGATCCTTCTGAAAACAGCAATTACGTACTGCGATTGGCATGAGAAGCTCCCCTTCGCGTTACTCGCTTACCGGACGACAATGCGTACTTCGCCTGGGGCAACTCCCTTTGAACTTGTCTACGGAACGCAAGCAGTCATCCCGGCGGAAGTCAAACTGCCAACTCTTAGGATCTCGTCCCAAAGCAACATGACAGAAGATGAGATGACTCACTGCCGCCCACAACATGCAATGCTATCAATAGCGCATGTCCAGGGCATTTAACAAGAAAGTTAAGCCGATCAAATACAAGCCAGGTGACCTGGTCCTCAAACGGATCTTGCCAAATGTCAGAGATCCTAGAGGAAAATTCGCTCCGAACTACGATGGACCATTCGTCGTCAAACACGCCTTTACAGGAGGAGCAACCATCTTGACAAAGATGGACGGAGGTGACCTACCCCAACCGATCAATGCGGATGCTCTCCGACGGTATTACACCTAGAAGGGCAAGAGTAGGAGAACCTCAAGCTAGAGGTCTTGGAGCAACTTCATTAATCCTTCAACTCCTACGGATGAAGACGCAATGATGAAGACACATTAAAGGGAAGTACCAAAACTCTACTTCACCATTTATACGAAAAAAATTACACGAGCAAATTTTGTTCCTACTCTAAAAGAAACAAGTCGCATGAGCTCACCTGCTTTCTCGCCGTCTGTTTGTCAGGTACATGAACAACCTGATATAACAGCACATGGCAAGAGTAACATTTCGTCAATCCTTTGATCAAGACCGACAAAGATGCAATGGCGATCAAACATGAAAAGGGAAAATTAAATCTAACTTTAATCCCTTCATCTGCGGAATAAGTTACATGAGCTAACTTAGATTCCGCCCTTTGGCGAATGTAGGTACATAAACATCCTGCATTACGAACAAAGGCGTGGGCGGTCGGGTGGAAAATTTCGAACCAAACCTTCGGAATTGCCTTTGTTGTTGTCACCAAGGATGAGCATACCAAAAGGGAGTATCATCTACACTGCCCTCTAACAAAATTTCTCATCCACCAGATGGAATCATACCTTCATTTCCCCAGTCGGAGCCATGCTTCTAATTCCCCAAGTTGAAGTCGGTTACATGAACTCATAATATCCGATCATGTTCCTCCCCAGTGGCAGTCGAGATGGACATTCACCACCTCCTCTCCCTAGCAGACACTTGACTTTATTTCCCCAAGCGAGAGTCGAAGTACATGAGCTAACTTCGTCTACGTCCGTTGTCAACCGTGTAGGTACATGATCATCCACACAGTATGGTACAAACTCCTAGGCAACGGCGAGGGTGGTCAGGTGGAAGCCGTTTTCAAGTCTAACCTCGAAGACGCTATGGGGGGACAAGAGTACATGCACCTTCCCACATGACTTAAACATGCTCGAACTCCGAAGAGGTTTGTTTACCCAAAGGTATGCATTTCCTAAAGCATTTGCATGATCATTCGCATCCTCAAAATTTCACATTAAGAAAACACATTTGAGCGAGAATCAGAGAAGGCAAACCCATTCCCCAAACACTCACCTGAGAGACGAGCGTAAACACATGAGAGCCCTTCTAAGCAGCCGTCTCGACGGATAAAGAGTCCTTTGACAAAAGATGCTCAGACCGGGATGAGATGACTATTGCTAGCCCTTTCGAGCCAAACTTGGAGTTTCCGTACACACTACTCCCACCGAGTCTAGGGATCGCCTCGCAGTGAGGATAACGGAGATATCGTAGTCAGAACCCGGAAATAATAGGTCACATAGGCGACACTTCCTCAAAGTTTGGGCGAAGATATATCAGCGACGGATCAGCTGGCCAGTGGGTTCTATCCTGGAAAGATCAAAGAAATCCGAAGCTTCTCCGACGAAACAAAAGGGGAAGGTGGAGCAAATCCCTATGTACAAGCAAAGAAAAAGCAAAAAAACAGCGCGAAGACCAAAGTCTTAAAAGAGCAAAGCGCAAAACGATCGAAAGAACAAAAAAAAAGCATCAAAGGGTCCTGCATGAAGAGGTCGCAAAAGCAAAGATATTACTTCTTTGGCAAGTAAAGATGTTCCCCAAAGATTGGATCATCAAAGCTCAGTAAAGGTCGGCGTCAAAATCCTAACGAGAAACCTCGACTGACCGGCTGTCTGCAGAAGGACAATTCGGCCGAACGGTGAAGTCTTTGTGGTCCTGAACCTTCTGATGAGATCCTTAGGCTTTTTCTTTCTAACGGCGAATTCGAGCTTTCGGATAAAAAGGCCTTACGCCAAAACCACGATATAACCCGCACAAAGACTCCTTCGACCGGTACATGAAGCATCCGAGTCAAAGGAATCTTAGGTTCGAACGAAACGCATTACGGATAAGATAGTGAACTATAAGAGAACCTAGGTGCCTACTCCATTCTCGCCCAGAAGCGACTTTGGCAAAATAAAAACGTGACCTGCATGAGTGCCATAACCATACATGCTTATTCATTTTATACCTTACAGACACATTGTTACTGACATTCTCTTGATCGGATCCCAAAGTACCAATCTGACCAGAATACCCCAGCTCACAATTTGAGGAATCTATGACATCCTTACGAGAGAATCTTCTCAGACTCTCTCACAAGGAAAGGCAAACTGTAGATCCCCCAAATTGTGCCTATAACAAGTCGATATTTAGTTCGGACCCGTTCGAAGGATGCTTTAAAAAAAAAACTTTTTCGAGGATCGATTTGTGATTATTCGAGTCAAGACCAATTTAAAGGACACGAAAGAGTTCGAATACTCAATCTGAATTTTACAAAAGAAATAAAAAATAGCAGCAAAAAAAATCGATCACTTCCTCCGTCGTCAAGGGTGAAGACGGCAACAAATTGAGGCCCCGCCAGCAACAAACGTTTTAGCCCCAGTTGAATCAGCAAAAGGGCTTCAGTTTGCGTGGCCCAGCCTATGGTTAAGCCCGTTAAGCTAAGCCAATCGGAGGCCCATCCGCCAAGGCAATAGGAGTTTGATGGATGCGGCCCAACCCTTTTCAGCCAAAAGGAGGACGTCATGCTCACCCTTTCCCCACTTGGTAGGCACGATGGGACAAGCCCCGCAACCTGCAACCAAAGAAAAATGGCAAAAGAGCACGGAAAACAAACTCCGTAGGATAGGACAGCACGGGCCGTCTGGTGTAGGGCGTCGCATCAGATCACAGCTACGGAGAAGAACAACAGTGGCGGTGGCTATGAGGACGCGGGTCATGTCACCCGGTGATACTGCCTTCTGGACGGCCTGCTGCACCGCCCATGGCGCCCATTCCCAGCGGAGCTTCCCCTGCCCACAACAGAGAAGAGGCCGACTCCCTTGCCCAGCTCCAGGCAATGATGGCCTCGCCCTTCTTGAGGTTAGTGCCAGGCCAATTTGGGATAAGCCCCCCAAAAAAAAGCCATCTATAAAAGGAGGAAACACCTAAGCAGAAGGGCACGGATTTTACTTCCCCCCTATCTGGTCCGAAACTTCAAACGAGAACACATAAAGAAAGAAAGGAGAAGGCTTGCCAGTAGCTCCCGTGCTCCAGCTCAACCGCTCCCCCCTTCCCTTCAACCGATCCTGCCCAAGGTAAGCAGGAATCGTCGTCATGGGGAACCCCCCTGGACAATCAACCCGAAGAAGAGCAGCCGATGATGAGCACAGTCGCCCACCCCCGACCGCAGAGGATCTCGACCCCTCTGAGCGCAGCGACGACGGCGACCCATAGCTGCAGCCCACCGCGATCAAGCCCTTCCTCCCCCTTCTTTTTCCTAGACGACCAGGCGGACCTTGCTCCTCTGGTTCGTAGAGGGAAGCTACGCCCGAGCTTCCCGCAGACGCGCATCAGCGCCGCGGGAAGCCCCTCCCCCCTTTTCTTTTGATCTTTTCCTTTCCAGTGCGCAGGTCCAGGCGACTTCTTGGCGGCGTCTTGTTCAAACCCAACTCCGGTTCCCCGCTAAATCGGCCACCCCCGACGGATCCCCCTCCTTGCCGAGCTACAGCCGCGGCAGCCGCTTCCCGGGACAGCCTCCCCTTCAGATCTGGGGAAGCAACCCACGTCTTCCCGGTGTCGCCTTAGCCCCGCCTCAAGACAGACCTACAGAGTCCATGGCGGGCTCGCCGACAATCCGCACTCGCCGACAATCAGCGCTCGCCGGGCTCGGGCGACGAGCCCCGTCTCCCTCCTCCCTCTGCCGCCCACAACGTGGCGGCGAGGCGGCCCTAGAATGCGACCAGCTCCCTTTCCCCCCTCGATCCTTGGCCGACCCCCGAGATCCTCACCCAAGGAGGAGCTCCGTCCGCTGCAACCGCGTCCGAGAAGCTGGCAAACCCCCAATCTGGACGGATCCACCGAAGTCAAATCAAAGAAAAAAAAAGAGAAGAAGGGGGGAGGAAAATGCGTCTGATGAAAAGGGGGGAAGGCGTTTCAGCCGAAGGTAAGCCCCCCTTCATTATTTTATTATTATTATTTCATTTTTTTATTTTTTTTAAATATTAATAAAATAATAAAAATAGCAAAAATAATTTTAAAAAAAAACCACCTTTGCAGGTAATATTATCGTTTAATTTATTTGCATTCTTATTTCCTAACGTGCATCACTAATGCCCGTTTTCTTGTCTTTCATGAAAATATGGTGGGACCGTGGCAGATATTCTCGAGCAATCTCGGAATCAATACACAAGTGTAAAATCTTGGAAGATTAACATCAACGAACTACAAAACCCCCCCAATCAATTCAACCACTTTAAACGGTAAGTCATGCCTTACTTTTCAGTACGATTAAATATACGTTGATTTAATCGTCACTTCTGCTGCTGTGCTGTGCATATCTCTTCTCCTTTGTTTTTTGCATATTAAAACAACGAGGAAATATTATCTTTCAACATCGTGAAGGATCAACATTAGCGGGCCACACAACGCCCGGTGAGTATCATTATTACTCACCAGTTAATTCCAAAATTATCCCATGTATTTTGGAATTTTCTGAATATCGTCTTCCCTGTGGTGTTTTGATTTTGCCTGAAAAATCAATCGAGCATCATGAAATCCCGACAAAAGCGGTGTTTTGAAGATAGAAAGCTTGAAGGCGCGTGTAACAAACCGCGCGGGTTGGATCTACCACGGCCTAAAAAATCGTTGGTTCAGAGAGAAGCGACATCAACCGTCATCTCAGGTACATGAGGGAAGTGCGGGCTTCCCGTCTTTTTCTTTATTCCCACTTGTAACGGGTCGTGAGCCCATGTGCATAGGCTCACGATCACCACCCTTTCCCGTCCCCTTTAATCTCAATAATTGGTTGTGATTTTTCGCGTGCTTTAGGCCCGTAGGTTTATCATCGCATGTTGTTTGTCAAATACACATGAGTTCGAGCCCAAAAGACTCGAATCGGGTCCAATGCCCGTAAAACAGTGACATGAGTCCGGAGTCATGCCCGGATCGGGTCCAACGCCCGTCAATCAAAAGCCAAACTCTTTTGCAGCAAACGCCACCTCTTCGCTTGCTTAGAGTGTAAAGACTAGTAAGTAAGAATCCCCGAACCAGCTGTTTTTCCGACTTAACAGTTTTAAAATAAAAAGTCGGTGACAACTCCGTAATAATTTACTTAGGTTAAACAACAACACTTTTTACAAAACGGAGCCATCATTGGATGGATGACAGCGACACGAGCCGCTCCGTGGATCCTTCCCGAAAATCTCAAGCGAGGTTTCACGCAGGCCTTCGCCCGTCGCCTCCAAGGACTGGAAACGGTCGGCGAAGTGTCCCGCAGATCCGCTCGGGAAACAAGGGAGGATTCAACCCGGTGCCCTTCCGCAGCGTCCGACGCTCGAGTTGCGACGCCGACCGGATTGGGCCTCGGGGAGCGGGCCCGGATCCTCGTGTGGTAGGCCGGAGGGCGCGCGTACACTGTGGCTAGGAATGGTCTTCCAAGGATGATTGGTATTTCACGGTCCCCTTCAAAATCAAGCACGATAAAATCCGCGGGAAAAACAAATTTATCTACCTTAACCAAAATATCCTCAATGATTCCCCTTGGAAAAGCAAGAGACCGGTCGGCTAATTGCAACGTGACCGATGTAGGTTTTACTTCGCCCAAACTCAATTCGTAAAATATTGATAAAGGCATTAAATTAACACTCACTCCAAGATCACACAATGCCCTACCTGGATCTTTCTGCTTTGGAACAGGGTATAGTGAAACTACTTGGATCTTCCAGCTTTGGAGGTAACTTTTTCTGCAAAATAGCACTACATTCTTCAATTAAAGCAACAGTCTCAAACTCACCGAGACGTCTCTTTTTAGATATTATATCTTTCATGAATTTAACGTAGCTCGGCATCTTCTCCAACGCTTCAGCAAAAGGGATGTTGATGTGTAGCTTTTTAAAGATTTCTAAGAATTTCAGGAAATCCTTCTCATCATTCTGCTTTCTAGCTCGCTGTGGAAAAGGAAGAGGTGGATATACGAGTTTATCTTTTCCAATATAAGCATTTTCCATACCTTCTTTTGGTTGAGAAAGTGGCTGGCTCGACTGAACAGAAGGTTCGTTGCTCTTGTGCGTAGCTTCTGGTGTAGTTGCAACGTCGTGCTTGAACTTTGAGGCTTCAGGAAGTGTTCTCCCATTCCGTTAAGTGATAGCTTGCACTTGTGCATTCCCGTCATTCCTTGGATTCACTTCAGTATTGCTCGGAAGAGTGCCTTGAGGTCGATTATTGATTTCTTATGCCAATTGTCCGACTTGGGCTTCTAAACTCCGAAGTGAAGCCGATTGGTTCTGCAAAAGAGTGTCGGTTTTAGAAATGTATTTGACTAACAGTTCTTCAATACCTGACATTTTTTCTTGCGGTTGTGGCTTTTGTTGATGAGGTCCTGGTGGAGGAGTTGGTTTCGCCGATTGTTGATTTCCCCACGAGAAATTCGGGTGGTTCCTCCATATTGAAAGTATTCGAAAAGGGGTTGTTCCTCGAGTTGGCTCCCAAGTAGTTGGCTGACTCAGCACTAGTGAAACATTGACCAGGAGCATGATTTTCTCCACACCTCTGACACGGATAATGAATGGGAGGACTAGGACCCTTTAATGCATTCAGCTCCCAAGTTAACGCTTCCACTTTAGCATTGAGGGCAGCAACTTCATCAACTGAATGTACTCCAGCTACTCCTCGGGCACGCGATACTCCATGACCGTTATTAGCTATCTGCTCGAATAGCTCCGTTGCTTCCTCCGGCTGCTTGTTTAATATTGTTCCCCCTGCAGCTGCATTAATCGTTGAGCGAAGTGCATCAGTTAATCCATCATAAAAAATTTGTACCAACATTCATTGAGGTATCTTGTGATGTGGGCACACTCGTAAAAATTCCTTAAATCTCTCCCACGCCTCATAAAGTGACTATGTTCCATGTTGTCGAAACGAAGTGATGTCATTCCGCATCTTGATAGTCTTGCTAGGTGGGAAATACTTTGATAGGAATTTTCAGGACATCTCTTCCCAGTTTGTGATGGACCCTTCTGGCAAAGATTAGAGCCATGTTCGTGCTTTGTCCCTCAACAAGAATGGGAAGAGTCTCATCCGAATGGCCTCGCTCGACACTCCATTATAGCGGAAAGTGTCGCAAATTTCCAAAAAGTTGGTGATGTGCCCATGTGGATCCTCCGATGGAGATCCCCCGAAACTCGAATTTTGTAGCATAGTGATAACTGCCGGTTTGATTTCAAATGTGTTGGCTTGGATAGTCGGCTTCACTATGCTAGAGCCTTCATGCACATGGGGCTGGGCATAATCACGCATGATTCTCGGTTTAACTTCTTGATTGATGTTCTCCATTGTTTGCTGGCGTATGGCTTCCTTTTGCTCTCTTAGACGTAACCGAAACGTTCTTTCTATTTCAGGATCAAAAGGAACCAATTCACTACTGCGCATGCAGCGTTAAGATTTTTCCTGCAAATAGATTGAAAATCAAGGTTAAAGTTGAATTAATAAAGATTTGAATGAAATTAATATTGGCTAAAAATCTAGAAAACACTCCCCGGCAACGGCGCCAAAAACTTGTCACGTCGAAAACGTATTCACCACGCAAGTGCACGCAATCGTACAAGTAATAAAGTGTAAGTAAGATATCATTCCCACGAGGACTGATCTAAACTTCGCTCAATTATTAAAATACTGTCAATCTCTATTATCCAACTAATCAAATTGAGAATTAATCAAACTAAATGTAAATCTAAAGAAAACGAGTAAGTAAGTTGAATTAAAATTCAAATAGGAAAAGCACCTAGGGCGACGATTTCACCGGACAATTAATTGCAAGTCATATCTCAATCAACACGCTTAAGATGATCTGGTTGATAATCTGGATTTTAGTTATCTTTCTGCGCCCTTCCCGAGGTCATAAGAACGTACATCTCTGTAAATAGTAATCACTCTATTCCTAGGTAGATTAACTATCGAGTACCCCTTAGGAATCAATTCCAATTCGATTACCTAGGACGATTGGGTATATTCCTATCCCGCTCGTTAATAACCCCGTCTTCCGACCAAGTTTACCCTAGGTTATTCCTCTCCTCGTGCTTAATCTAGGATTCCCCTTCCGAGTTCACCTAAATTCACTATTCAACCCTATTGGTGATCAGGCAATAAGAAAGCGTTAAGAACGAACAGGAATAATCAAACCAAATTCATTCAAGTGTGTCAAAAGATATAGATAGGCAATAAGAAAGCGTTAAGAACGAACAGGAATAATCAAACCAAATTCATTCAAGTGTGTCAAAAGAGATAGACTCTTGACTAATCGTCAAGATCCATCTTAACCCTAGGCAAAGAAAATTAGTTCATAACAGAAATAAACGAAAACATCAAATCAATCGTAAACAATGAACACAACATAAAGGAAAACTAAAAGAAAAACTCCCAAAATCTCTGTCGACGGCTCTTTGTTACCAGCCACCTCCCCGTCGTCCCTTCTCTAGGTAAAAATAAAATGTTTTTATAATCCCCCCTAAACCTAGAGAATCTCAGAAAATAAGGAAAGAAAATCTTCTAATTTCTCCCCATCGTAGCTTTAGGTCAATTCGATTACCTAGGACGATTGGGTATATTCTTATCCCGCTCGTTAATAATCCCGTCTTCCGACCAAGTTTACCCTAGGTTATTCCTCTCCCCGTGCTTAATCTAGGATTCCCCTTCCGAGTTCACCTAAATTCACTATTCAATCCTATTGGTGATCAGGCAATAAGAAAGCGTTAAGAACGAACAGGAATAATCAAACCAAATTCATTCAAGTGTGTCAAAAGAGATAAACTCTTGACTAATCGTAAAGATCATTCTTAACCCTAGGCAAAGAAAATTAATTCATAACAGATATAAACGAAAACATCAAATCCATCGTAAACAATGAACACGACATAAAGGAAAACTAAAAGAAAAACTCTCAAAATCTCTGTCGACGGCTCCTTGTTACCAGCCACCTCCCCGTCGTCCCCTCTCTAGGTAAAAATAAAATGTTTTCATAATCACCCCTAAACCTAGAGAATCTCAGAAAATAAGGAAAGAAAATCTTCTAATTTCTCCCCATCGTAGCTTTAGGTCAATTCGATTACCTAGGACGATTGGGTATATTCCTATCCCGCTCGTTAATAATCCCGTCTTCCGACCAAGTTTACCCTAGGTTATTCCTCTCCCCGTGCTTAATCTAGGATTCCCCTTCCGAGTTCACCTAAATTCACTATTCAATCCTATTGGTGATCAGGCAATAAGAAAGCGTTAAGAACGAACAGGAATAATCAAACCAAATTCATTCAAGTGTGTCAAAAGAGATAGACTCTTGACTAATCGTCAAGATCATTCTTAACCCTAGGCAAAGAAAATTAATTCATAACAGATATAAACGAAAACATCAAATCCATCGTAAACAATGAACACGACCTAAAGGAAAACTAAAAGAAAAACTCTCAAAATCTCTGTCGACGGCTCCTTGTTACCAGCCACCTCCCCGTCGTCCCCTCTCTAGGTAAAAATAAAATGTTTTCATAATCACCCCAAAACCTAGAGAATCTCAGAAAATAAGGAAAGAAAATCTTCTAATTTCTCCCCATCGTAGCTTTAGGTCAATTCGATTACCTAGGACGATTGGGTATATTCCTATCCCGCTCGTTAATAATCCCGTCTTCCGACCAAGTTTACCCTAGGTTATTCCTCTCCCCGTGCTTAATCTAGGATTCCCCTTCCGAGTTCACCTAAATTCACTATTCAATCCTATTGGTGATCAGGTAATAAGAAAGCGTTAAGAACGTACAGGAATAATTAAACCAAATTCATTCAAGTGTGTCAAAAGAGATAGACTCTTGACTAATCGTCAAGATCATTCTTAACCCTAGGCAAAGAAAATTAGTTCATAACAGAAATAAATGAAAACATCAAATCCATCGTAAACAATGAACACGACATAAAGGAAAACTAAAAGAAAACCTCTCAAAATCTCTGTCGACGGCTCCTTGTTACTAGCCACCACCCCGTCGTCCCCTCTCTGGGTAAAAATAAAATGTTTTTACAATCCCCTCTAAACCTAGAGAATCTCAGAAAATAAGGAAAGAAAATCTTCTAATTTCTCCCCATCGTAGCTTCAGGTTTTGCAAGAGCATCCAAAGATCTTCCCTCTGCACAAAGTCTTCATAATTACGCCGAGATCATCTTTTTTCCATATTTATCCTGAAATAGACCAAAAGATTCGGCAGTAATCCGTTTCTCGGGAATAATGTGAAATAGCCAGGAATATTATGCAATGAACGCAATATTTCATAAATCTAACAAAATCTAAGTATGAAATTGCCCTACATAACTCTACTTTCATAGAGTTATCAGGCTTAGTAAAAACGAATGGGCTTTTACTAATCTAACACCCTTTTTACTATTTAATTTAGTAATTATATACTAAAAATATATAATAATCTACTAAATTGTACAGTGTTTTATGAATCTAACTCCTAACCTAATGGCAGTGGATTTTGTTAAATGTCATTAATTTGTAATCTCATTTAGTGTCATTAAGTGTGTGTTAATGGGGTGAGTTAATGCCTTGGTAGTGGGGTGAGTTAATACCTTGGTAGTGGGGTATAGTTAATGACCTAATAACTAGGGTAGAGTAAATGCTTTATCTAGATCTATCCTAGGACACTCTAAAAGGAGAAACTATCTCCAAATGATGTAAGAGAAAAAAAAAAGTATAAGAGAAAGACTCTGGTTGTAAGAAAAGTGAAAGGCTTCGCAAAGCCAAAATGTCATCTCCAAATTTCCTTGTTCCTTATTTCCAGAAACGTTTCACTATGCCGTAGCAGTTCGGCAAAACCCTTCCTGTGATACAGTAAAGCACCGCTTTCCAAACAACCCCAACAAATTTTGGAATCAAGAGCACAGCAGATCATGGCTCCGTCTTTCAGCAGCATGTTCTTTTCCTACTCGCCCAACCAAATCCCGATCTTTGATGGAGAGCACTACGATTATTGCAGTTCGCAAATGGTGACTATCTTTCTCTCACAAGATTTGTGAAGGATCGTTGATGAAGGCTTTGAAGAAGACGACGAATTGTCAAGTGAGAAAGAATGTGATGGAGAACAAGTAAAGAAGGCAAAAGAAAACTTTATGAAGAATGCGATGGCGTTGTGGATCTTGCAACAATTCGTAAGTAAGACGATTTATCCGAGGCTTTATGGTCTCAAGAAGGCGAAAGAAGCATGGAGCATGCTAAAGAAAGAATTTCAATGCTCGAAAAAAGTGATTTCCATCAAGCTTCAAGGCTTGTGGAGGGATTTTGACAACTTGGCCATGAAGGAGTCCGAAACGGTGAAAGATTTCTTCTCGAGAGTTGTTGAAATCATGAATCAAATTAAGTGTTGCGGTGATGAAGTTCCCGACAAGAAGGTTGTGGAGAAAGTATTGAGAAGCCTGCCACAAAAATTTGAGCACGTTGTTGCTGTGATTGAGGAAACGAAGAATCTGGGAGAAATTTCTGTGTATGAGCTAATGGGTTCGCTTGAAGCTCATGAAAGAAGAGTAAGTAAGTACTCAACTCCTATTGAACAAGCTTTTCTAATGAAGTTAAATGTTTCAGAAAAGAAGTCGGAGTAGAAGGAGCGTACTGTGAACAACATTAGAGTTTTATGGTCATGAACGTGGAGGCCGTTCTCGAGGAAGAGGCAGAGAACGTACAGCAAGCCATTTCCGCAGTAGAGAAGACCATTCCTGGAGTAGACTTGGAAATTCAGAAGGTAGTTGATATATTTGTAGAAAAACTGGACATGAGTCAAAGGATTACTATTTCAGGTGCAAGAGATGCCGATTTTCAAATTATTCAAAACGATATTGTTATTTTAAAGACAAGCAGCAGCAGCAGCAACATGTTTCTCAAAATTCGGTGAATTTTTCAAAAGAAGAAGAATCAAAGCAAGCATTATATTCTTGTTTCAATGCAATGCAAGATGTGAATGAAGTGTGGTTTTTGGATAATGGCTGTAGTAATCATGTGACAGGAAATAAACAAAACTTTGTGGAGATCGACAACAGCTACAACTCGTTGTTAGAGCTTGGAGACAGCAAAAAGATAAAGATTCAAGGAAAGGGAACCGTTGTTGTGAGAGTAGCAAATGGTGAAGAAAAGTGTATTAGTGATGTGTTTTATTCTTCGGGCATTGATCAGAATCTTTTGAATTTGGGTCAAATGATGAAGAGAGGTTATAAGGTTACCTTTGGTGATGGTCAATGTGAGATCGTTGATAAAAATGAGAAGAAGATCGTTGTAGTGAAGATGACGGCGAATAACTTATTTCCGCAAAAGATGAATTCATTTTTAATGTTGCATTGAAGGGTGAAGTTGTTGATAAAGCTCAGTTATGGCATCTACGATATGGACATTTGAATCATAAAGGTCTAATGTTGTTAAGAGAGAAGAATATGGTCATAGGTCTTCCAAAAATCCAGCCAACAACAACGTGCGTCTGTGAAGGATGTGTGTTTGGGAAGCAACATCGTCTTCCTTTTCCCAATACCTCTTGGAGAGCTAAAACCCCTCTTGAGTTGGTGCATGCTGACATTTGTGGTCCAACCCAAACTCCAACGATCGGTAACAAGAGATACTTTCTCTTGTTTGTCGATGATTACACACATATGATATGGGTATACTTTCTTGAAAAGAAATCGAAGGCTTTTCCTACTTTTTTGAGTTTCAAAGCCAATGCAGAGAAGAAAAGTGGATATCAAATAAAGACTTTGAGGACATATCGCAGAGGAGAATTCATTTACAAGCCTTTTCTAGATTATTGCAAGCAGCAAGGCATACAGCGACAGCTTACTGTGAAGTATTCACCTCAGCAGAATGGCTCTGCTGAGAGGAAGAACAAGATTATTGTTGAGATGACTCAAAGTATGCTTAAAGGCAAGGGTCTTCCGAATTCATTGTGGGCCGAAGCTGTGAACACAACAGTTTACATTCTCAATCGATCACCGATGAAAGCTATTCAAAACAAGACGCCTTATGAAGCATGGCATAAGAGGAAACCCGTGGTTAATCACTTGAAGGTATTTGGATGTGTTGCATATGCTCTTTTGACGGAGAAGAAGGAGAAGTTTGATACGAAGAGTGAGAAGCTAATCTTTATTGGTTATAGTGAAGAATATAAAGTTTATCGTTTGTTTGACCCAAAGACTAACAATCTTGTTATTTCAAGAGATGCTATTTTCGATGAGAATGCAGCGTGGAAGTGGGAGAACGAGTCTTCTCAGACTCGGTCAACGTTTTCTTATCAAGAAGCACCAGCAGTAGGGCCTTCCTCAAATCTCACTGATATAGAAGCAGTTAGTTCCTCAAGAGTAAATTCAGAGAATGAAGATTATGCTGATGATATGCAACCAAGGAGGTATCACTCAATAACTAAAGTTTACGAGCAAGCTAACTTTGCACTTCCTACGTTTGAGCCGCAGAATTTCGAAGAGGCCGCAAAAGAAGAAAAATGGAGAAATGCAATGAAAAAAGAGATGTTTAGTATTGAGAAGAATGATACTTGGTCCCTAGTAGACCTTCCCAAAGGAAAAGAAGCAATTGGCTTGAAATGGGTATTCAAAACAAAGTTCAATGAGGATGGAAGCGTACGAAAGCACAAAACTCGTCTCGTAGCAAAGGATACTCAAAACAGCCTTGATTTATTTCACTGAGAAGTTCACTTATGCAGCAAGAGTTAATAAAGCAAAACTGATGCATAAAGATTGCCCAATCGCTAACCTCGCTCACGTATGCAAAGTATTGGAATGACAGGAAGTGTTGATGATCAAAGAAGTACGTCAGGATATCTTTTCTGTCTTGGAACAAAACCCATTTCCTGGAGTTCGAAGAAGCAAGCTACTATAGCATTATCATCAGCCGAAGCAGAATACATTGTAGCAAATGAAGCAATTCGTGAAGTAGTATGGTTAAGAAGATTATTGCTGGAGTTACAACAGGAGATTACTCATCCAACAACAGTACTTTGTGATAATGAGTCAGCCATTGCTATGACGAAGAACCCCGTGTTTCATGCAGGGTCAAAGCATTGAATTACGCCATCACTTTATCAAAGAAATGGTAATGAAGAAGGAGATAGTTATGGAGTTTATTCATACCCAGGATCAGCCTGCTGATGTTCTAACAAAGGCCGTGAATTTCGAGAAGTTCGAGTTGTTCAAGAAGTTTCTGAAAATTACAAATTAAGAGGGGGTGTTAAATTTCATGTTAAATTTTATTAATTTGTAATCTCATTTAGTGTCATTAAGTGTGTGTTAGTGGGGTGTGCTAATGCCTTGATAGTGGGGTGTAGTTAATGACCTAATAATTAGGGTAGAGTAAATGATTTATCTAGATCTATTCTAGGACACTATAAAAGGAGAAGCAATCTCCAAATGACGTAAGAGAGAAAAAAAAAAGTGTAAGAGAAAGTCTCTTGTTGTAAGAAAAGTGAAAGGCTTTGCAAAGCCAAAATATCCTCTCCAAATTTCTTTGTTCCTTATTTCGACAAACATTTCGCTGTGTCGCAGCAGTTCCGCAAAACCCTTCCTATGATACAGCAAAGCACCGCTTTCCAAACAACCCCAACAGATTTTACCCCACATGAATAGTTTAGTAACACCTTGATATTTTACCAACTCGAACAGTTATTTAGTACATTACCAAACTTTTTAGTAAAAATGTACTAACAATTTACTAAACTATTTCTAAACTTTTTAGTAATTTAGTAATTTATCGGACTGTTTTAGTAAAAAAATGTATTAAATTGTACAGTAATGGGGTTAGTATTTTTTACTAACCAATTTACTAAAATACTGGCCCTTTTAGTAAAATGTACTAAAAAGTAAAAGTTTAGTAATTTACTAACACTATTTCATTTTAGCGAGCTCGTTGGCACAACTTTAGTAAAAGCTCGTTCAATTGTACTAAACATGTATTAAGTTCATCAATCCGTTACCAAACTACTTTGGGGCCGACGAAATTTAGTACAAAATGTATTAAAAATCAAATAAATTTAGTACATGGAAAGTAAGCTTATGTATACGGCATTTTAGCCGCTTCTGGGGGATATGGCATCTCGCGAGTTAGCTTGAGCAAATATCAGTCTCCCAATATTCGGTAGTTGCAAGTATGTTGTACATATTGATATAGATAATATCATTGAATAAGTTGGTGTTGATAATCAGATGTTTGGATTGTCTGGAATGTCGAGAGTTGAGCAAAACCGACAGAGAAGCATTTGTCGGATACATCCATGAAGTTGAACAGGGTTGGACGCATATGTCAAATTAGACAGACGCATTCATTAACATTCCGATGATTATATGACAAGAGATGGATGCATCCATCAATGTTATGAAAAGAAATCAAAAGCAACATATATGTTTATGTAAAGGTAACATACTCGGTCATCCTAACTTTTTGCTTTGAAGAGGCACAAGTTACAACCGTTGTTTGTGACCCATTCTTTCATGATGAGTTGTCTCTTATAGTAAAAGGTTGCATTAGTTTGTTATGAAGGGCTAGTTAGTGGTTTCTAATGACTAGATGCTCATGCCTATTTGTTTCAATAGTTACTTGAAATTATTGCTCATCTATATGTATACATTAACAAGTGTCTGAAATATAGTGAATCACCGCTATTAGTTCATGTATCCATTTCCCTTTGAAGTTCATGTTGGAACATATGGTTTTGCAAGAGTGACATGATTCGGGAAAGATGGATCTCGAGCTGCCCCTACTAGACGTGAATCAAGTAGGAGTAATTTTGTTGACCATCGACTGATCGAGCAAGCTAAGACTCGAGAAAGAGCCTGTTGACAATCAATCTTTGGAAAGAGATCCTCCTCTCGATTGAAGGTCAACAATCTTGTTAATCAGATTTTGTAGCGTTTCCTAGATTAAATATTTTTTCCATCAAATAATTTCTCGACCAAAAAATTCAATCAAAGATTTGGTTAATTCTAAAATTTTCTCGATTGAGGGCCAAAAATTTTACACATGTAAACACCCTCACCAATTGAAGAGAAGTTTGCAATTTCATAAACAAAAATCGAGTCGACTTTTCACTCACGGTGGTGAGAACAACGGCTACAGAACATAGAAACAACAACCTAATCTAGTTCTACATGAGGAAGCCATCACCCATGTGTCACGTGCGGACCCTGTGCTCATCCTCATGTTTGCGGTGCTTAAAACCTTCGCTACACCTTAAGCCAACCTTCGACGAAACTAAAGAGAGAGAGAGCTTTAAGAGATTAAAGAAAATCTTTTTGGTTGAATGCCTTACAAGTGAGGGAGTGATCTCTTTATATAGATGGACGGGAAGAGTCTAGAACCCTACTAAATGAGTGTGTTTAGTGGTTGATTAATTAAGATGGTAGGTGGTGGATAGTTCTATATGATGGGCCGGTCATAGCAGGCCGAAGGTCCGGTAGATCTCCTTGGATAGGCTTTGGGCTCAGTCCGTGACATTCTCCTCCACCTTGCTCGGCGATGCTCTCATTGCTTCTTCTTTTTCTGGTACTTCTTGATCAATCCTTCAAACTGCCATAAGGATTCTATCGGCTCCCAACTTGTTTCACTCTCCGGTAATCCTTTCCATTTGATGAGGTACTCCGTGCGTGCCGGTTTCCCTTCTTCTTGGATGATTATGTGATCCTTCACTTCTTCTGCCGCTTTTCGTACTCCGTGCGTGCCAGTTTCCCTTCTTCTAGGATGATCATGTAAGCATCCTTCATTCCTCTCACATAAGCTTTTACCTTCCATATTCTCTTTCACGGTTGGCATCTTAGTTCTGTTCTACAGAAGCCTGTTGCTCTGGGAGAATTCAACAACTGCTACCTGAAAGGGAAATTCAGTTTTGCCATATTGACACTCGTGCTCTAGTTAATAGAGGCTGATTGTCATTTTGACAACTGATTTCTATCCAAAAGAAGCTTGTCGCTTGTCGAGGTTCTACGCTATAATCATCAATGTTCTGTTCTATAGAAGTTTTAACACTCTATACGAATTGAACTAATGGCTGATAACTACTATGTACCAAAACCACAAGTTGGGAACACTCCCATATTTGATGGTAAGAATTTTGCCTATTGGAAAATCCGAATGAGTGCATTTGTAGATGCTATCGACGATGACTTATGGTCCTATATAGAAGACGGTCCACCTTCTATATCCCAGAACCAACAAAATGATCAAGATGGTTGTCCCACTCGGGAATACCTCAAGGTCAAACAACTCAGTAAGACGACAAAGTACTTAATATTTAGTGCTATGCCTGAAAGTGAATTCGTAAAAGTTTCTACTTACACTTCGGGCAAAGAAATCTGGGTTAAGCTTGTCACCATGTACGTTGGGACATACCAGATAAGAGAAACTAAGATGAATTTCTTAATTCATCAATATGAAAATTTTACTATGAAAGCTCCAGAGACTCAACCTTCTAGTTGATATCTTAACACATTTAGGCAAACTCTATACAAATTTAGAGCTAGTTCGAAAGGTTCTGCGTACTCTACCAAAATCTTAGAAGCCAAGAAAACAACTATAGATGATGCTAAAGATCTTTCTACTCTTTTGCTAGATCAATTAATGAGCTACTTAATATCATATTAGATGGAAAGATCCTTTCAATCTGATACGAGCCACAGCAGCTTTCAGACCATCAGAAGAACCCACATAAGGTTCTGATGATGAAGTAGAAGCTGATTCGGATGGCGAACTTGATATAATAGCTAAACGCCTTTTGCAGTTCGCCACCAAGAAACGCTTCAATAAGAGAAGCCTAAATGGTGATAAACAAATTGATCTTATGTTGGTCATATGCTTTGAATGCAGAAAGAAAGATCACTACATAACATAATGTCCTTCACTTAAATATAAGGAAAAACCTTCTGCACAGTCTAAGTCCAAGAAAGAAATGGCTGCTTGAACAGATCTTGATGATTATGATGATGAGGAAGAAAAAACACTAATGTGCCTCACCACTCACACGGAAACTCAAAATGAAATTCATACCTGCTTTCAAACGGAAACTGTTGAAAGTGAATGGTATTTCGATAGCGAATGCTCTAGGCACATGACCAGAGATCCATCAAAATTTTCTCAACTGACTCTACAAAATGGAGGGTATGTTAAATTTGGTGACAATAGCAAATGCTCTGTCATTGGTAACTGAACCTTTGGCAGTCCCGACTCCATGGTTATATATAAGGTTCTGTTAGTCACAGAACTCAAACATAACCTACTAAGTCATAAAAGTAATGCTTTTAAAAGTTTCATAAAGCTCACTAAGAAATTATAAAATGAAATTGGATCTTCCGTAAAAGCTATAAGGATGGATCGTGGTACTGAGTTTGAAAACCATGAATTCGCTACCTTCTGTGACGAACATGATATCGATCACAACTTCTCTGCACCATATACTCATCAACAAAATGGAGTATCAAAAAGGAAAAATCGAACACTTATAGACATGACTAGAACCATAATTTGTGAGAGCAATGCTCCACAAAATCTTTGGGCAGAAGCTGTTAATACAGTCTGCTACATCTCTAATAGGGTTCTACTTAGACCCATACTAGAGAAAACTCCCTATCAACTATACCGGGGAGGAAACCAAACATTTCCTATTTTCATGCCTTTAGAAGTCCATGCTTTTTCTTGAGACCTTCTAAGGATAATCTAGGAAAATTTGAAACTAAGACTGATGAGGGTATCTTTCTTGGATATTCTTTGTCTAGCAAAGAATATAGAGTTCTAAACAAAAGGACATATACTATAGAGGAGTCCATTAATGTGAAAATTAACGACTCAACTGCAAATAATACTACAAGAAATGTGATATCTCAAGAAGAGGGTATTGACTTTGATGAAACGTTTACTCCTATATCACGTCTAGATGCAATAAGATTTTTATTAGCCTATGATTGCTACAATAATTTTAAGTTAAGTGCATTTGTCAATGGAGAAATCAAAGAAGAGATATATGTAAATCAACCTCCTGGATTTGAGGATCCACAGCACAAAAACTACGTCTATAGACTATCCAAGGCTCTGTATGGTGTACGCGCGCCTTCCGGCCTAGCACGCGCGAGGCGGTCCGAACGACCCGAGGATCCGGGCCCGCTCCCCAAGGCCCAACCGGTCGACGTCACTACTCGAGCGTCGGACGCTGCGGAAGGGAATTGGGTGATCCCTCCCTAGGTTCCTAACTAGGCCTGCTCGGGCCCTCGCCGACCGTCTCTGTTTTCCTAAGAGGCGGCGGGCGAAAGGCGGAGCATGATCCGAAGGAGGAACTTTCGGGAGTAATCGGGAGCGGCTCGTGTCGTCAGTTCCTCATCCATGATGGCTCCGTAAAAAGGTTTTTGTTGTTTAACCTAGGTAAACTAAACGGAGTCGCCACCGACTTTATTTATGAAAGCTGTTTAAGTCGGAAAAAAACAGTTGGTTCGGGGATTCCTATTTACTAACTCTTACATTCTAACATGCGAAAAAGGGAGGTGGCGTTTGCACCAAAAGATTTGCTTTTGTTTAACGGGCGTTGGACCCGATCCGGGCATGACTCCGGACTCATGTCAATGTTTTACGGGCGTTGGACCCGATTCAGGCTTTGGACCCGAACTCATGTTTGTTGATAGCAAACAACATGCGACAATAAACCTATGGGCCTAAGGCATGCGGACAAGCACAGGCAATTATTTAGATCAAAGGGGGCGGGGAAGGATGGTGACCGTGGGCCTATGCACTTGGGCCCACGGCCCGTTACAAGTGGATTTTCTATCTTTTTCGGGAGGCCCGCACCTCCCCTTTGTACCTGTAGCCCGCCGGGATGGCATGTCATCGGCTAAGGCTTATCAGTTGGGCCACTTTGGTGACGTACCTCCACCACGGGTGTCCTCAGAGTCGCTTTGTGGAATCCTCGAAATCGTTTGTTGATTTTTCATGTAATATAAAATGGAAATTTGGTTAGAATGTTCAAATAATAAGAGTTGTATAATCACAAAACACAACGAATACGAATTACGCATAGTTCAGAAAGCGATCTATAACTCTGACTCGGATTGTCCTATTTAATCAAAATTTAAACCAAAAGATCCAAAACTTAATGGCGAGTTTGCATGCAAAATTTTATAAAAATCTAACGGTGCAATCTCACAAGATCAAGGAACTAAATTGGCTGTCCGGAAAAGCGGAACAGCTTGCACCGATAACGTTGTTCCTATCATATCATGGTCCTTGAATGTCCGATCAGAGTGAAAAAGGACTTCACAGAAAGTTAAGGCAATGAAGAATTCGTGTGTAAAATTCCACATGGATCCAACGGTTGGATCGAAAGATATGCTCGTGCAAAAATTGAAAGTAATATAAATAGCTTGTCCAGTTTGGCTGACCTGAGCCGTAGAAACAAAAATTGATATCTTTTCATCCACATGGTGAAAAAATGTGTATTAAATGTCAAAATCAACATATTAAGTGAAGAACATATTTACAAAATTTAAGTACACTCCAACGGTTTGATCTGCGGGTATTGTGCAAAGAGTGAAGTAGCGATGCTCGGCAGACCTCACTTGGTGTACAGTCTGTTCACGAGGTCGTATCTTGTTATTACAGAAACTTCAACAGTTAGTTAATATATGAAAACAATTATATTGAAGTCTAGTTTCTGTTCAAAAAGTTTTGAACAAGATCCACCGGTTAGATCTCCAGCAATGTCCTCGGAAGTAACAATGCAACAGACTGCTCTGTTGCGGCCAGCGAAGGTGGCGCTAGTTTCGGGGGGCATATCTTGGTCATCGATTAACCAAAAATTAAAATAAAAATATTCCCAAGATCATCACTCATTGTAGATCATTTGACCTTTTGGGTTCGAGGTTCGAGAATGTCCGTAACCTCTTTGAAAAAATGAGCTTTTTGAGGCGTTGCCGCTGAAAACAATCGAAATAGAAGGCTGGGAGATGTCCCGACACTTTCGTTCTACAAATGAATGCAAAATCGACCCCAAAGCTACCGTAAAAGCTTTGAGGTCTAAAAAACGTATGAAAATGCATTTCGAGAGGAGTTTAAATGATTACGACCTGTTTACGTTGTGGTTAAGTGTCGACGGGAGATGGCACGCTGGCTGTCCTTTGTCCTTTGGCTGTTACGACCTTGTCTGAAGGCTCGTTCCTCACCCCATGGTGTGTGTGGTAGGCCAAAAAAGAAAAGGAACGACAGAGTAAGCATATCGAACATGGCACAATCATGTTGAAATTAGCAAAAGTGAGAGGAAGTCTCACCGAGGGTTTACCTCGCCTCGGGGTGGCCCGAGGAGGATGAACGACGACGGGAGGGTGTCGGCTGGTAGGCTGGTCGGGAGGCTTTGGCTCGTTAGTACTGGAGAGGGGGAGTCCTTGGCTCCGGTTTTTGTGTGTACGTTGGGAGGAGTTGGCCTCCGGCGTTGATGTGTATGGAGGAGGAGTTGGCCTCCGATTGTATGTAGAGGGAGGAGGAGTTGACCTCCGATTCCCGGAGGGGTCGAGCGTCTGGTTTTTTCAGAGGAGAGGATGAGCCACAGAGGAGGGACCTGATTCTTCATCGGCTGATTGGGAGATCTGATAATTCTTTCAAAAGGGATCATCTGATCTTTTTTTTTTACGAAATTTGTGTCTAGGTTCATGATAAAAATAATCGTGTCCCCTTTTGCTTTGCTTTGGCAATGTTTATCAATCATAGTTATTTGTTTCCTTGTATATTGTTTCCTTCATTGCATGATTCCTTTCTTTGTTTTGTTATTTTGATTTGATTGGTGAATAATCGTAATCTACGCAATTTGTCCAATTTGGGGTATTACAGTTGCCCCTCTTTGCGAGATAATCTTGAAAGGATTTTCTTGCAAAGACTTCATTAATACCCCAAATTGTGGATCCGGATATCCTTGATAGACCTGTTCTTTGGGGCTTCATTAAGAAACAAGTTAGTAATAAATGTATCCTTGTGAAATACGGAGTAATCAAACATGTATGATTAAGACATTCATGTATGCCACGCTTTGTTTTAACAAAGTCTATTTGAATGCTTCATAGCGAGGTTGGAGAAGGGCTTATGACTTTTCTCACGGCTCACTCTTATTTTTGAAAGCTGTCTAGGTGAGATTTCAAAATTCCTTTGACTTGGATGCTCATGTATCGATCGAAGGAGTCTTTGTATGGTTATAATGTGGGTTTGACATAAGGCCTTTTGGTTGAGGTTCTAAATTCTTTATTTTAGGAAACGAATCTATGGACCTCATCGGAAGCTGTTGTACCATAGAAGTTTCACCGTCCAAGCGAATTCTCCACCTTCCAGACGGCATGCCAGTTGAAACACTCCGTTGGGGATTGATGAAGGTTTCACTGGTGACATTTGATGATCCACTTTGAGGATGCTTTTCTCCTTGACTTGCTTGAGAGATGTTTTTACTGGTGATTGCCAATGATCCGCTTTGGAGACATTTTGCTTCCTCATATGTAGAAAACACTTGCTCTTGCGACCGTCTATGTCGGCCATGATACTTTATTTTTGTTATTTTGATTCTGCGCTTTGCTTTTTTAAAGACTTTGGTCTTTGCGCTGACTCTGCTTTTTCTTTACTAAACTATAGGGATTTGCCCCATTTTCTTTCTCTCATTGATTTCCTGGGAGATGCTTTGGACTCCTTATGAAATTGTTTGAAGATGCTCTGTCCTTGGGAGCGACTCGACTGGAGTGCACGTCCGATGATGGTGCCTCTTCACTTGAACCTTAAGGAAGTGTCGCCTCTATGGTCCATTGCTCCCGGTTTCTGACTACAGGATCTCCATTTACCTCAGTGTGAGGCGGTCCTTAGACTCAGAGGGAGTAGTATATATAGAAACTTCGATTTTGGCTCGAAAGGGCTAGCAATGATTAATGTTTTGTGTTTGAGATAGAGAATAAATGCTCGATCTCATCCCGGTCTGAGCATCTTTCGTCAAAGGATTCTTTATCCGTCCGGACGCTTGTTTGTATGAATCCTCTCGATGTTTACACTCGTCTCTCTAGGATGGGTGTTTGGGAATAGGTTTGCCTTCTCCAATTCTCACCCAGAAGCATTGTTATTGTCAAAAATCTTTTAAAATTGTATGCAAAAGGGCACACAAATGCTTAAGAAGTGAATAGGTTTAGGTACGCAAACCTCTTTGGAGACGTCGTACTAAGGTGGTGCTCTTGTGCAAGCTTCGTGGGGAAAGTGTTTGCACTTTCATGCCCCAGTCATGGTCCTTGAGATTAGACTTGGAACGGCTTCCACCCAACCACCCACGCCGTTGCCAAAGAGTTTGTACCGTACTGTGCGGAGCCCATGTGCCTACACAGTTGACAACGGACGAGGGTGAAGTTAGCTCATGTACCTCGACTCTCGCTTGAGGAGATTATAATAAAGTTGGGTATTCGCTGGGGATATGAGATGAATATGCCCATCTTGATGGTTGTTCTGGAAGAATATGCTTGTATATTCTAATCTTGTTGAGGAATGCGGTGTTTATAACCGACTCCAGCTGGGGAAATGGAGGTTTGACTCTGCCTAGGGAATAATAAGAAATTTGTTAGAGAGTAGGGTAGATGATACTTCCTTTCGATATGATCATCCTTGGTGACAACAAAGGCAATCTCGAAATCTTCCACCCGACCACCCGCACCTTTGTTCGTAATGCAGGATGTTCATGTACCTACACTCGTCAAAGGGCGGAAACACAAGTGAGCTCTTGTAACTTGTTTCACAGAGAAAGTGTTAGAATTGAATTAATGTAATCATCCTTGGTGATAAACAAAGGCAATCTCGAATTTTGATCCAAAATTTCCACCCAACCGCCCGCGCCTTTGTTCGTAATGCAAGGATGTTCATGTACCTGCACTCGCCAAAGGGCGGACAACAAGTAAGCTCATGTAACTTGTTTTTGTTAAAGTAAGAATGAAGTTTGCTCATGTAACTTCATTTATATGAAAAGTGAAGTAGAGCCTTGATACTTCCCTTTTGTGTGTTTCGTCATTGCATCTCCGTCCGATGGAATCGAAGGATTGACGAAGATTACTCCTGCCTGATGTCTATTGTGTAAGGAAGCTCATGTACCTATCAAATAGATGGCGAGAAACAAGTAAGTTCATGTGACTTGTTTCTGTTAGAGTAAGAATGAAGTTTGCTCATGTAACTTCATTTGTAAGAAAAGTGAAGTAGGGCTTTGGTACTTCCCTTTTACATGGTTTCGTCATTGCATCTTCGTCCGATGGAATCGAAGGTTTGACGAAATGACTACTCTGGTTTTGTATCCGTTGTATAAGGTTGCTCATGTGCCTATCAAACAGATAAAAAGGAAACAAGTGTATTTGTACGACTTGATTCTTTTAGAGTAGAAACAAAATGTGCTTCATGTAATTTCGTTTATAAGAAAGGTAAAGAAGTGTTATGGTACTTCCCTTTTGTGTAATTTCGTCAGTGCATCTTCGTCCGTAGGAATCGAAGGATTGACGAAATTGCGACAACACTTTGGCTTGAAGCTTTGCCTCCCTGCCACCCTCGCCTTTGGCATAGGAGTTGTGTACCATTCGTGTGAGGAGCTCTTGTACCTGCCCACGAGACAAAGGACGTAAACGAAATGTGCTCATGTAATTTCGCTTAGTTTGATGAAGAGAGTAATGACTGTGTGATTCTCCCTTTTCATGTGTATTGTCGGTGTTCATTGCCCCAGTTCTTTGGGGATGTAAAGAAGTTTGTGTTCTGAATGAAGCTTTATTGTTTGTCTTCATTGTCTGCCTAGGGCGCTCATGTACCCCTTTCATGTAATTTGTTGTCTTGTTGATGACATGTTGTTTTGAAGCTTTGGTTTTCATTGTCTGCCTAGGACGCTCATATATCTCTTTCATGTAATTTGTGGTGTTGTTGATGACATGTTGCTCCGAAGCTTTGGTTTGAAATGTATTGATTGTCTTGATTATCTATCTGGGATGTTCATGTACTTCTCCTTTTCATGTGATTCGCTGGTTCGTCAATGGGGAATTAACCAAGATTGCTCTGTCTTGTCCCAGGATAGTTTGAAGGTATGCCCCAGTATCGTTTGGAGATATGTCCATGATCACTCAGAGATTTGCCCCTGGATCGGTCGGGGATTTGCCCTAGGATTGCTCATAGATTTGTCCATTATTACTCGGAGATTTGCCCCGGGATTGTTCGAAGATCTGTCCCATGACCGCTTGGAGATTTGTCCCAGGATCGCATGGAGATTTGCTCCGGATTATTCTCGTGTTATCGCTGTCGTTGTTTTGCCAACGTAGGCTGTTTCGAAACTTTGGCTCGAAACTTTTCCACCCTACCACCCTCGCCTTCGTCGTCTGTCTAGGATGTTCATGTACCTATAAGACAAGCCGAAGGGCAAAACAAGTAAGCTCATGCAACCTGTTTTGCGAAAAAAAGCATTTGTTAAGGGACGAATACTCCCTTTTCATGTAGATCATTGTTTTGTTGACAGAGAATTTTCCAAGATTGCTTGGAGTTTTGCCCCAATATTGCTTGTCTGCTCAGGATGCTCATGTACCTATAAGACTAATGCATGGTGAAAATAAGTAAGCTCGTGTAACTTATTTTTGCAAAGAAAGTATTAACTTGGGAACAAATACTTCCTTTCATGTTATTCTGTTGTTTTGTTAACAACGAAGGATATTTCAAAGCTTTGGCTTTAAACTGTTTCAAGGCTCGAAACTTTACCACCCTGCCACTCACACCTTCGTCAATATGCGCCAAGGGATTGAGTGCTTGTGGCAGTTCCTCTTTGTTACGACGGTTGCTCTTTTGAAAGGCGTGACTACACGGGATGTGAGTTGTTGTAGCACTTTGTGGTGGGCATGGGTGGGGATTGGCCACTCATGTAGTGGGCCGAGGTGCTTGTTTTTCGTTAATGAGTGATGCGGTGACTGACCTTCTCTTCTGTTCTTTGGTGAGAGTCGGTGGTTGAATACTGTCGGGATGACCGCTTGGATGCCGTAGGGAATTCAAAGAGAATTGCCTCAGTCGAAGTATGCGTCGTCGTTTGGTAAAAATCATGTTCTTTGGTATTGGTAAACTGTTGTGTGAGCTCCAGACGAGACATTTTGTACCTGCGAGGTAAAATGGATGCCTAAGTGTTAGCAGTTTAAATATCGGTAAGTTCATCATATATGCTTTGAACTGTTGGAAGGCGAATAGAGCGAATGGGGGCTTCTAATGCCAATTGCACTGTGTGTTCGACGTCGCTTGAAGAATTTGGTCCATGTTCATGTTTTTGTCGTTGGGATGCTGATTCGACATTCTTCAAGTTCTTTGGGAAGTTTGATCTTGCGAGGTTGTTGTGAAGACGGGTTTGCCCATAGTGCTAGAATGTACTGTTGGCACCGTGAAGAAGGTCGACGAGTCCTTGTGCCAGATTGTGGTGACTGATGATGTAGAGGGATCGCTTTCATTGCCTTGGAGCGATTGTCGGGTCAGTAGGCGTGATATTCCGACGCGTCCGATTTTTGCATGTCTATGAACGGCTCTCTGGTTTGTCGTTAGTTTTGATGTTGATGGAGATTGGCCTTTTGAAATGTAACCTTCTTGGGGTTTTTAGGTTGCTGTAGATTCGGCTTTGAACCATGGTAGTCGTTGGGTGAACTTTGGTCTTTGTTTTTGGCTTTGTACTTTGGTAGCCGTTGATAACACTTTGGGCTCATGTCTTTGGACACACGGCTTTGGACCTTGGTAGCCGTATGAAAACTTTGGTCTTCATGTTGTTAGATGTTCGACTTTGGGCCAGGTAGCCGTCGATAAATACTTGGCATTCTTGTGCTTGTAGATTTGTAATATCATGCTTTGTCCCTAGTCCCATTCGAGGAGCCATGTTGGAGAATTAAACCTCGGAAGGAAAATAGAGAGAATGTTTGGATTAGTATCATGCAATAATATAATCGATGCATGATAAATTTGTAATGATACTTAATCACACTCATGTATGCATAAAAGTATGCATTATGTAATTGCAATTGTAAATGAGAAGTCATGATGCAATGGAGCAACTTCTGTGAATGACATGATAATGTAACTACTGCAATCAAACATACACTCATATGGTCATGCGAATGTACGAATGCAATAAGCAATAAAATAGGTAGCAAATGTATGGATGCAGTTAACAATAAAATAGGTAGGGATAGGAGAAATGAAGGTTGTTGAAGCCCATTGTAATAAACTCCATCAAACTGCAAAACGAGAAGTGTTAGTTTTACAGTCATAGCAAACAAAGCGTACCTGACACCTGTCCCTGCACAAGTAGCAGTCACTCAGTAACAGACAAATGCACGTGCGGCGTCTGGTACATGTAGTGGGCAAACAATGCTAGACTCTTGGATGAAGGTTTCTGAACCTCCCTCGGACTAAGGGAGGCGGGGCCCCGGCCAAAAACCAAACCGCAAATAGCAGCAAGCTGAGCCTCTCGGTGACCCCCCTAAATATCCTAGCCCCGGGTTCGGGCACACCTAGATATGCCTAGGAAAGCAGTAAATAAACACAACCATGAGAGCAGACAAAGGGCACCGAGCCAAGCAATTACATACGCAAACAAGAACTCCTCTTCGCATGTGGATTAAAAATGTAAGAGCGTTCGAAAGGAATCCACATGCAGTGTCCCTAGCGGAGTCGCCATCCGGGATGTACGCGCGCCTTCCGGCCTAGCACGCGCGAGGCGGTCCGGACGACCCGAGGATCCGGGCCCGCTCCCCAAGGCCCAACCGGTCGACGTCACGACTCGAGCGTCGGACGCTGCGGAAGGGAATTGGGTGATCCCTCCCTGGGTTCCTAACTGGGCCTGCTCGGGCCCTCGCCGACCGTCTCTGTTTTCCTAAGAGGCGGCGGGCGAAAGGCGGAGCATGATCCGAAGGAGGAACTTTCGGGAGGAATCGGGAGCGGCTCGTGACGTCAGTCCCTCATCCATGATGGCTCCGTAAAAAGGTTTTTGTTGTTTAACCTAGGTAAACTAAACGGAGTCGCCACCGACTTTATTTATGAAAGCTGTTTAAGTCAGAAAAAACAGTTGGTTCGGAGATTCCTATTTACTAACTCTTACATTCTAACATGCGAGAAAGGGAGGTGGCGTTTGTACCAAAAGATTTGCTTTTGTTTAACGGGCGTTGGACCCGATCCGGGCATGACTCCGGACTCATGTCAATGTTTTACGGGCGTTGGACCCGATTCAGGCTTTGGACCCAAACTCATGTTTGTTGATAGCAAACAACACGCGACAATAAACCTATGGGCCTAAGGCATGCGGACAAGCACAGGCAATTATTTAGATCAAAGGGGGCGGGGAAGGATGGTGACCGTGGGCCTATGCACTTGGGCCCACGGCCCGTTACAAGTGGATTTTCTATCTTTTTCGGGAGGCCCGCACCTCCCCTTTGTACCTGTGGCCCGCCGGGATGGCATTTCATCGGCTAAGGCTTATCAGTTGGGCCACTTTGGTGACGTACCTCCACCACGGGTGTCCTCAGAGTCGCTTTGTCGAATCCTCGAAATCGTTTGTTGATTTTTCATGTAATATAAAATGGAAATTTGGTTAGAATGTTCAAATAATAAGAGTTGTATAATCACAAAACACAACGAATACGAATTACGCATAGTTCAGAAAGCGATCTATAACTCTGACTCGGATTGTCCTATTTAATCAAAATTTAAACCAAAAGATCCAAAACTTAATGGCGAGTTTGCATGCAAAATTTTATAAAAATCTAACGGTGCAATCTCACAAGATCAAGGAACTAAATTGGCTGTCCGGAAAAGCGGAACAGCTTGCACCGACAGCGTTGTTCCTATCATATCATGGTCCTCGAATGTCCGATTGGAGTGCAAAAGGACTTCACAGAAAGGTAAGGCAATGAAGAATTCGTGTGTAAAATTCCACATGGATCCAACGGTTGGATCGAAAGATATGCTCGTGCAAAAATTGAAAGTAATATAAATAGCTTGTCCAGTTTGGCTGACCTGAGCCGTTGGAACAAAAATTTATATCTTTTCATCCACATTATGACAAAATGTGTATGAAATTTCAAAATAAACATGATTAAGTGAAGAACATATTTACAAAATTTAAGTACACTCCAACGGTTTGATCCGCGGGTATTGTGCAAAGAGTGAAGTAGCGACGCTCGGCAGACCTCACTTGGTGTACAGTCTGTTCACGAGGCCGTATCTTGTTATTACAGAAACTTCAACGGTTAGTTAACATATGAAAACAATTATATTGAAGTCTAGTTTCTGTTCAAAAAGTTTTGAACAAGATCCAATGGTTAGATCTCCAGCAATGTCCCCGGAAGTAACAATGCGACAGACTGCTCTGTTGCGGCCAGCGAAGGTGGCGCTAGTTTCGGGGGGCATATCTTGGTCATCGATTAACCAAAAATTAAAATAAAAATATTCCCAAGATCATCACTCATTGTAGATCATTTGACCTTTTGGGTTCGAGGTTCGAAAATGTCTGTAACCTCTTTGAAAAAAAAGAGCCTTTTGAGGCGTTGCCGCTGAAAACAATCGAAATAGAAGGCCAGGAGATGTCCCGACACTTTCGTTCCACAAATGAATGCAAAATCGACCCCAAAGCTACCGTAAAAGCTTTGAGGTCTAAAAAACGTATGAAAATGTATTTCGAGAGGAGTTTAAATTATTACGACCTGTTTACGTTGTGGTTAAGTGTCGACGGGAGATGGCACGCCGGCTGTCCTTTGTCCTTTGGCTGTTACGACCTTGTCTGAAGGCTCGTTCCTCACCCCATGGTGTGTGTGGTAGGCCAAAAAAGAAAAGGAACGACAGAGTAAGCATATCGAACATGGCACAATCATGTTGAAATTAGCAAAAGTGAGAGGAAGTCTCACCGAGGGTTTACCCCGCCCCGGGGTGGCCCGAGGAGGATGAACGACGACGGGAGGGTGTCGGCTGGTAGGCTGGTCGGGAGGCTTTGGCTCGTTAGCACTGGAGAGGAGAGTCCTTGGCTCCGGTTTTTGTGTGTACGTTGGGAGGAGTTGGCCTCCGGCGGTTATGTGTATGGAGGAGGAGTTGGCCACCGGTTGTATGTAGAGGGAGGAGGAGTTGACCTCCGATTCCTGGAGGGGTGGAGCGTCTGGTTTTTTCAGAGGAGAGGATGAGCCACAGAGGAGGGACCTGATTCTTCATCGGCTGATTGGGAGATCTGATAATCCTCTAAAAATGGATCATCTGATCTTTTTTTTTTTACGAGATTTGTGTCTAGGTTCATGATAAAAATAATCGTGTCCCCTTTTGCTTTGCTTTGGCAATGTTTATCAATCATAGTTATTTGTTTCCTTGTATATTGTTTCCTTCATTGCATAATTCCTTTCTTTGTTTTGTTATTTTGATTTGGTTGGTGAAAAATCGTAATCTACGCAATTTGTCCAATTTGGGGTATTACATATGGTCTTAAACAGGCTGCTAAAGTATGGTATGAAAGACTTAGCTCATTTCTCGTTGAAAAGGGCTACAAAAGAGGAACAGGAAATACCACTCTCTTTCTCAAACACAGAAGCAACCATCTTATTATTGTCCATATTTATGTCGACAGCATTATCTTCTGATCAACTGATGAAAAGCTCTATAACGAATTCTCCGAACTCATGACAAGTGAGTTTGAGATGAGCATGATGGGAGAACTCACGTTCTTCCTTGGCTTACAAATTCAGCAGACTATAGAAGGTACGTTCTTGCATCAAGAAAAGTACACTAAGCAGCTTCTGAAGAAATTCGGCCTTGAAGGCAAGAAACCTTTGTCTATTCCAATGGGTACGAATACCCAAATAAACAAGGATAAAAATGGTAAAGAAGTATATAGTAAGCTCTACAGAAAAATGATAGGTTCTCTTCTATATCTCACAACTTCTAGACCTGACATACTATTCAATGTATGTCTATGTGCTATATTTCAGTCGGCACCTAAAGAATCTCACATGGCAGCGGTCAAGAGAATCCTGAGATATCTACAGGGTTCTATGAACCTTGGCATTTGGTATTCAAAAGAATCAAACTTTGATCTTGTTGGATATTCTGATACTGACTTCGCAGAATGTAAGGTTGATAGAAAAAGTACAAGTGATACATGTTAGCTCATGGGAAATATGTTGATATCATGGTTCTCCAAGAGGCAGACTTTTGTTGCTCTCTCCACTACAGAAGCTGAGTATATAGCAGCCGCAAGCTACCGTGCTCAACTTCTATGGATGAAACAACAACTTGAGGGCTACGGCTACCCATTTACAAAAATTTCGAACAATTGTGATAATACTAGTACGATAAACCTAGCTAGGAATCCAGTATATCACTCTAGATTGAAGCACATTAAATTCAGACATCAATTTCTGAGGGACAATGTACAACAAGGTTTTGTAAGCGTAGAATACGTTAACATAGAACACCAATTGGCTGATATCTTTACAAAGCCTCTAGAGATAAAAAATATTCTTTTTCAGAAGTGAGCTAGGGATCTGCCATCCTATATAACGTCTTACATAAGACAAGATAAAGTTGTGTAAGTACCTTATATAAAATAGAAACTTACAACAGGAGGTCCGATCCTCGGTACACTTTACTACAGAAGGTAGAATCCTCTATATGCTACATAACAGAAGGTCTAACAAATTGTATACCTAAAACACGAATTTACATTCGAATAGGGCCAAGATTTATCTGGAAGCTCATATTAGGAAATATGTTATTAAAAAATATTTTCCAAACTAGTGTTATCTGAAATAGAAGCTACATAGACGATTAAACCTTCTACGACTTCATTTTCACTCTCCTCTGTACAGGAGAAACTTGTAACAGAAAGGATGTTGCTGCACCTTCTGCTCGAGCCTCTATAGCTAAAGCATCTGTGGCACAGAGACGACCCAGATCATTTGATGAAGGGTCTCACCCCTCAAACTTGAACTCTCTCCTCAAATATATACAGCAACAAGTTGTGGCTAATGGGGAAGACTTTTGCTTCCTCCTACGAATGGTCATGGATTTTACTCGCATGGTGGAACGCCAAGAAAAGCTTCTTTGTGTCAACATTAAAGAGGTCTCTTTTGATGATGCAAAGTGATCTCCTGTGTTGCTTGAACTTTCTGTTCCTTAGACCAAAAACTGATTTTCATGGTCTGAAGGTTTTGATGTAATAAGTGTCATTTGTGGACATACCTTCAGCATGTTGGTTTTGAACTTTTTGTTCTACCTTCTGCACTTTGGTTATGAACGCTTGTCATACCTTCTGCAGAAATCTTCTCTTCTAAATCATATTTTCACCTATTTTTTCATGTGACAAAAAGGGGGAGAAATTTGTGTTAAGGATGAGTACTTCGCTCTGTATTCAGTTGTAGAAAAATCTTTGATTTTCTATAACTCCTAGGATGTAGGAGGCTATGAGACTTATAGCTCATAATCAACCTTCTGCAGGGTATGCAAATCATAATCTTATATAGTCACCTTTGCTGGGACTGCAAAAGTGAAAACTCATCATTTTTGTCGGGCTAAAATACAGAAGCTTCACGCTTTGTACGGTACATCACAGAAGCTTTGTGCTCTCTGAACAACTTGTTTTTACGAAGCTTTTATGCTCTGTTAAACAGAAATTACATGGTTCTGTAAAATGCACGTCTCGTACTCGCACCTATCTGGGGGGAGTTAGGGAGAGTTACTTGCAAAAATATTTCCCTCACCGATAAATGTTTTGTGATGATCAAATAGGGGGAGATTGTTGAATAAGTTTTGATGATGAGCCTTGACCTTCTATGAAACAGAAGTCAAACATCTACACTACAAATGCTACTCACATTGAAAACTTTCTGTATTTTGTAATTAAATGATTGTTTAGTAATTGTTTAATTGCAAAAATAAAAGGAATTGGTCAAGATATTAATCTGATCAAATTCTCTGGATTACGTTTTCAAATATTCATAATGGTAATTATATTTCCTATGGAAGGAAATATATCATCTAATTATGGTAAGGTTCTATAAGGTTGATTTCAACCTTCTGTGGATTAATCTGACCACAAATGAACCGTTATTTAGGATGACGTCTAAGTTCGTTGAATTTAACATCTTGGACAGAATGATATAAGTATTGATGATTATGCAAGTTAATCTTGGATTATTTCCATTCGCAGAAGGTTGCTGATCAGATTTAGCCAGAACCTTCTTTACCACAGTATTCATGGAATATCATCAAATCATAATAATTTTGATATGATATGATTACCTAAAGAATATTTGCCTAGGTGTTAGGTTTTTGTAACTAATAAATTGTAATCATATCTAATCTTTTGTTGTCTTTGTTTGCAGAAGGCTGATTGATCAAGATTTACCTTCTTTATTTAGTTTAGGACATTATATATAATTAGGAGTCCATTTAGCCTCATTCTCTACCAGTAGGGGCGAGCATAGGTTCCGGGTAAAACCGGGAACCTGTCGGAACCGGCACCATAGGGTCGGTGTCAGTACAGGTTCTCGAATGGATCGGGTAGGTTCTAGGTTCTAAATTTTACAAAACCGGCGGTACCAAGTACGGTTCCAGGTTCTCCCCCCGGAACTAGCTCGGAGAACCCGGAACCTAACCTAAATATTACCCAACCCAATATCCTATCCTAAATTTTACCCAACCCAATAACCTACCATAAATTTTACCCAACCCAATAACCTAAATTAAACTTTACCCTACCCCAAACAATTGTCCCGGTTCCTAACCTTTCTATTCCCAGTCTATCCCCCCTCTTCACAACGTCTTCATCAAACGGTTCCAGGGGTTACGGTTTCTTACGGTAAGTCAGCTCCTAATATGCTTTTTCCCCTCTTCCCCGCCTTGCCTTGTCAATTTTTATTTACAATTCTTTTTGGGTTATGATTTTTTGGAGGATTTTAGGGATGGGTTAGGTTGATTGAGCCGTGGGTGATGAGAATACTTTCTTAAAAGTTCTTTTTTTCTGAACATAGCCGGTCGGGGGTGATTCTGTGGGGTTTGAATTTTGATTTTGATGTAATTTGAGGCGTTAGTGCTCTGGATCATCTGTTTAATGATCTATTGTTTGATTTGTTAGGTTGTTCGAATTAGAAGATGAATCCCGATTCCGACAACAATGAGGCTCAAACAACTAGTGTCAAGCGAACTTTAGCTTCAACAGCGGCCAATCTTCCTACTGCTCCTAAGGTAACAGGCAAACAAAACATAAAGTCTAACGTTTGGGATCATTTTGCGAAAATTCTGAATGAGAAGACTCATAAGGCAGAGAATGTGAAGTGCATTTACTGTAACAATGTGTACAAGTATAATCCTAATTGGGGCACTTCAACGATGTGGAAGCATATTAATAGTTGTCGGAAGTTTCCTCATAATATGGATAAGCGACAAAAGATATTTACTAGCAGCAAATCGGAAGGATGCACAAGTCGTAATGTTATATCTACTTGGGTGTTTGATCAAGAACGTTGCAGAGATATGCTTGCTAGGATGATTATTGTCGATGAACAACCTTTTTCACTTGTCGAGCATGAAGGTTTTCGCGCGTTTGTTAATGTTCTACAGCCTGCTTTCAAGCCTGTTTCTCGATTCACTGTTGCTAGAGATTGCATGAAGATTTTCATAAGTGAGAAGATAGTGCTCAAAACTTTTATTGGCTCTTTGAATTCTCAAGTGGCACTTACAACTAATACATGGACTTCCAATCAGAACTTTATCGACAATGAATGGAAGTTGCATAAACGCATATTGAGTTTTGTGGTTATGTCTAGCCATAAAGGGAAGGAAATTGGCAGAATGGTTGAGAAGTGCATTATTGATTGGGGAATACAACATCGTATTTCTACTGTGACAGTTGACAATGCAAGCTCTAATGATGTTGCAGTGAAATACTTGAAAGATAAGCTCATTGAAAGCAACTCCTTGATCTTAGGCGGTGAGATTTTTCACATGAGATGCACTGCACATATCTTGAATTTAATTGTGAAGGATGGCTTGAGTGATGTTTGTGAATCTATAAGTCGAGTGCGGAAGATGATTCGTTATATCCGGAGCTCTTCATCTAGATTTGATCATTTTCAAAAGTGTGTCGTGAAAGAAAGAATTCCACATAAAGGTTCAGTTTGCCTTGGTGTGGTAATTAGATGGAACTCAACCTACTTGATATTAGAGACTGCTATGAAATTTAGGAAGGCATTTGAAAGATTAGAAGAAGACGATTTGTCAATGAGTGTTGAGCTCCAATATGATTTGCCAAATAGTGAAGATTGGTCGAACTTGGAAGTGATAATTAAATTTCTGAAGAAGTTTTATGATGCTACTAAGAGGTTGTCGGGTTCTTTGTATGTGACATCAAATTCCTATTTCGAAGAAGTAGTTAGTATATTGACTGCTCTGAATGATTGGGCAAAGATAGAAAGGGATGTTCAACTTCAAATTATGTCACGCAAGATGAGGGAAAAGTTTGACAAGTACTTTGGCAGTATGGAGAATTGTAATATGATGGTCTTAATTGCTGTTGTATTGGATCCACGCTACAAGTTGAATTTTGTCAAGTTTTGCTGCAAGAAAGTGTATCGTAATGATTCGGAAGTGATTAACTTGATAGTTGAAAGGCTGAAGTTTGTTTTACAACGGTTATTTGAGTATTATGAGCATTCTTCTGCCACAGATATGCTTAAAAATGATGTGCTTTCTTGCAATAAAGTTGTGGAGCATATTGGATCAAGTAGTGGTTCTGCTTTGGATGATAGTTGTGAGATGTATGAGAATCTTCAAGATGGCTACATGAGATACATGGAGGAAGAGTTGAATGTAGGAGGTAAATCTGAATTAGAGCGATACTTGGAAGACAAATGTGAAGAGTGTAAGGCTGATTTTGATGTTTTAGGTTGGTGGAAAAGTAATGCCACAAAGTATTCCATTTTGCCTTGCATTGCGAGGGATATTTTAGCTATCCCCGTATCAATGGTTGCTTCTGAATCTGCTTTTAGTACGTCAGGCCGTGTGTTGGATTGCTACCGTAGTTCACTAACTCCTAAAGTTGTTGAGGTATTAATATGCGTTCAAGATTGGCTAAGATCCCCTTTATCTCCTATTAATATAGAGGAGAACCTGGAAAATGCCGAAAGTTATGAACAAGGTATCTTAATTATTTCAATTTGAGTCATGATGTTTTTCTGTATCATTCGCTCACGTTTTGTTTACATGACTTGTTTATGCAGATTTTGCCGAAATTAATTCAGATATTACGAATGTTTGAAGGCTTTGAGCTTTGGAGACGTTGATCGGGATTGAGCTTTGGAGGCGTTGTCGGATTGTTCGTAGCTCATTTTTGTTATGCGAACTTGTCGAGTTGGTCTTCATTTTGGGACAATTGATTTGGTTTGTGGATATCCAGCACGTTTTTAAGACTTTTGGTTTGGCTAGTAGATACTTGGCATATTGGTACATAATTGCGATAAATCTCTGTATTCTCTGCTACTTTGGTATGCTAATTGAAAGATCTAATAGAAGGCACTGGAACCGGAACCGGAACCGGTAGATTGGTTCCTGGGTGGTTCTTTAAACCACTGGGTAGGTTCTAGGTTCTAAAATTAAGGAACCGGCCATTACAGGGTAGGTTCCAGGTTCCACGTCCGGAACCTACCCACCCGGAACCTGCTCACCCCTATCTACCAGTAGTGGTAGTTGACATACGTGTATCATATTGTAATATCCAAAGAGCGTGGTAGTTAGTCACACACGAGGGACGGAGCTGCAGAAGGCTACATCGTTGGTGAAGTCTTCTGGGAGAGTGACCTGGGGGCCACGAGGGACTCTTGGTTGGAGGCTGCAAGAGACGTTGGTGGAAGCGTGCGGCAGGTTGCTAGTGTGGCCAACGTGCATGGGCCGGAGAGAAGGGCAGATACCCTAGGAGCACAGAAGGTGAGGGACTAACCAGCTTATGTGGTGTAACGTTCTGTGTGTGCAGGATAACCTTGGGCAGCGGTTCTGTGTCTGCTTAGCCGTCGTCTCGAGGGACTACGCACGATAACCTTGGGCAGGGTTTCTGTGTCTGCTTACCCGTAGTCTCGAGGGACCACGCAGGATAACCTTGGGCGGGGGTTCTGTGTCTGTTTAGTCGTTGTCTCGAGGGATCACTCAAGGGAAGTCGCAGGTAGGGTCGCCGCCGAAGTGAAAAGTCCCATGGAAGTTGCAGCTGGTTGCTGTGCAGGTGGAGACGCCGTTGGAGTGAAAAGTCTCGAAGGAAGACATGACAGGTTGCTGTACAGAAGAGGACACCACCCAAGAGAAACGTCTGACAACCGGTTACCTTTGTTAGTTACGTTAACGCGTGCATCGAGTTGCTGTGGTACAGAATCTTTCGGTCTCTGCTTTGAAAATCATTCGCCTTTGGTACAGAACCTTCTGGTTTGTGCTGTAGAGCGTTGACAACTTTGGTACAGAACATCCTGGTTTGTGCTGTGGAAGGTTGACATATTTAGTACAAAACCTTCTGATCTATGCTGTGCCACTCAGCCATCTGTGGTGCAACACCTTCTGGTCTGTGTTATAAAAGGTTGATCACGTACCATCTTCTGTAATCATTACAACGTTACGTTTGAGTGATAACCATTCAAATTCTGGGTGAAGAGTGGATGTAGGCAAATTGTCAAACCACTATAAAAGTCTTGCGCCCATCAACCAAAATCGGAATCACATTCGTACGTTCTGTCTTACAGAAACCTAAACAAAAGTTTTTGTTTTACTGAAGCTTTCTTCCAATGCGAGGTCTGTTGAAAAAATGTTAAAATTCCTTAATTGGACTTTAACACTAATTCATCCCCCCTCTTAATACAACAATTTAAGATAGGTAAGTTACTACGGATTGGCCTCACTTGTTTATAAAAACGGTTTAAATCGAAAAAATCATTAGTTCGGGTATTTTTATTTACTAATTTTCACACTCACATGTAGTTGTGTTTGCTCCGAAATGTCTCAGGGCGTCAAACCAAAGTCATTGTTTTATGGGCGTTGGACGATTTGAACTTTTGGGTCCGAACTCATATTTAATAGTATCACCCATAAATAACTATTTAAATAAAAAGGGGGCGGAGAAGGGTGATGATAACGAGCCTATACACTTGGGACTACTACCGTTATAAGTGGATTTAAAATTTTTGGGAGGCCCGCACCTCCTTGTACCTAATGCTCGCCCAGATGACATTTCATCGACCAAGGCGTCGTATATTGGGGCCACTATTTGGAAAATGAACTCGAAATTATTAATTCCGAATTATTGGTATTAGTTAACGAAGTTACAATATGTCTTCGACGGATGAAGGTTGGAAAATGTTTTTGCTGTGGTATTGGTCCGGGCACAAATAATCTCACCATTTAAAAATAAATAAATTAATAAATAAATATTGTATTTTTAATGAATGTATCACGAAAACCGGAGTGATAAGGATAATATCCAGTTAAGAAAACTTAAAGAGCCAAATCATTGTACCACGTTGGAAATGAATCTAAACAAGGCATCACGGTACAAGAACTCCCTTCATTACCATCGGCTGCCGCTCCCGCGAGCGAACACATCGGTGGCTGCCGGCCGCTGGTTGACTCCGGCTCATAGACCCGGTTTTCTCTTATTAATGTCAGAACATATAAGAGCAAACATTATCGTAGGTAATTGAAATCACACGTTACAGACTTGTACCATCGCTCAATCGTATGAAGTAATGATCTCCACCAGAGACCTCAAGTCCTTGTCTGTGCTCCCCTCTTCTGCGGACGCGGCCGCGAGCTTTTCCCTTAACACGGAGATCCTCTCCCTCATCATCCTCCCTTCTTCTCCTCCTCCCAAAACCATCCTCAGGCACTTTGCCATCCCTTCTGCGGTGATCCTCCCATTTACTTGGTCCACCTTCACGCCAATCCTCCACACGTCCTCTACCATCCTCCCGTTCATCATGTGGTCTGCCATTAGAGGCCTGCATAACATCGGCACCTTGGCGGCGATGCTCTCAAACACAGAATTGTATCCGCAGTGGGTTACGAAGACCCCGCATGCCGTGTGGCCTAGCACGAGGTTCTGTGGTGCCCATGACACCACCTTTCCTTGACGTGAGGTCCTCTCCTGGAACCCCGGCGGGAAATGGGTGCAGAATTGCTCTTTCAGCGACCACAGGAAGGGCGTTCCCGTCTCTTCTAAGGCTGCCGCCACTGCGCTGATATCTTCTGCGGATATGCTAGCGATTGTACCGAAGCTGATGTAGGCCACCGTCTTGGGTTCCTGCTCATTTAGCCAGGACAAGCACCCGGTCTCATCCTCTGGCTCGACTCCTGTCGAAGGTTGTTGAAATGACACGGTTTGGCACCCGACGTGGAGCAAATGTTTGAACTTCGATTTCCAGGCCCGGACCAGATCTTCAGGGCTCATTTCCTCAAAGGAATTCAGCAACAGCACCGTAGCCTGCGGCACCACGTCGCGTATCGAGCGGAACATGGCCGACATGAGGGAATCATCACGCGCCAGCAGATCTTCATTGGGCAAGTCTTCGAGATACATTGCCGATAATCCCGGAACAGCAGTTAACTGGATTCTTCTGTCTGGCTTGCTTTTATTCTCGCGGGAGATGTCTAAGATGATGTCCTCATAGAGAAAACTGGCCAAGGCGTAGGACGCAGAGGTCCAGAAGGGGATCCAATCGACATTCATGTCTCTGGCAATCTCCCAGGCGAACAACATGAACACGTCGGTCAACAGGCAACTGACCTTAAGGCCGGACTCTCTCTCTGTGAGTCTGATGGCACTCTCATAACTTGTTTTAGCAGACTCGAGGAAATGCTCGGGGGACTTGCCGACTCCCGCATCATACACTCTGATGTTCGGCAGCAACGACAAGGCGTGACTACCGGTGTGGCACAGGGAGGAATTAGACTCGCGGGTATTGATGAAGGAGAAGTGAACACTGGGAGCTTTGTTGGCTAACTTTTGGATGAGGTTAAAGAGAACAAGAGCATGGCCGCCGAACGGAAAGGGCAACACAACAACATGGACTTTAGGAGTAGAAGATGACATTTTTGCTCAAACTCTAGACGCAGTAGCCAGATGAGTGGCACTGATTTTGCTGATCCCAGAGCACACCAATTTATGGATGGGGAGGTGGCCGGGTGATCCAAGACGATCTGCATGGAAAGGATTGGTCCTGGGACCCCAAAATAATACAAACAGACGTGTAATCAACTGATTCGAGAACTTCCACATTTGCGTTTTGGTCTGATTTTTAGGCCAGACGAGATGCCAAGAAAAGCAGTGCAGTCCTAGTGTGGACCCAATCAAAGCTGACAGTTTGCCAACCTCCGGTGGGGGATCTCACGCATTATCTTGAGCCACCAGTCTTGTTCCCCCGGCAACAACAGGGCAGTCCCGAATTTTCGGCGCAACCTTAGGATGCAGGAGCATTCGGTAGTCCAGCGATAACATCTACTCGAAACCAAACATGACGAGGACTGAACCACCGAAGGGCATTTATTGTTTTAGGTTCAGAACGATGATTCACGCAAAGTGTTCGAGGGACGGTCGAATTCAATGTTTGAAATGATCTCACCACCTACCACTCTCTAAAAGCCTCTTGCACCCCTTCTTTGGGGAGAGTCGAATTGAGGCTTAAGAAGATAAGGAGTGACGCGGGTAATGAAAGTTCAGGTTAAGAGAGGAAAGACATGTTAAATTAGGACAAAGCGGTAGTCCGATTGTGAAATCAGAGTTTTCAAATTCGATTTGAGACATTATTTAATGAATTTAAAAAATGCTTATCCTATTTAGCAAAACATTTTCACAACTAACCTTTGCACAAAGCCCAAAAGTTACAAGGTTGATCGAATTCTGGGCATTCGGTGCAGTGATATCCAACGTCGGGCTGTCCTGCACAGGGGATAAGTGGGTCGGGTCAGTCGTTAAAGAAACGGTTTCCTTGTGGATTAACTCAGGGACAGATAGGCAACTTCTGTCCATCACCGGCTTTGGACTTGGTCTGATTCATTTGGCGAGCCTTGATGCTGTCGAAAGGAAGGATCTTGGAACATTTGGAAATGAAATGGCGCAAACCTCGGCTGCAGTACAGTCAACAACGCGCGGAAAGAAATAGGAACGATCAAACAATCGGCAATAGCAGCAACAATAAAACGAAATGCTTTCCGCGATTGTCAACACTTTAGAACACACTAAGAAAAGCCAAACGCTGGAAGTACAAAATGTCCGGAGCAAGATTGTCGAGCTCTTTACAAAGGAAAAAAGACATTTATCATTAATCGACCGGCTTCAACTGCAAGGACTCCTAAACGATGTTTTGTTATGAACGCTGCTACGTATAATGTGAAAAAATTCGTATCTTATTATCCTAGAAGGGTTTTGAACATTTCAATGTAACCGTCTTCGAATATCAAGTTATTCCTATAGCGGTATTTATGCACATGTTACAAAGGTTTAGAAATTAAGCTCGGATTTCTAAACTTTTGCGAAGCAACGAAACTAAGATTCCGGGGTCGAATTTGAAAGATCTCAATTCGAAAACTAATTTCAATCTTCTCTTCTTAAATCTCTCTAATCAATTGAAATCAACAATAGATTTATTTACTTCACCGGTCACATCAAAACTTTATTAAATAATGTAATATAATAACATATTATTAAAATAATATATCGCATCATATTTATCCGTTCGCGTACGTATATTCGTACACATCAAACTTATCCGATCGCACACATATTCATACACATCATATTTATTCATTATTGAGATATATTCGACTAACTTAATCATTCGAGCAACTTAAAATTCAAGGCTTTATTATTTCCGATATCTCATAATACATTTGTAATTCAAGAAATTCTAATTCTGAAACTTATGTCTTTTAATTTTAGTATTCATTAGAATTAAATAAAGAATATTTTGTATCGATGTGTTTTTGTGTGAGACCATATAGGTTCTATATACGAAGGCAATATACATACATACACATACTCAAGTAACCGTCTATCAACAGTTTTCAGCTACCTAACATGATAAAATATTTGTTAGGAACCAAAACCACATTGAACTGATTACTATATAATTCAATCTCTTCATCTCACCGACATCCCAATTAATTTAGTGCATTGTGTGTCATCACTGAATTAGTCATTTTACTTGATTTCTGAGATATAACAGATCTTAATTTAAATGATAAATATTCTTCCACGCCGTGTATTTAAAATCACTACTCAGTCAGGATGCCAATAATCCAAGAAAGCAATGAATCTTATATTGACTCAACATTATCCTCTCTACGCTTCGTTATATACCCAATAATCGTATTACTCACAATCTGAAGACTTCCTTTAACGGCATCAAAATGTATGCATAAATTAAATGAAGGTATCGAGTCAAGAGATCAGTTATACTCATTCGACAAGAGAAGTGATCAATAATGTTTAACATGTGGCATTATCTACAAATGGGTTGTGTCAAGTGCATCCCTAAAGTCAGGCACACCCAAGTATAACTTGGATATCCATTCATCGGTCTAACTCGATTTGTGTTATACTCAGCGTTGATATCTAGATGTTCAGGACCACAATAAACATCTATCTGATTAATAACAATTAGGATTGACAAATAATCAATCCGTGATACTTAATCGTAAATTAATTATGGATAAATTAGTAATTAATACACATTCATATATATTATAACTGTCTTGGCACATATGCAACATAACTATTAGAAATTTTTTATTTGGGCTTCCATTAATTGTATATTTTTGTTACCCTTTTGTTTTATTTTATTTTATTAAAGTATAGTTTATAAAACGAGCTGTAACATAAGACAATGCATGAATTCTGACTAAAGTATCATAATTACTAAAGTTATTAGAATATGTCCATCTCTTTTATATGATGTGGTTTACGGCTGGGTGTAGGCTATTTTATAACCTATGGTCCATTGATGGATAAGATATAGGTTATGGTAAATTACAGCGAGGTCATTTCCCCTGCCATTCAATGATTTATTTAATTAAGGGCAAAATGGACATTTTATAAGGGAGACCATATATATTGCTTTCTAATAAGGGATCTGAGGGTTAAGCTCTTAGACCGTCAGTTGTCTCTCCATCGGGCAGCCGTACAGGAAGGAAAAGGGAAATAAGATCTTCAGCACTCAGGTTTTATTCTTCAGGTTTACGGCATGGCGAATACGACGAAAACGGGTATGTTTTCTTTTCCCCTAATTTTCTCGTTGACCGTTAACTCACATAATCAATCCAACTTCCACTATTTTTCTTTATTTCATGTGACTCCATGAATCTGTGATTTCTCACATGTGGTATTAGAGCGGATTACATGGATTTACGATCCCGAGAAAAGTTTTACTTTGATATCGTTTCTATTTTTAGTTGATTGTGTTCTATCTTTGATTGATATGTGATTTGATCGAAGAACGGTTGTCTAGGGTTCTTTCCGTCAAACCTGATTATTTATTATTATTATTATTATTATTATTATTATTATTGATTAAAAGAAAAATAAATTGGGGTACAAAATATTTGTTTTGAAGATATATTATTAATTATTTTATTTTGTGGGAGTACATAGAAAATGATTTCACAAGATATTATTATTATTATTATTATTATTATTATTATTATTAATTTTGGATCGGGTATGATTCGGGATGGGCCAAATTATAAATGGCTTATTGAGAATGACACAAACTTATATGCTCATGCATGAACTACTGGATGTATGAATGTTGGAAAGGGAAACGATTCAGCGTCTCTAGGTGACTCTTCGGCTTCGAGACTCTTAAACTTCACGGCCGTTCAGTCTCCTAGCTCGGAGTCGTCGCTTTAAGAAGCGTCGTTCGACTCGATCGTTGCTTGAATCGACTCGTTGCCCGGAATCCTTCACTCGATTGACATGTCCACAGCTTCACTTGTAACACACGTTGGTCTTGATGTTCGACCGCAACAAACACCTTGCTGGATATTGATTCTTGGAGTTTAGCTCGAACCTTTTCACTTGGTTGACGGATGAAATGCTCGAGTTGCATCTTGTTCCCGTCGAATAGGACTCTCGAGAACTCCTGTCGAATAGGCGTCTTGAGAACTCCTTTCTCAAGTCAAAGTTTACTCGAAGGTAAGCCAAAACATTCTCCCATGCCTTGATGGCCAACGGAATAATTCCATGAGTAATTGGTAGACGGAGCTGGGGCGAGTCGACGACCATCTTTGTATCATTCTCCCCTTGTTGAGGAAAGTTGGTCCTCAAACTTGCATTGTAATCAACCGTCCAGATCTTAGATAGGATTCCTCCAATTCCCATTCGAAGATGCGTCGTCGACAACTCTTGTATTGATTCAAACAGAACTAGAAATTCAATCGCTACACTCTCTCGCTTCGCTTGAGTTAGTTTGACGTTCTTACTTTGTCGCTCCTCTCCCTGGAAAAATTCTCGACCTTGAGGCATCATACGAACCTCGCTTTCCGCGTTAGGCCACCAGATCTCAATCGACTGAACGTTCGTCGAAGTTCCTCCCTTGTCTCGATGAGTTGAACTTCGAGGCTAATTTCTTCACGCTTGATTGGAAGGTACTCGACAATTGAAGGTGTTCTCCTCACACTGGTTGATGGATTCATTGCTCGCGTTCTACTCCCCTTGTGAAGAGGTGGAGCCATCAGAAATGTCCGATCCCCCAATTTCTTCACATGTTGCTTCTCATCCATGTGGGTAAGGTTGCATGCGTCTCCAAAACCCCAATATGGTTGACGTTCGACCATTTCTGCCATGTTAGACTTCCATCCTTCCCTCATTCCTTGCAACATTGGGTTGCGATCTAGATTGGAAATGACTGGATAGTTGCGGAGGGGCCTTCGATCAACATCTTCCTCAAATACCTTTGAATCAACTAGCAATAAAAGGATTGGGGCGCCACTCATCTTCTGCTGGTCGAAACTGGTTGGCGTCGCTAAAGTCCTCTCATCTCGACTTTCCTCCAAACACCATGTCGGCTGATAACACTCAACTAGCAACTCATGTGTCGGCTCTTCGGAGATCACGTCGTCCACAAAATCCCTGTTCTCTTGCGGGTCAACTAACATTTCTTCAGGATCTCAAATCGGTTCTGATTCTTCTCTGAATTCCTCTCCATCATTAGGATATACCTCAAAATCTGAAATCGGATCATGTTGAAAATATACGGGAATGGACACGGATTCTTCTCGAACAACTCCTTAAACGAAGTCCTCTTCCACAAGAAAATCAAACGGTGGATTCCCGTGCTCGTCGATTGAAAAACCGACCGAATAGTTGACGGGTTAGGACTCTCTTGGACTTTTACGGTCTAGACGTTTATTGGACGACGATGCTCCATGTTTCCTCAAATCGTGAACTTGACACTGCAAATCTTTGACGCGCTGCTCTAGTCGAACAACGTGCAAAGTACGCTTCAAGTCAGCGATTTGTTTTTGGATACGAGCTACGTGTGCTTTCTCAAATCTTCATGCCATTGGTAACCTTGTGTTGTAAAACAACCGTACGCTCAACTACAACCTTGAGCTTTGATACCAAATGATACGTGTACGGACGGGGGTAACTTACTCCAACTCCAAGGAGAAATGGGGAAGGCACCAGAATGAAAATTTCAATACCAAAAACGAAACGATACGGGGGAATGTCACTAAAGGTGCGGAATGGAGTGACGTGGGGTTTGCACGGAAGGTTGTGTTTAGGGGTATGGCTGAAAGTGGACAAAGGAATATGGGGAAAAGGATAGGTTGATCTTCAACTTCCACGGATACAAAAACATCACTGTGAAAGAAGAACTTAGATAAACTCGTTTGTATCGCGGATACAGATATACCATCATGAACTAGACGAGGGCGAGGCACAACGCGGAGGATATAGATACACCAATCGATATGCTCAACTCAATCCACACTTGGAATCCACCAAATGAAGAACGAGGTTGAAGGAGAGTCCACTCACTTCGGATAGAAGACAAAAGTCTAACAAAAGGGTTTTTCAATTCAAGATTCTTCTCCCAAATGCTTACAAGGGTGCCCATTTTACAGGGATCACCTGAACAAGAACATAAATGCAAGATAATGAACTTAGATAAGATGCATGCATGGCCAGATTCATTGACGAATCATAAATGGCTTATTGGGAATGACACAAACTTAAATGCTTATGCATGAAATACTGGATGTATGAATGTTGGAAAGGGAAACGATTCAACTTCTCCAAGTGACTCTTCGGCTTTGCGATTCTTAAGCTTCACGGCTGTTCAGTCTCCTAGCTCAGAGTCGTCGCTTTAGGAAGCGTCGCTCGACTCAGTCGTCGCTTGAATCGACTCATCGCCCAGAATCCTTCACTCGATTGACATGTCTACAGCTTCGGTTATAACACACGTTGGTCTGGATGTTCAACCGCAACAAACACCTTGTTGGATATCGATTGATGGAGTTTAGTTCGAACCTTTTCACTTGGTTGATTGATGACTTGCTCGAGTTGCATCTTGTCCATGTCGAATAGGATTCTCGAGAACTCCTTTCTCGAGTAACGTCTCGAGAACTCATGTCGAATAGGCGTATCGAGAACTCCTTTCTCGAGTCAAAGTTCACTCGAAGGTAAGTAGAAATATTCTCCCATGCCTTGATGGCCAACGAAATAATTCCATGAGTAATTGAATTGGTAGACGGCGCTGGGGCGAGTCGACGGCCATCCTTGTATCACCGCCTTCTATGGGAACTACAGTTATAGTGGCTCCTATTGAAAATATTGATTCATGTGAGGGTGTACACGGATAGGAGCAGGATACGGTTGTTGAAAATCCTCCGGTTGTCGCAGAAATTGTTCCCGTGAGGAGATTAACTAGGTTAAAAGACATGTTTTATCTGATGATTACATTGTCTTAGCGAAGATTGTGATAGATTAATGAGTGATCCCATGAATTTTGAGAAAGTAGTCGGTGGACCTCGAAGATTTGAATGGGTTGGCTACAATGAAAGATGAGTTACAGTCTATGGCGGCTAATGATGTGTGGGAGCTCTCAGAATTGCCGGTTAGACAAAAGGCAGTTGGTTGTAAATGGGTCTTTAAGACCAAGAAAGACGCCAAAGGTAACATTGAACGTCATAAGGCAAGGCTAGTGGCCAAGGGATTCACTCAACGAGCCGGTGTTGACTACACAGAGACTTATTCTCCAATTTCCTCTAAAGATGCATTCAGAATTATGATGGCACTAGTTGCACACTTTGATCGAGAGTTACATCAGATGGATTTGAAAATAGCTTCTCTGAATGGAAACCTCTTGGAGATTGTTTATATGGAATAACCCGAGGGTTTTGTGGTAGAAGAATCTGAGCACATGGTTTGCAAATTAAAAAAGTTCATTTATGGACTAAAGCAGGCTTCCCGACAATGGTATTTAAAGTTTGATGAGGTGGTATCGTCCTTTGGATTCATTAAGAATCCGTTTGATCAATGTGTTTATACGAGGACTAAGGGGAGTAGTTTCATTTTTCTTGTTCTTTCTGTGGATGATATCCTTCTAGCAAGTAATGATTTAGCTCTATTGCATGAAACTAAGGAGATGTTGTCTGGATCCTTTGATATGAAAGACATGGGTGAGGCTACTTATGTGCTTGGAATTGAAATTTGTCAAGACAGATCTCAAAATGTGTTGGGACTAAGCCAAAGAGGTTATATTGATAAGGTACTTGAGTGATTCTCTATGCAATCTTGCAAACCTGGAGAAGTACCAATTGTGAAAGGAGATAAGTTCAGTAATAATCAATGTCCCAAGAATGATATTAAGAAAGAATCCATAAAAGACATACCTTATAGTAGTGCAGTTGGCAGCTTGATGTATGCTCAGGTATATACTAGACCGGATCTTGCCTTTCCTATCAGTGTTCTTGGCATAAATTTATCTAATCCGGGAATGGAGCAATTTGACTGCTGCTAAAAAGGTAATGAGATATTTGCAACGAACTAAAGCTAACATGTTGATCTATAAGAGAGTAGATAACCTTGAGGTGGTCGGATATATAGATTTCGACTTTGCTGGTTGTTCTGATGACATGAAGTCTACCTCGAGTTATATTTTCATGTTGGGTGGATGAGCTATTTCTTGGAAAAGTATTAAATAGATACTCATGGCTTGCTCGATCATGCAGGCAGAGTTTGTTGCGTGCTATGGGGCGCCTTCTCACGCTGTTTGGCTCAGAAATTTTATTTCAGGCCTTAGAGTTATTGACTCCATTGCTAGACCGTTAGTGATCTATTGTAATAACAGCGTTGCGGTGTTCTACTCCAAGAACAACCGAACTACGGGTGGTTCTAAGCATATGGAGATTAAGTATCTCAAAGTTCAAGATATGGTAAAGCAAGGCGATATAGTTGTTAAGTATATCGGTACAGAGTCGATGTTAGCAGATCCACTAACTGAAAGACATAACCAATGGTTTTCAAGAAACATATTGTAGACATGGGTGTCTTAGGGTCCTTTGATGTTTTCAGTTAGTGGGAGTTTGTATGTGACATTTTGTTTTATTGAATATTGGTCTTTGTTGGATATAGAGTATCGATTATTATGATGATCATCGATACATTTGCTATATATATATATATATATATATATATATATATATAGGCTTTTAATTATTGCTCCCCCCTCCTTTCATGATTGTATGTACACAAGTTCTTGTGCATAAGCACACGCTGCCTAGGAGAGGCAAAAAAATGAAATGAATTCAGAATCAGAATGACCGAATATTCGGGTATCAAATTTGGAATCAGAAGAGAGATTTCAAGAAATGGCAGATCTATTCACTCTATCAATAACCAAGCCGGGGACCCATACTTTAGATCTCTTCTCCATGGGATCTGATACTACACCGCTGCTCAATACCTCAGTCGGGATTTTCCGTAGGAGGTATCGGGAAGGAATGTATATAACCCTATTCCGGTCCGGTACTCAGTTTTTGCATATCATAATCTTCGATCAATGGAAATCCACCGTAAAATCCCAAGTTTGCTAAACTAGTATGTTTAAAAAAAAGGAAATGTCAACGTATCTATATATTCGACTCTATCTACATATCGTTTATACATCTGCCAAAAAGAGTGGATCCGCAGGATCCCAAATGAATTGGGGAACATATTTACTAGTTATATCATCTGCAATCGCCGTTGAAGTTCCATCTACAAATGGCTAAGACTCTAGATTCGGGGGTTTGTGGCACTCATAGTTGGGGATGCGAGGAATTATTTTTGGGGGTGAAACTATGCGTTTTTCATTTTTTTTTCTAGCTTATTTATTGTTTCCCTATTTTTTTTATTCTCAAATTTCTTGTAGCTCAGAGGATTATAGCTCGTGGCTACGAAAGTTTCCACCTTGTTGACTATAACAATAGTCGCGACACCCAAGTTCCATAGCCTTGGGTCTGCTATCCCGATCATGATTTTCTACTCAACCTAAGAGCGGACAACTAATGCGTTTATATATATATAGTTTGCATGCATGCAATTACTTTTATATCATGTGCATATGACATGTATTAAAGAAAATCATGAGACTTTGCGCTTAGTCTTCAGTAGGACGGTATTGCCACTAAAGTTTGTCTGTAATAAAGCACCGTAAAGTTTGTACGCATTAAAGTTTTTGAGACATATAAGGGGGCATCATTTACTCAAAGGTCTTTCTGGCTCGTTATGGGTATAAGGTTATAGAAAGATTGGACCGGCTCAAGCATCATCAAATTTGATCACATAGAGGATGTTATTTCGGCTACACCGCCACATTGACCCATGACAGCATAATTGCTTAGTATTGTGATTATGATTGTCTTATATCATTGAGTGATGTTGTGATGGTCATAGTTCGATGCTGGGTAATTTAGTTGGTCGGGCTTGGCCATACAGATGTTATAGCCTGAGAGTCGTTTTCAAAATTTTTTTTTGGCACAATTAATGTTGCCCAAGTGGGAGAATGTTAGAAATATATATTTTGCGCTTCCATTAATTGTATATTTTTTTACCCTTTTGTTTTATTTTATTTTATTAAAATATATTTTATAGAACGGGTTGTAACATAACACAGTGCATGAAATCTCACTAAAATATTGTGATCACTAAAGTTATTGGGACATGCGCATCTCTTTTATATGATGTGGTTTACGGTTGGATGTAGGCTATTTTATAACCTATGATCCATTTATGGATAGAATATAAGTTACGGTAAATTATGGCTAGGTCCTTTCCGCCCTCCTTCAAAGATTTATTTAATTAAGGGCAAAACATACTTTTTACTTTTTATAAGGGAGACAAAATGTATTGTTTTCTGATAAGTGATCTGACGGTTACGCTCTTATATCGTCAGTTGTTTCTCCATCAGGTAGCCGTACAGGAAGGGAAAGACGAAGAAGATCTTCGTTGCTCCGTTTTTTTCTTCAGATTTACGGCATGTCGAATACGACGAATACAAATACATTTTCTTTCCCCCTAATTTTCTCAATAATCATACATGCACGTAGTCGATCCAACTTTTGCTATTTTTCTTTGTTTTTTGTGACTTTATGAATTTGTAATTTCTCACATTAACCTCTTCAAAAGTCCAGAAACCGTCCGAGATAGTGAATTGATCATTGGAATCGACTTGTCAGGGTCAGCATGGGTTCTTTACCTCGAACTTGATCCGTTGAAGATGTCACAAACTTGAACATTCAATGTTCATAACGACACAACTACAAAATTTATCTACACCGTTGTATGTTTTCTTATCGGTAAGAATTCTTGACCCATCATGAAAAAAGGAAACAACGGTGACAGTATCAATGCTAGAACAGGCTCGCCCTTTCGTGTGCGGATGAACGCGCTTTAACCAGGGAAGAGCGATTATGCTCTCCCACTCCCTCCCCCCTCCCCCACTCAGACTCGTTGTTTTATAGGTGTTGAAACCATTCAGGAATGTCAAGTTCCTTGAAATATCAACAGGGAGTAGACAGGGAACCACTAACAAGTCTTTTAAGACGCAGCTTCCTGTGTGCTGAGTTTAATCTGAAGAATGATACCGGGAGGGACAGGAAAAGCGGCAGTCTTTGATCGACAACGACCAACACATGCCACGATTGTTTACACCAGATAATTTTGGACCGTCGATTGTGATTTGAGTAAATCACAATTGACAAATATAATAATTAAGTTCATTCAAAGAAAATCTAGTTTGCCAAATTAATTGACGGTAAAAATCTTATCATCTACTGGCAAAACCTAATTCAGTCAATCGATTAAGAGAATCTACTTAGTGGATAAAATCTGATTTAGTCGATCGACTGGAAATCAAGTCAATGATAAAATCTAATTTAGTCGATTGGGAGAATCTAATAAGTTGATGGATAAAATCTGATTTAGTCGATTGGGAGAATGTAGTCGATGGATAAAATCTAACCCAATCGTTCTAAAGACAAATTTCGATGGAGGATTCTCCCATACCCAGTCGATGGAGGATTCTCCCATACCCAGTCGATGGAGGATTCTCCCATACCAGTCGATGGAGGATTTTGCCATACTCAGTAGATAGAGGATTCTCCCAGTCGAAGAAGAAAATATGATCTAGTCGATCCATACAAATCAGTCTGACTGGTAGAATCTACATACTAACCCAGTCAAATCAGGGGAGAATCTACTTAGTCGAATAAAATCTAATTTAGTTGATCAACTGTGAGAATCTAATCAGTCCATCGAGAAAATTTAACCCAATCGATCTAGACAAATCGGACAATTGATTTGTTTGGATAATCTTGAAGATAAGATTTTATAGGTGAAAGATCACAATTAAAACGTGCGGAAATCGTAATTGAATATGAAGAATAGGCAAGACCAGAAGAACAACAACACATCCTTATTGTAATCTATTTCCAACAATGAAAGTAAGTATTCTTGTTTACATATTAATGTTCTTCACATTACTGTTTATTTGAAAGTCTTGGCGATTACTTTTACTTTTACGATCACTGTGTTTTCCTGTAAATATCGAAACGTGTTGTTATACCCGCAAACAACTATCACTTTGCATGAAATCGAATGTTGATCATTCGGTCATCATCGCTACAAAATCAAACGTTAGACTCACGGGAGTTGATGAAGGAGAATTGGATACCTGGAACGGATGGAGACTAACTCGCGCACGAGGTCAAGGAGAGGGTAAACATGGCCAGTGAACGGGAACAGAGTCGCAGCAACATGTATGTCCGTCCCTCCGGAAGAAGTCGTAGTCTACTTTAGACATTTTCTTCTGTAGATGATGAGATATGGTGAGAAGAGTATGGTAATAAATGCTAAGATATTACATAGAACTGTTGCAACAAAATGGACTGATCCAGAAGTTAAAGTATCATATATTGAAAATATGGACGCTATAATTTAAAGCCTTTTTTGTATTAATTTATTCGTGAGGTTCGAGTTTTAAAACCTCGTCAGATGTTAAATCATTTAAAATTCTTGTACATAATCTTTTAATGCACGTGAATGAAGTGGAGTAAATATTTACCGAAAATAAGGGGGAGAAGGGGAACAAAGAAATGTCGGAAAAACCATTGAAAGTATTACTGTTGAGACCGTTCTCTTCATGTTGAAGAAATGTAGCCAAACACTTTCTTGTCGGAGAAAATGACTTTGCCTATATCACGTTATATGTCGAAGCCATTTATTGCGCCTCCTGATAATGTGAGGCTCGATCCCCCGGCTATTTACATCAGATAATTTTGGGCCAAATTAGTCTAATGTAAAAATTTCATCAAAATCTAATTTAGTCGATCGACTGAGAAAATCTACTAGATAAAATATAATTTTGTCCATAATCGACTAAGAGATTCTAACTCAGTCCATAGAAGATTCTCCTAGTCGATTGGAGGATTCTCTCGGTCCATGGAGGATTCTCCCTAGTCGATGGAGAAAATCTAACTCTGTCGATACCCATTCGATAAAGAAAATTTAACCCAGTGGATGGAGGATTCTCCCTCTCAATCTAACTCCGATGGAGGGACAAATCAATCGACTAAGAGAATCTAAACAGTCTCTAACACAGGGGACAATTTTAAGGATAACATTTTACAAGTCACAATTAAAACGTGCGGAAATTGAAGATAAGTGCAAAATGGAAGTTGAAGATGAAGAATAACCGTCATTTAATATTCTCTATAAATAGAAGGCAACAACACAATCAAACACTTTTGTCTTTATCTTCGTTTTAGGGTAGAATCTCTGAGCAATCTTTAGGAAATATCTGTAATAGTCCCTTGTCACACGACAATCATTCAAACACTCCGGACTGTTTGGTTGTCTCCTTGTACTCTGTTTTCCAAAAATGGAAGTAAGTGTTTGTCATTTTGTGCTCTTGTTCTTAACATTATTGTCTATTTAAAAGTCTTGGCGACCACATTTTTGAACCTTTTTAGTCCCCGTTGTATCTCGACGTGTTTCGTCCGCAAACACGTTTTTTGCGACCATAGTGGAAGTCGGAAACGAGTTTCGTGTGAATATGCGAAATGTCAACACGTTTTTGGTGCGGTGAGCATGTATCAAATTGGAACAATGATTCCTTCTTTGATGAAGGGTTTGTTCGATCACTCGACGCGGATGAGGCTTGAAAAATTACCATCCAAGAGTCGGATGTACGAATAACTATGAAAATTGCCCTCTGGAGTGACTATATGTCGGGAATTTAAAACTTTCCGTTTGATGACTTTGCGTTTGACGGTTCTTACTCCGACGCATGTTCATATGGAAACTCGATGAGTAACTAACGAGAGTGATCCATAAATATATAACTCTCCGCAAGTTCTTATTGAAACCTGACAAATAGTCGTGAATGATCAACCGATGTGTAATGCTTCCAAGATCTAGTCGACCGAAAGTGGTCCAAAATTATATGACACATCCAAAATATTGTCGATTGAACTAGTCATGCCATTCATAAGGGTAAAAAATCATGTTCCCAATAACATTCGAGAAATAATTGTTAAGGGTGATCGATGAATATGTGACACTCTGAAAATTCAATCGACTAAAAATATTAGGCTATTCGAAAAAATTTATTATGAGGTGGCGTACGACATTTTGATTCATCGACAAGTGACAAACCTTTCCTTGAAAAATAGTGGTTTTGGACCATCAAAGTTAATTTTTCAATAGTTTCCCATATTTAAATTATTGTTGTAATAAAAAACAATAATTAGAACTCCATTTGGATTGATTGGGAGGAGATTCTTTGCGAAGGAAAGAGAAATATTTTTAATGGATTGATTAAAAGGCGAAAATCTTTCGTAGAGAAAATCTTTCCTGAGATATATGACTAGAAAAAGACGAAAAGATTAATTAAGAGAAAACCTCTTCATTAATGATTGTGAGGGCAAATGTTTACGCTAAATAATTTTGGGCTATAATTTGTCAAATTACTAAGAGAATCTGATAAAATCTGATTTTTTCAATTATCGACAGAGAGAATCTAACTCAGTCTATGGAGGATTCTCTTAGGAAAATCTAATGGAGGATTCTTCCGATGGAGAAAATCTAACTCCCTCTGAGGATTCTCCGTGATGGAAAAAATCTAACTTGAAGGATTCAGAAAATCTAACTCTGTCGATGCCCAAAGAAAATCTAGCCGGGTGATTCTCCCCATCAATCGAATTCCGATGGAAGGACAAATCAAAAAGAATCTAATCGGTGGAAGATCACAATTAAAATGTACAGAAATTGAAGATAACTGGAAGTATGAAGAATAAAAGATTTTCTATAAATATAAGGTAAGACCAGAAAGTCTAACAACACAGTTAGTTTTTTTGTCTTTATTTTAGTTTTATGGTAGAATCTCTAGGCAATCTTTAGGAAATATCTGTAATAAATAGAAGTAACTGTCTGTGTTTATGTGTTTGTATTCTTGTTCTTAACATTATTGTCTGTTTAAAAGTCTTGGCGACCACATTTCTTGAACATTTTTAATCTCCGTTGTATTTCGATGTGTTTCGTCTGCAAACAATCGCGACGCCACCTCTACATGTTCGTTTGGTCCTCTCCAGGGATCTCGTTAAGAAATAAGCATCAGAGAGGGCCTCTCTCGACGATTGCAGGTGCGGTAACAGAGGCTGATGCGTCGCAGCCTTAGGGTAGTCGGTTCTTTAGCCATGTCAGGTGGCCTGGTTTCATCCTCCGGCTAGAGTTCTGTTGAGGGCAGACAGAACTGCACAGTTGAAGCGACCAACACTTAGCAAGCACCTCGAATATTAGTATTTGATGAGGAGCAGGACAGTATTTGACAGATTTCGCGAAGAGCCGATAATCCTCCCCCGTTCATAATGTTGTCTGTCCATATATAAGCTTGCACGACATTGGAATCCCGCTGGTGGAGTTGTACCCTCAGTTCGTCATGTAGACCGACCCCCCATGCCTCATGCCCAAACACGAGGCTCTACGGGGTCCACGACACCACCTTCCCTTCACCTTTCGTCCTGAACTGAAGCAGATATTGTCCGGTTCTCAAGCCAGGACAAAGGACACAGGTCCATACATTATAAATAAACTATGCCCTTATTTCCCATCGAAGCTACAGTCGACGGAAGTCATGACGACCCCTTAGTTGTTGCAACCCAGGGGGGGACTGGGTCCTGAACTATGCAGTACCAGGCATCAAATGCAGAAGAAAGCATCTAACACGGATGAATAATTTGACGTTCTGAACACATCCCGCCCAAACACAGAAGTTATCTACACCATGTACACGTCATTTTTTTATGGAAAAGCGAATATGCTCCTCTCTTATAAGAGTCTTTTACCAGCCCTCAAGCCATTTGGGAACGTCAAGTTCCTCAAGATCTCGAGAAGGGGATGGGGGAGGCATCGTGCACTCTTCAAGGCTGCAGCTTCCTGTGTGCTGACTTATTCGGTAAGTAACCTCAGGAGGAACTGGAAAGCTACGGTCTTCAATACCCTTCCAGTCGACGCCAGTAAACCATGGATGACCTTTCACTGAACTTGAACCTCCCTCGCTCCCTAGTCTTTTGCTCTCGTCGACTTCAAGCAACTGAGAATGGCCAATTGAGCTTATTCACCTTATAAAACATGATGCAAAGATTCTTGAGAAGGTGAGGGAGAGGGTAAGAAAACCTTCGTGATGAAATCCGCAGCATCGGGGGAGAACCTTTTGGGGAGCGAAACCTGTCCTTTTGAAATCTTTGCCACCGTATCCAACTCATTTTGTCTCCACGAACCAAAAGGCATCTCTCCCTGTAGCATGTAATAGACTAAGACACCCAAGGCCCACCTGCAAGCATAACGAGTATGCTGTAAGTTTAGATCTCAGTAACTAACTGGTAGAGTCGATGCACGTATTATCAGAAAACATAAGAAGAGTCATACCAATCGGCAGGAAAACCATGACCACGCCCCTGGACAATCTCTGGCGCCAGGAAATCTACCATGCCACAGATGGTAAACGTTCTCTCACCCGATGTGTTCTTTCCGAATCTTAAGTCCACTATCTACAGGGCACTCAGAGCCAATTTCATTGGAAAACATTAGGTTATGCAAGAAAAACCGAGGAGTGATAAAATGCAAACCTGCAGATATCCTGATTTATCCAGAATGAGGACATCGGTAGAAATGCCCCGGAAAAGGATGCCTCTCTGGTGTTCACAGGAATGAGGCAAAAGTGAAACAGTACTCTGAAATCCACTCAAAGCAAAAAGAAAAAGAGGTGTCCTTTTAACAATTAAAAAGGGGATGAGAGAGTGGCATCTAACCTCATGTAGATTTTCCAAGGCAAGAGCTGCACATGCGGCAATGAACTTTGTACTTGCATCATCTAGTGGTTTGGGAAGTATCGAAGCCAAAGAGCAAGCCAAGCAAGTATTGAGAAGAATACAAGCATGTGTCTTGTCAGCAGAAGTGCATATTATTCTTGGCACAAAAGCCGAAGGATCCATATTCTTCATCAAATTCTTTTCCTTCAACACATGTTCTTCCTTTCCCAACTGCTTCACCTTGTGCTTGGAGAATCTTTTCAAAGATAGACAATTTTCTGCACAGAAGATGGTATCAGTGCCTGACAGACGGACAGACCAGTTCACAAATTGCATTAGTAACTACACTCACCAGACCCTCCAATGGATACCAGCCCAATCTCACAGTAGTCAGTTGCGTGCAAACACTTTCTCCACTCCTATGAAAGCTACTATAAATTTATTATACACAACTATACTCACTATGTGTGACAAAAGAGACTTTGTCCTGCGATAACATGATCCAAACAATTGCAAGGGAAATCTTCTTACCAACCCGGAGATGTCAACTTGGTTAGATGTTGACACTGGATCACTTTGCATGGATCCATTAGGACCATCTGAAATGTTGGTTTCCCTGCGAATCAAGATAAGTCAGCCAAGGGGGACTTTTGTTTTTCAGTCAGAATTATCGAGAGATAAAAGTAACTCACTTTTCTTTCCCCCGCGATAATTTGGCAAGAGGTCCAACGACCGAGTCGAACTTGTCCTTTGTCAGAAGGGCACAGGTGACATCGCCCACAGCGACTGCTCCTATAGGACTGAGCTGCTCGCTGAGGAGTACCCATTCACCAAAATAATTTCCCTCGATTTTCTCCACTGTGATCTCTTTATCGTCAAGCAAGCTGTCATTTTCCTTTAAATCATCTGATGTGAGACTGCAAAGTTTCGGATTCCGGATTGCATTGGCCTGGAAAGTGAGTTTCACTGCTCCCTTCTGGATGATATACAAACCTGCTGGTCCTTCTTTCTGCGTTTACAGAGACCATTAGGAAAAGAAGCGAGGATAGATAACCAAGTCACTTTTGCAGATTCTCTTCACCTTATCAAACAAACTCTGCCCGTCAGAAAAGGAAATTTCGGATAAAGAATCTGCTATTTGACTCAGCTGCAAGATGGTCAACTTTGACAACAGATCGACCGATCGAAGCATTTTCAAAGATGAAAGATTTGTAAACTCCGACATTAAAATTCCGCGGAAATCTTCTCTCTTAAGGGCCCAAAGTGTGCCTGCTGTGACTGCACGTACAGATGCCTGGAGAGGTTTGTTGGACCTGCAGGGCCACCCACATGAGGAAAATTTAAGGAATCAGAGCTTTTGCATCGAGAAAATAAAGAGAGAAAAACCTAAGTACAACAAATCGTTACACACATAAGTGCAAGCTCTCCAAAGGAAGACAACTTCTCGGCTGTATAACGGTGTAGAACACGAGTTGTTTCCCCATCTTTATCTTCCTGTAAATAAGCAAACAAACCTTTCTTAAGTTTCTCGAATGCATTTGCCCAAGGACAAAGACCATGGACATAATATCATCAGTTTGGACATTGTATTATCCAAGAAGGGTTGCCAGTGAAATTATGTGCAATGATATGTCATGGAAAAACCAAGACCAGATTGACTATCCGAATATTCCCCTCGCTAATCTAAACTTGAGACAAGAACCTGTGCTGCCGAGACTTCGAATTCTCCACTTCCGACGACATAAAAGCAGTCACCTTCACCTCCCTGAAAAACAATATTGTCATACCCCGGTGAAAGTATGAGCATAGAACGAACTAATTCGCAACATAAATATTCCAGGAGTTGTGAAAGAGAAGGCCGAACAAGTTAAGCTTGATTCCCTGGATATATAAGCTCCTAACAAATATTTGGGAAGTTAGAGGGTTACAATAATGTCACAGAGCAGAGGAATTATCACCCTATTAACATTTTCCGAGAATTACACCTCCATACCATTAGTCCGGAAAAATTTTTGCGAAAGGTTTGAGTTTTCAAAATTATTAGAATACCACTCACTCATAAGTTGTTGTCTTAAATAAAAACTTTGAATTTGAAAAGAAATAGCTATTTGAGATAGCGATTTATGCTAAAATGGGCAAACTCGCTGTCCAAAACGGCGATTTTGGGTGAATTGAAAATTTTTTAGATTTTTTTGGTGTTGAGCCAAAGTCGCTATTAAAAATCGTTATCCCAAACAGCGACTTTTTTGTAAATTCAAAGTCAATATTTGAGACGACAACCAGATGAAATTCAAGTAAATTTGAAAAATCGAACCGTATTTTGCAGATTGTTTCGCCAACAAACCACACGGAGGTACAATCCTCAACATTTTCCTGGGACAATCAGCTAAATAACACAAGTCCAACCACATATCAAATACCATGAAGTAGCTGTCTTAACAGCTAGAAACGGCACCAATAAAGTCTGTCCAAGTACACAAACATCCAGTATTCAGGCCAATGCAATTTCACCTGTTCAACAACAACGTCCCCTGGCTGAACCTCAACTCTTTCCATGCAGTCCAACAGTACATGACACTGTGAATCGGTCAGTTTCCTAAATAAGAAATGATCGTGCAATGCCCGTTCAATATGTGCCTGTACAAGCAGACAAACATTTGACCATTGTATATAGACAATACTCTATCTACCTGGCATACGAACAAAACAAACACCAATTAATCCTAAACATGCTTACTTCTTCTTCCCATGTTTTTCGGTTAAAAGGAGACGGAGGAGCCCAAACTTGGCCATTTTCAAGAGAACTTTCAAGTGCACGAAGACGCGCCTTAGACAAATCGTTCCTTGTTCGATGATTCCGCCAACTTCGGCTCAAAGTTGAAGGAGATTCGGCCCCCGTCACCTCCACAACTTGAGGAGTAGGGGAGCGTATGATGCCACCAGGGCTAGCAGACTGAGCACCAGTAGCCTGTCAGAAAGTCATTAGTTCACTGAAAAACAGAGAGGTCTCCTGCAATTGGACTTCCCTTAACTAATAAATCAAATTCTGAAGAAATCGGTGATACCTCAGTTAACCCATGGACATGCACAACTATCACCGTGATATCATCTGTCCGAGTCTCATATTGAAGCCAAAGACGATAAGACTCTGCAACAATTGCAGCACAAGCATCGCGCGGATCTTTGTATTGAGCAACCTGCGGAACAGCATTATAAGGATGGCACCTCTGTCAGGCTAAGAAACTATTAATGTTCAATTAAAAACTCAGATTATATTATTGGATAGCCCTAAAACAATATTTGAACAACACTAAAATTAGACCACATGGGGTGTGACGGATAGTTGAAATCAATAAAGGGTGGAAAGTATATGCGATGGCAGCAAAGAATGTATACACTTCGAATTTGGAACTTGTATTAAGAGAATGACTTCCATAATGAAACGTAAAAACTGATCTAAAAAGCTTCTAAAAATACCAACTGCTCAGCATCCCAATTCACTAACGATACGGATTGATAAGAACTTATGAAGACATATATGTAATAAAATTATGTTTCTTACCATGTCAACAACAGTTTGACTTGAAAGGAACTCGAACACTCCATCACTAGCAAGCACAAAAAAGGGATGACTGGGCGTAAGCTCCAAAACGACTATTTCAGGAGTAGCTACAACCCCTATGGTCTCAGCAATCGAATCGCCTATGCTTCTCGTAAATGCGGTACCCGGATACATCCCGTTTGGCACCCAAATTCTAGGTGGATCGCCATCATCTCCTTCTTCAGTTCCCCAACATTTAACATCAGGGTTCTTAAGACCTTCAATCTGATCCAACGTCAACACCCGAGCACCACAAAGTTTAACACGTTCACATTCATCTTCCCTGAATGGTGTCTGGTCCATTGACAAATCAACTGCCACAATATCCTTCCCTCTCCTCTCTGCAATAACAGCCCTCGAATCCCCGCAATTGGCAACATATAAAGTTCGGCCCCTTACTAGTACAGTGATTGCCGTTGTTCCACTCATGCTATCGTCCAATATGTCGGCATGTAGCTGAGCATTTGTCGTCAGAAACGATGAGTGGCAAGCCTCGACAGCATCCTCACGAAACTTACTATGCCTAAGCAAATTCTCACACAATTTCTTCTTCACAAACTGAGAGCACTGAGCTCCGCACTCCCCATGACCATCAAACACGCCAAAAAAGTGATCATCTGGGCTGGTCCCGAATGGTGTGTATATGCAGAAACTGTCTTGGTTGGCCTTGTCCAGGGCGTCGGGGTAATATCCTCTCTGGGACAAATAAGAGTATCGCAATTCATATTTCGCCACCTTAACAGTTCTCGATCCATCGGGAGGCAAGAATTGTGCTGAAACCCTGGAAAGCCTTGTGATCCCAACCTCCGCATCCCTGGTCAAGCTCAACTGGTTCAACTCATCCCCGACTTCTCCTTCCTGAACATCTGAGGAACCGGGCGAGAATACCGGGAACTCCTGCCGCCCATCATTACGTGCCTCCTTGGTCTTGGCCTCTCTCGGGGCACAGATTTCTCCAATACAGGCCCTCGAGTAAGCACACCCCATATCACCACAACACACGAAGAATCCACGCCCGCCCAGATATCGACTCGGGACAGAAAATCGTGAATCTCATATCCTTCCAAGATAACAGGACAGACCAGCTCAATCCCACGAAATGAACTGCACCGAGAGAAAAATCAACATCAAACTCAGAACCGAAAAAGAAAAATGAAGCACCCCACCCCCTCCCCAACTCACTACAATAATGAATGCGTAAAGATTCTAACAGATCCCATCAACCCCATGACAAAAACCCACACCAAACCTCGATCCTAACTTCGCCAGCACACTCACAACATAACCCTGCAAAAACTCGATCTCCCAAAGGACCCAGTGAAAAGTAAACCAATCAAGTCCAAAACTAACATGGGACCAAGAAATGGGAAAGACCTACAAAGAACCGAACATGGGAAATGCTCAAAAGATACTCACTTTAACAACCAAATCCCGAAAAAAGATAGACCCCTTTTTCAGAATTCAAAAAAGCAACGGAATGAACCAAAAAAAATGAAAAAAAAAAATCGGAAACAAGGGAGGAAGGAATGAATCGGCGGAGGGGGAGAGTGTTGATCCAGGGGGGTGGAGCACCAACAAACCGTTACATTAAATTTAATACTTGATGGGATAGAAAAGGGATGGACGTCAATAATCAACCCAGCTTTGTCCACCCAGAAACCAAAAAGAAAAAAAGAAATGATTGAAAATCTCTTGATTGGGGGTTTTATTCCACTCCTGGAGTCAAAAGGAGACTCCGATGACGAGCCGCAGGGTTGTCGTCTTGATAATGTCTTACTTATGCTTTTGTTTAGTTAGTTTAAAGACGTGCATATCTTTTTTTAAGAAAAAACAAAAAACTTTGGAAAATTTATTTGTGACCACACATGTACGTGTCATGATGTCCAGGCATTTAAATTTAGTAGGAACGCAATCGATTTTTGGTCCAACAAAAGGAAATGCACACGTGGCAGTGAAGTCATGGGCTAACTTGTCTATTTTTTTTAAAAAAAAAAAGTGGGGGAGGGAGTTCACCATGATTTTGCTGGCTTGTTCACGTGGCAGTAAAAGTCATGGGCTTGTTTAACCGTTGTTGCATATTTACATCGATGTGATCCAACCTTCTTCCCCTTGCATTGTCCCCATAGCCAAAGCAACTGTAGATTGTTTGCCCAATGGTACCAGGGGACTTCTCGAGACGTTCCAGTCGAAAACACCCACGGGGGGCTTTGGCCAAGTGAGAATGTCTCTCAGTTCCTCAGTTAATGTTAAAGATTTTGTTGGGGGGAAGAAAGCTATTCCAATCCAACTGGTAGCAACCGTGGCTGAGCCTATGTCTTCCTTCCGACACCGAGAAACGGCCAGCTTCTTAGATCAGGACCTTAAGTTCTGCTCTGGTGAAGCAATCCATGTGCTCTGCTATTTCCTCAAGGCTACCATCGCCTCCCCGATCCTCATGGTACTGGCCCAAAGAATTGATGTAAGATTCCACAGCGAAGAACTGATGTGGAGGTCATCATTGAGGTCGGATCACGCCATTTGGCCGTCAATTCCTGTTCTACTGTAATCTAGTCGTCATGGCAAGTATAAAGAAAGGGTCTCGATTGTTATGTCATGTAACGTGTTTAAAATACACTAAACACTTGCGTTTTTAACTTGATAGCAAATTATTTATCTCGAGGAAAACCAAAAAGGTCCACCAGCATTTAATCGTGTAGCGTCCACATCCTGTCCAAATTTGAAAGTTATTTAGCGAATTATTTCGCTGACTAACGTTATTATAAAATAAAGCTCTATCACCACCAACCGACAACACGACTCGACGTATCAAAATCTATTATCTATATTCCTGTTTTGACCTCCATTTACTAGTCCGACACTGTTCAACTAGGCGATGCAGTTAAAGAGTGCACATCTTGACGAGTAATAGAAGGAATAAGTAAATGGAGAACACCTACACAGCTGAGTATGAAATAAAGTTGCGACAACACGGCAACAACCAAGCAAATATCAAATCATGTAAGAAAAGGATTTCCATTTTCTTCTTTTGATAAAAGACAGGCCCAAAAAAGGTTCTCAACAAATAGATATGTAATTTTTCAACTTCAACATATAATTCAATGCCAGAACCAGAAGAGAATGAATGCATTGACTTTGACAAAAAAAAAAAAAGAACGGAATCACGCAATACGAAATCCGATGAACAAAAAAAAAAATCACCGGATTCCATTGGACGATATTTTTCCCATTACCTCCATAATATCCCAAAACAAGATAGATAACCCAGATCTGAATTCATCTGCCCTCCCAGGACAGGCTCCGGGGATTATCTGCAACCCAACAGCCTTGGAACCGTGCTCAGAGGGACTAAAAACCCACTGCATAAAACAATGCACGGTCATACCATGACAAGAAAATGTACAGGAACATCTGCTTGGCTGCACATGTTATTTGGCATGCGAAAACCTTCTTCCGTGGGGCCCCTCTCGCTGCAAGATGGTTCATCGGGGGGAAACAAGGAAGCCTCAGGGTTGTGATGTGCTCCTGCTAGGTTCCAGATACCCTGATCCAGAATTGAAACAGATGAATAAAATGCAAATCAAGTTCAAAAGGGAACTTCAGTCATAAATCAGAGCTAATTTCGAAATCAACCAAAAAAGAAAAATCGGCCAATGGCCATGAACTAGATAAATGAGCAGACCTCTTTTATCACACTCAACATTACATGATTCTCTAAATACATACTATCTCTAGTTCGCAACATCTATGTACATGAAAATAAAGTAAGAGGATAGTCTGTATTCCACATCACCAATTGCTTGCAGTCACCTTGAGGGGCATCTACAGAAGGACTAATATAATCCACCGACCCTATAACACATTTGAAGCTTCAAAACAGAGAAACCATCACCCTGACGTGCACTTCTTTATCTGAGTCCATTCTGCCGAGTACTCGCATCACCCCATCCACTGAAGATACACTGGATCAGACGTGACCGAGCACAGCATTTCATATCCAAATCCCCCCAATAAAATGATCCTGCATAGCATCCTCAGGCCAATAGCCAGCTGGAACAACAAAAATATCAACCCCATTCAGTCAATATTATACCAGAAATCATTTTTGACTAATTAAACCATTTTTCCTGCGGCAGATTCCAAGATTGATTGCATAACATTAATAAGTAACACGGTCTAGGGTACATGGACTAAGTTTTTTTATATTAGCAACACTTACATCTAATTTACCTAGTCACCCTCCCACAGGTTAGTTAAATCCCAGTTCACAAACCCACGGAAAATTTTCTCCTCCGGGCAAAAGCTCATGTTGGCAATTATACGCTATTGGAAAAATCTATCTCAAAACAAAGAATGTCCCTCATTATTCCGTCCATCTCCATGATCGGATGAGCATAAGAGCTTACCATAGCCCCTACTTGGAAGAGGAAACACGCTGAAGGGATGACATCCAGCTACTTGAAGTACCAACTCTGTTGCCATGCCCATTCCCACTGTTTGCAGTTTCAGCTGCAAACTGAGCCTTCAAAGCATTTCTTTTTGTACCTCCCATAGAAAATGAAGTGGATGGCATGCCAGAATCCCCAAGAACCTAAAATTACAATTTCAAGCAGTCAGCTTTTCCAAAGGGCTAAACAACTTCAGAAAAACATACTCAACCATCAGTCAGGTACTTACATTCGTATCACTAGGTAATTCAGAGCTTGGGTTCTTGCCTTTTGATGACTTAAACTGCATCTGTACGGGTCCTGAAGATCCGCCCACTCTAACCCGGTCAGTGACACCAGCAGAGTAAGGTGCACGAACAGTTCCTGAAATAATCAGGAACATAAGCAAAGAATTCCTTGCAAGAAAAACATATTGCTGAAAAGTTAAGCCTCAACTAAATATTAGCTTTGTTAAAATAAATTGAAGAAATTTTTATTGAATTGCAAAATGTATGCAGCCTTCAACACAATTCCCGACCTTAGAGCAGCAGAACTAAACAAAAGCATCAATATACCTTGGTTATTTTCCATGGCCATAGGTGCAGCATGGCTGGTGTTTCCACCTGGAACTGGCTGCAAACATGAAGCAGTTTTTTAAATTTCTAACTTTTGTTTTGATGCATGTTTTGGCAGTTGGTAATGAACACCTTGTCATCTAAAAACGATTTTGATGCCACACAATGCATGCGTGGATTTGGTTCTACGGTGGTTCAGCGTTCTGCATAAGATTTAACCTTGTCTATTACGAGCCACAGAAACACCCATTTAGACTGAGCACACTATATGTGCACAAATGAACACGGATGGTAGTATCCATTGTTGCTAAGGAAACGACTGTCATATCTTGTCCATGCAATCCACAACAGAACATCGTACTTACAGACATTCGTGGCTGACTTTTGCTTTTCTGTGCTTGCTGGTACTTGAGGATGGTCCAGTCAAACACATAGTCCATTTCATAGCCTAAAATCCAACAGATGTCGTTAAAATTTTTTAAACAGAAATAAGAAGATAATGCACGAATATAATTTACCAGAGATTGTGGATGAGTACGTAAATTTTGAGATATATATATATAATCCTCTTACCTTACAATTACAACTAAGAGAAACTTAGAAAGACAAAATAAAGATGATAAAAATCAATCATTTTTCCCTAATCCTCTGCAAAATCCAAGGTAAAGTACTGCTGATAACACTAATAAAGAGGAATGAGAAACTAAGCTGTTTACTCAATCATCACCTAAAGAGATCCTAACATTGACTTGACCAACTCACTCCTAAGCCTACATTTGGCCTTAAGCAACTGTGATGGGAAAGAGAAACAATATGAAGAGTAGTACCTTCCCGAGCAAGCAACTCGCGGAAAAGCCGCTTTAAAAATCCATAGTCAGGTCGCTGGTCGAATGTCAAAGAGTGACAATAATGAAAGTATGATGCAAATTCCACTGGATGACCTTTGCATAGCACCTGTAAAAAAGTACTATAATCCAACCAGATAAATTAATTAAAGGGTGGATCTAGCAGTTTCATACCTCAATGGGAGTTGATAATTTTTTCTCGCATATCTTGTCATATTTTTGCTTCTTCGTGGCCGCTTTTAGTCCTTGCCAGGGGAGGCTGTACAAGATTCAGTCACAGATATCTTAGTCTAAGTACACATAAAAGGACATTCTCCACCACAACAAGATTCCACAATAAATAAGATGGGAACCCAGTACAATGGAAATCATATAAATATGTACTTAAACTAATTCAAAGTAAATAAAGATTAATCTGACCTTCCTCTTAAGAAATACAGCAGCACGTAACCTAGTGATTCCAAATCATCTCGCCGACTCTGTTCTGTAAAACCAAATGAATAAATAAGTACTAGCAAAAAGTGGTTGTCCAAAAGGAAGCCAACAATCAATTAATCACAGTTTACCGATGCCAAGATGCGTATTACAGCTTGCATAACGAGCTGTACCCGTTAAATTTTTGTTCTCCCTGTAAAGAACTGCCATCAGTGGCATATGGAGGTACTTTGAGATTCTATGATAATAGAAATCAATAATCCTTCATGTCATGCAAACTCAAGAACATTCTCCAGAGAAAAACAAGAGTGAAGAATCGGAATTCGTCAAATGTCACCTATATGGGATATGTCGGTTAGTGACAGAGTCTCGGTATCTCTTTGCAAGCCCAAAATCAATAATGTAGACCTACATCAGCAATATGGAATAAAGTTAAGCAGAGAGGATGACAGTAAGCCAATGATGAGTGTCAAAGAAGGCAAGAATCATCTATAAGGCAAGGTATGATCACCTGATTTGCCTTTCGACCAAGACCCATCAGAAAATTATCGGGTTTAATGTCTCTGTGAAGAAATCCCTTTGAGTGCACATACTCTATTCTTGTAAGCTGCAAATGAAAAGTGAAAGCACAATCAGCTGCACTTTCATCAAATTAGTGAATCTCGCCATCCAGATATAACAGATAAAATGTAATGACCACGCATATACCAGTTAATTTTGACAATCAGTAATAACTGGAGTCAAATTCAGGTGACATCATAGAGTTTGGCTCACCGATAACGATTAACTAAAAATGGAGTCAACAAGTAACACATAAGGAAACAAAATATCTTAGTAAAGTCGTATAAGTAGATACTTTGCATGGTAGAGTCAAACCACTTAATCATGATTTCAGTGTCAAGTTCAAGTTATATTAAGGAGTGCAGAACTCAATTCTAATTCTACATAAAAGAGACCTCTCCACATTTTCAAAGGATCCACACCCACCATTTGATCAGCCAACATAATGACTGTCTTTAAAGAAAACTTTCGTCCACAATAGACGAACAAATCCTCGAGACTCGGTCCCAGCAAATCAAGAACCAGAATGTTGTCCTCTCCATCAACTCCAGCCCATTTTATTCCTGGAATTCCACCTAACAGGAAAAGAGGAGCTCAAAACGATCATAAAAGCACACGAAAAAACAAGAGCAAGCACAAGCATCAGAAATGAAACAAGAACATGCAAACATACTCCCTCCTTGAAGTATGTTGTACAACTTCGCCTCGTAAAGCAATTGTGGATGCTTCGTCTTGCTATTCTCCTGCAGGTCAAATGACACGAATCAAAACAATCAATCCCCCGCCCACGTGAATCGCAACACGGAATAGAATCCATTTAAAACCCTAAGATCAGACAACTCACGATCTTGATTGCGACGATCTCCAGCGTATCCACGTGAGTAGCTGCAACAAAATAATTCAACCCAGTAATCAACACATCACAAAAATAAAATGGAAACGAAATCATCAAAAACCGAAGCGCGAATCCGCTGAGCCGAACCGAGGAAGATCTCGCCGAAGGATCCGCTGCCTATCTTGCGTCCGAGCTTGTACTTCCCCCCGACGACGCGCTCCATGCCGAATTCGACCGGGAACCTTCCGACAGGACTCGAATCAGAGAGGAGGAGCTTCAAATAACCCCAGCGAACAGCAGGGCGACGATCGGAACACGATCGAGCTAGGGTTTGTGTCGATAGGGGGGAGGGGTCGTTAGGTGCTATTTGGTCTGGTTTCTTTTTGCCTCGTGAAACCCCCACACACACGATTATTGATTAGAAAAAAGGACCCGGGGAGGGGTTCATCAAATAAATGGCCAGCCTGTGATGCAATTGATGACGACGACGTCGTGTAATTGGATTTGGATTAGATTTGGATCAACCAAGTTCTTAGTCCAACATTTCATACTTTTCTTTCTCCCAATATCTAATAATATAATTTAATCGTCTTTCAATACTAGCGTGAAATTGCATCGAAATTCCACAAGGAAAAGGGGGGCCGGGCGCGGCGGGCGATGTTGATTGATGAATTTGGGCTTGGGCTCGATAATGGATAACCCAGTTTGACGGACTCCACGGAGCCCAAGTAACCGGCCCATTAACACCCATATGAATGGCCCAAGTATGAATTAAAAGAAAGAGAAACACCCCATTCAGGGCGACATGGCACGGTGACAATTCAAGTGGGGCACAACATCAGATAAAGTTATTTTGGACCGGATCGTACGTCAACCACCAAATCGAAATGATTCTTTTCTGAGACAACCAAGACAAAGCGGTGGTGGTGGTCGGGAAGTAGTCCTCAGAATCTGCACAGAATCTGAGGAAGCTACTTCTTGTTAGTTTGTACGACGATCCCATTTATATATTGGATGCATTTCTTCGAAACGGGGTTAAAAAGAAAAGGAAAAAAAAAGCTTATGTGGATACGAGTTGAATAGCAATAGTATATATTTTTTTTTTTTTGAAAATGTTAGTCAATCTTGGGTGGATTCGTGCCACATGTTCACTGAGATCACAGTCTAAACTAACAGCGTCCCCGGAAAGGGAAGAATAAATGTGTACCATATCTGATATTGGAGTGAGCTGTAGGAGATGATGAGGTGCCACTTCCACATGGGATTTGCTTTGCTAAATAGAACGATCTTGCTCCATTTTAATTTCTTTCATTCCTCTAGAGGATTTAGTGAACGTAGTAGTGGTGGGTTTCGACCGTGCTCGAAGATTGGCCGGACGGGGGATACAGGGGGGTATTTGAAAAATGACCATGTCATCGATCGGTGGCCTTTGGCGCGGCAGCGTTTTGTGCCGGTCTTTGTTATGTTCGCTTGGACAAAAGCGAATCCTTTTTTTTTTTTTGGTGGTTACATTTGAACATGAGATGTGATAACAAGAGTAGTGAAACGATGTCGATGTTCGAATTTAGGAGATGAGAAACCTGATCCTGATATAATGGGGAACTCCGAACTGCGGGATAACCAAAATCGGGAATGCGATTTTCTTCATATAAAGGGATGATTTGAGCTTTCCCCATGATTTCACGGCAGTTAATAGGGAATAATCCGGACGAAATTTTGTCACAAGGCATAAAAATGAAGATTAATATCTGTAAAAGATTCTAGACCAAACATATATATACCAACTTTTGACGAGCAAAAAAATTGTATCTGGACATGAAATCACATTGTCCACATTCATAGCATTCCGCCCTTATCGGCATTTACCACAGTAATTCCCTATGGCGAATTCGAAGTTGAAGAATGTTTGTGTCTATCCGACAAGCTCGAAAACAAGGATACACATATCACGTGTATAAAAAACTTGTCTACCTTTCCATCACTTCTGCTTCATGAGTGTGTGTGGAGAATGCATCGTCCCACTGTGTAGCATGTCGAATTTCCGGCAAAGTCCCGGCCTAGACCGCAAACGAATGGACTAGCGTGACAATCTAAGCTCCAAATCCAGTTCTTGGTCCTCGGAATTTCTGCTGCACGAGCCAATCCTGTTCATCTCTTGTGAATCAACCTGTGAGTCGAGAAAACAAGAAACTCCCGTCAATACCAAAGCTTTGTCTTCTAATATGGCTCACAAAAGATTTGTGGACTTCGAGCAAATGAACGAACAAAGACGGGTTGGGTAAGATAAGCGGTTACCTCCATACTAAAATTTAGGAGGTTTCGGGTGGGCGTCTTTGGCCGCGGGAATTCCAAGACATTGCCAGTGTTGCCGGGGAACCAGCTGCGAACAGGGATATACGACGCACGACTCACCATCAGGAGTTCGCCACATCCTAAAATGAGCAGAATCAAGATATAAATGTACCTGGAATGATTTGTTGGTTGGGCATCGTCATATCTTGTGCTTGCCTTTTCATAGTCATTTCCCATCTGAAATCACCACAATTGACATGCAATCAGAAAATTAAGGGACCCCACGAAAAGACTTCCTAAAATCTTACCTACTGATTTTGTTCCAGCCAAATCTCATTCACCCAAAACATTAATCTTGCAAAAATGAAAGACTGATTACTTTGAAAACATTTTGGGTTGTGAAACCATGCTGCTTTTGGTCAAATGGGAGAATGCCCTAAAGCTAGAGTTACCTCGTATGGCCAATGAAATGAAATGAAGCAATTGGATTAGAAAGTTCATGTTGAAGCAATTTTTGCACATCACTTTAGAAACTTCGAGTAATAAGAGAATCGGTGAGGAGAATGCACCAAGAAATGGGGATTGTGAGCATGTGGAGCGGCCGAGGGTGATAACAACTGAGGGTAAGAGAAAGAACTCGTCGGGAAAGTCGAGTAGCCTGCCGCAGCGGCTGCCTGCGCCCTTATATCATCCTGCATCGATGTTCGGGCGATCAGTTCACAAAAAAATTATCAGTTTCCGAGAAGTAAGGAGAAAGTCGGGATTCTGGGAGGGCTAATTACTTGGTGGAAGGAGGAAGAAGGATATGGATTATGAGGAAAAGGATGGAAGTTGCCGCTACCCAACTGACCGTGCAACCTAATCTTCTCGAGCTGGGCGACCCCGAGCCCCCTCTGAGGCTGCTTTGGCTTGTCGGGACCGCCCTTCTTGCCTCTCCTCGAGCTCCCGCCTCCGCCACCGCCGTCCGGCTTTCGGTCATTCCCCATGTTCAGATACCCCAATTAACTGCTCCCCATCCAACTGCTCCCTCCACCCTCTAATTCCATTCCAATGAATATATGTAACGAAATGGCAAGGTTTGAGAAATAGAAACTCTTATGAATATCCCAAATCCAGAAATTCCAGCATAAAAATTGGAATGAGAAAGAAAGAAAGACAAACTTTTGATCTGATTTTTGTTTCTTTGCAATAATTTTTTCCCTCCCCCTTACCATCTTGTAATTATTGCATTGCTGGATGAGATTGCGTATAGATCTTTTTTCATGTCATATATATTTAACCTAAGATTTTATTCCTCTCCTCCACCCCAATCCCCCCACCCAAAAAAAACCTTTTTATTACCAGAGGGCACAAATCATGGAAGACATTATCATAAAGATATTTAAAAGTAGACACATTAAATAAACAATTTCTGTGTGGCTCTTACGAAGGCCATGACTTGGGAGAGTGTTTTGTCAGAAAAAGTGGTTGTTTTATTTTATTTACAATATGGGGTAGTAGTCAGTCTTCCCCCCACCCCCCCAATTATAAAATGCATCGTACCACTAATCACTTATTTAAAAAAAAAAATCATCAGGCCCTCCAAATTGATTTCGATACAATTTACGACATAATTATTAAAAAAGACATAGATTAGTACAACACAAAAGGGATGAATTAGAAGGTGAGAATGATCTGCACAGCCCTATCTTATTCATTGTTTAATGGATATCGAATTCTCTTGAAAACCCCCACTAAAAGGAATCGGTATTATTGAGGGGGGGGGGGGGGGGGATCTTGTAAAATCGTATCCTTACAATACAATCTTAAATTTTGTAAATACAAATGAAATGCTTTTCCATTCATGGGGCTATGGGGAGTTGATTCCTACCTTATTGGCAGATCATCTGGGTTTCTTTATCAATGATGTGAAATAAAGTAAAATAAAACTTTTGGATGGCTAGAAAGTACACCAAAACAGCTGTCATGTTAATGGGAAAGCAAATATTTTACGGGATAATGTTGGACCAAATCAATCCTCATTTTTTGAACATTAAAAAACATTATTATTATCATTATTAGATCCTAACACAACTTGTCTGTAATTTCCCAGAGGATTGACTTCTAAGAATATTCGGTAGTCCCCACTAGTTTTTTTACTAGTTTAAATCTGGGTTTGGCTTATCCCCCCCCCCCCCTCCATGTGGATATGATCCTTAATGGGGTTGGGGAATTTATGAAAGATTATCGTGTAACATAAATTTATCAAAACTTTTATAGTGTGAAGGGTTAGAAGTTAACATAGGAGTAAAGATAATTTAAGTGGAAATAAACCTGTAAAATTATCATTCTAACCTTCACATGTTTTCGGGTTCTTGATTGATTAACAATCGATCACTGATTGAATAGTGTAGTTTTTAAAATATTTTTTGAAATGCAAAGAAGGGATTAAAGTAATAGAGGGTCGTGAATCAGATGGATGCATTAAAATAATCAAAGGAGGCCAATGTTTCCTTGTATACATACGTGACGTCTAAGGCATTATTAATTTATAAACATTTTCTTTTTATTTATATATTTTTGAAAATAGAATTAGACTTACTATTTTCAACTTCCACCACGCCACGTGTAGCCACACAATCACTAGAATATTGTATTAGCATAAATATTCATTCTCAGTAATTATCATTATGATGCACGTATAAATATATGGTCAATCAACCCTTGCTTAAAATCGAGGGGATTTCCTTACCCTTTTCGAATTTTATACAAGACTTTACTTTTTTTTATGTATATTCATTGACGTAAGCTCTCACGAGTTGGTCCTGCAATAGGGGAGCCAAAAAAATGAAACAAGAAAACGCGTGGAACCTCATGCCTTACGAAAACATGCTTCTTGCATATTATTTTTATAATATGCTTGGGGTATGGTCCATGTGACTTGGTTGGTTTGGCTTGGCTATGGCAAAAGCGGGTAATATACAAAACTAAAAGTTTGATTTATATGTAACCTGTCGAAATATTACTTGTCTGTAAGTTTCTCAAATAAACTTTCCTTAGAGAAGTTAGTGACGAATGTCTATTACATTATCATTAAGAAAAAAATCTCTAGTAACCCAAAAAGGCATCATAAACGGAATAAAATAAGAGACCCGTGCACAAACAGCTTACCCGATTATTTTTTTTAAAAAAAAAAAAAAGAGGAAAAGAAAGTTTTAGAGAGTAATGGGCACAACGAGGCAAATCGGGTCTTCTTCGGAGACTTCATGTGGAGTTTTCTGAACCCACGTGTGTGGAGTGGAGATGCACCAAAAAGAAAAAAAAAAAGTAAATAAAATATAGACTAAATTTAAGACACACTTGGCTCCTTTCTTACCACACCTAATAATTAAGACATCATGATGCTTACAATAATATCATGTTCTCAATAAGAAGGTATCGAACTAGGCCAAAACTTTCTCTCCTTTTTTTTTTCAACAAAATCAATCTATGTTAGATATGCCCGATTTTTAATCGTCTGACTAATCTAATATGTCCTTGATAAACTAGTACGTGGTTTATTTTCTTTCGGGTTTAATGACCATGTAATTGTAATTTTCTATATGTTTTGTAGTGGGGTCCAATGGAAAATTCTTGGTCACATGTAAATGGCTTTAGATTTGGTTTTTGGGAAAATCATATAGCTCATGGAGTAGTCTCAAGTTGTACACATTTTCTTTTTCTTCTTTCCAAAGCACACCCCACATCAAATCAAATCAAGTTGACGAATTCGGAGGGAATCCCATCCCCCTAATGTAATAACAGGATGCTTTTTACCTTTCAGATGCTAGAATATTTGAATTCGAGATAACCTTTTGTCGGTTTTTGCCTCTATCTTTTTAGAATTTGATGTTAGTGTGGATCATAGAATCTAACCAACTCTCCTCGTGAGATCTTCGAGGAGTCTTTAAATTATTTATGACATCAATTCCAGATAATATAATTCTGATTAGGGGGTGGTGATGGTGGTTGCCGGGATTAATCATAGGATGGGAAATAAATTTTATAAAAAGAAAACCCTAATTATGTATATGTAGTTATGTGAGGAAAAACCTGATCCTCTCAAGTGGCTTTACCACGTTGTCTTCCATTTACAGATAGATTGTTATTACAAGTTGAGGCCATCTAGTTGTTCCTTAATCATTGCCATTTAGTTTTTTGTCCTTACCTTTTGAATTTCGAACAACTTGAAGATACACGATCATAAGCAACATGGAATAGACGAAAGAAAAACAATGGGTTGGATACATGTCTAGTTTTTGAGCGTATCGGTCGATTATCTTCGAAACTTGATGTATCGACCCGAAGAGCTACGATGTAAAACACACGAGTAACGTATTCCCTTTAGTCATATGTTTTCAAGAGTTGTAAGGGAATAGGAAAGTTGGGTGGGCGTCTAGTTTTTGATTCCGGCCAAAAACTTGTCTGTTCAATCACATTAAGAATCATAAATAATGGGAACAGGTAAAGTTCACTTGGGATAACATCATGAATATTTGCTTCACTTTACAGGGGAAACATACCTTTTTTTAAAAAAAAAAAGTTGAAAAGCTTGCGCGCACGATCGTCTCCTCTCCTCTAAATTCATCGCATCATTGGTTAGCCCGACCTACCAGAACTGGACGGCCTCTCGAAAGTTAAGAAAAGAAGGAAGTGCAGTCATACGTTTTATCATGAATAAGGTCGTTAGAATGATAATTTTCAGTCTACGCCTATCTAGTTGCTATTTGTCACGTAAATCTACTAATCGATTTGGGCCTAAAGAATTGAATTTGGTTAGACTATTTCTGGGCGAGACCGGGCTTGAGTGACAGAGTTTAGCTCACCCTTTAGAAGCGCCTATAAGAAAGTAAAAACACCCAAGCAAAGGTCCCTCCCTTAGCTTATGTCCCAAAATCAATTTCGAAGTCAGACACGGTCACATTATATCCCCGGATGCGGAGATGGTCAAGTTTCATATATCTTTTCTGCAATCCTAACTGAAGTCAAGTCGAGATAAAGTCACAATGCTCATAGTTACCTGATCGAGCAAGAATCGATTCAAGCTGGATTTCAGTCGATCAAGATGGAATCTCAGTCGACTCAATTGAGTGCCAACTCGAGTTGTTGAATCAAGGCCATTGGCGGCCTCCAGTCAATTTAGTCCACATTCGAGAAGCCAACTCGAGCCGCTTCATCAAACTAATCAAGGAAGCTCGGTCGATCCTGTCGAGAAGGTTCAATTTGAGATACCCCAACTCGAGTCAAGAAGGTCCAGCTCGAAACACCCCTATCGAGTCGAGACAGGAAGGGGTCACACCGCTCGTCTTCAAGTATTCAAGCAGCTTTTCTCTAGTAAATCGAGTTAGTCAACTCGAGAACTCATATGGAGAATTCTATTGAGACATTGCCTTGAGCAGGACAGCCTAAACAATGTGATTCCTTTCCGATAAAATTCTGCCATATTTTTAAGTTCTTACAACATCAAAATAACAAAAATCTAGGTCATTGTTGCACCACCCTTTCACAATATTTCTACATTAATAATTCACAGAAGGAGTGTCATTACATGTGATGTTTGAAGGCAAAAATATGTTAACACGTTGAATCTTGGAACTAAAAAATAAGGGCTTTGTATAATGAATAGTAATACCGATACTCACGATGTGGAGATGAAACATTGTGACATCATGGGGTAAGAGAATTCTGATAGAAGGAAGCTGGAGAGACTTTTACCTCAAGCAGATGGTCTTGATGAGAATTTTAGAGTACTTCAGGAAGGCGAACATACGAGCTCGAATGAGATGAGGATAGTTGCTCTTGGGAAGAAAATGGATGTTGCCAACAAGTTTATCTCCAAGAATATTGTGAAATGGTTGTTTGTTTTAAAGTGATTTATGGTAATAGTCTCGAGAAGAATTTTAATGTATTTCAAACAGAAGAATGGTCCAGGTAACCAACAGAAGTTTGACGAAGAAAAGGAAGGAAGTGGATCTCAAAGATATTATCAGTTGTCAACAGGTAGACTTTGAGGGCAAGACTGGTTTCAACTCAAGGACGTTCATGTAACTCTTTCAAATCGAAGACACTCATACAATCTCTTCAACTCAAGGATGATCATGCAATTTCTTTGGCTCGAGGACTTTGATACAACTCCAGAACTCTCAGAACTTGAGGCTTGACATTCAAATAAGGAATCGAGAGCAGTGTTTTGATAAGTGTTGTTACTCTATTTTCTTGTTGTGTTTTCATTTATTGTGCCTAATCACACACTCCATTGAGCACTCTGATAGTAGACGTTTTCATGTTGGGTGAGGAAAACTCGCAAGTTGTAATAACTAGTACTTTTATAATTAGGCACCATGTAAATATGACTTTTGAATGTCATTGGATATGAAATGTGAATGAGAGATTACGTGTAGGTAAGTGCATAAGAGTGTGCTTACAAATGTACGCAGTGCGGTAAATAAGAATGCTTCGTACTCTTAAAACGACGCATGTTTTGGATCAATGCAGGATTGATATGATGAGTTTAAAGGTACAAATTGTGGTCTTGAAGTAGAGGTTAGGAAAGCGTCTAACTGAATGTTGCACACGCTTATAAACATTGGCGAATTCAACCGGTTATAGGGCAAAAAGGGCCGCGTGAAAGCTCGCATTAAAAGGATGCAATCGACGACCAATTTCTACAACTAATACCCTACATCAAAAGGGAGATTTTTGCCGAAAGAAATATGGAAAAGGCCTGCCCAAAAGGGACATACTAATTGAGTTTAAACCGCGACTGAAATTGAGTAATTATAAGATTCGGACGAAAGTGAGCGATGGAAGGTGATGGCCTTGGAGACGCAATTTGTGCTGGAATTTTCCTATTTAAGAATGTTATTGTGGCTATTAAAAATTATTTAAAAGTTAGTTATAATAAGCATGAGGTCACTTGAGCACGAAGTGGCCGAAAGACAGCATCGGCGGAGCACGATGTCACCCGTGACATCATTATTGCAAGTTGCATTGACTATTTGGATTGAAGGGAGCTGGCTTCCTCAAGAAGCCTTCTAAATCAGATTTGGTTGAGCCAAACTCGTGCCATTTGGGCTGCATAAGAAAAAGGTGGTAACTCTTGTAAGAAACTTATGTCTTTGAGGTAAAAAGTTAAGTTTCGGGAGGTCCCACCACTTCCTCCTTCTTATTTCCCTTCTGGGCATGAAAATTTAGAAAGGACAGTGGCTAAGAAAAGGGAGGAAAGCAGCAGAGAAGAATTAGAAAGAAAGGCTAGGAAGAAGGAAAGAAACGTTCAAGAAGAAGTGGGCTGATTAATCTGTTCGACCCGTATATGATTATGTACTAACTACGGGTTACATTATTTTGACCCGCGACCTAATCCAACTTGACATGTGACAACCTCAACCAAAAACCCTCACAATTCCTTCAAGCTAGAGGGCGCTCTCCGAGATAGAAGATATTTTTATGCAGTTATGTTCCCAAATAGTATTGAAGAAAAAAATTTGTGAAATAGGGTAGATAGTTTCAAAATTCCGAAAATAAGGCCTTGAAATCGAATTTATAAAGTCCCATTAGCCCAACTTCCAAAAAACACACTTAAGGAAGTCAGACTCTATAAGTCCGATATCAAAAAATAAAAAATAAAAAAGGTAACGCAATATTTATTTAAAATAAGTTGATGAGAAACTTGTCCAAGAGGAGTAACGTGATAAAGTGGGAAGGGGCTAAAGGCTCGTTGACAGGAAGTCCCGCAATGAGTCAAATGTATGAAAAATGCATCACGTTTTGTACATATGCACGAAAAAATGATGTCATGTTCATACACGACGCGACGTCTCGTCGACGTCACTTCAGCCCCACGATTCGTACATTAGATTTACATATGTACAAAATATGTATGAGAAAATTAATGTATTGTGAATAAGTTGAGCAGATAGGTCTGATAATGCAAAAGAAGAAGAATGAAGAAGAAGGAAGAAGAAGAAGGACGAAGGAGGAGGAGGAGAAGGGGAAGAAGGAGAAGAAGGAAGAAGAAGGAGAGAGAGAAGGAAAGAGTCAGAGTTTGTTAGAATTCCCTCACTAATTCCATTATACTATTGACGATATATATACAGACATGCACTAACGTAATCATTCGGTTTCTTTAACCACCATTATCCACAGCAGACACAAAGTAAAGTAAATGTAAGTTTCTCTGTGGGCTGGGCTGCATCAACTTCTTGGACTTTATTTTGGCCCGCTTACTATTGTCCCAACTCTTCATCAGCCCAATACTTTATCACTTCCCCGTAAGCTAAACCTTCTCCACTTTTACACTTTACACTTCCCCGTAAGCTAAACCATCTCCATTTCAATCACTCCTAGGAATCTGTTACTTCTCCATTCTCTTCACCTCCATTTCCCTGCAGCTCATCCTTTATTTCCACAACTGATCCTCCATTGGTAAGGTGTTTCTGGTTCATGTCTTTATTATGACAACTTTTACTTGGTCTATGTGTGACCGTTAATTTCCCCTAGTTGCAATAAATCGTTGAACTGGTGTAACCTTGGTCAACGGATTTGCTAATTGATCTTCTGAATTAACATGCACTAGTTGTAGTTGTTCGCTTGTCACCTTCTCTCGAACAAAATGAAAATCAATTTCAATGTACTTTGTACGTGCATGCAGAACTGGATTAGCTGCCAAGTGAATGACACTCAAGTTATCACATAGAATTATTGAATTTTGATTATATAAGACTCGCAGCTCCTCCAACAAGTTCTTCACTTCACTTGGTAACTTCTGCTGCCCCATTTGTTAAAGCTCTAACTTCAGCTTCAGTACTTGACCTGGAGACCACCTTCTATTTGTGTGATGCCCAAGATACAATATTTGGCCCTACGAAAGTACAATAGCCTCATGTGCTTTTTCTATCATCTGGGCAGCTTGCCCAATCCGCATCAGTGAAACAAGATACATCAAAAGAATCACCAGCAGTAAACGTGAGACCATAGGACACATTACCTTTCAAATACCTTAATATCCTTCTCACTACTTGCAGATATATAGAGGTTGGTTGATGTAAGAATTGACATGCTTTATTCACAACATAGCTTATATCTGGTCTAGAATTCATACAGTACTGCAGGGCACCGACCAAGCTGTGATATAATGTAGGATCAGCAAGCACTTCACCTTCATACTTTGACAACTGACCTTTCGTAGCCATTGGAGTAGCAATCATTTTGCAATCCACCATTCCTGACTTCTCCAAGAATTATCTTATATACCTCTCCTGACAAAGGTGTAGCACACCTGGTTTCCTGGTTACCTCGAAACCAAGGAAGTATGACAATTCACCCAAATCCTTCAAAGCAAACTTGTTATGCAACCTTGGCAGTAAATTAGATATCCTAGAACTATTAGATCCAATAACTATAATGTCATCCACATAGACCAATATTAGGATCATACCTACAGATGAGTAATGATAAAATAGAGAAGCATCTGCCTTAGAATTAACAAAACCCCATTCACTTAGACAACCACTTAACTTCATGTACCATGCCCTGGGACTTTGCTTCAGTCCATAAATCGCCTTCTGCAATCGACAAACATAACTAGGTTTTTCTGAATCCACAAAACCTGGGGTTGATGCATATATATAGTCTCTCTCTGTGAGATCACCATTTAAAAATGCATTGTGAACATCAAATTGCTTTAAGGGCCAACCACATGTAACCGCCAAACTGAGTATGATCCAAATGGTCTGATGTTTGATGACTGGACTAAAAGTTTCTATAAAGTTAATTTCAAGAGTTTGGTGATAACCATTACCTACTAATCGTGCCTTACACCACTCAAGATAGCTAGTAGAAGTCAACTTCACTTTATACACCCATTTACACCCTATCACCTTCTGCGTTTTCTCACATGGGACCAATTGCCAAGTATTGTTTCGCATCAGTGCCTGCAGTTCTGCTTTCATTGCTTCTTTCCATACCTGTGTTGTGAGCGCCTCAGATAAATTGGTAGGTTCTTATGGGATGGTTATAAAGGTAGTATCATGAGGCTGGAGTTGGGTCTTGGTAAAGTAAAGTTTTGGTTTATATATACTTGCTTTCGATCTGGTGATGGGATGTATGTTATCCATCTGCTTAGGTAACTCTTTTGTCATATTCAGTAAAGATGAGTCACTGTTGTCTGATGGGATAGAAGTCTAGTTAGAATTTGGTGGAGATGATTGAACCGTAAGAGAATGTATTGAAGACGAAACAGAGTATGGCTTGTATATGAAAGGACCGATGACAACTGGAATGCAAGGTGTATACTGAGGTTTACTGACAAGAAGTTGTTGAAGTGTTTGGAATGGGAATTTGTCCTCATCAAATAGAACATCTCTGGACACATAGAGTTTCCCAATAGAGTAATCAAGACAAATGAAGCCGTTATGTGACACACTCCGACCTACTAGCACACAGGCAGTGGATCGAGGTTCCAATTTGTGTTTGTTGTAGGGTTTAAGATTTGGAAAACATAGACAGCCAAATACTCTGAGAAGATTGTAATATGGTTGGTAATCTAGAAGTAGTTCTGTAGAAGTCTTAAATTCAAGGATCTTGGATGGTAGCATGTTGATAAGAGAAACTACCTCATTGAATGCTTATACCCAATATTGTCTAGGAACACTTGCATGCGTCAATAGGGTTAGGCCAACTTCTAAGACATGTCTATCTTCCTTTCAACCGGTCCATTTTGTTAAGGAGTGTAAGGATAAGCAATTTGATGAGAAATGCCATGTTTAATAAGATAGTTGTGAATAGAACAAAACTCACCAACCCAATATGACCTTACTGCAAGCACAGATGTATTATATCAGTTCCTAACCATAGTATAAAATTGATGAAATGCAGCCAAAGCCTGAGATTTGTCTTGTAGGAAGTATATCCAAGTAAAACGAGTGGCATCATCTATGAAAAGCATGAAATAACGATCACTTGTGACAAAGTTTATAGGAGATGGTCCCCAAAGATCTATGTGAACTAGTTGAAAAGGTTTAGTTGCTCTAGAGTTGGATAAAGAGAAAGGCAGTTGATGATGTTTGCTTAGAGCACATGACTGGCATAAGGGTAACTGAAAAGATCGAGTTGAAAGTTTACAAGACTACAACACCTGAGATAGGACCTTAGCACCTGTATGTCCCAACCTAAGATGCCACCTAGTCTTGTCTATGCTAGAAAAGGAGACTCCTGCAAGTGCAAATGCTAAAGATGACCCATCTGCTTCTGGATTATAAAGTTGTAGAGATTGTGAATGTGAGTGACTCTGGATTTGTCTAGGATACTCAAGAATGATCCTGTAAGGAAGCTTGAAAAGTCCCCAATCCATCCTCCCCTTAAGAATTATCTGTTTTGTGGAGTTGTCCTTAACAAAAAAATGAATCGGATGAGAATTCAATTGTGTATTATCACGACAGAGTTTAGAGACACTGAGTAACTTTTGTAGCAAAGCAGGAGTGTGTAGGATATGATGTAGGTTAAGAGAACCAGATGTAGTACCCAGAAAATTATCCCCAACATGAGAAGTATTGACATGACTCCCATTACCTACAATGATAGAGGAATTACCTTGATAAGGAGCAACATTCTGAAAGCCTTTTGTGGTAGGAGATACATGATGTGTAGCTCCTGAGTCTATGAGCCATGTCTCTAAATTTATCTCCTTTTGTGGTACTGATGGGATGTAATGAACAGGCTATGTGGATGGTATGTAGGATGGAGTTTGTGGGGGACTGGAAGGACCAGGTCTGGGGTGCTGGAAACTGAGTGAAGTGGGTGTGTGGGTGTGGCTGGTATCCAGAGTAATGAGTGAAGTGGGTTTGAGGTTGGAGCTGATATCCAGAGTTTAGGCGATAATAACATGTCATGGCAGTATGTCCCAGTTTGAAATAGATATGGCATCTTGGCTTAGGTTTGGTGAGGTTTCTCTGATTCCACTATGAATAAGTAGTGTTTGGTCTTGATGGAGGTCGACCAAGCACACCAAGTTGAATGTGGGTTAGAGGGTGGGGTGAATAAGTAGTGTTATTGATTTCTTGTATAGGAAGTTGGACGGGGAACACAAGTATTTAGAGAAGAAAGTTGTACCTGAGGAATGATGGTGTCCAATCCCTGCCTTCTCCCCAACCTTAATTTAAAATTCTGCTGCAAATTCTGGACCCCGTCCAATGATGGCCGATATGATCTGCTATAGATTGCAGTGACTATTGCATTATATGTATCGGGCAACCCTTCAAGTACATACTCACATAATCTCTGTATTTAACAGGTTCACCCACTACATTCAAAGCATCAGCCAGAGACTTCATATTACTCAGATATTGTTGCATGGGTTTTCCCTCCTTTCTCATCTGTTGTATTTGAGTCAGAAGATTTTCACCCTGGTTGTAGAAGTTGACTCATACAAGCTTCTAAATGTATCCCATACTTCCTTAAAGTTCTTCCAGTATACTACTTGACTCAATGTTTCCGCAGTCAAGGAAGAAAACAACAAACTCATTACAGCTTCTTCATTACATTGTCATATCTTATATTTAGGGTTCAAAGTCTCTAACGTCTCATCTAGAAACTGTACAGGCGAGTGAGATTGCCCAGAAATAAAGTCATCAAGTCTACTAGGAACTACAAAAACCAGCACTTGACCCTTCCACAAAGGGTAATTCTCATCATCCAATTTTACCATAACTGCAAATACTCCCGCGGGAAGTTGCAGGCACGAAGTACTCCTAGTAAGACTCTAGTAGACACACCAGAGTTCGGTGTTTGAGATAAACTTGGAAAAGGATAAGGTGAAGTGTCCATATGTAACCTTCTTTGTAATTTATTCTATTTCAGGCTCTTTGTGGCTCTAATACCATGAGGAAGCTAATGTATTGTGAATAAGATGAGAAGATAGGTCTGATAATGCAAAAGAAGAAGAAGGAAGAAGAAGGAAGAAGAATAAGAAGACGGAGGAGGAGGAGGATGGGGGGAGGGGGGAGAAGATGGAGAAGGAGAAGGAGAAGGAGGGATAGAAGGAAAGAGTCAGAGTTTGTTAGAATTCCCTCACTAATTCCATTGTACTATTGACTCATATATACAGACACACACCAACGTAATAATTCGGTTTCTTTAACTACCATTATCCATTGCGGACACCATACTACAGTAAAGGTAAGTTTTTGTGTGGGCTGGGCTGCATCAACTTCCTGAACTTTATTTTGGCCTGCTTACTCTTGTCCCAACGCTTCATCAGCCCAATACTTTGTTACTTCCCCGTAAGCTAAACCATCTCCACTTTTTCACTTCACAACGTACAATGACAAAATATGTAAATTTCCTTTAATTTCGTACACTTGTACGGGTCCATTAAGAATTTTTGTACAAATCCATACGAATGTATTAAATATGTACGGCCCATGTATGAAAGTCACGTCATCGCCTCTTACGTCAAATGTACAAAAAACACATAACTATATATATATATATATGAAAAAATGACGTCCTCTTCATACATGACGGGACTTTATCGCCCACGGGACATTAGCGCCTTCCGATCCCGTGTCTCACAAATGGATTCATTTTTAAGGATAGGATCCTCACCACCCTATGCACAATATAAAATCTTTCTTGATCCAACCATTTTATAATTACGATTCCAAAATTATTCTAATGCCCAATGCCCCTAATTTAATGTATTTAGAAATAAATAACTTATTAAGATGTTTAATTTATTATTTAACATTTCATATTTATTATTTAACGTTTAGGCGATTTATATATTTTGGATTTAAAATGGTGTGTCTTGATCAAGTTTGGGAAATATGTCCACCGAGCCTGTACAGATTATAACAATACCAAGGTGGAATATGGAATCTCCAGACTAATATGTGGGGTCTCGATGGACAATCAAAGGATGAGTTGATCACATATGAAAGGAACGCCGGGCACGTTATATTTTGCTTGTTTTGTTCTTTATGACACATAAGACACTTTGCCGCTCTTTATTACACCCAAACCGTGGCATGAAAGAAAAACAGACACTGGACTAAGAGATTGGTAGAGAGTGGGACTTCAACCAACAAACGACGGAACGACGGACAGACGGACGGTGGTGTTTTGCGCACGAAGGCCTTTCCTCGTAATACATGGGATCCTGGAGGAAGGACTTATCTCTTTCCATCCCAAGACTCTGGTCACCCGGGCGTTTCTTCATTGCTGCGGGCAGGATTTACGGCATTGACCACAAAGTTGAACAAGGAGCTTTGGGGGTTGCTGCACTCGCGGAGGGCAAAACTGTTTGCATTTACTGCAAAATCCAGCAGGGGTCTTCGGGGTTGGCTTTCTAATGCACTTTCGGCAGAATCCACCTGGGGGCTTCGTGATTGGCCGTGTAATGCCCGGTGGCCTTATTATTAAGCTAGCAGACGCAACTCCTGGCCGTTGGGTTGCCCCCATCGTAACGCCTCCTGTGTCTCGGATCAGCCACGTTAAAAAGAGACAATGCTAAATAAGGATACCCTGGAGAGAGCCACCAGTGAAAGGGAATACAACGGTTTTAAGTGGAGGATAATTGAATTTACCAGAGTTGTCTTCCAACAGCTCCCGAGCTTCTACCGGCGCAGGGCAGTCGAGGGTGCAGACCACAAAGATGAGGACGATCAAAAGGAGGAACAACTTCTTCATCTCTCGCGATGTCGTGAATGTGTGTCGACGATGTCCTCTTGGCCGGTACTTAAATAGGAGCTGGATGTGGGGTCTCATCGAATGATCGATTCTTGATTTCTATCCTCCCACCAATGACCTTATCATCTTCGATGCAGAGTCTTCTTGCCCATGTGGCTAAATCATCAAGTGGGAAGTCACGAGTTACGTAGCTGGCGGCTAAAATTCGATTCCGTGGGCTGATTTTTTTATTATTTTTTCCCTTTTCTTTTTTGGACCATTTGTCGGTTGATTATAAAACTTTTATTACTGAAACTTTCTGTAATTGCTTAACGAAACGAATACTTGACATCAATTGGATGTCCTTCTGTTATTATATATAACGAGTACATTTAATAATTTCCTCAAATTTTTTTAATAATTATAGTTTAGGTATGCTTGTCTATAATTCCCCTGTCAATATTCATTGAATTGTGAAGCACAAGTTGAATAAGGGGTCCACTTGCCAAAAGTCATCAGTCAATTTTGAGTCGCAAGTTGTGTAAGATGTCCTTTTGCTATGAGTACATTGAATGCATTTATTTGTCGGGGCGATTTTGGTAACGCCTCACCGATATTCGAGGTTTCAGACAAACATATACATTTTTAGTAATACGTTTTATTCAGAAAAAAACAAAACTTGTTATTTATTTTCGTTACAATTGTGAATCGTGGGAATTTACATGTATTGTCTGGGAATCTTCCTTTTCTTTTCTTTTTTCTTTTTCCTAGTCTTTCGAGAGATAAAGGTTGTAGCTTCCGCGCTGTGGGAAGAGGTGGGGGAATATGAAATACCTGTGGCACAAGTTTTATTCTAAACATAATTTTTAAAATTCGTAAAATAATATTTTCAATTTACAAACAGTTTGATTGACATAATAGGTTAATTTTTTATTTTATGATATATCTTTTCCTAATTTAGAATACTTAACATTTTTTATAATTATATAGATAATTTTTAAACGAGTTAATTCGTTAACATGTTTATTAAGTGGGTTAGATTACCGGATTCACATTTTGATGCGGTTTGATAAAAGGGTCACGTCTATGATTATAGTTTTAAAAATACGAAATCGTACAAACACGATACGTTTATGACACGGATGACACGAAATGTCAGCCTAAGCGCGAGTTACCGTCAAATTACGAAGTTAACTAAAGAAAAAGAAAAATAATAATAATAATATGAGCTTAGCAAAAATAACCTTTGTTATTTTTTATTAAATTAAAATATTTTTGTAAATTTTATTCAATAAAAAGATTTTCTACACAAATGGGATATATATTGCCATATTTCCTGCAAATTTAATTTCAGCCAACTCCAAATGCTAATTATTTTTAAATCTTTGAAGAAAGTATTTAAATAACATAATTTTTGGTCGTCAGTTGCAGTCGAACATGACACAATCGACGAGTAAAACATAAGTTATTAAACTGAAGTCGGATGGAGCCAACCTGCTTTGATTGTGGACTCAATCTGTTGAGGCTGGAGCTGGCCTGTTTCGACTTGAGCTCGCTTGCTGAGAATGATCTCAGCCTGCTTCGATAGGAACCAATCTGCTGAGACATGAGCTAATCTGCTTCGACTAGAGCTAGCCTACTGAAACTAGACTCAGCATGCTTCCACTTTTATTATTCTACGTCAACCAGACACAATCGACGAAATGGTCGAAGATCAATAAGTTCATATTCGACGGAAGACCAACATTTTATTCTTCCGAAAGTTATTACTAGTAGTTATCCTTTGATTTAGGAACATGTTGACAGTTACTCTTAGTCTAGTTCTATAAATAATCATCAACACGTAATAAGACTAAAAGTAACTGTCAACATCTTTGTTCAATCCGATCATTTTTCTTGTTGTTTCCTTTTCTTGAACCCAATAGGTTCGTCGCGTCAGGATAGCAAAGTGTTACAATCTCCTTCTTCAACACATTTTTGGTTTGGTGAGCGTGGAATGAACAGGGAGGTGATCAATCGCCCGACCAAGATTTAGATGAGGCTTTGAAAGTTGCCCTTCGATGATTGGATGTACGAGTAACAAACATAAATCGCCATATTTTAAAAGTTGTCCTTCGTTGACGAGGCGTTTAGATAACTTATGTCACGAGAGTTAGAAGAGTTGTGACATATATATATTTTCATTTCGACGTACGTTCCCACTAAAACCTGACAATTAATTGTCAATAAATGCGTGATGCTCCGAAAATTTTATCGACCGAAAGTGATCCACAAATATATGACTCCTGAATATTCAGTCGACCGAGATCATCGTGTCCTTCGAAAAACTCTACTGTAAAGAGGCATGTGACAACTCCGATTAGGCTTGAGAAGCGAAGATGACAACCCGGGACAGCGTTCCGGCTAGTGAGTCTTCTTCGGACTTTGACGGAAATAAGGAAAGGGGCTGGGTAAGGAAGGGCCTCTGCCTCTGGCTTAGATTTAGAGAAGGGGACGTTCAGTTTTTCGGATGCTGTGATTCACCTACATGTCGGATTACCACATGAAAACAAAGAATTTAAAGCAAATTCAAATAATTGAAATAATTGTACGAAACATGACGACGAAAATCTACTGGGCTGGATTATAGACTTCAACCCAAGGCTAACAGTACCTGCCATTAATGACATTTCCATTACATATTCTATTACTACTGAAATTACTATACTTTAATAATTAAATATATCGTTGTTATTCGGATGCCTAACAGTACTTACGATTTAACTAAGTGCGAGATTACCTTAATGAAAATGATAAATTAAGACAAATTCAAACAACTAAAGTAACGTAGACCATTACTTGTAGGAACAAGGACATGACATATTTGAAAATGGAACCATCCGTAAAGTAATGACGCGCGCGTCCTTTTCTGGCTATCCTTTTATGTCATTGCAATTCATTATAGTTGATTTCTACATGCATTTATCTTTTCAAAACAAGTTCATGGATTACGAAGTCGTATGTTTGAAGGCAATTTAAAATATAAGATTATTGAAGGCGCATATGAGTCGTGGTTCAATCATTCCGTAAAAGACTTCGAGTTTTTAGAAAATCTACTGACGTAGGATTCTTTGATTTCGAGGGGTCCTATATTAGTCCATGGAGTGTGTTGCAGGTTTATCTGGAAGCATTTTGCATGTTGGTCTATTCTAAGATAGAATCCATATCTATTATATTAGGGATTCTGACCTTGACATATTTATATTCACGATTTCGTGTTGTTTTACGTCATAGATTAGTACGATTTACGAAATATCGGGGAAGGAAGCATATCAAAGTTTTAAAGGCTTAATCATTATTATGTCGCTTTTGCCATTATTTTAGTACTTTTTCTTTTTTATTACATTTCTCATCTATTATGATTATCTAGACTTAGACCAAGTATTCTTTTATTTAAAATAAAAATATTCCTCCAAACGTGAGTGGGTTAAGGCTTCTTGTGTACATGAAGACGCTTTTCGTGCGACGAAGTGTGGAAAAGATACTTATTGAATGTGCTTGTTTGATGGAAAGAATCATATGACTTATCTTTTGTTAATGTGATATTTCTGAGCTTTGATATTTTCTGATTCAGGCTCTGATACCATTGACGCCAACTGTCCTAAAAGCTCGAACTGTTATGCGGAAGCGTGCCATACTATATATTTTTATTTTCAACAACATATTGCCGGTCTAGACAATTATGTGAAATCATTTTTTAGTGGCCTCTCGCTGTTATAATTTATGTGTTTTATAAGGGGTGTTTTATGCCGTGTGCCGCTCTACTCCAAGTGAAGAGCCAATCATTGAACTTTTTCCAGTGTGTCAAATCATGCAATGTGCAGTAATATGCAAAGGCTTTTATGGTATATGGTAAATTATTGGTTTTTTGAGTGGTGCTTTTTGGCAGATGATGTAAACTACAAAAATGAAAATGCTCCCGATGGAATGTATGGTGATAATTCCTGGAGTTGGAATGGAGATGGCATTGTGATCTATGAATTAGTTCCATCGCTTAAACTGATGTTGAAAGAAAGACACTTGTCTTCTCAAATTGAATCGGTAAAGAATTGGGATGTATAATTCAGTAGTAAAGATAAACTAGACATTGGAGGGAATTCTTTTGTTAATTGGATGGATATGGGTGTTTCCTTGGGAAAGCCTTCAAGTCCTAAGAGACCGACAGCTTATAGAATATATTTGGTTAACGGCATCATAAAAATGTGTACTCAATTTGAGAAATCACTTGGACGAGTGTTGAGTCATAACTTCTCACCCATTGATCCAGAGAAGGCATATTACATATTAAACCCCGAAATGAGAGAATGCATGAAATACTTTTAAGGGCTTCTTCAAAAAGGGAAAGGTATGTGATTTACACTTTCAAGTTTGGTCGACTTTTACTAGTACAAATATTTCATACTAAGAAACGATGTTTGATTTTGTACGGGGCGTTGTTGGTACAAGACCTTCTAGTCAACATATGAGCAATGCTCTGAAAACCCACGAGCTGCTTTTATTTGATGGTCATGCATCTTTATTATAGTTATCCCGCAATTGTTGTATTTTGAATACAACTCTTGATCTTTTCTACTTACTGTAAATCTTTCAAGCTTGGCCAGAGATTGATGACCCCATTCCATAAACACAGACATCCCGGGGAAGCCATTCATATCTCTTTATCTCCCTACCTTCATTCGGCCAGCAACTTGAGGGAACTCGATTCATTCTGGTGCCCAGATCCATTCTTCTCCAGAAGAGGATCGAGATCGCCGTTGTTGAAATTACCCAACACCCACCACTAATCTAGAACTATCGTGGATCCTTCGGGAAAGTAAAAAATGTGGCTTGTGGAATTATAACATGTACGGGTAAGTTAAAATTGTGGTCAAGAAAGAATAGAGGTAGTAGGTAGAGTAAAAGGCCAACAATAGGAAAACGTGGCCTAATCTCATGCATAGCTCGGCCGGGACTTTCACCTATAAATAGGGGTCCTCGGGCTCATTTTGTAATCAACCCACACAAAGTAAAATTTCTAGCCTTAGTTATTCTCCTCTCTCAAAATCATTCCTCCTCCCTTCTTCTCCAAATATTTCTATCGGCAATTCTACCTAAATAGAGGTGGCAGCTCAAGCATTGAGCAATCAAGACAAACATCCTAATTTATCAGTCGGGGGTCACAAAGTTTCACATTTGGTATCAGAGCCAGGCGGTCGAGTTCAAGGTGTCGAACTCTAGCGGAGGTTCTGTCAAAGTTCAGCGGAGGTTCTGCCGAAATTTCGCGGAGATTCTGCAGAAGTACAAGTGGAGGTTCTGTCGAAATACTGCCGAAGTTTTGTCGAGGAAGCTGCAATCTGGGATTGCGTCGGGCATAGGTCGGGGACCAGGCTACACTTTCAGAAGTCGAGATCGGTATGGCGGAATTCAACACTGTCAGCATGCTGAAGAAATTAAACAACTAGAATTATAGCACGTGGAAGACATGCATAGAGTCATATCTACAAGGCCAAGATCTTTGGAAGATCATTGGCGGAAGTGAGACAACCCCACCGGAGGATTATGCTGCCGCTTTGAGGAAATGGCGGATTAAGGCAAGGAAGGCCATGTTCACCAATAAGACTACCCTATAGGAAGAAATGCTTAAGCATATAAGGTACGCCACTACTCCAAAGGATGCCAGGGAAATACTAGCGACTAGGTTCTCAAAGAAGAATGATATGAGGCTACAGTTGTAGAGAATGACTTACTGTCAATTAGACAAGGAGATTTAGGAATTAATCAATTCTTTACAAAAGTAAAGTCTATCTGCCGGGAGATATCAGAGTTAGACCCAAGATCCAGGATTAGCCATGGTAGGATGAGGAGGATTATTATCCATGGCTTAAGGCTAGAATATAGGGGATTTATTGCGGCGGTGCAAGGATGGCCCATGCCGCTGTCGTTAGAGGATTTAGAAAACTTGCTAGCTAATCAGGAGACACTGGCAAAACTGTTGGCGGGTGTGACTTTGAAAATGAAGAAGAAGCCTTATACGGTAATAAAGGAAGAAGTTATGTAAAAAATAAGAGGCCTGAGGAGAGAAAATTCACACAAGGAGGTAGAGACAGTCGACGAGATTATCAGTCCAACCGACGATAACAACAGAAGAGACCAGATAAGCCATCCCAACGAAAGAATGAAGAATATTTCAACTGTGGCAAGAAGGGGCACTATGCGAGAGATTGTTGGTCCAAGAAAAAGAACGTGGAAGGAAATGATACCACGTCAACCACTCAAGACAGTGACAAATACGAAGAAGAGTGGAACCTTGAAGTATTCCTCGCCGTGTTGGAAGAAGAGCAACTGTTGGAAGGCCAGGCTCCTGCAGTGGTCCACAATAATTCTGTGGACTATGCAGAGAATTGGATATTTGACTCAGGGTGCTCTAACCATATGATAGGTAACCAGGATAAGCTACAGGAACTGTCAGAATATAAAGGACAGCGAGTCGTCGTCACCGCCAACAACTCAAGATTGCCCATTGTTCATATCGGCAAGATTGTCATAGAAGGTGATGACAGTTCCAGTAAGGTGCAACTACAGGGAGTTTATCATGTCCCTGGTATAAAGAAAAATCTTCCGTCAGTAGCCCAACTGACAGCCCCTGGCAACTTCGTGGTGTTTGGGCCAGAAGATGTGAAGGTGTACCGCGATTTACAGTTTTCAGGGACACCGTTCATGGAAGGGCGGAAGGTCAACTCTATCTACGTTATGTCTGCAAAATCTGCATACGTAGATAAAGTAAAGAAGAACGAGACAGTGGATCTCTGGCACGAGAGACTTGGACATGTAGGCTATCAAAAGTTGAAGATCATGATGAGTAAGGAGATACAAAAGGGTCTTCCACTGCTGGAGGTGAATGTCGACAATATTTGTGCTACTTGCCAGTACGGGAAAGCACACCAGTTACCGTACGAAGACTTCAAGTATAGAGCTGAAGAACCATTGCAGCTGATTCACTCTGATGTGTTCGGTCCAATGAAGCATTCATCAGTAGGTGGCTGCAGATACATGGTGACCTTTATTGATGACTACTCCAGGTATGTCTGGGTCGACTTTATGAATGAGAAGTCAGAGGTCCTACTGAAATTCAGAGAGTTCAAGATCAAGGCGGAAGGCGATTTGCATACGAAAGTGAAGTGCCAACGTACTGACAATGGAGGAGAATATACCTTTAAAGAATTTGTTGATTACCTCAAGGAGTCGAAGATAAGAAGACAATTGACATGCCCTCACATGCCACAACCGAACGAAGTGGCCGAAAGGAAGAACAGGCATCTTGCAGAAGTTTGTCGAAGCATGTTGCACGCAAAGAATGTCCCGGGAAGATACTGGGCAGAGTGCATGAAGACCGCTGCAGATATAACAAACAGGTTACCTCAAGCACGCCTCAACTTCAAGACAACTTTTGAGTTGTTGTGGAAGATGAAGCCAACAGTAAGCCTCTTCCGTGTTTTCGGGTGTGTCTGCTATGTGTTCATCCCTAACCATCTGCGAAGAAAGTTCGATAAGAAGGCGACCAAGTGCATCTTCCTAGGATACGACACTGAGAGAAAAGGGTGGAGATGTTGTGATCCTACGAACAACAAGTGCACTGTATCAAGGAACGTCGTCTTTGATGAGGCAACTTCCTAGTGGCCGCCTTCAAAGGAAGCAGAAGATAAAGACAAGAACCGGTGGGAGGAATTACCATTAAAGCCAGTCATCGATGAGTCAACAGAAGAAACACCCGTTGCCAGAAATAGTGATGAAGAAGAAGATCGACCAGGGCAGACTAGAGTCTATCAACAATTTCCACAAGATATGATGGAAGAAGAAGAAGATAATACAACACCGCTGAGGAGATCTACAAGACAATGTAAACCCCCAACAAGATACATCGATGCGGCAGTTGCAGAAGATGTCGATTCATAAGAGGCATCAACCTTTAAAGAAGCATCAAAACACAAGGTATGGCAAGATGCAATGCGAGAAGAGATCCGAGCTTTAGAAGAAAACCAGACATGGGACTTGGTTCTCAAACCTAGTGAGGTAAGACCCATATCCTGCAAGTGGGTCTATAAAGTGAAAACTCGTCCATATGGTTCCGTGGAGAGGTACAAGGCTCGTCTCATTGCTCGAGGATTCTCCCAACAGTATGGCTTGGACTACGACGAAACCTTCAGTCCAGTTGCGAAGCTAACAACTGTCAGAGTTCCACTCGCCTTAGCAGCAAGTAAGTCCTGGAAACTTTGGCAGATGGACGTGAAGAATGCATTCCTACAGAGCAATCTAAGGAAAGCATTATACGGACTGAAGCAGGCACCAAGAGCTTGGTACAGTAAGATTGCAGAGTTCTTAGTGCAAAGTGGATATACTCTCGTTATCGCCGACTCAAGTCTCTTTGTGAAAGCTCAAAGAGAGAAGATCACAGTAGTGCTTGTGTATGTAGATGATCTCATCATCACAGGTGATGACAACATAGAGATCAAGCTTATCAAAGAGAATCTTTCTGTGTGATTCCACATGAAGGAGATCGGAGAATTGAAGAACTTCTTGAGATTAGAAGTCGACCGAGTTCCGAAAGGCTTGTTCCTATGTCAAGAAAAATATGCGAATGAGCTACTAAAGAAATATGGGATGCTCTAGTGCAAGCCAATATCAATGTCCATTGAGTTCAACGCTAATCTCAGCACAAATGAAGGCAAAGATCTTGAAGACCCGACGATGTATCGTCAACTAATGGGAAGTCTAATCTATCTTACGCATATAAGACCAGACATTTCATACGCTCTCGGAATGGTGAGCAGATTTATGTAATCTCCAAAGAAACCTCACATCGAAGTAGTTCGTCGGATACTAAGGTATGTTAAGGGCACCTTTGATTATGGAATACTCTATAAAAAAAACAAGAAGAAGACTGCAAACTCGTCGGGTACTGTGATGCGGACAATGCCGGAGACCGCGACACTAGAAGGTCAACAACAGGCTATGTATTCACTGTCGCAGGGGGAGCGGCATCATGGTGTAGTAAGCGACAACCAACGGTTTTGCTCTCGACAACAGAAGCATAGTACCGAGCTGCAGCTACTGCAACACAACAAGCTACATGGTTGATACAGCTTATATGAGATCTTCACTAGCAAGCTGACTATGCAGTTCCTTTATCATACGACAATAAATTGGCAATCAAGTTAGCTGAAAATCTAGTGTTTCATGCACAAACCAAACACGTGGAAGTCCATTATCACTTCTTAAGAGAAAAGATGGTGCAAGGAGAGATCATGCTACAACATATAAATACTGAAGATCAACAGGCGGATATTTTTACGAAAGGACTCAAAGCAAATAAGCGTGAGGAATTCCGAACGCAACTTGGTATGACAAGAAGATGGAGTCAGTGTTGAGGGGGAGTGTTAAAATTACCCAACACCCGCCACTAATCTAGAACTATCGTGGATCCTTCAGGAAAGTAAAAAATGTGGCTCGTAGAATTATAAAGTGTACGGGTAAGTTAAAATTGTGGTCAAGAAAGAATAGAGGTAGTAGGTAGAGTAAAAGGCCAACAATAGGAAAACATGGCCTAATCTCATGCATAGCTCGAACGGGACTTTCACCTATAAATGGGGGTCATCAGGCTCATTTTGTAATCTACCCACATAAAGTAAAATTTCTAGCCTTAGTTACTCTCGTCTCTCAAAATCATTCCTCCTCCCTTCTTCTCCGAATATTTCTATCGGAAATTCTTCCTAAATAGAGGTGGCAGCTCAAGCGTTGAGCAATCAAGACAACCATCCTAATTTATCAGTCGGGGGTCACGAAGTTTCACAGCCGTGTCTCTTGAGGGAAAAAGACTTAAGCTCGACATGCTTAGGGAGGAGAAGGACATCGAGGGAAAAAGACTTAAGCTTGACATGCTTAGGGAGGAGAAGGACAAGGTGAGTATACCGTCAAGTTCCGAAGTAACTAATATTCTACGCATAAGCTCAGCATGGGAGAGTAATACTCTGCATTTTCTCGCGAGCGGGTACGAGAATTGTTTGTGGCATAACATTACTTCCATGGTTGTTAGGATTGTAAGTGATATTATAAATCTCCAGGTACTTACTGGTCTTAACCAGAATGAAATATCGTGTGTTAATTTGGTTGGTATGTTTCTACCAACGAGTTGTCTGTAATAGTTTATTTCGTGGTTGACAGTGAGACGGGACTTTGGAGGAGAATAACACAACGTCCCTAGTTCAAGCGTCCTTGGTTGGACTTACATGGATTTTCAACTATTTATTTTTTTGCTACTATGTTTATTTTCTTAAAATTTACTATAGTTCGTTAAGAGGGAAATATGATTTGCTTCCATCTCATATCAAAAGATTTTGGGATATCAAAACGAATTTGATATTGAACAAATGAAAGAAAAAAGAGTAACATGGAAATCATGAATGATCTCTCCCATTTCTATTCATTTTTAAAAAAAAAAAAAAATTGATGGAAAAAAAGTCTAACAACACGCAGATCGTCCTCGGTCCCAGCGAGCCACTCGCTTCAATCCATGTCGTCCGTGCCAATTCAAACCACCACTTTACTAGTTTGTGATAACAAATTGGATCAGTGTAGGGTTGCTGGAGCCAGTACTAATCGCCATCACCCATCTTGGAATGTATCCTATAATCTCGCTGTGATTCAGCTCACCATCCCAATAAGAGCTTCAACCCTCCAGTCGTATTTTTTCTTCCCTCTTTTTGCTCAGAATCCTCAAACAGATGTATCGATGTTCTGTAGACATAAACCTGATGCTCTAACCATTGGTATTAGTATATGTGGATGACTACCTTCGTCATCAGGGCTGAAGGAGCTCGGGGAACTTTCTTCGGGAAATGCAAGGCACCAGACATGGGAATTCCGTGCCCGCAAAAAATACATAAGGGAGTTTACTGCAGAAGGCAAGTATGTTGGAGTGCAAAGCAGCCACAACACGAATGGCAATGACCGGACAGCGCACTCGCTCTGACGGTGAACCCATAATTGACCCCACTAACTTTTATTGTTTGGTGGAGCTTCTCCAATATTACACAAATACAAGAAATAACAAATCTGTTTGTAAAGAAAGCACGTCAGTATGCTACACTGACACTGGTCAGGCAAGTTGCCCAGAATGACAGAAAGAGTACTGGAGGTTATTACGTATTCCTCGTAACCAATATGGTTTCATGGGCCTCTCATAAGCAAAATGTGGTCTCAAGGTCTAGTACTGAAGACGACTACTATAGGGCATTAGCAATGGAGTTGTGGAGGTTACGTGGGTGGAAGGGTTGCAGAGAGAACTTCATATTCTAGTTGGTCAGTGCCAATCATTTGCTGAGACAATCTAAGCGCCATCTAACTTTCTGCTCAGACCAAGCATGTGGAAATTGACTACTACTTCATCTGGGAAAATGTGATGAGTAGTTCACTCCAGGTTGATTGTTTTTCCTCGGAGGAGCAGCTCGCAGATCCCTTGGTCAAGACTGTCTCACAGTGGTTAGTGAACACACTTATACACAGTTCGCTGGAGAAGCTGTAGTTGAGAATTGTTCCAAGACAAGCTTCTGCACGTCAGCCTGCTTGCGAGAGCGAGGGGATGATCATGGTGATGAGGATAGACCGCTGGGGGGGTAGCAATGCGAAGGCTTTGCATGCGTACGTTAGGCCAGTCGGCTTGCGAACTGCAAGAGAAATGCTGTGACAGGTGGCCAGTTGACTATTTTGGACGAAAAGCACTCATTTAATAGAATAACTGTTGGCGCAAGCAGAAGACCTCGGTAGCGTGTTGAATCGGATCCGATTGTCGATCGGAAGTTAACGGAAAATAGGAGACAAAGAATTTACGTGGTTCCGTCAATCGACCTACGTCCACGGGCGGAGAAGAAAACTTCACTATATTCAATGGAGTACAAACTTGAGACCATCTCTAACCCCCTCGGCCTATCCGAGTACAAGATCCCACTTTCCCACTAAGAAATAACCTTGAAGTATTTTCCGTGTTTCCCCAACACACACCCTTTCTTTACCGCCGCATTCTTTGCACTCATGTATCCCTCTTCTATGCTCTCAGAATTTGCTCTCTATTGTCTCGTCATTCGTTTCGTAAAATAGATGGCCCCTAAAGATATCGAAAATCTGGTAGGTAAATATATTATGCGATATAATCAGATATCACCTAATATATTCTCCCAAGAGATATATTATCTGACCTTCCGTATATATCGAGCGAATCAAATATTCTCCAAATCGCAATAATCTAAATTCGGGCACAAAATCGTAACAAACTCCACATTGGGTTAAAGTCCATAGAACAAGTAATTGTCACTCCATATATCGGTCTTTCCCTGAGACCAACTATGAATATCTCCCTTCTTCTCCTCCAAACTCCGACGAGCCTAGTCAACGGAACATCCAATCCCATCCACGAAGGACTTGACTACCCACATCTTCTTGCTTCTCCGTGCTCGCGACCTATTATCCCGTTTCTCCGATGACTGATTACTCTTCTTGAAAGGTTCATTACGCCTTCCAGAAGACCCAACAGTGGTAATAGCAACGGCACCTCTCATAACATATAAGCCCTTCAATCGTCTCCAAGTCATCCACAACCGCCTTCCTCGGCGAACATTGAGGGCTCCACCTGAAGCAGAAATTTCGTACACTTTGGCTTCTAAAACACTCACGGAAATAATATTTCTCGTGATGTCAGGTATGTGTCGGACACCTGCCAACTCTCTCACAGCTGCTCCATCCTTCATTCTGAGAGGAACCGTCCCCACACTTACAACCTTACACTTGTGACCATTGCTCAAGCGTACGTACCTCTCCACCTGCAGTGGAACAGTATGTGGTGAACATTGCCCTATGAGGACTCATGTGGAAAGTACTCCTAGAGTTTTGAATCCAATCATCGTCTGATAGTCTCTCCGACTCGATTTCAACAGCCTGCACCTTGCTAGCCATAAGTACATCTCCATCTCTGGCATCACTGTCGCTATTATACGCAGCAACTATCGCTGATTCTTGCAATCCTTCATCCTTCCCTGTTAGCTTCATGCAGTTTTTCTTTATGTGTCCCTTTTTACCACAATGGAAGCATCTTACCTCACTGCTACCTTTGGATTTGGTCTTGCCTACTATTAATGCATCCGCCATCGGTCGCCCTGCTTCACCTATCAACTATTTATCAATCAAATCTTTTGATAAAAGGGCAGGCCGTACCTCATCAACTGTGAGAGCACTTCTTCCATACAAGAACGTCTTCCTGAAGCTCTGTTATGAAGCGGGCAGTGAACATTACAGTAGCATTGCCTGGATCTCCTCATCGATCTTGTCGCCGATCCTCTCCAAATCCAAAGTGTACAGGTAGGATTTAACGGGCATACCTTCCGTCATTCTAAGCATGAAGAATCTTTGTCTGAGAAGAAGTTTGTTGTTCAGAGTCTTCGTCATATATAGACTCTCCAGCTTACTCCAAAGCCCAGCCACCGTCGCCTCCTTGAGCACGTTTGTCAGAACCTCATTGGATAAACACAGCTGAATTGCCGATAACATTCTAACATATATCTCCTTTCACTAGTCTGAAGTCAACTTCGAAGCGCTTTTACAAAGAGCCTTCTCCAAACCACCCTGTACCTATAACGCCCTCATCTTGACTTGCCATAAGCCGAAATTTATGCTCCCATCCAACTTCTCGATCTCGAACTTGCCACCAGCCATGGATCTCGAATCTGCACAACCGAGCTCTGATACCAATTGTTGGCACACGCGGAAGCCCTCGGTAACATGTTGAACCGGATCCAATTGTCGATCGGAAGTTAACGAAAAATATGGAGACAAAGAATTTACGTGGTTCGGTCAATCGACCTACGTCCATGGGCGGAGAAGAAGATTTTACTATATTCAATGGAGTGCAAACTTAGATTGAGACCCTCTCTAACACCCTCGACCTACCCGAGTATAAGATCCCACTTTTCGGGTAAGAAATAACCCCGAAGTGTTTCCCATGTTTCCCTAATACACACCCTTTCTTTACCGCCGCACTCTTTACTCGTGTATCCCTATTCTATTCTCTCAGGATTTGCTCTCTCTCGTCTCGTCATTCGTTTCGTATGCTGGCACCTATTTATAAAATAGATGGCCCCCAAAGATATAAAAAATCTTGCATGTAAATATATTATGTGATATAATCAGATATCACCCAATATATTCTTCCAAGAGATATATTATCTCTGTATATAACAAGCAAATCAACAATTCAACAAATCGCAACAATCTGAATTCGGGCCACAAAATCCTAACAATAACTATTTCATAAGCAATAAAACTAGCTCAATTGCACAGTGCTATCTCAAAAAACAAACGTTTGCTGTCAAAAAGAACAATTAGAACTAAAGAACAAACGATCCGCTATTCCATTGCTGGCAATAAACATTCACACCACAGTCGGATCCATCCTCGACACAGTACTTAAAGAACCTGTCCTTGATGTCACGAATGACAAACCGCCTCCCTCCCGATCCCTCTGTGGAAGAACCCCTATTAAGGATTCGGGTTTCCTGAGAGTAAATCTCGGTAATGCTGTCAGTAGTGTGTACTAGACCATCCAGGAAGATGACCAAACTACACCACTCCTTACACTGCAATTCGTGTATGTAAATATCAATCTTGTGTCCAAAGGAAAGATTGCGCGATGCCAGAAACCCTCTTACATTCGCTAACTCTATCCGCTAGTAATATTTCTTTTTGTGGAAATCCGTGGGGATCAGATGCTGCTTGAATTTTTTTGTGCTGGAACCATGGTCTTCCTCCTCTGCCTGTGTACAACCCATGACATAGTCCCAGAAATACAAATTCTGCCGCTACTTTCTTGATCCTAATCATCAGCAGTGCCCTGCAGAGATTCAAGTAATCTCCTAGGCATTTTACGGAAACTCCAGCTTCTTGTCCTAAAGTCTTATACAGCAGCCCCTAAACTATCTTTCTCGTCCCAATTCAGTATCTGGACCAGCTTATAAGCTCCTTTTTCGGATTGAACCCCAATGTTGTCAAAGAGCACGGGGGGATCAGGTGATCCCAAAACTTTGATTATCTCCTTTGTCAAAGGATTGACCACTGCACTCTCTAAAATACGTGATTCATCCCATCTTCCAAAGACAACGAGTCCATTGCAGGTGCTCACCTTGTTCGAGAGCTTGTGCTGGAAGCCCCTCGGCTGCGAAAAATTCACAAGCTGTCTGTTAGATCTTTTCTCCTCCTATTCTCGTGACGACAGAGATTCTGGGCCCCTTCGTCACGTCTCCTTCCGAGAGCACCCGAAGATAACAGCTTTCTCCAGGGATAAGGATACAGGTAGTCTACCATCCCCAACCACGCTTTGCCCACTGTCCGGCATCTCATCACCATTTTCATGGAAGATCACGGCAAGGATTTTCTCCCAGGTAGCGACTGGAAGATTATCCCACCCTGCAGTGGCCTATGAATGAAGAAGAAGGTCTCGATGATGAACATGTTACTTGATACCATACCAATAGAGATATCGGCATACGGCCGGACAATAAAAAGTAAACCAGCACACTTATGCAACATCGGCATTAGCTAGTGAAGCAGATATCCGAGATCGAAGGGGGATGCGGCGAAAGAGTCTGTAATAGAAGTACCTCTTGATGAGGAAGACGAATTCCGATTCATAGAAGATCCCAGTTGCTTCCCGTGGCCGCCATGGACGTGGTTCTTCTGCTCGATTGTTCTTTCTCCGGTGCTTAATGTTTGTTTATCGAAATTTGATCGCCATCTTATGGAACAATAATAAATAAATACATAGTAATATTGCAATAGAATAGTATAATATGCCACTATCATAACTCTTGGAAATAACCTTATTAACATTCGAATTAATTTTTCATAGAAATATTATCGACTAAAATTATTTTCTCCTGTTAAAATTAGGTTAAATCTATCCTAATAAATACTTTGAATTTTTTTTTTTTGTCTCTTTCTTATATTTTAATTTGTGAGTAGTGTATGAGTGTCCTCCTCATTTTTTCACTAGTTTGAAATTTCAATGCAAAGACTTATTTTAATAATGATTTTTTTATAATAAAATATAAAATTGGTTCATTCCATCTATAATATTTCTTTTAGTATTGTTTGTAGTTTCAAAAGAGAAGGGGGAGAGGGAGAAGAGAAACACAAACAAAACTTACTTACTACCCCCGTAGAAAAAGGACGAGAGGAACCACCAACGGGCGAAGAACGACCGTGCGACGGCGAAGACTTAGGAGGATTCCTGCCCCGATTCCGTTCTCAAAAGTTGGGGGCTTTCTTCCAAGGCGGCAGATTGTCTGTTGTGAGGGCGAAGTTGTTTTGGCTGCACTTGGTTTTTGGGGGACTGGCTGTGGATTCTGGCGTCCCTGCTTGGAGCTGGGATTTTTTAGTTTCAGGAGGGGCATTCCTTTGGGATGATTTGTTTTTCTGGGGGCTATAAATTAGGGGAATTTTTTTTTTTTTTGTTTGATTCGAGTGGAAGCGGGTGGGTCTAAAAGGCAACGGGAGAAGTAGGCGAGGAGGTTTTTGATTTCGGAGTGGTTCTTTTTTTCTTTTTAGGGGAGTTAGTGGGATTGTAGATGGACGAAGTGGAGGAGGGAGCTGGTGAGGTTGGGGATAGTGAGCTGGAGGAGAAGAAGGAAGAAGGATCTCGGGGCATGGGGACTGCTGCTAGGCATTTGAATTTCTCCCAACTGGGTGGAACCGCGGTGCCCGAGGTTCCGTTAGCGCGGCCAAAGATGGCACCCGTGGGTTCAGGTGCTGTGGTGCCGCCACCTGCGAGTGTTGCGGCAGCTGGTGCTGCTGCTGCTGCTGCTGTGATATCTGTGGTGGCAGCAACTGCTCCGGCTCCAGCTCCCCCTCAGGGGGCCACACAGACTCCTGTGGCTTCCCTAAGGTTTGTTGTGTTTAATTGATGAGAATTTGTTTAGTCGTTTCCTCATTTGTGTCGGAGCGGGACCTTCTGTGATTTGCCAATGGATCATGAGCATGGGGTTTTTGTTGAATGATTGATTCTCATGAAGATGCCCTTCTCTTCCTGACAGGAAAATGGAATCCCCAAAAGCGAGACCAAGAGCAAATGCAGAATTGAAAGAGGGCACCCCTAAGAAACCAAAGCAATGCAATTGCAAGAACTCGCGGTGTCTGAAACTGTGAGTGTAAACTTCCTAAAGTGGTGCAGTTTCCTTAATTAGTGATCCTCTTGCTGGTGTTGTATTAATAGTTTTATGTATCTGATAAACCAAGTTCCATGGTGGGTATCCTTTTCCATTTTGGATGCAGAAGTCTTGATAAGTGTTGAGATGAGCATGCTTTATTTAGCGGTGTGATGATGTTCTGTTGAATAAATATATGACCATTTCTGGTGTCAGTGTAGATTTGAATTTATAATAACAGAATATCTTGAACTTACTAATATAGGAGTATTACTTTATTCTACATTAAATCAGGTACTGTGAGTGCTTTGCATCTGGAACTTATTGCGATGGGTGCAACTGCTCTAACTGCCATAACAATGAAGAACACGAGGATGCCAGAAAAGAAGCTGTAGAAACTACTCTTGAGCGAAACCCAAATGCGTTTAGGCCGAAAATTGCAAGTAGTCCTCGGGGAACTAGGGACAGGAGGGTAAGTGCGTAGAAATCTTTCTTGTATGCATATCATGTGCAAGTTAAGTTGTGCCACTTCCACTTTGGAAGTTATTAGCCGGGATCTATTTGAAATTATTTAGTATTTGTATTGTTCGTGTCAGACCTTGTTTTATTTGGGATCGCATAAGCTAATCCCGAGAAGCTTGCTCCACATCTACAATTTAGAATTTTTCCCCGCTGCCATTCTCGATAATCTATTTTTTTTTTCAAAATGCATGATATTGAACTTATTACAGGATGATGTTGGGGAAGACTTGACCTTTGTGAAGCACAATAAAGGATGCCATTGCAAGAAATCCGGCTGCCTAAAAAAGTACTGCGAGTGTTTCCAAGCCAACATTCTTTGTTCTGAGAACTGCAGATGCTTGGACTGCAAGAACTTTGAAGGAAGTGAGGAGAGGCAAGCTTTATTCCATGGAGACCATAATAACAACATGGCTTATATTCAACAAGCTGCAAATGCTGCCATAACTGGAGCCATTGGAGCCTCGGGTTACACGTCACCCCCTTTATCCAAGAAAAGGAAAGGTCCGGATCTACTCTTTGGCCCTAATTCAACAACCAAGGAGTCGCCTGTGCAAAAAATTGGTCAATATTCTCAGGTAAAGCTTCATTGTTGACATTATTGAATGTAGTTATACTGTGTGAGAATTTTGTTGTTGCGGAATCTTGATGCTTGCAATTTACCATGATATTTTATATTTCCAATTGGCTGTTATTAAGTCTGAAAGGCATGATAATTCATCCTCGATGTCTTTATTAGGCAAACAATACAAGGCCTTCCGTACCTGTCTCCTCCACATCATCCGTGCCAGTAGCTCATACCAGTAGTGGTGTGTCCCCAGGCCTTTCAAAATGTGCCTACAGGTAAGAGCAGTTTCTCTTTATCATACTTGATCATCACTGTGAACATCTGCTAACCCGATAATTCTGATTGAAGGTCGCTATTAGCAGATCTCATCCAACCAAATGATGTGAAGGAGCTTTGTTCAGTTTTAGTTGTTTTATCGGCAGACGTTGCAAAGACATTTGCAGGTCCCTATATTTAGTTTTTTCCAATTTTAATACACTTCAACTTTTATAGCATTCACTAACTTAATGTAATTTCACATTCAGAACAAAAAAAATCATCGGAAAATCATTTGGAATATCAGACAGAAGTCTCCATTACATCCTCATCTCAAGACAATAGCCGAAGTTTAAAAGACCCTGTTGCTGAGAAACCTGCACTTGATGACTGTTCTTGTTCTGGCCTGACTGATCGTGTCTTGGAAAATGATCAACCTACTATGAGGCCCATGTCCCCGGGAACCTTGGCTTTGATGTGCGATGAACAGGACGCAATGTTAATTGCAGCTTCTTCTCCTACTGGCTCGAGGGGCAATGACTATAACTCATCTTCACAACTTCATTCAGGACAAGGGATCAGTGAAACCTATGTGGAGCAGGAAAAGATTGCCCTGACTGCAGTAAGAGACTGTATAAATAAGCTCATCACATGGGGAGAGATAAAAGGTGAGTTCTGCAACGTGCCTCTGTCTCAAGACTTTTGTGTGTCAAGATGGTTTAGCAGTTTCTTCTGCTTGTTTTGATGCTTATGGAATCGAAACGGGTGCAGTCTGTAGGCTTATGTTCTGACCCCTCTTGTTTTTCATTCCAGAGACGCAATATTCATCTTTAGCTAGAAGTGAGCTTGTACATAATAGAGACTTCAAGGGGAATGGAGTTGCCAATGAGAGGCCGATGCCAAAAATTCAAACAGATTCAGCAATTAATGGTGTCAGAAGACCGCAACCCCCACTGGTAAAGCCCTCTCGTGTGGGTGCCACAGCGGTCAGCTCCTTGACAAACTCGGAGAATCCCAAAGTAACTCCTCTACTTGAGAACGGTATTCTCTGAACAAATGACCAAACCACACGATGATCCAAAGGGCGATTCCGCAAGACATGACCACTACATCTGTCATCCTTGTAGTTGGGATTTTAAACCAGCTACACGAACTAACTCCAAGGTCTCAAAAGGTTGATCATACTCTTGATGACACTGGTAAGTACATTGAACGGAGTTATCTTCTGAAGATTGCCGTAATGTGGAAGGGCAGAAGGAAGTCTGCTGAGGTTAACTATAGTTGTAACCGCTCAGGCTGCGTGCTGTTAATCAGGCAGTGGTTTTGTCTTATTTCCAGTTGTGAGTGTAGGCTTTGCTAATGTTATGGGGCTCCTACAGACGGTCAGTTGTAAGACCTGACCTGCTAAGGCCGTGCTGCTCTTGCTAGCTTAGTACAGTTAATAAAACCTTATGTATCATGGTTGTTTTCTATAAGTGATGGATTCCATTCAGGGATGTATCAACTGGAACAAGTCTAGCTTGCATTATCGCACACATACCTGAATCTAAAAAAGAGCTATCTGGATTCCATGCATTACCTCCCATTTCCAAAGCAATCTGTAGAGGGGACTCATTGTTCTCTCCACATTCCATGTATTCAGTCATTGATAAATGCATCTATGTGCTTAAGTTATCATCCCTTTCAGTTAATAGAGGGAACACTTATTATTATGGGGAAAAAAACTAGCCAACAGCTGCATGTCTCAACTTTTTCTTGCTCATGCACTGGAGAAGATGCACAATGTGGAACCTTGAGATGACACAATCTCTATATTCTATCGGTGGTAGTAACATTGTAACACAGCAAACCACCTCTTAGATAGCAGCATGTAGTGTGATATAACAGCACCCCTACAGTCTTGACTTTGGACTCTCAAACACCGGAGCGCTCTGCAGAGAATGAATAAAAATCATTTTATTTTTGTATGATAGGCTTGACATAATGATTCTACCATATTGGTCTTTCAGGATGAGTATAAGAATATGATCAAGGAATGCAATGCGAAGCACATTGATTGACTACTCACCAATGGTATGCCTCTTGTGGCTCTTTCTTCCAAGAAACTTGATGGTGTGTAAAAGTTCCCATATAACTGCGACCACTTCTTTAGACTCTGGTATATGAGTTTTGGGCCGACTGTATCCGCCCAAAAGACAAGGCCTCCGCTGCAACATAAATTACATGAGCAGAACCATAAGCATAAAAGGAATGAAAATCCATTGCTGTGCAACAGCAATGCACTTTGTATGCAGCCCTTTTGTTCTACCAGTCAGCAGAAATGGGCTCAAACAATAGTAGATGACTTATTTCTCCCTTTCTACTTTCTACCTTATGACTGTGCTAATCAGGTAGACTGAGTCATGTCTACAACCGCTAAAAGCACTAATCTAATTGTCCACAGTCCTCTCAGTTTAGGAACACCGAGATCCATAAAGAAAAGAATAGCACGAATAATCCACTCACCGATACGACGGGAAGCTCATCCCCAGCACAGAGGCAATGTCGAGATCAGATGCCCGTATAACCACCTTTTCTTCAAGGACACGGCAAGCCTCATTCACCACAGGGAACAGAATCATTTCCAGTACTTCTTTGTCGGAGATAGTAATTGGCTGGAAGCAACAAGAATAAGTCAGTAAAGAGATGACTTAGAAACACCCTATAAAGCATCAGGGGTATCAACAAAGTCAACAGCTTCATTCGATGTAAAACTTAATCATAACAGTGAGCTGAAGCACCTTTCCACCAGGCATAATATTGGCAAGTCTTCTAGACTGTTCAATTAGAGGCAGCACTGATAGGTCAGGCACCGGCATTTTGCCCTTCTCATAAGTGTAATATCCCTTGCCATTATTTTTCCCTAAATTCAAGACGCATCAGATGAATCCCAGATATATTAGACAAAACAATTGAACAAGAGTTTTCATATGGAGCTGTGACATCAATAAAGGTCAAGGAGTGAATAACAGGAAGGGTGTAAGTACCATTTCGACTGTTCTCGATCATAAGTTCACCTAACTGGGAATGGTATGTACGGCCGCCAAATGCATCAGAAAAAACTTTACCAACTGCAATGCCAACACCATATCCAGCAACATCTGCAAGCCTTCATAAACAAGGTGGCATAATTTATGGCCCATATTAATTCATGCTTCATTCTGGTAAGGATGATTACGAACAGAAATACGTAGCAAACTGAGATGTAATGACCATATGACAAAATCCACTCCACGCATTGCCATTATAAGAACCAGAGACTGCACTAAGTTGCTACACACATGCAATGATAAAGTCACAAACATTTCGAGAAAAAAAAAATGAAGAAAGACGTGATTAATAAGTTAGATTATTACTGGAAAGGGCCAATTGGGATGCCAAAGTCTCTGATCACCCTGTCAACTCTAAAGAGGTCAACACCCAAATTGACCAACAGATTAGCTCCTTGTCCATATGGAAAGAATGCCCGGTTAACAGCAAATCCAACACAATTGCCCACAACGACAGGAACCTTCTTTATAATCTTCCCAACTGTCATGACATCAAGAATTACTTGCGGGGAAGTCTTCTCTGTCCTCACAATCTCCAGCAAAGACATCACATGAGCAGGACTGTTCCAGCAGAAGCAGCCATAATAAATAGTCCACAAAAGATATAGCTCAAAATGAAACAAAGAAATTGATTCTCCCAATAATGAAAAATGATATAGAGTTTTCCAATTAGTAGACATGCAAAATTCACGCACATACTGAGACAGGAGCTAGTGAACACAAGAATACTATAAACAAAGTCTGCTAACCTGAAAAAATGTGCCCCAATGATCCGATCTTGGGAAGTGGTCTTTTCTCCAACAACATGAAGGTCAATAGATGATGTATTTGAAGCCAATATGCAGTGGGGAGGGCAAATTTTCTCAATCTCGCTGAAGATCGATTGCTTTAATGGTATGTTCTCAATTACGGCCTAACCATGTAAAAAAAGCTGAATCTTATACTCTTTATATAAAACTACATGCACTGTGCAGAGAACTTTTGCAACATATACCAGGATGTTAGAGGGACAAATCTTCGACATTAAGAAGAAAAACGCTTATAGATAACACAACGCAAGATGAAAAAGTCTATTTCAAAACCTCCGAACTCTAAAACTGACCTCAATAACCATGTCCACATCTCTAAAGTCTGAATAGTCCAGTACACCTTTAAGCATTAACAAAGCTTTTTCCGCATTGCTCTGTATTAATTTCCCTCTTGTTACAAGACCACGAACATTGGCTGCAACAAAGGACATGTGAAGCAACTGTAGTAAGCATCCAAACTAGTTTTTTTTTTATAAAGTCATAATATGAAAAAATGCATGCGCAACGTGATCATAAGGAAATGCACCATTATTTTTAGTCGGTGGTAAAAAGGACATCCTACCCTCGATTGTCTTTATTCCCTTCTGAAGGTACTCAGGAGTTATCTCCTTGAGGATCACATAAATATCGCTCAAAATAAGTGCGGTAGCAATGCCAGATCCCATTAGCCCTCCACCTATCACAGCAACCTTTGTAATACTCCTGGGCTTCAGCCCCACATCGGTGACATTTGGCACCTGCAGAAGGCAAAAATCCGAGTAGTTTCAAATATTTATTGGAATAAAGATGTTCCTTCACACCAATAGCACCACAAGATGAATCTTCCCAGACAGGTCGATCCGAACCAAGGCAACAGCATTCTAGATATGAAGAATAAACTCAATTTTAAATCCACACAGTTAATAAAATGGTTAAATATCTATTACTTATAATACAATCCCAATGGCTATGTAGAGGAAAGAAGTATATTCTACATGTTGCCTTTAATCATTCGAAACCTGAAAACACCATCAACTTTACCTTGGTTGTTGCACGCTGGGCAAAAAAGGTATGAACAAGGCCCTTTGATGTGTCCGATAGAACCAACTCGTTAAAAACTTTCGTCTCCTGCAATAACAAGTTGGCTCAAAGGATCATCTTACACATTAGCTTAAAAACTAATACAAAAGGTAGAAGAAGAGCAAGAGTCCCTAATGAGTGACTTGGCAAGGAAAAGCCAATCAGATCCTAAAGAGGATGTAGACAGCAACCGAAACTACCTTCAGAACTCCATTGTATCCTCCATGGATAATACCATCCTCAATCACATCAAGACATCCCTGATGCTGTGGCAGGTGCGCAGCAGTCCTCTTGGTTTGTTCTCGTGCATCTCTTATAATCTTCCGTGCTTCAGACAGTGGAGGAAGCTTATCGGTTCTGTGAAGTGACCGAAGCCATGGTTTACGTCCATTTGCAATATCCAGAGCCCATTCGCAAGATACTTTCAGCAAGTCTCCAGAGGACACAATCGTGTCGATCAAACCTAGCTTTTGCCCCTCCTCTGATAGGATTGGTTTGGATGTCTTTAGAACATAAGATAAAACACACAATGCGTTGAGTTATCTGTACATGCTGCATACATGCCGTACATAATACAAAAATGGTTTTAAGAAAGAAATGTCCAACAGGGCCACTAAAATAATACCAGCATTATTTCAATTGACTTGGATAAGCCCAGCAGCCTCGGAAGACGTTGTGTCCCTAAGAAATTTTTACCACGTATGAAAATATTAGGATCATTGATGGAAGCCGGAAAAAAGGTCAATCAAAGGAGAAAAATGTAACAGGGCGAAATATTCCCCCTACCACCAAATCCTGGAATCACACCAAGCGATAGCTCGGGCAAGCCAAGTTGTGCCCTTGGAGCCGCAACACGTGCATGACATCCCTGTGAAATGAGAGACAAACACGTGAAAACTCAGAAAAAAAGTTGATATCCACAGCATAAAAAAGGGGACACACCAATGCCAATTCCAAGCCACCTCCAAGAGCAAGTCCTTCTACAGCAGCTACAATAGGCTTCTTGGCATCTGAGGTGAAAAGAAACAATTCAGAAGCATGATAAACTTACAAATAAAACTACAGTATCAACTTGAGGACATTTACATACTCCTATCAGAAAGGATAAACAAGATGGAATACCTTCAATAGTGTTTACCACGAGATCGACAGACACATCAGGCAAAAGTGACAGGTCACCTATCCAGTGAACAAGAATGTCATTAGCTACAAAGTAGAAGCTTGACTTTGTGGTGGGTACGGTAAGAATGCAAAAGGGGGAAAAACTGACCTTTCTGGTGAACCTTTGCAAAAACATTGATGTCAAACCCACCAGAAAACCTCCCGCCTTGGCCTAAAATGGAAAAACTCGAATCGTCAGGGATAGCCACAGAAAAGGTCATAGAAAGTCGAAACAATGACAAAGTCCTGGGCAATGGTGTTTTGAGGCCTCGTTTGACAATTCAGGAGTAAAAAAAATGCAGAAAAAGAAAAGCACAGCCAACAATCAAACTAATAGAAATGAGAAAAATTCAACAGGTTTCTACCCAGTGGTCCTATCACACCCAAAAATCAGCCTTTTAAAAAAAAAATCGAGCAGAAGCAAATTGAACCAGTAAACCTCACCTGTCAAAACAACGGCTTTGACATCATTCCTCCTCATGGCCTCGTCAAACTTCTCCCTCAACCCACCAAGAACTGCATCACCCCAAGAACCATTACCATCAAACAGAAAACCCCGCACAACAACCAAACCTAAGGAGAAAGAACCCAGCAACAGGAAAACCTCGGCCACCCAAGCTCACCCGGTATCGCTAGGGCATTAACTGGCGGATTACACATGGTGATCACGGCCACGCCATCGCTCCCCACATCAAAGGTCACTCCAATTCTATCCATTATGAATCCCCCCCAACTACCTACCCCAACCCAAGGGATCAACTTCTGCTTTTTCTGCACAACCGGGATGACCCAAATAGGGGAAAGAACAGATTATAAGGGCAAGGACACGGAGCGGCCAGTTGGTCTAGTCCGCCTCCAACCCAGAATCAAACTCGTGTTCAAATACCCCACCCACCCACAATAAATAAATTGTTAAAATAATCAAGGGTTTTTTGCCTAATGCTGAATTAGCCTTTGTTGGCTTTGTGGTCGTGCCCCAGGTTGTCATTGTGGTCGCCGTCGCTGTTATGTTCGACCGACCAATTAAACCTGAATCTCGCTACTTGGTCAGGAGTAACATGGAAATAAATGTTAAGCGGAGAGGAGAACTCGGATGAGGGGAATGTGTTTTTATATTAGAAACGTGGAAAGCCAAGCCAGCTCTGCTCTCCTTTCACACTAAGGTTCACATTAGTGGGGGGGGGAAGGATTATCAAATTCGACGGCCCCGTTTCAATTTAATGCCTTTTGATTTTTCAAAGGAGGTTGTCTCGGTTGAATATGATTGGCATTCTTTGCCTGAGTTGACTTCCATGGTAGTTGATGGATGGCGCAGGAGTGATATTCTGTGGTGTACTTTCTTCATAAATTACGTGATCCAAACGTGTATTATTCATAAATACGAACTCGATGTTAATTCATAGGCTTGCTTTTTGGATTTGATGATCTGTTTAAATTTTTTCGATTGAGTGGGAGTCTGTCATGTTCCGTAGGAAGAGAAATAGACGATGTACCGAGCACCAAAAAAAAAAAAAAGACATTCCACCGTGTGCAAAATGTTGTTACACCGTGGTCCCAGGTGGACGCTCAGTGGTTATTACAAGACGTGGGTCGTGGGATTTCGTGGCCGTCCTTTCGTGGATTTTGAAATGTAAAATAATATTAACATTGTTCAACGTATCAATCTGAGTTATAGCTAGTTAAAAAAAAATATATTTCACAGTAATTTCAAAATTCGTCTGCCCATGAAATGATCTTTTTCTGTTTACAATCAAATTAACAGACGTTATTTTATGAATTTTAAATTTTAAATTTCATAAAATATTTTCACAATTAATCTTATTTAAAAACAAATTTTATAAAAAATTAATTAATGCATGGAAATATAAAAAATTGGAAAGACGTTGTTTCTTTCCTATCAGGTGTAGGCCCAACCTTAGGTTGAAGTCTGTCAAGGAAATTAAAAAGTCTGTTCGCCTCGGACATGTCCGCAGTCTCCAGCATTAACGACGTGAAGTTCTTCACGTATTCCCTCACGGTGCTGGTTTACTTGAGGCTTTTCAGCGCCTCCCTCACAGTCCAACTCGAATTGCAAGGTTATTGGAAAACCGACGACCCCAGTCATTAAAAAAAAAAGCCTGTTTACCTGGATCATGACGGGTTCTAGTTAAATATATAGCACGTTATTTCTGACATTTGTGAGTGACCTACCCACCAATCTCCTGTTTGTCAATTTATGCTAAGCTTTCAATTTAACAATACATAATTCGTAATAATGCTAGGGATTATCTTATGTTGTAGCAAATAATGGCGAGTCCACATTTTCCAGCCACATAAAAAGGAGCACCAGCGCCTATTAATTTACAGCAAAAATTTAAAAAAAAAGGAAAATAGCGATTATTATAGATTAGTCCTAATTATCAAAAACATCCTGTTTTTTTTTATATATCATCTTCTTTAAAACGCTTCGAAATCATACTCGTACTTAACATGTTATCAACAATATATCCTCTATTACCTCTTCTTGTAACGAGATTCGACGTAGCTTGAACACGGCGTTAAAAATCACCGTTAATAGCTTTAATAATGTAAAACCTAATTTTACCCCAAATTTCTCACCCCCCAATTTCTCTCCTCCCGTAACCCAAACCCACCACCATCATATTCCCGTCGTCCAAAGCACCAAGCCCCACCTCCAGTAACCTAGACCTACCACCATCGAATTCTCGTCGTCCTAAGCAACATTTCATCGTCTTCCTGTCGTTTGCAGCACCCTCCGCAGTCTTCCCGTCGTCTTCAGCACCCTTCCGCAGTCTTCCCGTCGTCTTCATCACCCTTCCATCGTCTTCAGCACATTTCCGTCATTTTAAAAGACTACAATTCATCCCCAGATGAACAACATAGGAGGAGTCTACCCATCACCAGGTTCTCAGTTTTCTCTATAGACGGGATAGTTTTCTACAAAGAAAGGAAATATTTCAGCAGTCAAGAAATGAGATATAACAGAAACTCTTTGAGTAGATCTTCTGCGACCAGTAATTTGAAGGATGAAGTTATTTTTTGTTATTATGGAATTGAGTGTCGTGTGAAGACGGATTTAACCGTGAAGAATTATGGTAGAAAATATTATAGATGCCCTCGATATAAAGATGCAGACGGTGGTTGTGGGTTTTTTGTATAGATTGATGGTATTACGACAGGTTTTGATGCGAAAAATATAGGGAATGATTTAATGGTGAATGATGCAACTTTTGAGACTAAGCTGAAGAAGGCTGAAGTGGAATTGATAAGGCCAAAGCGAAAATGGAGATGTTGAAGGTTGATGCTAATAGATACATGGTTTTGTGTTGTGTCTTGTTTGCGTTGGTATGTATTCTAGCTTATGTAATTGTAAGAAAGGATGTTTAATGGTAATTTTTAGGGGCAAAATCACAACTTTGAACTTGATTGTCATCTAAAGGAAGAAATGAAATTTGATTGTCAAATATTGTAAGAAACATGACATTAACAATTAGTATGTACAGATTCACAACCAACTACCAAAAAATTAACATTAACCAATGCATGTTCCCTACAAACCACATAACACTCTGTCAAACACAAGTTCACATGCCCATTACAAACCAGTTCACATGTATGACACAATCTATTATAAATCCCACATAAATCCAGTTACATAATAAGCCAAGCTTCGTGCATATCCCTTGCAACATTCAGTCAAGCATTTCCAGCATGATTCATATCCGTGGCCATGAAAGTAGAACTAGTAACAAAAGACTCCTGCGTGCCCGATGTACCCACATTGTAACTACTTTGAGGTTGGTCTTGTTTTCCTTCATCCACTTGTTGAAAGCACATTCTTGTCCATCTTCCTTCCGAATTGGAGAAGTTTGCACCTTCTAGTATATTTTTCATTGGCCTCCTTCTCCCTTTGCTCCTTCCTAAACCTGTAGTTGCTGCCACCACCATTGCCTCTATATCTACCACTGATATTGTTCTTGCCTCGCTGCCCCTCTTCCCCTGTCGTGTGACTAGCAACAGGAATCCCAATCATGTGACCAACATCAGGAACCTCATTTGTATGACCAGCAGCAGGAATCAAAGTAGTGTGACCAGCAGCAGTAATCTCAATAGTGTGACCAGTACGTTCCACTTGATGTAATGAAACAAATTAGTGAAATTTGCATTCTATATTAGTAGATTGCAATGACATTAACAAGTAAATCTTACATCGATAAAACCATGAGTAACAATCAAAGCACTTTCATATTCGACAGAAGAAGTAGCTCCATGTGAAGAAGTTGTTTGGCCTTTGCAACTTCTATTGTTATGTCTGTATTTTTTGCATTTGATGCACCTCATCTCCAACCCTCTCCTTGATAACCTGTTAAAGTTTCTTGGCTCTTCATCTGCACCTCTTTTTCTATTTTTTTAGGCCTTCTTGGTCTTGTCTTAAAGGGTGGAGGCATGATAGGTTCACCTTCAGCATCTGGCCACTTGTTCTCTCCTTAAGGAGTTAATGGAAACTTGTAGGCCTTAATGTAATTGTTTTTCTTGTAGAAGCCACTTATGTAGGCCTCAATATTGTGTTTCATGAATTGTATACATGCTACCCAATGACAACAAGGAATTCCAGTCAAATCCCACTCCCTACACGTACAACTTCCACTATTCAAGTTGATAACATATTTGACATTTCTACAAGGCCTAATTAGCAATTATATCTTGTAATATACCCCATTTTTCCGATATATCCCGTCGTTTGAAACGTATCGTACAGTAACCCCAACTTAAGACGTTACTTCGACGTTATCCTCCGTTAGGTCCCATCTTGACGGAGTCCGACGTGACGCACACGTGGCTCTGACGGCGTTAAAATTCACCATTAGCCGAACGATAGGATAAATCTAAAAAAATGAAAGAAGTACAGGATAGAATTGCTAATTAAGCCAAAAATATAAAAGATTCACAGAGTCCAAAATTAGCTCGAGCCCCTAAGCCTTTTAAGGAAAGAATAAAATAAACCCTCGACTGTCAATTTCGCCATCAGGAATGTATATGCGGCGATAATTTTCATGGGCAGTACCATTGAAATTAATCTTCTTAGCAAGGGAGCTGAGAAAATCCTTCATAAGGACACATCCGAAAGTAAGGCCGTTAGCCACGACCACCCTGTCTGGATGGACAATAATCACCTTCTCCTTCTTGAGGAGAAAGCAGTGCGAACTGCTCCCCAGTAGGTCCCAATGAATTGAGGGTGTTGTTCACAGACGAATCCTTTGGCAGAAGGCATTATTGCCACAGGATAACCACTGGCATCAACCAATTCCATGAATGCCTCGCAGGCCTTAACAACACTGAGCGTTGGCCCGCCGACAAGAACCGACTTAACGTCGGAGGATAACGTCGAAGTAACGTCTTAAGTTAGGGTTACTGTACGATACGTTTCAAACGACGGGATAGATCGGAAAAATGGGGTATAGTACAGGATATATTTGCTAATTTGGCCGTTATATTTTAACGGCGTCAGAGCCACGTGTGCGACACGTCGGACTCCGTCAACATGAGACCTAACGGAGGATAACGTCGAAGTAACGTCTTAAGTTGGGATTACTGTACGATACGTTTCAAAAGACGAGATAGATCGGAAAAATGGGGTATAGTACATTATATATTTGCTAATTTGGCCTTTCCACAAACTACTTCAAACAACTCTACTATGCATGGTTTTGGAACCCATTTCCCAGCATGCACTTTCAGCTTCTCAATCTTAGCACTAATGTTTGGACATATAACATCATCCCTCCCTTCAAACAACTTACACTTGTGATACATTCTTTGCATCAAAGATGATCTAATAGCATCTAACATTTCTACAATGGGCTTAGTCCGAGGTAAAGCAATATAACTGTTGAATGTCTCATACATATTATTATCCGTGGCATCCCATTTAACACTTGTGTCAAAGAAGACCTGCAAGGAAGATATTTGACTCTTTGTCCTAATCATTCACTATCATCGCACATATCAACGCAGATAAGCCAAAACAACTTAGTCCACTCAAACTAAGTTTACCTCCTACATGAAAAATCAAATCACCCCTTTACACATCCATCTAAACCTAATGGATCAACAATATCAAGTCAAACTAAGTTCTATTAACGAAATATAGAGAGAAACCAAGAAAAAAACTTGTCTCAGAACTGAGATCCTCAAGGTGGACGAAGTAAGAGTCCTCTCTTTTGAGTTTGGACGAACCCAGGTGCTGAAGACGACGAGGAACTAAAAGGTGGTTCGATTGAAGAAGCTGCAGTTGATTTAAGATTCTGAAGACAACGAGCCGGACTCTTCTTCTATTGTTTCGACGTACCCAAGTGCTGAAGACGACGAGGAAGCAAAGGGGGTTCAATCTTCGTCCTAGCCTGGTGATGACAACGAGGAAGCAAGTTGGAAAGACGACTGGTGAATGCGGCAAAATGGGGCTTCTTGAGTGGTGGTCGTATGTATGGGGTTTTGATGGGAGGGTGGGAGACTTAGGTATTTGGGAGTGAGAGATCGTGGGTAAAGAATTGGAGCGAAATTATAAATTTAGGTATTTGGGGGGTGAGAAATTGGAGTGAAATTACGATTTGACGTGGGTGAAATTACGATTTTACGTGACTAGAGCGAAATTAGGGACTTAGGTATTTAGGGGTGATTTTTTAACACCGTTCGAGCCACGTCGGACGTCGTTAAGAATAGGTAATCGATGATAGATTAGTGATAACGACTTAATTACGGTTATGGTTTTGAAATGTTTTAAAGAGTCACGTGATGTTTTTATAATTAGGCCTATAAGTTATTACATTAGTATACTTTTTTACTATCCAGAAAAGGACAAAAGAATGAAATAATGAAACAACCCTTCCGATTATTATAAAGTTTGGGAAGGGAAAGAAAGGAACAAAACCAAAAACCCCCTGCACGAAAAGTATGATCCCATCGTCCTCTCCTTCCTTCTCCTGTGGCGGGAAAAAGTAAACCCCGTCTTTTCATTCCTTGATTTTTTTTGGGTGGGTGGGTTGGGGGAATTCCTATGGGAGACGATAAGTTGCCGATGGGGAGCAGGGATCGGGAGCTGCTGATCCCGGTTGCGGGTTCCGGTGGGGACGACGAGTCGTCTTCCAAGCCCTCCCCTTCTTCTTCTTCCTCCCTGCACCACGCTGGCCGTGAGGTGTGATTATTGTTTGTTCTCGATCGTCAAAGTTTCAATCTTTTCCTCGACTTGGTTTTGGGGGGTGGTGGGGAGATAGTGGGTTTAGGGATTTACGTTGTTTGGATTAGGGTTGGGGGAATTCGTGGGGGTTATTATTTGGTTTTGTGCTTCTAGGGTTTGTTTGATCTGGGTCTTGGGTGATTTTTAGGTTTTTTGATTTTTTTAATGGTTGACTTGGTAGGGGGTTTTAGGAGGCTGTTCGCGTTGAAGAGTTTCATTGCAGGATTTGTGCTGAAGCTAATTGCTTGACTTTACTGCTGTAACTTTCCCATTATGGTATTCATCTTTCTTTGGTTATGTTGGACTGAGATTGATTGTTTATGACAAGTCCTATGTTTTATTACAGACCATATACAAAGTCATTAGGAGCTGGGCAACCAAGAAGTTTATGACCGGGTGGTGGGTAATGTTTGTGGTTTCTTTTAGTGATTGTTGTTGATCAGTTTTGTGTTAGTTGAGATCTGGAATTTCCTGAGTTCTCGGAACTGATGCAATGGAGAGCAATTTGAGGTTTGATAAGGATTTTGGGCTCTTTTAAGATACTTTCAAGTTGCTCGCTTGTTATAATTTTGCTGAACTTGTAGATACAAAACAAAAAGTATGACAGTATGAGGGACAGGTCGATATGATCTTGTAGACGCACGACATGAAGCCATAACTGTTTCAGTTTAAAAGATGGATGTTATGAAATATTGAGATTAATCGTGAATCATAAAGCTGGCTCCTCTTTTTGAATTCATCGCAGTGTCATCCTTTTTCCCATCTTAATCACATTTTACATAACATGGTGGTTCATTTGCTTCGTGGATGGCTTCTTCTCTCCAATTTATTCTGGGCTCGGGATCAATATATTTGGTAATAATTTCATTCTTCTGCTGCTATTTGTGTGCTCAGCTTGAACTATCATTATTTTCCTTTTTAGCACGTCCTTTTTTTTACGTGTGGATTATGCTTCATACTCAATTGTAACATTCTCTTTGGCATTACCAAAGTCCGAAGTTAGCAGATGCTCACTCATGGAGGGTTTTATTCTTGTCTCAATAGGAGTATGTCAGAAAGCTACCATAGGAGAGCTTTGATTTTTACATATGTTTCGGCATAGTTGTGACAGATGTTGTCTTATGCATGTTCCATCAATAAAATTCTATTGCCTTTAACAGGCCTTGGGTTCGTGACATCAATAACATTCATTTTTCTGGTCGGGGTCTTCATGTCATCGTGGCTGGGTGCATCTGTCCTTAGCATAGGGGAGTGGTTTATTAAACGGATGCCCTTTATCCGGCATATTTATAATGCCTCCAAGCAAATCAGTTCTGCTATATCACCAGGTGCTCTTTTAGATGGTCCTCTCTCTTTTGCACTTCCAATCAGGCTTAACAGAGATCATTGACAAGTTTTTTTTGTTTTATCAATTCCCATTTCAGATCAAAACACCCAGGCATTCAAAGAGGTTGCCATCATTAGACATCCTCGTGTTGGTGAATATGCTTTTGGGTTCATCACGTCATGTGTCGTTCTTCAGGTCTGATATTCTTCTTTCATCTTGGCTGCGGTTAATCTTAAGTACTACCTGGCTTTGTGGCATCTTTCTTCACTAGTGTTGGACTACCCGACTTGTGGCTGCTTTCTTCTCTAGTGTTGGAAATACTTGAGTCGTCCTTACTATTTTCTTTAAGCATATGCTCCTTTTACAAGTGAACTGGGTTTTTGTGGAAAATTCTTATTCATGCGCGTAGCTTGTCATACTTTCTGATTTAGGGCGAGTATCTGAAAGGTTGATTTGTTCCCAGTGGTTCTTTTGTTGATAAACATTATGATATGACTGTGGTGTTATGGCATTTCAATAGCATTGTTAGATGAAGGCCTTTTTTTTAGATAGGGCAGTGCCAGGGAAATGGAGGCACTTTGTAACCTTGGAGAACCCATTTGTTTGCTTTATTTGTGTAGAACTATCACGGGGAGGAAGAGCTATGTTGTGTTTATGTCCCGACGAATCATCTCTATATCGGGGACATCTTCCTGGTCAACTCCAAAGATGTCATCAGACCAAATCTCTCTGTCCGAGAAGGGATTGGTGAGGATACTTTTGAGCTGCGTTGATTCTTCATTTCTCAAAGAGTGTCATTTGCCCCTTTTGCTTGTACAATCATTTGTGGACTTTGGATGCTTATGGCACCTTGCTCCCTTTTGAATTACAGAGATTGTGGTTTCGGGAGGGATGGCGATGCCGCAGATCCTCTCCACCCTGGATGCCCAGGTTCTGCCCGAAACGAGTAGATCTCCCAACAGAACGTGAAGGAAAAGAGGTCAGGGCACACCTCGCATGAGGGATTATTCAAATTTACTTTTTATTATATTTCTTGAAACATCTCCTTTGCAAGTGAGATATAAGATCAAGAGTTGCGTCGAAGCCGCTGAATATCATATTGTGATTTTTTTAGGATTTTGACCAATGATGTATTAGAATATTAGGACATTAGCCGGTTATCTACAGATGTGAGTTGAATAGTCATGACTTAAAGGATTTTTTTAATTTTTATTTTGAGTTGATGTGATTAAATTTTAATGTGGTGGGTTGTTTGGTTTGATGTTCTTTTCCAATAATTTATTTGGCAGTTTTCTAATTTCATAAAACTTAATTTGACAAAGGTAAGTATATCCACTATTTTATTTACAGTTTAATCCCACTTTAATCTAAAAAATTATTATTTATTCTATTCAATTGGCATTCTGATGAAAACGTCTAAATGTTTATTATTTATCGAAGAAGTATTTTCTGAATATGAAATTATTTGGGTGGTAACATGGTATTATCATTGTATTTGATTCTCAAGTCAAATTTCTAGGCTAAATCATATATTGATACCTAAATCTATTATTACATATTTGGTTAAAATTTTTATTAAAAAAACATATTTTAATCAAAATCTCTAAAGATAATAAAAGCATATTTATTCAACACTACTAAGTAGTACCGGATGGAAATTATAATAATTTTTAAAAATAAATTCCTTAATTATCTTTAAAGAAGTTTTATAAAATTTTGAAACTTTCACCAGCAATAATTAGAAAAATATATATTTTCTAATTGTGATATAAATATATTTTTAAGTAGATTATTATATTATTTATAAGTCAAATCATGGAGTTTTCACCATTTGTTTTTGAGATTTGGGAGTTAATTTGGGGTTAATTTGGTGAAGACGACGGAGGCTATTAAATTACACGTGGAAAACCAAGCGATAAAATCAAGATAACAAATTACGTCTTTGTCATTTGGTCGTATTTATATACATATTTGAATTTTTAGTTCAGTGAAATAAGTTTAAAGCTAATTTTACTCCCTTATATATAAAAAATTTTAAGAAGTCTGAAAATTTCTACTATTCATGGACTTTGGCGATTCAGCCTTGTCAATAGCATGAAAACAATAATAATATTACAATATAAACTAAAAAAATTTCTAATTTTGATATTATCGTTTCTTTTTATGTTACTGTCTTCCTTTCTACACTTGTTTGGTACTTGTATCCTTTTGTGCTGATGGAGGCAGTGGTATTCCGCTGCTCTGGTATGTCTGGCTCTGAAATGCTAATTGCCTGAACCTACTCAGATCGTTATTGTACTGGCTCGTGTTGTATTCCGAGTTTAAGCTTTCCTGAGAGCTCCCGACACTGCGTGCGTTGGCCTTTGTCCCTTCTATGAGTTCGCCTGCTGACATGTTCCCTTCTAAGACGCGAACAATCTGACCCCCCGTGATGTTTGAAATGTTTAGTTAGATCTTGTCAGATGGATCAAGCTCACGAAAAACAGTAATTCATACCTGACTCATTTTCGGCCGATATTTTGCAGAATATCGCACGCTCGTGGTAGCACAGGCAACCATTCGAAGCATCTCATGAGGATCATAATCATTTTGCAGCCGTGGATCTACTAAGGCATCGAATTTCTCGTCCTCTACGGCCTGTGCGAGATACGGCTTCGCCTGTCATTTGTGTACAAGGAAATGAGGTTTAGCTGGAAAACAATCCAAGTGTAATTCACGATTTTGGGAATGAAACCAGTAGGGGCTCACCCAGTCTACCAAGCTTTCACCCATATTTTCTGTCGAAATCAAAGGTTTCCGCCCAGTGATCAGCTCTAGCAGCACAACTCCAAAAGAATAAACATCCGATTTCTCCGTCAGTTTTCCGCTGGATGCATACTCTGGTGCAAGGTATCTGAAATCTCCAGAAAGCATTCGGTTCAATGCAGCCATCAGAAGAATTCACGAGCCTTCATCCATAATCCGGCTTACACTCACCCAAATGTTCCCATCACTCGAGTCGAGATGTGAGTGTTTCCATCTGAACAGAACTTAGCGAGTCCAAAATCTGCAACCTTCAACAGAAAAAACCTACGTCAGTTCTCCCACGGCCTGCTTCCGTTCTTCGAATGAATACAGTCATTTTACCTTCGCTTCGAACCTGTAGTCTAAAAGAATGTTTGCAGCCTTTATGTCTCGGTGTATTATCGTAGGATAACCTGCAGATGAACGAAATGAATCCTCAATGGAATGAAAAATCGAATAAATGGTGATCAAGATGACTGCCTACTTACAATCCTCATGAAGATAGGCTAATCCTCTTGCAGATCCTAAAGCAATCCTCAATCTCTTCGGCCAATCCAAGGCCTCTCCACCCTTTCCTGTATATCATAACGTTCATATCAACTTTCTTATCAGAAGAAGTTACGTAAATGCTCGGGGCTTATTACCATGCAGGTGGAAATGCAGGGTGTCGTTCGGAAGAAATTCGTAAATGAGTAGCCGATGAGGTCCGGTGATGCAGTACCCAACCAAGGACACCAGATGCTTATGATGTACCCGGCCGATTATTTCTACTTCAGCATGGAATTCGGGCTCGCCTTGTCCGCTCCCAGCTTTCAGCTGCTTTATGGCCACTACTTCCCCATTGGGGAGGACCCCTTTATGCACATATCCGAATCCGCCTTGTCCTAGAAGGTTGGCTTCCGAGAATCCGTCGGTCGCCTGACTAAGCTCCTCCAATGTGAAGCTGTTCTTCAACATGTTGAGGCCAACACCAGGGAATGCATGAGGGTACGAATCAGAGCCACTGCTGTCGATTGGGATATTACCGTAGGGCATTGGCGGCCGGTGGGAGTAGACCGCATTTGTGGCTGAATAATTTGGCAGATAAGAAAGATGAACGAACATCCTTGCCAATCAAGAATCATAAAGAACAACAAAATCGACAAAGGTTTAACCTCTATCATGTCCTCGATTCATTGCCGGCGGATAGCCACTGCTTCCCCCGCCACTGTTTCTCCTCCTCTTCTTCCAGCAACAGAAAAATAATAACCCAAATATCACCAATGCTGCCGCCAGAGAGCCAATGACCGCAATCAAGATTGCGGTGCTATTTGAAGAAGATGACGATGACGATGAACTTGATGGTGGTGACATATTGGCAGGTGGCGACCGACCAGCTGTAGACGGAGGAGGTGGTGAGATGGAGGCTGGCGGTGGAGGAGGTGGTGGTGACCATGATGGGAGAGGTGTCGTCGGAGTGGCAGGGGAAGCCGGTGTAGGAAGCGTTGGAGAGGGAACTGATGGAGCCAGAGGGGGTGGCGGAGAAGATGCGGGTGTCGTCGAAGGAGGTGGCGGAGAGGATGATGGTGGGACAGGGGTCGGCACAGTGGGTGGCGGTTGAGGAGCAGGGGGTGGATTCTGTGGAGACGGTTGCGTCGGGGGTGGAAAAGAAGGCGGAGGCAATGCAGGTACAGGCGGAGGTGCAGGAGGTGACGGTGGGGGAGTCGAAGGCGGCAGGGCAGGGGGTGGGTTGGGAGGCGGTCCTTGCTGCGGCGGCGGTAACAGGGCAGGCGGAGGCGAGGACTGGTCATTGCTCGGTGATGGCGGGGTCGCGTCTTTCGGCGGAGACGTGGTCGTCATTGCCAGAGTAAAGGGCGGGTAAAGTTACTCATGCAAAACAAACAGTTCCCCCCCTCGCCTCCATGAAAGAACGAGACGACACTTCATGTTGTTTTCCTTCGTTTCCAACCCCGATCACAGACAGCATGTCCAAAACGGAGAATAAAACTCCGAAACAAATGCGTTTTTCTTTCTTTGTTGCTCTTTTGGTGCGTGTGGAGGTGGTTCTCTATCAGGAGCGGAGGGATCGGATCTACCCCCATTGTTCTACGCGAGGGCGCCCGTATGATTCCTACAGAGAGTAATCTTCATATCTTTGCAAAAGTTATTTATCCCCTGGGAGTTACTAAAACTATTATTATTATTATTACATCATGTTCACGAAAGAACAGAAAGACATGGGTTTTGCCTTATTCTCGTGTTGGTTTGCCCTGCCCGCTTATTTTGTGTCATCTGGTCGTTATCAGAGATAGATAGCTTGTTGACAACCGCCAAGATCAACCCATCAACTTTCTCCTCATCCCCACACCGACAGTCCCACCAAGTTCCCGTCTTTCATCTCATCCTTCACCCATTGACCCCCTCCCCCGCGGAATCTTTCTCCCCTCCCGGAGATGCAGCAGAGGTTCCAGGATCAGCAGCAGCGGCGAGCCAAGGGGAGGCCTGACAATGTCCACGGTTACGCCCAGTTCGGCGACTTACCTTCCCTCCAGAGGTTGCTTAAGGATAGCCCTTTCCTCGTCAATGAGCGGAACCCCGTGGTATTGTATTCGGTTGGAATCTGATGGGAAGGACTGGACCTTTTTGTTCTCGATGTTTGAGTTTTGGGGTGATGTGATTTGGGTTTGACGGTTTTGGGACTTAGGATTGATTGCATGACGCAAATGGAATACTGGGTGCTGGTTATTGATTGGGATCTCGATGGTCATCGGAGCCAATTATTTGGATCCGTAGAACCGGGGAAATGTAACTGGGCTGGTTAACATGCGGTCTTGGGTTCTCCATCTGGCCGATTTAGGGTTCTGATGTAGAATTCTGAGATTTATTTGCTGTTGGATGTATGCACTTACCTCCAGAACATTAAGCTAGATATATACACCTGAGTCATGCCCGCAAGGCTTGCTTAAAATGCACCAGGAGTGTGGTGGACAATGGTGGATTAATGGGTATTGGTGAATGTTTGGGAGGCTCGATGCTTATGGTTTCCGTGAATATGATTCTTCAAGTGAGCTATTATACAGGTAGCTTTCCTAACTGCCTTTTTCGACAGGAGGATGTCTCTTTTGGTTTGTCTAGAACCGGAAGGGAGGGGGGGGGAATGAGTAGGGCTTATGCTTTTGGAAGTCAGCACACCTTGATATCTTTGCTTGTGGTCCTGGTTATTATCCACTTATTTTAATTGTGTAGATGGCCCAGACACCGTTACACGTAGCAGCTGGTTACAACCGGGTTGATGTGATGGAGTTCCTCCTTGGATGGAAGGGTCCAGAGAAAGTTGAATTAGAAGCCAAGAATATGGTAAACTGTATTTCTCTTCCAATCAAAGTTGATGCAAAGGTTTTGAAAGTATGTACAGTTTTTATTTCTATCACCTGTCTTTGTCTTACATGGTTTATCTTGCTTGGAAATCTGCAGTATGGGGAGACACCATTGCACATGGCAGCCAAGAACGGGTGTGCTGATGCTGCTTGGTTGCTTCTTTCTCATGGTGCTCTTATTGAAGCCAGAGCCAATGTCCTAATTCCTTTTACCTGTTTGTTCATTTCCTGGAACTTACTGAATCAGGGATCGGGCAACTAATAGTTCCATTGTTCACTGATGCTTCTTCCTGTAGAATGGAATGACCCCACTACACTTGGCTGTTTGGAATTCCCTGCACTCGGAAAACTGCCGTACTGTTCAGGTTCTGCTTGATTCCAATGCCGACTGCTCTGCCGAAGACAACGTAACGTTCAATGCCCAAATCAGTGTATATTCTATGTGCCTGATTGGTAATCTCAGGGCTTTGTATCGTTTACTGATGAGAGACCTTTTTTTGCAGGAGAAGATGACTCCTCTAAATCATCTCTCGCATGGCCCAGCGAGTGAGAAGTTGCGAGGATTATTGCTTGCACATCTTGAAGAGCAGAGGAAGAGAAAGGCCCTCCAGGCATGCCATGAAACCAAGTCAAAGATGGAAGAACTTGAGAAAGAGCTGTCAAATATAGTTGGCCTGAATGAGTTGAAAGTGCAGTTGCGGAAATGGGCAAAGGGCATGCTTTTGGATCAGAGACGTCAAGCCCTCGGTTTGAAAGTGGGCAATAGAAGGCTTCCGCACATGGCCTTCCTTGGTAACCCTGGGACAGGTAACCATTGCTTGGTGGATGTGATGCCGTTCACACGTCTCGGTACCTTGTTATGCCCAGATTTCGATATCGGTTATCATGATCTGACAGGAAAGACAATGGTCGCGAGAATCCTCGGGAAATTGCTTAAAATGGTAGGAGTTTTACCAACAGATCAGGTCACAGAAGTTCAACGGACTGATTTAGTTGGAGAATTCGTCGGACACACTGGACCGAAGACTAGGAGGAAGGTAAATCCTGCTCACTTGAAATTATGTCGATCCACTAGAAAGATTAGATTAAATGCGGCCCTTATCACCGATTTCTCTGTCGATGAAGATCAAAGAAGCCGAGGGGGGCATTCTGTTTGTGGATGAAGCCTATCGTTTGATACCAATGCAGAAGTCGGATGACAAGGACTACGGATTAGAAGCATTGGAGGAGATTATGTCTGTAATGGACAGCGGGAGCGTAATTGTCATATTTGCTGGGTATAGTGAACCGATGAAGCGTGTGATCACTTCCAATGAGGGATTTTACCGAAGGGTAACCAAGTTATTCACTTTTGAAGATTTCACATCAGATGACCTTGCCAAGATCCTCCATATCAAGATGAACAATCAGGGAGAAAGCAGCTCACTTTACGGGTTCAGACTCCATGACTCCTGCGGGGAGGTTGAAGTAGCAGCTTTGATACAGAGAGAAACGACAGAGAAGCAGCGACGCGAGATGAATGGAGGATTGGTTGAAACAGCGCTGATAAATGCCAGGGAAAACTTGGATCTCCGGCTCGATTTCGACTGCCTAGACACGGAGGAACTCCGGACGATAACCTTACAGGATCTAGAAGCAGGGCTTCGACTTCTGTCGAAGTGACCAGGTTCAGTCCATTCGTTTATTGGTTCGCTGCACGGCAAGGACGCTTCATAACATGTCGAGGTGAATTGTTTTAAATTTCTAGGGGGCGCCGTCCTTATTGTTTGAAGAAATCTTAAATCGCCAAGAACAATAGTTTGGTAAAAACCAGCCGTCCGTAACATCCAGTGTGATTCTGTCGGTAAAACAGAATGATTCCTTGAGACCTTGTAGCTTTGTCTCTCATCCGCTTTGTTGAGGGTACTTATCCTGAGTGTGTGAGCTCGACCGAGGATGACAAGACTACTCCAGAACGCCCCGGTCATTGTAGACGATCAAGAAGATGGTTGAACTCCAGGATGGCGTTGCTGCATGTTTCCTACTTAAAAATCTACGTCACATTCCTCGGATTAAAATTGGGCTTATGGAGACGGGGTCCATAAATAGACTTAGGCCTAACTTTTATCATGGCTCAACACCATCGCTTGGTTTCACTAAGAAGATTTTAGTCCATTGGCTTCGTTCCGAGCTTCCTCATTTCTCTTGAAGAGCGCAATAGTCTTTAATTCATCCAAGCAAGGAATTTGAGAAGACAAGGAGGGTTCGTCGTAATACCAACATTCGTCCGGAGGAAAACAATAGTCTTCAACTCGTTCCAGTGAAGAACGTGAACAATCGTGTCTACTTCGATAATAGTTGGGTATAGACAAACGAGCAACACATTGAAGATGATTGTTAGTTGAAGACTGTCAATCAAAGTATGATTTAGTCGCAGGAAGGTTTGGTAGAAGTTTGGTTTAGTCGAAGCATGTCAAAGGCAAACAAGTATTAACGTCGAGGTTACGTCAAGTCGAAGTCTTTCCTAAGGCTGAAGAGGAAACATCGTCAGACTACATTCGACTAAAAGAAGAATGCCGTTATATGTATTTGACACGTGAAAAAGATGTGGAGATGGTTATGAGACGGTTAGCTTTGGATAAGATCAATTATTGGTATAAATAATAGAAGTCTTTCTTGTAATAAGACACGATAATTATTCTAAGACTCTGAAGGCTTGTTTACTTTATTGCTTTGTTTATTCTACAATACTGAAAGTATGTTCTTTCATTAATTCAATGTAGTTTCATTTTCTACTCTTATTTCACTTTTTATCGGCGATTACAGTTTATTTTTTTATTATTTTACGTCCTTATCGCAACGTGTTATTCACCGCAAATCAGTAGAAAGGCAAGAAGAATACATGTTATAATATTTGACCCGATCAAGGAGAAAAATATGCAACTCCATAACGGTCGATATGACGTGACTCGAACGCTTACGTGGAGTTTGATCTAAGAATGAACTATGTAAAGGACCGTGCATGATCCCGTATGTTGGGTATTTGAGACTTAGATGAATAACTCGGAGCTTTGTTCCAACTTGCCGTGGTCCCCAAAAAGAATTCACTTTTTACTGTTGTTTGGAAACATATTCCCAAAACACCGCTTCTCCTCCGATTCCTTTCCCTTCTGTTTCATTTCCCAAAATCTAGCATCTCAAGACTCACGGTCTTTTAATTTTATCCTTCGAGATAGTTAGAAAAATTACTCTTAAGCGGCTATGATACCAATAAACATCATGAAGATTAGCGACGCAAATCAACTCCCAAAAGAGTTAGATATCAGCATGCTAGATATTCTTCAGACAAGTCAGGAATCGAACTTAAGAGGTTTTTTCCAATTGTCTCTGTCGTCGGCGATCCACCAACCTTAAATACTCGTTTGAGTATTTTGAACTTGCCGTAAATCCGAGATTGGACTTACCTTCAAGGAAATATTCCTCGAATTCACTCTGTACTAGAGTCAGTTCCTCTAATTTCTTAGAATAACTCTCTATCAACTTTGATAACTGGGTTATCTGCGCGGATAGATTTTCCAGGCGATCTACTACCATATTAAGAAGTCCTGTAGTAGAATCCTTGCCCACCCCGTGATCCAAATGGAGTAATTCAGGATTAGGGCAATCAGTCATAAGAATGACCCGCGCACTGCACCACTTCAATCTCTTGATTAAAGTCTTCTCTCAAAACATAAACAACTTAAAAGATGCTTATCATACCTTACTCCAGTGGGTAGCTTCGGGTTCACCAAACTTCCGCAACTTCTTGGAACTCAAGAGACGCTCACTTCTCAATTCTGAGAATTCTGTGAGAGGGAGAGGCTCTTCTGTGTCTTTCAAATGCCCTTATCACGAGGGCCTTTTATAGACACTCCTCATCCAGACACAAGGCTTGGTCATAAAAACCTTTTCTTCAAGGTTTCGATACGCTGATCTAACCTTAAGTTAGTTTTAATCAATTCTGATTAATTCTAACTCCCCTTGGTTCCTTAAGGTATTGTTGTTGGAGGACAATCAAAGAAATCTTACTCAGAGAGATGTGAGAGAAAATTTCTCTATTCAGATTGCCTCCCCAAATGAAGTAGAGGGTTGTGAAATATATACACAAACAAGCCGGTACCTATGCACTGTTTGCCAGCTCAAAAGTAAAAGAATCTACTTTGCAAAAGCTTACAAAAGCTAACTAGACTACAAAAATGCCTAGTCTATCTCTATATAATTTTCTTCTCCCGTCTACATCGGTGCTTTCTCTTGGGAGATTCCTTCCTCTCTGGCATGTGATGTCTTGCCAGTTCCTTCAGAGAGTCCTCCAAAACTTTGAGCTCTCTCGTCATCTTGCTTGAATCGCTGCGCCAAGGATTTGTCGGTGTAGTCAGCGATCTTAGTCCATACCTCGAAGGTATCTGTCCGAAGACATAATTCAGAGTTCTCCCTCTTCCAGAAACTATCTAGAAGATCTAGAACTCTCTCCCATCCCCTTTCTCCTGCCTGCTCATCTGCATAGCTGAGATAGGAACGAAGAATCGTGACAGTCGTCATCCCGTCACTGAGCACATAGTATAATTCATTTTTGGCCAATACGTGCTCTAACACATCTTTCAGAAACTCAACCTTAATGGCCTTTCTTACAGTTTTATCCTTGTAATACTTGCGCTATAAACCCCTCTGATCGAGGTCCTGTCGTTGAGGTTCAATAAGATGCCTACTTTCACTAGGATGGAGGTCCCATACTTGCATATTTGGAAGTATTACCTTTCCATACTGCTCATGGTCCTCTTCCTCCAGCATAGTGCTAGTAATCAGCGCCGTGGCATATCTTGAACCATAACCAAGGCACCCGAGTATGAACTTCACCAATGCAGGCAGCTGATTTAGATGCTCTGGTTCTGATCTATCGATCTCCAGAATATCAACAAACGCAGCATATAAATAAGGTAAAGCAACTCCCACCATACTTGAATTAATCCTCAAGGATGGCCACTTCTCCGAAATCCAGTGTAGATACGGTTGAAGTACAGAGTTCTCCTCCAGTGAGGACTCTCTCATGTCCACATTTACCTTCAGATTTTCATAATCTTTGACTTCTAGAGGTAAAATAGACATAGTGGTTGTGAGAATTTGCTGTCTATCCCTTACGGATTTTGACAGTTCTTCTCCATCTGCAGCCTTGTAAGTTAACTTGGCCTCCAGATCTTTGATGTACTCAATCGCTTTTGTTGCGAAAAACTTAATCTGGGCTTGACAATTATTTTTAATACCTCCCATAAGTCCTCCACAAACAACAGTGGCATCCCAAGATAGAGATCCATCCTCGAAAGAGTCCAAATCAAAAAACCAAGATCCATCAGGATCTTCATGACTTTTGTCATCGTGAGCTTGCTCACCAGGTTCAACCGAACCCTTTTTAGGAATTACTTCTTCAAGGTTTACCTGAGTTTTAGGATTACCTTCTTCGAGCATTGTCGGTATCTCGTACTTGAAATACTCGTCGTACTCCATGTCAACCACATCTTCAGGTTGTTCTACCTTTTGAATTGGCTCGCCAATGAAAGCTTTGAATTTAGCTTCCTCCTCAGCATACTCATTCTCAACTTGTTCTTTCTGTTCCTTCTGGCTCTGTAATAAAGCCTTGTAGGACTTAACAGCTTGGTTGATTGAAATTTTCTGCTCTTTAGCCAGGTGATTTCTGCAGTAATTGAACTTCTCCGTTGTTAACGGGAACCACCAAGGTTCTTCAACCTTACCGTCCTTCTCAGGACCAGAGACTTTAAGCTTCTTCGCTTTTCTCTTCTTTTTGGTTTCTCTTTGGGTTTCAGCCTGAGCTTCTTCCTTCAGATCCGTCATCTTTGCTTTTCCTTCAGAGCTACCTCCTCAGGATCAGCCATATTCCCTTGAAGATCTTTCTTCACGTTTCCTTTGGGATTCCCCTTAGGACCCGTCACTCCCTTCTGGGAATTTTTCTCTGCTTTCCCTGTGGGATTGGTTGTTACCTTTTCCTTAGGTTCAGCCATTCTCTTCTGAGAATCATCTTTAGTCTTTCCTTTGGAGTTAGCAGCAGCTTTCTCCTTAAGGTCGACCATCTCCTCCTAGATATCTGTTTCCGCCTTTCTCTTAGAATTAGCTTTTGCCTTTTCCTTGAGATCAGCCACACCCTTCTGGGTATTCGCAGCTTTTAGCTTGTTAGGACATTCGAATGATCATTGTCCAGGTCACTTGCACTGCCAACACAAGACTGATTTCGTTCCAGAATTGGAACCAGCATCACTATGCTCACTATCTCTCTTAGGATTAGGACATACCTTCTTGGAGTGTCCCTCATGTTTGCACTTCAGCAGATCTTCTTCTTTGCTGCGGGATCCATTTGCAAGTTCTCTAGAGAGAGAGTCAGCTATTATGTTTTTGTCTGACGAGATATACTCGACATTGTATTTATAATAGATAAACCATTCTTGCAACCTCAAGAGTCTAGTTTGCCTAGCCTCCTTGAGATTCATACTCATAAACCTTTTTACATAGGTCGAGTCAGAACGCACTAAGAACTTCTTTGGTGCCAAAAAGATGAAAAAGGCTTTTATTCCATTTTTTAAAGCCAATACTTCTTTTTCATGTATCGGGTACCGGAGTTCATACTCCTTAAAACTTCCCGACCAATACTTACAAACTGGTTCCGGCTTACGTCCTCTAATTTTAAGGACTGCTCCCCAAAATTCGTTCGAAGCATCTACTTCCAGGACTAACTCATCTTTATCAGATGGTAATGAGAGTTGAGGTAAATTTTTAACCTTACTCTTAATCCTCTGAATTGCATGAGTATCCTCATCTTCCCATATCCAAGGATTCACAGAAGATGTTTTCTTTGAAATCCTTCCCAGATCTCGGGAAAGATCTTTCACAAACTTTCTTGCATAGTTAACAAATCCACAAAATCTTTGAACTTGTTTTCTATCCTCAAGTCTATCAGGAAAATCGACTATTTTTTCAGTAATATGACTTTGCAGTTTAATTTTACCCTGCTCAATCTCCATGCCTAGAAAATTAACCGATTCTCGAAACCATTCTATCTTTCTTTCTAATAGAATCATGCCCTCATGTCGGAAGACGTCAGTCACCTTATCAAGGTGCCTCATGTGGTCGTCTTCAGTCTGACTGTAGACTAACACATCGTCTATGTAGACCACACAAAATTTTCGGACTTGCTTGAACGCATTATCCATTTTGCGCTGAAACACGCCTGGAGCATTCTTCAAGCCGAACGACATCACCAGCCATTCAAACATTCCTTGTGGAGCATTGAAGGCAGTTAGAGGAACCGAATCTTCCTCCATTTTGACTTGCCAGTATCCACTTTTCAAGTCAAATTTAGAGAAGAACTTTGGTTGGCTTAAACTAACTCCATCAATTAAATCTCCCGCAGTGGGAATCTTATAGCCATCGTCTTTTGTAGATTTGTTAAGCTGACGATAATCTATAACCATTCGTGCTTTACCTCGCACCTGCTCGGCATGGTTAATTACCATAAAGGCAGGACTAGAATGTGGACTATAACTGTTCCTAAATAAGTCTTTCTCAAGCAACTCATGAATTTGTTTGTCAAATTTCTCAACCATTTCAGCCGTATACGTAATGTTTCTGGCTCTTATAATGGTTTCGGGATCCTTTAATTCGAGTCTAGCCTTTAGGCCACTACGACTCCACAATTTTAATGGATCCTCACTAAAATTGTCGGCAAGTTTTACCAAAAACTTATCCCATTTTGTTCCGGTTAACTTTACTGCCCTGCACACTTCTTGTTTCGGAAACAAGTCGTCATACCAGTTGGAACTTCTGGTATTCGTCGGAGAAAACAGGGTTTGTTCCCACGAATCGGTTTGTTCCCACAGTTTGTTCCCACGAATCGTTCTCATCTAACCGTATATCACCACGCTGAGCTCGCACTCTGAAAGCTCTTTCACATGGCGAATTACCACAGTATTCTGTCCGTTTTACCGGATAGAAGCCAAACTTCAATCGTAACTTTGGTGCCTGGAGAATACTAATTTTCACCCCACCTATGGACACATGATGGACATCCTGCACAAAAGGGAGGTTTTCCTTTTGTCCTTTTAGAAAAGCATTACCAATTATGATGTCTGCCTCTAATAAAGGATGGGCCAGGATCTCTTTTATGATGAACTGTTGTCCACCAATAAAGACAGGCACATTATTGGCCTGATGGCTGACTATTGTCACCATTCCATCTACATTTACCATATGGATAGGTTTCTGCAGTGGTTTCTATCACTCATCTGGTAGTGCATTGAGTCTAGCCCAACTTATGCTACACCCAGTGTCTATCAAAGTATCCAGAGAATACTCATAATATCCAGGAAACTTGAAAGTTAGAGCTACATATGTGCTCAATTCTTCCTTCCGGACACTAAACCCAATATTCTTAAGTACTTCCTGGGATGGTTCTATCATCCTCCAGATTTCGTCTATTGGTATAGACCTCTGCTCGGCTATTTGCTCAATAACCTTATAAACTTCAGGAATACTGGACAAAAAGTTATCCGGATAGGTAACCCTTATCATCCGTATTGATTCCTCTCTTGTTTGATCTACTGGATCCTCATAGACTAGTAGTGACACATGTCTATATCCCACGATTCTACCGTATGTTGAGACGGGGTTCTCGAATCTGTAGATCTTCGAGACATTTCTTCTATTAGTGGTGGAGCAGATGCTTCTGCTGGTCGGGACAAAATTATGTCCTCTCCCACATCACTAGCTCTAGAAGAAACATCAGAGAGCGTATGTAATCTTGGCTCTCTCAGGAGTGGCATCCTCACAGGCAGATGCCTGTCAGCTCTAAAACTATCTCTAGACGGTTCACCCAACATTAAAGTAATCTCGTTACCTTTCTGTCGGATATTAGCAGCACTAATCGGTCTAGAGCTACTACCAGGCTCAGTCATCACCCAATTTCCTGGACAGGTTAACTCCAATGGGTTTACCTCTCGCCTATGAAATTGTTGGTAGTTATTATGACCTTCCTCGAACAACTCAATGAGTCTTGAGATGTTCCTCACAACAGGACTAGTGGTATTTACCAATCGGTAAATCACTCTAGTGTGATACGCCAAAAACTTGGCCTGGGAATTCATTCTATCCATATTCATTGATTTTATCTTTAAGGTCAATGAATTTCCCAAACATCGATCGTTCAGGGCCATCATCATGAAATTTGGATGGACTTGGAACCATACAGGGCCGTGTGCAAGGTTGGCATGTATACCCGATATTAGCTGATCTCTGAACTCTCGCCATCGTTTATCGATCACGGCTGCTACCACAGGACTATCCGCTGGAAGATGAAATAGCGGAATCAATCCTACCTGGATTAACCCAATGTGTATATAATTATATACACCTCTCGCACGTTGCATGGTTTCCCTAATGCGTTGTACGTTGAGTAATGGGATATCCAACGTCTCAAGTTCCGTGCTTGTAACTTGAGCAGTTGCCTCTGTTTGTGAGATGTCTATTATTGATCTAAAATTGAATCTTGATACATTATAGACTTCTCTCACGTTGACATTGGACAACCTCCATTCCAGAACTGACTGGGATGGATCTTCGTACTGGTGGGATTCCTCCAGTACCTGATTCGATGCTTCCAAAGGAACCATCTCATCACCATCTCCATTTTGCTCTGCTCTCATCATGAACAGATGCATTTTCCAGAGATCAGAATCTTCTTCCGAGTCTGTATCATAATTTGATACTACCTCGTAGATAGATTCTACTTCCGAGTCTAAATCAGAAATATCCTGCTCATCTATTGGTTCATAAGCTAGGATTTCTTCCTCATGACTCCTGTCATCCAGAAACACCATTCAGAGTCTTTCTCTCCTTTGGTTCTTCTGAGGACATGTATCCGCTTTGTGGGCTTTTGATCCACAAAACCAGCAACAATTGCAGTTGCTTAACGGCTTCCCCTTTGGACATTTAGGTTCTCTGCCATGCTTAAGCTTAAAGGCTTCGATCCTATCTTTATCCTTTAGGTTAGTCCGTCTCCTTACAAACCTTCTTGGCTTGTAAGCAGGACCTCCTCTTTGTTTTTTCTGAAGGTCTCTCTTTGGCCAAACTTTCCTTTTGTTGTATCCAACAAATTTTTTCTTTTTCGGAAAGTTTCTTGTTCTCACAGATTCTATTTGAGTATCACATCCATACCTTCCAAGTACATACTCAATCTGCGAACAACAGCTCTTGTTTAGGTAGGGCAGCTTCTTAGCTGCTTCCTTAACTTGGAGCTCAGTACATGCCTTCCGCATTGGGTACTTAACCGCCTGAATCTTTCCTCCGAGTCCAGAGACTATCTTTTCCTCACTCAGAAGTAATTCATAGGCCTTTTGCGCAACTTCAGGCCATGGTTCTGGAAGTTTTGCAAAAAAGGTTCCCAATATGAACTGCTGAGAAACTACATCCAGATTGTAATAATACTTCTGGAATTCACATACGTATCTATCAAACCAGCACATATCACAGATCTGTAGTTTTATAAGAGCAGTCAACGATTGCTCTTTTTCCACAGTTTCAGTGGATAACGAAAAGCCACAGAACTCCCGTTTTAATGCATCAGCGATGATTGCTAATACACCATCAACGGTCAATGCCTGATCTATCTTTTCTTTGATGTCAGTATGAGCCACCAAAGACTTCCAATATTTTTGCGCCGTTCCCATGAGAGCTGCAACACATAATTCATAAACTGATCCAGGGGATAATATCCCAGCAGACGCAGTCATTCGAATTAGTGACAACCACTCATCTATCTTTTCAGATACATGCTTTTCACAATCTATGTCCAGAAAAGCACCAGGGGTAATTATAGGCTTTAATACATTATCCCTTAGAACGAACTCTTGTTTAGTTCTATGAGGATAATCGGGCCTGTAAATTTCCCTCTTCGCAGTTACTAGTTCATTAAACGTTCGATTGTCTAAATGAACTGGGGCATCTTCTGCCAGACCTAAGGCTTTCCTTAAGTCTTTTGCCAACTCCCCACTTTGGGAGTTCAAATTTGCATTTCACTTTTGTGCGTCTAAACTGTAGGGAACTACTAACTCTCTGTACATTTCATCCACACTTCTGCCTTGATTCTGTTTGGAATTTCTTCCTCCCAGATTCAACCTTTCGACTGGTTTTCCCGTAGTACTTCCCAGTCCAGAAGTCGCCTCGGCTTCAGGCCTTTTTAAACTTCTTTCTTTCTCCGGTGCGTCTAGCATGTTATTCACTATAGAGCCTACTTCCTTTGCCATTTGGTTTCGACTTTCTAGAGTTTCTGTACTCCCCTGAATTGTTAGCTGAGTTAAAATATCATTTATACCCTTGCTAATTTCAAAATGAGTTAATCTAGACTCTGGAACGAACTCCCGTGATGGAGTCCCAGAAGGATTTTCCGAAGATTTTCCTTCTCCAGCCATATCAAAGACTTAATTGAAAAGTTTTCAAAAATTTTGGGTTTTTTCTTAAAAACAGAAATTGACAGAATTAGGAGCAGGCTTTTGATAATTTGGAAATTTCTACGGTAAAATTCAAATTCTTTTGTTTTCACACTGCACTTTGGAACTAGCCTCGAATAACTCGACAAAGACTCGGGCCATAGGACCATATTCGTTATTACAACATTAAAACGAAGTCTTCTGTAGTCGGGATGGTCTGCAATTCTCTATCCCTTCTCCGTTCTTCCTTGGCTCCGTCGATTCCCTCGACCTCCGACCCACCCTTCAATTCCTTCGCAAAGGGCACTGTGAGGATGGTGACGACGAGGAGGGATTCACTCCCGCCGCCAAGTTCGCGGAGAACAACGCCATCGCTGACTTCATGAGGTTCGAAAGAGGCGGCAGCGCAGGCGGGGACGAAGGCAACAGGGAGCTGCAGACTGCCGTAGTCAGTTACAGGAAGAAGTTCCCCTTGTCGCTCCTCTGGCCATTCCTCCAGGTAATTTGGCTGGGATTCCCTCCTGGGTTCACACCGTGTTGACGAGCGCTGGGTTTTGACGAAAGGTCGCGTCTTTATGATCGTTTCGTAGGTTGATTTGGTGTCGACGATTCACATCGCGGATAAAGAGTACGCCAAATTGACCTAATTGGAATCCCTGTAATTGTCGCTTGCTTAGGATTTTTCCGAGGTTGGGTTCTTTCGTTGGTAATGGAACTTTTCGACGATCCAAATAGAGCTGGGGCTTCATGATTGTGTGCTGTACGAGATGGTGGCAAGCAGGGAGAGCTTAGAGAATAGGAAAACCCTAATCCTGCAAAGAGGCGGCAAAGTTCACGTCCTCGAGGATTCAACATCTTAGGATGCATTCAGCGTCAGAGGGCGGGGATCCTCGCTCTCGATTTCCAGTTGGATTGGCTTGATTATCAGTTAGAGAATTGGTACCATGCCGATCTCGACTTCGAGACCTTCAGTTTCTCCAGGTGTTGTAGGCTGATAGTTGGGGGATGATTTTTAACCTCTCATTTTGTGCGTGTTTGTCGGCATTTCGGTTGATTGTGGTTGAAATTGCTTATTCAGCAAGAGAAAGGTTAAAGCTTCTTCACGTTTGTGAGGGACATGACCCTGAGATCGACCAAGGCCTTGATCCAACTGGCTTCAGTGCGTAACGACCTCGGCCCGTGACGGTCAAAGCTTCTATGGGCTTCGAGGGTGTTGCCATGCCCTTGTCGGCCTTCTTATTCAGGAGCGTCTCCGCTGATTCAGGCAGCCCGACGTCCGAGAGTCCTGAGCTGGAGGCTCTGTCAAGATTTGTTTTGGGTGCTGCGATGAAGGTCTTTTTGTCTAGGCGCCTCACATTTGAGTTAGTCATCAGATCACTCCTTGCTGATTGTCAAGGTCTTCCAATCACTTCCTCATGTGGGGAACTTCACTCTGAAGGTTCAAATTGGTGACGGCCGACGTGGAGGAAAAGTCTGTCATCATCAGCGAGAAAAACAGGGCCGCTGTGAACGCCCTTAGGAGAGCGATAGACGATGGGAACAGGCAAATCGCCATACTCTATGGGGGCGGTCACATGCCGGACTTGTGTGGGAGGCTGAGGGAAGAATTCAACCTCGTTCCGAGTCAAGTCCAGTGGATCACGGCGTGGTCCATCGCCAACGTGAACACAAAATTAACTCAAATCCTCCGCTGCGAAAGATGGCGGAAGTATCTGGATGGCAACTGAACTGGTACCAGAGCCTGGCACTTCTCATCTTCTCGTCCGTGCTCATGATCGGCCTATGGTTCCAGGAACTCTTTTTCTGGACAGCCGTGAGTTGGGCATCTCAAGTGACAACAGAAGTCGCTTTGTACCTGGACAATCTGCAAGCCATGTGATTAAACAAAACGACATTATTTATTAGGCAAACAAAACATTGAAAAGGCCATTGGACCTTCACACGGTAATTCGTTCAGACAAAAATCATTCTTGCCCAGGTTGGAAAATTTCAGGGATAAGGATCAGAAAGAACGACTGATGACAAGTCAGTCCCATGTCGTTCTTGCAAAAGACAACAGAAGCATGGGATATGTTTCTGGTGGGAGATTTTAATCACGAACGTTGAGAAAAGCTTCAATCTATGTAAATAACAAACAAATTGTAAGGATGCAAACAACACCGATGGCCTTAACTTCACCGCACACGAGGCAATCTCTTTAAAGAATTATTTGCCTTCACTATAAAGTTGTAGATGGGGAGTTATATGTAAATATCCCTCCAGGAGTAGAGAAGATAAAAACAAACACGTCGATCTTGCAAAACCGAGTGTTTCAACAAAAAATCTAAAAGGGAAATGGTTATTGGAGTTTTGGAGTTGTGTCAATACACTATTTCATCCACACACTTGTTTAATATGTATATATAAGCTAGCGATAGTTTCAAACAACTTTTGAAGCAAAGAGACATGACCTTCTAATCATTAGAAATCGCTAACTAACCATTGTACATGAGGAGATGCGACCCTTCCTCCATCACTAACAATATAACCTTTTTTCTTGAAAGAATGTGCCACAAATGACAGATGTGACTCATGCACTTTTAGAGCAAACGTCCGTCGACTGTAGATAACTCGGATGTGTCCGTCAGTTCAGAACGATGCGTCCGTCCTTGTCAGATAACTCGAATACATCCGTCGAATTAGACGGATGCATCCATCGCTTGTAAGTGCTTTTTTATATAATAATTTTGAACATTCTAATATCTGATAAAAACTACAACTCAACTGTGTGATCTACATCAATATATACAAAAGTTTCAAAGTCGAATATGGGTCAGAGAATTTAATCGTCATCCTCGTCATCATCATGATGATCACGTGGTGAAGTTGGAGAAGGAGGCGTGTGGATTCCACAGTCCCCCTGCTCCTTACAAAAGAGGAAAAAAAAGTAAAAAGCAGAAGACAATAAAGAACAGAAGGCTGTCCATCCTATCATGGGGTGTCGGGTCGGGAGGAATATTCTTACCCGTGATGTAATAAAAATGGTAATATGCCGCGTGTTAAACGAAGCCAATTTTGACCATATTCAGATAAGGCGCCATGGAATGATTGTTTAGTGTGTGTAATTAAGGAGGAAGAGGAGGAGGAGGAGGGAGAGGGTGGCAGGCCAGGCCAGGACAGCAAATCATTCATTGCCTCAACGACAAAAGTATTGGCAGACATATGCATCCGCATTTATCTTCCTACAAACACGCTTGTCCTTTTTTGGCCTTGCCGTCTCCCCAATTCAATTCCCCTTCAATTCGATTTCAATTCGGATTCATGCAGGGTGTTGAGAAGGATAGCCTGTGTGATCCCCTCCTACTCCCCCATGATCACACCAACGTTGGAGCACAAGCAGATGGTGGGAAGAAGAAGAAGAAGACGACCTGGTTCGATAACAGAGGAGAAGGGTTCCCGGAGATCGACGAGGTTGGGGCTGGAAGCCGCAGGAGTACCTCACGGCTGAACAAGTATGCACTCTGGGGATCCGTCCTGGCTTCCACAAACTCTGTTTTGTTAGGCTATGGTGAGTCCCCCCCCCCCCGGGCGTGATCTCGATGGTTTGGGTTGGACTGGGTTTGGATTCGGATTCAATTGGTTTGCCGATTTGTTTGTTTTAGATATCGGGGTGATGAGTGGGGCGATATTGTACATTAGGGAGGACATGAAGATCAACTCGGCGCAAGTCGAAGTCCTGGTCGGATCCCTCAACGTGGTTTCCCTCCTTGGATCCCTTGCGGCAGGGCGTATATCCGATACCATCGGCAGGCGACTCACGATACTCCTCGCAGCCACCACATTCCTTGCAGGGGCGGTCCTAATGGGCCTGGCGCCTTCTTTCCCGTTCCTCGTGGCTGGCAGGCTGGTTGCTGGAGTTGGGGTCGGTTTTGCCCTGATGATCGCGCCGGTGTATGCTGCAGAGATATCCCCGGCTACGACGCGGGGGCTCATGTCGTCATTGCCGGAGGTGTTCATCAATGTCGGGATTTTATTGGGATACGTCTCAAACTATGTTCTGTCCGGCCTGCCCTCGGACATCAATTGGCGGCTAATGCTTGGGCTGGCTGCATTGCCGGCCATTGTTATTGGGTTCGGGATCATGGCTATGCCGGAGTCACCCAGGTGGATGGTCATGGAAGGCAGACTGGAAGAGGCAAGGCGGGTGCTCATCAAGGTATCAGAGAGCAAGGAAGAAGCAGATTTCCGGCTGTCCGAAATGGTGAATTTCACGTCCTTTGGCCCAGATAAGCACCCAGGCCCTTGCCAGTGGACCGGGCAGGGAGTATGGAAGGAGCTGCTATGGAGCCCGTCCCGGTCAATCCGTAGAATCCTCGTGGCAGCGATCGGGGTCAACTTCTTCATGCAGGCATCGGGGAATGATGCCGTAATATACTACAGCCCAGAGGTATTCAGGGAAGCAGGCATCAGCAACCACAAGCATCTCGTTGGGGTCACGGTTATAATGGGCTTGGTGAAGACCACCTTCGTCCTCATCTCAGCCATGTACCTGGACCGATTCGGCCGGCGGCCACTCCTCCTCATCGGATCGATCGGGATGGCAGTCTCACTATTCGGGCTGGGCCTCGGGTCCAAATTCCTGGAGCTATCGGGGAGCGAGAAGCCAGGGTGGGTGATTGCACTGTGCGTGGTCGCGGTATGCATGGACGTTTCCTTCTTCTCGATAGGGCTGGGGCCTGTAACGTGGGTCTACTCCTCGGAGATATTTCCGACAAGGCTACGGGCCCAGGGGAATAGCCTGGCAATATCGGTGAACAGGCTGGTCAGTGGGGCGGTGGCGATGTCGTTCCTCAGCGTGTCGAAGGAGATAAGCTTCGGCGGGATGTTCCTCGTGCTGTCGGGGATCATGGCTTTGGCCACAGCGTTCTTCTACTTCCGTCTTCCCGAGACGAAAGGCAAGAGCTTGGAGGAGATTGAAGCCCTGTTCGAAGACAAACAATATAGCACAAGAAGAATGGTGAAGGAAAAGGAGACGGTAAGAAGCTGACGCCGTTTGTAGTCGCCGGCCATGTCTTCTAATCTCCCACAAACTCGTAAGATTAGTTCATTCGATCAAGGATGATGTAATGAGCACGTGCGTGATTGCTTCTTTTCTTTGTATGTTTATGAGATTCGACAACACAAAAACTCAAAATTGAAGGATGGGTTTGTCTTTTAGCTGTTGGTTGGTATAATCTCTCTGAAGGAGAGTCGATTAAAGAGAAAGTTGATATATCACTTGGGGAGTCATTTCATTCATGTTGTCTTTGTCTTGTTCCCTTTTGGTTTGGAAGCTCTTTCTTGACTTTTGAGATTCTCACCTTAACCCCTCCACTCTCCTCCTCCTGTTTTGTTACATACATACAATCCCACAATCTATATATAATTTTTAAATGTTGAGATCGTAATTCGAGCCCCTCTCCCTCTTCTAAGACAACCAACTTCAAACTCTCACTTAACCTCGAATTTCTTTATTTATATATCCCGACCAGACCTCTTCTAAGACAACCAACTTCAAACTCTCACTTAGCTTCTTCATCTCTCTTCTTTCTTCAGCCGGAAGATGGACCGCAGATTCAAACTGAGAATCTCCCGCATTTTCCACAACTCCTGTAAGTCCCGGGACGACGTAGCCAACTCCTACCACGACGTCCTCGACAAGTCCCCTCTCCTGTCCCCTTCCGTTCCCGCCCCTGCCAGGCCTCTCCCTCGTCCCTCCATCTGCAATCCCAGGACCCCGCCTTCCCTCCACGTCAACTCCTCCTGCATTATATCCTCCAAGGACGCGTGCCGGAGGACGAGGACGAGGACCAAGGAGAGGCGGCCCGTCGCCCGTTTCACGCATTTCGCTTATAACCCCTTCTATGATCGGAAGGACAATGGAAGAAAGAAGAAAGAGAAGGAGAAGAAGAAGGGCGAAGCGAAGGCGATGCTGATATCCCACGACCGCAATTCCTACAGCAGCGACGACGAAAGAGAGGGGGAGGATGAGGACGAGGACGACAGTAGGACCGTGGAGACACTTTTCTCCTCCAGGAGGAGCCTGTCGTCATCGGAGTCGTCGGAGAACCGCCGGCGGATGATCAGGCGGAGGGAGAGGCAGAGGAGAGGGGGGGAGGTGGCTGGGGGAGTGAAGGGGAGCATGGCGGTGGTGAAGAAGACGATGGATCCGGAGGGGGACTTCAGGAGGTCGATGGTGGAGATGATAATGGAGAGGCAGATATTCGGGGAGGAGGAGCTCCATCGACTACTCCTGTGTTTCCTGTCGTTGAACTCAACCCATCACCACAACATCATCATCCATGTCTTCAAGGAGATCTGGGATGCCCTCTTCTGCATGTAGAACAACTACTACCCAAAATCATCCCTGCCTGTTGTCGTCCGAAGGATATTTGACTTGCATTAATCATATAACTACTACAGTATAATCAACCTCTCTTTCTCTCTCTATCTCTTTCTATCCCTCTCTCTCTCTCTGTGGGTGTGTTGTAAGAATCTCCCATTCCATCCCATCCCATCCCATCGAACCTGATTCCACGTATTTCATTTTGGCATTGTATGACGTACCGATGATAGTGGGAGGATGAAGAAGAAACTGTTTTGTCCTTTTCCCTTTCACGTGTGACAAGATGACACATGCAGAGATAAAAGTCTCCCGTTACTACTACTTCGCCCCCACCCCACCCGACTCTCAAATATTTTTTAAAATTTAAAAAGTGATTTATTAATATTAAAAAAATCCCGTGACAGAATGTCGGAAGAAAACGATAATACAAAATTATATATATATATACAAGAAAAAAGGGATAGACTTTGGCTTTTTTGACCTTTTTGAAACTTGGGGAGGGGGGGGGGGGGATTTGAAAAGGCAAAGGAAGAAAAGGGTTTCACCGGAGAGGAAAAACCGGGGAAAAGCATCCAATTGACAGCAGTTTTTCCCAAATTCACTCATCACACTCGGAGAGAGAGAGAGGGAGGGACAGTGGAGTATGGAGGAGAGATATTATAGAAAAGAAGAAAACAACTTTGGTTGATTACTTTTATTATTTTTATTTGGTTTCTTTTGCTATATAACGTTGTTATTGACTCTTGGGGGAAGGGGGGGGGGGGGGGGGTTCCAAATGTTTCATCAACCCGATCGGACCAACCATTTCTCAACTTTAGGAGGGGGTGATTAGGTGGGTAACCTAATCTCGTACCCGAGTTTGGAGTTCCTGCCATTTGAATTTTGAGTTCCAACCAATGAATGGTGTGTGTTAGAGGGGGGGGGGGGGGATGGTATTCCTGCACAACATTAGCATGATTTACCAATAATGAGTAAAAAATCTAACTTTTTGTCCCACCGATGAGTACAAAACAAACAAACTAAAACCTCAGAAAAAATGCGACTCTCTCTAAATCAAAAGGGAGCGAAGGAACTGGGTTTTGTCTTCATGCAAAAAAATAAAAAAAATCGTAATTAGCTGCCGAAGAAAACATTTACTTGGGCCATGTCAGTCATCGGCTCAGCCACAGACAGTCCCCCCCCCCCCTCCCACTTAAATGATAATGGTGTGTTGCGTCGAGAAATGAGCAGTCTGTTTTTACTTTTGAATTTATGTGGAATTAAATGTGTAATAGTAGTATTATTTATTATAGGATGAAGAAGATGGAGGGGGAGGCAAACGACAAGAGAAGAGTTTCACACAAGGGGGGGGGATGGAGCAGCAGGCAGCACCCCCCCCCAGCAAGCTTCGGCTCCATTTTCCTGCAGAGGGGGAAATGGACGGGTGAAAGGACTCCTCCCACAGTCGATCTGATGTGTGGGGATCCCTTCCCATTTGCCTCCCCCATCCCTTCCGTTGTTTGTACCTTCGTTTTTTATGTCATGCAGAGAGCAGAAGGTGTGTAAAGGAGGGGAGGGAGGGAATTTTCTACCAGCCTCTCTCTCTCTGTGTAACATGCTTTGAAAGCAATGTTTGCATTGAGGGAGGGAAACAACAACAACAACAACAACAGGGAGGTATTGACAGCATGCAGCAAAAGAAGAAAGAGTTTGTGTGTGTCCCTCTCTCTCTTTTCTTGACTTAGGGGTGGGTGAGGTACGGCATGACAACAATGGGACTTAATCGGCACAAGAGGGAGGCAATTAAAAAGAAAAAAAAAAGGAAATAAAAGGAATGTCTGCTCCTAAGGTTTGCAGCTGCCTGCACGGTCCTACCCCTACCCTACTATATCATCCATCCATCATCATCATCATCATTATAACAAAAAGGCCTTTCTGTTTCCCTATTGGGGCATTAGGGCTCTCTCAAGGCATCCCACATCCATCCATCATTCACTCCCCATTTCCATTTCATTTATTCCGCCATCATTTAATACTCTTCCTCCCCGGAATCGAGCCCAGCTCATGTAATGATAAAAAAATTTATAATTATAATTATGCAAATATAAAATGTGGTTGAACATTGAATAGACTCGATCAATAGGCTATAATTATGGCCAACATTCTAATATATCCAAACTTCATGATAATTAGAAACTAAAAAAAAAGGTGGGACCCTAGTTATAATTAAGGGATACTAAGCACGCGAGAGAAGAGGAGGCGGGAGGCGCTTACGTGAGATAATAAAAAGAAATAGAAGATTTTATAAAAGGAAGGAGAGTCACCGGAGAAGAAGGGAGAAGAAAAAAAAACAGGAAGAGAAGAAGGGACGGGAGAAGCGAGGGGACACGGTGACGTCGAGGACGGATTTACGTTCGGAACCTCGAAGAAGGGACGTGTTAAAACGTCCGACCCGAAGTGAAATCGTACGGAGACGTCGATAACTTGAAGTATTTTGCGGAGGAAGTGGAACGAGGTACGTCCGCCCCCCCTCTTTGTTTTCGTAGTATTCCGTCTTCACTGGGCTCTTGGCGTATTGTTGCCGCGTGTGCTTGTGGATTGATCGGTTAGTTGCGTGGGTTTAGATTTTGTACGTTTCGCCCCCCTTCTTCTTCCATCTGTTGTGGTAGTCCTCATCGATCCTCGTGAATTTTGTTGTGGTGAATGCGATGATGCCATTCGTGGAGTCTATCGTCTTGTTGGTTGTGTGTCCTGTGAGTTGAATTAGTTTCCAATTTGTGGTCTGCATGAGAAGGTGTTTGGTCATACTTACGCACACTGGTGTGAAAACTGCAGCCTCTTGTCCCGAGTACTTATATATATATATAATGATAATAATACAATGTTGCAGATGAGTTGGGGAGAAAGACGATCTGCTGTGAGTGTGTGTGTGATTACAATTGGAACGGATTGTAAACGGTTGGAGTTATTTCGAATGTCGCGTCTTCTTATTCTTCTTCTTCTTCTTCGTGGACATCGTCTTCGTTGATCTTCTTCTCTTATACCCACTAGTGTACGGGGATTATTGGTTGATTGTGCCTCGACTCTGTTATGGCTACTTTTGAGTGGTTGGGGGCTGTGGTTCTCATGATCTAGGTTGCGGTCTCCTATTTATTATTTTAAATTGGCAAAGACAATTTTAATTGCCGGGATTCTCAGGGATGAGATTAGCAATTGTAAATTATTTACAATCGCTCGGTATGAATTGTTAGTTGTGAACCCACATGCGGGTAGGGAGACGGAGGAAATTGTGATCCTGGAATGCTCGGGTAATCAGCCGTTCTAGGCTGGATAAATAGGCCGAGAATGAAGGCCAAAGTATTCGAGAGGATATTTCTCGACAATACTGACAAGATGGAGGAGTCTTGGGGGTTTAAAAAGGGGAATTAGAAATGAAGTTCCGATTGAGAACGATCAAGTGTGAGGAGACTGCTTTCACACGGGTGTAGATTGATGATTAGTTGGGTACGTAATCAACTCGGTGAGGGTTGATTAGATGACAGATGAAATAAAAGGAAATTAGTAATAAATCATAAAACGATTAAACTATTTTTTTTTATGACTAACAAATAATGCTTAGTATTGTTTCTTTTTTTTTTTTTTTTTTACAGGAACCGAAGTTGGTAATTGCACAAAAGGTTACGTTTGTGTATTAAACTAATGTATACTAGAATATTGTATATTAAGTCATCGTTAGAATTATAATAAAATCGGGCTGTACTGCAAATGGGAAACCTTGGGACTTTTCTGGTGGTATCAGAGCGAGGTTAAGCTCGGAGTGATAAGAATGAAATTTCGAAATATAAACGAGTCGGTTTTGGACTCGGGAAATGGAATTCAGCGCAGAAAACATACGCGTGAATTGGTCAAACTTGTTTGACAGGTTACGGACACGTGCCAGGAAAACAAATGAGTGACCGAAATATGGTTGATTCTGCGTAATACGATTAGAAAAAATATAGTATATGAATATTGCATTAAGAAGGTAGATGTCGATTGCTCGGAGATTGAACAATCGTGCGCTTGTCATTGAGCAACCCTATATGTTTTTTTTATATACTTCCGTTAATGTAGTATTACGAGTGGATGACGTAATACTGGACTAATAATGCGGTGGTTATGAACGCAGAATGACCGATGAGAGCATACGCAACGCTGTGCGGAATTCTCCTCCTAGAGATGAGGAACTACAACGCAAGAGAAGGGTCGCGCTTATCGGGCAATTTCGGAAACTCGAGGTGCCCATCTATTCGGGTGAAGAAGGACCTGAGAAGGCGGCATAATTTATTGTCGAATTGGAAAATGCCTTCGACGTGTTGGGGTGTTCAACGGAAGAAAAGATGATGTTAGTACAACAATCGATAAAACGAGAAGCAAATGATTGGTGGAAGGCCAACAAGGATGGAGCACGGATTCTTCATTCTGGGGATGAATGGACAGTGTTCAAAATGGCGTTTCTAAGGAAATTCTATCCTCACGTGTTCAGGGAGAAGAAAGCTAAGGAGTTCTTATATTTGAGGCAAGAAGGGATGTCAGTGGATGAATATGAGGCACGATTGTCTGCTCTGTCGAGGTATGGACCGTCAATGAGTGCTGCGGCAAAAGCCAAGAAGTTCGAGGAGGGACTGAGGCCGGAAATTAGATTCCAATTGAGAATTCTGATGCTCACGACTTACGAGGAGATATATATGAGGGCACAGAGTGCCGAAGAAGGATGGGCAGATATGAAAGCTGCGGCGGAGGAGGCGAACATGAAAAGGATGCTGGGAGTAGGACCACCTCCAAGAAAGAGATTTCGGTTTGGAGAGTCATCCTCCTCTACTCTGCGGTTCCAGATGAATCGACCCCCGAGAACTCCGTGCCGGCACGATCATTCTCTTAGGGACGAGGCTAGGGAGCGAGGACAGGAGGTCAGTCTCTCTACCAGAGGTGCGGGAAGCGTCACTATGGAGATTCATGTGTGTCCAGGGAGTTCACTTGTTATCAGTGTGGGCAGACGGGACACATTCGTAAGGAGTGTCCCCAAGGACCGGGACTAGGTACGGGCTCCGGTAGTGGGTTAACTGGATCATATTTTCTACGCCCAAGAAGTGGAAACAGACTAGGACTGACTGTATCTACTTCTAGGGGATCAGTTACCAGGCCTGCGGAAATAGTAAGGCTGAACGCGACCACGGAAGCGGATGCCGTTGCATCTCGCTGCGTGATCACAGGTACGGTTCGACTCCAAGGTGAACTAGTTTATGCCTTGTTTGATATTGGTGCTACACATTCCTTTGTATCTTATAACTGCGTGGAGAAGTATGGTTGGACAATAGGAAAAAACAATGAAACAGTGGCATGCTGTGTTCCCTACTGGAATAGAATATTGTGTTGATGATGCGTGTCTGGGTTATGAATTAATTGTAGCTGGATTGAAATTTACTATTGACCTGTTGGTGTTACAGATCCATGAGTTTGAGATCATTCTGGGCATGGATTGATTGACTTCCAGCCATGCGCAGGTAGACTGTGAAAGGAGGCGCATTTTGATTAACATGAAAGGTGGAGATTCCTGTGAGTACATAGGTCATGGAGGCTGCGGCCAAATTTTGATGATATCGGCGGTACGAGCGTGTCACCTTGTACAGACAAAGCACGAATTGTTTCTAGCGACTGTGCTAAATAAAGAAGCTGAGCTACCGATACTGGAGTGGATTGAAGTGGTGAAGGACTTTCCTGATGTCTTCCCCGAGGAACTACCAGGACTACCACCTCGTAGAGATGTAGAGTTTGTTATAGATTTGATTCCGGGGACAGCTCCCATTTCACGGACTCCGTATCGTATGAGTTTGGCTGAGCTGAAAGAACTGAAAGCACAATTGCAGGAACTTGTAGATAGGAACTTTATTCGTGCTAGTGTAAGCCCGTGGGGCGCTCCTGTTTTGTTTGTGAAAAAGAAAGATGGATCGATGTGATTGTGTGTTGATTACAGGTTGCTTAACCAAAATACAATCAAGAATAGATATCCGCTTCCATGTATAGATGATCTATTTGACCAGTTACAGGGATCAGTGGTATACTCCAAGATCGATTTAAGATCAGGTTATTACCAGATTGGAGTGCGGGAAGAAGATATCCCTAAAACTGCGTTCAGAATGAGATACGGTCATTACGAATTCAGAGTAATGCCGTTTGGGGTAACCAATGCACTAGCAGTATTCATGGGACTAATGAACCAAGTGTTTCGACCGTACCTGGATCAATTTGTGATAGTGTTCATTGATGATATCCTTGTATACTCTAAGAGTATGGTTGAACACAAGGAACATCTTACTATTGTGCTAAGGACGTTACGAGAAAATAAATTGTACGCCAAACTCAGTAAATGCGAATTTTGGCTTGAGAAGGTAATGTTCCTTGGACATTCATTTTAGCTACAGGTATAGGAGTAGATCCTACGAATGTGGAAGCCGTTAAGAAATGGTAGCGACCGACGACGGTATCAGAGGTAAGAAGTTTCCTCGGGTTGGCAGGTTACTACAAGAGATTTGTCGAGGGGTTTTCTAATATAGTTACCCCTATGACTAAACTATTAAGAAATGATGTCCAGTTTGAATGGACAAATAACTGTGAAGAATGTTTTGAGGAACTCAAGAGGAGATTGACTAGTGCTTCTGTATTAACCATACCGAGTGGGTCAGGAGGATTCGTGGTGCACTGTGATGCATCCACTTAAGGATTAGGTTGTGTATTAATGCAAAATGGAAAAATAGTGGCATATGCCTCTCGACAGTTGAGGAAACACAAGGAAAACCCAACCCATGATTTAGAGTTCGCTGCTATGGTGTTTGCACTAAAATTATGGAGACATTATAAGTATGGAGAAAAATTTGAAGTATACACAGACCATAAGAGTCTGAAGTATCTATTCACATAACAAGAGTTGAATATGAGACAACGAAGGTGGATGGAACTATTAAAAGATTATGATTGCACAATTCAATATCACCCAAGTAAAGCGAATGTGGTGGCAGATGCCTTGAGTAGGAAACATTATTCCCTCATGTACCTCCTGATAGAAGAGTCACGAATGATAGAACAATTAAGTAATTTAGACTTGCGCCTCGAAGAGCCAGATGGACGATTATGTATGGCTAGAGGACAGGTAGAACCAGAAATGTTAATGATGATCCGAGAAGCACAATCCCAGGATGAATACTTAAGAATGGTGCGAGAAGAGATCGGAACAGAGAGATATACCCAGTTTGAACTAGCACCGGATGGGATGTTGAGATTCCAAGGACGTATATGCGTACCTGATGTGAAGGAAGTGAAACGAAGATTGATGGATGAGACACGTAAGAGTAAATATAGCGTACATCCAGGTTACAAAGATGTATAGAAACCTGCGAAAGGATTTCTGGTGGCCTAAGATGAAGAAGGACGTGACTAGGTATGTAAATTACCGCAAGACATGTCAGGAAGTGAAAATTGAACACCAACGACCAGGAGGATTATTAGAACCACTCACAGTGCCAGAATGGAAGTGGGAAGAGATAGCAATGGACTTCGTTACAAACCTACCCCGAGGAGGTCGAAACATGGATTCTGTATGGGTAGTGGTTGATAGACTTACGAAGTCGGCACATTTCATTCCTATTCAGATCAACTGGTCATTGGAATCCTTGGCTAAGCTGTACATCAAGGAAATAGTGAGATACCACGGTATACCCCATACTATCACATCTGATCGAGATCCACGATTCACGTCTAAATTGTGGAGGAACTTACAAGAGGCTTTGGATACAAAATTACAAATGAGTACAGCCTTCCATCCACAGACAGACGGACAAACAGAAAGAACAATTCAGACGTTAGAAGACATGCTCAGGGCGTGTGCTCTTGAGTGGAAAGGAAGCTGGGTCGATCACTTGCCATTGGTGGAATTTGCGTACAATAATAGTTATCACGCGAGTATTGGAATGGCACCCTTTGAAGCTCTCTATGGGAGAAGTTGTAGATTACCACTGTGTTGGAATGAACCAAGAAAAAGAACATTCAACGGACCTGAGTTGACACGAGAAACCTCAGATGTGGTGACTACAGTCATAGAACGAATGAAAACTGCGCAGAGTCGATAAAAGAGCTATGCTGATCGCAGAAGAAGACCCTTGAAATTTAATATTGATGACGAAGTATTCCTAAAGTTATCACCAATGAAATCAATGTTCAGGATGAGGAAAGTTCACAAGTTAAGTCCTCGTTACATCGGGCCTTATAAAATTTCCCTATCGAATCGCAATTCCACTGGAACTTTCTCATTGTCATGACGTTTCCCATGTCTCAATGTTACGAAAGTATGAACCGGATCCGGAGCTAAGAGTAAAGTCGACAGAAGTAGCAGTGAATGACAATATGAGTGTGATAGTACAACCAATACAAATAATTGATCGGAGTGAACGAATATTACGAAACAAGAGAGTACCATTGGTGCAAGTGCTCTGGGGTGGAGTTGGGAGAGGACAAAGAACTTGGGAGCAAGAAGCAAAAATGCGAGATAAGTGCCCTTCCTTGTTTGAGGAATAAGATTTCGGGGACGAAATCTTCCAAGGGGGGAGTAAATGTAATGATAAAAAATTTTGTAATTATAATTATGCCAATGTAAGATGTGGTTGAACATTGGACAGACTCGATCAATTGGCTATTTATGGCCGGCATCCTAATATATCCAAACTTGATGATAATTAGAAACTGAAAAAAAAAATGGTGGGACCCTTATTATAATTAAGGGACACTAAGCATGCGAGAGAAGAGGAGACGGGAGGCGGTTACGTGTGATAATAAAAAGAAATAGAAGATTTTATAAAAGGAAGGAGAGTCACCGAAGAAGAAGGGGGGAAGAAAAAAAAGAACAGGAAGAGAAGAAGGGACGGGAGAAGCGGGGGACACGGCGACATCGAGGGTTGATTTCCGCGCGGAACCTCGAGGAAGGGACGTGTTTAAGCGTCCGACCCGGAGCGAAATCGTACAGAGACGTCAAGAACTTGAAGTGTTGTGCGGAGGACGTGGAACGAGGTACGCCCGCCCCCTTCGCTGTTTTCCTAGTATTCCGTCTTCACTGGGCTTTTGGCGTATTGTTGCCGCGTGTGCTTATGGATTGATCAGTTAATTGCGTGGGTTCAGATTTTGTACGTTTCGCCCCCTTCTTCTTCCCTCTGTTGTGGTAGTCCTCGTCGATCATCGTGAATTTTGTTGTGGTCAATGCGATGATGCCATTCGTGGAGTCTATCGTCTTGTTAGTTGTGTGTCCTGTGGGTTGAATGAGTTTCCAATTTGTGGTCTGTATGAGAAGGTGTTTGGTCGTACTTACGCACACTGGTGTGAAAACTGCAGCCTCTTGTCCCGAGTACTTATATATATATATATATATAATGATAATAATACAATGTTGCAGATGAGTTGGGGAGAAAGACGCTCTGCTGTGAGTGTGTGTGTGATTACAATTGGAACGGATTGTAAACGGTTGGAGTTATTTCGAATGTCGCGTCTTCTTATTCTTCTTCTTCTTCTTCGTGGACATCGTCTTCGTTGATCTTCTTCTCTTATACCCACTAGTGTACGGGGATTATTGGTTGATTGTGCCTCGACTCTGTTATGGCTACTTTTGAGTGGTTGGGGGCTGTGGTTCTCATGATCTAGGTTGCGGTCTCCTATTTATTATTTTAAATTGGCAAAGACAATTTTAATTGCCGGGATTCTCAGGGATGAGATTAGCAATTGTAAATTATTTACAATCGCTCGGTATGAATTGTTAGTTGTGAACCCACATGCGGGTAGGGAGACGGAGGAAATTGTGATCCTGGAATGCTCGGGTAATCAGCCGTTCTAGGCTGGATAAATAGGCCGAGAATGAAGGCCAAAGTATCACGACGGAAGATAGCCGTGGAAAAAAAAAGAATTCGAGAGGATATTTTTCGACAATATTGATAAGACGGAAGAGTCTTGGGGGTTTAAAAAGGAGAACTAGAAATGAAGTTCCGATTGAGAACGATCAAGTGTGAGGAGACTGCTTTCACACGGGTGTAGATTGATGATTAGTTGGGTACGTAATCAACTCGGTGAGGGTTGATTAGATGACAGATGAAACAAAAGGAAATTAGTAATAAATCATAAAACGATTAAACTAGTTTTTTTTATGACTAACAAATAATGCTTAGTATTGTTTCTTTTTTTTTTTTTTTTACAGGAACCGAAGTTGGTAATTGCACAAAAGGTTACGTTTGTGTATTAAACTAATGTATACTAGAATATTGTATATTAAGTCATCGTTAGAATTATAATAAAATCGGGCTGTACCGCAAATGGGAAACCTCTGGACCTTTCAGCTATACCCCAATTCTGTGCCTCCCGTCATCTTTTCTCCCTTTTGTTTTTCAATTGTATCGTGTCCCTAATAGAACTAACGATAGTTAAGAAATTAACAATTTTTTTTAAATGCATCCCTTACTTTTCTTCCTCACCGGGCCCAATACACGTGTTGGGCTTACCACGAAGAGTGTCGAAGCCCAATAATAGGCCCACAAAACAAGCCCAAAATGGTGGCGTAATCCCTTACCCAGAAGGGATAAATTACGTTATATTTTATTTACTAAAAAAAAACACGAGAAATACAGAAGCCGCTCCGACGTCGTTTTCGACTTAGTTTTTCTTTAAAAAAAAAAATTGAACGACAAAGCAAAGCAACGGGAAAAGTAATCGAAATAATAATAATAATAATTTCAATAGGAGTTGGGGGTCTCTTTCTAGATCCACGGCGTGATTTGCGGGGCAATTTTACTTTTCCTGTTGCAGGCTGCTACTAATAATCAATGGCAACACATAGAGTTATTCAGGACAGGGGCCACATAAGCCAACCTCCCCCCGGCTTTATTGACCAAATAATTCTTATTTACAACCCCCCCAAAAAAAAATTAAGGGCGCACTTTTGCCTTGTGCTTAGGTTGAGGTTTGTCCCGTAAGCCAAGTCATCCCAATTTCAGCCATCCAACAAACTTGAACCCCAGTGATGAAGAAGAATGAGTATGATTATCAATTAATTTCATTTCTTCCTCAAATCCTTAAACACAACATTTATGTTTCAACGATGAAGATTTATTCACACTTGTACGAAAAGTTTATAGTAATATAAATAAATAAAATGTAAATAATTAATTGTCACAAAAAGAAAAATAATTATCGAGCAAACATTTCAATAAATGGAAGTGGCCCGTTCATTCAACCACCACCACCACCAAAAGAAAAACAAGCCAAATATCCCTTTCTTTCCCAATAACAATGGGAGTTGGACCCCACTCCCTTACTCACCAAACCAGGCCAAACCCCCCTCATCATTATCATCTTCTTAGTCATAAACAAAAAAAAAAAGGCTTGGCTTAAAGTTACTTTTCTACAAGTGAATACGAATTCTTCTTTGGTTCCCACAAATGGTGATTAAACGGTCACGTCCTTTTCCCTTCTTTTTTTGTTTTTTGGTTGCTGGGGGATGAAATGTCAGACCCAGCTTTCCTTTTGTTTTTCTTGCTCTTTTTTCACATGCATAAAATCTCATCTCAGTCCCAGGAAGTGAAAGGGATCCAAAAGCGCGTGCTAGAAGCAAAGGATGCTGTTTAGGAGTTCTTTCAAGTTCTTCCACAAGACCCTACAAGGCATCAAGTCCTTCCTCTCCGGTTGCGGCTGCGGCAACTACCACAAGCTTCCCAAGCACTCCCCTCTCGACCGACCTCACTCTCCCTCTCGAGGATTCCGGTGTGCCGACGAGGAGGAGGAGGCGGCGGCACCTGGATCGACGTCCCGCTCGGAAGCCCGAAGGAGTAGAGGGGACAGGAGAAACGGGAAGACGGCCAAGGGAGATGGTTCGGCGGGGGTGAACGGTGATCGTGAGGGTAGCGGGAGGGGCCAGCTGGTCGTGCGAAAGATTAGGGAGTTGGAGCTGCTGGATTTGGGGAACATCGAGCACGTCCTGGACGTCGAGGAGGTGATCCATTACTACTCCTTGTTGAGGTGCCAGGTATACCGCGGCATCGTCGACGAGTTCTTCACGGAGATTTACGTCGAGTTCCGTGGCGAAACAGCAGCGGCAGGCCACCAGGCCGCCGGCGGTTGATTTCCCGCACGCTTTTCTTGTCCATATCCTGACACGTGAAATGTTGATACATCAATGATATTCGCATGAATCCAAATCCCATACTTCTTTGTGTTTTGTTGAATGATGAAATCCCGATTAGTTTTATTTCCACGAATATGGGTTGGGCTGCATAACGAATTAATGGGCCGGTTTTAGGCCGTGAAACTTTCTGGCCCAATAGTTCGAGCCCATATTGTCTGCGAGCTGACCATCGCCTTCGAAAATGCCCTCTGGATCCCGAAGGTGAGAACCAGGCGAGGCGGAACTTCTACGTATGGCACAAAGTATGGTTCTTTGGGCGCATGGTTCCTGAACTCGTACGTATGTAGTTGTAATGGGATGATGCACCCAAGTCCTTCCATGGACGCATTCAAATCCTTTCTAACAGGTCGGAAATGGTCCAAATCATTATGGAACAACACCATTTAGCCCTTAACTATTATGGTAGGAGGGACCAAAAGTTAATAAATTGACCTCGCACCAATGTAGCAGGAAAATGATATGGTCCGAGAATCGAAACGTATGGTTGGATAAGCACGACGAACCATGTGAGTTACGTGATAACGTTAGGGATCAGGGAAACGTTTGTTTCCCTCTACCTTTCGAGGCGTGCAGGACCGGACGGCCATCAAGTGCCTATGGACCATTTTGCTTTAATTTGACGCAGATGGGGGAAATTATTCGCTGCTTTGGAATGTCATCGTGCCACATTGCTACACGTCTTCAAGCACGAGAGTTCGGCCTTCCATGGCGAAAAATGAGCTTCAGCATTTGTTATCGAACTTCAACCTGAAAAGGCCCTAAACAAGATGCGGCCAATAACAATGTAAAGACAAACCATCTGAGTCGACGGATGCCTGGCTACTTCATTCTCAAGCCTCCGCCTTCGTCACCAAAGTCCATTTACCCAATGCAAGAGATTGTAGATGATGAAGAAGAAACGTGGTCGGTAGACAAGGAAAACTTAAGAGAATGGACCCTAAAAGGATTAAGACATAACGATGTCCTTTTCGCGAATGGACCAGGCAATAATTGGACGGACCTAAAAACTGGGATTTTTTAGAGAAAGATGAAAGAACGTAATGTTTTGGATGTTGATACATCGACCGACGCCTCTCGTTATCTCCCCGGACTCGCTCCTCTACCAGTTGAGACAACCTTAGACCCCTAGTAATGTCATAAGTTTCTGTATCGTCCGGTGGCAATTTGTGTGGTTTTTACATCAAGTTTGGCATTGCACGATTCTCCGGTTTCCCGATCTCCGTTCCTAAAAGCTCCTTCTATTGCGATAACAAAACATCTACGAAATCGTGTCATTATATCCCCAATCAAGCTAAACACGTACGTACTATTTCATACCTACCACTGCTACTACAAAGTTAATCTAAGAACAGCAATCAAGTTACAAACGGAAAGGGAATGACAAAGATAATAAGTACACGTCCTTTTGGTTGAGCTTCTTTCCAACTAATCCTATATCAAGATGCCTAAACTACATTAGACTACTACAAGCTACATACAGCACATCAATAATTAACACATCTAAAACTTAATAACGTTCTCATCTCAATGATTGATGTTATCCTCTCCTAGCTGGGAAGGCCACTTAATGCTTCGTTTCGTCCAACATCCACGAATGATGAATGTCCTCCGCGATTCTTAGGGCGTCATTGGAAGCTCCGAGAAGGCCATGTCGGGTGAATCCAGCGGCATACAGCCCATTTTCACCCTTCCAGCCATTCATGAACGGCTTACTCGGAGCATCGCCTTCCTCAAAAGACATGCCAGTCTCCTGGTTTTGTTTTAGATTAGACATGTTAGGTCGATAATGATTTCGTAAATTCGCATACGGCCTATTGCGTACTGAGTATAGTACAGTCAAGGAAGGTGCATATATTACCTTCAACCATGAGTCCACGTTACTTTTGTACCCAGTTGCCAGAACAATGGCATCGAAATTCTCTACTTTTCCATCAACAAATTCCACGGCATTCCCTTTTATTCTCTTGACTCCACGGAAAACCTTTGAAAGGACAAAGCCCAATGAGCAAAGCCATGTAAAACTCAATCTTAAGATGCAGGTCCGGAGATCAAGTACCTAACTCAGCTACCTTAATGCGGCCGCTTTTGATGTTCGAGAGTGTTCCTACGTCCAAAACCGGGGTCTTGCCCAACCTGTTCTTGAGTTCAAGCGGCCCTTGTCTCGGTCGATGAAGCCCGTACTTCGTGGTGTCCCCGAGAATGACGTACGTCATTACTAGCAGAAACCGATCTACTAGCCATGTCGGGAACCACCTTAGCAACAACATTGATAACCCAAAAGTTGATTTCCCGAGCATCTTTTGAGGCAAAACATGGACCTAAAATCACATACAGGAGTAAACAAATCGTCTCTCAATCGTGACCGCTCAATTGAAAAGCTTACCGAATCTCTCACGGCTAAGGATGGAAGAGCATTGTAATTGCACAAGTCCAAGCTGACCTCCATGCCGGAGTTCCCGCATCCCACCACCAAAACTCTCTTCAAAGTGAATTGTTCACCGCTCTTATACGAGCTGCTGTGAATAATGGGACCTCCGAAATCTTCTAGCCCTTCCAATTGCGGGAAATGGTCAACTGCATTCTCCCCAGTCGCTACGACCACCCATCGGCTCATGTACTCGACTTCCACGTACTCGATCCCGACTGTCCTGACCTGCCAAAGCCGGAAATTGTGATTGAACTCCGTGCTCACTACGGTCCTGTTAAAAGCCGGCCTGATATCAAAGTGTTCCGCGTATGCATCCAAGTAGGCCACAAACTGCTGCTTGGTGGGGTACGTTGGGAAGGTCTTAGGGAATCGATAGGACGGTAGCTCGCAATATTTCTTGGGGAGGTGGAGCCGGAGGCGGTCATAGGTCCTGTTCTTCCACAACGAGCCGATGCAGTCAGCTCTCTCTAGGACTAGGCTCGGAACCCCTCGTTGCTTGAGGCAGGCTGCAACGGCAAGCCCTGAAGGCCCGGCACCAATTATGATTGGTCCGGGTACCCATACACGAGCGGACGACTTCATCACATTTGCAACCCGGAAATCATGGGTGCGTTTACCTTCAAGTTCCCAAAAACCACCCTCCATTACTCGATCACGAGAAGACCGAACCGTAAACTCAGCTCAACCCAATGTCGTTTCGTCTTCTCAACTGGATCTATAGGACATTTCGACGAAAGAAACTCTTGCGAGAGAAGGCCATGTCTTAAAGGACTTGAGACTCTTTTTATATCACATCTTCTAACAGCGAATGTTGCTAAGGGATGTGGCGTGAAGATGAAACAGCCATGAGACGATGACAGTGGTGGAAATGGACCCTCTTTAAGAACAATATGGTTGGGAGTTGGAATAGGGTTTCTGATCAAGTTTGCGCGTACATTGGCTGGTCTAGTAATGGTGTAACATTCGCACAACGACACCAAACCGACGAACTCCGTCGACACAGGCACGGACACGTGTGCGTGGTCCCGCAAAGTGTTAGAACATTCTTGTTTGGCTTGGCGGGGAGCATATAGTTGCTGCAACACCAAGCTTCGAGCACAGAAAAGTCAAGGTGAAACTAACTCTGATATCAAAGACTTGTCTCATTGGACTCATGGATCTCCAATTGATATGGACTGGCAAACCCAAATTGAGGATGGGAAAGCAATTCACTACCTAAAACTGGATCAATCTTTGTAGAACTAGAAGGTTTACCCGATGATGATCCATTAACTCCATTCCAGTATTATTAAACGTTGACTTGACAGCCAACTTACTTAAATTTTCTCTCTGATTAAGGAGGCGGGACATCAAATGTTTCGTTTTGACTCATATCATAATTCTCTTCTCCAACCCCACTACTTCCCCCGCCACCCCCCGGCCCCACCACCCAACGGCCACGATTCGTTTCCCCAGAGAAACCCTCGTTATCCCCAAACTACCCCTCGCCTTTGACCCCCCTCCCCGCCCCTCAATCGTAGCCGTTTACGAATATCGCCCCGAGGGTATTTTCGTATTCTTGTACAACGCCACCGACCAGCTGGTGTGTTGGGGGAGTGAAAAGGGGAGGCGTCTGGGCCTCACTCGGTCGTCCTCATTCTCCAACCTCTTCCTTATCTCTCCTCCTCCAGTTCGTCACGAGCCGGCCGAGTCGACGGATATCGGAGATGCTCGACGGCATCCTCGGCCGTGGATTCTCCTCCAAGTGGTCGGTGGATTTCTTCGTTTCTTTGACCAACTTCTGCTTGCCGAGGCGTACGCTGTGGCTGACTCTGCGGTGGTCGTGTCTTCTTTTTTTTCCTTTTGTGGCAGCAAATCGCTGATTAAGCTCACGAGGACGAGGATCGAGGTGATCCAGAGGAAGAGAGGTGCGACGGAGAAGTTCCTGAAGAAGGACATTGCCGATCTGCTCTCCAATGGCTTGGACATCAACGCGTACGAACGGGTAATACACCGAGATTCGCTTCATTTTTGCTTGAATGCTCTTTGTGTGATGTGGAGTCTTGTTTTGGAGCGGTGGCATTACGGGTGTAGTCCTAGTCGTGGGGTGATTTTGATGTTCTGCACCTGCTTTTTAGGAGTGTTTTGAGTTAGGATTGGGATATTTTTTTTCGCGTTATTGAGTACGTAAAAGGTTTCGCTGAAGCGTTTTCTCCTCTACACAGGCGGAAGGACTTCTGTTGGAATTGACGCTTTCGTTTTGCTACCTCTACATTGAGCTGTGTTGCGAATACCTGCTGAAGCAGCTGTCGTTGATGCAAAAATCGGGGTATGAGATTTAAGATTTTCTTATATTGCTGCTCCTCAGTGTTCTTCTCACATTCATCTTTTGTTCTGTCTCAGTGAGTGCCCGGAGAACTGTCGGGAGGCTGTGTCATCCCTGATGTATGCAGCCGCGAGGTTTTCTGATTTGCCCGAGTTGCGTGACCTAAGGCAAGCATTCCAAGAGAGATATGGGAATTCTTTGGATTATTTTGTTAATCAAGAGGTAATCTGCCAGGCTATTGTTGTTTATTGAGTTGCTATCACTTGACATCACGGTTGACTTTGAGAGAAATTTACTCAGTTTTCCGAGAGGATGGCAGCCAAGCCCTCAACTATGGAAAAGAAAATCAAGCTAATGATGGATATCGCATTAGAGTATTCGATATCCTGGGATGCCAAAGAATTTGAGAAGAGAATGGCTAGACCCCCTTCAACCTTACAGGTAGATCCCGTGTTTTGTCAACTTCTTCACTTCAAGCAATGCGGATATTGGAACTAATAAGAGCTTCTAGTACAGGTCACTTTCTTGTCAGCCGTAACTGTTTGATCTTTACCATGTAGGGCAATCCTAGACATTACGGTTTGCACCCTGTCTGTCGTAATGATGAGAAACGTGACAACAAATCTATACAAGAAAAGAAGTCTCCTGAAGTTTCTCTGAAGCAAAGGCTTGGAGAGTCTGATGATCAGAACTTCCACTCCAACAAGGAACACGAGAGCTTTAGGAGATATAATGGCATTCTTGATCGTCATCAGAAAGCTGAATTGTCAGGAAACCGGCATGGTGTTGTGAATGAGGAGAGTGCTAGCATCTTCAGGAAGATTGAGAATAACAGTGCCAAGCCGAAAGAAATTCCTGTCCACACATATGAAAAAGGCCAGAGGGAAGAAAATCCATCTGAGACCGACAGATCAGGAACTTCACGTGCTGGTAAAAGCCGCGATGGTGGAGATGGAAGATCGAAGGAGCGTACAGGTTGGGAGAAATATCATTCGGAAAGGGGCTCCAAGGGAAATGTGTCCCCTTATGAGGAGGGAACATCCGATCCTGCCGGGCTATTCTTGAAGCGTGAGGTTAACAGTACAATTCACCCTGGTGCTGCATTACTGGGGGCTGCCCAGGCTCTTGGAAGAGCTATTGGGGAAGAAGCGAAAAGGCCCCAGTACAAGAATGGGTTCCCTCCGCCTTATGTCAAACCTAGTGGCAAACCCATTAAAGAGAGAGAATGTGAAGACATCGGCAATTTGACTCCCCGCAATAATGTCAATGGACACCATAAGATCACTTCCATCCCCAAAAGTCCACATTTTGGTGAAATTCAAGCAGTGTCAGACAATACAGTTGATGGCAAAAGAGATGGGAATCCAGAGAAGGTGACTGCCCTTGGTAACGGTGAGGGATTTAGGTTTGAAGATGATGCTGCTGGACATTTTCTTCCGAGACCCAAATCAATAAGGAAGAGATGCTCCAAACCCTGTCCTATTTTCGACGAGTCCAGTCATGAAGATGCCGAATCTGGAAGAAGAACCTCTAGGAGCAGCAGGAGAAGGGAAGAATCGAGAAAAGGCTTGCAGGTTTTGTTCAACGATGAACGCGTAGAGAACGATGAGGAGGAAAGGATCATAGACCGGCTTCTGATGCATTACAGTAAGAAATCGTCGAGCTATGAACCAGGACAATTAAGGAGAAAGGGTCGAGGTCATCGCGAGCTTGCAATCGAAGGTAATTCGTCAAAACCCGATGATGAAGACGACATGGAGGTTCCACAACCTCCACGATCCCTTTCCCTCCCTCACCAACAGGCGACAGAACCAGCGACGCCAGCCAAGAAATTTAACAGAGCAGCTTCATTTGAGCCCGCGCGGCATGTGCATCCGAAGCTACCGGAGTACGATGATCTGGCTGCTCGACTAGCCTCCCTTCGGGGGAGCTGAAAAGTGCTGCCCCCTCCCTCCTACTTTTCCCCTGTTGTTGTGCACTATGTCTTCTTGGCGTTTCATTCACACGCAGTTAAGCCCTATCATTTCGAAAGAATCTTGATTGTATCAAGAAAGGAATAGGAATCCTCCAAGTCCATGCATCATGTATTCCTCGTTACTACTGTCGAGATGAATTCATGGGCGTATCTTCCTCGATGGTCACAAGAAACTGCTCATGGCTTTCAAATGTGACCCCTTTCGCCCCCTAAAATGCTGTTTCTTAGTTCTCCGAAAGGAGCATGTACTTGTACAATTTGGCGTCGTTTCTAGGTAAAAAATCAGCCTTCTGACTTTGGTGATCCGTACCTTGTTACATCCTTATCCTTCCTAGGTACATATATCAAGAATAGCCCATCTTTCATTTCATTTTCTACAAGACCTCCCAGCCCAATATCATTTATCCGAATTTTTATGAAAGTTCTACAAGGGTTTCAGCCTCACGGGTCATATCTTATTCATGAAGGTTTGGTTCAGACGACGACGGTAAGTAACTCCATCTTCTTCAATCCAAACCTCAAACCCTTATCCATTTTCCAGAAAACCAACCCAACAACCAGAAAGCAAAATGATTCCGACGTACATCCAAGGTGTGCTGCACTGCACGTTGTTAACCAAATGAGATATTACTCTTTTACCCTTCTAATTATAGAACAATAAAGCTTTAGGCCTAATGTTAATGCAACTATCTGCTTCCTTCGGCTTGGCTTCTTTTAATGCAGATCGAGCTCCTCTTCATTAAACCAGAACATCCTCCTTTTCTTCCCTTTCTCTGCATCAGCTCCATCTTTACATATTTGCTCACAATTCAAGCCAGTCCAACCGAACGACGACCTTCTCGGTAGAAAATTGTGATCGTTCCAAGACACAACGCACATCGAATTCCAGGGAGCAGACCTTCACTTGCCCACGCCCTTACCCCTTAGCTTCACTCCTAATTCCCTCTCCATCTTGGCAAGCACGGCCTGGTTCAGGACCGCCTTCCCGTTCTCATACTCCTGCACGACCTTCGGCTGTTCATTTATCAGCTTCCCAAGCTCCGCCTGGCTCATCTTTTTCTCCAGCCTTGCCTTCTGTATCGCCAGCCTCACCTCCGGGGGTACCCTGTCGAGCGCAGCAGGCTCGGTGCCCTCGTTTAGCTTCCTGGGGTTCACGGCTGGGGCCGCAGCGGAGGACTTCTTGTTGGATCCCGCGTCGAACTTCTTGATGGTCTGTACAGGAGCTCCTGAGCGAAGCGCCTGGTTGACGGCCTTGGGGCCGCGGAGTTCCTGGGACTTGGGGTTGGACTTCCGGAGGACGACCGCGTCCCAATCCTGGGTGATGGCTCCCGGGTATCTGCTGGGCATTTTCAGATAGATGGACACGAAATAACCGCTGATTCGGAAGCAATGACAAATGAATTCGAAGGATTGATCTGGAAGGGAAAGGTTCGGAAATGCTCTATTTATAGGGGGGGTTTTTGGGGATGTCTGGAAGGTTCGGAGGTTGTCCAAAGAGATGAATAAGTAATGGAAAGTTCGAGAACTTGGGAGGTGCGTTTGAGTAACGACCAAGTTATATGGGAAGAAGATTTGCGGGCAAGGAAGGGATCAAAGAAGCCGGTGGGATGTTCTAAAATGGGCCTTTCCAAAGCAGTCCAGTGTCATCGCTCTCACCACCCTTAGCTTTTATTCTCGCGGTCTCAGGCGTTAGCTCTGTCCACTATCTCATTCTTCTGCAACTCCAGCTCCTGCAGGAAATCTGCCTTCAATTTTCTCAGTGGCTTCATCTGCACCCTTTTGCTACTCTCCATCATCATCTCGTACACCTCACTGAACCTCTTTATCGAATCGGCAAGCAACCTTATCCCTCTCTTCCGTCATCCCTCCTCCTCGGCGGCAAATCGTCGTCATCTAGATCCAGGTCGACCTCCATTTCCTAAATTCAAAGAAGGAGCGAGTATTCTCATCCCGCCTCCTCCACATACACTTGTAAAATATTACACATATCATAGGCTACTTCCCTTTTACAGTAGGTGAAGAAAATATTTTGGCCTTTAGGGTAGTAAGTTTACAAATTACCCCTTTACGGCACTTTCTCCTATTTTGTCTTTCTCAAATTTTTTGTCAAGCCCAAAATTTTGAAAACAGTTTAATTAGGTCCCGAAATGGCTGGAGAAGGAAATTCTTCGGGAAATCCTTCTGAAACTCCTTCAAGTTTGGGTTCGTCACAGTCTAGAATGGCTCCCTATGAAATTAGTAAAAGTATAAATGATATTTTAACGCAGTTAACTATTCAATGAAGTACTGAAAATCTTGAGAGCCGAAACTATCTTGCTCAGTAAGTAGGCTCTATAATAAACAAGATGTTAGACTCTATTGAGCATGAAAGAAGTTTAAAAAGGCCCGATACAGAGGCGACTTCTGGACTGGAAATTACTTCGGGAAAACTAGTTGAAAAATTAAAACTGAGAGCAAGAAATTTCAAATAGGATCAAGACAAGAGTGTGGATGAGATGTATAAGAAATCAGTTGCTCCTTACATCTTAGACCAACGAAAGCGAAATGAAAATTTGAACTCCTACAGTGGGGAGTTGGCAAAAGACCCGAGGAAAGCCTTAGGTCTAGTAGAAGAAACTTCAGTTCATTTAGACAATATAACGTTTAATGAGCTGGTTACTGCGAAAAGGGAGGTTTACAGGCCGGATTATCCCCATAGAACCAAACCGGAATTTATTCCAAGGGATAATGTCCTGAAGCCAATAATTACTCATGTTGCTTTTCTAGATATTGATTGTGAGAAGCACGTATCCGAGAGGATAGATGAGTGGCTATCACTGATTTGAATGACTGCATTTGCTGGGATATTATCATCCGGATCAGTTTATGAATTATGTGTAGCAGTAGCCCTCATGGGCACGGCGCAGAAATACTGGAAATCTTTGGTGGCTCACATGGACATCAAAGAAAAGATAGATCAAGCGCTGACCATTGATGGTGTATTAGCAATTATTGCGGATACTGAAACAGTAGAAAAAGAGCAGTCTTTAACCGCTCTAGTTAAATTATAGATCTGCAATATGTGTCTGTTGGACAACTATGTTTGTGAATTCTAGAAGTATTACTACAATTTGTACGTAGTTTCACAACAGTTCATATTGAGAACCTTTTTTGCAAAACCTCCAGTGCCCTGACCAGAGGTGGCGCAAAAGGCCTATGAATTACTTCTGAGTGAGGAAAAGATTGTTCCTTGACTCGGAGAAAAGATTCAGGCAGTCAAGCACGCGATGAGAAAAGCGTGTACTGAGTTCCTGGTGAAGGAAGCAGCTAAAAAGCTTCCATACCTAAACAAGAACTGTTGTTCTCAGATTGAGTATGTACCTAGGAAGTACGAATGTGATACTCCAGGAGAATCAATGAGAACAAGAAACTTTCCTAAAAAAAAGAATTTTATTGGATATAATAAGAGGAAAGTCTAGCCAAGAAAGGATCTCCAAAACAAGCAAATGAGAGGTCCTGCTTATAAACACAAAATGTTTGTAAGGATACGAGATAACCTTAAGGATAAAGAAGGGATTGATGCCTTTAAGCGAAAGCATGGTAGAGAACCTAAGTGTCCTAAAAGAAAACCATTGAGTAGTTGCAATTGCTCCTGGTTTTGTGGGTCAAAAGCCCACAAGGCGGATACTTGTCCTCAGAAGAATCAAAGGAGAGAAAGACTCTAGATGATATTTTTAGATGACAGGAGTTATGAGGAGGAAGTCTTGGCTTATGAACCAATAGACGAGCAGGAAATTTCTGACTTAGACTTGGAAGTAGAATTAATCTATGAAATTATGTCAAATTACGACACAGACTCAGAAGAAGATTCTGATCTCTAGACTGCGCATCTATTCATGATCAGAGCAGAGCATAATGGAGATGGTGATGAGTTGGTTCCTCTGAAAACAACAAATCAGGTACTGGAAGAATCTCACCAGTACGAAGATCCATCCCAATCTATTATGGAATGGAGGTTTCCAAACATTAACGTAAGAGAAGTCTATAATGTTTCGAGGTTTAGTTTTATATCCATAATAGACATCTCACAGTCAGAGGCAATGGATCAAGTTACAAGCACGGAAATTGAGAATCTGGATATCCCATTATTAAACGTACAATGCATTAGGAAATCCATGCAACGTACGAGAGGTATATATAACTATATAAACATTGGGTTGATCCAGGTAGGATTAGTTCCGCTATTCCACCTTCCAGTGGATAGTCCTGTAGTAGCAGCTGTGATCGATAAAAGATGGCGAGAATTCAAATATCAGCTGATATCAGGGATACAGGCAAACCTTGCACATGGTCTTGTATGGTTCCAAGTCCATCCAAATTTCATGATGGCCCTGAACGATCGTTGTTGTTTGGGGAATTCATTGACTTTAAGGATTAAATCAATGAATATGGATAGAATGAATCCCTAGGCCAAGTTTTTGGCGTATCACACTAGGTTAATATACCGACTGGTAAATACCACTAGTCCTGGTGTGAAGAACATCTCAAGACTTACTGAGTTGTTCGAAGAAGGTCATCATAACTATCAACAATTTCATAGGTGAGAGTTAAACCCATTGGAGTTAACCTGGCCAAGAAGGTGGGTTATGACTGAACCTGGTAGTAGTTCTAGACCGATTAGTTCGGCGAATATCCGATAAAGAGGTAATGAGATTACTTTAATGTTGGGAGAACCGTCGGCTAGTAACTCTAGAACTGATAGGCATTTGCCTGTGAGAATCCCATTTCTAAGAGAACCAAGAACTCATACGCTCTCTGAAATTTCCTCGAGGGTAAGCGATGTAGGATAAGACATAATTATGTCTCAAGCAGCAGAAGTGTCTGCTCCTCCGCTGATAGAGGAAATGTCTCGAAGGTTTGTCGATTTTAGAGCCCCGTCCCAACATATGGGAATGATCGTGGGATATAGACAAGTATCATTACCAGTCTATGAAGACCCAGTAGACCAACCGAGAGAGGAATCAATAAGGATGATGAAAGTTACCTATCCAGATAATTATTTATCCAATATTCCTGAAGTCTGTAAGGTTATTGAGCAAATAGCCAAGCAGAGGTATACTCGGTAGACGAAATCTGGAGGATGATAGAACCATCCCAATAAGTATCAAGACACACGGGGTTTAGTGTGAGGATGGAAGAACTGAGCACATATGTTGCTCTAACTTTCAAATTTCTTGAATACTATGAGTATTCTCTAAATACCTTGATAGAAACTGGGTGGTGTAGCATAAGTTGTGCTAAGCTCAATGCTTTACTAGATGAGTGGTGGGAACCAATGCAAAAACCCATCTATATGGTTAATGTTGATGGAATGGCAACAATTGTTAGCCACGAGGCCAGTAATGTGCTTGTCTTTATTGGCGGACAGAAATTCGTCATTAAAGATATGCTTGCATATCCTTTATCATTCTTGGTAATGCTTTTCTTAAGGGATAAAAGGAAAATCTTCCTTTTGTGCAAGATGTCCATGACATTTTCATTGGTGGTGTGAAAATCAGTACTCTACAAGAGACTAAATTAAGGTTAAAATTTGGGTTCTATCCGGTAAAAAGGACAGAGTACTGTGGTGATTCGCCATGTGAAAAAGCTTTCAGAGTGCGAGCACAGCGTGATGATACACTGCTGGAAGAAAACGAAATGATCAATGGGTGCAACTCTGTTTTCTCAAACGAATACCAGAAGTTCTAACTGGTATGACGACTTGTTTCCCAAACGAGAAGCGTACAGGGCAGTACAGTTAACAGGAACAAAATGGGATAAGTTCCTTATAGAACTTGCTGACAATTTTAGTGAAGATCCATTAAAATTGTGGAGTCCAAATGGCCTCAAGGCTAGACTCGATTTGAAAGATCTCGGAACCATTATAAGAGCCAGAAATATTACATACACGGCTGAAATGGTTGAGGAATTTGACAAACAGATTCCTGAGTTGCTTGGAAAAGGCTTGATTAAAGCTAGTTACAGTCCATATTCTAGTCCTGCCTTTATGGTAATAAGCCATGCCGAGCAGGTGCGAGGCAAAACACGAATGGTTATAGACTATCGTCAGCTTAACAAAGCTATCAAAGATGATGGCTATAAGATTCCTATTGCAGGAGATCTGATTGATAGAATTAGTTTGAGCCAACGAAAATTCTTTTCCACATTTGACTTGAAAAGTGGTTACTTGCAAGTCAAGATGGAAGAAGATTCGGTTCCTCTAACTGCTTTTAATGCTCCGTGAGGAATGTTTGAATGGCTGGTTATGTCGTTCAGCCTGAAGAATGCTCCAGGCGTCTTTCAGCGCAAAATGGATAATGCTTTCAAGCAGGTCCGAAAATTTTATGCGGTCTACATAGACGATGTGCTAGTCTACAGTCAAAATGAGGACGATCACATGAGGCATCTTGATAAGGTGACTGATGTTTTCCGACAGGAAGGCGTGATTCTATCTGAAAGAAAGATAAAATGGTTTAAGGAGTCAGTTAATTTTCTAGGCATGGAAATTAAAAAAGGAAAGATTAAATTACAAAGTCATATTGCCGAGAAAATTGTTGATTTTCCTAACAGACTTGAGGATCGGAAGCAAGTCCAAAGATTCTGCGGATTTATTAACAATGCTAGAAAGTTTGTGAAAGATCTTTCCCAAGATTTAGGGAGGATTTCAAAGAAGATATCTTCTACTAATCCTTGGTCATGGGAAGATGAGGATACTCAGGCTATTCAGAGGATTAAGGAAAAGGTTAAAAATTTACCGCAACTTGCCTTACCTTTTGATAAGGATGAGTTAGTCCTGGAGATTGATGCTTCTAACGAGTTCTGGGGGGCTGTTCTGAAAATTAAAAGAAGAAGGCCGGAACCCGTTTGTAAGTATTGGTCGGGTAGTTTTAAGGGGTACGAACTCCGATACCCGATACACGAAAAAGAAGTATCGGCTTTAAAAAATGGAATAAAGGCTTTTTACATCTTTTTGGCACCTAAAAACTTTTTACTGCATTCTGACTCGACCTACGTAAGACGGTTCATGAGTCTGAACCTCAAGGAGGCTAGGCAGACTGGACTTTTGAGGTTGCAAGAGTGGTTTAACTATTATAAATTCGATGTCGAATACATTTCTTCAGACAAAACATAATAACCGACTCTCTCTCTAGGGAATTTCCAGATGAATCCAGCCGTGAAGAGGAAGATTTGCTGGGGATGCAAGTAGGAGGGGCACTCCAAGAAGGTATGTTCCAATAAGAAAGAGAGTGAGCATAGTGATGTTGGTTCTGTTTCAGGAATGAAAGCAGCTCTCTGCTGGCAGTGTAAGCGACCTGGACATAGATCTTTCGAATGTCCAAGTAAGCTGAAAGCTGCGAACTCCCAAAAGGGAGTGGCCAATCTCAAGAAGAAGGTTATTACCGACTCTGAGGGAGAAGCGAAAACAGATTCCCAGAAGGGATGGCTAATCCAAAAGAGAAAGCTTCGGCAAACTCTAAAGAAAAAGCGAAAGTTGATTCCCAGAAAGGGATAGCTCAGCCAGAGGAAAAGGACTCGACCAATTCTATGGGTAAAGCGAAGATAAGTTTCTAGGAAGGGATGATAGATCCAAAGGAGAAGGCTAACACCAACTCCAAAGGCGACATGATGAAAGATCCTCAAGAGAGGATGACAAATCCTAAGGAGGAAAGCTCCAAAGGAAATGTGAAGATGGCAGATCTGAAGGAAGAAGCTCAGGCTGATTCTCAAGGAAAAGCCAAGAGAAGAAGAAAGCAAATCAACTTAAGTCCTCTGGTCCTGAGAAGGACGCTCCAGTAAAGGAGAGAAAGGTTGAAGAGCCTTGGTGGTACCCATAAACCACGGAACAGTTCAATTACTGCCGAAATCACCGGCAAAAGAGTAGAACATCTCAATAAACCAAGCTGTCAAATCCTATAAGAGTCTCCTCCAAAACGAAAGGAGGAGAAAGAGCAGGTTGAAGCTGAGTATGCTCGAGAGGAGGCAGAATTCAAAGCCTTCATAAGTGAACCAATTCAGAATGAAAAACCTAATGAGACTGCAGAAATGGAGTATGACGAGTATTTTAATTATAAAATAATAGACATGCTCGAAGAAGGTAATCCTGAAGCTAAGGAAAACCTTGAGGAAGCAATTCCTAAAAGAGATTCGGTTAAAGAATTTGGTGAGCATGCTCACGATGGCAGAGGTCATGAGGGTTCAGAAGAATCCTGGTATTTTGATTTAGACTCTTTTAAAGATGGATCCCTATCTTGGGATGCAACTATTGTCTGTGAAGGACCCATGAGTGGCGTCAAAAACAATTATAAGTGCCAGATTGAGTTTTTTGCAGTAAAAGCAATAGAGTATATCAAAGATCTGGAGTCTAAGCTACTATATAAGGCTTCAGATGGAGAAGAGATGTCCAACACCATAAGGGATAGACAACAGATTCTCACCACCGCAATGTCCATATTACCTTATAAGGTCAAAGAATTAGAGACCCCAAGGGTAGTGGTGGATATGAGAGAATCCTCACTCGATGAGAACTCTGTACTTCGCCCATATCTACATTGGATATCGGAGAAGTGGTCGTCCCTGAGGATTAATTCGGGAATGGTGGGAGTAGCTTTACCATATTTATATGTAGGGTTTGTGGATATTCTAGAGATTGATCGTTCAGAACAAGAACAGATCGAGCCACTGCCCCATCTGGTAAAGTTTATACTCGGATGCCTGGGATACTGACCAAAGTATGCCACAACATTGATTACTAGCACTATGATGGAGGAAGATGAATATGAAAAGATGAGAAAAGTAATTCTTCCCAATATGCAAGTTTGGGACATCCATCATAGTGAAAGTAGACATCTCATAGAACCTCAACGACAGGACCTTGATCATTGAGGTTTTGGCGGGAGTATTACAAGGATAAAACCGTAAGAAAAGTCATAAAGGTTGAGTTCTTGAAGGATGTGCTGGAGCATATATTCGCCCAAAAGGAGAAGTATTACGTGCTCAGTGACGGGATGACAACCGTTACGATCCTCCGTTCTTATTTAAGCTATGCAGATGAATAAGTTGGAGAACGAGGATGGGACAGAGTTTTAGATCTTCTGGATAGGTTCTGGAAGAGAGAAAACTCTAAGTTATGCCTCTGGACTGATACATTTGAAGTCTGGAGAAAAATCACTGATTACACAGATAAATCATTAGCTCAGCGATTTGAACAAGATGAAGAGATAGCCTAACGAATTCAGGAAGAAAATCAACAACAGCGCGTACTCTCTGAAAAAGAAATTGGTGAGACATCCGGCGCCAATAATGAAGGAACCAGGATAAGACAATAATGTAGACTGGAGAAGAAAGATGTATAAAGTTATATTAGACATTTTTGTCGGTCACTAGGACCATCACCTAACTTTTGCAGTTTTTCAATAATTTAGATTCCTGTTACTTTTGAGCTGGCAAACAGAGGAAAGACACCAACTTCTTTTGTGTATATATTTCACAACCCTCAACCTTATTTGGGGAGGTGATCTAAATAGAGAACCTTATCTCACATCTCTATGAGTTTGAGTTCTTTGATCTGTCTCCAAAATACCTTAAGGGATCAAGAGTAAGATTGTTAGAATTAACCAAAAAATAAAAATTGGTTAAGTCCAACAGAAGGTTAGATTGGTGAATCGAAACCTGGAAGGATAGGGCTTGGGCTGAAACCTTGCTAGGGAGGAGGAGTGTCTATATAAGCGCCTCAAGGTAAGGGAATTCGAGATGACACAGAAGAGCCTCTGCATTCAAGTGAGGAACTCTTGACTCTCGGAAGTTGTGGAAGCTTGGTGAACCCTTAGAGCTATCCATCTGAGTAAGGTATGATAAACATATTCTATTTTTATGTTGTTTATGTGGTTCTTTCTGTCTTGAAAAAAGGTTTTAATTAAGAAAACTTAATTAAAGTAGTGCAAGAGCACGAGTCATTTATATGATTAAGTGTCCAAACCCATAATTGCTCCATTTGGATCACGGGGTTAGCAAGGATTCTACTACTGGACTTTTGAATACCGTAGTGGATCGTTTGGAAACTCTATCAGCCCAGATAACTCAATTATCAAGGCTTGTAGAAAGTTATTCTAAGAAATTAGAAAAACTTACTCTGATTCAGAGTGAATTTGAGGAATTATTCCTTGAAGGTAAGTCTAGTTTGGGATTCATGGCTAGTTCAAGATACTCTAAAGGGTATTTGAGGTTGGCAGAACGCCGGCGACAAAGACAATTAGAGAAAACTTCCTAAGTTCGTATCCTGCGTGTTTAATTGGTATAAGAGCCGCTTAGGAAAATTTTCTAATTTTGACTTGAGGGATTAAATTGAAAAGAAAAACAACCATAGAATAGGAATTATAAAACTTACAAAGATAAAGGACAAAATAATTTGTAGGACCACGGTAAAAATGAACATTTCTCACACATATCATAGCTAGGTAAAGGGGGAGTCAAAGGGCCCGTCACCCTAAACAACAAAAAGCACCGGTTTTTGTTAAGGTACGTGGGTGTGGTTTTTGACACCACATCCACGTATTTGAAAAATTTTTATGGAAATGTTAAGGTATAAGCGAGTTTTTAAAACTCGTCATATTTCTAAAATTATAGGCTGGTTTTAAAATCCCGTCTTAAAGACTATATTTTAGGAATTTAAAGACTATATTTTAAAGATTAGAGTTTTTAAAACTCGTCAACATTAGTACTCATAAAAAAGTATGTCCGAATCATATGAGGTAGCATTCCTAGTGGCTTTTCTTCATATGCCGAAAAGAAAATTTGTTTTATTTTTCACGAACAACGTACTAGTGGTGGACATGTAGAAAAAGATTTACTTCACGTGTTGTAGCATAAATGTAATCCCGTCCCGGCCCTACTGATAACATGTGATTACTTTTCATTATGGTTTCCCTACACTTCTTCGGATGGATTAGATTACTTGAAGAAGAAAGAGTGGGCATACGATATTAATTAGTGCAGTATGCAATTTTGATTTCGAGCATACATTATTTGGAGTAATTTTTAAGTTAACTAACGGTTTCTTTGCATGTATAGCGTGATATTCATCTTTCAAGATCATACATTTATACTTTTTTTCTTTTTTTTTCATGTAATGTGTTAGTAATACTACAATTATATACTATGTTAGATTCATTTTTCTTTGCGATGTAGAATTTTTGGGTTACATCCCCTCAAACCCGCGAGGGTATCTTAATTATTGTTATTGGGCTAAACCAGGCTGTGATACAATATTAGTCGGACCGACCCAAATACCAAGTTCAGTGTATAATTTCCATTCTAAAATTCATTGGCGATAGATGAAGTAGCGGCTGGAATTATATACTCGCTAGTTTCGTTTCTGATGTGTGACTTTAGATTGTAAATTAAAAATATAATTTTTTTATTTGAAAAAATTGCACGGAGTAAATTCCCGAATTGATCCAATTCTCATGTATTCCTGAAGAAATGTGGTGCTAGTAAAGCCGGAGACCTTAGACATGCTTTAGAGCTTTGTACGATTGTAGTGTTGGTTAATAAGGGTTAATCTAAGAAATCCTACGAGAGTGTTGGGAATCAGTGTTTCCGGTTTCAGTTTGAGAGGGTTGAAGCTCTTCCCTGCCGGTTGCCGGTGTCAACCCACCCCTGAATCTTGCACTTCCTTTATTCTGCTTTACTCCTTGCTACACCCAACACCAACCCCTTCATGAATGAATGATCGAACCTAAATCAAGAACCCTACTCACAAACCTGACATCCATTGGTGAGTGGAAATCTAAGCAGCTCTCAATGAAATAAATGATGGGGTGTAGATGCAGGCAACACGAACAGCCTCTGTGGTGAACTTCAAGGTCACAATTAAAAAATTGATTAGTGATGGATCCCATGCGTTATACATTGTACGACGTTTGAACCGTGTTTTCGTTGTACAATATACAATGTACTATCTTAATGCGTCGTACATTATATAACAAAAATACTGTTCAAACGTCGTACATGTATAATGTATTACTTAGCCCGATGGGCGTAGTACAAAAAATCCATACCCGATTACTAATTGTTTTGTTGTAGATTATACGACGAAAATATTGTTCAAAACGTCGTATAATGTATTACTAATCCCGATGGGCCTAGTACAAAAAGCTCGTACCCAATTACTAATTTAGGCCGATTATTTGTACATTATTACTAATTTTACATTTTTTTTTACATCCACGTAAATTACCGTTCGAGGCATTTTAGCCTCGTCTGAGTCTCTTCTTTGATCGACTTACTAAAAACTAAACACTAACGATTGAGAACTGTCGTTCGTTGCTTTTCAGAGCATGACATGTCTTCTCATGGCCTTTCAGGGGGAGGCTCCTAAGCATCGTTTTTGTCCACATCCCCCGTGTTTGTTTTCCGACGAGTAGGAATCATTTGGAGATGAGGACGAGGCTTCCCCCGTCATCCTCATCGTCACCATCATCATTCCCCATAAAAAAAAAAATAATGAAAATTGACAGTCCACCCCTGTTTGTCATCTTTCTCACAGGCAATGGATGGAAGGAAGCGACGTCTAGGAGTCTCTCTCTCCTTTTCATATGTTTTGACTCGGATTTTGAACTTTTACGATTCTCCATATCCATTCCCTGTTTCATCACGTGAATTATTGGGACACAAAAATCCACGTCCCCATCTGTTTCTTCCCTTCCCACCTCCTTAACCAGATCAGTCCATTATTCCTAGGTTTTGGGTTCCAAAATGGGGAGGAGGGTCAGTCTTTGGAAGATCATCGCCGGCTGCTTCACTCCCCATTCTTCTTCCCCTTCTTGTCCTTGCTTTTGGGCTAGCTCCGGCGCGGAATGTGCTGCTGACCTCGAGACAAAGCTGCTCTTACTCTGGGGAAACCCCACGCGGACCGTTTCCTAGAGGGTGACCCGCTATGCATTGTGGATCGCGTAAACGTGGTTGCCAGTTGATTTATCCACAAAGGTTGGTGATATGCGTTTGGCCAGAACGTGTATGGGGTGAAGAAGGTGTCAAGGAGAGAAGATGAGCATATGATGCTATCCGTGTTTCCAAGGATATTGACGTTGAACTCCATAATCGGTCATGAGAATGGGATGGGGATGATTCACATTCTTGCCGAAGGAGAGAATGCGTGCACGTCTGATACCAACGATGGGAACAAGAACATTTCCAAGGCTAATTATCAAAAAAGGGCTCACGTGACGTCCGAAACAAGTGGCGGTAAAGCAATAACGGAATTCAGAGGGGATAAGGAGACTCATGCTATTCGCTGATGTCATATGGTTGCAAACTAACTCCAAAACAAGGTCCAACGAACAGGTGACTGTATGACTATGATGTTGATGAATATCTTTTAAATGTATAATACATCACTATTTATATTACTACGGACAATTAATACTAAGAATGCTAAAGTACTCGTAACTATTGCACATTATAGATCTTATGTGCACTTAAGAACATCACCTTCTAACTACAATACATTAATCCGTCATCATGGTCTGTATTCAAGATCGTGTCCCTTTAGTTGTCCTCGATTTGCTTGGACTTTTGACAAGAATGTGACGTTGAAGGCTTCACGTCCTCCATCAGTTCGCACAACTTGTGTCTTAGCAGTTTGGATTCTCATCTCATCGGTCGATTGTCGTCAACTTCCTCGGTAGAGGCCTGTTAAACGCCAATGTGCCCGCCCAACTCAAAAGTTCTCGATCTGGTGATTGAATCTGTAGGTGGTCTCATCCTCTTGACCCGTACCCAGATTCTCTTCGAACAGTAAAGATAAACTTCGCCCAAGCGGCCTAATAGTTTTCTTCTTATTCTAAGTTCAATTATGTTGTTGACGTAAAAATCTCACGGTCTATATATAAACCGGAAGCAACGTACAAATTGTCGTATTAAAAAAAAAAGCGGGTTCAATCTCTAGTCACGACGAAGCACGTGAGTCCTCTGATTCTATACTCATAAAGTGTCCGAAGTTTGGAAGGGTTGATGCTCTGGCGAATATCCGTTGGAGCTTCAGGAATGTATGTTGATGAAGATGCTGGAGGTACAGAACTTGATCCGGCGGGTCTTCAGAAGTGGCGAAGATCACCAGGGCTTTATAAGCTTGATCTGGAAAGTCTTCAGGAGATGACGCTTGATCTGGAGTCTTCTGGAGATGGCGAAGAACACCAGGCTGCTGAAGCTTGATCTTGATCTTGAAAGCTTGAACTTGATCTTCAGGCTTGAATTTGATCTTGATCTTGGCAGCACTTAGTCATTGATCGGGTGAGGAAAAGATGCTCGAGAACTTCGCTACCGAAGGAGCTCCTCACTCTTGAAGTTATCGAGGCCTGTGGATTTTATCCAACAAAACTTGAGGGAGAGTTGTTGTCGACAGAGAAATATAGCCGCCGTCGGGAAAAATATTGTTGTGTGTAGAATATGACCGCTGGGAAAATGTAACTCCAAGGATAATATACCACCATGAGAATCTCGTCGTCCTGCTATGGGACCTTTAGAGATAAACCCGCAGAGGAGCCTTCGGAGATAAACCCGCTATGAGGCCTTCGGAGATGTACCCGCAGAGGGACCTTCGGAGATAAACCCGCTAGAGGGAGCTTTCGGAGATAAACCCGCAAGAGGCAAGAGGGGCCTTCGGAGATATACCCGCAAGAGGGGCCTTCGGAGATAAACCCGTTAGAGGGGCCTTCGGAAATAAACCCGCAAAAGGGGCCTTCGGAGATAAACCCGCAAGAGGGACCTTCGAAGATAAACCTGCAAGAGGGGCCTTCGGAGATAAACCCGCAAAAGGGGCCTTCGGAGATAAACCCGCAAGAGGGGCCTTCGGAGATATACCCCCAAGAGGGGCCTTCGCCGCACTACCCGCGGAGGGGCCTTCGCTGCACTACCCGCAGAAGGGTCTTCGCCGCGCCGCACCACCCACTGAGGGGTCTTCAAAAAAATAACTAGAATGTGTTTATAACCCAATGGGGCTTAAGAGAATAAGAGAGAAGAGAGAATTTTTTGTGTCTTCATGAGAGGGGTGAGACTCCCTTTATATAGGAGTTGAAGGACCCTTGGGTGCCCTCTCTTTCCGATGTGGGACAAAGAGTCATGGGCTTAAAGGCCATATTGGGCCGACATTTGGATTGGACCGATGTTTGAATGGGCCGATATATGGGCTAAGCCCAGATCATTTTATAATTGGGTTAGGCTGAATTGGGCTAGCATATGGGCTGAGCCATAATTTTAAAACCCAATAATAAATGGGTTGGGCTTGAACTTTTTTATAATATCAGGCCCGTGTATTATATTTACACTAAGATATAAGTGAAAAATATTTCACATCGTGATGTCTTATAATATAAAGACAATCAATCATATTCAGCCATAATATATGGTTTGGGCCGAATGACATTATTTTGACATCAATAAAATTTCAATGTCTACAAATGCCCCCACTTTAATTCGTATCTCGTATGCGTATATATATTGCAGAGAGATTAGAATTAAAGTACGTAAATATTGGAGTGGGATCCGTAAGACACATGATGTGTATTTCACAAATCAGAACCGTGGTTTATTTCAAGGAGACAACGGTATCTGTGTCTTGTGAAGGACGATAACCCACAAGAAGAAGATACGCTGAAGTTACCATGTCTTCCATCCAAAATGGGCCATTGTGCTCCGCACATCAAGCTTGATATCCAACACTGATCGAAGGAGATCCATATGATTCTTATCGCCTCAAGGCCTGGTCTTTATTGTCTCCATCCACGATGTCCTATGCCGAGCCAAAACCTTCGCTTACATTTGGCGAATCTTGTTGGGAAGGGTATTTTTGGGAGTTGCTGGATAATCATCAATGGCAGCTCGAATTCCAGAAAGGATTGCTCAATTCGAAGGGAATAAAGAAGTTGATGACGCTTCTGTCGACCCTGACTTGAGTGACCCAGCTGTGGCTTCTCGAGCTTATATATGGGAAGACATCAAGGAGAAGATTTTCAAAACTCCCTTTAGTCAGGGTCACACACTTACTGAGGAGTTGGAGAATATTCTCGATCTCATCAATGAAAGTGAGCATTTGGAATGGGCTCCTATCTATGCCTCGGTGGAAGAATATATGCAAGGATCGACAAAATATTCAGATCTATTGCCCACCGTTGAAGGGACAATAACAGAAGAATAACTAGCCGCCGTTAAAACAATTGTCTGACTGTATTGGGGCTAAAGCGACCTTAGAGGATTCTCTAGACTGTTGCCATCGCTAAGAAGGCAGATGAGGACATATCAAGATTGAAAGGGCCATGTCTGCTTTTAAGAATACCTTGATAGTCCGTGATGAAGATCTTTTGTCCTTCAATGAACTTCGAGAGCAGCTAAAGAGGACTCGTGAAGAGATTGTCCAATTTACCTGGGAAGCTTGATTTCACCCTTCTAGCTTGTTTCGGCTCAGAATAGGACTTTCCTTCTTTGTAGGACTATCATTTCTTCGAATAAAAAGTCCTTTCTTTTCAAAGTCGTTCATCTCTTATACTCGTAGAACCACGACTTTAATATATTTTTTTTAAGCCGTTCACAGTTTATACTTATGCGGGCCAGGAGTATTACATTTTATTTAGCCGTTCACAATTTATACTCATGCGGGCCAGGAGTATTACATTTTGTTTAGCCGTTCACAGTTTATACTCGTGGGGGCCAGGAGTATTACATGATGATTTTTTTTTTAATGTCGTGCAGTTTAGGCTCATGCGACATGGAGCATTATTCTTTAGGCATAATATCGCTTCAGGAACTTTCCGTTGATCGGTCCGACTCGTACTCCATCTTGATCAACTATCTTGTAGGCGCCCCCGGTGTAAGCTTCTTGGACGACGTATGGGCCATCCCACTTTGATGTGAATTTGCTTCCGGTCTTATGCGTGACGATTATGGGTCTTCGCACCGCCAAAACAAGGTCACCTACTTGAAAGGAGCGAGGTCGCACTTTCTTGTTAAAAGACTTTGACATCCTTGCTTGATAGCATTCAATTCGCTGCTGGGCTTCAAGACGTTTCTCATCCAAAGCTTCTAGTTCCTGTAAGCGTAGTCGCGCATTATCCTCTTGACAAAGTCCCTCTTGTATGGCTATTCTCAGCGACGGTATTTGTTGTTCAAGTGGAAGGACCGCTTCAACACCGTAGACCAATGAGTATGGCGTCATTTGAGTTGCAGTTCTGTACGTCGTACGATACGCCCATAAAGCTTCTCCGACTCGTTCATTCCAATCTCTTCTAGCTTTATCGACCACCTTCTTTAGGAGATTGCACAGCGTCTTATTGAATGCTTCTGCCAACCCGTTTGCGGCCGCATAATACATGGAAGAGTTATATTGTTTGAAACCAAATTGCTCGCAAAATTTATCCATGGCCTTATTAGAGAAATTCCGGCCATTATCAGTAATGATATAGCGAGGCACGCCATAACGAAAAATGATATTATTCTTGATGAAGGTTATCACAGTCTCCTTCTTCACTTCCAGAAAGGATGCAGCTTCTGCCCATTTTGAGAAATAGTCCGTCGCTGCTAGGATATATGAATGGCCCCCTGACGATTTAGGAGTTATGGGTCCTACAACATCTAACCCCCAGGCTTCAAATGGCCAAGATGCTACAGTTGAATGAAGTGGCTCGGGTGATTGATGAATGAAGTTAGCGTGAAATTGACATGCTTTACACTTCTTTGCATATTCCATACAATCCTTTACCATTGTTGGCCACTAATAACCCATTCTCTTCAATTGGAAGTGAATTTTAGAACCAGATTGATGAGCTCCACAAACTCCAGAATGCGCCTCTTCTAGCGCTCTCATGGCTTCCTCAACTTCAAGACATCGCAAGAACACTTCTTCAAAGGATCGTCGATAGAGATCATTCTTAAAATATATGAATCGAGGCGCTCTTCTCCTCACATCCACTTTTTGTCGCGGATCGTTGAGAAGCTTTCCATGCTCGAGAAAGTCAATGAGTGGTTGTCTCCAATATTGGTCTCCTGTATTAAAGACGGATACGAGATTAACTTCGTTCGTTTCCTCCACATCATGAATTGGCGGAACCACCCATGCTTGACGTAACCGGATGCCAACCTCCTTATCCACCAAAGTAAGTGCAGAAGCTAGAGATGCCACGGCATCGGCTTGTGCATTTTCCTTTCTCGGTATATGACTTATTGTAATGTCTGGGAACCACCCTGCGAGTTTAACCGCATAGTTATGATAAGGCAGAAGCTCTGGCTTACGAACCTCGTATGTGGATAAAAGTTGATTAATCACAAGCTTTGAGTCTCCATATACCCTCAAACTATGTACTTTATTATCCATGGCCATTTCTAACCCGAGTATGAGAGCTTGATACTCAGCCATATTGTTTGAGCATAACTGAGTGAGGGTATATGCATAAGAGATGATATCTCCATCGGACGTGACGAAGACAACTCCAGCTCCCGCGCCTCTTTGTGTTGCTGATCCGTCAAAGAACATTTTCCAAGGAGGGGGAACATCAACCAACATTACTTCCTCGTCGGGCAGTTCTTCCGATATTTTCCAACTATCTGGTATAGGATGGTCTGCCAAGAAGTCAGCTAAAGCTTGTCCCTTTATAGCCTTTTGAGGTACATACAGGATCTCGAACTCTTGGAGCATAAATGCCCATTTTGCGAGACGACCAAATAAAATCGGCCTTGACATTATATACTTGAGAGAATCTGCCCGGGATATGAGACGAACAGAGTGTGCCTGCAAATAATGTCGCAGCTTTTGTATAGCAAACATTAAAGCCATACAGGTCTTCTCAATTGGAGAGTAATTCAATTCCGCTCCGGTTAAAGTCCTGCTCAAATAATATAGGGCATTTTCTTTTCCATTATCGTTGTCCTGAGCTAACAGAACTCCTAACGAAGCTTCTTGTGCTGCTATATAAAGTATGAGGGGTTTTCCTTGGATTGGAGCATTTAGAACCGGTGGCTTTGACAAATAAGCCTTTATGCTGTTGAATGCATTTTCACACGCTTCATCCCACTCAAAAGGAGTACCTTTCTTCAGCAATCTATGAAAGGGATGGCATCGTCCGGCCAAGTTTGATATAAACCTTCGAATGTATGCAAGCTTCCCTTGAAGGCTCTTCAACTCATGTATATTCCTTGGCCCTGGCATCTTCATAATCGCATCTATCTTTGATTGATCGACTTCAATGCCTCGATGTCGAACAATAAATCCAAGGAACTTTCCCGAAGTGACCCCGAACGCACACTTCAATGGGTTCATTTTCAGTTGATATTTGCGCAGTTTGTCAAATACTTTTCTAAGGTCGTCAATATGATCGCGCCTTTTTTTGGATTTGAGAACCAGATCATCCACGTAACACTCTACGCTTTTGTGGAGAATATCATCAAAGATCCGTTGCATGGCCCGTTGATAAGTTGCTCCCGCATTCTTCAACCCAAAAGGCATCACCTTATAACAATATAGACCTTTTGGTGTACGAAAAGCCGTCATTTCCTCATCCTTCGGATCCATTCGGATTTGATTGTATCCCGATGATCCATCCATAAAACTGAGGGCTTCATAACCAGTGATAGAGTCTACCATTATCTCAGTGATTGGAAGAGGAAAATCGTCCTTGGGACACACATTATTGAGATCACGAAAATCAACGCAAACTCGGAGTTGACCGTTTTTCTTCCTAACAGGTACAATATTTGCAATCCATGTTGGATATTTCACCTCCCGAATAAATCCAGCTTCGATAAGCTTGTTGACTTCGGCTTCTATCAATGGGATCAATTTTGGACGAAAACGTCGTTGAGCTTGCTTTATGGGTCGAACTCCATGCTTAACAGCCAACTTGTGGACCGCTATCTTCGGGTCAAGGCCAGGCATTTCTTTGTAACTCCATGCGAAGACATCTTTGTATTCCTTCAACAGTTGGACATGCAACTCCTCTTCCTCAAGGGTTAAACTTGCGCTAAGGAATGTAGGGCGATGATTCCCTTCCTCTCCAATATCGACTTCTTTCAATTCATCAACGGTAGACTTTTTTCGGTCCTCGAATATTTCTGGAGCCTCTCCTGCATCTTCCTCTTTAAGAGAAGTGTTTTCATCAGCTTCAGTAATTTTGACGTGGTGGGAAGAGACAACATCATTTCCATTATCACCATGAGACAATTCCCCTTTGCTATTGGTAGATACCCATGTTTTCGTCTTTATTTTCAGTATTTCGCCGGTAGTTACTTCAACAACCGTTCGATGCTTCATTCGAGATGGAACTTTGCTACGAAAATCCTTTGTATCTTCTATGATAAATGGGATATCCTTTTTTTTATCAACTCTCTTCCACACCATTCGACTTTTTGGAGCTTGACTCAATCTTAATCGTGCCGACCTTTGAGCATCAATCTCCTCTTTTTGAATGCCAAGTCTATCAAATACCGATCTCCGCTTAGACGGGACTCCAAGTCGATCAAATACTGAAGTTCTAGTTGATTCGACTGTACTTTCATCATCGGCTTCAATGTATTGAATCGAAGCATTCTTCGCCGGAGGGTTGACGGGCTTAGGAGTGACATATCCAAGACTAGATTTCGATTTCTGATTATCATTTCTTGGATTAGTTTCCTTTGAGGCATCCCCAAGTGTCTTTAAATCATCAGTGTAGCCAGCTGCAGAGATTAGCCTGAACGCATTTGGATCAAATCCGTTGGTGCGCCTGTCAGGCAATGAATCTGGATAAATAATTGCCCCCTGTTTAGGTCTAACAAAACCTTTTAAAGGCGTACTTGTTTGAGCAATTGTCGTCATTTTCATCACTGGCCAGTTGAGTTCCTTTGGCACCACCATTTCTTCAGCATGGCTACTCACAAAAGGTGGTTCCCCGGCTTTTCGGAAGGCTCTTGGGATATAGCGCAGGATTGGAACATTCTGTTTAGGCTTATCATCCGTCCTTTCATTTTCAACTGTCGGATTAACTGGAAGTGCCTCTTGTTGAATAGGTGAAACTTCTACGTTCGATTTCTTCGTGATATCCCTCACAACCGGTGCATGCTTCGAGACTTTTTCTTCAGCATCGATACCCTTATTAAAGTAAAATTTGGCATCGGCGAAGTATGACTCCGCTTCCGTAAAGAGTTTCGCATCTGCCCATACTGTGTGAGTTACCCCATCTTTCACAAATTTAAAGCATTGATGGAGCGTAAATGCAACAACTCCGTATTCATGCAGTCATGGTCGACCCAACAACATATTATAGGTGGTGTTGGAATCAAAATTGTAAAACATTGCTCCAGCTTCCATATCTCCTATGGTGAGGGTGAGAGAGATCTTCCCAACGGCTCGTTCTCCCCCCTGGTTGAATCCTTAGATTATCAGTCGGTTACTTAATAAATTCTTCAACCCCTAGCCCAATCTCCTTTAGGGATTTCAGTGACAAGATATTGACTGTTGAACCTGGGTCGACCAATATGCGATTGACCTTCGTACCATAAGCATATCCTGATAAAAATAGCGGCCGATTGTGAGATCTGTGTTCTATAAGGGGATCTTCATCAGAAAATATAATTGTTGCGCCATCTTCTCGTGATTTCACAACATTCATCACTGTGGGATCTTCCGGTGTGTCAACCTTCGCGACCACCACTTCTTTGTATGCATCAATGTGGTGACACCTCCTAGACAGATTTGCAAGTTTTCGAAAACGTTCCGGAAAGAAATCCCATAACGTAGCCGAGGTTGGTTTCTTCAAGGACTGGTCATCTAGCGAACTCTCTTCTTTCACCATCTTCCTGGAATACTTTTTTATTGGTGACCTCCTCGCAATCTTTGCTCGCATAGGAAGCATTTTCTTCATTGGCTTAGAAGACTTCTTCCGGTTCTTTTTGTGAGTCACCAAAGTCCAGCCTTCTTCGGTTGATGCTTCTTCGGAGCTAACCACCCAACTTGACACCTTGGTCATATATTGTTGCATTATCTCTAGACTTGGTAGGCCAAGTATCTCAACAGGATTGATAGTCCCGAATATGATGTTTGGAGTATCATTGTTTGCGACACTGATCATATTTGAAGGTGCAATATAGGCTCCTAAATCGATCTTGTTGTTGCGTACAAGCTCCATGACCTTCTCCTTGAAGACGAAACATCTCTCAATTGGATGGCCTAAAACACGATGGTACTTGTAGAAGTTGGGATTGTCAGCTAGATTCGCTTGGTTCGGTCGCTTTGATGGCGGAAGCTCGATCATTTTAGAAGACAACAGATAGTCAAATATTTTTGCAACATCTTCATCGAGAAAAGAATATTTCTTGTTTTTCCTTTCCTTAAGAGTTGGGCGTTGCCTCTCCATCCTAGGTGCTTCTGTAAGTGATTGTCCATTTGCTGAGACTTTTCCTTTTGCAATTGGCACTTTGACAGGAGCAGCATCTATAGTCATTACCTGCTTCTTCGTATCCTTGAAAGCAGGCTTGCCCCTAGTTCTGTTTCCTGGTCTTCCTGTCCCTCGTGATGGCTCAGGTATTGGGATGTTACTTACGTTGGTCCCAACAAAGCTCAACTCCATGTCATGAGCCTTTGTTGCCAACTCCTCGAACGATCGTGGTTTGAGCCCTTGCAGAATGTATCGAATCCTCCAGAGCATGCCTTGAATGCACATGTCGATAGACGTTTCCTCTGATAGACGATCCCTATAGTTCAAGCTCAGATTCCTCCATCGTTGGATATAGTCGACGACAGGATCTTCCTCCCATTGGCGAGTATTAGTTAGCTCAATCATGCTCACCACACGCCGTGTGCTGTAGAAACGATTCAGAAACTCTCTTTCCAATTGTTCCCAACTATCAATAGTGCCTGGCTTGAGGTTAATGTACCAGTCAAAAGCGTTTCCCTTCAGAGAGCGAACAAACTGCTTAACCATCCAATCTCCATCCCTGCCTGCATTGTTGCAAGTTTCAACGAAATGGGCCACATGTTGACGTGGATTACCCTTCCCGTCGAACTGTTGGAAGTATGGAGGCTGATATCCCACAGGCATCTTGAGGCCTTCAATTCTCCGACTGTAAGGCTTATAATATGCCGAAGATGATGATGATTTTCCCTCAAGCTATTAATTCCAGCATTGCTTTCGCTGGAATAGGATCTTCAGCAATGGGCATCTGTTTTACCGAATCATCAACATTCATGACCGCTTTTCCTTTATCAACTTGGGTGCGCGAACTCTCCTCCATAGACGTTTTCTCAGTGTCTTTACTCTCCAGCCTTTTGACAATATAGTCCATTTGCTGCTCTCTTTCTTTCATGAAGAGCATCATAGCATCCACAGTTTTTGTGAGAGCGGCGACCTAATCTTCAAGTGAAGGACTATCTGCCATCATCACTGGCATGACTTCGAAGCCTTTAGTTGAATCCTCTTCTGGGGAAGAATCCAACGGAGAGTCACTTGACGATATATTTTCAAAATTTATCTGCGGCATAGGAGACACTAGAACCTTGTTGAAGGGGCTGTCACCGGCAGTTGGTTGAGATGACTTAGGGGAAATTGCTCTAAGCATTCCCTCTATTTCCTCAGTCTGTTTGCAAGTTTTGGCCACAGATTGGGCATACGTCCACTTTGGAGAGCTTCCCTGGTTAAGAACATCCTTGTAAGTTGGGGAAGCTTTGGGAGAGATGGACCTGAGCATTTCTTCTATCGCTTCAGCCTGTTTGCGTGTTTTAGCCCTTGATTCAGCAAAGCTCCATTTTGGAGTGCAGTCTGATGGAGGATCCTCAAGAGGATAGACACTTGATGAGTTGTTGCAGAAACTACCCAAATGAGTTGGTGATATAGAACTCTTGCTGAGAATGCTTCTTTCAGTAACCTCCTTGTATGATGGAGGTGACTTTGGAGAGATGGATCTTAGAATCTCTTCGGTCTCCATATATATATCAGCAATCGATCTGGTTTTGATGAAGTTCCTGGAACCAGGCGATGAAAAGCTTTCAGACGACTGAGAGGGAAAACCAACTTGCTGATTATTCACAGCATTGACGGAGTTCTTCAGCATTATCATCTTTGAAGCCATCTGGATACTTAGATGTAAAGAGATGAGAGGTAGAGATGGTCCCACTGGGCGTGCCAGAAATTTGTTGACGTAAAAAATCTCACGGTCCGTATATATACCGGAAATGGCATACAAATTGTCGTATTAAAAAAAAAAACGGGTTCAATCTCTAGTCACGGACGAAGCACGTGAGTCCTCTGATTCTATACTCGTAAAGTGTCCGAAGTTTGGAAGGGTTGATGCTCTGGCGAATATCCGCTGGAGCTTCAGGAATGTATGTTGATGAAGACGCAGGAGGTGCAGAACTTGATCCGGCGGGTCTTCAGGAGTGGCGAAGATCACCAGGGCTTTATAAGCTTGATCTGGAAAGTCTTCAGGAGATGACGCTTGATCTGGAGTCTTCTGGAGATGGCGGAGAACACCAGGCTGCTGAAGCTTGATCTTGATCTTGAAAGCTTGAACTTGATCTTCAGGCTTGAATTTGATCTTGATCTTGGCAGCACTTCGTTGTCGATCGGGTGAGGAAAAGATGCTCGAGAACTTCACTACTGAAGGAGCTCTTCACCCTTGAAGTTATCGAGGCCTGTGGATTTTATCCAACAAAACTTGAGGGAGAGTTGTTGTCGACAGAGAAATATAGCCGCCGTCGGGAAAAATATTGTTGTGTGTAGAATATGACCGCTGGGAAAATGTAACTCCAAGGTAATATACCACCACGAGAATCTCGTCGTCCTGCTATGGGACCTTTAGAGATAAACCCGCAGAGGAGCTTTTGGAGATTAACCCGCTATGAGGCCTTCGGAGATGTACCCGCAGAGGGACCTTCAGAGATAAACCCGCTAGAGGGAGCCTTTGGAGATAAACCCGCTAGTGGGGCCTTCGAAGATATACCCTCAAAAGGGACCTTCGGAGATAAACCCGCAAGAGGGGCCTTCGGAGATATACCCGTAAGAGAGGCCTTCGCCGCACTACCCGCAGAAGGGTCTTCGCCGCGCCGCACCACCCGCCGAGGAGCCTTCGCCGCACTACCCGCAGAAGGGTCTTCGCCGCGCCGCACCACCCACTGATGGGTCTTCAAAAATAACTAGAATCTCTTTATAACCCAATGGGGCTTAAGAGAATAAGATAGAAGAGAGAATTTTTGTGTGTTCATGAGGAGGGTGAGACTCCCTTTATATAAGAGTTGAAGGACCCTTGGGTGCCCTCTCTTTCCGATGTGGGACAAAGAGTCACGGGCTTAAAGGCAATATTGGGCCGACATTTGGATTGGACCGAAGTTTGAATGGGCCTATATATGGGCTAAGCCCAGATCATTTTATAATTGGGTTATGCTTAATTGGGCTAGCATATGGGCTGGGCCATAATTTTAAAACCCAATAATAAATGGGTTGGGCTTGAACTTTTTTATAATATCAGGCCCGTGTATTATATTTACACTATGATATAAGTGCAAAATATTTCACATCGTGATGTCTTATAATATAAAGACAATCAATCATATTCAGCCATAATATAAGGTTTCGGCCGAATGACATTATTTTGACATCGATAAAATTTCAATGTCTACATCTGTACTCCCACGAGCGAAGTCCGAATGGGCCCAAAATTAAATTGACGTGTCAAATTAAGCCAAACTCCGAGTCAAACGGGGAGACGAAGATGAACAGGTTCGGTTAGGTTAGGTTAGGCCAGGTGATGTTTAGATCTGCCTTCGAATGATTGATTTGGCGAATCCTTCATGGTACAAAAAGGATGGTGAAGATTAGCTCCTTGTGGGCTTATTGGGCCGATGTAAAGCCCATTATGAGGCCCACTAATTGTGGGCCGACAGTGACCTTCTTCGAAAAGATTGACAGGGATTGTGATTCTTTCCTTACGTTGTCCTATGACAATGCAATGCATGTTTCTTAAAAATATCGTAGTCTTATCACTGATGGATCAAGAAGTCAGTATCCTTCTGGATGAAGATCTCTTTCCATGGCTATCGACCAGAGAATGAGAATATACACACCCACCTCATAAGGAAAAGGGCGGAAGAATATTCAGAGAAGTTCTTGCTTTTGTGGCTTCTGGACGTGTAGCTGGTGCCGACTATTATCGCCTTCCGTAGGCCATGCGGGTGGCGAATAAAGACTGATCAATTCCCAGACGGAACCCTCGAAACGTGACGGCCTATCTATCTAGATGTCGACTAAATAGGATGTGTAATGAATGAAGTGGGAAACCTTTGTTGCACTTGTTTGGAACCAATCGTTTTCAAACATCACGGCTGCGATTGATTGAATCCCTGGAACGTGATAATTCCAATGAAAACGTGCGAATCCAATCCCGACCACTGAATGGGGATGATGCCAGTTGCTTTTGCCATTGCCTCGCGAGGTTTGTTCGTCGGCCTTATCCTCACCGGCCGACTCCGCCTCATTGGTTCGATTCCTTGGTGGGGGGGGGGGGGGGATTCCGAGAGTTGTGAGCCACATGACAATAGTCCGAGGAAATTCGGAAAAGCATGACGGGGAAACAAAAGTTCAGGGAAGGCGAAAACGCAACCACATAACAAGAAACACGTCAACCAAGTGTAAAGAAAACAAAAAACAATGCTGGCTGGCGGTGAAAACGATGGTGGTGGGTGTGGGAAACACCGACAGGAGCTGGGATGGGTTAGGTTTCTTTCGAACGGAACAGGTAACGAAACGAGACGAGAAGCAGTCACAAATGAGGCGACAGAGGTAAGGCTCCACGACAAAGATGTAGCCGGACCGTGGAGGAAGTGATTCCGGCGATCTCAAAGAAATCAAAGCCTGTTGCTTTTCGATACAAGCAGAGCTTTCCCAACTTCTTTTTTCCCCTTTCTTCAGAGGACAACCACCAACCAATCCCCTAGAAAAGAGGAAAAGCTCAAAGTTTTCTTTTTCTTTTTTTACATTTTCATTTGCGGAAATCATTTCGTACAAGGAAAGAGCAGAGCGTGCGCAAAATGGCCATTTTATATGTAACAAAGAGAGAGAGAGAGAGAGATAACATAAGAAAAAGAAACTCCAAACGATTCGGGTCTGATTTTTATATAATCGAAGGTAAATAAGCAAATAGGGAGAGATTGTAGTATTTTTCGCCCATTGGAGATTTTATTCAAAGATTTTAAGGGGTGGGGGGGGGGGGCATTGAATGGAGATGGAGAGTAGGGAAAGGTCGCCCTAATCTCCCCCCCTCCCCCCCCTCCCTCCTCTCCCTAAGCTGTCTACCCCGTCCACCCACCACCACATCTTCCCTCCTGTCATCCTCCGATCTGTTCCTTCCCATTGGAACAATCCCCCAAGTGGGGGAGAGAGCGCCCTTCCAAAAGGTTGGGTCTGATGGGTCTGCCCGAAGCCATCCTCGATTGTACTTTCCCTGTTCCCTGAATCAGGTGGAGCGAAAGAAAAGTCGCTTCCTTTGCGGCGACCCGGTTTTTATTAAATCCTGGGTGTGTGTTTGGTTTTTTTAAAGCCTTCGTCTTTGTTCTTTCCTGTCCCGGCCGTTGGTTGGTCGCGGTCGCTGGGTGTGCCCGGGAGGGCGGGTGTCTCTGGCGACGCTTCCTGGAACTCGGATCTGCTCTTGTCCCGGGGGTATAATAAGATGAAGGAAGCTACCAGGTCGTTGCCGGGGGTTGTTGAGAGGAAGGCCAAGAGGACTCCCGGTTGCCAACTCGGTCAACCCTCGTGTCAGAAGCAGGGTCGGAAGGGGGAGAACCCCACGCGGGTCGTTCCCGCCGAGCAGATCTCGGATTTCAGGGGTCTCGGTTCGTGGGTGTGTAAGAACTCAGCCTGTCGGGCCAAGTTGTCGGCGGAGGATAGGTTCTGTAGGAGGTGCTCCTGCTGCATTTGCCATTTGTTCGATGATAACAAGGATCCCAGCCTCTGGCTGGTGTGCTCGTCGGAGTCAGGGGGCACCGGGGACTGCTGCGGGTTGTCGTGTCACGTGGAGTGCGCGCTCCAGAAGCAGAAGGCGGGGGTTGTTGATCTCGGGCAGCTAATGCAGCTCGACGGCAGTTACTGTTGTGCCTCGTGCGGCAAAGTCTCTGGAATACTAGGGTAAGTGCGGTTCGGCGAGGGTATACGTTGATACTCTTGATGGAGTTAGCTTGATAATTAGGCCACTTCTTAGGTATTGACTTTAGGAGGCATGGAGAGAGTTTGGCCTGTGTCCTCAAGTTTGATTTGGTGTGACCGAAATCAATCTGATCTAAAATTTGAATGATAGTAGTAGAACCTTATATTTGGTTTCTGCTTTGTTTGATTAGTGGTTCTGCGTGTTATTGTTGTTCATTCATCACAGAGGAAAGGTGCAAGTTTGAATAATCAATCTCACCAGGCATGTTTTGGGGAAGGCGTTCCTTAAGAGAGATTGGATTTGATTTGGAGGGTTTTTAGACTATCGTTTCATAATCTAGTCGACTGTGATTTTACGAACGTCTGAAGATTCTCCATGCCATGCCTTTCTATCGCAGAAATTGGAAGAAGCAGCTGACTGTAGCTAAGGATGCACGACGTGTTGATGTTCTCTGTTATAGGATAGGCTTAAGTTATCGGCTTCTGGATGGCACATCCAGGTTCAAAGGATTGCATAAAATCGTAAAAGAGGCGAAGGACATGTTAGAATTAGAGGTGGGAACAATTAGTGGAGTGCCTACATCGATGGCCCGGGGCATAGTTAGTAGGCTTTCGATGGCTGGTGAGGTACAGAAACTCTGCAGTGTCGCAGTTGAGAAAGCTGAGGAATCGCTAAATGTGACTAGTGATGGACATGCCAACCCTGGAGGTACGGTTGATTAGTGCATTTCGTGCATGGTTTTGACTTGAACTGCATTGCAAACTAATGATAATCCTTTATATGTGAGTTTATTATTGACAGAAGAGGTGATAGACACGTTGTAAATGCTTGTGTGCAGTTATTGAAAAGGATTCGCGCCCAGCTGCTTGTAGATTCTTATTCGAGGAAGTAAACTCGTCCTCTATCACCATCATTCTGCTCGAGCTATCCTCTGTCTCATCAGAAACCATTAAAGGATATAAACTTTGGTATGGGAAGAGTGGGGAGGAGGTGCAAGGCGAAGATCCCTCTTGTGTCTTTCCCCATGATCAAAGGAGAATCATGATATCCAAGCTGAAGCCTTGTACTGAATATGTCTTTCATATTGTATCCTACACGGAAGCGGGTGATTTGGGCCACTCTGAGGCCAGGTGCTTTACAAAGAGTGTAGAGATTGTCGGCAAGCATCGTGATGGAGAGGACCGGAAAGAAACAGCCTTGTCTAATGGGAATTCTTTAAGCTGTGCGGATATCGAGCCAAAGTTGGGTTTGACGGCTTCTGTTTCTCCTGGATTCAAAGTGCGGGATCTTGGAATGGTTCTGCACTTGGCTGCTGCTCAGGAACGAGGATGTTCGGAAGGATTCTGCAGTGCCGACTGTAAGAACTGCTGTGGAATGAGGACCAAAAGTAGAAACCTCAGAATAGACGATTCTGGATCTATCCCACGAGAGATCGACTTAAATGTCGCCACTGTGCCTGATCTAAATGAAGAGGTGGTTCCTCCATTCGAATTCTCCCGGGACGAAGATAACGGTTGCTCGTTGGAGCGGGCTGTCGAAGCCGATGATGATGCCGCTTCCCATCACGTGGAGAAGCAAATAGCATCCAGGTCCCATGGAATTGATTCTCAAACAGATGTGGTCAGAAAAAGGACGAGCATGAAAGATGACATCCACGACTGTGACAGCACGCTGATAAATGGATCGCCCAGCAATCTCTCCAACAGCTCCGGTTGCTTGGACGAGAACTTTGAGTATTGTGTCAAGATCATCAGATGGCTCGAGTGTGAAGGCCACATCGACAAGGAATTCAGGCTGAAATTCTTAACCTGGTTTAGCCTTCGGTCGACGGAACAGGAGCGTAGGGTGGTTAACACTTTCCTGCAGACAATGATTGATGACCCCAGTAGCTTGTCGGGGCAGTTGATTGACTCCTTCTCGGACGCGGTATCTAGCAAAAGACCGAGGAACGATTTCTGCAGCAAGCCGTGGCACTAAAACCTCACGATGCCAGGGCTACCTCTCGGCTCCCACGCCATATATTTAAGCCTTATGATCTGCATCGTTCTTCTCCGGCATTTTTCTCACAGGCACATTTTTTCTTTCTCGGACTGCAAGCTATTCTTGGTTCATAATTCCTGGACAGATTCTCGCGGCCTGAACAGATTCCAGGCAGCGGCCCCGATTCGTGGAAGCGGCAGGGGAGCGGGAGGACTTCTTCGTCATTGTGACACGATTGTAACAGACTGGAATGGGAATCATTTGTTTTTGGGACCTCCATTAACTGAGGGGGGGGGGGGGGGATTTAACAGCCATCTCCAAGGCTGTCTTGATGTCGGAAATTTTTAGTGAAATTTTTAAGATCAATCACGTAGCTGCTGTTGTTATCTTCTTCTTATTGTTCTCCCGGTTTCTCTCTTTTTTTTTTTTTGTTATTTTTCGTCCGATTTTCGGAGCTTCGTCGGCTAAGAGGGATGTATCGTCCAATAAGTTCAAGCTCCTTAAATCCATTATATTGGCATTGGACGAGGGGGGAGGGTGTCAGAATTGGGCAGCGGATGATTCACCACGGCAATTATTTAGGAGGAATTTTCAAACGTAAAAAGGTTTCAATTCAATCAATCCATTTGGTCTGCTACCATCCAAATCACAACTTTTCTTCTCCAAACCAAACCCAATCAGACCCCGGGATTCATGGAATCGAGAAATTTTCCGTACTTTTACGTTAGAAAAATCTGCAAAACGAATCCCGACCACTTACGATAAGTATGTCGAAGAGGAGAGAGTTTGATGTCTTAATATTAGAATTGTTATTGTGTGTGCGTTGTGGGGGCAGAAACTGTGATGTCACTCCCACCACCCACCCCAAATTTAATTTAGTGAAAAGTTGGATCTTGGACATATACCTACCCCTCCCCCACATTTAATATCCATAAAAAGGACAAGCTTGGATTGACGGCAATCCCCAACTCCCGTCACTTTTAAAGCGACTAATGGTACGTGCACGTAACGGTTACGTAGTTTACTAATTAATATTAAAGAAAAGTAGTAAATTTTACTAAAAGTTGACTGTTACTAACGAAGTCAACGCAAAATTAGTAAAAAATATAATAAAATTTACTAAAATCCGGTCAACCTTTAGTAAAGTCAATGCAAACTTAGTAAAAAAGTATGTAAATTTTACTACTTTTTTACTATTAACAACAGTTCAAGTTTACTAATTTTGCGCTGACTTTACTAAAACATTTCCGTTAGTAACGTCAACGCAGAATTAGTAAAGAAACGTAGTAAATTTTACTCCTTTTTTTACTAATTTTGCGTTGATTTTACTAAAATTTTTCGTATTTTAGTAAAGTCAAACCATTTTTAGTAAAAAAAAAAGAGTAAATTTTACTACTTTTTTTTTACTAATTCTACGTTGACGTTACTAACGGAAATGTTTTAGTAAAGTCAGCGCAAAATTAGTAAAAAACGTAGTAAATTTTACTACTTTTTACTGTACGAATTATGCCGATAATTAGTAACCGTTTACTAATTCGGGTGTTTTTTTTAGTAAAAAACTCTTCCACTTAGTAAATTTTACTAATTTTGACATATTTTTACTAAAAAAAGTAGTAAACTGTTACTAAAAAATGAAGGTGGTTACTAACGAATTTACTAATTAGAACAGTGTTTCCGAACCTATTACGAACCTATTTATGTAGTGAAATTACCATTTTACCCCCATTACTAATCAGTGAAATCCGAACCTATTTACGAACCTAATTTCTCTCCTGTAACGGGGGTAAACCGGCAATTTCACATCAAAAATAGGTTCGGAGTTAGGTTCTGAAACACTGTTCAAATTAGTAAATTCGTTAGTAAACACCTTTCATTTTTTAGTAACAGTTTACTACTTTTTTTAGTAAAAACAACTCAAAATTAGTAAAATTTACTAAGTGGAAGAGTTTTTTACTAAAAAAACACCAGAATTAGTAAACAGTTACTAATTATCGGCTTAATTCGTACAGTAAAAAGTAGTAAAATTTACTACGTTTTTTACTAATTTTGCGCTGACTTTACTAAAACATTTCCGTTAGTAAAGTCAACGCAGAATTAGTAAAAAAAAAGTAGTAAAAAATTTACTAAAAAAAATTAGTATTAATTAGTAAACTACGTAACCGTTACGTGAATTTAGCGTTAGCCGCTTCCCCATCCATCCATTGGAATTTGTTTCAAATTTTTGAATTTCAGTCATTTATGGGTGTGAATTGGGTTTGCCCGTATTCATTTGAACACATTGTGGGGGGAGGATATGAATTGGGTTTTGTATCCGATCTATATGTCAAAATAAACCCACAACTCTTCCTATATATAATTAAGAATGACCAAACCTTCTCTTCCCTCCATACAATAACAGGCTTCCTCGTATCTTCATCCTCTTTGTTTGTTCCGACCATGGCGAGCCCAGCAAAACGTCTGTCCGAATCCCTCAACGTGAAAATCACTGAGAAGGGCCACGACGCTATGGTCCTCGCTCACGGCTACGGGGCCGACCAGTCGGTGTGGGATGAGATCGTCCCCATGCTGTCTAAGCATTTCCGGGTCCTTGTTTTTGATTGGTGCTTCTCCGGGACGGTTAGTGACGCGAACCTCTTCGACCCCGCAAGGTACTCGTCGTACGATGCCTTCGCCGACGACCTCAACCTCGTGCTTGATGAGAACCGGCTCAGTTCCACGATATTCGTTGGCCACTCTATGTCTGGCATGGTGGGCTGCATCGCATCCATTAAGAGGCCCGATCTTTTCAAGAGGCTCTTCCTCGTTGGCTCGTCCCCCATGTTCCGAAACGTCGACGGATATGAGGGTGGGTTTGTGTTCACGCTTGTCGAAGGCGGCAAATTAAATACTCTCACAAACCTAACTAACTTGTAGATAGGGTAAGTAGAGGTCGATCCCACAGAGAATCAACAGAGAAAAATTCCTAACGGTCGCACGTTTAGCAATTTCGAGGTCAAGTCAAACAAGATTGAATTGAGAGTAAAACTGAAAAAGAGAGTGCAACTAACGATGGTTAAATCAATTAATAAAAGCCTAGGACTATCAATTTCCCCTAACGAATTATCTAACTCGTTCCTTCCTTTCTCCAGTCATCAAATTCTTAAGTTACTAACCTAGGGTTCGTATATCTCTTTACGCCTCTCCCGAGTGCTCTAAAGACGTATTCCCTGTATCGAGCTAATCACTCTATTCCTAGGCAATTAACTAGTGGGAACCCATTATGCAACAACCCTAAATGGCTACCTAATGCAATCAGGTATATTCCTATCCTTCTCGCTAATTAGCCCCGTTTTCCAACGAGACGCTAACTTAGGCTATTCAATCCACGGCTTAACCTAAACAACTTTTCCAAGCCCGAATGGGTCTCCAGATCAAATTAATTGGTGGCCAGTCAATCAACAGCATTAAGAACAAGATATGAATAAGTAACCACACGAATTTGCATAACACGGAGAAAAGGAATTCACTCGTTAGATAAAATCGTTAGGTTCCATTGAAGTCCTAGAAAATGAAATTAGTTCATAACGTAAAAGAAATTCAACTCAAATTCAAAAGAAAAGGAGAGCGACATAATAATCAAAGAGTGCAAGAAAAGAAAAACGCCCTCTCGAATCCTCCGATCCGAGAAGTAGTCGCCTAGTCTTGATCTCCGCTTCAACCCTAGCCGTCTCCGAGTCGAATGTCTCCTCCGTTCTTCACCAAAAGAAAAGACTCTAAAAGCCAAAGGGAAGGTGTCTCTTAGAGTTACCTCTAAAACTAGGATATATAGATCCCCTAGAAAATATTTCCTAAGATTCTCCAAATCTAGGCAATATTTCTAGGGAGAATAAAATAAATCTAAAACTACCAACTAAATAACTAGTTGATCCTCTATATCTCCATAATGCAGTCTTAGGAAGACTTGAAGACTCCTCAAGCGGTTAGCCTTCAAAACTCGCAAGAAAGCTTCGTCAGCTACAGAACCTCCAGGGACGCGTCCCTGAGATCTGAAGGACGCGTCCCTCAGCTCTCTGTCCATTGTTTGCTCCTCTTCGCTTTTCTTCATCCGAGCTTCAAAATCTCCTTCATTTTCCTGCATTAACACATGACAAACCAAGAGGCATCAACAAGATAACCGACTCGAGACGAAATAGAAACAAAAACTAAGAAAATAACAAAGATCAACTTAAAATAAAACTAAACTAAAAATGACTCAAATCCTACCAAATCCCTATCAATACTCATCCGACTAACCACATAAAGCCTCGTTAAGGATACGAAATAACCCTACTTTCACAGAGTTATCACACCCCCAAACCTACAATTTGCTAGTCCTCGAGCAAATAGAAAAACACAGAAAGATAACTCTTCAGCAATACCCAACTCAATCCAATCTGAACAACCCTCTCTCTATTCTCAGCAATGCACATACTCACTTCCGCTGGTCGAGTCAGTTGTCAAGAAAAACAATTTCAATTTGATCAAACTTCACATAATGTTCGAAACTATCATCTCGGTATGTCATGTAGTGAACTCAACAATAAAAGACTTCCAATAAAACATATTAGATCGGCACTTTGTAGAAACCAACCAAACACTAATCATCCACTCGTCCTCAGGATTCTCAACCATTATTTTTTTTTTTTTTTCACATAAACTTTATTTCAGCTACACGACTCTAAATGTTTCATCACATTCTAATGTACCCATGTAACGAGTATTTGATCAATGACTCCCGGTCCAGTTGGACCAAGGCATTAGGCGATGAAGCACCCCTCGGATCTCATTCTCGAGTACACCAGAAGGACTCACACCACAAGTACATATTTAGGCGCCAATCACATTTCAATCACTTTTATTTATTTTTTTTTTTATTTTTTTTTTCACACGCCTAAACATTGGTACTCAGAGCCTTGGTAACCTCTTTTTTTTTCTTTTTTTTATAGGAACTTTTTTCAAATCAATGCCTAGCCAGCCCCCACTCAACACCAACTACTATGCGTTATTAGATTTCGAGAATTGTTTTCACTCACTACCAATCCATACCGAGGAATTATTACCCACTAAAAAAAAAACAGTTTAATCACTCAATTAAGCTCAATTTTCACTCTTCCATAAGTCGTAAGCATGTGCGTAATAAGTCATCATCGAATAAGGGTCAGCTCACCAAAGATATCGTCAAGTCTACTGAAGAGTTAGACACACCTAAGCTTACTCTAGAAATGACCTAAAAAAAATCAAGACTAAAAATCAAAACACTACTAGCAAGCAATAAATTAGAAATGACTATCAACCCAAACCACATAGATAAGCATACTTGCAGCACAAACAACACCCCCAAACCTAGACTAGACATCGCCCCGATGTAAATAATGAATAAAAGATGAAGGGAACGAAGTACTCCCCTGGGGTGAGCTAGTCATCGTTGGTATCATCAAAGTCGGGGGAGTTGTCATTTCCCGAATCAACCTCTTCCTCAATCTGGAAGTCAGCTAGTGAAGGGATGCTTGGATGACCCGTCATGTCGATCCCAGATGCTGCACCATGGAACCGAAACATTTCCTCCACTCTCTGAAAACAAAACTCCATGTATGATGACTGGATTTCGTTGTTGATTTCCAATTGATGCATCCGCTCCTCTATGCTGGATCCGATCCCTCTTGAACTTGATGCTCTGGCCTGTCGAGCCTGTAGAACCTCCGAGCGTCGTCTGGGCCGATTCTCTGTTACCTGTACAAGATTGTTAATATACCTCTCATTCATTAATGTACCTGGTGGAATGAGCTCCTCATGTGCAGCCATTGGGACACCAAATTGCTGACAAAGCATGGTAATCAAGCAGGGAAACCAAAATCCCCATCTGGTGCTGCTAGCTTGGCCATATGCGTTAAAGCTTTTCGTGGAATCGCCATGAATTCATTGTGAGCCATAATCCACGATCCGTCCGTGTTCGTCAAAGCTTGACTTACCATCGCCGCTTGTGTTGTCGTGAATTCACCGGTTACGAACTCCTCGTAATCGTCCACCTCAGGAATAGGTATATTGAAACACTCGTTGATTGTTTTTCCATCGAATGGCACTTGCTTTCCCCTCACCTGCACCTTAAAATTCCTGTGGTCGGGAACATTAGCATAAAACTCGCGAACTATTGGGTTAACGGCCGGGTTACGCGGTGCGAGAAATTGATCCCATCCCTTGTGGGCAATAGGGGTTAACACCCAATGCACAAATTGAGGTTCACTACCTAATTGCATCCCACGCTCCACAATAAATACCTTATTTTTCGTCATGGCCTCGGTGAATCGGCTCCTTGCCGCCTCAGAGACAAATTTGGCGTCTACACCTTGCCTCGATCTCTTCGATCCCATTTTCTACTTACCAATAGAAGACTAGGATGACACAGAGAATGCACGAGAACTTACCTGAACGGCCGAGGAAGTAGATTTGGCGTTGAAAATTATGTAGACAGACCCTGGGCGACGTGTATTGCTTGATTTCAGCGCTGGTCGTGGATGGGTAATGCTCCGCCACTTCAACGATGGCAACCGAAGAGGATGAGTGCAGCCCTAATTATGGATGGGTGATGCTCCTCCTGCTTCAACCACGGCAATTGGAGAAAGGAGGGGGAGGCTAGAGGCGGCGGCTGCAAAAGAGAAGAAAATAAGTTAGGGTTCTCACCGAACGATTTATAATATTTTCTCTTTTTTTTTTTTTTTTTTTATAGGAGGGACGCGTCTCTGAGAATGAAGGACGCGTCCTTCATTAGTCTGTAAGATTACAGAATGCCCAAGGACGCTTCCTTGGGTATGAGGGACGCGTCCCTCAGCTTCCTGTAAAATAAAACGAAAAGTGTCAAAAATCTAAAACGATAAGACGAAATAATGCGCAAATAATAATAAAAAAAATAAAACTCGGGTTGCCTCCCGATAAGCGCTTGATTTATAGTCATCGGCTTGACTTTCTTGTCGCTTTCAGGCCTCTTTTAGGTGAATCGAGGATGCTTCACGATCAAAACTTCCCCTATAATGTTTTAACCTTTGCCCATTTACCTTGAATATCCTTCCAGAACTCTCTTCTAAAACATCTACGGCTCCATATGAGAATACCTCAACAACTCGAAAAGGGCCCGACCATCGCGATTTCAGTTTTCCAGGGAATAATTTGAGTCGGGAGTTGAATAACAATACCAATTGGCCTGGCTCGAAGTGTCTGGGCAATATCTTACCATCATGCCATTTCTTTGTCCTATCCTTGTACACTCTTGCACTGTCATATGCCTGCAACCGAAGTTCATCGAGCTCGTTCAATTGAAGTAGTCGTCTCCCACCGGCTTCTTCGAGATTTAAGTTCAACTTTTGCAAAGCCCAATACGCCTTGTGCTCGAGTTCCACCGGAAGGTGACATGCCTTGCCAAAGACCATTCTGTACGGTGACATCCCAATTGGATTTTTATATGCTGTCCTGTATGCCCACAATGCATCGTCTAACTTCGTCGACCAATCCTTTCTCGTTGGACATACTGTTTTCTCTAGAATCCGCTTGATTTCCCGATTAGAAACTTCGACTTGCCCGCTCGTTTGTGGATGATATGCTGTAGCTATCTTGTGCGTTATCCCATACTTCTTCAAGAGTTGATCAAAATAGCGGTTGCAGAAGTGCGTCCCTTCGTCGCTTATGATAGCGCGTGGTGTGCCAAATCGAGTAAAAATCTGCTTTTTCAAAAACTTGCACACGACTTTAGAATCATTAGAAGGCAAAGCTACTGCTTCCACCCACTTTGACACATAATCAACAGCCATAAGGATGTACTTATTATTAAATGATGAAATAAAGGGACCCATGAAATCGATACCCCACACATCGAATAGCTCAACTTCAAGGATGCCTTGCAACGGCATCTCGTGTCTCTTGCTGATGTTTCCCACACGTTGACACCTGTCACAAGATGCAACAAAATTATATGAATCCTTGAAAAGAGTTGGCCAATAGAATCCTGATTGTAGAACTTTAGCCGCTGTTCGATCTCCTCCAAAGTGTCCACCATAGGGTGACTAGTGGCAATGTTCGAGGATGCCTTTGATTTCTTCTTCTGGCACACATCTCCTGATAACTTGATCAGCACAATGCTTAAAGAGAAACGGTTCATCCCACATGTAATAGCGTACGTCATGCAAAAATTTCTTCTTTTGTTGAGGAGTAAAGTCAGAGGGAATATGGTTAGAAACAATATAATTCACAAAGTCGGCATACCAAGGGCACGACACATCGTTCATAGCAAACAATTGTTCATCAGGAAATGATTCATTAATTGCCGCATAATTATGAGATGACATCACATTTTCTAACCTCGATAAATGATCCGCAACTTGGTTTTCGGATCCTTTTCTGTCCCTAATTTCAAGATCAAACTCTTGTAAAAGAAGAACCCACCTGATGAGCCTTGGCTTTGCCTCTTTCTTTGAGATCAAGTACTTGATGGCAGAATGGTCAGTGAAAACAATAACTTTCGTACCAACAAGATAACTACGAAATTTATCAAAGGCATAGACAATCGCAAGCAACTCTTTTTCTGTGGTAGTGTAATTTACCTGAGCATCATCAAGAGTTCGACTTGCATAGTAAATGACATGAAATACCTTATTCACTCGTTGTCCTAGAACGGCTCCGACCGCGTAATCGCTTGCATCACACATTAGTTCAAATGGTAAATTCCAATCAGGTGCAATAACTATAGGGGCAGAAATTAACCTTTGCTTGAGCTCGTTGAAGGCACTAAGGCAGTCGTCATCGAAAATAAAGGACCTGTCCTTTTCTAAGAGATTGCAAAGTGGTTTGGAAATTTTGGAAAAGTCCTTGATAAATCTTCTGTAAAATCCTGCGTGTCCAAGAAAACTCCGGATTGCTTTGACTGATGTTGGTGGCGGCAATTTCTCGATCGTTTCTATCTTTGCTCGATCCACTTCAATCCCCTTGTTTGATATCCTGTGTCCAAGAACAATACCCTCTCGAACCATAAAATGGCATTTTTCCCAATTTAAAATAAGGTTTGTTTCTTCACAACGTTTCAACACGCGAGCTAAATTTGTCAAGCAATCATCAAAAGACATCCCAAAGATGGAAAAATCATCCATAAAAACTTCAAGGCACTGCTCAACCATATCAGTGAAAATAGACATCATGCATCTCTGAAACGTAGCTGGGGCATTACATAGACCAAAAGGCATTCGACGAAAAGCAAACGTACCATACGGGCATGTAAAAGTAGTCTTTTCTTGATCTTCTGCTGCTATGGCAATTTGGTTATATCCAGAATAACCATCTAGAAAACAGTAAAATCCTTTACCTGCCAGGCGATCCAACATTTGATCTATAAACGGAAGTGGGAAGTGATCCTTTCTTGTGGCTTTATTCAACTTCCTATAATCCATGCAAACTCGCCAACCAGTCACCGTACGCGTGGGAATGAGCTCATTCTTTTCGTTGGAGACAACGGTCATCCCACCTTTCTTAGGTACACACTGCACAGGACTCACCCAAGAACTGTCAGAAATCGGATATATTATACCTGCATCAAGCCATTTGATTATTTCCTTCTTGACTACTTCCTTCATGTTTGGGTTGAGTCGTCGTTGATTCTCCACCGAAACCTTATGGTTTTCCTCCAACAGAATCTTGTGCATGCAGATTGACGGACTAATTCCTCGAATATCAGCAATTGTCCACCCTAATGCTCGTTTATATTCCCTCAAGACTCGAAGTAATTTCTCTTCCTGTGTCATTGTTAGTGCCGACGAAATAATAATGGGTAGAGTTTCATTACTTCCAAGATATGCATACCTCAGGTGTTCAGGTAATGGTTTCAGCTCTAATTGGGGTGGTTCTTCAATAGATGGTTTCATCGGATTATGCGGCCTCTCCAAGGTTTCAAAATGCGCCCCTCTCAACATGTGTGGTATTGCATCCATTACTGTTATCACTTCTTGTACTTCTTCATTGTCGGATGACGTTGAGTTCATTGCAATTTCAAGTGGATCCTCATCTGGAATCTCTGTAGAGTACCGGCTCAAAACATCTTCAATCAGAAAGCATTCATCAATTTCATTCGGGCACTTCAGTGATTTTAAAACATTAAATGTCACCTCCTCATCATTAACCCGAATGGTCAGTTCACCTTTTTGAACATCAATGAGGGCTCTACCTGTTGCCAAGAATGGTCTCCCTAAAATGATGGGGATATTTTTATCTTCCTCAAAATCTAAAACTACAAAATCCGCTGGAAAGATAAATTTATCCACTTTAACAAGCACATCTTCAACAATACCCCTAGGATATGTTATTGATCTATCAGCTAACTGCAATGTCACAGACGTAGGTTTCACTTCCCCCAAACCTAACTCATGGTATACAGATAAAGGCATAAGATTAATACTTGCGCCAAGATCACACAGAGCCTTACCATTGAATTGCGAACCAATAGTGCAAGGGATAGTGAAACTACCTGGATCCTTTAGCTTAGGAGGAAGTTTTCGTTGCAATATGGCACTACATTCCTCCGTTAGTGCGACGGTTTCAAACTCACCTAACCTTCTTTTCTTTGATAGGATGTCCTTCATGAACTTGACGTAGCTCGGCATCTGCTCAAGAGCTTCTGCAAAAGGAATGTTAATATGGAGTTTCTTAAACACGTCGAGAAACTTACGGAATTGGGCTTCATCATGCTTCTTTGCTCTTTGAGGGAATGGAAGTGGTGGTCGTTCTATCTTCCCCATGTTGGGTATTATCCAAGTGGGACGATGTGGTTGATCAGTTGGGGGAAGGACACGTCCTTCAGTTGGCAGGGTCGCGTCCTTCTGCGTTGCTTCTTCCACAGAATGTTCAGGGACGCGTCCCTCAAATTCGGAGGACGCGTCCTTCACGGTTCTGTGAAAATTCTGAAGTTCATTATTTCGTCCTTTGTTCAGCTTGGATGTGTTCGCCTCCTCATCGATTTGCTCTCGTGGAAGATCACTAATCTCACTTGACTTTTGTTTGTCACTCGACCGAACCTTTGGGGGTGCTTCTTCAAGTGCCCGGCCGTTCCTCAAGGTTACTGCCTTAACATATTCTCGTGGATTAACCTCAGTATCACTTGGCAACCCTCCTTGTTGACGTGAGTTCAAGGCTTGAGCGAGCTGACTGACTTGATTCTCCAAGTTCCTGATTGATGCTGTTTGATTCTTTATTATGGCATCTTGATTTGCCATGTACTTCATCATCAATTCCTCAAAATTCGTCTTCTTTTCTAGTTCTGGGGCTTTGGGTTGCTGAAATCCCGGAGGTTGCGTTGCTCGATGATCCACTGTTTGCTGCCCTTTCCAAGAAAAGTTAGGATGGTTCCTCCACCCCGGATTATACGTGTTGGAATAGGGATTGTTCCTCTGATTTCCTATAAAATTAGCCTCCTCCATGCTAGCAGAACATTGATCTGTTACATGTCCACCACCGCAAATATCACATCCTCTAGTTGTACTCTGGATGGACTGTACATTCACCGACTCAAACTTCTTGGCCAACGCCGATATCTGCGCTTGAATAGATGTGAGTGCATCCAGTTCATGAGCATCCGAAACTTTTCTACCACTTATTCGGCCGAACGATTGACTCGGTACACATGTTCTCCTCATAGTCTCCAAAAGCTCCCTTCCTTCTACGTATGATTTTCGTAGGAATGATCCGTTCGATGCTAAGTTGAGGTCCTTGCGCGATGTTTCCGACAACCCATTGTAAAAAGCTTCCAATTGTCGCCATCCCGGTAGATCATGATATGGGCACTGAATTAATAAATTTTTGAAGCGCTCCCAAGCCTCCACAAAAGTTTCTGTCTCATGTTGCTTGAATGTGCAGATTTCATTCCTCATGTGGGATATCTTGGATGGTGGGAAATATTGATCTAGGAATGCTTCTTCCATCTGTTCCCAGGTACTGATTGATCCAGCCGGTAGAGAGTTCAGCCAACTCCATGCTCTATCCTTCAAGGAGAAGGGAAATAACTTTAATCGAACTGCATCTTGTGGCACTCCGTTTTGCCTGAAACTGTCGCAAATGCTTAAGAACTTGCTCAAATGCTCATGCGGATCCTCCATCGCTGACCCTCGAAACATAACTGAATTCTGAATCATCTGGATCACTGATGTCTTTATCTCAAAGTCCCGAGCTTGAATCACAGGCGCAACGATACAGAACCGGTTGATGTGAGGTTTTGCGGAAGTGAATTCCACCATCGGCCTGTTATCAATGTCCTGTTGACCCTCGTTCTGTTGAGCTGGAATTAGGTTTCCGTCCATGTTGCTCTGTTGTGCACTAGCTTTCTCACGAACCAGTCTATGGAAAGTCCTCTCGATTTCAGGATCAAAAGGAAGAATTTCTGTACTTCGAGTTCGTCGCATGCACCTAATGTTAAAAATATCAAAAGAAATAAGTGAGAAAATTAAACAACTTGAACGTCAAATCGATAAACGTGATGACAGTAGAAAATAAATTTCTCCAAATTGATTCCCCGGCAACGGCGCCAAAATTTGATCACGCTTGTCGAAGGCGGCAAATTAAATACTCTCACAAACCTAACTAACTTGTAGATAGGGTAAGTAGAGGTCGATCCCACAGAGAATCAACAGAGAAAAATTCCTAACGGTCGCACGTTTAGCAATTTCGAGGTCAAGTCAAACAAGATTGAATTGAGAGTAAAACTGAAAAAGAGAGTGCAACTAACGATGATTAAATCAATTAATAAAAGCCTAGGACTATCAATTTCCCCTAACGAATTATCTAACTCGTTCCTTCCTTTCTCCAGTCATCAAATTCTTAAGTTACTAACCTAGGGTTCGTATATCTCTTTACGCCTCTCCCGAGTGCTCTAAAGACGTATTCCCTGTATCGAGCTAATCACTCTATTCCTAGGCAATTAACTAGTGGGAACCCATTATGCAACAACCCTAAATGGCTACCTAAGGCAATCAGGTATATTCCTATCCTTCTCGCTAATTAGCCCCGTTTTCCAACGAGACGCTAACTTAGGCTGTTCAATCCACGGCTTAACCTAACCACCTTTTCCCAGCCCGAATGGATCTCCAGATCAAATTAATTGGTGGCCAGTCAATCAACAGCATTAAGAACAAGATATGAATAAGTAACCACACGAATTTGCATAACACGGAGAAAAGGAATTCACTCGTTAGATAAAATCGTTAGGTTCCATTGAAGTCCTAGAAAATGAAATTAGTTCATAACGTAAAAGAAATTCAACTCAAATTCAAAAGAAAAGGAGAGCGACATAATAATCAAAGAGTGCAAGAAAAGAAAAACGCCCTCTCGAATCCTCCGATCCGAGAAGTAGTCGCCTAGTCTTGATCTCCGCTTCAACCCTAGCCGTCTCCGAGTCGAATGTCTCCTCCGTTCTTCACCAAAAGAAAAGACTCTAAAAGCCAAAGGGAAGGTGTTCCTTAGAGTTACCTCTAAAACTAGGATATATAGATCCCCTAGAAAATATTTCCTAAGATTCTCCAAATCTAGGCAATATTTCTAGGGAGAATAAAATAAATCTAAAACTACCAACTAAATAACTAGTTGATCCTCTATATCTCCATAATGCAGTCTTAGGAAGACTTGAAGACTCCTCAAGCGGTTAGCCTTCAAAACTCGCAAGAAAGCTTCGTCAGCTACAGAACCTCCAGGGACGCGTCCCTGAGATCTGAAGGACGCGTCCCTCAGCTCTCTGTCCATTGTTTGCTCCTCTTCGCTTTTCTTCATCCGAGCTTCAAAATCTCCTTCATTTTCCTGCATTAACACATGACAAACCAAGAGGCATCAACAAGATAACCGACTCGAGACGAAATAGAAACAAAAACTAAGAAAATAACAAAGATCAACTTAAAATAAAACTAAACTAAAAATGACTCAAATCCTACCAAATCCCTATCAATACTCATCCGACTAACCACATAAAGCCTCGTTAAGGATACGAAATAACCCTACTTTCACAGAGTTATCAGTTCGAGACCAAAGCGATCGAACAGATGTTGACGATCCTCGAGACAAACTACGATGAGTGGACGTCGTCCTTCGCCAACTTCGTGGTCAACCCAAAGGACCCGTCTTCGGTCGACATCTACATGAACTGCCTCAGGAGGATGAAGCCGGAGGTCGCCCTCCCTGTGGCGAAAGCCATTTTCTACAGCGACCACAGGGAGATGCTTGGGAAGGTCACGACCCCGTGCACCATAGTCCAGACCACCAAAGACGACGTGGTGCCGAACTCAGTCCCGTACCTCATGCAGGGGTGGATACAGGGGAAGTCGACGGTGGAGATGATCGAGATGGACGGTCACTACCCGCAGCTGACCGCACCGGGGAAGCTGCTGGATGTGATGGGTAGGATCCTTGGGTTCGATCACGATCTTCTCGACTAGGCCAGACCATGCCATGTTGCCTACTACATCCTTGTCTACTTCCGGGCTTTGTCTTCTTCCGTCGTTTAAGGCCGATAATAATTTCAATCGGTGTTGTCTTGTTCTTCCCCCCACGATGTGATTTGTGTTTGGTATTATTGACTCGGGGGAGGCATGCAATGTGTGTGTTTATCATGTGATATTTGCTTGATGAAAATTTCACCAAAATTTCTCTTACAAAGCAACTTCTTATGATGATGCAATAAGATCAGAATGGGATTAGAGTTGGATAGAATTTACTGATCCAGATTTGGTTCAACTCCTCTGTACCAATTTTGGGCACATCCCCTGCAGCTGTTTCTTACCTGCAAGCCTGCAATTCTTTTAGCAATCTTCCCGTGAACGCTGTGTGCTCTTGGTTAGACCCTGGCCCTGATCGGAAGTTTTTATGCCGAAGATTTGATACGCTCCTGTTATCCGGCGATGGATCCTTTGGTCCGAGAGGTCCGTTTCCCCGAACTCGATATCCCCGTAATGATCGCCAGCAAATTATCCGTCCAGCCATCAGGGCCAATCCCCGTGGCCGCTGGGGACAGCCTCTATCTCTCCAACCTCGATGACGTTATCGGCGCCCGTGTTTTCACCCCTACGGTTTACTTTTACAGATCGAGTGGCGGGGCTGTGCCCAGTGCAAAGGTGATCGGGATACTGCACGATGCGTTGGCGTGTGTTCTAGTCCCGTACTACCCTCTTTCGGGTAGGTTGAGGGAAACCGAGAAAGGTAAGCTCGAGGTTTTCTTCGGAACGGACCAGGGCGGTCTACTGGTTGAGGCGCGGTCCAACAAATCGTTGGATGATTTGGGAGACTTAACGGTGCCGAACCCCGCTTGGGAGCCATTGGTTTTCAAGTTCCCAAAGGAGGAGCCATACAAGCTTCTTGACATGCCCTTGGTCATTGCACAAGTGACGGTCTTTAGTTGCGGCGGATTTAGCCTCGGGTTGAGGCTCTGCCACTGCATCTGCGATGGTCTTGGGGCAATGCAATTTCTAAGAGCATGGGCTGCAACCGCAAAGGCGGGTAGGCTAATTGTTGATCCAGAGCCGTGCTGGGATAGGGAGATATTCAAGCCTCGCGACCCTCCCCGGATCGGCTTCCCGCATACCGAGTTCATGAGAATCGAGGAAGGGTCAAACCTGACGGAGAGGCTATGGGGGACGAAGCCGGTCCAAAAGTGTTACACGATCACTCGAGAGTTCCAGGCAAGGCTCAAAGCTCTAGCACAAACAGACTCGTTCCTTTGCACGACCTTCGACGCACTAGCCGCTCATGTCTGGAGGTCCTGGGTGAAGGCGCTCGATGTGAGGCCATCGGACTACCAGCTTCGGCTGACGTTCTCGGTCAATGCTCGCAGGAAACTCGATAAAATCCGGTTACGGGATGGGTTCTACGGGAACGTCGTCTGCCTGGCGTGCGCGGTCAGCACAGTCTCCGAGCTAGCCAAAGGAGGACACCAATGGACGACATCCCTCGTCCGGGACGCGAGGCTGGGGATCACGGAGGAGTACCTCCGCTCGACGGTGGACTACGTGGAAGAGCACCGCCCCACGAGGCTTGAGTTCGGCGGGAAGCTAACGATAACACAATGGACCCGGTTCTCAATCTACGAGTCGGCAGACTTTGGGTGGGGAAGGCCAGCCTACGCAGGTCCCATCGACCTCACGCCAACGCCGCAGGTATGCGTAATACTCCCGGAGGGGGAGGCGGACGGCATGATCCTATGCATATGCCTGCCAAAGTCAGCAACCGAAAGGTTCAAGGAGTTGTTATCCCGGGTGAATTGGAGGGAAGGCCAAACATGAACGAAATTGTGACATCAATCAGACAGATAGGATTGAATTGAAAATAATTCGATTTGATATTACATTGATCGGGTTTCGAGAATAAGTAAGGCCCCAACCAAATATACCCCAGATTAAAATATTATTTAGTGGTTATAATGGTCAACCTTAACTCCCTTTGTTTAGCTATTAAGAGTAAGACCCAGATATTTGTCCGAAAATACTCTTATTTTTCAAAACAAGTTTATAACTACGTTCCCCCGGTTAACAATCGCCGCACAAACTCTAGAATATATCTCATAACTGTGAACCACATCATTAACACTTACTGCGATTGTGAACATTTATACTCGAAAATGTCTTAAATGTGTCGATTAAGGACAACGACGAGTGTCAATGACATTTCAAAGTAGTGTCGTCGCGTCTTCTCCATAAATGGAATATCGCGATTCTTGATTGCCATATAAAAACATCATTGAAGATATTTTATAAACTCTAACCATATTTCTTAAATATTTTTAAAAATTAACTATAATTTTGTACGAAACTATTAAGACATAATGGATGATGATGATTCCCCGTAAAACTATGAAACACACGCTTATTTTTAACGAGTGTCTTAAGGACATTAAGTCTCGTAATATAGTAAATTTTATGTTTAACTAAATAAGAAAGATTACAATAATGAAGATATAATAAACATAAAATCGCCATTGTTAATACATAATTAATGTTTCTTTAGTGCACCCATTAACAAAATCCAAATCCTTTTTACTAATTCTACGTTAAGTAAGTCGACGACACCCAAATTCCGTTGCTTAGCCTAAAATTTAGGGTAACAAATTCCACATTTATTTAACATTTCTATCATTTAGTTATAAAATAAGTAGTGAATATATTTCAACTATTGAATGGATTCTTAAATAAACAAAAACGTTTTTTTAAGTACGTTTATTTTCGTAAGCTCCCTCTCTTATCTCTCTCCGTCTACAACAACCAGCTAATTCCAATCGACGGGTCGGGGCGGGGCGGGCAGGCAGAAAGCATCCTCTGTTCGTATTTTTGGTTTTGTTTGTTAAGGGAGGGGCGGCGGCGGCCGAGGTGGAGGCGGAGGCGGAGGCAAAGGGGATTTCCAGAGATCTGTTGTAACCCAACCGCACCGCCTCCTCAGGTGCGAGGGGCTGGTTACGTTTCGTGTTCCCGATCTCCACCCGACGTGCTTCTCTTGCAAATGTTATGACGTCCCTTTGCGATTCTGCTCTACCCATCCAGACTGAGTTTTCTCACGGGGGAATATCCGTTGCTTGTTTTTTTTTTCTGTCTTCCGTTTGGATTTGCGTGGGATCCTGCTGCTTTATTGGCTTTGCGCCGTGTCGGTTCCTGCTTTCCTTGCTATTCCGCCGACTTTTTGCTTGGCGTTTAGTTTTTTTTTTTTTCTCTTTTTGGAGCGCTTCTGGCGTGTGCATGTGCTCCTGCGTTCGTCTCTGATCGTCGAGCTCGACGATGAGACGCCCTTCTCAGATAATGCGCCGCTGTTCTCGAGAGGAAAATTTGTGTTGATTCCCGTGATTTCTGCGTCGGATTCTTAAAAGGCGTATGAATGCGTCTTTGATGATTTCTACTTCTTCAGGATAAATAATGCCTCAGTGACAGATTCTACCGACGGAGCGCCACCTTTGGATTTGAGGCTCCTTCCCTTTGGGACTGTCCTCTTGCTCTTGGTTGTTATTTGAGGGGTCCTCGTAGAAAGCCATAAAAAAAAATGGTCGCAACAGCAGCCGCGTCCGCTTTTTTCATTGCGCCTGCGAACGATGCCGTGGGAAAGGCCGCGAAACATGGGAATGGAGTGTCCAGCGCTGCGCTGATTAAGACGACTTCCAGGCCCTCTCGCTTGCAGGTGACAGCTCATGCGCAATCTCCAACCAAGATAAATGGAAACTTGGTGAACCTGACGAAGATCTCCGACAATGCGAAGAATGAGGATGGTGTCCAATCACCTCCTCCTCGGACTTTCATAAACCAGCTGCCTGATTGGAGTGTGCTTCTTGCCGCAATGACCACTGTCTTCTTAGCGGCAGAGAAACAGTGGACGATGCTCGATTGGAAACCGAAGCGGCCGGATATGCTTTCTGATCCATTTGGTCTGGGGAGGATTGTTCAGGATGGACTTGTCTTCAGGCAGAACTTTTCGATTAGGTCATACGAGATTGGCGCAGATCGGTCGACCTCAATAGAAACACTGATGAATCACTTGCAGGTGCAGAGGATTTGTTAGAAAGAATAAATGAATCGTTCATCTTTGGCTGTCCCGTTGCCCTTTTTAACCGTCTTTCTTTGCAGGAGACGGCTCTTAATCATGTGAGAACTGCAGGACTTTTTGCTGATGGCTTCGGTTGTACTCCGGAGATGAGCAAAAGGAACTTGATATGGGTTGTTACTAAAATGCAGATTCTAGTCGACCACTATCCCAGTTGGTAAGGCAGTATCTGGTGCCATCACAAATACAGGACCTGATGCTATGTTATGAGATTCGCCTATTCATGTTTCTTTTGCTGCTGCAGAAGTTCTGTTTACAAGTGTGTTCTTGGCTTGGTCTGTGTTGTAGGGGGGACACCGTTCAAGTAGATACCTGGGTAAGTGGTTCAGGCAAAAATGGTATGCGGCGTGACTGGCATGTTCGTGATCTTAAAACTGGAGAAATAATTGCCAAAGCATCAAGGTAACCATACCATCTGTGACCTTTTAGTTGCTATCACCTCGTCTTCAAGAACTGGGTGTCTTCTTGATCTTGCTTGGTTCTACATGTGGTTTTGGAATGGACTCTTTGGTTTCCTTCACTTGTATAATTGCTGAACATTGATATGGTTCTGTTCTCGTGATAGTGCCAATTTAGTTTCTGCTTGAACTTTGCTATCATGACGTACTGAGATTTATCGCCCTTGGTCGTGCTTTTGCTTGATGTCTGTAGTCTTTGGGTAATGATGAATAAACATACAAGAAGACTGTCAAAAATGCCAGAAGAAGTTCGTAAAGAGATAGAACCTCACTTTGTGGATTCTGCGCCTGCCGTGGTGGAGGACAATCGAAAGTTACCCAAGCTGGATGACAGCACTGCGGATTTTGTCCGGTCAAGCTTAACTGTAAGTAGGCATTTTCAGTTCTCATTTAACATTGGTTCCATCCCCATTGCAAGTGACGGCTTCGCCACTTCTTTCCCCTTTGCAGCCGCGTTGGTATGATCTGGATGTCAACCAGCATGTCAATAACGTCAAGTACTTAGGCTGGATACTTGAGGTATCATCAAATAGTTCACATTATCTTATCCTTGGGTTGTCGTCGTCAGAAATGTTTGTGATGTGCGGGATGCGGATTGCAGAGTGCTCCCCAGACGATCCTGGAGAGTCACCAGTTAACGGCCATAACACTGGAGTACAGGAGGGAATGTGGTAAGGACAGCATGCTTCAGTCCCTAACTGCTCTTGGGGGAGATGCTGCCGTTGATGGTTCGGACAAGGTGGAGTGCCAGCACTTGCTCCGCCTTGAAAACGGGTCCGAGATCTTGAGGGCGAGGACTGAGTGGAGGCCCAAGAACACAAACTAAAATGTCTGAATGTGGCGGGTAGCGAAATTCCAGAGAGGTTGTTCTCCGCAAAAGTGTCCATACGCAGTTGAACTTTGCTGGTTGGGTAGGAATCCCTTGTTCGCCTCGCTCTGATACGATGTTTCGTTATGTATATCATAAATTCATTCCTGATTTCCTTTTGGAGTTATGAGATTGTAATACATTTGTAATTAATTCCTCGGGGCATCTGTCTTGTTTACAATCCTGTAACACCAAACGTAACCATGCCGTATCGCTGTTATAGAGAAAATCAACACTGTCTTCCTCGATTCTTCTCCTGCCTCTGCATGCTTCAGATATTTTGGGTAGGTGGTAACTTTCTATGGTAAATTTGGTTTCTACGTAGCTTGTCAGATAGATTTTTTTATTAGGTAAATTGTATGGAAGAAAAATAGAACAGGTGGCTTTTATTTTGACCACTTGTTACGGTGAGAGTAGGCTATAAAGAGGGCCGATCACTCTCATTTGTAACACAAGTTGAAAACGATAAATCCTCTCTTCCTAATCTCTTCAATTGTCCCTAGTAGTTTCTCTAGGTCAAGGTCTAGGCTAATAAGGCTTCTTCTCCTCTCCTCTTTTCTTGCCTTCCCCACTTATCATAAAATCTCTCCTCCGTTGATTCTTTAGTGGTTATCTGGGATTCTTCTCTTCGTGTCTTGTGTCAGCACATTTGCCGGTCTCAGTTTTACATTTTTCATCAGGGCCGGGCTGTTGGGGTCGAGTTGCCGAAGTTCAGCGAACGTTCTGTCGAAATTCAGCGGAGGTTCTACCAAAATTCTGCGGAGGTTTGCAGAAGTAAAAGTGGAGGTCCTACTAAAATACTACCGAAGTTCTATCAAGGAAGCTACAATTCGGGATACGTCGGGGACCAGGCTACGCTTCTAGAAGTCGAGATCGGTATGGCGGAATTCAACACTGTCGGCATGCTGAAGAAATTAAATAATCATAATTATAGCACGTGAAAGACGTGCATGTAGTCAGTCATATCTACAAGGTCAAGATCTATGGGAGATCATTGGTGGAAGTGAGACAACCCCACCGGAGGAGGATACTGCCGCTTTGATGAAGGATTAAGGCAGGGAAGATCATGTTTGCCATTAAGACTACCATAGAGGAGGAAGAAATGCTTGAGCATATAAGATACGCCACTACTCCAAAGGATGTCTGGGATATACTAGCAATTAGGTTCTCAAAGAAGAATGATATGATGCTACAGTTGCGAGAGAATGTCGAGAGATATCAGAGTTAGACCCAGGATCTAGGATTAGCGATGATAGGATGTAGATGATTATTATCCATGGCTTAAGGCCAGAATATAGAGGATTTATTGCGGCGGTGCAAGGATGGTCCACGCCGCCGTCGTTAGAAGATTTAGAAAATTTGCTAGCTAATCAGGAGACGCTGACAAAATAGTTGGCGGGCGTGACTCTGAAAAGTGAAGAAGAAGCTTTATACAGTAATAAGGGAAGAAGTTATGTTAAAAATAAGATGTTTGAGGAGAGAAAATTCGCACAAGGCGGTAGAGATTGTTGATGAGATTATTAGCCCAACCAACGACAACAATAGAAGAGACTGGATAAGCTAACCCAACGGAAGAATGAAGAATGTTTCAACTTTGGCAAGAAGGGCCATTATGCAAGAGAATGCTGGTTCAAGAAGAAGAACGTGGAAAGAAATGTTGCCACGTCAACCGCTCAAGACAGTGACAAATACGAAGATGAGTGGAATCTTGAAGCATCCCTCGCCGAGTTAGAAGAAGAGCAATTGTTGGAAGAACATGCTCTTGCAGTGGTCCAGAATAACTCCGTGGATTGTGCAGAGAACTGTGGGCTTCAGTCCCTGACTGCTCTTGGGGGAGATGCTGCCGTTGATGGTTCGGACAAGGTGGAGTGCCAGCACTTGCTCCGCCTTGAAAACGAGTCCGAGATCTTGAGGGCGAGGACCGAGTGGAGGCCCAAGAACACAAACTAAAATGTCTGAATGTGGCGGGTAGCGAAATTCCAGAGAGGTTGTTCTCCGCAAAAGTGTCCATACGCAGTTGAACTTTGCTGGTTGGGTAGGAGTCCCTTGTTCGCCTCGCTCTGATACGATGTTTCCTTATGTATATCATAAATTCATTCCTGATTTTCTTTTGGAGTTATGAGATTGTTATACATTTGTAATTAATTCACCGGGGTATCTGTCTTATTTACAATCCTGTAACACCAAACTTAGCCATGCCGTATCGCTGTTAAAGAAAAAATCAACACCGGTCTTTCTTGATTCTTCTCCTGCCTCTAGATGCTTCCGATATTTTGGGAAGGTGGTAACAATCTATGGTAAAATTGGTTTCTAGATAGATTTTTTTACTAGGTAAATTGTATGGAAGAAAAATAGAATATGTGGCTTTATTTTCACCGCTTGTTACAGTGAGGGTAATAGGGCCGATCACTCTCATTTGTAACACAAGTTGAAAAGCATAAATTCTCTCTTCCTAGTCTCTTCAATTGTCCCTAGTAGTTTCTCTAGGTCGAAGGTCTAGGCTAATAAGTCCTCGTATCCTCTCCTCTTCTCTTGCCTTTCCCACTTATCATAAAATTTCTCCTCCGTTGATTTTTTAGTGATTATCTGGGATTCTTCTGTGTGACCACATTTGCTGGTCTCAGTTTTACACTCCCTCCTGCCCTGCCCCTGCCCATGCCTCTACCTCTACCTCTTCCCCTCCCTCCGCCTCGACGATCCTCTTTGCCTCCGTCTCATGGACATCAAACTGGGGAAGAATTTCAGACTTGAGTTAGTGCAAAGGCATGGAACTCTGGTACCGACTTCGTAAGCATCCTCCATGTCCAATTGATTCAGAAGCTGCCATGCTAAATCCTCGTCGAGGCTAGTATCTGCAAAGCCTCCCTTAAAGGCTGGCTTGACGGCCGAGTTTCTCTGATCCCACCCTCCAAAGTCAAGACGGGAGCCTCCTCCTGTCTATCTCGGCCTCTGCCCCTTTTGACCTCTGGATCGGTGGTTACCTGCAGCCTGTTGGCCCATTTTCAGCAGAAGTTTCTTGGCCGCAGCTTGATTTTGTACCGGTGCAACTTCAGCCACTACGGCACTAAATCAAAAGTTCCTGCATAAAATATCATATCTAGGAAAAATATGCTAAGTAGACTTCGACAAGATATGAATGAACCTTCTTTCGGTCTTGCTTCAGGATTGCTTTGGTTCTCCTCGGGCATCGTCGATGGTAAATTACCAACAAACTTTGTCTTTCATATCTTGCTTAACGTCACGAGTCTTGAGTTCAGGAACAGATCTGTTTTTCATGGCACCAGAGCATTGCCCGCGATCATATCCATGAGCACCAAGTGAGGTCCTCGAATGTTCGCAAAATCACCTTTCAAGGTTTCTAAAGAGAAAGAAACACATCACTGGGGTAAACGTACACACAAAGAAAGCAGAAAAGATCACGCGGAACCGTCGGCTGATCGGTGGGCTGCCAAGAGAATTGTCCGATCTGCAGCTTCTCAAATGGCGGGAGACCACCAGCGCCGCCTTGATGATGCGTCCTGGAAGACTCGCGTGAAAGGGCAGAATACTTTCTGTTCATGAAAGGATTGGACAATTCCCCCTAGAACCGTCGATGCTTTTGAATTTAGGCATAAAATTCCGCCATGCAACGTAACTTTCCTTCTTCTCGAGTCTCCTCGTAAGACGTGGCGGCGGACGAGGTTTCACCAGGAGATTCATCCATGGGTTTGATCGGGACGACCAAATTGGGCTGACAAGACTCCATTGCCGTGCCTTTCGAACAAGGATCACAAATAAACCCCAGAACTTTTGATTAATGTTCAAGCCCTATTCGTTAGCTTGCGAATTTGTGGCACCGTAGTCGAATCATTACCAATGGCACGCTGTGCACCTAAATGTGAAAAGACAGTGCAAGCTTTGTTATGCCGAAACCTAAATGCATTTTTTTTTTATTTCTATTTAGAGAGAGGGGGCTTCAAGTTCTTAGGAAGAGCCGTACGAGGCAGCTCACGTACCTGCTTCTTCAGGCGGAACTCCAGGTTGAGGAGTTACTCGGAATGCTGCCAAGGTATCAGTAGGTTTGACTTGATAGTAAGACCCCAATTCTAAAGCTCAATCATCAAAATTCACTCCAAAGACAAAAATCACTCGTGCATGCAGGCACTCTTGAATCCTGAATCTCACCCGAAAAGCAATCAACTGGTACTCACTCCTAGTCCTGGTTCTACCAGTGATCCGAAATACAGACCGACAGCCTGACTTTAAAGCTAGCTGGAGTTCGGAACAGGATGGAATGAATCGGCATGCCTTGAGAACGCCGGGGGTACAAATGATGCAGAAGCACAGCAACTTCCACACTGAAGTCTGCGTGCGGAAAATGGGTGATACGGTCTACCTATTCTTTGAAGTCATCCTTGTCGTCGATTGGGATCGGCCTGTTCCTCCAAAAGACAGCAAGCGCGCTTCCGCCAAGCTGCACAGAGGTGACCAGCTACTTGAGGGGTTTTGAAAAAGAAGTCCATTGTGACATGATTTATGAGCTAGTGATGACAACAATGAAGGGCTGCCCGGGTTTTTCCATACCGCCATGCAAACGACGCTGACTGCAGAAGGCACAGCCACAAGGGGGTTGGTGAAGTGTTTCTGAGCAAGAAGAAACCCAAGCGCGGAGCTCTGCAAGACCAACGAAAAGCATAACCAACACGAAAAATGCTTATCCAATTCACCCTTCAGTAGAGATAGCCTGGACAATCTCCTTTTGTGGGACGATACGTGTCAAGGACGTAGAAGGCTAGTTACCTGCATTCCGCACTCGATTGAGATGGTGCGAGAAGTGGATTCGCCAAAAGATACCTTAGACATCCAATAACCTAAAGCAAATGCAGCACCATGCAGAACGGCCACCGGCAACAGTAGTTGTGCTCCTTGAGCTTTCAAGACTTCGGAGACTTGTCCAATCTGGAAGAATGAGATCAAAACGTGGTTAGCAAGGTTATTGGATCGAAAGAATGAGTCACAATGATTTATACAAGGCTGTCAATATACTTACAGGGCTTGCACAAAGTAGCGTTGTCAAAATAACTCCAATTAAAGGTGTCACCGTAATGATTTTCGAGGTGAACTTGGGGAAGAATTCGTTTGCCAGAACTGCCAAAGGAGTTGAACAAGTTAAATTCATTAATTGGACTTCCTTAGGGGACGACTTTTCAGAACGAGCATGTTCCCAGTCTTATCCCTTTGGGGATCACTGCAAAACTCGACTTATGACTTTCTAATTACCTCCAACAATTGTCGGCACTAAGACAACCTGGAAGGTACTGATAGCCAGGCCCTGAAAATTGAACAGAGGAAGGCTCCATCAGGGTATAAAATTTTGGTTTTCCTCTGCTGGTGCCTTGGTTTTACTTGGAGTTATCCCGGTATTTCCGGGGTAGCGGTGAAATGCATAGAGATTGGAAAGAACACCAACGGCGAAAGCACTTTGATGTGCTAACACTGACACTGAGAGACAAAAGCTAGGGAAGCGAATGGGATTAGAAATAATAACTCACAGCAGCATCAACAGGAACAAGTTGGCCGGCAAGAAGCTTGGTCAGGAGAGGCGTCATGACAATGGCTCCAATAGTTGAGCAACTGCGAAGAGATGCCGGCTATTATGCAATTAGTCTCACAAAGCAGGATGCAGTTGTTAGAAAGGCACGTGATTAATCAATCAAAGGCTTGATGTAACAAAATCATCATCGTCATCAGGTAAATTTTAAAGCAAATATTTCTTGAATTGATGTAGTTGTCATTGTGTAAGCATTCTATTAACAGAGACTGAGCTGGAATTACGTGGTCATTAGGACTGAAAGCGCAACATTTCCCTTGGAGATATAGGTGGCAACGTTAGAGGCTTGACCCCCAGGGCAGCAGGAGACCAAAATAAGACCAGTTGCGAGAGGTGCCGATAATTTCAAAGTCTGCAAATTGGAAGCATAACATTTGTCATATATTCCACAATTGAGAAATGGGCACCTAACGTTGCTCCGCTCAGAAAATGTAAATTGAACCTAATTTTATCGGGGAAGCATCTCTTTTGTGTCAACATCTCCTCGTAAAACCGTCAATTTATATCAAATATAACGAACTAGATTATTTGGAAGTTTAAAATTTCTTTGATGTCATTGACTGAATACCAAGAAGCATACAACCCATCAAGAACACATCCCCGTAAGAATAGTAATCTTCAACTACCCTTAATCTATCTCGTGGCTTGCAAAGTTAACATAATTTAATTTCTTCATCATATCATCAAGCAATCTAGCACAGTTCACAGGGAATGCATAAAGATGTTACCATGGCAATGACAAAGCCTAACATGGGCTTGATCAAGTATTGTGCTAGAAATCCGACACCCACCTTCAACATAAAAATTGAACTGTGTCAAAAACACAAGGAATACGGCAAAACATTGCTATTTTGTGACCATCAAGAAATCAATGCAAAGCAGATACTCCTTACAGTCCATGGATTTCGCAAACATCTTCTAAAATCCTCAAATGTCAGTGTCAACCCCATAGAAAGCATTAGGAAACCCAGGCCGACAGTAAAAAGATCAGTCTCCAACCAGGTTACCTGGAAAATTCCAACGTAAACGCAAAATCATAGCTGTAGAAAAAGTTCATATGGAATAAGAAGACCTTAACTCACCGCAGCCGGCTTGCAAATACCCAAGACAGTTCCCAGAATCACCTGAATGAAGGACCGACGGCAAGGATGGGTAAAATTGATGAAGGAGAGTTAGCAACATATGCAGAATCCCAGACACTAGATTGTAGTCAAAATCAACCCATGTGAAGAAAGCACAGACACAGGGTGAATGTGATGCCATCCTTACCCAAACCGGAAATAGAGTAGTTAAAGTCTCAACAATTCTCTCATATTGGCTCATACCATCAGGCGGACTAGCAGGGAGATCTCCTGATGCATCTGTAGCAGCCTTGCAAGATAATCTCAATTCCCTGGTAAAATTCACCCGTGAATGATCTCAAAGAGAAGGAAAAGTGTAGCTGATCACTCGTGGAACAGGCATAAAAAGCAACAGAAAGTGGAAGAAGGGACCATTCCCTGATCAACATCAAATAACAAACTCGATGACAGAATACTGAAATGTACGAATTCTAAATGAACGTCGATCAGTTTCCAAGCAAAGCATAAGCCCAAACTCTATCTCCCATGCACTGAGAAGTGTCTAGTTGACCACAGAACGATTCGAGCACGGCATCACCCGGCATTGCACCGATATGATCTTTCCGCTCGAAAGATACCTCGAAAGAGGGGACAAACGTGGATCCGCCGCAAAAGAGACTGCCGACTTGAGCAACTTGTTATCGACTGCCAACCTCCTATCATTCCCGAAACCTTGGACATCCCTCCTGAGATCTAACAAGGGAAATAATCAAGACGGGGCAACCAACCAGGCGACAATATCAAAGCAAAAGAAAACGAAAACCCAGTCAGTCTGCCCATAAGTGAGAAACTCCTTCCATGCAAAATTCAACTAACCAAGACAGGGCAGCGGTCTCCCAGCGACAATCCGAGGGCCGCGGCTAGCGACCCAGCACTGAAAGCTGAAATCTTTAGCAACGAACCTAGACATGGCCGCCATTGCGATCACCCCCAAGTATCAAATCAAACTGGGGCGGCGACCTTTCAGCTGTTATTGCATTCGGCCAATGAATTTATCTTCTTATTTCCCTTCTAGACACCCGACGGGAGCCAGAGCCAGGATTGCAAGAGGATTGCGTGTAATCAATCCCATAGCCAAAAAAAGGATCATTTACTGCCGTCGTGGAAGCCCACGAGCCACACGCAGGGCAACGACAAAGACGAGGAAGAGAACAAGCTCGGGGGGGAGCATGGCAGGCGATCAGAATGGATAAGGTCAACGGGGCTTGAACAGAATGATGGGCCAGTTGCCTTCACACTTTTTCTTTTATTACAACCTCAAACCTCCTAAGCCCATGATAGGTTTTTGGGTGGATTGTCAAATTAGGGTCCTTGAACCACCACCACCCACCAAGGCCATTGGGGGTGTGGGAACGTGCGTGTAAGGATTTGGAAGGGTAGATAGATTCTGGTCGGAGAAGTTATAGTTGTAGCTGTAGCTCTAGTTCTTATGATGAATGTAGGGGTTGTGGGTGCAGGGGTGAAAACGAGCTGAGCCGCTCGCGAGCTGGTTCGGTCAAAACTCGGTTCGAGCTCGACTTTGATCAAGTTCTAGTCGGCTCGTTAACGAAACGAGCCGAGCTCGAGCCGAAACAATGACAGCTCAAAGCCTCACGAGCCTAATATTATAAAAAATTAATAAAACTACCTGAAAACGTTTTTCTTTCCCCTCCCCACTCTCGTAGCAGAAGCAACTCCTAAGGAAAAAATCAGTCGTCTCCCCTAGGAAGGAGAGGATAGGGTTGTGATCGTATTCATCTCATCTCTTCGCTCTCCCTCTCCTTTTGGCGTGGTGATCTCCTCTCTTTTTTATGTAAGCGAAAAATAATTGGCCTTCTCGTACTCTGTGTCTCGCGAGGGTCGGCCAGAGCGAGCGTCAAAAAAGTACTGGAGAGGAGCCATAGTCAAGGTACGCTCCCCATCCCCTTACCCTCTCTACCTTTCCCTGCCTCACCCCGTATGCGATCAAGTGTTACTGCAATGTCACACTTTATTCGTGCTTCACTGTTCATTCCCAGCTGGTTGGGAACCTTCTTTCGTCTGGGCAAAGTCCCCCTCTTCTCCTTTTCCTTAGCGCTTCGTTTATGTTGTAGCTTCGCTTCTTTTTTGTTTCTTTGTTTTTTGCGTCTGTCTTTGTAGTTATTGTTCGATGGTGAAATCAAAATGTCCGGGTCACCATGGTTTTGGCGGATTTCCGAGGGGTTTCGTAGAGATGACGGATTTGAGGCCCAGCGTTTGGATTGATGGAGGATGATTGTATTCTCGTTCTTCTTTTTGATTATCTTGGATCGATTGTTGGAAGCGCGGTGGTCTTGACTGTAGCCGTTGTTCTTGATTGGTTGGCAGCACCTTCCTTCAATTATTTGGCTCGAGGCATGGCGTTTGATTTGATCGACAAAGTCGGAGAAAGAGTTCTCGATTGAGGATGCACAATCTTCATTTTATTGTCTTGGTTTAGTTGTTGGAGTCGGCGTTCGACGTGTGCAAGTGTGATTAATGATGCGTTGGGGAGGCCTTTGGATTGAGAAGGATTATTATTGTCTTGGTTTATTATATATGTTTTCGAGCCAACCGAGCCGAGTTTGAGTCAACTTTATATTTTAAAATCGAGCTCGAGCTTTCGAGCCGAGCTTAAACTCAATCTACATTCGAGTCATTCGAGCCGAGCTCGAGCTCTCCATAATTGGACCGAGCTGAGTTCGAGCTCCAATTATTTAAGCTCGATCAAGTTCGAGCCGAACTCGAGCTTGGATTTTTCCTAATCGAGCCGAGCTCGAGCATGAGGCTACTCGATCTCAACCCGACTATTTTCATCCCTACGTGGTTGTGGTCCATGTTTTTGCCCTTCCCTTCTAGAGGTTAGGGTGGGGTGGTGCAAATGGCTCACGAGGACAATAGGAGGAGATAAAAGATGGATGGAAAGGAAAGGGAAAGGGAAAGGCAGGACTATTCATTCGACAATCCATAGAGATTTTTTTTTTTCAAAGTTCAGGACGTTTGCATGTCAATAAAGAAAGCACCTATATTGATTGCTCTAAATTGTCAATCAGGACCATAAACCCAAAAAAAGAAAAAAGAAAAAAGGGAGTTTTGATTCAAGCCACCAAATGCCTAGAGTCTAATGGGTCATTATGCATCCACATTTCGGAGCACATACCCACGTGAAAGACGAATTCCTCATTCCTTTGCCTTTGCCGTCGCATGCATTGGTCTCAACGCCCGTTTCGCCTACGCTTCTGTTTTCGTTGTTTGGGTAATTTATTTGGGGGTTGGGGTTGGGGGAGGGTTCATCAAATCAAAAACGCGTTTTCAGCCCAATGAAAAAAAAAAAAGAAAAATCAAATCAATTCAATTCAATCCATTCCTCCGATGACGCGATTTAAACAATTTTTTTTTTTTTTAGTAAAATGGAATGGAATGGAAGCGGAGGATTCTCTCATTAATAATATGTGAATAATAAAAACGGATTTGGGGGGGAATTCGGACAGAAAAGGAGGAGCAGAGTCTCCCTCTCTCTCTCACTCTCTGCTTCTGGAAGTTCTCTCTGATGGAAAGAGAAACGCCACGACGACGACGACTCACAACAACAACAACAACAACAACCTGCGACTGAAATCCCCCTCCGACCAACACCAACAGAAGCAAACCCGCGCCCCCCCCCAAATGTCTCCTCCCTTCCTCAGCCTCCTCCTTTTCTTCTTCTTCTTCTTCTTCCCCCAGTTGCTTTCCCTTGCCTTCTCAGAGCCCTCCCTCGACAGGCAGTACCTCCTCGCATTCCTCTCCTCCGTCCCCCACTCCTCCCGCCTCCGCTGGGACCCTTCCTCCTCCGCCTGCTCCTGGGTCGGCGTCTTCTGCGACCCCACCAACTCCTCCGTCCTCTCCCTCCGCCTCCCCGGTGCCGGCCTCCTCGGCCCCCTCCCCACCGCCACCCTCGGCCGTCTCTCCTCCCTCCGCGTCCTCTCCCTCCGTTCCAACCGCATCTCCTCCCCACTTCCCCCCGACCTCTCCAACCTCACCCACCTCCGCTCGCTCTACCTCCAGGACAATAACCTCTCCGGCCAATTCCCCGACTCCCTTCTCTCCCTCTCCTCCCTCTCCCGCCTCGACCTTTCCTCCAACCGCTTCTCCGGCCCCCTCCCTTCCGGGCTCGCCAACCTCACCAGGCTCACCCGGCTTTACCTTCAGGACAATGATTTCTCGGGGGCCCTCCCCAGCATCGACGTGACCGGCTCCATCACTTCGTTCAATGTCTCCAACAATGCCCTCAACGGGTCCATCCCCGATACCCTCTCCAAGTTCCCGTCGTCTGCCTTTGCCGGAAACCTCGCCCTCTGCGGCAGCCCCCTGCCCTCCTGTTTTACCCCGTCCCCGCAGCCGAGGACCAAGTCCAAGAAGAAGCTGTCCACGGCCGCGATTATCGGGATCATTGTGGGATGTGTCCTAGCCTTCCTCCTGCTACTTGTCATCCTGCTCCTCTGTCTCCGGAAACGGAAGCGGCGTCCCACGAAGCCGCCGAAGGCAGTGGCGGCGCGGGCAGGTGGCGTCCGTTCAATCCAGTCCGCGGAAGCGGGCACCTCGTCGTCGAAGGATGACATAACGGGCGGATCAGTGGAGGCTGCCGAGAGGAACAAACTCGTGTTCCTGGAGGGAGGGGTCTACAGCTTTGACCTCGAGGACCTACTCAGGGCATCTGCAGAGGTCCTCGGCAAGGGGAGTATCGGGACTTACTACAAGGCGGTCCTCGAGGAAGGGACGACCGTGGTTGTAAAGCGGCTGAAGGATGTGGTGGTCGGGAAAAAGGAATTCGATTCACAGATGGAGGTCCTGGGCAGGATTGGGAATAGGCACGATAATGTGCTTGGCCTGAGGGCTTATTACTACTCCAAGGACGAGAAGCTTCTCGTCTCCGATTACGTGCCGGCCGGAAGCTTGTCAGTTCTCCTCCACGGTAACATATTCAACCCATCTAACCTGCAAACGAGCCTTCTTTTCTTCTTTTTTTTGGGTGGACTAAGTACTTCCAATGTTTTCTGTTCAATTCCTTTGTTCGTCGCTGTTGCATTGGCATCCAAAGCTTGATTCTTTTCGCCTACCCGAAAACTCAGAAACACAACATGATGCGATTAACCGTTATATTGTTTTGGTTAGGTCGGGTTTGCATAATTTTGTGAATCTGGGTTTTCCTTAGGACCACCTCGGAGTAATGTCGTGGATTAATCTGAAATAGGCAGAATTATTTTAGGGGGGGGGGGGGAAGAGTAATCTGGGTTTGGATTGATTGGAGGAATGGACGTCTAATCATATTGCCATATATTAAAAAAGAAATACAGAAGGGAATTCCTCTGGGGTCGACTGTCGTGATTCATGGGTGGGGGGATGAAAAATTTCCAAACTGTTCTTGGTGTGGAATGTTTGACTGGAGGGAAGTAGGTGTACTGTGGGTGAGCTGTATCAGTCAAGCAGAGATGGGTCTTAGAAAAGGAATATCATAACCCAAAAATCAATCAAATTCAATGACTACCCAGTCTGAATGGCCTTAGCAGCATCAATTCTCTGGGCATTGTTCTTCTATAAAGAAGATATTTTTTTTAATGGACCAATGCGGGTGATATGAGTTGGTTGTTGAGAAGGAGGTAGATAGGACACACTTCCGAGTATCAAGAAACTGGCAGATAAACAGTAGCTGGTTGCGAGCTCCCCTACTTTTATGTGCCGACAGGACATCATCCTTCGTGTGTTGTGTCTGAAACTCTGCTCAAGTCATTGGCTTTACCTCCCCCATCTTCCATATTCTGGAAACACCCGGGCTTCGACAAGATCAAGCCTTGATTATGGGACCAAAAAACTATTGCCTTGCTCTGTCATTGGATGAGGAAGGAAGGACCATTTGTCTTGATCTTTTACCCTCCGCTGCTTTGTCCTGAAGTAGGAGAAATAGAAGATATATGTTTTGCTGGTGCTGCAGCTCTTGCTCCCCCACCTTCCATGATATGGCATAATTGCAAGCATCCATTTCTTTCAATTTGGGGGGGTCCTCACATGAAACAACTTTACAGGGAAAAAGTTGGGAGGAGGGGGAGGTGGTGGTGGGAATTGGATTGTGAGGTTTTTGGCTTCACCATCACGTTCATCCATGTGCCTGCCTTTCCTTTTTCTTCTCCTTCCATCTTTTTTTGAAAATTTTGACAGCCATGTTCTCGTTAGGATCTTTTTTCATTTGTTTTTTTGGAGTAGATTCTCGTTGTCCGAGTCATTGGTCCTTGTTGGGACTTTTTTTTATCGGATGCATTCAGCATTGACTATGTGTTTTCAGGTAGCCGTGGCTCTGGCCGTACACCGCTTGACTGGGATAGCCGCCTGAAAATTGCAATATGCACGGGAAGAGGCCTTGTGCATCTCCACACGTCAGGGAAGATTGCTCATGGAAATATTAAGTCGTCCAACGTTCTCCTGAGGGAGGACCATGTAGCCTGTGTATCGGACTACGGGCTCAATCCTCTCTTCGGCACCGCGACGCCTCCGAACCGGGTGGCTGGTTACAGGGCCCCTGAGGTAGTCGAGACCCGGAAGGTCACTCTCCAGTCCGATGTGTACAGTTTCGGAGTACTGCTGCTGGAGCTACTGACGGGGAAGTCCCCCAACCAAGCCTCGCTTGGGGAGGAGGGCATCGACCTCCCGAGGTGGGTCCAGTCGGTGGTCAGGGAGGAGTGGACGGCCGAGGTCTTCGATGTTGAGCTCATGAGGTACCAAAACATCGAGGAGGAGATGGTGCAGTTGCTGCAGATTGCAATGTCGTGCGTCGCAATTGCCCCCGACCAGAGGCCCGCGATGGTCGAGGTGGTCCGAGCGATGGAGGAGATGAACAGAGGCGAGACTGATGAAGGCCTTAGGCAGTATTCCGAGGACCCGTCAAAGGAATCGGATGGCCAGACTCCTCCGACCATAGAATCAAGGACGACTCCTCCGCCGGCAGCAGGAATCACCCCATAAGAGAAGAAAAGAAAAAAGAGCTTAAAAAAATGGATTGATTGTTGATGTAATTCATATTCCTTGATTTGGTTAAATTAGAGATGTGATTGAGATTGGGATTGTCCCCTTAGTAAATAAAATAAAAGTGATTTTAATTAATCATATCAGATGGACAACTTTGGGGGGAGGAGATGGCTTTAGACTGGGACCAAAGCAACAACCTTTGTCCCCCTCTTGTCTTTTATCACTTTCTCGACATTGTTACTTTGCATCAGCAGTGAACTGTTGGTGATTTTGAACAGACAACTCCCATCGGTTGAAATTGAAATCGTCTCCTTGTTTTAATGGATTTGTATCGACCAATTTGGCGTCTATCTTGTTATGTTTGAATGAATCCCTTCCCTTTGTTCAGAGTACAAGATATAGAGAGAGCTTTGACAGATTCACCTAATGAATGTGTCGTGATTATGTCACTTTGGGCGTAACCCAAGAAGCACAAGGGAGGAGGAGGTCCTCCGGCCGGCATAGTGATTTGAAATCCAAAGCATGTCACGTGTCATGATGAAATGTTCAAAAATGGATTGGGTTAGAACCAAGGAATGGAATGGGAGTAGGAGACGGAGTCGTCCTCTGCCGGCCCCCCCCCTTCTATATTCTATCAGTGGACAAAGTTGGGCTTTTTACACAGACTTAATTTCTTATTATTTATAAGACAGGAGGATGAGGAAGACACAGGGAATCGAGGAGAAGTCGTCCTGATGCGGCCGATTCAAGAATGGTTTCAAGTAACCCACACTTCCGGCGGAGCCTGACAATTTCCCACCATGTCTTATTTCTGTTTAATATAAATAAACCTTTTGTTTTTTTAATACAAATAAAACTTACAAATAAAACTTTTATGAAACAAACAATTAACCCCATTTTTTTTTATCCTACGCCTTATCCTTTTCCGTTAATTCTGTGTTTTGCTTTTATATCTCTTTTCTGACCGAAGCGATGGTTGTAGTTTCTTCCTTTCTTTTGTCTGAGTCATAGCCTAATTTTTTCTAAAAAAAAATAAAAAATCTACAAGATTAAATAAAAGCAAATAAAAATATTTTGTTTCCCTGATACTTGTTCTAAAAGTTCTATGAATCCATTAGAAAACGAAAAAAATAAAATCTTAACAAAAAAATAAAAAAGAAACGTATTCCCCGTGAGTCTATAAGGGGGATCGTTCTTGTGAAAAGGAAGGGAGAGAAAAAAATACAATGACATGCTCAGAGAATGAACGCACGGTGAGAAGAAACAAAGCACTCAAGAGGAAAAAGCGCGAAAGATAACTCTTCCGTTCAGACGTCTTTAACAACCGCAATGATGTCCTCGACACTCATCAACGGCCAGGCCTTCAGTGATGTCACATTTAGCGTCGAGGGTCGTCTCGTCCATGCCCACCGCTGCATCCTCGCAGCCCGCTGCATCTTCTTCAGTGATGTCACCTTTCGGGATCCACCTGCGACAGTTTGATGTTACTTTTAACGTCCACATTTCACCGTGACTTCTCCAGCACTCTAGAAGATTGTTCGGCGACCCGTATTTTCATGTACAAACAACTTTCCGTGCAGTGACATGATCATTCACCTCGGCTATTAACTTCATCTATTTGAAATATTTAGAATATGATTGCATTTTCAACCATCGTCCATTTTCCCTAGTTGGACAAAGGTTTGATTACTGTTTTCCGTTGTAGTATCGTTTTCGAGCGGATTTCCACCGATGCAACTCCAATCTCTTAGCTCGTCCTAAACTGATATCAACGGATAAGAGGCAAGAAGCCACACTGATCTGTCATATAGCAAGGTAAGAGTTCATAGAGCAAAGCACATAAGCTCTAGGATCCCACAGTGTCCCCCTGTCTGAAGATGGGACGGGACAGAGTTGGTCGTCCGCAGCAAGAGCAGAGTGAGGTTGTCCATTGTCAAGCATGGATGAGGCGGAGAGAGGAAGAAGAAGCATCATGGGCATGGTGATGGTGTTAAAACACCTCCACACCTGTTTCGCACGATCGAGACGTGGTTGTGGGCGATGAAGCCCAAGCCATCTGCTAGAGAAAAGCTTCGTTCATTCCCGACCAAGGAACGGTCGGTCCATCAAGTGGAAGTAGGAATCATTTTGTTTTGGCAAAATATAGATATTTAGCCCAATGAATTTGCCAACTTTACGTTTTGGCCTAACGTTTTAAAAGTTTTCAATTTGGCCTTAAATCAATTTTAGTATTCAATTTGGCCATATTCATAACGGCGTTTGCGATTTCGCCGTTCAACGTTTCGATTATCTGACGTGTCTCTAACGGGTTAATACGTGTCATTTGTTTTCCTACGTGGCAATGACAATGAAATAAACCAAGAAGGGGGTTTGGTTGTTGTTTGAAATTCCTTCTTCCCTGGGTTTTTGGTTGTTGTTCCTCGATTCCTTCATTGTTCTTCCTTCCGGTTATATGGTTTGTGTCTATTTCTTGATTTTGTAAGGGTTGTTGTTTGTATGGTTCATACTTGGGTTTGCTTGGGTTGTTGTAGTAGATTGTTTCGCATACCTAACGGGTTCTTGATTGTAGACAAGTCAGGATGAAGCGCCTTTCGATGGACATACATGTAGGTGGTGTAGTGTCGCAGGGGGACATATTTCGGTACGTTGGTGGTAGTGTGTTTAAATTTAACAATGTAGATTACGATTTGATGGGCTATTTCACCTTGGTAGCCTTTTTCAAAGTTTCTGGCTTCAGTGTCAGGAAGATGTGGTATGCTCTTCCAGATGATAATGTGAAGGAAATTTGTAGTGACAAGGATGTTTTAGAGATGTTTGATGCATATCCCAATGGTTCAACTTTGAGTATTTACTGTGAATGGACGATGATGGAGCAAGGAACTAACCATGAAGTATTGGACGAGGTAGTGGGGGAATCAGATCCATTTGAGGACACTAGTTTTGATATTAGTCTTAGTCTTACTAACAGTGATGAGGATATTGGTGATACTAGAATGGATAAATGAGATGTGGGTATCTCATAGCCACACCAGGACATAGATATGCATGATGTGTGGATGTCTAGGAGATGATGGCTGGAGTTTATCCTGAAATTGAAGATGTTAGTAGTACTGTTAATGTGGATATAGAAGGTTCTGTAACTAATGTGGTTGAACATGATGAGGCAGAAGAATTTGAGTATGAGAGGTGAGATGGGGATATGCTTCCAGACGAGGTACATCCACAAAAGGATCCAGGAGGAAGCACTTGAAAGCTGAACTGAATAACTATGATCCACATTGTGATCATAAGCAGATAAAGCATAAACCTGGAATGTGTTTTGAGACACTAAGGCAGATGCATAATGCTATATAGAGGTATGCCATTGCTAATGGATTCAATTTAATTGGAGCCGAAGTTCCAAAGTGAAGCAGGAGGCTGTATGCCAACCTGGTTATCCCTGGAGAGTTGATGGATCTTGGATGAAGAAAGAGGGGTCATTTGCTATCAAATATGTGTTGAACAGTCACACATGTGCACGTAACATGCAAAATAGGCAAGCTACTACAAAATGGTTAGCTGAACAGTTCGTGGAAGATAATATAAAAAGAGTTGGTGCCACGGCGAAAGAAATTCAAGAGGAGGTAATGAAGAAGTACACCATTGAAGTTGGACTAATGAGGTGTTACAAGGCATGTTGGATTGCAGATCAATTGATGGTTGGTTCAGTGGATGATCACTTCAAGAAGCTCCGGTCATATTTAGCTACTTTGAAGAACAAATGTCTGGGAGTTGTTTTGAACTGTCTTGTGATTTAACACATCCATAGGACTACACACCACTTTTAGAAGAATATTCATAGGATTTGAGGCTTTGATTAAGGGTTTCCTTATATGGTGCAGACATGTTGTGGGATTCGATGGAACTTTCATAAAAAACAAGGTTGGAGGAATATTATTGATTGTTGTAGGACGCGATGGGAGTGATGGCATGTACCCAATTGCATGGGCTGTGGTGGAAGGAGAAAACCAGAATTCATGGTAGTGGTTCCTTGAAATACTTTTCGGAGAATTGGATGTTGGAAGTGGGCATGGTTGGACTTTCATTAGCGACCAACAAAAGGTTTACTTATTGCAGTCTTATTATTCTGTATTTGAAATAGCATTTCTAATCACTAATCACATTATTATTCTCTTTTAGGGTCTGTTAAACGCCATAAGCACTCTTGCACCTGATGCCGAGTTAAGGAATTGTTCAAGACACATCTACCAAAATTAGAAAGTGAAGCACAATGGTCTTTTCCTGAAGAGTTGTTTCTACAAAGCCGTAAAATGTACAAACGAAGTTGACTTCAACATTGCCATGAAGGAAATGAAAGTTGGAAGAGATGGTGTCCCCGAGTCCCTTCAAGCTACTGAAAATTTCGAGAAACAATGTCCCCATCATTTCTGTAAAGTTGTTTTCAACATTTCTAGCAAGTGCAGTACACATAGTAACAACATGTGCGAAACTTTCAACTCTTATATTGTTGCTGCTAGAATATTACCTTTCATTGACATGTTAGAGCGCATTACACGTCTTTTAATGGTGAGGCAATTAGAGAAGAAGAAGGCAGCTGCTACGAGAGCTGATATAGTCACTCAACATGTCATGAAGGATATAGAAAGCATGAAAGAACATGCAGCAAACATGTGGTGAAACCATCCATTACTGAAAAATTTGAAGTTTCTATGCCTTTGGCCGAATTAGATAGGTTCTTAGTTGACCTAAAGGCTGGAAGTTGTAGTTGTAGATTTTGGGACCTACATGGCATTCCATGTACACATGCACCGTCATGTATTATGTTCATGAAGAGAAGGGTAGAGGATTATAGCTATCCCTGTTTCAAGATGGAAATATTTCGACAAGCATACGTGCATGTTCTGAAACCACTAGAAGGCAGCAAATTTTGGCCACAGGTAGAGGGCGATCCAATTAGGCCACTTCCTTATAAGAAGTTGCCTGGAATACCTAGGAAACAAAACAGAAAGAAAAGCAAAGAGCAGGACCCAAAGACAGGTTCAGGTCAGTTGAGTCGGAAGGGACTTGACATGAAATGCAAACTGTGTGGCAACTGGGGACACAACAGGAGAAGCTGCAAAAGACAACCATCATCTCAACCATCGTCACAGCCAGTCAATTCACAGCCAACCCCATCTGAACAGTCCACAGAAGCCACAGAAGCAATAGTAAGCTATCCACAATATGGTATGTAATAACTGCTTTATTATATGTTTTTACAGTCTTCCAAACATTAAATATATTATGTATTATAGGTTCTGATCATCACTGGAGAGTGAAGTGTAAGTTGTGTGACAAAGAAAGGCATAATAGAAGGACTTACAGTAAGAGAAGGGGTGTAGGTTCGAGTCAAGCAACTGAAACTGGAGAGTTGTTGCCTGAGCTTGGACAACCCAGAATGGATGAGATTGGACATCCCTGAATAGATATGTTAGACAATTTTTGTTAATGATTATGATTATACATCTATGGCTGATCTTTTAGACAGTCCTGAATGGATACGTTAGACAACTTTTGTTAATGATTCTTGTTAGACAGCTTTATGTATTAATGTATGGCAGCTTATTTTGAATTTAAGTAGATGTTGCAAACTGACAATGTTTATTAGAGTACAAACTGACAATGTTCCAGCTAAATGCATCAGGAGAACTAATTCTTAATACATAACATAACAACTATGTCAGGGCCACATATACAACAACATTGATGAAAACCACTACAACAAAACTCATCAACTTTAAATCTCTATCTAATTTTTTCATCATCACTTGATTTGAACTTTATTCCAGCTGATGAGATGACTGCAACATCTTATACTTGATCACCTCATCCTCACGATACTTGATTACATCTTTCATTGCAGATCCCTTCTTTTGCATCTTCTCAAGCTTACCTTCTAACATCTTTTTCATCTCAACAAGGTGTTGTAATACCCCAAATTCTTATTGGGCTAAAATTATTTGAATTTTTTTTTTTAAAACGGCCTGATCCAACCTTAAAAGCTAAAAGTTCAAGCCCAGCCCAACTTCATTAGCCCATCTTTTGACCTGTTTGGTTTCGATCGTTAGATTAAATCTGCAAAGTTAAAATTCGACCGTCGGATAAGAAATCTACGAGACAAAATGCAAGGTTAAGAAGGAATCGGAGAAAAACGGCCGTCCCCAGGGAGTAGTACGACACCCCCCAAATTGCCACCTATGACTATCCTCACAACGGTTTGCAGAGGGGGTGGGGGCGGTACGATGAAGAATATTGACCCTTGTATCTAATCCAATGGATGAGGGATTTTGTTTTTTTTTTTAAATAAAAGGGGGTGGCAGGGGACAGAAGAGCAGTGGAGCAGCGACACCTCCCCTCTGAAGATTTCTCCAATCAGCTCTCCCCATTAGAAAGAAAAGAAAAATAAAAAAAAAAAGAAAAAAAAAAACGTAAAGAAGGTTGGTGGGGGAGATTTGGCTTTTTGTTATTACATTCCCCCCGATGCCTTCAGTGAAGAAAAAAAGGAAAATTTTATTCCCAAACCCATGACCATCAGGTCTAGAACGCTTTGGCCAACCTCGAAAAATTTTAGCTTTCGACTCCCATTTCCTTCTCCTCCTCACGAGAACGCTTTCACCACCATTCTTGCCTCTCGATTGTTCCTGATCAAGGTAAGCGGAAGTCAGTAACGCGAAACTCCTCTCGAACCTGTTGGGGGTAATGTGTGTAGGATTAGATAGGAAGGGAAACGGTGTTAGCAGAACGTAGGTTCTGTACTGCCGACGACCTTCTGTTGGATAGAGGAAACCTTCTGTAGAGCTGCTGCATCTACAAAGAGTGTTTTGGCTGCGATTTCTGTTTCTTAATGTTTTTTTTTACTCGCTTACATGAAATGTCTATACGTCCCATTATATATAGGGAGTAGTAGGAAACTCAAATGAAAATAGAAACCGACATATTTAATAACAGATTTAATAGCATACTTAAATGACCCACTTAAATGACATTTCCGTTATTAACTTTAATACCCCATTAACTTTGACCATAAATTACTTTCAACACCCCCTCTTAATTTATGATCTTCAAGTAGTCTTTGAATGTCTCGAACATCTCAGAAGACACCGCCCTTGTAAGAACATCTGCGGGTTGATCATGGGTGCTGATGAATTCTAGAAGAATCTCCTTATGCTCTTTTGTATACTTTAGTACAACCTTCTGTGTGCCTTTTAGATAGCGTAGAACCCTTTTTGCTGCTGTGAAATGAGTTCTACTGGGATTGCTCATGAATCTAGACAGCAAACTCACAGAATGAACAATATCAGTCCGAGTGTGAGTGAGATAGATAAGAGAACCCACCAGGCTTCTGTAAATCTTCGAGTAAAAGCTTTTTGTAAAATCTTCCTTTTGTAACTTCTCATTGAGTGACATTGGAGTAGAAATTGGCTTCGCATTCTCCATATGAAATTTCTTCAATAGATTCGCTATGTACTTCTCATGAGAAATGAAAATCTCTCCTTCTTCTGCTTCACTTGAAATCCGAGAAAGTACTTCATCCAGCCAAGATCTGTCATCTCAAACTCTTCCATCATTGCTTCCTTAAACTTTTTCAGTAAGCTTCTACTGGTGCTAGTGTTGATCAAATCATTCACACATAAAGACATGCTATTAGAAAACCAGAATCAATCTTCTGTATGTATAGTGAAGGTTCTACTGAGCTTCTGGAGAATCCTTTCTTTTGTAGATAGGAATCAATTCTGCAATTCAACGCTCTTGGTGCTTGCTTCAAACCATATAGAGCCTTATGTAGTCTGTAAACTTTGTCTTCTGTGCCTTTCATCACGAATCTTTGTAGTTGCTCTACGTAGACTTCTTCTTCTAGTACTCCATTAAGAAATGTTGACTTGACATCAAGTTGGAATACTTCAAGCTCCTTATGTGCTATAATGGCTAGAACGGCACGGATTGTCTCCATCCTTGTTAGAGGAGCAAAAGTTTCTGTAAAATCAATGCCGGGCTCATGTGAATAGCCTTTTGCTACAATGTGAGCTTTATGCTTTTGCACGCTTCCATCTTCATTATACTTGGTCTTATAGACCCACTTTAATCCGATAGTTTCTTTTCCTTCTGGGAGATCGACCAATGACCACGTGTCATTCTTCTCAATAGAAGTCATCTCCTCATTCATGGCATTTCTCCATTTTTCTTCTTTAGCTGCCTCCTCAAAGTTCTGTGGCTCAAATGCAGCAAGAGCAAAGTTTGCTTGCTCATAAATTTCACTGAATGATCGATACCTCCTTGGTGTTGTATCTCCAATAGGCCCCTTTGCTTTTGGAATGGTTCTAGAGGAACTAGCTTTTGTTGTTTCGATGGGATTCTGTATTGTATCTTCTGCTACTACTACTGTATTCTGGAACATCTGACTCATAGAAGACTCTTCTTGCCACTTCCAAGCTATATGTTCATTAAAGATAACATCTCTCGACAGAACTAACTTGTCAGTATTCGAATTATACAGACGATATCCCTTCGATTCATCACTATATCCGATGAAAATTAACTTATCACCTTTCTCATCAAAATTTTCTCTTCCTTGAGAAGGTGTGAGTGCATATCCAATACACCCAAATACTTTCAAATGATTTACCACGGGTTTCCTTCTGTGCCACGCTTCATATGGTGTCTTGTGCCTAACTGCTTTTGTAGGAGATATGTTTAGAAGGTAGACAGATGTGTTAACAGCTTCTGCCCAAAACTTGTTGGGTAGACCTTTGCCCTTCAGCATGCTTCTGGCCATCTCCACTATAGTTTTGTTCTTTCTTTCTGCGACTCCATTCTGTTGTGGAGAACACTGCACAGTCAACTGCCTCTGTATCCCATTCTGTTGGCAATAGTCCAAGAATGGTCTCGACAGAAACTCTCCTCCGCGATCTGTCATCAAGGTCTTAATCCAATATCCACTTTGATTATCTGCAAGTGCTTTGAACTTCATAAAGGTGGTGAAAGCTTCTGACTTCCTCTCAAAAAAATAAAGCAAAATCATTCTAGTATAGTCATCTACGAACAACAGAAAGTATCTTCTGTAACCGAGAGACGGAGTCTAAGTCGGTCCACAAATATCCGCATGAACCAACTCGAGAGGGGCTTGAGCTCTCCATGATGTATTTGGGAATGGAAGACGATGATGATTTTCGAAGATACATCCTTCACAGACGTTACCTTCTACAGCTTGTATAGAAGGTAGTCCTAACACCATATCCTTCTACTTCAATAGAGCTAGACCTTTCCTATTCAAATGTCCATACCTAAGATGCCAAAGGTGAGAATCATCTACAACCTCAGTTTTGAGAACCACATTGCTGTAAGGAGTCATCTTTAACGGGAACAAATTGTTGGATGTCATCTTCACGACCGCGACCTTCTGTCCGTTTTTGAACATTATCTCACATTGACCTTCTGCAAAAACCAACTTGTAGCCATTTTTCATCATCTGTCTCACACTTAGTAGGTTCTGTGCGATTTTTGGAGTGTAGAAGACATCGTGCATCCTCTCATGTTGACCTTCTGCACTGAAAACTGAAACAACACATTTACCTTCTATCTTTAACTTCTTGCTATCTCCAAGTTCCAAGAGAGAGTTGTATTTCTCATCAAACTCCACAAAGTTCTTCTTGATCCCTGTGACATGGTTACTACAGCCACTATCGAGGAACCACATCCCATTCATATCTTGCACTGTGTTAGAGGAAGAATAGAAAACTTTAGAAGGTTCATCTTCCTTAGAGAAATTTACCGAGCTTTTGTCCTCATGCTTCTGTTCATGCTACTGCTCTTTATCTTTGTACCAGCAATCACGATCTGAATGAGTTGAAAACTTGCATCTCCTGCGAAAACGACAATATTTTGTTTCATGATTCTTTTTTCTGCAGATGCGGCATACTGCTTCTGATTCTCCATGACCACTTCTGTGCTGACCTTCTGGTCGTCCTTCTGCATAGCCTCTGCCTCTGCCACAAGACCTGCCTCCGCATCCTCTGCCGTAGGACCATCTGTTATTTCCAGAACGTTCTTGCTTCTGCTCAGAAACATTCAACTTCGCTTGAAATGCTTGTTCCACCGGGGTTGTGTACTTGTTGACCTGTTTCTCATGGGCTTCTAGGGAACCCATCAATTCATAGATGGAAACTTCTGCGAGATCATTCATCTCGTCAATAACGATTACCACATGCTCAAACTTCTGTGGCAAGCTTCTGAGAATTTCTCCACGACTTTTCGATCTGGAACAACTTCTCCGCAACTCTTCAATTGATTGGGGATTTTCACGATCCTTGAGAAGTAGTCTTTGACGTTTTCTGCGTCTTTCATGGATAGATTGTCGAAGTCTCTCCAAAGGTTCTGCAGCTTTATAGAGATCATCTTCTGTGACCCTTTGAACTCCTTCGTTAGGACCTCCCATGCTTCATTCACCTTCTTCAGGCCGTATATCCTTGGGTAAATGGTTTTGCTCACGGATTATTGCAGAATCCGCAAAGCCATGGCATTCTTCATGATGTTCTCCTTGTACGCCTTCTGCTCATCTTCTGTGGGATTGATGACACCTTCTACGGAAGTGTTGTCTCCTTTTGGGAGAGAGATTCCTTCTGGAATTTCTTCGTAGCCTTCCTCCCAAGTTTCCATAGATCTTGCGAAAGGAAAATTGTCTCCATTTGACAACTCCAATAGTCGAAGTGCTCACCGTCGAAGATGGAGATTTGGTTAGGAGAAAAGGTGAAGAACATGTTGCCAGCGGATGCAGACATGACCTTATGCGCTCTGATACCAAATTTGTTGGGGTTATATGTGTAGGATTAGATAGGAAGGGAAAAGGTGTTAGCAGAACGTAGGTTCTGTACTGCCGACGACCTTCTATTAGATAGAGGAAACATTCTGTAGAGCTGCTGCACCTACGAGGAGTGTTTTGGCTGCGATTTCTGTTTCTCAAACTTTTTTTAACTCACTTACATGAAATGTCTACACGTCCCTTTTTATATAGGGAGGAGTAGGAAACTCAAATGACAATAGAAACCGACATATTTAATGACAGATTTAATAGCCTACTTAAATGACCCACTTAAATGACATTTCTGTTACTAACTTTAATACCCCATTAACTTTGATAATAAATTACTTTCAATAGAACCAGCTCAAACGTAGCGAGAACATCGGCGGCAAGTTCGACCTCAACTCACCTTGACAATGACAAGGAAGACTTCCCCGGAGTTTACTGCAGAGCCTCTCCTCCTCAACTTCCAGCACCCTCAGACCAATTTCCTCAACGCTCAGGACATCAACGACAACCGCGAAGAAGTGACGATGGACCTGTTGAAACTCCAACGTCCCCTCCTCTTTTCGTTCTTGGCGGCTATTCCCTGAAGAACTTGTGTCCATCCACTCCCCAAAAGACAAGGAGTAGCCGGAAAGCACCTCCTAGGGGGCCTTTAGGCTTCGTGGAAGGTTTCTTTTAACACGAATGTTTTCCTTTATTTGTACAGGTCTTCCTTGACGAGAGCCTCAAGACCCGTGTCATCTTCAACCATTTCCTGGACACGGCGGCGATGAAGACGAGTCCCAGCCTCAACAACCAACAACGGTGAGCAACCTCACTTTCGTTTTTGTGTGTGCTTATCCTTATACGATGGCACTCATCCTTTTTTTCCTCCCTTTCATTTTCTACGAGAAAATGGAGGAGCTCAAAGCTTGTGTGTTGGTCAGCCCCGACTTCGTCTATTGCTCCATGAGACGTCATATGTATTCCCATCGCGAACACCTAGCGGACTCCCGATGCGCACACGAGTCTCTCATCGCGAACGTGCGTACTCGGGAGATGTGGGGTAGGCTTTAGTCTCCCATCGCGAGTGCTTACCCCCACAAACACCTCCGAAAGATATGTCGATTAGGCTTCATCTTCGGTAAGTCACTCCACCATATGCTTTCTCTTTGTTTTGCAGACCACTTAGACAAATCTAACCTCATTTCTTGTTGTTATTTGCATGAACACACATTGCGGTATCTTCGAAAACCTCGAAAAAACGTCGGGATGTCATAACCGGAGCTAGCAAACTTGAAATCGCATGAAATCAGGTCCATTCTCTCCCTATCTTTTATTGTTCTTTGTTGACAAGTTGTGCGTTAGCATTATGTGGGTGCAACCTGAGCTGTGTTTGATTTTCTAGGGACATACGCATGCTAGAATATGAGTGCTCGTTGCTGCTGCGTATACTTGAGATTTTCTATCGTAATTCTTTGCTCAATACATGGATTGGGCTGTTTTATAACTCTTTAGCTTCCTTTCTTAATGGGGAACAACTTCTCTGCTGAAATGTTCTCTAAACAAATGCATTTTGCTGGTGTTTTACCTTCTTGAACATCGGAGAATGAATCTGCCCAGTTCCATGCATCAATGAAGCGTGCAGTTGCATTCTATCGAACATATTTTAATCCATATGGCTCGGATTCGTTTGAAATCACTTGGAGTCATTTCTTCTTTGGTTCTGCTATAACTTTCGTGTTTTAAGCTTCTTCATTTGATATTTTCTTGGTCGGGTTTCATTTGTTTGAAAAAAGCAGCTTGGTTCTGTATATGAGTGGAATAGCTGTCTCGGTTTTTCGGACACAACTCAAACGCCAAAGCTCTGTTAGATCTGAAATTGTTGGAGCGAATGCCCCTTTGAGTTTTCCAAAACTTTTGTATTATGCACCTTTTCATTAAACCTACCTGGTCCAATTACCAGTGGAGTGCAGATATGTCAGAGATGTTACTGCATCTTATGACAGATCCATACTATTGCACGGGAAAATTGATATTTCTTTCACCACACGCCTGAATTTTACGAAATTTATGTCTCTGAAACCGCGTTTAAGCCTTCTACAAATTTTGTTCTTTGAGTTTTGCGACAGCATGAGTGACTTGTTCACCAGATAGCACAATTTACTTATTTGAGTTCTGGAGTTAGATTTCTAAAATTGAAACCTGGAGTTAGATTTCTTGATCTACGACAACTTTTGTGTTTTACATTGTTTATTTTGAGCAAGTTTAACCTATGATCAAACGTGGTCAAACTTGACTTACAATGCTGTTTGATTGAAACATATTCTGTTCGATGGCACCAACTCTGTAATGCTGACAACAGATTACATGTCCATTTTTCTTAAGATTTGGCATGCTAAATCTTCGTTGAGTTATCAAACTTCTAGCAAAGTTTCATAATTTTTCGATTAACGAATGAAAAGTTATGAAATTTTCTTTATATACATAAGCTGTCCAGTTTTCATAGACGGCCACAATTTTTCCTTGATTTCCGGAGATTTCACCGTTGGTCATGCTTTCCACGGAATGAATACAAAATGGAAGGCAATGACAATTAAAAAGAGTGGAAGATTTCTAGAGTTTTTCACGATATCTGACCTAATCTATTTAACAACTGACCATTTTCCTAATAGCAATTCCTCAACCAGACAGGCTATGATCCTGGGAGAGTAATTCTAGATGGTACCCTTCCGTTTTTGTGCATTGATGCACCGACGACCGCGCAGATTGGTTCATGACTTCCTATCTAACCAGGTAAACACCATCTGTTTGTTCCGTTTCTAACCACAGAACCTTAAAGCTCAGTAAATGCCATTGTTGCCTGTTCTGTCTGCATCAAGCCCAATACGAACACAGCAAGGAAGAACACGTAGCAAACTAGACCAGAAACCCAGAAACTTCCCCACAAGAACTAGTGTCCGAATAGAACCTGGGTCCCAGGGAAAACTGAAATCATTCACATCTTCCCAAAGACCAAGTGAAACCCCATCCTCCTTCAACTTTAGGTGATTACAGACAAAGCATTCCATAGAAGGTCAGTTCGCAGCCTTTCCTGCATCTCTCCCCAAAAGGAAAATCTACAAATTATACTTAAATCAAGCAACAGACAACAGCTGAGCAAGCCAACTCGGTCAACAAAACAACTGCTTTCAAACGCTTCCGTTCGCTGCGAGTCCGTGCCTCCTCAGAGGAATGTTGTCGCCTAATTCACTCTCCCTCATTGCTGAATCAACAAGGGACTGCAAGAATGGTCGAGGAGCTAAGCTCACTACTATTACTAAACTCAAACTAACACAAACATTTGTCCGCCACCGACAATTCATCAATATTATGAGATTGTGCAATATTAAAGGACCAACATTGTTTGAGTGCTCTCACCTGAAATTCCAGTTCTAAGCTTCTAAGCTTATCAGAGCACTCTCTGACATGAAGAAAACCTTTGTGCAGCTGGAAATCACAGCAAATCTCAGCCCTTTTGTTAAACAGTTTCGAGATATAAATTGAGAAAATATTTCAATCATTACCTTCGTTAACAGGACCTTACGCTGTGAAGTGCTCTTCTTAGCAGAAGTCAAAGAATCCTCCAATTTCTGCAAAGAACAGTCAGCAGTCAGCATGTAATCATGACCATCTTCCTCATCACTGAGGAGCACTTTGATAAGTGCAATGGGAGGTGCCACACCCAGAAATGGTACTGGAAGAAACTGAAAACTGGACGGCATAAATTGGACCACTGAACAAATAATAGGTCTTGAAAGTCAACACTGTCGAGAGTTGTCACCGAGGATAGGAAACTACCGTAGATTTGTTCTGCAAGTCTGAGACTAACTGTTGTTCTCCATCTAGGCGCTCTTCTAACTGTGAGACCTGTTCCCAAGACAAATATTTATGCGGCATTATGTAGACAGGCAAGCAAGGAAGTGATCTCAGAAGAAAAAAAGACTAGGATCGGAATTCACAGGTTGATATTTCACCACCATTGTCAGAAAAAAATTAATAGATGCTCAATTTACAATGGCAAGCAAACACTGAACAAAGATATAAGGAAAATGTTTCACACAACCTCCCCTTTAAGTTCTTCACGCTTCTGAATCCATTGATCCAGTTGCTCTCTTGCCTGTCAATGCCATAAAAAAATGCGCAGACATGCACAAACCATTATTCCCCAACACCAAGCTGTAACCATCTTCTTAAGAGTCCTAACCTATTGCGAAATCTCCATATACCTTATCAAAACTAGTATAATCATCCAGTTCCATGGAAAACTCTCGACTGCGACGATCTATAGAGCTAGACCTGCCACTGTAACTAACAAACATAAGCCGCAATAAGAGCCAAGCAAATAATCTTTCGAAGCACAAAGCTTTGAATTAAAACCAAAAAGTAGCATAATTGGCTGACCCCTTCCGTTTCCTCAATCGCTTATCCTTATCACAAGCATCCGGCCCACCCGTCCCCGTTCCTTCGTCAAAGTCTACATCATCCGCCGGTGAGTAATCCCTCTCGTCGTTGTGGTCGTCGTCATCTCCGTCCCTGTCTCTGTCCCCATAATGATGCCTTCCCCGATCACGATCCCTCGCGTGCTGCTCCTCGCTCCTATCCCTATCCCAATCCCCATCACGCTCTCGTGACAAATCCCGGTCCCTAGACCGCTCGCGCTCGCTATACCTATCCCAGTGTCGCTCCCTATCGCGGTTGTAGTCGATCTCCCGAACCCTACCCCTGTCCCGATCGAAGCCCCTCCTCATGTCATGACGGCCGCCGCCGCGTCCCCCAAACCCCATCCTCCCTCCACGGGTGTTCACCCTATTAACCTTCAATATCCGCCCCCCGACCTCCTAAGAACAAGTACTTAACATCACCTCCAGTTCATTAAACCAATTAAGTAAAAGAAAAAAACCACTGAAAAGGAGAAAAAAAAAAAAAGCTACCCGTCCGTTCATATCGGAGATGGCATCGTCGGCGGACCTCGGGTTGGTGAAGGTGACGAACCCGTAGCACCTCCCCCGGATATTGCGATCATTGATGATCTGCGGGGGAGAAAATTAAGTCAAAATCACTACCAATCAAAGATTCACCGGAAACCCTATAAATTGGGGGGGGGGGGGGTCATGGACAAGCCTTGACGGCGACGATGGAGCCGTAGTGGGAGAAGATCTCGTGGAGGGAGTCATCAGTGGAATCGTAGGGGAGATCTCCGACGTACACCGAACTCCGGTCGTCTAACGCCATCCTTCCTTGGCCTGCCTCTCCTCCACACCCCCAAACTGTGCGTCGGATAACGTCGTATTTTTTCTCCCGCCTTTATTTATTTTTACTCTTTTATAAAATAAGAAATTAAAAAAAATTGCCTGTTTTATTTTATCTGTGAAATGTCAAAAAGGCACGGGCGTTTGGTTTGATCCCCCGGACCAGCAAATCAAAAAGAGGGACAGGGGGATGGATAATAAGTAATATCACGCTCGTTCATTTCTCGAAAAGCCTGTCGAATGACCCCCCCGATCAGTTCCTTTCACCTGCTGCTGGCCTTCCCCTTTGATTTCGATGCACACAACCGAAAGGATTCTGACAACCTGCCAACACATGGGCTCGCCACGTAGGGCTCGTCGGCTGTTGCCACGTCGGATTGCAGCTCGGCCTATGGCGACACGTTACTCGCACACTCCTTCAAAAAATGTTGGCCCAACTACTTCATGCATGCAGCAGCAGCTTCCTGGATGTTAAATGCCATTCCGATGGAGTTTAACGTGTGCCATATGCTCTGGAAATAAGCTTCTGTTACTGTTTTTGGACGGACTGCTGTCATGCACTTATTAGTTTTGTGGGAGTCCCAAACGACGGTGTGGCTTGACACCCCACCCTCCCGTCTTACGTCAAACACACACGTTATGAGAGATGAGTCAAGATTTCGCTCATAACGAGATTTTCTTTTAATCGCAAAATAAGGTGTAAAATTTTAAAATTCGTCAAATAATATATCGAAATTGAAGTTAAAAAACTTGAATTTGCTCTTCAAAAGAATCGGCTTTTGAAAAATCGTTCTTACCTTATAAAACACGAAGACGATCTTTTATAACCCGATTATATGAGATATGGCAGATTGGATAAAGTTGGAGTTACAAACTCGATTTTCCATCGAGAAGGACTAAATCGAATTTTGTACAACCGAATTGCCCAGAAAAATGACTTTTGTTTGCATAGACTATAGTGTTAGAGTGAAATCGGTTCGAGTTGCTTCCAATAAGTAAATCGAGGAAGTTAAAAATTTCATCGCTTAAAAATATCTGGTTTTTTAATTCCAATTTCTTTAACGAGTGAAATCTAATTTTGGAAGTCCAAGTACACTCTGTTGGGGACGCCGAATTAACAATTTTCCTTTCCTCTCTAAGTGGGGATGAAATCTGACTCCGACTTCAAAACCACATTATGGAGAACGGATTTTAAAACGCTATTTTCATGTCATATCCCATGATCACATGAAGTTGGATTTAGAAATATCATCTTCAAGTTTTTTTAAGCCAAAATCGAATTTACAAGATTCGACTTTTTAAAAAAAAAGTATAATCTTTTTCGGGTTATTATTTCACGAATTTTAAAACTCCTTATTGTCTCCTTGATTAGTTTATTTCGCATTGCCGTCGTTTCTAAACTTTAGAGTAAATCTGTCACAACTACTAAATATACACCACACCATACACGACAGTCGTCTGGTAACATTGGCTGGCAATACACAGTTGAGGGGATAACCCTATCAAAAGGATGCTTTAAGACTTTTATTATCTCTGTATAACCCTATCATCGGCCTCATGGCTAACTTACCTTAGATTTGTGCACTGAAATTGAAGCACGTGGGGGTGGTGTAGGGGGTATGGAGAGAAGATGGATTGTCCGAAGTGTAAAGTGGGATTCCTAGTAGGATGGACCAAACCAGGGAGGCACCTGCGACCAGCAGCAGGTCCTCCACATCCACCACGTGCCCATCTCGTGGCTCGCCTTCCCCCTCTCCTCCTATAAAAATCTCCCCCTCCGCCCCCCCAACCCTCCAACCAGCACCATCCCCTTCATCTCCAATCTACCCAGGAAACAAAACCATCATGTCTTTGGCATTGAGCTTCTTCCTATTCCGTCATTCCAACGAGGAGGAGTGGCACGCCGATGAATATGCTTGGTATGATGATGGCCGGGCAGCCCCAGAAATCGATGGGGATGATGACGACGATGACGACGATGACTCTGACTGTGCGCCTGCAGCATCCATGGAGGACGATGGAGACGATGATGACGACGACGACGACGATGGCGGTTACGACTATGCCCCCGCTGCCTGAATCAAAACCCTAGGACATGACGCGCCACCCCCCAGGTTTTTGTCCGAGCAAAGAAACTTTTGATTTCCGTACTAAGCCAGGAATTTGGAGTCCAGCAAAATTGATGGATGTAGTAACGACGAGGCGGCTGTTATTGTTGCGATCATATCAATGTAGTTACCCTAATTGAACTTTGTAATCGAGCACGTATATTTGGGAAAAGATCATGGAAGTGCATACGAAGGTTCCGACACTGTTAAATTAACCCGCAGTCATAAATCAGTTTAATATGTAGACCTTAATCTGCACGTGGTAATGTAACATGTAATCGCGAATTAAATAATTTGTTGACCCAAAAGAATAATACTGCACGACCTAGGTTCGGGATCTCGAAGGCACATCAAGTAAGCCGAAGCAGCTGCTGTTCTACGAAATGTTTCTTTTACGATCGACCGAACTTCGCGTGGATGAAGATGATCGCATGTTCCATCCGATATGAAGCTACAGAGAGTTGTCTACGACGTGAATGGAGGTGAGATTTCACATGGAAGAGATTCGCATTCTCAAAGGGTGAACACAGCACAAACCGTCTCGACTTCTTGGAATAAAATAACTGTCCGCTAACGATAGTAAGAACATCCTTTTAGTCTACAACTAAGCCGGGTCGCTACAATCGCTAGTATGACTGCCGCGAATACTGTCCATCTTTAGTCCATAACTAGTGGAAAAAGAATGAACTAAGTTATGCAATCCAATGCTGGATATCTGTTAGTGAACATCGCATTTTCTTCAGTTGCGTTGGAATATATCAATGAAGGGATTCCTATTATCTTGATCACCGGGCCTTCATCTCTCTGCCTAATCCTTTCGATGACGTCGTCGCGAGTGCCAGACACTCGTTGATGTTATCTCCAGACCAAAGAATCAAGCTTCCCTCCATCTCCACAAGATTGTATAATACTTCGGAAGTAAAACCTTCACGAGAGACACGGGCACAACTTCTCATTCCCGTCCTATAAACCCTTGTCCCGATCTCGAAGGACCCTGAATTCTGATTACAAGCCAAAGACTGCGGAAATCATGGGGGGCGACGTTAGGGATGATGGGTTTTGTGGGCCTCTTTTGATGGACAACAAATTTCAGCTAATCTGGGCCCGGCCCAACAACATTACGATATCCTCGCTATCGGCATGTAATAAGAGAGGCGATCGTACTAATAAAGTAAAAATTACCAAATATATCTTAAATTTTGATACTTTTTTCTTATTCAATCTAACATTTGGAAAATATCTTCGATAACACGACGTTAAGACTTTATCTCAAAATTATATATCGTTAACCCCAACCCCCTAACGACTTGGAGATGATGTGTACCTTAGCTGATATTTAAGGTCGATTAGTGCCAATTGAAATTTGACCAAATTATTAAGTTTATTCTAAACTTTTCAATTTTTTTCCGCTTTATCCTAATATTTAAAAAATATTCTCGTGGAACCTAACTTTTTTCCCGCCCCAAACCCTATCCCCACCCCAACTACGACACCAACCCCTCATTGATCCCAACTCACCTACCTCCGTCCCTTTCCTTTCCTGACCAAATGCCTAAGATGATTGTATTAAAGTCCTCTCAGTTATGAGTATCATGTTATACTGTAAGAAGACTCAAAGTTGTGATGAATACGGCTCTTAATGGAATATAGTACCAAAGAAAACAACACACATAAAATTACAATTTCATTATCGAACAAGCAACATTACAATGCCTAACACATAGTAAAGAGTAGCACACATGACACCCATGTTAAACACCAGTTAAGGTACACATCAGAATCAAGTCGGTCGTTGTTAGGGGTCGGGTTTAATGGAGGATAATTTTGAGATAACATATTAACGTAATGTTATGCGAAGATATTTTTCAAATGTCAAAATAAATCAGAAAAAAGTGGAAAAGTTTAGAAGATGTTTGATAATTTGGCTTAGACTAAACGTAGCACCGATGATGTTAGTTGACATGAGACATGTGGGCATCGGATAATATAATGGAGATGACGGCCCAACTTTGGGATGTAAGGCAATATTTTCCAATTGTTGGGTTAAATGGGATTTTTTTTTCAAAATTTCGGATAAATTTGATAATTTGACCGGTAATAAATTTATGGGAAGTTTACTTAATCGACTCAATACATAAAATTCAGGACTAATTCCGTAATTAACGTATAAAATTCGTCTCTCCTTTCATTCATTTTCGTTTTGTGGCCCTTCCCGCCAGGGCCGTCGCCCACCTCTGCAGCCCCTCCCTCCACCCGATTCCTTCCCCCCGGGATCTCCTATCAGTATCCGTCTTCCCAAGCTAGTGTTTTCGTTGCTTGACAGCCGCGATGGCAGAAAGAGGAGGAGGAACAACTACGCCATCGAGTTCAGCTTGGCGGAGAAGGCTTCGACGAAGTCAACGGTAGATGTTTACCACCTAGTCAACTTCCACTACAAGGAGCTACCCCACCTCTTCGATGACCATGGGATCGACCAGAAGGCTTACGATGAGAGGGTGAAGTTCAGGGACCCCTTCACCAAGCACGACATCACCGCAGCTACCTGTTCAACATCGCCTTTCGTCCTCTGTTCCAGCTGCATTGGGTCAAGAAGGTAAAGGTTGAGAATTTTGGGATTCGAGGGGGTGGGGGTGGGGACAATAGATGTTGGTTTCGTGGTGTTTAGTGATTTGAAGTGGGATTAGATAGACATGGCCTTACGAGATAACCACCAGATGGACCATGGTGATGGCATTCATGCCGCTTCCATGGAAGCCAGAGTTGGTGTTTACTGGCACCTCCGTCATGGGGGTTAACCCAGATACCATGAAGTTCTGTAGCCACGTGGTGAGGAAAATGATCATTTGGTTCTTAATTTATTTTGAGCTTGAGGGTTGGAACTTGACTGGAGTACTTCTCCTTGGAAGGTCTGTTGGATGTAATCAAGCAGGTAAAGAGGTCTCTGCATATGTGATTCTGAATGTTATTGTTCTGATGCAATTCCACGAGAGATTTTTGTTGGGAGTTTCAGCTAAGGTATTATTCAATTTAGCCTTCCTCTGGATAAAGATTTTAGCAGGCAAGACACCAAAAACCCGAGATAGTTTCCAGCAAGTATTAATAAGTGTTACATTCACTTTTATTGTATTGTCTGTGCAGTTTACCCGAACCTAATTGGGAGACCATTAGATTGAGAAAAGTTGAGGGAGGATTTGTCGCTGCAATAAAGTTTAGTGAGAAACCCACTGAAGACATTGTTCTTAAGAAAGATAAGGGCTTCGTGCCAGTCTGATTATGGATGGGCTAAGGCCGAAAAGCAGATGTCTGCTAACACGTTACTACGACCCTAGAACAAAGAGCTTTATCATGGTAAGGAACTGCTCCGTGTCCAAATACTAGGACGGTAGGACCCTGAACGCTGAGATTGCAATTCTGTTTTGTATGCCATCTAGACTCTTTCTATTTGTAATATTCAAATTTAGTAGCTAAAAGTCATCTTGTAGGCAACAATTTCTTGCTGCACCTGCAGATTGCTTTTACATTTACAACCGTTGTTTTGGTACCCTGCAGAGAAATGAAGTGTTAATATGGCTTGACGAATTCTCGCTGGAGTGACCCCAGTACAGAAGAGTTACCGTATCAGAACTGCTTTCGCTGCATGCAGATATTTACTGGATTCAAAGAGGATCATATGAGCTTGCATTCCATATTTTCAAGACTTTCATCAGGATTCAGGGATGACCCATTTTCAGTCTTTTTAGTAGTACTGAATCAATAACATATCATTAGGCACACCATCTAGCTGAAATCTATAGAAGTGTCAACAAACTGCTGCCTAGGGTTACACTAATTGCATGAATAATAATCCAGCAAATTACATGAAGAAACCAGAGTCCACAATCATCAGGAACTAACTAGGAGATACTTGAAACTAAAAAGGCAGTAAAGTAAGAGAAAACAACACACGACTACTCCTTTGCTGATTTGTTGATGAGGGACTTGTGAATGTGTGGAATGACACCTCCACCAGCAATGGTTCCCTTGATCAGGGTGTCGAGCTCTTCATCTCCCCGAATAGCGAGTTGCAGATGCCGTGGAGTGATACGTTTCACCTTCAGATCCTTGCTGGCATTGCCAGCCAGCTCCAAAACTTCTGCAGTCAGGTACTCCAGTATGGCAGCAGAGTATACGGCAGCAGTAGCACCAACTCTACCATGTGCAGTAGTCCTCGTCTTCAGCAGGCGATGGATACGGCCCACTGGGAACTGCAGCTCAAAGAAAGATCATCCAAACTCAGACATGAAAATTTTGACATAATAAGAAATCTTGATGCACAACATGACTGCAATCCACCCATGTAAACAACAGAAAATTCCTAGTCCAATATTGCACCCTCACTAGACAGCTGATATGCAGAGAAACGAGTCCTAATTTAACCAAATGCCAACAACATGGATTCAAAAATGAACTCAAATTCTTCAACACAGAACCTTATGCCAGGATCTTATCCTCAACAATTGCAACAAATGCGTGTTCTGAACCATTCACCGCTCGGTCAAATTCAAAGTTTACAGCACATCAAGAAGGAGCAACAACTAAATGGGTGTTCTGAACTGCAGATTTCTTTTACTAGACAAAATCTCCTCACAAGAGAAGCATCATCGAGGAAAAGCACAAAGAACAACCCAACCGATCCTTCCATGACCCTGCAAGGTGCAGAAAATCGACGGCAGGAAACAGATTTGAAGAACAGCGACAGAACGCATCAACAGAAACCTAAAAAGCTCCCATCTTTACAGCAAGAACCCCTAGGAAAACCCATCAAAGCACAAAACCCACTTCCCCCTGAGAACCCAGATCTTAAGCACCTCCTGCATACCCCACCCCACAGGACAAGAACAAGCAGAAGGAACAGATCTAAAAGAGAGAAAACAGGGTAAGGAACAGGAGGGACCTGGAGGCCAGCACGGGAAGAGCGGGAGATGGCCTTCTTCTTGTCCTTGTCCTTGGCAGCAGCCGCGGCCGTGGTCTTCCCTCCAGTCAACAGACCCTTGGCTCCCTTCCCCGACATCTCCTCTCCTCTTTCCCCCCTTTTCTCCTTTTCCCTTTCCCTCCCCCTCGCTCGAATCTCCTTTTAATAACGAAAGCGGGAAAACTCGAAAAAAGGGCAAAACGGATTTGACTTTTCCCGCTCGCGTCAGCTCTTCAGTTTTCCCAATTTGTCCCTGATCCCTCTCTCCGGAAATTACGCAACTATTCAGGCCCATTAACGGTTGGGCTGCCCCCCCTCCCCCGGGCCGTCTCCTTCCGTACGCCCGTCGGTCGGACTCTTTCCTCTCCGGCACGTCTCGTAGACGGAGACGGGATATGTCAGGAGATGAGAACCGGAAAATACTGCATTTTGTTGGAGATAAAGTGACTAGGCAAACTTTGTGTGATGTTGTGCCTGCGATCAAAATCCCATGCTTGTCGGAAGCGGCTAACGTCTCACGGGTGGGACGTCCCCCTTTTGTACTAATTTCGACCTTTTTTAGATTGTACAAACGAAATTAGTACAGTTTGTAATTATTACAATTTTACTAATTTTAATTAGTACAATATACAAACGTTGTACTAGTACACGTTTATATATTGTACTAATTTGGTTTTGTACAGAAATAGTATATTTGTAATTACTACAATTGTATTAATTTTAATCAGTATAATGTACAAACGATGTACTAGTACACGGTTTGTACATTGTACCAATTTTTCATTAGTACAATTGTACTAATCGGTACAAAACTTTTACTGTTCAATTTAGTACAATGTACAAACGCTGTACTAGTAGATGTTTGTACATTAGTACAATTGTACTAATTTTTTATTAGTACAATTATACTAATTACAACTGTACTAATCGATACAAAACTTTTATTGTTTTAATTAGTACAATTTAGGGGGACGTCCCCGTTTGTACTAATTTCGCCCTTTTCTAGTACATATTACAAACTAAATTAGTATAATTATAGTAATTACAAATTGTACTAAATTAATTTGTATAATGTACTAAAAAATGGTCGAAATTAGTACAAAAAGGGGACGTCCCATCCGTGGGACGTTCGTCTCGTCCATGCTTGTCTATTCAAAAAAAAATTTCCAACGAGACAGTTGGGAGGCTCAAGGAGGAACTACAGCTACTTCACGAGCCCGAATCATACGCGGGGTGAATAAGGGGCGAAGTATGTTGTTGATGTTGATAATAATATTGATATCACTAAGGTTATGCCGTCGACAAGGTTGGTTTTTTGCCCAACGACAGCTATGTTCTGCGTATGATATTACCAAGTATGGTGTGATGTGGAGACGGTCGTGTTCTAGATACCATATCATCAACCCCAACTCGAGTTAAGTCGAGAGGAAGTTGCTTGCTCGTAGTCGGCTGATTAAGTGAGAAGGAAGCCACTCGACGAAGCCGATTGCTCGAAGCAAGGGTTCTTTGGAGCGAGTTTCAATCGATCGTCTTGTGATATGGGGAAGGTCCAGCTCGAGTTATCCTAACTCGGGGTCGGGAAATGAAGGTGTCATTCTGCTCTTTATCAAGTAGTCGATTCCGGCCTAGCACGCTTGGCGGTTCGGACGACCCGAGGATCAGGGCCCGCCCCCCAAGGCCCAACCGGTCGACGCCACGACTCGAACGTCGGACGCTGCGGATGGGAATTGGGTGGAATCCTCCCTTAGTTCCCGAATAGACCAGCGGGACGTTTCGCCAACCGTCTTCAGTTTCCTGAAGGCGACGGGTGAAAGGCTGCGTAAGGTCTCATTTGGGAACTTTAGGGACGGCTCGGGAGCGGCTTGTGTCGCCGTTACCCATCCAAAATGGCTCCATAAAAATGGTTGTCGTTGTTTAACCTAGGTAAACTATACGGAGTCGACACCGACTTAAGTTTGAATACTAGTTTAAGTCGGAAAAACCAGAATGAGTTCGAGAATTCCTATTTACTAATTCTTACATTCTAACATGCGAAATGGAGGTGGCGTTTGCTCCAAAAGGTTTGTTTTTGTTTAATGGGCGTTGGACCCGATCCGGGAGTTGGGCCGGACTCATATCAATGTTTTACGGGCGTTGTACTCGATTCGGGCTTTGGACCCAAACTCATGTTAGTTGTTTAGAAAAAAACCATCAAACATGCGACAGTAATCCTAATAGGCCTACAACACACTCATCAACATCCAATTATTTAAATGAAAGGGATGGGGAAGGGCGGTGACTGCGGGCCTATACACTTGGGCCCGCACCTCCCCTGTGTACCTTAGATGACGGTTGAGGCTACTTTATCACCTTGACATCGTGACTTTTACGCACGCGGAAAGATCCACGCTGTTTGACACACGCACTTTCAAGCCTTCAGTCTTTGAAATTCGTGTGGAGAAAATGGTGGTCAGAAAATTCTAATTAAGATATGTCAAATAATTAGAATTGACCAAGTGAGTGAGAATGATACTCACGGGGAGTTGTGTGGCCCGTTGATGGTGATCCTCCGCGATGTCGGAAGACAACGTTCCTTGGTAGTAAATTCCTCGTTGTTTTACGTGCAAAACAGAGAAAATGATAAAAATGGACCGGCTATTAATATCGATTAAATTTGAATGAAATTCAATCGAATTGAATTAGTAAGACATGTCTTACTGTATAATACGGTTGAGTGGGATTGTGATTCTTCGAGAAGTCCAAGTTTTTGTTTTCGTCATCTTTTGTCTGCGCGTGATCCGTAGGTTGTTTTCTTTATTTTTGTTTGTTGTTTATTTTAGATGAAATGGTGTATTAGACATTGGTTTTACCGTATTTTTTAATTGCATCCGAAGTTAGATAAATGGTCTTTAACAATTGTCTAACTAAATTAAAACCCCGAATTATATATAAAAAAATGCTAAACAAAAATTTTAAAATTTGAAAGTAACCGTATTCTTAAAGTGCAACAAATAAATTGGTTTCACGTAATCAACATTTTTTAACCAAAATTAATAACTCGAAACCAATCGCCTAAACATGCTTAGGAATTATTAAAAATAAAAATAAAAATTAATATAGTTTCGCTAATCATGTTTAACGATCATTATGAAAAGTTAAGGTTAATCTTATCATAATCGCATGGGATTAAAACTTGATTAATGGTGAGTGTGTCAGTTTATTGGCCAATTTGGGGGATCTACACTCTTGTGACTACCAATGTCGGCCTCGGTGGTTTATTTTGCTCTTTTTTTTAATTTCATCTTGCGCTTTGCTTTTGAAAACCTTGATCTTTGCGCTGATTCTGCTTTTTCTTTGTTGAAACGTAGGGATTTGCCTTGTTTTCTTTCTTTTGTTAATCTGTTGATCTTCTTTTGGAGATGCTTTGGACTCCTCGAGTATTTGAATGTCTTGAAGTATTTTTGGAGAAATTCCATCCTTGGGGACGACTTAACTGGCAAGCTTGACCGTTGATGTTGCCTCTTCGCTTGAACCTTGAGGAAGTGTTGCCTCTATAGTCCGTTGCTTCCGATTTCTAGCTACATGATCTCCTATAACCTCAGTGTGAGGCGGTCCTTAGACTCGGTGGGAGTAGTATATACAGAAACTTCACCTTTGGCTCGGAAGGGGTTAGCAATGGTCGATGTTTTGTGTTTGGGTTAGAGAAGAAATGCTCGATCTCATCCCGGTTTGAGCATCTTTTGTCAAAGGATTCGTTGTCCGCCCGGACGTCTGCATGTGAACCCTCATAGTGTTTGCACTCATTACTCTGGGTAAGTGTTTAGGAGTGGGTTTGCCTTCTCCACTCGCCCGGAAGCATTCTTATTGTCAAAAAATCTTTTCAAATTGTATGGAAATGGGCACACAAATGCTTAAGAAATGAATAGGTTTAAGTACGCAAACCTCTTTGGAGACGTCATACTAAGGTGGTGCTCTTGCGCAAGCGTCGCGAGGAAGTGTTTGTACTTTCATGCCCCAGTCATGTTCTTTGATATTAGACTTGAAACGGCTTCTACCTAACCGCCCTCGCCGTTATCTAGGAGTTTGTACTGTACTGTGTGGATGTTCATGTGCTTACACAGTTGACAACGGACGGAGACGAAGTTAGCTCATGTACTTCAACTCTCGCTTGGGGAGATTACATAAGGTTGGGTATCCGCTGGGGATATGAGATGAATATGCCCATCTCCATGGTCGTTCTGGAAGAATATGCTTGTATATTCGACTCTTGTTGAGGAATGCGATGTATGTAATCTCCAGCTGGGGAAATTGAGGTATGACTCCGTCCAGGGAATGATAAGAAATTTTGTTAGAGAGTAGTGTAGGTGATACTCCCTTTCGATATGATCATCCTTGGTGACAACAAAGGCAATATCGAAGCTTTGGTTCGAAATTTTCCACCCGACCGCCCACACCATTGTTCGTAATGCAGGATGTTCATGTACTTATGCTCGCCAAAGGGCGGACAACAAGTAAGCTCATGTAACTTGTTTCTGTTGAAGTTTGCTAGTGTAACTTCATTTATATGAAAAGCGAAGCAGAGTTTTAATACTTCCCTTTTCTATGCATTTCGTCATTGCATTTTTGTCCGTATGAATCATAGGATTAACGAAATTATTACTCTTGTCTGATGTCTATTGTATAAGGATGCTCATGTACCTATCAAACAAATGGCGAGAAACAAGTAAGTTCATGTGACTTGTTTCTGTTAGGGTAAGAATGAAGTTTGCTCATGGAACTTCATTTGTAAGAAAAGTGAAGTAGAGTTTTGGTACCTTCCTTTTGCATGGTTTCATCATTGCGTCTTTGTCCGATGGAATCGAAGGTTTGACGAAATAGCTACTCTGGTTTTGTATCCGTTGTATAAGGTTGCTCATGTATCTATCAAACAGATGACAAGAAAACAAGTGTATTTATGCGACTTGATTCTCTTAGAGTATAAATGAAATTTGCTCATATAATTTCATTTATCAGAAATGTAAAGTAGTGTTATGGTACTTCCCCTTTATGTTTGTTTCTTAGTGCGTCTTTGTCCGATGGAATCAAATGATTGACGAAATGATGCTCTTGTCTAGCATCCCTTGTATAAGGGTGTTCGTCTGCCTATCAAATAGATGACAGGGAACAAGTGAGTTTATGTGATTTGTTTTTTAGAGTATAATTGAAGTTTGCTCATGTAACTTCATTTATAAGAAAAGTGAAGTAGAGTTTTGGTACTTCCCCTTTGTATAATTTCGTTAGTGCATCTTCATCCGTAGGAATCGAAGGATTGACGAAATTGCAACAAGACTTTGGCTTGAAGCTTTGCCGCCCCACCACCCTCGTCTTTGTCTAGGAGTCGTGCATCGTTCGTGTGAGGAGCTCACGTACCCCAGTTGTCTCCCTGGGGATATAAAAAAGTTTGATGAAGAAGGTTGTTCTGAAGCTTTGGTTTGGAACTTCATCGTTTGTCTTTATTGTCTGCTTAGGACGCTCGTGTACTCCCTTTCATGTAATTTGTTGTCTTGTTTATGACGAATGTTGTTTCGAAGCTTGGGTTTGAAAGTTGTCTTGATTGTCATGATAGGATGTTGTTGTACCTACATGTAACAAGGACAAAAACAAGTAGCTTATGTGACTTGTTTTTACTGAGAATGATCAAGGAATGTATACTCCCTTCATGTATGTCGTTGTTTTGACAATGAAGGCTGTTCAAGATTTTGGCTCGAAACTTTTCTATCTGGCCACCTTCGCCTTCTTGTCTAGATTGTTTATATGCCAATGAGACAAGCCGAAGGGCAAAACAAATAAGTTCATGTAACTTGTTTTGCAAAAAAAAAAAAAACGTTTGTTAAGGAACATATACTCCCTTTCATGTTATTTGTCGTTTTGTCAACTAAGAGTTATCCAAGACTGCTCAGTCTCGTCCCATGATAGCTTGGAGATTGCCCCAGGATCGCTCGGAGATATGTCCATGATCACTCGGAGATTTGCCCCAGGATCGATCGTGGATTTGCCCCATGATCGCTCGGAGATTTGCCCCAGGATTGTTCTCATGCTGTCGTCGTCGTTGTTTTGCCAAGGCTGTTTTGAAACTTTGGCTTGAAACTTTTCCACCCTTGCCTTCGTCGTCTGTCTCGGATGTTCATATACCTATGAGACAAGCCAAAGAGCAAAACAAGTAAGCTCGTGTAATCTGTTTTGTAGAGAAAGTATTAGTTGAGGAAAGAATGCTCCCTTTCATGTAGATCGTTGTTTTGGAAACGAAGATTTCTCCAAGATTGCTCGGAGTTTTGCTCCAATATTGCTTGGAGTTTTACCACCCTATCGCCTGCGCCTATTGTTGTCTGCTTAGGATGCTCCTGTACCTATGAGACGAACGCATGGCGAAAATAAGTAAGCTCATGTAACTTATTTTTACAAAGAAAGTATTAACTTGGGAATGAATACTTCATTTCAGGTTGTTCCGTTATTTTGTTGACGATGAAGGATATTTCGAAGCTTTGGCTCGAGACTGTTTCAAGGCTTTTGCTCGAAACTTTACCACCCTGCCACCCGCGCCTTCATTCACATGCAAAAAGTGCTAAAATAAGTGAGCTCATGTAACTTATTTTTACAAGGAAGTATTGATCAAGGAATAGATACTCCCTTTCATGCGTTGTAATATTGAAGAGTATCTGTGTTGAGTGTTTGTGGCAGTTCTTCTCAGTTAAGGTGGTTGCTTTCTAGAAAGGACGTGTTTGATAGAGAACGATTCTTTTCAATTTAAATTGTCTTATGGAATCTCTTGCGTTCCACAGGATCTGTCTGAGAATGTTGTCATCCGGTCGATTATCCTTGGATGTGCATTGTTGATTGCCCATTGAGGTGGGTCTGGGCGGGTAACTGGCCTCTCATGTAGTGGGCCCGGTTGGGCAGTTGGTCATTCATGTAATGAGCTGAAGTGGTTGTTTCTCGTCAATGAGGTGGTGATTAAGCTTCTCATCTTCTCCTTGGGATAAGCTCCAGAGAGCCAGTAATTGAATTTCTACTGAATTGATCGCTTAGGTACCGTGAATGAGCTTGTAGGTTGGAGTTGTTATTTAAGCATTGCCCCAGACAATTCATCTTGTGCTGTGAGATAAATGGATGCCCCGGTGTTGGCGATTTGAATATCGATTCCCCGCCAGACATGTCTTGAGTTGTTGGAAGGCGAGTAACGCAAATGGGAGCTTTTGATGCCGGTCACGCTATGTATTTGTCGTCTCTTGAAGAATCTGATCCATGATCATATTTTTGTCGTGGGGATGCTTTGGATCCGGCGTTCATTGAGTTCTTGTTACGAAGAAACAATGAGGTTGAATCTCCGTAGACATTGAGTGATCGTATTTGAAAGTTGATTGATTGCAGGTGTCCTGATATCGCTAGGTAGTTGTGAAGGCCGAAGCCACTTGTGCTAGAATGTATTGTTGGCATGGTGAAGAAAGCCGACGACGGGATGTAAGCTAGATGATCTGTCTCAGGATTGTCGATGTAGAGGGTGAGAGTTTGAGAAGTAGATTGAAGGATTGCCCCATGTTGAGGATTCGATGCTTGGGTTGTATGCTGGGGGATCGTCCTTATCTGGAATAGAAGTTTTCGTTGGTGCCGAAGTTGTGCCGATTGATGACGTAGTCAAATTGCTTCTGTTTCCTTAGAGCGGTTGTCAGATCAGTAGGGGCGTGATGTTCCCGGTGTCCGATCATAGCATGTCTGTGAACGGCTCTATGGGCTCGTCAGTAGCTACGATGTTGACTACGATTGGCTGGTGAGATGTAACCTCCTTGGGGTTTTCATGTTGTTGTAGATTTGACACTGAACTTTGGTAGCCGTTGGGTGATCTTTGGTGTCTGTGTTTGGCTTTGTACTTTGGTAGCCGTTGATAACACTTTGGGCTTATGTTGTTGGATGTTCGGCTTTGGGCTTTGGTAGCCGTCGATGAATCCTTGGCATTCTTGTGCTTGTAGATTTGTACTGTTTTGCATTGTCCCTAGTCCTGTTCGAGGAGCCATGTTAGAGAATTAAACCTCGGAAGGAAAGTAGAGAGAATGTTTGGATTAGTATCATGCAACAGTTTAATCGATGCATGATAAATTTGTGATAATATTCAACTGCACTCTTATATGCAGAAAAGTATGCATTATGTAACTGCAATTGTAAATGAGACGTAATGATGCAATGGAGCAGTTACTGTGAATGGCATGATAATGTAACTATTGCAATCAAACAGACACTCATGTGGTCATGCGAATGTATGAATGCAGTAAGCAGTAAGCAGTAAAATAGGTGGGGATAGGAGAAATGAAGGTTGTTGAAGCCCATTGTAATAAACTTCGCCCAATTGCAAAACGAGCAGTGTTAGTTTTACAGTTAAAGTAGACAAAGCGTACCTGGCACTTATCCCTGCACAAGTAGCAATAACACAGTAACAGACAAATGCACGTGCGGCATCTCGTACCTGTAGTGGGCAATCAATTCTAGACTCTCGGATGAAGGTTTCTAAACCCTCCTCGGCCAAAGGGAGGCGGCCCCCAGTCCATAACCATACCGCAAAGAGCAGTACAGCCGTGCCCTTCGGTGACTCCCAAGAATCCTAGCCCCGGGTTCGGGCACACATAGACATGCCTAGGAAAGCGGTAAACAAACACAATCATGAGCGCAAACAAAATGCACCGAGCCAAGCAAGTACATTCCCAAACAAGAACTCCTCTCCGCATGTGGATTTAAAAATGTAAGAGCGTTCGAAAAGAATCTACATGCGGAGTCCCCAGTGGAGTCGCCATCCGGGATGTACGCGTGCCTTCCGGCCTAGCACGTGCGCGGATCCGGGCCCGCACCCCCAAGGCCCAACCGGTCGACGTCACGACTCGAACGTCGGATGCTGCAGAAGGGAATTGGGTTGAATCCTCCATTGGTTCCCGAATGGACCTACGGGACGTTTCGCCAACCGTCTTCAGTTTCCTGAAGGCGACGGGCGAAAGGCTGCGTAAGGCCTCATTTGGGAACTTTAGGGAAAACTCAGCTCGTGTCGCCATCACCCATCTAAAATGGCTCCGTAAAAAAAAGTGTTGTTGTTTAACCTAGATGAATTATATGGAGTCGCCATTGACTTAATTTTAAAAGCTTGGTTTAAGTCGGAAAACCAGAGTAGGATTCGGGGATTCCTAATTACTAACTCTTACATCTAAACATGTGAAAAGGTGGCATTTGCTCCAAAAGTTTGCTTTTGATTAACTGGTGTTGAACCTGATTCGAACTTTTTGGGCCTGAACTCATGTGTGTTTGGCAAACAGCATGCGACGATAAAATCCTAAAAGCCTAACGCATGCACCTCAACCATATATCAAGAATTTAGATCAAATGGAGCAGGTAAGGATGATGATCGTGGGCCTATGCACTTGGGCCCACGACCCGTTACATGTGGAAATAAATAAAATCGGGAGGCCCGCACCTCCCTCATGTACCTGAGGTTCGCCGGGATGGCTTTACATCGGCCGACCTCGTCAGTTAGGCCGCTTTCGAGAGGTGCTTCCATCACGGGTTTCCCCGCGCGCCTCCAGTCTTCGAAATTCGTTTTGTCGAACTCCCGCGAAGCTTGGTTGATTTTCATGCAAATTAAATCAAAATACGGTAGGAAAAACAGTTGTCAGAAAAATTGGGGCGTTGTGTGGCCCGTTGATGGCGATTCTCCGTGACGATGGAAGATAACGGGGCGTTATGTGGCCCGTTAATGTTGATTATCCGCGATGTCGGAAGATAACGTTCCTTGGTTGTGAATTCCTCATTGTTTTACCTGCAAAACAGAGTAGATGAGAGATATGTGCAAAGCCGTTAATATCGATTAAATTTGAATAAAATTCAATCGATTTGGATTAGTAAGGCATGTCTTACCGTGTTGATTGAAGTTACTCAATTGAACGTATGTTGTCGAAAATATCTACGAAGTCCCGCCGTGTTTTTCGTGCAAAACAAAAGACAAACAGATATTAGTAATGCACATAGAAATAAAATATTAATTCACATGAACTCAAGCAAAATAAAATCACTTGAACTTTATAAGAACTTAAAATTTTAACGGTGACAAAGAACCTAAAAAGGATAGACATATTTTGATCGTATCCAACTAAAATTTAAAATAATTTTCTAACAATTATTAAAATCGAGGATTTGGACATAAACAATTTTTATTAAAAGAAACGATGCGAGGAATTGCAAATCAAATTGTATGACCATTCAAATTAAATTCATTGTTGAGAAAGAAACTTTTTTTTACCTTTTTGAAGGCACTTGACTTAGCTGAAAAAAAAAAACATCTGTCTTGAGTGGGGATACCTACGGCTGGGCATGGGGCAGCATGTTGCTCGAAGTTCTCGTTGATTAAAAAGTGGGAGGCAGAGGAGATTTCGTTTCAAGACCTCCAAATTGCTGAGGCGTTGCTGGAGAGGAAGGCTTCGTGGGTTTGATTCGTGAGGCCTGGGCATTGTCGCAGTGAGACCGAAGTGAGGGTTGTGGCGTCACCTCCACGCGACGATGATTGGGATGGACATTGGAGGAAGTAAGATCGCCGTCGTCCAATCTGGGTCCGTTAGGGAGAACATGGATTCGTCGCCACTGGATCTAAGGACGTTGGGGAGACAAGCATTCGCCTCCGCTGGCTGAGAAGGGAGTGGTCGTCTGCCACGTGAGGAAACACCGCCTCTGCTGCTTTGTTAGAGCGTTCACTTGGAGCCGTTGGGAAGTCAGAACCGTCGGCTGGAAGGTTGGGATTGAGAAAGGAGACGGGTTCACCGGATCTGGAGACATCAAGAGGAAAGGGGGTCGCTGCCGCTGGTGTCCAGGGGGTCGTCATGGAGGAAGGGGGGTCCGCCGCTGCTGGTCGTGGATTCGCCGTTACCAGACCGTTTGGTGGCGAGGTGAGGAGGAGAGATTTTTCCAGATAAGAGCGTCCAGGATGGAGCCATAGTTGGGGGCGATCAGACAAGCCATTACTGGATCTGGTGACGCCGGGAAGAACGTTAGTTGGCCGCTGTGAGACTGTTGGGTCAAGCAGATGAAGCCCATGATGGAACTCGAGCCCATGAAGTTCAAGCCTTCTGAAGGAGAGCTGGAGCCTGTGTTACTCACCTAGTAGAAGACAAAAGCCGTTGCTGTGCTGCCACAGTGTGTTGAGGCAGTTAGGAATCGTTGGAGAATTGAGACGCTGCGGGGTTCATGCATCGAGGAGGGAAATTGGTTGTTATAACCAGAAGAAGGAATCAATCTGTAGTTTTATAAATAAAAACAGTAAAGCTGCATATGGTATCAGAGCCCGTCTTCTCACAACAAGGATAGATACTATAGAAAAGAAGCTATGGCAGGAGGGAATCAAGCAACAACGCACGAACCTGAGCAACTGTCCACTCCAGTCTATGTTACTGGAGTCCACAGCATGAGAGGAAGCTTGGGATAGATACCCTCTCCAATCCAGATTCCAGCAGGGTTCTTCTCACAACTTTGAAGCTTGATGAAGGTAATTACGCCCTGTGGAAAGGCCAGGTTCTAGCTGCGATTGTGGCTGGAGGTTATGAGGATTTTTTGCATGGGACAACACAACCACCTGCGAAATTCTTGGATACAACAATGAGTGAGATAAACCCGGATTACAAGCTATGGCAAAGAACTGATAAATCGGTCATGAGTTTTTTGTTTTCCTCACTCACTCAGGAGCCTTTAAGTCAGGTAGTCTGCTGCAATACTTCGCATGAGGTTTGGGAGAGTTTGAAGCTGCGTTTTGAGTCTCACTCCACAACAAGGGTCATAAACCTCCGGATGCAAATGCAGCAGGTCAAGAAGGAGGGGAAGACGATGTAGCAATATTTAAATATTATAAAAATGCTGTCAGATCAACTTGGGGCAATCGGAGAGCATGTTCCATATAGAGACTATATCTGGTACTTGCTTGAAGGACTTCCAGCTGAGTATGATCCCATTGTCACTGCAATTTACAGCAGACCAGACCAACCACCACTGGATGAAGTGCATCAGCTCCTTCTTACGTTTGATATGAGAGTGGAGAAGCGTCATATTCCAGAATCTGTGCTGCCTCAGGTACAGCTCTCATCCCTCTCTTCTGGTGCAGGTTCACCTCAGCCAAGGTTTCCACATCCACCTAAATACCAACGACCTTCCGCTGAGCCACATTCCTATAACTCTGCCAAATACAGTTCTACCTATACCCCACAACAGTTTGAACCAAGAACCTACAGTCAGTCATCACCTTATTATCAATCAGGGGTACTAGGCAGACCACCTGCAAGACCCATCACACCTAGGTGGGGAAACAAACCATTTTTCAGGCCTCGCCCACCACCACATAGATGCCAGATTTGTTTTAAACTTGGTCATACAGCCCTAAAATGTTTTCATCGTGTTCAGACACCAATCTCCCCCCAAACCCATCATACCAGCATGTACAACTCTCCTACCTTTCATGGACACCCTCCTCACTTCACTACTGCCATGCACCCTCCACCTGATACATCTCAACCTCAACAACCACTCGAACCAAGTGACTGGTTATTTGATTCAGGGGCTACACACCATGTTACCCCTGTCCTCAGTGACTTCACTACTGCTATTCCATACCTTGGTAAGTCCTCAGTCATGGTAGGCAATGATCATCAGCTTCACATTGCTCACACTGGCAGAACAAAACTTCTCTCCTCTTTGAAACCACTTTCTCTGGATCATATGCTTCACACCCCGTGCATATCACAGCGTCTAGTTAGTATATCTAAGCTATGTCTTGATAATAATGTTTCAGTGGAATTTCACTCTCATGGTTTTCTTATTAAGGACAAGGAGACCAATCTGCCAATCCTCCAAGGTCCAGCTCACCAAGGTCTTTACAAACTCCCACTACAACTTCAGACACCTAAATGCAGCTCCACCAAGCTACCTTTTTGTCCTACTGCTCTTCATACCACCCTCTATGTAGTGGACACTCTTCAGTGGCATTGTCGATTAGGCCATCCACGTCATGAAGTTCTTCAAAAGGTTCTGTCCTCTTGTAATCAAAAGTGTCCAGCGCCTCTAGATATCTGTCAGTCTTGTGTTTTGAGTAAACACCACAGACATCCTTTTCCTTTGTCTAATTCTCACTCTCTTACTCCATTTGACCTTGTTCATACTGATATTTGGGGTCCTTCCCCAGTACAATCAATTACAGGAGCTTGTTACTTCCTATTACTAATTGATGATGCATCTCGGTTTACATGGATATACATGTTACAAACTAAGTCTCAAGCTTTTACAGCCTTTTGTCAATTCCACAAATTGATTCAAACCCAATTTCAAAGTTCAATAAAAGCAGTAAGATCTGATTGGGGTGGTGAGTTTCGTTCCCTACACAAATTCTTCCTTGAAAAAGGAATACACCATCAGATTTCATGTCCTTATACCCCACAACAGATTGGGGGAGTGGAAAGAAAGAATAGGCATGTCGTTGAGGTTGGTTTGTCTCTTTTAAGTCAATCAAAAGTTCCCCTACAGTTCTGGTCTTATGCATTTTACTCTGCTGTTTAGATTATTAATCTGCTTCCTACTAAAGTACTAGAGCTTAAGTCGCCTTTTGAATCTCTTTATAATAGAGTTCCCAATTACAACTCTTTAAAGGTCTTTGGCTGTCTCTGTTTTCCTTATCTCAGACCCTTCAATTCACATAAACTTCAACCTCGTTCTCTAGCATGTGTTTTCCTAGGTACCAGTTCTTTCCACAAAGGCTCAATTTGCTATGAACCAATCTCTCATAAGATATATGTGTCCAAGGATGTTCATTTTATTGAAGATAAGTTTCCTTTCCAGACTATCTCACAAACTAGTCACTCTCCTTCTCCTCTACTCTCTTCTAGTCCAGTTTTTGTTCTTAATCCTATTCTTCCTACTCCAAGTCAATCTTCACAATCAGTTCCAATGCCAGTGACTCTTTCTGAGCCAGCAGTTGCAGAATTGCCCACTAGTCCTACCATGACTGCGACACTTCCATTACATGGACCTCAGAGCATACATCCCATGGTAACCAGATCCAAAGCAGGCATTATAAAACCCAAGTTTCTTTTGACAGAAACAGTTCCTACCCCTGTTCCCTCTCCTACTGGTCCATATCTTTCTCACACCCTACCTACTGAACCACAAACCTTGGCTGAAGCTCTCTCTGATCCTCACTGGAGAGGTGCAATGGAGGCTGAACTTGAGGCTTTACAGAGGAATGGAACTTGGGAGCTTGTCCCTTTCACTGGTACAGAAAAGGTGATAGGCTGTAAGTGAGTTTATAAAGTGAAGTTGAAAGCAAATGGTGAACTTGAGAGGTGCAAGGCTCGGTTGGTTGCTAAAGAGTATCACCAAACTCCTGGCCTTGATTACAAAGAGACATTTAGCCCGGTGGTGAAGCACCAAACTATACAAGTTATTCTGAGTTTGGCTGTCCAATTCGGCTGGAGATTGATACAACTCGATGTGCATAATGCTTTCCTTGATGGGGATCTTCAGGAAAAAGTCTTTATGGATCAGCCCCCTAGATATGCTGCGGAGAAGTTTCCATATCACGTTTGCCGACTCAAGAAGGCACTTTATGGTCTCAAACAGAGCCCAAGAGCTTGGTACATGAAGCTCAGTGGCTGCCTTTTACAATGGGGGTATCAATAGTCGGTTTCGGATGCTTCTCTGTTCTTTAGGCATACAGAATGTGGGGTGGTCATCTTATTAATCTATGTTGATGATATTGTGGTTACAGGGTCTGATCAAACTGCGATTACAACTCTTCTTCCCCAGCTCAATTCTAAGTTTGCTTTCAAAGACCTGGGTGATCTGTCTTACTTCCTTGGTTTTGAGGTAACGAGGCATCAGTCTTCTTTACATCTCTGTCAGGAGAAATACATTAAAGACTTATTGAGTAAGGCAGGGATGGTGGACTGTAAGCCTGTTCCCTCTCCAATGTCTATCTCACAACAGCTTTCGAGATTTGAAGGTGTTGCATTGGCTGATCCAACTGAATACAGAAGTTTAGTAGGTGCATTGTAGTACTGCACAAACTCTCGCCTTGATATCAGCTATGCTGTTAATAAGGTCTGCCAATTTCTTCAAAGGCCGACTGATCTGCATCTGAAAGCTGTTAAAAGGATTCTCCGATATCTCAAAGGGACACCTAGGCATAGCATCACATTCGCAGCTGGAGATTCTCTTAATATTTCATGTTTTACAGATGCAGATTGGGCTAGCTGCCCGAATGATAGGAGGAGTACTGGGGCATATTGTGCGTTAGTTGGGAGGAATCTTGTTTCTTGGTCTTCACAGAAACAAAAGGTGGTCTCTCGTTCCAGTACTGAGGCAGAGTTTAGAGCATTAACTAAAGGAGCAGCTAAAGTAATGTGGATTAAGAAACTTCTCTCTGAACTAAAGGCAGACAATCCACAGCCTTCCATACTGTTTTGTGACAATCTGAGCACATTACAGTTAGCAACGCATCCAGTTTTCCATGCCCGAACTAAGCATGTGGAGATAGATTTTCATTTCATTCAGGAAAAGGTATTGGATGGTTCTATTCTGCTGCAACATGTCAACTCAGAACACCAGCTAGCCGATCCTTTAACTAAGCTCATTCCCTTACATAAGTTCTTAGATATCAGATGCCAGTTGACTGTGACAGAGAGAAGCAAGGAGGAGCAGATAGTTGATGAGGAGCTAGCTTTGACGGGAAGTGATGAAAGTAAGGAGAAGAGCCCAAGAGGAGCAGAAGAGTTGGAGGGAGGAACAGAGTAAGCAGTGTAGGAGGTTCGAATTGACGGGAAGTGTGAGACTGTTGGGTCAAGCAGATGAAGCCCATGATGGAACTCGAGCCCATGAAGCTCAAGCCTTCTGAAGGAGAGCCGAAGCCTGTGTTACTCACCCAGTAGAAGACAAAAGCCGTTGCAGTGCTGCCGCAGTGTGTTGAGGCAGTTAGGAATCGTTGGAGAATTGAGACGCTGCGGGGTTCATGCATCGAGGAGGGAAATTGGTTGTTGCAACCAGAAGAAGGAATCAATCTGTAGTTTTATAAATAAAAACAGTATAGGCAGTAATATGGATGTAATACAGTTTCTGCAGAAATAAAAAAAAAAATTCCTCTGTTCTCTCTGCTTTCTTCCTTCCTTCTTCTCCTCCTCCTCCTCCTCCTCCTCCTCCTCCTCCTCCTCCCCCCCCCCTCTTCCTCTTCTTGGGAGAGGTCCCTCCCTCCCCCGTTTGGCGGCGAGGTGGAACCGAATAAATAAAAAATCGGGAATCTGGCTGTTGTCCCGCAAATCTGGTCTTGTGCGGGAATGATCCGATTGTTTGCGATAAAAGAAAAAAAAATGATTTTACTATTTTTGTTGTTTTACTTCCTTGTTTAAGATACATAATAGAAAGAATGAAATAAAAAATTCAAATTAATTTCACGTAACTAATTTTAGTTTAAAATCAACAACGTAACCACATTAAGAAAATTAACTATTGATTACCTAATCATGTTTAAAAACAATAAGTATTAATTAAATATCGCTAACCATGTTCAACGATTTTATGAAAACTTAAGGTTAATTTTATCATAATCGCATGATTAAAACTTGATTAACGATGAGTGTGTTATTTTAATGGCCAATTTATGGGATCTACAGACTTCAAAGCCTGAATCTAGTCAAATGACTGAGGGGCCATTCAACGTTGTTTCAAGTATCAAGGGATCAACCGTATGGCTTCCGATGTCCAACAAGGAGAAACGTAGTCATCATGGAGCTTTCAGACAAAGATCAGGTGGATGATAGAAAAGAAGAACCTGTTTGGGATGTCGAGAAGAGTTTGTTGAGGAACCTAATGAGGGTGAGTTGTTGTGATTCGAAAGACCCTCAATGAGAATGCCATGTCAAAAGAAGTCGACCAATTGAAAAGAATTTCAAACCAGTTGCATTGTACAAGGAAATGTGTGTCATGCAATCATGCAGAGTAGGAATTGCACCAATGGTCAAAAAGTTAAAGTTTATCGACCAAGCCGCACCTACGACCAAACAAGCTTCAATGGTTTAACAAAGAGAGAATATCATACCTTTGAAACCCAAAGTGTCGATATAAGTCTTCACAAGGGGAGTGAGAAGCTAGCTCAAAGTTAGTCGAGTTGGCTCAAGCTATTCGAGGAGAATAATATGTCGATATGTTGACGATGTGTGAGTGTTTGATCGCAGCTCAATCTAGCTTTGAGTTGCTCAATAGTCGATTGTCTGAAGCCTAGGTAACGACCTTTCCTGATTGAGGGAAGGTGCTTCAGGTCGAGTGTGATATCTATAGAATTTACAATAGGGAAATCTTATGACAAGAGGATCGATTAATCACATACTTCAGTGAAGAATTAAACGACGTCGAATTGAATTACTCGACCGATGCAGACTATCGAGAGTTTTATGAGGCAAGGTTGGTAAAACCCAATGAGTAATATCATCAGCTCGACAATTTTTAATTTTGAGGAGTTAAGTTGTACGACCTTTAGAGCCTCGTTCGAGAGCTACTTGTTCTCAGAGTGGGTGGAAAATGACTTGGTAGGCAATTTGAAGTCCAAATGACTCTCAAGATGTTGCAAGAGTTTATCTGATGACCCAAAATGGCTAAGGACATTCGTATGTTTATTAGACGATTTGCAATGTATCGATGCGTAAAGAGTCACGTTCAACCCAAAGCTCCCTTACCCATAGCTGATCAACCGTGGTAACACGCGAACATCGATCTCTTTATAACGATCGAAAAGAACTATGATCTCATCATAGTTGGATCGGATAACCTGAATGCAATTTTCATTCTTACAAATCCAGATTTGCGATTGGCAATCGGATAAGGCAACTATGAACTGATGTTATCGTTAGAGGTACGAGTATGACTATGTCTACTTGCTTCGATGCTGAGGAGAAGGAGGTGGTCACCATCCCTGATGACGTCTATATCATCAATTTCTGCTCCTTCCATTGTAAGGACCTTGGCCGGAGTTATCCTAAATTTCTTGGCGCCAAGCAACAGCAGCTCCTGAATGCTGTCAGGAAGAAGCACGAGCTTTCCCCTAGAATCGCCGGACTCGGGACATGTTAACGTCACTCTTGTCAGCGTTTCCCTGCTCGTGAAACTGTTCATATGGTTGGTAGCCGGAGAAAGGAGATCCTTCTCGCTGTTGTGCATGGAAGACATCATCCCGAACAACGAGTTATGGAAGTTTCCGCCCGTTCGACGCCGTGGACGGCTTCTGCCCTGCGAAGATCCATCCCTGAAGCTCAACGACGGTGCAGGACGGATCATCGGTTCGCTTGTGAACCTTCCTAAAAATCGAGCCTCCTGCTGCTCTGGAACTGTGATCAGGATCTGTGGCTTCGCGTCTCCTCTGCAGTCAAAGAGTCGTTTTATTTCCTCGTGTCCTTGTTGATCTGCCAAATCCCTCGGCGTCCATCCATGCCTGTCCGGCTTATTGATATCCGCTCCACGCCCCAAAAGGAACTCAACTATTTGCAGGTTACCTTCCGAGACAGCCATGTGCAAGGCCGTATTGCCATTCCCATCGAGTAATGTTATGTCGCCACCGTGCTTAACGATTTCTCTGAGTAGGGGCAAGTCATTCTGCTCAGCCGCTGTACATGCAAATTGACCTACATCCCCCTGGCGGAGCTCCGCGCCGTTCTCAACAAGGAGATTCACCACAGCCTCGTGGCCGCCAACCATTGCCTCCCAAACCGGCACGCTACCGTCAGAGTCTACAGATGGATGCGGAAGTTGTCAGCCGGTCATGAGATGAAATTCTGGAAAAATCAGCACTGTGACAACATTCGAATACCTCTCTTGTTGGGATTGGCTCCGTAATCCAGCAGCAGCAATGTGCAGTTTTCACTCCCTTTTGAAGCAGCAATATGCTACATTTCGCAGTAGGAATGAAAAGGGAAATCAAAGTCTAGTCTACAGTCGAATGCTCCAAGAATGATCGAAGAAGAGAAGGTCCGAACGAACCAGAGGTGTTCTCCCATTGTTGTCCGATTCATTTGGGTCAAGCCCACGTCGTAGTAGCTGACTTAGGAGCGCATCGTCTCCCCTCAGAGCTGCAAAGCACAGACTGAGGGGAAGGTCCATTCTGCCATGAGCCAACATCTTCTCCGTCTCCATTAATACGCCCTCCATGATCGGATCATTGAGGTCCTTCAGATGCTGATGCAACGGCAAAGAATGTTCTCGAAGTTTGTCACTCTTTGGATTATTATACGAAATACACTGAAGCATAGGGGATAATTGCCATACACTAAGGAGATTGTTCATGATAATGGTCCCATCCCCAACGTTAGCCTGAACTATGCTCAGGAATGTTGTGCGGTTCAACCGCAGCAGCTGACTTAACCGTTTGGTTCGGACTGTGAAGAGCTGCGGTCGGTAGCAAAGCACACCGATCTCACCGCAAAGTTCCCCCGTCCTAGCCTCGCCAACAACCTAAAACCAGCTATGATCATGTCAGAATTCTCGAGGACAGTTGAAGGACAACGACTACAGCTCTCCAGGATGAACTCACTTGTTCGACGCCATTTTTCATCACGAGTAAATCCTTCGAAAGTGAAGCCAGGTTCAGTCCAATTATGCATGTTTTAAACCAATTAAACAAGAGTGCGACTCGGGATCCTAAAGACGGGGAAATATCTCACCACAGCACCGGTGACGAGGATGTAGAAGTCTGTGGGCGCTTCATTCTGCAGAATCACGTCTTCTTTGGGTGGGAAATACTCGGCTTTCATCTCCGACACCTTGCCGAAAGAACCCAAAACGTTAGCTTTCATGCAGGAAAGAGCGAACATTAAAAGTATTGTGAAATTAAAGAGCTGATGAGCATTTGATACCAGTTGGAAGAGCAGGTCGTTAGATACTCCATGAAACAAGTAGACCTTGTCTATGAGCGAGTAGAAGAGATAATGAGAGATGCTCGATTTGATCGCTTTGGGAAGCGATTCAAGGATCTCCTGCTGCTGCAGACCCTCGGAGTTCGTCCTGTACTTTAGGCACAAGTGAGCGAGCATCTGATCTTGCAGACGAGGTGGCAACTGGTTCCTTTGAGCAAAGCTTGATGCGGCTTGTATGGTATCCCTCTGGAATATGCAAAGTTATGAATATCGTTCTTGAGCAAGAGAGAGTCAGTCATAACAGATGCTATCATGGCAACTCACGAATTTTCTTGTGCGGCTGGTCCCATGGACAACCAAGTTCGTCATGTTACCAATCAAATAGGCCGTCAATCCGAGGTTGAACAACATGTAGAAAATGTCAAACAACATTTCCCGCACGTTCACCGGGTGAAGGTCCCCATAACCCACCGTCGTCAGGGTAGTGATCGACCAGTATATTGACGTCACATACCGGATCCACAGGCTTTGCTGGAGGAAGTTCTCCATGGACTCTCCTATCCACGTCTTCTTGGGATCCCGGTAGCGTGCAGCGAGGAGATAGTAGAAGCAGCCAGCACAATGCACGGCAAAAAGGGTAACCTGCATGATTGGGTTTAGAGTAGATTACTTCCCCGCCGGCCACGAAATGAATGATTTTCCTGATCGATCTGGCTTAGATACTCACACAGATGAGCTTCGCGCATCGAACCCAGAAGTAGTTATAGTTCCTGTCTTTCTCGAGCCTGCGGAAAATCCGATGGATGTAAGCCCGAAGAAACTACGTCAACGCATCGCACTCGGACAAAAGGAGATGAGGTTTCTAAAATTTCTCAGAGTAACCTGGAAAACAGGGCACTAACTCTTCGGAGACGCCACAGGCGAAGCATGTTGGACAAGCCGTAAGAGTAGAAGCTCGAGGGGAACATCTTCCTGGCGAGCTCGGAAGGGATGGTAGAGATGACGTCGAGGACGAACCAAGAGGTGGTGTACTTCCAGGCGATCTTCTTGGGGTCATCGACAAGCAAGAAGGTGGCGCTATCCCGGTAAGCCACGAAGAAGGTGAGGACGATATCCACAGCGAAGAATGCATTGACGATGTTGTCCGCGATCGACAGGGCGGTGGCAGGCTTGAGCAAGAACCCGAACTCGAACGGCGAGACCCAAGCGGTGTAGATAACGAGGACGACGAGGACGGTCTCCCACGACCTGAAGGAGTGTGATTAGCAGCGAAAACATTTGGATCATATCGATTAAGTAAAAAAAAAAATAAGACAAGTGAAAGATGAAAATGCAATTATTGGGGGCGGGGGGGGGTGGAGAAGGGTCAACGTCCCTTTCAGGACACAAGAAGTCAAAGCAGATGTCTGAAAAACCAGGTAGAAAAGAAACAGCAACTTGTTATTCTTCCTCCGACCTGTAATAACGGTTGTAGGGGGAGACGATGGAACGGCGAAGCTTGACCCTGCGGTTGCTGCGGGCACCGAGGGAAGGGAGGATCCCGGTGGAGATACTGTAGTGGCTGCCGTCCCGGGACATGTCCTGGAGCTCCTGCTCGTCGTGGCCGCACACCATGGTAGGCAACCCTCCGAACACCCCCACGCCGCGTCTCCCTCCGCTCCTCGACATTTTGTGTCGTCGGTGGCAGGGAGGGGAGACGGTTTAAAGAGAGACAAAAGGGGGAAGAGAGTTAAAAAGAGATTGATAATTGGGGGTTGGGGGAAGGGAAGTTGTGTTGGTGTTGGCATTGTGTTTTGCCGCCCTTATTTATTGAAGTCGTGGGGGTGTTGAATCTTATCGTATACTTTATTTCTACCCCCTTTTCGATCTTTAGGATGATTTTTCAAGGTGGTGTAGTTACACGTCCTTTTTTTTTTTTTTACTTATAACTTGGAATCGGATTTATAATTTGATGTTTGGGTTAAAAAAAAAGGGTATCAAAAATCATATGTGATCGATCGATGGTCTTCTTCTTCTTCTTCAGAGTGATGATGGATATGAGGGAGGATGTCGTACCCAAATAGCTTTCACTTTCACCGTCAAACTCTATCTTTCTGTCTGTCCAAAGATTTGTCACGAGGATTCGGTGTCGGTGTTAGATTTCTTCCCCCTCCCCAACCAAACTCATGTATACCGAATTTTTTTCCAAAATATTTTTATAAAATATACGAGTAACTTTTAAATATAAGAATTCAATTTTTTAAAACTATATACATTTTAAATACCGAATTCTTATTTTTTTACAAACTTATTTATATTGTAAATTATTGATTAATTTTCTTTTGTGTCAACCTTGTAGCTCAAAGTATAATTATGAGGCTTAGTTTATATTATATAGTTTAATGCGTCCCTTAATCCTTCAGTTAGACGAGCTCATTTGCCTATTCTCATATTTTTTGATATTTTGCGTTGAACCTTGAAATAGCTTAAAACACGACCATTTTAAGCCCCGTACAATGCGAATTGTGACCCCTGCTTACGTCCCTGGTTCTCACCACAACCTCGTCTAAAATCTCAATAAATCCCTAACCCTTTTCGCATCCCGGACCTCAACCCTGTCCGAGAATATCCTCCTCTTATGTCGTCGCTATTCGGAAATAGATCCCCCAATCCTTCCTCATCCGCCGCAGTTATTCGGTGATGAATCGCCAATTTCCAAGCCCGGACGACGATCCTTGACTCGTGCGATATGGGCAAACTCTAACGACCAAGAGAAGTCACGGCTCCTCACTTGATTTTGTCGTGACAGGAGTGTCCTGGACATGGCGTCCTACGGTTGATTTGGGATTTGAAGGGAGTACGAGGTGGGAGGTGTCTTCTTCTTTCGACGGGTGCTGGGAACACGGGATTGATGGTGTGTCCATCTTCAACCCGAGCAATTCGACCTTAACTCGTTGTCCCTCCTGCTGCTCGTCAACTCGACTTCTTCGGAGCTACGTAAGTTAAAAGGGTAAAATGAAGGGGAGACACGTAACAAACATACATGATGGCGTCTGGGCCCACTATATATATATATATATATATATATTTATATTTATATGTCTCCCTTTTTTAACCAATTTCGAATTTTCGTGGGGTCACGAAAAGTTTTGCCTGATCTCCCACGAAACGACGACGACCGTTTGTTTATTTATAATTAAGTAACTAACAGCTGGTTGGGAGTGTGGGATAATTAACTCGAGTGCCCAAATCCCTCCTTGGTTTAGGGTGTTTACTGATAAATATAAGAAAGTAGAGTTTTTTAAGTCAATTTTATACTTAAATTATGTTAGATTTTTGAAATATTGCGTTTATTGTATAATATTTCTTGTTGTCTCGTATTATTAATGCAGCTGCACGATGTGGTCAGAAATTGGACATAGACTTAGTGCAGCTGCACTAGAAAGTTGTGTAGTTGCACGAACGGGAGGAAAATGATTTTTTTTTTCCAAATTTTCTTAGATTTTTTAGGTTATTTTTAGACTTTATAAAAGTACTTTATTTAACTCTTGCCGGAGAAAGGACGAATTTTATCAAGGATAGCAAGGGAGTTATACTATGATGCTTTTTTTCTTTTATTTGTGTTTCGAAAACGATGCTGGGGTAAACTTTCTTTGTTAGGATTATGTTGAACCGAATTGCATAGTTAAATTTCCTGAACTCGTTTTGATTCATTTGATCTTAACGCATGCAATTTGTCTGGCCAACAAATTGTATTGATTCGTTGAATGCGTGGTCGTTGTATGAAATGAAAGAAAGAGAGAAGAAGACAGCGGACGAACATCCTTAAGCGGAAGCACTTACGGATGCCATCGTCGATGCCTTCGGAAGTGAGCAAGAACGCGGAAGCACAAAGAAAGCCTGAACGCCGGAATGCTAGAAAAGATAATAAATTGATAAGGATATGTCCGTCTGTAGAGAGTTGTGGATGTACAATGCCTAAGAACAAGTATTTATACTAAGATAGACATATGCATATACGGTAATGTAATATTGCACATATATTACGCTTCCTTTGCTGCCGGTCTCCATGGAATATCTCATGTCCATATGAGCAATCTTAGCAACAATCTCCTTCCAAATCCTGAGATTATCTGGAGTCTTCCTTAACAGCTAAGCTGATCGACCGCATTGCCCATTGGCCTTTGCCATAGAGTTTCCTCGCTTGCCCAGCTGACTGTCACTTGTCGCTTCACTGACCATGTCGCCCGTCTCCTGGTAACCATGTCGCTTGGTGACTGTTTCGCCAAGCAAGCTTTCGCCTTGTGTGTCTTCGTGGTCACCTCCTTACTGGATTTTCATTCCTTGGGCCCGTGTTCTGAACCGTTGATCCACAGATGAAACTGAGATCTGTGGCCCAGAATTTCTGTTGCTAAACATATAAGCCCCCCTCAAGCCATACTGAGTATTATGTCTCGCCTTGAAATAGAACAAGTAATCATTCCCTACAACTTGGTAACGTGTGGAGGCGAACAATAAAACCTTGACCGTCGATATCCACGAAGTGCATCGGTTGAGATCGCAATAGGGGATTTAGGAGTAACACCATTTCTTCTTATAAAGGTGTCAGCTGGCGTTTCTCCTACTGCTGTTGATGACGTCCCCGATGACGTTCGTATTTCTTCCTGGCTGGGCGGCCAAGACTGCCGAGAGGAGCCCCCAATGAAGCGGTACGCGAAGTTTTGCTCCCATCTTTGAGGGATGGAGTCCAAAACGCCTTAGCTGTTAATGTCGCTGTCACCCAACAGATGCCAAGCAAAGCGACAGAGATCCCACGGGCGACGGGAGCTCCCCTAGGGCAGTTGACGGATTTCTCCCAGATGAAGCAAGAGAAGTTCCTCAAGGCGAGGCGACAGAAGCCCCCCAAGGCCCATAAGCACAGGCAATCTCGGTAAGGACCCTTGAGTTATTCCCCCCAATTTGTTCTCAGGTCATTGTCTGACTTGAGCATGTTCATGGCAACCTTTGCACTCTTTGATTGCCCTAAAATCCGTGACGGATGAGCTGGGGCAAGCGGGCGTCGATTTGCATGAGGTGAAGCTTATGCTCTTGCTCCTTCGGAGATCACTTTGGCATTCGTGGAGTGAGCGCCCGAAGGATCTCGCAATCAAGGTGAAGCTGGAGGAGCGACAGTCCGCGTTGTCCCAGTCACGTCCATCCTCCGCTCGGGTGCACGAGCTGTCTCTTGAGGATACTGACCTTCTCAAAGAGAAAGATGAGTTATTGGCTTCTCTCGAGCGTCTCCAGGAGAAGTTGGACGCTACAAGTGCAAGCTTGGACGCTGCCCATACAGATGAAGCAACTGAGCGCATGACCGCTGACCGTGAGCGAGAGATGCTGGAGAAGGAGGGGGACAAGGCCCTGGATGTTGAGGCAAACGAAGTGCTGGCAGCTGGGCTGGTAGACCGGGTGAAGCGCCTGCTGTACTCTTTGCCTCTTGTTTGAACTATTACGTTTGTATTTGCCCCCACAAAGTGGGGAAGCGCTGTGCGATAATATTTTTGTACACCTCCCACATCGTTGGCTTATACCCTTTTAAGTACCTGCCACTGATTTTGAGGTGATGCACTAACCCATCAAGCCTCATAGGCGATATGAATTCCCAAGATGAGATTCAACCACTTCCAAGGGACATTCCCAATTCGGAGTCCATTTCCCGTAAAAGCCTTTATCATGAGGCGAACTCTTATAGTAAAATTCACCCTTGTGGAGCGGAAGAGATCGTCAACGGCACCGGAATTTAATGCGACGGCACCGAAGGTGGAGCTCAACATCGGAATTTAATGCACGACGTCGAGACTGGGCGGAGTCAAAGTGGTGGCAGGTCAACGATGTCAGAATTTAATGCGACGATACCGAGGATGGACGGAGGTGAGACAACAACGCCGGTAAAAGATAAAATGGGTAAAAGGAAAGATAAAATACTTGAGTCTGTGTTTGAGTTCTTGTTTTCAGTAGGAGGAACGAATTCGTTCTCTACCGGCCAATTGAAATTTTTCCTCTTCCGAAAATGGGTCATACGCCACATGATGGTTTCGCTGCGCAGCCGTCCTGTACTCGTTTACGAGCGGCGGATTATGGCCAAGACCTTCTTAGGACCTACAGGGATGGTAGGGACATCCTCCATGTCAACCTTTCTCTTTCCCTCAGCTATTGACGCTCTATAGGCGTATGGGCGTCATGGTCAAATTGGCGCTTGGTAGCCGATTCGCCTTTCCTATTATCAGGGTTGTTCACTGGTATCCCTGACATAGTCTCTAGGGTTTGAAAGACGACCTCTATTTTGGAGTCGATTGTTTCCTTGAAAGCGTCGTGCTTCTAGTCGATAGCACCGATCTTCTCCATTATGAGCTGGAGAATACTCATGATAGCCGACAGTTCTCCAGCTAAGGCTAGGTTTGAACCACGTCCATCGTTGCTCTTTTCTCCGTCGGAGTTGTTATCTCCGAGGTTGTTCGAATTACCACCAGATCGAGTCATTGGTATTGTGTTAGCCTTTTCTCCCACTGTGGTCGCCAAAGGTGTGTTCGCTCGGGAACTGACCGCGAGCAAGCCGGATCCGAACACGTCGGAAATATCTGGCACTACAGGCGAACTGGTGCCCGGAGGATTCGTTGAATGTGTGGTCGCCGTATGAAATGAAAGAAAGAGAGAAGAAGACAGCGGACGAACACCCTTAAGCGGAAGCACTTATGGATGCCATTAACGATGCCTTCAGAAGTGAGCAAGAACGCGGGAGCACAAAGAGAGCCTGAATGTCGGAATGCTTGAAAAAATAATAAATTGATAAGGATATGTCCGTCTGTAGAGAGTTGTGTCTATATAATGCCTAAGGACAAGTATTTATACTAAGCTAGACCTACGTATATATGGTAATGCAATATTGCACATATATTATGCTTCATTTCCTGTCGGTCTTCATGGAATATCTCATTTCCATATGAGCAATCTTGGCAACAATCTCCTTCTAAATCCTGAGATTATCTGGAGCCTTCCTTAACAGCTAAGCTGATTGACCGCATTGCCCATTGGCCTTCGCCGTAGAGTTTCCTTGCTCGCCCAGCTGATTATCGCTTGTCACTTCGCTGACCATGGCGCCCGTCTCCTAGTAACCCTGTCACTTGGTGATTGTTTCTCCCAGCAAGCCTTCGCCTGGTGTGTCTCCGTGGTCACCTTCTTACTGGATTTCCGTTCCTTGGGCCCATGTTCTGGACCGTTGATCCACAGATGAAGCCGAGATCTGTGGCCTAGAATTTCTATTGCTAAACACTAATTTAAACTTGGGAGAGGAATTTTTGGGGAGAACATGAACGAAATAGCCTTAGTTAAGATCACGAGAGCGAATTAGCTAGTAAGTAGTATCGGGAGATATACTTCTAGGAAACCATTAAAGGATTGATTCTTAATGTGTTTCTTGCCTTCGTAATTCACTATAGGGCTATATGTTTTATGGTAATTTGGAATAGTCCTTTGTAAACTAGGGAGAGGCACTTCGGGACATGAGAATCCAGTTAGTGAACATAATTAATATGAATTTGGGATAAACGAGTAAATGGATTTAACAAAACAAGAAGGTGATACGTAATCCTAGGCTTTTTTAACTAATTGAATTCCGATTTCTTTGCTTTGATTTTTGCTTTTCATTAGATTAATTTTCAAAGTTTTAAACTTATTTTTTTATTGGTTTGGCTACATAAGAATTGCAATTGTGTATGTTAAAAGGTTCTATTTGCTATCCTCGTAGGAACGACAACTCTACTCATATTTATATTACTTGTTTCGATCCATAAACTTACAATGTACGAATTTAGCGATCATTTACCACACCCAAAAAGAAGATTACTCCGTTTCACCCTTCAAACACCGGTGGAGTAGAATGGTTTGGAGGTTTTGGCTGCCATTTAAAAACTTTTGAAATCCTAACAGTGTGTTTGGTTCACGGAATAATTATCCCTTTTATTACACGAGAATTAATTTCAATCAAATGAAATAATACATAAAATAAAATGTAATTCATTCATTCGCGTTCATTTCGAATGGAACGACCGTTATTTTCTTGAAAAGAAAGGGAATGATTTCGTAATTTTCAATCTTGTAATATCGGAAGATCATTATTTGAGGCTATATTTTCCTTACCCCGTGCCACCTCTTGACATCGTCAAAGAGGGGGGGGGGTGGGAAAGAGAAGTGATACGCACGCGCTCTCTCTCTCTCGGGAGGGGGTGGCGAAGATAACTAAGTGCTCATGACACCGTGGAAAGGAACGACCAAATCTATCACAAATTTTTCATTTATAAGTAATAATCAGAGTCAACTGTTCATTCATTTATTTATGTTTCTTATATAAAGGCTATGGATGGTCAACTTGCGGATCCCCAAAATAAATATGAGATTATCAATATGAGGTAATAAGACCTTATCCTGTTTTGGGTATGAGTTGGCTCTGGTTTATAAGTTAATTTTTAAACAGGGTTTCCATTTAAGGAGCTCTCTGGAGAATAACATGATAGTTGACCATGAAAATAGCTCAAACTTCTTTTCAAGACCAACCCCCTCCATTTATCTCTTCCTCTCTTATTTAGATGTAGTGATCTGATGTCATACCATTTCCATGACATTTGCTCCTTTACTTCTTCTGTAAACATATAATTGACTTTGGAACCATACACCACGATGACGAATGACCGACCACACTCTCAAACCTCCCCCTCCCCTCCCTTCCTTTGGGGGGTATTATCATCATTATTATTACAGTGGTGTGGAGAGATCAAATAAGAAAGGGAATTCCCAACCACCAGCCGTGCATTTCGGCCCACCGGGAACGTGATCGATGACCTATATAAATAAAATATAGATTGATTCTAATTCTATTTAAAATACAACTCATGATGATACCCAAATTACCTTGTTAGTAGAGATTGGATCGTGAATCCGTGAAGGGTCGGGGACAACATTGGAGACTCATTTTTCTGTCTTTTAAAAAGGCTAGTGATTAGCCATGATTGTCGATTGCCTCCATGTCTCCCCACCACCACCCCCCCACAAAAAAAAAAAAAAGATTCCCTGACAAAGATTAGTCCCAGGAAGAAAGAAAATGAAAAGAAACTAGATTCTAGCAGCTATCCTCGCCTCTTCATTTGTCCACTGTTTCAGAAAAAAAAAACAAGAAGAAGAAGACACACTAATTGCAAAGCCGCCCACGGGGGGTCCCCTATTTACACCCCCAATCAATTCTATCTATATTTTATTCCATATATATATTTTTTTTGCCTTAAGAAAAATAAAAAATAATAATGGAGGGGGAGCTCATGAGTACATCCCAGGTCAAAAGCCTGTCTATGTATCTATCCATGCATGTGCATGCATTCCAATTTAGTCAATACATGCATTGTGCTTCGGGAAAACCCTTTTTTAATGAAAGCCCGGGAACAGATACCCTGGGGGCTTTTGAGGGTCATCAAAGCCCTCGTGTCCTCCTCCTCCTCCTCCTTCGGACAACCAGAATTCCGACGCGATGGCAACCCCCTTTTGAATTCTTACACGTTTCAGAGAGAAAAAAATGGGCGAATCCTTTCTTTTTTTCTTTTTTTTTTTGGTCCGAAAAGAATTATGCCGGGCATCTCTCATTCACGAGAACTTCAAGATAAACCCCGTTTCAATTGCCGTCACGACTCCTCAACCTCCATCCGAGCCGGACAACCTCCTCGAGCTACCCAAGGTAGTACCTCATCCGGCTCAGAGGGCCAGGCGGGGTCCACTTCACGGAGGACAAGGCCCGACTGCTCAGGAGGAGGATGACCACAGAGTCGAGTCCGGCCCGTACCCCCGTGAGATGGACCACCCTCGATCGCGGCCCAGCTGACCTCCAATTTCGGGACCCATTGGAACACTGAGGATAAGCGCAAGCATTATGGTTTTAGGCTGGGTAGATTTATTTGGTTAAAATAACGAAGTTACAAATTTCGTAAGATCACATAATACATGTTCAAACTCAAAGATCTGTGATCCCGGGGCAGCAACTTGTGAAGTTAAACAAGACTCATTTTAGAAAATAATGGCATCCAAAATCTTGAGCTCGTAGAGAAAGGATGTAGGAATGAGAAGGCAATGTTTGTCGGTCTCTGAATCCTGCCACTTCACTTGCTCTCGATGTCGTACAGATCCGTTCTGTGCGCCTCTCGGTCAAGGAAGCAACGGTAGCGACAATAGAACAGCAAGTCTTCCGAGAGTACCGTGGAAGAGAAAGACACCACTTGTTTAAAGCGCGATGACTCTTCTCAATTCACACGCATAAAGAACACTGGATACCTCTTCTTTTATATGTCCCCTAATCAAGCTTATAGCTGCAAAAGGGCAATCCATCCCACACCACACAACTGAGCTACCCATGCACGCACAGGAGGGAGATTATTTACGACAAGTAGAAGACCAACCCAGAGTGAATAACATCCAGATTCCAGCTACCTTTTACTAGGGTGAAATTCACAATCACATGAGGTGGGATGTGTATTCTATAGCCCCTTTGTTTCAGCCAACCCTCAAGATCTATGATTTGGACCATTCCGCCTTGACATGTATGGGATGGAAAACTATTCCTCCAACTAAAAACAGCCAAAGTCACCCCTCACAACGCATCCTACCATCAACCCCTTCTTCAATAGGTCCCAAATCAAAGACAAAAGGGTTTTCAGCACGTCATCCTTCTTAGACAATCTACGGCGGAAATGGACAGCAAGGACCAAACGAATGTGACCGACCGACGTGACAAACCATTTAAAACTAACCCCTGCCACTAACTCCATATTCTCCCAGAACCATCTGTCAAACCTATAACAAAGCAGGCAACACGAAAGGATTAGCCTATTGCAACGACAGCCGACGGCACGGCAATCAACAAATCGCAGAGCTGAAATCTGGAACAACCAAAATCGAGATCAAAAGGATACACCAGGTAGAAGCCATGAGCGAAGGCACCGGCTAGAACCGCCGTAAACAACCGGTCCCTTACCACCGGATTCCTCCTCAACCCAATCCTAACTACAAATACCAAAAAACTAGAAATCACCGAAACAATCCACTCGAACATAACCAAATCACAAGGAAAGACAAAGGAACGGAGAAGACGTACTGAGGGGAAGAACGGGAGCATACACGAGAGGGAGCAAGAACTTGAAGGGGGCCTTGTTCTGCTTCCTCATCACAGCCCCATCCCTGCAAACACAAATCCCCGAAGTAAACTCCTGATCCCACATTCCCCGCATGCAAAAGAATCAAAGGAGCGCCTTACTGATCCGCGGAAGCCATCGCAGACGAGAACCGCCGATCGATCGGAAGGGGCAAAGAGGAAAATGGGGATTAATTTTGGGCTCAATTAATTCTTAGGGTATTTATGTCCAATTAATTTAATTTTTCTTTTTCTTTTTATAAATTAATAAAAGATACATTCTTTATTTTTCAAAAAACTTATTTGAAACAAATCAAAATATTAATTTAAAAGTATTTCCAAAATATATATTTTACTTTTTTTTTCAACATGAGAAAGGATAATTTTGCATGGTTCAGCCCAAAATACAGTAAAATGAGGAGATGTAGTCGTCGATTAGTTTCCGACATGATTACTAACACAACCCCAGTGATTCCTTGGCCTTTAACATACTTTTTTATTTCATAGTTAATTTAGTTTGTTATAAATTTTTTCATTAATTTTGTTTTATATTCATTCGGATAAATCTTGAATTTCTTTTATTTAAAATCGAACAAGTTTCGATATAGTTTAATCCGTGTCTTATAATAGTAGAGTTTCAATTCCTCGTTCATTCACTTCACAATCTACTTTATCCAACGGCCTTCCAATAAAGTCATCATTCGACTTTCATAGATTTTACGTATCTTTTTACAGAACTAACAACTATCATCCAATTTCGATTTCCAACTCATTTTAAAATAAAAATGTTTTGATATTATCTCATATTTTTATAATTTTTCTTTTTTTCAGTCGATAAATAAAAATTATCAATTAAAGTATTTTTGGCATTGGCACAGTAAAATTAAAAAATGACTAAAATTAAAATAAAAAAATTAATGATAAAATTATATAATAAATTAAATTAATAATAAAATAAAAAATTATTTAAAATTAAAGACATAAATCAATATTCTACATAGTCAACTAACAAGTAAAAACGGACAGGTAAACTACGATGTAACAACAGTCCACATAGGTCCTTGTTGATAACTCAAGGGGGGGTGTGGAGGGGAGTTTTGTACAGAAATACGGTTAATTTTAAAAAAAATTTGCGAAATACGGTCACAGTTTCGTAAAATACGGTTTTACCGTTGATGGAGCGCGTTCTGAAAACGCGCCTATTGGATTACAAAGAGGGCGCGGTCCGAAAACGCGCCCTCCGTGTGCCCAGTGAGAGGCGGGTTACCCGCCCCTTACGCATGCACCGATAAATGCTTAAGTGTTCAAGGGGCGCTGTCTCAAAACGCGCCCCTTGAAGAGGCCCCCCTGTCCCCCCTTATCGTTTTGAACTTCTGACGAGGGCGGGTCACTCCCCCCGGTCCCCCCTTCATTGTTAGGACACTCCCCCCCCCCCGGTCCCCCCTTCATTGTTAGGACACTCCCCCCCCCCCCCCGGTCCCCCCCCCAAACCTTAGGCCACTCCCCCCGGGTTTTGGAAACCCGCCCCTCCTGCACCATACAAGGGGCGCGATTTGAGACTGCGCCCCTTGTTGGAATAACATAAGGGGCGGGTCTGGCAATGCAACACACCTATGAATAACTTTAGAAACCCTGTTTCAACAAACAGAAACAATTCATAGGTAACATCCATACATCCAATACCAAACTTCGGAACAATCTAACACCCAACATTCAATAACAAAGCCAATGTAACGTACAAAGTCAAACGTCCAAATTTCATATCGTCAAACATCTAACGTACAAAGTCAAACGCCCAAATTTCATATCAGTAATGTCCCCTACGCCTCGTAGATTTCCTCCTAACATAAGCCCTGACGATTGGGGACTTCTGGAACTTCAGGCTGCTCAGATGGAACATCCGGGTACAGTTATGTAATTTGAGAAGTTCCTTCTCCTTTTTGCAAATGGTCGTACCTGAAGAAGTTATATTAGTTAAGTTATGAAAGTTTAAATTAATCTTAAATCGAAGGACTTACCCGAATTCTCTTGGGCCTTTAATCGGAGCCTCCGGTGTAGAACTGGACCCAACCTCGTAGTAAGGAGTGTCGTAATCGCCATAAACATGAGAAACTTGCGAGATGAGCATCCCTTCTCGCACTTCATGGCCCTCCTCGTCAAATACGGGGTCGTCGTATGTCCGTGGCTCCTCCTCATGTTCATGATCCTCTTCCGCAACGTTCATATGATGAGGATCTTCTTCCTCCATATGATCTTCCTCCTCCATTTGTTGTCCACCTGGTGGGATGAACTCGTATGCAGGTTGATCTTCTAACCCGCCGGTACGACCATATAATCTCATCGGTTCATACTCCCGCATCATTTCCATGGACTCCGCGGCAAGAGTAACGAGTTCCGGCTGGTCAGACCGGAGCTTTATCTTTCGGAAGTTCTTCATCTACATCAGAAGTATAGGTTAAAGTTGAACAATGAATGAGAAAATGTTATGAGATAGTCATACTCATTAAGGACTTACCAATGTGCCTAGCATGGAGCCGGTGTGCGAGATGTGCTGCCTGGTGTGCTTTGCATACCATTTTGAATATTTAATGGGAGACTCCCAAAACAGCGGCACGACCATGTTGAGACGATCTTCCCACTGGTCCACAAACACTCGGTGGATCTCTCTCCAGTTGTTCATCGTCTTCCCGCGTAAATCTATCTTGTGGAGTGCCTTGCTTGTGTCACAATCTTGCGGCACCAGTTGATGATCGCCAAACTGACGAATCACTCTATCCGGGTACTGCCACTCCACGATGTAGATTCGTGTATTCGTATCTTGGTGGCATCTTATATGTTTCATGTATTCGTATCTTTTTTACTAACTCATGTCTTATCTACAGAATAACGGTCTCACTTGCCGTCGGGTTGAGAAATCGCTGAAGGGAGGTGCCACCGATTCCAGAATGGACGTATACCTCCGTCAAGCAGGATTCTATGGAGTGGCTAAACTTCCGTTCATATCATTGGACTGGGCCCTCATCACAGCATTGACGGAACGCTGGAGGCCGGAGACGCACACCTTCCATATGTTGCACGGTGAGATGACTATCACCCTTCAGGATGTGGCAATACAGCTAGGTTTGCCCGTAGATGGTGATGCGGTGATAGCAGATACATCCGTATCTAATGAGGCGGTGTGCTTAGAGTTATTGGGCCGGATACCTAGGGGTGACAACATCAGGTCTGGTCGTATTAGGCTTAGCTGGCTGGCTGCGAATTTTGGTGAGATCCATATAGATGCCCCTGATGAGTTAGTGCAGATGCATACCGGGGCATATATTCTGCAGCTGATTGGTGGGATGTTGTTCACGACGAAGTCAGATAGTTTAGTGCATGTATTCTGGTTGCCTTTGCTAGCTGACTTTAAGAGGGCTGGAAATTATAGTTGGGGAAGTGCATGCCTAGCGTGGCTTTACAGGAGTTTGTGTAAGGCAGCTCACCATAAGGCATATCAGATAGATGGTCCATTGATACTGCTACAGATTTGGGCATGGGATAGATTCCCTCATGTAGCACCTCTGAGACTCCGTACCCCCTTTGTGGAATATATGCCTTTGAGCCATAGATGGGCCGTTGCGAAGGATGTGCGCACGGTGTCCACCCATGTTCTTTCCTCCTACAGAGAGGCATTCGATAGACAGAACATGGATCAGGTAAACTACTCTAGCTAACAAATTCATTTGATTATATCGAACTCTTCTCACACATTCACATTGATATATGCAGATTATTTGGCATCCTTGCCCGGATGAGTTGGTAGCCATGCTTCCTGATTACTGCCGATCTGGTGAGGCTTTCTGGCGTGCAAGACTTCCACTAATTTGCTATATCCGGCTTCCCATACAGCCGTCGATCGATGCTCTGCTTGAGCATCAAGAACACTTGTCTTTCTTGGTCCTGGACGCATTTTCCTGTTACAAAATATATCAACAACGGTTAATAACAAGAACAACTTAAGCATAAAATCAGAAATCACAACTTATTCAACAATTGAAACAACACTTACAACGATTCCTTTTAGGACAACTACGTCGGTTATGACCTTCCTTTCTACATAACCCACAACTAGTTTTCCGAGTTTTCTCCTTGATGTCCATTTCATTTCGTATACGGGATGACTGTGGACGCCCTTTTGGTCTAACTCTTGTAGGATCGGGATTGACTCTGGGGAAAGGATATTCCGGCCAATCATCTTTGCAGTCAAAAGAATGCCATTTCGAAGCATACACGGCCTTCTGACACTCGAATGAGTAGAAATGACTAATCACAGCGGTATGATCTACATGCATGTGTGCATAACATGCTAAAGTGTGTGAACACGGAATGCGATAGATTTGCCACTTCTTGCAGCTGCATTTCCGCGCTTGAAGAAACATATACTTGAGTCGATGTTTTCCTTTAGTTTTCACGTCAAATCTACCCTCCTGTCAATCGAGAAGCACTACTTCATACCGTTTGGCCTTTTCCATACATTTAAACAACCGATTTGTACAAATACTTGTAAAACTTTCGCCAATTCTCAATGCGGAGTCAGCATCATCCTTCTGGCTATCCAGTATGACACGCAATTATACCATATTTTTCGAACAAGAGCCGAAACAGGAAGATTTTTGGCACCTCTTATAACGGCGTTGTAACTCTCGCTCAAATTCGTAGTCATAAGACCATATCTATAAAAGCCATCCCGACTCAAACACCACTGTTCTTCATTCATCTCGGTGAAAAACTCACCAGCTTCTGGCATTGATTCAAACAAGCTTCTCATAATGTTTTTGGGCTTCACAGTCATCGATTTCCTCGCTGCAGCTATCAACTTCCTTTTACAAGCTACATTCTTATATCTAGTATTGAAATTGCTTGCCACATGTCTAAGACAGAACCGCCAATGCGCAAATGGCGGGTTCCAGCCCACCTGCGGATCATTCACAGCCGCCTGAATGCCTGCATGTCTGTCGGAAATCAAGCATACTCCTCCCGTCCTATCACCAACGACATATCCCTTAAGACATCTCAAGAACCAACTTCAAGAATCATAGCTTTCCTCATCAACCAGTGCAAATGCAAGCGGCATAATATGGTTATCCCCATCCATAGCACAAGCAATTAAGAGTTTATGCCTATATTTACCATATAAAAATGTGTCATCTATACTCACAACTGGCCGACAATGAGTAAATGCCTGAATACATTGTCCAAACGCCCAAAAAAGTCTCTAAAACTGTAATACTTCCACATCGCCAAGATTATAAGTTGCACCCCAATCAACAATTGTTCCGGGGTTGGCAATTCTGATTGCATTCATTAGATGCGGCAACTCGTTATAAGATTCATCCCATTCGCCATAGTCAACTTCAATTGCCTTCCTCTTTGCATTCCATACTCGTCGGCGAGTTACTTCGTACCCAAATCTCTCCTTTATTACATTCCATAGGAACGATACTTTCACTTCAGGAGATTCTCTAACAAAAGTACGGAAGTAGGGAACCATAAAGTTGCAGTCAAGTCGATCAAGATCTTCGGAAAGCACTGCATTTAAACATGTATGCGCCTCACCAACGATGGTTATTTCAAACTCATCATCACAAGCACGTTGAATCACGCGTAATCTCCACTTACAACCAGAACCAACCTCAGAACAAAACACAGGCCATGTCGTCTTATCAGACACCACAATTTCGTAGTTATAATGGTTCTTGATATGGAACATATTAACCGTATGAATGAGATGGTTCTTATGCTTGAAACGCATCCCTTTACGAAATTCAACCACAACATCTGGATCGTCCGTCATCCTAACTTCCTCATCATCCTCGAAAATGACCTTCCCAGTATCGTCACTGTCTAGATAGAATGGTAGAGGTTTTTCCAACCGTTTCTTCCTAAAGGGACCAGCCTCATTAACCCCCACATTGTTATCATCGTTCCCTAAATCAACACCGTTAAACATTTCATCATTAGTATCCGCCTCATCGGAATTCACTATTGAATCCACGATATGATTCTCATATCGTCGATAAATAGTTTCGTTTACAGCTGCTTCATCGCCCACATCACGTTCTAAATCTTTAAACGGATCACCCTCTTCATAATCGTCTCCGTAATCATTACCACCGTCATCATCCATATCACCATCCTCCTCATTCCCCACATTACCACCATATCCGCTACACCCTTCATTCACTGGTACAAATCGACGAAAATTTCTATTAACTTCGAAATTTTCCATTCTCTCTTGCACAACATTTAACCCCTCATCCACATTCACTCCTACGGCTTGCATGTTACTACCGTGCTTACTTCTTGAATTTGTCGGCCTCCCTTCATTGCTAGAATTCCCCGAAACTGATATCACATATACTTCTTGAATGCGGTCACCATTTGACATCGTAAACTCACACAACAACCTAACATCTTCATCATCACCAATCGGTACTAGCACAAAATTTATGCCGGAAGGATCATACGAAGGAAAGGGATATCTATGACATATTTCCAGCTTACTTCCTTCGCTTAATCTCATTGCATTAGCAATGACCCTTTCGAATTGGACATAGTCCACATCAGCAGGTATCCTTATACGTTTCACTGGACCCCTATTATAACCTACTCATTAACTACCATGAATAACTTTGCCATTACCATACAATAACAAATGAACTTGCGCCTTTCAAACGTAAGGGAAAACTTACGTGAATTAGCTCCCCTCTCGAACTTAATAATACCTACAACAATTCAAACAACGTATAATTAATCATCATAATTGTAATACCAAACAACAATTTATAAATTTATATACTAAATAATCAAATCAATTTATAAATTTATATACTAATTAATCAATCCTAAATTTCTAACCAAATGTTCTAACATAAAAATCTAACCTAAATTTTAAAACTAAATTTCTAACCTAATTTTCTAACCTAAATTTTCTAACATAAAATATCTAACTTAAATAATTCAACTTACGAATGATAATCGGATGTCGGACGGGCGGAAATCGGAGGTCAGAGGTCGGAGGTCGAATGGGCAGATGAGGGGAGGACGGGGGACAGCATGAGCGGGGGTCGGAGGCGGGGAGGATGGAGCACGGTGCGTAGGAGGTTGCTGCGTCGGAAGTCGGAGGCCGGGGGTCGGACGCCGGGTTTCGGACGATTTTGGGGGTTGGGGGTCGGCTGAATAGGGTTTTTGGTCCCGACTTGGGGACTTATGTCCGTCGGAGGGGCGGGTTTTACCCGCCCCTTATTGTTTTAATGGAGGGGCGGGTTTTTCTGATGCATAATATCCTTTCAAAGGGCGAGTTTAACCTGCCCCTGGAGGGGGGTGTAGGGGGGACTGCCCAAAGGTTGGAGGGGACCGGGGGACTGCCTTAACTGTTGAAGGGGGGGACGCGGGGGGACGGGGCGGGTCAAAACGAGAGAGGGGGACAGGGGGGTCTGCCCGTTGAAGGGGCGCGTTTTGAAACCGCGCCCTTTGTATACTTAGCATTTTTTTTCCTTATTCACCCACACGAAACGGTGCTGCGTCAGGTGCGGGTTTCCAAAACCCGCCCCTCACTGGGCCACACGGAGGGCGCGTTTTCGAACCGCGCCCTCTTTGTAATCCAAGGGGCGCGTTTTCAGAACGCGCCCCATCGACGGTAAAATCGTATTTTACGAAACTGAGACCGTATTTCGTAATTTTTTTTTAAACTAACAGTATTTTCGTACAAAACTCGTATTGAGGGGATGTAGTTTTGGGGGAAAGAGCGCTGATGTGATGCCATGGAATGCCAAGGGATCAGGGAAATGAGTGGAAAGACCAAGACAGGTGGGTATTATGTGGATTTGGGATTGTTCCCCCCATTGATGTTGTTTTTGTTCCCCATTTAATTTCCTTTGGTGGCGTTCTATGTTTTTAAATGGATGGGGATGGAGTTGAGATAGGAAACGAACAAACCGGTGTTTTTTAATTGAAAAAAGATGAGACCAAAAGCCAAATGAGCAAACTCTATCATGAACAAGATAAACAGTGTAGTAAATGGCCATTGGCCCCCGTCTCCCCCCCTAAACTTGAGAGCTACAAGCTACCTGGTTGTACTAAAGAATGGAGGATTTACATAGATGCGGTCAAGTAATGCACGTGCTATGATCTACACAAACTAGTTGTCTCAACTTAGAGAGGTGTTCATCGTTTGAGATATGTAGCGACATGCGGAGATCCGTTACCAGTGATTCCCGTTCCCAAGACAGAGGTCCCGACGCACGTAACGCCTCCATTGTGCAATGATATGCGTGTAACTCCATTTGATGGACTTTGGCCTCTACTTCTCGGGTTCCATGCTGGAAACTGGTGCGACAGGAAGATTCCACGTCGCAGTTGTGGTCGCTAGCGATGTCTTCAGGGGGAGGAGGTTCGGAGAAGTGGGTGTTCCTGGTGATGCTGCAGCTACTAATTGAGGATTGGATGTTGCGGCTTTTGTCACTGGATTCAGGGGACGGAGGACGAGCTGGAGGTCTTATTACGACACGCTTAGGATGCAGTTCTTCAGTTTCGCAGTCAGAATATGGAGATCCCCTTCTCTGAGATTTTGGAACTACGGGCCCGGTTGAATTTCTTAAGCATTGCCTGTGACATGCCCTTTTTCTTCTTGCACCAGAAAAGTTACGAGTTTCCACGTCAATGACTTCTCGGCATCTACTCCCTTTTGTTCTTTCCAGAGTAATAGATCCCTGCATGGATTATGAGAAACTTAGAAGCATTAACAAGGAGAAATAGCTAGAAAAATAAGCAAACGTCCCAGAGGATTCACTCACCGGTCCAATCAAAGTCCATTGTCCATCTTGCCATGACCGTCTAGCTCTGATATAAGGAGTGCATGTCCTTATTACCTGGGATAGTCCCAGTAACTGAACAAGGAAGTAGTTTCCACCAGACACTCTCGAGACATTCCCCATCTTCCAGCTAAAATTGTCGAATGCCTCTACGACTTCACCGGGTACCCAGGTCCTTGAGATGTCCAGAAGAGGCTGGTAAGGCCTGATGAACTTATGGGACACCCTCCCCAGCGTGTTCTTCACAGCAGCGGAGTTGGAACAGTAGTATCTAACCATGTACGTGCGGCCATCCCCAGAAAATATCTCTGCACAACGCCATGAGCCAAATGGCGGATCTTTCATGTTCAGTACCTCGACTTTCGTTCCCCGTGTGAACCTTATTCTTTCTTCCATCGCCATGATAGGAGAAATCAACGACCTGTTATTCGAATCAATCATCAATGAGCACAACATACGAGAATTCCCACAACGAATCAGATGATGAACAAGAACCTCATTGAAGACCAAACAAAAGATAATTTCCAACACATCACACCATCCCCTTTGGTCGTCCTCTAGATTCATGTCAGTAAAAAACTAAATCCAATCCGACCGAAGTGTTAAAGCATTCATCACCAATAAATCAGAGACAAACTCACAAAGGCACTCTAGGCGATTTCTCATGAATAAACAAAAAACAAACTCCACCTAATCCCAAAGAATCAACATTGACCATCATCAACAGAGAGGAGCCAAATCTCCCCCACCCCCTCCCACGAACAAATCACCCATCAGCGCTGGCCTAAAACTCTCGACCACACACGAGATAAGATCAAACCCAGGAAACAACACAAAGGACAGAACTTTCTGTATCACACTGTGCTGTCCTAATCACAACAGCCGAGAAACAAAAAAAGGCCCGACATTCAGAGAAATCGCCAGAATCCACACCAGGGGCACATTCAAAAAGGAGGAGTTCATCAGGAAGCAAACACTACAGAAAAAAAAAAAAAAAAGATTTTCCCCTCCCCAGGAAAAATTCAAGCAAAACCCACGTCCGGAAACATCCCAAAAACGATACTTGCTGCAATTTAATCAAAGGAATCAAGTGGAATCGAATCCAATTTGGCGGAACGGTTCGTGAAAGGAAAGAAACAGGGGAAGAAAACGAAGGAACAGGACTTAACACCTCTTTTCTTCTTCTTAGCCTTCCTCCCCCACCTTTGTGTTTTGCCTTTTCCTTTGATTTGAATTCTCGGTTGATAAGAAGGAAGGGTTCGATCCCAATTCAGAGGGGAAAGCCCACCTGTCGATGCTGCTGTCGTTCTTGTAACCCACGGAAAAGATTCAAGAGGGAGACCCTCTTATTTACGTGCCCTTTTGAATACACGCACAAACACAAAAAGTCTTCATCTTTTCCTTCTTTTCTTAAGTTACGTTAATGTAATACGGCATTCCAATAATTCACATGACTACATTGCTTTGGTCTTGATAGGCGTCCCGCGTCATCGATGTGAGACTCATGGCCCTCGGCTCCATGCCACGTTGGACCCGACAAGACCCCGAGCTCGTCTGCTCGTGGGCGTCGAACTTACGTTATTCACAGTGTCGGGGCAATAAATAAACAGGGCCAGGGACGAAACTTCTCCGGTCAATCTATAACGACGGCATGACCATATTCTGTGTATTTGGATGATGATGATGATGGGTTGGAATATGGGGGAAGAATATTACTATTCTTTGCGTGCGAGGCATCAAAAAGGCCAAAAAGACAAGGAGAGACAACCCATTTTCAGGCATTAGGAGGACCGGGCTTAACAGGCCACGAAGCAATCCAGAGGATGAGGAAACAGAGTATGACCACAATGGGTATGAGGTGGACCGCCCTCTCCCCCGTGCTCCTGCCCTGCCCACCGCTCTCCTTCTTCGATCCCGGGTCGTACAATGGCAGCAAGTCGCCCTGAGGGAGGTCCTTGACCGACGGGGATCTCGTCAGCGGCAGCAGAAGATTGACCGCCAGTTCGTGGGAATCCCGGGAGGTGATGCTCGATGCCCTCTGCATTGTGTGTACGAGGGAATTGGGGACTGAATGGAACGAGCACCCCACGCGTTATATAGCCGTAGAAACCCTTGGGGAAGTAAAGTAGAAGCCTTGGGTTGCTTTAAGGATGCAGTTCGAAAGCCATAAGTTAAGGATTTGTTGTCTATGGTATGACGCCCTGGGAGAAAAAAGGTGGGGGAAGAATCAGTCCCTTCAGTGTTAGGACGAAGCATCTTCATGAGCAATTCATGCTGGTGCAGCTGTGTCAACTCTCTCTGCTTTTTTTCTCATGATCCGATGCCATCGCGTAGAATCAGACAGCTCGACTGGTGCAGCTGCATCAACTCTCTCTGCTTTTTTTCCCATGATCCGATGCCATCGCGTAGAATCAGACAGATCGACTGGTGCAGCTGCGTCAACTCTCTCTGCTTTTTTTCCCATGATCCGATGCCATCGCATTGAATCAGACAGCTCAAGAGCAGCCCAAGGTTGCGAAAATGCCGCCCCCTCCTGCTCCAACATCAGACGCGGCCATCAACGACAGACAGACAGACAGACATACGACATTGTTCTCGTTATTCCAAGTTTCGATCGTTCCTTTGACCTCCAACGAACGGTGTTTTATCGTGATCCGGTTGTAAGACGAACGAATCAAAGTGATACGGACCTTAAACATCAAAATGTACTTTTTCCATTTTACTTGGTCAGAATAATAGTCTTACGGAAGCCGCGACTACAAGAAGAGAAAAGGAGGTTTATTAGGACGCGTTTGGCTACCAAATGTCAATGGCGTCCTGTTCCCATAATGTCCGTCGATTCTATCACCAATTTTTTTTTATCAAACCGGGCCGAAGGATCCAAACCAATTTTAGTACCAGAAACATTTGCAGAGAGTAATAAAATTATTTTCAAAATTCTTCGAATACTTAACACGATGATAAATTTATCGAGTTTAATTTACAAAGAATAATACAGTGAAAAATTGAGAAAAAAATTTTTTCGAACCCTGAGTTCATACTTACGAAAAATTCGACTTTAAAAAATACTGATCTAATTTTACGAAATATTTCTCCCCGAATAAGTGTGTACCAGTAATGTCGCGGATATTCATATTGAATATTTTATAGGTTCCCCTTAAATTAAAACGTAACAATCATCTCGCTTTGGACTGTATTACTAAGTCAACCTTTTCTTTCTTCTTCGTCATCTACCCGGTTCACACTTTATTACAGTAGACGAGGGAGGGCATGAAAATGAAGCCCTGTCCTAAATGGAGGATAGGAAAGCCAACCTTGTCGCTTTCTCATCCGTCCTGGCGCTCGTCATCATCCTCATCGCCGCCCGCGTGGCCCTCAGTCTCTCTAAGGCCTTCTACCTCATAGCTGGGGCGGATGCAGCGGTCATCCTGGGAGTCTTCGCTTGGTTGGCCATCCGAAGGCACTATAACAGCAGGAGGAGGATGCTCGAGTCGAGGATGATCTCCGAAGGCCAGGAGCTGCGGATCGAGTACAGCTTCCTGAGGAAGGTCGCTGGTGTCCCCACCAAGTTTCGGTTCAAGGAGATCGAGGAGGCTACTGACGACTTCCAGGCCTTGCTGGGCGAGGGGGCGTCGGCGCGTGTGTATAAAGGGATATTGAGTGATGGGACGGCGGTGGCGGTGAAGCGGATGGAAGGGCAGGAGCGTGGGGAGAAAGAGTTCAGGGCGGAGGTATCTGCGATTGCTAGCGTTCAGCATACGAACCTCGCACGGCTGTACGGTTACTGCTGCGTCCCCAACGGTCCTCGTTTCCTTGTGTACGAGTTTGTGCCGAATGGGTCCTTGGACCAATGGATCTTCACGGAGTCCGGGACGATGAACCGTCCCCGCGGCTGCCTGTCCTGGTCGTTGAGGTACAGGGTGGCGGTGGACATCGCGAAGGCGCTCGCATACCTGCACCACGACTGCCGATCCCGAGTATTGCATCTCGATGTCAAGCCAGAGAACATCCTCCTCGACGAGAGCTTCAGGGGGATCGTCTCGGATTTCGGGCTGTCGAGGCTGATGGGGAAGGACGAGAGCCGGGTGCTGACCACGATCCGGGGAACGAGGGGTTATCTCGCGCCTGAGTGGCTGTTGGAACAGGGGATCTCGGAGAAATCCGATATCTACAGCTTCGGGATGGTGCTCCTGGAGATGATCGGGGGCCGACGCAACGTCTGCCTGATCGAGTCCGAGAACCAGAACAAAGCTGACCGGAAGTGGCAGTACTTCCCGAAGATAGTAACAGAGAAACTCAAGGAAGGGAGGCTGATGGAAGTCGTCGACACACGGCTCCTGGACAACGGCGAAATCGACGAGAGGGAAGTCAGGAGGGCCGTGTTTGTCGCCCTGTGGTGCATACAAGAAAAGGCAAGGCTCAGGCCGAGCATGGCCAGGGTCGTGGAGATGCTCCAGGGGCGTGTGCCAGTGGAGGAACCCCCACAGACCCAGATGATCATCGTCGACCTACTGTCGGTGGACGAGGACAATGGGGAAGGGGAAAGAAGCATCCGGCGGGGGCCACGACTGGCCGCCTTCCAGCCGGGCAGCTTAGTCCAGAATGGTTCGGCACTATCCTATTCCTATGCAATGTCCACAATCTCTCCGAGGTAGCGTGCCTTCAAAACCCCTAGAGGAGGAGGGAGGAGATGTCAATTTTAGATCAGGATTATTTTTCAGGAAGGTAATGACTGATGAATGATGTTCATTTAATTTTTCTTTTCTTTTTTTATAATGCAAAGTCTGATGGTTTGGTGAGAGCCTTAAATTTGACCCAGCCAACTTTTCTAGCCAACATTTATTTTGAGAAAAAGTTCCAACCTACCGTGACTATGAAAATATATATTTCTATTTTTTTAAAAAAATAATGCTTTCAAGACGAAATTATTAATATTTATGAATGCTATTATAACTATGAGTATAACTATCGTCGAAACTCTTCGTCTATCGAGGCGTTTTATTTGTTTATACTATAAATAGATGACTTTGTAATTCAGTTTTAACCAATGATTTAGAATCAATAAGAAATTCTCCACTTTCTCTCCACACTGTGTTATCTCATTTTCCTTTTTTCTATTTTCGTTATTTATTTTACAACACGTTATCAGCACAAAACTCTACCGAAAAGTGAAGGAAAAAAGAAAAAGACTATCGTATGTAGGATTCTTCACGGATTGAGAGGGCGCTAAATCAACGATTTTGTGGGGCTTGTAAACGTAATCACACACGTTATTTTAATATTTTTATTACATTTATCGAAAAGTTTATTCGTACTAAATCTCGATCCCCCGAAGCGGATCCACGATGCCCAGAAGTGGATTCACCGTCCCCGGAAGCGGATCATCGATCATCAATTCCTAGAAACGAATCATCATTTCCCAAAAGTGGTTACTCGATTCCCAAAAGAGAATCCTCGTTTTCTTAATCCCCAAAAGGGCAAGACACGAGTAGCTCTCGATCCTCCCGAAAATTCCTTCTGTGGATCATACTCCGCCATTTGCCCGTTGCCTCCTAAGGAGCATGGAGACGATCGGCGAGGGCCCGAGCAGGCTCCATTAGGAATTAAGGGAGGATCGTCCCCGGTTTCCTTTGCAGCGCTTCGACATTCGAGTCGTGTCGTCGCCCGAATGACACCATGGGGAGCAGACTCGGATCCCCGTGTCATTCGAACCGCAGCGCGCGTGCTAAGCCGGATGGCGCGCGTACCAATATTTAGAACCGTTGACGGGAGATATATTTACGACACTTTTTGCTGATTGTCGATTTGATGAAATGACATTTTCGACATTAAAAGGGGAACATAAGCAGTTGAAAAATAAAATAATATGGCGTGAGCTATCATTGGCTTACTATAATCCTCGTACAAAGCAATCTAAACTGGAATTTCAGAAAATTATTCACTTGTAAAATTTGGCAAATCAATTCTCAGATGCCTTTACTGACTATAAGAAAATGACGAAGTCTTGTATTTCAGCTATAAATGCTTCAATAAGAATTGATGTCTCTAAAAGACAACCTAGTATTGTTAATGAGCCTAAAATGCAAGTGAAATGTGGTAGACCAATCGATTTCAAAGATAAAAATCCTCAAAAAATAAAAGAAGTAAGGGCTCAAACTGATTATGCAATCGCTTTTGAAAAACCTCCAATCATTGAGAATATCTACACAGGTATCTGAAAATGAAGAGATCTCTATCAATTATATATTGACTGGAAAGAGGTGGAATCGAGATAAAATCGATGTTGATGAAAATTTTGCATATGCTATAGCATGCGATATTGTAAATGAAGACGGGAATCTTGAACCAAAGTCTGTTGAAGAATGCAGACAAAGGAATTATTGGCCAAAATGGAAAGATGCTATTGAAGCAGAATTAAAATCACTCGCAAAACATAAAGTTTTTAGACTTGTCGTTCGTACACCTGAAGGTGTAAAACCGATCTATTATAAATGAGTGTTCGTGCAAAATAGTGATGAGAAAAATGATATTGTCATACATAAGACACGACTTGTTATCCAGGAATTCTCGCAGAGACATTGTATTGATATGAGAAGAAATATTCTCTCGTGGTGGATGCAATATTTAGATGTCTGATAAGTTTATCAATTCATGAGAAATTGGAGATGTGATTGATGAATGCCATTACATCGTCTTATATGGTTTTCTTGATAACGACATATACATGAAACTCCCTGAAGAATTCAAAATGTCAGAAGTATGTAATTCAGATCGTCGAGACCTTTACTCTTTTTTTCTTGACTACGGTTCTTTCCCACAGGGTTTACCGGATAAGGTTTTTAATGAGGCACTATCATAATGGTCATTCAATGGTGAGTATTATGAATATTTGTGAATGTCATTATGACTCCGAGAAGTAATTGTCGGGACTCTTCGCATGTCGAAACTCTTCATCTACCAAGACGTTTCATCCATCGAGACACTTCATCTATCGAGATGTTTCATTTGTTTATACTATAAGTAGATGACTTTGTAATTCAGTTCTAACAAAGATTTTGGAATCAATAAGAAATTCTCCCCCTTTCTCTCTACATTGTATTATATCGTTTTCCTTCTTCCTCTTTCTATTATTAGTTTTACAATGAAAAAGATTTTCTTATAAGTACATAACGCGATTTATATAAATATGTATTTTTTAAAATCCTTGAACTTAAATTGCGCTTGACTTTAAAATAGTATGTTATTAACTTAAAAAAGTTGTATATGACTTTTAGGAAATTTTTCCATGGAAAATACATTATGGAACTTTTCTCCCTCGCACATAATTGAGCATTAACTTTCAAAATTCGAATATTACCTCTAATTCGGTGTGTTTTTTTTAATAATTTAATCGAATTCACCTTTTAAGAAATTCGATTTCTCAAACATTAAATTTTTTTATTTTTTCAAGCGAATTTTATGTTAGTAATACATAATTATAAGTTACTATTAGAACCTGACTTATTAAAAAAAATATTGGAACCTACCTCTCTTCTTGGTGGGTTACCTTTTTCTAAAGTAACCCCATTTCTAATTAGACTTCAATTTGATGATTCGGCCTTCATTGAGTGTCTTAGGGACACAACACACACTGACATGACATCGGTCGAATTCCTAAGATTACTTCTATGATTGGACAAAAGAATTTTCATAATCCAGACCCTAAAAACCCGATTCCACCAAATCTCTACCAGCTTCGTCATGATTGCAATGTAATGCAAAAATTAATGCCCGCTCGTCGTGGTAGGACTAGGAGGGGGATGGGCTTGGGCCGGAACTGGGCTCAAGAATTGTCGGCACGCGTACCACGTGGCGACATATCATTGGATTGTCCAACCAACGGTTTAGATGGCCCTTCCTGTTACTAATAGCATGCACCCGACCGCATCGGAACGGGCTCGGCTCTATTTCACCTTTTTCCTGTCTGAAATTCCGAAATTATGTCGAGTCAACTCGTGATGTCAATAATATCTAAGCTAAGCGTAACTGCGACTCCGATGGATCGTCAGAAGTAAAGGGACTTCCCAATTCCGAGGCACTTGCTGGTCTTGCGTAGGGGGACGCTCTTGTCGATCTGTTCGGGTATGGCGCTAGGCTGGCTTAGATTTTTATCTTGCTTCAGTGCCCACCTGAAACCAGGGGAAAAAGGCCATCTTTTCCTTTGCCGATTAGAATGGCAGGGTTGTTTTTTTTTTTTTTTGTTATCTAGGATCTTCTGGGGGGAATCTGATAGCGGGTTGCGAGTTGTTGGTGTTGTCGTGTCATCGATTGATGGTCAATGCCAAGTAGTTTTCTGGGGAATGGATTATCAGTCAACTCGTGTTCTGATGGTTTCAAAGTCACTACCTTTTTGGTGATCCAGTAGTCATGACGTTGCCAGTGCATATCGTTGAGTTGTAACGACTAGGATTTGAGTTGGTGGCTTCAGTGGCTCTTGCGGGGGTGACTTTACTTCCAAATGGGACTTCTGGGTTTGGAGAGGCTTAATTTGACTTCATTCTGGCTGCGATGATTCTTTTTTGGGCAGGAATTGTGCTTTCTCAATTGTGATAGAATTTCACTTGCCGCTTTCTAAGGATCCAAATGAGCTCAAGCACTGGTAAGTTTTTCAATTTCCTTGCTGTGATAAATTCGCTGTTGAGACATTGTTATTGAACTTGGAAGAATTGCGATGTTGAACTTCCCTTTTATTATTTTCTTTCCTTCATTCCAGGTCGGACAACATCTCAAAGGGCTTTTAACTTTGGTAGGACCTACGTGGTCAAGCCTAAAGGCAACCATCAAGCAACCGTTGTCTGGCTTCATGGCCTCGGGGATAATGGTTCAGGGTAATTCAGTTTATTATTTTCATGTTGTAACTGGTTGTCCTGAAAACTATATCATTAGGCATTTTTCTTTAACGTAAGTTCCGTCTTCTTTGCATAGTCATCTGCTATAGTGAGAATGTGTTAAACTAGGTTCCCATGTAATGATGAACATATTTAGTTGAAATTACGCATTGATGTGGTTCTGTAATCAAGGGGACAAGATTGGCCCCCAAATGAGGTTCTTCATAACGCTTAGTTCATGTATTGTTTGGTGATTTATTGAATGATCTTGCACGGCAGCTGGTCGCAGATCTTGGAGACCCTCCCTCTTCCAAATGTAAGGGCTAAAAATCCAGCTAACATAGCAGCTTGGAGTTTCTTTTCATGTGTCATAACTTTCTGTATTATGATTGCCCAGATAAAGTGGATATGCCCTACTGCTCCTACACAACCTGTGAGCGTGTTTGGCGGTTTTCCTTCTACAGCATGTAAGTTCGTTTGGAGAGCCACATGAAAATATCTATCCACGTTACATGTTGTTATATTGTCTTTCTATATGAAAAGCCAATAGTTCTTCTGAGTACAAAAGCATCTCTTCCTTCAGCCACTCATGGTGGTAGAATTGACCAATTTAAGCTAATTACTGATTATTGTATCATCAGGGAGCGATGTTGGAGATCTTTCAGAAGATACTCCCATTGACTTCGAGGGGATGGATGCTTCCGCTGCACACGTAGCAAACTTATTGTCTAATGAACCTTCTGACAGTAGGTTTCTTTATTGCAATACTGCCTCAAAAGAGAAGCACCTATTTGCTACACGTAATGAACTCGTCAATATATTGTGACCTTCTTTTCTCAGTCAAAATTGGTTTAGGAGGTTTCAGTATGGGAGCGGCCACAGCATTGTACTCAGCAGTTTGCTTTTCTCATGGAGAGTTCAGTAATGGCAGTCCTTATCCTGCCAATATAAGCGCTGTCGTTGGACTCAGCGGCTGGCTTCCTGATGCAAGGTCTGATTATTTCCCCTTGGTTTTAATTGTCCGGGATGAGGCAACTACTAGGTTCACCAGCTTCCCCGTATCTGCTTTTTGTGTTTTCTTGAACAGGAACGTGGCTAACAAGTTACAAGGAAAGCCCGAAGCTATGAGACGTGCCTCCGCTCTGCCCATATTACTCTGTCATGGAACTGGTAATAATAATAGGCATGTAAGCTATCATGGAACTTTGATGTTTGTTGTTGACACTTGAAAACTATTCTCATCATCTTTGGTGATCGGCAGCCTGGTCGCGTCATATCTACCATAAAATTCACTTTAGCGAGTCATCTCCATGTTGAATGAATTCTTTCTATTCTAGTGCAACTCTGTAAGCTTCTCTTCTGCAGTAATTGGTTTCTTTCTCAGGAGACAATGTGGTTCCTCATGAATATGGCGAGAAATCATCAAGAATATTATCTTCAGCTGGGTTTCAAGATGCAACCTTCAAGTCCTATGACGGGTATACGACTTTGTTTCTGCTCAAATAAGTGTCGATGCTTTTTCTTGGTATTTGTCTCTCATCCTTCAATGTTCTGACGAGGCCATGCATTCTGGCAGTCTCGGTCACTTCACCAGTCCTGACGAGCTGGACCTCGTCTGCTCGTGGCTATCTACAAAACTGGGCCTGGATGGCTCATCCTAGTGTCCAATGCATGTGCATTTCCCCGCCAACTCCGAAAGACCGAAAGGAATTGTATGCAATGGTGGACATCTAGTTTGTGGTTGTGAATCGGAATTTGCAGTCCCATTTATTTGGGTTGCTATTGGTATAAAAAAGAAACCTTATTGACTGAACATATCTTCTCCATTTTAGTGTCATGTTGTTGTGTAACGGCAGCAGAAGTATAAGATCGGAGGAGATTCTGGGAACTTAATCTCCCATCATTAACCTTCCAGTTGTGATTATTATCCTCTAATGCGGTTACATGGTCAGAAAACAGGGGAAGAAGCCTCAGTCTCGCAGCAAAATCTCTGTTCATTTGACACTAACACATTGAACGAGTGGCGATGACATATACAGCCATTGTCAATGGAGCAAAGGGGAACAACAAGATCAATCTACCCAAAGATGCAAACAACGAATCAGTGCATGCCGAAGGCATCATAAATATAATTCATATCCTTGGATGGTCAAGAATGTTACAAACTAGACAATAGGAATCTTTTAATTCCTCGCAGATGATCAAGAATCACTTTTTGATTCTTTAACAAATACTACTTCACCACTGCCGCCCGGCGGCGACAACAAATGCTTCTCTTGATCAGTGTCGTACACCTCAGCGGACTCCCGAGGTGTGGTGTTTGATATGGATTCCGATGCATCCTCGTCTGGAATATTATGAGAAATGCTAGCTAGAGTTAGCTGTCAGATCTAAACTACATCAAGTCAAGCGGAGAAAGCAGCAAGAACATTTACCCGAATACTCAGGGTAGTCAGACAGCTGTTTAACTGAAGTCACTTGAAGGCTTTCCGGAAGAAGACAGCTGCACAATGCGCCTAAAAAAACCAGATTTCTGGCAGTTAGATTATGGACTCATTTCTCAGTATAGGGACAGAATAAAGAACCAGTTACCTAATCTCGCAAGCCTGTTAACCCAGCCAGGAATGTGTCTTCCAGTCAATCTCCAGGAGATGTCATCCGTAAAATGATTACAGTTCTTTGATATGAGGTGATAGGTATCTCCATGATACTCGGAAGCCATAGCCTCAATAAAGGAACGGAATTCAGACGGAGGCATATTAATTTTACCCAATTGGATAGAATTTCGATACAGAAAGCCAGGGCAATTCCTTGGCTCCACTTCAAAAACGCCACTTATAGGGAAATCATGGGCACCGAATCCGTACTCCTTACCATGGACTGATCAGACACAGTAACAAGCTTATTAAGACCAACAGACAAAGGGGATGATCGGATGACAGGTCCATTATACAGAAAGAAAGCCACAAAATTTCACATTCCAAATTATGCAATTAGACGGAAATATAGAACAGGCAGCTAAAGCTAGAACACAAAACTACTCAAAACCAGTCTCCCATCACAAGCCTCACGGGCACTCTGAGCCAAACATCGGTAAATGCCATGGAACTATGCGTGCTCCCCCCCCCCAATGGGAACAAGACATTTCGTGGCCATCACCAACAGTATCCGTGCTCAAGCAAAAAAAGTAGACCAGCTAGCGTTAGCAGACAAGTTAGTTTTCTTGCAACAAGCGACAAACACAACATTCGCGACCTCGGAATCGTGCTGTCTCCAAACGAATCCAATCTCACAAGCAGAACAATAATAAAATCATTTTATGCCTCAATCTCGAAGCCCCAGTACACCGGACGAGAACCCAAAAAACATATTTACTAAATCCGATCACGGCAGCAAACACAAGTCACAAAATTCCAACAAACTCGGGCCCATTCCCGACCAAGGAAACGAGAAGGTTGGGGTTTTACCCTCGATCCCAGAGTGGAAGATCCCAAAACCGACCCAGAAAGTGTAGTTATTGATCGGGGTGAGGTCGTACACGTTCAGAACCACCTGGGTCTCGTTGCTTTCTCCTGATCCGGAGGTTGATTCAGCCCCCATTTAAGGAAAAGCCCCCGACGACGAAGACGATAACGACAACAACAACAACAACAAAAGATCGGAAAGATGCTGGGGATGAGATGTGATTTTCTGGGTTTCGAGAAAGTTTTGGCTTTCTGGGGTCTCCCTTGTTCGACGATCCGGGAGAGGAGAGGATGATGAGTTGGCCTTCGTTCGGACAGGCACAAAGTCCGCTCAAGAATACGGAAACGAGGAAAGTTTGTTGATTACCTTCTTTCCTGCCTGTCTTTCTCTGGTTTTGCACGCAAATAATTTATCTGAGAAAAAGAATTATTAAAGAGAGGAGCCAAACAAAATTCAAAATTTATTTTTATTAAAGACAAAATATAACAATCCGTCGGAGTCGTAGGCCCTTGACTTTGCGTCCCCTATCAATTTTGACGTTAATTTATTTTATTATAATTTTATCATTTATTTTTATTTTTATTTTTATTTTAATTAATTTTAAATTTCTCATGACGAAAGTCAAATAAGGCATTAATATAATTCGAGCCGTGCTCTATAATATTGGAGTTTCAATCTCCCATTTATTCGTCTCATAATTCACTTTATCCCTAATAGCAACCCCTAATATAACAACATCCGACCTTTATCGATTTTACATATTTTTTGACAGTATCAACAATTATCGTATAATTTCAGCTTTCAATTCGTCCATCAAAATTTTAAAATAAAAAATATACGAGAGGTTTCAATATTATTTCTCATTTTTTGTATTTTTTTCTTTTTTAGTCAATAAATGAAAATTGTTTATTAAGGTCTGTTTGGCTTATGCGCGACAAAATTCGAGATTGACCAAAATCAAAATAAAAATAAAAGTCGGTGGCAAAATTATATAACAAACTAAATTAATGACAAAACAGAAAATTGGCTCAAAGTTGATGCTATAAATTGATATTTTACCTTTATTAAAACCAGAGAAAGTCGCCGATAAAATCGACGTCGTTACCAAAGTCCAATTTACCAAAGTTCCTACCTCTTTACCGAACTTTTAATAATTTTAGTAAATCCCTTTTAATAAGATTAGGTTTGTGTATTTGGAAGAAATAAGTAGACGGCGACAAGGCCTAATAAGAGGTCCCAATTGTTTTCTTCCTCTAGTTTAAACAATATTTAGCATACTAACCCAATTCATGTACAAGAATCAAAAGAGAACACCACCAAAAAGCCAGGTGATTTTCATCTTCGATGGCCTTAACCGTCACCGCGGTTTCCCAACTTGGAGGTCCCAATTGGTTCTTTGTGACCATCCGACGTCTGACAGGAGATGCACGTAAGTAGTCAGGTATCCGCAGTCGTTGTCTCCGGTTGTGTTACCAACAATCACGACGAAAGTAAACAATGTCCCTAATGTTCTATGTTACAACATCTTATGTTCATAACATCGGCATACTGTGCGCAGCTCCTTTGCTATGTCTGAGAAAGAAGTCCTTGACTTTGGATTCGATGACCAACATCTCTCCATCAATGATCTCAAAAATGCATCGTACCAGTTTGGGACTTCTGGCCGTAGAGATCCATTTATGATTCCGGCTAGAAAATCATTGAAATTCAAGTAGGCACCTCATGAAACTAGTCAGGGGCACTCATTCTAACTTGGTTGAGTATCATACCAATTATCGGCTCCGTTCGGAGGTCGCATATGGTTACTCACCCGTCAACAGTTCCCACATCTCTATTCCGAATGAATAAACGTCGACCTTTAAAGAGGCTGAAAATTTTCAGCAAAACTGACTTCATGGGGGAAATGGAATACAACGACGCACTACAATTGATTCTTATCTTCTCTGTTACCAAGTCATCAACTCAAGAAGCTACCCGTAGCCATCCATGGCATCGTTCCTCGTATTCCCCCAGAGATGAGAGTCCTCCACTTGATTTTTGACAACCCAAGATCACCGATCTTAAAAAAAAAAATAGCTTGTCCAAAGAGTAAGTCCTTCTCTTGTACAACTCATCATATGCTTGAATATTATCTACCTTACAAATTGCTCATAGAGGATCTTCATATAAATAAGGAAGTAAAAAAAAAGTCAAAGTTAACTTCCAACAATGGCGACTGCCTATGGTAGGTTTTGAATTTGAGACCCTCTTAAGTGAATTCAAGCTAGATGTTATTTGGCTAATCTATGAACTTCATTTTCTACCAAAAATGAAGAAGAAAAAATCTATCCGGGCAGCAGCATCCATTGCGATGATTAGCCTCTTTCGAAGATCAATGGTAGTGCGTGCAAAACAATACAAACAAGGACATCTGATGAAGTTTCATGGTCCACCAAAAATCCACTTATCAAGTAACAAGAAAGTTTCCATCACAGCTATTTGTTGATGAGCATTATTAGCTCAAAAAACTCGGGTAAAGTCAAGCCAGTGTGGATGATTTCTTCAAGACTTATCTTTCCTATGAGGACTTGCTTCAGGAAACCAGTGACCATGTATTCTATGGCTGCTGCTAAGTTTGTGACTGGCCTAGTAAGTATGCTTCTTTCCAAAAAAAAAAAAGTCAGACACCTGAGGGAAACAAAAATTCTTTGTTCAACACAAACTGATCTCTTATGGAAAGAAATAGTCATATGCACAGAAGTTGCCATCTCCTTGTGTGAATAATGCCAATATAGACCTGTTTATATCATATCATGGAGGATGAAAGAAGTGTTGAAGGTAATGTATGATCAATATTAATGGGTATTGAATTTAGTAACGGAAAAGTCATTTAAGTGGGTCATTAAAGCAGGCTATTAAATCTGTCATTAAATATGTCAGTTTCTATTGTCTTTTGGTTTTTCTACTCCTCCCTATATATAAAGGGACGTGTAGACATTTCTTGTAATGATGAAAAAAAGAGAAAGTTTAAACAAAGAAAAATTGTAGCCAAAACACTCCTCGTAGGTGCAGCAGCTCTACAGAAGGTTTCCTCTATCCTACAGAAGGTCGTCGGCAGTACAGAACCTACGTTCTGCTAGCACCTTCTCCCTTCCTATCCAATCCTACACACATAACCCCCCAACAAATTTGGTATCAGAGCGCATAAGGTCATGTCTACATCCGCTGGCAACATGTTCTTCACTTTTTCTCCCAACCAAATTCCCATCTTCGACGGTGAGCATTTTGACTATTAGAGTTCTCAAATGGAGACCATTTTCCTTTCGCAAGATCTATGGAAACTTGTGGAGGAAGGCTACGAAGAAGTTCCAGAAGGAATCTCTCTCCCAGAAGGTGACAACACTTCCGCAGAAGGTGTCCTCAACCCCACAGAAGATGAGCAGAAGGCGTACAAGGAGAACGTCATGAAGAATGCCATGGCTCTGCGGATTCTGCAACAATCCGTGAGCAAAACCATCTACCCAAGGATATTCGGCCTGAAGAAGGTGAATGAAGCGTGGGAAGTCCTAAAGAAGGAGTTCAAAGGGTCACAGAAGGTGATCTCTATAAAGGTGCAGAATCTTTGGAGAGACTTCAATAATCTATCCATGAAAGACGCAGAAAACGTCAAAGACTACTTCTCAAGGATCGTGGAGATCCTCAATCAATTGAAGAGTTGCGGAGAAGTCGTCCCAGATAGAAAAGTCGTGGAGAAAATCCTCAGAAGCTTGCCCCAGAAGTTTGAGCATGTGGTAACCGTGATTGAAGAGATGAAGGATCTCGCAGAAGTTTCCATCTATGAATTGATGGGTTCCCTAGAAGCCCATGAGAAACGGGTAAGTAAGTACACAACCCCCGTGGAGCAAGCATTTCAAGCGAAATTGAATGTTTCTGAGCAGAAGCAAGAACGTTCTGGAAACAACAGAAGGTCCTATGACAGAGGACGTGGAGGCAGGTCTCGTGGCAGTGGCAGAGGTTATGCAGAAGGACGACCAGAAGGTCAGCACAGAAGCGGTCATGGAGAAGCAGAAGCAGGATGCCGCATCTGCAGAAAGAATAATCATGAAACAAAAAATTGTCGTTTTCGATGCAGGAGATGCAAATTCCCAACTCATTCAGATCGTGATTGCTGGTACAAAGATAAAGAGCAGAAGAATGAACAGAAGAATGAGGACAGAAGCTCGGTAAATTTCTCTAAGGAAGATGAACCTTCTAAAGTTTTCTATTCTTCCTCTAACACCGTGCAAGATATGAATGAGATATGGTTCCTCGATAGTGGGTGTAGTAACCATGTCACAGGGATCAAGAAGAACTTTGTGGAGTTTGATGAGAAATACAACTCTCTCTTGGAACTTGGAGATAGCAAGAAGTTAAAGATAGAAGGTAAAGGTATTGTTTCAGTTTTCAGTGCAGAAGGTCAACAAAAGAGGATGCACGATGTCTTCTACACTCCAGAAATCGCACAGAACCTACTAAGTGTAGGACAGATGATGAAAAATGGCTACAAGTTGGTTTTTGCAGAAGGTCAATGTGAGATAACAGACAGAAACGGACAGAAGGTTGCGGTCGTGAAGATGACGTCCAACAATTTGTTCCCGTTAAAGAAGACTCCTTGCAGCAATGTGGTTCTCAAAACTGAGGTTGTAGATGATTCTCATCTTTGGCATCTCAGGTATGGACATTTGAATAGGAAAGGTCTAGCTTTACTAAAGCAGAAGAATATGGTGGTAGGACTACCTTCTATACAAGCTGCAGAAGGTGACGTCTGTGAAGGATGTGTCTTCGGAAATCATCATCGTCTTCCATTCCCAAACACATCATGGAGAGCTCAAGCCCCTCTCGAGCTGGTTCATGCGGATATTTGTGGACCGACTCAGACTCCGTCTCTCGGTAACAGAAGATACTTTCTGTTGTTCGTAGATGACTATACTAGAATGATTTGGATTTATTTTCTTGAGAGGAAATCAGATGCTTTCACCACCTTTATGAAGTTCAAAGCACTTGCAGAGAATCAAAGTGGATATGAGATTAAGACCTCGAGGACAGATCGCGGAGGAGAGTTTCTGTCAAGACCATTCTTGGACTATTGCCAACAGAAGGGGATACAAAGGCAGTTAACTGTGCAGTATTCTCCTCAGCAAAATGGAGTCGCAGAAAGAAAGAACAGAACCATAGTGGAGATGGCCACAAGCATGCTAAAGGGCAAAGGTCTACCCAACAAGTTCTGGGCAGAAGCTGTCAACACATCTGCCTACCTTTTGAACAGATCCCCTACAAAAGCAATTAGGGACAAGACACCATATGAAGCGTGGCACAGAAGGAAGCCCGTGGTAAATCATTTGAAAGTATTTGGGTGTATTGGATATGCACTTACACCTTCTCAAGGAAGAGAAAAGTTTGATGAGAAAGGTGAGAAGTTGATTTTTATCGGATATAGTGATGAATCGAAGGGATATCGTCTTTATAATCCGAATACTGACAAGTTAATTCTGTCAAGAGATGTTATCTTTGCTGAACATACAGATTGGAAGTGGCAGGAAGAGTCTTCTATGACTCAGATTTTCCATTATATAGAAACAGTAACAGAAGCATCTGTACAGAATCCTATCAGGACAACAGAAGCAGTAGCAGAAGTTACAGTACAGAATCCCATCGGAACAACAGAAGCTAGTTCCTTTAAAACCATTCCAAAAGCGAAGGGTCCCATTGGAGATACACCACCAAGGAAGTATCGATCATTCACTGAAATTTATGAGCAAGCTAACTTTGCTCTTGCTGCATTTGAGCCACAGAACTTTGAGGAGGCAGCCAAAGAAGAAAAATGGAGAAATGCCATGAAGGATGAGATGCCTTCTATAGAGAAGAATGACACGTGGTCATTGGTCGATCTACCAGAAGGAAAAGAAGCTGTCGAATTAAAGTGGGTCTACAAGACCAAGTATAATGAATATGGAAGTGTGCAGAAGCATAAAGCTCGCATCGTAGCAAAAGGCTATTAACAGAAGCCTGGAGTTGATTTTACAGAAACTTTTGCTCCTGTAGGAAGGATGGAGACAAACTGTGCTGTTCTAGCCATTGCAGCACAGAAGGATCTTGAAGTATTCCAGCTTGATGTCAAGTCAGCATTTCTTAATGGAGTACTAGAAGAAGAAGTCTACGTAGAACAACCACAAGGATTCGTGATGAAAGGCACAGAAGACAAAGTCTACAGACTGCATAAGGCTCTATATGGTTTGAAGCAAGCACCAAGGGCGTGGAATTGCAGAATTGATTCCTATCTACAAAAGAAAGGATTCTCCAGAAGCTCAGTAGAACCTTCGTTATACATACAGAAGGTTGGTCCTGATTTTTTAATAGCATGTCTTTTTGTGGATGACTTGATCTACACTAGCACCAGCAGAAGCTTGCTACAGAAGTTCAAGGAAGCCATGATGGAAGAATTTGAGATGACAGATCTTGGCTTGATGAAGTACTTTCTTGGACTTCAAGTGAAGTAGAAGAAAGGAGAGATTTTCATTTCTCAAGAGAAGTACATAGCAGATCTATTGAAGAAATTTCGTATGGAGAATGCAAAGCCAATTTCTACACCAATGTCACTCAATGAGAAGTTACAGAAGGAGGATTCTACAGAAGCCTGGTTGGTTCTCTTATTTATCTCACTCACACTAGGACTGATATTGTTCATTCTGTGAGTTTGCTATCTAGATTCATGAGCAACCCCAGCAGAACTCATTTCACAGCAGCAAAAAGAGTTCTACGCTATCTAAAAGGCACACAGAATGTCGGACTAAAGTATACAAAAGAGCAGAAGGATGATTTAGGGGGTTATGTAGATAGTGATTGGGCAGAAAGCTTGGATGATCGTAGAATCACATCAGGATACTTGTTCTGTATTGGAACAAAGCCCATTTCATGGAGTTCAAAGAAGCAAAACACTGTTGCACTCTCATATGCAGAAGCTGAGTACATCGCAGCAAATAAAGCAACAAGAGAAGCTGTCTGGCTCAGAAGGTTACTTCTAGAATTACAACAGAAGGTGGACGAGCCAACAACAATCTTCTGTGATAACCAATCTGCAATTGCTATGACCAAGAATCCAGTTTTCCATGCAAGGTCGAAGAACATAGAACTTCGTCATCATTTCATCAGAGAGATGGTTTCGCAGAAGGAGATTTTTCTAGAGTTCATCAGCACCCATGATCAACCCGCAGACGTTCTTACAAAGGCGGTGTCTTCTGAGAAGTTTGAGACATTCAAAGACTTCTTGAAGATCATAAATTAAGAGGGGGTGTTGAAGGTAATTTATGATCAATATTAATGGGTATTGAATTTAGTAACGGAAAAGTCATTTAAGTGGGTCATTAAAGCAGGCTATTAAATCTGTCATTAAATATGTCGGTTTCTATTGTCTTTTGGTTTTCCTACTCCTCCCTATATATAAAGGGACGTGTAGACATTTCTTGTAATGATGAAAAAAAGAGAAAGTTTAAACAAAGAGAAATTGTAGCCAAAACACTCCTCGTAGGTGCAGCAGCTCTACAGAAGGTTTCCTCTATCCTACAGAAGGTCGTCGGCAGTACAGAACCTACGTTCTGCTAGCACCTTCTCCCTTCCTATCCAATCCTACACATAACCCCCCAACAAGAATATCCATGTTTCTCATTTCATTTATTTGTCAATCCTATATTTATTGGAAAGGAATCCTCAACATCCACCGTTTCTATGGCTAGCGATTATATTTCTTTCCATCGCAAATGAGTAGGTACGTGTAGCAAATGAAATATTTTTTTTTTTTTAAATAACGCAACATGGATTTCTTAAAAGACGATATTGTCGTAAAAGTATTTTGTATTTTACGAAATATTTTACTTTAATTATTTTTTTTAAAAAATTAAAGGTGTTAGGAAGCAGAGGCGGTGGATGCCGGCAGCGGAGACGCAGTTACACTTTCCAGTGTGGTAGGTGGGCTGGTCGCTTTTCGTCGATTGATTTGGTTTAAATATTTGATAAAATATACAATAATATTATAAACTATGTCCTAAATTTCTGTTTTATCAAAATAATTTTTTACCATACGATATTATTACTATATTTAGGGTTGTAATTTTTTTGTGGCCAATAATGAATTTTACTGTGAGAAAACCAAACAAGGCCTTAATATTGTCTAACATTTTTTTAATAGTAGTTGAGGTCTAACATCTCATTGCATCGTCTCGCAATCCACCTTACACGTAGGGTAACGCCATAATAGAGTCATCATCCGACCTTCATCGATTTTACAGATTCTTAACGGCATCAATAACTATAGTCAAACTCCGACTTTTAATTTATTTAATTTAACCATTAAAATCTTATAATAAAAAAAGAAATGTTTTTTTAGTCAATAATTGAAATTTATAGATTAAGGCATATTTGGTTTTTCATGACAAAATCCAATATTGGCCAAAATCAATATAAAAATAAAAGTTATTGACAAAATTATATAACAGACTAAGTTTTTAAAGAAATAAAAAATTTTAATATTATCCTATATTTTACCTAAATATTTCAAGGAAAAAGATAAGATTTATTTTTTTCAGTTTTGTAATAATATTATTATACTCCGAAGTCAGCGGCGAAAGCAAGAACCTTTGCCAAACCCTAAACCTCACCGAGAAGGCCCTCCGCCCGCCGCCGCCGACGAATCTTCTCCGCCGTGCCCCATTCGTCCCCTCCTGGGCTGAAAGATCGATTTTTGCCGATTACTAGGAATTGGGCAGCGATGGATTGTAGGAAGGGATGGTGAATTTGGATGCTCTGTAGACGAGTCACCCCTTGTTTGTCTCATTCGCGTTTCTGTTTCCGGTGAGTGTTTGCATGTCGGGAATCGTCGGGAAGATTATGTATTGCTTTAGTACTCTGCGAAATATTTGATTTTTGCTCCGCTCCTTAGCTCGTACGCCCAGTGATTCTTAGAACGTGTAGATGTTTGTTCAACATTGATTTGATTGTAGATTTTTTTTTTGTCTGGAATCGAGATTTTGGGTTGTAATGTTTCCGTTGTGGTGTTTGGATTCATCAGGGGGTTCATCGGGATGGCCACTGAGGGAGGAGGGAAAAGCTTTGCTAGAAGGGATCGTCTTCTAGAGATTGAGGCGAAGGTGCAAACCTGGTGGTCAGAGAACGATGTTTTCAGGGCCGAATCGCGTGAAAAGTCTCCCGAGCCGGGCGAGAAGTTTTTCGGGAATTTCCCCTTCCCTTACATGAATGGGTTTTTGCACCTAGGACATGGTTTCTCACTTTCTAAGCTTGAATTTGCCGCCGCGTACCATAGACTTCGTGGCGCGAATGTTCTTCTGCCGTTTGCTTTTCATTGCACTGGTATGCCTATAAAGGCAGCGGCCGACAAGCTTGCACGGGAAATCAAAAAGTTTGGTGATCCTCCTGTCTTTCCTAAAGAAGTGGAGGAGGCAGAAAACCAAGAACCCAACCCCAAGGACCAAAGTGCTCCCGAATCAGCAATGAAAGATAAGTTCAAGGGAAAGAAGTCCAAAGCAGCAGCAAAGTCAGGGGGACAGATATTCCAATGGGAGATTATGCGTAGTCTTGGCCTCTCTGATAGTGAAATTTCAAAGTTTCAGGATCCCTATAATTGGTTGAGTTTCTTCCCTCCTTTGGCCATGGAAGATCTCAAGTTGTTTGGACTAGGGTGTGACTGGAGAAGATCATTCATCACGACGGATATGAACCCATTTTTCGACTCTTTTGTGAAGTGGCAAATGAGAAAGTTGAAATCTATGGGAAAAATTGTCAAAGACTTGAGGTACACCATATATTCACCTCTTGATGGCCAGCCATGTGCAGACCATGATAGGGCGACTGGCGAGGGTGTTCAGCCACAGGATTATACCCTCATTAAGATGGAGGTAGTTCCTCCTTTTCCTCCAAAGTTTGGAAGCCTGGAGGGAAAAAAGGTCTTTTTGGCAGCTGCGACTCTGAGGCCAGAGACCATGTATGGTCAGACTAATGCATGGGTTCTTCCTGATGGCAAATATGGAGCATTTGAGATCAATGAGACCGATGTCTTTATTCTTTCAGAGCGTTCAGCCCTCAATCTTGCATTTCAGAAATTTTCAAAGATTCCGGAAAAGCCAACCTGTATTTTGGAGATCAGTGGTCATGATCTCATTGGACTTCCACTGAAATCTCCGCTCTCTCTGAATAAAATAATATATGCTCTTCCAATGGTGACCATCCTCATTGACAAAGGTACTGGGATTGTGACTAGTGTTCCCAGCGATGCCCCAGATGACTACATTAATCTCCATGTCTTGAAAACCAAACCAGCCTTTCGGCAAAAGTTTGGTGTGAAGGATGAGTGGGTGCTCCCTTATGAGATCATACCAATAATAAATATTCCTGAGTATGGTGATAAATCTGCCGAGAAAGTGTGCAAGGATATGAAAATTACTAGTCAGAATGAGAAGGAGAAGCTCACAGAAGCTAAGCAGAAGACCTACTTGAAAGGATTTACTGAAGGGACATTGTTGGTTGGGGAATATGCTGGGATGAAAGTTCAGGAAGCCAAGCCTTTGATTAGGAACATGCTTATTGAGACTGGTGAGGCCATCATGTACAGTGAACCTGAAAAACGTGTGATTTCCAGGTCAGGTGATGAGTGTGTCGTCGCTCTTACAGACCAGTGGTACATCACGTATGGCGAAGCCGAGTGGAAGAAACTTTCTGAGGAATGCTTATCCTCGATGAACCTGTTCTCAGATGAATCAAGACATGGCTTTGAGCACACATTAAGCTGGCTCAACCAGTGGGCTTGCTCACGGTCTTTTGGTCTCGGCACACGGATACCTTGGGACGAACAGTTTCTTGTTGAGTCGTTGTCTGATTCTACTATTTACATGGCGTACTACACGGTGGCACACCTCTTGCACAATGGTGACATGTACGGGGGCAGCACTTCTATAAAACCTGAGGAGATGACTGATGAGGTGTGGGATTTCATCCTTTGTAGTGGTCCGTATCCTGAATCGTCGAAGATATCTCCCTCGATCCTGAAGCAAATGAAGCAGGAGTTTGAATACTGGTACCCCTTTGATCTCAGAGTATCTGGCAAGGACCTCATTCAAAATCATTTGACGTTCACTGTCTATAATCACACAGCAATAATGCGTAGGGAGCATTGGCCCCTTGGATTTAGGTGCAATGGCCATCTGATGCTCAACTCTGAAAAAATGTCCAAGTCAACGGGGAATTTCAAGACTCTACGCCAGGCCATTGAGGAGTTCTCTGCTGATGCCACACGATTTTCTCTTGCCGATGCTGGTGACGGTGTAGATGATGCTAATTTCGTGTCTGAAACTGCTAATGCTGCAATACTTAGACTGACGAAAGAGCTTGCATGGATGGAAGAAGTTCTAGCGGCAGAATCTTCTCTGAGGACTGGCCCACCATCTACTTATGCAGATAAAGTGTTTTTGAATGAAATGAACATTGCTGTCCAACTTACTGGGCATAATTACGCCAATTACATGTTCAGGGATGCACTGAAAACTGGTTTCTATGATCTTCAAGCTGCTAGAGATGAGTACAGACTCTCATGTGGTGCTGGTGCGATGAATCGTGATCTGCTTTGGAGATTTATGGATGTTCAAACGCGTCTTATTGCTCCCATTTGTCCTCATTATGCTGAGCATGTCTGGAGAGAGCTTTTGAAGAAAGATGGTTTTGCAGTCAAAGCAGGATGGCCAGTTGCTGACCCGCCAGATTTGCAATTGAAGAATGCGAACAAGTATTTGCAGGACTCTATTGTTTTGATGAGGAAGCTGCTCCAGAAGCAACTCTTTGGCTCCAAAAAGTCAAACAAGAAGGGGCCTCCTGCGCCCGCTCCCTTCGCATCTGTTTCTGAGGCCAAAATTAAAGGGTTGATTTATGTTAATGAACAGTTTGATGGATGGAAAGCAGATTGTTTGAATGTGCTGAAGAGAAAATATGATAAGGCGTCACATTCCTTCGCTCCAGACTCAGAAATATTGAATGCTCTGAAGGAGACATCCAACGAGGTGTCAAGAGACTTCAAGAAGATGCAAAAGATTTGCATGCCCTTCCTAAAGTTCAAGAAAGATGAGGCGCTCTCACTCGGGGTTCATGCTATTGACTTGAAGCTTCCCTTCGGAGAAATCGAAGTCCTACAGGAAAACCTGGATTTGATCAAGAGGCAGCTAGAACTCGAGGACATCGAGGTTCTGTCTGCTTCAGATCCGGCCAGTGTTTCTAAGGCTGGTACTCTAGCCTCATTGTTGCAACAGAGTCCTCCCTCTCCGGGGAATCCCACCGCCATCTTCCTCATCTAGGTAAGGTAATTAAATATCACAGTAACTTTGCGGGATGAATTGGTCCTCTGATTCCACTATATCGCTGCAAGTGTTCTCTGAGCATCATGATATACATTTTCGGATTAAAAAGCTCAATCCTTGCACACCCGGCCGCTTGTCTTTTGGGATGAAAAATTCACCCAGATCGTTCCTTTGATTATTTCAGGTCTCGGCAATCGTCATTCGTCAACCTCGGTTGTCCATGCTTCTACACAGATTCAATTGTCAATTGATGTGGGCCTTCAATGTTGTCATCCCTCTTCGCGTCATGCACAAACCAGTCCTCGTATCCTCGGGTAACGAGTCAGATAAGAAGAGAAGATGCACTCCTCTGGCCTTGTGAATCGAGCTTGCGCAGCTTCATCTACCGTGTGGTGGTTGTGGTTTTCTGATGGTTGAATAGTTTTATCTGGACAAGAAACTTTGAATATAATTTGTCGTGAACGTTCTTTACGTCAAAGTCAATCCTATAAACTAAATGGAATCCCCCTTCCTTCAGTTCCTGTCCCTTTCTATCTACCAGTCTCATTCATTGAATACATATATGGTCGTTGCAATGCACCTCAATCTTGAACCCTGCCATCTTGTGTTACCGTGTCCGTATTGTGCCATGTTCCCTTATCGCATCCGTACCCGAGCATTTGATGATATGCTGATCTTCGAAAAATTTGGATATATTGATCTTCACCATAGCGGTGAAGAGACTTTCTAGGAAATACAGACAAGGTTTAGAGGAGGAGTTCAGGAACAAGGTTCAACTGATCTCGAAGTTCCAACACTGGAATCTCATCAGGTTACTTGGTTGTTGCATTGATGGAGACGCGAAGATCCTGATATGTGAGTACGTGAAAAACAAGAGCTTGGACTCGTTTGTTTGGGTGAGGGATCCGATCATTGCCGTTGGATCATTGATTCAAGCAAGAGGTCGCTCGTGGATTTGAATGCACACGTGCACATCATCGAGGGAATAGCGCCAGGTCTTCTTTATCTGCATGAGTACTCCTGAGTAAGGATCATACATCGTGATCAGCAATATCTTGTTGGATGATTAAATGAACCCAAAGATCTCAGATTTCGGGATGGCGAGAATCTTCCGAGAGAATGAGGCAAGGACGACGAGTGTCTTTAGTACATAGTAAGAAACTTCCTGCAAATTAAGAATTCACGAAACTTTCCCGACTCTTACCCTCTAATGTTTTGTCATCGCATTCATGCAGGGGCTATATGTTCCCGGAGTTTGCAGTTCACGGTGTTTTCTGGACGAAGTCGGATGTGAGCTGTGGCGTCATCATGCTGGAGATCCTAAGCAGCAGGCGAATCACGGTATTCCATTCAGATCACTCTCTGAACTTTCTAGGACGTCCGTAAATCTATTCACTACGAAAAAGTGGGAACTGAAGGTTTTGACAGCCGACGAGAAAACGCCTTCATTCATTGATTTCATCATAGTCAGCTACACTACCGTCCCAGCTCAAGAAGAACAGAAAAACAAACTCTGCGCTCTCTCTGTTCTATGTACAACGACCCATTTAACAAACTAACAGATTCAGCTATCACTAATATGCCCTCCATACTAAATGTCTGTAAACATATGAGGCCTTCTGGCCCAACTATCAAATGCTCTTTGCTTCAAAGCCCTTCACTCCACTGCATGAAGACCCTTTCAATTCTTCTCTTTTCCCCTGTTTCATTCCACTGCTCATCCTACATCTGGTACGCTTCATGATTGTCCATACTCCCCCTCAAGATGTGACTTATGTATATCCATCATTCCCATCTTATTTAAAAGCTCATTCTGTCTTCTAGGCTGTAAAGCCTTCGTGAAAATATCCGGCAGTTGCTCGTAAGTCTTGAGATGCAAGACATTGATCACACCCTGCTCAAGTTTTTCTCTGACAAAATGCAAGTCCAACTCCAGGTGCTTCGTGCGCTCGTGGAATACTGGATTTTTGCTGATATATATTGCGGACTTATTATCACTGTGAAGGGACACCGGTAACTCAGCATTCAATCCAAAATCCTTCAGTAAAGCAACTAGCCATAGGATTTCTGCCGTCATGGTCGCTATAGCTCTATATTCGGCTTCTGTTAAACTCCTTGACACGGTTGTTTATTTCTTCGATTTCCAACTCACCAATGAAGACCCCAGAAAGATTGCCAAACCAGCGGTCGACTTGCAAGTGTCTATACAACCACCCCAATCGCTGTTTGAATACGCCTCAAGTTTAGGAAGCTCTCTGCTTGAGAAGAACAGACCTTTCCTTGGGGTATTCTTAAGATATCTGAGAACCAGACTAGCTGCATCCCAATGTTTCTTCGATGGTTTGTCCATAAATTGAGCTAATGTATGGATTGAAAAAGCTAAATCTGGCCTTGTGATTCCCAGGTAGATTAATCTTCCTACCATCCTTCTATAAGCACTCTCCTCTACAATTTCTTCCTCCTCTGTTTGCCCCAACTTGACATTAGGTAACATAGGGATATTGCTTGGTTTTACTGCTAGTTTGCCCATGTCTTCTAACAGCCGAATTGCATAACTTCTTTGAGAAATAAAAATTCCCTCCTTGCTCTTTGCTATCTCCAAACCCAGAAAATACCTCAAGACCCCCAATTCTCTCACTTTAAAGTGCTATGGCATATATTGCTTGAGTTCATCAATCAGATTCAGACGAGGCCGCCACAGCCATATCATCCACATAGACTAGTATTGCTATAAAGCCTTCTCGTCCTTGTTTAGTAAACAAGGTGTAGTCAGATTTAGACTGACTGAAACCTCCAGCCAACAGACATGCAGATAGCTTCTCATTCCATTGCCTGGAAGCTTGTTTTAGACCATAAAAGGCCTTATTGAGCTTACAAACTAATCTCCCACTAGATTTCTCCCCCTGAATGTCCAAACCTTCTGGTAGATCCATATATACCTCTTCTAATAAATCTCCATGCAAAAATGCGTTGTGAATGTCAAATTGGCGCAAACTCCAATTATGCATAGAGGCAAGAGCAAGAAAGAGTCGAATAGTAGTATGCTTGGCTATCGGGCTGAAGGTTTCTTGAAAATCGAGTCCTTCCTTTTGTGTATAGCCCTTTACCACTAATCTTGCTTTGTGTCTTTCCACTGTGCCATCTGCCCTGAGTTTTGTTTTAAACACCCACTTACATCCTATGGCACGATGGCCTAAGGGTAGAGGAACAATCTCCCATGTCTTATTATCTTGGAGAGCTCGTAGCTCAGCATCCATTGCTTCTTGCCAGTGAGGGAATTGAACAGCCTCTCGGTAGCCACAAGGTTCGGGATATTGATCCAAAGACAATAGGTAAGATTTGTAAGGTTTGGATAGTCTAGAATAGGAAATGTATGGCTCAATTGGATAAGGTATAGAAACAGAAGAAGAGCAAGGAGCTTGGGTTAAGTGGGTGGACCTGGTACACAATTCAGATGATGTCGGACTTGCCTCCTGTGAAGAGAGGTTGTGATAGAAATCGTGGAGATAACTGGGAACATTTATGGATCTTGTACTCCTTCTTAAATGTAAATCTGTATGCATGGGATTAGATGAAATGGATGTATGTGATGATTGTTCAGAAAGAGGACGTTGTGGTGAAGGAAATGTGGACTCTGTGTGTGATGTATTTGATGGAACAGAAATGACTGAACTTGAATTATGCTGCCTGTTATGATCATGCAGAGATGAAGATGATGCAGATTGTGCTAGAAACCGAAGAGTTGTCTACCTGTTGTGCATGATGCTGTAACTTAAATGGAAAAATAGATTCATGAAAGACCACATCCCTAGATATAAACACAGTGTTTTGATCTAAATCATATAGATAATAACCTTTTGTACCAAGTGGATAACCCAGAAACACACATGTTCGAGCCCTCTTATCCAATTTCTTCCTATCATGCACATACGTACAACCAAAGCATAGGAATCCAAAAACTCTTAAATTTTGATAAACAGGACTTTTAAGAAAAGGTTTTTCATAAGGTGACTTATATTGCAGAATTTTGCTAGGCAACCTATTGATAACATGAGTGGTAGCTAATAAAGCATAGCCCCAAAAGTAGAGAGGTAGGTTTGCCTGAAAAAGCTGTGCTCTAGCGACTTCTAACAAATGTTGGTATTTGCGCTCAGCAACACTATTTTGCTGTGGTGTTTTGACATAAGAAGTTTGATGTAGAATACCATGTTTCTTATAAAAATCTGTCATCAAGAATTCAGAACCATTATCACTTCGAATTGCTTTTATCCTTGTTTGAAACTGTGTTTCTACAAAGCTGTAAAAGTCCTGCACTAATTTTCTTAGTTCAGCCTTTGTTTGCATCAGAAACACCTAGGTGACTCTTGTGTAATCATCAACAATTGTTAGGAAGAACCTATATCCTCCTAATGCTGTGATTGAACATGGTCCCCATATGTCACAATGTAATAAATCAAAAGATGCAACACTGTGTATTTTGCTGATTGGGAAAACCAACCTTTTTTGTTTGGATTCATGACAAGCAATACATGCATTACTCTGCTGCATAGAAATGTTTGGTTCCAACTATTTCAGAAAAGACAGTTTGCTGTGTGCAACATGTCCTAATCTCAAATGCCAAAGACCAAAGTTGTCTAAGCTAGTGCATTGTCTAATTATGTTAAAAGCATGTAATGTGTCTGAGGTATGTAGCTGTGAATGTTGCTGAAGCTTGCATGTACTTGGCTCGTTTTGGTTGTCTCCAGTCATCTCCCCAATTACATATAAACCTCCTCTCCTTCTAGCAAGTCCAATCATCATCCATGCGTAAGTCCTGGATAAAACACCATTCGTGTGATAAAATAAGGCATACATAAGGCTGTTTGGTAAGTTTACTGGCCGAAATTAAGTTAAAGTGAAAGTCTGGAACAAAAAGTACATCTTCCAGAAAGAAAGTTGGAGTGAGTTGAACTTTTCCTATATGAGTGGCTTGAACAAAGCTGTTATTTGGAAGATGTATTTGTAAAGGTTTATGCAATTCTTTATAGTCTGTAAAACAAGTCAGGGTAGAGGCAACATGATCCGTAGCACCAGTATCTAGAATCCAGGTCTGAAGGCTTGCCCGAATGGCTTTGTTATGGAAAGAAAAAGTTGAGACTATACCTGAGAAAGGGACAGAAGAACCAGAAGATTGACTAGAATGGTTGTGTGAAACCTGGGCACTAGATTGGCCTTTATCTTCCTCACTTAGCAATGACAACAACCGCTGAACCTGAGTCTCTGAAAGATTTAAGTGGGAGAGATTCTGCATAGTAGAGATTCCTGCTCCAATTTTGGCCGAATTGACCATCCTTATGTTCTCTCCACCTTGAAACCTCATCACCCCTCTTCCTCGGGTCCTGCCTCCTCTACTGTTAGAAGGAAAGCCCACCAAGAAATAGCACTCTCTCTTAATGTGTCCTTTCTTGCCGCAATTGTCACAGACAATATCCGGATTAAACTTTCTCCTCCCAGCAAAGTTCACCAGATTCATTTCTTTCACCTTTTCTGCATCATATCCTGACTTTGCAACAGCTGTAGCTGTCACTGGATGCGCTAACAACATATTATCCTCAATTCTTAAAGCCCTCTGTAATTCTTCTCTCTGAACTATATTGTAGGCTTCTCCCAACGTGGGAAGAGGCCTCCTTAACAGAATTTGAGTTCGCAACCCTTCAAACTCTCTATTCAATCCATTCAAAAACTTGAAGAGCATACATATCCTTCTGCAGCTAGTTCATATAGTCTTGTTCCCAATTGCAGTCACATTTTCTACATTCGCAACCAGGTATAGGGCGATATATCCTCAGCTCTCTCAGAATGGAGAGCATTTCATTATAAAAGGTCGAAACAGTCCTAGTTCCCTTAACCTACGTATAATACTGCAGTTGCAATTGAAAAACTTTCGAATCATCCGGCTCCCCATATCTTTCTCTCAGTTCTTCCCAGATTTCCCTTGCCGAGTTGAAATAGAAAATCATTGACGCTATCGGAGCAGAGACAGACTTCTGCAGCCAAGCCTTCACCAGGTTGTCACAGCGTACCCAAGCTGGAAAGATGGGGCTGTTTGCTGCAGGCTTCTCGATGGTCCCATCAACGAAGCCTAGTTTGTTCTTGATAGACAGCGCAAGCTCTACCGATCTCTTCCATGACAGGTAGTTCCCCTTCGTCAGCTCAGGCGCGACGATACTCACCACCTGGAGATCTGTAGAATTGACGAAGTAGGGCGATTGCGGACTATCTACCAATTCCAGCGCCATCCCGTCGTCACTGCTTCACCTCCGGCGACTGGCCGCGCTCTGATACCATGAAGGTTCAGACAACCGACGAGAAAACGCCTTCATTCATTGATTTCATCATAGTCGGCTACACTACCGTCCAAGCTCAAGAAGAACAGAAAAACAAACTCCGCGCTCTCCCTGTTCTGTGTACAACGACCCATTTAACAAACTAACAGATTCAACTATTACTAATATGCCCTCCATACTAAATGTCCGTAAACATATGAGGCCCTCTGGCTCAACTATCAAATGCTCTTTGCTTCAAAGCCCTTCACTCCACTGCATGAAGGCCCTTTCAATTCTTCTCTTTTCCCCTGTTTCATTCCACTGTTCACCCTGCATCTGCTACGCTTCATGATTGTCCACAGGACTAGCATTATTCATTTTCTGACCACTGCGATCTTTTGTTTTGGTCTTGATCGACTGATCAAGGAGCCGATCTCATGACCCCGCATTGGCGGAAACTGCATCAAATCAGAAATTCCTCATGTGGTTGAACATTGGACTGTTGTGCATCCAGGAGCACCCTCGAGATCGCCCTAGTAGGTCAGATGTCATCTCGATCTTAAGCAGCGACGACTCAAGTCTGCCCGCGACCAAACGTCCAGCATTTTCCTCTCACCTAAGTTCACCTTGCACATCCCGGAAGCACGATCAGTCTAAAAACGAGTTAAGCCTGACAATTTTAGAAGCAAGATAGATATCACGTGGGAAGTTGTACATGGCAAAATCACTCACGGGCATTTCGTCGAACAGTTCCGGATCTTATCCAAAAGTTCAAATTACCGTTGTAACTGTCCTCCCTAGTTTTTCCCTCCCTTCAACTTTCTCACGCTCAAGCCGGAAAGAATGCTGCTTTCGCCGTCGACTGTCTGCATTCCGCCGCACGCTGACCCTCCCTATGATATCCTCCGATCCCACCCTGTCCTAAATCTAATTTCGACCTGCAGCAGCATCGACCATCTCAAGCAGGTCCACGCCCTGACCATAAAGTCTGGCCTACACCATACCCAATTCGCGCTCAGCAAGCTTGTTGAGTTCTGCTCCGTTTCGCCCCATGGTGACCTCTCCTACGGGCTACGAATCTTCAACGCGATTCAGGAGCCCAACTTGTTAATATGGAATACGGTCCTCAGGGGCTTTTCATTATGCGATGAATCCGAGGCGGGGATCGGGTTTTACGTCAACATGTTGGAATGTGGAGTGGTTCCGAATTTTTATACCTTCCCTTTTGTGCTAAAGTGTTGTTCAAAGGTTGGTTGTTGCGATGAAGGGGAGCAGGTTCATGCGCAGGTCGTGAAGCAGGGGCTTGTGTCTGACCCGTTCGTGCATACTTCTCTCGTTAACATTTACGCTAAGAGCGGTGAACTGGAAACTGCAAGGTGGATCTTTGATAGGAGTGGGCGAAGGGATGCCATCTCTTTCACTGTATTGATATCGGGATACGCTCACAGGGGAGATCCAGGGTTGGCCAGGGAACTGTTCGAGGAAATGCATGTGAGAGACGTCGTGTCGTGGAATGCTATGATTGCTGGGCACGTCGAGTGTGGCCAGTTCGATGATTCTTTGAATTTGTTCAGGGAGATGATGGCGATGAATTTGTCGCCGACTGAGAGCACAATTGTCAGTGTTCTTTCTGCTTGTGCTCAGTCTGCCAATGTTCCGTTGGGTAAGTGGATCCATTCAGAGTTTGTCGCTGGAAAACACGAGATGGAAACAAGCCCAAAGGTTGTCAATGCAATGATCGATATGTATGCAAAGTGCGGCGATCCAAAAATGGCTCGAGGCTTGTTTGATAGCACTGTCCAGAAGGACGTGATCTCTTGGAACGTAATGATCGGCGGTTACACCCATGCGAACCAGTCCCGGAAGGCCCTCGAGCTCTTTAGGGAGATGTTGAAGTTGGGTATTGAGCCTAACGACGTCACCCTGTTGAATGTCCTTCCGTCTTGTGGATCGTTGGGTGCTCTTGATCTCGTGAAGTGGATCCACGTTTTTATTGACAAGAACTCAGGGGATCTACGGAACCCGTCCTTGTTCACTAGTCTCATCGATGCTTATACTAAGTGTGGGAACCTGAAAACAGCGGAACAAATCTTTAGCGGCCTCAAGCATCGGAGTTTGTCTTCGTGGAACGCAATGATCTCCGGATTGGCAATTCACGGAAAAGCAAGTAAAGCCAATGAACTGTTCTCCAAAATGGTCAGCGAAGGACTCAAACCAGACGACGTCACGTTCGTCGGGTTGTTATCTGCATGTAATCACGCCGGCTTGCTTGAGCTCGGAGGGCAATACTTTGGTTCAATGACTAGAGATTATGGAATAATACCGAAGTTGGAGCATTATGGTTGCATGATTGATCTTCTGGGCAAGAACGGGATGCTTGATGAAGCAAAGGCCTTGATATCAACCATGGACATACAACCAGACGCCGCTATCTGGGGTTCTCTTCTCGATGCATGTCGAACTCACGGAATGCTGGAGCTAGGAGAGCTCGTTGCGAAGCGCCTTATTGAGCTAGAACCAGAAAACGAAGGAGCTTACGTGCTGCTATCGAATATGTACGCGAAAGCCAGGAGGTGGGATGAAGTGGCGAGATTACGGGGTTTCCTGAAGGACAGGGGGATGAAGAAGGTTCCCGGTTGTACATCCATCGAGGTAGATGGTGTGGTCCGCGAGTTTATCGTCGGGGATCGGACCCGTCCCGGGAGCAGTCGAATGTATGATATGTTACGCGAACTCGATAGATGCCCGGAGATGTCCAAATATCGACAACTACTATAGAAATGATGGTCACCATGTTACACGATTATGAGAACGTTAATGCGACTCTCCAAAGTGCACTACAACAAATTTGTTATTTTGCTATAAAATATTTTGTCGTCATATAATTTAATTTTATCAAAATAAAAATATCCTTGTCATTAAGTTTGTAATGATTTCCTCGTCCTATTAAGTTATAGTTACAAATTTGTTTTTGTCAAAAAAAAAGTGATTATAGTGACAAATCAAATTCTCAACGTAAATATTTCATTAGTCTTATGATTATTGTGACAAAGAAAATTATCAACATACTCATCATTATTAGGTGAATTTTTATTTAATAATTAATTATATATTTTTCAAAAAAATATTAAGACAAATTAAATTGTTGGCAAAACTATCTCATCCATCTACTCGAGATTGTTTCCAAAGATTTATCATTGCTTCCTGCATAAATGGTATTAGACAAATAATATAAGTGTTTATTGGAGTTTTCTCGTGCCTTTGGATTGATCCAAGTACCCCTTTTTTTTTATGTGTTTCATAAAACACCTTTATTTCTGATGCTTCGTCTTCGTTATGATCATCATGTTCATGTTCACCTTCCTTCTCCGAATCTTCTAAAAGTTCCTGTTCTTGCATAATATTGCATATGAAGAAAAAAAAATAAAATAAAAAGTCACGTTATCTTATCAAAATAAATAAATAATATAATGAAATTACGACACTAAAGCTTACTATATCATTTCATATAATCTTTGACATCTTGATTTAGACCTTGAAGAATGATTGACTTCTAAAAACTTCCACTTTTAACATTTGAAATGCTAGCGCGCCGGCAGGTTCTCAGCGAGGTCTATCACCTGGATGCCGACAGTTGGTTCTCGGTGTACGATGGCATGGTGTCTGGATGGAGGAACCCGTGCGCCTCCTTAAATGGTCAGCTGTACACGTCAGATTGCAAGTTAAGAGTTTACTATGAGGTTACCGACCCTTGGAGCAAGCACATCGACAGCAAGATGCACATGGGGAATTCCCAGGCTCTGGAGACAGCTGCACTTGTCTCCCTGAATGGGGAAGCTATGTATAATCAGGTACAACATGAACATCTCAGTAGTCGATGTTTCAAAGTCAGATGGCAGGAGCAACACGGCCTCCAGCGAGCACCTTTGGGAGACTCTGTCAGGGTAAGGGCAGCTGAGGACGATGGTGACTAACCTGTGGTCAAACATCTCCGGATGAAGCCGCTTGAAGAGTCACATAGTAGTGCACTGTCAGGTAATTCAGGCTTAGGTCCTGGTTTTAAACGTATGCAAACTCCAAATACTCAGGTCCCATCTAGTTAACTCCAGGTATGCCTTTCCCAAGGAGAAGCAGCTCCCTGTAAGTCTCTTACACTCGTTATGCCTCAAGAAGAAGTATTCCAAGTAATCGACGGTGAACATTTTGGCCTTTGATGGGAAGAGGTTAACAAAAGCTTAATCAGATGAAAAGACCAGGCTGTAAACAAACTAACAATAGCTAAAGAGCACTTGCAACTCCCAAAACGTGAAAACAATACATTTCTTTTTCAGGATTCGTGTCTATTTTCTTTGATTCCTCCCAGATCATGTCGTAACTAACAAGGTTGTTGTACATATGAGATTCCAAGGGGACTAAGCTCATCGTCAGCCATCTGGAAAAACTCCCTGTACAACGTATCTTCATCTGCTGGAGGAATGTGGGATTGCGTCTGCATCTGCATCTGCATCCTATATGAAGATGGTGTTCCCGAATACATCAAAGGCGAGGTATGCTGAATAGTGTTCCTCCAGTAAGGTGCATCCGATGCAGCTGGCAATTCACTTTGTTTCTCTGATTTCATCCCTCGAAATTTCTGTACAATGTAGCTTTTTCTCAATATAGAGGATCACTAACATCTAACGGCACAAAAGGTAAATGAAAAGGCCTTCAAATCTTTACCTGAAGGTGACTAGCGATGACATGACGAGTAAGATAGGGGTCATTCCGTCGGTTTTGCATGTACTTGCATATTTTTGATGGAACAGCCTCTGTTTTATGCATTGAAAAACAAGGATTTATACGTTAGTCTCGGCAACACATGGTCAAGATGGATAAACATAGCTCTTGTCCTCGAGATATTAAAAAAGAAAGGAAAAACAAAAACAAGTTTGAAGGAAAAAGGACAACGTACTATCATTGCCCAAAACTTTGAGAGCCTCTACAAATAAATTATGACGCTCTTCGGTCCACGAGTATCGTTGTTTCTTCTTGCTTATGCCTGTAGAGTCTCGTTTCTCTTCAGACCCTTTGATTGGCACAATTAGATCAACCGATCCCACTTTCCAAAAATCAAAGGTTTGCTTATTGCGGTAAGCAAGTTGCCATATGACCTTCACGATGTCCATTGAAATAGGCTTTGATAGAACATAGGAAGCACCTGAACCTTCCTTAACCGTGTCATGTTCCAAATCTGTCGAAAACACTGGAGAAGAAAAACAAAAACGAGTGTCGTTACATGGACCTAGAATTTTGAACGGAAACTCACATATGACCGGCAAGTCCGATAGCTTCAAAGCCTCTTCCAGCAATTGAAATCCGCTCATCCCTGGAAGTCGGATTTCGGTGATAAGGACATCGTAACGGGCGTGGTTCTCCCTTAGCAGATACAGCGCATCCTCTGCACTATGGCATGTAGTCACTGAATTGACAGAACACAAACAAAAGACAGAAGGACAACAATGATTAACAACCACCGGACAGAAATCAATCTAACAATCTGGCAAATCAAGATCATACATCGAATCAGGGACATCGAATTACTAATCTTAGACTGAAATCAAGAAAAGGGTAGACACGGGCTCCCCAGGACAAACACAAAACAAAGTGCGGGGAAGGAGAAGGGAAGAAAGAAACCCGTTTCTTCATCAAGAAAAGGGCAAGGACAATAAGAAAACAAAAAGCAGGGGAAGGAGAAGGAAACCTTGGTACGAGCAATGCAGGAGCATGTTCTCCAGGATATGAAGTGCGGCCAGATCATGGTCGACGGCAAGGACGTGGAGCCCCGGGGCAGGAATGCAGTTTCGGGGATCAGAATGGACGCTTGCCATCACGAGGACTGACCGTGAATCTTGCAAGTAAAGAACTGGAGGGAGAGGCAGAGATGGTAAACGGTAACCTTTAATTTTCTTGCAACACAATCTTAAAGACAGGCTTAGTTTCCTGTTTTGAACTTTAGCCGCCACATCTGTCTCCGCTTGGCTTTTATTTTATTTTATTATAATTTGAGGGTCCGAGAATATATATATAATCAAATTAGGAAGTTTTCGTCATCGTCCAGGAAATTATATTGCCGTAATATGAATTTAATTTGGGAGAGTTAAGCAGGTAGAGTTTGGGGATTACGAAGGGATGGACGGAGATGGGTGAGCAGGGTCGGCTGGGGACACGGCCGACGTCGAGAGCAGGGCCGGTGGCCGTGGGGAGGGTTTCGGTAAGGACGGGAAGGAGGAGGTGAAGGAACGCGGCCCCGGGGGAGTGGTGACCCCTACTGCTGTTATTGAGCGTTTACTGAGGAGGGAGCGATAGCTCGTTCGAAGTTGACTTCCTTTATAGGTATCCAAGTCAAGATGAACAACAGTGTCATTTCTTCTGGCACTACTTACAGTGTAGAGGGCACTGAGATCATACGAGAAGTGCTCGAGCATGAAGACGTACTTACAAGGTGTATTGGCAATCTTAGCCTGCATATTCATTGAAGCGATTGCCTATGTCATACATACCCTATAATTATAGGAACCATACTTGGAATCGATGGAAATACATTTTCTCTGCCAAGGAGGAAAGACAAATCGAATGAAAGCTGTCATATTGACTGCAAACTTCAGCTTGCATTCACAGAGCCAATGTATGGCTACATTAGTCAGGAAATAACTGGCTTTGCACATGTACCTTCTTCATCATTGAACATGATATTGCCACATAGCAAGTCGTTGTGTGCAAATACAACGGGAGCATTAAGACGGCTTGTTAATTCCTGTGTCGATCACATTGCAACAGCTGATTAGTCCAAAGATTAGTCCAATGCTGGCGTATAATATGGAGGCTTCTATCCCATGATTCTCATGTAAACAGATATCAAAATAGCCACCTCAGGCTGTACGAGTTCATCGGGAATTTCCTCGAATGATATCGTCTCGTAGTTGTATTGCTTTGCACTTTCATCAAAGGTGAGATCAGATGCTGCATCAAACGAGGGGCTTAGGAATACGAAGATCCTTTCCTCCTACCACCTCATCCGATCCAACCAAAAATACCTTTCTTATAAAATTTGAGCATGTCATTCCATAGTTGTGGTTCTTTAGAACCTGGATATCCACTCGATGGAATCTCTGCAGCTCCATGGCAATTTCAGCCACCACCTTCGGCCGCTTCATGTCTTGTCTGCAACACGGGAAGTTAAAATGTACATCTGAAGAACAACTCCAGCCAAAGAGCATCCCTTCGAGAAACCGGATTCTCTATATACAACTATTTACTTGAGTTGATGTCACAATCCTAAATGGTTGAAGCAGGACAAATTTAACCATCCTTTCAACACAATGCTGGGACAGTCATTTATATGATCGATCAAACAGAAGGTCACAGAAATCAAAGAATGTTTCTCGTGTTGTGACTCAATGGACGAATTTCATTACTACTGCAATACAACTACTTACTTTATAACTCAATCCCAGCAGTAGCAGACTGTGTTACCTGATGGTGTGAGCGAACGTACAGGCATTGATGAATGACTGAATGCGGCAATAAATACAGACCGCAACTTTGCACTGAATCCTGCATCGGAAAGGTGCTTGATAGCCTAAACACAGTAGATCAAACGAAAGAACCAAAACCATATGATCCACAAACATTTATTCCGGCACCAGGATAATAATTCATTCTCCTCATCAATCTTATTCCAAAGAAGCTAAACACTCCGTATTAGGCCCGTACAGTTGAACCATAACAGAGTTGACCTTTCCGATTCGTCCTCCATGGACACCTTCAACGTTGCAATCGCAACAATCGCTTCCGCAGAAGCAAAAGACACAGGCTAAAAAGCACCAGCAACAACCACGGCAAAATAACAGCCAACAAAAAGCTCACGTGGTTTGGTGATTCAGCCGGAGGCCTTCTCCATGGAGAATCTTGAATCCTTGAGGGCCGACAACCGCTCGAACAGCTCCTTACACAGCGCTAAGAAAAAAACACCCTAGCGATCAGCAATCGAGAACCGGGATTGAGGAAAACGTTGTGAACGGAAGGGACGGACACGAGGAGAGGAGTCATATCGGGGGGAGGGAGGTGTCGACGGCGAGGTGGCAGCCGGCTATCCTGGCCACCTCGGTGGCGTCCCGGACGTCGACAGCAGCTCCCATCCCTTACCGGAGAAATCCGTAATTCAGTGAGGAAGTAGTTACGGTTACGGATATTGGGATTTGAGCTATACGGGGAAGGGAGGGAGTGAGGAAGAACGAAGTGTGGTTGCGTCGGTTTGGGCTGGGGGTGGGGGAGGAATTTCATGTGAGTCAAAATATGTCTATTTTGGCACCCTTTCGGATCGCAGGACGTCGAAGTCAGCGGGCAATCCACGTGACGAAAAACGGCCTCACTAGTAGATAAATATATATGACATATGTTTGTGAGAGGGACATCGGATTAGACAGGTGTGGCCGCAAATGACAGCGGTAAAAACCCGAGTCCCCTCCCCTCCCCCCCCCATGTTATTAGCCTCTATATACAATTATTACATATTCTCGAGACCGCCCGACCTCGAAAAGCTTTAATTAAAAATAACGTTTAATTATGACGAACAAAATCAGAGATGGAGCAGCCTTAATGTCCGGAAGACGGGGTTGTCCATCGTACAACTGTCTTTGTCTGAATGCGGCTGATGTTATCATGAAGCCCAACCGTCACCATCCCCCTCCTCCCCCCTCTCAGTATCAACAAATCCTTCCTTCCATTGGTGAAATGACCAATCGCAACCCATTCACCTTCTTCATCCACTGACACCTCCTTCCCTCTCCCATTCCGCCGCCCGCTGTCGCTGTGCGCAATCGTCAACAGATCACATCACACGCCGGCATTCCTCCTCTCCCCCCGGGGTTACCCTATTATAACATGGCCCCCGAGATCGAGGAACCCGTCGCTCATCATCTCCACCGTCCCTTTCCCCGCGCTTTCTACGTTCCCCCTCACGCTCGTTCCCGTGACCGCGGCCGCGGCCGCCATCTCCCCCGGCTGCGAATGCTGGAGATGGAGGTAAGCGAGAAGGACCAAGGGAGTGAGATCGGTGGCGGCGATGAGGTGGCCAACCTGGATGCTTACGAGGAAGTGCCTGTGGAGTCCAGTGGGGAGGATGTTCCGGGCCCTGTTGGTGGTTTCGACGAGGTGGAGCTCGGGGTGACTGTGATGGAGAACGTGAGGAGGTGTAAGTACTTGAAGCCGACGCCTGTTCAGCGTCATGCGATGCCAGCAGTTATGGCCGGGAGGGACCTCATGGCCTGCGCTCAGACCGGGTCTGGGAAGACAGCTGCGTTCTGCTTGCCAGTGATCGCCAAGGTTGCTGGAGATTTAGAGAGCCTCGGCAGTCGAGTTTTTGGTAGGAGGAAGATGGCCTCTCCCCTGGCACTTGTCCTGGCGCCAACCAGGGAGTTGGCTTGTCAGGTGGGAACGCCTGCGACGACATTGTTTTAGACTTCGGTCACGGCTTTGCGTCATTATTTAGTGGCTTGATCGACGTTGTTGGTTGTGTTGAGCGGGCGCTCTCTCATTGTTTTTGAGTTGGTGCAATGTCAGATATTCGAGGAGGCCAGGAAGTTTGCTCTTGGGACAGGGGCAAGGGTCGCAGTTGTGTATGGTGGTGCACCGTTTGGTCTGCAGGTATGCCGATTGCGCCGCATACTTTACGTGTTGTTACTGGGTGTCTGATTTGAGTCCTTGTTTCAGATAGTTTTGCGGAGTTAGAACAGACAATTTCAATCATCACGTGGCAGTTGTTAAATGTTTGTGGGGTCTTCTGCTTGAGTCTTCTGTCGTTCGTATGTGATTAAGCTGCATTTGTGCGGATTTTTCAGACAATGGGGAGATGAGGAAGTTCTTGCTGTATAACTTGGCTGCTTTTCGTTATGGTCTAGTCGATTTTGTTCCTTCTGTTCTGCTTTGATTTGTGTTATCGTTAATGTGACCTCCAATCTGTTTCCAGATGCGAGATTTGGAAAGGGGTGCCGACATTCTGGTGGCCACACCGGGCCGCCTGGTTGATATTGTGGAAAGAGGTAAAGCAACGTTGACATGGATCAGATACATGACGCTGGATGAAGCTGATCGGATGCTAGACATGGGCTTCGAGCCCCAAATCCGAAAGATCGTCCAGCAGATGGGGATGCCTCCACCTGGAACCAGGCAGACTTTGTTGTTCAGTGCTACCTTCCCGGAGGACATACAGGTTATCCCACATCGGTAATGCCATTTCCTTTCAATACATTTCTGCAATGATGTCCCTTACCTCTGAATTCCGGTGGCAGAGGCTGGCGTCGGATTTTATGTTGAATTACATTTTCCTCACTGTTGGAAGAGTTGGTTCCAGCGCCGCTCTGATAGCACAAAAAGTTCTGTTTGTAGAGGAGTTTGAAAAAAATACCCGACTGCTCGATCTTATTCAATCCCAGGAACATAATGTCTCCTCCGGTGTGAAGGTAGTGGATTGTTATTGTCTCGAGACTATGGGTGTTGGTAATAATAATGATGCTCTGTTGATCAAACAACTTGCAGCAACTGACATTGGTGTTCGTCGAGACTAAACGAGGCGCCGACGCCTTGGAAACCTACTTATGCAGCAGCGGCTTCGCAGCTACGGCCATCCATGGTGATAAAGTCCAACATGTCAGTTTCAAGTTTGCTTGTTTGCCTCTGCATGTTTTTATGCGTGACTGCTACATTGATTGGTGTTGTCCCTGATCTCATCTCAGGAGAGGGAGAAGGCCCTGAGGTCCTTCAGAAAGCGATCCATTCCCATCATGGTGGCAACTGACGTTGCTTCGAGAGGCCTCGACATTCCCGACGTCTCCCATGTGATTAACTTCGACCTGCCAAAGTCCATCGATGACTATGTCCACAGGATTGGCCGGACCGGTCGTGCAGGCAAATCCGGTTTGGCAACAGCCTTCTTCAACTACAAGAACACCCCTCTTGCGAAAGACCTCGTCAACCTGATGCAAGAGGCCAAGCAGGAAGTCCCTCCCTGGCTAACCAAGTGCGAGAAACGAGCATCCGGCGGTTACGGCCACCCCTCCCGTCGCGGCAGGGCCTGCAACTTTGGGGGTCGTGACATCCGCCAAGGTGCAAAACCTTCCCCCAGGGACAATAACCGTCCGACTATCAGGATCCATGTCGATGGACGCAGCCGCCCGGGCGATAACCATTGCACTCAGCCAGCCACGGCTGCTAACTTCAAGGACAATGGGTACGACCACTCTGACAGCAAGGATCGCCCGTCCTTCGCACCAGCGGGTAGCTGGGAATAACTGCAAGCATCGAGCCCAGGTGAATGAACCCAAAACCTTTGTGGGAGATCCTTGAAGAAGGGGTCGTCGTAGGTTGTCTTCTAAGTCTTTTGTGTAGTGTTTTAAGCTCGTCACATTTTTTGAGGTTGAAGCTCAAGACATTTTCTATGATGCACATCTGTACAGTGTGGTTTGCTTGCATGAACAACCCTCGATGTAATTTGTGCATATATTATCGGACGGTGTGTGGTCGTGTCCCTACTTGAAGATCAACGGTAACGATTAGTTGATCGGAGGATCCGAAATTAGATCCCAACCGTCCGCCTCCCCTTACCCAATCAACGGCTCCTTCGATTTCCATCCGAGAATGACTCTCATTCGGCATCTTCTCCGACGCGAAAATCTCCCCTCCCCCTTTTCCTTTCTTTAGCTTCGATTCGATCCCATGACCGTCGGTTGTTGATCAGATCTCCGATCGTCCCTGCGGGTCGGCCCCGTTTCTGCCGATCGGGGAATCGATTACCCTAATCTTTCTCCCCAAGCCATGGACGGCAACAAGGATGATGCCCTCAAGTGCTTCCAGATCGGCAAGGAGGCCCTCGACCTCGGCGACCACCCCCGCGCAATCAAGTTCCTCTCCAAGGCCGCTCGCCTCGACCCCTCCCTCCCCGTTGGGGAATTCATCTCGCAGATCGACTCTGCGAACCCCACCCCCAAGGCCGATCGATCGGAGCCCGAACCCCCGCCTTCAGTCCGACGTCGTGCTCCCGCTGCAGCGACGGCAGCGGACCCGACTTCCGCGTCGTCGTCTGCTACTTTTACCGAGGAGCAAGTTTCGATTGTCCGGCAAATCAGGAAGAAAAAGGATTACTATGAGATTCTAGGGCTTGAGAGGAGCTGTTCGGTCGAGGACGTCCGGAAGTCGTACAGGAAGCTGTCCTTGAAGGTGCATCCTGACAAGAACCAGGCTCCTGGGGCCGACGAAGCATTTAAGCTTGTATCAAAGGCATTTCAGTGCCTTAGCAATGCCGAGAGCCGTAAGACGTACGATATCTCAGGGTCCGATGAGCCTGTTTACCACACTCGGGATGTGAGACGGTCCCATGGTGGCCAAGGATTCAATGGCTATTACGAGGCGGAATTCGATGCGGACGAGATTTTCAGGAACTTTTTCTTCGGTGGGATGCACCCGGCTACCACCACCTCGCAGTTTCGGGGTTTTAATTTCGGGGTTGGCGGTGGCGGGTTTCGCCAAGGGAATGCTGGAGATAATAATGGTACTGGAGGGTTCAATGCTAGGATGCTAATACAGCTTTTGCCGGTGATACTGATCCTGCTGTTGAACTTCTTGCCGTCATCGGATCCAGTTTACTCGCTGTCAAGGATCCACACCTATGAGTACAAGTACACAACGGCAAGAGGGGTGGACTATTACGTGAAATCTGGGAGTAGGTTCAGTGAGGATTATCCGGCGGGAAGTGCTAAGAGGGAGGCGATAGAAGGAAGGGTCGAGAGGGATTATGTGTCCGTACTCGCACAGAATTGTAGGATGGAGGTGCAGAGGAGGCAGTGGGGTTTCATTAGGGAGACGCCCTACTGCGATATGTTGCAGCGCTTTGAGGAGGCTAGCCGGGCTGCTTGATACCAGGTCCATAGCTGTTCCATCCGTTGCAGGTGTTGCTTGCTTGTTTTCCACGTGTGATGTGTGACTCCCTATCATCGGAGGATTGGATTTCACTCTTGTGAGCATCGAATCGTAGTATTTCAGCCATGGTGTAGTTTTTCTCTCGCAGTAACTAATCATCTTAGATAGCTGCTCTCAGTTATTCACAAAACTAGCCTGACGTTTCTTTGTCCCTCAATTCTTGTTTCTAGGTTGCTCATTGCCGACCCATTCAACTATTGCGGAATGCCTTATTACCCATTTTACCATGGAAGTTGGTTGCTACCCTCTCCAGAGGACTTTTGGTTGCCGGCTTAGAAAGGCTGCCAATGCAGATGGAGGATTATATTGTAGTTATAACATCACATGGTGCCCTTAAAACCTCATTGCATTACTTACAGACCTCTAAGTTAGCCATGTTATTTTACATCCCCTTTTGTTTTGGGGGAATTGTTTCGGTAAACCTGCTCTTAGCTTGGTGTTCTGTTTTGGAAGCTTTGAATTGAAGGAGGGGAAAAAAGATCTGCAAAACCTGTTTCGGACAAACAAAGGCCTACTGTTAGAAGTGGACTTTTCTTACCAGGCTTTGTATCAGATGGGCTTTTGTTTGGCCCTTTGATTGGACTTGCATCATACAATAATAAATTCACATCTTATCAAAACCCTAAGAGTACCAAATCGAAAAACCCTATTATATTCAGGAGGAGGCAGTCTCTGTCCAAGAACCAACACCCATGGTGATCGACCCTTCTTTCTTCATCGTACTTCCGTCGTCGATTGACTGAAAAAGATTCGATCTTTACCATTTATTTCTCCTCTTCCTCGTCTTGTGCAGACTGCCGAAGCCGTCAATCCCAAGGCTTACCCGCTCGCCAACGCTCAGCTCACCATTACTATCCTCGACCTCGTCCAGCAGGCTGCCAATTACAAGCAGCTCAAGAAGGGCGCCAATGAAGGTCCGTTTTGCTGTTGCTGCGCCAATGATCTCCATTTGTTTTTTTTTATTATTTGTAGTGTGGCAGCGATGGTAGTTTGCTGATGTGTTTTTGTGTGGTCCTGTTGGCAGCCACGAAGACTCTGAATAGGGGGATATCGGAGTTCGTGGTCATGGCCGCGGACACCGAGCCGCTCGAGATTCTGCTCCATCTTCCCTTGCTTGCTGAGGACAAGGTTTGACCTGCCAAGTACCGCTGCGAAATACTTCAGTTGGTTTTCGGTTCACTTTTTTACTGCTAGTTGTTTAACTATTGATGAAGATTTGATTTATTCCCATTTCTTTAAGTGCGTCAGCACTAACGTGTCTGCGAGATTAGTCATTCTTATTGACACTTTTAAAATTTTTGGAGGCAGGTACGATTGTCTTGAGTGACATTAATGATGGTTTGCATTGCTGCAGAATGTGCCCTATGTTTTTGTGCCTTCTAAACAAGCACTAGGCCGAGCATGTGGTGTAACAAGACCTGTCATTGCATGTTCGGTAACAACGAACGAGGGAAGTCAGTTGAAATCCCAAATACAGCAGCTTAAGGTAACATGAATTATGCCCAATATGATGTACGATTCCTTTAATGAGCATCATCCCTGATACTCCTTTCTTCCGCCGTAATGCAGGATGCCCTTGAGAAGCTCCTGATTTGAACAGTCCGATATGGTTGTGTAGGCTTTGATTGGAGCTTTAGGGTCTGGCTTTTAAGATATTGTATTGGAAACTGTTGCCAAGTGTGATCTTGATGATGATGGTGTTTCATGGATATGGATGTGGACTAAGTGATTCCTAATGTAATATCAACCGAAATCTTAAAAGAAGGGTGTATCCTAAGTTAGACACTCCACGGTTGAATATAAGTTGAGACAAAATCATTGTTAAGTTGCTTATATACTCGCTTTGGGCATGATTACAGCTTTGGCTCCATATATACATGCCTAATAAACAGGCAAGACAACTACTACTGATGAATACACATTCATCATCATAAATTGCATGCTGGGGCTTCCTCTTGAAGAACAAAATGCATCCCTTCCTGAGCATGATTTCTCCTGCATTCAAGCAATGAAACAACATGCCTAACCAGTTCCCCTGTATTAAAGCAATGCACTTGGGATTTTGGGCCAAAAGGAGTCATTTCATACCTCAGTATATGGTTGGGTTCCCAAGATGAAAGGAAACTAGATCGTGGCTAAGAACTTTGGTCCGCCTGTAATGATCACCGACGAACATCACAGCTGATGTTTGCAAACTCAGACGCTCACCCAGTTAGGGGTCGAACCTACGACTTTCTGCTTAGAAAACAGTTTCTTATCCCCTGGCTACAGGCGCTGTTGTGTGATGTTTGTTAAATATTAACATAAAACTAAAAAGTACTCTGAGAGGAAAGTTTCTATTCTATTAAGGTAAAGAAGATCAGATACTCTAGTAATTCCACAGGCAGAGATTACAGCCCTCATAAACCCGAACTTGGGGATATGCCTCAAATTCTTGATGGGACTTGCAGGGTATGTTCATCTGTCAAAAGGTATTCTTTGTATAACTAAAAAAGGTAAATGATATACTATTGCTTGCTTCTACAGAAACCATCTGCTCATCACTGGCTCACAGCAATGGCAGGGAAGGGGGGTTAATATTTGACTACTTGGCTTCCTGTTCAAGCACAGGTACCTTCTTATTCCAAGATTCCTCTGCCCCACTCGACTTCAGGGGAGGCAGCGAGAAGTGGCTGACTGTGGAGCTCCCACTCCTTATTTCCTTCAGGACCCTTAGGGCTGACAATGTGCTCTTCATGTACATGTTCTTCATCTGTTCTATCTCAGCTAGCTCCTTGGGGATCCGGATGCCGCCCTCATTGATCTCGCCAGGGGTGACGCCCACCGCATTACCAGCGGCAGAAGCGCTGGTCTCATCAGCCAGAGTAGCCTCGCCTGCCTCGGATGAAGAAGCAAGGATGTCTTTTGTGGGGAAAAGGTGGTCGAGCATTTTCTCACATTCCTTGATGAGCTTGCCGAGCACATCAGTGATGAAAAAGGGCTGTTGCAACACCACCTTCTGGATGAAGGGCATCCGAATAAGAGCACCAGTTCTCTTATCATACTTCTTCAGAATTTTCACCAGTCCTGTTGATCAAAACAGAGAAGTAAACACGAGTACCCAAATACTGGAATCAAAGATGACCCCCCAACTTGGGTGGATCACAGCTAATCCATATAGATGAATCAGAGACTAGGCCAAATTAAACAACGCATAGTAGGCTATGCATTGAACCAGCTGGCATAAGACAAAAGTACCTGTGTAGTTTAGAGCGCTGTAGTTCTCCAGCAAAACCATCTCACCATGGAAGTCTACAATCTCCTTCCGTATATTTATTATTTCGGTCGAATCCTTTGCCATGGCTAGCCTATCTTGCAACTCCTGCATTAACCAAAGTTCAGAAAGCCTTATTAGCCAGGCACTGCTGCGAATATCCATCATAATGTTCCTGCAGAAGGGGTAACCAAGGAACAGTGACCCGGAGCATGCGCTTCAAAATAAGACAAATCAACAAAGTAGGACCGCACACGTAGAAAACTACAGACAACTTTCTCCTAGACTTCAGCATCACCACCAACCCATGATGAATATATTCGAACAAAAAAGTTCCTGTCGTCCACGATAAGTCACCTGAAAGCATGCTTCCTATCTTTTTCCGCCAGAGGTATCTCAGAACCAAAAGGAAATGAATGAACAATATCATCAACGGCAACAGCAGAAAGCTCAAACCACGATCACAATCCATGCAAAGAAAATAGATCCCTCCTCCACATTGCCCTCAGTAGGCAGACAAGCCAAACAAACATCTTCTTGAAAACATCAAATCCCGAAAACAGGATAAAAAACCACGCGAATGCATCATCATCAACAACAACAAATCAGCCACCCTCACTTTCATTCACGCCATATCCGTGCATAGAACAGAATAGAGCATCCTAAAACAGACCGACCAACCCTAGATACCACACTCACGCCACATGATAAAACCCGAGTACACGCCAAGATCAGCAACGATCTGTCAGAGGAATGAACACCCGGCTATTATTTTACCTTAAGCCTGATGATGTACTCCTCCTCCTGCTCCACGAAGAAGGTGTTGAATTTATCCATCTCCTCCACCAACAAGCGAATAAACTCCATCTCCTCATTAGTCATCCCACCACCCTTCCCGACGACCGGATCCCCGCCCTCCCCGCCGCAGCCCTCCGGCCTCTTCCTCTTGAGGGACCTCTCGCCATCCCCAGCCACCTTGGGCTCGATGAGCTTCAGCCTCTTCTTGAGGTCCTTGTAGGACAGGAACTTGTCCCTCCACTCCGGCAGCGTCTCCTCGATCTGATTGCTCAGCGACTTTCCGAACTTCATCCTCTCCGCACAAAACCGCCTGAAAGGAATCCCGGGCAGGTCTCAAAATCGAAACTTCGGTGGAAAACGGGGGGGAAGGGAGAGGGAGGGAGGGAAGGAGAGGAGGGGGAGAGTATTTAATGGCAGGAAGGGGGGGGGGGGGGGGGGAATATTCGTTGGTTCTGTCCGGTTGGGAGAATATACCGACAGCATATCTTCTTACATGCCTTTTTAATTTATCTCTTTCAAAAATCTTATTTAATTTAATCTCTTCAAGTTTGAAGGATTTTATTACTTTGTTGGGGGTGGGTGGGATTTCCTTTACTTTGTTAGTTTCTTTAGTGGTTTAGTGGGGTGGCTCGAAAATGCATGGCTTGGACTTGAGATGTTGAGATTGCGACTTAAAGGGACAACTGGATTCTTAATAATCTAGGCGACTTATTTATATCTTCTTTATTAATTTTGGGTACACATATTTTTTTTACTTTTTCATCATTTCGACTCTTTATTTAGTACCGATAGATTTTAAGTGACATAATTAACCCCGTTAGGTTGAATAAATCGGAATATACTGACGTCAAAATATTAGGCAGTGAAGATTTTAGTAACCGACGTGACTGGTAGTGGTCCGTGAGTTTCATGCCATAAGGTAATTTTACGTTTTTCTCGTTGTTTCTCTCTTTATAATATTTAGTTAATATCCATGAATGTACATGATATTAACTTGTTCTTGATTGTGAGTTTGACAACACTGACAGTCAGAATGATTAAGTAGTGACGCTTTTTGTAACCGATGTGATTGGTAGAGGCCCATTGTTGTGAGGTAACCTTACTTTTTCATTACACTCTCTCGTATTAATTTTAGTTAATATTGATGAATTTATATGGCATTTAGGTCGATTTGAAATGGTCTTTTAGTAACCGGTGTGGTTGGTAGAGAGACTCACGACTATCACGTAGTGAGGTAACCTCATCATCCTTTCTTATTAATTTGTAGTTATTATCGATGAATATACATGACATTAACTCGATCTTAAATCATAAATTTGACAATACCGACTTTATGACAATTAGTAGTAGTGAGGCTTCCAGTAACGTCTAACGTGGTTGGTAAAGGCCGACGACTATCATCATCATATGAGAGGTAAGCTCACATTTTTCTCTTTGTTCCCTCTTATCAATCTTTAATTAATATCAAAATATGTACATGACATTCAATCGTAAGTTTGACGACATTTACACCAAGTTTGGTTGAAGGGAATAACAATTCACCGAATATGCTAGAAGTTCCTATATTAGAAAACTTATTTACACGAATGACATCACATGTGCTGAGCAGCAGAAGATTTGGGTTGAAAGTGCCACATGGAAATTTAATTTTTTTTTATTCATGTTGTTAGGGAATAATTGATAAGTCTTTTTTAGATTTTTTTTGACTTTGTTAAAGTTAACTGAATTTTAATGGTAGGTTGTTATTACTTGGTCGATGCTGGCTATACAAATTGTGAGGGATTTCTTGCCCCATATAGGGGCCAAAGGTATCATTTGAATGAATGGAGTGAAGGTTATCAACCACGGACTTTTCAAGAATTTTTCAACATGAAGCATGCAGCTGCTCGCAATGTTATAGAGCGATGTTTTGGCATGCTTAAGCTGCGTTGGACAATTCTGAGAAGTCCATCATTTTATCCAGTAACGACACATAATCGTGTCATCTTTGCATGTTGTCTACTTCACTATTTCATTCGAAAGGAGATAACGCTTGATCCTATTGAGGAGGACTTAGAAGAGGTGGAACATGACTTTCAAATTCATGACAACAATATTACTATGATTGGGACAAGTGAGGCTTGAACCAATATGAGAGATCATCTAGCAAATAGAATGTTCACGGCAATCATCTACTAGTAGAGTTCCTTGATTTACCTTTGCTTGTAATGATCACTTCTTTACATTACATTTTTAGTTTGTGGGTATCATTTTAGACTTTTACATATTGAATATTTGTTATATTTATATTATGATGCACAAGTCACTTGTTATTAAAATTTAACATATTATTGTGAGGATTCTCCATTACATATCTATTTCTTTTGAAAAGAATGACAGGAGGAAGGGTATCTTCTCATTCGGAGTCACAAGATAGAGCTTCTAAGAGAAAATGGACCCAGTTGAAGATTCAATACTAATATCTTGTATGGTTGATTTATATAATTTAGGGACATATGGAGCTGACACGGGGTTTAGGAGTGGCTAATCTCTTTGAGTTAGAACGAATACTTGTAAAAGTATTAGTTGATACTAGCTTAAAGGCTAAGCCTCATATCGAGTCCAGAATCAGGACCTTGAAGAAGGATTGGAGCATTCTTTATGATTTATCCAAGTTTGATAGTGGCTTTGGATGGGATTCTGAGAGGAATATGCCGATTGCAAGTGATAAAGTTTGGAATGAATATACAAAGGTACTTCAAAGCTTATTACTCATTACAAATCATTTGATTGAACTTCATTTGCTTAATGAATTAGTCAATTGAGTAATACGAGATAGTTTTCATCTTTCAGGTACATAAGGAAGCTACCGGCTTTCGATATCGTAGCTTTCCTTATTATCAAGAAATGTCCATGATATATGGAAAAGATCGTACTACGGGAAAAGATGGACAAATGCTTGAAGAACTACTAGTTGACATTTCTGTCCAGAAAAATCAATCTCAGTTGGGAGATGGAATGCAAGACTCCACAAAAATTGTCATGACAGATGGAAACACAGAACATGAGGATATGATGCATAATGCATCGGTGGGTAAACAAAGTGGTGAAACTACTTCAAGAAAAAAGAAGAGGAAAATTGAATCATCTAGCATTGAAGCATTTACTGATGCAGCAAAGTTGGTTGGACGTGACATAAAGGAAGCTAGTGAAAGATTGAGCAGAAGCATTAAGGTAGATTCTTTTCTCATTCAATGTCAAAAGTTATATGGCATTTTATCTGAGATAGAAGGCATTATGTTTGAGGAGATAAGACTTGCTTTACAAGAGATGCCAAAACAAGCTTATCAAATGGTGATTCTTTTTAGTCTTCTTTCAAACCAACGACTTGCATATGTGAAGGATGTCCTTAAATAACTACAGAGGTGTTTTGGTAAGATTTGATATTAACTTTTGAGTGATTACTATTTCTTAGTTTGGAAGATATAACTTCTCTTTTTCGTTTTGGTATATTCATTATTTGTATCTTTGAAGTATAGTAGGTTTGAGATGTATTTGCGGTACTAATTTATTTTCTCATGTGAATGATGAGTTTGTAATATTGTAATTTTCTTTTAGGATTTTGACACCAACATGGAGTACATGAAGCTAAAGGCATTGCTGATTAGATATATGGATGAATATATCAAAAGAGTTGTAATGTAGTTGACTAAATAACTTTAACTAGTAGTTAGTTTAGCTAGTTTGAAGAAGGATATTTTAGTCTTTGACAATATATTCATTGTTTAATCATTCGTTCAACCAAACAAAAGAATATGCTTTTATAAGAATTAATATGCTATTCCATTCATGATGAATCGCCATTCCATTCCGCGAAATAACTATTCAACGAACCAAACATGACATTAGGTCACGATGCTTCCCATAACTCACGTGATTGGTAGATGCCCCCACGAATATCATACCTATAGGCGTGCTTGATGAGTAAGCTTTTTCACAAAATAATATCGACATTAAATTTATGTTTAAGATTTTACATATTTTTAAACATGATTTCCAATACAAGAAATGAAGTAAAAGGAAATGTGTGATATTTATACGTATCTCATACAAAGAAAGCATTAGTTCAAAACATGTCCAATATTTGGAAAGAAAAAAATTAAAAGAATTATCATCCTCTGTGGGTAAATTTAATCCTAATGTTGCTTAAAAAGGGAAGAACAATGAATTAAGATTATAATTATTGTAATCAGAAAAATAAAAAAGGAGCCGGCTACGACTTCACGGCAGAAGGAGCCGAGCCGAATCGCAGCCCTCCACCCTCGGACTTCGGGGGAGTGGCGGCGTTATCCAGAACAGGAGGAGATTCCTAGGAATATCCTGGTCAGGACAACCTCTTTTTTCCACTTCACGCACTTACTTCTCAGTCTCACCTCGTACCAAACCCAAACACAACTAACTACTCCCCCTTTCGACCTGGGTATACCCGCCACTTGTTGGGCCTAAAGCCCATGATATTCTACGGGCCCATCTTGTTAGGGCTGGGCCTCGTGCCTTGCCCCCTCCATCAACCGCCATTCAACTGTCAAAACTAACTACCAGTCAGTCTTGCTCGGCTGTGCCCAGTTCCTGTCCCCCAAACGTTAGTCACGGAGATCCCAGGTCGGTCGCACACTCCTCCCCCCCCAACCCTTTCTCCACCCGCGAATGCCGACCCACGATGCCCAGGGACAGGACGAAACCCCACGACAGGCAGAGGAAGAACTTCCCCGACAGGCTTGGTAGCCTGGTCCTAGGCTCCGGGTTGGAAGAGACCTTTGGTTCCGACATCGGGAAGGAGCTCGACACCTTCCAGCCCCACGGATTCGGGTCGGACAGGGAGGGCCTCGGGGATTGGGTGGACGAGGGGGATAGGGATGTGGACGGGGTGGTGGGTGACGGGGGAGAAGGTTGCCTTGGGGATCGGGAGGTGATTGGGACGAGCGGGTCGGACCGGGTGTCGGTTTTGGAGGTCATCGCTGCCGATGAGAAAAGGTCCGATCTTGAGTATGAGGTGAGGAGTGGCTGCCGAGTGATGTTTTTGCTGGATAGTTTTGTCGTGTGGTGATGATGTCAAGTTTGTGTTCGAGCTGGGGTTGAGATGAAAAGGGGCTGATAATCTGTTGCCTGTTAATGTTACGCGTGATCGATTAAGGTTTTGGTTTTGTGATTCTATTTTGGTAATGCAGTTGTCTCAGGAAGAGATAAACTTGGAGAAGTTACAAAGAATTGCCAGCAAGGGACTGCCCGACGGGGATGGCTCTCGGGCAAGGGTTTGGAAGGTTAGAATAGAGTTTGTCGAGCTCTCCAGCGCCATATCAGTTCTGTATACTCGGACATCCTACTGATTACTTGCTTTTCGTCCAAGTAGCTTCTCCTCGGATATTTGCCGCCATCTCGCAACTTATGGGATAAAGAATTAGCTGAGAACAGACAGAAGTATGCTAAGCTTAAAGAAGAGCTTCTTATCAGTCCTGTAAGCAAAATTTCTCCCTGTTCAAAGCTAGTCTTGTCGGAAAGTTATTCAAAAACTTGCTTTATTTATTTTTTACAAATGACCAACCATCTAGAAATGATAAAAGGTCTTGTTTCTAGGCAGTCAGAATCCGCTAGGAGAAGAATTGAGGGTTTTTGTTCCTTCGAGCAAGAATCGGATAGTGGGGAATCTGATGGCCCCCTCCAACGGCGTGAAATCTCTCAAGAGGATCATCCTCTCAGCCTTGGTAAAGCCAGTGTTTGGCATCAGTTTTTTCAGGTAATGTGCTCTCTCCTTGGTTTCGTATTGCTTCAACTTGTTATTTTTGCTGCGAATGTGAGACAACATATTCTTATAGAACACCGAGATAATGGATCAAATAGACCGCGACTTGCAGCGCACACACCCTGATATGAAGTTCTTTTCTGGAGAAACGCCGACCAGCAGAAAACACAGGGTACCTCTACCAAAGAATTCTCCTTCCATTTGGGCAATCGTTTTTTCAAGGATCAGCTATTCATTGATTCCTGTTCCTGCAGGCAGCAATGCGAAACATCCTTCTACTATTTGCGAAGCTGAACCCAGCAATCCGATATGTACAGGGCATGAATGAAGTCTTGGCACCACTGTATTACGTGTTTAGTACAGACATCAACGAGCAAAATGCTGTAAGAGTTCAAAGTCGCTTTTTCTGCTTCTATCTTATTCATGTATGTATAAACATAAAGAGTCTATACCAGAAACTGCAACAAGACGTCTATACCAGAAACTGCAACAAGACGAGAAACATAGTAGGGCAGGGAGCTACTCGACTCGTTTTTATAGTTTACACGACTGTATTATCTGTCACGGTGTTTATTTCTACTTTTCACTATGATCCTGGGGGGATCTCCTGCAATTGATCTGCATGGTGTCATTCCGTGGGGTGATCTTGCTGCCTCTAGGAGCTAGCGCTGGTCTAGAAGTTTCATGTCCATAATGGTTTGCAGGCAAATGCAGAAGCTGATAGTTTTGCTTGTTTCGTTCGTCTGTTGAGCGACTCCGTGGACCACTTCTGTCAACAGTTGGACAATAGTGCCGTTGGTATATTGTCTACTCTCTCCCGCTTGTCTGAGCTACTTAGAGCCAATGACGAGGAACTGTGGCGTCATCTTGAGTTCACTACAAAGGTATCTTGGACGACCATTTTAGTTGTTAAAAATTGATGATTTGCTGCTGTCATTCTTTCTAGTGAACTTGCCGGTCACATCCGACTTTCAGGTAAAGCCGCAGTTCTATGCATTTCGATGGATTACATTGCTACTGACACAAGAATTCGACTTCAAGTCCATCTTGAGAATATGGGATTCCTTCCTGGGTAACCCTTTTGGTGTCCAGGTACTTCACCTTTTCTGCAGGCTCAATGCTCATCCTTGCCCACTCTGTTAACTGATGGGAAACAATCTTCCACGGCTGGTTCAGGACATGCTGCTGCGTGTATGTTGTGCAATGTTACTCTGCATCAAGAGCCAACTACTCAGTGGAGACTTCATCGCCAACTTGAAGCTCCTTCAGCACTACCCGGAGATCAACATAGAACACTTGCTTCAGGTGGCCATGGATCTGACCCCCGACACATCATCCTATCGCGTATGGCTGTGAAACTGTTAAAGCTTTCCTAACATGGTATGAGAAAGTGGGTCTTCTCTCTTTCACCAAAATCACATTTAGAAATGCTACAGGGGGGTCAAATTTGACTGGACCAAAACATTTTCAGTCTCCTTCCGCAACAAGAAACTGACATCATCCCAACTCCCAACCAACCTTTTCCCAGCTCTCTTTATCGTTTTCTTGGACTCTGCAGAACAGACCAAAGCACATAAAAATAAAGGTCCACATGGTTTGCTTTTCTGGCTTACACAACTCAAACATCATGTTCATCCACCAACCCCAACCGAATTCAATTCCCTCACTTGCTTCCAATAAAGTTAAAAACTCCCACCAATTATTTCCTCCCACCTTTCTCTACTTTAACCAAATGATTAATCCCAATCCCTACAATTTTAACACTAGTCTCTCCTGACCCAGAACACCGTATCATGGTCTGGTAGTTTTTCCATCTGCTAGGAAAGCTCAACAGGGAAGACCAACGGCACCCACACTCCCCATGTCTCCTATGCTGACCACACAGGCTGTGGTCCTAGCAACCACCGCGGCCATGGCGGTCTCTGGAACAGTTTTCCTCCTTGCTCTCCACCTTCACCAGAAGACCCCTCCTGGCAAATCCCGGTTCCTCCACTCCTGCTTCTCCTCGAATATCTCAGGAACCAAGGAGGTTCCCAATGAGGGGACCAGAAGCAGGGGAGAGAAACAGAGCAGTGGTACAAACAGGAGGAAGAAAAACAAGAGGGTGCGCTTCTTGGATGGCGTCACCGTCATGGATCGAGCTGAGCATGGGAACAACGGCTTTGAGAGGCGGCGTGGCGTCATCACGAACGCAACCGACAAGAACTCTTGTTCTCATCCCGACTCGTCATCGGCAACGGCGACGACAGCAGCAGCAGCAACCTCTGAAGGCAGGGATAACAGGGGAATGCCTGCGAACAGGAAGGCCCTCTATAATGGCATCCTCAGGGATCGCCTCATCCAGAGGGTGGCCTATTCCTACTAGTCTTGGAAAACATGGGTTTTTTTTTAACCTTTACTTTTTTAAAAAAATTCTTAGGTTTCTTTTCCTGGTGTCCGGATTATAACAGGTAAGAGAAAAGGATCGCTATCTTCACTTTATTCCAGTATATTCCGGTAAATATTCTTCCTCCCCTTTGTTAATATGGCGAATAGGACTTGGTACTATCCTTATCTCTTTGTATTTAGACTAAAAATATCTGGAACAGTACTAACTATTATCAGTTACTGAAGTAGAGGGTGCTGTAATAAAATTTAGGTTTTATATGATCTAAAGCCTGTTGGGAAAAGAGGCCGGGCCAAATGCTTATAAAGAGTCGAAACCTTCACCTAATTATTAGCTTTTAGGTATTATGGTATCGAGGATGTCTCTCCAAATAAAGATGCGACGTATGATCGAGGCCTGAGCCTGTAATACCCCAAGTTTTCCAACAAATATTTTTCTTTTAAGATTTTCCAAATAAAATCTAATCACAGACCATCTCCTAATCACATTTAAATCTCTTGAGATTTTTGCATCATAAATTACTCACCTTATCAAGATTCAATCCCCGCAATCACTCCCCCAAACAAATATCACATTCCCCACTAAAATAATATATCTTACATTAATCCGAAGGATCTCTGATATCCTTCTGATTCCTAGGAGTCAAAGCCTCCCGATCCCCTTTCAGAAAAGGATCAGACCTTCAGACAATTAGACGTCTCACCCTAGACGCTCCACCCCTTCGGACAATTCTCGAAGACAAATTCCTCCACATACAACCGGAGGCCAACTTCTCCCAACGTACACACAGAAACCGGAGCCAAGGGCTCCTCCTCTCCAGTGGTGACGAGCCAAAGCCTTCCGACCAGCCTACCAGCAGACACCCTCCCGGCGTCGTTCATCCTCCTCGAGCCACCCCGGGCCGAGGTAACCCCTCGGTGAGACTTCCTCTCACTCTACTAACTCCAGCATGCTTCTACCATTTTCGATATGCTGACTCTGTCGTTCTCTTTCTTCTTTGGACACCACACACACCATGGGGTGAAGAACGAGCCTTCGGACAAGATCATAACAGCCGAAGTTACAGACAAGGGTCAGCCGGCGCGCGACCTTCCTCCGGTATTAGATCACGACGGAAAAATGTCGTAATCATTTAAACTCCTCTCTAAACGCATTTTCATATGTCTATTAGACCTCAAATCTTTCACAGTAGCTTTTGAGGTCGATTTTACGTTCATTTGTGGCACGGAAGTGTCGGAATATCTCCCGGCCTTCTATTTCAATTGTTTTCTGCGGGAATGCCTCAAAAAGCTAGTTTTTTCGAAGAGGTTACGGATGTTTTCGAACCTCAAACCCAAAGGTCAAATGATCTAAAATGAGTAATGATCTTGGGGATATTTTTTTTTTAATTTTTGGTTGATTGAGGGTCAGGTTATTCCTCCCGAAACGGCCGCCACTTTCATTGGCCGCAGCAAGACAGGCTGTTGCATTATCGTTTCCAGGGAAGTTTCGAGAGATCTAACCGTTGGATCTTGCTCAAATTTTTCGGAGATAAACTAGACTTCAAAATGGTTTTATAAATATATATATCAACCGTTGAAGTTTCTAGCATAATACGAAACAATCTCATGAACAAACTATATATTCAGTAAAGTCTGCTGAATGTTGCAATCCGTTTCTTTATGTAATAACGGCAGATCCGACCATTAGACCATCGCAAAATTTTGTAGATATGTTCTTCATTTCATCACGATAATTTTCATATAGTATTTACATTTTTGCGTTTCGAGGATGTAAAGTTTTCCATTTTTCTTCCCCGAACTTTATCCGGCCGAAGTCTGACTGAATCTACAAAATGGTCTGACATTTTATACATGTATATCTTACGATCCAACCGTTGGATCCATGTGAAATTTTTCACACATATTCGTCATAGCTTTACCTTTCTGTGAAATTTTTTTGCACTCCGATCGGAGATTCGAGGACCAAGATATGATAGGAAAAACTCCGTCTGTGCAAACTGTTCCGCTTTTCTGGATAGCCAGTTTGGTTCCTTGATCTTGAGAGATTGTACCGTTAGATTTTCATAAAATTTGACATGCAAACTCATCATTAAGTTTCAAATCTGTTGGTTCAAATTTTGATTGAATGGGACAATCGTAGCCAAAGTTATAATCCGTTTTCTGTATTGTGCGCAATCTGTGTTCGTTGTGATTCGTGATTGCGTAACTCTTTGTAATATGATTAGATTACATTATGTTTGATGAACATGATCATCGTTTATTTACGTAAAACATATGTGAAATCCTGCGCTCTACTATATCGCATAACTTACACTTCGTCTTTTGGTCTATGCATGTACAACGGACGCACAAATTTCGAAGTCCCGGCCCAAGCCTCTCGAAGGATTGTTGAAGGCGCGTGAATCTTTCCGCGCATAAAAACGCGGTGTCAAGACCATCAAGCGGCTCCAACCGCCACATGAGGTAAAAGGGGAGGTATGGGCCTCCCCGAAAAAAATAGAAAATCCACTTGTAACAGGCCGTGGGCCCAAGTGCATAGGCCCACGGTCACCATTCTCCCCGCCCCCTTTGATCTCAATAATTATCTGTGCTTGGCCGCATACCTTAGGCTCATAGGCTTATCGTCGCATGTTGTTTGCCAAACACACATGAGTTCGGGCCCAAAAAGCCCGAATCGGGTCCAACGCCCGTAAAACATTAACATGAGTCCGGAATCATGCCCGGATCGGGTCCAACACCCGTTAACAAAGAACAAACTTTTGGAGCAAACGTCACCTTTTCGCATGTTTAAATGTAAGAGTTAGTAATTAGGAATCCCCGAATCTACTCTGGTTTTTCGACTTAAACTAAGCTTTTAAAATTAAGTCGGTGGCGACTCCGTATAGTTTACCTAGGTTAAACAACAACAACCTTTTTACGGAGCCATTTTGGATGAGGAACGAACGACACGAGCCGCTCCCGATTTCTCCCGAAAGTTCCTCCTTCGGATCATGCTATGCCTGTCGCCCGCCGCCTCTTAGGAAAACAGAGACAGTTGGCGAGGGCCCGAGCAGGCCCAGTTAGGAACCCAGGGAGGGATCACCCAATTCCCTTCTGCATCGTCCGATGCCCGAGTCGTGACGTCGACCGGTTGTGCCTTGGGGAGCGGGCCCGGATCCTCGTATTGTCCGAACCGCCACGTGCGTGCTAGGCCGAAAAGCGCGCGTACAGGGCCAAATGCGTGTAAAGGTTGCAGCCAATGATCAAGCCACTAAGCAGTCTGACCCTCAAGAATACGACCATCGTGATTGCAGCCACTCTGCCTCGGATTCAATAACCGACTTAGGATTTAAGATCATGAGCACGCTTGTCAGGTCACCGTTGGTCAGTCCCAGGAGGAACGTCAAGATCGTGACCGTGGCTTCGCTCCTTATCCACCTCGGTCCATGCATGCTAACTTGAAGAGCAAGTAGAACTTCCATCGGGGTTCGTGGAGTATCGTCTCATGACGGGTAACTTACCCAGCAGGTTGCAGCAGGTGATACAAATGCATAAGATGAAGGTGCTTACAATAAAGAAGTGGGTGCTCAAGCAAAGAGTGACATGAAATTCAACATTGAAATGTCGAAAGCAAAATGATGCACCTGACGAGGGCGTTCCTGCAAAAACGGCCTGCATGTAATCCATTGGCAATCTCCCCGCATATCCTACCATCCAATCAATAATTAGACTGTGAATTAGATTGAACTTGACTAACAGGGTATTCACCTTGTAAGAGAATCTAAATCTAATGCTTTAAAAAGATACATATCTCTCTCTTCTCAAACATAGAGCTTATATCCGGTTGGACACTTGGATATGGTGGGTGAATCTTCCATTTTCCAACATGAATGGATGCGTACGGTAAGTTTTGATCCAAAATCTCTTTAAGCAAATTCAAACTCTTTATCACTTAACCGATCGGACCCCTTCTATTCATTTGGGCCTTAAGACCCTGACGTGACTGAGATTTTTCCTCCGGTCATGTTGTGTGAGCCTGTGGTCAATAATTGGGGGCTTCTCCCCGTATGTGTGTCAAACAAAAAGAACCACAACCCTCATCTCCATCAAGGTCAAGTCATCGACAGGTGGCTGGAGGGACGTAGGACAACACAAATATTGGGAAAGGGTGTGGTGACTCGGTCGACTTCTTACAACATTAAATAAAGTTTTGTAGCTAGGGAGAATGAACGACCAAATGATAAGATGTACAACTAATTTGCCAGGGTGTTGACATGATAAGCTATTTTGGGCCTACTCTCTGACGATCTAAAGCCCACGAGAGGAATGTAAAGGATGAGGAAGGATGTGGTGCTCGCGTCAAGTCTACAGCCCACGTCTGCACAGGTCACACATCTTAAAAGACGGTTTGTTGACTCCGAGATCCACGGAGTATACAACCCACGTCTGCACAGGTCGCACGTCTTAAAAGACAGTTTGTTGACTCCGAGATCCACGAAAGGTAGTTTATATTGGGAGGATCTTCGGGAAACGTGACAGACATCCTGGACTCATAAATCGAATATAAAAGGAAGAAGATCTTCCTCGAAAAAGATCATGACCAAGCAGCCAAACAGAAGCTTTGCATTGCTCGTCACCCCTTAGATTTTAGTTAGGTAGAAACCCCGGCTTAGGCGAACTCGCAAGGGTTCTTTGGTCTTCGCCTCTACCACCAGAGTGAGCAACTGTAGTTATGGTAGCCAATTTCCGCTAGCATTCCACCGTCGGGACGAGCAACCGTATTTCCGACAGCCAATCTTCGCCTTCCTCCCACCGTCAGGACGAGCAATCATAGTCCCGGCAACCAATTCCGCCTTCGTTCCGCCACCAGGGTGAGCAACCGTAGCCTTGGTATCCACATCCGCTACCACTTTCGGCCACACTCCGTCCTCCAAGCCCCAGCAAACAGTTTTCACCACCTAGGATCGCAAGTCTACAACCCCTCGTCATCAAGTCTACGACGTCCCGTCCAATTTCACAAGTCCACAGCGCCCCGTCATCAAGTCTACGACGTCACCATCGTCCAATTTTGCAAGCCCGCGGTGTCCAGCAGCAAGTCAACGACGCTACTACCGTCCTAATACACCAGCCTGTGGCGCCCAGCTGCAAGTCTACGACACTACCGCCTAAATTCACAAGCTGCACCGCCCAACAGCGAGTCTACAACGTCGCACCATCGTCCTTACTTTATTTTTCATGGCTGTAAGCATTTTATTCTTATTGTAAGTTCATTCATTTAACTCAATCTATTTCTTTTACTTACTGGCGACCACATCTAACGACCCTGTGAGTATTATTGCCAAATATTTCCGACGTGATCCGTTTCTACGCGAACACGTTTTTGGCGACCACAGTGGGAGAAAGAGACAATTTAAAGTCCACAGATGCCAAAAAGTACCAGGAGTGGAGCTAATCGCGACCCTCCACCTCCATTAGATGGAGATGGTCAGTTTATAGCAGGAGACGTAAATGTCGAGACTGCGACTCTAGGAAGCCAAGAAACAACAAATCAACCCGATTACGGGGTACATACCCCTTCTGAGTTCATATCCAGGCTTGAGTTCCATAAAGAGTTCAATGATATGAGGAACCTGGTAAACAGACATATCACTGGATTACAAGATAATATAACTCAGATTCTGGAGCAACTCAGCTCTTTAAATAGTCCAAACGCCATCGCAAAGCCAAATGCCCCTGTAGACAGGGAGAATTGTTTTATGGGAGATGCTCGACGCGCAGAGAGGCGCAATATGTCGTTCCAAGAGGATGAGCCCTGGAGCGGTGCTAATCAGCACGCTACGGAGGCTTGTAATAGGGACAGGATGTCCCCCTCGAGGCCTACTTCCTCCCGATTTCCCACATCTTGGAGGTCAAACGCTGTGTATGCAGTGAACCCGGTAGATGATGACGGTGAAGCGCGGGGTGAAACAAATAGATATACAAGTGGCATACCCCCTCACCGACCTGGTAAAGCACCTGTAGAGGAGATACCGTCAGGGGAAGCTCCGGTTATGGGAGGTCTACCTCGGGCAGAAAGTTTCTACACGAATGTCTCAGTAAATCCCCAACCATCTCGGGTCACCGGAAGAATGCCTTATCCCCCAGAGAAAACGAACCAAGACTATGCGCGAGAACAATTTGATCATTTAGCCCCACAAAATTTGAGGGAAACAATCGCTCAAGTCTTGGAACAGATGGTGCCTGGAGCTGTCAGGTAGGACGATCATTGTCTATACAGGAGTCCGTACCCTGCCTACATCGACAGAGACTTTCCCCTGCCTAAGGGATACAGAGTACCCGACTTCACCCGTTTTTCAAGGGAAGATGAGATGACGCCTATAGAACATGTAGCCCGGTTCACCCATTAAGCTGGAGATGCTGCAGCCAATGACTTTTGGAACCTGAAATTATTCCCGAACTCACTCACGGGAGATGCTTTCACATGGTATGTGAGTTTGCCTCCCGGGTCAGTAACATCATGGGCGGAAATGCAGTCTTTCTTCATGAAAGCATTTGCTCGATTAGACACACCCATGTCAATCTTCGAGGTGATGCGACTTAGACAGGCCGCCGGGGAACACCCAGGACAGTTCCTTATGTGTTTGCGAAAAGCGCTTCTCCGTTGTAGACCTGCAATTCCTGAAAGGGACCAGTTGATGATCGCGTTAAACGCGTTGTCTATGCCTTTCAAGAAGAAGCTACAAAGGGAAATGTTCAATGATCTTTATGACTTGGCCAAGAGGGCGACCGAATATCATCAGTTGTTGATGGAGGAAGCCTAGTCTAAGCACGCATATCAGTTGGAAACCTTTGAAGTAGACATGGCCGAGTTCATGAAAGGCGAAGCAACGCTTTGCGAGCCATTAACTAGGAAAAATTCAAAAGCGAAAGCATCTCAGAAATCAGGCGAAGAAAGAAAGTACTCTTTCGATGTAGACAAGGCAGATGCAATTTTCGACTGGCTTTTCCAATGAAAACGGATTAAGCTAAAATTGGGTCATAGGGCCCCTCAGCCGGAAAGAGAGAAAACTAGGAATTATTGCAAGTTGCATGGTTCGTTCACACATACGACCAGGGATTGTTTATCATTTAGGAACATAATCCAAGACCTCATAGAGTCAAAAGAGTTATTCTTCCCTTAAGTAGATGAAGTCACTATGGTCGACGACAAGCCTTTTGACGATGAAATCGCCATTCATATGTTTGATGTTTCTGATGTAGACATCAATATCATTGAGACTAATACTGATTTTTCCCTACAGGACGTAAAGATCCCCGGGGAGACCATGATAGCGAATGCCCTTTTTCGCCGCTTAGCCGACAAAGGTGTAGTCACCTGCCCAGTCAAGGAAGTGGCGTCCAACCTCTGTTGTTGGCATATGGACGACACGCACACCACTGTTAGGTGCAACACTTTTAGAAAGTATCTGCAAAACAATCAGGAGGATGTCTGGTATGACTTGACTCCGCTTGAGAAAGTGGTAATGGGAATAGTCTCCCCTAGTTCGCGAAGTGCCTCTAATAACTTGCAGAGGAGGTTCAGGAGCTCTCCAAGCGTGGAGCGCAGGCCAGCTATCCGAGGAGGAAGGGGTAGCCCCCATGGTCGAGGCAGAGTACCCGAACAACAGCTCCGCACTTTGGAGCGTCCCAAACGACATCTGGAATTTAATGACCCGTCCGTCCAACAAGGGGCAAAGTTAGGACTGGAGAAAAACGGTCACACTGGCGAGACCTGCCCGGGAGCTGTAGCAGGGGACCTCCTTGACAGAACTCAGCAAGTCGAAAGATCACAGGAGACGGGGGTCAAGCCAAGATATGGAACGCCTAAACTAGACATCCAGGCTCTTCGGACAGGACCACCAATAGCTCAGTTCCTTGATGAAAGGATGCTATGTCAGAAATGCAAGCTAATATCTCAGAACAGGATCCTGATTACTCAACTCTGCACCCCGTGTTGTGTCAACTATTTCCTCAAACTTGTAGACCTATCGTCAAATGGGGAGATCATGATCAAACCTGCTCACTCTGTAACTACAGGTACTTGTGAAACTAACAATTATCCAAAAACGCAATAGGTACCAACGCGGACAGCAGTGGGATATGATCTGCTCGCTGGATACTTTGTCGAGGTATGTCAATCTTTCTCTGGTTCTAAGAAATCAAGGATAATCAAAGCGGTTAACCCCTCGAAACATTGGCAGAAAGCTATTGGAAAAATTTTTTTATCACCAAGGGCTCGAAAAAGAAGGGACAGACGTCTAAATCATGTCGCTAAAAGGCCCAGATCTACCTTCTCGGGGGCCGCTGTACCTGCCAAAGTGTATACGAAGGAATTGAATACTGAGGCAGAGCATGTCGAGTCTACGGACCATTTAGAAGGGCCTGGTTCGAGTTTTGATTACACCCCTCTTTAGAGTGAAATCCTAAGTGATGCTGATGGCAAAAAGAAGCCAATTGTGAGCTGTAACACTCTCACCTTGCCTGTAGACTTCGCCAATAATCGGAAAGTGGAAACCGTAAGAGGTAAGGTACCTCTTCCTTGTTCACCAGTTTATCCGACAGGTTTTCCACTTCATTGGTTGAAGAAACCAGCTGACAGCATGAAGCAACACATGCATTCTTTGTATATCATCGCTACCTTTGATGGTACCGTGGTGAGTCGGGTCCTTGTAGACAATGGAGCAACGATAAACATGCTTCCACTATCCAGGTTCAAAATGCTTGGATACAAACCTCACGACTTGGTTAAAACTAATGTTGTCGTGAGAGGTTTTAATGGTAGGAAATCTGAATGTTTATGGGTCTTCTCTGTGCACCTAGAGGTGGGTCGCCAGGGAAAGGAAACTGCTTTCTTCGTAATAGACATAATTCCTACTTTTAATACTTTGTTGGGCCGCGATTGGCTCCATAAGGCTGCAGCCATCCCATCTACATTGCATAGAGAATTGATGTTATGGCTTGATTCTGAAGTTGAGATTATTAAGGCTGATGAATACTCTTGTTGTGACAAAGGTATCTTGCATGCAGAAATGAGCAAGACTATCAAGGATCTTATGCTGGAGCAACGATATAAGCTGGGCGACCCTACTGTAGGTCCTCTTGGTCAACCATATGGAAAATTTGATTATATTATGGATTACGGGACATCACACCCCAAGCCGCAGACGGACCAAGTCGCCCCATGAGGATGGGGAGATGAGCTCACTGCAAAGAATATAGAAGAAGTCCTGCAAGAGATCAATTCGGGCGAAAACCCCGTAAGGAGAGATGCGAACGACCAAAAAGATAACAAAGGTGGTAAAGGAGAAGTCTGAAGAGCCAGCAGAACGCTGTCACAGAGTTGGATCCCGATAGACTCCTAAAGGAAGGGACTTATGGACCAGAGTGAAAAAGGAAATGAAGCGGTCGCCGATGTCCTTCTACGACTCCAAGTCTACCAGGGGAATCATTGCCGTAGACAACCTCTCTCTTGGCTCTCAATAAATTCAGAAGCGCTTAGAGCGCCCGATGCTTGTAATAAGCTTGTGTCTACCGATTTAGGTGGAACCGAGGGCCGCGAGTCCTTGATGACGCCGTGTGATCCATTAATTAGTGTCATTTTGGGAAGCGAGACTTCTCATAGGGTTCTTTTCATTAGTTCTTCAGTTAATAAAGAACTTTTTGATGCGATTAGAGGAGTACTTGAAGAATTTAAGGACTGTTTCGCCTGGGATTATACTGAGATGCCAGGGTTAGATCGTAGACTAGTGGAACACACTCTTCCTATCAAGAAAGATTTTAAGCCTGTGCAACAAGCTCCAAGGCGCATGACTAGGGAAGTAACACAGTTAGTCTTTGAGGAAGTTAAGAAGCTTTTTCGAGCAGGGTATATAAGGACGTCGCATTATACGGAGTGGATTTCTAGTATCGTATCCGTATTGAAAAAGAACGGCAAAATCAGAGTCTATATAGACTTTAGAGATTTGAACCGCGCTACTCCAAAAGATGAGTATCACATGCCTGTTGCGGATGATCTTATAGACAAGATAGCAGGGCATCAGGTTATGTCATTCATGAACGGTTTCTCCGGTTATAACTAAATCTTTATCGCAGAGGAGGATATACATAAAACATCATTCAGATGTCCCTTAGGAATTTTCGAATGGGTAGTAATGCCATTTGGACTAAAGAATGCTGGTGCTACGTATCAGCGAGCAATGAATGCTATATTTGACGCTTCTCTTGACAAGACAGTGGAAGTCTACATCGACGATATAGTCGTTAAGTCGACAAAGGAAGAACTTCGTGTCGACCATCTCAGAAATGCTTTTATAAAAATGAGAAAACTTCAACTTAAACTAAACCCACTTAAATACGCCTTTGGAGTTAAAGCGGGGCAATTTTTGGATTTCTTAGTACATCAATGCGGCATTGAAGTCGATCAAAACAAAGTAAAAGCCATTCAGAATTTAGCAGCACCAAGAAGTAAAAGGGAATTATAGGCTTTCCTTAGAAGGGTGAATTACCTACGTAGATTTATCGGAAATGTCACTGGGAAGACTGAGGCGTTTGCCAACCTATTAAGAGGAAAAAATGATTACAAGTAGATAGAGAAACACGAAGAAGCGTTCGACGCCTTGAAAAAATATTTAACACACCCACCAGTCCTGATACCCCCGCAGTGCGGGAGACCTTTCATTCTCTATGTGGCTGCCACTAAAACAACTATAGGGGCTATGTTGGCACAAATGGATGAGAGTGAACGTGAAAGGGCCGTTTATTACTTATCGAGGCAACTGACACCAATTGAAGTCGGGTATGCTCCAAAGGAAAAGTTATGTCTATCGGTATTTTATGATGTCATGAAACTTAGATATTACATCGGGAACAGCAAAGTCTACGTCGTATCCAAGTCGCCCATTATCAAATATTTCTTTGAGAGTCCATTATTAGGTGGACGGATTAGCAAATGGAGCTTGATTTTGTCTCCATACGACCTAAGATATAAGTCCCAACAATCGGTCAAAGGACAAGCGCTGGCTGATTTTCTAGTCGACCATGACCCGGCCTTGTCTATGAACAAGAAGAGGCAATTGAAGAGGTCTGACAGGCTTGGTTCGATGGCTCGTCCACCAAGAATGGAGCTGGGATAGGAGTTCACATAATATCCCCAATGGGTAAAGACATCATATTAGCTTTTCGTCTACAAGTAATACCTACCAACAATGCTACTGAATATGAAGCATTGATAACAGTACTAAAGGAACTCATGGCACTAAAGGCGAGGCAAGCCCGTGTCAGGGGAGATTCTCAGTTAGTTATCAATCAGGTTAACAAAGAATGTACATGTCAAGGCAAGCTGCAGCCCTATTTCGAGACAGTACAGCGGCTAGTTACGCGATTCGAAGATATAACTTTTCAATTTGTGGGACGTGTTGAAAATATAGTAGCTAATAGCCTAGCGCAGTTAGCCTCGGGATACAAAAACAGGACAGAACGAGGTAACATACCCGAAATAGGATCGCATCTCCTGTCAGAGGACAACGTCATGGCCGTCGACATAATGAGCCAAAATGAAGACCGGAGGAAACCTATAATAGATTTCTTATCAGACCCCAATCAGGAGGCCAAGCAACGAATCAAAGTTCAGGCGTTATCATACATCATCTTGGACGGTGTTCTCTATAGAAAGGATACGAGCAGAGTCCTTTTAAGATGCGTAAACTTAGATGAAGCTACTTCAATAATGTTGGAGACCCACGAGAGTCTCTGTGGATCGCACCAGGCAGGAATAAAAATTTGTAAGGTTATTCGTAGATATGGTTTTTACTGGCCATCAATGATGAAAAATTGCAATGAGATGGCAAAAGGATGTCAAGAATGCCAACGACATGGCCCGATAACTCGTGCTCCAGCAGCTGACCTTACCCCTGTTATTAAACCTTGGCCTTTCAGGACCTGGGCTCTAGACGTGATAGGGGAAATTCATCCTCATTCTAGTCGAGGGGATGCATTTGTCTTGGTCGCAACAGATTACTTCACCAAGTGGGTAGAGGCACAAGTCTACAAGAAAATTGACCATAATGAAGTCATTAGTTTTTTGCGGACTTGTATCATTTATCGATTCGTCATTCCCCAGAACATTGTTGTAGACAACGGGACGGTTTTTAACAACTCAAGAGTGAGGGAGTTTGCCGAAGAATTTAGCTTCTCAATCCTGAATTCCACTCCGTATTATCCTCAAGCGAATGGGCAGGCTGAAGCCTCCAATAAATTAATTAAAAACAACATTCAAAAGATGGTCGGGCTTAATCCAAAGAAATGGCACGAAGTACTGAATGATACACTATGGGCTATAAGAGTTACTAAGCGCGAAAGCACTGGGGAAACTCCATTCGCGCTAGTCTACGATCACGACGCAGTATTACCCATCGAAATGAGGTATAAATCGCTTCGTGTCAGCCAACCTTGTCTACAAGACGAAGCTATGCATATAGCCTTAGAAGAGTTGGAAAGAAAGAGATTGGAAGTTGTAGACAAGATAGAAGTACACAAGCAGAGGATAGCCCGTCATTACAACAAGAAAGTCGTTCGTAAACACTTTCAAGTTGGCGACCTGGTTTGGAAAATGGTCTTGCCCTTAAAGTCTAAAAACCAGATTCTAGAAAAGTGGTCTCCGAATTGGGAAGGTCCATATCAGGTAAACGAAACCTTCTCGGCGAATAGCTATAGGTTGTCGACCCTTGAAGGAGGCAGACAACCTCTAAAAATTAACGGTAAATACTTGAAATGCTATAGAAAAACTATCTGGGAATCTCATGAAAGGATTCTAAGAAAATGCTTCCCAGTTATATGGGAAGAAATTGCTAAGAATTAAATTTACAAGTATACTACATAGCTGTAGACTAATGAGTTTGTTTAGAGGGTGTCATCCCTTGAAGCCTTATGTCTACAACTGGTAGAAGAATAAAAATGAGTTTGTTTTAAGGGTGTCATCCCTTGAGATCTAAGGAGGAAAAAAGCGTCACCGCTTGGCGACCTGAGAGCTTGAACTCGCCGTGTCTTGTCTAGGCACCATACGTGCCGCTTCCACAAACAGGAAGGTTAGAACCTTGGCCCGAGTTCGCTTCATGGTGACCTCGTTCCTCTGACGAAACCAAGACTTTAAGTCGTCTTGGCTCTGCTGGTCAGAAGCATGAGCAGATCGTTTGGCGAGAAGGGAGTCGACCACGGAAACCCGTTCCTTGATATCTTTCTCAAGATCCAAGAGTTCTGCAATCCTAGCTTGGGCCTGTGTAAGCTGGCGAGACAAGTCGTCCCTCTGCCTCCTAAGGAACCTCACATCAGGTTCTCCTTCCGCTTGATTCTTCAGAAAATCGGCAATCCTGGACTCGGCACTGCGAGATGTCTGGAGGTCTTGTAAGTAAACCGGCCATTCAGTCCAGAATTGCCCCTTGAAGTCCTCACAAGCTGCTGACATCTGGATCGTAGCGGCAGGGGAACTCTCAATCTCCTTGATACAGCCTTGAAGGGCCTTGAACTGATCCTCAAAGAAGGTTTCAAGGCGGAGGAGATCCCCAACGCGGTCTACGTTCTCCATTAAGGTGTCGTAGTCGCTCAAGCAGCTTGGAGCGCCTTCCCCAAGTGTCTCGCTTGATGGCTGGCTGGGAGGTCGGATGGTCGGCATTGCAGATTGTTGACCTGAAATAACAGAAGGGTTAGCGCCTGTCGCACCTACCACCTCTGGAGTGGCAGCCTCTATCGCAGCGGCAATGGCCTCTAGCTCCTCAGCTGCTGAAACCTCAGGACTTGGGGAAGGAATATTTTGAAAATTGAATAAAGAGTAATCATCAGTACTGAAATTAGACAAGTAAAGTCTACATAGACCTGGAATACATACCTCGGAAGGAGGAGGCATGTCAGCTTCGTCGACCCCAGAAGCTTCCTTAGGGTCATGTACCCCAGAGAGACTTGGAACCCTGAGGAGAAAATAAAATGTTTTGCTTAGGCTTCGAAAACAAAACGACATAGGTACAGCGTACAGGAATGCATACCATTTCTCGAGAGGACTCTGCCACTTGAGAACTCAAAGGGGGCGGACTCAGCGCCATGATCGTCCTCCTGAAAACAATGTCCCAAGGGTTATTGGGAGAAGATTCACAGTACTTAAAGATGAAAGGCGCCACATACCTGGGAGAAGGGGTTCCTGAAAACTCCGAGGCCTTGACAGAAATGGGGACCGGGTCCTGAATGGCGGCGATGCTTGAACGAGAGGTAAATTGGTATATCTTCGGAGTCAGAAGACTCAGGGGAAGGAGCCTTTCGCTTGCTAGCCGCTCCCTGCTCGACCTTCCTGCCCTTGGAGGCAAGAGTCTGCCGGCGAAGACGGGTCAAACTTCTAGCCGGGGGAGGAGAGCCACTATCTGGTGAAGAATCCCCTGAGTATACATCCAAAACTGCAACATATGTCAGATAGGGATTTTTCAGTTCAAAGGGCAAGGAAGACGAGTATAAGTCTATACCAGGAGGCCTCTGTCCTGTCTTTAACATCATCTCAAAGGAGAGATAGCGGTCTGGCTCCTTGGAGGTTTGAAGAAAAGACATCTTCTTCAGGAGGGTATCAAATGTGATCGCCCATTGAACAACAAAAAACTCTGTGGAAAAAATTAGGGTAGACCCGAGAGGAAACTCCATGTGATGGAGCTCCATCTTTTTGGACAGAAGATTCATCGAGGCCTGGAAATAATCATTTGAAAAAACGCTGGTAACTCGCGTATTGATCGGGATGTTGAAGGTGTCGGAGAAGGGGACTGAAGAGCTCTGAATGAAACCAACTTGTCTTGCACAGAGTTTGGGGTTGTAGACTTCAAAACAAAAACCCCCCTCCGACACGCAGACCAGGTCCCTGCTGGTCAAAACAGCATCATAATAAAGGCCTGGGGTGAGCCTCTGTCGGCGCTTCAAAATAAGGTGGCCGGTAGGGAAGGGGACCCAATTACGGCGCTCACCCCGCCCGGTATCTACAATGTGCCTTATATGCCCCGTCACAGAGGCATCTAACCATTTGTCCTTGGCTTGGCAGTAGGACTCCAGCATATGCGTCCCATAGCAGCCGATCTGGGCGGCACCAGAAGGCATCTGGTACCCTGTGAGTTTTTCATTCCTGAAGAAGTGCATAGTTATCCGGAGTATAGCAAGATATGAATCTCCTGGCATCCATAAGCAGGAACACAGATGCACGATCCAAAGGGGGCCACTAGCCGGATACCATGGGAAGGGGCTTGTGCACGCGGTAGCCTTGTGCAGCCCCTGATAGACTAACCCCAATAGAAATGGGGCCCAGGCGATCTTGCTGGAGACCGAGCTCAGGAAGTTGGCAATCCCGTAGACCAGCTTCGGCACTCGCTTGCCGGTGAAGCAGAAGACATACATTCTCAGCCAGACGCTGAAGAACTTGACCTCCTCAGCCTTTCCCCAGACAGCAGTAGACTGACCTTCGATCATCCGAAGGTGCCTCCTCGCTGTGCTCAAAATTTGGAGCATCTCTGTGGGGTTGTGGTCGTCGTCTACGGGGTGGAGGCGAACAGGGGCACCAGCCACATAACTCCCCGTCAAGAAGTTGATGTCCTCCAGGGTAATGGTCATGGGACCCTCGGGGAAGTAAAAACAGTTCATCGAGTCGTTCCAGAAAGGAAGTAGACTGGCACATACCCAAGGGTCACAGCGCTTCGTGACCAAGGGAAGCTTGAAGAAGGACCAGAGGCCGCAAACCTTCAGCCTGGGTTCCAGCTTCCCAAGCCAACTGGAGAACCATTTCTGCACCACTGGCTTCTCGACGGAGGGGAAGCACAAGAACCCACTCTTCTTTTCCCAGTTCAGGGGATATACGAAGGCCTCCCAGTAGATGGGGATTTGGAACTCCATGATCAGGTGCTCATGGGGTACCAGACTGGGAAAGAGAGCAAGGTCAAGAACGGGACCCAGGGTTAACCCGTCGTCACCGGTCTGGACCACGCCGGAGGGACCAGCGCGCTGAGAGTGCCACTGGAAAGACACGAAAGAAGACATGATCAAGGTGGAGAAATGAGGGTTTTCAAAGAAGTCTACGAGGGTTTCAGAAAGAGAGAGAGAGCTCGAAGGATAAATGAAAGTAGGGAAACGAAAGGTTTTCTTTAACGCCAAAAAACTGACAGACTGCTCAGGCGACAGAAGTCGCCTCAGCAAAAAGAGGGGAGGCTTATGTTGACATGATAAGCTATTTTAGGCCTACTCTCTGACGATTTAAAGCCGACGAGAGGAATGTAAAGGATGAGGAAGGACGTGGTGCTAGCGTCAAGTCTACAGCCCACGTCTGGACAGGTCACATGTCTTAAAAGATGGTTTGTTGACTCCGAGATTCACGGAAGGTAGTTTAGATTTGGAGGATCTTCGGGGAACGCGACAGACATCCTGGACTCATAAATAGAATATAAAAGGAAGGAGATCTTTCTTGAAAAAGATCACGATTAATCAGCCAAACAGAAGCTTTGCATTGCTCGTCACCGCTTAGATTTTAGTTATGTAGAAACCCCAGGCTGGGCGAACTCGCAAGGGTTCTTTGGTCTTCGCCTCCATCACTAAAGTGAGCAACCGTAGCTCTGGTAGCCAATTTCCGCCAGCATTCCACCGTCGAGACGGGCAACCGTAGTTCCAACAGCCAATCTTCGCCTTCCTCCCACCGTCAAGACGAGCAACCGCACTCCTGGCAATCAATTCCGCCTTCGTTCCGCCATCAGGGTAAGCAACTGTAGCCTTGGTATCCACATCCGCTACCACTTTCGGCCACACTCCGTCCTCCAAGCCCCAGCAAACAGTTTTCACCACCCAGGATCGGAAGTCTACAGCCCCCCGTCATCAAGTCTACGACGTCCCGTCTAAATTCACAAGTCCACAGCGCCCCCGTCATCAAGTCTACGACGTCACCATCGTCCAATTTCGCAAGTCCGCGGTGTCCAGCAGCAAGTCTACGATGCTACTACCGTCCTGATACACCAGCCTGTGGCGCCCAGCTGCAAGTCTACGACACTACCGCCCAAATTCACAAGCCTGCAGCGCCCAGCAGCGAGTCTATAACGTCGTATCATCGTTCTTACTTTATTTTTCATGCTTGTAAGCATTTTATTCTTATTGTAAGACTTCATTCATTTAACTCAATCTATTTCTTTTACTTACTGGCGACCACATCTAAAGACCCTGTGAGTATTATTGCCAAATATTTCCGACGTGATCCGTTCTACGCGAACACAGGGTCTCATTACACTTAGAATTTTGCGGTTTGTAGTTCCAAAAAAAAACTCACTATACTGTTTCACTTTGCAAAATTATCTAAATATTATCTTTAAGTTAATTTCTCAAATAATAACTTTGAATTTGTTAAAATGGAGATTTTTATTGTTAGGAATTTTGTCTAATTGGACTAAGTTGAAATAAATGTGAAAATTCGGACAGGGATTTAACCAAACTGAGGAAGTGGTGGCCGTTATTTATCCGCGGACGGCGTAACGACTTCTTTTTCTTAGCCGCCCGCCGTCCTTTGATCGGATTCACCCGGACGACGATGTTCGCCCTAAGGATCCACTCCGTCGACACGGACCGTGCGGTTCCGGCAACCTCCGACAGACGTCGCCGGCCGCCGGATCCAGAGGTGTTGGAGCGGAGGGGGATCGTGTACCTCTACCGCACGCTGTCGCACACTCCGCTGTCAAACCCTAACTCCCGTTCCCTCACCCTCTTCGTCATTGCCGTTCCTAATTACTTCTCCGAGGAGGATTTTGTCTTCTTCTGCGCCTCCCATCACGATCGAATCTCCCAGATCCTCTTCATCAGGTCTGTTCTCCTGTGCACCTAGTGAGACGAGCTTAAGGACTTTGGAGTTTGAGTTGAGAGTATACGGCTTGAATTCAAACGTGCCTCCTACTTCAGCATAGTATCTCTGGAATTGATCATTAGGTCTTCCGGGGGATAGTCGCAATAGATATAGCAATGTCCGAGTAAAGTATCTCTGAGATTTCTGATGATATTGATTGTGTCTACACTACTCGACCATGAGAAAAACCTTTCAGGAAATGACCTGTTAAAAGTTTCAGACTAGTTTTGGATGTGGATTTCTGTTACTTGTTTGCAGGAATGATGGCATAGAAGATAGATACAGCGTATTGATCAAGCTAGTTAATCAAATGAGTGCTGATGCTTTTTACTGCACTTTCAACGGAAAAAAGTTCTCTCCTGCCGAGGTATTGTCCTAGATAATTGGGTGTAATACCCGCAATTCAATGGTTTAAAATGTTTATTTGCCTCATTTTCCATGAAGTAGGCAGAGGTTTGTCATATGTTATTCGTGCATGACGTGGACTTCAGTGAATCGGCCGATGCATCTAGTACCCCTCCAGCAGGATATACGGAATTGCCAACTTGTCCGATATGCCTAGGTTAGTTTATGTTACATGTCAGGATGTACAAGTGGAGTAGAACGACCTGCTGATGAAATTATAACGCTTATGCTGTTGAATGTTGCTGGAAATAGACATGTGAATTATTTGTTTCATCTGGATGTTCCAGAGAGGCTAGATCAAGATACCAGTGGGATTTTAAGCACGCAATGTGACCACTCATTTCACTGTTCTTGTGGTACCAAGTGGACTTACTTGTCATGTCAGGTTCGTTTTCTTACCATTGTAGACATTGCTACTGGTGGCAATACCATTATCATTTTGTATATTAAAGAGTCCAACTTTTCTTGTATCCAATTTTCCATGCAATTTTTCTTACCACCAGTGACACGAGACTGTACATTTTGAAGAAGTTTATTGTTTCTTGTCGCAAGGTCTGCCGGCTTTGTCAGCAGCAAGATGAGGTGCCAACTTGCTTCATTTGTGGAACGGTGGAAAACCTTTGGGTGTGTTTGATATGTGGTTTTGTTGGGTGTGGAAGGTAATTAATATGCTGTCCAATGATTTTTTTAACGAACCCCAACTCTTTCCTCGATCGAGAATTCTCATACCTTGTGTTGTTATTTGGAATTCAGATATAAAGAGAAACACGCTATCAGCCACTGGAAAAACATGCAGCACTCCTACTCGCTAGACCTTGGGACCCAGCAAATTTGGGACTATGTAGGAGATACTTATGTTCATCGTCTTAATCAATCCAAAGTTGATGGGAAGTTGTCAGAAATGGAATCTCGCTGTGGATCAGATGAAGGAGATTGTGCTACCTGCTGTTGTGGTGAGGATTCTGTAATTTCTGGGGCACTCTTCAGCAGCAAGGTTGAAGCGGTATGCACCCTCAACTGAAACAGTTTTACTCGAGTGAGAGGTCGGTATATGGCATTGGAGTATTCCCATTGTGACTCTTCTGTTTGCAGATTTTTGACGAGTATAACCGTCTTCTGGCGATGCAACTAGAGACCCAGAGACAGGTGATTCTTCCCAAAAGTTAATAGAGAAACTTTTCCTATCATTTTCCATTAGTATCTTGATTTTGTTGTTATGCTCACGCTTATTGATAACGAACTACTTATGCTAGTCTACTATGACCCATTTATATCAGTATTATGAGTCACTGCTCTCAGAGGCAAAAAGTAGGAGGGGAAGTCTTGTCCTGGAAGCAATGGAAAAAACAGTCGCACTGAAGTTGACTGAAATCCAAAATGAACTTGAAAAATGTGTTCACGAAAAGAAGATTGTAGCCGAGGTATGGTTTTGTGTCTGTCACTGTGTTCCAGGTGATTCAGGCTTGGATTTCTTTTTCCTTTGCAGTTAGAAGACAGTCCCGTTACATCTTAGTGCTCCTGTGTGGCAAATTTGCATGATTCTTGCTGCATCTGATGTGAAATATTATGTTGCTCTTAGGTTAATCAAAATCTTATAAAAGCCCAAGATGCAATGCAAAAGAAGGTTAAGGAAATTGAAGAGAGGTAGCCGATCCCTGTTCTTATTAGTCAACCTTTTTGAGAGAAACATCCTCCTCTTTGGCCTACTTGATATCACTTCATATTAGGCTACCCTTTGGTTCCATATTTTTATGTGATGGAGTGATGTCTCTTGAACATCGTGCTTGCAGGGAAAATGCCTCCCTGAAGCTGAAGGAGCAAAAGATATCCGACCTCGAGGAACAGGTTAAATGAATAGAAGCTTAAATGAATAGAAGCTACAGTTGGATTTCAGCTGTGAATTCCGTTTGCATTGTGTTTCAGATAAGGGATCTCACGGTTTATCTCGAAGCCCAAAAGACACTCGATAACATGAGGGGTGGAGACAGTATCAAGGGCGGAAGCCTTCTGCCAGTGCCAGTGGGGGAATCCTCCCCTGCCACCACGAAGAAGCACGGGAGATCCGGTCGAAGACGGAACAGGTAGCCTATTCTAAAAAAGGTAAAGGCGCAGCTGGAATTTATACCTTTTTAAATGCGAGAAACAGGCACTCTTTAGAAGGCTGCGAATATACCAAAAGACGCACAGCCAAAATGCAGGAAGTTTCCACCACTATTACCAATGCTAGAAAAAGAGAGGATTTTACTACAACCCAAGGGAAAGAAAGAATGGGACAGAAACCATTAGGACTTCTCTTTAAGGAGATTGAAACCTTAAAAACTTAAGAAAGAACGAACCAGACCCTATCAGCTAAAGCACTAAAGGTTTCAGTAAGTCGATCCCCGTGACAATCAAAGAGATAAAGATTCTGCCTCCAAACACGAACTATACAAAAACACCTTCTAACAAGTAACCCTAAAATCCACGCTTCTCTACACCTTACACTGGTGGTCAATTGGTTATACCTCGGCTCAGAGGCCTGGCAAAAGGCAACTCGAACAAGGAATCTAAGTGTCCGAAACATTTTGGCAGGACGGAGCAAATGGCTCTTATAATGGATGACCTGCACTCAGCTATCATCATCACCTTTGTGGTTGATCCGAACCTGTCGGACCGGATGCGTTGCTGGGTCCTGCACCGTTCTCGAGCGGTGGAGATATCCCCCACTTTCCCTCAGATTCCAGAGGCTCCAGCACGAAGACACTTCCGTCCGTTAGTCCGAGCGCGAACTGATTCGGCTCTGATGGGTGCGCTGCTATGACAAGCGGGTAAACCCTCAAGCTGCCAAAATGAAGACAGGTTAGTATACTGAGAGCTGTTTTGATAAGGGTGAAATGAGGGGCGCGAGCAACAGAATGCCGACCGAGTTCTCGATGAATGATACCTGGGATTTGGAGGAATATAAGCGGCTGGATTGATCCGACATCTGAATCTAAGGGTAGAAGCCATGAGGACGCCAACACTGCCGTCTTCAAAGCTCACATAAATTGACTGGCCATCACAGGAATAAGTTGCATGCGTAATTGGGCCACTGGCTTCTCTCGTTACCCACTATTTCAAAGAACAATCAAAAGTCAATCATCAATCAGAAAATAGTAAATAAATAAAAGCTCCGTATAACCAGACCATCAAACCTGCTTGAGACACTCCAACTTTGGCGCTTCATAGATAGCAATCTGTGTTTCGTGAACCACCAGCAAGTGCATCTGATCAAGGTGAAATTGAACACGAGTATCAGCAAGAGGAGCTGCTCCTCGCCCTGTGGGCATCTGCAGGACTTTGCTAGCCTGCTTCTCCCATCCATCAGTGCTCCACACACACAACTGTCAAGACAAATCCATGCCGTCAATTTAGAAAAGCTCGAGGGATGCTCATCAATCCAAACATAAATGACCAACTTAAGAACCAACAATTCATTAACCAACTAAGGAATTACAAAAACACTCCTGTTACTACCAAGCATAGCTACAGGAAAATACATCCAAACTGCTCTATCTATATCTGTCATATAAGCAAGTGGGCACAATCGAAACAGTATCTACAGTGAAGCGATTTCCTGTAGCAGTAATACCTGAGAGTCGGCACCTGAAGACACCAGAACATTTAATACATTAGAGAATGCAAGACCGGTGATTCTTTTCTGATGGCCTTTCAGTTTTGTCTTGACCTGAAGATTATAGATTGGGACAATGTTTCAATACTTTTATCATTCATCAGAAATTTTAAACAGCAAACATGTATTAGTTCCTACCTCATCAACTCGGACATTGTATATTTGAATGGTGGAATCCTCCATTCCTATGGCAATAATGTTGTTATCTTGGGGATGGAAAGCCAGAAATGTCGCCGCAGGTGGTGGAGGCATGAATGTCGTCATCGTCTAGACAGCACAAGAATCATCAAAGGCATTTTAGTAGTGAAATATGATAAAAATTTTAGTGACTGAAAAGTGTACTCTGAACTAATTATAGATCATGTTGGCCCATGCCACAAGTGCACCTGCTCTGCATAGTGGTACCGTTGCACTGTCTTTGCCATTTATGGAGAGTTCGATATACCGACAAAGGAAAAGTTACCTTGAAAGTCATCATATTGAACAAAGATATCTTCCCCCCTGATGCTGACATGACGTAAGAATCGTTCTTTGAAAGAGCAAAGCATGGAACTGCATCTTCGGGATTCGTGTCGCTTATGTCATTAGTCATCAAAATGCCACTAGGAGGTTGCCATAATTGCGGTACCATACTCGTTGTCGCCTAAAAAATTCAAAACCATTATTAAACTGCAATACACAACATGAATTGCAGTAGGTAGGGTTCGCTGAATGTGTAAGTACCTTCCCTGTCATGTTCCTCTCATTCTTCTGCCACTTCCATAGCTTGTGCACTGCATTGGATGCTAATGCCAGTATAGCCAGACCGGTGTTTGTATAAATCAACCTTGACACCTGCTTGGGTTCCTCTTAGTTCATAAAAATTCAAGCATATATAAAGAATTCTCAACACATGGAAGAAAACAGTACTATGGAAATTTTGATCCACTCCGTCAATCTTGGGATTACCGTAAAGAAACTAGCAAAATTTAGAATAGTGTCTTCATACCCTCGTGGGTGTTAAGGAGTCGGGTAGCTTTAGAGATCGGCATTGCGTAGGTTCGTTGATTTCAGCGAGTTTCCAGATTCTCGACTTATCACCGGACTCATCGGCAATTCGGGGCTTTACATCAGCCAGGGCATCATTGTTCTGCACAGCACGAAATCAAGGTTCATATGCAGAACAGTAAGAAAAAAATGTTCACTAAAAGAAATAGATTTTATTTTTCCCCAGGAAAATTATAGATTCTTAAAGCAGAAATATTTCATTGGCCATCCATTCCAACAATAGGCAGAAGACTGGTAGGCCAATTGCATCGCCCAAGCTTACCCCAACAGTAGCAGTTGCAGGAGGAAATGCCCCAAGCATTGCAGGCTGCACAAAAAACAAACCATTCAGGAAACTTGTCTGGAGCAGGGAAAAAGATAAAACTACGATAATATTTACCTTAACAACAGCCGCTGAAGAAACTCTAGAAGGATCAAAACTGCGATTTTCTACTGTTCTCAGCAGCCTGATTCCATCAGCATTCGCCAATATTTTGACGCTATTGTCACTTGTTGACACTGCCAACAATATTCCTTCCTTGTTGAATCTAATACAAGGAGATGCCTGCCAATTTCAAAAGTAAGAAACCTTCAGCCAGCACTTCCTTAAATTGATTAGAAAATTTTGATGAGCACGAACTTACTGGCAATCCACCATCTGCATCAGTACTAGTTAGCATATTGACACTGTCCATATCCCAAAATTTAACCATAAACTCATCGCCAGCAGCTAAAAATCTATTTTTCGTGGTGTCAAACTGAACAACACCACCAGATCTCTTCCCAAGGCCATGAAACGTGCGTTTCACGGCTCCCTCGCTTTCATTCCACTCCACCAAGTAAGATTCTCCCTCTTTATTAGTCCCACATGAAAATAACCTGCACGACAAAATCAACAGAAATCTCAAATTAAACTGGCAATTCACAGCAGCTGTTTTACTGGCCTGCAACAGATAAGAACCTTGTTCCGTCGGCGCTATATGCCATCATGGTTGATGAGTGACCAGGAGCATCATAATCAACTCTTGAACCCATGTTGTCATAGAGCCAGGCCTTTATCTTTCCATCGGTAGCGGTGGAGAATATGAACTAGACATAAAAATGGAAGCTCTGTTACTCAACTTGACATAATAATGATAATAATAATAATAACAGTTAATAACACGAACAACCCAATTGTCCTCTGTATACGAGAAACTATCCAGTACCTGAATACTTTCCTTATGATGTGGACAGATAGAGTATACGGGTGCATCATGACCTTCGAAAGTATGTTGCTTATTCCCAGTTACAGCATCCCATACCTGCAAGGGCAATAATAGCTCAATCGTAATCGGAATGACCAACAGCTTTGAGGTGTCTGATCATACCTTTATCACTCTATCCTCTCCACAAGTAACGACACACAACTGTTTGTTTGGATATGAGAATGCTAGATCATTTACACTTCCAACATGAGCTTCAATCTGTATCAATGAAACAACAGAAAAATAACCGCCCCGGTTATAAGCACAAAAAAGTACATTATCAGCAGAAGAAATGACATTTTCTGGAAAGTCTTCTGTGAGAATATGAACCTCAAGGTGGTTTCTTATGTCATCGCCACCACTGTACGCATATAAATGTACCATGTGTCTCGAGTACGCAACACCTGAGGAGAGGAAACAAGAATACGATACACTGTTGAGAGGCCTTCAAACTACTTCAAAAAACAAAATTAACATTTAAAGTTATTGTATTCACAAATCACTGTCCTAATGATCATATTGTAGATACATTCATTGACAAAAGCATAAACAATAGAATGACATGCAATGAAAATTTGATGGGACACGTACCAAAAAGGGTCCCATCAGGACTCCACATAACACGGTTAACAGATGCTGTGTAATCATTTGCCAGGGATGCCTGCAAAATAACCACACACCATACTCACTCCTCATGCTTCAAATATATCATCTCCAGAAATAATTAATCGGGAGTAATAGAACCTGAAGTGCCTTTGAACATGCTCCTAAGTCCCAAACTTTGAAATTTCTAAGGGCAATCCTCGTACGGCTGCCAACTTCCCAGACCATGACGTCGCCCATATTTGTTCCCACTGAAATGCATCACAGGCATCAAACTGCTATTTTCGGCTATAATCAGTGTTGTCAAGCATCATAGTCAATAACAACATACATATACAGATTTCATGAATATGCATGACCTGTTGTCAGTATAAAGGTGTCGAATTCTCCAGAAAGAGAAAGAGTGGTCTACTAAGTTCACCTAATAGAAGGATCTGTTGCAAGGGATGGAAATCCATGCTCTTTACGGGTGATCCTTGATTCAGAGTCATAATCACATTCCTTGGTAAATCATCAGAAGAGTATGAACTCTGTCCATGGCTCTGGGCACTGTATGTGACGGGAAGAATATTAATGGGCAGATTGGTCACCTACAAGAACATAAAAAGTTCCATCAATAAATATTGGACCACAAACCGGACAGGAGAAGTAGAACAAAATCTACCAACATCAAATGGAGAAAGAACATCGGTTTCACACAGCTGATCTGACATTACTCGATGTTTGAGATTGCTAAGAGTACAATCCATAATGCACAGGGTAATTGAAGGCGTATGTACACAACTTTTCACTAAATCTCTTCTTCGTGGCACGGGAAACGTTAACAGATTCAGCATTAATGAAAAACAAACTCCATCTAAACATATATTAAGAAAAAAAAGTCAATATACAGCCATGTCTATAACTTCCACCATAAATATATCTGTATTGATAAACAAAAAGTTATACTGCCCGTGGGAGAATAATGACGAGCATGAAATAAAAAGAAAGAGCCTGATAATACTCGTGCATTTCACAGTTAAACCAAAACAAGGATTTACTTCATCTGAGATTCCAAATGGTCTTGATCTCTTTAAAACATGTTCAGAGTCAGCTGTTTGGTAATCAATCGCTGAGCTGTTGGTGGGAGGAGTTCTGGGGCGCTTCAAGGTACCTACATCAGGGACGAATAGGTGAATAGAAATCAGGTGGGAAAGCAACCAAAATTCAAGTCTATGTAGTCAAATTGCTCTGATTTTCAATAACTACGACCTGGACTAGCAGTTAGTCCTGTAAAGATTTCCCTATCCTATCAAGTTTAGAATTTCCCTCTGATTTACAAGAACAAAAAATTTCTAAAAAAGCAGAAAAAAGAAATATTTATATAAGTGGCCACATAAAACAGAAATTTCTGGACAGCATACCAGCATTGCTTTGGGGAGCTAAACCAATAGGTCCAGCAGACGCAGATGGATGAGGTACGGGAGTGGGATTTGCCATCCATCCGGCGAGAGGTGTTGGAAGAGCAGCTGCAGTGGGCTGGAAGGGCTGTCAGGAAAGAGGAAACGAATCAGGTGAGCTACTCAACGACACCGATCCATGAAAAACAAGTTCTGTTGACCCATCATAAATCTTACAGCATGAGCAGTCAAAGGAGGGAAGGCGCCAGCCTTTGGGATTGCGCCAATTAGCGAATTGGTGACGGGAGAAGGTGCACGAGCACCATTTGGTTGTCCACAAGTGTGGTCTACAAACAGGGTCTTTATATCAGGGTTAGACCTGGGGTTTTTGCACAGTTGATGCTGCCAATTCAAACTGCCACACAATACAGGAGGTGGACAGATTGTATGTCAGTCAGGACATGTCCAACAAACATATACAAACAGAAGGGCAGATAAGAGATGAGAATAGACCTCTGATTTATTAGTGTACGCAATCTTGAGTTCTTCAGCGTCGGAAATTGAAGCTTATCTCGAAACAACGGGTTAGCCTCTATTAATTTTTTCAACTCGGCCAGCATTATACTTCTGGCAGACTTGGTATCACCATATTTGGAGAGCTGTTCATTCTCCCTGAGGATCCCGTATACCCCGAGTTGACATTCGACAAAGTTCAAGGAGCATTCAAGAAAGAAAAATCATCAAGGACAAAACAAGGTACCTAAAGTTCTCCAAAGTTAGCAACTGGGTAATTTCTTTGAAAAGGTCCTCATTGAATGCAGCGAAAACCTTCAAGTCCTTTACAAGAATCTCCACAGCTTTGGCACGATCATGCCTGAACGAAGCCATATCATGCCAAGGGAGACAAAGTATATAAGAACCATAATCACATATAAATCTCAGTCAACGGAAAAACACTGAATTGAAATCATAAACCCACTTGTCCAAAGCTTCGAGATACTTCTGCTTCCGGATCTCGAAAAATATTTTCATTGAATATCTGTTGTCGTCCACCTTCGTGAACCCGGATAAGTACTTTTCAACCTCGTCCCACTCTCCGTTGGTAACCAAATCCTCAAAATGCCTCATGTTGAAGAAGAATCCAGACTCTTGCTCCAACCTTAACAACAACAATAGTTCAATGCCACCGAACCCCATTTAGTACACAGACGCCGCGATGACGGGAAATGACACTAAACCTCACCACGCACAACACAAACTAAGGGGCTAATGAGTAACCATCCCAACAAAAGCAAGACGAAAAGAATGCGCAGTCGGTGCTTGGGGAAGAGAAAACGGGCGTACTTGTGAACAGTCTCCCGGAACTTCTCCTCATCGAGGAACTGCAGAATCAGGAAAACCAGTTCCCTGCTGAGCGAAGACATTTTCACCCTTCCTCTGTCCTTAATCCCCTCTTCAACCCCCGCTAACAGCTTCTCCTCAACTCCCAAGATCTAAGCCCTCGAACAGATCAACAATAACAGAAACAACAACAACAGAAACAACAAATCCCTGTCCATCACAAGCAAGACAAGAAGCAAACGATCAACAGCAGCACCAAGAAAACAACGCCAGAATAGAATAACCCATAATCAATAATTTATTGTTCTTCAATAAAAAAAATACAAAATTCCCAACAAATCGAAGAAAAAGCTTCAAACCTCGGACGGGATTTCAAAAAACAACAGATCGGGGACTATCGGGATGGGAGTCGATGTGATACGCGTGGGTGCCGCTGCTGAATCTAAAGTTTAACAGCTCGTGCAGTACTGCTACTTCTCTCTCCCCTTCCCCTCTATCTTCTCCCTCCCCTTCGTTTCTGCTCTACACCCACCCACCCACCTTCCTCTCTCTACAAGGTTTGGTACTTATATAGAGGAAGAGAAGTGGGTTAGGGATTTCGAACCGATAAAGAGAGAAGAAAACGAGGTATCTGGACAATTTGAATAGCGCGATATTACAACCATCTCGCGATTTATTGATAAGTTATCACCGAAAAATCGATCATTTATCGATTATAAGTCACTGCACTTTTCAAAACGATAAGAACATCGAGCTTATATAAGCAACAGCGCTTATAAGTGCATTGTCGACTTTTTTCTCCGGCAGGGCCACGGGGATTACGAGGCTGCCCAAATTTTTTCCTTTGTTATTTGGTTCCTTGATCGAACATCGTTTTCGTATAATCGACCGTATAGAAATATGGTTTCCGAAGGAAAGATAGGAAAACGATAAAGCATTGCCCCCAGTCTCGTCGGGAGAAACCTCGCGAATTTATCGACTGCCTGCTTGTTGAAGGATTTGAGGGCAGGTTACGAGGATAACCCGACTCAGCAATCGTGATGAAAACTGGGGTTGCTGTCGTGTCGTGTTAGAGGACTTGTACATGACGTATAACTCAATTCATGTTGATATGTTCAAACCTGTTTGACATTGAATTTTCGGACATTTTTCTTTTATTTAGATAAAGGATCTAAGGTGTATTAAATACTTGTAATCTTTCTTTCGTGATCACGTCATTCTTTGGGCAAAAAGTTATGGCGAATAAACGTTACCGTCATTACCATAAAGATATATGGCATGAGCGTAAAAATGCATTTTAAAACTATAATGATCGGACGAAAAGCTAAGTACGATAAATTTCGAATTTTATCATTTAGACCAACATATTTTTAAGGCCTAATTATCAAATATGTCATGTACTTTTGCTGTTTTTTCCGATATAGCCCATACTTTGAAACGCATCTAAATAGGATACAAACTACCGCCGTTATATCATCTGTAGCTTCCGTCTACCCGCACACCGACGGCGACCGACGTGGATTCCACGTGGCTAAAACACCGTCATTAAACTCCGTTTATCCCCTCTCCCCTCTCAGATCGAATTTCCTCCCCAAATTCACCCGAATCACCCAAATTTTTTTGCCCTAGCTTCATCTGCTAGACGAAGCCTGCATCCTCCCTTCATCTGCTTCCTCCCTTCATCTACAGTAATCACCCCTACGATTATTCCCCAAAGACGAAGCCTGCCCTTCCCCGACGCAGCCTGCCCTTCCTTCCTTCTGCCCTGCCCTACTGGTAAGTTTTTCTGTTTAGGGTTTAGATTTGGGTTGCTGATTATGTATGTGGGTAGTATCTAAGTGTGTTGTTACTGATTTAGATGGATGTATACCGTGGTGATTTGGTTTTCCACGTTGGGGGTAGACTTTCTTTGACTGGTCGAGTGAAATACTACGGAGAAAAAGTTGTGAAGATCCCAGATATTGATGTTGATAAGATAAGTTACTTCACAATTTTGAATCTGGTTAGGAGTATCGGATACGAGCCAAATAGGATGTGGTTTGCTAAGCCTCATACTAGTTTGGCAAAAGGGCTTACAGAAATCATTACAAACAGCCAAGTAGGTCAGATGGTGTCTTTATTGTTGGAATCCAAATATCTTGACTTCTACATCGAGGGAGATGATAGGGATATCTTACAAACTGAGATTGAAGAAAAGGAGGGTGAGGCAGATGATGAATCAATTGAGGTAGGAGACGGGCATGGAGATGTTGGAGTTGATGGTGAGTTTGATCTGGATGCTGAGGTTGCTTCTGACTATGTTGATTCTGAGGTAGATGTTAGGGATGAAAATGAACATGAAGAAGATGGACAACTTATTGTAAGTGGTGTTAAATCTAGGATGTATGATCCCGAGTGTGATCATAGGAGTTTAGTATTTGATGTTGGCCTGAGTTTTGATTCATTGGATCAGTTTAAGCAAGCTGTACAAGACTATGTCATCCTAAATGGTGTTGATCTTCACTGGGTTAGAGCTACTAGTAAGAGGATGGAAGTAGCATGTGTCGATGGTTGTCCATGGCGTGTTTATGCTTCGTGGTTACAGAGGGAGAATATAGTAGTTGTCAAGGTTTGCAACTTAGAACATAAATGCACCAGGTCGCTAAAAACTAGACAGGCAACTGTTGAATGGCTGGCCAGGGATTTTATTAAGATGAACAGGCCATTAGATACAATGATAGCAAAGGATGTAATGGTGGATTTGATGGAGAAGTATTCGCTTGAGGTGAAGAAACTGCAGGTTTATCGTGCAAAGTGGCATGCTCAGAAGATTGTAAACGGCACTGTTGAAGAGCATTATAAGAAGATTAGGTCCTACATTGCTTTCTTAAGCAGGAGGTGTCCCGAGAGCACATTCAAACTAGAGCTAGAGTTTACACCGAGTATAGGGCTATTTAACACATTCAAAAGGTTTTATGTGGGATTTCACGAATTGAAAAGGGGCTTCAGACATGGATGTAGAAATGTGGTTGGCTTTGATGGGACATTTCTGAAACATGCTGCTGGAGGAATTCTCTTGAGTGCTGTTGGTCGGGATGGAAACAATCACATGTTTCCAATTGCTTGGGCAGTAGTTGAAGGAGAAAACACAGTATCATGGATGTGGTTCCTTAGTATTCTGTTTGAAGATTTGGGTGTGAACGATGGCCAAGGTTGGACCTTCATAAGTGACAAACAAAAGGTTTGTATAATCTTAAAATTCAGCTTACTTTTTGTTTTGTAATTTGAATAAGGGATGCTGTAATTTATCTTGTGTAGGGACTAATACACGCTGTTGCTGAATTGGCACCTATAGCGGAGCACAAAAATTGTGCAAGGCATGTTTATGCTAACTGGAAAAGCTCTCATCGGGGTCAGTTGCTAAAGAAGTGTTTTTGGACTGCTGTAAAGAGCACTCATGAACCGTCATACAAGCAAGCACTGAACAACATGAGGCTGCTTTCTAATGATGCTGCAGAGGACTTCTTGAAACAAGGTCCATAACACTTTTGTAAGGTATTGTTTTCTTCTCTTACTCTATCATGTAGGATGAACAGCCCACATCAGTAAGTTTTATGTATTGTGCCTTGCAGGTCTTCTTTAACACAAATGTTAAATGTGATGCGACAGATAATAATATATGTGAGACCTTTAACAGTTATATTGTTTTACCAAGGACTAGGCCAGTAGTGGAAATGTTGGACGACATTAGATCTACTTTGATGCAAAGGATGTATCATAAGAATAGATTGTTTGATGGGAGGGATGACAACATTTGTCCTGTATTAGAGGAAAATTTGAGAAACTAAAGGTAGATGCTGGGAAATGGGTACCTAAACTGTGTTTAGGAGAGTTGTTTGAAGTTGTGCGTAGAAATGAGAAGTTTGTAGTAAATTTGGATAAGGGAACATGTACATGTAGGGAATGTGAATTGACTGTGATTCCTTGTTGTCATGCAGTAGCCTCAATAAATTTCATGAAATACGACATTGAGGCCTATGTAAGTCATTTTTACAAGAAGGAAACATACATTAAGGCATACAAGTTCCCTTTAACACCATTAGAAGGGGACATGGCCTGGCCCGAGGCTGAAGGTGAACCCATCCACCCTCCACCATTTAAGACAAGACCAGGTAGGCCTAAGAAGAATAGGAAGAAGAGTGCAGATGAGGAGCCAAAAAATCTGAGCAAATTACCACTAAGAGGATTGGAGATGAGATGCAGCAAGTGCAAGCAATATGGGCATAACAAAAGGAGCTGCAAGAGCGAACATGTGCCTACTTCTTCAACTGAACCTAGTGGCTCGGTGCAACATGAAAATGTTGTAATTGTTCATCCTGGAATCTATAATGTAAGTACACATGTTGTATTTACATGGGTTTATAATTTTACATCTTGGAATATGGTATTTGCATGTTTTTTTATATTCTTTTCCACATGTATAGGATACACATCCATCTGTTGGGCATGGAACAGAAGTTCAAAGGGGCAGAGCCACATCCAGAGGGAGAGGCAGAGGCAGAGCCACATCCAGAGGGAGAGGCAGAGGCAAAGCCACATCCAGAGGGAGAGCCACATTGAGATTGTTTGGCAGAGGAAGAGCCACTATCAGGGGGTAGGCCAAGGATTGAGATACCATGGTTTCAAGCTTCAAGTAGTGAAGGAAGACAAGAGCATCCACAAAATAGTTACAACATGGGCACTGGCGGCACACAAGAATCGTGTGTTGCTGGTGTAAGCTTCCATAACTATGATAATGTTGGAAATTATGGGAATTGAAGTGAATTGTAATTTAGTTAGTATTTCTTTTGCAATTGAAGAGAACTGCAATTTCTGCAGTTTCTGGACTAATTATCTGTACTGAACTAAAGTGAAATTCTGAACTGCAACAATTTCTAAACTGCAATTGAAGTGAACTGCAATTTCTGCAGTTTCTGGACTAATTTTCTGTTCTGTACTGAACTGCAATTGAAGTGAAATTCTGAACTGCCACAATTTCTGAACTGCAATTTCTGCAGTTTCCAATTTCTGCAATTCCTGCAGTTTCTGAGCTTACATGTAGCATAACATGTGATGCCACAATATTCAATCCGCAGTTTCTGGACTAATTTTATGTACTGAACTGCAGTTTCTGAAGTGAATTTCTGAACTGCAATTTCTGAACTGCAATTCAAGTGAACTGCAATTTCTGAACTGCAATTCAAGTGAACTGCAATTTCCGCAATTTCTGCAGTTTCCAATTTTTGCAATTTCTGCAGTTCCTGAACTTATATGTAGCATAACATGTGATGCCACAATATTCAATCCGCAGTTTCTGGGCTGCAAAGTTGTTTATAATATTCAATCCGCAGTTTCTGGATCGCAGTTTCTGGACTGCAAAGGCTGATTACATATTTCTGGACTGTAGAAATTGTTCATATAATACAAAGGTGATTACATTGTCATGGGGTACAGAAATTACCATTTACTTACTAACAGCGACTACATAGGCTAAAATACAAACTACCGAAAGTAAAACACAACACAACAACATATATCTATTTGCATCAGCCTTCAACATCTCGATTTTCGCTTTCGCTTTGATCAATTCCATCTCCGTCTTCCGCAATTTAGCCTCAAAAGCAGCAACATTGACTACCTTCTCACTCTCCGAAACAATACCACCATTAACAGAGTCAATCCATTGAAAAAATCCACATCCACCTGATTCTTTGTAATGAGGACATCCATAATATCTTCGATCGAAATTTTTCGCAGTTGAAGCAGTTTTAGCATTGCACTCCATTCCACAATGACAGAAAACATGACCACTCATGACATTGCTGGAAGAGCTTCTAGACGAACAACTTTTGTTGAATCCATCACCGAGCGAACCTCAAGAGCTAGTAAAACAAGACAGACAGAAAAACTTACCCAATATATCAACAAAATATCATCGTCAGGGGCGGCAAGGCGGAAGGGTATACGCACAGAAATACCAGCAGGGCAGGGCAGAGCAGAAGGGTAGCAGGGCAGGGCAGAAGGGTATACGCACAAAAAAACTTAGCCAATATAAATCGCACAGAAATACCAGCAGGGCAAAAGGGTACCCAAATTACAAAAGAGAATCTACCCACGTACAGAATCGGCAACCCAAATTACAAACCAAAACCAAAAAACTTACCAGCAGGGCAGAAGGAATGAAGAAGGTTGTGGGAAATGAAGGGCAGAATCGGATGAAGGGAGGTGATGCTTGCGAACGGAAGGAAGCAGATGAAGGGAGGATACGGGCTTCGTCTAGCAGACGAAGCTAGGGCAAAAAAATTTGGGCGATTCGGGTGAATTTGGGGAGGAATTTCGATATGAGAGGGAAGAGGGGATAGACGGAGTTTAATGACGGCGTTTTGGCCATGTGGGATCCACGTCGGTCGCAGTTAGTTGACGGGTAGACGGAGGCTACAGATGATATAACGGCAGTAGTTTGTATCCTATTTAGATGCGTTTCAAAGTATGGACTATATTGGAAAAAATAACAAAAGTACATGATATATTTGATAATTAGGCCTATTTTTAATTATTACTTTACTATATCCGTCAAGTAACATCTTAATAATGATGGAAATAATAATAAAAGGAGGAATATTTTAGTACGGTTTAGGCGAGAGGGAGAATAAGTCAAGTCCAACTCCCAACCCTTGTAATAATCTTCGCCTGATCTGATCTCAGCCCTCTCTCTCTATCTCTATCTCTACACCTGGCCACTTTTAATAATTTCTCACGTCCCGATTTATCGTCCGCTTAATATATAGCGAGAGGAGATAATGGACGGTCGTCGTCTCGCGAGATGGACTGGATTAGGGGAAAAAGAAACTCGGAGGGGGCGTGGCGTCAATTTCACAGGGACGCCAACCACAAACACTTTCCCCTTATTTTCTGTTGTTTTCTTCTCTTTTGAAAAGGAAACAGTCCATATTCCTTTTTTGTTGCTCTTCCGATAAAGAAAAAAAAAAACCCTTCGTATTCTAACGCTTATATTACTATAATAATTCCCATCTATATCTGTTGGAGCACGTTCATTGCAACATACCATAAAATTAAACGCGACTCGTGCGTCCGCATATGTCAATTTTTTGAGGGAGGAAGGGCTAGGGTGTGGGAGGGTCGCAGGGTAAAGTGCAGTGGAGATGCCCTTATCCTTCTCTTTTTTTTTTCTTTTTGGTAATTTTATCCTTCCACCGGGGACTATTTTTTTTTTTTTTGACTTTGTGTTTGGAATAATTTATCTTTCTCTTTCCTTTTTTGTAATGAAAAAAATTATTATTTAGTTAGATTATCTTATTATTATACTAATTTCCAGGACGGGGATATAAGATCCAGCCGGGGAGAAAATTCATTATCAGATCTTTTTTTAATAAAAAAAGGGAAGAAAAGGGGGTTTACACGAAATTTCATTCATGGTTTTTTTTTTTTTTTAATCCAATGATTTTGATGCTTGGTTTTTGTTTTGGCGTGGTAAAGTTAAAAAGGTAGGATAATATAAGATGGAGGGGGCCACATTGTTTTTTCTTTTTTTTTTTTTTGGGGGGGGGGGGGGGGGACCAGGAATGAGTGAACGTGAGTCACCCCGGAATGCTCTGAGCTCTTTGCTTGCCTAACCCAGCTTCCCTTATTATTCATCCACACTACACACATTTTAAATAACTGATCATTTAATTATGCAACAAAGGATGCACAGACACGTTGTCGTTTTCTTTTCTCTTCTACTTTAGTTATTTATTTATTTTTTTTTTAAAAAAAGAAGGCCAAGTTAATAAAGGACGTTAAGTATTTTTATTAAAAAGAGTCGAGTAAGAAAAATTACGTTAAATATATAATATAAATTAAAAGCTAAAAATAAATATATAACATATCACGTTTTTACTTAAAAACTTTAAAGATAATTAAGGTCGATTACTAACACAACAACTTTAAAGCAAGAGATCGAGGCTTCAAAAACAAGCAGTTCCTTAACTTATTATCACATAATTTTTATATTACTTTTAATTTTAAAATTTGTTTTATGTTAGAGAGTGCACACATTAGTAGGCGAAGCAAGGTGGTCCCTCCGTATCAGCCGAACATGAATTCGAAAAAGTCCAAAGTTTATCTTTTCTCGAATTTTCTACTCCAACTTTAAAATATTTCTTTTATAATCTTAAATCGATACTTTGAATTTTTTATAACCTTATTTAAACGGCTTTAACCGAATCTACAATTTGCCATCACTAAACATTGTGACTTTCGAAAAAATATCGATTTGGGACCCTATTTTTTTACCAACTTCTTATGTGGCCTAAATTTTGAAAATTTTCTTTTATATTCTTAAATTAATATTTTGAATTATTTATGACATTATTGTAATGATGTTACCTGAATCTACAAATTGTTGAAGTCTATGACGCGACATATTTTAATACCATATTTGCAAGCACGCATTACTAATTGTCATGTTCACATCCTAAAGTAAAAGCAAAACACGAATATGTTTTCTTCGTTGTTTATCCTGAAATGTTATTAGTCGATGAGTATGATAACTTTTTGTTGGAAATTTTTACTTTCGAAGTGTTTCACGGTCATCAAAGTGGGGGAACGTGATATTGAAGGTGTATGCTTAAATATATATTAGTCATATGAGTTGTGTCGATGAGATATGATATTGAAGTTGTCTTAGAATAAGGCTATAGAGATTCAAAATATTGATTTAAAGCTATGAAAAAAATTTCAAAACTTAGGCCATAAAAGAAAATTGACGAAAAGTTGGACCACAAATCGATATTTGGATAAATAATTATGACATTTGGGTAATTGCAAATCAAAGATTCGACTAACGCCGTTTAAATAAGGCTATAAAAAATTTAAAGTATCGATTTAAGGGTATAAAAGAAAGATTTTAAAGGTCGGATCATAAACGAAAGTTCGAAAAAAGGTACGTGTCACGAATCGATATTTTGCCCGACATATTTCATATTACCACCAAAATGCGGAACAAACATCATCATCATCCGGGTACCCGAACACATCCTCCCGGAAGCAAATACCTGAACTTCCCCGCGTTCTCGATCACGTATGCCGGGAGGTGCACCGCCGAGGCCGACCGTGGGATGGGACCCAGTTTCTTCATCAGGTCCTGGAATGTGTATTCCTCCGGCAGCATGTCGAACAGATCATCCCCCTCACATATTATCTTCTGGATCCTCCTGTGGCTCAGGAATTCCTTCCGCCTGACCCGGTCAGCGTGGCTGTACGCTGTCATCTTGAATGCCAGGTCCTCGAGCCTACGCAGGCAGAAGCTGCAGTGCCAGCCCGCATCCGAAAATATAAGGTCCGTCTGACGAGAGTGCCTGTATCGTGTCTCGGGCCCGAAGATGTGTGACGTCGCTCGCCAGCTGCTGTAGTCGACCAGGAACTCGAATGAGTACATGTAGTGCCTCAGCTCGAGATGCATCACTGGTGGCAGCCCGTCGCACCACTGCAGTAACTTCAGGGTGTGCGGGCTGGGAATCTCGTCTGCATCCGCCATTATGAGTAAGTCGCCTGGGGCAATCCCTGCATACTGTAACAAGCCGTTCATGGCTGATCTCTGCTCGGCCTCACGCTTAAACGGGTTCTCTATCGCCCCCCGCCTCGCAACACGTCCGGAGAGTATGCCGTGGGCAATCTTCCCCTCGGCGAAAGCATAGCGGGCACGGTTCTCCGAGAAAAGAAGCGGCTTTACTTCTCCGGTGAAAGTGGTGTTCGACTCGAGAATCACAAACTTAGTGACATAAGGGTAGAGCTCACGCCACCGTATCTCGAGCATGTCCAGCTCGTTGCTGAAGAGCACAGCATCGTAAACCAGACGAGGTTTCTCGAGCTTGGACCAGCCGTGAAGCTGGCACAGGCGGTCCATCGAAACGTTCTCGGCATAGTAGTGAGGTATGCGTTGGAACGGGGGCGGGGGCTTGTCCCAGAGCGGGCGAAAGAAGTAGGATATTTTCTGACTGTAACCTAACAATCCAACAAGACAAAGGGGGACAAATATCAGAAGCATGGAGAAGAGGAGCTTAGGGGCAGCTCGTCTCGGCATTAGGCGCATTGCCATTCTCCAGAGTTCTTGGGCAGTGAAAATCTCAGTATCATCTTAGACTCAGATCAATGGCAATGAGGAGTCATCAAGGAAGCAACAACCCGACAGCCTGCATAACGTGAAGTTGCAATGAGAACTGAACATAGACAAGCAATTGAAGCACGACAGGGGCGAAGGTTAAATCACGACCAAATGAACCAGACGCGGAAACTTCTCGAAGATTAAGAACAAAACCACTACAAACCCACAACTTAGTACAGAGAGCGCTCTCCGACGGACGAGGGCAAGGAACCAATCAAACCCATCTGGAAAATTCGGCGATACAGAGGACTAAACTAAGAACAGGGGGGAGGCTGGAATGCAGAAGCCACCACCATTGAAGCACGAAAGCCATCGGCCGGCAGTAGCCCAATCACCCGACGCGACCTCGTACCCAGTGGAAACCAACCCGGTTTCCCCGCCCGAGCCACATTCAGTCATCACAATCGACGGGACAGAAACCCACCCCGGAATCGGTTAGGTGGGTTCGAAGAAGCTCGAACGAACTGGGAAAAAAGAAAATCAGAGAGCTCTACCGGGGTCTCCCACTGCGTCTGTGGGGGTAATGTGCTTTGCTTCTTCGGAACTGAACTTCATCTCTGTGCTTGTCGGAGGAATGGAAGGAAAGTAAGAGAAAGTAGGGAAAAAAGGAAAAGGTTAAAGGTCGGGAAGGGGAGAACGTGAGATACACGTGACATTCAGGCCCGGCCCAATTACGAGAGGATAAAAAGCCCACTGGGCCCACATGACGTGAACATTTGATGGGCCGAGTGCGTTTGAGTGTATTTTTAAAAATCGGTCCTTGTTTTGAATACATATCAAGTTTAAGTTAACAGAGCAGGGCCCAACATCGTGCTTCTAAAGTACGTTTTTTGTTTGATGAAATAAAGGGAAAAAGTCGAAGAAATAACATGTCGATGTTTGTGACAATTTACATCCATGCATCACTCCTACAAACATGGATCGAACAACTTTATGAACAAGTCCCCATTTTTGCTGGATCACAAAATTCTTTACTTTTTCCTTTCTTTGGGTTCCCAGTTTCTGGATTCCGACAAATCAACCCCACCTAAACTCTTACAATCCTCAGTCTCTGTGTAGACCCGACGATGTCCCTGATTTTATATCAAGAAGAAAGGTTAGGGGAATTCCGAAATCGTGGGAAGAATTGGGTTCTTTTCCTTGATTGGAAATGATACCTCCAAGATGAGTCCTCAGCAACTACCCAACGCCCTCCTCTGTCTTGGTAAGAAAGCTGATAGGTGTCGGAATCTTCATTGTCTGATCCAAGAAACAGAGAGTGGTATTACTTGGAGATTTGGATTTGTAGTTTGAGGTCGGGGGAGGAGGAGGAGGGTGAAAGAAGCACTTACAGATTCCAAACATGGGGAGGAGGGTGTTCTTGAGGTCATGTACAGAGTGATGGAGGCTGAGATCAACCTTCCTCCCGATCCCGATACCTTCCATCGTGACCTTCACGTACGTCGAATTCCAGGGCAATGACCATGTCTTTTCCCTGTTGTCACCACCCAAATTGACAAAATCAATCACCCCGTAATGAACAGCTTTTTACGGCATGGCACGGTTGTTATAATAAGCTGTTTTGTTTAAGATGGTAAGTATATTTTGCAGAAAAAAAAAACTCACATGGTTGGTTGATGGTAGCTGCAACCGTCCGTGTCGGAATCCTCGTATTCCGTGTAGCGGCAGAAGGGCTGATGATGACCGAGATGACGGCTTTGCTGAGGCAGTCGTGGAACAGAGTCGGCTGCGCCACCGCCGATGCCCATGTTGAGGTCGAGATCAATGTCCTCAGGGGAGCAATCGTGGTAGTTGGCGGCATTGCACAGCGCCAGGCCTAGTCGTAGCTCCATCTCGTGCGGGTCGAAATAGTATTTAATTGTAATGTAAGGAGGAGGGGGGAAAAACAAGGGACTTCCTTCTGGGTAGTTTGATTATTCTCTTTTCCAGTATTTGGTTTCACCTTCCTCGCGATTGCTCGTTTTTTGTATGCATATAATGTGTGCATGTATATATATAGGAGAAAAACACTAGTGGCGACAACGTTAGTAATCGAGCCACAGAAAGGGGTATTCTACATGATCACAGGTATAAATGTACTATAATTATGCTCCGATTACACGTCTTCTACTGGATTAATTTGATCTCATTTTCTTATCCCGTCACTTTTTGTTTTTTACATTCTACGTCATGTATATTTTGAGTTATGTTTTCTCAAAAAAGAATTTACAAAATAAGGTAAATATTTTTAAAATTTCTAAAATAAGGTTTCGAAATTGGATTTATAAAATTTGGCTTCCAAAAATAAATCAAGTTCGAGTTCTAATAATAAAAAATCAGATAAATCGATGCATGTACTTTGGAAATTCCGAAATTTTCGACTCTATTTTAATTTTTTTGTTAATATTTCAATTTACATTTGAACCAAGGGGGGACTCACATTGTTGTCTTTGTCTTCTTGCCGGCCTTTTCCCCGACCCGATTGTCCCTCCCCCACCCCCCCAACTTTGATCAGATAAAGAAAATAGCGAGACGATATTTTATTCCCAAATAACAACAACATCTATGCTAAGTCTGTATCAAGTTTAGGTCCAACGATTATCTTGCTTTCATCCTGGTATGGTCATGCACGAACCTTTCTCACATGGGAGGATGACGATACTTCAAGCAACCAAGGGCTAAGGACAAATCGATGTCGTTAGGCCGACGGAACATGACAAAACCGAAAATAGCGGAGATGGAAGGGAAGTGGGATGCACCTGCAAATCGACTTGGCAACATCGTTGTCGGATCAATCCCCCTTTCTCCCCCCCCTCTCTCGAGGCGTTTCTCTTGGGGCCATATTTATTGACGAGCAACCTCGCGGTATGAAAGACAGCGACCGATGCTTCGCTATGCACTGGTGCGGCTGGCTCCGTCTCCCCTTCCCGCCATCACGTCCATCTGAATTGTCGGGCGGTTGTCGCCGAGTCCTGCCAAACGTGTTCGATACGATGAATGTATTAAACCTCGTGACCTCCGACTGGTAAATTAACGCTTGAGCTGCCACCTTTATTTAGGAAGAATTGCTGATAGAAATATTTAGGGAAGAATGTCTTTGAGAGAGGAGATTAATTAAGACTAGAAATTTAACTTTGTCTGGGTTGATTACAAAATGAGCTCCAGGACCCCTATTTATAGGTGAAAGTCCCGGTCGAGCTATGCATGAGATTAGGCCACGTTTTCCTATTGTTGGCCTTTTACTCTACCTACTTCATCTAACCACAATTTCAACTTACCTACTTACCCATACACGTTATAATTCCACGAATCACATTTTTTACTTTCCCGAAGGATCCACGATAGTTCCAGATTAGTGGCGGGTGTTGGGTTAATTTCAACAGAATGAATCTCCCGACGTACAATAATTACTTGGGGGAACATGTTTCGACCCTTTAGAAAGGATGGTTATGTCTACAAGGCATCATCGTGTTGAAACGGGCTGTCATCTAGCAGCAGCGCCATTTTCACTGGCACATATACACAAAGCCTCGGCGTCCCTGAGGACCAAGTCGAGGTTGATATGGCCACTCAATTCGTTTATGAACTTCAGCAAAGTGTCGAAATCCATACGCTCGCCCATTACTTGTGACGATAACTTTTCAATATCAAGACGCAAACGTACAGGTGCAGTTGTTCTGATGGTAATGAGTTCAAAGCACCTCCCACAGGCACATCAGTTGATGGAAGTTGAATTCCCTGGAAGAATGACCTCAGTGGTGATTTTTTATGGCAACCGAAACTTAGATGAAATGTTTTTGGCATAAGAGGAATGTTACCTTTTGAACCGTATGTGAGGAGCTTTAGGTCAAGATTGAAGCAGGAAAAACAGAAGAAGAATGGACCAAAGGTGACAAACAGGATGAAGGCTGAAAAACAGAAAAAGAAGAAGGAAAATGCAAAGGAGGAAGAAAACAGCATATAGGAGAAAATCTGGAATTGCTTGTTAATTTTCAACAGACCAACATCCTTATTTATACATATTCGCATAACCGATTCTAGTTACTGCACATGCTAGAGGATAGAAATTATTCCCCCAGCTCAGCAACGTCGTGCTGTTAGCAACAGCACCCACCAACAGCTTTTGTTGTCAACCCATCCTTCAACCCACACTGCTCTTATCTAGACTCCTCATCACACTCTCTAGGCTTGGGCTGGGCTATTTTCTGGATTTGGCTCTGGCTTAGGCTCAACTCCTCATCTCGACACTTCCCGTCAAACACTACCCCCCTTGTTAAGTCCAGCCCATCACTTCCCGTCAAGTGTGACTCATCTCTGATATCCTCCTGTGAGACATCCTCCTGTGAGATTCTTAGTTTTCTACCTGTGGAATTCTTCCAGCCTGCAAACTCCGCGGTTCTCCTTCCTGTCTGCACTGACATACTTCTTGGGCGACTGTGCACAATTAACTTACTACGAAGTGCAGCAAATCGCTGTATCGATAACACTTTGGTTAATGGATCAGCCAACTGATCTTCCGAATGTACATGCTGTATCTGCAGAGTGCCATCCATCACCTTTTCTCGCACAAAATGATAGTCAATCTCTACGTGCTTCGTCCTGGCATGTAAAATCGGATTCGCTGTCAAATGAATAGTGCTAAGATTATCGCAGAACACTACTGGTGGTTGCTGAGATTGTATACGCAGTTCATGCAAAAGTTTTTGAAGCCACAGAACTTCTGCAACACTATTAGCTATTGCCCTGTACTCAGCCTCGGTACTGGACCTAGAGACTACTTTTTGCTTCTGAGAGGACCACGACACCAGATTTGGACCAACGAAGGTGCAATACGCACCTGTGCTCTTTCTATCGTCTGGACAGCTTGCCCAATCAGCGTCCGTGAAGCAAGAAATCTGAAACGAGTTACCGGCACTAAACGTTAGACCATACGAACTTGTTCCCTGCAAATACCTCAACACCCTTTTTACAGCTTTCATATGCAGAGTGGTTGGATGTTGAAGAAATTGGTTATGGAGTCTTGGCAGGAGAGTGGCTAGCTCGTCTGTATTTGAGCCTGTCAAAATTATATCATCTACATAGACAAGTAAGATCACCACACCCTTAGACGAGTGTTTATAAAACAGAGAGGCATCAGAAATTGAGTTAACAAAGCCCCACAGCTGCAAACACCCACTCAATTTCGTATACCAGGCTCTGGGACTCTGCTTGAGGCCATACAACGCCTTCTTAAGTCTGTAGATATGCGTTGGAAGCTCAGGATGAATGCAGCTAGGTGGTTGTTGCATGAAAACAGTTTCCTCAAGGTCGCCATTGAGGAAAGCGTTGTGAACGTCCAGCTGCTTCAATTCCCAGCCGTGAGTAACTGCTAAACCCAACACCACTCTAATTGTTTGATGTTTGATGACTGGACTGAACGTTTCCTTGTAATCTAGTCCAGGTGTCTGATGGAACCCCTTCGCCACCAATCTGGCTTTGCATCTCTCCAGCTCTCCCGATGCCTTAAGCTTAACTTTATACACCCATTTACACCCAATTACCTTCTCAACTCCTGTGAACGGCACCAGCTCCCACGTGTCATTCCGTTGCAGTGCCTGAAGTTCAATATCCATGGCAGATCTCCATGCAGGTGAGGACAGAGCTTCAGTTAATGTAGAGGGTTCTTTGGGAACAGGGTCAGAGGGTAGAGGTGTAACTGAAACAGAGGCTGAAGTAGAGGAGGAATTAACTAGAGGAAGAAAAGGTGACGCTTTTGTGAGAAGAATTCTGGGTTTAAATATGCCTGCTTTGGATCGTGTCACCATAGGATGGGCATTGAGTTGATGTTGTGTCTCCATAGAAGGGTTAGACTCTGTGGAAGACAGGTTGGTCCCCTGTTCTATTGCACAGGTTGGTGCCGAGCCTAGAACTAAGGGAGACTGTATATCTGGGCAAACATTAGTAGAAATAGGAGGAGAGACAGGAACAGGAAGCACGGGATTTAGTAGGAAGGACCTAAGGTGTTGCTACTTGAAACTGGTTTATAAGGAGAGACTGACTGAAACGGAAACTTGCCTTAATCAAATATCACATCTCGAGAAACATAGATTTTGCAGGTGGTAGTGTCATAACAAATATATCCCTTATGAGAGTAGCTCTTTCCTAGGAGAACACAAGGTAGGGATCGTGGTTCAAGTTTATGAGAATTAAAAGGTCTTAGGAGTGGGAAACAAAGACACCCAAAGGTTCGAAGATGGAGATAATCTGGAGGTGTATGATATAACAACTCTGTTGGAGGCTTGAAGAGCAGCAACTTAGAGGGAAGCAGATTAATGATATGGACGGCCTCATTGAAAGCAAATGGCCAGAACTGGAGAGGGACACCTGCGTGTTGCATCAAAGACAAGCCAACCTCAATAACATGTCTGTTTTTGCGCTCAACTCTCCCATTTTGTTGGGGAGTATGAGGACAGGATACTTGGTGCACAATGCCTTGAGCGATGAAGAATTTATGTAAGGGCCGAAACTCACCACCCCAGTTAGACTGCACACACTTAATGGACTTGTGAAGTTGTGTCTTTACTATCTGATGGAACCTCAAAAAGGTTGCTGAAGCTTGGGATTTGGTATTCAGAAAAAAATATCCAAGAGAAGCGAAAAGCATCATCTACAATTAGAATGAAGTATCGAACTCCTGTTGTGGATAACACAAGGGAAGGACCCCAAAGATCTACATGAACTAGGTGGAAAGGATCTGTAGAGTGAGAATTAGACACCGGGAACGGTTGTCGATGGTGTTTACTCAGGATGCAAGATTGACAAAGCTCTGCTGTATCCAAGAATGGCTGTTTGCAGGACTTCATTACTCGAAGAAGGATATCTTTACTGGGGTGGCCTAATCTGCAATGCCACTTTACAGTGTCTGTGTGAGAGGACTTTGAAATGTGGAGGGCACGAGGTGGAACTTGATGGTGGATTCTGTTGGTTCGATCCAGTGCTTGAATCGGCAGCTTGTAAAGGCCGTGTTGGGTTGGTCCCTGAAGGCATATTGAGTTGGTCTTCTCGTCCTTGACAATGAAACAATTAGCATGAAACTTGACCAAAACATTATTATCACGACAAAGTTTTGAGACACTAATGAGGGGTTGAGATAGAGTAGGTGTGTGTAAGACTTGAGTAAGAGATAGTGGCTGGGTAAGTCCTGAATGTGCTGGCACTAGAATTTTATGACCAATATGAGCAATTTCCAGGTGCTGACCATTACCTACTACCACAGAGGACTTACCTTGGTATGGAGACACAACAGAGAGATCGCTCAAAGCTGGTGTAACATGGTGCGTGGCACCAGAGTCCAAAAGCCAGTCACTATGATATGGAATAGGCTGCTGGGTCTGTGTATCAGATGAGGAGAAATGAACTGGATACTGCACAGGTGGAGGAAGTGGAGAGGTGTAAAACGGTTGCTGGAAGGTGGTATAATTGGCCTGAGGAATTATGGGAGGTTGCATTCGGTGAAAGCAAGTTTGTGCGGTGTGGCCAATCTTGTAGCATATCTGACATCTAGGCTTAGGGCGAGGTGTGTTTCTGTCAGACCACCTTGGTGCAGAGCTAAAAGGTATTGACCTTATAGGTGGTCTTCCAAGAAGTCCAGGTTGATAGTGTGAAAACGAAGTTGGGTTGTCAGATCTAGTATTTCTGGTGGGGTAGAAAGGTCTTTGTCTATTGGTGTTCTGGAAGGAAGACTTTGAAGGGTCAGAATCAGCTGGTGGTTTAAAGGAGCGAGGAAAGTTGGCCTGAGCTGAGCCTGAACCTGCAGTAGAGTCTAAGGAAGAATATTGAACCTGAGGCAGCATGCAATCATGGACCTGACGCTTCTCCAACCTCATCTCGAAATTAAGAAGTAGCTGGTGTATCTCCTCAATAGAAGGTTGATCTGGTCTGCTGTACACCGCCGTCACCACCGGGTCATACTCGGCAGGAAGCCCCTCTAGAAGATACCACATGTAGTCCTTGTATTTGACTGTTTCCCCGATTGCACTGAGCTGATCCGAGAACATCTTCACCGTATTAAGGTATTGTTGCATGGTTCTTCCCTCCTTTTTAACTTGTTGCATCTGCATACGTAAATTTATGATTCTTGTCGTCGAAGAAGACTCGAACCGCTGTCTGAGGCTCTCCCAGACCTCATGGGACGTTTCGCAGCAAACCACCTGACTAAGAGGCTCGGGAGTCAAGGAGGAAACTCATTACCAACTTGTCCGTCCGATGCCAGACCTTGTACTCGGGATTTATTAGCTGTTGTTGGCTGTCCAAGAACTTCAGAGGGGACTGAGAGTCTCCATACACGAAATCTTCGTATCCGCCTATGAAAGAAGGAAGAAAAGGATCCCATGGTGGAAACCCGGGTGTACCCCAAAGAGTAAAAACATGGTAGTTTGCCATGGTCCTGAACCTGCTACTATTCGCCTGCAATCAAGGCAGCAAGCACTTGGCCTTTCCACAACGAGTAGTTTCCTTCGTCTAGTTTCAGGGTCGTATTGAAGAATCCAGTTGGGATTTGTATTGGTGCTGGAAACTGGGACTGCGGTGCTCCAGAGACAGGAGCTCTGACTTGTGAGCTTACATCAGCTGAAGGAGGTGAAGCAGAAAGATGACCCTCCATCGAAGAGAACTTTCAGAACAGAGGTAAGGATCGTTTTGGTCGTTAGACAGTTTGCTCGGATACCATGAGGAGCTTTAGGTCAAGATTGAAGCAGGAAAAACAGAAGAAGAATGGACCAAAGGTGACAAATAGGATGAAGGCTGAAAAACAGAGCAAGAAGAAGGAAAATGTAGAGGAGGAAGAAAACATCAGATAGGAGAAAATCTAGAATTGTTTGTTAATTTTCAACAGACCAACATCCTTATTTATACATATTCGCATAACCAATTCTAGTTACTGCACATGCTAGAGGATAAGAAATTATTCCCCCAGCTCAGCAACGTCGTGCTGTTAGCAACAACACCCACCAACAGCTTTTGTCGTCTACCCATTCTTCAACCCACACTGCTCTTATCTAGACTCCTCATCACACTCTCTGGGCTTGGGCTGGGTTATGTTCTGGATTTGGCTCTGGCTTAGGCTCAACTCCTCATCTCGACACTTCCCGTCAAACACTACCCCCCTTGTTAAGTCCAGCCCATCAATATGAAAATATTCAGCGAAAACAAAAGTAGTTCAAGCAATCATTCTGCTTGAAGTATTGTGCAACGGGCTATCCAGCACTCCACCAGCTGCCATCATCAAAGCATAAATAGTCCAAATAATACTCTTGTTTGCTATCGAGCAAATAAAGAGAAGCTAAGATAAGATAGGCCTACTTTGATAAACCAGAGACCGTGATAATGTATATGCTCCCAATCATGTGTATTACAAGACAAAACGAGGATATATATACAAGAGTAAATGAATTGAATTTGGAGTAGAAGTTCTATGAACCTAGGGAATGAGTAGACGATCCATGAACCTAGGGAATGAGAGATCCATGAACCTTGGGAAGGAGATGACAAATAATGATTTTGTTATCACTCCCCCTCCCTCGCAAACTCATGCTCGGCACAGAGAGTGAGTTTGGAACGTTGAGCAATGAAGGAGCGCTGGGCGAGATTTTTGGTGAAAGCATCAGCTCGTTGTTCGGTGGCCGAAATAAATTTGATGACCAACTCCCCGGATTTGACCTGTTCGCGGCCAAAATGGTACTCTATGGCCACATGTTTTGTTCGTGCGTGTTGGACAGGATTGGCGGCGAGATATGTGGCTCCTATATTGTTGCAGCAGATGACAAGAGGCCGACGAAGAGGCAACATTAAATCACTTGCCAAGGATGATAACCACATAAGCTTAGCAGCTGCATAAGCAAGCACCCGATATTCGGCATCTGTGGAGCTGCGTGCAACCATAGGTTGCTTTTTGGAGCGCCAAGGAAGAAGATTGTCACCGATGTAAACAACATAACCAGTTGTGGAGCGCCGAGTTGCAAGACAACCAGCCCAGTCAGCATTGACGAAAGCTGTGAGACGAGAGAGATTTGTCGGGCGTATTGGTATAACATAGGAGGCTGTTCCTTTTAGGTAACGAAGTATGCGTTTGGCCGCTTGAACATGGGATGTTGCTAGCGATCGAAGAAACTGGCTGAGCATGTTGACTGAGTAAGCAATGTCGGGCCTTGTGAGAGTGAGATATTGTAGACTACCAATAATCTCACGGAATAGGGAAGGATTAGGAGATGCATCGCCATCGGTTGCTGATTGAAATTTGGGCAGGGAGTGGTGTCTTGGCTTCCGAACAATCTTGCAAATTGAATTGATGGAGAAGCTTGTCAACGTAGTGTGCCTAAGATAAAAACAGACCATCCGACGTGCGATAAATACGAACATTGAGGAATGTCGAAGGAAAGCCGAGATCCTTCATTGTAAACGTTCTTGAAAGTGCGCCAACAACGTCGTCAAGACCACTCCCAATAGTGCCCGTCAAGAGGATGTCATCGACATAGAGGATTAAGATGAGAGTGTCATGACCTTGATGCCGCACAAAAAGTGATGTGTTTGACCTGCAATGGAGAAATCCCAATTGATAAAGTGTGTTGGAAAAATGTTCAAACTATGCTCATGGGGCTTGGCGGAGACCGTAGATAGACTTTCGCAGAAGGTAAACATGATGGGGGAGCCTGGGGTCTTCAAACCCCGGTGGTTGACGCATATAAATTGTTTATGTATGGTCTCCGTGAAGAAATGCGTTCTTGACATCCAGTTGTCGCAGCGCCCAACCGTGAGAGATTGCAATCGTGAGAACAAGTATGATTGTGGCAGGCTTTATAACAGGATTGTAAGTCTGCCGAAAATCGTTACCTGGACGCTGAGCAAATCCTTGTGCCACAAGACAAGCTTTGCAACGATTAAGCGATCCATCGGGATTAACTTTGACTCGGAAAATCCATCGACAACCCACAAGTTTTTGGGAGGCAGAATATGGAACCAATTTCCATGTGTCGTTGTGTAGAAGTGAGTTGAATTCCTCCGTCATGGCGTTCTTCCACAGTGGATCCGCAAGTGCCTTACGATAAGACTCTGGCGGTTCGGGTAAGGCCATAGCAGATAAATCAAGAATTTGACGTATGCGGCTAATTCCATCATGTTGTCGTGTAATCATAGGATGTCTGGGCGGTGCAACGGGTAGATAGACATCCGGAGTAGACTGCGAAGCTGAGAGGCTACTTTCAGTGCGTACTGAGATAGTAGGAGAATCCACCACTTGATCGACAAATGGGGTGGATAGCTCAAGCAAGACGCCACTCCAGTGAGGTGGAAAGGAGCAAAGAAGTGGCGCTGTGGCGATGGATGTAGAAACTGCGAAGATGGAGTCAATGACAGCGGAAGAGGACGGTGGCTGTCGAGGCATGGTGGGCAGAAACCAAGTTACTTCTTGATATGAGTTCGTGGGATTTCCAGTTGAAGGTGAAGAGTGCTGCAGAAGCGTTGAAGTCGCGAAAGTATCCTCGACGAAACGCACATGTCGGCTGTAATGAATACGATTAGAGGCGGGTTGAAACAACGATATCCCTTATGTTTATCCGAGTATCCAAGAAAGATACATGGAGCAGACCGCGGTGCAAGCTTGTTAGCGGAATATGACCAAGGTAAGGATAACAGAGACACCCAAATGGTCGGAAAGAGTTGTAGGCGATGGATCGCTGATAAAGAAGCTCATACGGTATCTGAAATTGAATGGCTGATGAAGGCAACTGGTTGACTGAATAGTTAGCCGTTTGAAAGGCATCTGCTCAAAACCGTGATGGTAGCCCAGATTGGACAAGGATGGTACGCGCCAAATTTGCCAGGTGCTGGAGACGTCTTTCTGCTACTCCGTTTTGTTACAGTGTATGGCCATGATAGGCGAAGGGGAATGCCGTGTTCTATGAGAAATTGATTCATAGCGTCGTTGACGAATTCGCCGCCACCGTCACATTGAAGGGCTCAAATTGAACTGGAAAACTAGGTGGAAGCCATGTGGTGAAGTTTGACAAAGTGGTTAAGAACCTCATTCTTATGCCGAAGAAAATACACCCACGCATATCGTGTGTAGTCATCCACGAAGATTATATAATAACGAAAACCGGAGGTGGGTTGGATAGGCGAAGTCCATACATCTCTGTGTATTAATGCAAAGGGGGTTGAAGCACGAGATGTCGACGTTGGAAATGAGAGCCGGCAAGACTTACCAATGGCATATGAGGCACAAGGGGAATTGGAATATCCTGTAGACGATAAACTACCACAGTTGCGAAGGCGGTGAGAACGTCGGTATGAGGATGACATAGACGTGGGTGTCAATCGACAGCAGAGGAGGCGATGAATGCTGAAGTAGACAACAACGAAAGCTGGTAATGGAAACCTTCATTCCTTTGCTGGAGCAGCGTTGTCCCTGTGAGGCGATCCTTCAAAAGGAAGGCAAACCCGTCAAATATCACAACACATGAATTGTCTTGACATAGGCGTTTGATGGAGAGCAAGTTCTGGTGCAGACGAGGAACATGAAGATCGCCGTTAAGCCTCACAGAGTGTCCAGCCGTTTGGAGATCCATTTTTCCGACTCCTTATTTTATTTTAATAAGATGATTGGGCCCTACAGTGGTAAAACGAGATGAACCTCTTTCCTATAGGCCACTCAAACATAGAGAGATTAGGGACCGACAAGCCAGCCCTCCCTATTATATCTCAGTTTCTATTGGCCAGTGTCGGTGTCAGCCAAGGAAACGGAACCCTATGAGATGAGTTCTTTTCGATTAGGACAGGCAGCCACTATAGCTCGAGCAAAAGCTACTGTTGTAGCCATAGTAACCTCTAACTATCATTTACTCAACATAACATTAGTTTCGAGCCATCTAAGAACATAAAAGAGGGAGCTAAGAAAGACCTTGCACGCGCAAAGAACTGAGGGTGCATAATGTTTATGTGGTAAACGTCATTTTGGGCCTCTCACGATGGGCTTCTAAGGAAATCAAGGTCGACGCTACTTAGAAGACGTTCGGTCGCCGATGTAGCGTCGAAGATGGTCGTCAAGTTAAAGGTCGATGCTGATTCAGGAGTTGGTCGACGATGTGAGGTTCGACAATGTTGATTGGTCGATGGCTCTCGGCAGTGGATCGATAGTTAGTTTTAGGACAATTAACACGTGTTTAATGTGCATCGGTTGACAGTTATTTAGGTTTGTCTATAAATAAGTCGTCCTCGATCAATTGTAAGTCACCAGACAGTCATTCTATGACTCAGAAGGGCTCCTTGACATGCGACCACATTTCTATTCAGCATTTAGTCACCAATATATCGCAATGTGTTTTGCCCTCAAACAATGTCGTTTTGATCTCGGCATAACTATAGAGACGAAACACCAAAATGCTTCTGATTTATCCCCATTTTAGGCCAAATGATCAATTTTACCCAAAAGTTTGGTCGTTTTTCCGATATATCGTGAACTTTTTAAAATATCATCACACATCCTAACGTTGGGCCGTTATATCAATTTTATCCACCGTTAATCGAATCAGCTAACGGAAGTCTACGTGGCGCCCACTTGGCACGTTAGTTCGTCAGCCCACCGTTAAACTACTGATTGGGCATGACAAGGCATCCTTCTTCCTGCTATGCATTTCACCTCGTTTTCTTCCTCCGCCAAACCCACTTCTTTTTTCCTCATATTCCCCTTCTCCTCAAAGCCCCTCCCGTATCCTCCGCCGCTTCCGCCGCCACTCTACCTCCTTCTGACAACGGCCCCTTCATCGCCCTCGTCGCCGCTACCTCCATTCTTCATGACCCCTCCATCGAGGTCGATGTCGTCATCGAGGCCGAGCTCCGGAAGAACGGGTTCCGCAGCACCGGATTAGGTGTTCGGGCCCGGATAAGATGAATGAAGTGGCCAAGAGTTTTCCAATCGTCTTCCCCAACTTTCAGAAGCCACCACAGCCTCATCAGAGGCTAGGGCAGCCGGAGGGAGCTCAATCGTGCACCTAACCTGAGGACAGTTTCTGGGTGCGATCATCGTTTAGAGTAGGGGTTTGAGCTTAGCAAGTCTCCAAATGGACGAGAAGATGTGTCGATAATAACTCTAGTTTCTGTGTAGAATAGATTGAGAAGTACCTAGCTGTGTCGGACGGGCACGGAGATCCGATTCATGGTTGTCCTACGACTGATCTCCCGATAAGCCGTTGGAACTTCCAATTCCTTGCGGAGCCGAAGAACTATCATGGAAGGAGTCGCAGCAAACAGTGACAGAGTCGATGACTGAAACTGAGGGATGATGGCTTCTCTCCAGAAGGACAATCAGACCTTGCTCGACGAATTTCTGTGTAGGACGAGCACAGAGATCTGATTCATGGTTGTCCTGTGGCTGAGTCTCCCGATAAGCCGTTGGAGCTTCCAATTGCTAAGGGAGCCAAAGTGTCACCACAGATGACGTCTGCAACAAATAGCAACCAAGTCGATGACCAAAATGAGAGTGGGTGGCGTCTCTCCGGAAGGACAGTCGGACTTTGACTAATACCAGAACAGCCTCATGAAACCCTCCCGCGTTGACATTCATGAATTCGTCGTTCCAAAGAAGAATAATTTCTTATAAATTTTTTTAATTAAAAACGGGACAAAGTTCATGAAACCGATTGAGGGAGGTTCAAGCAACAGACAGATAGACAGACAGTTGTGTTCCATCCCATAAACCCACGCCTGATGTCTTTCTTCCTCGTGCATTTAATGAACGGATCACCACTCAAAATCAATGTCCAACTAATTCTAAACTCTTGGCCACTTCCTTCATCTTATCCGGGCCCGAACCCCTAACCTGGTGCTGCAGAACTCGTTCTCCCGGAGCTCGACCTCGGTGACGGCATCGACCTTGATTGAGGGGTCATGAAGAATGGAGGTAGCGGCGGCGAGGGCGATGGAGGGGCCGTTGTCAGAAGGAGGGAGAGCGGCGGCGACGGAGGATACGGGGAGGGGCTTTGAGGAGGAAGGGAATGGGAGGAAAATGGAAGTAGGTTTGGCGGAGGAAGAAGTGGAAGAAAAAGGGATAAAGAGAAGGAGGGCACCATGTCATGTCCAGTCAGTAATTTAACGGTGGGATGACGGAGTAACGTGCCAAGTGGGCGCCACGTAGACTTTCTTCAGCTGATTCGGTTAACGATGGTTAAAATTAATATAACGACTAAACATTAGGATGTGTGATGATATTTTGAAAAGTTTAGGGTAAATCGGAAAAAATGGCCAAACTTTGGGGTAGAATTGATAATTTGGCCCCCATTTTATTGGTGTCTAACTATAACAAAGCTTAACTAATGAACAGAATAAAATTCACCATTAACACGACCAAAAGAAAAGGCTCCAGTTACTTGACAGCATCCCAAATCAAAATATGAATATCTAGAAGAAGAATCAAATTTGGATTGTCATCCCCATCGTAGGAAGAGATTGATCCATCAGTCCCCCCCTTAGCAGGAAATACGCAAAAGTCGACGACTAGAATATTCTACACATCACGTCCTTATCAACAAGACCTTTCCTTTCCCAAAACTCGGTGAATCTTCTTTCTTTGTTTAGACGATAAACCCTGCATCGCTGTTTACACCAGATTATTTTAGGCTGTCGATTGTGATTTAATTAGAGCACAATTGACAAATTGTAAAAATCTCATCATCGACCGACAAAACTTGATTCAGTCGATGATTGACTGAGAAAATCTAACTTTATCGATTGTTGACACATGAAAATTTCGGCCTTTCTCGAGAAAAGCGTGTCATTCTCGATAAAGATCTTTGACTGGTATCTCGAGAAAGGAAAAGGTCCTCGAGAAGAACATCGCGTCTCGAGAAATAATCTTTGATTGGAAGAGCCTTTCGAGAAAATTTATATATTACGAGAGAAGATATAGATTTTATATAAAAATCTTTCATCAGTCTCAAGAAGATCTAATGTATTGAAGAGCTATCGAGATCTTTGATTTAATATAAATATTATCTAAAGTGAAAATATATAATCAGATTATCTTAAAACGTGGCTAAATATGTTAAAATATATTTAGCCAGATTCTTCCTAAATTAAGGAACGTGCAACTACCCAAACAATCTGATAAATAATCTGATAAAATGGAGAACGTGCATGGAGTTCAGAAACCGCCAAATAGACGTGGATCACCTGAACACGTTTTATAAAAACCCCTAGTTGAACCACGCACAAACACACACACAACAACTCAAATACAAACTCAAGTCTTTTATCTTTTTACTTTTCCGGTTACCTTTGTCCTTCAACCTCAGCGACGTGTATTAAATTCCATCGTTATTGACACACCTCCGTCCATCCTCGTCTTCGTGCAATAAATTTTGTCGCCGCTAACCGGCCACCACTTCGACTTTGCCCTTCGACGTCATGCATTAAATTCCAACGTCGAGCTCCACGCTCGATGCCATCGCATTAAATTCCGGTGCTGTTGACGACCTCCTCCGCTCCACAAGGGTGAATTCCCGCAAAGGGGTTTGGATCGACCGCCGCTCGTCCACCCCCGACCTTCGTGAAGCGTCACAAGGCTTTTCTTGTTGTTTCCTGTAAGTGTAACGCTGTAAGCTCGATATCGTCGTATTAAATTCATTTGTCTTGCCTACTTGTCATATTTGTATTCATTCACTTTGCGGTGTACAACACCAAAAGTTGTAAATTCAATATCGTCGTATTAAATTCCGGTATTGCGTGTACTTTCACTTTACGGCAACCACATTCATTGTAAAATTCGACACATATTAGGGGAACAACTTTTCCACGCCAACATGTTTTTGGCAACCAAAGTGGGAGCGAATTAGAAAATCATAAAAAGTTTCTTGAAAGATGGCTCGTCCCAAAAAGAACGCTTCAGAGGATGACTATAATGAAATAGGGGAATCAAACAAGAATCTAGTTGAGGGAAATCAGGATGTGCCCACAGGGCCCCTAAATAATTCTTAGCATGGTTATTCACCTGGAGATTTTACAGCCAAACAAGAGTTTGAAACCGCTATAAGCGAATCAGAATTAGAATTGGCAGAAAGTTAGAGAGAATTGGAAACGCGAATGGATGAGAAACTCCATGAAGTAATAGATGCCTTAAGACTCCTTAAGGGTGATAGATCTAAAAGAAAAAATATTTACGGGTGATGCTCAGAGAGTCGATTTCTCAAATATATATTCTTCTCGAGTTCCTGCGATTACACCGAGTGAGAAAATACCAAACACTTCTGAGTTAAATCCCATAACTATTGTACATAATCTTGTGGAATCGCTGGTGATAAAGGGATATGAGACAAAAGATTACACCCACCTCGAGAGAAAAACTCCCTGCAAATATAAGGATGAAGAAATGATGTTCCAACAATATACATCCTCACATAAAAAATGTGACGAGAAAAATGGCAAATATAACATGTACTCATCGTGGAATCAAATAGACATTCCAAGTATCAATGTACAAGAAATTGGAATTGAGGTATTTCCAGCGAGTGATGAGGTCTCAGTGGATGATATTTTCGAGATATATTTGAGTGAAAATCAACTATGTAAGTATTTTGTTGGAATATCGAGAAAACTCAAACAATCTGGCGATGTTCGATTGAATAGACGAGATCTAACAAAATTTTCGTTGAAGTGCGATGGCTTCAGACCATCTAATTCGATTGAGAAGTTGTCTAATGAATTTCAATAAAAAAGGGAGAGACGGACAACGTATCTCTCTTGACTTGGAGTTTTCTCGAGGGAAAACGAAGACAATTGTATCACTTAGAGAAAGGGATAATAAAAAAAAAGAAAAAGAAAAGAAAAAGTTATATATGTAAGGCATGGTAAACCCCCCAGCAACTCGAGGAAGAAAGTTGATGATAAAGAAAACGTGTCTTCACGCGAAAGAAAAAAAAATTCTAAGGAAAAGAATATGTTCATTTTTTCATTTCCAAGACCTAGCATCTCGAGAACGTGGTGTCACCCGTAAGAATACCGATTGACATTGTTGACATATGAATTCTGGCATCTTTTCCGTGTTTTAATTTTGAGGCAGAAAGTGCCAAGAGATGCATGAATATCTTCTCGAGACAAGACATGAAAGATTCTCAAGAAAGAATATCTCGAGAGAAAACTCAAGAAAAACTTGTAAAGTTATAGCCAGAAAACCAAAACAATGTTTGATCTCGAGACAGAAATCATTGTATATTGTTTCTCGAATTGGACGGGCCATAACTCTTTTAAAACGATCTTGAATCGAAAAGTATAAAACAGAAAAGTTGTAGCTCGAGAAAAAAGGGAACTAGATCAACTTGTCTCGAGTTAATTCAACCTTTCTGGCCAAAGATATGGTCAAAATACCGATGTAGTGTTTTTATCTTGAGATCAGATCTCGAGACCATAACAACTACGACTTTGACCGGTCATAACTCATCGAAGATGACCTCAAATTGAGAAGTACAAAACATAACAATTGTAGCTCAAGAAGAAAGAGAACTAACTCCACTTGTCTTGAGTTAATCCAATTTGTCTAGCAAAAGTTATAATCCAAAAACCGAGAGTATGTTCTGAACTCGAGATTGATCCCGAGGCCAGGATGACTGCGAATTCGATCGGTCATAACACATCCAAGATGGTGTCAAATCGAAAAGTGTAAAATACAAAGGATGTAAAAAGAAACTAACTCAGCTTGTTTTGAATTAATCTGACTTTTCTAACCAACGTTATGGTTAAAATACCACAGCAATGCCTTTGATCTCGAGATCAGAATAGTTATGAATTCGACTGGTCATAATGCATCGAAGATGACCTTGAATCGAGAAGTGCAAAGCATAAAAGTTGCTTGTCTAACACAGATCAGAAAGAAGACTAACACAACTTGTCTCGAGTTAATCCGACTTGTATAGTGAAAGTTATGTGCAAAATACCGAAAGAGTATTATGTTCTCGAGAACAAAATAGCTACAATTTCGACCAGCCGTAACACGTCTAAGACGACCTTGGATGAAAAATCTTACAACATCAAAGTTGTATAGAAGAAAGAGAAAAAACTAGCTTAAGTAATTTTGAGCTGATGCGATCTCTGTACCTAAAGTTATGATAAAGATACTAGAAGAGGTTTGTTGTTCTCGAGACCAAAACTCGAGAACAGAGGAGTTCCGACTTCAACCTATCAAAACTCGACCCAGATGGCCTCAAATGAGAAAACTCAAAAACATGAAAGTTGTAGAAGAATCAGAGAGGGAACAAATCCAACTAATCTCGAGCAAATTGAGGCTTTGTTGCCAAAGTTATGCTCAGTCAATTAAAATGACGTTACAGCTCGAATATAAAAGCGTCACGTTCCGTATTTTAGCCATATCTCGAGCTACACATTCTCGATTCAGCCGCACAATATATCACACGACCGGGAAAGGATAAGGAAGATGATAGATTTGACGTCGCTCGAGTTCGTCCGAGGATGAAAGAGTAATGCCCCCGGGATTGGACTGCCGACGCCCCGCTTTATCCTCCCGGCCTTCGGTCGTCCGCGCTCGTGGGTAAGCGTATATTCGTGATATTAACACCCAAGAAAATGAGAGAACCTCGAGACACCCATGTTCTTTGGTAGTTAACATCCTTCGCCCACATTTTGGGCATTTAAAGCCTGAGTAGCAAGGAGTTAGAAATCCGACTTCTTAGTATAGTTATTTTTTCGAGTTTTTCGAGAGACGAGATGTGGACAAAATGTCGAAGGCAATATTATTCACTTGTAGAGGCAAGGCAAGAAAATCCTCTCTGGAGGCAATCTCGTTATCCTGGCCTTAATAAGATCCTTAACTCCAAGTCCTCGAAGCTTATAAAATTTATATGTTACGAGAAAAGATATAGATTTTATATAAAAATCTTCAATCAGTCTCAAGAAGATCTGATGTATTGAAGAGTTCTCGAGATCTTTTATTTAATATAAATATTATCTAAAGTGAAAATATATTAAAATATATTTTCAGCAAATCAGATTATCTTTAGCTAAATATATTAAAGTATATTTAGTCAGATTCTCCCCAAATTAAGGAACTGCCCAAACAATCTGATAAAATGGAGAACGTGCGTGAAGATCAGAAATCGCCAAATAGAACGTGGATCATCTGAAGACGTTCTATAAAAACTCTAGTTGAACTACGCACAAACACACACAACAACTCAAACACAAACTCAAGTATTTTATCTTTTTACTTTTCCCGTTACCTTTCTCCTTCAACCTCAGCGACGTGCATTAAATTCCGTCGTTGTTGACACACCTCCGTCCATCCTCTGCATTATGCATTAAATTCCGTCGCTGCTGACCTGTCGCCACTTCGACTCCTCCCTTGGACTTCGTGCATTAAATTCTGACGTCGAGCTCCACCCTCGGTGCCGTCGCATTAAATTCTGGTGCTGTTGATCACCTCCTCCGCTCCACAAGGGTGAATTCCAGCAAAGGGGTTTGCCTCGACCGCCGCTCGTCCAGCCCCGTTCTTCGTGAAGCGTCACAAGGCCTTTCTTGTTGTTTCTCTTGTTGTTTCCCGTTCAAGTCATGTCTATAAGTGTAACATTGTAAGCTTGATATCGCTGCATTAAATTCCGGTGTCTTGCCTACTTGTTATAGTTGTATTCATTTACTTTGCGGTGTACAACACCAAATGCTGTAAATTCAGTACAGTCGTATTAAATTCCGGTATTGCGTTTACTTTAACTTTACGGCGACCACATTCTGTAAAATTCGACATGTGTTATGGGGAACAACTTTTCCGCGCCAACATCGATGGATGATTTTCCCGTCGATTAGAGTCGATAGAGGATTCTCTCCGGAGAAAATCTGATTCCATGGAACAAATCTAACTTGGAAAATTCTCTAGGAGAGACTCGATGAGATTTTTCCCGGTCGATGGAGAAAATCTAATCCAGTCTCGATAGGAGATTCTCCCCGTCGATGGAGAATTTCTGGAGATAACTTTGTGGATAAGATTTTACAGGTGAAGATTTAGAACGTTCGGAAATTGAAGATGTGATCGAAGAATTTACATACGTGCGTCGAAGCCAAGTGCCAATGAACCGCCAACCAAGATTCTCTATAGATAGTTTTGTTCTTTTAGGTAAAAGGGACAGGTAAAAGACATTTCAGACACTTTTGTCTTAGTTTTAGGTAGAAAATCTTAGGCAATCTCCTTGTAAGCGTCCTTGTAATCCGATTCATCCATGAAAATCTTTCATCCTCCCTTTTCTTCTTTCTCTTTTTCTTCTTGAACCCGATGGGTTCACCACGATTTTAGCGCAACGTGTTGCGGTTTCCACCTAAAACAATCACACGGAGTGATGAAAACTGCATTAGACCTTTCATAACTAGAGCCACAAAAAGTCGACGGTTCTGATCCTAAACCTCTCTTCTTAAGTCACGGTCATCGCTTCCATGGAAGATTCTCTTTCTTAAAGCATCTGGATCGACAACGCGTCCGTCAAAATCCAGGAAAGTGGCCCACTGCAACTCAAAGCGTTGAGAAATACAGGGTTTTAATAAACAAGTACAACAAAAGGTACCACAAATATCGAAGGAAATGCTGATTACACCAAGGAACTTACAACCATGGCAAAGAAACTGAAAGTGTTGATGACAAGGACAACAACTACATCCACGACAGCTCCCTGTATGGAAAACTGCCCTGGGGGTGTTGACGATCGGATGCTTGAAGGGTAAAAAAAAAAGGGTACGTCGGACATGATTACCGCGACCTCCTTTGCTAAAGACCAACTTGGAAACGTGACGGCGGACGTGTGGCAACTTAGCAGAATGTAGGGAGCGAAGAAGGAAAAGCAGTTGCGATCATTTTTGAACTTATGAATGACTGTACCTCGACTTGGGGCATTTCGAATCCTTTTATATGTTTATTTTAACCACGGATGATCGGAGAAGTGGGTTAATCAGATCGGTGATATTTTCGCATTAAGGCAGTTCCCTCCTTTGCAAGAACATATATGTCGATCGTGTCTAGATAAAAGTCTTAATTGCTCTGTTGCTTCCGGTTCCCATGTAGAAAGGCCAACCCTTCGGCGCTCCAATTGCTATCTTAATCACTCACGTTCGACCAGGGAAGCGGCACCCGTTCCTTCATTTGAAAATGCCAGCATTTATCTTTTCTGACAAACATGAAATCAAGTAAGAGGGGATTTGAGAACATACTTCTGAGAAGATGATTCTCGAGGCTTCCTCGAGTCATGAACTCGTGGACTAGCAGCTGCGGAACATCTTCGTCGCTGCAGTAATCAATCACCGAAAATTAAAAGAGAAAATAAGAGAAACCCAGACACAATAACTTACGTCTATTACACAGAATTCGGGTTACAATTTGAAGGCTAGAACAAAAGTTCAAAGGAAAAGACAACCAAATTCCCTCTGTGGGTTGAACGAGATTGTTGTATCTTATTACAAATCAAGTTCAATTATTTATAAGACAAACGAGATTGCTTAACAACTGTCGTCGACAACTGCCATCACGTGTTTGAATTTCAAGAGAACCGCCACAGCCATTGTTAACAAATATGTGCACATTAACTTTGGCTCTGGAGCATGATGCAATTGGTCTTCATCGACTGGACTGACTCCATTGACTCTAATGTTTCTTCGACTGAAAGGCTTCTTCTATCGAAAGATTGTTCCTTCTACGTTTATTCAACAGGCTCACTCCATAGTCCCAAAATCAGTTTTAACAGTAGAGTTTCCCCAAAAACTATACTTCCCCCTGAAAACTAATTGTTACTCATGCATCCGAGCCCAGAATGATTCAATTCCATCGTTCCACCGCAAATGAGATATGGATAATCATATATTCTCTGTGTCCCTGTAGGTCGTCCAGTTTCAAGCTCTACACGACTGTGATCCCCGTCCCTAGTGTTGCCGGCACTGTCCCATTCTCTTCGATCCAACCTTTGAAGACGTAACCAACCCCCCCCCCCCCCCCCCCCCCTCCCTGAGTATGATGTCCGACCAGAAGTTTCCAGTAGCCGACTTCAGCTCTTGGAAGGTGAACCGGAGAAGATGGCACCTGGCCTTATGCACTTCATCAGGCATGTTCGACGTGGATACTCCCGTCATTAGGAGAGGGCACATTTCACTGTTACTATCAATGAGGTTTCGGGTCTCGGTCGCTCCAAAAGACGGTCCAAAAGTGCAAGTCTCATCAATTCATGTTCCAGATTGAGACAAGCACATTCGTGTGAACCAAAAACCATACAGGGATTAGCCCGGATCACATCAGCTACACAGTGTCCCAAAGATAATAGGGATGAAGCTGATAAGCAGTGGGGCAATAACGACTCGCCTGCATCGTGGACAATGCAGATACAAGGTATCGAGTTGACGGGATCCCTCGAAGCAGAGGACCTCACGCCACTTGCGAGGACTGCCCAACACCTGCATCCGATCGCCTTCATGATATCAAACTGAGTCTGCTCTTTTTTTTCCCACCCCGGATCTTCATCTCCAGAGCATGTTTAACACCCATTCCAGCAGAAGATAACTCATCCTCAAATTTAGGGAGGAGTTAGAAATGAGACAAACAGGGGAGAGGCAGGGAGCAGAATAGAGCAGGGAAAAAAAGGTGGGTGGAATAAAAGAAAGAAACGAGGGAGAGGAGAAGACAATAAGAAATGGAAGGTGTACAGAGAGACGAATTTTTAAATACTTCTCGGCAATACATCAAAAAATAATTATTTCCAGATTTGGCTACTCTTTATAACAGAAAGAAAATGATGATGTCGGAAACTGAAAAGGAAACGTTAATGAAATGCGAGGGCGGCGACATCGACATGCCTCAATCTCCCCCATCCAACCCAAACCCTAATCCCCAAATCAACACCAACCCATTTCGATTCTCCTCTCCGTAGACCGGTTTCAATCCTCTTTCCCTGCGATTAGCCCTCAAAGATTCGGTTTTTTTTTTTTGGGAGGTTGAATTTCGGGTTTCCTCGTTGCGAACCATGTCTGCAATGATCGTCTGCGGGAAAAGATCTTATTTTGAGGAACTGGGCGGCGGCACTTCTTCTTCTCATTCTTCTTCCGCGTCGTCGGCTTCTGCTTCTTCTTCCGGGGTGTCGTCCGCCGCTCCATCGGCGAAAAGGATCCGCTGCTCCCCGGTTAGGTTCTCCGCCCCCAGGCAAGGGTTGGGGGCTTTAATCGAGCAATTGGGTTTGATCTTCCCCGGAATGGATAAGGAGGTGATGAGAAATTCTCTCTTGTTGAAATTGGAAATGTTCTTGATGTTGGGTCGCGGACTTCTGTCTTGATTTTGTGTAGAATCGTCGGATGTTGCAAATCGATTGAGTTTTATTACCCTAATGTTACTGGCTTTTAGGGTTTGTTCGTTGAATCAGTGTTATGGTATTGGGCGAAATTGATTATGACGGGAACGAATATTTATCTAATGAAGGGATGCAGAATTGGGCATGATTAGATTATGTTTACTTCTTGCTGGGGGCCATAATGAAAAAACTGTTTTTGATTCCAAAGGTAATGCGGATGCATGAGGTCCAATTGTGCATTTGAATTGGACACAATTGATTGACCTTTCTCTGTGAATCGATTTCAGCTTCTTGAGAAGACTCTCGATGAGTGTGGAGATGATTTGGAATCAGCAATTAAAAGTTTGTATGAGCTTCACTTGGGTTCGGCTGATAATCAGTTAAACTCTGCTCCAGATAGACCTGACATGGCCCTTGGAACGAGTAATGCCCATGTTCAACCGCATGGTTTGTCTTTGTGCACACCTGGCATCTCTAGCACCATAACCTGCACATTTTTTTCTTAGTTTTTGGCATTCTAATTGTTCCAAAAAGAAGCAGTCATTCATCTTATTAGAATTTTCATATAAATTAATGAAGGAAGAATATTGTTGTTCTGACTTCGGATTATTGTTGCTAGTAATAGAACCGTGTTATGTATGTTCAGATGATCAGTCAGCCCTGCAAACTTCTCCTCATCTTAATGCCGAGTGGGTTGAGCTATTTGTCAGAGAAATGGCGAGTGCAACTGACATGAATGATGCCAGAGCCCGTGCAATAATGGCTCTTGAGCTGTTGGAGAAGTCCATTCTTGCCGGAGCTGCTGGGGAAGTATCCCAGCAGGTAGGTTTCTTTTCTTTTCTTTTACAACAACGTACCTCAAGAGAGCGCTCGGATGGAAAATCCAAGTTGAAACGTTTGTTTGTTTGTAGGAAAATGTTGTGCTGAAGCATCGACTAGAAGCACTGATTCAGGAGAATTCCATTCTCAAACGAGCTGTCGCAATACAACATGAGCGGCAGAAAGATTACAACGATAAATCCCAAGAGTTGGATCACTTGAGGCAACTGATCTCTCAATATCAGGAGCAGTTGAGGACCCTCGAGGTATATTCCCGATGATCAGTCTAGTGGGTGATATTGACAGAATCAAGTAGATAGATGTTTCGTTATCATTACCAGGTACAGTTTGATTTATTTTTGTGGGATCGTCTTCAGGTGAACAATTACACCCTGACAATGCATCTGAAGCAGGCTCTGCAGGGCAACTCAATGCCGGGCCGATTCAATCCGGACATTTTCTAGCCGGCCTCTAGTTATTTTTATCATTGGCAAACCCGATGTTTAAATCTTACCACAGCTCCAATGTCGAAATATTGCAGAAGGATGACGATCTCAATCTCCATAGAAGGAAAGCCAATCAGGGGTAACTAACTTATATAATTCGCCAGGGCGACATCTGCTCTCCATGGGTGGAATGGCTCCTCTGCTGTCCTGCATTATATGTTTTGTCATGATGAGATCCGACTGCCATTCGGTAATGTCTGTAAGGGAGGTTGGGGGTGATTTAAATAGCTGAAAGGCCTTTTAGAAAAAATGGGTATCTTGTAGTCCTAGTTCTTTGTCTGTGTCATCCCTTCTCTTCTTTCATAGGACCATTTTATTATCATACCTATTACATTATTGGAGAAGAAATAACCTTCTTTCGAGTGCAAAATTTATTACTACCTGTTCGTTTTCCTTCCCTCCGTCGTTTATTTTTAATTTTTCCCTTTTCCCATTGGGGTCAGGGGAGCGGGAACGAGGGTCGTGCGGGCTCACTGGGCCAATGTCCGGAGGTCTCCTTAGGCCCAAACAATTAAGGTCCATTTTCAGTCGGCCCAAAATCAAGGAGAGGCAACCCCAAGCATGGACCGGGTTGGTCGTGACAAAAAGGGCAAGATGAGGTGGTGGTGGGCCCAGAGTCAGGACTTGGGGCCCAATAAAAGGGCAAATAAGGCCCACCAACCCATAAATTACACACCCGCCCACTGGAACGTGCCCACTCGAAGAAGAAGATTTTGTGGGATATGTGGCATTGGACAGGCTCTACGCCCAAAAACTCAATGAACCCAGGAGTCCCCCTCCTCTTTCCCAACTCCATTTTGTCCCCCCCGCCCCCCTCTCACAATCGCTTTATCTCATCGTTGATATGAATTTTGGGTGGGATCGTCTCATGGATCGGCTCATCCACGTCTTTTCTCCAACTCACCCGTCACTTTTCCTCGGAAACCTATGGGCTATGGGATGCCACCACGGCAATTTAAGGACTTCAAATGCAGCCACGTCTTTTCTTCTTTAGGTATCTTTTCTCTTGGCGCCTCTGATTGCTCGCGCGCCTCCTCACAGCTTCCAACACGACCTTAGTTTTTCCCTCAGGAAGGCCTCGGAGGTAGTAGGGGTTCGGGATGGCCAGTGAAGACAGGGAGAAGGCACCCGGGGTTGGTCTCTATTGGAAAGTTTTAATATTAGTTGTGATAATATTTCTTGATATAGCTTCAAAATTCACCTAGAAGTATTTATCATATTTATTTCTTGACTAACGATTGGCCGGCGAGGAACTTCGGGAATGGAACCGGAAAACTCCATCTCTCTTCCAGAAATGTTACATCTGGTTTTCTTTTCACTCACTGCCCCACATATGCAAAAGTGTGAGAGTGAGAGGGAAGAAAACAAAAGAGTGGGGTTACAAGGCTTTTGCCTCTTGTCTGTATTCATGCTTTGGCTTTGCTTGCTGCCATTTTACTACTGCAACTCCAACTACAACTACTGCTGCTGCTGCTACTTGGGATTTTCACCCAATCTTCATCTGTCTGTTCGAGACCTACTCTTTCCTTTTCTAAACGCTGCACATCACTTTTCTGTTTTTGTTTGGTGTCGAAAGTTTTATTTCCATACTCGATTCTGACATCCATGGCGAAATGTCTAGGCAAAGAGACTCGTTTTGAGACATATAATCTGATAACTGATGGTGGTTTAGGACTGATGATACATGGTAAGAAGATAGAGTGGCTGGTAGGATAAGAGCACTAGGGAACCTCGTCGAAGTCGCTATTATTGCATCATGTAATAGTTCTGCAGCGACAGACTAGTCGATAAGGGCTTTGTTCCCTTAATCGTTTCGGAGCCCAAAAGAGTTTAACATGAACTCGTTGCCCTACATTTTTTTAATTTAATCAAAAAGCATGAAGAGGTGGATCGGGGTAGAAGGATGAGTATCAAAGTAAGGCCCAAAAGTGGAGGAAGGAAATGCTAATCGCATCCCCATCAAAACTATAGTTAAAAAGGTGAGGGCGGCCGCTTAGTATTAATGTGTGTAAGAGCTGGCTGGAAATAGTAAGCTGATCAATCAATCTGTAAGGAATCTCATAAGAACAAGGCTGGAAGACAAATCATAGGATGGATTATCTACTTAAATTAAATGAACACCGTCTTGGAACTACCACACTGCTTTTAACAGCCAAAAACCACTAATTAATACAAAAGATTGGATTAAAAAGGAAAGTGGGTGGCCCCCTTTAGTTCCAGCTAAGAAACATCTCAAAATTAGCCCGTGACGGCCAGCCTTGGCAACAGAACCCCGACATATAACTATTTTTCGAGAGCCACAGTTCTTTCAAGTCGAGCTATACAAGCTCATGAGAGATCTGGAGCAGAACAAAGTCGAGCCAGGTCTTTCTTTTCTTACTTCCTTTGGAGGAAGACAAGATTAAAAGATGCCTGCAAAAAGAAGGGAAACGAGGGGAGAATCTTGATCAGACTTGGAAGGGAGAGGAGGGGAGGCCATATACGAATTTTACAATCAATGCTTTAAACAAGACAAGACAACAGATTTCTTTCCGAGCAGCAGTTGTCTTGGTGGGGATGGGGATGAGGGCATGTTGGTGGGGACCTTTCCTCTCCTTTTGTGCTTTTACCAGTTTTGTCTTCATTTCCATCCATCCGACTAAAATCACAACAAAACAAACATTAAGAACCCTAGCAATAAATAATGATGTCCTAACCATACACATGAGCAAATACATTGTTGATGCCACTGATGATTGAGAACATGTGGGGGTGGGAACAACATACCCATCAGTCAGACATCAAATGGGTGTGACATCCAGCACGATTCAATGTAAAAGACAGATGAGGAGGGGGAGTTGGGTAAAAAGGAAAGGAGCAGTTGGTGTAAGAAAGAGAAAGAAAGAAGAGAAAGTACCAACACGGATGTTAGATCAGATCAGTTTCTTGGGCCAATCACTTTGCATGTGCTGTTGTCTCTTTACATCAACAACAACCCCTCTTTGGCTTTTCGTGATCGCATCGGATCCCGCTCTTGTCAATCCCCCCCCCCCCCCCCCTCCTCCCCGTCCTTCTCTTTCTCTTTCCAAAAGGACCCTGTCCGAAGCCAATTCCACGATGAAAACCATCGCGAGAAAAAGACGGCCAAAACTTGAGTTTGAGGCGATGGATGATCACTAGGGTTACCGAAAAACGTTTCAGAATGTAAGAATTCACAGGAGGAGAGATCTGGCAGGCAGGCAGGCTGATGTTCGAAGAGGGGAGGGACCGGGGGGGTACTGACCCTATCTGTACCTTCCCACAGCTTTATTGAACCGCGGCAGAATAGGAGACGGGAAGGGCGAGGATTCGAGGAGGAAGAAGGGTATCGTCCAATTCTATGCAGTTCAAGAAAGCTGTGGAAGGACACAAAGAGGGTCATGTAAAGAGATGATCAACGAAACCCTAATTCAAAGGAGGAGGGGAGATCGACAAAACTGCCCAGAACGAGAGGGAGGGGGGGGGGGGTGGTTTGATTTTGGTGTTTTAGGTTTGTTGTGAGTTGAATGTATGAGACGCAGCAGCACTTCATTATATAGTTGGGGGGGGTGAGGGTTTAGGGTGTTTTCCAATCTCTACGACATCGTTCTTACTTGGAGAAATGTTGGGCTGTCTACATAGTTACTGCTGTCTCTCTAGTCTCTGTTTATAATTGTCGTGATTGATTTCAGTAATTAATTTCAATAAAAAAGATGTTGGTTAATATAGAGTTTGGTCCCCCCTCGGGATATGATCGTAGCCGTCCAAGATGGAACCACCCCTCCTGAATAATGAGCATTAGGTGAGTCTTTGACTCATGTGGCAACTTTAAATGAAAGAACAAATATCTGAAATGGAGGGTCTAAAATCTTAAGGAGGAGATCGATCATCTTGACTTGAAAAAAAAAGTCAGTCGTAGTAGACACGGACGGCAGAGGAGCAAATGTGGTGTTGTTGTTGGTCGTGTAATAATTTTTTTAGTGCGATCAGGATGGAATGTCGTCCCAGATCCGACGGCCGTGGATACCCCACGCCGCACCAGGATGGATATTATCATTCTCCATCTCCCTTCTCTTCTCGGCTGTGAGGATGTTTTGGGCGATTAACGAGGAATTAAGAAATCTTAATTTTTTTTTTAGATTATGCTAATTATTGTTTTAAACCTAAAGAAAAAGTCGAGTGGTGGTTTTTGGTGGACAAAAAAGGGAGGGGGGAAGAAAAAGAAGAAGAATAAAAAAAAAGGGGAAAAAAGGCAATATGAAAACTCGTCCAACCACACGAGTAAGAGAAGTGAGTGAAAAGAACAGTGTGCTTTGCTTTCTGAATCGTGGGGGGATAAAATTAATCAGGGGATGAAGATTATCGGGTAAAGGCTGAGAATCTCGCTTTAATAAAAGGAAGGGAGTGATTAGTGCTAATTAAAAAGGAATTGGACACATCTTCTTTCAAAGAAAGAGGTCCAAGTGCGATGATTATGTCCTCCTAAAGCCAAAAAAAAAAAAACATAAGAAAGGGAGAAAAGGAAAAGATTTAGTGGAAAATTTTATTTTCATAAAATATACGTTTATGTCCTTAACTTTTAAGGAACTTTATTTTTAGTCAACATCTTTTTTTGATATACGAAAATGTCACTAACTATGTTATCAACCTTTTTTCTGGTCAATGTTAAACGACGTTAGGCATAATACTGAGATGGACATAACGGATGTTCACGTGGCAACCCCGTAGGACGTCCTACGTGAAAATGAGCAGAGACGTGAAGAGGGGTCCTCGATCCTCCAACCCTCAGATGAAAAAAAAAAAAAAAATTGGAACCCTAATCGGAACCCTAAGCTTTCGACCTGTACGGTTATCTCCCCAGGGAACCCACCTCGGAGATCCCACGAGAGTCGAATCCCGCTCACTATATTTTCGAGCCGACCCACCCTTAGGAGGTTCTCATTCCGGCAGAGCAAATGAGAAGGTAGAGGAGGAATAAGACGTGGAGGAGACTAGGGTGAAAGATGGGTCAAAGGAGGAGAGGGAGATGAAGACGGAGATAGAGGTCCCAGACCTACTGCTGCGTCGGGGGATTCGGAGATCCGAGAGCCTGAATGTGAAGTTCAGCTTCTCGAATGTTAGGGAGGAGGAAGTGAGAGCAGGGGGCCAGGGGGGCCGCACGAGTTGGTGGAGAAGCGTAGGCCAGCGACGGTGAGGAAAAGGAAGGGGAAGGGGGGTAAGGGAAGGGGAAGCGTAGGTCTGCTCTTTTCCACGTAGGACGTACTATGTAGGTTGCCACGTGGATCCCCGTTATGTCTACCTCGATATTATGTCTAACGTCGTCTAACATTGACCAGAGAAAAAGTTAATGATATAGTTGGTGACATTTTTATATATGAAAAAAAATATTGACGAAAAAAAAAGTTCGTAAAAAAGTTAGGGAGATAAACGTATATTTTGCCTTTTAATTTTTTAAACAAAATGAAAGTGAGATCGACACCACTTTTCTTTTCTTTTTTTATCTTTTCGAGGGTAATTACAAGAAATTTTGAAAAAAAATGACTGAAAAATGATAATGAGGCCTTCAAGGGAAGAAATCGACCGAGTTGAGGCAGAAGGTGAGGGTACGGATAAATAATGAATCGTCCAGTCGATACGACCACGACCTCTTTTGCAATTAAAACCCGTTCACATGGGCGGTGGGGATGGAGGGTCATCTGACGTTGAAGTCGAGATTCGAGGGAACGGGTGTCGTTTATTAATAATGGGGGTGGGGGGTGGGGGCGGGGACGGGGACGGGGACGATCCAACCCCGTTATTTCCGGGACTATGAATTCCCCCCAACCCCTTGTCACGCCTCTTCTTCAATCAATCTTTTGTACATAGAGGAAGAGGATGGTACGTTAAATATTTTCGTTTGTATTTGAATCCGAATTTTAAAATTAGTTGAATAACATTAAATTAGTTAATGTTTAAAATTAGTTGAATCTTTTCGAGGAAAAATATTTCGCGGAGTAACTTTTAAAACTAGTTGAATAACAACGAATTCATTTGTAAAATTGGCCATCCTTACGGAACTTCGTATTTGAATCCGAATTTTTAACACCAAATTAGAGAATTTACCGGTATTTCTAACACCGAATTGATGAATTTTGAAAGCTAATATCCTATTTTGCGGAATATTTTCATTTCAACGTTATTTTATAACAAAACTCTGGAGATGAAATAAGATGGATGTTGTTGTTGTTGTGTGATTTGTAGTTTGGTGCGTGGCGTCTGGTGTTTGCCGGTGGGTGAAAGGTGTTGGATGGACTTCTTCTTCTTCTTCTTCAGTTAGCTGGCGATCACTAAATTCGTGTCAATCATGTCTCTTAGTATGTGGATTTAATCCCATTTTGATGATATATAATGGTGTTGATGGTGATGGCTAATCATGGTGATTAATGGGTCCAACTCTAATAATCCTCCCTCGTTCGTGTTGGGGTCATCCACCCTCCTCGGTGGGTGTGTGGGTGGTTGGTGGAGGGACCGCCTCATTCAATACTTATGATAACTTTTTTTTTTAATACCAAAAAACTCATGCCTCATGTCTACCTTGCATTTGGCTTTTGGGGAACTCTTTGTTAATCGAGTTCGCTTTGTAATAAAAACAATGCGTCTGGCGGGGTTCGAATCAGATCGATACACTAAACGTAAACACCGCGAGTGGCCTCCCCAACGACACGAAAGAACAGAAATTCTTCGAGATCGGGAGGGTTATGAACTGTTCAAACCTTAAATGAAATGGTCTATGAAGGTGAAATGGGCCGTATATTGGGCTTAAAGTGGAGCTGTTTGAGAGGCCCAATAGAATTCTGAATGGGCCACGTTGTCCGAACCTTTATTTCATAAAAAGATTAAGTCCACCTCCAATTTCCTTTTCCACACACACATCCAAATTCGAACCCGATCTTTTTTTTTTTTTTTTAAGCTTATCGACAAAATTTCCAAGTCCGAATGACATAAGATGAACCTAAAACAGAGACTCAAATTCTCGTACCCGGTTGGTCCAAGTCCAATCGAACACGCACGGATTTTATCAAAAGCCCAAAATCGGGATCGGATCTGACCCTCTCTCGCTTTCCCAAACCCTCCTACGAAATTCTCCCCCTATCCCTTGCTTCTCCCACCCACCCAAGACCAAAAAGATCTGGTGGGAAGCCCGTCGCGATCTGGGTCGTCTCGTCTCGTCTCCTCGGGTTTGCCCCATAGACCCGATCTCCATCCCCACTCCACCCCCCTCTCTCTCGGTTTTGGGTCGGTCCCCAGCAACAGTTTTCCCTCTCTCCCCCGGTAATAAAGTCCGAAACTTTTGCCCCGTTCCTCTTTTGGGTTGATTGCCCCTGGCGTTTTTTATATGGATTGCCCCATCGTTTCTGTTTCTGGGTTCTGGTTTTTGTGATCTGTTGTTGTGTTGGGGTTGGGGATTTGTAGATCTGGGAAATACCCGTCGTTTAGCGCCTTCGAGTTTTTCTCTGGGCCCAGGAAAGTGGAGAGTTGGGGGGGGGGGGGATGAATTTAGGGCTTCGAATGTACGAGTTTTTCTTTTTCCTTTTGAGCCCTTAAATTTCTGGTGTTGGTCTGGCGGAAGTGGTCTGTTTCTGGGCTCGTCCTGATTCGGGGCCGAGTATGTTAGGGAGGTCTTCTTGCAGAGGAAGTCGAATTTTGTTGTCCGGATGATTTACCTTGTCCCTATGTCATTGTTCTGTAATCTGAAGATGTTGACCTGTACGGTCAGATGTCTTGGATTCTTAAATCGGCCTGTTTTTGTCAACTGGGAGCAGGGTTTTCTTGCTTAGATGGAGCTCGCCGTGTATGAAGATGAGGACGAGTTCCGGACTCCCGAGACTCACCCGACCAAACGGAGGAAGAAGAAGTCTGTCGTTTGGGAGCATTTCACCATCGAGAACGTGAGTCCTGGAGTCCGCCGAGCATGCTGTAACCAGTGCAAGCAGAGCTTTGCGTACAGTCAGGGAACTAAGGTCGCCGGGACCAGTCACCTGAAGCGTCACATTGCCAAGGGAATCTGCCCTGGTATTTTAAGGATCCGGGATAAAAGCCATGTTTCCCCAGCTTCTGCACCGGCGAAGATTGTCTCAGATGCCCCGAAGCGGCGGTACAGGACGTCCGCGGCTCCTTATGTGCCCTTTGATCAAGATCGTTGCCGACATGAGATGGCTAAAATGATCATCATGCATGATTACCCGCTTGACATGGTGGAGCAACCCGGTTTTGTTTCTTTTGTGCAGAACCTTCAACCCCGATTTGAGTTGGTGAGCTTCAGTGCTGTCCAGGGAGACTGCATCGCGACTTTCCTCAGTGAAAAACAAGGTGTGATGAAGTTCATCGAGGGGATGCCCGGTCGCTTCTGTCTCACTGTTGACCTGTGGACTTCCTGTCAGAATTTGGGTTATCTGTTCCTCACAGGACACTTTATGGATCATGACTGGAAGATGCATCGCAGACTTCTGAATGTCGTGATGGAACCCTTTCCCGAGTCCGATACCGCATTGAGTCATGCAGTCGCTACTTGTCTCGGTGATTGGAACTTGGAGAGCAAGCTGTTTTCTATTACTTTCAATCAGGCGTCGACTCAAGCTGGCCTTGAAAATCTCAGAGCCTTCCTTGCTAACAAGAATCCAGCCATCCTAAATGGCCAGCTGTTGATTGGAAACTGTATAGCTCGTACTCTGAGTGCTGTGGCGAAGGACGCTCTGGTTGCCGGGCAAGATATTGTCCAGAAAGTGAGAAATAGTGTGAAGTATGTTAAGACTTCCGAATCGCGTGAGGAGAAGTTCGACGATCTCAGGCAACAGCTTCAAGTACCGAGCGACAAGATTCTAGTATTGGATGATCCGAATCATTGGAATACCACTTGTGAAATGCTGATTGCTGCCTGCGAGCTGAAGGAAGTCTTCTCGTGCTTGGATACCTCAGACCCGGATTACAAGGAATCCCCGTCACTGGACGTGTGGAAACAGGCCGAGATCCTGTGCACGCACGTGAAGCCCATATACGAAGCGGCCTCCATTCTGATCACTACTGGGAGCCACACAGCAATCACCTTCTTTCACGAGGTATGGAAAATCCAGGCAGATCTTGCTCGTGTGGTCATGAGCGAGGACCCCTTCGTGGCCGATCTCACGAGGCCGATGCTGGAAAAGATTGACAAGTATTGGAAAGATTGCTGCCTTGTGTCTGCGATGACCGTCGTCATGGATCCCCGGTTCAAGATGAAGCTTGTGGAGTTCAGCTTCACTAAAATCTTTGGCGAAGAAGCGCCAAATTATGTCAAAACTGTCGAGGATGGCATACACGAGCTGTTTCTCGAGTATGTATCGCTTCCTTTGCCACTGACGCCCACTTATGCGGAGGATGGAACTGCTGGGAACACTGCAAAGACGGATGACTCGGGTGGGCCCCTTCTGACTGACCACGGCCTGAATGATTTCGACGTTTACATCATGGAGACCAGCGGACAACACATGAAGTCGGAGCTGGATCAGTACCTGGACGAGAACCTGTCGCCACGGGTACCGGATTTTGATGTCCTGGGGTGGTGGAAGACGAACAAGATGAAGTACCCGACTCTCTCGAAGATGGCCCGAGACATCCTGTTGATCCCGGTGACGACTGTCCCGTCCGAGTCCGTGTTCGACCTGACGAACAGGGAGATGGACTGGTACAAGTGCTCGTTGCGTCCAGAGACAGTGGAAGCCCTGGTTTGCGCCAAGGACTGGTTGCAGTATGGGCCGCCTCAGGTTTCGAATGCACTGGTTAAGGTGGAGTTGTCGGGTTAATTGTGCTTATCATAGGGACGTGTTTATCGTTAGGCTCTCTTTTTATGATAGATGTAATATCAGATGTGTAACAGCTTTGTCTTAGTTTTTGGAATAGGACTGTTGATAATGGCTGCGACTCGTTCGTGAACTGAAATTCCTAGTCTTGGCTAGTTGATCTGGTTTACTTTTGTTACCAGTGCGAGGCCCTTGATGATGCCGGAGGTCCTGTCCAGTTCCCGGCAGCTGCAATCTCTGTTCTCTCATATTTAAATATTACCAATGTTTGTATGTATTTGAAATTTATACAACTTTCTAACATGAACGGATATAGCAAAATCCCTACTATTTTTTTTTTTTGTTAAATAATAACTACTATTTCAAAGAAAGGATTGTGAATCCCTGAATTCTCAAAAATTTTAATGAATATTGGAATCAGAATACCGAACCATTTAAAAAAATGGACCTTTCTCCATTTAAACTCGGCGTTGATGAGCTCATGCTCATAATGAGTTCGCCGAGGTACGGCTGCGCACAATCTTTTGTGCAGTTGTTTATCCGCGAACGGTTTTCATGATTGATTCCGGGTGATCATGGTAACGGATCGACTACCCAGGCGGATACGAAGCCGTGTGGCTCTCCCGGAAGTTCTCCTTCATTTACCAGGCCTCTCCTTCCTACAACTCACCTTCTTCATGCAGATATTGTACCATAAATCGATAGGCATGAGGACCGCGTGTGATTGTACATGTTAAAATCTGGAGGCGGTAGTGACTGGAAACATGGGCGCCTTAGGTTCTTAATCATCTTTGCTCTGTTGTCCTTTCCAGGTCATATTGTTGGGTCCGAGTGATTGCCGCACCAGCTGGGCGGACTATATTGCCTGTCTTTGGCTAACACACGGATCGAACCGCATGAATTTGGTATGTTTCTTCTACTTACTAGTGAGTTCTTCCGTGAAGTAAAACGAGATACCATTCAGCTATCTGAACAGGCCTAGGATGACAACCTCTGTTCATAAGCAATCTGAATAATGGTGGGCCAATCAGGAACAAGAGTGACTGCTAATGTTCTTTTAGTGTGACTGCACACGGTTAAGCTTTTCATTTCTCTGTTTCTTAATTGACATGCTCTGACTATTGGAATCAATGTGCATTTGATTTCGCAAGTGTTCTTAGGGATGCTGTTTTCTTAATGGTAGTTTGAAGTAAATCATATATGTTATCATGTTAGAAACACTCGTGATCGACAGAGAAGAAATAAAGAAGGAAGACTGTTCTAGTGGAAACATCGTTTCTCCTAACTGCGGGGGTGATGGCAACTGGACTGTGCACCAGAATATTCCCAGCTACTCTGGACGAAGTGCGACAGTTTCCAGTTGATATTGTTGCTTTGGCGTGTTTAAGGGAGTGACATGATCAAGGCCGAGGGGTGTAAGTTGGCTGTACTGCCCCAACCAAGTGGACAGAGCTGCGGTTGTCCCCCGTGGGTCTTCCATATGCCTTGACGCGGCAAAGGGACCGGCAACTACAGCCCTGCATGTAGCCCCGGGGAGATGTTTCTGACGAGATGTTCGATATAATCAGAAGTCAATCAAACGTGAACACAGTCATTAATTTAGATGAAGGAAAGCCAGCAGAGGATTAAGATTGAGGATTGACAGTGCAGACAGGATTGAGTTGGCAGAAAACACAGATTGATGAGTTCGATGGTCGTGCATGAATTTCTAAAATATAACCAAATCCGACAGTTTAATTCCGCGTTTAGTTTTTTCTCCTTTCCGATAAAAGACCGAGCCCAACCTCCCAGGCATTCCATCCAAACCTCCAGCTGCAAAGCGCGGCAGTAAAAAAAGGCGGACAAGAAGAGCCTGGCCATCATCGGCATCTCTTCCCTCCTCCTGGTCGTCATCGCATCCGCCTTCACCATCGGCATCTTGTCGACCAGCTCAGACGACCAGGCTGATGCCTCCGAGTCCCAGGTCCTCACCACCCTTAATGCCATCCAGGCTATGTGCCAGCCCACCAAGTTCCAGCAGAACTGTGTCGACGCCCTCCAGTCCGCTAACGTCAATTCTACCGACCCCAAGGAGCTCATTAAGACCATCTTCAATGTTGCTGCCAAGTTCGCCTCAGAGGCTGCCGAGAAGTCCGTCACTTTGCACGAGCTCGAGAAGGACCCCAGGAGTGCCAAGGCTCTCGAGGACTGCAAGGAATTGCAGGGTTACTCCACGGGCGAGCTCTGTGCCTCCTTTGACAAGCTTGGCAATCTCGAGGTATCCAAGGTCGGGCAGCTCCTGGTCGACCTCAAGACTTGGCTCAGCGCTGCCATCCCGTACCAGGAGACCTGCTATGACGGCTTCCAAAACACGACGTCAAATGCGGGCAAGAAAATGAGGAGGGCACTGAGGACCTCGGCCAGGTTGACGGCCAACGGCCTCGTCATGGTAGACGAGATCTCTCTTGCCCTACGGAGCATGGGCATCTCCAACTTCCGACGCAGGCTGCTTTCTGTAGAGGAGGCGGAGGTGAAGTGAGAAGTTGTAGGCCATGGAACGGATGAGAACATCTCATGGATGGCTGGACCGTTCAAAAGGAGGCAGCTGGCGGAGACGGAAGAGGAGATTTTGGGACACAGTGAGGATCCTTGGGAATCCAACATGATTTTGCAGAGGAAGTTGATGTCGGAGTCGCATATGAAATGGAAGCCCAACAAGAAGAAGCACAGGAAGATTACGACGCCCTTAGAGAAATTGAACCTGGACATCATCGTCGCAAAGGACGGAAGCGGAAACTACACCACCATTAATGCGGCCTTGAAGGACATTCCCTTCAAGGGAGAGAAAACCTTCGTCATTTACATCAAGGAGGGAGTTTACAGGGAACAAGTCGAGTTCAACAAGAACATGACCAACCTGATGATCGTCGGAGACGGTCCGACCAAGACCAGGATCACCTTTGACAGTAACTTCATCGACGGCACTCCCACGTTCAGGACCGCCACCGTTGGTAAGTCCTTAACTATTCTAGGCGTTTCTTGTCATATGTTACCAATCTCAGGGATTCTTTTTTTCTGATTTTCTTCTGTATTAACTAATGTTACAGCTGCTGTGGGAGAGAACTTCATGGCGAGGGACATCGGTTTCGAGAACTCGGCCGGAGCAGAAAAGCACCAGGCGGTGGCTGAGGACGTGCTACTATGCTGAGTATAAGAACAGGGGACCAGGGTCGGACAAGACGAAGAGAGTGAAATGGCCGGGGATAAATAGCAACATAACGGAAAGACGGGCGATGTTGTTCACGGCAGAACCTTTGCTGATGGCGGAAGAATGGCTAGACAAAACTGGAGTCCCTTTTGTCACCGGGATGATGAACACGACTTCTTCCTTGGAGTGACTTCAAGTTTTGTTGTGTTTTTTGTTTGTTTTTGCTACATTTCAAATTGTTTTTTTTTTTATTCTTTTTTGACAAATTGTCGATTTTTGGCCCCACCTATAGGCTCACTTTCTTCTGTGCCATATCTTTTAAAAAGTTTTAGTTGTGGCCTAATTTCGATTTCACTTTTTGATTTGGCCTTAAACCCGACGTTCGTTAAGCGGTGTAGACGTGTCGTTGACGGCCCTTTATGATGTCCTACGTGGCTCAAATTTTGTTCAGGGAAATGGTACGTGGCAAAACTGAAAACCCAGACGAAATAAATCAACAAAAGGGGTTTAGGGTTAGGGTTTTTTGTCATTTCGATTTGGAAAAAATCGAAGGAAGTGCGATTTGAGGAGGGGTTTGTCCGCATTGCTTGATTAACTCTTCGTGCGTCATCCAGGTAAGTTGATTGTGTTTGTTTTTTTCTATGTTGTGCAATTTGAGGAGGGGTTTTCCAGCTGGTTTACCTGCTCGGGGCATCCGACGACGACCTCGGGCTGCTGCCTAGTATCCGGTACGACGTCATCGACGACGCATAGGACAGGGAAGCCGAGCTGGCGGGTGTCCTGTACGATTACGTTGTCGGCGGCGAGTTCTGGGGTTTTGAGAGACACGTGGACGGCTTCGGTGAGGGGTTGGGGTTCGGGAGCGGCGCCTCCTACGACAGCTACGATGGGGACGAGGGGTACGAGTGCATGGCTTACGATGGGGGACTCTTCGATTACTCCGAGGTTCGGTTCGACACGTCCGATGATCTCTCCGGCCTTTCTTCTTCTAGGCGTCGTGGGAGTATGCTGACCCAATGAGGAAAACCAAGAAAGTCGGTCCGTCGACGACGACGAGGTCTTAATGTATAAATTTAAGTGACTTTTCTTTTTTTGGGGGGGGGATCGACTTTAATTAAATAGTATTATCATTATCATTATACTTTGGGTACTTATTTGTAATCGGTTTAAAAGATGAGAGAAATCAAGGGTGGACTTGGCATAAAAGTTTATTATACATTTGCCAGAAGAATAGAAAAAGAACCCTAGACCCACTTTTGTTGATTTATTTCATCTGGGCTTTCAGTTTGCCACATAACGTTTCCCTGAACAAAATTTGAGCCATGTAGGACATCATAAAGGGCCGTCAATGACACGTCTGCACCGCTTAACGGACGTTGGATTTAAGGCCAAATCAAAAAGTGAAATCGAACTTAGGCCACAACTAAAACTTTTTAAACGATATGCCATAGAAGAAAGTGGGCCTATAGGTGGGGCCAAAAATCAATAATTTGCCTTCTTTTTTATCCATTTTTAGGAAAAAACAAACAAAATTTACGTAACAAATGAATTCTCTGGTTCTAAATAATACTAAAACATAATAAACATATGTTAAGGAAAGCAACACAAAAACTTCGTATTGTTTTTAAATCTAAACCAGAAAATTGTAACAAAATCCTTAATAAAAGCATAAAAAATTAACAAGTGCTATGCAGACACGGACATTTTCTTCGTGTACATTATAGTTCCTCTAATATTTGTATTTTCATTGAAGAAAGAAAAAAATATAAGAGATATCTGTTGTACAAAAATTTTGCACTTAGTTTGCAAATATTTCGTACAAAAAGTCTAATATTTTGGATAGAATTAATTTGATTATATAAACAAATTTCTGGTACTCAGACTACTACAATATTGTAGCAACATAATAAAAAAACACATGCGAAATGGATGTAGTGTATGAAATTTCGTAAAGCTATACATAAATTTTGTTGTATTGAAAATATTCAACACAAATAATTCGTATATTAATTCGTCGAGTTTATAGTTTTTATGTCGTTAACTATGAATAAACATTACTTTACGAAAGGATTGCGTTGCACTTACCGCTAAAAAATTTCCTACAAAGAGAAAAAATGTTTTACTATATACAGGATCTTTGTCACAAGGGAAATTCGAATACGAAATTATTTGCTTAGAAGGAATTGATTTGTTTTCATTTACAAATAATTAATAGAAGCAAAAAATCACCATCACAAAAGTAAAAATATGTAAAGTTTAGGGTTTATTTAGTATTTATAAAAAGACAAAAAATTTCATAAACAACAAAATATTACTACACAAATATTTTGTTGAATTATTTCATAAATTTTTAAAAAATTAATTCGTAAAGTGTTTGCGAAACTTTATGTTACAAACATTTATGCTATTATTTCCTTTCAAATACGAAATATAAAATATTTCTTGTGATACGAATTTTTCTAATAAACGATAATGACAAAAATAATGAAATAAAACTTACTCTGGCGAATGCGAAATATTTGCTTACCTTTACATAAATATTTATAAAGAAATAACATAAGTTTCATTTAGTACGGATAAATTGCTGACAAACAATTTCTCATGATCTTTTAATTTTATGAATTTTTTGCCAGAACAAAAAAAAGTCTAGCCCACGACAATAACACCACCCACAGCAATTAAAATGCTCCCTGTAAACACCATGCAACAATTTCATTTATGTAAACCGGAGCTTTTTCATCAATCATCCTAAATTTTTACTATTGAACATGAAAAGATTGTATTCCGCACGGAGAAGTTTTCTTCGTGGGTAACATCTCAATGGAGTCTTCCCTTCCCGCCACTTACTTCCTCATCTCCATGTCCTCCTCGTCCTCCTCGATTGCTGCCATTGATGCATGGAGTTCTTGAGTTTTATATTCGAAAATGGAGGCACATAACTAAGGAATTCGAAAGCTCGACTCTCCCTTCGTCCATTGACTTTAAGCTCGTAGACTTCGTTCAGAAGGTTTATCTCGTAGACTTATGGTGGGTTCGTTCGTATACTCAAGTTTACGACTGTTCAGCTCCCTGCACTTTTTATCTTTTACTATTATTTTTTCTAGGCACCTTAAGTACAATTTTACTTTTCTTATGCACCCTAAGTCGAGTCGTTAGTTGTTGTTAATTTTAATGGTCCTTATTCATTGAGCCATTTTCCCTTCTTCCTCTCCCAAAAATCCATGGAGAGTCTCCTTTCATCATCATCCTCACCGTCTTCACAACCACTCTTTTGCCCTCCTCTGGACTTTGATGAGTCTCTTAGAGGTCATTCGGCGACTGTGCACAACCTTTTCATAATCTTTCTTTAACTTTCTTTTAGTGTTCCTAGTGGTGCGAAGTGGTTGTGGTTTAGCCAAAGCAAGGAAGGCGTAATTCGGCCCCTTCACACCTCGATTCATCATTGCAACACTTCCTCCGAACTTCCTAAGTAAAGAGGCAACTTCAATCGACCACAACTCTGTTGGAATAGTTCGTTGTCCCTCGTTCGTGATCATGGAACTGATAGGACCTAATTAAGACTCATCCGCCCCATGTCCATGGCATTCCTGCCCTTTCCGAATGCGTCCAGTCGTTAGATGATACTTGATTTGATGGTTGGTGGCTTCATTCAAGGGTGCCGGTTATTGATACATTAGGAAGAAGTCAACGCGAAGAACTCTTCGTGACTAAAACAGAGAAGCCACCACACCTCTCCCCCTTTTTGCCCCTTTAGTGCTCCATTGGAACACAAACTTGAGCATAATGAGGCATGCTCTGGTATGAATTAATATAAACTCACCTTAATAGATGAAGGTATGCCTTAGAATAACCTGTAGTAGTTGTGGTAATTCGTGTATAAGTTTTTGCATGCCTATCGAAATTGAATGAAACAACTCGCATTTGATTTCAAACTTAAATACGGATATAACACGACATACCATGTATGATTTGAAATCTTGTTAACGAAACACGTCGATTTTGACAATTTTGAGTGTATCGCATACTAGCTTTGAGATTTTTTCTAGTATGTTTCCATGGTAGTTTAAAGATTGTAATTGTGAAGTTGTGAATGTTTTGTTGTGTTAGGGTTGTTTGCCCTGTTTTTTATGCTTAGCATTATTAATTTGAATTGAGCTAAAATTTATTTCTTTAGTTTTTGGATCCCCCGCCTCTTGGGTCAACACGTCGAACATTCCTTGTTTTATTTATATCTTGAACTAAAATGATCGGTTTGAGCTCAAACCAATTGCATTCAATCACAAAATTGATCATTTTCCTTTTACTAGCAAAATCACTCATTTTCTTACTCTCTAGACACAACTTTACTCTGTTTTGCCAAAGGTGATAAATTTTTCGTGTTCATCTCACTTATTTACTTAAAAACCCTGTGATTCTACCAGGATTGTCAAGTTTCATTAATATCTTTATTTTCCTTTTATCACATTGGATTAAGAAGTATTAATCATGTCGTGATTCGGTCAGTTATCCTTAGTTTACGTCCGAAATGTGCGTGCGCCCTCAGGCCCTTGCTGCACATGGGGCGGTTTAGACGACATGAAGAACACTAGAACGAAGAAATTGATCGCGATCAAGAACCTGCCAAGACTGCGAACACTTATCGACTTCTCTTCGTTTCAGCCATTGGCTTTTGTCATCTGGTTTAGGCTAATTCGATTTCTTTCGGATCCGGAGCCATGGCTGATGTCCAAAATATAGTGTACACAGCCGCCGACAAGAACCCGATTGGAGACGCATTGGAAGGTATCATCACAGATGCATGGGATTCACAGAAGAAAGCATACAACCACCAGCAGATAGGACTCTACCAGATTCCTGGCAACAGTCGGCTTAAACAACCACAACCAGAACACCAGCCACATGACAAAGAGCCGTGAGAAGGCGACAACAGCGATGACCTTGACCTGGAACTTGAACCACTTCTGTCACGATCATGAGATGTTTCTAGAGCTATAGTTACATAGCCATCATTCATCCGCCACGGTTATTAGGGGTGCTAATGAGCCGGGCCGGGCTCGGATACCCCTTACCCGAGCTTGGGCCCGGGTAAAAATGCATCAGCCCGAGTTCGAGCGCGAGCCTGACCTGGCTCGGATAATCGAGCCCGAACCCGAGTCCGATCAAAAAAACTTTAACTTGGGCCCGAATTTGAGCTCGGTCCGAGTTCTTTGCCTCTTTCCCTCTCCCTATAAATTTCAAAATTTAACTGTTATTTTTTATTTTTTATATATTTAATTTTAATTTTTTATAAAATTTATCAAGCCGGGACGGATAGCTTGTCGGGTCAGGAAGTCGGCTCGAACCCGGCTTGATTGTAAAAAGTAACGCCCGGGCTCGACTAAAGTTTGACTTTTGTCAAACCGTCGGGTCAAAAGACGAGTTAGACGGAATAGTTCGCGGATCGGCCAAACTCATTCCTAGCTGTTATAGAGTTTTTTTTTTTGGTTGCCTGTCCGGTTTCCGGAGCTTCGCTCCGACTAATCCGGACTCGTCCCGGGTAGGACACCTGGCTATGGTGGGTGAGTCTTCCAACAGAGGTGGCTGCGTACGCCTCCTTAAGCAAATCCAAGCTCCTTACCACTTGGATCAACCCCTTGTTATAGAGTTATTTTTTTTAAGCAATATTATAGGCAAATCTTTTGTCATTCACTCTTGATGGGATTCGAACCATCGTGAACATGACAATTTAATAATGTTAAGTACAAGAAAAAAAACAAAATAATGTAAAATTTTCCTCCCACATCGCTCCCTTTTGGCGCCGAAACTCCCTGGGTGACGCCGTTGCTGGTTGTCTTTGTAAGTTCCCGGGTTCGGTTCGATTCAGTTCAGTTCGGACTGTGTTACGCGGGAAAAGGGATGTCGGAGTTTTCTGCCGAGCTGGAAGAAATTCTTGCCCTAACCGCTTCCCCCAACGTCGATGGGAACAGGACCCTGGCTTACTCCAAGCTGTTATGCCTCCAGGGACGGTCGAGCGATAACCCCAGCTCGATCCGGGCCCTGGGGGAGAGCTGCGGAAGCATCTTGCCTCACCTGGTCAGCGACATCCCGGCCGATGACGAAGAAATGTGAGTCCTTTCGCTGCGTCTGAGTCCTGGGATTGATTGTTGTTTTTGTTTCGGTTAATAAAATCTGCCGCAGTCCGCTTTAGTATGTTTAGGGAGATCTCTTATTTTTCTTTTTTCAGTGCTGCACTGGCGTTGAAGTGTTTGGGTTTCATGATATATCATCCCATGATCGTTGCTGTGATTCCAGGTGACAGTGATCCTTATTCGTTATTTTGAAAAATGGGAGAAAGGGGTAGATGGTTATTGCTCGAATTGTTCGGTTCTTTTGCAGGGAATGTTGCTGGGGAAGTACTCGCGTCGATCGCCGAAGTCGCCAGAACCACCAAGATGAAGGTCTGATTTTTTTCAAAAATGTTAGGTTCTTGTTCCATGACGTAAGATGGCGGAACAGGTGTGGACTTCTTTCTATTTTTATCCGTTGCAGTTGGTTTGCAATCTTGGAATGTGGTGCATTTCGATGCAGCAGTTGGATAAAGAGGCCATAAGGGGCCATTTCCAGTTGCTGGTGATGGCAGTCGTTCATGCGATTGACAATCCTTTTGGATCTTTGTCTACAACCTTTGAGGCTTTTCAGGTACAAACAAGAGCCAGGAAAACTAGCTTGTCCATCCTGCATTTTCCTTTAAGACAATCGTTGAACCTTTATAGTTAGTAGCTTTCCGAGAGCACCTTTACGCGAACCCTGAATTCCTTCTTGTCAAATATCAGGCGGTGATAAAGCTTGTGGACCAAACTGATCAGATGATGCGAGAGTCGTCGGATTTGTGGCTTCCTCCTACATATAGGAGACTTTTGAGTGATGACAAGAGAGCGAGGGATATGGCAGTTAGGTGTCTCTTGAAGATCAAGCCCACTGTTATTCCTCCGACACTGATGCTCTTCAAGGTAGTATTCATTGAACAAAAAAATTTAAAAAGTCAATTATCACAAAGAGAATGCATCATTAGACGATTCTTTAGGCCGTTCAATCTTGTCAGTACAGGCAGTTCGCATTGATCTGAAGGATAGTTTGCTGTTGAAGATGAAGGAGATGATAAAAGATGGGTATAAGGTCCAAGCAGTACAAGCATGGGGATGGCTTATCCGCTTGCTAGGAAACTATGCTACGAAGGACCGTCATGTATTTAATGACATGTTAAAGGTCCTCGAATCAGCTTTCTTAGATTCAGATCCGCAAGTCCAGATTGCTTCACAGGTGCTTGTAATGTCAGCAAATTTTCAGTAGATTGTGAATGTTTTATTTCAATTCATTCTTTTCTGTTTCAGGTTATTTCATGTTAATGGTAATTTCACCACCTTACCGAATATATTTCTTTTGCTCAGGTGGCGTGGCAAGGTCTAGTTGAGGCTGTTATACCCCCTTTGCTTGCAGGCAAGGAGAAAGACATGGGAAAACAGACTCCGGACAGGGAAAAATTTACACTTGATGTAGGTGAAAGCCGAATAAACGGTCTGTTAAGGATCCTCAAGCTCATTATGACACCTATCGTGGGCATTGTTTCAAGTCAATGCAATCTTGCAGTTCGGTCTGCTTGCTTTGACACTTGGAGTATTCTGCTGCACAAACTTCACACCCTAGTCAATCATCAAGCCATCAGGACAGTGGTGTTGAAGCCTGTTTTTGAAGTTGTATTTCGTAAAAAGGAAGAAAACGTGGGGAACGGGTCGTGGGATTTATGTGTGGATATGGTTGACCATTCTATGCTGCCACCAGAAGGGAGGAGGACAACTCTGGCGAGTGATAATGTCATTTTGGATTCATTAGAACACATGATGTTTAGCAGGTCTACCTGGAGGCAATACCCAATGAAATTGCTGCCTTTGGATCATTCTCAGTTCGATTTCTGCCTTGAAGTCATTGAAATGCTGATAGGAGTTCCACAAGCCGCGGTCATCGGAGGTCGTAGGGACATAGAGTGTGCTGCTGCAATAAGAATACTGAGATCTCTTCTGCAGGTGATTCAGATGGACCTGAAAACTTACTCGGACAAATATGACGATATTATGGCAAGTGTTAAGAGCATTCTATCCTTTGTGAAACATATTTCTGAAGACAGAGACTCGAACGAAACACGTCAGATGGTGCTCCATTTCATTCGAGCCATATCACAGGAGCTAGAACCCTCTTTCCTGGTCTCTCCACTTTACAAAGTAACATTGGATATCAAATACATGGATCAACTTAACTTGGTGGAGGATGCCAGACATGTCGAGAAGCTTCCCATCCATTGTTTTTCTTTCGGAGATATGGTTTGTCCAATGGTGTATATGGTCATACTCTACTTCAACGTGCTGTTTCAGCTGAATCAGTCAATATCTGATGCAAAAAGTTTGGAGGAGGATGTCTCCAAGTTCGTGCTGATTATACTCTCCCCGGATGGTTGGTCAGAAAATCTAGCCATTGTTACCACGTTCTTCTATAGACATTTGGACTTGGCCTGCGTAAACTTATGGAAAGCTGTTGCTTTGGGCTTAAGAGACATATTGGACGGTCAAAAGAGCAGTTCGTCTGTGCAATTGGTGTCCGCCTGCCAATCAACCATTGTCCATTTCTTAACTTATCCAGTTCAGGCTGTAGCTTTTCATACAAACAATGTGGAATCACACAGAGATGCCCTCAAGGAGTTTCTTCCATCCATTAGAAAGGATCTCAATCAGAATAACATTGGTGGCGTGTGGGTCTCTCTGTTTGCCGCCATCAGTAAAGCAGACATTGAAGATTCATTTGGGAATTCTTGCAGAGATATACTGTGTTTGACTTTAAACGACTTCCTCCAGAGGAATGCTGTTCGACTCGTGGTTGCGGAGAGTAACAGTAATCTAGTGACCCATCTCCTTTCTCTGTTTGGGATTATGCTCACCAGTGTTTTGGAATTGATTCTGACTAACGAGGTGTATGCTAATGGAAGACCAATTTGGACAGGCGGTGTATTGCCTGTCACGCTAAGGTAATGGCTGAGATGATCAATTACTACAAATTCAAATTTCTTCTCATTCTTCGGTTAATGCTTGCAGATTTATGGAGTTGTTGATGGCTGATGCAGCTGCAGTATGTCCGAACCTGCAGGATTTGAACTCAAGGTAACAGTGTCTTTTGCCTAGGGAAATTGTTTCTGCTTGAATTATATTTACCAATACTTTGTGCAGGGTGTTGGATTCTCTTGGACGTGTAGCCCAGCGCATCAATTCAAAGCAAGATGTCCTTTTATTCATCGAGGTTCATCCGCTATCCTCATCTAGTTCATATTTTGTAGAACTTGGAGGTGTTAAGTATTACCAGACACTGCAATCCTTGTAGTTGTCGTGTTCTTGTCTGCGTCAAGCCACAACAAGTTTCTTGGACTTCTCCAAATGTGATTTTCTTCCCATGCTCTTGATGTCGACTGCGTCTAAATGTGCACTTTGCTTTGGAATTCTTCCTCTTGCCTGCAGATCTTTTCCGATCCACTAGCACTGTGGTTATCTCAGAGAAAATCATCCTGGAGTGATTGCATTCTCCAGAAACTAGAGCAGCTCTCCTTCAAAGCACTGAGATGTTCGACCAGAAGCCAACCGAAGATAGAGTTCAACTCCTCGCTCCTCAAGGTTCAAGCACGCCTCCTCGAGCAAACTCTTCGCCACTCCAAGCAGTCCATCAGCGATCCTGCCGTCGGCTTGTGGAACTCCACCTACGGGGTGCAAACAAATTTGGACTACCCCAAGACTCTACTTCCTATTCTCGACAGCTTATGGAGAAGCAACAGGATATACCTAGGCAATGTTCGAGGGATGCATCAAACAATGACGATGACACGTAACAGGACCTCGAAGAGAGTGGAGCTAGCGACACCCGACCATTCTTCGAAGCAGATGGCGAGGAAGAAGCAGAAGGGGACGGAACTGACTGAGCATCAGAAGGAAGTGAGGGCAGCTCAGCAGGGGAGGTCGATGGAATGCGAGGGGCGTGGCCCCGGTGTCCGGACTTACACCATACTGGATTTCTCCCAGGGAAATGAAGATTTGCAGGAGGCAGGAACATCAGAATGAGAGCTAACCAAGAGATCAACAAGGAACCAGACAAGAAGAATCTATCCCTTTAACAACTAGTGAAATCAGTCTTTTAGCCCTATCCAATGTGTATCCATTTTGATTAATCTTTCCAGGACATCTTCATAAATGTTGAGCTTTGTTTTCAACTTCATCATTTTGCCATATAGTAAAACGTTACAAAATTTCTCTTTTACCGCTTTGAACTCATAGTTACGAGAGTGTTATATTTACAAAAATCTCACTATTAGTAACAACTAATTTATATGCAAAATTTGGAATTCTTGCAAATAGCGAGTTCATGAAACCGCGGAGAATACCATGAACTCGTAGTTTGGAACAATGAATCCCAAATTTTATATACGAACTCATCATTTTTAACGGCGAGTTCATTGTATAGTTGGAACTTGAAGAGTAAAACTATTTTTTCTAAGTTAGGCGAAGTCTTTGATTCTAACAGAGAGTTCTTCAGGGGCATTTATAACAATCGGATAGAAAGATTTTGCCATAAGTCTATTCTTCTGTCCCCCGGTCGTCCAACACCTCCCCTTCCGCCGTCCTCCCAGCCACCATCCTCATCCTCCGCGGCTCCTCTATATAGGTAATTCCTCCTGGCCTCCTACCCCTCTCTCTCTCTCTTTTCATTCCTCTGTCCATCCTATGCAACCCTCTTCGGTTGAGTTTTTTTCCCCCTTTGATTGCCTCCTTCCCGCAAGTGTACCGGTATCTCCGTCTCTGTGACGACATAAATTATGTTGGTATAGAGTATGTTACGTGCGACAATGAGTTTATATTTTTTTTATTTAGAAGATTAATAGTTGCCTATAAGTATTTATTTGTTAAGTATAATAATACATGAGTGAAATATATGTTGGTACCTTTGCAAGATGAGAATAATTTGATATTACTTATTAAATTTGTACTTGCAAATCCAAGGTATGTTCCGTAGTCGATCATCGCCTCATTTCAGTGTCAGAATCATTGATGGGGAGGGTTGAGCCGATGGAAGTAAAGAGGTTGGATCCTGTTGGAGAATGTTCTAGTTCCCTTGTGGAGCTTGAACATCGTATTATTGGTTCTTTGATGGCTTCCGAAGCAAATGTTGACATTGATGATGAAATGTTTAATGATGTCAATGATGGTTATGAGATTTTGGAGGAAGAGTTTTGTTCAATTCAAGGGATGGTGACTGTTGAAAAGTGAAGGGTCTCTCGTTGACGAAATGAGAAACCACTATCTTATTATACCAATTCTGTCGATGACGTTAATTATGTGTATGATGAATATGAGAAAAATCCTTTTAGAAGTGACAATGACATGGTTGAAGAAATCTGTAAATGAATGAAGTTTAATAACAAAAAGGAACTTATCTTTGCGTGAATAATTATCACATCAAGAACCACTTCAATTATCAGATATTTTGAATTTGATAAGAAGTTGTGGTTTCTTTTTTGCTATGATTATGAAAAGGAGTGCAAGTGGAGATTACGGGCTACAAACAGAGCATGTTTTGATGAATTCGAGATAAAAATTATTGGGGGAGCCACATACTTGCCTCAATTCTCTTTTAGCGTCGACCGGTTAGATTCAAACTTAAATGCACGTTTATTTTGACATTTTGTTAGAGGAACTCCTGAAATTAAAGTTATATTTCTTTGATGTTATTGAGGAGAAGTATTGATATGATGTACCACGAGAAGAGTGTGGGATGTAGAGAGAAAAGTAATTGCAATGGAGTATGGTGATTGGGGAGAATCTTACAATGAGCTGCCTCATTTGATGAATGCCATTTGTGATTCTAACCCAGGTATGTGCATTGATTGGGGCAGACCATACACTATTGGAGATTTATAATTTCCATTTCAAATAGTGTTTTGGTGTTTCGGTCCCAACATAACGACATTTAGACATTGTCATCAAGAATCATTGACGACATATTCCTTTATGGAAAATACAAGTATAAGTTATTAATTGCTTGTAGTGTTGACGACATGAATCATATTATTTCTCTTGCTTTCACAATTATCTATGAGGAAAGATTTCAGTAATGAGAATGGTTTTTAAAATGTTTGAAGCATTATGTGGTGGGTAATGAGAGGCATGGCATATGTTGATTTCAGATAGGCATTCGGGTATCGACGGGACAATTATGTTGAAGTTAGTTATGCCTCCATTTGCATATTAGAGATTATGTATTCTCACATTGCTAGCAATTTCAACACATGTTATAATAATGTCACTGGCAAAAGAAGGCTAATTGCAGCAAGAAAATGCATGAAGGCAAAGTACTTTCACATTTGAAAGCAATACACAAGTCAATCGATTTCTTTAAGGAAATAAAATCATATTAATAGGCTTAGGTTTTGAGCTACGATGGTTTTCATCATTGCGGTTTAATGACGACGAATCTAAATGAGAGTTATAACTGCGTAATAAGGGGTGCAAGGCCGCTTCATGTTTCTGTTTTGTGTAGGAAGAAATGATATAATTATGTTGCTTGGATTAAAAGAAAAGATGAGTTAGAAGCAACGATAAATAGGGGGAATAAGTACATCAAATTTGCATGGATCGATTCAACAAATTTATAAAGAAAGCAAGACATTTCAAGTTAAATTAGTTTATTGAAATTTGGGTAACTTTGTTGCTCAAATGAAGGGAAAGTATGATAGTAAGTAATCATATTGCAATTGAAGAGGACCAGAGTTTTCTCAGACATGTTTGACAACCTTGTGCATCTTATATGAGTGTCGTTACTTGAGGATATCGAGGTTGCGAGTCATTATAGCTGGGGATCCACTTGTCTTGCTTGGTTATGCCGTAACCTATGTCGCGCCCCCCACAGAGATGTTTCCTAGGCAGCTAGATGTTTGATTTTGGTATAGATATCAACGTGGGATATATTTTCACATAATTTGCCCCTTAGGCGTCACACTAGGCATGTAGAGGGTATGCCACTGGCACATAGATGGGGTGTAATTTGACACGTGGACATTCCCCATGCATGTCTTATTCGTTAATAGAGTAGCGTTGGATAGGCATAGTGCATAACAGGTAACTAATTTATTTTATTGTCGGTATACGCGTCGTTGTTTGTTTGTGCTCTAACTTAACATAGTTTGTACTTGCAGGCTATTTCGCATCCATATACAGATGATGTGCTTGCTACATTAGCTACATATTGTTTGGATGGTGAAGAGTCACGACGAGCACGAGTTCCACTCATATGCTTCTTTGTTTTAGGGTTCACTTTTGAGACAGAGTCATCTGTCAGTTTAGAGAATAATAACTGGTGCCAGCAGGTTCTGACATTGACACTACTCTGCATCGAATTGATAGGTGTGGAGAGTATTTTGTTAATTGGGTGCATATCCATGCCCAATATATCTCCATGCGGAATGCACGAAATAATCATATAGTGTCATTAAATTGGGACTCCTCTGCTAGGTATGACAGGTGGTACATGTGTCGCAGTCATCCCTACAAATCGCACACGGGGATCATGTAGGTGTAATGGTAAGTTTTCTAACAAATACTACTCCTAAGTATAATAATATTATACTAACTAAAATGTTTTGAAGATAAATCGATTGTCCGAGATAACTTCTCGGGCAAATAGAGGCGAGCTAATGAATTACATCATATGACAGACATATCTCAAGATTATAACTTCTTGAAGTTATTCTCACATATGCAATTATATGGACGTCATGGAGAACTACACGACCAACCCGAGCAACAAGATGGCGAGGATGAGGTACAAGAAGAAGAGCCTCAGTTTTGTGTTATGAATAAGGATTTAGTTGGCCAGGAGGAAGACTACACGACATTCTTCATTGAAAAGCTGCCTTCGTCAAACACTCCCTCGGCTCTGTTACACTAAAAGGGAGGGTGAATTAGTGTTAAAGTCGAATGAAGGAATTTTAACTCTTTTTCGACAATCCCTGCAGCGAAAGAAAGCTTATGTAAAACAGAATCGTAGACAGGTTTCTGTAAGACAAAACGTACGAATGTGATTGTAATTTGTTTGATGCACGCAAGACTTTTATAGTGGTTCAGCAATTTGCTTATATCCACTCTTCACCCAGAATATGGATGGTTTTCACTCAGACTTAACTTCGTAATAATTACAGAAGGTGATCAACAATAGACCTTTTATAGCACAGACCAGAAGGTTCTGCACCACAGAAGACTGAGTGGCAAAGCACAAACCTGAAGGTCTTCACTAGAGTGAGTCAGTTGCATAGCACAGACCAGAAGGTTCTGTACCGAATGTGTAAACCCTCTATAGCACAAATCAAAAGATTCTATACCCAATGTGTCAACCCTCTATAGTACAGACCTAAGAGGTTCTGTACCAAAGATGACTTGGTTTCACAGCACAGACCGTAAGGTTCTGTACTAAAGATGTCAACCATATACTGCACAGACCGTAAAGTTCTGTACTAGAGATGACTTGGTTTTATAGCACAGACCGTAAGGTTCTGTACTAAAGATGTCAATCCTCTACAGACCAGAAGGTTCTGTATCAGAGATGGCTAATTTCACAGCACAGACTATAAGGTTCTGTACTACAGGTGACTAATTTTCAAAGCACAGACCTTAAGGTTTTGTACTACAGTGACTAACAAAGGTAACTTTCTGTCGGACGTTTCTCTCAGGCGGTGTTCTCTCCTGCACAGCAACCTGTCGTGACTTCCTCCGAGAGTTTTCACTCCGACGGCGTCTCCACCTGCACAGCACCCAGCTGCGACTTCCCTTGCGTGATCCCTCGAGATCTCGACTGAGCAAACACAAAACCCTTGCCCAAGGTTCTCCTGCATGGTCCCTCGAGGCTACGACTAAACAGAAACAGAACCCCTGCCCAAGGTTTTCCTGTACACATAACGTTACATCACAGAAGCTGGTTACTCCCTCACCTTCTGTGCTCCCGGGGTTCTGCCCTTCTCTCCGGCCCACTGCTATTTGGCCACACAGCCTCCAGCCGCGCTTCCTAGCAACGTCTCCCGCAGCTTCCAACCGAGTCCCTTGTGGCCCTCGAGTCACTCTCCCAGAAGATTTCACAAACGATGCAGTTTTCTCCAACTAACGCTCTTTGTGTGACTAACTCAAACTCAAACCAAATATGCAAGCTCTCAGCACACGCTCTCTGGATTTACAGAAAATGAATGATACAATTGAGTAGTAAAGATTACTCAAAAGATTGTGGCTGAGGGTCTTATTTATACAAGAAATAGTCTAGGTGAGAAAATAGAAGATTACACGTTCAGCCTTCTGCAATACAAGGAAACCGAGCAATCAGATAAAAATAAAATAAATAATTAACAAATTCGTCATTCCCATGCATATATACTTTTAGGTAATCAAATCGTATCAATTTGGAATAAAATATGATAGAATTCTCATGTATACTGCGCTACAGAAGGTTCTGGTTGAATCTGATCGGCAACCTTCTGCAAATGGAATAATCAAAGATTAATTTTTCATACTGATTGAAAACGAAACCATTATGTTCAACACACTCAAATGAATGTAACTAGACAGATGGTAATGATTGACATCCCAAATAACGGTCATATGGTGGTCGTATAACACCAGAGAAGGTTGTAGACAACCTTACAGAACCTTGCCATAAATAGAAGATTATATTTCCTTCTATGGAAAAAATAATCCCTAATGGGTTATTTGGAAACTTAATCTGTTTAATTTGATCAGACTGACATCTTGATCAAAGCCTAATTATTTCGTGACTAATTAATTATTAAATAATCATTTAATTACAAAATATTTCTTACAGAAAGTTTCCAACGTGAGTAGCTTCTGTAAAGTAGATGTTTGACTTCTGTTACACAGAAGGTCAAGTCTCATCATCAAAACCTATATTCAACCGGCTCCTTTGAAGCCAATTAAAAGTTTACACTTTCCAGTATTGGAATCCAACAATATGATGATCTCACAATTTGACGTTGCTAACATCAGAAAAAGCGCTGCTACTGAAACGATTTGATGCTCTGTTATTATTTAGATCGTTGTTGTTTTGAACTTTGTCGTTTTTGTATTAATTGGACGAACTTGTTTGAATTTTTGCACTTTATACGTTGTCGTCATGTTTTGTTAAATTATCGTTTATTTATGAAAAAAGGGGATTATTGTTGTGAAGTTTGTTGAAGGTGGGTGAAAAACATATATCTTTTAACAACGGGTTCAAATTTCTTTTATCAGAAAAGTCGTTGTTTTTAATAGCGATTTCTTTGCATATTTTTAGGCTACCTTAAATTCATGGTTAGAAACAATGAATTCATATGCAAAATTTAGAACTCGTTATTATAAATAAAAAGTTCATAATATTCTCCACGTCATCAAACTATTTTGAAGTATTTAATCGTAAAAGAGCTCATAAATATTTGACATGCAATTAAAAAATTGAGCTAACCAAAATTGGATAAAATAAAATAAGATTAAATTAATTTTTCTCTTTATCTTTATTTTCTCTTTGTATAACTATCACATTTTCTTCAAAAATTTGTAAAAAATGTCTAGTCCTAAATCCCATCGTCAATCAATTGGGTTTGTCCTCAGATTCGAGCCTCACCCACTGACAGGCACCGAAAACAAAAGGAAAAACTCTTCAGCTGGTCTTTTCTAGGGTTTTCTCAATCAGCCCCAAAACATCCCCAAATGCCAATTTGAACGAAAGGCAAGTCCTTGCCATCTTCCCGGATCAGGGTTTTCTTCCTCGAATCTTGGGTCTTGGGGCTTTTTTTTTTCTTTTGGGACGGCGGATCTGAGTAAGAAGGGTCAGGATGGAATCTGCGGCGAGGGAGTTGTCGACGACGTCTACTGCGGCGGTTGTGCAGAATTCTGCTGCGGCGGAGGATGGTTCTGGGTTTGATGTCTCGGTGACGTCGGCGATGGCGAAGGAGGCTTTGGCGAGGTTCCAGTCGAGGAAGTACGGGGAGTGCTTGGAGTTGCTTTATCAGTTGCTGCAGAAGAAGGAAGACGATCCCAAGGTTGTTTGGACTTTGAAATCTTTCTTTGTTTCCCGTTCTCTTCGGGGCCAATGTTGGTTGGTTCGAGCTTTCGGTTCCATGGTCTCATCTATCTTTTCTGTTTGCTTGTGTGGCGGAGAGTTAGGGATGCTTGATTAGTTTACTGAGATCGGTGTATTGCTGATCCAGTTGCCGGAGTTTTGATTCTATCATCTCTCTTTTGGCATTGTGGATGGGGGATCGGGGCAGCCTTGTTGGGTAAGAAATGAGGGTTTTAGAGTGGAACTGTCTGCCATCCATTTTTGTTGATAAGTGTGAATCTCATAGTGGGGGTGATAGGGTCATAGATCCTGTTGGGAAAGACAGATAGGTCCTGAAAGACAAGTAAATCTTTGGAAGTGGATGTGTCCAAGAAACTGGTGGTCCATGCTTATCCTTCTATTTTGACCATTCTCCTTTCCTTGGAAAAGCCCAGGGAAAAGGGAATGAGATGGCTTAACAGCAATGCGCTTCTTTATTTTTAAGATCTTTGTTGGTCTTTAAATATGATTCTTTTGGTCAAACATTAATCAGATTGCTCATTGGAGTATGCGACCGAGTGTGTATTGTGTAATAACCTCCATAATATTTGGAGTTGTGTTTGAATGGTACTTTTTGGTGTATCTTTGTGTGATCGAACAATTACTATTTTAGTTCAATAAGCTTTTGGAAACTCTTATCAAGGTGAAACCGTTGTCTTGGTTTCCTATTTGTGTCGAGAAAACCTCTACTTGAATTGATTGAATGAGAGGTAGGTATATGAAAGAATGGAAATGCTAATGTTTCCATGATGACATCACTTCTACTTTATCTTGTAAGTTATAACCCCACGTGAGTTTTGTTCATAATTTCTTGTATCACGAGATTGTTGAACATAGATTCTCTAGGTGAAGGCACCAGCGTTTTTACCTGAAAATTTTCGCTTCCCGCATGTTTTAGGTGCTGCATAACATAGCAATTGCTGAATTTTTTCGGGATGACTGTTCAGACCCAAAGAAACTTCTTGAAGCCCTCGACAAAGTCAAGGTACGCCACACCATCTTCAACACCACGGGTTTGTTCTTTTTTTTTTTTAATTCTATTAATTTCCAGTGACTGCACATTTTCCTCATTGATTTCCTCCTCTGCCAGAAGCTCCTTACATATTATGAACTTCTGATTCATGTGAGGCTGTTGCATAGGATATTTTCATACATTCGAACTTTACACAGTTCTATGATAAAATATAAACAATGCCCTAACCTGATTTTCTCAATTGAAAAGATCTGGTCTCTTTACTATTTTCTTTCTTTCTTTTTTTTTTTTTTTTTTGGGGGGGGGGGGGGGGAGTTGAGGTGGGGAAGTGTAGAGATGGGATGATTATAATTTGTGCGAAATCGGATGATAGTGTCACATTACTGCTAATACTGGCGGTGTGTAAGGATATATTTTTTCCTTGACATTTAGCCAGTTGTTGTGACTTTTATTGTTCGGCCATTTTGGGCTTATGAGTGATAGATTGATTCAGATGGTGTTACTCAAATTGAATGTCTGTTCATGAAATTTTTACATCCTCTATTTTAAATTGATGATGATGGACTTTATTTTAATTTTGTTGGCTATATCCAGAAGAAAAGTGTCCAACTTGCTCGATCATCTCTTGAGCAAACTGAAACAGCCAGCATATCTGGGACCAAAGATATTACAGTTTCTAAAGGAAGCTCCTCGTCATCCCAGCAACTTGGTGTCTCAAGTAACAGTGTAGTTCTTTTCTCAGACGAGTTTGACGTTTCGGTGACACCACTGAATACTGTATGCTCATTTATGAAGTTTGGTACTATAGTTGTTCACTTAAATTGTGTTTTTCTGTATTAACTTGTTAATTCTTGTTTATAGGCCATCGTATTGTTCCATCTTCATGAATACAGAAAGGCACTGTCATTATTGGAACCGCTGTATAACAATATCGCACCCCTTGATGAGGTGGAAAGATATATTCCTTGAGACATCTTTTTAGGTGATTGAATCATAATTAACGTGGTCCTACATTTATCTAACTGCAGACAGTGGCTCTTCACATCTGTCTATTGATTTTGGATGCAGCACTGGCTTGCCCTGATGCGAAAATATCTGCGGTAAGATGTATTGGTAGTAAATGCAATATGTGGCTCTTTAATGATTTGTTCCAGATGCTATTTCTTATTGAATTGATACTGATTAGCGGAGAAAAACATTATATTGACCTATATGTTTGACTTTCTTTAGGCTGTGTATTTTTCCTTGGTTCATACTTTTGCCCTAAACTTTTCATGCTGGCTGGTTTCTTTAGGATGTTCTCAATTACTTGGAAAAAGCATTCGGTTTTAGTCAGAGTGATAGCGGGAACACGGTGCTGCAACAATCGGCCAATCTGGTCGAGAAATCTTCAGCTGTTTCTAAAAGTACATTGATCAACGATAGCTCAAATTTGGAGTCGTCTCTTGTAGCTTCTTCGGAAAATCCCCTCTCAAGAACTTTATCCGAGGAGACACTTGATTATGAGACTATGTTGTCAGCACTAGATATTGGTGGGCAGGATGCTTCCAGGACCCCATGTGTACCATCGTCTAATGATTCTTCTATAAGCACAATGGGTAAATCGGTCTCTTCGGTCGACTTCAAGGTTAAGTTTCAGCTCTACAAGGTTCAATTTCTTCTTCTGACGGGAAACCTGAAGGCGGCAAAGCGTGAAGTGAAAGGCACCATGAACACTGTACATTGGAGGGATTCATCCACAGCTTTCCTCCTGAAAGCACAGCTTGAGTATGCACGCGGAAATTTCCGAAAAGCAATGAAACTGTTGATGGCTCTTGGGAATCGGACAGAGGCAGGGATTTCTGGTCTGTTCTTTAACAATCTAGGATGTGTTTATCAACAGATGAGGAAATATCACTCGTCATCTGTCCTATTTGCGAAGGCGCTTTCTAGTTTTTCGTCTTTTCGGAAGGATAAGCCTTTGAAGTTGTCTAGTTTCTCACAAGATAAATCACTCTATACCATATACAACTGTGGCTTACAACACCTTGCTTCTGGAAAGCCAATTCTGGCTGCTCGATGTATTCAGAAAGCACAGCCAATTTTCTTTAATCGACCTATCTTTTGGTTTCGACTAGCTGAATGTTGTATAATGGCTTGGGAGAAGGGGATTATCAGTACAGGCGATGCTTCAGATAGGTCAGCTATGAAGCTTTATGTAATTGGCAAGGGAAAGTGGAGAAGGATTGCAGTAAGAAATGGATTGAAAGAAAGATATCATGAGCCTGCCCCAGAAAAAGAACTTTCTCCGGAAGAGGATGGCCACCTCAAGCTCTCACTGGAATTCGCTCGCGTATGTCTTCTCAATTCGCTGCACCTTTTGAATCGAAGTAGGTCAAGTTCTTCGGAAGATTCTGATTTACCTCCTGAACCTGGCATAGATGGCTCGGAATCAACAGGATCAAACCTTCGGATATTGACAGAGGAAGATAACAAATCCCCAGCTGTGGGCTTAGGTCAGGTTCCTTCCAATGGTGACGTAAAAGAGCAGAAGGGGTTAGGAACATGTCAAGAAATAACTAATTGCTCTCTCTCCATGTATGAAGATACTCTTAGAAAGAAAATGAGAGTGCTCAGGCAAGCCATCCTCACTAATCAAGCATACGTGGAGTTGGAGTTGGAAAATCCCATGGACGCTCTCTCGCATGCATTGTCTCTCTTGCAGCTTCCAGAATGCTCGAAGGTACATGCTTATCTTGGCCATGTGTATGCAGCAGAAGCTCTCTGCCTATTGAACAGGGTTGATGAAGCAGCAGCACATTTGTCAGTTTACCTAGCAGGGGGTAAGGAAGTTGAAATGCCTTACAGTGAAGTGGATTTTGAACAGTGCCAAACTGCAAAGGTCTTTGATTCTGAAGAACTCAACGTTGGTCCTTCAACCACATATAACTTCTCACTAGAAGATGCACGGATTCTTCAGATCCTCGTGCCAGAAGAGGCACGAGCCGCCCTTTATGTGAATCTGGCAGTCAAGTCCGCCCTGGAAGGGGAACATGAATTGGCTCTGCAGTTAATCACGCAAGCACTAGCTGCACTACCAACCAGCAGAGAAGCCACTCTTACAGCAGTTTATATAGATCTCATGATGGGCCGTGCACAAGAAGCACTCTCGAAATTGAAACAGTTGACCAATGCAAGATTCCTTTCGTATAGCTTCACAATGCATGGATCCACCTCTTCGTAGTCAGGCCCAATTTGCTGGCAACCGGTGTTGCCATATCTTCACCACCTACAACCTTCAGCCCCGGTCATTATTTTTAGATCAGATATCCTCAAGAGGAGGATTTGTAACATGGGTATAGTTTTATCACATAGAATAAGTTAGCTTTTTGTCGAAATATTCTTAGGTTGATTTGTTGGTGGGAGGCAGTGGCTGTGTTTTTCCTTATTAGCTTTTCAGCTCGGATTTACCCCGCCTCCAGTGGCCCTTCTGGGGTCCCCCCAACAGAGGGACTAAGAGATCACAGCATTCTGTAGCGGCAAGGGACTGAGATTTTACCTCACTTCTTTTTACTGATTATTAGTTCTAGTTGATGTTACGCCTTCGTTTAAGGATTCTCGTCATTTGTTTTAGTTGCTCCATATGACTAGTAGTAGCTCTTTACTGTACAGGCGAAATTTCTTTTTGTATGTCAGGATGGATGTTATGAATCTATCTTTATCGCCTTCCAGTGAAGGGAAACCATATTCTCTCTCTCTTGGCAATTTGGTAGTATTTTTATCGGTAGTATATTGGCCCCTAGAAGTTGCTTCTAGGTCTTGTCCTGTAAAAGGTTAGTACAAAGAGGCTCTCATGGGCGGTCCATTTTATGTCCACCTCGTTATGCAAGAATCCAAGATCTGCTCTGGCGGACGGGGATGTGATTGCTGTTTCCGCTTCGCAGATCAGACAAGAAAATCATGTGCTAATGGTATTGGCCGTGGTCCCTTGTTTTTTGTACCGTTTGTGTTGGCAGATATTATTGGATTTTGTCCGTTTCGTATAATACGCGAGGCAGTGAACTGTCCGATGTCGGTTTGAATACGAATCACGTGTACACTGCCCGAGATGGCATCTTGATTTCGTGGTCACAGAAGTCTATGGCATGAACTAAAATTGCTATGGATAAATGTTGTTGATATTGATGATGAAAACTCAACACAGAAGACTCTTGCAATGACTTGGCCTAGATAGAAACTTTTGATACAACTTTAGAAAGATGTCCAATCAAACACAACGCAGATAGGTAGACTCACTACGAGAGAACAAATATCACTTCACCCACAATCAGATGCAAAAACAGCAACAAATTCAGACACCCATAATCATCAAACAATAACAGGACATCCTTCTCATGTCGGATGTTTCTTCTAACACCCCCACTTGCCAATTCGATGTCTAGGCTGTAGCAACCTGCAAAAGAATAATGTATTGGCATTAAGCCAATTGATGGGATGCATTGAACTTGGGAATATATATATTATGTTCAATCCATGTGTCAGGAAAACAATATTCCTAAGACACTGTCATTCACGTGAATGCCAGATGATATGGTTGCACAAAAGGGCCGGCATTATTGCTCAATGATAGGCTGGGGATGATCCCAAAAATGAAGAACTTTTATAGTGAGATTGTTGACAACATTGTTAAATTCGTATTCAAGATTAAGCACGTGGATTAGTTTTGTAGGAATAGCCAGCCAGCACGCGTTGACAAGTGATTTGATGAAAAGCCATGCAAAAATCTTACAAACTCTTCACGTCGTGGGAAGAACCTTTTTGCATGATGAAAGGGGTGAGAATAATTTGTTTTACCCGAACCTTTTTGTTGGGTCGCTTGTTTCAAATGGTGCAGGTGTAACCAGGAGGAGGAGACTTCCCGCAGGTTACGAGAAGCTCGAGCGCGAGTGGCACGTATATTTTCAGGTTTAGCAGCTTCAATTTGAGGGTGGTGCAAAGGCAGACTGCTGCTTCGGCCTCGACCAGCCCCGCAAGAATAGGGCAGCACTTGTTCACGACTGGATCCCCTAGGCCTACATGTACCAGGCCACCAAGCAGGTCAACGCAAGCCCCCAGCTTCAGTGTGTCGACGGGGCAAGTTGCTGGAGGAGCTGGGGTGGGGCAGGGCTTCGCAGGGGGTTTCACGACTGGAGGCATGGTCACGGGAGGGAGTGTGATCGGGGGCTTGATAGGCGGCAGGGTCACCGGCGGGAGGGTAACTGGAGGCTTGATGGGTGGAAGCTCAACTGGGGGCTTGATGGGCGGAAGCGTCACAGGAGGAAGGGTGACCGGGGGCTTGATGGGTGGCAGCTCGACTGGGGGCTTGACAGGGGGAAGCGTCACCGGGGGCAGTGTCACTGGAGGCAGGTGGACAGGGGGCAACACAGGAGGGGGCTTGACGTGTGGCTTGGGAGGCTTCTTACAAGAGCCGCAGTCGACGTCAATGGGGTTTGCGGCGGAAATACCGATCATGGAAACGAGGAAGAGGGCATAGAGTTTATGCAAACGGGGATCCATTGCTGTTTTACAGGGTGTTCGCCAATGGCGAAGAGATAGTAATGTAAGGACTCAAGAACTTGCAAGGGGGTGGATGCTGATAATATAAGGAAATCCTTACGATGAATCCAAAAATCACGTGAGCATCTTCGGACAGGTCATAGTAGGGCTATTTTTTCCTCTCTCGAGCGAGTATCCCAAACTTTGCTTGGTTGGCATAAAAACAACCTCACAAGACAAATGACTCCAACATCAGATTTCAGTAGAGCTTCCACAGTCATTCGTTCATGCGAACAGTTCCTTAGCTGTAACAGAACAGGAGAACGGTAGAAAGCCTCGCAAAGCATGATTATTCAGGCGAGAAAGTCTGCAACTGGAGCTACTGACAGCAGTATCACGACTAACTATGTCGGATGCAATATATGCTGAAAGAACCGAATGTGTATTGTGTCAAGAACGCTACAGAAGAGAACGTTACTGATATGAGATGACTGTTTCTCGTCCCCCTCAAGAGTTGCTCTCCTACTTGTATTCCTATGAATTTTTTTCCCTGAAAATTTGTGCACCTCAAGCTCAAGGATCGAGTGTTATTACCAGACACACAATGGACAACAGTAACAATTATGGGAGAGGTCATCTTCTTTTGGAAGGAATCATTAATTCCTTTTGTTCTTTCTGAAAAGATGAATGGTTCAAAAGAGGCTTATTTGGATACTCACTAATCCTTTTGAATTAATCTATTTTTCCTTTGTTTGTGTAATTTCATCATCAAAATCGCGCATGAAAGAGGACCAAAACAATCTGCAACTGGTTGCAGCTGCAGTGAAGTTCTGAAGATTCCTCGGACAGGAATAAAATCTTTCCTGTTGCATTAGGACTTACTAGCCAACCGAACAAGTATCACAGATGATGACTACTAAGTATTTCTGTAAACAAATATGAATCTGTTCAAGGAAATAAAAGAAAATGATTTTCTGACATGGAACATTATTGCCGACCACCAAGAAAGCGAACACACCAAATGTTCTCAGTCTCACTACTTCTATAACGAAAGAATCCCTGGCCAGTTTCTGCGTTAACCCCATGTATACAGCGCATATCCCCATCACTTTCTGTACATTGTGTTGATATAAACCGTTGCAAGCAGCCTAATGTGGAATCTATATCAGGCCAGTGCTTGAGTATGGATTGTACACTGGAACTTGCATGCCAGGACCGTATGGATGTGCATTTGCTGCATATGGGTTGCTGAAAGGATTCGCTGCTGACTGTGACTGTTGCCCCATCATCATCATCTGTTGCTGCTGCTGGAGCATGAAAGCCTGTTGGTTTGCCATTGCTGCCATTTGGACATGGAGAGGTGCGGCCACGGCCTGGGATGCGAAGAACGGGTCATTCATGGGTTGTGGCATCATCCCGCCGGCCATTTGAGGTTGTTCCCATGGATTATAGCTTGTCGTCTGGTTGCTTCTTCTGATTGCATCATCATATAGGCTATCTAGTGTGAGCTTGTCAAGCCCGCCCGCCTTCATCGTCGACACAAGCAAAAACTCAGCAGATCATAGCAAATGTGGACTACAACACCCTTGATACTAAAATTGTTGCCTAGAATGTCATTTTATTTCAAACCTTCTATAATAGAGCTAGAGAACATAGTCAGTAGAATTTCATATGCAAAATATTACCAATTTGCTAGAAGCAGCAGCACTCTCGTTTGAGCTGGGAGCCGTCACTAGAGCCAATTCCCATCCAATCGTCCCATTTGCTGGATTAAAACTGGTCGTTGTCGATTGATCACCTGCAGCAAGTTATGAGGAAATCAAGCTTGACTCTCTTGATCAACCCCAATAGATACTTAATGGACAAAGCTATCAGCAAGTCTATCCTCTTCACTCTCCTTTTCATCGTCTAGACAATTAATCATAGGTAAGTAAATGTTGGTTAATAATCTAGAAAGATAACCAGTCGGTACGATGGCTAAAGCCAGAGCATTCTTCTCGTCCAGCTCAGCAGCAACTGGATTGGGTTCATGGATATTCTATCACCACGACATATTTAGTTAGCTCTGTGAGGAGGTCAGAGGTGTTGAGTTCGGTGTTGAAGTAATGAACAAAGACTATACCAATAGATCCGCAGATTCGACAGCAGGAGCCTCCTCTTTAACTACTTCTGGCTCTGGCTCGGGTTCATCATTTTGAGGGGTCAACGAGTGTGCTTCCTCTATTTTATCTGATTTTTTATACTCTATGGCTAGTGTTTCTGAGGGAGCACGTAGTTTATTATCAATAACCTGGAGTATTAACAGGTAGTTAGAGTACAGAGGAAATGCATAGGATTAAAAATGATATATGAAACAGGACGTAGGTCTTTTCTCCATTCTATACCTGCTCTTTGCGGTTTGTCAAGGCCAGTGGGGCATCTTTGATGTATTCTTCCATAGTTTGCAAAAACGATGCCGGTGGCTTCACGAAAAGTTGAAGTCAGAATTATAGATATGTAGACAGAAAAACTTAAGGCATTTGTGTAAGAGGAATGTAACGTGTTTGGTTAGATCGCATATGTTCCTAACAAAGATTACATAGGATAGAGAGGGAGACCTGTTCAATCTTAATAAACCTATCTCCTCGTCCAATATCCACATTTTTACAGATTTCGTAGAATTCAGATAGTCTCTCTGCCTGCACAAACAAACTATGATTATTAAAAACATTAAACCTTGACATTGAAAGGTCTTCACTTGTGACATAACTAAGTTAATATCAGTCGGCTTACCTGCTGACCGGCTCTTCTATAAATATCAAAAGCTTTCATTGCATCCTGACGTTGCATCTCGAAGAACTGCCATTAGTTTGTCGTATTTTAAAAAGAATATTTAATTGCACCAATAAAATCCCCTAATTGACAGGTATCATATCAAATGCCGATATAAGGGCTAGGAACTAATGTGAGATAAAATAGGAATTCGAGGTAAAAACAGGACACAACTTCAGGTTGGTTTTTAATGTAATTGTGAAAGAAAGGCGAACGCCAATTGTAGATTACAATGTTACAACCATATAATAAGCGACCGATTTGATACGAGCAATAAAATACGGAGCTAAATTATCTTAACTCAAATATTTCTCATCCACAGGAGTGTCATTTCTCACCTTATCGACCAGGTTAACAATGCCATCATTTATAGCTTGATAAATTTTAACACTCTCAGAAGCCACCTGCACAAGATGAAAAAGGAAAGAAAATCAGAAACTAGAAAATGAAAACCGACATCTTCAGGAGAGTGAAGCTAAAGAAAAATGAAATTATGGAAAAGCACATGCCATTGAAAGTGCCAACTGAATCACGAAATTATGTGCAGCTGCCCCATGTGGCTGCAAAAAAAATAATGACTTATTACCATTAAGTGCAGTGGATAATCACAATGTAAGAGTTGTATTTCTGAAAACAAAAAGGTAATATGCAGGTAACACATGAACACAAGGAAAGTCCCACCAACCTCACAACCAAGTACGCGAAAGAGAAGTTGTTGCAATGCAGGCAACTGCTCGAGGAGTTCTCCAGTTTCTATTTCTTTTAGTTTCTGCTTCACGAATTGAGAGACATGCATAGTAGTGAAAATTATATGCTAGCCAACTCATAAGAATACCACATGTCCTCTTTACATTACAAGGAAGACTAATTAGAAAAACTTTACAGCATACTGCTCTGATAAGAGATTTCTTGGAATTGCCGAGAAGGTTTATGTACAGCATGCGAAAAAGACATGATTTGAGAATTCATGTAACTCACAGGGCGTTCTGTCTCGACGTCGCATTTCAAAACCTGAAAGCACTCTAGCCTTTCCTCCAAAAATAAGGCATATGTGCGAACCCATGCAGAATAATCCCAGGCTGTGCAGCATGTCCAGTAACCGTTAATCTATATCATACGGCAACACTTCCAGAAGATTGTCGATGACAAACAGTGATGAGTGAAGTACCGTTCGGGCTGGAATCATCCTTGAAGTGGGCCATATTAAGCATGTGGTTTCTATTCCTGCCATAGTTGATCAATTCTTCATGAAAAGTTGGATCCACTTCCCTAAGAGCTCGGTGAATAACAATTAATGTTTTCAATGCAACCTACAATGAAGTATCATAGTGTAATGATTAGGAAATTCTGAAGGTTTGGACACAAGAGAAGGCCCTCACATCAGAATCACAAGTTCGCCCTGTGATACAAATAACTAGAAGCTAATTAGCCATACACTGCAAGGTAAAAAATCCATAACTTGAGGAGAACAGCATAGTTGGAATATGATGGAAATGCCAGTGTACAAAGGCATAAATTGAGTAAAGGTAGGTTATAATACACCCGCTAATTTTGTCAGCCATGAATCAACTTCAAGAGATGAACATACCGCCCAATTATGTGTTTTTGATAACCGTCGGGCAAGAGCATGAATACAGTATGCCACATCTGCTCGTGGCCTTGTAGCTGAAACAGCAGCAAAGATGGCTGGAAAGAACCGGAGAGTCACCATGTTAGACAACTGGGCTAACATTCTTTCTATTATAATAGACACGCCACATGATTGAGAGGGTAAGGGACAAGGGCATCAAGCACCAACCTCTTACATGCTTCTCCTTTGCCGGCTGCTCGACGTGATTTGTTGCCTTCACGATAGCAATGTCTAGTTCCTAGAGATCACGAAAAAGCAAAATTATTAAAGAAGGATAGGGATGAATCGTATTTATAAGCTAAGCATTGCTAGTATACCTTGTAGTCACTGTTGACTTTGGCCAATGAAACCGTAGTTGTGTCCTTGATAGCCCCAAGAGCTTTTCTTATGCTATTCTGGGTACCCCCTCCCGACATACTATTTGAATATCACCAGCCTCTAGATGATCACAGCCAAAACGAGAAGGACATCAGACATTGACAGTATCAGCTCTCCGCAATTAACCAACACAGAGAACAAGAAAAACGACATGTTCAAGGCAGATAACACGATCAAGATCCGAGAAATCAACTGGGCACACAAAAACAAGTCACCACATTAAAATCATCACGAAGAACCCTGAGACAACCAAGTCCAGCGAAAGGGCAGATTTTTTACTTCTCAATTTCTTGAAGGGAAAACGCTGGAACTGCAGCCCGACCCAAGAACAGATTCAATGGGGTCAAAACTTTGAGAGAGAGAGCGCTTCAATCTTTTAAAAAAATCACATTCTTAGAGAACACCACCCTAGCCCCTTATCAGACAAATTACTATTCTACTGATGACCGAACCAAACAAACCACACCAATGCAAACCCAGAATTCAACTTCACTATCAAACAAAAGTACACACATCCACGAGTAAGAAGCAGAAACAAACCACAAGAAAATGCCACCTTGACCAAACCTCACCTGTAACCCAGAAGCAAGTCAACACAAAAATCGCCGGGAAAAAGAGAGAAGAGGAAAAGGAAGAGCTCGAAGGTAGGGAGAGGAGAGAGGAAGAGGGGCAGAGACCAGGTAAAAGTCCACCCCCTCCTCCAACTAGGCCTTTTATTACCAGTCCTTGCTGTGGAATCGTCGCCGGACTTTCCTTACCAACAATTCGTTTTCCTTTCCCTTTCTCTCTTTTATTTACTTCTCTTTTCCGAAAGGTTTCCAAATCTGGGAGTACTGAGGGATGACAACACAGCACAGCAGCACCAGCAACAGACTCAAAAACAATCAACGCCATAATAAACAAATATTATTCTTTCAGGCTTTTACTTTCGCGTACCCAACTTTTTCTTTCTTTCTCTTCTTTGGGATTTTGGATCTGGCATTGCCTTTAACTCCCCACTTTTTGTCTTCTATTTCTTTTTCTTTTCTTTTTGGCAGTCAGATTTTAGGACAAGGGACGTTGGAACTGATACATAATACAAGCGTTTGGCTTCTTGGTAAGATAGCCTTGTGCCGCATGTCTTTTGCGCCGTGCGATCCTCTGCAGATGAGGGCACCGTGCACTCCCACGTCTTAACCATTCACCATGCGCCACGTGGATCAATGCGTCCCGTTAATGTGGGAACACACTCACTGGAACGTTTCTCCTACCATTGTGATTATCATAAGCCAACTGTGTCTATTCAATGATTCCAAATCACAAGACAAAACATCCTTTTAATTCTTTCAAAACAGGTCTTTTCTTTTTATTTGTATGGCTTAATCGTAAGATAGTAAATTTGGATTATTTTCGTTAATCGACGTGACTTATTTAATTTTAATATTTATTATACGTGAGTAACTTAATTAATATATGACATTAATTTTCTTCCACGTTCTCAAATTATGAAAGAACTTTATATTGAAAAAGTTTCTATCCAAGATCTAACCTCTTTTTCTTGGTTGAATATGGATTTAAGACCCCGAATGTCCCTGCAAGGGCTATGAATTTTACGAGATTTGTTCCTTAATAATGTTGCTTCGTAAAATATTTTGCGAAATAGATCGATCAAATTTAAAATACGTCAATTAATGCCAATGACCATGAGTTTCAAACTCAGAGTTCAAGCATTTTCCGACGAACTCTGAGTTTTAAACTCAGAGTTCAGTGGATGCGAGCACATGAACTGTGAGTTTAAAACTCAGAGTTCAGTATCTGCCACTTGACAAAAATGAAGCGTTTTTATGATTTTTTTTCTAAGTCCTCTGAAATCTGAGTTTTAAACTCAGAGTTCGGCTGGGAGGGATCGAACTCTGAGTTTGAAACTCAGAGTTCTTTCCGATTCTAGAAATAATAGAAACATTTTTAGTCTCTGTTTCCCCTGTTTCAAACACAACTAAAGTTTCAAGCATGAACCGACAAAGCAGGCCACGTTTCCATTAATACAACAAAGTTTTTAATCAAAACACAAAAAAAAATCAAAATATCTCCGTCTTGTAGCATACATCAATTACAACTTCGATGTTTCCTTCGACGAATGTAGGGCTGTAAAGTACGGCCGATCTGGGTGAGTTGGGTCAGCTGAGATGCCATCTAATTACCTTGATCATCGACAGGATATTGAAAGTCCTTTGTAGCCTTCATAGATGACGGCGGAGTGTTTGACGATGATGATTGACCGAGTTGCGGAGTGAGGTGCACATCGGGTGGTGGGGGCTCCTCAATCACATTCGACATGTAGTCCTCCCCACCTGCTTCAATCATCGCGTCAAGTCAAACATGTCAGCCTCCATCTCATCGTTGCCAACTTCCTCCTCATTGTGCTCATCGGCGGAAACCTCCTCCTCATTGTGCTCCAACTCATGATCAATATCTTGATCATCATGATGCTCTTGCTGTTGGTCCAATGGTTGCTCAACTCCTTACGGATGCCAAATAATTTGAAAATACACAATCGAACTTTAACATATGAAATTTAGACTTATTTCGATACATTAAAAAAAATATTCATGTACATGTTCTGGACTATGTTTATCAAGAGCTTCTCTATATACCGACAAGACATGCATGGATAGGGTTCTGGTGTCGAAACTCTCCACCCATCAATGTGCTAATGGCAAGCCCTCTCTATGTCTAGTACGACATCTAAGGGGCGACAAATGCAGGAATCTATCCCACGCTCATATCTGTACCAGCACTACACAACCAGCTACCATAGATGCATTCTTGAGATATGCTCTACATAAATTTCTATACAACCAAACCAAGCATGCAGATCCCTAGATATAAGTACCAGCCACCTCAAAATCCTCAAGTATTGACAACTACATAAGATGGACCAAATTGGTGGACTTTTTCGGGAAAAGCATGCACCCTATCAACTATAGTATGTATGCTCGCGTGTGCATACGTACCTGGTCCTCAACTGCATCCTCGGCCAATACATCAAAACGAGATGCGAGCCACGATAATTTCACCCTGGCAGCCTTCATGTATTGTATACCCGGAACATCCCCAAGAAGATGCTGACAAACAGTGGTAAAGTCGAAGTTTGTGGAGCCAATGACTGGGTCACCCATTTTTGTAATCCTAGCTGAATTTGCACGTCTTGCAATATTACTGTCATCTCTCCATGGACCATATGAAAAGTGTGTATCTCTGGCATCCACCTCTCGACCAAGCATGTGATTAGAGCCCAATCTAATTGAACAGATGGCATCTTCGCAACACCATAAAACCTCGCTTGCCTCGAGTAGACATCCATACGCGAATCTCGCCTTATTCTCTTGACGACGCTTTCTTGATAGACACATTTCAAGAGCTTGTTTTGAAAAAGAAAAAATATCATCAAACCATTAATGAGAATATTTAATGACCATTGAAAATGAACTTACCGAACTGTAGTTCTCATGCCAAATGACGGAAGACCTGTGTTGCTCCTGAGCATGCAACAAATACGTAGATTGAGATCCTGGATCCATCCTACAATGAAGGAAATCATTAGCAAATGCAAATTACATTGATAACATTCAATTTAAATGGCAAATAAATAAACAACTCAACTAAAGCATACATCATTCACTTATTTGGGCAACGAGGTCGATTATGCCCTTGTTGTTTACAAATACCTAATGTCAACCTGGTTCTTCGTTCTCTCAAATCCATTTCATTATGGAATCGCATCGATCTTGGTCGCCCTTTCGGTCTAACCCTGTTGGGGTTGGGCGACACCTTTAGGAATGGGTATTCTGGCCAGTCTTCTTTACAATCAAATGAATTCTAGTTTTAGGAGTAAATGGCCTTTTGATTACTCCAAGTGTATAATTTGCAATGCTATCAGAACCATCTACATTGCCGACGCAAAGCAAGCTAGTGCGTGTGAACAAGGAATGCGATAAATTTGCCATTTCCTGCATGTACATGTCTTTCGACGCAAGCATGCTCTCTTATTTTGAAGCTGCCCTTACATTTTAACATCAAACTTCCCATCATCACAATCAAGCATTGTGACATTAAACTTCCTTCCTTTCAATACACCTTTGTTGAATCTCTCCATACACATCTTAGTATACTTCTCCTCCCTATTTATAGTTGTGTCGTCCTCGTCCATTTTGTTTATCCAATAACCAACACAATTATAAAATGTCTTCCTAACCAAAGCTGAAACTGGGAGAGATCTTGCACCCCTTATCACGGAGTTGTAACTCTCACTTAGATTTGTTGTCATAATGCCATATCGATGAAATCCATCGTGACTCAAAGCCCATTGATTTAGACTCATCTCTTTGAAGAAATTTGCGGATTCTGGTATTGCCTTAACGAGATTACGGAATACTTAGCCTCCATAGACTTCCTCGATGACACTTCTTACCGATGACATTCCTGTATCGAGTATTGAAATTGCTTGCCACATGACGTAAACAGAATCTCCAAAATGCAACTGGATAAGTTCAACTAACCTCCACATCATTAATCGTAGCTTCAATACCTGAATGTCTATCTGAAATCAAATAATATTCCCTGACACTGATCTCCCACCACATACAGTTTCAAACATTTCAAAAACCATCCCCATGATTGATAGCTTTCCTGCAAAGGCTAGAGGAACGATATGATTCATTCCATCAATGCTACAAGCTATTAATAACTTATGCTTGTATTTCCCATAAAGAAACATGCCATCAATGCTAACTACATGGCGAAAATATCGGAATGCATTAGCGCTAGCTGTAAAACACCAAAATTTCCCTTGAAATTCAAATTGTGATTCTCCAACTGTATAAGAACCACCCCAATCAACGTGTATACTTGGATTCGTTGTACGAATCGCATTCAAAAGATGTGGCAATTCATTATACGATTCTTCCTGGTCACCATACTCCATTGCTACTGCTTTTCTTTTCTCATCCCATACTCTTCTTCTAGGTACTTCATACCCATATTTCTCCTTAATTACATTGAGAAGAATGTAACCTTCACCTCCGGAGTTTCCTTTACGAATTGTCTAAATAATGGTGCCATGAAATTAGAATCCAGTCGTTCAAGATCATGTGATAAAACAGGATTCAAGCACCTATGTGGCTCTCCAACTATTGTCACCTCGAACTCATCATCGCACGCCCTTTGTATCGCACGTAACCTCCACTTACACCCCTTATCGAATCATCACAACAAACATACCATAATTTTGTATTCGATTCAAGTACCTAATAGTTAAAGTGGTTTTGTATGTGATATAATTGTTCAACCAAAATATCAGTTCATTCTTGTCTTTGAACCTCATTCCTTTATGAAAATCTTCAATATAATCACTCTCATGCCTAATCGGGTCATTCTCGTATTCATCAAGCCCATGACTCACATCATCAACATAAGCATCATAAAATGGCAAGCAACTACCCTTTCTGTTTTCCTCTACTAGACCATTCACTACCTTCAACCACTTTCACCCCTTGATTTGCAAGGTAGTAATCATCTGACATCTCCCTACCAGCGTTAACATCATTAAATAATTCATCGTCGGTGTCAACATCTACTTCTGAATCCATAATCGAATCAGGGACGTGACGTTCTTCTTCTATCGGAGCCACTGAAGATTCTCCAACTGGATAGCACCCACCTACTTCTACCGGCGAGCGCTCATCCTCTACCGAATGCTCAACATCGACCGATGCCTGCTCAACTCTTACGACCCTATATTCTTCGAATGAAAGAGGACGATTTATAACTGGAGGTACAATTTCATCCCTTAATCCAAGAACATATATTTGTTGAATATGTCTTGGGTTTGCAAGAGCAAACTTAATAAACAATCTAACATCATCATCTTCTTGAAGAGGCACTAACATATACTTCACCCCGACATTATTATACTCAATAACAGGATATCTATGTGCAACGTTTAGTCTCCTTGATGATACTAAACGCATTGCAACACATAACATACGCTCCATATCATCTTACTTTATGATTTCAATGACTTCTATTCTCTTTATCGGACCTCTATCATAACTAATGTAATCAGCTCCATTGACAACATTCTCATTTGCAAAAATCAATATCTCTATCGACGACATTGTCGTCTTCCCATGAACATCGGAAACACTAATTGCAACAAATTATCACATAAATTAAGAAATTCAGAATTCCCACATTGAATTTTCCTAAATTTCTACAATTATTATAAGAAAACACCTAAAGCTAACCGATTTCGCAATAATAATCTACAAACATTAAAAACTAATACGTATGCTTACTTACTTGCTCCTGAAAATAATGACAACTAGGAGCGGGAGGAGACGGGGGCAGACGACGAACGGGACGCAGGAGGACTGCAAGATGAGACGATGGGCGGACGGACGGCGGCGGGAGACGACGAGCCAAGGGACGACGGCGGGAGATGACGCGCGAACGGACGACGGCGGGAGATGGCGGGCAGAGAGACCGCGAGAGGAGACGAAGGACGGGAGACAACAGACGAGAAGGGAGGGAGGGAGACGATGACGGACGACAGACGGTTTAGGGGCCACACGCCCAATTTAGGGCACGCAAGTGATTTGGGTTGCAGGACCATAGAAATCTAAGTTTGAAACTCAGAGTTCGGTCCCTCTCAGCCAAAATCTGAGTTTAAAACTTAGATTTCTTAGGACTTAGAAAAAATCACAAAAACATTCACTTTTGTCAGGTAGATATGAAACTCTGAATCACTGCCCAACTCAGAGTTCATGTGTCCGTATCCATTGCCCATGAACTCTGAATTTAAACTCAGAGTTCATTGGAGAATACTTGAACTAACTCGGAGTTCTTTGTAAAACGAACTCCGAGTTCATGTGTCCGCGCCTACTGCCTATGAACTCTGAATTTAAACTCAGAGTTCATCGAAAAATACTTGAACTAACTCAGAGTTCTTCGTAAAACGAACTCCGAGTTTGAAACTCAGGTTCATTGACATTAATTGACGTATTTTAAATTTGAACAACCTGTTTCACAAAATATTTTACGAAACAACGTTGCTAAGAAGCAAAGCCCGAGTTTTACTCCAATACATGAAAAGGCCATTCGTAGCCACTCGTAGCCCGTGATGACAGCGGGGAAATTGTGCGATGTAGGATTTTTCTTTCGCGACTTGGGAAGATCACGTCTTAAATTACCCAAGTTGGATAGTTAAACAAGTCACGCCAAATAATCAGTAAATCAAATATTTGACTTTTTTGACTTTAAGTAGCTTGATTTCTTCGAGGCTTGGCTTGTTTAATGAAGTATAAGTTGTATCTGGTCAGCAGTATCCTTGGTATCAGAGCCCGTACAAGACTGAGCACATACTCTTCCCTTCGTTTTCTTCTTCTTTTCAGAGAGAGAGAGAGATAGAGATCCTTACTCCTGCCTGACGTTATTACCCTGCCTTACCACCATGGATAGCCCCATAACCCTTGACCTCAGCTCGTCCTCAAGAAGATCTGCTTCTAGTATAGAATCACTTTATGAGATTACCCATAAAGACTGTGATGAAAACCAGGTTGCTAGTACTAAGCTTCCTTTGCTTAATCCATATGCTGCATATACTAAGCCCTTGACAGGCCCAATAAGAAGCATTCGGACTTTAATCAGACAACCGGCCTCTTCGGTCCTTGAATATGTCCAGACCAGTAAATTCAACCAACATCCCATCATGGGAACCCAAAGAGAACAGTTTGTGACTCTACAATGGCCCATTGAATTTCTGGACGCATGGATACGGAAAGGATATACGCATCTCCATTTCGGAGCAATCAGACTTGCCCTAACTTACCATGGACGAAAAGGACTGCCCGTTACTGCACGAATGGCCCTATTGGACACTAGATACTTAGAATATCAGCATGCGGTTATTGGGACAATTGAGACAACTTTAAATGCAGGAACTGTATTTGTTACTCTTTACCCTAACTTCTGCATGTCTCTTAGGGATGACAAGATTCAGCAAGCATTACAGGTCCAGATCCAAATTTGTGGAGCACCCATTGTTTCAGACTCCATCGAGGCAACTCTGCACTACCAAATGGCATATAGAGTGCAAAACCATGCCTTGGACCTGAAGCTACATGAATCATCAGAGGAAGCCCTGCTGATCACAGCTGATTACGTCAATAACAGGACTCCTACCTGTGTCCATGTTCCAAGACAGATACCGCGAACAGAATTGATAAAACTGCTCCCGGAAAAATGGGTCACAGACTATGAACAGATAAAAAAGCGCGCAGAACCAGTTGCTCCCATACAGTCTACCACCTCCACATTCATCAGGGACAAGGATGGTTCAGTCACCATTAAGTTTGATAGACCCAAGGATAAGGAATCTCCTACATCACTACTTTTCCCAAGTATGTTTATGGTACAGCCCGTCCCTAGGGAGAAGAAGCCAGATTCGCTCAATAAGATCATCCATTCTTTTGACGGACAAGGGAACCCTTCCTATTTCTTCAAGGATAAGAATTCTGGTCATTGCTTCTGGGATGATGCCCGGTGCGACCCAAACTGTGACTGTGACCAGCCTGAAGAAATTGAAGGTAAACAAAGAAAACGAAGATACTGCAGCAAGAGAAAATATCTTCCTACTCCTGACTCCGATGATGATAATGATGAGGAGGACCTTTGCACCAAACCGATGAGGAAGTTGGAAAGACCAGGACTACTTGGACAGCCCTCTGGAAAGTTTGACTACATAGTTGATTATAGCATTCCATCCACTAGTCCAAACAAAGGCCCAATTATCCCTACAGGATGGGATAATCAAGACAAACCAACTACTCCATCTTCAGAACTAGTATGGAGGAAGAAACTTCCAAGCAAGCAATCCCAAAAGATCCTCCCATGTTATAAACCAATCTTGAAGTGGCAGAAGAAACACCCTGAGGAACCAATTCTCCCACTCATCTTAACAGAAAAAGGATCATCAGCTGCACCCCCAAGATACAATCAGTGTTCTGGACACTGCTCTCAAGAAAATAAAGACAGTACTCTTCAAAGTTCTCCAATGATAATGATGATGAGACCAGACCCCCATCACTATACTTTTCCACCCACTGAAGAACATACGGTTGACAATGTGAAGTATATGGCCAAAATTCCAGTACCAACAGCCCGAGATCAGGCTGGAAGACCAACGGAAAACAGTATGGCCGAAACAGTTTTGAATTGGCAAAGTCAGAATGCATTGAAGCAAAATGAGGCCCTACGTAGCATCCATCACAAGATCGACTCCTTTCAGAACCATTTTCTTACAGCCGAGAAGACCCTTCATGAAAAACTGGATGAACACCATGAACTTCTCTACGAAAGAGTAGATAATGATAATGAACGAATGCATGAGGTTCTGCGAGTCTTACAGAAAAGCCTAGACAATTTCCTTCAAGGGAAATATCCTTCCTATTTTCAAGCAGATCCAGATGAAGAAATCATCAAGCTCAAAAGGAAGATCAAGGCCATAGAAGAACGAACATCCCCTACTTTCCAAAACCAACCACCAGACCCTTTTGGTTTTAGGAGGCATTCTTTTTACTCACCTCTGCAGGAACATGCAAGAGGATACAACCTTTTTGCACCATCAACAAAACGTGATGTCGCAGAACTCAGGGACATTGCCAAAAAACAACAGAAGGAGGAACAAAGGAAAAAGGAGATAAAGGAAGGGAAAAGAAAGGTTGCTAGTTCAGCAACTACGCAAAAGAAGCGACAACCAAGCCATTCAAGCTCCACAAGTTCTCCAAGTCAACCTCTGCCCAAACAACAGTTGTTTATCAAAGAAAGGTCCATACCAGTCATGACAACAGATTCAGAAACATCCCCTTCTGAAAACTACACAGATTCTGATGGCTATGAGGATACAACCTCGGATCAGGTGAATGAATACTCCCCTCAAGTTTTCATGACTAAATGTACTTTATCCAGTGCAGAAGATACTTCATCCAGTACAAGTAGTACTTTTTCAAGCTCTCCCTCGGACCCTTTCCAAGACGAGCTACCTCCCATACTAATGGCGGATAGAGAACCAGAAGTATATGAGCCAGAAGATGAAGATCTGTCTGATCAGACCGAGGATAGACAAAGACAAAATCCCAATCCTGGAGATAAGCATACTCCACGATTTACCCTAGATGATCTCAGATGGGATAAATGGGAAGATAGATTGAAAGAATTTCACTCTTGGTGCTTAACCAAGAGACTAACAGTTTTCTCTACAATTGATATATTGTCAGAACTGACTACCAGGTTTACAGGAATTTTAAAGACTTGGTGGGATCTTATCCCAGAACCAACACAGATTCAGCTGTTAAGCCTCCAGTTCCAAGAATTTCTAAGTCATGTTCATGCCCATTTTATAGGAAATCCAGATAACCAGATGGATGATATGCGGAGAGAATTCTTCAAACGAAAATGTTGCTCCTACAATAAAAAGGAGATAAATAGGCACTTCAAACGAATGATCCACTTATTCCTAAATCTTGGAGCAGACAGTGCATTGAAGCCAGTCTTCCTATCATCTGTATTGGAAGATATATCTTCTCTAGTTGAAAAGGAACTAGCAGCCAAGAATCTCCGAGTCATGGACCTAACCATGGGACAGATTGTACAGGCAGTACATTTTGCTGTCAACGAGCTCTGCCAACGGAAAGAGGTAATTCGAACTTTCCTAAAGCATGACAGAAAACTTGACATTGCTTGCAGGCCCCCAAAGTACATGACCAAGTGCAAGAAAGAATCATGTGATTGCTCAAGGAAATATAAAAAGAAGAACCGGAACCTCAAGCGTTACAACACAAAACCTGAGAGATACAGCAAAAAACAGGCAAAGAAATATCCAGTCAGGTTTGCTCCTCAAAAAAGAAAAAGATTCTTGAGATTCAAAAGTAAAACTTCTACAAGGATTAAATCCTCCAAGTGTTATGTCTGCGGAAAAAGGGGACATTATGCGAAGGAATGCCCGCAGAGCCAAAAGAAATTCGTAGCACAACTAGAAGCTCTCACAGGCGTAACATTGCAAGATGCAGATGTAGAATCAATCTTCTCTTTAGATGATGAGCCAACTGTATGCTGTCTTGAAGACCAACATGACTCAGCCTATCATACAGAAGATTCTGATTACCAGGAGATTTACACTTTTACCACCATCTCCCGGCATCCTCCCAGTTCCAGGGACAAAATTCCCTCCATTTATACAAGATCACTACCCTCCTGTGAATCCGCCACCGGACAGAAAGATTCACCTATTGAAGAATCTAGTACCAAACAAGAAATCCCAATAGAAAAGGAAGAAACCTCATCAGCTCCACCATTCATTGCTACTACAAGGGTTTCTCCTCATATTAAGGTACAAATTTACCTATCCAAGTATCACCGTCCAATCCAGGCAATTGCTTTCATTGATACAGGAGCTGCAGAAAGCCTGATTAACCCTGCCATGATTCCACCAGACTTCTTAGTCCCAGAAGTAAATACCTACAAGGCAGCTTCCAATAAAACCTTCTCGACCTACCTCAGGACAAAGACCATCAGTATAATGATTTTCCCTACTTGCACCATCAACTCTGCTATTGTTGCCACTAACCTCCCAGGGAAAGATCTTGTCCTAGGATGGGACTTGTTGCACAAAATCCCAAGCTTGAGATTGCTACCCACAGGATTACGTTTCAAATCGAGCTTCAAACCATTTGTCCAACAAGAAAGGATTTATTCAATACAGCCAGCTGAGCGGATCAAAGAACTCTTCAAACCCATGTTTGCAAATAACCATCAGGAGTTCTTAACCAAATGCCCAAATCCGTTATGGAAAAATCCACAGTTCTTCGTCAGCCTACCATTCAAACAGAATGAAGATGTCACCCCTACAAAAGCAAGCCATCCAGGAATGAACCCTGAAGATGCTGTAGACATCTATAACGAGTGTGAAGAACTCAGAAAACAAGGATTGATAGAAAGATCAACCTCGCCCTGGGCATGCCAGGCCTTCTATGTTAATAAACGTTCAGAACAAGCTCGAGGAAAGAAGAGAATGGTGATCAACTACCAGCCATTAAACCATTTCCTATTGGACATCAGCTTTCCTCTTCCAAACAAGACAGCCTTGTTCTCATCCTTAGCCAAAGCCAAGGTATTCTCAAAGTTTGACCTTAAGAGTGGTTTTTGGCAGATTGGAATAAAGCCCGAAGACAGATGGAAAACAGCGTTTTGCATTCCCAATGGTCATTACCAATGGACAGTCTTACCATTTGGATTGAAGACTGCCCCCTCGCTCTTTCAAAAAACAATGACTCACATTTTTGGATCCCTCCAGTCCTCTGCTCTCATTTATATAGATGATATACTGCTATTTAGTAGTGATTTAACCTCTCATGAAGCTTTGCTGAAGGAGTTTGCACAACTCTTAAGCCAGTATGGAATTATGCTTGCAGAGAAGAAGGTACACCTCTGTACCACTACGATTGACTTTTTAGGAATGAGACTGGCAGATGGACAATACTACCCAGGACCGCATATTGCACAGGAACTTCTAAAGTTCCCAGACTCCCACCTAACGGTCAAACAGGTACAACAATTTCTGGGTATAGTAAATTATTTAAGAGATTTTGTCCCAGGAATTAGCCAGCATACCAGTCAGCTAGAGAAACATCTAAAGAAGAATGCACTACCTTGGAATGATGCTCAAACCGAAGCAGTCAAGGTCCTAAAGACCAAGTTGCAGACTCTACCCCCACTCCAAATTCCTTCTGATGGACTTAGGGTCCTCCAGACAGATGCAAGTAATGAATTTTGGGCGGCAATACTGCTAGAAGAAAAGGAAGGACAAAGAAAGGTTTGCGCATACAAATCGGGAAAGTTCAGCCATGCTGAACAGCATTATCATTCGTCCATCAAGGAAATATTGGCAGTCAAATACGGCATCAAGAAGTTCGAGTTCCACCTAGCCGGACACCGTTTCCTAGTGGAAACAGACTTCAAATCATTCAGCTCAATGATGAATTTCAACACAAAGATTGTACCCAGTGCTCAACTATTAAGACTGTCAGAGTGGTTCTCTCAATATTCATTTACAGTCAAGCATATCAGAGGTAAATCTAACGTGGTTGCTGATTTCTTGACAAGACCATTTGATACAGCTAACCCTATGCTGTTAGAACACCCCAAGCTACAGGCTATGTTCACCACTCACATCCAAGCCAAGCCTCGAAGAAATCAAGCTACTTCCATGCCCCCTGAAATTCATAAGTGGAATGAATTGTTCAGATTTGACTATGCTCAGGAGATACTTGCTCAACCATACCCAAGAATGCAATATTACTTGGAACAAATCTTCCAAAAGCACGGACAGATGTTCTTTCCAATTGAAGGATTACATCCTACGTATCCATTTCTACATCTCTTTCCTATCCGACCAGAGGAAGTATTCCCAAAGGATTTAAAATGGTTTCTGTGGTACTTCTTCCATTCCCACACCATTGCGATGGAATTCCCGGCAGCAGAGATGCTTCATTATCTCGACAGCTTTGGAGATCTATTTGTCTACTCTCCACACCAACATCCACATGCTTATTTGGCGGAGGTGCTATCATGGTTTGCACCCTTGGTACAATGGAGGATATGGTTCGAGGAACATGCATATCGCTACCAGAAGTGGCCCGGGATTACAGCTAACTCTATCTTTCTGTTTTGCAGGAGATGGCATTATAGTGAAGAAGCACATTCATTGGTTTCTATTAACACTGTTGATGAATTCTCATGTCTCCCTAACTCAATTGCTTTGCATTATGGAGAATTTGAAGATCTAACAGTCCAGCTACCACATGTCGTTCCACCATCATACCATCCAGTCACTCCTGAGCACCAAGATGCAGCCTACAACAGACAATGTCTCACTGAAAGACTCTGTATACTGAACACGTACACTTGGCCTACAGATGAAGACCTTTTGGCCCAAAGAATTCTACGAATGAATATGACTCATGTTTGGAACCTCTCAATGGCCCTACATACTTTCTCCCAGGTCCAAACTGATTGGGATGCAGTTGCAGAAGACATACTCCACAGTATGGATCTAACAGGCCCAGGATCGTCACAAGGCCCAGATCACTCACCAGGTCCATCAACAAGACCCAAACGGCTTCCAAAAGACAAAGATAAGGACCCACATGGAAAGAAGCCAAAAACTCACTAGTGCTCCCCACAGGAAAAAAGGACAAGAAGATAAGATCAAATCTCTTTACAGCTCAAGAAGATAAGATCGAATCTTCCAGCTCACCAGAACACTAAAAAATTAAGTGTAACGTGGACAACCCTCCACCTAGTTTTATTTTCTAGTTTCAGCTATAAATAGCTATCTCTTGTAACATTGAAAGACAAGTCTCGAGCAATAAAAAAAATCTTACAGAAAAACCTCTCGAGCACCACATCCATGGCTTTCTAAACACCTTTAGGGTAATAACCAGGGCAGGCAGTAGGATCACCTAGATCTCTCACCAAAACTCTCTACCTTCGATAAACCCAAAAAAATTAGAAAACCCAGAAAAACCAAAACTTTCAGTTTATGTCTCTTTTATTCTGTGTACATCGAGTATTTGTGTTTATGTTTATCCTGTCACTCTTGTTTCCAGATCCAGGTTCTTGTTCACTCTCTTGATATACTTTGTCTCACCAGTAATCCTCTTTACATTTTGCTGATCCCGGTGAATTCTTCTTTACTCTCTTGACTATTCATTCTACCATTTAAGGTATGAAAGTGTTGTTTACAGACAGCATATTGTCTCTTTGAAGTAATCTCTCTGAGGGTCCGTAAGGCTATCTACTTCGCCAGTAAGTGCCACTTAGCCAGGAGGGCGTTCGGCCAAGGCTTGAAATTGATAGCAGGTGAAGGATGAGACCTCCTAGGAGACATTGCCTCTGTAAACCTCGTTTTCCCTTAAACTGGTGGATGCACAGTCACTTCCATATCACCATTCACCGTAGACGTTTTGAAGAACCAATGTGGAGATCCCCTAAACTCCTTAAGCGTCTAGGATATCATATTAGATGGTTAACTCAGTACATAGAAGCTAAAGTCCAGAAAACCATCTTGAAGCAAGTCAATGTCTTCCTTGAATATGAACTCTGCGATAACCCAGATAAAGACTGGTTTATTACCCCTTATGAAGGAAGATACGCCCGAGCCTGGAAAAAACTAAAAGACCATGTCCAATATAGAGCTTATCTTGTTTGGTATTCTAAGAACTTTCTGTATTGGAATTCTATGTAAAACTCTTTCTTGTGAGATTCTGTTAATTCTCTGTCTAGATACGACTTAGTATTCGTACCTTGTACTTTCTATTCCGCTGCTTTCCGCTGCTTGTGTATACCTCTGTTTAATGAAGTATAAGTTGTATCTGGTCAGCAGTAATCAGAAAACCCAGAAAAACCAAAACTTCTCTTAAATAATTTACTATACCCAGAAAAAACTAGGTGGAGGGTTGTCCACGTTACACTTAAAATTTTCTAGTGTTCTAGTGCTCAAAAAGGAAATTTTGCTACCGGATAAAATTAATATTAAATAAACCATGTCATAAAAGCAATCTATAAAAGCACATCAAACATAAAATATTAAATCCAGAATATTTATCCTTAAACTTTTGATGGAAAAAATACTACTTTGGGTTAATCATTGTTCCCTCGAGAATACATGCTTGTTTGGCTTCCAACCGCCAATCAATTTTATCACAACAACAGAGCAAACATGGTTCAAGTTGGATCCAACCCAACGATAACAACTCCCTCGAGTGAAAAATGTATTCAGGGGGAGGACCAGAGATGCAACACGTTTCCAGCCACAAACCTGCTAAATGCATGTTCATCTGGATACCCAACATCAACAAATCAGAAACAAGGCCCCAGAAAATGATTTCTTTAACCAATCAATTCAACATTCAAAGAAATGTTTGGCAGGGACTGGTGGGATGTCACTCTCTTACAACCCCTCGAATCTCATAATATCACCCACCAATGATAACTAAGGAAAATTACCCCCATCTGAATGTTTGCTTTCCATTATATTATATATTCTAGTGATTCCTAGAGGGAATCATCCCAAACATGCTTTCAATTGCAAGTGCATCTGAAAAACCATCCTTCCTACCTTTCCATACCACCCACATGACAAATAATTTACCTCCATCTTCACCAATAAAGAATGTCCCTGTTGCTGAATAGTAAATAAACAAATGAACAAGCAGTTTCACGTGCATGAATTTCATCACCAGGTGTGACATAACTAACCAAATACTATAACCTGATAGGAAAAGGCATGAGTACAATACATTGCCTTTTTCCTTTTCACTTTAATTTGGAGGGAGAAAATGCTATAATCATTATAAGATATGGAGTTTAGGGAAGCCTACTACTATGCCACAAAATCAGGTTCAAACAAAATTGGTAAAGAAAAAGAGGCCTTAATGTGAAAGCTACTACACAAAACTCAGGATGACCTCTTGACTACCATAGAAGCAAAGAAGGGATGGTGGCTGAATTCAAAGGAGACCTTCAGTGAGGAGTTCAAGGATCCTAACCGGCAAACCACGTTTAGGGCGACGCTGTTGTGCTCCGCGACCTGCTCAATCTTTTGCAGTTCAGATAGCCTGTCTGGGTCGCCCAAAAAATGGTGCTTGATGTCTCTAGCTATCCTCTGGGCATCCTTGAAGTAATTGTACGTGGCGAGGGTCTATTTTGGAGCAATACAAAGCCAATTTCCATGCTACACGTAAAGAAAAACACGAACAATCATCAACAATGGAGCTTAAGAGTGTAGAGGAAAAACTCACCGAGAAGCTAACTGTTTTGGTGGCTTCCTGGAAAGACCGGTATGATATGTCTTCGGAAATGCCAGCTTTCTGTAATACCTCAAAATGTTGAAGAAACCTCTGCGGAAAATGAATCCCAGCTCAGTAGTCTATATTTAACAATTTGAACCATCCATACAAAGAACTAAATGAACTTCATAAAATTATCCACACCAATTATTGCCAAACTAACGCCCTTCAATGAATTAAACTTTCAACTCTTTCTGTTGTACACTCTACTCATAAAAAAAAACCAAGAAGACCATCATCTCTTCATGAAAATGAGAAAGATGGACGCTCTTGTCTTAGGAAGTAAGCACCTTCTGATTCCAGAGTAAGGAAAATCAAGCTCACCTCATGGTCGGTATTAAAAGGGCTTGGTCTATTTGATAACATCCTTTCGTTTTTCAAGGCAGCAAGCATCTGCAAGGATTAATTACTACAAGGTTGAAAAAAACAGTGGGATGCTGCAACTTGGAAGCAAGAAAAAAGAATAATAATAGATCCTGAAATACCGAGACAGATAGGTGCTGAAAGCATACCAGTGTTAGCCCGTCTGCTAAAGATATCTGGGACTGAATAAGCAAGACTACGGCCGGAATCTGGAATTCTCTTGAAGCATCCAAAGGAGAACCCTTCTTTTTCTTTCCTCTGCTCTTTGCTAGACATATAAGCAAAAGTATTCTCAAAAAGCACCAACTACAATCATATAGTATGAGTAAGGCATGTGATGCGTTACTTATCATTTATGAGAATGTCTTTGATCATAACATGTTAAAGCGAGCTGAACCAGAACAAATAACGAATGATGAAAGTTAACCCCCCCCCACACACACACCCCTAGTAATAAAAGCTTAAGTTCCATTGTTGTTGTAATGAATTATGCAGGTGGTGTTTGATTAGTTCCGCTAAGGTAGACGAACAAAATTGATTAACTCTATATTAATACATGTCTAATTGGGTCAACATCCTTAAAACGTTCTCATTCATCAGGTCACCGACCCAACATCCCATCAATTAATTCAGATGTAGAACGACAAGGGCAACTCATTAGTCAAAACCAGTTTTCTGGAAAGAGAACGCAGAAATAACAGGCATACCAGAAGAGCTGTTACTTAACATCCTATGGTGCACCTTCTCAGCGAGCTTGATCAAGATAATGTATATGTACCAGTAAACCATGCAATATTCACTGGGAGAATACAGCTCCAATTCAAACCCCAAAATTAGAAAACGATAAGCTATCCAGTAAGTTTGCTCCTCGACCCAGAGAAGGACATGTCTCAAAATATTCTCATGAAAACTCTGCATGTCAATTCGAGAGATTACCTCAGATGCATAATACAAAACGAGCTCATATGGACAGGTAATCTAAGCATGTGAGCATACTTATCATTTATAAGGGTGCTCCTGACAGTAGAAAAGTGCATAACGTACCAAGTCATAGGGCAGGTGAGACATATCCCCGTTTTCCTGCCTCAGGGCCATCTCTATCTGTCACATTACAAATGTTAGAACAGGATAAACTTTCATTTACTAATTCCTTTACAGACGTACAAACATTTAGTAACCACTCATACTCCTCTAGGATGATAAAGAAAGCAGGATTTTTTTAGTCCATTTAATGAACCTAGTGAGAAAATATGTCACTCAAGTTGCCCGTAAAGGATGAGAAAAACTAAAGAAAGACAATAATGATTGGGGAAAGGTAGTCACTATTCACAGCCACTTCCAGTGTTTGCCAATAATTCAGGCGGATCAAATTCTAAATTCTTGTTTAATTCCAAAAGACAAACATCTATCTTATATATAAGAATGACGTGAGGATATATATGTTTACATTTAAAAAGCTAACTTCATCTCCATTTACTCTGAATAAAAGGGAGAGTAATAGAGGACAACTGGAACAGTAGAGGTTTTGACTCTAAGAACCAAATCTGGAGTACTAATGGCATGCTGCAGTAGCCAGAACCTGCATTTGAATTACACGCCAATCCTGAAGAATTTTCCCAAGCTTCCTTCTCTGCCAGGCAGCATTCGTGCATAAAATTCTCAGAAGATTGACAACTAGCTGCAAAAGCACAATTTCAAATGCAAGAGGTAAGGGAAGAAGCAGGTGATGGTATACAAATATAAAATGTAAAGTTGGTGATGCGTAAAAATATTGCCAGAATTTCATACCAGTCCAAGCTGAAAAATGAAGTCCATTCGCTGTATGTTATGGTTTTTGACTGCCTCGGGCAATCCTGCAGCTTTGCTAATCAAAGCAAACATTGGATGGATTCCATAAAGTTCCCCATCTTGGAGTAAAAGATTCTACATGTCCATCAAAATCGACGAATCAGTACAGTAATGTAATGAAACATACAAATGTACCATCTTGGATACACTCGGGCAGAGGTAAAACTTTGCACATTTTGCACAAGGACAAATCATACAAAAGTGCTCAACGTTTAAAAGACATACAAGAATGTAAAATCTTACTCAAAACATCATTAGCAAAAAAGAAAGTCACATCATATCGCTGATGGTTCAAATTTTTCTTGTAAGTGGTGGTCAAGCAGAGAAGATGGGGAATAGATAGCAATCATAACCTGAAGATGAGCTCTTGCAACCAAGTCAGGCCGAGTCTTTTGAAATTGAACCACAAAATGCAATAAACCTTCCAGTGAGACATCCAATGGGAGGGAACATATTACGTCCAGATCTTGAAGAAGCTTAGTAAAGTACTCAACAGCCTAGACAAGTGAAAATATTTGTCAAGAAACCAAATCAACAATTATTCATGGTAATAGGTAATTTAATCCACACCTCTCTCCAACTGAAAATTTTGATTGAACGTGGTGGTGTCGGAGCGGATAGCCTTGTGTTTAAACTAGCATCAAAACCAATCGGATGACAGCCTGAAGCAGTTGTTCCCCCATCTTCAACAGAATGACTACCAGAAACATTTGATCTGAGAAATTCCTCGGATTTAAGAATGCTTTGCAACTCAGAAAGGCAAGACACGATATGTTTTCGAGCCAGTAGCAGACCCCTTCCTTGTGGCCGCTTCATACTCATGATAACATGGTAGAAGTGCTGAGATAAAGAAAATAGTGTTGAAATATCTATTCAACTGGAGTAATCACAATGATTAACACTACAAGAAGGAGAGGTATGCATTTCTTATCTAAAATGATGTTGAGAAACAGATTAACTGTAGAACAGGTAATTTTATTTCCTTTTTACGAATTAAATCTTAACAATTAACCGTTCCTCCACATAATAAATATAAAAAAATGCTAATTCTAATTTTCATAAGTACCAGAGGCACTTCATGAATACATTTCACCATGCAAAAACCACAATAAAATCTTCATTTTGAGCATCATAAATGTACTCGAAAGCAAAATGTCAAATCCAAATACTGAGATACGCGTCACTTTCAAACATACAACTCCAAACTACAACATATTTTTGCCTGGTTCAACTAAACAGTGAGAAAAGCCCGGCAAAACCTTACGAAAGCACAAACGGCACAAAATCGCTCTGCAATAGCCTTCCTCCAATGCAACATCATTTTGTAATGGCTCAAAATCTGCATGTTACCATCAGCTGTATTAGAAAGATGAAAACCAAATAAAAAACATCCCTATACAAGTGATTCCCATAAGTATTAAAATTCATTATACTTCTAAAGACATGCTCAGCAACGCCTTCCGCCAAAAAAAAAAGATCAAATGTGAGGTTGTTTCCTTTTTCTTTTCTTATTTCTCAAAGGATAATTATTAAGTCTAAAATAAATTATACCGTCTATAACTTTTTTTCCAGAAGGAGAGGCTTTGCAGGCACGCAATTGTCGTGCAATGGTTTCTTCGACAGCATTTACAACAGCTAAGCATTTTTCATCTTCGACATTCAAAGGCAAGCCATATGCCATGGTAAAAATATCCTCCTCCTGCAGAGAAGCAAAAAACGTGATATTGAACAGCCCATACTACTGACTGGGAGTCATTTTCAAAGCAACAAAGCGACTTATATAACTCATGCTTTTCCAGTTCAAGACAGGGATGCTGTAAATTCACAAATTATGCTGGTTTAAATCATGTCATAGTAAAACAACTTAAAGCAGAGAAGATACACAAATTTTTAGAATAGGACATTAATATGTGAGGCTCCAGCTTTGCAAAATCCGCAACAGAAGATCTCAGCAATATATGTTTAACATGTAAGTAAACATAGGAAGAGCGGCTGGAATATTTTACTTCATGTGTCCGTGCGTCTGACACAACTGAGACAACAGCTTTGCAGGTTGCACGCACAATTCTACAATAAGAATGGAGTAAAGCATGCAACGAAGTTCTTTCCAACTTGAGAAGATAGAGACAGGAGAAAACTGTTTGAGCCAATGAATGTCCTTTGTGCCATGTAGCCTGTCATGAAATATCAGAATGTCTTAGATATTCAATACTACAGAGAGTTAGTTACATGTACAAAGAAGGTGTGCATATAATAACATTGCAAAGAATTTTCAGAAAATTACTGCATGAGTAGGATATAATTATATGATGATTGTCAAATATCCTAGAATTTCTATTTCCTGAACCAACAAATTAAGACATTTGTCCCCAAACATCAAATACTGTCTCCAATGGAAGAACAACAAAAATGCTGCAGATAACATGGATTACAGTTCAATCGGATATAGCCAAGGCCAGAGTCTATAAATATTGTACGCACACAGAACATGAAATTGATTTAATGGTGCCTGTGAATTCACAATAAACAGCTACATCTGCATAGTATGTTACACTGCAATTACCTCACATGATAAGAGATGATCCATAATGTCAATAATGCATTGGACATCGATAGTTTTGTCAAAATTAATGGGAACCGGGGCAGCCCCATCCTCAATTGCTTCATCTAGTGAATAATATTTGCAAACTATCCCCGAGTCCATCTTTGGGTCCATGATCTGTTTATTTCAAGAGAAAGAGCTGTGGTTGAAAATGGGAGGATAAAAAATAAGAAGTGCTTAAAGAAATATCGGCACGAAATGACTGCAGAGATAAGTATCGGTTTCCAAATTATTACCGTCAAAAGTACGGGAAACATTTACCTTCTAAAACAATTGAAAAGAAGAGCAACATGACTGAAAGTATAACTATACATAGCAGGAACTACTAAAGAATATAGTTTTCTGAAATGATGCAGCAAGAACAGTGTTCTTCATGAACAAATACGACAAGACAGATTCATTACCTCCAGTGCAGACATAGCCACAAACAGGTTGAAGTTTTCTCCATGAATGAGCTCACCTTCTTGAATTTCTGTAGCCAGGCTAAATAGAATGCGACTTTCAATGCAAAATGCAAGAAAAAATAAATTCCAGCATTGATAAAAGCCATATATCTCAGATAAAATAACAGATTAGCATATCAAACACAATATCAAGCAACAACACACATCATAAGATAACAAACCCATAACTGCCTAATTTGAATTGAAATGACAGATATTGCGACAACCCAAACGGAGCATAAACCCTAAAAGCTGAGCCCACCGACCACATCTCAATCAGCCCAAGTCATCAAATAGTCTCACCAACAACACCCAACTCCCGAGAACCGATCTTTGCCGAACTTTTGATCGTCAATCAATCACGCCATCATCGCCCCTCGCAAAGAAATGGAAATAAGGAAGGGGAAAGAGACCGTTGCACGCGGCACAGAGGAGGGGGGACACGTCCGCCCAGACGGAGTCTTTCCCGGAGGGAATGGCGGCGGGTTTGGGCTGAGCGCGATGGCGCACTGCCGCTTCTTCCGCAAATCTCCCCTCCATTACTTGAAGTCCCCTTATCAGGATCGATTCAGCGGAATCTCGAACTGGGCAATCGCGGAATGGACTGCTAAAGTGGAAAGCCCGAGCCTTAGCTACGGTTCTCCTTCAGTGCGGTGTATTTGGCAAATGCCGGAAAGGTCGACCGGACAAGACTAGGAACAGACCAGACGAAAAAGGGGGTTCTTTGAGTTCCTTACGACAGGAGGGAATGCAGTGTGTGCGACTATATATATATAGTCATGAACAGGAGCGAAATCTAAGGGGTGAGTTGCAATTTGATTCCTTGAATTTGATATTTTATTCAGTTTAGTCTATCATTTTGCATCCACTTCCAGTATGTATAACTAACACCAATGTTATTATTGGGAGTTTGGCACAGCTGCGCTAGCAGGGACACTGCAGTAGCACCATGGGACTCTAGTGCCCCCCTACAAGACAGCCAGAAGTCTCAAACACGAGAGTCGCCTTGAGTAATGACGAGTGGGCCACTCAGGTTGTATAAGGAAGAATCTGATCACTCCTCGAGAAGTGCCAGATTCTCCAGGGAAGCCCTGATATCACCACTGCTGCAATTTTCAGGTGCCTGAATGATGTTTGGGTTGTCGAGAGAAAGCACATCGGATAGAGGATAGTTTCTGTTCGTGTTGAATTGACTGCTGGCCTTGCTGCAGATTCCCTTCAAGATCACGGTCTTGTGCAAGCCCCCGAGCAGCCCTTCATAGTCCGTGTCCCCACATTCTCCAGCAAATACTACCAACTTCGATAGATCAATGCCCCATCGTACATTCAAGTACCTGAGAACATAACTCACATTCACATCTCGATTAATTCCCAGATTCAATTCATTGTGTTAAAAAACAATGGCATAGATTAATCAAATTCTCAAGTCATTCAACAGGGTTTCCATTGATAAATTTACAGTTAAGCGGATGAGGCAGTAGAACAGGGCAAAGGCCATTACACATTTAACCAAAGCTGAAGAAAATTAAGTCAGAAGAGTTGAGTTATATCATTATTTACCTTTTCATCTTTTAATGGAAGATATAAATGTCACTGAAAAGATTCAATCATACTTTAATTCTTATAGGAATCTTTCGTAGAGAAATAACTGTGATGACTCTTTAGGGCTCAACGACGAAGGTTCAAATCCCAGAGTCCTAGCCAATACAATTGAAAGTGAACACCAGGAAACGACCTCTTATAGGTGCAATACTTGATCATATTAGCACGAAGAAACAGCTTCACAATTAACAGAGGCTAGTACCTGAGTGCTTGGCAACGCGAAGCCAAAACCGGAATGACATTCAGCCTCGTCCAATTTTGACAAAAGATAGCGTTAGAACGAAGTGCTTGGAATCTCAACATTTTCCGAACATCCTTAATAGGAGGGACCTGCAAACATATGATTTAGGAATGCAATCTAAGAAATTGACAGATTGGAAAGGTTGAGAATATAAGAGAACTTTTTGTAATTGAGAAAATCTAGGAAAAGGCTAATGAGTACCGATCCAGGTTTTTTCACTTGAAAAGTGTAGCAATAGTCCGTCGATAACTTTTCGGAGAGTGCCACAATTGGCTCTTCATTCCCAGACTTCTTATCCATGACAGAAGCAGCCCATTTAACAAGAGTCTTTCTCAATCCTTCCCCACCCCATCGATATTCAACATGTGAATGGTAATAAAAGTCGATTAAGAAGGAACGACCCTCGGAAGTGAGAGATGGATAATACAGATCACTGCCACTGCTACAGATGTATGCATCAAAATCACTTGCACTCAAACCGTTGGAAATTAGAAAAGAGTGGATCTCAGACATGGTCAATGACGTTGACAATATAAATCCTATGGATCCTTCTTTCCTCTCCTTCTCAACTGAGGAGAAGACTTTCTGAGTCATGTCCAGAAGTTCAGACAGAGAATCACAGTCAACAGCAAGAACAATTAGGCATTTCCTCCTCCTGAAGGCCGGGTATTTGGCAGAAGCCACATTCTGATCAGTCTTATCCACTGATCCAGCCTTGCGGTCCTTTAATCCCTTAGACCATGACATAACTGCATTCTCTAGCTTATTTTTCCTGTCCTCCTCAGAAACCGTAGAAGTTTCATTTACATTGCCTTCATTCTTTTCTCCATCCAATGAGAACTTCAAATTCAAGGAAAGGTCATGTATATCCCTTAACGAGTCACCGGGTGATTCTGATTCTGAATTTTCATCTGTATCATCGCTCCTTTGCCATTGTGGATGCCTCGGTTTGCCACTAGCTATGCGGGAAAGATAAGTCTTACAGTGCTCTGGCCATGAAAAAAGGTGGATATTTTTCAGTCCGTTTTGTCTGCATCTCACCCAGAGCTGTTTATCAGCCACCAGCTTTAGGAGAGCATCGGCAATAGACTGCTGATCATGTGGATCAACAAGAAGGCCATTGTCCAGAACCTACATTGCCCCGTAAATTTGAAATCTCATTAGCCCATCCAGCAGGAATCAATAGAAGTCACCTATACCCAGAAGGACCAATATTCCTACCCTGTGTATATCCACGGGACCACCATTTTTTGTGGCAACTATAGGCAAGCCATGAGCTGCTGCCTACAAAAGTGAGAGGAAAAATTCTTAGAGCTCCGTGTATATCAGTGGAGAGAATAAACATAGAAACAAGAAACAATAATAACTTACCTCTATTAGAGTAAGTCCAAACGGTTCAATGAAAGCAGGATTGATGAAGACACCCTGATAAAAATAATTAGCTTTAATAAAATAAGAGGGGATGGGGTCTCCAGATTAACACACATGACAACATCTGAGCTCTGAGCAAACTCTGACCTATCCCCAAACAAACTGTAAGATGTTTATGACAAAAAAAAAATCCATAAGCAAATGAATTACTCCATCCATAATTAGCATGACTCGGCATGAAGCTTACCTTTGTCTTTGCTGCTAGTCGATATATGTCAGGAACATCAGACTGCTTGTGGTGCTTAGGATATGCCACTAGCCCATAAAGATCATACTTGTCAATAAGCTTAAGAACAGAGAGGAGGACAGAAGAATTTGTACCAGACATCTCATCAATGTCATCTCTGTTACCCATAATGAGAGTCTACAAAAAATCAGAATGATCAAAATTAGAACATCTAAAAAAGTTACCAGGAATTCAATACAGAACCAAAAACGTAGAAACTTAAAAGGTACCAGATTAGCTAATTCTCTGAGCGGACGACATTCACCAAATGCTTTAACCAGAGTTGTGATGTTCTTCTTTGGGTCGGGCCTTGCAAGGGCAAGTATCATCGGCTTCCTAGGGTTATTAAAAAACCGCATTATCTGCAATTTTGCAATCATACGAATATTTTACTTGAGCTCATTTTAATGTACACATAACCTACAGAATGCAATGCCAAGACACTGTTTGCGCCTGATTATAACCTCGGACCAAATATGGGGATCTGGATGGGTGGAATGATCTTCATTTCCCTCCATCTCGCCATCCATATCGCCATCTTCAGGAGTAATATGGTGAAATTCCATTCCTGGCGGAATAACCTGCGAGATGCTAAGAAATTCGAATCACTCAAACCAACAGGTGCAAACTCGCAATCAGAAAATATTAGCGCGTGGAAGAAAAAGAATTAAACAAATAAACAGAAAAAAATATTCTTGTTCTTATTAATGATTGTCAATTGACTAATCTTTAGGTAAATCGCGCATCCAAGCCTGGACTAACAGAAAAGAACACTGGAAAAATTACAAGACTTACAGCCATACGAGGCATATATCTGCCATAACAGCTAACCCCACGCTTGATCCTCGCCCTTATCTTCTTTTCTAATAGAGGATCGAAACCATCATACAAACGCCATTGTTCATCAATCTCTTGCCTAGTACTAGTGATAACAACTTCAGAGGCATCAAGAGATAGTTCCTCCGCCTCTATGCGTCGCATGATCTTGTATGTTGTGTTTATCTCTTCTCTGGTTAGACGCCCTTGCTTAAGAAGTTGTTCCAACTTATCTCGGCCAAGTGAGTGTCCCGTGAACAGCATAGGAACATTCAGCGCACCAGAAAGAAGAGCAGCTGAATCACCAGCATCTGCATAGTGGCCATGGATTGCAACAGGCCATACTGGCTGACCATTGCCAATCTGCTCTCCCAGGACTTTAGACATTTGTATCACATGGTTAAGTGCACCATCAACAAATTCAGGGATGTGAGGCCATAGATGTTCTTTTGGAATATACTTGTCTCTTGGTCCAAATGGTATACGAATTATATAAGAGCCACTACTCTCCCCCATCTCATCCATCATCTCTGGATTCCTCAGTGCCAACATCTCAGTGGGCTCACCATAGCTCCAATCGACATCTGGTGCCGATACCTGCCTGGTGAGCAAATCCACCCGATAAACACCTGGCATAGAACCTAATGCCCTTGCAAGCTCGACAACATATTTGACCTGGAAAAGAGGATTTTAAAACCTTCGAATATTTTCATAAATAAAACAATGATTGAAAAGGACCTTTCTGAGGCAATCACGTCAAATGAATGGCTTAAACTCCCACAAATTTTAGAAGAAACCTCAGAAAGATAAAATTTGGAAGATACTGGTGACAACTTAAATCCACCATTCAAAAGGACGATCAGGATTATCAACTATAGTTCCTGGCAAAGGCCGTCCCTCATGACAAGCAGAGCAGATTTTAAAACAAGACAACAGGATGTCACATTTTGCAGAACTAGAAAACACCAACATGCAATAAAAACTTTACCTGACCACCAGTGTCAGAATCACGGCCAAGCTCCATATTTTCACCTCGTATAAGACCATGGATGCTGCCAAAAGAACGTACTATTCAAACATAAAATAGTAGAATGACAAGTTCAATAGAGACACGATCTTTTGGAATTGGGAAAAAAAATATGTGGATAAAATAACGAATAATAATTTTCCTGGACAATCAAATGAAGCTTATACTCCTCAGCCAGGAAAGATATCAATCCATGGTAAGCAGAATGTTCAGGCTCATCAAATGGTGAAAACAGGAATGACTTAACAGTTGCACAGAACACTGGGCAGAAACCAAAATAATTTTGGCCCCACTTCGTAGGCCAGATTATTGCGATAAAAGTAAAAGTTTAGGAGGTCCATGCCTTATCAACACAATGTACATCTTTTTCCCTCTCTGCTGACTAGCCCATGCTTCCATTGTCTCTACAGAACTCATTCTGGGTAATCTACCCCTGTTACTCTCCCCATGCACTGATACATCACCAGCTGGATCTCCCTTCTCCCCCTCAGATAAGTCCTCAGACATATCAGCAGTTGCCTCTCTACGCCCTCTTTCGCGTTCAAGATGGCGCTTTGCTTTTCTCTGTGCTTCCTCACCTTCAAGCTAGCAACAGAAATACATAAGTGGAGACATCAATGGGATGAACATAACTTGATAGAAAATCACAGTGCCTCCTTAGCCTTCTTACTCTACCACACTATACACTCTAGTTACTTCCCCATTACACAATCAGACAAGTTTTGAACTAGTAACCACTTCCTCCTATCATCCGCACGATAAAAGTTAGTAGGGAACTCGTCTTCTCTGAAAAAGTTATCAGTACCATGATGTGAAGAGCTCAATTCCATTATGAATCCAAACAAATGAACTTCAAACAACCCAGCAAGAAAGAAAGAGGAACCTGTTTCTTCTGCCTAGCCAAGTTCCAAATCCTCCAACACATATTCTCCAGCCTCGTGTTCCTCTCCTGCGGGCTCCTCGTAGCCTGAGCCTGCCCCCCCGCACAACAGAGAAACCGAAAACCAAAATCAAACCAATACCCATCGAGCACACAATCCAACAACCCAAATCAAACTCGTTTCCTCGTACCTTGACCCAAGAACGATAGAGATCGGATTCATCGAAGCCGGTGATGACTTCCTCGACGAAGTACCTGGTGGGACTGAACCTCCCCCTCTCCCTCAACAGCAGTGACGACTTCTTCTTGTCATCGAGGGCAGGACCCACGTCCAGGATCGCCTCAAGGTAGCTGTTTATCCAGTCGTTTGCCGCCATCACCAGCTACAACTCCCCGAACACCCTCAATCCTTAAAAAGGTCCAACCTTAGTCTGCTCCTCCTCCTTTCCCTAGATATTGGGAGAGAAAGTGAATGGAGAGTGAACGGAAGGGAGGGAGGCGTGACGAAAGGAAACGAATGATTGACGATAATTTCGGGCTCTTTCCCGTTGGGGTCCCTAGAGAATCGAACAAAATCTTACAACCTCGTATTCGGGAACTCTATCTCCCTCTACCTCTCCCCCTCCTTTTCAACTCCTTTCCAAGAAAGGCGTAACCCATGGACAAGGAAAACAGATCATCCCATTAATTAATTATTTCACTCCTGCAAATAATTATAGCTTTTTTACTAGCGATATTTTATTGGTCAAACTACTTAACGATACTTGAACATTCGCTTCTGAAAGTTGAAAAGAGGAGCAGCAGACGGGGATAAGGACATGATCCCCGGTCACACTTCGTGGCGCCGAAATCTGAGGATGGAATATCCCCCTTATGCGAGGGCATCGTGTTAGAAAGGAAAATATTTATACGACGAGCTTCAAAATTTTAAATTAAGTCCCGATTTTCAATTTAAAATTGAAGTTAGGTTTCATTTGATCGATGCGGGTATCATAGAATTTGCATTTTGAAATCACATTTATAAAGTTCGATTTCTTTAATGATTGAATTCAAAGTTACAAAATTCGATTTTAGGGCTTTATAATTCCTAAATAAGTCCCAAGACACATTAAGAAAATCAAACTTATGATTTTCAATTTGACTTCCTAAGAAAATCAAAGTTCCATAGTTCGATTTTTAATTTTGACTCTTTAATAAAATCAAAGTTCGATTTTAAAAAAAACATTGGATGACAGGAATTCGAAATTTTAATAATTCATTGATAGATGCACTTATATAAACGGGCATCATAAAATTGGTATTGAAGTCCGATTTCCTTAATAAACAAATTTAAAAGTTCAAAATTTTTTTCTAATTTATGGTTAAAATTTTCAAAATTCCCCCCGAACTCAAACTCTTAGGGTTCGACTTCGATATAAAAAAAAGTCGAGCTCTAAGAGTTTGAATTCGGACCATATAAGACGAACTCAAACTCATAAAGTTTGAGTTTCTTAATGCTTTAAGGAAGTCGAACTCTCTGAGTTCGAACTCCTTACTTTATTAAAAAAAAAAGGCAGGGGACAATGGGAGGGGGGAGACGAGAGCAAGGGGAGGGAGGGGACAATGACTTTATTGAAAAAAAAGGGAGGGAGACAATGGGAAAGGAGTAAACGGGAGCAAGCGTAGGGGAGAGGGGGGAGTTTTGTTTCAATATGACGTTGGTTGTCAAATTATTTTATCAAATGACCTTCTAAATTTAGAAATTTATTTACTAACCTGGTGAAATCGGCCTTACAAAGGTGTTAGTCCTGGTTTTGATGATGAGCTTAAGAAGCTAGTCGCTGTAACACTTCGCTTATTCTTAAGTAATGAGCTTAAGAAATGTGTTGCTGAATCACAGCAAACAACAATTACAGTTTGCTGAGTTACAGTAAAATGTTACTGTGATTTTACGCACAAACACTGAAAATATGGAAACATATTTTCTAATATTCACATTTTATTTTGGGTTAATTCAGAATATTCGTCTCAGTGTCCAAGTTCATTTAATCTAGCTTAATGATCTCATTATAAATGTTTAGGCATCTAAATATTGCGAGATTAGCTTTCCAAGTTTTAGTTTTGGAAACAAAATATTTCTTGGATATCCTGCAGCAATGTCACGCTGCAACCTAAGCAATGTGTCGTTACACTTAAGAAAGACCTTGTTGCATTACAGCAAAACTATTCTGCGTTATTGCGCTGATGGAAGAATAATTATTATTATTCCAGATTTGCTTATTGCAGTCTAATTATATTCAATGATTAATTATCTGATTCTGATAATCATTATTTAATCTGATAAGATTATACGTGCAAGGAATATCATCAAAGATTTCCTTTCCTTCTTGGTCATTATGACCGTTGAGCATCCTGTTGCTGATCCACGATTACAGCTTCCTGTATTCTGATTTTAGGAAACAAATTATTCGTTTTTGGGAAATCGATTATTTGTTTCGTTCCTTTTTATACCAGACGACCCTCACATAATCTTAAAAAGTTTTCGAACGATTTCTAAGTGGGCTGAGTGGCTGAGTGGTCTGAGTGGTCTAAGTGGTCTAAGTGGTCGACGGAGAGCGGAAGGTGCTAAGTGTCTCCTGGTTCTTATTGCTCGCAAACTGCATGCGAGGGTGTCAAGGGGCTGAGTTCAGATTCCTTGATCGTCGTGAGAGGGACTAGGTGTCCTCGGTGCGTTCAACGAGCAGCCGGCGAATCGTCTGAAGGAAGCTAAGTGAATACCTGTGCTGATTGCAGTAACCGGTTGCTGACCCATCGGCAAGAAGCCGTTCTTGTCGTGTCTTTTCGCAGAGAAGTCTCGAGCCTACGAAGTTTGAGCAGTTAAACACGTATTTGCGGGTGCGCGCCAGAAGTCTCGTGCCTGCAGGGTAGAGCAGGAGTTGGGAACGCCGCCAGAGTGGTAAGAGGTCATCCCGAGCACAGGAGTGCTGTGCAGAACTCTCGACCTCCTGATACAGAGGGTTAGTAAGCCAACGGATCGGAAAATTCCACCCTAGGCACTGGGTATGCAGTGCAGTGAGTCATGGTTGTGGTAACTGTGCACGTCCGAACTGAGTGTAGGACTACCTTCTAAGTGGTCTTTGTGGTTCTCTTTGTGATCTTTGTGGTTCTTCTCTTCGTGATCTTTGTGGTGATCTATTTGATCAACTTTGTGGTTGTCTCTCTTGCGCTTATAGACAGGATCATCCTGAGAAGGGACGAAATCTTTGTGGAAATCCTCTTCTGAGCAAACAAGTGCCGAAGCATTCCTTCGCTGTGAAGCAGAAACGGGCTGCTCTCTGAGAAGCCATTCTTCACTGTAAGGAATTATCTGTGAGGATTTATATACTAAAGCAACGTTGTCTTTGTGCTTTAATAGTCAGGCTTATATCAAGCGACAACGAGCTGTGTGTGAAGCCTTTGAGCAATCAACTGCTGAGCGTGAGCATCATTCTGCTGGACACAAGAAGACGTCCACTGTGTGAGGAGCTGACCGTTGCCAGGAGTGATCATCTATTGTACAGGATTCTAAATCTCACTTTGTGAGAGAAACATACGCCTAGTGCAAGGGCTCTTTGCACCCATTATTTTCAAATAGTGGAATCACCTCTACGGTGGAAAGTGGACGTAGGTCGATTAAGGCCGAACCACTATAAACTACTGTGTCCCTTACGATCGCGTAAACACTAGTACGAGAATCCAACGATTAAGTCGTAACGGTTACAGTAAAGCAGTTCTCATTCTGAGAAACGATCTGCTGTGATACAGTATGCTTCCGCTGACACTGAGAAAGGGCGAAAAAGTTATAAACACTAATTCACCCCCCCTCTTAGTGTTCCTGAACGATCCAACAAAAGGCCGACTTCGATCACGAAGGAAATCGGCCTTTGTAGGCCGATTTCCCTATAGCCGAAGTAAAGTCGGCCTTACAAATGCCGACTTCATGTCATTCGTCCCTCCCGCATGAAGTCGGCTTTAAAGGCCGACTTTCGAACACTTAAATAAAAACGCCAACTTCACATGAAGTCGGCCGTTGTAAGGCCGACTTCCTAAGGCAACAAGGAAGTCGGCCTTACAAATAACGACTCCCTCCAACATTAAAAAAAAACTTTTATCCCATATCGCCCTGATAAAGTTACATGCAAAAGTAAAAGTAAGGAGAAGCACACTAGACAGGGGTTCGTAAATTGTCTTAAGAAGCAAAAGTAACGAGAAACAGCTTTCCCCCTCCCCTTTCTTTTTTTTTTTTGGCTTTTTCTCCTTTTTCATTTTTTTAAAAATAAAATACAATACCCCCAACGCACTGCATTGCACTGTTAATAAAATAATAGAGAGATGGATGTGGGGTGGACTGGAGGATAGGAGTGATCGCTCAACCCGAGAAAATTCCAAAGAAGAAGGAGCGGTCTTCGAGGAGTCTTGTGTTTTGGGGACAGACAAATTAAATGTGCCTCCAATCCAGTCCAAGGCTAGGCATTAAATTTCTGGAATGGGACAACGGAAATTATGAAGTTGGACTGGATAAAAGTATTTTTTTTTAACGTTGGAAGGAGTCGGCCTTTGTTAAGTTGGCGTTTTTTTATTTAAGTGTTTGGAAGTCGACCTTACAAAGGCCGACTTCACTTCGTCCATGAGAAAGTCGGTCTTTCAATGGCCGACTTTCTTAATGACCAAAGTCGGCCTTTGTAAGGCCGATTTCACCAGGTTAGTTGAAGAATTTCCAAACTTAGGAGGTCATTTGGCGAAATAATTTGGGAACTAACGTCATATCGGAACAAAACTCGGAGAGGGGGCAGGGGGAGGGGAGTTTGATAAAAAAAGATTGATTTTTTTAATGCATAGACCGGACAACCTCTTTCGCTGTAATATTTAGAAAATTTTTAAATGTTTGCTCATAATAAGGTAAACTCGACCGCATAGAATTCGAATTTTTTGAAGACTAAGAAAAGTTCGGCTTTATATGAGATCGTCCCATTCGCACGAAGAGTTCGACTTATTTATAAATTGAAGTCGAACTCTCTTCGAGTTCGAAATGGTAAATAAAAAATTTTAAAAATTTAAATTATAAATTTAAAAATATTTTTTAAATTTAACGATATTTTGAAATAAAACTCCGTGCTAGAAATATTGAGTTAGGGCCCATCAAGTTTGCGGAGCGATTTGAACAATCGTTTTTGTAGGGATGGATCGAATGGGATTTGGATGTCCTTCAATTAGATTCGAATATGCTACCCCTACAACCCCGACCTCGTTTTTGTCCGACAGTGATTATAGGAAAAACTGAGAAGCTTCGGACAAGAAAGATCATGAGGCTGCCCTCTGTCTGCCCGTCTGCAAATTGGTGCAAAGCTGACTGGTCGTTGTATCCACATATATACACATACACTTCCTCTCCCACTCGAGATCCATCCATCAATCATTGGAATTCTCGGATACCCAGTTCCCATGGCGGACACTGGGGGAACACCCAGTTGCCATAACCCCAACCCAGAAGTTCTCAACGTCCTGGAAGCCCTGAAGGCGGCCTCCCACGAGCTCCAAGCTCACCCCCACGTCACCGGCTCCTCCGCTGAATCGGACCACCCCGACTCCTCCTCGTCCATCAAGGCCCTGCTCGAGCTGCAGACGGAGTCCGACGCCCTCCTCTCTAGCGACCCCTACCTCTGCAACCTTTCCAATCATCTATCTACCCTGAAGTCGCTTGTCCAGAAGCTGCGTGGCTCCAAGGGGTATAGTCTCCGTTCCTTCCTGGCGCGGCATGCCTCGGCACACTCGATATCCAGGGTGGCCGAATCAATCGGGTCAGAAATTCAGGCCTGGATCGATAGGGAGATCGTCGAGGAGCTCATGAATCGCCTGAAGGAACTGAACGGAGGGGGTGACGATGATGAGGAGGTGATCAGGCTGCTCAGGCGATTTGAGAAGCGGGTCTCACAGGGGTTTGATCGGGAGTTGCAGGACCTGGTGTTGAAGAGTAAGCTGCTGGTGAGGCTCGAGGAGTCCCTCGGGAACCCTAAGTGGTCGACGCGGCTGAGGGAACATGCAGCCTTCGTAATCGCTGCCCTGATGAAGTTCAACAAAGATGTCTTTGTGGGTCTGGTCCCGTTGGGACAGACGATACGTGCCCTGATCACCATTGCCTCGGTTGATTCTCTAAAGGTGCTGATTCTACTGATAAGGTCAATCAAGTCGGCCATTGTAGACGAGATTGAGTCTAATGGGGAAATCCCCAAGATCATTGGCTTCTTGGACTGCAAGGATCTGCAATTCAGGTTGGTGGCTATGGATTGCATCCTGGAGATGGGGTATTTTGGACGGAAGGAGGCCATCGAGGCCATGCTTAAAGCAGGATTGATTGAGAAGCTAATGGAGCTGCAGCGGTCGAGCCTTGGTGGAGCCTTGATCGATTCGAGCCGTTACAACAATGACCTCGGACATGAATCCGAAGATAACAACATTGGAGAAGGGCGGAGAAGCAGGGAGAGGAAATTCCTCGACCGTCATCCATTTGTGAGCTGCGTGGCGAGGTTCGCAGTGCAGCTCGAGGTCGGGGAAGGGTTGAGACAGAGAGAGAGGAGGGCGTTCAAGCAAGAGGTACTGGAACGGGTCAGGGAAGCATCTGACACAGACGCGGAAGCCGCCACAGTCATCGCCGAGGTCTTGTGGGGCTCTTCGCCTTGATTTCGAGACATCCCCGGGCGCAAAAGTGTCTGAAACCATTACAGGAGAGACAAATCAAGGCAAATCAATGGCTCTCACAGTTGTTCCTAGGAGGAATCCCAGGACGAGCGATGTTGGAGTGGAGTTTGTCGTGTGGGGTGGTTTTGTAGGCTGTCTGTACATAAGTAGATCAGTTCCAGGAAGTGCCACCATACAATTCAATTATTTGTTCGAATCACGCGATTGTTTACTACCTGGGTTGGCCTCTTTTCCTCGATTTGTCCCAGGAGGCCTGAAAAAAATATGCCAAATTGGACAGTCCAAAAGAGCAAAACCGGACAAGATCACTGTTGGGAATCTCAAGAAACGGAATTTTATGTGGGCAAAAATCATTTGGGTAATCAAGGTTGGACTTTGGGTTTTTTTTTTGTCCCGAGGTGTCTTTTTTTACATGTGCCTTATCCAAACTTCCAGACCTTTTCTCCTCTTCGAAAGCACAGAATTCACCACCTCCACCCGTATCGGCCAAAGACCACAATCCGAACGGACGTGGACATCCCTGAAATTGTGCAAGGTTTTTCCTTTCTGGGTGTTGTCTGAAATGTTTGGATGTGTGCGGAAAGATTAGTTGATCGGAGGTGGGTTTGTGATGGTTGTCTGGAATTGCAGGGGGGTGATTGCTTTTGAGGGGGGGTCTGGATTGGGACGCGGGATAAGTTAGCGGTTGCATATTTCAGGGAAGTGAAAGATGGTTGGCTGTTGATGATTACTTTGCTTGTGCAGCTAATCGGGACACGGGGGTTTGATTGATGTTGCAATCGCCCAGGATACCACCGACGGGTCTCAACTGGATTTCTCCATCAGGATACTTGTTCTTGGAAAATTCATGGTTGGCGAAAGTGCAACAATACATTCGATGTTTGATCGGACAAAGACTATCACTGATGCCTTTCAACCTGCTATCGACTGCATTACAGAGGTTAAAGGAGTCATCTGTGGTTTGAACTTTCATCGGTACTCCTGGCTTTCTACCACCTTCAATGAGTAATGTGAAGAGAAATCGGAAGATTACCCTTTCTATAAGACGTTACATTAGAAAGTCACCTACCTGGCATAGTTATGTATTTCGAACACCTTGACCTTATCTTCGCGAGTAGTGACTACCCCCTACTGAAGCTAGTAACTGAAGTTTTCAGGAAGACTGTGTGGTTGAACACCATTGTTGTCGTGGTGCACATGCTTCGTCTCCCCTCCTTTAAGGTTCGGACGGGTTTCCTGTCCTGCTCTAGTTTTATTCAGTATCAGATACATCAAGCAGTGTTGGACTCTAAACTCGAGAATCCTGTTTTCTTTGTAGAGAGCCACCAGAACTGCAGAAAGAATTCTCACGAGGTGAAAGTTTTTCATGATTGAAAGGCATGGAGAACTGAGTCATTGCTCCTCTGCACCAGCAAAAGGTTGGGCGGTACCAGACAGGCTTGTCTGCCTCGTCTCCTGTCAAATTTCCTGTGACACTGCTCGGCACCTGGTTGTGCTGGTGATGATGTATGCCTAGCCACTCTCTTGCTATTTGAGACCAATGACAACGATGAATCAGCTACCTCCAATCAGAATTCTGACAAATCACATTTTTGAAAAATTGACAAGATCCCAGAAAAAGGATTATCTAGATTTGCTGGATTATCCGAAGACGCTTCACATGAAGAAACAAATGAGGGAAGGATTACTGAGGCAGAGATTTGACAAACTATAAGGAGAGGATCACTCTGCGGACAACGAATGTTCAGACAGTCAAGGTGCTTCGTAGCCATTTCTTCTACCTGACATGGCAATCCCTCTGAATTTTGACTCAGGTCTCCCTTGACACGGATGTCACAGTATCAGCAAGGGAGACCAATTGGTTGTAAGGCCTGTTCTCAGTCCAGATGGATGGGATCACGATGTCAACTTTGATGACATTAAACTAAGAAGCAGCACTGGAATCCAAAATAAGGCATTTGCCTTAGTCACGGGGAAGATAAGCTTAAATAAGAGTGCCTTTGGCATCCACTCTGAATGCGCGGCGACTTACAGAGCGTTTGGTGGACCGTGTTATTCTTATGTACTCGATCTCCAGTATTCTGGGAAAGATCTGATTTATACAGTTCACAGTAATGCAGAGATAGGAATTCAAGTTGTAATACTGCTGGATGTGGCTTTTCTTTGACATCTTTTGGTAAGAAGTACTACATCGGTGCCATGATCAGAGACACAATGCTCTTTGGTCCGAGAGTCAAATTCTCAGCGAGCCTTGGTCGGCTTGTGGGTGCCAAGAAAGTGGTGGATGGTGGCAACTTTGAAGCTACATTTAGGAGGAGAGACTTCCCAGAGAGGAATGAGTTGGTTATCCTTACTGTGACTGTCCTCTCCTTCGAAATGGAAATGATTCTGGATGGAAACGTGCAGCTGGAGTTTCCGTTGACCCGAGACACTAAATTGTCTATCGTAGGTAACTTGAACAGCTGGGGGATTGGGCAACTCCCAATTAAGACCAGTACTTCTGAGCACCTGGAGATCGCCACAATTGCCTTGTTATCCATATGTAGGGGCCTTTTCACGAGGAAAGTTTCGAAGGACACTGGCGTGGGAAATTTGGATGGAGGATAACTTGTTGCTAGTTCACTTCTTTGTGAGGTTATGTACAGCTAGCAGTCTACGAGGGTCAGCGAGTTTATGTTCAGCGAAGAACTTCCGGATGCCTCTTACAATTCATCTAATTTTACTTCGTCATGAAGCCCGAACTCTCACTTTACACCCTCAAATTTGGTATAACGAAGAGACCTTCCTCGAGGAATACAGGCTTGACGATCACCTGATGGATTCTCGGTAGGTCGACAGTGCATCCTTCTCCACTTGGGTCTCCCATTGCTTCTCTGTTATCCTATCATTCCTGGGATAGTGAGTCGGCAAGTTACTTTTGGCACTTGAAGCATCCAGAACATGCCCAATCATATGCAACTGCGACTAAAATGTTAGTAGACGATAAGACGGCCAGAATTACCCATTGAGCCAAAGATGGACCGATGGACCAGAGAAATCCAAGTACATCCATAAACCAGAGTCAAGGAGAGCATATACATAATGATTTGTTATCTCTCCTAGCAGATTCAATTGTTGGATCTGAGGCGAAACATATCTGTCAAAGAATTGTGATTTCGGGCGACACGTCTTCATTAAATATTTCTGGAATGATATAATGGTGACATGATAACTGCTTCGATGCAGAAGTTCAACCCAAGCATCAGGGTACCTTTGACAAGTTTCATGCACAGGTAATGTTTTCGAGGTGTCTGACAGATTGACTGTGAGATTTGCTTTTACATCAGGGATGATTGAGATTCAGACCCACTTATCCAAACTGAAGACCTTGGAACTCCATGACCTGCAGGATCTAGCTCAGTTCCCATGCATCCAAGCCCAGTTTTAAGCCAAGCATGACGTCAGGAATGCAGCAGATGAAGCCGACCGAGATAGATTTCTGGAGGAGCACAACTGCTGGAGCCTCGGCCATCCTCCGACAGATCAACAGGTTACATTCATCGGATCTATCCTCAAAGTCGCAACACGTCAGCCTCCTTGTCGTCCTGATCCCGGTCCCCCACCAACCCAGAAATGAATAATAGATTTCTTATCCAGGGTTTCATCAAAGTTTGCGTCGTTAGGTAGGGCAAGGAAACTCGACAGCTCCATTTCTTGTTTCCTTCCACGAATGGACAAAGTAAGATGAGGCCCCTCGGTTCTAAAGCAAGGAAGTCCGGACTGTTTTTTCTTACGGGAAATGATACAAGGAATATTCCCCAATACGTTGGTTAAAAATTATATCCCTTGTCGTAAGCTTTAAAATTTCAACTATACAGCCTAACTCGAACTCCGAGAGAAAGAAGTCGAATACTAAGAGTTCGAGTTCTAACCATCTACAGTGATGAGTTCGACTTTATGTGTATATGATCATTCCACTGTGATAATTTCACATGAAGTCAAACTCATAGAGTTTAAATTTCTTTATGTCTAATAAAAGTCGAACTCTAAGTTCGACTTTTTTAGCCTTAAGAAGGAGGGCAGACGGAGAGGATAGGGAGCAGTCGATTTTTTAATATAATTTAGAGTAAGTCGAACTCTATAGTTCGACTTTCTTCGGTGAGAACTCGCTCTAGAAGATGAAAAATTCTAAATATTGGAAACTTCTTCTCCTTATGGGGCTCGAATTCTATGAGTTCGACTTCATATGTAATTTTACATCTTTATATAGTCAAACTCTATGAGTTCGACTTTGTCACAGTTGGTTGGAACTCGAATTCTTAGAATTCAACTTGTTTTTATTTTGAAGTAAAATTTTAAGAGTTTGAGGTAGGAGACTCGAAATTTTAAAACTTATAATCGTAAATTTAGAAATATTTTGTAAACCGATAAATGAAAACAAACTCCAAAATACCACATCTCACATGCCAGGTTCCTTTCCATTACTCCACTTTCTCCTTCAGCCGACACAGCACAATCCAACTCCCAACTCAAACTCTCGCCCCGAATTTTTCCCAACCCCTCAGAACCGAACCCTTGGAGATGATGGCCCTTTATACCGGAATCCCACGTAAAAGCCAGCGAAACCAACCACCTCGTCTTTCTTTTCCTATTCGATATATGAAGCTTTGACCCGATTAATTCCAACCATGTTTCTTAAGCGAATCCAAGCTTAACCAACCGTGCTTATTGCCGCCTCGTCTTTTGCCCGTCTATTTCACCTGCTTCGTCCAAGCTTCCACCAGCTCTGCCTTTACCTTAAATATAAGAGAACCAATCAACTCCGATGTTTACAAGGGACAAATATCTAACCACCTTCCCTGGCAGTTTCTTCTTCCCGTGTCTGTGTAATAGTAATACCCACCTCTCTCTGCCTCGTACATGACTCCGGAGATCGAAGAGGTCTCTGCGGTTTCCTCATCGGCCAACGAAGGTGGCAGATCCGAGGTTTGCACGGCCGCTGCCTACAGCGACGTCGATAAGCTGAGGGAGTTGGTCGAGAAGGAGGGGAGGTCGGTCTGTGATGCGGATGGGTCAGGTTATTGCCCTCTCCAGTGGGCTGCTCTCAATGACAGATATGTTGCTGCGCAGTACATAATTGAGGTATGTTTTATTGTTCTGTCAAAATGATTGGGATGTTCTGTTGATGGTCTTCTGGGATTTCCTAGGAATGGAATGATTGGAAGGTTTTAGTTACTGGGTGTTTGTTTCTTTTGTTCCTGTGATGGTTAGCATGGAGGAGACGTGAATGCGACGGATTGTGCCGGACAGACCGCACTTCACTGGAGTGCAGTTCGGGGCGCAATTAGAATCGCAGACCTTTTGCTTCATCATGGCGCTCGGCTCAGTTCCGCTGATATTATGGCTATCAGGTTCGATATGCTTCTCCAGTTTCTTGGGATCCTGGATGAAAAGCTTCTGGCTTGCCGGTTACGATGCTGTTACTTTTCTCTTGTCTACAGGCGACTCATGTTGCAGCGCAGCATGGTCAGACTGCTTTCCTCTATCACATAATTTCAAAATGGAATGCAGACCCTGATGCCACGGACAGCGATGGAAGGAGCCCTCTGCACTGGTAAGTTGGATGCTTAAGGAACTCTTTCTGAACACCTCTTTTCTGGAATGAGAGAAAGTTTATCTCACTCTACTGCTGATAAATGAATTCCTGGTGTTCGCTAGGGCTGCTTATAAAGGATTTTTAGATTGTATACGTCTACTTTTGTTTCTGGACACTGATCTCATACGCCAGGATAAGGAAGGTTAGAGTAGATGTTGATTTATTGCAACCTTGAGTGAGGAGTCTTCGGTACACCTGCGAGCTATATATTCTTCAGTTACAACATCTCAAATTTGTAAATTTCTTTCAGGCTGCACTCCTCTGCATTGGGCTGCCATTCGAGGAAACCTTATGGCTTGTCAAGAGTTAGTTCGAGCCAGCAAGAGAAAGGACTTGATGATGAATGATTGCACCGAACTCACTCCTGTGCAGCTGGCATTTAGAATAAATCACCCAGAAGTTGCTTCTTTCCTTGTATAAGTTCTATGCCCAGAAGTTGGTCTTTATATTTCTTTCTTTTTTAAGAAAATGACATGTTTTCTTGACGAATCGTGTCCTCGGCATCATCTGATTAACTGAGATGAGGATGAGTGAATTATTTTCGGTCAATGGTTGTCTGTTTTTTTCCATGAAACGTCTCGCCATAAGACTATTTTGTATCTGTATTCTAGTGTCCTGCCATTGGGAGGGTAAATAAGCTAGGGCCCAGCTACTTTTATGCCTGATAGCTTCGGTAGAGTTGAAAAATGTGTACCGTCATTCTTTTGCAGGCAAATGCTAGAAAACAGTTGGATAAGAAGTGCGGTCACAGTAACCCTTGGAGACGGCCTTTCAAGTTTGGTTTTGTGCCAATGCTGTGGTTGATTATCATTGCACTGTTAGTCATCTACATAAACTCCATTATTATAGGTATATTGTTTAACTCATGCTGTTCAAAGTGTTGACATTTGCCTTAATCCCTGAGATATAAGAAGATCCGATTTCTTTGCATCTGCATGTACATGCAGCACCTCGTTTACCAAAGTTGGTGCTGGTTCGAGTATCCTAGCGTCTTCAGGTGCTACCATTGCAGTCGCTGGATTAATCATGCTTTATGGATGCAGCAGGTGGCAACCCAATCTCGTGGAATTGTCATTGGCATTTTCTCTATCTCTAGTATGACTAATATTTTATGATACAACAACGTCCTTATCATGCTTTTTTGTTTTGCAGCAAAAATCCTGGTTATATCAGCAAAAATACACACGATTTGGAGAATGTCACAGATAATGTACGTTCAACACTGCCCTTTTATGCTTTATTATGTTGAAGCGGCATACTGCCTGTAGATTGCCCTGAGAACCTTTGGTTATTTGTTTTATTCTTTTGGTAGGAACCTTTGCTGAAAAATGTACTGAATCATCCTGTTTTCCTTTCTGGGAACTGGTCTCAGCTCTGCACGACATGCAAGGTGCCATCAAGCAGGCACTGTTATCCTATATGATCTTGTTTTCGTATCGGATCTTCCTTTTTTAATAGGGTGTTTTGTAGTGGCTAGATTGTGCGGCCTCCTCGATCGAAACACTGCTCCACATGTGATCACTGCGTAGAACAATTTGACCATCAGTGCCCGTTGGTATCCAACTGCATTGGCAAGGTTGCGGAGGCGTTTTAACATCTGGTATTATTCCATGAACTTCATCGAGAAGCTGCTTTGTGCCTGATATTTTTCTGTTATGATGGGCTTGCTGTGCAGAAAAATAAGTGGGATTTCTTCATGTTCCTCATTCTCGAGGTTGTTGCGATGTTTACAACCGGTGCTGTTTGATAACTCTAGTAAAATAGAGTTATATGATCACATTTAGGCTTAATTCTAGTTAGTTTCGAGAATTTTAATTGTTATTGTTTGCCAATTGAGCTGTAAATTGTCATTCATCACGTTTGCTTTGTGATCGTAGGAAGTAAATGAAGGCATGACGGAAAACAAAGCAAAAGGGTGAAGGATGAAGAGGAAAAGAAGGCGGAGGGCACGGTGGCTATATTCGCTGCCTGGAGAGTCAGTCAGCTCATGGGACGACCTCCGAAAACACTTCCTGTCCAAGTACTATCCACCGAGCCGAACCGTGAAGATAAGGAACGACATTACTTCGTTCCGCCAACTAGCAGGTGAATCAATGTACGAAGCATGGGATCACTTTAAGGAGCTGCAAAGGCTATGCCCCTACCACGACATCCCAAAGTGGATGTTGGTTCAGAGTTTCTACGACGGGCTAGCGGAGCAACTCCAGTCCACAATCGACTCTGCCGCAGGAGGCACCATTATGAATAAGACTCCAGATGACGCGTTAGAGCTATTTGAAGAAATGGCTACTAATGGCTAGAGGAGAGCACCAGCAAGAGGAGGACTACATCAAATTGATGCTATCACAGCCCTTAGTTCTCAATTGGAGACTTTGACTAAGGAGATGGCTGCTTTGCGTACGTCGACGCAATTATCTAACGCTCCTCGTTCTAATATGCAGGTTATGGAGATGCAGGAGTTGGGGGAGGCGAATTACGTGGGAGGCAACAACAGGAATAACTCGTACTCCAACATGTACAACCCAGGATGGCGCAACCACCCCAACTTCTCGTGGAGAAGCAATCAAGAGCATCAGGATGCCGGGCCTTCGCGACCAAACCAGCCACCGGGATTTGCACCCCCGATGCGACAACCCATAAGTGAACCTAAGTCTAGTGTTGAGGATTTATTGAGACAGGTTCTTGCTAGCAATGAGGAGGTCCGGAAACAACAAGAGGAGACAAGGAAGCAACAGGAGCTCATAATGAAGGATCACGCGACCTCGATCAAGCAACTGGAGATGCAAATGGGACAACTTGCAGGATCGTTAGTCATGAGACCACATGGAACGCTACCGAGTAACACGGAGCTCAACCCCAAGAATCGAGAGAACTGCAGCGCGATTACCCTTCGAAACGGGAAGGACCTTGAAGAGGAGTTTGAGCGGCAAGAAGCCGAAAAGGAGCATGCCAAGGCGAAACGATAGGCCAAGGTACGTGAGACGGAGTCTGGAAAGGACTCTGAGCATCATAGCTCAGAAACACCGGTACGTACCAATCCTGTGCCTGTAATTCCTGTTATTCCGCAAGTTCCTTTTCCGCAAAGGTTAAAGAAAAACACTGATAAGCAACAGTTTAAGAAATTTCTTGAGGTTTTTAAGAAGTTGCAGATCAACATACCTTTTGCGGAGGCACTCGAGCAAATGCCAAGTTACGTGAAGTTCATGAAGGACATTCTATCGAAGAAGCGGAAGCTTGGAGGGCACGATACCATCTCACTGACCGAGGAATGCAGTGCGATCGTGCAAAGAAGACTCCCACCAAAACTCAAGGATCCGGGTAAGTTCACTATCCCGTGCCACATTGGAATGGATTTTTTTGGTCATGCTTTATGTGACTTAGGGGCAAGCATCAATTTGATGCCATTTTCAGTGTTCAAGAAATTGAACATCGGCTAAGTAAGACCGACGTCTCTGACTTTGCAATTAGCTGACCGATCGTACACGTACTCTAAGGGTATTGTGGAAGATGTTTTGGTGAAAGTAGACAGGTTCATCTTCCCCGCGGACTTCGTCATCCTGGATTACGAGGAAGATCGAGAGGTCCCCATCATCCTAGGACGACCGTTCTTAGCAACGGGGAGGACACTAATCGATGTCCAGAAAGGAGAGCTTACCATGAGGGTCCACGACCAAGAGGTGACGTTCAACATGGACAAGGCTATGAAGATGCCTAACGAAATTGATGAATGCAGGTACGCGGACATACTTGAGGAAGTTGCCATCGAGACGTTCCTAGAAGCATATGAGCTACAGCCGGAAGAAGAATTGTCGAAGGAAGATGCATTACATGATGAGAAGTCTGAGGAAGAGGTAGCCTTTGTGCGGCAATTCCAAAGGGTGGAACCCCTCGACCGACCTGCGACGACCACTAAGCCGTCCATTGAAGAACCCCCGAAGCTGGAACTAAAGCCGTTGCCTGACCACTTAAAGTATTCCTACCTGGGTAAGGACAATACTCTTCCGGTTATTATTTCATCGCCATTAACTAACGAACAGGAAGAGATGCTGATACGAGTGCTTCGGGAGCACAAGACAGCTATTGGATGGACCATCGCAGACATAAAGGGGATTAGTCCAGCAATTTGCATGCACAAGATTGTCCTGGACAGTGACAAGAAGCCATCAGTCGAACATCAAAGGCGATTGAACCCGCATATGAAGGAGGTGGTAAGGAAAGAAGTTATTAGATGGCTTGATGCAGGTATCATTTATCCGATCTCGGATAGCTCGTGGGTGAGCCCAGTCCAGTGCGTGCATAAAAAAGGAGGCATAACGGTGGTCGAGAACAGCAAGAATGAGCTCATTCCGACAAGGACGGTCACCGGGTGGAGAAAATGCATGGACTACGGGAAACTCAATGCAGCCACGTGCAAGGATCATTTCCCGCTTCCCTTCATCGATCAGATGTTGGACCGTCTCGCAGGTAAGAGTTTTTATTGTTTTCTGGATGGATATTCAGGTTATAATCAGATAGCGATCGCACCGGAGGATCAGGAAAAGACTACCTTCACTTGCCCCTACGGTACGTTCGCTTTCCGTCGTATGCCGTTTGGATTATGTAATGCGCCTGCCACGTTTCAGCGATGTATGACAACGATTTTTTCGGACATGATTGAGAAGACCATTGAGGTATTCATGGATGATTTCTCAGTCTTTGGAGTGTCATTTAAAAATTGCTTGGATAATCTTGCGGCTGTTCTTGCGTGATGTGAACAGACTAACCTGATTCTGAATTGGGAAAAGTGCCACTTCATGGTGCGCGAAGGCATTGTGCTTGGTCACAGGATTTCGGAGAGTGGTATCGAAGTGGATAAGGCCAAAGTGGAGACGATCGAGAAGCTACCCCCTCCAACATCAGTGAAAGGAGTCCGAAGCTTCTTGGGACACGCTGGCTTCTACAAGAGATTTATTAAAAACTTCTCGAAGATCACCAAGCCGCTATGCAATCTCTTGGAGAAGGATGCACCATTCCTTTTCGACGGTAAGTGTATGGAAGCATTCCTTACACTAAAAGAGAGGTTAGTATCATCACCGATTATCGTCGCCCCTGATTGGAACTTGCCTTTCGAACTGATGTGCGATGCGAGGAGCGGTGTTAGGACAAAAAAGAGATAAGCACTTTCGTGCTATTTACTACGCTAGTAGAACACTTGACTCCGTCCAGGTTAATTACACGACAACGGAGAAAGAAATGTTGGCGATTGTGTTTGCTTTCGATAAGTTTATGCCTTATTTGATTGGGTTTTCAGTGATTGTGCATACTGATCATGCGGCCATACGTTACTTGATTTCTAAGGCGGACTCAAAACCGCGACTAATCCGTTGGGTGTTATTATTGCAAGAGTTCGATCTTAACATCGTAGACAGGAAAGGTTCCGAGAACCAAGTGGCCGATCACCTATCCAGGCTGGAGGAGGGAATGGCGAGCACACCTTCGACTCTGATCAACGATTCCTTCCCTGATGAGCAACTGTTCGCTGTGGAGGTAGCCGCGCCTTGGTATGCCGACTATGTGAACTACATAGTCGCAAATATTTTTCCTCCGGACATGACAAGCCAACAGCGGAAAAGGTTCATCCATGACGTTAAATTCTATATGTGGGATGAACCTTTGCTTTTTCGGAAATGTGCAGACCAGGTCATTCGGCGTTGTGTTCCGGAGGCAGAAATCACGCCGAATCCTTGAGCAATGCCATGCCGCCCCGTACGGTGGACATTTCGGTGGTCAGAAAACCGCAGCAAAGGTCTTACAATCAGGTTTCTACTGGCCCTCATTATTTAAGGATGCTCACACTTTTGTAGCACAGTGCGATCGCTGCCAAAGGGTAAGAAATATTTCACGTCGTGATGAAATGCCCTTAAATAATATTCTAGAAGTCGAACTGTTCGATGTGTGGGGGATAGATTTTATGGGGCCCTTTGTTGATTCCTTAAGGAACAAATACATTTTAGTGGCTGTTGATTATGTGTCCAAATGGGTAGAAGCTGTCGCGTTACCCACTAACGATGCTCGTGGAGTTTTGAAATTTCTTAGACAGATTTTCACGCGGTTCGGAACACCACGAGCCATCATCAGTGACGGTGGAGCTCATTTCTGCAACAACAAGTTCACTACACTGATGCGGAAATATGGAATCAAGCATAAGGTGGCGTTGCCCTACCATCCTCAGACATGCGGCCAAGTAGAAGTGTCCAACCGCGAAATCAAGAAGATCCTGGAGAAAACGGTAAGTGCTAATCGAAAAGATTGGTCCACCAAACTTGACGATGCACTATGGGCATACAGGACGGCCTTCAAGACCCCGATTGGGACATCGCCGTACAAGCTAGTATATGGAAAAGCCTGTCATCTGCCGGTGGAGCTAGAGCACAAGGCTTATTCGGTTCAAAAGCTTAACCTGGACCCAAGTGTAGCAGGGGTGCAGCGATTAATGCAGCTGAATGAAATGGAGGAATTCCGGAGAGATGCATATGAGAATGCCCGCATTTACAAAGAGAAGACCAAGGCGTGGCATGATCGTCGACTTAAAGAGCGTAAATTCTCCCCTGGTCAGTTAGTACTTTTATTCAATTCACGGCTTCGGTTGTTTCCAGGGAAACTCAAATCGCGCTGGTCAGGGCCCTTCGAAATTACCCAGGTACTACCATTCGGTGTTCTCGAATTAGTAGGTACTGACTCTTCTGACAGGTTCAAGGTGAATGCAAGTCGCGTCAAGCCATACTTTGGAGGTGTTGTCCACCGGGATCCGGGGACACTAATGATGAAAGACACGTAAAGGACCAAAGCGTCAGGCTGACGACGTTAAATCAAGCGCTGCTCGGGAGGCAACCCGAGTCAAATTTTATTTCCTTTTCTTGGTTAATTTGTTTTATTTTAGTTTTTGAGTTTGATTTTGGCTAAATTTTCCAGGGAGCAGAAATTACGGAGCGATAAGATCACGGGACCGGTGCAGCTGAAAGGAGAAGTCAGACATAATGGTGCAGCTGCACCATTAGGTCATGCAGCTGCATGGGGGACGAAGGAAGACCGTCTGACACGGCGGTGCAGCTGCACCGTCCAGGTCATGCAGCTGCACGACTCATCTAGAAGGACAAGTATCGACAGGGGAAGATGTCTGCCAGGTCGTTGCAGCTGCAACGACCCCCTCGTGCAGCTGCATGAGACCCTCAGTCAGAGTCAAGTCACCAACAGCGAGCTTCGTGCAGCTGCAACCAATCTTCTTGCAGCTGCATGACCAGGGGGGTGAACAAGGGCGATCATCATACGACACCTTGCAGCTACAACCACTCTCGCTTGCAGCTGCATCCATCTGTAGGGGGGGCCATCAGACCGAAGCATGCAGCTGCACACCAGTCTCCATGCAGCTGCACGCTTATAAGAAGACAACGAAGGGGGCTGTCTGACAGGTCGTTGCAGCTGCAACGACCTCTCGTGCAGCTGCACGAGGCCCCCAGAAACTCAGTACAGATCATCCGACAGGGTCGTGCAGCTGCACGACCCGACCGGTGCAGCTGCAACGGTTCAGATCTTCGAAAAATAAAAGAGGGGTCGACCGCCCCAAACCCTAAAATCATTTTTTTCTCTCTCACTTGCAGGTCTTCTCTCCCAGACGCCCCCACCACCTCCGGTGCCTGACGGTTCTGCCGATTTCCGTCGTCCACAACCTTCCCCGGTGTAAGTATCGGTTCCTACATCTCGAGCTCAAGCGCCCCTATCCAAATCTTTTCATTCGGACCCCAGGTGCGTTTTTCTCCGTCGCTTCTCCGGCAATTAGTGGCTCTTAGCTGTTAGATTAGGAAGTGCGTAGGTGGAGATTTGGTTAGATGGCTCCTAAGAGGCAGAAAACCGGTGCCGGGTCTTCCTCGGGGCACACCGAGGACGATAGGATTAGGGAAGCGGCAATGACCCGCTCTATCATTGAGGAGCGCGGGATCAACGCTAATGAGCGGTATCTCGAAAGCTTCCAGTACATAATTGATAAGCTAGGATGGGTAGAGTTTTGCTGGGAACCGGCTCCGGCTAGTATACCTTTGGTTAGGGAATTCTATGCGAATGCGCATACCTATGACCCGAACGGTGAAACAATTCGGGTCAAGAATAAGAAAGTGGTATTTAGCCCGGACGCAATTGCGTCGCTTTATAACTTGCCCCGTTATGAAACTGATGGCTGGAATGCGTATCTCGCCGAATCCTTTGATGCTCAAGCAATATTAGAGACATTAACTAGGGACCGGGCAGGAGCACGGTGGATATTGTCGACATCAAACGAACCCATTGCACTCCAGGGTTCAGATCTCCACGCGACAGCGAAGATGTGGCAACTCTTCGTCTCGGCACGACATATCCCGGGAACCAACGTCTCCCGTTTAACTAAGGAAAGGGCGGCGCTGATATACTGCATATTGCAGTTGAAACAGATTGATGTAGGGGTAGTAATTAATGGTATGATTCATCGCTGCCTTCGTGAACTTAATCTTGGATTATGGTTTCCCACCATAATCACTGAGTTGTGTAGACAGGCAGGGATTAGGGTGGACCCTAAGGATGGGTTGCTCCAACCTCAAAAATCGCTCAACAATGCATCATGGCTCAGGATCCAGCACGAGATCACGGTCAAGGAGAAACGCGACGGGGGTATAGTCCCGGTTCAATCTGCTACTGCAGGGGAACCATCCCAACCCGACCCGACTCCGGTACCGCGTTTTCCCTCTGAAGAGGACCGATGGGCTCAGATGACGACGTTCATGCAATCCACGATGGACTTCCAGCAGTGCGCCTTGGCATTTCAGCAGAGTTCCCTGGATTTTCAAGCGCGTTCGCTAGCTTACCAGCAACATACCATGGACTACCAGAGGTATCAAATGGACTGTCTCCGTCACCTCGGTGTTTCTCATGGCATGGATTTCTCTTCGTTTCAGGAGCCGGTTTTTCACTATCCCCCTCCTACGGAAGACGCAGCGGATGATCCTATCTCTGAGGATGAGCAGCCCGGCGACGATTGATCAGGGAGCACTATTTCCCTTTTTGCACTTTCTTTTCGAGTTTCTACTACGGCGTTATGTTTGCACCGAGGTCGCTGCAATGTTTAGGTTTAGGGGTGTGGTGTTTGTCTGCTGGTGCAAGTTTTGATTGTGTTAGGCTCCATTATGTTTGTTAGAAATTTTGTTTAGTTTGTTTTCGTTTTCGATCATTTATAGGTACGTAAAAAAAAAAAAAAAAAATTCATGTCAAACCTCCTCCGGTAGCCTTAGGAATTTGAGAGCGAAGAGTCTGACTCTAGGATGATGCCTTGAGGTAGAGCACACCTAAGGAAGAGAAGGAGGTTGTTCTAAGTTAGCGTGTGGAATTTGAATAAGTAAAAAGAGAAATACTCAGTAGGGAGCATGATTAACAGTGAGAGCTTTACACCTTCCTTGAAAGTATAGCCACTGGGATAAGTAGGGGATCTTAAACCAACTCTTGAAGCTAGCTCTGACCTTTGTTTAAAAAAAAAGAGAAAGAAAACGGTTGCTAAGGCTCTGAGCACCACTATCCAGGTTAGAAAGTGTGAAAAATTGAAAAAGAAGCAACGATTAGTGAGTAATGAAAAGATAAGGCCTGGATATGTGCTTGTGGTGTGAGTTGCACATATCCAGGCCTTATCTTTTCATTACTCACTAATCATTGCTTCTTTTTCAATTTTTCACACTTCCTAGCCTGGATAGTGGTGCTCAGACCCTTGGCAACCGTTTTCTTTCTCTTCCTTTTTTTTTTTTCCACAAAGGTCAGAGCTAGCTTCAAGAGTTGGTTTAAGATCCCCTACTTATCCCAATGGCTATACTTTCAAGGAAGGTGTAAAGCTCTCACTGTTAATCATGCTCCCTACTGAGTATTTCCCTTTTTACTTATTCAAATTCCATATGCTAACTTAGAACAACCTCCTTCTCTTCCTTAGGTGTGCTCTACCTCAAGGCATCATCCTAGAGTCAGACTCTTCGCTCTCAAATTCCTAAGGCTACCTGAGGAGGTTCGACATGAATTTTTTTTTTTTTTTTTTTTTTACGTACCTAAAAATGCACTCCATGAGAAACACCGAGGTGACGGAGACAGTCCATTTGATACCTCTGGTAGTCCATGGTATGTTGCTGGTAAGCTAGCGAACGCGCTTGAAAATCCAGGGAACTCTGCTGAAATGCCAAGGCGCGCTGCTGGAAGTCCATCGTGGATTGCATGAACGTCGTCATCTGAGCCCATCGGTCCTCTTCAGAGGGAAAACGCGGTACCGGAGTCGGGTCGGGTTGGGATGGTTCCCCTGCAGTAGCAGATTGAACCGGGACTATACCCCCGTCGCGTTTCTCCTTGACCATGATCTCGTGCTGGATCCTGAGCCATGATGCATTGTTGAGCGATTTTTGAGGTTGAAGCAGCCCATCCTTAGGGTCCACCCTAATCCCTGCATGTCTACACAACTCAGTGATTATGGTGGGAAACCATAATCCAAGATTAAGTTCACGAAGGCAGCAATGAATCATACCATTAATTACTACCCCTACATCAATCTGTTTCAACTGCAATATGCAGTATATCAGCGCCGCCCTTTCCTTAGTTAAACGGGAGACGTTGGTTCCCGGGATAAGTCGTGCGGAGACGAAGAGTTGCCACATCTTCGCCGTCACGTGGAGATCTGAACCCTGGAGTGCAATGGGTTCGTGTGATGTCGACAATATCCACCGTGCTCCTGCCCGGTCCCTAGTTAATGTCTCTAATATTGCTTGGGCATCAAAGGATTCGGCGAGATACGCATTCCAGCTATCAGTTTCATAACGGGGCAAGTTATAAAGCGACGCAATTGTGTCCGGGCTAAATACCACTTTCTTATTCTTGACCCGAATTGTTTCACCGTTCGGGTCATAGGTATGCGCATCCGCATAGAATTCCCTAACCAAAGGTATACTAGCCGGAGCCGGTTCCCAGCAAAACTCTACCCATCCTAGCTTATCAATTATGTACTGGAAGCTTTCGAGATACCGCTCATTAGCGTTGATCCCGCGCTCCTCAATGATAGAGCGGGTCATTGCCGCTTCCCTAATCCTATCGTCCTCGGTGTGCCCCGAGGAAGACCCGACACCGGTTTTCTGCCTCTTAGGAGCCATCTAACCAAATCTCCACCTACGCACTTCCTAATCTAACAGCTAAGAGCCACTAATTGCCGGAGAAGCGACGGAGAAAAACGCACCTGGGGTCCGAATGAAAAGATTTGGATAGGGGCGCTTGAGCTCGAGATGTAGGAACCGATACTTACACCGGGGAAGGTTGTGGACGACGGAAATCGGCAGAACCGTCAGGCACCGGAGGTGGTGGGGGCGTCTGGGAGAGAAGACCTGCAAGTGAGAGAGAAAAAAAATGATTTTAGGGTTTGGGGCGGTCGACCCCTCTTTTATTTTTCGAAGATCTGAACCGTTGCAGCTGCACCGGTCGGGTCGTGCAGCTGCACGACCCTGTCGGATGATCTGTATTGAGTTTCTGGGGGTCTCGTGCAGCTGCACGAGAGGTCGTTGCAGCTGCAACGACCTGTTAGACAGCCCCCTTCGTTGTCTTCTTATAAGCGTGCAGCTGCATGGAGACTGGTGTGCAGCTGCATGCTTCGGTCTGATGGCCCCCCCTACAGATGGATGCAGCTGCAAGCGAGAGTGGTTGCAGCTGCAAGGTGTCGTATGATGATCGCCCTTGTTCACCCCCCTGGTCATGCAGCTGCAAGAAGATTGGCTGCAGCTGCACGAAGCTCGCTGTTGGTGACTTGACTCTGACTGAGGGTCTCATGCAGCTGCACGAGGGGGTCGTTGCAGCTGCAACGACCTGGCAGACATCTTCCCCTGTCGATACTTGTCCTTCTAGATGAGTCGTGCAGCTGCATGACCTGGACGGTGCAGCTGCACCGCCGTGTCAGACGGTCTTCCTTCGTCCCCCATGCAGCTGCTCTAACTAATGGTGCAGCTGCACCATTATGTCTGACTTCTCCTTTCAGCTGCACCGGTCCCGTGATCTTATTGCTCCATAATTTCTGCTCCCTAGAAAATTTAGCCAAATTCAAACTCAAAAACTAAAATAAAACAAATTAACCAAGAAAAGGAAATAAAATTTGACTCGGGTTGCCTCCCGAGCAGCGCTTGATTTAACGTCGTCAGCCTGACGCTTTGGTCCTTTACATGTCTTTCATCATTAGTGTCCCCGAATCCCGGTGGACTACACCTCCAAAGTATGGCTTGACGCGACTTGCATTCACCTTGAACCTGTCAGAAGAGTCAGTACCTACTAATTCGAGAACACCGAATGGTAGTACCTGGGTAATTTCGAAGGGCCCTGACCAGTGCGATTTGAGTTTCCCTGGAAACAACCGAAGCCGTGAATTGAATAAAAGTACTAACTGACCAGGGGAGAATTTATGCTCTTTAAGTCGACGATCATGCCACGCCTTGGTCTTCTCTTTGTAAATGCGGGCATTCTCGTATGCATCTCTCCGGAATTCCTCCATTTCATTCAGCTGCATTAATCGCTGCTCTCCTGCTGCGCTTGGGTCCAGGTTAAGCTTTTGAACCGCCCAATAAGCCTTGTGCTCTAGCTCCACCGGCAGATGACAGGCTTTTCCATATACTAGCTTGTACGGCGATGTCCCAATCGGGGTCTTGAAGGCCGTCCTGTATGCCCATAGTGCATCGTCAAGTTTGGTGGACCAATCTTTTCGATTAGCACTTACCGTTTTCTCCAGGATCCTCTTGATTTCGCGGTTGGACACTTCTACTTGGCCGCATGTCTGAGGATGGTAGGGCAACGCCACCTTATGCTTGATTCCATATTTCCGCATCAGTGTAGTGAACTTGTTGTTGCAGAAATGAGCTCCACCGTCACTGATGATGGCTCGTGGTGTTCCGAACCGCGTGAAAATCTGTCTAAGAAATTTCAAAACTCCACGAGCATCGTTAGTGGGTAACGCGACAGCTTCTACCCATTTGGACACATAATCAACAGCCACTAAAATGTATTTGTTCTTTAAGGAATCAACAAAGGGCCCCATAAAATCTATCCCCCACACATCGAACAGTTCGACTTCTAGAATATTAGTTAAGGGCATTTCATCACGACGTGAAATATTTCCTACCCTTTGGCAGCGATCGCACTGTGCTACAAAAGTGTGAGCATCCTTAAATAATGAGGGCCAGTAGAAACCTGATTGTAAGACCTTTGCTGCGGTTTTCTGACCACCGAAATGTCCACCGTACGGGGCGGCATGGCATTGCTCAAGGATCGGCCTGATTTCTTCCTCCGGAACACAACGCCGAATGACCTGGTCTGCACATTTCCGAAAAAGCAAAGGTTCATCCCACATATAGAATTTAACGTCATGGATGAACCTTTTCCGCTGTTGGCTTGTCATGTCCGGAGGAAAAATATTTGCGACTATGTAGTTCACATAGTCGGCATACCAAGGCGCGGCTACCTCCACAGCGAACAGTTGCTCATCAGGGAAGGAATCGTTGATCAGAGTCGAAGGTGTGCTCGCCATTCCCTCCTCCAGCCTGGATAGGTGATCGGCCACTTGGTTCTCGGAACCTTTCCTGTCTACGATGGTAAGATCGAACTCTTGCAATAATAACACCCAACGGATTAGTCGCGGTTTTGAGTCCGCCTTAGAAATCAAGTAACGTATGCCCGCATGATTAGTATGCACAATCACTGAAAACCCAATCAAATAATGCCTAAACTTATCGAAAGCAAACACAATCGCCAACATTTCTTTCTCCGTTGTCGTGTAATTAACCTGGGCGGAGTCAAGTGTTCTACTAGCGTAGTAAATAGCACGAAAGTGCTTATCTCTTTTTTGTCCTAACACCGCTCCTAGCATCGCACATCAGTTCGAAAGGCAAGTTCCAATCAGGAGCGACGATAATCGGTGATGATACTAACCTCTCTTTTAGTGTAAGGAATGCTTCCATACACTTACCGTCGAAAAGGAATGGTGCATCCTTCTCCAAGAGATTGCATAGCGGCTTGGTGATCTTCGAGAAGTCCTTAATAAATCTCCTGTAGAAGCCAGCGTGTCCCAAGAAGCTTCTGACTCCTTTCACTGATGTTGGAGGGGGTAGCTTCTCGATCGTCTCCACTTTGACCTTATCCACTTCGATACCACTCTCCGAAATCTTGTGACCAAGCACAATGCCTTCGCGCACCATGAAGTGGCACTTTTCCCAATTCAGAATCAGGTTAGTCTGTTCACATCGCGCAAGAACAGCCACAAGATTATCCAAGCAATTTTTAAATGACACTCCAAAAACTGAGAAATCATCCATGAATACCTCAATGGTCTTCTCAATCATGTCCGAAAAAATCGCTGTCATACATCGCTGAAACGTGGCAGGCGCATTACATAATCCAAACGGCATACGACGGAAAGCGAATGTACCGTAGGGGCAAGTGAAGGTGGTCTTTTCCTGATCCTCCGGTGCGATCGCTATCTAATTATAACCTGAATATCCGTCCAGAAAACAATAAAAACTCTTACCTGCGAGACGGTCCAACATCTGATCGATGAAGGGAAGCGGGAAATGATCCTTGCACGTGGCTTCATTGAGTTTCCTGTAGTCCATGCATATTCTCCACCCGGTGACCGTCCTTGTCGGAATGAGCTCATTCTTGCTGTTCTCGACCACCGTTATGCCTCCTGTTTTAGGCACGCATTGGACTGGGCTCACCCACGAGCTATCCGAGATCGGATAAATGATACCTGCATCAAGCCATCTAATAACTTCTTTCCTTACCACCTCCTTCATATGCGGGTTCAATCGCCTTTGATGTTCGACCGATGGCTTCTTGTCACTGTCCAGGACAATCTTGTGCATGCAAATTGCTGGACTAATCCCCTTCATGTCTGCGATGGTCCATCCAATAGCTGTCTTGTGCTCCCGAAGCACTCGTATCAGCAGAGTCGATTGTGGACTGGAGTTGCTCCGCTAGCCCGTCGTAGAAACTCTGAACCAACATCCACTTTGGGATGTCGTGGTGGGGGCATAGCCTTTGCAGCTCCTTAAAGCGATCCCATGCTTCGTACATTGATTCACCTGCTAGTTGGTGGAACGAAGTAATGTCGTTCCTTATCTTCACGGTTCGGCTCGGTGGATAGTACTTGGACAGGAAGTATTTTCGGAGGTCGTCCCATGAGCTGACTGACTCTCCAGGCAGCGAATATAGCCACGCTCTGGCCTTGTCTCGAAGCGAGAACGGGAACAGCCTCAACTTGATTGCTTCTGCCGATACGCCATGATACCTGAAGGTGCCACACAAATCCTCAAAACGCGTTAGGTGCCAGTGTGGATCTTCATTAATTAAACCTCCGAAATTGGAATTTTCAATCATCTGAATAATTGAAGGTTTAATTTCAAACGTATCCGCCTGAATTTCAGGACGTAGAAAATCAACATGATTTTGTGGAGTCGGCTGCGCATAGTCCCTCATCGTCCTCGGCTGTTGCTGCGCCGCAATGTCAACAACATTGTTATTGTTGTTGGCGTTCGCCATGGTGTCCCTTTGACCTCTTCGTAAAATCCGAAACGTTCGTTCACTTTCAGGATCAAAGAGTAGCTCTTTTTTACCTTTGCGATGTCGCATACACCTGCAAAAGATGAAAAGAGAATCAGTGACTGGAATAAAACTTGTAACCGAAAATTGACTGAAATAATTCTATTTCAGTCCCCAGCAGCGGCGCCAAAAACTTGTTCGCTAAAATGCACACGCAAGTATACGGGTCGTACCAAGTAATAAAGTGATGAAAAAAATCGTTCTCACGAGGACTGATTAGACAGAATCTACCGCCAATAGTCAATTATTGAGTTCAAATTCTAGTCAAGAAGGTTAAATAATGAAAGGTTGGGTGCAAGAAAGTAAATCGCGAGAAAAATGGAAACAAGGTTGTAATTCAAATAATAAAAGCCTAGGACTCCGAATCCCCTATCGATTCGTAGATTATCACACTCTCTCTTCCTCAATTCAATCCGTTTTACCGTTTACTAACCACAATTCCCTAACAATCGCTACACCTCTCTCGAGGCTGTAACTGTGAATTACTAATCACCCGTAAACCTATATTTCTATAGCGAATCATGAATAATCAGAATTCCTTGAGATCCAATTGTTCTCTCAGTTACCTACGAGTGTATATCTCTATACTCCTCTTAGTTAAACCGATCTCTCGGCCTTAACCTAAGTTATGTTTCTCCTCTTCTAATCCTAAGTCTCTCTCGAGTTCACTTAAGACTAAGAATTCATACAAACCGGCGATCAACCCGATAGGTAAGCATTAAACACAGAAGAAACACAAGTAAACGATAAATCTTCTTGAATTGATTCCGAAAAAGTGGATAACCAACTACACGAGTTGGTTCATCATCATCCTAGAAAAAAAAATGTTTAGTTCGACATCGCAAACGAAACAAAAAGCAAAGAGAAAAGAAAAATCGTCGAAGTCTCCATCAACGTCTTCGTCTCCTTGTTCCTAGCCGTCGTCGGGTGCCAAAACTAAAGTCAGAAGGGCAAGAGAGAGAAGGCCACCTCCCTCCCAACGAAAACCTAGAATCCAATCTTTTTATACCTAAAGCAAATCTAAAAAATAAAATCTAATTTTCGGGCAATATTATGTCTTGCAGCTGCAACGATCTCTCTGAAGCTCTTTTCATATCTGCCCTGTCGCACTCGTGCAGCTGCACGGGACTGGCGTTGCAACTGCAACGACCAGTCTGATGTCCTTGATCGATTCCTCCTCTCGTCGTGCAGCTGCACGAGCTTGGAGTTGCAGCTGCACGAGCCTGTCTGTCGTCTTTCTGCTTCACTTGCGCAGCTGCAAGAAGATTGGTTGCAGCTGCACCGTGCCCTCCGCCTTCTATTCCTCTTCATCCTTCACCCTTTTGCTTTGTTTTCCGTCATGCCTTCATTTACTTCCTACGATCACAAAGCAAACGTGATGAATGACAATTTACAGCTCAATTGGCAAACAATAACAATTAAAATTCTCGAAACTAACTAGAATTAAGCCTAAATGTGATCATATAACTCTATTTTACTAGAGTTATCACACCCCCAAACCTAATCTTTGCTAGTCCTCGAGCAAAACAAAATAACACATACCAAGGCAAAGCAAACACAAGACTCAAAGTCACTCCTCAGACCACCTTAGTCTTTTGATTGCAAATTGCCCTTAAACACCCTCAGATGAGGGCGCACACTTCATTCAGAGTCAGAGTCTATTCACCGCTAGCGTGTGCTATTAACACTTTGCTTTAAAACTCATCCCAGTAGGTTACCCTTTCACAATGATTACCACACACCCTCGAATCTTTCATAGCCACCGAGGAATTTTCAGGGACTTACCTCTTGCCGCCTCCTTCCACCTACTCGTGAACCTTCTACTCAATCATTCTTGTTTCATTTTTTTTTTCCGATTGCACGACTCTAAATGCTAATCAATTCCCGCAAACGCCCGTGTAGCGAGTTCTCAGTCAGTGTCTCCCGGTCCAGTTGGACCAAGGCACTAGGTGATAAAGCACCCCTAGGACGAAAACTCGAGCCGCAAGGAAGACTCACACCACAAGCACATATCCAGGCCTTATCTTTTCATTACTCACTAATCGTTGCTTCTTTTTCAATTTTTTTTTTCACACTTCCTAGCCTGGATAGTGGTGCTCAGAGCCTTGGCAACCGTTTTCTTTCTCTCTTTTTTTTTTACAAAGGTCAGAGCTAGCTTCAAGAGTTGGTTTAAGATCCCCTACTTATCCCAGTGGCTATACTTTCAAGGAAGGTGTAAAGCTCTCACTGTTAATCATGCTCCCTACTGAGTATTTCTCTTTTTACTTATTCAAATTCCACACGCTAACTTAGAACAACCTCCTTCTCTTCCTTAGGTGTGCTCTACCTCAAGGCATCATCCTAGAGTCAGACTCTTCGCTCTCAAATTCCTAAGGCTACCTGAGGAGGTTCGACATGAATTTTTTTTTTTACGTACCTAAAAATGATCGAAAACGAAAACAAACTAAACAAAATTTCTAACAAACATAAAGGAGCCTAACACAATCAAAACTTGCACCAGCAGACAAACACCACACCCCCAAACCTAAACATTGCAGCGACCTCGGTGCAAACATAACGCCGTAGTAGAAACTCGAAAAGAAAGTGCAAAAAGGGAAATAGTGCTCCCTGATCAATCGTCGCCGGGCTGCTCATCCTCAGAGATAGGATCATCCGCTGCGTCTTCCGTAGGAGGGGGATAGTGAAAAACCGGCTCCTGAAACGAAGAGAAATCCACGCCATGAGAAACACCGAGGTGACGGAGACAGTCCATTTGATATCTCTGGTAGTCCATGGTATGTTGCTGGTAAGCCAGCGAACGCGCTTGAAAATCCAGGGAACTCTGCTGAAATGCCAAGGCGCGCTGCTGGAAGTCCATCGTGGATTGCATGAACGTCGTCATCTGAGCCCATCGGTCCTCTTCAGAGGGAAAACTCGGTACCGGAGTCGGGTCGGGTTGGGATGGTTCCCCTCCAGTAGCAGATTGAACCGGGACTATACCCCCGTCGCGTTTCTCCTTGACCGTGATCTCGTGCTGGATCCTGAGCCATGATGCATTGTTGAGCGATTTTTGAGGTTGGAGCAGCCCCTCCTTAGGGTCTACCCTAATCCCTGTCTGTCTCGAGGCTGCAACAAGTTTTTTGGCGCCGCTGTCGGGGACTGGAATAGAACTATTTCAGTCAATTTTCGGTTACAAGTTTTATTCTAGTCACTGATTCTCTTTTCATCTTTTGCAGGTGTATGCGACATCGCAAAAGTGATAAAGAGCTACTCTTTGACCCTGAAATTGAACGAACTTTTCGGATTTTACGAAGAGGTCAAAGGGCCACCATGGCGAACGCCAACAACAATAACAATGTTGTTGACATTGCGGCGCAGCAACAGCCGAGGACGATGAGGGACTATGCGCAGCCGACTCCACAAAATCATGTTGATTTTCTACGTCCTGAAATTCAGGCGGATACGTTTGAAATTAAACCTTCAATTATTCAGATGATTGAAAATTCCAAATTCGGAGGTTTAATTAATGAAGATCCACACTGGCACCTAACGCGTTTTGAGGATTTGTGTGGCACCTTCAGGTATCATGGTGTATCGGCAGAAGCAATCAAGTTAAGGCTGTTCCCGTTCTCGCTTCGAGACAAGGCCCGTGGCTATATTCGCTGCCTGGAGAGTCAGTCAGCTCATGGGACGACCTCCGAAAACACTTCCTGTCCAAGTACTATCCACAACGACATCCCAAAGTGGATGTTGGTTCAGAGTTTCTACGACGGGCTAGCGGAGCAACTCCAGTCCACAATCGACTCTGCCGCAGGAGGCACCATTATGAATAAGACTCCAGATGACGCGTTAGAGCTATTTGAAGAAATGGCTACTAATGGCTAGAGGAGAGCACCAGCAAGAGGAGGACTACATCAAATTGATGCTATCACAGCCCTTAGTTCTCAATTGGAGACTTTGACTAAGGAGATGGCTGCTTTGCGTACGTCGACGCAATTATCTAACGCTCCTCGTTCTAATATGCAGGTTATGGAGATGCAGGAGTTGGGGGAGGCGAATTACGTGGGAGGCAACAACAGGAATAACTCGTACTCCAACATGTACAACCCAGGATGGCGCAACCACCCCAACTTCTCGTGGAGAAGCAATCAAGAGCATCGGGATGCCGGGCCTTCGCGACCAAACCAGCCACCGGGATTTGCACCCCTGATGCGACAATCCATAAGTGAACCTAAGTCTAGTGTTGAGGGTTTATTGCGACAGGTTCTTGCTAGCAATGAGTAGGTCCGGAAACAACAAGATGAGACAAGGAAGCAACAGGAGCTCATAATGCAGGATCACGCGACCTCGATCAAGCAACTGGAGATGCAACTGGGACAACTTGCAGGATCATTAGTCATGAGACCACATGGAACGCTATCGAGTAATAGGGAGCTCAACCCCAAGAATCGAGAGAACTGCAGCGCGATTACCCTTCGAAACGGGAAGGACCTTGAAGAGGAGTTTGAGCGGCAAGAAGCCGAAAAGGAGCATGCCAAGGCGAAACGATAGGCCAAGGTACGTGAGACGGAGTCTGGAAAGGACTCTGAGCATCATAGCTCAGAAACACCGGTACGTACCAATCCTGTGCCTGTAATTCCTGTTATTCCGCAAGTTCCTTTTCCGCAAAGGTTAAAGGAAAACACTGATGAGCAACAGTTTAAGAAATTTCTTGAGGTTTTTAAGAAGTTGCAGATCAACATACCTTTTGCGGAGGCACTCGAGCAAATGCCAAGTTACGTGAAGTTCATGAAGGACATTCTATCGAAGAAGCGGAAGCTTGGAGGGCACGATACCATCTCACTGACCGAGGAATGCAGTGCGATCGTGCAAAGAAGACTCCCACCAAAACTCAAGGATCCGGGTAAGTTCACTATCCCGTGCCACATTGGAATGGATTTTTTTGGTCATGCTTTATGTGACTTAGGGGCAAGCATCAATTTGATGCCATTTTCAGTGTTCAAGAAATTGAACATCGGCTAAGTAAGACCGACGTCTCTGACTTTGCAATTAGCTGACCGATCGTACACGTACTCTAAGGGTATTGTGGAAGATGTTTTGGTGAAAGTAGACAGGTTCATCTTCCCCGCGGACTTCGTCATCCTGGATTACGAGGAAGATCGAGAGGTCCCCATCATCCTAGGACGACCGTTCTTAGCAACGGGGAGGACACTAATCGATGTCCAGAAGGGAGAGCTTACCATGAGGGTCCACGACCAAGAGGTGACGTTCAACATGGACAAGGCTATGAAGATGCCTAACGAAATTGATGAATGCAGGTACGCGGACATACTTGAGGAAGTTGCCATCGAGACGTTCCTAGAAGCATATGAGCTACAGCCGGAAGAAGAATTGTCGAAGGAAGATGCATTACATGATGAGAAGTCTGAGGAAGAGGTAGCCTTTGTGCGGCAATTCCAAAGGGTGGAACCCCTCGACCGACCTGCGACGACCACTAAGCCGTCCATTGAAGAACCCCCGAAGCTGGAACTAAAGCCGTTGCCTGACCACTTAAGGTATTCCTACCTGGGTAAGGACAATACTCTTCCGGTTATTATTTCATCGTCATTAACTAACGAACAAGAAGAGATGCTGATACGAGTGCTTCGGAAGCACAAGACAGCTATTGGATGGACCATCGCAGACATAAAGGGGATTAGTCCAGCAATTTGCATGCACAAGATTGTCCTGGACAGTGACAAGAAGCCATCAGTCGAACATCAAAGGCGATTGAACCCGCATATGAAGGAGGTGGTAAGGAAAGAAGTTATTAGATGGCTTGATGCAGGTATCATTTATCCGATCTCAGATAGCTCGTGGGTGAGCCCAGTGCAATGCGTGCCTAAAAAAGGAGGCATAACGGTGGTCGAGAACAGCAAGAATGAGCTCATTCCGACAAGGACGGTCACCGGGTGGAGAATATGCATGGACTACAGGAAACTCAATGCAGCCACGTGCAAGGATCATTTCCCACTTCCCTTCATCGATCAGATGTTGGACCGTCTCGCAGGTAAGAGTTTTTATTGTTTTCTGGATGGATATTCAGGTTATAATCAGATAGCGATCGCACCGGAGGATCAGGAAAAGACTACCTTCACTTGCCCCTACGGTACGTTCGCTTTCCGTCGTATGCCGTTTGGATTATGTAATGCGCCTGCCACGTTTCAGCGATGTATGACAACGATTTTTTCGGACATGATTGAGAAGACCATTGAGGTATTCATGGATGATTTCTCAGTCTTTGGAGTGTCATTTAAAAATTGCTTGGATAATCTTGCGGCTGTTCTTGCGTGATGTGAACAGACTAACCTGATTCTGAATTGGGAAAAGTGCCACTTCATGGTGCGCGAAGGCATTGTGCTTGGTCACAGGATTTCGGAGAGTGGTATCGAAGTGGATAAGGCCAAAGTGGAGACGATCGAGAAGCTACCCCCTCCAACATCAGTGAAAGGAGTCCGAAGCTTCTTGGGACACGCTGGCTTCTACAAGAGATTTATTAAAAACTTCTCGAAGATCACCAAGCCGCTATGCAATCTCTTGGAGAAGGATGCACCATTCCTTTTCGACGGTAAGTGTATGGAAGCATTCCTTACACTAAAAGAGAGGTTAGTATCATCACCGATTATCGTCGCCCCTGATTGGAACTTGCCTTTCGAACTGATGTGCGATGCGAGTGATTTAGCTGTAGGAGCGGTGTTAGGACAAAAAAGAGATAAGCACTTTCGTGCTATTTACTACGCTAGTAGAACACTTGACTCCGTCCAGGTTAATTACACGACAACGGAGAAAGAAATGTTGGCGATTGTGTTTGCTTTCGATAAGTTTAGGCCTTATTTGATTGGGTTTTCAGTGATTGTGCATACTGATCATGCGGCCATACGTTACTTGATTTCTAAGGCGGACTCAAAACCGCGACTAATCCGTTGGGTGTTATTATTGCAAGAGTTCGATCTTACCATCGTAGACAGGAAAGGTTCCGAGAACCAAGTGGCCGATCACCTATCCAGGCTGGAGGAGGGAATGGCGAGCACACCTACGACTCTGATCAACGATTCCTTCCCTGATGAGCAACTGTTCGCTGTGGAGGTAGCCGCGCCTTGGTATGCCGACTATGTGAACTACATAGTCGCAAATATTTTTCCTCCGGACATGACAAGCCAACAGCGAAAAAGGTTCATCCATGACGTTAAATTCTATATGTGGGATGAACCTTTGCTTTTTCGGAAATGTGCAGACCAGGTAATTCGACGTTGTGTTCCAGAGGAAGAAATCAGGCCGATCCTTGAGCAATGCCATGCCGCCCCGTACGGTGGACATTTCGGTGGTCAGAAAACCGCAGCAAAGGTCTTACAATCAGGTTTCTACTGGCCCTCATTATTTAAGGATGCTCACACTTTTGTAGCACAGTGCGATCGCTGCCAAAGGGTAGGAAATATTTCACGTCGTGATGAAATGCCCTTAAATAACATTCTAGAAGTCGAAATGTTCGATGTGTGGGGGATAGATTTTATGGGGCCCTTTGTTGATTCCTTAAAGAACAAATACATTTTAGTGGCTGTTGATTATGTGTCCAAATGGGTAGAAGCTGTCGCGTTACCCACTAACGATGCTCGTGGAGTTTTGAAATTTCTTAGACAGATTTTCACGCGGTTCGGAACACCACGAGCCATCATCAGTGACGGTGGAGCTCATTTCTGCAACAACAAGTTCACTACACTGATGCGGAAATATGGAATCAAGCATAAGGTGGCGTTGCCCTACCATCCTCAGACATGAGGCCAAGTAGAAGTGTCCAACCGCGAAATCAAGAGGATCCTGGAGAAAACGGTAAGTGCTAATCGAAAAGATTGGTCCACCAAACTTGACGATGCACTATGGGCATACAGGACGGCCTTCAAGACCCCGATTGGGACATCGCCGTACAAGCTAGTATATGGAAAAGCCTGTCATCTGCCGGTGGAGCTAGAGCACAAGGCTTATTCGGTTCAAAAGCTTAACCTGGACCCAAGCATAGCAGGAGAGCAGCGATTAATGCAGCTGAATGAAATGGAGGAATTCCGGAGAGATGCATATGAGAATGCCCGCATTTACAAAGAGAAGACCAAGGCGTGGCATGATCGTCGACTTAAAGAGCGTAAATTCTCCCCTGGTCAGTTAGTACTTTTATTCAATTCACGGCTTCGGTTGTTTCCAGGGAAACTCAAATCGCGCTGGTCAGGGCCTTTCGAAATTACCCAGGTACTACCATTCGGTGTTCTCGAATTAGTAGGTACTGACTCTTCTGACAGGTTCAAGGTGAATGCAAGTCGCGTCAAGCCATACTTTGGAGGTGTTGTCCACCGGGATCCACTAATGATGAAAGACACGTAAAGGACCAAAGCGTCAGGCTGACGACGTTAAATCAAGCGCTGCTCGGGAGGCAACCCGAGTCAAATTTTATTTCCTTTTCTTGGTTAATTTGTTTTATTTTAGTTTTTGAGTTTGAATTTGGCTAAATTTTCTAGGGAGCAGAAATTATGGAGCAATAAGATCACGGGACCGGTGCAGCTGAAAGGAGAAGTCAGACATAATGGTGCAGCTGCACCATTAGTTAGAGCAGCTGCATGGGGGACGAAGGAAGACCGTCTGACACGGCGGTGCAGCTGCACCGTCCAGGTCATGCAGCTGCACGACTCATCTAGAAGGACAAGTATCGACAGGGGAAGATGTCTGCCAGGTCGTTGCAGCTGCAACGCCCCCCTCGTGCAGCTGCATGAGACCCTCAGTCAGAGTCAAGTCACCAACAGCGAGCTTCGGGCAGCTGCAGCCAATCATCTTGCAGCTGCATGACCAGGGGGGCGAACAAGGGCGATCATCAGACGACACCTTGCAGCTGCAACCACTCTCGCTTGCAGCTGCATCCATCTGTATGGGGGCCATCAGACCGAAGCATGCAGCAGCACACCAGTCTCCATGCAGCTGCACGCTTATAAGAAGACAACGAAGGGGGCTGTCTGACAGGTCGTTGCAGCTGCAACGACCTCTCGTGCAGCTGCACGAGGCCCCCAGAAACTCAGTACAGATCATCCGACAGGGTCGTGCAGCTGCACGACCCGACCGGTGCAGCTGCACCGGTTCAGATCTTCGAAAAATAAAAGAGGGGTCGACCGCCCCAAACCCTAAAATCATTTTTTTCTCTCTCACTTGCAGGTCTTCTCTCCCAGACGCCCCCACCACCTCTGGTGCCTGACGGTTCTGCCGATTTCCGTCGTCCACAACCTTCCCCGGTGTAAGTATCGGTTCCTACATCTCGAGCTCAAGCGCCCCTATCCAAATCTTTTCGTTCGGACCCCAGGTGCGTTTTTCTCCGTCGCTTCTCCGGCAATTAGTTGATCTTAGTTGTTAGATTAGGAAGTGCGTAGGTGGAGATTTGGTTAGATGGCTCCTAAGAGGCAGAAAACCGGTGCCGGGTCTTCCTCGGGGCACACCGAGGACGATAGAATTAGGGAAGCGGCAATGACCCGCTCTATCATTGAGGAGCGCGGGATCAACGCTAATGAGCGGTATCTCGAAAGCTTCCAGTACATAATTGATAAGCAAGGATGGGTAGAGTTTTCCTGGGAACTGGCTCCGGCTAGTATACCTTTGGTTAGGGAATTCTATGCGAATGCGCATACCTATGACCCGAACGGTGAAACAATTCGGGTCAAGAATAAGAAAGTGGTATTTAGCCCGGACGCAATTGCGTTGCTTTATAACTTGCCCCGTTATGAAACTGATGGCTGGAATGCGTATTTCGCCGAATCCTTTGATGCCCAAGCAATATTAGAGACATTAACTAGGGACCGGGCAGGAGCACGTTGGATATTGTCGACATCAAACGAACCCATTGCACTCCAGGGTTCAGATCTCCATGCGACGGCGAAGATGTGGCAACTCTTCGTCTCCGCACGACTTATCCCAGGAACCAACGTCTCCCGTTTAACTAAGGAAAGGGCGGCGTTGATATACTGCATATTGCAGTTGAAACAGATTGATGTAGGGGTAGTAATTAACGGTATGATTCATCGCTGCCTTCGTGAACTTAATCTTGGATTATGGTTTCCCACCATAATCACTGAGTTGTGTAGACAGGCAGGGATTAGGGTGGACCCTAAGGAGGGGCTGCTCCAACCTCAAAAATCGCTCAACAATGCATCATGGCTCAGGATCCAGCACGAGATCACGGTCAAGGAGAAACGCGATGGGGGTATAGTCCCTGTTCAATCTGCTACTGGAAGGGAACCATCCCAACCCGACCCGACTCCGGTACCGCGGTTTCCCTCTGAGGAAGAACGTTGGGCTCAGATGACGACGTTCATGCAATCCACGATGGACTTCCAGCAGCGCGCCTTGGCATTTCAGCAGAGTTCCCTGGATTTTCAAGCGCGTTCGCTAGCTTACCAGCAACATACCATGGACAACCAGAGGTATCAAATGGACTGTCTCCGTCACCTCGGTGTTTCTCATGGCGTGGATTTCTCTTCGTTTCAGCAGCCGGTTTTTCACTATCCCCCTCCTACGGAAGACGCAGCGGATGATCCTATCTCTGAGGATGAGCAGCCCGGCGACGATTGATCAGGGAGCACTATTTCCCTTTTTGCATTTTGTTTCGAATTTTTACTACGGCGTATGTTTGCACCGAGGTCGCTGCAATGTTTAGGTTTGGGGGTGTGGTGTTTGTCTGCTGGTGCAAGTTTTGATTGTGTTAGGCTCCTTTATGCTTGTTAGAAATTTTGTTTAGTTTGTTTTCGTTTTTGATCATTTTTAGGTACGTAAAAAAAAAAAAAATTTCATGTCGAACCTCCTCATGTAGCCTTAGGAATTTGAGAGCGAAGAGTCTGACTCTAGGATGATGCCTTGAGGTAGAGCACACCTAAGGAAGAGAAGGAGGTTGTTCTAAGTTAGCGTGTGGAATTTGAATAAGTAAAAAGAGAAATACTCAGTAGGGAGCATGATTAACAGTGAGAGCTTTACACCTTCCTTGAAAGTATAGCCACTGGGATAAGTAGGGGATCTTAAACCAACTCTTGAAGCTAGCTCTGACCTTTGTAAAAAAAAAGAGAAAGAAAACGGTTGCCAAGGCTCTGAGCACCACTATCCAGGCTAGAAAGTGTGAAAAATTGAAAAAGAAGCAACGATTAGTGAGTAATGAAAAGATAAGGCCTGGATATGTGCTTGTGGTGTGAGTCTTCCTTGCGGCTCGAGTTTTCGTCCTAGGGGTGCTTTATCACCTAGTGCCTTGGTCCAACTGGACCGGGAGACACTGACTGAGAACTCGCTACACGGGCATTTGCGGGAATTGATTAGCATTTAGAGTCGTGCAATCGAGGAGAAAAAAAAAATGAAACAAGAATGATTGAGTAGAAGGTTCATGAGTAGGTGGAAGGAGGCGGCAAGAGGTAAGTCCCTGAAAATTCCTCGGTGGCTATGAAAGATTCAATGGTGTGTGGTAATCATTGTGAAAGGGTAACCTACTGGGATGAGTTTTAAAGCAAAGTGTTAATAGCACACGCTAGCGGTGAATAGACTCTGACTCTGAATGAAGTGTGCGACCTCATCTGAGGGTGTTTAAGGACAATTTGCAATCAAAAGACTAAGGTGGTCTGAGGAGTGACGTTGAGTCTTGTGTTTGCTTTGCCTTGGTATGTTTTATTTTGTTTTGCTCGAGGACTAGCAAAGATTAGGTTTGGGGGTGTGATAACTCTAGTAAAATAGAGTTATATGATCACATTTAGGCTTAATTCTAGTTAGTTTCGAGAATTTTAATTGTTATTGTTTGCCAATTGAGCTGTAAATTGTCATTCATCACGTTTGCTTTGTGATCGTAGGAAGTAAATGAAGGCATGACGGAAAACAAAGCAAAAGGGTGAAGGATGAAGAGGAATAGAAGGCGGAGGGCACGGTGCAGCTGCAACCAATCTTCTTGCAGCTGCGCAAGTGAAGCAGAAGGACGACAGACAGGCTCGTGCAGCTGCAACTCCAAGCTCGTGCAGCTGCACGACGAGAGGAGGAATCGATCAAGGACATCAGACTGGTCGTTGCAGTTGCAACGCCAGTCCCGTGCAGCTGCACGAGTGCGACAGGGCAGATATGAAAACAGCTTCAGAGAGATCATTGCAACTGCAACGAATTCATCTTGCAGCTGCAAGACATAATATTGCCCGAAAATTAGATTTTATTTTTTAGATTTGCTTTAGGTATAAAAAGATTGGATTCTAGGTTTTCGTTCGGAGGGAGGTGGCCTTCTCTCTCTTGCCCTTCTGACTTTAGTTTTGGCACTCGACGACGGCTAGGAACAAGGAGACGAAGACGTTGATGGAGACTTCGACGATCTTTCTTTTCTCTTTGCTTTTTGTTTCGTTTGCGATGTCGAACTAAACATCTTTTTTCTAGGATGATGATGAACCGACTCGTGTAGTTGGTTATCCACTTTTTCGGAATCAATTCAAGAAGATTTATCGTTTACTTGTGTTTCTTCTGTGTTTAATGCTTACCTATCGGGTTGATCCCCGGTTTGTATGAACTCTTAGTCTTAAGTGAACTCGAGAGAGACTTAAGATTAGAAGAGGGGAAACATAACTTAGGTTATGGCCGAGAGATTGGCTTAACTAAGAGGAGTATAGAGATATACACTCGTAGGTAACCGAGAGAACAATTGGATCTCAAGGAATTCTGATTATTCGTGATTCGCTATAGAAATATAGGTTTACGGGTGATTAGTAATTCACAGTTACAGCCTCGAGAGAGGTGTAGCGATTGTTAGGGAATTGTGGTTAGTAAACGGTAAAACGGATTGAATTGAGAAAGAGATAGTGCGATAATCTACGAATCGATAGGAGATTCGGAGTCCTAGGCCTTTATTATTTGAATTACAACCTTGCTTCCATTTTTCTTGCGATTTACTTTCTTGCACCCAACCTTTCATTACTCAACCTTCTTGACTAGAATTTGAACTCAATAATTGACTATTGGCAGTAGATTCTGTCTAATCAGTCCTCGTGGGAACGATCTTTCTCATCACTTTATTACTTGGCGCGACCCGTATACTTGCGTGTGCGTTTTAGCGAACACTGTTACTCTGGCGAGTATGTGGCTTCGTATGTCCTGACACAACTTACAGTTTCTGACTAGTTTCCTGAAAGTGGATCTCCCTTGTAAAATGCAGGACTTCTGTCAGATCCCACTGCTCCCTCTTCTTTTGGAGCTTGGTTGCGTCACTCCAGTTCCCGGCACTTTGGCGCTTTGTTCTTTGTCGTTACAGATTCTTGGCTCTTCCTGGGTGTTGCAGGATTGACTGTTGTGCAAGCTTCTCAGGTGAACTGCCCGATCCCATGATTACGTGTTCTTACAATGATCTTTTTTTTTGGAAACAAGGTAATTACTCTTGGGCATCATATCTTCGATCTTGGCAGATCTCTCGCAAAATATCACGGCAAATGAGAAGGAACATGCAGTGCGCTATAGCTACCTGAGAGGCCCTGACGGCCGGTTCCGCAATATGTATGATCGTGGATGTAGAAAAAACTGCTTCGACTTCTTGATTTATGGCTATAGCGTTGATGGCGAGTACATCAATGATTTAACTGATCCTGAGGGTATTGGGATGACGGATATGACTCTTCCGAGGACTCTTCCGGAACTCTGTCGAGCCTATTCATTCCAGGGGTGACACAGTTTGCTGCCATGTGTAAGTACACAGTGGATATCATGTACAGAGACAACACGAGAGAATGTTTTCTCGGCTGTCTTAACTGCAGAACTTCATGTTCATGATTATCCTGCGAGTGTTGTTTCTGCAGCTCAGAAATCAACAGTTTTACAATAAAAAAGATATAATTCCACATTATTCAGAAGGTTTACATAATGAACCCAAAAGAATTGACTGAACATTGACAACTCACAATCCCAGAAAACACCATCTCAATGCTTCAGTTATCTGTAATTTCCCAAAAAAACTATCTGGGATCAACATGCATATCCAAAACACTGACAGACGTCAAAGACCTGTAAACAACTATGCACTTTTTTTGAATTAATTTTCTAAACTAAATACAACATCCCACACACAAAATTGAAAAGGTAAATATGTCAGCTATGATCTGACCAGGACATAGACAACTGCTACCCCCTTCCCATGAAGAAAGTGGCATGTTTCTGCTAAATGCAGAAACCGAAACACCAAGCCAGGTGATCCATGTCCACAAAGTGACAACATGAGACAAAGCAAAGCAAAACTATCCTGCAAACAAGTAGTCAGTTCACTGTCAGCAACCAGGGAGGAAAGCATATTTTAGTAATACAAAGAGTTAGGACAAAAGGCTATTAACTCAAACCTCCCGACTGGTTTGGAGGCGGTTCATTCAAGAATTCTCTATATGAACAAGTCCAGATGTCCGGCGCCGGAAAAATGGCTCTAGTCGAAACGAGGGAACACCTCTCTGCCACTTCTGGGCTTCATGCATCTCATTCCTTGTTTGTATAATATCATCAAGCTTGAAACCCACACCTATTACAAAGAAAAAGGATTGGTATTTCCAAGACTACGCATGACAGCAATAGAAAGATCAATCATACAATACCTTCAACTGAAGTTTTATTTGAACAGTGGTTTTTAACCATGATGGCTATATCAGCTTGGGATATTCCTGCAAGTTTAAACTTCTCGACTGCAATTTCAAGACATTCATTCCACGCAGGTAATCCTAACTTAGATTCTAGGATAGAGCGTTCATAGAGCATCCTGCCCCACAGCAGGTTTATCTGTGACCTCAATTTTGCTGTTCTCTCAGAAGCTTCATCTGGGGTCATATCATTGAATAATCCATCCAAGCCTAACTTTTCAAGATGAACCTCACAGCTGTCCAGTTTTGACTGGTTTCTCTGCCATTGTCCTTCTGCTTGTTCGCATATCTGCATCCCCTTCTCCATGTTCTCCTCAGCACTGTTATAAAGGTAGAGAACCTCAACAGAAGGCCATGTTTCCAAGTTGACTCTATTGCCGACAGCATGATACCACATAAGTTTAGCCTGCTCAAATTGCTCCTGTCCAATTGCAAGATAGGCTTCAAAGAAGTCTGGTTTGATCTTCAATGCTTCTCCGTATCTTCTACCAGCAATCTTGTACTCTTCCAGGGCCCACACGAACGCATTTTTAATTTTCTCGAGTATCACATGCTCGGAAGCATGTTCAGATAGGTAGACCCCCTTCCTTGCTCTGGACATATGAACATTCCCCCAATTGAACAATGCTACAGCCGCCATCTCTTGAAATTTATCAGCTGCTACACCAAAGATGTTCTGTGCTTCTTCACTTGTCACGGTTTCCTCCATGGCCTCTGAATAAAGCTTCATCCCGAGCTCTTGAAGATCCAAATACTCATCTGAATCCAAACCTACACAGTTTTTGAACAGCTGAGCAAAGTGGATTATCCAATCATCTATGCATGTTAACTGATTTTTCTGCTGTTGGAATAGTTTCTCCTGTGTAGTATTGGAATCGATGTCATCCTCCTTGTATGAGAGCTTAGCCATGAAGGGATCCTGCTCAGGGGAGACTTCAACTACATATAGCCTGAGAGAACCATGGGAATCTGCCGCTGCCTCCGCCCATCTTAATTCTTCATCAGAAGTAATCGTCACCAAATCACCTTCTGGATCTCTGTACTTGATAAGAACAGCTTGTGAATTAGGGAACCGGTCACGTATAACTTCGCGTACCTGTAGGAGACTGCAGGAAACTGGTAGCTCTGCCCATCTTATGTCCTCTCCAAAAATAAGCTTGACATTCCTCTTTGGGGCTTCAGCTACATTCACAATTTTCTCTTCCACAACTACCTTGTCTTCAGGCTTCTTATATTTATTTTCATCCTCTTCTTGACTGAGCTCTCTCTTTGGTCCAACCTCCTTTTCCTGGACTTTATTAACATCTCCAGTCGCTGTTTCGAATTTTTCCAGCGGCTTTTTCACCTCTATACGACTCCTTTTACTCTTCTTCTTCTTCTCTTTAACCACCTTTGCCAGCGATGAAGTAGGAGGCTCAACATAGTCATGCGGCAACTCAATTGTTGCATTGTTCCCAGATAACACTCTTTTGGATATAGCATCCTTCACCCTATCAGCAATTTCCAGTGCCATAACATTGTTCGGTTCCATATTCAAAACCGTTGAAGCATCACGGAGAGCTAAATCAAGTCGATTCATAGCCTCGTAGCATCTAGCCCTCTTCAGTAGAGCTTTAGAATATTTGGGTGTTACTTCAAGGGCCAAGTTACACTCGTTTATCGCACGGGGGTACTCGTCCAGTCCCATTTGCATGTAACAGGCAGCCATATTGCTTCTCAAGTATGATACGTCAATATGAACCCTAGGAAGCAATTTGATCGCCTTCTCGTACATCATCATGGCTCCTTCGTAATCTCTCTTCTGGAACAACCTATTCCCTTCTTCCTTCAATTCATGGGACATCGCAATGAAAACGGCCGTGTCCTTATCGTACGCCTTGAGGCTACTATCCCTGGCTTTCTCCCCCGACACACGCCCCCTCCCGACTTGTTCTTCCTCCCAACATGTTTCCCCATCGCTCCTACAACTCCTAATAACCACCAGACCCCGCAACTCCCACACAGCAAGAAGCTCGCAGATTAATCAGCCAATAACCCTCTCAAATACGCCCACAGATCTCAATAAATCGCCAACCAAGCAACCCGAATGCAATCAGTCGTTACCCGACCCGATTCTCAGCTCAGAACGCGCATCAACTAGAATGAGATTCGACAAAACACATCCACGCAGATTCCCAAAGCCAAAAGCTCCCCCTTTACCCCCTCCCCTCCACAAGAGGGCCGACAGAAGAAACGAGATCTGCAGGCGCTTCAAAATTTGTGAGGGGGGTATGATTACAGAGTTGGGATCTTTGCCCCACAAAATGGTCGAGATCGAAGCTGGGGCAGACAGAGAGAGAGAGGCAGAGGGTTGCAGGAGAAAACGGAACCTACGACTACGACAAGTGTTCGGTTGGCCGTTCGTTTCTGTTTTTTCTTTGTAATGTCGAAAATTAATATCGACAATAATTAGCAATAAATGACAGCTGGTTCTAAGGATTCCTTTGAGGTCAGGTTGATAAAAAAGGCTACTACCCACACACGAGGAAGTTTGTTCAAGTTGATAATCGTCTGCAATTCATATCAAACTCACGCTTCGTTCGTGTATCCGTTCTCTTAAATATAGGGACATAGCAGAAAGTGGGCATGAGAGTACTACCCTAGATACTCACCGAGAAATCCAAGAAGCGAAGAGAGGAGGGCTTGACGTGCCGTTGAAAAGCGCACCAAAACAACAATCTTCGATGTTAAGAAGACAAAAGAATCAAGCGAAAGTGATCTTGCGTCTAACTCGCCGAGCGACGACAACCTGATCCAATCCGGGACTCCACCCGAGGCGTAAGAAGTTGCAAGCAACGTTCTCATGCTACCAGCTGAGTTCGCCAAAAAGGAAAGTGGTCTGATGGAAGGTAGGCTACCTCTACCCTTCAATCTTAATACCTCAATAGATATACCTCGGAACTTTCCGAGTAGGTGGTTTGAATTCAAACCTCGGAGGAGGCAATAGAAGGGAGATGAAGGGAGCGGCTGCAATAGAACGAGCTCCCTCTCGTCTTGTTTCACCTTAAGAACGAGAGCCTCGCGCCGCTCACCCCACGAACGCTAGAAGGACTGCCGAAAGAGGGAAACCAGGACTGGCAGCTCCGGACGACCGGCGCTCGCTTGATCAATCTCGGCCAACACATACAACAGCTGGTTGAAGTCCTCCTCAGAGATAACCTCGTGTTCGAGGAGGACGGTGGCCGAAGCGATTAAAGAATGCAAAGGCTACCACAAAGACACCTGGTTCAGACAATAATCCAGGGAAGAGATAAGCGATACGAGTCTCTGAATACTCACCAAGGGAGCATGTACTTGCGGGCCTTGGGGGGCTGCCATCGCTTCGCTGAGGGGGGCTCCTGTCGCCTCATCCCTACGCATCTCTCCCACTTCGCTCGAGGAGGGCTCCACCGTCCGATCCAGGGAGGCCTCTGTCGCCTGACCCCGAAGAACACCTGTCGCCTCACCTGGAAGCTCCCGAGCGACGACAACAATACCTGAGGAGGCCCCGCCCTCGAGACTCAGAGAAGGCAAAACCCCACATTAAACTTCACTGGGGGGCTTCCCCGACTCTGGCTTGGCCGAGCAACCTCCGCCGCCTAGCTATGAGGAGATAGGGACGTCATCAGAGGCATCATCTACATCAATAGGGCAAAAAGCGGCAGCACCTTGACAGAGGAAAAGCGTGTCAAGGTTAAGACTTCTACCAGGAAGTAGAACTTAGGCTAAAAGCAATTCCTGACATAGTCTCGGGTGACACCTGCTCGATGGAACGGTCAGAAGGAATGCTCGGCAACAACGGAGGAACATACCTGTGAGATGTCTTCCTTTTTAGTCGGGCTCCTTGTGATGATGAACCCACACGGGAAGACCTCACCTTCTTAACACCTATCACAAACAAAAGATCGGTTTATCGCCTGGATACTGATTTAGTAGAAGTCGAACTGGTCTAACATACCTGAAGGAAGCGTGTTGTCGCCTGACGACCGTTTCCTAGAAGATGCTTAGTCTGTGATAAGAAGCGCTGGAGGAGGGGACATCTTCTCTTCCTCAACCAACCTTTTCAAATGAAAGGTGGCCTCCAATCGCTCCCAAATCTGGAACCAAGCAATGGAGAAGTCTGCAGACCGACCACCTAAAGGTATAGGTTGAACCTTAACGGAGGAGAGATACGGTTCCTGACTTTGTTCAGTAACCCCGGACTCCAAAAGGAATGTGACGCGCTTGTCCAAGGCCTGATTCCTGGATTGAAAGAACGGGATGCCTAGACACTGCACATAGCCTAATTGACGGACGCAGAGTTGAGAATTATACACCTCAAAGATTAACCCTCAGTGTCTACGGCTACCAAGTCCCTAGTGCAGAAAGCCGGGAGAAAGCGCCCAATCGCCCCCAGGCGCCAGTTATCCCACTCCTCAGAGAAAGGGCGCCGGGAGATTACTGCCCCCGCACCACTACATCCATTTGGTAAGGCCTGGATGTAACCAACAATGTTGAAGGAACCCTGGTACTGGGACAAACCTGCTGCGATGACCTCATCATGAGTGAGCATGGGATCAGGGTAGCAAGTGAACCCAGGGAAGTATAAGACGATCCACAAGTACATAATCTACAGAGGGCCATTCGCCTGACAGCTAGGAAAATTGGCTGGGTCACTGGTTGCCTGATAAAGCCAATGATAGATAAGACACAACAAAAAGGGGGCAAAGGCTATAGGTTCGGGCTAGTCCGCATTGGCAGCCACGACAAGGCTAGTGGCTATCCCAACCATAAACTGACCAGGGCATTTTCCTCGATTGCAGAAGATGAACTTGGACAATCACTCCAAATAGAACTTAAACTCCTCCTGGAGGCCCCACTTGTCATCCTTGACATGACCCTCGGCGATTTTGCTAACTCGCTCCAAAGGGTTGAACTTTAAGTCGTCTCGCTCGTTGTCGAAATGAAGGGAGCTCCAGAGAGACTGCAACCAGTCAAGAAACCAACGTCCTCCAAGGTGACCGACATCGATCCCTTTGGGAAATAAAAGCACTTGACGACGGGGTTCCAAAACGAAAGGAACCCAGTAAGCACAGAAAGGTTGGGCTCAACCGGGCAGTGACAGACTTGGATCAACGTTCTGATCCCCATCGCTTCCCACACGGCGCCTGCCCTCTCCATCCACTCGAAAACCCAATCTCGAATGGCTTTGTTCCGGGGAATAGGGAAACAACGAAGGCTCGCTTGAATAGACGGCCCCCATCCTGATGGGTCAAATCGACGACGGGAGAACACTGCATGCAACCTGCTGGTGTAAAGGAAAGAATCGTGCGAGTTGGTGACGTACGGACCAAGGGTTTGTTAGTCCGGGATGGAAATACCAAACTCCGATTGTGCCTCAACACAAAGAAGGACATGAGATTGTTTGGACTTGGTAAATACATGTTGAAACTCGGCAGCGTAACCGACTAGACGAAACGGAGAGTCCGAAGATGACGAGGATGAAGTATCAGAGTCCATGGGAACCGGAGAATGAGGGTTTCTGAGAATCTGAAAAGACAAGAAGTAGAAGTGTTTCTGAGTTTGTGAGAGGGAAACCATGACCCCTCAAGGGCTTTATAACCCCGAAAACCGACAAAGGACTAGACTCAAGTGAAACGTTGCTTGGTGTACAATGCCCAATAGATACGTCGCATCGCTTATAAAGGGGCGACATTCAAAACATCGTCTCATTTGGAAACTGATGACGATTCAGATTTCATAAGTGGGTAAGCGAAGAGGTTCAAAATACACATCTATTCTCATTCAAATCTGTTTCATTACATGGGTTTGATTGATAATAAATATACAATAAACGAAACGCAAATGACTCAGTAGATGACATTTCTGATCATTAGGAAATACTCTATTAAGATTCGTACAACTTCAAGGGTTTATCCACAGGAACCAGGCAGACACTAGGCTCTTCCCTGTGATGAAGAAAACCCTATAAGCTTCTCAGGAGAGTCAAAGGACGGCTAATCCGATTCTTCCCTCAGACGGAAGGAATATATGACTCTAGTACCTTGAGGAGCATGCAGCAGAACGAGGGAGGCCTGACCCTTAACAGGATCTCGGGGACAAGCAACCCCATGGAGTTCAGGGACCAGGGGTCTGGTCGGATCTCCCTAAAGCTGCAAACAAATTGAAGATGGGGGGCTCCTTCGTGGTTTCTCACCAAATCTCGACAGCTTGCGCCCTATGGAACGACAAAGGCGTGCCCAAGTGAACACCGCTCAGAGTACTGCGCCGAGAGCCTGCGCAGAGCCTTTCCTCTACGAAAAGAAGCAAGGTGGAGGATTTGAGCACCTTCTGCACATGGTGCGGAGCCACCCCGACAACATTTGAGCAACACAACCTGAAATAATGCATCAGATTGTGGCTCGACTTGTCTCCCTTCCTTGATGGAATAAAAAGAAGGAAGGAGGCCACCCGCGTAAGGTGATGGACATAGGCTCGCAAGCAAGCTAAGGTGATGGACATAGTCCCTGGGCGAGTTTTTGAGAGGAAGGAATGAGATTCATGGCTTGGTTACTTTCAGAAGCAATGTTTGCGATTTGGAAGACGAACCGAGCACCGCCTTTTATAGTGAAATCAAGAAGGGCAAAGGACCCTGATAGGAGATATCATGGCAGAGATTTCGGGGATTTCAACAGTTACCCTAGGAAATCTTAACCGATACGCTTAGAGGATATCGACGGTCAGGGATTTATTACTCGCCTGCACACGTTACCGAGGTGCAGGGGAATGATTACGTAGTCCTTTTCAAGGCGAGACAGATCACTCAGTCTGCCTTGAGGGGGGCTTATATATTTAACAACAGAAATTATGGGGTACATTTCTTGGTCTTATCTGTTGATCAACGGTTCAAAACGCATGCCCACAGGATGGGAATCCAGTAAGGAGGTGGCAACGGAAACACACCAGGCGAATGCTTACTGGGCGAAGCAGCCACCAAACGACAGGGATAACAGGTGACGGGCGACAAGGAACAGCGCAAGCTACAAGCGACAGTTGGTTGATCGAGCGAAGAAATTCTATGGGGAAGGCCAATGGGCGACACGATCGATCAACTTAGCTGTTAAGGAAGACTCCAGAAGATCTCAGGATTCGGAAGGAGATTGTTGCCAAGATACCTCATATGAAAAGGAAATATTCCATGGAGACTGGCAGCAAAGGAAGCGTAATATATGTGCAATATTTCTTTACCGTATATACGTAGGTTTAGCTTAGTATAAATACTTGTTTTTAGGCATTGTACAAAACTCCTATTTACAGACGGACATATTGTCAATTTATCTTTTCAAGCATTTCAGCGTTCAAGCTCTCTTTATGCTCCTGCATTCTTGCTCACTTCCGAAGGCATCGTCGATAGCATCCGTAAGTGTTTCCGCTTAAGGCTGCCCATCCGCTATCTTCCCTCTTTTCATTCATTTCATACGGCGACCAAACATTCAACGAATCCTCTGGATACCAGTTGTCCGTAGTGTCAGAGATTTCCGACGTATTTGGATCTGACTTATTCGCGGTCACTTCCGGAGCGAACATACTGCACCCAACCATCATTCCGAACAGACTCTGTCCCTTTCAGCAAATGTCACTTTCCACTGCCGTGGCGGGCACCCTGTCTGTTTTGTCCTCGCATCAAGGCCATCGCCTTCTTAAATTCCTCCCAGTCAAATTTCTCCGTTAAATGAGCGCATGATAGTACAAGTGAGATCAAACCAAACACAATATTGAAGCTTGAATCCGGTATGCGGTGAAGAAGATGTACCTGGTGCAAAAGATGGAAGAAAGAATCGACGGCCTTGTAATAAATCAATGTTGAAAGACGGACTGCGACTAAACAAGAGGCAGCCTTACTCGGGAAAGATGAGTCCATCGCCATTCATGTCAGAAAGCATAAAAAAGTCGGACGGAGGGCAGTATAAGTCACCGGGCACTCCCTCGCCCCTTAGGGATTCTTTCCTTATTCGATCCGATCCCGATTGAGGGAACACTAGAACTACAGCCTTCGTCAAGTCAGCCGGGGTCATCAGGGCCCCCCCTGAAGGTGGTCTGACCATCGCAAAGTTCTCAAAAACCTTCATTTCCCCACCATAAACCATATGAGAGTCCTTGGCATGCTAAGGGCGTTTTAAGATCATTATTTCTTACAACTTCGATACTCAAAGCTTCTGAACTATCACATAACGGAGGTACCTTCTCCAGGGGGCTCGGGAGCCAGATTCGCTTCTCGTAATTGAAGAAGATTCTTCTCCTATATGAATCTGAATCCGCAAGAGCGTCTGACACGTCACAGTCAAATAATCAAACGTTCCTAATCTTGGGAACCGTTGGAGCCATTATTCGATCTAACACGTTATTGTCAATACTGAGCGAGGCATCGGACATTTTACGAACTAAGTATCTCGAATCTCTTCCACCGAATAGAAAAGTTGATCTCTTCATTACCCGGGCAACTACAGATGACTCATTGTTTTCTTATCGCCATTCTTACCTGTGTGCCGAATACAAGTATTGTCGTTAAGTAGGGAACGGTTCGCAACTTTGGTGGCTTTCCAGGACGCGGCAAATGAACCGGTTACATTTCATCAGACAACAACGAAGAAGAAACATAGAAGAAACGGAAAATGCGATGCAATTAACCAAAAGCTGTGATCAAAGAACTCAGCATCTAACCTGAGTCTTGTCGGGAAAATCAGTTGTTGCAGTTTTTACCAAGCAAGAGGTGTCTCGTTATGGTCGATGTGGGAGATCCTAAATTCCAGAACAATTTCAAAAGAACTCCCTTGTTTTGACTAAATCCCAGATCCTGGTTTCTCCAGGAATCATCACCAAACATCATGTGCTCTTTGATTTCAATAAAGGACTGGCCTGGTCCCCATGATCATCCCCCCACAAAATGTTAATGACTTCTCCTACCTTCCCCCCCTCAACCCCACAAAATTAAATCATATGAAAGTGATGATTCCATCCCCTTCCCCTCCATATTCAAACCCCAGAAATATGAACATTTTGGAAAATTGAGTAATCTGGATATGGACCCAACACCCAATTCTTCTTCAAGAGGCAACAACTGTCAGTCAGTCAGCAAGCCTCATCTAATTGTTGTGCAATTTATGACTACGGGTATTTATGATCCTGAGAAAGTGGGTAACTAAAATTGAAAAGATCCAACCTTTTATTATTATTATTATTACCGAACTCCTGATCAATTTGATCTTTTTGCCAACTTGGGTCTGGCTTAATTCATTCACTTTTTTATGGAACATGCCCATTTGGGAGATTGAAGCTGGCCCCCTCCTCCCACAACTAATACTAACTGACCCATTTATTGGTTCTGCAATGCCCCCTGATTTATTTGAAGGGCTTAATCCTCAGCAACATGAGCATATGAGTCCACTTCCAGACCTTCTTCCTCTTCCTCGGCCATCGCGGCTGACTCAGTCCATGGACTGGTGGTTCTCCTGGCTGTCCAAGACCAGCCTCGAGCCGGTTCTCGTTTACAAGTATGGCATCGTTCTCGCGCGTAATGAGCTCCAGGCTGAAGACATATCCTACTTCAACCACGAGTTCCTCTGGAGCATGGGGATTGCTGTCGCGAAGCACCGCCTGGAAATCATCAAGCTCGCCAGGAAGGAAAAGGGCTGTGGTTCTGCTGCTACAGGGAACGCGGGGCCGCTGTCTGGCTTCGTTGCTGCGATAAGCAGGACCAAGAAGTCCTTCGGGAGGTACATTGCAAGGCTAGTTTATCACGAAGGGGCAGGGATCAAGGGCTCCTCGAAGGACCCGGGGAAGCTTCAGGGAAAGCACAAGGACGATATCGCGGAGTTTGAGAAGAGAAGGAATCTCGCATTCTCTGGCCCTATGGTGGACTCCAGGGTGCAGGACAGGCACCTGCTGGCCAACGCCAAACCCAGAAACTCAACGTGGTCAGGGCCTCTGTACCCCCTCCCGAAGAGCCCGTATCAGCCAGGGAATTGGTACCCCGTTGGGAGTCCGAAATTTCTCGGCCGATGCAGGAGTCCGAGGTTGTCGGGACCTCTGGACAGGGCGACTAATAGCCCGAAGTTCGTGTATGGGGCCCAATCGGCCGACTACGACCTCGATGATCAATCGCCTTGGGCTCAGCTGTTTCATGACATGAAACCCACATGAAAAACAAAAACAGCGTGAGAGAGCTCGTTCATGGTGTCATCGTCTTCCGAATGAAAAATGCCTGAAATTGTGTGTGAGTGTACTCGAGAATCCAACGTGCGTTTGTGGGTGTAATTCGATATTTACTTCAGTTATACCTTCTGTGTCGCATTATAACACCCCCCCCCCCCCCCCAAAAAAAAAATGGAAAAGCCCGATTAGGACAAAAGGCGCAGATTATGATGGGGTTATTTGGGCTGACATTTATGGGCCCATTGTGGGCTCAAATAAGCCCATGTTAGAAAAATGATCACAAGGAATTCTAAAATTTTGGGACAGAGTCATTAACACTTGTGAAATTATTAAGTAAGATTAAAATGAAGACCTAAGACCAAAATGATTTAAGTCGAATTTATTTATATATTTTTTGTACAATATTTGTCTTTTAACAAAGTTTAAAACTTTGATATGGTAAAGCCATGTGGATGGAAGTCCTTCATACAGGAAGAGGCCGGAGATGACAGGAATTCACCCCCCCCCCCCCCCTTTTTTCTTAATATTCACGTATGTTGTTCCCCCCCTCCTCCCCTGTCCTCATCTCTGAGAGGGCGGAGGAGAGGGACATTTGACATCATGACACTTGCCCCAGAAACATCTCACGTGGGGGTTGCTGCCAAAAACTCTCTTCTACAAAGAAATGGAGGAAGAAGGGAGGGGACGACATCATCAGCAGCAACAACGATCAGCTGGTATTGATTGTTGTAATATCTTTTCTTTCTAATATAGAGGACAAAGGGTCGAATTTAAGGCTTTTGGCTCCCTGTTTTCCTTTTCAGACAAGTTAGGTAGTGGGTGGGGACAAAGATGTCCCATTCAACGTTCCACCTCATTCACGCCCCCCAACTTGCATTTGGCCTTCTTTTGCCCAACTTTTTGGCACCCACACCACCACATCCATCATTTCCTCCACCAAAAGTCCTGGTTATTATTAATATTTTCCCGAATATTTCCCAGTTTTTATTTTATATTTGTATGTTCAAATCGAATTATTATCCTGGAATTCAACTGCCATCCATCTCTTTCCAAGTAAATCGGGTCGGTCCATAAAGTCTTTGGGTAAGCCCACCACAGGCAGCCACAGCTTGCTCCTAGTCCTCCCACTGATTTAGACCTCCCCTGCAAATGTAAAATCAAAGGCATACAAAGAATATATCAAATATCAATAAGAGATAAATAAAATAATAACAAATCAAACAAACGACGAAGAAGAAACGCGTAAAAAAATGGGGTTTTTAGAAAAAAAAAATGAAATGAATTTGTTAATTTGTTAGAGAAGGATTTCTTTTTTTTTTTTTGTCGAGAATGAAGTAATATAGGCGTATGATTGTTTATTACAGGCATCGGTTAAGGACAAAGGGCAAAAAAGTCCGTTTCATCCCGACCAAGTTCCAGCTGTCAGTACTCATTCGTATCCTCCGATCGGACGGTCCGGATTTCTCGATCGATATGGCAAATTGGCGTGCTAACTACGCCGCCTACACCTTGGACATCACGGAGAGCCGACTGGGGCGGGGCTGGAAGGCGGTACGGCGGCGCTGATGGTGCAACGACGGCCTGATTAGGACAGCGAGGGCTCGCTTCACAAGGTCACCTCCCTCGACGCCGCAGATCCTTACGAGGGAGTTCGTCATGGCGGATCTCCTCGCATTGAGCCTGCTAGGGGAGTAACTACCCGCCTGACCAGAGTGGGCTTGGGCGGAGGCGGAGGACTTGTGGAGACTGCAGCGGAAGGAGCCAGGGTGCGTGGTCGGTGAGCACATACAGGTCCGGCGCGTTGAGGGGGAGGGAGAGGAGCGGGGACGGGGGAGGTCGAAGGAGAAGCGGATGGAGGGGGAGGACTGGGAGTGTTGAGGGGAGAGGGTGACGCGGGTAGGGGAAGAGGAGCGGTTGAGAAGGAAGGCGGCAGGGGATGGAGATGGGACGGCGGAGTAGCGGGAGGAGAAGGCGGTGCTGGAGGAGGCGAAGGTGGTCGCGGCGGAAGATGACAACCGGGGATGTTGGCGGTGGTGGGCGGAGGAGGGTCTCCTAGAGGCGGTGGCAGACATACTCCGTGTATTCTTTAGATCTTCCAAGAAAGGGAGGGAGGGGATTTTGAGAAGGGAAGTGCGCAAAACACAGGGGAAGAGACTTGGAAACGTATTTATAGCGAGGGTTTTTTTGAAAACCCTTTCCTTGCCTTTCATCGTAAATATTACGCGAATGTTATAATATTATTAGTTGGTTCAGAGAAATAAAAATATTTATTTTTGTCAGCGGAAATATTTGATCAGGGTGGACCCCACAAGTAGTACGTGTAATGTACAGACGTCTTTGGTTCTCACATTGCTGTTTCTTTTAAGAGCAGGGATCGGAATATGATGGGGAGCGTCTCATTTTTTATATATCAAATCTTCAAATATTGAAATATCAATTTTTTAGGTTTAACAATTTATAAATTTAGATTCCATTTCGATGCATTACAAAATTTTATTAATTCGGTAAGGAAAGTCGACAAATATTTATATCTTAATCTTAAATTTAAACCAAATTACTAAATTTTATTTTTAACAAATTTATATTATTTTCCTTAATTTTATGCAATGAACAAAAATAAATTCTTTCAAACATAAAAATTCCATCGTCTAATGCCCAAGGCAAATAAGAGGACTTACTCTTCCGACGAGGGAAAGCACGAGGGAGAGGTACCGCCGGCCATGGAAGCGGTGATAACTCTACTAAATTATTTAGCCACTCATTTGAGCATTAATGTGATTAGTTCGTTGAGCTTTGAAGTTGTTTTGAGTGTTGATTTTCATTGCGTAGTTGAGTCTTTATATTTCTGTGTTCTATTAGTTTAATAAGTGAGGTTTCTCATGTGGAATGTCTATGAATGAAGCGTGAATATGGAACCAATGAGCCAAAGGACCAATCGCGAAAGTGCATAACATCGAATTTCAAGAAGATTAGAGACGGACACATCCGTCTGATGAGAACGATATATTCGTGGGACGACTTGCTGGACTCCGTCTGTCATGGAGGACGCAGCCGTGCCCGATCTGATGAGATAACGAGATTTGGCCACCCTTCCACTTTTGGAGGTTGTCTTTCCACATTAGAAGATCTTTTATTTTATTTTTAGGATCTTTTGTCCTTTATTCTGAATTAAAAACTATGTAAGGGTACTATGAAGACTATTTTTCTAAGACAACCCTAGGTTTAAATAAGTTTCGTTTGGTATTTGGAGGGGGTGGACATTAGGAGGGGGCTGGTGATAGGAGCCAACGACTGGAGTCTTCTCTACCGAATTTCTTGTTTTAGTTCTCTAATGTCATTTACTTTCAAACTCGAATTGATATTGTCATTTATTTCTGTTACGAACTAATTCGCTTTTCTAGGACTACGATGGAACATCATATTCCTATGTAGCTCGTGACCTCGTTTTCTTAATGCGAATCGAATCATTATAATTATTTATCCATTACTGTTCTTAATGCGTGTTAATTGCCTGATCACCAGTTAGCATTTATCTGATAGCTTAGGGAGACTCGGGAGGGTAGTCTAAGGTAGATATCGAATTGGATAGCCTAAGTAGTCTATATGTTGGAAAATCGAACTAATCGTGTGAACGGAACACCTTAGGTAATCAATTAGGATTGAATCGTAATGGGTCACCACTAGTTTCTTGCCTAGGAATAAAGTAAGAAATTTGATACATAGTGATATGTTCTTGTATGTTCGAGAGAAATACGAGGATATATTTGAATATTAGATTAGTGATTAAGTGATTCGAGGGCATTAGAAAGAGGGAGATCGAATGCATAGGATGTGAGGGGAAGTCAGATGTTCTAGATCTTTTTATTATTGATAGTCATCTTTGCTGATTTTGTCTATCGTTTTCTTTCTATAAATCTCAACTTTAATTTCTTTTTGACCTTGCGAACAACGCTAGAAGAATTTTGTCAATACAATTATATGTGGGAACGATCCTTGCTTGCACTTACTATTTTAGTTAGGTCGAGCTAGATTTTTATTTTTATTACGTTGACGACGCGCGTCAAATTTGGACACCGATGTCGGGAATTTGTTCCGACTAATTTTCTTTTACCTTTACTATCGGTAATTGATTGACTATCAAATTTTTCTAGATTTGATATTTTTTTACACGAGAAAACTTTTGAGTCCAAATAAATATTGATGACTCACCGCAAGTTATATTGGGATAACTTATAGTGAGTCTACAAGATACAACGTACGATATGCCAAACAAGTGAGTTTTTTGTGGAGAAATTTGAAAACGTGTTGACTTTTCCGGTCTTTGGAAAGAAGAAGAAATGGAACCAGAGGAAGTAATAAAAATTTAAATACTTGGGAATGGGATGGCCCAATTACTTTGCATATTACAAATTGTATTCGACCACCATGGCCCAAATATACATACATATTTGGGAGGGGCCGCCAAATATCTTAAAAATCTAAAAGAACTAATAATTCCCGCTTCTTTTCCTTTCCTCTTTTAGAGGGATTGTTCATGTTCGTGTTCATGAAACAATGACGCCCAGAATTTGATCCGAATCTGTCCTATTGTTCATCACGAAGAACCTGCTAGGCTGTGGCGCGAAGTTCTTCCTCCGGCTCCGGGTGTCGTTCTCAGAAGAAGAAGAAGAAGAACGAGACCGCTTCCTCGCGTTCATCACCAGAATTCTACCCGCGGCGGCCCTCGCTTTGCTCATCGCCAGTTCGATCTGTTTCCTCGACGGGATCTGAACTTGGCTCGCATCGCTCTCTCGTTGCTGTCGTTCCTTGATGCTTGTGGCGGTCTCCTTGGCGGACGCTTGCTTGTGGTAACTACACCTGAAGGAGCCCGGATGGGACGTTGGCGCGCACATGCACCTCCTTGATGCCTGGCCATCGATAGGACTGGAAGACATCCGAAAATACTACCTTTTTCTTTTACGACGGCAAGCTCCAAACGTTGTATGGAACTTCACGGTCCTCACAAAAAATTCTCTTTAGCTTTCGTTAATATCCTAGCGGTGGCCTCGGCTTTGGCGATGGCCTGAATATTTGGAGTTACATATAAACCGAGGGTAGAGAATCAAAGTTCGTTTCCAGTCGTCCCTTTTGCCTCGAACATCTCTTCCTCCAACAAATATAGACATACCACGAATGTATTCAAAGGTTCCTGATCAACCATGTAAGAAAATCGATCGGTAAGAATCTTCTAACAGCCCAGGCCGCATTCACAGAACAAAACCCAGTTCCACCTCATCTATTCTGAGCAAGATTCATGTATATATACATATATGCATATATACACGTCCTTATAACATCTATGAGAAATGCTTTGTGTAAACACGGTGCCGTCGTTCCCGGGCATATATGACCCAGAAGATCAAGGACAGCATTACCGCAGCAGATACCATAACCAGCCCAATATATACCCATCTGCTGTATTGACTCAGGTCAGGACAGTAGGTCTTGCTGATGTACGAGAACGTCTCCCGCAGAAAGGAGCAGTCTTGCAGGCCGACAAGGAAAGGACCGTAGTGGTATAACCCGTAGCTAACGTTCTCCGCTTTCACCATCTGATCGTAGAAGGCTGGCGTCAACCGCCCTGGTGTCACACAAATCCCGGATGATGAAACTTGGCATACATAGTTCTTCCAGACCTGCAAGAATCAAACAGCATGTCAAGGAAGAAAAATAAACAAATCGCACGTAACGGTTGATCTTGGTCGGCCGGCAAACCTCAGTAGCATTGTTGAAATCAACTTCGCCAGAAGCACATTGCCGGTTGGTCAGATCGACATTGAACCGACTGCAGAGGGTGGGAAGCTGCGGACCAGATTGATTAAAGTAGAAAGGTCCTGCACTTGGCGGGAAATCCAGGTTGGCGACATTGGTAATGACTATATTAACTATGCCCATGACACGTCCTTGGAGCGAAGTAAGGATTCCTGAGCAGTCGCATTGTCGACACACGGAATTATGTCATCCAAAGCAGTGTGCTCGGCAGGGTGCACCACCCACTTGTCCATTGCCAAACACGTGTCCGCAGAGACACTGGCACGACAAAGAAAATAAATGAAATGCAAGGAAGGACAAGCTAAGCAGGCTTGCAATGCTGATGATTCAGGAAATCCATGATTAGCAGAACTTACTTATGAAGGAGAAGAAACACTCCACACAGGATCAACGTGCCGGCAACAAGAATCCAACCAAGGATCACCAAACTAAGATCGACAAACACGTATCTTACAATAAGCTCTTTGAACAGACATCACAACATAGGGAGTTCATATCGTGAATTCACTTACAAGTAGACAAGGCACTGCAATCCCAGCACAGAGAACACTGCGACAATGAATAGACATCAACACATATATCAAAATAAAGGCAAAATTCTAGGCTTTGAATTTGTTCTGCCAAGGACTTACGAAATCCGAGAAAGGCCAAGAATAGCATGACCGCAGCGAGAAGGACCAGTGACAACCTTCTGCAAAAGCAAAGGCCAAAGGTAAAGATGCCTTGTTCCAACTATTACTCAAAAGAGAACAAGGGAACTGAGAGAGCCAATAGATACATCGAGTCCAGGCCATCCTGAATATTCTTCGAATTCCTAGTCGTCTTATTGGAGATGGTAGCAGCGGAGGAATTAATCTTAGATTCAACTGCATCAATGTTGCTCCGAACGTCTGCTGGCAAAGAGAACGAACCCACCCCTATCTGCTTGGCCATGGCTAGGTACTCCGACACATCCTTGAGCTTCTGCGACGTAGCGTTTGCTTGACTCACGACATAAGTCAGTGTGTCAGACGTAATGGTGTGAAACCTTCCTTGCCCCATGTACAGGACAACACTACCGATGCTGCCGATCTCACAGATTCCTATATTTCATTTACTAAAGCAGACAAAACCCAACTAAAATAGTGTAAGGACTTCGAGGGAACTTACATGGCCGCGAGGGTGAAGAGCATGAGGAAGATCAGAGACAGCGCGTACGTGAGACAGGAATAACCATAAGGCTCGCGGGGAAAACAGCAGTAGCAAAGGCAGATGTACCCCAACGAAATTCCGAATAATGTGAACCAAGCAGCGGCAATCGCGAAAAAGGGGATGGCCGTGAAAACAACGGACTGCGTCGGAAGAACAAAATGCAGTTACGATTACAGCACTATATTTGCTGCAGCAGCACATCGGAAACGATACATTGTAGATCCCCCAAATTATTCACTATCCGAACAAAACCAGTCGACTTCGCCTCGAACCCTTTCGAAAATTACTTCGAAAGTTTGGGGATCAATCCAAATTGATGGACCCATTCCGACTTTTACAAAAGGGAGACGTCACTACTAAAGAAAAACCAGACTAAAAAAATTTTCTTGGCGAGGCCAAGCAAATCCAGCCCAAGCCCGTCCGCCAAGACATCCCGCTTGCCCAACCCAGCGCCAAGGTCCCCGAGAATTTTGAAGCCCAGCTGATTCCCCCCAATCCAGGCCCAGCTGCCTGCCTGCCCAGCCCAGTGCCAAAGTCCTCGAGGCTGGATGAACCCGGCCCAGCCAAGCTGAAGACAGTGGCGGCCCCCAGTCGCAGTCTGCAACAACAGCAGCTGTAGCATCAGCAGCACAGCAGCGATGACATTTTCAATCACCTCCTGCGGCCTAGCAAAATAGAGGAGTAGCTCCAAGGAAAGGACAGAACACTCACCTCCGCAATTGCCGCCCGACAGCACCAATACCGCACGCTGACGACGATCGGGCAGGGGCTAGGGGGATACCATCCCATCCACAACGCAGGGACACCTACGGCCACCCCCCCCAACGTGATCCCACTTGCAAAGAATGAGGACGCCCTTGGCTCCCTCCCTGCTGCACCTCCCTGGGCGATCAATCCCAGAAGCCTCCCCACCTACGCCCGACATAGAAGAAAAGAAGAGGAGGGAATCAGGCGAAAGGGAGAAGAGCCTAGTCGCCCGCATGACGACCGCCTAGCCAGCTCCTTGAAGCGGGTGCCACTGCACTGCAGAGAAGATAAGGAGGAGGACATCCTCTATTTAAGGAAGCGGGGACAGAACCAAAAAAAAAAAAAACACAGCAGTGTACGCACGCGCCCCTTCCGACCTAGCAGCGCGCGCGGCGGCGGTTCCGGCAAACCCGAGGATCCGGGCCCGCTCCCCCGAGGCCCAGTCCGGTCGGCGTTACGGCTCGAACGCCGGACGCTGCGGAAAGGGGCCCCGGGTTGGGCCTTCCCTTGATTCGCGAACAGGTCTGCGGGGCGTTTCGCCAACCGTCTCCAGTTCCCTAGAGGCGGCGAGCGAAAGGCTGCGTTAAGGCCTCGCTCGTGAATTTCGGGGAGGGCCCAAGGAGCGGCTCGAGTAGCCGTCACCTCACCCCAAATGGCTCCGAAAAAAGTGGGGTTCAGTTTAGCTTTGGAAACATTTTATTCGGAGTCGCCACCGACTTAGTTTAAAAATATGATTTTAAGTCAGAAAAATCAGAGTCTGGATTTGGGGATTCCTATTTACTAACCTTAATATTCTACCACATGCGAAAAGGGTGGCGATCTGTCCAAAAAATGTTTAACTTTTGATTGACGGGTATTGGGCCCGATCCGGGAGTGGGCCGGACTCTTATCGACGTTTTAACGGGCATTGGACCCGAACTTAGGTTTGTTTGATTAAAAATCAACATACGACATAAACCTAAAGCCTAAGTCATGCGTGCAATCACAGGCAATTAACGAGATGAAAGAGGACGGGGAAGGGGCGGTGATTGCGAGCCTATGCACTTGGGCCCGCAATCCGTTACAAGTGGGCTTTTTAAAATGAAATTCGGGGAGGCCCGCACCTCCCCTTTGTACCTTGGATTGAAGGTTGGGGCCGCTTTGTCTTCGAGCCCGCGGTTTTTTAGCCGGGGTAGAACCACGCGGTTTGATACACGCGTCTTCGTGTGATCTTCGAAAGTTTGAATTTGGTCTTCCGAAGTTGCATGCTCAGTGTACATGCAAAGAAAATATAAGGGTGGTTAGTATTGATTAAATTTGAATGAAATTCAATGAAACCGAGTAAAGTAAGGCATGTCTTACCGTTTTGATCGGAAATGTTACTTGATGCGTATTGTCGAAAATATTCGAGGAGATTCGTCGGGGTTTTACATGCAAAACAAGAGGGAAATTGAATGTTAGTGATATGTTAATTTTCGTGCAAGTAAACGAGAATAACATGTACTAAAAAAGAGGTGTTAAAATTCCGTCGATGACAGAGCAAGATAAAATGAGTATGTTCTGGCCATGCTTATTTAAAATTCTAAGTGAAATATCTAACGTTTGTCTGAAATTCGAATGTCGGATGCAATAATCATAAAAAGGGAAAACGACCTAGCGTGGAGACTACAAATCAGACATATAGCCAAAATAAAATAATAATAAAAAGAAAGAAAGGATTTTACCTTTGGAGGCCACTTTACCAAGTCTTCACCCGTAGCATCCGATTCTTTTCTCCTGCTTGTCTCTGACGAAATCAAACCGAAACGGTGGGAGATCGGATCAAGGTGGGGGATGAGCTCGTCGCGGGTCATCAGGAAGAACACCCACAGCCACGGGGAAGAGGAAGGCGGGGTCGCGGGAGGCCGGGAGCCGCCTTGAGTCGCTGCCGCCGAGGTAAAGGGGGGTTCGGAGGAGAGCGGGGTCGTCTGGAAGTTGGAGATCACCGGAGCTGGAAGTTGCGGCTGATGAGCTGGTTCCTCCTGAGGTCGAAGTTGGAATAGGAAGTCGCCGGAGAACCAGATCCGGAGGTGAGGACTGCTGAGGTCTGACCCGGAAGCACCGCCGGGGAGGCTTCTGCGCGGCTTGACTGACGCTGAAGAGCAGGGCGCCAGGAATGGCCGAGACGGGGGGCTACACTTGGACGTGGGTCGCCTGGCTTGGGATCCGGACAGGAGCCGTCTCCGGAGTCGGTGAGGTGCTGGGCGTCGGGATCCGAGGCCGCTCGGGGAGGCTTCGCCGCGGCTGGGTCTTGGGGACGTCGGAGAAGGAGAGCTACCGTCGTGGGTCCTGATGGCGGAGAGAAGAAGGGTGAGAAGGGACACTTTGGGTGGTGGATCCGGAGCTGGGTATTGTCCGGGTGTTGAGGAGCTGGTGTCACCGGAGCCGGATGGGACTCCGTCATGGCTGGGTCTGAGAAGGCCGGATGCACCGCTATGGAAACTGTTGTTGGTTGAGGAGGCTGGAGTTGGAGAAGAGAGGTGCCGTTGCCGCCGGGCTCTAGGTTCGCCATGAGGAAGCAGGGGTGCCGGAGGAGAAGTGGGTCTGCCACTATGGAGCTCGGGAACGCCGGAAGGGGGGTCGATCCGCCGCTGCTGGGACTTGGAGACGCCGGGAGAGGCGGTCCTGCCACCGTTGCTGATTCCGTGGGCACCGGGAGACTGAGATGGGGAGCCGTCTCTGGTTCTGAACGTCGAGAGGGTTGAGATGGTGAGGGAGAACGCCGGAGTTGGGTCACCGTCGGGATTCTTGGTGCAGCTAGGTAGGGCTCCGTCGCAACGGGACCCGAGGAGGCCGGAAGTCTGTGGGTGTCGAAGAGCTGAGATGGGAGAGCCGCCTTGGGACCCGGGAGCGTCGAGGATGAGAGTTGTTGATTGGCCGTTGGAGGGACTCTAGAAGAGGCAGGGGCCCATCACTGCTGGTTCCAGGAAGTCAAGGAGAAGGGATAAGTCACTGCTGCAAGCTCTGGACCGGAGGCTGGATCCAAAACAGGGGCGCCCGAAGCTGTCGCAACTGTGATATCTAGGCAAAGGAGGCTAGGTGCACTTGGGCCACCTACTCTTAGTCTTGTGGTCTGCACAAGGAAAGCAGAACGTCAAAACAAAAGGAGGGCTCCTCGCGACGCCGAAGTGCGTCCACGAGGAGCTTGGGGATGATCTTTCAGTGACAGTAAGGGAAGACGTGGATTGGGTCATCTAGAGGAAAGGCTGGTCTTCCTTGCCGCCATGGACGTCACTGCATCTGGAAAGCTGGAATCCGCCGCCTCTCGAGGGATGTTGTGCTCCTCAACGTTTGGGTTGGTCACAAAAGGAAGTTCCTATTGAGTTTAGTTATTCTTACCTTGGCTAGGATTCGATGAAGGATGGCGATCGTGATGAAAGTAGGAGAGGAGACCACGGGATTCCCAGAAGAGGCTGAAAAATGATCAAGAGACAGAGGAGGAAGATCGATTAGTGCGAAAGTCTCCTCTGTCTTTCCAGAAAAATGAATGCCCCCCCCCTTTCTCGGCGAGGAAGAATGCGTTTGCCTTTTATTCTCTCCTCTCTTCCCGACCAGAAGCCCTTCTGGTTAGTCCCCTCCTTCTCCTCCAACTCCTCCGATCCTTCTAATTCCGTTTGAATCCTCCTCATTTAGTTGGCGTCTAGTTTGCTCTGGTTAGGGAACCATACCGTTAGGGGACAGAATCACTTCTGGGCGTCGCCGAGATCTCCATCCTTATAGGTGGCAGACCAGGAGATTGGCGATTTGAGGAAATTTCAGGTTGTTATGCCCGAATTGGCAACTATCAGAGGAGGAGTGTGCGCGTCGGAATCACTTTTGGCAGGATCCTGTCGGGGAATGCAGGTAATTCATTTATTCGATTCGGGCTTGGGCTTGTTTTTTTTGGGTTTGGTTTTTGAGGGCTTGGGTTTGCCCAGGCCTTCTTCTTTGGTTTTTAGGCTTAATCTGGGTTGGGTTGTGTTTGTCTTGCCCGGCCTGTTTCCTTGGTTTAGGCTGGGTTTGGGTTGTTCTTCTTGGGGCTGAGCTGCCTTGGGCTCTCCTTGATTTGATCAGTATTTCTGTATTCCCACGAGGTAAGAGGGATCCTCCAATTGACAGAGGGGATCCGATATCCTGCCTTGTACTCCTCTCTTAGCATTTGAGAGGCCATCTTTGCTTTGACTGATGTTATGATTATTTGCGATCGTTCTAAGCCTCTGACTAATAGATGGTGATATCCAATTTTGTTGCGCGAGGAGGAGCTGTCGCCTCCGGCAAAATTCAGATTCAGGGGAACGAACTTGCTGCTGTATTGCTGTTGCAAGGAATTCTCTCGCTGCCATACGTGGCATCTGGCTTGCACAGGCAAACTGACGGGATCCCACTCGAGTGAGTCAGGTATGTCATTTGGCATTGTGGAATAGGGTGAGCAGAAGTTGTGGAGATCCAGTAGGAGAGGATGTTGAATTAAAATGAGGCTGTGAGACAGGTTCTTTCGCTTGATTATGCGTTTCTGTTTGGCTGGGATGGAGGCTACTAAGGTAACGGCCAGGTAAGTTGAATTTGAGCGTGCTGTAATTGTTGTGCCCAATGATTGCAGATGTTGATGCCGATGCGATATTTACAGGCCGAAGGATTGTCGTTGCTGATGTTGGCGTTGCCGCATCTGCGATTCCCGCTGCCGTTGTGGTCGCTCCACGAATATCGCAGTCGACGAGTTCTCGCTCGGGGAGTGACATTAACTTCGCTGTGGAGATCTGGTGGATGCCTTCACAGCCGCTGCTGCTCGAGAAAACCCAGCCACATCTGCATTGCCGTCGATTCTTGATTGGTGTCACATCATCCTTCTTCCTCCAGTCTGTTATAGGTCGTGTTTGACAAGGATGTCTCGGGGCCAATGGATTGTAAAAATTTGACAGCTAACTATATTTAACAAACCTCTTATATAGTTAATTACATGGATATATTTGAGGTATTACAAGCAGCTCTTCCTCCCCCTTCCTCACCAAAGGCTCCTGCCCCAGCAAAAAGCACTCGTCCCCCCAGCTTGCCGAAGTACCTGTTTGATTCCCCCTCCCTCGATCGATTCTGCCCAAGGTAAGCAGAAATAGGTGTCGTGGAAACCCCCCTGCGATTAACTCAAGAGAAGCGTCCAAGCAACCGACAAGACGACTCACCTCTGATCGCGGCAAGCCTCGGCCCCTCCCTCCTTGGACACGGCGATGTTGACGTTCACGGCGCCCTGCAGGAAGCGACGTCCCTTCCCCAGGCAGCCCGGAAAGTCCCGCTCATATGGCGGAGAACCACACCCGAGCTTCTCGCAATCACTCATCTGCGCCGCGAGAAGCCCCCTGTTTACTCTGATCGTTTCCCTTTTGACGTGCAGGTACATGGGAGATACAGCTTCTTTTTCTCGACCTTGCGAGCGCGACGTGTCCGGCCGCCACAGCCCTCTCCACCGTCGCCCTCTCCTCCTCGGCCTGCTCCACTCCTCCCTCGTCCCCTGCCTCTGTCGGTTGAACTCCAACCCCTAGATCTGCGGGGATCGGCCAAAGTCCACCCCCAGAAAACAACCATCTCCTTCTCACCGACAAGTACTCCGAGGAGCATCCCCCCTGGTCTCTCCCTCCATGTCATCTTCCCCAGAACCGGTTGCGCTTCCATCACCGCCCAAGGTGTCGCTGGAGCCTTCCCCGTCCGAGTTCCCCTCTGGCTGCGAGTGGCTAGCTGCGAAGAGAGGCCCCCTCCCGTCTGCTCGAACGTTGGCGAGTTCCCCTTCCATAAAATCGAGCGACCCTCGCCCTCAACATCCCAGTGCCACCCCTCCTTTTTCCGGCGGCCAAACCCTCAACCCACTCCTCAGATCTGACCTCCCCAAGCCCCACCCCCCGTGAGCCAGAGAACGAAAAATTGAATTTTAGGGAGGGGGAAAGAAGAAATCGCCCGAAAGAGGGGGGTTCACGTGCGAGGTAAGTCCCTTCCCAGCTCACTTCTTTTATTTTATTTTATTATTATTTATTTATTTATTTATTTTTATAATAATAATATAATAAATAAATAAAAAGAAAAAAAAATGACGTTGGGGGACTTTTCCTTTATTTTTATTTCTTATTTTTTATTTTTTTTAATAATTAAAAAAATAAATTAAAAAAAAATCAAATCAAATCAGAGAGGGGGCACACGGCTGAGAAAAGTTAAGTCTCTTTCTGCTTTCATTTTCTATTTCTTTTTTTAAATAAAAAATAAAAAAATAAAAAATTAATGAAAAATTCCAAGGGGACATGACCATTCTGGGAGAAACGTTTAATTTTCGAGAGTTCTTTTTCAACGCGTGCACTAACATCTATTTTCTTGTTTTTCATGAAAACACGGCGGGATATATTCTCGAGTAATCTTGAAATTACTCTACAGACATATAATTTTTGGAAGACCGACGTCGACGGGCTACAAAAACCCTTAATCAATTCAACCACTTCAAACGGTAAGTCATGCCTTACTTTTTAGTACGATTAAATGTATGCTAATTTAATCGTTACTCATGCTGCTGCCTTGCCTCTTTCTTTTCTCTTTGTTTTGCATGTTAAAACAAACGAGAGAATATCATCTTTCAACATCATGAAGGATCAACACCAACGGGCCACACAACGCCCGGTGATTAATCATTCTTACTCACCAGTTAATTCCAAAATTATCCCATGTATTTTGGAATTTTCTGAATATCGTCTTCTATGTGGCGTTTTAATTTTGCATGAAAAATCAACCGAGCTTCATGGAATTTCGACAAAGCGATATTTCGAAGATTAGAAAGCTTGAAGGCGCGTGTAACAAACCGAGCGGGTTGGATCTACCGCGGCCTAAAAACCGTTGGTTCAGAGAGAAGCGGCATCAACCGTCATCTCAGGTACATGAGGGAAGTGCGGGCTTCCCGTCTTTTCTTCATTTTCACCTGTAACGGGTCGTGAGCCCAGGTGCATAGGCTCACGATCACCGCCCTTTCTCGTCCCCTTTGATCTCAATAATTAGTTGTGATTGTTCGCATGCTTTAGGCCCGTAGGTTTATCGTCGCATGCTGTTTGCTAAATACACGTGAATTCGAGCCCAAAAGGCTCGAATCGGGTTCAACGCCCGTAAAAGAGTGACATGAGTCCGGAGTCATGCCCGGATCGGGTCCAACGCCCGTTAAGCAAAAGCCAAACTCTTTTGGAGCAAACGCTACCTCTTCGCATGCTTAGAGTGTAAGGACTAGTAAGTAGAAATACCCGAACTAGCTGTTTTTTCGACTTAACAGTTTTAAAATAAAAAGTCGGTGGCGACTCCGTAATAGTTTACCTAAGTTAAGCAACAACAACATTTTTTACAAACGGAGCCATCATTGGATGGGTGACGGCGACACGAGCCGCTCCTTGAATCATCTCCGAAAATCCCAAGCGAGGTCTCACGCAGCCCTTCACCCGTCGCCTCCAAGGACAGGAGACGGTCGGCGAAGTATCCCGCAGATCCGCTCGGGAAACAAGGGAGGATTCAACCCGGTGCCTTTCCGCAGCGTGCGACGCTCGAGTCGCGACGCCGACCGGATTGGGCCTCGGGGAGTGGGCCCGGACCCTCGTATTGCCGGAGCCGCAGCGCGCGTGCTAGGTCGGAGGGCGCGCGTACATACATAAAACCAAAAAACGAAGAACAAAAGAGAACAGGATGATGGATGCCGTGATCCGGGATCGATCAAGGGGGAAACGACTCACAGCCCAGTAGTGATCGTTGCTGATGTTCCACCCGCCGGTGTAGCGGTGGAAGTGATCCGTGGGGTCTCTCCTCCACGTCCTCTCGGCAGCCAATACCAGAGACGAATTCCCCTTGCTTTCCCCGGCAAGATTCCGCCTTGACAGCCCATAAACCAACCCAACACCTTCCTACTCGCGCCCGCCACCTTAAAGCCCACAAAGAAATTAAGCACGTCAGACAGGTAGCCAGCCAACCCCGAAAATCTTCCGGAAAAGACACAAGTCCGAGGGTATCCAGAAGACGAAAGGTGGCGAGGCGGCCGCCATGGGAATGGGTCCGATGAGACGACGCGGGTGTAGCAGAGAAGAGGAAGAGGAAAGCGGCGAGGAGGAGGAGACGATTGGGCGACGGTTGTGGGTTTGGGTTTGGCCCGAGGAACGACGAGGGGGAGGGGGATGACATGATCGGGCGGGACGTTATGTCCGAAACTGAAAGTCCTCCTACGACGGACACGACAATGAGAGAGAGAGTGGGGAGAGTCTTTGTCTCTGTCTCTGTCTGGTCTCGGCGAGTGACGACAAAAGAGAACAATGTTGTTGTATTAGTAAAGGCAAGAGATCGTGGTTAAATCATTATTATTTAGGCAAAATATACGTTTATGGCCTCAACTTTGAGTCAACTTTCTGTTTTGTCATTAACTTAGTTTGTTATATAATTTTGTCACCAACTTTTATTTTTATTTTTATTTTGGCCAATCATAAATTTCTTTTAGCGAAAGCCAAACAAGGCCTTAATATAGTCTGACCCGTGTCTTATAATAGTTGAGTTTCGACCTCTCATTCGTTCGTCGCATAATCTACTTTATCTGTAGTAGTCACCCCCTAATAGAACATCATCCGACCTTGATCGATTTTTCATATTTTTTGACAACATCAGCAACTATCGTTAACTTCTGCTTCCAATTCACTTGATTTGTCCATCAAAATTTTATAAAAAAAGATACAAATAAAAGGTTTCAATATTATTTCCTATTTTTTGAAATTTTTTTTCCTTTTTAGTCGATAAATAAAAATTGTCTATTAAGGTCTGTTTGGCTTACGCACGATAAAATTCAAAATTGGCCAAAATTAAAATAAAAACAAAAGTTGGGGACAAAATTATATAACAAACTAAGTTAATGACAAAATAGAAAGTTGGCTCAAACTTGAGGCCATAAATTGATATTTTGCCTATTATTTAAAAATATGATAGATGGCTATTACTCGGTGGAGATTCACTTCAATTCAATTCCATTCCCCCCCCCCCCCCCCCCCCCCCCCCCCCCCCCCCCCCCCCCCAATGAAACTTGGGTCATTTTTTTTTGTATTATATTTTTAATGGTTGAGTGTAGTAACGCCTCGGTCGGATTTTCTGATTGTTGGTGGGTCCATGTGGTTGGTAGGCCTACGTTTTGTCCAAGCTATCAATGGGAGGAAATCAGACATGATCTTGACCCGACCATTAAAAGAAAAAGGTTAACAGTTTCCTTATTTGTAACGTTATGTATGTTTTTTTTCCCACGTCCTTTTTTTTTAAAGTATGGGATAAAAAAATAGGGACAACAAATCTGGATAAAGAGTGCAGTAGTAGTTGTGGATTCTCTGGGCAAATCTTAGTTGGGCTCTATCCATTTATTGGGCCTCAAAGGATCTAGGCCCATGGAACCTGGACCTGATTTTGGGCCTTTCGGGAGGAAACTCGACGACAACGGCATCCTCAAAATCAAACACCACCTCGGATTTTGCCCTTTGCCTTTGACTCTTCCCCCCCCGGGGTGTGAATCAGAGGTTTGACCGGTCAAAACTCCTTTTATTATTATTATTATTATTATTTTCTTAACCTTTTCACAAATCACAACCCAACCTAACCCCACTAGATAAAATTATTAGATGCCTCCCCACTTTCCGAAATGACATCTTTCAAAAAATGAAAAAAGGGGGTTTCACTTCACTTCACACAAAAAGGGATTGAACCATAATTTCAATAACTCATGCTTACTATACGTGTTTGTATTGTATGTGTGTGCGTGTGAGGGATGAACATTACGATATGAGGGGGGGAGTCACGTGAGGGGGCGGGCGGGGGTGGATGCCATTCCAGACAAGCCCCTGCCCAACATATCATTTATGTTTATTATTTACCCACAACCCGAGGATTGGTTCGATTCGATGTCTTTGAAATTGAATTTTTAAGGAGTAGTGGGGTTGGGGTTGGTTAATTTTATTACATCAAGAATCAAATCAAAATCATCTCTGAGTTTTGTCTCTGGGGCCTCCTAGCAGAAGGGAGATCTGTGGGGTATCCCTTTCCTTGATCTCCCACTACTATTACTAGCAGTAGTCCTACTCGTCCCGTTGTTGATCGCAGCGGTTTCCCTGTTACGGTCGCCGTTGCCCGACGACTTGCTCCCGGCGAACAACTGTCCGCACACGTGTTGTACCCCACCGCTCCTCTTCCTCCGGACTACCTCGGGGCTCGTGTCCTCTGTCAACCCGGATGAGTCGGTCATCTGCTTGTCGGAGTCCGCGATCGTAGAGCTGAGGGCCTCGCTCGTCATCATCGGGTGGTCATCGTCGGCCATGTCTTGGGGGAATAAGAAGTCCGGGCTCAGCTGCAAGGTCTTGCATGTCTTCAAGTACGGGGTCAGGTCCTTCTTGTGTTTCAGCAAGTATTCCACCTTCATTGTTTTTTCCAGTATTACGGGAAACCTAAGGAAGAGGTGGCCGTGGTATCGGGAATTCGGGTAATAAACGAGATGAGAGTTGGGGTACCTTGCATCCCAAGGAGCAATGGATGAAGGGTTCTTGGAGGGTCCGATCACAGGTGGTGCAGTAGCTGACCGACCCTTTGAATTGCCGGTTCTGCGGCCTTTTCTTTATGAAGACCACCTTTGCACTGTTGATCGTGTACGCCTGTGGAGATCCAATGATCTTATCGGTCAAAGTTAAAAAGACCCTCCGAAACGGGAAAAAAACCCGGATCCGACGGTTCGACGTAGCGATTCGATCAAAATACAAACCTGGACGTTGGAGCAGTCGATGAGCTTCTGGAGGTCCTCCAACCTAACGACGTCGTGGTAGACGTAGCGACGGATTTGGAGGAGACGGTGGAGGCGGTGGGAGGGGATGCAGTGGGGGCAAATGCTCGAGCAGCAATCGAGGCAGCACACGTTCTTCTCATTCTTCTTTGAGTTCTCGTGGTCGGGGCAGCCGAGGAAGAACTTCTGGGTGTAGAGCGCATCCAACCATGCAGGCTTCTGGATTCCCTGTTTGAAACCAAATTCAAACACTCCCAGTCAAATCCAAACCTTTTTTAGACACACACATACACACATGGGCAATTGGATCTTCATGAAGAAGAAGCAGCAACTCACCATATGACGATTTTCATAAGATCAAACTGGGATGGAAACTGGTTGGGGGGAAGTGAAGGGAAAGGCATTGGCATGAGTATTTATGGAGGATTGGCAATGGATGATGAAGAAAGAAATTTAAAAAAAAAAATAAAATAAAATAAAAAGGGAAAGGTTTGTAGTTTAGATTAACATAGTTTGGTTGTACAACTTATTCAAATTAAGTTTGTTTATGAGTTGAAGTGATGGGTTGGTTTCATTATGTTACATGGAATGGTAAAGGTGAGGGAATCAATTGAATTTCTATTTTATCAGAGGAAGTGTGTGATTCGGGTGACCCAAGATTTTCTCAAGAACGTGGGCGATGTTTCTTGGTTGTCCCCCCTCTCCTTCTAATTAAGAGATTAAGTTAATCATCATCTTGGTTTTATGACCCAATTTTCTACACCTCTCCCATACGCACCAATGTCCTTCAAATATGTCCAACAAACTTAAATTAGCTTTTGAGAGCCATAAAAACCATATCATTCTTTAAAATAACATGTCCCATGATGGTTGAATTTAGAGCACAAGATCTTTGGTCATAATTCCGAGCAAAACCCTTCAATTTTTACCCAACAGATGAAATTCTCATTTCCCATTGGATTGATCAGGAGTTACTACGTGATTCGTTCCATGATCTCATTGTTTCATGCCAAATTCGTTTTTTGAAACTTTAAATATGGGACACAACTAAGTCCAAAATCTAACTCATTTATTAAACATGCTAACTCGTTTAGCAATTATAAAACTAAAAAGAAAACTAAATATATATAAATATTTCATCATAATTCAAAATCAAATTATTTTTTTTGTAATTTAATTAACTTAATAAATATAGAATAAACAATCATGATTTTTAACAAATATGTTTAAAATATTAAAAAATAAATAAACGTATGATGGGATAATATTGTTAGAGATTGTTGCATTATTAATTAATTATTATATAAGTGTTAAGAATCTTAAAAAAATAAAGCTTGAATTACTTATATATAGAAGATTTAACCTAAAATAAAATAAAAAATATTTATTTATTAAACGAGTTAGGTATGCTTAATTTTAAATTCGAAGTGGTTACATATTTTGACGTCTCGAATTGGCCTGAAGTATCAATTGTTCCTTGATCAGATAAAGAAACACCCAGAAACAGCAAAGCAAAAAATAAAGCATTTTTATCAGTAATGAGACAGCAAATGGTAAGAAAGAAAAGGGAAAATGAAAAACCAAATCCCTCCCACCTTTGCACATGCCCTGAAAAGGGAGATGAATGAATGGGTCAAGGGAGAAAAATTTAAGCCTCATCCTCACGTGAGGGAGGAGAGGATCCGATGACACTTTATTAACTTAAAAAGTGAGAAGCTCCAACAATGTTTAGTTCTAAGGATGTGCTTGTTTGTCACTGCCACGTCATTTGTTGGGGGGACTCAGCTCCCTTTGGGACAGTCTGCAAAGTTGTCGTGGGAAGGGTGTTGGGACGGTTTTGATGATGAATCGGACCCACTGTACTACAGAAGGTCGAACATTCTATTCTACAGAAGCTTCTCATAATGATGATCTTTTTGTAAGAATCATTGTTGTAATTAAATAATTAGTTATCAATTATTATCTTCGTATTACCATGATTTGATTTTCAAATAATCATATTGGAGATAATATTTCTTGTAGAAGGAAATATATCTTCTATATTTGGAAATGTTCTATTATTTGGTCTACAGGCTTCTGTAAGCTTACTTGATCAACATACGAATATTATTTGATTGCAAATCACCACCACCTGTCCAGATACACTCTCACCTGTGTTTTTATCAGGATGGAATTGACTTTAAGTCATTTGAAAACAAATCAACGATTGTTTCCATCTGTAGAAGGTTATCAAGCAGAACCTTCTGCGATACCTTCTGTGGTGCACTATTCATGGAAAATATATCATGATCTTATTCTGATTCATTTTCTGACTGAATACATGAACATACATAATATTATTGTATCTTAATTATTTTGCGAACTAACTTTTAATTTCTTCTTTTACAGATTACGCATTTATATTTTCCTTCTTGCATTTTCTTCTTTGAACTTCATGTATAAAAAGGGGCCACGCTCTCTGATTAAAAATATATATAGAACATTCAATTTCCCTTCTTTCATTCTGAAAGAGAGCGTGAGCTTTAGTTTCTTCATTCTTTTGGTCGTTCGAAGTTAGTCATACGAGGAGCACTACCGGCGGAAGCTACATCGTTGGTGAAACCTTTGGGAGAGTGACTCGGGGGCTCGAGGGACTCGACTTGAAGCTGCAGGATACGTTGGCTGGAGGCACGGCTGGAGGTCGTGTGATCAACGTGCAGCGGGTCGGAGAGAAGGGCTGAACCTCGGAGCACAGAAGGTGAGGGACTAACCAGTTTCTGTTGTGTAGAGCTCTGTGTGCAGGAACCTCAGGACAAGAGGAAGGTTGTCACCTTAGGACAGAAGGAAGGCTGTCACCTCAGGACAGGAGGAAGGCTGTCACCCCAGAACAGAGGGAACGCTGTTCAACCTCAGGACAGGAGGAAGGCTGTCACCTCAGGACAGGAGGAAGGCTGTCACCCCAGGACAGAGGGCACGCTGTTCATCCTAGGACAAAGGATACGTTGTCCACCCTAAGACAAAGGGAACGTTGTCTGCTTGCATAGGGTTCGCTCGCGTAGGGTTCGCTCGCGTGGGGTACGCCACGAAGTCGTTATCCTTGAAGGATTGCGCATTTGCTACCTTGTTAGTCACGTTAACGCGTGCAACCTCCTGTAGTGCAGAATCTTCGGATCTGTACAACCTCCTGTAGAGCAGAACCTTAAGGTCTGAATCTACTCTAGTGCAGAACCTTACGGTCTGTACATAACTCAAGTCATTTCTAATACGAACCATTTTGGTTTGTTAAAGATTGACACATTCTTGGTACAGAACCTTACGGTCTGTGCTATACCTTCTGTGATACAGAATCCTTGGATCTGTTCTATAGAAGGTTGATGTTTACAATACAGAATCTCTTGATCTGTGCTATAGAAGGTTAACACATCTGACACAGAACTTTCTGGTCAGTGTTGTGCCTAAGCTACTTCGACACAGAACCCTCTGGTCTGTGTTGTGCCGAACTTACTACGATACAGAACCTTCTGGTCTGTATTGAGCCTAAGTTACTATAGTACAGAACCTTCGGGTTTGTGCTACATAACGAGCCTCTACGGTACAGAACCTTCTGGTCTGTGCTCTGCCACTCAAGCCTCTATTGTACAGAACCTTTGGATCTGATTTCAGTTGCAATCATTTGTGTAATTTGTACAGAGATACATTTGAGTGGAAACCATCCAAATATCTGGGTGAAGAGTGGATGTAAGCAATTTGCTGAACCACTATAAAAATACTTGTGTCCAATCAGACAAATTGTGAACACACTTGAACGTTCTGTTGTACAGAAACCTATCTACGGTTCTGTTTAACAGAAGCTTTCTTCCGCTGCGGGGTAAAACGAAAAAGCGTTAAAATCCGAATTTGAAGATTAACACTAATTCACTCCCCCTCTTAGTGTAACAAAGGGGAGTTTGGTTGTTTCGTTTTTGCTCCCTCTCTGCTTCTGACCAGCAGCAGCACTATGGCATCTTTCACGACAGGGTACAAGGTAATAATGTCCACAGCATGCATCAGAACTTGCATCATCAGATAGATATTAAGAGCATCTTGTTCCGTGGAACTAAAGGACTACATCTCTATAGAGATCGCCATGTTATGCCCTCTAGGAGTCGGGCCATTGGCCTCCAGAACTTAAATGAAATGAAGTTGAAGTGCCGCAGACATCTGATGGTGTTCCGTTCTGCAAGTTTCGACCACTTGAATCTTTTTTTTTTAAAGCAGCTTATAAAAATCAACATCCTGACAATAAGTAGTACATCCCTTTATCGGAAACAAAGCCACCGCATGACTTCCCAAAGACTTTGGCTGGCTTCACTTCTTACTTTATTCCCAACATGTGTTTATACCACTATCAGATCTCACATGAACACAGGAAGTGACCCAATGTCGAGTCTCAGGCTTCTGAGAGGAGAACATTGTGAAGGACTGCTGGATTTTGCTCGAGTAATTAGTGAGGCTACAGGATGTGCAGAGATCCTCAATCTCTTCCGCAGTAAGATAACCGAAATTGAAGTTCTGTAGAATCCTCTGAACACATAGGATCAGGGGAAATGGGAAAAAGGGTTAGTATTTCCCCGGAGAAAAATTACAATCTCAATGAGACATGAGGCACAAACCCAAATGTACCAACTTACTGATCTCACCAGTCAAAAGACTGAGGGAGTGGACTGGCTGTAGCAAAGAAAAGTTGTTCCCAAAAAGACTCTCCGCTTGTCGGTATACGAGAGATTTCCGCAATATGGGCATCACATAGGGGTGCCATGAGAAAGAGGGATCCTTCAGGAATGGCAAAACATAAATAGCAGAAAATAGTTCAACAAATAGGAAACTGCATGTCTCACAATTTTTTACATGTCATTAGCAATTAGATCAATGCAACTCATCAATATGCAGAGCCTTAACTTATGTAATAAGCTCAGGCAACATCATTTTGCAAGGTCCCACTTTGTTGAGTAAATCTCCTGATTATTTAGCACTGAACAAAGAAATAAATAACAAAAGTTGATCTTCGCAGCAGTGGAAGGAGAAGGGCAGCAGTGAATGGCTGCACCAGCATGTACTGCATCAACGGCACCTGATGAAAATGGAAGCCTTGCGACGTCAGCTCTCACAAGAGCAAGATTCCTGCAAAACTGTTGGACATCAAGAAACCATAAATATGGATTTTCAAGAATGTGCGAGTGTCACTTATTTTAGCTCACCCCGTCAGAATGGTTTCATCCTGCTCAATTAAATCATAAGACTGGCGAAGGATGTTTTTAGAAAATCTAGAGCAATTACGCAAGAGTAGTTCCCACTCTTGGCAAATTTTCGGGTAAACAAGCCACTTTCACAGCTGACATCAACCAGAAAACCGCCCTCAGCAGGCTTGAAGTACTCCTGAGCCAATTTACTGCCAGACAGTATCAGAAATCTCAGTGAGAGCAACAAGAACTAACTAACGTGGATTAATGAGTTCTGCTTGTTTATATATGATCAAATCAACGCATCAACACAGTCTGACACCAAAATTATTCAAGTGGTTTTGACTGAAGGGTGGCTATCCACATATTCCTTGGCTTTAAACAAATTCATAGCGGGATAGAGAAGCATACTTCTTTGTCAGGACCAGGAATTCCACTGCGATTAAACTCCTGACACCAGCCTCTCTCGTACAAGAACAAAACAAGAGGACTCCTGGAACAAGAAAGACAGGACTAGTGAGGAGGTGGAAAACTAATTATCCAGATCAGAGTGGCATTTTAAAGGCAAAAACATCAGAATCAAGATTGTCCAGTGAGAAAGGCACTACATTTGATCACATACATCTCCTGAAGACCATTTCCATGGACATCCTGTGATAAGGCACCTGCATCTCTTGATTACCCATAATTAGCTGACAATAATCGACCACAACCCGAACAGCTCCATCCTTTCCGGCAGTAAGGGTGAGATCCCGGAATTTGTCCTTACTGGAATGTGATTTATTGCATCTACTGCCCTTAAAGCCAGACCTATAGATAGATTCCTGGGAATTTTTTGAGGATCGGGTGGGATACAAGCCCGACCAATTCCTCCAACTCAAAACATTCCAGATATGAAGCTTACAAGTTTAGACCAGGAGGACCTTTCCTTATCAAAGGTTCATAACATATCGGACACTGGAGAATACCTTGCCATCAATGTTCTGAACCTTCTTGGTCCGGATTTCCTGAGAACAGCAGAACAGAGTGTTTTACCATCACCCCAGACATCGAATTCACATAACTTACCACCCGCCCTAAATGATTTGCAGGCTAATGTTTCCAATAAACCAACTAATCAAACTCCGGAATTCGCTAACCCTGAACCCAATTTTTGCGAACCACACGTTGAACTTACTACTACTAGTCCAAGATTGGACAGACGAACGGATTTCAGAGGATGATCGAATTGACATCGCAGACAAACTCAAAACGCCCAAGACTCGAACTTTCTTGCCTTTCTCAGAGCCGTACGAGGTATATAAAACAATCAAAACCCAAACGGATGCCCTCCCTCTCCCTTCCACTTCCCCAACAACCAAAACGCCACCAACAATCCATTAACCGAAGTATCAACGGGGAAGTTCGACCCTTTACCGGCTCGACGGTGACGGAAGGGCTCGCCCGGATGGTGCGGAGAGATGAGGACCGAACTGGTGCGACCCGAAGGGGACTACGAAGGCTGGAAGCATGGTCCGCGCGATTCGGAAATCTGATGAAGCGAACCTCAGCGGAGGAGCCCGTACGGACAGCTGCAGACGCCATTGACATCATCAAGGTTTTGAGAGCGGCGAAGAAGTCTGTGGAGGCTGGTCTCCCGTTGTTAGTAGTATCTCCAACAGAGGTTGTCGTGTCGCCATTTAAAGCACACGGCACGACCCAGAGAATAACAAGAACGAGGAGGAAGAGGAGAATCTGTGACGGCAGTTTGTTCGGACAGTTTGTGGGGTTTCGTGTTGCGGACAGTTCGGGGGAATTCATTTGTGGGATCGCCGGGAAAAACCAACGTCAGATCATGTCGTCTTCGTGTTGCGGCCATGCGACCGCCGGCGCCGGCCTACTTATCGCGGAAACTAACGTTTATTAAGAAATGCGTGTTCGTGTTCGAGACCGGCCACTCCCCACGTCATAGTTAGATAATGCCGGCTGTTTACGCTGATTTTGAGCCTCAGGCTCCAACCTCGTCAATCATTCCAGTCGAATGTGGACTAAAAGGGCTATTTCCATGGAAGAGTGAAGGTTGACAGTTGAAGATCGAGAACTAGTAGTCAATGATAAAAGAAGATTAAAAAAAAAAAAAAAATTTGATAGTCGAAGATCACTGATTGAAAGTTGGCGGTCGAAGTTGGGATAGTCGAACTTGTCAAAGCACGAAGACTTGTTATCGATTAAAGGGCACATAAGAAGTAGTTGAAGAATAACCAGACCACAATCAGGATGCACGCGATTGTCACGAAGACTGGCGAGGTTGTTTTTTTGGAAGCGCTTAGAGTTAAACATGTTGTAGAGGTTATAATTAGTGTACTGGTATATACATACATACTGGATCATTGTGTAATTGGAAAGAGAGGATAATCATTTGTATTGTACTAAGAAGGGGCAGTCTTTTCGCTCTCAGTGATTCAGTATTTTTGTTCCTTTTTCCCCGTAAATACCAGCGTAGTCCATCGGTCCATAAGGCTGAAACCATTCGGCCCAGAATCCCTTCTTCCTTCGTGGGTTGCACCCCATGTCCTTGCACAGCTGGTCGTTGTACCATATGTTGCTCGTCACGACACATGATCTCCAGGAGTTCCGCCCCGCATATCGGTTCATGTGCTGTTGCCACCTGGACACGTCCTCTTCCATGTCCTTCACGGCGGGCAGTTGGAACTTCCTGTCGAGAAATTGGGCTAGCCATCGACACCTGATCTCGAAGGAAGGGAGGTTTGCGATGCCCTCCGCGTATCCGATCACCGCAAGCTGGGGGATACGCGGGTGGATCATTTGTCTGCCAGTGCAATATCAAATGGTAAGGAAGATGGCCCTGTCACGACACGAGGAATGCCGAAGAATTTTCAGTGGTAATGGTAAGGCACTTACCTATATAGAGGGAGCGGGGCAGTTGTTGAACTGACAAAGTGCTTTTGGAAGTGAGGGGATCGGAATATCTGTCGGAGCTTCTGATCGCCTCTGTACCCAGTTGCTAGAATGACGACGTCGCTCGGAAAGTGGCCAGCACCTTCATCTGTGATCACACCCTCTCTGTTGAAGCCAAAACTCCGGGCTCTTCTCAAGATGATGCTTCCCTCTTTGACTCTGTTGTAGAATCCCTCTGGGAGAATGCCGATCTGACAGGAGGAAAGGTCCTCATAAAAGCTGTGTGGCGGGATCATCTGGTACTTCCTCAGCGGCAGCGTCCACCTGAGGTAGATCTCCGAGAGTTTCGAGATTGTCCATCTCTGCACATCGGGTCTGTCAGGGGTCTTTCTTACGAAGACAGTCGAATCAGGTAACAAATGTGTACCAGTGGCGAAAGCAACATCGCGACCAGACTGAGCATGGTCTTTTCGCCAGGCTTGTGAATGAGAAGCTCGGAAAAGCGATTGAAGTAGAGGTATCCGATGTATTTCCCCAGGAGACAATCTCCCGGCATCAACCAGTGAGGCGTCCGCTGGATCATCGTGCACGGTAATTCTACTCCTATCGAACAATGTGGCAAAATGGCATGACATCATGCAGTCGACTAACATTTGAGAAGTACGACTAAAGTGCAGAGACATACCATTGACATTTGCGCATTCGACTGCTATATCAACTGCAGATTTAAGCGAGCCGACTATAGTGACCCTCTTCCCCTTAATCATTTCCAAGGCCGAAGCATTCTCCATCACCGAATACTCCATCGAGTGCACCACCCTACCACCAAACACCTTCGAGCATCTGTCTGGCGGTAGATCAGGGATGTTTGCGATGCCGCTGAATCTCCCTAAGCATAGGATCACAAATTCGGCTCGGTACTCCTGTTCAGCATGTTCGATCTCATTAACCTAGAACACCACCAAGACGAGCGAAAATGAATCCCATACCTTGACGGCATTATTATTCTCGTCACGGACATGGACATGCCACTTCCCTATCGAACCAAAGGCAGAACCGGTCCCTCCCCACTGATCCCAACCTTCGACCTCTTCCTCGGACTCCCCAACGTAGTCAATGCTCATGACCATGGAATTGAACCGGACGTAAGGCAGCAGGCCGAAGCGCTCGACATACGAGTCAATGTACTCCAGCACTTGAGTGGATGGAGGCCTCTCGTCCCTGACCGAATCGGGCCAGTCGAAGTCCGAGAACCGATACCCTGCCTTGACATTCTGAAGCCGGGTCGATTCGGGGGTACTGACCCAGATGCCTCCGACACGACTGCCGGCCTCGAACACCAAAGGGTCGAACCCTTTCTCGACGGCGCACTTGCAAGCAAGTAGGCCGCTGATTCCGGCTCCGACAATCACAACCCTTCTCTCCATATACGCTCACCAAGATGAGGTCTTTTAACCATTCATCCTCATCTCTATATCGGCGCACCCAAATTGTTTATTAATTAACCGAGGTAAAGTAAAAACTTTCATCTGCCCTTCAGATTTGAAGATTGACCGAACACTGTTTCTTATTACAACAACGAGAAAAAGTAAACCAGGTTGAAATAAGACGCGTGACGAAATGGGATTCAATTGGTGGGCAACTGGGCCAATGAAACGTCACGTATGTCGACAACAGAACAGACAGGGAATGGAGAATATCCCGGAGTGTTTCACTGTTGCTCGTGTTTTCTTGTATCCATTCATGGGTGGGTAAAGGCTGACAAATGGGCCAAGGCCCATGGTCTCATTGACAATCTGGGTTGGGCGGGCCTCTCCCTAAAAACTTTTTCCCTTTCTCCCTTTGTATTTTTAATTTGGGGAATAAATTAGTTGTGAGTAAAGTGAAAGTATTGGTAAGGAATTTGACAAGCCACCAAACGACCAGGCATCGCATTAATCGGTCGTCATTGGGCCACGTCATCTCAGAACCCTCTTCCCCCCCCTTAATTTATAGCCAGAATAATAAAAAAGAGTCAAAACAACTTAGAACCCAAAAATAATAAAACAGTTCATTCTACAGCAAGCTTAACGACAGACGATGATTCGGTGGTTACTATTTTCTGGGAAGTTGTCAGGTTTTTAATAAAGAAAAAATTAAAACAAAAATGGGTTGGAGACAACAAAAATGAAGGTCGGTCCAAAATAGAAAGCGATTTGATGATATTTTTGGGAGTTGCAAAAAAGGGACAGTTCCCCAACTTGCAATGAATCTAAAAGGGAAGAAAAATGGGTGTTCTGGGAATACTTCGCTTTTTCCTCTTTTTTTTTTTAAAGAAAGTAAAAAAGAAAAAAAGAAAAAAGTTTTGGGATGATTAAGATTGGGTTCGCTGTCAGAGTAAGTTTGAACATCTTTTTCATATTTTATTTCCTTTTTTATGTGGAAATCTAGCCTCTCGAGCTTTTAGGTGAAAATCAGTCGATGTTTGGTGGAGGTCATTCAATATCAATGTTATCATTTGGGTAAAAGTAAGCCCAACGAAAATTTTGGTAAGAACCGAGAGATTGTACATTAAATACCCCACGTTTTTCAGACCTCATTCGAAGTCGGTCGTCGGTGTTTAAATGTTACGTGTCCGGAATCTCACTCTCATTCACACATTATTCCAACTATCTTCTTTATAATAATAATAAGAATAATAATAATTCGAGGTGGTCATGAAAATGGGTTAATTATGGTTACAACGCCCTCCACTCGAGGGTTTTTGTTGCTGATGCAACCGCATATTCCATTCAAAGATTCCATAAATCCAATCATTTTTTTTAAGGGAGATAAAAATATAAATAAATTCCAATAATATTTAAATAAAAAAGTATTTATACATAAAAGCTTAATCTCCGAAATTAGCCGCTTTCGTGAATCACGACATTTTTTTTTTCAATTTTGTCCTTTTCCTCGTGAGGGATAAAAATTAATCAACAGCAATTATTATTTTTATTATTATTATTAGGAATCTCGGCGTCCCTTCGTCCCGACCGTCAAAAAAAAAAGCCGAGAAAGAAAGATGGTTTCTTTCCGGTCGTGTCATTTGGTTTGATGCATGGCACGTTGAGTTTGCCGAATTTCGTCTGAGAGGGTAAAGGGGGAGGAGGAGGGGTTTCTCTCTGTTTTTTTTTTCTTTGGGTTGTTTTTTGTTTTGTGGGTTGTGGGTGGGATCGAACCCCCGGAACGAATCATCATGTGTGTGAAGGATGCCCAGGAGATGGAGAATCTCGATGCTTCCTCTGCCGGGTCGTGGCCTTTGCACGATCTCTTGCATACCCGGGTTGGCAATTGGGACGAGCGAGAGTCCCCCGTTATGAGCCCCACTACCGACAACGATGCCCTCAGGGCTTCCTTCCCTGTATGATCTCCAATCCCTGGTTCATGTTTTGATTGTTGTTTCCCCTTTTCGGTTTGGAGTTTAAGGGTGTGTTTTCTTTCGTGAAAGTTAGTTCCTTTCTTGGCTAATTGGGCCAAAGGAAGAAGGAATTTTGGCAGGTCAGATGCGGATTTTATCCGGTAAAATGACTGGCGATGGTTCCTCTGCTTGACTGTAGTCTCTGGGAGAGTGGTTTTGATTGGTCGCTAGGATTTGTGAGATGTGATGGACATTTTTGTCAACAAGGAATGCTTCCGCCTGTTCAATCACAGGGATGGTTGTCTGACCTATTACCCCCAAAGGAGAGAGGTCCTTTTGCGGAGGCCCGTTTCTTACACGCGCCCTCCGTAAGAAGCCACCCGAATTGATTTCTTTTGCGGTTACTTCAATCAATGGGTATTGATGATGCGAACATGTTCTGTATGGATTGCTTATTTCTTTTGGATATGGAAAGTGGTGTTTCTGATTTTGGGACTTTGGAGGATTTGAGGAGATTTACTTTATGAGCCTATCCCAAAGGAGTGCGCATCTCTTTTCCTTCCATTTGAAGCAATCCGATTGACTGAAGTATGGAAATTGCCCCTAGAGTTTAGTGATATGTTCTATGAGATTGTAGATGTGATCCTTAGTGTCGGCCAAGAGAGGTTTCATCAGTTTTTTAGTGGCTTCATTGTTCGCCTATGGTTTACTGGTCGGTAGTGTCTCTCTGGAGGCTAGCTTGGAACGCGAATGAATTTGCACAGTTCTTTTATCTGCTCACTCTGTTCTTGTTCCTGCAACGTTAATTGAGTTTATGCACTGGTAGTTTATCCTTTACTGTGGTCATAATTTTATTTTTAGAACAGAAATGACCAAGAGGTTTTCTTCGTCATGTCATCTTGTGGTTACTTTGCACTGTGTTCGGTTGGATTTGGAGCTTGTCATTTGTTAGACCAGTCTCTACAACCATGAAAAGTGGGATTTTTTCTTTTAAAAAGAAATCTGGGTATGTAGACGGTCGAGCTGAGGAAATGCTTTTCCACAATTGGTTGTTCATTTACTGTGTGTCAGTACTTCACATCTGATAGGTTTTGGGTGATGCTTTCTGGCTTCTTTCTTGGTTTCTTACCTTCAGATATTGAACAATCCTTTGCATTTGAGCCAAAGTAGATGAAGTTTCCTTCTGGCATCCTTCTTCGGGACATGGGATATGTTGCCTGTAATGGAAAGAAATCTTGTGATCAAGCAATCAGAATAGTTACTTTATGTCAACAAAGAGATTTGTCACATTTTTTTAGTTTTATTTTAACAATCTCATTCTAATTAAAGTCCGGCGAAAAATTTACGTTCGGGTTCCGTTGCTCTTATTTCACTGTTTCTTCTGTCTCTCTTTGCAGCTGGACAGCATTAGCGAGGAAAATGTCGCGCCTGAAAAGAGACAGAATATCAATGGCAGTTTTGTCCCCGAACTACGATCTGGCGAGTGGTCTGACATTGGGGGGCGCCCTTACATGGAGGATACACATGTTTGCATTCGCGATCTGGCGAAGAATTATGGGCAAGATAAGCCTAATGAAGATGTTGTCTCTTTCTTTGGTGTAAGGCATTAGTGTCGTTTTTTAATTTCTTGTGTTATTCTGGGAGAAGGTTTTCCGTTCCAGAGAGTCATGCCGGTTTAGCGTCGTCTTTATCCTGCCCTGGTTAGCCTATATTCATAGAAGGAACTTTTTCGGCATTCTGTCTGCTTGAAAAAATGGACCCTTCATTTAATGATTTTTTTATAGGAGGGTCAGTTGTTTATGCATGACTTTTGAAAATGTTGATGATCTATTCAAAGCTTTTAATACTTAGTACGAATTATTATGGGTTGCAGGTGTTCGATGGGCATGGTGGAAAAGATGCAGCACATTTTGTCCGTGACCATTTGCCTAGAGTTATAGTCGAGGATGCTGATTTTCCATTAGAGCTCGAAAAAGTTGTTACCAGGTCATTTCATGAGACTGATGCTGCATTTGCAAAGACATGCCGGCTTGAGACTGCCCTCTCATCAGGAACAACGGCGCTTACAGCCATGATTTTTGGGAGGTGCACATTCTTATTTCCCCGAGAAGACTAGGCTTGCTTTGATGCTCAATAACAAGGACTAAGCTGGCTTTTCATATTGACGATGAAAACTTAATATAGTCCTATTTCCATTCAGATTTTTGTCGGTGGCAAATCCTGGGGAAGCCTGAGAAGGCTCTGGGCTTTCCTTTTTTGTTGTTTTATTTTTTGATAAGTTAGGGCTAGGCTTGCTTTGATACTTCATAACGTGGACTGAGCTGGCTTTTCATATTTATGATGATAATTTCATTTAATCCTATTTCCTTTCAGGTCTTTGTTGGTGGCAAATGCCGGGGATTGCCGGGCTGTTCTTTCACGGCGTGGCATTGCACTAGAGATGTCAGAGGACCACAGGCCCTGCTGTGCAAATGAGCGATTGAGGATTGAGTCTCTCGGCGGTTTTATTGATGATGGCTATTTGAATGGTCAATTAGGCGTGACACGCGCATTGGGAGACTGGCATCTCCAAGGAATGAAGGAGATGGGCGAGAAAGCTGGACCCTTGAGCGCCGAACCCGAAATGAAGTTGATAACCCTCATAAGGGAAGACGAGTTCTTGATAATCGGGAGCGATGGGATATGGGATGTCTTTAGTAGCCAGAATGCCATAGACTTCGCCAGGAAGAAGCTTCAAGAACATAATGATGTCAGGCTCTGCTGTAAGGAAGTCGTGGAAGAAGCAACAAAAAGGGGAGCGACGGACAATCTTACGGTAGTCATTGTTAGTTTTCATTCGGAGCCGCCACCGCAGCTGGTAGTGCAGAGGGCTAGGGTGAGGAGGAGCATATCTGCCGAAGGATTGCAGAATCTCAAATTTCACTTAGAAGGATAGCCTGCTACATCTTCACTTTTGCTGCAGAGAAGAGAACATGGGCTTCTGTTCGAGAATAAATACGGGTAGCCGGAATCACGCTATCCCATGAGACATGTCTGTACATGCGATTCATTCGGGAAGGTAAGAGAAAAGGCATCCTCTTTCATTTGAGTTCCCTTCTGTTCTGACCGGGGGGAGGATCAGGATATTGGCGAAAATAATCTCACTTTAAGAAATTCTAGAACTGTGATTATGTGGACTTTGGTCGGTCATCATCATTGGTAGGAGCCCGGATTGCTTCCGAGGGATCTCGGGAAGCCGGGATGCTACGCTGTAAAGACGCATTATCATCAGTACTGTCCTATGTGTTAGCTGGTTTAAATAAGCGTGTAAATATATAGTTTGGTTCCTCCTCTCCATGGACAAGCTCCTGGTCAGTTGTTTTAGACAGCAATAACTCTGAGATGCTTATACATCCTCAACGCAAGTTCATACATATTTCTTTTCCTTACTCGTAGTCCGTTGGACTTTGCCGGAGCGACATAACATGAGGGTCTTGGCGTTCTAGTTTCTAAACCCCGACCATGTTTGCAGTTTGATCTGAAGTCTCTTTCCAAACGTGCATTCTTCTACTTCCAAGCGAACACTTCTAATCTTAAAGCTTATCCGCTTGAGCAGGGAACATAACAAATTATAACGTGGCCGATGATGTCGGAAGGAGGCGGCGTGGTGATTATATAATACGGGCCCTCGTTTTTAGCGCACGAACTTGCGGGAAAGAACATGTCAAACAAGCCTCTACCAAGAATTAAAAGCCCCCACATTCTTTTATTCATGTCGAGTTGTGTGGACCGAATGAGGTAAGTAGGTTTAATGGAAGGTGGTGGTGAAGGCGATCATCGTATTTGGGGGAGGCAACAACTGGTGTTCTAATTTTGGTCACAAAATCTTTGGTTCGGGGGGTTGTTTCTGGGACTGGATGCACCTGAAAATGGGAAATCAATACAACAAGCAAACCCCCACTTGATATGTTTAAACAATTTGCCCACCCAATCGAATTGAAATGGTGCCTGGTCGTGATGACAAGACAAATACACCCGTACCCAACAAAGAGTACCCGAAAGGGTACGTGTACTTGGGGGGTGGCGGGAAGTGTTGTTTCTCGGTAGGTACAACTAGGGGAAATCGGACACACAGATTATATTAACAAGAATGTATCAGACTGGAGCCTTTCATTGGAGGGTTGGGAGAGAAGGTGGGGAATTTTACCACGGAATCTAATCCTAGAGGAGGAGGATAAGAGGGACGATCTTTCGTGACACCATCATCATCGTTCGTCATGAAACAAGGGATAAGATCATCGTGTAGGTGAAGGAAGGTTAGATGTGATGGGATATGAGAATATGTTAGAATGAAGGAAAACAGAAGAAGGTTCTTCTGGGGCTCGAATACCCTCCTAAAAACACATATCCTCCAGCTTTCCAAGAGAAACCTTTCGATTCTATCTAATCCCATGCTTTTTGTAACGTTCGTCAACTTGGTTTAAATACCGATTTCTTCGTGTAAAATTAACTTCAAAATACCAATTTCTTTAAATGCTGGGATCAATATTTCAAACATCAATTTACGACCCTAGTTCTACTGGCGGTCAATGTTATTAAGGATATACCTCAAAACCTCAACCCCCGGTGTTGAGTGACATTTGGTGGAGGATATGGAAGGTCGGCTGCGAAAGTGTTCTAAAAATTCCGAAGAGGGGTCATTGTCCTAATCCAATCCAATCTCCCTTTTGTCTTATCAACTTGGTAAGAGTTTTTTGGGGAGGGTTTTGTGGAGGACAACGGGGGGACAAAAGGATTATGCTTACTCTTTCTGGATATCCACCAACTAACCCCATTTTGTATCACGTCTAGGTGGGAAAAACATTATATTATACGTAGGGGGTAATAAAACCTGAATGCCGGCATACATACGTGGGTAGATCTACCACGTTCTGACCACCACCCCCTCCCCATATTAAGCCATGTCCGAATTCCCTGTTCATACACGGCATGTTGAGTTTGACATCACCCTCCATGGTTTTACATTTGGACTGAGAATAAACCACGTCTACCCAAAGCGAAGATTCCATAAAATATTTCAACCCAACAAGAAAAAAAATACTACTACCCACTTGGATTTGATCTCGGTCAAAAGAGACATTCACATGACCCAAATGACCATTTTGGTTCCAAGTCACCTGATCAACTTAAAATACTAAACTGAAGGAAGTGATTAATACAATTTGGAAGGCCCCTTATCACATTAGGGTGGTGGTTTTGATCATATGATCGATGTCGCTGCTACTCGGGTGGAGAAGACGATGAGGAGACGACATCCGTCCTACAGCAGGGGCAACGGGTGTTGCTCTCTAGCCATGGTACCAGACACCTGGTGTGGAACCTGTGCGCGCACCGCAGGTTCATGAGGTTCTCCCCGACCCTGAACCCCTCTAGGCACACGGCGCACTCGTCCTGGTCCGTCGACTTCCAGCTTGTCCTTCCTGACAACTTCCCCATCATCCTCGATGAACCTTCCCCTAACTCTCCTCCTCTGCTGATGCTGCCGCTGTCCTTCCCCATCCCGAAGACCTCCGTCTGTACCGTCCTCATAGCCACTTGCATCGAGCTTTCCCTATTTGCACCGAAACTAGACCTGGTTAAAAGGGGACGTTGGAAAACCAGGTTGGATCAGATCGGATGTCTGACTGATGCACACTCGCATATTAACTAATAGGTCGACCAAAGATCACGCCAGTGATGATATTGATGACTATAGGTACCTCCTGTGGTCAGACTTCAGCTGGGATCTCAGCTTCGCATCCAATCTTGCCTTGGCTTCCCGAGCAATCCCGCCCAGCTTCACGTCATCCCTTGAGTACCCCCCTCCAGCATGCCTCCGCTGCTACAGAAAAAAAAAAATCAAAAGAAAAGCATCAGTATCGCATGAAGCTAATTCAAGTCCCGACCGCAAGATCAACAAACGGAGTCTGGGGGTATCTTACTGCAGCGGTGGAGGAGAGATCTGCGGCATGTCTGGTCGCGTAGAGATCATACAAGGGAGGAAGCTGCGACCATTCCCGTACGTCCATCGACGGGGGATCCGGAAACAGCCCTAGTCCGCCGCGGTGGGCCTGCCTCCTCCTCCGTGGACCTTCAATTGCAGGAAACAACCCCGCCATTCCTAAGATCACCAAAATGGGTGCTTTTGGCTTCTCTTCTCTTCTTTTCTCTCCTTACGAAAAGAAAGGGGGTGAAACGTTGTCTCCAATATATAAAGAGGGGGGAGGGAGGCGTTACATAAAGCAGGTCTCAATCTCGAGGTCAGTTATTGGATTTTGTTTGGGCGAAGCTTCCCCCCCTTCTAACCTACAGCTTTCGGCTTTCTCTCTATTATTATCGCACCGATTTCTTGTAATAAAATCATCCTGAATTAGACGTGTCATATTCAAACAAAACACACACACACAGTTAAAATATTAGTTCTAGTTCCCATTTCTATGCGCATTCAGTGCAAATCGCATACACCTTTTGGGATAAGATTATTCCCAAATTCAACTCGATGACATTTCATTTCATAAACCCCTTGATCGTAATTACGTAAAAAGTAGATCATATCCCAGAAATTAATACAAGTGTGGGTCCCACGTAGCTTCGTTACATATAACTAACCCGGTCGTAACTCATAAAACCATGGAGAGGACAATGACAACTTCTTTTCCCCGATGTTTCCTCGTAACATCCCGGCAAAGTTTTCGGTTTATTGAAATACATCCGGTTTAAAAAAAAATTATGAAATACAGTTTTAGTTTTGTCAAATTCCCTCGATCTAGTATTTATGTCGTGATCGGGAGCCTCAATTTAAAAAAAAAGTGGTTTTAAATCACAAAACAAGATACTAACTCGGGGGAGTTATGTCGCGCTTAGGAACTGCAACATTGATATCCATTTGAGTATCGCAGTCCATAATCGTGACACTGGATCACTTAGAATAAATTTTTTCTAATCAGTGTCGAACTTTTCAATCGTGACATTTAGATAGTTAGAAAAAAAAAAAATTTCTAATGGCGATAGTGTATTGGTTACAGTCCGCGACACTTATGTCGGTGTTAATATAGCGGTTCCCGACCGCGACATACTTCCCGGAGCAGCTAGCGTAGCGATTGGAACCGTCTTAATTTCGCAAAATTAGATCACTATTTGCCAAGTTTTTTGTCAACTAACCCTGACTTGGTACAATCCTCCTCAAACGTAACTCGATTTCGTTGTTTCATTCGTTTGATTCTTTTCATTTTCATAGGCTTCGTCCGATAATAGGGATAAAGTAAGCCACAACTTTAGGTTTCCCGTTGCTACTTCTTCTCCTCGAAGTACAACCTTTCGGATGATGCTCGGACAGGCCTGTCTGGGCTCTTCCACTTCCATTCGGACCTTATGCCCTTCTGTTCGTTTGTTTGGGGTCTTAATCTAGAATCCTTTTAAGGGATCAAAATCTTTAGTTAACCTTCGAACACAAACAGATTGCTAATCCTAATAATACGAAACAGATATTAGAACAACCAACATGCACCACACGAAAATCCCAGTTGTCTTAAAGACACACAAAAAGGAAAAAAAAAAAAGGACCTACAAATCTACAAAAACAAGAGACAGCTGATGTTTTTTGGTTGCTAATATATTAGGTTTCCATTGTATCGTACGTTCCCCGTGGATCTCGCATTGTTTAGCGTTAGTCCCTAACCGAAACTCCCTAACCCAAATAAACATCACCCCGTAATCCTCCCAACCCACCTCCCCCCCACACACACACACACACGATCTCTAATTACAGGCCACGTTTGTTATTATTGCACCACCCCTTTGGAACCCACGAAACGATCGACTCCTAGGTAGGCCAAGCCATCTCAGGATGTCCTACCACCACCACCATCACCATCACCATCACCATCATCACCATCACCGGGGCGCCGCGGCCTTGGACATTGACCCCATTTCCCCATCCTTCATCAAACGAGTGAAGCTCGCCTTGCGCATTCCCTTTTGCTTTCGAGGTCAGCACAGCCTCGACGAGCTGGATGGTTCCCCGTCCGACACGGACATGTCTCAGGGGAGATACCACGGGCTGGTGACGCCTGTGCGCGCCAAGAGCCACCACCGTCAAGGCTTCTCGGTGGAGATCTGCACGGACGGCGGTCACAAGGGAGGGAAGCCGCGTGCGGGGAGGCACAGGAGGGGTTACTCCATGGGGGACTTCCAATACGATGCCACGAGCTACAAGTTGAATTTCGAGGAACCGGGGGCAGACGAGGGGGTCGAGAGCGTTGACGACGTACGTTACAAGAGCTTCTCGACGAGGTTCTCCGTGGCAGGGTCCCCCCGGAAGGCCCTACACGATTTCTCGTGATGTTTCACATCATCACTCTCCTCAAAGCATTAAATTTCACGGTCGTTGTTTTCCATTTCTCCACTCCTCTTTGAATCATGATAGGACATACAGGAAACGTCCATTCGTTTACAAAGTCAGCCTTCTGATCGTCGCCGCAACGTCGGGTTTTCGGACAGGATTCATTGTCAGGAAAAGGGAATTGAATCGGCATGGGGAGGGGCGTTAGCGTCAGATGAAACCCTACCCTACCATACCACAAACCGAAAGGAACAGATGCTTTGAATAAGGATGCAGGGAATGGGACATGGATGGAAGAGAGCGTGCGTGTGGGCGGGGGGGATCTAATCCAAATGGCCCACACCCAACGCCAAAGTGCATATAAGATAAATTACGTGCCCCCCACCCCCTCCAATTATCTTGTCTCCATCAAAATGCAACCATCTTTTTGTGCCTCCCCATATTGAGATATTTATGGCGAAACGATTGATTTACCCCATCTACTCGTCCAAGCTTAATACTACCCAAGTCAAAAGAGAAAGCCTCCCCCAGATTCTCCCTTGCTATGCAGACCAAGACTTCCCCCCACTCCCTCTATTGTTTTTGCTAACTGTAATTTTATAGACCAAACTCGGTCAAAGTCCTTCGTTTGGGTTTTGAGAGAGGTGGGGGAGACACCCGATGTATTTCTTGACAACGTTGTCACTTCATTCCATGTAATAATAATAATAATATAAAAATGGGTTTTGCCCAAATAAGCAGACAAAATTGAAATTGCATGGAAATTGCATGTGCTGGCTTCCCCCCATCCCCATCCACGTGCCTTTCTATGCCTCTCCATCTCCTTCGCCAACAAGATAACTCAAAAAAAGCTCCACTCGTTTTTTTTAATCCATTTAGTTGAATTAATAATACTAAAAACGATTATCATCATAAATAGTTGAATTAATAATACTAAAAAGGATGAGGATCTGGGTCTGATATCTCTCGAGTCCACTAACAGAATTTCACCGTTTTGATTTGAGTTCAAGTTTTTCTGGTAACGTGATTAATACTAATACTTAAATCAAGGGATTTTCTATTTTCAGTCACAAGCAAGATACAGTCATTTGTATAGTGGAGGAATGAAAAATTGTGCATATATTATATAAAATTATGGGAAATGTGCAGGGGTTGGGAAGAGCGAGAAAAGAAGGCAAAGTGTTTGTGGGGGTGCCGCAAGTTCTTGGAGTCGCTACAATTTAGAAATCAGGAACCCTAGGAAATTGATTTTGCCAGCTCCCCATCAGCCCAGATCTTTCTACACAGCTGTTCTTTTCCATCGTCGTCGCCATCTCCATCACCGACTGAGCTCCGATCGGTGGTGGGCACATATTTCTTGTCGTAGGAGAGGTGGTTAGTAATTCTTCGTTTTGTTTTTTTCTGTCCAAAATATCCATTCTTTTATTCGTGGGTTGTATCCCCCTCCCCCTCCCCCTCTTCGTCGAGAGTCGAGTCGTTTGTGGTGCGAAATCTGAGCCTTGCCCATGTTGTGAATAGGCGAAATTAGGCTGCCCAGTTCGTCAAGATCTTCGCTTGTGCCGTTTTTCTTGGTGGGTCTTTTGTGGAAAGTCTAGGTGCGCTTAATTAGAGTTGTCAAGAGTCATGGCATTCGATCAGAACTCGATACCCAAGGATCTGAGACCCCTGAACGTGGCCCCGAGCATCGCGGAGGAGTCCTCTGTCGCCGCTCCGGCCACTACGGCGGGTCGGACGGCGGAAGGTTTTTACGCCACGTCGGCTCCCGAGGGCAGCAGCCCTCCATCGTCGGTTCCGGTGTTTTACTCTGCGGCTGTGTCTGACCCTGGGTTTGGAGGTTTGGGTTATGTGAATGGTCCACAGGGCGTTGCCGCGTGGTTTCCCCGTGCGGCGGTACCTTATGGGCATATGAGTATGAATCCGGCTGTCGGCTTTGGGTACAACCCCAATTTGGGAGGAGTGGTTGGCGGGAATGCTTTTGATTTGACAGGGTATATGAGTGATAGGATGGGGGTGATTGGTGGCAATGCTATAGATCAGATGGGTGGGGTTAATGCAGTCGGGATGAATTCTGCTGTTAGTTTCGTCAATAGGGATCATGGGAGTTTGGATGAACGGGTGGCTGGTGATGCGGTACCGATGCAGAAATCTAATCTCAGCAACCAGGGCAGTGGTAGTGGGATTATACAGTCTAGTGAGGATGGCGGAGAAGATTCGGTTTCGGGGAAGAAAATCAAGTTCCTTTGCAGTTTTGGGGGAAAAATCTTGCCTAGACCAAGTGATGGTATGCTGAGATATGTTGGCGGTCAAACAAGGATTATCAGTGTCAGGAAAGATGTGAGCTTCAATGACTTGGTTGCAAAAATGGTTGAAATTTATGGGCAACCTGTCATCATTAAGTACCAGCTACCCGACGAGGATCTTGACGCGCTGGTCTCTGTATCTTGTCCTGATGACCTCGATAATATGATGGAAGAGCATGAGAAGCTGTCTGAGAGAACATTGGATGGGTCTGCAAAGTTACGTGTCTTCCTCTTCTCGGCTTCTGAGCTCGATTCAACGGATATGGTTCAGTTTGGTGATTTGAATAATAGTGGGCATCGTTATGTCGAGGCGGTGAATGGAATGGCTGATTCAATTGGCCTGCCCGGCATAGCCAGGAAGGAGAGTATGGCAAGCGCAACATCCACCCAGAATTCTGAATTTAGCGGCAATGAACCTCTTGATACCACTGTTCCCAGACAAGGTGACAGTGGTGTGCCGACATCATCTAGCTCATTGTCCCCTGGAAGCAATTTAGCACCCTCTAATGATGCAGCAAAAATGTTTTTTGTTGATCCAGACCCTCCTAGTGCCGAGGACAATAATTCAAATGCTGGTTTCCCAGTGGTAAATCCTAGTCCTCCACAAACGTCATCATCACATCTGGAAGTGGAAGTGCCGATGCCTGCTCCCATCCTTGCTCCCCCTAGGCCATCAGGTTATGATCTTCCGCCTCCTGTTTCAGGAATGGGTCTTCCTCCTGCGACTTCTTTTACACCTGCTTATGTAGACCCTCGTGGTGAAAATATCAATCTCACAAATTTGCCTAGTCCTCATCTGATGGGTGGTGCCGCTCCGTTATTCGCCCCTCAACAATTCCATGGCATGGCACCTGGTCTTAACCCACACCATTTCGTCTCTCCAGTTCATATGACCATGGTTCCTACTGCTTCGCATATTGGTATTAGGCCACCTCTAGTTCAACCAAGCCACTTGGAACATGAGAGATCATCTGGGCCAAGGGTTTTCCTAGTTCCCTTTGATCAATCTCACAATGCATATCATCTGCAAGCGTCCGGGCCAGTCGTTGGAGGTGGTTATGGGTGGAATCAAGTTGTTGCTCCTGGGCCAGTTGTATTTTCTGATGGATCTACCGCTCATCAACAAAGTAATCAATCTGAAAGCATTCAGAAGTTTGAAGACTGCTACATGTGTCAGAAAGCATTGCCGCATGCACATTCAGATACTGTGGTGCAGGACCAGAAAGACGGCACTGCATGCACAGTGCCGATATCCGCCTCAATTTACCATAGTCTGAGGCTAGATGACAATACAAAACCCCAGACACTGAGCAGGACAGTGTTGACTGGGGCTACAGGAATTGGCTTTCCTGAACCGCCAGTTACTGTTCAGTCCATTTTGAATGGTAGAGGGGAAATGCCTACTGAAGATCTTGAGGCAATGGATAGGCCTTCTGTTCAGAAGGCAGAACATGTCGAGTCCAGGAAGCTCGCCCCTGGCTTTGCTGGCAATAACGAGGCTTCTTTGTATGGTGCTTATGTTGATGGGGTTGGTAAGGCACCCGTTGAAAATGGTGGGCAGCAGCAATTTCTTCGCATTCAATCTCGGCTGACGCAAGATGGTGCAGTCAGTGGGCTTCCGAATGGTGATGGTGCTTTTGTAGGCGGTCTGCCAGTGCCAGGGACCGAACAGTGGCTTCGTGAATCTCCGAAGGAGTACTCTAAGCTCCCTGACATTGATAGTAGATCACAGTATGCAAACTCTGTCAACGTGGCAATTGATCGGAGGGTGGAAACTCCACAAATGACCTCTTCCGCGATGCTTTCTGGCGCTAATGGTCTGGATGTTAAGCTGCCTGTTGATGAATCGAGGATGGATGAAATGTTTAAGCAAAAGCAGGTGCAGCAGAACCCCAGAGGTGAGGTGCTGCTTAACATTCCCTATGTCAAACCGGACATGCTACCAATTTCTAGTCAAATGATACCCACAGATTTTGCCAGTTTTCCTGTCAGTAAACCTCCTGGTTTGCATGAATATAGACCAGTTGAATCCTTTAACATGGTTCAACCATTGAACACTGATATGCCAAGATCCAGTTCCCAGACAAAGATGGGCGTCCACCCAGAGCCTGAAGAACTTCATTGCAGCAACTCCGGGGCCACTGCTGTTGGATCAGGCTTGATGACTGAGAGTTTTCCGTCCGCTGCATCTTGGATAACTGATTCCCCTTTGTTCCAGCCAACAACAGGAGCTAATGATGAGGCAACTTTACAAGTTGGTGGTCAGTGTCAGGGAGGTTTTGAGGATCATTCTAATTCGTTGTTCATGAACCAGGACCCATGGAACTTGAATCAAGATGCCCATTTTCCCCCACCAAAACCTACCAAAATTGCTCTTAGGAAAGAGCCTTTATTGGGCAAGGATGCTTTGTTGGAGAATCGACTGAGAAATGTTGGGAACTTAAATGAGAGCTCTCCCGTGGAAGATGAACTCCATCAACCATTTAACAATTTTGCAAATGTCACCACAGAACAGATGCATTACACAGGTATGAGCACATGGTGATTCCAGGGCTGCCTATTCATTTGAATTTGAAAGTGTTTTAATAGCTTGATTTCATACCTTGTTTTTTCAGCTGAAGAAAAGATTAAGCAGGACCTTCAAGATGTTGCAGAGGGCGTCGCTGCCTCTGTTCTTCAGTCGGGTCTGCCTTCTAATCCCAATATGTCTGTCTACCAGGGAAACAAGCCTTCCTTCGATGCTAACCCAGAAAGAGATACTGATGATGGTGCGGAAATGCAGACTAGAGCTGGTCATGAGGTACTCAATATCTCTTCTTAATCGGGCATCTATTTCTCTTGTAAAATGTGCTACTGAGTGGATACTTACGCCGAATGATCTCATGTAGGACAACGACGATAAAGTCTCTGATAGAAGAAATTTCGGTTTCCCTGCATCCGGAGGAATCGGCCGTTTGCAGGTGACTGTCTTATTTACTTGGTCATGTCTGAATTTGTCTTGCTGATTGCTGACAATTAAAATGTTTTCCTCAGATCATAAAGAATAGTGATCTCGAGGAGTTGCGAGAACTAGGTTCCGGTACATATGGGACTGTCTATCATGGAAAATGGAGGGGTTCAGACGTGGCCATTAAAAGGATCAATGATAGGTGTTTTTCCGGAAAGCCTTCTGAGCAAGACAGGATGGTTTGTGGGACCTAACCTTGCTTCAGTTACATTGCTTACATGTTTAATTTCCCTGGTGGGAGATGATATGAATACTCGGCATGACTCCTTTTTTCTGTTGGAATGAATCAGAGAAATGACTTCTGGAATGAGGCTATTAAGCTGGCTGATCTCCATCACCCTAATGTGGTGGCTTTCTATGGTGTTGTGCTTGATGGCCCTGGAGGTTCTATTGCAACTGTCACGGAGTACATGGTTAATGGTTCCTTGAGGACTGCTCTGCAGAAAAATGAGAAGTGAGTTGCTCTGGAATTTATTCCATGATACTAGCTAATGGATGAGATTTTAAGTTCATTGATTCGGTGTTTTTCAGGAACCTCGACAAGCGTAAAAGGCTTCTGATTGCTATGGATGTAGCCTTTGGTATGGAATACTTGCATGGGAAGAACATTGTTCATTTTGATTTGAAAAGTGATAACCTCCTCGTCAATCTTCGAGATCCACATCGACCCATTTGTAAGGTCAGTGTTCTGATCCTTGATTGCAGTGGTTGCATATCATTGTCCTTTGGGTGTTCAAAGATTAGCTGATTTGTACCTTACTGATGTATAGTAACAAGATCATATTTATGATATTCTATTGTGTATACAAATTATTATTAGAGTTTCTGTAACTGAGGGGCTGTTCTTCGGTCATGTTTCTGTGTGTATAAGCAGGTGGGTGATCTGGGCCTCTCTAAAGTGAAATGTCAGACTCTCATCTCCGGTGGTGTGCGGGGCACCCTTCCATGGATGGCACCAGAGCTTCTGAATGGTAGCAGCAGCCTAGTGTCCGAGAAGGTTGGCCTCTTCCCTTACACTATTGATTAACTTGGCCTAGTCCATCGTTTTATGTCCCGCTGTCTCTGGTAGAGGCATCTAACACACTTATCCTGGGTACAGGTCGATGTATTTTCATTTGGCATCGTGATGTGGGAGCTGTTGACAGGAGATGAACCCTATGCAGAATTGCATTACGGTGCCATCATCGGTAATTAATTGCACTCCCTTTGAATTCTTCAAGCAATGTTGTCCAGTGCCAACTTTGATGACCTTTTGCTATGTGAAATTAGGCGGGATTGTGAGCAATACTTTGAGACCTCCGGTGCCAGACTTCTGCGACCCAGAGTGGCGATCCTTGATGGAGAGGTGCTGGTCATCCGAACCGTCAGAAAGGCCAAACTTCACCGAGATCGCGGACACATTACGTTCTATGGCCTCCAAGATACCTACAAAGGCGCAAAATAGCTCATAGACTACATACCAGCATCGCTGATCTCTTGCCACAAGCGCAATGGTCAATATCAATGCCTTCATTTATCTTGGTTATGTGTTCGATGCCAGTACATGTTCCGCTGGTGTGTGGTGGCTTGTTCGTTCTTGTTTTTCCCCTCTTCTTCTGGGAGTCGAAGTCAAAATATAGTTTACCTCCCCCCCCCCCCCTGGTACAGGACACAATGAATGAATCTTTCACAGGATTACAAGGTTTTCCTTTGTTCCGACACATTTAGTTACGTAACTCACTCTTATATCCAGGAACAGTGTTTGTCCTGTTGACAAGTACACGGAAAGATTTGGGGTTGCACAGACAGACAGACCGAACAACTTGTCCTCGACCCTTCCCTTCCCCTTTCCATGTGCTTTTTTTCTGGCATGTGTGCAAGCTGTACTTGTTCCAGTTAGTAGGGGCACTGGTGCTTCTCCCTCTGCCCCATGTGAACAACTAAACAGCCTCGCACACTAAAACTTTACAGTGATCCACAGCTATTAATACAAATGGGCCCCAGAAATTTACACATTTTCAGTTTAAAAAAATGACTGATTTCAATTGATTCGTGAAACTTTTCCCAGATTCGGTCAGGGGATGGCCGGACCACCTGGGCAAACTCACATTGTCTATTACTTCCCCAACCCCTGTTATGGAATAAAAACAAGCAGCCCCCCCCCCCCCCCCCCCCCCAACAACAAGTCGGTTGATTGTTAAATACATCGATGGCTGATATTTTTCACACCATGTGAGGTGCAGGTCTGGGTCCACAAGAACCAAGCTTTCTTAAACACATCTTTAATCAAGAACCAATTCGCCTCCCCCCAACACCCATCAAATTAACACCCAAGAAAAAGGAAAGGATTCCCTGAAATCCCAGGTGATCTTAGATGTGTTGTGATGGCTCTATGAAGACGCTGCTGACAGACAAAAAAACCCAGATCCAAAAGAATTGATATTTACAGCTCCAAAGATTGTAGATCAAACCAATAGAGACAAATCCCATCGACAAACAAATCAAATTCAATCCCATTCCCATAACCAAAAACCAACAACAGGAAGACATTGCCTCGATTCCACTAATCCTAGAAATAACACCCCTCCCCCCCTACTTCCTCTCGATCTCCCACGCAGGGGGACGAGCAGGGGAAGAGGAAGGGGAAAGGGAGGCGTTGGCGTTCCCCTGAGAAGCCATGAGCAAGAGGGAACCCTCGCTCCAAGACCTGCGGACGGGGTAAGAGACGTTGTTGGACCTGGGGAGGCCGTGGGGGCAGCCCTTCTTGGGCTTGTGGAGGGCGCAACGGCAGTTCTTGTGGTACGGCCTCCGCTCGACGCAGGAGTCGCAACCCGAAATGCAGCCCTCGTAGACACACCTCAGGAACCCTTCCGCCGACGCCATCTTCGCTCGAACGAGGAGGGCGGCAGGAGATAGGTGATCGGAGAAGGACGATGTGGGGGCACGTGGTATGAGGCCTTTTGGATGGGAAGGGAAATTGAATGACTTGGGTAGGATTTTATTTATTTATTTATAAGGGGGAGGGAGGCGAGCGGGGAAGAAAGAGTTCGCGCCGATTTGTTGGTTGTCGGTAAAAAATAAAATAGAATTTTGGACAAAAGAAAGAAAGAAAGAAAGCGAGGAGGAGAAGGAAATTTGCGCAAGGTCCGTGTGGGTGTGCGTGCGTGAGTGCGTACGACTTTTTGTTGAGTGCCCAGCTTTTATTTTGATCAATTTGCACAAAAAGAGATTACTTGACTATGAGGTTTTTATTTACTGTTCGAAAAAACCTCATTAAGTATGATTTTAGTTTCAAAAAGTATTTCGTTTTATAAAAATTGTTATAATCGTGACCTATCTATTAGGAATGTCACTCACTTATAAAATTTTATTTAGAAATCGCGATTTCAAAATCACTACTTAGAAAGTAAAGTCGAAGACGATTTTCATAGAATATCACAAAGGTCGTCCATTTATAATTTTTTATTAAATTTTCAAAACAAATTTTTAGAGAATTTTCGAAATCAGAATCATATTTCCTAAATTTTTCCTTTTGCGAATTCCTCCCAAAATTCCAAGACTCTGCCCTTAACAACGCGCCATGAGAATAGTTAGTCCACCTACTTGCCAGCCCCTTAGAAGAGAACTCCCAGACGCGTGCATGGCGAAATAAGTTGGGACTGGGACTTGGACATGCCTGCTCTCGTGTCCCCCACATGCTCGGATGTCGGGACCGCTTGTAGGCCCGGCCCATCTGATTTCCCATTAATGGGCCTGGCCCAGTAATGGGTTGACGACGACCCATCTTCCAGTCGGGCCTTTCCTTGGGGGTGACTTCCCATCCGGGGCCTCGTAGGAGCTGCTAATAATGACGGTGGAGATTTAACATTACATTCTAGGCTCGATCATGGGAGTATGTAATAAGACTTGATATAATAATGGTCACATGGAATCATAATGGTTGTTGATTGGGTGGCAGGGCATAGGCGTGGGTTTCAACCAAAGGCCGGCTCAAAGCACAAAGCTGCAAAGGGTTAATTCGCAAGCCAACAAATAAGTACAAATCACATCACAAAAGAAATTAATTCCATCACAAGGAAACCAACAAGCGCATCCCGCATTCGCCCCACGGACCCTCGCCCCTCCTTCCGCCGCGACCCCGAAAAGGTCAGCGTCAGTTTGATCTGATCTGGGTCGTCGAAATTCCCGATCTTGATGCCTGGGAATCGATCAAGTTCGCTTTTTTGCACTTGGGTTTTCCCGCTTTGTTGCGTCGACGGTGTTTTTGTCATCTGGGTTCTTTTCTCTTGGTTGGCATTGGTGTGATTTTGATCGTGGAAATGTCGATCTGGCCTGCTCTTGTTGTTCTGGCGACTTATCTTTCCCTGTGATTTTAGATGTGAATTGAGTTCGGGGTTTCGTTTCCAGATCTGGATCTAACCTGGTGGAGCTCTGGCTAGAATGGACTTCTTTGATGAGCTGAAGATCTGGTTTTTGGTAATCAGTCTTGCTTTTGGCTCCGGATGCGGGTTCTACCTCCCGGGTAGTTACCCCCATAAGTATGTTGCAGGGGATCCTCTCTCGGTGAAGGTGAATTCCCTCACTTCGATCGACACTGAGATGCCGTTCAGTTACTATAGTTTGCCTTTCTGTAAGCCCCCCGACGGCATTAAGGATAGCGCAGAGAACCTCGGTGAGCTTCTCATGGGGGACAGGATCGAGAACTCGCCGTATCGGTTTAATATGTCCTCCAACCAGACGGAGATCTTCTTGTGTAAGACTGGCCCCCTGTCCAGCGATGACTTTAAGCTCATGAAGGAGAGGATCGGCGAAATGTATCAGGTTAATCTGATCCTTGACAATTTGCCTGCCATAAGGTACACGGAAAAGGACGGGCTTGTCCATCGATGGACGGGGTATCCTGTGGGAGTCAAGATTCAGGATGTGTATTACATCTTTAATCACTTGAAGTTCACTGTTCTTGTCCATAAGTATGAGGAAACCAATGTTGCTCGGGTTATGGGTACAGGAGATGCAGCTGAGATGATTCCGGGTATTGCCAAAAGCGGATCTGATGTTCCCGGGTATATGGTTGTAGGGTTTAAGGTGGTTCCTTGCAGTGTTGTTCATAATGTTGATCTGGTGAAGGACTTAAAAATGTACGGTAAGTACCCTTCTCGAGTTAGCTGTGATCCACTTACCGTGACTATGCCCATCAAGGAAGGGCAGCCACTGGTTTTCACTTACGAGGTCACATTTGAGATGAGCGAAATCAATTGGCCGTCTCGTTGGGATGCTTATTTGAAAATGGAAGGGTCCAAAGTCCACTGGTTCTCCATCCTCAATTCTCTAATGGTAATCATTTTCCTTGCTGGTATTGTCCTTGTTATCTTCTTGAGGACCGTCCGCCGAGATCTGACCCGTTACGAAGAGCTCGACAAGGAGGCACAAGCTCAGATGAATGAGGAATTATCTGGTTGGAAGCTCGTGGTTGGAGACGTGTTCCGTGCCCCAGCAAGCGCTGATCTTTTATGTGTCATGGTTGGCGATGGGGTACAGATTCTCGGCATGGCAGTTGTCACTATACTGTTTGCAGCTCTAGGATTTATGTCCCCTGCTTCACGTGGAGCGCTTGTCACTGGTATGCTATTCTTCTACATGATCCTTGGCTTTGCTGCCGGTTACGTCGCCGTCCGTCTATGGAGGACCATCGGATGCGGCGATCAGAAAGGATGGGTGTCTGTCTCCTGGAAAGTTGCTCTCTTCTTTCCTGGTATTGCCTTCTCAATCCTCACTGTCCTAAACTTCCTGCTGTGGCATAGCAACAGCACCGGAGCCATCCCGTTTTTGACCTTTATCGTTCTGCTGTTGCTTTGGTTCTGTATCTCTGTCCCGCTTACGCTGGGCGGTGGCTACCTCGGGGCAAGGGCTTCTCCTATTGAATACCCTGTCAGGACGAACCAGATCCCTCGCGAGATCCCGCCGCAGAGGTACCCGTCTTGGCTGTTGGTCCTTGGAGCCGGAACTCTCCCCTTTGGCACCCTCTTCATCGAGCTCTTCTTCATCATGTCGAGCTTATGGATGGGCCGTGTGTACTACGTCTTCGGCTTCCTATTCGTCGTCCTGATTCTCCTCGTGGTTGTCTGTGCCGAGGTATCTCTTGTCCTGACATACATGCATCTCTGCGTGGAGGACTGGAAATGGTGGTGGAAATCCTTCTTCGCCTCTGGCTCGGTAGCAATGTACATCTTCCTCTACTCTGTCAACTACCTCGTGTTCGATCTCAAGAGCCTGAGCGGGGTTGTCTCCGCGACGCTCTACCTGGGGTATTCCCTGTTCATGGTCCTGGCAATCATGCTCGCGACGGGCACCGTAGGCTTCCTATCGTCCTTCTGGTTTGTGCACTACCTCTTCTCTTCCGTGAAGCTGGACTGAAAGAGCGCCTTTCTTCTACTCCTCCTGCTCTCTCCCGAGGTGACTGGAATGTTATACTGACAAACTTTTTGTCCTTGATATAGCACCCAATGGATGACAACAGAAAGCTGGGTTTGTACCCAGAACTGATAATGTTCTTCATTCAGCCCTTTTGCTTATTACATATCCCATGTGTTGATCCGAGGATGTATGTCTTCGACTATTGAACCATGAACTACTAAAATGGGTTTGTTTTTCGTTTTTGCCCAATTTTCAATACAACATTTTTCTCCAATGCATTGCCATCCGTGGACCCGCTTCCAGTATCAGAACTCAAGATTTTAATCATGACAAGCCCTGGGATTCTTGACTTGGCGTCTCCTGAGGTGTTGGGATTTATTCTTTGTTTCCCTTTTTATAAAATGTGATTCAGTTTTAGGACATCAAATCAAATCAAGGTTAGTTTTTTTGTTGTTGTTTGCTCTTGGGCCAGTCACTTTATTGACCCAACAATGAATGAATGACAGAGGGAGGAATCCTGTTCCATAATAATAATTTATGAACCAGGGTCTTAAGTTTGGACATTTTTTGACTAGGATAAAAAAATACATCAAATCAAGTCAAGGTTAGTTTTTTGTCGTTGTTGCCAATTACTTTATTGACCCAACAATGAATGAATGATAGAAGGAGGAATCCAAGCTTTGTTCCATAATAATAATTTAAGTACTAGGGTCTTAAGTTTGGACACTTTTTTACTAGGATAAGAAAATCGGCCTTAAAGGCCGATTTTGATTTACAAGGAAGATGGAATGTATGGTGGTAATGAGGATGATTATTCTGAAGAGCGTAACCCGTTGAAGATTTAGAACGTGATTTGAGCGATCAAGGAGTTCTATACGAAAGTATATAACTACGATATGAGAATCATATCGTTGATTCAATAGTGAATTCCGATAATGACGCCACTATTAATGACGAAATATTCAATGGTATTGATTTGGGGAATGACAAAAATATTATGAATCTAGAGGTTAATAGGGGTTGTCCGTCTAGGAAACGATTGAAGAAACTTCTACCATTCTATCTAGAAAGTGGCGATACTGAAAAGGTAATTTTCGAGGAGGAAGATGATGTGATTATGACGGACGATGTAGACTATGTGGTTGAATTTCGTAAAGGGATACGGTTCAAACATAAGAATAATCTCATTCATACGGTGAATATCTTCCATATCAAGAACCATTATAATTACGAAATTTGTCGAGTCAGATAAGAGGTTGTGGTCTGTATTTTGTTCTAAGTTTGGACTGATTGCAAATGGAGATTACGCAGTGCCTGTGATGATGAGTTTGAAATAATGATTGTTGGTGAGCCGCATACATGTTTAAATGTAGTGCTTTTCCAAGATCATAATCGACTTGATTGTAACTTTATGGCTCCCTACTTTCATACTTTTATTAGAGAATCTCCTGAAGTGAAAGTGTCGTTCCTACGGAATGTAATAAAGGAGAGATTTTGGTACGAGGTAACGAGGAGACGCGTATGGATGCAAAGATAAAGGCAATTTCAATTGAATACGACGATTATGATGAATCTTATAATGAGTTACCACATCTTCTGAATGCAATTAGAATTGCCAACCCCGGAACAATTGTTGATTGGTGTGCATCTTATAATGTTGGCGATGTGGAAGTATTCCAATTTCAGAAAGTGTTTTGGGCATTCGGACAGTGTATTCAGGCATTCAAGCATTGTCGGCCACTTGTAAGTATAAATGACACATTTCTATATGGTAAATATATGCATAAACTCTTAATTACATGTTGTATGGATGGGGAGAACCATATTGTGCCGCTTGCATTTGTACTAGTTGATGAGAAAGCTATGATTCATGGAGTTAGTTCTTGAGTGCCTTAAGGGATATGTTGTCGGTGAAAGGACGTGGGGAGTATGTTTGATTTCCAACAGACATGCTGGCATTCAAGCGGCTGTGAATGATCTGTAGGTGGGTTGGACCCCGCCATTTGTGCATTAATGATTCTGTCTAAGACATGTGGCAATCAATTTCAATACGAGATTTAAGAATGTCGTTTGTAAAAGGAAATGGATTGTCGCAGCGAGGAAATCGATGACTGTGAAATACAAGAACATAATAAGAAGTTTGTTTGAATCAATGCCGGAGGCTGACGAGTTTTTCGCCGAGATGAATGAAGAGCAGTGGTGTTTGAGCCGCGATGGTTTTTACAGATATGGTGTTATGACTACGAATTTAAGCAAGAGTTACAACTCCGTTATAAGAGGTGCAAGAAATCTTCCTGTTTTGGCTCTTGTTAGGAAAATATGGTATAACTGCGTATCCTATTGGAAAGCTAGACGGGATGATGCGGCCGATGCGTTGAAAGTCGGCGAAAGCTTTATAGGTGTTTGTACAAATCGGTTATTCAAATCGATGGAGAAAACCAACCGATACGAAGTAGTACTTCTCGATCGACAAGAGGGTATATTTGACATGAAAACTAGAGGAAAACATCGACTCAAGTATGTCTTTCTTCAAGCACGGAAATGCAGCTGCAAGAAGTGGCAAATCCATCGCATTCCTTGTTCGCATGCTTTGGCATGTTATGAATAGATGCATTTGGATTATACGGCAGTCATTAGTCATTTCTACTCGTTCGAGTGTCAGAAGGCCCTATATGTTTCGCGTTGGCATTCTTTTGAGAAGAATATAGTGTCAGAAAGCCCTATATGTCAGAAGACCGGAATATCGTTTTTCTAGAGTCAATCCTGACCCTACAAGAATCAAACCACAAGGGCGTCCCAGGTCATCCCGTATATGTAATGAAATGGATATCAAGGAGAAATCCCGTATACGTAATGAAATGGATACCCAAACCCATGACCCACCCACCCCGGGCGGGCACAAGATTTCCGTACAACGCGAGTGCCGAATGGGTTAAATCCCAAACCCCAAACTCTTACTTTATAACCTTAAATTTCTTCTCATTTTTTCTTGTTTATCGTGAAAGTTCGTGACAAATCACTACATCTTTCTTGAGTCCAACTAAGATCATGCGACCCACCTATTCAGGTAAATCAACCTCACTGGGCCTGGCAGGAATGAGGGTGCTAGGCTTTTATTTGCCTTCACATATTATTATTAGGGTTACGTAGTTTACTAATTACGGCTAAGGAAATTTAGTAAATTTTACTAAAACTTGACCATTTTTAGTAAAGTCAATGCAAATTTAGTAAAAAAAGTAGTAAAATTTACTAAAAAGTGGTTTTTTTAGTAAAAAGCCGTCAAAATTAGTAAAAATGTATGGAAATTTTACTAATTTTGTACTGTTCAAATCAGTGCAAGTTTACTAAATTTACGTTGACTTTACTAAAAAAAGCACTATTTTAGTAAAGTCAACGCAAATTTAGTAAAAAAAGTTGTAAAATTTACTACTCTTTTTACTAAACTTGCGTTGACTTTACTAAATTTCTCTGTTTTAATAACGTCAACGCAAAATTAGTAAAAATAGTTGTAAATTTTACTATAAATTAGTAAAAATAGTTGTAAATAATTAGTAATAGTTTAATTTTGGTGTGATTTTCCGTAAAACACTCTTTGAGTTAGTAAAAGTGTTAGTAATGTCTTACGGGTTTCGTAAATGTTTACTTATTTCTACATGATTTTACGAATAAAGTTAGTAAACTGTTACTAAAAATCAAGTAGTTTACTAATTAATTTACTAATTCGAACAGTGAAAACGAACCTATTTACGAACCTAATTTCGATGTGAAATTACCGTTTTACCCCGTTACGGGGGAGAAATTAGGTTCGTAAATAGGTTCGCCCGTAACGGGGGTAAAACGGTAATTTCACATCGAAATTAGGTTCGTAAATAGGTTCGGGTTTCACTTTTCGAATTAGCAAAATAATTAGTAAACTACTAGATTTTTAGTAACAGTTTACTAACTTTATTCGTAAAATCATGTAGAAATTAGTAAACATTTACGAAACCCGTAAGACTTTACTAACACTTTTACTAACTCAAAGAGTGTTCTATTAAAAATCACACAAAAATTAGTATCTATTACTACCTATCGTCTAAAAGAGTACAGTAAAAAAGTAGTAAAATTTACGACTATTTTTACTAATTTTGCGTTGACGTTACTAAAACAGAGAAATTTAGTAAAGTCAACACAAAATTAGTAAAAAAAGTAGTAAATTTTACTACTATTTTTACTAAACTTGCGTTGACTTTGCTAAATTAGTGCTTTTGTTAGTTAAGTCAACGTAAATTTAGTAAAAAAAGTAGTACTAAAAAATGATTTTAGTAAAGTCAACATAAATTTAGTAAACTTGCACAGATTTGACCGGTACAAAATTAGTAAAATTTCCATACTTTTTTCTAATTTTGACGGCTTTTTACTAAAAAAAAAAGTTTTTAGTAAATTTTACTATTTTTTTTTATTAAATTTGCGTTGACTTTACTAAAAATGGTCAACTTTTAGTAAAATTTACTAAATTTCCTTAGTCGTAATTAGTAAACTACGGAACACTTACGTGCACGTATCGTTAGCTGCTTCCGTACAATATAGGATGAGGGATACCCAACAAATCAACAACCGCCTTATACAACTTGGGTGTCATTAGGAAATTTGAACTTGCGGAGGAATGGAGGGTTTAATGTCGCCATCTTGTTCTCTATTAGTTCATTGTCATCGAAGATTAAGAATTTACATTTCTCAATCGTGTTAATTATCAAGATCAAGAATAGAAACTCTCGTTTAAAATATTACTTTTTATATATATTCAATGGAAAGGCACTATTATGTCGATGCAACTACTTGCTATAAAAAAATGAGGTCATTCCAGTTGCCGAACTGACTTGATTTAGCTAAAAATGCGTGATCTATATTAATATATTTATAGATGTAATGGTTAATTGTCAATAGTCAATCGGCCCAAGCCCATAAAATGAAGCCCACGTGAGATCCAATCCTGCTCCATGATCATACCTTGGGCCCATGTGAAGCCCATCCTAAACTTCAGGCAGGAAGACCACGACCGGCCCACTTAGATCATGGACCCTTTTCCACTTAACAGCGAAGAAGGCTCGAATAAATGTTCCCCAAATTCCCAGTCTAGAGGACGCGCGTGAGGAGTTGGATGGCACACGTGCCGGCGACGGCAAGAAGAGGGCGTGGCTACTACGAGTCATTGCGGCATTGACGGTCAAGTGATGCAGAACTTTTGATCCGCCCGCGACCATCACACATCACTGCAGTAGTGCTATTAATGCTCAAATTACCGGCTTCTCTACATAATCAGTTTTCTAGGCAAGCAAAGTCCAGACGGTCAAAAATTACAGATGCCAGTCTGTCCATAAGAAAACAAAAGGCGTAACAACACTTACCATGACAACATAAAAACAACACCACGCTCCTCAAACGAAGTTCACACATATACCTGGCCGCCACTTGTAGCCCAGCCAACGTCCCAACCTCATAAGGGTGACAGACACGACACCGCACAGCACAACGCTCCTCAGGAGGAAGTCCACACATATACCTGGCCGCCGCTTGTAGTCCCAGCCAACGTCCCGACTTCATAAGGGTGCACGCTGAGTCGGCACGAAATGGCAGTCATGAGTGGGCTCGTCAAAGCGGTGACCATTCTGCACTGGACTGGGGAAATGACGTCGATTCCCCTTCTCATGTTGCCAATGAAAATGGAGGAGTCGTCCCAACCCCAGATTGCTCTGGTTTATAGAGGAAACAATCTTTTATATTAGTTTTCACGTGTCTATACTAAACAAGATATTGCACTAATAAAACAGCAGGATTGGTGAGACATTGAGCTTACAAGTAATAACTAAGCAGGTTATATAAACCAGGAAGGAGATGTGAGGTGTATAACTCAGGTACCTGAAAGAAGAAATCCATCTACCAGTTTGATTGTTGTGAGATACAACCGAAGTCTTTTGAAAAGTGTCTCCAGTCACAATGCCAAGAGTGTTGTCAAAACTGCATCCATGAGGAGGACAAATTCAGCTTATCAAACAAAACATGTTAACTCAGTACTCTTTATTCTGTCTCCATGAATCACACAGGAAGATGAGACCACGATAGAGGAATAGCTATGACAGACCTTGTGGTAACGAGGTAACTACCAGAGGGTGAAAAATAAGCAGCATGTACAGCCCTTCTGTGGTCTACTTTTTGCACACACTGTTCCATCTTCCTCAAATCCCATATACATGCAGTAGAATCCGAAGAACTTGTCGCAAACAGATGGGAGTTTCGGGAACAGAAGTCTATGGTGTTTATCCTATCTGCATGTAGAATCCAGGAAGATGAAGACTTCCCTACTCTCAAATCCCACATGTGTAATCTTTCGAACCCTTCGTCAAAGAATAAACACTGGGAATCATCAGGTCGTTGGGAGAGAGAACATATACACTCATCACCAGCATATACCAAATCAAACGCCTCCTTTTCAACATCCATGGCACGAATGAAGCCATCATAGCAGCTAGTGTACATCTGCGTGATATCAAAACCAGTAATCACATGAATTAGTGTACCTACAATGAGGATACCATAGGATTGGATGAAATCCAGTACAATACAACTGAAACATATTAGATGGATGAATTGTCACTATACCAGAAACAAAGTAAACAAAAACAGAGTAAAATAGCATACAACCCTATAACGGTTGGCAAACGGCATGAGCACATCACAATAATTCAAAAGCTACCTTTAACAAATTAGATGGATGGATAGACATGCCGGATACTGGTCCTGAATGGATGTTGAACAAGTAGATACCTTCCCCTTTCCCTTCCTCATCACATGTATTCAGATTCCAGAAGCCAACATTTCCCGACCTATTCCCTACAGCAACCATCCTCAAGTTGTGGGTGGGGAAGAACTTCACAGATAGTATTCTTCCAGGGACAACTCTAGCAATGTTCTCCTCTTCCAACGTTGATCCTCCAATACTCTCACCAATTTTTCTTTCCCAATCACTGTCACATACACCAAAACTTTCATCCTCTTCAGTCTCGCTCTTAATATCTTCTTTAAAATCAACTGCCAAATCACTTCCAATCCCCTTCTTGCACTCATCATCATCATTAGTTCTTCCAGACTTGCCGTCAGACACACCTGAACTACCGGCACCAGTCTCGTTTCCTGCCGCACGTCCACCATGACACTCACTGCTTGCAATCCCCATTATCATCCCAACCAACACCTCATTACCAGAATCGGAACCACTGTATGCATCCGTCATAGAAATAGGCCCTCTAGTCTTAACCTTGGACATTAACTCATCAGCAAACGGGGTTTGAACCGGCCGATATTTGTCATCCAAGATGTCATCACTGAGTACCTCAGAGTCAGGAGGCGGCATGCCCCTGGCACGCAGGGACCTACGGATGACAACAGGGGTGGTCTCGCTCGGAGGGGTTTTCTCCAACTTCTCCTTGTAAGACTTCATTTTCGAGTCGGTCCTACAGAGCGTCCAGCAGAGCACGAACGGATCAACCAAATCCCCAAAACCAATAACACACTAGGCACCACAATACAGAAGGCGAACAACAATGGCGAGGGGGACGTAAGCATAGAACGAGAGGAGGGGAGGGGGAAGTACTTATGACGCTTGGAGGGGCAGGAAGACGAAAGCGAGGCGGCCCTGGAGCGAATTTGGAGGGCGGCCATCATCTCGTCGTTGCGGCGGATGTTGTCGAGCCTCCGCCGCTCGTACTCCGTCAGATCCTGCGCAGTCCCCATTTTCCTTGCCCGGCCCATTCCCCCCGACGGGAAGATCGAAACGACAAGGAGTCGAAGAGGAAGAAGGCAAGGAAATTAGGGCGGTTGAGCTTCTTCCGGATGGAGGGAAAACCAACAAGTAAAAAAACGAGAAGGCGGGAGGGATTGAAGGTTTTGGGCCTGGGCCCAAAAAATTGGTTAATGGGCCTAGCCTGAATTCCATTTATCTAAAGTAAAATAAACTATAATTAGAACAACACGGCGTAGGGCTGCTGGATTCTCCTCTTTCTAACAATATTTAAAAAAAAAACTGTATTCTCCTCTTCTCTTCATCGTCTTTGCCGATCGATGGCGTGTCCGGGGCGTTATCTTTACACGGTGTAGTGCTGCTGGATTGTATCGATGTCGAGTCCCTTGAGCTTCACCACAGAGTCTACGTGTCCCTTGAGTGTGTGCAGCTCCCTCAGCCTGTGAACCGTAGAAAAGCTAACATCGGGGTCAATAGCCAAATGGTTATTACTAGGCGCTGTAGTGTTCGTGTTACTTACCTTGCGACCTCTGCGCGCCTCTTGGCCTGCTCAGCGATCGAGGAGAGGTCCTCTGTGGTGCCCTTGTCGTGGTGGAAATGCCTTCTGGGGGTGGGTGCCTGTGGAGGGTGCGCTGCGCCAGCGCCCACTGCGCCTCCCGCTCAGCCCTCCCATAGTCATTCTTCGTGGTGAAGGCGACCTGTAGTTTTCACGAGTTTTTGGTCAGCGGTGTTCCAGGCGCCATGGATGATTAACGGTGCGATGATGTTTCATTTTCTTATTTTTGGAAGCACGCATACCCTTTGGTCCAGGAGGTTGTTCCAGGCCCTGCCGCTCAAAGCGTACCGGATGATGAACTTGAGGATGTCGAGAGGGATGTAGATGACGAGGCTGTATAGCCAGATGACACCGGCCCATCCCCATCCGATGCCTAGAATCCTGGCAAATTCCCAGTGCGCATACACGGCTATGACGGTTGCAACCTATATCGGCCGAAAAATTCAGGAATGTCAGTTTCGGGTAAGGTTATCACAATCTAATTTAGGAGGAAAGAAAATGGCAAAAGCATGCTGACCAACTGAGCTATGATGAAGGCAGCCACGAGCAAGAATCCTGGGCGCTCGATGAACGACCAGCTTCTTGATCGGGTCACGAAGATGAGGGCCTGGTTGATGATGCTCACTTGCAGGTAGAGAGCAACGGTCAGTTCATCGATGCTGTTGCTGATCGACCTTACACCGAAGATGTCCTGCCGAAGGTTGAGTTTCATTCTGGTCAGTGTGACTCGTGATGATTTTCCAGCTATGCATGTGACAGGGTCGGTATTTTTACTTACCGAGAATACCTAGGTGTCATGGACGAGCCAGAAGAACACTACAGTCATGATAGCCATGTAGCCACCGAGAATGACACCAGTGGCAAAGATTTCCTTGAGCTTCCAGGAGTCGGGAACTGGAGATGGCTTCACTCTGTCCTTGGAGATGGTCATGATTGTGCCGTCATTCAGGATGGCAATGATGAGGACCATGAAGGGAGAGAAGTCGAACTCCCAGATGAGAGCAACAAGAAGGAAGCCGAAGACGATACGGATGGTGATGGAAACAGCGTAGATGGTATAGTTCTTCATCCTCTGGAAGATGGCCCTGCTGGTCAACACAGCACTCACGATGACGCTCAATCCTGGCTCAGTGAGGACAATATCTGATGCGCTCCTCGCGGCATCAGTTGCATCAGCAACGGCGATACCAATATCAGCCCTCTTCAGAGCTGGCGCATCGTTGACACCATCTCCAGTCATGCCACAAATGTGCTTCCTCTCCTGCAACTTCTTCACGATATCGTACTTGTGCTCGTCATTACGGGGGAACGATTTGTGACATGGGTTTTCAATTAACCAGATAGGTTTTGGTGGTAGAGGTGAGGGTACTTACCGGGAAACACTCCGGCAAATCCATCGGCCTTCTCGATGAGCTCCTCAATTGGAATTGAGGCAATAGACTCGTCCTTGCTGTCACCGAGGAGCGACGAAGAGGGGTACATGTTCGTTCCCATGCCAAGTCTGCGGCCTGTCTCCTTGCCGATAGCAAGTTGATCGCCAGTGATCATCTTGACATTCACTCCCAGTTCAAGGGCAAGGCGGATGGTCTCAGCACTGTCGTGTCTCGGAGGGTCAAAAAGAGGCAACAGACCGACGAACTCCCATGGCTCCTGATCACGCTTGTCGAAGGCGGCAAATTAAATACTCTAGCAAACCTAACTAACTTGTAGATAGGGTAAGTAGAGGTCGATTCCACAGAGAATCAACAGAGAAAAATTCCTAACGATCGCACGTTTAACAATTTTGAGGTCAAGTTAAACAAGATTGAATTGAGAGTAAAACTGAAAAAGAGAGTGCAACTAACGATGATTAAATCAATTAATAAAAGCCTAGGACTATCAATTTCCCCTAACGAATTATCTAACTCGTTCATTCCTTTCTCCAGTTATCAAATTCTTAAGTTACTAACCTAGGGTTCGTATATCTCTTTACGCCTCTCCCGCGTGCTCTACAGACGTATTCCCTGTATCGAGCTAATCACTCTATTCCTAGGCAATTAACTAGTGGGAACCCATTATGCAATAACCCTAAATGGCTACCTAAGGCAATCAGGTATATTCCTATCCTTCTCGCTAATTAGCTCCGTTTTCCAACGAGACGCTAACTTAGGCTATTCAATCCACGGCTTAACCTAAACAACTTTTCCAAGCCCGAATAGGTCTCCAGTTCAAATTAATTGGTGATCAGTCAATCAACCGCATTAAGAACAAGATATGAATAAGTAACCACACGAATTTGCATGACACGGAGAAAATGAATTCACTCGTTAGATAAAATCGCTAGGTTCCATTGAAGTCCTAGAAAACGAAATTAGTTCATAACGTAAAAGAAATTCAACTCAAATTCAAAAGAAAAGGAGAGCGACATAATAATCAAAGAGGGGCAAGAAAAGAAAAACGCCCTCTCGAATCCTCCGATCCGAGAAGTAGTCGCCTAGTCTTGATCTCCGCTTCAACCCTAGCCGTCTCCGAGTCGAATGTCTCCTCCGTTCTTCATAAAAAAAAAAGACTCTAAAAGCCAAAGGGAAGGTGTCCTTAGAGTTACCTCTAAAACTAGGATATATAGATCCCCTAGAAAATATTTCCTAAGATTCTCCAAATCTAGGCAATATTTCTAGGGAGAATAAAATAAAATAAATCTAAAACTACCAACTAAATAACTAGTTGATCCTCTATATCTCCATAATGCAGTCTTAGGAAGACTTGAAGACTCCTCAAGCGGTTAGCCTTCAAAACTCGCAAGAAAGCTTCGTCAGCTACAGAACCACCAGGGACGCGTCCCTGAGATCTGAAGGACGCGTCCCTCAGCTCTCTGTCCATTGTTCGCTCCTCTTCGCTTTTCTTCGTCCGAGCTTCAAAATCTCCTTCATTTTCCTGCATTAACACATGACAAACCAAGAGGCATCAACAAGATAACCGACTCGAGACGAAATAGAAACAAAAACTAAGAAAATAACAAAGATCGACTTAAAATAAAACTAAACTAAAAAAATGACTCAAATCCTACCAAATCCTACCAAATCCCTATCAATACTCGTCCGACTAACCACATAAAGCCTCTTTAAGGATATGAGATAACCCTACTTTCACAGAGTTATCACACCCCCAAACCTACAATTTGCTAGTCCTCGAGCAAATGAAAAGAGATAAACACCAAGATAACTCTTCAGCAATACCCCACTCAATCCAATCTGAGCAACCCTCTTTCTATTCTCAGCTATACACATGCTCACTTCCGTTGGTCGAGTCATTTGTCAATAAAAACCATTCAATTTTGATCAAACTTCACAGAAATGTTCACAACGGTCAACTCGGTATGTCATATAGTGAACTCAACAATAAAAGACTTCCAATAAAACATATTAGATCGGCACTTCGTAGAAAACCAACCAAACACTAATCATCCACTCGTCCTCGGGATTTTCAACAACTTTCTCAACACAAACTTTATTTCAGCTACACGACGCTAAATGTTTCATCACATTCTAATGTACCCATGTAACGAGTATTTGATCAATGACTCCCGGTCCAGTTGGACCAAGGCATTAGGCGATGAAGCACCCCTCGGATCTCATTCTCGAGTACACCAAAAGGACTCACACCACAAGTACATATTTAGGCGCCAATCACATTTCAATCACTTTTTTTTTCTTTACTTTTCTTTTTCACACGCCTAAACATTGGTACTCAGAGCCTTGGTAGCCAATTTTTTTTTTTTTTTTACATTTCCTTTTCTCTCTTTTTTTTTCTTTTTGGACTTGCTTCAAATCAATGTCTAGCCAGCCCCACTCAACACCAACTACTATGCATTATTAGATTTCGAGAATTGTTTTCACTCACTACCAATCCATACCGAGAATTCGTTGCCCAATTAAATAAAAACAACAGTTTAATCACTCAATTAAGCTCAATTTTCACTCTTCCATAAGTCGTAAGCATGTGCGTAATAAGTCATCATCGAATAAGGGTCAACTCATCAAAGATATCGTCAAGTCTACTGAAGAGTCTGACATCCAAAAGAAACAAAAAAAAAATCACCCTAAAAATGACCCAAGAGAAATCAAAACACCAATAAAAATCAACCCAAACCACGTAGATCAGCACAATTGCAGCACCCCCAAACCTAGACTAACCAGCGCCCCGATGTAAATAATGAATAAAAGATGAAGGGAACGAAGTACTCCCCTGGGGTGACTAGTCATCGCCGTCATCATCATCATTTTCGTCCTCAAGGTCTTGGGAGTTGTCATTTTCCGAATCCAGCTCATCCTCCTTCTGGAAGTCAGCAAATGAAGGCTGCACACAAAAAATGGGTTAGGGTTGTCATTTAAAAGAAATTATAACTATTTTATATTTTTTTTCTCTTTCTTTTTTTTTTTCGGAGGGACGCGTCCTTCAAATTGGAGGATGCGTCCTCCATGATTCTGTAAAATTGCAGAATGCCCGAGGTCGCGTCCTTGGCTGTGAGGGACGCGTCCTTGAATTTTCTGCAAAATAAAATAAAAATTGTCAATAAAAAGCAAAATAAAAAGATGAACTTATGCAAAAATAACAATGAAAATGAAAAAATAAAGTAAACTCGGGTTGCCTCCAGATAAGCACTTGATTTATAGTCATCAGCTTGACTCTCTTGTCGCTTTCAGGCCTCTTTTAGGTGAATCGAGGATGCTTCACGATCAAAACTTCCGCTATAATGTTTTAACCGTTGCCCATTTACCTTGAATATCCTTCCAGAACTCTCTTCTAAAACATCTACGGCTCCATATGAGAATACCTCAACAACTCGAAAAGGGCCCGACCATCGCGATTTCAGTTTTCCAGGGAATAATTTGAGTCGGGAGTTGAATAACAATACCAATTGGCCTGGCTCGAAGTGTCTGGGCAATATCTTACCATCATGCCATTTCTTTGTCCTATCCTTGTACACTCTTGCACTGTCATATGCCTGCAACCGAAGTTCATCGAGCTCGTTCAATTGAAGTAGTCGTCTCCCACCGGCTTCTTCGAGATTTAAGTTCAACTTTTTCAGAGCCCAATATGCCTTGTGCTCGAGTTCCACCGGAAGGTGACATGCCTTGCCAAAGACCATTCTGTATGGTGACATCCCAATTGGATTTTTATATGCTGTCCTATATGCCCACAATGCATCATCGAGCTTCGTCGACCAATCCTTTCTCGTTGGACATACTGTTTTCTCTAGAATCCGCTTGATTTCCCGATTAGAAACTTCGACTTGCCCGCTCGTTTGTGGATGATATGCTGTAGCTATCTTGTGTTTTATCCCATACTTCTTCAGGAGTTGATCAAAATAGCGGTTGCAGAAGTGCGTCCCTTCGTCGCTTATGATAGCGCGTGGTGTGCCAAATCGAGTAAAAATCTGCTTTGTCAAAAACTTGCACACGACTTTAGAATCATTAGAAGGCAAAGCTACTGCTTCCACCCACTTTGACACATAATCAACAGCCATAAGGATGTACTTATTATTAAATGATGAAATAAAGGGACCCATAAAATCGATACCCCACACATCGAATAGCTCAACTTCAAGGATGCCTTGCAACGGCATCTCGTGTCTCTTGCCGATGTTTCCCACTCGTTGACACCTGTCACAAGATGCAACAAAATTATATGAATCCTTGAAAAGAGTTGGCCAATAGAATCCTGATTGTAGAACTTTAGCCGCTGTTCGATCTCCTCCAAAGTGTCCACCATAGGGTGACGAGTGACAATGTTCGAGGATTCCTTTGATTTCTTCTTCTGGCACACATCTCCTCGATAAATGATCCGCAACTTGTTTTTCGGATCCTTTTCTGTCCCTAATTTCAAGATCAAACTCTTGTAAAAGAAGAACCCACCTGATGAGCCTTGGCTTTGCCTCTTTCTTTGAGATCAAGTACTTGATGGCAGAATGGTCAGTGAAAACAATAACTTTCGTACCAACAAGATAACTACGAAATTTATCAAAGGCATAGACAATCGCAAGCAACTCTTTTTCTGTGGTAGTGTAATTTACCTGAGCATCATCAAGAGTTCGACTTGCATAGTAAATGACATGAAATACCTTATTCACTCGTTGTCCTAGAACGGCTCCGACCGCGTAATCGCTTGCATCACACATTAGTTCAAATGGTAAATTCCAATCAGGTGCAATAACTATAGGGGCAGAAATTAACCTTTGCTTGAGCTCGTTGAAGGCACTAAGGCAGTCGTCATCGAAAATAAAGGACCTGTCCTTTTCTAAGAGATTGCAAAGTGGTTTGGAAATTTTGGAAAAGTCCTTGATAAATCTTCTGTAAAATCCTGCGTGTCCAAGAAAACTCCGGATTGCTTTGACTGATGTTGGTGGCGGCAATTTCTCGATCGTTTCTATCTTTGCTCGATCCACTTCAATCCCCTTGTTTGATATCCTGTGTCCAAGAACAATACCCTCTCGAACCATAAAATGGCATTTTTCCCAATTTAAAATAAGGTTTGTTTCTTCACAACGTTTCAGCACGCGAGCTAAATTTGTCAAGCAATCATCAAAAGACATCCCAAAGATGGAAAAATCGTCCATAAAAACTTCAAGGCACTGCTCAACCATATCAGTGAAAATAGACATCATGCATCTCTGAAACGTAGCTGGGGCATTACATAGACCAAAAGGCATTCTACAAAAAGCAAACGTACCATACGGGCATGTAAAAGTAGTCTTTTCTTGATCTTCTGCTGCTATGGCAATTTGGTTATATCCAGAATAACCATCTAGAAAACAGTAAAATCCTTTACCTGCCAGGCGATCCAACATTTGATCTATAAACGGAAGTGGGAAGTGATCCTTTCTTGTGGCTTTATTCAACTTCCTATAATCCATGCAAACTCGCCAACCAGTCACCGTACGCGTGGGAATGAGCTCATTCTTTTCGTTGGAGACAACGGTCATCCCACCTTTCTTAGGTACACACTGCACAGGACTCACCCAAGAACTGTCAGAAATCGGGTATATTATACCCGCATCAAGCCATTTGATGATTTCCTTCTTGACTACTTCCTTCATGTTCGGGTTGAGTCGTCGTTGATTCTCCACCGAAACCTTATGATTTTCTTCTAGCAAAATCTTGTGCATGCAAATTGATGGACTGATACCTCGAATATCAGCAATTGTCCACCCTAATGCTCGTTTATATTCCCTCAAGACTCGAAGTAATTTCTCTTCCTGTGTCATTGTTAGTGCCGACGAAATAATAATGGGTAGAGTTTCATTACTTCCAAGATATGCATACCTCAGGTGTTCAGGTAATGGTTTCAGCTCTAATTGGGGTGGTTCTTCAATAGATGGTTTCATCGGATTATGCGGCCTCTCCAAGGCTTCAAAATGCGCCCCTCTTAACATGTGTGGTATTGCATCCATTGCTGTTATCACTTCTTGTACTTCTTCATTGTCGGATGACGTTGAGTTCATTGCAATTTCAAGTGGATCCTCATATGGAATCTCTGTAGAGTACCTGCTCAAAACATCTTCAATCAGAAAGCATTCATCAATTTCATTCGGGCACTTCAGCGATTTTAAAACATTAAATGTCACCTCCTCATCATTAACCCGAATGGTCAGTTCACCTTTTTGAACATCAATGAGGGCTCTACCTGTTGCCAAGAATGGTCTCCCTAAAATGATGGGGATATTTTTATCTTCCTCAAAATCTAAAACTACAAAATCCGCTGGAAAGATAAATTTATCCACTTTAACAAGCACATCTTCAACAATACCCCTAGGATATGTTATTGATCTATCAGCTAACTGCAATGTCACAGACGTAGGTTTCACTTCCCCCAAACCTAACTCATGGTAGACAGATAAAGGCATAAGATTAATACTTGCGCCAAGATCACACAGAGCCGTACCATTGAATTGCGAACCAATAATACAAGGGATAGTGAAACTACCTGGATCCTTTAGCTTAGGAGGAAGTTTTCGTTGCAATATGGCACTACATTCCTCCGTTAGTGCGACGGTTTCAAACTCACCTAACCTTCTTTTCTTCGATAGGATGTCCTTCATGAACTTGACGTAGCTCGGCATCTGTTCAAGAGCTTCTGCAAAAGGAATGTTAATATGGAGTTTCTTAAACACGTCGAGAAACTTACGGAATTGGGCTTCATCATGCTTCTTTGCTCTTTGAGGGAATGGAAGTGGTGGTCGTTCTATCTTCCCCATGTTGGGTATTATCCAAGTGGGACGATGTGGTTGATCAGTTGGGGGAAGGACACGTCCTTCAGTTGGCAGGGTCGCGTCCTTCTGCGTTGCTTCTTCCACAGAATGTTCAGGGACGCGTCCCTCAAATTCGAAGGACGCGTCCTTCACGGTTCTGTGAAAATTCTGAAGTTCATGATTTTGTCCTTTGTTCAGCCTGGACGTGTTCGCCCCCTCATTGGTTGGTCTTTGTGGAAGATCACTAATCTCAGTTGGCTTTTTGTTGTCACTCGACCGAACCTTTGGGGGTGCTTCTTCAAGTGCCCGGCCGTTCCTCAAGGTTACTGCCTTAACATATTCTCGTGGATTAACCTCAGTATCACTTGGCAACCCTCCTTGTTGACGTGAGTTCAAGGCTTGAGCGAGTTGACTGACTTGATTCTCCAAGTTCCTGATTGATGCTGATTGATTCTTTATTATGGCATCTTGATTTGCCATGTACTTCATCATCAATTCCTCAAAATTCGTCTTCTTTTCTAGTTCTGGGGCTTTGGGTTGCTGAAATCCCGGAGGTTGCGTTGCTCGATGATCCACTGTTTGTTGCCCTTTCCAAGAAAAGTTAGGATGGTTCCTCCACCCCGGATTATACGTGTTGGAATAAGGATTGTTTCTCTGATTTCCTATAAAATTAGCCTCCTCCATGCTAGCAGAACATTGATCTGTTACATGTCCACCACCGCAAATATCACATCCTCTAGTTGTACTCTGGATGGACTGTACATTCACCGACTCAAACTTATTGGCCAACGCCGATATCTGGGCTTGAATAGATGTGAGTGCATCCAGTTCATGAGCACCCGAAACTTTTCTACCACTTATTCGGTCGAACGATTGACTCGGTACGCATGTTCTCCTCATAGTCTCCAAAAGCTCCCTTCCTTCTACGTATGATTTTCATAGGAATGATCCGTTCGATGCTAAGTTGAGGTCCTTGCACGATGTTTCCGACAACCCATTGTAAAAAGCTTCCAATTGTCGCCATCCCGGTAGATCATGATATGGGCACTGAATTATTAAATTTTTGAAGCGCTCCCAAGCCTCCACGAAAGTTTCTGTCTCATGTTGCTTGAATGTGCAGATTTCATTTCTCATGTGGGATATCTTGGATGGCGGGAAATATTGATCTAAAAATGCTTCTTCCATCTGTTCCCAGGTATTGATTGATCCAGCAGGTAGCAAGTTCAGCCAACTCCATGCTCTATCCTTCAAGGAGAAGGGAAATAACTTTAATCGAACTGCATCTTGTGGCACTCCGTTTTGCCTAAAACTGTCGCAAATGCTTAAGAACTTGCTCAAATGCTCATGCGGATCCTCAATCGCTGACCCTCGAAACATCACTGAATTATGAATCATCTGGATCACTGATGTCTTTTTCTCAAAGTCTCGAGCTTGAATCACAGGCGCAACGATACAGAACCGGTTGATGTGAGGTTTTGTTGAAGTGAATTCCATCATCGGCCTGTTATCAATGTCCTGTTGACCCTCGTTCTGCTGAGGTAGAATTAGGTTTCCGTCCATGTTGCTTTGTTGTGTACTAGCTTTCTCACGAACCAGTCTATGGAAAGTCCTTTCGATTTCAGGATCAAAAGGAAGAATTTCTGTACTTCGAGTTCGTCGCATGTACCTAATGTTAAAAATATCAAAAGAAATAAGTGAGAAAATTAAACAACTTGAACGTCAAATAGATAAACGTGATGACAGTAGAAAATAAATTTCTCAAAATTGATTCCCCGGCAACGGCGCCAAAATTTGATCACGCTTGTCGAAGGCGGCAAATTAAATACTCTAGCAAACCTAACTAACTTGTAGATAGGGTAAGTAGAGGTCGATCCCACAGAGAATCAACAGAGAAGAATTACTAACGATCGCACGTTTAACAAATTTGAGGTCAAGTTAAACAAGATTGAATTGAGAGTAAAACTGAAAAAGAGAGTGCAACTAACGATGATTAAATCAATTAATAAAAGCCTAGGACTATCAATTTCCCCTAACGAATTATCTAACTCGTTCCTTCCTTTCTCCAGTTATCAAATTCTTAAGTTACTAACCTAGGGTTCGTATATCTCTTTACGCCTCTCCCGAGTGCTCTAAAGACGTATTCCCTGTATCGAGCTAATCACTCTATTCCTAGGCAATTAACTAGTGGGAACCCATTATGCAACAACCCTAAATGGCTACCTAAGGCAATCAGGTATATTCCTATCCTTCTCGCTAATTAGCTCCGTTTTCCAACGAAACGCTAACTTAGGCTATTCAATCCACGGCTTAACCTAAACAACTTTTCCAAGCCCGAATAGGTCTCCGGTTCAAATTAATTGGTGATCAGTCAATCAACCGCATTAAGAACAAGATATGAATAAGTAACCACACGAATTTGTATGACACGGAGAAAATGAATTCACTCGTTAGATAAAATCGCTAGGTTCCATTGAAGTCCTAGAAAACGAAATTAGTTCATAACGTAAAAGAAATTCAACTCAAATTCAAAAGAAAAGGAGAGCGACATAATAATCAAAGAGGGGCAAGAAAAGAAAAACGCCCTCTCGAATCCTCCGATCCGAGAAGTAGTCGCCTAGTCTTGATCTCCGCTTCAACCCTAGCCGTCTCCGAGTCGAAAGTCTCCTCCGTTCTTCACCAAAAAAAAGACTCTAATTGCCAAAGGGAAGGTGTCCTTAGAGTTACCTCTAAAACTAGGATATATAGATCCCCAAGAAAATATTTCCTAAGATTCTCCAAATCTAGGCATAGATAGAGACATCAACAAGATAACCGACTCGAGACGAAATAGAAACAAAAACTAAGAAAATAACAAAGATCGATTTAAAATAAAACTAAACTAAAAAAATGACTCAAATCCTACCAAATCCTACCAAATCCCTATCAATACTCGTCCGACTAACCACATAAAGCCTCGTTAAGGATACGAAATAACCCTACTTTCACAGAGTTATCAGCTCCCCTGCGCTTTCCTTCGTCTTCTCCGAAACAGTCTTGATACAAGGATATCAAAGAAACCCATCGATCTTCATTCAGCCTTGGACAAACAGGAAAACAATGGAGTTGAGAGATTCCGATTTACTTGTGGACTTACCTGTTGACCAACTGCCAAGGACCGAAGGCCACGATTGGCAAACTTGCTACTGATGTCGTGTGCCCTCGTCCTCTCTGCTCCCTTGAGTTCGCAGAGGTCTATGATCTAGTAATGGCCGATGCTAATGATCATGATGATTTAAGATAATAATCATTCGTGACTTTCACCTTCTCGACAAGTAGTGGGGGATGATGAATACCTGCTCGGGGGCTCCCTTGCTGCACCGATACCAGTCTCCATTGCTGTCAACATAGGTAATCGCAGTGCGCTTGTCGACCGGATTGAAAGGAAGGAAATGGACCTCTGTAATTCCAGCTCTGGCCTCCTTGGGTCACCCAGCATGTTGACGATCGAAGCATCAATGGCATCCTGGTTCTCAACCCTGGATGCCCTCGCAGCTAACAACATGAGGGTGTCCTTATCCATTCCATCTATAAAGACTTCAATGAGGGTCTTGTCGACTGTGAGCTTGTTGAGGGTGAGGGTTCCGGTCTTGTCGCTGCAGAGAACGTCCATTCCAGCCATTTCCTCGATGGCGGTCATCCTCTTGGTGATGGCTCCTTGCTGGGAAAGCCTGTGGGAGCCGATCGCCATGGTGTCAGACAAGACGGTTGGCATAGCGATCGGGATACCTCCGATGAGAAGCACCAGGAGGTTGTCGATTCCCTCCCTGTACCTCCGGTGCTGGATGGGGTACATCACGATGATCTCGATCAACATACCAACGGCGATGGAGCAGATGCAGAAGTTACCAATGGCCGTCAAAACCTGAGCATATAGAAAGAAAGCATAAGTTGAGTCCCAAAAATGCCAGAGAAGCTAGGATGATGTTATAGCAAACTTGTCATACCTTCTGGAAGTGGCCGACTTGGTCCGTGCTGTCGACAAGGTGGGCGGCCTTGCCAAAGAAGGTATGAACACCAGTGGCAATCACCACAGCCTCAATCTCGCCCTGCTTGCAAGTCGAACCAGAGAAAACTTCCTCTCCTGGGTGCTTGGTCACGGGCAACGACTCCCCAGTGAGAGCGGATTGATCGATCTTCAGAGGATCTCCTTCCAAAAGGTGGGCGTCCGCGGGGACGATATCTCCTAACTTGATACTGATAATATCTCCCGGAACCAGGATAGCTGCCTCCTGCTCGCTCCACTTGCCGTCTCTCAAAACCTTGGTCTTGGGTGCGAGGCCAGCCATCAGGGCAGCCGCGGCATTGCCAGCGTTATTCTCTTCGATGAAACTGATGGTCGAGTTGATGATGAGCTATGAGACGATACCGACAAAGTCTTGCCAATCAGGGGCCTTTCCCTGCAAATATTTTGTTCTCGTCAACACGAGTCCCGCCCCTCCAAATCATATCAACAGCAAAGGGCAGGAACCAAAACTCAGAATTATGTTCATTGCTTACTCCTCCGTTGGCAAGAGCAATGGCCATGATGGCGGCACATTCCATGACCCATGACAGAGGATTCCACATGAACCCCAAGAACTTGAGGAACTTATTCTCCTGTAAGCAAAACACAGACCCGGATTTCAGACATGGCCTTTAACCCATGTTCAACATGCTGGAAGAACCCAGAGACAAAACACGACGTGCCTTCTTCTCCTCGAGCTTGTTGGGCCCGAAGATCTGCAGCCTCTTCTCGCCCTCATCGGTCATCAGCCCTTCCTTGTTACACTTGAGCTGCTGGAAGACTTCCTCGATCGGGACACTCTCCTGCAACGATGCGGCGAAAAAAGACGTGAGACCACATGCCCGGTGCATCTCCCTACAAAAACCGCGTGTTTCCCGGGGACTCACGAGGTCGACGCTCTCATTCTTGACCTCCTCCAAGGAGAGATCCCCGGACGCAGCCATGATCGTAACAACTAGACAAAATTCTCCTCCCCCTACCCCCCGTTGTCTTGTTTCTCTCCAGGCCTTGTGATCAGCTCATAAGGCCCAGAGACCAGGCAAAAGAAAAGGAAAAACACAGTAACTCAAACGGAGAAGGATATGATGAAGGATTGTCATTATTGTTCCTACTTATACAGACTAACATTTCGGTGGAGCAGTGGTTGGGGAAGGATTTTCTTGGGTTTTTACTAAATAAGATGGCGTTGTGATTTGTGTGGGTGTTTGTGTGTGTTATGTGTCTGATCACCCGTCTCTGTGTGGCCTGTCGTTGCTTTCTGGGATTTGGTGGGAATTATTGCTGTTTTTCTGGTTTTTGGTTAATCGACTTCAGTTATTTCTGGTTTGTACGAGGTTGTAAGAAAAGGAATCTCATTGGTACTGTCGAAACTCCTTGGACCACCAATAGAGATTATCCACGTTGCAACATGTCACGCATCAAGAATTACACGCGGTCGATGCTGCACCAAGAAAAAGGTAAATTCTCGAATGGAGTAGTATCGGGTAGAGGGAGGAATCAAAACTTTTGATTAAAGACATTTTGTACCTAGACGAGAAAGAGTCCAGTTGTTATCCGCCCCGACGTGCACAGAAACCCAGCATCTCCTTTCCCTCAGCGTAGCTGACCTTGGTGGATATGCTTTCTGCGTCTTCGTACCCGATCCATGATGTCCCTGAGTAGCAGCAGTAGTTGGTTACGTAGGTCGAGTAATACGTTAGTATGGTTTTGATGATGCCATATATAAGGTAAGCTTTTACTAAGTAGAAGGTAAGCTTCTACTACTTTGTAGAAGGAGACGTATGTTTCGTACCTTCTGTCACCTTATCATTACCACAAATTATTTAATTAATCATCTGATTATTTAAATATATTCATTTGATATTTTATGTTAATTAAAATGGTTTTAAATCATTTTGGTTACGATTCATTTCCTGAGTTGATCTATTCTATGGAAAGCACCGATGCAATGTCCTGCAGATTGATCTAAAACTATCCAACGGTCAATTAATCCTTTCTCTTGAATCTAAACACGTCCAAATTCTTTATGAATCATGATAAAGGACAATCCATCTGAATATAGACGCACCCCACACATGTTTGTATAAGAAGGTCTGCCAACTAATTATGGAAACCAGGATTATCTGATTTCCATTTACAGAAGCCTGACGGATCTTATCAGTCTGAATCTTCCGCAAGCCCTATCTCTTATGATAGTGAACATAATCATGATCAGATGGGATGATTAATCTTTAAGTAATACAGAGCATCTCTCCCAATTGGGAAAACGTTTTAGTTGGCTAACATTTTGTTTTCTTATTTTACAGAGACTTTCGTCAGCTACTATACCTTATGTAAATATGTTTTTCTATTTTGTATGAAATATGATACATGTTTGTTAGTTTAATGTGTAGTGGACGTGTAGAGTGAGTGTATATGATATTGTAACCTAAGAGACTTGTGAGTTTTCATTCTCTTTGGGGTGTATACATGCCGGGACATTGAGCAGAAGAAGGGCCGCGTCTTGAGGAATCTAGTAAGGTACTGATATAAATTGTTTTGTAACTGGTTTGCTCGTATATGCAGAAAGCAAGTGTCCGGGGTGTAAACTGTGCAGGGCATGTGCAGGTAACTCCAGAAGCCGTTATGGAAAAGGTTCTGGATGTTGACGAGTTCCCTACATAAGGAGAACCATCTGCTGAAGAGACATGTCTCTAAAGAGGGTGTGGTCGACAAACCTGCTTTCTCCAAATATGAAGGACCAAAAGTTCCAGATGATGAGGATATTGTCGAGAATTGCAGAGCTAATCACAATTTTGCCTCCACCAAAGTAGACGATCTCTCCAGATCCGAAGCAAAAATGTGTGTTTTCTGCTTCTCTTAAAGTGCCTAAGATTGAAAAATATGAAGGCCTTAAGCTACTTTCTGCAGCCACAACGTCAGGTGGGTCATCCTGGACCAGGTTCAAGCGAAAGGATGTTGAAATGGTCTCCAAGTCCATGACTAAACTGCTCGTGAAAAGACCTAAGGGACATGTTACCTTTACCCCAACACCTTCTGCTTTCGTTAGCCAGAGGAAACTGATGGCGATTTGTCCACAGTCGACATCTCCGACCACCAATTGACTGCAAGTAAGCGAGTAGACTTTGCTTGGTTTTTTGCTAATATGCTAGACATAGTTCCTATGTTTGAGACATTAGGCTTGAAAACCTTCTGCGAGTCCTATGCTGAAGTATCTGTAGTAAAGGTTCTAGAGTTCTACTCCAATCTCAACTTCTACAGCGATGGACATTCTATCAAGTTCATCCGTACTTCTGTTAACGGAGTTACCCTTGTGTACTCTGCTCTTGATGTCTGCAACTTGTATGGTTATGAATCCACTGCTGAGATGCAAGACTTTGAAAAAAATGAGGCTTTTAGCATCATTGTTGGGCAGAAGGTATCCCTAAAAAATTACATGGAGTCCACTCGGTTGGAACTTCACCTTAGGGTTCTGCACCGCGCTGTTCTTTTCAGTCTTCTGCCTCGTGCTGGAAGCATCGACACCATCATGCATGCGGATGCCAAAGTCATAGTATATCCTGGAGGGAATTCCTTTAAGCCTTGGTGCCCTGATCTTTGAGCACATGGAGTGGAGCTTCTCAAGGAGAGAAAAGTGCCTGCCCTACGGCCAAGTGATTGTTGGCCTTCTATAGATGCACGGCATTGACCCTATTCCAGCTTCTGAGCAGGACAAGTGGAAAGTTGGCAACTTCGATGCCAACATCATCAATAGCATGCAGTATGTGAAGACAGCAGAAGGCTGACTCACGAAAGCGCAACACTATGAGACTCTCCAAAAGAAAACTCCATCTGTTGCGGCTGCTACTGCCAAAGGCAAGAAACATGCCAAGGGACCCCTTGTAAGCCAGAAAGGTTGTGCTCCACTAGCTGTTGAGGCTTTTGCCACTTCCACCCTGCCCTCTATTCTCAAGGAGCTGCAGCTCCAAGTTGCTCCAAGGAGCTACATCCGAGTGCTGCAGAGGCTGGTCATGGATGCTATACGCCAACTGGAGGGCCTGGACAAGTTTTTTTCATGAGAAATCGGATGGTTTTGCTAATATCTGAAGGGCATTATTGTTGAAAACTTTTTGAAAAACTCTGTTTTTATGTTTTCAATAAATGACCCTCTACGGGCATACCCTCTCGTACGCCATACTGTTTTTTGTTTTCAATGGTTTAATGACAGAAAGTGTTGAAACTTTCTTCCACTATGATTTTGATATCGTTTCATCATCTACCTTCTAGTTTTTTCTTTTTCGATATGTTAAAAGGGGGAGTAATATGGATGTTTGAAACAGATAAACTTTACACTGTGTTTTTGTAGGAAATATTTCTGTGGTTTATGGGTGTAAAAGCCTGTTTTTGCACTGCTTTCAACAACCTTCCACAGGTGTTGCTGCATGTCTCTAACATTGCTAGGGAATGTCAAAGGAGACTTCATCCATTTTGCAGGGAGTGTAGTTATTGAGTTCTTGCCAGGAATTATCAGGTTAGACACAGAAGCCTTGCGTTTTGTACCACGCAGAAGTTGTCATGCGCTGCAAATTTACAGAAGCTTTTAGCTCTGTGATCATATGAAAGATTCATACCAGCACTCAATCATACGGAGTTAGGGGGAGTTTCATTGCAAAATTTTCAAAGCTAATATGCTCATCGCAGAAGCTCTTATGTTCTACATCTTGCAGAAGCTTCTAGCTCTGTATACGTAAGCGAGATTCATACACGCACTCATCCAGAAGGAGTTAGGGGGAGTTTCTCTGTAAAATATTTCCCTCGATGATAGATAGTTTTGTCATCATAAAAAAATGGGAGATTGTTAGTATGGATTTGATGATGTCATACAAAAGATAAGCTTTTTATGATTACCATAAACTATTTAATTAATCATCTGATTATTTAAATATATTCATATGATATTTTATGTTAATTAAAATGGTTTTAAATCATTTGGTTATGATTCTTTTCCATGCGACTTGATCTATTCTCTTTAAGGGAACAAATCACTCTATATATGGAAAGCACCGATGCAATGTCCTGCAGATTGATTGATCTGGAACTATCTAACGGTCGATTAATCCTTTCTCTTACATCTAAACACGTCCAGATTTGTTATGAATCATGGCAAAGAACTATCCATGAGGTCTGCCAGCCAATTATGAAAACGAAGATTATTTTATTTCTATTTACAGAAGCCTCACAAATTTTATCTGTCTGAATTTTCTGCAAGCCCTATCTCTAAGGATTGTGAACACAATCATGACCAGATGACATGATTGATCTTTAAGTGATATGGAACATCTCTCCCAGTGGGGGAAACGTTTTATTTGGCAGACATTTTGTTTCCTTGTTTAGCAAAGACTTCCGTCAGCTACTCTACGTTCTGTAAATATGTTTTTCTATTTTGTATAAAATAGGATACGTGTTAATTAGTTTAGTGTGTAGTGGACGTGTAGAGTGAGTATAGACGACATTGTAGCCTGAGAGACTTGTGATTTTTCGTTCTCTGTGGGGTTGAACATTCGGTTGTAGAAGGCTGGTGATCAGGGTACAAGCTAGACCGGACGTGCGTGAGGCTGCGAAGGATCTGGTTGCACTGTGACGTGGTTGACGTGCATTAGGTTTAGGGAGAAGTCGATATGTATACATGCCAGGGCATTGAGCAGAAGAAGGTCGCGTCTGGAGAAATCTGGTGAGGTAATGATATAAATTGTTTTGTAACTGGTTTGCTCGTGTGTGTAGAAAGCAGGTGTCCAAGGTGTAAGCTATGCAGGGCTTGAGTGCGGTCGCGAAGGATCCGGCTGTACTGTGGCGTGGCGGACGTGCATCAAGCTTAGGGAAAACTCGGGGTGTATACATGCCATGTTAGTGAGCAGAAGAAGGGCCGCGTCCGGGAGATTCATAGTGAGGCATTGACACTTTTGTTTCTGCAGAAGGAAAGTACCTGTTGCAGGCTTTGGAGAAGCCCCACGGGTGCGATCTGCTTCTCGAAGTCTTGGTGAAGAGCCAAGCATCGAGAAAGCCTTGGTGAGGAGCCAAGCAGGTTGTAGAACCGCCTGAGGGAAAATCCATCCTTGGACAGAGGGGTTGTCTACCTGCGAAAGGCCGCTACTTGCTTGCGTGGAGCTGCCACGTTCTACAAAACCCCAACCATAGGGATTGTGGAGTTAGTCATTGTCCTCAGTGTAGAACCTCAACTAGATAGTTTATGGAGTTAGTCACAGATATCTGTGCACGACCCAAAGGCTTATTGATCACAACCCATCGGATTTCTGTGAGTAGAAAAGCCGAAGGGCTATCTACATCATCTTCTATACTACATGAGTGTCATAGTACCTTATGCTAGTACATCCTTTGTGGAAAAGCGGAAGGGCTATCTGCAATAACTTATGCAGGGGTGTTTTATATCTTTTGTCAGTCTTGTATTCGCTATAAGTGTTCAATAGTGAATTCCATTCTATAAGGGTAATGAGTGGACGTAGGCAATTGTCGAACCACTATAAATCTTCTGTATCTCATTTACTTTATGTGCAAACGGTTATCTCACTGAACATTCAGCGAAAACCTAAACAGAAAAGCAAATTAACAGACACTCCAAAGGTTCTGCATCAAACATCTAACACTACATCAACCAATCAAGTTTTGGAGTTGTTTTCATTGATCTTACTCTCGCAGATCGTCCTTGGTAGTGAAGAAACCTACAAGGTTATGTGACAACCTTCTGCTACTACAAGTATCTTTCAGATCTTGGAGTAGACCTCGTTGATCACACTCGGGGTGGTCGGGTTTGTAGAGCCTTGATCATAGAAGCATCAACCTTCTGTTATTACAGAAACTTTCTCATGACTACAGAGTCACATTCTAGATCAGGCTTCGGTTGGCCGTTCGCTAATTAAATAGTTTACTTCGGGATTTGCTGTATACAGTGATTTCAAGGCGTGACGCCTTGAGCGCCTAGGCACTAGGACGAGGCGAGGCGAGGCAACCTCGCCCATTTTTGCTTCGGGCGGGCGATACGGACTAGGCGCTGCCTAGGCGAGCGCCCGACTCAAGGCACCAAGGCGACAAGACGCCAATAAGGCGTTAGGGCGCCCCCAGCCATAAAACCTACCTTTTGTCGTGTGTCTATTCGTCCCCTCTTTGCCCTTTCTCCTGCGTGTCTGTCTGTCCGTTCCTCCTGCCCGTCCGGCCGCCCTCGCCGTTCCTTTGCGCGTCCGGCCTCCTTCCTTCCTCCTGTGCGTCCGGCCAACGTCCTTCCCCCTGTGCCTGCGGCGAAGAGGTATAACCCTTCTTCCTACGCGAGAGTTCAGTTTCCAAAATAGGTACTGAATAGGTATTGGGTTGGGATTTATCCGGATTTCATCCGAAATTCTGGTTTTATTCTACAACAGATGGCTTTCTCATATTGTAGAGTCAGAAGAGTCAAGGCCTAAGAGGGATTGTAGTAATTCTAGTTTGGAATAGCTCTTTTCTGCCCCTTTCATCTCTTGGATGAAATGAATTTGTAATTATGTTTGATCATACAAAATTTGTAATCATGTTTGATTTGATCATACAGAATGGCTGATGCTTCTGATAATAAAGGTTCGAAACGTGATATTGGGTGGAAGTATAATTATCTTGAAGATCCAACAGATCCTAATACCGTGACATGTAAGTTTTGTGGTTACAAATCAAAAGGGGAAATACACCGAGCGAAGCAACATCAAGCTGGGAAATTTAAAAATGCAAAGGCATGTCGCAAATGCCCCAAATATGTGAAAGAGGAGCTTCTTACTCAGTTGACAACATCAAAAGGCTCAAAAACAGCAAGTTGTGGTATTTCTTCAAATGATTCAATTTCCATGAGTTTTCCTGATGTGGTTATTGGCGATGATGTTGCGCAAGAAGGTGATTCGGTATTTGAAGATGGAGTTCGAAAACGATTGAAGGGTAAGGGTCCTATGGATGTCTTCTTAATGGAAAAGGGAAAGGCAAAGCAGACGAGTGTAGTTGATGCCATTGATAAAGAAGCTCGTTCGAGGACCATTCAACTCATTGCCCGATGGTTTTATCAGGCTGGTATTTCTTTGAGTACCGTCAAATTAAAGAGCTTCGAGGAGATGGTGGATGGGATTGGCAGATACGGTCCAAATTTGAAGCCCCCAAGCTATCATGAGATGCGAGTACCTCTCCTGAAGAAGGAGGTTGACTTTACGAAAGAGATGATGAAAGATCATGTTGATAGTTGGTCTCGATATGGGTGCTCTATAATGTCAGATGGTTGGACTGATAGAAAGCAGCGATGTCTAATTAACTTTCTTGTGAGTGGTGTGAAGGGGACGATGTTTATCAAGTCGGTTGATGCTTCCGATTATTCTAAAACAGGCGAAAAGTTATTTGAACTGCGAGATAGCTTTGTGGAGGAAATTGGAGAGCAAAATGTCATGCAAGTCATCACGGATAATGGAAGCAATATGTATTGGCCGGTAAGATTTTATTTTCTTTAAAAAAGGTTATGATTCTTTTTTATCAATTCATAATACTAATGAGTAAATTCTTAACAACTTGTCTCAAACCAGGAAAATTACTGATGGCAAAGAGACGACACTTGTATTGGACGCCTTGTGCGGCTCATTGCATCGACTTGATGCTTGAAGATATCGGCAAGCTCCCGAATGTGAAGCAAACTGTCCAAAATGCCATCTTACTTGTTGGATTTATCTATAATCATGGTAGTGTTTTGAGTACCATGAGAACTTATACGGAGAATAAAGAGTTGCTCAGATATGGTATTACAAGATTCGCGACGGCCTTCCTCACTTTGCAGAGGCTTCATATCTTGAAGAATAAGTTGAGGAGAATGTTCGGATCCCCCGAATGAGAAGCTGACAAATTGTCGACCACGGCGAAAGGAAAAAGGGCGCTTCAGATTGTATTGAGGCAATCATTTTGGGACCAGGTTATGTACGCATTGAAGGTTATGGGTCCATTAGTATCCGTTCTTCGTATTGTGGATAACGAGAAGAAGCCAGCGATGGGGTATTTATATGAGGCGATGGATAGGGCTAAAGAGACCATCCATAAGTCTTTTAACAATAAAGAGGACAAATATGCAACCGTGTTCAAGATCATTAACGATCGATGGAATTGTCAGCTGCATCGGCCCTTACATGCCGCTGCAAATTATTTAAATCCGGCATACTTTGAGAAGATTTCCAATTTGGAAACATATTCTGAAGTAACAGATGGTTTGTATGCTTTTATCGAGAAGTTCTCTCCAACTATCGAGCATCAGGATAAGATCCTTAATGAACTTGCATTTTACATGCGATCTGGAGGGAAATTTGGTACGGCTCTAGTCAATCGAGCAAGAAAATTGAGATCACCAGGTACTTTTTCTTTGACCATTCTCAAAATTCATAATTAAGTGTTACATTCAATGACAAATTACATATTTGAATGATAGCGGAATGATGGGAAATGTTTGGAGATAATACTCCGAATCTACAACGTCTTGCGGTCAAAATTCTAAGTTTGACTTGCAGTTCAAGCGGCTGTGAGCGCAACTGGAGCACATTTGAGCATGTATACCTCTCTTACTGAAGTGTTGTATTGCTTATTCTTATTATCATTTGGTACATTTACATTTTTCTTTTTTGTAGATTCATACAAAGAAGAGGAATCGACTTGAACATGAAAGATTGCTTGATTTGGTTTATGTCAAGTATAATCAGAAGCTAAAGCTCGCTACGATGCTGCCGATGTTATAGATCCACTTACTTTGGATGAAATTGATGAGAGTAATGAGTGGATGCTAGGAGAAATGGATGATGAAGTGGAGCATGGCGATGACTTGGTTTTTCCTGACGATACTTTGACGTGGAGAGAGGTGGATAGAGCATCGGGTGTCAATGAACCAGTTCGGACAACTAGGCGACAAGCTACTTCAAGTAGCTCACGAAAGATACTTCGAGATGAAGTCGACTCCGATGTTGAAGATGATAATGAACCACAACTTGGCAATGATAATTTGCTAGAAAAAGATGTTGATTTGGATGATGATGATTGTGGTGATTTCGAGCTTGATATGTAGATGCGGATGGCGTGAATTTGGAACTGATGTGGATTGTGATTGTGGATGCTGATGCTTTTTTATGTGGATTGAGGATGATGATGCGAATTGTGTGTTTTTTAAAACGTGAAATTGTCTTTTTGATTTAAGAAGACATTTACATTTTGCATTTCAATTATCTATACATTGATGCTTTAAAGCCTCGCGCCTAGCGCCTCGCCTAGCGCCTAGCGCCTCGGGTGATGAGAGGCCATCTCGCCTTGGTGGCGCCTTAGCGCCTTGAAATCACTGGCTGTATACAATGGTTCTGTAACCTACAAAAACCTAACCTTCCGCTGCTGGGTTCTATTAGTTGTAAAAAATCTAAAAAGGCCATTACACTAATTCACACCCTCTCTTAGTGCTATTAGTACACCAACATAATACCATGCGGTCGCACCATTCTGGGATTTGAACCCCACGGTCTTGTTATAAGGTAAGCCTTCTGATGTGACTGGCCCCAGTCGTCGGGAATAAGAACCCATTGTCGTTTTAGTTTTGAATGGTTCACACATGGCCATAGACGGGAAAGCCTAAGACCATCCGATGTGTGGGCATGTCGGACTGAATCCATGGCGTCGCACTATTTTGTCCCTGCACACTTGGTTCCCCTGGCTGTACAAGGCATCTAGTAGCCCTTATGACAGTATACCAACCCGGTCCGAGGAAGTCATAATCCATCATATCAATCTAATCCAAGATGAAAGACATGGTGGAAATCGGGCCTCCACGCCATTGTTGCTGGATGTGTAGTAGACTGCTGCCGTTAATAACATGGTGGAAATCGGGTACTCCCAGTCCCAGTTGAGGTCCAGGCCATGAAAATCGCTCGACCTCGCCAGGGTAATCGAGGAGGGAATGAACGAACGTCATGGGCTCGACCGGCTCGCCGTTCTGGCAAAGTCATCAGAACTGGCGGACCCTCCCCCAATGGACGGTAGGGTTACCACGGAAGGGGTTCGTCCATTGCACGTCCTCTATGAAAGCTGAGAACTACTGGGCATTGATGTTGGAAATGTTGGCAAGCATTTGCCACAATTGGTCCGAAAAATTGGTAGACACTCATTCGAAGAAAGAGACAAAAAATATAATATTTTTTTGGGAAAACTCCTTTCAACTATCGTTCTAAAATCAACATTACAAAGGATATTTAAAACACTAAAATTTGATTACTCATGTGCCCAAATTTTAAAAAATATCTACAGTCACCGTACATCATAATAACTATCAACTTAAATCTAACAATTAAAAAACAACTTAACTTCATAATTTAAAATTCTAACATATTACCCAAAATCAATTTTATTTTTTTCAATACTCCCTCTTAAAATTGACTTTCTTCATGATTCCGAGCAACATCCCCATATGTGGAGAACATCCACTCCAAGAGGTTTTGTAAAAATAATCGCAACTTGATCGACATATTTTACATATTCAAGCTTGATCTTCTTCTTCGTAACACTCTCTTGAATAAAGTAATAGCGTGTATTAATGTGTTTACTTCGATCATAATGAGCATGATTCCTCGTCAAAGTTAGAGCAGATTAATTGTCGATAAAAATTGTGGTTGCTTCATTTTATGATAAGCATATATCCTTAAACATTATCCTTCGCTAAATTGCATGACAAGTACATGCCGTAATCGTAACATATTCAGCCTCATAAGAAGAAAGCGTGACGATGGCTTGTTTCTTCGAACTCCATGAAATTGAATTAGACCCCATAAAATATATAAATTTGGTTGTGCTTGTTAGCTAATCTAAATATCCGGAAATATCATCGTCACAATATCCAACAAGGTGAAATTTTTTGAACGACGAATAAAATAATACGAAATTGAAAGTACCTTCCAAGTACCTCAAAAATCCTCTTTGCCGCCTGTTTCGTCATGGGCATTTCCATAAATTGACTAATAATCCAACACTATTCAAGTACCTTAGTTCCTACTAGACTTTTGAACAGTGTTGGATTCACCTTTATCCATTGCATAATTTTGCTCCAAGCTCCACTGGGGGTAGGCACATGTTTGCTATTTGACATATTGAATATGTCAAGGGTATTCTTCACATATGCTTGTTGACAAATAAAAATTTCATCATCCGATTGACACACTACTAAGCAGAGGTAAAATGACATTATGCCGATATATGTCATCTCGAACTCTCGGGCTATATCATTCTTGAAATTTTCAATGAGATTCAGATTATTTCCTGTAAAAATAATATCATTCACGTAGATGCATACGAACAAACAATCTCTATTTTTATCAATCTTCACATAAAGTGCATACTCATGATGACATATTGCAAAACCTTTCTCCTGAAAGTACGCATCAATCCGATTATACCATGCTCGAGGCGCTTGCACCCTATGGCCTTTTTGTTGCTCTACAAATATATATGCCGCAAGGAAACTGTTAAGAAATGCCGACTTCAAGTCTAATTGAAATATTTTTTGGCTTCTTTGTGTAACAAAAGAAATAAAAAAAATCTGATTTTTTTCTAAACGAGCAACATGAGCAAATATTACCTCGTAGTCCACTCCGTGTCGTTGTACACACCTCTTGGCGACAGTCTTGCCTTATATTTTTCCACGACACCTTCAACATTCTTTTTTCTCATTGAATATCCACTTTACACTAATTGACTTTTGACCCACGAAAAGCAAAAACATAGAGACATCGTTGAATCTCCTCGTTCATGGCTTGTCTCGATTTCTTCTCTTTACTAGCTTCTTCAAAACTCAAAGGCGTCGTTTCGGCCAAAGAACAAAAGATAAAGACATCATTGATTACCTCAGTGTTATTGTAAGGATTTGGATAGTTCTAATCTTTCGTGATCTTTCGTTGGAGCTTCGTTCGATGACGAAGCACTATAAGTTGCGTTTGGTGTCGCCGGAGGAATGACGGACTGCCATGCTTTTTGTCCTTGAATTTCCTTGTCGATGAATGGAAAAACAATATGTCAATGACATCTTCTTGTGTTTCTCGATTCCAAGAAGCATCTTCAAACTCCACATCACGACTCACAATAATCATCCCGTTGATAGGATTGTACAGCTTATACTACTTGAATTTTCCATTTGCCGATAAACACGAACTTCTCACTTTCATCATCAAGTTTAGTTTTCTCTTTCTCTAACACATGCTTATAAGCAATAATCCTAAAAATTCTTAAGTGAGATACATCTGGCTTCAACCCGCTCTATACTTCAATGGGTATTTGATCTTTTACGATTTTGGTCGAACAACGATTGATGAGATATACTGCACAAGCTACTGTTTCCGCTCAAAACTCCTTGGACATTATCTTATTTTTCATGATGCTTCATGCCGTTGTATGCACGCCCTTCCATACTCGCAATGCGTGCATCCAATCAGATGACACGAGGATATGACGCCCACTTTCCCCGAGCTCCCTCCGCTCGACACCTCGACTCGAATGTCAAGGCACTGCGGAAAGGCACCAGGTGAATCCTCTCTTGGTTCATAGTCATGTCTTAGGATCTACCTTCAAGTTGTTATAGTAGTCGATTTGAGTCATCAACTCAAAAAGATAAGAATGCTCACTTTCACTTTGAGGAGAGTCCAAGTTGAGTTCATCCGACTCAAGATCGTGTCATACTACTCGAGAAGGGTGTTGTTGAAGGAAGACACATCCCGTTGGCAGGCCTAAATCCCTAATTACTTTTTGGGTTTTATTTTAATCGTATGAGCTTTTATTTAGGTCATAGGGTTAGTCTTTTTTCAATCCATTATGAATAAGACGTTTAACTTTAAGGTTAAAGACGGTTTTTGAAGCATTTTCTGAATAGACGGCTATCAAGTTGTATTTGAATAGGCATGACGTGAATTATCCGAGCAATTCCATAATTGGTAATGTATATGTATATAATTGTGTGGCGTTTAACCATCGTGATAATCCCAATGATGCATTTGTTGTATCCGTGGCAGTCCGAATAATACCCGAGATAGTAGTTTTTACGTTTATATAGGTGGTACCGCATCACTTGGGGTTTAGACTGATGAGGGGGTTCCACGGCCGTATCCATTTCTTACCTAAGGATCTCGAAGAGGAGATGGCGGATGGCTGCTTAGAGAAGACGGTCCGGTCCGTCTTTTACGCATATGGAAACACAGAATTTTTGTTCTGTTTTGATCTTCACGCTCAGGAAATGAAAGAATTTCTTTTAATTCGGCGTGATCAGCTATTTGCATTGACCGACGGGAGAAAAATATTATTGGAATCATTTCTCAATTCATGAATTCCGATAGAAACATCCTGGTCTTTGTTTTATTTTAGAAATTAGAAAAAAAGGTTGTATTATTGCAATGTCTCCTTTAATTCCGCCAATCAACATCGCTATTACGTGCCCGTTAAACTTTGGAAATGTAGTTAATCATAGGGGCGAGCATAGGTTCCGGGTAAAACCGGGAACCTGTCGGAACCGGCACCATAGGGTCGGTGTCAATACAGGTTCTCGAATGGATCAGGTAGGTTCTAGGTTCTAAATTTTACAAAACCGGCGGTACCAAGTACGGTTTCAGGTTCTCCCCCCGGAACCAACTCAGAGAACCTGAAACCTAACCTAAATATTACCCAACCCAATATCCTACCATAAATTTTACTCAACCCAATAACCTACCCTAAATTTTACCCAACCCAATAACCTAAATTAAACTTTACCCTACCCCAAACAATTGTCCCGGTTCCTAACCTTTCTATTCCCAGTCTCTCCCCCCTCTTCACAACGTCTTCATCAAACGGTTCCAGGGGTTACGGTTTCTTACGATAAGTCAGCTCATAATATGCTTTTTCCCTTCTTCCCCGCCTTGCTTTGTCAGTTTTTATTTACAATTCTTTCTGGGTCATGATTTTTTGGAGGATTTTAGGGATGGGTTAGGTTGATTGAGCCGTGAGTGATGAGAATACTTTCTTAAAAGTTCTTTTTTTTTCTGAACATAGCCGGTCAGGGGGTGATTCTGTGGGGTTTGGATTTTGATTTTGATGTAATTTGAGACGTTGGTGCTTTGGATCATCTGTTTAATAATCTATTGTTTGATTTGTTAGGTTGTTCGAATTAGAAGATGAATCCCGATTATGACAACAATGAGGCTCAAACAACTAGTGTCAAGCGAACTTTAGCTTTAACAGCGGCCAATCTTCCTACTGCTCCTAAGGTAACAGGCAAACAAAACATAAAGTCTAACGTTTGGGATCATTTTGCGAAAATTCTGAATGAGAAGACTCATAAGGCAGAGAATGTGAAGTGCATTTACTGTAACAATGTGTACAAGTATAATCCTAATTGGGGCACTTCAACTATGTGGAAGCATATTAATAGTTGTCGGAAGTTTCCTCATAATATGGATAAGCGACAAAAGATATTTACTAGCAGCAAATCGGAAGGATGCACAAGTCGTAATGTTATATCTACTTGGGTGCTCAAAACTTTTATTGGCTCTTTGAATTCTCGAGTGGCACTTACAACTGATACATGGACTTCCAATCAGAACTTGAACTATTTATGTCTTACTACTCATTTTATTGACAATGAATGGAAGTTGCATAAACGCATATTGAGTTTTGTGGTTATGTCTTTCCATAAAGGGAAGGAAATTGGCAGAATGGTTGAGAAGTGCATTATTGATTGGGGAATACAACATCGTATTTCTACTGTAATAGTTGACAATACAAGCTCTAATGATGTTGCAGTGAAATACTTGAAAGATAAGCTCATTGAAAGCAACTCCTTGATCTTAGGCGGTGAGTTTTTTCACATGAGATGCACTGCACATATCTTGAATTTAATTGTGAAGGATGGCTTGAGTGATGTTTGTGAATCTATAAGTCGAGTACGGAAGATGATTCGTTATATCCGGAGCTCTTCATCTAGATTTGATCATTTTCAAAAGTGTGTCGTGAAAGAAAGAATTCCACATAAAGGTTCAGTTTGCCTTGATGTGGTAACTAGATGGAACTCAACCTACTTGATGTTAGAGACTGCTGTGAAATTTAGGAAGGCATTTGAAAGATTAGAAGAAGACGATTTGTCAATGAGTGTTGAGCTCCAATATGATTTGCCAAATAGTGAAGATTGGTTGAACTTGGAAGTGATAATTAAATTTCTGAAGAAGTTTTATGATGCTACTAAGAGGTTGTCGGGTACTTTGTATGTGACATCAAATTCCTATTTCGAAGAAGTAGTTAGTATATTGACTGCTCTGAATGATTGGGCAAAGATAGAAAGGGATGTTCAACTTCAAATTATGTCACGCAAGAGGAGGGAAAAGTTTGACAAGTACTTTGACAGTATGGAGAATTGTAATATGATGGTCTTAATTGCTGTTGTATTGGATCCACGCTACAAGTTGAATTTTGTCAAGTTTTGCTGCAAGAAAGTGTATCGTAATGATTCGGAAGTGATTAACTTGATAGTTGAAAGGCTGAAGTTTGTTTTACAACGGTTATTTGAGTATTATGAGCATTCTTCTGCCACAGATATGCTTAAAAATGATGTGCTTTCTTGCAATAAAGTTGTGGAGCATATTGGATCAAGTAGTGGTTCTGCTTTGGATGATAGTTGTGAGATGTATGAGAATGTTCAAGATGGCTACATGAGATACATGGAGGAAGAGTTGAATGTAGGAGGTAAATCTGAATTGGAGCGATACTTGGAAAACAAATGTGAAGAGTGTAAGGCTGATTTTGATGTTTTAGGTTGGTGGAAAAGTAATGCCACAAAGTATTCCATTTTGCCTTGCATTGCGAGGGATATTTTAGCTATCCCCGTATCAACGGTTGCTTCTGAATCTGCTTTTAGTGCGTCGGGCCGTGTGTTGAATTGCTACCGTAGTTCACTAACTCCTAAAGTTGTTGAGGTATTAATATGCGTTCAAGATTGGCTAAGATCCCCTTTATCTCCTATTAATATAGAGGAGAACCTGGAAAATGCCGAAAGATATGAACACGGTATCTTAATTATTTCAATTTGAGTCATGATGTTTTTGTGTATCATTCGCTCACGTTTTGTTTACATGACTTGTTTATGCAGATTTTGTCGAAATTAATTCAGATATTACGAATGTTTGAAGGCTTTGAGCTTTGGAGACGTTGATCGGGATTGAGCTTTGGAGGAGTTGTCGGATTGTTCGTAGCTCATTTTTGTTATGCGAACTTGTCGAGTCGGTCTTCATTTTGGGACAATTGATTTGGTTTATGGATATCTAGCATGTTTTTAGGACATTTGGTTTGGCTAGTAGATACTTGGCATATTGGTACATAATTGGGATGAATCTCTGTATTCTCTGCTACTTTGGTATACTAATTAAAAGTTCTAATAGAAGGCACTGGAACCGGAACCGGAACCGGTAGATTGGTTCTTGGGTGGTTCTTTAAACTACTTGGTAGGTTCTAGGTTCTAAAATTAAGGAACCGACCATTACAGGGTAGGTTCCATGTTCCACGTCCGGAACCTACCCACCCGGAACCTGCTCACCCCTAGTTAATCATGTTTAACAATAACTAAGGCGTTTAACTATTTGATGCTGAAATTAATTAAGATTTAATATTATGTAATTAGAACTAGGGGGTGCAGGTTTCGGATGGGTAGGTTCCGAACGTGGAAGCTGGAACATATCCTGTAATGGCCGGTTCCTTATTTTTAGAACCTAGAATCTACCATGTGGCTTAAAGAACCACCCAAGAACCAATCCGCCGGTTCTGGTTCTTAAAAAAGCAAGAACCTAGAAACCCCTGGCCAATGTCCATTCGACTGTTTGGGGGTAATTTTCTCTTTTGATCAATAGAGACGGACTACATTTTCGTGTTCATGTAGGGTCTATCCATGCCCCCTGTTCATTTGCAAAGGTGGCAAGAAATAAGTCAACTAGAAGAATATTTTGGGAAATCAGACACGAAGATCATCAGCTTCTGATAAAAACCAAGTGAACAGGTCTAACGTAGCATGAAGACCGTCTTACAAGAAAAAAGCATGCACAAATGACACTCCTCTTAAGTCCAACAAAATCTCATCCTTAGTCGTTGGTCTCCTCGAAAAGTTAAACAAAGAGAAAATTTAACACAAAAGGAAAAACAAAAATATTAACTTAATCTTGGAACCTAGTTTTAGCCCAGATCGCGTTCCTAACCCTGTTGAGGTCCCTCCCATTGATGGTCCTCCCCACACCTTTGTGCACGGAGAACGAACACCCCATCCTCATCCCCGCCAGGAACTCGTGAGGCGGGATACAATCGCGTCCCCCCTCGTGGTCCAAGTAGTCTTCCTCCCCGCCTCCTCTTCTCCCATACTCCTCCCCCTGCAGTATCTTCGACCAGTCGGGGATAGTCACCGGGAGCGATGAGGGGGACGTCGTCTTTCGACGGATCTGATCGCGATGGGGATCCTCTGCTCTTTTTTATGTTGGCTTCCTGGGCCTGTCATAGATATCCGACTCTTCGAGTTCGAGAGCTGGGTGGTCGTGACTAGTAGTCGCAGGGTAGACCCTGGCATCAACGTAGAAGAACCGGTAGTTCTTGTGGCTAGCCATGGACGCGATCACACGACAGAAGCTATCGAAACCCGCACTTTGATTTATTCTTTTACTTTCATCGTTCTGTGTCGGGGCCTTCTCTTTATTTATTTTTTTCTCGGTTTTTTCTTTTCTGTGCGTGGGTGGTGGCTGAGGGGAGAATCGGAACTGGGTTGGGTAAAGTAAAATTTAGGAACGGGTTAAGTAAAATTTAGGAACCTGAAACTTGGTAATTTAACTTAGTTCTAGGTTGTCCGGGTTGGTTCCGAGGAAAGAACCTGGAACCGTACTTGATACCGCCGGTTTTCAAAAATTTAGAATATAGAACCTACCCGATTTATTCGAGAACCTGTACTTACACCGACCCTATAGTACCGGTTCCCGGTTTTACCCCGAACCTATACTCACCCCTAATTAGAACTCAATTAAAAGAATATCTATAACTAGCCAAAATTTATTAATTAATTTTAGACTGTCCGGTAAAGAAAAAGTTGTCCATTATACGCATTATGACATTCCAATTCCATTTAGTTGATCGATGGACAACATAGACTCCAGTCTCTTGCAACATTTAAGCGAGAGAAGATAGCCATGAAATTCGTCGAGAAGCAGCTGCGAGCATAGACAGTAGTAGACGACACTTTTAAGGCCGAGTTGGTTTTATTCCTCCTTGGGTCTTTCCTCTGCCCAGGTGCTGCCTCCAATCTCGGAAAAGAATATATGTTTACAGCTAGACAGTTATGTGTACTTAGCACCTATGATTGGGCTTGCCATGTGTTGGACCACTTGTGCGAGCAAGTAAGGTGTTTCAAGGGAAGGAAGGGATGGAATGGGCATTCCATTCATTTGTTTTTCATTCCATTCCATGTGCTTAATTTTAAAAAGGAAGGGAAGGAATGGATATGGAGGAAATTGTAGCTGGAATTGTAGCGGACTGCAGCCATTAATAGCAAGGGGTTGTTGATCGAGGTCTGAGCCTCCGTGGAAATGGCTTTTCGCTATTCATTGAAGAGGAGGCTCAGTTTAGTCATCTGATCGGTACTATTAGGATACTCCCAGTCCCCGTAGAGTCCAGGCCCTGAAAACCGTTCAACCATCGCCAGGGTAATTGAGGAGAGAATGAACGATTGTCGCAAGGCTGGCCAACTCATTGAAGCAGGAGGACCGTCCCCTGCCTCAATGGACAGTAGAGTTACTACACGGGTCCTTGCGTTGCATTTCCATGCTGAAAGCCGAGAACGGCTGGCCGTTGGCAAAGTCGTCGACAAATGCACAGAAGAGGTGGGTGAATAGAGCGGAGTCAAAGTCCGAGACCAGGATGCCACAATCATAAAACCAGCAGCCTCCTCGGACGCTTACGCATGAACCTCCGTGGATTTGGAGAACGACGGGTACAAGATGAGAAGCTTCCTCGCTATGCATTGCTAACACCTAGAGCTTTGTTACAACATACGGTTGTTTATAAAAAAAATTTGCAAAGTTGAAATATTCGTTAACTCATTCTAATAGAATTTAAGGCGAATTCGCTGTTACTAACAACGAAATCTTCTAAATTATTGAACTCACTATTCGTATTCATAATATCGAGTTCCTAAAACCTAAACCACATGTCGAAAGCACTGTCCCACACGGTTAAACAAACATATCGTCAGACATAACTAAAATGTGCACGCAATATTTGGTCTCGTGTAATAGTGATCAATATTATAAAGGCAAAATATCGATATTTGGCCCTATCTATACGTCTACGATTTGGACGGTAAACTATTAAAATATCCTACGTGTCTAGAAAACTGTTTTTGTTTTTCTTGTTTGGACAGAAACGAAATAAATCAAGAAGGGATTAGGTTAGGGTTTTTGTCCGGCCCCCTCCCGACCGCTGCTGCCGCCATTGTAACCGACGGTGTGTTCCTTCGTCTTTGGATAAAGCGGGTACGATCAACCATCACAACAAGAATTCCCCGACTGGCGCTGCCCCTCGTCCATTCGCTCCGTCATCCGTCTCCCTGTCTCCGCAGTTATCCTCCTCATATCTCGACACTCTTCCCTCTGACCCCGATCCTGGGGGGCCCATCCCTCTGACGCCGACCTTGCCATCCAAGCTGCTCGTTCGGCCCTCAAGAAGTCCCCTCACTTGATCCACTTACCTCACTGAGTTCTTCCACCATGTCGGTGGCCTTAGCATACGCAGCTCCGGGTCAGACCCCCACCTCACCCTCCGGAGACAGATCTGCCGGCAAAAAGAGAGCAACGGGACCCGGCCACCTCCGCATTAGCACAGGCATGGGTGGGACGTGGGGAAGAGCCCCAAGATGGATCGAGGGTTGAGGGGATTGAGGATTCGTTAATTTTTTTTTTGTTTCGTTGTTATTCGCTGTCTTTTTTGTTTTCTTTTTTTATTTTGTTGTTTCTTTTTCTGGTGTTGAGGGGATTGAGTGAGAATGAGATGACAGGTAAGATAATCCACGTTGGACGCACGTCATTTTTTAACAGACACGTTGGACCTATGTAAGAACATGTAGGAAAGAGGAAAGATAACTTAGAGACACGTCCGCTATTCGTAACGTAAAGATTTTTAAACGATATATCAAAACGTAATGTTGGAATATTAGTGGGATCAAATGCAATTTTGCCTATTATAAACTATCCCCAAGTTGCCAGAAACAATTATATCCTTAAATACTAAAATGACGACACATCCCGGATTTTAGCGTTTGTTCCGACGCTGTTGGATTGGAATGTCTGAATTAGGGCGATGGCACTGGGAGTGACTTACAAGTGGCAAGATTCTATGAACCCTTGGGATTTCATGGGATTCGTAGTAAGCAAATAAGATAGTTTACAAGTAGGGGTGAGATATTCAACGATATTCTCAAGTAAATGTAGTTACGATTAACATCCATGTCGGGTTTTAACCGATTATTCATAAAATCTCCTCCCGTGCTTTCGAACATGAAGTCTTCGTCCCCCCCCCACTCTCGTCAAGAGTTCCACGTCGTCGATGCTGAAATAACGAATAAAACATATAAGGGGACAAGATCAGATTCCTAATCCACCATATAAAAGACAGAAACTAATCACACGACCAACTACGATGATTATTCTTCCGGCAAGCAACAACCATGCGGATCGTTGACTTCGAAATAGTTTTGATGCATACTGAGCAACAGATCGTAGTTACCTTGCTGGGAGAGTGCCCAGTTGCTGTCCCCGCCGACGTGCCATGTGAAGTAACCCAGCAGCCCCTTTTCCTTGGCATACGCGACCTTGGTCGATATGCTCTCCGTGTCGTCGTACCCTATCCATGTCGTTCCCGAGTAGCAGTAGTTGGATACGTAAGTCGAGTTATAAGCAGCAGTCGCGCTGTTCTGAGTTATGAATGACAGGATCTGGTTATAAACTATTGCCCCGTCTGACGATATGGCAGCCCCGGTCGCAGGGGCAAAGAACCCGTTGTCGTTGGCATCTTGAAGGGTCCATGCTCGGCCATAGAAGGGAAACCCTAGGGCCATCTGTTGCACTGGCATCCCGGCTTGTAGCCACGCGGTTACTCCGTTGTCCCCGGACACTTGGTTCCCAGGGTTGTATAGGGCAGCCGGTGGCCCGGTGACGCTTGACCACCCTGGGCCGTAGAAGTCGTAATCCATCATGTTGATCCAATCCAGGCTCGAGGACAAAGAGGAAACTGGGTAGCTGATGCCGTCGTGGATGGATGAGTAGTACACTGCCGCCGTTAAGAGCAATGGGTCTTTGCCTGAGCTCTGGGCCTCCGCGGTAATCGCAGCTCGCCATTCGTTGAGGAGGAGGGCAAGATTACTCATCGCAGTGTCAGACTCGGGGTACTCCCAGTCGAGATCGAGGCCGTCAAATCCGTAAGACCTCGCGAGGGAAATCGAGGAGTCAATGAAAGACTGTCGCGAGCTGGACTGGCTCGCCATGTTGGAGAAGTCGCCGGGGCTGGAGGCCCCGCCGCCGATCGACAGCAGGGTAACCACGTTGGGGTTCGTCTGCTGCACGTCGGCCGTGAAGGTAGAGAACGGCTGGGTGTTGGCAGAGGAAACGACGACCGTGTTTGTGGTGGTGTCGAGGTCGGCGAAGGCGCAGAACAGGTGGGTGAAGAGGGTGGAGTCGATGCCGGAGGCCGAGACGCCACTCCCGGGAAACCAGTACCCTCCTTGGACGCCTTGGCAAGAAGCGCCGCTCATTTGGAGGACAAGGACGAGGCAAGCGAGGGAGGAGAAGATGAGATTATCAGAAGCTTTCTTACAAGCCATCGCTAGATGTCGTATGTTGGTATAACCCGCTTCTCCTTGCGCCGTTGTTTCTTTATAGGCCTTGCAAATCCTCAGGATGTTGTCTTTCGTTCCGTATCATTCAAAGCATCCACAATATTAAAAGCATTTGCGCTAACCTTTGACCACCGGAACTCGCAAAAGAGGGTTGACCCAGTTGCAGATGAACACACGAATCTGGAACACACGATGTCGGTTATTACGAAGTCGTATGTAACTTGGCGACATTATTTGAAAAATCATTACCAACTTCTTGTTTATTATTACTATTACTATTATTACTACCTTATCTATCTAGAATAAGCCGCCCCGGTCATATCGGAAAAAATCTTATTTACACTTTGGTGGCTTTGTAGGATACTTAGATTGGTTGACCAAAAGGAGCATGCGGGGAACTAGTACGAGCCCCTTTATTGTGACCTTGTTGTATGTAATAGAGGAGAGGGAAAAAGCCTATGGACTTGGTCCAGGCCACTCATTTTTCGGACGAGTCCATTCGGACTAGCTGGAAACAACTTGTGGAAAGAAGTAAGTGCATGGACCGACCTCTTTTTAATAGTTGACGAATTATGAGCATATATTTTATAAATTATTTTAGGGACCAAAGTTATTATTAAACAAAGTTTGACAAAGAAGGCTTTTCCATCTACCCAAACGATAAGGGGCTAATCGGACCGTACAAATGTACATTAGTAAATCACGAAAAGAGCCAATATAGATGCAAGCGCTCTAGCTCATCAACCATATAAGATACAATTTTATAATGTACTGTACAAACGGAAGTTCCCGAACGGACGTGTGCCCCGGGAAATGTAGTGTCATTTGGGACAATATAATGCATTGACAAAATTCGACCAAAAAGATTAAAATAAAATGGATAAGAATGAATGAGCTAGAAAATGTTCGTCTCGACGGGGGTCATCCTCTTTTGTTGGAGAGGAATGTCCGAATCCGTCAGTTTCTAGGACAGACAAGCAACAACAACAACAAACATAAGACCCGCCCCCACTTCTTCTCTTTTCCTTTTCTGCTTTGTTTTTTGTTTTAACTTTTGCTTTTTCTGCATCAAAATAAGGTCCCAACTAGCTGGCAGCAGCAGCAGCCTTTGACCGGAACCCCCACCCCCACCCCCACCACAATCCATTTCCTCCAATTCCCACATAATCCACCACTGCATCTCCCCTCAAAGTCCCGTTACTTTGGAAATTATAAAGATCACACATTAAGAAGTGTTGCAATGCCAACATCAACAACAACTGTTTTGAAGGAACATCAAAGCTATCATCATCATCTTCATAAGTAATCATTAATTTCAACTTCTTTTTTAATTCCTTCTGTTGAAACTACCAAAATCCCCATATCATGATTGCTCATTATCCCTTTTGACTATTTACAAGAGCGTCATTACATGGGGTTTTCCCCTTTCCTGGTGTCCTTCAATAGGGAACATTCCCAGGTTTCAGATTATATTCCATTTTTTTTTATATTTTTCCAATCTGGGTCCAGAGCTCTTGTGCTCTTTCTTCATCAACAACAACATCCTCCCTCACCCTCTCTCTCCTCATAGATCGGATCAGTTCCCTGCCAACCCAACCCTCAACCTCCAACACCCAACTTAATCTCTCAATCCCAATCCCAACCAGCAAATCTGTTTACCCAGAAAACCACACATTCATGATCATCATCACCATCGCCCATCACCATTCATCATTACAAGATTAAATTCAACGCCCATTACTGTAAGAACCTTAACAACCTTTTAAGGACGCCATACATCTCTCTTCCCTCACAGATCAGGGGGATTCTTCCTCCGACCAACGAACAAACGAAAAAGAAGAAGGATTTCGGATACCCTTTTCCTCGTTACGACGCCCGCGTCCATCCTTTTCCTGGATTGGCCGTGAAAGTTTGGATCTTTTTTTCTTCTGGGGGAGGAGGAGAGGGAAGGAGTTAAAATGGGTAACGTGAAGTCGAGCGTGGCGGCGAAGTTAGCGTTCTTCCCACCGGACCCGCCAACGTACGACGTTCAGAAGGACGCCGAGGGGAAGCTTGTGTTCTCCGGCATCACGGCCGACAAGAACGTGGACGTCCATTTTCTGGATACTAAGAGCGGGAACAAGATCGTGGCGACCTTCTGGAAGCACCCTTTCGCCAGGTTCACCCTGCTCTATTCCCATGGCAATGCTGCTGATCTGGGGCAGATGCCGGAGCTCTTCATCGAGCTCAGAGCTCACCTTCGCGTCAACATCATGAGGTTTGGCCTTAAATCTGTTGTTACCATTGGACGGTGGGGACAATGGCACATCAATTACAAGGTTTTTGTCGATTTGAATTTGTTTCCATTTTGTTGGATTGCTTCGAATGTAGATCTCTCTATCTGGTAGTGTGCCGGAGGTGATTTTTGCCGTGGGAAGGGGCAGCGTTTTTGCTATCTTGTCTGTTACCCCCCACTTCTCCTTGGAAATTTCTTGTTTTGAGAATTCATTAACTTGGCCCGTGTTGGTTTTATCACCTGCGATTCATCGGAAATCCGATTTAGTGCTGTTGAGTTTAATCCTGTTGTTCCCTGCTCTTTTGTTTTTGCAGCTATGATTACTCGGGTTATGGAGCATCTTCTGGTAAGGTAAGCTGTATAAGATGTGTGTTAAGGTCATATGTGAGTCGTAACATGCTGTCGATTTAGCAGTGCTAGGGAAGAGCATCGTCTTTTTGAGCCCAAGTTAGTTCAGTGTAGTTGCAGATTGTGAACTGTGATGTGATTCGGTTTTAAGCTAACAAGTCTTCGGGCTAATTTACATTCCGTGGGACAATTTATCGATTTGCAAGTGCCTGTTTTGATGCTGGCAGCCCTCCGAGTTCAACACGTATTACGACATTGAGGCCGTGTATAATTGCCTGGAAGGAGAACACAATATAAAGCCAGAGAACCTTATCTTGTATGGGCAATCAGTAGGGAGCGGACCGACATTACATTTGGCATCTCGTCTGCCAAAGTTGAGAGGTGTCGTGCTTCACAGTGCTATACTTTCTGGGATCCGTGTCCTGTACCCCGTGAAGATGACATTCTGGTTCGACATCTTTAAAGTAAGCCTGAACGGAATTAGCCTGCCATTTATGCTAAAAGGGCCTTCTTGTTCCCCGATCCTCCGATTTATTAACTGAAGAGCTTCTCCTCCCATGATTTGCAGAACATTGATAAGATACGAAATGTCAGCTGTCCTGTTCTAGTCATTCACGTAAGTTGCTTTTGCAACCGCAGTTGCTTCCATTACTTGTTCCTTCCTCCGGCCATCATTGAAAGTGGAAAATGGATTGAAATGCAGGGAACTTGCGATAACATCGTTAATTGGTCCCACGGGAAGCGCTTGTGGGAGCTTTCAAAGGAGAAGTATGACCCTTTATGGGTAAAGGGAGGAGGCCATTGTAATCTCGAGACTTACCCCGAGTACATCAAGCATCTACGCAAGTTCATCAGCGCAATGGAGAAACACTCACTATGCAGACCGACAAAACAACCGCCAGTCTCCAGTTCCAGCTTTACAGAGGTCAAGCATAACAAGTGTTTGAGATTCGGAAAAAGGTAAATTCAACAGGAATTCCGCCTGGAAATCAGAAGAACCTCTGCTAGTAGAGAAACGAGCTTGCACGGACGGATTTGTGTAGAAAAGAGCTTCCCTTCGATATTGGGAGTCTTTAGGTGGGCTAGTCCAGCTGAGGTTCAGCAGTCGTTTGACTGTAAGGCAGATTTCATGTAACAAGTAGAGTGTAGTCTCGAGTTTTATTTGTTGTAAGGTCAAGATAATCAAAATCTTCAAGGGAGAAAGAAAAAAAAAAGATTGAAGAAATTTGTTCCCCTGTTTCTCTTATTCTTTCGGGCTGACTTACTTTGATACTGTAGGCAATGGAATAACAAGAGTGATGAGATCCCGAAAAGGGAAACGATATCCCAGTCTTCATTCGCCTTCCCACCCAACTTGGCGGGCTCGTTTCTCCCACATCAAAGTCACTTTCCTCTCCTTTCTCAGTAGCGCTTCAGCACGCTCTCTTGCTTCCTCACAAATCTCAGTGGCGGCATTGCACTTTTCCGCCTCCTTCTGGTACTGCGATGCCACTCGCTTTGCCTCTGCAAAGGTGACGTTCATGTGCCGGCTATGCTCCTGCGAGACAGCCTCTTGCAGCTTCAGTTCCTCTGCCAGAAGGTCCACAAAGTGTTTCTCCATCTCTTGCTTCAACTCAGGGTCGCTACTTCCACAATCTGTCCGATCGATCACACATTGATTACTGAGCATACAAATTCACAACAATGGATAGATAACTCCTATTTCAAGCAGAGAGAAACCGGAGACGCAGGACTGTCTTCCCCACACAATTCTCAATGGATGATAGCATAAGTGACGAAAATCATTGTGGAAGAATCCCCCTGAGAGCGTAAGAAGGGATCTGAGGACGTTTGCTGACCTGAGATTGAGAGGTTGGATAGACCTGCAGACAAATTAATAGCATCATGAGAAATGACAAAACATTCTGTTTTATCTTCTTGTCTTAATACTACGACTGCTTCAAAGATCCCAAAGAAAGAGAGAGGGCAGAGTCGGATGCCCACCGCACCTCAAAATGAGATGAATTTTCTTTAAACTAACACCAGTGATGGCAATAACTGCACGACTCTCCAGATTGCATTGACAATACGCGAGAACAACTTGCGACAAAAAACGTATTTCTTCAGGAATTCCATTCTTACCGACAAAAAATTGTGCTTGGATCCTGCTCTAAACAGCTAATTTGCAAACTGCAAAGGTAGAAACTACACCGTAGTTCCTCAAACCTAATGGACAATCCCCGGGAGGAGCCGCGATCTCAAACTCGAGCGACATCTCCAGCACTAATCTATGAGAAAACACTTTCTTCATCCTAAATCATCAAAACAAAGACCACTCCAAAACCCTAACAACCCCAGGTTACAGGAATGCTCACCGGGCGCGATCTTCAGGAGGGAAAGCGGGGGCGGACAATCGCAGGCGCAGGGTGGACACGACTTGGAACTTGAGTTCCCCCTCAACCTCATGTCCTTCTTGAACTTCCAGTAAATGGCGGGGCCGCAGACGCCGAGCGCCGACACCACCGCGAAGATCACCAGGCACACCCTGAGGCACGCGCCCGATCTCCTCGACATCGCGTACGTGTATCTCAACTACCCTCACCCCTTCCCTCCCAACCCCCGATCAACCTCTCCCCCGGATCGACGGAATCGCATAAATCACTTTGGTGGCGAACGGCGAGGGAAGCCTAATCTCTGAAGCAGTTACGGCATTAGAGTGGTAATGCCGAGTAAGCACATATTAGTATTATTTTCTTCCAGACTGTTGGAGAGCTGCAGTTATTACGAATTCGTGTTTCCCAAAACGGCGTCGCATCGTTCTAAGTCCGACTGAGGTCGACACCGTCGGCGGACACCGCAAACACTGATCCGGAGGGACTTACAAGGGTCAGAGATCATTACGCGGTCATACCAATAGTTCGAAAATGGCTTACAAACAAGTCGATTTGCCAGCAACCCCGAATGGGTCAGATATTTCTATTAGAACTGCAAATACACCTTTTTTCCGAAGGTGTGGCATTCACCGTTGGTTTGGTCACCATTTACAACAAATAAGCTTTCACACAGACGGTACAAGCGCCCTTAAACCCTCAGAGAATGGTACAGCATTGGTTCGTCCTCTTCGCCTGCTTGTAGAACATCTGCAAGCGATTGTGGAACATTATTCCACATCAGGGGACTTCCTCGCGTGCGTAGATTGGAAATCACCAAAGATATATGTCTAAAAGGGTAGTACCTGCGATGCTGTACTGAGATCCGAACTCTTCTCAACAAGGCTGTCCAGCTTCTCACCTCGGGCAAGCACGCTATCGATAGTTTTGTGCTGGGGTGACAGGTTTTAGAGATTACTCATCAAAGGGTATTAAAACCAAATCTTTACCATAGAAAGACAGTGACGACTGACATTGGGAGAGTTAGAATTAAGTACTCACAAGTATAATCTTGGTTTCGTCCAACTCCCTCTGGATTTTTAGCAACTTATCCGCCTCTGCAGGATCCTGAGGACCAAACAAGAAACACAACAAGAAAAGTAAATCAGGCATGCATACATTGCATGCGAATGATAAGCAAAACCGTCTAGAAGATCAGTCTGTGGAGTTCCTAAACCTGGAACTTAGTCAAAGCTTCATATAGATATGGCCAAGGTTGAGCGCCGTCAACCATCACGGATCTCCAAGAATCCCCAAAATTCTTCTGATACTCATCTAGAAGCTGGTTACAGAAAAAAAAAACAATATCATCAAACACTAGCCTACGTTTGAACCGAGCTAACGAACGAGTAAAGAAGTGTTAGAACATTTATAGCCATCATCAATAATTATGCAAATGAACAACAGGAAGATGATGTCGTTTTGAATCTAATTACCTGATTCAAAAGAGAAAAGGCACTCCTAACAGGATAGTGGTCATCCATGAACCCTAGTGCACAGAGGCCATTCCTATTGTATGTGTGCACCTTATACTCTGAAACAAAGCCAAAATCACCTTGAAAAACAGGCGAGGTGCTAAAATAAATCGAGCATATTGAGCTTATTCATTGCCTGATCCGTAGCATCTGCCACACTAAAATCATCCGACAACCATCTGCTCGGCAAACTATTTCAGAAAGCCTCAACCTTTTCCCTCTGTAGTCCCCATCTAAATTTTCCACTCACATATCCAGGATGGGATTACTGAAACTATAATCATCACCTCAAGATCAATCAGACAACCAACCAACTAACAAAAAAGACGAATCTTTGCCCTAGAAACTACTAGAGAAGGGATAATTCCCGACATCAAATCAAGGAAACGAACAATCCCCCAAGCATCAAATTCCTCCAACTTCAAATCGAGGCTGAGGGAAATCCAGAAGGAAAAGAAGAGACCTTCGTGCTGGACGGACTGCCTCTGGCCGGGGGCGTCCTCTTGGCGACGGTACGGCCGACGAAGACGATGAATTCCTTGACGCTGGTGCGCTGGAAGTAGCCGAAGTGGCTGACGTCGGAGGCGTTGGCGAGGATGATGGGGTCGGATCCATCCGGATTGCACTTGAGCACCAACAAAGCCGTGATCTTCATGGCTCTTCCCGGATCAAACCCCAACTTTTCTTCCCCCCTAAAAAAAACCAAAATAAAAACGATACGGGTGTTACTTCGATCACGTGTTACGAGAGGACGATACTTGTTTTTCTCGTCGTCGTCGTACCTCGTACGATGATCCTGTCGGTGTGCGGTCAGAAGGTTAGCGGTAAAAAGAACTGGGTGCAGCGCAGCAGTATCAAGAATTTTGAAATGTTTCAATTACATCATACATTGACTCGATACTTTACACAACTACATAAATTATTTTTAAAGTATTTTGGTTGAAATCTTACTATAAATCGTAGTGGCGACATGTTTTAGGACATTTCAAAATACGAGGTTACAAGTGAAAAGGAGGTAAACCATTCACAATATCAGCTCGTTCTAACAATCCTCGGCTTGTAAGAACATAAAGCAAGTATACAGGTAAAAGATACAAGGGTGAGTATAAGGTACCGCCGGAACTTTTAAGGAATCATCCATTCCTAATCACGAAAGCATGAAGACTCGCCTTGAGCTGCCGCAAGCCATATATCACTATCATAGAGCGCATGAGCATTGTTTATGAGCAAACTATAGATCCCCCCGAGTATATACACCGAAGCGAGGTGAGAAAGAGATCACAGATTTCTCCGCTCATCACAGCGATGCAAACCTCCCACTCAGTGGACAAAGCATGATCCTCCTGCTAAATCATAAGGCAAGGTCAGAAGGAGCTCGGGCTTACATGGTTAGTTGCTCACCCATCTCCTTTTGCGAGTTGGACGCTTGGGCTTAATCTCATAATCGGCTCGTTTCTCGGGTAGAGGTTCTTTCTCCACCTTCTTTATCGTTGGTGCTTCCTTTTCACTCAGCATTGGAAGCTTGAACCGCTCGCTTCTCTTCTTCAACTTTTCTGCAGCATCGAGGTGTTTATCATCCAAAGGTTGCGCCACAAGATCCTTCTTCTCGGGTTCTCCAGTGTCTTTCCTTACGGCTAACAAGAGAACATGGTCAGCAGGGTCAGATGTCTTGGAAGGTTCTAGAAGCCCATTGGTTTCTGATGACGCCTTCATATTCCTCTCTGCATCCTTAAATCTCGGAGTGCTCAGTGGCTTAACATCAAAATCCCTCTCATTGTGACTAGTCCAACGTTTCAATTTAGACCGCCCTCTTCTAGAATCCAACTGTTCATCCTCAGATGTCACGTCTCCTTCCCTCTTCTCTCCTGAAGAAAGGATTTGTTCAGAGGGTGAAGGATCTTTATTTTGCTTCTCAGCTGGACTCTTCATTCGCTGAATAAACATGTAATAGATGAGATGACAAAAGCAAACTGGAATTGGTTAGACATCGCATTGATCATTTATATGGAACACCAAAGACAACCTGTTAGGCTCAGTGGATGGATCCATTCCAAAAATAGATACCAAGATTTACTTACAAGATATAAAACCTTTTCTTCAACATCAACAATAGTACCATGATTGACTATCAACAATGCAGAATTAAATGACTCGTCAATTCTTCTGGACCTTCCAGTTTCTGAAAGACCTAAAACAACACCAAAATCTATCTATGCAGACGACACAGGACTTTGATGATGGTTTCAGCACTTGACATCTACAATCAACGGCAAGCAGAGCCATGATGATGCTCAAGTTTATGTTGAGAAAGATAACGACGATTCGATGAAGCACAATATGTTCATAGGACTACCCGAAGAAGGAAAGAACGCCGGAAAATCAATAAACGGAAGAACTAGTTACTCTAAAGAATTGAGGAGCCGTTGAATCTGCAAAACTACAGCAAAAGCATTCAGGAGATGGTTGTTCAATGTAGATGTGGATGTAATGGTACCTCGCTTTGTCTGGGACAAATTGGGGAAATTCTTGCATATATATAATTCAGCATAATCTGTAAGCGCTTTATGTAGAAGGCAACTCCAGGCAAGTGAAGAGAAAACGCTACTAGTTGTCATTTATATTTCATGGAGCAATCTTCTGTGGCTTTTCAGTCTACATTGTTATCTAGATCTAAAATTGGATTCACTAGAACATACCATACTATCAGTCTTATTTGTCCGATCATCCCGGGACCTTCTCGAAGACGGGTGATCACCACTCTCAGAATCTTTGCTCTTCTTATAATCCTCACGGTGTTTCATATTGGATGTTATGGAAACATCTGAAACAAGATCACGGCTACTACTTTTTCCCCGTTGTGATCTTCGATCTTTAGTCGAGAACTGTCTATGTGAAGGAGATTTTTCCTCAACACGTTTTCTTTTCCTAGCTTGTTCACTTTGACAACCTGTGTCCTTGTGCTGATACTCCTTCTCAGCAGCTTTATTATTATTATTATTATCTCTTGTCCTTTCTTTACCAGTCCACGGTTTTTCCTCTACTACATGTCCAGCCCTCAAGCTAGCACGGTCATCTTCTCTTTCCCTTTTTGCAAGATGGTCATCATGATTTTGCCTCACCTTGTGCCGCTCTTCTCTATCCCTTGACTGGTCATGCTTTTCCCTCAGTAACAAGTTCCCATCCTTAAGTTTAGAGGAGCGGTGTTCTTCCAAGCCCTTTTTACTTCTATGCTCCTCATCCCTCTGCCTTTGATCAATAGAGACAACCCTTTCTCTCTTGCGACGGCTGCTAGTTTCTCTAGATTGACGAAGAAGCTCTTTCTTGTCAGATTCCCGCCCAACAAAGTCCCCCCCTCTCTTTCTTTTGTTGTGAGAGTCATCCATATTTTCATATCCACTCCCTAAAGATTCACCTCTCTCCATTCTCACCGCGGCTTCCTTCTCATAGTTGACCTTGTGCATGTCATTGTCCACTTGCTTTTTTGAAGGCAAATGCTCCTTTCTATCACCCCTCTCATTTTCACGAATCTGGCTCCGGTCTTTGTGCCCGAGTTCATCACCTCGATCCCTTTTCCTCGAATATTCAACTCTAGGCCTCTCAGAGCTGAACTCATCTGCTCGCCGCCTCCAAGATCCATCAGAATAATCCCTCTCCTTTTGCCTCTCAATATGAGAAATATGAACTGAGCCAGAATCTCGATCTCGATGAGTATCCGTCTTGGCCTTCGCAGACAGATGGCTTCTTTCCCTTTCTTGTCTCCTGTCAAGATCTCTTCTCCGAGAATCCAGTTCCTGATCATCTCGGATGACCCTTGTGACCCTCTGGGTAGAAACAGAATCTTGAACCACTTCTTGATCAGTGCCATCATGCCTTTTGTACGTCTCCCTACTATTTGATCTTGCTTTGCAGTTTTCACTGCTTCTGGCAGGCTCGGCATCCCCCACCCCTTCAACCTCTTGAAGAGTCCTAGAACTAGAATTCTCCTCTCCAGATTTGCTTTTCTCAATATTCTTTGGAGAATCAGAAACAATATCCTTGTCCTCTAATTTAGAGTTCCTTTCTTCAGGTATTTCCACGCCAGTATCGTCATCATCCACCAAGTCATTTGCCGGTTCAGCATGACCTTCAAGAGATTCATTATTCTCTACACTCTGCGATGGAGACATTTGCGAGGAATCTTCTTTCGTGGGCCTAAAAATTATTAGAGTTAAACACAAGTTTTAGGCCAGCAAGAGATGTCACATTGACAAAATTATTGAAAAAAAACATATATTTGCTGCTCAAATTCCATCAGGATCTTCAACGAGAATATCCTAGTCATGAATAGATATTTGCATCATACAAGCAGATAACTTATCCCAGTTCAAACTTCAAAGGGAAAGATATGTATCTATGCATAACCATGTTAAGCTCCTGGGCAGCATAGTTTCACAAGAATGAAACAAAGCTCCAAAATCCACCATAGGAGACGAGAGTCCATAGTAGCTATAAGTTCACGATTTTCTACAAACCTAATTGCAGATCATACTGGTGAACCACTTATGTCCACGGTTTACCAAGCAACCCAAATCTGTCTAAATAAAGGCAAAATGTATCTATCATTACAGGTGCAGCAAGAAAAGTAAGGAGAAAAAAATTGGAGGGAACATTTCCTTCGAGTTTCTAATGGTTTACTCCGATCTGATAAAGGGTAGAAATGAAAACAAGTTAATTAACTTGTCTTTCAGCATGTTGCTCGTCAGTTTCAATACAAGTGCCTAAAATTGCATCACGATCTTTTCTAAAATACTCCTGGCCAAAAGTTAGGTCTAATCTTTGCTTCAATTTGTTCGGTTTTCTCATACTTCCATTTCATTCACTAAAAATTACTAAATGGGCAAATCCTAAACAAATCAATGAAAGAAACGGAAAACATCCTTCTCATGAACCTCCTATACCTCTCCACAATAGCATCATTAGGATCCTTGGGGTGTTTCATATCAGCTCGATGCTGGTACGGTGATCCTTCATGACTGAGAGGTGATTCTTCTTCCCTTTCAGAAGTTTCATTCTGAAAGTCTCTCGTAATCGGACTTCTTTGAGGAGCGTCTCTCTTTATGCCATTTAGAGATTCTGAAGTATGAATCTTGTTCCCAAGATCCTCCTCTGCAACACTGCCTTCAGCTTTTTGCGGCTCTCGAAGGTCCTCCTCACTCGTCGGTTCATTGTCCGGGCACTTGGGAACACCACTAGCGGATGCATTGTCATCGGCGGAATGCTGGCACATAATCTGGTTTTCCAAACACATAATAAAAAATTAAGACACTTCAAATCCAAAGGAAGATAGTAAGTTCAATTGATTCTCTGGATAATTCCAAGGCACCTCAATGATTGCATCGGAATCACGAATTCGTGGAGGACGGGTATCTATTGAAGGAAGTCGTTCGCCATAACCAGTTTCAACCAGTATTGGCCGCCCAGTAGGCTGGAAAGGATTAAAACGTGTTAAAGTAGGAAATCCGATCTTCAAATGTAGATAATTTCCCGTCATTGCATTGGTGTAAATACTATAATGAGAAAATCATCAAGAATACTCTCATGCTTCCATGACTTACAAGTAATCAAAGGAACAATCACCTGGTTTAACCTACATTCTTGCCTATGCATATACATCACCTTTGGGGGAATGCATAATACAATGAACAGGGATTCCATCTAGGCAATGAAAGAAAGAGAAAGTTAAGGCTAAGAAATATATTACGAGAAACATACTAATTCTGGTCGCAAACGAACAGATGCTTTAAAGTCATTCTGTCCGGCATCCAACTTTCCGTCAAGTGCATTTTCTGTTGAAGTGTCACGAACACCTGTTGCTGCTGCTAATTCTGGAGGCAAGTCTGGATCGAATCCCTAAAGAAGAAAACGATGATGAAAGTTACAAGCCTTTAAATAATCTGAAAAAGACGCTGCCGGGAAGTGAAACTAGCGTAAACAACCCAAATTTATGAGAAAAAATAGGAATAATTGGATTCATGATAACGACAATTTATGATGCGAGACCATTCATACCTGCTCAGTCCGGCCACTCTCGTATACATGGATTTTGCTTTGCATGGTAGTCTCCATGCGATGTTGTTCCTGCAGAAATTTATATTGTAGGATTTGAAATGTTGTTTCAATACTTTAGTTTGAATCAACGGACAGGACTTTACCAACTTCTTGCAGTAATCTTTCCAACTCTCTTCATTCAAACCGAAGTTGAAAAAGTCTGAAAGATCAACACCTTGATATCTCCATGGTTTCTCCTCAAAATTATCAATGTCAACCTCAAATATAGTCCTAGAAGTCAAGAACAAAAAGGTTATATTGAAACTAATATCCCACAAAAATCATTATTATCATAGTAACAAAGATTCATCGTGGTAAAACAAAAAACTATGGGAGATATGGGAGATATGAATAGGAATCTTTTCTCCAACACACGGGTTTCTCAAAAGAATTGAAGATTCTATTGATTAACAAAGCTGTCGTGACATTGCCAGGGTTATGAAAGTGGTACATTGAGATTGTGTGTAAAGATCTCCTCAAAATGGTCTAGATGACGAAATTAAGTTTTTATTATAACGGCTGCTACAGCCAATATAGTTCGACACCACATGTTACTAGATATGCAGCTACTAGTGAGGAGATACACCAGAAAAAACTTGCATGAGAACGATAAATTACAATGAGAAGCCCACTTTCCAGGGCATGCAAACTAAATATAGAAATCGTTTATAGGATAGAACCATCACTTGTGAGATGGAAGTGTAAATTCCAGTCCTCCTCCATGACCTCTTCCAGAACCCCAAGAAGTCATCCCTAAGCCTGAGGGAAACACTTTCTGCATTCCAGAAGCATTCCTCATTCCTGTTAGTCGCCAATCACCTCTTCCACGGCCAGGCACAGAACCCATGTTAAGAAGAGGACGAGCTTGACCCAGAGCACCAACAGGAGCAGTTGCATTTGGAATGGTTGAGGCACCAGGCCTCACATACTGCAAATGATAGTAAACATAGGATTAGTTTACCAAACAAGTACTCATGCAGATATATTGTTATTCCTGAGAAAAAATCAACCGATGGAAGGAGGATATTGAAAATGTAAAAGCAGAATGCGTAAAATCTATGTTTGTAATGAAGCTGTCCAGATTTCAAACTCATATTACTGGTCTAAACTTCCATAGAGATTTCCGCCAGAAAGAGGCAGGATACTTCCATTCAAATTCCTCTTAGAATCTAACAACCATTCATTTCTTTTGATAATGGGTCGGATTGTGGATCACAATGTGTAAAAGATGAACACCGTGAGTCTAACAGGTGAGAAACCATCAGTACCAGGCTCAGAGCTTATGGAAAGCACATTGTATTCAAGATTCATGGTCTTAAGGAAGAGTTCCCATGATCGACTCATGAATCTTGCAAATGTTTGTGTTACCGCTCCCCTCCTTTTGACAGGAGTCCAGTAATTATATAAGTGGCAGAATCAGAAAATAACTTTTTTTCATCGTACTTTTCAGATGAGAGGGCTGACAGACAGGTAAACGGGGAGCTCGACTACCAAATCTGGCTAGTCTAGAAATTTTACTGGGCACAACTACATGCTGACAGTTAAAAGATTCTGCAAGTAGAAACCATTTTCTGAAATGCTCTTTGCTTCACCAGCTTATCAAAGCTACAACGACGACCTTGTTGCTACATGTTCATCATCCAGAAAGAAATTGACTGAAAGATACTCATTTTGTCGCCAAATGACAACCAGTTGAATGGGATACCCTCAGAAATCAATCTAGAGTCGTTGACTTTGAGTGCTACTTTCTTGAAGGGCTGCCAGGAACTTAGTGAGGGATGCTTGGATCATTTGTTATTCATCAACTACAAGATATCAACAAGAACAAATAATACCCAAAAAAACCCTTCTTTATTATTCGGGTAAACCAATCAATCAACAGTTATCGTTCTTCCTCTGCAAAATTACAAAAATAATCAACTGGACACTCATTGCTTCTGACAATCACCTACAATTATACACTCACTAAAACTAACCTTAAACTGAGAATGAAACGGATGATACCCCATCCCGTTGAAACCAACTTTCCCTCCTGTAGGTGCACCAGCGGCTGCAACAACTCCTCCATTAGCCTTGCCTTCAATCTCCTTCTCATCATTCCCCACTTCAGCTGCTTCCTCGCCCCACGCTTGCTCACCAAGAACCTGATTAGCATCCCCATTATCGGCCACAATCACGAGTGGATCACCATCCTCGTCGTCTTCATCGTCATCCGGGGCTCCTGCACCTCTGTAACCACCTCCCACGCTGCCACGGACACTTCCGTTATTGTTAGTTTCATTCAGAACAATCTGCAAATCATCCTCACTGTCATTGTCACTATCCCAATCTCCGCCTGCACCACTCAGGCCAACCCCACTCGAATCCTTAGCATCTGACAACCCCGGAATCACCGGCCTATCCTCCTCATCCTCTATATCAAGCCTCATCGAGATAGAATCTTTGGCATTCCCGTCAGACACGCCCTTCGGCCCATCAACCGAATTGGGGCCAGAAACCCTCGATTGGGGTATGCTCTCGGATGACGGCTCCTTTCTATTCGGATTGAGGGACAGGGCTAGGGTTTTGCTGGGCGTGTTAGCGGCAGCAGGGCTACGATACAAATGGACCTCATCGCAAGATGCTGGATTGGGTTCGGTATCCATGGCGGGTCGGGGGGCGGAGGAGGACGACAATTGCGAGGTGAAAGGACGGAGGACGTCGGTGTAGAGGTCCCCGAACTCGTCGTCATCTTCCATTTGGGTGCGGTCGACGATCGCTTGAGCCCCTCTCCCCCCCCCCCACCCACCCCTTGTTTCCTGTCTTCGGAGGCGATGGATGAGATTGTCGGAGCGGCGGCGGCGGCGGCGGTTGTTTGTTGGCTGGAGCGGTTTTGCTCGCCTAGTTCGATTTTTGTGCATTACCGGGGTTATATTTAAATTGGCGTTCCATGGAAAGTGGAAGGAAATTGAAGGATCAAATTGAGAACATTTTAAAGTTTGATACTTAAATTGTAAATTTATGAGTTGTATTTCTTCTTCATCTTTCGTCGTCTCTCCTGAGCGAAAAGGACGACGTTTCTATTTGGAACCGTTCCACACAGAGATGATCGGCGTTGGGAAAGTGTTTAATAGGAAACACGTTTGAAAATATTTTTGCTCGAACACGAGTTTTGGAATAATTCGTGAAAGTGCTTGTCGTTGGACAAACGAGAAAAACATAAACAAGAGAAATTTACTAATGTAACAGATGAACTTTAAAAAAATTATAAGTGCATTGAAAAGAACAAAGCAAGGTGGCAACGCGTGCCGATCTAGAAATGCTATTTATATTGCCCAAATTCTAACTACCTCAAGAATATCTGGGTAATATTCATGTTGAATCATGTCAAAGTCTTCATCAATCACATGTACTTTTTTCTGGATTGATTATGTCTTTTTATGTCATGCCTCCATGAATTGTGTCCCACGTCTCTCACTTAACTTCATCTCGAAGCCATTTTATTGATGTGTTTCGCTTGGTCTAAATAATGACAACTAGGCACGGGCTCGTGCCTTTTCTTTCTAATATTTGGTTAATTATGAAAATATTTCGAGAAATATAATCGAAAATTCTAAAATTTCTTAACTAATGCAACAAAATCGACGTTGTTTCCTTAAATAATGAAATCTGCGTTACTTAAATAATTTTGAAATTAGGGAACTTATTTCGCAAAACATGGTACTTCTTCTTTGTCCATAGTAAGTCTATTCAAATGCCTATCGCCGAAAATTATGTTGGCTAAATAGAACGTCAAGCAACACACTAACGTCCTCGACAAGCCCCGCGCCAAGGGGAGGCCAGAGGTCTTCAAATTTCCCAGATCTATGTCAAAATTGATTCGTCTGATAGTCATTTGCCCATTGTCGCCCCCTACTTCCTGATCTGGGCAGGTGAGTCGGAGCGTGTTCTCTTTCTTGTTCTCGAAGCTCGTTCAGTATAGCTAGACTCGGGTCGTTGCTCTTTCCCTCTTCCCTTGTTTTTACGATTTATTAGCGCGTAATTTCGTTCCCCGCAACACATATCGAATTTTACAATAATTGTGGTCGCCGCAAAGTAAATAACGCAGATAGAACATGAAAACAAATACTTGAATTGATAAAACAGTGCAGAATTACAGGAACAAAATCTTCACAACACTTACAAACATGATGTGAATTGAAATACAGCAAAAGAGATTGGAAAACGAGGACGAGATGTTTCAAATGGACATCGGCGGATGGATAACGGCTACGGCAAACCCCTTTAATGGAATCTACCTTGATGAATTGATGGTCGAATGTAGTGAGGGTGATGAATGGTTTCAGGACGCTCGCTTTTGGGACACTATGGGGAGATAAAGAGTGATAGATCTACTTTGCTAGATTTGCACTTTTGGGGTTGATCGTGTCTTTCAATGAAGGGAACAATACATATTTATAGTAAATTCATCAAGACTTCGTGGATAACAAAAGATGGGCAAATGATATTAACTGCCATAAATCATAGGTTCAAGATGCCCCTATTTTCTTGGGTGTTAATATACATGAATATACGCTTACCCACGAGCTCGGGACGATCGAAGACCGAAAAGATGAAGCGAGACGTCGACAGTCCACTACCGGGCGCATTACTCTTCCGGTCGTGTTGATAGGTTGTGCGTCTGAATCGTGTGTGTGTAGCTCGAGATATAGTTAAAATGCGGAACACACCACTTTCGTACTCGAGTTGAAATGTCGTTTCAGTCGACTAAGCATAACATTGGCCACAAAGCCTCAATTTGCTCTTGATTAGTTGGAATAGTTTCCTCCCTGGCTCTTCTACAACTTTCATGTTTCAAGCCTTCCAATTTGAGACAATCCGTGTCGAGTTTTGACAGGTCGAAATTGGAACTCATTTGTTCTCGAGATCTGGTCTCGAGACCAACAACACTCTTCCAGTATTTTCATCATAACTTAGGAAACATAGATCGGATTAACTCGAAATTACTCGATATAGTTTTTTTTTTTGCTTCTCTACAACTTTATTGTTTCGAGGTTTTTCATTTGAGGTTGTCTTGGACGTGTTATGGCTGGTCAAAATTGCAGCTGCTTTGATCTCGAGGTTTGATCTCGAGATTAGAACACTCATTCGGTATTTCGAGCATAACTTTTGATTCAAAGATCGGAATAACTCAAGACAAGTTGGATTGATATCCTTTTCTCAACTTATAACTTTTATGTGTTTTTTTACTTTTCAATTAGATGAGTTTTGACTAATCAAAATCGCAACTGTTCTAATCTCGAGATTAAAATACACATTCGGTATTTTGATCATAACTTTTGCTAGAGAGGTTAGATTAACTCAAAACAAGTTTTGTTAGTCTCATTTTTTTTCTACCTACAATTTTAATGTTTGCATTTTTCAATTCAAAATCATCTTGAATGAGTTATGGCCTGTCCAATCTCGAGAAAAATAATGCAATGGTTATGATCTCGAGATCAGCCATTGTTTTGATTTTATGGCCATAAATTTACAAGTTTTCCTCGACTACTCTATCGAGATACTCTTTCTTGAGAACCTTTTGAGTCTTGTCACGAGAAGATTTTTATGCCTCTCTGAGCATTCTTTACTTCGAAATTAAAACACGGAAAAGGGGCCTGAATTCATGTGTCAACACGGTCCCATATTCATGCCTTTTGTGTGTGGAGGTTTGCAGGGATTGCGGTATTGCTCGAATGATATAATTATTCTTTGTGAGTGATTAATGGAGATTAATTCCTCTATGTTGATGGATGGAATAGGCTAGAAGACGCGGGATATGTGGTTGGGGCTCGAGTTCTCGAACTTCTCTGCCATCAGGAGAAGGTGAGGACATTGTTCATACCATCATACTTCCCTTGACATTGGAATATTAATTCTGTGGCGTTATCCAATTGTGGCTAATGTATCAGAAGCTTTTGCTATCGGTTTCAGTAACTGGTATCGGCTTTGTAGCTTGTTGGAGCTCAGGTGTGATGGAATGGAAAATAAAAGATCCTCTAGTCAAGTTAAATGTAAGGATTTTGTCTCATAGGACTCTTATTTGACCAATCTTAGGTTGCTCATTCTCATTAATGCCTGTTCACTCCCGGTGCATCTTCAGGTTGGTCTGATTTTCATACCGTTCTCTCGCTTCCTATTGGACTAATAGGTTTATATGTGTCCCAAAAGATATGAGAACGTTTAATTGTGGAGCTTTTTTTTACCGGTACGGTAAAATGAGGGTGAGATTGTAACAGTTCATTTCATTCGCCGTGGAGGGCTAGCTAGCATACCGAACCAATACCTCGTTTGTCTTATTAGCGCGGCCATCGATTTGTCTCGAGCTATGACATCATAAGAGAGGCGAGATCGGGTTGAGTCGACTTGCTCGCAATCAGAAGATGTTTTTTAGTTAGAGGAATATGAGTTTTTCAGTAAGATAGTTTCAGAAACAACATTTACCGTGTACTTAAGAGTTCATATGTATTTTCATTTTAATCCCAATGTTAAAATCTTATAAACCCATAGGAAATTCCATTTAGTCCCGCCGTGTGTCTCATTTGTGGTCATTTTAAGACAACGGGTGTTTTCTAAAATTGTCCATATAAACCTAATTACTGAGTTTCGGCTATCACTCACCTAAAGACAACCCGTGAAATTACCAAAAAAAAGGACAACCCGTGAAATTACAATCCAGCCCCTTAGGACTACTGATATATAATCCCTCCAAAACCCTAGCCCTAAGCCTCTTGCGTTTTGTTCCTTCGCCACCCCCGACCCAACGCCGTCACCGTCATCCTACTCCGGTTCCTCTTCGGTAAATTGAGTTTTTTCCTGATTTAGGGTTCGTGTTTGTCGGAGTTTTTGTGGGTGATTTTGGTGGTTTTTAGATGGGCAGCAATTTTTGGACTAGGCTTCGATAAGCGACCTTAGTCCTTTCTGGACAACGCGTGGTGGATTCGTTAGGTTTTGTTTAATCGATCTGGTCTTGTTCTTTACCTGTAGTTTGATTGGAAATTCGTGGCTACTGTAGTGTATTTTGATTCGGTTACCGGCATTTTCTGGGATTCGGATAGTGTGGTTCATGTATATGGGAGGAGGATCTCGACAAAGAATTGACATTTCTTACGTGGTCCTTTTGATTCAGGGACGAGTCTCTGGGATAAGCGCGGCCAAGAAAAATGTCGGGGTGAGTGTAATTTGGTGGATCCCTGGACTCTTTTGTTAGTTGTGAGAGCGCTATTTTGTAATGGTTTTGTTACAAGCATGAGTTTGGAGATGGTTCGTGATGGGAAACATTGTCGAGGGATTCATTCCTGAGGTTCTTTACATTAGTAATAACGAAGTTCTTTTCTAAAAATGAGACTAATGATGAACCCAATCAAGATCGATTCGGCTCTAGCTTGAAAGATTTTCATTCCAAGTTAGCTTGCTGCAATGCGTTGTTCTGTTAATTTCCATGGAATTACTTTTTGTAACTGAATTGTCTTTTCGACTGCCTAGGAGCGTAATCAGCAGTTCTGAATATATTAATTCCCTGTATTCTTCAGGGAAGAAGGTGTTGCTGCTGTGGAGCCTGTTGCACCAGCTCCTGGCGAGCCCATGGACCTGATGACTGCCCTGCAGATTGTCCTGAGGAAGTCCTTGGCTCATGGTGGGCTTGTACGGGGTCTTCATGAGGCAGCAAAAGCCATCGAGAAGCATGCTGCATTACTTTGTGTCCTGGCTGAGGATTGCAATCAGCCTGATTATATCAAGTTGGTCAAGGCACTTTGCGGTGAGCACAATGTCAGTTTGATCAACGTACCCAGTGCTAAGACCCTCGGCGAGTGGGCTGGTGTAAGTTAGCCACCTCGATCCATGTTTTGTGTTTCCTTTCTTCTGTAGTCGGCATGGCGGTTGCATGATACAAACGGTGTTTTGTATGCACTCAGTTGTGCAAGATTGACTCAGAGGGGAAGGCGAGGAAAGTTGTGGGGTGCTCTTGCGTTGTGTTGAAGGTATTCTCCAGTTTGATGAATCACAGTGTTTTTCTCCTGTCGTTTCCCACTGGGATCTCTTGCATTTATATGTCTGCCGCCTTGCACCCAATTTTCCACTGGTGGAATTGCAGGATTTTGGGGAGGAGACCGAGGCTCGCCATGTTGTTCTGGAGTATGTTAAGTCTAATTGAGACGAATGGGATGGAATTTTGGTGTTCGAGATAATTAGTTAGTGCTTCATTTCCAAAAGTAACGATAGCGGACTGAGTATTATCCTTTTCTCGATTGTTTTTCTATCTGTTTATCAAGTACACTGAGGATATATTCCGTGCCGCAATCTTTCGACATTTAGCCAAAGCGTTCCAACGTTTTCTTCACATGATGATTCTTAACCCGCTTCTCCATCCACCCTTTGAGGTGCTTGCAGATTTAGTCCTGTTTTCACAGCCACGCTTGATATGCAGCTGAATTTGCTTTGGATTTGATAAGAGTAGTGATTTTGTTTTTTCAATGTTGTCTTTAGCTTAGTTAAGTACTTGTCTACGGTAGACTCAGGATGATGTCACAAATGTTGATTGTTGTGGAGCACACAGCAGGAGGACATGGGCTGGTACGCACTCATTCATTACACCACCACCATTGGTTGGATTTTGTTGACCCTTCAATTAAATTGCTTTTAATTCCTCCAAAATTTGACAATTTCTCGACCCATTTGAAATTATGAGCTTTACTTTCATGATTTTATGACACTTTTTTTTTTTGTAATATTCCGTTAATAAATCATTGAACGACGTTTTCTGGTTTTCCAGAGAAAAATAAAATGAAGATAGTAGAAGTAAGGAGGCCATTTTTTCATAATAGTGGATGAGAATAGAAATATCACTAGTAAAAGATGAATTAAATATAGAACAATATAGTCATGTTTGTTACAATTGGAAATGCGAATCCTGACTTTGATTGAAGATGGGGGTGATTGTTTCATATGTATCCTTTAGTCAGTCATATACGTAACAACAAATATATCATAAATTTTTATATCGTTTGATCATACGTGATAAGATAATTTGCGTTCAAATACTTTATGTTGGAAAAAAAATTGAGTAAAGTGCCATTGCGTTAATTTTTTTTTAAAAATATATTCCATCATATCTCCAAATAATACCTTTTAAATAGTTACTATTACTACTACTACTGATGAAAGTTGATGTTTTAAAAGGCGTCATTTAAGTTACTATTTTGACCCGATAAATTTGATTTCTTTTTATCTAACACGTCTTTACTAAAAATTTTTTTCTCAAGTTATATATTTGAGTGCAAAATCCTGCTTTTACTCGTGCTCCGTGTAAGAAAATTGCACTCCCCGGACAAAGATCTGTCTTCAGTTTTTATTTTTTTCTACCACCAAATCTTGCCGTTTTTGACAAAACAAACGGTCGAGAATATCGTTAAGTTGTCGGGGGGCGGAGTTGTTAGTGTTCGTTGGTGGCGTCGACCAAGTTTGACTCGTTTGTCTTCTCACGTGATTCCGATCACTTCACCTACTTTCGAAGTGTCGCTCACACAAAAAGATTCGCATGGCACGGCGCACCCCCCCTGGGTCAATCACATCCATCCCCCTTTGGGCATGACCGCCAGATGTCGAACGAATGGCACACCGTTCCCTCGCCCTCCAGAAAGAAGCCCCCACCCCCCAAAAGACACACCCCCTTTCACTTCAAAAGCCTTTCTTACTTCAAAAGATGCAAGAATCTTGCAGCATATCTAGTTAGACAACACGAGCCCCCAGTTGAAACCGGCCCCCTACCCCAAGTCGACACGCAACCCCACATATTAAATAGGCCAACCATCGACAACCACCACCCAAACGATAACTCTCTTCTTCCACTTTCTTGTTTCTTCTTTTTTCCCTCTTGGAGTTAGGAGATGAAATGACGCCGCTCCTTCAGATTCTCAATCTTTCTTAAAAAGAGGAGTAGGAAGAGGAGGAGGATAGCTTTCTTTTTTTGGGGGGGGGGAGGGGGGACATAAGTTGGAACCCTAAATGGAAGAAGAAGAAGAAGAAGGAGAGGAAGAAGATGTGATGTGCCTTCTTTGGCTGTATAATTGTTGGTGCTTGAATTGCTTGCATTAGGTTTTCCGGGGACGTTCTTTCCCTAGGGATGCTCTTTGTTTGCTTGTTTGATTTTTAGATTGGTCCCAGGGAAGAAACAAAAAAAAAAAAAAAAAAAGAAGGGGGGGATGGGGTTGACAGAAGAGAGTGAGCACACGCATGCAATTGTTAATTTCCGGTGGTGGCGGTGGTCGGGACGGCGTTCATTCCTTTGCCGGTGCGTGCTCACCCTCTATCTGTCAGCTTTTTCCCCTTTCCCCCAACATCTCACGACCCCCAAATCTTGGTTCCTCTCTCCAACCAGCACTCTGTGTTTGTGGCCTCATGGTTTTTGGTGAGATCATATCACACTAACCATCAGGAGAATCAGGGGATAAGATACTGAAGGGCTTTCTTTATTTTTGTTCTGTGAGGGGGAGGGGGGGAGTCAATCACACTCACTATTCATTGGTTAACGGATTATCCCCTCCAAAGGGATAAGTACAGCCTATTTATTAATTATCATCTATCCCCTCACTTTTGCCTCTTCTTCTTCTTCTTCCTATTTTTATTTATTTATTCTTTTTAACATTTCTTGAAATCTAATAATGGCATGTCTTCTTCTTTTTTGCCGGAGAGGTTGTAATAACGAGTTTGTCTAATCTCTCGCCATTTTGTTATATTTTTATTATTAATGTAGTGTGATAATTTTGGGGGGGTTTTGTACCTCCAACTCCTCTTGGGTAAGAAATGGGGTGGAGGAGGTTGCTTGTCTGAATCGGTACCACCAGGAATGGAAAGGGCTTGTTTTTTTCTTTCCTCTACTGGACAGATGGAATCCCTCTTCGCTCCCATGTTTATCGATTCAAATGGAGCAAGTTTCTGGTGCTTGGGTGAGTGTGATCCCCCACGATTCCTACTCGTTTCCTTGTTTGGTTTTATGTCCTTGTTTACTTTGGGTGTTGTATTTTGATTCTCAGTGAGTTTATTTCCATGTTTCTTCAGGATCCAGCAGTCGCTTACTTCGGGAAGTTGGAGGAGGGGATCAATCCGAGTTCAGAAGGTATGGATCTTACCAGACGACACTTGTTCTTTAGCGGTGTTGCCTGGATATTCTGCTCCTTGTCGGCCTGATTTTTTGCTGATTTAGATCTTTGTTAGAACTCAAAATGATGCCCTCGAAGTTGTCGGTTAAATAGAAAGGGGTGCCATGGGATTTTCATATCGGATGGTCTCTTTAGGTACGCGGAACTGTTTTTTTTTCTGAGTTTGTTGACAAGAAAATGAAAAAGTAAACACTCGGCTTTCCTCACTCTTTGATCTTTTCCTTCTGGTGGATTGGCGCTTCGATGTTGAGTTCTACTTTCAGAAGTCTTGGTCTTTTTCGGATACCCCGAGTTGCCATTCGGATCAAGGCTTCGGTTTTGAGGGTATGCCAGTATGAACAAAGTAAAGCTAGTTTTAATTAAGATGCCTAGAACATTAGATTCATTCGCACTTATCTTCTGTGATGAGTGTTGTGACATTTTTGGGTCATTTGCAATGTTATTTGCTGGGGTGGGATCTGATCGATGCCATTGTTGACCGTAATTGAAATGGGAGGGGAGCCGTAGGTGAGTTCCTATGTGAGTCCATGTTTTTTACTTGGTTAGATGGGGAAGTTTGTGATCGTCAAATCAAACTTCTTGAATTGCACAAGGGACAATGTTGTCCAAGGCCTTTGTTTAATTTGTCATATCAAAGTGGATAAATACATGGGGAGAGGCTCAGCAATCTTGAGGCCGCATTGTGTTGGAAATTGAACTTGTAGCATTATGCAGTTCCGGTCCAGAGTGTTTGACAGTTATGGAATCTTTTTTTGCAAAAGATAGCTCCTTTTGCTTTAGCGTGACAGTTAGTGTTGTTTAGGAACATGGTTTTGTGGGGCTTAGATTCGCTAATCCTGTGATTGATGAGTGTTTAGGGTTTTGGGTTTAGTGTTTCATCGAGAGGAAGAACTCGATGTTTTAGCCAAGATGTTGTGTATGGCAGGAAGAAAATTGGAAAATGTTGGGTTTCGGATGTTTCTGTCAAGGATTCTAGTACCTACAAACTTAGGGCAAGTTGCTCAATGTTTTCACAAGGCCAAGCACTGCGCTGATTGGGGAGCTTTAGTGTTTTACTAGTTAATGAATATCTAGCCAGCCATAAAAAAACCAAATCAAGCCATAAAATTTTTCTTACTACATTGTGTAAGCAATCCAATGCGCTAATGTCGCAAATAATTTGAATTGGTCGCCCAACTGGACATCAGAGAAAGGGCTATATATTAACATCGCGTCAATAACCAAATCACTAATCTCACGTCATTTTAGCTGCTTAGATACATTAATTAGTTTAAAGAAGATTGCCTGAGGCTTGTATAGTTTATGAAGTTAGCCTGAACAAGATGTCGTATCTTGGAGAAAATGATCGTAAACTACATGGACGGAGAATTGCTTCTTGGATTAGGTGTGCTTATAGGTCATATACCTCGTTTGTTTTGGAGGACTTCTCAATTGTGCTTGTGGATTGATTTGCTCTTGTCCTTTGATGTACATGCTTTCAGATCCTTCGTAGAGTAAAAAAAAAAAAAAAAACCTGAAGTGGGTTTCTTATCGTAAGTTAGATGATTTTGGCATGGTGGCATAGTCCAGAAATAAACTGTACAAACCACTGAATGCGACAATTTATGATCTGGAGGTCACTACGAAAGAAGGGTAATAATGTAACTAACCAGTGTGTGGTTTCACTTCATAAGGCTACTAATCGATTTTCTCGGACATCGTTCACATCTTCGTGAACCACCGGTGTTTGCCCATGCTTTGCATGGAAATATTACATTGCAAATGTAAACGAGAGGAGGGGGGAAAAAATATTTTCTGCGTGAACTTTGGACCGCTGAATCTGATTGCTTGAGATTTTTCACGCTTGGTTTCAGGCCAATTTCATTTCTGGTTTCATTCTGTTTCTGTGAAGTATGACGTAGATTGTTTTTCCTTGATAATAAGTTCATAATTTATTCAGATACTTCATCTGGTTCATTGCTATAGCTATATTTTCATGACAGTTTGTTTCTTTTGTTTGTAACTCATCTGCTTATCTTATTATTGTCTTTTCCGCTATAGGTGGAGTCTTTTCGTAATCTTTCTGTCAAGAAACCTAAATGTTCATCGTTATCGTAACCGGTTGCGAGTTACTCTTAAAACTCACAGAAACTGTAGTAATATTTTCCTTCTAGGTAGGGCCCAGTTGTGACGTTACTCATTCTTCTACTAGATTTTGTCCAGAACATTTTCTCGTTGTGTTCCTCGAACTCATTTCCAAAATGGACCTGCTGTGTCTTATTATTTGTTCTTGAATTCAGCTGCAAATGCATCTTGCTGCGGAAAATATCTTGTTTGGCTATTTCCCTTGTTATAGGGAGTTTCGGTTGGATTGCTGATGTTATGATACATATCTTGTCACCCGAGATTAATTTTCTGGGATTGCCTATTATGTTTGGGATATTGGTTACCGTAGGGGATGTCAGTGGATAAAGATTTGCTGAGTTCGACTCCTCCGGAATCAGACTCGGAGGAAGTTGCAGCAGTGGAGGCTTCAGACTCAAGCAGCACCACCCTGACACCGCAATCGAACAACCATCCCTGTTATGGGAATAATGCTGCCTCTTTGGGCCAAAAGTTTAATGGCATCGTCCAGCAGCAGAATGGTCACTGAGGGGCGCAGCTTTATGCCAACCATCGGAGGATCTGGCTCGGGACGTTCAAGTCAGACGAGGAAGCGGCCATGGCCTATGACAGCGCAGCGTTCAAGCTCTATGAGTTGGCCGACATGGTTATGTGCTCCTGCCACGACCAGGAGGGGAGAGAAGAGAAGAAATTTTACATGATTGACGTGGTCAAGAGGAAGGGGGGAAACTTCGACATCAAGACGACAACAAAATGTCTGGACGAGGACGTTATCAAGGGCGACAGTGACGGGAGTCCTGATGTAAAGACGGGAAAGCCGCAGGGGTTCAAGCTCTTGGGAAGGCTTTGGAGGGAAATCACAATCCCAGGAGTTCATAGCATTGTCTCATTTGCTTTTCCATTTAGAGATCAAAAGAAAGTTTGAGGTTGTCATTGATTCCTCTTTGTTGCCAGAGTTGTTTTGTCAATGTTTTTGTCCCCCTGGTCTGGTCCCTCCCAATCAATCCAGGAGGAAGATATTGTGGATAGACTGTCCCGTCTTGAGCGAGTATGCGTCCATTAAGCGTACGATGTTGCCCTCGAACTCGTTCTCATTCCCCTTCCTGGGCGGGAAGTGTACGTTTACGGAGGTCTTCAGCTCCGCAAACTCTTTGATGTCCCGAATCTTTGGGCACTTGTAGACGACCAAGTTCTTCAATGCCGGGAACTGCCTTAGGTCTGGCAGTCGTGTGAGGGACTGGCAATTCATCACAAGCAACGTTCGCAGTGAGTCCATCCTGCCTTGCAGTCTGGCGAGCTTCGAGCAACTCGATAAGGTCAGTTCCTTCAACTTAGTCAGTCCCGAAAGATCTGGAATCCGCTGAAGGCTGTGGCACTTGGTGATCCTCAAGTTCGTGAGACTTTCCAGTTGTTCGATGCCTCGGACTTCTTCCACCGAGCATCCCTCGATTTTTAAGGTGGTCATCGACTTCATGCTCGCGAGATCAGGCATCGATATCAAGGAAGGACATCCCTGGATGTCAAGTGTCTTGATGCAGGATGGGAGTTGAGGAATATCTCGGAGGTTCTTGCAGTTTGACAGCACCACTATCTTCAGAAGAGGAAGGCCACCGATGTCTGGAAAAAGGGCGACAACATGCGGCATCGAGAACGTTAAGGTCTCCAACTTTTGCAGCATCCCCATCCAGCTTGGCCCTGTAGTGTCCGATAGCTCCGGCTCCGATGTGTCGATGTTGAGGTCTAGGAGTTTTAGGTCTGATAGCTCACGCAGATCCGGTATGACCTGCAAGCATTTAGAAGACATTTCGAGAGTGGTTAAATTCGAAGGAAGACGTGGTACAGAAGATATCGAAGTTTCGGTGCATCTTAAGGTCTTCAGCGACTTGAGTTTCTTCAAGCCTGGTGGGAGCTTCCCTTCCAAAGGCGTCGAGAAACAATGCAACTCTTCAAGGTTGGTCAGCTTCCTGATCGTTGCTGGCAACTTCTTGATGCTGGTAAAAGAGGCCTGCAGAATCTTTAGGTTGGTAAGACAGCCAATAGACTTCGGCAATTCTTCGACACTGGAGTGCGACACATTGAGGACAGTCAATGACGTCAATTCCCCAATCTCGTCTGGAAGCCTTGTCAACGATTTGCAATGTGTCAAGCGAAGAACCTCGAGGCTCTTTAGGACCCCAATGAAACGACAGAGCTCAACTATCTGTGCCCCCCGACAGTCCAGTTTCGTCAGGGATTGCATGGAATTTGAAGGCCTTGAAGTTCCGCAATCGGGAAACATCAGGACTCCGGATTCAGCAAGGAGGAGTTGTTTCAGATTTCCTAAGTCAGCAATTCCTTCTGGCAATCGGCGGAGCTCCTTGCAGTGTTCCAAATTCAGGACGATCAACATCTTCAGCTTCCCAATGGAAGGATGAATTTCGACCAAACTCTTGCACTTCGAAAGAATCAGTCTCTCAAGATGCACGAAGTGGGAGAAATCCGGGGCCACCACCAACTTCTTACATTTAGAGAGATTCAAAACCTTCAGCTTCTTGGCCATCTGGAAGCAACAATAGCAATTGATTCAGATATATACATCACGGAAGTCATGCGATGAGAATGAGTCGCTGCAATACCTGTATTTGATGCCATCCATACCAGTGGCCGGTAATAAGACTTTTCGAGAGATCGAGGACAACCATATTCTCGAAAGAGAATTTAACTAGCAGAAAGACTGCAGGACACAAGCCGTGACATGATAGCCACCTGAGTTTTGGCAGGATGTCTGTCAACATCTGTAAGTTGTCGGCCGGAGGGAGTGACAATTTGTGCTGTGGCATCGGAATGCTTGAAGGCTTCCCACACAATGAATCTAGCTGAAGGAACCTCACGCTCGGCAGCTTTGTGAGTTGCTCATGAGAAGATAGGATTTTCCGGACGTCATCGTGGTAATTGAAGTTGACAGCTTCAACGTTGTTGCCGCCCTGAGAGAAGAAGAATTCACTATAACCATCATTAGTTTCTAAAGCATAAATGAGAAGACATCTCGCATGCTTGAAAGAGAGTGGTGATCTTACTGTCCCTTTGGAGATGATGTCAACCAATCCACTCGAATTCCACAACCTACTTCTGTGCTCGAGTATTAGGCTTTCTTCCTTGACGATGCTTCTACCAAGATCTCTGAGTTGATCGTGCATCCACAATGTGTTATCCTTAGTGATCTCTATCAATGACATCGCTTCGAGGGCATCCAGGGCTTCCCCAGGATGATAGTTACAATCTTCCCACATATAAGTCGCGATATCCTTATCATTCCCGATGAAGAAGCAAGCTATATCGAGAAAGATCTGCTGCTGGTCCTTCTCCAACAAGTCGTAACTGATCCTCAACTTCTCCTGAACTTCTTGGTGAGGGATATCCCTTAACCTGCTCAATGTGTTTTCCCATGTCTGTAAGCTTCTGCCATGTAGGCGTGATCCTATAACTTCGAGTGCCAGAGGAAGGCAGCCCGTAGTTCTTACAATGCTCTTAGATAGGGCCTTGTAGTCATCCGGAGGATGGTCAGTCATGAATGCATGCTTACAGAACAGCTCGAGAGACTGGGATGAGTTCAGGCAACTCATCTCGTATGTAAAATCCATTTCCTGTGTGGCAAGGACATCCTTGTTCCGCGTTGTGATGATGATCAGACTTCCAAGTCCAAATCAGCTGCGATGATCCACAAGCGCTCGTAATTGCATCTTCTGGTCGGCATCGTCTACCAAGATGAGAACCTTCTTGCGCGAGAACCTGTTTTTGATAATTGCCACTCCTTCGTCGACGGTGCTGACTTTCTGAACCTCTCGTTGCATCAAGGATGAGATTAATTGATCCTGTAACACTTTGATTCCCCGTACTCGTGTTGTCTCTCTCACATTTTCGAGAAAACAACAGGCTTCGAAGGAGAGTGATAACTGATTGTAGATGGCTTTAGCTAGGGTGGTCTTCCCAGTGCCTCCCATACCATATATACCAATGAACGTTTGGCGAGCGGATGCTCGGATAACGTCCATTATGGCCTCCTTGCGTTGGTCAAGGCCGACCAATTTATCTGTCACTGTCAGGTAATCCTTCTTGAGGACTCTCAATACCTTATTTACGACTAGATCCACAAGTTTGCCTTCCTTCCTGATGATACAACCCAAACACAATTTTCGTATAAGATCAGGGAACGATTCAATTCTCATCAGACAGCTGTGTTACCGAGATAAAAGAATGGCATACCTGTTTGTTGTCTTAACGATCTCCCAGCCCTTCAAGGCTCCGGCCGCCTTCAAAGCAGACCGCCATTCTTGAACAGTCTCATCATCCCATTTCTTTTCATGCGATGAGAAAGCATCCCCGTAACTTCCAGTCTGATGTTTCACCTCGCCTGGGGTCACGTAATAAAAAATTGGCAAGATCTTTTGTTTTCCGCCAGCTCCAATGCATTTGAACATTTGAACCAACTCCATGAGACACCACTTGCTGGTGGCATATCCCTTGGAGAAGATTGGGATGTAGATCTTAGAATGGCTAAGCGCCTGCAAGAGTTCCTGGCCGATATCTTCCCCAATGGGAAGCTCATCGTCGTCCCTAAAGACGAAGACCCTAGCTTTATTTAAGCTGGTGTAGAGGTAATCGCAGAAGCCTTCTCGAGTGTCCAGCCCATGGAAACTCAGAAAGACTTCATATGAAAGGCCGGACGGCGAGGAAGATGACCCTTGAGCCTGTGTCATCCTGTCAACATGAGTCTTTCTTTTTCGTTTAGTGTGGATAAATTGTAGTTGCTGAACGCAATGATAGATGAAATCTCGGATCTTACACTATGTATTTATAGCTGAAAAGATGCATATGTGGGCCGGAACGGCAAAGAATCACATGCCAACGTGAGTTTGCAGAAATGCTTTATGAAGGGAGCAAGCGATCCCTTTCGATGCGACAGTGTTTAGGAAAGGCATCCCCGGTTCTGAAAGTTCAAGGACAAAACCAGATTCCCAGACTTGTCAAAAAAAAAAAAAAAACAGATACCCAGTGTGCGCGCGCGCTTCCGGCCTAGCGGCGCGCGGCGGCGGTTCCGGCTAGCCCGAGGATCCGGGCCCGCTCCCCCGAGGCCCAATCCGGTCGGCGTTCCGGCTCGAACGCCGGACGCTGCGGAAAGGGGCCCTGGGTTGGGCCTTCCCTTGATTCACGAACGGGTCTGCGGGGCGTTTCGCCAACCGTCTCCAGTTCCCTGGAGGCGGCGAGCGAAAGGCTGCGTTAAGGCCTCGCTCGCGAATTTTGGGGAGGGCCCAAGGAGCGGCTCGAGTAGCCGTCACCTCACCCCAAATGGCTCCGAAAAAAGGGTAGTGGTTTAGTTTTAGCTTTGGAAAACTGTTGTTCGGAGTCGCCACCGACTTAGTTTAAAAATGTGATTTTAAGTCGGAAAAAATCAGAGTCTGGGTTCGGGGATTCCTATTTACTAACCTTAGTGCTTTTACCACATGCGAAAAGGGTGGCGATTTGTCCAAAAAAGTTACTTTTGATTGACGGGTGTTGGACCCGATCCGGGAGTGGGCCGGACTCGTATCGACGTTTTAACGGGCGTTGGACCCGAATTTAGGTTGGTTGAATTAACATGAGCATGCGACATCCAACCTAAAGCCTAAATAACCGCACAAACACAAGCAATTATTTAGATCAAAAAAGGGCGGTGGTTGCGGGCCTATGCACTTGGGCCCGCAACCCGTTACATATGGGCTTAGGAAATGAAATTCGGGGAGGCCCGCACCTCCCCTTTTGTACCTTAAATTGAAGGTTGGGGCCGCTTTGTCTTCAAGCCCACGGTGTTTTAAACCGGGGTAGAACCACGCGGTTTGATACACGCGCCTTCGAGTTAATCTTCGAAATTTTGATGTCGGTATTCCGAGATTAAGTGCTCAGTGTACATGCAAAGGAAATGTGAATGTGGTTAGTATCGTCGAATTCTGACGAAATTCAATTAAATCAAGAAATAGTAAGGCTTGTCTTACCATTTGGTTGAAGGCGTTCACTCGATGTGAGTTGCCGAGGATATCCGGAAAGTTCCGTCGTGTTTTTCATGCAAAACAAAGGAGATGAATGTTAATGATGCTCATAATAACTCATAAGAATGTAATAAACCTAGACTAAAAAAAACGTAAACATATTCCAACAGAAAGGACTAATTACCCAGATTGCATCTAACTATAAGTCATTAATAAAATCCAAAGAAAGCAATTGATTTTTTTTTTTTTAAACAAGACATTTCGTAAAAGAAAAACTTATAACAATTTAATAAATAAAAGAAAAAAAGATTTATTAAAGGTAAAAAGAATTTTACCTTCAGAGTCGGGACATCGTAACCCACAGAACAAAAGTCCTTCTCCTTGCCTTGAAACCCTTGAATTGGGCGTGGGTCTGGAGGTGATTAGAGTCGCCGTGGATCAAGGGGAATGATCGAGGGGTTGCTTCCGAGTGGTTCGGCTACTGGATCTCGCTCCCGGGAGGCGCTGGTCGGCTGGGCGCGGCGTCCTTGGAACCTCAACTCGAAGTAGCGCCGAGGTGTACCGGAGGAGGGAGGTAGGTCTTCGTCGCCAGATCTTGAGGATGCTCCGTCACGTGGGCTTGGATACGCCGGAGGAGGCTGCGGTTTGCCGCCGTCCGATCGAGGTGGGTTGCCACCCCGAAAATGGAGTTGCCGTCATGGGTTTGATGCCGTCGAATGAGGAGGAAGCAGGGGGAACGAGGGGCTGCTGTCGCCGCTCGGCCTGGGGATGCCGGGAGAGGCTGTCCTGCCGTCGCTCGATTTATGGAGGGAGGCCGCCGAGAAGCTCGTGGGTTTGCTGCCGTTGAGCTGTAGGACGCTGGAGAGGACTGTTTGCTATGGGAGGCGCCGGGGAAGGTGGTTCGCCGGGAGGATGTGGACCGCTGGCGGCTGGGAGATGTGGCGAGGAGCGGGTCTGGCCGTTGGGAGTCCTGGGAGCGGGTCTGGGGAGCTGGTTGTGGGGGCTGTTGGATATACCGCTGTGGAGGTTTGGTTCAGAAGGCAAAGGCTGTGATTTTCCAGCTGGGCTCTACGGGCGTCAGGGAAGCAAGGGGGGGTCATCTCCGCCAGACCTAGATGCGTCGTTGTCGTCGGAGCAGCTGGTCACGGCCCGGGCTGATCATCGGGGAGGTGAGTTCCAGGGAGGCTGGGTGCGCCACTGTGGGAGACGTCGGGAAGCTGTTGACGGGGCGTCTGGCCGCTGCTGGAGGGCTGAGGCTGAGCGAGCTCGCTGGGGTTGGTGCGGGTTCACCACTGAGGTGTCTGGCCATTACTGGAGGGTTGGTGTTGATACGAAGTGCAGGTACTGGTCTAGAGCGAAGCTGGTTCGCTGGAGCGGAGTTGGCCGCTGTGATGCCGCGGGTATTCAGAGAAGATGGGCCTCTGTTGTCGACTGCGGTCTTGGCTTTGCTGGGTCACTGCTGCCAGGATCAGAAAGTCGTTGGTGAAGAGCGTTGGACAGATGGGTGCAGGGGCCGATTTGCCGCTTTGGGGGAGGTTGAATCTGGAAGCACCGCCGGGGAGTTGAAGTGGGGAGCCGCCTTGGGGCTGAGATAAGAAGAGAGGAAAGGAGACTTTGGCTCCGTCCATGGGAATAAGGCTATTGAACAAGAAGAAGGACTTAGCTTAGGGTTCGCATCTGCGTCACAGCTGAAGAGGAGACGGTTGTCATCGCCCTGAGCTGTCCTGTAAGCAGCCGTCTCCACAGCAAACGTCGGGGGGAGCCTTCCTTGTCCGCGCCGAGGTAAGTTGAAGCTGAAGTGACGGCCGCATCGTTGTCTTATGTCATTGCTGTCTAGTGTGGGCTGGCTTAGGGGGTTCCAAGCCGGGGTTCCTTCTTACCTTGGTGAGGAGGCGGCTGAAGAGCTGGAATGGTGGCGACCACAGTGAGGATCGAGGCCCTGCAGTGATAGAAGACGATTGAGGAAGAAAGGAGAAGAACAAAGGTTGTGTTAATCTCCCCTCTTCTCTGGAATCCGTCCCCCCTTGTTTCTGAACGGTCAGTCCCCCTTTTATTCTTCCCGTTTCCTCTTTTTTCTGGTTTCTCCTCCTCATCTGGTTTCTCCTCCTCTCCAAAACCTTGTTTCAATCTAGTTACCTTCTGGTTTGTCTCTGGTTGGGAAAGGAAACCGTTAGGGGGCAGTATCATCTCAGGACGTGCACAATCCCCTTTCTGCAGGAGACAGCCGGCGCCCGGGGTTCAGGGAGGAGTTTTCTTCAGCCTGCAGAGAGGTCGTTAGAATCGTCCTTGAGAGGATTCTGTCGGGGGTTTGCGGGTAAGATTCCTATGGGCTTGGGCTTCTCTTGTTTTAACATCTGAAGGAGGAGGCTTCTTGGTTACTGATGCAGAAAGGGCTTGGCCTGGTCAGTCTCCCACAGCCCTTGTTCTTCTTCCTTTTTGTCGCTTGGGCCGTCTTTGCTTGGCTTTCTTCAATTTGGATTTGGACTGAGCTTTCTTTGAATTCTTCTTTGGTTTTAGGCTGGTTTGACAGCCTATTGTGGGTTGGGTTAGTTTTGTTCTGATTTTACCCGGCCTCCTTTGGTTTAGGCTGGGCTCGATTTTGGTAGCTTTTATTATGCTTTGTGACTGTCGCTCCTGCTGATGTACAGGTTGTAAATGGGGTTATCCTCATCCGTGTTTAATATTGGGATGAAGGTAATTCAAGCAACGGCGGAGGCAGCTCTTCCCACATCTCCTGAGCCTAATCTTTCGAGGCAAAGACAATCTAATTGCCACTAGTGCTGTGCTTCGGGATGTAGGACTTGAGCTTGGCATCATCTTCGAGAGACCACGGTCTTTCCGTCACATTAGCTTTGTCGCAGCATGGAGTTTGGGCCATTGAACCCTTCCAACAACTCTCCTGGTGTGGGGACACAAAAGAGGGATAAAGTAGGCGAAGTAGGACTTTTCTTTGTGAAGAACTTTGATGTAACGTGGATCCCCCCCTGGCCTGTAATTCGTGTCAATATTAATGAAAAGATTGTGCAGTTATGATCAGTTGGTCAAATTTGTCCACCGCCCCCATGCTTGGTGATGTACATATTGTGACTCTGGCTTCTCATGACAATTCTCGGCCTATTTGAGGTATTACAGTTTGCCCCTCCTTGGGAGGGAATCTGGGAAGATTCCCTCACAAGGATATCGTTAATACCTCAAATCATCCTTTGTTGACATGCGTCCTAGAAGCTCATCAAGGAAACCATTAGTCGTAACGAAGACAAAAAATAGCTAAATGTACATGCACATTATGCTTCGTTTTGTTTTCCCTTTAAAAGCATATTTCTAAGCGAGAGCAGAGAGGGTTTTCTGATTTCTCTCGTGTTTTACTCTCATTTTTTAAAGCCACTCCAGTTGGATTTCGGAATTCCTTTGACATGGATGCTCATGTACCGGTCGAAGGAGGCTTTATTCGGGTTATAACGTGGTTTTGGCATAAGGCCTTTGAATTGGAAGTTTGAATCAGTTGAAAGAAAGAGTTTAAGGACCTCATCAGAAGCTATTACATTGCAGTGGTTCCACCATTCAAGCAAATTCTCCATTTTTCAGACAACTCACCAATTGACATATCCTGTTGGGGGATGAATAATTGGTTTACTGGCAGGTGTGATCAATCCACTTTGGGGAAAGCTTTGTCTTTGAAAGGTAGCACCTTTGCTTTTGCGACCACCAATGTTGGCCCTGATGCTTTATTTTTGCTCTTTTGATTTTGATTTTGCGCTTTCTTTTAAAGACTTTGGTCTTTGCGCTAATTCTTTCCTTTCCTTGCTGGATCATAGGGATTTGCCCCGCTTTATTTTCTTTTGAATTTGTGTTTCTTGAGAATCTTTTTGAGGAGTTCGGTCTATGGGAACGATTCAACTGGTGGGCTTGACTGTCGATGATTCCTCTTTGCTTGAATTTTAAGGAAGTGTAGCCTCTATGATCCGTTGCTTCCGGTTTCTAGCTACAAGATCTCCCTTTTGACCTCGATGTGAGGCGGTCCTTAGACTTGTTAGGTATGGTGTATATGAAAACTTCAACTTTGGCTCGAAAGGGCTGGCAATGGTCGATGTTTCGTGTTTGGGATAGAGAAGAAATGCTCGATTTCATCCTGGCTTAGAGTATCTTTTGTCAAAGGATTCGTTATCCGCCTGAATGCTTGTGTATGAATCCTCACAGTATTTGCACTCATCTCTTTTGGGCAAGTGTTTAGGAATATGCTTGCCTTCTCCACTCTCGCCCAGAAACATCTTTGTTAAAGGTAATTTCAAATTATATGCAAATGAGCACACAAATGTTTAAGAAATAAATAGGTTTAGATACCCAAACCTCTGTAGTGCTCATGTGCACTTTCGTGTTCTTCGTTCTTCTAAATTTGGAACGGCTTCCACCCGACCACCCTCGCCGTTGATTCGGAGTTTGTACCGTACTGTGTGGATGTTCTTGTGCCTACACAGTTGCCAACGAACGGAGACAAAGTTAGCTCATGTACTTCGACTCTCGCTTGGGGAGATAATGAAGTAAAGTTTCCGATGGGGAGATGAGATGGATATGTCCGTCTCAATGATAGTTGAAGAATGCTATGCATGTAATCAACTCCAGCTTGAACGAAGGCAGGACTCCAGCTGGGGAAGTGGGGAAACGACTCCGTCTGGGGAATCATGAGAAATTTTGTTAGAGAGCAGTGTAGATGATACTCCCTTTTGGTATGGTTATCTTTGGTGATGACAAAGGCAATTTCGGAGCTTTGGTTCGAAATTTTTCCACCCAACTGCCCGCGCCTTTGTCTGTAATGTAGGATGCTCATGTACCTACATTTAGGCAAATGACAGACAACAAGTGAGCTCATGTGACTTGTTCTTTTTTAAAGTAGGAATGAAGTTTACTCATGTAACTTCATTTATACGAAAAGGTGAAGTAGAGTTTCGACACTTCCCTTTTCTATGTATTTCGTCATTGCGTCTTTGTCCGTAGGAATCAAAGGATTGACGAAATTGTTACTCTTGCTTAACTCTGTTGTGTAAGGAAGTTCGTGTACCTATCAAACAGATGGCGAGAAACAAGTGAATTCATGCGACTTGTTTCTGTTAGAGTAAGAATGAAGTTTGCTCGTGTAACTTCATTTGTAAGAAAGGCGAAGTAGAGTTTTGGTACTTCCCTTTTGTTTGATTTCGTCATTGCGTCTTCGTCCGATGGAGTCGAAGGGTTGACGAAATAGTTTACTCTTGCTTGACTCTGTTGTGTAAGGAAGTTCATGTACCTATCAAACAGATGGCGAGAAACAAGTGAATTCGTGCGACTTGTTTCTGTTAGAGTAAGAGTGAAGTTTGCTCGTGTAACTTCATTTGTAAGAAAGGCGAAGTAGAGTGTTGGTACTTCCCTTTTGTTTGATTTCGTCATTGCGTCTTCGTCCGATGGAGTCGAAGGTTTGACGAAATTGCTACAAGACTTTGGCTTGAAGCTTTGCCGCCCTACCACCCTCGCCTTTGTCATAGGAGTTTTGCACCATACGTATGAGGAGTTCTTGTACCTGCCCACGAGACAAAGGACGTAAACGAAATAAGCTCATGTAATCTCGCTTAGTCAGGTGAAGAGAGTGTTGATTGTGTAATTCTCCCTTTTCATGTGTCAGCGTCTTTGCTCTAATCGATTCCCTGGGGATATAGAGGAACTTTGCTGACGTATATTGCTTTGAAGTTTTGGCTTTGACACTGCTTATGTGTAATATCGTCGGAGAGCATCTGCGTTGATTGCTTGTGGCAGGTCTCCTCCGTCCATCTTTGTTAGGATGGTTGCTCCTCCTGAGAAGGCGTGCTTAACAACGAACGGCCCTTCGTAGTTTGGAGCGAATTTCCCTCGTGGATCCTTGACATTCGGTAGGATTCTCTTGAGGACAAGGTCGCCTGGTCTGTATCTGATTGGCTTGACCTTTTTGTTGAATGCTCGGGACATGCGCTGTTGGTAGCATTGCATGTGGTGAGCTGCGGCAAGTCGTTTCTCATCAATGAAGTCGAGGTGGGCGAGCTGATGATTGGCCCTCTCTTCTTCTGTCATGTTGCTTTGGGATGATATCCTGAGAGTTGGCAATTTGACCTCTGCTGGAATGACCGCTTGAGCGCCATAGACGAGCTCGAAGGGGGTTGCCCCAGTTGAAGTGCGCATCGTCGTTCTATAGGCGAGTAGTGCGAAAGGGAGCTTCTCGTGCCAATCGCGATAGGTAATTGCTGTTTTCTGAAGAATCTTCTTCATATTTTTGTTGGCAGCTTCGACAGCACCGTTCATTTGTGGACGGTACGGTGAAGAATTGAGATGTTTGATCCGGAATTCCACGCAGAGGGATTCCATTAGTTTACTGTTGAAGTTTGAACCGTTGTCAGTGATGAGCAGTTCTGGAACTCCGTATCTGGCGATGATGTTCGCCCTCATGAAACGCACGACGTTGTTTGCCATGACTTCTTTGAAGGATTGTGCTTCAATCCACTTGGTGAAGTAGTCGATTGCGACCAACAAGAATCGATGCCCGTTGGATGCCTTGGGATTGATGGGCCCGATCACGTCCATGCCCCACATTGAGAACGGCCACGGTTCAAATAGTGGGTAGAGTCTTGTCGGAGGCACATGTACCTTGTCGCTGTAAATTTGACACTTGTGACATGCTTTGACATATTTGATGCAATCGGCTTCCATAGTGAGCCAATAATACCCCTGTCGCATGATCTTCTGGGCGAGAGCGTATCCGTTCATGTGTGGTCCGCAAACCCCTTCGTGGACTTCGACAATGAGGGCTTCAGCTTCTTGTTTGGTGACGCATCGCATGAGAGCCGTCGTGAAGGATTTCTTGTACAAGATATCACCATCTAGAAAATAACTTCTCGTTATCCTCCGGATGAACTTGCGTTCTTTCCCTGTGCTATTTTGGGGAAATCCTCCTGATTGTAAATAATTCTTGATGTCTGCGAACCAAGGTAAAGAGTCTTCAGGTTGACTCTGTTCAATGTTCATGCAGCTTGGATCATCAGCAATGTTGATGCGCAAAGGCTCGATGTCCATTTCTCCGGCCAACGGGATCATTGATGCGAGTACTGCAAGAGCATCAGCAAATCGATTATCAGTTCGTGGGAGATAATTGAATTCAATATCAGTAAATTGTCTGATTAGTGTTTGTAGATAATCCTGATATGGAATGAGCTTTGGGTCTCGTGTGCGCCATGCTCCGTTCGTTTGGGAGATGATGAGTGCCGAATCTCCATGAACGTCGAGGAGTTTAACCCGCATGTCGAGTGCGCGAAGTAGGCCGAGGATGCACGCTTCATACTCGGCTATGTTGTTCGTACAGGGAAAGGTGACCTTGGCCGCTGTTGGGTAATACTGTCCATCTGGGGAGATTACAACAGCTCCTATCCCTGATCCTGAGGAGTTAACTGCACCATCAAAGTACATCTTCCATCTTGGTTCTTGTTCCATGAGTAGGATGTTCTCGTCCGGCAGTCCGATTTCCAGAGATGAATTATCTGTTCCTGGATATTCGGCGATATGATCAGCGATCGTTCTCCCCTTCACTGACTTCGTGGAGTGGAATCGAATGTCGAACTCGGCAAGTTGTAATTGCCACTTAGAGACTCTTCCCATCAATGTTGGCTTGTCGAAGAGATATTTGAGTGGATCATTCTCGGACACTAACAGGATCTCGTAGTGCAGAGTATACTGTCGGAGTCGGTGGAGGACCCAAATGAGTGCACAACATGTACGCTCGGAAGTGGTGTACCGAGACTCGCAGTCTGTGAACTTCTTGCTGAGGTAGTAGATTGCATGCTCCTTGGTGCCTGGTAACTGTTGGGCAAGCATGGCTCCAAATGATTCTTCTCTGACTGTGAGGTAGAGTGTGAGAGGATGCCCTGGTTTTGGCGGGATGAGAACTGGTGGTTCTGTCAAATATGTCTTAATCTGTTCGAATGCAACTTTACAATCATCATCCCACTCGAATTTGACGTCTTTCCTGAGTTTCTTGAATAGTGGTTTGCATGTGTCTGCGAGGTTGGAAATGAACCGTCCGATGTAGTTAACGCGTCCCATGAAGCCGCGGATCTCTTTGACTGACCTTGGAGCTGGAAGATCACGAATCGCTTCGATTTTATCGGGGTCAATCTCAATGCCTCTGTTGCTGACAACGAAACCAAGAAGTTTGCCTGAAGTCGCTCCAAATACGCATTTGGCGGGATTGAGGCGCAGCTTGTACTTGCGAAGCCGTTCAAATAGCTTTCGGAGAACGACTGTGTGGCTTTCATCTTCCTTGGACTTGGCGATCATGTCGTCGACGTAGACTTCAATTTCGCGATGCATCATGTCGTGAAAAAGGACGACCATAGCACGTTGGTAGGTTGCCCCGGCATTCTTGAGCCCGAAGGGCATGACCCGATAGCAAAACGTGCCCCAGGGTGTTGTGAAGGTTGTCTTCTCTTTGTCTTCCTCGGCCATGCGAATCTGGTTATAACCGGAGAATCCGTCCATGAAAGAGAATCTGTTGAATCCGGCGGTGTTGTCCACCAGTAGATCGATGTGCGGGAGTGGAAAGTCGTCCTTGGGACTTGCTTTGTTGAGGTCGCGATAGTCGACGCAGACTCGGACCTTCCCGTTCTTTTTGATGACCGGGACTATGTTGGCAACCCATTGCGGATAGGTAGCCACTTCGATAAAGTTGACTTTGAGCAGCTTATCCACTTCTTCCTTGATGGCAAGGGCTAGCTCGGGCTTGTATCGACGTTGTTTTTGCTTTACAGGATGAACCGACGGATCTGTGGGGATTTTGTGCTCCACAATTTCTGAATCTAATCCCGGCATGTCCGTGTATGACCAAGCAAAGACGTCAGAGAATTCCTTTAACAGGTTGACGATGTCTTCAGTTTCATCCTTTGACAAGTCTGCGCCGATGAACGATTCCTTGGGGTCATCTTGGGTCCCGATGTTGATTGAAATCGGCTTCTGCAGTGTGATGTCCTTCGGTTCTTCATGTCGTTGAAGACCTTGTTCCAATCCGTAATATCCATCCAGGGACTTGGGATCATCCACTGCTTGTCCGTCTTGTTCAGGGTTGTTTTCGGGTGTTCCCAAAGCGCCGTTCCTGAAAAGGAGAAGAAATTAAAGTAATGTATCCAAACGAAATATTCGGAATATCGTTTCATGCGACAATTCATAACAAGACATGCGTGTTTGACCAAAAGAAAATTTTGTGGGATCAGGACTCAGCGGGTCCCTCTTCGTTTCCTCGGGTTCGCCATGATCATCAGCGGCCCGATCCCACAAACGCCCTAGGTATTGCCTAGGGGTCGCGTTACATATAGACAACCTTGCTAGTCCGCGACCAGAATGTAGCAAGGTGACCTATTCTAGACTCTATCTATCTAAGTGCAGAAAAGTAAAGATGGAAAGTTTCACCCGTCGAGAGGCATGTCTGGCTCGGCCGGGATCGACGCTTCCATCATACAGACTTCTTCCTCGGACTCTTGTGTCCTTGTCTTCTCATCCTGTTTCCCCTCCACTTCTTCGCTCGTAGTAGGGGAATCTGCATGCCTGTTTGGGGGCGCTTCAACCCTTGGAGGCGTCCTAGGCGGGATTGGCATCCGTGGAGCTCGAAAAGGCGGTGCTCGGGCTTGCTGAACATACGCCGGTATTTGATCCCAGGGAATGGCGAAGTCATAAGGCATGAAACGAGCCCGTCTGCGAGGTCGACGCCTATGACCTTGCCCCAAATTCGCTTGGATGATATTGACATGTTCAACGATCGTCTGCTCGCCCTCGGTTTCTTTGTCACTCTGCAGCTTCACATTCTCCAGCTTCTCCGACAGGATTTCGCCTTCCATTGTCGTCGCTGACGAACGTACAAAACGGATGGCCGATTTGCTGCTAGTGTGATTGTTCTGTTTGCGCCGCATCTTGGCCGTGTATCCGAGTCCAGTAATCCCTGCTGGAGCTGGAATAGTGATCGAATAAATCATTCCTTGTCCTCTGATTCCGAGTCCTTGGCCCGGTTGATACCCATGTCTGAGGAATTCCTTTGCGGCACTGATGTTGCCCCATGTCATCAAGGGATCTGATTTGTAGTCATGTCTGACCATATTCACCATTTCCAGTGTTTGAACTGTTGATGGTTCCTCAGTTGGCTCTCCAACGTACGGCATGTCGATTTCATGGCAAAGCTCCATTGAGTGTTCTCCTCTGACTGTGATGAGCTTGCCGTCTGAAGAAAATTTAACCATCTGGTGAAGCGTCGATGGAACTGCTCCAGCCTGATGAATCCAAGGGCGTCCCAGCAGCATGTTGAAGGATCCCGCAGTCTCGAGGACTTGGAACTGAGTGGAGAAAAGCGTCGGCCCAATTTTAACTTCCAGCGTGACTTCTCCATAAGCCTGACGTTTTGCGCCATCGAAAGCCCGAATAGTCAGACTAGACTGTGGGAGTTTCTCCATACTGATGCCGAGTTTTTGAGCTACAGTCAACGGAATGATGTTGACCCCAGATCCGCCATCGATGAGGACTTTGGAGATGGTGGTTTCGCGACATTGGAGTGTGATAAAGAGAGCATTGTTGTGATCCTGCCCCTGCTCCGGTAGGTCATCTTCTGAGAAGTTAATTACATTGTTCGCCAGCATGCTACTCATGTACGCATCCAATGCGGCGACTTCAACCTGCTCTGGCACATGTACCTCGGCTAGAAACTTCTCTAACATCTCCCTGTGCTTGTCAGAGGAGTGGATGAGGTCGAACAAGGAAATCTGGGCTGGTTGTTTTCGGAGCTGCTCGACTATATCGTAGTCGCTCCCCTTCACCGTGTAAATCACCTTGCGGATTTGCTCGTTTGAAGGCGCCTTGGGCTTTGAAGATTCGGCTGGGGATGAGGCTTCAGGAGCTGGCACCACTCTTCCGGAGCGGGTGATCAATTCCACTTCTGAGCTGAGAGACGTGCAGGTGGGTCCCATCACGACCGGAATCCTTGGTTCCGTTGCAGGCGATGATTCTGTCTGACACGCTTCAGGTTGTGCAGATCCCAACGAAACATAGACGTACGGCGTCCTTGGCCGCCGAGGAGGAACCAATGTAAACCCATCAGGCATGACCGTGGGCTGAGCTTTCCTGCTAATCTGGGGTCCTCGACCTCTTCCTCGACCTCGGCTGCGACCTCAGCCTCGACCACGACCGGCGTTTACGACGTTGACACTCCTTGGTTGTGCATAGTCGTATTCATACATGTTTACCTCTTCTTCCTGTCCGGTCAAAACGGAGAAGGAATTTGCCCCAATGTAATTTACGTGCTCCGGAAGAGGATTGCTCTTAACATTCGGGGCAGCCGCAGGTGCAGAAAATGTGATGGCTCCCTCATCTAGCAGATTTTGAATTTTGAACTTCAGAGCAATACAATCTTTGGTGTCGTGCCCCATTGCTCCAGAATGATACTGGCAGACCGCCTTGGGGTTATAGCCGAAAGATGAAGGGTTGGTGGCCTTGGCTTCCACGGGCTTGATAAAGCCCATATCCCTTAAGCGGGTGAACATGACATCCAATGGATCTGGTGTTGGAGTCAAGTCCTCGAGTCTACGCCGGGGGCGCTCTGGTTGTGCAGGCCTTGGCTGCTGTTGCCCCGCCATGTTGACAGGGGGTCTAAAGCGAGTCGCAACCGGGGCTGGAGGTCTAAGCGCCGCAGCAACATACGTCCTTGGCGCGTACGAGGTTGGGGGTGGTATTGCCCTCATCGACTGCCTGTTCTGCTCAGCAGTCGCAATCAGCTCCTTGGGCCTGGGCTTCACTGCCGGTTTTGCCGAAGGGGAAGGGATCAGCCCTTCTCGGTTTACTCCGTCAAGCTTGTCTGCGTTGATGACTGCCTGAGCGAAGGTGGAGAATGTCTGCCCGATCATGTAGGGCATGTACTCACGTGGAAGCAGCTGGAGGAATTCATCGATGAGCTCCCTCGCCGTAAGTGCCGGTTTGATTTGAGACGCAATGTGCCTGAACCGGTACGCAAATTGCTTAACGTCCTCGGCGCGGTATCTCCTCAATTTCCGCAGATCCGAGATCGTAGGCGCCATCTCCACATTAAAGCTATAATAATTGAGGAAATCGAGGGCCAGGTCTTTGAACGTCGCGTATTGGCTAACATCCTTGGTGTAGTACCAATGCAATGCTGACTCTGCTAAGCTTTCTTGAAACATGGCGATACGGAATTTGTCGTCCGCCGGATACACAGCCATCTTGTGGCAGAAATGCTTCAAATGTAGTTCCGGGCAGCCATTCCCGCGGAACTTCTCGAACTCGGGCATTTTGAATTTTGGCGGGACTTGTATTTGAGGGATCTGGTAGTTGGCAGACTCCCAGTTGTGCGCCCGATACCCTTGGATAGCGTTTAGGCGCTCTTCCAGTTTCGCCATGCGGCGAGCCTCCTCCTGCTGCATTGAGGCAATCCTAGCCTCGAGCCTTGTCTCGAAGGCGCTAGCTTGTTGTTGTTCACCGAACAATTCATCGACAATTGCCGCGTTGCGAGTTCGCGGGCTTGGTAAGGCATGTTCCACATGCGGAACTGAAGGGGTAGCAACCGGGGGAGGGATTCTGAAAGGGAGAGGGGTAGAGGTTGTCTGAGGGTAGGGAGTTGGCCCAGGTATTGTTGTTTGGACGTGGGGAGTTGGCCCGAATGTCATAGGAGGGTAGGGAGTTGGCCCTTGGGATGTCAGCTGGGGGTAGTATGGAGGCAAATAGGGTTGAGGCATAGGAAGAGAAAGGGGTGGCCCACGCATGTATGGGTTATATAAGGATGCTACACTCGTGGAGGTAGCGGATCCGGGCATGACCGGGTTGTAGGAAGGCATAGTGTTTGATGGGTTATAAGTAGGCAAAGTGTTTGGAGAAGTGTTTAGGCTAGGATAGAATGGATACGGTGGTGTTTGAGGTCCTGGCATGACAGGAGGAAGGTGAGGGTTTTGGGAGGCGGCAGGAGCAGGTGCGGCTGCTAGCTGACGCTGGAGGAGTTCAGCCATCATCATCTTTAAGGAGGAGAGTTCGGTTGTGAGAGACTCCACCTTGTCTCCCAGTGAGGGGTCGCTGGCGCCTTGGGCTAGCGTGTTCGAGGCAGGATTGAAGGGAGCTGAAGTCAGTAGGGCTGCCGAGGGTTGCACTGTTGATGCTACTGACGCAGTCAATGGCGGGATGTACAATGGCGAGGTTCTCCCGTCGGAGGGTTGCCCGGCAGCAAGTATGGTCTGGGGCAGCGGCGGGAAGGCAGAGATCGGGGAAGGCGAGGCAGCCTCCATCGAAGCTGAGAACTCAATGGCAGCGGGTGGGGGGACTGCGATGGTGACTCCAGCGGCCGGGGCTACTTCTTCCGCTGCCGGGGACACGATCATGGGAGTTGGCGGTGGTCCTGCTGAAGCTTCAGCCATCACCGCCCGGATGGTACGGTATCTTGGACGCTTTCGGTATGGAGCAATTGCTCAGTACCTTGGTGGAGAAGGACAATTCGATTAGCATCAAACAGTGATACTATAGATGCATGCCATGTAGTGATGCATGATATGTCTAATGCAGGGATTAGATTGTTATCACTCGAATTTAACCCCGAAAGCAAAGAAGTGAATTAGATAGAAGCCAAATAGTTCGACATTGTCATAAAAAGTCAAAATACAATCGACTGAAAAGAAAGATAGAACGGGCGCGCAAGCCCGGTAGCCGCATGGAGACGTCGTCGGTCAGGTGCGATCCCACAGAGCATGACGCTTCCTCCAGAAACGCTGGGACTAGGCTGCACGACCTTCCTCATCGGGCTCTGGTGGAAGCTCGCAGATTTCCTCCGTGAGATTCATCCACGTGCGGGAGATGTGCGCGATCACCCTCTGGAGTGCTGTCAACCCCAGCTGATGTCGAACCTGGAACGACGCGTAGTAGGAGGTGCCTCCGAATCCCATGATCGGAATGAAGTATCCGTCCGTCGAGGAGGTGATTGCATCATCCGTGTCGAAGCAGCGGGCTCTCTGGTAGAAATCGGCAGGCTCCAGAGACCGGAACAGAGCGTCCACTCCAACGAAAGAGCGTGCAGGCAGGCGGGCACGCTCCACGATGCGGGCGAGCAACCCTGGTGTGTGCTCCCTGGTGAAGGCTTCTCCCGTGATCCCGAGATGTGTGTAGAACCACACCTGCAGCAGGGCTGGGCAGAAGGTCATCCGGTGGTTGCGGACTCCTCGCTTTGCTTCACGCACGATGTTGGTGAGGCTGAAGTTGGTCTCTCCGATCAGGTTGGGCAGGAAAGGAGCGTCTTCAAGTATTGCCTTGGTGATGTAGACAGCTCGTCGGTTGATCGTCTTCTCGTTCTGTGGGTACAGGATCGTCCCGACGAAAAGGAGGATGAATGCTCGTGCTGATCCTTGGCCTTCTCCCATGCGCGGGTTGTATGGCACGAGCTGCAGATCGACGACGTCTTTGATGCTGAGATCCCCTTGGGAGTTGAAGAGCCCGGGTACACTTGCCGATGATATCTGAAGAAGCCTCGCTATGTACTCCTTCGGTTTGTCGATCCGAGGCAGGGGCAGTATCCCTGTGCGGTGGGGCATCTCGGCGAGGTTGATGTACTCCTCGTAGAGCGGCGCCAACTTCAAGTCTCCAAAGCGGAAGACAAAGGAGTCTGGATCCCAGCGCGCCACCAGGTTCTGCAGGAGAGCCCAGTCCAACTGCAGACGCATGAGGTGGAAGAGCCCCTTGAGCTTGGACTGCACGAACTCGAGTTCGGATGGCCTCAGCAACGGCAGCCACTGGTGGAGATGATCGGCGTTAGGCATATTTTTCTGTCGCAGCGAGATGGGCTCCATGAGGCCTTCCTGCATAATAGGGTGTCATTCGAGGATGATAACATTCCAATCCCTAACCCTAGTATGGTATGATTCGACACACGATTTATGTAATCATGTTCGAGTAAAAATGGAATGTATGATATTACAAGAATAATCGTGAATTGGAATGCATTCATACGATTATGAATGTGTATGGATGCATTAAAGCGGTAAAAGGAGTTAAGGAAGGGAGAAAAGGAATTTGGAAACCCCCCCTGTGACCAACCCAAACCGCTGCAAAATGAACAGATTTAGTGTCACAGTTTATTGCATACAAAACATACCTGCCCTGTCCCTGCACGAGTAACAGGCACTTAGTAACAGACAAATGCACGTGCGGCGTCTGGTACCTGTAGTGGGCAAGCAATTTCTAGACTCGGATGGAGGTTTCTAAGACCTCCCTCGGACTAAGGGAGGTGGGTCCCGGTCCATAGCCTACAAGCCGCAGGAAGCAGCGAGGCCGTGCCTTTCGGTGACCCCCTAAAGATCCTAATCCCGGGTATAGGGATTTACCTATATATGCCTAGGAAAGCGGATAAACGAACACAAACAGGAGATCAAACAAAGGGCATCGAGCCAATCAATTACATGCGCAAACAAGTAACTCCTCTCCGCATGTGGTAAAAAGGCTTTCGGTAAGAATCCACATGCGGAGTTCCCCAGCGGAGTCGCCATCCGGGATGTGCGCGCGCCCTTCCGGCCTAGCGGCGCGCGGCGGCGGTTCCGGCTAGCCCGAGGATCCGGGCCCGCTCCCCCGAGGCCCAATCCGGTCGGCGTTCCGGCTCGAACGCCGGACGCTGCGGAAAGGGGCCCCGGGTTGGGCCTTCCCTTGATTCGCGAACGGGTCTGCGGGGCGTTTCGCCAACCGTCTCCAGTTCCCTGGAGGCGGCGAGCGAAAGGCTGCGTTAAGGCCTCGCTCGCGAATTTCGGGGAGGGCCCAAGGAGCGGCTCGAGTAGCCGTCACCTCACCCCAAATGGCTCCGAAAAAAGGGTGGTGGTTTAGTTTTAGCTTTGGAAAACTGTTGTTCGGAGTCGCCACCGACTTAGTTTTAAAAATGTGATTTTAAGTCGGAAAAATCAGAGTCTGGGTTCGGGGATTCCTATTTACTAACCTTAGTGTTTTACCACATGCGAAAAGGGTGGCGATTTGTCCAAAAAAGTTACTTTTGATTGACGGGTGTTGGACCCGATCCGGGAGTGGGCCGGACTCGTATCGACGTTTTAACGGGCTTTGGACCCGAATTTAGGTTGGTTGAATTAACATGAGCATGCGACATCCAACCTAAAGCCTAAATAACCGCACAAACACAAGCAATTATTTAGATCAAAAAGGGCGGTGGTTGCGGGCCTATGCACTTGGGCCCGCAACCCGTTACATATGGGCTTAGGAAATGAAATTCGGGGAGGCCCGCACCTCCCCTTTTGTACCTTAAATTGAAGGTTGGGGCCGCTTTGTCTTCAAGCCCACGGTGTTTTAAACCGGGGTAGAACCACGCGGTTTGATACACGCGCCTTCGAGTTAATCTTCGAAATTTTGATGTCGGTATTCCGAGATTAAGTGCTCAGTGTACATGCAAAATAAATGTGAATGTGGTTAGTATCGTCGAATTTTGGGTGAAATTCAATTAAATTGAGAAATAGTAAGGCCTGTCCTACCGTTTGGTTGAAGGCGTTCACTCGATGTGAGTTGCCGAGGATATCCAGAAAGTCCCGCCGTGTTTTTCATACAAAACAAAGGAGATGAATGTTAATGATGCTCATAATAACTCATAAGAATGTAATAAACCTAGACTAAAAAAAACGTAAACATATTCCAACAGAAAGGACTAATTACCCAGATTGCATCTAACTATAAGTCATTAATAAAATCCAAAGAAAGCAATTGATTTTTAAACAAAACATTTCGTAAAAAGAAAAACTTATAACAATTTAATAAAAAAGATTTATTAAAGGTAAAAAGAATTTTACCTTCAGAGTCGGGACATTGTAACCCACAGAACAGAAGTCCTTCTCCTTGCCTTAAAACCCTTGAATTGGGAGTGGGTCTGGAGGTGGTCAGAGTCGCCATGGATCAAGGAGAATGACCGAGGGATTGCTTCCGAGTGGTTCGGCTACTGGATCTCGCTCCCGGGGAGGCGCTGGTCGGCTAGGCGCGGCGTCCTTGGAACCTCAACTCGAAGTAGCGCCGAGGTGTACCGGAGGAGGGAGGTAGGTCTTCGTCGCCAGATCTTGAGGATGCTCCGTCACGTGGGCTTGGATACGCCGGAGGAGGCTGCGGTTTGCCGCCGTCCGATCGAGGTGGGTTGCCACCCCGAAAATGGAGTTGCCGTCATGGGTTTGATGCCGTCGAATGAGGAGGAAGCAGGGGGAACGAGGGGCTGCTGTCGCCGCTCGGCCTTGGGATGCCGGGAGCGGCTGTCCTGCCGTCGCTCGATTTATGGAGGGAGGCCGCCGAGAAGCTCGTGGGTTTGCTGCCGTTGAGCTGTAGGACGCTGGAGAGGACTGTTTGCTATGGGAGGCGCCGGGGAAGGTGGTTCGCCGGGAGGATGTGGACCGCTGGCGGCTGGGAGATGTGGCGAGGAGCGGGTCTGGCCGTTGGGAGTCCTGGGAGCGGGTCTGGGGAGCTGGTTGTGGGGGCTGTTGGATATACCGCTGTGGAGGTTTGGTTCAGAAGGCAAAGGCTGTGATTTTCCAGCTGGGCTCTACGGGCGTCAGGGAAGCAAGGGGGGGTCATCTCCGCCAGACCTAGATGCGTCGTTGTCGTCGGAGCAGCTGGTCACGGCCCGGGCTGATCATCGGGGAGGTGAGTTCCAGGGAGGCTGGGTGCGCCACTGTGGGAGACGTCGGGAAGCTGTTGACGGGGCGTCTGGCCGCTGCTGGAGGGCTGAGGCTGAGCGAGCTCGCTGGGGTTGGTGCGGGTTCACCACTGAGGTGTCTGGCCATTACTGGAGGGTTGGTGTTGATACGAAGTGCAGGTACTGGTCTAGAGCGAAGCTGGTTCGCTGGAGCGGAGTTGGCCGCTGTGATGCCGCGGGTATTCAGAGAAGATGGGCCTCTGTTGTCGACTGCGGTCTTGGCTTTGCTGGGTCACTGCTGCCAGGATCAGAAAGTCGTTGGTGAAGAGCGTTGGACAGCTGGGTGCAGCGGCTGATTTGCCGCTTTGGGGGTCGAATCCGGAAGCACCGCCGGGGAGTTGAAATGGGGAGCCACCTTGGGGCTGAGATAAGAAGAGAGGAAAGGAGACTTTGGCTCCGTCCATGGGAAGAAGGCTATTGAACAAGAAGAAGGACTTAGCTTTGGGTTCACATCTGCTTCACGGCTGAAGAGGAGGCGGTTGTCGTCGCCCTGAGCTGTCCTGTAAGCAGCCGTCTCCACAGCAAACGTCGGGAGGAGTCTTCCTTGCCCGCGCCGAGGTAAGTTGAAGCTGAAGTGATGGCCGCATCGTTGTCTTATGTCACTGCTGTCGAGTTTGGGCTGGCTCAGGGGGGTTCCAAGCCGGGGTTCCTTCTTACCTTGGTGAGGAGGCGGCTGAAGAGCTGGAATGTGGCGACCACAGCGAGGATCGAGGTCCTGCAGTGATAGAAGACGATCGAGGAAGAAAGGAGAAGAACAAAGGTTGTGTTAATCTCCCATCTCCTCTGGAATCCGTCCCCCCTTGTTTCTGAACGGTCAGTCCCCCTTTTATTCTTCCCGTTTCCTCTTTTTTCTGGTTTCTCCTCCTCATCTGGTTTCTCCTCCTCTCCAAAACCTTGTTTCAATCTAGTTACCTTCTTGTTTGTCTCTGGTTGGGAAAGGAAACCGTTAGGGGACAGTATCATCTCAGGACGTGCACAATCCCCTTTCTGCAGGAGACAGCCGGCGCCCGGGGTTCAGGGAGGAGTTTTCTTCAGCCTGCAGAGAGGTCGTTAGAATCGTCCTTGAGAGGATTCTGTCGGGGGTTTGCAGGTAAGATTCCTATGGGCTTGGGCTTCTCTTGTTTTAACATCTGAAGGAGAAGGCTTCTTGGTTACTGATGTAGAAAGGGCTTGGCCTGGTCAGTCTCCCACAGCCCTTGTTCTTCTTCCTTTTTGTCGCTTGGGCCGTCTTTGCTTGGCTTTCTTCAATTTGGATTTGGACTGAGCTTTCTTTGAATTCTTCTTTGGTTTTAGGCTGGTTTGACAGCCTATTGTGGGTTGGGTTAGTTTTGTTCTGATTTTACCCGGCCTCCTTTGGTTTAGGCTGGGCTCGATTTTGGTAGCTTTTTATTATGCTTTGTGACTGTCGCTCCTGCTGATGTACAGGTTGTAAATGGGGTTATCCTCATCCGTGTTTAATATTGGGATGAAGGTAATTCAAGCAACGGCGGAGGCAGCTCTTCCCACATCTCCTGAGCCTAATCTTTCGAGGCAAAGACAATCTAATTGCCACTAGTGCTGTGCTTCGGGATGTAGGACTTGAGCTTGGCATCATCTTCGAGAGACCACGGTCTTTCCGTCACATTAGCTTTGTCGCAGCATGGAGTTTGGGCCATTGAACCCTTCCAACAACTCTCCTGGTGTGGGGACACAAAAGAGGGATAAAGTAGGCGAAGTAGGACTTTTCTTTGTGAAGAACTTTGATGTAACGTGGATCCCCCCCTGGCCTGTAATTCGTGTCAATATTAATGAAAAGATTGTGCAGTTATGATCAGTTGGTCAAATTTGTCCACCGCCCCCATGCTTGGTGATGTACATATTGTGACTCTGGCTTCTCATGACAATTCTCGGCCTATTTGAGGTATTACACCCAGATAAAACATTCTAAAGATATGTTATAAGATTGATCCTGCCTGTTTTTGTAATGACGTCTTTTATCATCTACCACTTCCCAGATTTGCTAGTACTTCAAATCATACTGAATGGATGGCGGTGGAGTCTCCCATACGTCGAATACGTTCTCCTTGCTGTGCAATGCAAACAGCCTATTGCCGTCAATCAACAAGTCATATATTTGACCCCCTTGGCTCCTCTGCAGCTCGATGTCAGAATCCAGTCAGGACCTGAGAAAACCAAGATGCAGTCGTTCATGAACAATAACAGCTTGCTGTCGTGCAGTGCCAATCTTGAGTTACAAGGCTCTGTCTGAGATCTTCTCTTATCACCGCCCTGTCCCGGCTCCCACATTGCCTTCTCAGGTCCATAAACTCTAAACTCCCGCAGTTGTCCACGGTGCACTCAGTTTTGGTCCCTTGTATTGCAATCACGTCATGGACCTGATTTTCATCAAAACACTTCCTAGTCCAGATATCGGTCCAGTTCCAAGCAGTGTCCTTTTGCCTATAGTCCAACAAACTGATAAAACAGTTGGCTGTCGTAGGAAACAGTGTAGCAACTGACAAACAGTTGTGTCCGATCGACCATTGGAGCCTGTTGGCGTCGCCTAGCGGCCGGCCAGCTGTCGGTTTCATAGAAAAAGTCGACTTGCTTGCCCGTGATTATCCCCTACTCCCTTCCCGTTATTCCTCCCGTTGCAGCTGGCAAGTATCTTACCATCCGAGCTAAAAGCCAAAGCCCAGGCTGTATAACTCGATATCCAATCCCCTTGGTAAAGACCAAACTTGCACCTCAGTTCTCCGGTCGGTGTATTAAACAGACCCATGGCTCCGTTTCCATACCCGAGGCCCTGGGAAGCAGTGATCACAATATTCTCTGGGTTGATCCACCCCACGTCGTTCACTGTCTGAAAGTCGAGCCTGGCGGGCGGATGCTCTTCCACCATCCAGTCATACACATGCACCATACTCCCATGAACAACGCAACACCCCCTGTCCGGACCGGCTCGTATAACCGTCCCATCACCCGGTGCCTGACCGCCGAGGGAACGAGAGAACCGCAACCTGTTTCCATCCAACTGTCCCCGTCTCGCGCGGCGGACGTTATCAAGCTCGCCATAATACAGGGTTTCCTTGTAAAGCAACTTCTCAGGTACGTTAAAGGGAATATAAAGTTCTGCCGGGATTCCCATCACTCTTCCTAATCGTGTATTGTCAATCGAGCTTGTAGCTTCGGTTCGGATCCATATATATATATATATCCGAAAATACAAATAATATCCTTAAAACCCTCTCGCGGGTTTTATGAAACGCGTCACAAGTCCAATTCGCCCATCATAGTCGAACCCCCGTTCTTCCCCTAAATTTACGAGGAGTTCGTGGCGGATGATGAAGATTTTTCAGTAGTTGGGGGTGATCGATGGATGTCGACAACAGAGCCCTCGCCGATGGCAGTCCTCCGCCTCTTTCTACCGGTTGACGTACGTTGTACGCGCGCCTTCCGGCATAGCACGCGCATGGTGGTTCGGACGACCCGAGGATCCGGGCCCGCTCCCCAAGGCCCAACCGGTCGACGTCACGAGTCGAGCATCGGACGCTGCGGAAGGAGATCGGGCGATCCCTCCCTAGATTCCTAACTGGGCCTGCTCGGGCCCTCGCCAAACATCTCTGTTTTCCTAAGAGGCGGCTAGCGAAAGGCGGAGCATGATCCGAAGAAGGAATTTTCGGGAGAAATCAGGAGCGGCTCATGTCGCCAGTCCCTCGTCCAAAATGGCTTCGTAAAAATGTTGTTTAACCTCGGTAAACGATTACGGAGTCGCCACCGACTTATTTTTGAAAATTGGTCTAAGTCGGAAAACCAGAGTAGGATTCGGGGATCCCTAATTACTAACTCTTACATTTAAACATGTGAAAATGTGGCGTTTGTTCCAAAAGTTTGCTTTTGGTTAACGGGTGTTGGACCCGATCCGGGCAAGACTCCAGACTCATGTCAATGTTTTACGGGCGTTGGACCCGATTCGTGCATTTTGGGCCCGAACTCATGTGTGTTGGTTTAGCAAACAACATGCGACGATAAAATCCTAAAAGCCTAACAGAATGCACCACAACCACAGATCAAGTATTTAGATCAAAGGGAGCGGAGAAGGGTGGTGATCGTGGGCCTATGCACTTGGGCCCACGACCCGTTACATGTGGAAATAACAAAACATCGGGAGGCCCGCACCTCCCTCATATACCTGAGATGACGGTTGCGGCCGCTTTATTATCTTGACATCGCGGTTTTTACACACGCGGAGAGATCCACGCGGTTTGATACACACGCCTTCAAGTAGTCTTCGGTCTTTGGCCTCGATCTTCCGAAGTTGTATGCTCGATGTACATGTGAAGATAAAATATAAGCGTGCTTAGTATTGTTAAATTTGGATGAAATTCAATTAAATATGAGAAAAGTAATGTCTCACCGCTTTGATTGGAGATGCTCAATTAACGTGTATTGTTGGAAATATTTGCGAAATCCCACCGTGTCTTACATGCAAAACAAAAGGAAGACGGAGGTTAATATTGCTCATAATATTTTCATGTAAATAAATGAGAATAAAATCACACTAATTCCATAAAAATTTGAAATTTTGACGGTAGCAAAGAAACACAAGAAGATAAAAAGATTTTGATCGCATTTAACTAAAACTCTTAATAGATTATTTAAGGGTTGTTTAGGATTTAAATGTCAAAATAAAGAATAAGACAAATTATTATAAAGTTACCAATTAGACATACGGCTATTCAAATTGAATAATAATAATAATAATAATAATAATAATAATAATAATAACACAAAACAAAACAAAAAAAGAATTTTACCTTTCTACAAAAACTTCGTTCGAATACTTCACCTCTCTCCCACAGCATGACCCAGATGAGGCTGAGATAAAACGATGGGTTCCTCCATACGACGCAACGGACATTGAAGAAGGAAATCCGTCCATTTTGGAGAAATTGCGAAAGAAGAATGGCCGCTTGCGGGGCTGAAGCTGGTCGCCATTCTGGATAAACATCGAATCTGGGCTGCGCCAAAATGGGGGATTTGGTGGAAGTCGGTGAAATCAGCAAGGGGGAAGACCGCCTTGGGGTTGCTTGTTGCCGAGGTTGAGGAAGCAGAGGGCGGCGCCGTCGCTGGACTTGAAGACCGTTGCTGGAACGGACGTTGCTACTGGAGAAGATATCGGGAAGATATGAGTTCCGTCGCCGCTGGACCTAATGGACATCGGGAGGATGTGGGCTCGCTGCTGCCGGTCTTGGGGACACCCGAGGAAGACGGGTTCGCCGCTGTTAGATCTGGTGGCGCCTGGAAGACGGGGGTGCACTGCCACCGGATCTGGAGATGTCAGGAGGATGGGGGCTCGCCGCTGGCGGGGACGTCGTTGCAGGAGGGTCATATCTATTGTAGGCTCGACATGTCGGCGAGGTATGGGCTGATTACCGTAGGGAATCTCAGTCGCGATCTGAGTTGGGAACGCGTCGTCTAGCTTGGGGTCGTCGTTTGTTGAAGCCAGGACGGGGCTGTGGTGCCATCTTCACTCGACAGTGACCGGAGTCGGCGTTGTGTTGGTGGGACTCCAGTAGCCTGGATTGGGGAATCTGATGAAGCTCGGCGACAAAAGGAGTGCCGCCTTGGGGCCGTCTGCTACTGGTGAAGCGATCGTTGACTACTCGTTGTAGCGGACTGAGAGTCGGAGAGCTTGCTATTGCTGGGCTGCCGCGGCTGGTCTTGTCAGCCACTGTCGGAGAGCTTGCTGCAAGAGGTTGTTGTTTGTTGAGGAGCATCTACCGAGAGGCTGCTCAAGGAAAGAAAATAGTCAAAAAAAAAAAAAAGAGAGCTCCTATTGACGTGGTGTGTCTGCGAGGAGCTTGGAGACAGTCCTCCATCAAAACGTGGAATTAGGTTTGGTCAGGCCACTTTGCTCCCATCGCCAGAGAAGCTGATGTTTGCTACCACAAGAAGCATGTCGTCCCCCTCGTTGTTGTCGCACGTGCCGTTTGGGTTGATCGTCAAGGGGGTTCTCCGTGGATGTCGTTTAGACCTACCTTGGGGTCGTTCAAAAAAATCGGTTGCAGACGACGATCCGAGCCTGGAGGTATGCGTCTGTGTCTCTAGGTAAGCCAGTCTCTCCTAGTTCTTTTTTTTTTTTTTTTTATCAAAAGGACAAGGACGTGGGGTGGGAATTTTTGTTTCCCCCACGAACCCACTAATCCCTCTCTCCCCCTCTAATTTCGCCTCTTACCTAATTTCTCTGATAAAAAATGGGAAATTTGATCAGATCAATCCGTTGGGGCCCGGAGGAGAATCTTCGCTAGTGAAGCAGGGAAAACGTCCTTGTACTGCGGGATTCTCGTCGGGTGGAGCTGATTTTTTGTCGCCTGTGACCGAGGCTTCTTTCGTTTTTTTTTAAGATGCATTAGGAGATTGAGTCCCTAGATTTATTTTAACTTTTCAAATTGATCTATACTTAAATGAAAATTTAGAAAGTTGTAAGTTATTCCTTGGATTTTAGAGTGGTTTCCGATTTAGTCCGTCATAACCTAATTTTTTTTCAAAATCACTAAAAATAGCAAAACAAAATAAAATCAAATAAAATCAAAATGAAATAAAATAAAATCAAATCAAAATGAAATAAAATTAAAGTGGGGAAACATAATATTGCATTGCAAAAAATACGAAGGACAAAAGAAACTATAAAAGGGGGGAAGGTTTAGACAAGAGACACACTCAGATACACGTACAAGCACCGAGAGAAGAGACAGAAAAACAAAGGCTTCGTCGTTCAAGGTAGTGTCTCTTCTCGATTTTCTCGGTAGAAATTGCATCAGGTCATATCCCAGCCGGCCGAGCTTTCTTCGACGCGACAGTAAACTTCAGATTATTCTTCAGCGACGTCAGATAGATCCCCCTCCATCAAGACGTTTTCAGTACCCGGTAGCTTCTTTCCTTTGTTTCCGATTGATTCTATGAATTTATCTTCTTTTTGATTCATTATGTATTTTTTCAATCCGCAATTGGTGTTTCGCCCCTAAAACCACCAAAGTTCCAGACCGTCAGTGATAACTCTACGAAAGTAGAGTTAAATGATCACATTTGTGCCTTGATTTGAGTTAGTTCCGTCGTTTTAAGTGTTTAGATCGGATGTTTCAAGCTGAATTGTGTTACCTCACGTTCGTTATTGTTCGTGTAGGGAATTGAAGATGAAATGAGGAACAACGAAGAGAGGAAGGAAGAGTTGTGAGAAGGAAGCGAGGAGTGCGACCACAGAGACCTCCGCAGCTGCGGAGAGTCTTGACGCAGCTGCGGGCAAGAGGAGTTCGCATCCACAGAGACTTTCGCAGCTGCGGAAGATTTCCTCGCAGCTGCGAAGAAGCCAAATGGAGCACACCACAGAGACTTCCGCAGCTGCGGAAGATTTCCTCGCAGCTGCGGCAGAACCAGAAGATCTCCTTCCCTCCGAATTCTTAGATTCTCTCTTTATTTCTATTTAGGTCCTTTAATTTATTGCCTAGTATAAATACTCAAACTTAAGGTTTACTAGGGTTAGAGGGTGGTGGGAATTGGTTTTTCTTTGACGGCAAAAAGCTCGTGACAGGAGATTGGTGCCGGCGGAGAATTACAAAATTCTTTTCCCTTTTTCCTTTAGATTTCAATTATGCTTTCATCTTTGATCTGGCTTTCGTGTTGCATCGCTATGAACTAATTTCTTTGTTCTAGGACGACGATGGAACCTCGTGTTCTTTTGTAATTGTTGAACCTTTCTTTATTATGATTTGAATTTCCATCGGTTGTTTATCCAATCCCGTGTTTAATGCGTATTAGCAGCCTGATCAACTGTTGATATTGATTTGATCACCTAGGGAGACTCGAGAGAGTAGCCTAGGTCAGATCGGGATTAGGATAACCTAAGGAACCTTCGAGTCGAGAGACCGGGTTTTAGTGTGAGAGTAGAAATACCGTGCACCTTGGGTAATCAAAGTAGGGTTAAATCGTAAAGGGCCTCCACTAGTTCTTTGCCTAGACATAGAGTAGAGAATTTGATACATGGGGGTACGTTCCCGGATATCCGAGAGGGTTATGGGGAGAGATTAGCATCCTACAGTTAACAACCGGTGAAACTCAATAGTAATAAGAAGAGGGGATATGAGAGCATAAGTCACGTGGGGAAATCAGTAGTCCTAGATCTTTCATTTTTATTGGTAATTCGATTCACTTTGCTGTTAGTTTAACTTCTCATCACTTGATTTGTTCACTTGACCTTGAATTTGGTTATCGAATTTGACGTTACAAGACCTAATTGATACTGATTCTCTGTGGGATCGACCCTTGCTTGCCCTTACTGCTTAGTCTGTGTGAACAAGGATTTATTTTTGTTGCGTTGACGACGCGCATCAAATTTTGGCGCCGTTGCCGGGGAACCAGTTTTCGTTTAGTTGTCTTTTACCTCTATTTTCGATAACTGTTTGACGTTCAAGTTTTTGTTTTCCTTTATATTATATTTGAGTTTATGCTACGGAGTCAAGGAGCTAATTTGACTCCAGTGGACCCAGAAATCGAGCGCACCTTTCGGCAGAGGTTGAGAGCACAGCGAGCAGCTATGGCCGACGAGGTCAACAGAAATCAGATCGACGGAAACCTAGTCCCAGATGTCGATAACAGGCCGATGATGGACTTCACATCGGCCAGAACTTACGCTCACCGGTCATGCATAGCACCACCGCCCATCGCAGCTCGTGATTATGAGATCAAGACATCGGTGATGCAGATGATTCAGAATACAGTCCAATTCAGAGGAACGCCGATGGAGGATCCGCACGAGCATCTGAGTAAGTTTCTCAGCGTATGCGACACTTTCAGGCAGAACGGAGTGTCCCAAGATGCAGTCAGGCTGAAGCTGTTCACATTCTCCCTAAAGGACAAGGCCTGGGCGTGGTTCAATTCACTCCCAGTGAATTCAATATCGACTTGGGCACAGATGGAGGAGGCCTTCCTGGATCAGTATTATCCGCCCTCGAAGATATCTCAGATGAGGAACGAGATTACCACGTTCCGACAGGACAGCGATGAAACTTTCGTGGAGGCATGGGAGCGATTCAAGAATCTGCTGATACAGTGCCCATATCATGATATGCCTGGATGGAGACAGCTTGAGGCATTCTATAATGGACTCACGGACTCGTCCAGGAAGGACGTAAATTTGGCATCTGGAGGATCCTTCTTGAGGAAGTCCTATGTGGAAGGACTGGAGCTCCTTGAGACGATGAGGAAGACTTGTCTGCCGAACCAGTATTCGGATCGGATGAACAGAAGGAAGCCGCAGGGTGTCTTTGAATTGGATACCTTAACCTCAATTCAGGCACAACTGGCCGCTCTCACTAAGAAATTTGAGGCAGCGAACGTTAGTTCGGTTCAGAGCAACCAGCAGGGTTGTCAGATTTGCGGAGTAGCACATCTTACAGATCAGTGCACCATGAGCATGGAGGAAGCCAACTTTGTTGGAAACCAGTGCAACAACCCGTACTCGAATACGTATAATCCAGGGTGGAGGAATCACCCGAACTTTTCTTGGAGAGCACAGGCACCTCCGCCTGGTATGTCTAGACCACCAGCACCAGCTCCTCAGTATCAGCAAGCACAAGCGGAAGCCTCGGAAAAGAAGCCGAGCCTCGAAGAGATGATGCTCAAGTACATGGCGAATCAAGACACCTTGATGAAGAACCAAGCAGCGTCGATTCGGAACCTGGAGAACCAGGTTAGCCAGCTGGCTCAGGCGGTGAATTCGAGAGCCTATGGGACTCTCCCGAGCAATACAGAAACCAATCCAAGGGAGCAAGCCAAAGCCGTGACTCTAAGGAACGGCCGGTCACTTGAGGCAGAGGAAGCCGAAGCTAAGAAGGAGAGCAGTGGATCCAGTCCAGTGGAGGCAACTAGTAAGAAATCTCCGACTAGTCCATTAAATTTTAACTTGGACTTGCCACAGGACAAAGGGAAGAAAAAGATGGAGGAAGAGAGAAAGAAATCGGAAATCGACATCTCGAAGCTTCCGTTCCTATAGAGAGCCCGAAAACAAAACGAGGATGCTCAATTTCGTAAGTTCCTCGATGTATTTAAAAAGCTACACATTAATATCCCTTTTGCAGAAGCTTTGGAGCAGATGCCTAGTTACATCAAGTTCATGAAGGACGTACTCTCGAAGAAACGGAGGTTGGGCGATTTTGAGACAGTTATACTTACCGAGGAGTGTAGCGCCATCATCCAGAAGAAGATACCACCGAAGCTCAAGGACCCAGGTAGCTTCACGATCCCGTGCACAATTGGAACGGCATTCTCAGGTAAGGCTCTTTGTGACCTTGGGGCAAGCATAAATCTGATGCCGTTTTCGGTGTATAAAGAGCTAGGTTTGGGGGAGGTAAGACCTACATCTGTGTCCCTTCAGTTAGCCGATAGATCCATTACGTACCCGAAAGGGATTATTGAGGATGTTCTTGTTAAAGTAGATAAATTTATTTTTCCGGCTGACTTTCTGGTGTTAGACTTTGAGGAGGACAAGGAGATTCCTATCATCCTTGGTCGTCCGTTTTTAGCCACAGGAAGGGCATTGATCGATGTGCAGAAGGGAGAGTTGACAATCCGTGTCAACGATCAGGAAGTCATATTTAACGTTTATAAATCTGTTAAATGGCCTTCTGAAAATTCTGATTGTTTCCGGATGGACATTGTTGATAGGTGCACTTCCAAGTTTTCCCCTCTTGGTGATGAAGGTATCTCAGAAGATGAAGGAGAGAAGACCGACCCCGATTGTGACACCCAGGAAGCCCTAGCGTTATTCACGCGAAGGATTCAACAATTTGACACGTTAGAGCGGCCACTGAACCCGATGCTACCTTCAATTGAGGAACCCCCACTTTAGAGCTCAAGCAACTCTCGGATCATCTCAGGTATGCGTACCTCGGACCATCAAATACTTTACCTGTAATTATTTCTGCCAATCTTACAGGAGAAGAGGAGGAGGAATTGCTTAGGATCCTCAAGGCACACAAGAAGGCATTGGGATGGACTATAGCGGATATTCGAGGAATCAGTCCGTCGGTATGTATGCACAAGATTTTGCTTGAGGATGATCATAAGGTCTCAGTTGAGGCTCAGAGGCGACTCAACCCGAACATGAAGGAAGTGGTGAAGAAAGAGATCATCAAGTGGCTAGATGCAGGTATTATTTACCCGATCTCTGGCAGTTCTTGGGTTAGCCCTGTGCAGTGCGTCCCGAAGAAAGGAGGGATGACGGTGGTCAAGAACGAGAAGAATGAGTTGATTCCGACTCGTACGGTAACCGGGTGGAGAGTTTGCATGGATTACCGCAAACTGAACAAGGCCACCAGGAAAGACCATTTTCCTCTACCCTTTATTGATCAGATGCTTGATCGATTGGCGGGTAAGGATTTCTATTGCTTCTTGGACGGATACTCCGGGTACAATCAAATTTTGATTGCTCCGAAGGACCAAGAAAAGACAACGTTCACATGCCCATTCGGTACCTTTGCGTTTCGCCGCATGCCATTTGGATTGTGTAATGCACCTGCGACTTTTCAACGATGCATGATGGCCATATTCTCTGATATGATTGAAAATGGTTTGGAGGTCTTCATGGATGATTTTTCTGTTTTTGGTGCATCGTATGCGGATTGCCTGTCGAACCTCACTAAGGTTCTAAAACGTTGTGAGGATGCTAACCTAATCCTGAACTGGGAGAAATGCCAGTTTATGGTTCGTGATGGCATTGTTTTAGGTCACCGGATCTCCAGCAAGGGCATTGAAGTAGACAGGGCAAAGATAGAGACGATTGAGAAGTTACCCCCACCCTCTTCAGTGAAAGGGATTCGGAGCTTCCTCGGACATGCTGGTTTCTACCGAAGGTTCATCAAGGATTTCTCCAAGATCACTAAGCCACTGTGCAATTTGTTGGAGAAGGATGTTCCCTTTGTATTCGATGCTGAGTGCCTTTCTGCCTTTACTGAACTTAAGAAGAGGTTAGTATCTGCTCCCATAGTCATAGCACCTGATTGGAATTTGCCCTTTGAGTTGATGTGTGATGCTAGCGACTATGCAGTAGGAGCCGCATTGGGCCAGAGGGTAGATAAGATTTTTCGGGTTATATACTATGCCAGCAGGACCTTAGATGATGCCCAGGTTAATTACACCACGACTGAGAAAGAATTATTAGCCGTCGTGTTTGCATTTGATAAATTTCGCAGTTATCTGGTGGGATCTAAGATAATAGTGTTTACGGATCACTCAGCGATCAAATACTTGATTGAGAAAAAGGACGCTAAGCCTAGGCTGATTCGTTGGGTGTTATTAATAAAAGAATTTGACTTAGAGATCCGAGATAGGAAAGGGACTGAAAATCAGATAGCAGATCACTTGTCTAGGTTAGAAAATGAAAATGTGATTCGAGACAAGGTTTGCATCAATGAGTTCTTTCCTGATGAGTGTTTGCTGTCTGCTGATGTGAGCGTGCCTTGGTATGCTGATTTTGTAAACTTCATTGTGTCGGAATTTATTCCTGAGGATTTCAATGCACACAAGCGGAAACGGTTTCTTCATGACATTCGTCATTACTTTTGGGACGAACCATTTCTGTTTAAAAAGTGTGCAGATCAGGTGATCAGGAGATGTGTGCCGGAATCTGAAATCATGGACATACTAGCCCATTGCCACGCATCCCCCTACGGAGGACACTTTGGAGGAGATAGAACAGCCGCAAAAGTTCTCCAGTCAGGTTTCTACTGGCCGACTATTTTTAAGGATGCCTATCAGTTTGTTCTTCATTGTGATAGGTGCCAAAGAACAGGGAACATATCACGGAGAAACGAAATGCCTCTGCAGAACATCCTCGAGGTTGAACTTTTTGATGTTTGGGGCATCGACTTCATGGGACCCTTCATCCCATCGAACGGTAACAAGTACATCCTCGTAGCAGTAGATTACGTTTCCAAGTGGGTGGAAGCAATTGCTTCCCCCACTAATGAGGCTAAAGTGGTTGTCAAGTTTGTGCAGAAACAGATTTTCACTAGGTTCGGTGTTCCACGCGCTATCATTAGTGACGAGGGTACACATTTCATCAATCGTCAGTTTAATGCACTGTTGAGCAAATATGGCGTGAAGCACAAGGTGGCCACGGCATATCACCCACAGACCAGCGGACAGGCGGAAATTTCCAACCGTGAAGTGAAGCGCATCCTTGAGAAGTCGGTAAGTACAACACGAAAGGATTGGTCGTTAAAACTTGATGATGCTTTGTGGGCGTACAGGACAGCGTACAAAACACCGATCGGGATGTCTCCATATCGACTTGTCTTTGGCAAGGCTTGTCACCTCCCAGTGGAACTCGAGCACAAGGCATACTAGGCACTAAAGCACCTGAATTTCGATGCAACCCGATCAGGTGAGGCTCGCCTTTTGCAGATGAACGAGTTGGAGGAGCTTCGTCATCGGGCATACGAGAATGCATCTATCTACAAGGAGAAGACGAAAAAATGGCATGATAGCCGCATCCTTAACAGGACATTTATGCCAGGTGAGTATGTACTACTTTTCAACTCACGTTTGCGGTTATTTCCAGGCAAATTGAAGTCGAGATGGTCCGGACCGTTCAAAGTGGTCAGAACGTTTCCTCATGGCGCTGTAGAGTTGCAGTCGAATGATTCGGAGACCACATTCAAGGTCAACGGCCAACGCCTCAAGCACTATCATGGAGAGCCACTTGAGCGAGGAACTACTTCCACGCGACTCCAAGACGCGTAAAATCGTGCGAAAGTCGAGCCATCGACTCTAAACTAAGGCGCTTCTTGGGAGGCAACCCAAGTCTTTTAATTTTATTCCCGATATTTAGTTATTTTTAATCTTTTATTTGTTTTTGTTAGTAGATCAAGAAGCATGTCCATGAAAATGACGGAAAAAGAAAATGAGGTAGCATCCACAGTAAGGTCCGCAGCTGCGGAGAAGTAGATCGCAGCTGCGGAGGAACGGAAGGCAGTAAGTTTCGCAGCTGCGAGGAAATCTCTCGCAGCTGCGGAAGGCGCATACACCTGCGACCCTCAGAGAGTCTCGCAGCTGCGGAGGGAATTCTCGCAGCTGCGAGAGACATGTAACCTGCTACCCTCAGAGAGTCTCGCAGCTGCGGAGGGATGTCTCGCAGCTGCGAGAGGACGAAATTTCAAACAGATTAAAAGGGGGCGAACCTAAACCCTAATTCATTTCTCCCTCATTTCTCAGGACGCAGCTGCGGCGGCTACTCCTCTCCACTCGCCGGCTACTCACGCATCGACCTCCGACGCCCGCCTCCTTTCCTGTGCGACCACCCGCTGCAGATCCGCTCTCCGGTGCCATCCGCCAACCACCCAACCAACCTCGCCGCCACCTTCCTGCCGTTGGTCGACCACACTCTCCCATAGCGGCGATAATCAGGAAAGTTTCCCATCCCTTAGTCCTATCGGTGATTTGTATGCGGCTACGTCGTGGTTCACCCGGTGATTCAATAGTTGCCTTAGCTCTTAGAATAGCGTAGTTACCGATGGCGCCCAAGCAACGCACTACGACCGGTGCTTCTAGTTCTAGGCAAAGGAGAGGGAAGGAAACGACATGGAAAGATAAGGCCGTTGTGAATGAATCGTCGGCGGCGTACCAACGGTCCATGAAACGACCGCTGATCGCCGAGCGGGTATTCGATACCATGCACCCCGATTTGGTTGAATACCGGGCGCGTTTAGAACGTCTGGGGTGGCTTCGTTTTAGTACAGCGATAAAACGGGGCGTTGTCCCGGTGGTCAGGGAGTTTTATGCAAACGTGCATACCCTGGATAGGGATAGGCAGAGTATTCGAGTTCGGGACAAGGAGGTTAAGTTTGGTGCATCAGTGATTTCCACATTTTATGGCCTCCCTGTTTACAACACTGAGGCATATTTCGATTATCTTAATAATCTTTTTGATAGTAACGCAGTTATTGCGAGAATTGCTAACCCAGGATCCCAATGGAAATTGACAAGAAGCCGGGACCCCCTCAGACTCCACGGCAGCAATTTGACCACCGAAGCACGCGTATGGGCCTTATTTGTAGCCGCCCGGCTCATCCCCAGCAAAAACACGAGCGAGATCACCAGGGATCGAGCGGCGCTCATCTACTGTATCATGGAGGAGATGCCTATTGATTTGGGCAGGCTGCTGAATTGGATGATCCACCGTTGTTTGGACGACGCACGAGGTTTGTGGTTCCCTTGTCTTATTTCTGAATTATGTATCAAAGCAGGTGTGCAGTTTGACAGGACGGAGGAGCTTTGTCCCCCGGGCCAGCCTTTAGACCATCAATCGCTGGACAAGATTAGCGCAAGGCAGGGGAGCGCCTCCTCTCGCCCTCGTCCAACCGCTGCGAGCGCTATGCCCTCCGAGCAAGAACGGTGGGCCCAGATGCAGGAGTTCATGCAGCAAACCAGGGACGCTCAGCAGCAAACTAGAGCCTTCCAGCAGTACACCATGGAATTCATCCGACATCAGATGGAGTACAACCGTCAGGCCGCGCCATCCTTTGGAGTAGACTTCAACGCGTTGCATCAACCAGTCTACCACCCACCGGGATTGGATCGACCCATGGGATGGAGTGATGCTGCTATGGAAGATGCAGAAACCAGCCCGGCGGAGGATGAAGATGTTGACTCCGACTCGGAGTCCGATTAGCCTACCATCTGGGAGAAGATCCTGAGTTCAACCGGACATGTGCCAGGTTGTATCTATCTTAGCTTTATTTTTCATCTATCTCATGCATTGTTGGAGATAAAGTCTGCCACGAGGTCGTGTCAGGATTCAGGTTTGGGGGTGTTGACGTTATCCTTTATGATATGATTGCTTTTGCTTGTTATTTCTGTCAGCTTGATCATGCTTCTGAGTCTATCTTTCGTTTTGTTTTTGTTATTTTCTTTGAGTCGATGCCCCTCAATTAAACCTTAGGATTTCGAATTAGAAGTGTCGGATTCTAGGATGATGATTTAGGGTCGCACATTTAAGGCAGAGGAGGAATTAGTTCTAATAAGCATGCCTAATTTCTTGGACAGAATAATCTATGTTGTTCCTGATAGGAAGCTAACTAAGCAGCGTCAGCTCTACAGTCTCTTTAAAAGCATAGTCATTAAGGAAAAGTATAGGCACTCGACTCATCATTTGGAGACGAAATTCAGGTTAAAATGTAAAAGAGAAAAAGAGCAAGAAAAGAAAACGGTTGCCAAGTTCTGAGCACCACTATTCAAGCTAGAAAAGAGTAAAAAGTAAAAGAGAAAAAAAAAATTGATTTTGAGCTTGAATATGTGCTTGTGGTGTGAGTCTTCCTTGCGGCTCGAGTTCTCGTCCGAGGGGTGCTTTATCACCTAGTGCCTTGGTCCGTTTGGACCGGGAGTCACTGACTGAGAACTTGTTACACGAGCGTTTGCGGGAATTGATGAGCATTTAGAGTCGTGTAACTAAATGAAAAGAGAAAAATGAGATGAAAAGAAAGACCTCGAATTAGTTGAGAAGGTGAGGAGAGTTGAGTCTAGAAAAGTACTTGATGGCTATGAAAGATTTGAGAATGTGGGGTTGACAACGCGAGGTGTGCAAATTGAGGGAACAAGTTTTATAAGAACTACAAAACCCGTGTATGCTAGACTTGAACGAAGTCTACCTCTAAGATAGGTGTGCGGCCTTAGATGAGAGTTGTTAACGACAATTCGAGTTCGGAAGACTTGGGTGAGACTGGGGAGCATCAATTGTGATTTGTTTATTTTGTTTGGTTACATTTTCGTTTTGTTTAGGTTTTGTTTTGCTCGAGGACTAGCAAAAGATAGGTTTGGGGGTGTGATAACTCTACGAAAGTAGAGTTAAATGATCACATTTGTGCCTTGATTTGAGTTAGTTCCGTCGTTTTAAGTGTTTAGATCGGATGTTTCAAGCTGAATTGTGTTACCTCACGTTCGTTATCGTTCGTGTAGGGAATTGAAGATGAAATGAGGAACAACGAAGAGAGGAAGGAAGAGTTGTGAGAAGGAAGCGAGGAGTGCGACCACAGAGACCTCTGCAGCTGCGGAGAGTCTTGACGCAGCTGCGGGCAAGAGGAGTTCGCAACCACAGAGACTTTCGCAGCTGCGGAAGATTTCCTCGCAGCTGCGAAGAAGCCAAATGGAGCACACCACAGAGACTTCCGCAGCTGCGGAAAATTTCCTCGCAGCTGCGGCAGAACCAGAAGATCTCCTTCCCTCCGAATTCTTAGATTCTCTCTTTATTTCTATTTAGGTCCTTTAATTTATTGCCTAGTATAAATACTCAAACTTAAGGTTTACTAGGGTTAGAGGGTGGTGGGAATTGGTTTTTCTTTGACGGCAAAAAGCTCGTGACAGGAGATTGGTGCCGGTGGAGAATTGCAAAATTCTTTTCCCTTTTTCTTTTAGATTTCAATTATGCTTTCATCTTTGAACTGGCTTTCGTGTTGCATCGCTATGAACTAATTTCTTTGTTCTAGGACGACGATGGAACCTCGTGTTCTTTTGTAATTGTTGAACCTTTCTTTATTATGATTTGAATTTCCATCGGTTGTTTATCCAATCCCGTGTTTAATGCGTATTAGCAGCCTGATCAACTGTTGATATTGATTTGATCACCTAGGGAGACTCGAGAGAGTAGCCTAGGTCAGATCGGGATTAGGATAACCTAAGGAACCTTCGAGTCGAGAGACCGGGTTTTAGTGTGAGAGTAGAAATACCGTGCACCTTGGGTAATCAAAGTAGGGTTAAATCGTAAAGGGCCTCCACTAGTTCTTTGCCTAGACATAGAGTAGAGAATTTGATACATGGGGGTACGTTCCCGGATATCCGAGAGGGTTATGGGGAGAGATTAGCATCCTACAGTTAACAACCGGTGAAACTCAATAGTAATAAGAAGAGGGGATATGAGAGCATAAGTCACGTGGGGAAATCAGTAGTCCTAGATCTTTCATTTTTATTGGTAATTCGATTCACTTTGCTGTTAGTTTAACTTCTCATCACTTGATTTGTTCACTTGACCTTGAATTTGGTTATCGAATTTGACGTTACAAGACCTAATTGATACTGATTCTCTGTGGGATCGACCCTTGCTTGCCCTTACTGCTTAGTCTGTGTGAACAAGGATTTATTTTTGTTGCGTTGACGACGCGCATCAGTCAGCAACCCCTTTGAGGACTCAGGCTGGTGGGTAGTGGCAAGTTCAAGTTCTCCATGAACTTGGCCACGTTCGGCAATTCGGTGAACATATCAACCGGCTTAATCAACGTGACTGCGGGCAACACCATTTATTCAGAAAAATCAGCTCGCGGTCTACCAGGTCAACAAGTGCTGCTCCTCATGAAAATCTTCGGACCGCAACTGTCCGCACCCGCAGCATCTCCCATGAAGGAGCCGAAGAAGAAGCCAGCGGTCGTCCTCGCCCCGTCGGCCGAATCCGTTCTGGTCACCGTCGTCCCCCACATCTAGAAGCAGTGTGGAAATCAAGCACCGCATCCCGGCGACCAGCCACCGGCCTACATTACGAGACTCCTTCCAGATCAGGCTCCCCACCATCCTGGAGTATCAACCTTTGCAGGACACCTCAGGATGATACCTCAGCTCCCGCAGCAACGAGCCTCGCACCAGCAGCAGTGACAACCATGGCCACAGCAAATACTAGAGGTCGCAGTTTCATTCCAGTCTATGCTTCGCAGATATATATCAAGAGCACAGTAGACCCATGCCGTCCTTAGCCGTCTCCTGGACGTGGCAGCGATGAAGACGTCTGTTCCAGCGAAACAACGGCCTCTCTGTTGTGCACCATATCTGTGGATGGCAACACCAGCAGCGCCTCGTCCTTTTGACAGCAGACACCAAGTCTCGACAACCACAATGGCCAAACCTGTCTACTCCCAGCACCATACCCAGCGGAATTGACTAGGAGCCCAAGGCACTCCCAACTTCGACAACCACGACGCCCAGGGCGTGTCCCCGCCTCTCGTTGTCATCAGCTGCCTCAACGCACTTCCAGGATCCTCCCTCTCGGCTTACCCATCTAGGGCATCGACACCGAGTCTCAACTACCCAGCCGACCTCCCTCTGCCACGTGGTGAACCCCATACGTCGAAGCTCCATAATCGGCCTGGTTCAGATCCCAAATCCTCCCCCTACGGGTCATACGACGTCAGCGGGTCTCTTCCCGGGAGGCCGGCCCTCTTCTCTCCTAATCGGTGCACGCTCACATTTAGGTCAGATCTGGCGACGCTCCGCTCGGTTTGCCTTGTCATGGCTTGATCCAAGCATGTTGATGCTCTCGTTTCGCTTGCATCTGACCAAACCCCGGCGAATCCACGCCATAGATTGTCACTCACGGTGTCACGAACCCAAAGACGCTCAACCCCCAGCAAACAGAGTTCTCCTTGGTTAGTCTCGTCTCACCTCTATAATTCTTTTTGTTTTAATTATGTTAAATTGAAACGTGGGTTGGCTTTGCTTTGTTCCGTCTCTAATTTTACTTAGTTTATCGATTTTAACAATTGTATTAACTGTGGGTAGAATTCATCAAGTCTCAACTCAATTTTTATTTTATTTTATTATTATTATTATTTTATCAATTAAAAAAAAACATCTTTTAGCTGCTTTGGGACGTGTTGTCATTTCTTTTCATTTCTTTATTTGTTTTAGATTTTAATTTAGTTCCCCACATGACGTTTATAATCTGTTGTGTCTTGTCTTTCTAATTAAAGATCATTTTAATTATTTCTTCCATACTTTCAAAATTTATTAAAAAATGTTTTCAACTTTATTTTATTTCTTCTCAATTGATTTATAACACAATGTGGTTTTAATCGTTACGGGTCGGTAATTATAGTTGCATGTATGGAGGTTTATTGCAAGTTCTCTTCCATTGAAATAACTCCTACAATGTTATAATTAATCCTGTTTCAAACCATATTCGAACAATTTACTTTGTTTATTCGATATTTATGCATGTACCTTGGGGGGAATGCCCTGCGGACAACCAAGACACGCACCCCATTCAACGTATTCAAGATAACGAAGTATTCGAGGGATTATTTGGATTCTCGAAGATCAAGACCCTCTGAAGACGGCTTCGCACTCACCAACGTTACGGCATCAACGGCTCACCAGGTTCGCCGTAAACCTATTCTAAAAACGGCACCGTGAGGTACAAACGCTAACGGGGGCGTTCTATATAGAACAAGAAATGGTACAAACACCCGGTTCTCCCCTTGAATTTATTTTTGGCTTAGAAACTGTTAAGGGCATTAATGAATCCATGCTGCCTGCATTTTTGCCCGAAAAATCAATTTTTAAGAAGAAGTATTTTGTAAAAAATGATTCACATAGATTTTTAGCATATTGGGCTCGTGATTATTTTTAACAATTTCTTTTTTTCTAAAACCGAGCTCAATAAAATCGGACATCGAAAACATACGATAAAAGCCTCCCTTTTCTTTTGATGCATGCGATTTAGTAATCCCTAATTCTCGAACCATAACGAATCTCTACAGTTTTTCTAACTTGAACTTAAAATAAGTTAGTGGCGACTCCTTCACATTTTCAAAATTCGAAGCCTTATCGTCAAGGGAGGATATCCATTTTAGATGGAACCGAAAACGGGATCACCCGCGACATAGTCCAAATCAAAATTAAACTAAAAGAAAGTCGTAAAAATGCTTAAAAATTCATGAAATGTTTAAAAGTGACATTGTCGCTTAATGAAAATGCAACTAAGTTATTAGTTTTATGACTAATTCTTAATTCGAAATCAATTACCTAATCATGTTTAGGGATGATAAGCATTAATCAACGTGTTCAACGATTTTTTGTGAAACCGACAGCATGTTCGATAATCTTTAAAATTTAAAGAGCACCGTCAGTTAAGGTTAATCTTAATCTAATCACATGTGGAGTGTTTTGGGTTAACGACCAATTTGGGGGATCAACACACGTGAATTTCGTGCTTTGCCCCAAGTGGGCCAAAACAACGAAGCCCAGAAAGGTGATACTCGAGAAGCCGCTCGAGTATTGGGAAGCGCCCTGCTCGAGAAACTGCTCTCGAGAGTGCTCGATAATAGGCTGCTCGAGAAGTAGCTGCCGAGCTCGAGAGTTGGGATCAACCATGCTCGAAAGCCTCGCTATCAACCTTGCTTCAAGAGCCTCACTGAGTCACGATCTAAGAGCACTCTCAAACACACAACTAAGCCACGATCAAGGAAGATGACACATGGTAAGCTCGGATGGGATGATTGACATACGCTGCGCATGCCTCCTACAAAATAGGAGGATGGGATGATTGACATACGCTCGGATGGGATGATTGACACGTGGTAGGCTCGGATTGACGATCAAATCCCGCCTTTGTCCCACCACTAGGGTGAGCCTCAGGCCCTTAGTGTCCATACCTGTCACCAGCTTCGACCTCCTCCGTTCCACAAGGTGAATTCTACGAAAGGAGTTCGCCTCGACCGCCTCTCGTCCACCCCTTACTGTCGCGAAGCATCACCAGGCCTTTCTTGTTGTTTTCTCGTTCGAGTCATGTCTGTAAGTGTAACGCTGTAAGCTCGGTATTGTCGCATTAAATTCCGATATTGTTGTTTACTTGTTATATTTATATTCATTCACTTCGCGGTGCACAACACCAAATGCTGTAAATTCAGTACTATTGTATTGAGTTTACTTTCACTTTAACGGTAACCACATTTCACTGTAAAATTCGACACGTGTTGCTGGGAACAACATTTTCCGCGCCAACACGTTTTTACCAGAGATTTTAACGATCCACCTGTTGAAGTGGACACAGAGAGGATACCTCATAGGGACAAAGCTCCAGAAGATACTGCTATGCCTAATGTAAGCAAATGCCTTTCTTTCTGCAGTTCGGGTCCGCATATTTCTTTGTTCCGACATTTGTTTCTTTTATGCAGGAGCTAAGCTGCAGACCCTATCGAGGATGTTATTGATGAAGTCCCCACAGACACTAATTCTGTCTCGGAGGGCACAGAAAAGGTGGTTTCTGAGGGTCCATTGAACGATAATGATTGAGGACGAATTCAAAGACTCACCCTCGGGAAGAAAAGTGGGCACATAGAGATCATCCTGATCACTGTCCAAGATGGCCATATTTCCCCGTAATTCGGACCAAGTCATGACCCAATAAACTTGAAAAAGATTGGATGCAGCGACCTGACTATTCTCAGAAAAATAAAATTCAACTGGATGTACAGTAGTTCGAGCTTGTATTTGTGTGACATGCTTGAACCCTACAGCCGCAGTCTTCTCACGCATAAAAGTGTTGTACGACTTAGAAAAGGGAACACTCACGTCCTGAAAGAAACCAAGCTGTCTAGCGCACAACTGCGGGTTGTACATCTCGAACACAAATTTGTCCCCGGACAAACACCCACAAGATCTCGAGGGGTTAGAACATTGTCCCAATAGGACCCTTCAATGAGGTTCTCTCGAGCAGCATAGAGCTTGTTAGGTGGGTACGGTTTCCATACTTGTTCCCTTTAAGGGTCGGCCAGTTTTCGCATCAAGGCAGTAATGGTCATGGAAGACCAATTACTCGAGTCGCTACAGGCATGACGGGCGATCTCGAGTCCAAAACTTTCACCGCCCTGAATCACTGATATGTTAAAGGAAAACACTTGGGAAAACCAGATAAGCGCCTACAAGTGCAACAGCCACATTGGACTCCCAGATGGGTGATGTGGAAAACCCTTATCCTTAGTCACAGAGGAGGCAGCTCGAAGGCTCCTATATAATAGTTGAAGGAAACGCGCAAAAGCCACAGTATCATCAATCTGAACTAAGAAGTTACTAATCTAAGACATGTAAATGACGGTCTGTTTCCCTGAACAGCAGAAGACGTACTTGCTGAGCCATTCGAGGAAGACATCAAATTCGTGCTCCTCTTGTCATAGAGCAGTTATATTCCTCGCCTCATGAAACATTTCCATATGAGCACTGACTGTCTTACGGATTTTATGCTCCCTATTCTAAAACTGATCTCCTTCTACTTTGTGAAGACGTACAGTAACACCCGAAGTAGAACAACCAGTCAGTAAGCATACATCTTCAATGGTTACGGTCATGGGCTACCCGAAAAGGAAGAAAACATTCAATCTTGAATTCCAAAAGGGGATCAAACTAGAACAGACTTTAAGATCACTACATTTCATTTTCCTCGAGAGAGGCATCAAGTCCCTCAAGCCCAAACGGCGTAGTTTCTGGTCCAAGTTCTCCTCCCACAAACTGAAGTATTGCTCAATAGTAGCATCAGTTGGGGGAAAATCAACATGCTCCTTTGCCTTAAGCCATGAAACTGGAGCACAGAAGTCGGGAAGACATACCGGGATGGGTGATGAGGTTAAAAGGTACGTTTGAGGGATGTCGTGATCCTTGAAGGCGGATGATGGAAGTAAAGGACCCGGAGCCAAAACAGGCGATTCATAACCCGGGATGGCGATAACCACTCCTTGGTTAGCAAGCCCATAGTATCGGCCGAAGCGAACATGGTCAGATTCCTTCCGAGGAACCATTGCTCGCAAACTGTACTCCGATGGAGGGAAATGTGCTATTCTGTGAAGAGGAATGGCAGGAGACGCAGTTCAGATGCGAAAAGGATTGAACTTGTGCGAAGAAACGACTTCAAAAGTCGAAAAGAGACGAGGGTTTTGAAGGAACACGAAACGGTTGGTTTTCCAAGCTTGATGAATGAAAAGAGCAGGAAAAGACACTTACTCGACAAGATTCGTAATAAAACGCGACCGTTTCGAGATAAACATAAATTCCCACATTATGTTTAACACTATCTTTTACGGTGTCTCCTCTGATCCACCCCGTCTCTTTTTTTTTTGCTTCTGTTCTAGTGTGTCCGCAAATGTCATCGTCGCCAGAAGGTTATGTGCTTGTTATAGTGCCACCCTTTTCACTTAAACTGCATTGTCGTAGTTGTTGGCGACTGCGCTTTACACCCATGTCAGCAGCGGAGGCAGGATTTGACGAGTTGTGCGCTGGTCTCTATATTGGACTCGAGGAGATTAAGCGAGAGAGTGAAGAAATTAGGAAAGATCTCTTGGATTTAAGGAGACGCAGGGAGAAAGCAAGGATGAGGAAGGAGATGATGTTTGAGAGGGAGATGATGCTACGAGATGCTAGAACTGATGATATCGGGGGATGGATTAGGTTTCCAGATCTGGTGTATCTCGAGATGGCGGGCACTTTGATGTTTCGACAATGCATCGGCCGCTAGATAATTGTGCTTCCGATATTAATCCTCTGATGTCGGATAAGGATCGAATGATAGTGCTGGTTAGTGTTCTTCTTTAATCTGTTCACTTGTGCTTGCTGATTTTGCCTCCGAACGAGACAGCTTGTAGGTAATAACTAAAAGGTTTCCTCTATGTTGATCAGTGATAGTTGAGTTTCTCTGAGTTACCAAGTCGAGGATGTAGCAGGAGGCCTCTTCGCATCACCAATGCTCGTTGTTTGATCCGGAAGTGACCGCTGGACAAGCCGGATTCGAGCACGTTAGAAATCTTTGGCTCTATAAGCAACTAATTCGGAGGTTTGTGGTTGTCGTATGAAAAAAGAGGGGGAATACAATGGAACGACACCCTAAGCAGAAGCACTTACGAATGTCATCGTCGATGCCTTAGGAGATAACAAGATCGCAGGAGCACAAGATCGGAAGACCGCTGGAATGCTTGAACTTGCCAATTCCTTTCCATGTCTTAAAATCGTCTGAAATCTTCCTATGACAGCCATTGATTTTTCTCGCTCGCCCAGTTGACTATCATTTGATCACGTTGTCTTCGCCTAGCAATCCTTGTCGCATGGTAACCCTTGTCACTCGGTAACTGTTTCGTTCTCAAGCCTTCGCCTGTATATTTCCACAGCTACCTTTCTAAAGAGTCTCGAATGTTTTGGGCATGTCTTTTGGGTCGTTGATCCACAAATGAAACCGAAATCTGTGGCCCAGAATTTCTGTTGCTAAACACTCGCGTTTAATTTATTACCTTAGGCCAATCGACAACTTACAATGACATAGAACCCGTCATGCATTTCTAGAATGTTTAATTGAGATTAACAATTGATAATGCTCCTCACGTGATTGCCCTCTATGAGAATGTTTGAATTGTAATTCTTATAGCCTGTCTGATGTTTTGTTGCAGCCAAAGCCGGATCCTATTCTCTTCGGAGCTAATAAGAGAAAAGCGGAGTGGAAATCTGCGACCCTCATCAGCACTGATTCTGCCATAGCCCACCTTGCGAAGAAACCAAAGGGTAGATGGGTGTGTCGTCTTTGTGAAGTTAGTGTGACGAGTGAAAAGGGTCTTAATGACCATCTCCAGGGAAAGAAACATTGGTTGATGGAAGCTCAGATAAGAGGCGAGGAGATAGAGACTGGCTCTACAAAGGACGAGGAGTTGGAAGAAGCTCGAATAAGAGGTGAGGAGATTGAAGTCCGCCTTGCCAAGGATGAGGAGACAGTGACCCATTACGTACACAAGGCAGGCACTGGATCAACTGGGGAAGCCTACTTTAAGAAGGCTACAAGGGATACCATTGTCAAGTGGTCAGTGCCATCCCACGGCACGAAGGCTACTGTCACAGGGGACGCCATGAAAGCGGCATGTAGGAAGAGGGGATATAAGTATTGGTGTGGAATGTGTCGGAAAGGTTCTGATTCACCAGTGGATTATGCTAGTCACGAGAAAGGGAAGAAACACTTGGCTCAGCTACTGGAGCTGGGGAGGTCCAACAACACGGAATGAGCTGTTTGAAACCGGCGACGATGCTCCGGTAATGATAAGCTGTCCCAGTTCGTCTGGCTTGGGTGTTTTTAATGTTTAACTTTAGATTCAGTTACGGACAATTACTTTTAACCCTTTGAAACATGGGAACGGTTCTTATTTGGCGATTGTGTTTAAGGTCTGGGAAGATTATTGGCATGTAAGGAGGCATTGGCAAGACTACTCCATACATACTGAAGTCAAGATGTTATATTATGTTTGATCCTATGCGCCCGGAGAGTGCTATAGTTAGGAGGGTTGAACTGAATCAGTGCGGTAAGACCATATTTTATTTGGTAGATTATCTTAACTTATAAATTTAGAGGTGAATTCTGCCATCTCAACAGCATGAAATCATTCTGTATTTGCCATGCACCCAAGGGGCTATTGTTCTTTATAAAAGACTTAAGGAGGAACTAGGATGGCCATAGTAATCTAGTTGAAAGGCAACCAAAACATGTATATTACCCTCCTGATGGTGACCTGATATTTACAAACGCTCATACTCTAAGGGCCACTTGATCTTGCCATGATATCCTTCTCTTCTCTACCTTGTTATGTCCCTTCATATTAGTCCTATTCCTAGGAACTCCCAGATTGATCTCGTTCCTGTGATCATTGATCCCATTACCACCACTCAGAACTTTGTATGCCGCCTCGATTCTCAGTTGATCACTGCTTGTCTGCAATTCCTCTGCCTGCAAGGTGACCAATCCCGAGTTAACCAACGAGATTGGTGAAAGAGAAATAAATGATACGCCTTGGTCATAATTTGTGCTAATGGAGGCCTACCGAGATTTGATTGAGGTCGAAAATGGGCACAGGGTTTCGTAAGTTTGCATCTGCTTCCCAGTATAGCATTTGCTTCTGCGGTAATTCATATGCAGGGTGTGAATTCATCGATGCCACCTCCCTTCTGCTGTCTAATATATCGATCTGGTCCGAGTCCACACTCATTGAAGAACGGTACAGCAATACATCGTCCTTCTTGCTGATTTTCCTTTCCTTCGAATTTGCAAGAGGCACCGCCTGCCTCCTCATATTGCTGGGCTTCTGCTTCTTAGTCGCAATAGAACCAGAAACAGGAGCCTTGGTCCTTCCTCTTTGTAGTTTTCTTCGGCTTAACAGTATGCCTTGATTGAAGAGGCTTGGAGATCTGGTTATCCACAAAATTCTGGTACCGACGCCTCAGGAACCTGCAAACAAATATTAGTAAGTCCACACTCTCCTACCAAGAAACACTTATCTGGTTCAAAACAATGAACTTGAAATCATACTGGACTTCGGTCAAAAGAGTGAGTTTCCGCTGTTTGAGGATCTCTATCTTCTTTCTCGTCGCATCTGTCTCCTGCAAAACATTACTAACCCAATCACCCGATGACATCAACCCGGACCACAAAAAAGGCGTACATTCCAAACCCGGATGTCTAACAAAATACATAGGTAAAAAACTGCATGGAGAAGAAGAACCACACCCTGCTACCAACTGTACCAAGTGTCAAAACAAAAGAATCTCCGACAGAGCACAACGCTAATAGCGCTATTGGCTTTCGAAATGTTCTGGCATTTCTAGCAACGAGCAGCAATTACAATTGAAAGGGCTGATTGAACAACTCTGCTCAAGATACAGACGGTACTAGTCGAGCATGTCATCCCAAGAACCCAAGATCCGACAAGACTTCTGCAGGAACCCGAACCCAAGTTCCAACAAAACAAACAATTCCAGAATACACCACCCAGAAGCAGAATCCAACAGATCATGATAAACAACATAATATGGTATCAACCCAAGGCAGAGAAATATCACACGAAGACCAACAAAGGCAAAAGTCCAATAACGACACAAAACCCAGATCATACCCACAACACAAAAAGTCAACCAGAATCACGTGACCCAGATATCACACAAAGCAAAACTGCCTCGAGCCCCCCACCTTTAGCAGATCCCTGTAGTCCTGAAGGAGACCCTGATGCCTAAACCTAATACGAGGATCCTCCGGAACAGGAAACGAATCCGGCACCGCGTCGATCCCTATGCCCTTGGCCTTCTTCATGGCACCTCAGAATCAGATGGGGTTGCAGGGATAGAGTTAAATAAAGGGGTAATTATGACGTTGGCATGGCGTCAATTGATGGAAGAGAGGTGGGGGGGAGAGGGAAGGGACGGGAGAGGGGGACAGAACAATAAAAAGACGGAAAAACATGAGAGGGGTAGAGGAGAGAAAGGGAAGATTGTGGGAAGGAAAGGGTGGGGGGTGGGGGGAGGTGCAGCGCATCCCTTCCACTTCCACTTCCACTTCCAATTCCACCCACCTGCCTGCCCTCTCCCTCTGCACTGTTGTTGTTTTTCCTTCCTTCCCTGGTGGTGGAATTGGAAACATCTGACCGACCCAGAAGGACAAACAAACCCGGGGGGAGGCATTTTTTGATGGGGGTGGCAGGGAAAGGGAGGGGGAATTCAAAAGGGGAGAATGGTTATAATATATATATATATATTTTTTAATTTTCTTCTCATTATTATTATTATTATTATTATCTATCCGCTTGTCTGTGCCTTTGCCTCTTTTTCTAAACAGGAGAGGGAGGGGGGGGGGGACAAAAAAGTAAAAGGCAGACTCCGGATGGGGAGGATCACCAAATGCTACAAAAGGAAAGGGGATGATGGGTGACGACGGCGACTTCGATGCCTTCTTCCGGACAAGTCGTTTGGGCCTTTCCTTTTCGCAAGCAGGCCATGAAATGGGCTTCCTTTGACAGTAATTTCGTCTCGACGTGATGCAAGAGCGCTGCACTGCTAACTACTGCCATCTCTCTCTCTGGATAGGAGATTGATTAAATTCCCATATGACAATTAGAAATATATTGCGGCTGTCTTCTCGCGATTCCGATTCCCTAAAGATGGTGAAGTTAATGGTAGTAGCCGCAGTGGTTCTCGTATCGTGGGTGTTGCCATTGCAAGGGTGGGAATTCGAGGTAGGAGGGGAGGACGCTTCCTGGAAACTGCCCTCTTTCTCTTCAGTGTACTGCCAATGGGCTCACAGCAAACAATTCCTCATCGGAGATGTCCTATCTCGGTAAGCTTGTAACGCCACTGTCGTGACTCCTACATGTCGAATTTGGCGCTCGATTTGCCTGACAGTTTCCTTGTTTGTGTTGCTGGGAAGTTTGGAAGTACAACCGAAAGTCGGACTCGGTGCTGGAGGTGACAAAACAAGATTACGATGAATGCAACACCTGGAGGCCAATAGCCACCTACAAGGACGAGAACACGAAGATGACCCTCGAGCACTCCGGGGCATTCTACTTCGTAAGCGGGGCAGAGGGGCACTGCCAAAAGGGGCAGAAGGTCAAGGTCATCGTTCTGTCACAGCACCACGGGTCGACAGGGCCAGCCTCCGCACCAGTCAACGAGCCAGCAGCGGCAGCTTTATGGATCGCTGCTTGCGAAGAGGGCTCCGCTTCCGCACTGCAGATCGCTCAATGGATCGTATCTGTCACTTGGATCGGCATCATCATGGCCTGAGGATTGAATCTGAGGTTGGATCGGGGCATTAGATAACTTTCCTGTTAATAATTTGCGTAACGAATCGATGAGACGTGAGGTAACTTTTATTTAGAGACTTCCTTAGGGTTTTTCATCTTTTGGCGATGAATATGGTCACACTTAGAAAACTGGGGAGGATTTTCAGCACAAATTTTATTCATTATCACATTTTGAATTTACAACCAATACTCTTAATCAGAGGGACAGCAAAACCCACGAAGAGTAATTTATTGCAGTACCAGGAAATGAAAGTTACATTCCGAAACAATAACCATCGAGGAAGAAGTACCACACACGTTGGTCCCAACGACGACCACTGATCATGGAAAAGGGAAAGGAGGTCTGTTCTTAGCAGGGACCTCGCCGCGGCGGGCATGGATAGAAAACGGGAGGTGGAGGAAACATAATTGGCGGCGGCGGCGGCGGAGGGCAAATAACAACAGGAGGTTGGTCGTGGCAGTGGCCATGACGCTGGTGGTGGTGGTGGTGACGGCTGTGATGCTCGTGGTGGTGGTGGTGGCGGTGGTGCTCGTGGTGGTGGTGGCTGTGGTGCTCGTGGTGATGGCCATGGTGGTGTTCTCCCATATCTTACCCTTACTTCACCACAAATCAAATGTGTTTGGCTGTGATGTTTATATCCCTCCCGATCACTTGGTAGAAGGTTATTTAATATTTATAGGCCAAAGGCACCTTCTCCTAGAAGTTAAAAAAAAAAAAGACCAAAAGAATTCCCCACTATATTATTAGTACATTGTGCGTATAAAATTCAATATCATTTTGAAGCATATGCCGACTTCGTCAATTACTTTTGTTGTAAGTCAATGGAGGATTGAGATGGGCTTAGAAATTCGAATGTGGGGGATATCACAAACTGCTAAGAATGTGAAGGGTTTAAGTCTTAGTCTTTAAAAAATAGAAATTAAACTACGCGAGTTGCAATGACCAAGACATATTCGAAATGTCCTCCCATCTGACGTCCAACTACCGTTCACACGAATTATTTACAAACCATTCACACGTATAAGTCGTCGGCTCAACTACCCTCTTAATAGGGCATGCGAATGTGTTTACATGATGAAAGTCGTCTTGGGCTTCAAAGGTTGGGCCTTCGAAGATTGGAACGTCGATGATGAATTTGTATCGAAGAGTGTTATTATCACCAACAGTCGATGGAGCTATGTCGAAGAACATCATCGAAGCACTTGAAATCGAGACTATTGTCGAAGCCTGTCGAAGGAAGGTGTTCTGGTTACACCGAAGGGGATGAAAACTGTTCTAGTGAAGTCACCGAAGATATAGGTATCGATAGTTAGTTTCAGTAGAATAAGCACGTGTTTAATGTGTTTAGGATGACGGTTATTTAGGTTGTCGTCTATAAATAAGTCATCCCCAGTCAAATTGAACACACGAACAAAATCATCCTATTACCCAAAAGGGCTGCTTGATTGTCAACATGACTGTTAGAAATAGTGTTAAGTGTTGCAAGATGGCTATAAGTATTCTTTCTTCGTACTAGTGAATCTTTTTACTGTCTTTTGTTTACTTTATTATTGATGACCATATTCAACACTTTAATCCCCGTTATAGCGCGACGTGTTTACTACGCAAACAGATGCCATGTCTTTTATTAGATTTGTGGCCCAAACTGGAAGATATTGCGGTTTGGAGAATATTTGATTCGCTCTTGAAATATACGGAAGGTAAAAGAATATATCTCTTATTATATCACAAATAATTTACCTGTTTTTATAGAAAATTATTTTTTATGAATTCAGATATCTTAGGTGTACTGTAAATATGTCACTATACGAAGAGAATAAAAAAGACAACGTAGAGCAAATTCTGAGAGCGTTGAGGAGGAATATGCGAGCGACGGTAAAGAAAGCGTGTGTATTGAGAATGTTTTTTTCTTAGCGGGAAAGCGAGATCTTGTACTTGGGTAGGTCGAGGGGGTTAGAGAGGGTCTTAACCTAAAGTTTTGTATTTCATCGTTATGGTGAAATCTTCTTCTCGATCCGTGGATGTAGGTCGATTGACCGAACTACGTAAATTATTTGTCTCATCATTTTTTGTTAACTTCCGACCGAGGACTAAATACGATTCGACAAGCTCCTAAGGGCTTCCACGTACGCCAACAATTGGTATCACAACTTGATTGTGCAGATTCGAGATCCATGGCGTGTGGCAATTTCGAGATTGAGAAATTGGATGGGAGCATGAATTTCGGCTTGTGGCAATTCAAGATAAAGGCGCTATTGATACAAAGTGGCTTGGCGAAGGCTCTTGTCGATCGTCAAAGAACGCTTCGATGTTGATTTCTGACCAGTGGGAGGAGATGGATGCTAAAGCATTATCAGCGATTCAACTGTGTTTGTCCAATAAAGTTATGACAAACGTGCTCAAGGAGACGACAGTGGCCGGGCTTTGGAGTAGGTTTGAGAGTCTGTACATAACGAGGACTCTGATCAACAAACTTCTTCTCAGACAGGGGATCTTCATGGTCAAAATGACGGTAGCTATGTCCGTTAAATCCTACCTGGATAATTGGTTGTCTGCATTTTTGGCTTTGGAGAAGATCGGTGACAAGACCGATGAGGAGATACAAGCGATGATCCTGTTATATTCACTATCAGCTTCATACCAGAGCTTCAGGAGACGTTCTTGTATGAGAGAAGTATTCTCACCGTTGATGAGGTACGATCTGCCCTTCAAAGGATTTGATTAATAAAGAGTTGACGGATGAAGCATGGCGTGTCTTCCAAACGATCTGCCCTCCACCATGGACGGGTGCCCATGGTGGAGGCATTAACAATAGGCAGGACTATGTCCAAAGGTAGCGGTGGTGTACGATCCTTCTGGTAAGAAAGGGCACAAAGAAAAACTGCAAGCTAACTGGGAAGGATAAAGGATTGCAAACGTCAACGAAGGTTGCTGTATATACCAACGACGGTGATATCAGTGATGAAGATTTGTTCTTGGTTAGTGAGGTGCAGGCTTTTGAAACCGAGTCAGAGAGACCATTAGACGAGGATTGGATTCTCAACTCATGGAGTATTTTCCACATGAGTCCTCATAGAGCGATGTTCACGTCACTGCATATTGTTCCACCACAAGTGGATAGGGATGCTTGGACAACGGTCACAAGTGTAAGGTTGCATGTATGGGAACTGATCGGCTTAGAATGAAAGATGCTGTGAGAGAGTTGGCAAGTTTCCAACATGTACCTGACATCACGAGAAATATTATTTCCCTGATTGTTTTAGAAGCCAAAAGCTACAAATTTTCTACTTCAGGTGGAACCCTCAATGTTCGCCGAGGAAGGCGGTTACGGATGACTGGGAGTCAATTGAAGGGCTTTTATGTTTTGAGATGTGTCACTGCGGTTGCGGATGACTGGGAGTCGATTGAAGGGTTTCTATCTTATGACAGGTGTCGTTGTTATTACCACTGTTGATTCTTCTAGAAGGTGTCTTGAACATTTCCAAAGGAGTATTCAGTCATCGGAGAAGTAGGATAATAAGTTGCGAGCACGGAGAAGCAAAAAGATTTGGGTAATCAAATCTGTCACGGATGGGCTTGAAAGTTCCGTTGACTAGGCTCATTGGAGCCTGGAGAAAAAGAATGGAGACATTTGCAATTAGTCTGGGGAGTCTATTACATGGAATGACAATTCCCCAGATGTTCTATGGACTTTGGCTCAATGTGGAGTTTGTTAAGATACACGATTGCAAAGTGTGCGGTGGTAAAGAAAGAGTATGTGTTGGAAATCACGGAAAACACTTTTGAATTTTTTCTTACCGAGGAAGCGGATCTTGTACTTGGGTAGGTCGAGAGGGTTAGAGAGGGTCTCAATCTAAAGTTTGTACTCCATCATTATAGGTGAAATATTCTTCTCTACCCGTGTGGACGTAGGGCGATTAACCGAACCACATAAATTATTTGTCTCCTTAGTTTTTATTAAATTCCAATTCGACACGCTCCCGAGTGCTTTCGCTTGCGCGAACGTATTTGGTGTATTCACACCATGAATATGTATCAAAATTAAAGGCATAATACGAGGGTCCCGCGAACCAAACACATTATGATAACCCACGACAGGATTTGTGCATAGTACTTGCCTAATCGGCCGGTGGTGCTTCGATGCAAAATTCGCCTCATCATCTTGAAGCATCATCAATCAAGCTATCCATCCTCCTACAGTTGGAGACTCAGCCGCGTTTGCAACCACAGCAACGGTTGATTTGATGAAGAAACCCCCTAGCAACAAGAAACTCAGAGACCACGCCGAAGTTGTTTTTGGGCTTAATCGTTTTGAATCTCTAATTCAAATCAAACACAACAGCATTTTTTAATTAAAAAAAAAACTAAAAATTTTAAATTGAAGTCTTAATATTATAAAACGGGAAAAAAAATTCTAATACATACATATACATAAATCCTATTTTTCTAAGAAAAATCAGCTCATCAAAAATCAAATCATAGACTAAATAATTACAATTTGAAAAGAGCCGGTTTTCGTGACAAAAAAAAATAGGCTTGTGATATTCAGAATTTTCTTAAAATACAAAATGAAGAATGTAATTTGTTATGGGAAAATAATGAATTTGAGATGCAAATATGTGTTAAGAGTTTACAATCTAGTGAAAAGAATAATTAACGGGGGGGACTTTGGAATTTTGAAGAGAAGTTATTATTAAGACTTCAATAACTTTTTTAAAATAAAAACGTAATCGACAAACCGCGGGACAATTGCATCACCCTCAATCCCCATCCATATCCATTTTCGTCAGAATGAACGAACATCCCTAATTGTCGTAAAGGCGGACAACCTCGTCCAAAAGAAAAGACACTTTCTCGGGTCAACAGTGCCACGTGGCAGACGCCCATTGAATATCGCCCCCAAAATGTGCTGCCATCCTCAGACGTGGTGTCTTCCTTCCCTCCCTTATATTAACGACTAACGTATTCCAAGTTCCCCCGCCGCCCACTTGAAACGCAAACGAGGCAGAAAAAGAAAAACTGATTACCTTTTCCACGGAAGTTAGGAGATTGATTTGGCAATGGCAGGAGCGGATCAGGCTGCGAGGCTCGGGCAGGAGGTGCTGCACCAGAGGCGCTCCATGCCCAAAAGCCCATTGAGGATGGCCGTAGGCGGGGTCGCCATGGCTGCAGTCATTGGATACTTCACCCTGTTAACCAAGAAGAAGCCTGAGGCCTCTGCCATTGATGTAGCTAAGGTCGCCGCCGGGGTCGCACACCCGAACAACACTCACCCCCCCAAGTGAAAGACTGAGCCCGATGTTGTCTGTTCGAACAACACTCACACCACACCCCCCCCCCCCCAACAAAAAAAGTGAGAAAGACCGAGTCTGATGTTGTTCTGTTCTTTGTTATACTGTGAGGTAGTTGGTTCATTTCGAGTCCCCTCCATCCACGAGGCGGTTCTTTTCAGTGTCTAGATGTAGAAAGTGAAGTTATTTTTGTTGTGTCCAGATTTTGGAGGGCGTTGTGTTGTTCTTCCAGCATTACTTGTAATGCTCGCAGTGAGTAGATTTACCAGTGATCTCTGCTTGATTTTTCGTTTGCCTCTTCCGTAGTGTCTGTCCACTTCGTCGACAGTATGCACATAGTTTTCACGCTCAAAAGATGGTGACCTAGTGATTCACATAGTAATCTGGAAGCAATGGCAAATGCCAAAAAAATGTTATTTACACGTAAGATTTTGGACTCCGATCGAGAACTCTGTTAGCTATTTGTCCCAAGGTTATTATGATGGAAGAATCTTGAAGTTTTACCTCCGACCTTTCGCGGTTACCCACTATCCTGACGATTTCTAGATTTCAACCACGATCTTCAACTTCTCCGACGAAGTACCGGCGATGGTACCTCTCCACTTACAATGTCTATAGCAATAGCCGTAAGTTCTTACTCTGATTAATGAAGCAAGCATCAACGAACGGATAAGGTAACGTCGTCGCCGGTAAATAAGTTGTATCAAGTAAAAGTTAATGATTTAACGGAAAAACGTCACGTTCGAGAAAGTCAACTTCCGACCAAGGGATAGATCCTCGGGATCGAGTAATTTCATTCTTTATGTAGAAAAAATATCGAGGAAATTTAAACAATCAAGTGATGTCCAAGGGCATTTTCAGATGGCTAAGTGAGATTCGGTAAAAAATTTATTAAAGTGCAATGAATTCGGACCACGTAACTCGATCGGGATGGGGTGCATTTTTTGAATATCTTGGGGTTTCTTTTATTAATTATCCAATTAATAGTTCAGAGAATAAATAAAAAGTTCACGTAAACTAGAAAGAAGCTACGTAAATGGAAATACCTCAAATGCCAGGGGTTTTAATCCGAACAACTGCTTTTGCTGCACCTAGAACTGCGGTAGAAAGTGGTCCCTTTACGACTAATTTCAATGACGGGACGAATCTAGTTCTGATACTATGTAAAGATTTTGTATCGAGGTTCTCTTCACTTAAAAACTAGCAATTAGGTGAAAGTTCTCAACATTTCATATGCATTTGGCTCAGGCCTTATTTATCTGGTGTTGTATTATTTCCCAACAGACAGATATAAGTAAAAGGTGTTGAAACACCAAACGAATCTGGAAGTTATCACGAGGAAAATAGAGCCACCAAAAGATAACTGAAGAATAATAAAGACGGAAATGTTGATATTCCCAGCAAATCTGTTGATGGGAGATGAAGAGAAGCAGGTAATCATGGTTGGAGAGTTAAATGTCGGGGGTCAGCTGATTGGCAGGGGAATTGACAAGCTCTCTTCCAAAGATGATAAGGATAGATACCCTGCATACTTAAGCTTCTTTTCAATTTCAGGGTCGTTGCCGAATCCAAGAGTGTCAACATATTTGAGGACTCACTCCTTTTATCCCGGCTTATATCTGTTGTCGTCACGTCTCCAAGCACGGTTCCTGCAGGGATCCCGAGTTACTAGAATCTAAATAATGGATGTCGATTAAGAAATTTTGAGACAAAAATATAGCAGTCGCAATTGCCAAAGCAGCATTACGTTTTGATTCAGCAAATAAACACTCCAATGAGGCAAGGAGAACTGTGAGAGCACTAGCCCGTGCAGCTTTAGCAGCAGCTGCAACTGCCTCGCCAAGGCTTTTGAAGGCAGTAGCATTTGAAGCAGATTGACCAAGTCCAAACAAGCCAACCCTCTTGGAGCTGAATCCTGGAAGCCTAAGAAAAACAGATTGGCCAGCCTTTCCATTGAAATCCTCCTCGGAAGAGGCTTCAGCCAATAGCCCGTTCAACCGGGCATCAATCTTCTGCAGGGTCATGTTATGGAACTTCGAGTTCTCATCCTTCTCCAGATCCTTCACGTGTCACCCCAACCGATTCGGAGATTGCATTGTACTCGGCTAAAGTGCAATGTAGGGCTATTTCCGTAAGCATCAGATTCGAAGATTGCATTTGAGGAGGTTAAAGTGCCACACACACAACGGATATTTTCATGAAGTAATTGTACTTTTATGCAAAACAATTTCGTTGATTATTATTATGGATTCTATAATTTAGGAATCTAATTATTAGTCTAAATAATTGTCGCAATTAATTATTTCTTTTCTAGTCTTGATTCACTTTATTAGGATAGTTTTGATTTCAAGAATTATTGTAAAACCCTATTTATTTTCCGTATATGTGGAATAAGAATTAATCTGAGATGCTCCAAAATTTATCATGGTATCAGAACGTATGCTTTCATGGGATGATTGAGGTTGTCGAACGTTGATTCGGATAGGAGTCCGAGGATGTTGAATGCTGATTCAGATAGGAGTCCGAGAAAGGATGTTGAGAGGTCGAAGATCATCGAAAAGCAAGATGGGGTAACCAACAAGATGGAGATACCTGCAGTGTATCGACTAGAATCGTTAGATGGTCCGGGTAACATTCTAATTCCGTGCAATCTCAATAGTGACAACTACTTGACGTGGTCTCGCGGGATGTTGATTGCACTAAGAGCAAAGGAAAAATTACCTTTCATTGATGGTACTTTAAAGAAACCAGATGAAGGGGATTTTATGTGGGAAAGATGGGATATGTGCAATTCCACCCTCATAGCCCGGATATTCAATACTATGGAGAAGGATCACCAATCAACTGTGGCATGTGCTGTAGATGCGAAGGAATTATGGGATGATCTCAAAGAGCGTTATTCTGAGGGAAATCTGGCTCGAATTTATCAAATAAAGTCTGACATATGTCTTCTCAAACAAGAAGGAAAAAGTGTCCGAGAATATTACGGAAGATTAAAGCAATTATGGGATGAGCTCGTATTTTATATTGATAAGGTGAGAAGATTTTTCAGTTTCTTATGGGTCTCACCTCATAATTCAATATGGTTCTATCTAACATCACAAGCGTCGAACCAATGCCGACTTTGAACAAGATCTATCAAATGGTTGTGCACGAGGAAAGTCAAAAGATTGTGACACGATCACTGGAGTCGAAACAAGGAGCTACAGCTTTTCTTGTAAGGGGCGGAGGGCCAGTCAGTGTAGATGGAGTGATGAAACAACAAATTTTAGATACAAAATCGTTTGGGAGGTCGGGCACAAAGCCCTTGTGCTACCATTGTGGTAAGATGGGTCACTTGAAAGGCAACTGTTGGGCTCTAAATGGTTATCCGCCTAGGTTTTGGGGAGATCAAGGAGGTCAAGACTCATGGAGAAAAGGACGGAAGCCCAGTGGACAATGGAGACAAGGTGGATCTTCACGTGAAGGAGCGCAACGAGGAAGGGGCTCATCATTTCAAAAAACGCTAGAACGAGCTCATGCCGTACAGACAGGAGGGAGCTCTGGTACCGAGCAATTGGAGGCGTTGCCAGATGATCAATTCCAAGGTTTACTAAATCTAATCGGTTCATATTTAAACGACATCGATCGACTTGTTGGTAATGACTTTGTTAATTTACAGAGTGAATGGATTTGAGACACCGGGGCATCAAGGCACATGACAGGAAGTCTAAAGAATTTTTCCGAATCTTCACCCATTCAAGGCGACGTGATCTTTTATATTCCAAACGGGGGCAAAATAAATGCCACTCGAATTGGGAAAGTCTTAATAGCACCTTCCATTCAACCTTTTGGAAGTGCTCTATGTGCCCACATTTAATTGCAATTTAATTTCAATCGCACGATTATCTGCAGAAATGAATTGTTTGATGATATTTTATTCGAACATTTGTTTGATACAGGACCGCACTTCGAGGAGGATCCTTGGAGTGGATGAACTGAGAGGGGGGTGTATTATCTACGCAAGATGGTTGCCGATCTGCTCGTCTGTCAAACAGTCTTGGAGGGCTCTGAAGATATATGGCAAAAACGGCTCGGTCATCCATCTCGCTCGATAAAGCTACATGGTAGTAATTCAGTTTCAGCACATAAAAGAAGTGAGGAGTGTGATATTTGTCTAAAAGCAAAGCATACTCGCTCTCCTTTTGATTTGAGCAAGAATAACGCAGATTATCTTTTTCAGTTAGTTCATTGTGACTTGTGGGGACCTTACAAAGTCAAATCTACTTGTGGAGCAAATTATTTCTTAACGATAGTTGATGATTTCAGTCGTGGTGTTTGGCTACATCTATTACGTGAGATGTCGGAAGCAAGGCGTTGTCTCATTAATTTCTACATGCTTGTCAAGAATCAATTTGATCGCACCATTAAGGTGGTCAGAAGTGACAACGGGACATAGTTCTTATCTCGAGAATTGCAGGATTTCTTTTCAGCAAATGGAATTTTACATCAAACTTCTTGCATAGTGACACCACAACAGAATGGACGGGTCGAGCGGAAACATCGTCACATTCTAAATATTGCTCGGGCTCTCATGTTCCAGGCATCACTTCCGACATATTTTTGGGGAGAATGTATCTCCACCGTGGTGCATTTGATAAATATTTAGCGACATATATTTAGGATAGTTTTGATTTCAAGAATTATTGTAAAACTCTATTTATTTTCCATAGACGTGTAATAAAAATTAATCTGGAATGCTCCAAAACTTATCAATTATGAAAAGCGTTTTGTAAAATTTAAATGTACGGTCTATTTTTAAAGTACCTATAATTATGATATTACGGAGAACATTCGTAATTTATGAAATAGTCCGTATGACCTTACGAAGTCCGAAGCCCCGCTTTCTTCCTAAGAAATGGTTTCATACTATGTAGAAATACCATAGCCGCTTCTAGAATGCATTGTGTTGTGGGCTTTCCTTAGAAGGTAGAAATAAAACTATTCTATGTTCAAGCAAAGCCTCGCGCCACTTCATTCTGCATTTTTTGTCATTGAGTTTTGCTCCGGAACACGTTCGTCGAATAGATATTTCTCAAAATAGGCCGACACTTTTCAATTTTCGTCAAATAATTTCCCTAACTTAATGTTAGAAATATCGAATTCTTTGTAAATCAAAATCGATATCTGTAACACCAAATTTAAGATATTATTTAATAAATTTTAAAAATTACTATATTATTTCGTGAAATATTTTTGTAGTAACGAAGCTCACTGCACCGCCTCGGACAGGACGTTCGACGTCAGAGAGCTTTAGCCAAACGATGGTTTGGACCCAGTAGTTGAAATGACGAGGATGTGGGTGCCCTATTTTCATGGGCCCGAGCCTAATCCATTGCGAATTCCAACTTCCCCCCAACTATTTCCTTGATAAAAAGACAAAGAACAAACAATAATGACTCGCGGATCGCCATCATCATAACGACATCACGCTCTCCCGTTGTTTTGCCCACATATAAAAATTGATAATAATTCGACCCCTACCGTAGGGAAGTTGAGATGAGCGAAACCTTGTGGGCAACCGGACAGCTCGTTCTGTACGCACTCTTGCAGACAAAACACTGTCGTTTATTTACTCTCTCTCTTTCTCGATTGGCGTTGGAAAGTTAGTTTCCTTTTTTTCTCCCGGCGAAAAACATCGGCAGGGACTGCAATTACGCAAAAGAAGAGGCTGGCCATTTTGTTGGTTTTCTCACGCATTGGGAGAAATGCGTGTGGAAAAAGAATCGAAATTTGGCTCAGGGGAAGTGGTCAGCTTTATTAATGTAAGTCACTGTAAGAAGGCAAAGGAAAGAAGATGAAATAAGGCCTTGGAAGCTGAGAAGAAGGCCTTATGATGTTAGATGGTTTGGCCCAAATTCAATTTCCTATTATGACGTAAAGGGCAATTGTGTAAATGCAGTCTGGGTTGTTATTGACAGCAACACAAAGGAAGGATAGAAAAGGGGGTTGTGGGTGCGCGTTGGGTTTTAACCCTCGTAACAGACTTCATCTTCTTCCTCGCAGAATGGAATTACTCTTTTTCTGGGTTTTCTTTCTACAGCTTCGATGAAGTCCTGCTTGAGCTTCCACCACCTTGATTAGTCACATGGTATCAGAGCACTGCGAATCGAGATGGAGGGAAGCAAGCTGGATCTGGTTGCTCTTGAAAGCCCCCAGTCACCTTATTACATCCAATCGTCCGATAACCAGGTAACTTCGATTGTTACACCGGAGCTTGAAGAAGGAAACTATAGTTCCTGGAGGGCGTCATTTGAGTTAGCGCTGTCTATTAGAAACAAGCTAGGGTTTGTAGATGGAAGTATTGTTAAACCAGAAGCAGGGGATCCTCTATATTCAGTCTGGAAGAGATGCAATAACCTTGTCAAGGCCTGGATACAACGGTCAGTATCAGTGCCGATAGCATCAACTATATTTTACCTGGATTCAGCGAAGGAGATATGGGAGGAGTTGCGAGAACGATATGGGGAACCTGATGACTCGAGGATTTGCCATCTGCAGATGCGATATTACAGTCTTGAACAAGGTACAAAAACTGTTGCTGCGTATTATAGTGAATTGCTTGCAATCCTGAGAGAGTTACGGGTGTATAGGCCACTGCCCTTCTGTGAGTGTGGCAAATGTGAATGTAATTGGTCAAAGATGTTTTCGGAGCAGCAACAGAAGGACCTGGTGTTTAAGTTTCTCAATGGTCTTAATGGGGAGTACTCTTATATGCGTTCTCAAGTGCTTTTAAGGAGACCTTTTCCAACTTTGGGTGAAGCCTATAATTTCATACAGAGGGAGGAATCACAGCGAAATCAGAAGGTTGATGGTGCTGGAAAAAGAGAGTTACCAATGATGATGGCCACTGTGCAGGAAACTCCGAAGCGCACAATTATGAAAGAAGATGAACATTTTGTAGCAGCGGTCACAATGGATAGGAATCGAGGAAGAGGTGAATGGGTGTGTGTGATTATTGTGGTAAGAGAGGACATATCAAGGATAGATGCTTTTACTTAGTGGGTTTTCCGCCAAATACAAGATTTGGCAGAGGAAGAGGAAGAGGGCAACCTTATGTGGAAAGGCCTCAGGGTTATGGAAGACATCAAAACCTGGACAGACCTCAAGGTTCTGGAAACAAGAGGATAGTAAACATGACCGTGTCAGGCCTGGGAGATTCAGGACAAGAAGGGTTGTCGCCACGCCTTGAACTAAATCAGCAGCAAGTTCAGAAGCTTCTGGCAATTCTTAATGAGGAAAAGCTTAGCCAAACTGTTAATGAGGCGCAACAAAGTCACCAACAAGACATCCATCCTCTTACCCCTTATTCAGCCAACTCTTCTGGTAATTTGTCTAATCAAATCTTTGTTTTAACCATTTCAAACACTCAGCATACCGGTCACAATCGTTCTACCTGGTTCCTTGACACGGGGGCAACAGACCATGTGATTTCTGATCTTTCTTTATTTGATTCCTTTACTAAACTTACGGTGCCCTTATTGATACAGCTTCCAAACAATACTAGAGCTACATCCACACATATTGGGGTGGTCAAGCTCACTTCGAAACTGATCTTGAAAAATGTTCTTTTTGTTCAATCATTTCAGTTCAACCTTATTTCAGTCAGCAAATTAACTTCAGAAAATAATGTTTGTTTGATTTTCTCACAAAATAGTTGTCTTATTCAGGACTTGGCAACTTGGATGATGATTGGTCGAGCTAAAGTGAGGGATGGATTGTATGAGGTCGTTGAAGCGGGTGATACAGAAGCTGCTTCTCCTCAACTCAAGAAACTAGTTACTGAAGTTGGTAAATATAGTATGTCTGTGTCTGGACACAATGCACAAAAGACAACTCTTGATCTATTTGACTTATGGCACTTGAGATTAGGACATATTTCTGCAGAAAAGAGTAAAGTTTTACAGTCACTAGATCCCTCAATTAAAACTTTGCAGTAGAATGCATGTTCTATCTGTCATGAATCAAAGCAGAAACAACTTCCTTTTCAATCCAGTTTGCATCAGACAGATTGTGCATTTGATTTGATACATTGTGACATATGGGGTCCTTTCTCACATCCTGCTATTGGTGGTTACCGTTACTTCTTAACCATAGTAGATGATTACACAAGAGTTACTTGGACATATCTTATGATTCATAAATCTGAAACTCAAACTTTTTTGAAGCAGTTTTGTCAATTTGTTCAAACGCATTTCCATTTGAAAGTTAAGATTATCAGAAGTGATAATGGACCTGAGTTTATGTTACATGAGTTTTATAGAGAACATGGCATTCTGCATCATAAGACTTGTGTAGAAACTCCACAGCAAAATGGAGTTGCGGAGAGGAAACATCAACATTTATTGCAAGTAACAAGGGCATTGCTGTTCCAAGCACGAATGCCTATAGAGTTTTGGGGTCATGCTCTTTTAACTGCTACTTTTCTTATTAATAGGTTGCCAACTAGAATACTGAAAGATAAATCACCTTATGAAGCGCTTTTCCAGAAAGTTCCCCTTTATCACAAGTTGCGAGTTTTTGGGTCCCTCTGTTTTGCTAGTACTTTGACGAAGGGCAGAGGTAAAATGGAAAAAAGAGCTCGAAGATGTGCTTTTATTGGTTATCCTTTTGGTGTCAAGGGTTACTATGTTTATGACTTAGATAATCATGACATCTTCATTTCTCGGAATGTTGTTTTCCATGAAGCAATCTTTCCATTTTCTTTAATGCATTCAATTAACAAGTCACAGGAAGTTGTTTTACCTGTTGCTCCTTCTGATGCCTCAATTCCTTCTTTTTCTTCCTCTGCACAATTTGACACGTCAAATATACCAGTAGATTCCTCTGTTACTCATAGCATACCAGTAGACAGTCATACTTCGCCTACACCAGTTGACTCGGTTTCTGATTTGAGGAGAAGCACACGCTCTCGACACCCACCAAGCTACTTGAAAGACTATCATCACCATCTGTCTCTCACCTTAGCTCAGCCACTCTCATCTCAGTTAACAGCCAGGTTTGTTCCTTCTGTCTCATCTTGCCTTTCTGCCACTTCTTCAACTTCTCACTCCATTGACCCTTACATTGCATATTCCCGTCTTTCATTATCATTTCGCGTGTTCCTATTGTCCCTGGAAGCAAACTTTGAACCTCAGTCATACAGAGAGGCTAAGAACTATCCTCATTGGGAGGCAGCCATGGCAACTGAACTGCATGCTCTAGAAGATAATCACACTTGGGATATTGTTCCTCTTCCCTCAAATAAGCGGGCTATAGGATGTAAATGGGTTTATAAGGTGAAACTTCACTCTGATGGCACGGTTGAGAGATACAAGGCGCGGCTGGTGGCTAAAGGGTACACTCAGTGTGAAGGTCTTGATTATCAAGATACTTTCAGTCCTGTGGCTAAGCATTCTTCTATTCGCACATTTCTTGCTCTAGCAGCTATAAAGGGTTGGTTCTTGCGTCAATTCGACATTCATAATGCCTTTTTGAATGGTGAGTTACAGGAAGAGATCTACATGCAACTTCCTCCGGGTTTCCTGATTCAGGGGGAGTGTGCGCATGAGGGTATGGTTTGCAAATTGAAGAAGTCTTTGTATGGCTTGAAACAAGCGTCAAGACAATGGAACTGTAAGCTGACTGAATGCCTTTTGAACATTGGTTTTAAGCAGTCAAAAGCCGATTATTCATTGTTTACTAAAGAAGATCAAAAAGGCTTTGTGGCGGTGTTAGTGTATGTGGATGATATGGCGGTTGCTGGATCGAATGTTGCAGTCATTGCAGACTTGTATGAGCAATTACAGCAATGTTTCAAGGTGAGAGATCTAGGGGAGCTGATATATTTTCTTGGTCTCGAAGTAGCAAGATCCAATGAAGGTATCTTCATATCGCAGCGAGGTTATACGCTGCGTTTGTTGGAGGATCAAGGCAAATTGGCGGTCAAACCGAGCAATGTGCCCATGATACCAAATTTGAAGCTGAGTAATACAGGAGAATCTGAGCTATTTGATCCCAGCGCGTATAGGCAACTAATAGGGAAGTTGATCTATTTGGGATTTACGAGGCCAGACATAGCACACGCTGTGCATGTTCTAGCGCAATTCATGGAGAAGCCAAGGAGAGAACATTGGCATGCAGCTGAATATGTGTTGAAATATCTGAAGGGAACACCCGGGAAGGGAATACTTTTCTCTAGTGACTCACACATCCATCTTCAAGCCTTTGCCGATAGTGATTGGGGAGGTTGCGTGGACACGAGACGATCAACTACAGGATTTTGTGTGTTTGTTGGGGATTCGCTGGTTAGCTGGAAGTCTAAAAAACAGGCAACCGTCTCAAGAAGTTCGACGGAGGCCGAATATAGGGCAGTGGCTGCAACCACAGCTGAATTGATTTGGTTGAAGGCATTGTTGGAAGATTTTGGAGTGCAATTGAGGATACCAATGTCACTCTATTGTGATAACAAGTCGGCGATTTACTTGAGTAAAAATCCGGCATATCATGAAAGAACCAAGCACCTTGAGATAGACCTTCATTTCGTAAGGGAGAAGGTATTAGGTGGAGTAGTGGACGTGAAGCATGTGAAGACTGAGTTTCAATTGGCGGATGCTTTCCCCAAGTCTCTGCAGCCAGCCAGATTCTGGTTTCTGTTAAACAAGATGGGTGTCCGTGATATATACTCCTCCCATCTTGAGGGGGAGTGTAAGAAGGCAAAGGAAAGAAGATGAAATAGGGCCTTGGAAACTGAGAATAAGGCCTTATGATGTTGATGGTTTGGCCCAAATTCAATTTCCTATTATGACGTAAAGGGTAATTATGTAAATGCAGTCTGGATTGTTATTGACAGCAACACAAAGGAAGGATAGAAAAGGGGGTTGTGGGTGCGCGTTGGGTTTTAACCCTTGTAACAGACTTCATCTTCTTCCTCGCAGAATGGAATTACTTTTTTTCTGGGTTTTCTTTCTACAGCTTCGATGAAGTCCTGCTTGAGCTTCCACCACCTTGATTAGTCACATGGTATCAGAGCGCTGCGAATCGAGATGGAGGGAAGCAAGCTGGATCTGGTTGCTCTTGAAAGCCCCCAGTCACCTTATTACATCCAATCGTCCGATAACCAGGTAACTTCGATTGTTACACCGGAGCTTGAAGAAGGAAACTATAGTTCCTGGAGGGCGTCATTTGAGTTAGCGCTGTCTATTAGAAACAAGCTAGGGTTTGTAGATGGAAGTATTGTTAAACCAGAAGCAGGGGATCCTCTATATTCAGTCTGGAAGAGATGCAATAACCTTGTCAAGGCCTGGATACAACGGTCAGTATCAGTGCCGATAGCATCAACTATATTTTACCTGGATTCAGCGAAGGAGATATGGGAGGAGTTGCGAGAACGATATGGGGAACCTGATGACTCGAGGATTTGCCATCTGCAGATGCGATATTACAGTCTTGAACAAGGTACAAAAACTGTTGCTGCGTATTATAGTGAATTGCTTGCAATCCTGAGAGAGTTACGGGTGTATAGGCCACTGCCCTTCTGTGAGTGTGGCAAATGTGAATGTAATTGGTCAAAGATGTTTTCGGAGCAGCAACAGAAGGACCTGGTGTTTAAGTTTCTCAATGGTCTTAATGGGGAGTACTCTTATATGCGTTCTCAAGTGCTTTTAAGGAGACCTTTTCCAACTTTGGGTGAAGCCTATAATTTCATACAGAGGGAGGAATCACAGCGAAATCAGAAGGTTGATGGTGCTGGAAAAAGAGAGTTACCAATGATGATGGCCACTGTGCAGGAAACTCCGAAGCGCACAATTATGAAAGAAGATGAACATTTTGTAGCAGCGGTCACAATGGATAGGAATCGAGGAAGAGGTGAATGGGTGTGTGATTATTGTGGTAAGAGAGGACATATCAAGGATAGATGCTTTTACTTAGTGGGTTTTCCGCCAAATACAAGATTTGGCAGAGGAAGAGGAAGAGGGCAACCTTATGTGGAAAGGCCTCAGGGTTATGGAAGACATCAAAACCTGGACATACCTCAAGGTTCTGGAAACAAGAGGATAGTAAACATGACCGTGTCAGGCCTGGGAGATTCAGGACAAGAAGGGTTGTCGCCACGCCTTGAACTAAATCAGCAGCAAGTTCAGAAGCTTCTGGCAATTCTTAATGAGGAAAAGCTTAGCCAAACTGTTAATGAGGCGCAACAAAGTCACCAACAAGACATCCATCCTCTTACCCCTTATTCAGCCAACTCTTCTGGTAATTTGTCTAATCAAATCTTTGTTTTAACCATTTCAAACACTCAGCATACCGGTCACAATCGTTCTACCTGGTTCCTTGACACGGGGGCAACAGACCATGTGATTTCTGATCTTTCTTTATTTGATTCCTTTACTAAACTTACGGTGCCCTTATTGATACAGCTTCCAAACAATACTAGAGCTACATCCACACATATTGGGGTGGTCAAGCTCACTTCGAAACTGATCTTGAAAAATGTTCTTTTTGTTCAATCATTTCAGTTCAACCTTATTTCAGTCAGCAAATTAACTTCAGAAAATAATGTTTGTTTGATTTTCTCACAAAATAGTTGTCTTATTCAGGACTTGGCAACTTGGATGATGATTGGTCGAGCTAAAGTGAGGGATGGATTGTATGAGGTCGTTGAAGCGGGTGATACAGAAGCTGCTTCTCCTCAACTCAAGAAACTAGTTACTGAAGTTGGTAAATATAGTATGTCTGTGTCTGGACACAATGCACAAAAGACAACTCTTGATCTATTTGACTTATGGCACTTGAGATTAGGACATATTTCTGCAGAAAAGAGTAAAGTTTTACAGTCACTAGATCCCTCAATTAAAACTTTGCAGTAGAATGCATGTTCTATCTGTCATGAATCAAAGCAGAAACAACTTCCTTTTCAATCCAGTTTGCATCAGACAGATTGTGCATTTGATTTGATACATTGTGACATATGGGGTCCTTTCTCACATCCTGCTATTGGTGGTTACCGTTACTTCTTAACCATAGTAGATGATTACACAAGAGTTACTTGGACATATCTTATGATTCATAAATCTGAAACTCAAACTTTTTTGAAGCAGTTTTGTCAATTTGTTCAAACGCATTTCCATTTGAAAGTTAAGATTATCAGAAGTGATAATGGACCTGAGTTTATGTTACATGAGTTTTATAGAGAACATGGCATTCTGCATCATAAGACTTGTGTAGAAACTCCACAGCAAAATGGAGTTGCGGAGAGGAAACATCAACATTTATTGCAAGTAACAAGGGCATTGCTGTTCCAAGCACGAATGCCTATAGAGTTTTGGGGTCATGCTCTTTTAACTGCTACTTTTCTTATTAATAGGTTGCCAACTAGAATACTGAAAGATAAATCACCTTATGAAGCGCTTTTCCAGAAAGTTCCCCTTTATCACAAGTTGCGAGTTTTTGGGTCCCTCTGTTTTGCTAGTACTTTGACGAAGGGCAGAGGTAAAATGGAAAAAAGAGCTCGAAGATGTGCTTTTATTGGTTATCCTTTTGGTGTCAAGGGTTACTATGTTTATGACTTAGATAATCATGACATCTTCATTTCTCGGAATGTTGTTTTCCATGAAGCAATCTTTCCATTTTCTTTAATGCATTCAATTAACAAGTCACAGGAAGTTGTTTTACCTGTTGCTCCTTCTGATGCCTCAATTCCTTCTTTTTCTTCCTCTGCACAATTTGACACGTCAAATATACCAGTAGATTCCTCTGTTACTCATAGCATACCAGTAGACAGTCATACTTCGCCTACACCAGTTGACTCGGTTTCTGATTTGAGGAGAAGCACACGCTCTCGACACCCACCAAGCTACTTGAAAGACTATCATCACCATCTGTCTCTCACCTTAGCTCAGCCACTCTCATCTCAGTTAACAGCCAGGTTTGTTCCTTCTGTCTCATCTTGCCTTTCTGCCACTTCTTCAACTTCTCACTCCATTGACCCTTACATTGCATATTCCCGTCTTTCATTATCATTTCGCGTGTTCCTATTGTCCCTGGAAGCAAACTTTGAACCTCAGTCATACAGAGAGGCTAAGAACTATCCTCATTGGGAGGCAGCCATGGCAACTGAACTGCATGCTCTAGAAGATAATCACACTTGGGATATTGTTCCTCTTCCCTCAAATAAGCGGGCTATAGGATGTAAATGGGTTTATAAGGTGAAACTTCACTCTGATGGCACGGTTGAGAGATACAAGGCGCGGCTGGTGGCTAAAGGGTACACTCAGTGTGAAGGTCTTGATTATCAAGATACTTTCAGTCCTGTGGCTAAGCATTCTTCTATTCGCACATTTCTTGCTCTAGCAGCTATAAAGGGTTGGTTCTTGCGTCAATTCGACATTCATAATGCCTTTTTGAATGGTGAGTTACAGGAAGAGATCTACATGCAACTTCCTCCGGGTTTCCTGATTCAGGGGGAGTGTGCGCATGAGGGTATGGTTTGCAAATTGAAGAAGTCTTTGTATGGCTTGAAACAAGCGTCAAGACAATGGAACTGTAAGCTGACTGAATGCCTTTTGAACATTGGTTTTAAGCAGTCAAAAGCCGATTATTCATTGTTTACTAAAGAAGATCAAAAAGGCTTTGTGGCGGTGTTAGTGTATGTGGATGATATGGCGGTTGCTGGATCGAATGTTGCAGTCATTGCAGACTTGTATGAGCAATTACAGCAATGTTTCAAGGTGAGAGATCTAGGGGAGCTGATATATTTTCTTGGTCTCGAAGTAGCAAGATCCAATGAAGGTATCTTCATATCGCAGCGAGGTTATACGCTGCGTTTGTTGGAGGATCAAGGCAAATTGGCGGTCAAACCGAGCAATGTGCCCATGATACCAAATTTGAAGCTGAGTAATACAGGAGAATCTGAGCTATTTGATCCCAGCGCGTATAGGCAACTAATAGGGAAGTTGATCTATTTGGGATTTACGAGGCCAGACATAGCACACGCTGTGCATGTTCTAGCGCAATTCATGGAGAAGCCAAGGAGAGAACATTGGCATGCAGCTGAATATGTGTTGAAATATCTGAAGGGAACACCCGGGAAGGGAATACTTTTCTCTAGTGACTCACACATCCATCTTCAAGCCTTTGCCGATAGTGATTGGGGAGGTTGCGTGGACACGAGACGATCAACTACAGGATTTTGTGTGTTTGTTGGGGATTCGCTGGTTAGCTGGAAGTCTAAAAAACAGGCAACCGTCTCAAGAAGTTCGACGGAGGCCGAATATAGGGCAGTGGCTGCAACCACAGCTGAATTGATTTGGTTGAAGGCATTGTTGGAAGATTTTGGAGTGCAATTGAGGATACCAATGTCACTCTATTGTGATAACAAGTCGGCGATTTACTTGAGTAAAAATCCGGCATATCATGAAAGAACCAAGCACCTTGAGATAGACCTTCATTTCGTAAGGGAGAAGGTATTAGGTGGAGTAGTGGACGTGAAGCATGTGAAGACTGAGTTTCAATTGGCGGATGCTTTCCCCAAGTCTCTGCAGCCAGCCAGATTCTGGTTTCTGTTAAACAAGATGGGTGTCCGTGATATATACTCCTCCCATCTTGAGGGGGAGTGTAAGAAGGCAAAGGAAAGAAGATGAAATAGGGCCTTGGAAGCTGAGAAGAAGGCCTTATGATGTTAGATGGTTTGGCCCAAATTCAATTTCCTATTATGACGTAAAGGCCAATTGTGTAAATGCAGTCTGGGTTGTTATTGACAGCAACACAAAGGAAGGATAGAAAAGGGGGTTGTGGGTGCGCGTTGGGTTTTAACCCTTGTAACAGACTTCATCTTCTTCCTCGCAGAATGGAATTACTTTTTTTCTGGGTTTTCTTTCTACAGCTTCGATGAAGTCCTGCTTGAGCTTCCACCACCTTGATTAGTCACATGGTATCAGAGCGCTGCGAATCGAGATGGAGGGAAGCAAGCTGGATCTGGTTGCTCTTGAAAGCCCCCAGTCACCTTATTACATCCAATCGTCCGATAACCAGGTAACTTCGATTGTTACACCGGAGCTTGAAGAAGGAAACTATAGTTCCTGGAGGGCGTCATTTGAGTTAGCGCTGTCTATTAGAAACAAGCTAGGGTTTGTAGATGGAAGTATTGTTAAACCAGAAGCAGGGGATCCTCTATATTCAGTCTGGAAGAGATGCAATAACCTTGTCAAGGCCTGGATACAACGGTCAGTATCAGTGCCGATAGCATCAACTATATTTTACCTGGATTCAGCGAAGGAGATATGGGAGGAGTTGCGAGAACGATATGGGGAACCTGATGACTCGAGGATTTTCCATCTGCAGATGCGATATTACAGTCTTGAACAAGGTACAAAAACTGTTGCTGCGTATTATAGTGAATTGCTTGCAATCCTGAGAGAGTTACGGGTGTATAGGCCACTGCCCTTCTGTGAGTGTGGCAAATGTGAATGTAATTGGTCAAAGATGTTTTCGGAGCAGCAACAGAAGGACCTGGTGTTTAAGTTTCTCAATGGTCTTAATGGGGAGTACTCTTATATGCGTTCTCAAGTGCTTTTAAGGAGACCTTTTCCAACTTTGGGTGAAGCCTATAATTTCATACAGAGGGAGGAATCACAGCGAAATCAGAAGGTTGATGGTGCTGGAAAAAGAGAGTTACCAATGATGATGGCCACTGTGCAGGAAACTCCGAAGCGCACAATTATGAAAGAAGATGAACATTTTGTAGCAGCGGTCACAATGGATAGGAATCGAGGAAGAGGTGAATGGGTGTGTGATTATTGTGGTAAGAGAGGACATATCAAGGATAGATGCTTTTACTTAGTGGGTTTTCCGCCAAATACAAGATTTGGCAGAGGAAGAGGAAGAGGGCAACCTTATGTGGAAAGGCCTCAGGGTTATGGAAGACATCAAAACCTGGACATACCTCAAGGTTCTGGAAACAAGAGGATAGTAAACATGACCGTGTCAGGCCTGGGAGATTCAGGACAAGAAGGGTTGTCGCCACGCCTTGAACTAAATCAGCAGCAAGTTCAGAAGCTTCTGGCAATTCTTAATGAGGAAAAGCTTAGCCAAACTGTTAATGAGGCGCAACAAAGTCACCAACAAGACATCCATCCTCTTACCCCTTATTCAGCCAACTCTTCTGGTAATTTGTCTAATCAAATCTTTGTTTTAACCATTTCAAACACTCAGCATACCGGTCACAATCGTTCTACCTGGTTCCTTGACACGGGGGCAACAGACCATGTGATTTCTGATCTTTCTTTATTTGATTCCTTTACTAAACTTACGGTGCCCTTATTGATACAGCTTCCAAACAATACTAGAGCTACATCCACACATATTGGGGTGGTCAAGCTCACTTCGAAACTGATCTTGAAAAATGTTCTTTTTGTTCAATCATTTCAGTTCAACCTTATTTCAGTCAGCAAATTAACTTCAGAAAATAATGTTTGTTTGATTTTCTCACAAAATAGTTGTCTTATTCAGGACTTGGCAACTTGGATGATGATTGGTCGAGCTAAAGTGAGGGATGGATTGTATGAGGTCGTTGAAGCGGGTGATACAGAAGCTGCTTCTCCTCAACTCAAGAAACTAGTTACTGAAGTTGGTAAATATAGTATGTCTGTGTCTGGACACAATGCACAAAAGACAACTCTTGATCTATTTGACTTATGGCACTTGAGATTAGGACATATTTCTGCAGAAAAGAGTAAAGTTTTACAGTCACTAGATCCCTCAATTAAAACTTTGCAGTAGAATGCATGTTCTATCTGTCATGAATCAAAGCAGAAACAACTTCCTTTTCAATCCAGTTTGCATCAGACAGATTGTGCATTTGATTTGATACATTGTGACATATGGGGTCCTTTCTCACATCCTGCTATTGGTGGTTACCGTTACTTCTTAACCATAGTAGATGATTACACAAGAGTTACTTGGACATATCTTATGATTCATAAATCTGAAACTCAAACTTTTTTGAAGCAGTTTTGTCAATTTGTTCAAACGCATTTCCATTTGAAAGTTAAGATTATCAGAAGTGATAATGGACCTGAGTTTATGTTACATGAGTTTTATAGAGAACATGGCATTCTGCATCATAAGACTTGTGTAGAAACTCCACAGCAAAATGGAGTTGCGGAGAGGAAACATCAACATTTATTGCAAGTAACAAGGGCATTGCTGTTCCAAGCACGAATGCCTATAGAGTTTTGGGGTCATGCTCTTTTAACTGCTACTTTTCTTATTAATAGGTTGCCAACTAGAATACTGAAAGATAAATCACCTTATGAAGCGCTTTTCCAGAAAGTTCCCCTTTATCACAAGTTGCGAGTTTTTGGGTCCCTCTGTTTTGCTAGTACTTTGACGAAGGGCAGAGGTAAAATGGAAAAAAGAGCTCGAAGATGTGCTTTTATTGGTTATCCTTTTGGTGTCAAGGGTTACTATGTTTATGACTTAGATAATCATGACATCTTCATTTCTCGGAATGTTGTTTTCCATGAAGCAATCTTTCCATTTTCTTTAATGCATTCAATTAACAAGTCACAGGAAGTTGTTTTACCTGTTGCTCCTTCTGATGCCTCAATTCCTTCTTTTTCTTCCTCTGCACAATTTGACACGTCAAATATACCAGTAGATTCCTCTGTTACTCATAGCATACCAGTAGACAGTCATACTTCGCCTACACCAGTTGACTCGGTTTCTGATTTGAGGAGAAGCACACGCTCTCGACACCCACCAAGCTACTTGAAAGACTATCATCACCATCTGTCTCTCACCTTAGCTCAGCCACTCTCATCTCAGTTAACAGCCAGGTTTGTTCCTTCTGTCTCATCTTGCCTTTCTGCCACTTCTTCAACTTCTCACTCCATTGACCCTTACATTGCATATTCCCGTCTTTCATTATCATTTCGCGTGTTCCTATTGTCCCTGGAAGCAAACTTTGAACCTCAGTCATACAGAGAGGCTAAGAACTATCCTCATTGGGAGGCAGCCATGGCAACTGAACTGCATGCTCTAGAAGATAATCACACTTGGGATATTGTTCCTCTTCCCTCAAATAAGCGGGCTATAGGATGTAAATGGGTTTATAAGGTGAAACTTCACTCTGATGGCACGGTTGAGAGATACAAGGCGCGGCTGGTGGCTAAAGGGTACACTCAGTGTGAAGGTCTTGATTATCAAGATACTTTCAGTCCTGTGGCTAAGCATTCTTCTATTCGCACATTTCTTGCTCTAGCAGCTATAAAGGGTTGGTTCTTGCGTCAATTCGACATTCATAATGCCTTTTTGAATGGTGAGTTACAGGAAGAGATCTACATGCAACTTCCTCCGGGTTTCCTGATTCAGGGGGAGTGTGCGCATGAGGGTATGGTTTGCAAATTGAAGAAGTCTTTGTATGGCTTGAAACAAGCGTCAAGACAATGGAACTGTAAGCTGACTGAATGCCTTTTGAACATTGGTTTTAAGCAGTCAAAAGCCGATTATTCATTGTTTACTAAAGAAGATCAAAAAGGCTTTGTGGCGGTGTTAGTGTATGTGGATGATATGGCGGTTGCTGGATCGAATGTTGCAGTCATTGCAGACTTGTATGAGCAATTACAGCAATGTTTCAAGGTGAGAGATCTAGGGGAGCTGATATATTTTCTTGGTCTCGAAGTAGCAAGATCCAATGAAGGTATCTTCATATCGCAGCGAGGTTATACGCTGCGTTTGTTGGAGGATCAAGGCAAATTGGCGGTCAAACCGAGCAATGTGCCCATGATACCAAATTTGAAGCTGAGTAATACAGGAGAATCTGAGCTATTTGATCCCAGCGCGTATAGGCAACTAATAGGGAAGTTGATCTATTTGGGATTTACGAGGCCAGACATAGCACACGCTGTGCATGTTCTAGCGCAATTCATGGAGAAGCCAAGGAGAGAACATTGGCATGCAGCTGAATATGTGTTGAAATATCTGAAGGGAACACCCGGGAAGGGAATACTTTTCTCTAGTGACTCACACATCCATCTTCAAGCCTTTGCCGATAGTGATTGGGGAGGTTGCGTGGACACGAGACGATCAACTACAGGATTTTGTGTGTTTGTTGGGGATTCGCTGGTTAGCTGGAAGTCTAAAAAACAGGCAACCGTCTCAAGAAGTTCGACGGAGGCCGAATATAGGGCAGTGGCTGCAACCACAGCTGAATTGATTTGGTTGAAGGCATTGTTGGAAGATTTTGGAGTGCAATTGAGGATACCAATGTCACTCTATTGTGATAACAAGTCGGCGATTTACTTGAGTAAAAATCCGGCATATCATGAAAGAACCAAGCACCTTGAGATAGACCTTCATTTCGTAAGGGAGAAGGTATTAGGTGGAGTAGTGGACGTGAAGCATGTGAAGACTGAGTTTCAATTGGCGGATGCTTTCCCCAAGTCTCTGCAGCCAGCCAGATTCTGGTTTCTGTTAAACAAGATGGGTGTCCGTGATATATACTCCTCCCATCTTGAGGGGGAGTGTAAGAAGGCAAAGGAAAGAAGATGAAATAGGGCCTTGGAAGCTGAGAAGAAGGCCTTATGATGTTAGATGGTTTGGCCCAAATTCAATTTCCTATTATGACGTAAAGGCCAATTGTGTAAATGCAGTCTGGGTTGTTATTGACAGCAACACAAAGGAAGGATAGAAAAGGGGGTTGTGGGTGCGCGTTGGGTTTTAACCCTTGTAACAGACTTCATCTTCTTCCTCGCAGAATGGAATTACTTTTTTTCTGGGTTTTCTTTCTACAGCTTCGATGAAGTCCTGCTTGAGCTTCCACCACCTTGATTAGTCACATGGTATCAGAGCGCTGCGAATCGAGATGGAGGGAAGCAAGCTGGATCTGGTTGCTCTTGAAAGCCCCCAGTCACCTTATTACATCCAATCGTCCGATAACCAGGTAACTTCGATTGTTACACCGGAGCTTGAAGAAGGAAACTATAGTTCCTGGAGGGCGTCATTTGAGTTAGCGCTGTCTATTAGAAACAAGCTAGGGTTTGTAGATGGAAGTATTGTTAAACCAGAAGCAGGGGATCCTCTATATTCAGTCTGGAAGAGATGCAATAACCTTGTCAAGGCCTGGATACAACGGTCAGTATCAGTGCCGATAGCATCAACTATATTTTACCTGGATTCAGCGAAGGAGATATGGGAGGAGTTGCGAGAACGATATGGGGAACCTGATGACTCGAGGATTTTCCATCTGCAGATGCGATATTACAGTCTTGAACAAGGTACAAAAACTGTTGCTGCGTATTATAGTGAATTGCTTGCAATCCTGAGAGAGTTACGGGTGTATAGGCCACTGCCCTTCTGTGAGTGTGGCAAATGTGAATGTAATTGGTCAAAGATGTTTTCGGAGCAGCAACAGAAGGACCTGGTGTTTAAGTTTCTCAATGGTCTTAATGGGGAGTACTCTTATATGCGTTCTCAAGTGCTTTTAAGGAGACCTTTTCCAACTTTGGGTGAAGCCTATAATTTCATACAGAGGGAGGAATCACAGCGAAATCAGAAGGTTGATGGTGCTGGAAAAAGAGAGTTACCAATGATGATGGCCACTGTGCAGGAAACTCCGAAGCGCACAGTTATGAAAGAAGATGAACATTTTGTAGCAGCGGTCACAATGGATAGGAATCGAGGAAGAGGTGAATGGGTGTGTGATTATTGTGGTAAGAGAGGACATATCAAGGATAGATGCTTTTACTTAGTGGGTTTTCCGCCAAATACAAGATTTGGCAGAGGAAGAGGAAGAGGGCAACCTTATGTGGAAAGGCCTCAGGGTTATGGAAGACATCAAAACCTGGACATACCTCAAGGTTCTGGAAACAAGAGGATAGTAAACATGACCGTGTCAGGCCTGGGAGATTCAGGACAAGAAGGGTTGTCGCCACGCCTTGAACTAAATCAGCAGCAAGTTCAGAAGCTTCTGGCAATTCTTAATGAGGAAAAGCTTAGCCAAACTGTTAATGAGGCGCAACAAAGTCACCAACAAGACATCCATCCTCTTACCCCTTATTCAGCCAACTCTTCTGGTAATTTGTCTAATCAAATCTTTGTTTTAACCATTTCAAACACTCAGCATACCGGTCACAATCGTTCTACCTGGTTCCTTGACACGGGGGCAACAGACCATGTGATTTCTGATCTTTCTTTATTTGATTCCTTTACTAAACTTACGGTGCCCTTATTGATACAGCTTCCAAACAATACTAGAGCTACATCCACACATATTGGGGTGGTCAAGCTCACTTCGAAACTGATCTTGAAAAATGTTCTTTTTGTTCAATCATTTCAGTTCAACCTTATTTCAGTCAGCAAATTAACTTCAGAAAATAATGTTTGTTTGATTTTCTCACAAAATAGTTGTCTTATTCAGGACTTGGCAACTTGGATGATGATTGGTCGAGCTAAAGTGAGGGATGGATTGTATGAGGTCGTTGAAGCGGGTGATACAGAAGCTGCTTCTCCTCAACTCAAGAAACTAGTTACTGAAGTTGGTAAATATAGTATGTCTGTGTCTGGACACAATGCACAAAAGACAACTCTTGATCTATTTGACTTATGGCACTTGAGATTAGGACATATTTCTGCAGAAAAGAGTAAAGTTTTACAGTCACTAGATCCCTCAATTAAAACTTTGCAGTAGAATGCATGTTCTATCTGTCATGAATCAAAGCAGAAACAACTTCCTTTTCAATCCAGTTTGCATCAGACAGATTGTGCATTTGATTTGATACATTGTGACATATGGGGTCCTTTCTCACATCCTGCTATTGGTGGTTACCGTTACTTCTTAACCATAGTAGATGATTACACAAGAGTTACTTGGACATATCTTATGATTCATAAATCTGAAACTCAAACTTTTTTGAAGCAGTTTTGTCAATTTGTTCAAACGCATTTCCATTTGAAAGTTAAGATTATCAGAAGTGATAATGGACCTGAGTTTATGTTACATGAGTTTTATAGAGAACATGGCATTCTGCATCATAAGACTTGTGTAGAAACTCCACAGCAAAATGGAGTTGCGGAGAGGAAACATCAACATTTATTGCAAGTAACAAGGGCATTGCTGTTCCAAGCACGAATGCCTATAGAGTTTTGGGGTCATGCTCTTTTAACTGCTACTTTTCTTATTAATAGGTTGCCAACTAGAATACTGAAAGATAAATCACCTTATGAAGCGCTTTTCCAGAAAGTTCCCCTTTATCACAAGTTGCGAGTTTTTGGGTCCCTCTGTTTTGCTAGTACTTTGACGAAGGGCAGAGGTAAAATGGAAAAAAGAGCTCGAAGATGTGCTTTTATTGGTTATCCTTTTGGTGTCAAGGGTTACTATGTTTATGACTTAGATAATCATGACATCTTCATTTCTCGGAATGTTGTTTTCCATGAAGCAATCTTTCCATTTTCTTTAATGCATTCAATTAACAAGTCACAGGAAGTTGTTTTACCTGTTGCTCCTTCTGATGCCTCAATTCCTTCTTTTTCTTCCTCTGCACAATTTGACACGTCAAATATACCAGTAGATTCCTCTGTTACTCATAGCATACCAGTAGACAGTCATACTTCGCCTACACCAGTTGACTCGGTTTCTGATTTGAGGAGAAGCACACGCTCTCGACACCCACCAAGCTACTTGAAAGACTATCATCACCATCTGTCTCTCACCTTAGCTCAGCCACTCTCATCTCAGTTAACAGCCAGGTTTGTTCCTTCTGTCTCATCTTGCCTTTCTGCCACTTCTTCAACTTCTCACTCCATTGACCCTTACATTGCATATTCCCGTCTTTCATTATCATTTCGCGTGTTCCTATTGTCCCTGGAAGCAAACTTTGAACCTCAGTCATACAGAGAGGCTAAGAACTATCCTCATTGGGAGGCAGCCATGGCAACTGAACTGCATGCTCTAGAAGATAATCACACTTGGGATATTGTTCCTCTTCCCTCAAATAAGCGGGCTATAGGATGTAAATGGGTTTATAAGGTGAAACTTCACTCTGATGGCACGGTTGAGAGATACAAGGCGCGGCTGGTGGCTAAAGGGTACACTCAGTGTGAAGGTCTTGATTATCAAGATACTTTCAGTCCTGTGGCTAAGCATTCTTCTATTCGCACATTTCTTGCTCTAGCAGCTATAAAGGGTTGGTTCTTGCGTCAATTCGACATTCATAATGCCTTTTTGAATGGTGAGTTACAGGAAGAGATCTACATGCAACTTCCTCCGGGTTTCCTGATTCAGGGGGAGTGTGCGCATGAGGGTATGGTTTGCAAATTGAAGAAGTCTTTGTATGGCTTGAAACAAGCGTCAAGACAATGGAACTGTAAGCTGACTGAATGCCTTTTGAACATTGGTTTTAAGCAGTCAAAAGCCGATTATTCATTGTTTACTAAAGAAGATCAAAAAGGCTTTGTGGCGGTGTTAGTGTATGTGGATGATATGGCGGTTGCTGGATCGAATGTTGCAGTCATTGCAGACTTGTATGAGCAATTACAGCAATGTTTCAAGGTGAGAGATCTAGGGGAGCTGATATATTTTCTTGGTCTCGAAGTAGCAAGATCCAATGAAGGTATCTTCATATCGCAGCGAGGTTATACGCTGCGTTTGTTGGAGGATCAAGGCAAATTGGCGGTCAAACCGAGCAATGTGCCCATGATACCAAATTTGAAGCTGAGTAATACAGGAGAATCTGAGCTATTTGATCCCAGCGCGTATAGGCAACTAATAGGGAAGTTGATCTATTTGGGATTTACGAGGCCAGACATAGCACACGCTGTGCATGTTCTAGCGCAATTCATGGAGAAGCCAAGGAGAGAACATTGGCATGCAGCTGAATATGTGTTGAAATATCTGAAGGGAACACCCGGGAAGGGAATACTTTTCTCTAGTGACTCACACATCCATCTTCAAGCCTTTGCCGATAGTGATTGGGGAGGTTGCGTGGACACGAGACGATCAACTACAGGATTTTGTGTGTTTGTTGGGGATTCGCTGGTTAGCTGGAAGTCTAAAAAACAGGCAACCGTCTCAAGAAGTTCGACGGAGGCCGAATATAGGGCAGTGGCTGCAACCACAGCTGAATTGATTTGGTTGAAGGCATTGTTGGAAGATTTTGGAGTGCAATTGAGGATACCAATGTCACTCTATTGTGATAACAAGTCGGCGATTTACTTGAGTAAAAATCCGGCATATCATGAAAGAACCAAGCACCTTGAGATAGACCTTCATTTCGTAAGGGAGAAGGTATTAGGTGGAGTAGTGGACGTGAAGCATGTGAAGACTGAGTTTCAATTGGCGGATGCTTTCCCCAAGTCTCTGCAGCCAGCCAGATTCTGGTTTCTGTTAAACAAGATGGGTGTCCGTGATATATACTCCTCCCATCTTGAGGGGGAGTGTAAGAAGGCAAAGGAAAGAAGATGAAATAGGGCCTTGGAAGCTGAGAAGAAGGCCTTATGATGTTAGATGGTTTGGCCCAAATTCAATTTCCTATTATGACGTAAAGGCCAATTGTGTAAATGCAGTCTGGGTTGTTATTGACAGCAACACAAAGGAAGGATAGAAAAGGGGGTTGTGGGTGCGCGTTGGGTTTTAACCCTTGTAACAGACTTCATCTTCTTCCTCGCAGAATGGAATTACTTTTTTTCTGGGTTTTCTTTCTACAGCTTCGATGAAGTCCTGCTTGAGCTTCCACCACCTTGATTAGTCACATGGTATCAGAGCGCTGCGAATCGAGATGGAGGGAAGCAAGCTGGATCTGGTTGCTCTTGAAAGCCCCCAGTCACCTTATTACATCCAATCGTCCGATAACCAGGTAACTTCGATTGTTACACCGGAGCTTGAAGAAGGAAACTATAGTTCCTGGAGGGCGTCATTTGAGTTAGCGCTGTCTATTAGAAACAAGCTAGGGTTTGTAGATGGAAGTATTGTTAAACCAGAAGCAGGGGATCCTCTATATTCAGTCTGGAAGAGATGCAATAACCTTGTCAAGGCCTGGATACAACGGTCAGTATCAGTGCCGATAGCATCAACTATATTTTACCTGGATTCAGCGAAGGAGATATGGGAGGAGTTGCGAGAACGATATGGGGAACCTGATGACTCGAGGATTTGCCATCTGCAGATGCGATATTACAGTCTTGAACAAGGTACAAAAACTGTTGCTGCGTATTATAGTGAATTGCTTGCAATCCTGAGAGAGTTACGGGTGTATAGGCCACTGCCCTTCTGTGAGTGTGGCAAATGTGAATGTAATTGGTCAAAGATGTTTTCGGAGCAGCAACAGAAGGACCTGGTGTTTAAGTTTCTCAATGGTCTTAATGGGGAGTACTCTTATATGCGTTCTCAAGTGCTTTTAAGGAGACCTTTTCCAACTTTGGGTGAAGCCTATAATTTCATACAGAGGGAGGAATCACAGCGAAATCAGAAGGTTGATGGTGCTGGAAAAAGAGAGTTACCAATGATGATGGCCACTGTGCAGGAAACTCCGAAGCGCACAGTTATGAAAGAAGATGAACATTTTGTAGCAGCGGTCACAATGGATAGGAATCGAGGAAGAGGTGAATGGGTGTGTGATTATTGTGGTAAGAGAGGACATATCAAGGATAGATGCTTTTACTTAGTGGGTTTTCCGCCAAATACAAGATTTGGCAGAGGAAGAGGAAGAGGGCAACCTTATGTGGAAAGGCCTCAGGGTTATGGAAGACATCAAAACCTGGACATACCTCAAGGTTCTGGAAACAAGAGGATAGTAAACATGACCGTGTCAGGCCTGGGAGATTCAGGACAAGAAGGGTTGTCGCCACGCCTTGAACTAAATCAGCAGCAAGTTCAGAAGCTTCTGGCAATTCTTAATGAGGAAAAGCTTAGCCAAACTGTTAATGAGGCGCAACAAAGTCACCAACAAGACATCCATCCTCTTACCCCTTATTCAGCCAACTCTTCTGGTAATTTGTCTAATCAAATCTTTGTTTTAACCATTTCAAACACTCAGCATACCGGTCACAATCGTTCTACCTGGTTCCTTGACACGGGGGCAACAGACCATGTGATTTCTGATCTTTCTTTATTTGATTCCTTTACTAAACTTACGGTGCCCTTATTGATACAGCTTCCAAACAATACTAGAGCTACATCCACACATATTGGGGTGGTCAAGCTCACTTCGAAACTGATCTTGAAAAATGTTCTTTTTGTTCAATCATTTCAGTTCAACCTTATTTCAGTCAGCAAATTAACTTCAGAAAATAATGTTTGTTTGATTTTCTCACAAAATAGTTGTCTTATTCAGGACTTGGCAACTTGGATGATGATTGGTCGAGCTAAAGTGAGGGATGGATTGTATGAGGTCGTTGAAGCGGGTGATACAGAAGCTGCTTCTCCTCAACTCAAGAAACTAGTTACTGAAGTTGGTAAATATAGTATGTCTGTGTCTGGACACAATGCACAAAAGACAACTCTTGATCTATTTGACTTATGGCACTTGAGATTAGGACATATTTCTGCAGAAAAGAGTAAAGTTTTACAGTCACTAGATCCCTCAATTAAAACTTTGCAGTAGAATGCATGTTCTATCTGTCATGAATCAAAGCAGAAACAACTTCCTTTTCAATCCAGTTTGCATCAGACAGATTGTGCATTTGATTTGATACATTGTGACATATGGGGTCCTTTCTCACATCCTGCTATTGGTGGTTACCGTTACTTCTTAACCATAGTAGATGATTACACAAGAGTTACTTGGACATATCTTATGATTCATAAATCTGAAACTCAAACTTTTTTTGAAGCAGTTTTGTCAATTTGTTCAAACGCATTTCCATTTGAAAGTTAAGATTATCAGAAGTGATAATGGACCTGAGTTTATGTTACATGAGTTTTATAGAGAACATGGCATTCTGCATCATAAGACTTGTGTAGAAACTCCACAGCAAAATGGAGTTGCGGAGAGGAAACATCAACATTTATTGCAAGTAACAAGGGCATTGCTGTTCCAAGCACGAATGCCTATAGAGTTTTGGGGTCATGCTCTTTTAACTGCTACTTTTCTTATTAATAGGTTGCCAACTAGAATACTGAAAGATAAATCACCTTATGAAGCGCTTTTCCAGAAAGTTCCCCTTTATCACAAGTTGCGAGTTTTTGGGTCCCTCTGTTTTGCTAGTACTTTGACGAAGGGCAGAGGTAAAATGGAAAAAAGAGCTCGAAGATGTGCTTTTATTGGTTATCCTTTTGGTGTCAAGGGTTACTATGTTTATGACTTAGATAATCATGACATCTTCATTTCTCGGAATGTTGTTTTCCATGAAGCAATCTTTCCATTTTCTTTAATGCATTCAATTAACAAGTCACAGGAAGTTGTTTTACCTGTTGCTCCTTCTGATGCCTCAATTCCTTCTTTTTCTTCCTCTGCACAATTTGACACGTCAAATATACCAGTAGATTCCTCTGTTACTCATAGCATACCAGTAGACAGTCATACTTCGCCTACACCAGTTGACTCGGTTTCTGATTTGAGGAGAAGCACACGCTCTCGACACCCACCAAGCTACTTGAAAGACTATCATCACCATCTGTCTCTCACCTTAGCTCAGCCACTCTCATCTCAGTTAACAGCCAGGTTTGTTCCTTCTGTCTCATCTTGCCTTTCTGCCACTTCTTCAACTTCTCACTCCATTGACCCTTACATTGCATATTCCCGTCTTTCATTATCATTTCGCGTGTTCCTATTGTCCCTGGAAGCAAACTTTGAACCTCAGTCATACAGAGAGGCTAAGAACTATCCTCATTGGGAGGCAGCCATGGCAACTGAACTGCATGCTCTAGAAGATAATCACACTTGGGATATTGTTCCTCTTCCCTCAAATAAGCGGGCTATAGGATGTAAATGGGTTTATAAGGTGAAACTTCACTCTGATGGCACGGTTGAGAGATACAAGGCGCGGCTGGTGGCTAAAGGGTACACTCAGTGTGAAGGTCTTGATTATCAAGATACTTTCAGTCCTGTGGCTAAGCATTCTTCTATTCGCACATTTCTTGCTCTAGCAGCTATAAAGGGTTGGTTCTTGCGTCAATTCGACATTCATAATGCCTTTTTGAATGGTGAGTTACAGGAAGAGATCTACATGCAACTTCCTCCGGGTTTCCTGATTCAGGGGGAGTGTGCGCATGAGGGTATGGTTTGCAAATTGAAGAAGTCTTTGTATGGCTTGAAACAAGCGTCAAGACAATGGAACTGTAAGCTGACTGAATGCCTTTTGAACATTGGTTTTAAGCAGTCAAAAGCCGATTATTCATTGTTTACTAAAGAAGATCAAAAAGGCTTTGTGGCGGTGTTAGTGTATGTGGATGATATGGCGGTTGCTGGATCGAATGTTGCAGTCATTGCAGACTTGTATGAGCAATTACAGCAATGTTTCAAGGTGAGAGATCTAGGGGAGCTGATATATTTTCTTGGTCTCGAAGTAGCAAGATCCAATGAAGGTATCTTCATATCGCAGCGAGGTTATACGCTGCGTTTGTTGGAGGATCAAGGCAAATTGGCGGTCAAACCGAGCAATGTGCCCATGATACCAAATTTGAAGCTGAGTAATACAGGAGAATCTGAGCTATTTGATCCCAGCGCGTATAGGCAACTAATAGGGAAGTTGATCTATTTGGGATTTACGAGGCCAGACATAGCACACGCTGTGCATGTTCTAGCGCAATTCATGGAGAAGCCAAGGAGAGAACATTGGCATGCAGCTGAATATGTGTTGAAATATCTGAAGGGAACACCCGGGAAGGGAATACTTTTCTCTAGTGACTCACACATCCATCTTCAAGCCTTTGCCGATAGTGATTGGGGAGGTTGCGTGGACACGAGACGATCAACTACAGGATTTTGTGTGTTTGTTGGGGATTCGCTGGTTAGCTGGAAGTCTAAAAAACAGGCAACCGTCTCAAGAAGTTCGACGGAGGCCGAATATAGGGCAGTGGCTGCAACCACAGCTGAATTGATTTGGTTGAAGGCATTGTTGGAAGATTTTGGAGTGCAATTGAGGATACCAATGTCACTCTATTGTGATAACAAGTCGGCGATTTACTTGAGTAAAAATCCGGCATATCATGAAAGAACCAAGCACCTTGAGATAGACCTTCATTTCGTAAGGGAGAAGGTATTAGGTGGAGTAGTGGACGTGAAGCATGTGAAGACTGAGTTTCAATTGGCGGATGCTTTCCCCAAGTCTCTGCAGCCAGCCAGATTCTGGTTTCTGTTAAACAAGATGGGTGTCCGTGATATATACTCCTCCCATCTTGAGGGGGAGTGTAAGAAGGCAAAGGAAAGAAGATGAAATAGGGCCTTGGAAGCTGAGAAGAAGGCCTTATGATGTTAGATGGTTTGGCCCAAATTCAATTTCCTATTATGACGTAAAGGCCAATTGTGTAAATGCAGTCTGGGTTGTTATTGACAGCAACACAAAGGAAGGATAGAAAAGGGGGTTGTGGGTGCGCGTTGGGTTTTAACCCTTGTAACAGACTTCATCTTCTTCCTCGCAGAATGGAATTACTTTTTTTCTGGGTTTTCTTTCTACAGCTTCGATGAAGTCCTGCTTGAGCTTCCACCACCTTGATTAGTCACATGGTATCAGAGCGCTGCGAATCGAGATGGAGGGAAGCAAGCTGGATCTGGTTGCTCTTGAAAGCCCCCAGTCACCTTATTACATCCAATCGTCCGATAACCAGGTAACTTCGATTGTTACACCGGAGCTTGAAGAAGGAAACTATAGTTCCTGGAGGGCGTCATTTGAGTTAGCGCTGTCTATTAGAAACAAGCTAGGGTTTGTAGATGGAAGTATTGTTAAACCAGAAGCAGGGGATCCTCTATATTCAGTCTGGAAGAGATGCAATAACCTTGTCAAGGCCTGGATACAACGGTCAGTATCAGTGCCGATAGCATCAACTATATTTTACCTGGATTCAGCGAAGGAGATATGGGAGGAGTTGCGAGAACGATATGGGGAACCTGATGACTCGAGGATTTGCCATCTGCAGATGCGATATTACAGTCTTGAACAAGGTACAAAAACTGTTGCTGCGTATTATAGTGAATTGCTTGCAATCCTGAGAGAGTTACGGGTGTATAGGCCACTGCCCTTCTGTGAGTGTGGCAAATGTGAATGTAATTGGTCAAAGATGTTTTCGGAGCAGCAACAGAAGGACCTGGTGTTTAAGTTTCTCAATGGTCTTAATGGGGAGTACTCTTATATGCGTTCTCAAGTGCTTTTAAGGAGACCTTTTCCAACTTTGGGTGAAGCCTATAATTTCATACAGAGGGAGGAATCACAGCGAAATCAGAAGGTTGATGGTGCTGGAAAAAGAGAGTTACCAATGATGATGGCCACTGTGCAGGAAACTCCGAAGCGCACAGTTATGAAAGAAGATGAACATTTTGTAGCAGCGGTCACAATGGATAGGAATCGAGGAAGAGGTGAATGGGTGTGTGATTATTGTGGTAAGAGAGGACATATCAAGGATAGATGCTTTTACTTAGTGGGTTTTCCGCCAAATACAAGATTTGGCAGAGGAAGAGGAAGAGGGCAACCTTATGTGGAAAGGCCTCAGGGTTATGGAAGACATCAAAACCTGGACATACCTCAAGGTTCTGGAAACAAGAGGATAGTAAACATGACCGTGTCAGGCCTGGGAGATTCAGGACAAGAAGGGTTGTCGCCACGCCTTGAACTAAATCAGCAGCAAGTTCAGAAGCTTCTGGCAATTCTTAATGAGGAAAAGCTTAGCCAAACTGTTAATGAGGCGCAACAAAGTCACCAACAAGACATCCATCCTCTTACCCCTTATTCAGCCAACTCTTCTGGTAATTTGTCTAATCAAATCTTTGTTTTAACCATTTCAAACACTCAGCATACCGGTCACAATCGTTCTACCTGGTTCCTTGACACGGGGGCAACAGACCATGTGATTTCTGATCTTTCTTTATTTGATTCCTTTACTAAACTTACGGTGCCCTTATTGATACAGCTTCCAAACAATACTAGAGCTACATCCACACATATTGGGGTGGTCAAGCTCACTTCGAAACTGATCTTGAAAAATGTTCTTTTTGTTCAATCATTTCAGTTCAACCTTATTTCAGTCAGCAAATTAACTTCAGAAAATAATGTTTGTTTGATTTTCTCACAAAATAGTTGTCTTATTCAGGACTTGGCAACTTGGATGATGATTGGTCGAGCTAAAGTGAGGGATGGATTGTATGAGGTCGTTGAAGCGGGTGATACAGAAGCTGCTTCTCCTCAACTCAAGAAACTAGTTACTGAAGTTGGTAAATATAGTATGTCTGTGTCTGGACACAATGCACAAAAGACAACTCTTGATCTATTTGACTTATGGCACTTGAGATTAGGACATATTTCTGCAGAAAAGAGTAAAGTTTTACAGTCACTAGATCCCTCAATTAAAACTTTGCAGTAGAATGCATGTTCTATCTGTCATGAATCAAAGCAGAAACAACTTCCTTTTCAATCCAGTTTGCATCAGACAGATTGTGCATTTGATTTGATACATTGTGACATATGGGGTCCTTTCTCACATCCTGCTATTGGTGGTTACCGTTACTTCTTAACCATAGTAGATGATTACACAAGAGTTACTTGGACATATCTTATGATTCATAAATCTGAAACTCAAACTTTTTTGAAGCAGTTTTGTCAATTTGTTCAAACGCATTTCCATTTGAAAGTTAAGATTATCAGAAGTGATAATGGACCTGAGTTTATGTTACATGAGTTTTATAGAGAACATGGCATTCTGCATCATAAGACTTGTGTAGAAACTCCACAGCAAAATGGAGTTGCGGAGAGGAAACATCAACATTTATTGCAAGTAACAAGGGCATTGCTGTTCCAAGCACGAATGCCTATAGAGTTTTGGGGTCATGCTCTTTTAACTGCTACTTTTCTTATTAATAGGTTGCCAACTAGAATACTGAAAGATAAATCACCTTATGAAGCGCTTTTCCAGAAAGTTCCCCTTTATCACAAGTTGCGAGTTTTTGGGTCCCTCTGTTTTGCTAGTACTTTGACGAAGGGCAGAGGTAAAATGGAAAAAAGAGCTCGAAGATGTGCTTTTATTGGTTATCCTTTTGGTGTCAAGGGTTACTATGTTTATGACTTAGATAATCATGACATCTTCATTTCTCGGAATGTTGTTTTCCATGAAGCAATCTTTCCATTTTCTTTAATGCATTCAATTAACAAGTCACAGGAAGTTGTTTTACCTGTTGCTCCTTCTGATGCCTCAATTCCTTCTTTTTCTTCCTCTGCACAATTTGACACGTCAAATATACCAGTAGATTCCTCTGTTACTCATAGCATACCAGTAGACAGTCATACTTCGCCTACACCAGTTGACTCGGTTTCTGATTTGAGGAGAAGCACACGCTCTCGACACCCACCAAGCTACTTGAAAGACTATCATCACCATCTGTCTCTCACCTTAGCTCAGCCACTCTCATCTCAGTTAACAGCCAGGTTTGTTCCTTCTGTCTCATCTTGCCTTTCTGCCACTTCTTCAACTTCTCACTCCATTGACCCTTACATTGCATATTCCCGTCTTTCATTATCATTTCGCGTGTTCCTATTGTCCCTGGAAGCAAACTTTGAACCTCAGTCATACAGAGAGGCTAAGAACTATCCTCATTGGGAGGCAGCCATGGCAACTGAACTGCATGCTCTAGAAGATAATCACACTTGGGATATTGTTCCTCTTCCCTCAAATAAGCGGGCTATAGGATGTAAATGGGTTTATAAGGTGAAACTTCACTCTGATGGCACGGTTGAGAGATACAAGGCGCGGCTGGTGGCTAAAGGGTACACTCAGTGTGAAGGTCTTGATTATCAAGATACTTTCAGTCCTGTGGCTAAGCATTCTTCTATTCGCACATTTCTTGCTCTAGCAGCTATAAAGGGTTGGTTCTTGCGTCAATTCGACATTCATAATGCCTTTTTGAATGGTGAGTTACAGGAAGAGATCTACATGCAACTTCCTCCGGGTTTCCTGATTCAGGGGGAGTGTGCGCATGAGGGTATGGTTTGCAAATTGAAGAAGTCTTTGTATGGCTTGAAACAAGCGTCAAGACAATGGAACTGTAAGCTGACTGAATGCCTTTTGAACATTGGTTTTAAGCAGTCAAAAGCCGATTATTCATTGTTTACTAAAGAAGATCAAAAAGGCTTTGTGGCGGTGTTAGTGTATGTGGATGATATGGCGGTTGCTGGATCGAATGTTGCAGTCATTGCAGACTTGTATGAGCAATTACAGCAATGTTTCAAGGTGAGAGATCTAGGGGAGCTGATATATTTTCTTGGTCTCGAAGTAGCAAGATCCAATGAAGGTATCTTCATATCGCAGCGAGGTTATACGCTGCGTTTGTTGGAGGATCAAGGCAAATTGGCGGTCAAACCGAGCAATGTGCCCATGATACCAAATTTGAAGCTGAGTAATACAGGAGAATCTGAGCTATTTGATCCCAGCGCGTATAGGCAACTAATAGGGAAGTTGATCTATTTGGGATTTACGAGGCCAGACATAGCACACGCTGTGCATGTTCTAGCGCAATTCATGGAGAAGCCAAGGAGAGAACATTGGCATGCAGCTGAATATGTGTTGAAATATCTGAAGGGAACACCCGGGAAGGGAATACTTTTCTCTAGTGACTCACACATCCATCTTCAAGCCTTTGCCGATAGTGATTGGGGAGGTTGCGTGGACACGAGACGATCAACTACAGGATTTTGTGTGTTTGTTGGGGATTCGCTGGTTAGCTGGAAGTCTAAAAAACAGGCAACCGTCTCAAGAAGTTCGACGGAGGCCGAATATAGGGCAGTGGCTGCAACCACAGCTGAATTGATTTGGTTGAAGGCATTGTTGGAAGATTTTGGAGTGCAATTGAGGATACCAATGTCACTCTATTGTGATAACAAGTCGGCGATTTACTTGAGTAAAAATCCGGCATATCATGAAAGAACCAAGCACCTTGAGATAGACCTTCATTTCGTAAGGGAGAAGGTATTAGGTGGAGTAGTGGACGTGAAGCATGTGAAGACTGAGTTTCAATTGGCGGATGCTTTCCCCAAGTCTCTGCAGCCAGCCAGATTCTGGTTTCTGTTAAACAAGATGGGTGTCCGTGATATATACTCCTCCCATCTTGAGGGGGAGTGTAAGAAGGCAAAGGAAAGAAGATGAAATAGGGCCTTGGAAGCTGAGAAGAAGGCCTTATGATGTTAGATGGTTTGGCCCAAATTCAATTTCCTATTATGACGTAAAGGCCAATTGTGTAAATGCAGTCTGGGTTGTTATTGACAGCAACACAAAGGAAGGATAGAAAAGGGGGTTGTGGGTGCGCGTTGGGTTTTAACCCTTGTAACAGACTTCATCTTCTTCCTCGCAGAATGGAATTACTTTTTTTCTGGGTTTTCTTTCTACAGCTTCGATGAAGTCCTGCTTGAGCTTCCACCACCTTGATTAGTCACATGGTATCAGAGCGCTGCGAATCGAGATGGAGGGAAGCAAGCTGGATCTGGTTGCTCTTGAAAGCCCCCAGTCACCTTATTACATCCAATCGTCCGATAACCAGGTAACTTCGATTGTTACACCGGAGCTTGAAGAAGGAAACTATAGTTCCTGGAGGGCGTCATTTGAGTTAGCGCTGTCTATTAGAAACAAGCTAGGGTTTGTAGATGGAAGTATTGTTAAACCAGAAGCAGGGGATCCTCTATATTCAGTCTGGAAGAGATGCAATAACCTTGTCAAGGCCTGGATACAACGGTCAGTATCAGTGCCGATAGCATCAACTATATTTTACCTGGATTCAGCGAAGGAGATATGGGAGGAGTTGCGAGAACGATATGGGGAACCTGATGACTCGAGGATTTGCCATCTGCAGATGCGATATTACAGTCTTGAACAAGGTACAAAAACTGTTGCTGCGTATTATAGTGAATTGCTTGCAATCCTGAGAGAGTTACGGGTGTATAGGCCACTGCCCTTCTGTGAGTGTGGCAAATGTGAATGTAATTGGTCAAAGATGTTTTCGGAGCAGCAACAGAAGGACCTGGTGTTTAAGTTTCTCAATGGTCTTAATGGGGAGTACTCTTATATGCGTTCTCAAGTGCTTTTAAGGAGACCTTTTCCAACTTTGGGTGAAGCCTATAATTTCATACAGAGGGAGGAATCACAGCGAAATCAGAAGGTTGATGGTGCTGGAAAAAGAGAGTTACCAATGATGATGGCCACTGTGCAGGAAACTCCGAAGCGCACAGTTATGAAAGAAGATGAACATTTTGTAGCAGCGGTCACAATGGATAGGAATCGAGGAAGAGGTGAATGGGTGTGTGATTATTGTGGTAAGAGAGGACATATCAAGGATAGATGCTTTTACTTAGTGGGTTTTCCGCCAAATACAAGATTTGGCAGAGGAAGAGGAAGAGGGCAACCTTATGTGGAAAGGCCTCAGGGTTATGGAAGACATCAAAACCTGGACATACCTCAAGGTTCTGGAAACAAGAGGATAGTAAACATGACCGTGTCAGGCCTGTGAGATTCAGGACAAGAAGGGTTGTCGCCACGCCTTGAACTAACTCAGCAGCCAGTTCAGCAGCTTCTGGCAATTCTTAAGGAGGAAAAGCTTAGCCAAACTGTTAATGAGGCGCAACAAAGTCACCAACAAGACATCCATCCTCTTACCCCTTATTCAGCCAACTCTTCTGGTAATTTGTCTAATCAAATCTTTGTTTTAACCATTTCAAACACTCAGCATACCGGTCACAATCGTTCTACCTGGTTCCTTGACACGGGGGCAACAGACCATGTGATTTCTGATCTTTCTTTATTTGATTCCTTTACTAAACTTACGGTGCCCTTATTGATACAGCTTCCAAACAATACTAGAGCTACATCCACACATATTGGGGTGGTCAAGCTCACTTCGAAACTGATCTTGAAAAATGTTCTTTTTGTTCAATCATTTCAGTTCAACCTTATTTCAGTCAGCAAATTAACTTCAGAAAATAATGTTTGTTTGATTTTCTCACAAAATAGTTGTCTTATTCAGGACTTGGCAACTTGGATGATGATTGGTCGAGCTAAAGTGAGGGATGGATTGTATGAGGTCGTTGAAGCGGGTGATACAGAAGCTGCTTCTCCTCAACTCAAGAAACTAGTTACTGAAGTTGGTAAATATAGTATGTCTGTGTCTGGACACAATGCACAAAAGACAACTCTTGATCTATTTGACTTATGGCACTTGAGATTAGGACATATTTCTGCAGAAAAGAGTAAAGTTTTACAGTCACTAGATCCCTCAATTAAAACTTTGCAGTAGAATGCATGTTCTATCTGTCATGAATCAAAGCAGAAACAACTTCCTTTTCAATCCAGTTTGCATCAGACAGATTGTGCATTTGATTTGATACATTGTGACATATGGGGTCCTTTCTCACATCCTGCTATTGGTGGTTACCGTTACTTCTTAACCATAGTAGATGATTACACAAGAGTTACTTGGACATATCTTATGATTCATAAATCTGAAACTCAAACTTTTTTGAAGCAGTTTTGTCAATTTGTTCAAACGCATTTCCATTTGAAAGTTAAGATTATCAGAAGTGATAATGGACCTGAGTTTATGTTACATGAGTTTTATAGAGAACATGGCATTCTGCATCATAAGACTTGTGTAGAAACTCCACAGCAAAATGGAGTTGCGGAGAGGAAACATCAACATTTATTGCAAGTAACAAGGGCATTGTTGTTCCAAGCACGAATGCCTATAGAGTTTTGGGGTCATGCTCTTTTAACTGCTACTTTTCTTATTAATAGGTTGCCAACTAGAATACTGAAAGATAAATCACCTTATGAAGCGCTTTTCCAGAAAGTTCCCCTTTATCACAAGTTGCGAGTTTTTGGGTCCCTCTGTTTTGCTAGTACTTTGACGAAGGGCAGAGGTAAAATGGAAAAAAGAGCTCGAAGATGTGCTTTTATTGGTTATCCTTTTGGTGTCAAGGGTTACTATGTTTATGACTTAGATAATCATGACATCTTCATTTCTCGGAATGTTGTTTTCCATGAAGCAATCTTTCCATTTTCTTTAATGCATTCAATTAACAAGTCACAGGAAGTTGTTTTACCTGTTGCTCCTTCTGATGCCTCAATTCCTTCTTTTTCTTCCTCTGCACAATTTGACACGTCAAATATACCAGTAGATTCCTCTGTTACTCATAGCATACCAGTAGACAGTCATACTTCGCCTACACCAGTTGACTCGGTTTCTGATTTGAGGAGAAGCACACGCTCTCGACACCCACCAAGCTACTTGAAAGACTATCATCACCATCTGTCTCTCACCTTAGCTCAGCCACTCTCATCTCAGTTAACAGCCAGGTTTGTTCCTTCTGTCTCATCTTGCCTTTCTGCCACTTCTTCAACTTCTCACTCCATTGACCCTTACATTGCATATTCCCGTCTTTCATTATCATTTCGCGTGTTCCTATTGTCCCTGGAAGCAAACTTTGAACCTCAGTCATACAGAGAGGCTAAGAACTATCCTCATTGGGAGGCAGCCATGGCAACTGAACTGCATGCTCTAGAAGATAATCACACTTGGGATATTGTTCCTCTTCCCTCAAATAAGCGGGCTATAGGATGTAAATGGGTTTATAAGGTGAAACTTCACTCTGATGGCACGGTTGAGAGATACAAGGCGCGGCTGGTGGCTAAAGGGTACACTCAGTGTGAAGGTCTTGATTATCAAGATACTTTCAGTCCTGTGGCTAAGCATTCTTCTATTCGCACATTTCTTGCTCTAGCAGCTATAAAGGGTTGGTTCTTGCGTCAATTCGACATTCATAATGCCTTTTTGAATGGTGAGTTACAGGAAGAGATCTACATGCAACTTCCTCCGGGTTTCCTGATTCAGGGGGAGTGTGCGCATGAGGGTATGGTTTGCAAATTGAAGAAGTCTTTGTATGGCTTGAAACAAGCGTCAAGACAATGGAACTGTAAGCTGACTGAATGCCTTTTGAACATTGGTTTTAAGCAGTCAAAAGCCGATTATTCATTGTTTACTAAAGAAGATCAAAAAGGCTTTGTGGCGGTGTTAGTGTATGTGGATGATATGGCGGTTGCTGGATCGAATGTTGCAGTCATTGCAGACTTGTATGAGCAATTACAGCAATGTTTCAAGGTGAGAGATCTAGGGGAGCTGATATATTTTCTTGGTCTCGAAGTAGCAAGATCCAATGAAGGTATCTTCATATCGCAGCGAGGTTATACGCTGCGTTTGTTGGAGGATCAAGGCAAATTGGCGGTCAAACCGAGCAATGTGCCCATGATACCAAATTTGAAGCTGAGTAATACAGGAGAATCTGAGCTATTTGATCCCAGCGCGTATAGGCAACTAATAGGGAAGTTGATCTATTTGGGATTTACGAGGCCAGACATAGCACACGCTGTGCATGTTCTAGCGCAATTCATGGAGAAGCCAAGGAGAGAACATTGGCATGCAGCTGAATATGTGTTGAAATATCTGAAGGGAACACCCGGGAAGGGAATACTTTTCTCTAGTGACTCACACATCCATCTTCAAGCCTTTGCCGATAGTGATTGGGGAGGTTGCGTGGACACGAGACGATCAACTACAGGATTTTGTGTGTTTGTTGGGGATTCGCTGGTTAGCTGGAAGTCTAAAAAACAGGCAACCGTCTCAAGAAGTTCGACGGAGGCCGAATATAGGGCAGTGGCTGCAACCACAGCTGAATTGATTTGGTTGAAGGCATTGTTGGAAGATTTTGGAGTGCAATTGAGGATACCAATGTCACTCTATTGTGATAACAAGTCGGCGATTTACTTGAGTAAAAATCCGGCATATCATGAAAGAACCAAGCACCTTGAGATAGACCTTCATTTCGTAAGGGAGAAGGTATTAGGTGGAGTAGTGGACGTGAAGCATGTGAAGACTGAGTTTCAATTGGCGGATGCTTTCCCCAAGTCTCTGCAGCCAGCCAGATTCTGGTTTCTGTTAAACAAGATGGGTGTCCGTGATATATACTCCTCCCATCTTGAGGGGGAGTGTAAGAAGGCAAAGGAAAGAAGATGAAATAGGGCCTTGGAAGCTGAGAAGAAGGCCTTATGATGTTAGATGGTTTGGCCCAAATTCAATTTCCTATTATGACGTAAAGGCCAATTGTGTAAATGCAGTCTGGGTTGTTATTGACAGCAACACAAAGGAAGGATAGAAAAGGGGGTTGTGGGTGCGCGTTGGGGTTTAAACCCTTGTAACAGACTTCATCTTCTTCCTCGCAGAATGGAATTACTTTTTTTCTGGGTTTTCTTTCTACAGCTTCGATGAAGTCCTGCTTGAGCTTCCACCACCTTGATTAGTCACATGGTATCAGAGCGCTGCGAATCGAGATGGAGGGAAGCAAGCTGGATCTGGTTGCTCTTGAAAGCCCCCAGTCACCTTATTACATCCAATCGTCCGATAACCAGGTAACTTCGATTGTTACACCGGAGCTTGAAGAAGGAAACTATAGTTCCTGGAGGGCGTCATTTGAGTTAGCGCTGTCTATTAGAAACAAGCTAGGGTTTGTAGATGGAAGTATTGTTAAACCAGAAGCAGGGGATCCTCTATATTCAGTCTGGAAGAGATGCAATAACCTTGTCAAGGCCTGGATACAACGGTCAGTATCAGTGCCGATAGCATCAACTATATTTTACCTGGATTCAGCGAAGGAGATATGGGAGGAGTTGCGAGAACGATATGGGGAACCTGATGACTCGAGGATTTTCCATCTGCAGATGCGATATTACAGTCTTGAACAAGGTACAAAAACTGTTGCTGCGTATTATAGTGAATTGCTTGCAATCCTGAGAGAGTTACGGGTGTATAGGCCACTGCCCTTCTGTGAGTGTGGCAAATGTGAATGTAATTGGTCAAAGATGTTTTCGGAGCAGCAACAGAAGGACCTGGTGTTTAAGTTTCTCAATGGTCTTAATGGGGAGTACTCTTATATGCGTTCTCAAGTGCTTTTAAGGAGACCTTTTCCAACTTTGGGTGAAGCCTATAATTTCATACAGAGGGAGGAATCACAGCGAAATCAGAAGGTTGATGGTGCTGGAAAAAGAGAGTTACCAATGATGATGGCCACTGTGCAGGAAACTCCGAAGCGCACAATTATGAAAGAAGATGAACATTTTGTAGCAGCGGTCACAATGGATAGGAATCGAGGAAGAGGTGAATGGGTGTGTGATTATTGTGGTAAGAGAGGACATATCAAGGATAGATGCTTTTACTTAGTGGGTTTTCCGCCAAATACAAGATTTGGCAGAGGAAGAGGAAGAGGGCAACCTTATGTGGAAAGGCCTCAGGGTTATGGAAGACATCAAAACCTGGACAGACCTCAAGGTTCTGGAAACAAGAGGATAGTAAACATGACCGTGTCAGGCCTGGGAGATTCAGGACAAGAAGGGTTGTCGCCACGCCTTGAACTAAATCAGCAGCAAGTTCAGAAGCTTCTGGCAATTCTTAATGAGGAAAAGCTTAGCCAAACTGTTAATGAGGCGCAACAAAGTCACCAACAAGACATCCATCCTCTTACCCCTTATTCAGCCAACTCTTCTGGTAATTTGTCTAATCAAATCTTTGTTTTAACCATTTCAAACACTCAGCATACCGGTCACAATCGTTCTACCTGGTTCCTTGACACGGGGGCAACAGACCATGTGATTTCTGATCTTTCTTTATTTGATTCCTTTACTAAACTTACGGTGCCCTTATTGATACAGCTTCCAAACAATACTAGAGCTACATCCACACATATTGGGGTGGTCAAGCTCACTTCGAAACTGATCTTGAAAAATGTTCTTTTTGTTCAATCATTTCAGTTCAACCTTATTTCAGTCAGCAAATTAACTTCAGAAAATAATGTTTGTTTGATTTTCTCACAAAATAGTTGTCTTATTCAGGACTTGGCAACTTGGATGATGATTGGTCGAGCTAAAGTGAGGGATGGATTGTATGAGGTCGTTGAAGCGGGTGATACAGAAGCTGCTTCTCCTCAACTCAAGAAACTAGTTACTGAAGTTGGTAAATATAGTATGTCTGTGTCTGGACACAATGCACAAAAGACAACTCTTGATCTATTTGACTTATGGCACTTGAGATTAGGACATATTTCTGCAGAAAAGAGTAAAGTTTTACAGTCACTAGATCCCTCAATTAAAACTTTGCAGTAGAATGCATGTTCTATCTGTCATGAATCAAAGCAGAAACAACTTCCTTTTCAATCCAGTTTGCATCAGACAGATTGTGCATTTGATTTGATACATTGTGACATATGGGGTCCTTTCTCACATCCTGCTATTGGTGGTTACCGTTACTTCTTAACCATAGTAGATGATTACACAAGAGTTACTTGGACATATCTTATGATTCATAAATCTGAAACTCAAACTTTTTTGAAGCAGTTTTGTCAATTTGTTCAAACGCATTTCCATTTGAAAGTTAAGATTATCAGAAGTGATAATGGACCTGAGTTTATGTTACATGAGTTTTATAGAGAACATGGCATTCTGCATCATAAGACTTGTGTAGAAACTCCACAGCAAAATGGAGTTGCGGAGAGGAAACATCAACATTTATTGCAAGTAACAAGGGCATTGTTGTTCCAAGCACGAATGCCTATAGAGTTTTGGGGTCATGCTCTTTTAACTGCTACTTTTCTTATTAATAGGTTGCCAACTAGAATACTGAAAGATAAATCACCTTATGAAGCGCTTTTCCAGAAAGTTCCCCTTTATCACAAGTTGCGAGTTTTTGGGTCCCTCTGTTTTGCTAGTACTTTGACGAAGGGCAGAGGTAAAATGGAAAAAAGAGCTCGAAGATGTGCTTTTATTGGTTATCCTTTTGGTGTCAAGGGTTACTATGTTTATGACTTAGATAATCATGACATCTTCATTTCTCGGAATGTTGTTTTCCATGAAGCAATCTTTCCATTTTCTTTAATGCATTCAATTAACAAGTCACAGGAAGTTGTTTTACCTGTTGCTCCTTCTGATGCCTCAATTCCTTCTTTTTCTTCCTCTGCACAATTTGACACGTCAAATATACCAGTAGATTCCTCTGTTACTCATAGCATACCAGTAGACAGTCATACTTCGCCTACACCAGTTGACTCGGTTTCTGATTTGAGGAGAAGCACACGCTCTCGACACCCACCAAGCTACTTGAAAGACTATCATCACCATCTGTCTCTCACCTTAGCTCAGCCACTCTCATCTCAGTTAACAGCCAGGTTTGTTCCTTCTGTCTCATCTTGCCTTTCTGCCACTTCTTCAACTTCTCACTCCATTGACCCTTACATTGCATATTCCCGTCTTTCATTATCATTTCGCGTGTTCCTATTGTCCCTGGAAGCAAACTTTGAACCTCAGTCATACAGAGAGGCTAAGAACTATCCTCATTGGGAGGCAGCCATGGCAACTGAACTGCATGCTCTAGAAGATAATCACACTTGGGATATTGTTCCTCTTCCCTCAAATAAGCGGGCTATAGGATGTAAATGGGTTTATAAGGTGAAACTTCACTCTGATGGCACGGTTGAGAGATACAAGGCGCGGCTGGTGGCTAAAGGGTACACTCAGTGTGAAGGTCTTGATTATCAAGATACTTTCAGTCATGTGGCTAAGCATTCTTCTATTCGCACATTTCTTGCTCTAGCAGCTATAAAGGGTTGGTTCTTGCGTCAATTCGACATTCATAATGCCTTTTTGAATGGTGAGTTACAGGAAGAGATCTACATGCAACTTCCTCCGGGTTTCCTGATTCAGGGGGAGTGTGCGCATGAGGGTATGGTTTGCAAATTGAAGAAGTCTTTGTATGGCTTGAAACAAGCGTCAAGACAATGGAACTGTAAGCTGACTGAATGCCTTTTGAACATTGGTTTTAAGCAGTCAAAAGCCGATTATTCATTGTTTACTAAAGAAGATCAAAAAGGCTTTGTGGCGGTGTTAGTGTATGTGGATGATATGGCGGTTGCTGGATCGAATGTTGCAGTCATTGCAGACTTGTATGAGCAATTACAGCAATGTTTCAAGGTGAGAGATCTAGGGGAGCTGATATATTTTCTTGGTCTCGAAGTAGCAAGATCCAATGAAGGTATCTTCATATCGCAGCGAGGTTATACGCTGCGTTTGTTGGAGGATCAAGGCAAATTGGCGGTCAAACCGAGCAATGTGCCCATGATACCAAATTTGAAGCTGAGTAATACAGGAGAATCTGAGCTATTTGATCCCAGCGCGTATAGGCAACTAATAGGGAAGTTGATCTATTTGGGATTTACGAGGCCAGACATAGCACACGCTGTGCATGTTCTAGCGCAATTCATGGAGAAGCCAAGGAGAGAACATTGGCATGCAGCTGAATATGTGTTGAAATATCTGAAGGGAACACCCGGGAAGGGAATACTTTTCTCTAGTGACTCACACATCCATCTTCAAGCCTTTGCCGATAGTGATTGGGGAGGTTGCGTGGACACGAGACGATCAACTACAGGATTTTGTGTGTTTGTTGGGGATTCGCTGGTTAGCTGGAAGTCTAAAAAACAGGCAACCGTCTCAAGAAGTTCGACGGAGGCCGAATATAGGGCAGTGGCTGCAACCACAGCTGAATTGATTTGGTTGAAGGCATTGTTGGAAGATTTTGGAGTGCAATTGAGGATACCAATGTCACTCTATTGTGATAACAAGTCGGCGATTTACTTGAGTAAAAATCCGGCATATCATGAAAGAACCAAGCACCTTGAGATAGACCTTCATTTCGTAAGGGAGAAGGTATTAGGTGGAGTAGTGGACGTGAAGCATGTGAAGACTGAGTTTCAATTGGCGGATGCTTTCCCCAAGTCTCTGCAGCCAGCCAGATTCTGGTTTCTGTTAAACAAGATGGGTGTCCGTGATATATACTCCTCCCATCTTGAGGGGGAGTGTAAGAAGGCAAAGGAAAGAAGATGAAATAGGGCCTTGGAAGCTGAGAAGAAGGCCTTATGATGTTAGATGGTTTGGCCCAAATTCAATTTCCTATTATGACGTAAAGGCCAATTGTGTAAATGCAGTCTGGGTTGTTATTGACAGCAACACAAAGGAAGGATAGAAAAGGGGGTTGTGGGTGCGCGTTGGGTTTTAACCCTTGTAACAGACTTCATCTTCTTCCTCGCAGAATGGAATTACTCTTTTTCTGGGTTTTCTTTCTACAGCTTCGATGAAGTCCTGCTTGAGCTTCCACCACCTTGATTAGTCACAGTCACCCATTTCAAACCCGAGACCACACTGACTCAGCCTCCGATCTCTGACTAACTAACCCAGCTGGAACTGAAAGTGGAACCACTCTTCAGAGTTGTTTGTAAGATCCCAACTCCCCCCTCTCCTCACCCCGGTTTCTTTTTCCCTTCAATGCTGTAAGGAATCTCATATGTTCACTGCTGATCCGGTGTGTTATTTATATAGCTGAGTCTATGAAGAGAGATTGTCTTGTTGGGGCGTTTTAGGGTAAGTCGTGCTGTTCCCCTTGGTGAGTTCCGCGGGAAAGTTTGAATCTTGGGGGATTCAGGCTGAAGATCTGGGTCTGCATGTTCTGGGGTTTGATTATTGGTCCTCTTCCATGGTCTGAAAGTTCTGCAGTTTGATTATTGGTCCTCTTCCATAATTGGCTGGGAGGTTGAGTCTTGATTGATAATGTTGGTGGTTCTGTGTAATTGGTTAGAGGAAGGAAATTCCTCTCCTTTCTGGGAAATAGGCTGTGTTTCTTGAGTAATTTCTGATGGACTGGAGAGGGTAATTGGTTGCTTTCAGTCATGTCTGGAGTGCCAAGAGAGAGGTCTGTGAAAGTAGCTGATTTGGAGACGAGGGCGGTTTTAGGTCCTACTGGGAACAAAGCAGGGTTACCAAGTCCCCGGAAGCCTGGTTCAAACTTCAAAGCCCTTGCAGAAACCGGAAAGTTTGCCCGGAGCTTTGAAATCGCTGGGGGAGGTAAAATCTCCTGAAGGAAAGAAGAAGGTTAATCAACTTTCTCCTGTTACTGCCAAGGCTTCTTCTGTGCTTCCCAGACATGAGAAGTTGTTACAGTCCAATTTGTCTTTGAGTGCATCTTGTTCATCTGATGCATCAACTGAGTCCTTTCGAAGCCGAGCAAGCACCGGCAGGCTTATGAGATCAAGCAGTCCAGCAAGTAGGAGGAAACCTAGCTTTTGTAAATCTAAAAGTTCAATTTCAGATGGAAGCTTGGATTCACCTCTGTCGTCAAGCCCTGCCCCGAAGAAAAAATGTGTTTGGGTTACCCCCAACTACAGGTTGGCGATTAATGCTAAATTTATTTGGTTCCCGTGATATTATGTGTTTCACACGTGTGCGCGTTACTAACCCCGTTACTAACATTTTTACTAAAAAATCTGTCTTGATTCGTAAAATCGGTAGTAATCGGATACGAACGGGATTAGTAACGTTAGTAATCGGATACTAACGGGGTTAGTAACGTTAGTAATCGGATACTAACGGGGTTAGTAAATTACTAATGAAATTTACTAACCCCGTTAGTATCCGATTACTAACGTTACTAACCCCGTTAGTATCCGATTACTAACGTTACTAACCCCGTTAGTATCCGATTACTAACGTTACTAACCCCCTTAGTATCCGATTACTAACGTTACTAACCCCGTTTGTATCCGATTACTAACGTTTTTACTAAAATTATTAGTAATCGGATACTAACGGGGTTAGTAACCTTAGTAATCGGATACTAACGGGGTTCGTAACGTTAGTAATCGGATACTAACGGAGTTAGTAAATTACTAATGAGATTTACTAACCCCGTTTGTATCCGCTTACTAACAATTTGCCTAAAAAATCACTGTTCAATTTTAGTAAAAATTACTAATTATATTTGTAAAAGTTCGAAACTTTTAGTAAAGATTTAGTAAAATTGTTCGTAAATCTCCGCTAGGTTTAGTAACGCATTACTAAATAGTTTAGTAATTTACTAAACTTAACAGTGAACTCCGAACCTAATTACTAACCTTTGGCTGGTGTGAAATTACGTAAATGCCCCCGTTCGTTTTTACTAAATGGTTTACTAACCTAGTTAGTAACCCATCGTTTTGCTTTTGTGCTCGTCGTTGCCATACGAACGTCCTCCCCTCCGACCCTCCCCTCCGAGCGCGTCCCCTCCGAACGTGCTTTTGTGCTCGTCGTTGCCCGCGTCCCCTCCGATCGTCGGCGGTCGGCGTCCCCTCCGAGAAGTTTCCCTCCGACCGCATTCCTCTCACCGGTACTGCAGTTGCTTGATTCGGAGGAAGCAGGAGTAACGTAGTAGGAGATGCGGTTATCTCGAAGGCGGATGCACCAGCTGTGGTTGTTAAGGAGGATGCAGCAGCTGTGATTCTTTTGTGATCTGTCGGATTTTCCATTTAAGGTCCGAGCAACTCCTGGATCCGAATACGGCGACGGTTGTTGCTGAGAGGAAGATCCGCCTCTGTGCACGTTATTCTTCCGGCTCTTGGGTTTAAGTAAATCTCCGTTAGGTTTGATTTCGATGGGAAGTTAATGCCGTAGTGAAGTGTGCTGCCTGCCCTTCCCAATGTGTTAGTGAAGTTAGTTGCGAACTTCACAGGTGAGCTGCAGGTGATCTGCAAGTTTTGACAATGAATGTTGTTGAACGATTGATCTGCATCAGCATTGCCTCGTAGCAATTTGTCATTACGATGTATTTTTTTGCAGCCTCTAAATGACGACCGGGATGTGTGCTTGGATGTATCTTAGAATGAGTTGGTGATACATTCAACCTAGGATGCAAGGGTGTGGAGCCGCATTCCATTCTTGAAGATATGGAATTTGTCTTCAACCAAGAGCACGCAACATTCGGTAAATGCTTTCTACCTTAATGCATATATTTGCTTTATATTTTGCAGCCAAGGCTTTGGGACTACTAAATGCCGTATGTGTGTGCAGGTGAGCAGGATACGAATGACTTCCTCAATATATTTAGGGGTATGAATGAAGATCAGTTGATGAATATGTCATTTCGTACTGCCGAAGAAGTTGAAGAGTTCATTAAAATGTATTCAACGGTGCATGGATTTTCAATTAGGAAAAGGGATCGTCAGAAACTGCGAAACGGAGAATGCGTCATGAGAAAGTGGGTTTGCTCAAGGGAAGGGGTATGTTCTGATTCAGCTATGTTAACGGCCAATAGTCAGGTGAGGGCATCTATGAGGACATCTTGCAATTGTTTCTTCAAAGCTAGAGTTGAAGAGACTGGAGAATGGAAGTTTGTAGCTTTTCAGTTGAAGCACAATCATGAAATGGTGAGTAATGGGCTGTCTTATTTCATGCGAGAAAGGCGCAACATTTCAGACGAAGATATGACATTTATAACCCGAATGCTTGAAGTTGGGTTTAGACAGTGTGATATTATGTGCCTACTTGTACACGTATCTGGTGGACATCCGCGTGTTGGTTTCTTAATGAAGGACCTCAATAACAGGAAGCTTAAGGAAGACTCAGTTGGGAGTAATGGTGATTGTGATTCTGTGCTAGCATTTCTGTGTAGGAGGAATAGTGATACGGGTATGGCCTTTTACACATTTGTCGAGAAGAATGAAGTGAGTCGAATATATTGGGCGGACAGTACTTCAATAGCTGATTACCACTGTTTTGGTGATGTCATAGCTTTCGACTCTACTTTTAAGACGAACAAATATGGAATGCAAATGGTCATCATGGTGGGTGTGAATCATCATCATCAGACAACCGTCTTTGGGGCTGCCTTGATGGCTTCTGAAACCATTGCCGATTATACTTGGCTATTGCGCACACATACATTGGTCATGGGAAGAAAACACCCGATAAGTGTTGTAACTGACGCCGACAAGGCGATGATTGCATCTGTGAGAGAAGTTTGGCCAAATGCTAGGCACAGGTTATGCCTTTGGCATTGCAGCAAGAACATAACACGCCGTGTACAGGATGCACAAATGCGACGACGTATTTCCTCGTTTATATATAATAGTAGACCATCTGAAGAAGTTGAAGAAGAGTGGACTTCTTTAATGACAAATACAGGTACGATAAGTACCAGATGGCTAGAACAGATTTACGATTGCAGGCATATGTGGTGGCAAACGTATCTGGTTGGACATTTTTGGGCAGAGCTTAGAAGCACTCAACGGTGCGAAAGGATGTATGCATATATGAAGGAATATGTGAATGTAAATCATAAGCTTTATGATTTCGTGCACAATTTTGAGCGTGCAGTTGAAGATATTCGTCACAAGGAATATGAGGAGGACTTCAAGTCATCTCAGAAATCTTTAAGGCTTATTACCATGCTGCGCCGACTTGAGGAGGATGCGCGTGGCATATATACCATGAAGTCTTTTTGTAAAGTTCAGGCTGAGATACAGAAGGAATCAAAATTTTATGTTGAAGATGTACTAGACGGAAATATTGCCATGGTGTACACTCTGTCGTGTTATGATGGTGAGCATAGGTGCGTGCAATGTACATCTGCGAAGTCTTCTATCCAACTGAGCTGCAGTTGTTTACATTTTGAGACATTTGGTTATCCATGTTCCCACCTATTCCACGTAGCCAAAATAGAAGGATTCTTGTCCATACCTAGTCATCTTGTCAAGCAAAGGTGGACAATGAACGCCAAAAAACCAAGTGATGCTCTATTTTCACACCAGGCTAACGGTGTGAACGTTGATGATTTGCGCCAGGGTATATTAATGACATCTTGCAGACGTATGTGCTTCTTGGCCGGGAAATCGGAGAACTCATTCCGTAAATTGCAGAAACAAATTGAAAGTTGGACGGCAGAGTTGGAGCTCAGTTGCGGTGATGATGAAGGTAAGAAAACGGATGATGATGGCAAAGAATATGTATTTACGTCATCCAAAATGCGCAGGGATTTCGGCAATCCTCAATCTCCTAAACAATATGGTGTCAACACCCTTTGTGATGTCAATCCGCGTAGTGAAGGTACATCGGATGAGTTTTGTAATGATAACTCTGTGTTTGGTCAGTGGAATATGTAATCTTTAATTTCACCCCTTGTCATTCAATCAGTGGTGAAAGTATTACATCAATCTGGCATGACATCCCTTGTTTATACAGTAATTACATCCCCTGCTGTTTCAAAATTGCATGCCCCTGGTTATATCTAAATGCATGCCCCTGGTTAGAAGTCATCCCCACATATAAACTACATTACAACGTCATCTAAATGTATATACGACGTAACAGCTTTGTACATCGGACCCAAATCAAAAAACATAAGGTGCATCTGCTGTTGAGTCATTGTCTGCGAGCTTCCATGGCTGCTGTTGTGGAGCTACTGTCATCCTGCCGTTTCTTCTTGATTGTGGTATTGCCTTTCACCCTTTGATATATAACCTTTCGAATGTCATTTCCAAACCACTTTATCAGGGATATCACCATCTTTAGCCTATCAACAACACCTACATTCTAAACAGTTGCAGCGCAATGAAGTGAGTTCTTTATAGTATAACTCGGTAGCATAACTATAGACGGCGTTACCATACCACAGTCTCAGCTCCTTTCGGTGCTTCGGGCAATGACATGAACTTCATGACATATAATCCACAATCATTGCTGAAAACATCAAAACATAGGAATTTATGTGTAACTATTTATAACTGCTGATTTTGGGTTTATATGACCGATTCTACTTACGGGTGACCGGCCGCCATTTGGTCAGGCACATTTGTTGGATATGTTATAGGCCAGGAGCAGATGTCCGGGATTTGAAAACCTTTCATCTTGGATTTCCCCTCATTTTCTTGCATGATGACACTTAGAAGTTGAATAACACGTCGATGAAGGTCTGCCCTCCCATGTAGGTTGCTCAGCTTGTTGTTAATTATGTCCAATATGAACACTTGTGATGACCTGAATGAGAGAACATGTAATGTCCAGTGGGTTTCCGATATGCAAACCGGAATATATATCTGCAATCACAGTAACAAGTTACAGGGCAGACAGATTTACAAATCAAATGTATACTTACCAACAATACATAGTAATATTCATTAGAAAGATGTATGACGGAATGATTACCCATTCAACTTCATTATTCCTCCCGATGTGTGCCCTATAATGTGAATATAGGTTAGCCGCATCAGATTTTGAAATGTTGGGCATGTTGTGTCCACTGTATTGGTTGGCTGCAAGATTCTATTGCAGAACGATGCATGGTGAGAAGATGTATTAAAACAGTGCATATAAAGATGTGCCGCAGGATAAGACAAACTAACCCCTAACCAACTCGTGAGATACCAGATTTTCTTTTTGGCAGGATCCACATCTCTCTGGAGCATCATTGCGTGGAAGTCAATGATCTGTGTCAGCAATTGCAACTTCGATTAACGTGCATCCCGCAGAATATGTTAAGTGATGTATAAGTAATTCTTACATCACTGTCTATCCAACCATTTGGTTTGAGTGTCAGTATGGATGATCGATTGACATGGACAAAGTCCGTGGTACATAAACATTCACTGCATACAAATAGGAAATAAAAGTTGGTAGCTTACAAAAAAAACTAAAATGATAATCCAATACATGAAGGCCAAAGTTAATGAAACAAACCTATGATCCCTGCCCTCATTCCATGCATACTCTAAGATATTCCATTGAGCTAGCGTAAATGCTTTCACCTCACTCACGGGCATATCCGTTGGAATGATCTTTTGAATTGCCTAAAAAGGAAAAATTACAACAACATATCAAAGCTGCTGACTTCATCACGGTCTTGCCCCGGTGACATGTTTCCATTCAGAGGTAATCCGTTGTTATACCTCAGGTACTGCTGTGCGTTGGCGCTTCCTTGTTCGCGTCAGTGGTTTTGGTGGCACGAATGGTGAGCTCTTGAATGCCGAGGGCTTCCTCTCCGCCGTACGACGTGTAACCCTTCTGTTAAATACATTTGTCGTAGATGAACTAGTTTCCTGTAACCAATGACCATATCAAATAGCTGCTTAGACCGGTATCCTGTATTTTTAATGTAAATGCTTTCCAAAAGTGACAACAGTACTTACCTTTACAACCACACAAGATTCTTCTCCTGCTATGTTACGAACTTGATCTTCAACAAACACTTGCTCAGGAAGCGATTCTGGATCTCCAATCAATCTGTTGCCTTTGTCATCTTTACTAACTTGTCCTTTTCCTATCTTCTCTTTGCCTTTTGGTGCTGTGACAACATAGTCATCTGTCGATACATCTCCTGCTTCATCAGCTTTTTTCTTTGGCCTAAGGTAGAACTTCACCTCTTCCTCGGATTTCGTCATTACAAACTCATATTCAGAATCAGGTTGTTTAAATTACCATCGTCCATCAATGCCGCCAACTTGTCATCCAACTTGTTCAGTGTACGAGCGAGTCGTAACTCACGAACATCTGAGTAATCGTCACTACCCTCCGGGAGTGGCTGTCGTTTTTCAGCAGGTTGGAAGGGCACCAAGCTTCTTTCGGATACCATCGTCGATCCCACCTCACAGACTGGTATAACCTCCCTGGGGTTCTCTAAACCCCGAGCAGTAGTGGCGAGGCAGTCTCCTGGACAGGGCATGGCTCATTTGATTGGTCAACACCTACCTCCCCGACAATCATTGGATCATGTACATCATCACCTCCCCCTTCGCCATGTTCAACATTTCCACTGCTTGCAGGACTCAGCCTCTTTTCAGGGTGGGGTTGACTCTTTGGAATATCAGAATCACTTCTGATTCTTCGCAATTCGGTAAGAATCAAACCTAATCTCCATAGTATGTCGATGTTACTGCCTTGTAGGACTCTCACAGAGAATTCCAAACTCTGCTCATACAGAAAAGGTCAATCTTACACCAATGTAAAAGGGAAGGACATTGACATTTAAATTGTACATCGCGATGATTTTCGACTTACCTTCAACCGGCGCATTACACCTTGCCTAGTCTCCGAGTCGTGGACCAAGTCGGCTTCGTCATCTGCCACATTTGGCAATTCGTTCTCATCCTGTTAAGTGCATTAACATCAATAAACCACGGAATGAATACAACTATACAAAACAATTCAGGTATTGCTGCCTCGAATATGAACAAATAATTGGACTAAGAAGTTACAATATATGTTGCTTCAACATTACAGCCTTTGAAAACGCATTTGAGCCGATCGTCGTCCCAATCTTGACAAAGTGGCAATGACCTGTTCATCTTTCCTAACATATCGGCAGCCATGGACACTTTACTAGCATAGAATAACTGCATTATACACAACCCGAAAGCTTGCTGGTTAAAAGAACAACGAATGATGATGAGTTCAATAACATCAGTGGGCAGAATATATTAACAGCGTCGTATCATCCAAATGCTCACCACAAGTATCTGCACGCAACCCCCGATGTATCTTGCTTCATTCTGTTGATATGTCTTAACTTGGGCACACAAGTTATCAAGAACATGAGTAGCCCAATCAAATTTGCAGATTGCATTGACATCGCGGGTTGCAAGCAAGTACTCCTCGTGGATATCAAAGTTCGTTGTTGGGCACAAATAGCAACCTATGATGAAAATGACTACCTCTGCTCTCCACAACTCGTCCGGAGCAGTTCTTGATAGCAGACTACTCTCAACAGATTTCAGAGAAATTTTACCTCTTCTTAGGTGTCCCTTTAGCTCTTCTCGTACGGTTTCCATGTGACCGCTAAATGGGACACCAACCTTTGTAGATGGTATGCCAATTAGCTCATGTACATCAGTAGAAAGCAGGGGTTGTTTGACACCATCGATGACCAGAACCCTCTTCTGTGGATCGAACAGCTTCAAACACAACTTCACTGCGCTGTGATTCACCTGCCTACTTGCCAGACGAAGAAGACCATCAAAACATAAGTCTTTTAATGCTAACCTCCTCTCCTCATTGAATGTGTCCAGGACCGACATTAACTTCTTTGGACTACATCGAGTATACAGGTAATCCTGTAATAGAAGAACCACAGAATACAGAGTAACACCATTCAATTAATGACAGGCAAAATAAACAAAACAGGGAAAGGGACCACTAACTTACCTGACCAACACATACTCTTGTAGCCTTTTTCTTTTTCGAACTCTCAGGAGTGTTTGTATTTCCAACGGCCATTTCAGCATCTCCTTCAACCTCTGCCGTAACAGAAAATCATAATGTTGATTTCAACAGACCACAAATCACTCATCCTAACATACCAACACTTTAACAGAATCAAACCACAATCGGAAACCATTTACAGAAACTAAATTCGTAATAATCATTCTCCAATCGCAAACGGAAAGAGACAGGTCGATGGTGATTATTAGGGTTTCGGGATACACGTCAATACGAAGAGGACGAAGACAATGCAATCTCACCTGACGCCATCACTTCTGCCGAACAGCACGTAAAAGAGGACGAAGACAATGCAATCTCACCTGACGCCATTTACGGTCGCAGGGTCCGGTGCAAACGGACGATCGGAGGGAGGACCACGCAAAGGGGGCGAGGAGGACGACGCAAAGAGGGGCGGGGAGGAATGTGGTCGGAGGGAAACTTCTCGGAGGGGACGCGCAGAGAATGCGCTCGGAGGGGACGGTCGGAGGGGAGGGGAGGAGGGGAGGACGTTCGTATGGCAACGACGAGCGCGAAAGCAAAGGAAAAACAATGGGTTACTAACTAGGTTAGTAAACCATTTAGTAAAAACGAACGGGGGCATTTACGTAATTTCACACCAGCCAAAGGTTAGTAATTAGGTTCGGAGTTCACTGTTAAGTTTAGTAAATTACTAAACTATTTAGTAACGCGTTACTAAACCTAGCGGAGATTTACGAACAATTTTACTAAATCTTTACTAAAAGTTTCGAACTTTTACAAATATAATTAGTAATTTTTACTAAAATTAAACAGTGATTTTTTAGGCAAATTGTTAGTAATCGGATACTAACGGGGTTAGTAAATCTCATTAGTAATTTACTAACCCCGTTAGTATCCGATTACTAACGTTACGAACCCCGTTAGTATCCGATTACTAACGTTACGAACCCCGTTAATATCCGATTACTAAGGTTACTAACCCCGTTAGTATCCGATTACTAACAATTTTAGTAAAAACGTTAGTAATCGGATACAAACGGGGTTAGTAACGTTAGTAATCGGATACTAACGGGGTTAGTAAATTTCATTAGTAATTTACTAACCCCGTTAGTATCCGATTACTAACGTTACTAACCCCGTTAGTATCCGATTACTACCGATTTTACGAATCAAGACAGATTTTTTAGTAAAAATGTTAGTAATCGGATACTAACGGGTTTAGTAACGTTAGTAATCGGATACTAACGGGGTTAGTATCCGATTACTAACAATTTTACTAAAAAATGGTCACTGTTTAGTAAAATTTACTAAAAAATTTTAGTAAATTTTACTAACCGATTAATGAAATTTAGTAAACTACGTAACGTTACGTGCACGTAACGTTAGGCGCTTCCGAAAAATATCGGCAGGGACTGCAATTACGCAAAAGAAGAGGCTGGCCATTTTGTTGGTTTTCTCACGCATTGGGAGAAATGCGTGTGGAAAAATAATCGAAATTTGGCTCAGGGGAAGTTGTCGGCTTTATTAATGTAAGTCACCCATTTCAAACCCGAGACCACACCGACTCAGCCTCCGATCTCTGACTAACTAACCCAGCTGGAACTGAAAGTGGAACCACTCTTCAGAGTTGTTTGTAAGATCCCAACTCCCCCCTCTCCTCAACCCGGTTTCTTTTTCCCTTCAATGCTGTAAGGAATCTCATATGTTCACTGCTGATCTCCGGTGTGTTATTTATATAGCTGAGTCTATGAAGAGAGATTGTCTTGTTGGGGCGTTTTAGGGTAAGTCGTGCTTCTGTTCCCCTTGGTGAGTTCCGCGGGAAAGTTTGAATCTTGGGGGATTCAGGCTGAAGATCTGGGTCTGCAAGTTCTGGGGTTTGATTATTGGTCCTCTTCCATGGTCTGAAAGTTCTGCGGTTTGATTATTGGTCCTCTTCCATAATTGGCTGGGAGGTTGAGTCTTGATTGATAATGTTGGTGGTTCTGTGTAATTGGTGAGAGGAAGGAAATTCCTCTCCTTTCTGGGAAATAGGCTGTGTTTCTTGAGTAATTTCTGGGGGACTGGAGAGGGTAATTGGTTGCTTTCAGTCATGTCTGGAGTGCCAAGAGAGAGGTCTGTGAAAGTAGCTGATTTGGAGACGAGGGCGGTTTTAGGTCCTACTGGGAACAAAGCAGGGTTACCAAGTCCCCGGAAGCCTGGTTCAAACTTCAAAGCCCTTGCAGAAACCGGAAAGTTTGCCCGGAGCTTTGAAATCGCTGGGGGAGGTAAAATCTCCTGAAGGAAAGAAGAAGGTTAATCAACTTTCTCCTGTTACTGCCAAGGCTTCTTCTGTGCTTCCCAGACATGAGAAGTTGTTACAGTCCAATTTGTCTTTGAGTGCATCTTGTTCATCTGATGCATCAACGGAGTCCTTTCGAAGCCGAGCAAGCACCGGCAGGCTTATGAGATCAAGCAGTCCAGCAATTGTAAATCTAAAAGTTCAGTTTCAGATGGAAGCTTGGATTCACCTCTGTCGTCAAGCCCTGCCCCGAAGAAAAAATGTGTTTGGGTTACCCCAACTACAGGTTGGCGATTAATGCTAAATTTATTTGGTTCCCGTGATATTATGTGTTTCACACGTGTGCGCGTTCCTAAATTAATTTCTTGCGCTCGTGCTATGTTAAGCAATTGAGGCTGCTTGACTCGTATACAAAAAATGTGACTGGATTTATAGTTTTACCCATTCTCAGCAACACTGCATGAATGCCATTTCTAATTGGTTTTGTATTAATACTACTAACTGGACAGTTGTTAACATGCTTTCCTAGTGGGAAATCGCTTCTAGGAAAATTATTATTTTGGTGATAGTATAATCATCGAGCTCTGCATAAAGTCCTTCGAATTTCTAATGAGCCTTTCAGACAAAAGACATACCTTATTTACTTCATTTTGAAGACAGCAATTAGCCATGCGAAGTTACTGGTTTGGTGATATGATGCTAATTAGTTTTTCAGTTCTTTGATCAGATTCCTGTTTTGCTGCATTCCATGATGAAGAATGGGGAGTCCCTGTTCATGATGATAAGTATGCACTCAGTTTTATCCTCTCCCCTAATTTTTAAATAAATAATTGTTGGTAACTTTCACTACTCTCCACAATGAACAGGAAATTGTTCGAGCTTCTTCTCCTCTCAGGTGCTTTAGCTGAACTGGCATGGCCTGCCATTTTAAGCAAAAGGCACACTTTCAGGTGTTGTTCCGAGACAGTAATATATGTTTCAGTCAACTGACAATATCTTAAGGATAGCTTGTTTCAGGTTATTATCATGGTGCATAATGCATTGTTTTCTGCAGGGAAGTATTCACAGACTTCGATCCTATAGCTGTCTCAAAGTTATTTGTGAAAAAGATGGCACTCCCAGGTAGTCCTGCAAGTGCCCTTCTGTCAGAACCTAAGTTACGCGCTATCATCGAAAATGCCTGTCAAGTAACCAAGGTAATTCCTGTGTTGGTTTCACACGTGATTGTTTGGTCGAATTAGGTGTTGCTCTGAGGTGAGAAAAGTCTGCTCGGCAAAAGCTAATCCTGCCAGCTGTTACAAAAACTCTTACATTCTCTCTTTTGCGAGTGGGAACTTTTTTATCATTGTCTTCATTGGTTTGCCTGTCTCAACATGTCCAATGTATGTGGATGCATAGGGGACCATGCCTCGAGTTAGATCTTTCCTGTCTGACATGCAATAAAATCTTGTTTAATAATCTTCTCATTGTAACCATTGGCTAATACTGGAAGTGGTTGCCTTTGTGGTCCTGGTCTCTGTAAATTTGCACGAGTTGCCAACCACAAATTCTTCTGCAAAAAGATCCCTTCTATGTATAGATTATTCACTATTGAATGCAACGTTATCAGATGCCTCCTCACTTGGTATCTATCCTTCATCTGAAGAAGTTCCTACCAACATTATGAAAGAAACTGAACTGTATCCTAATTAACGTGAGATGAATTCAACTTTTTCTTTCAGGTAGTAGAAGAGTTCGGTTCATTTGACAAGTATATCTGGAGCTTTGTGAACAACAAGCCAACAATTAGCTGGTTCAGATATCCTCGTCAGGTTCCGGCAAAATCCCCAAAGGCTGAAGTTATTAGCAAGGACCTGGTAAGGAATGGATTTCGAAGTGTGGGGCCATCGGCGATATACTCGTTCATGCAAGCTGCGGGACTAACTAACGACCATCTCACGAGCTGCTTCAGATTCCAGGAATGCATCTCTGCTGCCAAAGGGGAAGGAAGATAGCAAGAACGAGGATGGCCTTCATACCACAAACACAGGTGAAGCTAGCGAGTCCGAGCTCTCCAATGCCATGGAGCAGTTGGACTTCCCGCGTGGCTCATCTCAGCCTCTGACACTGGCATGAAAAATGCTTCACGATGTATAAAAAAAAAATTAATCTGATTCTTTTTGTAAAGATGAAAGGAGCGGTAGGACCAAAAGAAACCACGTTTTTTCCTTGTGTCCAACTACTGATTCCCTATTTCGGCCGCGCCCCATCAGATAAGGTGATGGAGAGGGGTTGGTAGTGGAAATGACTGGTTGTCTCTCTCCCTCTCTTTGATGCATTAATTGGGTGGTCAAAGAATGTGATGATCATGGGAACAGGACGAAAATGCTCAGGTACAAGCTCTTTTTTTTTTGTTAGGAAATTAGCAAATTCGAAGATGTTCAGATACAGGTAGGCATTGATACGTCTGAATATGTAAATTCTCTATGTAACAAGTCAATGACATGGTCCGAACAAAGGATAACAAAAGGAGGAAAAGTCCTCATGCTGGTCCAGAGCATCTCCTTAATCATCTCGGTCCGGCACGCGATTTTTACTTCTTGGGACGTGGGAGATGGAAGTTGATAGTACTTGTTATCTAACTTGGTTGGCGTGCCTCCGTAGAGATCGATGTGGAGGATGTATGCCCAACACCTTCTCGTTGAACAAACTGGACCACCAGGAATCCTATAGCTTTTTTCGTTAATAATGTTAGTAAAAAAACCTTTCGAAATAAAGTCTTTTAATTTTAAAATTTATCGAGTAATGCCTTAAAATCGACCACAAATTTAATACGGAAGGAAATCGGGTACAAAGACTAATTTTTCAAATTTAAAATAGGAAATTCGACCTCTGAAAGACCGACTTTCCTATTTTACAATAAAATCGGTATTTCAAATGAAAGTCGATCTTTCAAAGGCCGATTTCCGGCATAAAATCGGCGCCGATTTCAGGCATTAATCAGAAAATTTTAAAATTAAACACTTTATTTTACAAATTTTTTTACTGACTGACATTATTAAATAACAAAACTCAAGAATCCTACGCGAGCGTGCAGGCCAAACATTTTCTCCAAATTGTTTTTTGAGTTTCTGGGCGGGGGAAATTTGGGTTGATGAAGGGTCGTATGTTGACAATTACAGCTGTTTTTCATTTTTGGTAATTTGGGATCGTGAGGTTCTTTATGGGAGGTACCAAATTTTTTTACTCGTAAAGCAAAAAAGGGTAAGCAGAAACGGGCACCTCTAGCTATTATTATTGTAAGCCCAACCAAATGATTTTTTGTTTGCGTTCGGACAAAAACTTGGCATTATCTGCAACTTCAGAGGTGGGCAAAATGAGATCTTTCGTTCCTTGTAGTTCTTGTTTTGTGGTGATTTTGCTATAAACCCAGAAATTTTTGTTCTTTCCTCGATGCATCTGAAAGGCTGTCGTGCGTTATGCTGTCTGTCTGAGATAGATTGATTGATGATTATCTTTAGAGATCTTAGAGCAGGAGCATAGAGGGAATCAGAGAGGCAATCTACACTACCTGGCAAGTTGATCAGCCTAGTAAATTTGAATTAGGGTTGCAATAGCACTGACTTTTGCCAAATCTTTTAGGAAGGTTTTCCTGTCCATGGAGGAGGAGGATGGTTCCAGGACAGGAGCTGAGCTGCGAAAGCCATCTTCTTCTTCTTTTTCTTCTTCTTCTTCTTCTTCACTCGTGGACCAAGTTCTGAAAGCCAGAGCAGCGGCTATCGAGGCATACAACCGGAAGCCCGTCTCGCATTGGATTCTCCTCCTCCTCGGGAGCGTGGGAATGCTCGTCGCTTTCCCTGCTTCTAGCCTCCTTTCTCGAGTCTATTTCTCCAATGGAGGAAAGAGCAAGTGGATAATATCATGGGTGGCAGTAGCTGGATGGCCCTTAACTGCTCTGGTGTTGATCCCTACGTACTTCTTCCGTGAGACGTCACCTACTCCTCTGACGTTGAAGCTCACCCTTTCCTACGTGATTTTGGGCTTCTTAAGTGCTGCGGACAACCTTATGTATGCGTACGCGTATGCGTATCTGCCTGCGTCAACCGCATCTCTCCTGGCGTCGTCATCCTTGGTTTTCTCCGCGCTATTCGGGTACTTCATCGTAAAGAACAAGCTGAATGCTTCCATGGTCAATGGGATAGTAATAATTACGGCTGCTATGGCAATAATCGCATTGGACTCGAGTTCCGACCGTTATGGCAACGTCTCTAGTAGCCAATACATCATGGGTTTCATGTGGGATATTTTGGGGTCTGCTCTCCACGGGCTAATATTCGCTCTCTCGGAGTTGCTCTTCATCAAGTTACTAGGGCGTGGAATGTTTCATCTGGTGTTGGAGCAACAGGTGATGGTTTCGCTATTCGGTTTTATATTTACCACAATCGGAGTCACCATAAACAAGGATTTCCAGGGGATGGTAAATGAGGCTAGGAGCTTTGATGGCAGTAAGACCTCATATTGTCTAGTGTTGGTCTGGGGAGCAATCACTTTTCAGCTCGGGGTATTGGGAGCAACTGCGGTGCTCTTCCTGTCTTCGACTGTTCTGGCTGGCGTCCTCAATGCAGTCAGGGTGCCACTCACCAGCATAGCCGCCGTTATTTTGTTGCACGATCCTATGAGCGGCTTCAAGATGCTGTCTTTGGTTATTACCGTCTGGGGATTTGGCTCCTACATCCATGGCAGCACTGCCGTAAATGTAAGCGGCAAAAGTTCCTCATAAGCCGAACCAATCTATCCCAGTTGTAGATGGTACAACCAGGACGGAGAATGGTTTGGGTCGCTGATATCCGTTGAACCCAGAAAAATTGACAGATCATGAATTGGATGGGTACATCATCCGAAGGATGTTTGCATTAATGTATGAGAATATGCAAGAGAATAACCCCCTGCTGTTTAATTCTCGTTTTTTCTAGACGAGATCTCGTAATCGCAACCACATCATATGGGAGCAAAATATTAGGCATAAGTAGTAGTTGCTAGTGTTGCTCGATTTAGCGACAATTGATGGTCTTAGTTCTTAAGACCAATATCTTTGAGAGCACAGATCTGTTCTTCGCCCATCAACAACATGACAGACACCAGGAGATCCTTTCCTTCGGCAAACCCATCTTTAATATATTGAAAATGTCTGTCAAAAATAAGAGGGAAGTGTTAGCAGAAAAGGAGTCCAGGAACACAAGCATTTGGGGATGAGCATCCTGACGAGATATACCTGGCCAAGCAGGTTTTCATTGGTGGGAAGCCTCAGGTCATCCTTGGTGCCGCCGCTCTAAATCAGGAGACACGCCTGGTGATCAGCAACCCATGATATAGAATTAGAATCTGAACATAAACGTTAATTTTGTCTGAGTGAACTCAAAACCACGAGATTATCGCTACCAAGGTTCTAGATTCATTTGTTCCTAGGCAATCAAGACAATTATTAACATTTTTCTGCACAGATGCTTAATTCTTACCAACTAGAACAGCAAAGCGCTGCACATAATGATGTCCCTGCAATTTAGATGCTCAACGAGAAATTCCAGAATAACGAACTATAGCTCTCCATCAAACAAATCATGTTTCAGGCAGTCAGTCCATCTTGATCAACTCACTCCAGGCAGAAATTACGATATCGAAGGAACGACGTCTACTTCCAAGTGATGTCAAATATCGTGCCGATGACTATCTCCGGCATGCAGATAATGTATAAATGGATAGTCTGACACCCATTTGTCGCAATATATGCTCACAAATCCATCCTTGGAGATATTTACTAGCTGATTGTCCGAGGGATTAACATGGGTAACCCGCATAAGTCTTGGACGCCCCCCACATCCGCCTTCGCCTCGAAGTGCTGCTCCTCATCCGACATCTTCCACCCCAACCTATTCCTCTTTCTCTCCTCCTGCAACAGACTGTAATTAAAAAAAAAAGTTTTGTTTATTTTAGTTTGGTGATGGAGTTTTGTCTCAAAGTTGAAGCTTTCTGGGATGAGTTCGAGGATCGTGTTGCCGAGTGGAGGATCCGATGCTTCTGTGCATTCCATTTGGACGACCAAGGAAAATGGGGTGCGACATACATTCTTTCCTGCCCGAAATTAGATTCCCTAGTCTTGATAGGTTGATGTCGCATGGAGGAGATTGATTTCCTGGCCGTTTTCTATAGTGTTCTGATTAGAATGCACTACATTGCGAACAACAACAGTCTTGAGTGTTCTTGTAGTTTAAACCAGAGAGCTGCTACCGACAAGCAGAAGCCAAGAGTCACCCACAGAACCGCTGTTGTCGGAACCAAAACCACAGACGTCAAAACTATCCAACCTGCGACCAAAAGAGATTGTGGTCCAAACTCCAAACCTCGTTTTTCTGTGAAATAACCAATGAAGCATCGGGCACATGAAACTATCAAAACAAAAACACTAGCCAACATTGGAATTAAAAGTTAATAACAGGGAATTTCAAAAGAACACAGAGGGGATGATTTCTGTACAAAGAGTTAAAATCAGCTTTGACAAAAGTACTAACCAACGAGATAGAAATTTGAATTGGGTGAAGACAAAGTAAGGAGCTTGAGAAACTAACAATCTTTGTCTTATCCAAGCTAGCCAGTTACTAACTCGACGACAATGGCTCGATGTCCTTGAGAAGCCCGACCACCTGCTGCATCCCCGGACGTTTCGAGGGGAGGTCCGCCGTGCACAGGTAACCTATCTTCAAGGCTTCCTCCATCTGTTCGTCGGGGCCTGTGTCTCGGATTTTTGGATCGATGGCCATAGACCCTTTTTTCTTTCTTACCAATCCTCTGACCCAACTCACCAGGTTCCCATCTTTCTCATCCGGATAATCGTCCCTGATGGGCTTCTTCCCCGTGACCAACTCGAAAAGTATGACCCCGAAGCAATACACGTCGGATTTGGTGGTCGGGCACTCATCCCCCGGGCGTGAGAATTCCGGCGGAGAATATCCTGGGGATCCGCGAGCAATTTCCTCATCGACTCCACTTCCGAAGACCTTAGCTAGCCCAAAGTCGGATAACCTCGGCTCCATATTATGGTCGAGGTAAATGCTGCTCGCCTTCACGTCTCTGTGTACTATGGAAGGGAAACATCCGTGATGTAAGAATGCCAGGCCACGAGCCGTCCCGAGCGCGATCGTATGACGGAATCTCCAAGTCGTTAACAACCTTTCTGAACCAACATTCTGGATCCCGTTATTGTTTTCATCATCCTCCCATGTATCCGTGCTCCAATCATCTGTCGCCTGAACACCTAATGGCAAGTCATGAAGTAAATTCTGCAAGTTTCCATTCTCCATGTAATCGTAAATGGCAATCCTCTGGTCACCAGCCAAGCAGTATCCTGTGAGCGGCACTAGGTTAGGGTGCTTGATTCCGCCCAGGTACTCGAGCTCCCGGGCGGCCTCGTGATCCATCAGCGTGGACCCGTGAACCAACACCTTAACAGCTACATGGATGCCGCCTGGTAGGAATCCCCTGTACACAGGCCCAAACTTACCCTCGGCTAAAAGCGTTCCTCGATCAAAATTTGAAGTCGCAGACAAGAGGTCTGCAAATGTGATGTTCAACAGAGGCTTCTCAAAAATAATGACTGACACAGAATTCGCCTGCTTGACATCCGCGACCCAAGTGGTCGAATCTGTCTGAAACGAGAAGGGGCCAGAAACCTGTTCCTCCTCTCTGAAAGAGGATTGCTTGACAGCCCAAAGTTGGGTTCTCCTTCTGCAACCGAAAGCCAGAAACAGCAACCCGGCAAGCAGACAGATCATCGATAGGGACAACACGAGAGCGAGCTTCAGCCCCTTGTTCTTGTCAGATCTTCTTTTGAACATCCTCGGGTCAGCTGCAACGGGACAAGTATCTGTAGACCCAAAGAAAGCCTTCCGGAGGGTCTCGACGGATAACCCGTCGGCGCAGAGAGTAAGGTTGTTGTAAGAGAAGTTGTACTTCTCCATCAAAGGGAGCCTCTCCAACAGCAACATCGGGATCTCTCCAGTCAGATTATTCCTGGAAACATCAATGACTTTGAGGTTTCTGCCACGCAGAAAGGGTACTTCTCCGATGAGATGATTGTCGGAAAGATCAAGCGTCTCCAGACTACCCAACCGCGTTATCTCGCTGGGGATCCGACCCGTCAGAGATGTTCTTGACAGGTTGAGATATTCTAAACTGGACAGACCTCTGATCGGTGGGAATTCTTGCCTGTTAAACCTATTGTGGGCGAGATTGAGGTATCTGAGATTCTGAGCTTTGCCGAAACTATGCAAGATGTCTCCACTCAGTTCATTCTCAGATAAGTCGAGATAAGCCAGACGAGACCATCCATCAGTCAAATTGAAGTGTACCTGAGAAATGTGGCCCCGAAACTGGTTCCTGCTAAGGTCAAGAACTTCCACAGTATCATGGAATGCACCAATCACTGACCCCTGGAAAGCATTACCGGAGATGTTCAGGACCAGGATTGATTTCAGCTCCCCTAAGTCCATGCTGCGGCCGTGAATCTGATTGTCTGCCAAGTTCAAAATCCTCAGATAAGGGAATGCAGCCCCAAACCCATCCGGGAGAGACCCTGTCAGCAGATTCGCTGATAAATCCAACAAAACCAAGGACCAGCAATTCAGAATGCCGGGGGGAACAGTCCCCTGAAACCCATTGTTGTTGAGCCTAAGGACTCGGAGAGTCTCAAGTGACCCAATGGCTGCTGGAATCTCACCGGAAAAATTGTTGTCAGAAAGATCGATGTTTTCAAGCAACCCAAAGTTAACGACATTATTAGAGAGAGCCCCGGAAATGCGGTTCCCCGAAAGGTTGAGGCTTTTCAGGGATCCCAAGCTCCAGAAATCCGAAGGAAGAGAGGTAATGACATTCTTGCTGAGGTCCAACTCCTGGAGCTTGCTGAGCTTTCCGACAGTATTATCAGGGATTGGACCTGCGAGTCCCAAACCAGGAACAATCAACTTAATGACATTCTCCTGTCTGTCATCGCAGGAAACTCCTCTCCAGGAGCAGACCGATGTCCGAAAGCCGCCGGCGGGAGAAGAAATCCCCATCTTTGTGAAGAAATCAGAGAGGTAGAATTCATCTGTGTTTGGTTGCTGAGAGGAGACCGGAGGAAGAGGCAGGATGAAAATGGTCAGGACCAGCACACAACAACAACAGCCGAGGTTACCGATGCCCATCTAGACAACTGTTGTCTGAAAAACGAGGACTGAAACTGAAACTGAAACGCGGGGGTTCACCCCAGAAACTCTGAACTGGAGAGCCCGGGAGCCGCCATTGCTTCAGCACTCGAAGAAATGCCGATATAGAAAGCAAATACCAACCAACCAAAACCAAGAGAGAAGGGCTTAGGATTGAGGATAACGGAATGGGAAGAGAGAGGAGGGCTCACGTTTTTGTCTTGGGTTGCTACTGAAGCAAAACAGTTCAATGTATAAATTCATTCCCACCCGAAAATTTTTCAAAAGGAAACAACCCGAAAAAGAAACTACACACCAGGATGATGGTGGTGGTGGGGGTTGGGGAGGATTAAATAAACCCTTTTTGTCCCCCACTGAACTGGCGGCACAGGCACCACCCACCCCTTACATCATGCAAACATGTGAGCGAAAGGTTTTTTGGGTGGGGCTGTTGAATTTTCCTGTGATCTTTTCTTGTTGGGTTTGGAGCAGTGAAAAGGACTGGACTTTTTCTCGGGTGAAAGAGGCAAACAAGATTTGGAACTTTTTTTTAGCACAAAAGGAGATCCCTCTTGCTGGGTTCTAACTTCACCAAAGGGATTGATATTGATTTTGGGGTTTGGTAGATTTTCATACTGTGATGTTGGTGCCTCTCCATTCCATGTTTCAAGCTTTTTTCACAGGAAAGAAAACAAAATTCAGGCTCTCCCTTTTCCATGAATGAGCCTTTTTGTGTTTGTGTTATCATTTTTCTTTAATATGGTGAGACTCAGGCTCTTAATATATGGATGGTGCCCCACCAACTCAATACGAGTAGACAAGAGGAAGATTCTTTCAACCTTCCGGGGTTTCTGCATTTGTTCAAAGGAAAATATCTTCAAGTGTGTTCCCTGTCTGATGACTTGGAGACTATTGCTGGGTCATGGCACTGCAACCGGGGTCACCCATCCACACCAAGAAAAGCAAAATCAAATTCTTGGGCTTTGATTTTTTTTTTCTTAAATTGAATTCATGTGGGAGGGGGGGGACACTTCTTTTGCACATTAAATGTCGTAGTGATCCATGTCTGTCAGAACATATTAACCCTCACTTAAAGGGTTTAGAGTGATTTTGGGACTTACAGACAAACATCTTTCTCAAGCCAATGTAATAAAATGCCACCACCCTCTCAACCTTAACAGTTTCGGGCTCAAAACACTTTGGTCAGGATCTTTTGATCCAATGATGAAAAAGGAATCGTTGCTTTAGTGCCAACCAAGCAACTCTATCAATCATCATGCCAGCAGAGACTCTGCCGTTGCTTTCTTCTTTATGAAAAATAATGATGCCGAGTCCATCCAGCATCATTGGCTTTGATGACCCCGGTCAGTGTCGAACCATCTGATGAATAGAAAAGCATAAAAAGGATAATGTGATTAGTCCGATGTGGTAAATGGGAAAGATAAGAACTCTGCTGTTGGAGGGAGTATGGCCCTAAAATCACTCGACTGCTAGCAACAGGGATCACGCTCATTAGTTATCATTTCCATCCTCAAATGGACTTCCTTGGAATGCCGGTCATCTCCCTCCCCGTGCTGTAAAAACAAATGATGAGCTTGGCTCTCCCATCCTAAAAAGGGAAAAATCATTTCTCATCTCCCAAGCAAGAGCTCTTCCCTTACAGTTAGGGCGAGAAAGTGAACAAGAACTCCGGGTTACAGCTGAGTGTCGGAGAGGAAATTGCATCTTCTACTTCCTGCTTGCTGTCGAAATCTTAGTACAGCTGATTGGGGTTGCAGATGTGTGTAGTACCACCCCAATGTGCGACCCCACAGCCAAAACGTGATAAAACATGTGCAGTTAGCCAATGAAAGTTCGTCTCCGTCCATGAAACCGTATTTAATAACCTGCTGGTTTACAAATTCAGCAAAGATGCTAATTTTGAGGAGGGCAGGGGGCCATGTGATGTATCTACTACAACTTCTCTCGTGAGCTTGATGTTGTGCTCTGTTACATTTGCCCGTATGCACATAATGTGGGCTTAATGTTCTTGCTCTGGCGGTATATTGGCATCCGAATCTATTCCTAATCCCACGCGCATAGGACACATTTTGATATTTTTCTATCTACATACTCTTTGATGAGATGGATTAGCTTCAGAAATGAGATGGATGCCGATTAATTGGGGAGAGGTAGGCATCAAACTCAGAAGATATGATGTTTTCCGGCGTTGATATTGGTATCATAATATTTTGTTGTTATTATTTAATTTAGATTTTTTGTTAAAATAATATCTTGACGATTTAGTTTAGATCTTTTATGTTATAAATATATGTGTTTCGAAGAATGTAGGTCGATTTTAAAAAATAAAAATATAGTCTTTTCGCTTTAGTATATTCATGAGCGAGGTTTGATAGTTATTATGGCTTCCAACGGTTCGTCATCTCCTATGCTTCCAATCTTCGACGGCGAAAACTATCAATTGTGGACCGTGGAGATGAAAACACGCCTCAGACGTCTTGGCTTGTGGCAGTCGGTTGAAGCTGACAAAGATCCAACACCTCTAGGTAATAATCCGACCTTGAATCAAATTCGACCCATGAGGAGTCAACGAAGCCTCCAAAGGCCTTGTCTTATATTTTTTGTCAGTCTCAGATGTGATTTTCATAAGAATTATGGCTTGTGAGACTCCTAAGGATGCGTGGGACAAGTTGCAAGAGGAGTTTATGGGCAGCAACAGAACGTATCGTATGCAGATTCTGAATTTGAAGAGAGACTTCGAGCGTCTGTGGATGAAAGAAAGTGAGGCCGTCAAAGAATACGCTGATGGACTTTTGGCGATCGTCAACAAAATTCGGCTTCTTGGAGAGGAATTACCAGATAGCAGAATTGTGGAGAAAGTGCTAGTGAGTTTGCCAGAAAGATTTGAGTCAAAGATATCATCTGAAGACTCCAAAGATTTGTCAAAGATCTCATTGACTGAGTTCATCCATGTATTTCAAGCTCAAGAATAGAGAAGGTTGATACAACAAAAAGATGATGCAAATCATAAAGATGAAAAATAAGAAAAAAGTGTTGAAGGTGCTAGACAAGAAGATAAGTCAAGGAGAAGAAAATTTTCTCCATGCCCTCACTGTAAGAAAGATAATCATCTTGAAAATCGTTGTTTCTTTAGACCAAATGTACAATACAGGTTATGGTAACAACTTAGCCATGTAGAGAAAGTATGCCCAAACAATGAAGCTTCTCAAAAGTAACAATAGTAAATGAAGAAGAAGATGATCAATTGATTGTTACTACGTGTTTCTCGATAAAGATACGAGATCATACTTGATTGATAGACAGTCGTTGTACAAATCACATGACGCCAGATTTGAGCAGTTTTCGGATGCTGGACAAAGCTAGCAAATCGAAAGTGATGATTGAGAATGGAGAATTCATAGATGTCAAAGTCAGAGGTAAAGTTGTCGTAAAGACAATGATAGGTATCAAATATATATAAGATGTTTTATTTGTCCCTGAAATCAGACAGAGTTTGCTGAGTGTGGGTCAAATATTAGAGAAAAATTATGCTTTGCATTTTAAGGATATGACTTGCACCATTGTTCATGGTCGTGTGTTTATGTCCATGAAAATGAAAAAGAAAAGCTTTCCCATTGTGTGGAAAGAAGAAAACACACCTATGTCGGAAGATTCGAGGAGCAGAGAGATTCAAGAAGATAAAAAGAAAATCTTGGTATTGACAGCAAAACATCATGAGAAGATTTAGTTTAGATCCTCTTATGTCTTAAATATATGTCTTAGTTGATTTTTAAAAATAAAAATATACGCTTTTCGCTTCTGTATATTCATACCCAAAATACCCAACAGATATTTGGGCTGCAGTTGAGTCCCGTTGGCTAACTCTGTCTGTAATCCAGAATAGCATCAAAGTTTTTTCTTCGTCCTCCTGTTTGAGATCAAGTTCGGCATCTCCTCTTCTTCTTTTTCTGGAGACTTATGAAGATGGATCGTGGAAGGTGTCTGTTTTCCCCAGTCAATGTGATGAATTTAGCCTAATTACAATCTAAGGGGGATTGCTGGACATTCAACATCCGAAAGCCAAGTCGAATGAATTTAGCCTAATTTGTTTCTCGTCGCCCAGGATGCCGTCCATGCGATGAATTTAGCTTAATTACAATCTACCCCCCCCCCCCCACCCTTCTCAGCTTTTTTTTTTTTTTGTTGCCCGCCCAGTTTCCCTCTCGGCTTTTGCTTCAGGCACGGCTGCTGCAGTGTACATTCTATCTCTTCTTGTTCCGGTGATAAAAAAAAAAACTGTGATATGCATTCCTTTTGCAGGTGGAGTTTTGGATATGCATTCTGCTCACGGTTCTGGGTTACATCCCTGGGATAATCTACACCTTGTACGTGATAGTGTTCGTCAATCGCAGGGAATTCTTCGACGAGTAAAGGTGCCCACTCTACTTGTCATGATGGGCTTCTCAGACAACAGTTTTGATTACGTTGCCATCGTTAATGGAACTCTGTAATGTATGACTCCGGGATGATCTCTTCGGGTTAATACCACTTAATTTCTCCATTTCGGCTGTCCAGTCTTGCTTTTTTTCCTATCAATGATTGTAAATGCCAATGCAGAAGACAACAGAGCATCTGGGCTGAAGACAAGCATTTGGTATTTCCGAATCCTTTCCTGACGTCTCCTGAAGACAAAGTTTTCTTCGTCGGTAGAAATTCCAGTAGTTCCCCAACAGGTTTGATGTGAGGTGGACTTTTCTCCAGCGCAAGAGCGATGGCTTCCTTCGCAGCTTCATGATGGTAGCCTGGGGTATTTAGCTCCACTATGCACTGCAAAGGCTTCGTCCAACATTAAAATACCAAAGTATTCCTCCAGCAGGGCAATGGTTTTCTCAGATCATCCATATTAAGTTTGGCAGCTGGCCCTTCTGGTTTCTCAGGAACAGGCGCAGGAGATTTTGGAAGGCTTTTTGGTGGTCCACAAATTTGGCCAAGGGGATTCAACAGGTGAAACAAAGCTGGAAGGACGAGAAAAGAGGCCGCCGCTCCCTTGCAAAAGGGCACTCGGCCTTCCTCCAATGATGCCACCACTGCCCTGAGGTAACAACCTAGCATTCAGAGAAGGCGACCTTCCAACTGAGGCTGACCGTAAACTCCCAGAATTCTGCATCCCTGGATTATCGCTTCTCGGCATAGACCGAGTCCTGGGAAATTCCCAGTTCTCATCCATCCCGGGCGCCCCAGTCATCTTCCTGTTTCCAGGCATACCAGGCATCAGTCCTCCGGTGCCCGGGTCGGCCAGCATGATATAGGCCCCAGGATTTCCTGGCATGATTCGATTATTCCTTATGCTAGCAGTAGCCCCAGGATGCTAAATCTGTACAACCAATTATATCACTTCATTCATCACTGATCTTCCCTTTTCAGACAAGACTAACAAAATGAAAAGCCAATCTTTCAACCAACAAGATGACAGATTATAACCTGCTTTAAAAAGAATGTACAGCTCCAAAAAAAGATGGAGGAGGTAGCTGGTGGCAGTACAAGTTGCTTAAGCCTCAACAGTGAACAATTGTCCTCAAAATTTGCTTATAAAACCAAAACCGAAAATGCCTCTGCAAAAGGATTGTCTGAGCAGATCATGATCTCATAAGAACGGTGTATAAAAAGCTCAGTGAAGTAGACCCTTGCACACCTCTATATCTGGTGCTTGGGAAGTAAGTATAGCTTCGCCGGACTGATCAGACGTGAGGACTCCAACTGCGGCATCAAATATGGCCTTCTGAAATCTGTCGTCCTCCACCTTGCTAATGATCTCCTTCACCACCTTGAAATCCAGCCCTCCGAACAAAACTAGCTTTCCAATGATACAGCCAAAGTTGTGCGGTGCCTTAGGCAGGTCGATGCCAAGGTCGTCTAACCCAGATGCGTAAAGCAAACAGCCGGTGCCTATATCTTGAGATGAAATGACTTCCTTGGCAAAGAGATGCTCTATCAGCTTACCGACGGGTTCAACGAAAGGTGGGCTTTTCTCCAACGAGAGTGAAACAGCTTCCTTGACTACTTCAGGATGGTAATAAGGAGCATTCAGTTCCTCCACACATTGCGATGCTTCATCCAAGATTCTCACGGTGAAGTATTCCTCAAGAAGTGAGACAGTCTTTTTCTTCAGATCCGCTGGATTTGGCTTTACAGATGTGATTGTAGGCTTCTTGACTGCAGGTTCAGGTCTCACTGGTGCAAGGGCTACTTCAGATGGAGATTCCATGGCAGCAGAAGGGTTGCTTCCCTGCAAGAAGGCACTGGTCCTGCCACTGAGGAGGCCACCTGCACCCTGAGGTAGCAACCTCGGGTTTAGCGAGGGTGACCTGCCAACTGCAGGGGATGGAACTCGGCTAGAAGGCTGAATTCCTGAACCATTACCCCTAGGCATAGACTTAGTCCTGGGAAATTCCCAGTGGTCGTGGTCCATTCTAGGCATTCCAGGCATCTTCCTGGGTCCTGGCATTCCAGGCATCATTCCACCAGCACCTGGTCGGTTACCCGGGTAGCTAACCGGACTAGTGCTTCCAGGAGCCCCAGAAACAACAGCACGGCTATTTCGGATGCTTGCTGTGGCTCCTGGACGCAAACCAAGATTTTTTTCTGCCTCTGAATGAATTTCAGTGATAGTCTTGGCTTTTATCTACAGAAGAACAGTAACCAAAAGATAAAAATCAGGAAATTTGAACACAAAAAGAACCAAATTAAAGAACTCCGGGCAATCAAGCATGCAGCAATCAAGATAGTATTTACTTTTGCCTTATCCTACGGATCAAACAGCCAAACAGCATCTAAGCCTTTCCCCATATTCATAAAGCACTTTGCGCCTATCTATTTTGTTGCAATAGCTCAGGTTCATAACATAAAGCAGAGGAATAGAGGGCAGGACAGGCGAATATGAATCTCAAAAGGTGATTCTTACTTCCTCACGTCTTGGAACCCAATTATTAGTACGCAAGTCAATGGCATCCTTCACCATGAATCTCAACCTGGATGCTAGCTCAAGGTTGTTCGTCAAGTCCTTCAGACGACTGAAATATACATCATTCATCCGTTTTGATTTAGGCCCCTCATCTAGCTGCTTTCCAATTGTCTTGAAAAACTGACAGATCGCCTCGACATTCTCCTCAGCAGGACAGATGCTATTATCAGGGCCCAACAGCTCCTGGCTCAAGTAACAATAACCAGTTAGCAACATTTTAAATGGTTAAGAACCACATGAGGCTATACAGAACATTAGACAATTGAAGTGATCAGACCTGAACAATGTGGTGGACAATCTTCTCGGGTACCATTTTCTGCTTCAGCAACTCTCCAATCAGACGAATATTGCCTAAGGTACGGAGTTTTACCAGTCGCTCTTTGTCTCTCCGCTCAAGCTCTAGTTCAGGAGAAATCATCTGTGTCACCTCTTCTCTAAGTTTGTCCGCCCCTTCAAATGCCTCCTGGCAGTTGTTCAGAAGGATGCGCTTGAATGTGATGTCCTTCCCACCAGGCTCCTCGGACGGAAATGGAGGTAGCTTCTCGTTGAGATCTGAACAGAGAAGGGCGTACATGGGACAGAATGTTGGTTCAAGTACAGCTTTCTCAAAAATCAACTGGATAACCCCCTGCATCAAAAGCCAGCATGTTTTCAACAACAAAATCAATATTATAACCAAAAGGAATATCTCGAATATGCTACCAAAACAAAAGCAAAACCTTAAGAATATCGGCTGTTGTGATGCCAGAGTCAATCAATTGGCCCTTCAGAACATCAAACTTCTCTGGTGTCAACTTGTTTAGTATCCTGCAAAGATGATGACATAATTTTAATACACCTGATAACATGAGAGATGGAGAAGCCATGGGTAACCTTTAATGGTGCGTTTTTGGTACACAGGTTGATACTTGGTTAAAAAACGAAAAATGGAGCCATTAAAGTTACCCTTTCACGGTTTTTAGTACACGTTCTTTATCTGAAAGGTTCCCTCTTCTGGCTGACCAAGCTACCTCAGCCTTCAGGAGGGCTGGAGTGGGTCCGCTCTGATTGTAAAACAACAGCAATGTCAAGGAACATTAATACCATAACATGCTTGTCCATTTCCATGGTGAGCAATTTCAATTTGATTACATTCCCAAATTACATGGAACAATCCCCGAGATCTATTTTAATTAGCATGAATTCCGCGTGACAGTGTGGGAAATACGAAAAAATTTGACAAACCATAGCAATTTATCATAATAAAGGAAGAGATGATTATTTTGTAATGCCACAATTATCAAACATACTACATTGCTTGGAACACCAAATCAAAGAAAGATATTGCTCAACCAAAATCAGCAAGAATTTTCCAAAACAAGAGGCATGTGAATGATCATCAAAGAAAGATACTACACCAAAATCAGAAAGAATTTTCCAAAACAAGGGGCGTGTGAATGATCTCACTGTACTGCAATTACAGAGCACCTGCTGTGATGAGATCTGCATGCCCGTAAACTGAGAGTGAAGCTGGTCCTGGCGACCATCATTGTCTCGATTTTCACGGATCTTTTCCCAAGACCTGCCATCTCCAGATGCAAGTACCTGAGAAGAGCGGTCACGCCAATCACGATTGTCTGTCTCTGAATAACTTCTCTGAGACTGATTAGCTGCCTGGAATTGTGAGCAAAAATATTGTGAATGGAAACTGAATCAAGAGTTAAAATGAGAATCCAATTCAAAGTATGAAGCACCATAAAAACAAATCATGTAAATTGACTTAACACTCGAATACCATCAGCATCATAATCTCAGCTATCAATTTGCAGCAGAAATGGAATAGAAGTTCAAATATGGAGAATAAAAGAAGAAGAGATCCAAGAATAAATCGTACGTTGCTCTCCCCATGAATCCACGTATGATCTTCGCCAAACAGTTCGGTCTCAATTTCCTTCTTCAGATGGACGATTTCATCATATAGCTCCACAATCTGGGGGTTCATTACAACATTGCATGATGCTTCTGATCACAATATACCAACAAACAAAGACTAAAAAGATGAATTTTGTCAAGACAATCATCAACATTTATTCTCAACAGTAGGTTACGCACAGGAAGTCACCCCATGGCGGAGCCGATTACAAGTTCATTGCAGCACTTCATTTACATTTCACTGACTGTCCAAATGAATCTACATTACCTCTCTGAACTCCAACAGCTGGTTTCGAGTGTACCGCACACGTTCTCGGCTCTCAAATCTTGAATCTCCAGCCTAACAAGGCAAGAATCAAATCCCATATCAAATAAATTACAATGCATTGTTAACAGCATTTTCTAAGTGGTAACCAAAAAACACCCACACACGCGCTAAAAGCCTCATAAAAGCAGATAAGAGGAACTGAAGGAGATCACAATTCAGATTCAAAATGTGTGCAGGTCCTTTATGGGCATACAAAGGCTCTGATATGCCCACCTAAAGCCTACAAATCGTTGTATGTCCATATTTACAGCAGGAGCACATTCTTAAGCGCCCAACCAAGAATTAGGACAATGGGCGTTTTAATTTCGCTATCCCACCAGAAAAAACAAACCCACCCTCACGCAGAAAAGAAACCCACAAAGGAAAACAATAACAAAGGACAACGGGCGTTTTAATTTCCATCAGGGTCCACACCCTTTTACTGTGTCGATAAAGCAACTCTCCCCCTGCACGAGCATTGACCAACCGTGTATCAAATCCTAATAACACCATAACTTGACTATAACAGTTCTAGCGCCGCATGCTACCACACGAAACCAGACATCCCAGCGACTATAGCATTTACAAAAAATAAAAATGAAAGTTGAAAAAGGAAGAATCTTTACGAGAGAAGACAAGAAAAAAAAGATTCTGTTTTATTTTCTTTATGGTGCAGAGAGTACCCCAAAAGAGAGGGAGGGAGCGCCGCCGGAGTGGGGGCGCAAGACGGGGAGGTCAGAATTGAGCGACCCAAAAGCGAAGGCGGCGGAGGAGGGCGTGAGGAATCGGGAGGAGGTTCCTCTGTTGCCGCCGGGTCTAAAGCTCAACACCGTAGAATCCCCCGGCTGCATGACTCTTCCCTTGGGTTAGACAGAATACGGCCCAAAAGACAGTGGGAATCGGTGGAAGGAGGCGGGAGGGGGTCTGCGTTGTGGGGGGGGGAGGCGGCCGTGACGATGAAAGGTAATGAAGCGAGGTGGATAGAAGACGGAGAACAAAACCCTTCTCCTCTGCCGCCCCGTGTCTTCCCCCCCTCCTCCTTTCTATTGTCTTTTACTGGAAAACTTAGCACATTGGGGCCTTTGGGCCTAACCTGTTAGGCCCTATTGTCCGAGCACGGATCCAGATAGGCCCATTAGTCCTGGCCCAATACGCCACCTCGTTGTTAAAAATTGTCCCAAAACTCCATCCAAAGCTGCTGAAAGATATTGAATATTTGCCACCACCTCGAGACAGTGAGCCCCCAACACAAACCCCTCTGTTAACATGGGACCAACCGCGATCTGGTCGACAACAACGTCTGATATCAACAACTCCTCTCATTTGATTGGGACCTCTGTTTGTTACCTCCCTGGGTGAAGATATATCATCGGCCGGGGGCTTGCTGAACGTGCATCCCTGCGGCCTTTCTTCGATGGAAGCCAGGGCCGGACTGGTTGCCGGTTCACACGACCGAAATGAGCTTGTAGTCATTCGCAGCCACGAAGAGGTAAGGATGAGTGATGGCAATGTACACGTAGGAAATTGTAGTGACAGGAGTGAATGTATCTGTTATGTTTTCGGCTGGTGTTGGGTGCAGCCGAAGGCTCTGAAGAGCCTCGACGGTCAGGTGTGCGAGATATGTGGCGACGAGGTCGGCCTCACGGCGAATGGGGACCTGTTTGTTGCTTGCGACGAGTGCGGGTTCCCGGTGTGCAGGCCATGTTACGAGTACGAGAGAAGGGAAGGCAACCAAAGCTGTCCCCAATGCAATACACGTTACAAGCGTCTGAAAGGTAACAAACCAAGTGTAGTTAGTTGTGAACGCTCAGGCAGAGGGGGACGTGGCGAAGATTTGTTTCAGGGAGTCCGAGAGTGCAGGGGGATGAGGATGAAGAAGACGTCGACGACATTGAGCATGAGTTCAAGGTTGAGGACGAGAATGACAAGCAGAACCACCTCGATGGATACGTGCTTCATGGAAAAGGAAGAGGTCCTGAAGATGAAGATGCCAATTCCCAACTATCCCCGGGGATGACGGGCCTCAGATCCCGACATGTGAGTGATCCCCGACCTGTCACTGTCTTCTCCCAACTATTGTCTTGAACAGTTTAATGGTTCGCAGGCTTGTTGTTTTGCAGGTGAGCAGCGAGTTTCCATTATCATCTACCGGGTATGGAGAGCAAACTTTGCTGCCCAAAAGAGTACATCCCTATTCAATTTCCGAAACAGGTAACACAAGGGATTCAGACCATAATTCAAGCGCAGAAACTAAAGTGACTACACTAACTGTATCCGACGTTTTGGGTTTTGTACAGGGAGCGAGAGATGGGACGAGAAGAAAGAAGATGGATGGACGGATGGGGGGAAAATGAAGCGGGGAAACTTAGGACTTGAACATGATGATGCCAATGATTTGGACATGGCAGAGTATGTTCATTCGATTTGTTCAGGAATGTTTCGCTTCTTGTTCAGACGGTTTACATCCAATGACTGGATTGTTCACAGGTTAGACGAGACGAGGCAGCCTCTGTCGAGAAAAGTGTGCATAGCAATGGGCAAGTTGAGCCCTTATCGGATGGCAGTCGTGGCTCGACTTATCCTCCTAGTTCTCTTTGTCCGCTACCGAATTTTGAATCCGGTACATGACGCAATTGGTCTCTGGCTGACAGCTGTTATCTGCGAGATCTGGTTCTCTATATCATGGATCATCGATCAGTTCCCCAAATGGTTCCCCATCGACCGCGAGACTTATCTCGACAGGCTTGCTCTGAGGTAAAAAAGATCAATTGAAACCGGTAACCACGTAAGAGTTCCATCTGATTGCTGAATCACACTCATGTGTAACAGGTACGAGAGGGAAGGCGAACCATCTGAGCTGTTTCCGGTGGATATATTTGTCAGCGCTGTTGACCCCATGAAGGAACCTCCACTCTTGACAGCGAACACGATCTTGTCAATCTTAGCCGTGGATTATCCTGTCGATAAGATCTCCTGCTACCTTTCCGATGACAGAGCCTCCATGCTGACTTTCGAATCCCTGTCAGAAATTGCGGAGTTTGCTCGTAAATGGGTACCTTTCTGCAAGAAATTCTCTATAGAGCCAAGAACCCCGGAACTCTACTTCAGTTTAAAGGTTGACTACCTAAAAGACAAAGTTCAGCCGACTTTTGTTAAAGAGCGGCGGACGATGAAGGTTCGTAGATCTAGCTTTCCTACGCTAAATTGAGAGATCCGTAGAAATTGATAGTATCATATACCCATTCACGTTCCTTTGTGGCAGAGGGAATATGAAGAATTCAAGGTCCGGATAAATGCATTGGTTGCGAAGGCGGCTAAAGTTCCCCCGGAAGGCTGGATTATGCAAAATGGGACGCCATGGCCTGGTAACAACACCAAGGATCATCCTGGAATGATTCAGGTCTTTCTGGGCAATGGCCTGGATCTTGATGCAGAAGGAAACGAGCTTCCTCGCCTAGTCTATGTATCTCGTGAGAAGAGGCCTGGTTTCCAAGACCATAAGAAGGCCGGAGCCATGAATGCCCTGGTAACATTTTCATCCTAGATCTGCCTGAGAGTTGCATCGGCTCCTTGAATTTTATGAATTATAACATGATCGAAGTCCTTTCACGCCGTCAAACTTTCAGATTCGAGTTTCTGGGGTGCTCACAAATGCTCCGTTCGTGTTGAACTTGGATTACGATCAGTATATAAATAACAGTAAGGCTATCAGAGAGGCAATGTGCTTCCTGATGGATCCTCGCGTGGGAAAGAAAGTTTGCTATGTTCAGTTCCCCCAGAGATTTGACGATACCGATAGGCTAGATCGCTGCACTAACAGGAATGCTGTCTTCTTTGATGTGAGCTCGTGATCTTACTTTTCCTCATTAACCAAGGCCAATAGACAAATTATGCTTAATCTCCTCATCTTGGTGAATGATTGATCAGATCTATATGAAAGGTCTCGACGGAATCCAAGGTCCAGTCTATGTTGGCACTGGATGTGTCTTCAGACGGCAAGCCTTGTATGGATATGACCCTCCCAAAGGACCGAAGCGTCCTAAAATGGAAAGCTGCAGCTGCTGCCCATGCTTCGGCCGTCACAAGAAGCTTCCACTGTACTCAAAACATAGCGAAAACGGAGACGTCCTTCATCTGCAAGGTCCCTGCATATCATATCCAGCACATCTATTTATGTGGGACTTGTTCGTTTGATCCTCTTCTAACGAAAACTCACTTGCACGACCAGGCAAGGACAACGAAAAGGAGCCTTTGATGTCACAGATGAACTTTGAGAAGAAATTTGGGCCATCCGCAATTTTCGTGATGTCGACCCTGATGGAGCAAGGAGGTGTGCCTCCTTCCTCAAGCCCTGACACACTCTTGAAGGAGGCCATCCGCTTGATCAGTTGCAGCTACGAGGACAAAACTGAATGGGGATCAGAGGTAACAATATACATGCTGTGCACCAAAATTGGAGGAAGAGAACCGTTTTGATGATCATAGAATGTATGTGAATGCAGCTGGGTTGGATGTACGGATCGATCACGGAGGACATCCTGACCGGGTTCAGGATGCATTGCCGGGGATGGAGGTCTATCTACTGCATGCCAAAGAGGACAGCATTTAAAGGATCGGCACAGATCAACCTCCCGAACAGGCTAAACCAGGCGATGCTGTGGGCACTTGGATCAGTTGAGATCTTCCTAAGCCGGCACAGCCCGGTCTGCTATAGTTACAAGGAAGGGAAGCTCAAGTGGATCGAGCGATTAGCTTATATTAACATGACGATGTATCCATTCACCTCACTGCCCCTCTTCACCTACTGCACTCTTCCGGCCATTTGCTTGCTTACCGACAAGTTCATCCTGCCGCAGGTGAGTCTACCGTGCAGTGAAGCTTGAATCTTCTTCCTTCATGCTTGGGTTTCAAAATGCTATCCTGAAACCAATCCTGCCTTCTACAGATCAGCACTTTCGCCGGCTTCTTGTTCATGGCCCTCATAATCTCAATATGTGCGACGGGGGTCCTCGAGATGAAGTGGAGTGGGGTGAGCATCCAGGAATGGTGGAGGAACGAGCAGTTCTGGATCATCGGCGGTATCTCATCAAACCTCTGCGCAGTTGTGCAAGGTCTGCTCAAGAAGCTACCGGGGGTAGACACCACCTTCACCATCGTCTCTGAGGCATCAGACGATGAGGACTTCGGGGGGCGACTCTACACGTTCAAATGGACAACCCTGCTGATCCCTCCGACAACTGTTCTGATAATCAACCTGGTGGGAGTGGTAGCGGGGATTTCCGACGCGATTAACAATGGGTCGCAAGCAATGGGTCCCCTGATCGGGAAAATCTTCTATTCATTGTGGGTGATCGTCCCTGTCTATCCATTCCTCAAAGGGTTGATGGGGCGGCAGAACAAGACTTCGACCATCGTCATAATATGGTCGGTACTACTGGCTTCCATTTTCTCGTTGGTCTGGGTCAGGGTTGATCCATTTGTGCTGACGACTAAGGGACCGGACACGAAGCAATGTGGAATCGACTGCTAAATCATATCTGACCGACTTTCTTTGGATAAGTATATCCAACCGACTTTATTCGACGTCGAAAGTATAACATTGTACAACGCAAGAACATCCCCTGGATTTTGAAGGATGTAAAAGAATGAATTGAACGGATCTAAGACCAGCTTTCGTCACTTGTATGGAAGGACCACCATTTCACTAGACAGATACTCCCTCAATCTTCCCATTTCTTGAGCTACATCAAGCATGGAGGGCCGCATCGAAGGTGAAAACTGGGTGCAGATAAGGCCGAGGTTGATAAGCTCGACCAGGACATCATGCTGCACGTGTTCGACGGGCATATACTCTGGCATCGCCAAGGGGCTGCTGCTGCAGTACCTATCTTTAGCTTGTTCGATAATGTCATCAAGATGTCTCTTTACCCATTCATGCAAGCTCGACCCGTGATTGATCAGAGGGTCCGTTGGACGTAATCCCGTGACTATTTCCAGTATGAGTACCCCGAAGCTGTAAACATCTCCTTGAGTCGATGCCCTTTCGCCCGTTCCATACTCTGCAAGGACAGCCAGGAAACTTTGACGAGAAACTCATAATCATAATGCACGCAGGAACGAGCTAATATTTTAACACGAACAGGTTGCCTGAAACATACCAGGTGCAATGTAACCAAACGAACCGCACAGCAGCCCGTTGGTAGAGTCCACTGATATTGAATTGAGTGCTGATATATAAGCAGCGCTTTCTTCCTCTCCTTTCAACAGTTTTGATATCCCGAAATCGGTGACCAGAGCCTTCATGTAATCATCCAGGAGTATGTTGCTCGGTTTTAGATCACAATGAACAACTCCGACAGGAGAGTGGTGGTGGAGATAGGCCACAGCCTCGGCCACGTCACTGCATATACTTGCTAACTGCATCAGATCCAATTTGCTGGGCAACCCTTCACTCGGATGAAGATACGTCTCGAGGCTTCCCTTCGACATCAAGGGGAAAACCAGAGCCTTAAAATCTGGTTTGCTGCAAATGGTGATGATCCTGATCAGATTCCTGTGCCTGGTTCGTCTTAGTATCTGGCATTCTCGCTTGAAGCTCTGGGGAATTTCTCTGGCGGATTCTGAATCCAGCACCTTGACGGCGATTCTCGTATTGTCTCGTAGAACTCCCCTGTAAACATGGCCGAAATGTCCCGAGCCGATAAGATTAGACGGGTTGAACCCTCCTGTAGCCTCCAGTAGTTCTTCATGAGTTATTTTTGGATACGTGGTGTGCTCTAGTTTTTCTTGCTCCTCGACATCATCTTCCATATCTCCCCGGCTAAGAACGGACAGTTTCCTCGTGATTTTGGACCGCGAAGTGAAAGGGCGCCCACATAAACAAAACGTGATCGTGAACATGATTGCCAGGCAGAGAAGAATCAGCACAATAACCAGATGGAAGTAACGCCATTTCCTGCAAGTTCTCATGCCCTTTATCAGTCCGCATAGGCCTTCGTTTCCCAGGAAAGAATCTACCGTCAAATTAGAGAACGCACCATCGTCCGACACTTCCCCAGAGAAATCATTGAAGGAGAAGTTGATCGTTTTCAGAGTAGAAGATCCCAGAAATGTGTGTGGGATCAGTCCGACTATGTGGTTGTATGAGACATCGAGTGCTCGCAGGTTAGGTAAAAGTCCTAAGGAGTCAGGGAGCGATCCTTCCAACAAGTTGCTTGATAGGTTTAGATATTCAAGGGCGATGCAACTTCCAATTTGCATGGGAATGGCTCCAGAAAAGTTGTTGGAAGACAGATCAACAGCCAGCACCATGTCCATTCTGCTCAGCTCCATGGGCAACTCCCCACCCAAATCGTTGTGCGACAAATTCAAGTACACCTTCAGGCTCTGAAGTCCTGCGAATTCAACCGGGATGGCCCCAGAAATTCTGTTGTAAGAGAGGTCCAGAATCTCCAGATTCATGCACTCGCCTAGGCTGGGAGGTATTGTTCCTGAGAGCTGGTTCCGGTGAAGCAGTAGCCTTCTTAGTTGAGAAAGGTTGGCGAAACTATCTGGGATAGAACCAGAGAGCCTGTTTTGAGATAAATCCAGTAGTCCAAGGCGTGGGAGTCTTCCCAGTGCAGAAGGTATTTCCCCAGAGAATGAATTATTCGACAGGTAAACTCTCTCGAGCCGTCCCATTTGGCACAACGTGGTTGGGATGGTTCCATTCAGAAGGTTACTGGACAAGTTCAAAAGAGTGAGGTTAATAAGGTTGGAGATTTGAAGAGGTATCAATCCATGGAGTTGATTCTCGGCCAGATGAATCTGCTCAAGAGTTTTGGGAAGATGGCCAATTGAAGAAGGTATATCTCCTCTGAGATTATTTGCGGACAGCTCGAGCTCTTGCAAGCCGGATGAGTTAGACAAAGCATCGAAGAACATCTTGAGGTTCCTGTCGGCATGAGAAGTGAATTGGTTATAAGAAAGGTAGAGGAACTGCAGATGCGGCATTTGGCAGACGATGTGAGCTGGTAACTCGCCATTAAGCATGTTGGATGCCAAATCAAGCCACTCCAGCCTCGTGGAGTTGGCCAGAATCGACGGGACTCTGCCAGTAAGCCTATTCGACCACAGCAAAAGATATCTGAGATCCTTCATCTCACACTCTCCATTCAGAGGTATCTCGCCGGAAAAACTGTTGTTGGACAGATCCACGTATTGCAGATGAGATGACCCGTTGCAGAAGAATCCAAGTGGAATGTCCCCTGAAAGCCTATTATTACCTATGTCTACATAAACCAACTGACGAAGAGAGACGAATTCCACTGGAATAGTCCCTTGAAGAAGATTCCATGCCAGACTTAACTCCTCGAGCCTAGGAAGGGAGCCTAGTTCTGCTGGAACATGGCCTTCAAAGTAGTTGTTCGATAAATCAAGCACCCGGAGGGAAGAAAGACCACCCAAGGCAGGAGAAATGGTTCCCTCAAGTGATCTTCCAGCTAAAGTCAGCTCCACAACTGAATTTCTTGCCTCATCGCACCTGACACCTCTCCATTCGCAGACATTAATGCCAGACGAGTTCCAGTTCCTCAGTACGTGTTCCGGGTCAGAAACGACGGACATCTTGAATGATAAGAGGGAGGCTTTCTCCCTCAAAGTCACACCGCTGACAATATCCATCTCCAAGACGAACAGAAACATGATGGGCATGCAGAGGACAACGGTAGCATATCTCTGTGCTGTGTGTGGACGTTCCATCATTCTCTTCGAGCTTAAAACTTTTTGAAAACAGAAGCTAGCATTGGAGCAAAGAAAGGAACCCGTTGAAAGGAGGCTACCTTCAAGGAAGATAAGACAAATTACTGTTCCTCAAATAAGGAAAAAAACCAGTGCTATATATATAGTCAGTCTGCCAATGCAGGAGCTGGAGATTAAATAATCATATCTTCTACAAACATGTTTGATGTGTTGCTGTGTGCTTTGGGCCTAACTAACGTTGAAAAGAGGAGATGAAATGTTTGCCGACTGTAAAGATTTGACCCTGGAGTCAACTAATCATGGACGACCACGTGTGTAACCGAGGAAGGCCACATCAGCGACTACCGGAAGCCGTACACTTCGCTTGCAGGTGCCCAACACTAAGTCTGGATCACGAGTCGTGTTAGGGAGGTAAACTCTGATATTAATCATGCTTAATCAAAGAGATGTCGGTTAACTGGAAGGAATTAAGATCTGGTTGACTTTTCTAGTGCGATGGGATGGATAGAGTTGCTGCAGGAGGGAAGCCCCCATTCAACTTGCTTGAATGAATGTCAACTTCCAACATCAAACACATGCATCCAGTCCACCTTTGAAGTTTATAACGGGGTGTGAAAGCATAGAAGAAGTGGATAGAATTCCACTTTAATAGCGGAAAGTGATGATTGGTTCACGTGATGTGCTTAGCCTACAGCATGGTCCACGTTCTTCTGCTCTCTGATCACGATAATCCTGATACCTAAGAGCCTCAAGATTTTGTGAGATCCACAGGACCACCAGCCCAAAATCTTTTCCAGATCACAAAAAGAAGACTCTTTGCAAGAAAGATCAGTGCGGATGTCTGGCGGTTCTGCAATATCCAAACCCAGTTAGGCAAAGTGAAATCATTCCAGGAAGAAAACAAGCAGCAAAAATCTCCGTGGCATGTTGAGTGATTTTATTAAGGAACAATTGATTTTGCAGAAGCAATGATACTCTGCATAATTTTATCTTCACATCAACACTAACTCGACTCTCCCAGCAAGTAAACTATATATCCATTCCCTAACTGTACATGTTTTCCTATCTCTACTATCGAATATGAAGAAGACGTGCCGAGAAATAAATGTTATCGGAGTTGACTCCTACAACTTCGAGACTGAGCAGCTACCTAATTTTTATATAGGAGTATAGGCAAACATGAATGCAGCCGGCAGTGCTCGCAGTCAGTGCTTTTGATGTTCTACCCAGGAAAGGAACACAAACTCACAAGGAATCCCAGAACCATGTCAGGTTTGAGAGCTGAATATGAATTCCCGAGATTTCAGAGTAGGTTTCATTATTAGTCCATCACAAGAAAGTCCAGAATCCTGCCGGTCATCCTTAGTTCCTTTGTAAGAGTAAGCAATTGGAATTTCAGAACCGAACACCTTCAAACGAGAGGAAAGTGAGGTAAATGATAAATGCATCAAGGAATATAAGTTGTGACGACAAGGAAGTGAATAACTACGACATACCACTGGTGGGGATGGCAAAGCTTGTCATTCAGTAAGTCTGGGCCTTAAACAATATACATGGAGAAACGGCGGAAGATATAAACAACATTTGTACTGGACTCACATACCCATCTGCTTCATCCATAAGGACCATCTCACAGCCTATAAAAAAAAATGTCATTTCTTCTAAGAACATTCACCAAATCTGCATAGGTTATCTTATCAGGCTTGATTCCCTTGTCCTTCATTTCCTTAACTAAGTTCATGGCATCATCAACCATGCCTGCGATACCATAAGCTTTTATCAATCTGTTATAACTGCATGAATCGGGTCCAGGTCCCCGCTCCTTTAGTTCCGCCAATACATCAGCAACTTCATCGGTGGATCCATTCTCTCCATACATGTTCATCATGATGTTGTATGCATATAGATCAAGGTCGTGAGTTGACTCTTTAAGGTTCTTCAGAAATCTACTAAAACACTCCATTCGACCTTCCTTCCCATATGCATCCAACATGCAATTATAGGCTTCTAGAGATATTGAAAAGCCATCTAATTGAATCTCTTGAATTGTCGTGGACATACCTTCAAAGTCCTATACTTTCCATATGATGCTATAACCGTGTTGTAGGTAATTACATCACCGGTGCCTTGTTTCTTGGCCATTGAATATAACTTTCTAACCTTCTTGAAAAGCTTGGAATTTCCATAGACATCAAGCATAATGTGTTAATTTTCGGAGGGAATCCACACTGATGCATTTCATCAAAAAGCCAGGAAACCTCATCTACCGGCAATGCTTGAGCACAGCATTTTATGACACAGTTATACATCTCCTTGTCCCATGTAACACTGCGTTTTAGAATCTCATAGTACAGTTCTTCCAGTTTCTTGGATGAACCAAGGTGCTGATAAATGCGAAGCATGTCCCGTATCAGAAACAAATCAGGGACAACATTTTCTTGTCTCTCCATTGTTTCAATCACATCACGAGCAGTTTCTAGATATCCAACTTTCATATACATTAACAACCACGCTGAACGTGACGAGGGCTTCAGCTTCATGTACAGTTCCTCCCCTTTGGAACATGTAATGTTGTATATATCAATCATTGTGCTTGTTATGTGAGTATTCAGCCTGGAATTCGAATTAGGCATGCTTTTGTATAATTTTGACTGCATCTTCAAAGCGACCAAGCTCCTTGCATGAGCAGATCAGCAGATGGTACAACTTACCCTCCAGCGTTTCTCCAGCAAAACAATAATGGCTTCATTTACCAATCCATTTTCCACATAAGTCATAACCAATGTGGAGCAGGAAGTTTGATTTTCCAAAACCCTTAGATAGAAAGAACCTCTGAAGAGAAAGGGCACTCTGATGATTCTTCCAGCCCTTTCATAAGCTTAATAAGAACGCTGATAATTGATGAATGTTGGCAACCCAAATTCAGCATATCGTCTAGGATCTCAGCTACATCATCATCGCAGCCATATTTCGCTTGCAGATCAATCAGGGTGAACAAGTTGGATGAGTGAAGCCCCATTCCCAATTCCTTAAGCTGCTGGTAATACTAGTGGCCTCCTGATAACAGTCAGCCCATCCCCAACCTTCTATCATAGATCTGTAAATGGTCTCATCAGGCGCTAATCCAGTGTCCCGAGATTGTGGAAAATTCTCTGGGCAGCTTCCATGTTAGAGACCATTCCATACCCAGTGATCAAGTGTTGTAGGCAACAATATTCAATGAAACTCCAGCTTCCTTCATCCTGACCGATATCTTCTCCGCCACGTCCAGTTTCCCCAGCTGACTGTACGCATTGAGCGTTACCAGCCAGGTCTCTAGTGTTAGCATTACATTGTCTTCTCTCATTATGCCAATCACTTCTTCAGACTTATTGAACAATTTCATGCGGATGTAGATCAATATCATTGTCGAATATGCAGAATAACATTTTATTCCCATCTTCCTCAACTTGCAGAACAAAAACTCACCGTCTTCGACTTTCCAACCTTGACAAAGAGTCGCAACATTAGGCTCTATCTCACTCTCCAACATCATCCGAAACCACTTCATTCCCATTTCAACTCTACCCTTCTTGGAACATGCACTAATCAGGGCGTTAATACCTGATAATTCAGCTCACAATGGGGGTTGCACCTCATTTCCTGAATCAACTTCTCTGCAACATCCCAATCTTCTTGCCTGATGAAAACCCTCGCGCCAAACTGTAAGCCACAACAGCCCCCCGCAGCTTCCCATTACACTCATCCACTCAAAAAAAACGGCGCACCCAAGCATCACTGCCCGACACCCCCGCATCCAAATCATCTTTTGTTGCAAGAGCAAATGCGAAGAGCACCCGAAATTGTAGTACTCATGAATATGAAGAAAAGGGAGCTTGGGCCGGGTGAAGTACGTGGGGAAAAAGGAAAACAGCCCGAGCCCAGGGACTGAAATTTCACCCCGGCAGTGATCATAACTAACGCATGACGCCTTGTCAAGGGAGGTGAAGATTATTAGGAGGAAATTAAGGGGAAATATCCTATAAGAATTCCCTTGTAATACTGTCATTTTCAAGTAGAAAAGAAATTGAAGAAAGCTTTGAGGTGGAATGTTTGTAGCTGGACTGATGGATCGTGGAGGGTGAACCGAAGGTTAGTGTTACAAATAGATCAAAGCTCATTAGGTGGTATAAGAGCGTCCGGCTTGAGTTTCCGCTCAAGGGGATGCCGTAGCTGACGGGACATGCTCGAAAACTCAACAAATGGAGGGAGTATCTGTAACGGAGATGCTACAGGAGTTGATGCAGAAGATGGCGGGGTTTGATAAGAAGTTTGAGTCCAGGTTCGAGAGACTGGAAAATAGAATGGTCGCTATGGAAAGGTCATCTCATGGACGCGCTCGAAGACTTGAACCTTGGGAAGAAGGGGTAGAATCTGGACCACTGTTGAGGAAGAACACAGGAAGAGAGGAGGAACGAGTAACCCGACAGACTAAAGTGGAGTTTCCCATGTTCAACGGGACGAAGGTTCAGGAGTGGCTGTTCAGGAGAACATTTCTTCGAATTGGATGACACCCCACCTGAACTTAAGGTCAGCATCACTTCTGTGCATTTATCGGGGTTGGCAGTAGAGTGACACTATGCCTTCCTTAAGAATAGAGCCTTAACAGGGGTCGTAAGTTGTGATGAATATGCAGCTGCCATGTTATTGATGTTTGGACCGAATGAGCTTAGTAGGCTGATAGCACAATTAAGAGAGTTGAAAAAGGGGAATAGTTACTCTGAATATGTGGATGCCTTTATATCCTTGGTAGCTAAGGTTGACATTACTACGGAGGACCAAATCGCCCTTTTCATTGAGGGATTGAAGAAGGAAAGTAGGAAACTAATCACAGTGTTGAATCCCCTTATTCTTCAGCATGCCATTGTAATTGGGAAGACACTGCCTGCTGATGACCCTTATGGCACTGCACATAAACCAGTAGAATCGTGCAATAGGGGATGGTCACCCAACAGGGCAACACCTATCGATATGTCCGAACGTGGACTACATCCAGGGAGATTTCTCAATAGAATTGGAGACTCGGGGGGAAGAGGAGTAGCCGTAGTGAAGAACATTCCTTATCAACCTCCTCATAGGAGGTTGACTAGCATTGGATGGAAGAAAAGAGGGCCAAGGGCCAATATTTTTGATGCAAGAAAAGTTCACATATGGACACAAGTGTCAGGGAAGGAGGGCTTATGCTCTACTCTTGGAATTGAAGAGAAAGAGGAGGAAACATGACAGGAAGAGGCTGCTGAAGGTAGACATGAATATGAACCCGTGATTACATTATATGCCCTACATGGAGTCTCTATGCCCTTTAGAAACAAGACCATAAAGTTGGTCGGGTGGTACAAAGAAGAGGAAGATCGTGGTATTGGTGGATTCAGGGAGCAATCACAACTTCTTGGATTCGACGGTAGCTAAGAGAATTGGATGTAAAACCCAGGTGGTTCCATCAAGTCGAGTCATGGTTGCCAATGGAGATATGGTGGCCTGTTGTGTTTCAGTTCCACATTTCACTTGGTGTATGCAAGGGGTGTCGTTTACAACTGGGGTTCTTTTAATGCCATTGAAGGGGTGTGATTTGATCTTAGGAATGGAATGACTTTTCTCTTTGGGAAAGGTAGTCTGGGATTTTCATAAGTTGAGTATGAAGTTTGAGTGGGAAGGTAAAGAAGTGGAACTACAAGCAGGGGACGAGGAGTTTTCAGAAGTGGTTGAAGGGGATGGTGATCTGTTGGAAGGAAGGCTGAGCATGTTGGTAACTCCCACCCAAGAAGCAAACAGAGCAGGGCAGCAGAAGGAGATACCAATAGAAATCCAGGCCCTTCTGTCAAGATTTGCTACAGTTTTTATTGAGCCTAAGACCTTGCCACCTCATAGGGTTCATGATCATGCCATTCCATTGGAGAGGGACATCAAGGGTCTCAGCTAATGTTCATATAGATATTCCAGTACCCAAAAGGATATCATTGAGCACTTGGTCAAGGAGATGGTTAGTTCTGGGATTGTGAGGAACAGTATCAGTCCATTTTCTTCTCCTGTAATCTTGGTAAAGAAGAAGGACAATACTTCGAGGTTATGTGTGAACTACAAGGAGCTTAATAAGAGGATGATTAAAAACAAATTCCCGATTCCTGTTATTGAGGAACTCCTTGATGAATTATATGGGGCAACATATTTCTCTAAGATGGATTTAAGAATTGGATATCACCATATTTGTGTCAGAGAGGAAGATATCCCCAAAACTGCATTGCAAACTCATGAAGGTCACTATGAGTTTCTTGTCATGCCATTTGGTCTTACCAATGGCCCCTCTACCTTCCAAAGTCTAATGAATGAGGTTTTTAGGCCTTATCTCCGAAGGTTTGTGTTGGTGTTCTTTGATGACATTCTAATTTATAACCCTTCTTTGCATGAACATGTCACACACTTGGTTGTGGTATTGCAACTTCTACTCGATCATATCTTGTATGCTAAGGCCAGTAAGTGCACCTTTGCTAGTAACATGGTTGAATATTTAGGTCATTTCATTGGAGGGGGAGGAGTGTTCACGGATCCAAGGAAGATTATAGTGGTGCAGAATTGGCCAACTCCCACGACTATCAAACAATTGAGGGGTTTTTTGGGGCACACACGGTACTATAAAAGATTTGTGAAGGGATACGACATGATAAGCAAGCCTCTGATACAATTGTTTAAAAAGGATTCATTTGTGTGGTCAGAGAAGGCTCAGGAAGCATTTGTGTAGCTAGCAAGCAATGGTTTCTGCCCCAACTTCAGCCTTCCCCTAATTTCTCCAAGGAGTTCATATTGGAAACTAACGCCAGTTCTGTGGGCATTGGAGCGGTGCTCATGCAAGAAGGTCATCCGATCGCTTACAGCAACAAGGCATTGTCGACTAGGCATTTTGGGCTATCCGTGTACGAAAAGGAGCTTATGTCGGTAGTGTATGCTACAGAGAAATGGAGATGCTATTTGTTGGGAAGGCATTTTACCATCAAAATAGATCACCAAAGTCTTAAGTACCTTTTGGAGCAAAAGCTTCACAATGAAGCTCAGTTTAAGTGGTTCTCTAAGTTAGTCGGGTTGGACTATGATATTGTGTATAAGAAGGGTCGAGAAAACCTACAGCAAATGCCTTGTCAAGGTTGCCGGGATTTGAAGTGATGTTTGTCTTATTAACATTGGACAATAGAAATCTCTTGGAGGAGATTAAAGCCAGTTGGCAAACAAATCCCATACCTTCGGCTGTCATCACAGAGATTGAATCAGGCCTGCCATTAAGGTTCGAGTGGAGTCAGGGACTACTAAAAAAAGGGGAAACTAGTGGTCGGGAAGGATGTCGAATTGAGAAAGAAGATTTTTCGTTTGTACCATTCTTCTCCCTCTGGGGGTCATTCAGGGATGCAAGTCACAATTCATAGGATTACTAGCTTCTGCACATGGAAGGGACCCCGGAAGGATGTCCAGATTTTTATTCGAGAATGTGACGTTTACTAACGCTGCAAGTATGATAATGCAACATCACTTGGTCTTCTACATCCCCTTCCCATACCAGAAGGAGTATGGCCTGCAATAAGTATGGATTTCATTACCAATCTATCTAAGTCACAGAGTAAGGAGGTGGTGATGGTTGTGGTGGATCGTTTTACAAAATATGCTAATTTTGTTGGTCTTAAACATCCATATACTCCAAGAACAGTGACTGAGGAGTTCTTAATAATATTTACAAGCTGCATGGCCTTCCAGAATCAATTGTAAGTGATAGGGACAATATTTTCCTCAGTGAGTTCTGGTAAATACTATTCATGTTACAAAGGTGGAGTTAAACTTGTCTTCTACATATCGTCTACAATTAGATAGTCAAACTGAGGTGGTTAATCGTTGCTTAGAGACATATTTGCGTTGTATGGCCTCTGATTGTCCGAGAAGCTGGTGTAAATGGTTGTCTCTCGCTGAGTGGTGGTACAGCACCGTGTTCCATTCATCACTGCAGCTAACTCCTTTTGAGGCTCTTTATGGGTACCATCCACCCATTCACTTACCCTATAACAAGGTACTACATTGAATAAGGCCGTGGATCAGACTTTGAGAGACATGAAAGCTATGTTGGGCCTTATTCATTTCCATTTGCAGCGAGCACACTAGAAGATGGTACAAATGGCTAATAAGAAACGTTCTGGTAACAGTTTTGATGTAGGGAAGTGAGTTTATGTTAAATTACATTCATATAGACAAATTTCTATGGATTAGAGGATTACTCACAAGCTCTCTACACTATATTATGGCCCTTACCAGATTATTGACAAGATTGAGACAGTAGCTTACCGGCTTAAATTGCCACAACAAGCCTTGATTCATTCCACTTTCCATGTCTCTAAGTTAAAGAAGTTTGTGGCTCTTCATAAGATCAATTCCACGGCATTACCTGAAATTGATCCTGTTGTGCTTGTGCCGGAAGCAATATTGCAGAGAGAGATGGTTAAGCGCGACAGTAGGGCAGTAACTCAAGTATTGGTACAATGGCAACGACAACCCAAGGAGCAAACAACCTGGAAATTCATTTATGATATGCAAAAGAGATTTCCTAATCATAGCACCCTTGGGGACAAGGGTGCTTATATGGGAGAGGTATTGTTGTAAGAGCAAATGCGAAGAGCACCCGACATTGTAAAAGAAGTTATGAAAATGAAGAAAAGGGTCGAAGCAGCTTGGATCGGAACAGTTTGGGCTGGGTGAAGTATGTGGGGAAAAAGGAAAACAGGCCCAAGCCCAGGGACTGAAGCCTCTGAGAGTTACTCCCCAAGATGATGAAGGAAATGATGGTAATTTCACCCCGTCAGTGATCATAACTAATGCAGGACAAGAAGCAGTGAATGAGAGTGCGGGGGGTAGGGGGTGGATTCCTTGTCAGGGGAAGTAAAGGTTGTTAGGGGGAAATTAAGGGGAAATATCCTATAAGAATTCCCTTGTAATACGTCTTTTTCAACAAGAAAAAAAATGGAAGAAAGCTTTGAGGTGGAATGCTTGTTGCTAGACTGGTGGATCATGAAGGGTGAGCCGAAGGTTGGTGTTGCGAATAGATCAGAGCTCATCATCTTTCCCACTCCACACCTTCCAAAAAGATGCGGATTCCTCCTTCTCAACTGGCCTCACACCTCGCCTATGAGTCCTGCACTCTGGAATCCTCTTTACATAGCTAGTTGAATCCCGACATTTCTTAACCGCCCGATTCTACCCCAAGTGATCACGACCATCAACATGCACTGACAAGTCGCCATCTACTTCAATACTAAAACTAAAAAAAAAAACTTTGACAACCCTAATCACACTCAAAGGCCCGACCGCGGACACCGCTCTGGTAACCGATCGGCGATCGGGGAACTGTTCCCAGTACGATGAAAGACACGACCTTTAGGAATCGGTAGCGTAAGAAAAATTCGAAAATTTCAACGCCGATATTGGAGGGAGGAGGGGGAGGGGGCGGGGGATCTTTAGTCAGAACCCTAACCCGATACATAACCCCTTCCTCCCTCCCACGGTAGGAAGACACCGTGGGGATGGGAGACACAAACAACCGCTTCCTCGAACGAGAAACGAAGAGGACGGTTGTGTACGGTCCAAGGAAATTAACGATCACCGGATTACGCGGCTTATGTTATGAAATCTGTCCTCAAATTCTTCAATAATTCCAATATAGAGATTTCATGCCCACCGGGCCCATTCATTCAAGGGGAGCTCAAAACATGTACCAACTCATATTTACTAATGTCAGATTTGCATCTAAAGTCACAAGATCAATTCAAAGCATAGGTGACTTTTCGGACAACGTTGTACCTTTTAACAAGTTAAACAAACAGGAGATATAATTTTGATTGACCTCGTCCTTAACACATCTGAACTCGGGACCTTTTTATCTTTCTTTGTCCGTGACAACAACGAGAACGCCACACATTTTTAACGAAGATTCTACCAAATCATTCCTCCTTATCGCTCGTAACGTGATTTCTTAGTATGGAAATATAGTTTTTAAAAAATTTGAGAAATACGGTTCGTATTTCGTAAAATACGAATTTATCACGAACGCAACACCTAAATTAAGAAAATGACGAGTCTTTAAAACCCGCCCCTGAGGAAAACGGCGAGGGACGAGTCTTCAACGAGTTTTTAAAATGCGCCTAAAACACGCCCCTTTTACACCGGACGTACAGAACTCTGATTTCGTGCTCCTCAAGAATACGAGGACGCTCTATGGAGTCTCACGTTGATCACCTGCGATAAACCCGGCTCCCCCTTTTGGACTTTTGTTGGGCAATAAAGACAACCACCACCAACCAATAACAGCAACAACATCAATTTACTCAACAGACAATTATTACTAAATATTATTGAACCTGGTAAGAATTTGATGAAGTCGTGGCGGTAAGAATAAAAACATGATATTTACCAAAACCCTGGCATAATCTCATTCTCTTGTCATATTTTATTTAACAGGTCATTTTTTTCATAAAAAAAGGAAGTGAATAGAAGAAAATAACTGAACATAAATTCTCGAAAGTTTTTTTTTTAAATTGGAAATGACAGTGAGAAACGAATAAGAAAAGAAACGGAGTCGGTCTTCTGGTTCTTACAACGTGGTATTTCCTTTCCTTTTGTTAATATAGGGACAAATACAAAAAAGTCATATTTAAATTGCGCAAATATTTTAGGAAGAGTGTGATGTTGAAGAAGAACCCTTTCGATTTCCTTTCTTCCTCCTCCTCTTTTACTTCCGGGCAAAAGCCTAATCCTTTGCCTTTTCCCAGAACTGGAGGGAAGAAAAGCCAGGAAATCCAAAAATCTAAGGAGAGGGAAGAAAGGAGAGGAAAGGAAAGGAGAGGAGAGGAAAGGAAAGGAAAGGACATCTTCCTGAAAGGAATTTCGGGGAAAACAGGGGTGGGGGGGAAGGAAAGGTTTCGTGGGGAAGAAGCAGAATCTTTAAAAAAAAAAATATTATTTTTGTTCTGGGTCGAAGATATTTCCCGTCTCCTCACGTAATTTTTCTTTTTGTTTGCTGTTCTCGCCATATCCATCGGCTTTACTCCTCCTTTTGGGAGCTTGATTTTGAGATATTTGTCCCCCAGACCCATCCTCGGTGTTTACTTGGGATCGTTTTGAATCTGTTCGGGATTTGATGGAATAGGGTTAACCAGTTGGACTGATTGAGGCGGTGTTGAGAGTAGGGTTTGGGGGGAGACTTACTTTGTGTTACTGGGATTGGTTAAGAAGGGGTTTTCGATCCAAAGTTTGGTTTTTTTACTGCTCGGAGGTTGAAAGGTGGTGTCCCCCCCTTTTGGGGTTGTTAAGAGTTGGGAAGGAAGTGCCGGCGTTTCTTGTGGCTTAGTGATTTTGTGGTTGAGCTGCTGGTGGTTCGAATCTGTTGTTATTTCCCAGGCCTTGGGTCTGGCTTGGGAGGTGGGCACATTTGGATGTTGATTGGTTGTCTTGGGGTCAAAAGATTCAGCCTCAGGTTAGGGATTACTGGTGGCTTGCTCTGTGATTTGGCTTTGTTGGATATATTCTCGGGCTTGATGGTCTTGCCCGTCTGGTAAGATGAGTTCGAGTGTGACCGATGGATCGATTCAGGCAGGCAAGGTTCTGGTTCATATTGCCGAAAACGGGCATTCTTTTGATCTTGAGTGCGATGGAGATACCCCAGTCGAAGCAGTGATGCGGTTCATTGAATCTGCCTCGGGGATAAGTTTCAATGATCAGCTTGTTCTCTGCTTGGACATGAAACTAGAGCCACAAAGACAGCTCTCGGCTTACAAGCTTCCATCTGACGACCCGGATCGCGAGGTTTTTATATTTAACAAATTGCAGTTGCAGAACAATTCTGCACCTCCTCCCCCTGAACAGGTCGATATTATTGAAATCATGCAACCTCCAATACCTTCGTTGTCAGATAACCCCCACCCCTTGGATGATGCACCTGATCCAGCCCTGAAAGCATTGCCTTCGTATGAAAGACAATTCCGCTGCCACTATCAGCGTGGCTATGTGATATATAGTAGAACCCAAGCTAGGTTTCAGGCCTGTGAGAGGCTGTTGAGAGAGCAGAAGGTGCAGGAAAGGGCACTGGATATTGCAAGGAGCAATTTAGAGCAGTATTATAGAGTAATAAATCAAAACTACTTGGATTTCATGAAGCGCTACTCGCAGCAGCATCGAATCCATTCTGATCTAGTGGAAAACTTTGGCCGAGATATAGACAGGCTGAGGTCAATTAAGCTACACCCTGCTTTGCAGACTAATACTCGTAAGGGCTTGCTGGATTTTGTGAAGGAAGAGAGCTTGCGGAAGGTTGCTGAAAACTGTAGCAATTCCCATCGGCAATTCGAGAACAAGGTTTCACAGTTCAAGCAGATGTTTGGTGAAGTGATTCGCAAAGTGGAAGACTTGTTCTCTTGTAGAGCCCCACCTAATGTCCGAAACCTGGAATTGACCATCAAAGAGTACTACCGATATATCACTGAGCAAAAGAGCATAATGCAATCTCTCAGGTTGGAACATTCTGATCTGCAGCCTTTATGAGGATCAGGACTTACTTTGCACACGATAATTGGATAAGATTTCTCTTAAATCTGAAATGGTACTTAGTCATCTGGATCTTTGATGCCTTTGGATGCATTTAATGTAGTGTTTGGTCAACAGCTATATTAGATTCATTTTGGGATCATGCCACTAATTTCTGAATTGTTCGTGCTGCATTCTGTGCAGTTGTTAGTAGGCACATCTTCCATGATCGGAGATACTATTATTCCCATGAAGTTGAAGTGTCTGTGATTTGTCGAATTCAGTTGGACCCTTTTGATCCAAGCATCTGCTGACCTCATAAGTCTGTTCTTTGCAGCAAGGACGTCAGCACAGTCAAGAAGCTTGTGGATGACTGTGTCTCGTGCCAGTTGTCTTCTTCTCTTCGTCCTCATGACGCTGTATCTGCATTGGGTCCCATGTACGAAGTTCATGACAAGAATCATATCCCAAACATGCAAGCCTGCGACAATTCTACTACCAAGCTTCTCGAGTTCTGCAAAGATAAGAAAAATGAAATGAACAGCTTTGTGCATTCTTACATGCAGCGTATTACCTACGTGTCATTTACCATAAAAGATGTGAAGTTGCAGTTTCCTGTTTTCAAGGAGGCAATGGCACGCCAAGATGATCTATTTCTGGACTTAAGATTGGTTCGTGGGATTGGCCCTGCCTATAGAGCCTGTCTTGCTGAAGTGGTCAGAAGAAAGGCTTCTATGAAGCTTTACATGGGTATGGCAGGACAACTGGCTGAAAGGCTTGCGACAAAGAGGGAGGCTGAGGTCAGGAGACGGGAGGAATTCTTGAAAGCTCAAAGTTCATATCTCCCTAAGGATATATTAGCAGCCATGGGATTATATGATATGCCTAACCAGTGTGATGTGAATATTGCTCCTTTTGACATTAGTTTGCTGGATATTGACATTTCGGATATCGACAGATATGCACCTGAATATCTGGGTGCAATTCTCCCCAAGGGGGAGATGCCCGGCAACTTGAAAGGTTCATCCCCGATGTCTAATGACAGCTCCGACTCAGCGCACTCCGAAGAGTTTACTGGAGAAACCCTCCAAATCTCGGAGGAGCTCCCCGAGAGCAGCGAACTGGTGGAAATTGCAGGAACCAGCAAAACTGAAGTTGAGAATACAAAACTGAAAGCTGAGTTGGCTTCTGCATTGGCCATGATATGTTCGCTTCGACATGAAGTAGAATTTGAATCTCTTGACAATGGTGACCGTGATATGTTGAGGAAGACTGCGGCCGAAAAGACTGCTGAGGCCTTGCATCTGAAAGACGAGTACGGAAAACATCTGGAATCTCTGCTTCAAATGAAGCAAGTCCAGTGTTCTTCCTATGAGAAACGAATTCAAGAATTGGAGCAGAAGCTGTCTGATCAGTACTTTCACAAGCAGAAACATTCAACTTGCAAGGATGTTTATAGCTTTGGCAGTTTGGTAGCAGGTGGTGATCAGTGCAAGGCTGATCCATCAGGTGATGGTGAAGTTCAAATGCCTTGTATTTCTACTTCAGAGTCCATGGGTGAGGCTTCTTGCATTTCAAGCTCATTGAATGCAAAGCTAGATGTTTTAAATAAGCAATCTGGGAAAGCTCAAGAAGGGGGGGATGAAAATATGATGGATTCGTCTGGATTGGTTCATCCACAGTTAGATTCGTCAATGCGGGAGCCCCATCGTGAAGAAATACATAGTCATGACAGAGATGGCAGAGATAAGATTACAGGCCAACTGGGAATGTCCTCTATTAACGGTGATGCTACTGAAAGCATGCATGGGACACCAAATGCTCTCAATTCTGATCCAGCTGCTAAGACTAGTTCTATTTCCAAGGCCAGTGATGACCTTATGTCAGAACTACAAACCGTTCTGAGTGACAAGTCTAATCAATTGGTTGAAACTGCAGCTAAACTTAACACCGCTCTTGAAGAAGCTGCAATACTCAGGAGGGAACTGGAAGTACGACAGAAAATGCTTGATGAGTCCCAGGTATGCAACTGGGCGCACTGCTCAGGAGAGAGCTATTATTGAAGGAGAAATTTCAGTCCATTCTTTCTGTCTTCATTACTTTTGTTATTGCATATTACTTGCCTTCTGCCAACTTATTGGCTTTTTCCTACATTTCTATGATTCTTCAACCGGTTGCGTGGCTTTCTCTTTCTTTTGATTCAGATGAACTGTGCTCACCTTGAAAACTGCCTGCATGAAGCAAGGGAGGAAGCCCAGACCCATCTATGTGCTGCTGATAGGAGAGCTTCAGAGTACACTGCCCTTCGTGCTTCTGCCGTGAAGATGCGTGGCCTCTTTGAGAGGCTTCGGAGCTGTGTGTATGCTTCAGGTGGCGTGTCGGGCTTTGCTGATTCCTTGCGTACTTTGGCACAGTCTTTGGCCAAGTGAGTAGACCATCGTTTTCTCACAATTTACCGACGTCATTGGAAGTTTTGAAATTTTAACTCCTCTTTGATGTTGCCTTCTTTCAGTTCGGCTAGTGATAATGAGGATGATGGCACCGTGGAGTTCCGTAAGTGTATTAGGGTCCTCGCAGAAAGTGTTTCTTTTCTATCCAGGAACAGAGAAGAACTCCTTGACAAATTCCCAAAGCTGGAGGCTGGTAATGAGCAGCTGAGGAAAGACTTGGAGGAAAAGGAGGAGATGGTGAAGACACTTTACAAGAAACACCAGCTTGAGAAACAGGTTATCCATCAGCAATTACAGTTAAAATGTTCCTCAAAGCATTATGGAGCTGCTTGAGATAGTTTAATTTGTTCTGTTGTCATTACATGATGAGATGAACTTTGGCATGCAGGCTAGTAAGGAGAAGATATCATTCCGCCGCTTTGAAGTTCAAGAGATAGCCGCGTTTGTCCTCAACCCAGCAGGACATTATGAGGCTATAAACTGGAACTGCCTGAATTATTATTTGTCTTCTGAGTCTGTTGCCCTGTTTGCGGACCATCGCCCTACCAGACCCAGGTACATCGTCGGACAGATCGTGCACATCGATCGACAGGTGGTGAAACGTCCGATTCGCCCTGAACTCGGCAGGACAGACCCAGTAGATCAGCTGACCACCGATGAAGCGAACAACCGGTTGACCTTGAATTCAGGATCAGCTGTGAACCCGTATGGTCTCCCCATCGGCTGTGAATATTTTGTAGTTACAGTAGCTATGTTGCCGGACGCCAATCATTCCACAACCGCTTCCTGATCCCTCGGCGCTAGACATGATGGAAGGAAAATAAGTGTAAATAGCACAATCTCTTTTCACGGCCTCTGCCATTTCGATATCCTTTGTTGAAGGTGAAAACTCTTGATCGGCATCCATACAGCATACAATCTGGTCAAGTAACATCTTCACCTCCTGTACATAAAGATTATTCCTTTGCCCTTTCTTCTCGCAGCTGGTAAGTTACACGTGGTTACATTGTGAATTATCAACCACAAGTCGTTCAATTCGTATTATTGCTTGCAAATTAGCAACATTTTTTGAATGACAGTAGAAGGATGGCAACAATAACCGACCACTAAGGCATTAAACTTTTTACAAAGAGGCATGCCCGGCACTCACTCATGGATTCATCCCTTTCAATCCCCAAACTTGACAATTTTCGATCGAAACGAAAGGAGTTGCCAGAAACCCCATGCAACATAAACTAACACGCATATGCACGGACATACAGCCAGCGAGTACCATCACAACTTAGATTCCAGTACTTAGTTTTATCAGTTGTTGCTTTCGCTGTCTTCCTCTGAGATGTTGAACAAGAATTTTGGAAGCGATGCGATCCGAGGAAGGTGCAGCAGAAGCTCCCCGAAAGAATCTTTCCTCGACATACCCCCGACCTGTTTGCTGCCGGTTGCATCTTTTGAATCCTCTTCGGGCGGCATGTTGGCACCAATGGTCCACTTCCCTCCAACAGCAGAGTCTCTAACATCTTGAGGCTGAGCACCCATTGTGTTGTCTGATGATACTTCCTCGCTGCTATCCCCAACGGACTGCAGGTTATTTACAATGGGCGCATCCTTCTGCAAGAGACAGCACAGAGAATTGACCCTAGCCATCAGTGATTTCTCATCAGATGTTGCAGCCACCTGGTTATCATTGAGCAAGTACTGTGCAATGTCCTCCAGAATATCTTGACATTCCAACGAGTGATCAAGGGAAGAGTTCCCGGTGCCCATCTGTTCTGAGATACAGTGTCCAATATGGTTCATTAGGTCACTCATTGACATTGAAGGGTGTAGACCAGGCACCTTTATCTGATCCCAGTTTCTAGCTTTCATCCCAACACCTCCAGAACTTCCACTTCCTTCAAACAAGTTCATGAATAAATAAGGGACAAACAGTAGATATAGAGAATCAATCAACATAAATAACGATTCAAGTAGAAAAGGTTTTGCAAATAGAGCAATTCATACTCTTCAAAATCATAAAGAACTAGACAGCTAACAAAATTCATCAACGGTCAATTATCCAATCAAATGAGAACTGTTTTTAAGAAACTAAATGTCGCCGTGTAAATTACAAAAGCATCTGCAACACTTGCAATATAGTCACCAGATACGTAATCTAATGACAACTAATATGTGTGAATTACACAAGAAAATGCAACTCTAGCAATGTAGTTACCAGGTAGGCAATCTAACCACAATTGATATGTGGAATTAACAAAATTCTTTACCTGAAAAGGGAGATTGAATGTCTCGGGAAGTATCTGATGTCATGGATAGGAGATCCTGATGGCCATCCTTTGAGGACGAGGATTCCATCACAGGTGATCTGTGAGCAGCAGCTACCATTGATATCTTATCACTTTCCATACCATCATAGACAATCCCTTTGGACTCCTCTAGATCTTCAAAAACTGAAGGCCGAGTGTCGAATAATGGAGAATCTAATATTACTTCCGGCTCCCGGCTTAGGAAACCAAGACGCATGTCACACTGAATAAGCTTTTCAAAGTGCTTCGCTAAGAGCCCTTGTGGACACTCAAGGAAGTGTAGCCTGCAACCCATGTGACAAGGAGAGATCAGTACACTGAAGGCAAGCAATGGACCAAAAGCACAAGGAACCTAAATATGGGAGTGTTCAGGCTGAGTTCCGAATTCATGTTAGTAGAAAACACATCTAGTTAGGGGACGAAAAGTAAAGAGTATGGAAAAGATCTGCTAGAAAAATGAGGGTCAAAGAGTGCTGTTACCTATGGAGACTAGCCTGCCCGTCAGTGAAATCCGAAGTAGCTTGCCACAATGTGTGCTTTCTGGGCTGAGGATTGGTTTCCCGGAAGAAAAGGGGATGCCTGCCTAGCTGCACAGCCAAATAGACATGCTGAAGCACAAAAGATATTGAAAGGGAGGTGGTGACATGCAGAGGAAAGGTAAAAGAGATTTACCACAACTTTTAATGTGCTAGGTCCATCGTCAGGGCAATGTGCTCTCAGGGCAGTAATATCTGACCACTGTATTTCGATTTTACTCTTCAACCCACCTTCAAGAACTTCCCAGACAAGCTTATGCTTTGCAAAGTAACACTTTGCCACCAGATCACCTTCATATCTTGATTTATACTGCCAAAAGAAAAATTTTACAATGCCTCTTGAAGTTTAATCCAGTAAAATAGATGCTAACCCAATTACCACAACACAAGTATGAGAAACCAGTCATGAGAATCACCTCCCATCGTCCAATCCTAAGAAGCGAAGCAGGGAAATTAGATGCCTTCATTTTGTCAGACACACTAAGAGCAGCTGCACCTTTGCCATCCCTCTTTGCTTCAGCAGCCTGATCGCTGCCTTGTGCGTTCATTGGATTTGGGTCACCTTGAGAAAGCTTCATTTGAATCAAATCCAACAAAGAAGGGCTCTTCCTGAGTCGCAAACCAAGAGGGCTCGGCTCTTCCAGTGGATTGTATTGGGAAGGTGGAACAGGAAATGCATTGGCACCCGCACCCCATTGCTGATCAGAGACACCGACAAAGAAAAAAGAAAACATCAATCACAAAACGAGGCACTCAACTTTGTATTATGACTACTTCCAGCTAATCCCACCAATACTGGACAACAGACCACGAGCAGGTCTTCCAACTCCAGAATTCAATCAATATTGCAAAGCAATTGCGCGGACTCAACAACACCAGACGACGATTTCTGTCCAGCAGCCAATCAACAACCCGATTCTCCAGGCTCCAGAAACCCAATCGAAAAAATCTTAAAACCCCTACAAATCTTAAGATCACAGGAGAAACCTCCCCCCCCCCTCCCCCCCGGGGGGGAACCCCGACTAGAAAACAAAACAAGAACACGAAAACGCGAACCAAGAGGAAAACTCAAAACCCCTTAACTAGGGGAAAAACTACCTGATCAAAGCCAGAAGACGCCCTAGATCGCTTGGGACGCGATCCGTGTTCCTCCTCCAACGGATCCTCGACGAACTCGACCTTCACAGGAGGAGGAGCCTTCTCGTTATCGCCGCCCAATTCGAACTCCGCAGATTTCATCAACTGCACCATCAATTAGACCCCCTTCCCCGACAGGATCCGGCGGCAGAAACCCTAGGAAAGACAACCACCGACGGGGAGGAGACGACGAGGTAAATCACACTTGCGGGGGCCGGGGGGCGGAAACCTTGTTGTAAGGAGGAGGATGACGCACGTGCTGATACGCAGGGGAGCACGTGCTGGTACGCGGCCCCTGAGGGAGGGGGTGTTCGCCTGCGCGGAAGGAGAGTACCAAATTACAAAAATAGACGTGGACGAGGCGGAGGCCGAGGGCGTGGAGGTTAAGGGCGTTTTGGGGAATTTCCAGGGGTGCCGTATTCACCAGAAAAACAAAAAAGGGTGCCGTTAGCGCCGTGTGCTGGCAAATCCAGGGAATGGATAATGTTGTGGGGCCCTGTCCGGAGACGATGTTGTAGATGCCCATCTGGTGGACACGTCATTTGGGTTTTGGTTCGAGCCGATTGGACCGGTCACGGTGCCCCGGGGGGGGGGGGGTGTCCGAGGTCCAATTATCAAATGTCCAAAGTATGTTCGCATGGTTTCGTGAATTCGGAGGGGGCACGCGATTCCAGTACTAAGGCGTGGGGACGAGATATAGATATAAAGAAAGAGGTTTGTGCGGTTGTACGGTTCGTTTTATAAAAAATTCGTCAAAAACCGTTCGAGTTTGAGAAATTACTGAAATACCGTCGATGGGGCGCGTTTTCAAAACGCGCTCCCCGAATAACAAAGAGGGCGGGTTCTCAAAACCCGTCCTCCGTGTAAAACTATAGGGGCGGGTTCTCAAAACCCGCCCCTATGTGCCTGAAACAATGCCGCATAAGGGCGCGTTCTCAAAACCCGCCCTACATGAGGGCGGGTTTTGAGAACGCGCCTTTTAAACACTTAGAAATTTTCACCAAGCGGCAGGCCGCCTGTGCCATGTCCAAAAAGGGGCGGGTTTTGAGAACCCGCCCCCATCCCTATTGCATAAGGGGCGGGTTCTCAAAACCCGCCCCCGACTAAATTATACAAGGGGCGGGTTTCGAAAACCCGCCCCCCATCCGACTAAAAATCATAAAGTCGACAGGGGGCCGGGTTCTAGAACCCGGCCCCCACATGTCGGGAGGAGGGCCGTTTTAGTCGGATGGGGGGCGGGTTTTCAAAACCCGCCCCTAGCCCTATTACACAGGGGCGGGTTCACTAAATTATACAAGGGGCGGGTTTCGAAAACCCGCCCCCCATCGGACTAAAATTCGCCAAGTCGACCCTCCCGACCCATCCTCCCCAAAAAAACCCTACTTCCGACCCTCCTCCGCCGTGCCGCCTTCTCCGTTGATTCGGTCCGCTCTCCTCCTTGCCGTGCCGCCCTCCGTCTTGCCTCCCCATCTGCCGTGTCGCCGTCCCTCAGTGCTGCCGTCCCTCCGTGCCGCCCCGCCGCCCCTCTAGTCCCGGCACTGAACACCCTCCTTATCCGTCCTTCCATCCGCGTAAGTGTTATCGTAAAATGTAGTTTAGTTAAATTAGGGTTTAGTTCAATGTTGGTTTAGTTTTAATGTAGGGTTAGTTGGATTTAGATTTAGTGAAATTAGTAGGTTTAGTTGAAATTTGGATTAGTTACATTCGTAGGTTAAGTTAAATTAGGGTTGAGTTGAAATTAGGTTTAATTGTAATTAGGGTTAGATAAATTTCGGCGAGAAATGAATAATGACACGTTTTTTAAATATTTGTAGGTATTTGGAAGTCTGACGAAGCAGCTATTCTCTATATCGTAAGTATCATCTTACGTTTCAATGTCGTATGTACATTTACTGTTGTATGGAAATGGGAAGGTGATTCATAATATTGAAGGAGTTGCTTACAATAGGGGTCCGGTGAAACGTTTAAAGGTAGTGGCAGAAATAAATTATGTGCAATTAGAAAGGGTTATCGCAAAAGCGATGAGAATAAACGAACGAAGTAGGTTGGAAATATGTCATAGGTATCCCATTCAGTCATATACTGCGTCTGGCAGCATTAAGTTTGTGTTAGTACCTATTACTGATGATGAGGATGTGAGATTGTTGTGCGACTTTGCGATGTGCAATGGCGATCGCGTTCAAGAAGTATATGTCACCTCAGTTGGTAGTAACTCTGGCAATGAGGAAAGGGCAGGAAGTTCAAGAAGTAAGCATGGTGATATCGTGGGGAATGATATCGTAGGAGTTGATGTGAATGCGGGGAGCTTTAATGTTGTGCATGATAATCCTGGAAGTAGTAATGTGGGTAAAAGTTTTTGTCGGTTGTCTCCGGTGATCGAAGGAGGTAGCGGATACGATGGTAATGAGGAGGATGGTGATAATGAGGAGGAAGATGATAATGAAGGGGATGATGGTACTGAGAATTATGGTAGTGATGACTATGGTGATTATGAAGATGGTGACCCGTTTGAATGTTTAGAACGTGACTTGGGCGATCAAGCTTTTCTAGACGAAATGATGTATGTGCAATATGAAAATGATCTTGTTGAGTCAATAGTAAATTCTGATAATGACATTGATACTGATGAGGAAATGTTTAACGGTGTTGATTTGGGAAACGATGAGGAAGGTATGAGGGAGGCTGGTCCATCTAGGAAGAGGTTGGAGAAACCTCTACCTTTTTATCTTGAAAGTGGCGATACTGGGAAGGTAATTGTGGAGGACGAAGATGTGCGTGTTACGGACGACCCAGAATCAGTGGTTGAATTTCGTAAAGGGATGCGGTTCAAAAATAAGAAAGAATTCATTACGACGGTGAACACATTCTGCATCAAGAACCACTACAATTATGAGGTGATTGAGTCGGATAAGATTAGGTGGTACGTGATTTGTTCTAAAAATGAGGGTGGTTGCAAGTGGAGATTACGCGGGAGGCAACGTTCTGGTGACCATGAGTTTGAAATAACAATTGTTGGTGAGCCTCATACATGTTTAAATGCAGTGCTTTCCCAAGACCATTCTCGAATTGACTGTAACTTTATGGCTCCATGCTTTCGTACTTTTGTTAGAGAATCTCCTGAAGTTAAAGTGTCATTCCTACGGAATGTAATTAAGGAGAAATTTGGGTACGAAGTTAGTAGGAGACGTGTATGGGATGCAAAGAGGAAGGCAATTTGTCTTGAATACGGTGATTGGGATGAATCTTATAATGAGTTGCCGCATTTGCTTAATGCAATTAGAATTGCCAATCCCGGTACAATTGTTGATTGGGGTGAATGTTGTAATGTTGGCGAGGTGGAGGAATTCTACTTTCGAAAAGTGTTCTGGGCGTTCGGTCAGTGTATTTAAGCATTTCATCATGGTAAGCATAGATGGCACATTTCTATATGGTAAATACAAGCATAAACTGTTAATTGCATGTTCAATGGATGGAGAGAACCATATTGTGCCGCTGGCATTTGCACTGGTCGATGAAGAAAGCTATGATTCATGGAGTTGGTTCTTAAGATGTCTTAAGGGGTATGTTGTCGGTGATAGGACTGGAGGTCTATGTTTAATTTCCGATAGACATGCCGGCATTCAAGCGGCCGTGAATGATCCTGATGTTGGTTGGACTGCTCCATTTGTGCATTGGCGTTTTTGTCTAAGACATGTTGCAAGCAATTTCAATACAAGGTATAAAAATATTGTTTGTAAGAGGAAGTTGATAGCCGCAGCAAGGAAATCAATGAATTTGAAGTACCACAACATGATGAGAAGCTTGTTTCAAACAATGCCAGAATGTGCCGAATTTTTCTCAGAGATGAGTGTAGAGCAGTGGACTTTGAGTGGAGATGGATTTCATCGATATGGTCTTATGACAACGAATTTGAGCGAGAGTTACAACTCCGTCATAAGAGGTGCAAGGAATCTTCCGGTTTCGGCTCTTGTTAGAAAAGTATGGTATAATTGCATATCATACTGGATAGCTCGACGGGATGATGCAGCCTCGGCGTTGCAAATTGGTGAACGTTTTACCAATGTTTGTCAAACGAGGTTATTCAAAGGCATGGAGAAAGCCAAACGATACGAAGTAGTTCTTCTTGATAGACAGGAGGGTCGATTTGACGTTAAGACTAGAGGAAAGTATCGCATCAAATATGTGTTTCTTCAAAATCGAAAATGCAGCTGTAAGAAGTGGCAAATTCATCGCATTCCATGTTCGCATGCCTTGGCATGTTTTGCATTCATGCACATCGATCATACGGTTGCTATCAGTCATTTCTACTCATACGAGTGTCAGAAGGCCGTATATGCTTCTCGATGGCATTCTTTTGATTCCAAAGAAGAGTGGACAGAATATCGTTTCCCTAGAGTCAATCCTGACCCTACAAGAGTGAGGCCACATGGGCGTCCAAGGTCATCCCGTATACATAATGAAATGGATATCCGGGTTCCTCTCATATTGTTATAGATTTGGGCATGGGATAGATTCCCACACATAGCTCCCTTGAGACGTCGTACCCCATTCATACCGGATATGGTTCTTAGCTATCGTTGGGCCGTTGCGAAGGATGTGCGCACGGTCGCTACCCATGTGCTTTCATCATATAGAGAGGCCTTTGACAGGCAAAGCATTGATCAGGTACACCTTATGATTCAATAAAGCAATTCCTTTTGATTGTATCAAATATCCCTTAATCATTTTCATTGAAATATGCAGGTGATTTGGCATCCATACCCGGAAGAATTGATAGCTATGCTTCCAGCATATTGTCGATCGGGAGAGATGATTTGGCATGCTCGAGTCCCTCTCATATGCTTCTATATCGTGGAGTGGTATTTCCCAGACAGAGTGATCCGACAGTTTGGCGATAAGCAGCTGGTACCTGATCAGTGCGACACCAGCAAGGCCCTTCATCGTATTGATCTACGAGGGAAGAATATGAATAATTGGAGGGAAATCCACCGACAATATGTTGACATTTGGGAAGACAGGTTGAACAATGTCGTGCCGTTGGTGTGGGAGTCTCGCAAGAAATACTCGAAATGGTACGCGAGCCACAATAGGCAATACATATCTCACACCGGCTCCATGCTGGGCAAGATGGTTAGTACATTACTTTTATCTATTCAATTTTTCTTAATAGCATATATTCATTTACGTCTTCCTTATTCTGTGACAGCTGAAGAATTTCAGAAAGATTAAGCTTCAATCTGACCAGCCCGAACTCGTCTCTCTTGCCGAGGACTCAATGCAGATGATCAGGGAATACGGACCGCTTCGATTGTATGGTCGCGCTGGCGGGTTAGAAGACCAACCTCCGTTTGACTTCAATGCACCGCATGATGGACAGCCCATTGACGGCGATGAGGAGATGCCACATCATGGACAGCTGTTGGACGGCGACGAGGACATGCCACATGATGGACAACCCTTGAACGGCGATGAGGACATGCCACCGGCGTATGACGATCCTTTATTTGACGAGGACGGTCGTGAAGTGCAAGAAGGCACACTTATCTCGCAAATTTCAGAAGTTGATGCCGAGTACTACACACCACACTTTGAGGTTGGGTCCAGTTCGACTCCGGGTGCTCCGATGAAAGGAACGACAGAACGCGGGTAAGTTGAATACAACTTCGAAGTTCGTTAAAGTTAAACTAAACTAATATAAGCTTCTCAGGTACGACCATTCCCAAGGCCCATCTCAACTGACGCAATTGTACCAGGACGACTCGTCGGACCAGCCTCCCGTTATCATGCCTTATGTGAGGAGGAGATCGACTAGGCGTAGAGGGAATTAGTCATCTCTTTGTAAACAATTAACATCGTTTACGTTTGATTCGAGAATTATGTATGGAACTTCTTAAGTTTTATGTTATTCTCCTCCTAGCAGCCTTCCATTATCACGCTTTATGATTATGAAGATTGTTTCTTTCGATCGAACAGGGAGTGAGAGTTAGACCTGCTTGCAGTGAGGTTTTTAGTCGGATGGGGGGCGGGTTTTCGAAACCCGCCCCTTGTATAATTTAGTCGGGGGCGGGTTTTGAGAACCCGCCCCCTGTGTAATAGGGCTAGGGGCGGGTTTTGAAAACCCGCCCCCCATCCGACTAAAACGACCCTCCTCCCGACATGTGGGGGGCGGGTTCTCAAAACCCGCCCCCGGTCGACTTTATGATTTTTAGTCGGATGGGGGGCGGGTTTTCGAAACCCGCCCCTTGTATAATTTAGTCAGGGGCGGGTTTTGAGAACCCGCCCCTTATGTAATAGGGATGGGGGGCGGGGTGGACATAAGGTAGGGGCGGGGTTTCAAAACCCGCCCCTTTTGGACATGGCACAGCCGGCCTGCCGCTTGGTGAACATTTCTAAGTGTTTAAAAGGCGCGTTCTCAAAACCCGTCCTCATGTAGGGCGGGTTTTGAGAACTCGTCTTTATGCGGCATTGTTTCACGGACATAGGGGCGGGTTTTGAGAACCCGCCCCTATAGTTTTACACGGAGGACGGGTTTTGAGAACCCGCCCTCTTTGTTATTCGGGGGGCGCGTTTTCAAAACGCGCCCCATCGACGGTATTTCTGTAATTTCTCAAACTCGAACGGTTTTTGACGAATTTTTTATAAAACGAACCGTACAACCGTACAAACCTCTATAAAGAAAACGTGCGATGTCCGAATTTCCTGTTAAGAGACACCGGGGAGATGATGGGATGAGCTTGGTATCCGCGCAATGATTTTCCCTTGACAACGAAAATACTAACATAAAATTTTACATAGCCGACATGCATGGTTACTAGTAAATTATTAAAAAGACTTTGGAGAAAGAGAGGTGGACAATCAAATTCATACATTTTACATAGTTTTTACAAGACTCTTTCGAAGCTAATAAAGTACGTACTTTGCCATATATTTCTTATTTTGAGGATTGATAAAGAGACAAAGGCGTTCGTATGTTTTTAGACCCACAACTTTTACTATATTTAAATTTTGACAGCCTTCTTACTTTAGTTAGACTATTTCTTTTTGTCCTCGATATTTTCGTGCCGGTTTAATTTTTTCGGAATTAGCTTGCCTACTATCAGATGACTCGTCTGAATTTGGCTGAAGCCATATATGCCTTTTTAACTTAAGCCCAAAATGATAGCCTCTAACAACTCATGTGCTGCAACCTTCCAACACTAATGTCCGAACTTCTCTGACCCAAACAACCCTTGTTGGGGAGAAGAGACAGATAACAAGATGTGGGGGGAGGATGAGGTTGTAAGGGCTCACCAGTCACAAACATTTGTTCGAGGAAGACGACAAACACACACCCAGAAACGAGAGGCTCCAAATCGCTAAGCCCCCGCCTCCTCGACTCCAACCCCAAATCACACACACTCCCCCCTTACTCACTCATTCTTACACTTTGAAAGAGTGAGTCTTTTCATTACAATAACCTCTTCCCTTCTTACCTTATCCTATCCGAGACTCTCCCCGCTCTTTCCCCTACATCCTCATATAACTCTTTACAATCTCTCTCTCCCCATCTCTTCCTATCAATCCCACCACCATCCCCACAAAGAGATGACGAAAACTCACTGGGAATTCTAGTCCCTCGTAGGCTCTCCGACGAATTGGGTCATCAGCCCCTCGGGCGGACTTGTCTATTTTTGTTGCTCATTGGATATCACCAGAAGGTAGCCGCGGCAGGAGCCTCGATGCAGGATGGCCCCAAAGGCAGGAAAGGCGAAGCCGCATAAGGCCAAGGGGGAGAAGAAGAAGAAGGATGAGAAAGGTCCGAATGGTTTATTCATTCTCTCTTACGCATCCACAGCTTCTCGGCTTCATTGCACCGAGCTTGTATCCCCGCCCCTATCTAGTCTGAACTCGTATTGACAACGTCGTTTCTCGCAGTCCTGCCTACGGTGGTTGAGGTCACGGTCGAGACACCGGACGAGTTGCAAGTGACCCTGAAGGTTACTCATCCGAATCATTATAACGCTTAACATTTGACCGCAGTATATTTTGTTTGTTCTCCTAATGCGATGTGGTGGGGCGATTCTTTTGGATCCTCAAACTCTTGCGTTGTTTTGATGTATGGACACGACCCAAAAACAAAAGGGCATATCGACGGACAGGATATTGGATGTGAGGAAGCTGCTGGCTGTACACGTGGAGACATGCCATTTGACCAACTTCTCGTTATCTCACGAGGTAATTCTAGCCTCTTCTTATCTCAGTTCATGTCTCACTAATCCCCCCACTTGGGTTAAACTAATTGGACTTTTAAGCTCCAGTTCTGGGGTGCTCGGCCTAATTTCTTGTCGGGGCCCAAAATGTACTTGGCATGAAAACTACTACTACTTCTGTATTATATATATTATTACATAAGAAAAAGTAATTGAAGGTGAGGGGAACAAAGCTGAAGGACACGGTGGACATCATCTCCCTCAAGCCCTGCCACCTCACCATCTCCCAAGGTATAATACTTTATCCCCCTCACCCCCTCCCCACATGCGCGAAAACGACGTCGTTTTTGGCCAAAGCCATGGGTTCCCTTCCCTCCAAAAGTTGACTCCCTTTTATGGGCAGAGGACTACACCGAGGAACTCGCCGTCGCCCACGTCCGACGACTCCTCGATATCGTCGCATGCACCATTTTCTTCGGCACTTCCTCTTCTTCGTCTTCTTCTTCCTCTAAGACCAACGGACGCTCCGTCAAGACCAGTCCCTCGAGTGACGCCTTGGCTTCTGAGGACAGCAACGACGACGGCTCTTTTACCTCCGATGGGAAGGGGAAGGCCGGAGGAGGAGGAGATGCCGACAAGAACGCCGTGGCGAAGGAGTCCAAGGAGGAGGGCGAGAAGGGCGACCTCCCTCTCTGCCCCCCGCCTCGTCTCGGCCAGTTCTACGACTTCTTCTCGTTCTCGCACCTCTCCCCTCCCGTCAAGTGTGAGTCCGAGATGTTTTTTTTTTTCCTTTTCTTTCTTCCTTATTCAGTAAATTAGGGCAGAGGTGGCTCTTTCTTGTTAAACTAGGATTGATCCGTTTGAATCCGGGTGCAGACATCCGGAAGAGTAGCCGTCCCTTTCTGGAGGACAAGACGGAGGATGATTTCTTCCAGATTGATGTAAGGAGACAAATTTCATGTCCTTAATTGTTTTCCGTTGAGTTGTCGTGGTATCCTGAGATGGAATGGCCGTTGTATGTCCCACCCTCTGCAGGTTAGGATATGCAGTGGGAAGCCGATGACGGTAGTTGTTTCGAGAAAAGGTTTCTATCCTGCTGGGAAACGAAATCTTCTGAGTCACACTTTGGTTGGTCTGCTTCAGCAGAACAGCAGGGTCTTCGATGCGGTATGCCAAGCGCCCTTGCTAATTTCCTCATTGCATTGAACGCTTCATCGTCACTAGGCCGTCAATGAGCTTTTGTTCATGAAACTTCCTGCTTAGAACTCTCGTGACTCAACTTTGCTTGCAGGCATACAAGGCTCTAATGAAAGCATTCACGGAGCACAACAAAGTACGGATCTCTTTCACCCTTGCTTTAGGCATGGGTAATATGGTCGATTGTATTTATCATAAAAAATTCATTTTGGTTGTCTTTCTGCAGTTTGGAAATCTTCCTTATGGCTTTAGGGCAAACACATGGGTTGTACCACCAATTGTCGCTGATAACCCTTCCGTTTTCCCTGCACTTCCTGTGGAAGATGAAAACTGGGGAGGGAATGGGGGTGGCCATGGGAGAGATGGAAGGCACTGGACTAAAGAATTTTCTATTTTGGCCGCAATGCCGTGTAAAACTGCAGAAGAGAGGCAAATACGTGATCGCAAAGCTTTTCTGCTGCACAGCCTATTTGTCGATTTTTCAGTCTTTAAGGCAGTTGCTGCAATCAAACACCTAGTTGAAATGGCAGATGACTCTAAGCGTGAATCCGTGGATAAATTATCCCATGAAGAAAAAGTCGGAGACCTAATGATCAAGGTCACCAGGGATATGCCCGATGCAAGCATCAAGATGGATCGTAAAAGTGACGGGACCTATGTTCTCGGAATGTCTCGAGATGATCTTGCTCAACGTAACTTATTGAAAGGCATAACTGCGGATGAAAGTGCAACTGTCCATGTAAGTGTAACATGCCCTTTTTTTACTGCACAGGCTAAGAGATGGCGCCTCATTGTTGAGGCCATTTGTTATTTTTGTGAAATATACAGGATACGTCTACTCTGGGCGTGGTGATTGTCCGACATTGTGGCTACACTGCTGTTGTTATGGTTTCAGCTGAGGTCTATTGGGAGGGAGACCTTGCAAATCAGGATATTGACATTGAGGATCATCCGGAAGGAGGAGCAAATGCGTTAAATGTCAACAGGTTAGACAATGATATTGACGAATTTAGGTCTGGATTACTTTCCGAGTTGTTATGTCTTGGAGTTGATTTCGAGTTCTGTCTCCAGCTTGAGAATGCTTCTTCACAAATCATCTACACCGCAATCATCCTGTCCTGGTCAAAGGTTGCAGTGTTCAGATTCAGAAAGCTTGCGTTCAGCCCGGTTGTTAGTGAGAAAAGTCTTAGAGGAAAGCTTGCTCAAGTTGCAGGAAGAACCTGTTAAAGGCAATAGGACCATCAGATGGGAATTAGGAGCTTGCTGGGTGCAACATTTACAGAACCAAGCTTCTGGTAAAAACGACTCTAAGAAGGCAGAAGAAGCTAAAAAGGAGACAGCCGTCAAGGGTCTTGGAAAGCAAGGTGGGCTGCTAAAGGAACTAAAGAAGAGGACTGATGTCAAAGGCAATAAGCCTGAACAGGGCAAGGAATCCGCTTTAATCAACGGCAATGACAATGACAAGTCAAATGGTGTCAATCAGAATGAACACGATAAACAAGAAGAAGAAAAACGAATGATTTGGAAGTCTCTTGTGCCTGAAGCAGCATATCAACGTCTGATAGAATCAGAAACGGGTTTGCATCTCAAGGTATGTTACATTTACTTGCTTTAGGCATTTTGTTTCCAAAAGACCGTCGACTTGCTGAAAGATATACTCCTTTATTTGATGGCATCAGATTGCTACTTACATCCTTGTTTGGGATGAAGTAGTTTGGTCTCCCATACACTTACATATCTGACAGTTGATATTCTGTGATTATTATATAGCTGCCAGAGGAGTTGATTGAGATGGCCCATAAGTATTATGCTGATACCGCATTACCAAAATTGGTTAGACCTTTTTGAGGTTTCCTTTTGCTGGGAACAGTTTGGATTATAAATGTATTAAGTTCCGATGGAGCATTCATATTTTTGCAGGTTGCGGACTTTGGTTCCCTGGAACTTTCACCAGTTGATGGAAGGACGCTGACAGATTTTATGCACACTAGGGGTCTGCAAATGTGCACATTAGGCCGTGTGGTAATTTCTTTGATTGTCCCTGTTATTAGTTTGTTGGTATTTTCATCAGCATTGAAAAACTTTCTATCCTATGGAGATTATGTATAATGATGTATTTAAGTGACCAATAAGGGCTGCAACGGCATGTAGAAATAAGAGCGTATTCTTCTCCCCAAGAAACATATTCCTGCGTGTGCATTTCATATGATCTTTAAGTCCATCCGATGCGTAGTCTCATAAGCTTCAAAATTAGTTGTAATTTATCTGCTGATCATCTTGTCTAACTTCTTTTTCTATCTCGTGTTCATGTTATTGCTAGGTTGACCTTGCTGACAAGCTTCCTCATGTGCAATCACTCTGTATACACGAAATGGTTGTTCGTGCTTACAAGCACATCCTGCAAGCTGTGGTAGCAGCCGTTACTAATGTTGCTGACTCAGCCGCTGCCATTGCTTCATGCCTAAATCTTTTGCTGGGGACATCATCAAGTGAAGAGCAGGACGTTGATACAATCAAGGATGAAGAACTGAAATGGAAGTGGGTAGAAAGCTTCCTTTGGAAAAGATTTACTTGGCAATGGAAACCGGAGACCAGCCATGATATAAGAAAATTTGCAATTCTCCGCGGAATATGCCACAAAGTATGATGATTCCTCATCTCATATCTGAAGCCAATATCACATAAACGCATTCTTATGAATGCATCTAATGGATGTTAGATTTGAATAGGTTGGATTAGAGCTTGTGCCAAGAGACTTTGATATGGACACTCCTTCACCATTTAAGACAAATGATATCATAAGCATGGTTCCTGTTTACAAGGTGAATAATAGTTCTTATACTATGAAATCAATTGTACTTTAGCATATTTTGCTGTTGTAATGTTGGCTGCTGTTTCCAGCATGTGGCATGCTCGTCAGCGGATGGACGCACACTGCTAGAATCATCCAAGACCTCATTGGACAAAGGAAAATTGGAGGATGCAGTCAACTATGGCACCAAGGTGACTTATTTACTCCACATTTGTGGCGGCATATACCTTATATTCTTAAATAATGCTTCTGTATTCGTGAAAAAGTCGACATTTGGCTGAAATTTTGTGGTTACTAATGAAGGCGCTGGCAAAACTAGTATCTGTGTGTGGTCCTTATCATCGGATGACAGCAGGAGCATATAGTCTTCTTGCTGTAGTGCTTTATCACACTGGCGATTTTAATCAGGTATCTGCAATTTAGTTGTGCACACTTCACTTTTATTGAGTTGCATGAACGCTTCTGGACGAGTATGGCATTCCCTTTATTTGTCTGATCCATGGAATGTCTTGTTTGCAGTTGTGTGGCTTTTTTTGTGGCCACTGAGATACCAGTATCCCATTTTTACTACAAACAATGGCATGATACGTTCGTGTTTTTATACTAATTTTCTCATTATTTTGTACAGGCAACAATTTATCAACAGAAAGCTTTGGATATTAATGAGAGAGAACTTGGTCTCGATCACCCTGATACTATGAAAAGTTATGGGGACCTTGCTGTCTTCTATTATCGCCTTCAGCACACTGAGTTGGCTTTGAAGTAAGTATAGGGGTCTTATTTTACAAACTTTTCGTTTTTTGCACATGTCAAACCAGCTGACGCTATTACATATTTTATTGTCTGAATGTTCAGTTTTCTTTTAGTTAATTTGTTGTTGAACTTTCAAAAATCACTCGAGTATAGTAACTCAAACTAAGAAATGCAAAAGAATGTCTCTTGGATTTTACTTATTGTGGACCTAACTGGAAGGCTTAAACCTCGTGTTGGTGCTTTAGGTATGTGAACAGAGCTCTGTACCTATTACATTTGACTTGTGGACCATCTCATCCAAACACTGCTGCCACTTACATCAATGTGGCAATGATGGAAGAAGGTTTAGGAAATGTTCACGTTGCACTAAGGTATCTGCACGAGGCTCTCAAATGCAACCAAAGACTTCTTGGTGCTGATCATATACAGGTACTCCCCAGACCCTGGGCAGGATTTTTTCGTGCAGGTGTCCCATGTTCATGATGGGAGTGTGTGTACATTCTGCTTTTGCAAATATCTCTGTGGCTGGGCTGCACTGTTATATACATGAATGCAGTGCTGACATCCTTGGAAACTTGTCCATATGCAGAGGGAAACTTGTGTAAAAGTTTATTATTTGTGATTATAGATTGGGCAGTAAGAAAACCAGTTTTTGAATGGTGAAATAATGTATTAAGGTGTTCTTCTTAAATAGTTAATCGTTTCTTTAGTTTTCCTGTTCAGGACTTAATCTTACCTGCCACAGAAAATCCTGTTTGTTTGCAGCGTGCAATCTTTTGATTGTTGTCAGGGACGATATGCCTGTCTTCAGTTGTTGTTCTCTCAAGGTGCAAAAAAGTGAAAATTTTCTCCGTTGTTTTTTTTTTTTTCAGACAGCTGCAAGCTATCATGCCATTGCGATTGCTCTATCTTTAATGGAGGCTTATTCCCTGAGTGTTCAACACGAACAAACTACCTTGCATATACTTCAGACTAAACTTGGATCTGATGATCTGAGGACCCAGGTGATATCTATATCCTAGATGTCTTGTATTTGGATTCACGTTCCTCCTTGGATTCCTCCTCTTGTCTATCTTTTCTGAAGATGGTATGCATACATAGGATGCGGCTGCATGGCTTGAGTACTTCGAGTCCAAGGCTCTTGAGCAGCAAGAAGCTGCTCGTAATGGTACACCAAAGCCAGATGCCTCAATCTCCAGCAAGGGTCATCTGAGGTATCATCATTGTGCTGACATGGTTAAGCACTTAAATCAGTTTTGTCTTATTTATTTATTATTTAGTGATTTAAATTTTCCTGCCGCTCAATGGGCAACAGTAGTGAACTTATACTGCTCGGGTACAGCAGGGGAAAACATGAATTACTTAAGTCCAGCATACATGATAAATATTCTTCATCGGGGCTTCATTGACATAACGACATGTTCTACTTCCCTATATGCATTAATCAAGTTCCCCACGATCAAAACTGGAGGACATCTCATTTGTTTACCTGTGGAGCCACTCTTGGGTCCCTGCAGAAAAAAGATGAACTTCTGGTCTAAGGAAATTAGTTTAGTTTAGAATGTTTGAGGTTCTAGGCAATTATGCAGTAGCCTGAACGTCGTTTCCTCTATAACTTTGTTGTGATAAACTGTTTCTTTTGGTTCAGTGTTTCGGATCTTTTGGACTATATAGCTCCAGATGCAGATATGAAAGCTAATGCTCAAAAGAGGGCTCGTGCCAAGGTCATCATCATATTATAAGGCAAAGAAATTTCATGCAATCTCTCTCTTGGTTCTCATCATTCCCAATTCTGTATGCAGGTAAAGAAGCAAGGCCAGAGTTGGGATGCTTTGGATGGATTCCAAACAGAGGAGGCATTAACTGCAACCGACCCCCACTCAGAGAACTCGAGTGATAAGGAAAACAAAGGTGGGGTCAAGGTTAATGTTACTGTTTCCACGGATAATAAGCCTCGAGATCCATATCTGCCGAATGAAGTGATTGCTGCTACGGATGTTGAATTGGCACAAGAAGATACTTCAGATGAAGGATGGCAGGAGGCCATCCCTAAGGGACGATCTCCAGCTTCTCGCAATTCTCTTGGTTCAAGAAGGCCTAGCCTGGCTAAACTGAAAACGAACTTCGCCAATGGGTCTCAGCCATCAAAATACAGGGTGAAGTCCACTAATGCCGCTACAGTAAAAGCTACTGTGAACGAAGCCCCTGCGGCCACCGGACCTTCTCAGTCTGCTAGAAAGAAGTTTGTCAAGAGTGCAAGCTTCAGTCCCAAGGTCAATAATCCCAATGCTTCATCTGTTTCCACGGCACACCTAAAGTCTGCCCCTGCTTCTCCGTCCCCCGCCAGCCCTTCTATCAAGAATCATCCTTCGACAAATCCGATCAATGTTCAGGTATCTGGGAAACATTTCTCCTACAAGGAAGTCGCCCTGGCTCCGCCAGGATCCATAGTGAAGGCGGTTGTGGAAAAGCTGCCTGATGAGAACCTCTCAGTCGAGCAAAATTTCCAGGAGCAATCTGGGGAGGAATCTGTATCAAACAATTCAGATGATAAAGAGCTTCAGAGAGAGGCGGAAGACAAACCTATTCTCATTGTTGAGGAGATGCAAGGTCCTGACAACAACAAAGATAAAAGTGCCAGCGATTCCTCATCAAGAAGCATGGAGTTAAAAGAGACAGCTGCAGCCACGGAGGTGGGAAGTACCGCAAATCCAGTGAAGGAGGCAGGTGGTGAGGTTCCCCCTTTACATTTGGAAACGAATGATGTTTCCAAAGAAGCAGACTCCTTGATCTTGACAGAAGAAGGTTTAGAAACAGTGACGGGAAATTCCACACCCATTTCGAGTGTCGCTGGACTATTGCAGGTATCAGTTAAGAATATTGTGCCTGGGGCCAAAATAGAAGTGTCCGAAGATCAGAAAAGTTCTGAGGTTGCTTCAGCTGGTGATGGGACAACTAATCCCGTGTCAGCGGAAGTTGGAAAGCAGGATGAAGGAGAAAATGCGAAGGAGAACACAAAGAAGCTCTCTGCATCCGCACCTCCATTTAATCCAACCACCATCCCAGTCTTTGGCTCAGTACCTATGCAAGGCATCAAGGAACATGGTGGAATCCTGCCACCCCCAATAAATATTCCTCCAATGATTCCCGTTAGTCCTGTTCGTCGGTCCCCTCATCAGTCGGCGACAGCAAGAGTTCCTTATGGTCCTAGGCTATCTGGTGGCTACAACAGGTCTGGGAATAGAGCCTCACACAATCAGAAGTCCAGCTATCAGAACAGTGAGCATGCGGTTGATGGAAACCATGGTAGCCCGCCCAGAGTGATGAATCCACATGCCGCTGAGTTTGTTCCCGGACAACCGTGGGCTTCCAACTGCTATCCGGTCTCTCCTAATGGTTATATTTCACATGGAATGCCGCTGTCTCCCAACGGTTTTCCCATTTCGCCTACTGCTACTCCAGCCCCTATAAATGGATATCCTGGATTTGTGAATCCTGCTCTTGCTCAAAATGGGTTTTTAGCACCGGTAGTAAGTTCGGAGGAAAATCCAGATGCAGAGACCGTTGAAGTTACCGTCGGCGAAAACATTGTTGCAGTCACATCTGCGGAGGCTTCCTCCGCAGAAGTCATTGTGGAGAAGCACGCTGTCAAAGAAGAGCTCGCAAAAGCTCCTGCACCATGCGTTGATATTCATCAGTCCGATACTAAGAAGCCGGCGGACGAGATCTTCACAGCTGCTGATTCTGTGGAGACTGCAGAAAATTGCAGCGAGGTCACATCGGAGAAACCAGGCAAATGCTGAGGTGACTACAGTGATGATGAAGTAGAACTCGTTGGGGTTGCAAGTTGAAGAGTGTTTTTTGTCCAGGTGGTGCGACATATGCGCGGACCATTTGAAAGCCCGGCCAAGTTTACTTCCGAAGGAACGTTCCCATGCCCGTGCTGTGGAAATGTGTGTTGTTTATAACAGCAAGCTCTCGAGAAGAGGACTGCATCCGGATGTTGGTTTTGTAGGACACTGTTGGAAAAGGAACGGATTACACTCAGGTGAGAGAGTTAGCAAGTGACTACCATCTCGACCAGAAACGTTTTCGAGACTGCGGCAGGAGTCAACTCCGTCTGCATCGGCTGGCGGCCGACGTCTCTCTTTCACTTAATGATAATGCTGTCGTTGAGGAAGAAAGGCTAGAAACAGGCTTTTGCCCGTCTTTGTTTTTGCAATCCTCCTCCTTTTTAATTCATTTGGGTCATAATTTGCGGAACTGACATCTTCTGCTAAGACAATGTCTTCTTTCCCTATTCCATCTGTACTTAAAACAATGGCCTTTTGGTATCCAAAAGGAACTTTTGTTTTTGTTTTTTGTTATTACAACGTGGTCTCATCATCATCATGATTAAATCAATCTGCTTTTCCTCCCTGGTTTTCTTTCATCATCGCATCATATCATATCATATCCACACAAATGAAAATATACATGCGGCTCCATCTCCGCCACCCTCTTTCCTCTGTTTCTTTCTAATTTAATATGTGCGCTTGTACACACTTGAATATATGAATCCCCCTAAATGGGACCAAAGGATATAACAAGAGGGAACCAAATGGTCAAAGGGAACAGGACAGGGGATGCTTGTTAACTCATTCAGAGGGACACAACAGTTTTGCCGCTCGCTGATGGTGATGGACAAAACATTCCGGGTCTATTTTTTTTTTTTTTTTTTATTGTCCTTGGATTCGTGTAATCTTCAGGGCCATCTGGCTGGTGGTGGAATACACATCGATCACTTGGAGAAGAGAATCAATTCCTAGCTTCACATTCAAGCACAACAGCACAAATTCCCCTCCCTTTTCTCCTTTTGCTTTTTTTTTTTTATTTCAAACATTAGTTTTAACAACGTGGGGGGACAAGACGACAACTTCAAAGTTCATCACATTTTCTTCGCAAACCCAGGTTTTGGTCCTTGCTCGTCTTTTTCGGGGGGTGATGTGATTTCGTGGGTTTTGTTTGGATTTTGTTCACTTTTGGGTTTTGTACAAATTTTATTCAATCTCTCCTCCATGAAGGAGATGGTATGGGGATGGGGGTGGGGGAGTAGTGGTATGACGTCTTCCCAGGGTATATGTCTTATTATGTTTTTTGTTTTTCTATCCCATTCCATATTCCCAGCGGCAATTGCATACTGTGTCTGGTTTTTGTTTCAGTCTGACTGTCTCCGACTCACAAGGAAGAACGGATAACGAGGCCGTGAAACATAGCCGTTTGGTTATTAAGAGAGAGAGAGGGGAGGATTGGGGGGGGGGGGGGGGGACCGACAGACAGATTGTTTTATGTTGGGGATTTTCTTGGGTTTTGGGTTGGTGTTAAGGAGTAGTCAAGTCCTCTGTTTGTTCATGTCTCGACTCCCCCAAACACAGAGACACACATACAGGCAGACTAGACTCACTCCTCACCCCACCCCACCCCCCCCATCACTTGTTTTTCATTGTGGGATGGGGGAGTTTGGTTTTTCTTTCTTCAATATTGGGGATGGGGAGAGACAAAAGGGAAGAGGAGAGAAAGTGGTGTTGTTTTGCTTGCGCAAATCTAGCTCAATCAGGCAGGGGTCGGAGGGAGGAGGGAGACTGACTTTTTTTTCTGTGTGTCCTGGACAAAACCCAACTCCCCCCCTTCTCACTCTCATGAATAATATAATCCTCTCTCCCACTCCCCCCCCCCCCCCGTCCTAAAATCCTAAAGTTCTCCCTCTAGCATGAAGAGTCCTCCTCCTTTCTCCCCTGACCCTTCTTCCTCCTCATCATCTTCGTCCCGGCACCTTCATCTCCCCCTCCAGGCCTCTTCTTCCGGATCATCATCATCCACATGAAGGCCAGACCCATCTCCGGATTCCCCACATTCCTTCCTCTAACCCAAGGACTCATCATCCTCCCCCCCGCGTTTCGCATGCCGTGTCGCCCCAGCTGGATCAGGCGCTGCAGGAGGAGTGACCCGGGATGTCTCCTCTTAGCTTCTCTAGATGTCCCGCGTCCTTAAGGCCCCCCGGGGCGGCCACTGCCGGGCGGGAGGCTGGAGATTGGATGGTGATATTGGCATAGACGGCTCAATCTTCCTACTACTCATTAAATTTCTCCCTCTACTACTTCCATGTACTTACTGTTGCTAAGTGAGTAATATTATTATTTTTACCTGGTTTTTAATAACTGTTTTATTATTTATTATCATAACTGGACATCATTAGGGATGGAGATTTTGGATCTAGGGAAGTGTGCCGGGATGTGCTGACTTTACATAGCGGTAAGAGGGGTTGTCTCCTTGCTCTTGTTTGATTTTTCCATCTCCCATCGGCAGAAAAGGAACCAAACACACACACCCAACACCATCATGTATTATCATTGAACGATGGGGTCTGTCGGACATCGAGAAACGATGTAAAAACCACGTGATGGGAGGATCACACAACGAATCAAATGAGCTACAGCTAAGCAAAAGATTAGTCTCCCCCAAAACAAAAAAAAAGTCATTAATATAATCCTCGCACACACACACCCCCTTCTTCCTCTTTTAGTGATCGTTTCGTGGGGAAGCAAGCAGCACATGACAGGGGGTTAGTTTGATTCTGTATTGGGGTCGAGCAGATCAGATCAGATCACGGACAATGTTTTGTCCTGGACAACCTCCGACTGGTCGCTGTTTGGTGGGGGGGGGGAGATTACACTGGTTTATGACTGTGGTTCCCCTCCAAGAACAAAAGTGTTCCCCAAAGATGTGCATGTTTTTTTTTTTGGGGGGGGGGGGAGGATCCACTTTCCGGGTTGTCCGAAAGTTACTTGTGATGGTGATGAGATCTGGGGGGTGGTCAGGTACTTGCTTGCTCTATCTTCCTGCAGGTCTTTGTCTGCTTTTTCTTTATTGGGTCGAGGCTGGCCTAAATATTGGGAGTTGTCCCATTTTCAGCTATGGACCGGAAGCCCACTTTCTACTATTGTTTTGGCCCATCGGGCAGGGGTCGTCGATGAAGGCGAAGTCTCGCTCCAGGTCAACCCCATTCTTGTTGTTCAATCCATAGACGGACCTCGAGGAGGCCCAGACGACAGCCAGCTGGGGGTCCGACGACTTATAAGCCCCGAGCAAGGTCACCAGGCCGGCGAGGTTGCTGCGGACGTCGGAATGCGAGTTAGCAATTGCGTTCCTCACCCCGGCCTGAGCAGCAAGGTGCATCATGTGAGTGAACAGGCGCAGTCGAACAGCATGGCGAAGAGCTAGGCAGAGTCAAACAGCATGGCGAAGAGCTGGGCGTCGTTGACATCCCCGTCGACAACAAACACCTCATGCTGGCTCAACAGGCTTATCGGGCATGTTTGTTGAAAATGAAATATATAATATGTCACGTTCTTCACCTAACAGTTCGAGCTTTTAAGACAGTTGACGTTCGTACAAAAGAGTTAACGGTCGTAAGTTGAGCCCCAAGGCAAAAAAATGGGTAAAAAAAACCACCTAAGTTATCTATTATTTTATTTAAAGGAACCCATGGTAAGTAATTAATCGACGGGCTTTAAATACATTATGCAACACAACTATACAAATACAGAGGGTAATAGGGTAAAAATTATGCCACACAACTATACAAATAAGAGACAAAAGGCAATAGGGTAAAAAATTAAAAAAAAAATTACTTTAATTTAACGCCCGCTAACTATTTCGAGCAATTAATTTTCAAACTCGATTCCGACTCATTTGTTAAATATATAGCTCGAACTCGAGTTAGGTGAAACGAGTCGTTCACAAACGATTATGTTCATTTACAACGCAATGAGGATGTTAATGCATGAAAATTTATAGATTAGACACGTGGCACTCCTCACTGGTCATATAAGTTGACTTTCCTTTGGTTTGAGAGGGTTGATACCGAATAACGTGATGTGGTTTCTCTCCACCCTTGCGTTAATTGTTCCCTGTCAAGGGACAAAAATCACCCAACTTTGACGATTGTAAGTCCGTATCGTTAGATTAAAAAAAAAAATTGGTAAAATACAGTTATAGTTTGACAAAATTCCAGTTTTATCACTCGCTGTTTAAAATTACGATTTTTAATTAACAAAAAAGTCGCAGTTTAAAATAAACGATTTTATACTAATAACACAGTCGGGATTTTAAACCCTAACTTAAGTGAAATTAGAAAAAAATAGGCGGAAATTTTCTAGGGTGACATCTATCTCCCTCTCTCTTCTCCCCCGTAATCCCCCTCCCTCTACCCTCTCCTCTTTATTTTATTTATTATTATTATTATTTTATTTTTATTTTTTTAAAGTCGAGGTTTCAAACCGGACTTCTATCTGCGTCGTAAAATCTTCCATTTTGGTTTATTTTTATTTAAGTCAGATAAAGTCGAAATTTCAAACCCCGACTTTCACAGAATTGAACGTGTTAAACGAAAATCACGGTTCGAATTTATGATCCATCTCTTTTAGTTCAAAAGAGGGAGCACTCGTGTTTTTTTGCATCTTATTTGATTTGGATACGTACGTAAACCCTTCGAACTTGGACTTATTATTAGTTTTCTGCTTGAACTGAGAAAGAGTCGAAACCCATTTTATTCCTCATAATAAATAATATTCACGACTCCAAAACACACACATACACATAAAGATAGACAAGACAAAAGTACACACAATGGGTTTTACGACAAATACCAGCTCCATTATTTATGTCGGATGCCACCATGTCTTAGTGATACGCATAGCTTTATTTAATTTCCATTTCCTGACCCCGCCCTTGAGCCTGCATATGATCCCGCCGATGACCCGGCTTCTGACCCGGCCCCCGATGATCCCGACCCAGACCCCGCCCTAGAACCGGCATATGATCCTGCTGATGACCCAGCTTCAGAACCTGCCCCCGACGATCCCGACCCTGACCCCGCCCTAGATCCTGCATAGGACCCCGCTGATGAACCAGCCTCAGAACCCGCACCCCCTGAGCCTGATCCAGACCCGGCCCGGGAACCAGCGGAAGAACCGGCCTCGGATCCCGCGCCAGATGATCCCGCGCCCCCGCCAGAGCCTGAACCAGAGGAGGACAAGGAACCGGAGCCAGACCAGGATCCCGAATGGGACCCGGAACTGGATCCCGACCCGGCACCAGCACCAGCCCCGGAGCCCGATCCGCTGCCCCCGAGTCCGAGTCCGAGTCCGATTCCTATCCCAGTCCCTCCGCCAAGGTCAAGGCCCAAGTCCTTCCTGGCCACCCGAGACTGTGACTCCCTAAAACAAAGAGAGGCCAGCAGAAGTGCAACAAGTGCCAAGCACTTGAACCCCGCCATTGTCGATGGAATAACTCTCTCACCCACACGCACCTAAATTTAAGCCTTTCTCCTCTTGTATCCTTTCTTACTAGAACAAGGCTTGTTTCTGTAATGGGATTGATTGTGCCAAGCGAAACCCAGTTAATGGCTATATATAGATGTCATAAAGGGTTGAGTTGGTGGACTTGGGGTGAGTGGGAATATAAAGAAAAACACAAAAGATAAGTGGTGGCCATGGGCATGCACGAATTGGGTGTAATGTTATTATTCGTGAGTGGGATTTTGTGGTAGAGGTAGGTTGGTCAACAGGTTTTCGTGGCCACGTATAACATAACACAACACCATTGGGTTAGTGCTAGTGGAAGCCTGATGCATATGGCCTTGAGAAGACACCTGTCCCATTTGGAAGATCAAAACAAGGATTTGGGATCAACCTCACCAATGTCCACACTATCAGTCAGAGTTTAGTTTGTCCAAGGTTTCAAATCATGCCGTGTGCCTTGTCATCTCATCACTACTCTCCCACATTTGGTTGGTGGGGGGATTCTACTCCAATATAATTCAATAGACACGCGACACCACATGTCCCCAATCAAAATTAGGGAGTCTAAATATTTTAAGTGAAAATAAGTCTCTTTCTCTCTCTCTCTCTCTCTCTCTCTATATATATATATATGCTTAATAATTCTTAATCATGAGCTAGTGGGCCTGACAATGTTAAATATAGGCCCAATATGAGGGCCCTGTATTATTGGGCCGGCGGTAATAAACCGAGATTACAACTTTTACCCAGATCGTTTTGGAAACTACACCAAGAGAAGGATGTAGTAAGATTCCAGGAAAGGAGGAGAGATTCCGAGACTGAAATAAGGACCTGCCCTCGATTCCCTCTTGCCCTAGATTTTCTCGGTACGATGTTGTCGCCGGTCGTCTGTTGTAAGAAATCGATTGGCTTTGGAGCTGTTTTCTGTTTGTAGGATGCAGTCGCTTCGCCTACGATGATGACTTTGATTGATCGTCTCGAGCCATCTCGTCCGTGCCCATCAGATTCTTGGGCTGTTTTCTTTCCAGATTTTGATGCTGCATTTTTTTCTTTGGACAATTTTCGCCCTTCCTTTCCCACTTTGATTTTTCACTGTTCTGTGTTCCTGTGAAGAGAATTCGATTTGAAGGATGGAGCTTTTTTGCCGGTTTGCTTAATTTTCAACACGTGATCATCATTAGCTGAAGAAATTAGTCTTTCGAGCAGTTGACTTATAAACAACCCTCCCCTCCCCCCCAGTTGATCTATCGAGCGTTGCCATTTACGTGCTTTTCTATAACGCCAGCTTTGATTGCTCGGGGTTTATTGCTGTAGTTCACATGGCTCGTGGTTCATCAATATTTGACTTTCCAAGTAGTTTATGACCCCGATTCTTTGAGGGAGCTCCTCATGTAGTCTGACATAACTGGAATCTTGCTTGTGAAGGAAACTAATGAAGAAACTATCAGTTCCTGTATGTAAACTTCGGCTTGCCTATCTGTTTGCTTTTAACTTTGTCATTGGACCCAAAGACCGCGATTCGGGAGATTAGCTAAGTTAGAGTGATGTTGATGAAATAAAGGTGCTATCGTTCACCATATTCCCTCTGCCAATTATGGATTCTTTTAACTATTTAATTTTGTATCTTTGTCGTTCCGTGTTATCAGTGCCGTGATTGATTCAGATTGCTCCTTTAGGGTGCTGATCTTGCTGTGATATAAATTTCTTCCTTGTATAGTTCTGTATGCCTATAATGACCCAACAAAATTATTTTTGAAATGCCAATTTATCTATGGTATTCTTCTGGAGCTTATCATGTACATTTGATTCCTTGCAGAGAAGCATTGAGAGATTGAGAGGGGGATCGTCATAGTTGAAACTGATGGCTTCAAGAGGACACATGCGAACAACACTCGAAGGGCGATCTGCCCAAGCCCCAGGCCTGATGCGCCATGGTCGTCCGCCGACGTTGCATCCTCCTAGTGGTGTTCTGCTTTTGGAGCCACTATCACCTCTTGAAACTATGGAAAGGAAGATTCATGTGCAATCGATAGAAATGGAACGACTGACCATGGAAAATCACAGATTGGCGACTACCCATGTGGCTCTGAGGCAGGACCTTATCAATGCTCAGCAGGAAGTGCAGCAACTAAACGCACACGTCAGAAGCATCCAAACAGAGAGTGATATTCAGTTGAGAGTTTTGCTTGACAAAATTGCAAAATATGAAGTCGATATTAGAGCAGGAGAGAGTGTGAAGATGGATTTGCAAAAGGCACATGGGGAAGCACACAAATTGGTCATTGCCAGACAAGAGCTGATTGCACTGATTGAAAGGAAGAATGATGAGCTACAGAAGGCACGCCTAGAGGCTGAGAAGCTACCCTTATTGCATGCGGAGCTTGATGGGTTGATAAGAGAACACCAGAGGTTACGGTAATATTCAGATATTTTACCTAGAAGGTTACCATTATCATCTGAAACTTTTGCGACCTTCATTTTCTGCCTGGACCATGTCACTGTCATTTTCTGCCTGGACCATTTTCTGCCTGTTCTTCGAATCAAAACGTGTCCATCCTCCCATTTTACGACTGACAAGATGCATAGCAGATAATATGACTCCTTGTATTTTTGCATTTCATTATGACCTTTCTCTTTCTCATATATAGAACTGAAATGCGAACTCTCTAATATGCAAGGCTGACATTTGTTCTCTGTCTCTGTATCGCAGGACTACTTTCGAATATGTGAAAAGCACGAATGTGGAACAAGTGCGTCAACTGCAAGCTATGGAGAAGAATCTTATGTCCACGGCGAGAGAACTGGAGAAACTGAGAACTGAAGTCGCAAAAGCTGAGAAAAATGCGAATGGTTTGTACTCTTTATCTTTACATCGTACAAAAAAGCTACCTCTGGATCACAATTTTTTGTTACGAAGGTCTAGCTAACCAACCATGCGTTACCTTGTCAATCTGTAGAAGCTACGTATGCGTACGTTCGCAGGGGTAGCTACATGCAGGGAGACCCTTCCTACATATCTCACATCCCAGGTGGTCCTCCTTATGTCGATGGCCCCGCAAGGATCCATGCCCCAATGGGTGGACCTATGCCAGTCGGAGAGGGGGTGAGCCAATTCAGCAGTGTCAACAGCATATCTATGAACGGAGTGGCCGGTGCAGCGGCTCCGGGTATGAATTGGGGTGCCATCCCATATGACCCTTCACGAGCCGGAAGGTGAACCCCCGTATATTCGGTCTGGGACAAACATTGTGGTTAAACTATTGTACAAAATATGTGGACAACCTCGACAAATTTTGGTCCTTGATGCTCTACTTTGTAGAAAGTAGATGTTAGCTTTAACCAGTGAGGCAGTCGAGGAACTCGAACAAAAGCAATGTTAATATCAGATTTGTATCAGCGGATGGCTCCCCTGGAACAACAAATATCCATCCACATCATCATATGACTGCTGGAAACAAACAAAATTGGAGAACAAATTTACCTCAGATTGCTGCTGATGCCTTGAATTGAGCATATATGACAGCAGCCTCCACACCTTCTGATGTATATATGTATGTTTATATGTAGCCTACTAACATTGAAGACCATATAAACGAGTAATTCAAACGACGGCAGATATCCAGGAAAAATGCAAACAGGTTAGTAGGAACCAAACAGCTGGAGGCACGACGACGGCCATCAAATCTTGGATTCTCCAATTCATCAGAGCAGTTCAGTTTTCTTCTGAGAACATTTGTAAATCTCATTCTCCCGTCATCAACGACCAAAACTAAAAGAAAAAAAAAATACTAACATAAGAAATAAATAGAAACCAGATTAGCCTTTGTCTTGCCTTTTGGTTGCTTGTTCCTTTCGGAATAGGGATTTGCTGATAAGAGTAAGGAATTGTTGAACTTTCACCATACAATAAAGTTCTTATGAGTGAAATAAAAATGTGAGAATTTTGGAGAGTTTTCTATTTCCTGGGTTTTGCCAAACTTATTTAATGGTCTGTGTGAACGGGCGTCTCAATATCTCAGAACCCATGCAACTAGTGGATGGTGTAATATGAAAAACATCAACCCTTGAAATAAAAACACAACAAAACATTAAACTCGAGCTCTTTACTCGGATAAACTATTGCATTAAAGAGAATTTTACCAAAGGAGATAAAAGCCCATAAAATGGGCTGAAATTGCAGCACATTATAAGCCCAGAATCGAGCCCAATAAGGCCCATAAAAGAGCTGCTAAGTGCCACGTCCCAACGGGTGGACCTATGCAAGCCGCATTGTTGGGGGGGGGGGGGGGGGGAGCCGATTCAGTTGTGTCAACAGCAGCATATCCAAGAGCGGAGTGGTCGGTGCAGTGGCTCGGGCTCCGGCTCCGGGTATGAATGGGGCTGGTATTCATAGTTGAATTGATTGTGCTTCCAGCAGATTTTCTTCTTTTATGGACTTTGCCGATTGAAAGGTTCAGGCTGATAATGGACTGGGCTTGCACCACGTGTCAGATGCCCAACAGCTCCTCCTAAGCCCACGTAAAGAGTGACGACAGAAGGGAGAGGGAGAGAGTCGTGGTCTCAAACTGAGGAACGATTTTCCCCCGTCTGTCTGATCAAATCATCCATGGAAGAGGTAAAATTTCTCTCTTTCCGCCTTTGACATCATGCTTGAATTAGCCCTACTTTATTCGGGTACGAATTAAGCGTTTGGGGGACTGCGTACGTTCGTCTGTTTGAGGATTTCTGGATTTCGCGAGGTCGGATCAGACTCGTTCTCGCGTGAAATTGTCTGGTTACGTGCTTTCCCATTACAGGGCGATTGATTTTGTGTATGAATTTGTCGCCTTCTCTTGGGGATTACTGCTGTTGGTGTGGATTTCGGTTCTTCTTTGCCAGCTATTTATTGGGGCGGGGTCAGATTTGATTCAAAATGCATCAGCCCTTCCCTATGGCGGTTGCTTTAGGTGTCAACATGGGAAGTCATATTCCTTGGAATGGCTTCCTGTGTGTGTTCCTGGATTTTATGTAAAGGATGATTGAATTCCTGGAAATCATGTTTTTCTTTTCTGTTTTTTTGGCCTTTGGTTCATGTAGTAGTCCGACCGTGGAATGATAGAGATTCCTGGGGTTAGGAATATCGTTTTACCTGAACTCCAGAAAGTTCAACCTGAAGGAAAATATAGTGGGCGATGTTCGTTTTTCTGGATGCATCTAGTCGATCAATCAGACATTGGTCCAGCCCCTTAGGTTTTTATAGCGCACGTCTGCATTGATGTTTAGTTGATGTCCTCCCTTCACAGCTTGAAAGACATCCTCTGTCAGTATAGGACGCATAGCCTGTTGATGTGTCTGCTCCTGCTTTGATTTCTTTGTGGGGCAAATTAGGGATGACCTGAGACTAGCAGGCTTGCAGTTGCAATTCTTCTACTGATTTTTCAATGAACTTAGAAACTACCCGTGTTGCTTTAATCAGGAAGAATTTAAAGGATGGGTTTTAGTTAGTTCTTGCTATGTTCTTTCTAACCCTATGACCGAAGATAAGACTTTTTCTTCTGAAGATTCAGCTGAGAACTGCCCCTGCCGACTTCAGATTTCCTACAACAAATCAGACTAGGCATTGCTTCACTCGCTACATTGAGTTTCACAGGTGCTCATTTGCCCTGAAATTGGTTGCTTTTATGACGGTTTCTTCCCATTTTAAGCATAAATTACTGCTCTCAGATGCATAGCGGCAAAGGGGGAGGAGTCGGCTGAGTGCGAAAAGGTTGCCCGATACTATCGTTCGCTCTGTCCCGGGGAATGGGTTAGTCACCTCTTGATTGTATAAATTTGGATTGCCTGGCGTTTTCCCTGTTTAACCATCCTAGGAAGTAGTTCTCTACTTTGCCGGTACATCGGAAGCCTATCCGTCCTATCCCGCCTCTGCTCGATTAATCTCTTGCTGTGCTCCTCCTAGGTCGATAAATGGAATGAGCAGAGGGAGAGCGGAACCTTCCCAGGTCCTCTTTGATTCCGGATTTTCGTCTTCGAGATGCGACACCTCGACCTTTGTCGTCATCATGGAGAGACTATGCTCATTAATGTTATCCCGGTTGGTTCTCGTCGAATAAGGCCACATTTGGACTGTGTTGTTTGAACCTGCTTTCTCTGAGACTCCAGAATCTTGGGGGGACTTTGGAACATGCTGTGTTTGGATTTGAAGGAATAGAAAGGAAAAGAAAAGAAAAGAAGGGAAAAGGGGTGAAAATTTAAAATTTTAGGAGGGAGAAAATTTTTTGGGAAACGCGTTTTCTTTTCTTTTCTTTTCCTCCCCCCTCCCCAAACACAGCCTAAGTGTCCAGAATCATCAGGACTTAGTTTCTACCCCATATCTATTGAACCCTCTATATCGTTTGAAGGAATCATGGGCCACATGCTTTATGCCAGCAGGCAGACAAGAATCATGGGACCTGTAATAACCGAACTTCATCGAGTTGAGCCCAAGTCAACTTCATCATAACACATCATATTTACTAAAATAATGGGGGTCACATCATCATCAAGAAAAGGTCGTGTCTTGATGGGCATTGCATAAGGTAGGGTCAATCACGCAACTCTGCCTTCACCCTGACCTAAATGATGTTTTTAAGACATTAAAATCTGGAGAAAGAAGGCCAACAAACAACCGATCGCACAATGACGCGGATCCACCATAACAACTCATCATCCTTAAATTCATGATCCGATGAGTAGGAGTTCTCTTAACTGGAGCAAACTCCGTATAATCCCATACCCTTATTTGGCACTGATGACTAGAAATTCTTTGGAAGCAAAAACTTTTTTAGATCCAAATACCCACCACCTAACGAAGTTAATAACGACATGAAGAAAATTAAAATTGAAAAGGGAATTTGGCTTTTTCCCCATTTGTCCCAAAAAAGGATTAAACCTTTTTCTTGGTTTTGTTCTTTTACTCCATTTGGCATCATCGAGTGAGGAGAGGAGGACTAAGAAACAAAAAAACAATAATAATAAAGTAAGAGATATTTTCTGCAGAGGTTCAAGCGGATCCCTCTTTTGAAAAGGCTAAAGTGTACGGACCGGACACTCATGTGACTCACGAAATAGAGTCGACTTCCTAAGTTTATATAACCGATCTTTTAGCGAATGAATCGATTTTGTAAAATCATTCGCACAGCTCATAAAAGGACGAAATACTTAGTAATTTTTTATGAAATAATTTCATAAAATGTAATTGAACTTTTAGTAAATTACTAAATATTTCGTAATTTTACTAAACTCGTTCACTTCAAAATCTAACAACCGTCATTTCCAAACCCCAAGATCGGATTTACTTAAATGATCAGAACTCAAAATCTCCTCACTCAGAACGCGTCTTCTTGCATCCTCGATCTCTTGCATCCCTAACTAAGAAAGGCTTCTGGCGTTGCTTCCTTGGTTGTATATAAACCCCCAATCAAAATCCTAACTTTTCACTCGCCCTGAAGAAAAAATCTCGAGTTTCATCCACACCCATCACCCGAAACCCCATCAAAGATCAGAGTCTTTATCTGGGTCACGGGGGATGGTTCGAATCAGCAACAACCTCGTCGGCCTGTTGAATCTCATCACCTTCGCCCTCTCCATCCCGATCCTGATCGGCGGGATATGGCTGTCCCACCGCGCGAGCTCCGATTGCGAGAAGTTCCTCGACAAGCCCACGATAGCCCTTGGGGTGTTCCTCATGCTGGTCTCCCTGGCCGGCCTGATCGGCGCGTGCTGCCGTGTCTCGTGGCTACTCTGGATCTACCTACTGGTTATGTTCCTGCTTATCGTCTTGCTGTTCTGCTTCACTATCTTCGCTTTCGTCATCACGAACAAGGGCGCCGGCGAGGCTCTGTCCGGGAAAGGGTATAAGGAGTACAGGCTTGCGGATTACTCGAACTGGTTGCAAAAGAGGGTGAACAACACCAAGAACTGGAACAGGATCAAGAGCTGCCTGATGGACGGTAAGCTGTGTTCCAGCTTCTCCGACAAGTATATGAATGATACTATGGAGAAGTTCTATTCTGAAGAATTGACTTCCCTCCAGGTGAGATCTATTCCCCCCCCGTGAGGTCAACTCCTTTGTCTGTTTTAGTTATATGGCGGATGTCTGCTTCTAATCACGCAGGAGGGAAAGGATGATGATGCTTTAGACTTTTTGTTTTCATATTTGTGTAGAATAGCTAGCTTTGCTGAATTTGTTCTTGTTGACCCTAAACAGCTTGTTTCTCTGGAAAAGATGGCCCTTTCGCTTAGACAATTCCTTACTTTGGACTGGGATGATGTCTTGTCTTACTGGAAATTGAGTTTGTCTTTGATGATCTTTTTAGGACTATCGGACAATACGAAAATTAAGCCAGGATATAGTGATCAACTGGCTCGCTTTATCGATTTGTATAGATAGCATCTCTGGAAATGTCTTTGGGACAAACGGTGCGGTCGATGCATGCCTTTTAACTCTGAAACTATTCTGTGTCTCACGCTACTGCTTTTCTTGTGTAGTCTGGTTGCTGTAAGCCATCAAATGACTGCAACTTCACCTACGTGAACCCAATCGTCTGGAACGCCCCGACCGGCACGGTCTACACCAATCCTGACTGCTATGCGTGGGCCAGTGACCCTAAAGTTCTCTGCTACAATTGTGGATCTTGCAAAGCTGGGCTGCTCCAGAGCATCAAGTCGGATTGGAAGACGGTTGCCGTGATCAACATCGTCTTTCTTGTGTTCCTCATAATTGTCTACTCTGTTGGCTGCTGTGCCTTCAGGAACAATAGAGAAGACGACTACTATGGCGGTTACAAATGACGCTATTGGGGAATTAACTAGCAAACGACTCCTTAGTTTGCTACCTTTATCGGATCTATGAACTCAGTATCTCGCTTTGTCGGACTTCCTATGCTGATGTTTTGAGATGGTCGCCATAGCTATTTTTGGGTTCCCGATGCCTTATTATGCATTTTTCGCTTCTCTTTGATTCTCTGTAAATATATCTGATGTTACACGCATGATATTTTTCAAAGCTTTTCGGCCTTTCTTCTGCACAATCTTTTATCTCACAGGGTCCTTTACACGCCAACCCATTCGCGGTCAAGGGTTTTACCTGATGTTCAAGGACTTCTTTCGGTTGAAAGTCAGATTCTTCTGGGATGATGCTGAGTGTGATGAACAACATCAACTTCACCTACTTTAGATTATCATGTCTGATGGGTTTCAGACGTTGGATCACCAAATACTGAAAAGGACTGGTGATTTTTGTTATTGCACGCCAGAGGCTACTGGAATGCAGCAGTTGAATATAATCTCAGCTGATGATATGCCACTACAGTATCCTTGTTTTATCACAGGCCAGTTTAGATTCTCCACGGATGGAATTTCTGTGTGTTAGGACGAAAGTTAAGATCAACAAGGGATGAAATAAAGATCAAAATGCAGAAACTGAATACAGTTTAGGATCAAAGGGACATGACATCCGCTTGTTATTAGCCCCACCGCCCAATAGTTATATAGTCAAACAATAACATCCAAGCAGCAAGTTCAGCAAGTTGCAAGTTTAATGGTTCTATGTTTTCTGGGTTGTCGGCGGATCACACGACGGGACATGCTATTCTTTCAATGGTGTGTCATTGCATGATTTATTGCTCAGGAGAGGCTCTTCCAAGTCCACCTTCACATAATCGACAACGGAGTCGGCTTTTAGGGTGTGAGCATCCTCATTCTGTAGCCTTCTATGTGGATTGATGTCCACATATTCTACAGATTTGCCCCACAGCACAATGTATAAGCCGACTATGATTCCGATTGCACCAGCCACACTGCAGCAAAAACATATATCCAGTTTAGTACACCAGGTCGAAAGAGGAACCAACTCCCCCTGACTTGTTCTGTCTTATCGCTTTCCCGTGTTATGTTACCTTCCGGCAAAGATTTCCTCGTGAAGGAGCACTGCAGCAAAAGCTGCAGTGATGACGGTGGCTAACGGATTGAACAATGCAGAGAAGAGCGGACCTCGCTTCTTGATACACCATGCTTGCAGGTAGTAGGACACAGAAGATCCCACAATCCCCTGTCACATTGCAGCAACTATTCATCAGTAATTCTTGTTTTCGTGCCTAGTCAGTCTAACAGTATCGCTCCATGGGGAGTTACGGTGTATAAACAGCAGGCTATCTGGAGATTCGAGCGGAGCTTCCATTTCTGATGGTCCTGCTCGACAAAGTATGTTAGGACTCCCGCCTGTAACATGGAGAAGAAACACAGCCAAGCTGACATGGAGAAATGGTCGGGATAGCTCTCTGACACTGGGACCTGGTCATTTTGACACAGAAAAAGAATCATCAGTATCGTGCGATTTGCTACCTAGTGGTTGTCTGATCGGCTGCCACATACTTGGAAAATTAGCCAGCATGACCAGCAGCAACATCCCCCGAACAAGAACAGAGAACCCAATAACCAGTCACCCTTGCTGGTCGGAGAAGCCGATGTAGAACTTGGCGGTAGGATGCCAATCCCTTGGTTTAGTAGTTTGGGCCCTTTCATCAGGGCCATCATCAATGCTCCGCTCACGCATATGATCGTCCCGATGATCTTGGCGATGCTTCGATTGTTCTTGATGTCTACTTTCTCCAATCTTAATGTTGAAGAAGGAAATACAAGTACTCCGAAATCAAATACTCCAATTGAAGGACGAGAAAGATCTACCACCCGTCGTGAGCATCACCTACCCGAGCATGGCCGTCATAACAAATGTGATTGCCGGAATAAGATTTCCCATCGCGGCCGAAACCGATGTCGACGACAACGACATGCCTTCGTAATAAAGGTTCTGATTCATCGTGACCCTTTGCAAGAGATGACGAGAGTATCAACTTTTCCGAATCTCCTCCCAACACGATCGCAACAAAAAAAAAAAAAACAAAACAAGAAAACCATTAGGATCTCTGCATTAATACCACCGTACCCAACGAAAGACGCCCCGAATATCCAGGCGAAGCTCCTCAGAGTAAGCGAAGTCCATATCGAAGGCCTGTGGTAAACATGAAACACGGGATCAGACAAAAAAGCACTCGGCAGGGAACAAGGATATGCCTGGCGGGACACACCTTCGCCAGGCAGCGACGGGGAAGATGAAGGCAGTGGCCACAGCCTGTCTGTAGAACAGGTAAACTCTGGGGCTCAACCCTTGCAATAAGCTGGCCCTGCTGATGAGATTGGTGACGGCATAGATGGACTGAAGAACAACCATGAAGATGACAGGCTTGTATTCATCCAGGCAAGCCATGATTCAAATCCCACAGTGGAGGCAGTAGCAAAGTTGATCAAGTAACGTGGGAGTGAGGGATTGAGCGAATGATGATGAAATATAAAGGAAGGTGCACTACTTCCCATTTCTGTGTTTGTGGGTGTGTGGTGTTGGAGATCGAATAGGGTCGCCAAATTAATTATTACATGATGATGGGGGGGAGGCAAAGGAGAGAGAGAGCACTCAGAGACGACGGACACCGATCCATGTCATCATGTGTCGAAGCATCTCGATCCAACCTTGAACTTGCTTGGTTGGCTGGTTTTGTCCCTTCTCTCGTCTTTTAAGGGAATCTAATAACAATAATAGAAATAACCATCTTGCTGTTTTTATTGAGTTCCAAATTGACGAATATTACATTGAAATCGCAATTAAAAAATGTTTTTTTTTTTCATAACGAATTCCGACTTCCTCGTGCCGGCGAATTAGGTGTCTCGAGAGTTTGGGTTGGCTGATATTTGTCCCTTCTCTCGTCTTTTATGGGATCGGAAATGAATTTTTCATTGACCACGGAAGAGTCTGTCTCTATTCGACTAAACAATGGAGAGGATACTAAATACGGCCGAACGGCAAATGGACTGCGAATCTGGGACATGATCGGATATATATCTTAACGTAGAAAGAAAGCCCACGAGAGACTTGGTGCCTGTGACGTGAGACATCCAGGCCCGGATGTTGTTGCCGTATCAAATCCCTTTTGGACCCGGGAAGACAAGACCCGACACTCAAAAATATAATGTCTAAAAACAACACTTGTTCCTGATCCCAGGTTGTCCTGAAAATGATTCTCAACTCGTGTGTGTTGCGTTAGGAATCGCAATTAATGGCATCACAGTCTCCTTTTGTAGAACAAAAATGCATCGACGGGAGACATTCATCGTCTTCTCGCCTCGGTAAAGATTTGAATGATTTGTTTTTTTGTTTTTTTTTGTTTTTATATCGGACGGCTTAGCGGTGGTAACACCGCATGGACAGAGCCATGTATGAGTGGATTTGTCCTAACTTACTTCGTCTTAGGGGACAACAGATCGTCGGAGTTGTCCCGGAGACAATAACTCCTGGTGGCGGCGGCGGAGTGAATGGTAATTTCGCAAGCTAAGATGGCAAGTTGGGATTATGGGACCCTCCCCCGGTCGACCCCCCAACAAAAGAAAAATAAGATAAGATAAAAAGAAACCACCATTCGTTTCATTCCGAAACATTTCGAATCCAGTGAGGTAAACCCCTTTTATCAAAGCCAAACAAAGAACAACGTGACAAACAGAAGTTTCACCGAAAAAGGGTAACTATGCATTCTCGGGAGCCGGACCAAAATTACCATTTCTCACCAGTGTCGTCGGGGGGGGAGATGCCCCGAATCATGTACCGAAACGAAGAGCACACAGACATGGGAATTCGCGCGTGAATGGACAAACTTGTGGTGTTTCTTTTGATGTTATGGGAACAAGGCCGAGGCCAGTGCAGCAGAAGAAGAAGAAGAAGAAGAAGCAGCTGCTCAGGAGTAAATATGTTTTGATATTTTCTGAAGAAGAAGAAGAAGGCTTGGACAGATTCGTACGACTCCCCTTTTCTTGCATTAATTGATCACGTGTCCTGATTGAATTGTTATCTGATGCGATGCCAAGAAAAACCCTCCCCGCACTTCTTTTCTCAATAATTTTTTGGGGGGGGGGGGGGTATCAGTAAAATATATAATCCAATGAATGTGTGTGTGTGTACATAGAGATATGTGGACATTGCCGATTGCCCACATCCATCCCTACCTATTTTGGTGGCGATGCGGAAATTGGGTTGTTGTTGTTGTTCAGTTGGTGTATTTTGGGAAAGGGTAAACTTCCTTCCATTTTATCCCGAAGAAGATGTTATTATTGAGTCATCGTCATGCCCATTAAATACACTTTTAAGAGTCCAAAGTCTTTTTTATTATCTGTAAGGACGTGGCTTTTTTGCTGAAAAGCCCGGGTCGTAGTGATCGGGTACACATCAATCGCCCCCCCCCCCCCCCCCCCGAGTTTCTCCTCAGTTTTAGCCAAAAAAAAAAAAAGAAAAAGACTTTTTCAATTTCGTTTAATGTAAGTCCGGGAACTTCCCCTCATGTACGTCCGATGCGCCCGTCGAGGACACATTTCATCGGGTACTGCTTTGGTTGAACCTCGTCCCGGATGACTTTCAGTAATTTCAAACAGCAAAAATGTTTTTCAAATGAAAAGCCGTCTTTTGCAAACATTTTTCCAAGTCTAAAATTATCGTTTAAGATATTGATTTAGCTAATTTTACTAAAAGTCGTGGTTTGATTTAGCTAATTCTCTCTATCCCTATATAAAGCAAGCAGCAGCTCTGGCACTTCCCGGGCTGTGTAACCAAACCTCGTTCAGTCATCGCATGTTGTAATAAAACCAAACCTCCCTCTCTCTCTCTCTCTCTCTCTCACTCGCTCCCCATTGCTACAGAGGAAGAGACAGGATGATGAGGGTGGCTCCACTCTCTGCTTGGCCCTGGGAGAACCTGGGTGCTTACAAGGCAACCTCCATGTCTCCGGTTGTTTTCCAGTTCCCGGTGCACCTCCTGTTTTCCCTGATTGTTTCGTTCGTTCGTTCGTTCGATGTAGTATCTGCTGTACGGACCGTTCGTCGCACAAGTGGTGTACACCGAGGTGAACGAGCAAGGGAGCTGGAGATCGACCTGGTGCTTTCACCTCTTGCTGTTGTGGCTCCTTAGGGTCCTGATTTATTGTAACATGGCATCCCTTGGGAACATGCTTTTCCTGTGCCGGCACAACAGGATCAACCAGCAGGGAGTTGATTTCAAGCAGATTGACACCGAATGGGACTGGTGCTCCCGACTTGAATCCCCCCTTCCTCTGTTTCTGATCTTCGATTTGTGCTTTGTTGCATTTGTCGATGTCCTGATATATTTTTTTGTGTTTTTCTTGGCAGGGACGATTTCCTGATCCTTCAGGCCCTGCTTGCATACATTGCTTACTACACCTTCCCTTCCCTGGCGCAGCTCCCTGCCTCGGACGTCACGGGCATCCTCGTGGCTCTGATCCTCCACGTCGGAGTTTCAGAACCCCTTTACTATACCACGCACAGGTTCTTTCACCGGAAGCACTGGTTTGAGAACTATCACTCCTTGCACCATGAATCTGCAGTCCCCCAGGCTCACACTGGTCAGTGAAAACACGCAACGGTGTCTCTTCCTACATGCCTTTTTCCGAATTTTTTCTTCTCATGTGCTAACTGATTTTCTCTGCTGCAGCGGGACACGCCACATTGTTGGAACACTTGATCCTGGCAGCGATAGCGGGGATCCCGATCCTGGGATCCTGCTTCTTAGGACACGGGTCATTAGCACTGGTCTACGCGTACTTGATGGCGTTCGACTTCTTGAGGAGCTTGGGGCACTGCAATGTAGAGTTCATCTCGTACCAGATCTTCGAGAACTTGCCCATCCTCAGATACCTCATATACACGCCAACGTAAGCCAATGAACTGCCTCTCATCTTTACAGGTTTTAATGTCGCCTTTTGAGAGCTTCCTATTCCCATCATGCTGCTGCCTTTCTATCCGTGGCGTGAATGGCAGTTAGTGGATATCGGGTAATAATGGAAGTGGACATGTTTTGATCTTTTAGCTCAAAGAAGACATGTTTTTGAGTTGTTTCCCTTGAAATTCCATTTGAAGCTTTACAGTTCTAGTTAAAATAGAAGGATTTCCCTTTTGAGGACGGCGATCGACTTCGCAGGTACCACAGCCTACACCACACGGAAATGGATACGAACTACTGCCTCTTCATGCCGCTTTTCGACGCTGTGGGCGGCACACTCAACGGTCGATCATGGGAGCTTCAGAAGCAGATTAGTTCCAGATGTGGTAGGTTGAGAAAAGGACACCCCCGTTCGTCACAAATGACAGGGACGGTACAACTACGGCGTGAAGTTCTATAATTTAGGGGGTGAGCTTACTCAAATTAATAGAAAAGTTGAATTGTGAATGCAGCGGAAGACAATGGGGTAATCCCGGGTTTCGTCTTCCTAGCCCATGCGGTAGACTTGTCGTCCTCAATGCACGCGCCCTTCGTGTGGAGATCCTTTGCGTCGTTGCCGTTTGCTACCCGCGTGTTCTTGGTACCCTTCTGGCCGATTGTGTTCCTGATAATGCTCGCGATGTGGGCGTGGGCCAAGACCTTCGTCATATCGTTCTACAACCTGAGAGGAACGTTGCACCAGACCTGGGTGGTTCCCAGGTTTGGCTTCCAGGTACACTTCTACTAGCTTCAGCGAAGTAACTCGCTCCCAGCCTGATGAGAAGAACTGTTCCTTCAACAATGTAGTATTTCCTGCCGTTCGCGTTGGTCGGGATCAATAGGAGGATAGAGGAGGCCATACTGGAGGCTGACAAATTGGGAGTGAAGGTGATTAGCCTGGCAGCATTGAATAAGGTTGGTTGTTATTTCCTTGCCTCTCAACTAACTTTGTGAGACTACCTTTTTGCTGCCATTGTCTATTTTCCTGTCCTTTACTTCCCTCCAGAAGTTGGTGGCCTGCAATTAATATGCAACCATCATGGATTTCCCATCTTCTTCATTCCAAGATCGATCCATCGATCAGTAATAATAATAATAATAATAATTGGAATTTGACTGAGCTTCGGTCATGTCCTGGAAAGTGCAGCTACAAAAGTTCTCATCAGTTACCTGTTATCACGATTTACAATGATGCGATAAGAGAATGTAGAAGAAGGCTCTCTTTGCCAGCTAATAACATTCTGGTCTTGGTTGGTTCTCAATGCGTATTGGGCTTCTACGATCATGGGTAATGCGTTTTCATCTAGGCATAGGAAGCATTCATCATTGACTCTGCAGGATGAAAGCGAAAGCTAACGGGAATAATACATGGTTTCTGTTTAACATAGTATAATGTTTCTATTAATGTACAGAACGAAGCGCTCAATGGGGGCGGGACGCTGTTCGTCAACAAGCACCCGAACCTCAGAGTTCGCGTTGTCCACGGGAACACATTGACGGCAGCCGTGATTCTTAATGATATCCCTTCAGATGTTACTGAGATTTTTTTGACTGGAGCCACCTCAAAGCTTGGGAGGGCTATTGCTCTCTATCTCAGTCGAAAGAAAGTGCGAGTCCTGGTGAGATGAAACGACTCATCAGGGATGAAATTTCTGAAATTGTGGACTAGGATTTATATCTCCTGTGGAGTTCTAACTGCTCCGCCTATGATGTTTCAGATGCTGACCATGTCGACAGAACGATTCGAGAAGATCAAGAAAGAAGCTCCTGCCGATTGTCAGATTTATCTGGTGCAAGTAACTAAGTATCAAGCTGCTAGGCATTGCAAGGTATCATTGTTAATCCAATGATAACCCGAAAACACTTGAGAGACTGCATAATCTTCTCTGACCATATCGTTCGTCATGGTAGACATGGATCGTCGGCAAATGGGTCACACCCGGCGAACAAAGTTGGGCACCCCCGGGTACGCATTTCCATCAGTTTGTTGTGCCACCCATCCTACAATTCCGAAGGGACTGCAAGTACGGAGACCTCGCTGCCATGAGCCTTCCTGATGACGTCCAAGGGCTAGGGAGTTGCGAAGTAAGTTAGTCTTCACCAATAATACGGTAGGGACGAAAGATGCGTGACTTGTTTCACATGACTGACGGGTCCGTTTTGATGTTCTGGAAATTCGGACAGTACACAATGGACAGAGGGGTGGTTCATGCCTGCCATGCGGGGGGAGTGGTTCATCTCCTGGAAGGATGGACACATCACGAAGTTGGGGCGATCGATGTCGACAGGATTGATCTCGTATGGGAAGCGGCACTGAAACACGGCCTGAGGCCAGCTTCCTCTTAGTAGCTGAAGCTGACACAAATTCAAGTCCCTTTTCCCTCTCAAACTATTTTCTCGTCTCTCTACAAATTTCATTTGGGGGGGGGGGGGAGGAGAATCGGCCGATTCATCTAAAAGGGAAAGAAGAAAGGAATGATGCCTAACTGCTGTCTATAAGCGTATGAAAATATATGAAATCCTTCCCAAAGACACCAGGCAAATGCATTTGCTAAGGTAGTCTGTCTGTCTGTCTTGTCTTAAGACAATGTCTTGTAGTCATTGAGATTCAACTCTTGATTCAAATGTATTCATCGACTTCACAGTTGCCTCAGTATACAGTAAAGGGCCAATTCGTTCGTATTGGGCCCAATATCTGGCCCGTCCTAGAAAGCCCATAATGCCGGGCTAAATAGTAAGAGGAGGAATATGTTTGAGGCCATGGAAACAATTTTAGTAAATATTAGAAAAAGGAAACCGAGATAGAGTTACGGCGCCGGTGAATATGCAGGTCCAAAGATAAGTACACATACGACTAAGAAAATTCGCACTTGTCGTTTGGCCTAAAATCTTAATCCGTTAAGTGAAGGCTTGTTTTGTATTATATACTTTAAATATCACAATAATTTATTATTAATTGAAATGAAACTAGAGGTCCCAAGATGTGGTTTGATCTCTTTTTGCATAGTGAGTGAGTGAGTGGCCTCTCACGAGCTCAAGAACGACCCCTAAAGCCCCCCCATGTGGAGGCCATGTGCATTTGGGTGTGTGTGCGTGTTGCAAATCCACGATGTCCTTTGCAAATATATTAGCCATCTTACCCTCACATCACCCCCCACCAATCCATGGAAACAAAAAGGAAACTCTCCCCCCATCCTCAGAAGAATGGAGGGTAGGGTAGGGACCCCAATTCATATACATATAGTCGCATGTCTCTCCTATTTGATAAGAAAGGTAAACTTAATATAATCATACACGCATCAAAAAAGTTAAAATATGACTATTTTCTCCATTCTTAGCCCACCTTCTCCTCCTCATCTATCTATCACCAACCCCACTCCGGATCCCGCGGATTTCCCCTCACCACCCATCCCCTGTAGTAACTCATATTTTTCTAGTTATGAATGTAAATGGGGTTGTACATATGGTATGAATGTGTAATAACAAGGGAAAATCCATGGGATAGTAAGATTGAATCCGGAACTGTGAATGGACGGTTTGAATGCATAAGAATGGAATGATGCGAACGATACTCAAGGATGATGACTAATGCCCAAGGACACTTCCATGAGCAATATGGATAGCCTCCTAAGTGAGGGAGTAATGTTTGGAAGTATCCTTGTAAACGACGGATTGACATTTTCGTTGTTATAACGATAAGCTTGGGGTTGTTGCGGTTAAAACGTATTAAACGTTATGGTTGAGAACCGAATCGATTATTGCAAGAAATTCAATGATTATTCAGCCCCAAATATGAATGAAAAGTGAATAATGTGAAGCGGAGAAAGGGTGGTCGATGTGCGCGAAAGGGGTGCCCAAATACTCCTCGACATCGCTCGCAGACAACCCACTTTCGTGCGGATTTATGGCTGAAATTTGCTCGCAAATCCTACAAGTTTAGAAGCATGACAAAGCTAGTCAAATAAGACAAAATAGGGATTACGGAGTTGGATTAATTAAGGTTAATAAAGCTAGATTATTAGCGCTAATTAAGCGCGATGAATTAGTGCTAATCGAGCCCAAGGCTTCTTCCACAAGCCATGGATGGTGGGGCCCACTTGTCATCATTTAGGAACACTAATAAGAAGCTTAGAAGGGCTAGAAAAAGGGGAAAATGGGCAGATGGATCTAAAGGGAGAAAAGGAAGAAGAAGAAAAAGGAGAAAAAGAAGAAGAAGAAGGGAAACAAAGTGCGGGCTGATTTCGATTGTGAAGAAATGAGCGAAACGGAAGGGCTACCATTGAGGAAGAGAGTGGGAAGACCCTTTTGAGGAGAGGTTGCTCGGAGAAGGAAAGAATTGGAGCGGTTTTGCTCCGGAGAAGAAGAATGATACAATACTCAATCCCCTTCGTTTTCCTTCTTGCGAAACAGCCATAAAACTTGTCAGCCTTGAGTTTTGTTCGCTATGAATTCGTTGTTTGTTGAGGGAAAGGGGCTGGCAACACCCTTGGGATGGTAGGAGATGGCACCCTGGACCCTCGGTAGTGCGACGGATGAGCGGATTCACACATCATGTGGGCTAGCCGGTGGTTCGCGGTTGAGCGTGTGTGTGTTGGATGACAAATGTGTGGGGGCTGGCCATGCGGGAACTCATCGGTGTGCATGAGGTTAATGTTGTATTGAGTTATGAATGGATACTCATGACGAGTATTGGTTGTTCGGGAGTGAATTTCCTAGTTTATGTGTGTGCGTTGGGCTGAAAAATGGATTGTTTTGCGTGTGTTCGTGCGGGTACGTGGCTGCCCAATCGGAATGTATACCTTGTTATATAATTGAGGCCTGGGAATAGGGCGAATGAGGACGGACGGCCTGGTCCGTCGGTATTGAGAAAAGGAAAGGTTAAAACTCCAAATGAGATGGTTGCAGACAAGCACTAATATTCGCGGATGCGAACTTACGAATATTGAACTATGTTATTCAATGAATATGGGCTGGAAAAGGGACTTATTATGGTAATTCATAGCTAGTCCGGAATTGATACTCCTCGGTGAGAGGAGGGTTTATTAAGTGCGGAAGGCACGGTTAAACGAAAGTGATCGAACGACCTAAGTATCGTGGGCGGAATGAACGTTTACGACGACACATTGACACGCCCATGGGGCTGTCTTATGAAACGGATATGATGAGGGTTTGGACAGGAGGAATCCACCCTCGGAATGGTATATTGGACAACCTAGATGGCTAGAAAAGTTGGGCGAAAAGCTAAGGCACGAAGGGAAGTTCCGTGGTTTTACGCACCCGGATGGATTAATCCGTGGTAGCGAGATGTTGGGTGGCTGAAAGTACATGAACATGAGGCTTTTATGGGGCATGCATGGGATGAAAATGCCACGTTTCCGGATGCCGTTGAGAATAACTTAGTTTCCATCCTTGAGGAATTGGAAATACAACAGTGTATGTCGGAATTTTGAGGCGAGGTCTCGATTTTGAGATACGTCAAGGGACGTTATGGGCGATTGGTTACACGTGCTTGAGCTGCCGTACTTAGTCATTTGACTAACGTTATTGCGTGTTTTTGACAGGTCACAGAAGTAATCTATGCATGCTTATCTTCATGTCCGATAGAAAGCTTCCGTTGTGTAAATTTTTATAACTCAATTGTAACCGAATTGTGTAATACTTTCCAATCATTAATGAAATGGTCGATGTGTTTTCTTTTAGAAATCCGTAGGTCCTTTCACCCTCTCCACTCGGTACCATTTACTATCAGTCTCACCACCCCCATTTGTGCGAATGATAGCATCACATGATGCCCCGGTTAGGATTTTTATCTACACTGTCACATTCTCATGATGATTACCAGAGAGGAAACTAATGGAAACATTGATGGACACTCGTAGTATGAGCAAAGCATCGATCGTCCTGGAATTTTGTCCTTCGTCGTCGCTTGTGACTAGTGTCGTTCAACGCTCTTCTTGTCGCCTACTTTGTAGAACATTGGTAGGCGAAACGACGAATACTCACCCTCTAACTCACGTGATGAGACAAACTGATAAATTTTAAAGGGAGAAGACTCTTCTTCATCTCATATTCCTTTTAATACAACTAGGCAATTTATACATAGAAGAGAAAAGACACTTAGATTTCCGATCCTTCCGACCCTTCCGACTCTTGGACTTCCCCAACATAATCAATTTTATTTTCAACACTCCAATTTAAAATTGTTTTTCTTGACGACTCCAAGCATGCTCCTCATCTTGCTGAAAACATCCACTCCAAGAAGCTTCGTAAAAATATCTGCAACTTGATCGACAGATTTCACATATTCAAGTTTGATCTACTTCTTCGTAACACATTCTAGGATGAAGTGATAACGAGTATCGATGTGTTTACTTCGATAATGAAAAACAAGATTCCTTACCAAAGCTTGAGCAGATTTGTTGTGGATAAAAATTGTGGTCACTTCATTCTCTGACAAGCCTATCTCCTTCAACATTCCCATGTGTCGTTCCTTTCAATGGCTCGAATCTCCTCATCTATGGCTTGTCTCCATTTCTTCTCCTTACTAGCTTCTTCAAAACTCAAAGACGTTGTTTCGGCCAAAAGACAAAACACAGAGACATCATCCATTACTTTCGTGTTCTCGTAAAGATCTTGGATAATACTCATCCTTCGTAATCCTTCATTGGAGCTTCCATTTGACGTCGATGTACCAGGAGGTGTGATCGACGTCGACGGAGGAATACAGGTTGCCTTGTTTCTTCTCCTTGAATTTCCTCATCGAAAAATGGACAAGATCCGTCGACAACATCTTCTGGTGCATCCCAATTCCAAGTAGCATCTTCATCAAACTCCACATCTCGACTCACAACAATCTTCCTGTGATAGTATTGTAGAGCTTATATCCCTTTGATTTTCCGTCATAGCCGATGAACACAAACTTCTCGTTTCTATCGTCAAGTTTTGTTCTCTCTTGCTCCGGCACATACTTGTAAGCAATACTCCCAAAAATCCTTAAGTGAGATACATCCAGCTTTTTCCGCTCCATGCTTCAATAGGTGTTTGATCCTTCACGTTTTTAGTCAGACAACGATTGATGAGGTATACTGCACACGCCACTGCTTCTGCCCAAAACTCCTTAGGCATCTTCTTATTTTTCATGATACTCCGCTCCATATTGAGGATGGTCCGATTCTTTCGTTCAACCACTCCTTTTTGTTGCGGTGATCTTAGAAATGTGAGAAAACGCCTAATACTATGTTCTTCACAAAAACGGTTAAAAGCACAAAAAATAAACTCTCCCCTCTATCGGTTCTCAACGCCCGAATAACATAACCACTCTCCCTCTCGATCAAAGCCTTAAAATTTTTAAAAACATCAAAACACTCAGATTTTTCTTTGAAGAAATAAATCTAACTCTTTCCGCTAAAATCGTCGATGAAAAGTAAAAAATAATTACTTTTACCATAAGACGATGGCCTGACCGGTTCACAAACATCGACATGAATTAATTCGAGTGGCTTCGTCGCTCTTGACATTGCTTCTTTTGGAAAGCTTTTCCTTGCATGTTTGCCGAGAAGACACGCTTCACAAAGTTGATCCGGATGATCGATCAAAGGCATCCCCTTCACCATATTCTTTTCAGACATCATTTTCAAGCCACCAATATTAGGATGTCCCATCCTCATATGCCAACACCACGCAGGATCCTTCACACACAGTTGCAAGTAATTCGTCTCCTCAGTTTGTATAGAGAGCGAAAACATCTTATTCTTCGACATCGTCACCTTTCGAATTAGGTTATCGCTCCCGTCCCGTAGCCAAAGACTACGATCCTTCATCAAAATCTCATAGCCCCTTTCCGTGAGTTGATCCAAACTCAAAATATTGCTATTCAATCTAGGCACATAATACACATAGAAAATAAACTTGTGAGTATCATCCTTCAATCGAATCAAAATGGTACATTTGCCTTTAATCTGAATTTTCGAAGCATCTCCAATTGTGACGCTCCCGGTTGCCTTTTCTTTAAGTTCAACAAATTTCGACTTGTCGCCACACATGCGGTTACTCGCACCATTGTTGAGATACCATTGGCTTGTTTCTCCATCAGCTTCTTGGCTGAGCGTTAATAACAACGTCGACTCTTCCACTTTCTCCTCGACTAGATTGACTTCTTCTTTTATGTCTTTGGTGTACCAGCAATTTCGGGCATAATGACCCATTTTGTGACAATTGTAGCACTCAACACGCGATTTGTCGTACCCCCTCTCGTATCCATCACTTCCTCGTCCTCGTTCGCGTTTTCTTTCTCATCCTCTACCACGACCTTTCAGATTTTCTCGAGGTTTTTCATTATTCGCTTTCTCGACTTCATGATTTCTGCCGCGAGCTCGACCGTCGCCACGGGAATAATCGCGACCTCGGTGAACCGCATTCCCCTTTTCGTCAAACGAATGCTTGACTTGAAGGGCTTGCTCCAATGGCTCTTTCATGTGTTTGTTCATCCGCTCCTCGTGCATCCATAGCGATTCGTTTAATTTATCAACGGACAGATTCTCCAAATCTTTGTTCTCCTCGATGGCAACCACTACATGGTCAAATCTTTGATGTGGGGAGCGTAAGTTTTTCTCGATCACTCGAACATCTTCTATACTTTCACCGTTTCTCTTCATTTGGTTGACGATGGACAAGACCTGCGTAAAATATTCTGAAATAGACTCCGTCGCTTCCTGGCGAAGAGCTTCAAATTCTCCTCGTAAGATTTGAAGCCGCACCTTCTTTACCTTATCGACTCATTTGTGAGAATTTTCGAGAATTCCCCACGCCTCCTTCAAAGGTGACGCATTTGCTACTTTATCAAACGCGGCATCATCTAAACACTGGTGGATGATTGATAGAGCATGCTGGTCCTTCTTTTTGTTCTTCTCGAATCTTTGAATAAGGGCTGACTCTGCATCCTTGTTGGGTTCCGCAAACCCATCTCTAACGATTTCCCATGCTCCTTGCGAACCGAGTATCGCCTTCACTCAGATAGACCAACTATCATAGTTGTCCTTCGTAAGACGGGGATATTGGAAGCTCAATGACAACCTCGCTCTGATACCAATTTGTTGGAAACGTTGATGGGTACTGGTAGTGTGGGTGAAGCGACGATCGTTTTGGAATCTCGTCCTTCGTCATCACCTGTGAGTCGTGTCGCCTGGTGCTCTTCTTATCGCCTACATTGTTGAACGTTGATAGGCGAAGCGACGAACACTCACCCTCTAACTCACTTGATGAGACAAACTAATAAATTTTAAAGGGGGAAGACTCTCTTCTTCATCTCATGTTTTTTTTCATACAATTATGCAATTTATACATAGAAGAAAAAAGACACTTAGACTTCCGACTCTGGACTTTCCGACTCTTGGACTTCCAGATGACTCTTGGCCTTCTGACTCTTGGACTTCCAGATGACTCTTGACATTCCGACTTTTGGACCTCCCCAACATAATCATTTTTATTTTCAACATAAACAACCAATGTCTCCATGTCCTTTCCGAGGAATTATGCTATGGAGTTAGCTTCATGAACTAAAAAAAAAAGAGAGAGAACAAAAATCCCAATTTCTTGGCAAAAGAAACGAGTAAAAAAAAAAAAACTCACCTAACACCTGAAATTAGGGAATTGCAAAAAATGAGTTTGGGTTTTGCCCGCCAAAAAACAATAACACCGTCAATTCCTCATCCCTCCATCCCCTAAAGCAAACGGTTTTCTTTTTTGTTTGGTCATGTCATCGAGTCAAAGGCTTCAATCAAGTCCATCCCTACCGGGTTTGAAATCCAAGGCCACATTGAAAGTCACCTCCCCCAGCCCTAAAATGAAAAACCAAATGAAACTAAAAAAAAGGATCTACGAAAGGTTGACGCGCACGAAATAATATAGACAGAAATAAGTTTATGGAGGGCGGGCGGGCCCTATTCTCCATGTGCAACCATGTGCCGTGTCTCCAACCCCACCACCAAAATGAGAAAATTAAATGAGCAAGTGTTTTCCTCCCACATTCCTCGCTCTCTCCCACCATTCTGCTCATCATTCATCCCTGTCCTTCTGTTTACTCCTCTCCTTTAGTTCCTGAACCCGATCCCCGGCGGGTCAGCTTCATTTCCCTCCTCATTAAGCCAGAAGCTTTAGCTTTTCCTCCACGCGTGCGCACTTCTCGTATGCATTCATCTTTGTGGACCACCAGATTCTGAGAGTGAACGGACCCGGTAAGATGAGCATAGTCGTTCGGTTCGCTGGAGAGATATCTTAGTTTCAGCGTGCGTTTCGTTTTTAGGGAATAAGTTTCTTTCCGATTTATTTACACTCTCTCCGTTTAACATGACAGCGCCCGTGTTCTTCACTTTTAATATGACATCCGTGTTTCTCTTTGTTCCTTTCCTAGGGTTTTTATGCAATGCGTTGATGATTCATTTTCGGAAAAGGAACGGCGACGTTAGTTATGTGTGGTGAATGAGGAGCTTTGAAGTTGATTTATTAAGACCGTCGACTGGTTGGGTCTCTTCATTCAGTTTTCTCGATTAATTTGTGTAGCTTTTCGACTGGGATAACAATGCATAATCCTGGCACAGTGAAGGAAATGTTCCTGAAGAAATGGATTACAGGACTCCGAAGGTGTAGCGGCTCTTTTCATGAGAGCACAAGCACATTCGAGAGGAAGAGAATCATAAAGCTGTCAGCAGACTTGACCTTGGCCTCGGCGCGAAATGGATCGACAAGGTGGAGGCGAGCCGTCGTAGCCGATGCTTTACAAAGGCATTGCGACAAGGGTCTGGTTCAGCAGATATTGGGTTTGGATGGCAATGATTCGGGTAGTTTGATCTCCAGGGAAGAAACCTTTGACAAGAGCATCGCTGCGGGTCGAACAACCAGGAAGGTTGTTGTTATGTCAAGGAGCAAGAAGATTCATAAGAGGAGTCGACGAGTGAGGAAATTCGCCAGGAGAGGACCAAGAAACAAAGCAGCCTCAATAGCAAAGAGGCTGGTGAGGAAGAGGACTCAGTTGCTCAAGGACTTGGTGCCGGGAGGTCGGGACATGGACGATGTTTCCTTGATAGAAGAAACCCTAGATTACATGGTCTGGCTTCATGCACAGGTCGCTGTTATGCGTTCGCTTGCTCATTCCTTACCGACCTCCCAAACCAGTAAGTGAAACGAAACCGTCGGGAGTCCCGACGACAGATGTTCTTAGTCTAGTCGCCGCAAACTTTTACTTTTCCTTTTAGTGGAGAAACTCTTGGCCATCAGGAAAGGTTTGTAAAAACATGGCGAAATGCGTTCAGAACGCAAGTTAACGTTCTGGCTTTATATCAGGCGCCTTTATCATGCCATAGAAAGATGTTTCTTATCAATCAATCAATTGTTTGGATTTCTTTTTAGTTTTATTATTTATTTTGTTTTATAAAATTCTTATTGAAATATAATCAATTCTTTTGTGTTACGCCAGTTAAGATTTATGCATAATTTTGATGGGCTTTTACGTAAACGTTTTACGTGATCATTTTGATTGTGCTTTTGTGCATATTATTTTTATTATTGTTAATATAGTTTGGACGAATGTGTTGACGTTGATGGAAGCTTGCATACAAGTGTTGGGTCTATTCTCCTACTCGCCCAAACACTAATAGATAGTGGTGCTCCATCGGCATTAGCAAATCATGGTGAGAAGACCTAGATCACATATCTCTTCGAGCAACGCTTCTCGAATTGACATAACGTCGCTAAAGGTACGATAAATTAATAGTTATTCTAGAGGTTTGTTAACACCAGTTACCTAACATAGTTTTCTGTATTTTTCGTATTATTAGTTTTATTACGATAATTCCGACTTGAATGGGATTTTTTTTTTTTAACGTTGATCTCATTTCGTGATGGCATCGATTAACTTCAAGAACCCGTACGACGTCCCTGCATTCCACGGACAACCACGCACGTAACATATCATCGACACACGGTTGGATGGAGTGCTCTCGGCTGCCTTAAGTGTGCGTCGATTTTGTTGGTCGGATCGTTGGGGGAACTCATGAATTTGGTAACAAGAAATGGGGCCGAGATTTTGAGCACCCGTGCCACGTGACGACATCGTTGTAAATAGTGTCCTATGTTTCTTTCTCAGTTTCTTAAATCTTCATATATATATATTTTTTTTAATTAAGGCTTCAAGTGGGCCTGGAGTTTGTAAAGCCCATGAAAGATTGCTTCGGCCCGCGCGGGACGGTCCATTAGATGTGTGATTAGTTTAATGCTTATGTGGTTGATATAGTGATAATAAGGGTGGGTTGGGTGCGGTGGCTGGTGGTTCCATCGATTAGCTTACCATTCACTCCACGCCACTTTTTTCATGCCTTTTGTTATAATTTTATTTATATTTTTTTTCAAAAGAAAGGAAAAAAGGGGGGGCTAAGAAAGACGGAGGAATCGATCGGGGGACCCATGTACTTTCGAGAGAAAAAGATATAAATAAAACATTTGCCCCTAACACGATCGATATGGTTTAAAATATATTCACGTTTAGTGAATTATATCTTTTCCATAAACAAAGTTGAGATACAATGTAATACGACAACTCGTATTCCTTCCGACTCGGTATCCTTTTGGGTTCTCTAGAAGGTCTGCAAAGGAAGTCCTGGTAGTGAGAAAAGAAAGACCAATTGTTAGCTCTGGGGATGGGGGCATACCCTAATCCTAATGCTATTCAATTGATTAGCTGCAAACTCCACACTCTAATGATGACCTATTTGGATTCGGGTTTTAAGATTAGATCAATTCAAATATTTATGTTATTTTAAAATAAACATACAATCGTTTCGTCTGGATGTAATTGATTATGCTTATAATTTAAGCTGAATTTGAATAATATTAATTAGTTAATTAGATTATATTAAAATTTTAAATTAAGAAGAAATTGTTTTATAATATAGATTTGATGTTTTTTATCTATATAAACAAATGTATTTTATTTTATAATTTTTAAACAGATTAATAATACGATTAAATCAATAACTAATACAATTACAACAGCTAATGGTAAGGGAATAGAATCACATTCCCATTCCCCCGTCTTATTATTGTTTATTGGTGAATTAGTATTACAATTGCGACACGCCCCTTTTTAGTGATGATTGTTATTGGCTGAGATATGTCGGCATCTACTTTTTTATTATTTTTTAATATGACATTTTCTCATGCACACACCCATTAGTTGATGATTAGGGTGGTGTCCCGTCCCGTCCCGTCGTGCTTGCATTTGAAAGTCGTGCGTTGCATGATGTCTTAAAGAAAGGGCTAAATGTTCTTTCAGCCACTTGTAATAAATTCATACCCCCTCAACACTTTTCTTTCCATCATCAATGGCGGGCTCGAGCTTAGACTCAGCTCCCTCCCTCGCCCATCCTGAGACTATGGATTTCCTGTCTCGCGCGTGGTGCGGTTTCGCTGTCCATACTCTGAGGTCGGACGATCGGTCGGCGATTGTCCTTCTTGACCCTCAGCCAGAGAGATTCGAGAGCCTGGGGAGCCTGGATGCGCAGAAGATGCACAAAAGTCTGCTTGTGGACGATCCGGATGTCAAGTCCTTGCCGGCATGGAAGTCCAACGATGTAAAGGTTATATATCAGTTTCGTCCTTCGGTTTTTGGTAATCTCGTCTTAAGTCTCCCGGCAAATTACCCTTCTTAATCTTCTGTTCTTTAGTCGTGGATTTGGATGCAACAAGCCATGCACCCCGAGATAAACTACAGCAGCTGTTTTAGGAAGAAATGGGTAATATTGATCCGAATCCATGAACCTTTCCAGTCGGTTTAGAGCCGTGGTGGTGCGGTATCTTATACGAGATCCTACACGCAGGCACCTTGGAAGTCTCTCTCGGTCCAAATGACTTCGATCAAGAAGTGGTTGAAAGAGATGAAATCAAAGAGGAAGGAGGAAGGAAGATTGCAGAGGGCAGAGGCGCACGCTGCCTTGTCGGTGGCAGGACTTGCGGCGGCACTTGCAGCGATCGCTGCCGAGAGTTCTGTGTCTGCGGATTCGTCAGACGCAGCAAGACAGTCGGCGCTGGCCTCTGCGGCTGCCCTTGTGGCGTCCCAGTGTGCGCAAGTCGCAGAAGCCATGGGAGCGAATAAAGAGCAGCTTAGCAGTGCCATTAAATCGGCCATGATGGGGACGAGTGTGGCTGACATAGTGACACTTGCCGCTGCCGCCACTACGTGTTAGATCAAATTTTTACTTTCTTCCATAAACTAGAAGAAAACGTCCGCTGGAATCACACTGAGACGCTGCTTTCAACTTATTTGTAGCTTTAAGAGGGGCCGCAACATTGAGAGCACGGTTTCGATACAGGAATGCCGAAAATGGCAATGAAGAGGCGGGACTTCCCATTGGGCATAACAAGGGATTGGACCATGATTTCGAGAAAAGAAGAACGATTCTTGCTCAAGGCATGAAGCTTGGAATAGAAATGATGGATGGTGAGTGTTCAATCAAGTTCTCGTAGCGACACAGTCGCTGCAAGCTCTGCTGTATTCGTTCTGAGATCTTGTTTTGCAATTCGCCATCTGAGCAGGAAGATATAAAGCCCGATCGGTGTCAATAATGCTAAACAAGGAATCCAAGGTTTGTGCTGCATAAAAACATTCCGGGTTTTCCGAATACTCGACTTCGGACCATCAACTGTAGGTTGATTCATAATCATAATTCTGATGATCACTGATTGGTTCTACAGGTGATTATCAAGATCGCCAAGCTCAATTTGTTGAAGAACACCACGCAAAGTAAGTTTACTCCATAAATACATACTGGCCTCCCCCTCTTTAACACTAATCGAGCACCATTGATAACTTCCGACTCATGATATCGTCAGGCGTGGTGCTAGACATGCATGTGGAATTGTACGAAGACTCAGAGGAGGCCGAAGACACCGACGCGACATGCTACCTTCTCGTATTATCCACAAACACAGGAACAATTAAGCTTGACTTCTCCAACGACTACAAATGCTACAAGATATGGTCGGCCACGATAACGGAGATGCTAATGGTGTCTGGCTCTCGGAGGAAGTGCGATCTCCGGTTCTGAACATTGCGAGGGAATCGACTCCGCGACGTCACAGGAGACGTTGGATGTATATAGATGCAACTGAACATATGTTTCTAGGCTGATCAGATCTTAAAGCAAATAAAATACATCAAACTGGGTTTACATCAAATTGACCACCCCCCCCGTCGTTGACGGTGTTCTCAATTTGATTTATACGTTCCAACTGCACCTGCACCGCCATTCAATGACCTCACGAAAATGGTCAATGCTCCGGGACCTTCCCAGCAGCTGGTGCCCTTCCTTCCATTCCTGCCAGCCCCCTCATGCTCCAACCTGCAACCGCCCTGATTGTTTCAACCTTGGTGAAAAGGTCACTCCGGGACTCCTGCTTGTCACCACTGTTGTGGCAATCCTTGTGTTCCTCAGCGACCTCGCCCACCTCCTCGTCAGGATGATTGTGAAGCCACGTCTGCCTTGAAGGGACGACTGCAGCAGTTGTTCCACATCCATGATGCCAGGGTGGACCAATCCTTCATCGACAGGCTGCCCGTGTTCACGAGGTGATCTTAGGACAGAAAGAGGACTTCGACTGCACCGTGTGCCTCGAGCCTGAGAATAAGCTTAGGTTGTTGCCTAAGTGCAGCCACGCAGTTCACGTGGAGTGCATCGACACCTTGCTGCTGTCCCACTCAACATGTCCCTTGTGCCGGAGTGACCTGATTCATGACTTCTACCCAGACGGGGGCTCTCCTTATGTTCTGGTTCTGGAGTTGAGAAGCGAGAGCACGAGGGAGATTGACTGCAACAACAGGGACTCCGATTTGAGCATTGGCAGGACGAGTTCCATTGTCAGGTCAGATTTTCAGTTCAATTTCACGAGAGGATCAGAGATGGGCTCTGGCTGATCCCGAGCCGATTCTCTCAGTAAGTCCTGAGAGATCGACAAGGAGGAGGAAGAGGAAGGTTCTGGGTAGGGGGACAAAGTAATGCACGCCAAGCTATGGGAGTTCAGAAACATAGACAGTCGTGGAGTTTGCCGATCGCCGAGTCAGTAGTATTAAAATGATGAATCAGAAGACGAGCCCACGGTCCTTAGTTCCGGAAGCCTTTTCTTTTCTTTGGCATCCGGTAGGTGTCACATGTTACAATATCGGACCGACTCATAAATCGAGCCCAGTATATAAGCTCAGTGGGGTTCCACTTTAAAACCAATTGACTGTAGATGGAGTAGCTCGCTATGCTATATATACTAGGCCGTATTCTTTTCTCTATCCGATGTGGAATTATGTTTGATATATGACAACCCTTTGAACACGTCCCCTCAAACCCAAGCCCACATACGGGCTCACAAGCCGGCACCCTTTTTAGTTGAACCGGACCACACACGACCCACATATGAGCCCATAAGCCGGCACCCTTTTTCGATTGAACCGGACCACACACGGGTACCCTTTTTGGGTTGCACCGTAAACGGGTGAGGGGCCCCATCATCGGTTTTAATGGACTTAACCGGGCTCTGATACAATCGGACCGGCCCATATACCGAGTCCAGCATACAAGCTCAGCAGGGTTCCACTCTAAAACCAATTAGCTGAGGAGTAGCCCTCTAGGCTATATATACTAGGCCGGACTATTTTCTCTATCTGATGTGGGATTTGGTTTGCTATATGACAACCCTTTCAACATCATATAGGTAAAACGCTCATCTACAAATAATCGCCCTTTTATGAGACAACCCAATCTTTATTAGAACTCTAAGATAAAACTCTCAATTATTTAGCCAACCCATTTAGAAGCCTTCTTATAGGGATCGTGACATTTCACTAACCAGTACGACCATTCCTAAAGGTCGTGCACTTAAAGATGTAACGCCTCCTAATACCCTTTAAGGTCACACCCTTTCTCAATAAATGCGCCCCTTACAAGTGTTGTGTTTGCCCATAGACGTCTCTTTATCAAGAGATACGTCTAATCACTCATTGGCCTACTCGTGCCTGTTCATGATCAGGCCCGTTCACGAACTCTCTGCTTTGATTGCCTCCGCCTGTGCTCTCTTCACGAACATTGCTCATGGGACCGTCCATGACCATCCCTTAAGCGTCCGCGTTTGAGTATCCTGGTCACGTTGCACCTCTGTCCATCTTCATTGTCCGAGTACCGACTCGAACGCTTATTTGATTCGTCAAGTGTCCACGAAAGCACTGACGTTTGTCGTTGTCCGTGCGCTCCGACCCATTGACGTCATCGAACAGCCTCACTCAAACATCTGCAGACGACGAGCACGTACCTTCGTCTTGTCCCTGTGAGAGTAGGCAACAAAAGGGTGGTTCCAAGTGACACTTAATGGAGGGTCAAATCAACAATTACAAGTAGTTTGGGCATATGTTTATATCGTGCTTAAACATTTCATGTCGGATTTATTGGAATTAAGGGGGGCTTCATGGCCTTTTCTGTCATCCCATAGGTTCCCTCCGACTCCGGCAACGTTGTTACCAGCGGCACTCGGAGGAAAGCCTGTCGGATGGGAGCAACATGAAAAATGGTAAGATGGCGGGGGGAGATGATGTTGAAAGGGCCCCATGGGTTCATCTAAGTTAACTCAGCATTTGTGTTAGAGAACATGAGACACTAAAGGGGCCTCGAGTTGTGGCAACTGGGCCTAAAATGGTATCAAATTCAATGGCAGATGAGAATACTAATATTAGATACATGCGACAAGATTAATCATCATCATCATCATTGGACTAAACCTGGAAATGATGTCTCTTATTAATGAAGGGACCACCAACTGAGCCCAACCAAATCACGCGAAAATATTTTTGTCTATTAAAAATATCAACATTTTAAGAAATAAAATCGATATTTTAAATGTTAAATTTTTAGGGATATTTTCCGTTCATTAAGAAAACAAACTCATGTGGCAGCAACATGGACATCGTCTGTCATCCCCTCTCTCCCCCACCGCCATCCGGGCACCCCTCCCCACTAATCAATACATCTTTTTGAATGCCTTCCCCCAATCCCCACCAAGAATCCTCCGCCGCGGCTGCCGGCGGAGGCACGCCGTCGTTCACGCGCACCCCCAAGCCCTTCTCCCTCCTCCTCAGGGCTACAATCATGGCCCTCATCACCTGCGTTTTCTTTATCTTTGTTGACACACGATTCGGGCTCTGTCCCAAGTGGGCCAAAATGACAAAGTCCAGAAAGGTGATACTCGAAAAGCCGCTCGAGTACTGGGAAGCGTCTAGCTCGAGAAACAGCTCTCGAGCGCTCGAGAATTGCCGACCTCGAGAGTTGGGGTCAACCATGCTTGAAAGCTTCGCTGAGCTTCGATCTAAGAACATTCTCAAACGCACAACCAAGCCACGATCAAGGGAAAGGATACGTGACAAGATTGGAGGAGATGATTGAGATACGCTGCGCACACTTTCCACAAAATAGGAGGGAGATCATGCACACGGTCCAAGAAGATCTCGAATCTGCTGAGTAACTACAACCAAAAGATCCTGAGCTATAAAAGGATCGCAAAAGACAACAACAAACAACAACGACAAGACACAAACACAGACTCTAAGTCTTTTACCTTTTTGGTTTTACCTTCCCAGGGTGAGCCTCCAGCCCTTGGCATCCTTCCACCGTCAGGATGAGCCTTCGGCCCTTGACGATCAAATCCTGCCTTCGACCCACCACTAGGGTGAGCCTCAGGCCCTTAGTGTTCACACCCGTCGCCACCTTCGTTCCACAAGGTGAATTCCACGAAAGGAGTTCGCCTCAATTGCTTGTCGTCCGTCCCTGACCGTCGTGAAGCGTCACCAGGCCTTTCTTGTTGTTTTCCCTTTCGAGTCATGTCTGTAATTGTAACATTGTAAGCTCGGTATCGTTGTGTTGAATTCCGATATTGTTGTTTACTTGTTATATTTGTATTCATTCACTTCGCGGTGTACAACACTAAACGCTGTAAATTCAGTACTTTTATATTGCGTTTACTTTCTCTTTAACGACGACCACATTTCACTGTAAAATTCGACACGTGTTGCGAGGAATAACTTTTCCCCGCCAACAGTCTTCTTAGGCGTCGCCGCCATCATACTCCTCAACCTCTGTGTTGCAGGCGACCTCCTCCACTGCCCCGGAAGTCTCCCCCCTAATGACGATGACGACCCTCGGCCTACTGTACCATATGCTTGATGATGGGCAATGGTGTAGGAGGTTGGTCGGGTGCGGACACGTCTTCCACAAGGGATGTGTCGACCCATGGCTCGTAAGGGTCGCTGCTTGCCCTTTCTGCAGGAGCAGGGTTAAAGGTATTAAGGAAGGGGGAGGTTGTGGGAGGGATTCGAAGGTTGATGACTTTCAAGGTTTGCTGCGGTTGTGATCACGACTCCATCCCTCCTCATAGTCAGTTCCCGTTGCAGGGATTTAGTTCCTTTTAACTTTTTGTAGTTCTGTGTTAACTTGTTCCAGCTCTTTCGGCTTGCATCCTCTTTTGAGATGATTCCTGTAATGGATTTGCAATATATTAAGCTTGCGGGTGAAATTACAGTTCTCGTTGCAAGAATCGGCCTCCTTAGTTCAATTCGTAAATCCCTCCTGTACGATAAAGAAAATCAACCATTGATCCAGGGTTAGGCAGACCAGTCATTAAAATTGCTTGCGGATTGGATATTGATGAGTGACTTTGCAGAATTCAGGGGGCATGAGAATGGAGTTTTCATTTGCAAATGGGCTCCTAGGATTTGATGAAGTACCCCAATATTAGCTGCTAATTAGGGTAACATGTGATGGTTGATAACTCTATGAAAGTAGAGTTATTTAGGGCAATTTTATACTTAGATTTTGTTAGATTTGTGAAATATTGCGTTCATTACATAATATTCCTGGTTATTTCACATTATTCCCGAGAAATAGATTACTGCCGAGTTTTTTGGTTTATTTCAGGATAAATATGAAGAAAAGAGGACCTCGGCGTAATTATGAAGACTTCGTGCAAAGGGAAGATCTCTGGATGCTCTTGCAAGACCAAAAGCTACGATGGGGAGAAATTAGAAGATTTTCTTTCCTGATTTTTCAGAGATTCTCTAGGTTTATTTGGGGATTATAAAAACATTGTAGTTTGACCTAGAGAAAGGGGGGAGAGGCTGCTGGTAACAAGGAGCCGTCGACAGAGACTTTGGGAGTTTTTCTTTTAGTTTTTTTCTTTATGCCGTTTTCATTGTCTACGATGAATCTGATGTTTTCGATTAATTCGGTTATGAACTAATTTTCTTTGCCTAGGGTTAAGATGGGTCTTGACGATTAGTCAAGGGTCTATCTCTTTTGACACAATTGTATGATTTTGGTTTGATTATTCCTATCCGTTCTTAATGCTTTCTTATTGGCTGATCAACAATTGGACTTGTAATGCCATTAAATTAATTAATGAGCCGTAAAGCCCGATTTCCATCCAAAGCCCATTATCCTGAAAAAAGGCCAAAGCCCGATTTCCATCCAAAGCCCACCGTTCCGGAAAAGGCCAAAGCCCGGCCCTAACAATGCAAGCCCAACAAAGGCCAAGCTCAACCACATTTTTATTTATTTTATTTTATTTCGTTGTTTTATTTTATTTTCAAGATTATCCGTTCCCTAACGGTCTAAACAAACACGGGAGGGATCGTGCGGGGAGGCTAACAAAATTTGCCACGTGGCAGCCTCGGAGTGGACCAAAGGAGGTGCTGGGGAATCTCACCGAGGGCCAACAGAAAGGGGAAGCCGTTGGAGGCAAAAAAAAAAAAAAAAAAGAAAAAAAAGATAAAAAAAGAGGGGGTGAGGAGATGACCTTTTCCCTACACCAACAGGACCTCAGTAGCATTTTTTTTCAAGAGGACGACCGGGTTTTCTTCAAGGACCTCTGCACAAGGTAAGAAAGAAACCTCCACCGGAACCCCTCCCGTCGACGGCCAACCCACGTAAACAGTCAACAACAACCGTGGAGAGACGTACCTCAGCACCAAAATTCTCCCTCTCTCTGTTGCAGAAACGGGAACAAGCTCCCGTTTAGATGACCGATCATCTCCATTCTCCTGCCAACAATGGAGAACCAGCCCAAGCTCCTCGCGGACGAACTTAGCGGCGCGGGGAGCCCACCCTCTGCTTTAATATATGTTCCTTCTGTGCAGGCCTTTCAGATCAGCGTTCACAGCTTCTCCAACGTTTGATGACCGGCTGCACCTCTCACCTGACTGTAGTTTCACCAAACGCGCATTTCCCGGCATCTACAAGCGGCAGTGAACCAGCTTCCCCAACTCCACGGCTATGGCAAGCTCGACCTCCCAAGTCCAGGGCACGACGACCAGCTGCTCCCTAGCGACGACCCACGACAGCAGCCCCCACTCCCCTCGGCGCCTCCCAACAGCTCCATTCTCCAGACGTTGGCTCCCATCTCAATCTCCCGGCGCCCACAAGCCTTTGTTCCGGTGAATCCTCCTCCCCCGACGACCCGCATTCTAGCTCCACGACACTCTAGGACCAGCGGCGAACACCCGAGCTCGACGTCATCCCGACATCACAGTAATAGGCGACCCCAAGGCGTGTCAGCCTCCCTGACGTCCCGCGATGCGGGGACGTCCTCAGAATCAGCGTCTTCCTCGGCGCCCCCGGATTCAGCAGTGACGTGTATCTGGCCCCTCCCCCACAGTCCATCTCCTCCGATCCTGACAGTAACGGCTCCCTCCTCCGGCACTCCCCAGTGACGGTTCCCCGGTGCCAGCTATCCCTCCAGCCGTCCTCACTCCAGCAAACCTGCAAATCCAACATGGAAGTCCTCCCGACGCGCACACGAGTCTCCCATCGTGAGCGTGCGTGCTCGGGAGGTGTGGAGCGGGCCGTTTCCCATCGCGAGCGCCCTTTCTCCCATGAACACTTCCAGGATTCATGTCGATCGAACCCCATTCTCGGTGAGTCACTGCACCAGCTGCTTCCTATTCATTTTGTAGACCCCTTAGACAAATCTAACCTCATTTATTGTTCTTGTTTGCATGAACACACGCTGCGGCATCTTCGAGACATCGTAACCGGAGCTAGCGAGCTCAAAACTATGCGAAATCAGGTCCACTCCCTTCCTACTTCCTCTGTGACTTCGTCAATAGCTTCTGGGACTTGTTAGTGCTGTAAACTGCTCGAACTATCTGCGATTGTTGGGATATACGCATGCTGAAATTGGAATATTGTTCGCTGCCGCATGTTCCTGACGTTTTCCAGCATAACTCCTTGTCCTGTGCATGGATTGATCGGTTTTTTCACTCTTTGGCTTCCTTTCTCGATGGAGAACAACTTCTCTGTTGAAATTTTTTTTCAAACAGACTCGTTTTACCAATGTTTTTCCTCTTCGTATGCTGGAGAATGCAGCTGCCCTGTTCTGCGCATCCGTGGAATGTGCAGCTGCACTCCATCAGGCTTAGTTTCGACTGTACAGCTCGGATTTGCTTAAAGCTACTTGGATTCATTTCCTTTTTGGCTATTCTACAACTTTCGTGCTTTAAGCTTCTCCATTTGCACTTGCTTGATCGAGTTTTGTTTGTTCGAAAAAGGCAGCCTGTTTCTGCGTATGAGTGGAATAACTGCCTCTGTTTTTCGGACATAACTCGAACATCAAAGCTCCGTTTCACCTGAAATTGGTTGGAAGGGATTTATCTTTAAGTTTTATAAAAATTTTATGTTATACACTTTCTTGTTAAACATACAGATCCTGGTCAAATCGCTGTTGGAGTGCAGATAGAACAGATGTGCTATCGCATTTCAGGGCAGATTCATACTAGTATACGAAAAAATTCGTATCTCTTTCATCACGTGCCCAAATTTTACAAAATTAGCGCTTTTGAAACCATATTTGAGCCCTCTACAAATCTTATTCTTTGAGTTTTTGCTTTCGGGATCATCTGGTTAGTCTAAACATTCAGAAAAGACGAAGACTTCTAATGTCTCTTGCCCTTTTACGGCAGCATGAGTATCTTGCGCACCAGATAGCGTAATTTACTCATTTGAGTTCTGAATGGATTAAAATTGAACCGCGAGTTAGATATTTTAATTTATTACAATTTCTGTGTTTTACACTTTTTATTTTGAACAAGTTTAGCCTACAGTCAAACATGGTCAAACTTGATCTGCGATGCTGGCCGATCGAAACACATTCTATTCGAATGTCTAGATTCTCCGCTATGCTGACAGCATACTACAGATCCATTTTTCCTAAAATTTTTCATGCTAAATCATGATTGAGTTATCTAGCATGTGACAAAATTTCATTTTTTTTTTTACGAACGAGTGAAGAGTTATGAAATTTTCTTTTCTCATCATTCTGCTGGTCAAGGATTGCTTATGCAAGAGACTGAATTACATTCTTTGCTTTGTAGAATGAGATCCCACCGTTGGATTCGTTTGAAATTTTATATACTGAATTTCTCATCAAGATACAGATCTATAGGTTTTAATTTTACTTAGATCGGACGATTCTAAGTGAAGTTATGCTCTCATTTCCAAACCTGCGTATGCTGCATTCTCATCTATGCTACAACTGACTTTGCGTGTGCATGATTCACAATTCCACCGTTGGATTTTGCTGATATTTAACAAACATGCTTGTTGTTAACCTGTTTACTTAATGTGTGGTTGGATCTTAAATATTTTGATTTAGTTGAAACTTGTGCTCGTCTCTTTGATTTGAATTGTTGTTTTGGACTTTGAAAATGAAAGTCAACTAACCACTCTTATATTTTCTTCGCATGTACACTGAGCATGCAATTTCGGAAGATCAACTCCAGCCTTTCGAAGATCGACTCGAAGGCGCGTGTATCAAACCGCGCGGTTCTACCCCGGTCTAAAAACCGTGGGCTCGAAGACAAAGCGGCCCCAACCGTCATTTCAGGTATAAAGGGGAAGTGCGGGCTTCCCCGAATTTTACTTTCAATCCACTTGTAACGGGTTGCGGGCCCAAGTGCATAGGCCCGCAATCACCGCCCCTTCCCCGCCCTTTTGATCTAAATACTTGCTTGTGATTGCGCGCGTGATTTAGGCTTTAGGATTTCGTCGCATGTTGATTTTTAACCAAACAAACCTAAATTCGGGTCCAACGCCCGTTAAAACGTCGATAAAAGTCCGGCCCACTCCCGGATCGGGCCCAACACCCGTCAACCAAAAGTTAAACTTTTTTGGACAAATCGCCACCCTTTTCGCATGTGGTAGGATATTAAGGTTAGTAAATAGGAATCCCCGAACCCGAACTCTGATTTTCCGACTTAAATCATACTTTTTAAATCTAAGTCGGTGGCGACTCCGAAGAAAGTTTTCCAAAGCTAAACTAAACTACACTACCCCTTTTTCGGAGCCATTTGGGGTGAGGTGACGGCTACTCGAGCCGCTCCTTGGGCCTTCCTCGAAATTCGCGAGCGAGGCCTTAACGCAGCCTTTCGCTCGCCGCCTCCAGGGAACTGGAGACGGTTGGCGAAACGCCCCGCAGACCCGTTCGCGAATCAAGGGAAGGCCCAACCCGGGGCCCCTTTCCGCAGCGTCCGGCGTTCGAGCCGTAACGCCGACCGGACTGGGCCTCGGGGGAGCGGGCCCGGATCCTCGGGCTTGCCGGAACCGCCGCCGCGCGCCGCTAGGCCGGAAGGGCGCGCGCACATCCCGGATGGCGACTCCGCTGGGGACCTCCGCATGTGGATTCCTACCGAAAACCTTTTCTTACCACATGCGGAGAGGAGTTACTTGGTTTCGCATGTAATTGATTGGCTCGATGCCTTTTGCTTGATCTCCTCTTTGTGTTTGTTTACCGCTTTTTAGGCATTTCTAGGTAAGCCCGAACCCGGGGCTAGGATCTTAGGGGGGTCACCGTTAGGCCCAGCTGTGCTGCTCTTTGCGGTGTGGTTTTGGGTCGGGGCCCCGCCTCCCTTAGTCCGAGGGAGGTCTAGAAACCTCTCCCGAGTCTAGAATTGCTTGCTCACTACAGGTACCAGACGCCGCACGTGCATTTGTCTGTTACTAAGTGCCTGTTACTTGTGCAGGGACAGGTTCAGGTACGTTTTGTATGCGATAATCGTGGCACTAACCCTGTTCGTTTTGCAGAGGTTTGGGTTGGTCACAGGGGGGGTTCCGAATTTCTTTTCTCCCTTCCCTACCTCTTTTTCTTTATGTCATCATACTCATCTACATCCATTTTGCACGAACGCTTGTTAATCAATAATCAATATATCAACACTTTTACATTTGTTAGGTATTCTCATTGTTCCAGTAGGAGAAAACTTGCATGCAAATTCACCTCACGTTGTAATACCCCAAATTATTATTACCCGTTTGACTTTGTCTGGTGAATTTAATTTGCAAAGTTAAAATTTGACCGTAGGATGGAAATAAATAAAACACAAGAAGCGATCTTGACATTCTTTTAATTGCTAGCGGAGCCGTGAACCATTTACAGATTTTCCTGCTAACATTGGTTTCTAGCTCCTTTACAACAGGAAATTAGCGAACAAACTTGAACATTACACAGATCAGACAATACATCGGCATACAACAGAACGGCTGCACTTTGAACTTCATGAAGCCCACCGAGCGCATCAAAGTCAGTCGCCGCTGCAACGGCAGGCCAGCGCTCCCGCAACGACACGCCAGCAACCTGCAGCTAGCCAGCAATAACTGCAGAAAATACAATAACAAAGACAACAACATCAGTTCCAGCAGCTCAGCAGCAGATGCATGTACAACAACATATACAGCAACATACACTAACAAAAGAAGCAGCGGCCGCATCGGTACCCCAACTCGACAGTTTTTGGGCTAGCCAATGCCACACAAACATCAGAATCAGCAGCCGTTAGACTCAACGATCACGGAACGTTCAGATTCAACTTACCTGGCCATCATCCATCTCAGCCCGCCGCTCGTACAAACAGGAGCACAGGTTCAAAATTTACAGAGGACACTACCGTTAGCCTTCATGAACTCTAGCGAAGTCGGCCGAGAGCCCAAGGCGCTCCCAACCTCAAAACAGCCGCCATTCCTGGTCCTCAACAAAATCAACAAATTTCTATTCGCCAGCCTGCACAATCCATGCTGCTGCATAATGTAATGGGACCCCATTATCAACAGACAGTAAAATGGTCCCTACTGCATCTACGACTCCCAACTACAAGACTTGTTAGCTCATTAGCTACCAACCCACTGCAAGACATCCATTCCAGCCCAAACCAAAGAAAGAGGCCAGGCAAAACAATAATCAAACTCAAGAAAACCAAATAAGAAGGCATGGGCAAACCCAAGCCCTCAAAATTCAACCCACAAACACAGCCCGATCCAAGGTGAAAGGCTGACCCAGTCCAAAACAAATAAACCACAGCCCAGCCCAGATTAAAATAAGAATCAAAACTCACCTTTGTTCCCGACAAGATCCTGCCAAATCAGGATCACAACACACCTGGCAGTGAAGCTTCTCCCCTGGAATCATCCGCCATTGTCGGTCCCCTGCCAAAGACGATTCAGCAACGTCCCAAAGTGATTCTATCCCCCTAACGGTTTTAACTTTCCTAATCACAACCAAACCAGAAGCTAACCGAATGGGAGAATCCAGACAGGATTAGAAGAATCGAATAAAAGAAGGGACTAACCAGAAGAGCTTCTGGTCGGGAATGAACAGCAAATAAAAGGCCAACGTCTGGAATCAAAAGGGGGAGGGGGGTTTTGCTCAAACAGTGCACAATCTCACCAATTCCCTGGAGAGAAAGAAGGAGGAGATGGTCGAAGTCATCGACCTTGCTCCCTGTTCTTTCTACGAGGCATCCCCTCACCAACGCTCCCTCAAAAATTGCCTTCTAAAAGCACAGTGTCTGCCCCGATCCTTTCTTTCAAACCCGGCAGCCTTCACCTCCGAAAACTTGTTTTCTCCATTTGCTTTGTTTGTTGAATCTTTTTGGTTCACCTTAGAAACTTCACCACCGTCCCTGTCCTTTCGATCCTAACCAAGGTAAGAGAGGAAGTCAGCCCTCAGGAACCCCCTTGACGACCAATCCAAGCGGAGCACGCAACGGCGACAACAAGGAGGACATCATACCTCTGGCGGCAGCGGACTTCGACTTCACATGGACAAGCCTCAGCTAGTCCCAGCCAATCACGCTTAGACCACGCCAGAGATGAGAGTTCTTCTTCTTCCACCGTGCCGTCACCAAAATCGGCACCAGCCAACACCCTTCCCGGCAGCCAACTGAACCAGCTCCTCCCTCGAATCGACTCGGCGACCAGCGACGAACCAGCGACCTCCTCTTCGTCGTCATCCTCAGCCGGCTCAGCGATCAACGGCGATCATACCTCTCCCGGACGCTCCTGCCCCAAGGTGGCTCCCTGTCTCGGTTTCCCAATACCCACCGTGGCGCGCTCAGCCTCCCTCTTCCTCCAACGCCTTCGAACGGCGGCAACCCGTCTCTCCGGCGCTACCTCGTCCCCGGAGGCAGCCCCACGGCGACCCAGGTTCTTCCCGGCGACCTTCTAGACCAGCGACGTCGGCGAACCTCCTTCCCGACGGACCTCCTTCCCGGCGACCTTCAGTAACCAGCTTCACGGAGTCAACGGCAGCCACCAGTGGTCCCCTGCCCCGAACCCAGCGCTGAAGATCGTCCTCATTCCCCGACGTTCCCAGCGGCAACCCACATCAGCCGCGGTGCTTGCAGCCTCAACATCGAACCCCAAGACCCAGCAGCGGCGGATCCCGTCTCCTCGGCGCTCCCAAGCTTCACGGCGGCAGCCCACTCCCCTCCGGATGCTCTAGGATCTGGTTGCGGCTGACCCATCTTCCGCCGTCCTCAGATCGGGCAACGGCAACTCCATTCCCTGGTCGCGAGCTCAGATGTTCGGAATCCCTTGAGCCCTGCTTATCTTCTATGCAGATCCGGACGGATTCCGACCGTGGCAGCCCTCTGGAGTCTTCATCTTCCACGGCGACGCTTCCGCGGCCTCCTCGGACTCCCTGCTCACGCGATCGTCCCCGACTCCACGGCTGGGTCGCGTAGGAGAAGCTATACTTGGGCGAGCATAAAGAGAAGGGAAGGTAAGTCCTCCGTTCGTTCCCCCTTATTTTTATTTTATTTTATTTTATTTTAATAGTTACACGACTAACTGAGGTGATTACTTAAAATTAAACGTGAGTACGTGCCCTTTTTTATAATTCTTGGTCATCGTACGTATTTTAGGTGTTCTCATTAAATTAACGTGATTTCCTTATAATTTAAGAGTTTTATCTATTTATTCCTTTTCATCGACATGATTTCGTTACGTTTAAGTTCATATGGATGTTTATATACGAATTAACATTTTATCTTGATGTGCACTACTAATCTCTTTCTTCCCTTCGTTTTGCATGTAAAACACGACGAAACTTGGACTCTCGAAGGATCACAATCCGACCCCACCGATTCATACGGTAAGACATGTCTTACTAATTCGATTCGAATTTCATTCAAATTTGATCGATATTAATGGCATGGCATGGCATGGCATTGTTTCTTCCTCTACTTTGCATGTAAACACCGAGGAATTCACTACCAAGGAATATCATCCTCCGACGGCACGGACGATCGACATCAATGGGCTCACAACGCCCCGTAAGTATCTCTCTTATTTCATTAAGTCCTAATTATTCACTTCGATTTAAATTAGGATTTTCTGACCACTCTTATATTTTCTTTGCATGTACACTGAGCATGCAACTTCGAAGGATCAATTCCAAAATTTCGAAGACAAGCTCGAAGGCGCGTGTATCAAACCGCGCGGATCCACCCCGGCCTAAAAACCGCGGGCTTGAAGACAAAGCGGCCCCAATCTTCAAACAAAGGTACAAAGGGGAGGTGCGGGCCTCCCCGAATTTTATTTTCAGCCCACTTGTAACGGATTGCGGGCCCAAGTGTATAGGCCTGCAATCACCGCCCCTTCCCCGCTCTTTTGATCTAAATAATTGCTGGTGATTGCGTGCTTGCTTAGGCTCTAGGATTAATGTCGCATGCTTGTTTTAATCAAACCAACCTAAAGTCGGGTCCAACACCCGTTAAAACGTCGATAAGAGTCCGGCCTACTCCCGGATCGGGCCCAACACCCGTCAATCAAAAACTTCTTTGGACAAATCGCCACCCTTTTCGCATGTGGTAAAATATTAAGGTTAGTAAATAGGAATCCCCGAACCCAGACTCTGATTTTTTCCGACTTAAAATCACAATTTTTTAAACTAAGTCGGTGGCGACTCCGAACGAAATGTTTCCAAAGCTAAACTAAACCCCACTACCCTTTTTTCGGAGCCATTTGGGGTGAGGTGACGGCTACTCGAGCCGCTCCTTGGGCCCTCCCCGAAATTCGCGAGCGAGGCCTTAACGCAGCCTTTCGCTCGCCGCCTCCAGGGAACGGGAGACGGTTGGCGAAACGCCCCGCAGACCCGTTCGCGTATCAAGGGAAGGCCCAACCCGGGGCCCCTTTCCGCAGCGTCCGGCGTTCGAGCCGTAACGCCGACCGGACTGGGCCTCGGGGGAGCGGGCCCGGATCCTCGGGCTTGCCGGAACCGCGTCGCGAGCGCCGCTAGGCCGGAATGGCGCGTGCGTACATCCCGGATGGCGACTCCGCTGGGGATACTCTGCCTGTGGATTCCTACCGAAAACCTTTTTACCACATGCGGAGAGGAGTTATTTGTTTTCGCATGTAATTGATTGGCTCGGTGCCCTTTGTATGATCTCTTTCCTGTGTTTGTTTACCGCTTTATGAGGCATACATAGGTAAGTCCCTATACCCGGGACTAGGATTTTAGGGGGTCACCGTAAGGCACGGCCTCGCTGCTTCCTGCGGCTTGTAGGCTATGGACCGGGACCCGCCTCCCTTAGTCCGAGGGAGGTCTAGAAACCTCCATCCGAGTCTAGAATTGCGTGCCCACTACAGGTTCCAGACGCTGCACGTGCATTTGCGTGTTACTAAGTGACTGCTACTTGTGCAGGGACAGGTGTCAAGTACGCTTTGTCTGCTATAACTGTAAAGCTAACAATGCTCATTTTGCAGTTAGGTCAAGCTTATTACAGCAGGCTCCAAGAAACATCTTTTCTCTTATTACCCTACTTACTATTACCGCTTATTGCATATCATACATTTGGGCAACCACATGAGTGTCTGTCTAATCACAGTTTTCAAATTAACAAATCATTTACAATAATTGTTTCATGACATTATTACATTTCATTTGTAAATGCATACACATATACGAGTGCGATTAAGCAACAATATAAACTTATCATGCATCGATTACACTGTTGCATGATACTAATCCAATCCTTCTTTCTACTTTCTTTTCGAGGTTTAATTCTCCAACATGGCTCCTCGAACGGGACTAGGGATAAGGCATGACATTACAAATCTACAAGCATAAGAATACCAAGGATACCATGGCGGCAACTAAGGTCTAAAGCCGCATATCCAACGACACAAAGGCCAAAGCAATCCTGACAACTGCTAAGGCCCAAAGCAAAACACGAAAACCAAAGATCACCCAACGACTACCAAAGTTCAAAACCGAATCTACAACAATATCAAAACCCCAAGGAGGTTACATTTCAAAAGGCCAATCTCCATCGACATCAAGACTAATGACAAACCAAAGAACTATCCACTGACATGTCACTATCGTGCAACGTCATCCCCCACTAATCAACCACCGCTCCAAGGAAGCAAAAGCAACTCTATTACATCATCAGCTACCACAACTTCGGCACCAACAAGAACGTCCTTCTTAGCTTTTTCGTCGAAGCTATATTCTTTCGCTCATCCCAAACCCCGATCCTCAACATCGGGCGACTCAGACAAGGGCAATCCCTTTTATAACTCAAGCCTTGATTCTCAACATCAGGCAACCTGACCAGGATCGACAAGAGGCAATCCTCCAATTTACATGTCAAGCCCTGATCCTCAACATCAAGTAATCAGACAAGGGGCAAATCCTCTTACATGCATCCCGTCGTCGACTTTCTTCACCATGCCAGCAATACATTTTAGCACAAGGGGCAAACATCAACCTTCTCAATGACATCACGATATCAGGACACCTGCAATCAATCAACCTTCAAATACGATCACTTGACGTTTACAGAGATTCAGCCTCATTGTTTCTTTGATAACAAGAACTGGACGAACGCCAGATCCAAAGCATCCCCATGACAAAAACATGAACAACATGGATCAGATTCTTCAAGAGACGGCAAATACATAGCGTGACCGGCATCAGAAGCTCCCATTTTCGTTACCCGCCTTTCAACAATTCATTACATGTCTGGCGGGGCCACCGATACTCAAACCACCAAGATGAATTGTTTGGGGCAACGCTTGCATAACAGCTTCCCCCTACACCAAAGAACATGCGATCTACCTAACAATGACGCGTACTCGGACCCGGGCGACTCCCATCAAGCTCATCCACGGTACCTAAGCAATCAATCCAGCAGAAATTCAACTACTGATTCTCTGGAGCTCATCCCAAGGAGAAGGCCCACCTCATGAGAGGCTAGTTACCCACCCAGCCCCACCTCAATGGGCAATCAACAATGCACATCCAAGGATAATCGACTTGGCATGCCCTTTCAAGAAAACAACCACATTAACGGAGAAAAACTGCCACAAGCACTCAACGTAGACAATCTTCAATGTTACTACACATGAAAGGGAGTATTCGTTCCATGATCAATACTTCCCTATTTATGAAAATAAGTTACATGAGCTCACTTATATTAGCCCTTGTCGCATGTTGACGAAGGCGTGGGTGGCAGGGTGGTAAAGTTTCGAGCCAAAGCCTTGAAACAATTTTGAACCAAAGCATCAAAATATCCTTCGTTGTCAACAAAACGATAATCTACATGAAAGGGAGTATTCGTTCCTCAACTAATACCTTCTCTGCAGAACAGGTTACACGAGCTTACTTGTTTTGCCCTTCGGTTTGTCTCATAGGTACATGAACATCCTAGGCAGACGACGAAAGCGAGGGCGATAGGGTGGAAACATTTCAAAGTTTCGAAACAGCCTTCGTTGATAAAACAATGATGACGACAACACGAGAACAATCCTATGACAAATCTCCGAGCGATCCTGGGGCAAATCCTTGACCGATCCTGGGGCAAATCTCCGAGTGATCATGGACATATCTCCGAGCGACTCTGGGGCATATCTCCAAGCTATCCTAGGACGAGACTGAGCAATCTTGGATAACTCTCAGTTGACAAAATGACAAATAACATGAAAGGGAGTATATGTTCCTTAACAAATACTTTCTTTACAAAACAAGTTACACGAACTTACTTGTTTTGCCCTTCGGCTTGTCTCATAGGAACATAAACAACCTAGGCAGACGAGAAGATACAACAACATCCTATCATGCCAATCATGACAACTTTCGAATCAAAGCTTCGAAACAACACTCATGATCAACAAGACAACAAATTACATGAAAATACATGAGCGTCTTAAGCAGACAACAAAGACAGACGATGAAGTTTCAAACCAACGCTTCATAACAATTTTCGTCAGCAAACTTCTTTATATCCCCTGGGAGTCAACTGGGGCAAAGAACACTGACAATATACATGAAAAGGGAGAATCATACAAATATTACTCTCTTCATCAAGCTAAGTGAAATTACATGAGCTCATTTCGCTCACGTCCGTTGTCTCGTGGGCAGGTACAAGAACTCCTCACACGTATGGTGCAAAACTCCCATGACAAAGGCGAGGGTGGTAGGGTGGCAAAACTTCAAGCCGAAGTCTTGTCGCAATTTCGTCAGACCTTCGATTCCATCGGACGAAGACGCAATGACGAAAGCATGCAAAAAGGAAGTAACAAAATTCTACTTCACTTTTCTTACAAATGAAGTTACACGAGCAAACTTCATTTTTACTCTAACAGAAACAAGTTACAAGAATTTCCTTGTTTCTAGCCATCTGTTTGATAGATACATGAGCATCCTTACACAACAGACATCAAACAAGAGTAACAATTTCGTCAAGCCTTCGGTTCCGTCGGACGAAGATGCAATGATGAAATCATACAATAAAGGGAAGTATCAAAGCTCCACTTCACCTTTCATATAAATGAAGTTACATGAGCTAATTTCATTTCTACTCTAAAGGCATCAAGGTGCACGAAAACACTTGTTTTCTTGTCATCTGTTTGATAGGTTCATGAGCAACCTTATACAACGGATACAAAACTAGAGTAGCCAGTCCGTCAAACCTTCGATTCCATCGGACGAAGACGCAATGACGAAACCTTACAAAAGGGAAGTACCAAAACCCTACACTACTTCACCTTTCTTATAAATGAAATTACATGAGCAAATTTCATTTCTACTCTAAAAGAATCAAGTTGCACAAAGACACTTGTTTTCTTGTCATCTGTTTGATAGGTACATGAGCAACCTTATACAACGGATACAAAACCAAGATCTTGTAGCAATTTCGTCAAACCTTCGACTCCATCGGACGAAGACGCAATGACGAGAACATACAAAAGGGAAGTACCAAAACTCTACTTCACCTTGCTTGCAAATGAAGTTACACGAGCAAACTTCATTCTTACTCTAACAGAAACAAGTCGCATGAACTCACTTGTTTCTCGCCATCTGTTTGATAGGTACATGAACTTCCTTACACAACAGACGTCAAGCAAGAGTAACCATTTCGTCAAACCTTCGATTCCATCGGACGAAGACGCAAGGACGAAATCATACAAAAGGGAAGTACCAAAACTCTACTTCACCTTTCTTACAAATGAAGTTACACGAGCAAACTTCATTCTTACTCTAACAGAAACAAGTCGCATGAATTAACTTGTTTCTCGCTATCTGTTTGATAGGTACATGAGCTTCCTTACACAACAGACGTCAAGCAAGAGTAACTATTTCGTCAATCCTTTGATTCCTACGGACAAAGATGCAATGATGAAACACATAGAAAAGGGAAGTATCAAAACTCTACTTCACCTCTCATATAAATGAAGTTACATGAGCAAACTTCATTCTTACTTTAAAAGAAACAAGTCACATGAGCTCACTTGTTATCTGTCATTTGCTTGGTGTAGGTACACGAGCATCCTGCATTACAGACAAAGGCGTGGGCGGTTGGGTGGAAAATTTCGAACCAAAGCTTCGAGATTGCCTTTGTCATCACCAAAGATGACCACATCGAAAGGGAGTATCGTCTATACTACTCTCTAACAAAATTTCTCATATTTCCCCAGATGGAGTCCTATCTCCGTTTCCCCAGGTGGAGTCCTGCCTTCATTCGAGCTGGAGTTGATTACATGCATCGCATTCCTCAACTATCATTAAGATGGACATATCCATCTTATCCCCCCAGCGGAAATTTTACTTCACTAACTCCCCAAACAAGAGTCGAAGTACATGAGCTAACTTCGTCCCTGTCCGTTGTCAACTGTGTAGGTACATGGGAATCCACACAGTACGGTACAAACTCCTGGACAATGGCGAGGGTGGTCGGGTGGAAGCCGTTCCAGGTTTAAATCAGAACACGAAAGTGCACAAAAGCACTACGGAGGTTTGAGTATCTAAACCTAGTCATTTCCTAAACATTCGTGTGCTCATTTGCATATAATTTAAAATTATCTTCAATAAAAATGCTTCTGAGCGAGAGTGGAGAAGGCAAGCCTATCCCTAAACACTCACCCAGAAAGATGAGCGCAAACACTGTAAGGATTCATACTCAGGCATTCGGGCGGATAACGAATCCTTTGACAAAAGATGCTCTAAACCGGGATGAAATCGAGCATTTCTTCTCTATCCCAAACACAAAACATCGACCATTGCTAACCCCTTCCGAGCCAAAGTCGAAGTTTCTATATACATTACTCCCACTGAGTCTAAGGACCGCCTCACATTGAGGTTAAAGGAGATCTTGTAGCTAGAAACCGGAAGCGACGGATCGTAGAAACTACACTTCCTCAAAATTCAGGCGAAGAGGCACCATCGACAATTAGGCCTACCAGTTGAATCATTCCCAAAGGTTGAATTCCTCAAAGAGCTTCTCAAGGATACAAGTTCGAAAAGAGGTTGTCAGAAAATAAAGCGGGGCAAATCCCTATGATTCAGTAAAGAAAAAGCAAAATCAGCGCAAAGACCAAAGTCTTCAAAAGCAAAGCGCAAGATAAAAGTCAAAAGAGCAAAAACAAAGCATCGGGACCGACATTGGCGGTCGCAAAAGCAAAGATGCTACCCTTCAAAGACAAAGCTTTCCCCAAAGTGGATTGTTTACACCTACTAGTAAACCAATTATTCATCCCAAACAAAACACACCAGCTGGTGGGCTATCTGAAAGATGGGGAATTTGCTTGAATGGTGGAACCTCTACGATCCAGTAGCTTTCGATGAGGTCCTTAAACTTCTTTCTTCAAACAACTGATTTAAACTTTCACTTTAAAGGCCTTATGCCAAAACCACATGATAACCCGAGCAAAGTCTCCTTCGACCGGTACATGAGCATCCAAGTCAAAGGAATTCTGAGATCCAATTGAAATGGCTTTCAGAAATGAGAGTAAAACACGAGAGAAATCAGAAAACCTTCTCTGCTCTCGCTTCAAAACATACTCTTAAAAAGAAAACAAAATGAAGCATAATGTCCACGTACATTTAGCTGTGTTTATTTTCGTTGTGACTAATGATTTTCTTTATGAGCTTTCAGGGTGCATGTCTACCAAAGACGCTCTCGAAACATAATTTGAGGGATTACTGATATCCTTGCGAGAAAATCTTTCCAGATTCCCTCACAAGGAGGGGCAAACTGTAATACCCCAAATTATTATTACCCGTTTGACTTTGTCTGGTGAATTTAATTTGCAAAGTTAAAATTTGACCGTAGGATGGAAATAAATAAAACACAAGAAGCGATCTTGACATTCTTTTAATTGCTAGCGGAGCCGTGAACCATTTACAGATTTTCCTGCTAACATTGGTTTCTAGCTCCTTTACAACAGGAAATTAGCGAACAAACTTGAACATTACACAGATCAGACAATACATCGGCATACAACAGAACGGCTGCACTTTGAACTTCATGAAGCCCACCGAGCGCATCAAAGTCAGTCGCCGCTGCAACGGCAGGCCAGCGCTCCCGCAACGACACGCCAGCAACCTGCAGCTAGCCAGCAATAACTGCAGAAAATACAATAACAAAGACAACAACATCAGTTCCAGCAGCTCAGCAGCAGATGCATGTACAACAACATATACAGCAACATACACTAACAAAAGAAGCAGCGGCCGCATCGGTACCCCAACTCGACAGTTTTTGGGCTAGCCAATGCCACACAAACATCAGAATCAGCAGCCGTTAGACTCAACGATCACGGAACGTTCAGATTCAACTTACCTGGCCATCATCCATCTCAGCCCGCCGCTCGTACAAACAGGAGCACAGGTTCAAAATTTACAGAGGACACTACCGTTAGCCTTCATGAACTCTAGCGAAGTCGGCCGAGAGCCCAAGGCGCTCCCAACCTCAAAACAGCCGCCATTCCTGGTCCTCAACAAAATCAACAAATTTCTATTCGCCAGCCTGCACAATCCATGCTGCTGCATAATGTAATGGGACCCCATTATCAACAGACAGTAAAATGGTCCCTACTGCATCTACGACTCCCAACTACAAGACTTGTTAGCTCATTAGCTACCAACCCACTGTAAGACATCCATTCCAGCCCAAACCAAAGAAAGAGGCCAGGCAAAACAATAATCAAACTCAAGAAAACCAAATAAAAAGGCATGGGCAAACCCAAGCCCTCAAAATTCAACCCACAAACACAGCCCGATCCAAGGTGAAAGGCTGACCCAGTCCAAAACAAATAACCCACAGCCCAGCCCAGATTAAAATAAGAATCAAAACTCACCTTTGTTCCCGACAAGATCCTGCCAAATCAGGATCACAACACACCTGGCAGTGAAGCTTCTCCCCTGGAATCATCCGCCATTGTCGGTCCCCTGCCAAAGACGATTCAGCAACGTCCCAAAGTGATTCTATCCCCCTAACGGTTTTAACTTTCCTAATCACAACCAAACCAGAAGCTAACCGAATGGGAGAATCCAGACAGGATTAGAAGAATCGAATAAAAGAAGGGACTAACCAAAAGAGCTTCTGGTCGGGAATGAACAGCAAATAAAAGGCCAACGTCTGGAATCAAAAGGGGGAGGGGGGTTTTGCTCAAACAGTGCACAATCTCACCAATTCCCTGGAGAGAAAGAAGGAGGAGATGGTCGAAGTCATCGACCTTGCTCCCTGTTCTTTCTACGAGGCATCCCCTCACCAACGCTCCCTCGAAAATTGCCTTCTAAAAGCACAGTGTCTGCCCCGATCCTTTCTTTCAAACCCGGCAGCCTTCACCTCCGAAAACTTGTTTTCTCCATTTGCTTTGTTTGTTGAATCTTTTTGGTTCACCTTAGAAACTTCACCACCGTCCCTGTCCTTTCGATCCTAACCAAGGTAAGAGAGGAAGTCAGCCCTCAGGAACCCCCTTGACGACCAATCCAAGCGGAGCACGCAACGGCGACAACAAGGAGGACATCATACCTCTGGCGGCAGCGGACTTCGACTTCACATGGACAAGCCTCAGCTAGTCCCAGCCAATCACGCTTAGACCACGCCAGAGATGAGAGTTCTTCTTCTTCCACCGTGCCGTCACCAAAATCGGCACCAGCCAACACCCTTCCCGGCAGCCAACTGAACCAGCTCCTCCCTCGAATCGACTCGGCGACCAGCGACGAACCAGCGACCTCCTCTTCGTCGTCATCCTCAGCCGGCTCAGCGATCAACGGCGATCATACCTCTCCCGGACGCTCCTGCCCCAAGGTGGCTCCCTGTCTCGGTTTCCCAATACCCACCGTGGCGCGCTCAGCCTCCCTCTTCCTCCAACGCCTTCGAACGGCGGCAATCCGTCTCTCCGGCGCTACCTCGTCCCCGGAGGCAGCCCCACGGCGACCCAGGTTCTTCCCGGCGACCTTCTAGACCAGCGACGTCGGCGAACCTCCTTCCCGACGGACCTCCTTCCCGGCGACCTTCAGTAACCAGCTTCACGGAGTCAACGGCAGCCACCAGTGGTCCCCTGCCCCGAACCCAGCGCTGAAGATCGTCCTCATTCCCCGACGTTCCCAGCGGCAACCCACATCAGCCGCGGTGCTTGCAGCCTCAACATCGAACCCCAAGACCCAGCAGCGGCGGATCCCGTCTCCTCGGCGCTCCCAAGCTTCACGGCGGCAGCCCACTCCCCTCCGGATGCTCTAGGATCTGGTTGCGGCTGACCCATCTTCCGCCGTCCTCAGATCGGGCAACGGCAACTCCATTCCCTGGTCGCGAGCTCAGATGTTCGGAATCCCTTGAGCCCTGCTTATCTTCTATGCAGATCCGGACGGATTCCGACCGTGGCAGCCCTCTGGAGTCTTCATCTTCCACGGCGACGCTTCCGCGGCCTCCTCGGACTCCCTGCTCACGCGATCGTCCCCGACTCCACGGCTGGGTCGCGTAGGAGAAGCTATACTTGGGCGAGCATAAAGAGAAGGGAAGGTAAGTCCTCCGTTCGTTCCCCCTTATTTTTATTTTATTTTATTTTATTTTAATAGTTACACGACTAACTGAGGTGATTACTTAAAATTAAACGTGAGTACGTGCCCCTTTTTATAATTCTTGGTCATCGTACGTATTTTAGGTGTTCTCATTTAATTAACGTGATTTCCTTATAATTTAAGAGTTTTATCTATTTATTCCTTTTCATCGACATGATTTCGTTACGTTTAAGTTCATATGGATGTTTATATACGAATTAACATTTTATCTTGATGTGCACTACTAATCTCTTTCTTCCCTTCGTTTTGCATGTAAAACACGACGAAACTTGGACATCTCGAAGGATCACAATCCGACCCCACCGATTCATACGGTAAGACATGTCTTACTAATTCGATTCGAATTTCATTCAAATTTGATCGATATTAATGGCATGGCATGGCATGGCATTGTTTCTTCCTCTACTTTGCATGTAAACACCGAGGAATTCACTACCAAGGAATATCATCCTCCGACGGCACGGACGATCGACATCAATGGGCTCACAACGCCCCGTAAGTATCTCTCTTATTTCATTAAGTCCTAATTATTCACTTCGATTTAAATTAGGATTTTCTGACCACTCTTATATTTTCTTTGCATGTACACTGAGCATGCAACTTCGAAGGATCAATTCCAAAATTTCGAAGACAAGCTCGAAGGCGCGTGTATCAAACCGCGCGGATCCACCCCGGCCTAAAAACCGCGGGCTTGAAGACAAAGCGGCCCCAATCTTCAAACAAAGGTACAAAGGGGAGGTGCGGGCCTCCCCGAATTTTATTTTCAGCCCACTTGTAACGGATTGCGGGCCCAAGTGTATAGGCCTGCAATCACCGCCCCTTCCCCGCTCTTTTGATCTAAATAATTGCTGGTGATTGCGTGCTTGCTTAGGCTCTAGGATTAATGTCGCATGCTTGTTTTAATCAAACCAACCTAAAGTCGGGTCCAACACCCGTTAAAACGTCGATAAGAGTCCGGCCTACTCTCGGATCGGGCCCAACACCCGTCAATCAAAAACTTCTTTGGACAAATCGCCACCCTTTTCGCATGTGGTAAAATATTAAGGTTAGTAAATAGGAATCCCCGAACCCAGACTCTGATTTTTTCCGACTTAAAATCACAATTTTTTAAACTAAGTCGGTGGCGACTCCGAACGAAATGTTTCCAAAGCTAAACTAAACCCCACTACCCTTTTTTCGGAGCCATTTGGGGTGAGGTGACGGCTACTCGAGCCGCTCCTTGGGCCCTCCCCGAAATTCGCGAGCGAGGCCTTAACGCATCCTTTCGCTCGCCGCCTCCAGGGAACGGGAGACGGTTGGCGAAACGCCCCGCAGACCCGTTCGCGTATCAAGGGAAGGCCCAACCCGGGGCCCCTTTCCGCAGCGTCCGGCGTTCGAGCCGTAACGCCGACCGGACTGGGCCTCGGGGGAGCGGGCCCGGATCCTCGGGCTTGCCGGAACCGCGTCGCGAGCGCCGCTAGGCCGGAATGGCGCGTGCGTACACACGTTAGGAGTTGGATTGGATTGTTATTACAACTGAATGACGTCCAAGCATGTAGGTTTATCAAATGGACTCAATCGCACTGCGCTCGGATACTCCATCCTATGACAAACTCCGAGATTGGTTCAAAGTACTCAGACCCTCAGAGCAGGAATTCGTCAAGCTAAAGCTCAAAGGTCTACTCCATCTGATCAGACTCGAAGTCGATTGGTTCATGCTACAGCACCTCATCGCCCGTTGGAATCCGAACACGTACACCTTCCATTTCGGTACCTTGGAGCTCGCACCACTCTACGAGGAATACGGACACCTCTCCGGACTTCCTCATCTCCCAGGAATATCACCGTTGCCTCATTTCGACAAGCCGAAAGAATACATCACCAACTTGCTTCAGATCTCTCCGGCGAACGTGTCCACTTTATTCACGACAGAGGGGCACATCAGCATCAAGGAACTTTGCAAGTATCAACTGACACCGTACGTACCGGAAGGAGGAGACGGCCAAGGTTCAACGCGTGCCTTCATCCTCATGTTCGCAGGAACGGTTCTTTATCCCTATAAAAAGGAATCGATTCACGGACGAGCGGTTTACCTGACAAAGGCCATTCTCAAAGGACAACCCTTCCTCCCTAATCTAGTTGGTGAGATGAACTACAGTCTTACCAAGATAGTGCGGAAAGCAAGAGAAGGAATCCGGAACCATCACTTCTCCTTCAGCCCTCCATTGCTCCAGGCCTGGTTCTACACTCACATTGGCATCACCGGAGAGTCGTTTAGACGGGAACAGTTTCCGGACTTACTCGACCGCATATCAGACCGCGCTCGGCTTCCAACCCGCACATTTGCAGGAGTTAGGGCTCTCTTCCGCTCACTAGAACCAGAGGATTTCTATCAGAAGGCCAAATGCTTCGACGTGGACCTTGCCATTACAAGCTCCCTAGACGGAGATTACATCCCAATCGCTGGGATCACTGGGACATCCTATTACTGTCCAGCGAGGGTGATGCATCAGTTTGGAGGAAGTCCACGAGTTAAACCAACGCCGAGCAAATTATTTGACCCAATCGACTTGGACAGCCAACCACCAAAGGGAGTAGTTCAACGGGTCATGACACATATCGCTCGGGTCTTGGCAAATCTCAAAGAAGAGGAGTACGATCTTTGCATGGAACATCAGGCTGACATCGACGCCCGATCCGCACGATTCCAGAAGAAACGGATAACTCCATGGGATCGCATTTGATAGCGGACATCTCCTCCCAATCCTTGGGCCTGCGAGCTCATCCTATCTTTCGTTTTTATTTTAAAGAACTGTATTGTGAAATGAACCTTTTTGGGATTTTATCTAATGCACTTCTTTTCACTTGGATTGAATTCGTTATAATCACAATCCAATCCTTACATTAGACGTGCAATCATGCATCATGACAAGTCACGCATCCAAAGTATTTCATCGTGTGATATTGATCAAATGTTCCTTTTTCTACAAGGTACCGAACAATTGCTCCTTACAGAAGACGCCAAAAATTTCGTTCCCTTCGAGCGGTGATGGCTGAGGCCTCTGCGGGAGATGAACCTGCACCTACTGCTGGAGTCACCATCGCCATTCCTCCACCCATCGCCGCCGAATTTCTAACACCAGCAGAACCTGCCATGCCTTTCCCAGCATCCGCGTTCCCTCCGTTGCCCCAGACCACACTGGCTGTTGGGCAATCCTTGGACGGAGGAATGCCGCCGATGTACATACCGCCACTCGCCGCCTCGATAGCGCCAGCAATGCAATCCCCTGCTGCTCCATCGACCGCAGCTCCCTTCAATCCTAACATAAACATGCCGGCCCAAGGTGCAAGCAGTTCTTCACTGGGAGATAAGGTGGAGTCTCTTACGGCTGAACTCTCCTCCCTAAAGATAATGATGGCTGAGCTCCTGCAGCGACAATTGGTAGCCACACCTGCTCCTGCCATCTCCCAAAACCCTCACCTTCCTCCTGTCATGGCAGGACCTCAAACACCACCATACCCATACTGTCTTAGCCTAAACACTCCGCCAAACACTTTACCTTCTTATAACCCACCAAACACCCTACCTCCTTACAACCCGGTCATACCCGGATCCGCTACCTCCACAAGCGTAGCATCCTTATATAACCCATACATGCATGGGCCACCTCTCTCCCTTCCTATGCCACAACCATATCTACCTCCATACTACCCTCAGCCAACATCCCAAGGGCCAACTCCCTACCTCCCAATGTCGTTCGGGCAAACTCCCCACACCCAAATGCAAACACCTGGGCCAACTCTTTATCCTCAAACAACCTCTACACCTCCCACCTTCAGAATTCCTCAGCCAATTGCCACCCCTTCAGCTCCATATGTGGAACCTACCTTACCAAGCCCGCGAACCCGCAACGCAGCAATCGTCGATGAATTATTTGGTGAACAACAACAAGCTAGCACCTTCGAGACAAGGCTCGAGGCTAGGATTGCCTCAATGCAGCAGGAGGAGGCTCGCCGCATGGCGAAACTGGAAGAGCGCCTAAACGCTATCCAGGGGTATTGGGCACATAACTGGGAGTACGCCAACTACCAAATCCCTCAAATACAAGTCCCACCAAAGTTCAAAATGCCCGAGTTCGAGAAGTTCCGCGGGAATGGCTGCCCGGAACTACATTTGAAACACTTCTGCCACAAGATGGCTGTGTATCCGGCGGACGACAAATTCCGTATCGCCATGTTTCAAGAAAGCTTGGCAGAGTCAGCATTGCATTGGTACTACACCAAGGATGTTAGCCAATACACGACGTTCAAAGACCTGGCCCTCGATTTCCTCAATTATTACAGCTTTCGCCTACAATCTCGGATCTGTGGAAATTGAGGAGATACCGCGCCGAGGACGTTAAGCAGTTTGCGTACCGGTTCAGGCACATTGCGTCTCAGATCAAACCGGCGCTTACGGAGAGAGAGCTTATCGATGAATTCCTCCAGTTGCTCCCACGTGAATACATGCCCTACATAATCGGGTAGACATTTTCAACCTTCGCTCAGGCAGTCATCAACGTAGACAAACTTGACGGAGTAAATCGAGAAGGGCTAATCCCTTCCCCTTCAGCAAAACCGGCAGTGAAGCCTAGGCCCAAGGAGCTTATCGCAACTGCTGAGCAGAACAGGCAATCGATGAGGGCAACTCCACCCCCGGCTTCGTACGCGCCAAGGACGTATGTTGCAGCCGCGCTTAGGCCTCCAGCACCGGCAGCAACTCGTTTCAGACCCCCCGTTAATATGGCAGGACAACAGCAGCCAAGGCCTGCACAAGTGGAGCGTCCACAACGAAGGCTGGAGGACTTGACTCCAACGCCTGATCCCCTGGATGTAATGTTTGTTCGATTGAGGGACATGGGTTTTATCAAGCCCGTTGAAGCCAAAGCCACCAATCCCTCATCGTTTGGATACAACCCCAAGGCGGTTTGTCAGTACCACTCGGGAGCAATGGGGCATGACACCAAGGATTGCATTGCCTTGAAGTTCAAGATTCAGAATCTGTTAGACGAAGGAGCAATTACATTCTCCGTGCCTGCGACTGCCCCAAATGTTAAGAACAATCCTCTCCCGGAGCATGTAAATTATATTGGGGCAAACTTCTTCTCAGTTTTGGCTGAACATGAAGAGGAAGTGAACATGTATGAATACGACTACGCACAACCAAGGAGCGTCAATGTTATAAGCACCGGTCGTGGTCGAGGTCGAGGTCGCAGCCGAGGTAGGGGAAGAGGTCTTACGTCTCAATCTAGCAGAAGTGTTCAGCCCACTATCTTGCCGGATGGATTTACACTGGTTCCCCATCGGCAGCCAAGGACGCCGTATGTTTACGTTTCGTTGGGATCAGCACAATCTGAAGCGTGTCAGACAGAATCGTCGCCTGTGACGGAACCAAGGATTCCGGTCGTGATGAGACCCACCTGCACGCCCCTCAGCCCAGAAGTTGAGTTAATCACCCGCTCTGGGAGAGTAGTGCCAGCCCTTGAAGCCTCATCCCCGGCTGAACCTTCGAAGCCCAAAGCGCCATCGAACGAATAAATCCGCAAGGTGATTTATACAGTGAAGGGAAGTGACTATGACATAGTTGAGCAGCTCAGAAAACAGCCAGCTCAAATCTCTTTGTTCGACCTTATCCACTCCTCCGACAAGCACAGGGAGATGTTGGAGAAATTTCTAGCCGAGGTGCATGTGCCCGAGCAGGTTGAAGTCGCCGCACTGGATGCATACATGAGTAGCATGTTGGCAAGCAACGTGATTACCTTTTCAGAGGATGATTTACCGGAGCAGGGGCAGGATCATAACAGTGCGCTTTTCATCACGCTCAAATGCCGTGAAACCACCATCTCCAAAGTTCTTATTGATGGCGGTTCAGGAGTTAATATCATTCCGGTGGCTGTAGCCCAAAAACTTGACATCAATATTGGAAAACTCCCACAGTCCAACTTAACCATTCGCGCTTTCGATGGCGCAAAACGTCAGGCTCATGGAGAAGTTACGCTGGAGATTAGAGTTGGACCGACGCTTTTCTCTACTCAGTTCCAAATCCTCGAGACTGCAGGGTCCTTCAACATGCTGCTGGGGCGTCCTTGGATTCATCAAGCCGGGGCAGTTCCCTCGACGCTGCACCATATGGTCAGATTCTCTTCAGATGGCAAGCTCATCACAGTCCGGGGAGAACATTCGATGGAGCTTTGCCATGAGATTGCCAACCGAAGAACCGTCAACAACACAGACCTTGGAGGTGGTCAACATGGTGAGGCGCGATTACAAATCAGATCCCTTGATGACGTGGGGCAACATCAGTGCCGCAAAAGAGTTCCTCAGACATGGATATCAACCAGGCCAAGGATTCGGAATCAGAGGACAAGGGATGATTTATCCGATCACTATTCCAGCTCCTGCAGGGACTAGTGGGCTTGGATTCACGGGCAAAATGCGACGCAATCAAGGCAATCACACTAGCAACAAATCAGGCATCCGTTTCGTACGTTCATCTGCGGCGACAATGGAAGGCGAAATCCTATCAGAGAAGCTGGAGAATGTGAAGATCCGGAGTGACGGAGAAATTGATGGTGAGCGGACGACTGTCGAACATATCAATGTTGTCCAAGTGAATTTAGGGCTTGATCATGGGCGCCGACCTCGCATGAGAGCCCATTTCATACCTACCAGTATTGCCATCCGACAAGCCGGGGCACCGTACTTTCGAGCTCCAATGGTACCAAGGCTGCCCAGCACTCCCCCAAGAACTGAAGTACCGCCTCCGAATAGGCGTGTGGATTCCCCTACTGCGAACGAAGAAGCGGAGGGGAAACAAGATGAGCAGACAGGGACGCAAGAGTCTGAAGAAGAAGTCTATATGATGGAAGTGTCGATCCCGGCCGAGCCAGACATGCCTCTCGACGGGTGAAACTTTCCATCTTTATTTTTCTGCACTTAGAATCAAGAGTAGGTTTCCTTGCTACATTCTGGTCGCGGACTAGCAAGGTTGTCTATATGTAACGCGACCCCTAGGCAATACCTAGGGCGTTTGTGGGATCGGGCCGCTGATGTTCAGGGCGAATCCGATAAAACGATGAGGGACCCGCTGAGTCCTCATCCCACATTATTTTCTTTTGGTCAAAAGCGCATGCCTTATTATGAATTGTTGCATGAAACAATATTCCAAATAACTCATTTGAATACATCACTCTAATTCCTTCTCATTTTCAGGAACGGCGCTTCGGGTACACTCGGGAAAACCTCTGAACAAGACAGAGAAATAATAAATGACCCAAAATCTATAGACGGGTATTACGGTTTAGAGCATGGTCTTCAACGACATGAGGAACCAAAGGACCTTACATTACAAAAACCAGTTTCAATTAACATCGGAACTGAAGATGACCCCAAGGAGTTGTTCATCGGTATAGATTTATCAGATGATGAAGCCAAGGATATTGTTAACCTTCTTAAAGAATTCTCTGATGTGTTTGCTTGGTCATATACAGATATGCCGGGACTAGATCCAGAGATTGTGGAGCACAAGATTCCTACCGACCCGTCTATTCACCCTATAAAGCAGAAGCAACGTCGATACAAGTCTGAATTAGCCCTTGCCATCAAGGAAGAAGTAGATAAACTACTGAAAGTCAACTTTATTGAGGTGGCTACCTATCCACAGTGGGTCGCCAACATAGTCCCTGTCATCAAGAAGAACGGGAAGGTTCGAGTCTGCGTCGATTACCGCGACCTCAACAAAGCAAGTCCCAAGGATGACTTCCCACTTCCACAAATCGACTTACTGGTGGACAACACCGCCGGATTCAACAGGTTCTCTTTCATGGATGGATTCTCTGGTTACAATCAGATTCGCATGGCCGGAGAAGACAAAGAGAAGACAACCTTCACGACACCCTGGGGCACATTCTGCTATCGGGTCATGCCTTTCGGGCTCAAGAACGCTGGGGCAACCTATCAGCGTGCTATGGTGGTCCTTTTTCACGATATGATGCATCGCGAGATTGAAGTCTACGTCGACGACATGATCGCCAAGTCCAAACAAGATGAGAGCCACACTGTCATTCTTCGAAAGTTATTCGAGCGGCTTCGTAAATACAAGCTACGTCTCAACCCCGCCAAATGCGTGTTTGGGGCAACTTCAGGCAAACTCCTCGGTTTCGTCGTCAGCAATAAAGGCATTGAGATTGATCCCGATAAAATCAAAGCAATTCGTGATCTCCCAGCTCCAAAGTCAGTCAAAGAGATCCGCTGCTTCATGGGTCGCGTTAACTACATCGGAAGGTTCATATCCAACCTAGCCGACACATGCAAACCTCTGTTCAAGAAACTGAGGAAAGACGTCAAGTTTGAGTGGGATGATGATTGCAAAATTGCATTTGAGCAAATCAAGACATACTTGACAGAACCACCAGTTCTCATCCCTCCAAAGCCGGGGCATCCTCTCACACTTTATCTCACAGTCAGAGAAGAATCATTTGGGGCCATGCTCGCCCAACAATTGCCGGGTGCCAAGGAACACGCGATCTACTACCTCAGCAAGAAATTTACGGATTGTGAGTCGAGATACACAACTTCCGAGCGTACTTGTTGTGCTCTCATTTGGGTCCTTCACCGACTCCGACAGTATACTCTGCACTATGAGATCCTGTTAGTATCCGAAAATGATCCACTCAAATATCTCTTCGACAAGCCAACACTGATGGGAAGAGTCTCTAAGTGGCAATTACAGCTTGCCGAGTTCGACATTCGATTCCACTCCACGAAGTCAGTGAAAGGGAGAACGATCGCTGACCATATTGCTGAATATCCAGGAACGGATGATTCATCTTTAGAAATCGGATTGCCGGACGAGAACATCCTGCTCATGGAACAGGAATCAAGATGGAAGATGTACTTCGACGGTGCAGTGAATTCCTCAGGATCAGGAATAGAAGCTGTTGTAATCTCCCCAGATGGACAATATTACCCGACAGCGGCCAAAGTCACATTTCCATGCACGAACAATATTGCCGAGTATGAAGCATGCATCCTCGGCCTACTTCGCGCAATCGACATGCGGGTTAAACTCCTGGACGTTCATGGAGATTCGGCACTCATCATCTCCTTGACGAATGGAGCTTGGCGCACTCGAGACCCAAAGCTCACTCCATATCAGGATTATCTACAAACGCTAATCCGACAACTCACTGACATTGAATTCAACTACCTCCCACGAACTGATAACCGATTTGCTGATGCTCTTGCAGTGCTCGCATCGATGATTCCGTTAGCTGGAGAAATGAACATCGAGCCTCTACGCATCAATATCGCTGATGATCCGAGCTGCATGCACGTTGAACAAAGTCAACCAGAAGATGCTCTACCTTGGTTCACGGACATCAAGAATTATTTACAATCAGGAGGATTTCCCCAAAATAGCACAGGGAAAGAATGCAAATTCATACGGAGGATAACAAAAAGCTATTTCCTGGACGGGGATACATTGTACAAGAAATCCTTCACGACGGCCCTCATGAGATGCGTCACCAAGCAAGAAGCTGATGCTCTTATTGTCGAAGTACATGAAGGGATTTGCGGACCACACATGAATGGATACGCTCTCGCCCAGAAGATAATGCGACAAGGGTACTATTGGCTCACAATGGAAGCCGATTGCATCAAATACGTCAAAGCGTGTCACACGTGTCAAATTTATAGCGACAAGGTACATGTGCCTCCAACAAGACTCTACCCGCTATTTGAGCCATGGCCATTCTCAATGTGGGGCATGGACGTAATCGGGCCAATCAATCCCAAAGCGTCAAACGGACACCGATTCTTGCTGGTCGCAATCGATTACTTCACCAAATGGATTGAAGCCCAATCCTTCAAAGAAGTTACAGCAAACAATGTCGTACGTTTCACGAGGGCGAACATCATCGCCAGATATGGAGTTCCGGAGCTATTGGTCACAGACAATGGTTCAAACTTCAACAGTAAACTGATGGGATCCTTATGCGAAGAATTCCGGATCAAACATCTCAACTCTTCACCATATCGTCCACAAATGAACGGCGCAGTCGAAGCCGCCAACAAGAACATGAAGAAGATTCTTCAGAAAACAGCAATTACCTATCGCGACTGGCACGAGAAGCTCCCTTTTGCGTTACTCGCCTACAGAACGACAATGCGCACTTCAACTGGGGCAACCCCCTTCGAGCTTGTCTATGGCACTCAAGCAGTTATTCCAGCAGAAGTCAAATTACCGACTCTCAGGGTATCATCCCAAAGCAACATGACAGAAGAAGAGAAGGTCGACCATCAACTCGCCCACCTCGACTTCATTGATGAGAAACGACTTGCTGCAGCTCACCACATGCAATGCTATCAACAACGCATGTCTAGAGCATTCAACAAAAAGGTCAAGCCGATCAGATACAGACCAGGTGACCTCGTTCTTAAAAGAATCCTACCAAATGTCAAGGATCCACGAGGGAAGTTCGCTCCAAACTACGAAGGACCATTCGTCGTTAAGCACGCCTTCTCAGGAGGAGCAACCATCTTAACAAAGATGGACGGAGGAGACCTGCCACAAGCAATCAACGCAGATGCTCTCCGACGATACTACACCTAAGCAGCGTCAAAGCCAAGAACTCCAAAGCAACATATCCCCAGGGAGTCGATTAGAGCAAAGATGCTAGCAAATGAAAAGGGAGAATTATACAAACAACACTCTCGTTATCAAGAGTTAAATGAAATTACATGAGCTTATTTCGTTTACGTCCTTTGTCTCGTGGGCAGGTACAAGAGCTCCTCACACAAATGGCACAAAACTCCTATGACAAAGGCGAGGGCGGTAGGGCGGAAAAGCTTCAAGCCAAAGTCCAGCAGCAATTTCGTCAAACCTTCGATTCCATCGGACGAAGACGCAATGACGAAATCATATAAGAGGGAAGTACCAAAACTCTACTTCACCTTTCTTACAAATGAAGTTACACGAGCAAACTTCATTCTTACTCTAACAGGAACAAGTCGCATAAACTCCCTTGTTTCTCGTCATCTATTTGATAGGTACATGAGCTTCCTTACACAACAGACGTCAAGCAAAAGTAACTATCTCGTCAATCCTTTGATTCCTACGGACAAAGATGCAATGACGAAATACATAGAAAAGGGAAGTATCAAAACTCTACTTCGCCTTTCGTATAAATGGAGTTGCATGAACAAACTTCATTCTTACTTTAAAAGAAAATAAGTTACATGAGCTCACTTGTTGTCTGTCCTTTGCTTAGTGTAGGTACATGAGCATCCTACATTTTGGACAAAGGCGCGGGCGGTTGGGTGGAAAATTTCGAACCAAAGCTTCGAAATTGCCTTTGTCGTCACCCAAAGATGACCATACCAAAAGGGAGTATCATCTGCATTGCCCTCTAACAAAATTTCTCATATTTCCCCAGGTGGAGTCGTATCTCCGTTTCCCCAGCTGGAGTCCTGCCTTCATTCAAGCTAATTACATGCATTGCATTCCTCGATTATCATTGAGATGGACATATCCATCTCATCTCCCCAGCGGAATTTTACTTCATTAACTGCCCAAGCAAGAGTCGAAGTACATGAACTAACTTCGTCTCTGTCCGTTGTCAACTGTGTAGGTACATGGACATTCACACAGTACGGTACACTCCTAGGCAACGGCGTGGGTGGTCGGGTGGAAGCCGTTTGATCCTAATCTCAAAGAACATGACTGGGGCATGAAAGTGCAAACACTCTACCCTCGAAAGTGCACAAGAGCACTACAGAGGTTTGAGTATCTAAACCCATTCATTTTTTAAACATTCGTGTGCTCATTTGCATATAATTTAAAATTATCTTCAATAAAAAATGCTTCTGAGAGAGAATGGAGAAGGCAAACCTATTCCTAAACACTTTCCCAGGGTGATGAGCGCAAACACTGTAAGGATTCATACACGAGTCTTCAAGCGGATAACGAATCCTTTGACAAAAGATGCTCTAAACCGGGATGAAATCGAGCATTTCTTCTCTATCCCAAACACGAAACATCGCCCATTGCTAGCCCCTTTCGAGCCAAAATTGAAGTTTTCGTACACACTACACCCAAGAAGTTTAAGGACCGCCTCACATCGAGGATTAAAGGGAGATCTTGTAGCTAGAAACCGGAAGCAACAGATTGTAGAGACTACACTTCCTTAAGATTCAAGCAAAGAGGTATCATCGACAGTTAAGCCCACCAGTTGAGTCGTTCCCAAGGGCCGAACTCCTCAAAGAACTTCTCAAAAAAGACACATATACCAAAGGAAAATATTAGAAAGCAAAACGGGGCAAACCCCCGTAATTCAGAAAAGAAAGAATTAGCGCAAAGACCAAAGGTCTGCAAAAGAAAGCGCAAAATAAAAATCAAAAGAGCAAAATAAAGCATCAGGGCCGACATTGATGGTCGCAAAAGCAAAGGTGCCACCCTTCAAAGACAAAGCTTTCCCCAAAGTGGATTTTTTCATACCAATTATTCATCCCCCAACAAAACACGTCAGCTGGTGAGCTGCCTGAAAGATGAAGAATTTGCTTGAATGGTGAAATCTCTACGATCCAGTAGCTTTCGAGGAGGTCCTTAAACTTTTTCTTTCAAAAGATGAATTTAAACCTTCAATATAAAGGCCTTAAGCCAAAACCGTATTACAACCTAGGCAAAGACTCCTTTGACCGGTACATGAGCATCCAAGTCAAGGGACTTCTAGAATCCAACGGAGATGGCTTTCAGAAATGCGAGTAGGATACGAGAGAGGTCAGAAGCCCTTCTTTAATCTCGCTCTAAAGCAATTTTAACAAATCCCATATAATAACGTAATAAATAAAGATGTACATGGATGTCGTAATCATACATGCTTGATTACTCTTTGCTTCATAAGTCATTGTCATGGCTAATGGTTTTTCTTGGTGAGCTTTCAGGATACATGTTGGTCAAAAACAACTCCGAAACTTAATTTAAGGCATTTATTATATCCTTGTGAGAAAATCTTTTCAAAATTCTCTCACAAGGAGGGGCAAACTGTAATGCCATTAAATTAATTAATGAGCCGTAAAGCCCGATTTCCATCCAAAGCCCATTATCCTGAAAAAAGGCCAAAGCCCGATTTCCATCCAAAGCCCACCGTTCCGGAAAAGACCAAAGCCCGGCCCTAATAATGCAAGCCCAACAAAGGCCAAGCTCAACCACATTTTTATTTATTTTATTTTATTTCGTTGTTTTATTTTATTTTCAAGATTATCCGTTCCCTAACGGTCTAAACAAACACGGGAGGGATCGTGCAGGGAGGCTAACAAAATTTGCCACGTGGCAGCCTCGGAGTGGACCAAAGGAGGTGCTGGGGAATCTCACCGAGGGCCAACAGAAAGGGGAAGCCGTTGGAGGCAAAAAAAAAAAATAAGAAAAAAAAGATAAAAAAAGAGGGGGGTGAGGAGAGGACCTTTTCCCTACACCAACATGACCTCAGTAGCATTTTTTTTCAAGAGGACGACCGGGTTTTCTTCAAGGACCTCTGCACAAGGTAAGAAAGAAACCTCCACAGGAACCCCTCCCGTCGACGGCCAACCCACGTAAACAGTCAACAACAACCGTGGAGAGACGTACCTCAGCACCAATTTTCTCCCTCTCTCTGTTGCAGAAACGGGAACAAGCTCCCGTTTAGATGACCGATCATCTCCATTCTTCTGCCAACAATGGAGAACCAGCCCAAGCTCCTCGCGGACGCACTTAGCGGCGCGGGGAGCCCACCCTCTGCTTTAATATATTTTCCTTATGTGCAGGCCTTTCAGATCAGCGTTCACAGCTTCTCCAACGTTTGATGACCGGCTGCACCTCTCACCTGACTGTAGTTTCACCAAACGCGCATTTCTCGGCATCTACAAGCGGCAGTGAACCAGCTTCCCCAACTCCACGGCTATGGCAAGCTCGACCTCCCAAGTCCAGGGCACGACGACCAGCTGCTCCCTAGCGACGACCCACGACAGCAGCCCCTACTCCCCTCGGCGCCTCCCAACAGCTCCATTCTCCAGACGTTGGCTCCCATCTCAATCTCCCGGCGCCCACAAGCCTTTGTCCCGGTGAATCCTCCTCCCCCGGCGACCCGCATTCTAGCTCCACGACACTCTAGGACCAGCGGCGCACACCCGAGCTCGACGTCATCCCGACATCACAGTAATAGGCGATCCCAAGGCGTGTCAGCCTCCCTGACGTCCCGTGATGCGGGGACGTCCTCAGAATCAGCGTCTTCCTCGGCGCCCCCGGATTCAGCAGTGACGTGTATCTGGCCCCTCCCCCACAGTCCATCTCCTCCGATCCTGACAGTAACGGCTCCCTCCTCCGGCACTCCCCAGTGACGGTTCCCCGGTGCCAGCTATCCCTCCACCCGTCCTCACTCCAGCAAACCTGCAAATCCAGCATGGAAGTCCTCCCGACGCGCACACGAGTCTCCCATCGTGAGCGTGCGTGCTCGGGAGGTGTGGAGCGGGCTGTTTCCCATCGCGAGCGCCCTTTCTCTCATGAACACTTCCAGGATTCATGTCGATCGAACCCCATTCTCGGTGAGTCACTGCACCAGCTGCTTCCTATTCATTTTGTAGACCCCTTAGACAAATCTAACCTCATTTATTGTTCTTGTTTGCATGAACACACGCTGCGGCATCTTCGAGACATCGTAACCGGAGCTAGCGAGCTCAAAACTATGCGAAATCAGGTCCACTCCCTTCCTACTTCCTCTGTGACTTCGTCAATAGCTTCTGGGACTTGTTAGTGCTGTAAACTGCTCGAACTATCTGCGATTGTTGGGATATACGCATGCTGAAATTGGAATATTGTTCGCTGCCGCATGTTCCTGACGTTTTCCAGCATAACTCCTTGTCCTGTGCATGGATTGATCTGTTTTTTCACTCCTTGGCTTCCTTTCTCGATGGAGAACAACTTCTCTGTTGAAATTTTTTTCAAACAGACTCGTTTTACCAATGTTTTTCCTCTTCGTATGCTGGAGAATGCAGCTGCCCTGTTCTGCGCATCCGTGGAATGTGCAGCTGCACTCCATCAGGCTTAGTTTCGACTGTACAGCTCGGATTTGCTTAAAGCTACTTGGATTCATTTCCTTTTTGGCTATTCTACAACTTTCGTGCTTTAAGCTTCTCCATTTGACACTTGCTTGATTGAGTTTTGTTTGTTCGAAAAAGGCAGCCTGTTTCTGCGTATGAGTGGAATAACTGCCTCTGTTTTTCGGACATAACTCGAACATCAAAGCTCCGTTTCACCTGAAATTGGTTGGAAGGGATTTATCTTTAAGTTTTCTAAAACTTTTATGTTATACACTTCCTTGTTAAACATACAGATCCTGGTCAAATCGCTGTTGGAGTGCAGATAGAACAGATGTGCTATCGCATTTCAGGGCAGATTCATACTAGTATACGAAAAAAATCGTATCTCTTTCATCACGTGCCCAAATTTTACAAAATTAGCGCTTTTGAAACCATATTTGAGCCCTCTACAAATCTTATTCTTTGAGTTTTTGCTTTCGGGATCATCTGGTTAGTCTAAACATTCAGAAAAGACGAAGACTTCTAATGTCTCTTGCCCTTTTGCGGCAGCATGAGTATCTTGCGCACCAGATAGCGTAATTTACTCATTTGAGTTCTGAATGGATTAAAATTGAACCGCGAGTTAGATATTTTAATTTATTACAATTTCTGTGTTTTACACTTTTTATTTTGAACAAGTTTAGCCTACAGTCAAACATGGTCAAACTTGATCTGCGATGCTGGCCGATGGAAACACATTCTATTCGAATGTCTAGATTCTCCGCTATGCTGACAGCATACTACAGATCCATTTTTCCTAAAATTTTTCATGCTAAATCATGATTGAGTTATCTAGCATGTGACAAAATTTCATTTTTTTTTGACGAACGAGTGAAGAGTTATGAAATTTTCTTTTCTCATCATTCTGCTGGTCAAGGATTGCTTATGCAAGAGACTGAATTACATTCTTTGCTTTGTAGAATGAGATCCCACCGTTGGATTCGTTTGAAATTTTATATGCTGAATTTCTCATCAAGATACAGATCTATAGGTTTTAATTTTACTTAGATCGGACGATTCTAAGTGAAGTTATGCTCTTATTTCCAAACCTGCGTATGCTGCATTCTCATCTATGCTACAACTGACTTTGAGTGTACATGATTCACAATTCCACCGTTGGATTTTGCTGATATTTAACAAACATGCTTGTTGTTAACCTGTTTACTTAATGTGTGGTTGGATCTTAAATATTTTGATTTAGTTGAAACTTGTGCTCGTCTCTTTGATTTCGAATTGTTGTTTTGGACTTTGAAAATGAAAGTCAACTAACCACTCTTATATTTTCTTCGCATGTACACTGAGCATGCAATTTCGGAAGATCAACTCCAGCCTTTCGAAGATCGACTCGAAGGCGCGTGTATCAAACCGCGCGGTTCTACCCCGGTCTAAAAACCGTGGGCTCGAAGACAAAGCGGCCCCAACCGTCATTTCAGGTATAAAGGGGAAGTGCGGGCTTCCCCGAATTTTACTTTCAATCCACTTGTAACGGGTTGCGGGCCCAAGTGCATAGGCCCGCAATCACTGCCCCTTCCCCGCCCTTTTGATCTAAATACTTGCTTGTGATTGCGCGCGTGATTTAGGCTTTAGGATTTCGTCGCATGTTGATTTTTAACCAAACAAACCTAAATTCGGGTCCAACGCCCGTTAAAACGTCGATAAAAGTCCGGCCCACTCCCGGATCGGGCCCAACACCCGTCAACCAAAAGTTAAACTTTTTTGGACAAATCGCCACCCTTTTCGCATGTGGTAGGATATTAAGGTTAGTAAATAGGAATCCCCAAACCCGAACTCTGATTTTCCGACTTAATTCATACTTTTTAAATCTAAGTCGGTGGCGACTCCGAAGAAAGTTTTTCAAAGCTAAACTAAACTACACTACCCCTTTTTCGGAGCCATTTGGGGTGAGGTGACGGCTACTCGAGCCGCTCCTTGGGCCTTAACGCAGCATTTCGCTCGCCGCCTCCAGGGAACTGGAGACGGTTGGCGAAACGCCCCGCAGACCCGTTCGCGAATCAAGGGAAGGCCCAACCCGGGGCCCCTTTCCGCAGCGTCCGCCGTTCGAGCCGTAACGCCGACCGGACTGGGCCTCGGGAGAGCGGGCCCGGATCCTCGGGCTTGCCGGAACCGCCGCCGCGCGCCGCTAGGCCGGAATGGCGCGCGCACAGGACTGAATAGTGAATTTAGGTGAACTCGAAAGGGGAATCCTAGATTAAGCACAGGAAGAGGAATAACCTAGGTTAAACTTGGTCGGAAGACAGGTTTATTAACGAGCGGGATAGGAATATACCCAATCGTCCTAGGTAATCGAACTGGAATTGATTCTTAAGGGGCACTCGATAGTTAATCTATCTGGGAATAGAGTGATTACTATTTACAGAGTTGTACGTTCTTATGACATCGGGAGGGGCGTAGGAAGATAACCGAATTCCAGATTATCAACAGATCATCTTAAGCGTGTTGATTGAGATAAGACTTGCGATTAATTGTCCGGTGAAATCGTCGCCCTAGGTGCTTTTCTCATCTGAATTTTAATTCAATTTACTTACTCGTTTTCTTTAGCTTTACATTTAGTTTGATTAATTCTCAACTCGCTTAGTTGGATAATAGAGATTGAAGGTATTTTAATAATTGGGAGAAGTTTAGATCAGTCCTCGTGGGAACGATATCTTACTTACACTTTATTACTTGTACGATCGCGTGCACTTGCGTGGTGAATACGTTTTCGACGTGACAATGGTCATTTTGCTGCATGATATGCCTGAAAGATTGTCAAGAGGAGAAGGCGGACCTGCTATTCATTATGCAGGATTAAAATAGTGTGGGTTAAGGATCCTCAGCTGTTGATACCTAATGATCCTGTGAGAAGCCAAGAGTTGGGGAATCTGGTGCTTTAATGATCCTCAGTTGTTGATACCTAAATCTGTGAGAAGCCAAAAGCTGGTTCCTTTGAGTTGCTGCATATTTCAACCTTCTTTTCCTTGGATGATAGGGTTGAATTTGCTATGGGTGACTGAATTTGAAAGGTAACCAAAACAACTCTGCAATGTGTGTGCTGCCTCCGTCCCGCGTGCTAGGTTTTGGATTCGAAGATATACAACACTGGGCGAGTTTGGTTTCTTCTTATTTTCCGACCACCGTAGTAGATCTTCTGGGGGAGGAAGTGCACTGGGAAGCGGCTTCGCTATTGGGTTGATTCTCTCCACTATCCTTCTCACCCTCTGTTAATGAGATAAAATTCTGCAGATTAAAGTTTCTGTGTTAACTTGATTCATAAGAGGGCTTCTAAACTATCAATATTACACGGGTATATACATAGGGCATCTAAGACTGTCACCGGAGATGCTTATCCGGATAACATTCATCATCTTCTCGGACACCTACCTTTATAATCTTACTATGGTAAGTGTCACAGGGGTAATTTCGCTCTATCAAGTAAACCACCCTGTGGGCGTCGTGTCTCGCCCTCGAGCACGACCAGCCACCCAAAACACACAACTTAGCGGAAACCTTTCGTTTATCTCACGTTCCCTTTCAAGTAAACCCAACCCTTTATTAGAACAAAGAATGTGCAGCTCTCAATTACATAGCCTCGCCCTTTTACAAGCCTTCTTATAGGGGTTCGTGGCTGTTCACAATACAATACAATATTAAACGAATAGGTGCATGGCTTCAGGGGGTGCCCAACGCAATCGCCCCTTAGCCACCCCTTGGGTCCCCCCTTTTCGGAAGGGGCCCCCCTTCCTAATAGTCGCCCTTTTCAAGGGGTGGACGTTGTCCTCTCAAAGGATACGTCTGTCCGTGGACGCCCCTTCACCAACGGATGCGCCCAAACACTCTTTCGGTCTCTCGTACCTTTGCGACCAAGACTATCCACGTTCGTGCCTCTTCACGAACACTATGCTCATTAGACTGCCCACGAGCATCCCCTCAAGCCTCCGCGCCTGAGTATTCTAGTCACGTTGCGCCTCGTGCCAGCATCATCGTTCAGGCACCGACTCGAACCACACTTGATCCGTCAAGTGTCAACAAACGCATCTACGTTCGCTGTTGTCCATGCGCTCCGACCCATGGACGCCGCCCAAGCAGCCTCGCTCAAGCTTCTGTAGACGACGGGCTCCGATCCTCGTCTTGCACCTGTGACAAACCACCCGCACCAGAAAGAGCCGACGCCCTCATCCCCTTCCAAGGAACGCCTTCTCTATGTCCTTGTCCTTCTGCGGGCGTCCTTCGTCACGACACGCAGCCCTCCTGCTACTCACGCAACTATCTCTCGGCTGCATGGCCAACTCTCTTTCGACCGTCGTATCATTCCTCGCTTGGATCACACCTACGATCTGTCATGGTGCAAGTCGAGATTGTTTAGGGGTACCTTTCTCGATCGCAGCACCAATGTTCGGCCCCTCTCTATTCGGACACTCTCTTGCCCTATGAGGACAGCCACAAAGAAAACAGCCCACACGAGCCTTAGGATCCGTTCTTTGCTTGTCCCACATTCTGCCCCTGGTCTGATTCCCTTGGTCGTCGCCGTCGCCTCGCTCCGGCCTCGCACGACCTATATGCCTGCCATTATGCTCATCGACGCGTGACCCATTCTCGCTAGTCACGTACCATTCTCTTTTCTCGCTGCCCCCTCCCATCCGGAGATCAACCAGAGCATCCGCAACCGCAATCGCTGAGAGCAGGTCTTGTACGCCCCGCCGCCTCAGTTCTAACTGTGCCCACGGTTGAAGTCCGTCAAGGAAATTGAACAATCTGTCCGCCTCGGACATGTCTGCAATCTCCAGCATCAACGACGTGAAGTTATTCACATATTCCCTCACGGTGCCGGTTTGCTTGAGGCTCTTCAGCGCCTCCCTCGCAACCCAACTCGAATTGCAAGGCTGGAATTGGTCCGCCAATTCCTTCTTGAGAGTTGCCCAAGTATCGATCGGTAGACAACCTGCACTCAAGTCATCCGACACTCTCGTCCGCCACCACAGCTTTGCATCCCCTATAAGATACATCGCCGCTATCGACACCTTCTAGTTCTCGGGCACCCTGTCGCTATGAAGTATTGCTCCACATCCCACAAGAAATTCTGCAACACTTTCGCATCGCGATACCCGTTAAAAGATTGAGGCTCGGGAATCCTTACCCATGAGCGTACCTCTCCACCAACAGTAGAAGAAGCCACCGCTCGCTTGAGGATCGCTATCTCATCCTCCAAGTTCTCGTGTTGGCTACACAACCTGTCAACCACCACACTCAACGAGTTGAGCGTGGTCTCAAGCTGTCCCATACCGGCCATCAACTAATCCAACCATCCCATTCCGGTCACCAACTCGTCCATCCTCGTAAAGATTGGGGTAGAATCCCCAGTCGAAGACTCGCCAATCAACCTTTGCAATCGGCCAAATCTTTCAGTGATCGGCAAAACCATCACCCACACAAACCTGGCTCTGATACCAACTGTCAGAGGGGTAATTTCGCTCTATCAAGTAAACCACCCTGTGGGCGTCGTGTCTCGCCCTCGAGCACGACTAGCCACCCAAAACACACAACTCAGCGGAAGCCTTTCGTTTATCTCACGTTCCCTTTCAAGTAAACCCAACCCTTTATTAGAACAAAGAATGTACAACTCTCAATTACATAGCATCGTCCATAGGGATTCGTGACTGTTCACAATACAATACAACATTACACGAAGAGGTGCATGGCTTCAGGGGGTGCCCAACGCAACCGCCCCTTAGCCACCCCTTGGGTCCCCCCTTTTCAGAAGGGGCCCCCTTCCTAATAGTCGCCCTCTTCAAGGGGTGGACGTTATCCTCTCAAAAGACACGTCAGTCCGTGGATGCCCCTTCACCAACGGCTGCGCCCAAACACTCTTTAGGTCTCTCGTACCTTTGCGACCAAGACCATCCACGTTCGTGCCTCTTCACGAACACTATGCTCATGAGACCGCCCACGAGCATCCCCTCAAGCCTCAATGCCTGAGTATTCTGGTCACGTTGCGCCTCGTGCCAGCATCATCGTCCGAGCACCGACTCGAACCACACTTGATCCGTCAAGTGTCAACGAACGCACCTACGCTCGCTGTTGTCCATGCACTCCGACCCATGGATGCCGCCCAAGTAGCCTCGCTCAAGCTTCTTTAGACGACAGGCTCTGACCCTCAATGGGATAATGGTCATGAATGTCGGATCATTCTCGTTTCGTCTGACTTCTCAATAATCAATACAATACTTTCCTGCTATGATGTACACAAATCATGAGAAAGAATTACGTGAAAATATTACAAAGAAGGGAAACTATCAAGTCCTAAATTCCCCCCACCCAACCAAAAGATGGAACGAACCTCATTCCAAAACACTACTGCTCCCCTACAGCTGCAACTCCCGTTCATCGTCGTCTTCATCTCTATTCCTGGAATTACTGTAGGTGTTCCCGGTGTAGGAACCAAACCACTTCAACGACCGAAACTTTCTCTAACTTTATTGAACAAACTCTAAAGTAAAGTGTTACATCTGAGGACAAGCCCTATTTATAGGGGTAAAAATAATCTAAAGAAATCAAATAAAATCTCAACAAAATCTTAAATAAGAGATACTATATCTCCTATAAAATCTTTAAAATATTTCCTAAGATACTACCTAAGATATTTCCTAAGATTTTCATATTATGCTTGATCCAATCACCAACAAACTCCTCCTTGGATCAAGAGCTGATAGACACGCCAATCTTCTCTCAAATCAATCATTCTCAAAAATCTCCATCAGTTTCTACTTCAGCTTCTGTACGAGCTTCTGATCATTTATTGTAACCAAAAGATAATCCACGTACAACGAAATCATAATCACACTCAGATCAGCCTTCCTAACATACAAAGTGTGTTCACTTCAACTTCTTACAAAGCCCAACTCATTCAAATAATCATCAATTTTCTTGTACCAAGCTGTAGGAGGTTGCTTTAATCCATACAGTTCCTTCTTCAACCTATACACCTTCTGTTCAGGTTCTACAACACAGGAACCTTCTAGCTGCTTTACAGAAATCTCCTCTTGCATTGCAACTAAAAACTTTCTGTCCTCCTTTGCATTCTAAAAAATAGCAGGTTCTAATACTGCTACATTGCATCGTTCATAGATTTCCGTAAATGATCTCGTACCTCTTACAGGTAGATCAATCTGCTCTTCAGAATTGAGTTGTTCCTCAATGTTCTGTTTCTTCACATTCAACTTCTGTGACGCGTGCAAAGTCTGCACAACTTCCTTATCCTGAGCCTTCACAGCTTGCTGACTCTGTAATATGAAATCAAAGAAGAAACTCTTGTCTTTCATCTGAATCTTGAGTATCTCCTTCCTAGAAGAATATGTTATCATACAGAACCCGTCTTCGAACATCACCTTGTACCCCTTCTGCACGAGTTGACGTACACTCAACAAGTTCTGGTCAATCTTAGGTACATACAAAACATCACCGATTAGCCTTGCACCTTCTGGACCATCAATGATTACATCTCCTTTCCCTTCAACGTCAATGTAATCACCATTCCCGATCCTTACTCGAGCACAGAAGCTTCGATCTAGACTTGCAAATGACTTCTTATCATATGTCATGTGGTGGGTACATCCGCTATCCACCAGCCAGCTTCTACGAGTTAATCCAGTAGCAAAACACAATGTTGTAAACATATACTCTACCTCAGGATTCGCAGCAGCTTCTGAAGCACTTTGCTGAGAATCTTTCTCCTGACAAAACCTCGCAATGTGCCCTAACTTCTGACAGTTATAACACTTCACGTCTGGTCTCCTCCAACACTTATAATGTGGATGATTTCTGCCTCCACAGTGTTTGCACGAATCCAGCCTTTCTCCCTGATCTGCAGAACCACTCTCAGAAGGACGCCCCTGTTCAACAGTATCTCTATTTCTGTCCGAACTTTCTGCAGTCCCCTTCTGCTGGTTCCACGGCTTCTTCCCTTTTCTAGAATCTGTTGTCTTCGACCTTGCTGGTAAGGCTCCCTCAGTTGGAACTTGAACTTCCCGTCTCATCAGCCTTCTCTGTTTCTGAGCCTGCAACGCACTCAACAACTTCGCCAGCTTTATGTCCGATAGATCTCTCGTATTCTCCAATGAAGCAATCGTAGCTTCAAAACGTTCTGGCAGCGACACCAAAACCTTCTGCACAATTCTCTCATCCTTCATATCTGTACCCATAACTCTCATTTTGTCGGCCAGATTTATTAATCTGTCAGAAAAATTCTTCACAGCCTCATCATCCTTCATCTGTTGCCTCTCAAATTCTCTCATCAAATTCAAAGCCTTCATGCCCCTTATCTTCTCGTCACCTTCATACTCATCCTTCAAGAAATTCCAAATATCCTTCGCAGTCTGGAACTTCATGATCCTCGTGAATATTGTAGGCGACACTGCAGCATAGAGACATTATTTCGCCCTTGCCTTCTTCGTGACTCTTTCCATGTGATACCGAATCTGGTTGATAGTAGGGTTGTCGGGGAGTGCATCCACGGTGTAGTCACCTTCCACTGCTTCCCACAAATCGCTGCCCTCCATGAAAGCGTTCATTTTCACCGCCCAAGCTTGATAGTTCTCCCCATCAAACATAGGTGGCGTCGTAGAAGAGAAACTGCTTGCACTTGACTCCATCTCCTTCTTTTGGATGAAAAGCAAAAATCTCAAATTCTTCACAAGACTTCCACAGCTCCCGAAAGATCACCAACGCTCTGATACCAATTGTAGGTGTTCCCAGTGTAGGAACCAAACCACTTCAACGACCGAAACTCTCTCTAACTTTATTGAACAAACTCTAAAGTAAAGTGTTACATCTGAGGACAAGCCCTATTTATAGGGGTAAAAATAATCTAAAAAAATCAAATAAAATCTCAACAAAATCTTAAATAAGAGTTATTATATCTCCTATAAAATCTTTAAAATATTTCCTAAATACTACCTAAGATATTTCCTAAGATTTTCATATTAGGCTTGATCCAATCACCAATAGGTGATGACAAGCCTTCCTGTAATCCCAGTAGAACACGGTGTACACCACGTAGCTCAACAACACTAGGAATCCATACATGGCCACCAACCAAGCCCTCCACCGATCCCAGCCATCCACCGGACCAGCCCCATGAACCCACTCCAATCCTGACCGTTCATCCTCTTCAACAGGACCTCTCCCCAGATCCCCTCTGTCCCCAGCCCCAACGCCACCGTCACTGACCACAGACACCACCACCGCCACCCGACCACCCTCCCTCACTGCATCCCACCCAACCCCCACCTTGGGGGACGCCACGGTCGCCACCGCCGCCATTGACATTGCCGCCATCAGGTGAGCCCTCCCCAACCAAGCTGCCAGGCGCACGACGAAGCGGCGGAGAGGGCGGATCCCGGGAGGGAGGAGAGGAGGAGGGAGGAGACGAAGAGGTAGAGCCAGGTGAGGGCGTGGGTGCAGACAGAGGTGGTCAGAAGGCGGGGGAAGGTGCGAAAGGTGGAGAGGATCGGAGTTGGGGCAGACGGGGGGAGGAGAGGAGGGAGAAGGTGGATGAAATGGAGGAGGCGGAGGAAAGGAGGGAGAGGGGGAGGAGAAGGGGGAGGGAGAGGAGGGAGCGGGAGAGGAGGAGGGAGAGGGAGAGGTCCAGCTCGAGGGAGGAGGAGGAGGGGCGGCGGGAGAGGAGGAGGCGGTAGGGGTGGAGGGTGAGGGAGAGGGAGGACTGGGTGAGGGAGAGGGGGAGTGAAGTGAGGAGGTAACGGGGGAAGTTGGCGAGGATCAGGCGGAGGGATCTGGTTAGGGCTTTGATAGGGGAGACGACCACCACCGCGGCGGCCAGCATGCTTAGCGGAGGCAAGTGTCGGAACCGGAGGTCGGTCAGATGGATTTGGCCGGGGGGATCCGAAGGTGGTGGCCGATCGCAAGCACAGCCACGAGAAGTTCCATGGCGGGGGGGAGGGACTGCGGATGCCGTGGAGTGATTAGTCTCCCCAGCAACCTCTTTTTTAAGACATCTTCTTCTTAGTAAGACTCGTAGATTTTGGTTTTGTTGTTGTCTGATCCAATCAAGGCATAACACCAGTTTAACAGAGTGGTTTCATTTCATGTGTTCTTTAGTCTTTGTCATTCATTGTCTGTCTGTCCGTGTGTATGTGTTTACCTACTACTATCGTAAGTTTTTCCGTGTGTGGCCAAGCTTCTGTTATGATTAATCTCTTTTTGGACCGACATTCCGACCCATTTTGAAATCTCAACCACCGCTCCTTTGTTCGTTACTTCATGTGATTGATTTCCTACATCTTATTCCCGGGCAAAACAGAAAAGCTCTTTTTGGGATTCATAGACAGGAAGCATATGTCTGGTTTACTTGAAGTCAATAACAAATCCTCGCGAAATAAACAGTCTATTTTCCATTTACATATACCAAAAGATATTAAAGTTTTCTTCGAAATAATGTTACTCGATCCAATCTTTATGTTATATTCACCGAAATAATTATAAAATATTTTACATTTATATTTTAATATAAAATTACTATAATAGGAGGGTCTTATAGTCGTGGGCTTATGAAAATTAAAGTCTAGTCATATAATATATTTTAGCCCAATAAATGAAAATATATATTTTATGGATGGTCAAACCTGTTAGTCCATTTTAAGTCCAACCCAATTATTATAAATTGGGTTAAATATGTTTAAATACTCGCCGATTCATGATCTAAACCCATATTCTAGCCCAATCTATCGTCCAACCCAATTATAATAAATTTGGTTAAATATGTTTAATTTGTGGCTTAACTTATATATGGTCGATTAATAATCTGGCCCATACTCTAACCCAGTCCAACCCAATAGGGCTATTAAGCCCATGTTATTTTGTTCGTCGGGTAGAGAAGACACGTAGGGTCTTTCATCTCTAATACAGATTCAAGACGGAGGAAATCCTTACCTTAGCAAAGCTCTAATACAGTCCAGAGTTTTTCGTCAATCTCTAGAAGATTGGTCAATTCAAGTTTTTTACAACCCTTGTGATCTTTGTCACTCCTGAAGAAATGTCGAATTAAGCTCTATAGATCCAAGTGTCTTCATCAACATACCTCCGTGAAGCTAAACCTAAGCCCATCTACATCTCATATATATTACAAGTATAGAATTATGGGATCACATGTACTCTCATGACTGGAAATTGTAACCACACTATATTCAATACGATTATTTGTTACACCATTTCCAGTCGTGTATTCGAACCGTAAAATTTTATGTTCACGTATATATACTTATAAGCTTTGAAATTAATTACGGTCGGGTGGGTATTTGTATGGGGGTGAGGCCATAGAAGCCAAAAACAACATGGGAGGTGGGCACGTGAAGATTTTTATTACAACGCCCCACCACAACATTACAAACGTGCCGGGGGGAAATGGCTCTGGCGAGACTGAACTAAGGATTTGACGCATCCAGTTCCAAAGCAATGCATGCATCTGCCAAGTTAGTTGAACCCAAGGCTATCCGACGCACATGATCCCCCCCCGGATCTCGAATTAAATTCTATCACCACAGTCAGTCCATTTGGGATGGGAGGATCCATGCAATGACTCTCTGGGTAAGGGAGTGTTAAAGTAGGAACACAGAAGAAAATGGTCCAAACCAAAACCAGACTGCATTTCGTTCCTCTTCGTTTGGGGATGCCTGGGGGGGGGGGGACTGGCCGACCATGCCCTTCAATAAGTAAAAGATTAACAACAACAATTAGAAATGATAGTCGCTGGTTGCACGAGCGATCGTGAATTCGATTATGGGGCGAGTTCCACGCAGTATCCCAGGAAGAGAATAAAAAGGAGGTCGTGGTTGGTCCGAGTCGATAAGGACATGTCATTCGATAAAAGGGCCCCACCCCCCTTTGGAGATATTAAAGGGTGTGAATACGTTATAGTTTCATGCGGGCGCTGAGTTTCGTGTCTTTTTATTTCGATCCTATCCTATCCTATCCTATCCTATCTCATCCCATCCCATGTCCAGACATCTTTAGGAGTTTACTTCCTTTAGCTCCCCAACCGACGCTGTGTTAGAACCTACATCCAGCCTTTTCTCCCTTTCTTTTCCTCTAGGACAGGATCTCTATGTCCATTGATTGTATCCGAGCATGAAAATCACATGTCTCACGCGTCTACCCTGGAAAAAACAAAAAACAATTTACATGGGGCGCCGACAGGAAAAGGTTCACGATCAGTTGTTATGGTAATAATATATGGGAAGGTTCGAGGACATCTCCCAGATACGGTTTTATCCTTATACGATTAGAACACCCCCTCCACTTTTTGATGCGGACACAACAAAGCCCCCCCGATTCTTCCTCGTCAAGGGACGACGAGTCGTAGGAAATTTGCTTTTCTTTTGGTGTCTGGCGATGGACGCCTGACACGGGCTTGAATCCGTGTGTTCCTCCAGTTCCCCAAACCCCATTTCCCAAAGCATGGAGATAAAGTCCGAGCCGATCCACTTCCTCGGGAAAGCATCCCTCAGGACAAATCCAAAGACGCGGAAGAATGATATCAGGATACGCTCGAACAAAGATGAAAGCATAATGATAATGCATTGGGGGGGAAGGGGGGGGGGGGGGGGGAGGGAGGGGATTTTGTCTTTGTCAATTTCTTGGAAACATAAGATCTATGTCTGGCTGCCTCCCCACCCCAACACCACTCTTCCTTTCCTTGTCGTGGGAAAATTCTACCTTGGAAGGAACGAAGACAAGGGAAGTCAATCGACCATAATTAAGGAAGATATTAGGGTGAGACATCCCATGCCCCCATCTAATCTCACCCTTTGTCCTTTTTTTTTTCTTTTGAAATTTGACTCGGATAAGCAAAACTCTAATAAGGAAGTGGGAATTTGTTTTGTTTGGCTTTGTAGGTTTAGTGGGGTTGGGGGTGGAGAAAAGTGATTGACATTTTCAATGAAGTTAGGCGTGGTTGATGTTGTTTGGACAAGTCAAAGGTCTCAGTGTCCATGCTTAATTATTACAGTGTCAATCACAACGTCGTCCCACTAATCTGTATGCCAAACACACACCTAATATCACTTGCTTTTGTTTACTGTTTCTGTCGCCCCCCTCCCCACGTTGCCACAAATTATGGCTTGATCAGTTGAAGGGGATGATGTGGTTTTAGATCTAATCATGGAGTGGATAAGATACGGCGAATCATTTTATGTCCTAACCCCAATGCATGTATCTCCAGAATCCCCTTTTGAAAAAGAAAGGGCTTAACGTGACCGGATGGATTCCAATATTTTGGCGACCAACTTATGGAAAGATGTTCCCGTTTTGTTCGAAGATATTACTCAAAAGTTGTCGGAAGGGGGGTGGGAGATGATTACAGAATATCCCCAGAGTTTACATTCGTGCGCTTTATATAATAATACATGAACGAATGGAGAGAGTGCCGGTTGATACGAATATCGCGATAGACGTGCAAGTGTTCCTTGAGAAGGGGACCGCGCTGCCTCCAGAATGGTCGGCAGCCGATCGTGTTTTGGGTGCCTGTTCAGTTTCGGGAGCGCATCGGATCCCATTTCAAGCAACCACAGCACTTGCGTATATGCGATCTTGTTCGTCGATCCATTTCCAAATCCAGAGAATTCCCTGACATACGAATAAGTGGACTCCTTGGGGAAGGTGCGTGCACCCAAATCTTCCAACAAAGCGGCTGAAATTATCCGTTATGTGGCGTGTTAGAGAAAGTAAAAGAACACGACCATGTGTCGGAGTGGGGTCCGATAATGCCTAACTCCCGGAGGACAAGGGCGACACGGCATGGGTTTCTCGAAGGCCACGGGCAAGCTTAAGCGATTGCTGGTACGTAATCTGTGGTAACTCAAGGCGGGAGGACATCGAGATCACGAACTATCCTAGCAAAAAAAAAAAAAAAAAGAATGGTAGCTAAAACAAGAACAAGGGGAATGATGATCATCGGCGACACCTCTCCATCTTCCCAGCATTCAATTCGACGGACAAAGGTTGTCCGTCGTCGGGTGTGGATGTAACATCACGTAATGCATGCGGCGGAAGAAGGAAGAAAAGTGGGGGACCCTGGGAGACCCCACGCTACTTGTCGATTTCGTTTTCTTTCTGAATTATCTTATTTAGAGTTGAAGGCATGGGGCCCCGGGAGGGGGTGGGGGGACAACCTCGTTCCTAGGATAACAACTACGTCCCAGAGACCCGTTTCATGAGGATAATGTGGAAATGTCGGGAGTCAATAATGTCGGGCGCCCTTGAGACCCATTCCTAAACAGCTATCTATCATCGCCACCATGTGATCGGATCAGATCTGATGATATACGAATACTAGTTAGTTTAGCATTTTGGTCTTTGCATCGGTTCCCTTCGATGTCTCCTGTGTGCATGAAACGCATGCAATTGCGCCGATACAACCTCCTCGTCCCACAAAATGTTATATCCTTGGCCACGTCTCTCTCTCTCGGGCATTTCTTCTTGGAAATGCCGATCGAATCTTCCCCGGGGCGTCGCATTAGGACTCTTGATGTTTTCACACACATCTTCTAGTTCTCCAACTTTGACGGGCAACCCCCCGAGCAGGGAAAGGAAACTATACCCACGGCGTAAATTAAATGTAACATGAACACAAGTTTTGGGTTATATGGTCGCCGAAGCATACGGTTCAAATATAGTGAGTAAGCAGCCGATCCCGACTATCCCTATTTATGTCCGAGGGCGGCGCCGTGACGTGGCGGGGTAAGAGAGGGCCGATTCCCCGATCCACGTGTGTTGCCAATTCATCGGTCGAGATGGGCAATGGGTTTGGGGAAGCCCCCGTGACCCTTACCTACGAGACACGTGTCGATTACCCAGTTGATGGAAAGATATCCCAAGCTAGGTCAGGAAAATAGATAAAAGTTTGGATTATGACAGATTTAAAACATTTGGTATGGAGCCAACACATTCGGTCATTTCATTCACGCATATAGGAGGGAGTGGTACGGTCCAGTCATGCAGTAACTTAAATTAAAGAATCAAATGAGATACCACAAAGTGTACGTACCCATGAAAAAATAACTATAACTGATGGATATCCATTCACGTTTCTAACCCCCCAACATATGTATAAAAGGGAGGGCTAAGTTCGAAGTCGGTCCACTCTATTTTTATTGAGTCGTTCTTATCTCTTTCGTCTCTCATAATAAAAAGAAAAGGAAACTGCCGTATTTTATTAAATTTTTTTTTTTCCTTCCCCATCTTCTTCCTCTTCTTCTTGTTGTTCGGGGGGGATCCAAAGATATGATCATGGCTTGTCACCTTACTTTCCCACCACTTCACTTGGAATTTGCCCGGAAGAAGGCGGTACAGTAACGTCCCCTTGTGCATGTTTGTTGGTCGTCCGGGCAATGTTTTCGAGATCTTGCTTAGACCTTCTGAACCTTCTCTCTGTCGACGATTTCCGTTTGGGGGGTCGGATCCCTCGCGTCATGACGGCGGAGGGCGTCCTTTGTGATTTCGAGACAGATCGGGACAGCCCTGGGGCTCCGCTGGATAGGAGGATAGTCGTCGCCAACCAGCTGCCCGTCAGGGCGGTGTGGGACCAGGCTTCTGGGAAATGGGGATTCGAGTGGGATGGCGATAGCCTCGTGCTGCAGCTCAGGGACGGGCTGCACACGGGGTCGGAGGTTGTGTATGTCGGGTCGCTGGGGGTGGAGGTGGCTGCGGCAGACCATGAGGAGGTGCTGCGCGTGTTGTGGGACGGGTTCCGGTGCGTGCCGACTTTCCTGCCGTCGGATTTGCGGGACAAGTTCTACCATGGCTTCTGCAAGCACTACCTCTGGCCCCTGTTTCACTACATGCTCCCGATTTCGCAGAGCCAGGGTGCGCATTTCGACCGCGGTCAGTGGCAGGCTTACGTGTCGGTGAACAGGACCTTTGCCGACAAGATCATGGAAGTGATTAACCCAGATGAAGACTACGTCTGGATCCACGATTATCACCTGATGGTGCTCCCAACGTTCTTGCGGAAAAGGTTTAGCAGGGTAAAGGTTGGTTTCTTTCTTCACAGTCCTTTCCCTTCGTCCGAAATCTACCGGACCATGCCTGTTCGCGACGAAGTATTGCGGGCCTTGTTGAATTGCGATTTGATCGGGTTCCACACGTTCGATTATGCGCGGCATTTCCTGTCATGTTGTAGCCGGATGTTAGGTATTGACTACGAGTCCAAAAGAGGGTACATTGGGCTTGATTACTATGGCAGGACGGTGAGTATCAAGATACTTCCGGTTGGGATTCATATGGGGCAGCTTCAGTTGATTCTGTCGGCGGATTCAACGGCCCAGAAAGTGAAGCGGCTAAGGGAGCAGTATGAAGGGAAGGTCGTCATCCTGGGCGTGGATGATTTGGATCTGTTCAAAGGGATTTGTCTGAAATTCCTCGCAATGGGGCAACTGCTGGAGCTTCATCGCGAACTGCGGGGGAAGGTTGTTCTGGTTCAGATCACTAACCTGGCAAGAAGCAGTGGCAAGGACGTGCAGCAGGTTGAGAACGAAACAAATTTGGTGGCCGAAGAGATCAACAGGAAGTATGGTGAGCCAGGGTATGAACCAATCGTGTACATCAAAGGGCCAGTCACGATGGAGGAGAAGGCTGCATATTATTCCCTAGCGGAATGTGTCATCGTGAATGCAGTACGAGATGGAATGAATCTGGTGCCTTATAAGTACACCGTCTGTCGACAGGGCAGTCCTGCCATAGACAGGGCCTTGGGAAAAGACATGGATTCCTCGCCGAGGAGAAGCATGATTATAGTTTCAGAGTTCATCGGGTGCTCACCGTCGCTCAGCGGGGCCATCCGTGTGAACCCCTGGAACATCGACTGCGTGACTGAAGCTATGAACTTGGCTGTTACCATACCATTGCCAGAGAAGCAGCTGCGACACGAGAAGCACTACAAGTACATCACTTCCCATGATGTCTCGTACTGGGCACGTAGTTTCGACCTGGATCTTGTGAGGGCTTGCAGGGATCACTACTCCAAGAGGTTCTGGGGAATGGGTTTCGGTCTAACATTCAGGGTGGTTGCCATGGGCCCTAGCTTCAAGAAGTTGTTTGCCGATCACCTCGTGTCGGCTTATGGAAGGACGAGTAACCGGCTAATTCTGTTGGACTATGACGGTACACTGTTGCCGAAGGCTGCTATCGACAAGAGACCCAGTAGCCAGGTTCTTTCAATCCTTGATCGTCTGTCTAGTGATCCCAAAAACATCGTTTTCATAGTCAGCGGCAGAGGGAAGGATTCGCTCCGCAGTTGGTTCGATCCCTGTGAGAAACTTGGCTTGTCCGCCGAGCACGGTTACTTCACAAGGTGAACAGACTCGAACACTCAAAACAGTAGTCATCTTATTTGATCAGTCTTCTTGCCGGTTTTGATGACAAATCTGTCTGGCAGGTGGTCCAAGGATGTGCCCTGGGAGACGTTTTCTTTGGCGACTGATTTCAACTGGAAAAAGATCGCTGCACCCGTGATGGACCAATATACCGAGGCAACAGATGGCTCGTTCGTCGAAACCAAGGAAACCGCATTGGTCTGGCACCACCAGGAGGCCGACCCCCACTTTGGAGCATTCCAAGCAAAGGAGCTTCTCGATCATCTCGAGAGTGTGCTGGCGAACGAGCCGGTTGTTGTCAAGAGGGGCCAGCACATCGTGGAAGCGAAGCCGCAGGTAGGTTAAGATCCACTTTGGCCAGTCCGTAGACTAATCGCAAGCATTATGAACTAATCACTCGAACTTCCCCGGCAGGGTATAAGCAAGGGTGTCGTCGTGGATAGCCTGGTCACGGCCATGAAAGGCCGAGGGAAATCTCCTGACTTCCTGCTGTGCATCGGAGACGACCGGTCGGACGAGGAGATGTTCGAGAGCATCATGGGCGCATTCTCGAATCCTTCGACGATGGCCCCCGCCACCACAGAAGTTTTCACGTGTACGGTGGGGCAGAAGCCGAGCACGGCCAAGTACTACCTCGACGGCGTGGGCCAAGTCCTGAAGTTACTGGAAGTCGTGGCGGAGGCCGTGAAGATGGGATAAAGGGCTGGGGACAGAAGAATAGACACTCCAGCCCAAAACATCCTTTGTACAGACTGTATGTAGGCCTTTTACCCAAAACACCACGAAAAGGTTTTAGGACCAAGGACTCAAAATTCTTTTTTTCTTTCCAGGTTTTTCTAGGATGACAAGTTTCCCCTTTTACGATGTCCGCGTCAGAATCGGATCACGTTGGAAATATTTGGCACGATTGCTCACAGGGATTCGGATGTGGTCTTCAGTGGATGAAATCAAATGAATTGGATTAATAGATGATACTAAACGAAGTCTTTATAATAAAATCAAAAGCTCATAGCCATGAAATCGAAGAAAAAGATGATGATGCGGATGATGGTGACACCGTAGGCTTGCTGCTGGCGCCGTAGACTTGCGGACTGGAGTAGTGGAAATCGGCTTCTGGAGGGACGGTGGACGGAGTATGGTTGAAGGTAGTGACGGATATGGATGCCGAACCGTGGAACGAAGACGAAGCTTTGGTGTCGAGGCTACGGTTGCTCATCAAGACGATGGAGTGAAGGCGGGGATTGGCTGTCAGGGTTACGGCTACTCGCCCCGACGGTGAAGTGATGGCGGAGATTGGTTACCAGAGCTACGGTTGCTCACTCTGATGGTGGAAGTGGAGACCAAGAACCCTTGCGAGTTCACCCAGGTCGGGGCCTGGACGCCTGTTAACTGAAACTAAAGGGTGACGATCAATGCAAATGTCTCTGAGTTTGATTATCGTGTCTTTTCCTCAAGAAGATCTTCTCCTTTTTATACTGAATCTTTGATATGCTTAGGGAATCTTTCCGAATCGTGTTCCCCTCAACTGAACCCCGAAAATCTCGGCAACAAACTGATCTCAGAAGTCATGGCCCTTATCCATGTCATTTATCAATTTAGACTCATGTAGACTTAACGATTGCCCTCATCGATGGTCCTAAACCTTCCTTCTGGTCATAAAATCTCTCCTTTGGCCAAAGATAATTTAGGCCTAGAATAATTTGTCATGTCAACAGACGGTTGTAATACAAATATGAATCCAACATTATTTTTTTACCGGATAAAGAGTTCAGCACTAAACTCAATGAGTTTCAACTTTAAACCAATTGACAGTAGAAGGCGTGACTAGTTGAACTTATATACTAATTCGTTTTTAACCCGAGATTAGGGTCTTGAGTTTTTTTTATCCTTTTTTTTTCGACAATCATGCATGGAATTTGTCGAAGGATTTGGGCTAAACCCAACCATTGTGCCCAACCACTAAATCAATCATCACGTGGGCCACAAACCACGCGACAGACATGGAAGATGATTATCCCAATGACATTAGTGCCCGAAACTTGCGAGTCACGAGTCTGTGAAAATAACATCACTTGGTCGCCCCCACCACACCACCACCACTTGGGTTTAACTAAGAACTTATTTTTGCGATGACTTTGCTCCCATTGGGGTCATCAACTGGTTTGACATTCATTTACAAAACCCCATGTATATACGTCGCTCTTTGGCTTACCGACCTCAACAAGTTGCACTTAAACTAAACGAAACCGAAAAGATTAGATCACGGTCCGCGTCGGGACGAATGGCAGGGGCGTGTTGTCCGAATGCTGTTCGGATACTTAACCGGCCAATGATATTATTTTTGTTACCGCATCCGGCCGACCGACCATTTTCAAGGGTTAAGAGCTTTTCGTCCTTTCTTTATTCCATGTTGGTTGGATTTAGATTAAGATGGGAAAGGAATCGAGGTTTGGTTAAGATTCGAAGCCATAAGCATCCAAAACAAACCACCTCCCATCAAACTAATGGGTCCTAACTTAAATAGGCAAAAAACAACCTTTGCTTTATCAAACTTGGAGAATTTGAATTTGCCCCAAAAAGGCAATGAAAAAGCACCTCCTTTCTTCAAAACATTTGCTTCTTAGGAATCTTAATCGAGATGCCAAAATGAGAAAAAGAAAGAAAAGATCATTGGGGGGGGGGGGGGGATGGTTTTTGCTTAAGAAGCAAAAAAGGTGACCTTGCATCATCTTCATCTTCATCGACAAGTAAAGGAGAACCAAGCCAGCCGTCATCACTCTCCACCACCCTCTTTTAGAGCTTATTTCATCATCAGATACGTGTTTCGGTTAAATCCACTTGGTGTATGTTGTCAAGGTCATGCAAAGCATGAATTCTTTTGATTCGCCCATGTAAAAGGAATGATACATTACCAATAGTGGGATTACCTTTTACCACTAACCCGAGTGCCGTTTAAGTACAAATATGTTCTTTTTTTTTTATATATTTGCCTTCCCCACTAATCTTATCTTAATGAACAAATAATAGAAAGCTCTCAAGTCACGACATTAGATTTTTCAAACACGGGAAAACCTTTTAGCTTGGTTCTTACTTTTATTTCATTTTGCATGAAGTAGAGATGATGGTGATGGGTGAGGTGGTAGGAGATTAAAGAAAAAAAAGAAAGAAGGAAAGGACGAGGGGAGTAGTTGGGAATATCTTTTCCCCTTGTTCATAAAAATTTGGTGTGGAAAGGTCGTGGTGCTTCCTAAACTAAAAGTTACTTTTAGTTTTAGGAAGCAATACTGCGATAATTTGTCACATAGTTGTGTTATTAACAGTCCATAACATGCGAGTCGTATCGGGACCAACGAACGAGCTTATAGGATATGTAACTTGCATGGAATCGACGGGTTTTAGGGGAGATTTAAATCAGCCGTAGCTAGTTTGTCATAAATGATTGTTTCAAAACGACGAAAATGACATCGTGATTATCCAACAAATCAGTTGACCAATATTTTTAGCTAAGATTTTGGATGATTATTTGTGAGGAGGTTCACGAACGTTTGTCGGGCATGTGGAACCGAATGCCCCCCCGTCAAAGCTTTTTCTTGTTGCCCTAAAGGAAAGGGGTCGGCAACTCTGGGGTTTGGTTTTGTCGATCGTCCACCCCAAAAATAGAGATGAGAACGAAGCAAGGGTTTCGAGCAGCAGTCCCTGTCGTTGCGAACATTGGTTTCAACGTACGCGCAAATACACGATGGATGGAAGCGGACCCTCCCTCTGTTACCACCATGTTCGCGTGATCCGATTGCCCGAGTTCGTTCGCTATCGTATAGGAAAAAGTCATGAGAATAAGCTTTAGACGATCTCACCAACTTATACCTACACAAAAGAAACACAGTTGTTATTAGAAGACAACACATGCCCCGACCGGGGGCTGCAATCGAAACCAAAGTCCAAAAAGCGCACAACCCCACCAGCGCATTCAATTGATTGCCGACTTGATTTTTGTCGTCGCGTGATTAATCCATTAATGGGACTTCCCCCCGGGAACTGAGAGGAAGGAAGAAGACATTCCATGCATGCCCGAAAGGGTTGTTGTCCTTTTTAACTTATAAAAACTTGGAACATCCTGCAGAGGAGGCTGTGGGAGAGGAGGGCCAAATACTGCAAAGAATGATGATTTCCTTCTCTCACAAAGGGCACTACATTATTACAATACAATACGATCCAACCCCATGAACGGTTTCTAGGAAGAAAAAAGGGAGAGTGAACTAGGAACAGCCCTGTCCTGTCCACCAGCCAAGTTGGGCGGGTGGAGGCAAGTCTTGGGGACCAAGACTTTTAATGTCCTCATGTCAACAAAAGCGACTTCCAACACCACCACCCCGTGACATTTTGGAACCAACTTCTTTAGGACATCCTCTACTAGTAAGAGTAGGTAACTGCGAGAGGAGAGGCCACGTGGATATCACGTTGGGTTGCCATATAAAGAAAAAGGAGTTCCTCCCGATATTTTGATTCTTAATGATAAAGTTTAGATCCAAAACTATGTATGCAAGCGTGTGGAATGGAACGTAGGAGAAACGTTAAAAGAATCCTCCTCGGCTTTATTCATCGTCCGTGGACAAAGTCATATATATAAGTCCCTTTGGTATGTCCCAAAACATATTTACATAATAACTATACCCCCACCGGTAACTTAACCTTAAACTTGTATCGCTACCTTGATATTACTAGGAAGCCAATCTCCCTCTGGCCGGCCATCGTCCGGATCCTCGTTGACTGTCTCCAGCTTGGCGAACAAGGGCTCGTCAGAAGACATGCCCGCGGTAGCCGGCAGTTGCATCCTCAGCTTGTGGAAGCAAGGGATGAGTACGCCCTCCATCCATTCCTCCACCCCGGTTTCGCTTAGCCATATCCCACCCATGATCTTTTGAACGGCCTCCTCGTTTACGTCGATTGATACGTGATCGCCTACAATGCTCGCGAACATCTTCCCGATGGAAATGATGGTTTCGCGCATGAAAGGGGAGAAATCAACCGCGGCAAAGTCGATCGTGTTATCCACGTGATTGATGAGCTCCTTGCACACGAACGAGGCTGATGAAGGGCGCCTTCTGTGGAGGGCATTCTTGGCCTCTCGCTCGACTGTAAGATTGCTCGAGTTGCGGGACCCATCTGCCCTTCCTTCCTCCGAGTCTGCGGCTTCATTCAGGTCGAATCCTAGACACAAACCCATGTCCTTTCGAGGCCTTGTGAGCCTGTTATCGTCCAGCCAGTTTGCTCGGCGTTTGGGCGTCCTCTCGCTAACAGAAAGCTTCAACTGCCAGCTACTTCTCGCCAAAGTCTCGAGCTTCTCCTCTCCAAGCATGATGTCCTTTGGCGAATCCTTGTTGCTGTCCAGGGACCAATTGACGGCGAGGATTATAGTGACATTGCCTAGACTGATTTCTCGACCGTAAGAATCTGAAATCCTGCCAGAGTCCATCGCTCTCTTGATGCTTCCGCGCACGAGGATGCCCGCCTCGTCGAAATCTTCGAGCATGATAACGGAGAAGGGATTCCTCCTCACGGCCTCGGCGATCCGGTCCAATACAGTCTTCCCACGAAAGCTCATGTTTGACCCCCTATCACTGGATCGAGATCCGAAGGAAATAATCGTGGGGCCAGCCTGACAGACCTGCTCGGAAAGAGCCAAAGCCATCTTCCTCTTGCCCACGCGATCAGGACCAGCAAACAAGAGCCACGTATCGCCTTTCGATCCAGATCTGCGCTGCTTCCCCGTACCCAGCTTGCACTGGGTCATGATTGTCGCAATGGCCGAAGCCGCCTCCCGCTGCCACCAGACCTTCTCGACTAGACCCTTCAGAAGCTTCTTGAACGAGTCGATGTCAGATCCACCCAGCAGTTTCTCAATCTGGGTGGCGCTCAGCTTCTTCTGCGGCTCAGAGGATATCACGCCCAACAGGTCCTTAGTCGGACCAAGGACCAACTCCGTCTGGACAGGTGGGTTAGCCACCGGCTGAGGGGGGAATGCCGGCGCAACCAAATTTAATTGCAAAGACTCCCAGAAACATCTATTGATTGTTGGTTTAGGCTGGAATTGCTGCATCAACAATGGCTTCGGTCTGCAGAATCCCGTCATCAAGCGAGGCATGGGAGCAATCTTCTCAGGAACCCCAGGCTGGTGAAAGGCGGGATGTGTGCGCAGACACGTTTCCTTCCATTTGCTTTGTATCTCCAGTGTTTTCTGCTGCTGAACAATGAATTGACAGAGCAAAATAATCATGCCTAGCAAATTAAAAGAAGATATCTCAACTTCATTCGTTAGCCACGTTCGGGACATACCAGCGATGATGATGCCAATTTCGCATTTCGCAACCACTGAGGCAGCTGCGTCCTGCCAGCTTCAGATTCAACTTTTGAAGGAGACTTCTCGGCATCGCCAATAGCAAGTTTTGCGACTTCTTGCTCGCACTTCTGGGTGCACTCAGGGCAGTTGCCAGTTCTACGAGCAGGATCCAGGTTCTCCCGCAATTGTCTAGGAGGTGCTGCAGAGTCACCGGGCACAAAGCTCCTTAATGAGGACAAGGACCCTGGTTGTGTCGAAGGATTTTCCACCAACCTGAGAAGGCACGTATCATGATTTCATTAATATCGGACTCCTCTGTAAGAAAACAGAACTCCGAACACCACCCGATTCATCTTGTCAAAAAGTAATGTTTCGGCATACCTTGGAAACAATCCTGAGCCAGGAGCTCTCGCCGTGATGGGAACTGCCTGCAAATCCCAATCGTTCTCCATTGAAGGATGATAGACCTGACACCTCAAGTATGTTTCCCAAGTGGCTGTCCCGATCAACCACACCCGATCGCCGTTGCCCTTCTTTAATCTCGCCAGCAGCTTCCCCACTTCAGCCACCACCAATTTCCCCTTATCCGACACCGACTGCTGATGTTTCGGCAGCAACGATGAGGCTGCTTCCCTGACCGCGGGCGGCTGCTCGACTAGCCACTTCAAATCACCCAAATCTATCACCACACCACCCTCACCACCCAATCTGATGGCCACTAAATCAGCGAATTCCTTCAGTTTAGCGATCATAATCTCTTTCTCGGATCCAAACTCCTTATCGAACTTCAACACCTCGACATTTCTCAGCAACCCATCACCTAATTCTTTCCCTGCTAACTTCCTCAACAACTCCTTCACCACGGACTCTGGCTCCGTCTCACCGACCAACACCGGGTTCCTCCTCCTTCCCCGCATCAATACATCGACAACCTTGTTGACTTTGTCCTCCCCTTGTCTGCCACTGCACACAACCGATCCTTGTTGTTGTTGCTGCTGCTGCTGCAGCCTTGGATTCAAGTACAAGCTCCGTGATTGCACAGGTGGCGCCGCCTGCCGAACTGCCGTGCCGAATTTCGCGGGACTGATGGACGTGGAGATGGTGGAATCTGAGGGGGGCGAACAAGAGCCGTTCAGTGACTGCTCGATGGTGGCTTTGACAGCTGGGCTGGAGAACCTAGCCTCACGCATGACGCGACTAACGCCAGGGTCATCGAGGATGGATATGACGAGCTGCTCCAGCTCGACCTTAACTGCCAAAAGGGGCTGCTGCTGGTGCTCAGGGCAGCCGCGGCGCTGATGAGCCTGGGCGCGCTTGAGGGCTGCCATGAGGGCATTGGAAACGGGGGCATCGGGGAATGACGACGAGGCGGCAGAGGAGGATGGGGAGGTGGTGGGGAGACGCTCGAGCGCGACGGAGAAGCAGAGCTCGAGGGCACGACACTGCAAGGGGTGGGAGGAATTGGGGTGGGATTTGATGCAGGCCTGGCGGAGGTAGCCGGAGGGGGAGGAGAGGAGGGTGGAAGCGACGTGGAGAGGGGTGGTGTGGGTGTGGTTGCGGCGGGAGGCCTCGGCGATGGAGAGGGTGAGGATGGAGGCGGCGTCGGGGGAGAGGGTCTGATGGATGGTGGTGAGACCAGCAGCTCTCATCTGGGGTGGGTGGGGGGGGGGGGGGATGATATGGATCAAATACCAAGAAGAGGGAAAGATTGGATTTTGATTCAAGAAATGATGGAACAGAGGTTGGGTTAAGTTTTCCTGGGTGGCAAGTGGTGGTGGGAAGGGAGAGACTTGATAAACAACATCGTCGTCATCATCAACTCCGACAACTCCTCTTCCTTTCCTTCTTCTCCTTCATGGGGGGGGTTGTGTTTTGCTCATTGGGGGGGGGGGGGAGTTAGTTTAACTCTTGGCTTTTTATGTCGCCTTCCGGAAGATGGACAAAAGAAAAAGGTTCCTCATCCTTTCTATACAAAGAAAGATAGATGGAGGAAGTAGAAGTAGATGTAAAAGTGGGGATCAGAACAGAAGAGAAGAAGTTAGTAGTAAGAGTAGGATGTGTATCCAAAAAGGTGGGGTGAGGGTGAGGAGGGGATGGTGGTGGTTTCTTTCCCTCACGAGATCCTTCATGTCATTTTGTTTTCACACTTCCTTAAAAAGTTTTTGTTGTTCTAAATAAAAATGCCATCTCCTCCCGGGCCTCCATTATAATTGCCAGACAAAAATGAAAACGACACCCAAACCATGGTCTATGATATGATACGATTAATTGTCCTTCCTCTTGTTCTTATCATAAAGAACATTTCGATCATTCCAAAGCCGGGCCTCACCTTATTCTCATGGGGGGAAATGAGCGTGGAATGAGAAACCAACAATTTCTTGCTTTTCCCATTTCTTCCTCTTCTTCTTCTTCTTCTTCTTCTTCTTCTTCTTCTTCTTCTTCTTCTTCTTCTTCTTCTTCTTCTTCTCCTTTAAAGACATAACTCCTGGTGTGGCTAAACACTCCTTCACGGGGTCATCCGTGGACAGCGAAAGAGCATCGAGGAGGCCCTGAAACGATTTCCTCCGGCTCCTTTTCCCCCAGCCATTTAGTGGACAGAAGACCGAAACAAACAAAATGACCTCCTCATCCATCTCTCCTCTTTTATATTTAAATATACATATGAAGAAATGCATCATCACACGCCTCCTTCCCTTTCTCTCAATCATGGAACTCTAATTAATTATGAAGAAAACCTACCCCCGGATGGGGGATCTTACCCTTTCTCATGGAACTCTCGTACTGCTTTCATCTTCCGCCTTTCCAAACTACACGACCCACTGGCAATGAAATCATGTCTCCGGCATCATTACACGCGGCGGCGTCATTACGATTAACGGGATGGCGAGATGGGTCGAAGGAGGGTGGGGTGGAAGCAACTTGGCAACTAGAAGCGGTCAGGGCTGCATGACGCTCACTTTCGGGGCCTCAACTTGGTTTCACCACGAGGACCGGGGGGCATTCGAAATCGTTCACATAATTCAATGTACACACGGGAATGAAATACCGTGTGATCTTGTCGCCTTATCTTCACAACTTGCGAGAAAAGTAAAGACCGAGATGTTCGTTCCCCTTTGACCATAATCCATTTACCAATGGATAGGAGGAAAAATTCGGCCAAACCATTCATTGCCAGACTTAATTAATTCCCCATTTGCTAAAAGAAAATGTTGTTGTAAGGATCAGGACAATTAATTTTACAGGGTCTTGCCATTTAACTTATTATGTTGCGTAGGCACTAATTTTTGGAGCCTTTTTAATACTTTACACATAAGCATTCAACTCAACTTTCCAAAAAGGGGAAGAAGAAGAAGGAGGAGGAGAAGGAAAAGGGACAACGAAAAGCTTCCGGAGAGAATAATGACACGGAAAGCCTTTTGGTTTTTTGCCTTGGAAAAAAAAAAAGAAAAAAGGAAAAGGGGGTTCTTTTTTTCTTCTTATCGGTTGTTGCATTAGAGGTTAAGACCGAGAGAGAGAATATGTGTCCCATTTAGAAGCGGCTAACGATACGTGCACGTAACCGTTACGTTGTTTACTAAAATCGACTTTTTTTAGTAAACTTTACTAAAAATCGACCTTTTTTAGTAAAATCGTTAGTAAAAAGTTGTATCGGGTTTAGTAATGTTTACTAATTTATCACTGTTCACAGTTAGTAAAGTTTACTAATTCGCGTTTAGTAAAGTTGCCCGGCAATTTCCAGATTATTTTAGTAACCGTTTACGAAAAATATCGGTGATTTCCACATTTTTTTAGTAATCGTTACTAAAATATCACTGTTCAAGTTTAGTAAACGGTTACTAAACTTTTTAGTAAATTTGTCCTCCGATTTACTAAACGTAGTTTAGTAACTTTCCCTAAACTTGAACAGTGATATTTTAGTAATGGTTACTAATTTTATTTAGTAAAATTTCAAATTTTAGTAATTTTTTCGGTTCGCCGTCGAACGATTTTTAATGCTTTACTAATTTTATAAGCTAAATTAGTAAATTATTGTTTATAATACTAAAATCGTTAGTAAATTACTAAAATCGTCTTTTTTTCGTAATCGTTTACTAAGTTTTCAGCGAAATGTGCTGAAGTAAACGGTTACTAAAATTTTTAATAATTTACTAAACAGAACAGTACATTCCGAACCTAAAACCGAACATATATTCAGTGTGAAATTACCATTTTACCCCTGCGGTAAAATTACAAAATCTTTTACGAATTTCCAGTAGTCCCTGTAATTTCCATTTTACCGCAGGGATAAAATGCTAATTTCACACTGAAAATAGGTTCGGTTTTAGGTTCGGAATGTACTGTTCTGTTTAGTAAATTACTAAAAATTTTAGTAACCGTTTACTAAATTTTCAGCACATTTCGCTCAAAACTTAGTAAACGATTACGAAAAAAGACGATTTTAGTAATTTACTAACGATTTTACTATGTTAAATAATAATTTACTAATTTAGCTTATAAAATTAGTAAAGCATTAAAAATCGTTGGACGGCGAACCGAAAAAATTACTAAAATTTGAAATTTTACTAAATAAAATTAGTAACCATTACTAAAATATCACTGTTCAAGTTTAGGGAAAGTTACTAAACTACGTTTAGTAAATCGGAGGACAAATTTACTAAAAAGTTTAGTAACCGTTTACTAAACTTGAACAGTGATATTTTAGTAACGATTACTAAAAAAATATGGAAATCACCGATATTTTTCGTAAACGGTTACTAAAATAATCTGGAAATTGCCGGGCAACTTTACTAAACGCGAATTAGTAAACTTTACTAACTGTGAACAGTGATAAATTAGTAAACTTTATTAAACTCGATACAACTTTTTACTAACGATACTAAAAAAAAATGTCGATTTTTAGTAAAGTTTACTAAAAAAAAGTCAATTTTGGTAAACAACGTAACAGTTACGTGCACGTACCGTTAGGCGCTTTCGGTTTGCATATGATTGATTTCATTTTTTCTTTTTTATTTAGCAGCACAACACAGTAGAAATCCTCTAGTTGGTATTGGCAAACACACAATTGCAGACGGAGCTTCTGCTCTCTTCAAGGGAGAAGTGGACACACACTTCGCTCTCTCTCATCATGATCATGAGAATAGATAGACCGGGGAATGCCTCTTTTCCTTACTTTTTGATTGGTTCGTATTGTTTGTTCTTGACAAGGCGTGGGAGTTGGAAAGAAACACCCAGAGAGAGAGAGAGAGTCAGGAATAAACAGCTTTGCATTGATGAAAGAAAATGAAAGAGAGACAATAGAAAGAATCACATTTTTAAAATAATTATTTTATATTACATTTAAAAGAGGGAACTTTTCCTCAGTAGCCAGCTTTTTCCAAAACTCTTATTGCAAAAGAACAGCTTCTGCTGCGGGAGCGGCTGACGTCCCGTGCGTGGTACGTCCCCCCGCATTGCACTAATTCCGACCCTGATTTAGTACAATGTACTAACACCAATTAGTACAGTTTTTATTACTAACGATGTACTAACTACAGTGTTAGTACAATGTACTAATGGGTACTGTTTTTGTACTAGTACAGTTAGTACAATATACTAATGGTCACTGTTTTTGTACTAGTACAATTAGTACAATGTATTAATGGTTACTGTTTTTGTACTAGTAATGGTTGGTACAATGTACAAAATTTTTTTAGTACATTTTTAGTACATTACAGGTGTACTAATTGATACAAAACAGTAACAGTGATTTTTAGTACAATGTACTAGCCATTACTAGTACAAAAACAGTGACTAGTAGTACAATGTACTAATACTATAGCTAGTTCATCGTCAGTAATTACAAGTGTACTAATGGGTACTGTTTTTGTACTAGTACAGGTAGTGCAATGTACTAATGTACACTGCTTTTGTACTAGTACAGTTAGTACATTGTACTAATGGTACAGTTTTTGTACTGGTACACTTAGTACATTGTACTAAAAATCACTGTTTCTGTTTTGTACCAAATAGTACACATGTAATGAACTAATAATGTACTGAAAAAGTTTTGTACATTGTACAAACCATTACTAGTACAAAAACAGTGACAATTAGTACATTGTATTAAGTGTATTAGTACAAAAACAGAACCATTAGTACAATGTACAAACCATTAATAGTACGAAAACAGTGACAATTAGTATATTGTAGTAACTGTACTAGTAAAAAAGCAGTGTACATTAGTACATTTTACATGTAGTAGTACCAATACAAATACAGTAACCACTAATACATTTTACTAATTGTACTAGTACATAAACAGTAACCATTAGTACATAAACGGCAACCATTACTACATTGTACTAACATTGTAGTTAGTAATTAGTAATTCGCAGTAGCCTAACTCCTAGCCTAACTCCAATCCTGCCTTGGGGAAGATATTACCATTTTGCCCATTAAAAGTGAGTTTGTGCGTTCCCAGCTCAGCTAGGGTCTGGGGCACGTTATTGGCCGGGAAACCGATCCTCAGCTTGTGTAGATACTTGCGGCCAGTGACGGGCACCCACGCATTTGCGATTCGAAGCCTGCGATGTAGGGAGATCGCGGTGAGGACGAGTTGCTGAGGCAGGTAAGAAAGTCGGGGTAACGGTGACTTGGAAGTTGGTGAAAGGGGGTCACAGGAATTGTAGGAAACCAAGTCGAACTGCAGGTTATGTTCTCCCGAGGACACCATGAAGTCCACGGCGATATTAAAGGGGACTACACAATTCCGACGTTCGTAAGGGATATTACAACGCAAAAGCACACAGAGGATGCGAGGTGCCCAAAAATTGTTGGCCGCGATGTTATGATGCGGCTTGGAACCCCGCCAGGGCGTTGACATACCGTAGTCACACACGTTCTACAAAAGGGAATTACGTCTAGCACGAAGAGTCCTTAATTTTCACAAGTCGGAGAAGAGGTTCCTCAGGTAGTCCTGTGTAGACATACATACAACGCAGATGTGTTACGAGCGCATGAAGGTCGAATGGAAAGTTATTTGGGTTGAGTAGGCGTACACGTACCATAACGATAGCACTCGCCGTTGCGACCATCTCCTCGAAGAAATGAATGCTGATCCGTTGGCGTCGCCACAGGACGAGGGCGCCGCCTTGCCAAGAATGCAGAACGTGATGGTCGCTGAATGGAAACTGCTCGCATAAGCTGGCTGCATCGTTCAGTGCGGTGGACGGGATATTACGGACCACCGCCATGCACGTGTTCTGGACGGTGAAGAGTTCAACAGCAGCGTTGACGAAGGAGTATTTGTTACGGTAGTTTGGGCAGTTCCAAACGAGGACAGACATCTCCTTTTGCATGTCCGAATCACCGACGCCCTGTGCAAGCACCAGGTCGACCGTCCCTCGGGTGTCATTTAACATGAGCTTCCACACCGGCGAGTCGTCGAACACTTCGAGCTGGAGACGCAGCTGAAATATTTTGTTCTCGAATAACGAGGTTGTTACACGAAGGGACGGCCTGTTTAGCTGGAGTTGTATCCTATTGGTCCCCGGACGCAGAAGGTTGAGTAGTGGCAGGTGCAAGAACCGGAGCAGACGTTCAACGGTGGGCGCACAGTTGTTTTCGTCTATTTGAGGCTCCATACCTAGCATTTGCAGCAACGTAACACGCAGATCACGCACCCACCCTCCGTTACCCTGTTGAAGCTGGAGGTTTGTGTGTAGACGGACGTCGAAAGTAACCTCGTAGCCAGCGCGGCCCGGCGATACGCCAGTTCCGGACCATAACTCTACCCTAATCCGACATGCTTTCTCACAGGGGTACGGTCGGAAGGAGCTTACCTGGACGTGGAAGTTGGACGATGGCCTGTTGCCCTTCGCCATGGTTGATTCGGCTGGTGGCTGTTCAAATGGCGGAGTGGTAGCAGGGGTAAAACAATTTGTAAACTGCCACCTGAATTTATTAGTAAATGCGAGCAGTGATTAGGTTCCCTGTCAGTTCGAAATTAATGATGTGCTGCGGTTGTTGAAAGTAAGGGTTTCTCTCGTAATGTAGGCAATGCATTCGTCCCCACATGCACTCGTTCTCCATCGAGTCGTAGTTTGTGTCCATGAAACAGTAGGATTACAGTTCGTCTAGTAAACAACAAGGGTCTGAATTTGCACGGGGACCATCGTATGCGGCGTACACGGCAGGGAGTCTCGAAGTTGGCGTAAGGGGTTAGAGACGACGAACAATCATACTGCTGGAGAACGCATATAATGGGAGCAAGAAAGGGCATCAGCGAAGTTTTACGGTAGGGTTTACAGTAGAGAATGTTTTCCGCATCAGCGTATACCGGACAAGAGCTAAATTTTGCAGCGTAAGTTGGGTCACGAAATGGGACCGATGGCCTATTAAAACAAAAATTATCGCGTCCACCGTCTGCGAGGACCGCTCTAGTCGAAGAGAAATATGCATATGCATCTTGCCGACATAGACCCGGGGTGCTACACGTCCGATAACAGGTTCGTTGGGTAGTCCTACGTGGAAAGTAAGATGCATATGATCAATGTGCGTACGAAAGTTGATGAGAACTTAGTCCAGGTATTTACACGAGCACGTACCACAACAAGTGCACTGGCCGATCCGCTCTGCTCCTCGAAGAAGTGGATGCTCACCTCCTCCCGCCTCCACAGGATGAAGACGCCCCGACGCCAAGAATTGACATAGTGAAGGCTGCCGAATGGAAAGGCCGCGCATATGCTCCTTGGGTCGTTCATCGCGGACTAAGGGGGACCGATGACCAGTGCAATGGAGGTCTTCTGGTGGGAGAAGAGGTCCAGCACCGCGGAGACGAAGGAGCCGTTCTTGGCGAAGGGCGGGCATCTCCAGATGAGGAAGGACAGCTCGTTGTGCATTTCCATATCGTGGATGCCCTCCGCCAGCGCCAGGTCGACGACACCCCGAGTGTCCTTCAAGATGAACTCCCATGCGTATACGTTGTCGTACACCTCAAGTTTCAGTCGCATCTGGAATATCCTGTTTTCGGAGAACATGGTCGCTAAACGTAGTGAATCCCTGTTTAGCCTCACGAGCAGCTTGTTCGTGCCCGGACGTAGCAGTTTCAGTATCGGCAGGTGGATGGTACGGAGGACACGCTCCAAGGTGGCATCGCAGTTTGTTTCGCTTAAATGGGGCTCTTCAGCAGCGTAGCACGCAGATCGCGTACCCATTGTCCGTTGCCATACTGAGCGGGGAAGTTGGTCGGCAAACGGACGTCGAAAGTAACGTCGTAGCCCGGGCGGTCTTGCAGTGTACGCGTACCATGCCATATCTCCAATCTCACACGACATGCTTTTTCACATGGTATGGGTCGGACGGAGCATACCTGAATGTGGTAGTTCCGCAGAGGCGTAGTGCCGTTTGTTGTGCTGCCCTACGATGTGCTGCCGTTCATCTGGGGAGGCTTAAGGGTTTGGTTACCGCGTCTGTGTTTCGGTGGAAGTGGCTTAGTTGGCGTGTTCCCGTAGTTGTGAGTGAGATAGAAGAAATCGGTATTACAATTGGAGTTGGCTGAGGGAAGTTAATGCGAGCAGTATCGACGGTTCCATGTCGCTTCGAGTTCTCTGAGCGTGGTTGGTGGATTATTAATGTTCAGTCAGATAAGTCCTGCACACAGATCAAATCGGCGGCCGTGCAAGCATGACGACCAATGAATTAAATGCCTTCTACTTCCACGCTGGTAGGTTATTCGTTTTTTATTTTGTTATATTAATATCATGTTTTGTAGAAGATTCCGCTCGATAGGTTCACCTACTGGATAACCTCATATGGATTCGCAGGGTGAAAATCTAACGTCTGAGATTTTACTTAATAATCCCCAGCAGGCAAGTGCAACTTGTTCAGAAATTACAGCCATCTATCCCAACGCAGTCCTGTTGGTCGTTCAGTGTTCTGGATTCTGGAGGTTGGTTTTTTCATTTCATTTATTTGGTTTGAGCAATCAGTTTTGAAGATACGCGTGGGTTGTTTTTAGTTCTTGTAGATAGTCGTATGATGTTTTCCTATTGGATCACCTGAGCGACAATGCATAGAATAAAATAACTAGGGGTTTAACGAGGTTTTCTTTTACTGCTTTCTGCAGGTCCATGAAACTTCAAGTATTTTGCTGAATCCCCATACCTAGTTGCAGTGGGTGCAGGTGGGTGGTCGCTCCGTGAGCACTGTCCCAACTGTGAGCTCGGAAGGGTTTGATCGCTGTTTCCTTGCAGTGTGAGTGAGCACAGTCCTTCTGGGTTGGAAACTTTGGCGGCTGGGGACACAGCCGACTGTCTGATGATCGTGTTGGGACTGTCGGAGGAGAAGATGATGGAGATGACTTTTGGTTTAGCAGATGAGGTTGGTCAACTTTTCAGGATGTACGGACTGGTACACGGATTCTCTACTAGGAAAAATGACATACGACGTCGCCGAAGCGGCGAGCCTGTAATGCATAGTTGGGTATGCTCGCGAGAAGGCCATCCGAGGAGAAGATCCGCCGTTGACGGGCCGTCCACGAGGTCAGGCTGTCCCTGCGAGGTTAGAACTGCAAAGGACACCAACGGTCGTTGTTATATCACAGTAGTGAATTTATCTCACAATCACGCGTTGGTGCCTGGCCCTTTATCGTGTTTCATGTGCGAAAGGCGAGCAGTGACTGATGAGAACATGGCAGCCGTGAATCGAATGTTAAGCGTAGGTTTCAGGCAATGCGACATTATGCGTCTGCTGGTTTACGCTTCTAGAGGGCACGAACGGGTGGGTTTCTTAATGAAAGACATGAACAATCGCAAGCTGAAGGATGAAAGATCTGGAAGTTGCTCGATGTTTGATGCTGGATATGCATATCTACTGTCCAGACAAGGTTGCGATCAAGGCATGTCATTGGTGACAGCCATTGAGGACGACAAAGTCGTCCGTATGTACTGGTCAGACACAAAATCTAAGTTGGATTACAACGCATTCGGGGACGTTGTCGCTTTAGATTCAACCTTCAAGACGAATGCATATGGTATGCAAATGGTTGTCATCGTCGGAGTCAACAACCATCACCAGACCATTGTCTTCGGGGCCGCCTTAATGGCTACTGAGTCAGTAGAGGATTACACTTGGCTTTTAAGTACGCACGCCGAGGTTATGGGGTCCAAAGCACCTATCAGCGTTGTCACCGATGCCGATAGATCGATGATCGCCGCCATACGAGAAACGTGGCCAACAGCCAGACACCGTCTTTGCCTTTGGCACATGAGTCGCAATATTGTCCGTGGGGTACATGATCCGACGCTGATACGATGCATCTCTGCCTTCATGTACAATTCGAAGTCCATCGATGAGGTAGAGCAAGAGTGGGAGGATATGATGAAAAATACTGGGTCGGTTAACATTCGCTGGCTACAACAGCTGTACGATAGCAGACGAATGTGGTGGATGACGTATTGTCAAGGACATTTCTGGGCTACTCTTAGGATGCACGCATTCATGAAAATGTACCTGAAGACGAAGCACAAAGTGCACGAATTTTTACATCACTACGAGCGAGCCGTCGCAGACCTGCGCCATAAGGAAAGTATGGCGGATTACATTTCGACATGTAAGGCATATCAATTGTGAACCATGTTGCGCAGCCTCGAGGCGGACGCAAGTCGGATCTACACTCTAGCATCGTTTCGTAAGGTTTATTTGCAGATCCACAAGGAAGCATTGTTCTTCGTCGAAGGTATGATAGATGGAAATATTAATCGAGTATATCGGCTGCGAAGTTACGAGCAGGAATCACTGGGGGTTGAAGTTTATTCAGCCACATCGTCCGTCGTTGACCTGTAGTTGCGTACATTTCGAAACGTACGGACTGCCTTGCGCACATATGTTCCACATTACGAAGATCGAAGGCGTCAAGTCCATCCCATCGCCGCTCTTGCTGCAACGTTGGACAAAGGGAGCACGATTATCATATTCTTCTATCGCAGGCGGCTCCGGCCACGACGCGACTACTGAAGAATTTAGACAAGGTATTCTTTTGACGGCGTGCCGTCATTTATGTTTTCTTGGAGGCAAAACTGAAGCCGCCTACGTGCAAGTTCGCAAGTCCATACAAGAATTGACGGTAGCTCTTGAAAGTATGGAGGTGTCTGACGGCAAGGCAAGTCCGTTCTGAGGTGACAAGGGTAAACGAAAGAAGGCGCTTTTAGGGTGCGAATCACTGCCGACTATGTCAAGGTTCAATCAATATGGTATTTGCAATATGGAAACGGATAAATTAAACACAATTTCGGAGTTCACTGCAACTGCAATGCAAGAAGCCAGTCTAGATGAGGGAAAGTCCGTTGTCGGCCAGATGAATATGTAAGCCCCAAGTATTTACAATGTCTGCCGTACAGTGTGCACAACGACAAAAAATATTTTGTGCTACTACGACGGCATCCTATTACGGAACAGTACAAACAAAACCCGTCGAACATCTGAGGTGGTTGTTCGAGTTCCAACCTTTTTGTGGTAGCTTTCAATGATCCGTTACTTACAGATGCTGCAATGTACACCACTGCTATTGTCAGATGTTAGCTAGCTTTTCTTGGTTGGGGTAATCCTTTCGCTGCGCGTGCCCTCTGCTTTTGGCGATCCTTCATCGTACCTAGCACCATGCTCTTCAATTCGTTTCTCGGCCACTTGATCAGACTTATCGCAAGACGAAACCTGTCTAAATCGCGCACACGCTGCAAGCCGCAATAACAATGGTTCTCATCAGATGCTTATACATCAAATCCCTGTTATACAATTATTTTTCTCGCTGCGTTAGCTCACCACGTCTGCAAGACCCTCTGTTGGGTCCGACATGGACATGAACTTCATGACGAAAATTCCGCAATCAGCGCTAAAAAACATACAAAGAAATCAGTGTTTTCATGTTTATAATTCCTTGTTGTGGGTTAACAATACTTACGCGTTGCCCAACATGAACTGTTGGGGGATGTAACCCGGGCAACGAACGGGTCATGAACATATGTCCGGAACGGTGCGCGCACTCGATTGCTGGGCATTCTCATCCAAAATAACCTTCAGCAGAGTCAGAACTCGAACATGCAGGTCCATTCTCCCATGGACGTTCGATGCTCCCTTATTCATCGTGTCAAGAACTAGTACTTCCCCTGCGCGAAAGTTCACCACCTGTAGGCACCAGTGTGACTCCGATAGACACATCGGTATGTATATCTGTAAATGCAATTATAAGCAAATCTATATATACAAAGAAGAAAATGATCAATTTGGTGGTACATCATGAAAACATTTCAGTTACCAACTGGACGCAATCATTGGATCCGATGTTGGGCTTGAACAATTTTAGAAGATTCTGCCGATCGTCGATAGTGATCACTGGCATCTTTGCGGCGCTATAATTACGGGATGCAAGGTTCTGCCCAATGACGATAACTTCAGATTCAATTTGTCAATGATCGTAATTTGTATGTTACAATGATTTCGACATACCCCCAACCAGCTAGAGAGATACCATCGCGTTGGTCCGTCGTCCGGTTGGGCGCTGCTCAACATGACCCCGTGGTAGTCGATGATCTGCAATACAGATCATCGCTATGAATGTCGTTGCAAGGGACAATTACTAAAGCATTGCATTTCTTGGTGAAGCACATCCGTACGTCATTCTATATCCACCTATTTGGTTTCAGAGTTAGCATTCCATGCATTGAAATGCTGACAAAATGTCCCAAACAAAGCAGTTCGCTGCAACAACATGAATATCATAGCATGATAAAATCACAGTGCATTCGGCATAACGAACCCCTACACTCTCGAGCACATAATAAAATACAATGCATAACAAGAAAATATAACCTGGGATCGAGCAGTTCATTCCAAGCATAAGACAACAAATTCCAATCTCCCACGTTGAAAGATTTCAACTCTCGTAAGTCAACATCTTCCGGAATTAGTTTATCAATGTCCTATAAATTAACATATTAACAAACTTCTGTAAGACTACTTGGTTAATATCGCTGAATGCTACGCCGACACCCTACACCTACGGGTGAAGAGTGATGATATACCTCCGGAATATTATCACGAAGTCTCTTCGATCGCCGGGGCCCTGCCTTATCCGTAACGAAGGGAGATGTCGCGTAGACGGACGGCTTACACGCCGAGGCACGACGGGTCTGAACTTTATCCGGATTCTTCACCTGATTGGTGGAAGAAATACTCTCCTATGACAACCGTATTAAACAATAACACATCAATATAAAGAAACCGGATTAACCGGGTTTAACAATTAACGAAGTACATCGACGAAACTGAAATGATGTGTGATCTGACCTTGTTAACGGCGTGGTGTTGCGCAGGTAGCGATGCGGGTATGTCATCGATCCTGTCTTCAATGCGATGCGGCTCCTCGGGTGACACCACCCTCTGTAACACGTCGACTGCCTGTGGCTGTGACAAGCAATCGACGATATCGTTCCCTGCCCCAGGATTGGCTTGCGGCTGTCCCAGCAGTAGGGTCATTTTGTCGAGAACAGCCATCACCCTTCTTTTCATTGCTTCCGAGCCTTCATTAGATTTAGGTGAATGCTGCCCGATATCAGGTGTGGGCTGGGAATCGTCGAAGCCCTCGGACTGCAGCAGTGACCCCACTTCGACTACTACCTTCTTCTTGTTAACAGCAGAAGGGCCTGCTTCATTCAGTGGGTCCTGCTGTTCATTGTCCTCAATTGGCACAGCTCGGTCCACCTATGCCGTGGTATTGAAGAATTCAGTACTTGGGGCCGCGACGTCTTCCATCGGCGATTTCTCGTTACGTGCGGCTCCACGGGTAGTTATGGCGTCTGGCAAGCCACGAACAATGCTCCGGACCTCTCTGACCTCAAGTAACAGTGTGCGTACTTGCCGCTTTAGGTCATCCTTGCCGTGCTCCACAAATCGTACACGGAAATCAACGGCCTTCAGCAATATCAACGTTTGGGGCTTAGCATGTTCCTGAATCATTGTGAACTTAATCGGTTGGAGCTTAGTTTATGTTTTACCTTTACGTTCTGTAGCAGTGTCTGAATGTCATCGACCTCATCCGGCACTGCGCGAGCATCAACGTTACCCGTCTGAGAACACCCCTGAACCTGGATATGTACGAATAATATAGCCATTGTTCGAAGCTGGCAGTGGCAAAAAGAAAGTACAATAAGCCACATCATACCTTCTCAAGGTAAATGTCGTTCGACATTTTCAAACATGCATGCAACCGGGCGTCATCCCACTCCGCACATAACGGGGCCGTCCGACCAGATATTGAAAACGGTGATCCTGGTTTACTGACCTTGCAGGCAAAAAATACCTGCAAACATTGTTGTGAAAAACATCTTGTCATGACGCAGCGGTAAAAAACGTTGATTGCAAATTTTGCGCGTCCAATGTATTTGGAGGGAAATGCATTACAAATAGAAGTACTTACGATTAGGAGGTGTACGCATCCGCCTATGTAACGCGCGGCCTTCTTCAATTTCCACATCCTCACATAATCGCACAGTGTATCCAACACGTGAGTCGCCCAATCGAAATGCACAATCGATCCCGCGTCACTTGTTGACAGTAGATATCCCCTTGGGATGTCAAACGCAGTGCCTGGACAGAGGTAGCACCCCAGGATGAATAGCACCAGCTCGGCCTTGAATAGTTCATCCGTCGCTTGCCGATCACGCAACTTCTCCTCGACAGACTTCACTGATATCCGCCCAAGTTTTATGTGCTCCCATAACTCGGGTCGAACACATTTGAGTGAGCCTTTCATTGGAACGGGAGATCCCATACAAGTCAGACCCAGAATCGTTTCTACATCCTGAGGTCTCAACTTGTGTTCCACGTCGTCTATGACAATCACTCGTCTCGTTGGGTTGAACATCCTCAAGCTGAGCCTCAACGCTCTGTGGTTCATGTTGTGGCTGGCCATGTGCAGTAGCCCCCCGAACCCAACTTCTCTTACCACGGCCTTCCTATCCTCGTCGAATGAATTGAAAAACGCCCACAACTTCTTCGGGCTACACCGTGTGAATATGTAATCCTACGACAATACCAAATGGAGTTAGCATAAAACCTTATTGCTCCAACTTCTTCGGACGCAGGACGGACGACCGGGAATTCACCTTCTCAAGGCCAGATGACTTGGTCCGTTTACTGGCTGACCGATCCGCCGGATCTTCTCTGAAACCTTCCATCTCTTGGTCTTCACGAATATTGATGTCCTCCATATCCATGACTGATATACCTAAGCAATTGAGGGTATCAATCAATACTCTAATCCGTCCCGACGGCGAACACACCCACACATAAGCAACAAACATAATAACAAACCCAAGCGAACGAAACCACACCAATCCATTCCAACTATCAAAGAATGGGATTAATCCCTGCCCCAATACGCCCAAGCGAACATCCACAATACCCACGGCACCCACAGTGTACGATTAAACCCTAAACACCCAAAGCCCCGAGGGAACGACCTTGCCCTAATTACCCACGTCCACGGGAAACCACTTCACCGACCACTTCACCCGCACGAACCCACTACGATCCCGCACCTGACGATACCCACAGCCACCGCCCCGACGGACCAGCACACCCCACGCAACCACAGCCCGACAGATCGGTAAACCCTAATTTATCCCACTGGAAGCCCCATCCATCCCGTACCTACCCATGAACGTACCTTTGTTGTCTGGCCTGATTTCCTGAAGTAGCATCAAAGGGAGGTAACGCGCTCAGGGAGAACAAACTGAAACGCGAAGAGAAGAATCTGACCTTCCGGGGGAAACTCACCTGGGAATAAGACCAACACTCAGACGAAATCTTTTGGGGAACGGGGGTTTGTCCAAAATTGTAATTTCACGTTGACGCCGGGTTCGGATTTAGGCTCGATTTTGTTAGTAATATACTAAAAACGTACACAATGAAATTAGTTCCGTTAAATATTTTGCGTTTTGTTATTACTAACAATGTACCAACTACAGTTTCAGTAAAATGTACAAATGGATACTGTTTTTGTACTAGTACAGTTAGTACAATGTACTAATTGGTACTGTTTTTTGTACTAGCACAGTTAGTACAATGTACTAATGGGTATTGTTCCCTGTTCGGTTACGACGAGTACACGAGACTCCTAATGGATCTCTCTCCCTCCCTCTCTCTCTAAGAAATGAACTGGACCTGTTCGGTTACGACGAGTACACGAGACTCCTCGACACGTGATGTTATGTGAAATTCCTATCAATTACACAAGTTTGACAATTTCAATGGTTATATATGTTTGTCAACAATCTTTAATAGTAGATAAAAAAACATCAGGGATACGTACGCTCACGGGGGTTTGAACCAGCGGCCGCGTTGAAATGAGACTTGATTTATATTATATATTTTAATAAATAGAAAGCGCCTGTTTGGAATTATGGATTTAATTTACTGGCAACCCTAACCGTAGCACTTCTATTAACTGTTTTGGACAGCTTCCTGGTGTTCAATTGAAAGCTTTCTTCTCTGCAGTTGATCTACTCCAGTTACTGTTGTTTTCAGGGCTGGTTCTTTCCACGCCATGTATCAACGACCCTGGTTCAATGTTGGGCCATGAACTTGACTTAAGCTCTCCGACTTATCATCTAGACTTCATTCATTTTTTCTATGCCTGACATGAACTAGGCAACATAAGATTGCTATCTCAATGTTTTGAAGAAACTCTGGAGACATTTGATCAAATTAATTGTACTTAATCATCCAACATCAGCTATTCCTTCATGTAAATACCCCAAATGCCAAAGCCCAGTTTGGGAGTTTGTTTTTATTAGACGAAGGATCCGAGAGTTTGAAACAGCGGTGTTGCGGCTGCCTCGCTTTCGCTCGGGGAGCTGCACTCTGGTTACGTGCTGCAGAGAGCTTGGATCGCCAAGGTTTTCAGTTCTCGGGGATGAGGATAGAAACGCTATGAGCAGGAACTTTTCATGTACGATCACTTCATTATTAACGGGATGGACAGTAAAGAAGTGTTTTTATCTCCTCCCGATGACCATTTGCAAGTGTGAAACTCTTAGAACTCTCTCCTGTATTTATCCACGAGTTGGCCGCGGATTACGAGCAAGCGAGCGATGCCCACATTAATCCTGGTCCTGATAACAAGTTCGAAGAGGATATAGGACTGAGACAATCTTCTTCTTCCTGGGAACAACAGACAGAACGAAACCAGGGGTGCGGATGTATACCAAGAACCCTTTGTGGGTTATTAAAGACAGGATGCATGTTCCATTCTCCAAACACTAAAGCAAATGTAAATGGGGGGGGAGTTTTGTAACCTACGTCGGTTACATACTAATAATTAGTCTAGAAATAAGTTTTGTAACCTACGTCGGTTACATACTAATATTCCCCTGGTTGATTTTTCTCCTAAGCCTATAAATCAGCTACGGAGGGACAGACACACAAGAAAGAAATAGACAGACAACCAGAGCTACCACCTTCAGACGTTCATTCCGCAGCCTAGCAACTCCAAGGTAGGTTTGGCAGCAGTGACATGGAAATCCCTCCGTCGCCAACTCAAACCCATTAACCGTCGACCATGATTGGAGATGGCCGCTGGAACAGCAAAAGCGATGATCTTCAACTCTTCTGGACGCAACAGCAGCGATATCGAGCCTTGACGATGACCCCAACGTGGCGACTCATGATGTTGAACGTCTCTTCACAGTAACGATGTGGATGGGCTCTTTCTGACGACCCAACCAGTCTCGATCCCCTGCCCTATGCGGAGAACTGTCCCTGAGCTCCTCGCGGATGCACATTTGCGTGGCGAGGAGCTCCCCTTTTGCTCTTATTTGTTTCCCTTTCTACGTGCAGGTACGCACGACGAATATGCAGCCAAATGCGGACAATACCGGCGAAGATGTTTACAGCCGTCTTGAAAGCTCCTTGTCATCAAAGCCATCCCTAGGTCTCTCCAACAATCGCCCACTTCACAGCCGCACTAGCAGCAACGGACGATCCCAATGCTAGCGGCGGCAGACGCCCTTTCAACAAGGATGTCTCTTCAAGCAGAGACGCCCTCGGATTCGGCAGCGGCAACCAGTGTTCCCTCCGGTATCCCCTCTAGCAGCGACATCCGGCCATCTCATCAACGACCACGATCACCCCGACGCCTCCTGGTCCAACAACGGAGGATTCGTGATCTTCTTTGCCTTCAAACCACCGGCAGCGGCGACCCCTTTCTCCCGACATCTTCAGATCTGACGGGGGATTCTTCTTTACCTTTACGCCTCCAAAACCGGCGATGCAAACCCAGTGGACGCTCCTCTTTACTCTGTCGTCGATGCCCAGGTTTTGAGCTTCGTTTCCAGTCCCGACAATGGAACTCGTTTCAATTAGAGAAGGCATACCTCCCTCTGCCTGCGACTGGAATCTCCCAAGGATGAAGAAGAAAAACCCGAATGTCCTCTGCCAGGTAAAAGCAATTTTAATAATTTGATTTATTCATTCTTTATCATTTTTTTAATCTGAGCGTTATTTGAGGTGCCGCTAAAGCATTTTAACTAAAATCGTTAAAATTTATAAGATTCTTGCTGCTTTGGTTATTTTTTTTAATTTAATTTAATAATAATAATAATAACAATAATCGTATCCCTAGTTTTATTTTAATTTAAAATAATTTACCCATCATTATTATGACTTTACTTTTTTAAAGAAAAAGCCCATTCTAATTGTTTGTCTTAATTACTTTTTTAAAACAAAACAAAACAAACAAAATAAAAAAAGGCATCACAACATGTATTTGATGACGAGTTAAATTATTATTTGAATTTTCTGACCATTTTCTTCGTTTGTTTTGCATAAAATTTTAAACGAAAACTACGAGGTAATCAACGTGACCATGGTGGAGGGCTCACTAAAGCGGCACCAACTGACGGACTCAACGCTAATACAACCCCTCGACTAGCCTTAGGTACATGAGGGAGGTGCGGGACTCCTGTTTTTCTTTATTTCCACATGTAACGGGTCGTGGGCCCAAGTGCATAGGCCCACGATCACCACCCTTCCCCGCTCACTTTGATCTAAATAATTGTTTGTGCCTGTTCGCATGTCTTAGGTCCATAGGTTTATCGTCGCATGTTGTTTACAAAGCAAATAAATATGAGTTCGGGTCCAAAAGCCCGAATCGGGTCCAACGCCCGTAAAACAGAGACATGAGTCCGGAATGATGCCCGGATCGGGTCCAACGCCCGTAAAACAGAGACATGAGTCCGGAATGATGCCCGGATCGGGTCCAACGCCCGTTAACCAAAAGCAAACTTTTGGAGCAAACGCCACCTCTTCGCATGTTTAGATGTAAGAGTTAGTAATTAGGAATCCCCGAATCTACTCTGGTTTTCCGACTTAAACCAAGCTTTAAAAAAAAACTAAGTCGGTGGCGACTCCGTATAATTAAAAAACAACAACCTTTTTTTACGAAGTCATTTTGGATGGGTGACGGCGACGCGAGCCGCTCTTGGAACCTCCTGAAGCTTCCTCCTCGGGCCATGCGCTCCTTTTCGCCCGTCGCCTCTTAAGGATGCATGGAGACGATCGGCGAAAAGTCTGGGCAGACCCAATCAGGAATCCAAGGAGGGACCACCCTAGTCTTTTCCGCAGTGTTCGACGCTCGAGTCGCGACACCGACCGGAAGACTCTAGGGGAGCGGGCCCGGATCCTCGGGTCGTCCGAACCGCCGCACGCGTGCTAGGCCGGAAGGCGCGCGTACACTACACAAATGTTCTGGCTCAGTGTTGACAGTTGGGTTCTGTAAACACCTGTTTCTATTTGCTTACCATGTGATAGACAATCGACCCACCGGAACTCTTTGAGCACAACGCATTCCATTTCTCCAAACAAATGCTATAATATAAATCTTTTGATTTCAGGGGATTGAAGAATATGTCGAGGTTGCATGTAAAACTGGCCAATTCTTCTGAGAGGGAGGTTGCTGTTGCTCTCGAGACCGGATCTCAAGAACAGAAGAGTTCCGACTTCGACATATCAAAACTCGACCCATATTGTCTCAAATGAGAAAACTCAAAACATGAAAGTTATAGAAGAGTCAAAGAGGAAACAATCACAAATAATCTCGAGCAAATTGAGGTTCTGTGGCCAAAGTTATGCTCAGTCGATTGAAACGCTCGAGTATATAAGCGTTGTGTTCCGTATTTTAACTATATCTTGGGCTACACGCTCTCGATTTTAACACACAACTTATCCACATGACTGGAAGTGAATAAGGAAGAGGATGGATTTAACGTCGCTCGAGTCCATTTAGGGATGGAAGAGAAATGTCCCGGGGAGCGCACTGCCGACGTCTAGCTTCATCTTCCCGGCCTTCAGTCGTCCCGAGCTCGTGGGTATTCATGCATATTAACACCCAAGAAAATAGGAAATCTTGAGGCACCCATGATCTTTGGCAGTTTACATCATTTTTCCACATCTTTTGGTAGTTTTCTTGTGTTCTAAACTATCTTGGGTCCCACGATGTCTTAATGAATTTATTATAAATATGTATTGTTCCCTTCATTGAAACACACGATCAATCACTAAGTCCAAACCGGCGGATTGATCTAAAGTTTTTGCTCTCTTCCCTAGTGTCCTGAAGGTGTCCAGAAAAGCGTGTTGAACCATGTCCTAAAATCGCCCTTCATTGCCTTTCACACTTCACCGTCCACTGATTCACAAACCACCCAAGGTAGTCTCCAATAAAGAAGGCTGCTGTAGCTGCCGCGAAGTTCTACCGATCACCATCCCCATTTCGTCCCAGGCGGCCTCCATTAAAGGGGGCTAGACAATCAATCACACACAAAACCCAGAAGTTGTCTAAGTTAGTCTACAGCTTTTGCTCTCCCCACCGTGTCCTGAAATCACCATCACTTCACTACATCCGATCACCGATCCATCAAGATAGATTCCATTAAAGGAATATGCCCTAGCCGTTGTTCATCCGTCGATCGTCGAAAAGCACCTTACAGCCGTTCTCAAGTCCTTTTGGTTGTTTTTTCCCTTTTGCATCATGTTTATAAGTGTTGTAAAGGCTCAGATTCTGTAATTCGACTTTGTTTCATTATTTCAAGCATCGTTTCCCTTTCAGTTTGCGTTATTTACTTTACGGCAACTACAGTTCTTTTGTATAATTCGATATGTAGTGTGGGGAACACAATTCCGCGCCAACACAGTTCCTTCCAGGTAGTGTAGAGATTTATTTGTTGTCGATTTGTATTTCTGTCCTTGTTAAGGGGCCTTTGAGAAAATAATGTATTTAAATTTTCTGACGATCTCCTCCTCGGATTGCCAGTGTCAGGGCAATAGTTGCACTAAACTTGCACAACTATGGAAGTGGAAGGAACCCATGGGGGTTTGATCCTTTCTGCTGAAAGGGTTTATTATCCTGGAAACCCTATCGATGCAACTTCTGGACAATTCTTTTGTAGCAGGCCCTGTTCTCTCTAATTTAGGATAATTGTTCCTTTCAACTTGCAGAGAGGCTTCCACGAGGCCTACATGGATGATGGCCTGCTCGAATCTTTGGATTGAAGCAGGGGTGGTATGCCTCTATTGACATGGTTGAGTTGATAAATTCTTGTAGTTTCTCGAACCGTGGTTTAGGTCCCGAGCTATGCGATGCTTGTAGCCTACTCGAGACGCGATTCTCGAATAATGTTATTCTCGGACTTCTCTAGTGATGTTTACACATAGTCACCTCTTTGGCCCATTATAGACGAAGCCCAAAATTCATGTGACAACGCCCGTCCACTCACTTATGATCCAGGAAGACGAATAGTATACTTATAATTTATCTTGGAAAGAGTTATAGGTGCGATACAGAAAGAAGCAGCAAATTCTTTTCCCCCTCGGGATTGATCTTAAGTTGTTAACTAGTGTTGTATATGCATACCTGTCCTGTTGCATTCAGTGTATAACATAACTCTCTTGGAAGTGTTCCTCCATCACCTCTTCCCAATCAGGTCGATGAATCTGCAACGAAGAGGATGGATAAATGGCAGGGGAAACAGTAGTATGAATCACCCGACCTCCCTTTTGTTCCATCAGCCCACCACCACCACAACCACATGTGTCTGCCTCCCGATGACGACAAATGACTCATCTCCCACACCCAAATAATCAGAATAGCCTTTACCTCTTTTCCTTCAAAGCCCAGTTGCAACTTGTCTGCTTCTACAAAAGGGAAGCTATTCCAATGGGGGTGTGAATAGCAAGAAGCATCATGTCTTTCGAGGGGTTGTCGGGCAAGCAGAGATGCGAAGGGTGCAGTCTGGTCTTGGAGAGTTAGTTCATGGCTTTTGTTCAGCACCGAAGTGCTGTCAACCATTATTCAGCACCTAATGGAAACCCATTTCCTTACTGATACCATGTTTCACGTTAATTCATCGATTCGGAACATCACATTCCTCAGTCATACTAATTACTTTCTTCACCTAAGGATCAATCATATATCAGTAGCCGGACTAGGACAGGCACGAACCGGCTGAAAATACCATTTCATGGGGGTGGCGTCTACTTTTGCGTCCGTGGATATCATAGGAAGAAAGGAAATCATTTCGCGTCGACATTGACCTGCCACTAAATCAACAAAAGATGCTTTGGAATTGGAAAGAACCGATTCCATTGAATCCACCAAGTTCTACGGTGGGCAGGCACACTAATATTCCGAGAGGCGATCTAAAGTAACCGGTTCTACTTTGATTCCTAAAACTTCCCGCAGAAAACTCCCTCCCCGTTGGTTAAAATTATTGCGTTTATGGTGTAAGGCAAAGAGGACAGTGGTTATCCCGTCGTTAGTTGTTTGTCTGCATGGACTATTGTTGGGCCATCCATCTCGTGGGGGGAACCGGTTGCAGTGAGCTAATGCCATCCGGGTTGCGACTGATCGCTCTACGAAAAGGAAACACCCAAGCCCCACTTCACTTTGAACGCTACCGCCCTGATCTTTTCAGAGAGGAGAGCACATGCAACTGTGGCGCCCCCCATTCCTCGTTTTCACCTGAACAGGATGAGGATGAGGGGTCCTAGGGTACATTTCTAGCCAAAGAACTAGACCACGACCAACGACTACGTGTACACGCCGCGTCGGTACCCCTCAACATGTAGCATATTCATTTGAACATCCAGGGCTCCGGGATTCTCAGCCACTTCCGTCACGGAAAGAACCTCCCCGAATGGTCGTCGTGGCAAACACAAAGAGCAGCTAGGGGTCCTCCCAGCGCAAGGGAATTCTCTCTACTAAAATACCTTTTAGGCGATAGTGTCGTGCGTGTCAGCAGAGTCACCTTCACCTTCATGTTCATCCCATAGACCGACAAAACCTCAATGTCTTCATGATGGGAAATTTCTAATCCATGAAAAGAGGAAGAAAAAGTAGAGGATTCGGTTGTATTCCGACTTGGAATGGAACTCCAAGACTTGGGATCTTTATGATAACTTTGAGTTGGGGTTGTTTCTTTAAGTGGGAAACATTGACGAAATCGTTTTGTGTATTGGGAATGGAAAAGGGAAAATCATCACATCCTTCGTCCTTTGCGTGCACGTCGAGTGGTTTAGTTTCCAATTAGTCGATGAATCCTTTATTTAAATATATATATATATATATATATATAAGTGGAGACAAAATGGTGGCTTTTTGCATTCAAAAAGCATAAAGTACTGAGCACAAAAAATGTAGTGGTTGGTGGGTCCAAATAACTTACTACAATATCATCAACAATCATGACTACTTCCCCCCCCCCCTTCTTTTTTCCTCTTTCTTTGTTTTCTTATGGTCCTACGAGAATCATTCGACATATTCGTTACGTGATTCAACACGTGACGCAATTAAAAGATTAATGATTATCATCCATCCTCATGAATCGAGATTCATTGTAAGTTTACCCACGAACATTTTGTTCATTCCTCATGTGTCGTTGTCGTGATCCTCCTGATCCACGCCTTCCCATCTTCTCTGTGTACCCCTCGAACTCTATCTATTTGGTTGTACTCGTGATGCTATGATCCCCCGTCCCATTGGATTCCCCCACCTCGGTTTCATTACAATCTTTGTCCTTTTCTTTTTCCTTGGATTGTGTCGGGAGGGCTTCGGTTTAGTTAAACCCTGTTTCCGATGGGATTTCACCGCACGCTGGATCTCAAATGTAACATGGTATTTGAAAGATTTTAGTTTTAAATTCGTGCCAGTAAAAATCCTTAAATACGTAACGGGTCAAGAACTTCGTCTAACCTTGAATCAAAATCAAAGAGCCGAAAATGATTCGACTTCGAGGGTTAACTTCTACTGCTTGTGGGTGCTCCACTCGTGTGTAATACACGGATACAAATAATAACGATATTATTTTTTAGAAAAGATTAGTCGGACCCACGAAAAAGCAAATGCTGCCCTCCTACTTTTATTTAGAGAGACGATGACATTAAATAACCAGATGCATGAAAGTTCATCTCATGAGTTGGTTTATATATTTGTAAGCTATTTTATTATATATATACCTCTCATAACCTGCCTACACTTCATCAACCCCCCCCCCCCCCGATATCCGCCCCAAAAGTTCACCATTTTCCTAACTCCTTTTGTTTATTACACATCCCTTCCTTATCCTTTCCACCTGCTGTCCGTACTACTCTTCCTTTCAATACAGCACGACTGTTTTGGGTTTGGTTCCAACAGAAGGATTAATGGAAGCATCCGGTCAAGGTCAGGTCAACGAGACCCTCGCCAGGGCCTCCTCGATTCCCGGGCAACACTCCCCGTGGCATTCCCCGGTGCCGTACCTTTTCGGCGGGCTCGCGGCCATGTTGGGCTTGATTGCCTTCGCCCTACTCCTCCTCGCATGCTCCTACTGGAAGCTGTCGGGATACTTGGGAAGCAGGAACGGCGACAACCGAGACAGCCTACAACAGGACCTTGAGGCTGGCGACAAGGAGGGGGAGCCGCCGAAGCTTCCCGTATTCGAGGAGAAGGTCCTCGTGATCATGGCTGGACAGGTTAAGCCGACCTTCCTGGCCACGCCCGCGTCAAGCCGGTCATCCTCGTTCGGGAACAACTGTAAGTGTGGAGGTCGCGAGTGCGATCAGGAGAACGGGGAAGCGGAGATGGCGAAGCAGGATGGGGGCGTCGATCGCATGCCGGAGTCGGGTACGGCGCTCGAGACCCTTCCAGCCTAGATCTGTCCCAAAGAACTTCAACGTTTTCCTTTCTCTGGGTTATGTTCTAGCTGTGGTTGCTCATGTCCGAGGTATATCTTGGTTTCTCTCATCCGGGAAATGTAAATAATTTTTCTTGAGGACGAACGAATGAAGTTAGGTTACGAGAACGCTGCGATTAGGCCAAAACTGTGCAAATGGATTTTGTCCATGGCTTGGGAACGCAATTGAATCGAGGGTCGAGGTGAATAACATGGTGATGGAATGTGAATGGAGCGGGATATTGTTACAAAAGGGAAAGGAAGAAGCTCCAAGCGTTAGGACAACATGCGAGGGATACGGCCGAGTGTTTTTGGTCTTACTGTTTTTTAATGCGGCGAGGTGAAGCATCATCGGACCTTAACTACACTGTCTTGCGAGTCTTTTTTGGCTGCCCGAGAGTGACCGAAAATTTGAGACACGGAAACCACATGACATGACATGTGTGTTTTACATAAATGAATTTACACATGGCACGATAAAATATGTGTTTGGATTCGATTTTTAAAATTTATACACGTAAAATCTGTGTATTTCGTTTAATAAATAATTAAAAAAAACTAATTTAATTAAATAATTTATATTTTATTTTAAATCTTTTATATATAAGTAAAAGAGAAGATTATTAAAAATATTACAAAATAAGTAAGTTAATTATATTTTAATTATTTTAGCTTTAGTTGTTTTAACTTACTTCTATAATAATTAATTGATGATGCAACAAATCTCCAATTATACTGTTATCATAACGTATGTGTATTTATTAAATCTTTTAAATGATTATTTATTTCTAATTTGAAAAAAAAAATCATACATGATAATTTAATTAGTTTATATTTATTAATTTAATGTAATATTATTTATAATATATTTAATTTCTTTATGCTGACATAAAATATTTTATTTGTATAATTTTCATATCAGTTAACATATTTAATAAACGACTCATGTTGACATTATCAATAGATTTTAATATGATCAGTTAAATATACTGTGTTTCATATTTAAAGTTTCAAAATACAAAAAATATTAACAAACGTGAATTGTGAACTTAGTTAATCACCTCTTGGACATTGGAGGTGCGCTTCTTGGGGCATCATAAATGTGACTGTTGGATCGTTCAGGAACACTAAGAGGTGAGTGAATTAGTCTTTGCAACTTTTTCGCCCTTTCTCAGTGTAAGCGGAAGCGAACTGTACCACAGTATAGCGTTTCTCAGAATGAGATCAGCTTCGCTGTAACCGTTACGATTTGTTCGAGTAGGTTTTCGTACTAGTGTTGCGCGATGGACACGGTAGTTTATAGTAGTTCGGTCTAAATTGACCTACGTATTTAGACAACCAGATAAATAATCTGAGATAAATCAAAGTATAATGTAAATATGAAATATGTATTTCCATATTTTCAATCTGTAAACATAACGTCACTGTAACAGCTTTACTATAAAGCTGCAACATACTGCCCATGCTAGTTGTGACTCAGCAACACTTTGCTCAAACAGATATAAGCTTTCCTCTTATGAATGAAATTAATCAAAAGGATTTTGATTAACTTCCATAATTAGAGGCTTTGTAACCATAACTATGGTAAAATATATTCTAAATTAAATTAGAATATTTAGGACGTCCTGATAATGACTGAAACATTAAATTAATCTGGATAATTCAAAATATGAATTAATTTCAATAAATTCTGGAAAAATAATTATTTTCATTTTTACAAAAAAACGGACGCAGTATTACAGCGACACCTTATTGTGACGCAGCATCACATTCCTCAAGCTCATCATCAAAGACAAGCAAAGTGTTAAAGCAACACAATGCTATGATTTTATAACATAGCTTCTCAAGCTCATCATCAAAACTAAGATTAACAGTGCCCCTAAGCGGACAGTGATTGGGCAGTGTCCGTCTCTATGGTGAAATATTATGCAGCCATAGGAAAGGGATGATAATTAGGGCAGTGGAAAAATGATGATAAGAGTCATTCCCGATTGCAGTTGTAGTTTGGGAGGACTGAATGAATGAATGCACTTGTAACAGCGACCCCCATACAAATGTCCATAGATGGATAGGGATCCATCGATTGTTATGCCAAGAGGCGACATGGACTCCAGAAATTCATCGATCCAACGTCACGGGTGTCATGGTACCACAAGAAAGTATGTCAAATGGATGCAAAGCTTGAATTGGCTTGAGCCATCTGACTGATGGCAGTGGGAGCACTTCACAAAACGAGGGAGATGTGGATGTGGCTGAACCATTGTTCTTGCGAGCTGGTACGTCGTAGTCGTCCTTTAAAGAGAAGAGATCGTCATCTATCCACACTGCTCCAAAAGAGATAAAAGAGAAGGCGTCCCTACTGGAAGTTGCCCTAACAGAAGCACCCATTGTAAGAGTCACTATCAGATATACTCTAAAATTTTTCCGATGATGTGTACAAAACATTCATTAGCACGTTTACTTGTGTTCATCTATGGCCTACCCCCCCAAAAAAAAGGAGAAACCGATCAAAGGATCGAAACGGGGCCTCTAGTGATCTCGTGGTCTGCTCCTCCGCGACGCGAGATCAAAGACGACACGGGTCATATCACTGTATCTTGTTTTCTTTCCGGTGGAAGTAAACTAGAGGAGGGTATCTTTATATCTTTTTGTCTGCCCGGATGAGTGCGTTCATGCCATATCTCAATAGTATATCCAACGTTTAGAGTGGGCAGGTTGCACTTTTCAATCATATGGCACTGTGAATAAATATTGGGTTATTCGTGACAAGATGTCGGGGGTTAGTGGCCGGCCGGTGGGCGTGTAAAATCATAGGACTTGTCTCCCGGAATAAGAATCTGTCCTCTTCTTTGGGCTTCCAGGACATGCAGCCTCTACGGTGTCTTAGAATTGTCAGAGCCCATGGGAAACCTTGGGAACTAAAACTTACAGGTTGGTTCAGACAAGACTGGCCCATGTGAAGGAGGGCCCGATGTCTGCTGAACGAGAACGAGGTTCAGCCTAATGGTCCCTGACCTGACCGCTCATTCGTGTCTTAGGCAGCATCTGAGAACAAGGGTTTTGCTGTTATGCCAGTACAATCACACTTGACGACCACAAATTTTTGCATGACCAAACTACTTGTGTCCACATCTCCGCCGGGTGGAATCCCCTTCCTTCCCTTTTTGCGAGAAGCACGGCCCCAATTCGAAGGGAACATCAGCCAGGAAAAACATGTTATGTTGCTGCTTCTCATTTCACTGATGGTTGAAGTTCCGACCATTAGATTTATTACAGTCGAGAAGATATAGGAGAGGGCTCGGCACTTTTAACTTAAAATGGGATACAAAACCATACATATTAGCAGTACATGGGAAATCAACACCCCAGCAATTCATCACGGTCGAGGGGTGCAAAAACCATACTTATTAGCAGTCCCGAGGACACAACCGAATGATATTTACGACAGATGTGGTTCTTCAGAATGTCGGGACTATGCCGTAGCTGGCATCGGCCATGAAGGCCGACGAGAATAAGTAATTGTCAATGTCTGTTTCCGGGTCGATCTCGGTCTCGGGCCGCTTGGCGAACCTGCCCTTGATACGCGGCCTGGTCTCCGCGTAGACCTTCCTCGAGGCGTAGCGGATGGTCTTCTCGAACTTGCGGTTCTTCCGCTTCTCCCTGTACCTCAACACCCTCGCTTCCCTGTCAGTCCCACATAATTGCGTTGGTTGACTCCTGACCGATTGTGCTGTATTGGCGCTGCTGCTGTGTGACACACCCTCCGGGACTACCCCATTGCCTAGTGAGGACGAGGATACCTGAGATTTAAGTAAACTTATAATCTCACACCCACGGTGATTATTAACAGCATTATTCTCTCAAGAATGAGCTGTCGCCGATCTCAATAACGATGCTAATTAGTGCAAGTCAAGGATACCGGGGGAAGTAGCTCTTACGTTTTCGGTCAGCGATGGAGGCAAATGGCCAAAAGAAGAGAGCTTCGATCTGGAGAAATCAATGTCGAAGCAATGCTCCTGCGGCCTGTTCTGAGTGATCATCATGGGATTACCCTGAGCTGGGACTAGTCTGTCTGCCGCAGAACTGGGCAACTGATCCATACCGCCCCCAGTCCCGAATTCCAGATCGAGGAGGGATTCCATCTCATTCAAGAACAGGCCACGGCTGTCAACAACGGCGGCCGGAGCTACCTTCGCATATGCCCCTTCCACAAAGTTAAACTCCCCATGGTTTTCAAAAGAGGGCAGCAGCCAAGGCGCCGCGTCGAGCTCGTCCTGCCCGCACATGCCCCCGCACACCTCAGTCTTTGCAGGGGGGAGAAAGAAGCCGAGCGACATCGACCTCGCAATCGACTCAGCCTCGTCATAGAATGGCTCCACAGGGAAGCGATCATGGCGACTTGCGAGGCTGTTGGCCGAATGGATGTCGGTATCACATGAGGCACAGAGGGCTGCCGCATCGGCCCTGCAGGTGACGGAAGCAGGGGCCTGTTCGCAGACCTCGCACATCAAAACACGCTCGTGGCGGACAGGGAACTGTGTACCCATCCCATGGATCCCGGAGTCGCAGCACAAGCAGAGAAAGGCCAAGTGGACACGGCAGAAGACGGCGGCCGCGGCCGAGTTGCAGGTGTCGCAGGACTTAGCACCCAAGGCACATCCTCCGTCAGTGACCATATCTCACACAAAAACCCCAAAACCCAGGAAAGATCAAACGCGAGATATCAAAGGGATCTTTTGGGGAATGTAGTGTGAGGTGGTGGATGCGAGTGAGGCCTGTGAGGAGGAGGATATCCTGACTTGTACCAAAATTCTGATATAACGATGTCCAACTCATGCCTAACGGAGATGGATGATCCGACACGTGGAAGCCCCTCGGCCATGTAAATGATTCCGATTTCCGACACAGCCAGCCCCTTCATTTTGTTTAGTAATTAATACATCCAAAATTTGACCCACTCCTAATTCCCTGATTTGGTGGTAGGGAAAATATTCTCTAATACCAAAACTCACAATGCCTTAATTACAATGAGTACTCTCTTTTTTAACCAATGTTTTCAAGCCCTCTTTTTAGGATAGGATAAAAACGGCGTGTAAGTGCCGACACCCCCGGATAGGGGTGAAAATGAGTCGAGTCGAGACCGAGTACTCCCAAGCTCGAGCTCGGCTCAAGCTCGATCGAGCTCAAATAATTGGAGCACGAACTCGGCTCGTTCCAATTATGGAGAGCTCGAGCTCGGCTCGAAAGGCTCGAATGTAGATCGGCCTAAGCTCGGCTCGAAAGCTCGAGCTCGATTTCAAAATATACATATATTGACGTTGACTCGAACTCGGCTCGGTTGGCTCGAAAACATATACAATAAAGTTCACTTCAAAAACTTAAATATGAACAATGTTGTCAAAATATTTCAACAAAATCATAATTCCAAAACATCTCCAAACTATTCTCCCAAAACATCTCCATAAATAGAACTAGATTTATCAAAACAATCACAAACCACAAATCATACTCTTAAAACATCTTCACGATATAACTTCATTACCAATCATACAAGCATCATCACCTGCGTATAAAATATTATGAAGAGTATTACAATCACCATAACAATAATAAGACAATAAATATCTTAAAATTTTATTAGGTAATTTTATTAATTTTTGTGTGCTTTGAATCATCATGCCCGAACACAATACGAGAGGGTAAGGGGATGGAAAGCGTACCTTGACTATGACGCCTTCACTTCTTTCTGTCGCTTACCTGTGGGAGTAAAATTCGGCCAGCTCCTCTCCGGTACTTTTTGACGCTCGCTCCGGCCGATCCTCGCGAGACACAAAGTATGAAAAGGCCGATTATTTTCCTTTATCTAATGAAGAGAGGAGATCGCCACGCCAAAGGAGAGGGAGAGAGAGAGGTTTTTTCTTTAGGGTTTGCTTTTACCGCATAGTGTGAGGAGGGGGAAGGAAAAAGTTTTTTAGGTAATTTTATTAATTTTTTATTAATAAATTATTAAAATTTATTATATAATATTATGCTCGCGAGCCTTCGAGCTGTTAGTGTTTCTGCTCGAGCTCGGCTCGTTTCGTTAACGAGCCGGAACGAACCGGCTCGAGCTCGGTCAAAGTCGAGTTCGAACCGAGCTTTGACCGAGCTAGTTCACGAGCGGCTCGCCTCATTTTTACCCCTGCCCCCGGACCAAACAACGGTGACCTACTTATTAGGTGGAACTAAAAAGAGCCTAAACTTTAAAAAGAGGGATCGACCACACACATGGCGAATTTCGATTGGTCCAAACTGTTTTATGATATTTTATGGGATCAGCTGGCACCACATTAGCTTTCGGCAGGCTTTGACCTCTCTCTCTCTCTCTCTGTGTGGTGTGTGTTTTGAATATTGTATTGATGGGGGTTACGTGGCAACGAACGGGAGAAAAAAAGTTACTCGAGCCAATCAAAATCAAAATCATACCCCCTGCTATATATATATTATATATCAAAGAAGAGGAAAAAAGTATTAAGCTCACGATGTCTTTTTATGTATTGGAGAAGTAGCATTTGGGAGGGGCGGCGGGTCATTTAGTCGGATCGGATGGATGAGGCGGATGATCCCTAGACGCCCCCTTAACAGACTTGTTGATAATATGAACACTCATTTGTTGTCCGTGTCCGCCTCAACGCTGTAATAAGGACAAACAACAACGTGATCTTTCAAGCAATTAAAATGAAATGGGTGAGATACTCCAAAGGGATCGATCCCATCCATGTGTTGCCATGCCAATCCGGCCAGGGGGGAGGGTGAGAGTCTTGAGCCCATAATCAATGGGCCTTTTTATTTAGCTCACTCGCCATAACACCACCACTAAATGTCTCAACTCCACACATAATCAACTTGTCTCTCCTCCCTCTGTCTTTCGCCGAATTGGGTGGTAGTGGTGATGTGTGTGGAGGGGCGCGCCACGTCTTTGCTGATCGGACATCGTTTTGTTCCTATCCGGATGTCTGGCGCTTCCAAATCATTGAGAGCCTCCCAACGAACTGGGGGAGTTGGATCTTGTTATAAATAAATTACCAGGAATCATCACCTCTTTTTAAGCCCATGAACGAACGTAGGGGGGTGGGGTGGGGATCCCTGTAAATGTCTTCCACGTTTTAGGCATGATGCCTCCCTTTTTTAGGGCCTAGTCCAGTTATCTCACCCCTCCCCCTTATATATTCCATGATATTTGGAGGGACGATTCTAAATCCAAATCCAATCTCTTTTACCAAGTCAATTTTGACCACATAGATCGAGAAAAAAAGAATAATATCCAACAACCGAATGTGTTCAACCTCTCCATTTAATAAACACCTCACGGCAAATGGGAGGTGGACATAAATCCCACGCCAAAAGCCCAACTGCCAGTCCAAAACGTATCCCCTCGACACGACCACAAACAACAACTAGTCATCGTCCACCCCAATCCATTCCAATCCCCTCATGCAAACATATCAACAAACACGAGCAAACCAACTTGGACTTTAATTCCATTCCACACCAAAAACCAAAAAGTACACGAAGAAATGATTTATCTAATATGATTAATCCTCCTTAGGAGGAGGATGAGTAAAGAAGAAGAAGAAGAAGAAGAAGAAGAAGAAGAAGATTATGATGATGATCAAGTCATAGCCACAAGCAAGGCCGGTGCTTTCTCAATAAAATCCTCCCCCCCCCCCCTACGACTACGACTCCGAGAACGCGCCGCCCCACAGAAGACGACAGTCCTCCCACTCTCTTGGAGAAGTTGGGATTGTAAAGGAGGGAGGAGGAGCGGAGCAGAGGGTGGTAATGGGCCACGGGGACTACGTCGGGAAGTACAGGTTCAGCAGGACGCTCGGGGAGGGAAACTTTGCCAAGGTCAAGCTTGCTGTTGACGCGTCCACCGGTCGCCCCTTCGCGATCAAGATCATCGACAAGGATAAGATCGTGCGGGATGATTACATGAGGTGCCAGGTCCAGAGGGAGATTAAGACCATGAAGCTCCTGCATCACCCCAACATCGTCAGGATACATGAGGTACGGTGCCGCGTTGTCGCCTCGACAGAATCGATTTCTCGTGGAGGGTGATCTGTTCACGTCGAGTTCTTTGTGAATCATCGTCTCAAGGTCATCGGAACCAAGTCCAAGATCTACATAGTCATGGAGTACGTATCGGGAGGGCTGCTCTCTGACAAACTGGTGGGTCGTCGAATGTTTTAACAGGGCCGATGCCTGAGGGCATGCGGATTGTTCCCTGCTTCTTGTTCCTGAAACAACCTCCGGTCTTGGTCAGGCCTACTCGAATAGGTTCGGCGAGAGGGAGGCGAGGAAGCTCTTCCAACAGCTGATCGACGCGGTGGACTACTGCCATGCCAGAGGGGTCTATCACAGAGATTTGAAGGCAAGCTTAGCTACCGGCGAGTGTTTTCTTTTTTCTCTCTAGAAATCGATGAACATTAGGGAGGGTGGGATGAGGCCTTGATTTTTCACTGTTTTCGCAGCCTGAGAATCTTCTCCTGGATAGCAAGGGAAATCTGAAGATTTCAGACTTTGGGCTGAGCGCATTGAGAAAGGTGTGGTGGTAGTCCAACATTTCGATTGCTTGTCCAGTAATTCCTAACCAATCGTTGCCTGATTCAACAAAATGTTGCCAACTTCTACAGCAGGGGGACCTTTTGTCCACCGCGTGCGGCTCGCCATGTTACGTCGCGCCAGAGGTAAGAACAGAATAATCTTTCCTGTAGCTGTCTTGGATTGTTGACCTCCGATGATTAGGGGATATCAAGGATTCTGTAAGAAGGCGTTTTCCCATCATTGTGTGTGTGTTTTTTTTTTAGTTAGTTCGCTTGCCCTGTTGCAGTTGCTTGTGAAGAAGGGCTACGAGGGAGCCGCGGCTGATACTTGGTCGTGTGGCGTCATCCTTTATGAGATGCTCGCAGGATTCCTGCCTTTCGATGATCGTAACCTCATTAACTTATACAAGAAGGTGAAACTACGAGGGATCTATGACGATGATCTGTGCTGTCGTGGTTATTCAGCTTCTTAAGATTTTCTTATTTCATCGGCAGATTTACCGGGCAGAATTCGTGTGCCCGCCTTGGTTTACGGAGGGCGAGAAGGGGATCTTGTCGAAGATACTCGAACCATCCCCCAAGAAGGCAATGACCGAAAAAACATGTCATCTTAATTTACCATAAAGGGCATCCTTTGTATGATAAGTCTATGATCTGAGACATCAAATGCCCGGTTGCAGAGAATCACCATTCTGGAGATAGTCGAAGATGAATGGTTCCGGGTTGACTATAAGCCTGCTATTGCTTACGAGTCTCATGAAAAGGTCTGCGTCGATGACGTTGCTGCTGCATTTGACTCCACCGAGGTAGAGATTCCGACGTAATATACGTCATTTACCTTGTAATGATGGCTGGTGCAATCGAGTAGACTAAACTCGAGGGTGTCTTCAATTTTCTTGCAGGAGCACCACGAGACAGGGATGAAGAAATCGTCCAGCTTCATCAATGCATTTCAGTTGATCGCCATGTCGCACGACCTTGATCTATCTGGCCTCTTCGAACAGGAGGATGAACACACTGAGAAGACCATGCTTGTGTCGAAGCATACTTTCGGAGAGACGATGAAGAAGGTCGAGGATGCAGCTGCTGACGCCACTCTATTGGTCGAAAGAGTGTATAACAAGGTAAGAATCCATGATCTACTCCTGCGTGGCATTAAGTCCAAGATTTCCCTGTTCACTGACTGAAATCCTTTCGTGAGAAGATGAAGATTCACCCAAAGATGACAAGGTGTGCTCACTCATATGGCGACCTCTATGCCGAGGTAAGTCCATATAGGAACAGCCTATTCCATATTGTGATTTCTCATGATACTAGGCTCTGTTCACGGTCCTCAAACCTCAGGTCATCGAGGTCGCTCCCACTCACTGCGTCGTCGAACTATCGAGATCCTCGACAAACCTAGGTGATTATGGAAAGGTACCTGTCGAGTCTACATCTTACATAGCTATTGTCATCGTTTTCGTTAATACTGCATTTGAACTAATGTCCCGGACAACAGTTTTGCCAGAGATTATCAAGCCTGCTGACTGAAAACCCAGCCGCATCGACCCAAAAGGATGTTTTCAAAGTCCTAAAGAGAAACAGCAGCATCATCGAAGAACTCAGAATGTATACCAGAAAACTGGCCACTTCCGCTTTGAAATATGACTAAATCATAATCTCTGCTCTAACAATAACTATGATTGATTATTGTTTGCAGTCCAGAGGAGGAGCTGCAAGCCGAAAACCAGGATCTTCGGGGCTACTCGTCGTCTTGATACGTGATTACGCCGAAAAATGTGTGCATCTATACGTAGGCATGATTGTACTTTTCGTACAGCGGAGAAACATGTGGGATCTGAGAATGTATTGAAACATGTTCCGAGTGCGGCCATGCTCAAAGTTGTATAGGCGAGAGGCCGCGTTTTTCTGTTTTCCATTGATTACCCAAGGATCAATAAAGTTGGAAACTCTGCGAAGCAAAATAGTCGGTTCTAAGTCCTGCGTGCAACAAAACACCTGCAGCTGCTCGCATCAAACACGTTATTCCTGTGGTTGTACCGCACTCGGCAACATATGGAGTTGCTGAGGCACGACGGCCACTGGGTGGGATAAACTCCGAATTAGTTCATCCAAGCTAAACCATGTGATGGACGATTTGATCATGTGAAGTAATTCCCAGGTTTCGGTCAAGAAGTGATTGGGCCTGAGCCCAAAGGCCCACAACTAAGCCCATTAATAAGAAATCCAAATCCATCAAATATCGGGTCCAGAACAAGGATGAACTACGGCAACCTCGTACTTCAGTCCCCGAAGACACAAATATTAGCATCATACTTATTTCACACGATTTACAAAAAGCCTATGCATGCCTCGGTCCATTTACTAGTAACTTATCACTCTAGCAATGACTGATGCCAGATGGATTCCCCGACGGCCCCAAACTCCTGAAACATTCCCGGATCGGTTGGGAAAACGTTGCCGTTCGACGAATCCCACGACGACCCCGACTCGGACTTCATGTCCGCCCCATCACCACTTGGCCACCATGCAAGGTTGTCCTTCAGGCCGTTTCCGAGATCGTCATAGTAGTTGAGTTCGCCCATCCTTTGGTCCATCAGGGAGGCCTCGTTTTCATCACAGTTTGCCATGGTGGCGCCTGCTCCCATGTTTGAGGTCCCAAAACCATCGTCCACTCCTCCTCGTACTTCCGGCACGAGGGATGGTTCGGTTACGAGGCTTCTCGTGTAGTCCTCGAGGGAAATTGAAGTGAGGTCAGCTGGGAGGGAGTTCCCGGAGAGGGATTGCACCGGGGAGTTGAGGCTCTGGCGGTTCTCATCAAGGAGACGCAGGCTTTGTTCTAGCTTCTCACGGAGGAGGGAAGCGTGCATCTTGGGCCAAACGACCGGGTTGTTGTACAAGGAAAAGGGGTCCTGTAGGGTTTGGAGCTGGATGTGGAGTTGGAGCCTCTCGAGGGCCGAGCTGCTCAGGGAACTAGGAGACTGCGAGTCCTCATTGTTTCCTTCCTTGTTTGGGTCCTTGCTTGAAAAACGGCCAGCGTTGCCCCGACGCTTCCGGCCGAGGAGCTTGTTCTTCAGACGGGTGTTCCAGTAGTTCTTTATGTCGTTATCGGTTCTCCCGGGCAATTGAGCAGCAATTATGGACCACCTACATAAATCAAGCATAATTTATCGACCCTAAAACTCTCTCGCAAATCCTAATACCAGAGATCAGCCGCCGCGGATCTAGCAACAGAAGACGAACAAAAAGGGAAGCAGACCTGCTGCCGATGCTGATGTAGAGGCCGCAGATGATGTTATCTTCCTCCTCAGTGAATCCGCCGTGCTTGATATTAGGCCTCAGGTAATTCAACCACCTCAGCCTGCAACTCTTTCCGCACCTCTTCAGCCCTACACATACAGATCGAACAATCAATTCCAACCGCATGGAATCTTTCCATTTGCTTGGGGACGAGATCATCTCGACAAAATAATTAGCTGTGGGGAGGGGGGGGCTAAGAAGAAAAAGCTTAGAAAGCAGTCTGGCGGGTGCAGACTTCAGATAAATTTATACATGTATATAATATATCATTACCAACTTTCTGAGGGAGGGCGATCCAGTTGCCGCCGGTACCGTACTCGTCGATGTAGGCCTTGAGTTTAGCGTCCTCTTCCGGTGACCACGGCCCTTTCTTGACATTCGCCTTGTCGCAGCAGGGTGCCCTACCCATCTCCCTTTCCTCTCTTTTTATCTCCCACTGATCTCTCCGTGGGTGGGGCTGAGTCTGAACCTTTGACTTCGGTTATTGCCTGGGGAAGATATGGGAAGGGAGGGGGTGAAGACCACCTTGGTTTTATAGTAATGGAGAAATTCTGGGGATGGGGGGGAAGAAGAGAGGTTTGGTGTTCACATCACAACAAGTATAATAATACAAAAATATCACCTCCTCCTAATGAGTCAACGCCCCCATTGAAGGTCTTTTTTAGGGTTTCTCAATTTCTTGTTGAGTGTTTTGCTGCCCCTTTTTTGGATTAGTTGGACATCTTTAATTAATTTTTTTCTTACAATATTCTCCATGCAACTTGGACAAAAAGGAAATAAAACATTTTCATGGATGAACTTCTTGATTGTTAAAAATTGACCCTAGGATGCTAAGGAAATGTGTCCACGGGAGGGAGGGCCGGTGGATAAGTAAAGGGTAAAGGATTAAGTAATGTAATTACACACTTTAGTAGGGTCATGAGGATGAGGCCCGAGCAATCTCAAGTACAATGGCTAGTTGGAAAGCCTTGAAAGCCAATCTCTTGATCCACATTCTTCCTCTTCAAATTATTAGTTTTCAAAAATATTTTACGTTTTAAGTCACTCACTATTTGAAATTCTTAAAACAATATTCTGAAATTAATTTTTATAAAGCCGAATTCGTCTTTAGATGTCTTAAACTTGGATTTTGCTAAATTTTATGAGAAGTAAATTCGGCTTTTAATAAGGGGGCAACTCATGTAAAAAAGTTTAAGTCCCTGTAACTAGACTTTTAAAATATCTAGTTTTTTAAGGAGTAAAATCCGCTTTGTTCGAGTTATTATTTCAGAAATTTTTTAAAATTAAATACCCTAAAATTGTAAAATATTTTCACCACGTATGTAAAAAATCAATGAGGCCCTCCATGTGGATTGACCCCTTAATTAAATCCTCAAACTAATTGGAGGAGTTGGGCGTGTCGTGGGAACCTTTGTGTCTTCCCCCTCCCTACATGTTAACAACAGGGAAGTGTCCAAAATTGTCAAGAGAAAAGCACTCCCCCCCACCACCACACACACACACACACAATCAATTTATTTTTCTTTTTCTTTCTTGTGCTTTTAATTTATTAATTACTGCAGAATGATTAGACTAGGAGATTGAGAGTGGGAGAGAGAAAGAAGAGAATGCTCCTTTCTGCTTTGTCTCAATCTCCCCTGGAATCTCTTGCATTGACACTTGCCCCCCCCCCTATGATTTCATCATCCTCGACGACCATTTGTTTTCTTATTCTTATTTCTCAACATCATCTCTACATTAGTGGAAGAAATAAGACAGTAACACGCCAAGGGCATGAACGATATACGAATTGATGTCTGCGTGTATGAACAAAATGGGGGCAAGCGCAAATGATATGTCCGGGATAAAGGTAAGGATAAGACTCACTTCACCCGGGCCACTTTTGCTAAAACTGCAATTATTTTGAAATCATTGATCTTATCCCCCCCTTTATCGGTTCGATCATACGCATTCCTTTTATCGAGTCGGTAGCTAATCTTTTCGCACATTACATATGTTGTTCAAGAGGAAAGCAGATGTACGGGCGTGCTCTTTTTTGGGATGTATCCAAATGACACACTGTCATCCTGACAAAGTCCTTCAGCTACTGAGATTTGTTCCAAAACAACATTAGGCGGAAAAATGTTTCGTGAAATAGGAAAATAACTTTCAAAATTTATCAAATAATACTCGTACCTCGGTTTTTCTAACTTGAATTTACCTGAAAAAATAGGAAAAATCGGTAGTTCAAATACTGAGTTCCTCTTAAGGGGTGAAACTCGGTGTTTGAGACACCAGAGTGTGATTCCTCAAGAAATTTTTAACACTGAATTTTACTTGAAAAAATAGAAAAATCGTTTTTTCAAAATCTAAATTTTTTTAAAAACGAAAATTACAACCGTATTTCGTGTTATTTTGGAACATAGCTCCTTCGCTCTTAGCTCAACACGGTGTTATGTCGACATTAACGCGGGATCGGCTGGTAATCTAACACGTTAGGGATTGCTTTCGGAGGATAAGAACCATCGATTTTTTTAAACCAAGGGGGGGGGAAGAAGAAAGAAAAGAGAAGACGATCGTCATAAAGGGGGAGGGGAGGGTTTGACAAAAGGTTACCGAGAAACGATTATTTTATTACAACACACAAACTCTCTGAGGAAGGAATAATCCGTTCGGTACCGAAAGATTTTTAACTTACTCGACAAGTCATACAAACAGAAGGCTTAATTTGATGCCAACCCGTTGTTATCAAACGCAAAATACACTTTTTCTTTGGACTACAATGATAAGAAATGGACGCGGTTGCTGATCTCAAACGTCGTGTCTCCAACCAAAAGCAACTTTTGTCAACCCTGATTGCATTCCTTAGCTCTACACCCCTTTTTGGTAACAAACCCATGATCATCACATCAAACACTTGGGTCTGCTGGGTATCCAAAGACAATATATATGTGCCATTTTGACTAAAGAAGTCAAGCTGTGGGGGGGGAAGGGCCTTCAGAGTCTTGGAATTTGCATTAGGATTAGGTACTCCCCACAATCCCAACAACAACAGATGGGGTCATTTTTTTATGTCATACATTTTGACCAAAGCAACGAAGGAAACTTCCCCCTCACCACAAATCATTTGGCATCTGCCTAAAAGGAAAGTATCAGAGGCTCTTAGGGAGGATCATCAAAAAAGAAAGAACGACAAAAGTCAACCAGGTTTCATTCTAGACGATTATCATGAAAACAATCAAGGGTTGGTAAGAGATGGGAGGCAGAGGCACTACCCACTACAACACCCTCCTCCACCATTGGCTTTTCAGAAGAACAATAAACGCACAGACAAAAGGAGTTATGCCCACACAAAGAAAAGGATTTCAGTCCCCGATCGGATACAATACATCCACAAAGGAAGAAGCCAGAGGAATATGAGAGCAGTTGCAAAGCATGCAAGTCTTTTTTTTTTTTCTTATTTCCGAAATGTATTTGCAGCTTTACAATTATGTAACCCGGTTTTATATCTAGATAGATCATCACTAGCTCGTACCCACCTGAGTTTCAATCGTGTAACTGTTCCCCCTCTCCCCTAGTTCCATGCGAAGAACCTACTCTATGATACCTGGTTTAAGTCGTTAAAGCAGGACTGAGGACGTGAATTACTAAAAACCTTACATTCAGTGCTATAATTTCGCCTAAGTGTTCGTGTTCTAGGAACAGATACGTCGATATATAAATACCTGCCATTCAAGTTATAATACCAGTTCTCAGGAAGCAGCTAGCTTCTGTTCCCCATCTCAAAGTGAAGGCGCCATTACTCGGGGACCGGCCCTGATCAGACCTAGAATGAGTACACTGCAGGAAATGAAGAAACGGTTATGGCATGCGTGGTGAGATAACCAGATGTAACAAAGCTTGAGAGATGAACAAAGAGTAAAAGGAACTTACCCCTTTTCCCTGTTCCAGTCAAAGCCTGAGCATGACTAAGGTCGTCGGCAGGTATTTTATCGACTCCTTTGGAGATACTAGTTCATATTTGGTATGAGAGTCGTAATACACCATACTGCAGACTAAATGGGTTCTAAATATAGGTCAAATACCAGGGACGGAAAATTAAAATATTTCAATGGGAATATCCTCCACCTCCACCAAACATGAAGGTTCAAAGCCAGATGTGATCAGACCATTTAATCTCCACAACATCACTTCACATTCATGGCTGCAGCCATGCTTCTCAGCTTCTGAGAGATTTCTGAAAATGAAGGCCTCTCTGCGGGATCCGAGGCCCAACAACTCTCCATTAAGGATCTCCATTCAGGATCACACCAGGTGGGTATTTGAGGACGTAAAGAGTCGTTAACTATTCCTCCTGCATGTTCAGAGACAATCATATAAGATAGCAAAGCATCTTCTACAATATTCTCCATTCATTTGGAAGGTTCTAACTAACATAGATTGCCATATACTGAATCTTACAATGTTCCTTTGGACAATGAAACATTAATAAGGGGTTACACAAGGCAAGGAGGCCCTAAGGAGAAAGAGATTCTGTAAGCAGGCACAGAAATATCATTATCTCACCTATTATAGAGGCACAGTGCATATCTGCATAAGGCTCATCCCCAGTAAGCAGTTCCCACATCACAATTCCAAAGGAGTAAATGTCAATCTGCAACAAAAGCATTTTGGCAGTTAAAGGTCACACATGCGAGTTAGCGAAATAAAAAAATTGCGGCTATAAGCATATTATGGGCAACATACCTTCTCAGACACCATACTAGTTTTTCCACTCAAAAGTTCAGGTGCCATCCAAGGTAGTGTTCCACGAACTCCTCCTGACACTAGGGTGTGTTGTTTCACCTTGGATAATCCAAGATCACCAATCTACAGGAAATCAATATTTGAGTGATCTTCCAAATCAATGGCTTAGAAACAAGTAGCAAGAGAAAACAGAGCAACCAGTTGTAACCAATCACTGAGAAACAAGCATGACAGCTGCGCGCAAGCAATCAATCAAGCAGTCCCAAGATAACCAATGTCATGAATGAAAGAATATTTTTGCAGCATTTTATTCACATCCCTAGTACTCATAGCTAACCTTGCACACAGGGCGTTGAGGATCTCTCATGTTGACCAAAAGATTTTCACATTTCAAATCAAAATGTACTATGTTCTTCCCATGCAGATACTCCATGCCAAATGCTGAATCCATAGCCAATATAAGCCTTTTGCGACGATCAATGGTCCTTCAGAAGCAATGACATAAGTTAAGTGAAAATTCAAGTAGTGCGAAAGAGGAGGACCGCCAATTCAGATATAAAAATGTGTTTTTCAGTCGTCACCAACTCAATCACCTGTCTTTTTTCTGCAAAAATTGTTTCAGGGATCCATTTACCATAAACTCCGTTACCGTTGCCAATGATCCATCCGGACCATCACGTACTATTCCGTAGAAAGAAACTACATTCGGATGATGTAGGGAACCCAGAATAGATGCTTCTCTCCAAAAGTCAGATATCTAAAAAGAGAAGAGTCTGTGGTTACACGGATATGAAAGGTGAACCTCAGCAAGAGAATGTGTTTAATGTTGATTAAATTATGACTCCATCAGCCCACCCTAGCTATGTTTGATATTTCATCAGTTACAATCACAAATGTCCAAGTCTCAAATCTCTTTAAGAAAAAAGAAAGAAAGGATTCATTATCTGTCCACATGTAACATAAGCAGTCTATCTCCAGGGGAAGAGGCCACAGTGCTGTTTCCATCCATCATTGAAGCGGAAGTAAGCCATCACAACAAACAACATTCCACTTCCATTCGCACGCGACATCAAAAAAATGATGTGAAACTATTCAATCGCTCCAATGATTCTGAAACAACACATGACTGGATGATGCATCTAAGATACTAAACAAACATTGGGATTAGTGCAATAATCAAGACAATTTTTATAATTAAAAGAAAACTGTAAGAAACGTTATTGTCTCTACCAAGCGCTCTCTTTCTGAAGGTCTTCCGGCAAAGCAGCTTGCTTTTATTCTCTTTATAGCAACATCTGAGCCTTTCCATTTCCCATGGTACACAGCTCCATAAGTCCCAGAGCCTAACACCCTTATTTCCTCCAGATCTTCGTTTTTAATAGTCTGAGAAGAGCAAAACAGCAGATTCAGAAGAAGTCAAAATATAAGCGCAAGTTCTAGAATACTGGGAAAGAAATGAACAATGAAGACAATACCTGTAATCCCTGAGCTATGGCTTCTTCCTCAGCTTTTGTTGGCTCAATTTTCAAATTAGAATCGCCATTGGAATCCAACTCGGGCACTCCCTGGGCATTTTTCCAAGCAACAACATTAGACAACATAGGAAAATAAATGTTAGAGAATACAGTTGTGGGATATAAAACTCAAATACTACCATATCAGGTCCATCTGCTTTAGAAATGCCCTCCTCAATTCCTCCTTCCAAGGCCACTCTTTGTGTGTTCTCAATTAAGTTTATTTCAGTATCATTTGGACTAACATTGATCTCCGTATTCTTGTTTGGAAGATGAGTTTCTTGGCCATCCAGCAAGATGTCAGGAAGATTTCCGGTAGAATTGGGCGGGCAGGCATTACCATTCACATGAGTGGTTTTCGGGTCAAATTCTTCAGGCAACGATAGCAATCCCTTCTTGCTATCTTGTGCAATGGCGATCTCTGCATTTCCCTTGGTACCATTGCCAAGAGTGCCATTTTCACGCGTTGCCAGGCTGTCATGACATGGAGGACGAGTTGAATGAATCAATTCAAGATTACTTGGCTGCGGATTTTCCACATCATGCGCATTTTGGTCCAGCACTGATTCTGCAAAAGAATTTCCTATGGTAACCATAACATTATTTGAAGGCTCAGGATGCCCACCAAACTTTGGGCTGCCTTCCGGAGTATCTGCAATTAGTCCTGGACTAGTTACCCCATTCATCAGTTTGGGAGTACTGGAGGCTTCATAAGGGGGAGAAACATGCCCAGGGTTTTGAATATTTCTCCACATTGGTTGTGCAGGTCCATTAGGAGCATGCGAGATCTGATGTGGGTTCTCTGGTCCATACACATGTGCCATATTCCTGTATCTGATATATCGGTCATCCGTGAAGGGAATGTGCCCATGTGCAGTGAAAGGATGCTCATGTAAGATGTCGCCGCCAAAGTCAGGTCCATGGCGATGATGCACATGACCATACAAAGGATGATGCCCATCAGCCAAGTTTGAGTGCCCAAAAGGGAAGTTTGAGCTTGAAGCATCTGTTAGATAGTGATCTGAAATTCTCACAGTACCGGATGGGTTTGCCCTTAAATCATCCATCGGTGCGCCAAGCTGCTGCAAAACCCATCCATCATTATGACCATGGGGATCTACCTGTCCCCTGGGGTAGACAATGGGGTGCACTTTCATATTGGCATTCATCCCACAATCATTGCATGGAGGAAGACCGCCACCCATATTGCCTAGTTCAAACTGCGACTGGTTTCTTGGCATCGGAATCTGCAAGTGTTCACAGCCAGTGTTTCCATCAGAAAAATTGGTAGCATTAAGAGAGGCATTGCAAGGAAGACACGGCTTGTCCCCGTGATGCCCCAGTCCATTATCTTGAGCTTGGACCAGGTTTTCATTTGTCAGCTGGTGGTTTAATCGAGACCGAACATTTTCCTCCGCTGCCTGATCCAGTCCATTATCCGGTGCTTCTCCAAACGGCATCCCAAACCTTGCAGATGCAGGAGAAGACGGAAATTCAGATCTTGGGTCATGGAATCCATGACTTTGTGGGGAACAGTAACCCGGACTCCATGGAACATCAATCTCACTTAACCTCTGACTACCATGTTGCAGGAACTGCCCTGAACTGACACGTGGCACAGCAACATGACGCAAACCATACGGAAGAAAAGTCATGTCCCCGTTCCTCTGGTTGTGGAGGTTTACATCATATGGATTATATAGCTGATCAGCCAAATGAAATTCATCTATACCCCTCATAATCGCTGACTCATTTGGCTGGAACCTCCAAAATTCTGCAGGGTCGCTTGTATTATTCAGCGCATCTACGTATCTCCTCTCTGATTCCCTCTCATCCCCATCAATGTAATGTGTTGGAAAATCCTGATCTAATTGAGAGAAGAGAAAAATCCTGAGTCTACTCAATCCTTCGCCAGAGCCCAGCTTATCATACTCCTCCATCATGTTCATGACGTCATCATCATTGACAACAGACACCAAAACATCCAAGTCCTCATCAGGCTGCTGATACTTTATTACCACGACACCCTCATAGAGCTCCCTCATCTTGCCCATAAACTCCTCAAAGGAGATCTCCCTGGTGAAGCAAACAATACGTGTCTCACCTCCAACATACCGCAACTTCCCATCCTGGGGACGTGGCAAAATCCTGCCACCAAAGCTGCACAAGAACTTGACACGCGGCATCCCATCGTTGGAACCTGGGGGTGTGTCGGAACCGGAGTCGGGTTCCGCCACCGAAGAAAGACTGTCCATCAAGCGAAGGGGCTGGTGCTGGCTTATCCACCGGTCAACTGAATCGGGCAGACCCTCGAACTGCTCACACGACTCAACAAAGCATGCTAGTCCTCTATTACACATGAGTCAGACTCAGACCATCGAACATGCTACAAAAATTAAGACACACCAACAAAAAATATCAAAAAAACCAGGTAAAAATCCCCTAAACTAACATCAATGAGTCACCCAGATGAGATTACCCAAATCAATCCGCTCCAGCTACTAAAAGATTGAATCTTTACGCGAAACAAACCCGGAAATATCGATTTTCTTTATTTTCTGTGAATTCGACAAGAATCCCAGATCGGGAGACATTACCTGGACGACAATGAAGGTACCCGGCAAATCCAGTTAGAGGATCCAATCTAATCTTTGGTTTCCCGTGGGGGAGATTCGATCAGTCAGGGACGGTGGTGATTGTGAGGACAAGGGGGAGATTGAAAGAAGGGAACAGGAGCGCCTCCACACACCCGCACTCAGAGCCCACCAACGGAGACGACAACAGAGCCGGACGACGACGGCCGGGAGGGGGGGGGGGGCAGAGATCAAAGCTTTTCTTTCCTCACCAGATGAAAATCTGGTAAGAGGATGCGTAGGCTTGCCAATCTACACGACACGTGGCACTCTGTCCAGTCCTGTCCGTGCCTCTGATGATGACAACGCCGATTATTTAGGGAAATGGGAAAGACGAGAAAAGGGACAAAAGCATCTCCCGCCCCTCCCAGAATATGCGAATGCGATTGCATGCCTTTCAGTTTCCCCTCACCACATATTTACCAAAATCTCATAACTTCACCATCTTTGTTTTCACTCTGGACTTTCAAACAGAACCCTGGAAACTCGTTTGATTCTCGGTTGGGGGGGGGGGGAGCTTCTTGTCGATTCTTAGCTCCACATCGCCGTCGTTCTGTGATGGGCTCAATGGGAGATCTTGTATAGTCCAATGCACATAACTGGGCTTTTTTTGTTTATGGTCTTTCTTAACCTCGGATATTGTCTTCGAATGAGGAGACGGTAAGGATTAACAGAAAGTAAACGAGACTGGATTGGGATTGAAACGTTCGATGAAATATAAAGGAAGCAAAGCAACGTCATTCTCCGACACAACTCCTCTCCTTAATCCCCACCACCGCATCGCCACCACCTCGTACGGCTCGAACCACCCATCGTCATCGAGATGGCCGCCTCTTACACCCCTCCTGCCCAACCCATCCGCCCCATCTTCCTCGGCGTCGACGTCGGCACCGGCAGCGCTCGTGCCGGTAATTCCCTTTTTCTTTCTCTGATAAAATAAAAAATGAGTCTCAGGATTTTCAATCTTTCCTGCGACCCAGTTGGTCCTTTTGCCGGGGGCGTGGATTTGATGCTCTCTTTGTGTATGGAGTGGACCCTGTCTCCTTGATATGATTACAGAGATTACTTAATGTCAATTGCCCCCCACCCCCCTCTATTTTACGTTGAAATTTCTTCCTGGCTCCCACTGGTTGTTTGCACCACTCAGGTTTGTTCGATGAGGAGGGTAAGCTCTTGGGTTCCGCTAGCAGTCCAATCCAAATATGGAAAGAGGGTGACTTTGTCGAGGTATCCAAAGTTTTCTAGCTTCCCTTGCTGCTGGATTTGTGTATTGTTTCGCTAGTTAGTGTTCAATGCAAGATGCTAACTGTTTTCAAATGATAAAAACTCTGTTCGCAGCAATCATCAACTGATATCTGGCACGCTATCTGTGCTGCTGTGAAGTCAGCCTGCTCTCTGGCGAATGTATCTGGTGATGAAGTCAGTGGGGTGGGATTTGCTGCAACTTGTTCCCTTGGTATGCACTATATAAAAATTGAGTGTGTCGTCTGATGATCAGTCCAGTCAAAAGCGTGCCTAGGCGCTGAGGCATAACGGGGTGAGCTCCAACGCCCTGAGCCCTCGTCGGGCGCCATTCAAAAGGCGCTTTGGTCCAAGGCGCAGGGCATGAGTAAGGCCCAACGGGCTTCTTTAAAAAAACTTACCCAGACCTCTCCCCACTACACTACCCCTCAGCCAGACGAGCCCCTTGCAGACGACCACCCCTCAGCCAACGACCCCCCTCAGATGGGTCTTTCTTTCCTTTTTTTGTGTCTTGGAATGGAATGGCGTTGGAATGAATGGTGACTTTTTTGTCTGCCTTAGCTTTGATTTGGGAAGTTGAGTAGGTTTGGTTGGTCCCCGTGTGGATGGATGATTTTTTGTGTTCCTAGAGTATGTTTCTTGGAATTGTCACCCAAGGTCCTCTGCGGTAACCTTTGTTCTGATGGTTGATAGGATTTGAGTAGGGGTGACAATAAAATTTGATAACCCGATAATTCAAACCGAATCAAACCGATAATTTCGGATTTTTTGTTTTTGATTTTATTGGTTTGGTTTTAATATTTTAATTTCGGTTCGATTTTTTTTTCGGTTTTTCTCATTATAATTTAATGGGTTTGGTTTGACCCGAAAAACCCAATAACCAGGGTTATTTTTTGTCATTGTAAGTAATGACTATATAAGGGAAAAAAATCCTACTTTTTTTCATCCCTTCCTTTCAAATTCTTGTCATTGTAAGATATTGTCGCACAAGCCCACGTGAATTTTGTGTGTTAAACTGGGCTGAAATTTTGTCGCGAACTCCTGCCTTGTTTTATAACATTGCGAGTCGACGATTGCTGAAGTAGTTGTGACATAGAAAGGCTTTCTTGCCTTGCTTAGAGAGAGGTCTTCTGAGATTGAATGTCAGCTTCGGATAGATTTACTTGTGCCTAATATGTTGTGCCATGGTTTGATTATTTTACATGCCTTAATCAATAAGGTGTGCCTTGCACCTTAGGCGATTTGGGGGGATTGCGCCTCAGGTGCACCTCGGGTGCGCCTTGGCGCCTTAACTACACTGGTCCGATGATTGAATTTATGAGCATATGTATAATCTGTGGATTGATGAGATTAATACCTATTGCTGTAGTTGCTGTTGACGGTGATGGTTCTCCGGTTACGGTTTCTTTGAGTGGTGATTCAAGAAGGAATGTAATTGTCTGGATGGATCATAGAGCTGTTAAGCAAGCTGAAAAGATTAATTCTAGTAAATCCCCAGTCCTGCAATATTGTGGTGGAGCGCTTTCCCCAGAAATGCAACCACCAAAGGTGCCTCCCATCTTAAAACCTCTTCTTTTCAGCGTGATTTTTCTTCTGACTTCAGATGATCTATCAAAGGTTCTGCTTATGTTTGCTTTCTATGGATACTTTGTGACTGATTGAGGAGGGAATAAAATGATGTTTTATGACTGGGTAGTACTTTCTTATGGTACATTTGTTTATATCTGACGAAGTTGGTTGGAGCACTATTCTTTTTGGATGCTTTTTAATGCCAGCCTTCTCCTTTTTCTTCTTCTTCTTCTAGCTTTTGTGGGTGAAAGAAAACTTGCAAGAGTCGTGGTCAATGGCATTTAGGTGGATGGATTTGAGTGACTGGTTGTCATATCGGTATGTTTCTTGCTATCTCCATTAATAAATGATGTGGTAATGATGCTTCTGTGACCTTTGTTTTGGTTCTATTTCCAGTGCTACTTGTGATGACACCCACAGTCTTTGCACTACTGTGTGCAAATGGACCTATCTCGGCGATGATCAATGAAAAGGATTCTCGTGATATGGAAGCCTGTGGTTGGGATGATGATTTCTGGGAGGAGATTGGCCTCGGGGATCTTGTTGATGCACACCATGCTAAAATTGATACTAGATGGCCTCCTCTATCTTCTGCAAATGGTGATATTCAGAACTATATCAACTTTATGCATATTTTATGCCTATGATGAACTGAAAGCTGCATATTAATCTTGCAAGAAACTGGTATTTCTCAAAGTTACCTTGTTGCATGCCTTTTAAAAAATTGAGAAGACTTTCTCTTGATGTTATGCCATTAGTGCATGAAGAGCTGCCCTGGTTTGTAAAATATATATTTTTTATTTTCTATATTGAACTGCTGAAACGTTTAACATGTTGGAAGCGTTTGCACTGACTTTTGCTGATGCTGCATCTGCTTGATGATGGTTTTAGCCTTCATTTCTTATATAGATGGCAGGACTTTTTGATCCTCAGTTGTCGATGTTAACAGGGAGAAGTGTAGCCTTTCCTGGCCATCCTCTGGGAAATGGTCTTACTTCACTTGCTGCAAAGGCAAGTGCTTTGCAGTCTTTATGCTATTTGACGAGAGAGATCATTGTAAAGAGTGATGGTATTTCATATTTACTAAAGATAAATGATGTATGTTAACTTGTATTTAAAATTCTTGTGAATAGGAGCTAGGTCTTGTGGCAGGAATTCCCGTGGGAACATCCCTAATTGATGCCCATGCTGGTGGCGTTGGAGTAATAGAAAGTGCTCCAGAGTTGCAGTCTGAAACTATAGGTACTCCATGGTTCTAAAAAGGATAGACTTCACTTTCCGTCCTCATTCATAATCTATATTTTATTCATGATATTACTCAGAGGATGATGATGAAGCCATATGCCATCGAATGGTCTTAGTATGCGGCACCTCTAATTGTCACATGGCTGTATCCAGAAGCAAGTTATTTATTCCAGGGGTGTGGGGACCCTTCTGGTCAGGTAAGGTTCCAAAAATTGGTGTTCCTGAGATCTCCAAAAGTGTCTGCATGGTTTGACATTTTTCTCTTTGTAATGCATGAACTACTAATAAATTTATCCCCACAAAGTAGTCCTCTAGCTTTTTGGATTGCATCTTTCAAATTTACAGCTCCATGTTCATCTTGTCTTGGTTTGCATTTAGCATAATAGGGATTGACAACAATTTCAGCAGCCTCTTGTCTCGTCCCTGCCTTAATGGTCTTTGCGGTAGAAGGTAGTGAAGAGAGAATGTTTTTTATCCCCATTCTTGGTGCTTTAATTTGAAGTTCATCATTACCGTACATTCGTCTCTTATTTCCGCATTAATGCAGCAATGGTTCCGTTATACTGGCTCACAGAGGGTGGGCAGAGTGCAACCGGTGCTTTACTGGATCACATAATTGAAAACCATACAGCTTCTCGACTGCTTGCCAATCGTGCTGCTTCACAGAGTAGGATATTTATCTTTTTCTCATCGCAGTTCAACAAGATACCAGTATGCTGACAAAAGAAGACTGAGAGCTGAAGCTGACGAAGCTTTTTTTTGGTGACATTATTGTCCAGAGAAATCTGTGTTTGAACTCTTGAACAACACGCTGGAATCACTTAAGAGGGATTCTGATGCACCATTTCTGGCATCCGTAACTAAAGACACACACGTGCTTCCTGATTTTCATGGGAACAGGTATCATGCGTGCCTAATGTGACTAATTAACAGCTCTAATTTGGGTGGTGAACTGCTTAAGCATTAAAGAAGTTGATATAGGTCTCCCATTGCTGATCCGAACATGAAAGGTGTGGTTTGTGGGATGACACTTGATTCTAGTGAAAAGCACTTGGCTGTTCAATACCTTGCAGCTGTTCAAGGCCTCGCATACGGTACTCGTCACATTGTTGAGCACTGCAATGCCAATGGTCACAAAGTAAGATGTTAGAACCTTGAACAGTTGGAATGTACTGATAGCTACTGGAGAATATATTTGCAGGAGGAAGCGACTTTTAAAATTTGATAAATAGCGTGATTGGTTTTTATGCTAGTAGTTTGTCTATCGCATTTCATTTGGCTTATGGCGATTTAGTAATGCTGCTGAACCTTTTGCCACATTAATCCGTTTTATTTAAGCTTTGAAGTTCTTTTATGTTTACTTTCAAGAACATAACATAGTGTCTGCAAATGAATTGAAAGTTCACAACATGGTTTGAAGATTCAAGCATCTACCTGTTGACAGATTAATGCTTTGCTAGCTTGTGGAGGCTTGGCCAAGAATTCCCTGTTCCTTCAAGAGCATGCCGACATCATAGGTATAGCAGTGCTTGCTTACTTTTCATTTGAGACACCCTTTACTGTTGGTCGCAGGCTTATCCAGTTCTATGGGTTTTGCAGGTTGTCCTATTATTCTTCCCAGAGAAAACGAATCTGTTCTTTTGGGTGCTGCTATTCTTGGTGCAGTTGCAGCAAAGAGGTACTCGACTCTCGTCGAAGCTATGAAGGCCCTAAGTGCACCGGGTCAGGTATGCCTAAGTGTTGGTATTGATCCATTGCCCTCTGATTGGGGGAGTTGGAGGATCCCAATCAAATCACACAATTCTTGGAAGGATATGCTTGGGAGCTGACATGGAATGAGTTTGCAGCGTTGCTCGTGATGATGCCATCCTCTGAACCCTGACGAGCTCGTCACCCTTTTTTCTCAGGTCATCCAACCAAGTGGAGACCCCCGGGTAAAGAAGTACCATGATGCCAAATACAGGATATTCCGTGATCTGCATGAGCAACAGCTATCTCAGCGTTCCATCATAGCCGAAGCTTTGGCATGAGATGTGGTTACTGCTTTTGTGAGAAGGTTATCAAACTGGTGCCCGCTTGTTCACTCGTCCTAGGCCCCTGTTTGATGCAGAAATCCCTGTGGGATTCTTCTCCCTCCTGTTTACCTCTTTACTTTCAGAAATCCAAGAAACACCGGAGTGGAAGCGCATATTTTGTCTTGCCATCAGACAGGAGCAGAAAGTTTGAGCTGTCCTTCCAGGGAATATCTCCCTTTTCCCAAATGTAGATCGAACCACCTATACCACCTAAACTCATGATATCTACCTGTCATGGTTTTGGTTTGAAGAAGGAATGATGCATATTCTGTGGATGGTCAGAATGTCATGTTCAAAGTGTTTGCCAACCGCCGTTCTTTCCCAATGACCACCATTTGCACAACCACATAATTGGAGAATAACTACAGGAGTTGGGTTGATGAGTTTGAGGGCATGGGGCACGAGGATTGTTTGGATATGATCTGGCCGATAGCTTTGAGTGTTTATTGACAAGGGGATGATGAAATTCTTGGGGCGAGGGTCGGTCGGAGGAAGCTGAAGTCGAGGTTGACGAGTGGTAATTTCGTAGGGCCTTTGGCGTGGGAAATTAAGCACAAGGTGTTTGAGTGGGTGGATTTAGGGGTGAGCATAGTTTCCGGGTAAAACCAGGAACCTGTCGGAACTGGTACCATAAGGTCGGTGTCAGTACAGGTTCTCGAATAGATCGGGTAGGTTCTAGGCTCTAAATTTTACAAAACCGGCGGTACCAGGTTCTCCCCCCTGAACCAACCTGGAGAACTTGGAACCTAACTTAAATTTTACCCAACCACAAACAATTATCCCCCTCTTCACAACAACGTCTTCATCAAACAGTTCCAGGGGTTACGGTTTCTTACGGTAAGTCAGCTCCTAATCTACTTTTTCCCTTCTTCCCCGCCTTGCCTTGTCAATTTTTATTTACGATTCTTTCTGGGTTAGGTTAGGTTGAGCCGTGGGTGATGGGAATATTTTCTTAAAAGTTCTTTTTGTCTGAACATAGCCGGTCAGGGGGTGATTCTGAGGGGTTTGGATTTTGATTTTGATGTAATTTGAGGCGTTGGTGCTCTGGATCATCTGTTTGGGTGTCTTAATCAGAATCGAAACACGAATCGCTCATAGGGCGATGCCGTTGACCGAACCAGAATTGAAACTCAGAGGGCGACGCCGCCAATAGAACCGAAACAGAACCGGAACCTGTACCAGAACCGAAAGGGTAGGTTCTTGGGTGAGTCTTTGATTAATCGGGTAGGTTCTAGGTTCTAAAAATTAAGAACCGGACATTATAGGGTAGGGTCCAGGTTCCACGTCCCGAACCTGGAAACCTGGAACCTGCTCACCCCTAGATTGTAAAAAATATAACGTTGATTTTAAAGACATTTTCGTCCACTTAAAATTACATATTTGTCGCCGCTGGTGCGATCAGTTTTCAAAACTCGTTTTTTTTTATTCCATTTTTTATCAAAAGACGAATTGTTGGGTGAATGAGAGTCGAATTCTTGAGTTCCCTGCTTATAAAAATTTGCTTTCTAAAATTATTTTGATTAAGTTTTTTAAAAACGAGTTTTGAAAAGTTGATCTTCTGTAAAAAAAAAAAAAACGAGTGAAAGGGTAGTGTGTGACAATGAGTATGAGATCAATGCTAGCTTGGTCGTTGATGATAGCTAGCGAGTTAAAGTTTCTTTTTAATTTTATAAAATATTTACCCGTAAATAACAAAAGAAAATTTGCCGCAACAAAGCTACATGTTTGGTTGCACTGCTCTCCTCAATAGCCGAGTTCACTCTAATTTTTGGTCCTTTATTTCCCTTAAGGAGGAGGGGAGATGCGTGCGCACGTTTGGCAAACCGTGCATCGGACAACAGGTGATCCCAGCCCGTAGCTGACCAGTCAGTTGTTAAGGTGGACTGGTTCTCTTTATATGGGCCTAGTTCTCTTTCACGAGGGTTGTCCGGAAGAAAGAGTGAGGTACATCTGACGGATTCGTGAACACGGACTCCTCCTCGTCCTCGCCCTCTCGATCCAGGAAAATTCGGTTCCTCCCCCTCCCCCCAAAACCGTCATCAACCCCTCTTTTCCTTCTTTTCGCCTGGTTTGCAGCGGTAATTTAAAAAACTCCCCCTTTTTGCTTCTTGCTCCGTCGTTTCCCCTTCGGTTGATTAATTAATGATCATCTTGACGGAAAGATTGGTGCTTTCTCCCTTCCCCTTTTTCTTTTTGTAGTTGGGGTCGTCTGGATTAGCTTTTTCTTTTAAATTTTTACATTTTTTTGTAAATTCTCTTATTTGGACCCTTTGATTTGGTGGGTTGTTTGTTAGAGGGGGGGGGGGGGATTCGTTTATGACTCGGTGAGGTGGATTTTGAGTTGGCTAGATCTGATTTAGTGTCTGTAATAGGTGGGTTTCTTGTGGGGTAGGGGTTCTTCAGTTCGAAAGAAATCGGGATTGTTTTGGGATTCTGTTAGAAGCCCTGAAATGCAGAGGCCTACCCGGTATTTTGATAGAACAAACTCCATGAATAATCGTGGGAAGAGGACCCTGGATGGTGAGGATGAGCAGCCAGAGCGGAAGCGCCCTGCTCTTGCCAGGTAATAGTTCCTTTTCTCAGGGGCATAAATTTGTTTTGGGTAAGAGAGTGTGATGTTCCTTTCTCTGCCATCGCTGAGTGGCTCGTGTAGTCACCATGAGTGTTGCTGTTGCCCCTTCTTTGAGACTTTTTTCTGCCTCATATGTAAAGAGCTATTCCTGTTGTTCTTAAATTCGTGCTTGAATTGCGACATTTATATGTGTTAACCATGTTGTCAAGCCAGTGATGATTTCCTGCCATTTTAATTATTTTGCAGTGTAATTGTTGAAGCTCTCAAGGTTGACAGTCTGCAGAAGTTGTGCTCATCACTGGAACCTATTCTTCGTAGAGTGGTATACTGGCCATAGTCCTTTCATTTTGTCTCAATCCAATGTTGTCTTTTCATATTTACCGGTGCTTTACTTTGACTTACTGCAAGTCCCATCAATCCATAGATACTGCTTTACTGTGACTTCTTTGACTATCGTGGAAAGCTTGGGACTTCTTCATTTCTTAGTGTCATGTACATTTATTTCCGTACCTGAGAGGGCATTGTTCCTCTGCTTAATTTCTGTAGACTCAGAGATTTGTTCTTTTTTTTTTTTTTTAAATCAGCGGAGCATAACTGATCTAATTCCCAGATAAAAAGAGTTCCTTTACACTTTTGGTTACATTTAAAGTTGTTATGGACTTATGCAGGTCAGTGAAGAAGTTGAACGAGCCTTGGCAAAGATAGGGCCCGCAAGGCTCAGTGGGAGGTATGGAGCTTATGCATGCTTAGAATTGTTTATAAACATTTGATTGCTGTGTTATTGGAGAAATTTTTCGTGACCATTGATCAGTTGTGTAGTTTTATTATAATATGGTAATTTTAATTGGCCTTTGACATCTCATTTCAGCTTGTTGATGCGAAATTCTACTTTTATAGTTTTTTTTATAAGTACTTTTATATTTTCAGGGTGTCGCCAAAGACAATTGAAGGTCCAGATGGAAGAAACTTGCAGCTTCAGTTCAAATCGCGATTGTCTCTTCCCCTCTTTACTGGAGGAAAAATTGAGGGAGAGCGGGGTGCTGCCATCCATGTGGTTTTAGTTGATGTTAACTCTGGCCTTGTCGTCACATCTGGGCCTGAATCCTCAATTAAATTAGATGTCGTTGTACTAGAAGGTGAGTTTAACAATGAAGATGAGGAGGGGTGGTCCCAAGAAGAATTTGAAAGCCACGTTGTGAAAGAAAGAGAGGGGAAACGGCCATTGCTCACAGGGGACTTGCAAGTATCACTCAAGGAAGGAGTGGGAACTCTTGGGGAATTGACTTTTACCGATAACTCCAGCTGGATAAGAAGTAGGAAGTTCCGGCTGGGCTTGAAAGTTTCTTCTGGATTTTGTGAAGGCATCCGCGTTCGGGAGGCTAAGACAGAAGCTTTTACTGTCAAGGATCACAGAGGAGAATGTAGGTTTATTGTATTGGGTAAAATTGGTACTATTGGCATTGTCCTTGAAAACAGTCGGTCGTGAATTTCGGTTTGAACTTTGCAGTGTACAAGAAACACTATCCCCCCGCATTGAATGATGAAGTGTGGAGATTAGAAAAGATTGGAAAAGATGGATCATTTCACAAGAGGCTGAATGGTAAAGGCATATTCACTGTTGAAGATTTTCTTCGCCTTGTTGTCAGAGATTCTCAGAAATTAAGGAATGTAAGTGGACTTAAAACTTTTGTGAGTTGGTGTGAGGACTTAATGTTCATTTCATTTTGGCATGGCAAAAGGAGATATACCATTCTTACAATGGGCATTATCTTGCAGATCCTTGGAAGTGGGATGTCCAACAGGATGTGGGATGCTCTCTTGGAGCATGCAAAGACTTGTGTGCTCGGCGGAAAACTCTATGTTTACTATCCTGAGGATAACAAAAGTGTAGGAGTGGTCTTCAACGACATCTATGAGCTGAATGGATTTATCTCTGGGGACCAGTATCAGACTGCCGATTCTCTTACTGAGAGTGAGAAGGTTGGTCTGTATGAAATCTTCATCTAGTTATTTGTTTTTTTTTTATTGTATCAGATGCTAGACTATAATTTTCTTTTTATCATCTATTGGTTCTATCAATTCTTGTACCCCAAGTAGATGTCCCTTTCTTCCTAAGTCTCCAATTTCTCGTGGTTTGTAGGTTTTTGTGGATACTTTGGTGAAGAAGGCGTATGACAATTGGAACGATGTTATAGAATATGATGGAAAGTCACTTTTGAACTTCAAGCAAGTAAGACGCTCTTCGCGGAATGACCCTCAGGCTGGGACACTAGATTACTCTTCTGCTGTAGATCAGCAGCTGAAATTGCCCAGAATACCACTTTCGTTTACTTCTGAACAGCCTTCATCTGACTCAGATTTGACTGTTGAAGGTGGGCATTTGTTAATATGCAGTATAGTTTGTTTTTCAAGAATACCTCTGTCAACATGCCTTCTGCGATTTTCCCTCCTACATTTCCTTCACTATCATCTTGCGCACCAACGCTTTTCTTTCTCTAGTGAGAGTAGTTCGGCAACCACATTGCTGCTGGATTTCATTGTTTGGTCTCTCTGATAGAATTGAAGTCTTTCCTACTCAGATTGGCAACCCTCTTTTACAGGGTATAATGATGATAATACAGGAAGATATTCCACATCATCTCAAATCAGCACTGCCAATCATCGGTCTCAGTATGGCTCTTCATATTCTCAGCATGACCAATTTGGAGGCAATCCTGTGCAAAGTTCTAGAAATGATAGCAGTGTTGGCTTAGGCCTCGGGCCCCCACTATCAACGGGATTCCAGTTTAATAGTATGATTCGATCATCAAGCTTAAATTATTTTGATGACTGGTCTAGCAACAGAGAGCAGGGTGATATTGAATTATTAACTGAAGAAGAAATCCGTATGCGGAGTCAAGAGATGCTGGAGAATGATGATATGCAGGATTTGCTCCGACTTTTCAGTACGGGCGGTCATGCTGCCATTAATGTCCCCGAGGATGGTTTTGGGTTTCCATCATACATGCATACTCCTCAGCCGTTTGACGAAGACCGCTCACGTTCAGGCAAAGCTGTTGTTGGTTGGCTGAAAATCAAGGCAGCGATGAGATGGGGTTTTTTCATTAGGAAGAAAGCTGCTGAGAGGCGAGCAAGGATTGTTGAATTGGAGGAATAGGAAGTGAGCTGCTCATCTCAGGATGGAATGAACTCTCTCCCTGACTCAGGCCACAATTTCCATGGCTTCAGTCATTGAGTTTCGAATCATCTGAAAGTGCCCGGTCGCAGGTGAGGAGGATATCTGACTTTTTTTGGGGAGATGCCTGCTATATGTACAGCTTTCTGTAAAGCAAGTTTTAAGACTTCGTTCTAGAAACAGTAATGTTTGTGTTGGATTTGGAGATTGACTAGGTGGATTAAGCATATGCTTTGTAGGTTTGTGTTCTGCAGAGGAGTCTTTCTTCTGCAATACTTTGTTGCTCGTGGTCACATAAGGATTTCTCCTATGAATCTCATCCTCTGTGGTTGATACTCTTCCTGATTTTCAAATGTAAGCACTGCAAGGCAGGAGGAAGAATCTTAAAAAATGACTCTTATTCCATCCTCAACTAGGCAGGAAACAACAATTTTTCATGGAAAGAATGCAGCAAAATATCTTAGCTAAATATCTATGGAACTGGTGCTGCTGCCGAGCATTAGGAAAGGTTGCACTCTGGGGGAAGGCCTTGGGGAAACCTCTCGGTGTCAGTGCAATAATTGTAGATCATGTAGTTCTTCTGCACCCACTTCATCCGGTCCTGTCCTGTTGAGTCGAGCTGCAGTGACAGCCAGTAGGAAGAGGAGCTGCCGCTGGAGGAGGCCGATGACGTTGCTGGGGAGTTACAGGAAGAAGTGCCATTGGACCAAATGCAGGCATCTGCGTTGAAATTCCTGTAGGATGCAGTAAAAGGAGCTAGATTCCAGTCAGTCTTCACGAGGCCGCCCCTGGTCGCCCAGTCATCGGCATTCCAAAGGCTTGAGTATATCCTCATTGGCTGGCTATTCGGGAATGGGATCCCGCTCGATCCCATGTTCTTGAACTCCCTGATTGGGGTACCATCAACGGAGAATCTGCAAACGAGGAGTCATAGATCAGAGAGCTGAAGAAGATTCGATATCGACCGAGGGTACTACTGTATCGACAGGTAAGATCGTGATGCATATACATGATGCTCCGGGGATTCCAGAGGATTGAGTAAGTGTGGAAATCCGTGGTCGGGTTGAACCACAGGTAGAATTGCTGCTCCCTGTTCCCTTTCCCCTGGCTGAACACATTGGTGTGGACGATGTACGGATCCCCACTCACATTACCCAAGAACTCGAAGTCGATCTCATCCCAGGTCGCCCCTCTCGACGACAGCTGCAGATTTCCATAGGGAAAAAGTCCGCACCAGTCAACAATATGCATACATACGGAGCCACATTGCATACGACGACGACATTAACATTGCTCGATCCACTCATTAGGTTCATTTGGCTTACGTAATAAGCAGCGACCGTGCCGGCGGAGTTCCCCGGGACGAGCTTCAGCTGCATATCGATCTTACCAAACAGGTACTCGTTCTTGGACTGGAACCCAGACCCCGAAGCCCTGTCGAGCGAGAGAGTAAGAAGGTCACCATTGTTCAGTACGTTGGCCCTGCCATCTCCCCACGCAAGGTCGAAGTCGTAGAAGAAGTTGCCGGCGGATGCAGGAACCAGGAGGAACAAGCTGAAAAGGGAAGGGACTAGCAATAGCAATGATGCCATGACTTAAGGCCGTCTTTGGGTCGAGATGACGCGAATGGAGAGCTGGGTCATGCTATTTATATAAGAGAAAAAACTAAAGGGAAAGGGAGATGGGAGGATGCGTAGAGTAAGAGTTAGGTGAAGCTGAGTTGCATTGCATGCATGCAATGCATGGATGAGCCGTGCCCAGGCTGTCCTCCTTGGAGACTGGGTTGTGGGGTTGAGACTCAGGACTGTGACGGCAGTGCTTTTTTAACTTTAAGAAATGGATAAAGATATTGAAGTGAGTGGAACCCGGTTCTTGTCGGAAAATGTATCCCCAAAGAGTACGTGTTCAGTGTTCAGTTCCATCCTTTATCTCTTTACATGGAGAGTGAAGCTGCTACAGCAGTCCATGGAGGACACACTTGCAGATGGACGGCGGCTCTTGTAGCTCAGAGTGGTCCAACTTTAATGAAACTTAAAATGATTTTGATGAATCTAGGAAGCTAATTACGAGTACCGCAAATGAAAAACTACATCATGGCACGGGGCTTCCGGAGTAAGGAGTAGTTGTGGAAGGCGGCCTGGTCGAACCACAGGCGGAACTGCTGCTTGCGGCTGCCCTGCCCCTGGATGTACACGTTGGTGTGGTCTAGGTGTGGCTCCCCGTCACACGTTGCCCAGGCCTTCCGACTGCAGCTGTCTCCTGAAAACAAAATAAATAGAAGGTTACTCGCTTGAAAGCAAAGGCACACGACCGCAACGCAGCTTCTTCGGAATGACAAGGCAGCAGGAGAGAAAGTATTAGATAGAAGGTGGTGGTTGTTCGTATACGAAAATGTGGGCCGTCGGAAAGAATATATAGCGAAACGTGTTTGCCAGTTAAAGAAAACAAACACGAAAATCAGCAAAGAACACTGCTTTCATTGATCAAAATGAGAACTTGTTATTGCTATGAAAATACAGCGTAAATGGAGAGGAAGAACGCGTAGAACTAAAAAATGTCTATACGAGGATTAATTGTCTGTCCCCTTACAAAGAATAAAATGATACAGATTTATACTAAGATTAATTTTAACTGCAAAGACTTTGTGGGATGAGGTTTTGTGGAGAAACGCCAAGGATCGTGGAGAATCGTCAAATATCGTGGATGTAGTTCAGAATTTGCCTGAGGTAAGGTAATAGGTAGATGCTTGAAAGCCACCATGGAAGGTAAATTGACTGCTTGGGCTTTCGAACTCGATTTGTTGAAGGGATCCTGAACTCGATATATTGGTAATTTCTTTTTTTTTTTTTAACTTGGTTCTTTGTGATTGATGGAACTCAACTTGTCTAAGATACCTTTCAAACTTGACCTACCAGTAGTGCTTCTCAAACTCGAGTTGTAGTAAGCGTTTGAACTCAACTTGTTGGAGGTACTTTTTAAAATAAGTTGTCAAACTCGACTTATTAGAGATGCTTCTCGAACTCTTATTGATGTTGATGGAACTTGTCAAAGGTATTTCTCGATTTGGGGTCATCGTGATCAAAATCTAATTTGAGTTGTTATGAACAACTTACAATTTGAATTTGAGCATTTTAAATCTTTCTTGAATTAGAATTCCTCTTGACAATCCTATTTGACTAAAAATTTTAATACTCGTCTCGAAATCCTTTGACGGAAATTCTCAAAGTCATTTTTACAAACACACCCCACGATACTACGACGTTTCAACTACTCGTCGTGGAGGTGGCTTTTACTTTTACTAATGATAACCGTTCATATAGTCAGGCCCATATTTTTAGGCCCGAAATTTTGTGTTAACAGTGACAATGCTGGCGAAGTTACCGGGGGGATAAGCTTCATCTTTATGGCGATCTTGCCAAACATGCACATGTCCTTTGGAATGGAATCCGGAACCCGAACCCTGGTCAAGGGAGAGGGTGAGTTGATGCCGGAGTCGGCCGCCTTGGCTCGGCCGTCTCCCCAAAGTGACGTCGACCTCATTGTTGATGTTACCACCTTCAACCACGGCCCCCGGATACAAAACAACAACCAAGGCCAACAGGAAGATGAACGAACAACCATGCAGCTTGCCGCGTTACACCTCCTACTCTTTTTGCCTCATCACTTTAGAACATGATGCTCGCGCAGGTTTTGTACACAGACTTTTATCTCCCGCTGATGCTTAAGCTCCTCCACTGCTTGTCCTCGACCAAACCAACCCGACCGACCCCATGTGTCCCGCTTCCGTAGCCACAAACATCTAGTGATCTGAGACTTTTTGTCCCAATTCTTACAACCCAAATGTATGAAAGATCAAGCATGGGCGTCTAGTGGGACGACAGGCATATATTCAATGGGCCTTGGATTACGACACCCGCCCGATTTCCTGGATGGATGAATGTGAGGAGGAGGTGTTCAGCTTTCGCTTTCGCTTTCACCGTCCCTCCCACTGGCGTCACCGGCTGGACAATTATTGATGTTCATAGAGTTGTCCCCACCCGCCCCCACCCTCGCCATCGTTAAGCAAATATCTAATCCAAAGTTTATCTGATGGGATTATCTGAGGCTGGTGTTAGAAGAAGATAACGCCTCCGAGGTGGCTGCTTATCCACAAGGCCAACAAGAGGAAGTGTTAATAGTAATTCATGAAAGTGTTAGATGAATATGAATCATCGCACCCCCAGTGCGATGACGACGCTATCGACGAATGTAATATACGTAGGAGCCGGTGAACGTCGCGGTTTGCTTGCGCTTCTTAGTTCTGTATCCTTCTATTATTGATACCAAAAGCTTATTTGACATGGATGTGACGCTACCAACTAATAGAAAACAACACCAAAAAGGATTGATGAAGTATGTCGATGTCACGATATGAAAGTCGTGTTAAATGATGTCCCCAAACTTATCCTTTTCCCTTTATTTTCTTAAATTTTATCCCTTAAGTGTACATCGCTACATGCTATGTTTGTCAGAAATCTAGTGAAGAAAGGAGTTCAATAATCGTTGTCCAAAGGACAGAGAGGAACCTTCATGTCTGCCCGGTGCCCAAACACCCACAGAAGAAGATGATGATGATGTTATGTTTCTTGAGCATAAAGGTTCAAAAAGGGTAGGACTTGAGTTGTCATGGCTTTCCAAGATTGACCTCTCCCCAATATTTTTATATGAACAAGAACAACTATTATGTAAATCTTAATGATTGGGGGTCCAAAAACAAGAAAAAAAGGCCACCAGAAGTAGATGCATCCATTAAATATTCATATTGCAATATCCCATCTTGGGGAGCAATGAACTTGTGTGGGAAAACCCTTCATGGAGAGTCATATGATGGAATGGTAGCAATCAACAAAAGGCTAAGGCCGTGTTTTGTAATCGGAAATATGATATGTTTTCTGTTTATCTTAAAAAATTGTTTTTCTTTCTATAAATTTAGAAAACTGTTTTTTATTTTTTTATTTTCATAAAATAACAAAAACAGAAAACTAACTATGCTACTGCCAAACAGGGCCTAACACTCCCTACAATCCATCCAAACTGGACTGCGTGTGCAATCGTCAAACCCAACATTATGTATGAAAAAAGAACACATCTCATCTTGCTGTCCAGCTGTCAAGCGCCATATTTATGACGTGAGACAAGGTACGATTAAGAAATTATGTTAAATTTTTCGATAATTATAATTAAAAGTTAAATGACAAAGAAACATGTATCAAAAATTTTATTTAGATACGATCACGTGACGTCGCGGACGAATCATAAATTGTTATAATTAAAAGTAGTTATGTGACAAAAAAAAACATGCAATAGAAGTATTAAGACAAAAGTATTTCTTCTTTCAACACCCCATACCAAACCCAACCCAACCTGTAAAAGATTTAGTAACATGACCTCACAAAAATAACATATTCTTACACGCCTCATCCACACTATAAATACCCGTCACCTTCAAAAATCCTCCATCCATCCATCCACATATAAAAGCAAGAACTTGTCTACTTAAAATTTCTTTCTGTAAAGAGTCTTTGTCCCACAGGAAATAGGAAAGAAGGAACGGTAATGAAGAATATTGGGCTGTTGCTAGCCACCCTTGTGGCTGTCTATGCATGCCCTGTTCTTGGGAACTTCAACCAGGACGTTTCCGTTACATGGGGCGATGGCAGAGGGCAGATCCTAAACAACGGACAGCTCATTGCGTTGTCCCTCGACAGGACCTCCGGCTCCGGCTTCCAGTCCAACAACCAGTTCCTCTACGGATGGTTCCAGATGCAGATCAAGCTCGTCCCCAGGAACTCGGCCGGTACCGTCACCGCGTACTATGTAAGGCGAAAAGCTAACTAGTCCTGTTTCGTGATTGTGGGCCGCTTTGTACTAAACTTATGGGTTGGTCCATGTGCCCTCTGTTTCAGTTGAAGTCGGATGGGTCGACGTGGGATGAAATAGACCTGGAGTTCCTCGGCAACGCGACGGGTGAGCCTTACGTCCTTCACACCAACATATTCAGCCAGGGGAAAGGCAACAGGGAGCAGCAGTTCTACCTCTGGTTCGACCCCAGGGCTGATTTCCACAACTACTCTGTCATCTGGAACCCTTCTCAGATTTGGTAAGCACCTCCAGACGATCTGAACATGCGGTTCCTTCCTTCCCTCTCCCCCTTGAACCTTTAAATAACTCGTATTTCCTCCCCCACGTGATCAGCATCTACGTAGACGGGACCCCTATCAGGGAGTACAAGAACCTGGAGGGGGCTGGGGTGCCTTACCCAAAGAGCCAGGCAATGAGGCTGTACGGGACACTGTGGGATGCGGAGGACTGGGCGACACGGGGAGGCCTCGTCAAGACGGACTGGTCCCAGGCCCCATTCACCGCATCCTTCAGGAACTTCAACTACAGCGCCTGCGTCTGGAACAAGGGGGCCTCCTCCTGCCCTTGGTCAGTATCACCAACAGGGATGAGGACGGGGACATCATGGTACACGCAGCAGCTGAGCACGGAAGGGAAGAACAGGATGAAGTGGGTGCAGCAGAACTACATGATCTACAACTACTGCAACGACCCGAAGAGGTTCCCCCAGGGGCTTCCCCTTGAATGCACCCTCTCCTCCAACCCCTCCTAATTCCATTCTTTTACAGTCCAATCCAATAAAACCAGCCACTTTACTCCTCGATACGTACACGTGGGTATATTCGCGTATCTTCATATCACAAGTGTCCAAGCATATCACCGAGAGATTACTATACGATGACGGTCGGAGAAGGGTATCAAAACGTTATACGGATCACTTTCGTTCGTTCTCGTCTTTAAGAGAGAAAGAGATAGAAGAAATATCTACAACACAAGATTGAGACTCACTCGTCATGATTAGTTAAAGGGCTGGCTGGCTATACATAATATGTTTCTGGCTATGCATAATAAAATTCGTTAAATAATATCCTAAATTGATATTAGAAACAACAAGTTGAACCAACTTCCGAAGCGAAGTTATTTGATAAGAAAGCTCGAGTTTTAGAGCCCCATGACATGTCATTCGAGTTTTACACTTACAAAGCTTGCGTAGCGAATGCTAGAGATGGAACAACCCGAAAAGGTTGTACATGGAAATGGGAATGGAAACGAACTCCCAATACACGCTACGCCTAGACACATCCCATTGGATTATTATATAAGCCAAATGATCAATTCGATCCTAAAGTTTGATTGTTTTTTCCTATCTACTCTAAACTTTTCAAAATATCATTACACATCCTAATGTTTGGTCGTTATATCAATTTTAACCACCGTTAACGATCTACTATAAACTTTTCAAAATATCATCACATTCGATTAACGGTGATTAAAATTGATATATCAGCCAAACGTTGGAATATGTGATGATATTTTAAAAAATTTAAGGTAAATTAGAAAAACTTCGGGGTAGAATTAATTATTTGGACTTTTAATATATATATAAAAGGCCAAATTATCAAATCTACCATGAACTTTGGCCCGTTTTTCCGATTTACCCAGAACTTTCAATAATATCATCAACTAGCCTAACGTTTCTCCGTTATCTCAAATATAACCCCCGTCCACCTGACCCTCGGACGGAAACTGACGTGGCTTCGACGTGTCTTTGACGCCGTTAAATCACCGTTTTCTTCCGAAGCCAAATTATAAAATATACCGTGAACTTTGAATCGTTTTTCCGATTTACTCAGAACTTTCAATAATATCATCAGCTAGCCTCACGTTTTTCCGTCATCTCAAATACGATATCCGTCCACCCGACTCTCGGACGAAAACTGACGTGGCTCCGGCATGTTTCCAGACGCCGTTAAACCACCATTTTCTTACGACATTAGCTGACATGACGTACCCTACTTTCGATTTCCCCAATCTCGATTTTCCTAAATTTCGATTTCCCCAATTTCGAATCCCTAAATTCCGATTTCCCCAATTTCGGCATCAAATCAAACTACACCCAAACCCTAATCGAAATCAGTATTCCACCAACCCTCTTCCCGCCTCCCGTTTGCAACTCCCTCCCTACAGCCTCCCTCCCGTTCGCGGTTCCCTCTTCAATCCTTTCCCCACAGGAGCTCACTCTCCCGCCGCAGCCCCCTCCCGTTTGCAGGTTTTTTTTGGTACATCTGTCAAACAACCTGCAAACAGGAGGGGGCTACGGCGGGGGAAGGATTGAAGAGGAAACTGCAAATAGGAGGGAGGGTGTATGGAAGGAGTTGCGGACGGGAAGCGGGAGGAGGGTTGGTGGAATCCTGATGTCGATTAGGGTTTGGGTGCAGTTTGATTTGGGGCCGAAATTGGGGAAATCGAAATTTAGGGATTCGAAATTGGGGAAATCGAAATTTAGGGAAAAAAACACACCGGAGCCACGTCACTTTCCGTCCGAGGGTCGGGTGGACGGATGTCATATTTGAGATAACGGAGAAACGTGAGGCTAGCTGATAATATTATTGAAAGTTTTGGGTAAATCGAAAAAACGGGCCAAAGTTCAGGGTATATTTGATAATTTGGCTTCGGAAGAAAATGGCGATTTAACGGCGTCAAGGACACGTCGGAGCCACGTCAGTTTCCGTCCGAGGGTCACGTGGACAGAGGTTATATTTGAGATAACGGAGAAACGTTAGGCTAGCTGATGATATTATTGAAAGTTTTGGGTAAATCGAAAAAACGGGCCAAAGTTCAGGGTAGATTTGATAATTTGGCCGGTATAAAAATGAAAAACAAAAGGGGATGGTGGGGGGTGCCCCATTCTATTGACCGGTTCATATTTCCTTCCAACCCCAAACCATAATTATTTGAATGTCATCGTGTGCAACAATTTGGTCGTTCATGACAAAACGGAAATCATGGGAAACAGCTCAGCTGGGCCAAAAGGGACAAGAACGAAATGACCTTCCAAAAAAGTCTCAAAGTGTCCATCAGCCCCGAGCAAGTAGGATTTGTCAACGATCGTTTTAATGCCAGAAAACTCGAGTTACGTCATAACTGCTACTATATATAGTTTCTGCAATGGGTACGGTCTTGGAGTCCTCTACGCATACTTTTATAAGCATCTCGAAATGTTATATACCCGAATGGTGTTTTAAACTATATATGAACACAAACTTGTAAATATAATCTTCGATACATAATTCATGTCGAAATATCGGCTTGGAGAGCTAAAGTCTGCGTCCTGTCCGTCATTTATTGAGTGTTTGAAATGACTCTTTCCTGAGATTTGATCAACCATTTATTTGAAATTTATCCCTTTCGGTTTGGGATTGTGGGGTGGGGGGGGAGTGGTGAAACTTTTGAATGAATGATTGATCGATTGCGCCTTGTCAGAAACATAAATGAGTTGGTTGAACAATAAGGGTTGGAAACAACAAAGGAAAATGGTCTGGACAAACGAGTTCCCTTAAAAAAAAAAAAAAGTCTTCTTTCCTGTCTTGCTTTGCATTATTGCAAGACACCTTCGGACGCTATCCACTTGTCGTGTACGTCTTTCTTCTGTCCATTTCCCACCTCAAATATCGTCGAATGAGAACAAGGGTGAAACCTTCCGCGAGGGGACTGGATGATTTTCGCTAGAAGATGCGGACAGACAAGGAAATGGACCCGCAAGTCCCCGCCCCCAAGAAGATTTTCGCCTCTCGTGGAAGCTGTGAGACGTTGTACATGTTGAATATGACATCGTTATAGCCTTCCCACCGACACACGATGAAGAAGGCATGCCACCGCCACCGACCCGAACCCGAGTTCGAGAAATGAAGGGTTTCCTCTCATGGACTCCCTTAGGATGATGCCAGACCTCGTTTACTTGAGTAATAACGAGATTAATGCGCGTTAAATCATTTGACTTCTAATTTTTCTTCTCGATTGTAAAAAACCATTCGGACAGATGTAATTTCATTTCATGTAAAGACGGGGTCAACGTCAAAGCAGCGACGCGCAAGACAGGTTTGGTTTCATTAAGATCGTTCGATTCGGATGACACCGTAAGACGGAAGGATATATTGACCAATGTCTGGGAAATTTTAAATTTTGTTTTTACATTTTTCATCGATGTTTCATATGTCATCGTTTCGAACGATGGTTCAATGACAATTAGCTCCCAATCACTGTTTAGAAAACACTCCAAGACAAACCCTCTTGTTCCTAGGAGAAAAGGTAAAGCGATGGCGTCCCTAGCTTTCACCTAAACCCGTCTCAAATTGCAGCCCCTCGTGATGTCATCATAAATCCCTCGTTCCGATAGAACTTAAAAGTGTGTTTGGTTTCCGGAATCGCACCCGAAATGGAATAGATTTGATTCTACTTCGACTCATTCCGGCGTTTGGTTTTGCAAAATGAGTCAGAATTGCATTCCATTCCATTCATTCTCTTCCTAGGATACAGAGACATTTCGTTCAATCCCTTCCTCCATTCTATTCCGCTTCTCATTCCATTTCGGAAACCAAAGACCCCAATACTGCATTATGTTGACGCGGAGAAAATACGAACGTGCTTCAACTCGTATAACAAAACCGATATGAGTGAAAACATGAATAAAACAAGTCGTTCACATATTGTATCATTCATCAACTGCAGTGTTCAAGTCTTCTTCAATGCAAAAAGCCGACTGAATCAACACCTCCCTGTTTACTAGTTTGTTTGGCACGCTCGAACTTTACCATATATGAAACCTATTATATACCTTTGTTCGCAATGCTCAAACGTCGCCTTACATCAAACATTAATCCCATATATGAGTACATTGCAATGACAGGGTCGACATCAAAGGAAAGATGCAAAAAACTCTTTCGCAAATATGATTCAATTTGAATAACGTACCCGCGAGGAGGTTTTCGCAAACGTTGCGAAGTTTCAAATGTTAATGTCATCAAATATGGTTAATTATATAACAAAAATAATAGCCGCAAATCACTGTGTTAGAAAATCCTCCACAGACAAGCTTGTTCCACACAAATGGTTAAGGGAAGAAGGTAAGCGATCGCGGCACTAAGTTTTCCCTCCTCGCCGATTACCGATATCGCGTTAGATTATCGCAAACTGGGATTGGAGACAGAAACAGCGATGTCATCGTTCGTGCTTATATCATATGTATGTCGATCGAACACATCAATAATAAAATCGAATTGCGGAAAAGCGTGAAGAAAAAACGAGTTGAAAAGAAATTCTATTACATGATAATTCAAGAGTCAACGGATCCTTCCAGATCAAAAAGTTATGGAGTTTTCTTGCATGAAAAGAGTTGATTGAATCCATGCTCCCGCGTATATTGTTTTGTTTGGTGATGCACGCACGGCACCCCCTCTGTCCATCATGCAATCTTCCCTTTCCTCGTTCCTTCCCACGCCATATTTACACCAAGGAACAAGTCTTGATCCATTCCGTATCCTTTATCTTCCCCTTATGAATATATTCCCTCCGAAGCCGACATTCTTTCAACGTCAACACATGGAGAATTGGATGTTTCTCGGTCGCCTTAGGAGGGCGGTGAACAAGATAAAGTTTATTCTCGGTTTTGATATTCGCAGGTGGCTGCCCTTGGTGTCCTCGAGCAAGCGTTTGCCGAGCTTCAGTGACCGCCCCGGCTTGAGGGTGTGTGTGGACGATAGTGGGAATGACTCGTTCAGCGAGTCAGAAGGTTGAAATCCTTCTTCTAGGGGGAGGCTACAGAGGGCGATGAGTTATCATTCGCAGGAGGATGATGTCGACTGATAACTCTAAGAAATTAGAGTTACAAATCACATTTTAGAACAAATTCGATGTTAGTTTCCGTTGTTTAGTCTCGTTTGTGCGTTTCTCATGGTTTGTTTTGGAGTGTGCACGTATATGTTGCTTTGTAGGGAAACGAGTGATACGGAGCGAAATCCATGAGGAGGAAGCCGTATAAATGGAGGAGGAATGGACAGACGTGAAGGTGTGGCCGCACCAAGCAGAGATGCGGCCACACATGAAGAGCAAAGGGAGGACGAGATGAGCAGAATTCAAGGTGCGGCCGCACTAACTGGAGATGCGGCCGCACCAGGAGGATTAGAAGAGGAGCTAAGAGGCAGAACGTGAGGTGCGGCCGCGCCGGACGAGGATCAACTTGAGATATTTTATTTGGTTTCCTTTATTATTTCCTTAGAAGTCCTAGTATAAAAACCTTTGTGAGGACTCGGTTTAGGGTTATCAGAGATACCTCTTGACGGCCGGAAACGGAGAATTGAAGATCTTGAGGGAGTTCTTCATGCCTTCCCTTAGTTTCTGCGTTTTCATGATGTTTCCGATGTCGAACTAATTTGCTTTATAGGATTGTGATGAACCGATTCGCGTAGTCGGTTGTCTACGCTCTTTTCAGATTTAATTTATGAAGTTTCTGCGTTTTCTTACGTTTCCTTGTGTGCATTGCCTACTTATCGGGTTGATCGCCGGTTTGTTTGATTCCTCATCGCTAAGTGAACTCGAGAGAGACTTAGGATTAGAAGAGAGGAAACGTAACCTGAGTTAAGGCTGAGAGATCGGGTTAATTAGAGAGTATAGAGATATACACTCGTGGGTAACCGATTAGCAATTGGAGTTTAAGGAATCGTAGATACTCGTAACACGCTGTAGAGATATAGGTTTATGAGTGTTCGCTGATTCACCGTTACACACTCGAGAGAGGTATAACGACTATTTAGGAATTGCGGTTAGTAAACGCAGAAACTGAATGAATTGAGGAAGAGAGAGTGCGGATAATTGATGAAACGATAGGGGATTCATAGTCCTAGGCTTTTCTTCCATTGACTACTGCTTTACTTTTGTTTTCTGCAATTTTAGTTACTTGCATCAACTCATTAAATCAGTTAACTGTTTACGGCTAGAATCTGAGACTTGCTGGTAATCGGCAGTAGGTTCTAACTAGTCCTCGTGGGAACGATACTTTTTCTCATCATTATATTACTTGCGCGACCCGTATACTTGCGTGTGCGATTTGGTTCGAACAAGTTTTTGGCGCCGCTGCCGGGGACTAGTTTTAGAATTTATTTGCTAATTTTCTTCAGCAATTTTCAATTGTAGTCGCTGATTCTCTTTTTCACTTTTTGCAGGTGTATGCGACATCGCAAAGGTGACAAAGAGCTACTCTTTGACCCTGAAATCGAGCGAACGTTTCGGATTTTGAGAAGGGGTCAGAGAGACACAATGGCGAACGCGAACAACGACAACATCGTCGACATTGCGGCGCAGCAACCGCCGAGGACAATGCGGGATTACGCACAGCCGACGCCACAGAATCATGCTGGTTTCCTCCGTCCTGAAATTCAGGCGGATACTTTTGAAATTAAACCATCTATTATTCATATGATTGAAAATTCAAATTTTGGTGGTTTAATTAACGAAGATCCGCACTGGCACCTAACGCGTTTTGAAGATTTGTGTGGCACTTTCAGGTACCACGGAGTATCAGCAGAAGCAATCAAGTTGCGGCTGTTCCCGTTCTCGCTTCGAGATAAAGCCAGAGCGTGGCTGTATTCGCTGCCAGGAGAGTCAGTCAGTTCATGGGACGACCTCCGCAAGCACTTCCTGTCCAAGTACTATCCGCCGAGCCGAACTGTGAAGATACGGAACGACATCACCTCATTCCGCCAACTAGCCGGTGAATCCATGTACGAAGCGTGGGATCGATTCAAGGAGCTGCAGAGGCTATGCCCCCACCATGACATCCCCAAGTGGATGTTGGTTCAGAGCTTCTACGACGGGCTAGCGGAGCAACTCCAATCTACCATCGATTCAGCCGCAGGAGGTACCATAATGAACAAGACACCGGATGACGCTTTGGATTTGTTCGAGGCGATGGCGACAAATGGCCAAAGGAGAGCACCAGCAAGAGGAGGAGGACATCATCAGATAGATGCTATCACCGCCCTCAGCGCTCAGCTAGAGACACTGACCAAAGAGATGGCGGCGTTGCGTACGTCGACTCAAAATGCTAACCCTCCACCTCGTTCTAATTTGCAGGTGATGGAATTGCAAGAGGCTGAAGAGGCGAACTACGTGGGAGGCACCAACAGGAATAACCCGTACTCCAACACGTACAATTCAGGATGGCGCAACCACCCCAATTTCTCGTGGAGAAATAATCAGGAGCATCAGGATGTCGGGCCTTCGCGACCAAACCAGCCACCGGGATTTGCACCACCGATGCGACAACCCGTAAGTGAACCTAAGTCTAGTGTTGAAGATTTGTTGAGACAGGTTCTGGCTAGCAATGAGGAGGTTCGGAAACAGCAAGAGGAGACGAGGAAGCAGCAGGAGCTCATACTGAAGGACCACGCGACCTCGATCAAGCAGCTCGAGATGCAGATGGGGCAGATAGCAGGATCATTGGTGATAAGACCGCAGGGGACGTTTCCGAGCAACACAGAGCTCAACCCCAAGAATCGAGAAAACTGCAGTGCTATTACCCTCCGAAACGGGAAGGACCTGGAAGAGGAGTTTGAGCGGCAAGAGGCCGAAAAAGAGCAAGCTAGGGAGAAACGTCAGGCTAAGGTACGTGAGACGGAGTCTAGAAAGGACTCTGAGCATCAGAGTATTGAAACACCGGTACGTACTGATCCTATGCCTGTAGTTCCTATTATTCCTCAAGTTCCGTTTCCGCAGCATTTAAAGAAGCACACTGACGAGCAGCAATTCAAAAAGTTTCTTGAAGTGTTTAAAAAGCTGCAGATCAATATCCCTTTCGCGGAGGCGCTCGAGCAAATGCCAAGCTACGTGAAGTTCATGAAGGATATCCTGTCAAAGAAGCGGAAGCTTGGTGGTCACGAAACGATCTCGTTGACCGAGGAATGCAGTGCAATTGTTCAAAGGAGACTACCGCCAAAGCTTAAGGATCCTGGTAAGTTCACCATCCCTTGTCACATTGGGACTGATTTTTTTGGTCATGCTTTATGTGATTTAGGGGCGAGCATCAATTTGATGCCATTTTCGGTGTTCAAGAAACTGAACATCGGAGAGGTGAGACCAACATCGCTGACCTTACAATTAGCTGACCGGTCTTATACTTACCCGAAGGGTATTGTGGAAGATGTTTTGGTGAAAGTGGACAGGTTCATCTTCCCCGCGGACTTCGTCATCCTAGATTACGAGGAGGACCGGGAGGTTCCCATCATCCTGGGAAGACCGTTCTTAGCAACGGGGAGGACATTAATCGATGTCCAGAAAGGAGAGCTCACCATGAGAGTCCACGACCAAGAGGTAACATTCAACATGGATAAGGCCATGAAGATGCCTAATGAAGTTGATGAATGCAGGTACATGGACATACTTGAGGAGGTTACCGTCGAGACTATTCTAGAAGCCTATGAGTTACCGACGGAAGATGCACTCCTTGATGAGACGTCTGAGGAAGAGGTGGCCTTTGTGCGACAATTTCAAAGGGTGGAACCTCTTGACCGACCTGAAACCACCATCAAGCCTTCCATCGAAGAGCCCCCGAAGTTGGAGTTGAAGCCCTTACCAGATCACCTACGGTACTCTTACTTAGGTAAGGACAACACCCTTCCTGTTATTATTTCATCTTCGTTGACTAACGAACAGGAAGAGATGTTGCTACGAATGCTTCGGGAGCACCAGACAGCCATCGGGTGGACTATTGCGGACATCAAAGGGATTAGTCCAGCAATTTGCATGCACAAGATTGTCTTGGACAGTGAGAAGAAGGCGTCCGTCGAGCATCAACGGCGACTGAACCCGCACATGAAAGAGGTGGTAAGAAAAGAAGTCATTAAATGGCTTGATGCAGGAATCATCTATCCGATCTCGGATAGTTCATGGGTGAGTCCAGTCCAGTGCGTACCTAAGAAGGGAGGCATCACGGTGGTCGAGAACAGCAAAAATGAGCTCATTCCGACGAGGACGGTCACCGGGTGGAGGATCTGCATGGACTACCGGAAGCTCAATGCAGCCACGTGCAAGGATCACTTCCCGTTGCCTTTCATTGATCAGATGTTGGACCGTCTCGCAGGTAAAAGTTTTTACTGCTTTTTGGATGGTTACTCAGGTTATAACCAGATAGCGATTGCACCTGAGGACCAGGAAAAGACTACCTTCACCTGCCCTTACGGTACGTTCGCTTTCCGTCGTATGCCGTTTGGATTATGTAATGCGCCTGCCACGTTTCAGCGATGTATGCAAGCAATTTTTTCGGACATGATTGAGAAGACTATTGAGGTATTCATGGATGATTTCTCAGTTTATGGATTGTCATTTACAAATTGCTTGGATAATCTTGCGGCTGTCCTTGCACGATGTGAGCGGACTAACCTGATTTTGAATTGGGAAAAGTGCCACTTTATGGTGCGTGAAGGTATTGTGCTAGGTCACAGAATTTCGGAGAGTGGCATCGAGGTGGACAAGGCCAAGGTGGAGACAATCGAGAAGCTACCCCCTCCGACATCAGTGAAAGGAGTTCGAAGTTTTCTGGGACACGCTGGCTTCTACAGGAGGTTTATTAAAGACTTTTCGAAGATCACCAAACCGTTGTGCAACCTCCTGGAGAAAGATGCACCTTTCCTCTTTGACGGTAAGTGTATGGAGGCGTTCCATACATTGAAAGAGAGGTTAGTGTCTTCTCCAATTATCGTTGCCCCTGATTGGAACCTGCCTTTTGAACTCATGTGCGATGCGAGTGATTTAGCTGTAGGAGCGGTCTTAGGACAGAAGAAAGATAGGCATTTTCATGCAATTTACTATGCTAGTAGGACACTCGATTCCGCTCAAGTCAATTACACTACAACGGAAAAGGAGATGTTGGCAATCGTGTTTGCATTTGATAAGTTTAGGCCTTATTTGATTGGCTCTTCTGTGATTGTGCATACTGATCATGCTGCCATACGCTACCTGATTTCTAAAGCGGATTCCAAGCCGCGACTAATCCGTTGGGTTTTATTGTTGCAAGAGTTCGATCTTACAATCGTCGACTGGAAAGGTTTCGAGAATCAGGTGGCTGATCACTTATCTCGGCTGGAGGAGGGAACAACGAGCACCACAATTTCGACGCTGATCAATGATTCCTTCCCTGATGAGCAACTGTTCGCCGTGGAGGTAGCCGCACCTTGGTATGCCGACTATGTGAACTACATAGTCGCGAATATTTTCCCTCCAGACATGTCAAGCCAACAGCGGAAAAGGTTCGTTCATGACGTAAAATTTTATATGTGGGATGAGCCTTTGCTTTTTCGTAAATGTGCAGATCAGGTTATTCGGCGTTGTGTCCCGGAGGAAGAAATCAGACCGATCCTTGAGCAGTGCCATGCATCACCGTATGGTGGACACCACGGCGGTCACAAAACAGCAGCAAAGGTCCTACAATCAGGTTTTTATTGGCCTTCCCTGTTTAAGGATGCTTACTCTTTTGTCGCACGGTGTGATCGTTGTCAAAGGGTAGGCAATATTTCGCGTCGTGATGAAATGCCCCTGAATAGCATTTTAGAAGTTGAACTTTTTGATGTATGGGGAATAGACTTCATGGGCCCCTTCATAGACTCGTTTAAGAACAAGTACATTCTAGTGGCTGTTGATTATGTGTCCAAATGGGTAGAGGCTATTGCGTTGCCCACTAACGATGCTCGTGGAGTTTTGAAATTTCTTAGACAGATTTTCACGCGATTCGGAACACCACGAGCCATCATCAGTGACGGTGGAGCCCATTTTTGCAACAACAAGTTCAATGCACTGATGCGGAAATATGGAGTCAAGCACAAGGTGGCTTTACCCTATCATCCTCAAACATGCGGCCAAGTCGAAGTTTCCAACCGCGAAATCAAAAGGATCCTGGAAAAGACGGTAAGCGTTAATCGAAAAGACTGGTCTACCAAGCTTGACGAAGCTCTATGGGCATACAGGACGGCCTTCAAGACCCCGATAGGGACATCGCCGTACAAGCTGGTATATGGCAAAGCTTGTCACTTGCCGGTGGAGTTGGAACATAAAGCCTACTGGGCGGTTCAGAAGCTAAACATGGATCCTAGCGCAGCGGGGGAGCAACGATTATTGCAGTTGAATGAGATGGAGGAATTCCGGAAAGACGCGTACGAAAATGCCCGCATTTACAAGGAAAAGACCAAAATATGGCATGATCGGCGCTTGAAGGATCGTAAGTTTTCTCCAGGCCAATTTGTTCTTTTATTTAACTCCAGACTGCGGTTGTTTCCAGGGAAACTCAAGTCGCGTTGGTCCGGGCCCTTCCAAATTACCCAGGTATTACCGTTCGGTGTTCTTGAGTTAGTAGGTACTGATGACTCTAACAGATTCAAGGTGAATGCGAGTCGTGTCAAGGCTTATATGGGAGGCGTTGTCCACCGGGAGCCGGGGACACTGGCTATGGAAGACGCCTAGTGGATCAACATGTCAAGCCGATGACGTTAAATCAGGCGCTTGTTGGGAGGCAACCCAACAATCTTTTTATTTAAACTTGTGCATTGTTTTTATTTTTATTCTTATTTTTATTTTCATTTTTGATTTAGCACTCCAGAATTTCTCGTTTTCTTAGGTGGGCAATAGGCAGGACGCACAAGAGAAGGGGCGCCTCATCCACAGACCGGACAGTGCGGCCGCACTTAGGGGAGATGCGGCCGCACCTACTGAAGAAGCCCCCATGACCAGTAGCCGCAGTGCGGCCGCACTTAGGGGAGATGCGGCCGCACCAAATGAAGAAGCCTGTGAACAGAGGCCACAGTGCGGCCGCACTAAAAGGAGATGCGGCCGCACCACTTATATATATATATATATATATAAAAACACACCTCGCCTCTCTTGCATTCTTACCCTAGATTTCTTTCTTCTTTTTGCAGGAGAAGGTCGGCCGTCACCCCCAACCGCCCTAGAGCCCCGACAAGCCATCGCCCCTCCACCACGTCAAAACGCCGGATTTCGACAACCGCATTGCCACTCACCGTCTCTTCCCAGCAGATTCCCGCGGTTTGCACATCCTCTAACCTTCCCTTGGTTTGGGTGTTGTGTAGTAGCGATTGAATTTGGTTTTGGGTGTTGTGTGGTAGCGATCGGATTGGGGATTGGGTGTTGGTTAGGTAGCGTTCCCCGGTTAATCTGATTGCTTGATTGTGATTATGGCCCCTAAGAAGAAAGCGAGAGTGATTGAACACCCGCCCGCTAGGGGCCGAGCTAGGGGAGGCATGACGGAGGCCGCGGAGACTCGATATAGGGAGGACTTGGTAAATAGGACTCTTAACGTCGAACGGGGACTAGATTATAGCAATGGCCATATGTACAACTTTAGGTACACCATCTCCCGCCTTCATTGGGAGAAATTTGTAGAATCACCAGCGGCTTTTGTCGTACCCGTAGTGCGCGAGTTCTATGCCATTGCGGGCACCATGGATAGGGGTACGATGGTTGTGCCCGTTAGGGGAAAAGATGTTTGTTTTAGCGCTGCGGCGATTACGGAATTGTATAACCTCCCCTATATAGCTCAAGATGAGTTCTACACCACGGTCAATGAGCATTTCGATGCCGCTGCTATATTAGGGAGATTAACCATTCCGGGGTCGTCTTGGACATTGTCTAAGAGTACCCAACAGCCCATATCCCTGCTCAACACTAATCTAAAACCGGAAGCTAGGTTGTGGTTGCAATTTATCTCGTCTCGCTTGATGCCCGCAAAGCATACAACGAAAGTGACAAAAGAACGCGCAGTGCTTGTTTATTGCATTCTTGAGTGCAAACAGATAGATGTCGCTTCGTTGATTTCTCATATGCTAACAACGAGCCTGCAGGATCCTAATCTTGGGATTTGGTTCCCCGCGACGATTTTCCAGTTATGTAAACGTGCAGGGGTGCTTTGGGATGCCCGAGAAGAGGTGAAACATATCCCTCGCGAACTCAATTACTCCACCCTGGTCAGCATGGAGCAAGCTTACGAGAGGACACATGGGTTGGCATCGTCTGATGACGAAGGTATGGCTCTTGCTCCCGTCCCCGCTCACCCTTCTAGCTCTGCTGCAGCCCCTCCTCCACGAGCCACAACCGAGGATGGCTTCCAACAAGAAATGCGGCGTTTCATGAGGTCTCAACGAGCGTTCAATCGCTATCAAATGGATTTCAATCGGCGCGTCGCAGCGCACATGAACATGGATATCGACGACTTGAGCGAGCCCGATGATCAAGACTCTCCCAATGGGGGAGATACCTCCGGCTCCGCCGAGTTTTGAGGCTCGTATCACTCTCCCTATTGTTTGCCTTGTTATGTTGTTTTGTTTCGCACCGGGACGTTGCTCCCTTTAGGTTTGGGGGTGCCGTTTCTGTTTTGCTTTGTGTCTGCATTGTGTTAGCATGGATGATATTTTCATTGTTAGTTTGAGTTGAGTTGATTGTGTGGTTTATGTTAGCCTAAGGAGTTGGAGTTGATAGGATCGTATTCAAGGATGTGATTAATCGGCTAGGCTCCTAGTGTAGGAGGACGAGAGCCTTTACTTTGACTTGTGATTAGGCGATAGTTGTCCAATCCGAAACTAGGAGATAAATGAAAGTTTTTGGCTTCGGCGAATCTCGAACCTTTTGAGCACACGGAGGGCGACATAAGTAGAACTACCTCGGCCTTTTGAGACATAAGTGTTAGGCAACCAAACAAAGGAAAAGAGAATTTTTAAAATGTTTTGCCAAGGCTCTGAGTACCAATGTTCGGGCGTAAAAAAAAAAAAAAAAGAAAAGAAAACAAAGAAAGAAAAGTGTGAGAAACTGATGAATTGCCTGAATATGTACTTGTGGTGTAAGTCTTGATGGTGGTGGCTTGAGTGATTAGATCCGAGGGGTGCTTTATCACCCAATGCCTTGAACCAACTGGTTCGGGAGTCATTGATCGAAAACTTGTTACATAGGTACCCACTGTTAATGACGAGCACTTAGAGTCGTGTTAGATTATCGCGTTAGATTATCGCAAACTGGGATTGGAGACAGAAACAGCGATGTCATCGTTCGTGCTTATATCATATGTATGTCGATCGAACACATCAATAATAAAATCGAATTGCGGAAAAGCGTGAAGAAAAAACGAGTTGAAAAGAAATTCTATTACATGATAATTCAAGAGTCAACGGATCCTTCCAGATCAAAAAGTTATGGAGTTTTCTTGCATGAAAAGAGTTGATTGAATCCATGCTCCCGCGTATATTGTTTTGTTTGGTGATGCACGCACGGCACCCCCTCTGTCCATCATGCAATCTTCCCTTTCCTCGTTCCTTCCCACGCCATATTTACACCAAGGAACAAGTCTTGATCCATTCCGTATCCTTTATCTTCCCCTTATGAATATATTCCCTCCGAAGCCGACATTCTTTCAACGTCAACACATGGAGAATTGGATGTTTCTCGGTCGCCTTAGGAGGGCGGTGAACAAGATAAAGTTTATTCTCGGTTTTGATATTCGCAGGTGGCTGCCCTTGGTGTCCTCGAGCAAGCGTTTGCCGAGCTTCAGTGACCGCCCCGGCTTGAGGGTGTGTGTGGACGATAGTGGGAATGACTCGTTCAGCGAGTCAGAAGGTTCAAATCCTTCTTCTAGGGGGAGGCTACAGAGGGCGATGAGTTATCATTCGCAGGAGGATGATGTCGACTGATAACTCTAAGAAATTAGAGTTACAAATCACATTTTAGAACAAATTCGATGTTAGTTTCCGTTGTTTAGTCTCGTTTGTGCGTTTCTCATGGTTTGTTTTGGAGTGTGCACGTATATGTTGCTTTGTAGGGAAACGAGTGATACGGAGCGAAATCCATGAGGAGGAAGCCGTATAAATGGAGGAGGAATGGACAGACGTGAAGGTGTGGCCGCACCAAGCAGAGATGCGGCCACACATGAAGAGCAAAGGGAGGACGAGATGAGCAGAATTCAAGGTGCGGCCGCACTAACTGGAGATGCGGCCGCACCAGGAGGATTAGAAGAGGAGCTAAGAGGCAGAACGTGAGGTGCGGCCGCACCAAGTAGAGATGCGGCCACACCGGTCGAGGTGGAAGAAGGACATCACAGTGGCGGAGGTGCGGCCGCACCAAAGGCCTGTGCGGCCGCGCCGGACGAGGATCAACTTGAGATATTTTATTTGGTTTCCTTTATTATTTCCTTAGAAGTCCTAGTATAAAAACCTTTGTGAGGACTCGGTTTAGGGTTATCAGAGATACCTCTTGACGGCCGGAAACGGAGAATTGAAGATCTTGAGGGAGTTCTTCATGCCTTCCCTTAGTTTCTGCGTTTTCATGATGTTTCCGATGTCGAACTAATTTGCTTTATAGGATTGTGATGAACCGATTCGCGTAGTCGGTTGTCTACGCTCTTTTCAGATTTAATTTATGAAGTTTCTGCGTTTTCTTACGTTTCCTTGTGTGCATTGCCTACTTATCGGGTTGATCGCCGGTTTGTTTGATTCCTCATCGCTAAGTGAACTCGAGAGAGACTTAGGATTAGAAGAGAGGAAACGTAACCTGAGTTAAGGCTGAGAGATCGGGTTAATTAGAGAGTATAGAGATATACACTCGTGGGTAACCGATTAGCAATTGGAGTTTAAGGAATCGTAGATACTCGTAACACGCTGTAGAGATATAGGTTTATGAGTGTTCGCTGATTCACCGTTACACACTCGAGAGAGGTATAACGACTATTTAGGAATTGCGGTTAGTAAACGCAGAAACTGAATGAATTGAGGAAGAGAGAGTGCGGATAATTGATGAAACGATAGGGGATTCATAGTCCTAGGCTTTTCTTCCATTGACTACTGCTTTACTTTTGTTTTCTGCAATTTTAGTTACTTGCATCAACTCATTAAATCAGTTAACTGTTTACGGCTAGAATCTGAGACTTGCTGGTAATCGGCAGTAGGTTCTAACTAGTCCTCGTGGGAACGATACTTTTTCTCATCATTATATTACTTGCGCGACCCGTATACTTGCGTGTGCGATTTGGTTCGAACATCGACCAGAGGGCCGAGTTGTTCATAGCTAATTTTTACCGGCTCCAGTTGGAAAGACAGGTTTCCCTGGATCTTAGGTATTGTAGGGGCAACAGCTTTGAGTCGAGGTCACCGCGATGGTGAGAAAGATTAGAAGCTGAGAAGAAGCAACTGGGATTTTGTACACTCATTTGAGTATTATTTGTAACAAATTCTTTTTGCATTAAAGTCTGCAGTCTCTGATCTGCGGCACATTCTTTCTAGTTCAAGCAAAACACTCGAACAATTCCTCGGAACCCTAACAGCATTTGCTACATAGCTTGTTAACCCCAAGATATGGAAACATCACCAAGGAAGCAGAGGAGCTTAGTGATGCTTCCCACGTTACTCGTCGAGAAAACAGAAAGAGTATGTAGATACTCCCATGTTGTACCTGCCCTCATTACTAACAAAACTCTGGAGTCTAGTTTCTTCCGAAAATTTTTATGCATATAGTCTATATTCTATATAGTCTCTCAAGTTCCCCTGAGCCAAGGCAAAGAGCAAAAGTAAGGTATAACCAATTGCACCCAGATCTAGGTACATCTTCCACTAAGAATTTGCCATGTAGAATGCACGTCGAATTTGTGATTCCAACACGGATCCCACGTGGTATGACTTTTAATAAAAATACTTACATGGCAAATTTTGAATGGAAGATATACCTAATTCTAGGTACATGGAGACCAATTTTGATCACAGCCAGGTGGTCACCACCATGATGCCAATGATTCAAGGCTTGAGAGCAAGCACAAGGCCAAACTTGGGAGACGCGTTGATGATCTTTGAGTCATACTCCGAAGAGAAAGTAATCAGAGACTTTGGCCTCCATTAGTAGAGAACCGATGTGTCAGCTCAGCAGCGACAGCAGTAAAGGGGTTGACGGAATGCATGTACGAGGCTTTAATAGTCTGGCCCTTGTCAACCCTACAACCAGAAATGAGAGCAAAATTTAGATACGGAGAAACTACTTCTCTAACTAAATGGAGAGATTCACAGGTAAAACATCAACTCCAGAGACTCTACTTACAATAGAACAGCTTCAGAAAAATCGGGTCCATTGAACCCAGACCCAGCATTATATTTTGTCAGAAAAGTAGAGCCAGTGTCAAATCCAATTTCTCCTCCCAAAGTAACATCCTTGTTGCCAATTGCTGCTGAAAGGTCCAAAAGGGGCACAGGGTTGAGACCTATACTTGCATCAATGGCTGCGCTTGGGTGGAGGAGGTATTGCACATCAAACAGGTTAGAAAGGGGAAAATGTCAAGACCAAGAGCTAAGATCAACTTTGAGTGAAAAAACTAAGTCACGTCTAAACCATTTAAACAAGGAAGCAATAAGGACAAAGTTAGAAGGTTGAATAAAAGAAGTGGGTCAATAAAGCACAATGGATACAGAAAAATCCAAATGAAACGATCAGCAAAACCAACTGACCTTGCCAGACTTTTGATCAGGCACTTTAAAGGTAACAGATGTTTTCAGATTTGACATAGGGCCCAAAGTGACCTTTGTTGACACCTGAAAGTTTATGAATGTGGAACTTCTGATATAGTAATTTAAACCAGACCAGGACATGGTCACAATTGCTCTATTTTAAAAAAAAAAGGATCAGAAGTGCAAAGGAACAAGATGAAATATTCTTACACAAGAGTTAGTTTCGACTTTCACATCTATAGTATTTTTCTCACTCTTGTACACTGCTTATGTCACCCACAAATATTTGATCTTTCTTCAAGCCAGTGGCAGTAAGACCCTACAAAAGAACAATTGAAAACATTGAATGTAAGAAACCCCCAGGGAAAAGGTTGCTTCAAATATTCCATAAAATACTGACTAGGAAGATTTTTCGTCAAACTACCAGATACCGTGGATGCACTAAAAAATGTGCGAAAGAGGTCAGGAGTGTCATAAACAACAAGAGAAAGAGATATATTACCATGCCAGTGAGGCTGGGGACTGTCAAGGTAAACTTGTGATCAAAGGTGTAATCCTTGGTTAAGAGGTCTGCATAAAAAGTATGCATCTACACATTAATTGAAATCAAACAAGAGAAGATCAACGGCAAGAAAAACATCACGATGTCTACCTATTTGTACATAGAATGTCAGAACACAATGCAAAAAGGGGATCTCGTGTAACCATATGGCGTTCAACAAAAGATGATATGGTAACAACTCCTACGTAATAAATATTGAGACTCGACATCTCGTGTAACCATATGGCGTTCAACAAAAGATGATATGGTAACAACTCCTACGTAATAAATATTGAGACTCGACTACAAATAACCTGTGTGAAAACAAAATTTCCCTTCTTTAACAGAACTCGTGCACACTGCGTTGTGGTGAAATAACATTCATTTTCTTCCCCAAGGATGCTCAGCATAAATGCACAGTCGCACCATCATTAATACAAGAATGCCCTCAATTGACGGGCTTACAAAACCAATAAAATGCTAACGTTACCATCACAGGAACCATTACAGGAAAATCCCCATTCCTCACACAATAAATTTTTCATCCACAACCAACATAAAGAACCACAGATTAAGCAGATCCAGAAATTCTAACCAAACACATAACCAACAGAGACCGACAATAACTGGAAGTTCGCATCCTACACCGAGCCTTCTTGGCGATATCCGAGAAAAGCGCCGGACCACCTGCCATCTCTCGTGCGATCGAATGAAGCGATAACCAACTGCAGCATAAATCAACACCGTAATCCATCACTCCAGTTCACGAGCACATGATCGAACTCCAGGAATCAACAACCACAGTGAACGCAAAAAAAAAAAACACTGCCCAATTATCGACATCATTTCCGTCCAAGAAACTTGAAAGGACTACCAACCGCCGAAACACCACTACGAATTGGGGACTAACCTGGCGGAGGAAATCGGACGCCGCCGCTGCTTTTGGGAAGAGGGAATTCCACGGTCGTCTCCCCGCCGTCGGCCACACGCTCGACCTTCGCTGCTTGCTGGCTACAAGTTTTTTTATTCCAAACATGACCAGGCCCAAGCCCAGGATCTGCCCGGCCCGGCCCGACCGCAGGCACGAACAAAACCCTAAACAAACCAGCAAAGAAGAGTTCACGAAAGAGGGAAGACGAATCCTCGAATTCGCAAGAACTGCGAGGAGAATCCACCGAGAGCGATGGCCGTTAGTAGATTTGGGATTTTCTGCGTGTTGTTTATGGTTTAGGGTTCCATTTTATTCTGGGATGGGATGAATGTGTTGGGGAAGTTTCGGTTTGTGCTTAAGCAGTTGATCTGTTAATGGTGCTGTGTTGATTTTGATTTTGGAGGTTTCTGTTGTTTTGCTTTTGCAGACGATACCCGTTAACCCGAAGCCTTTCTTGAACAACTTGACCGGGAAGGCGGTCATCGTTAAGCTTAAGTGGGGCATGGAATACAAAGGTCGATTCGCTTGATTTCCTCTCTTCTCCTGTTCTACGTTGTTTGTTGGTTCCTGGGTTGAATTGATTTTGGTTTCTGTATGCAGGCTTTCTTGTCTCGGTGGATTCTTACATGAATTTGCAGGTATGGTGGCTCTTTGTGATGCTTGAGTCTTGGTCTTAACCTTGTTACCTTGATTCGTTTTTGGGCTTAGTTCTTACTTAATGATTGCAGTTGGCGAACACAGAAGAGTATATAGACGGGCAATGCACTGGAAGCCTGGGAGAGATTTTGATCAGGTGAGGCACTGCTGTCAATACACCCTGTAGAAAGGGGGATCCATTCTTGTTAGAGATTATATACAGGGATTAATGATGAAAAAGGGAATGCATGATTAATGATGAAAAAGGGAATGCATGATGTGTCACGTGAACATGTTTGGAAGGGCCGTGTTGTCGGTCCCTAATCGTATGCCTTAATCAGACCTTAACACTATATTTTTGAGCCCTACTATTTGAACCTGTTAGTTGTGCCAAAAGTGGATTGTTTATTTGGTTGGGTAGGAAGGGGAACATAATTGGAATCCTGGTTTTGGTGCACTGTTGTTATCTAAAGTACCCGGAATTCATGCTTTTGTCTCAGATGTAACAACGTGTTATACCTTCGCGGAGTTCCAGAGGATGAAGACCTGGAAAATGCTGACAACGATTGAGGACCTGGAAAATGCTGACAACAATCGAGGACGTGGAGCATGCTGACAATGATTGAGGACCAAAGTTATCCGTTGCCAATGCTGATCGTCGACCTTGCTGTAGTAGAATTTCATATATGTTTTTCTTGGGAGGTGTCATGTTCCTGTCAAAAGCAGTGTAAGTAGCTGTAATTCATGGATATTTGTGGACTCCCTTGTATGGGATTTCTATTGAGGGCCAGTTTGGCTTTCTGCTTAATGCCTTCGTTCATCTGGTTGAGTCATAGTGCTTTACCAGTGAGATAGTAATGACAGTTGCAATACAGAAGGAACAAAACAAGTCGGCATATAAGATCCTTTATCTGGGTTTATACAAGTGAATTATGGTAGTGTACATACTATGTCCATGTGGTCCTCACTATCTTCTGCAGAAAACCACAAGAATAATTCAGGTCACTTATCAAAAGCTAAAAAGAATTACACGATCAACTGCTCTAAAGTGCAGACTATCAGCCGTGCACTCAACCTCCATTTCAACCTTTGTGGTTCACCACACGTCACGCAGGTATCTGCCGTTCATTTGGAGATTTTTCACCATGCTCTCCGTTTTGGAACTATCAAGGGAACCCTGTGAAGGAAGAACCCCACATCAAGCAGCGAAGCAGAAAGCTATGTGGTTTTCACGTTGATATCCCGCCTAGAATACTTAATTAACAGCCAAAAACCAGCCACAGATTCACAGATGGGACGAGATGGCAATTTTCAAAACGATAATTACCTGCTCTTGTACAATGGTATGAAGAGTTCTGTGAACATCCCTGGCCATGCCCTTAGCATCCCCACAAACATATAAATAGCCTCCTTGAGAGATCATAGTCCAAATATCTGAGGCCTAAAAGATGAGTAACCGATGTGAGAAATTGTTACCCAACTCTTAGAAAGAGCTACCAAGAAGATCAATTTAAAGAAAGAAAGCCAGCACAATATACCTTCTCCAACATTTTGTGTTGTACATATTGCTTTGTTGGTCCCTCACGTGAGAAGGCCACTACAAGTTCGGAGATTGCACCAGCTTGCACAAAGTTGTTCAGCTCGTCTTCATATATGTAGTCCTGGAAAAACAAGAGACGGCTGATCAACTTCATGAACCTGTTTCAATAATCCAGCAGACCAATTAGCCTTGGAAGTACCATTTTTCGGTTCCGGCATCCGAAAAATAGTACAGCTGGACCCAACTCCACTCCGGCTTCCTTTAGAGCGAGCCTTTCCTGCAAATAGATTGGCCATGTCATATGACTAGCTTCAATTTACTAATGTAAAACAGAATGAACTATAAGACAGAAAACAAACCTGTAAGAAACCTCTGAAAGGTGCTAGCCCTGTCCCTGGACCGATCATTATGATTGGTAACTTAGCATCCATGGGGAGCTTAAAATTTGATTGTCTAGTGAAAATGGGTGCCCAACTGCACTGGTCACTCTGCTCTAATGGCACGGCCTCCTACAGGAGAGAAATGATGTAGCATATGAGTAAACTACATATCCCAAAGTTAGATAGTGGAGAATTGGGAAATTAAACCGATTTTTACATCACAAAGAAAGAGAGAAGGTAGAGAACTAATTCCACTCTTGCTCAAAATGGCCGAGCTGAACGAAGCAGATCAGTCACTCAGCCTGGTCCTTCCTCAACTTCATTTTTCATTTGATCCCACAATACATCTACCTCTTGAGATGAATGCAAAAACTTTAGAGGAAATTCTTCTATGTCATTTTCAGCCTCTCTACTAGACTAATTTTCTAAATAATGTCCATAAACTTAGGGCGATAAGAGATGTAAAAGAAAAAGAACTGGTATTACCTTCATCCATGTAGAACATACTCCTTTGTGGATCCTTCCTGTTGGAGTTACTTCATAAACCAGAGCACAGGTAACATGGATCCTTGAAGGTGCCATCCTGAAATATTTCATCCGGATTAAATGTTTGATTATCTTAGAAGCCAACACAAGAGGATTGATATCCATTGAGTGATAGATTATCAAACAACAATGGTTAAAGACGCCCCCAACTTTCGAAATAAGATGAAGCAAAGGGTAACCTTTTCATAAGAATTACAGAATCACCTGGGAGATGAAGATATTGAATAGAATCTAGGTTGTAATCTGGGGGCAACTGCAGCAAAGAACACGCCAAGAGGAGGTCTAGCAGAAGGGAACTCAGCCATGATTTCAAGGAGGCCTCTCTGGGATGACACCACCCATTGTGCATATTCATCCTGAATTATTGATAATGCAATAATGCGCCACTCATTATCTCTTTTTTATATCATCTTTCATAGGCTAGACAAGAAATAAAAAGCCAATCCTTTTCAGAAGAAATTGCAGACTTTACCTTCCCAGCAGGTGATGCAAGGAATCTCAACCTCTCAGCTTCATTTGGATCAGATGCATGAGCCGCCAAAGCAAGAAGAGCAGACTGAAATCAAATCATCAAACAAATAATTGTCAAGGAAACTCAAATCTTAAACTAAAAGATTAATTCGAGAACACCGGAAAGTTTCTCTCCTGCACGAAACTTGGACCAACCTTTTTAGGGGAACTTAACAGATCAGCATATCGAGTCAACGCTGTTCTCAATCGGCAGGATGGAAACGGAGGTGGCAAGGAACCTCCGCCGAGTGGGGTGCCGTCTTCCTTGTCAGTGTGGACAGAGAAATAAGTGTCAGGGGACAAACCAAGCAGTGTGATTGCTTCCTCTACAACCTCTGGTAGATTCTCACAGAAGACGCCGACATGATCCCCTGTCTCATACCTGAAATGCAGGAAGCAAGAATACAACATTTAAGCCAGGGCAACTTTCACAAGCAGACAACTATTCATCCCGCCCGACGACTTCTTGGGTATAACATGTGTCGCATATAAAGCAGTATGCAGCAAGGTAAACAACTTACGTTATCCCAGTGCCAGCAATGTCAAACTCCAGATGAATACAAGATCGATCAGATTCAGGAGTATGAAGTTCTCTCCTTACTGCAACATTGGCCCTTCATGAAGCACATAATTCAAGAGTTGTTTTAGATAACATAGTCCAAAATACTCCAGAGATGCCCACAAAATATACAAATAGTATGTGATCATGTACTTTGTTACCTGCAAGGATGTTGAGCATCGATAATGGCATGACCATTCACAATGCTTAAGCTCTTGCTTAATACAGGTGCATCAACAGAGTCATGGATTACGACTCGGTATTCCAAAATAGCAGCAGTATAAGGAGTAGAGACCGTTGTATCATCTTCGTCACGAAGCAGCTGGTCTAACTCGGGCCACACCAACTCTCTCCTGAAAAGAGAGTCCCATTCTCCATTGTTAGTTTTTCTCCCATTAATAATTAAGTTATACCAGGTCAAACCACATCATAGATTCAGAAGGAAGAGATCTTCTATAGGATACCATGCTGTGAAATCATCTTCAATGCACTGATCATCGTCTCCAAGACCAACAGGCACAAGTCGCTTCCCACCTGTAGACCGTGGGAACTGTTTAGATCAGAGGAGGAAACAGAAATTCAAACTCATAAAGGAATGCAAACGAGCAATTTCTTCATCAACAACATGGGCCCATCATTAATAAACAAACTACAGGCAATCGGCTCCATGACCATCTCGTAGGAACTCCACATCCTCCCATATGAATCCCTTCAAGAATGAAGGGTTATAGGTAATTTCTTACACCAAAGTAAGCAACTAGAAACATTTGTTTGATTCAGGAGAACTCCACTATTGAAGAAACATTCCCATTAAACTATTGGAATCCATACATTAACAGGAGATCAAAGCAAGTTACAAACTTGCCTTGCTCGCCCAGGATCTCATCCACCTCCTTTGCAACCTGTAGTAGAATGATCAATCAAAAATAGAATAAGCCTGAACATCCAATGGAAAGATGCTAAGGTTCTAACTAGCAGTTGAGTAAGTCACAAGTGTAGCAACCTTGTTAAAGTGTTCGTACTGTCTGTTCCCTAGACCAAACACCCCAAATTGAAGGTTCTGGAGCCATCTTTCTCTTTCCTTGCCCTGAAGGATCACACCAAAGTCTTAGCTTTGGACACTAGCTAAAGGTGTTGAATGGAAGATCATGAACTTGAGAAGAATGAATTAACCTCCGTGAACCACTTGTAGAACCTTGCCGCATTATCCGTGGGCTCTCCATCTCCGTACCTGCATTACACCATTGAAGATCAGAAGAAGTCTAAATTAGAGACCATGATAAGACAACAAAAGGATCAAATGAAAACATTAGCAACTTGAAATAGAGAAAAGAAGTGAATCCTCACGTTGCAAGGAAAAAGAGGGCAAAACTCTCTTTCTTCAGCTTTTCTTCGTACTCGTCATCATCAGCCGCATAGTCATCCTACAGCAAAACAGGGGCGAATTGAACAGGATTCAAAAAAATAAACAGAAAACAAGTCCTCACGTACCAAATCGACAACTTTGAACGTTGCTTTCTCATATCTAGCCTTGGCTTCATCCGCCATTGCCTGCCGCCACACACAAGATCACCAAAAAATCCAACAATCGAACAAACTGTAAGAGTCCACCTCTCCGAAAGAACCAGACAAGCGATAGAATTGCTCAAAAAGCAGGATTCCAGCAAAAACAGCCGCCGGAGATCACCCTAAGAGAAAGTCAAACCTTGGCGAAACCTTCAGCGGTGCCCGTCTGGGTGCCGAAAAAGATGGTAACTTTCTTCTTCCCATCATCGAACTCGGGCTCCACCTCCTTGACGATCAAGGGCTTGGGAGGGACAAAGGCGCTGTACTTCTTCTGGGTGCCTGATTTCCGCCAAACGAGGACGACGACGCAGCCGATGAGGACGGCGATCGAGGTGGTGAGGATGACGACGAGCTCCCGATTCTCGAAGGCGTGGGAGGGGTCCACCTTGCCCTGGATAAACGCGGCGAGGAGATCGAGGGTGGACTGCTCGGCTGCCATAGGAGGGCGCGGGGAGGGGATCAAGATCTTCCCTTTCGCTCTCTGGGGGTGGAGGGAATTCGTCGTCTCCCTCTCCTCTCCCTCGCCCTCTCGATCTCTCTGGGTTTTGTTGGTGCGATGTAGTTGAAGGGAAGGAGAGACGGACCCGGAAGTCTTATCAGTGTGCGTGTCTTTCTTTCTGTTTTATAAATAGCTTTTTGTCCAAAAGTAATGAGCTTATGTCTGAAGAAGCGGCCTTAGTCGGCGGACAGGACAGCCTTTTCTGGTCAACCCCTTCTTCGTCAGTTTCTCCCCCCTCCTTGCTTTCAGTGAGTAAGTATAAAAACTGACGGCAGACCAAGAAGAGTTCGGCCCTTAGTTTGTAGAAACTCGGCCGACAACCATTTTGGGGCCCTAAAGCCTAATTGAGAACAATTACGACCGAACCTAACTATATCAAAACGGGGCCTGCTTAGTTATCACTATATTTGACCTAATTCCTTAGGATACATGTCATGGACTCTAAACACATTCATTGGGTTTGGCAAACCATTTTCGAGGTTTATACAGATATACATGTGGTATTTAAAAAAAAATTCTCCGAGTCCAAAAAATTATATTATGGCGGGTTTTAAAAATTCTTGTTTAATTTTATAAAATAGATAGAGTTTTCAAATTCTGAACTTTTTTTTATTAAAACACGTCTTTAAGTTGGGTGGGCTCAAATATTTACCAAACATAAGGACGGGTTTCGGATAGGGGTGAAAATGAGTCGAGTCGAGATCGAGTACTCCTAAGCTCGAGCTCGGCTCGATTAGGAAAAGCTCGAGCTCGAGCTCGGCTCAAGCTCGATCGAGCTCAAATAATTGGAGCTCGAACTCGGCTCGTTCCAATTATGGAGAGCTCGAGCTCGGCTCGAAAGGCTCGAATGTAGATCGAGCCTAAGCTTGGCTCGAAAGCTCGGCTCGAAAGCTCGAGCTCGATTTCAAAATATACATATATTGACGTTGACCCGAACTCGGCTCGGTTGGCTCGAAAACATATTTAATAAAGTTCACTTCAAAAACATAAATATGAACAATGTTGTCAAAATATTTCAACAAAATCATAATTCCAAAACATCTCCAAACTATTCTCCCAAAACATCTCCATAAATAGAACCAGATTTATCAAAACAATCACAAACCACAAGAATCATACTCTTAAAACATCTTCACGATATAACTTCATTACCAATCATAATAATATCACAAGCATCATCACCTGCATATAAAATATTATAAAGAGTATTACAATCACCATAACAATAATAAGACAATAAATATCTTAAAATTTTATAAAGTATGTAACGATATTTAGCTTACTTCAAGAAGTTGAATTAGGTACTTGAATAAATATCTCTTGGTATGTTTTCCCTTTCTGTAAAAGAAACAAAAAAGAGAAATAAAAAGCTTGGGTTAGTAACATGTTTAATAAATAATATATTTCATAAATTGAAAAAACTTTAAATGAAAAAAACTTACCTTTTCAATTTTTTTCATCCCATGTAAATGTCGAAGCCAATCTCATCCACAAAGTAATGCTTCTACCGTATTCGGAGAAAGAGATGAACGATAAGCATCAATTACCCTCGTTCCAGCACTGAATGTTGCTTCAGAAGCCACTGAGCTTGTTGGGATGGCTAAAATATCAGCTGCCATTCTTGACAAAATTGGGTAATGTACCCTATTCATCTTCCACCAATCCAAACAAGAAAAGTCTTTGCCAATTTCACTCTTTTTTAGACGACTTTTTCCCAAATATTCAGCCAATTCAGATTTTCTAGGCCCTGAAGTCTCAAGTTTTTCACAATATGATTCAAAATCATCCTAGTTTTGAGTAATACTTGCTTGCATGCCAACACTGCTAGAAGAACGCAAACTCTCATAATTCGAATAGTTAGAAGATGCCTTCGAATGCTCTATAACATATTCTTCATAAAGGCCTTCAATTGTTTTTTCCACCAAATCTTTATTCTTTGAAACATCTCTGTCAGAATAAAGCTTTGGAAAACAGAAATCAACTGCCATCATTTTTTGACTTGGGTCGAGCACCGCAGCAACAGCCATCAATAAGTTGCATTCGCCCCAATATTTGTCAAACTTAAGCTTCATCTTACATGCTAATGCCTTAATAAATTCATCTGAATGTTCAGCAGCAATATCTAAGGCCGATTTTACTTTCTGAACTTTTTGAAGATATAAATTCGAAGTAGTATACTCACTGCCTGAAATAATATGTGTAGCTGTCCAAAATGACTCCAACAACGAACAAATCTTGTGAGCTTTATCCCAATGTTCATACAAAGGGCAATAATCAAATAATGAATCGCATTGATAGAGCATTCTAAAAGAATCCTTGAACTTTAAAGCACAACTAAGCATATCGAAAGTTGAGTTCCATCGAGTTTTGCAATCACGAACCAATCTCCTTTCTTTCAATTGTAGTTGTTGTACACACTCAACAAATTTTATCAGCCTATCATCGGAACGATTCACGTATTCCACACATTGCCTCACTACTTGGATGATGTCTTTAATTTCATCCAATCCATCCTGAACACAAAGATTCAGAACATGTGCACAACATCGAACATGAAATAACTTTCCTCCACCCAATAACTTCCTTGAGACTTGAATCGTCTCCTTCAAATACTTGATAGCAACATCATTACTAGATGCATTATCAACAGTAACAGAATAAACCTTGTTCTCAATAGCCCAATCTTTCATGCATTTAAAAATTGCATCGGAAATCAGAATACCTGTTCTCGGGGGTGGAATGTGAAAGAAGCTCAAGACCCTCTTGTGCAACTTCCAAGATTGGTCAATCCAATGCCCTGTAACAACCATATACTCTATCTTTTGGTTCTTTGATTTCCAACAATCAGTTGTCAAACTGATTTTGCTAACACTTTCAATATTCTTCTTCAACTTCCTCTTTTCAATCTCATACACTTTCATACAATCCGTCTTGCCTGTAACTCTACCAATCTTTTTCCATTCGGGCATCCCTAACTTCATCATCATATTGAATCCCTGTTCATCCAAAATGGAAAATGGATGTTCATGCATCATAATCCAATGTGCAGCTGCCTCCCGCATTTGTTCCATGTCAAACTTCCCGGAATGCAACGTGGGAACTAGAAGTGTAGCTCCATCGATTGACGGAAAATTCAAGCGCGTTTGTCTTTCATCTTCTTTCGAGTTCATCTTCCTCTTCAAACAATTATCTCTATGCCTCTTTAAGTGATATGTACTCCCCGATTTAAGAATTGTTAAGAGATGGCGGCAATGAGAGCATTTAGCTTTCTTCTCTCCATTCTCCAAAATTTCTTCAAAATCATCCCAAACCGCTGAAGTTCTCTTCCTTTTATTTGCTTTGAAGTTCTCATCTTCTAATGCATCCTTCTTTGTTGTATTATCAGTTTCACCAGCCGAATTTAGCTCTATCCTTTCCAATGCCCCGGTTTGGATTTGAAGCTCCTTCCCCAACTCGTTACTTTCAACAACACCACTCTCTACGGTTGGTGCAGAAGACGTATAATCCGTTGACATATTTGTTTCCGGCTGACAGAGCAAACAAAGAGAAGATGTGAGACAAAATGAATCCAACACAAATACCAACAGAAGTCCAGACCCCAACACAAAGGATATGAGATCCTCTGCACTAGATATATAACGGGCATAAGACTATTCATCGCATAAAAATAATTCACGGATAACATATAATAAAAAAATTAATATATGCTTAAGAATTTGAAAAGTTTAGGCGTTGTTTAGAACAAGAACATTATCAGGCCATGCCTCTTCAGTTCATGTCTCCAATATTTTTCCGCATGGCGAAAATCTCGAAAGAACAAAAATTTTAAAATTCATCATCATAAGAGGCAAACTGACCCAATTTATCGTACATTTGAAAGATGAAAAGTGAACATTAACGTTTTGTTAAAAAGGATTTGTCGGAGAACAATATTCAGCACTTGATGCATCAGCCAGGGATAACTAATATTTGAAAAAGTCTCATCATTCAAATCATTTGCATAGATAATTTAAAATCACGAAACCCAATTTTTTTTCAAAAAAGAAAATTATGGGGAAAACACAGAATAGAAAATCATCATGAACCAACAAGCGATGGGAGGGCATCGGATCTTCCTATTCACGTGTGCTTTGAATCATCATGCCCGAACACAATATGAGAGGGTAAGGGGATGGGAAGCGTACCTTGACTATGATGCCTTCACTTCTTTCTGTCGCTTACCCACGGGCGTAAAATTCGGCCAGTTCCTCTCCGGTACTTTTTGACGCTCGCTCCGCCGATCCTCGCGAGACACAAAGTATGAAAAGGCCGATTATTTTCCACTTATCTAATGAAGAGAGGAGATCGCCACGCCAAAAGGAGACGGAGAGTGAGGTTTTTTCTTTAGGGTTTGCTTTTACCACAGAGTGTGGGGAGGGGGAAGGAAAAAGTTTTTTAAGTAATTTATTAATTTTTTATTAATAAATTATTAAAATTTATTATATAATATTATGTTCGCGAGCCTTCGAGCTGTTAGCGTTTCGGCTCGAGCTCGACTCGTTTCGTTAACGAGCCGGAACGAACCGGCTCGAGCTCGGTCAAAGTCGAGCTCGAACCGAGCTTTGACCGAGCTAGCTCGCGAGAGGCTCGGCTCATTTTCACCCCTAGTTTCGGATACCCATCTTGATAAATAAAAAAATAAAAAAGAGATATGCGAATTTAAGAAAACCGGAACCCTTAGATAATAAAATTTGACCTAAATGGATAAAGGTATCTCCTTAAATTGTAAAATGACAGGGGTTCGAATCTTAAGGGGAACTTATCAATAATCGAACCTGTCTCGAGAAATCGAGGCCCTCTCACAAGTTAAGTGCCTTCAAAGACAAGTTGTCTCTCTCATTTTTTTCAAAACCCATCGTAGAGACGATAAGTACCATTTTTAGCCAACATAGGTTAGTGTTGCTCTTCATAGCTTTTTGCCCGTCCTGCCTAAAACATTTGTTCAAAATGACTACAATATCTTGCATCTACTGGATGGAAAACCCTCATACGCGCCTCTCCCTCTTGAGATTACCATCCGTGGCAAGCATTGTCCCTAGCAGTACTTAATACTATACCAACATCCGTTCTGTTGACCTTAGTTTCGATGATAATGTGGCATGAGAAATACGTTGTTGTACAGCTTGAGAAGTGTGTTGCTACTACACTACAGTAAATTCATATTGCATTACTACGCTACAATTACCTAAATGGGAGTGCCAAGGGCTGTGTGCTACCTTGGTTGTCGTGAGAGGGATTGTGTGTCCTCAGTGCGTTCAACGAGCGGCTGACGAATCATCTGAGGGAAGCTAAGTGGATACATGTGCTGATCGCAGTAACCAGTTGTTACCCATCGGTAAAAAGCTGTTCTTGTTGTGTCTTTTCCCAAGGAAGTCTCGAACCGACGGAGTTTTAGTAGTTAGACATACACTTGCGAGTGCGCACCAGAAGTCTCGTGCCTGCAGGGTAGAGTAGGAGTTGGAAACGCCACTAGAGTAGAAAGAGGTTCTCCCGAGCACAGCGGTGTTGTGCAGAAGTCTCGACCTCCTGATTCAGAGTGACAGTAGAGCAGGTTGCGTGGGAGCCGCCGGAGTTGAAAATTCCACCCTAGGCATTGGGTGTGCAATATAGTAAGTCGCGGTTGTGGTAACTGTGCACATCCGAACAGAGTGTGGGACGGATACCCCGGCTTTGCCTTGTGAGAAGTTAGGTTCCACTGTGTGTGGAACCAATTCTTTTTTATCTTTATGTTCTCTGACTCTTTGTGGTTGTCTCTCTTGTGCTTATAGACAAGATCTATCTGAGAGGAGGAAAAAACTGTATGGAAATCCTTTGAGCAATCATCTGCTGAGTGTGGGCATCATTCTGCTGGAAACGAGAAGACGTCCACTGCGTGAGGAGCTGATCGTTGCCCAGGAGTGATCTCTTTTGTAAAGTATTTTAAATCTCACTTGTTGAGATACTGAAAGGCTAATGCAAAAGGTTGATATGCACCTAGTATATTTATATAGTGGAATCACCTCTACGGCAAAAAGTGGATGTAGATCGATTAAGGCTGAATCATTATAAAAACTATTGTGTCCCTTACGATCGTGCTTACATTCACACGAGTATCTAACGATCAATATCGTAACGCTTATAGCGAGTCGACCTCTCTTTTGAATAACGCTTCCGCATACGTTAAGAAATGGCGAAAAAGTGATAAACACTAATTCACCCCTTTTAGTGTACATAAACGATCCAACACGTTCCCTATGTCGATCCCTTGCCCGCCAATAGCATGGCATAGCAAAGGTGCCGTTCTCGGTCGTCCTCACCAAGCGCAGGCCTGACTTCGCCCAGAGGTAAACTTAATGGAGGCCGAGTATGCAGGATTCCAACATAAGCGATAAATGGCGGCACCCTATGATTAACCGAGCGTCTCGGTTTCACCACAAATCAAACACGGCGTGATTAATGTGAAAATAATGACAAAATGAGGAGGCTAAAACTTCAATTTGTCACAATCGTTAGGAAGTCAAAGAGGCATTAGGGGTGTGATTTGTGCCAAACCTCAAGTCGCGATCTGACTACCAAATATTTTATTTATCAAGCGGGCGAAAAACACTCGTATACGATCACGTCTTAGAAAAGTATGGACCTCGTTGACTGGTCATATGTTAGGACAAAACCCCAAGGGGGATTCGGATCAAATAGCTCGTCCTTCGAACATTCGAAACTGGTCATCGTCTGCTTCTTTTTCTCCTTCTAAAGAATCACGGTGGCAAAAGGTAGGGAGAGGAAGAGGGGAGAAAAACTTGATAGTGGGAGGGTGGAGAAATAGTTCTTGCATGGAATGAGACGTACCTCCACAACCTTTACACGAAGAAGGAAAGGGAAGGTAGGGAAGCAGAGGAAAAGTCGCGAAACGAGTGATGTGCTCCCCCGAATCCTGTCCCCATGTGGTGGTAAGAGTTGGCGCGTTGTTGTCTTCTCGAGTGCATCCCCCCACCAACACTTCCCTTACCCTCTTAACATCACAACGGGATTGGGAGAAGTTAAGAGGCCACCGTTGTTATTGTATAGTTGTATGCGACTTAGCAGACGACAACCAGCACGCGAGAAGGCAACGATCACGCGAGACGACATGTGTGCAATGTTTTGAATGTTTGTTCCGAGGCCAGGCACATGAGGGTGATTTGGTCTTATCTCTTGTGACCGCGAAGAATGGCCGTGCCACCCATCTACTTTCCGAAATTTTCGAGAGGAGAAAAAAAGGAGTTCAGACAAGTGACCAGATGGGAGGATGAGTATGAGGGTGGGGGAGATGATGAGGGTGGGGGGGCCTCGTTTCGTTGGTTAGGTAAGAACCCCCAATCATATGCTAACGAGTTTGGAATTATATCAAATAGTCCTGTGATACTCGTGTGACATTGACATTGGATGGACAAGCCCGTATTTACATATTTGTCTCCACGAAAGATAAACTAAACCCCCATCTAAGTGATCGATCGAATAAGTTTCTAATAATAATGACTTTCTTCCATCATGAAACCTGAGTTTTGTATGGAAATACGGTTAGTTTAAAAAATTTTACGAAATACGGTCCTAGTTTGGTAAAATACGATTTTACCGTAAAACGTGCCTCTCAATTTACAAAGAGGGCGCGGTTTCAAAACGCATCATCCGTGTAGATAGGAAGGGGGCGGGTTTTAAAACCCGCCCTTATGCGGCATCCGGGGACAGGCATCGCGCCCTCATGTAGGGGCGGGTTCCCTGCACTTGGAGAAATTCTCCAGGTGTTGGTGTCCCCTCCTTGGAATACACAAGGGGCGGGTTAAACCCGCCCCTCCGGGTAATACACAAAACTCGCCCCTTTAGGGTTTCTTGAAGGCCTTCGGGTAATACACAAGGGGCAACCCGCCCCTTGGAGAAATACAAACCCGCCCCCATCTTAGACATTATTAAATACTTAGAAACCATGTTTCAACAACACAATAACCAAATTATCAAACTTCAAACAAATCCATATTATAAAAGTATAACAATAATATCATACATAAAACCTTATAATATCATACGTAAAGTCATACATAAACGTTTACAAACATCAGTAAAGTCCCCTACGCCTCGTCGATTTCCTTTTAATATAAGGCCTAATGACATGATCTTCTAGAATGTGAGGCTGCCCCGATGAATCATCCGGGTACAGTTGCGTGATTTGAGAAGGTCCTTATCCTTGTTGTGAATGACCGTACCTGAAAAAATTATATTAGTTGAGTTACGAGAATTTAAATCAATCGAACATCAAAGGACTTATCCGAATTCTCTTGCCCCTTTAATCGGAGCTCCCGGGGTAGAGCAGGACCCAACCTCGAAGTAAGGTGCGATGTAATCGGCATCAATATGGGAAACTTGCGAGACAAGCATGCCTTCTCACACTTCATGACCCTCCTCGTTAAATACGGGGTCCTCGTATGTTCGTGGAACTTCCTCATCTTCATGCTCCTCTTCCACATCGTCCATGTGAGGATGATCTTCCTCCACATGCTGTTCACCTGGCAGCATGAACTCGTATGCAGGTTGATCTTCCAACCCACCTGTACGACCATACAATCGTACCGGTGCATACTCCCGCATCATCTACATGGACTTCTCGGCAAGAGAAACGAGTTCGAGCTGGTCAGACCAAAGCTTAATCTTGCAAAAATTCTTTATCTATATCACAAATATAGGTTAAAGTTGAAAAATGGAATGGAAAAATGTAATGCGATACTCATAAACGACTTACCATTATGCCTAGCATGAAGCGGGTGTGCGATATGTATTGCCTGGTGTGCTTCGCATACCATTTGGAGTATTTAGTGCGAGACTCCCAAAACAGCGGCACGACCTTGTTCATCCGATCTTCCCACAGCTCCACAAATACCCGATCGACCTCTCTCCAGTTGTTCATTGTCTTGCCGCGGAAATCCATCTGATGAAGTGCCTTGTTAGTGTCGTATTCTGTCGGCACGAAATGATGATCGCCAAACTGACGAATCACTCTATCCTGGTAATGCCACTCCACGATGTTCTTGTACTTCACAGTCACAATCATCGATTTCCTCGCTGCGGCAATCAACATCCTTTTACAAACAACATTTTTATATCTCGTACTGAAATTGCTTACCACATGTCTAAGACAGAACCACCAATGCGCAAATGGCGGGGTCCAACCCACCTTCGGATCATTCACAGCCGCTTGAATGCAAGCATACTCCTCCCGTCCTTTCACCAACGACATATCCCTTAAGGTATCTCAAGAATCAACTCCATGAATCATAGCTTTTCTCATCAACCAGTGTAAATGCAAGCGGCACAATATGGTTCTCCCCGTCCATAGAACATGCAATTAAGAGTTTATGCCTATATTTACCATATAGAAATATGTCATCTATACTTACAACTGGCAGACAATGATTGAATGCCTGAATACACTGTCCAAATGCCCAAAACAGTCTCTGAAAGTGGAATACTTCCACATCGCCAAGATTATAAGTTGCACCCCAATCAACAATTGTTCCGGGGTTGGCAATTCTAATTGCATTCATAAGATACGGCAACTCATTATAAGATTCATCCCATTCGCCGTATTCAACTGCAATTGCCTTCCTCTTTGCATCCCATACTCGTCTCCTAGTTACTTCATACCTAAATCTCTCCTTTATTACATTCCGCAGGAACGACACTTTCACTTCAGGAGATTATCTAACAAAAGTACGGAAGTAGGGAACTATAAAGTTACAGTCAAGTCGATCAAGATCTTGGGAAAGCACTGCATTTAAACATGTATGCGACTCACTTACAATCGTTATTTCAAACTCATCATCATAAGCACGTTGAATCACACGTAATCTCCACTTGCAACCAGATCCAAACTCATAACAAAACACAGACCAAGTCGTCTTATCTGACTCCACAATTTCGTAATTATAATGGTTCCATAAGAACGTATTCACCGTATGAATAAGATGGTTCTTATGTTTGAATCACATCCCTTTAAAAAATTCAACCACAGTGTCTGGATCGTCCGTCATCCTCACATCCTCATCCTCCTCGAAAATCACCTTCCCAGTATCGCCACTGTCTAGATAGAATGGTAGAGGTTTCTCCACCGTTTCTTCCTAGGAGGACCAGCCTCATTAACCCTTACATTCCTAACATTTTCCCCGTTCCCCAAATCAACACCGTTGAACATTTCATCATCAGTATTGGTGTCATTATCGGAATTCACTATTGAATCAACGATATGATTCTCATTTCGCAGATATATAATTTCGTTTAGAACTCCTTCATCCCCAAATCACGTTCTAAATCTTCAAATTGGTCACCTTCTTCATAAATATCTTCAAAATCATTAACACCATCATCCTCCTCATTCCCCACATTACCACCATAACCGCTACATCCTTTATTCACCGGTACCAATTTACGAATATTTCTACTAACTTCGAAATTTTCCATTCTTTCTTGCACGAAATTTAACCCTCCCTCATCCACATTAAATCCTACGGCCTGCATGTTACTACCACGCTTACTTCTTGAATTTGCAGGCCCCCCTTCATTTTCAGAATTATCAGAAACTAATATCACATAAACTTCTTGAATGCGGTCACCATTTGACATGGCAAACTCGCACAACAATCTCACGTCCTCATCATCACCAAGGCACTAGCACAAAGTTAATGCTAGAAGGACCATACGAAGGAACGTGATATCTATGACATATTTACAACTTGCTTCCTTCGTTTAATCTCATTGCATGAGCAATGACCCTTTCAAAGTTCAAATAATCGACATCAAAAGGCACTTTTATACGTTTCATTGGATCCCTGTTATAACTTACTCCTTCACTACCATAGATAACCCTCACATTTCCATACAACAACAAATGCACGTGCGACATTTGAACGTAAGATAATACTTACGATTTAGTGAATCGATTCTTTGAAATTTCAAAAACCTACAAAAAAATAAACATAAACCATTAATTATGTACCAAATTATACAAAAACGCCTTAATTATAATTTTTTTTTTACAAAATAAAACCTAATATCACAACTTTGAAATAATTTCAACTTTCAAATCAACTAAATCATAAATTGACATAATTTCAATTAAATCCGAATTTTGACAACCTAATCCTAAATTGACCTAATTTCAACTAAAATTCGTAATTTAACCTAAATTCCACCGAAAACACTAATTTACCCTATTTCTTACCAAATACATTAAATTTTACTTAATTTCAATCGAAAACCCTAACTTGACCTACTTTAACCTAAACCCTAAATTTACCTAAATCAACAACAAAATCACCTAATAGTAAATTAATTACCTTTAACACAAAGGGTCATGACGAGGAAGCGATCGGGTGGAGGGTCGGGCGTCGGAGGGCTTGTGAGGGCGTGGGAAGAGGGGGAAAATTGGAGGAGGGGGGAAGTCGGTCGTCTGAGGAGGGCGTCGAAGGAGGAGGAATGTCGGCCATTGGGGGTCGGGAAGGTCGGGTGGCGGGCAGTCGGGCGTCGAGAGGTCGAGAAAGAGGGGCTAGGGTTCTCACGAAGTGAGTTTGAGGGATAGCACCCGACTTAAGTTGGGTAAATGGCTAGTTTTTAAAGCCCGCCCTTTGGTAAATTAAGGAAGGGTCGGGTTTTAAAAACAAAGGGCGGGCTTTGAAAATCCGCCCCTTGGTAATGTAAGGAAGGGACAGGTTTTAAAACCCGCCTATCGGTCAGACTCCAAAACGCCCCTCGCTAATTTCGCCAAATAATGTAGGGGCGAATTTTGAAAACCCGTCCCTTATGTATTACCCGAAGGGACGGGTTTTGAAAAACACATCCCTCGTGTATTCACAGAAAGGGACACCAACACTTGGAGATGGGGATACCAACACTTGGAGAATTTTCTCTAAGTGCTGGAGTAGCGGGTCCCGCCCCTGTATGATGGTGCGGTTTCAAAACATGCCTGTTCCCGGATGCTGCATAAGAGAAGATTTTCAAAATTCGCCCCTTTCTATTTATACGAATGACGTGTTTTGAAATCGCGCCCTTTCTGTAACACGTCCTTTCGACGGTAAAATCGTATTTTATAAAACTTAAATCATATTTCGTAAATTTATTTTAAAAGTAATCGTATTTTCGTGAAAATTTCGGGAAACCTTCGACGTCTTTTTCAGGCACCGAGGATTGTTTGTTTGTTAGGCCGTGGCATTGAATTGCATCCTGCCTGCCTGCCTGGCTCCCCTTTTCCTTCCCTCGGAATCTTCTGCTCTTCTTCTCTGTTTTCGTTCTTATTACCAGGCAGGAAGGAAGGAAGAAAGGCGGACAGAATACTGGGGGAGAAGTCGTCGGGATCCAGTTGTAAGAAGAGAATCGTGGATGAGGTAAGAAGAGTTGCCTTTTCTTTCTTTTTTGGCATTTATATTGGCGCCTTCCCTCTGTCTCTCTCTCTCTTCCTCAGTATGTGATTGATCGAATAGGGAGGAGGAGGAGGTCGGGAGGGGTCTGGCCTAGTTTTTCAGCTCTGAGCATCGGTTTCTGAAAAAGCAAAGTTCCCTTTTTTTTTCCTTTTTCTTACGGTGGAGGGTGAGGGGGTGGGGTGAGAAGAGAACTGGACTTGAGCGAGTTACGTGGTCGGGATTCTTTTCTTGTAGTAATAACTTTGCCCCCTCGTTCTATCCGCGGCCCCTCCTTTGTTTTGCTTTCTGGGTGTCCGTTTCTTTGTGGTTTTGTAGCGGATTCACCGGAAAAATCGGTTCTTTATCTCCCCCCGTGTTTCCTGCAGGGTTTAGGAACCTGGGATTTCTTTGTGATGTGATAATATCACGGTGGGTTGAGTGGATTCACTTCTCGGGGTTCTCAGCCATGTCAAACGACATCTCGCTGGAAGGTATCATCTTCCCCCCCGGGTGATTTCTCGTCGATGTCGATCCTGGGTGTTTCAGTTTTCTCGACTTCTTTCCCCCATCGATGCAAGATTCACGTTGACCTGGCCGTGTTATTCCACGGAATGGAATCACTCTTGGGCGTGATTTTATAACGAGTATTTAGGGAGCGTATCTTGATGACTGGATGGAGGCTGCATGAACCTTTTGTCTTTCCTAACCGTGTTCGACTATGGCGTGCTGTCCATTCCATTCCCCTTGAGCCGTTCTTCCTTTGGATGTTGATGGCGGTTATCTTAGAAGGCCGCCCATGGCTTCGTATGACTGATGAACGATTTTCGTGTTTAGTACCTTTTGATCGATTTTCTTTCTTCTTTGTTATTCTGAATTGGTGCATAGTGATGATTTCGTTTTTCCACTGATGGTGCCGGGCATATCCAGGAACTCTTCTTGATCCATCAAAATGCAGGAAGCTGAGTTTAGCAGAAAAGAGAGAACTTGTATACCAGGTATCAAAATGGCCAAAGTTTGCAGCAGAAGCGCTGCAAGCATGGAGCCGGCAGGACATTTTACAGGTTCTTTGTGCAGAGATGGGGAAAGAAAGGAAGTACACTGGTTTGACGAAACTAAAGATTATCGAGCAGCTTCTGAAACTTATATCCGATAAGAAGTCAGATGTTCCCGAGGCCACACCTGATGTTGACCACCAGTCTTCTCTAAATTCTAGATTGGCTAAAAGGCAGAAGAAAGCTGAAAATCCGTCCAGACTCACTGTTCTAGCTTGCCACGTTTCTGGTAACTTTAGTACGGCCGAGACGAGCAAGGCCGGATCGTGTAAAAATTCTGCATGTAGAGCTACCTTGAACTTGGAAGACAAGTTTTGCAAAAGGTGTTCCTGCTGCATCTGTTTTCAATTCGATGACAACAAGGACCCTAGCCTATGGCTAAACTGTAGTTCCGATCCTCCATATGAAGGCAATTCCTGTGGCATGTCATGCCACCTTGAATGCGCTTTGAAAGGCGAACGATCTGGGATTTCAACTGGAGGATTTCTAAAAGGTGGTGATGGTTGTTTTTTTTGTCCTTCTTGTGGAAAAGCCAATGATTTGCTGAGGTATGTTTTAGTGTGTTCTGTTTCTACTTGTATTCTAATGTCTTCTTATCGGACTCTCTCTCTCTCTTGCTTGATGGGTATTTATTAACCGAAAGGAACAAAGGGGGATAAGGGGAGACGGGGTACCTTCTGTTGATACGAGACATCATCTTCCCATAAGGAATTGGTCTCCTGTCCGTGTGGCGTGACATAAATCCACTTTATCAATAGAATTAAACGGGTTCATGAGAATTTTTCATGCATGCAAGTTTTATGGATAATCTAATCTTCATTTCTCACCCAGATGATGGTTTTTCTTTTGTTTGGTTTAGGTGTTGGAGAAAACAGCTGCTTATTGCAATTGATACAAGGAGGGTGGATATACTGTGTTACCGTGTAGCCTTGAGCAAGAAGCTTCTTAAAGGAGGAGGGAAATATCAGAAATGCGCTGAGATTGTTGATGAGGCCATTAACAAGCTTGAGGCTGACGTTGGTACACTTACTGGCTTGCCTGTGAAAATTGGCAGGGGGATCGTTAACAGGCTTTCTACAGGACCGGAAGTGCAGAAGCTGTGTTCTTCTGCAGTTGATTTATTGGATTCCATAATTTCCTCGAGAATCATGAATTCCTCACTTATCCCTGGCCCAAGTCCCCGTGGTAAGTAAATGTACTCGGCGCTCACAGATATGATCATCTGAAAAAGAAAAATCATCTGAATGTTGCATCTGTAGTTCTCTTTGTGGATGGTCAACCATGGCTGCCCACCTGTTGTTTACTCTGCTCACCATGCAATTTTCAACTTGCTTTGCTTGGCCAGTTGGAGTAACCTCCTGATCCATTTTGTGCAGATGAGAATTTCATCTCTCAAAACATGTTGAAATTTGAAGACGTCAGTGCAACCACATTCACTCTGGTTTTGAGTGTTAACAAGCTTTCCTTAGACAGTTCTATACATTACTCTTTGTGGCATAGAAGTGTATATGAGGTTGATTATCCTGCTGAAGCCACCCAAACCCTGGTGTCTCCCAACACAAGGTTTTTTATCACAGGATTGAATCCTTCTACTGAGTACTCCCTCAAGATTTTAGCTATGGATGGTGCAAACAAGGAGTTAGGTAGATGTGTAGTTCAGATGTCAACAATTGCTGCTGCAGAATCTTCTGATCTTGTTGTAGCGGAAAGAAGTCTAAGCCCTGCAACCAACTGTAGTAGCCTTTCAAATCCGTCATCAGTGGAGGATGAGAGCCCATGCTTCATTAAAACGGGTAATCAAACTGATGGTTATCATTCTTATGGGAAAGCTGCTGTCAAAGCGGTGTCTGATTGTGCTGTCAAATGCCCTGGATTGAGTCAAGAGGTCAACCTCAGAGATGACGAGGACCATAATGCTAGAATCACAAGCTTGTTGCCCCCTGCTGATATTGCAAACGATAGAGACCAGCCTATGCTGGGTCACCATATTATTGAATTGATCAGTACAGATGATGAGTCAAACATTGTTAAACATCGTGGTAAGGACAGCATCCCTTTGGCTGCAGGGAGGGAGGAAGCAGGCCTACCCATCACTCCAAGCAAGCTAGAAACTTCTAGAGAGGCATTGAGAAGAACTGAGCGGTCAAAATCAAGTAACAGAGATCTGGAAAATGGGATCATGAAGCAGGTTGCACCTCGGCATGCTAACACATTGAAAGAAAGGGGCTTGGGAAGGAGAGACGATGAAGCTTCTGCAGAGGATGATGCACCTGACAGGGATTTCGGATACTATGTGAAGATGATAAGGTGGTTGGAGTGCAAAGGACACATCGAGAAGGACTTCAGGCAGAAATTCCTGACATGGTATGGCCTGAGAGCTACATCGCAGGAAGTGAGGATCGTTAAGGCATTCGTTGATACATTCATCGAAGATCCCAAGTCCCTGGCAGAGCAACTCATCGATACCTTTTCTGACTGCTTATCAACCAAGACATCATCCGTTACCCCTGCTGGCTTCTGCCAGAAACTTCGACATTGAAAATTCATTTCTGTGGCCAGCTATTAGAATGGTAATCGTATATTGAATCAATGGAGTTCTTCAAAACCAAGATTTTTTGGGTTGACCGTGAACTTTCAAATGATACTGCTCATTAGTTACTATCTAGTTAAGTTCCACGGATTCCTTTTTTCTTATTTTTAGCTCAGTATTTTGTGCAGAAAACCCATTGCAAAAACATCCAAGGAAAATGCTTATGTTGAATTATTCCGTGAATATTACTTACAGTCATCAGTGCAAGGTTGCTGCATTAGTTTTTGCGTATATGATCTTGGGCTGAAATGAGGTGGCGACGCGGCACAGGCCTTTGCACAGGCTCCGAGTTATCATGCTGATACTGTTTTTGGTTTTTCTGGTATCTGCTGATAATGCTGAGAAATAATGGTGATCTCCAGTCTTGGGAAAAATCCAATTAAAACCCGAGGAGAATTTCCTCTAGTTGAAACATTCCATAGTTGTACTTTCTTTCTTGAATTGCTCGAGCCTCCCATTGCTCAATCATGATTTCTGGTACAAGCTATACCAAAACATAAAAAGAGTCCGTTGCAGGTGGTGGGGTATCATGCTAGGAGATAACAACAGAGTGCCAGTGTAACATTTACTGGACACTGACACCAGTTTCTACACTCTGTAAATGGACTCATCAATTCCTAGCAGCTGCGGCTCTTGTCCTGGTCCACTCCTGCTAGTCTGTAAATAAAGATGCATCCCATTCCCATCAACTAACTCTCTTCAACTACTTCCTCTGCTCGGTATTTATTCCTTCTCCTGTTTGCTGCAGAAATATACACTAAAGCAACCCGATTTACCCAGTACTCTTATTCTGGGGACCGATGAAAGGTGGCGCTTTCCTCCATATGCATGTGCTCTTACCCTCCATGACAGACAGATAGTGTAGCTCATCGACTTATTTCCATCCTAGAGTTGGAACTTGACGGGTATTTTCATATTTTGGTCGATGTTCTGATTGATTGATAACATGTCCATCCTCCTCATAGTGGTCCCACTCCTGCCTGCACACGAAGTTGTGGTTGTAGATGTAGGCTTTGGTTGTAGTTCTGCTTCTGCTGAGGAGATATTATCGATGCTCGGGAGTGCAGTAACTCGAAAGGCCGTGTTCTTAAATTTCTTGGTTGGTTAGGAACTTCCCCATTTTTTAAGTGCAAAAATCTTACAAGTCTGGAAAATCAAATGTTGTTCGTGCCACTCATGGCGTTTAGTCTTTGGGTCAGGTGCACCAGTTCTACTCTTACCGTCGACTTCCCTTGTTGCAACTTGGGTTAGCATTAGCATTCCCGGTTTGGTACTTAGGACTTTGACTTTTTTGTTTGCTGTCCCCCCTCCCCCCTCCCCTGTATACATTAATCATTCCCCTCTTGGAGCTTACCTATGAGATGTTGAGAGGTTTCATCAGATAAGAGATTGAGGTCAAGTTGCTGACGGGTGATTGACCGATTTTATACAACAAAGACAGACAGGAATTCTTCTCCTTCTTTACTTTATTCCCACCAAAACCAAAGATGATCTGCCTGCCAGGCCACATCTGAAAGAAGGATCATACTTCTTCTCCATGCTGCTTAACTGTGTATCCCAGGCATGTCCTCTAAACTAAGAGAAAAATCATAGAAGTGGGAAATGGTACTTGGGAAATGCAGATTTTTCCTTTTGGGACAAGCAAAGGTCACATTATCCCTGCAGGAGCTTTTACAAATGCCAGAACCAACTGTCACGCCTAACCAAACCTGTGAATGCGGTAGCGGGTGGTGCTTTCCTTTGCTTTGCCCAACTGTTTTGTACCAGAAAGCTGACCTTATACATTCCAATGTTTTTAAAATTCTCTGTTGCATTTAGGGGGGAATTCAGTCATTACAACAACACTTGCAAGAAGGTATGACCTCATGACCATGCAGGTAAGACTAAGGGAAAAATAGTCCAGAGCTGGCGGCATTAACGCGTGCTTTGATTAGCCTTCTGTCATGCGTATGTCAACCGAAGGACAATCCAAACTATTGGGTTCCTCCACTGTTTGAAGTAACATAACCTTTTTATTCTTTGCCTACATGAACGAGCTTCACCAAACTGAATGACAGGAATAATAATCTGGTTCTGGTGTAAGCTGTTGGGCCTCCTAAGCCTTGCAAAATATACTTTGCCTTCATTTCTGCATAAGAAAGACAATATGCCGTTTTTTTACCCCAGAAGAGGAAAAGGTGAAAAAGGGAAGGAGGGGCAGAAGTTGTACACTGTACAGTGCTGGTGGTTGGTTTCAACCACATTAAGAACAAATGAAACCTTCAACATATAAATATGGTTTTCATTTTTCTTTTTCTATTTCTTTTTAAAACAATGACTGCCTCGGGACAATCTCTCTGGTCATCAAATACAGTGGATTGTGTCAGAAAGACAGAGGCAAACTGAGTCTCTCTGCATTTATGCACAGTGAATTAAACACCACCACAATATACACGGAACACAACAAAAACATCCTCTCTGTCGACTTTCCCTTTGGCCCTTCTCTCTGTCTCTTTTATATCCCTGTTTTCTTTGTTGTTGTTCATAGTTGAAGAGGGATGAGATGAAACAGTGAGGTGAGGGGAAGGCAGGGGAGCAGCACAGGCTTGAGCTTTAGCTTTAGCATATATTTGAGGAAGGAAGGAAGAGGAAATGAGATACATCAGGAGCAACAGCTTGAAGCGGCTCTTCTCCGTCAAGAGGAGTAGTTTCGACGGTTATGTCACTGCCGCCAGAGAAGATGACAGCAACAACAACAACGGTTTTGGAGCCGATGAAACTGCCGGAGTTCCCTTCCAGAGGCCCTCCTGGAGATGCTTCTCCTACGACGAGATATTCCGGGCCACCGACGGCTTCAGTGCAGGTGACCATGTCTAGAATGTTTAGAAAGAAAATATGTAGTCCTAAGGAGGAAGTTGTTGATGTGTATTTCTTATCGTCTGTTTCTTTCAGACAACCTGGTGGGCAAAGGGGGCTATGCGGAAGTCTACAAGGGGAAGTTGGGAGGTGACGATGGGGAGGAGATAGCCGTGAAGAGGTTGACGAGGGCCTCTGCCGACGAGAGGAAGGTGAAGGAGTTCCTCACGGAGATTGGTACGGTGGGGCACGTCCGCCATCCCAACGTCCTGTCCCTGTTGGGCTGCTGCATCGACAATGGACTCTACATCATCTTCCAGTTCTCCTCCAGGGGCTCCCTCGCCTCTCTCCTCCATGGTAAACAAACGAATCGCATGCATGACCCATCCTTGTCATCTCTTCTTCTCCTGGGTTCTGATCTCGTCATTCTTGACAGGTGAGGACAGGCCGGTGATCGACTGGAGGACGAGGTACAAGGTCGCGCTAGGGACGGCCAGGGGCCTCCATTACCTGCACAAAGGTTGTCAGAGGAGGATCATCCACCGGGACATCAAGTCCTCCAACATCCTCCTGACATCAGATTTCGAGCCCCTTGTACTTTATCCAACATCCAAGCTCTTCACTCCCCTCACATCAAGACTTAACACTGGAATGGTGGGAAATTCAACTGGTCCTGATATTATTCTCGTGTCCTTTTTCTTTTCAGATATCAGACTTTGGGCTGGCCAAGTGGTTGCCATCTCAGTGGTCTCACCATTCCATTTCCCCTATCGAAGGCACATTCGGGTAAAAACAAAACACCCACCTTTTCTTTTGTTGCCTCATGATGATGTAAGAATTTTAATGAACAAGGTTGTTGTTTGGTGGCAGGCATTTAGCCCCGGAGTACTTCATGCATGGAATAGTGGACGAGAAGACAGATGTTTTTGCATTCGGTGTCCTGTTGCTGGAAATCATTTCTGGCAGAAAACCTGTCGATGGGTCTCATCAGAGCCTGCACAGCTGGGTAAGATAAGCAGCAGCACCAACTACTCAGAATCATAATAGTGATGATCAAAACTCATAACGAGACGACCGAACAGCACAGAGTACAGTGTCTTTTTCATTTCATGCATATGTTAGTTGGGGTTGGGGATGGTCGCCGTGTGAGTTGGGGTCATTCCCATTTGTTGTTGCTGTTCATTGTCTGGTTTCTCTTCACAAGACATCATTAAACATGCACACAACCAAGGAAGGGACTGACCATGTCTTCTCCTGCCCTTTTTTTTGGTGGTGTGGGGGTTTTGACAGGCCAAACCGATACTGAGAGGAGGGGAGACAGAAAAGCTGATAGATCCGAGGCTGGATGGTCATTACGACGTGGCAGAGTTGAGGAGACTTGCCCTGGCGGCATCCTTGTGCATCCGGGCTTCCGCCACGTGGCGGCCCACCATGAGTGACGTAACCTAAAACCCCAAACCCATCTATCATCTTTTTCTTTCTTTCAAATGAAATTTGAAGCATAAGCCATTTCTAGTTTTCAGTTTAAGCTACATGGGTTTTCTCCATGGTTCAAGTATTTGATGGGATCAATCCCAATTTTATTTGGTTTTCTTAGTGGAGGAGTTGGCAACCAGTTGTCGACTGTCCATTTGCCTTGCCAAGTTGAAAACTAGATTCTCAGCAGACAACAAATCACTAGTGTGTTTTGATATGTGCATCATTTTTCTGGCCTAACCCACTTTTATTTCGAGATAATAGTTAATTGGGCTAAAAAGAAAATAGGTGAATGTCAATCAACCTAATCAAAGAGGGCTGTTGCTAATTCCATGTGAAAAGTCAAGAAGTAGTTTTGTGGACCAGCAATTCTTAATTAAGGTTAAATAAAAGTGTAAAAAAAAATTGTCATCTTCTAAGTGCACCGATTCTTTAGTCCCCCTTTTAAAAGGGTATCTTACATCTTGACTTCCTATTGTTTATATTGATTTGTGTTGTCTAAACCTCTGATCTATAAACAACTTCTTTGTTCATTTTTTGATGGGTGGGATAGTCAAACGAGGTGTTGAACACCCATGTGATTACATGTGATTCCTAAATTATTGTTATTAGGGGGAGGGGGAATCAAATGATCTTTTGCTAGAAACAATAGTCCCCACAAAATCTTTCTAAATACTAATGATAACATGGCGACTTGGCCATGATATTTGGATATTCTTTGGGGGGTGTGCTGAGGATCCTTGACATGCTTGGCCAATCTTGTCTTGTTGTGCTGTCATTGCATTTGGTGTTGTTAATCAGCTCTAAGGCCATACGGTGATGTTATGGAAACTGATTGGGATGATGATTTTGGGCAGGTTTTGATGGTGATGATGTCAGAGAAGTTGGACATGGATAAGTGGGAGATGCCTAAGGAGGAGGAGGAGGAGGAAGATGAGGAGGCGTTCTTTGGATTTGAGGACTTGGAATGTGATGATGGTGGTGGTGACTATGACACTACCACTACTACTTCCTCGGCTTCTCCGGAGGACTCCATTTCCACCGGGAGTTCATAGGATTTAGTAGAGGCCAAAGTCTTTGACAAGGAGAGTTTTGATTTTGGTTGGGGTATGATATATATAATGTTTCAATACTCAAATATGTTAATGCAAGAAACAAATGAAGCAAAGACAGGAAGGTCCCCCCCCACCAACTTGATGAACAATTGTTGGGTTTGTATATCATTAGGACCCACACATTAGGCAAAAAAACAACAATTGTGGGCATTAGCAGTTCATTTTGATTGCGTGCGAGAAATGTGAGTTTTGTACGGAAATACGGTTTGTTTTAAAAAAAATTTGCGAAATACGGTCCCAGTTTCGTAAAATACGGTTTTACCGTCGAAGGGACGCGTTTTGAAAACGCGCCCTTCCGTTTATAAAGAGGGCACGGTTTCAAAATGCACCCTCCACGTATCAAAGGAAAACCCGCCCCTATGCGGAAGCATGAGGGTGCGGTTTCAAAACGTGCCCTCATGCAGGGGCGGGTTTTCAAAACCCGCCCCTCCAACACTTAGAGAACCCCTTCGGAGAATGCACAAGGGGCAAATTATATTAGACATTACTAAATACTTACGAATTATATTAGAAACCCTGTTTCAACAACACAATAACCAAACCATCGAACTTCGAAACAATTCATATTATAAACGTATCATACATAAAACCTTAGAATATCATACGCAAAGTCCATAAACGTTTACAAACATCAATAAAGTCCCCTACGCCTCATCGATTTCCTCCTGACATAAGGCATGATGGCGGGATCTTCTGGAACGTGAGGCTGCTCCGATGAATCATCCGGGTACAGTTGCGTGATTTGAGAAGGTCCTTCTTCTTGTTGTGAATGGTCATACCTGAAAACTTATATTAGTTGGGTTACGAGAGTTCAAATCAATCGAACATTAAAGGACTTACCCGAATTCTCTCGCCCCTTTAATCGGAGCTCCCGGGGTCGAACTGGACCCAACCTCGAAGTAAGGTGTACCGTAATCGGCATCAATATGGGCAACTTGCGAGATGAGCATGCCTTCTCGCACTTCATGACCCTCCTCATCAAATATGGGGTCCTCGTATGTCCGTGGCACCTCCGCATCTTCATGCTCATCTTCCGCATCGTCCATATGAGGTTGATCTTCCTCCATATGCTGTCCACCTGGCGACATGAACTCGTATGCAGGTTGATCTTCCAACCCGCCGGTACGACCATACAATCGTACCTGTGCATACTCTCGCATCATCTGCCTGGACTTCTCGGCAAGAGAAACGAGTACGGACTGGTCGGACCGAAGCTTAATCTTACGGAAATTCTTCATCTACATCACAAATATAGGTTAAAGTTGAAAAATGAAATGGAAAAATGTAATGTGATACTCATAAACGACTTACTATTGTGCATAGCATGAAGCCGATGTGCGATATGTATTGTTTGGTGTGCTTCGCATACCATTTGGAGTATTTAATGCGAGACTCCCAAAACAGCGACACGACCTTGTTCATCCGATCTTCCCACAGCTCCACAAACACCCGATGGACCTCTCTCCAGTTGTTCATCGTCTTGCCGCGCAAATCCATCCGATGGAGTGCCTTGCTAGTGTCACATTCTGCCGGCACGAGCTGATGATCGCCAAACTGACGAATCACTCTATCTAGATAATGCCACTCCACGATGTAGAAGCAAATGAGAAGGAGTCTGGCACGCCAAAAAGACTCTCCCGATCGGTAATAATCTGAAAGCATGGCTATCAACTCCTCCTGGTAAGGATGCCAAACAATCTGCATATATCAATGTGAATGTGTGAGGAGAGTTCGATATAATGAAATGAAATTGTTATATATAGAAATTTACCTGATCCATGCTTTGCCTATCGAAGGCCTCTCTGTACGAGGAAAGTACATGGGTAGTGACCGTGCGTACATCCTTTGCAACGGCCCGGCGATGGCTCAAAGACATATCCTCTACAAATGGGTTTCGATGTCTAAGAGGCGCTATATGTGGGAATCTATCCCATGCCAAAATCTGTAGGGGACCCTCTATCTGAGATGCCTTGTGGTGAGCCGCCTTAACAAACTCCTATAAAGCCACACAAGGCAGGCACTACCCCAACTGTACTGTCCAGCCCTCTAAAAGTCCGCTAGTAGAGGCAACCCGAATATGTGTACTAAACTGTCTGACTTCGTAGTGAATATCATCCCGCCAATCAGCTGTAAAATATAAGCCCTGGTATGCATCTGCACTAACTCCTCAAGGGCATCTGTAGGGATCTCACCAAAATTGGCAGCCAGCCAGATCAGTCTAATACGACCAGCCCTTCACCCCTAGGTACCCGACCTAATAACTCTAGACACACTGCCTCATTAGATACAGAGGTGTATGCTATTACCGCATCACCATCTACGGGCAAACCTAGCTGAATTGCAACATATGGAAGGTGTGCGTCTTCGGCCTCCAGCGTTCTATCAATGATGTTGTGATAAGGGCCCAATCCAAGGAGATGAATGGAAGCTTAGCCACTCCGTAGAATCCTGCTTGATGGAGGTAAACATCCATCCTGGGATCGGTGGCAACTCCCTTCAGTGATTTCTCTACCCGACGACAAGTTAGAACGTTATTCTGTAAATAAAACACGAATTAATAAACAAGGTACGAATACATAAAAGATAATGTAATAATCTAAAAATAAAGAAGTTGATATACCACACTATATCCGGCTTCCCATACAGTCGTCGACCGATGCTCTCCATGAGCATTAAGAACGTTTGTGTTTTTTGGCCCTGAACGCATTTTGCTGTAAGACAATATAGCAAGGGTTAAAAACAAACACAAGTTAAGTATAAAAACAACAAGAATATATAATTTAAACATTGAAAAAGCACTTACAAAGATTCCTATTAGAACAACTACGTAGGTTATGACCTTCATTTCTACATAACCCACAACTAGTTTTCCGAGATTTCTCCTTGATATCCATTTTATTACGTATACGGGATGACCTGGGATGCCCTTTTGGTCTGACTCTTGTAGGGTCGAGATTGACTTTTGGAAAAGGATATTCCGGCTAATCATCTTTGCAATCAAAAGAATGCCATTTGGAAGCATATACGGCCTTCTGACACTCGAATGAGTAGAAATGACTAATGACAGCGGTATGATCCACATGTATGTGTGCATAACATGCCAAAGCATGTGAACAAGAAATGCGATAGATTTGCAACTTCTTGCAGCTGCATTTCCGCGCTTGAAGAAATACATACTTGAGTCGATGTTTTCCTCTAGTTTTCACGTCAAATCTACCCTCCTGTCGATCGAGAAGCACTACTTCGTACCGTTTGGCCTTCTCTAAACATTTGAACAACCGATTTGTATAAACACTTGTAAACCTTTCTCCAATTTTCAACGCAGAGTCTACATCATCCCATCTGGTTATCCAGTATGATACGCAGTTATATCATATTTTCCTAAAAAGAGTCGAAATAGGAAGATTTCTAGCACCTCTTATATTGGCGTTGTAACTCTCGCTCAAATTCATAGTCATAAGACCATATCTATAAAAGCCATACCGACTCAAACACCATTGCTCTTCATTCATCTCGGCGAAAAACTCGCCAGCTTTTGGCATTGATTCAAACAAGCTTCTCATAATGCTCTTGTACTTCACAGTCATCGATTTCTTCGCTGCGGCTATCACCTTCCTTTTACAAACAACATTTTTATATCTTGTATTGAAATTGCTTGGGACATGTCTAAGACAGAACCGCCAATGCGCAAATGGCGGGGTTCAACCCACCTACGGATCATTCACAGCCGCTTGAATGCCAGCATGTCTGTTGGAAATCAAGCATACTCCTCCCGTCCTATCACCAACGACATATCCCTTAAGGCATCTCAAGAACCAACTCCATGAATCATAGCTTTCCTCATCAACCAGTACAAATGCAAGCGGCACAATATGGTTCTCCCCGTCCATATAACATGCAATTAAGAGTTTATGCCTATATTTACCATATAGAAATGTGTCATCTATACTTACAACTGGCCGACAATGATTAAATGCCTGAATACAATATCCAAACGCCCAAAACAGTCTCTGAAAGTGGAATACTTCCACATCGCCAAGATTATAAGTTGCACCCCAATCAACAATTGTTCCAGGATTGGCAATTCTAATTGCATTCATAAGATGCGGTAACTCATTATAAGATTCATCCCATTCGCCGTATTCAACTATAATTGCCTTCCTCTTTGCATCACATACTCATCTCCTAGTTACTTCGTGCCCAAATATCTCCTTTATTACATTCCGTAGGAACGACACTTTCACTTCAGGAGATTCTCTAACAAAAGTACGGAAGTAGGGAACCATAAAGTTACAGTCAAGTCGATCATGATCTTGGGAAAGCACTGCATTTAAACATGTATGCGGCTCACCAACAATCGTTATTTCAAACTCATCATCACAAGCATGTTGAATCGCGCGTAATCTCTACTTGCAACCAGATCCAAACTCAGAACAAAACGCAGACTATGTCGTCTTATCTGACTCCACAATTTCGTAGTTATAATGGTTCTTGATATGAAACATATTCACCGTATGAATGAGATGGTTCTTATGCTTGAACCGCATCCCTTTACGAAATTCAACCACAGCGTCTGGATCGTCCGTCATCCTAACATCCTCATCCTCCTCGAAAATCACCTTCCCAGTATCGCCACTATCTAGATAGAATTAGAGAGGTTTCTCTAACCGTTTCTTCCTAGAAGGACCAGCCTCATTGACCCCGACACTCATAATATTTTCCTCGTTCCCTAAATCAACACCGTTGAACATTTCATCATCAATATTGACGTCATTATTGGAATTCACTATTGAATCAATGATATGATTCTCACATCGCCGATATATAGTTTCGTTTAGAACTACTTCATCGCCCATATCACGTTGTAAATCTTCAAATGGGCCACCCTATTCATAATCATCTTCATAATCATTACCACCATCATCCTCATTATCACCATTCTCCCCATTCCCCACATTACCTCCATATCCGCTACACCCTTCGTTCACCGGTACCAATCGACGAATATTTCTACTAATTTCGAAATAACCTCTCATCCACATTCACTCCTACGGCTTGCATGTTGCAACCATACTTACTTCGTGAATTTGTCGGCCTCCCTTCATTGCTAGAATTCCCAGAAACTGAGATCACATACACTTCTTGAATGCGGTCACCATTTGACATCGCAAACTCACACAACAATCTAACATCCTCATCATCACTAATAGGTACTAGCACAAAATTTATGCCAGAAGGACCATACAAAGGAACGGGATATCTATGACATATTTCCAACCTACTGCCTTCATTTAATCTCGTCGCATTAGCAATTACCCTTTCAAATTGTACATAGTCGATATCAGCAGGTACCTTTATACGTTTCACTGTACCCCTATTATAACCTACTCCTTGACTACCATGAATAACTTTCTCATTTCCATACAGCAACAAATGAACTTGCGACATTGAAACGTGAGATAAAACTTACGTGAATTATCTAGTTCTTCGAACTTAATAATACCTACAAAAATTCAAACAACATACCATTAATCATCGAAATAATGGTAACAACAAAAATCTTTAGTGCACGCTTCGTAAACGAATAATCACATCACTTTTAGGGACATACCACTTTTAGGGGGTGACGGACGGAGGACGAAGAGCAGATGGGGTGACGGGCGACGGGCGTCGGAGGTCGGATGGGGTGACGGGCGACAGGCGTAGGAGGACGGAGGCGTCGGAGGTCGGATGGGGTGACGGGCGACAGGCGTAGGAGGACGGAGGCGTCGGAGGTCGGATGGGGTGACAGGCGACGGGGGGCAGGTTTCGGAGGCGTCGGAGGTCGGGCCGTTGGGCGTCGAGCGTCGACCGTCGGGGGTTTGGGGGCTCGGAGGTCGGGGGATGGGTTTAGGGTTAGAAGAAATTGATTTCGAGGGAAGAGGACCCGACTTATGCCCGACGGTTCATACACTCGGGAATGGGAAGATAATCTTGTTCGCGGCGATAATTTCTCGAAAAACAATCTGAATTGTAATTCATATAACTAAGTAGTCGACTGTCTTGTTGCCTCAACTAAAGAAATGGAGGCGCGAACCCTAGCTCGTTGATTACGTTTCTCTCTTCCAGTCGTGAGATCGATCCCTGCGCATCCTTTAATCCAATCACATTCTGGAACCAACTTTTCCTTCTCTATTCAGGGCGACAGGCCTCGTTCGCAAACATGGACTGGCTAGTCATCGACCATAGCTCAGCTCCCAGCAGCAGTCCTCACCGTTCCCATGCGGATGAGATCGGCTGACCTCGTGCTGCCGAATATGGCGTAGCCCGCACCACCTTCCACTTCAATAACTATAGTTAAGGAACAAGTTTGATAACATATTTATTCTGAATAATTAATTGTTTTATTAAAAATTTATATTTATAATAATCCCTCTGGAGGTATAATCGGTGGACCCTGCTCCTCCGTCCGTCCTGCCCGTCTCAGTCGACTCCCAGCTCTTCCATCTCGCCGCCATCTTCCTCCTCTGCTTTGTATCATTTTGATCGGGCTGTTCGCGTTTGTTGTCTTATTCCCAATCTACTTTAAGCTTGGGGCTTTCGAGGTGAGAATGGTTAAAAAGACTGCCCCCTTTTTTTGCTCCCAAAGTGACTAAGGATTGGTGAAGTGGGTAGGTGGGATTTTAGAGTGAATTGAGGAATTGGGGTTTTGGTTTTGAAGGGTGGGTGGGTTTGGTATCTCTTTCCGTGGAGACGCCGATGTTCTGGATACGCATATCATCAATATGACGGGCAACGAGACTAAATATCTAGACGACTTCTCTTTTCGATGTGTACTGATCTTCCTGCACAGGGCATTTTGAGGGCGAGCGCGTCGAGACTGAGTACCCATTTTTTATAAAATCACAACAAATAGAGTCATATACATGGAGGCAGATTGCGGTAGAGGTTTGCGAGCCGAAGAATGTAGTACTGCTTCTTGGCCATCGATTGGGCTTCATTCGTGTCGAGAGGCGTAGTTAAGATGGTCCGGAGGATCGATTGGGACCTATATACGCGCACACTCCGGCCTAGATCGAGCGTGGCCGTGTTCGCAACACAAGGATCCGAGCCCGCTCCCCCAAGGCCCAATCCGGTCAGTGTCGCGACTCGAGCGTCGGACGCTACGGAAGTGAATTGGGTTCGGCCCTCCCTTGCTTTCCGAACGGGCCTACGGGGCATTTCGCCCACTTGGAGGAGACAGGCGAAATGATGCGTTAAGGCCTCATTTGGAAGCTTTTGAGAGGACTCGGGGAGCGGCTCGTATCTTCGTTACCAATCCATGATGGCTCCGTAAAAATAGTTGTTGTGGCTTAACCTAAGTAAGCTATTACAGAGTTGCTACTGACTTAGTATTTTTAAAAGTGTTTAAGTCGGAAAAACAGTTCGGTTCGGGGATTCCTATTTACTAACTCTTACATTCTAACAAGCGAAAAGGTGGTGTTTAGTACAAAAAATTTATTGTTTTGGTTAACGGGCATTTGACCCTATCCGGGCATGACTCCGAACTCGTGTCACTGTTTTACAGGTGTTGGACCTTATTCGGGTGTTGGACCTAAACATGTGTTTGTTGATTTATACCAACATGCGGTAATAAACCTAAGTTGCCTAACGACATGCTACAAACACAAGCAATTTTTGATATTAAAGGGGGCGGGGAGGGCAGTGACTGCGAGCCTATACACTTGTGCTCGCAACCCGTTATAGGTGGATTAAAAAAAATAATTTGGGGAGGCGCGCACCTCCCCTTTGCACTTTAGACGACGGTTGGGGCTGCTTTACATCTTGACATCACACGCAGAAAGATCCACGCGGTTTGATACACGCGCCTTCGAGTTATCTTCGAAAATTTGGAGTTGGTCTTCCCAAAGTTGCATGTTCAGTACACATACAAAATAAAAATACAAGTGTGAGATAAATGAGGGACGTATGATGTTAAGTGAAATGGGGACTGCCCGCGCGAACATTGGAAAACCGGTCCAAAACTCACTCAAAACACATCGAAAAATTATGAAATCAGCCCCAAAATCTCCGAAACTTAAAGGGGAACGTGCCTATGTAAACCGTTTGGTTACACTGTCCACTAAAAGTTTCAGGTATTGTGGTTTCTGAGACAACAGTGTGCTGCTGGACAGAAAAGGCGGCTTAAAAGCAAAAATAGAAAACATACCGTGCACATAACGTAAAAATGTGCACAATATGTCCAGACGATTGCACTTAAGTGACAAACACGTCTGTCAAGTGTAATGGCGATCCAACGGTGGGATAGTTCAGGATCATGAAAGGAATGGGGCTGTGACGTGTAGTGAATTCTGCCTTGCATACGTTCTGTTCATCAATTCATATCTAAACTTACCTAAAACTTTGACGGTCGAAGTACATATGCTTACGGTTCATTCAGTATAGTTTAGATCTGAAAAGTTTGGCTATAATCCAACGGTTGGATCTCCCGGAATACCCTTCGAAGAGGGACTGCAGTAAGAAGATCGGTTACAAACTGCACGTACGTCCTCCACTTCGAGGGTCCTATCTAAGTCCTTGATCACCATAAAAATATGAAAAAAATTATGTCAAGACAGTCACCTATTGAAGATCATTTGGTCTGTTGGAGAGGTCAGTCAATGTGCATTACCTGTTCGAAAAGTCCTCTCTTTGGAGCTGTAGTGACGACGTACGGCGAAATGGGAGACCAAAGGGTCCTCCGCCGTTTCCATGCCACACACGGGCCTAAAATCGGTCATCCAAGCTATATGATAAGCTTTGGGACTTAGGGAAAAGATATACACATGTTTTAGAAGTGTTTTGAACGGAAAACAAGGGCTACATAAGCGGTAAACGAGTCTCAACCGCAAACAACTTTTATGACTTTGATGCATATGTATCCCTACGAAAATGAACGTTTCTCAGCTTACAGGACTCCAAATGACCTCAAACTAACTTCAAAAGATGCGTATCGAAGTAAGAAAGAGATATAACCTAGTTTGCCGCAATCTGATGCCGGACGAAAAAGTTACGCTCCGTCGACCGACCCTCCTGTATTCTGGCCGAGGCTATCCATCTCCGTTTGTGTTTGTTTTTCTCGTTCCATGTCACATGTGACAAGTTAACCAAGGAGTGAACGTGGATCAGCCACATTCTAAGAAAGTGAAGGGGCTGTGGGTGTAGGGAAAAGAGGCGGAAGACTCACCGAGGGAGTCGCCTCACCCCAAGGTGGCCCGAGGAAGATTCGAAGAGGCTTTGGCTCTTTCTCGACGTTCGGATAGGTTGCGACAGAGTATTAGCATCCGCTGCGCCCTCTTGCACTCGGGAACGAAGGCTGCTGCTGGCGCCAAAATTTCGACATGGGGATCGCCGCTGGAAGTTAGCAAAGCTGGAAGTTGGCTTCGGCCACTCAACTCCTGCACCTGCGCAAAAAAGAAAACATCAAAGCAAAAGGGAGCCCGCCCGCGAAGTTACGAGTCTACGGAAGGTGGTAGTCGAGTCCTCCTCGTCTTTGGACGAGGGAGGACGGATCCTAGACGCCAGGGAGAGGTCTTCGAGCGGATTCATGGAGACGGCGAGGGGAGGACGCCAGGAGTTGTTTGGGGCAGCTGCCATTTGTTCTTGCCGCGACCATCGATTTGTGAAGCTGCGGTGAGCTATGCGCGGTCAGGTTGGTTTGGGGGTCTCCAAGCTCTCCGAGCTTACCTTGGTCGAAAACGTCATTGGGGGAAAGAAAGGGGACTCTGGAAGTAATCGTGAGGGAGAATGCTTGGGGGAACGAAGTAGAGAGGTTGGGAGGACTTGTGTGTAGGATGGTGATGGAGAATTCGCCTTTTAAAAAAAATGAGGGAACCGGATGCCTGAGGTCATGGAGCATGAGGAAGCGAATCCCATTGATTTCACTGAAATGGGCAGCTTGGGGAGTGGCATCCGGCAGCGGCAGGGGGGAAGATTCCTTTTTGCATCAAGAATTTTGCCTAGACATCAAGGAAATAAATCCCCCTAACAAAGTCAAAGTTGCAGGTGATTGAAACTCTTGTCTTATGAAAGGGGAAAGATTGGCAAATCTTCCCAACAATGCAAGGCGTCGGGGAAAATTGACAAATCCCTCGCCAAGGTGACGTGCAAGGTGAGAGGGCATTTCGCATGGCCTTTACATCATTGCATCTTGTTATAACAGCTTTCAATCTCCAATTGCCAATTATATGACATCTATGAAGTTTTGTTTCCAATATCCAAGTTCTGCCTACCAAGCTTGCGTACCATGCAAAGTCTTAAATTTGGAAAAAAAAAATGGTGCATGAGTGTTATCGATATTTGGGGGATCTACAACCTATAATTGAAGAACAAAAGGATTGAGAGTGTGACAGTCTCACACTTCCATTTTCTCTCATGAAAATCGAAACTCGCTGCTGTTCCTTGAGCTACTATTCTTCTAGCAGTAGCCGTGGCTGCTGCATGACTCGGAGAGGTCTTCTACGTGGTGGAGCTTTGCCTTGTGTGATCATCAACTACAATACGACCAGAGGTGCATACATAGACTCCTCCGCGTCTCAGATTAAGCGGTTTTTTACCCTTCTCAGGCTAACTTCCGGTCGTGCGGGGTACTCCTGGAAAGGATCTAGGACAAGATACAATTAGAGTTCCCAAGTTGTTGCTTCTTCAACCGACTGATCAAACAAAGAGAGTACCCTTCATGAATACCGCCACCTGATGCACCTTGATTACTGTGACCGTGTTTGCTTTCGCTTCTCCTGGAGCCGTCGCTGATGTGGATCCCCAGATTGTCTTCATGACGTGCAACAAGGCCAACTTCCTGGACAACTCGCTCTTCACTAAAGCCTTGTCTAATTGCATGGATGGTTTGATGACGAGCCTTGTTCCGTATGAAACTGGTGAGTACCCGTTTCCTATCAAATCAGGCGATACAGAATTATTCATGGAGGCGGACTGCAATTGATAAAAAAGAACACTTTGTCTTCTGTATATTCGATAGTCCGTTTGCAAAATGAAGATCATGTTCATGTCATGTGGTGTATGAACCCTAAGTCCATGTCTACTTTTTTGGGTTTTACTTGTGCGGACTCTTTTTTATTGAATAAAACTCGTTATCTTATCTTTTTAGATCGTTGTCTTTATGTTTCCTTTCTCACGAATGTTCCCAGCCACATCGACCAACAAATGGAATTTGGGAAAATCCAACATACGTATTGTAATTTTGTTGAATTGTGTTTTACACGAGGTGAATTAGTGTTCATCACTTTTTCGCCCTTCCTCAGCGTACGTGGAAGCGTACTGTGTCATAACAAAGCGTTACTCAAAAGTGAGGTCGGCTCTCTATAAGCGTTACGATTTTTATCATTAGATACTCGTATGGATGTAAGCACGATCGTTAGGGATACTATAGTTTTTATAGTGGTTCGGCCTTAATCGATTTACATCCACTTTCTACCGTGGAGGTGATTCCACTATATAAATATAATGGGTACAAATGAACCTTTTGCCCTATGCTTTCGGTATCTCAACAAGTGAGATTTAAAATCCTTTACAAGAGGAGATCACTCCTAGGCAACGATCAGCTCCTCACACATTGGACGTCTTGTCGTTTTTAGCAGAATGATGCTCACACTCAGCAGTTGATTGCTCAAAGGATTTCCACGTAACATGTTGTCGCTTAGGCGTAAGCCTGCCTATCAAAGCACAAAGATAACATTGTGTTAGATTATAAATCTTCACAAAATAATTTCTTACAGTAACAGAATGACTTCTCAAAGAGCAGCCCATTTCTACCCATTTAATGTGTCCCGTGGAATTCCAAATTCGTCGTCATTGCTCCAAATCGACTAAAACCATCACAACACGGAGTCCATCGTGCTTCGTCCATTTCATCAAAGAACTTGTTGCTGTAGGCAATGATCGCATAAGGCTTCTTTGAATTTGCTTATATTTGGATATCATAGCTTCACGCGCCGCAATTACTAATCTCCTCTTGCAAGCAACGTTTTTGTATCGCAAATTGAAGTTGCTTGCGACATGGCGAAGGCAAATGGCGATTCAAGTAGCGAGTTTCTTTATCGAGTAAACTTGCTACTTCAAATAGTGATTTATGGGCCATATAATCCTAAATTTAAAACTTGTCGTCGTTTTCGACATTTTTTTTCGGACTAACCTTAGAACAAACCTCGTGTGACGTGGGTTTTAAATGGAGTCCGAAAACATGGGTTGGTTAGGGAGGAGGGCCATTGCCATCATTTGGCTTCTCCATCACTTCATATTTAACAATCATATGTTTGACTCCTCCCCAATAAACGAGGATAATGTTTTCCTTCCCTTCTCTCAATAAAAAATTCCCGAGTCTCTCGTCCTTTCTCCGTTTGTTCTTACTTCGTCGTACCTTGTCCCCGTCGTCCCCGTTAAAAGAGAAACACTCGCACGTTATCCTATCTCAAGATAAAAAAAAATAAAGATAAAAATTATATGGAAGAGATTCGTTCTTCCTAGAGTCGTCGAAAATTTTTTATCGGAAAAAAAATTATGTGGAACATTTCCCAGTGGTCGGAATTACACGGTGATCAAATATAAGAGAGTGGTGTGACCGAAACGGACACGATGATTTTTATAGTGGTTCTAACTAGTTGACTTACGTCCAGTGTCACCAACGATGTGTTTTCCACTATATCAATAATGAGTGCAAAATACCCTTGCACGAGGCTTACAAAATCTCTCACAGTAGAGGATTGCTCCTCGTTCAACAGTTAGTTATTACATAGGAGATGATTGCTCTCACATAGATGATGGCCGTTCACAAAGGCGAGGATTATTTCACTCCTTCGATCAATCCACATAATTCGGCCCATGTAGTATATTTTCAATGTTTGTAACGCATTCCCTGGACACGAGGTCACGACATGTTATGATTGTGCCCGATCACCCTTGGAGCATGGTGTGATGATTTCTAGAGGAATCCGAAGTCCGACTCGAGCACCTCAAGCAATGCAGCTTGGTCAGTTTCATTGCCCATCCACGTACATAGTTGCTACATTCTTTAAAATCTGGTGGTTTGAGCAAATACTATCTGGATCTTAACTGGCTTCTGTAAGAATAAGTTTCTCCTTTCGTGTCTAGGTTAACCTCCAATTTAATCTTTCTTTATGATCTAAAGTTGTTAGATGGTTATCCCCTAGAATTTGGATGAATGTCACTAATCAAGATGAAATAGTGAATACAGAAGGTGATACTTAGCCGGCCTTTTAGAACACAGATGGTACTTTCCGTACTTGTTTTTACGTACGTTTTCTCGCTCGAAGCACACGTTTCCTACTTGGGCGGTGTCCTCACCAGGGCTGTCACTTGTTGCAACTTTCGTTGCACAGCCACTCCCTGCGACTTTCTTTGCACAACAACCTGCTGCTACGATTTCCGTTGCACAGTCACACCACGACTTTAATTGCATGACAACCCGCTGCTACGACTTCCTTTGCACAACATCACGTTGCAACTTTCTTTACATAGCAAACCGCAGCGACTTCCTCCCTTGACAATCTGATGCCATATAGTTACAGAAGCTGGACAGTCACTCACTTTTTATGACCGTGGAGTCCCAACTCTTGTGTCATGGTCACTACACGTTGGTATGTCCACATCCAGCAATCCACACTACAAATCCTGTTAGAACATCTCCCCAAATCCTATCTTTAGAGTCATAATCAAATCCATCGACCCCAGCACGTCCAGCATCAGAAGCTTCACCAATACTACAACCATATGTAGCTCACGTTCCTTCGTGTGTGTGACTAATAAAGATCCTCGCTCACAAAATACAGTACAATGACTCTCTCTTTGTTTTTCGTTACAAGTATTTCTCACTAGGGTTTTCCACACATTTTTGTTATAACATTCCTGGTGATTAAATCGAATCAATATGATCGTGATTATTTAAATTCCCCTTGGATATAGGCTTGTAGAAGTTCCCGACTAAAATGAGCCATTTACCTTCTATAGATGAAAATAATTCAAAGTTCGAGAATTGTTCCTTAGTGGACCATTGCGTTCCATAGAAGGTTACGGAAGAATTTTTAGAACCTTCCATAGATAGGAAATTTTTTCAAAAATATGTTTCTTATTTTATTTATATGAAAATAAAATATCTAATTTCGACCATATTAATAAGAATAATTCATGTGGAATATTTTTTTTAATTACGTAACTAAATAATTATCTAACTATGAAAATATTTCTTGACCGAAGGTTCTCATCAAGAACAATTTTTGAAATGCTTCGCAAGCTTCTGCATTTGTAGAAGATCAGGCTTCTGTATGACTCATCATCCAAACCAGTACAACCACATAATGTTATAAAGGGATGCTTTTCAAATTGAAAATATTGAAGATACATATCAAAGAACAATGCAATGTATCTTCGACAATAAGCTTCATAAAAATTTAGAATGTTATATAGATAACCTTGTTGAAGCAAAGGCGGGACCACATTTGAAACATAAACAGGGTATTGAATGACGAAGTTGTTGGTGTTGGGTACGCAACGCATAGAGATGATTGTTTTGCTGTTCGTTAATGGAATTTTGGATGATTTTTTTTTTTAAGCACGAGCTAGGTAAGAAACGAAATCTAACTACGAGAGTTGTCTGCAAATATTTTTGAGAACGTTAAGGAATCCACCCATACTCGATTTTGTTGGGGCGCATTCTAGATTTTTTTTATTTTATTTCTTTTGTTTTGTTCGAAATTAGCAAAAATTAGATTTGTGGATGTGACAAACTCTACAAAAATAGAGTTCAAATGAGAGAGGCATGTAACATTGAAGTTTTTTGGTTTGCTCCAGACTGACCAGTTGACGCTCCTGCACGAGAAAAGTAGCATGGCTGCACCAGACAGATAGCCATATCTGATATCCTTTCGAATATTTCAAAGCTTTTTTTATTCAAAGTAAAAGTGCCGGTCAAGAAAATGGAAAAGAGGCACAAGAAGGAGTTAGTGGTACCGACCGTTTCTATACTTTTTTTCTCTTTGTTTTCGGGTAATGCTTTAGATGAATTTCGTGTTTTTCATCTACATATGATTCTCTGTTTTAGGATCACCGTATATAACTGGATTTTCGCATGCGTTTGATTTAATGTGTTTTGAATATTGTTCACTTATTGTATTATCGTGTTTAACGCGTACAATTGACTAATCAACAATTGCGATATTTCAATTAATCTAATTTGAGGATTGTACTTATTAGTTATGAAAATGCTTGTGAAAAAGGGTTCGAGTTTCTAAAACCACGGAAATACCGTTACCATTGCCGTTTCAAACAGTGAGACTCAATTTATAAAGAAGTCGTTTCAAATAGCGATTTTGTTATAATTTGTCTAAATCTCTGTTCCGGACAACGACTTTGAGAGACTTGGAAACTTTTTGGACAGGTGAAGGGCTTCCTACTGTTAAGGAAACGTCGCTGCTTGAAAAAACGACTTTCAAGAGAGTATCGCTGTCTCAAACAGCGACAACAACGATACTGATCCAGCAAAATTTTTTCAAGTATCCTAAAATCGTTGTTTGAAGGAACGTCTATTATTTGAAAGACGTTTCGAAAAACGACTTTCCTTAAGAAGATATTGTTTTAAACATTGACATTAGGCCTACCAGAAAATCAAAAAAATTGTCAAGTCTCCCAAAGTCGGTGCTTCAAATCACGAATTCTTTATAAATTGAGTGTCGTGGTATGAAACAACGACTTCGATATGGTTTTTAGGGAGTTTTGGAATCTCGAACTCTATTTTACAAAATGTTTTCGAGACTAACCGTGTAACCGTACAAACCACAGTCAATGTCAAAAAATGAGTTGTTTAATAGTAAGATAGGAATAAGTCATCTTAAGTAGCCACATTAAAGTTCGAACTTAATAAATTTAGTTTAATTCACATAAGAATATGGGGGAGTTCAAACTCGAAAAACGATTCATGTGAATTGTCCCAACAGCAACGACCCTGTTCCGTGCTCTTGAGATCTTCTACGAACAGGGTCGAAGCATTCATGTAATTAACAATTCAAAATTCACTATCATGAGGTAGTACGAACTGAAATCATGCTATGAATATTATCGCAGAGGTCAGACCACCATGTATAGAAGCATCTCAAAATCAGACTCAGCCGCTGAATTTTCAGAACACACCACATGCATAACATATTTACCGAACTAGTCGGATACCAACAAGTTCCGAACTTCTAGTATGATATTGCTTGAAAATCAATCACATAAATTTTTCTTGAACAGGAGATGTTCATCATCCAGAGTAATGGCTGATATTAAGCGAACATGAAAAACAGGTTAAAAGTCTGCTCACACGCCAACGCAGAGTGAACTAACCTTGTTTTCTCATGTCCCACCAGAGATGAAAACTTGATTAAATGCTGCATTGTTGGTACAATCGCTTGAATGAGGATGAGCCCAACTACCCCCTCTGTGTGTATTGATGAGTCAAGTCAAGAAGTGGGACCAGATTGAATTAAAATACGTTGATGGAACATGTCGGAAGTTATCTAAAAGTCGAAACCTGCAGGAATGGAATGGCACTAGCAATAGCAACTATAGATTCCCTAAAGTTCTGCTTTGTTATGTTCCCTTGTATGTCTTCGCTCTTCTCCACTTTGCAGGTGCAGGGATTGCCCAAGAGCAACGAAACAGATCGACCGCGTTGCTGCACTTCAGAAGCCGGATATCGGTTGACCCTAACCAGATTTTTAGCTCATGGAACGGCTCTGTCGACTTCTATCATTGGCGGAGCATCACTTGCAGCCGTCGTCACCCCCAGTTTGCGTCGGAACGGATCACGTCGGAAATATTTGGCCCGAAACACTCGCAGTGGTTCGAATGTATGGTAACCAGTAATGAAAAGATGAATCGAATTGATCAAGCTATACTAAATGATGTCTTACAATAGAAATGGAATGCTTATAGCCATAAAATAAATGAAAGATGGATGGCGCGGGTGGTGGTGACGTCATAGACTTGATGGCCGGCGTTGTAGACTTGCAGACAGAAAGGGCGGAAGCTGGTCGCAGGAGGCTTGTCGGACGAAATGTGGATGTAGGCCGAGGCAGAGATGACGGAACAAAGGCGGAATTTGATTGTCTTGGCTACGGTGGCTCGTCGAGATGATGGAGTGAGGGCGGAGCTTTGTTATCCTGACTACGGTTGCTCACCAGGATGATGGAGTGAAGGCGGAGCTTTATTGTCCTGGCTACGGTTGCTCACCAAGACGATGAAAGTGGAGACCAATAAACTCTTGCGAGTTCACTCAGGTCGAGGTCTGGACGCTTTTTTCCTAAAAACTAAGAGTGACGGTCAATGCAAAATATTCTATGTTTGATTGTCGTGTCTGATTGGGGAGGATCTCTTCTCCTTTTATACCGAATCTTGTTACGCCTATAGAGCTTGACACGTTCTCAAAGAATCTCTCCAAGTCGGGATTGTCTCAACTGACCTTCAGAAATCTCGGAATTAGTTTACTCCCTGCGGACACGACGTTATCTTCATTTTTCCCGAACTTGGGTCCGTGTAGACATGGACTGTAGACTTAGTACCAGTCCGTGTTTTCCTGCTAGACTAAATGGGCTATAACGCAGCTCTTTGTGGGCTAAGATCAATTTAGGCCGAAAATTAGCTTTCACGTCAACACCCTCACATCATCAAGTTAGAGCTTCAGGACTCGAGGCTCAACAGGTCATTCTTGCCGTACATTGGGAATCTGAGCTTCCTCCGGATAATAAACAAGACAAACAACGGCTTTACTGGTGAAATCCCGCCTGAAATTGGCAAGTTGCATCGGGTGATAGCATTGCGCCTTGATGACTATTAACTCTAATAAAGTAGAGTTATATGTCTCATTTACTAGCATAATTAGTGTTAGATATCTCATATTTATAGGCACATATAGTATGTTTCCATGTTATTTTCGTTTAGTCATGTAGCATGGGTACTTTCAGATTTTGTAGTTTTCAATGCAGGTGAAGGGGTCGATACGAAGCTTAAATCGTGTTTAAGAAGCTAGCTTGATGGAGGAAGGCAAAGAGAACCGGAATAAGTAGTTGCTAAAGGAAGCATTGGACAGGAACATTCGTGTAGATTCGTAGGGATTGTTGCAAATACAGTAGAGCCATGACATTCTTCACCGCATTATCCTTGTATAACTACTGCTCTGCCTCTGTCCCGGATCATGTCCTCCTTTTCTGCAGTTTACTAACTTTTGTGTTAGTATTACATGATGATTACTTAAAGTAGAAAAGCGTGAAAATGTCATATCTCTCGGCTCCGGTTTCATAAATATGCAAAATTATATCACGTAAAATCCTTGTTTTGTAAAACAGGTGAGGAATTTCCAAGTTGGGAAGGTCACATTTTCTAAGTTTATGGGGGTAAGCATAGGGTTACTCATTATCGATTGTTTAATTAATCGGCATCATCAGTTGATTGTGTGGTTGTGAGTTCAGCTAAACATCAATTCTATTATTAAAGTAGTTCGCGAATGTATGCGCGCCCTCCAGTCTAGTGCACGCGCGGCAGTTCGGACGACCCGAGAGTCCGGGTCCGCTCTCCCAAGGACCATCCGGTCGGCGTCGCGACTCGAGCGTCGGACGTTGCAGAAGGTACTTTGGTTAAGCCCTCCCTTAGTTCCTGAATGAGCCTGCGGGACCCGATTCAGGCGTTGGACCCAAACTCATGTTTGTTGATTTACACCAACATGCGGCAATAAACCTAAGTTGCCTAACGACATGCATACAAGCATAACCAATTATTGAGATAATAGAGGGCGGGGAAGGGCGGTGTCTGTGAGCCTATACACTTGGGCTCGCAGCCCGTTACAGGTGGATTAAAAATAATTCAGGGAGACCCGCACCTCCCCTTTGTACCGGAAGTGTAGGTCGGGACGGCTTTACTTCAGAATGACGGTTTTAGGCCGTGGTAGATCCAACCAAACGCGGTCTGTTACTTCGAACTTTGTTTTGTCGAACTCCCATGAGGCTCGGTCGATTTTCATGCAAATCAAACCAGAATGCGGTGGAGAAAATGGTGGAAATGGTCAGAAAATTCTAATTAAGACATGTTAAATAATTAGAAGTAACTAGATGAGTAAGAGTGATACTCAAGGGGCGTTGTGTGGCCCGTTGATGTTGAGCCTCCATGATGTTAGAGGGAATGTCCTTTGGTAGAGAGTTGTCAGTTGTTTTACATGTAAAACAAAGAGAATAATAGAAAGCAACGCCATTACTATCGATCAAATTTGAACGAAATTCAATCGAATGGGATTGGTAAGGCATGACTTACCGTTTGATGGAAGAGAATCGGGTCGACTTGTGATCTTTCGAGAATATCCCAAATAAATGACTAGAGAGGTCTCACGTCCGACCCGTTGATCTATACATGTTATGAATCCTACGAGAGTGAAGGAATATCGAAAGCAAAAAGTTCGAAACTTACGATTAAATAGACAAACATAAGAACCATTCGGCCAATCTTCGACCGTTTCCTTAGATTGCAGCAAATGAATGATTATAAAAAAATTCACAACTTTTTGTAAAATTTTCCAAAATTTGTGAAATTTTACCAGATGCTAGAAAACTTGAATCGCATCCATCATGTCACATTTTAGGAAAACATAACATGTGGTGTACTGCCGGTAAATCGATTAATGGGGCTGTTCAAACAGCTCATGTTCTAGTCGGAAAGCTTATAAGGGTGAGCTTGACCCCCGTTGACCGTGTGCTGAATGTTCTAACTCTAGGTTCTAATTTTGGTCCATTTAGAGTTTATATGAGCAAGTTATGCCTTCTAGTGCACAGACTACTCATTCTGCCGCTGTAAGACAAGAGGAAGAGGAGGACCATGTCTTCCTTGAATTGTTAGACCAAACAGATGTCACCGAATGTAAAAACTCAAAATCGAAAAGTTGTAGACTACTTAAATATGGTTCTGTAGGCACCAATTGCATAAAATTCTAATGAGTGGTGTGAAAAATACGAAATTTTTCTTTACAGCAGTAGTTGTCTGCTGCAGGGTCAATGGCGTTTTTGCTTCCACTGCACTCCACTAATGATTTAACTAGATTTTATTGCTTGAATGAAAATTTTTAAAACATGAAAGATTTAGATCACTAAAAGAGGTATCTGATGCAATAAGTTTCAGGTGAAATGGAGCCTTGGTGTTAAAGTTGTGTCCAGAAAACCGAGTCAGCCTTCCTGCTCGTGTGCAGACTGAGGCTGACTCAAATCCCCAACTTTCAATGGAACGAAGAGGCCTCAAATGAAGAATTTTAAAGCATGAAAGTTTTAGATAACTAAAAAGAGATGTGATACCAAGTGGTTCAGGCAGATTCGAGCTGTACAGACAAAGTTATGTCCAACGGAATGCAACTTCCGCCTCGCGGATGCACGAAACAAGTCAGTTTTACTCGTCGATATTCAAGGACGAAAAACGTCTGATAAAGACGTTTGTTTGGGAAAGTGATCGACATGAAAGTTATTCGTCATTAAGCAAGGAATCCAAAGAGCTAAAATCAGCTCAATCCATGCACTGAGCAAATAGTTATGTATAAAAACGCGAAGCAATAACAGTAGCGACGGGCCTAGTAGACTTCAGCATGCATCCATCCAAAGAATCGGCCATAACTCAGGCTATACATGTTCAATTTCAACGTACAAACTATTCACACAACCCGGGGAGAGAAAGGAAGAGGATAGACCTAAGGTCGGTTCCGTCGATGGACGGAAGAGCAGCGCCTTCGAGAGTGGGCTGCCGACACTGTACTCCTCGTCCCGATGATAGAACAGGTTGTTGATGTGGTAAATGGTGAAGATCGTCGCTGGTACGGATTGGGGAAACAAGAGGGCGATGTTTTGACCTTCGTAAGTCAGGGAGAATGCCTCTATTTGATCCCCGCGCCTGCACATGTAGATAGGTTCATTAGATTAAGAGATGACCTCCCGCGAAGCCAGGGGGGCTGTGGGAGGCAATAGCTGAGCCTTCCTTGTCTTTGGACGAGGGGAGGGAGCCAGATTCTGGACGCAATGGGGGGAGAGGAGGCGAGCGCGGCCATCGGAGACGCGAGAGAGGATGTCGGAGGCATTCCGACGCGGACACCACCCGGTCTAGCTGCGGCTGGTCATGAGCCCTGGAGACCTGGCATTGAGCTGGCTGGATAGAGGACATCGGCCTGGAGGGGGGATGAACTCTGGCTGGTCCGGTTGGTTAGAAGGGGGGCGGTTTTCATGGATTCTGGAGCTCACCTTGATCGCGAAAGTCGCCGGGAGGTGAGTTCATGGTATGAAGGGAAGAAGTCGAGCATGAGCTTGTAAGAGGGGATCGCCAAGGGAAGTTCGAAGGGACGGAGATGGAGGAGCTGGCCGTGAGTGTCTGATGATAGAGTATACTAAACAAAAGGATCCCAAAGAGAGAATCAGAAATGGCCAAGATGGAGATGAAAAAGAATTCGAATAAGGAGATGCCGAAGGAGGAGAAGAAGTCCCCTGCCACCGGAGTATGCAGGAGGGGCCCGAGAATTAAAAAATATGGCTAGGTTGTGAAGGTTGAAGGAGAAGTAGGGGGAGGCAGGAAAACAATAGCTGTGAAGTTCCCAAGGCCTGCGACATCGATGGTCTCTAGCCTCAATTTGGTTTTGAGTAATTGCGTCATGGTAAAGGGGTTCGGCTATCCACTACTACTTTAAACGAAGTGATCTTTGGGTGGAATATATTCGCCTTTAAAATGAGTGTTCATGTTCACGTACGTTGGACTCGTCAACATGGTTGTTCAAATATTACTTGATAGCTTCTTGCCGTGGGTCAATAAAATGAATGCATTGGACCGTTTAGACGTGACGAATCCATCGAATATCCTCACTAAGGTAATCCGCAATTTGGGAGATCTACAGCGAACAGATGCGAAAATTTTTTTGTGGGAATAATAGATAATCTAAAAGAGAATATTCATTTGGAATATTGTCAATCCTAGCTTATCTTATTTGTGTTAATCAGACGAATTTCTTACCAAAAGAAATGATAAGATCATATTTTCTCATTTTTTGGAGTGATATATTTCTCACGCGTGTAACAAACACAGTGGATTTTTTCGGGTGTATAAAAATCGTGCTCAATCTAATGTACATGAGGGAAGGTGCCGGCCTCCCGAAAATCAAATCCACCTATAACGGGTCGCGAGCCTAGGCGCATAGGCTCATGGTCACCATCCTTCCCCGCCTACTTTGATCTAAATAATTGTTTGTGATTGAGCTTGTGATCATTTTATACGAGTTCGGGTCCAACGCCCGAATCATGCCTAATGCCCGTAATCAGAAACTCTTTTCAAACCGGTTCCAAAGCTCATCATTTTTTCATAACGACGCCACCTTTTCGTATGTGAGAATCTACGAGTTAGTAGTATGAATTCCCGAACCTGGTTTTTCAGAATTTATACCATATTTTAAAATAAAGTCAGTGGCGACTCAACACTAACTTATCTAGGTTAAGCAAGCGGCACACATTTTTCCACGGAGGCACGAGTGATGATGCACATCTACGCATCGTAGTCCTTCTTCCGAGGAGATCTCGAGAGATCCAGACGTTGAAGCATCCCCAAAATTTTCAGAAATTAATTAGACTGAAAGATGGTCGTGTACATGTGTATATCAACCGTTGAAGTTTGTAGTTAGCTCTTCCTTGGTATGACAAACAGAACACAAATGGTGCTGGACTTTCTATGTGTTGCAGTCCCATTCTGAATGTGATGCCGACAATTTCACCAATAGATCGTCACCAAACTTGATGGGCGACACGAGCTGTTTCCGGTCATCTCGAATTTTCCAATGGACCATGCGCGTTTTGTCGCCCGTCGCCTCCAATTCTTTCATGATGAAATGGGGACAATCGAGCAAAGGACTCGAGCAAGCCTAATTAGGAAACAAGGGAGGATGCACAAGTTGTTATGCTTTTCCTATAAATTAGTTGATGTAGCGTTGTTTATGATGAATTTAGGTTTATCCGAGAGTGGTTGACCCTTTTCCTAATGTGTCATTCTCTCCCTGTAACCAGTCTCCGCTGCGATTTCCATTGTCTGGCCGCAGTTTCAGGCATGTTTTCAGGCAAACAAGCAGTTCATCAACTTTCACCTCGTTCACTTCACGTTCGCCTTCTCCCTCGGAAACACAGATGTGTTGATAGTCATTTCCAGCTACTGAGCCCATACTTCCACCGATGTAGCAGAGATTTTAGACATGGATGTTTCTGTCATGAACATGGATGACCACGCGAACTTGGTCACCAATTCTTACCCCTGCCGATGCTCCTTGAGGTCGCAAAAAGCCTTTCATATCTAACCGATGATCGAGATGAGGATAGAAGAGAAACATGATTTTGTTTTTGATTATTCGCAATGAAAAATGAATGTGGAGAGGAGACATAATTGGCCGAAATGTGAATTTCAAACATGAGCATCCTCACCACTATCAAAATCCAAAATTAAGTTCATCTCCTGCTAACTCCTCCTCTTCGTCTTCATCGTCCGACCACCAGGAATATTGATTATGCTTGTCCGGACTGTTATCCTCATCCTTGAGCTCTTCTTCGGCTTCTTTCATATCCTTCAAGAGAAGTTTTTCCAAATGTCAAGGAGCAACACCAGTTTAATGAATTTTAACAGCATCAAGATGATAGCCCCTCGAAATCTCATTAGAATTTCAGACATACCTCGGGAGAAGAGACAGCTAAGTCCCCACATATAACAACGGTCGCACGGCTCGGCGGGTTCGATTCGACCCGCTTGGCAAAGTCCTCTTTCACTCGAGTCAGCTTGATCCGCTTTAGTTCTGGCACGTTCTCGAGGCCCATGATTTTCCGTACTTTAGTGCAATCTCTCATGTCCAACTCCTGCAGTGTGTTCATCGTCCCTTCTTGAATCCAGAGCTTCTTCAAGTTCTCTAGCTTCCACAGCTTCAGCACCCGGAGGCTCGGAAATGCACCTTTCTTGAAAACCAAGCCTTCTCCAATGTAAGAATTTCCAAAGAGCCTCAACGTAACTAGATCTGATAACTCTTGAAGATATTCTATTGGGTCGAAGTTCATCTCGGACAAGGACAGAGTTAGAACTTGCAGGTTCTTGGGCAGACAGCTCAAGCTCTTCTTGTCCAATGACCCAAGCAAGTACATCTTTGAGATAGATTGCATCGATTTCATGTCCGCACCCAGGTTGAGATAGGAAGGCTGCCCGAACAGATCCCTTGATCGGAGCCGGAGCGACTCGAGCTTCGTCATGGTCGATATGGTCTTGATTAATTCTGGTATGACTGGTGCGGAACATGTCAGCCCTAGCTTCTTGAGCCCCTTGAGTTTCCTCAGCACAGTCAAGGACACGCCCTTCGCCCCTATGGAGAGTCCCCAAAGCGTCTGGAGGCTCCCCATGCAGCATTCTGCCTGATTGCACTTTTCGAAGGATCCCTCGTTCAGGTAAAGGTGTCGGAGGTATTTCAGGCCGAGGATCGAACTTGGCAGCTCGGTCACATTGGGGTACTTCAGATCAATTGTCTCGAGTCTAGAGAGTTTTGAGACCGACTCTGGCAGCAAGTCAAGGATCGTCCATCTCAGTCCGAGGTATCTCAAATTTGGCAGAAAATATCCAAACTGCTTCGGCAGCTTCGGCTTGTAAACGCCCTCGAGATCGAGCACCCTAAGCAAGACGCTGTCTCGATTTGCTGCCGGCAGCATTAACAGCCGGTCAACACATCCAAATACCTTCAGGTGATCAACCACGGCTTTCTTCTTATTCCATGCTTCACAAGGCGTCTTATTCTGAACTGTTTTCGTCGATAATCGGTTAATGATGTAAGCTGTTGTGTTCACAGCTTCGACCCACAATGAATTTGAAAGACCATTACCTTTGAGCATATTTCGAGCCATCTCAACAATAGTCATATTCTTCCTTTCAGCAACGCCATTCTGCTTAGGTGAGTATTTCACAGTAAGCTGTCGTTGTATGCCTTACTGCTTGCAATAATCTAGAAACGACTTGTAAATTTATTCTCCTCCACAATATGTATTCAAAGTCTTTAATTGATATCCACTTTGCTTATCTGCATTGGCTTTGAAACTCAAAAAAAGTAATTCCTCCGATTTCTTTTTAAGAAAGTATACCCATATCAAACGAGTGTAATCATCAACAAATAAGAGAAAGTATCTCCTGTTATCGATCGTTGGAGTTTGGGTTGGACCACAGATGTCAACATGCATCAACTCAAGAGGGGCTTTAGCTCTCCAAGAGGTATTGGGAAAAGGAAGACGATGTTGCTTCCCATACACACATCCTTCACAGATGCATGTTGCTGTTGGCTGGATGTTTGGAAGACGTATGACCATATTCCTCTCTCTTAATAACGTTAGGCCTTTGTGATTTAAATGTTCATATCGCAAATGCCATAACTGAGCTTCATCAGCAACTTCACTCTTCAATGCAACATTCAAGGACGAATTCATCATCAGTAGAAACAAGTTATTCGTCGATATGTTCACTACAGCGATCCTCTTCTCATTTTTGTCAACGATCTCACATTGACCATCAACAAAGGTAACCTTATAACCTCTTGTCGCTGGTGGATCCCGTTTTCGGTTCCATTGAAAATGAATATCCTCCCTTGACGATAAGGCTATGGATTTTGAAAACGTATCGGAGTCGCCACTAACTTATTTTAAGTTCAAGTTAGAAAAAACTATAGAAATTCGTTAAAGTTCGGGAAATAGGGATTACTAAACAGCATGCATCACAAAGAAAAGGGAGGCTTTTCTTGTGTGTTTCTGATATTCAATTTTTATTTGAGCTCGGTTTTTAGAAAAAGAGAAATTGTTTGATATATAAAAAAATGATATCGAGCTCATTAATGCTTAAAATGTCTACGTGAATCATTTTTTAGGAGAATATTTCCTGAAAGTTCATTTTGGGCAAAAATGCAAATAACTATAGATTTATTAATGCCTTTAACAGTTTCTAAGACAAAAAATAAATTCAAGTGAGAACCGAGTGTTGTACCATTGCTCGCTCTATAGCGTTTATACCACACGGTGCCATTTTATAATAGGTTTACGGCGAACCTGGCAAGTCGTTGATGCCGTAACGTTGGTGAGTGCGAAGCCATTTTCAGAGGGTCTTGATATTCGAGAATCCAAAATAAACCGTTGAATATTTCGTTGTCTTGAGTGCGTCGAATGGGGTGCGTGCCTTAGTTGTCCGCAAGGCACGCCCCCGAAATGCCTACATAAATACCGAATAAACGAAGTAAACTGTTCGAATAGAGACTTTTGAGATACGAAGAATCAAGAAAATTATTCCCAATAGCTTCAAAATCATAGACCTAAACAATGTTATTTAATAAAATGTGAATTGCAATATTAACATCCCATTCTTTTAACGACACGCGTCCAAAGCTCGAAAAATTTTTCAATACACACTATCACGGGTTTACAGTTTTAATGTCAATGTTCAAATAATAAAAAAAGATAGGATTTATTAAAAAAAACCCACGTGGGAACAAACATATTGAAATTAAAAAAAAAAAAAACTACAGGAGAGGAACGCTTACCTTCGGTGGACGAAGACGGCAAAAGATGTCCAGGTTCAAGCGGGGATTTATCAACGCCCACAGAGGAGATTGACGTCGTTGAGGAGAAACATCGTGGCTGAGAAGTCTTGGCGGAAGAAGAAGGAGAATTGGTGGATGGAGATGGGGCGGATCATGTATCGTGTGAGTCAAGCTCGGGCTGGACGCACTGTGGTTTCGGCCCTGACGAGATCGTCGGCGGCCGGGATTCGACCTAGATGTGAAAGACAGTACAGCTTGGAACCAGGCAAAAGGAGAGGGCGTGTCATTGTGGGCCACCACCCTTGAAGCCTGGGTCGCTGAGTCAGGTGCTTCCAGTGGCTGGATGCTGAGACTGGGGCCGCCTGAGCTGGGCGAGTATTTTGGCGGAGGATGCCCGTGAGGAAGGTGCCGGCGAGGCTCTGGTGTAATATGGAGAGCCAGAGATATGGGTTGACACGAGGTGATTTGCCTAAAGAGTACTATTCCAGTTCGGGAATGCAGTAGGTCGCTGGGATCTGCCATCCAGATGAACCAGACAGAACCGTCCCCATCCAGATGAGAGCTTGCAGAGATGACCATGATGACTGGTTGTTCGATCATGGAGTGCATCAGGAGTTCAAGGACACTGTTTCGGGGATTAATTGAGCTAATGGGGGCCACACTGTCTCCATCCGTTCATCCAGAGAACTTGGGGATGCTCAGATTGAACTCGCATCTGCTGGTGCTGTTAAACAACGGATTCCCCCTGGATTAGAAGCTAGAGTCGGCAACGCGGAACTTGCTGATTCAAGCAGAAGAAACTGATCTGGTGGACCATCAAGCATTTCGGGGAATTTGTGCGGATGTGACAGGCTACTCAAGTGCTGGGATTGAAATTTGTTGCTAACGCCGTTATCACAGGAAAAGAGCAAGATTTCTCTGTCAAAGTAATGGATTCTGCCAGTTTAAACGAGACGTCCGCTTGTCTCTCCCCCAACTAATTTCGAGTTCTCGTCATCTTCTCCAATATTGCCCGGCGCTCTTCCTTCCTCCATACCATTTTATTCAACTCAAAGAAATTATTACCGACCAAGACTTGATGGTTTGGCCGATCACTCCAACATTTGACCCAATCCCGTTGATTAACAGAAACATGTTTGTTTCCTTTGAATTGGGATTCTTCCTCTCGTAACCCAATTCTTCTGAAGTTCACTTTTGTTTAACTGCCGTATTTGCTTGGGAAGACTTTTTAATGTTTCGGTATTCTTCATTGATCGGATTATCTCTCTATCAGGGCCTTCTTGTCCTCTGTGACAGGCCTGTGCCAGCCCCATGCATCCCTGCAGGGCACGAGCTGACCATGGAGGCGGAAAAAGTTCACACGAGCCATAATGGGGAGGGCATCACTATGAAGATCACAACTTTTGAAGGTAACTTCGCTCAAAATCCTGGTTGCCGATCATGAGTGTAATACCTCAAATAATCTTCCCAGAATGTCTAGTCCCTTTAACCGCATCACTCACATATGTAGAGATATCCTTATCGTTCTGGCCCTTCAATTCTTTTGCATCTTCCATGGCAGTCACCCTAATAGTTTCAATTCTGTCTTGCATCTTCTCTAAGGGTGAGACTTCAGGAGACGTCATTCTTTCACACTCTTCGAGCTTCTCCATCTCACTTCCTCCAAATTTACATTTGGAATCTGCATCCCGTGTGAAACAATTCGGATTTTCGTTTGGCTAATATACCAACTGGTCAAAGTACCAAAGCGAGAACCACAATGGAGCGGAAGTATAAAATTTCAAATAACAACAGCACTCTGGAAAAATTTAACAGAAGAAATCTTTACTAACAATGTCATCACAGAAAATAGTCAAAGTTTCATGATGGCTTGAATCATCTTACAGAAAATACAATCACTTATTTTTCCAGAGGTAAGTAACGGGAAGTTACATTTGGTTTCGGACTTGGAGTTTGTTTAAAAGAGGACGAGCCATCTGCAAAGGAGCATATGCTGGGAGCATAAGTAGACACATCACTTCTCAACCCACTAATCTCACCCTCAAGTGGGCCAACTCTTTCCTTCATCTTGTCAATCTCACGCGTTACCTTCATCCCTAAGACTGACACAAGTCCCCATGAGTTCCGGAACCTTGCTTTTGAGCAGAACTTCACGAACAGCAGATTGAAGTATAGGCTATCAGCCTCGGCCTCGCAGAACTCGAATTTGTTACATCTGCCTTGAAGCTCCAATCCCGAAATTTCTTCTTTTATCATGGATTCTTTGACTACTCTACGGGATGTTTCAGCCTCCCACTGCTGCTTCTCGTTAACTTGGAGAAGAACCTTGATTTTGCCATCACGTTTTACCTGTTCATCGAGAAAGTAAACCACCACAGGACACTTGATCTACAAGCTTGGTGATGAGGACAAGCGTGTTATTGAGAGTTTCGAGAAAGATGCTACTGAGACAAATAATGTTCTTTCAATTATACCAGCGTGCTTGACAAGCTTAAGGCTGAGAACGTGCGTGGTATCACCATCGATATTGCCCTATGGAAATTCGAGACCACCGAGTACTACTGCATAGTCATCGATGCTCCCGGACATCGCAATTTTATCAAGAACATGAACACGGGAACTTCCCACTGGTCATTTCGAGGCTGGTATCTCTAAGGATGGACAGACACGTGAGCATGCACTTTTGGCTTTCACCCTTGAAGTTAGGCAAACGATTCGCTGCTGCAACAAGATGAACACATCTAGGTTCAAAGGAGCCCAAGAGATCAGTCAAACCTCTCCCCTTCAAGACGTCTACAAGATTGAAGGTATTGGAACTGTCCCCGTCGGCCCGGTTAAGACTGGTATTCTCAAATCCAGAATAGTGATTACCTCTAGCCCATCTGGACCAACCACGAAGGCCAAACCTGTTGAGGTGCTTCCCTCCAAGCCCAAAATCATTTTTGTTTTCCCCCGACAAGATCTCACCAGGACGATCTCTCCCCTCTCCGACGGTTACATAACCCCCTGAATCCTTGGCCTCTGCAAGGGCGATTTCGATGACGTCCAGAGGAGATCCTGTCCCCTAATGGCCTGGTTTCCCCCAACTAAAACCAACTAGAAGCCAACTAGATCAGGGAAAGGAGGGGAACGAAATGGAGAATTAGAAAAGTTTCAAAGAAAACGGACGAACCAGATAGTTCACAAGGAGGGGAGGAGGAATAATAAAAGCAGGAAGGAAATTACCTGGAAAGAGGGGGGGAGCCTTCATTTTTGAGGAAAACGATCCTGAGGGCGGAGAGGATTCTCCTGAGAGCACACTTCTCTTCTAAAAAATCCCACAGCCCCTCCCCTTCAAGGCTTCAGTCTTCTTGCCTCGTCGGTGATCTCCATTACCGCAATCCTTCAACATCCCTGACCAAGGTATACGCTCTGAAGACGGCGATCCTCAAGCCTTCCGCAGCCGCGAATCAGCCTTGCACTAGTGAACCAGTCCTCCGCAGCCGTGAATCAGCATTCCAGCGGCGACGAATTAGCGAACCACAACCGCACTAGTCCTCCCCTGCGACCGACCCCTGTTCTTCCCGACCAACAGATGCAGTAGCGAACTAGCCCTGCAGCCGCACCCCTCAGTAGACCTCAGACGAACCAAGGTCTCTTCATCAGTAAACGCCCCTGATACAGTCTCTCAACCTTCCTGACTCAGCCGCTCCCAAAGTCAGCAAGCTCCACAGTCGCTCCTTTCTCTGATCGCACCCCCAAGTCATGAGACCTCAAACTAGCAGCCGCAGCAAGCCTGTCCCTCTGATGTCCTTGGCTTCCCGCAACGGCGATCGCGTCCTCCCCTGAAGCAGCGAACCAACAGCAGCAACACGTCTTCGCCTATCCTCACAACCGGTCCAACAATCGACGGGAGAGTGGCTCGACAACTTCAACGACCTCCCAAAATCCAGCAACCAGCCTTTGCGCCATGCTCAAAGACTCTAACCCCGATGGCAGCAAGCGTTCCAAAGTGACCTTCCCACTATCGACTCAGCAATTAGTGAGAGGCGACGCAGCAGACTTCCTCACCGACGAAGCTTCCCCTCTTCGAGCCCAGATCTGGTAACGGAAAGCCCACCTTCCCCGGGCGTCCCCAGAACTTAAAACGGCGGCCACGCTCTCTCCGGCGTCCTCAGGAGCAAGACCTTCACAGTCGCGGCGCCCCAAACGGGTTCCCCCTTGCTCTTTGATCGACGACAACTTCGGCAAGCTCCAACCCACTCGGATTCCACAACAGCTCCTCCCACGTCTGCAGCCTTCATCTCCGGCGACGCGTCCACCTTCCCCGGCGTCCTTGAGACTCGCAGCCGCACCCCAACACAAGGAAGGCCGCCAGTCGACGTCCCTGCAGCTCTCTCCTCTCCTGGACTCAGCCGCGGCAGACCCGTCCTCTTGGCGCCCCAAGCGATGGGGGTCTCACTTCCTCCGTCACGACGTCCAGCAAGGCAGCGACTAGGAGGCACTGGAAGCTTGCCCTCCCCAGCTCACGAGTGAAGCCCCAGGTCGAAGCTCGTCAAACCCCCCTTTTTTTCAATTGAACTTTCTTTTATTAAAGAGGGAAATCACGATGCTTCCCAGGGAAGTGATTCTCTTTTATTATTTATTATTATTTGTCCCAATTTTCATTTAAGAGTCACCCGCATTAAACTTAGTTCGTATGATTTTTACTGATTAAACGTCTTGATCCGTGTTTAAAGTAATTCGCTTGAATTAGTATAAGTTGCTAACTTCCATTATCTTTGTGTCTTGTTTTATATGAAAAACACGACGGAAGCTTGGACATCTCGAAGAACCACAATCCCACTCAACCGATTCATACGATAAGGCATGTCTTACTAATTCGATTTGAATTTTATTCAAATTTGATCGACACATGCCATCTTCATCTACTTTGCATGTAACACCGAGGAATTCACTATCAATGAATGCCATCCTCCGACGGCGCGGACGATCGAAATCAACGGGCTCACAACGCCCCGTAAGTATCGTTCTTACCTCATTAAGTCCTAATCATTGCTTTCGATTTAAATTAGGACTTTCTGACCACTTCTTTATTTTTGTTCACATGTACATCGAGTTATTAATCTCGGAAGGTCAACCCCACAATTTCGAAGATTAACTCGAAGGCGCGTGTATCAAACCGCGTGGATCTACCCCGGCCTAGAAAACCGTGGGCTTGAAGGCTTAAAGCGGCCCCAACCTCAATCAAAGGTACAAAGGGGAGGTGTGGGCCTCCCCGAATTTTCTTTGAGCCCACTTGTAACGGATTGCGGTCCCAAGTGTATAGGCCCGCAATCACCGCTCCTCCCCGCCCTTTTGATCTAAATACTTGCTTGTGATTGCACGCTTGTTTCGCATGTTCGTTTTAATCCAACCAACTTAAATTCGGGTCCAACGCCCGTTAAAACGTCGTAAGAGTCCGGCCTACTCTCGAATCGGGCCCAACACCCGTCAATCAAAAGTTAAATTTTTTGACAAATTGCCACCCTTTTCGCATGTTTTAGAATACAAAGGTTAGTAAATAGGAATCCCCGAACCCAAACTCTGATTTTTCCGACTTAAATCACACTATTTTTTAAACTAAGTCGGTGGCGACTCCGAACAAAGTTTTCCAAAGCTAAAACCAAACTACACCCATTTTTCGGAGCCATTTAGGATGAGGTGACGGCAAACCGAGCTGCTCCTTGAGCCCTCCCCAAAATTCGTGAGCGAGGTCTTAACGCAGCCTTTCGCCCGTCGCCTTCAAGGACTGGAGACGGTCGGCGAAACGCCCCGCAGATCCGTTCGGGAACCAAGGGAGGATTCAACCCGGTGCTCTTCCGCAGCGTCCGACGCTCGAGTCGCGACGCCGACCGGATTGGACCTCGGGGAGCGGGCCCAGATCCTCGTGTCGTCGGAGCCTCCGCGCCCGTGCTAGGTCGGAAGGCGCGCGTACAATGAGCGGCTTCTACGGGGATGTCGTGGGGCGACATTGGAGTTGGTGATTCCTCATTTTGGCATGGGCCTAGTCAGGAATGGATTTTAGGTTGGAACCACGTGAAACACGGGTGTCAACAGCAGCAGCTTCACGAGAGGAATCGACTTTGCTTTTCAATGGGAAGCAGCCACGACGACGACGATGACAGATGCTGGAATCAACTCTAGATTTGGGACAGCAACGACTCGAAAGGGCAACAATCAGATGGATATGTATCCATGAAAACAAAGTGTCGCGGAGAAATTGCTGTTTAAAAATAAAAAGAATCAAAAGTAGAGAAATTCGCCTAATTAAATGGAAGTAAAGGAAAGAATTTAGCGGATTGTCAGATAGCACAAGTCGCGGACGGAGTCGTCGAGCATCTTGGACGACGAAGCCTTTGTTTTTTTCGTATCTTCCCTCGGTGATTGTATGTGTGTCTCTTGTCTAAACATTCCCCTTTTTATAGTTTCTTTTGTCCTTATTTTTTGCAATGTAATATTATGTTTCCCCACTTTGATATGATTTTATTTGATTTTATTTCCATGGTGATTTTGGTATTTTTAGTGATTTTTGTTTTTTTTTTAAATTGGGTTATGACACCTCTCTTCATCATTTGTCCCACGCTTAAAAGATTCTAAGCAATGCTTGGAGAATAAAACACATCATTGATCCGCTTTTCTTCACCATTTGCTGCTCTCATAGCAACGATTCCCTTTCCTTCAATCTTCATCTTTTTGCTGTCTCCAAGTCTAACAGCCAGTTGTAGCTGTTGTCGTCACCACAAAGTTTTCCTTATATCCTGTCGCATGATTGCTACAACCACTATCAAAAAATCACATTTCATTCATATCTTGCATTGCATTAAAACAAGAATAGAATGCTTGCTTCGATTCTTCTTCTTTTGAAATTACCAAATTTTGAGAAACATGTTGTTGCGGCTGGTGCTGCTTGTCTTTAAAATAACAATCTCGTTCTGAAATATTTGAAAATCGGCTCTATTGTACTTGAAATAACAATCATTTGACTCATGTCCAGCTTTTCTACAATATAGCAACTACCTTCTGAATTTCAAGATCTACTCCAGGAATGGTCTTCTCTACTGCTGAACTAGCTTGTCGTATGTCATATGCCGTATCTCGAGAACGACCTCCACGTCCACGACCATAAACTCTCTGTTGTTGTTCACAGTACGCTCCTTCTGCTCTGACTTCTTCTGTAAAGCATTTATCATTTGAAAAGCTTGTTTAACGGGAGTTGATGACTTACTTACTCTTCTTTCTTGGACTTCAAGCGAACCCATTAACTCATACAAAAAAATTTCTCCCAGATTCTTCGTTTTCTCAACCACAGCAACAACGTGCTCAAACATCTGCGAGGCTTCTCAACACTTTCTCCATAACCTTCTTGTCGAAAACTTCATCACCGCAACACTTGATTTGATTAATGATTTCAACCACTCTCGAGAAGAAATCTTTCACCGTTTCGGACTACTTCATAGCCAAGTTGTCAAAATCCCTCCACAAGTCTTGAAGCTTGATGGAAATCACTTTCTACGAGCCTTAAAATTCTTTCTTTAGCACGCTCCATGCTTCTTTCGCCTCTTGAGACCATAAAGTCTCAGATAAGTCGCCATGCTTACGGATTGTTGCAAGATTCGCAACGCCATCGCATTCTTCATCACGTTTTCTTCTGCCTTCTTTTCTTGTTCTTCAGCACCTTCTTTCTCACTTGACAATTCGTCGTCTTCTTCAAATCCTTCATCAACGATTTTTCACGAATCTTTTGAGGGAAAGATAATCTCCATTTGCGAATTCCAATAATCATAGTGCTCTCCTTCAAAGATCGGGATTTGGCTGGGCGAGTAGGAAAAGAACATGCTGCAAGAAGGCGTAACCATGATCTGCTACGCTCTGATACAAAAATTTGTTGAGGTTGTTTGGAAAGTAGTGCTTTGCTGTATCACATGAAGGGGTTTGCGGAACTGCTGTGACACGGTGAAGTGTTTCTGGAAATAAGAAGTAAGGATATTTTGATAGGGTACTTTGGCTAACTACGGAGCCTTTTGCTTTTCTTACGATAATCTTTCTCTTATGCTCCTCTCTCCCCCTTTTCTCTCTTACATCATATGGAGATTGCTTCTCCTTTCATAATGTCCCAGGAATGTCTAGAGAAATCATTTACTCTACCATAACTCCTAATCGTTAACTTCACCCAACTACCAATGCATTAACACTACCCCACTAACACGCACTTAATGACACTAAATGATATTACAAATTAATGACATTTATAGGAATATTTCTTGATATTATGCGCCTTTAGGTCCACATTCTCCTTTGATTTCTGTCCTCTTAGTTGGGCCATTCTCATTCCCTCGTGTTTGGGCTTACATGTGGATGGCACTCCTGGAAAAGATCTAGGACAAGATACAATTTTTTTAACTAAATATAACTACCGTCAAACTTATAACATAAAAGACATTAGAAAATCCAACTGTTGTTGGGGAAAGAACAACCTCGTCCAATGCAGACCATTGTTTCCTTCACCCCTCCCCCCCGATATGTTATTATTGGGATGACTGTCGCTTGCAAGATGTTGTTTTGAGGTACGACGGCCTGCCGATTGAGTAGCCATCGACAAGAGCACAGGAACTGAAACAACTGTAAACAACTAGAGTGATTTGCTCCTATAAATTAATAGTTCCCAAGTTGTTGCTTCTTCAACCGACCGATCAGACAAAGAGAGTACAGTACTCGCCATGAATGCCGCCACCATATGCACCGTGATTGCTGTGACCATGTTTGCTTTCACTTCTCCTGGTGTCGTGGCTGATGTGGATCCCCAGATTGTCTTCATGATGTGCAACAAGGCCAACTTCCTGGACGACTCGCTCTTCGCTAAATCCTTGTCTAATTCCATGGACGGTTTGATGACGAACCTCGTCCCGTATGAAATTGGTAAGTACCCGTTTCTTATCAGATCAAGCGATACAGAAATATTCATGGAGGCGGACTGCAATCGAGGTTTTGGGCCCAAAGACTGTGGGGAGTGCTTCTCGTCCATCCAAAGCGACATCAATATGCATTGTAAGAACTCAATGGGCGTGCAGCTCCAGCACCGAGATTGTTGGTTAAGGTATGAACCGTACTCATTCGACGACATCGACAAAACGGAACGCTTAGTCTTCTTTTTACCTATTCCCCCGGAGGTGACCGCTGACAAGTCGGATCCAAAGACGTCGGAAATCTCTGGCACTACGAGCAACTGGTGCCCGGAGGTTCGTTTAATGTGTGGTTGCCGTATGAAAAGAAAAGAAAGGGAGAAGGCAGCGGACGAAAACCTTAAGCGCAAGCACTTACAGATGCCATCGATAAAAAAGAATACTTTGTCTTCTGTATATTCGATAGTCCGTTCGCAAAATGGAGATCATGTTCATGTCATGTGGTGTATGAACCCTAAGTCCATGCCTACATTTTTGGGTTTTACTTGTTCGGACTCTTTTTTATTGAATAAATCTCGTTATCTTGTCTTTTTAGACCGCTATCTTTATGTTTCCTTTCTCACGAAAGTTTCCAATCACATCAACCAACAAATGGAATTTGGGAAAATCCAACACACATATTGTAATTTATTAACCTCTTTACATGTAAGGAAAAGAATGATGCAATAAAAATCGTTAAATGTCTTCAATTATTATTAGCCGACCTGAATTATGACCCGCCCCAAAGTTTAGGGACATAGAATTTTCTAGATCTAGTGTTATTTAGGGTTTGTAAAGGGTTGTTGGGGTGATAAGGCTATTGTAATGCAGCTCTTGAATAATACAGAATACTCTCTACCCGTGGATGTAGGCTATCTTGGCCGAACCACGTAAAATTATGTGTTTGTGTTTCTCTAATTTAATTTTCGTCGTTGAATTGGCTGCGATCTATAACAAAAACATTATTTGGAAAGGCTAAACTATAATGCAGTTTGTATTTCGTGAACTTCATGGAATAAAAGATTTTGCACGGCACGATAGTTTTTAACCGATGATATCCAAATTTTCCTTTTGTTGAATCAAGGGAAAGGATTGTGGATGATGGAAACAGACTTCTAGATCTGCGATATTTTTAAATCAATGCATCTCTTCCTTGCCAGGAACAAAGGATCAAACCCATCGGTTTCTCTATCGAACAATCTACAAATCCTATTTGGGGTCCTACTCACAAAGCAACTTCAAAAGCCCCATGCCAAGTTTAGAATTTTCCTTCTACGAGTTTCATCATCACCATAGATACCTGGTTGTCGAACTTATTAACAAAGAATGGTGAGACCTGATCCATTTCCATGATCCACTTACCTCCTTGATTCCCTTCGGTCAATGCCGTCAAACTCTGATCGTTTCCGGAGGTTCGGAACGAGAATCGACGTTTGGGAAGATAATCATGTCCGTGATGATACTTTCTGGAAAAACGATCTGAATTGTAATTCATATAACTAAGTAGTCGACTGTCTTGTTGCTTCAACTGAAGAAATGGATGCGCGAACCCTACCTCATTGATTACGTTTCTTTCTTTCAGTCGTGAGATCGATCCCTGCGCATCCTTTAATCCAATCACATTCTGGAACCAACTTTTCCTTCTTTATTCAAGGCGACAGGCCTCATTCGCAAACATGGACTGGCTAGTCATCGAAAACAGCTCAGCTCCCAGCAGCAGTCCTCGCTGTTCCCAGGCGGATGAGATCGGCGGACCTCGTGCAGCCGAATACGTTGGCGTAGCAGGCAAACAAGTGCACGGTCACCTTCCACTTCAATAACTATAGTTAAAGAACAAGTTTGATGACATATTTATTCTGAGTAATTAATTGTTTTATTAAAAAAAGTAGATGGAATTTATATTTATAATATTTATAATAATCCCTCTGGAGGTATAATCGGTGGACCCTCCTCCTCCGTCCGTCCTGCCCGCCTCAGTCGACGCCCAACTCTTCCATCTCGCCACCCTCTTCCTCCTCTTCTTTGTATCATTTTGATCAGGCTGTTCGCCTTTGTTGCCTTATTCCCAATCTACTTTAAGATTGGGGCTTTCGAGGTGGGAATGATTAGAAAGACTGCCCCTTTTTTTTTGGCTCCCAAAGTGTCTTAAGGATTGGTGAAGTGGGGGGTGGGATTTTAGAGTGAATTGAGGAATTGGGTTTTTGGTTTTGAAGGGTGGGTGGATTGGGTTGTTGTCCTGGGGATTGGTGTGTCTTCTCTGGGATGTCTGCTGATGTTTTACTTGTGACTGGGTTTATTTGGCGTGCGGGTTGTCTGTCTTGGCTAAGTATGACAAGCGGTGGGATGGTAGAGAAACTCCTAAGATAGCTGGGAAAACGCCGGTCGAAGCTGCAGCTGCGATAGTCGAAGACTCTGGACCATCATGCTCTACAGAAGAACTGATCTCTGAAATTGCCCCCATGTTTGGTGATCATTTTTTAAAACTGTATATTTTATCCTCCTTATAGGCCCATTATCTTAGAACAATAGTTTGGGAAAAGCACCTGATTCTCTCCATTTCGTACCACAGAGCTTTTTGCAAACAAAGATTGGATTTTTCTTGAGGCCTAACTGCCATGTTTCAATGTGGACTTTTATCCGACCATGCATATTATTGGTGAGACATAGATTAGCACTACTCTGCATACAGGAGTTATGTTTCTTTGGAATTAATTTATTGCATACCTCTTTAAGTCTATTTGCATTTTGCATAGTATCACTTCCAGAGCCTAATTATTCCTCTTTTCTTTCTGCAGATGGTCGAAAATCAAGGCACTTCCAGGTGCAAACCGGCTTATTAAGCATCTTAGAAGAAATGGCGCACCCATGGCCTTAGCATCGAATTCTCCTCGGGAAGCATTGAAATGAAAATATCTTTTGATGAAGGTAAGCTTTTAATTCCCTCAAAATGTAATGGTGTTGACAAATATATTATTGAATCGAAAGAAGTAATAAACAATTATGCATGTTATATGACGGAAGCAGTCGTTTGCTGTCATCATTGGGGGAGATGAAGTTAGGGAGGGAAAGCCATGTCCCGAGATGTAAGGCAATTTGGGAGGAACTTTACATGGCATCAGTCTTTTATAGGTGAGATTTATGAAGGAAATTCCATTACGTCATGTAGATTCCTTGCAGCATCCAAGGGGCTCGAGTTGGAACCGTCGAAGACTATGGTGATAGAAGATTCCATGTGAGTGATCTAGCTTTTACTTGTTGTGAGTTAGAATAAGTCTGGAGTTGTTTATTGCGTTACATTACTTTGATTTTACTGGTATTTTGGAGTTGCGATGTTTGTCACGGTTTGTTCAATGTTGAGTTGCTTCTGATTTGGCCTTCTACATCGTTTCTGACTCATCTAAGGTGCTCTCGTGGTGGTTATATTGCGAAAATTTCGAGTCGGATCATTGATTGGTATCGGTGCTGATAAGCATGAAGCTTCAGCAATTTTTTTTTACTAATAAGCATGTAGCCTCTCCTCTTTTAGTGAAGTGAAGTTTCCTCAAAAATAAGTTTCAATTTATGTGCAAGCAATCTAAAATCCGAACTAAGCCTCTTTCAAGTCTACATTCTATTGAAATGCAACAAATCCAAGATGTGGTATTCGAAATTGAATGGCTGAGTTGAACCGTGCGAAATTACCGCCGTCAAATACGTCAGTCAGAGTCAGAGCATTAGAAACTAATCAAGATCGATTTGAAAAGAGGGAAGATGGATTCTGCAGCACATGAATTTTATGATACTGACATCTTAGAAGTCCAATGTCACGCCTAGTGATCATCTTGCAACTTATACGTATTCTGAACATGAAAATAATTTTGAACACATCCGTGATTTGTCGCTATTGCAGGAGTCCGATCGAAATGGCAATGGTAGAACGGTTCTTCTCTTTGGTCCGACGAAACTTGATGACTACGATCGCTGGCCTTTGACACAATGTGAATGCTCAAAGTTGACGACACTGTAGGAACAGAAAACAGAGCTGTAAGAAAACTAATCCCTTTATCAAACAATGTGCGGGACTGCAATTACGATAATTAGAGGCGGACATTGCAAAGATTTTCACTGATATGAAATTGAGTCTTTAAGTTGACGTTGGTGTTGCGGCTGGCTGACCGACAGGCGTTAGGACCAGCCAGGAGTACCAGCACTCTTTATGCTGCGATAATGGGCACTTTATCCGCTATCTCTTTCCTTGGAGACGCCGCTGTTCTGGATATGCATATCGTCAATATGACGGACAGCGAGACTAAATTTGTAGACGACTCTCTTTTCGATGTGTACTGGTCTTCATGCACGGGGCATTTTGAGGGCGAGAGCGCCGAGACTGAGTACCCATTTCTTATAAAATCACAAGAAATAGACTCATTCATGGAGGCAGATTGTAGTAGAGGTTTGCGAGCCGAAGAATGCAGGACTGCTTCTTCGCCATCGATTGGGCTGCATTGGTGTCGAGAGACGTAGTTAAGATGGTCCGGAGGATCGGTTGGAACCCATAATTGAATAGCAAAAGGATTGAGAGTGTGACAGTCTCGCACTTCCAATTCCTCTCATGAAAATCGAAACCCGCTGCTGTTCCTTGAGCTATTATTCTTCTAGCAGTAGCCGTGGCTGCTGCATGACTCCGAGGAGGACTTCTACGTGGTGGAGCTTCGCCTTGTGTGATCATCAACTACATACGACCTGAGGTGCATACATAGACTCCTCTGCATCTCTAATTAAGCAGTTTTTTACCCCTCTCAGGCGAACTTCTGGTCGCGCGGGACACTCCTGGAAAAGATCCACGACAAGATACAATTTTTTTAATTAAATCTTACTACTTATAACATAAAGGACATTAGAAATTCCAACTGATGTTTGAGGAAAGAATAACCTCGTCCAATGCAGACCATTGTTTCCTTCACCCCCCCCTATGTTATTATTGGGATGATCGTCGCTTGCAAGATGTTCTTAAAATCCTGCCGATTGAGTAGCCACCGATTGTCGCTTGCAAGAAGTACGACGGCCTGCCGATTGAGTAGCCACCGACAATAGCACATGAACAAAAACAACTGTAAACAACTAGAATGATTTGCTGCTATAAATTAAGAGTTCCGAAGTTGTTGCTTCTTCAACAGACTGATCAAACAAAGAGAGAACGCGCCATGACTACCGCCACCTTATGCACCGTGATTACAGTGACCGTGTTTGCTTTCGCTTCTCCTGGAGCCGTCGCTGATGTGGATCCCCAGATTGTCTCCTTGATGTGCAACAAGGCCAACTTCCTAGACGACTCACTCTTCGCTAAAGCCTTGTCTTTATGCATGGATGGTATCATGAGCGGTTTCGTCCCGTTTGGAACTAGTGAGTACCCGTTTCTTATCAAATCAGGCATTACAAACTTATTCATGGAGGCGTACTGCAGTCAAAGTTTTGGGCTCAAAAAATGTCTGGACTGCTTATCATCCTTGCAAAACACCATCAATATTTATTGTAAGACCTCAATGGGCGTGCAGCTCCAGCGCCGAGATTGTTGGTTAAGGTATGAATCGTACTCATTCGACGACTTCGATAAAAAACAACACTACGTCTTCTTTGCATAGTCGGCACGCAAAATGAAGATCAGGTTCATGTCATGTGGTGCCTAAGTCCATGTCTACTCTTTTGGGTTTTACTTGTTCGGACTCTTTTTGATTGAATAAAACTCGTAATCTTATCTTTTTGATCGTTGGCTTTATGTTTCCTTTCTCACGAAAGTTCCCAGCCACATCGACCAACAAATGGAATTTGGGAAAATCCAACACATGTATTGTAATTTTGTTGGATTGTTTTTGTAGACTAAGAGGGGATGAATTAGTGTTCATCACTTTTTTGCTCTTCCTCAGCGTATCTGGAAGCGTACTGTGTCACAACAAATCGTTACTCAAAAGTGAGGTCGGCTAACTGTAAGCGTTACGATTTTTATCATTAGATACTCGTATGGATGTAAGCTCGATCGTAAGGGACACAATAGTTGTTATAGTGGTTCGGTCTTAATCGACCTACGTCCACTTTCCACCGTAGAGGTGATTCCACTATATAAATATAATGAGTGCAAATGAACCTTTTGCACTGGGCTTTCGGTATCTCAACAAGTGAGATTTAAAATCCTTTATAAGAGGAGATCACTCCTAGGCAACGATCAGCTCCTCACACATTGGACGTCTTCTCGTTTTCAACAGAATGATGCGCACCCTCAGTAGTTGATTGCTCAAAGGATTTCCACATAACATGTTGTCGCTTAGGCGTAAGCCTATTTATCAAAGCACAAAGAAAACGTTGTGTTAGAGTATAAATCCTCACAAAATAATTCCTTACAGTGACATAATGACTTCTCTAAGAGCAGCCCATTTATTGTTTACAGTAGAAGAATGCTTCAGCACTTAATAGCTCAGTAGGGGATTTCCACACAGCTTTTATCTCTTCTCAAGATAAGCATGTAAGCACTCAGGAGACAACCATACGAAATTGGTTCTTCACACAGAGAAACCTGACTTCTCATACAGCGAAGTCGGAGTATTCGTCCTACACTCAGTTCGGACGTGCACGGTTACCACACCCGTGACTCACTCAACTGCACATCCAATGCTTAGGGTGGAATTTTCAGCTCCGGTGGCTCTCGCGCACCTGCTCTATTGTCCCTATGTATCAAGAGGTTGAGACTTCTGCACAACACCCCTGTGCTCGGGATAATCTCTTTCCACTTCGGCGGCATTCCCAATTCATGTTCTACCTTGCAGGCACGAGACTTTTGGCGTGCACTCGCAAGTGTGTGTCTAACTGTTCAAACTCCGTCAGTTCGAGACTTTCATATGAAAAGACATAACAAAACGCCTTCTTGTCGATGGGTTAACAACTGGTTACTGCAATCAGCACAGGTATTCACTTAGCTTCCCTTTGACGATTCGCTAGCCACTAGTTGAACGCACCGAGGACACATAGTCACTCTCACGATAACCAAGGTAGCACACAACCCTTGGCACTCCCAGACGCAGTTTGCAAGAGGTAAGAACCAAGTGATCACTTAGCACCTTCCGTTCTCCGTCGATCACACAGCTCCCCAGAGCTTCACACAAATCATGCAGGCTTTGGACAACCACACAGACGCATTGTTGAGTGTATGAATGTCGTATGGTTTTAATAGGGGATGAATCATGTGTTTTCTTTCCCGATTACCAGATTTCAACACGCTGTAATAAGGCTCAGCAGACAGCTGCTTAACGGTCATTATGACCAAGAAGGAAAGAAATATATGTCAACTTTCCAGATTCGTATGATTGTCATTAGCAAAGATTAATCAGGAATCACGATATTCCTTAACAGTCGTAGAGAGAAGATAGAAATATGCTACTATAATTAGATATTTTATTTTCGAATATCTACATTCATAGTTATCTGATCCCCACATGTAATTATCTTATTAGGATAATGTAATTTATCATAAATATGATAGTCACAGCAATTAAGCTGAAGTAATAATTATTTCATCGTTTTGATAATTGTAGCACAGTAATGCAGTACAGGTTCACTGTAGTGTAGCAACACACTTCTCAAGCGGTACAACAATGCATTTCTCATGTGCACGTCATCATCGAAACAAAGATCGACAAATTTACTAACCTCTTTGCATGTAAGGAAAATAATGATATGATTTTGGGCCACCTTTCTATTTTGATCTTATAATTTATTATTTTATCATCCACTTTTATTTTTGTATTTATTTTTGACAAATATTAAATAGTCAAATGAAACTTTCGAACATGCATCCTATAACATCGGGACTCCAACCTCTCGTTATCGCGTTAGTCCGCCTTCCCCTAGCAGCAGCACCATATCTAACCCATCGATCGACTTTTATCGAATTCGCACATTCTCGACACCATTGACAACTACCATCCCAATCGAGATCTGACAACCCACTTGATCCCGTCATCAAAATCTCAAACTAAAAAACATGACGAAGGCTCTAATATTATTCTTCATTTTTAATTTTTTTTCGAATAAATGATACTGGGTCTTATTTGGCTTTCATATTATAAAATCCAAATAATTACGAAAAAAACAAGAAGGATAACACGAATTCAATCTCAGTTTGTGGACATATTTAATGTTTGTATTGTGAAGGCCAAATTATCAATTATATCCCAAAGTTTGCTGTTTTTTCGATCTACCTTAAACTTTTGAAAATATCACCACATATCCTAACGTTTGGCCGTTATATCAATTTTAACCACCGTTAAACGAATGGGTTGACGTAATCCTACATGGAGTACATGTGGCAAGTAACGCCATCTCCCCATCGTTAATGTGCTGATTAGACATGACTTACCACCGACGTGGCATGGCTCAAACCATTTTGATATTTTCTGTGATTTTGGGAACCGAACTGAAACTGGACATAACATAATAACGACAACCTTAAACCAATAAACTGAAACCCTAATTAACGCTACTCCTTTTCCCTTCTCTATCACCGACCAACGATGGGGAAAATCCCGCCGTCGTTCTGATCGGCAATCGCCACTTTTTCCGTCCCCAAACCCTCTTCGGTACCTAAATCCGACCCCTTTCCGCCCAAGAAGCCCAATCTCGGTTCTCGCAAGAAAACGATGCCAAGTTCAAAACCCAATCTCCCCAAAATCCTACTCATTTGCCGGCCGTTAGATCCCAATAGGCGCACCTTGATTCACCTAGCCTCTCGGATGCAAAGCCCTCTTTGATTCCCTACTTGCTTCGCCCAAAAGTCCCAGACTTGAGCGCGATTTCTACAACTCCGTCCTCTAGTCGTATTCGTCCCTGTCCACGTTCCAGGACTCGTTTTCTTTCCTCAATCATATGGTCAAGACCTTTCCGTCGTTCACTCCAGACCACTCCACTTTCCACATCCTCCTGAAAAAGGCATGCAACTTGCCCGATAGCGGGGATCGTGAGGTTTCGCTGGCAGAAGTCCATAAGGTCCTCAACTTCATGGTCAACAACAATGTTATCCCCGGCAAGGCCACTGCCAATGTCGCAGTCAAGTCGCTGGTGTCGGTGGACTGGCTCGATTGTGCCGTTGAATTGATTTGGGGGAATTAATCTGGCTCGATTATGCTTCAATTTTTTCTTAAATTTATTATATTGGAAGATAACAAAAAATTCTCAATAAGAAAATTTTGGGCTAGAGTAGCGTCAAAAAGGTCTTTTTAATCAAATTTATTTCTTCATTGAATTTTTTTTACTAAAACAAATTTCCACGTACATTATAGGTGAATAAATAAATAGTAATAAAAAGAATGAAGCCGTCATGTCCTGTCAGCACTGTAACGGTGAACAGACGGCGTTACTTGTCACATATGCGTCACGTAGGATTCCGTCAACCCATTCGCTTAACGTGAATAAAAATTAATATAACGGTTAAACGTTAGGATGTACGATGATATTTTGAAAAATTTAGGAGAAATAAAAAAAATAGCAATTAGCCTATTGTAAAAGTAGATGGAATTTCCAATAATCCCCTAGGTTTGATCGGAATTGAATTCATAATTGATTTCTACAGTAAGCAACATGTTACATCAAGCTGTGCTAAAACTAATTGGCGGACCCCCCCGGTCTGTCGTGCCCGCCTCCAGTCGACGCTCCGCTCCACCAACTCGCCGCCCTCTTCCTCCTCTGCTTTGTATCTATTTGATCGGCCTGTTCGTCTTTGATGTCTTAGTCCCAATCTACTTCAATATTGGGGCTTTCGAGGTGGGAATGATTACAAAGACTGCCCTTTTTTTTTCGCCCCCAAAGTGGTCTGGATTATGAGGGTTGGTGAAGTGGGTAAGTGGGATTTTAGAATGTACTGTTGAATTGGGCTTTTCGTTTTGAAGGGTGGGTCGATTTGTTGAGGCTGGGGGGGGTAAGGTTCGTGTCTTCTCCGGGGTGTCTGCTCTTACTTGTGACTAGGTTTACTTGGCATGCGATTGTTTCTTTTCGGGGACATTGTGCTTTCGTCTGGTTCGAGTCGTGAGCAAGTGAATGTTGGGATGCTTTTTGTTGTCTGTTCGTGATGCTTACCTGGGATGATTGCTCGATTCCCTCCTTGCAGCCCAAATCAGGGTGGGCAGCGAGTCGCCGGGTACCTTCCGGATATGTTCGTTTGGGTCGAGCAAGTAACTCCATGTTCCCATGCGTAGGATCAGATTCCAAAGCCAAAACCTTTCTCCTGCAAAGTAGTTTTATGATCTTCCTTGGATTTTGTTGGTAGTAGGTCGCTTTCTTGATGCTTGTTGTAGCTAACGCGATTATTCCCTTGATATGAGAAATTCACCACCCATTATTGTTGCAGAACCTGCTTCACGATTCATGATACCACCTTCATGTGCTAATGTGCTATCAAATTTCAAGATGTTGATGCCACAACTGGTGAAAAGATTAGTTTCCACAGTTATCCTCGACTTAGACGGCACTCTTTTAAACACAGGTGTGGAAGCCTTCTCTTTTAAAAGATTCACATGTGAATGGTGCTTTTCTGTCTTGCGCTTCCCTGAGTGTGTTTCCTTGAGTTTCATCGGGCTGTTTGTGCAAGAACAATACCTTTCTGCCTCACTAGTTTGTTTATCTTAATCCAATTCATTTGTTCTGTTTTTGAACTGGCAGACACGATTATTGGCGAGGTATTAAAAGTATACTTGACTGAGTATGACAAGCTTGGGATGGTAGAGAAACTCCTAAGGTAGCTGGGAAAACGCCCGTCGAAGCTGCCGCTGTTATAGTCGAAGTCTATGGACTATCATGCTCTACAGAAGAATTGATCTCTAAAATTACCCACACGTTTGGTGATCAGTAATGAAAACTGTGTACTCTATCATCCTTCTAGGCCCATTATCTTAGAACAATAATTTGGGAAAAGCACCTGATGCTCTCCATTTTGCATCACAGATTTTTTTGCGAACATAAGATTGGATTTTTCTTGAGGCCTTACTGCCGTGTTTCCATGTGGACTTTTATCCGGCCATGCCTATTATTGGTGAGACAGAGATTAGCACTACTCTGCAAAGAATTAACACATGAGTTATGTCTCTTTGGAATTAATGTATTGCATACCTCTTTAAGTCTAGTTGTTGTTTCATAGTATAACTTCCAGAGCCTAATCATTCCTCTTTTCTTTTGGCAGATGGTCGAAAATCAAGGCACTTCCGAGCTATTAGCTTGCACTTCTGACAGAGCATCCTTTCATCAAGGAACCGAGCTATTGGTGGTCCTGTCTGGAGTGCCTGGATGTCTACTTTAGGCGTTCCGTGTCTTGGCTTGCCCCCTTTCTCCTATGGCCTTTCAACCTGCTGAGTTCTGTTAAGAATGTCCCCTTCCACAACTCCAGAGTGGGATTCGCCGGTGTGACCGTTTCTCTCCTGTCATAAATTTGCCCCTTGTTGGACAGATGAGTCATTAAACTCTAGATGTCGTTTGGGGCGCTCCAAAGTACGGAGGTGTTGTTCAGGTGCTCTGTCTCGGCCATGAGGGCCACCTCTTCCTCCTTGGTAACTGGCCTGCGTTCCGCGCTAGGGGTGAAAATGAGCCGAGCCGCTCGCGAGCTAGCTCGGTCAAAGCTCGAGCCGGTTCGTTCCGGCTCGTTAACGAAACGAGCCGAGCTCGAGCCGAAAGCTAACAGCTCGAAGGCTCGCGAGCCTAATATTATATAATAAATTTTAATAATTTATTAATAAAAAAATAATAAAATTACCTAAAAAACTTTTTCCTTCCCCCTCCCCACACTCTGTGGTAAAAGCAAACCCTAAAGAAAAAACCTCTCTCTCCCTCTCCTTTTGGCGTGGCGATCTCCTCTCTTCATTAGATAAATGGAAAATCATCGGCCTTTTCATACTTTGTGTCTCGCGAGGATCGGCCGGAGCGAGCGTCAAAAAGTACCGAAGAGGAGCTGGCCGAATTTTACGCCCGCGGGTAAGCGACAGAAAGAAGTGAAGGCGTCAAAGTCAAGGTACGCTTCTCATCCCTTTACCTTCTCATATTGTGTTTGGGCATGATGATTATAAGCACACGTGAATAGGAAGATCCGATGCCCTCTCATCGCTTGTTGGTTCATGATGATTTTCTATTCTGTGTTTTCCAAATAATTTTCTTTTTTGAAAAAAAAATTGGGTTTCGTGATTTTAAATTATCTATGCAAATGATTTGAATGATGAGACTTTTTCAAATATTAGTTATCCCTAGCTGATGCATCAAGTGCTGAATATTGTTCTCCGACAAATCCTTTTTAACAAAACGTTAATGCTCACTTTTCATCTGTCAAATGTACGATAAATTGGGTCAGTTTGACTCTTATGATGATGAATTTTAAAATTTTCGTTCTTTCGAGATTTTCGCCATGCGGAAAAATATTGGAAACCTGAACTGAAGAGGCATGGCTTGATAATGTTCTTGTTCTAAACAACGCCTAAACTTTTCAAATTCTTAAGCATGTATTAATTTTTTTATTATATGTTATCCATGAATTATTTTTATGCGATGAATAGTTTTATGCCGGTTATATATCTAGTGCAGAGGATCTCATATCCTTTGTGTTGGGGTCTGGACTTCTGTTGGTATTTGTGTTGGATTCATTTGGTCTCACATCTTCTCTTTGTTTGCTCTGTCAGCCGGAAACAAATATGTCAACGGATTATACGTCTTCTACACCAACCGTAGGGAGTGGTGTTGCTGAAAGTAACGAGTTGGGGAAGGAGCTTCAAATCCAAATCGGGGCATTGGAAAGGATAGAGCTAAATTCGGCTGGTGAAACTGATAATACAACAAAGAAGGATGCACTAGAAGATGAGAACTTCAAAGCAAATAAAAGGAAGAGAATTTCAGTGGTTTGGGATGATTTTGAAGAAATTTTGGAGAATGGAGAGAATAAAGCTAAATGCTCTCATTGCCGCCATCTCTTAACAATTCTTAAATCGGGGAGTACATCTCACTTAGAGAGGCATAGAGATAATTGTTTGAAGAGGAAGATGAACTCGAAAGAAGATGAAAGACAAACGCGCTTGAATTTTCCGTCAATCGATGGAGCTACACTTCTAGTTCCCACGTTGCATTCCGGGAAGTTTGACATGGAACAAATGCGGAAGGCAGCTGCACATTGGATTATGATGCATGAACATCCATTTTCCATTTTGGATGAACAGGGATTTAATATGATGATGAAGTTAGGGATGCCCGAATGGAAAAAGATTGGTAGAGTTACAGGCAAGACGGATTATATGAAACTGTATGAGATTGAAAAGAGGAAGTTGAAGAAGAATCTGGAAAGTGTTAGCAAAATCAATTTGACAACTGATTGTTGGAAATCAAAGAACCAAAAGATAGAGTATATGGTTGTTACAGGGCATTGGATTGACCAATCTTGGAAGTTGCACAAGAGGGTCTTGAGTTTCTTTTACATTCCACCCCCGAGAACAGGTATTCTGATTTCCGATGCAATTTTTAAATGCATGAAAGATTGGGCTATTGAGAACAAGGTTTATTCTGTTACTGTTGATAATGCATCTAGTAATGATGTTGCTATCAAGTATTTGAAGGAGACGATTCAAGTCTCAAGGAAGTTATTGGGTGGAGGAAAGTTATTTCATGTTCGATGTTGTGCACATGTTCTGAATCTTTGTTCAGGATGGATTGGATGAAATTAAAGACATCATCTAAGTAGTGAGGCAATGTGTGGAATACGTGAATCGTTCCGATGATAGGCTGATAAAATTTGTTGAGTGTGTACAACAACTACAATTGAAAGAAAGGAGATTGGTTCGTGATTGCAAAACTCGATGGAACTCAACTTTCGAAATGGTTAGTTGTGCCTTAAAATTCAAGGATGCTTTTAGAATGCTCTATCAACACGATTCATTATTTGATTGTTGCCCTTTGGATGAACATTGGGATAAAGCTCACAAGATTTGTTCGTTGTTGGAGTCATTTTGGACAGCTACACATATTATTTCAGGCAGTGAGTATACTACTTCGAATTTATATCTTCAAGAAGTTCAGAAGGTAAAATCGGCCTTAGATATTGCTGCTGAACATTCAGATGAATTTATTAAGGCATTAGCATGTAAGATGAAGCTCAAGTTTGACAAATATTGGGGCGAATGCAACTTATTGATGGCTGTTGCTGCGGTGCTCGACCCAAGTCAAAAAATGATGGCAGTTGATTTCTGTTTTCCAAAGCTTTATTCTGACAGAGATGTTTCAAAGAATAAAGATTTGGTTGAAAAAACAATTGAAGGCCTTTATGAAGAATATGTTACAGAGCATTCGAAGGCATCTTCTGACTATTCGAATTATGAGAGTTTGGGTTCTTCTAGCAGTGTTGGCATGCAAGCAAGTATTACTCAAAACTGGGATGATTTTGAATCATATTGTGAAAAACTTGAGACTTCAGGGCCAAGAAAATCTGAATTGGCTGAATATTTGGAAAAAAGTCGTCTTAAAAAGAGTGAAATTGGCAAAGACTTTTCTTGTTTGGATTGGTGGAAGATGAATCGGGTACATTACCCAATTTTGTCAAGAATGGCAGCTGATATTTTAGCCATCCCAATAAGCTCAGTGGCTTTTGAAGCTACATTCAGTGCTGGAACGAGGGTAATTGATGCTTAACGAGGGTAGAAGCATTACTTTGTGGAGGAGATTGGCTTCGACATTTACATGGGATGAAAAAAATTGAAAAGGTAAGTTTTTTTCATTTAAAGTTTTTTCAATTTATGAAATATATTATTTATTAAACATGTTACTAATCCAAGCTTTTTATTTCTCTTTTTTGTTTCTTTTACAGAAAGGGAAAACATACCAAGAGATATTTATTCAAGTACCTAATTCAACTTCTTGAAGTAAGCTAAATATCGTTACATACTTTATAAAATTTTAAGATATTTATTGTCTTATTATTGTTATGGTGATTGTAATACTCTTTATAATATTTTATATGCAGGTGATGATGCTTGTGATATTATTATGATTGGTAATGAAGTTATATCGTGAAGATGTTTTAAGAGTATGATTCTTGTGGTTTGTGATTGTTTTGATAAATCTGGTTCTATTTATGGAGATGTTTTGGGAGAATAGTTGGGAAATGTTTTGGAATTATGATTTTGTTGAAATATTTTGACGACATTGTTCATATTTATGTTTTTGAAGTGAACTTTATGATATATGTTTTCGAGCCAACCGAGCCGAGTTCGAGTCAACGTCAATATATGTATATTTTGAAATCGAGCTCGAGCTTTCGAGCCGAGCTTTCGAGCCAAGCTTAGGCTTGATCTACATTTGAGCCTTTCGAGCCGAGCTCGAGCTCCCCATAATTGGAAGAACGAGTAGAGTTCGAGCTCCAATTATTTGAGCTCGATCGAGCTGGAGCCGAGCTCGAGCTCGAGCTTTTTCTAATCGAGCTGAGCTCGAGCCTGGGAGTACTCGGTCTCGACTCGACTCATTTTCACCCCTATTCCGCGCTTGGGGGACTCTTGAAACCCCTCTCTGAGCTATTAGAGGCACTTCGCGAACTCGGGGAAACTATTCCCATTGCCACCTCCTCGAGCGGGATCAAATCATACCAGACATCCCCCTGATTGTTCTGTAGATACTTCCTGAAAGTATTGCACCTATCAGTGGTGTGCGTATCATCCATATGCCAACAGCAAAGGTTGGATGCCACTTCCTTGACCGGGCAGGTGACTACACCTTTGTCATCCAATCGGCGGAAGAGGGCATTCGCTATCATGGTCTCCCCAGGGATCTTTATGTCCTGTAGGGAAAAATCAGTATTAGTCTCGATGAAATTGATGTCTACATCAGAAATATCAAACATATGAATGGCGATTTCATCATCAAAGGGTTTGTCGTCGACCATAGTAACTTCATCTACTTCAGGGAAGCATAATTCTTTTGACTCTATAAGGTATTGAATTATGTTCCTAAACGACAAGCAATCCCTAGTCGTGTGTGTGAATGAACCATGCCACTTGCAATAGTTCCTAGTTTTCTCTCTTTCTGTCTGAGGGGCCCTGTGACCTAGTTTCAGCTTAATCCGCTTTCGTTGGACAAGCCAGTCGAAAATTGCATCCGCCATCTTTATGTCGAAAGAATATTTTCTTCCTTCACCAGATTTCTGGGATGCTTTTGCTTTTGAGTTTTTCCTTGCTAATGGCTCACAAACCGTTGCTTCGCCTTTTACGAACTCGGCCATGTCTACTTCAAGGGTTTCCAACTGATATGCGTGTTTAGACTGAGCCTCTTCCATCAGTAACTGATGATACTCAGTCGCTCTCCTGGCCAAGTCATAAAGATCATTGAACCTCTCCCCTTGTAGCCTCTTCTTGAAAGGCATAGACAACGCGTTTAACGCGATCATCAATTGGTCCCTTTTAGGAATTGCAGGTCTACAACGAAGCAGCGCTTTTCGCAAATGCATAAGGAACTGTCCTGGGTGTTCTCCGGCGGTCTGTCTAAGCCGCATTACCTCGAAGATTGACATGGGCGTCTAGTCGAGCAAACGCTTTCATAAAGAAAGACTGCATTTTCGCCCATGATGTTACTGACCCGGGAGGTAAACTTGCATACCATGTGAAAGCATCTCCCGTAAGCAAGTTCGGGAATAATTTCAGCTTCCAAAAATCATTGGCTGCAGCATCTCTCGCTTGATGGGTGAACCGGGCTATATGCACTGTAGGCATCATCTCATCTTTCCCTGAAAAACAGGTGAAATCGGGTACTCTGTATCCCTTAGGGAGGGGAAAGTCTCTGTCGATGTAGGTAGGGTATAGACTCCTGTATAGACAAGGATCATCCTGCCTGACAGCTCCAGGTACCATCTGTTCCAAGATCGAATTGTTCTCGTACATAGTCCTGGCATACTTTTTCTGGGGGATAAGGCATTCTCGCGGTGGCTCAAGATGGCTGCGGATTTACCTAAACATTCGCGTAGAAGCTTTCTGCCCGTGGTAGACTTCCCATAACTGGAGCTCCCCTGACGAGATCTCCTCTACAGGTGCTTTTTACCAAGTCGGCGAAGGGGCATGCCACTTGCATATCTATTTGTTTCACCCTGTGCCTCAACATCATTGTCTACCGGGTTCACTGCATACACAGCATTTGACCTCCAAGACGTGGGAGATCGGGAGGTAGTAGGCCTTGAGGGGGAATCCTGTCCCTATTAGCGTCGTTCCATGGCTCATCCTCTTGGAATGACACATTGCGCCTCTCTGCGCGTCGGGCATTTCCCATGAAAGAATTCTCCCTGTCTAAGGGGCGCTTGGCCTTGTGGTGGCGCGCGCTTCGCCTATTCAAAGCACTAAGTTGCTCCAGGATCTGAGTTATATAATCTTGTAGCCATATCGTTGAATTCTTTGTGGAACTCGATCCTGGATATGAACTCAGAAAGGGTATGTGCCCCAGAATAAGGTTGATTAGCAGTTTCTTGGCTTCCTAGGGTCGTGGTCTCGACATTTAAGTCTCCCGCTATAAACTGACTGTCTCCATCTAATGGAGGTGGAGGGTCACGATTTGTTCCACTCCTGGTACTTTTTTGCCATCCGTTGACTTTAAGCTTTATCTACTCCCACTTTGGTCGCCAAAAACGTGTTCGCGTCGAAAACGAATCACGTCGGAAATATTTGGCAATAATACTCATAGGATTTTAGATGTGGTTGCCAGTAAGTAAATGAAATAGATTAAATCGAATAAACGAAGTCTTACAATAAGAAAAAGGTGCTTACAGCCATAAAAATAAGATAAGGACGGCGGGGCAATGTCGTAGACTTGCTGCTGGACGCTGCAGGCTGAGAGGATAATGAGGCAAGGTCGTAGACTTGCTGCTGAACACTGCAGTCTTGCGAATTTGGATGATGGGGACGTCGTAGACTTGACGCCGGGCGTTGTGGACTTGTGAATCTGGGCGATGACGTCGTAGACTTGATAACAGAGTGCTGTATACTTGCGACTCTGGATGGCGAAAACTGGTTGCTGGGGCTTGACATGAGAATTTCTCTCATGGGCGCCGCGTCCTACTGTGGGCTTTGCCAGAGAATAGGCCCAAGATAGTCCATCATGTCAACAACTCCTCTTCCTCATGCCTCTCCCCGCCCTCGCCCAACAACACCCCCTCGTCCTCGTGTACCACCATGGCCCCCTCCTCAAAGGCAACGTCTCCGTCAACCTCGTCTGGTACGGTCACTTCTCCCCTTCTCAACGTTTCATCGTTGTCGACCTTCGCTACTCCCTCGTCCCCCAACGCTTCCCTCTTCCCTCCCCTTCCGCCTCCTCCTGGTGGAAAACCACCGAAAAGTACTCTCCGTCTGCTGGGGTACGGCCAAGCAGCTGTTGACACCCTCATGGTGTCCACTCAGCTCCTCCGCCCCAACTACCCCCTCGCGATGTCCCTAAAGAACTACCACCTCAGTGCACTAGCCTCCAAACCAGCTCCGCATTCGTCAGCATCTATTACCATCGTGCTGACCTCTGAGGATGTCGTTGTCAAGGCGTTCTGCTCCAGCAGTGGCTCACACTGGTCGTCGAGCCACCGTGGCCCGACGTTCATCTTGGTGGGGAACTCGGCCACACAATGCCCGGAGCAGTGTGCGTGGCCATTCTACCAGCCCATATATGGCCTACAAGTCACGCCACTGGTCCCGCCGAACGGGGACGTCGGGGTTGACGGGATGATCATCAACATCGCCACCCTCCTAGCGGGGACAGCTAATAATCCATTCGGCAACGGATACTTCCAGGGTCCCGCGGAGGCCCCGCTCGAAGCCGTGACTGAGTGTGCAGGGGAGTTCGGGTCAGGGTCATATCCAGGGTACCCTTGCAAGGTGCTGGTAGACACCACAACCGGAGGGAGCTACAACGCCAACGGGGTGAACAGGAGGAAGTTCCTCCTGCCAGCTATGTGGGACCCGCAGTTCTCCGTGTACAAGACGCTGGTGTGATGGAATACGTCTGTCGACGGCCGCAATCACAGGCGCAACGAAAATTTCCAGAACGAGGGGTAAAATTCGAAAAGAGAACAGGACTAGAAAAGGGAGGACAGCAAGTGAAGCGAAGGGGCTTTACTTTACTCGAGAAAGCTGGGGAAAAGATAAAAATCTGGGTGTAAATTGTGACGTTACTAACTATCCAAGCGATGAAGTTCTTTCTGGGTGTTTGTCTAGTTCAAAATTGTTGGGGGAATAATGCTTGAATTATATGGGTATGAAGTTGTCATAATACTGTTCCACATAACATAGCAAGACACGAGTCTCATGCCCATCTTATTTCATAATGTAAGAATCTATGCCTAAGAATAAACCTTTTGGAGGGAAGTGGGCATCAAAATAACCCATCATCATGTTCTACTCTCAATAACTTTTGTTATATAATAAATTAGATTTAGCTTTACCACTTTAGTAAACACATAGATAAAACTAAATAAGAATTTGGGGAGCAAAACTAAATGGGAAAAAGAAAGCCCAAGTTGTTAATGATGATGTGGGGGATGGTGGAGAGACAAATGATGGATGACCATGGTTAGTGCTCTAACAATTGAGATGCTTCATGCAATACGACAGTGTTATTGGGTACAAATCCAGTTTGAAAGTTTCTTACACTGGATTCCCTGTTGCAGTATTACCATCAACATGATTCCATTAAGCCAATCATCTCCTGCAAATTTCCCAAGCCAGACCAATTGGTTTAAGGAAATTTTATTAAAAAAAGATAGCTACCCGCAGATCCTGAGGAATGGATGGTCCCTGTGTTTGGAGTATATCGGCAGGTCGAGGGCTTTCTCCGCCACCCTTCGGTCGTCATGGATCTTTTCCACAAGTGCCTCAAGCGATGGGAAGTTAGCCTGAGAGGGGAAAGATAGCTTAATGACGACACGATGATTTGACTAAGTGGTGATGAGTCAATCTACGCACCTCGGGTCGTATGTAGCCGACGATCACGAGGCTGAGCACCTCCCCATATTAGTCCTCCTCGAAGTCATGCAGCAACCACGGCTCCTGTTAGAAGAATAATAGCTCATGGAACAGCAGTAAATTGATTTTCGTGTGGAAATGAAAGTGTGAGACCGTCGGTCTCACAATAGTCTTCTCCTTGTTGTTGAAGTATGGGTTCTAACCGATGCTCATGACCATCTTATAGACGCCTCTTGATAAAAATGCAGCCCAACCGAAGAACGTACCGGTTGGATGTTCAGAAAGCAACTCAGAGTACCCATCGGTGGACGGATTGGCTGACAGCAGAAGGCTAGGATGTCAAAATAGCCTAAAAGAACACGAAACTAAGCCTAATACGCGTTTCTACACAATAGATATAGATTCAGTCCCTCGAATATCTCATACAGATCACGCTTGTCGAAGGCGGCAAAATTTAAATACTCTAACAAACCTAACTAACTTGTAGATAGGGTAAGTAGAGGTCGATCCCACAGAGAATCAACAGAGAAAGAAATTCCTAACGGTCGCACGTTTAACGATATCGAGGTCAAGTCAACAAGATGAATGATAGTAAAAGAGAGAAATAAAATGCAAATAAACGGTAGTTCAATCAAATATTAAAAGCCTAGGACTATCAATTTCCCCTAACGAATTATCTAACTCGTTCCTTCCTTTCTCCAGTTATCAAATTCTCAAGTTACTAACCTAGGGTTCAATAATCTCCTTACGCCTCTTCCGAAAGCTCTAAGGACGTATTCCCTGTATCGAGCTAATCACTCTATTCCTAGGCAATTAACTAGTGGGAACCCATTATGCAACAACCCTAAATGGCTACCTAAGACGATTCGGTATATTCCTATCCCTTTCGCTAATTAGCTCCGTTTTCCAACGAGACGCTAACTTAGGCTATTCAATCCACGGCTTAACCTAAACAACTTTTCCAAGCCCGAATAGGTTTCCATATCAAATTAATTGGTGGCCAGTCAATTAACCGCATTAAGATCAAGATTTGAATAAGTAACAACACGAATTCGAATAACACGGAGAAAAGGAATTCACTCGTTAAATAAAAGCGTTAAGTTCCATTGAAGTCCTAGAAAAAGGAATTAGTTCATAGCGTAAAATAAATTCATCCCAAGTTCAGGAGAAAACAATAACGACATAGAAATCAACGGGAAAGAAAAGAAAAGAGAAACGCCCTCCCGATCTTCCGATCCGAGAAGTAGTAGCCTCGTTCTCTGCTCCCCGCTTCAACCCTAGCCGTCACCTCTTTCTCCGTTCTCGAGTCGAATGTCTCCTCCTCTTTCCTCCCTTCAGAATAAATCCCTCTAAAGTTCCTCTAAAACAGAATATCTCGTTTCCCCTCTAGAAAGATTTCCTAATATTCTCCAAATCTAAATAATATCTCTAGGGAGGATAAAATAAAATAACCTAAAACTACCAAAATAAATGCCTAATTGATCCTCTCTGTCTTCATAATGTAGTCTCCGGAAGATTTGAAGACTCCTTGAGCGATTTGGAAATAGGTTGGTCGGTGGTCGCTTGAATCCACAGAACCTTCAAGGACGCGTCCCTGAGAACTGAAGGATGCGTCCTTCTGCTCTCTGTCCACTTTCCGCTCATATCCCATGCACTTCGTTCCAGCTTCAAAATCTCCTTCATTTTCCTACATTAAAACATGACAAACCAAGAGGCATCAACAAAATAAAAGATTCAACTAAAAATAAATTCAAAAACTACGAAAATAACAAAAATCAATTTAAACTAAAACTAAACTAAAAAGTACTCAAATTCTACCAAATACCTGTCAATACTCGTACGACTAACCACATAAAGCATAATTAGAGATACGAAATAACCTTACTTTCATAGAGTTATCACATACCAGTAGGAATTCCAAGAACCTTTGAGCCACGACCAAATCCTTTGATGACAGGACCGCCAATATGCCAAGGTTCTATAGGTAAAGCATCCTCACCCTGTCAAAGGATAAACCAGTTGTCCAGCGGAATCATATTTTCATGAAAGTTTTGGATTATGCAGAGAAATGACATCCTAACAAAGGTCTAGGGACTTACAATCTTGGAAAGGAGGCAAACCCCATTTTTCGGGCCTTCGATCGGGCAAAGAGTTGATAACCACGTATGTAGAGGTATAGCGATGGTTCTGCTCGGGAAGGGATGGCATGGAAACCACCTCCATACCAGGAGCTAAGATAACTCTTCAGCAAAACCCAACTCAATCCAATCTGAACAACCCTATCTCTATTCTCAGCAGTGCACATGCTCACTTCCGCTGGTCGAGTCAGTTGTCAAGAAAAACAATTTCAATTTGATCAAACTTCACATAATATTCGAAATCTCGGTATGTCATGTAGTGAACTCAACAATTAAAGACTTCCAATAAAACATATTAGACTGGCACTTTATAGAAATCAACCAAACACTAATCATCCACTCGTCCTCCGGATTTTCAACCATTTTTCTTTTCACATAACCTTTATTTCAGCTACACGACTCTAAATGTTTCATCACATTCTAGTGTACCCATGTAACGAGTATTTGATCAATGACTCCCGGTCCAGTTGGATCAAGGTATTAGGTGCTAAAGCACCCCTCGGATCTCATTCTCGAGTACACCAGTAGGACTCATACCACAAGTACATATTTAGGCGCCAATCAGATTTCAATCACTTTATTTCTCTTTTTTTTTCACACGCCTAAACATTGGTACTCAGAGCCTTGGTAACCCTTTTTTTTTTCTTTTTTTTTTACTTTTTTTTAAGAACTTGTTTCAAATCAATGCCTAGCCAGCCCCACGCAACACCAGCTACTTTGCGTTATTAGATTTCGAGAATTGTTTTCGCTCACTACCAATCCATACCGAGGAATTATTACCCACTAAAAAAAAACAGTTAAATCACTCAATTAAGCTCAATTTTCACTCTTTCATAAGTCGTAAGCATGTGCATAATAAGTCATCATCGAATAAGGGTCAGCTCATCAAAGATATCATCAAGTCTACTGAAGAGTTAGACACGCCTAGACTTACTCTAAAAATGACCTAAAAATCAAAACTAAAAAATCAAAATACTACTAGCAAGTAATAAATTAGAAATGACTATCAACCCAAACCACATAGATAAGCATAATTGCAGCATAAACAACACCCCCAAACCTAGACTAGACATCGCCCCGATGTAAATATGAATAGTAAGAGATGAAGGGAACGAAGTACTCCCCTGGGGTGCTAGTCGTCGCTGTCATCATCATCATTTTCTTCCTCAAGGTCTTGGGAGTTGTCATTTTCCGAACCAAGCTACTCCTCCTTCGACGGCAACCGCAGAGGGGGAGTGAGGCGGCTGCACAAGAAAAAAAAAATGGGTTAGGGTTGTCATTTAAAAGAAATTAAAACTATTTTGTATATATTTTTTATTTATCTATTTTTATTTTTTATTTTTTTTTCGGAGGGACGCGTCCTTCAAATTGGAGGACGCGTCCTCCATGGTTCTGTAAGATTGCAGAATGGCCGAGGTCGTGTCCTTGGCTGTGAGGGACGCGTCCTTGAATTTTCTGCAAAATAAAATAAAAATTGTTAACAAAAAGCGAAATAAAACGATGAACTTATCAATGAAAAGCAAAAATTAAAGTAAACTCGGGTTGCCTCCCGAGAAGCGTTTGATTTATAGTCATCGGCTTGACTTTCTTCTCGTTTTCAGGCCTCTTTCAAGTTAATCGAGGATGATTCCCGGTCGAAACTTCCTCTATAATGTTTTAGCAGTTGTCCATTTACTTTGAATATCCTTCCCGAACTCTCTTCTAATACTTCAATTGCTCCATATGGGAATACTTCAACAACTCGGAAAGGGCCCGATCATCGCGATTTTAGTTTCCCAGGGAACAATTTGAGTCGGGAGTTGAATAGCAATACCTGTTGGCCTGTCTCGAAGTGTCTGGGTATGATCTTACCATCGTGCCATTTCTTTGTCTTGTCCTTGTACACTCTCGCACTGTCATATGCTTGCAACCGAAGTTCATCAAGCTCATTCAATTGAAGTAATCTTCTTTCACCGGCTTCTTCGAGATTGAGGTTCAACTTCTTCAGAGCCCAATACACTTTATGCTCGAGTTCCACCGGAAGATGACATGCCTTGCCAAAAACCATTCTGTATGGTGACATCCCAATTGGTTTTTTGTATGCTGTCCTGTATGCCCACAATGCATCGTCTAACTTCGTTGACCAATCCTTCCTCGTTGGACATACCGTTTTCTCTAAAATACGCTTGATTTCCCGATTAGAGACTTCGACTTGCCCGCTCGTCTGTGGGTGATACGCTGTAGCTATCTTGTGCTTGATACCATACTTTTTCAGGAGTTGATCAAAATAGCGGTTACAGAAGTGCGTCCCTTCGTCGCTTATGATAGCCCGTGGTGTGCCAAATCGGGTGAAAATCTGCTTTTTCAAAAACTTGCACACGACTTTAGAATTATTAGAAGGCAGCGCTACTGCTTCCACCCACTTTGAAACATAATCAACAGCCATAAGGATGTACTTATTATTGAACGATGAAATAAAGGGACCCATAAAATCGATACCCCACACATCGAAGAGCTCAACTTCAAGGATGCTTTGCAACGGCATCTCGTGTCTCCTGGTGATGTTTCCTACACGTTGACACCTGTCACAGGATGCAACAAAATTATATGAATCCTTGAAAAGAGTCGGCCAATAGAATCCTGATTGTAAAATTTTAGCTGCTGTTCGGTCTCCTCCAAAGTGTCCGCCATAAGGTGATGAGTGGCAATGTTCAAGGATGCCTTTGATTTCTTCCTCTGGCACACATCTCCTGATAACTTGATCAGCACAATGCTTAAAGAGGAATGGTTCATCCCCCATGTAGTAGCGTACATCATGCAAAAATTTCTTCTTTTGTTGAGGAGTAAAGTCGGAGGGAATATGGTCAGAAACAATATAATTCACAAAGTTGGCATACCAAGGGCACGACAAATTGTTCATAGCAAACAATTGTTCATCAGGAAATGACTCATTAATTACCGCATAGTCGTGAGATGAAGTCGCATTTTCCAACCTCGATAAATGATCACCAACCTGATTCTTGGATCCCTTTCTTTCCCTAATTTCAAGGTCAAACTCTTGCAAAAGAAGAACCCACTTGATAAGTCGCGGCTTTGCCTCCTTCTTTGAGATCAAGTACTTGATGGCAGAATGGTCAGTGAACACAATAACTTTTGTACCGACAAGATAACTCCGAAATTTATCAAAGGCATAGACAATCGCAAGTAATTCTTTTTCTGTGGTAGTATAATTTACCTGAGCATCATCAAGAGTTCGACTCGCATAGTACATGACATGAAATACCTTATTCACTCTTTGTCCTAGAACGGCTCCAACCGCGTAGTCGCTTGCATCGCACATTAGCTCAAATGGTAAATTCCAATCAGGTGCAATAACTATAGGGGCAGAAATCAACCTTTGCTTGAGCTCGTTGAAGGCACTAAGGCAGTCATCATCGAAAATAAAGGACCTATCCTTTTCTAAGAGATTGCAAAGTGGCTTGGAAATTTTGGAAAAGTCCTTGATAAATCTTCTGTAAAATCATGCGTGTCCAAGAAAACCCCGGATTGCCTTGACTGATGTTGGTGGCGGCAACTTTTTGATCGTTTCTATCTTTGCTCGATCCACTTCAATCCCCTTGTTTGATATCCTGTGTCCAAGAACAATACCTTCTCGAACCATAAAATGACATTTTTCCCAATTTAAAATAAGGTTTGTTTCTTCACAACGTTTCAGCACACGAGCTAAATTTATCAAGCAATCATCAAAAGACATCCCAAAGATGGAAAAATCATCCATAAAAACTTCAAGGCACTGCTCAAGCATATCAGTGAAAATAGACATCATGCATCTCTGAAACGTAGCTGGGGCATTACATAGACCAAAAGGCATTCGACGAAAAGCAAACGTACCATACGGGCATGTAAAAGTAGTCTTTTCTTGATCTTCTGCTGCTATGGCAATTTGGTTATATCCAGAATAACCATCTAGAAAACAGTAAAATCCTTTACCTGCCAAGCGGTCCAACATTTGATCTATAAATGGAAGTGGGAAGTGATCCTTTCTTGTGGCTTTATTCAACTTCCTATAATCTATGCAAACTCGCAACCGTTCGTGTGGGAATGAGCTCATTCTTTTCGTTGGAGACAACGGTCATCCCACCTTTCTTAGGTACACACTGCACAGGACTCACCCAAGAACTGTCAGAAATCAGGTATATTATACCTGCATCAAGCCATTTGATGATTTCCTTCTTGACTATTTCCTTCATGTTCGGGTTGAGTCGTCGTTGATTCTCCACCGAAACCTTATGGTTTTCTTCCAACAGAATCTTGTGCAAATTGACGGACTGATACCTCGAATATCAGCAATTGTCCACCCTAATGCTCGTTTATATTCCCTCAAGACTCGAAGTAAATTTTCTTCCTGTGTCACTGTTAATGCCGATGAAATAATAATGGGTAGAGTTTCATTACTTCCAAGATATGCATACCTCAGGTGTTCAGGTAATGGTTTTAACTCCAAGTGGGGTGGTTCTTCAATCGATGGTTTCATCGGATTATGCGGCCTCTCTAAAGCTTCAAAATGTGCTCCCCTTAACATGTGTGGTATTGCATCTATTGATTTTGTCACTTCTTGTACTTCTTCATTGTCATTGTCGGATGATATTGAATTCATCGCAATTTTAAGGGGATCATCATAGGGCATCTCGGTAACGTACCTATTCAAAACATCAATAAGAAAGCATTCATCAGGTTCACTAGGGCATTTCATCGATTTTAAAACATTAAAGGTTACCTCCTGATCATTAACCCGAATGGTCAATTCACCCTTTTGAACATCAATGAGTGCTCTACCTGTTGCCAAGAATGGCCTCCCTAAGATGATGGGGATATTCTTATCTTCCTCAAAATCTAAAACTACGAAGTCCGCTGGAAAGATAAACTTATCCACTTTAACAAGCACATCTTCAACAATACCTCTAGGATATGTTATTGATCTATCAGCTAATTGCAATGTCACAGACGTAGGTTTCACTTCCCCCAAACCTAACTCATGGTATACAGATAAAGGCATAAGATTGATACTCGCACCAAGATCACACAAAGCCTTACCATGAAATTGTGAGCCGACAGTACAAGGGATAGTGAAACTACCTGGATCTTTTAGTTTAGGAGGAAGTTTTCGTTGCAAAATGGCACTGCATTCTTCCATTAGTGCAACAATTTCAAACTCACCTAACCTTCTTTTCTTCGATAGAATGTCCTTCATGAACTTGACGTAACTCGGCATATGCTCAAGAGCTTCTGCAAAAGGAATGTTAATATGGAGTTTCTTAAACACGTCGAGAAACTTACGGAATTGGGCTTCATCATGCTTCTTAGCTCTTTGAGGGAATGGAAGTGGTGGTCGTTCTATCTTCCCCATGTTGGGTATTATCCAAGTGGGACGATGTAATTGTTCAGTTGGGGGAAGGACACGTCCTTCAGATGGCAGGGTCGCGTCCTTCTGCGGTACTTCTTCCACAGAATGTTCAGAGACGCGTCCTTCAGATTCGGAGGACACGTCCTTCTCGGTTATGTGAAAATTCATAAATTCTTTATCTCGTCCTTTGTTAAGCTTGGATGTGTTCGCCTCCTCATCGATTGGCTCTCGTGGAAGATCACTAATCTCACTTGACTTTTTATTGTCACTCGACCGAATCTTTGGTGATACTTCTTCAAGTGCCCGACCGTTTCTCAAAGTTACTGCTTTAACATATTCTCGTGGATTGACCTCAGTATCACTTGGCAACCTTCCTTGTTGACGCGAGTTCAAGGCTTGAGCGAGCTGACTGACTTGATTCTCCAAGTTCCTGATTGATGCTGTTTGATTCTTTATTATGGCATCTTGATTCGCCATGTACTTATCTTGATTCGCCATGTACTTCGTCATCGAATCCTCAAATTTCGTCTTTTTTTTTTCTGGTTCTGGGGCTTTGGATTGTTGAAATTCCGGAGGTTGTGTTGCTCGATGATCGACTGTTTGTTGCCCTTTCCAAGAGAAGTAATGATGGTTCCTCCATCCCGGATTATACGTGTTGGAATAGGGATTGTTCCTTTGATTTCCAATAAAATTAGCCTCTTCCATGCTTGCAGAACATTGATCTGTTATATGTCCACCACCGCAAATATTACATCCTCTAGTTGTACTTTGGATGGACAGTACATTCACCGACTCGAACTTCTTTGCCAACGCCGATATTTGTGCTTGAATAGATGTGAGTGCATCGAGTTCATGAACACCCGTAGTCTTTTTACCATTAATCCAGTCAAATGATTGACTTGGTACACAAGTCCTCCTCATAGTCTCCAGAAGCTCTCTTCCTTCCACATATGATTTTCGTAGGAATGATCCGTTCGACGCTAAGTTGAGGTCCTTGCGCGATGATTCCGTCAACCCATTGTAAAAAGCTTCCAATTGTCGCCATCTAGGTAAATCATGATATGGGCATTGAATTAATAAATTTTTGAAGCGCTCCCAAGCCTCTACGAAAGTTTCTGTCTCGTGTTGCCTGAAACTGCTGATTTCATTCCTCATTTGGGATATCTTGGATGGCGGGAAATATTGGTCTAAACATGCTTCTTCCATCTGTTCCCAAGTACTAATTGATCCAGCCGGTAGCGAGTTCGGCCAACTCCATGCTCTATCCTTCAAGGAGAAGGGAAATAACTTCAATCGAACTGCATCCTGTGGCACTCCGTTTTGCCTGAAACTGTCGCATATGCTTAAGAACTTGCTCAAATGCTCATGTGGATCCTCAATCGGTGATCCTCGAAACATCACTGAATTCTGAATCATTTGAATCACCGATGTCTTTATCTCATAGTCCCGAGCTTGAATCGCAGGCCCAACGATACAGAACCGGTTAATGTGAGGTTTTGCTGAAGTGAATTCCACCATCGGCCTGTTATCAATGTCCTGTTGTCTCTCGTTCTGTTGAGCTGGAATTAGGTTTCCGTCCATGTTGCTCTGTTGTACACTAGCTTTCTCACGAACCAGTTTATGGAATGTCCTTTCGATTTCAGGATCAAACAGAAGAGTTTCTGTGCTTCGAGTTCGTCGCATCCACCTAAAATCAACAGAAAAGAGTAAAGAAAATTAAATAACTTGAACCTCAAATAGATAAACGTGATGACAGTAGAAAAGAAAATTTCTCAGAATTGATTCCCTGGCAACCGCACCAAAATTTGATCACGCTTGTCGAAGGCGGCAAAATTTAAATACTCTAACAAACCTAACTAACTTGTAGATAGGGTAAGTAGAGGTCAATCCCACAGAGAATCAACAGAGAAAGAAATTCCTAACGGTCGCACGTTTAACGATATCGAGGTCAAGTCAACAAGATGAATGATAGTAAAAGAGATAAATAAAATGCAAATAAACGGTAGTTCAATCAAATATTAAAAGCCTAGGACTATTAATTTCTCCTAACGAATTATCTAACTCGTTCCTTCCTTTCTCCAGTTATCAAATTCTCAAGTTACTAACCTAGGGTTCAATAATCTCCTTACGCCTCTTCCGAAAGCTCTAAGGACGTATTCCCTATATCGAGCTAATCACTCTATTCCTAGGCAATTAACTAGTGGGAACCCATTATGCAACAACCCTAAATGGCTACCTAAGACGATTCGGTATATTCCTATCCCTTTCGCTAATTAGCTCCGTTTTCCAACGAGACGCTAACTTAGGCTATTCAATCCACGGCTTAACCTAAACAACTTTTCCAAGCCCGAATATGTTTCCATATCAAATTAATTGGTGGCCAGTCAATTAACCGCATTAAGATCAAGATTTGAATAAGTAACAACACGAATTCGAATAACACGAAGAAAAAGAATTCACTCGTTAAATAAAAGCGTTAAGTTCCATTGAAGTCCTAGAAAAAGGAATTAGTTCATAGCGTAAAATAAATTCATCCCAAGTTCAGGAGAAAACAATAACGACATAGAAATCAACGGGAAAGAAAAGAAAAGAGAAACGCCCTCCCGATCTTCCGATCCGAGAAGTAGTAGCCTCGTTCTCTGCTCCCCGCTTCAACCCTAGCCGTCACCTCTTTCTCCGTTCTCGAGTCGAATGTCTCCTCCTCTTTCCTCCCTTCAGAATAAATCCCTCTAAAGTTCCTCTAAAACAGAATATCTCGTTTCCCCTATAGAAAGATTTCCTAATATTCTCCAAATCTAAATAAATCTCTAGAGAGGATAAAATAAAATAACCTAAAACTACCAAAATAAATGCCTAATTGATCCTCTATGTCTTCATAATGTAGTCTCCGGAAGATTTGAAGACTCCTTGAGCGATTTGGAAATAGGTTCGTCGGTGGTTGCTTGAATCCACAGAACCTTCAAGGACGCGTCCCTGAGAACTGAAGGGCGCGTCCTTCTCCTCTCTGTCCACTTTCCGCTCATATCCCATGGACTTCGTTCCAGCTTCAAAATCTCATTCATTTTCCTACATTAAAACATGACAAACCAAGAGGCATCAACAAAATAAAAGATTCAACTAAAAATAAATTCAAAAACTACGAAAATAACAAAAATCAACTTAAACTAAAACTAAACTAAAAAGTACTCAAATTCTACCAAATACCTATCAATACTCGTACGACTAACCACATAAAGCATAATTAGAGATACGAAATAACCCTACTTTCATAGAGTTATCACATACCAGTAGGAATTCCAAGAACCTTTGAGCCACGACCAAATCCTTTGATGACAGGACCGCCAATATGCCAAGGTTCTATAGGTAAAGCATCCTCACCCTGTCAAAGGATAAACCAGTTGTCCAGCGGAATCATATTTTCATGAAAGTTTTGGATTATGCAGAAAAATGACATCCTAACAAAGGTCTAGGGACTTACAATCTTGGAAAGGAGGCAAACCCCATTTTTCGGGCCTTCGATCGGGCAAAGAATTGATAACCACGTATGTAGAGGTATAGCGATGGTTCTGCTCGGGAAGGGATGGCACGGCAACCACCTCCATACCAGGAGCTTTGCTTGCCATAACTCCTGGCCTAACATCGTACAAACCGACAACAAATTACAAGAGAATGATAGTTATTAACTGCAAATGACAAGAAATTTCATGCTCCCTCTGTTAATCCCACTATCATCATTCTGTTTTAATATACCAAAGCATTCAGCAGTGTTCATTTTACAAATGGGACATATAGACAACTGACTATTTTGACTAGCTTAGGAGGGCGATAAACAAGAAAAAAAATGCGTTGTTTTCACCGCAGCAGCTCGGAGGGCATGGGAGATAAAGATGAAAATTGCAGAATGTCGGCCTAAAAGAGGACAAGTTATATGCTTATCAGTAAAGAAAAATTGCTGAAACTTCATGCTTATCAGCACCATTACCAATCAATGATCCGACTCGATATTTTCACAATATAACCACTACGAGAACACCTTAGATGAGTCAGAAATGATGTAGAAGACCAAATCAGAAGCAACTCAACATTGAACAAACCATGACAAACATCGCAACTCTCAAATACCAGGAAAATAGAAGTAATCTAACGCAATAAACAACTCCGGCAATAATCAAGTTTTGATTACACTCCTCTTCGTAGTGAAATCCCAAGCGATGCTGATGGCAAAAAGAAGCCAATTGTGAGCTGTAACGCTCTCACCTTGCCTGCAGACTTCGCCAATAATCAAAAAGTAGAAACCGTAAGAGGTAAGGTGCTTCTTTCTTGTTCACCAGGTTATCCGGCAGATTTCCCACTTCATTGGCTGGAGAAACCATCTGATAGCATGAAACAACACATGCACTCTTTGTACATCACCGCTACCTTTGACGGTACTGTGGTGAGTCAGGTCCTTGTAGACAATGGAGCAACGATAAACGTGCTTCCTCTGTCCATGTTTAAATTGCTTGGATGTAAGCCTCATGACTTGGTTAAAACCAATGTTGCAGTGAGTGGCTTTAACGGTAGGAAATCTGAATGTCTAGGGGTTTTCTCTGTGTACCTAGAAGTGGGTCGCCAGGGAAAAGAAACTGCTTTCTTTGTGATAGACATAGTTCCTACTTTTAATGCTTTGGTGGGTTAAAAGCCGCAGCTATTCCTTCTACTTTACATAGAGAGTTGATGTTATGGATTGACTCTGAAGTTGAGATTGTTAAGGCTGATGAATACTCTTGTTGTGGCAAAGGTATCTTGCATGTAGAAACAAGCAAGACTGTCAAGGACCTTATGCTGGAGCAACGCTATAAGCTAGGGGACCCTACTGTTGGCCCCCTTGGCCAACCATCTGGAAAGTTTAATTACATTGTGTGACGTCACACCCTAAGCCAGAGACAGACCCAGTCGTTCCAACTAGATGGGGAAACGAGCTTACCGCAAAGGACATAGAAGAAGTCCTGTAAGAAGTCAATTCGGGTGAAAACCTCGTAAGGAGAGAGGCGAACAGCCAAAATGAAAACGAAGTTAGAAAACACCAGCAAAATGCTGTAGTAGAGTTGCAGCCCCATAGACTCCTGAAAGAAGGAACCTAAGGACCAGAATGAAGAAAGAACCGAAGCAGTCGCCGATGTCCTTCGACGACTTCAAGTCTACCAGGGGAACCGTTGCTGTAGACAACCAATCTCTTGGCTTTCAATAAACTCATAAGCGCTTAGAGCACCTGATGCTTGTAATAAGCCCGTGTCTACTGATTTAGGTGGAACTGAGGGGCGCGAGTATTTGATGACGCCGTGTGACCCATTAGTTAGCATTAATTTGGGAAGCGAGACTTCTCCTAGGATTCTTTTTATTAGTTCTTCAGTTAATAAAGAATTTTTTGACGCAATTAACGGAGTACTGGAAGAATTTAAGGACTACTTCGCCCTGGGATTATACTGAGATGTCAGGGTTAGACCGTAGACTAGTGGAACACACTCTTCCCATCAAGAAAGATTTTAAGTCGGTGCAGCAAGCACCAAGGCGCATGACTAGGGAAGTGACACAACTAGTCTTTGAAGAAGTTAAAAAGCTTTTTCGAGCAGGGTACATAAGGACGTCATGATATACAGATTGGATTTCTAGTATCGTACCCGTATTAAAAAAGAACGGCAAAATCAGAGTCTGTATAGACTTTAGAAATTTGAACCCTATGCCTGTCGCGGATGACCTTATAGACAAGACAGCAAGGCACCAGATTATGTTCTTCAGGGATAGGTTCTCCGGTTATAACCAGATCTTCATCGCGGAAGAAGATATACATAAAACAACATTCAGATGTCCTTTAGGAATATTTGAATGGGTAGTCATGCCATTTGAACTAAAGAACGCTGGTGCCACCTATCAGCGAGCAATGAATGCTATATCTGATGCCTCTCTTGGCAAGACAGTGGAAGTCTACATCGACGATATAGTTGTCTAGTCGACAAAGGAAGAACTTCATGTCGACCATCTCAGAAATGGTTTCAGAAAGTCTACAAGGGATTTCAAGAAAGCTTGAAGGAAGAAGACGAAGGGTTTTCTTTTGACGCAAGCAAATGTCAGAAGTGCTCAGGCGACAGAAGTCCCCTCAGCAAAAATAGGGGGGCTTATGTTAACATGATGGACTATCTTAGGCCTATTATCAAACAAAGCCCACAGTAGGACGCGGCGCCCATGAGAGGAAAGACGGGACGCTCTCACCAAGCCTATAGCCCCAATCTACATGAACTACATGACTGATATGTGACCTCGAGATCAGTGGGAGTGTACGGCCCACGTTTGCACAGGTCACACGTCTCAAATGACGGTTTATTAACTTCGAAATCAGTGGAGTCTACAACCCACGACCGCACGAGTGGCACGTCCTAGAGGACAGCTTGTTGACTCCGAGATCCACGGGGGTGGTTTAGATTAGAGGATCTTCAGAGGTCGTAACAGACCGGATAAAAAAGGGAGGAGATCGTCCCTTGGAAAATTCATGATCAAATCAGCCAACAGAAGCTTTATTTGCTCGTCACCCCTTAGTTGTTCGGATTCCCCGGCTAGGGCGAAACTCTTGAGGTTTCATTGGTTTTCACTTCCACCGTCAGAGTGAGCAACCGTAGCTCCGACAGCCAAACTCCACCTTCACTTCTACTACCAGAGTAATCAACCGTAGCTCTGGTAACAACTCCCCGCCAGCATTCCACCACCAGGATGAGCCACCGTTGTCCCGGCAAAATAGCTCCGCCTTTGACTCCGCCACCAGGGTGAGCAACCGTAGTCTTTGTATCCACATCCGCCACCGTTCACGGCCACATTCCATTCATCAAGCCCCAACAACCAATTTTCGCCATCCAGAGTCGCAAGTCTACAGCACTTTGTTATCAAGTCTTCGACATCATCGCCCAGATTCACAAGTCCACAGCGCCCAGTATCAAGTCTACAACGTTCCCATCATCCAGATTCGCAGGACTGCAGCGTTCAGCAGCAAGTCTACGACCTTGCCTCATTATCCTCTCAGCCTGCAGCATCCAGCAGCAAGTCTACGACGTTGCCCCGCCGTCCTTATTTTATTTTTATGGCTGTAAGCACCTTTTTCTTATTGTAAGACTTCATATATTCTATTTGATCTATTTCATTTACTTATTGGCGACCACATCTAAAAATTTGTGAGTATTATTGCCAAATATTTTCAATGTGATTCGTTTTCGACACTGTTGACATGGCAATTAATTTTGGGCCTGGGTTTAGAACAGAAACCCAGTATTCCCTCAAGTCACACTCCGAGTCGGCCCAAGACGTAGTCGTCTAGGCCGACTCACGACGAAATCGACTAGGTCGATTTATGACAAAGTCGATTAGGTCGACTTATAAACGGGGTCGACTAGGTCGACTCACGATGAAGGAACATGGTGATCAAAGCCAATCAAGATGACTCAACAGTAGCTAGGTCTATTAGTAGAGTCGAATCGACGGAATCCTGGATAAAGTCGACCAAGTCGATCGCAGTCCGTATAGATCGGTCAAGTCGACGAGGTCGGAATAAATTTATTCATTTTCAATCACGTTTGCTAAAGATCGTAACTGATCTTAAATACCCAGGAACGTGATCCCATATATCAAGGGGGCTGTTGAGACACCCCCACGACATTAGGGATCACGATCTATAACACGATCTGTAAAAAGATTTATCTGTTACTCGTTAATCGCATACAAATCCTCTATAAATAGCAGAGGGATTTTTCAAAACAGGGTACGACCACACGCAGCCAAAACACTGAAGTTTGTTCGTCAACCTTAGGAAATTAGACACCTCGACCCGGTTCATCGGTCAACTCCCTTTCCACCAGCAGAGTGAGCTCGTAGGGCCTTTGCCGTCAACCCCCGCCAGCGACACCACCGACGGAGTGAGCTCGTAGGGCCTTCGTCACAACTCTCCGCCAGCGACCACCACCGACGGAGCGAGCTTCCAAGGCCTTCGTCACGCGTTCTCCGCCGCTACAAGATCCTACGTCGTCACCATCGTGTCCCTTTTTCCTTTTAATGGCTGTAAGCCCTTTTCTTTTAATGTTCTGAAGATTGTAAGACTTGCATTATTTTTTGTATAAAGTTAGTGCATCTTCTTACTGGCGACCACAATACTACTACTGTGAGTCCTTTGCCAAATATTTCCGACGTGTTTCATTCTGTGCGCGAACACGTTTTTGGCGACCACAGTGGGAGGACATGCCGAGAAATACTCGAAGTACTACTCAGAATCCCTTAGATGGGGAAAACCAGGAACTTCCTCCGGGAATGAACTTGGAAGCGCCAGCCCTAGGAGGCCAGGCAGCTACGAACCAGTCCGCTTTTGATTCACATGCCCAAGTGCCAGCCCTAGGAGGCCGAGCAGCTACAAACCAGTCCGCTTTTGATTCACATGCCCCGTCCGAATTTATTTCGAGACTGGAGTTCCACAAGGAATTGGGGATTGTGCGTCAGGATTTGACCGATATGAAGGGCATCCTAATGGATGTCCAAACTCTAATAGGGCGTCTTTCTGGCCCGAGAGACGAGGAAAGAGTAAGACCTCGTATGAGAGAGGCCCCATTTAGGGAGTCTACGTTCATGGCGGACGCTCGTCGGACTACTCAAGGGCCACGTAACGTGACTTTTGAGCGATCCGACATAAGGACAAATACTCTATTCGAACCTGGGAATTTGGTTCCCCCTAGTCGACCCTCTTCTTCACGTAATCAACCGACGAATACGTATTGGAATGAGGCAGAGGACTTTCAAGAGGAAACGGATCTAGGGGAGGATTTTATTCCGTCTCATCGCCCTGGAAAAGAACCTGTAATCGACGCGACTGGAGACCCCTATGGGCTTGGATCCCGAGGTGGACACTTTCGGGAAGAGCCTTCTTTCTACACGAGGAATCCAATGAGTCAGACAGTGGGGGAAAGATCTCCGTACAGCCCGATAAGGTCGACTCGACCTACAGCGCAGGCCCCAGTAGGCGGTGTACCCCCAGACTTGAGGGAGGCCATAACTCAGGTTATAGAGCAAGTCGTCCTCGGAATAGCTCGGCGAGACGACGCCTGTTTGTACAGGTCTCCCTATCCTACGTATGTCGACAGGGATTTCCCTTTACCTAGAGGTTATAAGGTGCCCGACTTTACTCGTTTTTCGGGTGAAGATGAAATGACCCCACTCGAGCATGTCGCTCGCTTCACTCACCAACTTGGTGAGGCGGCTGGGAACGACTTTTGGAAACTGAAGCTCTTCCCTAACTCGTTAACAGGGGATGCCTTTACGTGGTATGCGAGTTTGCCGCCAGGGTCAATAGCCTCGTGGACTCAGATGCAATCTATGTTCGTTAAGACCTTTGCTCGACTGGACACCCCCATGTCGATGTTTGAGGTAATGCGCCTTAAGCAGGCTAACGGAGAACACCCAGGGCAGTTTCTAATGAAACTCAGGAAGGCCCTACTACGGTGTAGCCCCCCCATACCGGAGAAGGATCAATTACTTCTCGCATTAAATGCGTTGACTATTCCGTTCCGGAAAAAGCTGCAGGGCGAGCGCTTTGCTGACCTGTATGACTTAGCAAGGAGGGCCGCAGAGTATTATCAGCTCCTTACAGAGGAAGCCCAGCTGACTCGAGCCTACCAAGTCGACACTTATGAAGTCGACGTGGCGGAATTTGTCAAAGGGGAGTCGATTATATGCGACCCCCTGACTAAGAAGAATTCCAAAGCTAAGGCATCCCAAAAGAATGCCGAAGAAAGAAAATATTCTTTCGACACAGATAAAGTCGACGCTATATTCGACTGGCTTCATCAAAGGAAAAGGATTAGGCTTAAGCCCGGCCATCGAGTTCCCCAGACAGAGAGGGAAAAGAATAGGAATTACTGCAAGTGGCATGGGTCTTTCACCCATGCTACCAAGGACTGTTTGTCCTTTAGAAATATCATACAGGATTTAATAGAGTCTAAAGAGCTCCGTTTTCCCGAAGTTGACGAAGTCGCCGTGGTGGATAATAATCCATTCGGGGATGAAGTCGCTATTCATACGTTTGACATATTTGACGCTGAGGTTAATCTCTTAGAAGTTATTAACGACTCTGTTGTACCCTCGCAGGACGTACAAGCAACCGGCGAGACTTTGGTGGCTAATGCCCTCATGAAGCGACTAGCTGAGCGTGGGGTCTTCATTCTGCCCAAAGGAAGGGAGAAGTGGCTATGCCACTGGCACTTGAACGACACTCACACTACGGATCGGTGCCACACGTTCAAGAAGTATCTACTGGACAGCAAAACGGAGGAGTGGTACGACTTGACCCCGTTCGAAGAAGCAGCAATGTCGCTCAATACTCCCCAAGGGTCTTCTCACGCCTTCAGAAGCCCTCCTAGCGCAGATCGCCGATTAGCCTCGCGAGGTGGAAGAGGAGGCCCCCAGGGTCACAAGGGCAATGGAGAGGCAGTCGCCCGGGGAACAGAACGCCCGGCACGGCGACTGGAGTTCATAGACTCATCTGGCCAAAGGGTCATCAAACAGGGGTACACTAGAACTACCCCTGTCAAGGAGATCAAGCCGGTAGCGGAACATAAGGGAGAGGACCAACCTCAGCAGGCCATGAATCGCAGACCCCGTTATGCGTCGCAGACAGTCGATCCTCAGGAACTACGGAGGGGGCCACCCATCGCCCAATTCCTAGACGAAAAGCTGCTGTGCCAAAAGTGCAAGCTGATCGCTCACAACCGCATACTCATTACCCAGCTCTGCACAGCATGCTGCGTTAGCTACTTCTTGCGGCTCGTCGACTTATCCGCAAAAGGGGAGATGCTCGTGAAGGCAGCCCGTCCTGAGGGCTCAGGTAACTCGAACCTTAACAAGCCCTCGAATAGGCCAGCAGATAACCCTGTGCAGGTAGGATATGACCCAGCCGACGGAAGGTTTGTGGAGAAGGCGGAAAGAAAGATTACGCTTCCCGTGAGGGCTCAAAAGAGAAAAGAAAGGCGTCTAAGTCACGCCCAGAAAAAGCCAAGAATGACCCCTGTGATGCCATCCTTTGGCGGGAACCACGCCACAGGGAAACAAGTCGCAGAGCCCGAGCGGGTCGAGTCTACTGATTACTCGGAAGACCCAGGCTCGAGTTTCGACTACACTCCTCTACGAGGAGATAAGCCCTGCGACTTCGATGCAGAGCAACGGCCCCTCGTGGGCTGTAACGTTCTTACCCTCCCTGCGGAGTTCGCCTGCAACAACAAGTCGGAGGCACCGGAAGGTAAAACTCTCGACTCTAAAGTCACTACATTTCCTTCTGGCTTCCCTCTGCACTGGTTGAGGAAACCATCAGATCGTATGAAACAGCATATGCATTCGCTGTATATCTCAGCCACCTTTGATGGTGTCTTAGTGGGTCGAGTCTTAATAGACAATGGCGCCACTGTCAATGTTCTTCCCCTCGCCAAGTTTAGATTACTTGGGTACAAGCCTAGCGAGTTGGTGCGAACCGACGTAGCTGTAAGTGGCTTCAATGGGAGAAAATCCTAGTGCCTGGGTATATGCTCCGTGCGCCTAGGCGTCGGGAGACACGAGCAGGAAACTGCTTTCTTTGTAATCGATATAGCCCCTTCATTTAATGCGCTTTTAGGACGCGATTGGCTTCATAAGGCCGCCGCGATTCCATCTACTTTGCATAGGGAGTTAATCCTATGGCTTGACTCCGAAATAGAAATCGTTAAGGCTGATGAATACTCCTGTTGTGACAAGGGTATTTTGCATGCAGAGACGTGTAAGACAGTCAAGGACCTTACTCTGGACCAGCGCTACAAGCTGGGAGACCCCACAGTCGGACCCTTAGGTGAACCTTCAGGGAAGTTCGACTTCATCGTGAGCTATGGCACCTCTCACCCCAAGCCTGACGAAGGACCGATTGTGCCAACAGGATGGGGGCCCGACTTCACAGACAAAGACATAGACGAGGTCCTGCAGAAGGTAGTCACGACTAAAGATGGAGGCGAGACGAACAACAGCCCAAGCGACAACCAGGGAGAAGCGCCTAAGAGCCAAGAGAGCACTGCGACGGAGTTGGAGCCCGATAGACTCCTACATGAAGGGATGTATGGACAGTGAGGAGAAAGGTCATGCAGTCGCTGATATCCTACAGCGACTTCAGAAGCATGTTAGGATGACTAGGAAAGTAGGATGCCAGATAGGCAACATCGATTTCGAAATTAGGCCATGTAATAACGTGGACACCGATTTAGGTGGTGTCCAGAGTCGTGAGTCACTGATGATGCCATGTGACTCACTCGTAGGCGTCAATTTAGGCGAGGCATCGAGCCCTCGAATTGTTTTTATCAGTTCCTCGATGAATAAAGAACTTTTCCATTCTATCAAAGCTACTCTAGAAGAGTTTAAAGATTGTTTCGCTTGGGATTACACTGAGATGCCTGGCCTAGATCGCCGACTTGTGGAACACAAGTTACCAATCAAAACAGGATTTAAACCAGTCCAACAGGCGCCGAGGAGAATGACTCATGAAGTCACTCAAGCAGTATTCGAGGAAGTCAAAAAGCTCTTTAAAGCCGGATATATAAGGACATCGAGGTACACCGAATGGATATCCAGTATAGTTCCTGTCATTAAAAAGAATGGTAAGATTAGGGTTTGCATCGACTTTAGAGACTTGAATCGTGCCACTCCAAAAGATGAGTACCCTATGCCCATCGCAGACGATTTAGTCGACAAGACTGCAGGGCACCAAATTATGTCCTTCATGGATGGTTTCTCAGGATATAACCAAATCTTCCTAGCCGAGGAGGATATCCATAAAACTGCGTTCAGATGTCCCTTAGGCATTTTCGAATGGGTAGTCATGCCATTCGGACTCAAAAACGCTGGGGCAACCTACCAACGGGCCATGAACGCTATATTTGATGCCTTAATTAGCAAAACGGTCGAAGTATACATAGACGATATAGTAGTCAAGTCACAAGATGAGAAGTCACATGTTAATGACCTTAGAAATGCTTTCATTCAAATGAGAAAGCATCAGCTCAAACTAAACCCTCTCAAATGTGCCTTCGGAGTCAGAGCAGGACATTTCCTAGGGTTCCTAGTTCATCAACGTGGTATAGAAGTCGACCAGAACAAAGTGAACGCCATTCAAAGATTGAACCCTCCGAGTAATAAGAAGCAGTTACAGGCTTTCTTAGGAAGGGTCAATTATCTAAGGCGATTTATTGGTAACGTCGCTGGACGGACAGAAGTTTTCTCGACCTTACTAAAGGCAAAGGGAAATTTTGTGTGGAGCGACAAACACCAAAAAGCATTTGAAGGCTTAAAGGAGTACTTAATGAAACCGCCTGTGCTTGCCCCTCCTCGGATAGGAAAGCCCTATCTGCTTTACGTGGCAGCGACTGAATCAGTCATCGGTGCCATGTTAGCCCAAGAGGCAGAGGACAAAACTGAGAGAGCAGTCTACTATTTGTCAAGACAACTAACTGCTACAGAAAAGCGCTATACAATTAAGGAGAAGTTATGCCTGTCAATCTTTTATGCTGTTAAGAAGCTGAGACATTATATCGGATCCCAAGAGGTTCATGTTATTGCCAAGTCCCCAGTCATAAAATACTTTTTCGAAAGTCCCCTATTGACCGGAAGAATTAGTAAATGGAGCTTGGTCCTATCCGCATACGATCTGCGTTTCAAACCTCAACAGTCGGTGAAAGGGCAGGCCTTAGCCGACTTCTTAGTGAACCACGATCCATCTGCATCAATCGATCAAGAGGAATCCCTTGAGGATGTCTGGCAAGCTTGGTTTGATGGATCTTCGGCGAAATCCGGCGTAGGCATAGGCCTCCACGTACTTTCGCCACTAGGAAAGGACGTTCGCCTAGCATATCGTCTGTCGGCAACTCATACAAACAATGCGACTGAGTACGAAGCGTTGATCACGCTCTTGAAGGAGTTATTAGCCTTGGGAGCCAGGAAAGCCAGAGTAATGGGAGACTCTCAACTGGTTATTAACCAGATGAACGGCGACTCTCTATGTCAAGAGAAACTCGCACCCTATCATCAAGTCGCTCGAAGGCTAGTCGAGCGGTTCGAAGCAATTACTTTCCTTTTTGTAGGCCGGGAGGAAAACACAATCGCTAACGACCTAGCCCAAAAGGCTTCAGGATACAAGGCCAAAAGGGGAAGCGATTGTATCCCAGAAATAGCTTCCCACTTAGCTCCCCAAGGCGACGCGTTCACTCTGAACATAATGACAAGCGATAAAGATTGGAGGAGACCAATCACCGACTTCCTCTCCGACCCAACACAAAAGGCGAGCCAAAGAATCAAGACTCAGGCTTTGTCGTACACTCTTATAGATGGGGTACTTTACAGAAAGACCAAAGAAGGAGTCCTACTAAGGTGCGTCGACTTAGACGAAGCGACCCCAATTATGTTGGAGACTCACCAGGGTTTATGCGGGTCTCACCAATCTGGCACCAAAATGTCTTGGACTATCCAAAGACATGGTTTTTACTGGCCATCAATGCTAAAGAATTGCATAGAAATGGCTAGGGGGTGCCAAGAGTGTCAAAAACATGGTCCGGTGACAAGGGCCCCAGCGTCCGATTTAGTCTCAGTCATCAAGCCTTGGCCGTTTAGGTCTTGGGCTTTAGATATAATCGGGGAGATTCACCCACACTCGAGTAAAGGCGATGCCTACATTCTAGTCGCTACTGACTACTTTACCAAGTGGGTCGAGGCTCAAGTATACCAGAAAATTGATCACAAAGAGGTGATCGATTTTCTCAGATCCTCCATCATTTATAGATTTGGGATTCCCCAGAATATTGTAGTAGATAATGGCACCGTTTTCAATAATGAGAAGGTGCGTGAATTCGCTGCTGAATTTAGCTTTTCAATCACTAATTCGACACCCTATTACCCCCAGTCGAATGGACAAGCTGAAGCTACTAATAAGCTCATAAAGAATAACATTCAGAAAATGGTTGGTGCAAATCCAAGAAAATGGCACGAACTATTACAGGACACCTTGTGGGCTCTAAGAGTCACCAAGAGAGACAGCACAGGAGAAACCCCTTTTTCGCTGGTATATGGGCAAGATGCTGTCCTACCTATTGAGATTCGATACAAGTCGCTCAGGGTAGCTCATTCTGACTTGCAAGACGAGGCAATGTACCTCGCTTTAGAAGAATTGGAGAAGAAGCGACTCGACGTAATAGACCGACTCGAGGTACATAAGCAAAGAATTGCTAGATACTATAATAAAAAGGTTGTCCATAAGCGCTTCAAAGTGGGCGACTTGGTATGGAAGATGATCCTACCCCTTAAATCAAAAGACCAAGTCTTGGGTAAGTGGTCTCCTAATTGGGAGGGTCCATATGAAGTGTGCGAGACATACTCATCTAATACGTATCGACTTATGACCAGAGAAGGAGATAGGCATCCATTGAAGGTCAATGGTAAATATCTTAAATCCTACTGCGCGACTATCTGGGAAGCTCATCATAAAATCCTAAGACAAAGGACTCCATTAATTTGGGAAGCGCTTAATTCCTAAGAAGATCGCGCTAGGCTTCAGTAACGCTGTTTGGAAGAATGAATTTAGCGTAGTGGGCAGAAATTCATTCGAGACATAAGATACTTGATTTGTTCAGTAAAGCAAAAATAATCGAATTGCGTTGTTCTTTGGTTACAAGTCTAGACTCCATAACCCGCCAACTTCTCTAAAATCGAGGACAAGGGATTTACGAGCTCGTCGCTTCGCGTTCACCTTGTTTCGCTGGGCATAAAGGTCGACGACCTTTTCTCTATCCTTCTCAGCGTTGGCCTCCAACTCCTCGATTTCTTGAGTATTGATCGACGCAAGCTGCCGAGTCAGGTCATTCTTCAGGTTCGTATAGAACTCTATCTGTCTCTCTGCCTCGGTCAGCTTCTCTTGCACATCGACCAAATGTTGGCGGGCGTCCTGTGCAGCTTTAGAGGCCTGCCCTCGAGCTTCATTGATCGACTGAATCTTCGAGTCGGTCAAGTCGTAGGCGAGCAGGTCGGCGTAGTAATCCCTCCAGCGGGTCCAATACGTCGACCTGAAACTCTTGCAGGCCCCCAGTATTTCGTCCGTAACCCGAGGGGATGTCTCGATCTCCTTCAGCAGCTTCTGCATCCTCCTAAACTCGTCGACGTTTAAGGGGTCAATGAGCAGAAGTTGGCAGAATTCTTCGATGTCCTGGTGAAGCTTCACCCATGGGTCGCTAGTCGAGGTCGCTGCAGCAGGACCCTGCAGAATAAGAAATGAAATATTGCTAAGACACAACACCCCGAAAAGTCGACACATCCATGCGATCGAATACCTACCTCTGAAGGTAGTAAATCCTCAGAACTTTCGCCCGAAGAAGTGGAGGGAGTAGGAGCCTTCTTGCGACCAGCAGTCGTCTTCACTCTCTTCGGACGAACCTGTGAAGTGTCGCGGTTAGAATCGCGATAACAACGCCATGCCTCGTGTGAAAGAAGAACACATACCATTGGTGGTGCAGGAGTGGGGACTGAGGAAGAAGGAACGCCTAGTTCTTCCTCCTCTCGCATCGGCTGAGGTGGTGCCCCCTCTCGCGTCGGCTGAATCGAAGGATCGACTAGAACCATAGTGGTTCCTTCTTGTAGCAAGACTTCAGGAGCCTGCTCTTCCTAGGGTAGAGTGTAATAAAACCAAGGTTCATATATGAACTAGAGTAATATATCTTAGCAGGGAGTCGAGCTCACCTCGGCGATCGAAGCCGTTACACCTGTCTCGAACGCGATCGGAGTAGGCAGGTCACCACCTCCGGTTGACGCTTCGCCCTAGGCAATATAGTGCGGGTTAGATACAGAAGCTCAAGATGAATTAGAATCAGTAGAGTCATACCTCTGTAGTCGCTCCTCGAGCGATATCGACCGTCGCTAAGGTCGCAGGCACCGCAGCAGATGATGAACTCATTGGTGACCTGAGTGGGGCCACCGCTGCTGGCGACTTCGAAGAAGAAGTCGCCGCTGCGGTAGTCGGCGACTTGGGAAGAGGAGCCGCTACTGAAGATGATACCTTCACCAGTCTCCTCCTCTGGGATAATGGCATCTCTTCAAAATCTCCTGCCGCGACCGCCTTGCGCTTTGGAGCGTTTTTAGGTCGAGCCTTAGAAGGATCACCTGCGGCTGTCTCCCTGGGGCTCGCCACCTTAGCTTTCCCCCTGCCAGTCGACTTGAGTCTGGAAGGAGCGGGGGCAAGGGGAGCCTTAGGCTTGGATTTTTCAGAGCCCTGAGGCATCATTGATCCTGAAAAGGAGAAAGCTCGCGATTAATACTAAGAACCCAATACTCTTAAAGTAAAGCTAAGTCTTTACCTCTCGCTTTGATATGTGCGTCGCCCATGTAAAAATCAGGTTCCTTGGAGACCTCCAAGAAATGCATCAAAGCCCGCAGCTCTTCATAAGTAGTCGACCACAGCACAGTGAAGAATTGCATGGCGAAACAGGCAGAAGTACCAGATGGGAATTCTATCTGGGAGAGATGCGCCTTGCTGTTGAGCAAGTCGAGGGTCTTCGGGGAGATCGGCTTGCACGTAATTCTCTTCATCCTATCCCCGCACAAGCCACCGGTAGGGTCAGCAAGTGGAACCGCTACGCCCTGGATGAACCCAAACTGCCTTGCACACAGCTGAGGGTTATAGGCTTCAAAGGTCAGGTAGCCGTCGAAGATGACTGGTAGGTCCCTGCGGGTCAATACCCCATTCCAGAAGCCACGAGCAGCTTGAAGCTTAATTTCCTGAGCAAATGTCTTGCCGCCTGGAAAGGGTGCCCAGTTGCGTCGATCTGCCCTGCCGAAGTCGACGATGTGCTTCATGTGGCCAGTGACCGATGTCATAAGCCATTGATCCTTCCGCTGGCAGCACTGCTCCAAGATGGTCTCCCCATAATAGGCCGACTCGAGGGGCGAAGCAGGGCCCTTGAACCCAGTCAATCCTGGCATCCACATAGCCGACCAGAGGTGAACTAACCAGAGCAATCCTCCTGCTGGATGTTTTGGAAACGGCTTGATCTGAGTCGTCGCTCTGTCCAGATCATGGTAAAGAAGACCCAAAATGAAGGGGCCCCAAGAGATTTCTTCATTGGTCTCCCTCAGAAAGTTGGCCACTGGATAAGAAGTGTGGCTGACCTTCTTCCCTGGGAAGCAATAGACAAACTTGCTTAACCAAGTGCTGAGGAACTCGACCTCTTCCCGGGCGCCAAAACACTCGGTCGACAACTTCTCATCTGGCTCTTTGCCTGCTGAGGCCATTTTTAAGTGCCTGCTTACCACCTCCATGTACTGAAGGGCGCCCTTGGGATTAATATCGCCTGCCAGGGAGTATTGGCGAACAGGGAGGCTATTGACTTTGCACCTGGCCAAAATCTTCACATCTGCCAATGTAATAGACATGGGACCCTCCGGGAAATAGAAGCAATTGACTGAGGAATTCCAGAAAGGCAGCATAGCCGAGCAGACTCTAGGATCACAGTTCTTGTCTGCCACGGACATCCTAAAGAACCTCAGAATCTTCTGACTCCTAAACCTCTCTGTGAAGTGCTCCTCCCACATCTCGAGCCATTCCACCATCTCAGATTTAGACGAAGAAGGAAAACACAGGAAGGATCCCTGACCTTCCCAGTTGAGGGGATCGACGAAGTTGGGATGGCAGATCGGGATGGGCTTCTCGGTGACGAGATAGTTGAGCGGCACTGTCCCCGGGAAAAGACGCTCCGGCAGGATAGGTCCGAGGGTGACGCCCGATCCCTGATCCTCTGTGACCGGAATGGGTCCGGTTGGCCCCGCACGCTGATTATGGACCTCGAAAGCCTTGAAAGTCGACATCTTTTTAAGGATCGGAAGAGTTTTAAGGAGGGAGACGAAGAGTTTTCCGGGAAGCGAGGGTTTCTAGTTTCTTGGAGAAGATGAAGAAGTGTTGAGCAAGGAAGAAAAGTGCGGGAAAAGGACGATGACTCTCCTTTATATATAGGGTATGATTTCTGCTGAGTCGGCATAGCCAACCCAGCATAAAAGGGGGGGCTTATGTTGACATGGCAATTAATTTTGGGCCTGGGTTTAGAACAGAAACCCAGTATTCCCTCAAGTCACACTCCGAGTCGGCCCAAGACGTAGTCGTCTAGGCCGACTCACGACGAAATCGACTAGGTCGATTTATGACAAAGTCGATTAGGTCGACTTATAAACGGGGTCGACTAGGTCGACTCACGATGAAGGAACATGGTGATCAAAGCCAATCAAGATGACTCAACAGTAGCTAGGTCTATTAGTAGAGTCGAATCGACGGAATCCTGGATAAAGTCGACCAAGTCGATCGCAGTCCGTACAGATCGGTCAAGTCGACGAGGTCGGAATAAATTTATTCATTTTCAATCACGTTTGCTAAAGATCGTAACTGATCTTAAATATCCAGGAACGTGATCCCATATATCAAGGGGGTTGTTGAGACACCCCCACGACATTAGGGATCACGATCTATAACACGATCTGTAAAAAGATTTATCTGTTACTCGTTAATCGCATACAAATCCTCTATAAATAGCAGAGGGATTTTTCAAAACAGGGTACGACCACACGCAGCCAAAACACTGAAGTTTGTTCATCAACCTTAGGAAATTAGACACCTCGACCCGGTTCATCGGTCAACTCCCTTTCCACCAGCAGAGTGAGCTCGTAGGGCCTTTGCCGTCAACCCCCGCCAGCGACACCACCGACGGAGTGAGCTCGTAGGGCCTTCGTCACAACTCTCCGCCAGCGACCACCACCGACGGAGCGAGCTTCCAAGGCTTTCGTCACGCGTTCTCCGCCGCTACAAGATCCTACGTCGTCACCATCGTGTCCCTTTTTCCTTTTAATGGCTGTAAGCCCTTTTCTTTTAATGTTCTGAAGATTGTAAGACTTGCATTATTTTTTGTATAAAGTTAGTGCATCTTCTTACTGGCGACCACAATACTACTACTGTGAGTCCTTTGCCAAATATTTCCGACGTGTTTCATTCTGTGCGCGAACAGACGCGAACAGGAGTACAAGGAAGGGAAGGAACTATCGCGATGACGGCGGAGGAGGAGGAGGAGGAGTGGAAGCCATTGGTTGGAGGTAGTTGTGGTGGTGGAGACGGAGGTGCAGAGGGAGACGATGGTGAAGGGCAAAGGAGATGAAAGAAGATGGCGTTGGATGTGTTTTGCTTTTGGATGCGGAGAGCATGATGGGCAGCTTAACTGGGGACACAAACCCCTTTTTATAATAATATTAATAATAATATTAATAATAATCTTTTTACTATATTACGTAGTTTTTATATCATCATGCATTGTGGCAATCATTTCTCCCCATCTAATGCGAATATAGTTAGTTTGCTTTAGAACATAATGGGACTCTGCTCCTATTTTATGCAATTAAGTTTTCGCAAAATGCGAATTAAGATGAGACTGAATACTTATTTTTTTATAAGCATTTGCATAAATTTTAATAATTTTTAAAGAGGAAATTATTTGATGGTATATTTTATTTTTTGGGGAGGGTAGGAGTGGATATAAAAGAGAAAGTTCAGATCAATTATGAGCCTTTGTTTTTGGCAGATGTGTGCAAACCAAAGGATTTGACATTCGTGCAGACTTTCTTTTTTTTTAATAAATAATTTCGCTATTTACATGAATTAGTTTACAACAAAATCGGACTTACTTAAAAAATAATTCTTTCCTTCCTTCCTTCTTATTTAACTTAGCATTTTAGAGAATTAGAATTAAAGAAGAAAGGGATAAAGTTTCTTTTATATATCATCAAAAAAAAAAAGATCAAAGCTAACGTTAAGCTTTATAGGCTTATAAACTATTTTGATTCTTAAAACTTACGACACTACAACTATTTACGAGAAATTTCACCGAAAATTTAGAAAATTTGTATTAAGTTTTGGGTAAAATTTTTTAAAAGTTTTTTACTTGGGGACATCTATTTTTTTTCAAAATATTTAATGTCTAATTAATAATCTTTTTAAAACTTTTGAAAAATAAACAAAAATATATTCCAAGAAATAAATCTATCAGTGTGCATATGAATGAATAAGATGCATTTAAGAAAAGATAAACAAGAAAAACATCATCATCATCATCGATCGAAGTTCTTCAATCCAAAGTTGCACGTTGTACTGGCCAATGACGACAAGGATGATGGAAGGACCCCCCCTATTCCTGTTTTCAAATAATCGGGATATTTACATAACAATAATAATATTGTTGTTCATGTCCTTAAACAAGCTGCATGGGAGTAGAGGATGCCAAGTCATCGAGAGTTTATCTACTAAATCATATCGAAATGTTAAATTACAGTCGTGGTCGTCCCCATAAATAAAAAATGGCTGCCTGCCCAAATGAATGATATGCAATTTGTTCTTCAAGCAAAAGGAACTAAAGAAAGACCAATGCTTTTATTTCATTAACATCGGATTGGTCCAACTGGCAATGGATAATCAGGTCAGCCTTCACGACAATCAAATGAAGACCATTTCGCCGAGTAAAACTCTAGAGTTACTGAAGCTAGTACTACTATCCAAGTGAACATAAGCAAAACAAGCCAATGCATGTTCACATGAGATGTGATGTATTTGTCACTTCTTGCACGAGCAAATCCTCCAATGTAAAGACACATCTTTTGTTTTCCACTTTTCATTAGTTGTATCTACAAAATACGCTTCCTCTCTGTTCATCAATACAACCTGGTGTGAACACTAAAATCTCACGTAGAAATATAAGCGTACAAATTGTCGTATTAAAATGTGTAGCGGGTTCTGTCTTTAGCCACAAATGTTGTACGCGATTCCTCTGATTCGATCTTCGAAGAATAACGGTTGTGAATGGTGATCCTAAGCTCTAGCAGTATTTCAGCAGAACTTCCGGATGAAATATTAACGAAGTCGTCGGGGCCTATGACGTGATCCGACAGAGCTTTGATATCTTGATGAAGTCGTCGGGGTCTTTGGGCGTGATCCGATAGAGCTTCAATAGCTTGACGAAGTCGTCGGGGACTTTGGACGTGATCCGACAGAACCTCAAGGCGTGTTGCAGAAAAACACCGGGCGATGGACGTCGGCAAAGCTTCAGTGAGCGAGAGGCAGCGAGAATCTTCAAGAGCTCCAAGAGTCTTCTCTCCACCTATGTATATAGTGTGTTGTGTGCGATGAATGAATGAGGAGGCCTCTATTTATAGGACTCCAGGGCCGATTTAAATTAGGAAGCTAGTAATCGCATATTAGGCACCAGACTATGGGCCGGGCTTGAACTTCGGCTTAATTTGGCCCAAAAATACTTTTGTCTGGATTGGGCTTTTGGCTTTCATTTATAATCCAATATATATATATTTGTGGACTTGAGATTATGACTCATTCTAATTTCTTTATGGGTTGGGTTTATAGTATATTTATAAATCATAAAATTGGTAACACCTACTAAGCTTTATATGAAGCTCCATGATTATAGTAGACAAAAATATTTGATGTCTACAAATGCCCCCACTTAAATTCTTTCCTCGAATTATATAATGTTGAGAGGAAGAAATTAAAGTACATAAATTTCCTTTAGAAACTGGATATGCTTCCGACGAAACTTGATGAATACGGTCGCTGGCCGCTGACCTAATGTGAATGCGCAAAGATGCTAATGGCACTGTGTTGGCATGGCAAAATCTCGGGCCTGATTATGAGGAGCCCATAAATTCAGGCCATTTTATGAGAAACCTACAAACCTATTTGGCCGACCCATATCATGTCTACCAAGACCGTGACATAAATTTTGGGCTCATTTTATAAAGCCCATAAGTCCATGGGTCTTTAAAAGTGTTTACAAGCCCACCGTTATGGGTCTAGGAGGGTCAGAGTCTACGAGGATCAGAAAAGATCTTGACTCCGAGATTTTTGGAAAGAGGATTACGGGGCCACGTTCCCATGATTTGAAAAGATCTTCAACTAGAGAAAATCTGGCGATACGACTCTTTTTTAATAAGAAAGAGAAGTTGTTAAAAGCCACGTCTACCAGGATCAGGTTGTTACCAAGATTCTAGGGAGTTCATTGAGAAGGCCACGACCTAGAGAGATTCTTTGAGAACGTGTCAAACACTCTAGACACCACAAGATTTAATATAAAAAGGGAGAAGATCTTCCTTGAAAAAATCATGATCAAATCAGCCAACAGAAACTTATCTTGCTCGTCACCCCTTAGATTGTTAGGATTCCCCGATCTGGGCGAAACCCTTAAGGTTTCATTGGTGTTCACCTCCACCATCAGAGTGAGCAACCGTAGCTCCGAAAGCCAAACTCTGCCATCACTTCCACCGTCTGAGTGAGCAACCGTAGCTCTGGTACCCAAACTCCGTCCCATAATCGACATCCAACCATTAAAGAATGAAATTACAATTCATACTTTTCATACTTTCCAAACAAGTTAGCATCGTAGAGAATGACCTTGAACTTCCCGAGCATAAACCGTGGGCGCCTGGAGAAACAATAGTGGCCAACCCGTTACTATGGTGTCATTTGCCCTTTGATCCGGGCGGTTTGCAACACGACATACGACAACGTCTCGCCCAATAAAACAAGTACTTTCAATTCCCGCAAAACTGGCGAATAATATGGGCTCACAGTCTTAACAAAATCGCGTACACTAACATGGAGATCCAACCATATAGGGTTTGGCACATACCATGGGATCATGTTATTTGGTGTTAGGTCAAGAATCCCTAATGTATTCTTTTATTTTTAAAGCTTCTTTGTCCGTATTCAAACCACTTCACAATGTTGGGTAAGACTCTCAGCTACGATCTCCTCACCTTAAGAGGGGGGCTTATGTTGGCATGACAAATTCTCGGGCCCGATTATGAGGAGCCCATAAATTCAGGCCATTTTATGAGAAACCCACAAACCTATTTCCCCGACCCATATCAAGTCTACCAAGACCGTGACATAAATTTGGGCTCATTTTATAAAGCCCATAAGTCCATGGGTCTTTAAGAGTGTTTACAAGCCCACCGTTATGTGAGCCCACCATGGAAGTACTAAGTCTAATACGAAGGACTGCAGGGTCAGAGTCTACGAGAATCAGAAAAGATCTTGACTCCGAGATTTTTGGAAAGAGGATTACGGGGCCACGTTCCCATGATTTGAAAAGATCTTCAACTAGAGAACATCTGGGGATACGACTCTTTTTTAATAAGAAAGAGAAGTTGTTAAGAGCCACGTCTACCAGGATCAGGTTGTTACCAAGATTCTAGGGAGTTGATTGAGAGGGCCACGACCTGGAGAGATTCTTTGAGAACGTGTCAAACACTCCAGACGCCACAAGATTTAATATAAAAAGGGAGAAGATCTTCCTTGAAAAAATCACGATCAAATCAGCCAACAGAAGCTTATCTTGCTCATCACCCCTTAGATTGTTAGGATTCCCCGACCTGGGCGAAACCCTTAAGGTTTCATTGGTCTTCACCTCCACCGTCAGAGTGAGCAACCTTAGCTCCGACAGCCAAACTCTGCCATCACTTCCACCGTCAGGGTGAGCAACCGTAGCTCTGGTACCCAAACTTCGCCTTCATTCCACCCTCAGAGTGAGCAACCGTAGCTCTGATAACAAATTCCTGTCAGCAATCCAACCCCTGGACGAGCCACCGTAGTCCCGGTACACGATTTCGCCTTCGACTCCGCCACCAGGGTGAGCAACCGTAACTTTGCTATCCACGTCCGCCTCAACATTCGACCACACTCCCATCCACCAAGCCCATTAACTAAGTTTTCGCCATCCAGGGAGCGCAAGTCTACAGCGCTCTGTTGTCCAGTCTACGACCGGATTCAGCAACAAGTCTACGACCTCGCCTCTTAGTCTACGGCGCCCGGAAGCAAGTCTACGACGTTGCAGCACCGTCCTTGTTTTATTTGATCCCGGAGGGTTGATCAAGGGGGCCGACCGTGGGATCACCCAGCTCATACCGCTGATGCAGGGTCAGGTCCTTGATAGTCTTGCTTGTTTCTTCATGCAAAACACCTTTGTCACAACAGGAATACGCATCAGCTTTCACAATCTCAATTTCAGAGTCAAGCCACAATATTAGCTCCCTATGTAGTGTAGACGGGATGGCGGCGGTCTTATGAAGCCAATCACGCCCTAGTAAGGCATTGAACGTGGGGGTTATGTCTATTACGAAAAAGGCAGTTTCTTTCTCCTGTCGTCCTACTCCCAAATGTACCGAGAAAACTCCCAAGCATTCGGACTTCCTGCCATTAAAACCACTCACTGCGATATCGGTTTTAACCAAATCATGAAGTTTATATCCAAGCATTCTAAACTTGGATAGAGGCAGTACGTTTATAGTGGCTCCGTTGTGTACTAAGACTCGACTCATTAAAGTACCATCGAAAATAGCAGTAATATACAAGGAGTGCATATGCTGCTTCATGCTATCTGAAGGCTTTCTTAGCCAATGAAGCGGGAAACCAGGCGGGTAAGGCGAAAGACGGGAGTGAGGTGGCTTACCTCTCGGAGCTTTTTCGTCCTTTGCTTTGGCAAAGTCTACAGGCAGAGTAATGGTATTGCAACTGACAATCTCTTGTTTCCTACCATTTGCGTCACTTGGGATTTCACTCCGAAGGGGGGTGTAATCAAAGCTTGAGCCTGGCTCCTCCGAGTGATCTGTAGACTCGATGCGCTCTGCCTCCCTATTTGGTTCCTTTGTGCGTGTCTTGATAGGCGAGACTGCCTCCGACGGGGCGGGCCTAGGTCTCTTTGCGACGTGGTTTAAACATCTATCCCTCCTTTTCCGAGCCTGTGGTGGCAAACTTGCTCTGCCAACGGCTTTCTGCCAAAATTTCAAAGGGTTAACCACCCTGACCATTCTTGATTTCTTAGAATCAAGTAGAGTTCGACATACCTCCACGAAGTCTCTAGCGACTGGGTCGTATCCCAGGACCGTGCACGTTGCCTCCTGTTGCATTTTTTAATGGTGCACGAGGTCATGATTACCTGTGGTTGCGGGGTGAGCAGGTTGGACTGTGATCTCTCCATTTGCTGATAAGTTTACCAGCTTAAGGAAGTAGTCTACGCAGCATGCCGTACAGAGCTGCGTGATTAGGATCCTGTTTCGCCCTATTAACTTGCACTTCTGGCACAGTACTTTCTCATCCAGGAATTGGGTTATTGCCGGTCCCATCCGGATTGCCTGGGCGTCTACTTTGTGCGTTCCGTACCTCGGTTTAGAGCCTCTTCTCTGCGCCTCGTTGACTTGCTGCGCTTTATCAGGTGTGTTTGCTTCTAAAGCCATCGGATGTGTTTCGCTAGTGCGACCATTGTCCACTTGCTTTGTTCTCTGCTGGGTTGACGGGTCATCAAAATCCAACTGTCGCCTGGGGTGCTCTACAACACGGGGTTGGTGTTCGGGTGCTCTGCCCCGACCGTGAGGACCACCACTTCCTCCACGGATTGTCGGCCTGCGCTCTAGACTTGAAGGGCTCTTGAGTTTCCTCTGCAAATTGCTCGGGGGTGGTCGTGCCCCTGGAGAGCTTATTCCCATCGCAACCTCTTCTAGAGGGGTCAGGTCGTACCAGGTATCACCCTGGTTGTTCTGCAGGTATTTCCTAAAAGTGTTGCACCTATCGGTGGTATGCGTATCGTCCATGTGCCAGCAGCAGAGGTTTCCAGCGATTGCTTTGGATGGGCAGGTGATCACCCTTTTGTCCGCCAGTCTACGAAACAGGGCATTTACTACCACGGTTTCTCCAGCTACCTTCGTACCCTGTAGAGAGAAACTGGTATCAGCTTCTATAAGATTTATGTCTACATCAGAAATATCGAACATATGTATAGCGATTTCATCACCAAAAGGCCTGTCGTCGACCATAGTGACCTCGTTGACTTCCGGGAAGCATAATTCTTTTGCCTCTATAAGGTCTTGAATTATGTTCATGAATGACAGATAGTCCCTGGTCGTATGTGTAACGACCCATGCCACTTGCAATAATTCCTAGACCTTTCCTTATCTGTCTGAGGGGTTTTATGTCCCGACTTTAGTTTAATTCGTTTTCGCTGGTAGAGCCAGTCGAAAATTGCATCCGCTTTGTCTACATCAAAAGAGTACTTTCTTTCTTCTCCCGTTTTTTGAGATGCCTTTGCCTCAGAGTTCTTCCTTGCTAAAGGCTCGCAAACTGTCGCCTCTCCTTTTACAAATTCAGCCATGTCTACCTCAACAGTCTCTAGCTGATAAGTGCGCGTAGACTGGGCCTCTTCCATCAACGACTGGTGATATTCAGTCGCTCTCCTGGCGAGATCGTAAAGATCAGCGAACCTTTCTCCCTGCAGTTTCTTTTTGAAGGGAATCGACAAAGCGTTTAATTCCACCATCAGTTGATCCTTTTCTGGAATTGCTGGTCTACATCGGAGTAGCGCTTTTCGTAGGCGCATCAGAAACTGCCCTTGATGTTCCCCGGCGGCTTGCTTCAAGCGCATAACCTCGAAAATTGACAATGGTGTATCTAGGCGAGCGAACGCTTTCATAAAGCTAGACTGCATTTCCGCCCATGATGCCACCGATCCTGGGGGTAGACTAGCATACCACGTAAATGCATCGCCTGTGAGGGAGTTAGGGAACAGCTTTAATTTCCAAAAGTTGTTAGTCCCAGCCTCCCCGATTTGATGAGTGAATCAAGCTATATGCTCTAGAGGGGTCATTTCATCCTCCCCAGAGAAACGGGTGAAATCCGGTACTCTGTATCCTTTGGGTAGGGGAAAATCCCTATCAACGAACGCCGGGTAAGGGCTCCTGTAGAAACAGGGGTCGTCCTGTCTAACAGCTCCGGGTACCATCTGTTCCGAGACCTGGGCTATTGTCTCCCTCAAATTCAGAGGGGTTGGATAGCCAATTGACTCGCGCGCAGGGTCCTGACCCCACCTTTCGGTGGCGCAAGGTGCTCTTTCACTAGGCCTCAGCGGCTGTGTGTCTACAGAGGGTTTAGCGTAAAAACTTTCCGCCCGAGAAAAACCTCCTACATTTGGGGATTCTCCTGGTAAGTTTTCATCAACGAGGGCCTTCTTAGGACGACGGGTAGGAACTGAAGGCGCACATCTATTTGTTTCACCCTGGGCTTCACCGTACTCATCTACCGGGTTTACCGCATAGACCGCGTTCTGTATCCATGCCGCGGGCAACCGCGAAGACGTCGATCTAGAAGGGGACATCCTATCCCTACTACTGACCTCTGTAACAAACTGATTCTCGTGGTCCCAAGGGTCATCCACTTGGAATGACACATTCTTTTTTTCTGCTCGTCGTGCATCTCCCATGAAAGAACAATCTCGGTCTACGGAGTTATTTGGCTTCGTAACGGGTTTTGGCCTATTTAAGGCGCTGATTTGCTCTAGGATCTGAGCCATGTTACTTTCTAGTCCAGAAATACGTCTATTGACCAAATTTCTCATATCACTGAACTCTTTGTGAAATTCGAGTCTGGATATGAATTCGGAGGGTGTATGTACCCCGAGATTAGTTTGACTGGCGTTCGCCTGACTGCTTAGAGTCACATCGTCCCCGTTTGCGTCTCCTTCTGCAGGAACGCCGTCTTCACCTAATGGAGGTGGGGGATCTCGGCTAACTCTGCTTCTGGTATTGTTTGCCATCAGTAAACGTGGAATATTTTCTTTCCTCCCACTGTGGTCGCCAAAGACGTGTTCGCATAGAAAACGGACCACGTCGGAAATATTTGGTAATTGGACTCACAGGGAAATGTATGCGGTCGCCAGAAAGATGAATTTTAATGATAAAAGATACGACTGTACAAATTCAGAGTTTCGAAAGAGAACTTAGAATCTTACAGCCATAAAAATGAACGAAAAAGGGGTGATACGGCTGACGTGGGCGTCGTAGACTCGCTGCTGACGTCGTAGACTCGCTGCTGATGTCGTAGACTCGCTACAGTGCGCTGCGCTATAGACTTGTGTGACGGTAGTAGTGCTGGCAGAGGGTTGTTGCCTCGGTTACGGTTGCTCGCCGGGACGGTGGAAGTGCTGGCGGAGGGTTGTTGCCCCAGTTACGGTTGCTCGCCGGGACGGTGGAAGTGTTGGCGGACGGTTGTTGCCCCGGTTACGGTTGCTCGCCGGGACGGTGGAAGTGTTGGCGGAAGGTTGTTGCCTCCGTTATGGTTGCTCGCCGGGACGGTGGAAGTGCTGGCGGAAGGTGATCACCAAAGCTACGGTTGCTCACTCTGGTGTTGAAGGTAGTGACCAAATAACCCAGGCCGAGGTATCTACTAAAGTCTAAGGGTGACGAGCAATGCAAATCTGTGTTTGGCTGATTGATCGTGTCTTTTCCTAAGGAGGATCTGTTTCTTTTATACTGAATCTTACTTGCCCTACACGCTTCGCGCGTCCTCAAAACGATCCCTCAGATCGTGGCTCAATCTTAACTTCTCTCCAAGAATCTCGGAGTCTGTTTTAAAGTATCCTCTTAATTTTCTGAGTTGTGTGTTGGGATCGTGTGATCGTGTGAGCATATGTTGACGCATGCCGTAGACTTAGCTCAGGCCCAAGACATTATGTAGTGTCAACACGTTGACGCAGGCCGTAGACTAAGCTCAGGCCTGCATCCTACATCGGGCTGTAGTCTTAGGACCACCTTTTTGAGCTTGTAGACTTAGCACAGGCCCAAGATATTCCGTAGTGTCAACAGACTTCAATTCCATGACAACCCTCTCCTACAACTGCCTTTGCAAAGCATCACGTTGCGACTTTCTTTACACAGCAACCGGCTGCGACATTTTCCCTTGACAATCTAATGCTATATAATTACAAAAGCTGGTCGGTCACTCACCTTTTGTGCCCGTGGAGTCACAACTCTTCTGTCATGGTCACTACACGTTGGTACGTCCACATCCAGCAATCCACACTACAAATCATGCTTGAACATCTTCCCAAATGCTATCTTTAGAGTCATAACCGAATCCCTCGACCCCACCATGTCCAGCACCATAAGCTTCACCAATCCTACAACCATCCGTAGCTCACGTTCCTTCATGTGTGTGACTAACAAAGATCCTCACTCACAAAATACAATACAATGTCACTTTGTTTATCGTTAGAAGTATTTCTCGCTACGTACACATTTTGATATTACTACATACGCCTAATTATATTCAAGGTGGAAATAAACTAAACATTACATAAATAGGCTTATGCACATAAGAGAAAGAAAATAGATTAACAATATATTATTAACTAAATATTCACATGATCGTCACCAGGAAAGAGCCATTAGAGATTAAATATATTGTGATTATTTAATATCCCCTTGGATATAGGCTTGCAGAAGTTCCAGACTAAAATGAGCCATTTACCTTCTATAGATGAAAATAATTCAAAATTTACTTTCGAATTTGACTTCGTTTGATCGATGATATATTAATAATATAATCTCGAGAATTGTTCCTTAGTGGACTACTGCGTTCCATAGAAGGTTAGATACGAACATTTAGAACCTTCCACAAATAGGAAATTTTTTCCTTTAGTAAGAAATATATTTCTTATTTTATTTATATGAAAATAAAATATCTAATTTCGGCCATATTAATAAGGATAATTCATGTGAAATATTTTTTTATTACTTAATTAAATAATTATTTATTAACTAAATACTTATCTAATTATGAAAATATTTCCTAACCGAAGGTTCTCATCAAGAACAACTTTTGAAATGTTTCGCAAGCTTATGCACTTGCAGAAGTTCAGGCTTCTGTATGATTCATCATCAAAAACATTACAACAACATCTTGTTAGAAAGTGATGCTTTTCAAATTGAAAATATTGAAGCTACATATCAATGAACACTGCAATGTATCTTCGACAATAAGCTTCATAAGAATTTAGAGTGTTACATAGAGTGTATCTTCGACAACAGGATGTTGAATGATGAAGTTGTTGGTGTTGGGTATGCAACGCATAGAGATGATTGTTTTGCAATTCGTTAATGAAATTTTGGAAGTTTTTTTTAAGCATGTGCTAGGTAAAGAACGAAATCTAACTACAGGAGTTGTCTGCAAATATTTTTGAGAACGTTAAGGAATCAATCCATACTCGATTTTGTTTCTTTTGTTTTGTTAGAAATTAGCAAAAATTAGGTTTGGGGATGTAATAACTCTACAACAATAGAGTTCAAATGAGAGAGGCATGTAACATTGAAGTTTGTTGGTTTGCTCCGGACTGACCAGTTGACACTCCTGCACGAGAAAAGTAGTGCGGCTGCACCAGACAGATAGCCATATCTGATCTTTTATTCAAAATAAAAGTGCCAGTCAAGAAAATGGGGAAGAGGCACGAGAACGAGTTAGTGGTACCGACCTTTTCTATACTTGTTTTCACTTTGTTTTCGGGTAATGTTTTAGATGAATTTCGTGTTTTTCATCTACACAAGCATGAAATGATTCTCTATTTTAGGATCACCGTATATAATGTGTTTTGAATATTGTTCACTTGTTGTAATATCGTGTTTAATGTGTACGATTGACTGATCAACAATTGTGATATTTCAATTAACTAATTTGAGGATTGTACTTGTTAGTTTCGAAAATGAAATAGGGTTCAAGTTTCCAAAACTACTGACATCGTTACCATTGTTGTTTCAAACATCAAGACTCAATTCATAAAGAAGTCGTTTCAAATGGCGACTTTGCCGTAATTTGGCTAAATCGCTCTTTCAGACGACTTTGGGAGACTTTGGAAATTTTTTGGACAGGCGAGGGGCTTCCTACAGTTAAGGGAATGTTGCTGTTTGAAAAAGCGACTTTCAAGAGAGTATCGTTGTATCAAACAGCGATACTTATCCGACACCAGAAACCCCCTTGCCTGAGCGAAATTTAGTGTCCTAAAATCATTTTTGAAGGAACGTCTTTTATTTGAGACTTAATAAAATTTAGTTTACCTACAATTCACATAAGAATATGGAGGAGTTCATAATCAAAAAACGATTCATGTGAATTGTCGCAAGTGCAACGACCCTGTTCCGTGCTCTTGACATCTGCTACAAACAGGGCCGAAGCATTCATGTAATTAACAATTCAAATTCACTATCATGAGGTAGTACGAACCGAAACCATGCAATGAATTTTATCGTAGAGGTCAGACCACCACGTACAGAAGCATCTCAAAATCAGACTAGGCCGCTGAAACCACATGCATAACATATTTACAGAACAAGTCGGGCACCAGCAAGTTCATAACTTCTAGTATGATATTGCTTGAAAATCAATCACATAAAATTTTTCTTGAACAGGAGATGTTCAACGTCCAGAGTAATGGCTGATACTAAGCGAACATGAAAAACATGTTAAAAGTCTTCTCACACACCAACGCAGAGTGAACTAACCTCGTTTTCTCATGTCCCACGAGTGATGAAAACTTGATTAAATGCTGCATTGTTGGTACAATCGCTTGAATGAGGATGAGCCCAACTACCCCCTCTGTGTGTATTGATGAGTCAAGTCAAGAAGTGGGACCAGATTGAATTAAAATACGTTGATGGAACATGTCAAAAGTTATCTAAAAGTCGAAACCTGCAGGAATGGAATGACACTAGCAATAGCAACTATAGATTCCCTAAAGTTCTGCTTTGTTATGTTCCATTGTATGTCTTTGCTCTTCTCAGATTTGCAGGTGCAGGGATTGCCCAAGAGCAATGAAACAGATCGAGCCGCGTTGCTGCACTTCAGAATCCGGATATCGGTTGACCCTGATCGGACTTTTAGCTCATGGAACGGCTCTGTCGACTTCTGTCATTGGCGGAGCATCACTTGCAGCCGTCGTCACCCTCTGTTCGCGTCGGAACGGATCACGTCGAAAATATTTGGCACGAAACACTCGCAGTGGTTCGGATATATGGTAACCAATAATGAAAAGATTAATCGAATTGATCAAGCTATACTAAATGATGTCTTACAATAGAAATGGAATGCTTATAGCCATAAAATAAATGAAAGATGGATGGCGCGGGTGGTGGTCACGTCATACACTTGATGGCCGGCGTTGTAGACTTGCAGATGGGAAGGTCGGAAGCTGGTCGCAGGAGGCTTGTCAGATGAAATGTGGATGTAGGCCGAGGCAGAGATGATGGAACAAAGGCAGAATTTGATTGTCTTGGCTACGGTGGCTTGTCGAGATGATGGAGTGAGGGCGGAGCTTTGTTATCCTGACTAGGGTTGCTCACCAGGACGATAGAGTGAGGGCGGAACTTTGTTGTCCTGGCTACGGTTGCTCACCAAGACGATGGAAGTGAAGACCAATAAACTCTTACGAGTTCACCCAGGTCGGGGTCTGGACAACTTTTTCTTAAAAACTAAGAGTGACGGTCAATACAAAAATTGCTATGTTTGATTTGTCGTGTCTAATTAGGGAGGCTCTCTTCTACTTTTATACCTAATGTTGTTATGCCTATAGAGCTTGACACGCTTTCAAAAAATCTCACCAAGTCGGGGTTGTCTCAAATGACCTCCAGAAATCTCGGAATTAGTTTACTCCCAGCGAACATGACCTTATCTTCATTTTTCCCGAACTTGGGTCCATGTAGACATAGATCGTAGACTTAGTACAAGCCCGTCGCTGGACTTAACGGGCTATAACACAGCTCTTCGTGGGCTAAGATCAATTAGGCCCAAAATTAGCTTTCACGTCAACACCCCGACATCATCAAGTTAGAGCTTCAAGACTCGAGGCTCAGCAGGTCATTCTTGCCGTACATCGAGAATCTGAGCTTCCTCAAGATAATAAATATGACAAACGACAGCTTTATTGGTGAAATCCCGCCTAAAATCGGCAAGTTGCATCGGCTAATAGCATTGCGCCTTGATGATTATTAACTCTAAGAAAGTAGAGTTATATGTCTCATTTACTAGCATAATTAGTGTTAGATATCCCATATTTATAGGCACATATAGAAAGTTTCCATGTTATTTTCGTTTAGTCTGGTTGCATGGGTATTTTCGGATCGTGCAGTTTTTTTTCAATGCAGGTGAAGGGGTCGATACGAAGCGGAAATCGTGTTCAAGAAGCTAGCTTGATGGAGGAAGGCAAAGAGAACCGGAATGAAAAGTTGCTAAAGGAAGCATTGGACAGGAACATTCCTGTAGATTCTTAGGGACAGGAACATTCATGTAGATTCTTAGGGATTGCTGCAAATACATTGGAGCCATGACATTCTTCAATGCAAATACAGTACACCTACTGCTCTGCCTCTGTCCCGCATCATGTCCTCCTTTTCTGCAGTTTACTAACTTTTGTGTTAGTATTACATGATGATTACTTAAAGTAGAAAAGCGTGAAAACGTCATATCTCTCGGCTCCGGTTTCATAAATATGTAAAATTGTATCACGTAAAATCCTTGTTTGGTAAAACAGGTGAGGAATTTCCAAGTTGGGAAGGCCACATTTTTTAAGTTTATGGGGGTAAGCAAAGGGTGACTCATTATCGATTGTTTAATTAATCGGCATCATCAGTTGATTGTGTGGTTGTGAGTTCATTTAAACATCAAGTCTAGGATTAAACTAGTTCACGAATGTACGCACGCCCTCAAGTCTAGCACGCGCGTGGCGGCTCGGACGACCTCAGGGTCCGGGTCCGCTCCCCCAAGTTCCACCCGGTTGGCATCGCGACTCGAGCGTCGGACGTTGCAGAAGGTACTTGGGTTAAGCCCTCAGTTCCCGAATGGGCCTACGGGACATTTCACCAACTGGCTCCAGTTTCCTGAAGGCGACTGGCGAAAGGCTTCTTTATGGCCTCGTTGGTGAATTTTAGGGAAGACTCAAGGAGCGGCTCATGTCGCCGTTACCCATCCATGATGGCTCCATAAAAATTGTTGTTATTGCTTAACCTAGGTAGGCTATTGCGGAGTCGCCACCGACTTATCTTTAAGACTGATTAAGTTGGAAAAACAGTTCGATTCGGGATTCCTATTTAGTAGCTCTTACATTCTAACATGCAAAAAGGTGGCGTTTGCTCCAAAAAAGTTGACTTAGGTTAACGGGCGTTGGACTCAAACTCATGTTTGTTGATTTACACCAACATGCGGGAATAAACCTAAGTTGCCTAACAACATACGTACGAGCACAACCAATTATTGAGATAATAGAGGGCGGGGAAGGGCGGTGTCTACGAGCCTATACACTTGGGCTCGCAGCCCGTTACAGGTGGATTAAAAATAATCAGGGAGATTGCACCTCCCCTTTGTACTAGAAGTGTTGGTCGGGACGGCTTTACTTCAGAATGACAGTCGTTTAGTCCGTGGTAGATCCAACCAAACGTGGTCTGTTACGTGCGCCTTTAAGCTTTCTGTCTTCAACTTTGGTTTGTCAAACTCCCGTGAGGCTCGGTCAATCTTCATACAAATCAAACCAGAATGCGGTGGAGAAAATGGTGGAAATGGTCAGAAAATTCTAATTAAGACATGTTAAATAATAAGAAGTAACTATATGAGTAAGAGTGATACTCACGGGGCATTGTGTGGCCCGTTGATGTTTGAGCCTCCGGGATGCTAGAAGGCAATGTCCTTTGTTAGAGAGTTCTCAGTTGTTTTACATGTAAAACAAAGAGAATAATAGAGAGCAACGCCATTACTCTCGAGCATATTTGAATGAAATTCAATCGAATGGGATTGGTAAGGCGTGACTTACCGTTTGATGGAAGAGAATCGAGTCGACTTGTGATCTTTCGAGAATATCCCAAATAAATTACTAAAGAGGAGGTCTCACGTCCAATCCGTTGATCCATAGATATTATGAATACAACGAGAGTGAAGGAATATCGAAAGCAGAATGTTCGAAATATACGATTAAACAGACAAACATAAGAACCATTCGGTCAATCTTCGACCGTTTCCTTAGATTGCAGGAATTGAATGATTATTAAAAAAATTGACAACTTTTTGTAAACTTTTCCAAAATTTGTGAAATTTTACCATATGCTAGAAAACTTGAATCACATCCATCATGTCAAATTTTAGGAAAACATAACATGTGGTGTGCTGCCAATAAATCGATGAATGGGGCTGTTCAAACAACACATGTTCTAGTCGGAAAGCTTACAGGGGTGAGTTTGACCCCCGTTGACCGTGTGCTCAAGTTGCTCAAAATGAGAAATGTAAAACACGAAAGTTGTAGCTTGAATGTTCTAACACTAGGTTCTAACTTTTGTTTATTTAGAGTTCATATGAGCAAGTTATGCCTTCTGGTGCATAGACTACTCATTCTGCCGCTGGAAGACAAGAGGCAGAGGAGGACCATGTCTTCCTTGAATTGTCAGACCAAACAAATGTCACCGAATGCAAAAACTACAGAAAGTTGTAGAAAACTTAGATATGGTTCTGTAAGCACCAATTGCATAAAATTCTAATGAGTGATGTGAAAAATACGAATTTCTCTTTACAGCAGTAGTTGTCTGCTGCATGGTGCAATGACGTTTTTGCTTCCACTGCACTCCAATAATGATTTAACTAGATTTTATTACTTGCATGAAAATTTTCAAAACATGAAAGATTTAGATCACTAAAAGAGGTATCTGATGCAATAAGTTTCAGGTGAAATGGAGCCTTGGTGTTAATGTTTTGTCCAAAAAACCGAATCAGCCTTGGTGCAGACCGAGGCTGACTCTAATCCCCAATTTTCAATGGACCGAAGAGGCCTCAAATGAAGAATTTTAAAGCATGAAAGTTTTAGATAACTCAAAAGGAAAGTGATATCACTTTTGAACATAAATCCTTGACCGTCGATATCCCCGAGGTGAATCGGTTGAGATTTATGGAAACACTATTGGGATCTCCGAAATCCCTATCATAATATCTTCGGTCAGAGCATTGATTTTCCTCATAGCCCGCTATAAATAGCGATGCCCGGTTTGTCTCCTAAATCGCAAACATCTCCTCTGAAAATAGTGAAGCCATGAGGTTTTCCATCCTTCGGTACTTTACCCAGGGCCTATGTCCATGACCTTAGCTTGCTTGAGAGTCTATGTCTATCACCTTACGAGGATGGTCTATATGTCCCCCCGAGCTTCCTTTCTCCCTTTTGAAAAGTTGATCTGGAAGGGTGGAGGGCCTGAGCAAGCTCTTCGACGCACCGTCCTACGTGGTGTCTGGTCAGGCTATCCTTTGGTGCTTCTTAGCGCCACTAAATCTGTGCGGCTGCTATAAAACCATGAGGGGAAGTCATTGTTCCATCCTCGTCCTGCTATTCTCATGGCTTTTGGGGGATCCGACCAGGCTTCAGGTCTTCAACTTCATAGCATCCGGGGGAACCTACCTGGTATCCCTTGAAGACCAGGGATTAACCCCCACGTCTATTGAAGAGGTTTCCATTTACAGCCAAGGATCTTCTCCATCAGAGGGAAGAACTGGGTGTATATCCGGTTCTGTGGATAAACCCTCGAATATTTTGGAAAACCCGTCGAGCCTTCAATAGAGCATTTCTTGATGAGCGGAAACGTCGTCTACTAAGTCATTTACGTTTCATTCCTTGTATATTCATCGTCACTCTAACCCATGTAATGAACATATTTGAATGAGAATAAATGTGTTTCTTAAGTCTTTTCAGTTACCCACTTATGACTTTTGAATCATCATCAGTTTCCAAGCGAAGCGATGTTACCTTTTGTAAGTGAGGCGGCGTCACTATTGGACCCTGGTCGCCAGGCGATGTCCCTTTTGGGCCTCAACTCTCTTGTCGGTTTCTAGGAGCATAAAGTCCTTTAGGGGTTGGGGTTTCCGCTCACGCACTCAGAAACCCTTCTCCTTCTTTCTCGTATTTTCAGAAAACCTCATTTTCTCTAACTCCCATGGATTCCGGTGCTTCCTCCCCGTCGTCCTTGGCCTCTCTGACCTGTGAGGAGGGTGACACGGCCAAGTTTCAACGAGCCTTTGCTGAGTCTCAGCAGGTTCATGTTTTCCCTTGTAATGAAGCGGAGTTAGAGTATGGTGCTCAGATACCGAAACCCTGGGTCCGTATGTTCCTGATTCCAAGTGTTTCGTCCTTTCCTATGTGGAAAGGTCATTCCTTTTCACCAGCATGTTGCCCGCTATGTTCTCCCCTGGCGAATTTAAGCCGTCCGGATGGGGGCCGTTCGCACAGGTGTACCTCAGTTGTTTTCCGTCTCCCAAGAGTAAGGTGTGACAAGATTGGGTCTCCAAGTAGATGGAGAAAAAGGGTGCTACATGGGAAGCGATGGGGATCAAGGTGCTGATCGACATATGTCGTTCCCCAGTCGAGCCCAACCTATCCGTGTGTGCCGGGTTCCTTTCGTTTTGGAACCCTGTCGTTAACTATTTTTACCACCCGAAGGGATCGATGTCAATCACCTTGGAGGACATCTATTTTTTGACTGGTTGCAGTCTTTCTAGAGCCCCTCTTCGTTTCGACTACAGGCGCATTGACTTGAAGTTTAATCTTTTAAAGCGTGTAAGCGAAGTTGCTAACCAGCGCCTTTCTGATGACAAGTTGGGATTTTAGGAAGAGTTTGAGTTTTACTTGTAGTGGCTGTCCAGGCACATTTTCTGCAATCGAGGAAAGCTACCTAGTCACCTTATGGTTGGAGTGGCCACCAGCCTCGTTGATGCCGCTAATGTAGACAAACCGGAGCCCGTTGCCTTCGCTCCCTTCTTGCTGAGCCTGATTTACCGCGGGTTTACTGGGCGACAACTGACCCGGCTAAATTTCCCAAGTGTCAAACAGATGGCCCTTTGTGGATCGTCTACCTGTGGATTGCCTTGTATTTTCCAGGGTTCACCCGTTATCCCAACGCAAAGCATGCTTGTAGCCAGGTCATTACGGCGGGCTCTTCTAAGTACTGGGATACCTTTAGTGTTGCTGGTTGCATTGTCTCCCTACATTAGCAAAGGAGGCACAGTCAGACAATCGACATCAAAGGCGTTTACGTCACCTGAATCACCAAATGGATGCGATTCTGTTAGCGCCTGATCTTGCGAGTCTGGGAAACATAATTTCATAGACTCAATAAGGTCTTGCACCAAGTTCCTAAACGTGATGCAATCCCTGGTAGTATGGGTGAATGACCCATGCCATTTACAGAAATTCATCGACTTCTCTCTATCGGTATGAGGAATTCTATGGCCCGATTTCAGTCGAATTCGTCCATTTTGGAGCATGAACTCGAAGATTTTGTCAGGTTTTGCCTCATCGAAGGAGTACTTCCTCTCCTCCTGAGTTTTCAGGGATGCTTTGGCCTAGAAGTTTTTCTTGGCCAACTCGTCGCGTGTTAAAGGTTGCCCTTTCACATATTCTGCGATGTCGACATCCACAACCTGTTCCGCTTGATAAGTCACCAAGGGTCCCGTGACCAAACTCCCATTTGCCTGTGTTTTCTCTCTAAGGAGATTCTCATATCGGATAGCTCTCCTGGCCAACTCGTTCCAATCTCTGAAAACGTCTCATTCTAATTTCTTTCTGAGTCGAAGGAGAAGGGAGTCCTGAGCTATAGCAATGAGTCGGCCTCGGATGTAGAGGTTTTACACCTAAGTCGTGCCTTTCGAAGCTTGTTTAAAAAGACAGCCACAGGCTCACCGGGTGGTTATTTCACGTGAGTGAGATCTTGTAAAGTCACTGCTGGGTCAGTTTGAACAAACGCCAGCGTGAACTGGACCTACATGTCATCCCAGTTTCTCACTGAATTAGGGAGAAGGTTTACATACCACGTGAAATTCGCTCCTGTGAGGGAGTTCGGAAACAAACGAAGTTTCCAAAAGCCGTTTGTGGCAGCTTCCCCAGCCTGATGGTTAAAACAGGCGACATGTTCCACAAGCGAAATGCCTTCTTCGCCCGAAAAACGGTCGAATTTAGGAACGTGGTATCCCTTTGGAAAGGGGTAATCCCGATCAGTGTTATCAGGGTAAGGAGTTCGATAAAGTTGAACCTCACTGGCATCGTCCGCCCTGGGGATCGCTTGTTCCACTAAATGGGTGACATAATCTCTAATTTTGAGTGCGAGATCTGGTGGCGCCATTGCCTCCTGAGTCGGTGCTCCCCTTCCATGTACGGGTTGAGGAGAGTACTCAGAACGTTCATGGTTTTCAATGGGAACAAATTCGTTATCCACCGGCCAATTGACATTCTCTCTCCTCCGAAAAGGGGGTTGATACGTCACATGATGACTCTGCTCGTTTATCACGAGTAGCTGATTATTACGCATGACCCTCTTGGGACCCACTGGGATGATTGGGACATCGTCCATGTCAACCTTTTTCTTTCCCTCAGCGATTGAGGCCCTCTGAGGGTCGTAATAAGGTCGACGCCTAGTGGCTGACTCATCCTTCCTATCACTGGGGCTGCTCATCGGTACCCCTGTCATAGTTTCTAGATTTTGAAAGACGGACTCCATTTTGGAGTCAATCTTCTCCTTGAAAACGTTGTACTTCTGGTCGATAGCACCGACTTTCTCTATTAAGAGTTGGAGAGTACTCATGATGGCGGACAACTCTCCAGCTATGGCTGGGTCTGAGTTGTTTCCATCATTGCTCTTTTCCCCATCGAAGTGGTTATCTCCGAAGTTGTTCGAATTACTACCAGCTCGAGTTCTAGGCATGATTGGCTTAGATTTCTTCCTACTGTGGTCGCCAAAGGTAAGTTCGCTCCGAAAGTGACCGCGGACAAGCAGGATCCAAACACGTCGGAAATCTCTGGCACTACGAGGAACTAGTGCCCGGAGGTTCGTTGAATGTGTGTGTGTGGTCGCCGTATAAAAAAGAAAGCGAGAAGGAAGGCAGCGGACGTACACCCTTAAGCAGAAGTACTTACGGATGCCATCGACGCTGCCTTTGGAGGGAAGCAGGAACGCGGGAGAACAAAGACAGCTTGAACGCTGGAATGCTTGAATATAATAATGACAATATGTCCGTCTGTAGAGAGGTTTCTTTATAGAATGCCTAAGAACGACTATTTATACTAAGCTAGACCTACGTATGTACGGTAACGAAATATTACATATATATTAGGCTTCCTTTGTCACCACTCTTCATGGGATATCCTCTTTCCAAATAACCGAACTTGGTGACAATTCCCTTCCAAATCCTGAGGTTGTCTGGAACCTTCCTTAACAGCTACTGATCGTCCGTATTGCCCATTAGCCTTCGCCGTAGAGTTTCCTCATTCGCCCAGTTGACTATCGCTTCATTGACACTTGTTGCCCATCGCCTGGTAACCCTGTCGCTTGATGACTGCTTCGCCCAGCAAGCCTTCGCCTAGTGTGTTTCCATGATCACCTCCTTACTGGGTTTCTTATCCCTTGGGCCTGTATTCTAGACCGTCGATCCATAGATGAGGTCGAGATATGTGGCCCAGAATTTTTATTGCTAAACAGTATTAGGTAATGAAATTGCTTGCTGACACTGCTAATACAAAATCATTAATTGGCAAAAGGCAGAGTTCAACCAACATCGAGATCATTGGCATTTGGTTGTGTACTGGCATGTATATTAGAAATAAAGCAAATACCACCAGTCTGATCTCCTACTACATATCCCTTCAAGCATCTTAGGAACCAACTTCAAGAATCGTAACTTTCTTCATTAACAATTACTAAGGCAAGCGACACAATATGGTTAATATTGTCCATATTACATGCAATTAAGAGCTTATTTTATACTTCTCATAAAAAAAATGCACAGTCAATACTAATAATAGGCCGACTGTAATGAACTGAAATTTTGTAAATCTGGATAGCTATAATGCAATCTTTAAAAGTGTTTTGAAGTGTATTATTAATGAACACTTACACTAGAATCTAACAACCAACGTTGCAGACCAAGAGGAGAAAAGAAGTTGAATTTAGCCAACCAAATCCTCACCCTTAATTTTGCTTGAACTAATTAAATTTGGCTTAAATTTCACCATATTGGATCATTCTTGTTAAGAGGTGGGAAGTTTTTCCCGTAAGCTTTAAAATATAAATAACAGGTGATTCCAAACGACACTTGGGGAGAGACGAATGACACGTGGGGAGGAATTAAAATTAAATCTTTTGTGTTGCCTTCTCAAGGACCTCGGGAAGGGGGAATGATTTGAAGGGAGAAAAAAAAAAGAAGAAGAGGAAACGAAGGAGGAAGAAAACCGGGTCAGATCAAGGTGGAGCTTCCCTCGAAGAAAGCACGTTGTTGGGTGGAGATTCGGAGGTGGAGCTTAAAGGGTAACGTGTCTCGGGGCGAAATCGTTTAAAGGCGGCGAGAACTTACGGGGCTTTGTTGTGAAGGAGGAGCAAGGTATGTTCCTTTGCCCTCTTCCTTCTCTGCACCTTGTACGGCCATATAATTATTGCCTTGATATTGTTGTATTGTGGTGTGCATGAGTAATTGGTATGAGAAACGACGGATGAGGGAGAGGCAGCCTTGCCTCGAAAAGTTAAGGAAAGATTTTTGCCTCTTGGAGTGTTAGGGAAGCCGTATCCTTTAGTGTGGAGGCCACGACAACTGTTAATTTCTAGGATGGTGTGTGTAGTTCTCCGTGGAGGAAATAGAGGAAGTGTTAAAAAAAATAGAAACGTGAAGTGGGTTGTTCTTTGTCAAATTGTGAATGTAAATATTACATGAGTTGCTTATGCTATCGCTAGTAAATTGTGAATGTAAATATTAGAATGGGGCCAAAGCGGATTCGTGAGTGCCTTGGCTGGCCGTATTGGAGGGAATTATTCCCGAAAGGGAGGGATACGATGACGTGCAAGAAAACAGAATGAGTAGTAATGAGACGGTCCCGGAAATTAGGGATGGAAAGGATGAAAATTGAGGGGTAATCGAGTTAAGATATTTATTCCCGAAAAGTATTTACGATACATGCCTTCACGGCTCGTCAGTCGGGCGAAATAAGGCCCGAAATGTCTCGTGTAAGGAGTTGACCACGAGGGAAGTGTGCTCGGATGGATAATTTGTAAGCACGAAAGGAAAAAAAAATAAATTTGCGAACGAAAAGTGTTCACACTATACAGGAAGGAGTGGAAAACTTCATGTTTCCGTAATGATTTACGGATGAGAAATAAATCATTGTATAACTAGGGTTTGACAGTAAGTGTCGGAGTCACAAGTTAGAATATGTTTGGAATTAAATAGAAAAGACAGTCATTCATTCAAATAATATTGTTTTAGAGTGTTGCTTTTAGCCATTTAACTAGTTTTTCGCCTTTTACAGGTTAACAGAGATTCTACACATTAGTCACAACTAGCTATCCTTAATAATGTTTTAGTACGAACCTTATAAAATGTTTCATTATTTATTATAATATGATTAATTTCTATAATTCGTAAAAACTTAGGTCCCTTTGGGTGGTATCAGAGCAAGGTTATGCTTAGAGTGATAAGGAGGTAGGTTTCGACATATTTGACATTTCGACGTCGGGGCCGGAAAGGCCAGGAATTAGTGTTAAACAACACGATGTGGTTATCATGAGCTGCTGGTTAAATAGTCTCAGATAGCTAAAATCATTGTTAGATAGGGAAAACGATAGAACATTGATTCCGGAATGGGAAAGGCTTCTCGATTAGCGGTGATCGGCATAAATGATGCCAAATGTCAATATTGAGTGAACGATTATCATTTTAAGACAATATTTGTGATTTTGCGATGAGTATTGAGCACGGTGGTTGTGCGATCAACAGTAACTAAATGTCAGGCTTGTGTGTACTCATGATCGGATGATATGTGGATATTGGTATTTGTACGTGAGATGTAATTCGTTTGAGTGAAAAAAGGAATGTAATGGGCTGAGTTGAAAGCTTTTGTGTTCATAGGATGACAGAGAGTACGAGGATAACAGTGACTCTCTTGTAAGGGATGAAGACATCGCGCAGAAGCAAAAGGTGTCGTTGATCGAGCAAATTCAAAAATTGGATGTGCCTAAGTACACGGGGGAAGAGGGACTGAAGATGGCCGAGGAATTTATCAGCGAGTTAGGGAAGGCTTTTGATGTGCTCGGAAGCACGCCAGAAGAGAAGCTGCTAATGGCTCAGTACTCGTTGAAATGGGGTGTCGAATCCTGGTGGAAGGCCGGCAAGGACAGCCGGTTAGTGATCTATTCAGGGGATGCTTGGATGGTCTTCAAAACGGCTATCCTCGAGAAGTTTTTCCCGTATGCGTATCGTGAAGCCAGAGTGAGAGAATTTATGTATTTGAAGCAGGGAGGAATGTTAGTTGATGAATATGAGGGTAAATTCGCAGCATTGTCTCGGTATGGACCCCCATGAATGCATAAACGAAGGCCAAAAAGTTTGCCGAGGGGTTAAATCCAGAGATTAGGTTGCAGTTGGCTATGCATATGCTCACATATTATGAAGATATCTACCTTCGAGTGCAGAGCGCCTAACAGGCTTGGGCAGAAGTGAAAGCCATAGGAGAAGAAGAGGCTTCCAGGAGGTTGATCGGAATGGGGCGGGGCAACCTCCGAAGAAGAAATTCAGGATGGGAGAGTCGTCCTCTTCCGCTAGGCAATTCATAACGCATCCTCCCCGAGCTCCTAGCATGACGCAATCCACCTCTCGGGGAGGCAGTCACAGCCATGGATTAAGGATGGTGGGGCCATCACTCTGTTTACAATGCAATAAGCACCATTTTGGACCGTCTCTGCACCAAAGGAAATATCTTGCTATCGTTGCGGACAATCGGGCCATATAAGACACGAGTGCCTGCAAGGAAACACATCGGAAGGATCCGTGGGGCCTAGACAGAGAGGAGGAATGAGACAAGCCCCCACTCAAACGGTAACTCGAGGTTATATGAGTGGGCCAATGGAAACGGCACGGTTGAACGCCGTGACGGAGGCGGATGCTAATGCATCTCGCGGTGTGATTGCAAGAATAGTTTTAGTCGAAGGGAAAACTGTTTATGCGTTATTTGATATAGGAGCGACCCACTCATTTGTGTCTAATGATTGCATACGGAGGTATGGATGGATGACTGAAAAGGGCGGGTGTGTCTTAAACGTAGTGTTTCCTACGAGAATGAAAATTATGTTATTTGAGTTGTATGTCTCAAAGTTGTTAGATGTAGGGTGTCTCAAAGTTGTTTTCATTCCTTACAAAGGTAGGGCTTACATAGGCTACCCATAGGAAAGGCAATAAAGGAAACGAGATAAAAGATAAGGGAAATAAATAAAATAAAAGATAGAATCGGAAGATGAGGAAAAGAAATATATTATTTCCTCCCGACAAGATCTGAAAAGATAATGGAGTGGGGTAGTGGAGCAGGAGCGACTCTTGGGCTGTAAGTTATCAGACGAACAATCAGATCGTAGCATCTCTTGGTTGTTCGTCGCCTGAGAGTTGTATCGCTCGGTACTCCTCTCGTCGCCTCACTTACTCGATGACAAGCAAGTTAAGACCTCCAATAGGCAACGGTGCCTGAGATGTGGGCAAATCGACGTCCATCCTTGTATCACTATGCCTAGTTGCACCAAGATTTTCAATAATCGGAACATTCACCATAGCCTCATCCATAGGTTTACTGGATGATCTACATTCCCCCGTACAACCGACAAGTTATTTCGATGATTATCATTGCATGACCTTATTCATTTGTTATTTGAATTACTACACACGAAAATCACATATACTTCTTGAATTTAATTGTCATTAGATGTTGAAAATTCAACCAACAACCTTATGTCATTATCATCACTAATTGGCACTAGAACATCCCATAAGATGTCGACTAGAGGTGATCATTGGGTCCGGTTAAAACCTGGAACTGGTGTCATATGATTAGTATAAAATATACTCGAATGATGCTCGCTGATTTTGAAAGTTTTTTCGGATTAATCGTCTTCATATGTTAGGTTTCAGGTACTCCAGATTGATTCCGATGTAAGAACCTGAAACCGTGTTTAGTATCGTCGGTTCTTAAAAATTTAGAATCTAGAACTTGCCACATCTATTTGAGAACTATCTTGATATTGACCATATGGCATCGGTTCCAAACCAGTTCTAGTTTTTACACGGAATCGATGCGTGCCCTTAGTTTGCATATGTAGGGATTCAAAGAAGGGTGAGTTGTTATCACTTGATTTGACCTCAATTGTTATTAACTCCTTCGTTACCGCGAATCACCCTCTCATTCGCAAACAACAATAAATAATGTGCGTTATTTAGAAAGAAAAAGAAGAGCGTTTATCATTACTCGTACTTACAACAACATTCTCTAATTAAAACAATTCCCAACTTACTAACCAATCAAGACACTAAACTAATTAGTAAACCTATCTAAAATCATTTACGACGTACTAACCTTAACTAAACACAACCTAAAAATACTAACCCATACTCGTCTCATAGTATCAAAAACATATTGGAAGGGTGGCTCATAGGTTGTCGGGTCTTGGGTCCTCGAAAGGAGACCATGGGTCGTCAGAAGGAACCCATGGGTTTGTCGGTGGAGCCGTTGGGAAGGGGTTGGTGGCGCGAGGAAGAAGGGTTTTGTCGGAGAGTGGGTGAGGAATCTAAAAGCCCTAGAATTGAAATGAAAGGAACCGGACTATAGTATTTTAAATCGGACCGGGGCGCATTTCTGAGACCCGTCCCCCGATAAAATCTTACGTATGCAAGGGACAAGTTTTCAATCGAGGTAGACGAAGACAAGAAGACCTTATGTTGAATGACTGTCATAAGGACGGGTTTTAAACACCTCTCATCGTCCATCTATAGAGGAAAGCTCCAAACTACCGTGGAAAAATAAAATAATTCGCCCAATACTGTCGGAAGTATTGAAATTCCTGTGATACCCCTATTTGTCTTATAGTGCCTTTGTCATCTTCCAAGAAAAACCCCGAATTTTGCAATCTGTGCAATTAAGTCCTTGAAATGGCTGGAGAAGGAAAATCTTCGGGAAATCCTTCTGGGATTCCATCACGATTGGAGTTCATTCCAGAGGCTAGATTGCCTCATTTTGGAGTTAGTAAGAGTATAAATGATATTTTAACTCAGCTAACCATTCAGGGGAGCAATGAAAGTCTAGAAAGCCGAAACCAAATGGCAAAGGAAGTAGGCTCCATTGTAAACACAATGTTAGACGCTCTGAAAAGAGAAAGAGGTTTAAAAAGGCCTAAAGCCGAGGCGACTTCTGGACTGGAAAGTACAACATGAAAGCCAGTCGAAAGATTGAATCTGGGAGGAAGAGATTCCAAACAGAATCAAGGCAAGAGTGTGGATGAGATGTACAAGGAGTCAGTGGTTCCTTACATTTTAGACTCACAAAGGCGAAGTGCAAACTTGAACTCCCAAAGTGGGGAGTTGGCAAAAGACCTAAGGAAAGCCTTAGGTCTGGCAGAAGACACTCCAGTTCATTTAGACAACAGAACGTTTAACGAACTGGTAACTGCGAAGAGGGAGATTTACAGGCCCGATTATCCTCATCGGACTAAACAAGAGTTTGTCCCAAGGGATAATATTTTAAAGCCAATAATAACCCCTGGTGCTTTTCTGGACATTGATTGTGAAAAGCACGTATCTGAAAAGATAGATGAGTGGTTATCACTTATTCGGATGACGGCGTCTGCAGGAGGAGTACCTCCTAAAGCAGTCTACGAATTATGTGTGGCAGCCCTTATGGGTACAGCGCAGAAATATTGGAAAACCTTAGTGGCACACACAGACATTAAGGAAAAGATAGATCAGGCGCTGACGGTTGATGGAGTATTGGCAATAATCGCTGATGCCCTGAAACGTGAGTTCTGTGGTTTCTCATTATCCACTGAGACTGTGGAGAAGGAGCAGTCATTGACCGCTCTAGTTAAACTACAGATCTGTGATATGTGCTGGTTTGATAGCTACGTGTGTGAATTCCAGAAGTATTACTACAATCTGGATGTAGTATCACAACAGTTCATATTAGGAACCTTTTTTGCAAAACTTCCAGAACCTTGGCCGGAAGTGGCGCAAAAGGCCTATGAATTACTTCTGAGTGAGGAAAAGATTGTCTCTGGACTCGGAGGTAAAATTCAGGCGGTAAAGTACGCAATGCGTAAAGCATGTACTGAGCTCCAGGTGAAAGAGGCAGCTAAGAAGCTACCTTACCTGAACAAGAGCTGTTGTTCTCAAATTGAGTATGTGCCTGGGAGGTATGGATGCGATACTCGCAGTACTCCAGGAGACTCTTTGAAGAGAAGAAACTTTCCTCAAAAGAGGAAGTTTGTAGGGTACAACAAAAAGAAAGTTTGGCCCAAGAAGGACTTCCAGCGTAAGCAAAAAGGAGGTCCTGCTTACAAACCAAGAAGGTTTGTGAGGAGAAGGGATAACCTGAAGGATAAAGATAGGATCGATGCCTTCAAAAGAAAGCATAGCAGAGAGCCTAAATGTCCTAAAGGTAAACCTTTGAGCAGTTGTAATTGCTACTGGTTTTGTGGTTCAAAAGACCACAAAGCGGATAGTCGTCCGAAGAAGAACCAAAGGAGAGAAAGACTCCGGATGGTCTTCCTGGATGACAGGAGTCATGAGGAAGAAGTCCTTGCTTATGAACCAATCGATGAGCAGGAGATTTCCGACTTAGACTCGGAAGTAGAGTCGATTTATGAGATAGTGTCAAATTATGATACAGACTCAGACGAGGACTCTGATCTCTGGAAAATGCATCTGTTCATGATGAGAGCAGAGCAAAACGGAGATGGTGATGAGATGGTTCCATTGGAAGCATCGAATCAGGTACTGAAGGAAACCCACCAGTACGAAGATCCATCCCAGTCGGTTCTGGAATGGAGGTTGCCTAATGTTAATGTGAGGGAAATCTATAACATATCAAAATTCAATTTTAGATCGATAATAGACATTTCACAAACAGAAGCAACGGCTCAAGTTACAAATACGGAACTTGAGACCTTGGATATCCCATTACTCAACGTACAACGCATTAGAGAAACTATGCAACGTGCGAGATGCGTATATAATTATATACACATTGGGTTGATCCAAGTAGGACTAATCCCGCTATTCCATCTTTCGGCGGATAGTCCTGTGGTAGCAGCTGTGATTGACAAACGATGGCGAGAATTTAGAGATCAGCTGATATCAGGTATACAGGCCAACCTGGCACACGGCCCGGTATGGTTCCAGGTCCATCCAAATTTCATGATGGCCTTGAACGATCGCTGTTTGGGAAATTCATTAACCTTAAGAATCAAATCAATGAATATGGATAGGATGAATTCCCAGGCCAAGTTTTTGGCGTATCACACTAGGGTAATTTACCGATTGGTAAATACCACAAGTCCTGGTGTGAGGAACATCTCAAGACTTACAGAGTTGTTCGAAGAAGGTCATAATAACTACCAACAGTTTCATAGGTGAGAGGTAAACCCATTGGAGTTAACCTGGCCAAGAAACTGGGTTATGACTGAACCTGGTAGTAGCTCTAGACCGATTAGTGCGGCGAATATCCGACAGAGAGGTAACGAGATTACTTTAATGTTGGGTGAACCGTCTAGAGACAGTTTTAGAGCTGATAGGCATCTGCCGATGAGGATACCACTCCTGAGAAAGCCAAGAGCACATACGCTCTTTGATGTTTCTTCTAGAACTAGTGATGTGCGAGAGGACATAATTGTGTCCCGACCAGCAGAAGCATCTGCTCCACCACTAATAGAAGAAATGTCTCGAAGGTCTGTAGATTCGAGAGCCCCGTCGCAACATACGGGTAGGATCGTAGGGTATAGACAGGTATCATTACCAGTCTATGAAGACCCTGTAGACCAAACGAGAGAGGAATCTATAAGGATGTTAAGAGTTACCAATATGGAAAACTCTTTATCTGAGATTCCTGAAGTTTGTAAGGTTATTGAGCAAATAGTCAAGCAAAGGTCTATACCGATAGACGATATCTGGAGGATGATAGAACCATCCCAGAAGGTACCTGAGAATATTGGGTTTAGTGTTAGGAAGGAAGACATGAGCACATATGTAGCTCTAACTTTCAAATTTCCTGGATACTATGTGTATTCTTTGGATACTTTGATAGACACTGGGTGTAGCATAACTTGTGTCAGACTCAATGCTCTACCAGATGAGTGGTGGGAACCACTGCAAAAACCCATCCACATGGTTAACGTCGATGGTATGGCCACAATAATTGGCCATAAGGCAAGCAACGTGCCTGTCTTTATTGGTGGACAAAAATTCATCATTAAAGAGATTCTTGCACATCCTTTACTAGAGGCCGACATCATTATTGGTAACGCCTTTTTGAAGGGTCAGAAGGAAAACCTTCCTTTTGTGCAGAATGAAAACGATGTTTCCATTGGTGGTATAAAGATAAGTATTCTACAAGAGCCTAGGCTGCGGTTAAAATTTGGCTTTTATCCGGTAAAACGGACAGAATACTGTGGCGATATCCCATGTGAAAGAGCTTTCAGAGTACGAGCTTAACGTGGTGACATACGGTTGGATGAGAACGAGTCATGGGAACAAACCATGTTTTCTCCAACGAATATCAATAGTTCTAACTGGTATGACGACTTGTTCCCAAAACAAGAAGTGTGCATGGCTGTTAAGTTAATAGGAACAAAATGGGATAAGTTCCTAATAAAACTAGCCGATAATTTTAGTGAAGACCCACTAAAGTTATGGACTCGAAATGGCCTAAAGGCTAGGTTAGAGTTGAAAGATCCCGGAACCATTATAAGAGCCAGAAACATAACGTATACGGCTGAAATGGTTGAGGAGTTTGACAAATAAATTCCTGAGTTGCTTGGGAAAGGCTTGATTAGGGACAGTTACAGTCCACATTCTAGTCCTGCCTTTATGGTTATTAATCATGCCGAGCAGGTGCGAGGTAAAGCACGAATGGTTATAGATTATCGTCAGCTTAACAAAGCCACAAAAGACGATGGCTATAAGATTCCCACTGCGGGAGATTTAATTGATAGGGTAAGTCTGAGCCAACCAAAGTTCTTCTCTAAATTTGACTTGAAAAGTGGATACTGGCAAGTCAAGATGGAGGAAGAGTCGGTTCCTCTAACTGCCTTCAATGCTCCGCAAGGAATGTTTGAATGGCTGGTTATGCCATTCGGCCTGAAAAATGCTCCAGGCGTATTTCAGCGCAAAATGGATAATGCTTTTAAGCAAGTTCGAAAATTTTGTGCGGTCTATATTGACGATGTGTTAGTCTACAGTCAGACTGAGGACGATCACGTGAGGCACCTAGATAAGGTGACTGATGTCTTCCGACAAGAGGGCATGATTCTATCAGAGAAAAAGATGGAATGGTTTAGGGAAATAGTTAATTTTCTAGGCATGGAGATTGAGCAGGGAAAAATTAACCTGCAAAATCATATTGCTGAGACCTTGTGAATGGTGGGAAGGGGACGATGTTTATTAGATTAGTTGATGCTTCCGCTTATTCTAAGACAGGAGAGAAGTTATTTGAGCTATTAGATAGTTTCATGGAGGAAATCGGGGAGAAAAATATCTTACAAGTTGTCACGGACAATGGAAGCAACTATGTTTTAGCCGGTAAGACTTTAAGCTTGTTATGATAATTGATTCCTTCGTAACACTAGTGAGGAACTTGTTAACAATTTGTCTAAAAGCAGGCAAATTACTCATGGCGAAGAGACCGCACTTGTTTTGGACTCCTTGTTCGGCTTATTGCATCGACTTGATGCTTGAAGATATTGGCAAGCTTCCGAGCCTAAAGAAAACAGTCTAGAAAGCCATCTTTCTTGTGTGATTTATCTACAATCATGGCAGTGTTTTGAGCACCATGAGAAGTTTTACGGAGAATAAGGAGTTGCTCAGGTATGGTGTTACTAGATTTGCGACAACCTTCCTCACTTTACAGAGACTTCATATCTTGAAGAATAAGTTAACGAAAATGTTCTTGTCCCGAGAATGGGATGAGAACAAGTTGTCAACCACGGAGAAAGGAAAGATGACTTATGAGATTGTGATAAGGCGGTCGTTTTGGGACATGGTCTTGCACACATTGAAGGTGATGGGGCCATTAGTATGTGTTCTGCGTCTTGTAGATAACGAGAAGAAACCGACGATGTGGTATATATATGAAGCGATGGATAGAGCAAAAGAGGCTATCCAAAAGTCTTTCCATGGCAAAGAAGATAAGTATGCAGGCGTGTTCAAGATAATTGACGATCGATGGAATTCTCAGTTGCATCATCCCTTACATGCGGCCGGACACCTCTTGAATCCTGAGTACTTTGATCAGATTACTCATTGTGAAACGGATCCAGAAGTGATAGACGGTTTGTATGCTTGTGTCGAGAAGTTTCTCCAACTGTCGAGTTTTAGGATAAGATCCTTGCTGAGTTTGGATACTACAAGCGATCTGAAGGGAAATTTAGTACGGCATTAGCTATTAGATCAAGTAAACTGAGATCGCCAGGTATTTTATTTTATGATTATTTCGAATTTTCGCGATAGTGTGACTATCATGACGATTACGAATTCTGGATGACAGCGGAATGGTGGGATATTTTTGGGCATCATACTCCAAATCTATAACGTCTTGCGGTCAGAATTCTAAGCTTGACTTGCAGTGCAAGTGGTTGTGAACGTAACTGGAGCGCATTTGAGCATGTAAATCCCTTATTAAAGTATTACATATATTATTCTTATTCTCAAATGGAATATTGATAGCTTTCTTCTTTGTAGATTCATACAAAGAAGAAGAACCGCCTTGAGCATAACTGGTTACTTGAATTAGTTTATGTCAAGTACAATCAAAAGCTAAAAGATAGATATGATGCCACAAATGTTATCGATCCGTTGACTTTGGATGACATTGATGATAGTAATGAATGGATGGTGGGAGAAATGGAAGATGACGAGGAAGAAAGCGATGATCTGGTTTTTCCTGACGATACTTTGACATGGAGAGCGGTTGAGAGAGCATCGGGAGTCGAGGAACCTATTCGAATTACAAGGCAACATGCTAGTTCAAGTACATCACAGAGGATTCTTCAACAGAAAGGAGTCAATTCCGATGCGGCAGAGGACATTGAAGTACAACTTGGAAATGATAACTTGCTTGAAACTGAAGTTGATTGGGATGATGAATGTGGTGATTGATGATGATCATTTTGGTTTCTAATTTGATGTTTAGATGCGGATAACTCGAATGATGTGAACCATTGTTTCTTTCTTTTTATTCAGAGCTAATGTGGATGGGGATCTTGAGATGATATTTTGATTTATAAAATACATTTCTATTTGACATTTCAATTATAATATATTATTTTATTCATTTGCGTCTAGGTGAGCGCCTAGCCTAGCGCCTAGCGCCTCGGGCGTTGGAAGCCCTTCTCGCCTTGGTGGCACCTTAGTGCCTTGACAACCTTGGTTGAAATCAGCATCGCCTATTCGATTGCTAGTTTTTCAATCATCCAGACAATATTCTAATTGAATCGATCAATCGATTATCTTTATTAAAAAAATAATTTGGGTGGTCCAAAACCACAATCTTTCTGGGACATCTGTTTGAACTATCGCGTTGCCGATGATCATCAGTTACTCCACAAGACCATATTCTTGGGAACATTCGACGAATGGAATCTACATAAACTTTTACATAGTCGATTTTTTCAGATAACGTAATAGTTTTTAGATTGATATCGATCATAAGGGAACTCTCAACCTTTAGGGTGCGTCCTTCTCGAGGAATGAGGAAATCGCCTTCTACCCCTTCGGACCGACAACATATCTTTAGATGAACGATTATTGTTGAGTTTCCGAAAGAACATGCGTCGCAGTGAGAATTACCGAACGCAAAGTTTCTAACTCGCGACATATACTATTTATCCGCTCCATTAATAATCGGAGATCCTTTTTTAAGGTTGTCCACGTATCTGACTCTCGGAGGGCAATTTTCAAAGCTTCATTCGAATTTTCGTTGGCCGATCGAACAAATCTTTCATTGAAGGTTCCATTCGCGTTGCAGTTCCATCCACGCTCACCGCACCAAAAACGTGTTTCCGATGAAAATCGCAACACATCGCGATCAAATTGCGGCGAACCCATTGGGTTCAAGAAGAAAAAGAGAAAGAAGAAAAGGGAGGAAGAAAGATTTCCAGTGATGAAACTGATTACAAATCATGGACGCTTACAAGAAGATTGACTAAGATTTTCTACCTAAAACTAAGACAAAAGTGTCTAAATATGTCTCTGGCGTAGTCCCTCTTTCCTAAAATAACAAAGCTATATAAAGAGAATCTTCGGTTGTGGTTGGCGGTTGAAGAACTTCGACGCACGTGTGTAAATCCTTCGATCCTATTTTTAATTTCAGCATGTTCTAAATCTTCACCTGTAAAATCTTATCTACAAAGTTATCGATTCTCCCAGTCGACTGATTTGTCTGGATCGACTAGGTTAGATTTTCTCTATCGGGGAATCCTCCATCACAGGGAGAATCTCCATCGAGATTGGATTAGATTTTCTGCTGTCCCGGGGAGATTTTTCCAAGTTAGATTTTTCCATCATCCATTTAATCAGATTTTCTTCAGGACAATCCTCTAACGACTGATTAGATTCTCGAAAAAGAGTTAGATTTTCTCAATCAATCATTGACTAAATTAGGTTTTGCCATTCGATGATGAGATTTTTTACAGTACTTAACTATTATATTCATTTCGACGGCCCAAAATAATCTGGTGTAAACAGGTGGATTTTAAAAACCCGCTCCTGTAGACGGCAAAAGTTTTCTTAAGTGTTGGGGACAGATTTTGAAAATGCGTCGCATATGAAAACGCGTTTTGAGAACCCGTCCCTGCATGAAGGCGGGTTCTCAAAATGCGCCTTCATGTTGGTGATAGGAACGCCATGGGGGCTGGTTTTGAAAACTCGCATTTGCCTATTTATAAGAAGGGCGAGTTTTCAAAACCCGCCCTCTTTGTATTTTTAGAGAAAATGCGTCATTTCGACGGTAAAATCGTATTTTACGATACTGGAATTGTATTTCGTAAATTTTTTTTAAAATTAATCGTGTTTTCGTACAAAACTCATGGCCTTTAGTATCAATGCAAAAATAGTACGATTTTATGGTATGAGCTGTTTTATAAAATAAAAGTAGATTTCGTAGATTTGTACTGAAAAGAAAAGAGATGAAGACGGGCTGGTCAGAAGCAAAACACAGCGTGCCCTGACAAACATCATCTTTTACACAAATAGCGACACCTTCCCCATCAGTTAAACAGCCGCGGCTTGGTTGGTTTTCAATCCGTACCCAGTTGATGTTTCTGATGCAAGGAACCGGCTCAGAAACGCTTCAGCGAAGTTGAACTTCCATTAACAAATCCAACAACACCAATTGCAGTCATAGCTCTACCAGCGACCGGAATTCAAGGAATACAATCACCGCCCCCGAGACAGAGACCACACCACCCCACCTCCCTTACGTACACAACTCCACACTCTCCTTCTCACCTCTAACCGTTTGAACGAGAATACCGTTACCATCTTTCTTCTCTCCCTCTTTTAGTTCAAACATTTCTTCTTGTTCTACATTTTCATCCTCCCTATCTTCTCCTCCCAATTCGAACCCGAGCCCAGTTGACTTGCTTTTCAGCTCATCCATCTTCAGCGGCCCTAACCATAAATCTAACATTAAGTTCAGGAGCCTCATTCGTCATAGCTCTACCGGCGACCGAAATTCAAGGAATACAATCACCATCCCCGAGACAGAGACCACACCAACCCACCTCCCATACGTACACAACCCCACGCTCACCTTCTCACCTCCAACCGTTTCCTCGAATTTCCATGTTTCTCTTGTTCTCTTTCTTCAGTGGCGCCCCCTCTTCTTATTCCTTCGCGCTGTCAAGCCTTCTGTTGGGGGAACGAGAATACCGCTGCCGTCTACATTAAGTTCAGAGAGCGCTCATTCCTCCCTTAGACTGCTTCCATCCCCACTGCATCTTCACCAGCAACAGCTATCATGTCTGTCTCCACTTTTGCCTCTTCCTCTATCAGTTTCCTCCCTGATCGAGGTAAAAGTTCACATCCTTCTTGCTGTTTGGTATCCTGGGGATGCGGATCGTTGTCTCCTTGGACCCTGTCCTTGAGTAGGCTTGATCTTTCCGTTGTTTGTTGGGGCCGGTGCTAGTGATATCTGATTGGTAGCCTGAGGTTTGTGTTGCGTGATCATGCATTAGGGTTTTGGAATTTAGAAGAAGGCGTTCTGCTTTTCGAAGGAGAACTGTGGAATGCTGATGATCTGGGTTCGATTCAGTTAGTCCTTTGCTTTACGGGTCTCGAAACCGACTGTCTTCTAGGTCTGGCGTTTGGCCTCTGTTTCTTTGATCGGATAATTTTTCTGTCGGGTCGAGAACTTGCGTCTTGTCCCTTTTCTGGGTTTATTGTCACTGGTTGCATGCTCTCTTGCATCACGACTTAATTGCCCGCTATATCTTTTTCGAAGTAGAGAGTGAATCACGACTTCGACCTTATTCGTTTGAATTTGAAGCATTCAGGCTTCTTTTTGACTTAGAACTGCCTTGTTTGGATTCTTTTTTTTTTGTTTCTTTCTTCTTCTTTAGGAACCACTGCCTGATTTGGCTCGTATTCAGTTGTTTATCACTTCTAAACTATTTATGTTCGTGTACTCAGATAGTGAAGTCTGCGTCTTGTTCTCTTAATCCGTATGCGGACTGCCTACATCCCAATTTCCAAAAGAGAAGTGGCAGATCATACTACCAAAAGTTTTGAGAAGGTGGAGGCGCCAAAAGATCTCAAGAGTTCTGTGGTAACTGTCTTCTTATTATGCACTTGTGGTTGAAGTCTTGATTTTTCTTTCTGCATCCAGAAAAGGGCACGCCATAACAAACAGTAACCTTTTCTATTCAGGAGATTCAAATTTCAGAGACTCCTTTCAGCAGCTATGCCATGGTGGCCTCGGCCTCAACATCCACACATTCGGCAGATTCCACAGATGATGAGTTTCAGATGAATCTGGATTGTCTACTAATGATGTTCCCGGGATTATCGTATGAATCCCTTGCTGCTGTCTACCTTGAAAATAAACAAGACACGAAGGCTACCATTGCTATGTTGAGCCAGCTAGAGGTGAGCCTTCGTGGCTTTTCGCTTGATAGCATGAATGTTAATGTAATCTAATTTCCTTGGAATCTGGGAAATGTCTCTGGCAGCCTGTGTTGATCCATTTAGTGAGGAAACATCCTTATAATTGACAAGGATTCAGTATCTAGTCGATTTTTAATAAAATTCTGTTCATTTGCCAGTCTTGTGTAGTTGTGAATACCATGAAATTTGGGTATGGAGCTGCCTTGGTTCAGACACTGGTAATGCGAAAAGAAGCAAGGGGATGTGGTTTTGGCCAATCTTAATTGTCTATGCTTTGGTGAAAATTAGCCATTGAGTTGCTTACAATGAATAGGATGTTGTTATGGTATCAAATTATTAGAGTCGGATGTATTTGACTCTGAAATTTGAGTTCTATACTCATTGTTATGCGTTGGCCACCTTCCTTTCAGCGGCCTAATCCATTTCCCCGACTGCAGTCTTACATCGACGAGCCGTTAGAAAATCTGTCAGAAACTTTGGACATAGGCGACATAAAGGATGGCGCTTCAGGCTCGAAGCTAAAGAATGTTGAGGATGACCTGGTGCTACCCTTGTCAACAGGGAACTCCTACCCTATTGACTGACTGCATGGATATTGGCCTTTCGGTCTTCCTTTAGTATATATCTGTCACAGAGGGTAAAGAGCATCCATGCCAGGGTCACGATATCGCATAGTGTATAGGTGGGGTGGGTTTTACTTATTCTTTTAGTTGGGATTGTAAAGCTTCTTTTTCTTCTGGTTGGAGTTGGGAAAGGGCCATTCTTTTGATTTGCACACTTTGATATCTGTAACATAGTCTTTTACTCTCTTTGTTGGAACTCCTGCATTGAATTAGTTGTCGATTCCAATTCATAACATGATTGGAATGGAATGGAATGGAACAATTTAGGGTGAAATTTACACTTTCAGATAACAAACTGGGGATTGTTTATCAGACGTATTCAGCTTTACACAGACAAAGAGCATACAGATCCAAACCAAGGATAAGAGAGGAGAGGCGACTTTTACATTAATCAAAGCTTTACTGCAAAATACTTGCAAAAGGCCCAAAGCAGTAGGTCTACGGCTAAACAAGACGGAGATCGGAGGACTGTTAAAGGTCGCTACTTCCACCAAAGTTCCTACGGGGATCCTGCCACACAGGTTGTCTTGCTGCTTGGGATGTACGAGAGGCTGCTCCTACCAAGGTCGTTGGATAAGTATACAGATTCTGCTGTTGCAGAATGACGGGCGGGATGCCAGAAGCAGGGGCACGTCTGGTTTGAGAAGCCGGCCGCCATTCCAGGATGTCCTGTCCTCGTCGTCATCATTCCATGGCTGTATGGGAACTCCTCTGCTTCTGGTGCTCGTTCCTGCAACTTCTGGCTGTCCGTATTTTTGTACAAGCTCCCTAATATGATCTACTGAACGAGATGTTTTGGAATGCCCATGGTGAGACTCTGTCACTCGAGCAGAGGAAATACTAGCATTGTTGTTCATCTCTTCAGAAAAGTCAAACTCGGGCAAGTCGTCTACTTCCTGCAGGCTAGCCATGCCTGGACCAAAACCGGGAGGGGCGTCAGCTTCATCCACTTTTACCGGAGGCACCAGTGGTGGCGACGGCAGTCGCACAGCACTGTGCCGCGGGTCGTTGTAGGGGGAATTCCCTATGATTGCATCCCTGTCAGCAGCATGCCTCTTCAAAAGAGAAGACCCGTCATGCTGCCGCTGCTGCTGCTGCTGCGGCTTCCTAGAACTAGATGTATGCCGGCTTGAGCTCGGGCGGATCCTCCTCCACACGACAACCCCGATCAGCCCCTCGTCAATGGCTTCAAGGGTCTTAGCCTGATCCTCGGTCAAGACCTTGGAGAGCATCTGGCGGGTCTTATCGTTTGGGGGGCAGAGGTAAATCTCCACACCTCGGCAGGGCTCCGTGATTCCCACCCGCTCATCAGTGCCAGCTTCAATTAAGGAGATTAAGCGTGAGAGACAGAGGCATGACATGCACTTTTTACAACAATCCATATGTCCTCACCGACCGTACTTCAGTAAAAATGGAGAGAATCTGTCTAGGTAAAGGGGCAATGGGATGGAGTATTTACCTCAGCGATGCTGTCTTGTTGACGCTTGGGGGAACTCTGCCTGCAAACCAGGTGAACAACCTGCAGGGACAAGAAAATATTAACCAGTGATCCCAAAGACGACAAACTTGTCAGAACGTTTGAATCGAACGACGTGTCAGAAGGGCTAGAGTATTTGTCGTCCCACGTATTATCCAGTTACCAAGAGCACCATTCATTTTTGGGACCAATAAACGGACACTCCCCCCCCCCCCCCCCCCAACCCAACCCAAAATCCCCACTTTCTCTTTTCGGTTGTATCTATTCTCTAGATAGAACGGCTTCCCGTCTCCTAAAGTTGGGTGTGGCGCAGATTCGACAGTTGATACGTCCCGCCACAATCAGTCAAAACGGCTGCTCGGTAAACTATTAAGTGCACGTCCGCAAGGCCGAGAATTAAAGGTTTTAAACCATAAACAAAGCAGCAATTTTTCACTATATCCTGTTTCATCCCCCTCTTCCCTATCCGCATCCTTAGTACCAAAACTTGGCCTAAAGGTTGTTCCCACTTCCACATGCAGCCAAAAGCGGGACTTCGAATGCACCCTCCCAGCCAAACCCAGATTTTCCAGCTCTGCGACAGAAAAGCGTCAAGAGTATAACGATGGGCATAGCCAAAGCCATTTTCCTCTGCATTGTCAGGTACATGACGAAGTTTCCTATGGGAAAATAAGAGAACGTGGTCTACCATTAGAGCACGGCTTCGAGACAGGTGGAGACCTTGAAGGAACTTCTCAAATGCATCAAGCCGAACCCTTCCCTTGACTTCTGGACAGCTTGCCCAGTCCTTCGTAATCGTTTTCTCCCCACTGCGAACAAAGGCACATTAAACAGAGAAGTGCTAAGTTGTTCTTTAAGTAATGAGGCTAGATCACACAGATACCTCTTAAAGAGTGCCGTGATAGAGACAACGGATGAGGATGACCCACTCAGTTGGAGAGAACCTTCCCAGACATGGTCACCCTTGGATGATTTCCTAGCGTTGTCTATTTCACTCTCGCTCACATCTGACTTCAGTCTTGCTTCATCCAAGTTGCTGGACTTATCGTCAGCAGTATCACCAGAGTCTTTAGGACTTCTTTCCGATGATCTCATCTTGGAGCCTAGTCTAGCTGTTTTCTCAGGAATCGATTCGGTGTTTCCAGCATTGACTTGTAAATCCTCAAATGGTGGCTCGGAATCAAGAGATTGCATGAATTCATCGAGAGAGACAATTGGAGGGAGATCTTTCATTGCACCCTCTTCAATTATATCGACCTCCGATACCTGGTCTTCTGAAGGAATTGTCAGAGTAAATGCAGAATTGTGCTCCACAGAATCCCTTCTTACATCCACATCCTGTCCACTGTCTTTTTCTTCGCTGGGTATTTCAGAACTGGGCCGATGCTCCTGAGTCTGCGAACGGCCATAGGAAATTATGGGCACTCTGGCAGAAACTTCTACCGAATGGCCGTCATCTTCTTCAACTTCTAATTGGAGTTCCCCCTTGTGCGTTTTCTTCACTAAACGCTTGACATCAACTTCACTATCAGGCAAAACAACCATCTGGGCAAGCTCTTCTGCCTTGGCCATGCGCCACTCGGAAAGCTCCTTAGAGGCAAGCTCTTCGGCAGACATTGAACAAAGTTTATCAGGAGGAATTTCGCCTGATACAACTCGTTGCCTCAACTCGGGGTTATTTCGATCCTTTAAATTAAATAACAAGGACCTTCCCTTCTCCTTGTACTTCTTGTTTACACCGCCAAATAATTTAAAGAGCTCAGCTTCAATATTAGACGCCAAAACCTCAGGAGACTGGACCAACATTTCTCTAACTAGTCCGCCAACTGAAGCATCCTCTGAACTTTCTCCGTCAAAAGTATGACCTATGCTTCTGTCAACCATTTCTTCTTCAGGTTCCAACACCCAGGATAGTCCATTCCCCTGCAACAGGTCATCTTTGACAAAGAAATTAACACCAAATGAAACATCTTCCCCGAGAAAATCACCGGTACACTGAAAAGCCTCAGTGTTAGACGTTGTAGATACCAACACATCAGTATTCTCGTCTAGAGGAGGCCCAATTTGACTATCTGAGCTCTCTCGGTCACCAGCCCCCTCTCCGGGGCGAAACTTTTGTTTAGACTCTCAAAGCACATCCCCACCAGCACCTTGAGGGTTGAGAACGGAAACAGAAAACTGAGCTCCTTTGAGGTGATCGGCAGAAGTCGAGATGTCACTTTCGGAGTTCTTTGCATCATTTGGAGACCTTCCATCCTCCTGAGTGACAAGGGCCAATGCAGTGGCAAATGATTCTCGCATCTTTGATCTGACGGATTTAAATGACTCGGATGTAGTCTTCGGAGAAATCTGAGTTTTAGGAGACGATCGCCGGTGCTGCTGTGATGATTTCGCGGGGATGGATTTCAGTGGTGATTGCTTCTTATTCTGTGCCACGGAATGCTTGCTCACAGCCATCTTCTGAAGAGCTTCCCCTGGCATATTCATCCTATATGATGCAGCCATCTGTTGCAACCAGGGCGTGCTCAGCCTGCATATGTCTCTTGTTAGCTGCTGCAGACATAAGTGGAGAAGTACTGCTGGAAATGGAACCCATTGGCGACTTTCGCTTATTTAGAGAGGTAAACTGTTGATGAACAGCCATGTTATTTGCCATAGACCCCATACCTCCCACAAGATTCACAGTTGAAGCAAAAAACGGAGGCACAGATGCTGCCACTTGCAAATCAACCTGCCCATTCAGCTTCTGCACAGGCCCAAGGACTCAGCATCCCTCCACATGGGAAGTGATAGGTTCATTGGATGACTGTACAAAGAATGAGATTGCAATGACAAGTCACTGGAAATGGGGGCAGTGTGTGCCATTTGTGCGGGTCTCGAGGAGTCGAGGTTAGATGGAGTGAGCACATATTGATTTGGCGCAGGAGGTGCATTTAGTAAAGACAAAGGCTGTGTCACTAGATTGTTCGACATAGCAATCTACAATCTTGTGGCATCAAATAACAGTCGCTGAGCTTTTGCAGATAAACCAGATGTGCGGACTCTAAATTAACCCTTCAAATACCATTTAAGTTCTGCAATGCCAGAAAATATCGTCAGCACATCCCAAAAGTTTTAAAAAAGGAAGCGTCTTAATTAATGAGATCATCTCTCGGGCCAAGGATAAATTTTACCCTGACATCCGATGGGACCTTCAACACTACCAAATTACAATAAGATATAATTTGCTTTAAGATTATCTCAGCAAAATAAACAATCAGATTAAAGGTCAGGATTACCAAAATCAAACATCGGCAGGACAGGAAACTCAGCCTGAATCAATCAATTATTCATTTCAAAAGATGCGTCGGAATACGGAAAAAAAATCAGCAGAAAGAAACAGAAGACCGAAAATCAGAAGCGATTAGACACCGCAGTAGCGATAAGAGCTCGAATAGGAGAACCGCTCCCTCGAACCCCGCGAGACATACGATTGCCGCGACCTAAGCAAAGAGCAGAGAGCTGGAAGAGGGATACCAGAATCTGAGGTCTCGATCCATCGGTACACGAGCGTTGGGTAGTCACGGTAGTATCGGAAGAGGGAGTAACTGCCAAACCCTAAGAAGGACCCCGAGTGGGTATGTATGTGTGCGTCTTTGCTCGCCCGCATCCAGGATGAGAGGTGGAGTAAGGGACGAGAAGAGGTCGGAGAGTAGGGAAAAATAGATAAGGCTGGACATGGGCCTCCCCCGTGTGGTGGAACTGGGCTTGGAAAGACCTTTGACGGCACGGCCTAATATTGATAGACTGCATTATGTAATCATGTGAAGGTTTGTAAAGATATAAGGTTACTTTGAAATAGTGTTTGAATTTTTAAAATTCAATAAATAGCGTCATTAATTCGATGTTTGAAATCACGAGACTCAATTTACAAATAACATATTTGAAATAACGATTTTGACCTTTAGAAAAATTTTTCCAAGTACAAAGGTTTTCTCATGTTAAGGGAGCGTCGTTGTTCAAGACCAAGACTTTCAAAGAGTGTCTCTCTCTAAAATGGCGACACTGATCCAACACTAGAAACCCCTCACCTAAGCAAAGTTTTTCTAGATTTACCTAAGTAGCTGTTTCAAATGGTGAGTTTATGGTAACTTATTAAAAATTTTCGTATAATATGTATACAATGCTACGTGGTGTCAAACATTATAAGAACAAATATTTGAAAAAATAATTAAATCAAATAGTATAGTCAAACATCGACTTCGACATCTCTTTTTGAACCTGAAGGATGTCGTTTGGGCATGATGAGTGCTAACATAAATTTTGAGAGGGGAGTTCTTTCGGGAAGTGAGGTGCTCGTGGATCTGGAGACATCTTCTTAGCCTCAGGCATCTAGTGATTGATGAATTTTAATTAAGGACAGCAATCTTATATTTGTATGATGTTCCACTTCACTCCCAGTGTTTTACAAGTAGAGATAAAAACTATATATACAAGAAGGGCTCGAATGAATCAAGCATTGAATGTATGAACCTAGAAGAGGGTGATGAACCTTGAAGGGGGTGATGAACCTTGGGACCTTGAAGAAGGGGATGAAACTTGGGAAATAATTTCAATGAATGTACTCGTTGTCACCCCCCGCAAACTCATGCTCGGCACGGAGAGTGAGTTTGGACCTTTGAGCGACGAAGGAGCGATGTGGGAGATTTTTGTGAAAGGATAAGCCCGTTGTTCACATGTAGGAACAAATTTAATGATGAGGTCGCTAGACTGTACTTGCTCGCGGACGAAGTGGTAGTCGATAGCGACATGCTTTGTGCGGGCGTGCTGAACAGGATTAGCAGCAAGGTAGGTGGCTCCAATGTTGTCACAACGGATTACAAGTGGCCGATGAAGGGGTAGATGTAAATCAGAGGCTAATGATGAGAGCCACATTAGCTCAGCAGTAGCATAGGCTAGTACCCGGTACTCGGCTTCGGTAGAACTACGAGCAACGGTAGGTTGCTTTTTGGAACGCCAAGAGAGTAGATTATTGCCAATGTAGATAGCATGACCAGTAGTAGAACGGCGGGTGGCAGGGCAGCCATCCCAATCAGCATCGACATAAGCAACTAAACGAGACAGATTAGTCGGACGAATAGGTATGCCAAATGAAGCCGTGCCTTTGAGGCAGCGAAGAGTCCGCTTTGCAGCCTGAACATGAGCAACGGTGGGTGATCGAAGGAATTGACTAAGCATATTTACCGAGTAAGCGATGTCCGGCCTTGTCAAGGTCAAGTATTGGAGACTGCTGATGATCTCGCGGAAAAGTTGAGATTTGGAGCAGCCTTATCGCTGCTGGACGACTGAAACTTCGCGCAGAGGGGAGTCTTGGCCACGGAGCAATTTTGCAGATCGAATTGACGAAGTAGCCGGTGAACATAGTGAGTCTGACTTAAAAGGAGACCATCCGAGGTCTGTTGGAGAAGAACATTAAGGAAAGTCGATGGAAAACCTAGATCCTTCATTTCAAATGTTCTTGACAGGGCGCCGATAACGTCGTCAAGATCACTACCATCGGAGCCCGTCAAGAGTATATCATCAAAGTAGAGGAGGAGAATTAGAGTGTGAGAACCTCTGTGCCGCACAAAGAGAGACGTGCCTGACTTGCATTGGGTAAAGCCCAACGGATATAAAGCGGCAACAAATCGATCGAACCAGGCCCGGGGGGCTTGACGAAGACCGTAGAGAGACTTTTGCAATAGACATACATGATGTGGACATCTGGGATCTTCGAATCCTTGTAGTTGACGCATATAAATTGTTTCAGTAGGGATACTATGAAGGAAGGCGTTGTTGGCATCGAGTTGTCGCATTGACCAGCGAGGGGTGATGGCTATTGTAATGATGAGCCGGATTGTGGCTGGCTTAATGACAGGACTATAAGTCTCCCTGAAGTCGTTACCTGGTCGTTGAGTGAAACCTTATGCCACAAGCTGTGCTTTACAACGATCTAGCGTACCGTCAGGATGAACCTTGACGCGAAATATCCATCGACAGCCCACAAGCTTTTGAGTGGGGATAGAGGGAACCAACTGCCATGTGCCATTGCAAAGAAGAGAGTTGAATTCTTCATCCATCGCCTGCTTCCGAAGAGGATCAGCCATAGCTCTACGAAACGACGTTAGAGGATGGGCAGAGCTAAAGCAGAGAGGTCAAGAATTTGTCGCACACAACGAGTACCGTCTCGCTGTCGGGTGATCATGAGATGTCTAGGTGCAGCTGGCGATGCAACATGTTGGTGGACATTTGGAGGAGAAGACGGAGTGTCGGAGTCGCCGAGGTTGGTTGAGCAGCAGGAGTGGCCATACTGTGATCAACATCCTTGGACAATTGCTCGGAGGTGGAGTCACTTGGTTGAGTAAGTGACTTGCTTGAAGATTTCTTGGTAATCCATATGTGAAGAACTGGTCTGTTGGAGGAGTGTTGTTGCAGGAAAATCATCCTCAACAAAACGAACATGGTAACAGTAATGAATGCGGCCAGATGCGGGATTGAAGCAGCGGTAGCCTTTATGCACGTCGGAGTATCCAAGAAAGATACATGGAGCAGATCGAGGAGCAAACTTGTTGGCGGCAAGATGTCCTAGGTATGGAAAACAGAGACATCCAAAAGGACGAAGGAAGTCGTAGCTGAATTGTCGTCAGTAAAGAAGGTTGTAGGGGATCTCGAATTGAAGCGCGGACGAAGGCAGCCGATTGACTGTGTAGTTGGCCGTGTGGATGGCGTCTGACCAAAAACATGGGGGAAGCCGAGATTGAGCAAGAATGGTAGGAGCCAAAGTAACCAAGTGTTGATGACGACATTCTGCAACCCCAATGCGGAGTGTACGGACATGATAGACGAAGAGTGATTCCATTGTCAGATAGAAAACTGTTCATAGCGACATTTACGAATTCACCGCCATTGTTGCATTGGATTGCACGAATGGGAGTGGAAAATTGAGTCTATGCCAAGCGTTAGAGTTTGATGAAATGCTTGAGGACTTATGATTTCCGACCGAGAAAGTAAATCCACACATAACAACTGTAATCATCCACAAATATCACATAGTAGCGAAAACCTGAGGTAGATTCAATCGGTGATGTTCATACATCACTGTGTAATAATGCAAAAGGTTCTATGGCGCGAGTCGTGGAGTCTTGAAATGGTAGCTGTCGAGATTTTCCAGCAGCACAAGAAGCACAAAAGGAAGCAGAATAAGCTGAAGAAGGTAGGAGACCACAGTTGCGAAGGCAAGTGACTATGCCAGTATGAGGATGACAAAATCGGGAATGCCAATCTACGACTAAGGAAGCTGTGAAGGCTGACGAAGAAGAAGTCGGAGATAACGTGAGTTGATAATGGGGACCCTCATTCCACTATTGGAGCAATGGTGTTCCCGTGAGGCGATCCTTCACAAGAAATGAATTTCCATCAAATGTCACAGTGCATGAATTGTCTCGACAAAGTCGTTTGATGGAAAGCAAGTTGTGGCGGAGACGAGGAACATGTAGAACACCGTTGAGCCGCAAGGGTCGAGCAGTTGTGCTAAGTTCAATTTTGCTCTCCGGCAATGTCAAGACCAGCAGAGGGTATCAGGCGATCCGAGGCTCTAGAGTCGGGGTACCAAACATCGTCAGCGTTAGCATCATTGGCAAGGGAAGCCACAGCTTCTGGGACATCTGTTGTGGCTCGATTGAATCGCAAGTGGCACGTGACAGCAGCATGGCCTTTGCGATTGCAAATTTGACAGATGATGGCACCATCCCTATTTCGTGGACGCGTACCGGAAGCAAATGAGCGTTGTTGTGATTGATTTGAAGATGCAGATGTGGAGTGTCCAGTGGACTGAGAAGAATTTGGGAAACGTTGGCCCCCGCGATGTCCACGATGGTGTGACACTGAAGCTACAGAGTATAGAGAAGATGTGGACGCACTTGATCGAATGACTTGTGAATTGCTGAATGTGACAAAGTCGTGGCAAGGCTTTCACATTGGCAAGGTAGGCCGCGAAGAACATAAAGAATAAGCTCGGTGGTGGGAATAATTTTCCGTTGGAACCGAGTTGATCGCAATATGTTTCATCTCTCGGAGGTAGTCAGACATAGACTGGTTGGTCATGCGGAGAGAGATTAGGCGATTCCGCAAGTCGAGTTCTGTAAAGGTGGCTTGAAGAAAGCGCGTACGAAGTATTGACCAGATTTCATACGCCTGTAGAATGTCATAGACTTCAAGAAGGATCTCGGGGGGACATTGTAGCGAGGAGATTTGCATTGATGATGTTGGTAATAGGCGGCAGCGACGCCACTAGAGAAGGGCCGTAATTGGTCACTACAACGGCGCCATATATGGAGGATGAGGAGGGTGCTGTGGGCAGAGCAATAGTTGGGTTCACGATAGCAGGAGAAGGAGGTACGACTGGTCGTGTAGAGGAGGCAGAAAGCGGTGGTGATTGTGGTGGTGGTGGTGGGATCGGAATTTGCTCTTGATGCCATGATGAATTTTAACTAAGGACAACAACTTTATGTTTGTATGATGTTCCCCTTCACTCTAAGTGTTTTACAAGTAGAGATAAAAACTATATGTACAAGAAGGGCGTGAATGAATCAAGCATTGTATATATGAACCTAGAAGTGGGTGATGAACCTTGAAGTGGGTGATGAACCTTGAGACCTTGAAGAAGGGGATGAACCTTGGGAAATAATATCAATGAATGTACTCGTTGTCAGTGATGTGTTTCATCTCATGGAAAATGGGGATGCCAATCACATATCTTTCTAATACAATAATTGATCTCTTTCTAGACAACTTAGCCATTGAGGCGTCTCGGATTTGGAGCACTAAATCTGAGGCGGATTTCTTTTCCGACCCACCTGGGAGGGCTTACATTCAGGGAGAGCATATGCGGCTTCACCGACATAGGCGAGCATTCTTTGATTTGGTGTGTGAGCGTGTGTCGTGGACCTCTTTTCCAGTGTTAGTTATACCTTATTAGGTGGTGTAGTCGTTATGCTCCGATGGAGCATTTATGATTTTATCTGCCTATCGATATTTCTGTTCCAATGTTGTGGATGTTCCTTGGGATAGTTTCATCTAGTTGAAGGCCATGTTGCCTAGGTTTTCCTTTGTATTGTGGTTGGAGGTCTGTGGGCGGCTGTATACGTCAGATACTTTGTTCCGTCTGAGTGTGGTGCCATCTTCGATTTGCACCACCTATGGGTCTCGAAAGGAAACAATGGACTTGTGCCCGTTCTCAACCTAGTGGTTGCGGTTCATGCTAGGTCGCGTCCTCCCATGGCACGGAACCGTATCTTGACAGAGTTATTTTCATCGACTAACGTTTCATTACGGAGGCGTGCTCCCTTCACTTGGCTACTGGTGCATTCATTTATCATATTTGGATAGAGCGTAATAAGAGGAGGGTCCGTGAGCGTCAGTTACCCCCAAGGATACTGGCATCTCTCATTTTGGCTTTATTACCATGGACGGATCAATCTACATCTTTTTGTACATGGCATAGGTATAATGGTAGATTAGCTTACCCCTCTGGGTTTGTACAGTTATGATATATGAGACCTGATCTAGACTTGTCAGATTGACTTTGATGTTACGACTTTTGGTTCTTGGGGTATGCCCATTTGCCAGTGTACATATTCTGAGTTTATTTAATTTACTTGTTAAAAAAAAATAGATTTCGTCCAATCAAAGGTACCCATAGGCTCAAATAAATAAAACATTTTGCCATTCAAGCGACGTGTTTCTCCACAAGCTTTGTTCCTTGTTGAATAACGCTGAAGCAGCGACGACAAATCATGCTCTTGGACCTCTACCTGGTGCAACGTACCAGGTATCATCATCCCATCTCCCTTGAATCAGGTGTCGATGTATGGGGTGGTCTAGTGATATCCCAACTCTATTGAAACATGTGTGTAATCTGGGATATCAGCATCCCAGCTCCCTGGTAGTCCATCTCTGTCCGTCCATGTCCATAATCCGCTTGATCTTCTTGATCCACGTCATCCCATCAGCTTCTTGTCGGTAGTCCTCATATGTCGGAGGCTCTTCCACTTGCTCATATTCATCCATAAAGTTGTCCCTTTCATTGTTCTCTCTCTGTGCCAACTCTTCTCCTTCCGGTTGGTCATCCAATCCTCTACGTTGGCCATGGCGAAGTGGCAAGTATCGCGTCAACAAGCTAGTACCTTCTGCGAACATAAAATTTCGCAATGTGAATATAAGATTGAAAATAGCGTACAAATTGTCATATTAAGAATGTCAATGTGGTTACAATATCTAGTCACGAAAAATACACCCTTAATCCCTCGATTCTACACTCGCAAGTTATACGAAATGTGGATGAGTTGATGCTTTACTGAATATCCTCTGGAGCTTCATGGAGGTATGTTGATGAAGACATTAAGGTTGTAGAGCTTGATATGACGAGTCTTCAAGAGTGGTGAAGATCACTAGGGTTGTAAAAGCTTTGATCGAGAATCTTCTGTATGATGATGAAGAACTCAGTGCTGTAGAAGTTTGATTTGACTAATCTTCTAGAGTTGGGTGAAGAACACCGGGTTATATGGGTGTCGACAGAACTTCGTTATTGATCGTGTGAAGAGATAATGTTCAAGAGCTTCACCAACCTAAGGAGTTCCCCACTCTTCAAGTTGTGTCCCAAATGAGAGGAGAAGACCCTATTTATAAGAGTTGGAGGACTCATAAGTGCCTTCGCTGCTCGATGCGGGACAAGTTGTACATGGGCTTAAGGGTCCTAGTGGGCTGAAGTTTATATTGGACAAGAATATCGATCGGACCATAAATTAGGTTAGCATATGGCTTAGACCTATATTTCACCCAATATATAAGTGGGTTGGCCTTAAATATATTAAGCCCAAAGAAATACGATTGGACTTAAGATTTTTGTTCCATAAAATGGTTAGTCGGGAAAATATTTCCCGTTTTGCAGTTACAACTTTTGAATTTCTCGATTGGCTAAGAGTTCAACGTCGGTATAACTAAAATGAACTCGAACTCTATGAGTTCGAGTTCTTGTGGATCCCACGATTCCACATGAAGTCGAACTCTCTTTAGTGCCTTAAGTAAGTCAAACTCTATGAGTTCGATTTCTCTATTGCCCAAGGAAAGACGATTAACACTTAGAAAATTTTCCAAATGTTGGGGCGTCAGACCAAAGCCGAACCCTATGAGTTCGCGTTCTATAGGCCACTAAGGAACTCGAACTCTGTCACGTGAAAAACCAAAATTAGGGATCGACTTTCCTTTCGTCCGCCGTGCTCCCTCTCTCGCCCGAGCCTCTTGCCGCCGTTGTCTCCCCGTCCTGCCGCTCCCTTCCCGACGTCGTCTACTCGTCCAGCCGCCCACGCTGCCCGTGTTGTCCACCGTCCCCTCTCGTCCAGCCGTCCTGCCCTCCTCCCTCCCAACGTCCGGCCGCTAGCCCGCCCGCCGCTCGTGCCGCCCTCCCCTCCCGACGTGCCATGCGCCGTCCTCCCACTGCCCTCCAGCCGCCCGAGCTGCTTGTGCCGTCCGCCGTCCCCTCCTGTCCTGCTGTCCTCCCAGCGTCCGCCCGCTTCCTGCCCGCCGTCGTCTCTGCTGCTAGCCGACAATCGCCTCCACTGCCCTGCTGACAGCTGTCGACTCCGCTGCCCCCTGCTAGACACTGCCACCGCCGTTAGGCTTTCGGTAATCAATTGAGGTAAAGTTTAAGGTTAAAGTATTAAAAATTATTTTGCACAATTTAATTGTAATTTCTTAATTAGTTGAGGAAATACTTGAGTGCTTATTTAATTTTCTAAATTGCAATTATGAGTTCAATACAATTGTTGATTTTCACGCATGGAAATGTTAAATATGAAAATGAAGGAGTGTATTATGATAGAGGTCCGATTAGCAAAGTCCGGATTATGGAGGGAATTGATTTTGCTAGTTTTTAGGAAATAGTATGTGCGCAAATGGGTTTTTCATCACAAAGAAATTGGCAATTTCACATAAATATCCTGTTTTAGACTTTGATGGGAGAGTGAACTATATGTTGGTCCCATTGAAAGGGGACATCGATCTGAGCTTAATGATCCAAATTGGCATTGAAAATCCTAGACACATCCAAAAAATCTATGTGTTGGGATATAGGGATGACAACATCAATGATGGCTTGACTCTTCCCCAGCCAATGGTAGTGTCTGATTCAATGTCTCGCCCTATAGGGCGACGTACTACGTTTGTGTCAGATACCAGATCGGTGCCTGATCAGCGTCGTATTGAATATGAACCAGTTCAAAGGGAGGTTGGTGCAAGTTCTAGAGTATCTAAAGGTTGTACTGAGGTGGGGGGTGTTCTATAGGATATACTGATGATGATCATACTTTGAATGATTCCGATATTGGTATGGACACTGATATTAGTGTAGACACTGATGATGAATTGTACAACGATCCTAATGCGGGTTATACAACGAATGGGGATGTGGATGTTGTAGAAGTTGGAGATGGTTCTGTTAGGCGAAAAGAGAAACCTCTGCCCTTTTGCAATTACTATGATGATGATGGCTTCGGTCCATCATACAGTGAGTATGAGAATAATCCTCTTAAACACGAATGTGACCTTATTGAAGATTTCAGGAAAGGTACGAGGTTCAAGGACAAGAAGGAGTTGATATTTGCGGTGAATAATTATCACATTTAGAACCACTTCAATTATGAAATTATTGAGTCTGATATGGAGTTGTGGTATTTATATTGCTCTGAATTAGAGAAAGGGTGCAAGTGGAGATTTCGTGCCATACAACCGGCTTGTGATGATGAGTTTGTGATAATAATTATGGGGACACCTCATACTTGTATCAATCCACTGTTATCTCGTGATCACGAGAGGCTGGATTCTAATTTCATGGCACCGTTTTTCAGACAATTTATCAGGAATTATCCGTAAACTAAAGTTTCATTTCTCCACAACATGATTAAAGAAAACTATGGGTACGATGTACCTAAGAGGAAAGAGGCAAAGAGGAAAGCGATTGCTTTTGAATATGGTGATTGGGGTAAATCATACAATGAATTGCCTCATTTGCTAAATGTAATTTGCACTTCAAACCTAGGTACGTGCATTGACTGGGGAGGAACATAAAGGTTAGAGACTCGGAATTCTAGTTTCAAAGAGTCTTTTGGTGCTTTGGTCCATGTATAGCGGCGTTCCGTTTTTTTGACCTATTATTAGCATTGATGACACTTTTTTATATGGAAAATACAAGCGTAAGCTATTAATCGCTTGTGGCATTGATGGCGAAAGTCATACTATCCCTTTTGCTTTCTCCATAGTCATGAGTAAAGCTACTCTTCATGGGATGGTTCCTTAAATGCTAGAAACGGTATGTGGTAGGTGATGATGTTCATGGCGTTTGTCTGATTTCTGATCGACATGTCGGTATTGCAGCCGCTGTGAACGATGTTGACATTGGTTGGACGCCTCCATTCGCACATTGGAGATTCTGTTTGCGTCATGTTGCAAGCAATTTTAACACCAGATATAAGAATGTAGTTATGAAAGGAAGGTTAGTCGCGGCGGTAAAGAAATCCACGGATCAGAAATACTGGAAGATGTTCCATAGCATCCGTAACAAAATGTCAGAATTCAATTGATTTCTTTGAGGAGATGGATCATGAACAGTGGGCTCTATCTATCTATGGACTCCATCGATACAGAATAATGACGACGAATTTGAGCGAGAGTTATAACTCCGTCATAAGGGGTGCGAGATTGCTACTGGTATCAGCTTTGGTGCGAAAGACTTTTTATAATTGCGTTCAATATTGGATTTGTAGAAGAGACGCGGCTAATGCAGCCTTAAAGGGGGCAGAAATCTAAACAAAGTGGTGTATGGAACATTTCAACAAAGGGATACTTAAAGGGAGGAAATTCATCGTGACGATGATCGATTGTGAAAGTGGTCATTTTCAGGTGAAGACGAGGAGGCTTTTACCTAATAAGAAGTTGTACTTGACTCATAAGAGATGCAATTGCAAAAAATGGCAGATATATCGAATTCCATGCTCTCATGCCCTTGCATGTTTTGCGTCTATCAATGTGGATGGCTCCGATAGTATCGACAAGACCTACACATGGGCTAACCAAAAAGCAATTTATTCAGGAAAGTTGACTTAATTTGATTGTAAGGATGATTGGCCCGGTTATGTCTTCCCAACTGTTACTCCTGACGAGGCTAGAGTCCGACCGAAACGAAGGCCTAGATCATCTCATTATCATAACGAGATGGATGTTAAGGAGTGCATGAGCAAAATAACATGCGGTATCTCTAAACAAGAGGGTCATAATCGACGACGATGTCCTAATAAGTGAAACATGTATATCGTTACAATTTTATTGTCTTATTTGTTATAAACTTTGTTATCTCGCCATAACTTTTATCTTACATTAATTTTTCAGGATGGAGCCCGATCTAGCTGTATCTGATGCCTTACATCAGCAGGAGAGTCATCGATCTTCCGTGGTGTGGCAGGAAGGGTATTCATCGGTAAACATTTATTATCCAACAATTTTATGTTTCATTATTTCATATTTCTCTGGTATTAATAATGGTATGTATTTTTTACAGAATAGAGTATTGAAGTGTAGCATCACGAGATATCTATGAAGAAGATCGTTATAGACCGTCGTATGGAGGTGTATCTCAGGCAGGCCGATTTTTATGGTGTGGCGAAGTTAACGCACATTCAGTTAGATCATGCACTGGTCACGACATTGGTGGAGACATGGAGGCCAGGGACGCATTCTTTCCACATGGCATATGGAAGCATGACTATTACTCTGAGGGATGTACAAATACAGTTTGGGCTGTCAGTTGAAGGGGACCCCGTTATTGGAAACAAATCGGTAGACTTTGAGACAGTTTGTACAGACTTGTTAGGTGTTGTTCCACCTACGGGGGATAATAAAGCAGGGCGTATTAAGCTGAGCTGGCTAGCATCCACGTTTGATGTCCTTCCGAATGATGCTACCGCTAATCAGGTACGTATGCATACACGGGCATACGTCCTTCAGTTGATAGGAGCTATGCTTTTCCCAGATAAGACATATCATTTAGTACATATAACGTGGCTGCCTTTGTTTGAGGACTTTGAGGTAGAGGGCCGTTACAGTTGGGGATCTGCCTGTATAGCTTGGTTATACAGGAATTTGTGCCGATCAACTCATATGGATGCAGTTCAGGTTGTCGGCTATCCGACTTTAGTTCAAGTATGGGCTTGAGACCACTTTCCCCATATTTCACCACTTAGTAATGCGAGGAATAGTGTACGTGGCATGCCATTAGCACATCGATGGGGCAACCATTTCAAGATGAACATGGTTACCACGCAAGTGTTGTCGTCGTATAGATAGGCATTTGATAGACAAAGTCCGGAATAGGTACAAACATTGTTGCTTCTTCGTTAGTAATACTTTCTTAATGATTTTGATAATTACTTTTGAACTTGTAAGTCGTGTGGAATCCCTACACGAATGATATTATCTCGTATCTTCCTCGGTACTGTTTTGAGGGTTCCCAGTCATGGCGTGCGAAAATACCTCTGATATGTTTCTACATAGTTGAGTGGCACTTACTAGATAGAGTGATCGGACAGTTTGGAGATGAGCAAATTGTGCCAGAGAAATTCGACACTGACGCGAAACTTCATAAGATTGACTTGCGTGACAAGCAGTTCAACAATTGGATACACATGCACCATAAGTATATTGAGCTATGGAGTGATCAAAGAAATCATGTAGTGCCGCTGTCTTGGGAGTCCTCCAATGTCTTGCCATACTATCAGAGGTACGCTCGTCATAATTGTCCTCGCATCGGACATACTAGCGTAATGTTAGGCACGATGGTGAGTTTTATATCCTCTCATTCTTTTACTTTTATTTACAATTACTAATTACATTTTCTTCACAGAGATATCGCCTGAGGGATATTCGGCTATCGGATACGGGAAATGTTGCTGAGTTGAGTAGGATTTCATCTATATGTACTGAGACAGAGACATTCCTCAGCGACTACGTTCCACTAAGCCTTTATGAACGTTTGGGAGGACAGGAGGAGGTACAAGATGAAGACGGGGCCAGGAAGAGGAGGAAGTAGAGGCCCACGATGAAGAAAGGCGACAACAAGAGGATGATGTACATGTTGACCATCAGGAAGGTGCAAACATGTTCAACGTGGACGATGTCCTCCTTTATTAGGATCAGGAAGATGTGCCCGTCCTCACATGGCAGGGCTTCGATCAGTTTGACACTCCAGAGATTGGCCAGCCATCGTCGTCAGCAACTCCAGCCGTGCCTGTGAAGAAGAGGAAAGCGGTCAGATTTTCACTTCCAAATCCATATAAGGACCAGTCGATATCCCAATTGACTTACGAAATGCCTCAGCAACTGCCAGTGATTTACGAGAGTAGGAGGAGGAGGAGGAGGCAACTAGACCCAGGGATGGATTGATTTCTATTGATTTCTATTGTTGTTGGATGGTTGATATACTTGTTATGTTGGATGGGTGATTTCTTTTGTTTGGGATGTATTTGTGTTGGATGATTTCTTTTGTTTTTGTCTGGCATGGAGTTCCAATGACAATTATGTTGCTTGTCGGGTTTTCTATTTATACAGGGACTTAGAAAGTCGAATTAGAGTTCGAGTTAGAAAGTAGAATTAGAGTTCGAATTCCTTAGTGGCCTTATGGAACTCGAACTCATAGAGTTCGAGTTTGGTCCGACGCCCCAACATTTGGAAAAAATTCTATGTGTTGGTCGTCTTCCTTGGGCACTAGAGAAATCGAACTCATAGAGTTCGACTTCGTTCGGACGCCCCAATATTTGGAAAATTTTCTAAGTGTTGGCCGTCTTTCCTTGGGCACTAGAGAAATCGAACTAATAGAGTTCGACTTCATGTGGAATCGTGGGATCTACATAAACTCGAACTCATAGAGTTCGAGTTCATTTTAGTTATCTCGAAGTCGAACTTTAAGAATTTGACTTCTTTGTAAATTGAAGTCGAATCTAAGAGTTCAACTTCGAGACTGTAAAATGGGAAATTCGAAAGTTGTAACCATAAAACGGGAAATATTTTCCCGACTAATCGTTTTTTGGAACAAAACTCTTGGACTTAAATAATATAAGCCCAAGATACCCCCCCAATTATATTAATTTTATGTAAATGCAAAATATTTTATAATCATATCGGTTGATATAAGTGGGTTGGGCTAAAATATATTAAGCCTAGTAAAATATGATTGGACTTAAACCAAGATGTCCTCAATTGTTTTAGTTTCACGTAAGTGCAAAATATTTTATAATCATATCGGTTGATATGGCATATGATTTGGGTTGAGTCACATCATGTCGATATTATGCATCCACTTTAATTCGTATCTCGTATGTATATATACTGTTTAGAGATGAGAATTAAAGTATCCACTTGATATATGTATCTAAAGTTATATTTGTCGGGATAATCTCTTGTGAGAATCATACCACATGAGAATCAAGTGAAAATCCCTATGGTAATATTTGGAGGAAGGCTTGTGAGATCTTCTCTGACCACCAATATACGATGATTTTTATTAATTTCCTCTCATGTGGTGATCTTCTTGTGTCGATAATAAAATAATATATATTTAATTGAGTAATTCGATACTCACGCTCTTTCTCACAATGCCATCAAATTGTACCCTATATATTATGGAATTGTCCATTGACTTTTATCTCATGAAATCTTAAAGGAAATCCTTACAACCTCAGTGATCCTACGCTTGTCATCACCACCTAGACTTACATTCTATTTGATTTCCCAATGTGAATTTGATTATGAGGAATCAAGCCAACTTTTGTTAAAGTCTATAAATAGTCTCCGCTTTTTATTCATTCTTTCGTACTTCCATTTTTCTGGTTCCCAGTAATTTCGTCCTTGTGTGGAGTCTTGTTTTAATCATCCTTGCTCATGAGCATTTTCTTGGGGAAGCGGCCAATCTACCGTTCAATCCGTGAATGTACTAAACAATAACCTACTATTTTGTACATTTTACTAAATAGTAGGTTAGTGTTTAGGACATTTTTTTTATCTTAGTATTAGGTCGTTGGGCTTAGTATTTTATTAGTACAAATGTACGACATTTTACTAATTTCCTTAAATGGGCTTATTAATTTTTACTACATTGATACAACACAAAATTTAGTAACTAGTGTCAGGCCGTGGTACTATTTGATAAAGGGCCAATGGATTTAGTAAACTCTCAGTACATTTGTACATCAATTTACACGGTGTCCATTTGTAAAATGTACAATATCATAAGAGCGATTTCATAGTAAAGTACAATAATACATTTTTTTTCTTGAAATTATGAATAATGTACTAAAATTTTACCTCTGGTATCGTAATAAAGTATTAAGTTTGTCGTCAATGTACTACATTTAGTAAAAATATACCAATATTTTGATAGTAAATTACTAATTTACACCGTACATTATGAACGTAACTCTGAACCTAAACGGATGTTGCTTTTACCATCTTGCCCTTCCCACCCTTTGAATGTTCCCTCCCCTAGAAGCTTTAGATAGTTAAAATTTTCCAAGGTTTTTCAATAGTCAAACCTTTAATTGAACATTCCCATCGCACCGTCAACCAACACATCCCAATGACGGTTTGGTGTTGATAAATTTGATGATTTGTATTGTATGGTTGGGCGATTTGGTTATTTTATATGGTCAGGTGATTTGGTTTACAGCTCCTCAAATTTCATAAATAGCATGATTTGTGTGATTAGGCGTTTAGGTCCAGTGATGATTTGGTTGGGGCATAGTAGAGAGTTATTTATGAATTAAGAACGGTCGACTCTATTACATACGTAAACCATGCTGACTAATATTGTCTGACATTGGGCACGACATCGAGGTGTTGATTATTTCATATAATCATAGAAACCACAAAACCAAGAAAACAGCGGAAAACTGGATTATGTACGCGGGGTTTACGGACACCGAAAAAGATCAAGACAAGGAAACGTACCCGTATTCACAGTAATTGCCATGTAGTAAATCAGAAGAAAGAAACTTTGGCGGCGTAAATCTTATTCCCCTTTTCCTTCCCTACAACTGCTCTCGATGGAGGAGGTAAAAGAAAACTGACGATCTAATCTTCTGAATTTCATTCCCAGAAACTATATATATATATATATATATATATATATATATGAATACACGGTTTTCCTTATGAAATGTAAGTTCTCCCTTTTAATAAATAAAAGTCTCAAGGACAGGGGAAGGGACCTAGCCGCAAATAACCATTATACGTCTAACCTATGGTCCTATCCATCAATAGACCATATGATATAAAATAGCCTACACCCAGCCGTATACCACATTAAATAAACAAGATGCCCAATAACTTTAGAGAGCACGATACATTAGTAGGATTTCATGCACTGTCTTATGTCACATCCTGTTTTATAAAATATACTTTAACAAAACAAAATAAAATAAAACGTAATATAAAACTATACATTTAATGGCAGCCAAATAAGAAAAAATTCCAACATTCTCTCACTTGGGCAACATTAATTGTATCCGAAAAATATTTTACAAAGTGACTCTCAAGTTGTAACATCTATCTGGCCTTATAAAGACAACATCTCGAACAACCCCGACTAACTAAATTACCCAGCATCGAACTATGACCGTCAAAGCATCACTCAATAATACAAGACAACCATAATCACAACACTAAGCAATCAAGCTGTCACGGGTCAATGTGGCGGTGTAGCTGAAATAGCATCCCTTAAGTAATCAAATTTGATGCTACTTTAGTCGGTCTTAATCTTTTTGTAACCTTATGCCCATAACAAGCCAGAAAAACCTTTGAGCAAGTGATGTTCCTTTATATGTCTCATAAACCTGAATGCGCGCAAAACGCTCAAGTGTTAAAGGGGCGGGTTTTGAAAACTCGCCCCTTGTGTGTTGCACGAGGGCCGAGTTTTATGCATTCCCCGAAAGAATTATCCAAGTGTTGGAGGGGCGAAACCCGCCCCTGCATGAAGGCGCGGTTTCATGCTTCCACATAGGGACGCGTTTTCAACTCGTCTCTTCCTTTGATACGCGGAGGGCGCGTTTTGAAATCGCACCCTCTTTGTAAACGAAATGGCGCATTTTTAAAACGTTTTCCTTCGATGGTAAAACCGTATTTTACGAAACTGGGACCGTATTTCGTAATTTTTTTTTAAACTAACCATATTTTCGTACAAAAATTAGAGAAATGCCGAGCATTGATATTCTCGGAGGATCAAAAGCCCTCCCATCCCAACATCGCCGGATTATTATTACATTTCCTCCTAAGTTGTCATTCTGGCCGCCAAACTGGGTTGCGTCCATTAGAAGCAATAGGAAGAAATGCTTTTGTTGTGAAGTTGGGAGGAAGATCAGAGGGGATAATATGCGAGCCAGCGATTTATCATCTCGTAGCATTCCTTCGCCTTATACTCTGGTGCGACATGGCCTGCCCCCTGAGAAATGAAAAAGGAAGACCGATTTTGGCGTTAAACGACGGACTGGAAAGATTACTTAGAGGAACGGACTAGCTAAAATCTGCACAACCGGTTCATCCACTTGCCTTGACGGTAGCGTAATCCAGTGTGAAAGAGCCGTTTATGAACTCCTGAGTGTATCTGTAGTAGTTTAAACAGTTGAAAATTATGATCCACTGATGTGAGGGGCTTAGGTAATGGTCGGTGTTGTGAATATGAGACGATTGTGTAGAAGAATTTGTCTAACCCTGCAATTTGTCCGTCAACAAACCATGGCCTCCATGTATCGTACAGAGTCAAGTTCAGGGAAGCTATCCAGTTCTGCGTGCCGATGTGGGTCACCGACAGATCATGATCTCCACTGCATTTTGCCAGAAAGAAGTGTAATACAGTCTGGGAGAGGTAAGTTTTTCCTGACAGTGCTCGTTTATAAGTGTCGAAAAATCCCACCTTGGTTCTCACTCCAATCTTACCTGTATATAAGAGCTTTGAGGCCAGTGCTGCTAAGATTCCGGTGGTACGGGACAGAGCTAGAGACGGTCTTCGTGTATGCCAAGCTGCTGTTGCACCTGGTCCATGAACCTTTTGTGCCCTGCGGATCATGATTGTTAAGATATGCTGCAGTAACACAAACTGCTTCTGGTGGCTCCTGAATTGTGAAGTGCAAGGGGGTTGAAAATTACCTCTCTCACTCCTAGAGCAGCTCGAACGCTGTGATCATTTGCCCATACAGCGGAAAGCACGTAATTGTATTCCTGTCGGGCAACAAAAGCAGGAGATGATTGTTAGTCCATCAAGGAGACTATACAGTAGGCTAAAAGCCGTAAAAGTTGCACGATGAAAAGACGGGTTTCTAGGATTACCCTGCACCATAACACAGGACTCTCGAGAGCGGCGAGAAAACCTTCGTAGTTATCTTCGAGGATTCTTCTCGTTCCTTTGATGGATTCAACCGGCCTCGAGGAAGCGGTTTTACATGTGGGCTCCAGAATATGCATGATATTTATTTGCTGGATCATCTGTGTGGAGAACTTGAATTTAGCAAGGTTTTTGTTGTCATACAACCAGGAGAGACTAAGAGGAGCATCCCCGTGAACCTGATCAATGGCATCGATATCGACCGTGCATGCTTCATTGCTAGTATTGACATTGACAAAGTCTCCGCCACATGCTTCTACAGTTTCCTGAATCCAATTAAGATAGAATGAGCAATCACAACAGAAATGTTGAACGGGAAGTCCTACTTATTTCATGTAAAGTGGGTAGAGGAGATGGTGGACTTGCCTCGTACAACTCTTTTGATATGAGTGACGTTCGGAAAGAAAAGGGGACTCGGGAATTGTCGTCGACATAATTATCGGTCTTCGGGTTCCCAAGCACATACCCCTGGAGGGTTGAACCAGGGCATTTTCAAATTGCTATTCTAACAGAAACACCGAGAACTACACATGCTCTTAAGCACTCGATCACGCCATACATTTCGACGAAGTGCTTACCTGGATATTCAAAAAAGGCCGAAGTCCATTGTTATTACCTGCAGGTTCCATGCCCACATGACCAGCTCACAGAAGATTTCTTTAGAGAATTGAGCATAGAGAAGAGGTAAAATAAAAGAACTTACCATCGTGAACTTTTTGAACAATCATTGGAAGCGGTATACCAGAATATGAATCACCACCGATGTACAGTATGTTGGTCAAATACTGCGGATGCTTCACTAACCACTGCATATACAGTAGACATTCGATTATTGTTGGCCCATGCCTATATACAGAGCAGAATCGTGAATGATTTGATGAATTATCGATACCTTCCTTAGAAATTCATATATTTCTTCCGAGGACTTATAGTCATCAGTAGCATAGTTTTCTGCTGTCGTCGAATAAGAAAATCCAGTTCCTACCGGTGCATCTACATAAATTATGCTAAGCCCCTGGAGTATACAAGTTCGAAAGATGAGCGGTTACTTTTGCAGAAAACCACCTCTGATCCTAAGCACATGGAGGAGGAGGAACTAGCATAGCCTGTACCTGCGTCCATGTATAAGGATTAAGATGAAGCGAGGGGATACTGCCATTGTAGCCAACATAGGTGAACTCCACTGGACCTGCATTGATGGGTATTAAGACAAGATATGACTGGTGGTGACACCTTAATCTGACATTAAAGATTGTTATGGCCAATAGATAGTATGAAGAGAGATCATCGAGGAAGTAATACCGCTTTCATATAGGAACGCGGAGAGAACGGAACAACCAGGTCCTCCTGTGAGCCATATCATAATTGGGTCCTGCGCAGGCGTCCTTTGCGATTCTACGAAATAGTAGAACAACTGAGACTCTTCCAGGTCACCGACTCCGATGTACCTTTACACGACGAAGTTGACCATGACCACAACTTTTCAGCACCATTTACAGGTTCATACTAACCGAAATGAAGGACAGGAGCTAAAAAGGACGAGGAAACACTACCCGGTTTCTAGGTAGAATGGGAGCTCCCCATCATAACCAGGGAGCGTCTTAACGACCTTCTGTGATGAGACAATGAAAGGGAACATCAGCAGCAGGAGGAAGCACGGACAACTCGTCGAACGCCTAGAGGTTGCCATAGTCAAGGGCAGCACGAGAGAATACGAGAACAAGCCAGGATTCCTAGGAAGTAAGCGTTGCTATGTTATTTACATAAAAGGGAGGGACGGTGTGGAGGGCACTAGCAGCCCGTTGTATTATTGTAAGAAAGTTAGCTGGTGTGTCTGGAAATACAGATTTTGGTTGGAACTAACTTGAAGTTGTGAATCACAAATATGCACGTGCGACTGTATCAACACGCGGTGAATTTAGATAAACCAACAAACTTTCTTTGGACAACTTGCTGTTCTTGGGCACAACATCCTAGGCGAGTGATCTGCCCAAGTCCCATCTGAAAGTCCAAACCCCGGTTTTTAAATGCAGCTACAACGTAAACTCAGTTAAAAGAGAGAACACTCCGCTGTCAAGGTTTTATCTTTGCTATCGGTCGAAATAAGCGGTCGTGATCTCAGGTAAAGTGTTGAGAGGTAGCACAAAAGAAGTCCACCTCACGGCCGTTTCTAGGGGCTAAAATTTAAGATCGAGAGTTGATTATGGATAGAGAAAAATCCAATCTCATGGGTTCATGATTGACCACGCCAGGCCAGAGAGATGTTAACATGCGATTAGAACACCAAAACCTTGTAGATATTTCCTTATCTAACTAAGTTAATGCGCTAAAGGGATAGAAGATAATGAGGCCGGGCTTCCTGACTAAGAAGAGGCCTCCTCAATGGAGGAGCTTGGTCTGGCAAATCCGAAATGTGGGATATTTTCAGGCGCATGGAAGAGTAGTAGGCTGATCTGCAAGTATGGCAATCAAAATATACAGCACGGCATGGTCTCTGCAAATTTATACATCGCTATGGTAATGAACCCTTTGGACAGATTCAGTGCAACCATTGATTGTATCGGCAGAAGCCTGTTTTACCTGCCTGAACCTCTCACACTTGTTGCTTTTTGTTCAAACATTCCTTAGCTTTCAGGCCTTCCTTTTCCTGCAGATTTTTGGAATACAACACTTGCATCAACTTTTTATACAATCAATCTTCACAGCCCCCATTAAATTTTATAGCCTCAGGAAAAGATTAGATGTTACTTGCAACAATGGAGATTATATCACAAGCAAGATTTGCAAACAAGAAACTGGAACCAGCAGGGATTAGCAATCGTAAGAGTTGAATGAATAACATTTTTCGCTTGACACATTGCAAAAGCATAATCAATCCCATTCTTTTCAGGAAGGTAAAAAGATGGAACCCGATGCAACTCTTTTGATGTGGAAAATGATCCAAACAATGGTGGAATATCAAACTTTTTGGAAATCGCCAACATAAGGTTTGTCCAAGTGGTGAAGCGGTTTGGATTCGTTTACGCTGTGTTTGGGGAAGGGGAAGGGAAAGAAAAGAAAGGAAAACACGTTTCCCAAAAAAATCCCCCCTCATAACATTCAAAACTTTCTCCTTTTTTCCCTCCTTTCTTTTCCTTTCTATTCTTACAAATCCAAACACATCGTTAAGGAGATCTCGGACTCAAAACCTACCGTATACTATCACCCATGTTGGGAGACTCACCCACCAACACCCACCAAAGGCAGATGCACTACCCATATCGAGTCAGGATTAATCGGCTCTAAGTTTCGGATATTGGGCGGACAGGGCAACAAAAAAAAAAAAAGAGAACTTTCTGGAAACCAAGAACCAACCATATAATATTCTCACTTACAACATTAGAATAAAGAAGTTCTTAAGGAACAAAAGCATAAAAATAGAACCAATCGAGGAGAAAAAACGAGAAGAAAATAATAGATCAAAAAGTAGTTGCAGCCAAGAATCGCCACCCAACCAACAATTGTCTACAAGGGCTTACCAATCCTTTGCTTTCAAGATAATCATCCAACGCCCACTGATACTTTGACTGATTTAATCCTAGCCAGCGAGCCATATGGTCATCCAACCTTGAATGAGCTGCAAATATTTGCCCGAGACCTTCACTCAAACCGCAAACTCAACAGACAACGAGAAAAAGCAAAACACCAATTCTCTACCACGAAGACAAAGGAAAACCTTTCTTTTTCAAGAGTTCAGAATAGAAAGTGGTAACTTAGCGAAGTATGCTTTCTCACTGGCCCTCCTCTTGCCAGTAACAAATTGACAAAGAACAGATCTTTCACAACAAAACCAGACACAAACCCAACACTCTCATGCACTAAAGGAGCAATTAAGTTGCGGACCTAGTCGCAATTCGGCCAAACCCACATCACCAACCACACATTCAACCAAAAGGGTGCCCGGGAAAGATCCAAGTCAGGATTGTTACCGACGTGGGCCTTGTTGACGGCATCCTTGAAGAAACCCCAGAAAGGGCGATCTTCATCGGCCGCAGATTTGTCGAAATGGGGAGGAGGGGGCTGAACTGGGGGAGAGACTAGTTTTGCGGGGGTAATGATTGGGGGGTCGGAAGGCTTAGGAGTGATGAAGACGGTGTAAGGCCCAATCTTGCCGATAGTCGGCGGTGGGACTGATTCCCTGTCGAGGGGCATGGTCAGATGGGAAGCATTCCTCCCTTCCATTCTTGAGATTTTGGAGATGATGGGAAGATTAAAGGTGGGATCTTTGCCCTTTCGCTATTCCTCCCCCACCCCCACTTGGGAATTTGACGGGAACTTGAAGAGGAGGGAGACAGAGAGAGGGGGACAGGAAATGTCCGTCTGCCTCGATGTCTGTTAAGTGAACTGAAAACCACTTACCGACCCGGTCAGTCTTGACGGACAAAATATAAATAACGCAGGTTATATGTAAATACGATTAGTTAATAAAAATTTATAAAATATGTTTGTAGTTTTAAAATAAGGCGCATTTTTAAAATATACGTCTTAATTTCTTTTAAGTATTATGAGACACGACTTCAAAATTATTTTAGGCACTAATTATTACAAAACTCTAATACAGAAGACCAAGCAAACGAATCACTAACATTACTCCGTTCAAAAGTTCATATTGATTTTGACGGCACAGGAGAAAGGAGGATTGTACCTTGTGTGGTTGGAAAAAAAATTTATAAAATATTATCCGGGTTTTAAAATTATATGAATAACATTTTTAAGTCGTTTTAAATAATTACTTCAAATTTACAATAAAATCATTATTTGAAAAGATGATTTAAGTTAAAATACGCAATTCATTATTCCAAGCAACGATGACTTCAATTTTTAAAATTTTTTTCAAGCCAAAGTTGACATGAGCTCCGGACGAAATTAAGATTTGTTAGGGAAACAATTTGCAAAATAGGGAACTAGTTTCTAATTTACCCAAAATACTGTCTTTAAGGCGCGGTTCAATTTACAAAGAAAGCACAGTTTGTGGAATTAGATAAAGACGGGGTTGAGAATCACATCTTTTACAACCAACTACCAGCAAAAAATTATTCTAAGTCTATGAAAGGCGCAGTTAGAAACCCCGCCTTTCTATTAATTTATAAAGAAAACGTGGTTTCCAACCGCACCTTAGGTAGAACTGGGCAAAGAAGGGGTTGAGAACTGCATTTTTCACAACCAACTACCAGCATAAATGTTTTCTAAGTCTGTGAAAGACGCGGTTGGAAACTATGCCATTAATAGAAAGGTGGGGTTCCTAACCGCGCCTTTCACAATCTTAGAAAACATTTATGCCAGTAGTTGGTTGTGAAAAACGCAGTTCCCAACCCCGTCGTTGCCCAGTTCCACCTAAAGTGCGGTTGGGAACCACGCTTTTTTTGTAAATAGAGTGGCGTGGTTCTCGATCGTGCCTTAGAAACGGTATTTCGAAAATTTTACAGACTCGAACCGCATTTCACAATTTTTTTTAAAAAAACTAACCATACTTTGATACATAACACAAGTTGCTATAGTACTTTTCTTAAAAGAACATTTCAAACAATAATTTTGGCCTTATACAAAAATGTTTGTCAAGTCTCCCAAAATCAATATTTAGATTTTGTGCATTTTATCCTAAATTGCTGTCAACATATCGATGTTTTAAAAAATTCAAAATTATTTTACGGCAATATTTAAGTAATTTTAAAAATCGAAACCGCATCTTACGTACATTTTACTCAAAGTGAAAGCCTACATGACATCCCACGTTCACAGGAACCACAGATTGCTCAAACTCAATCGACCGCCTTTGCGAGAAAACGATTGTAAGGCTGAGAGAACACCACTACATTAGGATATAAACAAGCATCAGGTTTTGCCTTGCTCCTCTCCTTTTTCCGGCTCCAAATTACATTAACATGGACTGAACATAGATGCATACTGCAATGCAACTGTAACATGAGACCTATATATCTTGGTGTTGGTCTCGAGAGTACTTCGAGGGAGATATCGGCATCGCTCAACTGCATTATCCCACATGATTCACGTGCAAAGCTACTGTCTCCAAATTCCGATAAGGGCAGATATGACAAACCAGTCCGAAATCGGCCAAACAATTTCTTTGGATCTTTTAAAGATGTAGTAGCTACGGGACCGAGGTCTTCTGTAAAAACACTGGATTCCTATGACATGAGTAATTGTCTCATCATCTCCATAAATAGGAGTTAAGGCGCAGTCTGTTCAGCAAGTTAGTACCATCTTTCCTAACGTTCAAATTCTCCCATTGGAATTCAATCCCTTGATTCAGGCAACTTCTAATCTCGGCAATCACAGATGAATCCACCAAAGGATGCTTTTTCTTTTGGAGAAGAGGCCTCTACATTGCTGGAAAGGACTGCACCACAAGGATCCCAATGTCAGACCAGCATAGTTAAGAGGTCGAAAACAACCATGCAAAGCTTGGATCTGAAGTAGCCCATCAGTACCTCCGACAGTAACAAGGAAAACAATAGTCAACCAAGGGTGGCTTAACACTTTCCAAACAAGAAAACAGGTATAATGCCAATGAGCACACTGTGTTATATTATACCTTTATCGTGCTAATTCGTTGGGGAGAGGAGTGATCCCAGTTGCACCGAAGGGCGTTGTGCTGGGTGAAAGTCCTGTTCAGGTAGTGGCAAGACAAAGAGTTGCAGGGACTTGTTTTGGTCCCCCAATTCCCTCCACCCCAGATATTCTACGTGAGCTGCCTTCACTGGTTTGACGAGGGCCATTCGCGTCGATGTTCAGTATGTTTATCCTCTAAAATGGGTTGTGTTCGGTATCCCTCGTCTTAGCATATTCATAACTGTACTTAGGAATGATCTAAATGTTTATGCCGCTCCAAACATCTATTCAATTAAGGAATATTTCATATTAATATAATCGTGAGAGTATATAATTAATAATTTACATATAAAATTAAAATAGTCTTTATTAATTATTTATCTATAATAAAGTGTCCTTACACATAATTATGTAACCTAACTTCGCCAGCCTTATACAACCCTTCCCCGCATTATTATTACATTTCCTCGTAGGTTGTCATTCTGGCCGTCAAACTGGGTTGCATCCCTTGCCTTCCTATTCACTCACAATCGTAAGATAAAGGTTTACAACACATTATAAGCAATAGGAAGTACTTTTGTGAAGTTGGGAGAGGATGATCAGAGGGGATACTATGCGAACCAGCGATTTATCATCGCGTAGCATTCCTTCTCTTTATACTCCAGTGCGATATGGCCTGCACCCTGAGAAATGAAAAAGGAAGACCGAGTTTGATGTTAAGCGACTGACCGAAAAGATTACTTGGAGAAACGGACTAGCTAAAATCTGCACAACCGGTTCTCTACTTTCCTTGACAGTAGCGTAATCCAGGGTGAAAGAGCCGTTTATGAACTCCTGAGTGTATCTGCAGTAGTTTAAACCAATGAAAATTATGATCCACTGATATGAAGGGCTGGAGTATCAATCGTCATTGTGATTATGAGATGATTGGGTCGAAGAATCTGTCTAACCCAGCAATTTGTCCGTCAACAAACCATGCCCTCCACGTATTGTACGGAGTCAAGTTCAGGGAAGCTATCCAGTACTGTGTGCCGATGTGAGGCACTGACATATCGTGATCTCCACTGCATTGTGCCAGAAAGAAGTGTAGTCCCGGAGGTAAGTTTTTCCTGACTGCTCATTTAAGGTTTCAAGAAATCCCACATCGGTTCTTACTCCAATCTTACCTGTATATAAGAGCTCTGAGGCCAGAGCTGCTAAGATTCCGGTGGTACGGGACAGAGCTACAGACAGTCTTTGTGTAGGACAAGCTGGTGTTGCACCTGGTCCATGGACATTTCGTACCCTGCGGATCATGCTTGTTAAGATCCGCTGCAGTAACACTTAGCTCGTGAATTGTGAAGTGCAAGGGGATTGAAAATTACCACTCTCACTCCAAGAGCACTCGAATGCTGTGATCATTTGCCCATGCAGCGGAGAGCACGTAATTGTATTCCTGCCGGGCAACAAAAGCAGGAGATGATTGTTCGTCCATCACGGAAACTACACAGTAGGCTAACAGCAGCAAAAGTTGAACGACGAAAAGAAGTGTTTCTAGGATTACCCGGCACCATAACACAGGACTCTCGAGAGCGGCGAGAAAACAATCATAGTTATCTTCGAGGATTCGTCTCATTCCTTTGATGGGTTGAACCGGCCTCGAGTAAGCGCTTTTACATGTAGGCTCTAGAATTTGCATGACATTTATTTGCTGGATCATCTGTGCAGAACAATTGAATTCAGCAATGTTTGTTGTTGTCATAAGACCAGGAGAGACTAAGAGGAGCATCCCCATGAACCTGATCAATGGCATCGATATCGACCGTGCATGCTTCATTGCTAGTATTGACATTGACAAAGTCTCCACCACATGCTTCTACAGTGTCCTGAATCCAATCAAGATAGAATTAGCAATCACAATATATGTGTTGAACGGGAATTCCTAAATATTTTTTGTAAAGCGGGGAGAGGCGATGGCGGTGTACAACTCTTTTGATATGAGGGACGTTCGGTAAGCAAAGGTGACTTGGGAATTGGCATCGAAATAATCATCAGTCTTCGGGTTCCCAAGCACATACCCCCGGAAGGTTGAACCAGGGCATTTTCAAATTGCTATACTAACAGAAACACCAAGAACCGTACATGCTTGACCACCCGATCACGCCATACATTTCGACGAAGTGCTTACCTGTATATTCAGAAATGGCCGAAGTCCATTAACATTGCCTGCAGGTTCCATGCCCTCATGAGCAACTCACAGAAGATTCTTTTAGAGAGTTCAGCAGACAGAGGAGGAATAATAAAAGATTCTTCCGAGGACTTATAGTCATCCGTAATGTAGTTTTCTACTGTCGTCGAGTAAGAAAATCCGGTTCCTACCAGTGTATCTACATAAATTATGCTAGCACCCTGGATTATACAAGTTCGAAAGATGAGCAGTTACTTTCGCAGAAAACCACCTCTGATCCTAAGCACATGGAGGAGTAACTAGCATAGCACCTACATGCGTCCAAGTATAAGGATTTAGATGAAGCGAGGGAATACTGCCATTGTAGCCGACATAGGTGAACTCCACCAGACCTGCATCGATGATTCAGACAAGCGATGACTGGTGACACCTTAATCTGACATTAGTGGTTGTTATGGCCAATATATCAGACGAAGAGAGATCATGGAGATGTAATACCATTTTCGTATAGGAACGCGGAGAGAACGGAACAACCAGGTCCTCCTGTGAGCCATAGCATAATTGGGTCCTGCGCAGGCGTCCTTTGCGATTCTACGAAATAGTAGAACAACCGAGACTCCTCCAGGTCACCGACTCCGACGTACCTTTACACATCAAAGTTGACCATGACTACAATTTTTCTGCACCATTTACAGGTTCATACTAAAGGAAACGAAGAACAGGAGATAAAAGGACAAGGAAATGCTACCCGGTTTCTAGGTAGAAGGGGAGCTCCCCATCAACCAAGGAGAGTCTTAACGACCTTCTGTGACGGGACAATGAAAGGGAAGATCAGCAGCAGGACGAAGCACAGACAACTCGTCGAACGCCTCAAGGTTGCCATAATCAGGAGCAGCACGATTGCAAGGAAAACACGATAACAAGCCTGGATTCCGAGGAGGCAAGCGTTGCTATGTTATTTAAATAAAAGGGCAGATAGTGTGGATCGGCAGTAGCAGTCCATTGTATTGTACGAATGTCAGCTGGTGGTTCTGGAAATACAGACTTTGTAACTAACCTGAAGTTGTGAATACAACATTTGCGCTTGCGACAGTATCAACATCTGGTGAATTAAGAACAACACAACAAACTTTCTATGGACAAATTGCCGTACTTGGGCACATCAAACTGGGGGAGTGATCAGCCAAAGTTTCATCTGAAAATATAATCCCTGTCGTGATCTCAGGCGAAGTGCTGGGAGGTGCAGAAGGAGCCCACCTCACGGCCGTTTCAAGGGGCTAAAAGTTGAGATCGATAGTTGACTACGGATAGAGAGAAATCCCATCTTGTTAGTACACGATTGACCAAGACAGGCCAGAGAGATGCTGACATACAATTAGAACACCAAAACCTTCAACGGGAGTAGATATTTCCTTATCCATCGAAGTTAATGCACTAAAGGGAAGGAGGTTCCTGACTGAGCAGAGGCCTCCTGCAAGTACAGCAATCAAAATATCCTGCACGGCATGGTCTGTGCAAAATTTTGCACAATTGTGCAGTATATATAGACAATAAAAAATTTGTAATTTATAGAAAAAGTTTTGTTCCATTTTTCGTCATAATTATTGTTTACGAAGTATAGTACGATTTCTTTGTATTTATTTTATGAATTATATGTTTATATTTTATTTCGTATTTAGAAGCAGTGAATTCTTAAAGTAGTATATATATTTTGTAGTAAGTTGTCACATCAAAAGTTAAATAAAAAGGTAATTTAAAATATTTACCACAAGATTTCGTAAATTCATCTAAGATTCGATGAAGGTTTCGTGAAAGTTTTTTTTTCATCATCCACGCAAAATTTCATATGTACTAAATATTTCGTAATCTCCACGAAATATTTGAATATGGTGTCATACGATACATATTCTTTTTTTAACAAAGTAAACAAAACTTCTTTTATCAATTACAAATTTTTTGTTGTATTTTTACAAAAAAAAATATAAGCAGAGAAATTACATAAAATACATCTGAATTATTGACATGTACGACGTTTTTTATTATCACCACACGATAAAATAGTATGCAACTCTTTTGTATTATAAGAAAGGCAAAATATACATTTATGGCATCAACTTTGAGTCAAACTTTTTGTTTTATCATTAACTTAGTTTGTTATATAATTTTATCACCAACTTTTGTTTTTACTTTGATTTTGGCCAATCATGAATTTCTTTTAGCGAAAGTCCTATAATAGTGGAGTTTCAACATATCATTCATTCGTCTCATAATACACTTTATCCGTAGTAGTCGCTCCCTAATAGAACATCATCCGACATTCATCGATTTTTCATATTTTTTGACAACATCAGCAACTATCATTATCTTCAGCTTCCAATTCACTAATTTGTCAATCAAAATTTTATAATAAAAAAGCAAATGAAAGGTTTAAATATTATTTCTCATTTTTTTAATTTTTTTTTCCTTTTTAGTCGATAAATGAAAAATTGTCTATTAAGGTGTGTTTGGCTTACACACGATAAAATTCAAGATTGGTCAAAATAAAAATAAAAATAAAAGTTGGTGACAAAATTATATAACAAACTAAGTTAACGGGAAAACAAAAAGTTGGCTCAAACTTGAAGCCATAAATTAATATTTTACCTAAGAACTATAAGAAATAATTGCAAATCTTTGTGAAATATTTTAGTCCCACGAAATTTTAAAGGCTCCCTTACAACCATGAAAATTATATCATAAACAAGATTTGCAAACAAGAAACAACTGGGATTAGTAATCGTAAGAGTCGAATGCATAACATTTTTCACTTGCCACTCAGCATACGCAAAATCAATCTTATGAAAGAAGTCACCCGAACCAGGAGGGATTATCAATCGCAAGATTATATCACTTGATACATGACACATTTTTGTTGCTTCGGTACACCGAGACAAATTATCTGATAAACCGTAAAAGGAGTTCGTTCATTTTGTTCGGACTTCGACCGACCAAAACTCATTTTGCGGTCGACCGTTAAACAAGAAGTTGATTTTTATTTAACATTTTTATATTTCATTTGACCGACGACCGTAACACATGTAAATGGTAGGAAGTACATTCCGGAAGGTGTTCTAAAAAAACAATCATAGTAAAATCACAAAATCTATAAGAGTATTACAATAAAATAACAAAAATCGTAAAATCTAGAAAATTATATCATAAGAGTGCACATGGGAGGAATTTATGATTACACATGAATAACTATTACGGATACTCGACGGTACTACGCCCACAATCGATTTCGCAACTTATCTTACTGGCGTCACGTCCACTCAAGTACGACCGATCTTTTTCTTGCTATTCCCAATAACACAACGACGACAACGGAGAACACATTCAATCCAGCAAGATGGTAGAAATCATCAGTATTATTGTTCTCAATAATACAAAGAACTAACTTATCAAAAAATAATGCAAAGAACAATAATACACTCGTGTATATAACTGGTCTTCAATTATAGATATTTTGCCCCAACTATTTCCTCTCTCTGCCCTCCTTTCTTGCTCAAGCCCCCGCTCACTTATTTATAAGGGGCAAAGGGAGTTGCAATCAGATTACAAAGGATTCAGGACACTTTGACACCATGCAGTCACGAGGGACCTAAAGAGTTTTGGAACACCAAGTGTCACTTATGGCCATGTCAGGGTGTCTGCCTCCTCCTACAGCGGCCATCTGAAGGGTCGCCTGCAACTTGCGTCGGGACTCTTCCATGAGTTTTCTCCACAAGCAACCTTCAGGGAATCTCCATTGCCTCATGTGGCACACTACCTCTGCAGCCTCTCTGCATGCAAATAGCTTCGACCACATGAAACGACTCCCCACAACTAGATTTCTCTCCGACCTGCACGTCTTGTCGCATCCACGTCAAATTGTCCATTTGTCCAGCACATACCTCTTCGTGCCCTTGTCATTTTTCCCTTTTCATGTGAGTTCTCCCACAGTTGGTACTCGGAACTCCTTCTTCCTCGTACGATTTCCTCCAAGTCACGTCCCACTCCATGCCCTTGCCCGCCACCCGCTTGTTCGTCAACGAGTGTTACCTCGGCTCCGTGCCTAGACAGTTCCCTGCACCAAGGAAATCGGGTTATGTAGCTCGTGCCTTCCTCACGAGCATTGCTCCAACACTCGTACTAGAGCCTCCGCATTCTAGTCACATCGCGCTCTGTGCCCAGATTCATAGCCCTAGCCTCGCTCTCGAGTTACCAATTGATCTGTCAAATATTGATGAGCGCCACCCAATGCTCAAAGTACATGTCTCCGATACGGACTGTCGTCTAAGCAGCCTTGCTCAAGCTTCGCTAGTAGATGGGCAAGGGTCGCCATCTCGACTCTATGACAAACTCTGAGCTCAACCCATGCATACACACTCTGATACCAATTGTCATAGGGAAGAGGTGAAACACATCTATGAATGTCGTCATATGTGGTAGGAAGTTTATTTATGTGGCTATTTTTAGGCAAAGATTTGCAGTAATGCATGTATACATGAAGGGGTATTTGAAGGGAAAACATAAGTTGCCCAACTACCTACCTCATTTTGATCGAGCAACTACTGATTTGCGGCATAAAGAGGTAGAGACATATTACATGACATGTCATTATCGCCCCTAATGTATTACATTGTTGCGAAACATGCAGCTTTCTGTGTTCACGCACACAATTTTTCTTCGAGTTCAAGATAAGTTGAGGAAGGAAGGTTTGTTTTTCGTGGTGGATCAACATAAGGTAAAAATAGCGATTGTGTACAAGTTACGTTAGCATGATTTGCATGTACAAGAAGTTATGGTAGCCTCAGTCGTAGGGGCATTGCGGATGAAGTTTTCTTATTTACATTTCGAAACAATAGGTATGCCCTGCGTACATTACTTTCAAATAACAAAGATTAAAGGTATGTAATAGATACATATGAACTTTTCTTATATCAGCGGGATTCGTGACATACTTACTTTTTGCAAGCCCTCTCACGATGTCGCGGGTGGATCCCGTTTCCGGTTCCATTTAAAATGAATATCTTCCCTTGACGATAAGGCTTCGGATTTTGAAAATATCGGAGTCGCCACTAACTTATTTTAAGTTCAAGTTAGAAAAACTATAGAAATTCGTTAAGGTTCGGGAATTAGGGATTACTAAATCGCATGCATCACAAAGAAAAGGAAGGCTTTTATCGTGTGTTTTCGATGTCCGATTTATTTGAGCTTGGTTTTAGAAGAAGACATTGTTTGACATATAAAAAAAATGATCTCGAGCTCATTAATGCTTAAAATGTCTACGTGAATCATTTTTAGAAAATATTTCTTCGTAAAATTTTATTTCGGGCAAAACACAAGCAGCATAGATTGATTAAAGCCCTTAACAGTTTTTATGCCGAAGATAAATTCAAAGGAGAACCGGGTATTTGTATCATTGCTCGCTTTTCATAGAACGCTCCCGTTAGCGTTTGTACCTCACGGTGCCGTTTTTAGAATAGGTTTACGGTGAACCTGGCGAGCCGCTGATGCCACAACGTTGGTGAGTGCGAAGCCGTCTTCAGAAGATCTTGATCTTTGAGAATCCAAATAATCCCTCGAATACTTTGCAACCTCCGTCTTCTTGAATGCGTTGAGTGGGATGCGTGCCTTGGTTGTTCGCAAGGCACGCCCCTGAGATACCTGCATAAGTACCGAATAAACGAAGTAAACTGCTCGAAGATGGAGGTAGACTTTTAGTACAAATTATTAACTTCATAAAATGTAAATAGTATCTATATCTAAAAAAATAAAATGAACGTTGACCCTTTTATCTTTTAAATAATTTATCCAACGATTATTAAAATCCGATTATAAACAGTTGTCAAAAATACAATTTATCGAAAGACAAGGATTTGTTACTTTCCTGACAGCTTTGGTCGAAACCCATCAGTCGTAGAGATACCCGAAGCTGGGTATGAACAAACTGTTGCCCGAAGCTGTCGATGAAGGAAAGCTCGCCTCGAGACCTCAGATTCGCGGAGACGCCAAGATTCCACTATGTACCGCGCTGATGGGGATAATGATCTGTAAGGGGGACGTCGGCAGGAGAACTCCATTGTACAAAACGTCATTGCGCGGCTGACAGGTTGAGATCTGGAGACGGTGAAGAAGACATTACTCCATCACTACTGGCCGTGGGTTCACCGCTGCCGGACTGGGTGACGTCGTGGGTGACAGGCTCGGCGAGGGCGCTGTCGCTCCAAGCGAAGGCGGCACGGACGTTGACACCCCAAGAGGAAGCGTCGAGGCGGTAGGCGAGGAGGGCGTGAGGATGGCAGAGCGGAACTTCGGCACGGGAAGAACGTCTGGAGTCGGGAGGCCGGGTATGGAGACGGTATGAAGACGTCGTTGCCGTGATACAAAGGGATTGCGGGTATGGATGGGGACACCTGGATTTGATTGACGAGGTCGATGCGCTCGGGACCTATGATACGGAGTGCTGTACCCGGGTGAGCTCCTGAAAATTCTACTGCTGGTGCTCAAGAAAGACGGCTGACTTGGAGTAAGGCATTGTTGCTGATGTGTTGATGTTGCGGCGAGGCAAAGCCGAGGAGAAGGTCCTGTCGGGCATAGGAAGACTGTTGTGGCCGATGTAGTCGGAGGTTAGTTTGGCCTCGTTTCGATACCGCCTCTCCTTCTCAACTTGTCTGTCTGTGTTGGTCGGAGACTTCTTATCTGTCTCCTCCCCTCTATTATTCTCTTTTCTAAGAGACGTAAGCCCTTTCCCTCTGTTTTTCTACTTTTGCAGGATTAAAAGGATAAAAAATTATAATTCGAAACAATGGACGAGTGAACATGATGGAAGTCTTAGCCTGGATTGCTGCCTTCGCCCCCATATTACCGAAGTCGGGGTGGTGTCGTAGTCGACAAATTAGTTGCAGCACGGTCGCACCCCCGGATTGCTTTTGTTCTTTTCCTGAAAGTCCTCTTCAAAGCTTTCTCTCAGCGGATCTTTCCTGGCTTTATAATTAAAGAAAATCAAAAGTAGGCAAAATCCATAAATTGAAACAGAAGCGAATGAACGAAGGAACCTTGTGACGTCTTGGGTGGCGACGAAGTCTTGATCTTCCTCTCCTCTTTTTCCCGATTGTGTCGGTTTGTTTTTCTCCTTTGTCGCCTGTGTTCGCCCTTTCTTTTTATGGTTGTGTTTCCTCGTGAAGGATTTCATCTGCTCAGCATGTTTGCGTTGTCATAAAGTGGCATCTTCTTGAGGCCGCAGTGATCGTCCCCGACGGTGGGATGAGATTCCAGGATGCTTTGAGTCAGAGATGGGGCCGAACTGTGATCCCACGTTCACTTCCCGGAATTGACCGCTTAGGCTCGATGATGATGAAGTCTCAATTTACTCTTTCAAGCGTTCCTCTCTTCTCAGTCCGTGTCTCCATCCCTACATGTGTCTCTATTTATTATTTTTATCGAATCTTTTTTATGATTTTGTGGATTTTTGTGATTTTAGATGTTTTTTATTGATTTTAGATGATTTTCGATGATTTTTGTGATTTTCGATGATTTTCAATGATTTTCATGATTTTCGATGATTTTCAATTTTTTTTTTGGGATTTTTGTAGAAAAAATTGGGTTATAACACACGAGACCCGGAGGCTCTTTGACAAGCCCGCGAGCCCGACTTGAGGCCTGCTCCCCTGTCGGTCCAATTTCAATTGAGGCCCAAAGGCCTAGCAGGTGGGCAGCCCCTAGGCTTTATTAGCCATCACCCAAGAGACCAACCATAAATCCAAGTGGAGTGTGCATGGTGGGGTTCGAACCAGGGATCATGACAAGGTTCCAAACACCCACCACCCACTTTACGCCACTTGGTTGTCCTCGAAAGGATGATACCTATGAATTTAATAATGACACGATGGACTAGATGTGCGAAAGAAAATTGTTATGGCTATAGAAACAACTTTCGAATGGTATTATGAAGCTGGCATCTAAGATGATCACGCCTTGGTTGAAGTGTGTAAGAAAATGTGTTACTTGGTAAGTCATTTAGACTATGCATTTACCACAATATTGAAGGACATTACAAATTTAACTAAGAAGATGGAGATGTTTAATTATAATTCAAAAGAAGAAAAATTTAAAAAAATCATGGATCATGGATAAAAAATGGTAAAGGAAAGAGAAATCGTGAGTTGCATTCGGATGTGGCGTTTTTGCGAATTACAGGAATGCCATTGTTTGTCGGTATTCTTGTGGGCATAGTTTTAGAGTCATTATCGAATGATTACCAAATTGGATGAGGAAATTACAGTGTTGGTGAATCACTTGTGCATGTTATACTGCAAATGTAAAGTGTAAGACATCCCTTATGGCTCGGTGAAGTTTTCACTTTCAAAACTATTCCTCTAGGTCTGCTCAAAGTAGTTTCAATTTATTAAAAAGTATTGTATAAACTTTGTATTTTTTTTTTGTGTACTGCCGTAAGATGTGTCCGAGACTGCGAGGACCTTGATTAGGTTGTGGTATTTTAGTGTTAGAGCGTTGTCATTGTCCCGGACCTTGACTTTTAAATAGATTTGCAGTCCAGAACCGCGACTTTCTAATGGTAATTTCTACTCGTGTCGAGGTCTATGATCGCGACAACACTCTAACAACAATAAACTTCTCAAAATTTTTACGAAGTTAAGTCGTTGAATTCTGGATTATGACACTGAAGAATCACTCAATTGAGGAAGTATTGTACTACGACTCATTTGTATTTTGAGTGTCACAATCTTGGACCGCGAGATAGGGGAGATATTTTAGGTATTTTAAAAAGTAAAATCGTATTGTCGTACTAAGTTTATCCATAATATCATCAAGATTATGTAAGAAGCTCTTACCAACCAGTCATATACCACACTTATGAAATTGTGATTGAAATTTTACCGTGTAACACCAATAAAATTATGTATTGAAGATTTATGTTATTGTACCGCTGAAAAAGATACAACATTAAGAAGATAATATTTATGTATTGTTATACTTTTGGCGAAAGTTGAAAAATTATTAGATCAATGGTGAGAATAATATAATTAAAAGAAGGGTGATCCAAAAGAAATAGAGAATTATCCCGCATGAAGTACGAGGAGCGCACATTAGTTTCACAACAACGATGAAATATATGAAATTGTAGTATATCTGGTCCTATTCGTTGAGATCCTAAAATTATAAACACGTTAGAATTGGAAGTATTATGTCAAACTCACAAGTAACTCGGTATTGGATAGACCAAAATCACACATCACTTACCCGACAACAACATTGACCTCATCAATATCGCCGAAAATGTTCATGATCGAAAATTCATGCTTCCACCAACAAATAGAAGCTTCGCCTTGCCAATTTCGTCGTATACGAGATTCATCAAAGGATATGAGCCTTGCTATGTGATGAGCAATGCCATACTCTGTTGTTAAAAAACACGATAAGTAGGTCCGAGTTATCCGTGTTGTAGGTATCTCATGCATTTTTGACGAAAGTAGTTACATCTTGAAATGTCGTCAAAGTCCAAATTAGCATCCTATAGTCAGAATGTTCAAACGATTCATTTTTCTGATATGCATCCGCATCCAGGCCTCCAACTTGCCAAACACGAACGGTCCAGGTTGGCAAGTTTTGCCAAAATCAAACTAGAAATGCATATGGCATGTCTTCAGTCGCTTACGGCCAACAAGCATATGCATAGTCTTGAATCGTGAAGTCATAACCGACACATTTCTAGAACCATACAGTACATGAACAATTGGTATTAGCAAGCCACTCAAGCATGCTTCAATCGTTCACAATTTTGTTTGGTAAAATTATCAATCCCTTCAACGTTATTAGTAATCATAGCTCGCATCTTGTGTGTCCATATATTAGGCGTAGCTGATAGATAGTTGAGAAAGTGGACTTGGAAGTGCAGATCAAATTGACCTCTACCTTGGTCTTGTTGAAAGATGAAATAGAAGGACATCTTAGTAGCATTCCGATATGGGGATGGAATCACTGAACAAACACATACGATCGACCGGTTACCATTGCTTGGAATGGAAAGTCCAAGAGGAAAAAATGATGAAGTTGGATAAGGAGGCTAATGATGCCTGTAAGGTTGATACGGAAGTGCCCGTTCTTGATACAACACCCCGTAAACCCGTGATTCCAAACTATCACAGTTAGAATCATTTTTAAACGACATTCCAACTCTGCACCGAGATCAGAGGTACTCTCACCTGCAGTGTTAGAGCACTGGTGAGTCACCAAAGTGGCCTGGCCTCTCTTCCCACTGTCCGACGGTTTCCTTCCACCGGGGTTTGAACACTGGGTGGGTCGATGGACATGGGCAACATGATCGGAAGCTGTGTACTGATTACTTGCGCCTGACAGAATCACTATCAGTCAAAACTCCAGCGTTCCACCAGCTACTGTCGAAGGGGACAAAGTCATCTTTAAAGTCAGAATCATGGACAGAGGAGTCCTTCTGACAGGAAGAAAATCAGTGTTTATGTCAAAATGTTAGTTAGTAGAAGTGCTGATTAAAATGTGTCTAGTAATTGTGTTAGCAGTTACGATTAGCGGTTTTATTAGCAATTATCGCTTGGGTAGGATTAGATTTCAGTATAAATATGTGGTCAGTCTACATTTGTGCATCCATGACAAATAAATGTCTCCTTTCATTAAAAGCAAAGCGAGGAAACGCCCTCGGATGGAACCTCTGCGAGGGTATGCTAAGCTGCCCGTAAAGGCGCCTCCCTTCCGGCGTTTGCGGCCGTTGGCCCACAGATATCTGTATGCACAAGTTCTAAGACATCCATACTTCGGTTGGCATCAAGGTTCCTAATGTTTGTCTGTTTCCCCTTAATGCTTCCTCTAGCGTTTTGGGGACCACTTTCGTTTGTAGTTGTCATTACAAAATTGTGTATGTCAAGAGTATAAATATCGCTAAGGGGAAAATATGCAAACAGGAGAAAGTGGGACAGAATGGAGAAGTTGTTCTAAGTCAATGGGTGATGATCGATGCAAAGTTATGTTGTGTTGTTCATACACGTGACCACATTCTAAGTGCAAGGAAATTTGTTGCCAATACAATGTCGTGATATGTTGTTCATGGTTGTGACCATTCAAAGCGCAAAGGAATATGTACAAAATTTGCCTAAATGAGTTGAAATTTCTGTAGTCAAAGTGATTGAGTGAGAAATCGTTTAATTCACGTGTTCAATGCAATGTTGCCCAAAATCGGATGAAATGAAAAAAAAACTATTGAAGTAATTCATGTTTTCGATCATGAATTAATTGTCAATCGACTGACATACTACTTTTCAAGTATATTGCCCCTGTGTTGCAGTTATGGAATACGACTCTTGGAGAATCTTCATCGGTTTTGCGGTCTAGGACCACAACACATGAAGATTCCTTCAGTATCGTAGTATAGAACCACGACACTTGTGGAAACTTCTTTCGATGTCCCCATCCTAGACCATGATACTTTAAGATTTCTTCAATGTCGCATTTTGGGACTACGAAACGTATGCAAACTTCTTTCGTCCTTGACCGCTATACTTTAGGATTACTACAATGTCGCGGTTTGACACTTGGGTCAGTGTTGCGGTTCAGGACCTAGAAACTTAAAGTTTATGTGGTTACTGTACAAGTTTCCATTTTAAAATTTCATTCATAAATCCATAATTAAACTCATAGAACAAAATCATAAGTTTGTAAATATGAAAATCAAATTTGATTACAAATATCGAAATTCATTCAAACAATCATCTTCTCCCGACACGTCCTCTATCCCTTCTCACATAACGCCCTCTATCATCCTCGAAATCGAACTTTCTTTTAGTTTCTTCATCTATTACATGGAAGAAATTTTGTAAGTGTTGACATGCGATTGACGTGCTGGTAATTTTGGGCCTAATTCTGACAAAGCCTGTAAAAGCCCATGAGGCCTACAGCCAAGTTAAACATATCAAGCCTGCGCCCGCAATCTACGTAGACTATGCGGCAAAGGAAGTCTACAGAGGCGGGGTAATATTCTTATAATCAAGGGAAGTCTACAAGCCTGCGCCGCCAAGAGACGCCAAGAGACACAAAGTCTACAGGTTTGCGCCTGCAAAGGATACGAAGTTTACAGACCCGCGCCTACAAAAGACACGTATCAAAGGAAAACGGTTCCACAGCCCCGAGATAAATGGGACTTGTTACTCATGCTTATATCAACACACTTCTTAAAAGACAACCAATTAAACCCGAAGTCAGAGGAGTTTACGACCCACGATCAAACGAATGGAAGTCAGTTAGCTCCAAGATTCTTGGGGAGAATCGAGTTTGGAAAACCTTCAGAAGGTCGTAACAGACCGGGTATAAAAGGGAGAGGATCTCCCTCAGAAAAAATCACGAACAAATCAGCCAACATACGCTTATCTTGCTCGTCACCCCTTAGTTGTTCGTTATTAGGATTCCCCGACCTGGGCGAAACTCTTAAAGTTTCATTGGTATTCCGTCCACCGTCAAAGTGAGCAACCGTAGCTCTGGCAACAAATCCCCGCCTTCACTTCCACCACCAAGGTGAGCAACCGTAGCTCTGGTAACAGCCCTCCGCCTTCGTCTCCAACGCCAGGACGAGCCACCGTAGTCCCGGTACACATCTCCGCCTTCCACGCCTCCGCCAGCGTCAGCCACCTTAGCCTTGGTGTCCACGTTCGCATCAGCAACCGACCGCATCCAGTCCATCAAGTCCAGCAGCTAAGTCCTGCTGCCCGAGGAGCACAAGTCTACAGCGCTCTGCCATCAAGTCTACGACGACGCCCCAAGTCTACGGAGCACTGTAGCTAGTCTACAATCTTACCACCGTCCTTATTTTTTACTTTTATGGTTATAAGCTTTCTTTACTTCGTGTAAAAACTGTTTGCATTCAATTAATCTCTTCAATTACTTACTGGCGACCATATCTACAAATCCCTGTGAGTCTTATTGCCAAATATTTCCGGCGTGATCCGTTTCCTACGCGAACACGTTTTTGGCGACCACAGTGGGAGCTGTGAAACTTAAAGTTTTCAGATGGCAAAGAATACCAGGAGTGGAGTTGCTCGCGATCCTCCTCCTCCTCCATTAGATGAAGATGATCAGCACCCACCAGCCAACTTAAATGTAGACAACACGGCTCTAAGAAGCCAGGAAACCGGGAATCAATCCGATTCTGGAGGTCATACTCCTTCTGAGTTTATTTCCATAATTGAATTCCATAAAGGATTCAATGATATGAGGAACCTAATGGACAGACATATCACTGGGTTGCAAGACAACATGGCTCAGATTCTGGAACAACTTAGTGCTTTGAGTAGGCCAAGCGCTCCGACGAAAGCCAAGCACCCCTGTAGACAGGGAAAATTCCTTTATGGGGGATGCCCGACACGTAAAAAGGTGCAACGTATCATTTCAAGGAAATGAGCCTTGGGGCGGCACTAACCCACGTGCTACCGAAGTCGGTAGCAAGGACCAAATGTCCCCGTCAAGGCCTACGACCTCCCGATCTCCTACCTGGAGAGCAAATGCGGTGTACGTGGTCAATCCTGTAGACGACGAGGTAGAGGCTCAAGACGAGACAAACAGGTTATCCCCTCGTCGACCTGGTAAAGAGCCTGTTGAGGAGATCCCTCTAGGAGAACCTCCTATAGTGAGAAATTTACCACGGGCAGAAAGTTTCTACACTAACGTCTCAGTGAACCCACACCCACCTCGAGTAACCCCAAGGGTGCCGTATCCTCCAGATAAAGTGGGATACGTTCGAGAGCAGTTCGACTCCGTTCCTCCACCACCACCGAATCTGAGGGAGACGATCGCTCAGGTTTTGGAGCAGATGGTACCTGGAGCGGTTAGGCAAGAGGACCCTGGTTTATACAGGAGCCCTTATCCTGCTTATATTGATAGGGAATATCCTCTGCCTAGGGTGTATAGAGTTCCTGACTTTACCCGTTTTTCGGGGGAAGATGAGATGACGCCCGTGGAACATATAGCCCAGTTCACTCATCAGGTAGGAGACGTTGCAACCAATGACTTTTGGAAACTAAAGCTGTTCCCGAACTCTCTCACAGGAGATGCCTTCACATGGTATGCGAGTCTGCCTCCTGGATCAGTAACATAATGGGCAGAGATGCAGTCTTCTTTTATGAAAGCAATCACACGATCAGATACGCCCATGTCAATCTTCGAGGTGATGCGACTTAAGCAAACTGCCGGAGAACATCCATGATAGTTCCTCATGCACTTGCGCAAGGCACTGCTGCGCTGTAGACCTGCGATTCCTGAAAGGGATCAGTTGATGATCGCGTTAAACGCGTTGTCTATGCCTTTCAAGAAAAAGCTGCAGGGAGAAAGGTTTAATGACCTGTATGACTTGGCCAGAAGGGCAACGGAGTATCATCAGTTACTGATGGAAGAGGCGCAGTCTAAGCATGCCTTTCAGCTGGAATCCTTTGAGGTAGAAATGGCCGAATTCGTGAAAGACGAAGCAACGGTTTGTGAGCCTCTGGCAAGAAAAAATCCAAAACCTAAAGCGTCCCAGAAGTCCGGCGAAGAAAGAAAATATTCTTTCGACGTAGACAAGGCAGATGCGATCTTCGACTAGCTCATCCAACGGAAGCGCATCAAACTTAACTGGGCCATAGAATTCCCCAAACAGAAAGGGAAAAGACTAAAAACTATTGCAAATGGCATGGGTCGTTTACGCATACGACCAGGGATTGCCTGTCATTCAGAAATATAATCCAGGACCTTATAGAGTCCAAGGAATTGTGTTTCCCTGAAGTCGACGAAGTCACTATGGTTGACGATAGGCCTTTTGATGTTGAAATAGCTATTCATATGTTCGATTTTGCTGATGTAGACATCAATTTCATCGAAACTAATATAGATCATTCCCTGCGGGACATAAAGATCCCCGGGGAGACCTTGGTGGCGAATGCCCTCTTTCGTCGACTGGCTGACAAAGGCATAGTCACCTGCCCAGTCAAGGAGGTTGCGCCTAACCTTTGCTGCTGGCATATGGATGACACGCACACCACCGATCGATGTAATACTTTTAGGAAGTATCTCCAGAACAATCAGGGAGATACCTGGTATGACTTGACCCCACTTGAGGAGGTAGCAATGGGAGTAGCGCCCTCAAACTCGAGAAGTGCCTCCAACAGTTCACAAAGAGGATTTAAAAGCCCTCCAAGCGCGGAGCGCAGGCCAACAACCCGAGGAGGAAGAGGTGGTCCACATGGCCGAGGCCGAGCACCTGAGCAGCAGCCCCGTGCGCCCGAACGTCCCAGGCGACACCTGGAGTTTAATGACTCCTCGTCTCAGCAAGGTGCCAAGTCAGGGCAGGAAAGGCTTAGCCATTCTGACGAATCTCGCCTCGGGATCACAGAAGCTGGTAACCTTAGTAGAGCCCAACGGCCTGAAAGACAGCAGGAGAGGGCGAGCAAGCCGAGACATGGAATGCCTAAGGTAGACATCCAGGCGGTCCGGACAGGCCCACCAATAGCTCAGTTCTTGGAGGCGAAGATGCCCTGTCAAAAATGCAAGCTCATAGCTCAAAACAAGATCCTAATCACTCAACTCCGCACTTCCTGTTGCGTCAACTATTTTCTCAAGCATGTAGACTTGTCCACAAATGGGGAAATCGTGGTCAAACCCGCGCGCCTTACAGCTACAGGTACTTGTGAAATTAACAACACTTGCTCGGAATCGCAGCAGCTCTCCACACGAACAGTAGCGGGATACAACCCATCTGTTGGCGACTATGTGGAGGTACGTCAAATTCTCCTTGGTTCTAAGAGATCAAGGGTAATTAAAGCAGTTAACCCTTCGAAATATTGGCAGAAGGCAATGGGCAAGACCACTTTGCCTCCAAGGGCGCGCAAGAAGAGGGACAGACGTCTAAGTCACGTCGCCAAAAGGCCCAGGCCTACCCTCTCAGGTGCAACTCCACCGGCTAGAGCACCTGTGAATGGAGTTAACGCCGAGGCAGAGCGCATTGAGTCTACGGACCATTCAGAAGAGCCTGGCTCGAGTTTTGACTATACCCCACTCCGGAGCGAGATCCCGAGTGATGTCGATGGGGAGATGAGGCCAGTCGTGAGCTGCAATGCCCTTACCCTGCCTGCAGACTTCGCTTGTAAGCGAGACACAAGGACTATGGTAGGTAAAGTGCATCTTCCTTGCTCTCCAGTTTACCCAGCAGGCTTTCCATTAAATTGGTTAGAAAAGCCATCTGACAGCATGAAACAACACATGCATTCATTATACATAATTGCTACCTTTGATGGTACAATAGTGAGCCGAGTCCTTGTAGATAACGGAGCCACTATAAACTTGCTTCCCTTGTCCAGGTTTAAAATGCTTGGATATAAGCCTAACGACTTGGTTAAAACCAATGTCGTAGTAAGTGGGTTTAATGGTAGGAAGTCCGAGTGCCTGGGTGTTTTTCGGTGCACCTTGAAGTGGGTCTCCAGGAAAGGGAAACCGCCTTCTTTGTGATAGACATAATTCCTACTTTCAATGCGCTGTTGGGCCGCGACTGGCTCCATAAAGCTGCAGTTATTCCTTCTACGTTGCATAGAGAATTGTTGCTTTGGGTTGACTCTGAGATTGAAATTATCAAGGCTGATGAATATTCCTGTTGTGACAAGGGTATCTTGCATGCAGAGACAAGCAAGACTGTCAAGGACCTTACACTGGACCAGCGCTATAAGCGTGGCGACCCTACAGTAGGACCGTTTGGCGAGCCATCCGGAAAGTTCGACTATATCGTAGACTATGGGACATCGCACCCCAAACCGGACATAGGGTCGATCGTTCCAACTAGATGGGGAGATGAGCTGTCTGCCCAAGACATAGAGGAGGTTCTCCAGCAAGTCAACTTGGGGGAAAACCCTGCAGCGACTGACAAGGCGAAAGATGAAGGAGTAGAGAAAGATCAGCAAGATAGTGCTGCGGAGTTGGAGCCCGATAGACTCATAAAGGAAGGGACTTATTAACCAGAATGAAAAGGGAACCGAAGCAGTCGCTGATGTCCTTCAACGGCTCCAAGTCTACCAAGGAAATCGCTGCTGTAGACAACCTGTCTCTTGGTTTTCAATAAAATCAAAAGAGCTTAGAGCGTTTAATTCTTATAATAAGCCCGTGTCTACCAACTTAGGTGGTTCAGAGGAACGTGAGTCTTTGATGACACCACGCGACCCATTGGTTAGCATTAACCTAGGAAGCGAGTCATCTCCTAGAAATCTTTTCATTAGTTCTTCTATAAATAAAGAACTTTTTGATGCGATTAGGGGAGTACTTGAGGAATTCAAAGACTGTTTTGCTTGGGATTACACCGAGATGCCAGGGTTAGACCATAGACTAGTAGAACACACTCTTCCTATCAAAAAAGACTTTAAACCGGTGCAGCAAGCACCTAGGCCCATGACCACTGAAGTTACACAATTGGTCTTCGAAGAAGTCAAAAAACTTTTTCGAGCAGGTTATATTAGGACCTCACGTTATACAGAATGGATCTTTAGTATCGTGCCCGTCCTTAAAAAGAATGGTAAGATCAGAGTCTGTATAGACTTTAGAGACCTCAATCGCACCACCCAAAGGATGAATACCCTATGCCTATCGCAGATGATCTTGTAGACAAGACAGCAGGGCACCAGATTATGTCATTTATGGATGGATTTTCTGGTTACAACCAAATTTTCATCGCAGAAGAAGACATACACAAAACAGCATTCAGATGTCCCTTAGGGATTTTTGAGTGGGTAGTAATGCCATTCGGTTTGAAGAATGTTGGTGCTACTTATCAGCAAGCAATGAACACTATATTTGATGCATCTCTTGGCAAGACAATAGAAGTCTACATCGATGATATAGTAGTTAAGTCGACGACAGGAAAACCTTAGTCTTAGTCTACGTTCTCAGTAATGCGTCCAAATAAAAAGAGAGAAAACAGAGGAACAGAAAAGAGAAAAAGAAGAGGCTCTAAGTAAAGTATACTTCAGCCGTTTCCCGCACTTGGTTAGCCTTTCGGCTATTCCCGCATGTGGACTAATTCGGTTCCACTTCTTCCTCCACTTCTTGTTTCCTTCTGCCTGCTATGAGGGTCAGGCAGGAATAGGTCAGCCCAAAAATGCCTATGGTTTGGCATATTGGGCAAGCGCCTCTGCATTCCTAAGAAGATGACAGAGGCGGGGCGACCGGTGAATACCTCTGGTCTGTCTTACTAAGCCTCCGCTCCCTCTTCCCTGGAGTCTTGTAGAGGCGAGTCAACTTGTGAATTCCTACGGTCTGTCTCACTTGGCCAAGAGGAAACTCACAGGCCCGGACATAGCCAACTTCCTGCCTGGAGAGGTCAGTGTGCTGTAATGTCCGATGATGGAGATGATAAATCCCCGGAATCTTCATTTGCTCCAGAAAGAGATTTGGGCCATCTGCAACAATACTAGGCTGACCGAACAGTTTTCTAAGGTTGTCCAGTCTTTGGGTTGCGCATGGAGGCCACATCTCGTAGGAGGGTACACTGTGGTTGGACGATCCTTCTTCGCCAGGGAGAGTGGCGAACAGGGGGAAGAGGAAATCAGTTGTAGTGTACACCTCCGAGGAGTCTCTAATAGGACGAAGACACCTTGATACGGGGTCGTACGGTTGTTTGGCTTCAGACAGTTGAAGTCGCCACTCTCGCACCTCCAGAATTTGTTCTGGGCTGTTCACTGTTCAATGGAAAAGGGGTAACGAGAACCTCTTGTCTTTAAAAGACTCATGAAGGTAGAAAGGAATGAAACTTTTATGGAGCGGAGCTTAAGGAGGCTCCGCCGAGAGGCAAGTTTTGAAGGAGAACCAGAGGCTAGGAAGTCTGAGACAAGGAACACCATGGAAAGGATAAGTGAAGAATTATCAGGACACTCGAGGGGAAATTTAAAGAATGTCCCGAAAGAGAAGGCGAGTCTGAAAGTCCCGAGGAAGGAAGGTGAAAGGCTTTCCTCTCGGGAAGGGGAGGAAGATAAAAGGTCTGTCTGCAAAAGGGGGAAAGGTGAAAGGTTTCCTCTGCAGAGCATATCTTTTCGCAGGAAGAATATCTTTTGGAAGAAATCAAATATTTTTACTGAAGCGCGCAACGTCAGAAGTGCTCTGGCGACGGAAGTCCCCTGTGCAAAAAAGGGGGGCTTATGTTGACATGCGATTGACGTACTGGTAATCTTGGGCCAATCTTGGGCCTAATTCTGACAAAGCCCGTAAAAGCCCATGAGGCCTACAGCCAAGTTAAACATATCAAGCCTGTGCCCGCAGTCTACGTAGATTATGCGGCAATGGAAGTCTACAGAGGCGGGGTAATAATCTTGTAATAAAGGGAAGTCTACAAGTCTGCGCCTCCAAGAGACACAAAGTCTACTGGCTTGCGCCTGTAAAGGATACGAAGTCTACAGAACTACGCCTGCAAAAGACACGTATCAAAGGAAAACGGTTCCACAGCCCCGAGATAAATGGGACTTGTTACCCACGCTTATATCAACACACGTCTTAAAAGACAACCAATTAAACCCGAAGTCAGAGGAGTTTACGACCCACGATCAAACGAATGGAAATCAGTTAGCTCCGAGATTCTTGGGGAGAATCGAGTCTAGAAAATCTTCATAAGGTCGTAACAGACCGGGTATAAAAGGGAGAGGATCTCCCTCAGAGAAAATCACGAACAAATCAGCCAACATAAGCTTATCTTGCTCGTCACCCCTTAGTTGTTAGTTGTTAGGATTTCCCTACCTGGGCGAAACTCTTAAAGTTTCATTGGTCTTCCTTCCACCGTCAGAGTGAGCAACCGTAGCTCCGGCAACAAATCCTCGCCTTTACTTCCACCACCAGGGTGAGCAACCGTAGCTCTGGTAACAGCCCTCCGCCTTCGACTCCAACGCCAGGATGAACCACCGTAGTCCCGGTACACACCCCCGCCTTCGACTCCAACGCTAGGACGAGCCACCGTAGTACCGGTACATATCTCCGCCTTCAACGCCTCTGCCAGCGTCAGCCACCGCAGCCTTGGTGTCCACGTTCGCATCAGCACCCGACCGCATCCAGTCCATCAAGTCCAGCAGCTAAGTCCTGCTGCCCGAGGAGCACAAGTCTACAGCGCTCTGCCATCAAGTCTATGACGATGCCCCAAGTCTACGGAGCACTGTAGCTAGTCTACAATCTTACCACCGTCCTTATTTTTTACTTTTATGGCTGTAAGCTTTCTTTACTTCGTGTAAAAACTGTTTGCATTCAATTAATCTCTTCAATTACTTACTGGCGACCACATCTACAAATCCCTGTGAGTCTTATTGACAAATATTTCCGGCGTGATCCGTTTCCTACGCGAACCATAAGTTCATATAAAACTTCGTCAAACTAATAACAATGAAGTTTACCGGGATCTCTAAAACTTAGATTGGTCGACCGAAATACACAAAATAAGGAAAAACATATCACTATTATCAATCGACTACTTGACGGTTTCGGTGGCTGGCTCCCGGACTAACCCGGTCGTGGTCTTGATAGGCAAAGCATACATAATACAGAAGACCAAACAAACGGATCACTAACATTACTCCATTCAAAAAGTTCATACTGGTTTTGACGGCACATGAGGAAAGGAGTAAGCATCTTTATGTACATTTCACGCAAAGTGAGAGCCTACAAGACATCCCCACATTCACACTCACAAGGCACCACAGATTGCTCAAACTCAATCAACCGCCTTTGCGAGAAAAAGATTGCAAGGCTGAGAGAACACTGCTACATTAGGATACAAACAAGCAGCAGGTTTTGCCTCGCTCCTCTCCTTTTTTTACAGATCGCAATTACATGAACATGGACTGAAAATAGATGCATATTGCAAAGCAACTGTAACATGAGACCTACATAAGCTTTTAACTGTCCAAATGCTGCTCGCCTATCTAAACATGGGAATGGTTTAATAATCCAGATATTGGGTGATTTCTTGCAACCCACCATCATGGCCAAGATGACAAAAACTTCCGGATCATCATTGGGTGTGAACTCTTATTTCCTGCCAGGGAGACATGAATCAGGAAAATATGTTGGGCAAGTAAACCTGCCATGTGCTCCCACACCAGACAAATGCATTTAAGAACAGTTCCACACACTCGTCCACCAAAATAATAATCCTTCTTCAATATCACGATGACCCGGACACCTTTCAGTTAAACTTTCTTCTGTACCTTCCGCCCCTGCATGCGCTCGTCCATGCTTGTCAATCATGTACCCGAACTCGCCAATGACAGTTCATGAAGCTCAGTCAGCATCCAGTCTTCTCCAGTGTGACCACCGAGAACTATGGCTCTTGTACCATCCACAACACAAGTGCTGTGCCCCCAAGCGAACCTTGGGGGTCTTCCTGGAACATTTAGGATTTTCCATGCAGGCTTTTCATCAGTTGGGTCGAGCAGATAGAGCTGTGATGAAGAGTGTAGACCAGTAACAGATCCACCAAAAATAAGAATTCTTCCACCGGGAATACTAACAGCCACATGATCCAGCCTTGGAGGAGGAGCTATCCCAGAAGGGTTTCCAGAACCAGGCATGCCACTTCCGGTTACACATCTCCAACATGGTTCTTCCTCACTAAGATCCATTGTGAAGACATCGCTTGAACGAAATCTCAGTGGTCCACTCTTTGCCAGTCCACCAAACATCAAAATCTTTCTACCACCATAAACCGTCAATGTGTGCCCTAACCGAGAAGGCGGAGTCCAGGCTGCTGGTATCTCTCTCCAGACGGGTTTTTCCATGAAGAGGTCAAGTAGAAATGTATCGCTAAGAAGTGCCCCAGAATCTGCGCATCCGCCAGACACTATCAACTTGTTACCATCAAGGGTGCAAGAGCTGTGCCATGATCGAGGAATCGGTGGTGCCAATCCTGATACCTCACGCCAAGCCGGAGGGTGCGCATCCAAATCCAGAAGGAACACATCATTAAGCAAACCCTGTGTCCCGCAACCTCCAAAGACAACCAAATGGGAACCATTCACACATGAAAGCGTATGTCCCCATCGACCAGGCGGTGGAGAGCTGACCTGGACATGTCTCCACTCAGGATTGCTGGCATTGAGGTCCAGAACAAACGTATCGTTCATTGGTTGCATGTTGACACCTTCACCGCCAAAGAGTACTACACGATTTCCAACTGCACAAGCACTGAAGTTGCATCTAGATGGCTCAACAGCACCCCCTACTGTCAATTTCCTCCAAGCTGCTGCTTCAAGAGTAGTCAGCTGCCTCGCCAGACGGCCCCAGCCCAATCTCCTTGCACCAGGTATAGTTTCCAAGACATGAGTAGTTTCAATTCCCCATGCATTTTGGCAAACCATCTTCCATAGGTCCTCGTTCTTTGTCAAAGCATAAAACCGTCTACAGACAGAGCCAACAGCTGCTATATCTCTTGGTGTTAATCTTGAGAGTACTTTGAGGAAGATAACCTCATCGCTCAATTGCATTATCCCGCATGACCCATGTGCAAAGCCACGGTCTCCAGATCCCAATAAAGGTAGTGATGACAAACCAGTCCGAAATCGGCCAACCAATTTCGTGGGATCCTTTAAAGATGTAGCTACGGGACCAAGGTCAATATTCATTTCTGTTAAAAACTGGATTCCTATGACATGAGTAATTGTCTCATCATCTCCATAAATAGGAGTTAGACGCAGTCTATTCAGCAAGGGAGTACCATCCTTCCTAAAGTTCAAAATCTCCCCTTGGAATTCAATCCCCTGATTCAGGCAACGTCTAATCTCGGCAATCACAGATGAATCCACCAAAGGATGCTTTCTTTTGGCGAAGGGGCCTCTACATTGCAGGAAACGACTGCACCGCAAAGATCCCAAGGTCAGACCAGCATACTTAAAAGGTCGAAAACAACCATGAGCAATAGATCTGAAGTAGCCCATCAGTATCACTGGCAGTAACAAGGAAAACAGAAGGCAAGCAAAGGTGATTTAAAACTTTTCAAACAAGAAAACATGGATAATGCCAATGAGCAGAATGTGTTATATTATACCAACTTGAAATGTACTGATCCCTCTTCATCAAATATTACATCTGCTCAACATGTACAAAAAACTAGAGGTAAATGAGTAAGGAGGCAAGTTGGAAAATTATCCAGTATCCAGGACATTTCATGTCCGGATCGATCCCAAAAACTGGGAACTGCTCCATTGGCTGTATATAGCATTAGCAAGAATCCCAAATGATTAACGATTGCCTGAACTCACAGCAGTCCTACTTGTAAGAGTTAAGAAGAGATCTAGTTTAATCAGAAGGACTCAGATTCCCAAGCTCTACTAAAACTAGGCATTTTCAGCAGAACCTGAGAGGAACCCAAAATCACAAGAGCGCCAGGCGTTCTAAGCAGATGCTACCACCGCATATAACCACAGAAAAGCCATTCCCTGAATCCAAATGTGAACTGCATCAACCTCTTTTTCCTAAAAACAACTCCCCCTTCTTACTTCCGCAGACATCAGAAGACAATTACTAACAACCCAACGCCTTCTTCAAACCATCGAGACAATCTGCACGGTAACTGAAGCCGAATTCGCACCAAAAGGAAAAAGGAGGGGAACAGACCAGTTGCGGCCTAGGATTTCCTCGGCGCGATAGCCGGTGGCGCACTCGAAGACGGGATTGACGTAAATGATGGGATGGTCGGGCTCCAGGGCATCAGCGACAACGAAACCACAAGGGGCAGCCTGAAGCAAGTCTTCGACGGGGAAAGGGAAAGGGCCACCATCGTTGAGCAAGAAGCCTTCCGCTTCCTCTTCCTCTTCCCTTCCGCTCAAATCCGTGTCGCTGTCCCACTCCATCCGACGAACGAAACGATTCAACCCATTGATTCCCAACTATCCCTCCCCAACCCCACCGAAGAAAAACCAATACCCAGTTGGCTTTACCTCCACTTGGACGAGATTCCCGGCAAAAGATTGGATTTTGATTACTGGGTAAAAGGGCGATGAGCTCGTACGAGCGAAAAAGTTTCTTTATTTTCTGTTTTTGGTGTTCTTTCTTTCGGGGAAGGAAAGTAGAGACGAGAGAGTCGTGGAAGTCTTAACCGAAGGTTATCCCCATCGTCGGCTGTTTGGCTTTGTTTGGCGTAGTAAATGGAAGAACCGACCAACGACTTGGCCTCGATTCAGATTCAATTTCCTTTGTTTAATTACAAAACTGAATCAAAAAACAGTTTTGCAAGAATCCCTTTTCTTTTCCTTTTCCATTGCTTCACCCCACTTTTTTATGTCTCCTTTCTTTCCCCAACATCAGTTGCAAGTCCAGACACTGAAATTGGTTATGGTCACTTCATTTTTGCTATCCTTTTGGGTGGAAAAACTACATCACACGTGGTGCCTGTCGAGAGAGAGAGAGAGAGAGAGAGACAGGGGAAGTCTTTCATGGAAAAGAGAGAAGAAATAATGCAACCACCACTCCCAGCATTAACTCAACAGGAAGCAGAATACAGCAAACAGGCCTAGTTCAACTTCCTCCCCAGGTACCGGATGTCTGGTTGATATCAAGGATTTCAGGGCCTCCCGATGACATTCTCCAATTATCTCGAATTTTCATGTCAGGATTGCTTGTCCATCACGGGCGAATCATGCCTTTATAGTACAGCAGAATTCAGAAGGGGGACATAATTCTCAACTGGAAAATGAAACCGAATCTAATAAACAAGAAGAGAAGAACAAAATTTCAATCAACCTCACTCCTATATTAATCAAGGCAAAGTCACCGGTTTAAGAATCAAAGAATCCAGGACCGGCTTTCGAAAGAAGCTCCTTGCCAGCATCCCTCCCCATCGAAATCATTTCATCATATGTGTACGCTCCCTTTCTAGAAGTTTCGAGAACTGAAATGAAATGCAGACGAAACAAATGATCCATGGTCGAACCAAGTCACAAAAGAGAAAGAATCAGGTGAAAGCCACAATAAACCTAGAGAACCTACCTCGGCTTCCATCAGGCGAAGCGACCAAACCTCTGAAAACGCAGTTGCCTTCACTGTCTTTGCATGCATATCCTGCAATAGGGGTTCTACATGAACCGTCCAATGTTTCCAGAAAGGCTCTTTCGCAGGAAATGGCCAATCTTGTTTCCTCATGGTTCAACGTGGCAAGATACTTTGCCTGTAAATTGATGACAATAGAATTGCTTCAGGTAAAAGCACCAAACTTCTAGCATCAATCTCCGAGTCATGCAGTGTAATGAGGCTAGTTAGATAAGTTAATGAAACAAGATTACTCTTCCAAGATCTGTTACTAAAAAATACTATGAGCGCAAATCAAACTTGAATACATGAGAAGGACAGATGGAACGCTGAAAAAGGCGCTGATGTGCCAAAATATAAGTAAACTGGTCGGGGAACATACTATCTTTTCATCATCCGTTCGGCAAGCAATTCCAATAGCACCTTGAGCAACAGCAGGCAGCATATCTTCAATGGGGAGAATGGAAGTCACGTTTTCTGTCATATTCAACCTTTTGAGTCCAGCGAGTGCCAATAATGTCGCCTGGACGACCCCTTCATTGAGTTTCCTTAACCGAGTCTGGACATTTCCTCGGAAGTTCTCCAAAACCTAAGAGTCAAGCCAAATATTCCAAGCTTGTTAAGCATTGAATAGATCCACATGTTCCTACTAGGAGCAGGCAGTCACTTTATCAATCAAAAGGAGTTTTCACATGAATTTCCCTCTATACTCAACATGAATGCCATGTAAACAGAAATCGTCCACTATGGAACCTTATGTTGGTTACTACAGCTTCAATAGGTAAGACGTTTCCCCGGGACACCAGACAGAGTTGCGTGCATTTCAACAAAGTTGATGATGGCACTAGTTTAGTCCTTCCCGAAGGGATTGAAAAATAAAACCTGTCAGATTGCACATTGACTTACACTCAGTGAAGGATATCTGTGAAGAATTTGAGACTTCCTCCGGAGAGAAGCAGTACCGATGATGCTTCCAGCGGGCAGCTCAGAGAGGTACGATGCGGATGTGGATATAAATGCATCTCGAACATCCTCTCGGGGAAGGTTGCAAGGGAGAATCGTCTTATCAGGTAAGTACGTGGGGACATCTTTCATCGAATGGACAGCGATGTCAATATCTCCATTAATCAATGCCTCGTCTATTTCTTTTGTAAAGAGACCCTTCCCCCCAATGTCAGCAAGGGGCTGCGTGAGAATCTTGTCTCCTGTGGTTTTTATGATCTTGATCTCGATAGCTCCTTCTTCATTCAACTCTGGGTGCTTCGCCATAAGCTTATTTCTCGTCTCGTAAGCCTGTGCAAGTGCCAGAGGGCTTTCCCATGCAGCAATAATCGCATCAACAGCGGGACAGCCAAATCACAAAACAACCGCAAACCACATATTGCTAAAAAACTAGCAGATCTGTCAATTTTTGCACCAACCATGGATCACAGTTCTCTAGATATCAGAATTCCGAACCACGAAATTGGAGTCTGCTACTAGTACTACATTTCAAGGGCAGAATTCAGGTAGAGAGGCGAAATGAAGCAAAGTTATAACCTTCCTCTGGTACCGATGACCAGGAAAGCAGTCCTGGCTTCCTTGACCTCCTTCTCCACAAGCACGGAAGCCCTTATCACGGAATGAGCTCTCCTCGCTCCAGAAGGAAGGGAAGCACCCGATTTCCTCGAAAACCCCACAACCGAAACCGCCCCACCACTCCAAGAACCCCGAGAGAAGGAAGAAGCCGGAGCGATACAAAGGTTGTCCATTTCTTCCCAGCCCAAGTTCGACTCTTGCCGCTAAAGCTCGTGGCTTGAAGTGAAGTCAGTCAATCCTCCCCCAGCTTGGTTTTTGGTTCAGCGGAGAGGTGGATTGGATGGATAGATTCGGGGATTTGCTGGGGACCCTTCGACCGAACTTGATGATCCTGACAACGTTATCGGCTGTCTTTCTTGTGACCTTTTTGCAACCTAGTCCTTCGTTTCCCATAAAATTGAGGAAAGGGCTTCCTGACCTTTTGCTGTTGAACTTCATCGAAGTAAACGGGCCGAGTCGAGCAGGTAAGTCGAACCCATCAACGTTTTCTTTCTCTCTCCACGCGGAGGACAGGAAGATAAACCCTAGTTGGCGCGCCGGCTTTCATTATTTTGCTGGTTCAGACCACCTCTATTGCCGTTTACCCTCGGACCCATCATCCATTTCAATCCCAAGTTTGAAGCTTCCTTTTGGGCACAGGGAAAATAAGCCACTTTTTTGTGGGTCATCGTACGTTCTTGAAGAGAAATGGATGGTGCCACAGACCCCGCGTTGGATGCTGCTTCCGGCGAAACCCAGAGCAAGAAGTATGTTTTCTTTTTCCTTTTACCTGTATTGAAGTTTCTTTCTTGCCCGAGATTCTGCTACCATCTTTTTATCTTCCTTGCTTTTGGATTGGTTTGTTTTTGTTAGTATTGCCTGCGTTTCTCTCCGTGTGAATTTGCTACTTTTGCTGTGGCGTTTTGGATGGGGTTGTTTTGTTTTTCACCTTCTACTGCGAATCGAATGCAGTGCACGCAAGAAAGAGTTGAAGAACAAGCAGAGGGAGGAAGAGCGGCGGAAGAAGGAAGAGGAGAAGGCCAAGATGGTATCTCGATGGCTCATGTCCTTCCCATTTCCTTTTCGGACGTTAGGCTATGTGTCATTGTAGATGTTGTTAATTTGTGTGTCTCCTTCGTAATAGTAGTCAGAATATCTTCTGTTTTGTCGTTTCACATATACATAGTCCATGCAATTGAATTTTTTTTTATTTTGTTAGTAGCCATGCCTATGGTTTTACATGCCATCAAATTCATCATCATTACATGATTTCTATTTTTACATGTTCCTAGCACCGGTACAATGAGAAATAATTTATATGTGGCAGGCTGCTACTAGGCAAACATCCCAGGTTCAGAAAGCCGGAGCAGCTGATGAGGAAGATATGGACCCAACAGTATGCATTTGTTTCCTGTTGTATCTGTTTTTATTTCTTTTATGAATCCTACGTTTTGGTGCAGTTCTTAATATGATAAGTAGCTTTAAAGTTCCTTATGTAGATTATTATGCATCTCTATCTTATCTCATATTCCATTTTCCTCCTTTATTGTTTTGCAGCAATACTTTGAAAACAGGATTAAGTATCTTGCTGCTCAAAAGGCAGATGGACAAAATCCATATCCTCATAAATTTCATGTTTCAATGTCTATCAATGACTATATTGAGAAATATGGAGGTTTAGCCAATGGGGAGCATCTTGAGGATGTTAGCGTGTCTTTAGCTGGTAATTCTGATAGATCTGCTTTGTGTTATCAAAATCCCAGCTTATTTTCTCAATATTAAATGTGTTTAATTTCTCAAGGGCGGATTATGAACAAACGATCGTCATCTGCCAAGTTGTACTTTTATGACATGCATGGTGATGGAGCTAAAGTTCAAGTTATGGCAGACGCCAGGTAATGTACTCTAGTAATCATTTATGTAACATGTGGTGACATGGTGTTCGTGTAAATCTGTTTAATGCTTATTCCTTAAATTTCCTTAAAAGATCATATCCTCTGTCTGCTCTCGCTGGCACTTCGAAAGATGAAGGAACACTGTCCTTTGTTTGCATATGTCTTGAAAAAAAGTTCTTTGATTGATTATGTGGCAGGAGATTTTAGCTCTTATCCATTTATTTATTTTAATGTGAATAGTCTGAAAAGATTGTATGGTTATCCTTTTGTAGCAAATCAGGCTTGGACGATGTTGAATTTGCAAAGTTCCATTCAAATGTGAAGCGGGGTGATTTGGTTGGCATCACAGGATTTCCTGGTAGGTTGAGTAAAATTACTGTTTTGGGCAATTATCTGGTACTCGTAATACTGATCTTTATGCTCATGTCATTTCTTTCATATTCTGTTCGCTATCATTTTTCATTTCCTTTTCTACTCTGATATGGCAGATAGGATATCACTGTTTGGCTGACACTGACAGATTTGCATTCATTAGTGTGATATCATGAGAGTTCCTACTCTTTGCTCACTGAAAATTAATAAATGAAAAAGCTGATTTTTGTCATCAGAAATTAATAATATCCTACAAGCCACATTTGATAAATATTGCCTAATTGCTTTCTGTTAGGAAAAACTAAGAGGGGGGAGCTAAGCATATTTCCAAGATCATTCGTTGTCCTGTCACATTGCCTTCATATGATGCCTAGGCAAAAAGCTGGTCCGGGTTCAGATACTAGCAACCAGAAGGTGTGATGTTATTTTTCATCTATTCAGTAGCATGCTTATGCTATGACATTGTCAAGCCTGGTAGTTATAATCATTATGATTTTTTTATTTTTTTTTTATGAGCAGAAAGCTGAAAGATGGGTTCCAGGAACTCCAAGGAATCCTGAAGTGTACATTCTAAAGGACCAGGTGTAGAATTTAATGGAACTGTTGCTTAGACTTCCGTACATTTGCTCTTTCATATTTGTGAATCCTTTTAATGTGAATTTATGATGTTTTGAAAGGCACATTGGAAATAATTTCTGGTGTCAGTCAATTTCCTTTTCGGGATTTCAAGATGTTTTTTTATCATGATTTACATATTTTGGCAATCTTAGATGCCAACGCATTGGTTGTTGTTGCATAGTTTGTGAGAAACAGAAAGAAGCTGGGCAGAATGGGAATTGAATAACTTTATCTTAAAGCAATACTCGTGTTATTGCTACAAGTAGTACAAACTCCACAAAAATATATCACCTGAGGAACTTCTTTCAATCACCAAGGCAAAGTTGATAAGATGGAGGTGTTTATTTTCTAGTTTCTCATTATCTTTGTTATGTTACTATAGTCTTGTTTGTTTCAAACATCCTATCTTTGATTTAGAATGGAGTCGGTCCACCTCCTAAACTTGTTCTTCCATGCTTTCTTCAGGAAACTCGATATCGTCAACGCTATCTGGACTTGATGTTGAATGGTGAGGTGCGGGAGATATTCAAGACCAGAGCGAGGATCATACAATATGTTCGGAGATTTCTGGACAATCTTGACTTCTCAGAGGTTTGCTTTGATGTTTTTTCATCAGTTACCAGTTTTTCCCGTTTTAATAAATTTCACTTCTTTCTTATGTGGTGTATGTTTTCAGGTAGAGACACCCATGATGAACATGATTGCCGGTGGTGCTGCTGCACGACCCTTTGTGACCCATCATAACGAACTGAACATGAGGCTATACATGCGTATTGCTCCCGAGCTTTATCTGAAGCAGTTAATTGTTGGAGGTTTGGACCGGGTCTATGAAATTGGGAAACAATTCAGAAATGAGGGAATTGATTTGACCCATAACCCTGAATTTACTACATGTGAGTTCTACATGGCTTATGCCGACTACAATGATTTAATGGAGCTGACTGAAAGTATGCTTAGTGGTTAGTGCTTCCCTTGCTTAACATCTTGCTCTTGAATTTTGTAGCATATTGTTAGTTTTCTATGCGATTCCCAGCTGTTGTTGCTGTTGTACAGGAATGGTTAAGGAGCTTACTGGTGGTTACAAGATCCAATATCATGCAAATGGACTTGACAAGGATCCTATAGAAATCGACTTCACTCCTCCATTCAGGTATTGGAATAAGGTTTGCATTAATTCTTTATGTTGGGATTACTTATCCATCATTAAAATTTTTGCAGACGAATTGACATGATAGGGGAGTTGGAAAAAATGGCTAACCTTAATATTCCCAAGGATTTATCTAGTGACGAAGCCAACAAGTATTTGGCCGAAGCTTGTGTGAGATTTGATGTCAAATGCCCCCCTCCCCAAACGACCACAAGGCTGTTGGATAAGGTGGGCATTTGGCCATGGATTTTTCTTTTAGATGTGACATATCTGGCCATATGTTATTCTTCCCCTTCTAGGGAGTATGCTACTGCTCTGTCCTGAAACTAACCGGGGGTGAGTTGATTAAGTTAAAAAGAAACCAGATGCCGAGGAAAGCTGATGGAATATGTATATCATGTAGTTCCTATGTTATATGAGACCTTTTTTTGACGAAAATCAAGTATGTTCATGCGTTTTTTCATTGATCTGCTGGATATTTCTCTGCTTTTGTGATTTGCAGCTTGTGGGCCACTTCTTAGAAGAAACTTGTGTAAATCCAACTTTCATCATAAACCATCCTGAGATAATGAGTCCTCTGGCGAAATGGCACAGATCAGTACCTGGCCTAACGGAGCGGTTTGAATTGTTCATTAACAAGCATGAAGTATGCTTTCTCACTTGTATTTTCGTTGATTCTGTAGTTTACTTCTGATTGAAATTGCTTTTTTGATCTTGTTTTGATTCAGCTATGTAATGCATACACCGAGTTGAATGACCCTGTCGTCCAGCGTGAACGATTTGCCGAGCAGCTGAAGGTATTATTTTCCTGTGTATTTTTTTTTCGTCTGCTGCTCGCGAAACATGGTCATACTCTTGTTGATGCGTCTACAGGATAGGCAATCGGGTGATGACGAAGCAATGGCAATGGATGAAACATTCTGTACTGCACTGGAGTACGGGTTGCCCCCAACTGGTGGTTGGGGCTTGGGTATTGATAGGCTAACCATGCTCTTCACCGACTCCCAAAATATCAAGGTAAAGATATATTGGTGTTTTCGTGGTGCAGTATGCTGTGCCTTTACTGGTCAAAGTTAATGATCTGGTTATTTGTGGCAACTGTAGGAGGTTCTACTGTTCCCAGCTATGAAGCCACAGGATGAGCCCCCTCCCCGAGGTACAGATATAAACATTTAACCAGGTCAGAGTAGTAAAATCATTTATGTTTTCTATGCCATTCTACATTTGAGAACTACTTTACCTGCAGCCCCAGCACACCAGGGAAACTGAGATCATGACATCGGATATAGCTGAAACACAGGATCGCCGCCTTATTGGCCTAGTCTGACCTGTGTTCAGGATACAACCCTGCTTCTTTCGGGGGGGTTTTCTCTCATTCTCTTTTGTTACATATGAAAATCTCTTCTTACCAGAAGGGCCCAGGATTGTCTTCGTTTGGGAAATTGTTGGAGACATGCATGGTTCCTACTTGTCATGCATGTACAGAAACTTATGCCTTCCCGATCCCAGCTTTCCAATGATTCAGAAAGTGAGTTCGAATCCTGTAGTAGTAAAGAAAATTGTCTGGTCCATAAAAATTTCTGAACAAGCATGTGATTTCTTCTTATCGTTCTTGTTCTTTCAAAGAGGAATTCCCTGGTCACCTCCTGTGGTGATGATGACAGGACAGACATTTTGGTTCGGTCTAATAGGGGAATGGATGGAGAGGAATGAATGCTTTTATTCCTTTTCCTAGCTGTCCATAGATTAGGGAGTTGATCTTGAACCAACAATCTCCCTCTTTCTTTTTCTGGGTATAGATTCTTCTCATTAAGAATTACTGACACTCCAAGAGTTCTGATGTTCATAGACACAGACTCAAAGCGCGAAAGCAGGACTGATCCAGTGTGGAGGGGACTGTTTCTTTGCTCTGATATAGATGACAAAGATAGTGGCGTTGGATTAAAAGGCCAAAGTGGGACACTTTTTTGAAGTGGAGGTTTGGGTGGTGGGTGTTGAGCTGAGTGTTGGGGAGTGCGTGTACTCACCACATTGTCGTGAATTCCAATTCCCTGCCATTATTCGGACCATCCAATCCATTACCCAGAAGAAAGTATCTTAGCACCACGTACATGCCATCTCTGTGGATGTAAGGACAGGTATCTGGGAGCTTTGTGGCTCCTGTCGTGTCTCTTATCAGCACATGGGAGACAAGCCAAACTGGGTTCTCCTCCATTATCAATAGAACTGAACATCGGAGGGAGCTTCTGTGCAAAGACAATATGGCATCGACAACTGTGCGCTGCATGGTGAAATGGATTCCGAGAAAGCTCGCCCATTCGCCTCGCCCTCGGGGCAGAATGACAGCCAAAGTTGGCACCTGGCAATACTGGGGAAGGGAAGCGATCTTGGGACTACAAGATAGATATATACACGAATTCAATCAATTGCAAAAGTGCAGTTCTCTTGCAATTGATTGCTAGTACTCAATCTTAAATGACTTTTTTTTGAGTCTTGGCTCTCACGCTTGTCGTATGTTTATGTCCGAGGAGGATTCTTCTGTAAATTGGGTGGCTTTCCCTACTCAGCTAATCCTCTGTTTATCCCGAGAATATAATACAAAACATTGAGAATAAATAAATAATAGAATTATTCTTGTACGCAATTATGAGGATAGCTACTAAATTATCCAGGCCTTCATCAAAGAGTTGAATCTGACTATGATTTTGGATTTGCCCCCCACGTCCGACACAAGTCAATACGGACAACAAATGCCTTGTTGACAGTTGTTGTTATCTAACTCCGTACTGAAGTTATTTTGGAATTTAAAATTAAGCCAAAAAAGGATTCAGGGCAAAAAGGAGGAGAACAGAAGATGTGAGGTCATTTGACACGAGTATTAGTTCGGTACGTGACTCTAGTTTTATGTAGTGGATAAACTTCATCGTTTCATGAGCTTTATAAATTTATAAAAAATTTTTGATAAAATGTAAATAGGATTCTTAAAATCACATGAGTCATTTTGTAAAGTATGTACGAGCTATGTAAAATCGTACGGATCATAATGCTTCACAAAACGGCCTCACCCATTTTTTAGAATACATGTATAATTTAGAGAAAGAAAAAAAAGAGTAAAGGTTTGGTAATGGGTGTGGCGAGAATCTTCCAAGGTCGTTGCATATACACGAAGCCATTAAATACAGAGTCCAACACCCCCCCAGATTGCGATAATCCAAGCACCTTCACGGACAAAAGTTTGATCACCTAGCAGAAGATTGCTAAGCACACACAAGGAGTGAATGAACCATTTTTGAAGTTGGGGTTCATCCCTTAGTAGAACAACTCTTTATCCACATTTGGGTAAAAGGAAAATAGTAGAAGAACTCTTTATCCTCATTTGGGTAAAAGGAAAAGACAAAACGGGTGGGTGGGAAAAACAGAGAAAGAAGACAATTAGCTCTGCTCTTCGTTGGACAAACTTGGGATCACCTTTTTGTTTTTAAATTATTATCATTAATTGAATATGGGGATGGAACTTTTATTCGAGGATTGTCTGGAGGGGGTGGGTACGAGTGACAGCAAAATTCTTAATGATTTTCCAAAGTATTATTCTTTTGTGGGTGGTGAAGTGATGACTGGGGGGAGGGGAGGAAGCCGTGTCAAAGTTTAACTGTTTGTCTGGGAGGGGGAGGGGGGGAATTACATTAAATGAGTAGCCCATGCATGGTTGGGTTGTCAGGCGAGCGGCTGTGGGTCTGTGGCGTTGTCTGTCTGTCGTAGGTTTTGGTTTTTGGAAGGTGGTGGTGGGCAGATAATTTTCCCTTTTTCATCATAAACGACGTATCGGTCTCATCACTCACTCTCTCTGCCTGCAAGGGGCAACGCTTCTTTGCTCCTTTTCTTTTTTTTTTTGCGTCTTCTTATTATTCTCCTTCCGCCTCATTTCATTTGCCGAGAGTTCACCCCCCACACCCTTCCCCCTCCTCCTCTCTGTACCCTCCGCCGCCGCAGAAGCAGCATCTGTTGAGGGGGGGAAGATGGGAGGAGACAAGGCTATTAGTCTCGAGGAAATCAAGAACGAAACCGTTGATCTGGTAATATAACAACCAACTTCTTCTCCCTTTTCCTTTTTTTCCCTTTCTCTCTCTGTGTCTCCTGTGGATTGTCCTGCATGAGCATGGAACACACCCCCTCCCCGGGGATGTTCCCTGGTTTTGTTTCCTGGTGGGGGTGGTTGATTTCGGAAACATGGGTTTTGCTTAATGATTTCATGTGGTTGCGTTGGTGACGATTCCCCGTGTTAAAAATCCAAACTTGAGGTGATTTGCTGCCTGTTTCTGTCCGATTCGTTGGTTGCATGTCCGAAACAGACCAACCGGAAGAAATCCCATTTTTCTCATGTCCTCGGCCTTGTCTGGTCTTTTTGCTTGTCTTCAACTGATAACAGACAGCCACAGGGGGATTGTTTTTTTTGTTGATGGACTAGTAGTCTCGTATAGACTCTATCCACAGGCTGACTGACTGACTGACATATAAACTAAAGGATGATTATGATGATGATCTCCTGGACATATCCCAGAATTCCGCAGATCATAAAACTCCCACGATTTAGGGGGGGGAGGGGGGGGGGGGGAGGGTTGTATTTTATTTAAGTTTGGTTAGGCCCTTTCTTTCTTTGTGGTTGTGGAAATTATGGTCCACTGCTTTTTCTTTTCTGACAGAACGGCTTAAAACCTCTGTTTTTATTACACTCACGGATGATGATTGCTTCCTGCTGTCTGACAAACTGGCCTCACCCCTGCCTTTTCCCATGTCCCCTTATAGGAAAAAGAATTAACTTTGTATTTTATTTTCTGTAATCCCACCAAGATCATATGCAATCGGTTTTTTTAGAGTTTTGTCCAACCTTGTTGCTGGTCTTTCTTTGTTTGACTGCCACCCTTCTTGGGTGAGGAGGAAAAGAGAGGCACCATGACAATGATTACGTAGTTGAGCTTGAGTTTAAGTTTGGGTGATGTCTGCTCATAACTGCAGGAGAAGATCCCCCTAGAGGAAGTGTTTGAGCAGCTGAAATGCACTCCCAAGGGTTTGACAACCGAAGAAGGCGAACACCGCCTTCAGATCTTTGGACCCAACAAGTTGGAGGAGAAGAAAGTGAGCCAGCCATGCATATGCTGCTCCAATTCTCTCTAGTTTGAAGTTTCCTGTGGAATTGATGTTGACAGTTTCTCTTCCAATGTTGTCCCCCAGGAAAGCAAGATCCTCAAGTTCCTCGGGTTCATGTGGAATCCCCTTTCCTGGGTCATGGAAGCAGCTGCCCTGATGGCCATCGCCCTGGCCAATGGCGACGGCAAGCCCCCGGACTGGCAGGACTTCGTCGGTATTGTCTGCTTGCTTGTGATCAACTCCACTATCAGTTTTATCGAGGAGAACAATGCAGGCAATGCTGCCGCTGCCCTCATGGCTGGTCTCGCTCCCAAAACTAAGGTCAGTCAATGAATTCGGCCTTTTTGAACTCGTGTCGGTATGGTTAATTAGCATTCTGTGTAGGGTGTTGACAATTTTGTTTCTTTTACTGGTATGGACTGAATTCGGTAGTTGCTAAGAGACGGAAGATGGAGCGAGCAGGATGCGAGCATCCTGGTCCCAGGAGACATCATCAGTATCAAACTCGGCGACATCATTCCTGCAGATGCTCGCCTTCTCGAGGGTGATCCCTTGAAGGTCGATCAGTCCGCTCTTACTGGTGAATCTCTTCCCGTGACGAAGGGACCCTCGGAAGAAGTCTTTTCTGGTTCGACTTGCAAACAGGGTGAGATTGAGGCCGTCGTCATCGCCACGGGGGTCCACACCTTCTTCGGGAAAGCAGCGCATCTTGTAGACAGCACCAATCAAGTCGGGCATTTTCAGAAAGTGCTCACGGCTATTGGAAACTTCTGCATATGTTCGATCGCAGTTGGAATGCTGATTGAAATTATAGTTATGTACCCGATTCAGCGTCGCAAATACAGGGATGGGATCAACAATCTCTTGGTTCTGCTGATAGGAGGAATTCCCATTGCTATGCCGACGGTTTTGTCCGTGACCATGGCTATTGGTTCTCACAGACTTTCTCAGCAAGGAGCCATCACCAAGAGGATGACTGCTATTGAGGAAATGGCTGGCATGGATGTTCTCTGCAGCGATAAGACAGGAACTTTGACCCTGAATAAATTGAGCGTGGACGTAAACTTGGTCGAAGTGTTTGCAAAGGGGGTGGACAAGTCGCATGTCCTTCTCTTAGCGGCTAGGGCCTCGAGAGTAGAAAACCAAGACGCTATTGACGCAGCTATTGTTGGAATGCTTGCCGATCCAAAGGAGGTAGGGATTACAACGTCCTCTTTTCCTTGCTTCCTTCGGTTGCACAAAATTTCATTTGCATTCGTGCAGGCTCGAGCTGGGATTTCTGAGGTGCATTTCTTCCCATTCAACCCTGTGGACAAGAGGACTGCCTTGACTTACATTGATTCCGATGGTAACTGGCATCGAGCAAGCAAAGGTGCACCCGAGCAGGTAGTCTCGTCTGTCTTGTCTATGTATTGCTAGAGAACTGAAAGTGTATGTCTAAATTGTTTTAATAATTGTTCCTTTTGGAAAAATAGATTTTGACCTTGTGCAATGCAAAGGAGGATCTTAAAAAGAAGGCTCATGCCATCATTGACAAATTCGCTGAACGTGGTCTGCGGTCGCTTGCCGTGGCTAGACAGGTTTGTTTTAACATAGAGAACTGAAACTCAACAAATTATTACAGACTTTCTGTCCAACCAATTAAAAACTTCTTGTTCGGAATTATATTTTACTCGTTTACAGGAAGTACCTGAGAAATCCAAAGATAGTCCTGGTGGCCCATGGCAATTCGTGGGTCTATTGCCGCTGTTTGATCCTCCAAGGCACGACAGTGCAGAAACTATTCATCGAGCACTCAATCTTGGAGTCAATGTCAAGATGATTACTGGTAGTCATTATAGATTAATACTACTTAATTATTAACTGAAAATAGGGAATGGATTATCATGTCTAAGACTGCCATCTTGCTCGATGCCCAGGCGATCAACTTGCCATTGCCAAAGAGACGGGCCGGAGGCTTGGAATGGGAACAAACATGTACCCTTCTGCTTCTTTGCTTGGCCAGGACAAGGATGCGAGCATCACAGCCCTTCCGGTGGAAGAACTTATCGAGAAAGCTGATGGTTTTGCTGGAGTATTTCCTGGTTGGTGTTTTGTATCTATGTCCCATTGATGACTAACTCTTCTTTTTTATACGAGAAAGCTGAGATTTCTGACTTCCTTTTGTCAATTTTGGGCTTGCCATGCAGAGCATAAGTATGAAATTGTGAGGAAACTACAGGAGAGGAAGCATATCTGTGGAATGACCGGCGACGGTGTTAATGATGCCCCTGCTCTTAAGAAGGCTGATATTGGTATTGCTGTGGCCGATGCAACTGATGCTGCTCGGAGTGCTTCCGACATTGTCCTCACAGAGCCTGGTCTCAGTGTCATCATAAGTGCGGTGCTCACAAGTCGAGCTATTTTCCAGAGGATGAAAAACTATACCGTCAGTATCCGTGTGATCAAGTTCATTGAAATTACACTCCTCGGCATCTTCTCATTTTCTTTCTTTTTTTTGTTGCAGATATACGCAGTCTCCATCACTATCCGTATTGTGGTAAGTCATGCATATCATCTGTAGGCGTTTATGGATTTTCTGAAGTTTGATGATTGCTGATCGGGCTTTTATCGTCCTGTAGTTTGGGTTCATGCTAATTGCGCTCATCTGGAGGTTTGACTTCTCCCCATTCATGGTGTTGATTATCGCCATCCTCAACGACGGTGAGGGATTTGTTCATGCTGTTTACACCAGTAGATTATTGCATCAATATGTGTTGATTTGCTTGCGCATGCAATCTCGAAGGTACCATCATGACAATCTCGAAAGACAGGGTGAAGCCATCTCCTATGCCCGATAGCTGGAAACTGAAGGAAATATTTGCGACCGGGATCGTGCTAGGAGGATACCTGGCTCTGACGACCGTGATCTTCTTTTGGGCTATGAAGGGAACCGATTTCTTCTCTGTAAGTCATTCAAACCGATGTTCGTTTTCTCAGTCATCTATTCTGTCAGTATGACGAAACTAAAAGGAATTTTTTGTCTTGTCGAACTAAAGGATAAGTTCCATGTGCGATCATTACGACACAACCGAGAGGAAATGATGGCTGCGCTGTACCTCCAAGTGAGTATCGTGAGTCAGGCCCTGATCTTTGTGACTCGATCCAGGAGCTGGTCCTTCATAGAACGACCAGGGCTGCTGCTTGTCAGCGCTTTCGTGATTGCCCAACTCGTAAGAATCTCCTCCTAAAACCATCTGCAAAATGCTGCCTCCTTTTCTAAGACCAGGGGACCTCACCTTTAAGTTATACCGCAGGTGGCGACGCTGATAGCGGTGTACGCCAACTGGGCTTTTGCTGAAATCAAAGGATGCGGGTGGGGATGGGCGGGCGTTATCTGGCTGTACAGCATAGTTATCTACATCCCCCTGGACTTGATCAAATTTGCCATCCGCTACATCTTAAGCGGGAAGGCGTGGCTCAACTTGCTGGAGAACAAGGTAACAATCAACCATGCATTCTTATCCATAGCTATTCTTCATCCTCATCAGCACTTCATTGACTCATTTCCCTCAAACTATGCCACTAGACGGCCTTCACCTCCAAAAAGGACTACGGGAAAGAAGAGAGGGAAGCGCAGTGGGCGCTGGCACAGAGGACCCTCCATGGGCTACAGCCACCAGAAGCATCCGTGCTATTCTCCGACAAGAACAGCTACAGGGAGCTCTCGGAGATCGCGGAACAGGCCAAGAGGAGAGCGGAGATGGCAAGGTAAGTCACTACCACTATTCCAAAAAGACAACCAACCTCACTCGCGAAAAGGTTAACATGGTCGGCGACACGGGGATGGTGGTTGCAGGCTAAGGGAACTGAACACGCTGAAAGGGCACGTGGAATCGGTGGTGAAGCTCAAGGGACTGGACATCGACACCATACAGCAGCACTACACAGTGTGACAGCCTGAGCGGAATAGTCACTTGCTCCGAAAACAATCACATCTCGCTTTGATGAATAAAAATGATGAGGAAAGAAAGGAAGAAACGTCATTGACTACACTGTTTTAGTTGGTTGCTTTTTGGGGGGGCGTTCAGTTCTCAATTGTCAATTGGTGGTGTCTGTGCAGGCTCTGCCATAACAACAACTCATCAGATTAGTTTATGAAAAGCTTTAAGGCCTAATTGCTTTTTGCTTGTCACTACTCAAATGGAATGAATCATTCCCTTAAAGTGTAAGGTTTATGAGGTCATTCAATGCTTTCGATTCTGGATACACTGAACATGGTAACGAGAGATTTACTCAAAAGAGTTAGAGTTGGAATGGAAACCCCATTTCCTACTGAAGCTTTTTACCTGATCATCATCAATCATCTTCACAAGCAAAGCCAGCAGCATGCCCAACAACCTCCACCACAACCAAAAGACATGAACATAGTATATAGTTATATCCCAGATCTTGACCTCACTTTGAAAAACTCCAGCAAATGTCCCTCCACAGCAACTCCATGGGACCAACTTACTTCTTCTCCCAAGTCAGAAAGAATGATGATTGATGATGCCCAAGCGTGAGAAAGAATGTTTATAACAGAAGTAATGATAACAACAGTAGGGTTGAGAGTGGTGGCACTTCCAAATTCAGCCTCCGAATATGGATTAGGTTGGAAGATGATTTGACTGTAGCGATGACGAATGATGAGTTTGGTGTTGGGGGGTTTTTGGGGGTGTTGGTTAAGGGATTGTAAGGCCATTAGGAGAAGCAAATCCCCACCCACCCACCCACACACATAGCATCACCTGTTTGATATCTTCCTCTCTTTCTTTTGAACATTGGATTACATGAAACTCTGTGTTCACTTTGGTTGGGGATATCCATCAAAGTTTAGCACATTAAAAAAAGAAAGAAAGAAAACCAAGTAATTAGGTGACTCGAGCTTTTGTCCGGTTCATAAAAGTCTAACTACGAAATGATTCGAAGAGAACCGACCCCCCAGTAAGTCAAGGTGTTTTAGGGGGGGATTACTACTAGAGGCACTTGCTTTGGCGTTTCCAATGAGAGATCTTGAACAATACCAAGATGGTGGCGCAGATGTTGTTGATTGATGAGGAAGCCTTCCGAGTAAATTTTTTAACTCTAAAAAACTGGGACAGTCAGTTTCGATTAGTCAAGAGTTAGGCTCAAAAACATGCTCTACTTTCAATGATGGATATTTCTGGAACCTTGGGGCACGATTCTTCTTCTTGGAGTTAAAATGGGGTTGGGGGGGGGGGGGGGGGGGGGGTGGAATACCCTTGTTTGCTGAATAGGGACAACAATCGCAGGACATAAGCCATTGAATTCAGGAAAACGAAAGGACAACGCGTGTAAGTGTCGTCCTGTCCTAAGGAGCCTGTCTGGTAGGAGACATGTCGTTCGTTCATAGATAGTACCATGCAGAGTCCCCAGTAGAGTTCATCCTAGGAATAGGGTTCAATGTGAAGCTATGTTCAATGGGGGAGGGGGGGGGGGGGGGTGGGTTTGAGTACCATGAGAACTGGGTGAGAATCTACGACATTTTTTAAGATCACGCCATCATAAATTTTCCCATTTGGTGGGTCCATCCACTTTCCTCAGATCAGATCAGATCAGATCAGATCCGATCCTTTCATCCTCCCTCCAAAGCACCAACCCCCCCATAACACAAAAACAACAGACTCTCCCTTACTTTTGTTTATTGCAAGTCCAACAAGTTGGATCAGAGAGGAGTATTGGTTCTTTTGTTTATCATTAAAAGGTCAGCCCACACCCCCCTTCAAAAGCAAGAAGAAAACATTGCCGCCTCCCCCTCCTCTCCTCTCCTAGGCTTATCTCTTTTTTTCTAATACCTTCACAGCTTGTCAAAAAAGTCACCCTTTTCCGGTTTTGTCCGAGTAAAGCAAGGTGTTGCTGGTTCCAGCCTCTGCAGCAAATTAACAAATAAGGAAAGGAGACTTCTCTTGCTGTTGCTGTTTTGCTGTCACATTGTCTGTTCTGTTCTGTAAGGTTTTCAGAGGTGCCCAGTTTTTCTTTCGGTCTCCCATTTCCCATGCCAATGCCATATGAGACATGTCGTATGTGGGCATGAAGTTTTGTCATGGATGGATGTAAGAAGATGCTGAACAGTAAGCTGCCGTGCAGTCAGCAGTCCCAGCAACTTTTCTCCCTGGTGGGCGGTGGCCTACTTTCCCTTTCCTTTGGCATGCAGTTCCCTTGTGTTTCCTGGGAATAATTTTCGTTGTGGATGCTTTCGATGTCATTTGTGTCTTGTCTGTTGCGGATCATCGAGAAAAAAACGACGAGAAAAGAACAGAAAGAGAGAAGATTCAACACCTTTTTTGCTTTGCATTTCACGGAACCTCTCCACTATCCTTCCTGTTCGACCTTTCCAAAGAGTGATGTGAATGAGGAGCTTCCCTTGTTTACCGTACATCCGGACACGTTTTTCTGTTGTCTTTTGATGCCATCTCGGCGGATAAAACATGGGCAAAGATCCTTAATGACATCTGCTTTCCTCAGGCATGGGGACGGAATTCGTGTACGCCATCAATCTACTAACTGCTCCCCACGATTGCGAGGCATTCCCCTGTCGAGGGTTGGATGATGAGTGGAGACATCCCAGCGACGGAAGGCGTAAAGAGAGAGTAGTAGGGAGCGGCAGCTGGGACAAGGATATAGGAGTCTATGGGCGGGCCGGAAGAAAAGCTTTGTCTGGAGTCCATAAGAAGGAAAATGCAGACACAGGAAGATACTTTCAGGAAACAGGTAACGCATGCGCAGTCCCTCCCCCCGCTGGTTGTCCTAATTTGGACAATATCATCAGATGATTCGGAGCGGTGGGATTCCGATATCCTTGCAGGTAAGAGAACTCCACCGGCTCTACGGTACTCAGAAGCAGATCATGGGGGAGCTGAAGAAGGAGATGGAGCGGGACAGATTCTCAAGTCCACTGAAGAGTCCAAATGCTAATTACATTGACTGGCCGCATCAGATGGACCAAACAGCCATCGCAGGATGCTCTTTCCATCTTCATCGGCTCAACGATGATCGATGCTTGCAGGACAGGACCGGTAGCTGCTCGGGGGTAGCTACTAGAATCCGGAGAGGGCTAGATCTAGAAATAAGGCCTAGCAAAGGACACAATCCTAGTATCGACAAAGAACTGCCACATTCTCACTTTGCTCCACCTGAAAAAAGATTAGGAGGGTGCATCGATGATGGTTTGGATGAAGAAAGTGGCGTGGAGCTGACCCTCAGCATTGGCAGGGGATCGAGCAGAAGGAAACCGAAGAGGTGGTCGTTTATCTACGGGGAACCAGAGATAGAACCCTCCAAGGAGCGCTCATCTGCCTCGGTTGCTTCGGACCATAGTGGTGATTGCAATAGCAACCCTGGCAACACGGGAGGCTCAACAACGTTTTCCGATCAAGAAATAGGGAATCCAAATCGGTCATTCAAGTGTAAATTCAACAGGGGACCAGAGGCTTCCCCAAAATTCGGAATTTGAAACCATCTAATAACAAGATAACAGGCTATGTAATTCATATGTGCTTGTGTATACGCTCAAACAGAGGTATTAATATTTAGATCACCAATAGAGATGGGCAAAGGTAATCCACTGATACTATTGTGGGGGTTGATACTTCCAACATTTCAAGCATATTATGATATGAAAGTAACAGTATACTAAGTCCATTCGCCTCACGAACAGCCCCCAGAGTGATATAAGCACCAAAAAGCACGCTATCTGTATTTCCGCCTCTCAAAGACCATCACAATATGCTTTCAAGTACAACATTAAATCGATATTCAGAAACTTTGTGCGATCAAGAGTCCACCATGAGCACCCTACTATATTCTTGGACAAAAGCAAGAAAAGAACATAACCGCAGGTATTCGTGGTCGCTCCATTGCAACTTCAAAAAAACCTGCAAAGCAATCGCCGATAATGTCAATTGGGCTGAAGGACTGATTTTGTCTCACTGGAGGGAGTTAATGAAGATGTGTGTATCAGGCAAATACCAAAGTTAGTGATTGGATATGTGAAGTAGTAGTTACCTGTACATGGTATAGACCACGATTTAAGAGTATTTCAGCAGCTCTGAAGGACTTTCTCCGGGTCCAGCTGACCGCTGCAGTAACTAGAAGGAACGGCAGAAAGCTCCTGCCTCCCTTTCCACTCTTCACCTGGCTTTAGTGTAATACTCTTCTCAATCGCAGCAGACTCCACACAGAGCATGTACTTATATTCCTCATCTCCAAAATCAGCCATGGCCTTTGCCTTCTTATCCCAAGGATTCCACACCACTTTATCAACAAGAATAGCCAGATGTTAACTATCAAACAAAAATCACCGAAAAGTAGCCCTAATAACTCACGAAAATCAATATAGTCAGACAATCCTGAGAAGGATCGTAACCTTCCCGAGGTGATGCCTTCCCATTCTATACGGAACTAATGAACATGTCATCAAGTATTTCAACCCAATCAATTTGGCGACCCTTCTTTCTGGAATATTAGTTTCACATTGATAATCTTTCTCACAGAACTCGGACATTTTCTGATTAACACCAACATCAAAGGGCAAACTGATTTTTATCTCACCTGCATCCGGAAGTCCATCTTTCCGTATCACAAATGTTCTCTTCTTCTCATGATCAATAATCGCAATCTTAGTTGGAGTGCCGAGGTATATCTTGTCAAACTATTAGGCAAGAAAAGCTCTCAATAAGCATAGTATGACGATAAGTCTTAAAAATTCCAGCTAAACTGAAACATCATACTTCTCCCTCAAAAGTAATTGCATCCCCTTGTTCAGTACACCGTTCCCTATTCTGCAAGTTATCCAAGTAATCAAGGGTCTCCAGTCCTTCTACCCGTACTTCACTGCAGATACATCAAAGTAGCGTATTCATTGTTATTTGGGTAGAATGAAATACTGGTTAAACAGAGAAGACTAAAATCATAAGGACTTCAATTATGAGTACTTAGGAGATCTCAAAGTATTCACTAAGCATTCAATGACAACCACAAAGGCGACGACAAAATCAGAGCCTAATATCCCTGACACATTATATATTTTTCCAAAACGTAGTTTAGGCAGCCAATCAAGCCAGTAAAATGCCAACCACAATTCGACCTTCAAAATTGGCCAGAACTTTTAAGGACGAAAATGTCTGACACTCGTCGTTTCCATAATGAAAGTGATGTTTAGCAAATCTGACAGAAAAAATTGAAAATGATGCAGTTAAAGTCTCCTGGCTACCCCGTGCAACATGATTTGTAAAAGTGACGTTGGATATACAGCTGAAGATAAACATAGGCTAAGGAGAAAAAGTTTACACCTCTTAGTTATTACCTTATGTCTGACACGGAGAAATATGTATGATATGCGAACGTAAATGAGAATGGCTTCTCATCTGTATTCCTAATGCGAGATGTTAGCATCAAATCTCCCCCAGGCCCCAAGGCTACTCTCAGACGGAACTCAAACCTTCAAGACGAGAATATCAAGTTAGGAAGCATTTTCATCTCGTTGCAAGTGAGGAAAGGGGCAGAAGCAACAACAGAAGTGTTACCGGTGAGGCCAGATCTTGAGATCTTCGTCTGAAGGCTTCAGTATCAAATTCACATATGCCTTGCTGGTGGGGTTGGTAGGTAGAGGAGGTGGATCCGTATCAATAGTCCATATTTTGTTTCTAGCAAACCCATGTTGCTCGAGAGTTCCGACGTTTGAGAACTGGTTAACAAAGAAAGTACATCCATGTCAAGTAACCAATGGAAAACAAACACCACAACCCCCTTTTGGAGAAAAGGAAAAAAACGAAGGAAACCTGAGGGAAGCATATAGGTATCCCTCCGCGAATCGCTTTAGGAGGCTTGAAGATAGCCTGGAAATAGTAGAAGAGAAACACAGACTCCTAGTAAAAATGACTCTCTGTAGGACATAACTAGAAAAATGCACAGAACAACTCGATTAAGCATGAGTCTGTAGAAACCACGGTAATCTATACCTTGCTACTGACAAAAAGCAGCTCCTCCCCATGATCATTCTTCCAGGATGTCACATGGCCACCATAGAGGTATACCTAAACAGATCAATGACGCCGTCTTAAGTGGACCGAACAAAGACCGTGTTCAATGTCGCCCTGACTCGGAAAACTTTTGAACCGGAAAAGCCAGTAATCACAGGATCGTGTCTACACGCTCCATGGCATCTACGGCAAATTCTTATCACAAGCAGATCGGAGATGCCAAATGCCAAAAAACACATCCTACAGCGAATTGTCGTCATAAAACAACTCCCGGCCGAAATCAACACAAAATCTCCACATCCGACGCCCTAAGCCCACTGATTCTCCAATCGCACGTCGGGCAGCTAAAACTAACATACGAGGGGAAGGAGCAAACCCCAGTCCAACAGAAACCGAAAGGAAACGAGATCGAAACAAGACCGAATTACCTCGGCAGAGCTGCCGCGGGCCTCGCGGAGGACGAACTTGTCGAGACCATTGACGCCCTTACAGAGATCGACGGAAGGGAGAGTAGCAGCAGCAACAGCAACAGCAGTAGCAGCAGCAGCAGCTGACTTATCACTTGACATTCCCCCCTTCCCACCACCTACCGATCTCCCACACAAATCACAGGCCCGATGGAATTGTCGATCCAAAGCTGGTGCGCGCGCGTCCCAAATCTTCCCCTTCCTCCTCCTCTGTGGCAAAACTCCTTTCTGTTTTGCTCCGTTACGCAATATATATATATAACGAACGCTCTCCAGCACAATTCTCTCTTCCTTCTCTTTTCTTTCTTTTCCTTTTCTTTTAGGCGAAATATATTAACGCACTCAACTTTGAGCAACTATTCATCCTCTTTAGTTTATCGTATACTTTTCTCACAAATTTTTATTTTCATATTAATTATGACCAATATTAAATTTCTTCTAGCAAAAGTCAAACAAGACATTAATATAACCTGACTCGTCTCGTATAATAATGAAATTCCAACCCCTCATTCATTCACCTTACCGGTAGAAGTGTCCTCCGAATAGAGCAATCATTCCGCCTTTATTAATTTTGTATATTTTTAACAGCACCGGCAACTATCATTCAACTTCGATTTCCAACTAACTTGATTTGACTATTAAAATTTAAAACAAGATAGCATATGAAAGGCTTCAATTTTATGCACCATTTTTCTAATTGTTTTTTTCAGTCAATAGTTTCGCTTTCGCACGACAAAAATTTAATATTGGCCAAAATTAAAATAGAAACAAAAGTCAATGAAAAAATTATATAACAAATTAAGTTAATAACGAACATGACTCGACATTTTGCCTTTCTTTAATCCCCTCTTACGTGGGAAAAGATATTGGGCTTTTACTTGGTGGCCCATTGTTTTTGGGTGATGGATTGGGCTTTTACTTGGTGGCCCATTGTTTTTGGGTGATGGATTGGGCTTTTAAGCCCATTCTTGTCTCGGGCATTGAAAAGCCCGTAAAAATTAAACACGTTGTCAAAAGAAATATGTTGTGCCTAAATGTAACAGAATGCAAAAGGAAATAACGAAACCTTTTATTAAGAAAAAACAATAACCATCAGGAAAACCAATGTGAGATTCCAACTCTTACATTTTTCTTTTGGTAAACAGGCTTCGGCCCTGAAACAACAAAAATTTTGTCCTAGAGATAACCAAAGAGCCAGAAGAAGAACGACCTCGGATGGAACTCAACCTCGCCGGAAGGAAAAAAAAAAGGCTATCAATGGAGCTAACTCTCAACCAATACTACAAAGGCAAAGGAAAAGGGGGAAAAAGAGGATCATTGAGAACCTGTACTTCTTCGACGGCAGCTATGCTGGGAATACGTTTGGGAGCAGAAGCATCTGACATAAAAACACTGGTCTGTCCCCTTCCTCTGAAGATTTCATGTTCTCTACCAGGTCTGACTAGAATAACTCTAATGGAGTCACCGATGGTCCAGAAGCCTTCTTCTGCCCCTCCTTGAGACTCGAAAATGAAAGTAGGAGGTTGAAAGGACAAAAAAAAAAGGAAAGAAAAGGAAAGGCTAATCCAGCAGGCTCAAAACAGCTGAACTGCCGCTTTGAGCTTGTTCTGCCTCCATTTCGGCAGCTTGAAGAAAGCATTCTTGGTCATCTCAAATTTCTCCATGAACTCCTCCGATGACAAGTAGGCCTGAATAAAATTATAAGAAAGCATCCTCAGTGAAATGGTCGAGACCGAAGTAATTGTTCTGCCGTAATGTTGCTTCACTGCCTACCTCTCGTCTGGTAACATCTATATCTGACACGGGATCTTCCGATGTGACCAGAAGGCGTTCATAAGGATATGTTGGCAGGCCGTTCTCTTCTGCTTCGCCCTCCACATCATCCTCTTGAATGGATGGACTTCCTAAACGGCTCAAGTTTTCCCTGGAGTTAAAATCTGAATCTGATTTAGGCGCATTGGGACTCCCTGCTAAGAAATGGCCAGATTTTTACGGCACTGCTGTGTAGGCAATAGGACCAAGAATTGTGTATGGATAACCTGAACTGAGCCAGACCACACCTTTGATAAATTTCGGTATCATAAATTCTCGTGTTGGTGGGGATTTCTCAAATGAGGAACTCAGAGCTGAAATAGAGGATGACTTGGGAGTGTGTCCTCCTGAATCAGGTGTAGACTTCGGAAAGATCTTCCGGACAACAGGAGGTGGAGTTGAAAGATTTCTGGCGTTGGGGTTCTCAAAATTGGCAGCGATAGCATTGAAAGCTGGAGATCTTCCCCTTACACGGACATGCTCGGGACTGAAAGACACACTCCTCGATCGTTGCGACTTTTCCGCAATACCAGTAGATCTTCCGATGAATGGAGTTCTTCTTTTGGGTTTCTGGAACATAAGAATTAGATGAGTGAAAAGGGTATCTTCCTGGGTGATAATATATACCAATAAAAAAATCATATGCAGGCATTTATTAACTTTTTGCCCATGCAAGCGCAGAAATGCAGCACTTGGTAATTGGTATCATCCTGCTTGTAAAAAGGCCAGCGTAGACGAAACAGAAAGGGTTTACGAAGTGCAGTCAACTCTTACTTCAATATGTGATTTTCTGCCATTTTTCAAAATTGTCAACTTTCTCTCGAATGAGTTGCCATGCATCTGCACAAATAAATAGCGTTGTTGATGTGGGTGTAAACTGAGGACAGAAAAATACACAAATGGGATAAATTCAAAAGATCAGAGGAGCAACAACTACATACAGCTGACTTTGCAGAGTCCCAAGAGAAGAAGCGTGTGAAAAAAGGAGGCTCGCTCCCTTCCATGATAACGTATATAGGAGTATCACCAGACAGCTTCTCCATAAGGAAATCAAACTCTACAAATTTCTGAAAGAAAGCGAGAAAATCAGGAAAGTTGACATGGCAAACTTTCCGAGTTCTAATAAGTCTCAACTTTAAATTCCAATATCCATAAAGGGAAGCCAGAAGTTCAAGATTGTGGCATCTATTGATGATTACTAGGATGAATGTCATGCATAAGGTATCTTGTGGCAATAAGTAGTCCGACTTGCTTCCTTACCTCACCAATCTTCAAAGCATGCAATCTAGTATTTGCATCAGCTTGTTGACCAACCCAGACAAAAACTGCCGTGTGACAATCCAGGATGTAAATGTCCTCGGTCATCAAATCATCCTGTGTAAAGTTGTATATTTCTGTCACCTGATGGAACACAGGAAGAGGTCCGTGAGCCAAAAAATTATGAAAGCCATATAGTTTATCAAGTTAGCGCCAAATCAAAAAAATACAATAGCAATGTGATCAATCGTAGATTTAGTTCAAGAGTAAAATGAAATGTAATCGTTACAGATGCTTGCATTTTTAAATGTAGAATACTACAAAAGAAGAGGACTGGACCATGATGCTTCCAGTAATTCATGTTTCAAAGTAACAAATCCAATAACATTGCACCTACCTTCAGATTCTCTGGAGCAATTTCGTGGAGATACAGAATTGAAAAAGGGAAATGTGTTAGCTCAGAGAGTAAAAGGAAAACTAATGTTCGAATAACTAAACGTAGGATAGGAATGATATGGATCAGAATAACATAATGTACCACTAGAGAAACTGCAAGAAAACAGGCGAGGATCTTTCTCAGCATCATGCGCTATTTTTTGGCTGGGATATTCTGATTTCCCTCCAAGGAACTCCCAGAAATGTTCAGGTTCCGTCCCCTCCTTTTGTGTTTTGTATAGTGCATTTGGCTGAAGCCGCATTACAAGTCAGAATAAATCACTCATGGACGTGTTAAGAAAATTTTAAGAAGTGCAAAGGCAAGATGCTATCAAATGGGGAACTCAGGAAGCTGACCTTAATTAAGTCAAGCTGCCTCTCAGCAAGTTCCTGATCCTCTGGAGATGTCAGGCTTCCAGACCAAATAAAAATTGTTGAATCGTTGTGCAATATATAACAGTAGGATGAATTTAAAGATGATGCGACCTGAGTGTTAAGAGAAAAAGAGATGATCAGAATAATAGCAAATTCGGAACACGAAAGAAAGAAATAACTAGCAAGTGTACAAGAGCTAGAAACACAGAGAAAGCAACTCTGAGCACTATGGATTTCGTGCAGATTTCAGCAACTAGTCAGAAAATATACACCTCTCCGCGCATAAGCAAGAAAAGTAGAAAAACAAGCCAGTCTCCAAGGATGACCATCATGATCGACGGACTTAAATGTTGACCTGAGCATCTATTGTAAGATATGAGATGAAAGACTTTTCTAGATAGTACAATAATGATCACAATTCATTTGAGGAACAATCACTACTCAGAGAGAAAGCATGAAAGGGGAAGGACTAAGAGACAAAAAAGATGATTACCACATCAACTTGTATGGCTTGCATATTCTCGGGTCCTGATCCCTGGACTCTAAATAGAGCAGTGCCATCCTCTTGGTATGTCTCATCTTGAATTTCCTTCTCTGCTATGAATTTTTTATATCCATCCCCAATGCCGCCCTGAAAATTTTCTGATTAAGAGAAAAGGAAAGACATATTTCATGGCTTCATTTGAAGAAGTACACTATTTGACAGACCTTGAATGTAATAAAGCTCTGAAAGATGGAAAAGAATTGAATAGGTTCCTTTCCCTCGTAGATACGACCCTACAAAAAGTAAGCCCAAATATATCATTGCTTATAACACAAAATATTGCAGGTAGTTCACACGCGCAGGAGCATAAATGAGAAGGAAATTACTAGCACAGGTAGAAACTTGAATGATTCGACCATCTTGCTAGACTGATCAATTGCAGACGCTCTCTCTTCCTGCCTCAAACATCATTGTGATTATTATCATTAAAAGATATCATCGAGCTAGTCACAAATGAAACAAAAGTACAACATTGATTCCCCTTCCCCTGCACACATCATTGTGCATAATGATCAAGGAACGGAGAAGCGTTCCAAATTAACAAAATACTGGGAACATGATACAAAGTCCTGACTAGAAACATCGATCACACTGTATCATTTACTCATTGCGGGAAACATTAATAGAAATTGGCATTTTAAAGCTCTTAACTGGATGTGAGAGGAGACACAATTTGGTTGCATGGATATGAGGGAGTGGAAGTGGTAGAAAGGGATATAACAAAACTTGTTCAATGAAAATTCCTCACCTCAACACTTTGCTTGCCAAACCAAGTACCGATAAGGTACTCTTCCTTATCTTCTCCTGGATAAGAATAATGGAAGATGTAGCAATCTCCACTGTAGAATTTTGACTGATCAGAGGATGGCAGAAGAATCTTCTCCTGACCATTGACACGCCATACCTATATGATTAAATATATCATCAGTTGAGCAACATGCTTTTCTTGTCCCAACACGAGGGTCACAATCCATCAAAATAAATTAAAATAGACGAGGGGACCTGTAGATTTCCAGTGCAGTCAATGTATGGTTCAGGATCTTCTTTGACTGGATCAGCTTTCATGAGACCTTTAACATTTACTCCTTGACGTTTCAATAGTGCTGCAAGTGAAATTTAAAGCAATTTAAGCAAAAAATATATGAATAGAACACTGATTAGCATCTGAAATCGACTAGAATGGGTGTTAATGGACAATTCAGGAAAGGGAGATCAAACCATGCATAATCATTCTCTAACCTGCAACTTTCCCTCTTCCATCCTCTGAAACTGCTACCTGAGCAGTCTCAGGCCATGAATCGAATTTTGACCGGAAGATTACTGTCTCAAACCCTTCAATTACTCGGATAATATGAGAATGTGGACGATCAGGTCTATGAACTAACTCCTGTTTCATATATCAAGTAAAGTTTCAGATGCAGCAGCAAGGAGTCATACAAGAAGCAACTTTTTTGTAATTCCGAAAAAAAAAATCTCCTTATGGCAGCTATATAGACCTAATTCAATCAAATCATCAAGAGCATAATTGATGATTAATTTCAACCTATTCATAAAGGGTTTGATTTAGCAGAAAAAAAATTAACTTGCTTCACTCAAACATCTTTCATGATATAGGGACTTGTTAGTACTTTGAATAAAGAAGTTCCCATTGTCCACATTTAAGTTGTAAAGTTGTAGAAGCTACATTCTCAGATTGCAAACAGAAAAAATTTGAATACCTCTGCTGCAGTGCTTGCACTCTTCCTGTCATCAAGAGAGGTAGTTCTTCCCATCCAGACAAACACTTCTATCCCACAGTCAAGTAGATAACATTTACTCGTTTCCAGCAAATCTCTAGTCAAAGACTCAGCCTCAATTGGTTCGGCTTGTCCCTTCTCCACTCTGGAATAAATAAAGCAAAATATATGATGTCATCATCCTGGGACCAAAATTTTTCACTAGAGAAGGACAACATTCTAACTTCAAAATGACAGCTGTATCGTTGAGAACAACACATGCATAGGCATGCATGAAGATGGCATTGAGGGCGCCAAAAAAAAAACAGAATGCAAATAATTTGAATGGTGCAAGCAGGGAGTACCGAAGTAGCCTTGTAGTTGATGCATCGAAGGACTTTTTATCCTCTTCACTAGCTGTCTTTCTAGGCAGAGGAGCAAACCCCCCAAAAAGTCCCCAAAATTCCCCACTTTCTGAATCGGCCATCAATCTCCCATCCTCTAATAAATGTATAATGTCAGAGGCACGTGGCAGTTTAATGAAATTAGAAATAACCTTCAAGATGGTTACCGATTGATGCTATGTCACATTTTCCATCGTGATATGTATCTTTTACATATTGAACAACTTCTAGAGCCCTGGCTCGTTCTTGAATGGATGAATTGGACCCATTGAATTGGAAGATTTTAGACTTGGTGTCCAGGATAAAAATATCATCATGGTTAAGAGAAGATCGAGCAAACGGTACCTACACCACATGGTATATGCAATCAGAAGTTGCAACGGCTCCAGAAGTATGATTTCTGATAACAGACCAAAAAAGAAGGGAGTGTTCCAAAATTTTACCTCCGTTACATGCACAACGTGCTTTCCTCTGCACACAAATAAGCGAGTCATATGCTCTTCTTCCTCGGCATGTTTGAATCCAGACGCAACCCCACCTTCCACTGGAATTATACATGGCTTAAAATAAGACAGAAACTTCTCTGTCTCATGGCCTTGTACTTCACGATACTGAACAGCCCGTCCTCCGAGGGCTGCATCCAGTTCAACCGTCTTAATTGCCGCAGTACCTGCCTCATCCTGCACGAAAGGCCGTCAGATGGCTATAATGTCTATTGAGTTGAGACAATCTGAGACGTAGGAGCTGAAGAGCTTTACCTGACTCGTATCCTTACCGAGCCAATAATGAATATCATGACGTAAGGCTCCATTCTTTAATGCTGTTGTCTGCACAATCAGCATAATTCTTGTAGATCAAAACCATTGTGATAAAGCACCTGGTCAGATTCTCAGACTCCATTCGTCTTTCTCGAATTGCTTGGAAGCTAGACATATTCGACTGGAATTTTGATATCATCAAATAAAGGACTGTTTGCGAACTCGAAAATATCCTATTTCAGCATCATCATAACATTCAAATACTTTTACGAAACTAATTGCGCAGAAAAATGTGCAAAACCGCTGCATTGTCAGGTAATAAGGGCATGAAATTGCCTAGGTTCAGATTACAGAGTACATAGAATAGAGATTCAATCAGAAAACACCAACAATGAGTAGAAATTGAACTCAGGTGCTCAGCATAACCAAGGTAGGCATATAAACAATGATAACTGAATAACAGTATTCATCTCATGAGTGCCAGGTTCAAGTAGACATGTAAATTGAAGCATGGGGGATCACCTTCAAAATTACATATGAATCTCCAGTAAAAAACTTCCCATGAGATGACTGGGGTACTGATACGGGACGGAAATCCTCTATCCGCCATATTTCAATGCCACTATTCAAAGTTAAGGATTGGTAAATAACTCGTGACTTTGAAATATAAGATACTATGAATATACAAATTACTGTTAAGGTTTCTGCTTTCAGTTCTACTTCAATTTGTCGACAATCCATTAGAGAAGAGAAAAGAGGCATCTACAAACGGTTTTAGCAGGTTTTAAAATAATAATTAAAAAAATGCTATAGAAGGCTCTACATTTCAGATGCATCCAACAAGAAACCTGCATTAAGAAGATTTAAAATACAGACACGGCTGTCGCAAAAGAAATTGGATACGCCTTCTGTCCAGCCCCTTGAAACGCTTGATCCAAGTCTCTCATTGAGACAGACATGGTAATTTGCAGTCCAAGATCCACCAGGAAGTCTTCTATAAGGTCACAAACTTCTCACTGTCAACAAAAAGCGTAAAATGAAGCAGTTAGTAGCCAAGAATGTGAATTTTGGGGAAGAAACAGAGACTCGAGTGACCCACAATGCTACCTAGATTCGCAATATAAATTAACTAATCCTCCCTCTACCTCCCATGTGAAGCATATGTACCATCTAATTTAAACATGGCACCTCCTTTCTCAAATATCATCCTCATTATTGTCATTGTGTATTCAATCACGACAATGTTCAGTCATAAACTTGGCTCTCTCTCGACATGTGCTTCATGGACAAGCAGCTCGGGGCTACAAGAGAAAATCATACAGAAACTCTATTCGTCGGGTTCTGATCATTACACTCTTCACATAACAGGATGAAGGGGCGAAACGATGCCACCTCTTTCACTGACTACATATGTCCAGTTCCAGATCAACTGCACCGTAATTTGGCTTGGCCATAAGGAACTTTCAAATTGCATGCTGAAGTCGCGTGACATTGCGGGAAACAAGGAGTCAAGCGCGCGCGCGCACACACACCCATACATAAACATACAAGAGGAACATTACATCGCATCACATTACACATGGGACACGGCGCTGCAGGTGAAGCCAACGTCAAGCAAGACAGTATTTTGATTCAACCATGTGAAGAAACTTGTAACCCACTCGATGTCCGGGGGGGGGGAGGGGATGACGGGACAAAGAGAAAGCCGAAAAAAAAAGGCACCCCGAAACCTCGAGAAAAAAACAAGAATCAAGCCAAGGAAATAAACGAGCTGGCGGGGGCAGAGTTGTGCGGGGAACAAAATCTCACCCATGCAACAGAAAACGTCCAAATTGCCGGGGCGATCCAAAATCCAACGAAGGAGGGGAAGAATAATGTCGGTCGGGGTGAGGAATTCTCAGGGAAGGGAGTAAAGAAAAGCTGGGGACACCGAGGAAAGGAAAACAACAAGGGGAGGAGAAGAGGAACGGGGGGAGAAGTGGGACAAGCAGCAATCAACGGACGGATTATGTCAGGAAGAGCGCAAAACAAAGGAGGGAAGAGAAATTTGGCCAATCCGGGGAGGAGAGAGAGAGAGAGAGACAGAAATGGAAAGGACGATGAGGATGAATTTGCGCAGTTTCCGAAAATAAAAACACTACACCCCTCCCTCTTAAAGAGCTTAATTTAGTCATCTTTCTTTCCTTTTTTTTTATTTATTTAAGAAAAAACTTTTAATATTTATGACATTAGAGTGTTTTATTTTCATAATAACAATAGTAATAATAAAGAAAAGAAAAAGGGGTTAGTAATGATGGGAATAAAGGTGGTTAGTCCGTACGTGTGGAAAGATGTGTCCCACGCTAGAGAAAATAAATCATGGGGGGCAAAAGATTGCGGTACGAAGCCGGTGAGGCGGACCAAAGACTGGCCCCCACCCCGGACAAAAAGCCTTACGTTACATGCATTTTTGCATCATAAAGTATTTAGGGAGACGTGTCCGCGGGTCCAAACGAGAATATGGGAATGGGTTGGTTCTTTATTTTTTTTTATTGAGAATGATAAGACAAGTAGGTAACATACATTTAAGTGGGGTTACATTATTGACTTCTATCTCCTAGTAAGTAGTAGGAGTTTGTTATTTCTCTCTGCTTCCAGAATTTGCCCCATAAATAAAATAAAATGAGGGATGTAGGACTTGGGGTTGTTGGGTTTCAATAATGATTTTGCCCGGTGGATATTCTAACTTGCCTCAATTTTTCACGATCGTTATATGATGCAGTGATGGTCGTGCTGCGGGTACCATTCCTGCTATCATAACTCGAGATGGAATTACCATGTTCCCCGTTTACTGAGAGAACGAGAAGGAAGCCATTCGACCAAGCTGGTTGCTCGAAGCAAGGGTTTACTTGAGATGACGAGAGGAGAATGTCCTTCTCAAGACATCACAACTCCAGTCTAGTCATGAAGGTCCATCTTGATACACCATTATTTCAGTCTACTCGAGAAGGTCCATATTAGATAGGTTTTGGTGATGAGCCTAACCTTCTATGTTACAGAAGTCAAACATCGGAGATTGTTAGAAAGGTTCTGATGATGAGCCTGACCTTCTGTGTTACAGAAATTGAACATCTATTCTACAGAAGCTTCTCATGTTGATGACTTCTTGTAAGAAATATTTTTGTAATTAAATGATTAGTTAATAATTATTTAATTACGAAATAAAAATCTTTGATTGAGATATTAATCTGATCAATTTGTATAGATTATGTTCTAAAATAATTCCATTAGGAATTATATTTCTCAAAGAAGGAATATAATCTTCTATATATGGATATGTTCTGTAAGGTTACCTACAGCCTTTTGTGATCTTATACGATCATCAAGTGACCGTTATTTGGGATGCTAATTATCACCATCTGTCTAGATACATTCATTTTAGTGTCCTGAACAGAATGGTATCGATCTTTGCTCATATGGAAATTAATATTTTATTATTTCCATTTACTGAAGGTTGCTGATCAGATTCAGCGTCAACCTTCTATAACGCAGTATTCATGGGAACTATATCATATCTTGATATTATTTGATATAATTAATTACCTAAACGAATATATGCTGGGAGTGACGAAATTGTAAATTATGTATTATATTTTATCTGACTCTTTTGTTTCTATTTTTGTAGGAAGTTGATCGTGAAGATTGCCTTCCATTTGTTAGTTAGAAATTTATTTTATATAGGATTATTAAGCCACGTTTAGAAAAAAGATGCAAAAGAGAACATACTTGAGCATTATTATTCTTGTGAAATTCTGGGAACGTGTGCTGAGTTTTGCAGATTATTTTGTTCGAGTTTGAGTTAGCCACACACGAGGAGCTCTAGCTTCGGAAAGCTATATCGTTGGTGAAACCTTCTGGGAGAGTGACTCGGGGGCCACGAGGGACTCGGTTAGAACCTGCAGAGACGTTGTTGGAAGCGTGTCGACGTGGGCAACGTGCAGTGGGCCGGAGAGAAGGGCTGAAGTCCGGAGTACAGAAGGTGAGGGACTAACCGGTTTTTGTGGTGTAGTGTTCTATATGTGTAAGAGGAGCCTAGAGCAAAGGCGTTGTGTATGCTCGGAGAAGCCTAGAGCAAAGGCGTTGTGTATGCTCGGAGAAGCCTAGAGCAAAGGCGTTGTGTATGCTCGAGAAGCCTAGAGCAAAGGCGCTGCGTATGCTCGGAGAAGCCTAGAGCAAAGGCGTTGTGTATGCTCGAGAAGCCTCTTGATATGAGCCATAAAGAGTTAACACTTTGATACAGAACCTTCTGGTCTGTATTGTGTTTCAACTACTTCGATACAGAACCTTCTGATCTGTATTGTGCCTGAGTTACTTCGATACAGAGCCTTCTGGTTTGTATTGTGCCTGAGTTACATTAGTACAACACCTTCTGGTCTGTGCTACGTAACAAGTTCCTACGGTACAGAATCTTCTGATCTGTACTCTGTCACTCAGATTTCTGCGGTACAGAACCTTTGTGGTCTGTTCTATTAACGATTGATTGTGTATTCTTGTTAAGATACATTTGAGAGAATCCCTCCAAATTCTGGGTGAAGAGTGGACGTAAGCGATTTAATGAACCACTATAAAAAGCTTTGTGTCAATCAGACAAATTGCAATCATATTCGAACGTTCTATTCTACAGAAACCTATTTACGGTTCTGTTTTACAGAAGCTTCCTTCCGCTGCGGGGTTTGTGAAAAAGAGTTAAAAATCCTAATTTGGATCATAACACCAATTCACCCCCCCTCTTAGTGTAACAGTTCATCTCGAGATATCCCAACCCGGGTCGAGAAGGAATGGAGTCTTTCTCATCGTTATCGAGCAGTTAAAGGAGGTTATGCTCGATAAACCTCTTCGAGTCGATCGAGGTAAACATCCCAAGAAGCCATATGGAAGCATTCCTTCTGTCGATCAAGATAATCATCTTGAGGAGCCAACTCGAGCAGCTTTCATCAAACGGGGTGGGGAAGCTCAGTAGGTCCTGTTGAGAAGGCCAACTTGTTCAAGGAAGCCAATCGAGAAGATTTTCATCAGAACGAGTTGAATGATTTCAATCGATTGTCAAAGTGATAGAATAGAGTGGATCCAATTGAGTGGTCTTCTTTCAAGTTCGCCTGCTCAAAAAGCCTACATCTGGTCAACTGAAGAATGATCAGAGATAGTCAACTCGAGAAGGCTCGGACGAGGTTTCTACTGAGGCGTCGACTTGGGCTAAGCAGCCAATGATGTGTTCCTTCCCAGGATCATTGCCACCATCATTTATTTCCTTAAGTGTATGTATATTTAGTTATGTATGTCACAATTTTTTATGCAAACCTTTAGTTTCCTATTTAGCATTATGTCTAAGCTTGAGCGACCTCCATAAATGAAGACATTTTGTAATAATAAGAAGAAGATTATTGAGAAATTAAGAAAAATATTTTATTAGACATGATTGTAATTTGTTCCTCTTTCTTTCTTGCAATCTAAGTTGAGTAATCTTCTTAGTAGTGGTGGATCTGTTTCTACAAATTCATCCATCGCCCTCATCTTCGTCTATGGTGGTGTATATGTATCCATGTTCGAGCAAGACTATTCGAGTGTTCAAATTAGTGTGTTTATGTATCCTCCAAGTTAGTCCTTACCCTCATGTCATTTTACAATATTGTATATAAATCTGACTTCTCTCATCACGATTGTGTATATATATCCGTCGATCATTGAGTGTTTTACTGTCGATATATTTATATCTACTGCTAACTAGTTGTTCTATGTTCTTACACATGGTAGTAATTACTCCCCGTCATTCGAGTTCATTTCATTTCGAGATCCCATCTCGAGTTCGTATTTTCATCTCCATTTTACCCATCTCAAGTTCGTCCACCAACCTTAGATACCCTTCCAACCATTTCTAGTCACCCTTTATGTCTAGTTCGTTTCCGCATCATTTGATATCATAACATATTCTCTCGTATCATCTGTATATCAGATCATACACATTGGTCCCATCCCACATCATTTTGGTACAAGATCATACTCTCTGATACCGTTCCCATATCATTATATCTTCGTATGAGCATGAAAACTTAGAAAATATTTATGTGCACCCTTCTTTATCCAATACACTCATGATTGATCTATTACCGCATAAGCAACTATAATTATTATATTAATTTCATTATTTTAAAATTTATTGTATATTATTTTTATGCTTGTGTGTCAATATGTAAATGATTGGCGCATGCATTATTGGAGCAGGGTACACTTAATTTTTGCTTCGAAAAACTACCTCACCTTGTTTTGTTATTTCTCATTTTTCTTTATATAAAGACATCACTCGCACGTTCATATTCGAATTCAAAATACATATCTGGACTCCAAGCGAAACTTACAAATTAGGAGTTGAAAACAATTATTTCATCGATAGATTTATTGTTTTAACCTTTCTAAATTTGATACCATATCCTTCAATTGTCAAGAGAAGAAGGAAGAACGTGATGAGCTACAAAAAGAGAAAAAGTAAGAGTTGCAGCTGCAATACTGAAAAGATGGGATAGAAGCATTGAATTAAAAGAAGGAAGCGTGATGGGTTGGGCTTGTATTGTGGTTGTTTTATAATGTGTAAAGCATAAGCCTATAACTCATGTACTCGTCTATAAAGAGGATGATGATCAATAAGAAAAATAACTACTTTTCTTTGATCAAACAAACTCACTCTGGTTCCGATCCATCAATGGATTCTCTCATTAGTTTGTAAAATGGTATTAGAGCGTAGCTACGCCGCCGTTGTCGCCAGTGACCTGAGAAGACAGCCGTTGACAGTAGCATAAGAAGTCAGTCGGATCTCAATGGCTAGCACAGCGAATGCAAGCAAGGGACATTCGATCATCGATGATCCTACTTCGCCATATTACATCTAGCAGTCGGACAATTTGAACACGATAATTGTGACGCCATTGCTTAATGGTTTGAATTTCTTTACCTAGAGTAAAGCATTCGAAATGGCACTTGTGTTTAGGAACAAATCGAATTTATTGATGGATCGATAGCAGAGCTTGCTGTTGGTGATGAAATGTATCTACTGTGGAAGAGGTGCAGTGCTCTGGTAATTGCTTGGATCTTGAGTTTTGTGACAGAACCAATAGCTAGCAACATATTTTTCATGAATTCAACAATTGATATCTGAAGCACTCAAAAGGAGATATTCGCAGCCAGACAAGTCGAAGATAAGTAGGTTATAGATGATGCTGATGACAATTGTGCAGGGTGCTAGAAGCGTATATGCTTATTACACTGAAATGATTGGTTTATGGGAAGAATTGAAACATGTCAGGCCCTTACCTCATTGTCAATGCGGAATGTGTAATGATGGTTGTTTTAAAGCATTTGTTGAAAGCCAAGTTGAAGATTGTGTGTTTCGGTTCTTGCACGGGTTGAATGATGAGTATGATAGTTTGAAAAGCATAATTTTCGCCATTGAAGCATTTTCCAGGATTGGATGATGTGTACAACATGGTTGTACAAGAAATAAGCAATAGAGAAGTCAAGGGAGAAAGAGCAGTAATCAATACAGAGCCTATGGCATTCACAGCTCCTGTAAATATGCAGTATGAGTATAAAAAGAAGATGGTGAGAAGAATGGATATGTTGTGGACTTCTCCTTTGAATGTAACTTGGACTCGTGTACCATTCGGAAGAAAAACAAACATATTATCAACAGGAGTAACTTTGTTGAAAAACATTAAATCACTAGAAATGTGATTGGTAGCACCAGTATCAATCACCCAATGATTGCTAAAAGGAGAATCACAGAAGTTACCTGCTGCATTTGAAAAAAATTTAGGGGATTCAATCTCAGAATTAGAAGTACAAGAGTCTGCAGCAAGTCTAGGCCGTATTTGATCATCAAGCAAAGCTACCAACTTTTAAACTTGCATCTTAACTTCATTGAGTTCCAAATTATTTGTACTTCCAGATGCATTTTGCTCTGACACAATGGCAACTGTCCTTTGTCCACACTTTCCTTTTAAAACGGAATCTAAATATTCATTCCTTTAAAAAACTTAACTTTTTAAAAGGCCAGTTCGGTGAAAAATTTCAAAAAATTCGAAGTAATTCGAACTTGACTTTTAAAAAGCCGAATTCTTGACGGAAACCAACAACCGCCACTTCGTCGTCCTTCCTCTCCTAGTCATTTCTGATGATGATGTGGCAGTAGAGTTGTGGGATATAGTCATGTAATTTTCACATTACCTCCCCCCGGCCCCTTCCTCCTCATCCATTCCTTTCTCTCTCGATTCCCTTCAATCATGTTATCCCCACATCCATCGCAGTCACAACTTGTACAATTTCTTAAATATAAAAGTAAAACATAAAATCCCTTGATGCAGAATTCACCCGGACATGAAACAAAGCTTTGGGATGACCGCCGGATTTGGTAAACAAATCCGAAGGAAGTCGGCCATTGGATCAAACTCCATTCATGCCAATTTAATTCTTCAAAATGTTCTTTATATTCCTTCTTTTCATATCAATTTGATTTCAGTCAGTCAATTGATGGCATCCAAATCATATTGTGTATTCTTTATTCATAATTTTAGTTTCATTCAGGCCCTATCATCACAGAAGATGATGGGACTTGCTAAAGAGAGGGCAGGGCTATACATTCTGCAAGAAGTCTAGCAGCTATTTTTGTCAAGTCTGTTTTACATTCAAATGCAATTACATTTGCTTCTAAAAATAGTGATGGTGTCGCTAATGAATTTGATGTGTGTGGCATTATAGGTTAGGATATCCTTCTCATGCAAAACTAAAATATGTTCAAGCGTGTAATAAACTGTTGCCGTTGTTCAATAAGGAAGCATGTTATATATGCCAATATGCTAGACAGAAGTGATTGCCTTTTCCAGAACATCTTCTAAGAAATTTTTTTATCTTATCCATTGTGATATTTGGGGGCCATGTTCATCTTTGTCAATTGGAGGGCATATATATTTTCTTACTATTGTGGATGATTTTAGTAGGATTACTTGGGTTTTTTTGTTGAAAGCCAAATCTAAAGTTTCATCTCTTATAAAACAATTTTGTCTCGTGGTTGAAAATCAGTTTTAGTCATGCATTAAAGTTTTAAGGTCTGATAATGGAAGAGAGTTCACAATGATAGATTTCTATAAAGACAATGAAACTCCTCAACAAAATGGAATTGTAGAAAGAAAACATCAACACATTCTGAATGTTGTAAGAACATTGATATTTCAGTTTGGTTTGCCATTAAGTTTCTGGGGAGAAGTACAAGTTGCAGTACATATCATTAATCGATTGCCCACACATGTATTGAATAATAAAACTCTATTTGAGCTTTGTTTTAAAGGCAAACCTGACTACCATCATTTGAAAGTATTTGGTTGTTTGTGTTATGCATCTACATTGCATCATGGCAGGTTTACTGGTTTATGTGGATGATATAGCAATTGGAGGATCAAATTTGGATGTGATAAACCAGTTCAAAGAATATCTAGCATATGTACTTAAGCTTAAAGATCTTGGTGATTTGAAATATTTCCTTGGTCTTGAGATTGCAAGATCATCAAAGGGAATAGTATTGTCACAAAGAAAATATGCATTGGAGTTGTTGCAAGAACACGATTTGTTAGGCACTAAACTAGCTGCAATTCCTATTGCTCCGAATCACGAGTTGTCAAAGAAAGATGGGAAGGCAGAAGCAATAGTATACAGATAGCTAGTTGGAAAACTAATGTATTTGACTTTAACAAGACCTGATATTGCATATTATGTGCAGGTTTTAACACAGTTTATGGCATGTCCTACATATATTCATCTAGAGACAACATTTCAGGTGTTAAAGTACATAAAGAATTCCCCGGGAGAAGGAGTGTTCTTTAGCTCAGAATTTGCAGATGAGCTGATTACCTATGTAGACAGTGACTGGGCAAATTGTCCAGACTCTAGGAAGTCACTTACTGGGTATTGTTTGTACTTTGGTAAAACTTTGATAAGCTGGAAAATCAAAAAGCAGGTTATTATTGCAAAAAGCTCTGCTGAAGCATAATATAGGGCTATAGGGGACAACGCGTGAGGTGATATGGTTGATATCACTATTTGCGGAATTTGGGATGAACATAAAACAGCCGGTTAGAGTTATGTGTAATAATCAGTCAGCAATATATATCACAAAGAATCCGGTGTTTCACGAAAGGGCTAAGCATATAGAAATGGACTGTCATTTTATTGAGAGAAGTTACAAAAAGGGTTTATCCAACTTGAGTATGTGCCTTCAAAGTTGCAATTGGCATATCTATATACTAAAAACTTTTCCAGTTCACGTTTTAATTGGTTGAAAGACAAGATGAGAATGAAGACATATATGCACATCTTGAGGGGGAGTGTCAAGAGAAGGAAGGAAGAAGGTGATGAGCTGCAGAAAGAGAAGAAGGGTTGCAACTGCAATACTAAGAAGATGGAATATAAGTGTTGAATTAGAAGAAGGAAGCATGATGGATTGGGCTTGTATAGTGGTTGTTTTATAATGTGTAAAGCATAAGCCCATAACTCATGTACTTGTCTATAAAGACGATGATGATCAATAACAGAATTAACTACTTTTCTTTGATCAAACAAACTCACTCCGGTTCCGATCCATCAATGGATGTCTCACTGGTTTGTAAGATCAATTCTTTAAAAATTTTTAAAATGTAATTCTAAATTTTAATATTTGCGAAACACGAATTCCTAAAAATCGTTGTTCAAACGGAAAGTTTGCGCAACAAATAACTCGTCGGTGGAAAGAGCGATGCTAGAATTAATAATAGTGAGTTTGCCCGATATGTTTTTTAAGTCTCATCAATCTTTCATGATCGATATCCCTTCGTATGAACACGAAAATGATGGAGTCTAAAGAGGTTCGCATTCGACGGCCATTTCGTGTGCGAGTGTTGTCTTTATGTAGGAAGAATGAGACAGAGCCGCACAACGACACCAATTTTTGATTGATAGAATTTTAAAACTCAGAAAGTTATCTCGCAATTTTATTTTAACAAACCATACCTAAGACAGGTTTGTGGTCCATGGAACGTTACATTTCATTTAATATATGAACATTTGTATGATGATGTCTGATTAACTAAACAGAGGAATACTTTGGGATAAGATAACAAAATCATTTCGTCCTATTCATTTGAGGAAATAACATTAATCATTTCTTTCGAAAGAGTAATATAAAGACATTTGTTCGTGGTTTCATTTCCCAAGTACCCAATTTCATTTCTTTCGGCTCATCATTATTAGTTCTAGTTGCTCCCTTTCCCCTCGTTGCAAGGACGGTATCGTGAGGCTGTTCCAAAATAACTTTAGTAGACAAACTAATCCATGGAATATAATTGTTCGGGTCGGAACGGATCACGTCGGAAATATTTGACAATAATACTCACAGGGTTTTTAGACGTGGTCACCAGTAAGTAAAAGAAATGAATCGAGTTAATCAAATGAAGTCTTACAATAAGATTAAAATGCTTACAACCATGAAAAACAAAGTAAGGACGGTGGTGCAACGTTATAGACAACGTCGTAAACTTGCTGCTAGGCGCTGCAGACCAAGAGAATAGTGAGGAAACGTCGTAGACTTGCTACGGGGCGCTGTAGACTGGTGAATTTGGACGATGGAGACGTCGTAGACTTGACGCTGGGCGCTGTGGACTTGTGAATCTTGGCGGTGACGTCGTAGACTTGATAACAGGGCTCTGTAGACTTGCGATCCTGGATGGCGGAGACTGGTTGCTGGGGCTTGGTGAACGGAGTGTGGTCGAAGGTAGTAGCGGATGTGGGTACCAAGGCTACGGTTGCTTACCCTTGTGGCGGAACGAAGGCGGAATTGGCTGCCGAGACTACGGTAGCTCGTCCTGGAGGTGGAATGCTGGCGGAGATTAGCTGTCGGAACTACAGTTGCTCGTCCCGACAGTGGAGTGCTGGCGGAGTTTGGTTACCAGAGCTATGGTTGCTCACTCTAGTGGTGGAGGCGAAGACCAAAGAACCCTTGCGAGTTCGCCCAGACCGGGGATTCTACCTAACTAAAATCTAAGGGGTGACGAGCAATGCAAAACTTCTGTTTGGCTGACTGATCGTGAGTTTTTCAAGGAAGATCTCCTTCCTTTTATATTCGGTCTTATGGGTCTGTCACGTTCTTCGAAGATCCTCCCAATCTAAACTACCTCCCGTGGATCTCGGAGTCAACAAGTCGTCCTTTAAGACGTGCGACCTGTGCAGACGTGGGCTATAGACTCCGCGGATCTATGAGTCAATAAACCGTCCTTTAAGACGTGCGGCCCGTGTAGACATGGGCTGTAGACTTAGCGCGAGCACCACATCCTTCCTCATCCTTTACATTCCTCTCGTGGGCTTTAAATCGTCCGAGAGTAGGCCCTAAAATAGCTTATCATATCAATAACGTAGGCCCAAGATAGCTCATCATGTCAACATAAGCCCCCCTATTTTTGCTGAGAGGACTTCTGTCGCCTGAGCACGTCTGACATTTTCTTGAAGCTAAAGAAAACTCTTCGTTTCCCTCCTTCGCTTCGAGTTTCCTGAAACCCTCGTAGACTTCCTTGAAACCCTACTTCTCCACTTTGATCATGTCTTCTTTTGCGTCTTTCCAGTGGCATTCTCAGCGCGCCGGTCCTTCCGATGTGGTCCAGACCGGTGACGGGTTAACCCTGGGTCCCGTTCTTGACCCTGCTCTTTTCCCTGGTGTGATTCCCCATGAGTACCTGATCATGGAGTTCCAAATCCCCATCTGTCGGGAGGACTTCGTGGACCCCCTGAACTGGGAGAAGAAGAATGGCTTCTTGTGCTTCCCCTCCGTCGAGAAACCGGTGGTGTAGAAGTGGTTCTCTAGTTGGCTTGGGAAGTTGGAATCCATGTTGAAGGTTTGCGGCCTCCCATCGTTCTTCAAACTCTCCTTGGTCACAAAGCGTTGTGACCCTCAGGTATGTGCCAGTCTACTTCCTTTCTGGAATGACTCGGTGAACTGTTTTTACTTCCCCGAGGGTCCCATGACCATTACCCTGGAGGATATCAACTTCTTGACGAGGAGTTATGTGGCTAGTGCCCCTGTTCGCCTCCACCCTGTAGACGACGACCACAACCCCACAGAGATGCTCCAGATTTTGAGCACAGCGAGGAGGCACCTTCAGATGATCGAAGGCCAGTCTACTGCTGTCTGGGGAAAGGCTGAGGAGATCGAGTTCTTCAGCGTCTGGCTGAGCAAGTATGTCTTCTGCTTCACCAGCAAGCGAGTGCCAAAACTGGTCTATGGGATCGCCAACTTTCTGAGCTCGGCCTCCAGCAAGATAGCCTGGGCCCAATTTCTGTTGGGGTTAGTCTATCAGGGGCTGCACAAGTCCACGACGTGCACAAGCCCCTTCCCAAGGTATCCGGCTGGCGGCCCCCTTTGGATCGTGCATCTGTGGTCCTACTTATGGATGCCAGGGCTCACAGGGTACCAGATGCCCTCTGGTGCCATTCCGGTCAGCTGCTATGGGACGTACATGCTGGAGTCCTGCTGCCAGACGAAGGACAAGTGGTTATATGCCTCTGTAACGGCGCATATACGGCATATTGTAGATACTGGACTGGGTGAGTGCCGCAGTTGGGTCCCTTTCCCTGCCGGCCACTTGATTTTGAAGCGCCGACAGAGGCTCACCCCTGGCCTATATTGGGATGCAGTTTTGACCAACACGGACTGGTCTGCGTGTCGGAGGGGGGTTTTTGTTTTGAAGTCTACAACCCCTAACTCTGTGCAAAACAGGTCGGCTTTGTCCAGAGCTCTTCAGTCCCCTTCTCCGACACCTTCAACATCTCGATCAACACGCGGGTTACCAGCATTTTTTCCAAGGATTCTTTTCAGGCCTCGATGAGTCTTCTGTCCAGGAAGACGGAGCTCCATCACATGGAGTTTCCTCTCGGGTCTACCCCAATTTTGGCCACAGAAATTTTTGCTGTTCAGTGGGCGATCACATTTGACACCCTGCTGAAGAGAATGTCATTTCTTCAAACCTCCAAGGAGCCGGACCTCTATCTCTCCCATGAGATGATGTTAAAGACAGGACAGAGGCCTCCTGGTATAGACTATACTTGTCTTTCTCGCCATTTGAACTGAAAATTCTTATCTGACATATGTTGCAGTTTTGGATGTAGACTCGGGGGATTCTTCACCAGAAAGTGGTCCTCTTCCCCCGGCTAAACGTTTGACTCGTCTTTGCCGGCAAACTCTTGCCTCCAAGGGCAAGCAGGTTGAGCAGGGAGAGGCCAGCAAGCGCAAGGCTCCTTCCCCTGAGTCTTCTGACTCTGAAGACGTACCAATTTCTGCCTCCTTCAAGCATCGCCGTCCTGCCATCCAGGACCCGGTCCCCATTTCTGTCAAGGCCCCGAAGCCTTCAGGGACCCCTTCTCCGAGGTATGTGGCGCTTTCTACCTTTAAGTATTATGAATCTTCTCCCAATAAACCTTTGGACACTGTTTTCAGGAGGATGATTATGGCGCTGAGTCCGCCCCTTATGAGTTCTCAGGCGGGAGAGTCCTCTCAAGAAGTGGTATGCATTCTTGTGTCTATGTCATTTTGTTTTCGAAGCCTAAACAAAACACTCTATTTCCTTCTTAGGATCTAAGTCTCCCCAGGGTACCTGACCCTAAGGAAGTTTCTGGGGTCTACGAAGCCGACCTGTCTCCTCCTTCTGAGGTATGTATGCCAGGTTTGTATAGACTTTGCTTGTCCAGTTTTAGTACTGACGATTACTTTTCATTCAATTTGTAGAATATCCTTCCCCAAGTCTCGAGGTCTCAGCAGCTGAGGAGCCGGAGGCCATTGCCGCTCCGATAGAGGCTGCCACTCCAGAGGTGGTAGGTGCGACAAGCGTTAACCCTTATGTTGTCGCAGGTCAGCCATTTGCAATGCCGACCATCCGACCTCCTAGCCAACCATCAAGCGAGACACCTGGGGAAGGCGCTCCAAGCTGCTTAAGCGACTATGACTGCCTGATGGCGAATGCAGACCACGTTGGGGATCTCCTTCGTCTTGAGACCTTCTCTGAGGATTAGTTTAAGATCCTCCAGAGCTGCATCAAGGAGGTCGAGAGTTCTCCAGCCGCTACTATCCAAATGCAAGCAGCTTGCGAGGACTTCAAGGGGCAATTCTGAACTGAATGGCCAGTGTACTTACAAGACCTTCAGACAGCTCGCAATGCTGAGTCCAGGATTGCCGATTTCCTGAAGAAACAAGCGGAAAGAGAGGCTGACATGAGGCTCCTCAGGAGACAAAGGGAGGATTTGACTTGCCAGCTTAAGCAGGTCCAAGCCAGGATTGCAGATCTCTTGGCTCTTGAGAAAGATCTCAAGGAACGGGCTTCCGTGGTAGACTCTCTGCTCGCAGAACGATCTGCTCATGCTTCTGACCAGCAGAGCCAAGACGACTTGAAGTCTTGGTTTCGTCGGAAGAACGAAGTCACCATGAAGCGGACCCGGGCCAAGGTTCTGACCTTCCTGTTCGTGGAAGCGGCACGTGCGGTGCCCAGACAATACGCGGCGAGTTCAAGTTTCCGGCGGTGATGCTTTTCTTTCTTAGGTCTCAAGGGATGACACCCTTAAAACAAACTCTTTTATTCATTTACCGGCTGTAGACTTAAGGCTCCAAGGGATGACACCTTCTAAACAAACTCATTAGTCTACAGCTGTGTTGTATACTTGTAAATTTAATTCTTGGCAATTTCTTTCCATATAACTGGGAAGCGTTTTCTTAGAATCTTTTCATGAGATTCCCAAATAGTTTTCCTATAGCGTTTCAAGTACTTACCGTTAATTTTTAGAGGTTGTCTGACTCCTTCAAGGGTCGACAACTTATAGCTATTTGCAGAGAAGGTCTCGCTTACCTGATAAGGTCCTTCCCAATTCGGAGACCATTTCCTAGAATCTGGTTTTTAGACTTTAAGGGTAAGACCATCTTCCAAACTAGGTCGCCAACTTGAAAGTGTTTGTGAGCGACCTTCTTGTTGTAATGACGGGCTATCCTCTGTTTGTGTACTTCTATCTTGTCTGCAACCTCCAATTTCTTTCTTTCCAACTCTTTAAAGGCTATATGTATAGCCTCGTCTTGTAGACAAGGTTGGCTGACACGAAGCGATTTGTACCTCATTTTGATGGGTAACACTGTGTTGTGACCGTAGACTAGCGCGAATGGAGTTTCCCCAGTGCTTTGGCGCTTAGTAACTCTTAGAGCCCATAGTGTATCATTTAGTACTTCATGCCATTTCTTCGGATTAAGCCCGACCATCTTTTGAATGTTGTTTTTAATTAATTTATTGGAGGCTTCAGCCTGTCCATTCGCTTGAGGATAATACGGAGTGGAATTCAGGATTGAGAAGCCAAATTCTTCAGCAAACTCCCTCACTCTCGAGTTGTTAAAAACCGTCCCATTGTCTACAACAATATTCTGGGGAATGCTGAATCGATAAATGATACAAGTTTGTAAAAAACTAATGACTTCATTATGGTCAATTTTCTTGTAGAGTTGTGCTTCTACCTACTTAGTGAAGTAATCTGTTGCTACCAAGATAAACGCATCCCCTCGACTAGAGTGAGGATGAATTTCCCTTATCACGTATAGAGCCCAGGTCCTGAAGGGCCATGGTTTAATCACAGGGGTAAGGTCAGCTGTTGGAGCACGAGTTATCGGGCCATGTCGTTGGCATTCTTGACATCCTTTGGCCATCTCAATGCAATTTTTCATCATTGATGGCCAGTAAAAACCATGTCTACGAATAATCCAACACATTTTAATCCCCGCCTGGTGCGACCCACAGAGATCCTCGTGGGTCTCCAACATTATTGGAGTAGCTTCATCTAAATCTACGCATCTTAAAATGACTCCACTTGTATCCTTTCTATAGAGAACACCGTCCAAGAGGACGTATGACAGTGCCTGAACTTTGATTCGCTGCTTGGCCTTCTGACTGGGGTCTAATAAGAAGTCTACTATAGGTTTCCTCCAGTCTTTATCTTGGCTCATTATGTCTACGGCCATGATGTTGTCCTATGACTGCAGATGCGATCCTATTTCGGGAATGTTACCCTATTCTGTCATGTTTTTGTATCCCGAGGCTAATTGTGCTAGGCTATTAGTTACTACATTTTCATCACGCCGCACGAATTGAAAAGTTATATCCTCGAATCGTGTGACTAGCCGCTGTACCGTCTCGAAATAGGGCAGTAGCTTACCTTGACATGTGCATTCTTTGTTAACTTGGTTGATAACCAACTGAGAATCTCCCCTGATACGGGCTTGCTTCGCCTTTAGTGTCATGAGTTCATTTAGTGTTGTTATCAATGCTTCATACTCAGTAGCGTTGTTAGTAGGTATTACTTGTAGACGAAAAGCTAGTCTGATGTCTTTACCCATCGGGGATAATATGTGAACTCCTATCCGAGCTCCATTCTTAGTGGACGAGCCATCGAACCACGCCTGCCAGACCTCTTCAGTTGCCTCTTCTTATTCTATAGACAAGTCCAGGTCATGGTCGACTAGAAAATCAGTCAGCGCCTGTCCCTTGACCGACTATAGAGACTTATATCTCAGATCGTATGGAGACAAAATCAAGCTCCATTTGCTAATACGTCCACCTAATATTGGACTCTCAAAGAAATATTTAATAATGGGTGACTTGGATACGACGTAGACTTCGCTATTCCCGATGTAATGTCGAAGTTGACGGCATAAAATACCGATAGACACAACTTTTCCTTTGGAGCATACCTAACTTCAATTGGTGTCAATTGCCTTGATAAGTAATAAATGGCCCTTTCACATTCACTTTCATCCATTTGTGCCAACATAGCCCCTATAGTCGTTTTAGTGGCAGCCACATAGAGAATGAAAGGTCTCCCGTACTACGGGAGTATCAGGACAGGTGGGTGTGTTAAATATTTTTTCAAAGCGTTGAACGCTTCCTCGTGTTTCTCTGTCCACTTGTAATCATTTTTTCCTCTTAGAAGGTTGACAAACGCCTCAGTCTTCCCTGCGACATTCCCGATAAATCTACATAGGTAATTCACTCTCCCAAGGAAAGCCTGTAACTCCCTTTTAATTATTGGTGCCGCTAAATTCTGAATAGCTTTTACCTCGTTTTGATCGACTTCAATGCCGCGTTGATGTACTAAGAACCCCAAAAATTGCCCCACTTTAACTCTAAAAGCGCATTTGAGTGGGTTTAATTTGAGTTGACGTTTTCTCATTTTTATAAAAGCATTTCTGAGATGGTCGACATGAAGTTCTTTCTTTGTCGACTTAACGACTATATCATCGATGTAGACTTCCACTGTCTTGCCAAGAGAAGCGTCAAATATAGCATTCATTGCTCGCTGATATGTAGCACCAGCATTCTTTAGTCCAAATGGCATTACTACCCATTCGAAAATTCCTAAGGGGCATCTGAATGCTGTTTTATGTATATCCTCTTCTGCGATAAAGATCTGGTTATAACCGGAGAAACCGCCTATGAATGACATAACCTGATGCCCTGCCGTCTTGTCTATAAGATCATCCGCAACAGGCATGGGATATTCATCTTTTGGAGTAGCGCGGTTCAGATCTCTAAAGTCTATACATACTCTGATTTTGCCGTTCTTTTTCAATACGGGTACGATACTAGAAATCCATTCCGTATAACGTGACGTCCTTATATACCCTGCTTGAAAAAGCTTCTTAACTTTTTCAAAGACTAACTGTGTTACTTCTCTAGTCATGCGCCTTGGTGCTTGTTGCACCGGCTTAAACTCTTTCTTGATGGAAAGAGTGTGTTCTACTAGTCTACGATCTAAATCTGGCATCTCAGTATAATCCCAGGCGAAGCAGTCCTTAAATTCTTCAAGTACCCCTCTAATCGCATTAAAAAGTTCTTTATTAACTGAAGAACTGATGGAAAGGATCCTAGGAGAACCCTCGCTTCCCAAATTCATACAAACTAATGGATCACACGGCATCATCAAAGATTCGCGGCCCTCGGTGCCACCTAAATTGGTACACACGGGCTTATTACAAGCATCGGGCGCTCTAAGCGCTTTCGAGTTTATTGAGAGCCAAGAGATAGGTTGTCTACGGCAGTGACTCCCTTGGTAAACTTGGAGTCGTTGAAGGACAGCGGCGACTGCTTCATTCCCTTTTTCACTCTAGTCCATAAGTCCCTTCCTTTATGAGTCTATCGGGCTCCAACTCCGTGACAACGTTCTGTTGGTTCTTCAAAACTTCTCCTTTACCACCTTCATTTTCATTTTGGCCGTTCGCATTTCTTCCTACGGGGTTTTCACTCGAATTGACCTCTTGCAGGACTTCCTCTATGTCTTTTGCAGTATGTTCATCTCCCCATCCTGATGGTTGACCAAGAGGACCTACAGTAGGGTCGCCTAGCTTATATCGTTGCTCCAGCGTAAGATCCTTGACAGTCTTGCTCATTTCTGCATGCAAGATACCTTGGTCACAACAAGAATATTCATCAGCCTTAATAATCTCAACTTTAGAATCAAGCCATAACATCAATTCTCTATGCAACGTAAATGGGCTGCAGCCTTATGGAGCCAATCGCGGCCCAACAAAGCATTAAAAGTAGGAATTATGTCTATTACGAAGAAAACAGTTTCCTTTCCCTGGCGACCCACCTCTAGGTGCACAGAGAAGACCCCTAAACATTCAGATTTCCTACCATTAAAACCACTCACGGCAACATTGGTTTTAACCAAGTCGTGAGGTTTGTATCCAAGCATTCTGAACCTGGACAGCGGAAGCACGTTTATCGTTGCTCCATTGTCTACAAGGACCCAACTCACCACGGTACCATCAAAGGTAGCGGTGATGTACAAAGAATGCATGTGTTGCTTCATGCTATCAGATGGTTTCTTCAACCAGTGAAGTGGAAAACCCGTCGGATAAACTGGTGAACAAGGAAGAGGTATCTTACCTCTCATAGTTTCCACTTTCTGATTATTGGAGAAGTCTACTGGCAAGGTAAGAGCGTTATGCTTCTGTATTTAGCCCGACAAAAATGATGAGTTTTCACCTTTGCACTCCCAGCAACGGTGATTATACAAGATCACTATTCGCCTTCCCAGCAGAAGGATGAATATGAGCTTTGATACCCATAGCCTTCTACGACCCATATAGTTATTGAAAATCAAGGATTTTTCAATAACCATCATACAGAGCGAAGTACATAAAGTACTTAGTTCTATGTACTCTCCCTCAACAGATCACAATTGGCCTCTTTTCACCATCAGCATCACTTGGGATCTCACTCCGAAGAGGGGTGTAATCAAAACTCGAGCCAGGGCCTTCCGTTTGGTCCGTAGACTCGATATGCTCTGTCTCAGCTTTCGATTCCTTCATATACACTTTGGCAGATAAGGTGGCCCCTGAGGGGCCTTTTAGCGACGTGACTTAGACGTCTATCCCTTCTCTTACGAGCCCTTGGTGCAAAAACGTTTTGCCAATAGCTCTCTGCCAATGTTTCGAGGGGTTAACCACTTTGATTACCCTTGATTTCTTAGAACCAGGGAAAGATTAACACACATCGACAAAGTCTCCAGCGAACGGATCGTATCCTACTACTGTCTGCGTTGGTACCTGTTGCCTTTTTGGATAATTGTTAGTTTCATAAGTACCTGTAGTTGCATAGTGAGCAGGTTTGATCACGATCTCCCCATTTGACGACAAGTCTACAAGCTTGAGGAAATAGTTGACACAGCACGGGGTGCAGAGTTGGGTAATCAGGATTTTGTTATGAGCTATTAGCTTGCATTTCTGACAAAGCATCCTCTCATCTAGAAACTAGGCTATTGGTGGTCTCGTTCGAAGTGCCTGGATGTCTACCTTAGACGTTCCATTCCTTGGCTTAACCCCCTTCTCCTGTGATCTTTCCAACTGCTGAGTTCTGTTAGGGATGTCCCCTTCTGCAGCTTCGGGGCGCTTCTCGCCGGTATAACCGGTTTTCTCCTGTCCTAACTTTGCCCCTTGTTGGACGGACGGGTCATTAAATTCCAGATGTCGTTTGGGGCGCTCCAAAGCACGGAGCTGTTGCTCAAGTGCTCTTCCTCCTCGGATAGCTGGCCTGCGCTCCACGCTTGGAGGGCTCCTGAACCCCCTCTGCAAGTTATTAAAGGCACTTCACAAACTAGGGGAAACTATCCCCATTGCCAATTCCTCAAGTGGAGTCAAGTCATTGCAGGCATCCCCCTGATTGTTTTGCAGATACTTTCTAAAAGTGTTGCACCTATCAATGGTGTGCGTGTCGTCCATATGCCAACAACAGAGGTTGGACGCCACTTCCTTGACTGGGCAGGTGACTACACCTTTGTCGGCTAAGCGGCGGAAAAGGGCATTTTCTATCATGGTCTCCCCGGGGATCTTTACATCCTGTAGGAAAAAATCAGTATTAGTCTCAAAAAATTGATGTCTACATCAGAAACATCAAACATATGAATGGCGATTTCATCGTCAAAAGGCTTGTCATCTACCATAGTGACTTCGTCTACTTCAGGGAAGCATAATTCTTTGGACTCTATGAGGTCTTGAATTATGTTCATAAACGATAAACAATCCCTGGTCGTATGTGTGAACGAACCATGCCACTTGCAATAATTCCTAGTTTTCTCTCTCTCCGTCTGAGGGGCCCTGTGACCCGGTTTTAGCTTAATCTGTTTTCGTTGGAAAAGCCAGTCGAAAATTGCATCTCCTTTGTCTACGTCGAATGACTACTTTCTTTCTTCGTCAGATTTCTGAGATGCTTTTGCTTTTGAATTTTTCCTAGTTAATGGTTCGCAAATCGTTGCTTCGCCTTTCACGAACTCGACCATGTCTACTTCAACGGTTTCCAACTGATATGCGTGCTTAGACTGGGCTTCTTCCATCAATAACTGATGATATTCAGTCACCCTCCTGGCCAAGTCATAAAGATCGTTGAACCTTTCCCCTTGTAGCTTCTTCTTGAAAGGCATAGACAACGCATTTAACGCGATCAGCAACTGGTTCCTTTCAGGAATTGCAGGTCTACAACGTCGCAGCGCTTTTCGCAAGCGCATAAGGAACTGTCCTGGGTGTTCCCCGGCGGCCTGTCTAAGCCGCATCACCTCGAAGATCGACATGGGTGTGTCTAGTCGAGCAAATGCTTTCATGAAGAAAGTCTGCATTTCCGCCCATGATGTTATTGACTAGGGAGGCAAACTCGCATACCATGTGAAAGCATCTCCTGTGAGTGAATTCGGGAATAATTTCAGCTTCCAAAATTCATTGGCTGCAGCATCTCCGGCTTGATGGGTGAACCGGGCTATATGTTCTATAGGCGTCATCTCATCTTCCCCTGAAAAACGGGTGAAGTCGGGTACCCGGTATCCCTTAGGCAGGGGGAAGTCTCTGTCGATGTAGGCAGGGTATGGACTCCTGTACAAACAAGGATCGTCCTGCCTGACAGTTCCCGGCACCATTTGTTCCAAGACTTGAGCGACTGCCTCCCTCAAATTTTGTGGGGGTAAACTACCAAACTGCTCTCGCGCGTGGTCTTGGTTCCATCTCTCCGGGGGATGAGGCATTCTCCCGGCGACTCGAGATGGCTGCGGGTTTATAGAAGCATTCGTGTAGAAGCCTTTTGCCTGAGGTAGGCCTCCCATAATCGGAGCTTCCCCTGACGATATCTCCTCTACAGGTTCTTTACCAGGTCGGCGAGGGGGTACGTAATTTGCATATCTATTTGTTTCACCCTGCGCGTCACCGTCATCATCTACCGGGTTTACTGCATGCACAGCGTTTGACCTCCCAGATGTGGGAGATCGGGAGGAAGTAGGCCTCGAGGGGGACATCCTGTCCCTATTGCTAGCCTCCGTAGCGCGCTGATTAGCACCGCTCCAGGGCTCATCCTCTTGGAACGACACATTGCGCCTCTCTGTGCGTCGAGCATTTCCCATAAAAGAATTCTTCCTGTCTACGGGGGCGTTTGACTTTGCTGTGGCGTTTGGCCTATTTAAAGCGCCGAGTTACTCCAGAATCTGAGTTATATTATCTTGTAATCCAGTGATATGTCTGTCTACCAGGTTATCCAGCAATCCAGTGATATGTCTGTCTACCATTTACGTCTCTTGCTATAAACTAACCGTCTCCATCTAATGGAGGTGGAGGGTCGTGATTAGTTCCACTCTTGGTATTCTTTGCCATTTGTGAACTCTAAACTTTCTCGTTCTCCCGCTGTGGTCGCCAAAAACATGTTCGCGTCGGAACTGATTACGTCGGAAATATTTGGCAATAATACTCACAGGGTTTTTAGATGTGGTCGCCAGTAAGTAAAAGAAATGAATCGAGTTAATCAAATGAAGTCTTACAATAAGATTAAAATGCTTACAGCCATGAAAAACAAAGTAAGGACAGTGGTGCAACGTTGTAGACAACGTCGTAGACTTGCTGCTAGGTGTTGCAGACTAAGAGGATAGTGAGGCAACGCCGTAGACTTGCTGCGGGGCACTATAGACTGGTGAATTTGGACGATGGAGACGTCGTAGACTTGACGCTATGCGCTGTGGACTTGTGAATCTTGGCGGTGACGTCGTAGACTTCATAACAGGGCTCTGTAGACTTGCGATCCTGGATAGCGGAGACTGGTTGCTGGGGCTTGGTGAACAGAGTGTGGTCGAAGGTAGTGGCGGATGTGGATAACAAGGCTACGGTTGCTCACCCTGGTGGCGGAACGAAGGCGGAATTGGCTGTCGGGACTATGGTAGCTCGTCCTGGCGGTGGAATGCTGGCGGAGATTAGCTGTCGGAACTACGGTTGCTCGTCCCGACGGTGGAGTGCTGGCGGAGTTTGGTTACCGGAGCTACGGTTGCTCACTCTGGTGGTGGAGGCGAAGACCAATTGCGAGTTTGCCCAGGCCGGGGATTCTACCTAACTAAAATCTAAGGAGTGACGGGCAATGCAAAGCTTCTGTTTGGCTGATTGATCGTGAGTTTTTCAAGGAAGATCTCATTCCTTTTATATTCGGTCTTATGGGTCTGTCACATTCTCCGAAGTTCCTCCCAATCTAAACTACCTCCCGTGGATCTCGGAGTCAACAAGTCGTCTTTTAAGACGTGCGACCTATGCAGTGGGCTGTAGACTCCGCGGATCTCGGAGTCAATAAACCATCTTTTAAGACGTACGACCTGTGCAGACGTGGACTGTAGACTTCGTGCGAACACCACACCCTTTCTCATTCTTTACATTCCTCTCGTGGCCTTTGAATCGTCAGAGAGTAGGCCCAAAATAGCTTATTATGTCAACAACGTAGGCCCAAGATAGCTTATTTTGTCCACAGTAATGGCATCTTTTAAATTTGAACAAATAATATTCATAAGTTATTGTTAAAAACACCGAGTTCATGGTATTTATTCGTATATTTTTAAAAAATGAAACTCAATATTTGTAACTTACGAGACATGAAAACTCTCTTAAATTCTTATGTTCCGTAATCGAGTTTCTTTAACTTATAAAAAGAAAACAAAACCCTTCGACTTACCCACCCACTAAGTCCATTCCCATGACGTCCTCGTTGTGTTGGGTCGGATTAATCCTATTCCCCTGATTTCCCCGCCCACATTTTCAATGCCTGCCTGCCTTAGTTTCGTTCAAGGGATTTGGAATCATTTTTTTAATATTTATGTTTAGAAGAATTTTAAGCTTTTTGTGAGAATAAAAAATAAGCCTTGTTAGAATGAATAGTGTTTTCTTTGTTATTTTTTTAAATCCTGCTCATTGGACTATTCTCATGAAAAAAATAAGAAAGAGTTCTTAAAAGATATACGCGACCTTAAAAAGACATTTTGCTAAATAAAAACATTACACAACATCATCTCACGATTTAGTTGCTCGCCAAAACTTCCTCTAAACTATATGGGATTGATATTATTAGAGTTATGGCTTGGGCTCCGCCTAAAAAAAATAAAGAATTAATATATAAGTTCTAATAGTATTGAGTTTTTTTTTATTATTGTACATAATAATTTTACTTTTTATGTTACAGCAATAGTGATATATTATTAAAGGTTTGGAAATATTTTTTCGGGTAGATGTACTCGACCAAGAGTTAAAAAAAAAAGCACGTGCATAAAATCTCGTCCATCATTTTAAATGGCCATTTAATTCTTCCTATTTCCATCATGTTCTAACATGGTTCATTTTTCCTTCCTTAGCCATTATTTCCTGCCAAACATGGAGTTTGTTCGACATCGTTATGTTCTCCGCCTTTCTCTTCTTCTTTTCTCTAAATGGCATACTCGGAGCACCCCAAGTCCCTTTCTACTTCATACTTGGCGACTCCCTCGCCGACAGCAACAACGACAACCAACCTTGCCTGCCTCACGAAGGCCATTTCATAAGCTCTTTTCCTTGCAAGTAGGGCGGTCGAATCTCCCTTAACAATGAGTTGCTCCACCATTTTTCCAATCAGGACGCGATCTTAAGGAGGCAGGATGGGTTGAAAATGAAATATATAGTAGATTATGTTTTCACTTAACAATTCGAGCTTGTAAGACAGTTAGTGTCGATCAGTGGTATCAGAGCCACTGATTGAGGCATAATTAAGATTTATCAATTAATATGCGGATACCAAAATGTAAACTGTTTGTGCGATAATGTAGATGATCTTATTAGTAAAGATTTAGTTCTTCCAACAGCAGCTGAGTCGCTTCCTTTCGCATTAACAACAAGAAGAAAACAGGAGCTACATCTGACGGTTGAATTGCACCGGAGATAACTACGGGACTCACCTCATCCACTCCCTGTCTATCCCATTCTCTCCCCTCCAACAACCTGCCAATTCCCTTCTATTTCTTCCGTACCCCAATGGTAAACGCACAGCCCCTATATGTTTGTTATTTATTTACATCATTTGCTATTATACCTTTCCTTTCCTATTCACACTTCAATTCCATCCTTCCTCTCCATCAGATACTCTTCTTGGCTTGAGCTGCAGTTATCAGCTACTCTTCCTGGGTCGGATGCGGCTTGGACTGCAATGAGCTGTAGTTCGGCCCCCTCCATACTGGACTGCAAGCCACCACAACCCTATTTCCATCGACTTCGGCTTCCCTTTGGTCCGAAACACCCTTGTCGTCAACGTGCCAAAATGATTTCTTCCTCAATCCGCTGACTTACTCCTTAAGTGTCTTCCTTTCGACTGCTGCCAGTACTTAAAACTTGGTCGAGTGTCCGAATTCTCTTATGGTGCTAGAAATTCCTTCGCTCAAATGGTCCAATAGTCCTTTCCCTATTCAAAGCCTATTCTCATACTCCCACATACGGACTCTAAGTGGGCCCAAAATTGGATCGACATGTTAGCACAACTTTGGAATTACAATCGACAACGCCAATCGAGCATAGGTGGTCATATTCTATTTCCAATTTTGTTTGGTTTGGTCTTTTCTACAGAGGACCATGTCGAAATAGCACTCGTGCATTTGCGTGCTGATAAATCAACAGGGAAGTACATATGGATTTTGAAGACTTGTCAAGTAGGCTAGGAGAAGTCTGACTGGTTCTTCGGGGATCGATTTCAATCCTGCCAATGCGAACTTCAACACAGTATGGATCGGTGATTTTGTAGTGAAATGTACTTGCAAGGGGGGTAAGCCTTTTCAATCGAGGACATTTGTTCGCGTCGAAACGGATCACGTCGGAAATATTTGGCAATAATACTCACAGGGTTTTTAGATGTGGTCGCTAGTAAGTAAAAGAAATAGATTGAGTTAATCAAATGAAGTCTTACAATAACAATAAAATGCTTACAGCCATGAAAAATAAAGTAAGGACGATGGTGCAACGTTGTAGACTTGCTGCTGGATGCTGCAGACTTGTGAATTTGGACGGTGGTGTCGTAGACTTGCTGCTGGGCACTACAGGCTCGTGTATCTGGACGGTAGTAGCGTCGTAGACTTGCTGCGGGGAGCTGTGGACTTGTGAATTTGGACGGCGACGTCATAGACTTGATGGCGTGGCGCTGTAGACTTGAGAACTTGGACGGTGGAAAACGATCGCTGGGGCTTGGTGGGCGGAGTGTGGTCGAAGGTAGTGGCGGTTGTGGATACCAAGGTTACAGTTGCTCACCCTGGTAGCGGAACGAAGGCGAAATTATTTGCCGGAACTACGGTGGCTCGTCCCGACGGTGGAATGATGGCGGAAATTGGCTACCAGAGCTACGGCTGCTCACTCTAGTGGTGGGATTGAAGACCAATGAAACCTCAAGAGTTTCGCCCAGGTCGGAGAATCCTAACAACTACGGGGTGACGAGCAAATAAAGCTTCTGTTGGCTGAATTGATCCTGATCTTTCCTCAGGAAGATCTTCTCCCTTTTATACCAAATCTTTGATATGCTTAGGATGTATGCCACGATCTTATAATATTTTGACAGGTCGTGGCCCTCTCAATCAACTCTCTAGAATCTTGATAACAACCTGATCCTGGTAGACGTGGCTCTTATCAACCCCGTCGAATTAACAACTTCTCTTTCTTATATTCAATTAAAAAATTAGAGTCGTATCCCCAGATTTTCTCCGAAGATCTTTTCAAATCATGGGAACGTGGCCCCGTAATCCTTTTTCCCAAAATCTCGGAGTCAATATCTTTTATGATCCTCGAAGACTCTGACCCCGACAGTCCTTTGTAGACTTAGCACTTCCCTGGCGGGCTCACATAACGGTGGGCTTGTAAACACTCTACAAGACTCCTGGACTTATGGGCTTTATAAAATGAGCCCAAAATTTATGTCACGGCCTTAGTAGACTTGATATGGGTCGGTGAAATGGGTTTGTGGGTTTCTCATAAAATGGCCTGAATTTATTGGCTCCTCATAATCAGGCCCGAGATTTTGCCATGCCAACATAAGCCCCCCTCTTAGGGTGAGACGATCTTAGCTGAGAGTCTTACTCAGCAATGTGAAGTCGTTTGGATTATGGACAAAGAAACTTAAAAATAAAAGAATACATTAGGGATTCGAGACCTAACACCAAATGCATGATCCCATGGTATGTGTCAAACTCTATATGCTCGTGCGGGTTGGAACTCCATGTCAGTGTACGCGATTTTTTAAGACTGTGAGCCCATGTGATTCGCCAGTTTTGCGGGAATTAAAAGTACTTGTTTTGTTGGGCGAGACGTTGTCGTATGTCGTGTTGTAAACCGCCCAGATCAAAGGGCAAATGACACCATAATAACGGGTTGGCCACTATTGTTTCTCTAGGCGCCCACGGTTTATGTTCGGGAAAGTTCGAGGTCATTCTCTACGATGTTAACCTTTGTTTGGAAAGTATGAAAAGTATGAATTGTAATTTCATTCTTCAATGGTTGGACGTCGATTTTGGCATAACTTGTTCTACCACTTGTATCCCAACATCTTTGAGGGTCGGCGGACTAAACTGCTCAACTCTATCAACCTCTGGCAATGGGTTTGTTATGACATCTACATCAATAGGAGATTTGTTATGGGCACGTGCTACTCTACGGGGGTTTTTAGTACGAACAAATAATCTATTACGGGAGGTTCGGGAATGGGGACATATCCCTCGACGGAAGGTTTCGTATAAAAACTCTCTCTTCGTCGATATGAATGAGCATTGTTAGAGTAATTATTCGCATACTCATTTATTTTGTAGCCCTCATCTATGAAGTTTTCGACTTTTGCCGGGACGAAAGAGCCAGGCTGCCTGAGTCTATTGGCTCTAGTAGTATACTCGTCCCAGTCTACTTCGTCGTTTTCGTAGACATGATTAGGACTGATCATTCTCGTAGACTCGTCACGAGTCCTTTCCCAGTCTATGTATTTAGAATATGAATTTTCGTAGGGATACATGTCTTTTCTATGGACATCTAGTACAAATTGTTTCACCAATGATTTCGCTCTGTAGACATAGTCATCTACATGGGTTCTCGCATATAAACTTTCTCTACGGGGCTGCTCCAGTATATTATGACCAGGCGGCTTGGAAGAAGGTCCAGCGGGAGACACTTTCTCACCATAGACATCCGCGTCGCCCTGAGTGGTATTTTCCCATATATCATCCTCTTGGAATGACACAACACGTTTCTCTGTGCGTCGAGCATCTCCCATAAAAGAATTTTCTCTATCTATAAGGTTATTTAGCTTTGCGGCGGCGCTTGGCCTGTCTAAGGCACTAATTTGCTCTAGTAGCTGAGCTATATTGTCTTGTAGCCCGGTGATACGCCTGTCCACCAAGTTCTTCATATCATTGAATTCTTTATGGAACTCAAGCCTAGATATGAACTCAGAAGGAGTATGTGCCCCAAAAGAGGGTTGAGTTGCAGCCACTTGGCTTCCTAGAGCCGTGGTCTCCTCATTTGCGTCTCCTGCTATAAACTGAATGTCTCCATCTAATGAAGGTGGGGGGTAGCGATTAACCCCACTCCTGGTATTCTTTGCCATCTGTGGGCTTTAAACTTTCTCGTCTCTCACTGTGGTCGCCAAAAACGTGTTTGCGTCGAAACGGATCACATCGAAAATATTTGGCAATAATACTCATAGGGTTTTTAGATGTGGTCGCCAGTAAGTAAAAGAAATAGATTAAGTTAATCAAATGAAGTCTTACAATAAGAAAAAAAAATGCTTACAGCCATGAAAAATAAAGTAAGGACGATGGTGCGACGTTGTAGACTTGCTGCTGCACGCTGCAGACTTGTGAATTTGGACGGTGGTGTCGTAGACTTGCTGCTGGGCGCTACAGGCTTGTGTATCTGGACGGTAGTAGCGTCGTAGACTTGTTACCGGGCGTTGTGGACCTGTGAATTTGGACGGCGACGTCGTAGACTTGATGACGTGGCGCTGTAGACTTGCGAACTTGGACGGTGGAAAACGATCACTGGGGCTTGGTTGGTAGGCGGAGTGTGGTCGAAGGTAGTGGCGGTTGTGGATACCAAGGTTACAGTTGCTCACCCTGGTGGCTGAACGAAGGCGGAATTGTTTGCCGGGACTACGGTGGTTCGTCCCGATGGTGGAATGCTGGCGGAAATTGGGTACCAGAGCTACGGCTGCTCACTCTGGTGGTGAACGTAAAGACCAATGAACCCTCGCGAGTTCGCCCAGGTCGAGGAATCCTGACAACTACGGGGTGACGAGCAAATAGAGCTTCTGTTGGCTGAATTGATCGCGATCTTTCCTCAGGAAGATCTTCTCCCTTTTATACCAAATCTTTGATATACTTAGGATGTATGCCATGTTCTTACGATATTTTGACAGGTCGTGGCCCTCTCAATCAACTCCCTAGAATCTTGGTAACAACCTGATCCTGGTAGACGTGGCTCTTATCCACGCCGTAGAATTAACAACTTCTCTTTCTTATATTAAATTAAAAAATTAGAGTCGTATTTCCATATTTTCTCCAGCTGAAGATTTTTCAAATCATGGAACGTGGCCCCGTAATCCTTTTTCCAAAATATCGGAATCAAGATATTTTCTGATCCTCGTAGACTCTGACCCCGACAGTCCTTTGTAGACTTAGTACTTCCTTGGCGGGCTCACATAACGGTGGGCTTGTAAACACTCTTAAAGACCCCTGGACTTATGGACTTTATAAAATGAGTCCAAAATTTATGTCACGATCTTGGTAGACTTGATATGAGTCGACGAAATGAATTTGTGAGTTTCTCATAAAATGACCTGAATTTATGGGCTCCTCGTAATCAGACCCGATATTTTGCCATGCCAACAACATTATAAAATGCTCTTCTACATGGCCATTTTGGACGCAGGCACTACTGTTGCGGAGTCATTCAACATTCGATTATTCTCCGAGTTCAATGACCCGAAACTTTCTGCTATAAATACTAACAACTACAACAACAATTGGCTCACCGTAACAAAAGAGGCGTCGCCAAAGAATCGTGAATCTTCGTGAGCGTCGCCACACGGTCGTCAAATCCTGACTAGAGTTAAGTCAGACAACGTATACATGCGCGTGGGATAGGTTTGAATATTTGAATAGTGGGGAGTGGATTCATAATGGTCACATGGGAGGGAGGGGGAATAGCAAATTATAGGAAGGCTATAAGCCTAAGGCTGTTTTTTGTTTTTTTTGGGTGGAAAGGGGGGACGTGTGATGCACGTTAGTGAATTTAAGTATTTCACATTAGTGCTCTGTTTGTTTTCGAAGAAAAAGAAAAGAAAGGGGTGAAAACCCTCCCTTGCCGAACAACGCCAGAAGCCTCTTTTCTCTTTGACGAAAAATTTCACCGAGTGTTGGAGGTTTTTCAGATTACGTTTTAAAAATTTGTCACTATACGAAGGTGTATTTTCAAAACGCATCGTCATGCGAATGCATAAAAACCTGTTTCCGTCTATTTACTTAAAAAACGTGTTTTGAAAATGTACTCCTCCTACGATAAAATTGTATTTTATAAAATACGATTGTATTTCGTAAATTTTATTTTAAAATTAACTATGTCTTCTTACAAAACTCTATTATTAAACCACACTCTTGTTCGATGACGTCCCTGACCTTCTCTCCCCGGAGATGCCATCGGGAGGCCGCCGCTCTTGTCTGATGGAAATGGAACAAACGAGACGAAGGGGCACGACAGTAATTTCCCGAGTGAGAAAGTCCGAGGTCAACCTATGTACGACGATTTGGGGACGGCCCCATCAGCTCAAGCCCCCACCCTCCCCCCGGGGAAGACACGCGCTTCGTGGAAGACACGCGCTATTCAAATTGTGGGAGACGAATGAAACAAAGGAAGAGTCGCCTACCCCCACCTTCCCCTTCCCTCGACGGAAACGACACGGCGCATCCCTTCCCCCCCAAATTCAACCCCACCATCATTTTGGCCCTCCTCCTCAACCAACCACAATTTTGTATTTATATGTACGTAATGTAATGTATTACATATAATTTTGCATATTACGGCTTCGACGAAGAACAACTCCCCCTGCCCCCGTCTCCTCTTTGTCACCAAGTAAAAAAGTTTCCTCTTTCTTTTTAATATACTTTTAACATACAATACCACCAGCGCTACGATCCACTCCCCCTCCCCCTCCCCCTCCCTCTTCTTCATCGTCGTCTTCCAATCTCGTCCCCCCACCCCTCTTCCCTCGTTTTCTCGCCGTGTCCGATCGTTTGCATCGCTCCCCCACCCACCTGCTGGATCTTTGACCCCGCCCAGGACGACCTTAATTTACCCCGGATAGATCCTCCTTCCCCCCTCCATCTCCGATTCCCAGGAAGAGTTTCCATCGAGGATCCTCTCCTTTTTTCTTCTACGGGGGCTCTTTCCCCTTCCCCCACCCCGGAGGGTGGGATTATCGAATCTGGTATTCATCCCCCCGCCCCTCCTCCTTTTCCTGATGAAGGATTGAATCTCGTCTTGTTTGTCGATGACTGTTGAGTGGAAAGTCTCGACCGTTTTTGGCCCCGGCCCCGGCTCCCTCTTATCATGATCCTGATGGGCAAGGGGGAATCGGGGGTCGTATGCCTTCCTGGCGAATCATTTGGATGCCTACTATCTAACTGATGATAGGCTTATAGGAGTGACGAGTACTTAACCTGTTGGGTCTGGTGCGTTGTTAGTGCGAGGGAGGGGGTGCTTGGGTAGGGGACAATTAAGGTCGTCTGTCCTCCTTTGAAGCTTTTGAAGGTCGTTGGGAATAATGTGTATCCTGATTTGTTCAGACTTTATCCGACAAGGTTCATTCTCCCACCCCCCCCCCCCCCCCCTCTTCTGTGGATCCGGGTGGTGGTTCTTTGGTGGTTGGGCCAACCAATCTGGGAATCTGATGCTACCTGAGAGATCTCGGTCAAACCATTTGCTACCATCCCCCTCTCTTATTTTTCTTGCTCGTGTTAGTCCTTGGGCCATAGTTGCCTTCTCTTAGTGGAAAACGTCCTCATCATGATTCCCTTTGTTGCCTACCTGATAAAATGATGGGGGAATTAAATAGGGAAGCCCTGTTTTACTACCTTGATCTTTACTCTCGCTTTCAGGAGTGCCTCCTGTCAGTGCATGAATTTGGGATATCGAAAATGTGTGTTCTGTATGGCAGTTATATTTTTGTTGACCCGTTTGTGCCAACTATGCCTTGATTTTTGTTGATTGATGTTACTGAATGTGGTAATTGATCTCTTGTTTTTCTTTGTCTTATGTATATTTTATTCAGGAACCTCTCTGAGCCGAGCGTGATTTTTTGAAGCGCAAGTCCCTGGTATTATTGGTCTGGTTGATACGAATTTCTTCGTGGCAACAACATAAGGGGAAGCCATGCACTAATTACTTTATCGGCAATGAAGGCTCCTAAAGGTTGGAAACTCAGCATGGGCGATGTCCCTATTCTGCCCAGTTCTCGTAATCGTCCTCCCCTGAAGAAACCCGTCTGGATATTAGTCTTGGTTTGCTTAGTGAGCATATTCTTGATATGTGCCTATGTCTATCCACCACAAGGCAGTGGGGCTTGTTATATGCTGTCTTCCAGAGGTTGTAAGGCTCTGTCCGATTGGCTTCCTCCTTCTGTGAGAGAATACTCCGATGAAGAAGTTGCATCTCGAGTTGTTATTAAGGATATTTTGAGCATTCCTCCCACTCAGTCAAAAAATCCTAAAATTGCCTTTATGTTCTTGAGTACCGGTTCACTGCCATTCGAGAAGCTGTGGGATAAGTTTTTCCAGGTCAGATGATCGCCTGCCTGTCACCCGTTCCTGTCTTCAATGTATGATCCTAGCATTACTGCAGCAAAATTACCTTATATTGATGTGCTTTTAGTAGTACCTTGCCTAGTGTTGGTATTGTTCTTGTACCTGTCGTGGGTCAATTTTCCTTCATGTGTTTTGAGAAAGCTTATCCAATCATAATGGAGATATTGTGCATTGGATTCTGGAGAAGTAGAGATCATTTCAAGTGGTCCGTCATAGGTAATCATGTAAGTTTAGCGGGCATTATTACTGACATTCACAGGGTAAAACATTAGACCCGCTGAGTACTCGGAGAGGCAGGCAATTGTCTATTTTATTTTCTGTAAAAAAACTATGAAAATGGGTAGTGAAGCTCTTCATTGTGGTAATGCTGCTTGAAAATTTTTGCTTTGGCAGGGCCACGAGGGAAGATTTGCAGTGTATGTACATGCTTCAAAAGAGAAACCAGTGCATGTGAGCCGATACTTCATTAACCGGGATATCCGTAGCGAACAGGTTGAGGGACCTGCTTTAGCTTTTCAACTGTTTGTGAAGTTATAAGTCGTTAAATATAGAAAGCAGTAATCTGAGAGAGACTCGCCTTTACTCCGCAATAAATAACTTACTTTAGGCGATGAAGTTTGCTTTTTCTTTGTCATCATTCTTGTCAAACCGTTCCAGTAAATCTACTCCCCCATTAAACAACAAGTTGTTTTTCTTTTAAAAAACAATGGGGTCACACTTATTGAATTCCAGGTCATCTGGGGGAAGATATCCATGGTTGATGCCGAGAGAAGATTACTTGCAGTTGCTCTAAAAGATCCAGATAATCAGCATTTTGTCTTACTATCTGACAGGTGATATGCTGTGGCCTTTTCCAAATACCCTCGAGGAAAATCGACCAGATTTTCCTCTGCTTTGTTTCACTTTCTTTAAAATAGTTAACCTTATTGTGACATTTCATTCTGACGGACTTTCCTTTGGAATGCTGCAGTTGTGTACCCTTGCATACATTCGACTATGTGTATGATTATCTAATCCATACAAATATCAGCTTTATCGACTGGTAAAGACTCGACTTGAATAAACAACCCTGGCTCGAGATAATTGATTTTTACTTCTTTCAACCCACTCGAATAATCTATTCTGTTGTTCCATTTTCAGCTTCAGTGATCCTGGCCCACATGGAAATGGGAGATATTCAGAGCGCATGCTACCTGAAGTTGAGAAGAAAGACTTCAGAAAGGGCGCCCAGGTATATTTCTGTTGAGTGTTGATATCTACCCAAAGTTTGAATTCGGCTTCACCTTCTTTCCCTGCCAAATGTCATCATCAATGGATTAAATTGAAGGCAAATTATTATATCTGAGAATTAACACTAGAGAAAATCAAATTTTGAATCTTCTGCAGTGGTTTACGATGAAACGGCAACATGCTTTGATTGTCTTGGCTGACAATCTATACTATTCAAAATTCCGGGACTACTGCAAGGTGAACTTCTGTTCTGTTGATTCTTTCATTCTTAATATTTAGTCACATATATTCTTGTGTGTTTGGTATAAGATACTTCTTCTTTACATTTCTTTCTTGGAAAATCTCTTCTTGTGTGATTGCAGCCAGGACTCGACGGTCGCAACTGCATAGCAGATGAACATTACTTGCCCACCTTTTTCAGTGTAAGAGAATCGTCTTTTAGGTTGAGTTCTGAAGTCGGCTCTGTTGTGAGTTTGTTCCTAAAATACTCTTACTGGCTGATCTCAGATGATTGATCCCGATGGAATCGCTACTTGGTCAGTAACTCATGTCGATTGGTCTGAGAGAAAGTGGCATCCAAAATCATACAGAGCAGAAGATGTAACATATGAGCTTTTGAAGAACATCACGGTACACCCGCATCTCTAATGTTGAGAACTTTCTTTGGCAGCTTTATTAAAATTTTGTCCTGTAACATCTGCTCAACTCTTCTTCTGTTTGTTCAGTCAATTGATATAAGCGTGCACGTGACCAGCGATGACAAGGTACATGGCGTTTATTTGAGAGGCCAATATCATTTTACTTATCATCAGGGATGTTGCTGGACTGATGAGCTGTTTCTCTTTCTTTTGGTCTGTTGCTGATCGAACAGCATGAGGAGCAAATAAGACCATGCTTATGGAATGGAGTTAGGCGGCCTTGCTACCTATTTGCCAGGAAGTTTTATCCCGAAACTCTGGACAATCTGCTGCATCTTTTCTCAAACTATACGGCATTCTGAATCAGATGGTTCGTCCACTCGGGTATTCTTTGAACGACCTGCCCGGTCGCCTCCGAAGCCACCCCCTTCCATACTATGGTGGTAGCGTAAACTGTAAATGGATCCGTGTGATCAAGTTTTATAGGTTTCCTGTACACAATTCTTTAGCCCACGGGCAGAACATTTAGAGAGCCGCCGGTGGGCTCTGTTTTAGAGTGGGAGGTTGACCACCATATGCTTAGTAAAGAATAGTGGGAAATCTGGGTATGGACGATGATCAGGGGGGTGGGGATCACGTCTTATTTGTTTTACACACAAACACAATCATTCCCATCTGTGGTTTAGTAGGAGGGAGTTGAAAGCCAAGACGGTGGGATGATCTGTTCAGTTCATTTTTGTTAAAAAGGGTTTTGGTAGTAATCTCTGATCCGCTGTATACATCAACTTTCCAGAGAGCTTACATAATCTATTTTCTTTGTAGTTTGACAAAAACTAATGTTAGTTACACTGTCAACAAATTAATGAATCATAATCCCCAAATGGGATGTCTCTAACCTAGCAAAATGGAGGACGGTTTTGTTACAAAGAACCCTTCATCCTAGGATGTTTGGCTATCCAAACATATCTGTGTAATTGTGGCTGTGGGAGTGGAGTCTAAGGAGTTTATGATACTGACAGATTCTCGTAGAACCCTTTCCAAACTCTAGCGCAGTTACAGAGAAAGTACACTATGTAAAGAGCTTGATTTATGCATGCCTATCCATTCTTTGGTAAGTAAAAAGTTGCAGAGATGAGAGAAAATGAGTAGTACCCAGTAGTAGCAGCAGCATATCCGGCCTAACCCAATTGTTAATCAAATTTCAATAGGGTCAAAGCCGAGCAGCTCCACTGTGCAACAAAGCATCTAAAATATTTTAGCTCCAGTCCAAATTGACATTGCGTAATGCAACAGAAGTAGAAACTACTAACTTTCAAAGCATCAATTCGTCCGATGAATCGCTCAAATCATGGAGGCTGATAGGCTTATTCTAGATGCTGGTGTGGGCCACCCTGCTTGAACTAGCACCTCACGCATGTCCTCAAGCTGGTTACTTTATACTGCATTGTCACCACAATTGCCAAGGTAGAATGATTTTTCCACTATATTTTCAGAGCAAAGCACATACAATGTGTGATACTTACTTCGCTTTCCACCCAGCTGTTCCTTCTGAAAAGATCGGACTCGGGCTGACTAAACATGTCAGGAATTGTTAAGAACTAAACGGTGTTTAAAGAATGTGGTCGTCAACTCTTTTAGAAATACAGTGATAAACAGAACAGAAAAAAGATTGCATTAACAAAAACACTTAAGTCTATTTCTGGAGAGCAAAATACAGTAAGACAACCAAGTAACCATTCGGGGTCTTTGAATGATTGTCTTTTTTTTTTTACAAAGACTACTATAGATATTCCTAAAGGTTGCCTCGATATTCTACCTTAAAACTAAGATAAAGGCAAATTGCCTGATGTCGTTGATGTGAGTTGTGTGTTAATCTTCTTGTATTGCCTTCTATTTATAGAGAACATTTATTCTATTTTGTGATATTCTACCTGCAAAATCTTATCTACAAGATTATCCACAAAGTTAGACTCTCCTCGAACTGATTTGTCGGGATTATGGAAATCGGAGAAGAACAAGGAATAAGAGAAGGGCTGATCGGAGAAGAATCACAGTCGAATCTCTTATTCAATCATCAAATGCTTGAAGAACACAAGCAAGAATGTACAGAGGAGCAAGAGGAAGATACAACAGAATTCAACAACCCACAACTACCACTACAACACTTCTTTAATAGTATGCCTTGTAACGAACTTCTGTAACTAACTATCTTTAACAATGAAACAGTATTTCTTCCTTCCACTTCTTTGCTTATTGCTCCAACTTCTTCTTTGCTTATTGCTCCAGCTTTGCTCCTCCTCTGTCCTCATAACAATTCAACCCCCTTAGAAATGAAGCTTGTCCTCAAGCTTAAGCACCCACTGTTACTCCCTCACCTGCAATTCATTCTTAATCTCCTTACCTTCCACGTACAAACTATCCACCACTATCTTAATTCCTGCATTGTCTTCATCATCTTCTATCCTCACCATCAATTCCTTCCCTTCTTCTGCACAGTTTAATGTTTTCCACCTCCCTTAAAAACAACTTGTTCTCAAGTTGTATCAAAATCGAATGATCGATATTTCTTCACCATTTCAGCATATGGTTCCCAAGTAGCATCCTGTTGTTCGCCATTAGACCATTGTACCAAAATATACACCATCCCCAAATCTCCTTCTTTTATCAACTTCCTATCCAAGATCTTTACTAGTTCAACTGTCAATTGCTGCTGTCCATCCACTTCAAGAACATAACACACAATAGGTAGCCCCCTTCATGTTTTTTGAGCAAAGACACATGGAAAACATAATGAATCTTCACATCTGCTGGTAACTGTAACTTAAATGCTACATTGCCAATCTTAGCAATCACTTGAAAAGGTCCAAAATATCGTGGAGCCAACTTTGCCAAAGACCTGTAAGCCATTGTTTTCTGTCTGTATGGTCACAATTTGACAAATGCAAAATAACCCACTTTAAATTCTTTATATGTTCTGCCCTTGTCAGCTTGGCTTTTCATTCGAACGTGAGCTCTGTTCAAATGGAATTTGAGCATCTTAAGACAGTCCTCTCTAGATCTCAAGGTTCTATCAACTGTCTCCACTTTACTATCTCCCAAAACATAAGGCAAATGAATAGAGGGAGGCTGACCATACACAATTTCATACGGTATCTTTTGAATAGTTGTATGAAATGTGGTATTATACCACCATTCCGCTAGAGGAATCCAATTTGCCCATTCATTTGGTCGTTCACCTGTCATACATCTCAAATAAGTCTCAAGACATTTATTAACCACCTCAGATTGGCCATCCATCTGAGGATGATAGCTTGATGACATCAAAAGATCAACTTGTTGTATCCGAAAGAGTTCTTTCCAAAAGGTGCTAACAAAGATACGATCTCTGTCAGAAATTATTGTTCTTGGCATGCCATGGAGTTGAAAAATCTGATCCAAGAAGAGCTGAGCCACGGTTACTTCCGTAAAAGGATGACTTAACAAGAAGAAGTGCGCATATATGCACAATCTGTCTACTAAGACCATTATAGTATCTTTCCCTCGAGATTTAAGTAGCCCTTCAATGAAATCCATTAAAACATTTGTCCAAACGATTTCAGATATAGGCAATGGTTGTAATCAACCAGGTTTCTTCTATAAAAGTGGTTTACATTGCTGACAGATGCTGCATCTTCTTATATAGTTCCTGACATCCCTTTTAAGCTTCTTCCAATAGAACAAAGCAATAATCTATTTTGTAGTTGCTTGCATACCCGAATGGCCCCCTGTGGGTGTATCATGTAATAGTGAAATGATCTTCTGTCGCAACAACTCATTACAGCCACAACCATCTTACCCTTCCGTCTCAATTCTCCTTGACTCCAAGAGTAATGTGGTTTTAGAATTCCATTCTGCAACTGCTCAATAAGATGTTTAAGATTGTCATCATTCTGCCAACTTTCCTGTATTTGCAGTTTAAGGTCTGTATTTATTTGAGACAAAATCAATGACAAAAACTCAGATCCTTGCATCCTAGAGAGTGCATCTGCTGCAGCATTTTCCTTACCCTTTTTATACACCGCTTCATAATAAGAACCAAGCAACTTGGGTAAACATTTGCTCTGAAAAACAGTGGTTATTTTCTATTCCAACAAGTACTTCAAACTGAAATGATCGGGTTTGATCACAAAGTGTCTCCCAGTAAGATATGGCTTCCATTTTTCTATGGCAAAGACCACTGCCATCGGCTCCTTTTCATATGTTGAACTCCCATGCATCTTCTGCGAAAAAGCTTTGCTGATATATGCAATTGGGTGACCATTTTGAGTTAAAACAGCTCCCATACCCGTGCCCGAAGCATCTGTTTCAATGTTAAATTCCTCAGCAAAATTTGGAAGAGCTAATACTGGGGCTGTACTCATGGCTTCTTTTAGCTTCTGAAAAGCTGTTATAGATATTCGTGATCCGACTTTCGGATGGCTATTTTCAAAGCATCATCCGAATGTTCATCTGGCGATCGAATAAACCCTTCGTCACAGAAGGGATCATCATCCCACTCACCGCACAGAAAACGTGTTAACATTTCGCTTGTTCACATGAAACTCGTTTCCGACTTTTATTGTGTTCGCCAAAAATGTGTTCGCGCCGAAAAGATCAGATTTGGGCCGACTAAACACGTCTGGAATTGTTAGTGACTAAACAGTGCTTAAAGAATGTGGTCGCCAAGTCTTTTAGAAATACAGTGGTAAACATAACAGAAAAAAGATTGCATTAACAAAAACACTTACTTCCATTTCTGTAGAGCAAAATACAGTAAGACAACCATGCAACCAATTATTGTCGTTTTTTTACAAGTGACTACTACAGAGATTACTAAAGATTGTCTAGAGATTCTACCATAAAACTAAGATAAAGACAAAGTGTCTCATGTTGTTGATGTGTGTTGTGTGTTTTTCTAGTCTTGCATTCTATTTATAGAGGACAGTTATTCTGGATCTTCAACTTCCACTAGGCAGTAATCTTATTATTCTTGATCTTCAACTTTTACTAACCTTTAATTTCCGCACGTTTTAATTGTGATCTTCTACCTGCAAAATATTATCTACAAGAGTATCCACTTCTCCCTGTTGACTGATTTATCTGAATCGACTGTGTTAGATTTTCTCCATCGATTGGACTTAGATTTTCTCCATCTGAGAGAATCCTCCATCAGATTTTCCCCATCGGGGAGAATCGTTCGTCGATTCTCTCCGTCGACTGGGGAAATCCTCATCGAGAGAGATTCCTCGAAACTTAGATTTTCTCCATCGAGAATCCTCCATCGAGACTGGATTAGATATTCTCCATCGAAGTGGAGAATCCTCCATCATAGTTAAATTTTTCAATCAACTAGGAGATCCTCCATCGACTGAGTTAGATTATCTCAGTAATTAGATTTTTTCCATCGAACTAAGTAGATTCTCTGAGTCGATTATCAACTAAATCAGATTTTGTCAGTCGACGATGAAATTTTTACAATAGACTAATTTGACAAATTAGATTTTTCTTAAACACCAGCTCAAAGCAACCCAAAGTCCAAGCAACACAGGATGCCCTTAAGCCGTATTCATTAACAGCAAAGAGAATCAAGGCATGGAGCAAAGCAGAGTCGAATTCTATATAACCAGGATCTGAACTAGAACCTCAAAATAAGTGCAATAACCAAATAGTATAAAATAGAAAAGTAACTTTGTCTGTGCATGCTCCTGGATGAGGCAAGTTCAGTATAATGTCATGCTTTCAAAATAATTTCAAATGAGCATCCACCTTATTATTTTTTTGCATACTGATAACTGTAGATACTTAAATGAGCACTTAGGGATGAATTGATTGTGTGGAATCATGTCCATTGGCTTGAATTCTTGGCCAAAACTCCAAAACTTGGAAATGAGCCACATGAATGAGCTCTGCTATTGTTTACTTGGCCGACTCGGATAGTAAAAGACCACCATTCAAAATCATATCGAAAGGTTTGTTGTGGGGTCTAATTTTCCTTTTTCACCTCCCTGCTTGAACACAGTGAGACAACCAAGGAATATAAGGTGTTAAAGTCTTGAATTTGAGATCCTTTTCAGTATTTTAGTTCTTGCATTCCATCTTCCACTTCCAAATCTCTAGCAGAAGACTCCAATTTCTCAGCCAACGTCATGAATGTAACAGCTGCATGAATGCTGGAAGTATAATCCTCAGAGTGCTTACTTTCTTCTGGCAAGGAGTTGTTGTCAATACAAAATCTAGGACTGGGATGAATGCAGCCATTTTCATCAAGGACAGTACAAGCTGCCTTGATATTTTCTAGCTCACATAGTTGCAAGAGGAAATTGTGAAGCACTTATGCTGATTGTGCAAGCTGTCCGGATGATAGAAAGAACACATGTAGGCGTCGCAGAAGCAAAAGGTAGCATCTAGATCAAGCACAAAAGCTGAATTTCGTGCCTTTACTGATGGTGTTGCAGAAGTAACATGGATGGAGAGTCTCCTGAAGGAACTCAAGGTTCATGGTAAGCGGTCACCGGTAATATACTGTGGTAACTTGAGGACACTTCAGCTTGCAGCCAATCCAATCCTCCATGCTCGCACAAAGCATGAGGAAACAAACTATCACTTTGTTCGAGACATGGTGATGAGTGGGAATTAAGCATTGTTCACGTCGGTTCAGATGAAAAATTAGTTGATTCCCTGACTAAAGTGATATCATTATCTAAGTTTCCTGATTGCTGGAACAAGTTTACAGTCGGGTATAGACCGTTCGGCTTGAGGGGAAGTGATGAAGCAAGAGATGATGGAAATGGTTATGGACGGGATCAAGAAGAAAGAAAGTCCCATAGGTGACAACCTAAGACCAAGAAGAGTTCAAGCAAAGTCAGGTCTCACTAAGAGACACTTAGAGCCACGCTAATACTATTAGACGGCGTAATTAGTTAAGGATTTTCTGGTATTCTGTGCAGTATATTTCATGTCCCCAAGTTCCACATTAGCTAGAAAATACCTCCTAAACTTGCATATATACTCAATGGATCAATCTTTCTATTGCCAATTGGTTTTATAGTCGACCATATTTGACTTGCTGAACTTGGGAGTGGACCGACCCGAGATTTTCCACATGTGGGTATAAGTTGTTGTAATGTGGAATGATTCTTTTGGGATTTGGCAATCGGAGAAGAACGAGAATGGAAGAAGGGCTGATTGGAAGGAAGTCAGCCGAGTCTTTTCATTCAACCGAAGCTTGCAGAGCACAAGCAATTACATAACAAGGAAGAAGACTTTTTAACAGAATTCTACAACCCACACTAGTCTACTCAACTCCTCTTATAGCTAATACAATGTAACTACTTTGTAACTAACTCTACAACTCAATGAAGCAGTACACTATTTGTTCTCTTTCTGCTTCTCTGCACGCATTGCACAGCTCCCCTGCATTCAGCCTCAGTTCCTCCTCTGTAACAGCTGCAGTTCAACTCTTCTTATTTCTTCACATCAACTCCTTCCTTCTGTCACATATCAATCCATCCCCCTTAAAATAAAGCTTGTCCCCAAGCTTCTAAGCATATCCTCCATTTCCTTCCCATAATTCCTGCAATCTCACCATCTCACGTGCACATCCCTCCCTTATCACTCTGCTCAGTGCAGTGCGCTCCCACCCCCTTAAAAGAACAACTTGTCCTCAAGTTGAACTAAAATCAAACGTGGGATACTTCTTCACTAATTCAGAATACAACTCCCAAGTAGCATCCTGGGGCTCTCCATTCGTCCACTGCACTAAAAGATAAACCACTCCCACGTTTCCTTCCCGAACTAACTTCCTGTCCAGTATCTTAGCTGGTTCAGCTGTCAACAAATGCTGACCATCCACTTCAGGAACAGAACACACAATAGGTGGTGGGCCTTCGTTTTTTCGGAGCAAAGAGACATGGAACACAGGATGTACTTTGACATCTGCAGGCAGTTGCAGCCTATACGCAACAGGACCAATTCTTGCAGCCACTGGAAAGGGACCAAAATAGCGAGGAGCTAACTTGGCAGAGGACCTATAGGCCATCGTTTTCAGCCGATACGGCTGCAGTTTAACATAAACGAGATCGCCTACTGCAAAAGCTTTATCTGCCCTATGTTTATTCGCCTGCACTTTCATACGATCCTGTGCTCGTAATAAGTGCAAACGAAGCATCTGTAAGTAGTCTTCCCGAGCCTTCAATGTGCGGTCTACCGTCGCAACCTTGCAATCTCCCAAAACATATGGTAAATGAACAGAAGGAGGTTGACCATGTACAACCTCATAAGGTGTTTTCTGGATTGCGGTATGAAATGTGGTGTTGTACCACCATTCAGCCAAGGGAATCCAATTCGCCCACTCCTATGGTTTCTCGCCTGTCATGCAACGTAAGTAAGTCTCAAGGCATTATTAACTACCTTGGATTGACCATCTGTCTGAGGATGGTAGCTGGATGACATCAAGAGATCCATCTGCTGCAACCGAAACAACTCCTTCCAGAAGGTACTCACGAAAATACGATCTCTGTCCGATACTATGGTTCTTGGCATCCCATGAAGTCGAAATATCTAATCCAAGAACAATTGAGCAATAGTCACAGCAGTAAAAGGGTGGCTGAGCAAAAGAAAATGGGCATATTTACTCAGTTTGTCCACTATAACCAAGATAGTATCCTTCCCTCTTGATTTTGGTAAGCCTTCGATAAAATCCATCGACACATCTGTCCACACCGTGTCAGGAATAGGCAAGGGTTGAAGAAGGCCATATTTCTTTGTCAACACTGGCTTACATTGCTGGCAAACTGAGCAATTCCTGACATAATTCCGAATATCTCTTTTTAACTTCTTCCAATAAAACAAGGCAGAAATTCGCTTGGTAGTAGCCTGCATACCCGAATGTCCCCCTGTAAGTGTATCATGTAGTAAAGAAATGATCTTCTGTCTCAACCCTTCATCACAACCAACCACTAGTTTCCCTTTTCGATGCAATTCACCCTGGTGCCAATTATAATGAGACCAAATAAGACCACTCTGTAATTGTTGAATCAGAATTTGCAACTGAGCATCCTTCTGCCAACTTTCTGCAATTTGCGATTGAAGGTCTGTGTTAAGTTGTGATAAAACTAAGGACATGAACTCAGCACCTTGAATTCTAGATAGAGCATCCGCAGCTGCATTTTCCTTTCCTCTTTTATACACCACTTCATAATCCAGGCCAAGCAGCTTAGGTAGACATTTGCTTTGAAAAGCAGTAGTTATTTTCTGCTCTAATAAGTACTTCAAACTAAAATGATCAGTCTTGGTCACAAAATGCCTCCCCGTAAGATATGGCTTCCACTTTTCAATCGCAAAGATCACAGCCATCAACTCTTTCTCATAAGTAGAACTGCCTTGCATCTTAGTGGAGATGGCTTTACTAATATAAGCAATTGGGTGACCTTTTTGTGTCAACACAGCCCCCATACCTGTCCCGAAGCATCTGTTTCAATCACAAACTCCTCAGCAAAGTCAGGCAGTGCTAGGACCGGTGTTGTGCTCAAAGCTAGCTTAAGTTTGTGAGATGCTGTGGCAGCAGCTTCATCCCAGCAAAATGCATTTTTCTTCAACAAATTGGTCAGTGGCTTACTAATTAGACCATATCCTCGGATAAATTTTCTGTAGTACCCTGTTAAACGCAAGAACCCCCTTAACTCCTTCACAGTCATGGGTTCGGGCCAATTAGCCATTGCCTGGATTTTGTGAGGATCTGTCTGTACCCCCTTTTTAGAAATCACATGCCCCAAATACTCCACCTCTGATGTGCCAAAAACATTTGGACATCTTTGCATATAGTGTGTGTTGTCTCAAGATACTTAAGACAATTCTGACATGACACACATGGTCCTTCAAGGTCTTACTATGGATCAAAATGTCATCAAAAAAGACTAACACAAACTTTCTGAGGTATGGTCTGAAAATGGAGTTCATGAGATGCTGAAACGACGAAGGAGCGTTAGTTAAGCCAAATGGCATCACCAAAAATTCATAGTGGCCTTCATGAGTGCGAAAAGCAGTTTTTGGGATATCATTTGGAGCCATTCTGATTTTCCAATAACCAGGCCGCAAATCAATCTTCGAAAATAGAGCTGCACCATGAAGTTCATCCAATAATTCCTCTATAATGGGCATTGAAAACTTATCTTTCACCGTAGCCTTGTTAAGCTCTCTATAATCGATGCATAACCTCCAAGAACCATCCTTCTTCTTAACCATCACAATAGGAGAAGAAAAAGCACTTTGACTTGGCCGAATGACACCTGCTTGCAACATTTCCTTCACCATTGTTTCAATGGCATCTTTCTGGACCACTGGGTATCTGTAAGGGCGAACATTAATTGGAGAAGTGCCTTCTTTCAGATGAATGGGATGATCATGCATCCTATGTGGTGGCAGAGTGGTTGGCTCTTGAAAAATATCAGTAAACTCCAACAAAAGCTACTGTAATTCTGGACACAGTGGAATAGAAATTGCAGAAATGTCTTATGCTGGTTGTACAAACACAGCAAATAACTGCACTGCATGAGAATTCTTACAAACAAAGCTCTTCAACTCCTTTTCATCAATCCGATTAAAATTGTCTGGTTTTCTCCCTCGTAACACATGCTTCCGTCTCTTATATTGAAACTCCATTCTTAATTGTGTAAAATCCCACAGCACAGGTCCAAGGGAGGACAACCATTGGACACCCAAAATCATGTCACAAGTCCCCAAGGAGACTAACATTATATCGGTACTAAAGCTTTCTCCTTGCAGTTCCCACTAGAAGCCTTTACACATAGACCGACAGTATATTGTGTCACCATTGGATATAGAAACAGCAACAGGGTAGCTTGGCTTGATCGAACAGCCTAATGTCTTAGCTGTGTTCTTGTCTAAGAAATTATGTGTCCTGCCTGAGTCAATCAAAATGTTCACCTTGCTACCTTTCACTTTACCCGTGACCTTCATCGTTTGATAAGCGGTATTGCCAGTAATGGCATTTGGAGATATCAAGGGTGGGAATTTGTCATCTGCCGTTTCCTCATAACCATCAACCACCTCACATTCATCAGAGATGTCCTCAGTAAGAACCTCCACACTATGCAACTGAGCCTTACACTTATGTCCTGGAACAAATTTTTCCTAGCAGAAAAAACAGAGGTTCTTAGCTCGCTTATCTGCAATGAACTCCGGAGACAATTGGCTCCTGGTAAATTTTGACATATCTGTTGAAGGCTTAGGTAGAATAGCTGGTGTTGACGCAGAGTGATTGTACGCTTTTGCTACAGGTTTGTCAAACAGAGGTTTGTTTCTCCTGTGAATAGAAGACAACAAATTCTCCTGCAATCGAGCCGACGTATAAGCATCAATCAAAGTCTGCGGCCGAAACATACTCACTGCAGTCTGAACATCCACTCGTAACCCACGCAGGAAACAACTTAAAGCCTGTTTCTCCGATAAATCTGTACGAACTAATAATGCATCAAATTTTTCTTGATAGGCATCAATTCCTGCAGCTTCTTCATGCCTCAAACTCATTAACTCAGCTACCATATCGTCATAGGGTTGGCCTCCAAACGAGCCACAATCAGAGATTTGTACTCCTCCCACGTAGGCCATTTACCATGCTGACGGGCTTTCATAATAGATTGATGCCAAACTAAAGCTTTCCTTTCCAGATGTACAGAAACTATTTTGATTTTAACATCGTCTGGGGTAGCATCCACTTCAAAGAATTGTTCGCATTTATAGAGCCAGCCTTGCACTTCCTCGTCTCGGAATCAAGGAAAATCTACCTTCGAGAATCGAGCATAAGTAGATTGAGTACCTCCCTGAGTATGCAGAACACCGCCCTGAAAGCCTCTCTGTTCCCATGCTGACAAATCTTCTAAATCATTCATTCGGGCGTCCATTTCTTGTAATTGCGTAGTAACCCACAGCATTGTATCTCTTTGCACCCGCATTTCCTCACGAAACTCTGTCTTCTGCTGTTGTTGCTGGGTGAGGAACTCAGTCCAAGATTCCTTCATTGTCTTCTAGAATTCGTCCATTGCTAGTTGCGTTTTGGTAACAACCATGGGCGGTACAGCCATGATCGGACAACTGATACCAATTGGAATGATTCTTCTGGGATTTGGCAATCGGAGAAGAACGAGAATGGAAGAAGGGCTGATCGAAAGGAAGTCAGCCGAGTCTTTTCATTCAACCGAAGCTTGCAGAACACAAGCTATTACAGAACAAGGAAGAAGATTGTTTAACAGAATTCTACAACCAACACTAGTCTACTCAACTCCTCTTATAGCTAATACAATGTAACTACATTTGTAACTAACTCTACAACTCAATGAAACAGTACATTATTTGTTCTCTTTCTGCTTCTCTGCACGCATCGCTCAGCTCCCCTGCATCCCACAGCAGTTCCTCCTCTATAACAGCTGCACTTCAGCTCCTCTTATTCCTTCATAGCGGCTCCTTCCTTCTGTCACATAGCATAATGTTTAGTGGTCAACTGTTGCTAACATTTTTTGTCCAAAACGCAAGTCTCCGACCAATTAAACACCCAATAGACTAATTCTGGGACACAAGACAAACTAAAAATCGCACCGAGATTGCCGGAAAAAAAAAACAATAAACATCTCAGGCCACTAATGACTGTGTCCAATCGAACGCCACATGAAGAATCAAACAATCCAGAAACAATGATCAGATCGGGAGACCACGTGGAAGAAATCGAAATCGATGATCCGATGCACCTCACAATGTGTCTTGCCGTATGAACCTCCCTGAATCTCGGAAAGTGCTCCCCTGAGAAACGACTAACGGTCACAAAATGATCAGGCGCGGGAGAATCCCAAACTGATGGGCTTAAATGTGGGCCTTTGGGCCCAGCCCACTTTCTCACTCCTATCTTACTGCCTCGTCATCGAGTGTTAAGATATGGCACTGGGTTTCACCAACCCCGAATTCAGCTAGTCTTTTCTACCAATGTCTGACGAGAAGTCGAAGGGAGAAGAAACCTCCACCACCACCCGCATTTCGTAGCGGACAACAGAATTTACTGCATGTCTCACAGTAACGACTGCTTAAACCGGTCAGCTTGGATAGTTCAGCCCAACAGGCAAACACTAACTGCAACCAGTAACGAGAACGCGAGCACAGTCAATCGACATCATCTTAAGGGCATAAACCACAACTTCTTCCCCCTTCTTTTTTTCGTCTCAAGTAGTTTTACTGAGAGCAATATGACAACCGTAATGTACCGACCATCCAAGGGTCACGACGAAGTTCGAATTATTGTAATTTCTCCATACGCGATGGGTGAGGGAGGGAGAGAAAAATATCCAAAAGTCTGGAATAAAATTCAAGGAGGGAGAAGAATCGGCGTCGCTGCAGCTCCAAGTCAGTCCCTGTTGCCAAATGAAGAGAAATGACGGCAAAAAGAGGCTCAGGGAAATATTATGATAATAAAGATGTTGAAACTACAAAAATTACTGAGAAGAAAGCATGACTAGAGGCTGTATCAGAAGATATACCACAGACATCTATGCAATCAATCAATAGAGAAGTAAAAAATTGGCCACCCAAACCACCCGGAAGCACATATCTCAGTAGCAGAAGCAGATTTGGAATCTGCATATTTTCATAAGCTAGGGAAATTTTTGAGACCCCTCACACATTCGATTTACCTATTCCAGAAAAAGGGATTCTTAAACATGTAAAGATTCAACTGAACGACAACCAGAAAATCAACCACAAGTTCCACACCGAGTGGAAAACCATTCCAACATTCCTAGCGATACAGCAGCAGCAGGCCTAGCCAATTCGAGGCATGGCATAATTTTTATGATAGCACAAGCACAGGCAACCAACACTCATCTTCCAAATCCAAACCCAGCAAAACACATACGGGCAAAGAAGAATTCTCACCATCTAGCCTGAAATCCAGAAGTAGGCAAAAAAAAAAAATCCTTTCCGAAAAAACAGAGAGAAGGGCCACGCCAACAAAGCGCCAATTGCAAGAGTAAGCATCTGCAAGCCACCCTTGGCATCACTATTTTTCCATTCAATAGAAAAATCCCTAACCGAGAATCACAATCAGAGAATAGGGGCCTCGACCAAATCGCGTCGAGAAGAGAGGAGGAGGGGGGGGGGGGGGGGGAGGGGGGGGGTGGGGGGGGGGGGGGGGGGGGGGGGGGGGTGGGGGTGGGGGGGGGGGGGGGGGGGGGGGGGGGGGGGGGGGGGGGGGGGGGGGGGGGGGGGGGGGGGGGGGGGGGGGGGGGGGGGGGGGGGGGGGGAGGGGGGGGGGGGGGGGGGGGGGGAAGGATTACCAAGGAATCAGTGGGAGGAGTGATCCTTGGCGTGCTGCTGGTGCTCGAGGTGGCGGCGCTCCTCGGGGAGGGCGAGGAGATAAGAAAGGGCCATGCCGCCGAAGCAGACGTGGTAGAGGGGCTCAACGGAGCTGGTCTGGATGTACTTGGCGTGGTAACGATCGAGACCCTTCTCGATGGCCTTCTTGATGTAGCTGATAGACATCATAGGCTTCACGTAACCAGGCAATTCCTTCACCTTCAGACCCCTGATCTCGTTGTAGAACTGCCTCATCGCCATCTCTCTCCCCCTCTCTCTCCCCGATCAACCCTAATTCCTCTGCCCCTGATTCGGTCTTCTCCCCCCCCCCCCCCTCCTTCGGATCTATCTTCTCCCTTCCCATTTTCTTTCCGCGTGTAATTGGGCCTTTAATCTGGGCCACAAGGCCCGACTAATTCCAAAGGCCCATTATGACATTCAAAGTTCCCTAGGCCCATCATCCCTCACGTAAACAGCCATGTAATTAAATAGTTATTTAGATTTTACGTGATTACGTTACAACCTTATAATTGGTGGAGTCAGGAGTGGTGCTAAAGGATGATGTCGAACATCCGAGGCTAAGCCATTGGTTTTCTTGGATTCCCCCCAATCCCCTCTCCTATCTTTTTTTTTTTTTTTTTTTTTAAATCAGGGCATGAAACTTATCCTGTTTATACGGCCACATATTCAACTACGTGTCTTCTTCGTAGATAAGGGGGAGGGAGGGAGGGTTCTTGTCTCCACACGCACACACACGTGGGATATGCTTGCCATTATGAAAATTTCTTATGTAATCAATCAATCAAAGTCGCCCTTTGTAACGAGCTGAGGCATCGGGGGTGGTGCACCCCAGAAGGATATTTCATTTTTTTTGAGATATTTTTGGACAGGAAAAATATCGCTCCAGTATTTATTTATTACTTGTCTTGACCTTGTTACCTTTTTATTAAAAAAAAAAACGAAAGAATCGGGAAAAAGAGTTCAAAGTAGGAGTGAGCAGGTTCCAGGTTTTCAGGTTCGGGACGTAGAACCTGGACCCTACCCTATAATGTCCGGTTCTTAATTTTTAGAACCTAGAACCTACTCGATTAATAAAAGACACATCCAAGAACCTACCCTACCGGTTCTGGTACAGGTTCCGGTTCCGTTTCGGTTCCGTTAGCGGCGTCGGCCTCTGAGTTTTAATTCTGGTTCGGTCAACGGCGTCGCCCTATGAGCGGTTCGTGTTTCGATTCTGATTAAGACACCCAAACAGATGATCCAGAGCACCAACGCCTCAAATTACATCAAAATCCAAACCCCACAGAATCACCCCCTGACCGGCTATGTTCAGACAAAAAGAACTTTTAAGAAAATATTCCCATCACCCTAACCTAACCCAGAAAGAATCGTAAATAAAAATTGATAAGGCAATGCGGGGAAGAAGGGAAAAAGTAGATTAGGAGCTGACTTACCGTAAGAAACCGTAACCCCTGGAACTGTTTGATGAAGACGTTGTTGTGAAGAGGGGGACAATTGTTTGTGGTAGGGTAAAGTTTAAGTTAGGTTATTGGGTTGGGTAAGATTTAGGGTAGGTTATAGGGTTGGGTTGGGTAAAATTTAAGTTAGGTTCCAGGTTCTCCAGGTTGGTTCCGTGGGGAGAACCTGGAACTGTACTTGGTACAGCCGGTTTTCATAAATTTAGAACCTAGAACCTAATCTATTCGAGAACCTGTATTGACACCGATCATATGGAACCGGTTCGACCGGTTCCCGATTTTATCCAGAACCTATGCTCACCCCTAGTTCAAAGGGTATGATGGGTGAAGTTTAAAAATAAAAAATAAAATGTAAATATATCGTGAAGATTTTCTCCTAGTTAGTCTAACATTTAAAAAACATCCGAATTAGGGTTCAGGGGTTTTTTTGGTTTTCAAATCCTGCCGGTCTCGGGGTCTAAAGCCCTAAATATATTCTACTCACACTCTTAACGCATATTTTAATCATACTCCCGACCCATCCTATATTGGTACCCGACCGACTACTATCCCACCATGACCCTCAGCTCCAGATCCTGACCCTAACCCCAAAACTTAACGGACATCTCCACAGTATTAGTCTGGAGTTGTGTGTTTGTATAATAATGTTGACATATTTATATAGGGTTATTTACTTGGATAATGACAGTGTATTTTCTTCTCTAATATATGATAATGTGTTTGCGTGTGCAAATTCTGAAATTTAGTAATTCTTGATATGTTTAAAACAATTAACTTGATTCAAATTTGAACAACTACAATAGCTAAAAAATCTATTATAACATTTGTTCATACTGAGGAGGGTTAACGGATAATATAACGTTGTGATGTAAGAGTATATTTTTCAAAATGTTAGACTAAATTGAAAAAAAAAAGTGAAAAAGTTTAACAATAGAAAAAAGATTGCATTAACAAAAACACTTACTTCCATTTCTGTAGAGCAAAATACAGTAAGACAACCATGCAGCCAATTATTGTCGTTTTTTTACAAGTGACTACTACAGAGATTACTAAAGATTGTCTAGAGATTCTACCATAAAACTAAGATAAAGACAAAGTGTCTCATGTTGTTGATGTGTGTTGTGTGTTTTTCTAGTCTTGCATTCTATTTATAGAGGACAGTTATTCTGGATCTTCAACTTCCACTAGGCAGTTATCTTATTATTCTTGATCTTCAACTTTCACTAACCTTTAATTTCCGCACGTTTTAATTGTGATCTTCTACCTGCAAAATATTATCTACAAGAGTATCCACTTCTCCCTGTTGACTGATTTATCTGAATCGACTGTGTTAGATTTTCTCCGTCGATTGGACTTAGATTTTCTCCATCTGAGAGAATCCTCCATCATATTTTCTCCATCGGGGAGAATCGTTCGTCGATTCTCTCCGTAGACTGGGGAAATCCTCATCGAGAGAGAATCCTCGAAACTTAGATTTTCTCCATCGAGAATCCTCCATCGAGACTGGATTAGATATTCTCCATCGAAGTGGAGAATCCTCCATCATAGTTAAATTTTTCAATCAACTAGGAGATCCTCCATCGACTGAGTTAGATTATCTCAGTAATTAGATTTTTTCCATCGAACTAAGTAGATTCTCTGAGTCGATTATCAACTAAATTAGATTTTGTCAGTCGACGATGAAATTTTTACAATAGACTAATTTGACAAATTAGATTTTTCTTAAACACCAGCTCAAAGCAACCCAAAGTTCAAGCAACACAGGATGCCCTTAAGTCGTATTCATTAACAGCAAAGAGAATCAAGGCATGGAGCAAAGCAGAGTCGAATTCTATATAACCAGGATCTGAACTAGAACCACAAAATAAGTGCAATAACCAAATAGTATAAAATAGAAAAGTAACTTTGTCGCTGCAAGCTCCTGGATGAGGCAAGTTTAGTATAATGTCATGCTTTCAAAATAATTTCAAATGAGCATCCACCTTATTATTTTTTTGCATACTGATAACTGTAGATACTTAAATGAGCACTTAGGGATGAATTGATTGTGTGGAATCATGTCCATTGGCTTGAATTCTTGGCCAAAACTCCAAAACTTGGAAATGAGCCACATGAATGAGCTCTGCTATTGTTTACTGGCCGACTCGGATAGTAAAAGACCACCATTCAAAATCATATCGAAAGGTTTGTTGTGGGGTCTAATTTTCTTTTTTTACCTCCCTGCTTGAACACAGTGAGACAACCGAGGAATATAAGGTGTTAAAGTCTTGAATTTGAGATCCTTTTCAGTATTTTAGTTCTTGCATTCCATCTTCCACTTCCAAATCTCTAGCAGAAGACTCCAATTTCTCAGCCAACGTCATGAATGTAACAGCTGCATGAATGCTGGAAGTATAATCCTCAGAGGGCTTACTTTCTTCTGGCAAGGAGTTGTTGTCAATACAAAATCTAGGACTGGGATGAATGCAGCCATTTTCATCAAGGACAGTACAAGCTACCTTGATATTTTCTAGCTCACATAGTTGCAAGAGGAAATTGTGAAGCACTTATGCTGATTGTGCAAGCTGTCTGGATGATAGAAAGAACACATGTAGGCGTTGCAAAAGCAAAAGGTAGCATCTAGATCAAGCACAAAAGCTGAATTTCGTGCCTTTACTGATGGTGTTGCAGAAGTAACATGGATGGAGAGTCTCGTGAAGGAACTCACGGTTCATGGTAAGCGGTCACCGGTAATATACTGTGGTAACTTGAGCACACTTCAGCTTGCAGCCAATCCAATCCTCCATGCTCGCACAAAGCATGAGGAAACAAACTATCACTTTGTTCGAGACATGGTGATGAGTGGGAATTAAGCATTGTTCACGTCGGTTCAGATGAAAAATTAGTTGATTCCCTGACAAAAGTGATATCATTATCTAAGTTTCTTGATTGCTGGAACAAGTTTACAGTCGGGAATAGACCGTTCGGCTTGAGGGGAAGTGATGAAGCAAGAGATGGTGGAAATGGTTATGGACGGGATCAAGAAGAAAGAAAGTCCCATAGGTGACAACCTAAGACCAAGAAGAGTTCAACAAAGTCAGGTCTCACTAAGAGACACTTAGAGCCACGCTAATACTATTAGACGGCGTAATTAGTTAAGGATTTTCTGGTATTCTGTGCAGTATATTTCATGTCCCCAAGTTCCACATTAGCTAGAAAATACTCCTAAACTTGCATATATACTCAATGGATCAATCTTTCTATTGCCAATTGGTTTTATAGTCGACCATATTTGACTTGCTGAACTTGGGAGTGGACCGACCCGAGATTTTCCACATGTGGGTATAAGTTGTTGTAATGTGGAATGATTCTTTTGGGATTTGGCAATCGGAGAAGAACGAGAATGGAAGAAGGGCTGATCGGAAGGAAGTCAGCCGAGTCTTTTCATTCAACCGAAGCTTGCAGAGCACAAGCAATTATAGAACAAGGAAGAAGATTTTTTAACAGAATTCTACAACCAACACTAGTCTACTCAACTCCTCTTATAGCTAATACAATGTAACTACTTTTGTAACTAACTCTACAACTCAATGAAACAGTACACTAATTGTTCTCTTTCTGCTTCTCTGTACGCATTGCACAGCTCCCCTGCATTCAGCCTCAGTTCCTCCTCTGTAACAGCTGCACTTCAACTCTTCTTATTTCTTCACATCAACTCCTTCCTTCTGTCACATATCAATCCATCCCCCTTAAAATAAAGCTTGTCCCCAAGCTTCTAAGCATATCCTCCATTTCCTTCCCATAATTCCTGCAATCTCACCATCTCACGTGCACATCCCTCCCTTATCACTCTGCTCAGTGCAGTGCGCTCCCACCCCCTTAAAAGAACAACTTGTCCTCAAGTTGAACTAAAATCAAACGTGGGATACTTCTTCACTAATTCAGAATACAACTCCCAAGTAGCATCCTGGGGCTCTCCATTCGTCCACTGCACTAAAAGATAAACCACTCCCACGTTTCCTTCCCGAACTAACTTCCTGTCCAGTATCTTAGCTGGTTCAGCTGTCAACAAATGCTGACCATCCACTTCAGGAACAGAACACACAATAGGTGGTGGTCCATTTGATAATTTGGTCCAAGGAAAAATAAATAAAACATGGCGCTCACAACGTTAATTGCCACGTCAGCGCCACGTAGGATTCCGTTAGATGAGACGATTAACGGAAGATATAATAGAGATAACGGATCAAACGTAAGATCGAGTCTTTAAGTCGTGAAATTGATTAGAGTTTAAAAAAAGTTATCAGCCCCATTAATTAGGGGTTTCTTATTTGTGTAGAGTGATAATATGCTGCTACATGGTGAACAAAAAAGGGGGAGGAGAGAGATTGATATCGAGCTTTGTTTCATTATAGTGTTTGTTAGCAAATAACATTGACGGTGGTAGATTATTTTGTTCACTTAACGTTCATAAGGGATGTGAAATTCATGATACGAAAACGGCATGACGTGATAAAATTCCTACGAAAAACAAGATAAAAACGATAATCCTTACGGGCAGGAATAGGCAAAAAAAAGGGGGGGTTTAGGATAGAGAGGAGTGTCGTTGAACCAAACAACAGGAACGTATGATACTCCCATGCCACACACACTTTGGCTTTCGCTTTCGTTTCTTGGTAACACGTGAATATCTATCTATCCATCCATCTCTGCTGTTTCTTTATTATTTGAAAAATCTGGAAAAGGGACATGACATTCCACCACGTAGGACGACCTCAAGAATCCGACTCCTCCATTCGGAAACTGCCATGTCATCAGATACGGCTACGCTTTTCTTCATTCTTTTTTTCCCCCCTCCCTTTTATTACAAAAAACATATTTTAGGCCAAAAAGTGGGCCCTCCCCCTTGCTGGTGGACCCGGGTATCATTGCCAGACCCCCAAGACAAAGATGTTCTTCTTCTTCTTCTTGTAAGAGAGAGTTCATTATTTAGTTTAGTTCTCCCTTAAGACAACAATGTACCGTTTGCTTTTCCTTCTTTCCACCTCGTGACCCTCCCAGCCATGCCCTGCTGCTGCTGCAGTGTGTGCCCACCCCAACTCCTCCCTCTCCCATTCGGATGGATACTTCCTTCTCTTCTTCCCCTTGGATGTAGTCCACCCTTTTTCAGGGGAAAAGAAATGAAAACGGTGAAGAACGACTTGAGGGTTTTCCTGTTTCCTTTTTACTCATCACCATCATCATCAATCAGCAGGAGTTCCCCACCAACCCAGATATAAGTTCAGAGGGGCAACAACTCCCCTGCATGCACACAGAGTTAAGAAAGGGAGCATCTTTTTTTGGAGCAATTCCCGGAGCTCTCCAGCAAAAGCCCTTTCAAAGTACACCATTCACTTCTCATCTGACTGTTTTGGTATCATTCCCCAATCATACAGAACTGACCCTTTTTCTTTTCTTCCTTTCTTTTAGGTTTGTTGTTCTTTCAGGGTTCAGGGTTTTAGTCCTTCTTGGTGGAATTCCCTGCACGCCCCAGGATAAGATGTCCTCGTGTTTGAGTGGTGGGAGTAGGACCTATGGATTTGATCTCGAGATAGTCAAAGCCACGACGACGGCGGTGGCCACCCAGAATTCGCCCGCCTCTTCCTCCCCTAGTTCTACGATATCCGAGTCGAGCAACTCCCCGCTCTCCATCTGCACCCGGAAAGCCCGGACCCAGAGGAAACGACCCAACCAGACGTACAATGAAGCGGCTTCCCTGCTCTCCACGGCCTACCCTAGCATCTTCCCTGCCAAGCAACTGACCGACCCACGAAAGTCGCACAAGCCACATCGCGCTAATTCCCCTGAGGATTCCTCCGAGTTGTTTCTTCCCTTCCGAGTCGCCAGGGATGAATCCGTTTTCCTAATCCACCATACGAGCGAAGAACAGAAGCCCTCTTTCTTCCAAATCGAGCCGAAATTTTCTCCTTCCGGCGGGAGGTCCTGCCAAACTCCGGAGGAAAACGAGATTCAGTCCAAGGCCGCTCGCTATGACGAAGACTACGTAGATGATTTTGAGGCTGAATCCATTTTGGATGAGGAGATCGAGGAGGGCATTATTGACAGCATCATGGGGGAGAAGGTCGTCGACCAGGAAACGGAGAATCCGAATGGACAAACCTGCGTCGCTAAGTTCAGACCTTCTTGGTGTAGGAATAATCCCGGGGCATTGCTAGGATTAGGCGGAAGATTGGACATATGCTACGGGTTTAGGAGGAAGGGAGTTAGTGCCTGGAGGGATGTTGGCGAAGTGAATTGGTGGAATTTCCCGACCGTCGATGTCAAAGCGATATCTCCGAAGCTTAATCCAATCGGGGGATCGAGCAACAACTCGGTGATCGAGAAGAAGAAGAAAAAGAAGAAGGTCGAGAAACCTCGGCCAGTTCCTTCGATAGAAGCCGATAGAGAGAGGATTAGCAATGTCGAACTAGTAAAGGTGAAGGAGGATTCCCCTGCGACCTCAGAGTCGGGAGCAAAGATGGCAGCGTTGATACTGAAGTTGGATTACAACAATGTGTTGGAAGCGTGGTCCGGCCGAGGCTCCCCTTTCCCGGATGACAGTCCTGCCCCGGAAGCCACTGGGATCGATGTCGCTGTAAGTTCAGATATGTTTGTTGCCTCTTCATTGTGGAATGCAGGAGGAGTTTGTCTTCACTGGTATAAGCAGAGCACTTCTTCCCGAATAATACACAGAAAACACTTTCCCTTCATTTTTATAAATTAAATTTTCTTGGGTTTGACTACTTTTCTCCTAATAATATGCCAATTATACACTTTTTTTTTAAATAGAACAAACCAAAAGGGAGAAAATGTAAGGGAGAACTGATAAAAGTTGTCAATCATGAATTCCTGCACTTTGGATCAAAGACTTTGGATCAGTTGCTTGGTTTTTTTTGTGTGGGGACCACTTTTTTTGGAGTTCTGATGTAATAATAGTGAATGTTGGTAGCAGATGGAGGATGAGGGTTTAGTAATGAAATGAGATCGGGGTGGGGGTTGGGGTTGGGGTGCAGGCAAGGCTGGCGCAGATAGATCTGTTTGGGGAAGGCGGAGGGACGAGGGAGACGAGCGTCCAACGTTACAAGGAGAAGAGACGGACGCGGCTCTTCTCCAAGAAGATCAGGTACCAAGTCAGGAAGCTCAACGCGGACTGTCGCCCCAGGATGAAGGTTGGCTGGTTTTGTTCATTCTTTTTCCTCAGGTGTTTTCAATATCAAGCAGGGGGGGGAATTCCAGCGTGCCCCTAACTCGGGTGCTGGTGTTGGGTTTTTGTTTGACGTCAGGGACGGTTCGTGAGGAGGCCCAACTCCAAGTCGATCAAGGAAGCCGACGACGACGGCGGAATCGGGAACGTCCCTAAGCCCTTTAGGAAGAAATAACAGAAAGCTCTTGTGGGAGGAGGCCCCGCAGTTTCCTTTTTCCCTTTGCCCTTTTGATGAAAACAAAGGAGATGACAACAGCGTTGATCTGCGTATGATCTATCAGACCGAGGATTTAGGAAAGGACCAACACAACACTTCTTGTTCTTCGCTCCTGCTTATTAGTCTTGTCATTTTTCTTCTAAATAGAGACACGGCCATGGCATAAGCAACAGTCGATGCAGAGTTATGTGCCTGCTTAGAAGCAAGGCACGATGGTTTAGATTCGCCAATTAGTCGGCTCCCCGCTTCTCTTTTCAGATTCGATCCAGCATTAGTTGAAATAAGATCCAGATTCCTGCATTGACACTGCAATGAAACATCACTGTTGAATTGGATTGAAAGTCTTGAGCCGGAAAATGAACGGGACAAGGTTTAAGATCTAGGTATCATCTAATACCAGATGTTAGCCGTCTAGCATCAATATTCCAATATGTAGCTCTTCAAATTGTGTATTACCGTTAAAAGATCATTAAACATGATTAATGAACGGATTAATATTAATTCTTTTATCATCCCTAAACATGAATAGGCGACCGATTCCGAATTAGTTCGGTTGAGTTTTTAATTTCTAAATTTTAATGAAGCAAAATTCATTTTTAGTGCGTAACACTTCACTCACTTCCGTGACTTAGTTTAGAACGAAAAGAATGGGACCGGATAATTCATATTTCGGAATCAAATCGGTAATTTTTAGGCTCCCTTATTCAGTTCGGACCCATTTGAGAGTCACCATAAAAGTTTGAAGACCAATTTGTGCATGTAAAACAACGAGAATTTACCACCAAGAAATATTATCTTTCGATACGCGGGCGATCAACATCAGCGGGGCCATACAACACCCCAACTTAACGGGAGTTTAACAAAAGTTCGAAGACAGAAAGCTTGAAGGCGCGTGTAACAAACCGCGCTTAGTTGGATTTACCACGGCCTAAACACCGTCGGTCCGAAGTAAAGCGACACTGACATTTCAGGTATAAAGGGGAGGTGCGGGTGAAAGGACCTATGGATTTCCTAAAAGAAAACTCATCGATCATTTTATTAATAATTGGAAAGTATTACACAATTCGAATACAATTGAGTTATAAAAATTTATACATCGGAAGCAATCTATAGAACAAGAAGATAAGCATGCATCGATCACTACTATCACCTGCCAAAAACATGCAATAACGTTAGTCAAATGACTAGGTACGACAACTCAAGCACACGTAACCAATCGCTCATAACATCCATTGACGTATCTCAAAATCAAAACCTCGTCTCAAAATTCCGACATACACCGTTGCGTTTCCAAATTATCAAGGATCGCAACTAAGTTGTTTCCAACGGCATCCGAGAACGTCGCATTTTCAGCCTACGCATGTCTCATAAAAGCCTCATGTTCATGTATTTTTAGCCGCACAACATTCAGCTACCACGGATCAACCCATCCGGGTGCGTAAAACCACGAAACTTCCCTCCGTGCCTTAGTTTTTCGCCCATCTTTTCCAGCCAACTAGGCTGTCCAATACACTATTCTGAGGGCGGATATCTTCTGTCCAAACCCTCCTCATATCAGCCTCATAAGGCGATCCCAAGGGCGTGACAATGTATCGTCATAAACTTCCATTCCGCCCCCGATATGTGGGTCATTCGATCACTTTCATTTATCTTTGCTTCCGCACTCTCCTCTCATCGAGGAGTATCAACTCCGGACCGGCTATGAATAACCATGACAAGTCACCTTTCCAGGCCATGTTCATTTAATAACATTGTTCAATATTCGTAGGTTCGCATCCACGAACGTTCGTGCTTGTCTGCAACCATCTCATTCGGAGTTTCGGCATTTCCTTTTCTCATTACCGACGGACCAGCCCGTCCAACCCCCATTTGTCCTATTCCCGAGCCTCAATTATATGCCAAAGTATACACTCCAAATGGGCGGCCATGTACCTGCATAAACACATTCAAAACAATCCATTTTTCAGCCCAATACACATACACATACCGGGAAATTCGCTCCTGAATAGCCCACAATCAACATCTGCATCATTCATAATTCAATACAACCTCCACCTCATGTATACGGATGAGTTCCCGCATGGCCTGCCCCCACACGATTGTCGTTCGACACACACGCTCAACAGCGAACCATCGACCAGCCCACATGCGGTTTGAATCCGCTCATCCGTTGCATAATCGAGGGTCCGGGGTGCCATCTCCTACCATCACAAGGGTATGGCCATCCCCTTTTTCTCACCAAATAACACATTCACAACGAGCAAAACTCAAGGATAACGAGTTTTATGGCCGTTTCACAAGAAGAAAAACGAAGGGAATTGAGTACCGTACATTTCGTCTTGTCCGGAGCAAAAATGCTCCAACTCCTTCCTCCTTCTGTCAACCTCTCCATGAAGGGGCCTTCTCATGCTCCTCCTTGATGGAAGCCCTTCCGTTTCGCTCCTTTCTTCACAACCGAACCAGCCCGCACTTTGTTTCCCTTCTTATTGTTTTTTTTCTTCTTCTTCTTCTTCTTCCTTTTCTCCCTTTAGTTAAAGACGTTCGTCTGCTCTTTTCTCTCCCTTTTTTCAGCCCTCTTAAGCTTCTTATTAGTGTCCCTAAATGACGACAAGTGGGCCCCACCATCCATGGCTTGTGGAAGAAGCTTTGGCCCCGATTAGCACTAATTAATCACGCCAAATTAGAGCTAATTATCCATCTTAATTAGTCCTAATTAATCCAACTCCTTAATTACTTTTGTCTTATTTGACCAACTTTGTCGTGTTTCTAAACTTGTAGGATTTGCGACCAAATTTCAGCCATTAATCCGCACAAAGTGGGCTGTTCGCGGGCGACGTCGATGACTATTTGGGCAGCCCTTTCGTGCACATCGACCACCCTTTCTCCGCTTCACATTATTCACTTTTCGTCCACATTTGGGGCTGAAATTGTCTTTGAATTCTCTGCCATAACCGATTCAGTTCTCAATTTCAAAGCTAAACATGTTTTATCTGCAACAACCCCAAGCTTACCTTCATAATAATGAAAATGTCATCCCGTCGCTCGCACGTATACTTCCGAATAGCACTTCCTCACTTACGAGGCTGTCCATATTGCTCATGGAAGTGTCCTTGGGCATTGGACATCATCCTTGAGTATCGTTCACATCATTTCATTCTTACATATTCAAACCATCCATTCACCGTTCCGGACTCAATCTTACATCTCACGAATTTTTCCTTTTCATTACACATTCATTCCATACGTACAACTCCATTTACATTCATAATTAGAAAAATATGGGTTATTACATTCCCCCCTTAGGACATTTCATCCTCAAAATTCGTTAACTAGAAAAGGTGAGGTATGTTACTCTCATACATTCCTTGGGCTCCCATGTTTGCTCTTCAACATCGGCTCTTCTCCAGAGCACTCGTACCAACAGTGTCTTTCTTCCACGAGTGACCCGTTCTTTTTACCCGATTATTTGCACCGGTTCCACTGTGATGCTCATGTCCTCATTTATACTCATGGTTGAAGTCTCCATCTTTTCCTCTGGATCTGGTTCATACTTCCTTAGCATAGATATGTGAAATACATCATGACAATGAGACAACTCTGGAGTTATGGCTACTTGATATGCCACTTTCCTTATGCGTTCCGTGATTTGATATGGTCCAATGCACCTCAGACTCAACTTATGCACTTTGCCCGCCCGAAACATCGATTTTATCGGGGATAGCTTGAAAAATACTTCATCACCCCTGTCAAACTCCAAGGATCTCCTTCGTCGGTCCGCATAACTCTTTTGCGGACTTTGAGCAGTTTTCATACGTGCCCTTACTATTGCGATCACATCCGATGTCTCCTTAATTATCTCAAGTCCGTTAAAAACTCTTTCCCCAGGCTCTCTACAATATAACGACGATCTACAATTGAGGCTTCAAAAGGCGCCCTACCAATGCTACTATGGTAGCTATTGTTGTACATGAACTCTACCCTTCATTCAAGTGCACAAGCTCGGAGCATATCTTCTAAGGTTTGTATCGTACGCTCCGTCTGCCCATCCGTTTGAGGATGAAATGCCATATTCATTTGGAGTTTCATATCCAAAGCCTCTTAAAAATTCCTCCATAACTTAGTCGTGAACCTTGGGTCTCGGTAGGACGTAATAGTATATGGTACTCTGTGGTATCTCACGACTTCTCGAATATAAATATTCCTTAATGTTTTCAGTGACCAATTGATTTGTAAGGGAATAAAGTGAGCTGACTTCGTGAGTTTATCTACCACCACCTATACATAATCCATGTTCCGACCACCCTTCGGTAAGTTCGTGACAAAATCCAAAGATATGTCTTCCCATTTCCATTCGGGCACTAGAAGTGGCTCAAGCAATTATTCGGGCACTAGATGCTCCATTTTTACCATTATTCAGCACCGTCGCAAGAAACACTTCCCATTTCATTCTCAAACGATGGTGCGCTTGTATGCCCAAAACCATCAAAAGTCAACTGCATCCTCCATGGCCTATGTACTCGCGTGGTTCTTCACCCCCCGCATCGATCAAAAGGCGCTTCTTCTTGCAGTCCACTCGAGCATGTCTAGAAGCCAACCAATCCATGCCCAAGATAACTTCAAAAATCATTTATCTGAAACATGAGAAGATCAATCACAAACTTCAAATCAGCCATCATCAATTCACAATTACGACATACATGATCAACGATAAACTCATCACCCGTAGGTAACACAATCCTCATATGCCTCTCAACTCTTTTAATTGGCCAACTATACTTTTCCACACATCCACGCGATATAAATGAGTGTGTAGCACCCGTTTCAAACAATGCATGCACCAGAATACCTCAGATTCGAACCGTACCTGAAATCACTCCGCGGGATGCAGTCGCATCCGCCTCGGTGGCAACGTTCAGTCTCCATGTCTCCGAAGGCCCACTCACGGGCCCCTTGACACCGACACAGTAGGTGCAGTCTCATTCTTCCACTTGACCTTGGCGCGCTCGAACCCGCTACACTAGTTCCCATCATTCCTGCTCCTTGAGGGCAATTCTTATATGACCAGGTCGGCCACACCGATAACACACCATCTCCTTCGTTGCACACACAAACCCAAAGTGGTGTTTGTTGCACCGGTGACAAAGGGGCGATCCCACCGGATTGAGATCCTTGACTATCCCCGCGGAAGAAGCTTCTTACAGATGTAGGAACACGAGGAAGACGTGCCACAAATGATCGTGGGGCTGAAAATGAACTCCCTTTCCTTTGAATGGGCAGCTCGCTCCCCATCATCCTCTTATAACTCTCCACTTCTCCCTTGGCTTTTACAGCCATCAATGCCTCTCCGTGTTTTGTGCCCGACGGTAAACTTCTTCATAAGATGTGAACATAAGTGGGGCTATTTGTAGTCGGATCTCCGGATCTAACGCCAATTCAAACTTTCTCGCTTTGCTCTCTGCTTCCATATTCGGCCCATAGCGGGATAACGCGGCAAACTTTCCTTCATATTCATCCACTGTCATCCTTCCTTGCTTCAAGTTAGCAAACTCAAGTGTCTTATCTTCACGATAAGAAAAAGGAAAGTACTTCCCAAGGAAAGCATTCTTGAACACCGTCCACATATCTCCGGTGTAAATGATTCCGGTGCTATCCTTACTCTCTTTCCACCATGCCTTCGCACCTCTTTGGAGAGAATACTCGACCATAAGCAACTTCTCCACGAGAGTACATTCGAGAACATTGAAAATCTTCTCAAGTTCGCTTACAAAATCTTCCACCACCTCGGTTCCCTCATCTCCCTTGAACTTTGGCGGCTCAAGCTTTTGAAATTGTCCAATAAGGGTCACCTTCCTCTTCCGTGGAATTTCATCTTCCTTTTCCGGGGACACGTGCACCTTCAACCTTGTACTTTCCTCAGCCATTTCACTGTCAAACAATAAACAATTGATTAGTCATGCTCACCCTTAATTTTGAATCATAAGGGCATTATATTCATTACATACTCAAGAGGACGGCTACCACAACAAAAATTCATCAGTGGCACACAATTTCAGCCACAATAAAACATCATTTACAATATTCAAAACATCTCATTTACAAATGTTGATCCTTAAGATGACTTCTTGGTATAACATCACAATGTATACATAAATTTGGGCCATTTTGCACACCATACTTGCCCAATACGTCCCTCATGGAAAAAGTATTCTCATACCCCACCTCGGGACAACCATAACATAGACTTATTCAGCCACAATACATGCAGCCACGCGCGTCTTTTACTGAATAAAATCAACCCCGTGTCACGTCAAAATTCATATACCTCAAACATACATACGACCGCACAAATTCAGCCATCATCAAGCACATTCAATGCAGCCAGAGCCAGCCTTCATAATGTCCAAGTATCACGAACAATAACATGTCCGTACTACACATTACCATCACAAAATTTCCCGGCCCTTCCGGCCCCGGCATCCGTAACACGCTCAATTCCTTTCTATTTTCATATCCCAACGTCCACAAATAATTTTGGAATACAAACCACATTCGAGTCACTCTTTTCATTCAAATCATTTAGCCAAACACTCACAATACACTTTCAAAAACCACATTCACATGCATATGCATATAACCCCATGTTCGAACAAAAAACCAACCTGTTTTTCTCCAAAAACATATCCTTATCACTCCGAGCTTAACCCAAGCTTTGATACCACATGAAATGACCTACGGATTTTCTAAAAAGAAAAATCATCAACCATTTCATTAATAATTGGAAAGGATTACACAATTCGATTATAATTTAGTTATAAAATTTATACAACGGAAGCTTTTTATCGAACATAAAAATAAGCATGCATCGATCACTTCTATGACCTGCCAAAAACACGTAATAACGTTAGTCAATTGACTAGGTACGGCAGCTCAAGCACACGCAACCAATCGCCTATTACACATTGACGTATCTCAAAATCGAGACATCGTCTCAAAATTCTGACATACACCGTTACGTTTCCAAATCCTCAAGGATGGCAACTGAATTGTTTCCAGCGGTATCCGAAAACGTCGCATTTTAAGCATACGCATGCCCCATAAAAGCCTCATGTTCATGTACTTTCAGCTGCACAACATCCAGCAACCACGGATCAACCCATCCGGGTACGTAAAACCACGAAACTTCCCTCCGTGCCTTAGCTTTTCGCCCATCTTTTTCAGCTAACTAGGCTGTCCAATACATTATTCTGAGGGTGGATATCTTCTGTCCAAACCCTCCTCATATCCGTCTCATAAGGCAGTCCCATGGGCGTGACAATGTATAGTCGTAAACTTCCATTCCGCCCACGATACGTGGGTCGTTCGATCACTTTCATTTATTCGTGCCTTTCACACTTAATAAACCCTCATCTCATCGAGGAGTATCAACTCCGGACCGGCTATGAATGACCATAACAAATCCTCTTTTCAGCTCATGTTCATTTAATAACGTTGTTCAATATTCGTAAGTTCACATCCATGAAGGCTCGTGCTTGTCCGCAACCATTACCGAAGGAGTTTCGACCTTTCCTTTTCTCATTTCCGACGGACCAGCCCGTCCATTCCCCATTTGTCCTATTCCCGGGCCTCAATTACATGTCAAGGTATACACTCCAAACGGGCAGCCATGTACTCGCATAAACACACTCAAAATAATCCATTTTCAGCCCAATACACCACACAAACTGGGAAATTCGCTCCCGAATATCCCACAATCACCATGAGCATCCATTCATTCAATATAACCTCCACCTCATGTATACGGATGAGTTCTCGCATGGTCAGCCTCCACACGATTGTCGTTCGACACACAGGCTCAACCGCAAACCATCGGCCAGCCCACATGCGGTTTGAGTCCGCGCATCCGTCGCATAATCAAGGGTCCGAGGTACCATCTCCTACCGTCCCAAGGGTATGGCCATCCCCTTTCCCTCACCAAACAACACATTCACAGCGAACAAAACTCAAGGCTAACGAGTTTTATGACCGTTTCGCAAGAAGAAAAACGAAGGGAATTGAGTACCGTACTTTTCGTCTTGTCCGGAGCAAAAACGCTCCAACTCCCTCCTTCGGACAATCTGTCCACGAAGGGGCCTTCTCATGCTCCTCCTTGATGGCAGCCCTTCCGTTTTGCTCCTTTCTTCATCACCAAACCAGCCTGCACTTTGTCTCCCTTCTTCTTGTTTTTTTTTCTTCTTCTTCTTCTTCCTTTTCTCCCTTTAGTCAAGGACGTCCATATGCTCTTTTCTCCCCTTTTCCAGCCCTCCTAAGCTTCTTATTAGAAATGATGACAAGTGGGCCCCACCATCCATGGCTTGTGGAAGAAGACGGCCCCGATTAGCACTAATTATTCACGCTTAATTAGCGTTAATAATCCATCTTAATTAGTCCTAATTAATCCAACTCATTAATCACTATTTTGTCTTATTTGACTAGCTTTGTCGTGCTTCTAAACTCGTAGGATTTGCGGCCAAATTTCAACCATTAATTCGCACGAAAATGGGCTGTCCGCTGGCGACGCCAAGGAGTATTTGGGCAGTCATTTCGCATACATCGACCACCCTTTCTCTGCTTCACATTATTCACTTTTCATCAACATTTGGGGCTAAAATTATGTTTGAATTTTCTGCCATAACCGATTCGGTTCTCCATTTCAAAGTTAAACATGTTTTATCCGCAAGAATCCCAAGTTTATCGTCAAAATAATGAAAATGTCAACCCGTCGCTCGCACGTATACTTCTGAACATTACTTCCTCACTTAGGAGGCTGTCCATATTCAAACCATTCATTCGCCGTTATGGACTCAATCTTACTATCTCACGAATTTCCCTTTTCATTACACATTCATACCATATGTACAACTCCATTTACATTCATAACTAGAAAAATATGGGTTATTATAGCGAGCCTCCCCGAACCAAATTATATACCCACCTGTAACAGGCTGCGGGCCCAGGTGCATAAGCTCGCAGTCAATACCCATCCCCGCCCTCTTTTATCTCAATAATTGTTGTGTTTACACGTATGTCATAGGCGTTTAGGTTTATTCCCGCAAGCTGGGTATAAATTAACAAATATGAGTTCGGGCTCAATGCCCATAAAACAGTGACACAAGTCCGGAGTGATGCCCAGATCAGGTTCAACCCCCGTTAACCAAACGCAAACTTTCGGAGCAAGCGCCACCTCTTCGCATATTTAGAGGTAAAAATTAGTAACTAGGAATTCTCGAACCGAACTGTTTTTCCAACTTAAGCAGTTTTATTAAAAATAAGTCGGTGGCGACCCCTTAATAGCTTACCTAAGTTAAGCAATAACAACACAATTTTTACGGAGCCATCATGGATGATGGAAGGCGACACGAGCCGCTTCCGATCCTCCCGAAAATTTCTTCTGTACGGATCATGTTTCTCCTTTTGCCATTCGCCTTTCCAAGGAGCATGGAGACGATCAGCGAGGGCCTGAGCAGGCCCGATTAGGAATCGGGGGAGGATCGATCCCGATATCCTTCACAGCGCGTCAATGCTCGAGTCATGGCGTTGACCGGAGGACACCAGGGGAAGTGGGCCTGGATCCTCGTATCGTTCGGACCGCCACGTGCCAGGCCAAAGGGTGCGCCTACGATCACAGTTGTTCTTTGTTTGATCAGAGGGACGTAAGAAATGATGCGTAAAAACAGCTGGGGGGAGTGAAGATCTAAGTGCCGGATGGGGAGGTTCCTAGGAATAATTTTAGATCCTCCGGCCGCGACCGTCTGATTTGCCTAGCTCTATCTGCGAACAGCTGTCTTAAAAGGAATGCTTATCAAGGTCTTCCTTGAGTATAAATGTGTAACCCCAACTGGGGCCATCGACCACCACCTCACTCTCGAAGCCTCAAAAAATGGGACGCCCACAATTGATGATGCTCGCCTTGATTGCAAACATCTTTATTTCCTTTGTCGCCGGTGACCTGAGTGATCACTCAACTAAAGCTCGGGTGCTGTTCCATGCCATACTTGACGCTTATGGCCTTGTTTGTTATGTTTGTATAATGTTTCGCGATCACGTGCAGATGAGAGGCAGGAGGATTGCAGGGGATGGCGATCCTGTGACGGCATACAGGAGACAAAAGGTCAAAGAAGCCATGCTTCATGCCTGGACCTCCTACGAAAAGTATGCATGGGGTTATGACGAGCTTCAGGTTCGTCCTTGCTTTATTCAGCCGCTAAGTTCACTTGTCGGCGACGTGTTTCCTGGGTGCCTTCTGACGACATATGTCGACAGCCTCTGACAAAGAACGGGAAAAACAGCTTCGGTGGTCTGGGAATAACTATTGTGGACTCTCTGAGCACTCTCTACATCATGGATCTGAAGGAACAATTCCATCGGGCTAAGGAGTAAAAATCTCCCGATCTCTCAACGCTCTGTGCTTTCCATTAGTGACTTTCAGTTGATATGATATAATACCACCCGCGGATGTAATCACAGTTGGGTCGCGAATTCCTTGGACTTTGACAAGAATTACAACGCCAAGGTGTTCGAGACTGTCATCAGGTTCACGAAGAAATACCCTCCTCCCCTACATTCCGTTCCACAACCTTACGCATAATCTCCTCAGTTCTTCCTTTTCGTCAGATCCGTAGGGGCTCTTGTGAGCACCTATGACCTCTCGGGAGAAAAAGTTTTCCTCGACAAGGCCAGGGACATAGCCGACAGGTTACTGCCGGCATGGAACACAAAAACGGGGATCCCTTTGAATAGTATCAACTTGGCCACTGGAAAGGCACACAACTGGGATTCGAATGAGGTAAAAACTCTTCCAACCCCACGTCGGCCTTTCCTGCGTGTTCTCCAATAGCATGCCTCTGGCTCTCGTGTCCAGGGAAGCAGCGTTTTGGCTGAGATAGGGACGAGTCAACTCGAGTTCACTGCCTTATCACAAAGGACAAATAACCCAAAATACCAGCTCAAGGTTTTCACTTCTGCCGATCCCTTCGAAAAGCAACATCTCGGATCTATGTCGTTGGTGGCTGACTGTTGTTTTCAGGCGGAAAACGTCATTAAAGTGCTGAACGATAATTCCCCTGCTAACGGCTTGCTTCCCTTGCTGATCGATCCTAATACTGGCAGACCGTCCTCATCTGACATTTCATTCGGCGCGATGGGCGACAGGTAGAGCCTAAAACGATCAACCTCATGTTAACTAGTGGAAGGTGATGAGTCGATTGTAATGTTTACAGCTATTACGAGTACCTACTGAAGGCATGGATCCAGGGGAACAAAACTCAAGCCGTCAAATTTTACAGGTGAGGAGGGCATCAATAACATGTCAATCGCATATTTTCTCTTTTTCGGACACTCGGTGCTATCCTTCTGTGACTAAATGAGCTGTGTTCTTGAGATAGGGGTATGTGGGAGAAGTCGATGAAGGGCTTATGGGGATTGGTGAGGAAATCGAGTCCCTCTGGCTATGTATATATCTGTGACAAGAGGGGAGATCAGCTTACTCGGAGGGTACATCGAACTATTCGCTATTCTGATGGCATTGTATGTATGTTGTGTGCATGCAAATAACCTATCTACGATCCAAACTGCAGATGCAAGAGTTGGCATGCTTCACCCCTGGGATGTTGGCTCTGGGATCTTCCGGGTATGCTCCTTCGGAAGCAGAAAAAATGATGTCCCTCGCCGAGGAGGTACCATGTGCTAGTTCTAGTGATTATCCGAGGACGATGGTTCCTGGCAATCTCAACCTGATATATCTTTGTCTGGGTACGTTGGGGGTGATTTGCCGTCCCAGCTTGGAAGGACCTGTTACAATTTCTACCAGACAACCACAACGAAGCTAGCGGGAGAGACCTACGAATTTGTCCCCGGAAAGGTTGGTAGCTTCGAAAAAGGAGGCACGGACTGCAACCCATTCTGCTTTTCACAGTGCTATGACGATTTGTGGATTTTATAAACAGGACATGGTTGTGAGTGAAGCATTCAACCAACAGAGGCCAGAGACGGTGGAGTCCATGTTTTATCTGTGGCGGCTAACAGGGAAGAACAAGTACCGTGAGTGGGGGTGGAACATTTTCCAAGCTTTCGAGAAGAATTGCCGAGTAGACACGGGATATGTCGGGGTCAAGGATGTGAGTGTTGTCGTCGAAAATCCTAGCGCTGCGGTTGCTTTTTTGAAACTGATAAAAGATAAAAACAGATGACGAATGATGGAGGTAAATGGACAGGTGAACAGCGGTGGGAGGGACAACGAGATGCAGAGCTTCTTCCTGGCAGAGACTCTCAAGTACCTGTACCTCTTGTTTTCGCCGCCGACGGTCATCCCTCTGGATCAGTGGGTCTTCAACACTGAGGCCCATCCCTTGAAGATCGTCCCTCGAAAATCCTGACCTTCATCGTCTGCAAAACACAGAGGAAAAACATGTCAACAGGCTGCCACCCCCACTCCTTTTACTCTCTTGAAATAAGCCCACACCTTTTTACACTCTTGAAATAAGAAAAGAAGCATGACGATCCATTTCTTTGGTTTTGAATTATTGTTTCTTGCAATGTAATTTCAATTCCAGAAAGTAGTCGGATGCAATAATCTTGTTCTTCATTCGAACCGTTCCTGTCATCCATTACCCAGGAACTGAAAATATGAATCACAGGCTTTCCAAATACCAATTGAGAACGAGGCTTTAGTTATGATCCTTGCCGGCGATCTTTCAAAAGGGGGATATGGCCTCGGCACCGAGCACGTTTCACCGCACTCCAAATTAAAATCTGGGGGTCGCCGAGCAAGGAGAGGAGAAGGAATGTTATGGTCATGGTTGAGCTCTTGGGAAGAGTTCCCGGAAGAGTTCTTGACCCGGAAGAGTTAAGAGATGGGAGGTCCCGGAAGAGTTCTTGACCCTCGAATGTTTCCAAGCGGGCAACCTGCCAGAGTCTGCTGGAGACCTGCACAGTTAACATTCCCAGAAAATGACAAACATAACACAGAACTGGCTAGATTTTGCATGAATCAGTGAAAGTAGCCCTGATTAGCATAGTCCACTTTGGCGTTAAAACTCTTAATCCCAAATGTAGAGCTTTTACACTGCCCGCGCAAGTTGGATGCGAGAAGGCCTCACACCCCAGGCGTATACGAGAAACAAGCTGACCCTAAAAGACATTATTTCAGCAAAAAACCTCATATACAACGAATGGCTACACAAAAGAGGGAAAAAGAAAACAAAAAGCTCTAACCTACATATTTGGCAAATCTACATGAATAATATCGTAATAGGGAGAGGCGTGCATTACTACTGAGCGGACATCTTCAAGGAGGTGTTTGAGAAATGTCGTCCCTCATCCGTGTGGCCTCTTCAAGGTTAAGTAGAGGCTTGAGTCTTCTCTCCACCTCTCTGCTCTGTAGCTCCATCTCCTCCCGAACCATTGTCATCGCACTCTTGCAGGAGACCTCATCCCTGAATGCAAGGGTCCACCTTCCATCTACTAAGGGTTTAGACTTCATGCTTCCATGGGAAGATTTAGAAGTTTCTGATGGTTGTAACGAGGATGGACGGATTCGTAAGTGCAACCATTTCGGATGCTTATCGTCAATTCTAGGCTGCACACAAACATTAATTAGTTAGAATTAGTTCAAATTATCAGCCTTTACAGAACTGAGGATTTCAGTCCTCTATATAGAATAACTCCAGGGCATAGCATCAAATGATGAGGAAGAGCGATTAACATTTTCTTACATTTGAACCAGCCAAAGGAGCAGCAACGCGGACAATCCCTTTATGCTGCTTTAAAGGTAATTCCTCAGCAAGAATAACCCACCCCAACATTTCTACAGCGACAGCAATAAACCAAAGATGTCGTTCCCTCCCCCTCTCGAAGGCTATCCTGCATGACAGAGCATCGACTGCAGAAGAAAGTGAACAAGTAAATTAGACAACCGACATCAGTCCTCTCCACACTGAATGAAAAATATCTTGCTCTTCTTAAAACCACTAAGCCCTTACGTCCCCGATAGAACATAACAAGTAAAACTTTTATGATAAACTAACTTAACTCAGAAACCATAAAAGAATAAGAGATCCAAACATTACTAAGTGAAGCTCACCGAGATTTATTTCGGTACCAGGTTTCGGACTAGAGACATCGATGCCAGCAGCTTTGGCACGGGAATTATCAGGGTTGTCTGTTCGAGGATCAATAGGAGGTTTCTCGGGCAATATTCTACCAGCCGAAAATAACAGGAGTTGATGAAGCAGCACAAGCACCTAGAAGAAAAACTTCCTGATCATACACCACAATCTTCAAAAACGTGCACAAGCTGATTAATTGTGACAATATAATCACAGATTATGCCACCGTGTTTGAAGATAAATATAACATGAAATGAACCGGCAGCATCAGTGATACATGGGTAGAGAGCTAACCAACACAAACCTTTACCACCTCTAGCATCCTTTCACTGGCACCAAAAGATGAATCACTCTGAACGCCCTCTGTTACAAAAGTCAAATCAAGTCAAGTCCTTTTTATGTCTCGGTATGATGAAAAGTTTCCTTTAAGGACTACAGTAATGAGACAAGAGAAGGAGGTTTTGAAAAGAATTGGCAACTTTAACTAGACTCCTTCAAAAAAAGGAGCAGTTAACTTTACCTTTGTGAGACAGGTATAGCGAGAGTAATATGCTGTTTGGCTCCTTTCGGGGCTTGGATGCCTCCATTGCTACAATAAGAAACGCCGCCTTCAAGTGATAGAATCAGATTAGATCATGAAAAGGCTAACTTTGTTACATACCTCTTTTGCATTTTCCCCACTCACTGCTAAGTACAGTTACAAGAAGGTCAGGCCATACTCCTCTAATCTCCAGTATGAAAGAGTGAACCCAATTCCTGTATGCTTCCTGCATCCAATGGTTTATTCAAATGCCAACCCCTAAATTTGTAGATTAAAAAACTAAGATTGAAGTTTTATCAAATAAGCAAAATTTTTTTTGGCAAATTAGGAGAAACTGCTGATTTAAAAAGCAACAAAGCAGCAGTGAGAAAAATTCAACTATTCTTTAGCGTTAGATACATTGTCCAATTGATGGCACTTACCCGGAGTAAACGGAGATGATGACTGCTGAAGTCAGCCTCGCCATGAGGAAGCAATTGGCGTAAAAGCCAACCCCCATCCCATAATGTATCTGCTGATATATCTGATCGGCAAAATAGTGTGACCAGAGCGTCTAGCACCTTGAAGAAAAGCAAAACATGCAATACACACATCACTAGTAAACTTAAACAAGCACAAGCATTTTACTTCAGTAGTCCATCAATCTTTTGTGCACATAAGATCCACTTCCAAATAAATTACATGGCTAACGAAACTGCCAAATTGCCACTATAAATTCATATAAGCTATTGTCCTTGAAAAACATTTTATATTATCACAAGCAAATTCTCTGTATATTACCGATTTGTGATGGTAAATGGTTTAATAGAAAAGCACAATGCCAAAAAATTTTAAAAGTTTCAATCAGCTCTAGAAAAGTTCTTTGAAATGAGCACGACCATCAATATTATCCCAAATGTTACCTGAGATCTGTGCACCCTAGGGCTAGAACCTTCCTCCTCTGTGGAACTTGACACTTCATATTGGCTCTGTGAGAAAATTAAAGTGGAAAAAATATCGAGTTAACCGTAAAAATGATGATATACAGTTCTCTTCTCAGTTTATTCCAAAAATGCAGGATCCTACAAGGTCATCAAAGCATGATAGTTTCTTCTATACAGAACAAATTCAAATTGTGAAGAAACATATTCAAATTCAATACTTATGAAAAAATCAATTTAAAATTATAATGAAAGCCAAGAAAAACAAAACAAAACATGAAACTCCAAAGGATCAAATAGTTCATTCAATAATTAACAATGGGATGCAGATAAGAGGATGGGATCATAGAAAAAGGATTCAAAAATGCATGAACACCCATAGATGCAACTAGCATCGGCATAAAGCTTCAGCAGCAGCGGTAAACATTTTGACCTGACGGACAGTTTTTAACAGTAAGGACAAAAACTTCACAATTATTGCTTTATATACCCCAAACAAAAGCCCTTCAAGCAGGAGACATCATGACCAAGCAAAACAGAATACCTCAAAGTACAAGGGCTTCAAATTTCTAGATCCGGCATATTTTACTAACATATGTGTACCACAAAGACCATGCCATTTTCACATGTTACACAGCACTGAGTAGAAAGCTTCTTGTTGTATAACCGTACCAAACATCTAATACAGTTCTATCTATTCAGCATAACATTCTTCAATAAACAAGTTGCAAGATACAGAGTATGAAAAGGATTTAGAACTAGCTCCCAGAACAAACTCAAATGAGAAAATATGTACGGCATTAAAGACATTCAAGGAACAGAGACCCACACCTTTATCCGTTGCAGATAACCATCGAGCTCTGTACTAAAGACGTCTCTGGTTTCTGAAGAAAAAAGCTGCTCCTCTGCGGAAGCCTCCCCTACCAACGCTTCCTGCAGGAGATGTTCCAGAAAGGCAAATCAATCAACAGTATAAGTATAACAGCATCAATCAAGAAGGATATAAATTAACAACCCTTCACTATCCCATCATCGAATTTCAGCCAACGCTAAGCAAAACAGGTATGTTGCCAGAGAAAATTTAAAAAGAAAAAGGCTGGGCAGAATACCTGATTATAGGCCCTACATTCTAAAACAAAGTATAAGCAGGGCCTCAAGTCTGTACTAATCATAAATTAGTAACTGCCACATGCTTAAGTCTAATTTCCGAATTGTAGGAGAAGTATATCCAGTGCAACTAAGTTGACACTACCTCTGGAAAAGGAGAAAAGCATCAGTTGCATATAATTAACATTAACCCAAAACTTTACTCGCCACACATGCATTCTCTGCCAGTCAAAGTGGAACCCTTCTAAAAAAATAGACTTAGTTTTTGTGGATTTACAATTTCCTAGATCCAAGCACTTAGAGAACACAATTTCTAAGACGGTATAAAATTTCCATTATTTCCTTCTAAAGTTCTAATTGTGTCAGATTCATAGCCCTTCCCAACAAAAGAACAAGAAAAATCAATTGGATTCATTAAAGAGTATAAATTTTCGACGCTATTTTTCCTAGTGTACACATGCATGCTATATCTTCAATGCAAATACCAGCAACTGTTTCTTGTGCTTTTTTCGTTGAGGGAGGATTCCAAGAGCATCAAGCATCGTTTCATCCAGTTCTGGAACAGAATAAAAGGTCAACAAGGATGAAATTCAAAGAGATGCTAGAGAAAGCATAATAATAGAAGTAAAAGTTACCTTTAGTCTGCAACAGCATGGCCAGCACACTCAAAGAACCAGACGTTTCCACCTCACTACCACTTCTTATGTATGAAAGTAATGTCTCCCTATAAAAGGTATAAGTCAGATTTTTATTTTGGGAAAAAATAATCAAAATCCAACATAGATGGGGCATTCTCCAGTAAGAATGAACTAAGTGACTTTCATGACCATCTTTTTCTACCCTCTCATAAAAGGTAACCCATTGATCATGACAATCGCCTATCTCTCATAAAAACACTCCATCTAGAATAGCGATATCCCGGGATTTTTCCATACTGCTATTTTACTCTCTGGTAAGAACGACAAATGGTGTGCTTGGATAGTAAGAAAAGAAAGAGGGAAATTTTTAAAATGCGTGAGAAAGGATATTTTCGTGATACGTGTTTTCCTCGGTCTTTCCTTCGTTTAAAACCCAAACACAAAGAAAGTGATTGTCATGATCAACTTACTTTATGCTCAGAATATTTGTTTGACCATAAGCGTAGTGGATAGACAGAACCTGTATACCAGATTATACTAAAGGGATTTAAGGCTCCAATATTACTGTTTGCGGCACATGATACTAAACATATATATATAAATATATATATATATAAGAATCATGAAAAAGGATGACATGTCGCGTGAAGTGAGAATATCCCAGGGTGTTACTATACTACCAATGTCCTAACATAAGCAAGCTTTAACTAGAAAAATCTAACAAATTCAGTAATGTGGGATAAGTAAAGTAAGAAACCACAGGATAAGCAGAAAAAAAAGTACAACATCAACTAAACAATACCTCACACAAGCACTGGAATATGTGCCCAAATTTGTCGTGAGAGCCTTATGATGATTAACCAGAGCACCACTGGAACTGTTTGGCAGGATAAGTTGGAGTTCAACATTTTTATGCTGAATATTCCCACTTTCTAGTTCTTTGCTTTCATGGCTGCAATCAATTTCTGGCAAACCCCCATTCTCCTTATGTATAGAGTTCGCTACAAATGCCTCTGGTGAACAAAAAAGCCCAGCTGCTATGATATTCGCCAAATCTTTGGTTTTGAGGATATGAAGGATGCAGCAAATCAAGTACAAAGAAGTGACAGGACCAACATGCACTACCTGCTGACCATTGAAATGAAAATACAAGTTAATGCATAACCTATTGAGAACACTGACTCAATCAATTAATTTCCAAATTGCTAACTTTACATACTGAAAATACAGAAAAGGCTAACTTCCCAATTTCCCATCCGTAAGCAGCAAACTCGAACATTTATTTCAAAACTATTCATGCGCATTAATTAATTTGCAGCATTATATATTTGAAAATGATGCAGTCCATTAAAAACCCATGCTTATAATAGACGAGATATGAGTCCTTTACATAAGTAGAGTCCGTCTCCAAAGATGGGAGGAGCAAAGGAAACACTAAATCCTTCAAAATTCCATCCGTCAACAATGCACCGACATCAGGAATACCCGCCGATGTTATGTCACTGAAATAGTAAAGTGAATCCTCAATCTCATCCACTGCAGAAAGAATCGTAGAACTCTTATCTGAACCAGGACCACTGTTGCAATAATAGAAATTGGTTAAAGCAGAGCAGACTTTGTGCCAAAAAAAATTAAGAAATAGAAATATATTGTTCTTACTCGAGAGCTTCAGAAACCAAACTATTCAAATCTAGGCATTGCTTCCTAAAGAACTTGACTAACTTTGTGAAGTATGTTGCCTGTGGAGTTCTGGCGATGAATCTGGTCACACCGACATCTCCAACTACAAAGAAAACAAAAATATCTCGTTCAGAAGAAACCGCAAAACACAATGACATTCCCCAAAAGAACTTATTAACTACAAGAAGCAATATCAAATATGTGAAATAGTAACTTACCATGGTATATATTCAATGTCAGAGCTCGCACAGCTGTGCGCACCATGTTCTCATTGTGAAAAGCATATCTTATTGCTTCCACATACAGTGGGAAAGCGACCACTTCATCCTAATTAAACAAGCATTCAAGTTCATCGAAAACAAAATCAGAATGAAGAAACTTAAAAGAACAGGTACATTGCATAGATAACTTTAGGACCAATAAGTACAGAAAAAGTAAAGCTAAGAGGTCGTATACTATAACCTCGGCAACGACAAAGAGTTCATCAAGCTATTTAGATATCATCTTAATTGAACCAGGCTGCTACGATCCAATCTCAAGATCTGGAGAATCCAAGTAGACCCTTATCTACTAACAACACACTCCAACCATGAGGAAGATCGAGACCATTAAAAGGTCATAGAAACTCACATCTTGGGTCTTCACCAACAGAGAGATAGTGTTCTTATTCAGTTTCCCACTTACTGCCCTGTAATCCAAAACCAATAACATGGCATAAATTAACAGAAGGTAAGGGAACATGGTCATAGGGTCATTGTTTGTTGGCAATACACAATCACTGAACTCGAAGAACAAATAAGTGTATCAAGGGCAACGTCCCTTGACTATCGATTTGTTTTCCGATGTTTCAAAGAGATAAATACCTCAGGAAAGAGATATAATAGGACAGCAGCTCCTCGTTGTTGAAGTCAAATGAATATGTTATTAGGTAGTTAATATGCTCGTTACTAAACAAATAATCTGCACCATTTTGAGACAAAACCAGGTAATAAAATCAATCATTAGGATAACGGCTACTGTAACCATGACATCACTTTATCGAAAGCAACTTACAAATGGCGTGTTCATTCTTTAGGTTTTGGATCATTATACTAATGGTCTGCAGCAACTGAAGCGAAACGTTGATGCTTTTGCTTATCTTAAGTATCCTCACAAACTCTCCCATGACTTGCTTCTCCATGAAGAAACTGGAAAATCCAGAACCAGAACAGCATGTGAACTGTTGACGTGCAACATCAGACGTAGGAAGTGTCTAGGCAGGTGGGGTAAAGAAGGCTCACTCGAAATAAGAAGAGTCGTGCTGGTCGCCATAGGTAATCAACTCCGCAATTGATCTTAGAGCCTCGACTACAAAGTCCTACACAAAAAATCAAAGTCACTAAAATATCCAGGCAAGAGATGCCTCTCAGTAAACCTTGTCGAATTCATTAAGGAGGGAGGGGGGACTGAATCAATCGCTACCTTGTTCACGTCATTGACAATCTGAACTTTTCCCAGCTGATCAGTCAAGTATCTGTGATCAAGATAAAGGATTATGATGCTATGTCGAGGTTACGAGAAAAAAAAAGCGTTCTCAGTGCTAAGAAGCCAATAGAGCAACCGGGTTGGGTCCCTATAATTTACTACATTCCAATGCACGGGCTAACTTAATCCTTAAAAGGAATCCTCTAAAAGTTACAATTCAGAGTCAGGGCATCGGGATCAGGACGGGCGAAGCTGAGGTTCCGGAGCTCAAATAAATCAAACGAAACCACAAGGGACAGCCACGACCAAGACAAGATATGAGGTTAAAAAGTAACGCCGGCCTGCCTACAATCCGAGGGGCACAACAACAACAATTGAGAAAACAGGGACCGGGGGTGAGCAGAACTCGCCTGAGTTCGTCCAAGGAGAATCGTTTCTTCGATCTCCAGAAGGACCACATGATCACATCGCAGAATCACAAAAACCCCACCAATTTCCTCTTCTTCTTCTTGTTGTTATTGAGGGGTTAAGAGCGACAACAATGATAGACCCCAACAACAACTTCAGAAAAGGCAAAAAGTTGAATACTCCCAACTCCCAAAAGAGGAAGAAGGGGTGGGACGGGATTAGCTTTTTAGTTGTTACCGGCGGCGAGGGAGGGAGACAAACAAACAAAAGTTGGATGGATGATAGGAAGGAGAGGGAGGAGGAAAATGATGAAAGACAGCACATTCTTTCCACCGAAAAACACCTCCTGGGGATCTGTCCGCTCGGCAATTCCCCCCGGCCCAAACCCACCAACTCCGGCCGATGGACGTCTTCTCTTTGATGGGCCTTATTCTTCAAACCCAAATTTCAACAACAGTCCCCCAGGCCCAACCAGCTTCCGTACCCTTCTTCCTAACCTCATAAAGTATTAGGAGCCATAGCGGCGGAAGGTGTCCAACCACGACGGCATGATGTGTACCGTCAATCACTGGATTCTCTATGAACGAAACCTCTTTATTTTTTTTTTATTATTAATGAGTTTCTAAATCTGCTTAAATTACTCTCAATCGTGGTCGCAAGAAACTTTCAAAATTCCTGGAGTTTAGTAGTTATGTCAGGACGCGGCTGCTAAATTTTCGAACCTTTTACGTGAATCCTAAGGGGGTGCTCGGTTTAATTCATTTGTGTTAAAAATACAAAATTATGTAAGCCCCTGTTTTATTGAGGGAGGGATTGGGATCTTAGCATTCGGTTGATGCCTAAGGGTTTAAATTGATTGAGGCGGCGGCATGGTGAGGGGGGAGACAGTTTCCGGGAAATTTCACGTTTGGTCAACAAAAGTCATAACACGCAAGCATCCAACTCCCTCCTCCTTTTTTAAATGGATTCGTCGGGGGGTGGGGGAGTTACAAAATGCATTTATTCATCATCCAAGCAAAATTTGTTAGGAACTCAGGAAATCAATCCATCGCCACCATTCATTCTCACACACTCGCTCTCCTCCTTGTGTTCTCCTTCGGAACGGCCAAGATACGTCACGCCAGTTGCCTGAATTGAACAGGTACTTCTCGCTAAATAATCCATGTCCGTTTGCCTTTTCCAGCCGCCATTTTTCTTTGAACTCTCTATCAGGGGAGGGTTTCGAGCTCGCACGGTGGCTCTTGCGCTATCCATGGATAGGAAAGCAAAGTAGTAGTCCCTCTCCTTACGGGTTAACCATTATGTCAAAAGCCTAAGGAAATGCGATAGACCTCTTAAAATGGATGGAAGAACTAAAAGTCATTGTCTAGGGTTATGATCTCAGTCATGGCATGGGTTTGTAGGGCTCAATTAAAGACCCAAACTTAGAAAACCCTGGTGGAGTTTTCGTCTTGGCAACACCAATCTCTTTCGTGGATTCTTTGACAGTAATCTTCTTTTAGGCAATCGCAAAACTGCCCATCCGGGGTTTGATAATGGAAAAGCAAATGGATAGAGTAGATAAAAACTTTGTCGGCGCACACGAAATCGCGCGTTGAATGGTTGAAGTAGAGAAGGCTGAAGGTTTAATCATCCGGGACATCCACAATATTACATACAATATACACGCATCCAGAAAACTGTGGATTATCGAGGTTTAGGATGGATAAAGGGATGTGGGTGTGAGTGAAAGGACGAATACATACTCTGTCGGATAATTGATCGTCGCGTGATTCAGCTGTCTAGGAGAAAGACCTTGGGCGTGTACCTAGTTCACTTCATCATCCACGTGATGCTCACGTGAAATATTCTTAATAAGAATTTTGTTAGTGTGCCCTAGGCGCACCGTCGAAAGAGCCATTCATAATTGTATTTTTGTGTTTTGAAAATTATACTTTGGCAAAATATCAATTTATGGCCGTAACTTTGAGTCAAACTTTCTATTTTGTCATTAATTTAGTTTGTTATATAATTTGTAACAACTAAATTAATAGACCTTAATAGATAATTTTCATTTATCAACTAAAAAAGAAAAAACTTTAAAAAAATAATATTGAAACCTCTCATATTTTTTTTTATTTTAAAATTTGGATATACAAATCAAGTAAATTGAAAGCCGAAGTTGAACGATAGTTACTGATGCCGTCAAAAAATACGCAAAATTACAAACATAAAGTACCAACTTCCCCTCTTTTTGGGTGTAATAACAAGAGGCGAAAGTTGGGAAACGCGGTATATGGGTAGGCTAACTATAAAGGCTCGAAGACAGAAGTAATCAATCAATCAGGGGAGATGATGAATAATTCATCTAGATCCTTGAATATAATACTGATTAGCAAAAGGAATTAATCCATCGCAAAAAAGAAAAAAGACAAAAGTAAAGCGGTTGAACACAGAATTTGTTGGTGGCGGGGTGGTCGTCGTATCGGATTTCTTCCTTCGTAAGCTGATCAAACTATTTTTCTTCTTCTTTTGGGTGATATTAAATTACAACTACCATAAACAAATAAATAAATAAAAGCATCTTGGAAGCAGACGATTTTGAATGTTCGAATCGTGATCGGACACGGGACTTTAAAAGTAGTCTTGTAAGAGAGGATAAGAAAAAGAGATGTGTTACCACATAAAGTTGCAGCCAGTTTCAAAATCTAGTTATTTCTAACTCGTTGTTTCCGATCGCGAGTTAACAAAAGCTCCGGATAAAATAGCGGTGCCTTTGACTGGTTGTCGTTCGTTGACTGTCATAGATAGAGTTGCGTATTTGGAGATTTGGGGGCCGAATAGTTAGTTTGACTTCTGATATTATTCTTGCGCGTTTTTTGGTCTGAGTCGGAACACTACGAAAAGCTAAAAGAGAGATAGGATTCATATCCCCATGGAAGAGTATAATAATACCCCATTTGCATTTTGAAAAAAAAAAAAAAAATGTATATTGGAAATATTCGGCACAGACCCTCACGGGGGTTCGGATATGGCCGCCCTAATGAAAAAAGACAAATTAAAATAGGATTGTATTGAAAAATAGAAAAATTATAATTGTAGTTAAATTCTTGTGGCCATAAAAATAATAAAAAACGAGGAAACTAAAGCTGTAACGGTGTGGATGTTGTGGACTTAATGGTGGTGCCGTGGACATCTTGAGGCTGAGGGTCGGAAATACGGAGGTTAAGAGCTGAAAATCGGAGAAAACTGAAGACTTTACCACAGGTAATGCACTTTAGACCTTAGATGAATGTTGCGTCTTTGTAAGTAAAGATCATCTCTTATTTATAGAGAATCATTCCTTCTGGCCAAGTCTAGAGTCTTTGGTGTTTTTCTCTAATGGAAACGGTATTCCTAAAATTTCGGGATCATTTCCCCATCAGTTCACTTCTTAAACTTGCCAGCACTAATAGCATGTCCATACTCTATAGACATGAGTGCATAGCCTTGCCTTGAACAATCTCTTCCTTAAAACGCGGGACGCAACTAATTATCCCACGACTCCTTTATCGTTGAGCAACAAACCATCCACGACTTCCCGAGATTTGTGGGATTAGAATTAAAATATAGCAGCTTCTCTGTATACACTTGTTCATGTGTCTCATAAAATTATTCCCGTAAACACTCCCCTTTTATATGTCTTGTAGGCACTCCCTTTTATATGTTTCGTGGACACTTTCCTACGTTACGACCCAAAGACCCTCTTAGCAGTAGGCCGAACCCAAAAGTTCTAGTTGTCAACAATTCTTGATGCCAAGCCAATGGTTTGAATGATAAAAATAGGAGGTCTGCACGAATTCCCGCTAAGTTAAAAAAAAATCTCAATTTGTCTCTCACGAACTACTTTTTAATTTACAAGATTTTCTAAATAGCCATATAAAAAAAAGATTGGATAATAATACAACATAAAAATTGAATATTTAGTAATACAAAGATGGGGACAAGGACATTCTGACGAAGTAGAATTGTTGTTGGATGGAGGGCCGGTTGGTTTTCAATGGTTTCGGCGTCCGCCTAATGGCATTTAGAGCCAGAATAGGAGGAGGAGGAGAATAACTGATCCTAATCTCGAGAGACTATAATACATTTGCAGTACATGCAAACCACCCTGGTCCACAGCTTGTGGGTTAGGAAAAGTACTAAGAGAAAAGGGAGAAGAGGAGGACGTGTGGTGGGGTATACATCGAGTGTCATGTTCAGCACACATCCAAAAACTATTATGAGCTTGGTCCCTAAACAAAAAGAGGGAGAATGAAACAATTCCCATCAGATCTTATGTGACCGATCTGCATTTTTGGTGGTCTAGTCTGCTTCTCCTTTCCATGCTTACCTCATTTACGGTTTATGGCGCCTATCCATCTCATTCTTTAACCCTTAACAGGATTTAAAAGATTGTAAACGAAAACGTTCTGCGTGCATTAAACGAGAATAATTTTCATTGAGGTGATGTGATACTTTATATGAATTATACGGTTGAAGTTGTCAATTGAATTGACAACTTTTCCTTTGCTTAATTTTAAGAAAAATTCGTCACGACTTCAATCGAATATTTCGCTCAATTTGTTTCACGTCCTATCTTTTTAGTGAATTTTTTCCACAACTAGGTTATGTGGGCGGAACACTTGGAGTTACTGTCACGGAAAGAAAAAAGAATAGAAACAAAACCAGAAATATCTGCTATTGCAATCGTATTTTGATTAGCATACAAAATACACTCAATACTTGTTCCTTGCTGCCAAGTAAAGACACACCCATTTTAAGTATATATCTATTTCTATACATTTGAAGAAGAAGAAGAAGAATTAATTATGCGGTTCGGTTAATATAATACCTTTAGCTTTTAGTATTTTCTAACATCTCGTAGTGGGGAGATTACTTTGGGGTTATTAGTTAGGAATACAAAAGAGATATGTAGGGAGTCCTCACGCGGGAGATAAGCCGGCAAACGTCTCCTTTGCTCCCCCTACGTAGGGAGATCACCCAAGCAAAGGATCATCAATAAAGCCAGCAAAGCTTCTTCCAAAGACCAGAGAGTTTGTTTTTAAGTCTCCCTCTTTCAAGGACGCCTTCTCAACCACCCTCTTCTCTCCCCGGAGCAGCACTATTCATTCATTCAATCCTCCAACCAAAAGAGTCTCCCGGAAGATTGCAAGCGGGTAAAAGAAAATTCCTACAATCCCTCGAATTCCATTCTCACTGGGGCCCTTGTTATAAGATTCACTTCGTGGAGAAAGGGGTATGTACGGGAAGTGCGGAATCCGACAGAAAAGATGAGATTCGAACACGAAAATTTTTAAAACATGGGGAGAGGTGTTCTTTTGGTGATGTGAGTTTTTCCTTCTTTTCCCTCCTTTCTCTTCTTTCAATCACAATCACAAAACAGCATAGGATTTTTTTCTGTATTAGTTTTGAAAAACATTTACGAGAATAAAGTTTCAGTTTTGAAATTTACCTAAATAAAACAACTCATTTGAATTTAACTATAAAATGTTGTTTCGAATTACACTTTCAGTAAAATGGGCTAATTTGAATTTAGCTAGAAAATATTAAACAACGACTTTCGGTCCGACCTCAGAACATCTCCCTTTAGCTTAAATATTTCTCGAAGTACGTTAAAGTAGTTATATGAGACAACGATTTAATTAATTTTGAGTGAAAATCGTCTTTTAAAGCATCACTTTATGTATAAAATCAATATCAATGTTTCAAACGGCGACTTATTCGTGATATTTAGATACAAACTAAGGAGGGGCCTCTTATTCATAAATAGTCGGTCCCACGGTCCAATTATCAAGCAAAGTAGTTATTAGCCATGATGGAGTTTGCTTAAATAATGTTTTAGTTTTGAAAAATAATTACGAAATAAGATCTCAATTTTAGAAATTACCTAAATACAATTGTAAAATTGTTATTTGAGTTGTTATTCAAGAAGTGACATTAATTTTATAAAATACGGTTTGAAACATCTACTTAAAAGAGCGATTTAGAAATACTTGAATTTTTTTTTCAAATCGAATTTTTTTTTACGGAATAAGTACTCATTTAAAAGAGCGATTTAAATAATTTTGGCGAAATTTGTTTGAAATAATGTTCTATAGATAAAATTAAATTCGTTTCTTCCTTAAATTTCATTTTACAAGTAACGGGGCAGGACGGAACCCACGTGAAAGCAATATGGGCGATGTGTTAGGCTGTGACCTGACCGACCACCACGTTCGCGGGGATGGTGGGCACCATGTGATTTGGTGGGCCCCACTTTCCCTTGGAAAGTTTCTTGTTTTAAAAATATTCAAAATCGCGATATTAAAAATACAAAAAAAATCGCAATACGAAACCGTAATATTTTCAAATTTTACCAAAATTGCGATTTCGCGCCCTTATGATAAATAGTGATTGACACCATAAAAATGCGTTTCAAAACCGCGGCATTTGTTTATATATTAATTGTCGCGCTCACTATTTATAATCAAGTCGCGGTCCGAAATCGCAATTTTGATGAAATTTGATGATACTGTGGTTTCGCGACTTTTTTATATTTTTAATGTCGCGATTAGAAACAACTACGTATATTGTATATTTTGATTATTTTTAAAACTAAAATACATTTTGAAAAAAAAAAAACAAGCCGTAGTATCGTACTACAAACCTAGTAAAATGGAGCAAAACAAGAAAAAAAGCTGGAAGTAAATAATAACTAAGCACCAGAGGGCAATTAGAATTTTGAACCCGCGTTTCTGGAAACTTCCCCATTTCCTGGAAAAATCAACGCACAATCTTTCTTCTATCTCTGGGGATTTTGTTAAGTATCCCTTGTTGCCACCGGAATCATTATTGACATTTCAACATTCTTACTAATTATAAACTGTTTCATTTTGAAATGTTACCTTTTGTGCGTTATAACTTGAATGAGTATAAAAAACCGTATAACTTGGACAACAGGGGAGACAAAAAAGAAACCGGGGGGGGAGGGGGTCAAGTCTTGGATTCTGATTCTTTTTCGCCGGACGTCCTCGTCATCTTCCTTTCTTCACTATTTTAGGTAGTTGTTCTTCTTGTCGTTGTCTTTGTCCGTCGAGAATACGAATGTCTGGGTTATTCGCTTGTGGGTTTCTTTGGGGGTGTCATGGGCATCTCCTTCCCATTTCGAAGTGGGTGGAGGGGTGGGGGGACACGGAATCTTTGGGTTTCTTCTCTTTGGCGCTGGTTACGGCGGGTAAAATGGGAGTCGGGGGTTTTTGTCGGTTGCTATGTCTCGGCCGTTCGCCGGGGGGGAGGGAGCGGGTGAGCTCGGTTGTCCGGAGCTCTGGAGGTTTCTCTTGGTTTTATTTTTGCTTTGATTTGACCAGTTTAGATAAAATAAATAAATAAAAAGCAATGATATTGGTGGTGTTCTCCTGTGATCCCCCTACCACCCCCACAAAGACACTATAAGAGAAAAAGTTTAGTTTCGCCTTGTGTAAAGAAAGGAAGTGCTCCATTTTGACTCCATTTCGCTTTTGTTTCCTACATTTGCTTTTCTTTAACAGTAGGTAATCCCCTGTAGAGATGAGAGAAAGAGGGAATCATCGCGATTTGGAGGCCGGCAGTGTCCGCTCCGCCGATTCCGAGGACAGTGATTCCTTCTTCAGCACTTTCGACATCAGCAGCACCAAGAATGCCCCCGTCGACCGGCTCAAGCGCTGGAGGGTACTTTGCGTTTCCCCGTTTGCTTTTTGCCATTGTTTTCCTTTCTTGTCTTGTCGCAATGTCTTTCGTTTCGACTTTGGAAAACTTTATTGCATAGTCTTGGGTCGCCGTGATTTGTTTGCCAATGAATGGTCCGTGGATGAGGGGGGGCCGTTCTTTTATGCGGTGTAGCCAGAGTGTTTGTAGCTTGCGGCTGTCTGGTGGAACGTGTGGGGCACCTTTTCTTGATGATGGGGTTTGTTGTCCGAATGTATGTGTCCTTAGAGTTAATTGTGTCGTTCTGAGTTGTCCAATCACAGGTTTAATTGAACTTGTTGAGTAATGTATGAATGAAGTGATGTCATGACATTGGCGACATCCTTAGGATCTGCTGTCGTTGTTTGCAGCAAGCTGCACTTGTCTTGAATGCTTCTCGACGGTTTAGATATACCCTTGACTTGAAGAAGGAAGAAGAGAAGAAGCAAACTCTAAGCAAGATTAGAGCTCATGTCCAAGCTATTCGTGTAAGCATTGTGGGAGTGCTTCACATATAGAACCACGCATTCCTTTCCTGAATTGGCATTCACAATTTTTATTTTATTTTATCAGGCTGCACATCTTTTCCAAACAGGTGCTGGCCAATTGAACGGTATTCTTTTCATGACCACCTCTCTCTAATCAAAACTATGAGATAAAAAAATCATTAGGAATTTTTCATCCTCATGTTGGGACAATCATGCATTGATGCCACAAATCTAAGCTGCCATATGAACAATCCAAGCTAATTCGAAATGATGTTTTATTTATAGGCACTATTTATGTATTTTCAAGGTGTGCTTCAACAAGTTGTCCTGTATATTTATGTATATATATATATTTTTACGACAGGCACAGTTGGAGCTCCGACGCCCAAGGGTGATTTTGGCATTAATCAAGAAGAACTCGTTGATGTGACAAAAGATCATAATTTGTCTTCTTTGGAAAGACTTGGCGGGGTACTTCACCGAAAGAAAAAAAATATATATATTTTTTTTGCTCTCCCCATGTCATATCACTTAGATACTTTTATAGCCCTGTTCAATTCTTTAATTCACATTATCAGGTCAATGGCTTGGCGAACTTACTGAAGACAAACTTAGAAAAGGGAATTACTGGAGAGGACGATGACTTACTTACTCGGAAGAATTTATTTGGAGCAAATACATATCCTCGCAAAAAAGGAAGGAGTTTTTGGGTAATTTCTTCTGATGAAGCATGATGTATTTTCTGTCGTATATCCTTTATTGGTAAAATTTAATCTTGCTTTTCTCTTTCAGAGGTTTCTTTGGGAAGCTTGGCAAGATCTTACGTTGATTATATTGATAGTTGCTGCTGCTGCTTCATTGGTACTGGGAATAAAGACAGAGGTGAGATAGCTGTCACTTTTACTTTAAGAAACATTCTGTAATTTGACCCAAGTTCCTTGGTTTATTCTTCAGTTTTGAGAAAGTGGAACGCTCTTGTATGCAGGCTCGTTTTTTATTAGAAATGTTTTCTGACACATGGACATCATATTTATCCATTTTGAAAATCATTCTTCAAAAAATTTGACTAGCAAATAAAAGTCACATAACCTTCACTGGAAGGCTTTCCTTTGATCTGAATAAAACAATCTGAAATTTGTTCTTAGATAAAGAAGAACAAAGAATATTGTTATAGACCTTTTATCGATATCTTTTTCTAACTAATTTTGATTGCATGCATCATCCTTTTCCATCTGCAACAAAAATTTGATCCTTTATTTCCTGATGACGGATACTTGACACTTAGAACAATTCCGCATCTCAGGGACATTATTATCCTGGAATTTATTTGAATGGTGCTGGGAATTTCCCATAGCCTGTTGCGTTGTTGTAGTTGCATTATGTCTAAGGTAGCTTGCCCTGGATGTTGACGGTTTTGCATTCTACAGGGAATCTGTTATTTATGACTATGGAAAAATCTGTATCAATGAAATGGATAATGATTTGTAATTCCTATCTTGCAGGGGATCAAGGAGGGATGGTATGATGGTGGGAGCATCGCATTTGCCGTTGCTCTTGTCATTGTCGTTACAGGTAGTATAGTTTGTCTTGACATATGGCTCTTAACAGTGCGATATTCGATTTTCCTATTGATGCACGTGTCAGTAGCCGAAGAGGAAAAATGAACATTGTAATTCTGCAAAAGTGTCCCATACATGGCCTGAAGGGTCTGGGCTATTCTTGTTTTTCCCGTACCTCGGATAAGTGTTATGCTTTTTATTTTTGTTGTTAAATTAATAATGCGGTAGTTTATGATATTTATTGTCTCTTCAACTATCTCCTGTACTGTTTCTTGAGATGTCATGCTTAATTGTGAGAGCTTCTGATTAAGCCTGTCATTGCATGTGCTAATGCACCATAACTGATAATAAAAAAAAGGGCGTCATTTGATATGATTTTTTATATCGTTGTATTTTGGAATCGTTCATAGAGGATTTAGTCAGTCGAGTGGAAAACAAAAGATAGAAAGAATATTTTATTCATTCTCTGTGAAAAGGTAGGCAGGTGGATAAATAGGATGCTAAGTTAACTTTGGTGGCATCCTTTTCCATGCTTGGTCCATAGAGATGATCACATTCCGCTATATCCATCAATTGCTGGAAAGAGATACTTTGGTAAATTGAGTTTTATTTTTCTCCTTGGTTCACTTGTATAAACCAGCTTGATGGATCACCAAAAGAAGAAATTTTTCATACTATGGTTGTCCTTTTCCCTCACCAATTCTTTTGGAATATTTAGGCCCTCTTTGTAGTTGTTGACGTCTATTTTTGAGTAAATTGATGCTGTTCACTTATTACAGTTTGTTTTGTGCGTGTGCATTACGCAGCTGTGAGTGATTATCGACAATCCCTTCAGTTTCAGAATTTGAATGAGGAGAAGAGAAATATTCGTTTGGAGGTTTGTAAAAGAGTTCTTAGGAGGTCCAGGAATCTTCATGTTTCCACTTCTGCGTATTGATGTCTGAAGGTATTGATTAACAGGTTGTTAGGGCTGGAAGGAGAGTTGAAGTTTCAATTTATGATATTGTGGTTGGAGATATTGTCCCTCTCAATATTGGTGATCAGGCAAGTCATTCTCTTGTTCCACCTCTTTTTTTTTTTAATTTCATATCATTTGTTCTAACATTCATTTCTTTCTGCTTGTATGCCCAGGTTCCTGCTGACGGAATTGTCATTGCTGGTCACTTTCTTGCAATTGATGAGTCCAGCATGACTGGAGAGAGTAAAATTGTAAACTATCATTACGGGTTTGAAGTTTAAGAGATCAATTTAGTCACTTACTCTTGGCTGTGATTTGATTGATCAGGTTCATAAGGACTCAAAGGATCCATTTCTCATGTCTGGCTGCAAAGTTGCAGATGGCAATGGCTTTATGCTGGTAGAGATCCACGTTTTTTTCCTGAACTTTTCTGTCCGATTTTCACATATTATAATCTGGATCTCTGTATGATTACTTCATCGGCAATGGAATGCCAAAAGTGACTGCGCTGCATTCCTTTTAGCACCCCTCCCTCTCGCATACATGCAGCAGGGAACAATTCTGGGGTGAAGAGCTTTACATTTCTTTTCTTTTTTCCTTTTCCATAGTTTTTGTCCTTAGTGGTCATCACTGCATGATTGGATGGTTGGAAGATACACAACAAGTTACAAATTTTGCTTCATTTAGATAAGTCTAAGTAAGGGCCTTGTCAATTTGTAGTTAAATTGTCTTGGCATGAATGATTTAGACAAAAGAAGCAATTATCAAATGCTATGTTTCTGGCATTTAATTCTTGATGAAGCTTGAGGATGATTTTGATGGGTTGATGGTTCTTCGCCGATTCAAAGCGGTGAAAGTTCTCTATGGGAGATTTGCTCTTTCTTTAATCTTCTTAATTTTGTCATTTCAGGTAACAGGTGTTGGAGTCAATACTGAATGGGGCCTGCTGATGGCCAGTATATCAGAAGATACCGGAGAGGAGACTCCTTTACAGGTATCCAGCTAATCTTTAGGCGATAGTTGCTTCATTCGTACAGTGAGATCTCTTTGGATGTAAGTAACTTGTTTCTTTGTTCTTTCAGGTGCGGTTAAATGGCGTAGCAACTTTTATCGGTATTGTTGGGCTAACAGTAGCTGTTGCTGTTCTACTGGTTCTTCTAGTGAGGTAACCTGAAGTTGGAACGCTGCCTGAATTTGCGGGTAATATCTTGGATTCTTGTCAACTGAACAAAATTATGTTTGCAGATTTTTTACGGGACACACAAAAAATCCAGATGGTACTCCTCAGTTTAAGGCCGGGAAGACTAGTGCCAGTGATGCAGTTGATGGGGCAATCAAGATAATTACTGTTGCGGTGAGTATTTCAGCAACTATCTCTAGGAAATATACATGATGTCAACTTGTTGACCCATTGGTGGATATGCATGCAGGTTACCATTGTGGTAGTTGCAGTGCCAGAAGGACTTCCATTAGCTGTTACATTGACGTAAGCATGCCTAACCAGCTAACAGAATAAAGGAATCTCACTCAGATTGTGGAATTAGTTACGATCAGTTTGTAGTATATCTGCTAGCTCTTGTCATTTAAGTAGTGACAACAATGGATGTTGGGCCCTTTGATGTCTCTTTTGATTTCTAACAGAGGGTATTTTCTTGGATGGACAGACTTGCTTACTCCATGCGAAAAATGATGGCCGACAAAGCCCTGGTATGGAATGCCTTTTGTTTTTCGTCACCCCTCATTACTGTCACAGGCAATCTCACAATTGAGGATAATCTTGTAGGTGCGAAGACTTTCTGCTTGTGAGACCATGGGATCTGCTACTACCATCTGCAGTGATAAGACGGGAACATTGACTACGAATCAGGTTGCTGGGGAAAATTCTCTTTTGACCTACAGTTTGTGATTGCCCATGCTCAGTTTTATCCTTAATAAACGAACCTCTTCTTCGACCCTTGATAACTCGAATGCCCGTTTAGGTGCCAAATCATAACAACATAATATTTTCCATTGTTTATGAGACATGAATTTTGATTGGATTCTTTTTAAAACAACAGATGACTATTGTTGAGGCATATGTCGGTGGGACAAAGAGTGATCCCCCAGACAGCAGGACAAACCTATCTGCCGATGTCGTAGATTTGCTTATTCAAGGTCTTGCTCACAATACCAGTGGCAGTGTTTACATGCCAGAGGTGAGATATTTCAAGGGATGATGTGAAGTTTGATTGTAGATGAGAGTTGTTCTGTTTCTGTTGACAAGTGATGCTAGTCTTTAACCATGCAGGGAGGAGGAGAGGCAGAGGTTTCTGGATCCCCAACTGAAAAGGCTATTCTAAACTGGGCAATCAGGGTATGTGGCCCTCATTTGTCCACCCCCTTCTGTCGTTTGTGGAAGGCATATTAGCAGATTGATGCCGATTATGTTCATCTGCAGTTAGGGATGAACTTTGAAGTTGCTCGCGCACAGTCTTTTATGATTCATGTTTTTCCATTTAACTCGGAGAAAAAGAGAGGCGGAGTTGCATTGAAATCGGTACATCACTCGTATGCATTACTTATTTGATGGATTATTCAAATCTTTGTCTGCAGCAATATTCTTTGTTAAGTGCATTTAATGGTTGTTCAAGGGGTCAGCAATGCTCCCTCTTGCTTTGTGCTGATAAATATGTGATGTTAGTGACTGATGCCAATCTCTATAATTTTTCATTGTGTGCACAGCCTGATTCACAAGTTTATATACATTGGAAAGGAGCAGCAGAAATAGTATTAGCTTCGTGTACCAATTTCATGGATGTGAATGGTCATGTACTTGCGATGGATGAAGATAAGGTTTGCAGTTACCTTTCGGCGTTACATTCTTCTTTGTGGAGATACTACTTATGTCATGAATTTAATGTAATTTGAAACTGTAAGATTAGATGAAGGTATTTGAATATAACTGACGAAAGCAACACTAAAGCTCTGTGTCTTTAATCATCGTGGAATTTTGCACATGAGCCTTTTGTTTTAATGGCTTATGAAAAATCTTGTTCGCTTTAGGGGGGCTAATGCTTATTTAATGACATAGTAAGGAAAAAAAAGATGTTTGAGACAGTTGCAGTTTTTTATTTTAAATGAAGTTGAAATTTCTTCGGGGATTTCTTAAACTGCAGATAAAGTACTTTAGGAAAGCCATCGAGGACATGGCTGCTCGCAGTTTACGTTGTGTTGCCATTGCATACCGGAATTTTGAGCTGAGAGATGTTCCAGAAGATGAAGCGCAGTTATCAAAGTGGAATTTACCAGAGGATGAACTTATTTTATTGGCAATAGTCGGTCTAAAGGTAAAACTGAGAACTGATTGCTTCCTGAAGATTCGGTGAAGGCTTGGTCCCCCTCAAGCCGAGCTTCTTGGCTTTTTGTTGCTGGCCCAGATTTTAGGCTAGACAGACTTCTTGGCTATTTTTGTCATATTTCGGTATTTGGCCAGGCTGGCTTCTTGGCTCTGGCCAGTTTCAAGGCAGTCTTCTTGGCTCTGGCCCAAGTTCTAGGCGGTCTTCTTTGCTCTGGTCCAGGTTCTAGGCGGTCTTCTTGGCTTTGGCCCAGGTTGTAGGCTAGGTGGGATTCTTTGCCCATTTTTGCCATATATTGGGGATTTAGGCGGGCGTCCTGGCCCATTTTTGTCATATACCCGAGATTTGGCCCAGTTTCTAAGTTAGGCAGGCTTCTTGGTTCATTTTCTTATAAATTGGAGATTTGACGCAGTTTCTAGGCTAGGCGGTGGTCTTCTCGGCTCTGGCCCAGGTTCAAGGCTAGGCGGGGATTCTTGGACCATTTTTTCCATATATTTTGGATTTGGCCCATGGGATAGGCGTGGGTCTTGGCCCATTTTTGTCATATATTGAGAATTTTTGTGTGCGCGCCTTAGTTTATGTAAGAATTTGTTTCGAAATGCACAGGAAGTCATCGGGCGACTACATATTCTTATCCTTACAAAATATCATTATTATTTTATGCATTGCATTGATAGTACTTTTCTTCCACTTCAAGAATAATATTGGGGACTGTTGCCCCGAATATCTTAGAAAATGGTCCTTTTTCCCCTTATTAAAATCAAGGTTGCATATTCATTTTGATTATTCTATTGCAGGATCCTTGTCGCTCCGGCGTAAAAGATGCCGTGGAGCTTTGCCAAAAGGCTGGTGTTAAGGTACAAATATAGCAGTCTACAAGTTGTCTTGCGAGTTGTGTGAAAATAACAGAAATTGCAGTTGGTTTACTGGGCGTTTTCATGTTAGAAAACATCATCTTAACTTATTTTAGCTTTCATATTACCACCATTACATTCATGATGCCTGCCAATCATAATTTTTGCTAGTACTTGAAAATATATTGCTTCATTGATATAGGTGCGCATGGTCACTGGTGACAATCTACACACTGCGAGAGCAATTGCTTTGGAGTGTGGAATATTAGGCTCAGATGCAGAAACAATGGAACCAACAATTATTGAAGGGAAAACTTTCCGTGCTTTGTCTGATTCAGAAAGGGAACAAGTAGCTGAGAAGATCTCTGTACGTTTAACTTGAGGTTTCTGCAAAACATACAATTACTGTTTCATTAGAATCTTTGCTAAAGAATCTAGTTTCTCATTTTTCAAAGGTAATGGGGCGATCATCTCCAAATGATAAACTTCTGCTGGTGCAAGCATTACGAAAACGAGGACACGTAGTTGCCGTAACTGGAGATGGTACCAATGATGCTCCTGCCCTTCATGAGGTTAGTAGAGCTGTTCTTCAATAAATTTGGAGGTGGTCATTGTCATTTTCATTTTTCTACGTTCAGATTACAGCCTTCTGATAATCTCGGTTAGTATTTTAACAGATGCCTAATTAGATTCTTTTATTTTATTTTTTTTTAATTTTTTTGTACATTGCTAGTGAGAATTTCATTTAAATATCCACTTTCATTCTAGTACTGGACTGTTATTGGAAGTGCTATTTTCAAGTTCATTTGATACTTTACATGATATCGCTCTGCTTAACGAAGGTGAATTCTCTGGAATGCTGGAAGTGCTCTGAAGGTTCTCTATCTGGAAATACATTACATGCTTTTGATATTCCTTGAATCTGATTGATTACAGGCCGATATTGGTCTCTCAATGGGAATTCAAGGGACTGAAGTCGCCAAAGAGAGCTCAGATATTATTATCTTGGACGATAATTTTGCCTCAGTTGTCAAGGTCAGTCCCATGCTCTACACAGATGTGTCTTGCCAGAAGAACAGCGCACATTTTGTTTTGTATTTGTTGTAGTGATTTCTTGAGTGGAGCGTTGAGTCTTGGGAAGCTTTATTGCACCGGATACTCCATCTTATTGCACCCGTTATTATCCTTTGCAAAATGACACATTAAATTCTATCTGTAAACTATCAAGAAAGGAGATGCATGAGTAGTTATGGTGGACCAGTGCATGGAGATCAATATGTTGATATTTGGTAATGTGTGGTGATTATGTACTTTTGTGGGAAGCTTTGGTCTGTTCACATGCATAATGGAGCTTCTAGAGCAAACTTTGTGTGGAGGGGGCAGTGATACTAGTACACTGAACTGAAGTAGAAATCTTGGTGCAGGTTGTGAGGTGGGGCAGATCAGTGTATGCTAACATTCAGAAGTTTATCCAGTTTCAACTGACAGTCAACGTTGCAGCTCTAGTTATTAACGTTGTGGCTGCAGTTTCTTCTGGTGATGTACCACTAAATGCAGTCCAGGTTTTCTACCTCTCTTTACTTTTTCCTTTTCGCTTCCACTGCTTTCACGAGCTGCAGGATAATATTATTGACTTTCTGCCCGTGCATATTGATTTGTTTTCGTCTTCTTTCCTGGATTACGCAGCTTCTCTGGGTTAACCTCATTATGGACACACTTGGGGCACTGGCATTGGCTACTGAACCTCCCACTGATCATCTGATGTGTAGGCCTCCAGTTGGTAGGAGGTAAGAATTTCTGGCTACTAGGATATTATATAGGGAAGGAGTGACAAAGGTCACATACCAAGTTCTACAAATTTGCACTGTCTGGTCTTTTGAGAACAAGGACTCAAAAAGATTACTTAATGCATAAGACATGTGGCCAAGTCATAAAATTGTTTCGTTGTTTAGTTATGTCGGTAAATTCCTTTTCCTGGAAAGGTTTATTGTTAGAGAAAGTTTGAACATGAATCTCCAGCTGTAGTAACACTTCAATGCAGGTTTTGTGATTCGACCGCCTACCCAACTTTTTAAAAGCACACTCACCAGCACGCCTGTGGCCATAGGACACTGCTTTTTAGAATCCTTTTCTTTAAAGGTGTCAAAAACATTGATTGTTGATGTTATCATGTTAAGGAGAAAGCAAAAGAACACTTTTGCATTTTGTCAATTAATGAGATAAACAAAGGTTTAGTAAGGATATGGTCAGCACAGATTATATGGCTGAAAATGTTATGGTAGCTTTCCGAATGTTGTACGTCAGTTATTTCTTGAGTAAACTATTATACCCCCTTTCTCAATGTATCCCTCAGTGAATGAAGTTTTCACTTTGCAGAGAACCTCTCATTACCAACATCATGTGGAGGAACTTGTTCATACAGGTATAGAACTGATGCTTTATCAAATGCGCATTGTGTTCTGTGCATATGTGCTGCCAATAATAGAGGGAATTTTGGAATTGCAGGCAATTTATCAGGTGACTGTATTACTCGTCCTCAATTTCAAAGGGCTGAGTCTGCTGCATCTGCAGCATGATACCAGTGGTCATGCTACCAAAGTTAAAAACACAGTGATCTTTAATGCATTTGTCCTGAGTCAGGTAAGTCTTCCAACATTTGATACTTTTCTTGACCGTTCGAGTATTCATATTCGGGAATTTCTTTAGTGTTCCGTTGGTACTAAAGGATTTTTAAGTCAAGGTCTCCTATGCAGATTTTTTTTTACTCACTTTTGTGGAAGAACTTTTAACTCCTGTTTAATTGTGCATCGTACACGTGGTGTTGACAGATTAATAGGCCACATAAGTTTATGAGAGTTGGCTTCCCTTTGTTAATTTATTAACCATTAAAAACAGTGGCAATGTAGATTCTCGGGCCTGCGTGTTTAATCTTGTAGCATTTTTCAAAGGGATTTAGAATAACTGGAAAAATAATCTTGACTTGTTGATGATCGTTATTGTAGCTTTTCAATGAGTTAAATGCCCGGAAGCCAGATGAAATCAATGTGTTCAAGGGGGTTACAAAGAATTATCTCTTCATGAGTATTGTGGGCTTAACTCTTGTCCTGCAGGTAGGAATCTTTGTCCTGAAGCTCCTTTTTCCCCTAGAAGGGTCTTTTCTTTTTGTTTCCTTTTTGAGCCGGGCATACTAATGGTCTGTGGGCTCCACTTGTTCTATGAATTTAGGTGATTATCATAGAGTTTCTGGGGAAGTTTACCTCCACGGTGAGACTTAACTGGAAGCAGTGGTTGATTTGTATCATCATCGGCTTCATCAGGTCAGTGATTGCGGGAACTAATCGCGTCTAGTGAAATTTTGACTTTTTGTCAAGTGAACAACTCTCTTACTTTTGTGCACCTCCCCCCTACCTATAAATGTAGTTGGCCTCTCGCTGTCATCGGGAAGATGATCCCTGTCCCGGAGACTCCGGTCGATGCATATATTAAACGAGCCTGCTGTTGCTGCCGTCCTACCCCACCAGGTAAAAACTCCTTGTTGCTAGCTGCTTGTTATGAGAACTTGACCTTTTCTTTATAATGTAAGCAACACTCACGCAAAACCCATCACCCTTTCTTTTGTTAGCCGACAAGAGCATTGAGATGGAAGGATTGGGAGAGAAGAAAGACAAGGACGGCCAGCACAACGTATGATATGTTTTAGATGGGATATGGTAGGTATCGAAGGGTAAAGAAAACTAGGGTTGGTTGCTCTTGTAGGTAGAAGTCTCGTACCTGTGAAAATCTTACAGCTTGTCGCTTTTGGCACTAGGAGCAAAGAGGTAGTATTTTCAAGTCTTACGAGTTGCCGGGGGGTGGTATATTTTGATGGGATTTTTCTTCTTTCTCAATTGTCCATTCCTTTTACCAAGCAGTGGTCCAAATATATTTGGGAGAGGAGATGCTTAATGATGAAGATTCAATTTGGGGTGTGTTTTTATTACAGACACTTATATATTCCCATCCCATGTACTTTGGAATATGGAAAGGAAATTGCTCTGAATTGGCATGAGGAGATTTTGGTGTCCCATGAAAAACGAGTGAAGGGAGTGGGAGGGCGTAATTGTAGGGAGGGGAGCGGCCGAAAGGAATGCATGGGAGAGATGCGAAAGCGGGGGAACGTCCACATGTTTGTTCTTTGTGGAACTTCCCTACATTTACTTAATATTCACATTTTCACATCAACTTCTCCAACTCGTCTTTCCGTCTCCATCTCTGGTTTTCTGCGAAAACGCAGACTTTTCCCTCTGTCTGTCTATTTTCCTGGGTGTTGTTGATTCTTTCCTTTGCCAAAAGATGATGTCCAAGCTTGACCACGAGCACCAGGACCAGCCTAGGGCGGTGAAGCACTCGAGGAAGAAGGCTGTGCCGGTGTCAGCAACCGAGAGCAAGAAGGCGGCGGAGACCCTGGAGATTGTGGATTTGAGGGGGATGTCCCTGGAGTCCCTCCCCAACCCTACTCTCAACTTGGCCTCCATTTGCAAACTCGATATCTCCAACAACTCCATCCAGGTAAATACATAATTTTGAATAAGATGAAATACGACGCGAAGTCTGGGAATGAATGTGAAGGATTGATGTAGTTTGATAGGAGGAGATAAATGTAAGAATTGGGTAAGTGAATTTGGATATAAAAGATCCTGGAAGAGATGGTGGCGGGGTGATTTGAAAGGCATGGCTGACCATTCGGGTGACAAACAGATTATACCGGAGTCGTTGGCGGCGAGATTGCTGAACGTGGTGGTGCTTGACGTGCACTCCAACAAACTGACGACCCTACCCAACTCGATCGGATGCCTCACCAAGCTCAGAGTCCTCAGTGTCGCGGGAAACTACCTAAGCTCCCTCCCCGATACCATCCAAAACTGCAGGTCCCCCCCTCAGCTCGTTCCCCAGTTAACATCTCCCTGATACTGCATTGATACCTCTCCCATTTTGTAGCCTCATTGCCTGGGTTTTTCGTCTGTCCGCAGATCGTTGGAAGAGCTGAATGCAAACTTCAACAAGCTCACCAGGCTCCCCAGTAATATCGGCTTCGAGCTAGTAAACCTCAAGAAGTTGTCCATCAGCTCAAACAAGCTGACCTTCCTCCCCCGATCCATCTCCTATTTGACTTCCCTCCGCGTGCTCGACGCTCGCCTCAACTGCTTGAGGTCCCTCCCAGACGACCTCGAGAACTTGACCAACCTGGAAATCCTTAACGTAAGCCAAAATTTCCAATACCTTATGTCCCTGCCTTACTCTGTGGGGCTGCTCCTATCCCTCGTCGAATTGGACATTAGTTACAACACGATAACAGTTCTGCCCGACTCCATGGGATGTCTCAAGAAGCTGCAGAAGCTGCACGTAGAAGGGAACCCCCTTGCCTCACCTCCCGCAGAGGTTATGGAGCTGGGATTGCACGCGGTAAAGGAATATCTCTGTGATAAGGTGAATGCAGGACACACGAGCCCGCGTAAAAAGAAGTCATGGATCGGGAAACTGGTGAAACACAGCACCTTCAATGGTCGCTCCACAACTAGCCGCACCAACAATGAAGAGAGGGAACGGTTCATCATATCAGACTACCGTGCCATTACTGGGCTTGCCTCACCCAGGTTCATGGGGATGTTCTCCCCAAAGCGCTTGTTTTCACCTAAGACCTACTTCTCCATGTGAGGTCCATTCTAGGAATGTATGCATCGACACATTCCTAATCGATTGTAAATGTGCTACCGGCTACTTTGTACAAATCTAATATAAGTTCTGCATTAGCACCCTAAAAAGCGCAAGGCAAAATCTTCCGCTTCCGCAGAACAGAATGCAGCTGACGCCGGTTTTCGGACCATTTACAGCTTCGGAGAGGACTCAAAAGAGAGTTTCTGCATACCGGGGCTAGATATTCAGAGCACTTGCAAGATCCATCAACTACCCCAATTGTGTAAATGACAAAACTCAATTCTTTTATCGATAATCAAGTCACTACAAACGACCATTCCTACTCATCTGCCACGATGGTATCAGATCCAATGCTACATTCTCGGAGAAAAGCAGTTGGATCAACTAAGATAGGCAGGGATCTTAATGCGAATGAAGAGCATGGTCATGACATAGGAGAGGACGACGGAGGAGATACTGGCGGCAGCAAACGAGACCTTTACGCTCCTGGGACGGTTCTTATCAAGGGAGAGGTCCATCATGACGAGGCCCAGGCCGCCGACAAGGAACATGAAGCCGGAGGAGAGGCCCTCGATGATGTACTGGCCGTTGACGCGGCCAGAGAGGAAGACGACGGGGCGGACGGAGCCGGTGGAGGGATCCTGGGAGGAGCCGATGCCGGGGGCCTCGACGATGACGTCGTAGACGAATCCGGAGACAACAAGGAAGTAAGTGAGGAGGAGGAGGGAGAAGACGGTCATGGGGGAGAGGAGGGTGAGGGAGGGAAGCTTCAGGCGGAGGCGGGGGGGACGGAGGATACAGAAAGGGACAAGCCGGAGGGCGTGGAAGATGGGATCGGCGGAGAAAGAGGGGTCGGAGTCGGAGGAGTCCGCCGCTGGGGTTTCGGCCTTGGGAGCATTCAGGCGGACACGGTCTCTGTCTCCCTCGGCTGGTCAGTTGGTTGTCTCAGCCGGTCTGGTCAATGTGACGAGGGAAAAACCCGGAGCTCGAAGAGTCACATGGGGGGGTGTAAGTCTTCAGACAATTAAATAAGAGAATATTAAGGAAAAAAGAGGAAACTGGCAGGGCTGGGTGTTCAGTTTTCAAGTGTTAGAAGACGAGTGTCGTGTGACGGACTTATTTATTTATTTTTTTGTTTCCTTGTCCCGGCATCAACGGAGGGTCTGTCTGCTTTTTTGCTTTTCCACACTCCACCCATTCCTCCATCGTCGTCGAAAAATGCTCGGACTTGGATCCCGACTCCACCTCTCGCCCCTCGTCCTTACTTCTTCTTTGGGTTTGATGTGAGAGGAGAAAGGGGGAGTGCTTTTCAGTTTGCGACTCCGGGGAAACCGCCCCTCCCAAACTGCTCCGGCACCCTGCTTGTCGGGTTGGGGAGGGTGGCGGGAAAAGATGCTCAATTTATTCCTCCATAAACACGCCAAGAAGATCCTCAAGCGCAAGGACAGCGATGTTGGCGAAAAAGGTTGTCCCTGTTTTTATGTTGTTTGAATCCCCACCCCGACCCCCAATTGTTGGGTTACTTTGGTTTTATTGGGTTTCTCTTCGATGGCCGACATTGTCTTTCCTTTCCTTTTATTTTTCTTTTGGGGGTCAGAAAATTGATCTCGTCTTGGCTTCTACCCCTGTTTGTTTCATGATCAACTGGTTGTTTTATCTCAGAAAGTTTTGTTGCTTCTGAGAGTTTCCTTTTGGGGAGCTTTGATTCTGAAAACTTTGTTAATTTATAGTGGTAGTGGCTCGGCCTCTCTAAGTGCCTCATTGTCAATCATATCGTGTGTTCTTGGGGTATGAGGACTGAGGTGGGATTGACGACGAAGTTGTTGGAGGATCTCCTGATGCGTTCCAATCTTGCAGAGCGTGGCCTGGGGGATGCTGGGGCTTGATAATATACAGTCGGAGATTTTACATGGAGATTTAGTGGCGAGATAGATATCCTATAGTAGCTTAATATAAGCATGTCGAATGCATTGAAGTTACCTTTTAACTTCCTTCTGAAGGAAGACTGTGAAGTGAAATGCTGCATGCTAGATTTTATTATCATCTTATGGTACTGCCTGTGGTTTTGTATTCTTATTTTCTCATTGACACAGGAAAAGTGCTAGAGGACTTGAGAGCATCTTTATTCAATGAGTTTCGGTCGTCTGAGGGTGCAAAACGTCTTCAGCAATGGATATGCCGTCCTATTGTTGCCCTCACGTTCAATTTCTTTGTCGCAGTTGGCATTATATTTACGAATAAGATGGTGAGTCTTATGTTGTTTGCCTCGGGGGGCACTTTTATCAAGTCACTTGATGCCACTAAAAGACTTTCTTTTTTGAATCTATTAAGGCAAATTTATCTTTGATCTTTTAGGTATTCAAGAATGTTGGATTCCACTTCCCTATCTTTCTCACGCTAATACACTATATAGTGAGCTGGCTCCTCATGGCCATTCTCAATGTCTTCTCTCTTTTACCGTCCTCCCCGAATGCAAAGTCGAGTCGCTTGACTTCATTGTTCTTGCTGGGTTTTGTGATGTCTTTGTCCACAGGCCTTGCCAATGTTAGCTTGAAGTACAATAGGTGAGACATGTCATTTCTATCTTATGTCGCATCGGCAGTCTAGTATACGTTTCTGGAGTGTGATGAGAATGTGCATTGTTTCAGCGTTGGTTTCTATCAGATGTCAAAGATTGCTGTCACACCATCAGTTGTTCTCACAGAATTTGTTTTATATGGTAAAAGAGTTTCATTGTTGAAGGTAATTGGCATTTGGTAGCATATTCTTTTCCTATTTCTTTATGACTGGGTATTTCTAAGTGGAGATGTTTTTTTGTTATGCTATTTTGTTCCTGTACTCCCTGAGAAGAGGATTTTTTATGTATATTGTCCTGAATATTTGGCTGATAGAAACCACCTTTCCGAAGGATAGTGATGACTACATCATTGGCAAATGCTCTACGTGTGACATTTTCCTATTAAATGGTAAACAAGTGTCACATATGGGGAACTGTTTACAAAAGGTTAGGCACTAGCTGATGCTATTCCGAAGTTCGACTCTAGTACATATACTTGGTCATGCAGTGCTTGGTCCTATAGATTCTCGGAATGCTCGGTTTACAGTCAAACACGAGAAGTGTATCTTCACTTTGGTCTGTTCTGTTACTGATTTCCTTCTCTGGAATCTCCCCTACTTATCTATATGGTCAGATTTATAGCAAGCCTCAGTAGCTTTCCAGCCATTTCATGGATTATTTTTGTTTTCTCAATTAGTTTGGTGATTTTGACCCTTTGGTAAGTTGGTTGGCTGAATTTATTGTGAGATTTTCTGGAAATAAGATAATGTTTATATGATTGTTTCTACTTTACTAGGTTATTGATTGTGACATTTGATGGCATCGACTTTCTGTTATGATTATGCTTTGCTTTTTTTGTACAGTGACGCTTATATCCACCACCCATCATTTTCAGGTTTTCGCACTTACTGTTGTTTCCATCGGCGTCGCTGTAGCTACAGTTACAGATTTGCAATTTAACTTATTCGGTGCTTGTGTGGCATTGGCGTGGATAGTACCTAGTGCCGTCAACAAGATTCTGTGGTCCAGACTGCAACAGCTGGAGAATTGGACAGCCTTAGCGTATGTTTTTCTTATTTTGTCTCCATTTTATTTGATCATTTTGTATATATGAGCCTGTCCGTCTAATGGACTGAAAATCTAGGTTAATGTGGAAAACGACTCCCATCACTCTTTTTTTCCTTGTTCTCTTGATACCTTGGCTCGATCCTCCTGGTGCCCTGTCGTTCAATTGGAGCCTGAACAACACGCTTGCAATTCTGATGTCGGCTTTTCTGGGCTTCTTGCTTCAGTGGTCTGGTGCTTTGGCCCTGGGGTAAGTGCAATCTTGTCCTGTATGGGTCATGCGCCCAAGTTGTTGTGCTCTCCTGGTATATTTTTGCATGAAATTGGTTATAACTATCGTGCTGCATTATTTCTTGCTTTAAAAATGGGTTTATTTTATTTTATTTTCGAGTGCATCCTCTGTATTCTTCCCTTTAGCAATTTCCGGCTACCTGATAACCAGCAGCTTTATACTATGAAGTTATTGTGTCATTGTATGTGATATGATGCTCGATCATGCTTGTGGTGAACTTTGTAGTTTCGGAATGGATTCTGTTGGTACCCTCTGATTTTTGGGACTATTATTGATTGGTCCTTGCCCATTTCCTGCGCCTCTGGTATCAACAGCTGTGGTTCGGTTGTGTTTGAACCGCCAAAAATTTTTCTGTTTGCCCTTCAAAATGAATTGGAAGACTGTTTTTCATGTAGGTGCCAGTGATATATGTATGGAAGATGTGCTTCTTATTGCTTCTTTTAACTTGTCCCTTGGCAGTGCTACATCAGCAACCACCCATGTGGTTCTGGGCCAGTTCAAGACTTGTGTTATCCTTCTTGGGAACTATTACGTTTTCGGTTCCAATCCTGGGAGAACAAGTATCAGTGGGGCATTTGCAGCAATTGGAGGAATGTCTCTCTACACTTACCTCAATTTACATAAGCAGCAACAAGGCAAGAATGCTCCGAGGCAGGCCTCCCTGCCTAAGTCTAAACTAGGCAGAGAAAATGGGAACACACATGATGGGAAGGATGGCGTCGATGCCGTTTGAAGCGGTTTGATGATCAGAGTTGCTGTGCTGTCCGTTAGAAGGCACCCGATGCAGAGTCCTGGTTTAACCCCCACACCGACGCCACTCTGATCCCATCCTGGCTAATTTTACCAAAGTTTACCAATTCGTTGCTAAGTTATGCATAGGCCGTGGTGTTGGACATAAAATATTACAATTGTCCCTAAGCCCACATATGGACGAGGGGTTCCATTATCAGTATTAGAATAAATCGAACTCTGATATTACGTTAGAATATCAGACCGGCCATATGCCGAGCGGCTCGGTGAGGTTCCACTATGCTGTAGAAGGATTAGTCCGTTATGATATATATACTAAGCTAGACTCTTATTTTTTTTCGAGGTGGGATTGTGTTTGCTTCTATTGGTCGCAATCGTTTCAACAGGATGATGGTGCTTTTGCAGATAATGCCTCCTCCAGAGTGAGGGTGAGGGTGTACCCTCCTCCAGGTGTACAACCAGAGCGAAGGTGATGACGCTAAGGTACAGCTTTGTGGAGGAGCTTATGGTCCATGAGTTCGAGCTAGCTTTGTGGAGGCGCTTATGGTCCATGAGTTCGAGCTTGGGAAGGACTTGGAGGAGCTGAGGAGGTGGGAGGAAAGCGCTGTCCGATGCTGGTATGGGAAAGGGGAGAGTGCTTTGAAACATGATACCGCTAGTCCCACTCCCTCCAATCATTTGTCGTCGAATTGGAGTTTCCCGACTACATTTAGCAGCCTTTCTTTCCTACACAGCAGTCCACTCCCCGCCTTTCGACAAGCTACAGGGGCGTGTTTGGTAGGAGGAAACAAAGTATGTTTCCTGTTTTCTATATATTTTGTTACTAGAAAAGAAAAAATAATTTTCTAAATTTTCAATAGAAAACAGTTTTTTGAGTTTTCCAGTTTTCATTTCCTGTTTTAAACGGCCCTGTTACAAACCAAACAGGGCCTAAGGAGGTGGGTGAAGAATTTTTCACGGAAGTGAATTCGGTAACGGGCCTGCTTTTTTATATGGGCCTACACTATCCCCCAATCTTCGTGACCAGCCCCGGCCCATGTCTCAACACACCCCTGAATATGTAATCAAACGTCGGAACCGGATTTCATGGGAATTAATGCTTATTCATTACTCGACTCAAAGACTCGATTTTTCAATAATATATTTTAGTAAACAGAATCCGAAAGTAAGAGGAGTAGGGAGGATCTGATCGGATTGGATCCCCCCCCTCTCTCCTGCCTTCCTCTCTTTACTGAGTACCGTTGGTTGAGAGTTGGGTTGTCCGAAGGAGGCCGGGTTAGTGGTGGGTTTTTGCCCTCCTCCTCCTCCTCTCTCCTTCTTCATTCCCTTCTTTGGGTTCTGTTAAAAAAGGAGTGTTATCTTCTAGTGGATGGATCTAAGGGGATTTTGTCTGTCGCTGCCGGGAAAAATGTGGCCATGACTGATAACTAACTGCTTTTGCTTCTTTGGCTCTTTTTAAGTGTAATAGCTATTAAGCTTTGTTATCGGAAAAAAAAAGGGTTATATTCTGTCGGGTTTCTTGCAATCAGGGGCTTTGGAATCGGTCCTTTACTGAGATGCAGACGCACCGGTCTGGGTCTGGGACACCTGCCCTCAAGTTCATGCTCAAATTGAAAAGGATGGCCAGGGAAGATCCCAGAGCTTCTTCGGATATGGACAATGTGGCCGCCAACAACCCTCCAGAGACCAGCGATGTTTCTTCGTCGAGAAAGGAGAGCAACCCTTCTCGCGAGAAGGACGACGATAATGAAGGCATTTCCGATGGTGACAGCTCAAAGCAGTTAGTAGTGTATAAACCTGGGTCTGATTCGCAAGGACTGAATGAGCCTAACCTGGATACTATGACGTCTCGGCCACCGGCATTCTCCAGATTCTTTGATCCTAATCAACCTCCTACGGTTTTACCCTCCGTCGGGGCCTTTACTGTCCAGTGTGCTGGCTGCTTTAAGTGGAGACTCATCCCAACCAAGAAGAAGTATGAAGAAATACGCGAGCACATCCTGGAAGAACCGTTTTATTGTGAATCTGCCCATGAGTGGCGACCGTATATATCGTGTGATGATCCTGAGGATATTACTCCAGATGGCAGCAGACTCTGGGCTATCGACAAGCCTAATATAGCGCAGCCTCCTCCTGGCTGGCAACGACTACTGAGAATCAGAGGCGAAGGAGGGAGTAAATTTGCTGATGTGTATGTGCTTTTTTGGCTTATATTTTCTATCTTCTTGTTAAACGTAAAGTTCAAGTGGAAAGGTTCTGGCCCCAACTATCATTCTTGTTTGGTGCTTGGTGGGTCTGCCGGTGCCTAATTTCTGTCCATTTTGTCCATCTTTCTTGAGGTTTAGAAAAGCTCTTTTTGGGAGAACTTTTTTTTCATCTTATTTAATATAAAATTGTTGGATGGTATCACATTTGGCCATTTAGGGGTTGTGCTCAGTGTTCAAGTCTTATATGTGTGACACTGTATCATCTGCTTATTCTGTAGATATGGTGAACGCATTCTTGCTTCTTATTAATCTGTTTTACTTTTGACTAATGCATTCTGCTTCTCCCATTCAGGTATTATGTGGCACCCTCTGGGAAGCGGCTTCGGTCAATGGTGGAGATACAAAAGTAGGTTGTTTCTTCTTGAAGGACAATGATACATGGCTTTTTGGTGTTTACTGGCAGTCATTAGTAAAGAATTATTTTACCCGCCATTCATTAGTCTCTCTTTAATTTAAATAGGTACCTGGAAAAACATCCAGAATATATGACAGATGAAATGAGCTTGTCGCGGTTCTCATTTCAGATCCCAAGGCCTTTACATGAAAATTACGTCAGGAAGCGTCCTCGTGCAGCAGTAGAAGAAGGTACTGATTATGGTGCTTCCACTGGGATTGCCAAACCAATGAGTTGAATTTTCTCTATCATCGATGAATCTGTTATACTGCTTAGGAAGTCTTTTCAACCATGCAACTCTGATGTTGGGTCTGTCTTGGTCACCGAGGTTTCTAGTGGTTGCAAATTCAACCAGTAATTTACACTGGCAAGGAAGCCCCATCCCACCCCTCAAAAAATAAAGGATCCATTTAAATATTGTGACCTATTATTGCCGTTTCTGTTGAGGATTGTAAGTCTTGTTGCAAAGGTGAAGTTTGGAAAATAATCTCTTTGCAAGTATTTACCAGGAAAGGAGCTTCTATGGTTATACACAGTCTCCACTTGCCCTTGGCAAGGAGCTTCCCGTACACTGGAGACACCCTTTATTGAAGCTATTTCCGTGTTAGCTTACATATGGCATCAACAATTCAAATAAATAAGTTTGTCTAAGATGTTTAGATGAAAGTCAACTATGAGGTGGAAGGATGAAACTGATTTATTTTGTAAGTTTTTTCATTTCATAGTGCTTTGTTAGTACACGTTTAGGGAGGATGTAATTCATTTTCAGCCGTCCTTCTCTGGATAAGAAAGAAGTCTGCACCCTAGGGACACCTTTTAACTGTCAGTTTTTGTTGCTTTTCTACTGCTTAATGGAGAAGCTCCTAGCATGGCAGGAGAAACCTTACCCCTGGTGGGCCATTCGTTGGCGCAGCTCTGTTCTTTTGGGTCAGCCAATAAACTTGTTTTTAACTCCTTGAAACTCATGTTCTTGCAATGGTTGGCACAATGCAGCAAAGGTGCTTACATGGGCCGGACCTGCTGACTCAACACAGTTGCATCTTGGACCACCAGGACTTCCATCCTCTCATGCAGAAGCTGAAACTATTGCCCATGATGATGGCACTACACCTGCGAAGAAGCGGTCAAGAAAGAATCTGTTGACGCAGACGTTCAGCTGTGATTCAATGGGTGACCAGCAAGATGACGGCCTTACTGAGCCATGCCAATACACAATGAACAATTCCAATGGCTTCTGATGTTAGGTCCCCCTTTTCTCTTGGCAAGTTTTTGGGAGGTGGAGCACCTCATCCTCAAGAGAAAATCTCCTTTTTTAATGGGAATCTTGTGGACTACCATTTTGTGATATTACTATGTACATTTTAGCTTTATACATATGACCATTTGTCTCACATTTCCTTTGCGCCATGGAGTTTTGCTTGGTACATGCCATATGGATAGACATCGACCAACAGGAAACAAATGAACGCCCAACCAAGAACACTAATAAGAATACTATTGACAGTACTCAACAAAAAACTCAACGATCTAGGGTTTTGCTTCAGATACTATAAAATCACCTACGGTTCTTCGAAGAACTATGTGACGCATATTGTTATTCTCGCCAGAGTAGGGTCAGCAGCACCAGTGATGTCGGCACCATGTCTTTGTGCCAGGAGTAAATAATCCAAGGCCCTTTCCGATACCACCTCGCCGGGCCAGACCACCGGGATTCCCGGTGGGTATGAGCATATCATTTCTCCACTAACTTTTCCTATGCTATCTTTCAATGCAACTGTCCTCTTGCTGGCAAAGAAAGCCTCTCTTGGACTCATGCTCATTGATATGTCACTAAATGGAACAAACACTGAATCATTTGACCGATGTTCAATCTCCTCACGCATCATGACTTCACGTAGATGCTTTATCCCAGACACTAGCCGGTGGATATGTTCCACACATATACCCAAGCTAATAGCAAAAGTCATGAACCGACTGCCAACAACTTCACACACGATTCCATGTTCTCCATCTAAGAAGTCATCTGCCTCATAACCGGACAAACCAAGCTTCCAGAAGCCAAGTGTAAGGCGAAAAGGGTCCATGGAACAACCCTTTGAGAAACTCGAGAGGTCCAACACCGAGACCCCACCGATCTCCTTGATCAACATTTTCGCCTTGTCTGATTGACGGATCACTTCATCAAAGTTGGTTTCTCGCATTCCGCTCAACTGAGCTCTAGCAGCATCTAATGATGCCAAGAGAAGACTGCTGGGACTTGTCGTTTGGAGTGTTTGGAGGGATCTATGGATTCTTTCTTGGTCCACGAGATTACCAGACGCATGCAACATTGAAGACTGGGTCAGAGAAAATAGAACTTTGTGAGTAGACTGTACTACAATATCAGCACCTTGCTGGAGTGCTGACCGTGGCAATTGACAATGGAAACCTAGATGAGCTCCATGGGCTTCATCAACAATCAGTGGGATCCCGACGGAATGACAAAGTGAGGAAATCTCAACGATGTCGCTACATATGCCCTGATAAGTCGGAGATGTGAGTAAAACTGCTGCGGCTTTTCTGCCTTCACTTGCCAATTCGTGGAAAGCACTTTGTACCTACAATTCGAATAAAAAGAGAAGATTTCTTGAAGATTAAGGTGTTGCAAACAACATTTTTTTTTTCACATTGCCACACCTCCCACTCTTTGAGACAAGTTAAGAAGAAATGGAGGGGCAGGGACTTGCCTGTCCAGCATCAATACCACCAGCAAAATCCCACTCATGACTATATTCAGGAATGATGTACTTGGGTATCGCACCGGATAGTACCATGGCAGAGATGGCCGATAAATGAGAATTCCGAGGCAGAATGAGAGTGTCCCCGGGGGAGCAGGTGGCCATAATCGCAGCATGGATACCGCAGGTAGTTCCCCCAACAAGGAACCATGTATCCGATGCTCCAAACAGCTCAGCTGCAAGCCTTTGAGCATCTAAAATAGGGCCCTGGGGAGAGAAGAGGTTGTCTAACTCAGGAAGCTCGGGTAAATCGTGATGAAACGGGCTGGTGCCAAGGACACGGGCCAAGGAAGGAGGCGCGGCAAGACCCCTATTATGTCCCGGGAAATGGAAGCTGGCGACATCTCGTTTCGCTGCGGTCCTTAGTGCATCCACCAGTGGAGGCAAATTAAAAGAATCGGATGCCGCGGGGGCCCAAGTGGAAGCACCGGTCTCCGAGATGATATCGCTGCACTCGCCACCCCTAGGCGTATTGACATCCTGTCAAGGAGCAAGATCCACGACCAGACCTATCAAAGAACTAATCTGACTCTAGTCCGGGCATGAAAGCTAACATTTGCATGACTAACCTGTCGGATGATGATGTCAGTGGCCTCCGGAGAATGGCGGCTTTGGGCACGGATTCGACTCTTGCAACTTAACTTCTTGGAAGCTGAAAGGTAAGCCGCAGGCGCAGGCGCCGGAGGGCAGAAGCAATTAACGGCAAATGGTTGTGGCAGTGGAGATGGAGATAGGGTTGGCAGCGCATTAGCCATTGTGGGGTTGTACGACAAGATTAACAATGAATTTAAGAATTAGATTAAAATAAGGGAACGGCTGACCGTACATAACATAGCAAGAAACTCTACCGTCCGTTGTGCTCGGAGTAAAATAATCCAATGCCCTTTCCGATACCACCTCGCCCGGTCCTGACCACCTGGGTTCCCGGAGGAGGAGGAACGAAGAAGGGGCAGAGACTTGTCTTTCCAGCGTCAATGCCACCCACAAAATCCAACTTCTCCTAACGTGTAGTTATTAATCATATCCCTTATTCTCTCTTTGCTCGTTATTTAGTACGAAGAGACAACTAAGAAAATGCAAAGGATAACCTTCGACCCCACAACACCTAGCACGCGCTCCTCCCACATGAACAAAAAAAAAAAGAGCGAATTACAACACGATACGATACAAACATATGGTTTTTAGTTCCTCATAGACAACTGCCGGGTTCGCGTTATTCCGATCAACATTATGCCGGGACGAGATAACAAACAAGAGAAAGGACGCTGAGATACAGGGCTCCGGTTTCTTAAAAGGCTCGCTTGCTGACAATAATATTTGGTAACACGTCGCTAGCCCATTGTATAAGAGGGAGTCGGCAAGTTTATGACGGTAGTCTTGACCTTGGTCATCATGTCGATGCTGTTCGTGATGCCCTGTGACCCGATCCCGCTGTCCTTCAACCCCTGCGTAAAGAGCCCGTCCCCCAGAGAGTTCACTGTCAGAATACCCAATAGTGATATCGTTCCGCTTCCTCGCACGTATTTGGGGGCCGTCCACGTACCTGGAACGGGAAATGATCAGGGCCACGAGCTGGGGCGGAGTTTATTTGGACCGTGCCTGTCTCCATCGCATCACTGATCAGCATCGCCTTGTTGATGTCCCTCGTAAAGACACAACCCTGTAGGGCCAAAGCTAAATCGTGTGATCCAGCTAAACATGATGCAATGGCTAGCCCATAAAGCCATGCACATTTCATGTCCTTGGGGGTGTCGATAATGAGGAACTCAACAATGCAACTTGGAATAAATCATTTCACTGTTTTCCTCGCCCTTTAAAATCATGCAGTTCAAAATTCATTAAAGTCATCCGTGGTCGTTTCATCCAAAACCGTAGGAGAGCACATCGCAGTGCAAGAACACATTGAGGCATAAAATTGCATTTAGAACCTGGAGTCCAAAGTTGCTGGCATTGCAATGGTGAATTCCTTCCTCGACGGTGCTGATCCTGATAACTGGGAGGAGAGGTCCGAAAGGTTCCTCCCAAGCAATCCTCATGTCCGGCCTCACATTGTCCAACAAGAGAGGCCATATAAGATTCCCTTCTCTCTTGTATGGCTGACAGAACGTCGCTCCCTTCTCCTTAGCATCCATGACCAGCCCTTCTATGAAGTTTGCGGATGACTCGGAAACAACAGGAGTTATGTCACAGTCATCCTCCGGTGGCCCGACCGTCAGTTTGGCAACCTTGGCATTTACTTTTGCTACAAGCTCATCTGCAATTGATTCAATTACTAGGACAACCTTAACCGCTGTACACCTTTGACCGCTGCAATAAGTAACAGAAAGGATTAACAAAATCGTAGTATAGTTCATAAGTTTTTGCCACAGAAAAATCATGATGAGAAAACTCTCCTTAACCAGAAGACACGTGATTGGCAATCAAGTGGATTAAGAGAAATGTCACCTGTAAGAGAATCCTCCCTTCACGATGTTCGCAGCTGCCAAATCAATGTCGGCATCCTCAAGGACAATGCAAGCATCTTTTCCGCCGAGTTCCATCTGAAGAGGAACCATGCCTGCCTTTTTGGAAATTGCAATGCCGGTATCTCCACCAGTGAAGCTGTGGAAAGCAGGGATTCCCATATGAATCGATGACCATGCACAATTTACAGAAAATTAAAAGAAAGAGCTTAAAGAACAAGTTACCTGATGCAGTTTACTCCGGGATGCATGGTAAGGAAATCACCAATCTCAGAACCTTTTCCGGTTATACAGCTAATAAGTCCTTTTGGGAATCCCGCTAGGTGGAAGCAGTGTACCATGTGAAGGCAGGATACGGCTCCCTGACAGGACCACGAGGAACGCTTTAGATTTTCTAGTAATCGGCACAGAAAGATGAAAGGTGCTACTTATTCCTTCAATGTGAGATTTACTGTTCTTGCATCACATCGGAAGTCAGAGAAGTACCACGACAAATCACCGTCTTGAACAAAAGTTCAAACTCATTTCTAATTCTTTCCCATGTCCAAACCTGAGTAGGAGGCTTCAGAACAAGAGAATTCCCCGCGATAAGTGCTGGAGCGATTTTGGAGACAGCAAGATTGACAGGATAATTGAAAGGAGGTATGGCCAGCACCACGCCTAGTGGAACCTGCAATTTAATCATGGCTAAACATTATCATAATCCTACCCAGTAGGACCATAACCCGTGAGGACTACTAACTTTACCTTTGACGAGAGGCAGTACTTAGTTCTCTCATTCCCGGGAAAACTATCCGAAACAAGGAACTTGCCCTCGCCCAATAATCTGACACCTTCCTCGGCACAATACGAGATCAGATCTCCAGACCTCACTACCTGGAAAAACATTGCATCATGCAAATCTTAGGCTGGAGCCGCCGACAACAGCAGCAACAAACACCAGCTGAGAAATACCTCAGTGACCGAATCTTTGGCAGGCTTAGCGATTTCCTTGACCAAACATTCCGCGATTGGGGCTTTGTGCTCTTTGAGGAGAGCCGCGGCCTTGTGAAGGAGCTCGGCTCGCTTCCAGAGAGGAGTCTTCGCCCAAGCCTTCTGCGCGCTTTTCGCTATTTCCATCACCTTATTCACCTCCTCTTGAGTGCATGCTAATTTTTAACAATCAATTAACAAACAAGGCAAAAATAAACAGATACTGGTCATTCTCAACGAAAGATCCTTCCTTTCACCATGAACCAAACTAAAAAACACACAGAACAGAGGGATCCGCCACTTTGGGAACTCCTCGAATCCACAAATACGTCCAGAATTCGAAACCCCCCACAACACGGGGGGAGAAAAAGGAGACATCGATACCTTGGACCTTGAAGTGAGTCTTGCGGGTGGTGGGATTGACGATGTTGACTGCCTTCCCGGAGGAGGACCTCTTCCACTCACCATCGGAGTAGTACTTGTACACCTCCCCTTCCAGTATCTCCTTAAACACCCCAGTTCCCGCCATCTCCGACTCCAACTCTAACTCCGAAACCTCGGAATCAACGAACCGGTGATGATGGGGTTAGGTGGGTTTGGCTGGTCAAGAACGATCCTGAGGAGGGGAGGACTGAAGGGGATGGTGTGTGTGTGTGTGTGTATTTATAGGGACAAGATGAGCCACGCACGCCTTCAGAATTAAGGACAAACGAAGGGGAGAGGGTTTTTGTAAGTTAGTTAAGATGGTCCGAAGCCGAAGGCAGCGGCATGAATGGTGATTAGTTTTTTTTTTTTTTTTGGTGGTGGTGGGAATCTGGTTTTGGAATATTACTTTACTTTTCCAGACGAAGAAAAGAGTAAAACCCGAGTTGTAGTTTGGAATTCGTATTTAGCTAATTTTTTACCAAACCAACGATAACTCCTCGTAAAAGTAATCCTCCCTATTGACACACACCTCAGTTCACCCATGTCACACCTCCTCCTCCTCCTCTAATCTAATCATATATATATTTGACCGAGGACCAAACGAAAATTATGAACGCAGTACGCCGATGCGGCCATTCCACCGAGGCGTGTCCTCATCAACGCATAGACTTGGCCTCCTTCCGATACTCTCTATTGCCTTTTTGGTTGGAGTAATGGATTGGGTTGGAAGGGCGTGAGAAACTCACAATGGTAACCACAAGCTCTGGAATGAATGACGATGACAATGCAAGGACCACCAAACCGACCCCCCATTTGGTTATCTCGCACCACCACCCCCGATCTGGTGCAATGTCCTTGTGGACTAGAATCTGTGTTTTTGGTTGCACGTTTCCCCCTCCTCCTACCCCCATCCGTGCGTCAATACAAAACCATAGAGTCCCCGGTTTCGTTTTCTTCGATATCACATCCCTGCAGTCATCTCTAGCTATATCAACACGTCTTCAAACAACGACTGATGACATTTATGATTGATGATGGGATCGGAAGGGGATGGAGAAGGCATGACATTCAACGAACCCCCATCTACCCTTCAGCAGCCATCATCAACCACCCCACCATCATGGCTTTCGCTTTTGATGAGCGGTGGCCCTGGATTGTCTGAGAGAAGGATGTATGGCCGTTAGCTAAAAGAAGATAACTTAGCAAGTTCGGTAAGAGCAGCAAAGGATGGCACGCCCTCACAGATCTACAGGATATAAAAGATAGAATACTGGATTGGCTTTTCTTTGGGAGGCACCGTAAAATATTTCCTTGTCTCTTCATTCACTTCTGTTGGCCCATGAATTCCTATGGCAACATTCAAACCGACCTTCATATTACTATGGCAACATTTGACATGTTTGGCAGGGTTAAGGAACCGGCGAAACAGGGAAAGATCTTAAGAATCTTTTCCTTTTTCACTTTTGCTCACGTTTTCATTTTCACTGGATACAGATATGGATGAGAACTCCGATCAGCATCATCTACACTTCATTTTAAATTTGTGATCAAACTGAGATCAAGTTGCTGCCCTGCCTCCACCAAGCAGATGAGGTTTAAGCCAAACAGACAGAACAAGAGAGAAAAACAGCAATGAATGCTCTTGAAAGCACTTAATGCAGTGTAAGAAGATTATTTCTCCTAAGGAAGTGTATGCTGTTAGATGTGTTATGTGCAATTATTAGCATCCACGACTAGACTGAGCACTTGGTAAGGTACAATGTTCTGCTGATCAGCGGAGTCTTGACTCAATTGTATTACGCATGGGAAAAGGGGAAAACAGAAACATAATATGACATCAAAGTGCTAACTAGATATGGAAATCAGAAATTAAAGTAGAAGAGCGAACTGCTCTCATGGACAACACGCAAAGGGATCTCATCATCACTTCAATTTCTCAAATTACATGAAAGAGAAATAACAAATAATAATAAAATAAAGAACATTTACAAACTGATCTTGTATTCTCATGTGAAAGTCTTATAACTATCAGATTACCACGAGTTACCTTGCCCTGTATGCCAAAAATGAAGGACACCTGCTGAAGGGAGCCTCCCCATCCATCTTTCACTTATCCACTGTGTCAAGCACGGGAGGGGACAAACTAATCTTGCACACAAGGTACACCAATAATGGTGCTGCAAGGACGTAACAACATGAAGCTGTTTGCATCCCATTTTTTCTACCAATATCCAGCAACTAAAAGAGAGGCCATGTTACATTGGATCAACACGAAGATTTCTAATTACTTGTATGGGCTTGAAGAGCAGACCTCAATACAAAGACCTAACATACCTAATAATGTATGCCGGCCAGTAAACATGAAGAGGGAACATATTCACAATAACATTCCCTACATCTAACAATAGAAAACCTTGGACCACAACCGTGCTACTAGAATGATTAGAAAATTTACGAAAGTAACTATATTTATACTATCCAACGTATTAAAACCACAGGCATAACTTTGGGGAATCAGCAATTCATAATGAACAGTAACATTCATCAAAAGAGATTCAGATACATCAGGGAGTTGGGCACCGATCTGCTAATACGCCAGCATATACAAATGCTACAGCATCCACAAGTTCTGCATAACAATCAGCATCCGTGGCTTCACAACAGTTACATCCAATCTGACCTCCGAAGATCAATTCCTACCTAATGGGAGTGACCTGCAAGTAAAAGTCTCCCGAAGCCCTGACTTTTTTTTAGACGAAGTAAAGATCGAAGCATAAACCTCCTTCGTTGCGTTTTTGGGCATTGCATCGGCGGCCTTAAACCTCTTCCCGCCACCAGCTCCATTCTCTACATTGGCATCGCCGCCACCGCTGCCAACTCTCTTCCCTGTACTCAACCCAACAGGCTCTTCTCCATTCTTCGTGTTCTTTGCCTTCTTCAATTTATTCTCCTTCGCTTTAGCCCTCTCCTCCTCCAACCTCTGCCTCAAGACCTTCACCTCTTCCTCGCTCCCGTTAATCGGAATCTTATCCTCTTCCTTAAAATCCCCGTGACAAACCAAACAAGCAGACGACTTCACCTCCTTCAACGCCTTTGCGCTCAGAACATGCCCACATCCTCTCAAAGCACAAAACCTATACTTCCCATTGAACTCCAGCCCAGTTATGGGGCACTGGAACCTCACATCCCCATCACCACTACTCCGACTCAATTCAATCCCGAGCATATCCTTCAATCCCCTTATATACCCGAACTCCTTGGGCAAATTCCTCTCCAGCAAGGCCCTAACGAGCGCCTCCTTATTGAAAACATTACCAAGCCCATCGATCACGCAGGGTTCCGTGAGGGGCTCCCCAGAAAGAGCGCAGTTAAGCCACTTGGAGAGCCGCTGCTCGTTGGGGTCGACCTTGTCGGGCTTCTTCTCGGCATACATATTGAGGTAGCAGTCACGGGACTCGGCCCCCGTGGCACCGCCATCGCCGCCGCCCCCGAGGAGCCTGCGGGCGAGGACCAGGGTGGAGAAGGGAGGGACGAGGGAGGGGAGGAGGGGGGTCGAGTCGTCGAGGGGCTTCCCGTTGAGGGTGAAGTAGTAGGAGGACGAGGATAAGAACGTGATCGAGGGGAAAAGAGAGGACTTGAGGCGGGATAGTGTGGTGGGTTGGATTGGGATCAGGGCTAGGGTTAGGGTTTGGGATTGTAGGAAGATTTGGTAAGGGGTTGGGGATTTGGAGTTCATCTTCTGTTGATTGATTTCAGTTGGCTTATGGCGAATGGGAATTGGGGATTCCGATTCAGAAGATCAAGATCAATCAGAAGAGGAAGAAGAAGATTGTTGCCTTCCAACGCAATTAAATATACGATTTCGCAGACGATGGGGAAGGAGGGAGGGACTCCTCCACTCTATATTAATACAAAGTGTTTGGGCGGGGCCCAAATCGAACAGTCTCCTCGTCTTCCTCAGTGTTCGATTCATTTTCTTACCACCCACCCCCGCCAATGTCGGGACGATGTAAGGGAAGGAAGGAGGAGGCCGATCTCCGGTAGATAGCCCCCACCCAAAATCCCAACTTCCCCCCATTTCTTTGAATCCACTGGCCACGAAAATCCCAAAAAAAGATTAGGAAAAATCACAATCGGCCGAGATCCATCCCCAACGCAACCATTTCCCTCACTCCACACTCGGGACAACCACCGGTTCCGACTCCATCCATGTAAAATATTTTTCTGGGTTCATCAGGTTATTTAATGGGTCGGTTTTTTTATTTCTATGATTTGGGTGCGTTGTTGTGTTTGTGATTTTTGGAAATGGCGACGAGGCGGATGATAAGCGATTTCTGATTGAGGGATTCGTGTTTTTCTCTTTCTGGATGTTGTTGTCTCTTGCAGATTTGTGTTTCTCGATCTGAGTTTCGATCCTTCTGTCGGTTTCTGGGTTCCGGGACAGATGACTGTGGAGTTGTCCAGCGAGACTGTCGAGATTAGGGAAGTGTGGAATGACAACCTGGAGTACGAGTTCTCGTTGATTCGTGAGATTGTCGATGATTATCCTTTCGTCGCGATGGACACCGAGTTCCCGGGCATAGTTCTTCGTTCTGTTGGGGGCGTGAAAGATGCGGAAAAGAATTACCAGGCGCTCACGGCAAACGTGGACATGTTGAAGCTGATTCAGTTGGGGCTTAGCTTCTCTGATGAAGATGGTAACCTCCCCACCTGTGGGACGGACAAGTATTGCATCTGGCAGTTCAATTTCCGTGAGTTTAACCTCAACGAGGACGTTTATGCTCACGATTCTATTGATCTGCTGTCTCGTTGCGGGATCGACTTTAGGAAGAACCGAGAGATGGGGGTTGACGCTAGACGATTCAGCGAGCTCCTGATGTCCTCTGGGATTGTCTTGAACGAAAATGTGCGCTGGGTTACATTCCATTGTTCGTATGACTTTGGGTATCTGCTAAAGATCTTGACCTTTCAGAAGCTTCCAAGCACGCAGGCGAGGTTCTTTGATCTTGTTGGGATGTACTTCCCTGTGCTTTATGATATCAAGCACATGACTAAGTATTGCCCTAGCCTTCATGGAGGACTGAACAAGGTGGCCGAGCTGTTGGGGGTCAAGCGAATCGGGGCATGCCATCAAGCAGGTTCAGATAGTTTGCTGACTAGCTGTGTCTTTGTGAAGCTGAAGGAGGTTTACTTCAAGGGGTCTCCCGAGAAACATGCCGGAGTTTTGTTTGGTCTCGGTGTTGATGATGGACCGATCGAAAGTTGAAATGGTATGGAGACGGATCTTTTAATAAGAAAAACTTAGAGAACAAAAAAAAAAAAAAAATTCTCTTGCTTATATTGGTTTCTTCTACTGTTGTCCCATAACTTGAAGTTGGTTCTGCTGTGCATGCTTCCTTCCTCTTTTATGCTTTCTAACTTTGATATACGCCCACCCCCAAAATCTATAGATTCATTTGTTTGATTGTTTGTCTGTGAGGACACATCCAGAATTGCCCAGTAAAATCAATTTCAAATCATATTATGCCCGTTTCTTCATTAGGTTGAGGCTTGCTTGGTGTTCAACTAGTGGTGTTAATGAGGGCCAAGAGCCCCGCACATTTCACCGGAGATGGTTCCCCCTAATAGGTTGTCAAGTGTTTCAACAAACTCGTGTACAAGTTGCGGATTTTGGTTTGTCTCGTTCAATCTTTTCGAATCGGGAAGCCAACCAATGTGCCAGCTGATTGAACTGATTCCATTGGCTGTAAATGTTCTGCATTTCGTCTGAAAGGTAACTGCAATTACTCTCGTCAACCTCATTTCAGTCACGTATGTCATTGGCATTGCGGAGGCAGATTTGGATATTTCCTTCACCTTTTTGCTGTGTATAAAATGTGTGTGTGCAAGTGAAAGAGCTTCATGGAACAGATGGAGTAGTGCTAGAAACAAGCACAGACATATGCCTTTGTGGCTGCAATATCTTTGGATTTCAATTGTGTAAATACTTTCAATAAAAAATTAGTTTAACTCTGGGTTGTTCTGTTTACCGAACTGCAGGAATGTTACCCGACTTTGAATATTGTAACCTTTTATCCTTACGGCTCATGGAAATATTTACGACTCTTCATTTGTGTGTTGTTGAACCAGCCCTTTCTGATAGCGTCCTCTTAATTTTTTAAAATCAACGGTAGGTGCGCCCCAGTTCACCAAATTCACCATTCAAACTCACAGGAACAATAGCATAAGGAATTAATTCAAATCTCTCAAATTCAATTAGCTCAGAGATCAGCCCTTTTTGAGAGATGCATTCGACAAGGAGTTGAACCATGCTTACCAACAACAAATTCACTACCTCCAAAATCCAGGGAATCTAAAGCAAAAAAGAGTAAAACTGATTCAGATGGCCTTTGCTTGTACAACTATATGATTTAAAACAGATCATCTCCTCTCGCCTCCATTTGCTGGATCAACTTATCCAAGAAAGAACAGGCAATCCGTACCTTCAAAAGCACTGCAGAATCTGAACTATACATTTGTTGGACGTGTTTCCTGGTGAGGAGAAGGGATTCCTAGAATATTTTGAAACAATGAGCAAAGCTGATCACCATGGTCAAGTTACCAAAATCCGCACATGACCACAAGAATCTTCAGTTAGGGAACAGTCATCAACCCCAAAATAGAATGGTAATGTGGTCATCTCAAAAGCAAGGGAAGACAAGCATAAAAAGAGCGCAGTAGAACAACTCTTTTCCTAAAATACCCTTCCCCAATGATTTTCCTAATCTACCCAGTAGGGTGGAAATCTGAGGCCAGCAAGAAGACACTTGCCGCTGTAGTTTTCAAAATTACAATGCTCCCATCTATTAAACTACCAGACCAAAAGTATAATGAAGCTCGGACATACTCAAAATAGAAGTGTAATTGAAACAAGTTATAATAAGCATCCTCCATTAGAAAGCCGTACCTTTCTCAAAAAATCATATAGACTATTCTCAAGCTTTGGGGGTAACTTGTCTACTTTGTAGAAATAATAAACCTTTGGCTAACCTACACATATATTATTGTCTTGGAAAAGACCGAGATATGGGAAATCATTGCATATGGCTCAGTAGTAGACCATATGCAGTCATAATTTAAGTCTATTTAAACTGATCAGTTCCCCATATCACATTGGTCAGCCAAAAAAGCAGATATATTATGTTAAAAAGAAATTTCAGTTACCAAACATCAACGGTCAGCTTGACTTTGCATGAACTTCAATAATATCGTTATCTTCCATGCCAAGGCTCTCAGGAGTCTCTGACGGACTTATTTTCTCCCCATCAAAGCAAAATGTCAACTTCTCTGATGGAACATTCACGTTTTTTGCGTACAACCTGAAGATACGTCCCAACTTATCGTCCTACAGAAAGCATGTATAATTGTCATATTTGCTTAGAGTATCTTGGTAATAAAAAAGTTAGAGTTATCCGATAAGAAGCTATCAAGTAACCCAACGTTGTAGCAAAGTTGACCAGCATGTCAAGGCGTCATTGATATTGTAATTCTTGAATGTTAGTGATGTAATTTCCCAAGGTCGCAATGAATTCACTTTTGAAATCCCAGTAACCAACCTTCCATTAAAATTTCCGAGTGTTCATGTTTCTGTTATGACATTCCTCATACTTGCCATGCACACAAATACTACCAAGGTGCATTTCTCATGCAAATGGACTTAACAATTTAGCTAACAAAAGGAAAAATCATATCAGTTGTAGAAAAACTGAGGCAAAATTAATGATCTCCGATAGCAGCAAAAGATGGACAAATCATACTGAATAATTTTTTTTACTGCAGGTTTTTTTCCTTAAAATGGGATATTGCAGCCCTAAAGAGCATTCAAGATGAAACCTTATTACTCATGAGCAGCAAATAAAAGGAAATGATTTTGCATGAAATTGGAGACATACCATAAACACACGGAATTGCTTCACACCATCCTTGTCCTGAATTGATATGATTACTTTAAATCTGTCAGAAGGAGGCTTTAGAGATTCCACAGCAGTAGCTTGACCAGAGTCTTGGACTATTTCAACAGGAGAATCCTCAACAGCTCGAGAATCTTTCGTGGATTGCGCCAATGACTGAAGCTCCTGCTTCATGAGCCTAAACCAATAAGTCTCAAATAATCAGCTTCAGAAACAGGGAGAAAATACTTGGGGCTATATAACCCTAAATTTGCCTGGCAACTTTAAACATAACAGCCACTAAAAATAAATACAAGACATTGTTTCCTTTTAATACATCGAATTCTTTTTTTAGGTAATCATCGAAATTTTATATGGTGCACTCATTGAATATAATAGACCTAACAACAAAAAATAAAAAAATTAATAGCCAAGCAAACGTCAAAAGACATCCAGCGAACTTAGCTTAATTTTACCAAGTGACTTCCTTGCGAATAAAATGCATGAAAAGCAATGCTTTTTGAGACTACATTGGACTACCACTAGGGCTGTATTTCCCTTAACACCATGATCTAATGCAGGTTGCACTTTATCATTGTACAACTTCCATTCTGTTTGACCAGAACTACCGGTAGGAGGATAATATATTTTTAGATTTCATTTTATTTTATAATATTAGGGATGTCTTAGGAATATCATATCAAATTTCTTTTAGATCTCTCTTCTACTGTTAGTAAGGCCTTTGGCTTTTGAAAGAGACAACAATGTTATTTTTATCCTATTTCCTAATTTTAATAAATTCTAGAGGTTTACCCACAAACCCTAAAATTCTCCTATCTTCCCTTAAGTTGTTTTCTCCTAATTTTTCTGTGATTTCTCCTATTTCTACTTTGCTACTCCATCAATTGGTATCAGAGCTTGAGTTCTACTTGAGGGTTAGAGTTTAGGATATCATGATGGCTAATCGTGATAGAAGCTATAGGAGAGGGGTTCAACACCAATCGACGGAAATTGATGAGAGATGCAAAGTATGATTGAAGATCTATCACAAACTATCTAAATGCAGTTGCAATAGGAACACGTAGTAGCCTGAATGGAGATTCCAGAAGGCAACCACAATCCTTAGACATATCGAAAGGTAGTACAAATGATGAATTGATGAGAAGAAATCGAAGTCAATCCTTGTCACGAAGCCAGACCTAGAGGATGTGGGGGTAGATTGGAAAAGAAATATGCCCTAGATCTCAACGATGGTGGTAATTGGATTTGCATACTTTAGCGATAAGATGCACGTCAATTAATATCGAGACTGAAAGCAAAATAAGAGTTTTGGTGAAGAAATAAATCCTGATAAATATTCTGATGAGGACGAACATATTAATGTATATCCAATCAAAGTGGAGTCAGTTATCATCGAAAGAGTCATGTCAATTGCTAATGTGTAAGTTGAAGATTGACATAGGCATAAGTATCAACACTTGTGAAAGTGAAGTTTCTGATGTTATAGCCCATTGTGAAAGCTCACTGTTACTTTCACGGATGCACTATTGGTGGAGAATTATCTCAAGCCCTATGAAGAGAGCAAGAAATACACCTTCCATCCTCTAAGAAAAGACATCAAAGAGTTGGCTATAATTGGGAGGAAAGTTACAGGATCTCCCTGTGACGACAAATTCATGGCCAAGAGCAGTGGATACGATAAGTACACAAGAATTGATAAGCAGCCAGATTGGAGTTAACTTTTCCAACCCGAGGACAACATTTAGCCTATTTCCTAATTTTAAGAATTTCTCGAGGTTTTTATAAATCCTAAATTCTCCTATCGTTCCTTCATCATAGTCATTTTCTCCTAATTTTTCTGTAATTAATCTATTTCCACTTCGTTACTCCATAAATGTCACTGTTACTCGAAAGCAAAAGCAAAAAGGAATCACATGCGAGAATTCACATACCTAAGTTCCTTAATGGTGGGATCGTCCTCGAGCTTCCTCTTCGTCATAGCATCCACAGTAGGTTTGGGTGGGGGAGGCAGCAACCAATCATCCTCATCCTCCTCCTCTTTCTTGTCCCCGACATGCTCCCTCTTCTCTTCCTTCCACCAATCATATGGGAGGGAAGAACATATTAAATTACAATTAAGAGGACAACATAAACAAACTCTACAAACGAAAACAGCCCTCCAGTCATTCCCCCACTTACAACTATGTGGGTATTCTTCTTCTTCTCCTTCTTCTTCTTCTTCTTCCCATCGAGGGAGAAAAACGCCATTCCATCCGAAGATTCGCCATCGCCATGGCCATCATCATCATCTACAGACAGAACGACAAAAATTCCGGGAAATGGGAAAATCCAATGCCCAAAAATCCAAATTTCAAAATCCTGGATCGCGGAACGGGAATTCGATACCGTCGAGGCAAATGATGTTGGGCTGGACGCGGGAGTAGTCGAACAGGGGTTCCAAATCCTCTCCCAAATCCAACACCTGTCCATCCATGGAATCGTCCACACAACAAGAAGAAAGGAGTCGTCTTTCCGATCACCCAAAAACCAAAAACCCCGGGATTCTTCGACTTTATAGAAAAGATGGAGGGAGGAAGAAGCGGAGTCTGGTGGTACCTTCTTGGATTTCACGCCGGCCATGTCTGAACGAGTGGGACGACCCCCCAAGAAGGGATTGATTTGATTTGATTTGATGATGTCCAATTTGGTGGTTCCTGGGTTTTGGGTTTTGCACCACCGTCGTCTTCTTTAGAAATTATTTTCACACGCACTCCCTCCCCCTCTATTTTAATAATTATCCTCAATAAATAAATAAATATGTTAAATAAGCAAACCTTATTTTAATTTAACGTAAATAAACGCAACTCACATGAACCTTGTTTAAATTCAAGGAGGTTAGTACTTAACTATCGTTGGTTCATAAAAAGATACGTGAAATAGATTACTGTTTTGAAAATATCATAAATAATGCCTTTAAGTTACGATTTAAAATTTTGACTTTTATTTTACAAAGAAGTCGCGATTTCAAACCGCAATTTTAAGAATATTTATCGAAGTCGCGATTATCGCGACTTAAGAAGACTTTGTGAAAAATTTTAAAAAAATGAGGTAACAATTTAGTAAAAATTTACGAAAAATTAGTAAAAATTTGAAGTGAAAGATGTCCTGATTTCTAGACGAAAATCGAGGTTCTACTTTCAAATAAAAGTTATAGTTTAAAACGACTTCCATAAAACACCAAAATTCAAATAAAATTTTTTTATAAAATAAAAGCTACGATTTTAAACAGTAATTTAAGGATGATATTTCGAGTACTTTTAAATCTCGAATCGACGATTTTTTTTTTTTAATTCTTGACAGGATGATGTCCGGAGATTTGATGATATTTGGGCTCTGGTGATTCATATTTCTATTCAAATGTGCTTGGCTGGGCTGGACCGGACCGGCGGAAAACGTATATCTATATATATATATATATATCATCAGCGATTATTTCTAAGAATGCGGCTTGTGCTCCCGGAACGGTCGAGTGGCGGCGGTGGCGGTTGCCGTCGCCGTTGCCTCCCTCTCCGGTTTGTGAAGTAGGAAGCCGATTGACAAACGTTATAATGGAACAAAACTCTTGCGGCGGTCGCTCTGCCAAACCGCAACTTTGGCGTACGCCATTGTTGGATGGGTGTGTGGCTTAGGGTTTGGGGTTTGCCGGGGTTTCTGTTCATCGGCGATTATTTTTAAGAATGAGGCTTGTGCTCCCGGAAGGGTCTCGGCGGCGGCGTTGGCTCCCTCTCCGGTTTGTGAAGTGGGAAGCCGATGATTACTTACTTTCCCTTTCTTTTGGATCAAACCCTCGCCGCATTACCCACCAAACAAAGAAGAAGAAAAGCAAAAAAGAAGCAAGAAATCTCCGGTGAGATCACAGAGAGAGAAAGAGAGAGAGAGGTTTTGATGGGGAACTCTGGTATGGAATGGGATCTGGTTGGAGTCTCATTGAATGTCACTCCGCCTGCGCGTCCCTCTTCTTCTTCTTCTTCTTCCTCCTCCTTTTTTCCATCATCGCCATCGATCCCCGTTTCTTGTTGTACGGGTCGTTCCTCTGGCTCAGCTCTTGTATCGAGGTGGTGATGATTCCGTTGAGATATATTTTCTTCAGGCCTCGGAGAACCGTCCGTATCTTGGCGGGGCGATCGAGGGTCGCAGCCATGGCGGGGTTCCAATTTTCAGTTGCTTGATCAAAAGTGCGAATCTGAGCCTCATCTTCTTGACATTGCATGTTTCCAGATCTGCTTCCTCATAATGCTGATTATGCACCCTGTGGTTTTTTTTTTGTTGTCTCAAGTTGTGGCAACCTGTAAAACGTTTGTCCAGACTATTATTGTTGAAAGATTGTATCTTGTGCAAAGTAGAGGGAGAATCAGGCTTTACTTCCAGAGAGGACGGTGCTGGGATTGCCCCACTCTGGTTGTTAGTGAAGCCGGTCATTTTGTCCATCTGTGCTAATGCTTTGCTTCTGGTAAAGAAGCTACCCTGCACTCATGGGTTCTTCTTTGTCCAGCTGCTTGCAGCACGATATATTCCTTGCTTACCAAACACGTTGCTGGAATTTGCATATCCAGAACGACGAGATTGATAACGATGGCAGCTTTGTTCCTGGAGAATCACTGGCAGTTTGTTGAAGAGAGTCGCCAATCTGCCTTTCTCCGGTTGGAGTAAGCTAAGTCACGGTCATCCTAGCTCGTTCAGCAATTATTTGTGTGTGCCCGCGTGTTGTTCTCTCTCTCTCTCTCTCTATATATATATATATATATTGTGATGTTGTGAGCTGTGATCTTTTCCAGGGCTTATATTTGCTGAGGCAATTATGTTAAGAATTGAATGGATTGATGAAGTAAATCAAAATAAAATTGAAAAAACTGGATGCTGATCGTATCTTGTGGTCGGCCCGGCAACTTTTGTCCTCTCTGAGTCTATCTGGTTGTACCTGCTGCTGTGGTTTGGCCTTCTGTTTATTTGGTGAACCAGATAGGAACATGATATGAGCCTCGATGCCTTCATGCTGTGTTTGGGTGTTAGTATTGCAGTGATCATGTTTTTGCTTGTACTTTTCATTCAGTTCCTCTCCATTTCATGCCACAAATATGCTATTGCCACCGAAATGGTGATTCTTTTGTGATGCTGTGATGGGGGATTCAATTTGAGATCGTCATCCCTCATCATCATTATTATCACCAGGTTGGTTAATATTAAGGCTGTGATGATTTTGCCAGTAAATAAGGGAAATGTTTCAGGGAGAACTGACCATTTGTGGGCATCACGACTAAGAGATGCTCACAGTCCTAGTGGAATGCTGTTTGGTTGTTTAATCTGGGCCTTCTTTTTTCATGGAACGGTTAATGTGTGGAAGCCTAAAGTGTTTATTGTTTTTAATTAAACGCTTTCATGTCTGAGCTGTCACATGGAGTTTTCGGACATTTCAAGGACTTTGCTCCTGGAGGATTGATGGCTTTGGCAGACAGAGCCTGCTATTGCCCCTTCTCCCAGTGACATCAGCGAAGTTATATTGTTCTCTTCAACTCTTTTGAGGAATCTGATAAAATCTTGTTACTGATTATTGAGGCTATGATGGCTACTGGGAAGGAAGAAATCGCATTAGCTGAGCCTCGACCCTTTTGTTTGACATAGCATGGAACCTTTTTCAGGGCAATTTTTGCTCTGTTCTAAGTAGTTGAAGTATGAGGTTCATTGGACTACTGGAGAGGCATTGGGCGTCTCTTGCGGTTGCTCCTCTCCGAGCCTTGAGCCAGTGATTACTCCGTCTTTGCTTTGTTGACTAGGGTAAATGATCGTATCCATGAGCTCAAACATGGATAAGTCGTGCCAAACCGCCTGGAAGACTTATCCATATGAGTAATCTTCGAGGTTTACCCTGTTTTTCTACTTGCATTTAAGAATGAGGATCTGTGCAAAGAGACAATGAAGTCCCTCCAATTCAGAGGCAATGAGATTGACATGCTCCTTTCATCTGTTATCATCTGGCCTTGTTATTTTATCTAACCTGTTCTTTGCTGCAGCAATGGTAAATTCGACTGCCTCCATGGAAGGGAGGCTAATGTGAAAAGGAGGTTCCTCTCCCAGAGAGAGGATTTCTAAGGTGGTGGTTGCCCCTCTCTTGTTGTTAGCAGTACTGATGATTATCAATCACAGTTCCTCCATTTTTGGGAAAACCATCAGGAATTACTTGGAAGAAAAGAAGAGGAAGACGATGAGCAGCTGTAATTGCTCGTGGAAATATCTGATGCCTGCTCAAAATTTTATTATTATTATTATTATTATTATTATTATCCGTAGTTGAAAAGAAAAATTAAGGCGATGATTATTCACAGTTCCGGATACTCAGGTGGGTCGACCATATCCTGGCAAGGCGATGGAGAGACTTGCATCGCCGCCATGGCAGGGTTCATCTCGGGTGATTAAATGTGCATCTGAGCCTTGTGGTTTTTGGACATTAAACATGCTTCACAGCAATTTCTAAAGGGAGAGTAATAATGGTCTTTCCTTGCCATCTTCCTAAATTCCTCCTGTCTCTATGGAATGGAGGCTAATGTGTAAAAGAGGTTCTGCTCCCAGGGAGGGTATTTCTCAGGTGGCGGTTGTCCCTCTCTGGTTGTTAGTAGAGCTGATGATTATAATAACAGTTCCTCCATTTTTGGGAAAACCACCCTGAACTATTGAGAAGAAAAAAAGAGGATCGAGATGAGCAGCAGCAGTTGTTATTGTACGTGAAAAAGAGGTTCTGCTCCCAGAGAGGGTATTTATCAGGTGGTGGTTGCCCCTCTCTGGTTGTCAGCGGAGCCGATGATTTTCAATCACAGTTCTCCATTTTTTGGGATAACCTTCCTGAACTACTTGGAAGAAAAGAGGGGAAGAAAATGTGAAGCTGTAATTGCTTGTGGAAATATCTGATGTCTATTAACAAATTACTCTGCTTGAGCAACACGGCATCACATAATATAATCACAGTTACTGTTTGAACATCAACTGCTCCTGGAGGGGCAGTTGATTTTTATGTGCCAGTGGTTCCTCTTCAGTTGATTGCGGAGCCAATGGTTCCCACTGGCTCTTTCTGTGGCTGCTGGGATGTCCTCAAGATTACGTAGTAGGATGGAGGGATGAGATTGAATTTCTATGTTGCGTTTGGTTTGTAGAAATGTCTGCTCTGATTTGGAACACGATGGGACACAGGAAATGTATCCACTAAGTTGTGGTGGTTGCTTGAAGTTCCTTTGCTGGTTTGATTGTGATTGCCACTGTTGTTCTCCGCAGTAGAGATGGAAATGAAATGAGGAGAGGTGGTGATGATTTGTAGTGTTGATTCCACAGGCTTAGGGAATCTGCCTTATCTTGGCAAGGCGACCTTGGGAGTTGCAGCCGTAGTCATTTCCATTTCAGTTGCTTGATTAAAGGCGAATCTGAGCCTCATTTTTCTTCGTATATTGTTTTGCCTTTTCTGTTATTGTTACTGTTGGTTACTTCTGGTTTCCATTCGCTATGCTATATTTATTTATTTATTTTGCCTTTTGGTGCTCAGGTCGGAAGAGAAATTTTGGATTTATATTTTTTTGATGGCTAATTAAGGAACAAAGGAAATGTCTGTTTCAGATTCTTCCTGACAAGAATGTTTCTGCTGTTTCTCTTCTTGTTATAACTTGTTGGCTTTTAGTCCAAAGAATATTTCAGCTACTTTGTGTAGTCAATTTGGGATTGGGTTTCTGTACATGGAATGGTGATTAATTTTTATACGGCAGAGTTGTCCTCCTCTTTTGTTGATAGTGGAGCTGACGACTTACATATTGAAAACTTCCCATGGACTATTGGAAACAGTGACGATGAGGATAAGGTTGAATTACTAGGAGAAATGACTATGGTGGATCTCGTTCACAGAAAATGTTTTTGCTAATGAGAATGGATAGTGTAGTCATCTTTTTCTCTTGGTCATTTGAAGTTTATCTGTTGGTGTGGTTGTGATTACGGTTGTTGTTCTCCATGGTAGGAACAGTTATGAAACAAGGGGAGGAGGTGATGATTTGTCCAGTAGGGAAAAAATGTTGATATGATCCTCAGGAACAGAGAATCAGCCATATCCATGAGATGGTTCCGTTTCAGGACTCTCTTAGGTCTACTTGAATCTTAGATTGAACAATTGTACTGTGGCTTTGTACTCCTCCAAAGTGAGAAGTAAGGAGCTGGATGCCAAGATTTTGGAAATGTAGATAACAGTCAGAGCAGCAAGGATCAAATGTAATTTCACATCTTCTGATACATCTTTTTGAGAGTTTCCTTTGGGAAATGCCTTAATACTTGACAAGAATTTGAGTCAACTTGCTTTAGTTTGACTGATTGTTAGGGTAATGCAACAGATGAGGAGGGGGTTCTCGCCATTGGTTTCTGTTGTGTTCGCTGATCTGGTAATTTCATCTCCTGCCTGCATACGATTATGATGGACCGAACACATGCATACGAACTACTACTTGGATATGTATGTTGACTAGCTGTCATTTGGAACCCAACCTAAAAGGGGTTTGGAGTACTCAGGGGCCTTGTATAATCCACATGGTATCCCATACTATCGATGTGAGACTACTTTTCCACATATCAATCTCACCATGCTCTGCGGCCCGGTACCCACGTGGGCCTTCACTTAGTCCCAGGCGAACACTGCAATACAAGCGTCACCCTGGGTGAACAGACATTCTTTTCTGTGGTGTGTTGAGGTCCTCTGGGTATATGGGATGAGGTTTGGACTTATGTAATGAAAAAGAAAGAATATCCCCTTGTTCTCAAGACTTGTTTGGGAGATCACATATGACCTAGTTCTAACTAACTTCTCCTGACATTATACATCTGTGGTTTGTTCCCAGCATAATTATATGACGTTTCTCCCCAACTCTGTGATGTGGTGATTCTCCTTTTATGATTCCTAGCAATGTTTTGGATTTGCCTCGTGAAAACACTTTTCCCTTACTTCAATAGCAGCAGCAGAAGCATTTGTGCTGAGGTGAAGAAGAGTCAAAATCTGTTTCATCTGAATATTGGTATTGCCGTGGGGCTGTCTTGACCCTGAGATGCTGGTATAAAATGACGAGAGAGGAACAATCAGGAAGGGGAATATTTGGGGATTGCCTCTATTTTGGTGGGACGACAAATCTGAGATGTTGCAGCCATGGTGAGTTTCTTCTTAATTGCCTCATCTAGTACCCTAATACAAACCTTACTTCACTATTGTTAGAAGATTGTTCTGTACTTCACTATGTTTCCTTAACTTACTATTGTTGGAAGATTGTACTCTGCTGAAAGCAGTTTAAGAATGAGGCTTTAGACCAGGAGCAGATGGTGTTCCTTGGCTGTGAAAGCCGGTGATTTTATCTCTCTGCAACAGTTTTTCTATGAGCAGATTACTGGCACACTGTCCATCTGTCCGTTTGCTTGTAACACAGCTTTGCTCTTGGTGAAGAGGCTACCGGGCACTCATATGCTTCTTAGTTTTCTGTTGCTTGCCACAGGGATGCATTTCTTCACTAACCAAACATATCCTATTTTAGTTACCAAACTAGCCACTCCAGAATGGCATTTTTCGTGTTTCATCCCTATTCTTATCATTGTTACCAAACCCATATTTTTCTATTCTGACAGATTGATGAGTTTTCCCTTTAGTTTTCTATTTGCTTTTTAGTATATTTTTCAGTAGTTGTATGGCAGAAGCTGGGTTGTGTCGTCTATGATGGAATTTTTTGCGGTCAAAAACCTGTGGCCATATTCCGTTCCTCATTTTCTTTGAACTACTACAAGGCCCTTGTACAAGGGCGGACATTGTAGAGGGCGGCGGACATAAGGAACGGCAGGCACGTGAAACGAGCTTGTGACTTGGCAGGACAACTGGTTGGATAAAGTTGCAGGGACGGCCTGGCTCCTTCCAAATTTCTAAGCAAAAACCTTAAATTGAGATTCATCTTGATGTTTTCTTTTTTTGCTAAACTTTTATCTGGGTGTCTGTCATATGCCAAGATATGAATTTACGAGAATGGACGTGATGATATGCTCATCCTAGCCTAAAGCCTCTATCTTCGTAGAAGAAAAGGTGATTTTGTGAAGTGGCCCAATTTGGGAAACCTTCTATCAAATCGTCCAGGGGCAAAACCGGAACATGAAAAATCCAACAACCCTCCTTGGTCGTCAGCCGGAGTACACTCTGCCCTATATATGTATATTATATATGCCAAGGGACGAGAAAGCACCCGTCATCTCCGGCGAGGCGTTGCTCCCGGTTTAAGGGTCGACCTGTCGGCGTGCAAGCCGGCTGTCTTCGTCCTCCTCCGGTTGGAAGCGACGCCTTCGTATATCGGGAGACGACAGTGTAAACCAAACACACCAGAGCAAAAACAACAAAAACACCACCACCGTCGTCGTCATCATCATCATCAACGATACAGACTACGGCGACAAGACGGCGGATTCTTTCGTCGATTCTGTTTCGTCCATGTCGAAACTGTCTGTCTGTCTGTCTGTATGTATGTATGTCCTACTGCAACAGTCCGTTGTCGGCGTCGTCGCCTTCGATGTCACTCGGTGCCGAGGAAAAGAGGAAAAAAAAAGGAACTAGTAAGGAAGAGGCGGTGATGTTCTGATTGTGAGGAAAATGCGTCGGAGATGGGCAGGCATCAGAGAACCGGCCGTATCTTGGCGGGGCGGACGATTGAGGGTCGCAGCCATGGCGGGGTTCCAATTTCAGTTGCCTGATCCCCTAAAACCCTAGAAATCTGAGCCTCATTTTTTGAAAACAAGCCCCTTTTTTTGTTTGAATGAGCCTTAAAGAATTTGCTTCCGGTATTCTGGAATCGCTGAAATTTGTGTCGCGTTTGGTTTAAGCTAACTTATTTCTCCAATGGTCTTTGTATTCTTTGGGACTGATTCCTTTTGGTGCGCACCGGATGCCCTGTTTCTGCTTGCTTTTGTGCTCCCTAACTTTGCTTTTCCAGATGCTGCCGTGACTTAGTTTGATCTTTGACTGATCCTTGTTCATCAGCTGAAGATGGTTTGGCGCATTATGCTGCTGGGTTTGGTGAAGCTTATTTGTTTTAGTAGCAGTTCTTATTATTTGTTCATATGTGCTTGAGTAAGGTAACTGCTTGGCGTGGGTTACAGTCACTACTATTCAATATGAAACGGAAAGCGATAATCAAGCAGCGGCAAAAGTGGTAAAGCTTTCTTTAATCGACATATTATTTTACTTAGTGCTGCGGTATTACTTTTTCTTGAGTTGGTCGATCTTCTTCTTCAGCTCATCCTCGTCCGCTCCCACGAGCCTGTCGAGTTCTTTTCCTCCTTTGAAGAAAATGAAGGTCGGCATGGCCGTCACCTGGAATCCCTCTGCCACGTCCTGTTCGTCATTTGTAGGTTCAGTAGCAAACTTCTTTGTCCTTCCCGTAATATGTCGTGTCACAAGTTTGAGGTATTAATTGTTCTTACCTTGAACGCATCCACATCGATCTTCACAAAATCCACTTCTTTATGTTGTGCAGCCAGCTCCTTAAACTTGGGCGCTATGTACTGGCACGGTGGACACCACGTGGCATGGAAATCGACCACAAGCTACACTCGGGTCCCCAAGAAAGAAACTCCGAAATTGAGGTGATGTAGAATGTTTACCGGTATGGTTAAGAACTCCTTGAGGGGAAGGGGGGGGGGGGTTAGCTAGAGATTATATGAGATTTTACCAGCTTGTCCGACGATTTAGAGGACTCAAAGTACTCCTTCCACTTTTCCTCGGACAGAAAGGTCTTCACTGGAGTTCTCTCTCCCAATTTAGACGTAATTGTTCCCATTCTTGGTCTGCCTGAGTCTAGCTTGAGGAGTAGTAGTGGGAGTTGCAGAAGTTACTTTGCATTTAACTTACAAATCAGGGTGAAGGGATTTATACCCATGATCATTATTATTCTTTTCTTGTGCTTTATAGAAGAAGAATAAATACCATTCTCCACTATCAACCGACTTTTGTTTTTGTTCTTCCTTTGGTTTAAAGAAAACCTATCCTTAGGAATTATGCTCTTATGATGATCCTATAATTGAAAAATATGCTTGGCCTCTAATGGGGATATCTTCAATGTAGATGGCATATATCAGTCAGCATCTGCAATCTTTTTCTTTTAACAACATTCTGGTCTCTAGAAGATTTTTTTTTTTTTTTAAATTACGCATTATTTGTCCCATCGTGTGTATTTGATTCCCTGGAGCCGGGAATGCCATGCTGGTTTAGGAGCACTCAAGACTAGCCTGCCCGCAACAAAATAGACCCAACAGAAGCTTAAACAAGGCCCGAAACAGGTATCGGGAGAGTTCCTTAAAGAGTGCCTGAGATGGAGTCTCGGCGGAAGAAATGAACATGTTGTTTCCACAAAACAGGACGAAGCGACCAAGTTCTCATCAGGCATGCGGAGGGAGAAAAGAATGCTTAACACAATGTCTCGAGCACTGTCATGGCAAAGACCTCTTCTCCCCCACAGATCAGGACCATAAAGACCGAACAGAAAGGGAAGTAAAATCTTAGCAGAACAGAGACAGTTAAGGGATTAAAAATTACAGATGATAGAAACTAGTTTTCTTTTTCTAACAAGTCATTTTATATACAAGAACCCAGTTGGCTGGCGTCGAATAACATGTCTCCATCCATCAACATCGTTTCGCGGTTATGATCCTGCAGAAACGGAAGTTTGTGTTCATCAGTTGAAAAATGCGGGATTGAGCAGATTCAACCAATATTCAGGTCATCCAGATAACAAACTACGTTCAATTCTCTACCAATGATAACTTTCAACTTTGGAGCATCGTATTGCACACAAGTAAAGCAAGATCAGTCTCAACTTCTCAGGAGGTTACCCTTTTGATCACGGCATTCATTAGCTCGTCGAAGGATTCATAACTAGCATCGTAGATGCTTCCCTGCGGCTTCATATGCTCCAAGGATGACAAGTCGTTGCATTTTGTCATATGGTCAATATATGACACTTCCACGCTGCTATTGTGGTGAACCCCGGACAAATTGCTCTGTTCAGGTATTACAGAAACATCCGGGTCACCACTGTAGACGGCAGTACCATTTTGGGTCATCCTTTGGGAGACAGAACCGGAAGCACCATTGGCTGGAACTAAGGCACTGGTAGAGCTGGAGATCTGCTTGTACTTTCTGTGCCGGTCCTTACCGTGCTGGCTCAGCCCATAATTGACATGACGGACCACATTGTCAATCAAGCCTCCGTCACATTCAATATCTCGTCTAGAATCCTCCAGACTTCCAGAGATAGCACCAGTGGAGGAAAAGTCGATCAGATTGTCACAGGTGTCAGGGCTCGTCAAGTTGAAATTGCCCCTTAAATTGGTCGAAGTGTGCTGATTCAGAGTGGCAGAAGGGAAATTGGAATACCGTGCTACTCCCTGCCAGGAAGCACTCGTGGTGACTTCGACAGAAGATGCATTTTGTGGTTGCAATTGGCTTCCTTGTGTAAATACATGGCTGCTCATCCCGCTGTAGACGGAGTTCTGCAAACCATTCGGTGAGCTTCCCACGTCCAAGTTGTTCCCAGCGACTTTAATACTGGAGTTTATGATGTTATTGAAGTTCAATGTTGTAGGAACTCCTTGGAAAATGCTTGAACCTTGATTAGCAGGCAAACTGACCTGCTGAAGCTTCCCAGCTTTAGTGAACGAGCTATTCAATGTCTGCAAATAATTTGGCGAGCTCACCCCAGAAGATGCATTGCCTTGCAACCCCAAGTACGAGGGGCAATTGAATGTGCCAAGCATGCCGATCGCAGAGTATGATGGAAGGGATGAATTGCTAGAAAGCCTTCCTGATCCAGTTAAGGTCTGAAACTCCCCATATTTGTCTAGTGAAGCAAGGTGAAGGTAGGAGGAATCCTTGCTTTCAGAGGCAAATCCTCGTGCCTTTTTCAGGTACATCCGATATTTCTGAATTCAGAATAAATCCGTTTCAGATTCCAATACCCATAAACAGTTTCCACCCCGAAAATACATCAAGCTCAAAGATGAAACAGTTACACAATTATCATGCCTCGTATCAAAGCAAATTGACCGATAACAAAAGTAGTTTTTTGCTATTTTATATTGTAATGCTTGCCAACTAGGCGTGCAGTTGCTTATTTTCATTTTAAACTGATAAAAGTTTTCGCCTATGATCATCGACAAAGTAGGTGGAAATATACTCTTACAAAGTACTGAAGGCTCAGGAAATATTTCTTCACGATTTACTCCGAAGCAGCAAAATACAAAAAAGCAATTAATTCAGTACTAATCGTGCATTGTTTAAAACGGAGTCGTAACTTAACTGAAATGGGACAGAAAAAATTGTACCTGCAAATGACTAGCCACATTTTCTCTGGTAATACCTTCAACGTTCATAATGTCCAGGATCTTTTTTGGGACAGCCTCTTCATTGAAAATACTCAAGGGTGAGGATGTAAACCAACAGCGAATGAAAATAAATTGAAAGAAGGAGAAACTTAAGAAAGCTTAGGACAGAGGATAAATGCTCACTTTCAAGGCCCAGTTGGTTAACAGCATTAATAAACTTCTGATGCAGTTCAACCGACCAAACAACTCTGGGCTTCTTCTGAGAAGACGGCTCCTCGTTCTCTTGTCCGCCGTCCTCGCTGTCTTCGTCTTCATCATCCTCATTCTGTTCTTTCCTTCTCTTGGTGAGCTTCCCAGGCAGATCGCCACCGGCCGCCATGTTGCCGACCACCCCGACTTCCCTATCATTCACCTTATCCAAATTGGGGGAATCGTTCTTCACCTTCGAATTGAAATTCTTCCTAATCACATGTTGCCAAATGTTCTTTAGCTCCTCCATCCTCACAGGTTTCACCAAATAGTCAGATGCGCCATGGTAAACTCCCCTCATCACCAGTTTAGTGTCGCCATAGCTAGACAACACTACGAAAAGATCGAAACAAGAACATTATATCAATAAAATTTATGAAATTCATTCGTTGCCATAGATACGTTAACGGGTTCTTGAATCCACCCCACCATTAGATAAGACGACGACAGAAGCTTACTAATTACAGGAAGATCCATCTCAAAAACGACAGTCTCCAGGAGCTTGAAACCATCAATCTCGGGCATTTGCACATCGCTCATGACCAAGTCAAAACTCTTTCTGTTCTCCCTCAACAATCTCAATGCCGTGGCCCCATCATTTGTGGTCGTAACTGCATAAAGCGAACGCATCCTCAGATCAAGTGTATGTCTGAAAGCAATTAGAGGCACTTGCTATAGCCCAGCACTACGCTCATATAATCAGAGGAGGGGAAAACAATACAGAAGCCCCAACGCACCCATATATTCTCGAACCACGTCAGAAAACAATTAAGACTATGGCAATTGGGGAACCCTTTCATCGGAATTACACAACAGGGACTCCAAAGATTCCGGCTTTGCAATGAAAAGCAGAGTTCCAAATGAATTCTACTACACAAACAAGAAGAAAAGAGAAGAGAACCAATTGTAACTGCTCGGACATCACAAAAAAAAAAAAAAAAGTAACCCGAGATTCAGAAAACAAGGGGAATCTCTACCATGGTACTTGCAATCCCTGAGCATCTTCTCCAGGACCTTGAGGAAAGTGGAGTCGTCGTCCACGGCGAGGACCCTCATTCCGGCAGGGAACTTGTCCCTGCCCCCTTCATCCCTCATCCCCACTCCTCCCCTTCCATTTCCTTCAACAGTCATCTTTATGTCCGGTCAGCACCCCCACCACCACCACCAACACCAAAAAAGTCAAACGCAAGCAGCAAGATGCCGACTTCACTCCACCCGAACAAACGACCAAAAAACACTCGGATTCCCCGGGCAAAACCCAGATGCCAAAAGACCGAGATTTTGGCTCCCCCGGAAGGAAAGAAAAGGAAGGGAGGACGACGAAGGAAGAAGGAGAAGACGACAAAGGGTGGTGATTGGGGTTGGTTGGGTGGAAGTAACAAGTTGTTTTAGGACAACATTAGAAGCCGAATGTAAATAACAATAATAATGATGAATTTAATTAAATAGAGATAAATCTTTTCATACCAAATTAGAAATCGATTCCGTACCCTCCCTCCCTTACTTAACTGCTTTTTTCAAAAACAAAAAAATCTTAATTACCACCTAATATTTGCCACTTTTTCCCCTTTTTCTTAACTTCCTTTTTAGATGTTTGGGCTTTGTCTTAATTAAAAAAAAAAGAAAGTAAGCAACTTTTTCTGAAAAGGACAACCGTCGATCTTAGGCGCCCCTTCTCCTCCCGCTCCGATCCCACCATCTCCACCGTCCATTCGCCGTCAGTGCCCTGTCGTGCATGCTTTCCTCAAATTTCTCTACTTAATTATCATTCCTCACCTTCTTTCCACTGCCTCATTTTTCTTGAGATACTCAAAGGTTAGTAAATATTGAATCGGCACAAATCATAAGTTCAAAAATATATATGAATTTTCATTCTAAAATTAATTAATGATAAAAGGATATTCCGCTAAACTTGTATATTACGTGGACTAATTTCCATTTCTCGAGGTTAAATTTTTGAGTTTATACCAGTTTTGATTGCAACCTTTCTAGTGTTTTTATATCAAGACATTGTTACTTACTTGAACCCGAATGATTTGATTAGTGGTGGGGTTTAAAGTCAGAAAGACGACAAAGAAGACTAAGGTAATGCCCAAAGTCCGAGGTTTTTCTCTTCCTTTTCCTTTCAAACCCACCCTTTTTTTTTTAATGGTAGTGACATAACAGCAATTTGATTATACAAAGTAAATGCCACGAATTTTATTTCTTTTGGGCGATTCTAAAAAGAGTGTGGGGGATTTCTTCCTCTTCTTCTGTCCGTATACTGTCCAATATCTTGCAATTAATGTCGGGTAATGAAGAGGTCGATTGAAGCCTTGAATATTCATCATCCAGCCCCATATCTAAAGCATAACTTCATTTTGCATGTATAGAAATGATTCACAAGTACATGCCGGGGGGATGATCATGGTGGGATGGGAGGCCTATTTGTTAAGGGCTAGAACGACTTGAAAAGAAAATTAAAAAAAAAAATCAGGTTTGAGTTGGGACAGATACAATGGTTGGAAACAAATTTGTAATATAACGAAAAAGAGATTAGTGATAATGGCATATTTGCAGGAGATGATGATGATGACGTGCTTTAAAGACTCCCAATCTTTAAAGTGGGGGTTCGGAGTTGAATTGCTTGGGAGGCTCCATCCAGCGAAGAAGGGATCAAATTCATGAGAGCAACTGCTCTTATTTACTGGCGAATTGATTATTCAATCGATATACTTTGGAAACTAAAGATGTTCTTAAACATCGGATGCTAAGCCCGCCTCCTTAGAATGAGGATCGGTTTAGTAAAAGCGAAGACTGCCCCTGTTTTCTCTACGTCAATATTATCAAAGATTTGATGTGATTCGCCTTGCTTATGTCTTCGATATTCATTCTTGGTGGAAATCGAAATGGATGCTGGGAAAAATGAATGACAAGTACCTACCAGACATAATACTTGACTTCATGATAGCCGGAAAAGATATGCCCGCTGACCTGGTTCCTCTACATGCTCTGCGTGAACCCTTTCGTTCAGGAAAGAATCGTTCAGGCAATCATGGGAGATGAGCGAATGAGAATAAACCTAGAAGAGTTCGTCGAGAAAATAACTGATGGAGTACTCGATCAAATGCGTTAACTTCATGCTACCCTCTCTGAACATTGAGGCTTTATCCGGCAGTTCCCACCGTAAGTCGTCTAATGACCATGTACTCGACGTTTGGTGGACTCGGAAAACTATCCATTTGTAAGATGGGTTTCCAGTAGGAGGGAAGGTGTGCAGAAAAAGATGACATGCTTCCCGACAGATATCAAGAAGTGGGATAACATGTTGTAATGTACGTAACGAATTTTCCCTTTTGCCCCACTGTTCCAGCTAGCTTAACATCCTCCAAAGAAGTTACCTCCTAGCCTTTCTTCTTTTTTTTTCTGAATTTTTGGAGAATTGTTCTATACTGAGAATCCAAGCTTTTTAGGTAGGACCTGGCATTTGCCTTGGAATGACTTTGCATATCGACAGATGAAGATAGTATCAATAGCTCTTCTTCGATTCTTCCGTTTTAAGCTGGTTGACGGAACGTCTCCCTTAATTTACAAGGTAATAATGTTCATCCTTCACATGACAGGGCCTTCTTCTCCGGGTGATCCCGAGGACGGAACCCATATTGCTTGGTTCAACGGCGCAGTTCATGACTGATGACTCTCATTCTTCTTGGGGATTCTCTTTCATGGAGAGGATCATCTGAGCAGGTTGGGGTCGATGGGCATTGAAGGATCTTTTGGGGTTGAAGAAGAGACTGGTATTACCCAGATTTAAGGTTGAGAAGAAGAAGGAAGAAGGGAGTAATCGGAGGAAGGAGAAAAACCCAGGAAAGAGAAAAAAGGCGACAGAGGAAAAACCCCAGTAACTAACTCAAGCAGAACCGCGTTTGTACAATTGCATATATACAGCAATAACCAACTCTCAGTATTATCTAAAACCACCCTGCTCTTAGTTACGGGCCCGACTCTGAATCTCGATGGCTTGAGCTGCTTGGGCTTGGCCTTGAGCTGCTATTCTTTAATTTAGTTCAACACTTCCCCTCAATTCTAGCTCCATCTTCACCCGCTTCATCAGTATCCTCATTTGTCTGATTTATTCTCCAGCAGTGGTCAGTGTTTAATTCACCTTCACCCCTTGACAGTGCCATTACAAACTTTCCACCTCTTTCTCTTCTCATCAGATTATCATTGTCCCATACTTTGCCATTCTTCCAATGAAGAAAGCTATCCCTGCTTGTCACCGTGAGCCATAATCGAGCTCGAAGAAATTTCTGGACCTGGATAACTTTAGTAAGCGGGTCGGCAACCTGACCATCAGAACTAACATGTAGTATCTTCAAACTCCCAATCATAACCTTTTCTCTCACAAAATGAAAGTCTATCTCGACATGCTTGGCGCGAGCATGTAGGACGGGGTTTGCAGCCAGATGAATAGTGCTTAAGTTATCGCAAAATACTGTAGGAACTGGAACTTCTACTGCGCTGTTGTGCAGAGGTTGTAACTCCTCTATCAACTTCTGTACCCAGTTGACCTCTGCCACACCATCAGCCAGAGCTCGATACTCCGCCTCCGTACTCGAACGAGAGACTACACGCTGTTTGTGTGAGGCCCAGGATATCAAATTCTGTCCCAGAAACGCGCAGTAGCCGCTTGTGCTCTTTCTGTCATCTGGGCTGCTTGCCCAGTCCGCGTCTGCATAACAGGACACCTCTACGGAATCCGCAGCAGTAAACACAATACCATGTTGAATAGTCCCCTTTAAATAGCGGAGAATCCGCTTAACTGCCTGCAGATGAACAGAGGTTGGACGATGGAGGAATTGACAGACCTTATTCACCGCGAAACATATGTCCGGTCTTGTATTCGTGCAGTACTGTAGCCCGCCAACAATACTGCGATATTCAGTCGGGTCTGCAAGTTCTTCACCATCATACATGGACAATGTACGGGTGGAGGCCATAGGGGTAGGAACTGGTCTACAATTCACCATATTCGTTCTTTCAAGAAGATCCTTGATATATTTCTCTTGGCATAGATGAAGACCATCACTCTGTCTAGTGACTTGAAATCCAAGGAAAAAGGACAGTTCGCCGAGATCTTTCAGGGCAAATTCCTTGTTCAGGCGAGGCAGAAGGGCAGCAAGACCAGTCGAGTCAGACCCAGTGACTATAATATCATCCACGTACACCAGAACGATTATAACTCCTGCGGCCGAGTGCTTATAAAACAGAGACGCATCCGCCTTTGAATTAACGAACCCCCACTGTCCCAAACAAGTGCTAAGCTTCAAGTACCAGGCTCTCGGGCTTTGCTTCAGGCCATATAAAGCTTTCTGCAGACGGCAAACATGAGCCGGACGAGTAGGATCCTCAAATCCAGGTGGCTGCTGCATATATACAATTTCAGACAAGTCTCCATGAAGAAAGGCGTTGTGAACATCTAGCTGCCGCAAAGGCCAGCCAGCAGACACTGCCAAACCAAGAACAATGCGTATGGTTTGCTGCTTCACGACCGGGCTAAAAGTCTCTTTGTAATCCACTCCTGCCGTTTGGTGGAAGCCTTTCGCAACTAACCGGGCTTTACAGCGTTCAAGAGAACCATCTGAGTGAACCTTTACTTTGAAGACCCACTTACAACCGACAGTCTTCAAGGCAGGAGAGGCTGGAACGAGAACCCAGGTACTATTCCGCAGCAACGCCTCATATTCCACTCTCATCGCATCTTTCCAGACCGGTATGGAGAGAGCCTCGTCAACGGTTTTTGGTTCGGTTGGAAGCAAAGGAGGAGAGTGAAGAGGGGATGGTGTAGGCAGGGAAGTACTGGTGAGATAAGTCTTTGGCTTATAAATCCCGGCCTTAGAACGTGTAGTCATAGGGTGGACATTAACAAACGTAGGTTGACCTGGTGACTGTAGTGCTGTAAGTGGGGGGTTGGCAATCCTTGTTGACTGTGGTGCAACAAACCGAGAGGTGGTACTGGGATTAGATTCTGCAGGTGAAACAGTTGAAGGAACAGAAGAGGATGAAATAAGAGGTGAACTAGAGGACGGACAATCAGACAGGGGAGGGAGACAAGAAACAGGGGTAATGACAACTGGAAGACATGTAGACGAAGAAGAAATGTGGTCAGAGGAGGGAAGTGTTTGGAAAGGAAAGGTAGTTTCATCAAAAATAACATGACGAGAGACATAGATTCTGTCAGAAATGGGATCAAAACAGATATACCCCTTATGAGAGGCACTGCGGCCAAGAAGTACACAGGAAACAGATCGTGATTCAAGTTTATGCGAGGTATAGGGACGCAACAAAGGAAAGCACCGACAACCAAAGACGCGGAGGGAAGTATAGTCGGGAACCATCTTTGTAAGTAGAAAAACAGGAGACTGGAAACCAAGAACCTTGGATGGAAGTAAATTGATAAGGGAGACAGCTTCGTGAAAGGCATAAGGCCAGAAAGATTTCGGAACCCCCGCATGAGTAAGGAGGGTAAGCCCCATTTCAACCACGTGTCGATTTTTACGCTCGACACGACCATTTTGTTGGGGAGTGTAGGGACAGGAAATCTGATGAGCAATCCCTTGTTTTGTGAGAAGAGTGTGGAGAGAGCGGAACTCTCCCCCCCAATCGGAGCGAACAGATACAATGGGAGCACTAAACTGAGTACGAACCATAGCCTGAAACTGAAGAAATGCTGCTAGTGCTTGAGCTTTAGTACGGAGGAAATAGATCCAGGTAAACCGTGTGGCATCATCGACAAAAAGGATAAAATAGCAGTCCCCAGTAGTAGATTTCACCGGAGAGGGACCCCAGAGGTCTGTATGAATTAAATGGAATGGACGAGAAGCACGAGAAGAGGAAATTGGAAATGGTAGTCTGTGGTGCTTGCTCAACACACACGACTGACAAAAAGGAAGAGATTTAAGAGGAACCGGGTCTGTAAAAGATTGTAATATTCGAGATAAAACATCGATATTTGGATGTCCTAATCTGGAATGCCAAGTAGAACTATTTACAGAAGAACTCTTGACAGCAGACCAGGCAAGACCATGAGAAGCCGCCTCTGTGTGTGGAGACGGATAGAAGAGAGCAGTGGAGGCAGCAGAAACTGAAGTGGATGAAGAAGAGGGCTGCTGGGAAGATAAGCAGTCAGTGGGAGCTGGAGGTTGGGCTGGGAACTTGTAAAGGCCCTGATGTAGATGACCCGTGAGAAGGATTTGACGAGAAACTTTGTCCTTGACAAAACAACAATCAGGATGAAATTCAAGAAATACATTATTGTCTTGACAAAGCTTGGAAACACTAAGCAAATTTTGTGAAAGAGCGGGGGTATGTAGAGTATTTAGGAGGTGTAGAAAACCTGACTCAGTCTGGAGAACCTTGTCACCAGTATGTTTAATGGGGACCTGTGCACCATTGCCAACAAGGACTGAGGAGGATCCATCATGAATAGACAGATTCTGGAACCCAGTGGACGAGGGAGACATGTGGTGGGTGGCACCAGAGTCACACAGCCAATCTTCAGGAAATAGAGATGGTTGTGTGACAGAAGGGTGAAACACTGGTTGTTCAAAGGTAGGAGACTGGGTAGTGTATGAGGTATAATTAGTTTGTGGTTGATATGTGGCGCGAGGATGAGATGGCAGGTGCTGAGGCGGGGGAGTAAAGGAGGAGTATGATGGGTTAAGACGATGGAAGCACTGTAAAGCAGTATGCCCTGTTCTGAAACAAATCTGACATTTTGGTTTTGGCCGAAACGGAGGGCGACTTCCACCTCTGATGTAAAACTCAGTAGGGCCAGGGCGTAACGGAGGACGACCCAGAAGACTGGACTGGCTCGGTGGTGTATATATGGGATTTGGGGAATGGTCAAGGACATTTTTAAAGGACGAAGGGAAAGAACCATGACGAGGCCTCGAGTTTTGACTAGAATTCAGTGACGAGAAGTGTACCTGAGGCAGAGCGCAGTCAAGTCCCTGTCGCCGTTCCAAGCGTAAGTCGAAATTGACAAGCAGGTTTTGCGCCTCCTCCACTGTGATTTTATCTGCACTATAGATTGACGTGACAACAGCGTCGTATTCCAAAGGCAGCCCCTCCAACATGCACCATAAGTAGTCTCGCTGACTAACAGGTTCTCCGATAGCCGCTAACTGTTCAACCAGATTCTTCAGAGTGCTCAAGTACTGCTGCATCGTCTTTCCATCCTTCCGTAGCTGCTGCATCTGCACCTTTAGGTTCATGACTCTGGAGGGTGAGACGGATTCAAATCTATTCTTGAGTGTGAGCCATACTTCACTGGCGGTTTTGCAGCAGACAACTTGCCCAAGAGTTTCGGATGTTAGCGCAGAGAAGAGAAGGCTCATGACAGCCTTGTCGGTGCGGTGCCATATTTTATAGTCTGGATTCATGAGGAGGTCACCAGAGTCGAGAAATTGCGCAGGCGGAGAACTGCTGCCAGAAATAAAGTCTTCGAAACCTGCTGCTATGATAGCCGCCATCACCTGCCCTTTCCACACCAGGTAATTTGTGTCATCAAGCTTGACCAGGGATGTGAACACACTTGCAGGGAGCTGCATCTGCTGCAGACCAAAACTATTAGGAAGAGCTGAGCTATGGGTCACTGACCCAGAAACCGGAGTAGAACTGTTATTGGCCATCTTCCTGTGTGGCTCACGCCTTCACGGGCTCTGATACCATGAAGGATCTTTTGGGGTTGAAGAAGAGACTGGTATTACCCAGATTTAAGGTTGAGAAGAAGAAGGAAGAAGGGAGTAATCGGAGGAAGGAGAAAAACCCAGGAAAGAGAAAAAAGGCGACAGAGGAAAAACCCCAGTAACTAACTCAAGCAGAACCGCGTTTGTACAATTGCATATATACAGCAATAACCAACTCTCAGTATTATCTAAAACCACCCTGCTCTTAGTTACGGGCCCGACTCTGAATCTCGATGGCTTGAGCTGCTTGGGCTTGGCCTTGAGCTGCTATTCTTTAATTTAGTTCAACAGGCATATCAACTTGTTGCATTTGTTGCCATGGTCGTTGAGACACTGTACATAACGGATCAACTCGTATACTCGGGGGCTCATTATGTACAGCGTCATTAACAAGTTATGTTTATTAGGTGATTACAAGACATGTAAATGTTTAGAGTGAGAACAAACCGGGATAAAGAAACCTAAGTGTCTTCATATACAAAAGACGGACCAAACTTCGCTGTCATTGGCATCGCTCTAGTCGTAATGATATTAACTTGAAACAGATTTTGTTCGGATTAGTTGGCCTGTCTAACTACTCTTGATATCTGGCAATGATGTGAAACTTTGGTTTTGGCAGTATAGTTTTGTGATGCTTCCAATTGTAAAACTGTGATCTGTGTCAATCCTAGGAAGTTTCATTGTCATTTATCCAGATTTGTCTGTTAATCTCCATGTAAGATATCGAACAGTGGCTTTGTAATTATCAATTTCTGCAGGGATGCAGGATAAATATGATTGAAGGGTAAGCTTTGAATTCCAGTATCATGGCTACCATCTCTACCATGTCCCTTTTCTTGGTTTTGATATCGTTATCTCCCCTCGCGGCGCTTCTTCTACTAGCCCTCAAGACCTACCTTGGAAAATCAATTGGTGACCCGAATTACCCCCCGGTGAAGGGAACCATCTTCCATCAGATCTCCTACTTCGACCGATTGTATGACCACCAGACTGAGGTCTCCAGAAGATTCTCGACGTACCGCCTCCTAGCCCCGAACCAATGCGCATATCACACGACCAACCCATTGAACGTGGAGCACGTGTTGAAGACGAACTTCCATGGTTATACCAAGGGGGAGTACAACATAGACAATGTTGTAGACTTGTTTGGAGAGGGGATCTTCGCAGTTGATGGAGAGAAGTGGAAGCATCAGAGGAAGCTCGCGAGCTATGAGTTCTCGACGAGGGTTATAAGAGATTTTAGTTGCCAGTCGTTCCGAAAAGATGCGGCCAAGCTTGTTAGAGTCATTTGGGACTTGTCTGCTGGCAGGACGGGGTTCAATATGCAGGTACCTTCGCTTCGAACATACATAGCGGGTCGTGATCTCTCATTGTGGCGTTTTTTACGTTCGCCCTTGAGTTTAAAATTGAGGCACTTTTAGTTATGCAACTCCTATCTGTAAATTTTACAGGATATGCTAATGAGGTGCACCCTAGACTCCATTTTCAAAGTGGGGTTTGGAGTAGAATTGAATTGTTTAGAAGGGTCGAGCAAAGAAGGGATCGCGTTCATGAAAGCATTTGACGAAGCCAATGCTCTTGTCTACTGGCGATTCGTCGATGTGTTTTGGAAGCTCAAGAGGCTTTTAAACATAGGATGCGAAGCTCGTCTTAAGGAAAGCATCAAGGCCATCGACTTGTTCGTGCTTCGACTGATCAAAATCCGAAGACAACAGCTCGCGACAAAGTCAGATTCCGTACGTGAACACAAATAACTTCGTTTATATATTTATTGCATTTTTCTTGTTGAAGTTATGGTATGATATTTCTTTACGGTCCCTCCAAAGATTGAAAAGGAGGACATCCTATCGAGATTCTTGATGGAGAGTGAAATGGATTCCAGAAAGATGAACGACAAGTACCTACGCGACATTATACTAAATTTCATGATAGCCGGGAAGGATACGACTGCAAATACCTTGTCCTGGTTCCTGTACATGCTCTGTGTGAACCCTTCCATTCAAGAAAGGATTGTTCGAGAAATCGAGCATGTCATTGGAGATGAACAAGGAGGAACAAACTTGGAAGAGTTCACCGAGAAGATGACGGACGGGGTGCTTGATCGAATGCACTACCTCCATGCTGCCCTCTCAGAGACAATGAGGCTTTATCCAGCTGTTCCAGCAGTGAGTATACTATTTGAGTTTCGCTTAATATCCTCCAAAGGTTCAGCCACTGTTGTCTGTTGGCTTTTGCATAGGATGGGAGATGTGCGGAGAAGGACGATGTGCTTCCAGACGGGTATCGCGTCAAGAAGGGGGATAACGTATACTATCTTACATACGCGATGGGTAGACTGCGGAATCTCTGGGGAGAAAATGCAGAGGATTTCAAGCCAGAAAGATGGTTAAAGGATGGAACTTTTCAATCCGAGTCGCCCTTCAAGTTCACGGCATTCAATGTATGAATTCTTCTCCGTCGTCATTATACTAGTTTCACATCTCGGGAAGAAAACTTTCACGTTCTGAAACTGTTGATTTTAGGCCGGTCCCCGCATTTGCCTTGGGAAGGACTTTGCTTACCGACAGATGAAGATAATCTCGATGGCTCTTCTCCGATTCTTCCGCTTCAGGCTGGTTGATGGAGCAGGGCCTGTGACTTACAAGGTGATGTTCACTCTTCATATGGATGGGGGCCTTCATCTCCAGGCGATCCCGAGGATGAAGAGATTATGATATGTTCCACCACAGTGAATGTTATCAGCTCGTGGAGTTCAAGCATTTCTATGTATAATCGGACTTGCGTAACTAAACTAGTAATAACGAAGCTTTCAGAGAAAGTAATACCGGACTCTCCCAATCTTGCTCATGCCGCTCTCCTTCAACATTTGTTCAGCAGATCCGCGTTTCATTTGCCGCTCAATGACAAGGCCGGCTCTGACCCTCTGTTCCCACCGATGCAAACCTCGACGGTGGAAAGATGCTTGTCTCAAATGTTTGCGAAGACACGAGCCTAAATATTAGTCCGCAGGCCCTTCCTGCGTATTCGAAGGTTCATGAGCTTCCTCTTCCTTAAGCCAGGACAACATATCTATTCAAGGGGGAAGCGGTCCACACCACATCCACCGCTACTCTCCGTTTGCACGAGATAATTCTTGATCGTTAATTGTGGTGCTTATTCGGATAGTACACAATCGACGAGAAAACATAAACCAATCGACTGTGCCACACAGAGGCTAGTCGACGAAGTTTACCGGAGTCAGTCGACCGAGAAGCCAGCCGACTTTGACTACAGTTGCCGATCAATTATGCCTACAGAAGACGGTTGTTTTACAAAAGCCAGTTGATTGTGCCTACAGAAACCCGCCGATCGTGCCTCTATATAAGCAAGTCGGCTATCTATAGAAGTCAGTCAAAGAATGAGATTAGTTGCCTGTAATGGTTGTGATGGTTCCCTGTGGAATCCAAGCACGTGGAAATGATTGGAGCCACGATTACTAAGTGGATAATGGTAGTTATTAGCAGGTAAAATTAGACTTTCTTATAAATATAGTAATAGTTTCTCTGTAATGAGACAACGACAATCACATGTACCCAAATTAGGGTATCTTGGTTTTCTCCCTTTCCTCTCATCTTTTCTTCCGTTCAAGCGTGCCCAAACTCAGGTGTTATATTTTGACATCTGTGTTGTAACTCCAGCTTTATATTAATGAAATGCACCCATATTGTTTCTCTTCTTCGTTTCTTTTTGAACCCCTAATGGGTTGATCGTAGGATCTCGATTTTGGCTTCTAACAATCTCTCATGCTAGGTAACGGAACAAATTCCTCCGCATCATCCATCTAATGCTTATTTGCGTAGTAATTTCCTCTCGATGCCGCTTAGAATAACCGGGTCGCGAGGGTTCCGCCGCCATCACCTCAGGAGGCGTAAATCAGGTCCATCCTTGTCGTCGTGATTCGAGACGTTCATTTTGATTTCATGCTCACCTTCTAGAATGGTAAGAAAGATGGGAGGGACATTGAATGTTTTGGGGAGGGGGGTTTGCCTCCGTCAAACATGCGGCATCGGCAGGTCATCGGTTTCTATAAAATGCTATACAAATCTTTCTGACCATTTGGATGATTGTCAGCGTAACGGACTTTTTGTTTCCTTTGACTCCTTAAAAGAAACGATTCTAGAAAGTAGTGGTTGATCCGAAGATGGAATGGACTCATTCCTTATCCTTTTACTCGACGATGTCCACAAAAGTCGAATAAAAAGAAAAAGAATCATATGCCCAGATTCTCCCGATAACTTGAAAGATAAATACCATCACAAACGTGGGTAGGGGTTGCCATGATAATACGATATCGATCATGCCTTAGGCACGCGCATAACCAAGTGGACCACGATCCCAAAAAAAGTCATATCTTTTTTTCTGGACACGATGAGTGGTGAGTGAGTGAGTGCATCGCCTCCTTTTATAACCCCCCGCACACACTACTATTTGGTATCTGATTCATTCAATCAATGATTGGTCAAAACTTTGAAAGGCTTAAAAAAAAAAACCCATGTGTAAATAAAATCCAAGATCCATGCGTTGTGTTCCATTTTGATCCGATCAAATAAAATAATAGTTTGAAGGGGAAGTGGGGAGGCTTGGACCACCTTGGCCAAGGTCAATGAAATGCGGCCATTAGAAAGGGATATTTCTTCCCTTTATTTATTATATAATTTTATTATTATTAACATGCCTTCATGAATCGTTTTCATTGACGAAAAAAACAAAAATAAAAAATAAAAAACATTATTAAAACATCTCTCACGTGCTATTTTATTTTAAAATTTCGATGATAAGATGAATTAAATTATAAGTGGGAGTTGAACGATAATTATTAATGCTATAAAAAATACGTCCCTGTTACGAGTCAAATGAATCATGAGACGAATATAAAAGATTTTTCAACTCCACTATTATAAGACAAGAGTTAGACTATATTAAAGTATTTATTTGATTTAAAATAAAAAGTTGATTATAAAATTATAAATGTTGATAAAATAAATGTAATATTATTATATCTTTTACTATTTGAAAAAGAGAACACGAGATCAAATCAACAACGTCAAATTAAACGGTTGTTGTTGTTTGGCACTGGCAATATGACGCCCAACCAACATTTCTTTCAATTTACATTTTCCTCATTTGATTATAAATATTAAGTGATTGGGAATTGTCCATGTCCTACATTTACACCAAACCAACCCTCATTTCCCACTTTTAGATGCAGGAGAAGAAGCATCCCATCATGTTCCACCTGGGAGTAGCACTGCTGCTGTTGATCTCAACGGTATCGTCCTCGCATGGCATCGAAGCTAATCCTCGACGCCATGTCGATGTCGGGGTGGTGAGGGGAGCTTACTACCCTTCATGGGTGTCCGCCACTTTCCCACCATCCTCCATCCGGACTTCACTCTTCACCCACGTCTACTACGCCTTCCTCTCGCCGTCCAATTCCACCTTCGCCCTCCTCGTCGACAACCCCACCCTCCTCTCGTCATTCGTCTCCGGTATCCGCTCCAAGTCCCCCTCCGTCAAGACCCTCATCTCTATCGGGGGCGCCAGCGATGGCCCTGCCCTGTTTGCAGCCATGGCTTCAACCCCCTCCTCGAGGAAGGCTTTCGTAGACTCCACCATCAAGGTCGCCAGGGATTACGGGTTCGACGGGCTTGACCTCGACTGGGAGTTCCCCCGGAACCCGAAGGAGATGCAGGACCTGGCCCTGTTGTTCCAGGACTGGCGGGCCGCGATAAGCCACGAGGCCCGGGTCACCAGGAGGCCCCCGCTTATACTCACGGCCGCGGTGTACTTCGCGGCAGAGTTCTTCCTCTCGGGTACGCCTCGCGCGTACCCGATCGATTCCATAAGGAGTAACCTGGACTGGATCAACGCTATGTGCTACGACTACCGTGGATCTTGGGACACCTCTGCCACCGGCGCCCAGGCCGCCTTCTTCGACCCCAAAAGCAACATAAGCTCGAGCTACGGGCTGGGGACGTGGCTGCGCGCGGGGCTCCCGGGCCACAAGATAGTGATGGGCCTTCCGCTCTACGGGAGGACGTGGAAGCTGAAGGACCCCAATGTGAACGGGGTCGGGGCACCTGCGGTCGGGGTTGGGCCGGGGAACGGCGTCCTGTTCTACAGGCAAGTCGAGACATTTAGCAAGGATAACAACGCGACGGAAAAGTACGACCCGGTGACCGTGTCCACATACGCATTCTCAGGGACATCGTGGGTGGGGTACGACGACCCAGGGTCGACGGGGGTGAAGGTGGGGCTGGCCGAAGGGATGGGGCTGCGGGGGTACTTCTTCTGGGCCCTCAGCTATGACAACAGCCATTGGCAAATATCAACCCAAGGTAAGATGCACACACTCTCTCTTTCTCCCGTCAGCTATGACAACAGCATTTATTCGATCTTGACGACGTTGTTTTTCAATTAATTTTGCAGCGTACAAGGCGTGGAGCGTCCGCATTTGAAGATCCACCACCATCCCAAAATCAAAATATCATTTATTTTCCATTTTAGATTATCTAAATACGAATAAAATATAATTCTATTGTATCTGAAATATTCTATTTATTATTATTATTCCCACTTTCTGCATTCCCCACGAATTCATAACCCTATCAATCAATCAAGATGCCCACGACGATCCACCGTCCAACAACCGCCATCCCAAACCCTACCAATCGCCCTCGCCGCCGTTCCTCTGCCCATCCTCGGCCTCAAGCGACCCCTCTCATGGAGAACGTCAGGATCCTCAAGCGCGGGGAGCCCCTGACCCCCTTCCTCCCCAAAAGACCCGATCCTTGTCCCCAGAAGGATCCCGGGACCTCCCCCACGAGATCGGCCAGGGAGGACCTCTCGTTGGGTTCTACCAATAGGATTGGACCCGATCCCGAGACGGTTAAGGAGGAATTGCCGGTTGCTATTCCAGGGAAGGCGTACGCCACGGGCGTCACGTCGCCGCATCCCAGCTTGGTTCCCGTGCCTGGGTTCCTGAGCGGGGCCGCCAGGGGAGGGGCTGAGATCGCTACCCACGGCCTGAGAAGGCTGCTGGGGATCGGCCTGGCTTGATGATGACGGTGGTCGTGTTTGTGATGTCCCGGTGATTCGGTTGGAGGGACCGGAAGATGATCTCAGTGTTTCCTTTATTTTCTTTCAAGAGGAAGAGGCTCTTACGGATTGCTCGCCGCTGCACTGGCAAAACGAGGAGGAATGAATGGAAAGACTTCATAGAACGGTGTAACGATTTGATGGATTCCGGATACAACGACTGTGCGGTTGGCTCAAGAAGAATGAAGAATTGGGTACTGTAATAGGATTGCATTAGGCTTAGGAAGATGGTATTAGCAGTAAAGGGAGATTTTTATCAATGTTGAAGTGAAAGTTGCAGATTTGGGGTCATCCCAATCTGTCTAGGTTTGGTTTCTATTCATCTTCTGGAGGAAAGTGATCTTCGGAGATAGATGATTTTAGTCCGTAGTGGATATTTGACCTTCTCTATGTAATCTCAACCTCCTGCGGATTTCGCAGGGAGGTTTAGATGTTTGCTTCTGCTGGTGGAATAAATTTCGAGTTTAGTGTAATGTGGTGTTCCGGCACCGATCTAATTCCTGCACAAACTGCTATTTGTACTTTCTGCACCCTTGTACATCGAAACTTAACCACAACAGTACAGTAACATCGCCTGAATGTGGCTAATAAAACTAAGGTAAGTCTACGAGAAATCAGACAATTGTGGTTACCCAGCAGTCATGGTGTTGCTTTCGCTGATCTCTGGTGGAGGCGGCATGATCCTCTTCCAAAACCAATGCTTCCTCCACAGCAGTATCATCTCCTCAATTGGCACTCCTTTTGTTTCAGGCAGAAATACATACACGAAGACGGTCATGACCGTGATCCACCCAGCGAAGAAGAGGAAGATGCCATACTTGAATGCACAGAGGAGCGACAGAAAGGACTGCCCTATCACGAATGTGAAGAATAGGTTCACGGCGACGGTGATGCTCTGTCCGGCAGATCTTGTTTCCAATGGGAATATCTCACTCGGCACAGTCCATCCCAGCGGACCCCATGACCACCCGAATGCCAAAACAAAGAGGCATATCACTGTGACGACCAAGATGGAGAAGCCCTTGGTCAGAACCTGGTTCTCGCCGAGCTTCAATCCCAAGATTAGCGAGACTATACACTGCTCGCAATAACAAGGTTATCAGTTTGTAAACAAGTTTGAAATCACGTGATAATCCAAACAGAATTTCCAGATGATTGATTACCTGGCATACGATCATCTGAATCCCGCCGCTGATGAGCAACGCCCTTCTTCCCCATCGATCGACTGTGGCAATTGAAATCAGAGTCGACGATGCCAAGACAGCTCCGGTCAGAGCTGAGGAATACAGCGCCGCACTCCCTTTGAATCCCATGCTCTGAAACAGTATAGGCGCGTAAAACAGGATCGAGTTTATTCCCGTAAGTATTTGAAACGTCGGCATGAATATAGACATGATAAACTGCGGCCTGTTCCTTTTCTCGAGAACATTGCGAAACGGGTGCCTGATAGAGTTGGCAAACTCGCTGGCGTCCACGATGTCTTGATACTCCGCATCGACATCGCTCGTGCCTCGTATCTTCTCCAGGACAGCCCTTCCCTTTTCGTTCTGTCCCCTTTCGACTAAGCTATTGGGCGTCTCAGGCAGTAACAGCCCTCCGATCGTCATCAACAGTGCCGGAACAGCAGCCAACCCAAGGGAGACCCTCCATCCCCAAGGCCGGAGCTTCTCGGTCCCATAATTGATCATGTTAGCGGTGAAAATGCCGAGTGTGGTAGCCAGCTGAAACATCATGTTGAGGGCTCCCCTGAGATGGAATGGGGCCATCTCGGACAAGTAAAGTGGAACGGCCTAAAACGGGAAAAAGGGAATAGAACCGATCAGCACCGACCGACCGACCGATGTGGGTGTACCCAAGACACTGAACGAGGCAGGGATACCTGGTTTCCGAACCCTATCCCGACCCCGAGCATGATACGTCCCACGAGGAGCATCGCGAGGTTAGACGCCGCGGCATTTAGGGTTGCGCCAATAAGGAAGCTGATACCGCCGCAGACAATGCTAGCCCTGCGACCGTAATTCCGGGTAACAGGGGAAGCAACAAGGGAGGAGACAAGGCCAGCGAGGTAAAGGGAAGAGGTGAAGGAGGCGAGGATCTGATTGTTGTACTTGCAGTAGTTGTTCTCATGGGCCAACTGCTTGTTTCTATACACGTCCGGGAAGAACTTCTCCAGGAATCCATCCATTGAAGTCACTCCTCCTGCAACAACAACAACAGCAGCAACAACATAAATCATCTCCCCCACACAAACTACCTGAAAAATAACAATCGAAGCCCATCTGAATCCCCGAAACATAACACGGACTATGTCTGACCTGAGATTCCGATGTCGTAGCCGAAGATCGAACCTCCGATGGCGGCAACCACGCATGCAACAATCACGTAGGGGGTGACCCTCCCGCGGTACTGGCCGGCACGCTCCTTGGCGACTCCAGTGGGACCGTAGGAACCGCCCCCTGCCATGATACGTGGGCGCGTGTATTCACTCGCTTCTTCTCCTTCTTCTTACTTTGGAGTGGAGATCTGGCGACAACGAAGCAACTGGATGGGGATGAAGAGTCTTCCCCCCCACCCATATTTATAAAATCTCCCTCAGTTTTAAATGGATTTGGTTGACTTGTGGTTAGGGGGTGAGGGAGGAGTTATGATGAGATAGGATCGATTTGATGGTGCTTTCTACATTCGAATACCATGACATTTACATCTTTCGTTTTAGAGTCCTAAAAAGTCGTTTTTAGTACTGCGTTGTTAAATTCCAAACCTCTTATGTATTTAGCGGTGGATTAGGCAAAAGCGTCCACCCAATCGAGATCAAATCAAAAAGTGTTTTGTGGGTGTTTATTAATTTATTAATTAATCCCTTTTGTGTCAACTTTTTCTTTTTTCTTTCTTTTTTTTTGCTTTTCGTCCACTACGTTCTTTTTACGTTTGTCTGGTCAATAATAGCACGAGAGAAAGAAAAGAAAAACAACAAAAATCTCCACGATCCAATTAATTCCCCTTCATTAATTGGGTCACCTTTTGTTTTTTTCCTTTTTGTCTTTTTTTTTATATATCGTGGGTTTCCAAGCACACACCGGATTTTAGTATTCCTCCTCATTAACCAACGCGGCGGCAGAAGTGCAAAAATAGCAAGCAGTTTTCGCGTGTTCTCATTTTGAGCCGCCACGAATATACGTATGCATTGCGGAAAGACATCGTTTATCATAATACTGAATACTTAGTTTGAGTAAGTACCCCTAAGATCATCTGATAGTGCTTATGTGTGTATATGCTCAATTTAAAGAATGAATAGATATACATAAGATTTATAATGATTGGATAAGTAATGTGTATGTCATTTCTCTCAGCACTTTACCCTAATAAATAATCCTGTGACTAACAATCCTACGCAATGCCAACTGTTCCACACAATTATTCACTACATCCATGATTTTCACTTATACGACTATCACACTATTTACATAAAGACTTCCATCTTCATGACTTCTGCGCATACTCCCTCACGTGGCTCGTTTCATTGCTTTCACTCTCGCGACTATCACATCACCTACGTAAGATCTCAATGTCCTACGACTTCTCGTGTGACTAACAACCTAGAACAAAATAGACAAGACTGCAAAATGAACAGTTTGCAATTACAAAAGGAGGTCCCTCACTCAAAGAGGTGATTGACTAGATGAACAACAGTATATGGTCTCAAGCTTTTAGCCAGGTGAAGACACAAAGACTCGTATAAAGCTCTTGGCAATTTTCACTCATCCTTGATTCTAAGCTTGAGTTTTCCACACTAAGCTTTCAAATGAGTGCAACAACCAGACGATTGCTTGTCATGCTTTATACGATTTGAACATGCAAATAAGCTTCCTAAAATGCTCCATAAGTAATCCTTAACCAACAGTTAAGTATTAAATGAATTAAGATAACGATCAAAGATATATTATTTTATATGAAAATTACAGTCCTTTCAATAAACTCGGTGCTTTAATTATATGAAAACATGTATTTATCTCCGCAAAAGAGACGGTGGATATGACATTTGAATGATAAATATAACGTCACTTCTAAAACTTAGACTCAATTTTCATTTACGTCCTTCATTTAACTCCTTTTTATATTGCTCTTCGAGACTTTGACACGTGAAGACTTATTTCTATGTACATTTCGAATAGCATACAAATAACACCCGGGCCATTTTCATCACCGGGAACCGTATCTAAACCCTGTATGTTATTAAAAGAAGGTAACCCATGATTACCCCCACTTGCAATTAAATAAGAAAACCCTTAATTATTTTCCATTTCAAATAGTGGGGGGACCTCTTTCTGCTTTGGCTTGTAAGGGTGGCGAAGGTTGTAAGAAATCTCAACAGCATTTAATGTCTGGGTTTTGGAAGTCAAACAACACTCGAACAAACACCCAACTTGCTGCCCTATTCAAGTTAATTTTATATCAAGGAGGAAATTCAGGGCACAAAAAACAGAGGCAATTATCATATTATTATTATTATTATTATTATTATTAGTATTGTTCCTTCACATGCACTGCTCTTACTCTTACCTCATTCTTACATGTTGTTGTAATTCTAAATCTCTAATGTAATAATAAGGTGGTTGTCAGTTGCTTAAGTGGAATTTTAAAAGGCATTTCTAAGTATGAGGTCGTCGTCTTGCAATTAAATGACGTGTCTACCCCAGTTTTTTAAGCAGTGGATTGGTCAAAAGGTGTGTGGAGTGATATTTTGCATCCCCCGTTATTAGACGAACTAAATATATTTTCTTTCATTTATTATTATTATTATTATTTTTTTGTTTTTTTCGTCTCAAGTGTTTCTATTTCTCCGTGGCTCTGATTCATCCATGACATTTCAATTTCAGTCCATTAAGAAATTGTTACTGGAATTTCCTTCCTCATCGCACAATGACATATTCAACATGAGTTTTTCTTTATGTGGGTAGGTCTGACTGAGTCAGGGATGTGACTCGGAAAGGGATGTTAAAGTACAAAATAAACTATAAAATTTGAGTTTAAACTTTTAGTTCAAGGTTTTATTTCTTAAGCCTTTAAATAAAATGATAAAGTTTTAACTCAATAATCAATTTTTGTTCGTGTAAAGAAAAAAAAAAGTGTTATAAAAATATGAACGGAACAGAGGTCTGCACGATGACGGCATTCTTGGGGGATATAAAAAAAAATAAAGAGGAGGTGCAACAAGTTGGGATTCATGGGGATTTAAAAATACGTAAGCGTCGAATTCACTGAAACGTTTACATTCAGTGCCACCCGATGACTTCATAAAGAACAAGAAAAAAAATTCAAAAAAGCTTTTCTCTGTGGACGATGCTTCTTTCGGAATATTGTTAATTCACAAATTATGGTAATTAGTTTTAAAATTCTCGTTGTTTGTAACGACTTTCTTCCTAATATTTAAAACTCGCTGATAATACGTGATGAAAGCCATGAAGTCGATATTTGTAAAAATGATAACTTTTCTAAGGACTTAAAAGTCGTTTTTATAAATAACGAGTTCCTAAAAATTAAAACAAACCAAGGGGACTTAATTCTTATGGTAGAGAGCTTATTTAGCATGCGGGAGGTACGTGAAGCTTAAATGGTGGAGTGTAATGCTTAGCATGCACGAGGAATCAAACCCCGTACCTTTTGCATGCTAAATAAGCGCTTTATCATCAAAGTTACATCCTCTTTTTTGTTATAATTTTACGCATAAAATCGTTGTTCGTAACAGCGACTTCTTTCAACTCCGTACCTAGGAAAATTCTGAAATTAATTATCATAATCGATAATATTATTTTGCAAACTAACCGTATTTTGGAACGCTTATTCAGCCACGGCGCTTGATAGCAATGAGGACGAGGACATGTACAACGGAGCTCTACAATAACTTCCCAAACTGGTAATACATGATGCGTACGTTGTGTATACTTTCTGAATTGTTTTTGTGGTATTCTACTTGAATGGAAGGGCCTACGCCTGCATTTGGTGGAAAGCAATGTTATATAAAAAAAAGGGTTTTGTTACTTTTGGTGGATAAATACAATTTATTATTGTTATTTATTGATAATGTCCGATCAGATAACAACATCATATATGAAAAGAACTTATGTATAGGAATTGCACCAAAATCACGGTCCGGGAAAAGAACTAAGTAAGGAGGGGGAGTGGACAAATTAAATTCTTAATTTACCCGGTCAAAGACAACACTTCATACTTACATGCTCTAACGATCTTAGCTAATTTGATTTCTCGAATGGAATGAGAAGGGAGAAAAATATAATGATTTGGAAGGAATTTGTTTGAAAAAATGGTGTATAGTCAAAGAAGAAGAGGAGAAGAAGAAAATATAATGGGCAATGAAATAAACATTCTCTATTACGAGGGAGGGAATTCATTTTCATTCCATTTCTCATTAAAATTTAGTAAATGAGATGGAATAAAAAGATAAGAAATGAAATAAAAAAGATAAACAAAAGAAAATAAATAAGATTATTAGTTCATTCTATTCCAAAGTCGAATCCTTGAACCAAACATCTACAAGAGTAACATCGCTAGGAAGTGGCAAATAAATTTGTCGGGTGTGCAGCGGTCATGGCGTTGCTTTCGCTGATCTCCGGTTGTGGTGGCATGATCCTCTTCCAAAACCAATGCTTCCTCCACAGAAGTATCATCTCCTCAATTGGCACTCCTTTTGTTTCAGGCAGAAATACATACACGAAGACGGTCATGACCGTGATCCACCCAGCGAAGAAGAGGAAGATACCAAACTTGAATGCACAGAGGACCGCCAGAAAGGACTGCCCTATCACGAACGTGAAGAATAGGTTCACGGCGACTGTGATGCTCTGTCCGGCAGATCTTGTTTCCAATGGGAATATCTCGCTCGGCACAGTCCATCCCAGCGGACCCCATGACCACCCGAATGCCAAAACAAAGAGGCATATCACGGTGACGACCAAGATGGAGAAGCCCTTGGTCAGAACCTGGTTCTCGCCGAACTTCAATCCCAAGATTAGCGAGACTATACACTGCTCGCCATAACAAGGTTATCAGTTTGTAAACAAGTTTGAAATCGCATGATAATCCAAACAGAAATTCCAGATGATTGATTACCTGGCATACGATCATCTGAATCCCGCCGCTGATGAGCAACGCCCTTCTTCCCCATCGATCGACTGTGGCAATTGAAATTAGCGTCGACGATGCCAAGACAGCTCCTGTCAGAGCTGAGGAATACAGCACCGCACTCCCTTTGAATCCCATGCTCTGAAACAGTATAGGCGCGTAAAACAGGATCGAGTTTATTCCCGTAAGTATTTGAAACGTCGGCATGAATATAGACATGATAAACTGCGGCCTGTTCCTTTTCTCGAGAACATTGCGAAACGGGTGCCTGATAGAGTTGGCAAACTCGCTGGCGTCCACGATGTCTTGATACTCCGCATCGACATCGCTCGTGCCTCGTATCTTCTCCAGGACAGCCCTTCCCTTTTCGTTCTGTCCCCTTTCGACTAAGCTATTGGGTGTCTCAGGCAGTAACAGCCCTCCGATCGTCATCAACAGCGCCGGAACAGCAGCCAACCCAAGGGAGACCCTCCATCCCCAAGGCCGGAGCTTCTCAGTCCCATAATTGATCATGTTAGCGCTGAAAATGCCGAGTGTGGTAGCCAGCTGAAACATCATGTTGAGGGCTCCCCTGAGATGGAATGGGGCCATCTCGGACAAGTAAAGTGGAACGGCCTAAAACGGGAAAAAGGGAATAGAACCGATCAGCACCGACCGACCGATGCGATTGTACCCAAGACACTGAACGAGGCAGGGATACCTGGTTTCCGAACCCTATCCCGACCCCGAGCATGATACGTCCCACGAGGAGCATCGCGAGGTTAGACGCCGCGGCATTTATGGTTGCGCCAATAAGGAAGCTGCTACCGCCGCAGACAATGCTAGCCCTGCGACCGTAATTCCGGGTAACAGGGGAAGCAACAAGGGAGGTGACAAGGCCAGCGAGGTAAAGGGAAGAGGTGAAGGAGGCGAGGATCTGATTGTTGTACTTGCAGTAGTTGTTCTCATGGGCCAACTGCTTGTTTCTATACACGTCCGGGAAGAACTTCTCCAGGAATCCATCCATTGAAGTCACTCCTCCTGCAACAACAACAACAGCAGCAACAACATAAATCATCTCCCCCACACAAACTACCTGAAAAATAACAATCGAAGCCCATCTGAATCGCCGAAAATAACAAGGACTATGTCTGACCTGAGATTCCGATGTCATAGCCGAAGATTGAACCTCCGACGGCGGCAACCGCGCATGTGACGATCACGTAGGGAGTGACCCTCCCACGGTACTGACCTGTGGGACCGTAGGAACCGCCCCCCGCCATGATACGTGCGCGTGTTTTTCACTGGCTTCTTCTCCTTGTTGGTTTCTTTGGAGTGGAGATGTAGCGACAACAAAACAAGGGGGAAAGCAAGCAGCTGCACGGGAATGGAGGAATGAGGCCTAGGGAGGGAGGGATAGTGTAATTTTTATTCCCCTATGTATTCATTCCGAGACATTCATTAAATACGTGACGAAAGCATGAGGTTACATTTAGTCGTTTTAGTATTTAGTTGGTATTATTTAGAGTGGGTTGGTGGGGTAAGCAACAGCATCCACCCAATAGAAATCAAATAAAAAAAAAGGGTTCTTTTGGGTGTTGATTAATTAATTAATCCCTTTGTCTGTCCTCTTCATTTTTCTTTTACGTTCTTTCACTTCCACACAGGAGAAGAAAATAAAGACAAGACAAAAAAAAAAAAACAAGTCCTCATTTTTCTCGTGGCTAATCTTTTTGTCCTTGTCGGGATTTCCAAGCACAGCCGGCTTGGCTTGGCTTGGCGCTTGGTTTTAGTAAGTTTGGTGGATTACCCAACGCAGGCTAGAAGTACAAATATAGCAAGCAGGCAGTGTTCCCTCCCATTTTGAGCACACCCACCACCACCACGAGTATCTTCCCATCTAAACCCTGCTATTACTCTTACCTCCTACGTGTTCTTGTTGTTTAAGTCGAATTTTAAAGAATATTTGAGGGGCGGGGGATCATCATGCATTCATAAACATGTGAGGAGCAATTTACGATGTCGTCGGATAATAATAATAATAATATGATACGATGATGGCATTCTTGGGGAATATGAGGTGCAACCAGTTGGGATTCATGCGATTAAGAAGTACGTTTGTGTCGAATTCGCTGAAACGTTTACATTCATTCAGTAGTATCTGATGACTTCATAAAAGAGTAGAAATATATATAAACTTTTTTATTCGGGGAAGGCAGTATCCAACTTTACCTGATGATGCTTCTTCCGCTACCGCTTGAAGCTGTATTTGATCAGAAGTTCATTCCCAGGCCGAGAGACCTGGGTCGCTGCACCACCTGGATGGGAGCGGCCATCCCCCCGCCGTCCCTTCCCAGTCCTTGTCCCTCCACGAATCCCATCTTCGCCATCATTTTCGACCCGAAACCCTTCGTGTGCACCTCAAAGGCCCCAAACTCCTTCGTATCGTGTACCGACGACCTCCGCACCTCTTTATTCACGTTCTTGCCTTCCCTGTTCGCTGGCAGAGTTACCAGGTCTGTCGTGGTTTCTGACTGCATCACTCCGCTTGATACGAACCGCACCGAAAGATTGGTCAAGGGGCCCTTCTTCTTGCCCCGTCCTATGCCTGTTTCACCGCCACCCGATCTGTTTGCTGAGCTCCAGGAAGATTTTCTTCTGCTTCCTGGAGTGATTCCTTGTGGCCTCGGATTGCTTCCTGTCGGGGTTCCCTTGGTTGATTTTCTCCCACCGCCTGATCTCAAAGGCTCGACGTCGACCATGGGATAATCCGCATCATCTCCCGGTCCAATAAGCTGGCACAAAGTGGGTAACAATCAAGTTTGGAATATGCGATATAATAGACGCCTGGCAAGTTGATCTAGCAGCAAATTGAAACCAATAAGGGATGTATAATCAGCGTTAAAATTGAAACCACCTTCTCCAGCCGAACTTTATCACTTGAAGAAGGCATGGAGGTATGCTGTGAGCGCGCAACGGTTACAAATCTGTATGAAACAACCAATGCAATTAGACAGGGAGGAGCAGAGTTGAGGGGCTTTGATCTCGACCTACAAGATATGGAAATGCAATGGCTTACCTTTTCTTCCCAGAACCTTGGGAGCTGCTTCGGAGACGGTATATTGCAGCAAGCCTTTGAATCTAAGCAAATTAAAAAATAAAAAATAAAAAAGAAAGAAAGATGTCAACATTCCTGCTAACACCAAGTAACGAGACACTGAGTATTTCCAAAAGGGGTCCAGTGAAAGACAAAAATGATGCATCAAAACATGTAAAAGATATCAGTACTGACAAAAGTTTGCAAATCTAATGATAAAAACTCCAAGAGGGAGCAATGAGTGAAGCAACTAAGATGATATGCCGCACATATGCAAGGCGTGTGATATCCTTCAGTCTGATTTAAGTATGCTCAGATAATAAATATGATAACATGGAAAAAAGATACCTGTGAGCAGTCCCGAGGATGCATTGGTTGGAAAGAATACATGTCAACTCCATCCAAAACAATCTGCTCCAGTTTCTACAATTGTAAACCAATCAAGAGAAATTTATGAATGATATAACTTCTTGAAGTAAACCACTCCCATGAGGATGATATTTAAGAATGCATAACTTCTTGAAGTACAACTTCTTCTCTTCAAGCAAATAAGTGTCACTGAGTCCACAACATGATATAGTGCCTAAAACATTAAGGATTGGCACAGCCTTGAAGTATAACTTCTTCTATACAAGCAAATAAGTGTCACTCAGTACACAACACAACAAGTTATGGTGCCAAAAACATTAAGGATCGGCACAGCCTTGAAGTATAACTTCTTCTATACAAGCAAATAAGTGTCACTAAGTACACAACACAACAAGTTATAGTGCCTAAAACATCAAAGATTGGCACAACCTATGTTGCATGGACACAATCACAAGACCCTGCAATTATCAAAATACTAGTCCATACATAATCCTGTCTTAGGAAGGATAAAAAACACAGCGTGAATTTTTACAGATGCTTTATTAAAAGATATCGACACAGAGACGTGTCCACAGTAAAAGATATCCCTTCTTCACATAATTTATGGCAAGAAATCAGGAGGATAAAAATAAAAATTAACAAAGAGAAATCGCGAGAGATAAAGAAAAAAAGAGAAAATCAAAGGGAGGGAGGAATCAGAAGGAGAGAAGGAGAGACGAAGTCAACGGGGAAGGAGGCAGGGAGGGACGAGATTGAGAGCCCCAGCGCCTGATGTCGGAAGGTAGCAGAAAAGGCAAAGGCTGCAGAAGAGGGAGAGAGCGGACTGTTTAGGGTTATTGGGAGGGCCTAGGCGCCTAAACGCCCTTTTTGCGCCCCGGCGCCCCGAAGCCCCGGCCCAAGGCGCTCGCCCAGCAGCACTTCATGAATAGCGCTCGCCCAGGCCGGGCTTAGGCGCTGAGGCCTCGGCTCGCGCTGCCTGGGCGCCTCAGGCGGGCGCCTGTGTGCTTTTTCACAACACTGCTCGGGAAAGGACATCCTTATAGTGCAGGACACGTCCTCAAAACGTGCTGGCTAAGGGTTTTATAAAGAAAAAAGGTTCAATTCCATGACAACTACAAAAAGTGTGCATATCTTAAAGTTTTGGATATGGGCATGTAAACTAGAAGGGATGTGCAACATAGTTAGCAAAACAAAATGGCTCACACAATTGAAGAAAGAAAATGGGGTGATTCATGGTTACAACATCAGTACAAATTTAATTATTACAGCTAAAAGATAAAATCTTTTACCATATTTATTTGCTCAAGATCAACTCCTCGTAGCATCATTCGATTCCTACGTTTAGCAGCGATTGCTTCTTTCCGGATCCTCTTTTTGGCACCTAAAAATGAGATGATTAAAAAAAAATATAAGTCGGGAATGATAAGCAAATGGATAAAATAAAAGCTGAATAACAGATGTAACAACACCCGATAATGGTTCCAGATTTCGTGGTTAGTTCTGTCACAAGTACTATCCAACATCAATTATTATGTGCTTGATGGTGCCTTTGGGCCCATATGATAACCACAGAAGAGCAGAATGAAGCTCAATTTAATATGTTATACTAAAAATATCACATGCACAATGAATGTCTTGTCAAAGGGAGAATTGATATTACTACAGAGGTCAATAAGCTACATAAAAACTGCCATATCGCTTTCAATGTATTTATTTGGAATTGAAGTTTGGTGGATTTATCTTGATTAATTATGTTCTGCAAAGTTCTTTCCGGTCAGTTGCAATATAAATATGTTAACATGTAACAACAGACAACAGGACCTGCTGCAGACACCGGAGCATGATAGTGCAGGGGAAAGGTTAATGGCATATAACCACACAGCCTTACCTTCTGCACCTAACTCAATAAACCAAGATGATGCAGGAAAAGCTCAATCAATACCAGGGTAATTTTTCAGCGTTTTACTCTGGGACTTCGAGGGCCAAGACTGCGGGAACTGGCTGACCCGACTACCCTTCTTGGAAATAAGAGCCCTTGGATCCTTCACTGACACATAAGCATCCATAGCTGAAGACCAATAATCTCTAGCAGAAACAACAGATTTATGGCTAGAGTGAAAATTCTTTTGCAAGCCATATTCCATGGATGCCTCTTGAAGAGCTATTTCACCCAACTTTTCCATTGCATCTGTAATATCATCACTAGAAGAATCATCTGAATCATCGGGAATTTCTTCAACCAACCAATTGGCTCCATCCAGTAAAGTGTCACAACCACCGACCCCTTCCAAGTAATCCGCGACAACATCATCATCGACAGAGGAACCACTATCAAATTCGTCCTCGGAGCCGTCACTTTCAGAAGATTGAACTGATTCTTCCCCACTTGACATCTCTGACTCTAAGCTTTCTTCACTGGAACACTCATTATCCTCATCATCATCTTCATAATGAGAAATGTCTTGCGTGTATAATTTAATCCCCCCTATTGACAAGAATGCTGGATCATTCCTTGATGACAACCTCTTTGGAAGAGATTTTTCCATCTTCAAGCTGCAACCACTGCCAGAGCCCTGACGAATGTCCTTTGGAGTGTCAGAGGCAGACAAATCATTTTTACTCTCCTCTTTAAGTTTCATCTGTTCCGAAGAAGCTTCACCGACAACAACATCCTCTTCATAACCCAGACCTCTATGAGAGCTATCACCCATAATAAAATCGTAACTGCAATCATAAGTAACACATGGTAAAGGAGAAACTGATGAGGGTATCTCATCCTCATAAGCAATGATTGTGGTTTCTTCTGAACCACGTAAGCTAAAATCCTGAGAATCACCCATGCCACCTCCACTGACTTCAGTGGAAGGTTCTTGAAGCGATCCTCCCTGTTAAAATTTATGCATTATGGTAAGTGAGACAAGAGTTTGCAGCTGAAATAAATAGACCAGTCCAGCCAACACAACTGTGAACTCCAGTCCTAGCATAACATCAACAAAAGGAGACATCAGTACAAACTAGGAAATATCCCAAATTTCCATTGGGCCAAATGAAAGAGCCATCACATTAACTAGCTTTACCAAACATCCATGAAGCAAGTACATTTGCTATTGTTGAATTGGGTTAAGGGAACTAAAGGATCCTTGAGAAGTCATCTCGATGAATCCCAAAACTAAGGATTAACCCTTCCCAACTAAGTACTTCAAAACACGTGTAAGTCATGGGCAACAAGCATATGCACCTAGATCACAACTTAGCCATACTAATGAATACGGATTACATGGGCCAAATCCTGTGACAACAAGCGGTTGCTTTCAGTTCAGGTAAAATAGAAAAGATCCAAAGTGACGTACCTGAAGTTCAATTGAAGGATATTGATACCCGTAGGCCCTTCCGCGACCTTTCTTCTGGACCAATTTCGACCCAGAAGATACGCCGCCATCCAAGTTTCCAATTTTCAATGAATTCACAGTTCTATTACTTCCTCCAGTCGTCTCCCTCCACATAATCTCTGAAACTCGCCGCCCTCTATGTCCCTCAAAGCTTCCACCTTTAGACCCGCCCGAATTCCTCCGCCCCCCTGCATTTTTCCCAAATACAAAAAATTATAAAACCCATAACCAAATTCAGTTCATTTCATCTAACTTTGAGCTAAACAATTTGTTAAAACAATTAAGAACAGGAGGAAGACATAACCTCGAGAAAAGGGCTGTGGAGGGGAAGGAGTGTCGAGCTGCCAATCGGACAAGACCCCGCCGTCGACGAAGAGTCCCTCCCTAATAGCGAGAGAAACGCCGCCTCTTCCCCTTCCTCTTCCTCCTCCTCCTCTTCCCCTGCTATTACTCCTACTGCCACTGTTGTCCATTCCCTTGCCAGAAGATCTACGATTGTTCCGTCCCCCCATCGATCCCCGAACTGATCAACCAAGCTGATCCGCTTCCGTCGATTGAGTCCTCCCCGACGATGGCGTCGAAGAAAGAAACAGGTCCAGGGGAGGGGGGGTGGGGCAAGGGCAGTGATCCCGTGCGGTCCAAGGATTTGTTCGGTTGTACCTGGTCCGTTGGATGAAGACAAGAGTTGGCACGTGGACGGTCGATGGGAGGGAGATTCCTCCCGATTGGGATATTCGTTTATAATATGGGCTATTAATCCATGGGCCAAACTAATGGGCCTGGTCCTGGGCCTGATCCTGCGCCGTATTTCGTTAAATGGATGTGTGTGGCACCAACAAAATGATAAAAAAAATGCCAAATGATCAATTCTTTTCCAAAATTTAACATTTTTTCGATCTACTTTAAACTTTTCAAAATATCATCACACATCCTAACATTTGGCCGTTATATCAATTTTAACCACCGTTAACTGAAGGGACGACGGAATCCCACGTGGCGCCCAAATGGCAAATAACGCCGTCTGCCTACTGTTAAAGTGCTGACGGGGCATGACATGGCATCGTCTCATCTCATCTCGCTTCTCTTCTTCTTTGTGTGTCGACAATAAAAAGGAAAGAAAAAAAATCAAAGAGATAAAAAAAAGAGAGAGGAAGAATGGGTTCCCTGCGTTTCCCTACTACGCCGGTGGAATCCATCGGCGAGAAGATCCTTTTCGACCTCTACCATTCCCAACAAGACCATATCGACTACTTCTTCCGCCACCTCGACCTCTCTCAAGTCATTCCCTTCACCCGCACCCTCCTCTCCTCCCCCGGCACCATCTTCTTCTCCTGCGTCGGCAAGTCAGGCTTCGTCGCCCGCAAGATCTCCACCACCCTCGTATCCCTCGGCATCCCTTCCTCCTTCCCCTCCCACTCGACGCCCTTTACGGCGACATCGACGCCCTCTCCTCCCGTAATGTCCTCGTCTTGCTCAACAAATCTAGCTCTTCCGAGGAGCTCCTCCGCCTTGCCCCCTTCCCCCGCGACCGGGGCGCAAAGCTCGTCTCCGTTACCTCCTCTTAGGGCAGCCTTCTAGACGAATGTTGCGATCTCAGCGTCTTCCTCCCCCTCAAGATGGAATTATGTCTCTTCAACCTCGCCCCTGTCACTAGGGGTGTTAATGAGTCGGGCCGACCCGCGAACTATCCGGCTCGGTTTGACAAAAGTCAAACTTTAGTCGGGCTCAAGCTTAGGCTCGGGCCTTACTTTTTACAGTCAAGTCGGGCTCGGGCCGACTTTCCGGCTTACCAAGCTGTTCGGCCCGACTTGATAAATTTTACAAATAATTAAAATAAAATATAAAAATATAAAATAACATTTAAATTTTAAAATTTGCCTATAGGTGTAAAGGGGAGGGGAAGAGGCAAAGAGCTCTGGCCGGGCTCAGACTCGGGCCCAAGCTGAAATTTTTTTATCGGGCTCAGGCTTGGGGTAGATTATCCAAGCCCGATCAGACTCGGGCTCGGACTCGGGCCGATACAATTTTACCCGGGCCCAAGCTTGGCTAAGGGGTATCCGAGCTCGGCCCGGCTCATTAACACCCCTACCTGTCACCTCCGTCGTCATTCAGATGGTTTTTGGGATACGGTCGCCGTTGCCCTCACGAGGGCCCGGAACCTGACAAAGGAGGTCTACGCCACAAACCATCCCGTTGGAAGGATCGGCAAGTCCCTCGTCTTCAAGGTTTCTCCATTCTACCCTTGTCTTAATCTTCTGGCCTTTAAAAGTGACCTGTCAGCACTTTAATGGTGGACAGACAACGTTATTTGCCACCCGGGTGCCACGTAGGATTCCGTCATCCCCTTCGATTAATGGTGGTTAAAATTGATATAACGGTCAAACATTAGAATGTATGATGATATTTTAAAAAGCTTAGGGTAGATAAAAAAAACAACCAAACTTTGGGGTAGAATTGATGATTTGGCAAAAAAAGAATTCTTATTGGTCAATTCATTATTTCTCGTGTTTGTTTTCTCAATTCACAATAACTACTCTGTACTAATGACCACTTCCTTCTTTGTTATTAATTATGTTATATAAGTACGATTTTTTTTCTAAATTAAAGGAAATAGTGGAAAAAAAAATTCATGGCCTTTATCTTATACGATAATTAAATACTTTTTGTTATATTTATAAAAATTTATGAATGCTTTTTTTATATTATTTAATTTTTCTTACTAAAAAGATGTTATGTTTATTTAGTTACTGTAGTAATTTGCATTACCTACTTTTATTTATGTAAGTAGAAATATTACATTTATTAAATTACAAGTTTTTCTAGAGAGGGATGATATAAATAAAAAAAAGTTACTTAGATTTTTTTTTACTACACTCAATTTTAATGCAATACATTCAAATGAATTTACTTTGATATGTTTGACATAAATAAATATCCTACCATATTTTTTTGTTGGTATTATATAATCATTTCACTCAAAGGAATCGGTGGAGTTTATATAAGAAAAAAAACTTGACAGACTTAAGATATTTTTTTCTCATTCTTTGTAAATGGAAAATTCTAAAAATTAAAAAATATCAGTTTGTTAAGTGATTTTGATAAATTTCTGAAAATTCATAAGGCTTACAATGAGAATTATTTAGTATATCTCGGGCAGGCGGATAATTTGTTTAAGTTATTATTCATTTAAAACTAATTATTATAATGTCAGTATTTTGTTAATTCAAAATACTTGGAATAACACATTCGGAAAAAACTTATCTAAATTAAATTTACCCACGAAATTTTTTGCAGAAATACCCATAAATAATTAAATTAGAATAATCATGAACGTCTCTATTAAATAATAATAAAAGTTTATGATAGATAAATTCATCATTTTTGGGAGGCTAATTTACATAGTCATAATAACGGTGGCAAGCCTTTCGCCTTTTCTATATACGACGTAACCGTGGAACTAATGAGTTCTATGAGTTAACATTGAAAATAAAATAAACAGATAAAATGGTGTTGTTTGTAATTTTTGACCTGATTGATCGCCCACAAAAACCGGGTCATCTCACATTGTCACAACCTGAAAGACATCCGGCTATTTTTGGCTACCTATTAAAAGGCCATTGCATTTCCAAAGGTTCTCCGCCCCCCCTCTCTTATGCCCCTTCATTGAAAAACTCCCGCGAGGCGGAGGCCGTGGCAGCAGCTGGGGCTGTTGCTAGGACACCTGAAATGGCAACCGGTGCTTCGGATGGTATGTTCATGCGCAACGTCTACGACGGTTGCATAGGCGGTGGCGACTGGGAGGTCGTGAGGAGGCCCTACCACAAGAACTGCGGCTGTGCCCTGCACAAATCGCAGGGGAGCTGTTCACACGTGGATGGCCGGAGGAAAAAGGTGTCGTACCCGATCAGGAGATCGTGGAGCGAGGGGACCCTGGCCCTGTCCGCTGCAGCGGCGGCGGCGGGACCCCATCAGGCAGGTTCGCCGTCCTCATCGCCTGCTGCGGGGAACGCGCAACTAAGGAGGTCTAGGATCGGGTCGATGGACTTTGAGAAGGAGGGCTGCTTCGGGGAGAATTGATTTGGGTGTTTCGGTTCTTTCCATTTTGTTCTTTCAAAAGGTTTGGATTCGACTCCCCCTCCACCCAACACCTTTTTTTTTTGGTTTGTCCAATTCTCGGTTGGAGTAATAATTGATACTTGCATGGATTTGCAAAGAAGAAAATGAAAGATGAAATGTCCACCCCCCCTAGTTTATTTGATTCTGACCACGTTCCCCTTCTTGTAATGTTTTTTTTTTCATTTTATCATTTGTTTCAATTGTAACTGAGGGGATGAATCAAATTCAATATGAATTCTGCTTAATATTTGTTATTATTCTTTCTGTTATTGAATGTAAGTTGTTATTCTCACGCAAACGAGAAATTTCGTCCGTACGAAATAGTACCCTTTTGAATTGCAGTTTCATATATAAATGTATTAATTAGTTTTGCACTGAGATCGTATATTTATACGCGCTCTCTATCGTACGTTATGAAGAGAGTCTGTACGAATATACGAGAACAGTACGAAAACCTCCGCCTTACGGAAGTCACCATGTGAGAATAGGCGCTTCCGACATGTTATGGCTTCATAAATGGAATGGATAATGAATGAAAAGGAACAGAAGGCCCCACATCTCCTCATGCTCCTTTGCCAAGAGCCAACCAAACCATTCTTGGTAGAACCGTTATCTCTTCACCATCCACCAAGGAAGGGGGAGGCCTTCTAGTTCTTATGATCCAACCACCACCAACCGCAGTGGCTGCCGCCCTCCTCCCATCACCGCCTCCCCTCCACCGCCTGCCTCTCACCCTCACCCGACGATCCCTCCTCCTCACCACCGCCCCCTCCCTCTCCCTTGTTTCCTCCCCCTCCACTCCCCTCCCTTCCCCTGACACCACCATCACCGATCGTGTTTACATGGACTTCTCCATCTGTCCAAACTACCCCCGCCCTGACCGCACCCTCTCCGACGACTTCGCCTCGCTATGTGCCGAATCCCTCCCCCTTGGCCGCCTCGTCCTCGGCCTCTACGGCCGTCTCGTGCCCCTTACCGTCTCCAACTTCAAGTCCGTCTGCATCCATCCTACCTTGTCCTATAAGAACACCTTGGTCAACAAGATTTTCCCGGGGCAGTACTTCCTCGCCGGTCATCAGGGCCGCCGCGAGAAGGGGGAGGTCCGAGTCCCCCCAGACCTGGCCCTCAACACCGAGACGGTGGACCCCCGCGCCTTTGGGCTCAGGCACTCGAAGGCGGGGCTCGTCTCGCTGTCGTTGTCCGAAAATGACGACGAGGATGAGATCAAGCTCAACCCTGAGTACCGAAACGTCGAGTTCCTCATCACGACGGGGCCTGGCCCGTGTCCGCAGTTGGACAGCCAGAACATCGTCTTTGGCACAGTGCTCGAAGGTAACAACCGGCAGACCACACCGTATTCCAGTTCAGGACGATGATCGATTTGGGTTTCCAGTAGATTCATCTGATCGTATGATGTGTGCCCTGGCAGGATTGGACATTGTCACGGCCATAGCTACCATTCCGACTTACCAGCCGCAGGAAAGGATAAGACAGCTGAACAACCTGGCAGAGTTCCTGGGAGATGAGAGGGCACAGAACGCGAGAGCCACATGGAACAGACCGCTCAAGACGGTGTTCATAAGTGATTGCGGGGAGCTCAAGGTGTCCAAGCCTACTCTAACTCCCACCCTGCCTTAAAAATTCTTTGTTTCCTCCCCTTTTGATCATCTCTTCATAGTCATTCTGCTTAAATGTTTATTAATTTGTTCTTTCCCTATTACATAAGAGTCGTAGAAACATGTCGTACAGATGTACTTGGTAAACTGAGGAAGAAAGTTTCAAGAAAGAAGTTCGCAATGAGCTCCAGTTTTAGTTCTGTCGAACAAACAAATGTTCGGAACGCAACATCTTACGACGATCATAAGTCGCAACTACAAGTGAACTAACCCAAACCGCCTTTCATTAAACATCTCGGAATGAAAGCCGATCATGCGAGCTTTATGTTAGGAAAGAAAGTTCAAACAAACACTTACTTCCGTCGCACAAGAGGGACGCTGGCCATGCCCTACCCTTGACTCGATCAATTGGACACAGGGATCCCCAGCGATTCGCTTCTTGTGGTGGTCGTGGGCGTTGGTGGGGCAGAAGGTGAGGGAGGAAGCCGTGAAACGAAGTCTCTTGACGGCGAACGCCCGTCGGGGATGCTCTCGTCAAAGTTCAGCTTATAGCTGAGCGCGTCGTAACGGAAACCCGCTGAAGAAGGGACGCTCCTCGCAGCCCGGTATCCTACGCAGGACGCCAGGCGGCGCATGCACTTGTCCTTGATATAGTCTTCGAGCGGCCTCACCAAAGCGGAGGGAATGGTGGTAGGTGGAGGAAGGCAGTGGAAGGGACGGGACTTGAGCTTCTGCTTTAGGGATTGATGGTTTGTTGGTGCCTCCATTTGCAACCTCAACAGAAAGAATTAGTTGAGAAGATTTTGGATCGAGTGAAAGAAGAAATCAGCGCAGCTGTGTTTTCTTTTCCTATTAAATATTATTATTATTTTATCTTGGTGCTGAAAAATAAATTACTTTTATCAGAAGAAAAGGCGGATAAAAATTTATATAAAAGATAAAATTCAATGACGTCCATGTTACATAAATAGGATCTAAATGACTATTTCGACAATAAAAGTATCTCGTGGCCTGTCAATTGTTGGGCCCGTCATCTTATCATAGGCCCATAATCAATTTTTCAGAAACTGGGCCAAGCCCGATATCCTCATGGCGCTGAAGATTTGGGCTTAAGACCCTTTATATATATTAACTTTCACCGTTATCCTGATCTCTACTTTTATCCTCGAGTGCTAATTAGTGTTGATAATATCTTAATTTGATGATTGATACGATGGTTTGGGATTGCGATTTAGGGTGGTATTACAGGATGGGGTTAAGCTCAGACCATTACCAATCCAAGCAAATCCAATCGAGAGATTGATCTCCTCTCTCTCCTCGGTTCCCTTGTCCAATTCCTCCTAAATACTTTCTTTTGAGTCGGGGTGTTCGAGACAAGAAGGTGGAGGAGCTTTTTAATCCAACATTACTTCGAGACATAGATCTGGAACTTCAATCCCACACTAAAACCATAGGAGAAGGAAGCAAGAAAGGAATTGTAGGTAGCGGTGCCTAATGCCTGTCCGCTGGTCCCGAACAAGCTGGGACTGGTATTGGTATTGTACAATGTCCCGTTCCTGCCATACAAGAAGAATCCAAGCAGTCAGGCGAAAGAGAATTGACCTCGCCGTTGGATATTCCCGTCATCTCGACAGCCACAGTACTGGGCAAGATGGTATTGTTCGGCAGCAAAGACGGAGAATTCCAAAAGAGAGGACTGCGGAAGGAAGGAGAAGGGCAGCGAAGACGATCACGACAGACATTTTCATTATTAAAAGAAGAACTTCCTTGGAATCGTGTTGCTTGAAGTAATGTTACATTAAGAGGGGTTCAAAAAATCTCACAGCGAAAGAAAGCTTATGTAAAAAAGAACCGTAGAGGCAGGTTTCTATAAGACAGAACGTACGAATGTGATTGTAATTTGTTTGATGCATACAAGACTTTTATAGTGGTTCGACAACTTATCTACATCCACACATTATCCAGAATTTGGATGGTTATCACTCAAACTCAATGTAGTAGCGACTATAGTAAGTGATATAAGATCGACCTTCTACGGCACAGACCAGAAGGTTCTGTACTAAAGGTGACTCGTTGTACAGCACAGATCAGAAGATTCTGTACTAGAGTGACTGAGTTGCACAACATAGACGAGAAGGTTTTGTACCAAATGTGTCAACCCTCTATAGAAGGTTCTGTACTACAGTGACTTAGTTTCACAGCACAGATCGAAATGTTCTATACCACAGTGACTCGGTGCACGTGTTAACGTGACTAACAAAGGCAACCAAGCGCAATCCTATCGGGACAACGACTTCGTGGCGTACCCCACGCGAGCACGTAGCGAACCCTACGCAAGCAGACAATGACCTTTGTCCAAGGATAGATTTTACCTTCGGCGGCTCCACACGACTTGCACGACCTCCTCGAGATAGCGACTACGTGGCGAACTCCACGCAAGTACGTAGCAAGTCTTATGCAAACACGTAGCAAACCCTATGCAAGCACGCAACAAATCCCACGCAAGCAGACAACAGCCTATGTCCTAAATTCCTGTACACACGGAACGTTACATCATAGAAGCTGGTCAGTTCCTCACCTACTGTGCTCCTGGGATATCTGCCCTTCTATCCGGCCCACTACACGTTGGCCAAGCCAGCCTCCAGCCGCACGCCTCCACCAACGTCTCCTACAGCTTCCATCCGAGTCCATCGTGCCCCCCAGGTTTCTCTCCCAGAAGACTTCACCAACGATACAACCTTCTGTAGCTAGCAAAACTCAATCGAAAAGTTTACAAGCAATCAGCACGCTCTCTGGATAATACAACAATATTTCTCTCAAAAGTTACCACCAGAAAGCGTGGCTGAATAGTTCTATTTATACAAAATAGTATAAGTTAAAACGTAGAAGATAATCTTGATAATCAGCCCTCTGCGCATAAAGGAAAATAATTATTAGATAATATCACAATTTTATATTTACAAAACGTCACTCTCAGGCAAGTATTCGGGTGATAAACCATATCAATGGGTTTAAGATTTGACAATATTCTCATGAATACTACGATACGGAAAGTTCTGGCTGAATCTGGTCAGCAACTTTCTACGAATGGAAATAATTTAAGATTAACTTCCGTGGATAAACATCCGAAATAACGGTTTAGTCGGATCGATCCATAGAATGTTGGAGACAACCTTGTAGAACCTTACCATAAATAGCTGATATATTTCATTCCATGGAAAATATAATTCCTATTGTGATTATTTGGAAACATAATCTATTGCTTTGATATCTTGATCAAATCATTTTATTTCCGCAATTAAATAATTACTAAATAATTATTTAATTACAAAAATATTTCACACAGAAAGTTCTCAACTTAAGTAACTTTTGTAGTGTAGATATTTAACTTCTGTTTCACATAAGGTGAAGGCTCATCATCAAAACCTATTCAGGACACAACGTAACATATTTATTTTGAGATGCTGTTCAATTGAATCCACAAAAATTAGGTAAATGTGCCAAACTGCAATTAAATTTCAGGCCCCATTCCCAAGTAGATGGTTTGGCAAACTACACCCCTTTGTGCTAGAAAACAATTTCTAGCATATAGAAAAATGGTTCCATCATACATCTTACAATCAGTATTATTCACGTATGCGTTTACTTTTTCAATGATACATGTAGACATTTAAGTGATTACTTCATCGATATGTTTAGATATTATGCCACGTTATTGCCAAATACTTTTTCTTCTGAGGCCGTTGTTTTATCTTATTTTGGTTCGGTAGTTTAATCGTATTCGATTCGACTCGAAAAATAAAAAAAATGTTATATGTTTTCGTTGAAATGACAGAAGGCGTAAGTTACATTAGCGTTGCAAGAATTTATTTGTTTGTTTAATTCTGAAGGGGGGATGATAGATAGGGTTGGAAGAAAACGGTTTAGACATGGGCTCGGAGGCGTCCTGCTCATCTGGCACGAACACAGTCAAGACTCGCGAGAAGACTCCGAACGACTTGCTTCCCGATGTTGTGGCCCAGGACTCTGAAGAGCACGACCGGGCACCCCCTTATCTATGCCATTGATGATATGTCTTCCTCGTAAACGATCTTCCCTTCCTTGGCGTGAGGAGTCGTTGAACTTGAGCACGTCTAGTAGAGGGGATAGTAGTCCGGTCTGAAGAAACCCCTGAAGAGGTTGACGTGTCCCTCATGGTAATCCCGCTTATACTGCGAGATCATCCTGCAGGAGGGACATCAGTACGTAATCTGGCACGTTAAAGGAGGACGGCGTCAAGCATCCCTCGCCTCCCTCGAAATTGCGCGTCGTCCTATTTGGCGTTGACGCCCTTACTGCCACCCTCCCCTGTCGTCTTCTCAAAATTTCTCCCAGATCTACCATAACCCTAATTATTTTCAACCTCGTAGTTGGTATTGTTACAAACAGTAAGTTATGAGCGTCAAAATTTTCAGTCGAACTGCAACAAATAGTATCTGTGGTTAAGCGCCTGCACCAGTGGAAGCCATTTCTTTGGGTGACAAGTCATAATCGATTCCGCTAGTCATTTTTTGCCTGCCACTAAAATCGAATCCCAATAGTCAGTCATCATTATCAATCAATCTCTGTTTTTGTTTTTTTTTGTAAAGGTATCCTGCGACATGCACTCATAATTTTTTTTTTTTTGTGGGTGCTAAAAAAATGTCGACAAAAATTCTTCAGGTATTATCTGTCAGTCTTTCGGTATGGGATTAGGACAGCAATCCTAGGATTCAACCACTGATTTTCTACATATCGACCGACCACCTGAAGGAGATGACGGTTCCACTCCCGCTCTTGTTCGTCTTCTGGTAAGAACATCTCGACCGAGATGCTTCCTGGCGTTGAATTCACCAGGAGGCGACGGCCACGGCTTTACCATACTGGCGGTGGAGGATGAAGAGGAGGAGATTCGTCCGGGTTCCCGAGATATCAGGTATTCGACCTCCTTTCATGTAATAATACCTAGTACGAGGGGACCTCTGAGGAGGATTGTGTTTTGGAATGGGGTGGGAACAGGGACAGGAGGACGAGAAGCTTGGAGGAGTGGTGAGAGTGGCCAAGCTAAGACTCGACGAGAAGCTGAGGTCCTCGTCCTCACAGGGGAAACCTGCTATCCCGAGGTTATTAGGCTTTTTGTTTCTGACTGTGGCTGGGACGGAGCTGGTAAAAATCTTTTGGGGGTCGATCACGTCTGATCTGTGTATGAACGGCAGAGGCAACTCTTTTGACCACTGCAGCAAAAATGAGAAGGGTTATAGCTGTTGCGGTGGTGGATGCCTGGCTGGGAACCGACAGTCGACCGAGCGGACTGCACCATCTGCCTGGAGAGATTTCAGAACGGGGTGCCCTTGGTGCACCTCCCTTGTTCCCACCGGTTCCACACGGCATGCCTGGCGCCCTAGATCGAGTCCAAGTCCCACTGCCCCTGCTGCAGGACGGCAGTTCCGTTAGCCCCATGACGACACGGGAATTCATACGGAAACAGTATTCTAATGTAATCTTGTTTGATTGCTAAGGAAAAGCTTGTGGGATGTGGGGTTGGAAAAAGCCTATGGCTAATCTATGTACCTCCACATTCATGTATGTAAAGCCCTTTTTCAAAGGACATCAAACTCGAGAGGAACAGTTAGTGCACCAAATATGCCCACCTCGTACGGAATACAATCATCATCCGTTGAAATCGTCGTGGAATAAAACAACTGCTGCACATGCATTGATTTTTTTTACGACTTCCCTTGCCTGCGTGATTGGCGCGAGGATTAGGCGTGTGTTCGGAGTCAATTGACTTTTGTCCCCGTGCAAAGACTTGTCGCAAATTCGGCGCTTTTGAGGAGCAGTTATAAGCCCCCATGTGCATAATACCACACTACAACCATGGAAGGAGGTAGGGAGATGATTAAGTTGATAAACTGGTACCCCACGGTTTGCTTTCCTGGTGACGCAGGGGATCGGGTGCCCGTTAGAGGAGAGGGATGCCTTGCTCACTATCAAAGCCGCCTTCTTCAGCCACCCCGATGGAGCTACCTTCCCGTCGTGGAGTGAACAGAGTCTTAAATGCTGCGACTGGGAACGCGTCGGGTGCGACAACTCCACCCTTCGGGTGGACAGTCTCGACTTTCACTGGCTTTTCATCGGGAGAGGTGAGGTGCTTTCGTCTGGCATCATCGTAGTTTTTCAACATAATCCAATGTTTTGTTGGCTTGCTTTCGGGTCACAAAATCGTGTTCTCTTCCTCACCACTGCAGGGACCGGTGGGATTCTGAACGCGTCTCTGTTCCTTCCATTCCTGGGGCTCAAGATGCTCGATCTGAATCAAAATGATCTGTCCGGTGATCCTTACCTACCCCCTAGTCGTCATGCGGTTTGTCCTGTGCCACTTGACGTACTGACCGCCACCTCGTTTTTCATTTCTTTCTCCCAGATATTAATGGTAGACTGAGTTCAAAGAGTCTTCGGACACTGAATTTGGGTCGTAACCAGTTGAAGAAAATCCCTTCCTTGGACGACCTGCCTTCCCTGAGGGAATTGGGTCTGAGCAACGGGTTCTCACAGTGCTGACCAATCTCAAAGGTATGCTCAGACTCAACCCCGAAGCCGTAACTCGAAAGGGGCAAGTAACATCTTGTTCACCATGCTTGGAATATGACAGGCACGGGATTGGAAACGTTGAATTTGGAGAATTGTCTCCTGTTGGACGGAGCCTTGATGCCAATACTGAGAATGAAGTCGCTTAAGAGCCTGTCCTTAGCTCTCAACTGGAAAGCTAAGCTCCCGAAATTTCCTCACTGGTAAAAGACATTCGTTTTTCCTCGAAGTTCTCATTTTCCATAACCAAAATGATCTCACTCGTGTTGGCTCTTGGATAGGATTGTGCGAATTGGGAAGCCTTGAAGAGTTGAACATAGCGCAGAACAAGTTCTATGGTGAAATACCCCAACGTTTCTTCAACATGACTTCAATCCGGGCACTCGATGTGGGATCAAACCTCTTCACGGGGAACATTCCTCCATCTTTGTTCAGTCACCTCGAGTCTCTGGAATACATTAATCTCTCGAATAATATGTTCGATGGAGAGTTTCTTTTGTCCTCTCTCGCCAATAACTCGAGACTAGAGGTATTCGGACTTGTCGGGAACCGTTTCCCCTTGAAGATCGAGACGGAGAAGCCCACCTGGTCCCCTCCATTTCAGCTAAAGGTGTTTCATCTATCTGGTTGTATATTGAATGAAGAATTAGATGGGTGCCATTCCCAGCTTCCTACTAAATCAGAACGAGCTGCAGTCAGTTCGTCTCGATGGAAATGGCATGAGAGGATCGTTACCAATTTGGCTGCTGGAGAACAACACGAACCTGGAGAGCCTTGACATATCAGGCAATAACATTTCAGGTTCCTTCGATTTGCCTGTCTCCTTAAATATGACACATATGAGAGTGTTCAGTTCTTCCAACAATCTTATCAAGGGCAGTCTCCCATTGCACGTCGGTCGTGTCTTCTCGAATCTAAGTGCGTTCCACATGGCTGGGAACCAACTGGTAGGCATCATACCTTCTTCTTTTGGGGACATGATGGAATTGCATGTCCTAGATTTATCGAATAATGAACTATCTGGAGAGTTCCCGGAGTCATTGGTCGGCATTTCTCTTTGGATGCTGAAGTTGTCGAACAACAATCTTCTCGGAGAACTGCTGCCTAGAGTGAAAATCTCAAGAAGTTTAATATACTTGTATCTAGGCGGCAACCAGTTTGAGGGAGTGATTTCACCGGGATTACTGAGCTTTCCCAACTTGCTGTACCTCGACGCGAGTAATAATTTTCTCCGAGCGACCATACCCAACTGGATGGGTGATCTTGATCTTGGATATATCATCCTGTCAAACAATTCCATCCAAGGCCCTTTGCCCCAGGCTTCTGCAAATTATCAAGTTTGGAGTATTTGGACCTCTCTCATAACAATATGGGTCCACGAATGTCATTCTGTTCCAACATGTTCTTGTTACAACACTTGCAGCTTCAGAACGCTGGGTTAGTAGGTCCTCTACCTGAGTCCATCTCCCAGTATTCATCCCTGATAACGCTGGACCTGACAAACAATGCATTGTCAGGGGAAGTGGCCCCTTGGATTGGCTCGCTTGGGAATATGAAGCTTCTTCTGTTGAAGGGGAATCGACTCGAGGGCTTAATTCCCAGGCAGTTGTGCCGCTTGAGTGAGGTCAGCATCATGGATCTCTCCTACAATAATCTCTCCGGCATAATTCCATCATGCCTCCATGACTACGTATGCATACTCTGCATTAGAGTCCTTAAATGGATCGTCCTTTTTCTTCCCATGCGTCTTGGGGGCATATCCTCTTAACTACTCCATCGGGCTCTCCCTGTTTGAGAGCAACGATTATAGTTTCTCAAGCCACCAGATGGAAGTAAGCTTCGTGTCCAAAAATAGGCAGGAATCTTACACGGGCTCTATCATGGATTTCATGTCGGGAATGGATCTGTAATGTAACAAAATGACCGGCACCATTCCTCCCGAGCTGGGCCATTTGAGCAACGCACAATCGGTTTGTTAGCGAAATCAGTGCCACAAGATCAATACAAATTATGGAAAATATTATGTAGCCTGATTTGTTGTATTTACTGTATTGATGGTATCTCTATTTTTAGGTATATATATATATATCTGTATATTAAGCTGAAATTATTCATTAAACAAAAAGATAAAATTGTAATATTTCTGAGCTTACATGGTATCAGAGCCATTCCTCTAGTTTTTTTTTCTTTCTGTCTAGTTTTGTTTGTTCTTCTCATGGAGAAATCTGATGTTCTGCGACCTATTGCCAAACATGTGTCAAACAGAAAGGTAGCAGAACATGCTTGTCATTGACTTATTTATTTAATGTACAAACTGAACATCATATTCTGAATGCGCCACCTTTTGCAGTATCATATTCTGTAAACTGAACATGAATAGAGGGAACAAATGTATTCTGAACCAGGTAATAATTTGATGATTCTTACTGTCCCAATCTTCGAGACAGTCAGCAAAATCAGCAGGAGATTCACCGTGATGTTATATTGGCTTGACACTATCTCCGGTAATATGCTTGTCATTGACTTATTTATTTAATGTGCGGTTAGATCCTTATTCTTTTGACTTCGTAATGACTTATAGTTATTTTTTTAATTCTGAATCAATTCTTTGATTTCGAGTTGGGCATTAACTAATCATGTTTACATCTTCTTTGCATGTACATTACACATGTGATGACGACGACTCTCTCGAGTTTTCTACAATCTCGAAGACGAAGATTTCTCGAAGGCGCGTGTAACAAACCGCGTTCGGTTGGATCTACCGTGGCTTTAAAAACCGTCGGTCCAAAGATTTAAAGTGGCCCCTACCTTCATCAAAGGTACAAAGGGGAGGTACGGGCCTCCCCGAATCAATTTTTAAGCCCACCTGTAACGGACTGCGGGCCCAAGTGCATAGGCCCGCTGTCACCGCCCTTCCCGTCCCTTTTATCTCGAAACTTGTTTGTGTTTGCTCGTGTGATTTAGACTTTAGGATTTACGTCTTATGCTGGGCTTTAATCAAACAAATTTAAATTCGGGTCCAACACCCGTAAAACGTCAATGCGAGTCCGGCTTGACTCCCGGATCGGGTCCAACACCCGATAATCAAAAGCAAACCTTTTGGACAATCGCCACATTTTTCGCATGCTTAGAATGTAAGAGTTAGTAAATAGAAATCACCGAACTCACTCTGATTTTTCCGACTTAAATCAGACTTTTAAAAATTAAGTCGGTGGTAACTCCGAATAGTTTACCTAGGTTAAACAACACCTTTTTTCGGAGCCATTTTGGATGGGTAACGGCGACGCGAGACGCTCCCTGAGCCTCCCAAAAGCTCCCAAATGAGGCCTTAACGCAACCTTTCGCCTATCACCTCTAAGGAGGGCGAAACGCCCCGCAGGCCCGTTCGGGAACCAAGGGAAGACCCAACCCGATTCCCTTCCGTAGCATTCGGCGCTCGAGTCGTGACGCCGACCAGATTGGGCTTCGGGTGAGCGGACCCGTATCCTCGGGTCGCCCGAACCGCCACGCGCGTAGTAGGCCGAGGGGCGCGCGTACATCCCAAATGGCGACTCCGCTGGGGATATCCGCATGTGGATTGTTACCGAAAATTCTTACATTTAATCCACATGCGGAGAGAAGTTATTGTTTGCGCATGTACTTACTTGCTACAAGGAATATGGACACCTCTCTGACCTTTCTTATCTCTCAGGAATCTCGCCTCTTCCACATCTCGACAAGCCGAGGAAGTATATCACTAGGCTGCTTCAGATTTCTTCGGCAAACGTGTCCGCTTTATTCACAATGGAAGAACACATCAACGTCAAAAAACTCTGCAAATACCAATTAACGCCGTACATACCGCAAGGAGGAGATGGTCAAGGTTCAGCACGTGCCTGCATCTTTTTGTTCGCGGGAACGATTCTCTACCCCTACAAAAAGGAGTCAATCTACAGACGAGTAGTCTATCTGACAAAAGCCATCCTCGAGGGACAACCCTTCCTCCCCAATCTAGTTGGTGAAACAAACTACAGCCTTACCAAGATAGTGCGAAAAGCAAGGGAAAGAATTCGGAACCATCACTTCTCCTTCAGCCCTCCATTGCTCTAGGCGTGGTTCTACACTCACATTGGCATCACTGGAGAGTCGTTTAGGCGTGAGCAGTTTCCGACGCACGCCTCGACCAGCACCACCGTTCTTCTCCCGGATGAGCCCCATCGTCAGAATCTTCCTTGAGTGGATGGACGCTCTCTTTCAGCATAGCCTCTGATTGCTGTTGCCGAAAGCGAAATCAAGTCGTTGTCTCTGTTTCGCCTGGGAAGAATTATACGAAGGAATCGGTCAAGTTGCAGAAAGAGGGACACGTGACACCTGACAAAATTCCCAGGTAAAAATCCCTTTGCACGTTTAATATTATTTTTATTCTGCCTAAATAAATTTATGTCTGATTTGCAACTTTCATTTTTACCGTAGTTCATTTTACCCTTTCTAAAAGTTATTATTGGACATTTAAATTCTCAATACCATTTATTTAGGATTTTAGTCAAAAGTGACTAAAAAAATAATAGGTTTGTCCTCTTGCGTTCTTTATTTGTCGAAATTTTAAAATCTTCGTAGAGTTAGTGTAATTTTATTCTCGTTTTCTTACATGAAATTAATATGTTATGAATATTACTAACATCCATCTCCCTTTGTTTTGCATGTAAAACACGGTGAGACCCTCCGGATATTTTCAAGGATTTACATCAAGGGAAAGTTTTCAATCAAAACGGTAAGACATGTCTTACTAATTCAATTCGATTGAATTTCGTTCAAATTTAATCGATATTAATGGCATTATTATTGGCATGGCATTTGTTCTTCCTCTACTTTGCATGTAAACACCGAGGAATTCACTACCAAGGAATGTCATCCTTCGACGGCGCGGACGATCGACATCAACGGGCTCACAACACCCCGTAAGTATCGCTCTTACCTCATTAAGTCCTAATCATTGCTTTCGATTAAATTAGGACTTTCTGATCACTTCATTATTTTCCCTTGCATGTACATCGAGTTATTAATCTCGGAAGACCAACCTCAAAATTTCGAAGATTAACTCGAAGGCGCGTGTATCAAACCGCGTGGATCCACCCCGGCCTAAAAAACCGTGGGCTCGAAGGCATCAAGCGGCCCCAACCTTCAATCAAAGGTACAAAGGGGAGGTGCGGGTGAAAGGTTCTTTCCAATTACATTTATACAAAAACATTACATTTCCATTGATTGAATGAACATTCGTTACATACATGTGAGCTACATGCTCAATTTTTCAAAAATTGAAAACAAGTCTTGTCCATTCACGATGCGCAGCCTAAGAACCCTTCTTAAACCTGCAAGAAACTAGAATACATTCCATTTTAAACCCCACATACATCCGCAAGAAACCACACGTTCCATACAAAATGTCCGAGACCCGTTTTTCCCTTTTTGAGACATCATACACCCTGACCTTAAACCAATTCGGTTTTCACCTTATCTCAACAATTCTCATTCGTTTCTATCATTTCCCACACCTTAACTAAGGTAGGAAGATACCCTCAAAATCTCAGAACCAAACTCCAAGCACATAGCCCCTTAGGCTAGCGAAACCGTATACTCATCTCACGTTCGTTTTCGCCCCCTTGGAACATCCTGCATACTGACTTTAAGCCCAATTCGGCTTTCACTTATTCTCAACAATTTCCAATATTTTCTACCATTTTCCACACCTTAACTAAGGTAGAAAAACACCATAAAAATCTCAGATTTAAACTCCAAACGCATCGTCCCAAAACTTATCATCTTTCCACACTCGTTTCCACCGAAAACTGTACCTTCTGGTCTCATTACTAAGCCTATTCGGCTTTGAGCTTCCCCCATCTATTTCAACTTGTTTCTACCACATTCCTACTCCCTATCAAGGTAGGAATGTGGCTACAAATTCTCACATCAAAACTCCTTTCATACAGTCCCTTATTCAGACTTGAGCACACTCATTTATCTTGCTCGTTTCCACTGAATATTACTCCATTCAGTTTCACCTCCCATCCACCCCCGAGCATAACTTTTCCATGCTTTTCTAGCATGAGGGACAGCCTTTCTAGGCTTCCATTCCGACCTTACAGCACCTCATAATTTCTAGCCCTTGGCCGATTTAATTTCCATGGCCAAAGCCACGCGGTTCCGCTCTTAGAGCACGAGGCGAAGCGCAGCCACCACGGGGCTCAACGCTCCCCCATTCCATACCTTTATTCCACTTATTTCCAGTCCCTAAGGACCACAACCTTTCCCCTCAAGGCTCGCCCCAAGCGCAGCCCTTTGGTAACCAAACGACCACACACACATATCCTTACTCAACATAGAGGGGTTCGGGTGGCTTCCCTCACCTTTAAGGGTTTGGCCACCCTCTAACCCTCTCCAAACCACTTCCAAATCACAGCCCAACCACAGCCACGAATCTCAACAGCATGCACCACAACTAAACTTAAAAGCGAAGGAGGGATGTGGGGGTTACCGTCCACTTGCTTCTACACACAACCGGGTGAGCTCCGCCCTTTGCCGGACCACCTCCGCTCGCGGGGGTCGCCTTTCCTTGGCCCCCAACCATAGGCTTGACCAGCGCCTAACTCTCATTTCTTGCGGATCCACCTTGGTGCTTCGAACTTCCTTCTTCCTCCCTTGATTCCCTTCGCCCACTCTCCTCCTTTCTCCTCCTTCTCTCTATCTTTTCTTTTCCTTCCTTCCACCTCGCCCTTTGTGCGTATGTAAATGGGGTGTGTGGGGAAGAAGACGACTTTCCCCCCCTTTAAAAGAGGGTTCTTATCCTCTTCCATCTCCTTGGGGCCCACCACCTCTTAATGAGGGGTTTCTTATCCCCTTCCAAACCATCATTACAATCCCTTAATATTATATAATATTTTCCCCAAATCATAATTATATTAATATAATTATTATTATATTAATATAATCAAGTTGACCTAGTCAACTTAAATGGGGCGTGTGGGGGGGTCGGCACTCATCGCTCACCTATCGCCCACGGGTCGCCCATCCATCGCTCACGATCGCCCATTTTTGGATCCCCCTGGACCCCCTCTAGTCCCCTCTGGACCCCCCTTGGGTCCCCTCTGTGCCTTTGTTAGGTCCCCTCTAGACCCCCTCTGGAGCCCCTCTGGACCCCCTCTGAGCGTCCCCTAAGACGTCTCCTGGGCATCCCTTGGGCGATTGTCCGTCGCCCCTGGGGTCGGCAGCTGTCGACCCCAACTCAATCCGTAACGCCCCTTGAGCGACCACCATCGCTCACCAATAACTTGAGATCTAGACCCTATCTCAAAATTCTAACACACACTACACGCCTCCTAACGACCTCCTCAAGACCCCCGAGGCGTCTAATTTCAATTCCGGGTCGGGCCATTTTTCGGCCGAAACGACCCTCAAGGATGCCCTCTGGGCGTCCCAGGCGTGCCCCGGGGTCGGTGGCCATCGCCCACTGATCGACCCCGCATCGCCCTCCCTGAGGCATCCCTGACCGACTTTCTCTCTCTTCATGGTTTGAGGTCTGGGCGTGCCAGGGGCAGCGGCTGTCGCCCCTCTGTCGCTCACCAGACCTCCAGGGCGTCTTCCCGTCGCCCTTCCAGGGTCGCCCCCTGATCGGGTTTCTCTCTCTTCACCATTTAACGTCTGATCGTGCCAGGGTCGACCGCTCTCGCCCCCTGGGCAGCGGCCGTCGACCACGACCCTACCCGGCACCGACCCTCATACGACCCAACCTAGTGCCGATCACCGAAATCCGTCATCCACTTTAGACCTCATTTTCCGTCCTCTATCACTTAGGACCGGTCTCGTGCCATTCCAAGGACTCTCATTTTTAGGTATCCGAGATATCCATTCACGGCCTATTATTGTGTTAACCCCTCTTTCGGTCACTCACCTCGCCCATACTTGGCCGACCATTTACGAAGCTCATCCTTACTCCGAACGGCCCTCTTTCATATACTTTCAAATCATAAAATGTCGGGTCATTACAGCGGGCCTCCCCGAATTTTATTTAAAGCCCACTTGTAACGGATTGCAGGCCCAAGTGTGTAGGCCCGCAATCACCGCCATTCCCCGTCCTTTTGATCTAAATAATTGTTTGTGATTACGCGTATGCTTAGGCTTTAGGTTTTACGTCGCATGTTTGTTTTAACCAAACCAACCTGAATTCGGGTCCAACACCAGTTAAAACGTCGATAAAAGTCCGGCCTACTCCCGGATCGGGCTCAACACCCGTCAATAAAAAGTTAAACTTTTTTGGACAAATCGCCACCCTTTTTCGCATGTGTAGAATATAAAGGTTAGTAAATAGGAATCCCCGAACCCAGACTCTGATTTTTCCGACTAAAAATCACACCATTTTTAAACTAGGTCGGTGGCGACTCCGAACAAGTTTACCAAAGCTAAACTACACCCATTTTTCGGAGCCATTTAGGATGAGGTGACGGCAGACCGAGAAGTTCCGTGGGCCCTCCCGAAATTCACGAGTGAGGTCTTACGCAGCCTTTTGCTCGCCCACTTTAGGGAACTGAAGATGGTTGCCAAAACGTCCCGCAGACCCGTTCGCGAATCAAGAGAAGGCCCAACCCGGTTCCCTTCCGTAGCGTCCGGCGCTCGAGCCGCGACGCCGACCGGACTGGGCTCGGGAGAGCGGGCCCGGATCCTCGGGTTGCTCAAACCGCCATCACGCCCGTGCTAGGCCTGAGGGCGCGCGTACATCCTGGATGGCGACTCCGCTGGGGATGTTCCGCATGTGGATTCCTACCGAAAACCTTTTACAGACCACATGCGGAGGGGAGTTACTTGTTTTCGCATCTGATTGATTGGCTCGAAGCCCTTTGTATGATCTCCTACCTGTGTTTGTTTATCGCTTTATTAGGCATACATAGGTAAGTCCCTATACCCGGGACTAGGATCTTTAGGGGGTCACCGAAAGGCACGGCCTCACTGCTTCCTGCGGCTTGTAGGCTATGGCCGGGACCCGCTTCCCTTAGTCCGAGGGAGGTCTTAAAAACCTTCATCCGAGTCTATAATTGCTTGCCCACTACAGGTACCAGACGCCGCACGTGCATTTGCTTGTTACTAAGTGACTGCTACTCGTGCAGGGACAGGTTCAGGTATGTGTTGTATGCGATAAACCGTGACACTAACTCTGTTCATTTTGCAGCGGTTTGGGTTGGTCACGGGGAGTTCCAAATTCCTTTTCTCCCTTCCCTAACTCCTTTTACCACTTTAATACATTCATACACATTCATGATCGCGTGAATGCATTTCAATTCACGATTGTTCTTGTAATACCATACATTCTATTTTACTTGAACACGATTGCACAAATTGCGTGCTGAATCATACCATACTAGAGTTAGGGATTGGAATGTTATCATCCTGGATTGACACCCTATTATGCAGAAAGACTTCATGGAGCCCATCGCATTGCGACAGAAGAACATGCCTAACAACCATCACCTCCACCAGTGGTTGCCGCTGCTGAGGCCATCCGAGCTCGAGTTCGTGCAGTCCAAGCTCAAGGGGCTCTTCCACCTCATTCACCTGGAGTTGGATTGGGCTCTTCTGGGATCCGGATTCTTTCGTCTTCCGCTTCGGGGATTTGAGGCTGGCACCACTCTACGAAGAGTACATCAACCTTGCTAAGATGCCCTACCGCACAGGAATACTGCCCTTGCTTCGGATCGACAAGCCGAAGGAATACATAGCGAGGCTTCTCCAAATCCCGTTGGCAAGTGTACCCGGATTGTTCCATTCCCAAGGAGACATCAGCGTCAATGGCATCATCGATCTGTAAATGACGCCGTACAACCCACGCATGGGAGAAGGGCAAGGATCGGCACGAGCGTTCATCCTGCTATTCGTCGGGACGATACTGTACCCGCAGAATGATCAACAGGCGAGCCGTCTATATCACCAAAGCCATTTTGGAAGGCGCTCCTTTTCTGCCCAACCTGATTGGAGAAACCAACTTCAGCCTCACCAACATTGTGCGTGAAGCTAGGCGAGGAATTCGCAACCACCGAATGACCTTCTGTCCAGCCCTACTGCAGGTGTGGTTCTACACACATCTCAGGATCACAGGAAAAGCCTTCACAAGAGAGCACACACCAGGACTGCTGGCCCGCATCGTGGGGCGTGCCCGCCTTCCCATACGCACCTTTGTTGGAGTCGACGCTCTATTCCGTTTTCTGGAACCTGCCGACTTCTATCAGAGAGCCCCCTGCTTCGACACGGATGATGCCATAACTTCCTCGACGGACGGATACTTCATTCCAATCATGGGGTTCGGAGGCACTTCCTACTACGCGCCATTTCAAGTCCGACACCAGCTGGGATTGACTCCGAGGACCAGAGCACCTCCACAGCAGCTATTCCGACCGCTCAGCCTCGACGACAAAGTGATCAAGACAGCACTCCAGAGGGAGGTCGCGCACATCTCCCGCACATGGATGACCCTCACGGAGGAAATCTGCGAGCTTTCACCAGAACCCGAGAGGAGGATCGCGCAGCTCAGTCCCAGCGCTTCTGGAGGAAGCGTCACGCTCAGTGGGATCGCACCTGATCAACGGCGTCTTCATGCAGCTATCGGGCCTGCGAACCCATTCTATCTTTCCTTTCAGTTGATTGTATTTTAACTTTCACGAATATGTTGAACTTGTTGGTCTCTCTTTAATTCGTTTCCTTTGGGGTTAAATTCGAATGACAACAATCCAGTCCCTGCATTAGACATATCATGCATCACTACATGTCATGCATCCATAGTATCACTGCTTGATGCTGATCGGATTTTCCTTTGTTTTTAAACAAGGTACTGAGCAATAGCTCCATACCGAAAGCGCCCCAGATATCGTGCCATCCGAGCAGTGATGGCTGAAGCTTCGGCAGGACAAGCACTGACTCCCATGGTCCTGTCACCGGCAGCAGAAGAAGAGATAGCCCCGGCTGCCGGAGTCACCATTGCCGTCCCGTCATCCGCCGCCATCGACTTCTCAGCCGCGATGGAAGCTGCCTCACCTTTCCCAATGTTCGCCTTCCCGTCGTTGCCCCAGACTATCCGCACTACCGGGCAACCCTCAGATGGAAGGACCTCACCGATGTATATCCCACCGCTGGTTGCGTCAACAGCACCGTCGGTGATGTCGTCAGCTGCTCTACTGGCGGCAGCTTCCCTCAATTCAACTTCAAACATACTGGCCCAAGGCGCCGGCTCTCCTTCACTGGGAGACAAGGTGGAATCTCTCACAGACGAGCTCTCTTCTTTGAAGACGATGATGGCTGAGCTTCTCCAACGACAGCTAGTAGCCACGCCTGCTCCTACCACCTCCCAAAACCCCCACCATCCTCCTGTCATGCCAGGACCCCAAACATCAACATTCCCATTCCATCCTAACCTAAACACTTCACCAAACACTCTACCTCCCTATAATCCGATCATGCCCGGATCCACTACCTCCACAAGTGTAGCACCTTTATCTAACCCATACATGAGTGGGCCATCCCTTTCCCTTCCCATGCCTCAGCCATATTTGCCTCCATACTACCCTCAACCAACATCCCGAAGGCCAACTCCCTACCTCCCAGTGCCGTACGGGCCAACTCCCCACACCCACACTCAAACACCCGGGCCAACTTCCTACCCTCAAACAACCTCCACACCTCCCACTTTCAGAATTCCCCAGCCAATTGCCACCCCTTCAGTTCCGCATGTGGAACCAACCTTGCCAAGCCCACGAACCCGTAACGCAGCGATCGTCGACGAGTTTTTTGGCGAGCAACAATAGACCAGCGCTTTCGAGACAAGGCTCGAGACTAGGATTGCCTCAATGCAGCAAGAAGAGGCTCGCCGCATGGCAAAGTTAGAAGAGCGCCTGAACGCCATCTAGGGGTATCGAGCACACAACTGGGAGTACGCCAACTACCAGATCCCTCAGATTCAAGTCCCGCCAAAGTTTAAGATGCCCGAATTTGAGAAATTCCGTGGAAACGGCTGCCCGGAATTATATCTCAAGCACTTCTGCCATAAGATGGCAGTATATCCAGCAGACGATAAATTCCGCATCGCTATGTTCCAAGAGAGTTTGGCGGAATCGGCGCTGCACTGGTACTACACCAAGGATGTTAGCCAGTACACAACATCCAAAGACTTGGCCCTTGACTTCCTCAACTACTATAGCTTTAATGTTGAGATGGCGCCTACAATCTCGGATTTGCGGAAATTGAAGAGATACCGCGCTGAAGACGTTAAACAGTTTGCCTACCGGTTCAGGCATATCGCGTCTCAGATAAAGCCTGCGCTTACAGAAAGGGAACTCATCGATGAATTCCTCCAGCTGCTTCCACGTGAGTACATGCCCTACATGATCGGGCAGACATTCTCCACCTTCGCTCAAGCAGTCATCAATGCGGACAAACTTGACGGAGTAAATCGAGAAGGGCTAATCCCTTCCCTTCAGCAAAATCGGCAGTGAAGCCTAGGCTCAAGGAGCTTATTGCGACTGCTGAGCAGAATAGGCAATCGATGAGGGCAACACCACCCCCGACCTCGTACGCGCCAAGGACGTATGTCGCAGCCGCGCTCAGGCCCCCAGCCCAGGCAGCAACTCATTTTAGACCCCCAGTCAACATGGCAGGACAACAACAGCCAAGGCCTGCACAAATGGAGCGTCCACGACGAAGGTTGGAGGACTTGACCCCAATGCCCGATCCCCTGGATGTCATGTTTGTTCGATTGAGGGACATGGGTTTCATCAAGCCCGTTGAAGCCAAAGCAACCAATCCCTCATCGTTTGGATACAACCCCAAAGCAGTTTGTCAATACCACTCAGGAGCAACGGGGCACGACACCAAGGATTGTATTGCTCTGAAGTTCAAGATTCAGAATCTGTTGGATGAAGGAGCCATCACATTTTCCACGCCTGCAGCTGCCCCAAATGTTAAGAGCAATCCTCTTCCTGAGCATGTAAATTATATCGGGGCAAATTTCTTCTCAGTTTTAGCCGAACGGGAAGAAGAAGTGAACATGTATGAATATAAGTACGCACAACCAAGGAGTGTCAATGTCGTAAGCGTCGGTCGTGGTCGAGGTCGAGGCCGCAACCGAGGTCGAGGAAGAGGTCGTGCGCCCCAGTCTAGCAGAAGTGTTCAGCCCACTATCCTGCCGGATGGATTTACATTGGTTACCCGTCGGCAGCCAAGGACGCCGTACGTTTATGTTTCTTTGGGATCAACACAACCTGAAGCGTGTAAGACAGAATCATCGCCTGTGACTGAACCAAGGATTCCGGTCATGATGGGACCCACCTGCACGTCTCTCAGCCCAGAAGTTGAATTAATTACCCGCTCCGGAAGGGTAGTGCCAGCTCCTGAAGCCTCATCCCCAGCTGAATCTTCGAAGCCCAAGGCGCCTTCGAACGAGCAAATCCGCAAAGTGATTTATACGGTGAAGGGGAGCGACTACGATATAGTCGAACAGCTCCGAAAACAGCCAGCCTAAATCTCACTATTCGACCTCATCCATTCCTCCGACAAGCACAGGGAGATGTTGGAGAAGTTTCTAGCTGAGGTACATGTGCCTGAGCAGGTTGAAGTCGCGGCGTTGGATGCGTACATGAGCAGCATGCTGGCGAACAACATAATTACCTTCTCAGAAGATGATTTACCGGAACAAGGGCCGGATCACAATAATGCTCTCTTCATCACGCTCAAGTGTCGTGATACCACCATCTCCAAGGTTCTCATCGATGGCGGGTCAGGGGTCAATATCATCCCGTTGGCAATATCTCAAAAGCTCGACATCAAATTGGAGAAGCTTTCGCAATCCAGCTTGACTATTCGGGCTTTCGATGGCGCAAAGCGACAGGCCCATAGGGAAGTTACGTTGGAGATCAAAGTTGGGCCAACCCTCTTCTCTACCCAATTCCAGATTCTGGAGACTGCGGGGTCCTTCAACATGTTGCTGGGGCGACTATGGATTCACCAAGCTGGGGCAGTTCCCTCAACGCTTCATCAGATGATTCGATTTTCCTCAGATGGAAAGCTCATCACAGTCCGGGGAGAACATTCAATGGAGCTTTGCCACGTGATTGACATGGCATACGTGGGAGAGCCAACCGAAGAGCCGTCAACAACACAGACCTTGGAGATGGTCAACATGGTGAGGCGTGATTACAAATCGGATCCTTTGATGACATGGGGCAACATTAGTGCCGCAAAGGAATTCTTTCGACATGGGTATCAACCGGGCCAAGGACTCGGAATTAGAGGACAAGGGATCGTCTACCCGATCACTATTCCAGCTCTTGCAGGGACTAGTGGACTCGAATTCACTGGCAAAGTGCGGCGCAAACAGGGCAATCACACCGGCAACAAGTCTGCCATCTGTTTTGTCCGTTCATCTACGGCGACAATGGAAGGCGAAATCCTGTCAGAGAAGCTGGAGAATGTGAAGATTCGGAGCGATGAAGAAATCGATGGCGAGCGGACGACTGTTGGACATGTCAATGTCATCCAAGTGAATATTGGGCTCGGTCATAGGCGTCGACCTCGCAGGCAGACTCACTTCTTACCTCATAACGCCGCCGTTCCCTGGAATCAAAATGAGCACCGTACTTTCGAGCTCCAGTGGTGCCAATGCTGCCCAGGACGCCTCCAAGGATCGAAGCACCCCCTCCGAACAGACATGTGGACTCTCCTACTACGAACGAAGAAGTGGAGGAGAAAGAAGACGAAAAAACCAGGACACAAGAGCCCGAAGAAGAAGTCTAAATGATGGAATCGTCGATCCCGGCCGAGTCAGACATGCCTCTCGACGGGTGAAACTTTCCATCTTTACTTTTATGCACTTAGATAAGTAGAGTTTAGAGTAGGTTACCTTGCTACATTCTGGTCACGGACTAGCAATGATGTCTATATATAACGCGACCCCTAGGTAGTACCTAGGGCGTTTGTGGGATCGGGCCGCTGATGATCAGGGCGAATATGAGGAAACGACGAGGGACCCGCTAAGTCCTGATCCCACAACATTTTCCTTTGGTCAAAAGCGCATGCCTTATTATGAATTGTCAAATGGAACAATATTTCAAATAAATTCATTTGAATACATAATTCTAATTTCTTCTCCTTTTCAGGAACGGCGCTTCGGGAGCACACGAGAAAACCTCTGAACAAGACGGAGAAGCAGTAGACGACCCTAAATCCATAGAAGGATACTATGGCTTGGAACAAGGTCTTTAACGACATGAAGAACCAAAGGACATCACACTGCAGAAGCCGATTTCAATCAACATCGGAACTCAAGATGACTCCAAGGAATTGTTCATCGGCGCAGATTTGTCAAAAGACGAAACTGAAGACATCGTCAACCTACTGAGGGAATTCTCTGACGTCTTTGCTTGGTCATACACGGACATGCAGGGATTAGATTCAGAGATTGTGGAGCATAAGATCCCTACAAACTCGTCAGTTCATCCCATAAAGCAGAAGCAACGTCGGTTCAAGCCCGAACTAGCCCTTGCCATCAAGGAAGAAGTGGATAAGCTGCTGAAGGTCAACTGTATTGAAGTGTCTACCTATCCACAATGGGTTGCCAACATAGTCCCTGTCATCAAGAAGAACGGGAAGGTCCGAGTCTGCGTCGACTATCGCGACCTCAACAAGGCGAGTCCCAAGGATGACTTTCTACTCCCGCACATCGATCTATTGGTGGACAATACAACTGGATTCAACATATTCTCTTTCATGGATGGATTCTCCGGTTACAATCAAATTCGCATGGCCGAAGAAGACAAAGAGAAGACAACCTTCACGACACTCTGGGGCACATTCTGTTATCGAGTCATGCCCTTTGGACTCAAGAATGCTGGGACAACTTATCAACGTGTTATGGTCATTTTGTTTCATGACATGATGCATCGCGAAATTAAAGTCTACGTCGACGACATGATCGCCAAGTCCAAAGAAGGTGAAAACCACACTGTCATTCTCCGGAAGCTATTCGAACGGCTTCGCAAGTACAAGCTGCGCCTCAACCCCGCCAAATGCGTATTTGGAGCGACTTCGGGCAAACTACTTGGTTTCGTTGTCAGTAACAAAGGTATTGAGATTGATCCTGATAAAATTGAAGCGATTCGTGATCTCCCAGCTCCAAGGTCAGTCAAAGAAATCTGCGGCTTCATGGGTCGTGTTAACTACATCGGACAGTTCATTTCCAACCTAGCCGACACGTGCAAACCACTGTTCAAGAAACTGAGGAAGGATGACAAATTTGAGTGGGACGATGATTGCAAAGTGGCATTTGAATAGATTAAGATGTATTTGACAGAACCACCAATTCTTATCCCGCCAAAGCCGGGGCATCCTCTCACGCTCTATCTCACCGTCAGGGAAGAATCATTTGGAGCCATGCTCGCCCAACAGTTGCCAGGTGCCAAGGAGCACGCGATTTACTACCTCAGCAAGAAATTTACAGATTGTGAGTCAAGATACACAACTTCTGAGCGTACCTGCTGCGCACTCATTTGGGTTCTCCACCGACTCCGACAGTATACTCTGCACTATGAGATCCTGTTAGTGTCCGAGAATGACCCACTCAAATATCTCTTCGACAAGCCAACATTGATGGGGAGAGTATCAAAGTGGCAATTGCAGCTCGCCGAATTCGACATTCGATTCCACTCCACGAAGTCAGTCAAGGGGAGAACAATCGCTGATCACATCGCTGAATATCCAGGAACGGATGATTCATCTTTGGAAATCGGACTACCAGATGAGAACATCTTGCTCATGGAACAAGAACCAAGGTGGAAAATGTACTTCGACGGTGCAGTTAATTCCTCAGGATCGGGAATAGGAGCTGGGGCAATCTCCCCAGATGGACAATATTACCCAACGGCCGCCAAAGTCACCTTTCCCTGCACGAACAACATAGCTGAATATGAAGCGTGCATCCTCGGCCTACTTCGTGCACTCGACATGCGGGTTAAGCTCCTCGACGTTCATGGAGATTCGACACTCATCATCTCCCAGACAAATGGAGCATGGCGCACTCGAGACCTAAAGCTCATTCCATATCAAGATTTTCTACAAACACTAATTAGACAATTTATTGACATTTAATTTAATTATCTCCCGCGAATTGATAATCGATTTGCTGATGCTCTTGCAGTGCTCGCCTCAATGATTCCGTTGGCTGGAGAAATGGACATCGAGCCCTTGCGCATCAATATTGCTGATGATCCAAGCTGCATGCATATTGAGCAGAGTCAACCCGAGGATTCCCTACCTTGGTTCACGGACATCAAGAATCATTTACAATCAGGAGGATTTCCCCAAAATAGCACGGGGAAAGAACGCAAGTTCATCCGGAGGATAACAAGAAGTTATTTTCTAGACGGTTATACCTTGTTCAAAAAATCCTTCACGACGGCTCTCATGCGATGCGTCACCAAGCAAGAAGCTGAAGCCCTCATTGTCAAAGTCCATGAACGAGTTTGCGGACCGCACATGAACGGATACGCTCTCGCCCAGAAAATCATGCGACAGGGGTATTATTGGCTCACAATGGAAGCCGATTGCATCAAATATGTCAAAGCATGTCAAAGCCGATTTATAGCGACAAGGTACATGTGCCTCCAACAAGACTTTACCCGCTATTTGAACCATGGCCGTTCTCAATGTGGGGCAGGGACGTGATCGGGCCCATCATTCCCAAGGCATCCAACGGGCATCGATTTTTACTAGTCGCAATCAATTACTTCACCAAGTGGATTGAAGCACAATCCTTCAAAGAAGTCAGCAAACAACGTCGTGCGTTTCATGAGGGCGAACATCATCGCCAGATATGGAGTTCCGGATTGGTCACAGACAATGGTTCAAACTTCAACAGCAAACTGATGGAATCCCTATGCGTGGAATTTCGGATCAAACATCTCAACTCTTCACCGTACCGTCCACAAATGAACGGTGCAGTCGAAGCCGCCAACAAAAATATGAAGAAGATTCTTCAGAAAACAGCAATTTCCTATCGCGATTGGCACGAGAAGCTCCCTTTCGCGTTACTCGCCTACAGAACGACGATGCGCGCCTCGACTGGGGCAACTCCCTTCGAGCTCGTCTACGGCACTCAAACGGTCATTCCAGCAGAGGTCAAATTGCCAACTCTCAGGATATCATCCCAAAGCAACGGGACACAAGAAGAGAAGGCCAATCATCGACTCGCCCACCTCGACTTCATAGATGAGAAACGACTTGCCGTAGCTCACCACATACAATGCTATCAACAACGCATGTTTAGAGCGTTCAACAAAAAGGTCAAGCCAATCAGGTACAAACTAGGTGACCTCGTTCTTAAAAGAATCCTACCGAATGTCAAGGATCCACGAGGAAAATTCGCTCCAAACTATGAAGGACCGTTCGTCGTCAAGCACGCCTTCTCAGGAGGAGCAACCATCTTAGCAAGAATGGATGGAGGAGAACTGCCACAAGCAATTAATGCAGATGCTCTCCAATGCTATTACACGTGAATGGTATCCAGATCTCAAGTCAGACTTTTGAGACGATATCTGTCAGCTGAGTTCTTTTACACCTCGAAGAATCATTCAGGATAAAGAACACTGACATCAGGGAAAAGAGAGAAATACACAATTATTCTTCTCCTCATTCAAGTTAAGCGAAATTACATGAACACATTTCGTTTACGTCCTTTGCCTCGTGGGCAGGTACAAGAGCTCCTCACACGTGTGGTGCAAAACTCCAATGACAAAGGCGAGGGTGGTAGGGTAACAAAGCTTCGAGCCAAAATCTTGTAGCAATTTCGTCAAGCCTTCGATTCCATCGGACGAAGTCGCAATGATGAAACCATGCAAAAAGGGAAGTATCAAAACTCTACTTCGCCTTTCATATAAATGAAGTTACACGAACAAACTTCATTCTTATTCTAACAGAAATAAGTTACCAGAATTTCCTTGTTTCTAGCCATCTGTTTGATAGGTACATGAGCATCCTTACACAGCAGACATCAAGCAAGAGTGACAATTTCGTCAAGCCGTCGATTCCATCGGACGAAGATGCAATGATGAAATCATACAAGAAGGGAAGTATCATAACTCCATTTCACCTTTCACATGAATGAAATTACATGAACAAATTTCATCCTCGCTTTAAAAGAAAACAAGTTACATGAGCTTACTTGTTCTCTGTCCTTTGCCTAACATAGGTACATGAACATCCTATACTATAGACAAAGGCGCGGGCGGTCGGGTGGAAAATTTCGAACCAAAGCTTCGGATTGCCTTTGTCGTTATCATGAATAACCATGCCAAAAGGGAGTATCATTTACATTGTTCTCTAACAAAATTTTTATCATTCCTCAAATAGAGTCAGGACGACCATCAAGATCGACATATCCATCTCAGCTCCCCAGCGGATATTTTACTTCATCTCCCCAAGCGAAATTCAAAGTACATGAACTAACTTCGTTTTTGTCCGTTGTCAACTGTGCAAGCACATGGACACCCGTACAGTATGGCACAAATTCCTAGGCAACGACGAGGGTGGTCGGGTGGAAGCCGTTTCGTTTAAGAACCTAATAGTGCATAAGAGCACCATAGAGGTTTGAGTATCTAAACCTATTCATTCCTTAAACATTCGTGTGCCCATTCGCATATAATTCAAAATTATTTTTGATAATAAGAATGTTCTGAGCGAAAGTAGAGAAGACAAACCTATTCCTAAACACTTACCCAGAGTGATGAGTGCAAACACTGTAAGGATTCATACACGAGCATTCAGGCGGATAACGAATCCTTTGACAAAAGATGCTCTAAACCGGGATGAGATCGAGCATTTCTTCTCTACCCCAAACACAGAACATCAACCATTACTAACCCCTTTCGAGCCAAAGTTGAAGTTTTTTCGTACACACTACACCCAACAAGTCTAAGGACCGCCTCATATTGAGGTTAAAAAGGAGATCCTGTAGCTAGAAACCGGAAGCAACGGATCGTAGAGGCTACACTTCCTTAAGATGCAAGCAAAGAGGCATCATCGACAGTTGAGCCCACCAGTTGAATCGCTCCTAAGGACCGAACTTCTCAAAGAGCTTCTCAAAAGACACAAATTCCAAGGAAAATTATCAGAAAACAAAACGGAGCAAATCTCCGTAATTCAACAAAGAAAAGAAATAATCAGCGCAAAAGACCAAAGTCTTTAAAAGAAAGCGCAAAATGAAAACTAGAAGAGCAAAAAATAAAGTACCAGGGCCGATATTGCTGGTCGCAAAAGCAAAGGTGCTACTCTTTCAAACAAGTCAAAGACAAGCCTTCCCCAAAGTGGATTGTACACACCTACCGATTATTCATCTCCAACAAAACACGTCAACTGGTAAGCTGTCTGAAAGATGGAGAATTTGCTTGAACGGTGGAACCTCTATGATCCAGTAACTTCCGATGAGGTCCTTAAACTCTTTCTTTCAAACAACTGATTTAAGCTTTCAATTTAAAGGCCTTATGCCAAAGCCACATTATAACTCGAATAAAGACTCCTTTGACCGATACACAAGCATCCAAGTCAAAATAGTTCCGAAATCCAACTGAAATGACTTTCAGAAATGAGAGTAAAACACGAGAAAAGTCAGAAAACCTTATCTGCTCTCACTTAGAAACATGCTTTTAAAGAGAAAACAGAACGAAGCGTAATGTGCATGTACATTTAGCTATTTTTGTTTTCGTATTGACTAATAATTTCTTTAATGAGATTGAGGGTACATGTTGACCAAGAATAATTTGAGGTATTAACGATATCCTTGCGAAAGAATCTTTCCAGATTCCCTCCCAAGGAGAGGCAAACTGTAATACCTCAAATTAATATGCGGGCCGTAAAAATTATTTTCAGCCCAAGCCCGAGCTCATTCATGGCCCAAGCCCATCCCTTATTCTTTTAGCCCAAGCCCATCCCATCATTTTGTTATTTTATTTATTTATTTATTACAATCAGTCCCTTGCCCGATAAAAAAATCTTACAACAGATTACAATTTCCCCAAAAGAAATGACAACACCTCTTCTTCAACTTCTGACGTGCCCCCACACCTGGCCAAGAAATTTCGGCAAATTCAGATGATCATTTGCAATGAAGATATCCTGACAACCTCTATGGTAGACTGAAGAAGGAGAATTGTTCTGTCCCATCACCCTTCAAGCTTCCTAATCAAATTAATTGAATCTCAAGAAGATCAATTCGATTTCAACGAAATTGGTTTTCAACGGAAGGAATAGCCTAAGTAGAAGGGAGGACTAACCGGGTAATTGGAGGATCCTCTGGAAAGGGGATAAAAGAGGAGGAACTTCGTTGGGGGGAGGCAGGAGTTCAATTAAAAAAAAAACTTCTGGGCAGAAAACCTCTCCAGAGAGCCAACTTCTCACCTTCGAAAAAATTCACCAGTTCCCCTTTTCAGCCTCCATATCCCGTCAGCCACCTCCATCACCGTGATCCTCCAACATCCTCGACCAAGGTAAGAGGAAGCTGATGTCAAAAAGAACTCCTCGACGGCCAACCTAAACAAGCAGAATGCTCAACGGAAATAGCAGAGAATACTATACCTTTGGTGGCAGCAAACTTCAGACTCCCGGGATATGACGACACCGACACTGATCCTCAGCGACAACTCTAGCTCCATCAACCACTGCCTTCGACAACGGGCGTCCACTCCTTCTCTAGATGACTCAGCCAATCTCAACCGTCCGCTGTTGATGGAAGACAGCTGCCAGGTTTCTCGCGGACGCACATCGGCGTTGCGAGGAGCTTTCTTGTTAAGTTTGATCTATTGTTTTCCATGTGCAGGTATGTGCTCCGAAGACATTTACTTGCCAACTCAACAGCAGCAACCACGGATTCTCCAGATGCACCAGCAGAATCCCCAAGTTGGCTTTGCCTCCGCGAGCTCACTTTTTTCCTCGACATGATGCAAAGGTCGTCTTCAAGTCCAGCGGCGACCCACGGTTCCCCAACTTCGTGCGTCAGCTCAGCACCAAGGCCCGCAGACCTCGACTTCTCTTCCCCGCTGCTGCTGCTGCCCCCAGACGTTATTCCACCGACTTCGGCCGTCATTTAGTTAGCCTCACCCGGCACAACAACACCTCCATGCTGATTCCCCATCACGCACCGTCGATCCCTGGCGCTCCTCATCCGACGTGACGGTTCTTCAGACCCAGCAATCCCAAGTCTAACCTCGGAACCGGAACTGACAGTGGAGGCCAGCCTCCTACAGACGCTCGCAGAATCGACACCACCTAACTCGTCAACGGCGATGCTTCCCGCTTTCAGATTTGGCCGCGGCTGTCCTGACCCCACTACCTGACCAGCGACCTCCTTCCCACTCACGTCCCGATTTTGACGACGGTGGCGTCCTCCTCTCGACGTCTTCAACATGGTGACGATCAACCCTGGCCCCCTCCAGACGCCCTCAAGGTCTGCAGAGGCGACCCACCTCCTAGACGCCCCCAAGGTCTGCAGAGGAGACACACCTCCGTCCCGGCATCCTCCAACCCGGCGAATCACAGAGCAGCGGCCATCTTCTCATCGCCAAGCTCTCTCCGGCGTAATCAGCTCAGTCCCCATCTCAGTCATCTTCTCCCGGAGTTTCCTCCCCAGCCAGACCCGCTCCACGACCTCCACAGACGCGGCTACAGCCCTTCCTCTCTCCGGCGCTCCCCAACAACGGCAGCCCATTTCCTAGTTTCCCAGCCCGGTGACCGGCGACGAGCGGGCAATCCTTGTTCCCGACGTGTCCCGACGCTTCCCGACAGCACAGCAGCGAGATCCTCCAGATCTGGTCTTGGTGGCGGTGACTCATCCCAACATTGCAGCAATAGACTTCCCCACGTCCCTCCGACGAGCCCGGAGCAGCCCACCTTCCGGATCTGGCCACCCACGACGGAGCTCCACCTCTCCAACGCTTTCAAGACCGGCGACCAGTCCCTCAGCAACCCATGCCCGCAGATCGGGTCCGGGGTCGGCGCCCAGCTCCTCCTATCCTCTCCCCAGTCCAGATCCGGTGACTCCCACCTCGAATCACCTCAGATCTGGCCATCCTTGACCGTCTCGGCCTCCTGACCCCCACAGTTTCGGCTTCGGCGCCCTCCAAAGCCGGCCCAGCGACCCATGTCCTTCCCCGGTAAACCCCGGTGCCATCCCAAGCCTGGGCGTTGAAGACGTCGCGCGCGCCTCGACCAACCTACCAGCACCACTGTTCTTCTCCCGGATGAGCCCCATCGTCAGAATCTTCCTTGAGTGGATGGATGCTCTCTTTCAGCATAGCCTCTGGTTGCTGTTGCCAAAAGCGAAATCAAGTCGTTGTCTCTGTTTCACCTGGGAAGAATTATACGAAGGAATCGGTCAAGTTGCAGAAAGGGGGACACGTGACACCTGACAGGATTCCCAGGTAAAAATCCCTTTGCACGTTTAATATTATTTTTATCCTGCCTAAATAAATTTATGTCTGATTTGCAACTTTCATTTTTACTGTAGTTCATTTTAGCCTTTCTAAAAGTTATTATTGGACATTTAAATTCTCAATAATAGTCAGAACATTTATTTAGGATTTTAGTCAAAAGTGACTCAAAACAATAATAGGTTTGTCCTTTTGTGTTCTTTATTTGTCGAAATTTTAAAATCTCCGTAGGGTTTGTATAATTTTATTCTCGTTTTCTTACATGAAATTAATATGTTATGAATATTACTAACATCCATCTCCTTTTGTTTTGCATGTAAAACACGGTGAGACCCTCCGATACTTTCAAGGATTTACATCAAGGGAAAGTTTTCAATCAAAACGGTAAGGCATGTCTTACTAATTCAATTCGATTGAATTTCGTTCAAATTTAATCGATATTAATGGCATTATTATTGGCCGATTGAATTTCATTCAAATTTAATCGATATTAATGGCATTATTATTGGCATATGTTTTTTTATCGGGCTCAGGCTCCGGCTAGATTATCCGAGCCCGATCAAGCTCGGGCTCGGACTCAGGTCGATACAATTTTACCCGGGCCCAAGCTCGGCTAACGGGTGTCCGAGTCCGGCCCGGCTCATTAACACCCTTATGCAGAACCAACCTTGCGAAGCCCCCGAACCCGCAACGCGGCGATTGTTGATGAGTTATTCGGCGAGCAATAACAGGTTAGCGCTTCGAGACAAGGCTCGAGGCTAGGATTGCCTCTAAGCAAGAAGAGGAGGCTCGTCGCATGGAGAAGTTAGAAGAGCGCCTGAACGCCATTCAGGGATACCGGGCTCACAACTGGGAGTATGCCTACTACCAGATCCCTCATATACAAGTCCCGCCAACGTTTAAAATGCCCAAATTTGAGAAGTTCCGTGGGAACGGCTGTCCGGAGCTACATCTGAAGCACTTCTGCCACAAGATGGCACTGTACCCGGTATATGATAAATTTCGCATCGCCATGTTTCAAGAAAGCTTGGTGGAATCAGCGTTGCACTAGTACTGCACCAAAGATGTCAGTCAGTACGCGACAGTCAAGGACTTGGCCATCGACTTCCTCAATTACTATAATTTCAATGTAGAGATGGCACCGACAATATCAGACTTGCCGAAACTGAAGAGGTACCGCACTGAGGATACCAAACAGTTCGCCTATTAGTTTAGACATATGGCGCCTCAAATTAAACCTGCACTCACGGAAAAGGAACTCATCGACGAATTCCTCCAGTTGTTACCGTGCGAGTTCCTGCCCTACATGATCGGGCAGACGCTCTTTACCTTCGCCCAGGCTGTCATCAACGTCGACAAACTCGATGGGGGTAAATCGAGAGGGGCTAATTCCTTCCCCTTCTGCAAAACTAGCTGTAAAGCCCAAGCCCAAAGAGTTCATCGCATCTGCCAAACACAGCAGGCAATCAATGAGGGCGACTCCACCTCCGACCTCGTATGCACCAAGGACGTACGTTGCAGCTGCCCTTTGTCCCCCGGCCCCTGCAACCAATTGTTTCAGATCCCCGGTTAACATTGCAGGACAACAGCAGCCAAGGCCTGCACAGACCGAGCATCCCCGACGTAGACTGGAAGACTTGACTGCAACACCAAACCCACTGGATGCCATGTTTGTTTGGTTGAGGGACATGGGCTTTATCAAGCCCGTAGAAGCCAAAGCGACAAATCCTTCATCTTTTGGATATAACTCTAAGGCGGTATGCCAATACCACTCAGGAGCACTGAGGCATGACACCAAGGATTGATGTCATCTTCGAAGCCCAAGGTGCCCTCAAATGAACAAATCCGCAGGTTATTTATACGGTGAAGGGGAGTGATCATGACATAGTTGAACAACTTCGGAAACAACCCCTCCCAGATCTCCTTATTCGACCTTATCCATTCTTCTGACAAGCATAGAGAGATGTTGAAGAAATTTTTAGCCGAGGTGCATGTGCCAGAGCAGGTCGAAGTCACCGCGTTGGATGCATATATGAGTAGTATATTAGCAAGCAACGTAATCACTTTCTCAGATGATGACCTACCAGAACAGGGGCCGGATCATAACAACGCTCTCTTCATCACGCTCAAGTGTCGTGATACCGCCATCTCCAAAGTCCTCATCGAAGGCGGTTCGGGGGTTAACATCATTCCATTGGCTATAGCTCACAAACTCTGTATCAACATGGATAAGCTTCCACAATCTAGCTTGATTATTCGGGCTTTCGATGGTGCGAAGCGTCAGGCTCATGGAGAAGTCATGTTGGAGATTAAAATTAGACCAACCCTTTTCTCTACCCAGTTCCAAATTCTCGAGACTGTGGGGTCCTTCAACATGCTGCTGGGATGCCTGTGGATTCATCAGGCCGGAGCAGTTCCATCAACGCTTCACTGGATGGTCAGGTTCTCCTCAGATGGCAAGCTTATCACAGTCAGGGGAGAATACTCGATGGACCTTTGCCACGAGATCGACATGCCCTACGTTGGAGAGGCAACTGAAGAACCGTCAACAACCCAAACACTAGAGATGGTGAACATGGTCAGACGTGACTATAAGTCAGATCCTTTGATGACAGGGGGCAACATCAGCGCTGCAAAGGAGTTCCTTAGAGTTAGAGGACAAGGAATTATCTATCCGATCAGCATTTCGCTCCAGCAGGGACTAGCGGGCTCGGATTCATAGGTAAGGTGTGACGGAAACAGGAGGGGCGCACCGGTAGTAAATTGTTCGTCCGTTTCGTCCGTTCATCTGCTGCGATAATGGAAGGTGAAATCCTCTCTGAGATGTTAGAAGATGTTAAAATTCAGAATGATTAAGTAGAGGAGGAAATCAATAGCGGAAGGAGAACTATTGAACATGTCATTGTTATCCGAGTGAATGAAGGGCACGGTCACGGGCACCGACCTCGCATGCGGGCTCATTTCGTACCTCTCAATGTCGCTATTCCCCTGAACTAAATGCCGGTGTACATTCGGCAAGCCGGGGCACTACATTTTCAAGTTCCAGTGGTGCCAATGCCGCCCAGGACGCATTCGAGGACCGAAGTATCGCACAGGCACTGCATTAGAAGACTGAGGCATAAGAGCCAGAAGAAGAAGTTTATATGATGGAAGCGTCGAACCTGACCGAGCCAGACATGCCTCTCGACGGGTGAAACCTTCCATCTTTACCTTTCTGCGCTTAGATAAGTAGAGTTTAGAATAACTTACCTTGCTACATTCTGGTCGCGGACTAGCAAGGATATCTATATGTAACGTGACCCTAGGTAGTGTAGAGGCGTTCGTGGGATCGGGCCGCTGATGATCAGGGCGAATATGAGGAAACGACGAGGGTCTCGCTGAGTCCTGATCCCACGGCGCTTCTTTTTTGTCCAAAGCGCATGACTTGCTATAGGCTGTTGGGAGAAATAATATCTTAGTTTTAAACAATTCATTTGAATATATCACTCTAATTTCTTCTCCTTTTTAGGAACGACGCTTCGAGTATACCCGGGAAAACTTTTGAACAAAATGAAGAAGCAGTAGATGATCCAAAATCCATAGAAGGGTATTATGGTTTGGAACAAGGTCTTCAACGACATGAAGAACCAAAGGACATTACGCTACAAAAACTGGTTTCAATTAACATCAGAACTGAAGATGACCCCAAGGAGTTGTTCATCGGTGCAGATTTATCAATGGATGAAGCCAAGGACATCGTCAACTTGCTCAGGGAATTCTCTGACGTCTTTGCTTTGTCATACACATATATACCAGGATTGGATTAAGAGATTGTGGAACACAAAATCCCTACAGACCCGCCAATTCATCCTACAAAGCAGAGGCAACGTCGGTACAAACCCGAACTAGCCCTTTCCATCAAGGAGGAAGTATATAAGCTGCTGAAGGTCAATTTTATCGAAGTCTCTACCTATCCACAATGGGTCGCCAACATAGTCCTTGTTATCAAGAAGAATGGGAAGGTCCGAGTCTGCGTCGACTATCACGACCTCAACAAAGCAAGTTCCAAGGACGACTTTCCACTCCCACACATCGACTTACTGGTGGACAACACCGCCGGATTCAATAAATTCTCTTTCATGGATGGATTCTCCGATTACAATCATATTCGCATGGCTGAAGAAGACAAAGAGAAGACAACCTTCATGACACCCTGGGACACATTCTGTTATCGGGTCATGCCCTTTGGACTCAAGAATGCCGGGGCAACCTATCAACGTTCTATGGTGATCTTGTTTCACGACCTGCTGCATCGCGAGATTGAAGTCTACGTCGACGACATGATCGCCAAGTCCAAAGAAGATGAGAACCACACTATCATTCTCCGAAAACTATTCGAACGGCTCCGCAAATACAAGCTGTACCTCAACCCCGCCAAATGCGTATTTGGGGCAACCTCAGGCAAAAACCTCGGTTTCGTTGTCAATAACAAAGGCATTGAGATCGATCCGGACAAAATCAAAGCAATTCGTGATCTCTCAGCTCCAAGGTCAGTCAAAGAGATCCGCGGCTTCATGGGCTGCGTTAACTACATCGGAAGGGTCATTTCTAACCTAGCCGATACATGCAAACCTCTGTTCAAGAAACTAAGAAATGATGTCAAATTTGAGTGGGATGATGATTGTAAAGTCGCATTTGAGCAAATCAAGACATATTTGACGAAACCGCCGGTTCTTATCCCGCCAAGGTCGGGGCATCCGCTCACGCTCTATCTCACGGTTAGAGAAGAATCATTTGGAGCCATGCTTCCCCAACAGTTACCAGGCGCCAAGGATCACGCGATCTACTACCTCAGCAAGAAGTTCACAGATTGCGAGTCTCGATACACAACTTCCGAACGTACCTGTTGTGCACTCATTTGGTCCCTCCATCGACTCTGAAAGTTTACTCTACAGTCAGAGAATGATCCACTCAAGTACCTCTTCGACAAGCCAACACTGATGGGAAGAGTCTCTAAGTGGCAATTACAGCTAGCTGAATTTGACATCCGATTTCATTCCACTAAGTCAGCCAAAGGGAGAACGATCGCTGATCACATCGCTGAATATCCTGGAACGGATGATTCACATTTGGAAATCGGATTACCAGACGAAAATATCTTACTCATGGAACAAGAACGAAGATGGAGGATGTACTTTGATGGTGCAGTCAATTCCTCAGGATCAGGAATTGTTGTAATCTGCCCAGATGGACAGTATTACCCGACAGCTGCCAAAGTCACTTTTCCTTGTACAAACAACAACGCCGAGTATGAAGCATGCATCCTTGGCCTACTTCGCAAACTCGACATGCGAGTTAAGCTTCTTGACGTTCAAGGAGATTCGTCGCTCATTTTCTCCCAAACAAATGGAGCATGGTGCACTCGAGATCCAAAGCTTATCCCATATCGGGATTATCTACAAACTCTAGTTCGATAGTTCACCGACATAGAGCTCAACTATCTCCCACGAACTGATAACCGATTTGGTGATGTGCTTGCCACACTCGCATCAATGATTCCGTTGGTTGGAGAAATGGACATTGAGCCTCTTCGCATCAACATTGCTGATGACCCAAGTTGCATGCACATTGAGCAGAGTCAACCTGAAGGCTCTCCACCTTGGTTGCAAATATCCGGCGAATTTTCCCAAAGTAGCACAGGGGAAGAAAGCAAGTTCATTCGAAGGATTACAAGAGGCTACTTTCTTGATGGTGATACCTTATACAAGAATTCCTTCACGACAACCCTCATGCGATACGTCACCGAACAGGAAGCTCATGCCTTTATTATTGAAATACATGAAGGTGTTTGCGGACCACACATGAATGGATACGCACGCTCTCGCCCAGAAAATAATGCATCAGGGCTATTATTGGCTCACAATGGAAGCTGATTGCATCAAATATGTCAAACCATGTCACAAGTATCAGATTTACAGCGACAAAGTACATGTACCTCCAACAAGACTCTACCCATTATTTGAACCATGGCCATTCTCAATGTGGGGGATGGATGTGATCGGGCCCATCAATCCCAAAGCGTCCAACGGACACTGATTCCTATTGGTCACAATCGATTACTTCACCAAGTGGATTGAAGCACAATCCTTCAAAGAAGTCACAGCAAACAACGTCGTACGTTTCATGAGGGCAAACATTATTGCCAGATATGGGGTTCCAGAACTGCTAGTCACCGATAATGGTTCAAACTTCAACAGCAAAATAATGTAATCCCTTTGTGTGGAATTTCGAATCAAACATCTCAATTCTTCACCGAACCGTCCACAAATGAATGGTGCTGTCGAAGCCGCCAACAAAAACATGAAAAAGATTCTTCAAAAGACGGCAATCACATATCGCGATTGGCACGATAAGCTCCCTTTCGCATTACTCGCCTATCGAACAACGATGCGCACTTTGACCGGGGCAACTCCCTTCGAACTCGTCTATGGCACTCAAGCAGTCATTCCAGCAGAAGTCAAATTACCAACTCTCAGGATCTCGTCCCAAAGCAACATGTCCGAAGAAGAGAAGGCCGACCATCAACTAGCCCACCTCAACTTCATCGATGAGAAACGACTTGCCGCAGCTCATCATATGCAATGCTATCAACAACGCATGTCTAGAGCATTCAACAAAAAGGTCAAGCCAGTGAGATACAAACCAGGCAACCATGTCCATAAGAGGATCCTACCGAACGTCAAAGATCCAAGGGGAAAATTTGCTTCGAATTACGAAGGGCCATTCATCGTCAAACATGCCTTCTCATGTGGAGCAACCATCCTAACAAAGATGGACGGAGGAGACTTGCCACAAGCATTTAACGCAGATACCCTTCGACGATATTACACCTAAAAGGTGTCAAAGCTAGAACTTCGAAGTGATCTACGTCAGCAAAATTCCTCTATATCCCCAAGGAGTCGATTGGAGCAAGAACGCTGATAACTCAATGAAAAGGGAGAATTATAAATCAATGCTCTCGTTATCAAAAGCTAAACGAAGTTACATGAGCTTATTTCGTTTACGTCCATTGTCTCGTGGGCAGGTACAAGAGTTCCTCACACGTATGGTGCAAAACTCCTCTGACAAAGGCGAGGGTCATAGGGCGATAAACCTTCAAGCCAAAGTCTTTTTGCAATTTCGCCAATCCTTTGATTCCATCGGACAAAGACGCACTGACGAAACAATCACAAAAAGGGAAGTACCCTAACACTACTTTAACTTTCTTATAAACAAAATTACATGAAGCACATTTCGTTTCTACTCTAAAAAGAATCAAGCCGTACAAATACACTTGTTTCCTTGTCATCTGTTTGATAGGTACATGAGCAACCCTATACAACGGATACAAAGCCAGAGTAGTCATTTCATGAAACCTTCGATTCCTAAGGACGAAGACGCACTGATGAAACAATCATACAAAAGAGAAGTACCAAGAACTCTACTTCACCTTTCATACAAATGAAGTTGCATGAACAAACTTCATTCTTACTCTACAAAAACAAGTCTCATGAATTCACTTGTTTCCCGCCATCTGTTTCATAGGTACATGAGCATCCTTACATAACAGACCCAAGGTAAGAGTAATCTTCGTCAATCCTACGATTCCATCAGACGAAGATGCAGTGACGAAGCACATAGAAAAGGAAAGTACCAAAACTCTACTTCACCTTTCATATACATGAAGTTACATGAGCAAACTTCTAAAGAAACAAGTTACATAAGCTCACTTGTTGATTGTCCTTTGTCTTGTGTAGTTACATGAGCATCCTACGTTACAGACAAAGGCGCTGGCGGTTAGGTGGTAATTTCGAACCAAAGCTTCGAGATTACCTTTGTCGTCAGCAAAGATGACCGTGCAGAAAGGGAGTATCACCTACACCGTTTTCTAACAAAATTTCTTATCATTCCTCAAATGGAGTCATAACTCCATTCCCTAGCTAGAGTTATGCCTCAATTTCCCCAAGCTGGAGTTAGTTACATACACCACATTCCACATCAAGAGTTGAATATACAAGCATATTCTTTCGAAACTACCAACGAGATGAACATATCCATCTCATCTCCCCCAGCAGATACCTTATTATTATCTCCCTGAGCGAAAGTCGAAGTACAGAAGTATACAGAAACTTCAACTTTGGCTCAAAAGGGGTTAGCAATGGTTGATGTGTAGTGCTTGGGGCAGAGTAGAAATGTTCGGTCTCATCTTAGTTTGAGCATCTTTTGTCAAAAGATTCGTTATCCGCCGGTATGTTTGTGTGTGAACCCTCATAGTGTTTGCGCTCATCACTCTGGGGTAGGTGTTTAGGAGTGGGTTTGCCTTCTCCGTTCTCGCCCAGAAGAATTCTTATTGTCGAAAATCTCTTAAGAAGTGAATAGGTTTATGTACGTAAACCTCTTTGGAGACGGCGTACTAAGGTGGTGTTCTTGTGTGTTCCATGGGGAAGTGTTTGCACTTTTATGCCCTAGTCATATTCTTTGAAATTAGACTCGAAACGGCTTCCACTCGACCATCCACATCGTTGTCTAGGAGTTTGTAAAGTACTGTGCGGATATTCATGTGTCTACACAGTTGACAACGGACTCCGCTTTCTTTTCTGATAATCTTTTTGGAGATGCTTTGGACTCCTTGGGAATTTGTATTTCTTATAGTATTGCTTGAAGAATTCCATCTTTAGGGATGACTCAATTAGCAGGCTTGACCGTTGATTGTGCCTCTTCGCTTGAACCTTGAGGAAGTGTTGCCTCTACAGTCCGTTGGTTCCAGTTTCTAACTACAGGATCTCCTTTAACCTCAATGTGAGGCGGTCCTTAGATTTTGGATCCTAAACCTGGCAACCAGAGGGAGAAAAAATCACATTTAATCCTTGTTCACAGAGTTGACCAACAGAGATCAAGTTTAGAGTAAGATTAGGAACAAGATATGTGAAGCATGTTAAAATTGCTTCTGAGCGAGATAAAAGAAGGGCTTCTGACTTCTGTCATACTTCACTCTCATTTCTGAAACCATCTCAGTTGGATTTTAGAATTCCCTTGGCTTGGATGCTCATGTAAAGAGCAAAGGTGCTATCTTTCGAACAAGTCAAAGACAAAACATTCCGCAAAATGGATTATCAACACCTATCGGTAAGGAAACTGTTCATCCCCAACAGAACACCTCAATTGGCGAGCTGTTCGAAAATGAAGGGTTCGTTTGAACGGTGAAGCCTCTGCGGTTCAATAGCTTCCGATGAGGTCTTTAGAGTCACAGAGTGGGCAGGCTATTTGAACTAAATTCCTTGTGTATCCCTCCTAACCTTGTTTCAGCCGCTGTTGTTGATTCTAGTATCTACCAATGGCATCTTCGTCTCGGTCATGCTTCTGCCAGCAAACTTCAACCTTTAATTTCTTGTGGCTTATTGGGTCGTATGAAATTTGTGCCATTTCATTGTATTGATTGTCAACGGGGCGAACGATCATCTTCGTCATTTCCTACTAGCCATCATGTTTCTTCAAATCCTTTTGAATTGATTCACTTTGACATTTGTGGTCCCTCTCCTATTCCTTCGGTGAATGGTGTAATACCCCAAATTGTTAATGGGCTAAAACTATTACAAAAGAAAAAAAATTAAAACGGCCCGATCTAACAAGACCTTAAAAATTAAAAGGTTTAGGCCCATTACGAGTCCAACTTCATTGGCCCATCTTTTGATCCGTTTGATTTCGACCGTTGGATTCAATCTGCAAGGTTGAAATTCGACCGTAAGATAAGAACCCCATAAGACAAAACGAAGGATAAGAAGGAATAAAAAAAATGGCCACAGGACGCACACAACCCTGGCAATTGTCCTCAAAAGGATTGTCTACTAACGGTTTGCTTGGGGAATGGGAGTAGTACTATAACCCCATGATTTAATCCTACGGAAGAGGGTTTTTGTTTGGAAAAGGGGCAAGGGCGGTGGAGTAACGACGGCCACCCTCTGATGATTTCTCCTTACCCATTAAAAAAGATAAAAAAATAATAAATAATAAAAAGACAGCCCCGAACGCTTGGAAGGGGGGGAAGAAATTTTTTAGAGGCTAAAAAAAAGAACACCATTTTCTCCCCGACGACAGTCCCTCCTCTTCCATTGAACGCCTTCACAGACCACTCCTCGAGTTTCCCTTCTTCTGGTCTCGCAAACCTTCATTTTCGGTTTTTCTGGACGAACCCCAAGGTAGGTTCAAATCCACCAACGGAATCCCCCTCGAACCAACTCAAACCCAACATCCAGCGGCAACCGTGGAGGGCGACGGCATCAACGACCAGTTCAGCTTCAACTTACCTTGGCGACGACGACAACTAAGACCACCTCCGGCGTTTACTGCGGAGCCTTCACACCTGAACTTTCAGCCGTCTTGACGTTCCAGACAGTCGCGGCAAACGCAAGGAAATGGCGGCAGCCCTGTTGAAACCCCAACGTGCTCCCATTTTCCATCCCCGACAGCCGTTTTCGGGATAACTCATGTCCAGCCACTCCTAGAGAACAAGGAGCAACTAGCAACCACCTCCCGCAGCCTTAGGCTTCGTGGGAGACCTCCTTTATCATTGACGTGTTCTTTTACTTATGCAGAAAAAGACGGTCGACTACGACAAGCGGCTGCGCCACTTCCTCGATGAGTTCGCCCAGGTCCTCATTGTTGCCGCCAACAACGTTGTTTCCAACCAGCTCCGGAACATCTGCAGGGGGGAGGCTCGGAAAACTCCATCGTCCCCCTGGGCAAGGATACCATGATGAAGCACTCCATCAACATTCCTTGAAATCAACATCGATTGGGCTTTATCCTTGGGAGCACCCCCCACCCTCACGGTAATCATCATCCTTTACCTCTTTTTACTTAGTTCAGGTCTTGTTAAGCACATCTCAGATCTGTCTAATCCATTTCGAACCTTGTTTTTGACATGGAAACGCACGTGAAACGCCATCTGACCCCGACTTCGTTTATTGCTCCATGAGACGTCATATGTGTTCCCATCGCGAACACCTAGAGGACTCCCGACGCGCACACGAGTCTCCCATCTCGAGCGTGCATGCTTGGGAGATGTGGGGTAGGCTTTAATCTCCCATCTCGAGCGCTTACCTCCACAAACATCTTCGAAAGCCATGTCGATTAGGCTTCATCCTCGAAATCTCGAACAAACATCGGGATGTCATAACCGGAGCTAGCGAACTCGAAATCACACGAAATCAAGTCCATCCTCTTCTTTTCTCTTCTGCGTTTGTGTCAATAGCTACCGTGATTGTATTGTGCAATGTGCTGCTCGAGTTACCTATGATTTTTGGGACATACGCATGTTGGAATATGAACGTGCGTTGCTGCTGTGTGTACTTGAGACTTTTGGTCGTAATTCTTTGCTCAGTGCGTGGATTGGGTTTTTTCTTGGCTCTATAGCTTCTTCCTTTCTTAATGGAGAACAACTTCTCCATTGAAAAGTTTCCAAACAAACGCATTTTATTGGTATTTTTCCTCTTTAAACACCGGAGAATGAAGCTACCCTGTTCCGTGTATCCGCGGAGCGCGCAGTTGCATACTATCAAGCATATTTTCGTCTGTATAACCCGGATTCGTTTGAATCCACTTGGAGTCATTCCCATTTTACCCCGGCTATAACTTTCGTGTTTTAAGTTTCTTCATTTAATATTTTCTTGGCCGAGTTTCGTCTGTTTGAAAAAACAGCTGGATTCTGTGCAAGAGTGGGATAGCTGTTTCGGTTTTTCGAACACAACTCAAACATCAGAGCTCCGTTCAATCAGAAATTAATTGGAACGGATGCCTATTTGAATTCTCTAAAACTTTTGTGTTATGCACTTTTTAATCAATATTAACCTTGGTTTTGATGATGAGTTTGAGAAGCTATGTTATAAAATCATAGCATTGTGTTGTTGTAACACTTCGCTTGTCTTTGATGATGAGCTTGAGGAATGTGATCATGCGTCACAGTAAGGTGTCGCTGTAATACCGCGTCTATTCATTTGTAAAAGTGGAAATAATTATTTTTCCAGAATAATTTATTGACATTAATTCATATTTTGGATTATCCAGGTTAATTTAATGTTCAGTCATTATCTGAATGTTCTAAATATTCTAATATAATTTAGAATATATTTTACCATAATTATGGTTATAAAGCCTTTAATTATGGAAGTTAATCAAAATCCTTTTGATTAATTTCATTCATAAGAGGAAAGCTTATCTTTAGTAATTTGCTTGAACAAAGTGTTGCTGAGCCACAACTTACGTGAGCAGTATCTTGCTATCTGACAGTACGCTGTTACTGTAATGATACACTTACTTAATGATACATGGAAAGAAATATTTTCTAATTACACTATATTTTGATTTTATTAGAATATATGTCTGAATGTCTAAATACGTTGAATATGATTTAAATATCATCAATTAATATATTTAGGCAACTCAATATTATGGGATTAGCTTTCCAAGTTTATATTTGGAAACAAAATATTTTGTTCTGATTGTCTGCAGAAAAGCTACGCTATACAAAGTTAAAATATCAAATCAAATTATTTTGATTATAATTTAACTTTATAAATCAATCTGATAAGATTATTATCTTATAAGATTTGGAAACAATTATTTTGTTTGTGGATAAAATAATTTATGAGAGGCAAGTTACTGTTGGGGACTTAACTTCTATGGTATAGCGACCGTTGAGCAGACCGTTGCTCAGAATCTGTCCACAACTTTTGGAAACAAATCACGAAGATTGTCCTAACGTATCTGGACATCTTCTACGTCTCCTTCTCTATTAAAATCAGACTACGACATTATACAAACGTGCCTTTGTGCGTCTGAATGGTTGTCCAAAGCCTGAGTGATTTGAGTGAAGCTTTGAGGATCGGCGGAGAGCGGAAGGTGCTAAGTGTCTCCTGGTTCTTATCTCTTGCAAGCTTCGTGTGAGAGTGTCAACGGCTGAGGTCAAACCTTGATCGTCGTGAGAGGGACTAGGTGTCCTCGGTGCATTCAACGAGCGACTGGCGAATCGTCTGAGGGAAGCTAAGTGAATACCTGTTCTGAATTCAGTAACCAGTTGATAACCCATCGGTAAGAAGCCGTTCTTCTCGTGTCTCTTCGCAGTGTCGTATCTTATTTGTTGGGATACCGAACGCCTAGTACAAGGGCTTTTGGCACCCATTATATTATATAGTGGAATCACCTCGTTGGTGGAAAGTGGACGTAGGTCGAGTAAGGCCAAACCACTATAAACTATTGTGTCCCTTACGATCGCGCAAACACTCATATGAAAACCTACTCGAACAAATCGTAACGGTTACAGCGAAGCAAATCTCATTCTGAGAAACGCTCTGCTGTGATACAGTATGCTTCCGCCTACACTGAGAAAGGGCAAAAAAGTTACAAACACTAATTCCCCCCTCTTAGTGTTCCTGAACGATCCAACAATTGGTATCAGAGCGGGTTTGCTGAAAAAATTTCTGTGTTATTGCTAGTACATAACTCTGTTGTTGTACCTAAAGGTCAAAACTGCGTGTTGCTGAAAATTCTACATCTAGCATAGTAAGGTGCTGCAGAGTGATTAAATCTCTAAACTGAGCAAAATGTCGATGCTCTTAATTGATGGTCATTCGACCGAACGTCCCCCGCTCCTTGTAGGACAACACTTCTCACATTAAAAAATGAGAATGGAGTAGTTCATAGGAGCAAAAGAAGCCGATTGCCGGCAAATTACAATGGAAGGAGATCTCATAGTTCCTCCATCCAATCCCAGCGACTCGCGTCATCAATTTGAAAGAAAGAGAATTATCTCGCTCAACACTAAAGCAAGGCACTACTTAGTGTGCGCTCTTGCTTGAAATGAATTTAATCGTGTCTCCACTTGTAAGATGGCGAAAGAAATGTGGAACAGAACAAGTCAAGAAATCCAAAGTGAATGCATTAGTAATTTAATACGAAGCATTCAAGATGAAAAAGGATGAGTTAATAAATCAAATGTTTGATAGACTCACCGAAATCACAAACGCCATGGAATCTCTTAGCAAAACAATCTCAAATACTGTGTTAGTCAGAAAAATACTTCATTCATTGCCTAAATCTTGGGAAGCCAAGAAGACAATGATTTAAGAAGCTAAAGACTTGACAAGCTTAAGTCTTCAACAGCTGCTTGGTTCTCTTGCAGCTTACAAAAATGAGAAGAAGTTCGCTGAAGAAAAGAAATCCAATGTTGTTGCATTTAAAGGGAGTGTTGAATCCTCCGATGAATCTGAGGATGAATCTTCATCTGATTCAGATGATGAAATCTCCTTAATGACATAGAATTTCAGAAAGTATCTCCACAAAAATCAGTTCAAGGGAAAGCGGGATGCTAAAAAGAAAAATTCAAAACCATACCAAAGTAAAGGTGGTGTACGCTCTGAGTGCAATAAACCTGGTCATATGCAACCAGATTGCTCACTCTTAAGTGAAAAGGACAAACGTTCCAAATATAGGAAAAATGCCATGTTGGCTTCATGGATTGATAGTGATGAAGAATCAGATCAGGATAACGTAACAGCAAATCTCTGCGATATGGCGCAGACTGATGCTGCAACTGAGAAGGCATATGCTTTCTCTCCCTCTGATCTATCCACCGATGATATTGAGAATCTTTTCTCAGAACTCTATGACAAACTTGAGTCATTGACCGCAAATAATAAAGCTCTCAAGAAATAGAATAAACTCTTGAGTGTTGAGAACGCTTCTCTTAAGGAAGAGTTATCAACAAAGGCTAAGAAAGCGGAAAAGCAACTTTCTCAATCTAAGTCAAAGATTGAGGAATTGTAACAGCAACTCAGTGTTGTACACAACAAAGCTGATCTATGCTTGCATGAGATGCATGATTCTGGAAATGAGAAACGTTCACATCATGGGAAATATATTCCTCCTCATGTTAGGAATGGTGATTCTCATTATTTTATTCAAAAGCTACCTAGGCTTTGCTATTATTGTAGAAAGTCGGATCACTTTATTAAAAATTGTCATGTCAGGCGAAATGATATGCTTGGCATTACTTCTAAAGTTGATGGTTCTATTGTTAAATGGAAGCAACGACTTATTTAAGTTTCTTCTCTATTTCAGGGATGCTTCAAGTCCATTGCTAAGGACCAGCATGGTACTTAGATAGTGATTGCTCGAGGCACATGTCAGGAGATGTCTCCTTATTTTCCACACTAGTTTTCCAGGATGGTGGTGCAGTCACTTTTGGTGACAATGGAAAAAAGGGATGGTTAAAGGAACATGAACCATTTGCTGTTACGACTCTCTAACAATTGAAGGAGTTCTTTATGTTAAAGGCCTCCAGCACAATTTGATTAGTATTAGTCAATTGTGTGATAAAGGTTATCGTGTTTCTTTTGATGAAAGAACATGTAATGTTTCACGGGATGGTGTTACTTGCTATATTGGTGAACGCAATAAAAACATCTATATGCTATCATTTAAGAATGTCTCCGTGGGAGAAAATTGTCTCTTATCTGTTAAGGATGAGGCTACTCTGTGGCATAGAAAGTTGGGACATGCAAACTATGACCTGCTGTCCAAACTTGCCAGGAAAGATGCTATAAAGGGATTGCCAAAAATCAAGTTTGATAATGACAAGGTTTGCGAAGCTTGCTCTATTGGCAAACAAACAAAGGTATCCTTTGAAAGCAAAAATATGCTTTCAAGCAATGTACCGCTCGAATTACTTCATATGAACTTATTTGATCCAATAAGGACTCAAAGTCTAGGAGGTAAACGTTATAGATTAGTTGTGGTAGAAGACTTTTTCAGATTCACTTGGGTTAATTTTTTAGCTTTCAAGAGTGACGCATTTACAACCTTTGAAACTTTAGTCAAACAACTTCAAAATGAGAAAGGTATTTCTCTACGAAGCATAAGAACAGATCATGGTACCGAATTTGAGAACCATGACTTTACTTCATTTTGTAAAGAATATGGTATTAACCATAATTTCTCTAGTCCATAAACTCCACAGAAAAACGGAGTTGTAGAGCGAAAGAATAGAACCTTATAGGACATGGCGAGAACCATGTTGGTGGAATGTAAGGTTGCTAAAAGTCTTTGGGCTGAAGCTGTAAGCACAGCATGCTACATCGCAAATCGAGTTCATTTGAGATACTCCTTAGGTAAAACGCCTTATGAGTTATATAAAGGCAGAAAGCCTAATATCTAATACTTCCATCCATTTGGAAGTAAGTGTTATATCTTGAAACTCATAAAAAATGGGATCGGAAAATTTGACGCTTGATCTGATGAGAGCATATTCTTAAGATACTCTCTCACGAGCAAAACATGTATAATCTTTAATAAAAGAACTCTAACTGTTGAAGAGTCCATCAATGTTAAAGTTGATGATTCTCCGACACAAGAGGAAGATGCTGTGGAAGCAGTAACACAATCCTCCACTGAAGTATCAAATGAAAAGTCACAGCAATTGAATGATGAAAGTAATCAGAATGGAAACTCAGTAACAGATGTACAGCAAGTTCCTGCTGCACTTACTAAAAATAATCCTGATGGATTTCAGGATACACAAATAGAGGATCGTGTTCCCTCTTTATGTAAGAAAAGACATCCTATTGACCAAGTCATAGGATCATTGCATACAGGAGTGCGAACCCGACATACAACAAGTCTGTACTGCGAACACTCCGCCTTTGTCTCTCAAAAGGAACCTCAAGGCATTGATGATACGCTTGATGATCCAAATTGAATCCTTGCAATGCCAGAGGAACTAAATCAGTTTGAGAGAAACAAAGTTTGGCATCTAGTACCCAGACTAAATGATCGTTCCATTATAGGAACAAAATGGTATTCGTAATAAACTTGATGAGTCTGGAAATGTTGTAAGGAACAAGGCCAGACTTGTAGCAAAAGGTTACTCTCAAGAGGAGGGTATCGATTATGATGAGACGTTCGCTCCTGTGGCGTGTCTTGAAGCAATACGCTTACTTCTAGCGTATGCTTGCTATAATAACTTCAAGCTATTTCAAATGGACGTGAACAGCGCATTCCTCAATGGTGATCTGAAAGAGGAAGTGTATGTCGAACAACCTCCTGGATTCACTGATCCTTAATTTCGTAATCATGTTTACAAGCTATCTAAAGCTTTGTACGAACCTTAAGCAAGCTCCGAGAGCATGGTACGAAAAGCTTAGTTCATTTCTTATAGCAAAGGGATATAGGTGTGGATAAATCGATACAACCTTGTTTCTTAAGAAACATGATGCTGATCTTTTAGTCGCTCAAATATATGTGGACGACATTATATTTGGTTCAATTAATGAACAACTATGCACTGAGTTCTCTAACTTTATGAAAGGATAATTTGAAATGAGTCTCATGGGAGAACTTACTTTCTTCCTTGGACTCGAAATTAAGTAAATTATAGATGGAATTTTTATCCATTAAGAAAAGTACAGCAAACAGCTGCTCAAGAAATTTGATCTTGAGAATGCTAAACCTTTGTCAACTCCTATTGAAGAAGATGGAGGTGAAAGGGAAATTGATTCCAAACTGTACAGAAGCATGATAGGGTCATCACTCTATCTTACTGCTTCAAGACCTGATATCATGTTTAGCGTATGCTTATGTACTAGATATCAGTCTGCTCCAAAAGAGTCACACCTTGCTGCAGTTAAGAGGATCTTTTGATACCTCTCAGGAATTGTCAGCTTAAGTCTATGGTATCCCAGAGGATCGTTGCTGGATCCTGCAGGATATTCAGACGCAGACTATGCTGGGTGTCGTATTGATAGAAAAAGTACATCTGGTACTTGTCAACTAGTAGGAAATATGCTAATTTCCCGGTTATCTAAAAAGCAGGCATCAGTCGCTTTATCCACAGCTGAGGCCGAATATGTAGCAGTAGCCAGTTGCTGTGCTCAGTTACTATGGATGCGACAACAACTTGAAGGTTATGATCTTCAAAATATCCTAATAATGTGTGATAACACTAGTGCAATCAATTTATCTCGAAATCCTGTATGTCACTCGAGATCCAAACATATCGAGTTGAGACATCATTTCTTACGAGATCACGTACAAAGTGGGAGAATTGATATTCACTATGTAAATACTGAGCAATAGCTTTATGATATTCTAACTAAACCACTTGACAAGGAAAGGTTTGAATATTTGCAAAACGAATTGGGGATATGTAATCCCAATTACTGGCGTGACAAAGTAACATATGTTGAGAAATCCAAGCATATTAAATGCAAGGAGGATGCTCCTGCATCTATGGCTTCATCTCCTTCAAAACTACAAAAGTTCTCATCGAGGAACTTACCTTTGCTAGGCGTTCCATTCTGGAAAGGATGGACAACTTTGCCGAAAAGCATGGGAAGTTGGAGGTGATGATCCAGACTTTGATTGACAGTGATGTTGATAATGCTGATAAGGATTGAGTTCAGCCCTCCTACTTATGCATTTTAGGTGTTAGCACACTTTTGCTGCACCATCATTACAACTATCTCTTGTTATGTCTTTCACTTCTTTTTTATATGACAAAAAGGGGGCGAAGGATAAGTTGAGGGGGAGCTCTAGCTCTCTGAAGAAAGTAAGCAAGTTGGTGCTTACTCTCAGGGGGAGTTGAGTTTGTATTTCAAGCTCTATGTTCCATTCCTTATTTCTAAACTAAAGCTTAGTGTTTTGTCATCCTCAAAAAGGGGTGAGAATGTTAACTTTGGTTTTGATGATAAGCTTGTGAAGCTATGTTATAAAATCATAGAATTCTGTTGCCGTAACACTTCGCTTGTCTTTGATGATGAGCTTGAGGAATGTGATGCTGCATCACAGTAAGGTGTCGCTGTAGTACTGCGTCTGTTCTTTTGTAAAAGTGGAAATAATTATTTTTCCAGAATAATTTATTGAAATTAATTCATATTTTGAATTATCCAGATTAATTTAATGTTTCAGTCATTATCTGGATGTTTTAAATATTCTAATTTAATTTAGAATATATTTTACCATAATTATGGTTATAAAGTCTCTAATTATGGAAGTTAATCAAAATCCTTTTGATTAATTTCATTCATAAGAGGAAAGCTTATCTTTAGTAATTTGCTTGAGCAATGTGTTGCTGATCCACAACTAACGTGAGCAGTATGTTGCTATCTGATAGTACACTGTTACTGTAATGATACGTCTACTTAATGATACATGCAAATAAATATTTCCTAATTATATTATATTTTGATTTTATTTAGAATATATGTCTGATTGCCTAAAATTCGTTGAATATGATTTAAATATCCTCAATTCATATATTTAGGCAACTCAATATTATGGGATTAGCTTTCCCAGTTTATATTTGGAAACAAAATATTTTGTTGTGATTGTCTCCAGCAAAGCTACGCTGTATAAAGTTAAAATATCAAATCAAATTATTTTGATTATAATTTAACTTTATAAATCAATCTGATAAGATTATTATCTTATAAGAGTTGGAAATAATTAATTTGTTTTCGGATAAAATAATTTATGAGAGGGAAGTTACCGTTGGGGACGTACCTTCTATGGTACAGCGACCGTTGCTCAGAATTTGCGCACAACTTTTGCAAACAAATCACGAAGATTATCCCAACGTATTTGGACATCTTCCACGTCTCCTTCTCCATTAAAATCAAACTAGGACATCAGACAGACATGCCTTTGTGCGTCTGAGTGGTTGTCCAAAGCCTGAGTGATCTGCGTGAAGCTTTGAGGATCGGCGGAGAGCGGAAGGTGCTAAGTGTCTCCTGGTTCTTATCTCTTGCAAGCTGCGTGTGAGAGTGTCAAGGGCTGAGGTCAGACCATGATCATCGTGATAGGGACTAGGTGTCCTCGGTGCATTCAACGAGCGGCTGGCGAATCGTCTAAGAGAAGCTAAGTGAATACCTGTTCTTAATTCAGTAACCAGTTGCTAACTCATCGGCAAAAAGCCGTCCTTGTCGTGTCTCTTCGCAGGGAAGTCACGAACCTACGGAGTTTGAGAAGTTAGACACGCACTTGCGGGTGCGTGCCAGAAGCCTCGTGCTTGCAGGGTAGAGCAGGAGTTGGGAACGCCGTCGGAGTGGAAAGAGGTCCTCCCGAACACAGGGGTGCTATGCAGAAATCTCGACCTCCTATTGACGGACAGTAGAACAGGTTGCGTGGAATCCACCAGAGTAGAAAATTCCACCCTAGGCACTGGGTGTGCGGTGCAGTGAGTCATGGCTGTGGTAACTGTGCATGTCCGAACTGAGTGTAGGACGGATGTTGCGACTTCGTTGTGTGAGGAGTCAGGTTCTGCTGTGTAAGGAACCAATCCCAGTCTCATTTTCTTTTCTGATCTAAGTGATCATCTTTGTGGTTGTCTCTTGAATACTTACAGGCTCATCTTGAGAAGAGACATAAACTGTGTGGAAATCCTTTGCTGAGCTATTAAGTGTTGAACCATTTCTCTGTTGTGAATCAGAAACGGACTACTTTCGGAGAAGCCGTTCTTCACTGTAAGGAATCATTTGTGAGGATTTATTCCTTAACGCAACGTTCTCTTTGTGCTTTGATAGACAGACTTACGCCTAACCGACAACGTGCTGTATCGAAATCCTTTGAGCAATCAACTGCTGAGAGTGAGCATCATTCTGCTGGAAACGAGAAGACGTCCACTCTGTGAGGAGCTGATCGTTACCCAGGTGTGATCTCCTTTTTTAAAGGATTTTAAATCTCACTTGTTGAGATACCGAACGCTTAGTGCAAGGGCTTTTTGCACCTATTAGGTCGAATAACCTTGTTGGTGGAACGTGGACGTAGGTCGATTAATGCCGAACCAGATAAACTACTGTGTCCCTTACAATCGCGCAAACACTCATACGAAAACCTACTCGAGTAAATCGTAACGGTTACAACGTAGCAGATCTCATTCTGAGAAACGTTCTGCTGTGATATAGTACGCTTTCGTTTACACTAAGAAAGGGCAAAAAAGTTACAAACACTAATTCACCCCCCTCTTAGTGTTCCTGGACGATCCAACAATCAATCTTACATATCTTGGTTAAAGAACCGGTGGAGTGCAAACAGGTTAGATATGTTACTGCATCTTATCGTAGATCTATACTGTTACACGGAAAAATTCATTTTTCTTTCATCACACGCCTGATTTATACAAAATTGGTGTCTTTGAAACCACATTTAAGACTTCTACAAATTTTGTTCTTTGAGTTTTGGCTTTTGGGTTCATCTGGTTAGTCCAAAAATTCAGGAAAGACGAGGACTTCTAATGTCTTTTGCCCCATTGCGACAGCATGAGTGTCTTGTGCACCAGATAGCACAACTTTCTCATTTGAGTTCTGAATGGGCTGAAATTGAAACCTCGAGTTAGAATTCTTAATCTACTACAACTTCTGTGTTTTACATTTCTTATTTTGAGACAATCGTGGTTAAACCTGATCTGCAATGCTGGTCGATTGAAACATGTTCTATTCGAAGGTCCCAATTCTTTGGGTTGCTGACAGCAGATTATATGTCCATTGTTCTTAAGATTTGACATGCTAAATTGATTAAAATTCTTCGATTAATGAATGAGAAGTTATGAAATTTTCATTATCTGTACATAAGCTATCTAGTTTTTATAGGCAGCCACACTTTTTCCTTGATTTTCGGAAATTTCACCGTTGGATGCGAATGAAATTTGACATAAAAATTGTCCCTTAAGATATCAATTCATAGGCTTTGATTTTACTTAAATTGGACAATTCTAAGTGAAGTTATGCCTTCTTTTCAGACCAGCATGTATTATGTTTCTTTTCTGCACATATGTCCAACTTCATTCTTATATAACTTGTAATTCCACCGTTAGATTTGGTTGATATTTGACAAACATACTTGCTACTGACTTATTTATTTAATGTGCGGTTGGATCCGTATTCTTTTAATTTCGTAAAGACTTGCAATTATTTCTTTGATTCCGAATCAATTCTTTGATTTCGAGTTGGGCATTAACTAATCTTGTTTACATCTTCTTTGCATGTACATTACACATGTGATGACGAGGACTCTTCAAGCTTTCTACAATCTCGAAGATGAAGATTTCTCGAAGGCGCGTGTAATGAACCGCATTCGGTTGGATTTACCGCGGCTTTAAAAACCGTCGGTCCAAAGATTTAAAGCGGCCCCAACCTTCATCAATGGTACAAAGGGGAGGTACCGGCCTCCCCGAATCAATTTTTAAGCCCACCTGTAACGGACTGCGGGCCCAAGTGCATAGGCCCGCAGTCACCGCCATTCCCCGTCCCTTTTATCTCGATACTTGTTTGTGTTTACTCGTATGATTTAGGCTTTAAGATTTACGTCGTATGCTGGGCTTTAATCAAACAAACCAAAATTCGGGTCCAACACCCGTAAAACGATACGAGTCCGGCCTTACTCCCGGATTGGGTCCAGCACCCATTAATCAAAAGCAAACCTTTTTGGACAATAGCCACCTTTTTGCGCATGTTTAGAATGTAAGAGTTAGTAAATAAGAATCCTCGAACTCACTCTGATTTTTCCGACTTAAATCAGACTTTTAAAAATTAAGTCGGTGGAGACTCCGAATAGTTTACCTAAGATAAACAACACTTTTTTCGAAGCCATTTTTTATGGGTAACGGCAACATGAGCCGCTCTCTGAGTCCTCCCAAAAGCTCCCAAATGAGGTCTTAACGCAGCCTTTCGCCTATCACCTCTAAGGAGGGCGAAACGCCCCGCAGGCCCGTTTGGGAACCAAGGGAAGACCCAACCTGATTTCCTTCCGCAGCGTCCGGCGCTCGAGTCGTGACACTGACCGGATTGGGCTTCGGGGGAGCGGACCCGGATCCTCGGGTCGCCCGAACCGCCACGCGGGTGCTAGGTTGAAGGGCGCGCGTACAAATGACTATTGTTATTTCGTTTTATTCATCGATGATCATTCTCGCTTTGCTTGGATATATTTTCTAAAACATTGATCTAAATTATCTGAAACTTATATTAAGTTTGCCCGCATGATCCAAACTCAGTTTTCTAGTCTCATAAAAATTCTTCGTACAGATAATGCAATGGAATATCTAGATTCTTCATTACTTCGCTTTCTGGCACAACAGGGCACTGTTATTCAGCGATCGTGTCTGCATACGTCACAACAAAATGGAGGTGTCAAGCGCAAACATCGTCGTATATTTTATTCTATTCGTTCTCTCTTAATTTCTTGTCCTTGTCCAAAAAAATTATGGGGGAAAGCAGCTTTAACTTCTGTCTTTGTTATAAATCGTATTCCCACAGCGCTTCTTCATAATGTTACTCCTTATGAACGATTATTTCAAAAATCTCCTGATTACTCTATTTTAAAATCTTTTGGTTGTGCTTGTTTTGTTCTTTTACAGCCTCACGAATATACTAAGTTAGAACCTCGATCTTGATTGTGTGGTTTTCTTGGTTATGGGATATAGCATAAAGGATATCAATGTTGGGATCCGATCTCTCAACGCCTTTTCTGGGAAAATACTCCATTTTCTTCCCTTTCGAAATTTCATACATTGGTCCCTCAGTCACCTGTTTCCTTCACAGATGCCTATACTCAATTAATTCCTGATTCAAATACAGAACCAACAAGGGAAGATGTTGATAACTCTGCATCCTCCGTGCCTGCTCCCACAGAATCTGCTCAAGATGTGGATCTTGTCGCAGCACCATCTCTTCGTCGTAGCACCCGTGTAAGGGAACCTCCTCGTCATCTTAACAACTACCAATGTTTTTCTGCTATTGTCTCTTTATATGAGCCTCGCACATATCGTGAAGCCAAATCTCCCCTATGGCAGTACGCTATGAATGATGAAATACAAGCTTTGGAAAATACTCATACATGGGATTTGGTCGATCTTCCACCGGACAAGATTCCCATCGGCTGTAAATGGATCTATAAAATCAAGACCCGTTCGGACGGTTCGATTGAACGTTATAAGGCACGCCTAGTTGCAAAAGGCTATACTCAAGAGTACGGGATTGATTATGAAGAAACTTTTTCTCCAGTAGAGTGATTAACCTCCCTGCGCAGTCTTTTAGCTCTTGCCGCAGTTAAAAAGTGGACTCTTCTTCAGATGGATGTCAAAATTGCATTTCTCAATGGTGATTTAGAAGAAGAAGTCTTTATGCGTCCTCCTCCAGGATATTCTCATCCTCCCCACAAGGTTTGTAATCTCCGACGTGCATTATATGGATTGAAACAAGCACCACATTAATTGTTTACAAAATTTAGCTCCACCGTTGCTCAACTCGGTTTTGTCTCAAGTCCCCTTAACTCTGCATTATTTACTCGGCATATTGATCATGGAGTTGTTATTCTTTTACTCTATGTCGATGATATGATTATTACCGAAGGTGATACATCTAGCATAGTTGAATTGCAAAACCAATTCGAGATGAAGGATCTTGGCCGTCTCACTTATTTCTTGGTCACAATCATCTGAGGGGTGTTATTTGTCTTAAGCAAAATATGCTTCTGATTTAATTTCTCTAGCTGGAATTAGAGATAGTTGTATCTACTCCTCTAGAAACAAACACAAAGTTGACTCCATTGGATGGCGTTCCCTTAGATGATCCTACGATTTATCGTCATCTTGTTGGCAGTTTAGTATATCTTACCGTGACTCGACCCGACATTGCTTATGCGGTCCACTTAGTCAGCCAATTTATGCATGCACCTCGCTCATCTCATTATTCAGCCGTGCTTCGGATTCTTCGCTACATCAAAGGAACTCTCTTTTTCATAGTCTTCACTTTTCTTCTAACACTTCATTAGTGCTTTTTGGTTATTCTGATGTCGATTAGGCTGGTGATCCCACTGACCGTCGCTCTACAACCGGGTATTGTTTCTTTTTGGGCGATTCTCTTATTTCTTGGCGAAGCAAGAAACAGACTGTTACAGCTCGATCTAGTACAGAATCAGAGTATCGTGCTCTTGCCGATGCAACGGCTGAACTTTTATGATTGAGATGGTTATTAGCAGATCTGGGCATCAATCATTCATCTCCGACAACTTTATATTGTGATAATAGAAGTGCAATCCAAATCGCTCGTAATGATGTTTTCCATGAGCGCATTAAGCATATTGAGATTGATTGTCACTTCATACGTCAACATGTTACTCAAGGCACTATTCGGCTTGTCTCTGTTTCTTCTGATAATCAAACCGCCGATCTCTTTACCAAGTCTCATCTTCCTAATCAGTTTCACGATTTATTTAGCAAACTCAAGTTGTATCTACAAATCTCACCGTGAGTTTGAGGGGGGATGTTAGCGAAATCAGTATCATAAGATCAACATAAATTATGGAAAATATTATGTAGCCTGATTTGCTGTATTTATTGTGTTGATTGTATTTCTATTTTTAGGTATATCTATATCTGTATATTAAGCTTACACGGTTGATAGGGCCTATCCCCGAAACGTTTGTTGGACTGACGAGCATAGAGAGCTTGGATTTGTCCTCCAACAGGTTAGATGGGCCCATTCCACCGCAGTTAGTGGGGCTCTATCGAATGTCGGTCTTCAGCGTGGCTTACAACAACTTGTCCGGGAGGATACCAGAGGCGAAGAATCAGTTTGGGAACTTTGGGGAATCGAGCCATGAAGGAAATACTTTCCTCCGTGGACCACCATTACGGAGCTTTAATTGGACAGAGCAATCGGCCCTGCCCCCAGAACATGGACAAGGGAGCCCCTTTCCGTGGGAATGGTTCGGATGGAGTTTCGCAGGGTCCTTTGTTGTTGGCTTCCTCGGAGTGGTTGTCTTTCTCTGGATCGACTCTCACTACCGTGACATGATCCTAGGGAAAGTTTACCAGCATGTGCCGTGCTTGCGAAAGTTGGTCGAATTATTTGCATTTCCATGGAGCAAGTGCTGTTAAACAATGTTATTATACAGGCAAGTTGCAGCCTGCAATCCGAATCTACACGAGGACGATTCTCTTTTTATGGGGTTATTTCAAACATATGGTGATTCTTATTATTTAGGGATCCTCCAACCATCAGATAGGCCTAAAAAATACTTTGGCTAACAATGATAGCAAAAATTCCTCCTCCTATGTTATCCGTAAAATCATAGGGGTTTTGGCCCCTATGGCGACCACCTGAAGGAGACGAGAAGTACCTAACCACGTCCCCCTGTTGGTCTTTTTTCCGATAAATATAGGTAAAGAGCTTCGACAAACAATAGGGTACAGAGGAAGAGATACTTCGCTGGGGGGAGGCACTCCACATTCTTTCGTGTAATGGTGTCACAAGGGACCTCCGAAGAGGAGAGTTTTGGCATGGGGTGGGTACTGGGATTGGAAGACGAGAAGCTTGGAGGAGCAGCTATAGAGGCCTAGCTTAGCCTCGACGAACTTGCTCCTAAGGGTATAAATATATACATATGGATTTGAGCATAAAACACAAGAACGAAAGTAGCATTTGATCATAGGTAGTAAGTAATATAGAAAGGCAAATTATCGATTTATAGCCCAAACTATAGGTCAACTTTCTTCTGTGGCCTATGGTTAAAAAAGTTTTAGATGTGACTCAATCTACATAAAATTTTTTGATAAGGCCTAATTTTTTGATGGATTTAACGGACCTTTATAATTGCCTACGTGGCTTTATTTTTTTTCAGAAAAACGGCACGTGGCCAAAATTAAAGACCCAGGAGAAATAAATCAAGCCCCGAAGTAAAGCTCCCACTCCCCGGCCTTCTTCTTCCTCCTCCGACGACGACCACCGGCGGCGGTCCACGGTGGGCAAGGTGGTGAGGTATGCTTCGATCCTCCTGAAGCATACCCAAAATGTCGGCCAGGCCATGGGAAGAAGATCTTCTTCATCTTCATAAACCAACCTACGCTCCTCATTAACTCCCTCCCAAAGATCTAGCCTCCCCAGTGATGTGCAATCCAGTGTGCCGCCTCCTCCGGCGATGATCCTAAGCGAAGAGGGCAAGGCTACCTTCTTGGCTAAAGAAATAGCTCAACTAAATTGGCTCCACCGCCCTAAGCACGGATGATTAGCACGCGTTCGCCGCAGCGTTGGCTAGGAATAATGCAACCACCTTACCCCCACCTTATTCAATCGTCCTTGTCCACAGGAATAATGGAAGTCATTCTTATACATAAATAACAAGAGGTGCGTGGGAGGACAGAACCAAGGGTTTTCTTGTTCCCGACTCATGGTGGAGCGGCAGTTTTTAGGCTGAGGGATGCTACTCTTGTATTTGGAATGGGTATCTTCCCTTCGAACGTCTCGGAGCTAGCTTTCCTGTAATTAACGTTGAAAACATTTTTCATCCTCGGCGGCATCTCGAATCTTCCCTTCTAACATCTCGGAGCTAGCTTTCCTGTAATTAACGTTGAAAACATTTTTCATCTTCGGCAGCATCTCGAATCTTCCCTTCGAACATCTTGGAGCTTCCAAGCCATCCTTAACCGAGAGCAGATTCCGTCTGCCGAAATGTTAAGGATATAAATGGAACATATCCAAAGAGACTCGTTGTGCCAATAGCATCCCCGGGACAGTTTTCAAACTATTTCTTCCCACAACAAATTTAAAGACGTTGGATAGAGGGGGCGACATGCTGTGGATGGCGTTAGGTAGGACCTTTTTACGGCTCGCTTTAGCTGTCTTACTCGTCATTGTCTTCTTCAGCATGACCTCTGGGGCCGTCCTTAACACCACAACGCTGAATACTCGTTGCGGTCGTGAAGTCCAGCCCTTGTCCTACGAGAGGGAAGCGATCGAAACAGTTGTCTTGAGATTGCGCACACAAACCAAGAATAAGCCAAGCTATAAGTACAACACAATGGAACCAGTCATCGATACGGAAAGGAAGAAGTGCTATGGGCACGCAAATTGCAATCGGGAAATTGCTAGGTTTGACTGTCTCACTTGCTTACAGGTCGCCGACGCCAAGATTATTCGAGAATGCGGCTTTGCTGGTTCTGCTCGGATTCAACTACAAGATTGTTACCTCAGATTCTCGTTGTCGTACTTTGAAGAGCACTAGATCTTGAATCTCAAGGCCAATACCAAAGTTTTCACTTGTCCATTAAGTTATGCTTGTAGTAATGAATACAACCGGGTCTATTTCTGTTGCTACACATGATAAAATGCCACTCGACAACCTCTGGTCTGGCGAAGCTGTGAATGATACCATTCGAGTGTCCTCCTGAGACCAGTTTGCATTTCCATATCCATATGTGCCCTTAGTCTAGACCAACTACCAATCGTGGTTGAATTCCCCTCCTCTTCATCATTGGCATCTTATTGCCATCTTTTCCTGGTGGCAGCACCCCACACTCATGAAATCCCCGACTTCATCTTCGTAATCTGCCAACTTGTAGAGCTCCTACCATTAAAGCGAAGGCGTCGAATTCAAAAATCATTATTGTTATAAGATAATCGTCAATCCCGCTATTAAATTTGCCTAAGATTATAAATTCACAATTGCTCATCTGATCAAACTGAAGCCACTCAGATTGCTCGTGTCCATGTCACTGCCTATGAATGTCCGCTTCCAGTCGCACGATGAATGTCCTCTCCAAGTTCAACGGTCGTGACCAAAGCCGTCTTAGGCGGGATGTGTAGGGTGTAGTTAGAGTAATCCCCCAAGAGTTCCCCAGACGGCTGACGCGATCTATGTCCCAATAAAAATTAGGGTTTTGTTAAGCGACACCCTAAAAAACACTCTTTAAGAGATATAAACAATAAAAATTTAATTATTAATATAATTTAATGTGATTTTATAATTTTAATATATTCTAAAATAATAAAAAAATTTATAAAGTATATTAAATGTAAAAAATGTTGAGAAACATATTAAATGTTAAATCACTAAATTTTACCCTTTTGACTGTAGATTACTTTTATATAAATGCTTATCGAAATTTATGAAATATGTTATATTGACATTCGCAGAATTTGTGTTTTATTTTTTGGGAACTTTACGAGTGAATTATTGGTTTTTAATAAGAGCAGATGTTAGTAACGTTCCACGTGAAAGATTTTGCTACATGACAAGGAAAAGCTTGAGGATGTCTGAAACCACCTACAAAATTTTTTCAAATTAATCAGAATAGTCAACCGGCATTTGACGGTCAAACAGCGGAAACGATAATTCTTTACCTCCACCGTGGCATCCTCTACTATTTTATCTCGTGAGTCCGAGCCACGTGTACTCTGTACCATCTTATTCCTGCATCAAACTAAAAAAATAATCCCCTATTGGGGTCAGCGATAAATCGCCGAGTACGCCTCACCCTATGCACATACGAAACATGAGACCCCTAACTTTTCCTAAAGTGCAATCTTTATAAAATGTCTCTTTGTGCAGCATACGGAATGTACAATAAGTAATACAAATCAACATATATACAGAAATATAAGACAAATCCAATAACGCTCACAACCCTTAAGCGACTCCCTCATTCTCTCGTCTCTCGTAAATCAACACTTCGTTCGGTCCCAGGACCCTCACAGTACGTCCCCACCCTCTCCTCCGGGAGCGCCCGGGTAACGACCAGCAGGCACGACCGTGAGTGGTCGTCGCCTCCCCGTTCTCCTCCGACCCACGGTCGGGAAACCACCACATAAATCCCAACCAAGTTCTATATTCGTATTCCAATCTCTCTCAGGGCCCCAGTACAAGCAGGAAATTTGTTTTCTTGCTATTCCATCGAAAGGTCCAATCAATGTAGCTAGTCCAGGTTGTTGGCGGCAACCGGCACCTATCGACGTTAAAGGACAGCTTGGACACTAACCGAACCCCAGCCGCCGTCAACCGAAGTCGGCGCAACCAGTCCAATCCGAAAGGAACCAAGGCTCTATTGTTGTAGCCGGTCCCCACCATACAACCCCCAGCCACCACTCTTAATCCTGTAGAAGAAACTTCACGAGGCCCTGACATTTCACAATTTATAACCGAATGCAACAATCAACAATTCTTGGGATTTCAGTCAGCCCACGTCCAAGATTTCTTTGTATAATTTCCAATGACAAAAGCAACTCCAGTCAACCACGCTTACTATTCCCAATTAATTTCAACGATTGCAAGTTTCAAGTACTGAAGCGCATAATACAACAATGATTCAGCTGGGCTGCACTCTCCGAACAGGACGCACACGCATCCATGATTTCGCATGATTAAACTTCATTTACATTCGACCAACACACACCCATCATTAGATACGCATCCAATCTCTAACCAGCTTGATGTATGGTTTAACAACAGCCTGATTCGAACAACATTTCTTATTCACAAGCGGTCAGTACGTCACTGGACTGCACTTCCCGATCTCGCGTCTCCAACTCTGAGCTTCGCCTAGATTTTTCCCAAGTGGAGTTCATTCCAAGAACACTCGCCAAGGATCTGTATGATCCTCAATGGTCAGCCAATGTCGGATACACTAACTGGGGCCTTTTCATCCCCTATAAACGGGCAGCCGAAAAGCAGAGGGGAGGCTCCACGTCCCTCCCCTACGACCCAATGTTCCGCCCTAACCTTCCCCTGTGACTAGCGCACACTAACCGCGAACGAATCTGCATACCCAAGCATTCACAAGCAACATAGCAGAGAAAGAGACAGGGGAAGGGGGGCGTACATCGTTCCAATCTCAACCGTTCAGAGGAGCTCCTCCCCGCTCGCGTTCCTCGCCTCCGAAACAATGATCTCCTATCCAGCGATCCCCCGCAATGTCGCACCTCCCTCGGTGTCTCGTCCGATTTTTCTATTTTCCTTTTTAACTTCTTCCACCTCCAGGGAAACGTGTGGTAGATGGGGAGATAAGAAACATTATCTCTCAGGCACACTATAGCCATAATCGGGCTATCCGGCAAGGGTTATGGGCTGCACATTATTGTGGGCTTACCATACCTTTTTAACATTTATATTACGTGCCCATATTTTTCTAACGTTCATTTTACGTATCTTTATCTCTGCCGACAAATTCATGAGGTTGGGATGTCGTTCTTCGATTTCCCGCATCCCTCTCTTATCCCGTCGTCTGATAGTCCATTGAATCACGCATATTATTAATTCCTTGTTTACGATCTATTTTACTTCGTAACATACTAATTGTAGGTTACGTACTAATTATAATTTAACCAACTTTTCCCGATCAAAATCCGCGACGTTAAACGAATATTCTCGACACCCTAATTCGATTTCGTTTAGGTCCAGGCGTCACATTTCCCACGTGACGTAATCACACGAAATCGAATTAGTAATCTCGTTAATATTCGACATTAACGTTCACTGACAACGAAAGTATTAAACTCTCGTGCCACGTCAGATTTTGACTCGGTCAAACGTCCTAATACCGGTCAACATACTGGTCCAAATAACATATTTCCATTGACGAAATTTCGGGTCGTTACAATCTACCCCCTTAATTTAAATTTCGTCCCCGAAATTTCATTGTACATATCACTCTCATCTTGGATTCTGTTTCCCAAGTGAACTCCTCAATATTTCCATGTAACCAACGTACCCGTACCATAGGAACCACTCGATGACGGAGCTGTTTCTCCATCCTATCAACTATCTCCACGGGCTCCGTAGTAACCTGTAAGTTTGGAGCCACCTCAATCTGCTCATCATGCAGCACATGTCGAGGATCTGGGACGTACTTCCTAAGCATAGATACATGGAAGACATTATGGATATCGGCTAATCTGGGGGGTAAGGCTAATCTGTAGGCCACCTTCCCGATCCTCTCCAAGATCTCGTAAGGCCCTATATATCTCGGGCTTAATTTGCCTTTAAGCCCAAATCTGAGATTTAGCTTAGTAGGAGATACTTTCAGAAAGACATAATCTCCCACCTCAAACTCAAGAGGCCTGCGCCGTCTGTCTGCATAACTCTTTTGTCTGCTCTGTGCGGCGCGAAGACGATCCTGAATAAGCCTGATCCTCTCTGTTGTCTCACGGACCATCTCAGATCCTAACTCAGCCTGTTCTCCACACTCGTTCCAACATAAAGGAGTTCTACACGGGCGACCATACAGAGCTTCAAAGGGAGCCATCTGGATACACTGTTGGTAACTGTTATTGTATGAGAACTCCACTAATGGTAGCTGATCTACCCACGAACCCTCCAGATCTAAAGCACAAGCTCTCAACATATCCTCGAGTATCTGGATGATGCGCTCGGTCTGACCATCTGTCTGAGGGTAGAAGGCAGTGCTCATATTCAACCTCGTGCCCAATAACCGCTGTATATTGCTCCAGAACCGAGAAGTAAACCTCGCATCCCTATCAGAAACTATAACACTGGGAACACCGTGAAGGCGAATGACTTCCTTCACATACAGCTTGGCCAATTTGGCAACCGAGTATGTCACACTAATGGGGATGAAGTGAGCAGATTTAGTCAATCTATCCACTATCACCCAAACAGAATCAAAACCCTGCACTGTCCTGGGCAGGTTAGTCACAAAATACATGGCGATCTCATCCCATTTCCATTCGGGAATTGGCAATGGTTGAAGTTCTCCACCCGGTCTGCGATGCTCAATCTTGACCCGCTGACAGGTCAAGCAACGGCTCACATACTGAGCCACGTCTCTTTTCATACCTGACCACCAGTACTGTTTCCGTAGATTCTGGTACATTTTGGTGACCCCGGGGTGGATACTATACGCACTCAAATGAGCCTCATCCATGATCAGATTCCGTAGATCCTCCAGAGCAGGTATGCAGATGCGTCCCTGGTACCGCAACAAATCATCATCAGACACACTAAACTCAGTATCTGCCTGATCCTGCAACCTGGATCGCTCCTCCGTTAGGTATGGATCTTGGAGTTGGGCCGCGCTAATCAAATCCATCAACTGAGACCCAATGATCATGGTAGCAAGTAGAGGACCACTGCCGCTGAATACAACTCTAACACCGATCTCATTTACCTGCTCGCGTAGTCGCCATTCTTCTACCTTAATGCTGGCTAAGGAGGCAGTCTTCCGGCTCAATGCATCGGCAACCACGTTTGCTCTGCCTGGATGGTAAGAGATCGTGCAGTCGTAATCTTTGATCAGTTCCATCCACCGCCTTTGTCTCATGTTCAGCTCATCCTGAGAGACTAGATACTTTAAGCTCTTATGGTCGGTGAATATCTCGAAAGTCTCGCCATACAGATAATGACGCCAGATTTTCAAAGCGAAAACTACTGCAGGAAGCTCCAAGTCGTGGGTAGGGTAGTTCTGTTCATGAACTTTAAGTTGTCTGGAAGCATAAGCTACTACCCCGTCGTGCTGCATCAGCACAGCACCCAATCCGAAAGAAGAAGCATCACAGTAGACTGCGAATCCTCCACTGCCACTGGGCAATACCAACACTGGTGCAGAAGTCAATCTGTTCATTAACTCGAGGAAGCTCTTCTCACAATCATGAGTCCACTCGAACGCGGTACCATTTTTCAGTAGCTGAGTTAGAGATATAGCAATGCGAGAGAATCCCTCAATGAAGCGTCTGTAATACCCAGCTAAGCCGAGGAAACTCCGCATCTCAATCACTGTAGTAGGGCGAGGCCAGTTCAGAACAGCTTCGACTTTGGATGGATCCACTGCAATACCCTCTGCAGATACAATATAGCCCAAGAAACTCACACTGCTCATCCAGAATTCGCACTTACTTAGCTTGGCATACAACTGATTCTGTCGTAGAACTTCTAAAACCAATCTCAGATGATCCGCGTGTTCCTCCATACTTTTAGAATATACCATAATATCATCTATGAACACCACTACAAACTGGTCAAGGTAGGGTCTGAAAATGCGGTTCATCAACTCCATAAAAGCTGCTGGAGCGTTAGTCAGTCCAAAAGACATCACCAGGAATTCGTAGTGTCCATATCTGGTGCGAAAGGCTGTTTTCATAACATCAGAATCATGCACCATGATCTGATGATACCCTGATCTTAAATCGATTTTAGAGTAAACCACGGATCCTTGAAGCTGATCAAAAAGATCATCAATACGTGGCAAAGGATACCGGTTCTTGATGGTGGCTTTATTAAACATACGACAGTCAATACACATTCTCATCGTACCGTCTTTCTTTTTCACAAACAACACAGGTGCACCCCACGGAGACACACTGGGGCGTATAAACCCCTTATCTAATAACTCCTGGAGTTGCACCTTCAACTCTCTTAACTCAGCAAACCCCATACGATACGGGGCTCGGGAAATAGGTTCTGTACCTGGAACAACATCAATCACAAAATCCACTTCTCTTGACGGTGGTAATCCAGGAAGTTCCTCCGAGAACACATCCTCGTAATCCCGTACTACGGGGATGTCCTGCAAACTCGGAAGTTCCTCCTTCAGATTCAGCACCAATGCCAGAAAAGCTTCGCCACCATCACGCAAGATCCGCTGGGCCTCCATCGCCGCTATCAAGGGAATCCCGTCACACTGGTACTCCTGTCCGGAGTATGCACAGACTGGCTGTCCTGGAACTTTGAATAAAATCTCTCGTCTGACGCAATCCACCATGGCGTGACACGTCATCAGCCAGTCCATTCCCAGTATAACATCAAACTCCCTGATCTGAAAGACAACCAAATCAATACGTGACTGGAGAAAGTTCACCGTTATCTCGCAATTCCTGCATACTGATCGCATCAGCATGCTCTCCCCATTGGGCATCCATACCCGTAGAGGACTACCTCCCAAATCCATAACGAAGCCGTATCTATCCACGAAACTCTGAGAGATGAAGGAATGGGTGGCGTTCGTATCAAAAAGTGACGTGGAGTCCCACCCGTGACAAAAATCATACCAAACATAGCGTTGCTGGAGGGACCCGCTCGTCCTCGAACTATGGCGCTGCACGACCAGATCCTGCCGGTTGGTTAATCGAGCCCCTGGATGCGCTTCTGCCAGACATGGAACGAGACCCAGCAAATGAGGGACCAGCACCACCAATATGGCTCCTAGTCAGTTGTGGGCAGTGGTTCCGAATGTGGCCTCGCTCGCCACACTGGAAACAAGTGACTCCAATAGCTGGGCACGCCAATCCTCCATGGGATCGTCCGCAGCGAGAACAGGTAGGTGAATGAGCTGGGCGAGCACCTCGGCCGTAGCCACTAGGTTTGGAGATCCCACTAGAACTGGGCTTCCTGCTTCCCCCAAAGAAACGGCTCACTCCCCTAAAGAGTCCTACGGATTTCTTCGATGGTCCAGCCTCCTCTTTCCCTTTACGTGCTTTCAGCGCGTCTTTATCCTTCAGCGCTCTCTCTATGGCCTGAGCTCGGTGGTAGAGCTCCTCAAAGGTCTGTGACGAAAGCGGCACCAACTTGGAACGGATCCTTGGATTCAGGCTCATCAGATACCTTTGAGCCCTCTGTTCCGGCGTAGCTACCTGGCCTGGAGCATACCTAGCAAGCTCAGTGAACTTGCGCTCGTGCTCGTCAACCGTCAAGTCCTCTTGCTCGAACAACTCGAACTCTCTAATCTTATCAAGCCTCATGGTGGCCAAGAAGTACTTATCCAGGAAGGCCTGGCGAAATTGTTCCCATGTCGAGCCCTGATAGTGTGCACGAACGGCAGCTGCAGAGGAGATCCACCAGAGGTCGGCACCCCCTCGCAAGTGGTATTCAGCCACCGCCAGCTTCTCGGCCTCAGTATACTCCAAATATTTGAATATCCGGTCCCAATCCTGTAGAAAAGTATGGGCCTGCTCCGGACCTTCCGTCCCATTGAAGATAGGGGGTTCATTTTCCCCACCTCCTTGATAATCCTCAACCGGCGACGGTTCGTTGGTGCCGTTCGAGGTGCATGAGAACCCCCGGCAACGTTGCTTCCGGTGTCATCTGCCATCTGAATAAGTGAAGGAAATGTTTGGGTTGAGTATTTGGCGGGGGAGTAGTTCAGCTAGTTGATTCTAAGTATTTGAGGTTGGCGTGTTTCAAACTGGTGAATCCACAACCTTTTATACTACCAAGATTCAAGGTCCAATAATTCACGATTTATTAAAAATTGACACTCATACATGCCGGGTTACTATTCGCCTGCAAATTATCGATCACATGGTAACAGTACCAGAATGACCATTCACACACTCTGACAAGATTCTCACTCACACACGACGATTACACTCAGTTCACACACAAGTCTGAGTTCAATTCTGGGGACCACGCGCGTAGTTAGTTACCGCAACCTCAAGCTCCCTACGGGCAGCTTCTACGATTGCTAAGTGGAAATCCTCTACGCGCTGGTCCAAACCAGGAATGCTATTCACGCGATCTCGAAATTCACGGCATTTCTTAAGACGGTAGATGGGAACGTCCTCATCCTCAATCGCTGCAAGGTCTGCTATCAGACGCCTCAACAGTGTGGTGGTAAGCTCTGGTGGGTACGAATCACGGCCACAGCCGGCAAGCACTCCGTAACAGTGACAAAGGGCGGCTGAAACTCGTCATCCAGGGCAAAGTTCGGAGCGTTTCCGGCTTCTGGAATCTCTGGAGCTTCACCATCTAGATCACCACTGGGGACTGTCTTGCCTTTGAGTAGTTCAGGCATGCGTCCTGGGTATCGACCTTCGCCGCGATTTGCCATACTAACTGGATTCACTAGGGGTATTACTTGTGATTTTTCTGGCTAGGATGTGATTTTTCACTGACTGCTCATCAGTCGTATTTATAATAAGTTTTCGTTTGTCATCTAGCACTTCGTGTGGTCTTTTCAACTCACGGGCACGCCTACTGTACCCAGTCAAGTCTATTCGCACTCAGAAAGATTCCCCTGACAAAGGTGAGCGCGCCTGTGTCTATCTTTTATTTTATTTTGCCAGACTCTGTCAAGTCTTATCATTCACGGGTAAGTTTACTATTCTTTTTCATTTAAACTAAAAGCGCATACTAATCCACCTTATTACTCCAACTAACTGCGCTCTGATACTAAATGAAACGACCTACAAAATTTTTTCAAATTAATCAGAATAGTCAACCGTCATTTGACGGTCAAACAGCGGAAACGATAATTCTTTACCTCCACCGTGGCTTCCTCTACTATTTTATCTCGTGAGTCCGAACCACGTGTACTCTGTACCATCTTATTCCTGCATCACACTACAAAAATAGTCCCCTATTGGGGTCCGCGATAAATCGCCGAGTACGCCTCACCCTATGCACATACGAAACATGAGACCCCTAACTTTTCCTAAAGTGCAATCTTTATAAAAGGTCTCTTTGTGCAGCATACGGAATGTACAATAAGCAATACAAATCAACATATATACAGAAATCTAAGACAAATCCAATAACGCTCACAACCCTAAAGCGACTCCCTCATTCTCTCGTCTCTCGTAAATCAACACTTCGTTCGGTGCCAGGACCCTCACAGTACGTCCCCACCCTCTCCTCCGGGAGCGCCCGGGTAACGGCAAGCAGGCACGACCGCGAGTGGTCGTCGCCTCCCAGTTCTCCTCCGACCCACGGTTGGAAACCACCATATAAATCCCAACCAAGTTCTATATTCGTATTCCAATCTCTCTAGGGCCCCAGTACAAGCAGGAAATTTGTTTTCTTACTATTCCATCGAAGGGTCCACTCAGTGTAGCTAGTCCAGGTTGTTGGCGGCAACCGGCACCTATCGACGTTAAAGGACAGCTTGGACACTAACCGAACCCCAGCCGCCGTCAACCGAAGTCGGCGCAACCAGTCCAATCCGGAAGGAACCAAGGCTCTATTGTTGTAGCCGGTCCCCACCATACAACCCCCAGCCACCACTCTTAATCCTGCAGAAGAAACTTCACGAGGCCCTGACATTTCACAATTTATAACCGAATGCAACAATCAACAATTCTTGGGATTTCAGTCAGCCCACGTCCAAGATTTCTTTGTATAATTTCCAATGACAAAAGCAACTCCAGTCAACCACGCTTACTATTCCCAATTAATTTCAACGATTGCAAGTTTCAAGTACTGAAGCGCATAATACAACAATGATTCAGCTGGGCTGCACTCTCCGAACAGGACGCACACGCATCCACGATTTTGCATGATTAGACTTCATTTACATTCGACCAACACACACCCATCATTAGATACGCATCCAATCTCTAACCAGCTTGATGTATGGTTTAACAACAGCCTGATTCGAACAACATTTCTCATTCACAAGCGGTCAATACGTCACTGGACTGCAGTTACCGATCTCGCGTCTCCAACTCTGAGCTTCGCTCAGATTTTTCCCAAGTGGAGTTCATTCCAAGAACACTCGCCAAGGATCTGTATGATCCTCAACGGTCAGCCAATGTCGGATACACTACTGGGGCCTTTTCATCCCCGTATAAACGGGCAGCCGAAAAGCGAGGGGAGGCTCCACGTCCCTCCCCTATGACCCAATGTTCCGCCCTAACCTTCCCCTGCGACTAGCGCACACTAACCTCGAACGAATCTGGATACCCACGCATTCACAAGCAACATAGCTAAAAAATAGACAGGGGAAGGGGGGCGTACATCGTTCCAATGCTCAACCGTTCAGAGGAACTCCTCCCCGCTCGCGTTCCTCGCCTCCGAAGCAATGATCTCCTATCCAGCGATCCCCCGCAATGTCGCACCTCCCTCGGTGTCTCGTCCGATTTTTCTATTTTCCTTTTTAACTTCTTCCACCTCCAGGGAAACATGTGGTAGATGGGGAGATAAGAAACATTATCTCTCAGGCACACTGTAGCCATAATCGGGCTATCCGGCAAGGGTTATGGGCTGCACATTATTGTGGGCTTACCATACCTTTTTAACATTTATATTACGTGCCCATATTTTTCTAACGTTCATTTTACATATCTTTATCTCTGCCGACAAATTCGTGAGGTTGGGATATCGTTCTTCGATTTCCCGTATCCCTCTCTTATCCCGTCGTCGGATAGTCCATTGAATCACGCATATTATTAATTCCTTGTTTACGATCTATTTTACTTCGTAACATACTAATTGTAGGTTACGTACTAATTATAATTTAACCAACTTTTCCCGATCAAAATCCGCGACGTTAAACGAATATTATCGACACCCTAATTCGATTTCGTTTAGGTCCAGGCGTCCCCTTTCCCACGTGACGTAATCACACGAAATCGAATTAGTAATCTCGTTAATATTCGACATTAACGTTCACTGACAACGAAAGTATTAAACTCTCGTGCCACGTCGGATTTTGACTCGGTCAAACGTCCTAATACCGGTCAACATACTGGTCCAAATAACATATTTCTATTGACGAAATTCCGGGTCGTTACAATGTCCTCCGAAGCATTGGCTCATCATCCACAAAGGACATGTGGAAACATTAAGTAGATTTATTGCGAGTCGATATATGACTATCAACTCCAATTCCGGGCTTGACATGTAGGTCCGATTCCTTTGTTATGATAATCGATCGATTTTTTTGTACAACAAGTATTTTGCCTAACAAATAACTATCCTCCATTTTGTCGGTTAATGTGTGCACGACACTTACTAATATATGTAAATAGTTGTTAATAAAGACAAACATTTATTATTTATTAGTTACTCTCCTGTTCGGAATTAATTTACGATAAAATCCCTTCCCAAAGCTGAGACGGTCTTCGTGTCTTTTCTAAACAAGATTTCAATCTATTGTATCTTGATCACGTTCGTCGAAGATGGCAAACTAAAATACTCTAAAGAACCTAACATCTCCCTTTTCTTTTAAATATACGCATGTGAGAAGTCCCTAATTCTCGAACCTAAATGAATTTCTACGGCTTTTCTTAATAACGACTCCGACACATTTTCAAAATCCGAAATTTTATCGTCAAAAGGTTCAATCACGTCTTCCCATTTTAGATGCATGTTTTTACAAAATTCTTACAAATGGTCGTGAATGATCAACTAGTGCATGATGCTCTAAGAATCGAGTCGACAGAAAGTAATCCAAAATTACAGTCGAGTGAATTCGTCATGCCATTCAAAAGCGTAAAAACGCATGTTCCTAGCAAAATTCCATAAATGATTGTTAAGGATGATCGACTAATGTGCGACGCTTCGAAAATTCAATCAATTAAAATCATTACACTATTCGAAAAAATTGATTATGAATTGGCGTATGACAATTTGGTTTAACGACAAGAGACGATAATCTCAGGTAGTGGTGTTGACCACCTACATTATTTTTTAATATGTCATTGTGAATATTTTCCTTTTTGAAAGGCTGTTGTAATAAAAGAGAATCAATTGATTGATGTTCAAATATTTCCCGTCGATTAGGAGGAGAAAAAAATTGAGCAAGTCGATTGATTAGAGACATAATCTTTCCTAATTTGAAGGAGAAAGGTGAAGGAAAATCTTTTTAGTCGAAGGACAAAATATTTCCGAAAAATCCCTCACTAGTCAAGAATCTAAAGGTCGCGTGTTCATCTTTTCAGGAAAGTAATCGACTAAGAAAAATTAAATAGTCGATCGAAAACGATTGAGATATTTGAGTGAAAAAAGAAGAAGTCAATTAATTATGAGAAAATCTCCTCATTAATTGTCGTGGGGAGCAAATGTTTACACTAGATAATTTCTGGCAAGCGATTGTGATTTGAGTAGAATAGAGAATTAAAAAGTAAGTTGATTGAAGTAAAATGTAATTTTTCAAATCAATCTACTACAAAAATCTTATCATCGAATCGCAAAATATGATTCACTCGATGGAATGGAGAACCTACTCAATGGGAAAACCTAGCCCACTGGGAAAATCTAATAAGTTGATATATAAAATCTAACACAGGAGAAAATTCAAGACTTGAACAATATATTTAGTAACGTGCATAAGGGAAGTTGAAGAATGAAGCATAATCGTCAATCACAATTATGTATAAATAGATTGAAGGCAAGACCATAAAACACACATCAACTCACACATATTCAGACATTTTTTTCTTAGGATAGAATCTCTAAGAAATCTTTAGGACATCCTCCGGTTGTATTCATTATTACAAGCATAACTTACTGGACAAGAGAAAACGTTGATATTGGCCTCGAGATTCAAGATCTAGTGCTCTTCAAAGTACGACAATGAGAATCGAAGGTAACAATCTTGTAATTGCATCCTAGCCGAACGAGCCATCCCGCATTCTTGAATAATTTTGGTATTGGCAGCCTCCAAGCAAGTGAGACAGTCAACCCTAGGGAGTTGTCTATTGCACTTTGCATGCCCATAGCACGACTTCCTTAACGTATTGCTAACCGGTTCCCGCGTGTTGTACTTATAGCTTGGCTTATACTGGGTTTGCCTGATCAATCTAACAATAACTATGTCGATCGCGTCCCTCTCCAAGGACAAGGGGTCGATTTCAGCACCGCAACGATAATTCAGCATTGTGGTGTTAGGGATGGCCCCTATGGTCATGCCGAAGAAGACAATGACAAGTAAGCCAGCTAAAGCAAGCTGTGAGAAGGCCATACCTAATGTCATCTGCAGCATGTCGCCCCTCCTTTCCAACATCTCCATATTTGTTATGAGAAGTAATAGTTCAAAAACTGCCTAAGGATGTTGTAGGCACAAGGAGACTCTTAAGATATGTTTCTTTTATATCCATAACATTTCGGCAGATGCTTTCTGCTCTCGGTTAAGGATGGCTTGAAAGCTCCAAAACATTCGAAGGGAAGACATAAGTTCCAAACACAAGATTAGTATCCTCGGCCTAAAAGTTGCCGCTCCATGGATGGAGAACGAGAAAAACCTTCGGTTTTGCCATCCCTTTTTCGGATTTTTTCATGTCTCTGCTATGATCTTGTGTTTATTGAATTCATTTTTTTCGAGATGGTGCCGAGCATGCTAATGGTCCAACGCTAAACATTACAGGATAGCTAAAACAGAGAAGAAAGTAGTTGTCTTGACCCGTCGAAGATGATTAAGTGCATACAGAATGCATTAAACCGAATTATCCTCCTTGGATCCTATTTAAAGGCATATATTTAACAACTTATTTAATCATCCTTCAAGACTTCAATGCTCCATTAACTAGCTGCTTTCAATGCACCAATACCATGAAATCACAAATTACTTTCAGTGGTTGAAGATAAGAATAAACGAGCAACACTAACCCTACTCGAGGAAATGGAAACAATTTATAAGAAATAAAAAAAGAATAATTGAAAATTTTTTATCGACTACTATTTTTTTATAGCAATCAAAACATTCTGAACGAAATTATTATGCAAATATATGAAGTAGCTACATATATTTTATATAGGCAACGGTAATAATTTACAAGTAAATCAATTTATACTAGTCCAAGGATGTCATAATGATTGTCGCAAGTGATTTTAGAGTTTATCGATTGCTATTATATTCTTCTCTTGTTGCGCTCCATCCACAGATAATAGACGCATCCACCTAACCAGCAAAGACACTAAAATCATATGTTACTCCATATCTAACGGAACCTACGAGGAAGCATATGTCTCATCGCGTATATCGATACCCCGCCGAATGTAGGGGTCCGATGTCTCCTATCTAGATACGGGTAGCACACATGTCGAAGAAGGGAAAATACCAAACTAGAATAGAACATCCGGCGTATGCAATTTCCTAAGTATAACCTACCATAAGACGAACGAGAACGGGAAAGTATGCCCTTGGATCATACGAAACTAGCAAAAAAAAAAAAATAACTTTGATACTCACAGCGAAGATCAAATAAGGTAGAAATATATTTAGATATTACTTAACTTTTATATTAGAAATTGGAGTAACAACTTAAGCATATAACAACCTAAAATTGATGATATTAAGATAAACATTAATAATAACTTTATTACGTTTTATTCGACCCAAGGTTTCTTCTTGCGTGATGCATTGATATATAATTTGTTAAGCGATATTATTAGAACCAATTGTCTGATGTAGACTTTAAAATTTTATATAAAATAATATAATCTACTGATCAAACAATTCTTCTAACACGTATCGATAAGCGTGCGTGCAAATGAAATCTACCAATTTTCCCAATAAATCACAATAATTGAGAATGAGTGGAGAGCACCATCGGCTCTCAAGTGTCTACCCTCGGAAGACTTCAACAGCCCAATCACTGGAATAATATGATATTGGCGAATGAACAAACAAAAGTAATTTGGTTCAAATCATCGGGTCGGTCTATCAAGGGCTCCATCATTTTTGGCCGTTAGCATGTGATTTGGATGGAAAGAGGGCGGAATCTGTTAAGTTCACGCATCGCGGACGTCAAACGGCCGCTACTCCGGGCTCTCATGGCTCCAGCGGCTGAGTCAAGATCAATGAACTTGGATAGGTTATCCATGGTACGAATGTGGGTTTACTTGCCCCAACTCTTCATTTGCAGGCACACTCGTCACCGTGATGTGTACACGACCAAGGGGGCGTGTACACATCAGTTAGATCACATGGGCAGTCTTGAATTATAATCTTAGGCAGCGCGATCGAAGATTATTCGATAACGGCGATAATCAGTGGCGGACAGAAGGGGGCCATGCCCCCCCTCCCCCCGGGATTTTATTTTAAATTTTTATTAATTTAACCTAAATAATTAAAATAATACAGTTTGGCTCTGCTTACCTTATTTTTCTAGCTCCCACTGGCGATGATTTTCAAGCCCAGCGCCTTCTCTTCACTGGTTTGTAGATGAACAAATGGATAGTGGTTTATGTCCCAGTTTCAAAGAGTTGTACATGAATTTCATGAGTGGGGCGGTACCACCCGAAAACGGTGGTAATAATAGGACAATGATGAAGAGGAACTAGCAAGGAGAATTCGACCACGACTGGTGGTTGTTCGAGACTAAGGACACGTATGGATATGGAAGTACGTACTGACTCCATGAGGACACTTGGAAGATGTCAGCCGCAGCTTCGTCAGACCAGAGGATGTGGAGGAGATTCTTCAAGTAGGAGGCTTCCATGGTATCAGATGTCAAGTAGCATGTCAGAAATAGTCAGGTTGTATTTATTATTACAAGCATAACTTAAAGGACAAGAGATATTGTTGATATTGGCCTCAAGATTCAAGATCTAGTGCTCTTCAAAGAACGACAACGAGAATCTAAGGTAACAATCTTATAGTTGAATCCTAGCCGAACTAGTAATGCCACATTCTTGAATAACCTTGGGGTCGGCAACCTCTTAGCAAGTGCGACAATCAAACCTAGCAAGTTGTCGATTGCAATTTGCATGCCCATAGCCCGACTTTCTTCTTGTATTGATGACCGGTTCCCTCATCTTATCCCTATAGCTTGCCTTATTTTGGGTTTACCTGATCAATCTGACGATAACTCTGTCGATGGCGTCCTTCTCAAAGGTCAAGGGGTCGATTTCATCACCGCAACGACTATTTCAGCATTGTGGTGTTAGGGATGGCCCCTAAAGGCATGCCGAAGATGACAATGACGAGTAAGACGACTAAAGCAAGCCGTAAGAAGGCCATACCTAATATCATCTGTAACATTTTGCCCCTTCCATTTAACATCTCCATATTTTTTTATGGGAAGTAATAGTTCAAAAACTTCCTAGTGATGCTATCAGCACAAGGAGACTTAAAGGTATGTTTCTTTTATATCCATAACATTTCGACAGATGGATTCTGCTCTCATTTACAAATGGCTTGAAAGCTCCAAGACATTCGAAAGGAAGCGTTCCAAACACAATAGTAGTATCCTCAGCCTAAAGATTGTCGCTCCATGAATGAGAATGAGAAAAACCTTTGGTTCTTCCATCCCTTTTGTTACTTTCATGTGATGAAAAAACAGTTTTTTTGCTATTCTGATATCGTCTTGTGTTTATTGATTTCATTTTTTTGAGATGGTGCCGGGCATGCAAATGCTCCAACACTAAACATTACAGGAAAGCTAAAACAGAAAACAAAGTAGCTGTCCTAACCCGTCTTAGATGAATAAGTGCATATACGTTAAACCGAATTATTCTCTTGATAATTTACATATAAGAATGACTTAATCTTATCAACCTAGATGTCATTCTGTTGGTTCGTTCAGGAACACTAAGAGGGGGTGAATTAGGGTTTATAACTTTTTTGCCCTTTTCTCAGTGTAAGCGGAAGTGTACTGTAACTCAGCAGAGCATTTCTCAGAATGAGATCTGCTTCGCTATAACCGTTATGATTTTGTCGAGTAGGTTTTCGTACGAGCGTTGCGCGATCGTAATGGACACAGTAGTTTATAGTGGTTCGGTCTTAATCGACCTACGTCCACTTTCCACCAATAAGGTGATTTCACTATATAAAATAATGGGTGCAAAGAGTTGCACTAGGCGTTTGGTTCTCACAAAGTGAGATTTAGAATAATGGCACCATAAGAAATTTTATTTTCCTATCAAAAATTTCTTAAAATAGTTAGATGACAATATTATCATCTCAGATATTAGGATTGCATATAATTCACTTCGTAAATATTCAAACCTTTCCTTATCAAATGGTTTGGTAAGACTATCAGCAAGCTGTTGCTTAGTATTTATATGATGAATCTCAACTTTCCCAATTTGTACATTATCACGCAAGAAGTGATGTCTCAACTCGATATGCTTAGATCTCGAGTGATAGACAGGATTTCGTGATAAATTTATTGCACTTGTGTTATCAAACATTAATGGAATATTGTTAAAATGAAGATCATAGTCTTCAAGTTGTTGTCGCATCCATAATAACTGAGCACAGCAACTGGCTGCTGCAACGTATTCTGCCTCAGCTGTGGATAAAGCGACAGATGTCTGCTTCTTAAAGAACCAGGAAATTAACATATTTCCCAATAATTGACAAGTACCAGAAGTACTTTTTCTATGTATGCGGCATCCAGCATAGTCCACATCTGAATATCCTATGGGATCCAACAACGATCCCCTGGGATACCATAAACCTAAGCTAACAGTCCCTGCGATGTATCTAAAGATCCTCTTAACTGCAGCAAGGTGTGACTCTTTTCGAGCAGACTGATATCTAGCGCATAAGCATACACTAAACATGATATCTGGTCTTGAAGCCGTAAGATAGAGTAATGACCCTGTCATGCTTCTGTATAGTTTGGAATCAACTTCCTTTCCACCTTCATCTTTTTCAATCTTGGTATTACTACCAATAGGAGTTGACAAAGATTTAACATTCTCAATCTCAAATTTCTTGAGCAGCTGTTTACTGTACTTTTCTTGATGGATAAAAATTCCATCTTCAGTTTGCTTAATTTGGAATCCATCTTGAAATGAGTTCTCCCATGAGACTCATTTCAAATTCTCCTCTCATAAAGTTAGAGAATTCAATGCATAGTTGTTCATTCGTTGAACCAAATATAATGTCGTCCACATATATTTGAGCGACTAAAAGATCAGCATCCTGTTTCTTAAGAAACAAGGTTGTATCGATTTTTCCACGCCTATATCCCTTTGCGATAAGAAAGGAACTAAGCTTTTCATACCATGCTCTCGGAGCTTGCTTAAGCCCATATAAAGCTTTAGATAGCCTGTAGACATGATTGCGAAATTTTGGATCGGTGAATCCAGGAGGTTGTTCAACATAAACTTCCTCTTTTAGATCACCATTAAGGAATGCGCTTTTAACATCCATTTGAAATAGCTTGAAGTCATTATAGCAAGCATACGCTAGAAGTAAGCGTATTGCTTCAAGACGCGCCACGGGAGCGAACGTTTCATCATAATCGATACCCTCTTCTTGAGAGTAACCTTTCGCTACAAGTTTGGCTTTGTTTCTCACAACATTTCCAGACTCATCAAGTTTATTTCGATAGACCCATTTTGTTCCAATAATGGAACGATCATTAGGTCTAGGTACTAAGCTCCAAACTTTGTTTCTCTCAAATTGGTTCAATTCCTCTTGCATTGCGAGAATCCAGTTTGAATCATCGAGCACATCATCAATGCCTTGAGGTTCCTTTTGAGAAATAAAAGCAGAGTGTTCACAGTACATACTTGCTGTATGTCGGGTTCGCACTCCTGTGTGTATTGATCCTATGACTTGGTCAATAGGATGTCTTTTCTTATATAAAGGAGGAACACGATCCTCTATTTGTATATCCTGGAAACCACCAGAAACATTTTCAGTGTGTGCAGCAGGCACTTGCTGTACATCTGCTACAGTGTTTCCGTTCTGATAAGCAATTGTTTGCTGTGATGTTTCATTTGATACTGTTGTTGAGGATTGTGGTGCTGCTTCCACAGCGTCTTCCTCCTGTGTCGGAGAATCATCAACTTTGACATTGATGGACTCTTCAACAGTTAGAGTTCTTTTATTAAAGACTATATGCTTTGCTTGTGAGAGAGTATCCTAAGAATATGCCCTCATCAGATCGAGCGTCAAACTTTCTGACACCATCTTTAATGGGTCTTAAGATAAAACAATTACTTCCAAATGGATGGAAGTATGAAATATTAGGCTTCCTGCCTTTATATAACTCATAGGACGTTTTCCCTAAGGAAGGCCTTAAGTGAACTCAATTTGAGATATAACATGCTGTACTTACAGCTTCAGCCCAAAGATTTTTAGCAACCTCACTTTCCAGTAACATGGTTCTCGCCATGTCCTGTAAGGTTCTATTCTTTCGCTTTACAACTCCGTTTTGCTGTGGAGTGTATGGAACAGAGATATTATGGTTAATACCATATTCTTCACAGAATGAAGTGAAGTCATGGTTCTCAAATTCGGTACCATGATCCGTTCTTATGCTTCGTAGAGAAACACCTTTCTCATTTTGAAGTTGTTTGACTAAAGTTTCAAAGGTTCCAAACGTATCACTTTTGTGAGCTAAAAATTTAACCCAAGTGAATCTGGAAAAGTCATCTACCACAACTAATCCATAACGTTTACCTCCTAGACTTTGAGTCCTTGTTGGACCAAATAAGTCCATATGAAGTAATTCAAGCGGTGCTTTGCTTGACATCATATTTTTACTTTTAAAGGAAACCTTGTTTGTTTGCCAATAGAACACGCTTTGCAAAACTTTTCATTGTCAAACTTAATTTTAGGCAATCCCTTAATAGCATCTTTTCTGGCAAGTTTGGACAGCAAGTCATAGTTTGCATGTCACAACCTTCTATGCAATAAAGTAGCCTCGTCCTTAACAGACAAGAGACAATTTTCTCAACCGGAGACGTTCTTAAAAGACAGGATATATATGTTTTTCTTGCGTTCACCAATGAAGCAAGTAACACCATCTCGTGAAACGTTACACGTCCTTTCATCGAAAGAAACATGATAACCTTTATCGCACAATTGGCTAATACTATTCAAATTGTGTTGGAGGCCTTTAACATAAAGAACTCCTTCAATGGTTAGGGAGTTAGAACAGCAAATGGTCCCTGTTCCTTTAACCATCCCTTTTCCATTATCACCACACCACCATCCTGGAAAACCATTGTGGAGAATAAGGAGACGTCTCCTGACATGTGCCTCGAGCAGCCACTATCTAAGTACCATATATGGTCCTTAGCGATGGACTTAAAGCATCCCTGAAACAGAGAAAGAACTTAAGTAAGTCGTTGCTTTCATTTAACAATAGAACCATCAACTTTAGAAGTAATGCCAAGCATATCATTTCGCATCACATGGCAATTTTTGATAAAATGATCTGGCTTTCTACAATAATAGCAAAGCCTAGGTAACCTTTGAATAATATAATGAGACTCGCCATTCCTAATGTGAGGAGGAACATATTTCCCATGTTTCACATTTTTGGAATCATGCTTCTCATGTACACATAAATCAGTTTTGTTATGCACAGCACTGAGTTGCTGTTACAGTTCCTCAATCTTTAATTTAGATTGAGAAAGTTGCTTTACCGCTTTTTTAGCCTTTGCTGATAACTCTTTGTAATACCTCAAATAATGCGTTACAGCCGTCTAAAATTCATTGTGGATTGGCATCACATAAAGAAAGAAAAGAACGAAAGCAAGAACTACTGGAACACAAGGATCAAGCACCGTATCCGACAAAGCCTCCCTCTGTACCCGCACGACATCGTTCAACAGCCACAGCCGTCTCCGACGTCCTCCGCACCGAATTCACAGGAGTTCCATCTCCCTTCTCCGCACACAACTCGGTCACAAAGTCCCGGGTCCTTCCAGTACAGCCCCTTTGACTTACAATCTGAACTCGCCCCAGAGTATGCAGACCACAGGAACTCCAGAGATGCAGAGCATGCCGCATGGTAGTTGCGGGTTGCTGGAGGGTCTGCTCGAGGAAACACGCACGCAATGGCATCCTGTGAGAGTACAAAGAGACAGAACTTGATGAATGTGCAAGATGAGAAACTTGACGTCTCTTTAAGGCTGAGTTGTGATTGGGATACTACCAGTGCCATTCCTTCTGCATTTAGACAAGACATGTCAGAGGGATTCATGCCTGCTAATCAATGACGATGCCAGCAACCCCTTCTTCCCAATGGTGCAAGACAGGATGAAGTATGACAGCAACAACACTACAAAAGAAGCAGTGGCCGCAATCGGTACCCCGACTTGACAATTTGAAGCTGTCCGAAACCCCCTCTCAGCAGCCTGACCAACTTCAGGCACATAATCCAGACAGGAGAATACATCGAGCTCATTTACGCAGACGATGCAGCCATGGAAGGTCACACAAGCAACCAGTCCTCACCGTTGTCTTCAGAACAAATTCGGCAACCGTCGCCAAACCAATGACCCACTCCCGACACCTCCTGTCATGTCACCCTGCACAATCCACGCTGCAGCATATTAGGAGACACCGCCAACAACAGCTGCAACAGTTAATGGGCAACCGGGGACAGCCATTACAATCGACAGCAGTTCAGCAAGAACAGATGTCTCATATGCAACAACCGCCTGCCCAACTTCAGACACAAGCAGTGGCACAGCTAACTCAACCAAAATGAGAGCCCAACCCAAGGTGAAAGGCCAACCAAAACAAACCCCAACCCAAAACAAAGGGAAGCCAAGTCATTTGCCAAAGCCAAAGCCAAACCCAAAGACAAAAACCACAACCAAGCACAGCCCGACCCAAAGTGGAAGGCTAGTTAAGCCCACAGCCCAAATCAAGATAAGAATCAGACAAACCTTTTTCCCCCGACAGAAATCCCCCGACAAAATCCCACCAGCACGCACAAACAGCCTGAAATCCTCCTCCCACGCTCCAAATCCTCAGCCTGTGTCTGCCCTTGCAGAAAAGTTCTGATCCCGGCGACGTCCCTGAAGATTATGTCTCCTAACAACATGAAATCCCAACTGGGATCAACCGGAAGACCAACTAGATCAGAAAAGTGAATTGGAACCAAGGCAAAGAGAGGAAAAACCAGAGGAACGAACAAACAGGAGACTAACCACAAGAATTTCTGGTTGAAGGGGAGGTAGAGTGAAATAAAAGGGAGAAGAAGCAGAATTCTCTTAAGAGATGGGGGGAGGAGAATTTTCTGGAGGGGAGATCAACGAAGTCATCGTTTTTCCTCCCTTCTTCCTTCTTCCTGGGCTATAGAACTTCAACAGCCAGCCTTCCCCCAACCTTTTTTTGCCTTGGAAAACCGTCGTCAGTCCTCCACTTCTCTTGAGAACTTCCCATCCTTCATATCCTGCCGGCCACCTTCGTCGCTGGGATCTCTGGACGTCTCCGAACTGAAAGGAGCGATCCTTCTTCTGAACTTGGAGGAGAGAACTCTACCGCCGGCTGCCTTCATCACCGTGAGTCCTACACAAGTTCAAGCCAAGGTAAGAACAACTGAAACTTAACAGGAATTCCCTGAGTGGCCAACCCAAACAGGGGATTAGATGAAGGCAAGGAAGGGTACGTCTTATCCTTGAGGGTGTGGGCTTCGTCTCTTCGGGAGGCGTCGACGACGACGCGAATCTTCGACGACAACTCCAGCGTCACTAACATGCTGCTGCTAGCAACCACTGGCTTCTCTTCTCAGCTGCAGCGATGGAGACAAATCTCCTAACATAGGCGCCTCAGTCGGCCCCTACCATTTCTGTTAGAAAGCGATAGCCTTCAGGCTCCTAGTAGGGAGCCCTCTTGTCCCTTTGATCTTTTCTCCTCATGTTCAGGTATACATTTCGAAGACCGTTCTGACCTCTTCGGCTGCACCGTCATCTCCATGAACCAGCACCAGCGCGCCTCAGTCGTGACGTCCCTTCCTTCCCGACGTCCCTGAGCCTGAAGGTTCTTGGAGCCCACAGCGACTTGCTTCTCCCCAACTCCTCAGATCCGGCGAATAGACTGCGGCACCCTGGTCCCCGGCTTCCCAGTCTCCCCAAAACGCCGTCCATTCCTCCGTCGGAGTCTCCAACCTTGACAGCAAAACCCACGTCCTCCCCGGCGCTCCCTCCACCGGCAGCGGCAGCCCGCGCGTCCCTTGGCGTCCCCCGGAGCTCACGGTGGCAGCCCCCGTCCCCGGCGACCCATCCAAGCCCAGCCATGACGAACCAACCTTCCCCGGTGTCCCTCCGACAACCAGCGGCGAAACCCCAAGGCGGCTTCCCCTCCCTTTCGGTGGCCTTCGGCTTGGCAGCGCTCCCAGGACTCCCAACGGCCAGACCCGCTCCTCGCCACATCTCCCAGCCGCCTGCGGTCCACATCCTCCCGGCGACGGCGAGCATCCCCCGGCGTCCTCGGCTTCCCAGACACCTTCAAGCGACGCGGACCCAGCCCCGGCGTTCACCAAGCTTTTCTCCACGGGGCATGGCGCAGCGGCTTCGAAGGACTCAAACAGAAATCGAAGTTAGAGTCCACCCATTTGCTGTCGTGCAGAGGCCTCCCTCCAAGACTTCAACCTCAACGACCCGTGGCGGAAGTTCAGTGTTTTGGCAAACCACAAGGCGGATGGGTTTTCTTCTGTGGGTCACGGGATTCCAATTGAAAAGAAGAAAAGCTGAAACTGTTCCTCGAAGCAGACGGGTTTCAGCATATCACAAACCCCAAAGGTAATAAATCCCTTTCTTTTTAATAAATTTGATTTTTATGGTCACGTGACTAATTTACTCACAGGTTAGTTCATTTGTTAAAAAAATTGTTTACATCTGATCAATCTATTTGTCGACTTCTAGTTAGGATTTGAATGCGTCTCCTTTCAGATCCTTTGCCGCCGTTAAAATTTTAAATCTTTGAGAAGTTTATATGAATTCATCTCTTTGAGTTTATTCTTGTTACCTTTTTTCGTGTTTACTTATATGAACTAATATTTCACCTTGAGGTACATTACTAACGTCCATCTCTCTTTGTTTTGCATGTAAAACACGGTGGACTTCTCGGACATCACTGACAATTTACACCAAATGCACATTCCCGATCAAAACGGTAAGACATGCCTTACCTTTCTTTCAATTTAATCGAACTTCACTAAAAATTTAACCATGCTACCCACATTCACATTTTCTTTGCATGTACACTGAGCATGTAACTTCGGAAGACCAAATTCAAACTTTCGAAGATCACACGAAGACGCGTGTATCAAACCGCGTGGTTCTACCCCGGCCTAAAAACCGTGGGCTTGAAGAGTAGAGCGGCCCCAACCTTCACCAAAGGTACAAAGGGGAGGTGCGGGCCTCCCCGAATTTTATTTTAGGCCCACTTGTAACAGGTTGCGGGCCCAAGTGTATAGGCCCGCAATCACCGCCCCTTCCCCGCCCTTTTGATCTAAATTATTGTCTGTGGTTGTGTGCGTGACTTAGGCTTTAGGTTTATACGTCGCATGCTTGGTTTTAATCAAACAAACCCAAATTCGGGTCCAACGCCCGTTAAAACGTCGATAAGAGTCCGGCCCACTCCCGGATCGGGTCCAACACCCGTCAATCAAAAGTAACTTTTTTGGACAAATCGCCACCCTTTTTGCATGTGTTAGAATACTAAGGCTAGTAAATAGGAATCCCCGAACCCAGAACTCTGATTTTTCCGACTTAAAATCACTCTTTTAAAACTAAGTCGGTGGCGACTCCGAACAAAATGTTTCCAAAGCTAAACTAAACCCCACTACCCTTTTTTCGGAGCCATTTGGGGTGAGGTGACGGCTACTCGAGCCGCTCCTTGGGCCCTCCCCGAAATTCGCGAGCGAGGCCTTAACGCAGCCTTTCGCTCGCCGCCTCCATGGAACTGGAGACGGTTGGCGAAACGCCCCGCAGACCCGTTCGCGAATCAAGGGAAGGCCCAACCCGGGGCCCCTTTCCGCAGCGTCCGGCGTTCGAGCCGTAACGCCGACCGGAATGGGCCTCGGGGGAGCGGGCCCGGATCCTCGGGTTGCCCGTAACCGCCGCCGCGCGCCGCTAGGCCGGAAGGGCGCGCGCGTACATCCCGGATGGCGACTCCGCTGGGGAAACTCCGCATGTGGATTCCTACCGAAAACCTTTTTACCACATGCGGAGAGGAGTTACTTGTTTTCGCATGTAATTGATTGGCTCGGTGCCTTTTGTATGATATCCTCCATGTGTATGTTTACCTCTTTCCTAGGCATACGTAGGTAAGTCCCTATACCCGGGACTAGGATTTTTAGGGGGTCACCGTAAGGCACGGCCTCGCTGCTTCGTGCGGCTTGTAGGCTATGGACCGGGACCCGCCTCCCTTAGTCCGAGGGAGGTCTTAGAAGCCTCCATCCGAGTCTAGAATTGCTTGCACACTACAGGTACCAGACGCCGCATGTGCATTTGTCTGTTACTAAGTGACTGCTACATGTGCAGGGACAGGTGTCAGGTACGCTTTGTCTGCTATAACTGTAAAACTAACACTGCTCGTTTGCAGTTGAGTCGAGTTTATTACAATGGGCTTCAAGAACCTCCATTTCTCCTATCCCTATCTATTTTATGATTACTACATTCATACATGTCTGCCTGATTGCAGTAGTTCTATTATCATGTCATTCAGAATAATTGATTCATTGCATTACTGCATTTCGTTTGCGATTGCATTTACGTAATGCATACTCTTATGCATATATGAGTGCGATTACATAACATCACAAATTTATCATGCATCGATTACACTGTTGCATGATACTAATCCAATCCTTCTTTCTACTTTCTTTTTGAGGTTTAATTCTCCAACATGGCTCCTCGAACGGGACTAGGGATAAAGCATGACATTACAAATCTACGAGCACAAGAATATCAAGGATATCATGACGGCAACCAAGACCCAAAGCCGCATATCCAACAACACAAAGGCCAAAGCAATCCGGGCAAATGCCAAGGCCCAAAGCCAAACACGAAAACCAAATTTCATCCAATGGCTACCAAGGTTCAAAGCCGAATTTACAACAACAGGAAAACCCCAAGGAGGTTACATTGCAAAGGCCAATCTCCATCAACATCAAGACTGATGACAAACCAAAGAGCTATTTACATACACGATAGCGGAATATGACACCCCCACTAATCAACCACCGATCCAAGGAAGTAGAAGCAATTCTATTACATCATCAGCTGCCGCAACTTCGGTACCAACAAAAACGTGCTTCTCAGCTTTTTCGTCGAAGCCATATTCTTCCGCTCATCCCAAGCCTCGATTCTCGACATCGGGCGACTCAGACAAGGGCAATCCCTTTTATAACTCGAACCCTGATTCTCAACATCAGGCAACCTGACCAGGATCGACAAGAGGCAATCCTCCAATTTACGTGTCGAGCCTTGATCCTCAACATCAGGCAATTAGACAAGGGGCAAATCCTCTTACATGCATCCCGTCGTCGATTTTCTTCACCATGCCAGCAATACATTTTAGCACATGGGGAAAACATCAACCTTCACAATGACATCACGATATCGGGACACCTTCAATCAATCAACCTTGAAATATGATCACTCGAAGTCTACGTAGATTAAACCTCATTGTCTCTTCGATAATAGGAACTCGACGAACGCCGGATCTAAAGCATTCCCATGAGAAAGACATGAACAATATGGACCAGATTCTTCAAGAGACGGCAAATACATAGCGTGACCGGCATCAGAAGCTCCCATTTGCGTTACCCGCATTTCAACAATTCATTACATGTCTGGCGGGGCCACCGATACTCAAACCACCAAAATGAATCGTTTGGGGCAACGCTTACATAACAGCTTCCCCCTACACCAAAGAACATGCGATCTACCTAACAATGACGCGTACTCGGACCCGGGCAACTCCCATCAAGCTCATCCACGGTACTTAAACAATCAATCCAGCAGAAATTCAACTACTGATTCTCTGGAGCTCGTCCCAAAGGAGAAGGCCCACCACATGAGAGGCTAGTTACCCACCCAGCCCCACCTCAATGGGCAATCAACAATGCACATCCAAGGATAATCGACTTGGCATGCCCTTTCAAGAAAACAACCACATTAACGGAGAAAAACTGCCACAAGCACTCAACGTAGACAATCTTCAATGTTACTACACATGCAAGAGAAAGAACCAGGAGACACTTAGCACCTTCCGTTCTCTGTCGACCTCAAAGCTTCACTCAAATCACTCAGGCTTTGGAACCACTCATACGCACAAAGGCAATTGGATCTGTCGTCTTTGGTCTAATTATAATGGAGAAGGAAGCAGAAGACGTCCAGGCAATCTTCGAAATTTGTTGCCAAAATTGGCAGTCAGGACTCGGCAACGGTCTGCTTGACCGATCGCTGTGCTATGGAGAGTAAGTACCAACGGTAACTTTCCTCACTTATCTTAATCAAATAATTTATTTCTAATGTCTATAATCTGATCATAATCTTATCTGATCAATTATGATCAATCAACAATATTTGATTAGATATTTCATCATGTTACAGCGTAACATTGCTGCAGGATATCAGAAACACATTTTGTTTCTAAAAATAAACTTGGAAAGATAATCTCACAATATTTAGTTGCCTAAATCTTTATAATGAGATTATTAAACAACATTTAAATGAATTTGGACACTCAGACGAATGATCCGAGATAACCCAAAATAAAACGTGGGTATTGAAAATTTGTTTCCATATTTTCAATATGTATTCGTAATATCACAGCAACAACTCACTGTAGCATATGACAGTTATTAGCTGTGATTCAGCAACACATTGCTCAAGCTCATCACTAGGGACAAGCACGTAACTCATGAAACATTACCGCTGACCATCAACGCGCTGCTTAAGTTCATCATCAAAATCAGGTTAACACATTCTCACATCGCTTTGGCCCTAAGTTACCTTCGACCAACATGTCGAAGCTCTCATCCTACACCATCAAAGACAAGGACGGACAACTTGTAGTCTCAAATCTCAGGCCTTCGACTTGTATACAGACTGATGCCGATACTTAAGCGTTTCCATTTTTCAATAACGTTACTGTTAGGAATGTGATTCGAAGTTGAAATCTTGGAGAATCTGGTAGGTAATATCACTTAAGATTTTGTGTGATATTATGGAATATCGGAAAGATATCGTCCTAGATTTTATTGTCTATTATAAATAGACGGATTGTTCGGAGGTTCGAATAGGAGAGTAGAATAGGTGAGATCCACGTTAGTATCAAGGAGGACCTCCCCGTGGACGTAGGCCGATTTGGGCCGAACCACGTAAATCTGTGCGTCATCGGCGCCAGCAGTTCCCGCCTCAACGGTTAGAACAGTAGGACTATCTGTTTTTCATCGTATCTCTATATTTTTGCTCTGTAAGGTTTTGAAACTGCGTCATGTGGACAAGGACGGAGCGCCGAGACTTTAAATATGTCCGCCGCGCCTCTATGGCAATTCAGAAGAGTGAAATTGAAGGGACTAGAAAGGACCAACACGATCAATCCACTAAATTTTAAGCAGAGAAATATAAAAGAACTTGATGCTACCATAAAAAGAATCAAAGGATTTTTTGCTGAAACGTTATAATCGGGAAGTTTTTAAATCTCGTGGGGTGGGAGTATCGTGGGATCAGTTTTTTTTAGAGTTCAGTTTTAGGATAAAGTTTTTTGTGGTGATTAGACAACTCATAAGGGAAGCGGCTAATGGTACGTGCACGTAACCGTTACATGCTTTTACTAAATTCGTCTTTTTTTAGTAAACTTTACTAAAAAACATTTTTTTAGTAAAAAGCACAACAAAATTAGTAAAAAATTTAATAAAGTTTACAAATTTTTCACTATTCACATTTAGTAAATGTTACTTATTTACGTTTAGTAATTCAACCCAGTAATTTTCAGATTAGTTTTAGTATTTTTTTTTTTACTAAAAAGATCGGAGAAATCATCCTATTTTTAATAACTTTTACGAAAATGTTTGTAAATTGGAACAAGGGCAAATTCGTCATTTCACAATAACCACGGGTTAGTAATTAGGTTCGAGATTCACTGTTCGCATGAGTAAATTACTAAAATGTTTTGTAATACTTTATCAAATTTTATTAAAATTCCACGCAGAAATCAGTATAAAATTACGAAACCCGTAATCATTTTTAGTAATTTCCAAACACTTTTACTAAGTTAAACAATGTTTTACTAATTTTCAAAAATAATTAGTAAAATATTACTAATTTCAGTCAAAAGCCCAACGGACTATTTACAAAACTTTGAACTTTTACTAAACAAAATTAGTACTTTTTATTAAAAAATGAAAAGTAATTTCTTAGTAAAAATTACTAAAATACAAGTAGTAAATCGAACGATAATATTACTAAAAAATTTCGTAAACATTTACTAAAGTTGAACAGTAAGTTTTTCGTAAAAGTTACTGAAAATATGATTATTTCTCCAATCTTTTTAGTAAAAAAATACTAAAACTAATCTGAAAATTGATGGGTTGAATTACTAAACATAAATTAGTAAAATTTACTAAATGTGAACAGTGAAAAATTAGCAAACTTTTTTAAATTTTTTACTAATTCTGTTGTGTTTTTTACTAAAAAAACAAATTTAGTAAAACCACGTAATGGTTAAGTGTACTTACTGTTAGCCGCTTCCACTCATGAGGGGTGTTATGGGGTTTTATTACACGACAATCCGGAACTCGAAGGATTACTGGATTTAAATCCTAGGCAAAATTGTTAAAAACACCTGCCCCCTTCGCACTTTGATTTCTTCCACGCGTCCTTCTGCAAGCTTTCTATCTCCTTTGCTTCCCGGCAAGCGCCTATGTCCCTCTTCCGTTGTCCGACCAGCGGTCATCTTCCTCCTTCGTTGCTCGCCAAGCCAAGTCGTCGTCTTCGTCCTCCTCTGTTGCGTCGCCCGACAAGCCTCCTCCTCCTACTCCGTAGGTCGCCACGCAAGTGCTCCTTCTCCGTTGTGTCGCCTGACTACAATCCGTCCTTCGTTGACGTCCTACTCTTCCGTTGCCTCGTCCGGCACCCCACCCATATCCAAACCCAGGTAAAGCCATCTCAACTTCCTTCGCTGAAATCCATTGTCACCCTACACGCCTCTCGTACCTTCGGCAGTTATCTATTTTGTGCTTTGGGGTCGTTCTGTTGATGTTTGCTAGTTTGGTCGGGTGTAGCCGGGAGTTATCTATTTTGTGTTTTGGGTGTTGACGTCATGTCTGGATGGATGTAACCGAGGTTGTACGTGGCCAGTAATAGTCTATATGTATTATGGAGCAGTGAACTTAGATTGCACCATTAGCGATGGAGTCCCAATGAGCTCATCGTTTTGCTATTAAACTATATAGTGATGATATTGATCACCTCCAATATTCATTTGGTTGGAAGGCTATGGTGGGTGAGGTGGAGCACATTGTGCCATTACTGCAGGTTACGCCCATGTCTTTAGAGATTTAAGAGTTTATAATGTGTTTTTGTGCAGTGTGAAATGGAACAAACAAGTAACTTGGAGTATGGTGTTACTACTTTTGATAGAGGAGGACCATATGTACGTTTTTGGTAAGTTTGTTACATATGAAAGTGAAATTGTTTTGTTTGTTTGAATTGGTGATGGGAACTAACCTATTTTTGTGTTTTTTTAGTAAGGAACAATGTGATGAACTTTTTTGGAGGCCTGAGTTATTGGAAGGGCCTTTAACCGTAAGAAGAGGTCATTAACTTAGTAATAATTTAATGTACATTGTGTTCTAATGAACTCTGTAAAATGCTTTTAGAAACACAAGTGGATAAAGAAGCGATTGGTAGAACTTTCGAAAGAAGGCAAAGAGAAATACAAAGTGTTAAACCCTCTCGGCTCAGAGAAGACAAGCCTTGGGGAAAGGCAATGTTGTAAGCTTGTATTAATTGGATTTGCTCATACACATACGGTCTATGTTCCTGAATTAGAATACTAATTAATCTCCATCTTTTGCAGCCATATGTCGAGACAAGATGCAGTCCAAGACGCATGCTGAAACTCCTCCTTTCCTTGAATGAAGAGAAAAAAGACACGATCAAGGATCTTGATTTTGGAGGGTTACTGCAGATTAATTTGATTGGAGTAGAGCATGCATGAGCTGTTGCAACACATCATTCGTGTTTTGATCCCTAGGGTGATGGTCATAGACGGACTGAGTATCAAGTTTCAGCTGCGAACTTGTCAGAGTTAATGGGCATTTCGATAGATGGAAAGCAAGTTGTGCTAACTGATTCAACGATAGGAATCGATGAGAGGTTATTGTCATTTGGAAGACAGGGATGCATTAGCTTGGTATCCGTAGAAGATGCTTTGAAGATGATGCAGGGATTCCTTATTCTTCCCTTCCTTCTTACATGACACAGTGTTAGGGCTTCGCCGCAGTAGGCAAAAGACAACATTCTTCCCTTTTCATCTAAATTCTTCACCACCATTACTTCCACTGGTATGGAGAAACTTACTAATGAAGATGGTACGACTTTAATTGATGACGATGAGGTAGAAGAACCGCAACCACAGCCCATAGCATGCATCCACCCTTCAGGTATGATGGAAGTACTCCACGCCTCAGGTTTAATCCGCGGTCTAGTTGAGGATGTCGGGACGATGGTTTTTGTTACCACTGAGGTAATCAACGGCCGGCTAGTTGATAATTTAAAGGGATTTCGACGAGACGTCGGAGAGTTTGTTGAAAAAGTACCAAATGTTTTTCTTTCGTCCGAAGCCGGGAGAGCAGCACCCAGATGTACTCGTCGACCGCAGGCACCCAAAGGTACTCGGAAACCGCAGGCACCCAGAGGTACTCGGCAGCCGCAAAAGCCCAGATCTACTCGTCAAATGCCCAGAGATAATCGTACTTTGCAGAAGCCTAAATGAAGGATGACAGCGGCCGAGTATAAGGCACATCTTACAAAATTGTGGCGACGGAAGTACATTGGGTGAATGTAATGTGGTCCTTGAAATCTGCTAATTGGGACATTTGCATTTGAAATTCGTGTATTGTTTCTTATGCAACCAACATTTTAAAAACAGCATCTCGGAATCAGCTCACATGTCAAAACCTAACTAAATAGCACAAAGTCCATAGGGGAGAATAACCAGGGTTAGAGCAACCCGAGGGAATAAGGAAAGAAATTTACATTTTAATCCAAAGCAGCAATACAAGTCATTACAACAGCACAACTTACGCTTTCCAAAACAAATCCAAAATATTAGATAACAAGTCAGTAGTGTGATTCTACTCTCTACGCACATCATCGATATCGGCTCTCAATCCAGAGAGCTCACTCCTTAGAGATATCAATTCTTCTTATGCAGAGGACTTCAACATTCCGAATGTCGCTAATATTTCATTCTGCCTCATGTCATTGTCCTCTCTTAAACCGGAAAATTCACAAGAAAGTTCATGTAGTTGATTAGAAAGTGTATCCATCGACTAGGACACATTCATCTCCTCATCTGAAACATCTTGCATTTCCTGGTCCTCTACATCAGTACCAGGCAGAACAACCCCAGACGACCATCTTCCGCCTCTACCGTTGGACACCCATCTATCATCATTGTCGGGATCACAATGAATTCTCATCAAGGAAATAGAGCCTCTAATAATAGCGGCAGGAGGAGGAGGAACCCAATCTCTACCTTTTAAGGATGTTGCATGAAAAATAAACAACTTCGTAAGAAGCATTCCGTAAGGAAGATTTTTCTGCTTGTTCCTTTTTGAGTCACTCACCAAAAGACGGATGTATGCCTTGGTGTAAATAATACAGTAACTGCAAATGATCTTCAGTTATCGTGTCGTTATGCCCACCAACCGGGATAATATTGAAGCTGATGATTGTATGTAGTATACGCATATTTACATCCAATTCGGAGGCCTTCAATCTATTAATATGCAACACTTTAATGGCATCACTCCTATTATAATCTGCCCTTACTATCTTTCCTTTGTCGCCTATCCTCAAAGCAGTCTCCACAAAACGTCCGTTAAAGGAGAACACTCTTCCATTAACATACGTACGAAGTGAACCGCAGGGAATTTCCTCCAAGTAACAGTAGAACTACTTAACCTCGTCGTAGTAAATTCTACGCTCTTCCAATGAAAATTCAAGTAGTCCACGCATATTCAGGTTATCAAGCATGCTCATCACAAGAAAATTGTTTCCCGTTCCAAAAAATCCACATCAACTATTCTACCTATCTCGATTTGTCGCTTATTTATTTCCTCCCGAGCGTGAGTCCATCTGACGCCTTCATACCATCTATCCTCACTACCAACTACCTGGTCACAACCCTGACCAACTCCTGAACTAGAAGAAGTGGCAGACTTCTTACCTCTGCCCTTACGATGACCGAGATTCGTTGTTGTACTGTTGGTGATTGCGGGTCCCCTGGAGAGAGAGTGTTTCTTGTGGGCGTGGGTGAACGGGGTGTCGATGGCTCCGAAGACAGGCGGGATGTCGATAAGCGGCGGGGTCGGAATGGGAGAGACGGAAGGATATGTGGGGAGGGGGGTGTCGGACGGGCGAGCAAAAGAGACGACAAAGTTGGGTGTATGGTTTCAAAATTAAAAGTTTTAATGGGCAAATACCGGTAATCCAATAAATAACAGGATTGTCACATTTGACCGTAATTCGGTAATCCTAAATATAACGGATTACCGGTAAACAACTAACTATTTCGTAACAAAAAATAACAAAATCTATTAATTAAAAAAAAATATCACACAAAATCTCATCAAATCTTATCAAATCTTACTAAATCTTTTAACCAAATATTTATACAATAAATGACATGACTTTGGATTTGACGAGTTGCAGTGAATTTTTCGTATTACAAAACTTTTTTGCTTAACTTTGTGAAAACATTCAACAAAAATTACGTATCGAACGAATTCTCTGAATATAAATGCGAAATATAAATAAACAAAATTCCTCTAAAGACAAGCAAAAAATTTATATGTTTTTGCGACACTAAATAGTTGTTCATATATTCATAATTATTGCATCCAGCGCTTGACAAATATTACGGAGAACAAAGAATTTTATTCATTTATATTATATTTCTTCTATAATCAGAAATAAATGCCTAAATATATGTATTTGTCGTTGTTTCTGTTACCAAAAAATTATCTACTTAATCTTTATTATTGAAAATTTTTGCAATCTGTAGCAACAAATTCATAAAGCTAAGCAAATATTTAGTTCTACGAAATATTTTAAAGCAATCAAATTGTACCCTATTGACATTGTTCAGTTTACGTATTTTATGTTTAAAAGTACGAATATATTGTTCCAATGAAAAATATACAGTAATCGTGTTTTCCAAAAGTACTCTTTGTTTGCTCGAAATATTTGCAAATTACCGACACCAAAAAATTAATACAATAAATTCGTAAAGATGAAGGAAATATTAGTATTTACGAAATATTTGATTGGTGGATATTTCGTATACGAATATGTTGTCCGTAACGACTTATCTGTCAGCTTTTATGAAATTCTATATAGCACAAAATATGAATATAGAAATTCGCATTTTTTCAGCATTTCACGTAAAGACGAAAAAGATTTCTCTAACTAGAAAATAAGACTATGAAACTTTTGTGACACGTGAACAAGCTCACGTGGACAAGCTTTCGGTTTTTTAATTTGTACAAAATTTTTTATAAACAATGATCGCATAAAAACTCCACGTAGAAACATGATATTTTTTTACGAGTTATTTATTCTGCTTTACGAAAAAGATGTACGATGATCTTGGACGTAATATTCATATTGTACTATTTCCTTGCTTAAATATTGTGCATCAAAATTTCGTATATTAAGACTTTTGTGTCAAACTTTAAGAAATTTCATTCCTACAAAAAAAAAAAATGAATCCCGGGACTCCCACCCACGAGATTTAAAGAGCTTAAACTTTAGCTTTTCCAATGATAATAATCTCGCATACTGAACGTGACAATATTGGAAAATATCTCTTCGTATACAAGAACAAGGTCCAAGCCATTCTATCCGCAGTGTTGACAGTGTATAGACAAGTGCATATTACACATATTTACTCAAGCAGCCGGTATTTCTGGGTCGGAGGCTGTGTTGTGATATGTGCTACCATCGCATACATCGCCCCGACATAACGGGCAAATCCTAAGTAATGACCAATAACAAAGGATCAGAATCAAACATACATTAAATTATCAAGAAGATCCGCACGCAGTATTAAAAGAACGACTACAACTTATGCATGCAATTTCTTGACCAGAGTTCGTGATCATACCCGTGTATCTCCTTCAGCCATTTGTCCACACAGTGCATGTGGTACTCATGCTTGCAAGGAAGTACTCGAATCTGGTCGCCTTCCTCATATTCCACCAAACAAATATAGCACCTGCCCATGGAGCAATTACAATGGCGTGCCAAGAAAAATAAAAGAAATTAAAAAAAAAAACAGTTCATTTACCAACTCCTATGTTTGTGTTCAACTTTGAATATACTGAACATTCAAAAATATAACCTGGTGTAAATTATTGTAATGACGAAGTACTCACTGTTCATCATTTTCTTCGTTCTCAGCTGAGCTCTTCTTTTGGTGACTTTTAAGTGGAAAGGAGTCCACGACAGGTCCAGGTGCTGGAAGAGAGACAGGAGAGAGGAGAGGGAAGATAGGTTGCTGATGAAGTTCATCCAGTACCTGCAACGTCAACAGTAGCATTGTTAGATTTCAATTCAAAGAGATGACACCTTCCCCAAAATGCAAAACAGAATAGGAAGCAGAGATGCTTCCAATTCAAAGAATAAGATACGCACATAAAAAAGAAAGAGTAAATCAGCAAACACCTCGAATAGAGCCTCAGCGAGCAAGACTATGCGTGAAATGCTTGTGCGGCTGCTTGATTCTTCTGATGACAAGATCGAATCACACGAGCACATACCATCTGGGTAGAGTCCAGATGGACAAGAAGTACATCTTGAGCTGCTCGCTTCCAGACCAAATCGAAGTCTATCCCATATCTGCCAAGAAATCTCATCAGACCAAACTTGTAGAAAAACATAAAAAAACAGAATATGAACTGGAGAAACAAAGTTTTTAAGTGCTACATTCTCAGCCATGCATGCCTGCCAAGACCACAAAGTTAGAATGATTTCATTGACAGGTAAGGTCCTACAGTGATTATAACTCGGCAAAATTTTCTCCAGGCAATGCATCCATTCAGGAATATTAATACATGCCTGTGCCCAAGCACCAGTATAAAGCAAGACAGCTCAACAGGACATGACAGAAATCACCTCAGATCGTGGCCGGCGACGACGTTGAGATCGGTGGAATCTACTTCGGAAATGTCTTTCCTCAACCCAATCATCAGGCATATCATCATTAGAATCGAAAGGCCATCTGTCGTGGCTTTCGAGGTAACTAGAATCTTCGCTAGCAAATATAATAGTGGACGAATCACCTTGACCCCTAGAACCATGTCTTGATATGACATCCCAAAACATTCTTCTACCTCTCCTTCTAGATTCCCAGCTACTTGTGTCACTGCTGGTATCAGAAGCCAAGTCAGATGAAACCGCAACAATATCAACCTGGACTACACCATCAGTTTGCTGGCTCTGTTCCCTGCTAGACCAAAGCAATTCTAAACCAGAAGGCAACCCTTCTGAAGGAGACACATCTGCCTGTACTTCATCAGAGTCTAAAAATAAAGAGCCAGAATCAGGTGAAATTGTGCCAGAACCAGAGGAGTGGCCATCAATCGCTTCAGTCACCCTGGACAGTATATGGGGATGTCCATCTCCCCGCACTTCCGGAGAAAACACACTATCCAGAGCAACCTCATGAGTGATCCCGGGTGCACCATGAATCTCTGTACTGGAAAGACCAGCCGCTACATCCTCATTAGAAGTAGTATTTACAAGGGCCGAGCCTGAATATTGTTGATGTAGGAAAGAAGTACCAGAGGTAGAACAAGTTTTCTCCCTATAGTAATCATCAACAGTGGGTTGACTTACCAGAGCATAATCCCTGCCCTCTAATACGTGACTTCCTCCAATATTTAATTCATCCTCCACCCTGCTTATCTCATCCAGTGTTTCCTCATGATTGTCATCACTGCTTTCAGATGAATCTTTAATATCAGAAACAGAGAACTCTGAATTACTTTCACAATTTGGTTCCATAGGCATATCTTCATGGGGCTCCTCTGTCTTTGCAACAGTTAGACGAGAAAGCTCCACAGAGTTATCTGAATGCTCAGGTTGGGGGAATCCCATCTGCAGGAAGATCAAGGCAACCTCATTAACAACACTATGATCGAACAACTTACCGCAATAGCCACTGAAACAAGGACGGAAAACATTCTTCCATGACTACAACATAGAGATTAGTGAGAATGCAAACATAAATAGAATGCAATAGCAAACAAACATCCATACAGCCAAACCTGCCTGGTGCGATTAAGGCTTGAACGCTGTTGTAACGATGATATAGATGGAAGAAGGAAACAAAATACAACAGTCACAATCTTCATGAATATTTTTGGACCCAATAGCAAATTAAGGACAGCAGCAGACGGAAGTCACAAGGAAAACCCTGTAATCCAAGGACCTCCTTTTGACTGAGAAGAAAATGGTTAAACCTTGCACTCGTGGGTGCCTTCTTAAAGGGCGAAGAGACGAGACGAATGGATCGCCATCGACCACGGTATCAAAAGGAAAGACCTTGGTTTTTCGCAAAACTTTTCGACCTGCCCTACAACGAGAACAGTTTGGGGAGAATCATTCTGGGATCGCCTCTTTATCTCCCTCAAAACTACTCATTGAAGAACGGAGAAGTAACAACAACAAGGCCATCAAACAAAACCCATCAATCAGACAACCCCCCCCCCCCCCGACAAAACCAACAAATCAACCCCCATCACAAACCCAGACCCAAAATCAAACACGAGCCAACCCCCAAAACGAATAAAAGAAATTTAACAACCTCAGCGGGAGGGTTTCGAGAAGAGGAGGAGCAGCCGCAGAAGACGGAGGAGAGCTTGCCGGGTCTCGACCTCTCGCGGCCATCGATGCTGCCGACGACGTTCCGATCGACCGAACCCGAACCCGGAACCGTCTTGCTATTGCTCGAACCCATGGAATAATCACTTGGTGCTACTAATCCCGGAGACGAAGATTGGGAAAGCGTGGAGAAAAGGATGAACAAGAAGAAGTAGAAGATGGTGCATCTGACCACCTAACCCCAAACATCAAAACGTTTCAAGAAAGGAATGACAGGACGAAGTTGACATTAAAACAAACGACTCTGCAGGGGGAAGGGGGCATTTCTTTCCTCTCTCACTTACATCCTCGTATTTTTTAAAAAAACGGCGTCAATGAAGAAGATATCGCAAGACTCTTTACAGAAAGGATGAAATCATCGCTGTGTGGAAATTACGACGAAGGAGATGGTTGACGAATCTCTCTCTCCCAGAGTTTTCTTCCATAGTGACGTCGTTTGACGAAATATTTAGCCAAATGACGCACTAACGAAAATAATTCGCGAACTAACCCATCAAAGTCGGCCCTTACTTTGGTTTTGGCGAATAGAAGTCGGCCTTACAAAGGCCGACTTCATCACACTTAGAAAAAATTTTAGCAAACGAAGTCTGGGATGCTACATGAAGGAAGTCGGCCTTTGTAAGGCCGACTACGATTTTGGGGAATGAAAGTCGGTCTTACAAAGGCCGACTTCCTCAATAAATAAAACTAAAGGGAAGTCGGCCTTTTGGCCAACTTCCCATTCAAAAAACAAGAAAATTGAGGATTCCAAAAAAAAAAAAAATTATTGAGGAAGTCGGCCTTTGTAAGGCCGACTTTTATTCCCCAAAACCGAAGTCAGCCTTACAAAGGCCGATTTCCTTCATGCAGCGTATGTGGTGAAGTCGGCCTTTGTGAGGCCGACTTTCATTCGTCAAAACCGAAGTCGGCCTTACAAAGGCCAACTTTGGTGGGTTAGTTCGCGAAATATTTTTCAAACTGCGTTATTTGGCGAAATATTTCGCCAAATGACGTCATTATAGAACAAAACTCCTCTCTCCCACCCCCTTCTTTTTTAATCTCCCTTCTGTTCATACATAACCAGACCAGTAATCAGCATTCGCTTCTCATGTGCCCTCAGAAAAAGTTTTGAAGACTTTTTTTTTATCAAATTAACGAAAAAATATTATCTAAAATAACGCACGTTGCTTTAAAATTTATCAAACTTTAAAATGAGTATTTATAAAACCAATTTCATGAAAATCGATTTAAAAGTCGATTTTCTTAAAGAGTGTAGTCCGTTTTTATAAAGTAAATTTACTTAAAAGATTAATATCGAATTTATGAAAGCAGATTCGAGAGCATCAACTTACATGTTTTAAAACTATCTATACCAAAAATATATTTTTCAGACCAATAATATCATTTTGAAACAAAACTCAAATTATATACATAACTTCGATATGTTTCCACTAAATAAAACGGTAACTTTTAAAATTAGATAAATAATATCTTAAAAATTAATGTTTAAAAAATCAACTTCCATTTTTAGATAAATCGACCTATGAAATACTAATTCGAAAGCTGATTGAAGAACCAAAACTTAACTTTTTAAACTCCGAGTCCAAGACATTATTTATCAAATTTTAACCACTAACATTAAATTAAAACATTAATATTACCTGAGATGTAAAACACCTAATGCACCACACAATAAAAGGAATACACCAAACAGGATCTTCGCTTGTGCATCCCATCGTACCTTCTCCCCCTTCGGTCGCATACCTCTCTCGATAACAAATTTATAGTGCGGTAACTGAGACAAAATAAACATGTCCAAATGGTGTGCAACCAGAATAAGCAACCACGCAGTAGTCTGTGGCAAAAGAATACCCTCCAGGAGCATGCACGCCAGTAAATCATCTGCTCTCCTGGAGATTAATAGCACGACTAGTTATCGGAGCAGCCACTAGGGACGAAAAATAACAGGGATTGCTTCCAGGAGCCACAACCATCTCGCGGTTGCCTTTCCCAACGTCTTCGGCAGAACTCTCAGTCGGTCTGCAATACGGTGATTTATTTCATAAGATTCCAGCTCCTTAAAATAATGGTCTGCTTGACAGGCCATACCAGGTCATTTACCTTTTGGCGTTTGGTGGACAAAGCGGCAGAGTCTGAATTGCGATGTCTCCTGGATGTCCCAGCCTCAGTTTCCTCGGCCTGAGACAAGCAAATTTCTCGAAGCTTTTATCCAGAACAAAATGTCTCAGTTTGACAGCCGTGCAGGCATCTTAACTCTTAACGATATAATATACAAAAGATGTGAAAATTTAAGTGACGTGAATTTGGACAGGCGCAAGTGGAAATGATACAATCACCAAGGAAAACTCATGGAATGCAACTACGAGTGATATATACTCACGTTGGGTAGGGAGGACGAATCTTCTTCAACTCTTCCCCTTGTCACATTTTCGGCATTGGACGAGCCAGAAAGAGCATGCTGAGAAATGTATGGCATGATCTGACGTAGCAAATTGGATAGAAGTATCCCATCATCACTAGCTCCTGTTCCTACTTCTGAAACACTTGGCTCAGCACTTGCTATCCCGGCATCTTGTCGGGGTTCACCAACAGGCACTCCATTTATACTTGCCTCTTCAATATTAACATCACCACCAGGAAAGAGGGTCTGTAAGAACTCGACCACACTGCCAGAGATCTCTCTCGCTGTTTGCTGGTTGTGGCGTGCTGTGCTCGAGGACACAATGTTAATACTCACACCTCTAGAGGTAGGCTCCCAGTTCCTAGCTTCAGTAGGGGAGCCTGAAGGGAACCATGCACATAAGCAATGCAAATTACTTCAGCAGCATCTCCATGCAGATAAGCAGTAAAAAACACGGAGTTGATACACTAAGCTCTGGAATCTCAATGATGTGTCTCAATTCAGATCCACACGTACCTTGTCCCTCACTAGCAAATTTTCCCTCACCATGCATTCGCAGGTCTCATTAGATCCATCCTCAAAGTTCAAGACTCCAAACAGAGAAGTGACAAAATTTTATGCCTAAAGCCGCAGGGACAACATTGGAGTTTGGCAAATATCTCTTGGTATTGCCATTGAACAGCAGTTTTAGCTTTCGCGTTACCATGCCCAACCTAGGTAGTGTATATTTTTTGCTCTACTTCTACTCCCAAAAATATTTAACATTAACAGCAATGCCACTGAGATTCTTAAACTTGTATCCTTTAAAAAGATTGACTATCTTTCACACAAGCACATGTGACACAAACCAAAATCTTACCGTCTCTTTCAGGGTTTTCAACAGTATTGTGCTGCTGAGGGATGGAATTTGAAACAGATGTCTGCCCAGATCCCCCACCAGCTAAATGTTGCTCATAAGATGTATGGGTAGGTCTTTCGCTGAACACATTTTCGGAAGAAGCCACCGGCTGCAATCTTCCAACAACAGGATAATAGATTCCTAACGGATGTCCTCGCGAATCAGATCCCACTTGGTTAAATGAGGCAGGGACAGCTGCAACCATCGTTCGAAATGGCATTTCCCTCACACCTGCTTCTTCAGTACCAGGATTTATTGAAGCAGAGGAGTCTGCGTTGTTTTCACCACCAGAACTTTCAGAAGGATTTGCTTGTGCTGATGGTTGTTGGTTTTCTGCTCTATCACTTCCCCCGTTTGATGCTGTGGTGTACATAAGGAAGAAATGAGAAAAGATGAGGATAAAAACGATAGGCATGTTGGCTACCTATCATTTTGAAATCAAACAGTTTAGGAATAAAATCACAAACAAGAACCTCTTCGAATTTGAATGTCTATACGTCTAGGATGGAATCCTGAACCATAGCTACTACCCCAACTTGAGCCAGATTGCCAATTGGCAACCTGAATGCCACCAAGGCTGGATCCCGTCTGGAATGATAGAGGCTGAAGAAGAAGATCTTTATCAAAGAATATAAATAGAGAGATCACACCTAAAAGAAAGTGCAAAATCGTCAAAGATCTTATAAGTGAGTCTATGAATATTGCCTGAACCATCAAAGGATTTGGTCCAGTAGGTGATATGAAAACTGCTGGTCCGGCGTTTACAACAGCTTCAGCCTACAATTTTAACCCAAAGATCAGCTGTATCCATAAAATGTTCTAAGAAAATTGTAGAGTGGAAATCTCCTTTATAACGACTCACCGTAGATGTACCCAATCTTAAGGTCATCACAGTTCGACCAAGCTCAAGTATGAAAGCACCTAAATGGTGCAACACTGCTCCCATTCTGATGGCACTATGTTGAGAGTTCAGCCGCACTGAAGGGTCGGTAATGCTTCCTTGGTTTTCCAGTTGATTGGCAAAAGCCTGCACTTTTATCGAAGCATTCATGTCCAAACATCTATTTGCTTGATAAAGGAATATAATGAGGCCCAAGATTGGAGCTCTCAGTTGGGAAGAGTGCCCCCTAATGATTCAAAAGAGCATTGTAATTTAATGTTATACCCAAACTTCTGTATATCAATCAATCAGTTATGTTCTCATTGCAGAAAGCGGTTCTCTGACTAGCAAAAGTAGGTGTATGCACAACCTTAACTCGCAAATCAATCACAACGAGGTTGCATTCGCACATTGAACAACTTTGCTGTTTCACTAAGTACGCCTTATGTTCTGATCTGATACTCCACGAGCAGAAGAAATCACGAGAAGGGTCATAATGATGAAATTTTAATAGCACTCAATGCAAAAAATTCTCTGAAGATCTTCCCACTTTGTCGAGTGCCAATTAACACCAGATTACTAGTACAGGAGTGGGTTTGGTCTTGATGGGGATGATCATTGCCAAGATCACGGTGAAAAGCATTTGAGGGGTGTGCCATCCATAAAACAAAGAATTATGTTGCACGTCATCCAAAGATAAACTATCCAAATTCTGATATATGCTCAAAAAGGAAATAATAATCGTGCTGAAAGTTTCAAAGCAACGTCCAGAATGCACACGTGCTGAATTTCCTGTGGTTCAATCAGAATTTTAGTCCATGTAATGAGAAAAATATTTTGGACACACTTTAGTAGGAAATGATAAGGCCATGCCTATATTTGAAAACTTTTTATTGACCTCTATCTATTGCATTCTATCCCCCCCCCCCAAAAAAAAAAAAGAAAAAGAAAAGAAAAAGGCATACCTTCACTGTGAAGAGTGATTTGTATTTTTTTTTTTTGGTATTAAAGAGTGATTTGTAGTTAAAATGCACGATATTGAAACCGTTGAAAGAATCCAAGCACCTAACCCTCTCCATAATTCTTAAGAAGAATTTGCTATGCTCTTTTGATGAATCATTCATCCTATAGGATGTTCAAGGCGTTAAAACAACCAGAGTTTGCATGTGTGTTAGAATAAGGGTCATATTCTCCATCCTACCCTATCAGCCACTAGACAGGGCTTACTCCGTACAAACTCGCCAATCTCTCTCTAGAAATAATAACATCCAATACTGCTCAGAAACATTTAATTTTAGAGAAAGGACAGCTGAACAAATGGCACATTTGAAAAATGGGTAGTTCAATGTCCGTATAAAATAAGCCGAAGAAATATGCAATTTTATGTAACGCCGCCAGCGAGCAATATTATGACGACAAAAAGGAATAGTGCTACTCAATTCATATTAGACGTAGAACCCTTCAAAAGATATGGGACAAACCTGTAGATATCCCGCAACCTGTTGGATGAGAAACTGTCTTGTAGATGACAAAATGTTGGCCAAAGATTCAGGAGTTGGCAGGCCAGCTTGTCCAGTCCCCGAATGTGTTGACGGAGGTGCATCTCCTAAACCAGAGCGCTGTGATACTTCTTCCAGGTTTTCACTCCCTCTGCCTTTTAGCAATATTTACTTTTAATGAGCTTTCCCTTGGAATGATTACAATAAAATAGTGTATTCCATTGCATATCCACTCACCTATGTTGGCAAACTCGCTCGTCATTAAATTCAGGAACCGTGACATGGTTGTCAAAGAATCAGGTATCACCTACAAGACCAAAAAAGATGCATGACTAATTCGCACAGAAACTGCCAATACAAAGCAAAAGCCAGTCATACACTCACAGGAGGTTGACTGGTTGCAGCAGGAATACCAAAAGCACCAGCAAGTCCGCCAGAATGACCCCTTAAACTAGAGTCTTCAGACTGCATACGACTTATGTTTGTTGCACTTGATATTCTCTCATTTCCCTGTATTAAAATAGGCAATTTATCACATCTGTTGCAAGCTTGAACATCATGATAGCTCACAGGCACATACCCCCTCCCTGCTAATCCCTGCACCAGATAATCCAAAGGAACCTAGAACAGCAGAAACTATCTGCACAGAGAATATGCTTCAGATTCTAATCAAGTAAGTCCTTAACCCGTCCAAAGGTATTCATCTCCAAAATGAAGACTCACCTGGCTAATCTCTGGGGGAAGCCCTTCACCTTGGTCTGGTATGTTAAGAGTCTCAATAACAACCCTCGGGCCAACACGGCTACTGTTCCCCTGGCTCGCAGTTGAAGGATCAGCTGCTATATAGAAAACAAAGGAATTCCACAATTCACTCAGGCGCTTGTTGTGTTTAGTCGTAGCACCACTTCACTAAGTGATATAGATGGTATTCCAAAAACAAAAGGTACCAATAAGAAAAGGTTAAAAATGAATTAGAACACAATACAAGTAGCAAGTGTCATTACAGCAGCAAGATTGCAAGTCATGTCAATATCAAAGAAGTCTTTACTCAGTCCAAACCTGCATAACTGTGTGATCCATCAGAAGGCTGCCTCACCACTAGATGCAATGTATGACCGTCTTCGACATCTACAGCCAAGTTAAGAGCACACATCCATTCACATCCAACCAACCATTTAAGCAAATAAGCACAACTATAAAGCAGACAAGTGTTCAAATAACATAAAACCCCGCAACATAACCCTTGTAGCAACACCATTTTTTATTCAAATGAGAACCACTTTTCTGCATCCCTAAGCTTATACATACTGAAATTCGAGCATACCCACTACTGGAGTCACGAGTCATGTGATCCTTGACTTCCGTATCAAAATTTTGCATGCTTGAGACACGATAACAATTATTATAAACAATAACTACGTAAACACAACTGGAATTAATTTTATTTTCGAAATAAAATGTGGGTATAACCATGATTCATGGGAGATAAGTGAGAGGGTGTGGGGCTGCATGAACAGACATCTCACAAGAGAATTCAAATCCAAGCCCAGTAACAATTCAGATGTAAACTTACAAAAAGTACGGTATCAAAACATATGAGAGCAGACAGCTTCAAAGGCCGGAGATATAAGGATACGGTAAGCAGACAGTAGCTGATCATCCTTCAACACCTTTCCTCGGCATATTAAGCGTTGTTGTTCGGTCAATACACCCGTAAGAGAAGCTATCTGTTCTTTCAAAGCAGGGACAGGCATCTGGGAAACAAACAAAAGCCAAAGCATTTCCAAAATGACACCCATGATTCATCCTTTGATTATGGTAGAATCTCCAAATTCAAACAATAACAATAGAAAATCCAATATCATCGAGATTTCTTTTTGTTCCAAAAGAAGACCTCGAGCACTAGTGTCAAAGGTCAGTAACTTGGTGCAAATTAGCTCAGGCCTCAGCAGATGCCGTAAACCAAATAATTACTAGCAGATTTGATATGAGTAATACCGATGTCAAGCTAAAAAACCTGTTTGTTCACTCTCAATGAGTAAGATCGTGAATCCAATGTCTTAATCTTTATCTCAATGGTGCCTTCGGAACCTTCAGCTTCATCGATCGTGCCATAACTACCCATTTCTCGTGGGGGGACAAAAAACGACAAGACGAACCTGGTTGAGAAATGAGCGGTTAATCAGTACTGGAAAAGAAAAACTCTCCGAACCCCAGACCCTCAACACAATACTCAGCAACAGTCTTTTAATTTTCTAAAGCCCTGCTTTTCCTCGGAAAAGCTTGCATCGCCAAAGCAAATCAAATCGGTATTCACAAGCCCTAATCATAAAAGATACAATCTAATTATTGAGTTCGTCTGTCTGCCAGGCAGCTCATCCAATCACTGCCCAAACGAGAAACCCAAATTCAATCCACAACAACTAAGCAGGGCGACAGCATCCCACCACCACACATACACACATAAAATCCGACTCCACCATACATAGAATTCCAAAAAGAAAACCCAAACACATAGCAATCAGATTTTTTTAGTCAACCTCTCCAAAAAAACACAACACCAATAAGAGCAGCCACCACCCCAAATTCAAAAGAATTTGAGAAGTGAGGTTAGGGGTGTTCAATTTTCTATAAAAACTTTTAGAGGAAAAAAATCGCAACTTCAAAATCAATCTGACACGTGTTTTGAATATTAAATAATAATAGCTCATTGATTCTAATGGTATTTATTATCTTATTTCATTAATTAAATGAAATTTTATTAATTTTATTATTTCATTAATTTATTTTAAAATTTATCGAATAACAACGTAAAAATAATAATAAAATTGATTTCATGTTATAAATTTATATTTCTAAAAAATATATATATTTCTAAGGACAAAGACTTATAAAAAATTATTTGTGAAAATTCACCATTGAAATAAATAAATTCAACAGTTTAAAACATTTTTTAAAACTTGTAGCAAATGTTTAGCCGCGTGTGTTTAGCAGAATAAGTTAATAATTTTAGGTTGATTTGTTATTATTTTTATGTTGTTGGCAAAATACAATTAAATCATTATTCATTTTCTCCTTTCATGCATTCACATATTATTTTGCCATTAATTATTAAAATTATATAAAAATTATATAATTCTTTTATAACTATTAAATTTCAAAGAGCAAATCCTTCAAAATAAAAAGTTATGTTGCGAAGGAAAGAGGTTGATGAGAAATCTTATGGAGTAACCTAAGTCACTTCATATAAAGAGGTCGAAAAAGCGGCCCTTAAAAGAGACAAAATAACCGAATTCTCGGTGACGGGGTATAAACTCTCTACCTCTGTACAGCGGTCAACATCAACTGTTTTAAAAGTTCGAACTTAACGGTAAAAACATAACATATTATATATTTTCATTTTCCACGCCAACTTCTTCTTCCTTGTCCTATATAATAAAAACTCATTTCTCTACTCTTATCATCACATGATGTCTTTGATCAACCTCAATTCAGTTGTGTATAGGCGGCCCCTTCTTTGCGGGAGAGTAGTCCATCTCCGCTATGTCGAGCACATTGGGGTAGGACTTGTCGGACACTCTCTGCTCCCCCAATTTCACTCGATAGCTTTCTTCCTTCTCTCCTCTCTTCCCCACGGTCCTTATGCTTCTGGTGATCTTTGTGTCGAAGATGGAATTGGGGATGTTTCCTCCCCTATTGATCTTCTCATTCTGCATTGACCAAAAAAAAAAAATGAAGAAGCTTTACCTTACCAAGAAATTGAGCTTCCAATGGACTAAAAATGTTACATATGTAAACCCTCGTTTGGACCTTAATTAATCTGATGCGACCCGTTTTCGGTTAAAAACAACGTTATTAACAGTTTGATGGGCAGGGCAGCATACCTTTGGAGCTGAGGATGGAGATGCTGTGGCAGCCATGGCCGCGAGCTTCCTACTACTTCCTACAAGATGTCGGCCAAGAAAAAACTGCCACGTTATAAGAAGAAAACAGTACCAGGGTTGCCCGAAATTTCTTCGTTTGACGATGCCATCTCGTCGACTAACAGACACACGGCCAGAGAAATGAAAGCATGTTCCATACCTTGTGCCTGAGACAAGAGAAGAGGCAGGAGTAGGAAACAACAGGCGATCGGAGAGGCCTTCATTTGCTAGTTTTCTTTCGTCTTCTATCTCTCCGTGGAAGTGGGGTTTGAATTTGGAAATCTGATTTGGAAAGTTAATTTGACACCCTTTTTTACTTTGGGGAGGGAGCGTTTTAGAAGACGATGGGTTTCCCTTTCTGTCCTTGGTGCGAGTGTTTTTTCGACTTTGATCGAATTGAGGTAAGTGCTAAGATCAGGGAAGAAAACAGAAGCTTCAAAATTCTACTCGTACATATATACACACATATATCTTCTAAATTTTGGATTCAGATGGTTCGGTATCCATCCGCGATGAAGGTGACACAGATAAACAAGACATCGAACCCGTGTCACATGGAACTCGGCCAAAAATCAATATTTGCAACAAATGACCGCAGCTAATATTTCTGCAACGATACACCCCTAGGAGAACCTGATTGGATTATTATTACAAAACAAAGGGTGAAACCATATGAGTTCATTGCACGAGGACGAGGAACGAGCTGCTAGACACCCTTTGTGGGGGTGAACAATCCAATTATCAGCTTAAGGTCGGATTGCCCCCCATGCCGACTTTGAGCTTGGAAAATGGATCGGAACCCTGTGCCCCCGGGTAAATTAATACGAATACTCGAATTTGAAAACCTTCGTCGCATCTTCGACTACTCTACTGATCACGCATTATTACCCGCAAACATGGGTGAAAATATCCCATCCAACCTATGATTATACATTCATATGGGGCAGAGTCGATCGCAAAGGAAAGCATTTCGGATGATGAAACACCTATCTCACAATTTAATAAGATTTCAGGAAAGAAAAGAAAATTTATTCAAGATGTGCATGGATGGTGTGGTGTTATTTATTTCATTACATATCAGAGAAACGACCGGGGCTATGACAATGCCTTGTAATAAATGCAGTTTTCTTTTTAGAGGTAGCGGTTGGTGAAAGTTGGAGTTTTGTGGGCTATTATTTTCTTTCATGAAAATATTTTGTATTTTTAAGTATTCATTTTTAAAATAATGTACCGAGTTCATATTTTATAAAGTCCAATTCATCTTCACAAATCTCCCGAAATTGGCTTTAAAAAGTCAAGTACCTTGAGAACTAACATAGGTCGACTCTGATACTTTAAATCTCATCATTCGATTTTTAAAATGTTTGAGTTCATAAACGTGTAAATTCGATTTTTTTAATAATTTTATGAATGTCTTAAATTGCGAAATATTTTCATGACCTAATCCGCGTGAAAAGGTTAAATACAAACAAACGAGTACAAAATATAATACAGCCAATTTCATTCTACTGTCACGAAGAAAGTTTTCGTATCACTTAGAAAAAGATTGGTTGGGTAAACTTATCTTATTGCAGTAGGACGGACACATGGAGGGAGGAGCGTCATGGAGTTTGATCCAGTGGCCGACTTCCTTCGGATTTGTATACCAAATCCGGCGGTCATCCCAAAGCTTTGTTTTTCATGTCCGGGTGAATTCTGCATCCAGGAATTTTATGTTTTACTTTTATATTTAAGAAATTGTACAAGTTGTGACTGTGATGCATGTGGTGATAACATGATTGAAGGGAATCGAGAGAGAAAGGAATGGATGAGGAGGAAAGGGCGTATTAAATAGTCTGCCGGGGGAAGGTAATGTGAAAATTACATGACCATATCCCACGACCCCACCACCACATCATCATCGGAAATGACTAGGAGGGGAGGGACGACGAATTGGCGTTGTTAGTTTCCGTCGAGAATTCGGTGTTAAGTTCGGATCAGTTAGAATTTTTTGAAATTTTTTGTCGATCGCCTTTTAAAAAGTCAGGTTGTTTAGATTCTGATTTGAAAAGACGAACTCCGCTTTAAAAAGTAATTTCATACTTTATTTTTGAAATTTCGAAAATGAGTGTTTTAAAATACTAAACATTTTCGTAACCGGCGTTTAAGAACAAAGCTCGCATTTCAAGTCGGATAGTATTCCCCCGAAGAAACAAAATATTTTGTGAACCATGTATACGACGCAATGAAGACTGACTACGTACCGATGCGTCATGTAATCGAAATACGTTAGAAATGTTTACTAAGTTGGTTCCCAGGTCACCATGTGCACGTCCCCATCGCGTTGCTCCTAGTCGCGAATTTTGTATCCCCGAGTTCCTTTCCGAAATCAAAACTATGAATTTTTTCTGTCCGTGTTCTTACACGAAACTAGAGTTGTTCGACAAATATGTAATGTGCAAAGTTTCAAATTAGTTCGAAAAAATTGGAACTCTGGGGAAGGTTTATCATTTTGGATTGTAATGCCAAGCATCATATAGTCATTAAATGCGCTTCCACAACCAAGAATAGACTAAAAGTTAACATGTGAAATCAATGTTTACAACTTTAGAATAAAAAGAAAGAAAAATGTGCTCTGGATGATCCAATTCAACACCGTTGAATGATATAAAAGTACAGAAGACACGCCAAAAGACTAACTTAGAGAGACAGACATCCTCAATATTTTGTTTGTTTGTTGATGGCAGATAAAAAGGGATGAAGATTTTTATCATTCTCTCTTTCTTTGTTGTACTTATTTTGTTTATTTCCTTTTATATATTTAATAGTACTATAATAATTAAAATGACAAAATATAAGTTTATAGCATTTCGTAAGTCTCAGACAACTTTCGGCTTTGGTTTTAATTTAATTCGTTATACAATTTAAACACTAACTTTATTTATTTATTAATTTTATTTAATTTTAAATTTCATCGTGCAAAAGCAAATAAGACCTTAACATAATCTTAACCAGAATCATTAGTTGAATTCGTGTAGCGAGTTGGGATATAACACGACGTGGACGTGGAGACAATTGGGATAGAATGCATTCACACCTACAAACACAAGCAAAAAAAAGGAAAAAAAAATGAGTAGTTGGTCCAATATTAATGATGCATAACCTCTGACCTCTCTTCGTCGTGTTATTCTAACTCGTCCTTCATCTTACCCGTAATAGCAGCCCCACAATCCACCTATTAGCGCACTTCATCATTTTTGCGCAGTCTTAGTAACATCAGCAATTACTGCCCTTCTCAACACCCACTTAAACTAGCCATCAAAATCCTAAATTAGATTACCTAACAAAAGAGACTCCTATATTATTCTCTCATACCCCTTTTTCCATATTCTTTTTTTTATGGATAAATAGTCATGTTTATGAAGGTCGGGGTTTATCAGGCTTTCACGTGACAAAATTTAATGTTTATCAAAATTAATATAAAAACTAAAAGTAAAATTCGATAATAAAATCATTTTAAATTAAGTCCAAATGAAAATTCGATTTTTGTGCATTAACGAGATTGTTAAAAGTGAATTCGAGTTAATTTAATACTTATGTAATTAATACAGAAATATATGTTTTAAATTTTTGGCCAAATTATCAATTCTACCACAAACTTTGTCTGTTTTTTCCGATATATCCTGAACATTTCAAAATATCATCACGCATCCTAACGTTTGACCGTTATATCAATTATAACAACCGCTAAACGAATGTGTGGACGGAATCCTACTTGGCGCCCATGTGGCCATTAACGCCGTCTACCCACCGTTAACCGCATTCTGCCGCTCGAGCGGCCGTGACAGGACCCCTAATCCAGTTGCCATCATTGTGCGGGTTGGGGACACGATGAGAGTGATAGAGCGAGGGGTTGGAGAGGTCAGGGATCTCAACTAAATTAGGTTTTCCTCCGTGGGACTTTACCTCCTTGGAGTAAACGGCGAGTACGACGGCCTCAAACCCGGCGAGGAAGGGTGGGGACGGGGAGCGGTGGAGGCGGGAGAGGTAGAGCCCGGAGAGAAGGGGGAGGAAGGAAAGGGCGACGAGGAGTAGGTGAGGGTCGGAAGGCATGAGGAGGAAGGTGTCGTACGCCAGTGGCAGAGCGGGTCAAAGTCGGAGCCAGAGGAAGGCGAGAGCACGAGGGAGGAGGCGACGATGGAGTAGGAGGTGGGGGAGAGGAGGAGGGAGAGGGCGGGCCGGTCAGTGTCGGCGAGGGAGGCGACCTTCGAGCGGTGGCGGCCGGGAAGGAGTTCGGTTAGGGTTTGGATTCGGGATAGGTTTAGGTGATTTGGGAAGTCCACGTCAGACTGGTGAGGTGATGTGTACACATTTCCTATTCCACGTCGGCGCCATGTCACCAATTTAACGGTGGGCAAATGGCGTCAATGGCCACATGGGCGCCACGTAAGATTCCGTCTACGCATTCGCTTAACGGTGGTTATAATTGATATAACGGTCAAACGTTAGGATGCGTGATGATATTTTGAAAAGTTCAGAGTAGATCGAAAAAAACATACAAAGTTTGGGGTAGAATTAATCATTTGGCCTAAATTTTTTTATTAAGCTTTTTCTTTTGATATTTTCCTTTTGTTCGAGTATAGAGATGAATGGTATAGGATGAGAATGGGGATTTCATTTTTGGGGCGAAGTGGGTTGTTCGTAGAAACGCACACGCAAGTATACGGGTCGCACAAGTAATAAAGTAATGAGTAAAAGTCGTTCCCACGGAGATTGTTCAGAATATTTTGTTGATTATCAACTTAACGAGTCTCAATCTAGCCAGTAGAGTTTTAATTGGTAAAAGATTTAATGTAAGAATAAAAATAGCAACTAAACAAAAGCAAGTATAGAATAAATCAATTGATAAAAACCCAGGACTATGAATCACCTATCGTTCGTGACCTATCTGCACTCTCTCTTCCTCAATTCCCTCGGTTTCACGTTTACTAACCACAATTCTTATAGTTCGTTAGACCTCTCTCGAGTTTGTAAAGGTGAATTATAAATTATCCATAAACATATATCTCTATAGTGATGTACGAACAACATAACCCTTTAAGTGCCAATTGTTGTCTTGGTTACCTACGAGCGTATATCTCTATACTCCTCTAAGTTAACCTGATCTCTCAGGCTTAACCTAGGTTATATTCTCCCTTTTATAATCCTAAGTCCCTCTCTCGAGTCCACTAAAGGATAAGAAATCAAACAAATCGGCGATCAACCCAATATGCAAGCATTAAGCACAAGAGAACATAAGCAAACATGAAACTTCATGAATTGATTCCGAAAAGAGTTTAGACAATCAACTACATGAGTCGGTTCATCACCGTCCTAGATAAAATATATTAGCTGACAAGCAAAACAAGAAAAGAAAAGAAAAGAAAATCTCCATCGTCTTCTCCGATCTCTCTCCTTTAGCCATCGCCTTGTAGCTCCCCGTCCTTCTCCAATACTCCCGATTTAAACCCTTTTATAGCTAGGGTAACTTCCCAAAGCACCCAAGATTTTAGGAAATAATATAAAAAGATTATCTCGCCTAGTGTGGCCACACAAGATCCTCGTGTGGCCACGCGGACCTTTCTGTCCAATTCTGCTGCGCTTGTGTGGCCACACCAAATCCTCGTGTGGCCTCACGACTCTTCCTGTCCATCAGTTTCCCTCTCATAGAATATCTCTTTTCCTTTTTAATACTATAGGCAACTATTTCCTTCTATGCTCCTGAGATCTCCCATATCTTTCCATGTCAGCCACCGCTCAACCGTATCGCCCCTTAACCTTTACTGGTAGAGGTTTCTTCGTTCGCTCAGTTGACTGTCGTTTCGTTTATTTGTGTCGCCTAGTGACCTTAGTCGCTTCGTTTATTTATGTCGTCTGCTGACCTTTGTCGCTTGGTAGTCGTTTCGCCTGCAAGCCTTCGTCTGTCGTGTTTCAGCAACTTCCTCACTAAAAGGCCTTACCTTCCTCTATCAAGATTTCTTATTAAGCATGATTTCTGCTTCGTGTCGACCTCTTCACCTATATTGAAAACCACGAAATCCAAAAGTATTCATGCAACACGACTAAACGAAAATAACATGTAAACTTATCAAAAGTTCCTACAAATATGAAATGTCTAACACTAATTAGACTCGTAAATAAGACATATAACTCTAATTTCTTAGAGTTAACGTGAATCACAAAGCCCAACTTCACATGCTTTTGTTTAGTGGTTTTTTTAGTGGAAAAGTGCAAAGGGGAGAGAGAAGACAGACGATCAAGTCTAGGCTCTTCTTGTCGGGATCTCCCAATGTATCTTCTCCTCTGACCTTTTCCTGATCATGTCTTTAACTACTCAAATCGTAAGGATTTTTCTTATAGGATTTAATAACAATGGAAGTAGAATGGACTCCATCCCCCTCCGCATAATTTACCAACTCAAAAAATGCATTGTTTCTTTGGCATCAATGTAATGCAGTTTTACAGCAGTCGACGATAAATTCTAAAACTCGAATTGTTAGATAGGGTGCAACATATTTTATATTTCATTTTTAACACTTTCATCACGCTGAATCGGAATCCAACTACTAAACTTTATATTCTATTTTTAACATGTGAATGGATCATACATAAACTATAACGAAGACTTGGGGTCAGGAAGCGTAAAATAATCGAAGTAGGCGATCTAAGTAGAAGTAGTATAGGGACGAGCTTCTCGAGTTGAAAACGAATTGACCTGATCGAAATTGAAAACAAAAATGTATTTCTTCATGTGTCTCTGAGTGGCAGCAATTTGAAAGTCCGGACGCTATCTACTCTGCATGTGGTTCAGGACTCCCAGAGCTAATTTCTGCCCTTTGAAGACGCAGATAAGAGACGCACACAACAAAAAGAAACAAAAAAAAATTGCAGACAAGGTATAGGTTTGTATTCAACTGATGGACAGTTGAAAGTGGTGCATCAACCACGCCACCAACATAATAGATACTCAAACATAGCGAACAATATGCAAGTTACAAAGTGATGATTACATTACGTCGATTCACAAAGAACCTGATTATTCAAACGAGGGACAGAAATTCATCGGGTGAAAGCGAGCGGAGTCGAAACCGAAACATTCTAGGCTCAAGTCCGGCTATTTAACACTAATACAAAGCTTGAGCTCAATTGAACCCCAAAATTTGAGCCCGAGCTCAGCTCGATTCAATTATAGGAGTCCAAGATCAAGTTTAAACTTAACTCGACAACTCGAGCTCGGTTCACAAAACTTACGTAGCTTGAAGTCGACTTGATAGACTCGAACTTAGCTCAATTGACTTGAAAACTTATTTATTAATAAACTATTAATATTTATTATATAATATTATACGGCTCGCGACCGTCGAACTATGTGTTAAGGCTCGATCTCGGCTTGAACTCGGTCAAAGTCGACTTTGAACTGAACTTTCATCGAGCCGGCTCAGTTCGTTTTTTCCCCTGGAAATACGATGGTCTTTGCCTTCGTTAAAATTGGGTTGCAACTCGTGTTGGGATTTCATATAACACGTCACGGTTGTTCGTTAAGGTTGGGTTGCAACTCGTGTTGGGATTCCATATAACACGTCACGGTTGGATCCATAATACTCTGCCAGATCTAGATTAATCGTGAACCGAGCATCGACCTGGACTGGTTATGGTTAGGTTCATCATGTGCAGGAGAGGGGGTCCGGGCTGCGTCAACGGCCATAGCCATCGCCACTGTACTCTGTGAGAAATTCACACAATCACAGGAATAACAAACAAAGAAAACAGCGGAAGACTGGATCGGTTACGCGGGTTTACGGTCACCGAGAAAGATAAAGGGAAAAGAAAACGTACCCGTATTTGTCACGTTCGCCGTACCGTAAACCTGATGATTGTAACCTGGCGACGTAGATCTTCTTCCCCTTTTCCTTCCCGTACGGCTGCTCTCGATGAAGGAGGCCAAATAAAACAAACTAACAATTTGTTTCTGTCAGGGTGATTAACCCAGATATAAGGAAAACCCAAAGGATTTCTTCTATGAAATGTCAGTTTTGCCCCTTAGTTAAATAATTATTGAAGGACAGGGGAAGGGACCTATCCATAATATACCGTAGCCTATGTCCTATCCATCAATGGACTATAGGTTATAAAATAGTCTACATTCAACCGTAAGCCACATTAGACAAACGAGATGCGCATACCCCAATGACTTAAGTGATTTAGTGGGATTTCATGCATTGTCTTTATGTCACAACCTGTTTTATAAAATATAGTTTAATAAAGTAAAATAAAATAAATAAAAGAAAATTAAAAATAAACAATTAATGGAAGCCCAAAAATCAGAAATTTCTAACATTCTCCCACTTGGGCAACATTAATTGTACCCGAAAAATATTTTAGAAAATGACTCTCAGGCTTTGACATCTGTATGGCCAATATAAAGACAACATCTCAAACAACCCCAACCAACTAAATTATCCAGCATCGAACTATGACCGTCAGAGCATCACTCAATGATACAAGACAACCATAATCACAACACTAAGCAATCAAGCCGTCACGGATCAATGTGGCAGTGTAGCCGAATTAGCATCCCTTATGTGATTAAATTTGATGCTAATTCAGTCGGTCCTAATCTTTCTGTGACCTTACGCCCATAACGAGCCAGAAAGACCTTTGAGCAAATGATGCTCCTTTATATGTCTCATAAACTTTAATGCGCGCAAAATTTACGATGCTTTATCAGAGACAAACTTTAGTAACAATACCGTCCTACTTGAGACTAAGCACCAAGTCTCAAGATTTTCTTTAATAACTGTCATGTGCACAAGATATAAAAGTAACTGCATGCATGCAAAATATATATATAATGTCGATTAGAATATACTCAATATCCAACAAAAACCGAAAGTACAAAAATAAAATGTCGGATACAACCAAAGAGTATCATAAGCTCCCACTGACCGAAAATATCGAAGAACACTAAGTCACCCATGTCTACAACATGTTTCTTAAAAGCTACGGGTCTAAGTCCTTTAGTCAGTGGATCTGTTAACATCGACTCTGTAACCTTATTTCTCGTTGAAATCAGATAAACCATCCGTTAACTTTATGCTTTCAAAGAAGCCGGATGAAACAAACCTAGCACTACTCCTATGTATGTGTCAAAAACATGAATCTCGCAAGAGTCTTTATGTTGTCATAAAAGACATTCAAACTTGACATAACCGTCACGCTCAAGATAAACACCGGATCTTGAGTTTTTTCAACTATGGCACATAACCAAAACAACAGTAATTGATGATCGTCAAAATAAACAAGTACATGTATCAAACATGTGTTGACAGTTCATAAACATGTCTTTCAATCAAGACATAGATATGAGGCTCCCACTAACCAAGCAAATAAAAAACATGCCACGTAGAATAACAATAAGGGCTCGTTAGGCTCCACGTGATATTCCTCATGGTTAGAAATCAGTCGATACCGCACTAATATCATAGTAATTGGCATAATTATTCAAATTATGCGGTAGTTTCAAAACGCCACCACTCGACCTTTTAAAATGATAATTTAATTCAATTAACGAGAGTGGTGTACGTAAGAAGCCTCAACATCCAACACAATATCAAGAAAATGTAATGCTGGATAATGCTCTAATGAGCGTTAACAATAACTCCTACTAATAAAAACAATTAAATGATAAAGTTGAGGAGCTCCCACTGAAATAATATGTCATCATAAATTTAAGATCTCCCACAAGTTTATTAAAACATGATTACTAAAGGCATTCAATCTTTGATTGTGTTACCATCAAGCTCTAAGTAGATGTTACAAACACCACAACACGTATCACATAAGCAACTCCACGGATCCCAATAAGCGAGTCGCTTTGGCAACCAAACGCCCGTATCATCATGTGAAATCTCCCAACTCCGGGATGCTCGTAAGACCTTATGTAACTCACAAGCAAACAAAATGACATACTTAAGAAATTCACGTAAGTGTACATTAAGATTTATCATCTTATACAAGTCAATTCGAGACCTATAAATCTTTATCATCTTAAGCTAACCAAAAGAGACTGTTTATACAAAATAATACATGAACTAGTGAGCAACCGATAGTATTACAACTATCAAATAGAGACCAACACAATTGATCTCCTCAGAAATACTCGAAATGCACCAAATGCAAGAACCAAACATCTTTGGGCAGAAAGGTCCCTACACTAGTACACTCAAGTTTCCAAATATACCCTCAACAAGATAAAGATAATCTCAGTTGTCACTTTAAGCGAGCCACTTTGGCGGTCAAACACACAAAGCATAAATGTGAGATTTCTCGCTCGTTGAGAACACATGCGATTGTGAGAAAACTTCAGTTGTCACTCTAGCTGAGCCACTTTGCCAGTCAAACAACCAGAGCACAAGTCTAAAGTAACTCACTCGGATGCACATGCCCGTGAAGCACATCACTTGTCACTACAAACGAGCCACTTTGGCAGCCAAGCGCTTACAACACAAGTACGACGAAACACCACACGCTCACATAATTTGGCATAAGAACATATTTTAATGTATGCCAACTTAAACCAACGGTTAATGAAAGAGTTTACAACAGTCTCAAATTGAAAATTTGATGCACATAATTTATCTATTCTCTCTATATTTCAAACACATTGTGCCTTAAAGAGAGTACGAGTTCAACATATATTAAATACTACTGTGTAATATATACATCTCACGTCTAATGCATGAAAAAGTTCACCAACACAAGCAATCACCTTTTCAGCCTGTCTAGGTTGACTTAACTTTATAATACTCATTAAACAGAACGTTCTTTCCGTTATACACGATAAACATATCATTTAGTCATAGCTCGCTCGAATGGTTAACGTGGATCTAATGCTTGTAGGTGAACTTAGGCAAACACTCTAGTAACAACAATAACAAAAGATATAATCTGAAGTTCTTTATGTAGCGGATAAAGCATCCGGTCTAAAATCCAAGCAAGCCCAACTAATTGTTTTAATATTGAATAATCCAAGTATCATGTTTTGCCATATATCCCAAAATACTGATTTCTTTCTTCTTTCATAGAAAATTCATCAACATAAAGATGAACCATAAGTAGCCTTAATATCAAAATTTTTATTCACCAGTTACACACTTCCATAACCTAATTGAATAATAAATAAGATTTCATGACCACACATGATCATGATTATTCTAAAGATTTCGTAATTCAATTTGTGAAGAAACAAAGCACTACTAAATACTCTCTTTTTCGGGCAAGAATAAAGTGTAATGAAATAAAACTCAATTCATCTCATTGAAAATTAAAGACATCCCTATACATACTGACTTGCATGTGCGATACTCATCAATCCATCAATTTCAGTTGATATCATGTTGTCTTGTCGCACTCACCCATCTTGTGAGTAGTTTTCATATACCAAAAAGAATCATTTGGTTGATATGACATTTAGTTCATTGTTCTATATGTATTTAATAATTTTTCATTTAGTGTTACCTCCCACACGTGGGTAGTTCACACAAGAAGTCCTTCTTTTTGCATTGCCAACTAGATCAAAACCAAAACAACTTTGATTGGTTTTAAACCTGACCTCATAAAATTTCGACTATTATTTATTTATAAAGTATATAAAAAAAAGCATCATATGAGATATTTAATCTCATATATATTTTCTTTCATAATCAAGGTTTCGAAACTTCTAGTAATATATATACTTTATGAAATCTTTGTTTAATAAGAATCAATATTACCCTTTTCTTTCTTTTTGTTAAAGAAAATTATCATCAACTAAGTCAAATCCAAATTCATGAAATCTTAACAAAAGAGATTTCATTAAAGAAACACTTTTTTTTAAATATAATAATATAAAAACACTTTCTTTTACACTGATCGTTTGCAATGTGAACATCCTCCAAGACATTGCATTTATTGTCCCATCTGAGATAAGCCAAAAATGGTGTGTGCCCAGATCAATTCAAGAAGTAGGATTGATCCTTAAAGCACCATCACATGAAATCTCTCCACAGAAGAGTAAGCATCGTGGAATTATTTTTCAAATTTTAGAGCGGTGGTCACCAACTACTTGACGGAGGAATGAGTTGTTGCTCGAAGGAGGTAAAGGTCCTTTATTTTTTTTTAGTAGGATACGTGGGTACGCGAGATTCCTAGGAATTAAGAATGATAGACTTGGGGAATAAGACGAAGATGTTATTTGGGATGGAGACAAATCTTCTTGCATTTGTAGTTTCGGAGAAAAGCGTTCATCAATTGTAAGACCCATATCCTGATTGATGCAGCCCATAGCAAACTCGAGGTCCTGCTTCCACCTCTAATAATTTGAACCACTTAAGACTTCTATGGTGGCAGCATTGTTGCACATATTGAAGGAAACTGTAGAACAAAAGTAACGCAACCATCAAGTGTCATGAGCCATATAAGATCGATCAATTAGATCAATCAATTATGAAGAATCCTCAAACTCAATGTCAACTCCCCTTTGGGTAGAGAAAACACAAAGCAGAGAAACCTTCCCACAAGGATCACAAAGAAACAACAGATTCGACAAATTTATTTCCTTTGGAAAATAAATAGTCTAATCCAATAATCCAGAATCAAAGAATTCCCACACCCGATCACGTGTCACCATGCATGATCCACTTTGGTGAAATCATACACAGCACAATGTGCTATAATAAAATTTGTGGAAATTTATACATGCCACCTTTAAGGAACCACCACCTGTCACGTACAAGCGAGCCACTTTGGTAGCCAAACACTTGCAGCACATTATGATGTTCCTTCAATAAATAAACGCATGTCTTAATAGAGAATAAGAACCAACTGTCACCATAAACAGGTCACTTTGGCAACCAAACGTTCATAGCACAACATGGTCAAATCTCATTAGGCTCATAACGTTCGTCACACCAAAAGATTGTAAGTGTGACCCTTTACTCGTGTATAAATCATTTTATATTTCCTTCAACGAGTCTAAATTAAAATGATTGCGTATACTACACTTTACAATATGTGCAACCTCTATTAATGACCCTAAAAATTTATTTATTTATTTTTAATTTAACTAATAATTGTTTATTATTATTTTATTATTTTTTATTTTATTTTATTTAATTTTTTTTTTGCCGTTCAACGGTTGACCGACGTTGACCATCGGCGGCCGGTCGCCGGTACGGACTGACCGGTCCATGAGGCTATAAACATAAAGCCTGGCCCACTTAGGCCATGCCTTCCTTCCTTTAAAGTCTGGCCCACTTGGGCCAGGCTTCCTCTCTCTCTTTTTTTTTTTAATAACAGGCTCAGCCCAATTAGGCTAAAAAAGGCCAATTTTGGCCTGGCCCACTTGGGCCACTTTTTTTTTTTTTTATTGTAGCCCATTTTGGGCAAAGCCCACTTGAGCATAGATAAAATATATTACATATAATATATAATAATATTAAATATAATAATATATAATAATAAAATAACCTAATTAATAATATACTTAAAAAAAACAGACAGAACGATCAGGTTTCCTATAACCCTAGCCGTCATGACTTTTTCTCAATCAACCAAATAATACAATTTCAATAGGTGAAATTGAAAATTCTTTGCTCGAGATCGTAGATCCGCGTAATCCGCTCTGATACCACATGTGAGAAATTCACACAATCACAGAAATAACAAACAAAGAAAACAACGGAAGACTGGATCGGTTACGCGGGTTTACGGTCACCGAGAAAGATAAAGGGAAAAGAAAACGTACCCGTATTTGTCACGTTCGCCGTACCGTAAACCTGATGATTGTAACCTGGCGACGTAGATCTTCTTCCCCTTTTCCTTCCCGTACGGCTGCTCTCGATGAAGGAGGCCAAATAAAACAAACTAACAATTTGTTTCTGTCAGGGTGATTAACCCAGATATAAGGAAAACCCAAAGGATTTCTTCTATGAAATGTCAGTTTTGCCCCTTAGTTAAATAATTATTGAAGGACAGGGGAAGGGACCTATCCGTAATATACCGTAGCCTATGTCCTATCCATCAATGGACTATAGGTTATAAAATAGTCTACATACAACCGTAAGCCACATTAGACAAACGAGATGCGCATATCCCAATGACTTAAGCGATTTAGTGGGATTTCATGCATTGTCTTTATGTCACAACCTGTTTTATAAAATATAGTTTAATAAAGTAAAATAAAATAAATAAAAGAAAATTAAAAATAAACAATTAATGGAAGTCCAAGAATCAGAAATTTCTAACATACTCCACTTGTATTGAGGTAAGGTTTCACCGCTTGGACGTTTACTTTGTAACGACTCTTCGGGCTGAGTTTTGGTGATCTATCCTCTCTAAAGCAATATATCGAATTTAAATCAGGCCCAGCAACCAGCTTGAACCAGACATGGTTGCTTCCATTGATCGTTTCATGCATTGCCTTCAATTTTCATTTTCACAAAGCTCCGCAAGCTCAACCTTGATGATCCGATACTTTGATTTTTTGTCAGTAATCGCAAGTCGTCGCACAAGAACCCAATCGGATACGATGGTTCATTCATGAGAATCTATGCTATTGGAGATGATGTTTCTAAATTTATCTTTGAAAAAACTGTGGTAATTATTTGCAGTGTCGAGTTTCTTTGGATTTCTGAACACTATAACTAGCCCTCTGCCTCCGAAGAATGTTATTGTTCCACCCTCTAGAGGATGCTCATTGCTCAAGTTGAACAGCTCGTCTCCAATCCCGAACCCAAGCATCCTGGCCATGTTGCTTGGCTTTATCCTAGGCTTAGGCACACTGTTCGCTTTCAACCACGCTTATGACACCATGACCTTGTTCATCACGAAAAAGTTCAAGCGCCTTGGGGTTGAACACGATTCCCATCTTCATGTTCATCTGTTGGAATTGGGTACATTCCTAAGAATGCCGAACAACAGGATGGGACAAGCACAACTAAATTGTTCTCTGGTGAGGCACCAACATGGCTGCATATCATGCGAGCTTGCCGGCTCAATAGTTCAGCAACAGGAGAAGCCAAAGATATGCAGCGTCAAGCCTCACGAACTAGAGCCTAATCTCCAGGGACTCCATACCTCTCGTGGGTCGCAAAGATCCTCTCTCGCAACTGTTAAATTATATAATGTATAACCAAGCTTCAACTAATAACTTAAACTTTTAGATCAAATAGTAAGGTTTTTACATGGTATCAGAGCGGTCCTGGATTCAAACTTCTTTACACGCAAAAAATCCCCAAAATATAAAATTTGCAGGTTTCAGAGGCTAATCGCTTTCGAAGCTCGTCGAGGATTATTATATCATTAGCACCGCATAAAAACAAATAATAGAAACTTTGTTATAGTCATTTCTTTTCCTCTATCATCACAGTACATGTTTTCAGTGGTGGAAACGGTTAGAGCAGGTGGCCCCGTGGAGCAAGCAATGATAACACTGCCCGCACAACCGCCCGAGAATGTCCTCTTGTCGTTGCCATTGCCGCTTCAACTTCTGTCCTAGAAACCAATAATAACGCCAGCACATCAGACAACACTGAGGACACCACAGGAGCAAACGGCAATGCATTTGGAGATCACGAGGATCGAGAGATGATGAAATGGAGGCCGAGATCGCCGATGAACTGGCTCAGAATGATGCATTCTCTGACTGCGATATCGACGTTACCAAAGAAGGAGAAGCCATCCCCGAATACTTGGTCTTGCTTGCTGAGGCCGAAACAAGTCTGAGTGAATTGGGAAAAAAAAAACAGCATATGATGTGTTAAAACAAAAAGACATGACATTATGTAGATAACCCATCTGTAGATATTTCAAGAAAGGATTGTGCAATTTCTCTCTTTAACAGTTGTCTTCCCACTTGCCTTAAATCTCTTTCGCCATAATTACATTATTTTCCTTTTCAATTCATTAGTTGGAATATGAGTAACTTGTCACTTTTAAGAAGAAAAATGGATAGACCCCACTAAATCACTTTCCAATCAAGAAGATATTGACATCCGGGTTTGTTCAACAACAAATAAGGGAATATATATTAGCCACTTTCTTATGGCGATTTTTTTTTTAATATTTTAAGAAATACGAGGGTTCTTATTTCAAATATTATTTATAAAATTAATTACCATATATCCTCCTCTGTTCCAATTTTTTGTAGTTTCATAGTCCTCCCTTTACTCTTATCTTGTCCATTTGTGTGGATTGGATCGGGCTTCTTCCAAACAAGTAATTATTGCCCGGTGGGTCACCTCTTAAATTTTCTAATAATATGTATACATGGATAAGAAGCATCTAGTTAGACTAATTGTCTCTCACAAGTTAGAACAATGGACACTAAAATAAAGTCGAGGGAAATATTTCGCAAAAAATGTGGTAACTTTTCAAATTCACCTGATAATATTTGAAACACCGAGTTCGACTTTGGAAAACTCATGTTTCTATTATCGAATTAAGGACATTATTTAACAAATGGGTGGGAGGCTGCTGGAACAACTCCAAAGACTTAAATGTTTAGAGAGTTTTAGTTGGGGAATGGAAGCAAAACAATTTGGACCCCTCATTGAACTAATTTTAGTGATTTATTGCTGAAGTTAATAAGAAAGAAGAACACTTACGGTAATCACTGGACAATGTGTGTTGTAATGCAGTCCATGTAAAACAAACTATGGATTTTCGTGCCGGCGAAACTTCAAATTCAAAATACCACCAAACCGCTTTTAAAATCGACTGATAAAAACAACTATCTTGTGTTTCGTGGAAAGCAGCAGCAGCAGCAGAGAATGTTCTTCCTGAAATTAAGGGAAAAACAATTTTTTAAGGAATTTATAAATTATTTTAAAGTGATTCCGATTCAAACCACAGTAATTAAACATGCTTTTTAAAGAAAATTGTTTATCCTTATCAAAAGATGCTGTGATTGTCCCGAGTCAGAAGCAAAAAAAGGTGCCAACCGACTCCCCTGCGTGTCTTTTACTTACTGTCCGAATTTTGTTCCTGCCCGAAACTTGAGACTGGAGAGTTCCTTTCTTTCTTCCTTTCCATCCCTCTCCGAAAAATACAGAGCTTGAACCTCTCCAGGCGGTGAGTATAGCCATTGAAACATGGAAAGGAGCGATTTTTATTCCTGGGTTTGTGGAAGGAGCTTCTGGGTGTGCCTCTTCTTGTCCCTATCCTCTGGTTCCTTCGTTCGCGCCGCTGTGCCGAAGGACGCGGTCGTCAAAGGGACTGTCTTCGTTTCCGGGAAGGCTCCCGTGGCGGAGATCAACGAGAACTTCGTGTGCGCCACCCTGGATTGGTGGCCGCCCGAGAAGTGCGATTATGGAACCTGCAGCTGGGGCCACGACTCCCTCCTCAACTTGGTACTACATCCCACTTGCTTGCTTCGGCCGGGTTTTTCGAAAAATGTAGTCGTGAATTAAGCTTTGTCTATAGGTAGTTTGCCGTCTTTCCGGGTCGCCATCCAACACGGTGAAACTTAATGCAGTGAAATTAATGTAGGAGTGAGCGAAAATAGCATTCATGGGCAGCAGATTGATGCTTGATTTTGTCTACCTGTTGCGTGATAAATTTTAAGAAAGACCCAGATCTTCGGATTTATTTGTTTGTGTTTCTGATGGTGTTGTGTTCAGGATCTCGGGAACAAGTTATTACTGAATGCAATAAAAGGTGAGTCCCTCAGGTCGTGTTCATGGTATTGGTAGATTTCTCTTTTCGGGATCTCAGTGGTATGCCGGAATTTGTGTTGCAGCCTTTTCGCCATTGAAGATCAGATTGGGCGGTACTTTGCAAGACAAGGTCGTATACCAGACCAATGACTCTAAGCAATGCCCTTCGTTTACCAAGAACGCGTCTGAGATTTTTGGGTTCTCTGAGGGCTGCCTGCCGTTGAGCAGATGGGATCAACTCAATGCCTTCTTCCAGGAATCTGGGTACCGGTTCTTTTCTCGTGTGCTGCAGTTGTTTCTGAGCTAATGCACTAATGTTCCGATCTTTGGTATTCCATTTTACAGTGCAGAGATCATCTTCGGGTTAAACGCTCTTGCTGGACGAACCCTTCGACCTGGTTTACCCGCAGCTGGGGCTTGGGACCACAGGAATGCTGAATCTTTGATGCGCTACACTGTCAGCAAGAACTACACCATCTTTGGATGGGAGTTAGGTAAGAACACGCTTCCCTTTCTGAACCTTATTGCGAGTCATGAAATGCTTCGATAAAGTTTCTGATCGAATTCGATGGTTTTTTTATAATTAAGGGAACGAGTTGTGTGGGAGTGGAGTTGGAACAAAGGTATCCGCCGGACAATATGCTGTGGACACAATCTCCCTGATGAATTTAGTCCAAGATATCTACAAGGGTATCGAACCGAAGCCTCTGGTATTAGGACCCGGAGGATTCTTCGACAAAGCCTGGTTCACAGAATACCTTAATAAGACGGGAAGTTCCGTGAATGTCGCAACACACCACATCTACAACCTTGGGCCAGGTCTCATGCACGGAAGGATTTTGCTTTTTAATTACCCTCCTCCTCTGTGACATGACAGAATTTCTTTGGCCACTCTAGGATCCGATGAGCACCTCATCGAGAAAATCCTGGATCCCACCATACTTGATGGTGTGGCGAGTACTTTCCAGGACCTTGAGAGCACATTAAAGAGTTCTTCTTCTTCAGCAGTCGCATGGGTTGGGGAAGCCGGTGGAGCCTACAACAGTGGCCGCAACACTGTCACCAACGCTTTCGTGTTCAATTTCTGGTAATTCTCCGCTCTGCAATTTCCAAACATCGAGTATTTTCAACTAGTTTATCGAGCTTACCTTAATCTGACCATGGATTCGCGTTGTTACGTTTAGGTACTTAGATCAGCTTGGCATGACCTCGACCTTCAATACCAAAGCTTATTGCCGACAGACCTTGATTGGAGGAAACTACGGTTTGCTCAATACAACCACCTTTGCTCCGAATCCAAACTACTACAGGTAACTTTAGAATACGAAACATAAAATTAACCCCTCGATTGGATGTGTTTCATGCAATTCCTTTATCGTTGGCAGTGCTCTTCTCTGGCACCGTCTGATGGGAAAGAATGTCCTCAAGACTGAATTCTCGGGAACGAACAAGATCCGAGCCTACACTCACTGCGCGAAATCTTCCGTGAGCAAACACCCCTTCTCGAATTTTACCTCCTATTCAGGCTTCGAACAGTCATTTCTGGAACTGAATCTATATCCTAAACCTTAACAGAAGGGGATCGTATTGCTCCTCATCAACCTAGATGGTAACAACACCGTGCAAGCAAATGTAGTCTTCAACGGCACTACCCCGCACCACCACAGGCATCACCACTCTCATGACCACCGGAAGAGGAATCATCTACCGCATCAATCGAAGAACGGCTTAACCCGAGAAGAGTACCACCTGACAGCACAAGACGGGGACCTGCACAGCCAAACCATGCTGCTCAATGGGAAAGCGCTCGCCCTGGACCCTTCGGGAGGCCTACCTCCGCTAGAACCACAGCTCGTGGAATATTCTAGTCCGGTAACTGTGTCCCCTTACTCAGTCGTGTTCGCACACTTCCCGAACATTGTAATCCCCGCGTGCGGCTGACAAACAAAAGGAGGACATCAGTAATGACAGAACCAGAGTCCATTTTTAATAAAATAAAGAAAAAAAATGATTTAACAGTGGTAGTGTCTTCAATGGTTGCCGGCTTGTGTCGTATCCAGTAAAAGTAGTAAAACATAGAAGGGAAGAGTCCCACTCAAGTCCGTTGCAGTCAAGTTTGGGAGGATGTTTTGTTTTGTTTTTTTTTTTATCTTCGTTACAGGCCTATGTCCACCGGAGCATCGATTCGAGGTATAGGCGAGGAACTCCTAGTCTCTTTCCAGCGACCCCCCCCCTCCCCCTCCTTCACCTTGTTCACCCATGCTTCTATTCTGTCCCCAGTTCTCGAGTCCGTCGTGTAGCACATGTTCCCGAAGATCGTGGGGGGCACATGATCCATGTCGGTCTTGAACATCCGAAGTCGATCTCATAGAACGGAAACCTTCAGTTCCTACGACACCATGCCGGACCCTTCTTCAGGATTGAACCTGCCCGTTTTTTCTTTGTAGAACTTGTTCACTCCCCTCAGCGTGGCTATTATTTGATGAAGTTCCACTGCACCTTCTTCAATGAGGAACGAAGGCGTCCACTTAAGATTTCTCACCACTTCAACACTCACAGGAGGAATTTATCCTTTTCTGAAGATTAAGAGACTGCAAAACCGAGGATGGTTGATCCCGGACGAAGGCTAGAAGATGCACGGGCAGCACATTTTACGATTAGGGCCTGTTCGACGTCGAGTCGTGTTGGGTGCTTGCCTCCTGACGAAACCATGGAACCACACTTAGCCTTAAGAGACGGTAGGCTGGATGGATCCACTGAAAACAAACTTCTATATGGGAACTTATCGTTGTAGAAATCAAATTTTGTCTGCGTTACCGGCTTTGAAATATTAAGCTCATAAGTATTACCCAGTAAGTATGATGGGCTATAAACCAAACTCATATAGATAGTCTTGGATATAAATTGGCTATAAATCCAAGTCCACGAAGCAATATCTATTTGGAACATAAATAAGCCACAAGCTCAACTCATATGATAGACTTTTTGGAGTCAAAATTGGGCCATGAGTCCAATCCAAACAAATTATTTTGGGCAAACTAAGCCCGGTCCACGGGAAATTGCCTATTGAATATTCAGCTCTCTAATATAAATCGGCTCTAAAGTCCTAGAAATAGAGACATCCATAATAAACACAACACACGTTCATAAGAGATATGTGAGAAGGCTCCTTCCTAAAGAATCTCTCGAGGAGTCCCGCCTGCCGAAGTTATGTCTACGTTCGCTAAAATTCCATGAGAGCTTATAATCATCTTCCACCATCATTATTCTTCGAAAACCGAATAAGACTTGTAATCAGGATGGTAGGGCATGAAGGGACAATCCTTCAAAATAATGTTAGTCACGAAAATATTCCACGAAATAAGGTAGATAGTTTTAAAATATAATTTCCTGAAATAAAGGTAGGCAACTCCAATTTCACATACTAAGGAATGACGAGTTGGCAACTTCGATTTCATTCAGTTCAGGAAATTGGAGTTGGCAACTCCGATTTCCTTAAAAAGTGAAATCTGAAATCGGAGTTGACACCTTCAATTTTCTGAACTCTATTGAAATCGGAATAAACTCGGATTTTCTTAAGAAGTAAAATTAAAAATCGGAATTCACATTTAGAGAAGTTTTTGAAACCGGCTACCAAGAAGGACCTAACAAATGTGGACCAATAAAGAAACGTGAGTAGAAAATGCGATGACGAAACTTCCCTCGTCCTTGTCTATCACGAAACTTCCCAGAAGGACAAACTACTGTTTGGAAGAGACATGCACAAAATCATGGCAAGCTATTGATTGATTGTTCACGTTACACTATCACGATTGGTATATATATATAACATATATCCCTAGAAGCTATATAAGTTGCATTTTATGGTAGTTAATAATTATATCAATAAATTAAAGGAAAAAAATGGGGGATGGTTTGGTTGACAAACGAAAACTCTATTTGAGGATGATAAATGATTCATATTAATACCTCATAAAAGTAAAATGGAAAACAAGAAGTAATCAATTAAACACACAAATGTAACCTTATTTTCCCCCTATACATTCAACGTTCCCATCGTGCAACAATAATAACTGCGGGATGCAGAAAACCTGTCTCCATATGCTCACATCCTCGAACGGCTAGGGTTTACGGGGGCGTCGATGGTTGCGTACGTGAGGAACTCCCTATTGCGTTCCAGAACCTCCATCACCTCCTGGTCCATGGTCATCCACGCTTCGATGCCTTCCCCTGACCTCGAATCCACCATGTAGCACATGTTCCTGAAGACTGTTGGGTTTGTGATCCATGCAGGCTTCCCCCAGCCGAAATCTATGTCGTAGAAAGGAAACCTGCACAGGCTCGTGAACGCGTAGAAGTTTTCCCCGGCACGTCCTTTTATCGCCACCCTCTCCTTCAGGCCTTCCATCATCACGTCAGCTCCTTCTCGCTGGTTGAACCTACCCGCTTTCTCCTCAAAGAATTCCTTCACCCCCCTCCTCATTGTACGTATGATTTGTTCGATGTCTAGAGGGCCTTCTTCGATGAAAAAGGACGGAGTCCAGTTGAGGTTCCCGACCGTTTCTTCCCCCACGGGTGGTTTTATCCTGTTTCGGAGGTTCAGGGTTTGAAACACCACGGATGGTCCGGGATGCGTACGAGAAGCAGCACGGACAGCACATTTCAGTACAAGAGCCTGTACTACTTCTACCCTGCTTGGCAACTTTTCCCCCGATGTGGCTATAGATTTGCAACTAGACTTAAGGGCGTTTATTTTCGATCCACTAAACACAAACCTTCGCGTCGCGAATTTGCTGTTGTCGGGTAGGCTGGCCTTTAAAGGAAGGTCCGGAAAGTTCTTGTTCGGCGCCACGACAGAAGAGCCCAAAAATTCAGGAACGGATATTACACTTCCTTCATGACCGTTGTGGACAGCAGTCACCTTCGCCCAAATCTTCAAGAATGTGCACATCGACGGCGCATCCATCAGCTTGTGAGAAGGGGATGCAGCAAGGACGAATCCTCCGCATCGAAAAAAAGTGACCTGCACGAGCAACATCGGATTCCCAAACTTTTCCATCGTTTCGGCGTCATTGAAGGGAAAGAACCGGTTGAGCAAATCCGAGGTTGGTTTATCAAGGAACTCGCTCAGCCAAGTATTGACCCGGGCCTCGAGAAAAGCCACTCCCGCGTCATTACACTGTATGGTGGTGGAGTTTTTCAGACTCCCCGCTAGCGGGTAGAATAGCACTAGGGTTTCGGACAAGGACTCCTTTAGGGTGGCAAGCTTATGGGAGACACCATGGCGGCTCGTGTCGGCAGCATAAAAGACAAGGAAGTTGCAATAAAGCCACGGAGGCATGAGCTGGTCGAGAAGGGAGAGCTCGAAGTTTCTGAGGTGGGGAGGGGTTCGAGAGAACGGCTTGACGACCCCACGGGACATGATCTCGACCGCCGTTTTCGTTGGCGAGGCATCGAACTCGGTCGACATGGCCGAGAGGGTCGCCATTGGAGAAGCGTACGTGAACAAAAGTGCAGATCGTTCTCTCGTTATTTATAGATGGGTGACAATAATGGTGTCCTTGGTTGTTTTGAAGTTTCCAATAACAACTTGGGATTTTGGGCATAAAAATAACATTATCTTCTACGATGGCATGACTTTTTGGACGACTTAGATTATACCCGGGAAGTTGTCTAAAATCGACTTTTCCTTTCGGCCTTGTCGGGGGTGACGTGATCCCGCGTCGTTAATTAGGACACGCCTCCTGCCCGAACGATCCATAAAAAAACGAGAAATAACTAACGACCCCTTATCTAAAATATGTAGTTACTTACGTACCGTGATGGTTGGGATTATAGAAACCATATCGTTTGAGTCAAAAAGTTTAAATTGTTAGGTGATGTTTGATTATACATTATATAGTTTAATAGGGATAGTAGTTCCACATTCGCCCCGCCAAGCCGCGCTATCTTAACTTATAGGGGAAACGAGGAATCAACGTGTTCGGCTAAGATGTGGTCGATCGAAAAATGAGTCGCGATCGCACGAAATTTTAGCCCCACCCGGAATCGACGCAGGAAGTTTCCCGCCTGCATGGCCAGATGAACTACAACTTAGGCGTGTCTCGTGATTATCCATTTTAGTCATTCCCATGCAACGACCTGACCCGAAAGTTTTTAATATGATGAAAAACTATACCCTCTAATTAGTTGATGTCCACGAGTGTTTCGGACGAGAATCAACGCACGTAGTTCGGTCGGAATGAACTGCGTTTAGGGGGGGGGGGGGGGGGGGCAACATAAGTGTACATCCGAAAGATATCGGGATGATACTATAATTTATGAATGGTGAAATGAAAATAAACAAGTGATGATGTTACATATAACATCATCCAATAATCTCTTCCTTAAAAAAGAGTTATATTATTACTTTAAGCGTATATTTCCTTCCACCTTTTCATAACATTTGTTTGCACCCACTTCCACGAAACAACGATGATGATAGTAATAATAATACCCCTTTTTCACTCAACGCCTAGAAATTTTAGGAAAGTAAAAGGGAATCCAAATCATGGTTAGATTACTGCCGCAAAGTCCGACTATGAAAGGAGGTGCTTACCACTAAATTCCACCCCGACCCCGAATGGCCATAAAATATAATAGAATTGGGATGAACGTTGACTTAGGGTTGGTTACCGTGGGAAGATTGGCATGGTAAGAATTGTAGGATTGTTAGAGATCATCGTAACATATTGCTTTTAACGCGGTTGGTGCGGTAAACTCTATCTTTTCTTTTCTCTTCTTCTTCTTCTTTCTTACTCTTCTATCTTGTCCGTGGGATTCTCGCCGGGTGTGAACGTGGAAAACACCGGTGTTTTCTTTCTTTTTGACTGTCAAAAGAACCCGAGTACGTTTCTATTTTTGTGTTTATTTTTCAAATGTGCGTCTATATTGAATTAGTAGTTGACTTGAGAGAGCACCCCAAAGAAAAAAAATCAAACCTACCTGGCCGACGTTCCAATTTTTGACGTCTCTCAACTCTCCCAAAAAAATAAAAGAATAAGAGGAGAAACATAAATGCTCAATAATCTATACAAAAAAAAAGAAGACAAATAACCATAGATTAATTTTTCATTCATTTTTTTGGTGATTTTAAGAATTGGGTTTGTTACCCTTTCGAGATTTTCACGTGGGTTTTCTTTTTCTTTTGTTCTTTTTAGTCATCGGTCGTTAAATAAAAAAAAAAACAGCATTCAAATATAGATATTAAAAGAAACATATATGTATCTTTGGAGTGTTGTGAGGGGAATGAATCCAACTCCCACGAATTGAATCTGCCACAGGTTTTAAGCCAACCGGAAGCGACTTATCATCCTCCTCCTCCTATTTTACTTAAGTTTTTTATTCCAAAAGTTTGTCATTCAAACCTTTTCCTTTTGAGAATAAAATGTTCTTGGTATTTGAATAAGAAAGAATTTGGATGAGAGATTATTCTTCTCTCTCTTTTTTATAAAAAAAAAGATAAGAGAAGAAAAGAAATTGGATTTGTCATTGCATGATTTGCAGATAAATTATATTCCTCTCGACCTTTCCAAAAAGAGTCCACATCATATGACACAAATATCAAATAAAATAAGACGGGATTTAAGATGGGATTAACGACTAGAATAACGCGTTCATATTGTTCACACCAACGAAACTAGCTTTGTCAGTAAATAACGTTTAAGTCCGTAAAATAATTTGTGCAACATAAAATTTTAAAATTGGCCAAATAAGTCGAGAACTCGCAACTCGTTCTTTAGAAATTGAAATCCTCAACCACATATGATCAATTTTTAGACTCTGTCGTAAAACGACAAATTATTTTACTAATCAAAGTTACGAATCTGGTGCAGTTGGTGTGAAAGATATTTGTGACCGAACGGTTTAGTAACAAATGGACCCACAGCACTGAACCCCCCCCCCCCCCCCCTGAAGACTTTCAACTAGCGACGCCATCTGAGGATCGTGATCAAGACGCCATATCTGAAGATCGCAAACATAGTTTGACTCGGAGAGCGAGAGGGTGTTACCCCCTGGGGCCGGGTTTTTCTTTTTTACGAGAAACCGCCGTCGAGTTGAGGATCGTGATATTGAGTTGAAAGTTGCCTGCACGGGTGACAGCAAAGAGAAGAAAAGCGCTCGGAAATTCGCACATCCCAGCTTCCACCCAACAACAGTAAAAGTAAAACAATGTGCTAGTATGCAACTACCACCGATCGCCAATTTGAGAATTCAAACTCTACAACACCTAATGTGTAAAAGCACGCTCCCCGCGTCACACAATATCATTTTACATCGTCCGTGTCGACATATAGCTCACTACTACGGAAGAGGAGACGGTCCACGAATTGCAGCAGATCCAGACAGTCAAAGTTCCGCCAAGAAATCTGTGTTCTTGCCTATAACATCATCTGATGTTGATCGGCTGCATGCTGCGCAAGTTCAACCATCATAGCCTCGTCGAAGAACTTGTTGATGCTCACGTCTTCACTCATACCCTACACCGGCCAGCAACTGCATATTAACACTTTTTACTGTTATCTTCTTAAGGTAAACATTACCCCTAACGGCTGCTTCTAGCTAAAATGGCTAGTAAAGAAGATCCGACTTGGAAAAAACCAGTTCTCTCATTAACAAACAATCTATTCCAAATACACTCTGACTGTTGCAGTCTGGCCATCTCAAGACACGAACAAAAAGCAGTAGAAGATCAAGCAAGGAGAAAGGTTGCACAAAATGATCTACCTTCCTTCGCCGGGTCTTAACCATGAACTCGCGAGCAAGGTGCTGGATTGGAGCAGGTTCCAGAGGACGCAGGACGATGCTCTTGTCCAGGGGGTCACCGGGAACTATAGCCCAATGATCAAACACCAAGAGGCAAAATGCTTGCCCTTGAGTGTGATATCTCAAGTCCGTCTCAAACCCAAATGATTCAATCACTGGTAGAAATGCCTGCAAACACCCCGCACAATTAGCCACATAAAAATCTTTGTTTCCAGGATGTCTACAAGGGTTCGAAATGTAACAGACAGTCATCCAGTAGAATGACCAGCAACAGCACCCACTTTTAATATAGAAAAATTTGAAAAACAATAATATAAACAAGAGTTTTCATTCAAGACAATAGCAACAGCAACTTCTTGGTCGAAGAATCATTAGTTCAATACCTTGACAATGTAGCATGGAGTTCCTGGTTGAGGAACATCCGCAGTGACATGTCCACGTCTACGAGACAAGACCGTGTAGATCGCTGATACACAATCTATTGGGGTTTCTATCTGCAAATTGAAAAATATTTACCAGTTTTCAGTCATTATCAAGAGGTTAACAAAGAGATTCGAATCACCCAAAAAGGAAATGTGTTAATGTTGGATAACCAAAAAACATAAGTTTTACAGTTAGAGTAACAGCTGAGAGATCCAATTGAGAAGTAGCTTACATCAGCAGAAGATTAAGAGCCCGTATCTGAGATGCTAAAACCATGGATGGAACCAAGAAAATCACCAAGTGGTGCCATCACAGTCTCCAATGGGCTGAAACTAGAATCAATATACTATATCCAGGGTACTAGTTTTGTAACCGAAAAATGCTACATTTATTCGCTTTTCCGCAATATTTCCAGTTCGTTAGGGTTATGAGATGGTTTATGGGCTAACTACCAGAACTGATATATAATGAGCTTCAATATTTGATAAAAAGCAGACCATTGATGTAAAATAATTGGAAAGCAACCCGATTAAGAAATTCAACCATGCTAAGCTTCTTGCAAAGATAAGTCGGAATAAAATTCAAGAACACTAACCTCTACATAATATACAGGTTCCATAAGTCGAGGGGTCGCCATGAGGAAAGATGAATAAGCTACACGCCAAGCTGTAGGAATAATCTGTCCAGATCCACGATGCAATGGCTCAGGTGCAATTATTGCATCGACTATTTTGAACTTCACATTTCTAATAGGCTCATCACACAAGGGCCCCTCACGAGCACCCCATTGGAATCTGTTTACAATACTAGTATCAGTAGCAAGCGTTGCACAGTTACATGGGAAATTATGCTCCTTTACCAAGAGAAATAACAACACATAAAGGGTGAAAGATACAGGGTCAAAGAACAAGCAATCTCGCTAATTAAAAAAAGAAAGAAAGAGCAAAGGAAGTACCCTTGAACGATAGCATCTTTTACAGAGTTAAGCAAGCCCTTATCTACTTCACTAGACAGCGTGTCATCCAGCAAAATGTTAGGTCCCTGCAATCCCGTGCAAAAGCCATCATAAACTTAATATCCAAACAGTTCTATATATTTTTTACCAGTAGCAGGACTTGAAACACTTCCACATACAAACAAAATCTCTGGCTCAATAGGGAAAAGCAAGTGTCTGTACGAAAAAGAATACCGCTACAATAGACTCACCTGCTTGTCTGGACCAAAGGCCCATATAGACCGTGCTGCTAACAAATCCCAGTCATACTTCTTCTGGAAAAATTCACCTAGTTCCTTCTTTTTCCAGTCAATGCTAACAACCCCATTTTCAATGTCTTCAGCAAGTCCTTTCTCCAAAGGCTCCGCAACCTGTAATTTGGCAGCACATTCAAGCTATATCAACAAACAATGCATAGCAGTAAAACTATGTTTGACAGCAGAAAAAATTAGTGCAGTCACCATTGTAATCTTATTCTTTTTGTTAGGTGTTTCGGCAAAACATCTCATGGATGAAGATTCCACAACTGTTTCACAGAAGGACACAACAGGATCAGCCACCTGCATAAAAGAAATAGGAGGAACTCAGAAGTTGCGATGACCTGAACTAGGGCTCATTAAAATGAAACTTAAATAAAAACAAAAGTTACCTTGACTTCCACTTCAGAATAGAGCTCCCTAAGATCTTTCATGATAGAATCCAGGTAAAGTTCTCCAGTACCTAAAACAGTGTGCTCACCAGATTCCTCAACTTTAGTAATAGCAAGCGGATAAATTTTGTTTATTTTTCTCAAACCCTCCACCATTTTGGGCAGCTCACTAGGATTTAGCGGTTCTGTTGCTGTTTTCACCACTGGAAGGGTATTGAACTGGAGAGGCCGAAATATGTAAACATCCTCATCGGAACTGGCATTGCACAGGGTTGCAGTTTTCATTATTGAAGCATCAACACCTTCAATGAGCACCCATGTGCCCGGATAAGCCTTGGCTATAGGTATCCTATATCTTGCTTGATATATCCACAACTTTGTTACTTCCTTAATAGTCATATCCTCTTCATCATCAGGAGAATATCCTTCACCAAGCACACGTAAAGTCTGTCCTGTCTGAATTTCGCCACTGTAAACCCTACCGAAAGCATCAAAAACACTGCAATCCGACTTGGGGTATAGTTTGGTAACATTAACCATCAATGGCCCAGAAGGATCGCATAGCTCCATAGACCTGTAGATCATAGAATCACTAGGCCCAGTGTATATATGCTCCACCTTCTTGCTTGCAGCAGCTTTGGCAGATGGGATATGCTGCACTAGCATGTCTGTAAAACCCGATGCTGAACCAAAGACCGAACTACAGGCAAGGCGGAGTAAAGGTCTGACATTCAACTTGTAGGCAGCATTGCTAAGAGTGACACCAAGCTCAGCAAGGGTTGACTCAACACTCTTTTTATGCTCGCCAATCACTTGACTGTAAATCTTGTATAGTGGTTCAAGAACAAACTGCACGAATGACCTCTCCCCTCCACTAACAGGGGGTTTTTTCTTGAAATTCCTGGTGTCTGGATGATAGTAGTAATCTCCCCAAAGACGAGAAGCAAATTTATTGGAATCAAATGGAATCCCATGAAGCTTCTGATAGAGCTTAGCAAATGACTGCAGAGTGAATGACCATCCAGCAGTAGCACTGGCAAAACAAACATTCCCAGCAGCAGGATCTATGACCTGAACACCTCCAGCAACCGATGATGCAGCAGAGATGTGGTTGTTAATTATTTCTAGAGTATGTCTCAACTTGTGATATGCATCTTTCGGTGGCAACTTCAGCTCAGTTATCAATCTGTCGACCTGGCATAAGTGAAACCACACATTAATTAGACCAATAACATGCCACTAAATCAAAAGTTGTAAAAGTAACTTAAAGAGCAGGGAATGGGACAACCTTGTTAATCACCACCACAATTGGAAGCCGCTCTTGAATTGCATGGCGTATGGCCCTCTCGGTGTTAACCTGTCCATAAAAATATCAGTGTCAGCATCCATAAGAACACATCAGATGCATCTTACAAGCTTCAAAATAACAATGGAAGGAATGACAGTACCATGACCCCTTCAGCAGCATCCACAATCAGCACGGCTCCATCAGCGAGCCTGAGAGCAGCAGTCATTTCATCTGAGAAATTAACATGTCCTGGGGTGTCCATGATGTTACACAGATAGGATTTTGAATTGCTATCTTCCAGAACAAGAGACATGGGAATAGCTTTGATCGATATCCTCCTCTCTTGCTCATCGATCCTCGTATCCGTATATCTCATATGCTTCTCATTACCAGAATCAAATGTGGAGATATGATGGGTCTGTTCGACCAACATATCCATAAAGACTGTCTTCCCATGATGTAAATGCCCAACAAGGGCCACATTTCGAACCAATGAGGGATTCGACATTAGACCAATCAAGAACTGGGTTGAAACATATGTTGAAGAGTCCTTCACACCGACCTCAAACTTTATGTTCCTAACAGGTTTGATGATAGGTTGCTCAAGTGGCTGTTCATCCTCATCCATAACCAATGCCTCCACATCTTCTCCATAAACTTCTTCAGCAGTAGGATAATACTTCTTATCCTCAGCAAGAACAATCTGATTATCCATGTCAACATCATTTGAGGCTGTTATCCATCCATTTGAGGCTCCATTGGCGTGTTCCTCATCTGACTCACCAGGCTCCGGGCTGTGCCTGTCAGGAACTTCCTCATCTTCCTCTTCTCTATCACTCTCCTCGTCCGACTCCATATCAGGCCCAATATAATTCCCAAACTCATCATACAAGCTATCATCCATCGTCCACCTACTGGAGAGGCCACACAAACAAACAAACCAAAAATGAATTTATGAATATCTGCTAAAATTATTAGGAACCAAACTTTTCATTAATCAAGGATTCATAACTGGACGACAAAGTGTACATTCCCTCGCATGTTTCTTTTTTTTCTTCTAGAATCACCAACACAGGCGATCGACTAGCAAGAATAATCATCCCACACACCATGAAAAGGTTCCATGTTCACAACTCAAAAGCAGCAGAAGCAGGAGCAAGACAGAATACACAGAAACGAATCAGAATGATGCAAAGAGAAAGAGCACCAGTGGCAGCAGAGCAAGTAAATGGAAATGTAGCAGGAAAGGAACTGCATAGGCCAGCCAAATCCCAACAGGGCAAACAAACTGCTCTCTCACATTCAACTGTTGCCGTTACTGCAAGTAAAGTAAAGCAACAACGTCGAAAATAAGTACCGCAGGCCTATTATCTGCTCGTCGAAATTCCCCAAAGACTTAGGGAAACAATCCGCCAAAATAATACCAAAAGTAACAACGAATGACCAGAACAATGCAACGCGGCAAGATTATGTGGAACCAAATGAAATTAAGACTAGGGTTTTGGCCGGAAAAAACCCAGGGTTTATGGGATCGTAATCTAGCCAAAGGCCAATCTAAGAAAGCTAACAAGGATAACGACAGTAAATTCAGTGGCGTAAACCATTGATGGGTTAGGGATTTGAGCTTCTTCACCTGAGCTGCAGCAGCTGAAGAGCAAAACAGGAGACAGGAGAATAACAACAACAGAGACCGCTCGTATCACTTCGAAATTTACCCGGGAGAAGATACCGTACGCCGGGGAAGCAAGCGGCAGCGGGAAATTTCCGGAGTTCACCGAATTACTGCCGGAGGAGGAGGGGCGGGCGGACGGAAGAAATGACAGCGACGCCAGAGGGCAAGGGGAAACGAGAAAAGAGAGGAAATAGGAGGGAAGTAGAGATTGGGCTTCGGTTTGCGGCGGTTGTAGGTCTTGGGCCGATAGTGTAAGTGTCCAGATGCCAGAAAGCCCGGGACTTTTACAGCCTACCCACCCGACCTTCGCCGGATCTCCTCGTCGGAAGGTGCGGGCTGGCGGTCGGTCGGAAAACGCCAAAAAATTAGACTTAGTTTTTTGAACTTTCAAAGGGAAAAACTCCCGCCCATCCCTCTAAAAGAATTCCCCTCGTCCTCTCGCCCGCCCCAGATGGATTTTGCGAAATCCAAGAGGGGAAGTTCACCGCCCCCTGGATTTCGACCCTTAAAACCCCCACCCTCACCCACAGCCACAACAACCCCCCCCCCCCCCTCCCCTAGATCCAGGAGGAGAATCGGTGAGTTCTACGTGTTTTTCTCATTTTCCCTTTTCTTTGTGGGTTTTTGCAGCAATGTTGTTTTCGAGTGATGGGGGATTGATCGTTTTTTTTGTGTGTGTGTAATCCTCTCAGTCAGGAAGTTGAGCAAAAATCATGCCGGAATCAAGGGACAGGCTGGTGCGCACTGTCGACATTGCTGCTGAATATGCTCGGTGGCGATTGGGACTTGGCTCGGGCCTCTTTGATAGGCCTCGACCGCTGGTGCAGCCAATTAGTGAAGGGACGGCTCCAATTACCATAAGGAGAGACAGGAACTTAAGGACTAGAAGGATTGCTGATGGCGGAACAGGAGGAAGAAATTATCTGTGGTGGATAAGGATGCCGGCCGCAACGGAGAGGGGAAGCAGCAGCAGCAGCCGGGGTCGTGCGGTCAACAGCCCGTTGCCATCTTGGTACCCCAGGACCCCTCTGCAGGATATCACGACTCTCGCTCGGGTAAACCCTCTTCTGTTCTTGTTCTTGACTGAAGTGGAATTGGAACTGTTGTTGACCTTTTCCTTGGCTAACTGGGGTTTGAGATTAATTTTAGTTGTGGCATTCGCTGTATTGTTGAATAGTTCCAATGTGTAGGCATATGACCAGAGAAGGGAGCTTTCGAGTTTAACAGACGGAGGCAAATATGATGATAAGAGAGCTTCAGGATCGCCGAGCCCTGACTCTTCTTCTCCCACCTTTTCCATCTACCGTGATGCTTCTGCATTCAAGACACCATGTCCCTTAGGTACTGCCAACTCCCGCAACCAACTGCTCGGTAAAATCCTCCAGGAGGTAGTTAATACTGTCACTCCACAGCGGAAGCTATTGAATGAGATAGATACTGTCAGTAAGGTGGTGTTGGAGGAAATTAAGAAATTCCACGAAACGCCCTTGGTGAAGAAGGCCGAGAGGGAGAGGAAAGTACGCGTGTTGATGTCAATGAGGTAACTCGATTAGCAGAGAGGACTATGGAATCTCCTTTGTAGTTAAGATTCTTTTTCACTTGTTAGTCCAGCTGGCTGAACTTCAGTTGCAACTGCTTCATCGGAATTAGTTCATTTTGATCAGTTTTGTGTAAATACGCAGCAAAGACCGATGAAGTGTTTCCTACCCGGATCCAGATTTGATATTTCTGATATACCCTATGTACTACAAGTATTCCTTGTCTGGTTTAGTTTCAATCAAGATGACAAGGCATAGTTAGTTCTCTTGAAGTCGAAGGAGCACACTGAACAGCTGTAATCTGAGAAATTGTTGGAAGCGCCTGCACCATTTGATTCCATTCTCCATGGGAGCTTCATTTTGAGTTTTGTAACTTGGGATTCTTGTAACACTAGTCTTGATGTCACAGTCTTGCAACTATAAACTTGCCTGCAAATAGAAAATTGCAGTTGGTTCTGGGGGATTCTCGATGGCTGATTCAGATCGGATAGCCAATTCGAAGCTTCCTCTTCTACCAATATTGCATTAGTTTTTACTGGATCGCATTTACCTGCTTGGAATTTCCCTATAATTTCTGGCATTGATGCATGTCCCACCCAGTAATGTAATCAAAGATTTCCAAAGACCTGGCATGGTCTATCCATCCCTTATATTAAAAAATCCGCGCTTTCTACATCTGATCTCCTTCAGCATTCTCTCCACGGGTCCAACAGTCGCCAACAATTACCACTTAAGCAGCACAAATGACTTCTTTAGGTGTCCGAGTGGGAGCAATGACCATGCATCTGCCTGAATGGTTGCAATGCAGTAATATGACATACCCAACACAGGCTAAACCTGAAAGTTGGAAACTTCTGCAGCTTGAAGAGCTTTTGAAAACCGTAGCGCAGCTATCTCATAGCTCAATGTAGTGGTGAAATTCGTATCGGAATCCGAAAACAATGATTTCCAGCAGAAGCAAAATCGACAAAACTTCCCTGACAAGTAATAATAATCAACATCAACATCATCACTCCAGTATGTTGCAGTCCCAAGAGGATAAAAGGAAGGCCAAAGACTTCTTATAACATCCCCTACGAAGCTATCGAAAGGACACAAAGGGATAAGGTGGTGATGACATCAGGGATTAGGAGAAAAATCGGAGGCGACTCAAACGCCTGATACGTGTCTCTCTTGACGAACGATTCTGGGTTTGGTTGATCTAGAAGATCTTGAAGAGCAACCCTCCATGGGTGGCGAAGAAGGGGGCAAACACGAGTGATTCAACAGCCATGAGCTTGATGAGGATGTTGAGTGATGGCCCTGAGGTGTCCTTGAGAGGGTCTCCGATGGTGTCACCGATGACGGCCGCCTTGTGGGGATCCGATCCTTTAGGACCAAGGCTCCTCGCGTGCTCCGATGCACCAGCCTGTTGTTTGGAGATGAATATTTCTAGATGTTAACACTTTGGAGATTGCCAATGACAAAGAAAACCTGAACCTGAAAAACCATCCGAAGTATACCTCGATGTACTTCTTGGCATTGTCCCAGGCTCCGCCGGTGTTGGATGCAGAGATAGCAATCTGTGTTCAGCAAATACAAGAGATTAGCTCCAAACCCCATATGTTTGCCTGATAGCAGTCTTCTGGGTTGTCAAAACTCTAAACCATGTGATTTACCTGAACGCCCGAGACAAGGGATCCTGCCAAGACACCGGAGACAGTTTCTACACCAAAGAAGATTCCAACAATGAGAGGCGTAAGCATGACGAGTGCACCAGGAGGAATCATCTCCTTAATTGAAGCATCAGTGGAGATCTTGACACAAGTAGCATAGTCAGGCTTGGCAGTGCCCTCCATCAGACCGGGGATGGTGTTGAACTGCCTGCGAACTTCCTCAACCATCTTCAATGCTGCACTTCCAACGCTCTTCATTGTCATGGCAGAGAACCAGTACGGAAGCATCGCACCCACAAGCAGACCGATAAAGACTTTAGGGGTCAAAACATCAACGGTCGTGATGTTTGCACGGCTGACAAAGGCACCAAAGAGGGCCAGAGACACAAGAGCAGCAGAGCCAATCGCAAATCCCTACGAACATAAGCAGAGTCAAGAATTTTCTGAATAAATCCACAACATAAATATAAGTTCATCCAGTAATGCAACTTCCCTGAGATTTTTACCTTTCCAATAGCAGCGGTCGTGTTTCCAGCAGCATCAAGAGCATCAGTCCTCTCCCTGATTCTATGGCTCATGCCGGCCATCTCAGCAATACCACCAGCATTGTCACTGATGGGACCATAAGCATCGATGGCCAACCCCGTGGCAATTGTGCTAAGCATTCCAAGAGCAGCTACTGCAATTCCATACATGGCAGCTAAACTGAAGCTAACGAAAATGCTCACGGCAATGGCAAAGATAGGAATAATGACCGATTTGTATCCCAACGCAAGACCAAAGATAACATTGGTAGCAGCTCCAGTGCGGCAGGAATCAGCAACATCTTGTACAGGACTGCAACGTAAAAGATCAGACTCATGAATGCAATTCGATTTCGAGAGTAAATAAACCAACATAAATGAACAGTCCCACTAGTTCACACCTGTAAGCATTGCTGGTAAAGTACTCAGTGACGAATCCAATGATAAGGCCAGCCCACAAGCCAACACCGACACAGAGGAACAGATGCCTGTTTATTAACACAAAGCCACAATAAGTCTCTGAAGCACCAAGATCTGTCAATGCCCCAAGACGTGAAAGTAACTTAGAATGAAATACAGAAAAGGATGCATTCTAGCAACTTACCAGTTCTTTACCTCCTTCTGGATTCCGAAATTGAAGATGGTGAAGGATGAAGGAAGAGCAATCCAGGAAACAATGGCGATCCCGATGGTCATGAGTACGGTAGAAATGATTAGCTGCCTTTTCAGTGCAGGCTCAATCTCCTTAACAGCCTTGATCTCGAAGAAATCCGTGGCAAAAAGGGTAGTGATCAAGCAGACAATGATGCCCACGGAGCTCACAATGAGAGGGTACATCATAGCAGTGAATTCGTGGTTGATCCCGAAAGAAGAGATGGAGGCTACGACAAGTGCAGCACAAGACGACTCGGCGTAAGACCCGAAAAGGTCGGATCCCATACCAGCAATGTCTCCAACATTGTCACCGACGTTGTCGGCAATCACCTAGAAGAAGAAAGAAACTAAGTGATTTAAAGAGTATACAAGTACCTTGAGCAAGTCTATTGATGAATTGTATCATTCTAACAAAATGGTAATTAGCACGAAGGGCACATAGGTCAATAACAGTACTTACAGCGGGATTTCTGGGATCATCCTCGGGAATGTTCCTCTCCACCTTTCCGACAAGGTCAGCACCGACATCAGCTGCCTTGGTGTAGATACCACCACCAACACGTCCAAACAAGGCCATGGAAGATCCACCAAGTCCATAACCAGTAATAGCCTCGAAAAGACCACCCCAATCTTCACCATAGTAGAGCTTGAACAGATTGATGGCAATGTAGAGCACCAGCAGACCATTTGCTGCTAGAAGGAATCCCATCACAGCACCAGACCTGAACGCGGTGATGAAAGCCTTGCCCACACCCTTTCTTGCCTCAAGAGTGGTCCTCGCATTGGCATAAGTGGCAATCTTCATTCCAAGGAAACCAGACACAACCGAAGTAAATCCTCCAAGCAGGAAGGATATGGTGCTGAAGACAGCAGTGGCCAAAGCAGGCTTGCAGGTCCTTGTTTCGTCATAGCTGCAAGGCTGGCTCTTGGTGCTGAATCCTTCCACTGACCCGAGGAACAGGAAGATCAACACAGCAAATGCAGCCATGAACACGCCGACATACTGATACTCAGTGAACAGGAAGGAAGTTGCTCCTGCACCAGAAGAATGCCTCATAATCAGCAAAAACACACACCAGCAACTGTTACTCAATTGGTAAATGCATAAGAATAGATCTCGCAAAAGCAAGCTAAAACAATGACAGAAAGTGATCGATATCTAAAAGGACATAAAAGAAGAAACTCATTCTCGCAAAAGCAAACTTAAACAAGGACACTGAAGAGAGAGACTTGTCGAATCTAAAAGAGAACAAGAAAAGGAAATCATTATCACAAAAGCATGACATGGCAAAAAGAGACAGGCAGATCTAAAACTGTGCCACTATATGCACAAGAACAGCCACAATTCTAATGGCATCCAGATGAGCCACCATAGAAACACCAACAAGCTTATATGACATCACTTTTCTAACAAATCCAACACGGTTAGTCACAGCATTCACTATATTCTTTGTTTCCATCAGGATCAAACAGATTCAGGGTGACCAAAAGTAATGAACTACCGTGTTCAGCAGACAAGTAGACTTTTGAAGATACCTCAAAAATCAAAGAACAAACAACTCCCGAAAAGAAACTAGTTTCGAAAGAGTCACCAGAAAAACAACAATTTCCTTTCAAACATTCCCAACTGACTGGGTGAGGGGACGGTTAACCTATATTTATGTAACCTCAGCTATCTAATACAAAAGGGTATTTCACATCTCAACTTGTCAATTAGTTACCATTGTAAAAATTTTAAATATAATGCCATTATTCCTACACTACTTGTGATTTTTTTCGGAGGATGCAAACAAATAAAGGGCCTTGTGGTGGTGGAGAACAGTGGTGTCAGGAATACCCTCAGACATGATGATGCATTTCAATAATTTTTTTTAAACCATGTCGCTAATCCCATACGCCACCGCCAAGTGCTTGGCCACTAGTCAACAAAGATTGAAACCCCATGATTCCAAGGATTAATAATTATTCCACAGGAACAATAAAATAATAGCTAAAATAAAAAGAAGCCAATATCTGGCACTCTGTCCCCGGTGGGGGCCCAAACTGAGCGCATCATTCCAAAGGCCTCCGCCTGGTTAGTGGGAAGAAAAAACTCCCCTAATATTTTAAAATGATTTCCTTGGACCTAGATCTAGAACAAGCCATGACCATAAAAACCCAACAGCTTGACAAAGCATCACTTTAAATTAAAGGCTCTTTTTAAGGTTTACCATGCCAACCATGCCACCTACCAATGCACACATACATACCAATGACCTCTTTTAACTATTCTTATTTCTTACGCCAAAGATAATCGAATAGTTAGATATGAAATTTCGCAGACATTTAATACTTAACCCCTTTCCAACACATGTCAAATCTTCTTTTTGTTTTGTTTGTTTGCAATAATGATGGTTGAACAACCAAGCCATCGAGGAGAAATTGCAGAGGTCACAGCAGCATATATTAATATATATTTCCACTCCTGCCAAGAATTCGACTTTTTTATCACAGAAAAGAATTTGGCTCACTGTTCAAGGATACAAGAAAAACACCATCTTCCTGGGTTTCGCGTAAATCACGTGGGAAGATCAGAATACCTAAAATATACCCCGCCACATACACCCCCCCCCCCCCCACCACCAACCCAGTAGTTATCACGTACACGACACTGGAAATCAAGAAAAAGGTCACACCCAACAAAAACACACTCGTCTTCAGAGTCCCCAAACTCATAACCAAACCAGAACAGAACAAACGGGAACAACAAGAACATGAGCAAAATCACGTAAAGATGCGAACTTGGCGTTAGAATCACTCACAAAACCCAAAGCCCAACAACACCCACCGTCCAAAAACCCCAGATCTAACCCTCCGAACAAACGAAGTCGCACTTGCAAGCGCCAATTCAAGCTTTAACAAGAAAAGAAAGGAGTAAAGAATCGGGGGAGGACCTTCGGAGATAGCGTTCTGGATCTCGGCGCACTTGGCGACGACGTTGTGGTCGTTAACATTCTCCTCCTCGTCGATGAGGTAGTCGGTGTACCCGTTCTTCCCGGACTTATCCCCACCGGCGTTGGCGGAGGTATCATGAGAGAGCTTAACCTTGGAGACAAGAGCCCACTGGACGAGGGAAAATAGGATCCCGACGACGGAGCATACGGGGATCAAGATCTCGGTTCCGAGATCGGGGAGGAGCGTAGCGGACGAGGAACTCATGTCTGTCGGCCCCCTCCCTAAAAAGAAAAGTGATAAACCAAAAAACAGGGGAAAGGAAACAGAGGGATAAGGGAATGGAATGAAACGGGTGAACGTAAGTCAGTGAAGATGGGGGTGGGAGTGAGGAGGCGAGGGGGGGATTTTATACATGAGTTGGTGAGGGACGATGACGATATGGGGGGGGTGTGCGTGTGTTAGATAGAGGAGGGAACGGACAGGGTAACCGAGGGACAAAAACGACAGCCTGTTTCTGCGTTTTTTTCAGTTTTCCGTTTCTCTTTCCTTTTCTTTTTTGAAAAAGGTTTATCTTCTATTTAAATTTATTAATTTTTTTAAAAAAAAAGCACGTAATCGTTTGTTGGTTGTTCAATAATAGTATGAGAGTCATTTATAGATATTTCACATTAAGGCCACTTGGGCAATAATAGAATGGGTCAAAGAAGAATGTCTAATACTTAGAATTACTAGGACATTTAGTGTATTGTGCAAACAAGAACAACTTTCCTTATGGAAAATTTCTATATATTATTTATCACCAAAGAAAAAAAAAGGACATTCTAGATTTCGTTTATTCTTCTATATACGGGGGATGGTTTGATTGGGTGAGGTGATAATTAATCACGAACGATGGTGAAGTGTAGTGATTACAATTATAGCGAGTCAATATGGGGAGAGGACTGAGGAGGAAATCATTGGCTAAACTATGTTTGAACTTATTATTATTACAATCATTTACATGGAACGGTTCGTATCGCGATTCATGTTATATATATATAGGAGGAATAAGGAATAAATAAAAGGCATCTTTGATATGACCCTCTTTTTTCGATTTCATTTTTTAAAATTACGATGTTAAGATGTGATCGTAGGAGAAATCTTGTGAAATTTATGTGATTAAGGTTGGGATGTCGATTTGGGAGGAAGTTTGGACGTAACTATGACGAGTTGTTGTTGCCTCCCGTTGCTTCCATCCCAAGACAAAAGATACCTTGCGTTTTTTTATATAATTTTACCTCTAATTTTTATTTTTATTTTTATTTTGCCAATATTGAATTTCTTATAGCGAATTCAAAGAAATATAGTCTGATTTGTGTTTTATAATAGTAGAGTTTCAACATTTTCTGCCACATAATTCACTTTACCCGTAGTAACAGCTACTAATAGAACATCATTCGATTTTCATCGATTTTGCATATTTTTTGACAGTATCGGCAACTATCGTATAACTTCAGCTTCCAATTTACTTGATTTGTCCATCAAAATTTAAATAAAAAAAACATATGAGATGTTTCAATATTATTTTTCATTTTTTTAATTTTTTTGATTTTAAGATTTCTCACGCACGATAAAATTTAAAATTGGCTAAAATAAAAATAAAAATAAAAGTTAGTAATAAAATTATATAATAAACTAAGTTAATGAAAAAATAGAAAGTTAACTCAAAGTTGAGATCATAAATTGATATTTCGCCAAAAAAATAAACGTTTCAATGACGAGCTGCTAGTTTGCTATCGTTTACGTGATATAATCGACCTCGATGAAGTTCTAGCTCTCGAGTGCACGTGCACGTCCACATGCTTATCGATCGTTTGGTGTACGTACAAGATAATATCATCCGATGAATATGTGGACATGGGTTATTAACGAGTCCACCGCGTGGGTCCAACACGAAATTCCCTCCCATCATTTTCGTAGGTACAAATATGTACATCACACGACACGACACGCGCACAATTATCAGTCCGCCTTAGCTGCACACCAACCATAATTTCATTATCGAAAACGAAAGGACCAAACAAAACCTCCCACAACATTTGATATTTCTCACCTTTTGATATTTCCCCCTCAAATCCAAACAAATGAGGTTGATACCTATTCGAGAATACGTGTCAGGAGACTAACAACTCTTAACTTAAAAACCAACCATAATATTCTAAAAAGTAGTTCGAGTATTAACTAGTGCCGGGAAACAGTAAGGTTGGGTTCGTTTTACATTGTGCAAATCCTAATCCTAATCCTAATCTTAGGAGGAGGAGGAGGGTGGGGAATGGGATGATGAGGTGGCATCGTGGTTTTTAATGCAAAAATCGGATAACGACGACTTTTTCTTTACACGAGGCGTTCGTTATCTACACGCATCCCCTAATTCCTTCTTATTTGGTTTGTCCCGAATCGAAACCACCCCCCTTTCTCTTTTCTTTTTCTTTTCCCTTTGTAAACTTGAAACTAAAGTGAAGGAATAAATTCGGGAATTCAAATTCGTGTCTATCTCTTCTCTATCTCTTCTCCCGAATGGAAAACACTTTATTATTATTATTTATTATATATAGAATATGTAACTTTTTTTAATTGTGGTTTCTTTTTTGTATAATTACTAAACACGATATCCTCGTAAGATTTTCTAATGTTAATATGGAAAATGATTTACCAACAGGAGGAATTGTTACGTGGACTTTGACTAAACCTTATATTATTAATTATTAGTCCATAATTTCCAAACAAAGAATTTATTACTATATTTATTATATTAAGGTATAAAAATGTTAACTAAATCAGAATAAATAAAAATCATTAGGATTGATTACCCAATCACAATCGATATTGTTAGGGGAAAACATCATCCTTCTTCCTCAACAAACGTTAGTTAGTAAAAAAATTTACAAAATAGAGTCGCTAATTTGAAAATTTGTTGACTAATGTCCGTCCGATTTTGTGGCGGCCTTTAAAAGATCGAATTCTAAATTTAAAATAGGTAATACCAACTTTTCTATTTTTAAATTTAGAAATCGGTTAATACCGAATTCCTGTTATATTAAAATCGACCTTACGATTTCAAGATATTAATTAACAAATTTTGAAGTTAAGTGCATGAAATTTTTTACCGACTAGCATTATTAACAAAGCCTCCCCCTCCCCTTCTTATTCACGAAATGAGACACACCCCACCCGATATGACAGCTAAAATTGTAAAGGAAAAGAAAAGGGTGGGGGTGGTCATCTTCTTCTACTTTCTCATTGGACCACCACCACCACCTTCATAATTTACATTGGCCAAAAGGGAAAGTATTTGGGTGAATCCACGAATACTTATGCCGTTGTTGTACTTGAGTTACAACAAAGACGGAACTAATGAAGACGACCCCCCACCCAAATACTCTGGGGGTGCAAGTGACTGTTATCACCTTTTCTTCTTACCTTATTTATAGAATAGAAATAAATTAAAACTACCGTCGGCAACTGCTCACTCGGAAGAAGAAACCGTCGTTGGTCTTCGGTCGCTTAGACCGGGGGTTACTTCTTCACCTCGTCGGCGGCTATGTCGGCTATCCCACCATAGCCCAAAAAATCAATTTACGTAACTGTTAAAAATTTCATTCATGAGTTTTATACGAAAATATGATTAGTTTAAAAAAATTCGTAAAATACGATTTGTGTTTCGTAAAATACGAATTTACCGTCAAATGAACGCGTTTTGTAAAACTGCCCTTGAGGAAAATAGCGAGGGTCAAGCCTTCAAAACCCCTAATGAAGCCGGTGTCATCTACGTGAATACGCGTTTTGAAAACTTGTAAATTTTCAACGCCAACACTTAGACGGAATCGGTGTCTGACTGGGAGCGGATTTTGAAATCTCGTCCGTTTAACTAAATAAACAAGGGGCGTATTTTCAAAACCCGCATTTTAAAATGTAATAAAAAAACCTTATACACTATCCAACCCTACCACATTATGGCGAGTTTAAAGACCCGCCTTAGCATGTTAAACTCGATGTCGGGCTTTCAAAACTCGTACTCTTTGTAAATTAAGGGGCACGCCTATTTAGTGGTAAATTTGTATTTTACAACCGTATTTTATAAAAAAATTTAAAAATTAACCGTATTTTCGTACAAAACTCTTTTTTCTATTATTAGACAAAATATACATTTATATCCCTAACTTTTGACAAACTTTTGTTTCTGTCAACATCTTTTTTTCATATACATAAATGTCATTAACTTTATCATCAACATTTTTTCTAGCCATTTTTAGACGACGTTACGAAGATTGCTGATCTGGACATAACGGAGGTCCATGATCTTCCCCTAGAAGATCCAACGTGGACAAGTAAGGCTACGTGTAGGTCCTTCTTTTCCCATAAATCAAAATAAAAAAAAAAATTCTCGATCCTAATCGGAGGCATAAGGACTCAAGCGAAAAAGGACTTAAACGCTGTACCTTCATCCGCATGAATTCTCCACCATCCCCGCCAACCACGGCCACCAGGGGAAGACTACCCCCGCCCCTCACCTGACCCATGGCGCCTTCCCCGTCACCGTCCTTAGTCCTCGCCGTGACCTTCATCTCTGTGGCCTGCTGTCGATACGCCGCCGCCGCCGGTGTCCCACTCGGTTTCGCTCTCCCCGTCTCGAACGTCAACCGAACGCGTTTGTCTCTGAGCTCCACCTTCCTACTCTCCTTCTTTCCTTCCATATACTACAATGGTGGCATCCCCGTCATCTAGTCCCCTGAGGCCTCCATCCTTCTGCCTCCGATTAGGTTTAGAAAATTTTTTTTTATTTTGATTTATGGGGAAAGAAGAACCCTCTGCACGTCGCCTTTTACGGAGAGACCGTGTACCTCTATTATATCTATATCAGCAATATTCGTAACGTCCTCTAAAAATGGTCAAAAAAAGGGTTGATAAGTTAGTGACATATGTATATGGAAAAAAAATATTAACAAAAAAAAAAGTTGGTAAAAAATTAAAGACAAAAATGTATATTTTGCCCGTGCGGTAAAGATGAGGTTAAATTTGAATGGCTGTGGGGAAGGTGGGAGGGAACGCGGTCTCTCCCTTTTCCTTTTAACAAGCAAGCAAGCTGTCCAAAAGAAAATGGGTCATGTCCCTTTCCTCCTTTCTCTCTCTTTTTCTTTTTTTTTTTTTTATGCCCCCACTGCGATACAATCTTGTCGTGTTATGGTAAGCATTTTTTGGAATGTGGTTGATTAATGTTTTCTACACTCTGGTTCCCGGACCAATGTTTTTTTTATAATAAAAATTGAAAATTACCTTTCAGTTTAAAATATAGTACTAATTTCTTGAGTAAAGAAAGGGGATATTCCTTCGTCGGATGTCGATAGGACATTTAAACCGAAGAGGGCATATTCCTCCTCTCCTGTTATGTTAACCAGGCAAAATACGAGAATGAATTTTTTAAATAAGGTTATCTTATCGGGTGTCCTCCTCCTGAGGGCAGGTTCTAAATACAGTAAAAATTACAGGTTTCAAAATTATTTGACACTTATTTTTTTAATAAAAATTACAATTTTTAAAGTGGGAGACAGACAACTTACCAAATCCAATTTTTTTTATTTCAATTGGAGTTTGGAATGTGTTTGAAATCATCTCCGATGTCCATTTCAATCAGAAATCAAATTTGGTAGCATTTTTTAACAAATTTCAAAAATACCTACCAATTATTTTCTGGAACAAAGACGGGCAGTACTAATTTACCGACAACCCAACAACCTTTGCCTGTTTCTTATGTCCATCATTTCCTCGGGCTTTCTTCTTTCATTCCTTTTTGTTTTATTTTAAAGCCCAAATGAGATGGTGGGGAAAGACAGAAGAAGATTTGAGTGGCAGGAAAATCTCTTATGGTTTCTAACCCCACCCCACCTTGGAATTGTCCTTACTATGTCTGGAATTTTCCTTACTCTTAGGAACTTTTTCTGCTTTCTCTTGGTTGGAGATGATTTGGACAACTGTATCCCCTGGACGAACACTTTAGAATTCAGTGGCGATCGCCTCAAAGGAAGGACAATCATGGACCAGAAAAACAGAAGGAATAACGAGGTTGAGGCGTTCTGATGGATTTGCTCTGCATTTTCACCGTCGTCAATTGGTAAGATGGCTTTTCTGAAACGCAAGGATGAGGGTTCATGAGATTTGTTTTGGTTAGTCAATATTGGAAACGTAAGTACCTGAGGGATTCACTAAAATGAAAGTTATGTGGCAGGCTATTCCAAAGTCCGAGTCCTGTCGCATTGTTGTGCTATAGTTGTACTACTTGTGCACTTATTGTTAGTTGAGAGTACCTTTCCAAAGCCAGCATTTAACAGATGAGAATCGGTTCTTTCCGTTTTGTTAACGATTTCTAAAGCCAACAACATGTTATAACTTGTCCGAATATTAGTGGCGACTCTTACATGGGAAATGTCGAATGGTTCTATTATCTCTTTCCTTTATTTTTCTATTTCTATTACGTTTGTTCAAGGCTGATGATAATGGAGATTAAATGCTAATGTTAGTGGAGAGTTAATGAGTTGGATGATAACAAAAATTAAATAAGGTTTAGTGGTCTAGTGTTAATGTGTGTTATTTAATGGGATAGTTGAATGGTTTTTTTAGTCTATTTATGTACTCTGATGCATCGTGCATCAATCCATCAATATATCTATCAAAAATCCAGAAAAGAGCTTTTGCTCAAAGTGTTGTTTGTGTTGTGAGAGTTTCATTTCGGGCTTCATCTGCAGAAGCATCTGCGCTACGGAAGCTAGCGCCTACAGAAGGTTCTGTTGTTCTCTGTTTTGCTTCTGTTGTAGTTTCTGCTATTGATGCAGGTTTGTTTCCGTAACGTGAAAACCTACAATTGGTATAAGAGCCCTTAGTGATCTTTCGGGAGCTGTGGAAGTCTTGTGAAGTTTTTGGAAAGTTGTTTCTATCCTACAGAAAGGTGATGGAAGCAAGCGGGAGCGGTTTTTCTTCTATGACGCCTCCTATGTTTGATGGGGAGAACTATCAAGCGTGGGCGGTGAAGATGAGCGCTTTCATGGAGGGTAGTGACTTGTGGGAAGCAGTGGAGGATGATTATGACGTGACCCTACTCCCCGACAATCCTACAATCAATCAAATATGGTTTCACAATGAAAGAGTCACAAGGAAGGCGAAGGCGAAGTCGTGCCTCTATGCTGCAGTGCCACCCTTTATATTCAACAGGATCATGAAGTTTCCAACCGCGAAGGATATTTGGGATTTTCCGAAGATTGAGTACGAAGGTGATGAGAAGATAAGAGGTATGATGGCTTTGAATTTGATGCGGGAGTTCGAGAGATAACAAATGAAGGAGAATGAGGCCGTGAAGGATTTTTCGGATAGATTGATCAATCTGGCTGACAGAAGCAGAGTTCTGCATACAGATACGAAGGAAGATCGGATCGTGCAGAAGATTTTTGTGTCGTTGCCAGAAAGGTTTGAAGCAACGGTTGCCTCTCTGGAAAACACCAAGGATCTGTCCGATATAAGGCTAGTGGACTTGTTGAGTGCATTGGAAGCTCAAGAACAAAGAAGGTTGATGAGAAGGGAAGTTCCCGTAGGAGCCTTACCAGTGAGGTCGCAGATGAGAGCTTCTGGAAGAGAAAAGAAGCCATGGAACCAACACAAAGTGTATGCAAAAGGTTCACGCAGTAACAGAGGTCCTGCTGAAAAAAGGCATCCTTCTGAGAGTAGTTCTGTTTATCAGAGAGAAAGGTTTGATCCTTGCAAACACTGTGGAGGCACAAATCATCCACATTTCAAGTGTTGGAAGAGGCCGGATGTGAAGTGCAATAGTTGTCAGAAGTTCAGGCATATTGCAAGATTTTGTCAGAAGAATGATTCTCCGCAAAACGATACAGAAGGTGAACGGGGTAGAGTTGATGTTTACATCATCTTGTTTTGCTACAAGATTGAATCGTAGAAGTTGGTTGGTGGATAGCGGATGCACCCACCACATGTCGTACGATGAGAAATCATTTGCAAGTTTAAATCGAAGCTTCTATGCTAAAGTGAAGAACGAAAATGGTGATTACATTGATGTTGAAGGAAGAGGAGATGTAGTCGTTGATGGTCCAAAAGGTAAAAAGTTGATAAGCGAAGTATTGTATGTACTTAAGATTGATCAGAATCTTTTGAGTGTTGGTCAACTCGTGCAGAAGGAGTACAAAGTGATGTTCGAAGAAGGGTTATGTTCAATAACGGATTCTTCTAGGATGGAGATACTTAAGATTCAGATGAAAGAAAGGTATTTCTCCTTTGATCCTGTGTCACAGAGTCAACAAGCTATGGCTACTCAAGTTAATGAAACAGAGGTTTGGCACAGAAAGTTGGGGCAATTTCACAGCAAAGATCTAGAGTTTGTGCAGAAGAATGAGATGGGAGTAGTGTAAGAGTGTGCACTTATGTGGCAAGACACTTTATTGTATTGGATAAATAATTAATAAAGACGAGTATTTATAATTGATTATTTTACTTTTCTGCACGTAAAATTATTAATGATAAAGTCCCACAGATTAATGAGTATATTAATTTGAAATAGTTCGTGATCGGATAGATGTTTAAAAGGGACATTGATATCTAGATCATCGTTGAGTATAACTAAGGTCAAGATAGACCGAGGGATTGTATGTCTAAGTTATACTTAGGGGTACCCTGAGATTAGGGTTATATGACACGACCGGATTAAGAGGATACCATATATTGAACATCATTGGTCAATCCTCTTTATGGACGAGTGTAACTGATCTTTTGACTTGAGACCTTCATTTATTCTATGCGTGGAGTTTGCGCACTTTGACGTCGTTAAAAGTAGTCTTTAACCGGATTGTGAGTAATATGATTGTTGGGTGTGTGACAAAGCGTAGAGAGAATAATGTTGAGTCAATATAGGATTCATCGCTCTCTTGGATTAGAGAGTTGACATCTAGGCCACTTGATAGAGATATTAGTGACTCTAAAATCCATGGCCATGGGAGAAATGTTTTACATTCAAGAGAGTCTATTATATTGTTGACATAATAAGCTATTTTGGGCCTTCTTTCTGACAAAGCCCACAAGAGGAATGTAGAGAATAGGCGTGGCGCTTGCACTAAGTCTACAGCCCACGTCTGCACAGGTCGCATGTCTTAAAGGATGGTTTATTGAACCCGTGATCCGCAGAGTCTACAGCCCACGACTGCACAGGTCACACGTCTTAAAGGATGGTTTGCTGACTCCGAGATCTACGAAAGGTAGTTTAGATTGGATGATCTCCGGAGAACGTGACAGACCTATTAGACCAAGTATAAAAGGAAGGAGATCTTCCTTGGAAAAATTCACGATCAATCAGCCAAACAGAAGCCTTGTATTGCTCGTCACCCCGTAGTTGTTAGGATTCCCCGACCTGGGCGAAACTCTTGAGGTTTCATTGGTCTTCACTTTCACCGTCAGAGTGAACAACCGTAGCTCTGACACCCAAACTTCGCCTTCACTTCCACCGTCAGGGTGAGCAACTGTAGCTCTGGTAACCAATTCCCGCCAGCATTCCACCGCCAGGACGAGCCACCGTAGTCCCGACAAAACAGCTCCGCCTTCGACTCCGCCACCAGGGTGAGCAACCGTAGTCTTGGTATCCACCTCCGCCACCATTCACGGCCACACTTCATTCACCAAGCCCCAGCAACCAGTTTTCGCCATCCAGAGTCGCAAGTCTACAGCGCTCTATTATCAAGTCTACGACGTCATCGCCCAGATTCACAAGTCCACAGCGCCCAGCGCCAAGTCTACGACGTCCCTATCGTCCAGATTCGTAAGACTGCAGCGTTCAGCAGCAAGTCTACAACCTCACCTCATTACCCTCTTAGTCTGCAGCGCCCAGAAGTAAGTCTACGACGTTGTACCACCGTCCTTGCTTTATTTTTATGGCTGTAAGCATCTTATTTTTATTGTAAGACATCGCGCATTCAATTCAATCTATTTCATTTACTTACTGACGACCACATCTAAAAACCTGTTAGTATTATTGCCAAATATTTCCGACTTGATCTATTTCGACGCGAACACGTTTTTGGCGACCACAGTGGGAGAACGAAAAAGCTTAAAGTCAACAGATGGCAAAGAGTACCAGGAGTGGAGCTAATCGCGACCCTCCACCTCCATTAGATGGAGACGGTCAGTTTATAGCGGGAGACGTAAATGTCGAGACCGCGGCTCTAGGAAGCCAAAAAACAGCGAATCAACCTGATTCCGGAGTGCATACCCCTTCTGAATTCATATCCAAGCTCGAGTTCCACAAGGAATTCAATGACATGAGGAACTTGATGGACAAACATGTCACTGGGTTACAAGATAATATAGCTCAGATCCTGGAGCAACTCAGTGCTTTGAATAGGCCAAGCGCCACCACAAAGCCAAGCGCCCCCGTAGACAGGGAGAATTCTTTCATGGGAGATGCCCGGCGCGCAGATAGGCGCAACGTGTCGTTCCAAGAGGATGAGCCTTGGAGCGACGCTAACCAACGCGCTATAGAGGCCTGCAATAGGGACAGGATGTTTCCCTCGAGGCCTACTACCTCTCGGTCTCCCACGTCTTGGAGGTCAAATGCTGTATATGCAGTAGACCCGGTAGACGATGATGTTGAGGCGCAAGGTGAAACAAACAGATATGCAAGTGACATGCCCCCTCGCTGACCTGGTAAAGCACCCGTAGAGGAGATCCCGTTAGGGGAAGCGCCAGTTATGGGAAGTCTACCACGGGCAAAAAGCTTCTACGCGAATGTCTCGGTAAATCCGTAGCCATCTCGAGCCACCGAAAGAATGCCTTATCCCCCAGAAAAAGTGAGCCAGGACTATGTACGAGAACAGTTCGATCATGCACCCCCACAAAATTTGAGGGAGACAATCGCTCAAGTCTTGGAGCAGATGGTACCTGGAGCTGTCAGGCAGGACGATCCTTGTCTATACATGAGTCCATACCCTGCCTACATCGACAGAGACTTTCCCTTCCCTAAGGGATACAGAGTACCCGACTTCACCCGTTTTTCAAGGGAAGATGAGATGACGCCTATAGAACATATAGCCCGGTTCACCCATCAAGCTGGAGATGCTGCGGCCAATGATTTTTGGAAGCTGAAATTATTCTCGAACTCACTTACGGGAGATGCTTTCACATGGTATGTAAGTTTGCCTCCCGGGTCAGTAACATCATGGGCGAAAATGCAGTCTTTCTTTATGAAAGCGTTTGCTCGACTAGACACGCCCATGTCAATCTTCGAGGTGATGCGGCCCAGACAGACCGCCGGGGAACACCCAGGATAGTTCCTTATGCATTTGCGAAATGCGCTGCTTCGCTGTAGACCTGCAATTCTTGAAAGGGACCAGTTGATGATCGCGTTAAAAGCGTTGTCTATGCCTTTCAAGAAGAAGCTATAAGGGGAAAGGTTCGACGATCTTTATGACTTGGCCAGGAGAGCGACTGAGTATCAACAGTTGCTGATGGAAGAGCCCCAGTCTAAAGACGCATATCAGTTGGAAACCCTTGAAGTAGACATGGTCGAGCTCGTGAAAGGCGAAGCAACGGTTTGGGACGATTTTCTTCCCTATGAGTTCTAGTCATCTTTGATGCACTGGCTAGTACTAGCCATTAGCAAGGAAAAACTGAAATGCAAAAGCATCCCAGAAATCTGGCGAAGAAAGAAAATATTCCTTCGATGTAGACAAGGCGGATGCAATTTTCGACTGGCTTGTCCAACGAAAGCGGATTAAGCTGAAACCGGGTCACAGGGCCCCTCAGACAGAAAGAGAGAGGAATTATTGCAAGTGGCATGGTTTATTCACACATACGACCACGGATTACTTGTCGTTCAGGAACATAATTCAAGACCTTAGAGAGTCAAAAGAGTTATGTTTCCCTGAAGTAGACGAAGTCACTATGGTCGACGACAAGCGTTTTGACGATGAAGTCGCCATTCATATGTTTGATGTTTCTAATGTAGACATCAATATCATTGAGACTGATACTGATTTTTCTCTACATGACATAAAGATCCTTGGGGAGACCATGATAGCGAATGCTCTGTTCCGCCGCCTAGCCGACAAAGGTGTAGTCACCTCTCCAGTCAAGGAAGTGGCATCCAACCTCTGTTGTTGGCATATGGACGACACGCACACCACTGATAGGTGCAACACTTTTCAAAAGTACCTGCAAAACAATCAGGGGGATGTCTGGTATGATTTGACTCCGCTCGAAGAGGTGGCAATGGGAATAGTTTCCCCTAGCTCGCGAAGTGCCTCTAATAACTCTAAGAGGGGGTTCAGGAGCCCTCCAAGCGTGGAGCGCAGACCAGCTATCCGAGGAGGAAGGGGTGGCCCCCATGGTCGAGGCAGAGTACCCGAACAGGGATTAGGAGATCTGGCAGATGGATGTAAAAACCGCTAATCTGAATGGAAAGTTACAGGAGGAAGTGTTTATGGTACAACCTCCCGGTTTCATTGCATCCAAGAATGCAGATAAAGTATGTAAGCTCAAGAGGGTCCATTTATGGGCAAAAGCAAGCATCTCGGAGTTGGAATCTGCGATTTGACGAAGTAGTCAAAGAATTTGGCTATGTCAAGAATCCAGAGGAACCTTGCGTTTACAAGAAGGTTAGTGGGAGCAAGATTTCGTTCCTAGTGATGTATGTTGATGATATACTTCTGATAGGCAATGATATCCCTAACCTAGAGTCTACCAAGACTTGGCTGGGAGAGTGTTTCTCTATGAAAGATCTTGTGGAAGCGACTTATGTCTTAGGTATTAGATTATACCGAGATAGACAAAATAGGATGCTGGGTTTGAGTCAAAATATATATATTGACAAGATGTTGAATAGGTTCAGCATGCAAGATTCCAAGAGATGATTCTTGCCAATGTCACATGGTGTACATCTTTCCAAGTTTATGTGTCCGAAGACACAGGAGGAGAGAGGAAGGATGGGCAAGATATCTTATGCCTCGGCTATAGGGTCCATTATGTATGCCATGATTTGCACTCGACCCAATGTCTCATATGCTTTGAGCATGACAAGTAGATATCAGTAAGATCCTGGAGAGGGTCATTGGACTGCAGTAAAGACAATCTCAAGTATCTTAGAAGAACAAAGGACATGTTCTTAATTTATGGAGGAGATGAGGAGTTAGTTGTCAGAGGATATGCTGACGCTAGTTTCCAGACAGATCGGGATGATCTGAAATCGCAGCAGGGTTATGTGTTTTATTTGAATGGTGCAGCTGTATGTTGGAGAAGTTCCAAGTAGGAGACAGTTGCAGATTCTACAGCTGAGTCCGAGTACATTGCAGCTTCTGAGGCGGCAAAGGAAGCTGTGTGGATCATCATCAAAACCTTTTCCAACAGGATCAAGAACTTCATAGCGGAGCTTGAAGTGGTTCCGAGCATTATTGACCCAGTGACATTGTACTGTGACAATAATGCGGCCATAACGCTGGCCAAGGAGCCGAGGTCTCACCAACGATCCAAGCACGTATTGCGGAAATTTCACATCCTCCGAGAGATTGTTCAAAGGGGTGACGTGTTGGTTAGCAGAGTTGATACGAGCGAGAATATCGCGGACCCACTCACAAAGGCCTTACCTCTGCAGAAACATGAGACCCATGTGAAGAGCCTAGGACTTCGAGTCCATAGTGCTTGACAATAGTGCAAGTGGGAGATTGTAAGAGTGTGCACTTATGTGCCAAGGCACTTTATTGTATTTGTAGATAAATAATTAATAAAGGCGAGTATTTATCATTGATTATTTTAATTTTCTGCACGTAAAATTATTAATGATAAAGTCCCACATATTAATGAGTATATTATTTTGAAATAGTCCGTGATCGGATAGATGTTTAAAGGGGACATTAACATCTAGGTCGTCGTTGAGTATAACTAAGGTCCAGATAAAACGGGGAATTGTATATCTAAGTTATACTTAGGGGTACCCTGAGATTAGAGTTATTGGACACGACCTGATTAAGAGGATACCACATATTGAACATCATTGGTCAACCCTCTTTATGGACGAGTGTAACTGATCTTTTCTCGCAACTCCATCATGTATGATGGAATCATCAAAGATGGAACCAATGCATAAAAAGTTCTTCTTTTAAACCTGTAGCCGTGGTTTGTCAAAATGTTTTTTTTTTGGGAAAAGGATTATTTCGCCGACAGTGTTGAGACCTTCATTTATTCTATGCGTGGAGTTTGCGCACTTTGACGTCGTTAAAAGTAGTCTTTAACCGGATTGTGAGTAATACGATTGTTAGGTGTGTGGCAAAGCGTAGAGAGAATAGTGATGAGTCAATATAGGATTCATCGCTCTCTGGGATTAGAGAGTTGACATCTACGCCACTTGATAGAGATATTAGTGACTCTAAAATCCATGGCCAGGGGAGGAATGTTTTACATTCAAGAGAGTATATTATATCTTGGTAATCAAGTAAAACAATTAATTTGGTGATGATGTATTTTGCGCCGAATTAATTGATATGACAGCAGATGAAGAGATTGAATTACATAATAATCGGTTCATAGTGGTTTATGATTTATAATCATTATCCTAACACGTTGGGTGACTAAATACTGTTGCTAGACGGTTACCTTAGTTTGTGTATGTATTTACACTACTTTCGTGTATATGACATAGAGGGTCGCACGTACGGCACATCGACACGAACATTATATTATTGATTATTTTAGTGGATATTAAAATTAATCATTTTTATTTCAGGATTAGAATTAATTGGATTATTAATTTATTCTGAAATATCGAAAGCAAATAAATTTATCAAGATCGAATATGAATTTATTCGGGTCATATTACATTAAATAAAGGATATTAAATATTAAATGTTTAGATTTTATATCCTAGATATTTTATTTGAGTAAATTAATATTTGATTAAATTTAATAATACATTTACGGTTAAATCTATTTGTATTATTTTTTATATTTTTTTTATTCATTAAAGGAGAATGATACGTTTTTTAATTATTATTATGGAAACAAATTAAGTTTATCTGGCGTTACGTTTGTTTGAATAAAACGGAAAGAAAAAATGAAACGTAACAAAAATAGTCAATAAAGGCAAAGTTAAGGCAATTGTTTGTTTTTTTTATAAAAAAATAAAAGGAAAGAAGATGTTATAGAGTGGGGAGTCTGATAGTCAGAGAACCAAAAAGAAAAAGAGGATATGGAGAGATAGGTTGGCATACTCAGAGGATCGTGGGAGAGGGTCAGACTTTTGCTTCCAAAATAAAATATTTTTCTGGCGATCCAAAAGTCTAGCACCTAAGGGATCTTCAAAAGATTCGTGATCGTGTGCGCGTGGATACCGCTAGAGATGTCACACATGGGGCTCTTGATTTCGTGTCTCTGTTTTTATTTTATCGGAATTTCGAGCTACGTTTCCGGGTAAGGATTTTATTATATTTTCTTATAATATAATATACATATCAAGTGTTTTTATCTTTGGGCATAATAAAATATAATTTTATTGCTTCCGCTGTGCATGAAATCTAACAAGTAGAACCTCCTGTTCTATAGAAGGTTGCGTTTGATTGCAAAACAAGTTTGCTGGGAAAGCAAACCGGAGTTCATTTTGAGAGTTCAAGTCTGTGAGAGAATGAAAAGGTAGTTGGGGGCAGAGATGTCAAGTTCTTTGAAGAAGAAAAGTGGAATTGGGCAAGTAGAAGGTCGGATTTCGAGCAAACTCGGCCGACGTCACAGAACCCTATTTTGGAAGACCAGAATGTTGAGGAGCAGAATGCTGAGGGACAGAACATCGAGCAGCAACTCAATTCTGAACAATAGGTTGATGACCCACCAATAAGATGTACGAGATCATTAACTGGTGTTTATGAAAGATGTAATGTTCCAGTTTGAGGATGCAAAGGAAGACGGAAGGTGTCTAGTTACAATGCAGGAGGAGATTGTGAAGAGCAACCAGAAGGTTTCTGCAATGCAGAACTTCAACATAAGGTGAAGTACAACTATCTTAGAGGCGTGAAACAGATGGATGAAGCAGAGCTAGTCTACTATACCACAGAAGAGCAGTTGGCCGATATATTTACAAAGTCATTTAAAGTGGGAAGATTTGAATGGCTAGGTTGGAGTGTCTATCAGTGCTTGATCTAGGGAGGAGTTTGTTGGTGTTGGTTCAAAGCTGATGATAATGGAGATTAAATGCTAATGTTAGTGGAGAGTTAATGAGTTGGATGATGATAAAAATTAATTAAGGTTTAGTGGTCTAGAGTTAATGGGTGCTACTTAATGGGATAATTGTATGGTTTTTCTTTAGTCTATTTATGTAATTTAATACATCGTGCATCAATCCATCAATCTATCTATCAAAAATCCAGAAAAGAGCTTTTGCTTAAAGTGTTGTTTGTGTTGTGAGAATTTCATTTCGGGCTTCATCTGCAGAAGCATCTGCGCTACAGAAGCTAGCATCTACAGAAGGTTCTGCTGTTCTCTGTTTTACTTCTGTTGTAGTTTTTGCTATTGATGGAGGTTTGTTTCCTTAATGTGAAAACCTACAAATTAACTGCCTGCCTGCCTGCTTGCCTGATGTATGCCTACTACTTTTTGATTCTTTTCCAACCAATATCACCCTCTGTTTGGCAAGCAGTGTCACTCTCCTCTTCAAACTCTTACTTTGGCTGCTGCATTCCTTTTGATCTGTTATCACCCTGCCCTTGAGGATGAAGGCTGGGGAAGACAATGAGGATTTTAGGGAGAATTTTCATTAATTTCTAAAAACAATTTCGGGGAATCCTTTGTTTGCGTCGAAAACCGAGCACATCGGAAATATTTGGCACAAACGACACAAGGGCTCGGATGTGGTCGCCGTAATGAAAAGTAGATGAAAAAATGGAATTATATTTATGAAAACAGAAGGAATACAACTGAGTTCAAAAGCTTACGCCATGAAAATGATGACAAACAAAAGAGCTGAAAACTGGAAAAGTGTGGACTCTGTAGACTTACCGTGGGCGTCATAGTCTGACGAACTGATGCTGAGGAATCTGGTCTTCTGAGGGGTGGATGTAGAGGATGTGGTATGGATCCGGACTATGATGGCATGAGGAAGGTGACGATGGATTTGAAGGCTGGTCTGGAAACTGGAAATCGAAGGCTGGAGGCTGAGGCACTGAAGTCAGTAGCAATGTCACCCTGGCTCGTCTCTTCTCCATAAGCCCATCCTCCTGCTGATCAAGACAGCTGTGCTCACAGAGGAGAACGAATGAGTTCCTCTGTTTGTCGTAAGCCGGAGGCGTGAAGCACTCAAGTCATCAGAAGTTCTTTCAAATCGCGAAACCATAGTTGTATATCTATCTAGCTGCCTCAAGGCATGGAACAGATGGTGCCTGCCTCTTCCCTTACTTCCCCATGTCCAATGTAAATTATGCTAGTGTACTAAGGCGACGCATGGAAATAACGCAAACTGAGATTTTGTTTATTGACTGCTATGCAGGCTTGCTAAGGTAATCAAAAGATTCAGCGCTTTGGAGCCTAATGACCGGTGTGTATGGATGCTGGTGCAATTGATAGCCCGAGTTCCGGTCTCTACTTTTCCCAGCTTTTCGCGGTCGCGACAGTCCGGAAAACACAACGTTGTGACAATAAGAGAACTCAATATGTAGAGATATGGATGGATCATGGATCAATCTGGACGGCCTCTTTGAGGTTGCAACAATGTCCAGTTCCAGTCCAGACAACAGCGATGGGATTGTCTTTGAAAGATCCTTCGAACAAGTAGTATTTCTCTAAATATGTTTGAAAACAGACCGCCTTTAAGATTAAGAACTGGACAGATGGTGTGATAAATGTAAGATGAAGAAGACACGACGGCAAAGTTGTCGTCTTTTATTTACGTCAATGTCGAAAAAGACTTGAGCCCAAGGCAAACATTTGCACTACTTTCGGCCAACCCTTCCCTCCTTCCATCCTCCTTCAAGACAGGCCGACCGACCGTCAAGATCTTTTATTTGGGCTTTTTTGGGGGAGTTTCTGATGATTTTGGAGGTTCGTGTTTTTCTCATGATCGCTTGGTGATTGGAGTTTTGGTGTTAAAAGTAAGGTTAGAAGAAAGAAGGGAAGAAATGGGTAAAAGGAAGAAACTTGGTGATCGGGTCGGAACTCCCCCTCCTCCCCCTCCTCCTCTACCTCCCCACGGTATTATCATTCACCCTTTCTTGGGTTGATTTCAATTGTTTTTCTTCCTTTTTTTTTGGGTTGTAAAGATTGAGAATTAGGGTTGATTGATTGGGGTTAGTTCATCAGATTCTTGGGTCATGCAAGTAAGTGGGCAATGGGTCCTATTAGGCTATTTATTGTTTTGAGGATTATGGAATGCATGCCCTGTTTTAGTTCATCGGGATTGATTTCGAATTTTCTGTATTTGTGCATGTGTATTTGGGTTTGATGAGTCTTTTTTTTCTGGGAGGGAGTGGAGTAGTTTTGTAAGGTTTTTAGATTAGCATGTTCCTGCACACGGCTGCAAATGGGATTTCAAAGTCGCGGACTCTCCGTTCAGGCTACAATAGTTATCGGATTGGATTGTCACGCAGTTGATGGACGGTGGTGTTGAGGAGATAGTTGGAGTCCGGGTATTAAGATTATAGGCCTCGTCATGAAATTAACGGATCCTTGTTGCCACTCCATGGTCGATCGACCTGTTTTTTTTTTTACATTTGTGAACTGATGCTGGATATTGTGCACAAAGAAAAGACATGTTACGAGAACATCTATGATCGAACTGTAATTAAACCTATGTTATTGCCAGCTTCTGTTTCTGCATAAGCCTCTTAAATTGCTGATCATGGTTGATGTCGGTCCCCAGACATTACTGTTGCTCTCGTCGGTTATCAATTGTTAATTGTTGCACGTGTAATGTTGTAGACATGATGGCATGCACTTCCGGGGTGGAATCATCGTCCAGAAAGGTTAGTTTTCAATAGTTATTAGGCGCCGTCTCTGGTGCTAATGGACTTGTATCAGTGTTATCTTCATTTCCCCACGTTTCTTCTCCATCAAGTTCGAAATATTTTTAAGCATGGAGTTTTATCATTTACACTCATCTTCCACTAAGTGTGTACTTGCTGAGAGCGGTATGCATTCTATGGTTGCTTGACTGACTTATGGGAAGTTGGCTCCTCCAATTGGCATTGGCAGTTGGACCATCTTCTCTGGGTGAATGTATCCATATTCACAAGGCTTTTCTGTTCATTATTCCTGCAGAAATTTTCATCCTCTTCTGATTTTGTGGGATACAAGCCCTTTTCTCCCAATGCCAACATCAGGGATAGTTCTTGGGATAGAATTATTGCGCGCTCATCTCCCACACATTGTCGGCACAATCTCCGTCGGTCGATGTTGCTAAAACATTCGCGAAATCGCCATGGTCACCATTACTGGCGTAACTCTGGCGTCCATTTAAATCCATCGACTTCTTATGGAAAAGTAACTCCACCGTCGGATAAGAAATTATCCTTTAAGCTGGATAAACGGCATAACTTGGAACATCCGCACTTCACAGGTGATTAGTGACTCCACTTTGTTAGGGGTAGGAATAGCCCTTGTGGCCCTTCTTATTCCCATGGGCAGGTCATGGAATTCTAGACTTGCATTAATCTTTTGTCTCGATTCAGTTGATCAGCTGGGCAATATCTATATCAAACTTTTAGCATTGTGAGATTTTTTGTGTCATACATTCACTATCCTGCCATTTCTCTGGTTGGAGTTTCTAAATTTTTAGATTATTTTTTCCTGCCATGTGAACATTGGAGCGTAATTTGGGGGTCTTGCAAGAAGAACCATTTGGAGCTTCTCAATGTGAAACAGCATAATCTGTTCTTGCCTCATTTGACTTAAAGACTGCCATGGGTTGGGCTTGCATTTGTGCTAGCGGTGTACATGCTGATGTTCATTTTACTTCTACCTGCAGTAGTTGATAGTGACAGAAGCTTTGCCCGGCCAGAAAGAATTAGATCGAGCTCCTTCCAGATTGATGGTGATTCCCTCGACACAGGGTTGTTGCAATGTCCAATCTGTATTAAGTTGTTGAGGAAGAAGCCCTATTTACTAGGTAGCTCCCATTTTTCTGGTGAACACAATGTGGTGGCAGTCCTTGTATGCGGTCACACTTACCATGCCAATTGCTTAGAGAAGGAAACGCCTACTGAAAACAAATCTGATCCACCATGCCCTGTTTGTCTCGGCTCGCTTGATGCAGCGGTGGAAGTCTGACTCTGTATGACTGTACATAGAGGTGCCACCACCAGGGATAACTGGATGATAGATGTTTGTAAGGTAGAACCATCACTTCTCTGTGTGTAGCGCTAATCTTTGTCTGCAATTCTGTAGTTTTAGCTTGATTTCAGCCTTTTGTCGGTTTCTGCAGAGGCTTGCAACTGTGACCGTTTCCAGAAATTACCTGATTGAAATATAATTCTGATTCCAGAAGGGAAAGGAAGATTATCAATCTGTAATAGCTAGTTAAAGTACAATGCTGTGGGGGGCATATTCAATGTTCAATTCACAAATGACATGAATCATGGGATCAATTAACTCTACACCATGATCAGTCAATCAGCTGCAATTCTCAAGAGGTCGACACCAGGAAGAGTATTCCTGAACAATATTTTTGCAGAGCACGTGGATTGCATCCTACCATATAATATACAAACTAATGAAAAACTAACTAGCAAGTCCTACTCTATTTTGTTGTTTTTAAGTAAAAGACCTACACTGGTTGCTTGCATGTCTTCTTGTTATGCCCTACTCCATGGCATCTAGAGCAACAAACTGCCCGCTGAAGCTCTCGTTTCCTCAACTTCTTTTTCTCGGTTGGGGGTTTCGGAGTGCAAGGTGGAAGTACTTGGGCAGTTCTGGATGAACCTTTCCCGTTGGGGACGTTACCCGTAAGTGCCAAAACAGTGTTTATGGATTCGGAGTAGGTTGCTCTGTAGCTATCGGCGGTGAAACACTTTGGGATGTAATCATAGGGATCTCGCTGCATGCAATAGAACACAGCGATGGCATGGCAACAAGGCGAACCGCCAGGCTTCCATTCTAAGCAACTGCAGTCTTGCTTTTGAAGATCCACCACCTGGATTAAGCTGTCATGAACTTCAAACAGAGTCTCGGATGAAATCAGTACTCTCATATCCTGTGCTTTATCACATGTCTCCCGGAGATTCTCCTCCCTCAATGGGGTTAACTTTGCAGCCCACTCACTAAGACGCCCTTGCCGAGTGGAAAATAACTCCATTAATTTAGATGTCAGTACCTCCACCTTCTGAATGATAGGCAGTTCTCTCGCTTCTTCTGTCCATTTATCATACAGTCCTGCTACATCAAACGTAATATAACCATATGGCTCCCCGCTGAACAATGCCTCCGCCCAGTTTTCTGGTCCAGTTTCCATGATCCAGTCATAGGATGCAGAGGAAATGCTCTTGATTTGTTCCGTGTGTTTTCTAAAGGCGTCTACACGAAGTGCACGAGCAGCTCCGAAAAAATGAGCCAGTAAGGCAGCCCTACCATCTCCATGAAAAGGTCCCCTCATGTTCTCCTCAAAGCTCTCAGCAAGTCGAAAGATGGAATAACCATGATGCCCATTCTCAAATACCTCCAGCACAAGCTTCTTAAGTCCCTTCTGACTATCAGAAACAAAGGTAATCGGATGTGGACTCGGGATGGCAGATTTCAATTGCTCCAAGAACAATTGCCAATTGGCATAATCTTCCACATCCACAATAGCAAAGGCTACCGGGAAAAATCCATCATCGCCATCTAAAGCAGTAGCCATCAACAGTACCTCATGAAATTTTGATTTCAAAGGCAAAGAATCCAAGAATAAAATTGGACGACAGCCATTGCAGAACCCCTGAATACAAGCCCGAAAGGACAGGAAAAGAGAACGGAATCTCCCATCATCACCAGTAGACAGGTTCGCAAAACTTCCAGGGTTAGCCTCCACAATTCTCTCAGAAAACCAAGGCAACCGGTCATAGGCATCTTCATATGAACCGTGTAGTTGACTTCTAGCATCACCTATACCCCGCCACACTTTTGAATAATTCAATTTAACCCCAAAATCTTGGAAAATGGCATTCGCAATGTCTTTTGGTTTGTGATTGGGACTAGATCTTAATCTCTCCTTAATCATGCTAACCAGCCACTTCTTTGCGGGATGAGCGGCCTTCCACGATTCCCCATTACAAGTGTGATAGTCATCCAACTTTTTCACCACAAATATCTCTGAAGAGGGCACCACAGTGGCATAGAATTTCCAGGAACACCCTGCTATGACACAGACAGCACTAAGACGAGCTGCGTCGTTCTTTTTCAGCTTGTAGGCAAAGTGATTCGCTATAGCATATCTTTGTAGGGCATCACGCAGCTCACGTACATTTTTGAATTCCTGGCCTTCACCGGTAATGCAGTTCTTCCAAGCTCCAACTACTGTTTCTGGATTAAGATCACCAAAGCCTACATCGAGGAAAATGTCACTGGAACTATCGTGATCATTGACTTCTGCAGCATCTTTGATTAGCCGTGTCTTATTTTTACGAAAAGTAAGTTTCCTCCTCTTGGCCTTTTTCAAGTCATTGTCCACACCATTTCCTAAAACCAATCCACGTCTTCTCTTTTTGACAGTGTCTGCAGGTGTACCCACATCAACTTCTATTTGTGAAGCCTCACAAGCAACCTCGGCGTCATGATCAATGACTGGTAAAGATACAATGGCAGTTTCCACAACATCAGCTAATTTTATCTCACTTTTCCTGTACATATTGGAAAAGAAATAAATTTAATGCGAACAAGATTTAGGAGGAAAACAAGGAAACAAAGTATGAGATTCAAATTCAAACCTACATGCATATTGATCAAATACATGTAAAAAGAAGTCTTATTTCCAAAAGGAGTGAATTGGAAGCAACGAACTATTTTTCATAGAAGTAATAATTCAAGGCATAAGAACTCTGTACCTGTCAATGATCTCCCCACATGCTTCAGGATCAAAACCTTCTTTTCCTGTTACAAATACATCTACACTAACAGAATTGGCATGGAAATCAAACATTCTCTTCAAGTCCTTGTCATTAGCTAACCCCACAGGTATCTGCCTGTTATTTGGTAAGAAGTATTTGAAAGAGACGGACTGATACTGCAAATTAAACATCTCGGCTAGCTTCAATTTGAGATCATTGAACAGGGTGTCCTGATTGACGTCCACCGCATTTGCATCGCCCCCATTATAAGACAAGGTGGAGTCGCTGTTGGTAATAAATTCTCCACCGTATTGACAAATAAGGATGAGCTTCTCCTTTCCCATTGTTTGTGCAGCCTGTACACACACACACACCAGATCATCAGGAAAAGAGAAATAGAAAAGGAAATCCCCTTCATCTGAATTACCAAATCTTCACCCCTAAGAAAAACACAGTTCAATCGAAAAAGTATTAGGATATACAGAAAAAGCACTATGGCCCAAAAATCAAGAATGGATGTTCATGGTCCTTCTTAATGTAATATAACTTATACGTTAAACTGGGAAAAAAAAACAGGGAGCATAGTACCTAAGACTAGCACATAGCCGTACATCAGTCCAGGGCCGGATGCCTGGAGAGTAGCTCGATTAAGTACGCAAATACAAACAATTCAAATGCCCGAAGGAAACAAAAAAATGTTATTACTAGTGGGAAAAACAGAATTGGAATCGAAAATAAAATAGGAGCGTCCATAGACATAAAAAGAACTCATCTTGCTACTTTTAAACTTCCAAATCCAATTCCAACAATGGGGGGTCTGCCATATAATAATTACCTTCCCCTTTGCCCTTATTTGCACTGCCCAACTAAGTATACTAATAGAAAAAGAAACACCTCATCGACACTAACCATACTAAACGCCAAGGCCCGCCACCACTAATTCCTCTTCTAAGTAAAAGAAACGCTCACATTCCCTCACAGCCACAACACGCATCAAAACGACAAGTCAAAACATATCACCCGACAATCAAGAAGCAACAACAGACGACTCGAACACACGCCAAACGAAAGACAAATAAAAAAATCCGAATCAGCGCAGCAACACACCAATCGGAGCACAATTTCACAGCAACCCCACCGTTAAACCCTAATCGAGGAATCGTATCGAGGGCGGAGAAGGAGGAAGGAAGGAGGGTGAAGGATTTCAGGGACGAACACGACGGAGAGGTTGTCGGGGAGAACCCCCCAGTTAGGGTTTGCGGAGAAGGATAAAGGGATGAGGAACGTAATTAACCTCAAGTTACGGTTTTTATCTTCCGTTTACGGATGTGATGTGGTATTTTATAACTTGATCCTTGGAGTTTATGAATTTCCATATTTAGTCCTTCTTGTTGAGGCCGTCTTCCTGATTCGCCCAAGATGACGTGGCAAGTACTCTTGGCTGGCAAGTGCCAGCGTGGACAAATGAGTCATGTTGCCAAATTTCTTATTTATTTCCATACGGTATGATTAACAAATTATAATTACGAAATAATAAACAAATGACTATATATATATATATAAATGGAAACTGACCTTCCGTTTGGTTCTCCACTACAATTACTTGAGATGCGGCCGTGGATATCTTATTCTATTTACAAACTATGACTACTAGAACACAATCTTACACAAACTAGTTCAACGGCTTGGCCATTTTAAGGAAGACACGCAAAGAAGAAACAAACTTACATTTACAAACAATCAGACGCAAAGTAATTGCACTATTTCGCACATTAGTAAGATTATATTGTTCATAATTAGTATATTTGTATAAGCTCATTGACGAATTTAGTTAAAGTATATATAAATGTACGAAGCTCGTCCCATTTACAAAAAAATAATCGGAAATTTAGTAATGACGGGACGTCCGACCGGGTGGACTTTAGCCGCTTCCCCACCACCTCTTGGGACGATTAGTTTAATTGAATCATTTTTTATGCTCTGCTTTGTGGTTGTCTGTATAAGAGGTTTGCAGAAAATACTTACAAATTAAAAAAAAAATAGTGAAATACGGTTTGATTGATGATACGTGGGGTTTAAAATCTCCTCAGGTTTATCATTCCAGCTTCGTTGAAGATGAGGGGTTGCCCAAGCCGTGCGGATGCCCTTTGCTTCCCCTCAAAAGCCACAAAGGGTCCTGCTCTGAGTTCGGAACAAGGTAGAATCGATCAGCAACTCCATGTGAGTCTTTGGGTTGTCTGCTTCTCTTTCTGCCTTCCTGTAATGTTTTGGGCTTCTCCCGTTGCAGAAGCAACTGATATCGTCGACGAGGCTATCGCCTGTCTTCTTCAGGAACTTTGACATCGAGAACCCCGTGGACAAGCTTATGAGCTACCTGACATTCTACATTAATTCGGCGTTGAGGGACGGAGAATGCTGGCTGAAAGGCAAAGGCTATCATTAGTCTAGGTCTAGAGAAAGTGCCCCTGCCCGTGCCCGGTGAATCCGGCTTCCTTTTGATACAGGGAGGGTAAGGAAAAGATGATTTCTTTACCGGAATGGAATGTGGTACATCACTAAAAAGATGCGGAATGGAGTGACGCTGGAATGAACGAAAGATGTGTAAAGGGTTGACGGGCTGAAAAGAAAAAAGGAAAGGTTAAGATCAACTTCAACGGATACAGATACACCACCACCATGAAAGAAGACTTGGATAGACTCGTTTGTCCCGTGGATACAGATACTGTTAGTATTAGGGCGCAGCGGAAACAAGAATTATAAACTTTTATGCCCAAAATAAAAGGTCTCTCATGGTACGTATAAAAATTTAGATAAATAAAATCATAAACTTACCCGGAAAACTCACCTTAAAATTCCAGTGAATTAGAATACAGTCGTGAATAAGCTAGAGCCCCACGTGTGACTCCTCTAGCGGTATCAACGCGCACACGATTACGAACCTATCGACGATCCGGTAGGTGCTAGCCTCTTGGATCCGTCTGAGAACTCTTCGAAAGCAAAAGGAATTTTTCTTTTTTCACAAATCTTACTCTCTGATTTCTAAAGCTACAGAGATGTTTTTCAAACTCAAAAACTCTCTGATTTCTAAAGCTACAGAGTTTTTTTTTTCCAAACTTAAAAACTCTCGGATGACCGACACTCGGAGAAAAGAAATAATATCTTTTTCACCCCCTTTTCATTCAATTAATTTCTTGCCATAAATAAAATTTATGTTTCCTCTAATCAATCGTGTGTAACGGAAGAAAATTTAATGGACAAAAAAAAATTAATGGGAAAAGATTCTTTGCGTAAAATAATAATAATAATAGTTTTAATAATAATATTAAAGCTATTTAATGCAAGTGACGTGGACATGTAGAAATTAATAAACAACGATACATGCATTAAAATGATTTAATTAAATAAAAATATATATATTGGATATAATATTTAAATAAAAAAAATATTAAATATATATATCCTTTATAAATTGACCCGAATAAATTCATATTCGATCTTAGTCAATTTATTTGCTTCCGATATTTCAGAATAAATTAATAATCCAATTAATTCTAATTCTGAAATAATAAAATGATCAATTTTAGTATCCACTAAAATAATCAATAATACAATGGTCGTGTCGACGTGCCATGCGTGCGACCCTCTAGGTCCTATACACGAAGGCAGTGTATATCCATACACAAACTATGGTAACCGTCTAGCAACAGTTTTTAGTCACCCAACGTGTTAGGATAATGATTATAAATCATAAACCACTATGAACCGATTACCGTGTAATTCAATCTCTTCATCTAACTGACATCCCAATTAATTCGGCGCAAAATACATCATCACCGAATTAATTGTTTTACTTGATTACCAAGATATAATAGACTCTCTTGAATGTAAAACATTCCTCCCATGGCCATGGATTTTAGAGTCACTAATATCTCTATCAAGTGGCCTAGATGTCAACTCTCTAATCCAAGAGAGCGATGAATCCTATATTGACTCAACACTATTATCTCTACGCTTTGTCACACACCCAACAATCGTATTACTCACAATCCGGTTAAAGACTGCTTTTAACGACGTCAAAGTGCGCAAACTCCACGCATAGAATAAATGATGGTCTCAAGTCAAAAGATCAGTTACACTCGTCCATAAATAGGATTGACCAGTGATGTTCAATATGTGGTATCCTCTTAATCGGGTCGTGTCCAGTATCCCTAATCTTAGGGTACCCCTAAGTATAACTTAGACATACTATCACTTGGTCTATCTTGACTTCATCTATACTTAGCGATGATCTAGATGTCCATGTCCCCTCTAAACATCTATCCGATCATGGACTATTTCAGATTAATATACTCAATAATCTGTGGGACTTTATCATTAATAATTTTACGTGCAGAAAAGTAAAATAATCAATGACAAATACTCGCCTTTATTAATTATTTATCCACAAATACATTAAAGTGTCTTGGCACATAAGTGCACACACTAACAATCTCCCACTTGCACTATTGCCAAGCACTATGGACTCGAAGTCCTAGGATCCTCACATGGGTCTCATGTTTCTGCAGAGGTAAGGCTTTTGTTAGTGGGTCCGCGATATTCTCGCTCGTATCAACTCTGCAAAGCAACACGTCACCCCTCTGAACAATCTCTCGAAGGATGTGATATTTTCGCAGTACGTGCTTGGATCGTTAGTGAGACCTCAGCTCCTTGGCCTGCGCTATGGCCGCATTGTTGTCACAGTATAATGTCAGTGGGTCAATAATGCTCGGAACCACTTCAAGCTCCGCTATGAAGTTCTTGATCCACACAGCTTCCTTTGCCGCTTTGGAAGCTGCAATGTACTCGGACTCAGCTGTAGAATCTGCAACTGTCTCCTGCTTGGAACTCCTCCAACATACAGCTGCACCATTCAAGCAAAACACATAACCCTGCTGCGATTTCAGATCATCCCGATCTGTTTGAAAACTAGCGTCAGTATATCCTCTAACAACTAACTCCTCATCTCCTCCATAAATTAAGAACATGTCCTTTGTTCTTCTAAGATACTTGAGGATAGTCTTTACTGCAGTCCAATGACCCTCTCCCGGATCTGACTGATATCTACTTGTCATGCTCAAAGCATACGAGACATCGGGTCGAGTGCAAATCATGGCATACATAATGGACCATATAGCTGATGCGTAAGGTATCTTGCCCATCCTTACTCTCTCCTCATGTGTCTTCGGACACATAGACTTGGAAAGATGTACACCATGTGACATTGGCAAGAATCCTCTCTTGGAATCTTGCATGCTGAATCTATTCAGCACCTTGTCAATATACATACTTTGACTCAAACCCAGCAACCTATTTTGTCTATCTCGGTATAATCTAATACCTAAGACATAAGTCGCTTCCCCAAGATCTTTCATAGAGAAACACTCTCCCAGCCAAGTCTTGGTAGACTCTAGGCTAGGGATATCATTGCCTATCAGAAGAATATCATCAACATACAGCACTAGGAACCAAATCTTGCTCCCACTAACCTTCTTGTAAATGCAAGGTTCCTCTGGATTCTTGACATAGCCAAATTCTTTGACTGCTTCGTCAAATCGCAGATTCCAACTCCGAGATGCTTGTTTTAGCCCATAAATGGACCTCTTGAGCTTACATACTTTATCTGCATTCTTGGATGCAATGAAACCGGGAGGTTGTACCATAAACACTTCCTCCAGTTACTTTCCATTCAGGAAAGCTGTTTTTACATCCATCTGCCAGATCTCGTAATCCTTGTAAGCTGCTATCGCAAGCAGAATCCTAATGGACTTAAGCATTGCAACCGGTGAAAATGTTTCATCATAGTCAATTCCTTGAAGTTGAGTGAAACCCTTGGCCACAAGTCTTGCTTTATAGGTACTTATATTCCCTTCCATGTCAATCTTCTTCTTGAAGATCCATTTGCACCTAATGGGTTTTACCCCAACTGGCGCATCTACCAACTCCCAAACTTGGTTGGTATACATGGAGTCCATCTCTGATTTCATGGCTTCTAGCCATTTCTCGGAATCATTTGAAGCGATTGCTTCCTCATAAGTCGACGGTTCATCATCCTCGACGAGCAGTACTTCCCCATGTTGGGTTACTAGCCAACCATATCTATCAGGCTCTCGGTGTACTCTTGTCGACTTACGTTGATCTTGCGTTCCTTGAACATCTTCAGAAGTTGGAATCGCTTGTACTTGTGGTACCGATTCGCTATCTAAGTGTTCAGTTTCCAACCTGTTTGTAGAGTCCGAAATTTCTTCAAGACTTATTTTACTCTCACTACTCCGTTTAGAAATAAATTCTCTTTTCAAGAAAGTAGCATATCAAGCAACAATAACCTTGTGCTCGCTTGGGAGATAAAAGTAGTATCCCTTTGTTTCCTTGGGATAACCTACAAACAAACAATTGGTAGATCTTGCCGCAAGCTTATCATAATTCTCATTCTTCACATAAGCATCACAGCCCCATATCTTAAGATAAGACAAGTTTGGTTTCTTCCCAAACCATACTTCATAAGTAGTCTTATCTACTGACTTGGTTGGAACTCGGTTAAGCATGTATGCTGCCGTTTCTAAGGCATAACCCCAAAATGACAACGAAAGATTTGCATGACTCATCATTGATCTAACCATGTCCATGAGTGTGCGGTTCCTCCTTTCTGAAACACCACTCCATTCCGGTGTTCTAGGAGGTGTGAGTTGTGAAACGATCCCACACTCTTTTAGGTAATCAATGAACTCTTGGCTAAGATACTCGCCGCCTCGATCACTCCGAAGGGCTTTTATCTTCTGGCCTCGTTGATTCTCTACATCGTTCTTGAACTCTTTAAACTTTTCCAGAGTTTCAGATTTGTGCCTCATTAAGTAGACATATCCATATCTACTTAAATCGTCGGTGAAAGTCACTAAGTATGAATACGATCCTCTGGCCTGAACCGGTAATGGTCCACACACATCACTATGTATGAGTTCTAGTAGTTCCTTGGCCCTTTCACCTGTCTTGGTAAAAGGTTTCTTGGTCATTTTTCCTTGTAAACACGCTTCACATGTATCTATAGGCTCTAACTCAAAAGAGTCCAAATACCCGTTACTCAGTAACCTTGCGATGCGTTTTTCGTTTACATGACCAAGTCTACAATGCCAGAGATATGTTAAGTTTGAGTCACGCGTTTTTTGTTTCTTCCCTTCAACACAATAAATCGGCTCATCCAAATTCAGAACGTACAAACCATTATTTAATGAACCATTTCCATAGAACATCCCATCCAAATAAAAGGAACACAACTTGTCCTTGAATTCAAATACAAATCCCTTGGCGTCTAAACACGACACCGAAATGATGTTCTTGGAAAAACTAGGAACGAAATAACAGTTCTCCAAATTTAAATCAAATCCACTGGGCAATTTTATTACATACGTCCCTACAGCTAATGCAGCAACTCTAGCTCCATTCGCCACTCGTAGGTCCATCTCGCCCTTGGACAGCCGTCTGCAGTCACTTAGACCCTGCAAGTTCGCACAAATGTGAGAACTACTTCCGGAGTCTATGACCAATGATGAAGAAACAGAAAGATTGCATTCAATCACAAAGATACCTGAAGCATCCGCTCCACTAGCATTCTTCTTCATGAGTTGGAAGCAATTCTTCTTCCAATGGCCTTTCTTGCCGCAATGAAAGCATATAGCTTCCTTCTCATCAGACTGGGGCACCTGCTGCCCTTTCTTAAGCTTCTTTTGAGCTGGAGGTCAAGCGCGCTTAACTGCTTTAGCCTTGGGATTGAATTTCCCGGTGCCAGGACGCTTGTATGTCTTTCTGACCATCATTGCTCGTGGTGAAGGATTCACCTTCATGTCCTTCTCAGCAGTTTTCAGCGTTGCCATCAGATCAGTCAAACTCTTCTCCATGCTGTTCATGTTGAAGTTCAACACAAACTGAGAAAATGATGGTGGGAGTGAGGACAAAACCAGGTCAACTGCTAAGTCCTGGTCCAGCTTGGAACCCAAGCTCTCGAGCCTCTCAATGTACCCTATCATCTTGAGTACATGTAGCCCAACTGGGTTACCCTCCACCAGCATTGTTCGAAACAGTGCCCGAGAGGTCTCATACCTCTCAACTCTAGCACTCTCTTGGAAGAGTTCACGTAAGTGCTGATCAATCTCCCTAGCACTCATGTTCTCATGCTGCCTCTGTAACTCGGGAGACATAGAAGACAACATGATGCACTGAACATCCAGCGCATCCTCCAAGTATTGACTGTAGTAAGACTAATCATCCTCAGAAGCATCATGTGTAGGTTCTTTAAGTGGTTCATCCTCCAGCACATAAATCTTTCTCTCGTGTCTTAGGACAATTTTCAGTTTTCTATACCAATCTAGGTAGTTGGAACCAATAAGGATATTCTCTTTCTCGAGAATGCTTCGCAGCAAAAGGGTGTTTGTGTTTGCCATCTACAAGATAATTTAAAACAGAGTTTTAGCAATTGTGAAATATTAATTAATAAAGGACTTTAATATAACTCCCATTATTTTTTCGAAAACAACAGCCCCCACTGTTGAAAACGGAAATTCGTTGGTAATAATTCCTAGTGGGATCGAAATCTCGAAACATGAAGTATGCACACAGCTGAGCTGTATCTACACACTACACGAAACAAGTAGGCCTTAACTCGTCAATCACAATTATCTGTGTGACTTTCGGTATTTTCACGTTGAGTCTAATAACTCTTAAACTCAACACTTGCCCCTCAAAAAGCTGACCTTAGCTGAGCTAAACAAGTCAACTGAATTGAGCTAAGTCAACCCATTAATCATTTAGAATAAATTACAGATGCTCTACCAGAAGCCCACAGCTAAGCTGTACCGACTTATGGGAAAAATCCGACTATTATAATAAATATTAATGGAGGGCCTTTATTTTATAATATTGACTTAATATTTAGGGGATTTTGCTTTAGTGTTGTCTCACCATTAAAATATCTTTTGTGTATCTGCACAAATCTTATAATTAATTATGTTGAATATCGTAGGACAAATTTGCCCATAACCTTTTGTTTCGACCTTTTAGTATTATAATAATACTTTTAATTTTTATTTCTTGGTCGGACAATTTATTAATTGTCATATCATACAGTATCGGTTGAATCCACAACCATTTTAAATTATACCTATTAATAACTAAATTCGCATAATAAATTCTAGACATTCAGTTTTGATTCTATTCCGTCTTAAATTAAGGGAATTTAAAAATCTGCAACTTTAATACTTCGTTAATAGATTTTGGGTATGATTCATTACTATATGATTTTATAATATTTTATCACAATTAGCCTGTCACAAATTATTAACAACTTTTATTTGTGCCGAAGGCTTCATGTTCAAATCATTTTTCTACAGGACATTTAGTCGTAGGATTTTAAAATTATAAATTATTTATTTTAAATATCTTTCCAAATCTCAACTTTGAGATTCTGATTCTCATACTGCCAATTATGGCTGTCTAATATATAATTATCAGTTTTTCTGGAACAAGTATCGTATTGTTCATAACAAATAATTATTAAATATATTTAATTTTTTAGCTTAGAGAATTTCATAAGGTCTCCTCTTTGAGATTTAGCAGGACGATAATAATATATCAATCAAATAAAACAATCATTATAATATCAAATAAAATGACAAGATTATTTTGATATATATAATTTATTTTTGATTGAAAAATATCGTCTAAATTATTATCAAAGTTATACGTTTCAACCAAGAGCAGGCTCTGATGCCAATTGTTAGTATTAGGGCGCAGCGAAAACAAGAATTATAAACTTTTATGCCCAAAATAAAAGGTCTCTCATGGTACGTATAAAAATTTAGATAAATAAAATCATAAACTTACCCGGAAAACTCACCTTGAAATTCCAGTGAATTAGAATACAGTCGTGAATAAGCTAGAGCCCCACGTGTGACTCCTCTAGCGGTATCCACGCGCACACGATTACGAACCTCTCGACGATCCGGTAGGTGCTAGCCTCTTGGATCCGTCTGAGAACTCTTCGAAAGCAAAAGGAATTTTTCTTTTTTCACAAATCTTACTCTCTGATTTCTAAAGCTACAGAGATTTTTTCCAAACTCAAAAACTCTCTGATTTCTAAAGCTACAGAGTTTTTTTTTTCAAACTCAAAAACTCTCGGATGACCGACACTCGGAGAAAAGAAATAATATCTTTTTCACCCCCTTTTCATCCAATTAATTTCTTGCCATAAATAAAATTTACGTTTCCTCTAATCAATCGTGTGTAACGGAAGAAAATTTAATGGACAAAAAAAAATTAATGGGAAAAGATTCTTTGCGTAAAATAATAATAATAATAATAGTTTTAATAATAATATTAAAGCTATTTAATGCAAGTGACGTGGACATGTAGAAATTAATAAAAAAAAACTTCCAACGATACATGCATTAAAATGATTTAATTAAATAAATATATATATATTGGATATAATATTTAAATAAAAAAATATTAAATATATATCCTTTATAAATTGACCCGAATAAATTCATATTCGATCTTAGTCAATTTATTTGCTTCCGATATTTCAGAATAAATTAATAATCCAATTAATTCTAATTCTGAAATAATAAAATGATCAATTTTAGTATCCACTAAAATAATCAATATTACAATGGTCGTGTCGATGTGCCATGCGTGCGACCCTCTAGGTCCTATACACGAAGGCAGTGTATATCCATACACAAACTAAGGTAACCGTCTAGCAACAGTTTCTAGTCATCCAACATGTTAGGATAATGATTATAAATCATAAACCACTATGAACCGATTACCGTGTAATTCAATCTCTTCATCTAACTGACATCCCAATTAATTCGGCGCAAAATACATCATCACCGAATTAATTGTTTTACTTGATTACCAAGATATAATAAACTCTCTTGAATGTAAAACATTCCTCCCATGGCCATGGATTTTAGAGTCACTAATATCTCTATCAAGTGGCCTAGATGTCAACTCTCTAATCCAAGAGAGCGATGAATCCTATATTGACTCAACACTATTCTCTCTACGCTTTGTCACACACCCAACAATCGTATTACTCACAATCCGGTTAAAGACTGCTTTTAACGACGTCAAAGTGCGCAAACTCCACGGATAGAATAAATGATGGTCTCAAGTCAAAAGATCAGTTACACTCGTCCATAAAGAGGATTGACCAATGATGTTCAATATGTGGTATCCTCTTAATCGGGTCGTGTCCAGTATCCCTAATCTTAGGGTACCCCTAAGTATAACTTAGACATACTATCACTTGGTCTATCTTGACTTCATCTATACTTAGCGATGATCTAGATGTTCATGTCCCCTCTAAACATCTATCCGATCACGGACTATTTCAGATTAATATACTCAATAATCTGTGAGACTTTATCATTCATAATTTTACCTGCAGAAAAGTAAAATAATCAATGACAAACCTTTATTAATTATTTATCCACAAATACATTAAAGTGTCTTGGCACATAAGTGCACATACTAACAGATACACCACCACGAACAAGACGAGGGCGAGAAACAATGCGGAGGATACATATACACCACCATCAGTTGAAACACTCTACTCAATTTGCACTTGGAATCCACCAAATGAAGAATGATGTTTGAAAGACACAAGTTTAACAAAGAAGGTTTCTGAATTCTAAATGGATAAAATCTCCCAAAATGAGAGTATAAAGGCACCTTATAAAATAGCATTGAAAAGAGAAATAAATGTAAGACTTTGAAACTAATATGATGCATGCACAGTCAAATTCATGAACCAGTTATAAATGACTTATTGAAAATGCAACAAATATAAATGCTAATGCATGAATAATCTAAGAACTTGAGATGCATATCGACCCAACGGTACGCCAAACAAATGGGGGCTAGCGTTTTGCTTAGAGGAAGTTCATGAACACTAGCACTCCCTCCTGGTCTATCAATCTTTCTAGGCTTCTAGGACAATGGTGATAAATCCTTCTTGGCGATCATTACTGTTTCTCGTGATTATTACCCCGTAGATGAGTTAAGAGAGGCATGAAGTATCTTTGAATACATAACAAGGCTTGTAATTTGGCATGAACAGTTTAAGCTCCTGTTCGGATCAAATTGCATTGAGGCGAATGTGGGAGAGCAGGTTTTTTAGTACTTTTGTTGTCGGAAGAAGACTTGTCCTGTAATGACCAGTCCACGTGGAGAAGCAAATGGTCCGCCATGCCCAGAAGATAAGATAATATTATTTGTTTATTTCAATTGTACTCTACTTTTTTTTGCTAACTATTATGAGCTATAAGACAAAATCAAACCACTGGCGAATTTTACTCCTATCGATTCACGTCGCTTCACGCCATCCCTTGTTTTGTTGCCCTCTCGCCATCCTCCTCTTTTCTTTCGGGCATGCCTCGAGTCTTCTTTTGACCCAGTTCTTATCCTTATTCTGGGACCAAAGAGGGCTGCATTAGTTTCAGGTTCAGGCGACTCAATCTCGTTATGGTCCTTTCCTGGGTTTCTGCATGCGTGGTTGTTGATTTACGTGATTTCGGGGGTTCTTGTTTGAGATTCGTCACGCCATGTGAATATCTTGCTGAAGGAAGCGGAAATTTTGGATTCTGGGTTTTTGACTAATACGCTGTTGAATTATCGGATCTGATTCTGATCCACGGGATTGTCTTTCAGTTACGGGTTTGAGTTGATAACTCTGCTGATATAAAACATTTGATGATCTTTTTTGCAGTTGATTCTTGGCCGACTCAGAGGTGATGGCTTCTGGGTCTGGAAGATGTCCTCTTCCCTGTTTCCTCAAAGCCATTTTCGTCTTCACGGTGGCTATGGCTTGTTTAGAGGGAGTGTATGGAGGAATTACTAGCGTATTTGTTCGCTCGGAGTGGCCGTCCGTTGACATTCCAATTGAAAACGAAGTCTTTGCAGTTCCTAAGGGTCATAATGCGCCTCAGCAGGTGAGGGAATCATTGCAACATGCTGAGTATATCCCCATTAGAATGATTGCTTTGTTAATGCAAGGACAACGCTAGAATGTAACTCTGTAGTTTTTGTCCAGTGGAAATGAGTCATTTATCATCAATAATAGTGGGTTGTTCTTGTCATGGTTTTTGTTTGAGATATGCATTGTTTATCGATTGAGCTGGCTTAGTCCCGTTTGTCTGGTGCAAACCTTTTCAGGTACACATTACACAAGGTGACTATGATGGAAGGGCGATGATTGTTTCATGGGTTACTCCCGACGAACCTGGATCAAGCACAGTCCGCTTTGAAAAATCCGCAAAGAACTACGGTGCTTCTGCTGAAGGGACAGTGACTAACTACACCTTTTATAAGTACAAGTCTGGTTATATCCATCATTGCCTGCTCGAGGGTCTAGAGGTGTCTTTCTGTCCCGTGTTTCTACCAAAACAGGTGAAATTAATGTCTTGGCTACGAATAACTCCTTGTATCTTAATTATTCAGCATGGTACCAAGTACTACTACAAGATCGGAAATGGTGAATCAGCACGAGAATTCTGGTTTACTACCCCTCCGAGGATTGATCCAGATGCTTCATACAAATTCGGGATCATCGGTGAGCTGCTCCTCTCATGTCAAGGACGTTGTTTAAGATAGAGCCCAACAGGGCATTTATAACTGTTGTGAGTTGTTAAAGTTTATAGCAGTATCCCCTCATCAAAGTCTGGTTCCTACAAAATTGTTGACTCGCCTTAAGTTCCAAGTTCTCAGACGTTCCTTTTTCTGCTGGTTGATTGGGTGCTCTTCTGCAGGTGATCTCGGGCAGACTTACAATTCTCTTTCCACTCTTGAGCATTACATGAAGAGTGGAGCTTCCGCCGTGTTGTTTGTGGGGGATCTTTCCTATGCTGATCGATACCAGTACAATGATGTCGGTGTTCGTTGGGATACATGGGGACGCTTTGTCGAGCGCAGTACTGCCTTCCAACCCTGGATATGGTCTGCTGGAAATCACGAGATAGAGTACATGCCACATATGGTAATATACTTTGTACATCACTTGCATGCTCATTCGGACGAAACAAAATACAGGCGGGTTAACCGAGCTTTACTGCATGACTTTTCTCTGTCGAGGACTCAGAACGTCTCCAGTACAGAAATCTGTCAGTTGGGTCTTATCTAATTCAACTTGATAAATGAGCAGGGAGAAGTGATTCCTTTCAGGTCCTTTCTTCACCGATATGCCACACCTTATTTGGCTTCTGAAAGCAGCAGTCCCCTTTGGTACGCCATTAGGCATGCATCAGCCCATATTATCGTCCTATCCAGCTATTCTCCATTCGGTAAGTTTTAGCCTTAACAATTCTGTTACTCAGATATTTTATTGATGTCGGCTATGTGGAAAGAAGAAACAGAAGTTGTATTAACCAATTGAATCATGTGCAACAGTGAAGTATACACCTCAATGGGTGTGGTTGAGGGAAGAGTTGAAAAGAGTGGACAGGGAGAAAACACCTTGGCTTATTGTCCTAATGCACGTTCCAATCTACAATAGCAATGAAGCGCACTTCATGGAAGGTGAAAGCATGCGAGCGGTATTCGAGGAATGGTTCGTCCGCAGCAGAGTTGATGTTGTTTTTGCTGGCCACGTCCATGCTTATGAAAGATCGGTATGTCTTTGTCCTGGATGGAGATGGTTGTCTTGTATAGTTTACACGAAAGCCATTAACGGAGCTTTCTTTTGATGTGTAGTATCGTATTTCAAACATCCAATACAATGTGTCGAGCGGCAATTGCTATCCTATCCCCGATAAGTCCGCACCCGTCTATATTACCGTGGGAGATGGAGGTAATCAGGAAGGCTTGGCGGGAAGGTTAGTTTTATTTTGATACATTGTTGTTCTAACAAGATTTTGTTCTCGCGATCTAAAAATATCATTTATTTGTGATGCTGTGGAATTGTGGAAGGAATACTACCTTCCCCTCAATCCCTTTTTCCTTGTTTTTCTAAATTCAGGTTCATGGATCCACAACCGGAATACTCTGCATTCCGAGAAGCCAGCTACGGACATTCAACTCTGGAGATTATGAATAGAACTCATGCACTTTACCACTGGAATCGCAACGACGATGGCAAAAAGGTGGCGACAGACGCATTCCTTCTCCACAATCAGTACTGGTAAGCTTCTCCCTTTGCTTTCACTCATCATTGGTAGCGCGCGAAAAACACTTATTTTGGCCTACCCTGTATCTTTTCGGTAACGTGGAGAAGTAGATTTTCCGGGGTTGTTGCCATATACGAATTTTATCGTGAATGATGGTAGTTGAACTTTCTGCATGCAGGGCAAGCAACCAGAGGAGGAGAAAGCTGAAGAAAAATCATTCCTTGAGGGAGATCTTGAGCCAAATTGCAACTTATTGACTAGATATAGCGGTCATCCTGATTTCCTGAGGATCTCAGTTTCTAAGCTGCAAGTGCTCAGGAAAGAACACATCTTTTTGGCGTGTCGGCAGCAGTCTTATGCCCGAACCAGGTTCTTCTGATGTACGTTTACCTCGATTTTCCATCAATGATTTGCCGCAATCCTGTATTTGCGAAAGAAGTTTGAACCTCGGATTCATCCTACTTGGCCTTGTGTCCTCCGGCCTTGCATGGTAGTTCCAATGTTTCCTTTCTGTCTGGTGAAATCAAATGCTTGCCGCAGCCAACGTTACTCTTCAACCGAATCATCATCGGGTTTATGTTCGAATATGATGATGTTTAAATACTCAATAAGAGGCGATATTGGGAACATAAGCAAAACTTTATTGCTAAACAGGAGGGATTAAAAGTCACTACTAGTAACATACAACTCGTTACAGCAGCCTACTGGCAACGACCCACCAAGGAAGCAGCAAAATCCACTAGAGTGAAGAAGAATTCTTCAGCCGCAAGGCGTGAGCTTCTTGTTGCCGGCGCCTCTCGGGTTGTCATCCTTCCAATCGTCCCAGGCCCTTCCCTTCCCTTGGGCAGCATCATCATCTTCGTCTTCATCTTCATCCCCGTTCCCGCCTCGCTTGGGTATTTTATCCTTGTACCAGGCGGAGTTTGCTTCTTCAATCAGTTTGGCGTTTCTTTCTTGGAAATTCTGCATGATCTCCATCTCCCTCAAACCAGCTTCCTCTATGCTCATGGTTGGCATCCTATAACGTGAATCAGCAAAAAGACTAGGAATTATCAGGAGTCCCAACTCATGGAAACACGGATCTTCAAAGGTAGCAGGAGTGCCGAAATCACTTTAAAAATCTGAGCCCAAAAGAGCCATGAAACAGAAGAACAGCAAGCGATTATGAACCTCTTCAACTAATTTACCATCCAATGCACGTGCCACGTGCTCGAAAACACCGCCATCAATTGAGTCATGCTTGAGGAAGAGATATACGCCCATAGACAAGTCGCAAGAAGAGCAATAGCACAGTAGCTAACACAAATTATCACAAGGAAAAATTACCACGATCCTAGGTAACCTATAGCACCCTAAGCATATTCATTAGGAGTTTCAGTATCTGTTCATGTACCTGTAACTAGGCTGGAAAACTTCTGAAGCAATTTTTGCTCTCTCAGTCGTCAAGGCTCCATTCACGAGACTAGCTGGTCCAAACATTAAGGGTTGATGCTTATGTTCATGAGCCTCAGATACTTTGGCTCTCCCTTCCAAAACATCTTTAGCAAAAGTGGCACAGGTAATAGGTGGGGCGGGTTTCGTGTACCGAGCCCTAACAGAAGCGTTTTTATGCCAAGCTTCAGCAGTCTTGGCGTGCTCATCCAGAACAGCATGAGAAAACTCTTCCCCACCCTGTAATATGGAATCTCACAATCACAATCCAACTAGCATACTGTAAAAATAAAGATAAAAAAAACTTCATTTCATAAAAACCAGGATATATATGTAAAGTAGAAGTGCCATGGGTTATCACATACAACACAGAGTAAATAAAAAGGCAAACCCCCCCCCCCCAAAAAAAAAAAGAAAAAAACACCCACTCACAGACATACTCACACACAAAAAAGAAGGTCCAGTGTACGGATACTATTACAGAACAAAACTAAAAGAAATGATTCCCTTTCATAAAATAGGTTATATGCTGTACTAATTGAATACTTCCCAGTGATGACAAAAAGAAGATAATTAAGCACTACACTTCAAGACATCATATACCTTTTCCCGTCTCTCCTTGATGGCAGATAACATTTCTTCTTCTTTCTTCAACATTTCAAGCAAATCAAGAGCCTGAAACATGTCATGGAATATTGAAGTTTTCATTTGCAAAAACTATACTTCTAGGAAAATGATAATTATAAGAGTCCTAACCTTGCATATGGCCAATGATATTGTTGTAAGCCAGACCTGTAGGAAATAGTCTTCTATTAGAAGGAAAACTCTGCACTTACCACTGCGTTAAGCAGACAGATACAGACATAATCGTGCAAATAATCAATCTAGTCCTGCAATTTCCAGTATCAAACAGCAGAAGAACAGTCCCATAACAGCACCTCACTAAGGTATAATAGCTTTTCTAAAGAAGAAATTGCCACAATATTCTCAAGAATGGCTTAACTGCAACTGAGAAATTTACTAAACCAATTAAAGGAGCTCAAGAGGAGCAAAACTATATAGACAATAAATGCTAAAGTAATCACCAATGATTTTCTAAACAACACAATGATATGCGAAAATTTGCATTCTAAAAACAACCTCAACAGGACATTGAATTATAATATCATGCTAATGCATTTTGAAGGAATTTTGCTTTCAAAAAGAAAAGAAATGAAAACATCATATAGCATCCCGGCTGAACAAAAGAAGAACTAGTCTTACCCCCATCATTCAGGTCAAGAGAACCTCAAGGTGGATTATGGTCCATACAACAAAACTAATGCACGAATCATAAGGTACGGGAAAAAAATGAAATACAAACTTCCCAAAGTAACAACTTGCTCAGGTCAATAATAACAGTGATGTTAACTAACCTCTCTCTCTTCTTCATCATCATTTTCTACCATATCTTCTTCGGAAACCTCTACGGGAGCTGATAATGCAGCTGCCTTAGTTGATCTCCCACGCCGCTCCTTGCGCTCCTTTATTTCCAGTAATTTTGATTCGGCCGCTCTTTGACGCTTAAATCTAGCAATCTAATGGTATATGAGGGTGATAGAGAAATATCAATCGGATGTTTCAATTTCTCCCCATTCACAGAGAACACTATTGAGCCCCAGATATATTCAGTACAACAGATCACATTGATTTACCTCAGTGAAACTATTTTGGGAGCCTTAAATTTTATGCAAATTGAAAGAATGCATCCTCAAGAAGGGGTTCAACTGAAATGAGTTACACATCAAGCCAATAGCTATCTCCAACGATGAAAGCGTATCGATATTCAACCATGCCAATGCACTACCATTTCCCTCCTTTTCACCATCGAGATAAGAGAAAACACAAGAATAGGAAAAAAAAAACCCAATCCCACCTTTCTAGCTCTCTGATCTTGTAAAGTGTTTGGACCCCCTACTCGCATGGACATCTGTCGATCCTCTTCAGACAAGAGTTCCATTGCCTCACAAAATGATAAAAACTCCTGCACAAGAAGATTTTCAGCCAATACAGCAGAATCGGCAACAAAGCTTGGAAACAACAATAAAACAAGCACAACGCCCCTACATTTAGCAGGCCCTAAGTGTCAAACCACATCCTTCGAACATGTGTGTGTGAGATTTACAAGTGACAAAACAAACGAACCTTCAACTTTGCTTGTGAAGACTGGAGTATTTGTATCCTATCACCTGACGAGATCTTTTCAGTTAGCTCGGCCACATAAAAAGGAACCTGACAAACCAGGAAGCTAAGTTAACAAAGGCGAAAAATGAACCATCACGTAAGAAAAAGCAACACTACAGAAAATCCCAGACAACTGCAAAATCCAGTCTGTGAATTTAAGAAACCACTGCCTATCAGATAAAATCAATCAATCATCCAGTCAAACTCCATAATCAGCACAGGTAACAAGGCTCTTCGAAGCAATTCCCCAACGACAACGAACAATCCATATACGAGCAAAAAGACAAGAAAAAGCGAAAGCTGGACTTTCTCATATCGTGGATTTCCCCAAAAAGGAGGGAACTCAAACACATTTTACCAGGATGTACTTGAGGTTGACAGTGGATATCTCGTCCTTAGATTCATTTGGAGAGAAGAGACCCAGCTTGGAGATCATGTCCTCGCACCTATGAAGAGCATCAACTCCCTTCCTGACCAAGTCCTACACAAACCCAAATCAACAACAAAAAAAAGAAAATCCCACATCAACGACTCAATCGGGACAACGGAAGGGAAAAAAGTGGGATTGTTGATTCATCCAGCGGGGGACCTGATCGACGGAGGAATCGGAGGCGGCGTCGTAGATCTTGCGGGCTTGTTCGAATAGCGATGGCAGGGACAACTCCTCCATTTACTTTGATGGGGTTGAGTGAAATCAAACCCAACTCGAGGTCGCAGAAATCAGGGAAATTCTAGGGTTTTTGTCTTCTCTGGGTATTTGTGATGGGACGGAGAAAAAAACCAAAGAACGAGGAGATGGCGAAAGATCGGAGATTGTTTCTGGCCTTCTGTCGTTTCTTCATCTTCTACTTCCTAAATATTAAACCTTTTTATATGACAGGCTCAAAAAAATTTCATCTTTGTAAAACCCAAAATCTCCCGGGGCGGTGATGCCGACGCCGACTACCGCCACCGTCGTCCTCTATAACGGCCTGATTGACTGCTGCTTATTTGCCTTTCCGTGATCGTTACTGCCGGATCGACTGCTGCTTATGAATGTCAGCCGTGTAGATTTCCTGACAGCTTGAAACGTTGGTTCTTGTTACTTCTAGGGAACCTGGAAGGGCGAATCCCTTGCGATGTACGTATGTGCTTCCTGATGGGGTCACGTGCACCGAGGGATTCGTTAAAGATCCAGCCGACGCCGAGCGTTGTGTCAAGATAACCAATGGCTCAACCTTTACTTTTCAACAGACGCAAAGTGCGAGGTCGATGATTCCGACTCTCCAGAGGATAGAAAGAGAATCGACCTCGTGAAATATGTACTACTTCTGTGGCAACTAGTTACGGCCACCTGGTAATTTCTCCTCTGGCATTATGGAGGTATCGTGCTCGTTTTGCAGGAGTTTTAATTTGACAAACGAGCGATTCCTAGTTCCAGAAATGATCTTCCAACCTGCTGATATGGGTCAGTAACTGTCTGGCGACTTTGTCAACTCCCGTGTGTTTCATAGGATGATCTCTACTGTATAGTTGACCGGTGCTTACTGGTAGACCTCTTCAGTCCCCACTGTGTTGAAGGGAAGGCGCAAATTTATGTTGCAGGAATGAATCAAGCAGGTATAGCAGAGTGCATAGTGCGATCCATCAATATCTGCCATCCCGATCTTCATCCTCTACTCTATGAGAAGTAACTATGCATCTGCAAGATCATCTTCGTTTACTGATTTTCTGCAACTTCTCTGAATTGGTAGGCAGTCTTAATTATTAAGTTCACTTCTTGTTTTGGAGTTGGTATTGGCGGAAGCACACTATTTCCTTGCTTTAAGGAGAGACTGTAAGTTGTATATCCTTGTTATGTGAGATTTAAAGTTACTTACGAAGACATTTCACGAAAGAAGATAGGTAGTTTAAAAATTCGTCAAATAATTCTCTGAGATCGAAATTTCAAACTTCGATTTCACTCCTTAAGGAAAGGAAATTGAAGTTGTCAACTCCGATTTCAAAGAGAAGATAGAAAATCGAATTCATCGACTCCGATTTTAAGAGATTGTTTAAGAAATTTTAAAATTATTTACCATATTTCACGGAATATCTTCGTGACTAACTTATTTTGAAACCAAACCCGTCATGTGATCCCGTTTCTCCGCAAACTAATGTGAAACCGCACTCGGCTCCTAACTATTTAGTGCCTCATGTGTGTCAGAGAAATGGAACTCCGCCCTCTAGTGCCTGATCGTTACAGAGTAAAGATCATTGCTCAACAGGAGTAAGTTCTCTGACCGCGACTTACATTTTCTTAGACGTTATTCTTATCATTATTTCGTGGCGCCTCCTCTTCTCCGGTCCCATTTCTAGTGTATGGCGAGGAGTTTCACAGTAGGCTTCTAGGCATGACTTCGAAGCAATGTGTGTCACCAAGTCAGAATACAAAGAGCTTGGATTCACTAGGTGCCATAGCAGATTCTTCAGTTGATTGAAGTTTTGTCATTTTTCCATCTCATGAGGGTGAAGGGACTGGCCCTCCCCGATTATGGTTGAACAGACACAGATGGACGAAGATCAGAACTGTCATGTAGAGATTCTACCACGGCGTCGCATGATTCATTTGTCCCATTCACTTGCTCCTCGGGTTGAATTGCATGTCGGACAAGTTTGGATCCCTATCCTCTTATGCACAGGCAATGTCCAAATGGTCATGGAAAGATGACTGACCTGGTAATCAAACCGGACTGCTGTTAATTTATGTAACCCAACAACCAGGCTTTGGCTTCATTCAAGTGATATGCATCTTCCATAAATTACACAGTTCACTTTCTTCACATAACCGGGATTAGGCATAACCCACAGAAAACATGGGTGTCTCCTCATCACGATAAATTATTTTGCAGTCAATGTTATATAAAGGGAAAAGCCTATAATCTACCTCTCATTCCATCCATCCTATTTAACATGATATGGCTTGATCTCATGGGGCAGTTGCATCGAAAGTCCTTCACGGTCAAAATATGCGACAAACAACACTAACCTGGTCATCCTGTAAAATGACAAGACTGATTTGACGGATGATTCCAGGAAACCTCCAATCACCCCACCTCATCCTTTCTATTTCGAGCCTCATGTGAATATGCCCCCTCTCAGAATAACCCACTTAGCTTCATTTAGTCTAACGAAGGCCGCGAGTCCATGCAGAGATGGACCAGCTTCCTTTGGTACTGTCCGTAGCATTCCCAGACCGCAATAACCTCCTGACTGTCCAGGTCCAAACCGGGCAATTTAAATGGGTTTTCTTCTAGGTAAGGATCGCCGGAATTTGATAGGAACGTCGCATGAATCTCACGACAAGCAAGAATGAACATAGCTGCAGTATCTGGCTGATGGGCATCGCGAATTGCAGCCAGGGCCTCAGGCAGTGCACCAGCTGCTACGTATAATATCAAGGCCCTGAAATCAAGCAAGATGAGAGCGTCATAGTCTGATGCAAGGAATAAGTCGAACAGAACGTGAACATGTGAATACCTCCAGATGTTATGTTCAGCACGAAGAATGTGACCGGCCCACCTTTGCAACACTCTGCAGAAATAATTGTCAATTGGAATCAATTGACATTCCACAAGGCAAAATGAAAGGGAACAAAAGCATCTATGTATATCATCTGTCAGTGTGAGGCACGAGATTAGCATTAATTAGTAGAATAAGGATTTTCTCATGCTTCATAGACAAGATTCCAAGGAGTAAAGACCAACCATACATCTCCGGGTCCATATGATACACCAGCAGTCACTCGATTGATGAACACTAACATAATGGCGTTCAGCACTACCTAGGTAACTAACAAACCACGGAAGCAATTTTATGCTTACCCAATCACAAACATCGGCACACGGAAAGATTCTGCTTTTATTTTTAAAAATGGAAAAGAAACGAAAGCAAGCGACAAGTTAGAGTACAGAGATTTTTACGACCTCGCATAATCTGAGCCCCTGAGATGTGTGGCAGCTAAAGTTGCTGCATCGGTCCAACAACCTGCATCTTGTAGCTGCATTAAAGGACGATGGGTTATTATGGAAGGTCAACACGAGACATCATGGTCAAGAACTTCTAACACATCACCAAATTATTTGTCAACTAAAAAAGAACAGATTTTGTAATAATTATATTTTACAAATTATAACAATTTAACATCTACAATGAAAACCGAGGCTCTTTGAAAATATATATTTAAAATCAATCTCAATGATTGATAGCCAAATTTACCTACTCCTGAGGGATCTGATAAAAAATTAACAAGCCAAATAAGAAACAATCAGTAACAACTGTAATGGCAATGCCGCTGATAATGGAAGATAAGAGTAGTGGCTAACAGTCGATACTGTCCAGACAGATCAAAAAACATGATGATAATTAAACTAAGTACATGAATGCAAGGTAGTAGTTGCAGGAGTTAAATCCACATGGCCTATATTTTAGATTCTGGAGAAAAAGGAGGAATAGGTGATTGCTCTTTTAGCCGATCTGTGAGATGGAATGTTACAAGTATGACATAAAGCAAGCACATTGCTATAGTAGATTCACAAGCAAAAAGTTGTCATTTTAGGAAATATGGTCGTCTGGGAAAACAGCACACATAAGATGTGTTCCTGACAGTGATCTGTCAGTCCTGACCATGTTAGCCGCAACAACCTGCAGAATACATATACCATAAGAAAAACTGTTTTTTTTTTTATCAGAAATGGTACTATATTATTAAAGAATTATTTGAATTTCACAAGGATTAAATTGATATACAATAGAACTATGGGAAAGGATAGTTGAAAGAAGTCCAAGAGAAATCTTGTGGATGGTTCTAGAATAGGAAGGCATCAAAGTAGGTCCTACAGAAATGGTTGTGTTCTATGATGCGGTGGGGGCATTGTCGGGTTTAATTAAAGAGTTCTCTATTCCCGTGATTTACAAAAGAGAACATCTTAAGCCAGCGTCTGTTTGTTTTGGTCATGTGATCCATGCTAACTGGGATCAACACTACCTGCAACTTTCAAGCACGCATACAAACAGCAGCACAAAACGCAACACCGCACTTCTCCTTCAATCCAACCAAACACACAACCAATCGTCTCCAACAGTCGCACCCGACAGCCCAAGCTAGACTCCGTTCAACCACACCAGCCATCTCCGTTCCTGTTCCATTCCCGCCCCCTCTATTCTTATCGTAATCGGAAAGCTAACTAACTCCGACTCTCCGACCTCCCTTTCTTATACTGACGTTGGGCCGGGCCAACCCGCTAACAGACCCGTAATAACCCGACCCGACTCATTCCAACTTATTTAAAAGTTTAACGGCAACGGCTAGCAGCTCCTTCTCCCGCCATCCTTCTTCCCGCCACTGTCCATCTCCCTTCCTTAGCAGCTGCTTTCCTCTCAGCCACTCCTGCTCCCCTTTTCTTTGCATCAAACGCCCCCCCTTAAGAGACACTTGTCCTCAAGTGTACAATCTGGAAACCACTTCTCCAAGTCAAAAAGGTATTCCCAAGTAGCGTCCTCCTCCAATTCACCAAGCCTCTGCACCAAAACCCTGGTAGCCGCTCTGTTTCCTCTCTTTGCCATCCTTCGAGCTAAAATATCAACAGGCCTTCTGTCACGAGTCTCATAGAAAGTAGGTAAGTCTGGAGAGACTCGAGTTACATCAGGAACACTCAATTTGGAGACATGGAAGGTAGGGTGAATGGCTGACCCAGCAGGCAGCTCCAACCTGTATGCAACCTTGCCCACACACTCAACAATCTTGTAAGGTCCATAAAACAAAGGAGAGAGCTTATGGTAATTCCTTCGCACCACCGTGTGCTGTTTGTAAGGTCTGAGTTTTACAAACACCCAAGCACCTATAGCAAACTCCCTGTCCGACCTGTGCTTGTCAGCTAATTGTTTCATTCTATGCTGGGCTCTGTCTAAATGGAACCTGAGAATCTGAGTCATAGCTTCCTTTTCCCTCAAATCCCTATCCACAGATGGAACAACCTGATCATGATGGATATATGGGACATGAATCGGTGGGGAATATCCATAACGAGCCTCAAAAGGACTCATCTGGTAGGTACTGTTGTACCACCATTCAGCCAAAGACAACCATCTAAGCCACTCCTTAGGACAGTCTCCAACCATGCACCGTAAATAAGTCTCCAAGCAACGATTAACCACCTCAGTCTGGCCATCACTTTGGGGGTGATAAGCTGTGGACATATGAAGTTCAACTCCCTGCAGGCGAAACAACTCTTGCCAAAACTTGCTTAAGAAAATGGAGTCTCTATCACTCACAATAGTAGTTGGAAGGCCATGTAATTTAAAAACATTGTCCATGAATACCTGAGCCGCCCCTTTAGCAGAATAAGGATGATGCAATACCATAAAATGTCCATACTTGCTCAGTCTGTTAACAACGACCAAGATATTGTCCTTACCTTGAGATTTAAGGAGGCCATCGATAAAGTCCATAGAAATATCCTGCCAAAAACCATTAGGAATAAGTAGGGGCTGCAGTAGTCCTGGGAAAGCCACATTGTCATACTTACGTCTCAGACAAACTTCACAATAACAAATGAATCGTCTTACATCCCTTTCAATGCCCTTCCAAAAGAAGAGACTTGTGATCCGTTTGTAAGTAGCAAGCACTCCTGAATGTCCTCCTAAATGGCTACTGTGGAAAAGGCGTATTATCTTCTCCTTATTCCCAACTACAATCTTGGATCCCTTCTTAAGCAAGCCCTGCTGCAACTGATATTTAGAGTTAACCAAGGTTCCTTTCTGTAAAGCCTCCATCATTGTAGCTAGCCTGGTCTCAACACTCCAACTGGCCTTAATCTCATCCAATAACGTGGGGGAGTACTCTTGAATCATGACAGCAAACAATTCAGGCCCCTGTACTCTTGAAAGTGCATCTGCAGCCGCATTCTCCTTACCCCTCTTGTATATGATCTCATAATCATACCCCATGGGCTTAGTTAACCATTTGAATTGACTCTCGGTGTGTAATCTCTGTTCTAACAAGAATTTCAGGCTTTTATGATCAGTTCTAATGATGACGTGCCTCATAGTCAGATAACGATGCCATTTTCCCACCGCATATATAATTGAGTATAACTCCTTCTCATAAACAGACAAACTGTAGTGTCTTTGAGCCAAATGCTTGCTAATATAAGCTATTGGTTGCTCCTTCTGCATTAGAACAGCTCCGATGCCCACATCACACGCATTTGTCTCTAGTACAAAGACTTCAGCAAAATCAGGTAAGGCCAGCACTGGAGCAGTGCTTAGCAACTGCTTGAGTTGCTCAAAAGAGCCTTGAGCCTTATCAGTCCACTTAAAAGCATCCTTCCTCAACAATTTAGCCAATGGCCTACTAATAACACCATACCCTTTCACAAATCGCCTATAATAACCACTCAAACCCAAGAAACCCCTTAGCTATTTAACTGAAATAGGTGTTGGTCAATTCTGAACAGCCTGAACCTTAGCATCAATGGAAATGGCCTAAGTTCTCCACCCTGGAACTCCCGAATGCACACTTTGACTTCTTGGCAAACAAGGTATGTCTCCTCAACATAGACAAAGCAGAATGCAGATGTTGTACATGCTCCACTTTAGTTTTACTATAAACCAGAATGTCATCAAAGAAGACCAGGATGAATTTCCTGAGATAAGGTCGAAATATAGCATTCATAAGCCCTTGGAATGTGGAGGGAGCATTGGTAAGCCCAAATGGTATCACTAAGAACTCATAATGTCCATCACGAGTCCTAAAGGCGGCTTTGTGTACATCCTCTGGGGTCATCCAAATCTGGTTGTAACCTGCCCTTAGATCAACCTTAGAGAAGATAGTAGCTCCAAACAATTCATCCAATAGCTCCTCTATGACTGGAATGGGATACTTATCCTTCACAGTGTGGTTATTCAACTCTTTATAATCAACACATCCTCCAAATTCCATCTTTTTTCTTCACTAAAACTACAGGTGATGAGAATGCACTTCGACTCGATTGAATGACCCCAGCATCTAATAGCTCTTTCAACATCCTTTCAATAACATCTTTCTGGGCTGCAGAATGTCTATATGGCCTCACATTAACTCCTTGAACTCCCTCCTTCAGTGGAATGAAATGATCATGACCTCGAAAAGGTGGCAATCCTCTAGGTTCTTGAAAAATATCAGCAAAGGCAGTCAGCACTCCCTCCCAGTCTGAGTCACCTCCCACTGTTTCCAAAGAATTACAGTTCAGTGGTGAAATGGTACTCCTCTTAGCTCAGAGGCAACTCCGGGCTCCTATTCCTGATATACGTGTAATGCCATTGCAATGCTCCACCGTACGTGTACAAGGAAGCCAGTTTTAACTTCTTTTCTTCTGGGACATTTTCAAATTCAAAGTAGCGCTGACACTTATACAGCCAGTCCTCCAAATGAGTGCCATCGAAATCCGGAAACTCAATCTTGGGCATGGCAAAAGAGACAGGTCCCCTGCTGTTCATTTCTACCTCCCTAGCAAATGGTCGCTCCGGCGTGCCCCTTTCCAAGAATTAGGACTCCACATCTCTCTGTTTGTCCGGCCCCGAAAGCTGGTTTTGCATTTCCTTCAGTTGAGACGTCGTCTGCGCCTGCATCTCTTTCATCTACGTCGTAATCATCTCCAGCTGTTGCCTCATCTCACTTACTACCTGATTTATAGCTTCCTGGTCCTTCTTCAATTCGCCATACCTCGTTTCCATCTTCTAACACAAGATCGGTGCTCTGATACCCTTGATCCGTGCTAACTGGGATCAACACTACCTGCAACTGTCACGTACGCATACAAACAGCAGCACAAAACGCAACACCGCACTTCTCCTTCAATCCAACCAAACACACAACCAATCGTCTCCAACAGTCGCACCCGATAGCTCAAGCTAGACTCCGTTCAACCACACCAGCCATCTCCGTTCATGTTCCATTCCCGCCTCCTCTATTCTTATCGTAATCGGAAAGCTAACTAACTCCGACTCTCCGACCTCCCTTTCTTATCCTGACGTTGGGCCAGGCCAACCCGCTAACAGACCCGTAATAACCCGACCCGACCCATTCCAACTTATTTAAAAGTTTAACGACAACGGCTAGCGGCTCCTTCTCCCGCCATCCTTCTTCCCGCCACTGTGCATCTCCCTTCCTCAGCAACTGCTTGCCTCTCAGCCGCTCTTGCTCCCCTTTTCTTCGCATCATCATGGAATAACTCACTATGCATATTTAGCAGATACCCCTACAATCTCCATTGTACAAGAATAATATTGTTGCCACAGATGAACACAAGAAGTCTTGTATGTGAAACTAGATCCCTTCCTGGCGAGAAACTCTAAGGTTGAAAAGTTCAAAATTGCATAGGATGAAGGAAAGGGTATAAAAAGTTTAATTTTAGCGTCCAGAAGACCAACAAATATGTGATTAAGATAGGGAATCAAAAGACCACATATTAAGAGAAAGTTTCAAATACCTTGGGCCATACAAGATGGTTTTTTAGAAAATGATGTGAGATGGAAAATTCGAACAAGGTGGTTGATTTGGATAAATATATGAGTTTTTGGTAGTTAGGGAAGATGGATTAATCAAAAGCCAAGAGCGTTTAGGTTAGACCAGCTTGGTGATTTTGGTCACCATCGTCTCCAAAAGTAGGGATCTCCCTATGCAAAACATTATCACGAAATCTGGCGGGAAACAAAAGGTGATAGATGCTTCGTCATGGTTCCCCGCTTTCTTGGCTAGCTTGTCTGCGAAGTAGTTTTTTGTCCTAGGGATGTCTGAGTTTTACTAATCCACTCTATTTTAAATTTACTAAAGAGAGCTGAATGACAACCCGCATTGGGAACTCCAATATTCCTCTCAAGCCAGAAACGGTACCCGATTGCCATAGGAAGGTGGCCCATAAGTTTTATAGTAGACTCACAATAAGGCTGACTTGTTACTTTTAGTGAAAAGGTATTCTCGCTATAAATTGTAGCACAACTGACATTTCTGATTTCATCGGGTCTATAGATAAAGCAGATTTATGGCATTAGTTCCTTGATCCAGATGGTAATTCTAAGGTGCCATGCACTGACCTTAACTGCCAGTTCATGAAGAGATTTTGAGACAGCAGAAGAAAGAGCTACTGCTCGTAGAGCATTTGGATAAAAATAAGAACTCTCCGGAGGTGTAGAAAGCAGCAAGCTAACAGCAGCTTCCAAGTTTCCAACGGAAACCAACCTGACTTTCAGAACATTAACATCACATAAAAGTGTTAAGCCCCTCCTATGAATACTGAGGAAATTCTGTTGAACCAAGAGGAAACAACACCAAAATTCTGAGAGAAATCACGTGGAGGGTCATCGAATAGAAAGCCAATAATATCATGCAGGAAAGCAGATAGATACAAGTATTTTAGATGCAATGACGAGGATAATGACGCATGGAGATTCCAAGCTAAACTTCCTGAAATTTGTCCCCGGACTTATCCATTCAATTTTGCTCATCACTTCTCTTCTTTTGGATCAATCCCAATAATGTCAGCACATGTGAAAGTCCAATTTCCAGATTTTGAAGCTTAAAAAAGAAGTGACAGGTGATCTCAATCATTTGCTATAAGTATCAGAACAGCTAATTGACATAACTGTGCATATGGGAAGTTCCATTCATCAGAAAGTGGGCAAAATCTTTATTTTCATTGGCCAAATAGTATACAAACAACTAACAAAGATGTAGAAAAAAGAACCTTACTCGTGCACACGGTTCTGGACAGCTTCCTCTCCTTCCAATTTCTCATGCCAAAGGATACGCTCACTTGCATTCAACCACAATTCTTCTTGCTCAAACGCCATAGATTTCAGTTGACCGATACAATGCTAAAAAAACAATCAGAACAGTAAGCAAAGCATTGGTTACATGTAGGATACAAATACAAATAATAATAATAATAATAATCATAATAATAATAACAATAAAATTAAGGAAAAAATGAAAAATGACACGAGTCTCACCAAGGGGTCCTTATCTGATCCCGCTACTGGCTTTCCTTTGGATGTTATTCTACTCAGTATAGCTGTCTCATCAATGTCAGTTGTCTGTGAAGAAGCAGAAGCATTACAAGAAGGCTTTTTGACTAACTTGTTCATCAAATGATTAAGTGCCCGAGGCAACTGCAACCAGAATAAAGCCTCCAACGATTCACCAAAGACCGCAGCTGCAAATGCGAATCTTGCAACACAGCCTTTGTTTACTACAGTAGCATAAAGCCTCACCCTCTCCTCATCAAGAATACAACCTAGAAATAGAGGGGATGTAACCATCAACCTCTACAAGACACTGACAAGATATTAAGACAGAAGGAAGAACGCCAACCTTCTATTCTATACAGTTCTAACACTTTGAGAAGCATCTCTGGCACCACAGAATCACCTATTGATGGTATATCAATCATGTAATTCCGCAAATCTCTGGTGGATGAAGCAGTTCCTGGTATCAAATTTGGCCTCTTAGCTATAGCAGTACCGGATGTATTGAACCAAGAAGGTTTTACTCCCAGTTGCAATATCACGCGCAGTGCCTTTTCTCCAAAAGGAACAAATATGAATAGAAACCCCATGTTTAGTTGATTATTAAATGCAAAAATATTGTAGATAATCCCTGAAACAATGAATTCCCAAGAACACAAGCATAAGACCCTAATTTACAAGAATGCATACAGACCCCACAACAACTTGATTGAATGCTCCAATAGCTTGGATATATCTATATGATATACTTCAAAGCGAGATAATCATTTTGTGTTTTTATAAGCCTTATGGAACACCTGCTTCCTTTATCCACATCTGAAAGGCCTTACCTTCATATATTACAATAAAAAATTTACTTGGGGCGTGCTATTTACACAATCCATTTATTTCATTCACAAATACCATTAGCATTCTAAAAACCATTTCACTAATTATCCGCTGGGGTAAATATAAAAAAAAATTATCCACTAGGCTTAGAACAGGCATAAATCAGCACGATACTTAAATCATTCAACTTGTTCATATATGATAACAAATCAACACCAAAAGAACACAAACCTATATCTAAGAGAAAGTTCATTATACCAGGACATGAGGTAGAGGCAACAAAATGGGACAGCAAAGTGGCATTGGCCGGAACTTCTCCTTAACAGACCTAGGCTGGAAAGCATGGCCTGATCCCTTGTCAGTTCTGCCATAAAGTTCAATGCCTTCATATTTAATTATTTTATAAGTAAATAAATTCAGGTTGCCACACAAGGACTTCATTTATATTTAAATTTACGAAAAGTGAAAATGAAAGAACATGAAATATCAGAAAAGGTCATACATTTTAACCTCAGTGAGGCGAAAGCTGCTATCAGCTCCGACGAGGCATAAAACTAATGGATCATTTTTATCCATTCGAACCGGCAACCAATCCAGTTCTAGTACAAGGGTTCCAGGGAACTGAGGTTGAATAAGGGGGTTCGCCACGGGGTCCGAAGAATCCTGCATAAGCAGGAGATCCAAAAGTCTCAGAAACTTTTTCCAACTTTGCAATGAATAGAAGTGACAATTTTGTATGAACTTCACGAAAAGTAAAAGATTTACAGGGAGGACAAAGTTTCCCAGTGTGCCTACAATTAGTCAAGTGACATTGCAAAAAAACCCAATCAAAACAACAGTTCTTTTATTGATAAGGAAAAAAAAGATTTATTTGTGCCAAATCACATCAGCACTTCCAAACTGCAATGGACCTTTCAACTTTTAGAAGTCAAACTCTGAGAATAAAATTTAGCAGGAGAAATACTTGTAGCTAATACCCATCGGGAAATATATCTATTGCCTTCATAATACATAAGTTCCCCATCTCAATGTACATCACTTGTTGATTTAACACCCACATTACTTACCAGATCATAGACAGAGAAGGTATTATCATAGAATAGAACCCCAATGCGACCTCTACTTCGGTCTCCAGGAACAACAGGCGAAAATTTGATCCTCCTTATTCCCTCCCTATGAGTGTTAAATGAGGACGAATGGCCAGTTGTCACATCCCACCACCTAATACTTCCAGACCTATCCCCAATTACCTGAGAATTTGTAGCTACACAGTTATTAATTGAAACCATCATTTTGTTCAAAATAGTCATAGAGAGAGAGAGAGAGAGAGAAACATAACAAATGTACTCACAACATGAGGCAACCTATAGGCCATGGCGGTGATCAAACCTTCAGATGAGACAAATGAAGCTGAGGGCCATTTAGGTCTACAAAGAAATTATTAATATCTTCATAATAAAAATAAAACACGTTAAACTGACAATTTTTAAAAATTAAAAACATATGAGGATGAATCTTCAACACAAAAAATGTAAACTGGCGCTGAATCATCTCTTGACAAGAATTTTGGGTAACAATTTTGGCAGCGTGAAGGAGGCTTTCTAGGGGGGGGGGGGGAGATAAATAAAAAGGAAAACATGTATTTCCAGTAAAATTATTCTTCAAAGAATTCAATTTCTCCCATCCAAATGACAATGATGGGAGAAATGCAACTGGAAAGAAATGCAATAGATGATAATGACAATGATAAATTTCCACAAGAGCTGACCATATTGCTCTAGCAATGGTGGTAACGTAAAAGCTTATTTCAAAAGTATAGCAATGGCTAAAGCTTACGGAAAACACTACATTTGCAACATAACCTTGTCTGAAGGAAAATCGGCCTTCGAAAGCCCAAATCTTCCTTCTAAATCCAATTCAGGGGAAGGAAAACGAGCAAATTTCGTAAAGAACAAGGGCAACATGCTACTACTTTAGATCAATCAGTAAGGAACATAATATTTCATAAACACATTGCAAAAATTCAATAACAGAGGACTCCACCGAAAGAATGTCATATCTACCTGAAGTCACGGATTCTCCTCCCCTGAACTTCAAACACTCCTAGTGCACCATTAGCCAGGGCAAATGAAAAACTTTCCGAAGCATCATCTTGTGAGCCATCGGTACCTTCTGGTTCTGTAAGTTAGTTGCCCCTTATCGCGAAATCAAGTAATCTTCTAGATAAAGCAGCTAAAAGATAAAAAAAAAAGAAAAAAGGTGCCTACTAGCAGATGCAGTTGGAGATGCCATCCCAACTGTTGCAGCAATAGCTTCATCTTTGGACAGCAACGATGATTGCTTTTGAAGTTGAAATGGCTTTGGAACTGTTGGAAGAGTCCATTCCAAAACAGTGAATGGGAGAGCTAATGATCTAATCTACACAGATGAGAAAATTATTAGTGCCTAAAATCAAGAGAATCATCACCCAGTAAATGATTACAGTTCTCCCTGTTAGTTGTCATATTATCTCTTTTAGTGGCTACTAGGAAATAGAATTAATCTTCCAAATAAGGAATAAGACTACTCAATAGGAGAACCAGACGACATTATTAACCACTCTATGCTATTATTTTACCAAAAGCAAGTAAATAATTTATTTGATCTTACCTACAAACAAATTTAAAAGAATGCATTACGGGGTTGAAGCAAATAGGCACAAAAAGAATTCTAAAGTTCAGTTGCCAGGCAGAGTAACATAGCAAAAATAAATAAATCCGCTGATTGTTATCTGCATCAAAATAATCAAGAAAGGATTACTGACAATTCCTCGACATGGTTCTAGCTAAGCTATGTCCTGGTCCAGTGCATTAAAGGGTACAAGTTTAGCTGCAAGTTGCGAGATACTTGGCTATCTATTTGATAGGTTTAGCTATTCAAGCACCCAAAAGGCCAAACCAAAAAACGTTCATTATCAACCCCAAATTAGTTAGACAATTACCATGAGCTAACTTACCATTATGGGGCTTTTAGTCATCGCCCATACCTCCACAGGGGCATCTCGAAATAAAATGAGAAGATACCTGCAATTATTTGGTAAAATGAGTTAAAAAGACACTGATGTTGGTCCGATGAATTCATTCACACCAATGAGGTCACGCACCAAAAAGTCCAAACAACAATTGCTAAGCGAAAATGAGAACAGATACGGATTCAGATGTTTCACAAAATGAAATGCCAAACGCCACACATTTTTTAATGTCCATTTTCACAGTATTACTAGAGGCCAGATAAGCATGGGCAGACGGCTTTGAATAGGTCAAAAGAATGGGCATTTGGGATAATGTGCAGCTCTTGTTGGTCTAAAGGGAAACAGCTCACACTGCTCAAATGCATTAGTTATCATCTTCCAAGTGATCCGTGGTCTAAACAAACAACCGTAGTATGGTTCCAGAAGTACCTGCCCTGATAACACACGATAGAGTTTCATGCAACCAATCACCGAATGGCACAACACGTAGTCTCCATTATATTTTGTATTCCTTTTTCACTTCGTGTGATGACAGCAGCCTATACAGCATTGTTTGTTTACCACTATTTAGAAGTTTTGCTAGAAAGGAATTTAATCTAACAATACAAAACAGCAAAACAAACAAATAAAAAATGTGAAGAGTGAACCTTCCAGAGGAAGACGCCCGTAAAGCTCTTATTGGTGACCGTTCTGGTTTCTTCAAGACTCGGAATGGTTTGTTGAGACCACTTCTTAGACAAGTTACGACAAGCTTATTAGTGTAGCCTCCAGTTTTTTCACTTGCCTGAAAAAACACTAACATTAATCAACAGGATGTGTCTGAATCAATCCAAAATTGGTTTGCCCGTACTCAGTCATAAGGTACATCGCTAACAAGCTTAAGAGTGTGGGATTCTAATACCCAACCTGTCCCAGAGCACAAGTACTTCCTGACTAGGGCGAGATATTACATAATGCATAAAATATTTGCAAACATGGGTAGCATTGACATCAGTTAATCAACATTCAAAGCAAACTATTGTCGGAAGTCTCTTTAAATTTACCAACAGAGATGGATTATGAGCTTTCAGATTGAGTTGTTGGGCAAAATACTGAAAGATCTGTCAAGAGATAAAATTAATTATCACAAGTACCAGGCTATAGGAAAAGGAAACAAGCCTAGAATTTCCAAGCCATCTCAATCCTCTGACAACATTATTATGAACGGCAAAACTTGCAGCAACAGCATTAGCCGAAACATCAATAGCATCAATTGTCCCACTCTGAGTTCCTAGCACCACAAAAGAAACTGCCACAGCAGGAGTATTCCCACCACCTAAAATACAGTTAGCATTTGACCAAATCAGTGATGGGACATAATCAATTAGCAATTGTGGCATTAATAGTATTGTGATGACATGGAGAGCAACATAACTTGGTAAAAGGGAAAGAAATACGAAGTAACAGAGCGACAGTACTAACGAGCTAAAGTAGCTGTTAAAGAAGGGGATGGTACAGCAAGCATTGTCACCGTAGATGAAAGTAGTTGAAGCTGCCCAACTAAGCTCATCTGCAACAGGAACATCTTCTTTAGTATTAATCTCATAACAACATGGAGCAAAAACAACACTCCACCAACATGGGATTGGTCCAAGTGGTAAAGTAGTTTGGATTTGCTTAAGAAGGTATCGGGTTCGAAGCCTATCGTGTACAGCCACCCCTGTCGGGACACTCGCCCACCAAAGGAAGGTGTACTATCCGGATCGAGTCCCGATTAGTCGGGACGAAACTTCTGATACCGTGCAGGCAACAAAAAAAAACAACTCTCCAAAATAAAAAAGCAGTAATATACCAGTTGTACTATACACTCATGAATCAAGACCACCCTATTCTGACAGGACATCTCATTTGCTCAAATATAATAGAAATACCCAAGTGAGTATTATGTGGTGGTGCTAAGACAAGAATCCTCATCGAAGTGAAAAGATTTCAAAGCAACACGAAACCCCTGTTCATCCCACATATGTTCATCCCAAAATCTAATAGCTTTATTTTCTTTCTAACATTCAAGTGCTTCTACATCCATAGAGACCTAAATCAGCGCATAAAACGGTAAGCTTTATTTATTTTCGAAAAAGATAAGCAAGTATTGAGAAGTGCTTCTAAGTAGTAAAGGACAAAGAACAGAGGAGGAACAGGTGATTGAAGGTACAAGGTAAACCAGAATGTCAACTGGCAAATGCAGACGCCTTTTTCAACACTTTAACTCATTCCTTCCTTCATTTGCAACAATATAATGAGGGAAAAAATTTGAGAACGTTAACCAACCTTGAAGACAATGTCACCTTCAATTCCAGATGGTTTTGAAGAGATGTTATTTAAGCTTGTGAATTTTTCTGATTGCTGAAGCAATTCAGTAGTTCCTCCTTCAACCATGGTGTTTATACTGTCAGCATCATTCGTTAGAACTGTTTTACTACCTCCGTTGTTAATTTTAGCTCCATTGTTCAAATTGTCCCCTCAGCAGTTAGCAGCCAGTTCCATACTTTGCCATCATCAGAGATAGAAATCAATCGTGTCTTTGACACAAGAAGTGAATCATCGCTGAAATCAAAAGGATCATCGATGTCCCCATTGGAGGTAGGCGTATCAGGTGCATCACAGTAAATCTTTGCCACATTCTGGAGGGTGGAATTCGACTCACAGACCACTGCAGCAAGAACTGAAGGAGAAGGAACTATTGTGCCAATCGAAGGCATCAACTCCTCCATAGAACACATAATATGGACCTGTTCTCCCCTGAGAGAGAATGAGTACTCAGCAAACTCATGATCATCACCCCAGCAAAGCCGCTCAATAATAACACTAAAAAATTTTAAATTTTTCCAAACCAAAAAGCAGCTCGATAATGGCCATTAAAACTAGAAACTTCCAACCAGATAAAGAAAAATGGGAGTTCTCAATCCAAAACTTCATGGATGCAAAAAATCCCATAAGAATATGTTAGGTTGGAGGAACGAGGAACAAGTTAAGGTAGGGAAACAATTATGTATGACTAACACTTATATAATGAAACCCAATTGTCATTAATGCAATTTACATGGCATCAGATTACCCTTCATAAGTAGAAAGAGAAACTAGAGCACAATTGATATACTCTTTTCGTTTCCAAATACTGAGACGCCCGTCAGAATGCACGCGATACAGGAAGTCCTTGTTTGGATCGGGCAAAACCTCAACAAACTTCCCACAGCCCCGGGGCAATGCTGCCGCGCACAATGCAGTTTCATACCGCAAATCATAGATCACCAACTCCCTCGGGAAAGTGATGTAGACAAGATGCTTCCACCGTGGCGAGAATGCCAGCCTGATCCCATAACTTGGATATACAGCCGATGCCGGACCTGATCCCCCATTAGAATCCTTCTCCAGCTTCAATAACTCGCTGCAGTCATTCCTAACATGCATCTCCCTAACCACAACTTCACCCTCATTCTCTCCTAAAACCTTCGCGGATAGAAGGAACCCCCGCAACCCAACCACAAGAAAGTGCCTACAGTCGAAGGGATCACTTCGTATGCACGACAGGTACTCTGGTGACGCGTTGTACTTCCAGAAGCACCTCGCAGAGGAAGCCGAGAATAGAGACAGAAGAGAGGAACCGGACACAGCCGCGACAACAGAGGGGCCGATCCAGCAGATGTCCTGGATGCCGGAATTGGGGGAGACGGCGTCGCATTGGAACGTGAGGAAAGGACTAGAGGAGGGGGATCGGAGGTCGAGGAGGAAGAGGCGGCCGTGTCGGTCCCCGGCTGCGAGGAGGAGGGGAGCGGGGGACTCGAGGATCTGAGGGTGAGTAGGGGGCTGGAAACGGAGGGAGGTGATGAAGGGGGAGAGGGAGGTGGAGGAAGGGGAATGGAGGGAGGCAGTGGAGATGAGCTGGAGGGAGGAGTAGTCGACGAGGGTGATGGAGGATCCGGCGGGGAAGGCGAGGAGGCCGGAGGGGGAGAGGTCGATGGATCCGAAGTTGTTCCGGGTAGGAGGTCCGGGGAGAGTGGAGGTAAACGGCGGACCCTGCTGCGGAGGCAACGACCCGACGGCCACTGACATTGTCGGGCGGGAGCCGCGGAGGGTCTTCAAAGTAAGTCGCCGGCGAGACCGAGGGGTGTTCTTTGTTTATTCTTTTCCACTGGGACGGGGGTGTGGTTCCGTTTTTAAGAAATCGGAACTAAATTTTCAAATTAGTGTCTAACAAGTATTAAATTATTTTAATTAAGTCCTTTTATTGGGCCGGAGACTCATTATCAATCATGTTAGGCTGGGCTGCGCTGAGCCCGTATAGGCTTTAAAAGAAATTATGGAAGCATATATTTCGAGGATCCCTAAAGGGCAACGGAGTACCACCAAAAAAAGTAAATATTTATTGAATAAAATTTTTGGCCAATGAAAATAACATTTGTATGAGCCCGCGAAGTTTCGAAGGGAGGAATGACAAAACCTCGGCGTTTAACGCAACTAAAGGAAAGGCCAAATTAATTGTTTGTCCCCGAGTAGGGGAAGGGAGTTTTGCTACGAATACCAAAAGCCAGACGAAACTTCCCTCAACCATGGTGCCAAAAACAAATAAAGGAGCGAAAACAATGCGCCATCTGTTGTTACTTGCTTTGTGTTTTGTCCGAAAACAGATGAGGATACCGTTACCACCTTCCTCATGGACGGACAAGAATGTGTAGTTTTGTTATTTTTGTTCGTAAAACGACTTTAAAATTTTCCGTTTATCGTTCTAAATTCGTAATTTGAAATAGTGAGTACAGAGCAAAGACCTCATTATTTATAATAGCGAGTTGTTATTCTTTGAATATTCATAAACAACTTATAGTTTATAACTGCGAGTTTGCCTGATGGCCTATACAAAAAAATTTTTGCTATTTTTATTTAAGAATATCAACATTAAAACACTTAGATAAAAATATTATTTAGCTTCGCTCGGAGTAGTATCATTGTCCAGGACAGCGACAGCCATTGCGGTGTTGATGTCGTCGTGGATTGTGATAGTTTACCAAATACAGAATCTTAGATCACAACACTAATTCCACCACAGAAAAATAAATTTGATATTTTGAACTGTTATTTATTTATATATTTGACATCAAACTATATTTTGAGGATTTTAAAAATTAAATTCGTATTTTATAAATTTTTTAGATTAATCGGTACAGAGATATTTTTTTGCCGGTAGTTGGTTTGGGCTCGGAAACAGTCACGTGCCCCTACCTTCCGGTAAATATCAAAATTTCCAAGGATTTAACCGGACCAACACTGCCCCGTCACCTCTCGTGCACGCCAGGCAGGGCGTCGACGTTGACACGCGGTTTCAATTTGGTACGGCGACGTACTCCTCGTTAGAATGCAATAAATATCGGCGCACATATCGATGTCCATGCCGAAAATTAAAATATATAAATATATTATATAAAAATTATCCTCGTTAAGATTCTCTGGCGATTAAAAAGGAAAACGTACGTCCATTCTGAAAGTGATAAACTAAAATAGAAACAATAGTTCCCGACCAATCTGCCCCCTCCCCCCCCCCCAAAAAAAAAAAGTAATAATTAAATAGCGAGGAAAAGTAACGACATAAGTTCAACCTCGGATAAGATGACGGCAACGCTCCGTATTAATTGACGTTTCTTCTTACCACCTAATTTTAGAACACACATTAAGTAAGAGAGGTCATTGCTCCACATTTGGACCGGGACGTGTTATAGAAGCGGGGTTGGGTGGGTAAAAGCTATAGAAGCGGTTTAAGTGAGAAGCGCTTTTACATCTCATTAAGTAAGTAAGAGAGGTCATTACTCACCGTCGTCTTCTACGTCGCCCCTCCCCATTCAATCAACGGCGGAATTCCTTCCGACCCCGATTCTTTGTAGAAGGATGGAGAGGGTGCAGTCGAGGGAAGCCCATGGCGGAGGAAGAGGAGGAGGAGGAGGGGAAATGGACCCGGAGTCGTTCGCGCTCACGAGTCCGTTGCTGGCGTCGTCCCTCAGGTCGGGGATCAACTCCACCTCCCAGGTGGCCATCGTCGGGGCCAACGTCTGCCCGATCGAGAGCCTCGACTACGAGATTGCGGAGAACGCGTTCTTCAAGCAGGACTGGAGGTCCCGGGGGAAGCTCCAGATATTCCAGTACACCCTAATGAAGTGGCTCCTCTGCTTCCTCCTCGGCTGCATCCTCGGCCTCATCGGTTTCTGCAATAACATCGCCGTCGAGAACATCGCTGGCATCAAGTTCGTCGTCACTTCAAACATGATGCTCCTGAACAGGTCCTTTTTTTACTAACGCACTCTTTCTCATCATTCCCATACATTCATCCATTGATTCCTCTCCTCGTTCGGCGTTAATTGTTGCCGAATCCGATCCTTTGAGGGGTTTCCTATCGTAGGTACGCCATGGCTTTCGTCGTTTTCTCGGTTTCCAATTTCGTCCTCACCTTGTTTGCTGCCGTCATCACGGCATTCATTGCCCCTGCCTCCGCCGGTTCGGGTATTCCAGAAGTTAAGGCTTACTTGAATGGCGTGGATACGCCCGGAATATTTTCGTTGAAGACATTGGTCGTCAAGGTAACATTATCTGCTGTATTCGGCGGAGTGTTGTCGTTATTGCTGGGTTTCTCTGATGTAATGGTTATAGTTGTTGTCTATTAGAGAATTACGGCAGGAGTGAGCTTGGGTAGGTTGTGTAGATCCATCCAATCCCACCCCAGAATGAAACTTTCTACTGTGGCACATTATTATAGAATGTGACACTACCGAATATTTCTTTTTCTTAATTCCGTTTGTTCATTTTATGCCACCAGATGTGCTTATTTGGAAGTTTTTCCTCTGTTTTGCGGCACAACTCTTATCTAGTTAAAAACTAAAGACTTATTTCCAGAGTTTGTGGCGGCCTTGTTTACGAGCTTGCTGGCCCACTTAACAGATTGTAGGAAGCGTGACTGCAGTTTCTGGGTCCCTTTTTATTGGGAAAGCTGGGCCGATGGTACACACGGGTGCATGCATTGCTGCATGGCTTGGCCAAGGTGGATCTAGAAAGCATCGGTTGACATGGAGATGGCTTCGTTATTTCAAAAATGATAGAGATAGGCGAGATCTTGTGACTTCTGGATCTGCTGCTGGTATTGCCGCTGCCTTTCGTGCCCCTGTTGGCGGTTTACTATTTGCACTCGAGGAGATGGCATCTTGGTATGTCTGTGTTACTGTATATTCTCCTTTTCAGCTTGTCATTTATTTCATTGTGAAGCCTTATTGCTGGAAAGAATATTGAGTTTGACTGAGATATTGCAGATAATTCATTTTCCCATTTTGGATTTCGAGCTTTTTCATTCTCAAAAGAATGGGCTTACTGATTTGTCCTTGGCCTACCATTTGTTGGCTTTGATCTTGGGATTCAGGACCCAGCTTTTACTCTCTTGCACATTTGGAGTACGTCTTCCATGCACCTGCTCATCTTGTGGATAGTAGCATGGGTTTACTACAACTAAATTTATGGATTACACAGTTCATAATTATCTCGTAACCTTTGTTTTCAGATGTAATGCCTGTTCCTTCTTTTCTTGAGCATGGGTTTCTCTGGCTGCACTTTCAGATAGCATGTTTGATTTGCCCGCTTGTGCATGGCGGTCCTTAAAAAATGGTATACAACGTCTCCCGTTTTATGGGAGGCAGTTTCTTTGATGAAATAACTTGATATATATATATATGCTGTTTGCGTAGTGGTTTTCAATTGGAAACCACCAGATGAAGATAATGATTGTCTGAAACCTGGAGACACTGCCATTGTCATTCATGCCTTGATGTGCTGTTTTGAGAAACCTTTTAAAACAAATGTTATTACCATAACAGGTCAGAAGTCATAATTTTCAAAGAAATGGCTTGCGAATTTTCCTTATTCACCTCTATCTTCTGCTAAAGGTATCTTCTTGGGTAGCCAACCCTCGATGGAGAGGACACTGGTGACTTCCTGTCTGTGTCAATGCATCAGATAATTCATCAGGATGATTTTAGTTGATTTTATGTCTGTCGAAGTTTGGTGCATATAAAAATATGATTCTCCTATACGTAATTGTAGTAATCTACTCTTGTAACGTCTTTCCGCCTTGACTTTTTGTTTTTTTGGCTACTTGAGGATTCACAACATGAGAAAACCTTCATTTTTTTTTGGTAAAAAGGGAGATTGATTGATGGATGCGCGTTCAGGTGCAACGCTACATACTACAATTCAATTCAGATACACGGAATATCCCGATGTAGTAGGTTCATAATGTGATCAGGAGGGTTAAAGAATGTGGTTGATTGCTCCTCCTGTAGTAGTGCCTCTTTAGCCAGTTTGTCCGTCACCTTGTTTTTCTCTCTTACGATGTGGAATATGGTGTAATCCTTGAGCTCACAGCACAACAGTCTGCATTTTGCCACAATAGGGGTAATTAGTGAGTTAGGATGTTGTTCCCCTGTGAGGTAGTGTAGTAGAACTTTTGCATCTATCTGGATGGCCAAGTAGGTAATTTCTAGGGTCTTTGCAATGGTCAGTCCCTCATTTAGCGATAAAGCTTCAGTTATGAGGCTATTTGTACTTGGATGTCTGATGTTGTAGCCTCCGATCCACTCTCCTTTCTGGTTTCTTATGATGCCTCCTAGCCCTACATTGATCTCCTTATGCCAGGTTTCCAAGGAGTGCCTTATTTCTGTCCTTGGCCTTGAAAATCCCTAGTCCTCCTTCTTCTTTCCTTTTTGTTGTCTGATCCCAGTTGACTAGGTGCATTTTTTTTCTTTTCTTCTGTGGATCCCCATAGAAAATTTCTAAAGAGTCTGTCCAATTCCTCCTGGATTTTCCTTGGTAGGCTTATGCATGAGATTTGGTATGCTGGTATTGCTTCTGCCACCAATTTGATTACTGCTATTCTAGCTGCTTTAGATAGTAGTTTTGTCTGCCATCCTGCTAATGCATTCCTAACCCTATCTACAATAGATGTGTACCTTCCCTTGTTGCTCGCCCCTGATCTAAGAGGAAAACCTAGATAGGTCCCTAGGTTGTTTGTAGTCTGGAAGCCTGTTATTTTAGAGATTCTTCTTGCCCTTCTCTGGCTAACATTGGCTGAAAACAGAATTATGTTCTTCTCCTGGTTTACTTGCTGCCCTGACAGTTTGAAGAATCTCCTCAGGACTCTTTTAATTGCTCTTGCATTTTTTGTGGTAGCTTCCCCAAAAAACAGTAGGTCATCAGCAAAGAATAGGTGGGAGAAGGTTGGGCCTCCTCGGCTTGCTGATACTTTCCCCCAGTTTCCTTATTGGCATTCACTTTCAATTATGTAATCCAGGAATTCTATGCACAGGATGTAAATGTAGGGTGATCGAGGGTCCCCTTGTCTGATTCCTCTTGTGGGCTGAAAAGGCTCTAATTGACCCCCATTGAGCAGAATGCTGTAATTGGCAGTAGATATGTAACTCAGTATCAACTTAGTCATTTCCTTGGGGAAGTTGAAAAAATTAAGGATTCCATGGATGAAGTTCCATTCTAGCTGGTCGAAAGCTTTGCTCATATCGACTTTGACGGCTAGCAGTCCCTTGTTTCCCTTTTTGTTTGTGAAGGTATGTATGAGCTTTTGTGCTATGATGTAGTTATCACTTGCCCTTCTTCCCGAGAGGAAACTGCTTTGATAGGGAGACACAACTTCAGTTATGATTGGTCTTAGTCTTTGTACCAGGATCTTTGAAATGACTTTGTATGTTGTGTTGCATAGGGAGATTGGTCTTTGGTGGTTTATGGTTTCCGGGGTTGCAGTTTTTGGTACAAGCATTATGGATGTGTCTCCGAGTTCTTTAGGTATCTTCCATTTGCTGAAAGTTACTCTTGCCAGTGCTAGCAGTGAGTCCTTGGTGGTTCCCCAGAATTTTTGGAAGAATATGGGATGCAGTCCGTCCGGTCCTGGAGCTTTAGTGGGATTTAGGGAGTAGAGGGCTGCTTTAAGTTCTTTTTCTTCACATGGTCTTGTCAAATAAGTGTGTGACTGAAAGGGTTTATTGTTGGAATTCCAGGGATTGGGCTTTGTAGGTCAGGTGGTCGGGAGCTGTGTTGGTTTGAAGTGTATCTGTCCATGAAAGCTGCTCTGATATGCATGGCTAGTTCGTTAGGCTCCTCTATCCAGATGTTCTCTATTTTAAGTGTCAGAATCCTGCTTGCTCTTCTCTTAGCTAGAGTAGTGGAGTGGAAGTATTTGGTGTTTCTCTCCCCTTCTACAATCCAATTGACTCTTGCTTTCATATGCCATAGATGCTCTTCTTGCATCAGGATGGTGTTGTATTCTTTAATGAGGTTTTTTTCCAGGCTTCTAAGGTAGATTGATTCCCTTTTCTCTAAGTAGGATTGAATTCCTCCTATTCGAGCCTGTAGTCTCCTTTTCTCGTGCCATATATTCCCAAATGTTTCTTTATTCCAGATATGTACTTTCTGTCGGAATAACTTTGTCGCGTCACTATACACATTATCTCCCTCTCACCATCCTTCTGTCACTACATGGGGTAGATCTTCAAGTGTAAGCCAAGCTGTTAGGAATCTGAATGGTCGTGGCAAGTAGTGGCGCTGGGGTTTCTGGAGTTCGATTAGCAGAGGTCTGTGATCTGAATGTAGTCTAGGTAGATGCCTGACTGTTGCTTCCGGGTAGAGGTTCAACCACTCCATGTTTGCTACTGCCCTATCTAGTCTTTGTGAGATTCACCCTTGGCTTCTTAGGTTGCACCAGGTGGTGCGTGGACCCGTATATCCTAAGTCTATCATTGCACAATGGTCTAGGCAGTCCACTAAGCTTCTAGTTTGAGCTATTGAGACATTTTTCCCTCCTATCTTGTCATCTACTTCTAGAATACTATTGAAATATACTGCCATCAGCCAAGGGTGGTCAATGATATCCGCAATTGTTCTACAATTATTCCATAGTAGTTCTCTTTCCCTACTCCTAGGACTAGCATAGATAGCTGATATTAACCAAGGAGGTGAGGATGGAAATCTGACCTCTGCATGGATCTCTTGTTCTGTTATAGCAAGCTCCTCAAGTCCTAGATAAGTTGGGTCCCACAGAATCCATATTCCTCCTCTAAAGCCGGTGGAGTTGGAGCAGAGGAGTCCTCGGTACGGGAGGTTGTTGGTGATTGCGGCTGCAGTATCTCCGGATATCCTCGTTTAAGTGATTATCGACATGGAAGGCTTGTGATGTTGATAGAGGTCCTTGAAATGTCGGAGGAAGTTGGAGTTCGATGCTCCCCTGCAATTCCATATTAGAATCTTCATGATTGGTTGGGAGTAGGAAATGTCCCAGCTAATACTTCCGTTTCAGCAAAAACCAGGATGGGATGTTGCTCCATCTAACTCTCCCATTCCAGCTTGATCATCTCCACAATTTTCTATGGTCTTGTTATTCCTCTCGGTATCCTGGAGATTTTTAGACAGCAGTTCAGTAGTGGTGGTGCTAATTCCACAACGAGGGAGGGTGTCGTTGCGCAAATCAGCAGTGGGGTGTCGCAAATGTAGGTGTGATTTGCTTCTTCTTCGATAATATCGTCTGAATGGTCTGATATAAGATATCCCCTTCTTCCTTGTGTTGCTTCTTGTAAGTTTAGGAATCTTCGAATCCTCTGTATCTGCGATCCGGAGGAGTTGTTCCGCAGGAAAACAGGTAGCCAGCAGTGGTCTTTGATTCTTAGCGGGTGGTTCCAGTTTCGGATGTCTTCTTGCAGTTGCATCCTGATGTTCTCCCTGATGGCTGTTAGGAGGTTGTTGATTTCCAGGACTGCTGGTGGTGGTCTGTTTGTTATGTGTATGACTTCTGTCAATCTTATCCTGTTGAGCGACTTTCTCTTCTGGCTTTTCATCTACTGTATTTATTCGAGGTAGAATTGCTGGTGTATTATGGTGTCTTCCTGGTGCTCTGCCATGTTGTGAGTTTGTGCCCTCTTGTTCTGATGTTTCGCGGATGTGGATGGTGTCGAAAGAGGATTTGGGTTGATGATTTTGGGGGGTGTAGAGGTCGGTGGTATGTCTTGTATTGCTAGAGGAAGGTCTTTAATATCTATCCTTTCTTTTTTCCGTTGTGCCTTGGTGAGATAATTTGCTGTGGACTTCAGAACCTCTGTCTCCTAGGTGTAGAAATGTGTTTTTGTCACTATCTGATAATTCTGATCCATACCAAGGCTTTGCCCATGTTGGCATCCATTGGCCTGAATAGTGGTTCCCAATTCCTTACGGTTAGGAAAATGCCATTGATGGACCAAGGGCCTGAGTTCAGGATGAACTCTTTGTCTTTCTCTCTAAAGAGTCTGACCAATAGGAAACCTGCTCCCAATTGGTGAGTGGTGAAGGCTAGACATCTTTTCCATATGCTCTGCAGCTTCTGCGTCAGGGTGTCTGGTTCTATGATTGATCCTAGTGGTTTGACGATGATCGCCATCTTCCATCTTGCATAGCGAGGAAGTAGCTCTTCTCTTGTGAATACTATTGTGTTTTCCTTTGTGCCGTTATGGGAATCCTCGTGTATATTGCTTTGTTGAGATTGCTCCTTGGTGTCCTTCTGTTCTTGATCCTTCGTTGGTGGTTGCTCGAACTGTGTTATGTTGTTGGGTGTTGGGCATCCTATCAGCGCCGCCTTGTAGGAGAGATTTTGTAGTGGGTTTTCCGAATGGGTTGATGGTTCTTTTGGACAGTGGTGAATGGGGTTGGATGTGTCGGGTAGTTTGGAGGTAGTGTTTTCGGTGGGGAGGTTTTTAGGGTGAGAAACTCTAGAGAGAGGGTCCATCTGGTTGAGCAAATAATGACAAATTTCAGAAAACCTTCATTTGAGTTTTACATTATTGATGTTCTGCTATTCATTTTCCGTATTTTCTTCAATACTGTGAGATTTTGGAAGGTGTCGGAGATGAATTGACTAGATGTTAGTTTCTTGGTTGGATAATTCTACTCAGAATGCACTAAAACATTTAAGTTTGGTGATTTTTCTGAATGTCTGGATATTATCACAACCTAGCTACAATTTTCGGTATTGGCAACATCCCTGTTGTAAAACATATCTTACTTGTCCTCAATGGCAAATCATATTTCTGTTTGGTCTGCAGGTGGCGAACTGCTCTTATCTGGCGAGCGTTCTTCACAACAGCTACGGTGGCGCTTGTCCTTCGGGCCCTCATAGACGTTTGCCAATCGGGGAAGTGTGGGCTATTTGGCAAGGGGGGTCTGATAATGTTTGACGTTTCTTCAAATAATGTCATATATCACCTCTATGATGTACCTCCAGTACTTCTCCTTGGTGTCATCGGAGGATTGTTGGGCAGCTTATATAATTTTCTCTTGATGAAGGTTATGCGGGTTTACAGCATTATTAATGAGTAAGCTCAATGCACTTCCTTCCATCGGTATGTTGTCTTTATTGACTTCTTTGGTGGGAATTATTGATTAACCTTTCATTGTGGTGGCTTCTCATTTTCAGGAACGGGGTTTTCTGGAAAATCTTTCTTGTTTGCGTTGTATCAATTTTCACCTCCTGTCTCTTGTTTGGACTACCCTGGCTTGCAGCATGTCGACCTTGTCCAATTGATGCTGGAGAAGCCTGTCCTACCATAGGAAGATCTGGTAACTACAAGAAGTTTCAATGTCCTCCCCATGAGTACAACGATCTTGCTAGCCTCATCTTTAACACAAATGATGATACCATACGCAACCTTTTCAGCAAGAGCACGGACACTGAATTCCAGTATTCAAGCTTTATTATATTTTTTGTTGCTGCGTATCTCCTTAGTATATTCAGTTCTGGAATCGTGGTCCCTGCCGGCCTCTTTGTTCCTGTAATTGCGACAGGTGCAGCATATGGCCGGTTCGTTGGAATGGTGTTCAGTACTTATTCTAACTTAGATCACGGCCTATTTGCCGTGCTAGGTGCTGCTTCACTTCTTGGAGGAACCATGAGGATGACAGTTTCTATGTGTGTAATTCTTTTGGAGCTGACCAATAATTTGCTATTATTGCCCCTGATGATGTTAGTCCTCCTGGTTTCTAAAACAGTAGCGGATGCTTTCAATGGAAACATATATGACCTCATAATGAAGGCAAAAGGGTTTCCTTACCTGGAAACTCACGCGGAGCCATACATGAGGCAACTAACCGTAAGCGACGTGGTGAGCGGGCCGCTTCAGCTCTTTAATGGTATTGAGAAGGTAAAAAATGTTGTCCACGTCCTTAGAACGACAAGACACAACGGGTTTCCTGTAGTGGATGATCCTCCTATTAGTGAAACTCCGGTTCTCTATGGTCTGATTCTTCGGGCACATCTTGTTGAACTATTAAAGAAGAAGGTATTTTCGGCTGAGCCTGTTCTAACGAGTATCGATGCTTTTGAACAAATTTCTGCCGAAGACTTTGCCAAAAGAGGTTCTGGTCATATAGCAGATATTGATGATGTAGAGTTGACAGAGGCTGAGATGGACATGTATGTTGATCTCCATCCCTTCAGTAATGCCTCTCCTTACACAGTAGTGGAAACAGCGTCTCTAGCAAAAGCCCTCGCGCTTTTCCGGGATGTTGGCTTGAGACATCTGCTGGTGATACCTAAGATCTCCGGTGTAAGCTCACTGTACTGCCATGAGATTCTGTGTTGTTTCTGCTGATGCTTTTAAATATTAGCCAGAATTGGCGGCAAGTAGGCAAAAATGGTAATGATGCGCTGAGTAACAAAAGAATAAAAGGTCATGGACACCTTTGTGCAAACATAACATCAACGTAGAAACTCGGTTATGTTTGTTTTGAGCCATATATTGTATAAAGCACACCAAACCAAACCTGACCTGTCGAGTTGCTCTTTATTACTTGCCTTCTGTTTGCTCTACTATCACCTTATTCTACACGCAACTTGTCCTGAAAGATCACTCAATGTCGATCTGCGGACTTTGAATGAAATTCTATGATCAGATTTAACTGTCTTCAGATTTTTAAACATTTAGTAGATTTTCCCTTCTAAGTTATTAGCGATTTTGAAACTCAGCCCAGAGTTTCGCTTGATATGTTGCCATGGTGTTTGAAATTCCCCTCGTCTCTGATGTAGTATTTGTTCTATCAATTTTTCTGGATGGATTGAAGTCACTTGTTTATTTAGTCACTAGTCATAGTAGCAGTTTTGCGAAACTTATCAAAGAAATCTTATGGTATGTTTATATCAGCACAGACGCATCTGAACTGTTCATCTCCTTTTTACTACAGAGATCACTGGTAGTGGGAATTTTGACGAGACATGATTTTATGGAAGAGCACATATTGGCCTTGCATCCAAATCTGGCGAGGGGAAGATGGAAGAGGTTGAGGTTGAAGTTACCTCGTTTCTATGGAATTTTCTAGAATTCTTCGACAAAGACTTCACATCTTTCTCTGGGAAGACATGATCTGCCATGAGGATCTTCTTAAGCCACGATCTTCTGAGGATCTTCCCAAGACCCTCGGGACCATCAGATGTTAACAATGTCAGGCCGAGGCAATGAGGTTTGTGCATTCGGGGGAATATCAGATTTTGCTTGTATCTTTTGTAGAGCTGCTCCAGCTTGTATGGATCATAGCTTCAGACAAATTGTTTATGCATCCTGCATTTGTTCATAAAGGACATTGTCTTGTGAATTAATGGTTTACCCTTCCTTTTCTTGCATGTCTGAACCCCCATGGACGACCCCTTTTATCCAAGACCTCTATCAATATTCTTACCAATCCTATGTACTCTCGATCACGTGTTGTTACAAGGCTCAATTCACATAAAGTGGTGATGAAGGGGAGAAAGAAGAGAGAAAAAAAAAATACTTACAAACTGATACATGATGCGATTGCTTATCGTCGACTTCCTTTACTAGCCACTCCCTGATGTCCTGAGATAATCTGCTCTTATCGTCCACAACTGCTCTCCAACTGATCTCATTTCCGGCCGATCAGATCTTACCGGGGCAGCACATAGCATCGCCAGTCCGAAAATCCTCATCAATATGCTTGTATCAATCCTTTCTTCCAACACAGGATCGAGGAGTTCAGCCGCTTGTCCAGCGTCGAACTTCTTGAATGCCTGTTGTTGGAAAGGATGTGTGCCATCACTCGATAGATGGGTTTATTGAGATAAATGATTTCGAGATCCAAAAACAACCGTACCCAAGGGACGGTCACTCGTTCCTCGGGGGGTCTCTTTGGTTCGACGGCGCGGCGGCCCGTCAACATTTCAGTGAGCAGAACTCCAAAAGATTAGACGTCGCTCCTGGTTGTTAGGTGATAGGTCCTCATGTACTCTGGATCTAGGTAGCCGACCATTCCTTTTATGTTGGTTTTGACAGGGGTATGGCCATTATCTGCTTCGCCCAGACTCGCTAATCCGAAGTCAGCCACCTTCGCCCTCATGCTGTCGGTCAGAAGAATGTTTGATGACTTGACGTCTCGATGGATGATTTGTCTCTCTGTTAGAGGAACAAAGAAAACAACGGAACACTCTTACAATCTCGGCTGACAGTAAAAATCTGCAGCATATGTGAGCCTTACAGGACCATCGAGTTTCAAATAATCTACATGTGGCGGCCACGTGATATAGAGAAGTTGAGATGTTGCAGACAGAAGTAAACATTGCTATTGCATTTATCAGGGAATTCGGTATAAATGGTAATGGTTCTACCAAAAGTTGCGACAGTCAGATTATTCCAAATGAGAGCTTTGAAAATGCGAATCATGCGAAGGAAGCCATGAAGCTGCAATTCTCACCTGCATATGAATGAAGATAAGTCAGACCGTGAGCAATGTCGATGGCGATCTCAAGTCTCTGGTTAAATTCTAGCAAACTGCCGCGAGAACCTGCAATGAAAGCCTAAGTAAGTTGGTGCATCCAATCATAACAAACCATGCTAGTCGAATATGGAAAGCCGACAATCTAACTGTCCAAATGCTCCCTCAGTGTTCCATTTGGTACATAGTCGGTGATGATAAAGCGGTCATCTCCATGGCCGACATAGCCAAGAAGCTTCACCAGATTGCGATGATCTATCTTAGCAAGTAGTTCAACTTCGGTGCTGAATTCAGTGCGAAGGCCTTTGAAATATTCCTGTGAATTGATTCCGAGTTAAAAGAAAGCAACCTAAGATTTACTATGTGATGAACCGGAGCCATGCGTTCGGAGTCCTCACCTTCTTCGCTCATTTGATGGCAACAACCCTGCCATCCTCTAGCTGAGCCTTACATACGGTTCCGAACCCTCCCTTCCCGATCCTCAAAGCAGGTGCGAAATTTTGAGTGAATTTCACCACCTGGTTGTAGTTAAGATGTACTGATCCAGCTCTAGTGAGCCGTGGGGACATCGAAAACCTCAGACTCAGAGGTACACGTAGGGGGCTGGGTGGAACTCAAAGCGGACTCCCAGGTGCAAGATGAAGCGGGCTTCCAGGCGGCTGTCGAAGTGGACTTCCCATATACTTCTAGTTCAAGAAAACCTTGTCCGTGGCCAGAGTCGAAGGACAGGCTGGAATCCATTGCAACAAAAAACGATCGCATCTCAATAAAAGGGCACGCATGGTTTCAGCAAACTAATGATTCATCGGGTGGAGTCCCTCACCAGAAGGCATGTCCTTGGGAAGGACAGTATGAGCAGTCGGTTGCCGTCTCTTACGAAACCAAGCACAGAACACGGCGCAGAAAGCGATGAAAGTCCCAGGTAGAAGCACGCTGACGACCAAGGGGGTAACAAGGGAATGGTAATCATGCTCACCCTCTCTCTAGTCGCTAGCCGGGCGGACGCTAGATTTTCCAGAAAAATCACTCTGCGGCAACTTCCTTATTCCATAGCCACCAAGAACATCAACTGCCCCAACATAAATCAATCCAAATCCACACCAACGGCCAAAATCCCAAGATCAACTTATACTGTGAATCAACGATCACCCTCGTACCTCTCGAAAATCCAAAACCACAGCAGCGAGCAGACGCGAAACCAGAGGCCTGCGCTCGAAGTCTATCCAGAGGGAGGAGCGACAGCAACAGGGCAACGACGATCGCCCCCGATTCGACAAAATCAACCGAACCCAAGAACCCATTCCCCCCCCCCCCCCAACTACGAATTAAGATTGAAGGTAAACTAGCTCACCATCGTCATCGGAAAGAAAGAAAAAAGAAGGGAGATCCCGGGACAAGTTGACCCGAGAGGATGAGCTGATGATAAGAGGAGAAGAACAATAAGAAGACCAGGGAAATGACCCAATCAGTGGAAAGTTCCGAGCTTTTTTCTTTATTAACAACTACGGGGGATGGACAAATAAAAAACCCCAGTTATTATCTAGTGAGTGATGATTGCGCAGGGCTTCCTCCCTCTCCTCCCCCAGTGAAGAACAGGAAGAAGACCCACCTGCCCGCCCGCCAACCAACCAAAAGGATTGGGACAGAAAAACCAGTTAAGTCACGACAAAAAGGAGTTCCTCCTTTTGTTCTTAAGGAATCTTTTTTAACGACATTAAACCTAAAACTAAACTTTAGACTTTTTTTATAAGTAATAATATATAACCAAAAATAGTATGTGCACGGAAGCATACCTCGAAAATCAAAACGCAACACCATAATTATGTACACCAATAATACATAATTAAATAAAAAAATCACGATCCGTCCGAGGCAGCGACGAAAGAATAAATAAGGTAAGTGTCATAGGACTCAATAAACGCTCGTCAATCCTGAACTTGTTCCGCTCTATTCGGTAATAAATGCATTCTTCTAATATCCGGACAAAAGACAAACGCGTCTGAAGTGTGACTCCAGTCGGCGAGAACAACAACTCAGTAAGAAAATGTATACAACCGAACCTCCGCTGAGTAGCTGCATGCGAAGAAAATGTGGTCTAATCTCTCTCACATCGAACCACAAAGTGCACATGTAGATGATGACAAAACCCCGAGATTAAATAGCATGTCAGAAATGTATAGCCTCCCCCGTCGAAAGTGTATAGCATGATGCTCTTAGATCAGACAAAACTAGCCCAATGAACAACCTGATAATTGCTACAGATATGTCTTAATGCAAAGCAACACTAAAATTTAGACGAATAACCTGATCAGAAGTATAATAACAACCGACTGACAATTGAAACTTTAGACTTATTACCACCCATCCCCCAAATCACTGAATTTGTATCATCTTCATTTCATAAAAAAATAGAGAATATTTATTTCATGAATTTTCTCTTTTTTAATCCAATCATGAGTATTATTTCTAGTATTATAAAATTATTTAATATTTTAATATTTATTAAGATCTAATCGTTAGTTTAACATTTAGGGTTTAATAAGGTCTAATATTTAAAAACTTAAGGTTTATGGTTTAATATTTAACATTTCGGATTTAATATTTTGAATTTATAATTTAGATTTAACTTTAAATATTTTAGATTTAACACTTTGAATTTAATGTTTTAGATTTATAATTTTGGATTTAGGGTGAAGAATATATTATTATTATTATTATTATTATTACTATTAAAGAAAGGAACTAAAAATGGAAGAAAAAAGATGGATTAAAAGAAGTGAAATTGCGTCAGAGCGCATTTTCCGTGGAAGCCGGCAAAATGATCTATTTCAGCCCTTACCAAACGCACAGCCATTTAATAATATTTAACATACTAAAAAAAAGATGAGAAGGCTTGTGCCAATCACTTAGTAAAACATGTCATCAAAATTTTGTTCGAAGGTTGAGAACTGGGACGATTCTTTTCATATTAACAGGAAAGAAACTACTAGCTACCGGATGAATGTCTATCGTGGTGCCAGATGGCCTTGAATCAAAGAGCTTCCCTGTTTTGAATGTCCATCTTCATCAGAAAGAGCCCAGCATTTCACGAGGATGAGACTTGGGGAATAATCCTCCTGACAACCACATCTTGGGAACCAGAGGCAACTCATAAAAATGATGGCTGAAAACGTGCCGCTACTTCGGCGGCCGTACTGTCGAAGAAGGAAACGTCAGCCTGATGAGGTCCTCTATCATGGACTTGAGTGACTGGACGTTTGCATCCAGGGCTTTCCTTCTTCTCTTCAAGATCTCAACAGTCTGCTTCGAGGTCCTCTCCGCCTAATATTCCTCGCCTCACAGCACCTTAGGAAATTGTCACGCAAATTGATAATGCACTTCGACTCCGACAACAAACACAAACAACTGCTCCAAGAAAAACAAAATTCCGTACCAAAAACTCGTTTGTGTGGACTAACTGACCCGGGAAGAAGGTCGATTTTGCCAAAAGGAACCTGCAGAGAAACAAATCGTCAACAAACACAAGCGCAAGCGAGACCGCGAAGAGAAAACAACAATCCAAAACTCGCCATGATGTCGTGGTGGAGCTCGTCGGGGAGCTTTTGGACTAGACCGATGAGGGTGTCGTGTCGGCGAAGAACTCCTTCAGCCGCTCCACCTCCTTCTGCCTCTCAGCGATGGCGTCCTCCACTCGCCTCGCTGCCTTGTGAGCCTCCTCCGGCGGGAACAACGACTACAGAGCCATCACCGATCCCGTCCCCACTGCCGTTGTTCTCCGCCTTTTGTTTGAGCCCAATTTCTTTCAAGAGGAACCAAATTGTCCCGTACTTGTAAAAGAGATTCAATTTGGTCCTCACGTGAACAACAGTAAGATGATATTTACATCATAAAGTTGGGCCCACCTAAGGCCCAAATAAGGAATCGATTGAAAGACGAGACACATGACCGAAAATCAGAGTAACATGGCCGTTGCCGACTTCAATTTAATCAAGAGAGAGGTTACAAGAGAGATCAAGAAAACTGAATTTTCTGTTCTCAGTTTATGCTGGAACCTGACTACATAATGAATCGAATCTCTCGTATCCGTTACAGCCACAGGGGGCGCGGAAAACTCATTCCCGATGTGAAAAGCTAGAAAGAACTACTCAAGGGGGCAAGCCCCAGCAAAGATCCCGAAGGAAAGGACTCTAATAATCCATGCCACCCATGCCCGGAGGCACTCCGGAAGCCTCCTTTTCGTCCTTGGGGAGCTCAACCACGACCGCTTCCGTCGTTGTTAACAATGAGGACACGCTGCACAGGAAAGCAAAGTTCCTTCATCAATCATACCGACCATGAAAATCAAGGGAGGTTAAGTTACACAATGATAATTCACTCACCTGGCAGCGTCGACCAAAGCAGTCCTGATGACCTTCAATGGATCAATGATTCCAGCTTTCACCATGTCTACGTACTCACCTGCAACCCGAATCCCACAAGATAAATAAACAGCTCCGTTGGGCATCCATTACCAGTAAGCTATAATCAACCTGTGCCAAGAAAGAGAGTATGCTTACCTTTGGCGGCATCGTATCCGAGGTCTGGGTTATCCTGCTCCAACAGCTTTCCGACGACAACGGCCCCCTCTACACCAGCATTGGAGGCGATTGTGTGAACAGGTGTCTGGCAATGGACACAGGTTACGTTTACGTAAAACGGGACAGAATTGGGAGACAGACATCCAAATGAAAAAGAACAAATTAAAATAGTTTTCTTTGGGTGAGGCCAATCTCTTGCATAGTCCCCAGTAATAATGTTACCTTCAGAGCATTCTGGATGATCTGAACACCAATCTTCTGATCAAAGTTGGCTGTTTGCAATTTGTCCAATTCTTTCGAAGCGTAGAGAAGAGCCGCACCTCCACCTGAATGTACTCTGGTCAGGAATCTGCACCAAATAAATTCTGAACAGTTCCTATGGAATGGTTAAGAGTAAAAACTGAAACCTGGCACAATGCCCTCTTCAACTGCGGCCTTAGTGGCATTCAAGGCATCCGTTACTCGATCTTTCTTTTCACCAACTTCAGCTTCACTTGCTCCACCAATCTACATAAGTGCAGAAAAAACAACACGATAGAGACTGCATATCACCCAAAAAGGGGAATAGCCCATAATAAATTGTCTGGCTGGATAAAAGGAGTAGAAAGGCAGAAAATATGGCAGACCTTTAAGACGGCCACACCACCCGACAGTTTGGCTAGCCTCTCTTGCAACTTCTCTTTGTCATAGTCCGAGGTGCTTGACTTGATTGCGGACCTTATCTTTATCAAAGAGATTCAAAGTAAAATTAAAAATGGAGGGGAGAAAAGGGAAAAATGAGCACATACACACAAAATAGATTATCCAACCAAGCATGTGATTAATCGATGCAAAAATGAAAGCTCCTAAAAGCCCAACCTGCTCGCAGCGTTCCTCAATTCCTTTCTTGTCACCAGCGCCATCAAGAACAATTGTGTCGTCCTTAGACACAGTAATCTAAAAAAGAGGTGAAAACAATCATGTGATTACTTTAACCATCTGACTGGGAATTACTGGCATAAAATTGACACACAGCATCAGTTATGAATGGTAGACTTCTCACCTTCTTGCACGAGCCAAGCATTTCAAGATCCACCTTTTCAAGATTCATTCCTAACTCCTCGGTAATTACCTGCAAGCATGCCAAGCAAGTTAAGGCTCACTGAAGTAACATACAAGGACAGAACATACCACAGCTAGAAACTCACTTCACCACCCGTTAGGACAGCAAGATCCTGCAGACCAGCCTTCCTATTCTCACCAAAACCCGGAGCCTTGATAGCACAGACCTACAGATAAAAGAAGGAGATGAAGGAACCTCCTATTATCCAAATTAATGAGGAATGACAATTATCCTAAGTACAAACCTTTATTCCAGCACGGAGTTTATTAAGAATAAGGGTTGCCAAAGCATCGCTCTCCACGTCTTCAGCAACAATCAGCAAGGGTCTTTGTTTCTACAAAATGCATGCCACTGTCGGTAATTGTAACACTCACAAGCTAAAGAGCGCATCTTGCTGAGGCATGACAAGAGTACCTTCAATGCCAACTCCAACACTTTGACAACAGCGTTGATGCTGGAGATTTTCTTCTCGTGTATTAGTATGAGAGGGTCATCCAACTCCTGCAGAGATAAATCATCATTAGAGCCACCAACTTAATATTAAGTGATATACTGGAATGTAATATAGCTCCACTTTAAGTAAAGTGAGATCCTTACACATTTTTGGTTCTTAGGGTTGGTGATGAAGTACGGAGATATGTAGCCTCTGTCCAACTTCATTCCCTCCACGACTTCCAATTCATTAAACAATGTCTTTCCATCCTGACAAAGTCAAAACAGTCGTCTGTTTAATGTCACACAGGCAGTCTCGATGAACAAATAGCTCATCTTTGAAACTAAAAACAAAACCCCAAAACTTGCAGAAACAATGCCCTGAGTACTTACAGCTATCGTGATCACACCTTCTTTTCCAACTTTCTCCATAGCCTTAGCGATTAGCTCGCCAATTTCTCTCTCCCCATTGGCAGAGATTGTGCCAACCTATTAGATAACAGTCAATTACAATGACATATACAAAAATAAGCAATTTAGCATCACATACATATCAGACAGGGTGACGACAAGGTCACATACCTGCGCGATTTCCTCCGAAGTGCTGATCATCCGTGCTCTGCTTTTCAAGTTCGTGACAACTGTATCAACTGCCAGGGTAATGCCACGTCTTAGGTCCATGGCATTCATTCCCGCAGCGACTGACTTGCATCCTTCGCTGAATATTGCCTTGGTGAGCACTGTGGCGCAAGTTGTACCTGAAACGGGTAAAATATTAATAAGTGCGATCAAGAGCTGTGAGAAAGCATGAGTGCCATCAGAAAGAAACAAGAGGAGAGCGGAGAGGAGGAAGGGGTGCATTACCATCCCCGGCCACATCGTTGGTCGCATTCGCCACCTGCTTCACAAGGCTGGCACCGATGTTCTTCACCCTGTCCTTGAACTCCACGCTTTTAGCGACAGTGACGCCGTCCTTTGTAACCTTGGGAGCCCCAAAGCTTTGCTCGATCACCACATTGCGACCCTACATGGAGAAGCAAACAAAGACAAAATACATAAACAGGCCGTGACACAAAACTGCCCGAACAATGACCACACCCTCTATGATCCTCACCTTGGGGCCCATGGTGACTTTGACTGCATCGGCGAGATCCTCGATCCCCTTAAGCATCAAAGAGCGTGCCTCGACTCCGAACTTGATGTCTTTGGCAGCATAATTCCTAGTCCAGCTAGTCCTTCCTCCAATCTAAAACAATACGAAAACAAGAATAGAAGAACACGTAAGAATCGGAGAACAACAACAACAAGCAAATACCAGAAGAATGAAAACAAGGGAAGATCACAGACCAGCTGCTGTTTCTCGACGACACTCCTGGCGATCCTTGACAGACAGAAGCAAGAAACATTTAGACCAGAGGCAGAAGGACACGGAGGAGCAGTAAGAGGAGATGTAGTACCTGGATTTAGAGGAGAGGCTAGAAGCGAATCGATACATGACGACGAGACGACGGGTTGCAGCTGCCAATCTCTCTCTCCCCCCTCTCTCTCTCTAGGGAGTGTGGCTGGGGGGCGTGATGGGCTGGAGAATATAGAGAGGCGGAGGAAGGCTCTAGAAACCGGTGGACAATGTCAGGGTTTATGCACATTAGGGTTTTAGGTTTCATTAGAGGGGCCCGATCCATTTATAAAATTTTTAATATGTAAAATGACTTTTAACTCGTTATTATCTTATATAGTTTTTTTCATATCAATTAGGTATGATTTTTGTCTCAGTTAATTAAATCATTTATTTAATTCACTTCAATTGCAAAACACATCCAAAACACTTTTATATAAATACGAAATACTGTTTCTTAACGAATTTTTTAAGAATAATGTGTGTTAAGAAAACTTAATAAATGAAAATTTTATTGATCCAAAATGTGATGATAAATCATACCATACAGAAATTAAAAAAAAAAAAACAAAAAAGTGTGTGTGGTAATAGAAAATTTAATCGTCTGGACAGAGGAGTCCCTGCTGCGACTAAATTTAGTACATCAAAGCCATGGTGACGATGGACAGTACTGCAACCGTCAGCCCTGTGATCCCCAACGACGAGGCCGAACTCGCCGGAGGAGGAGGAGGAGGAGAGGGAGTGCTTGGGGTTCCTGTTGGGGTGGTGGGAGATGAGGGCGGTGGGGGAGGAGTGGCCGATGATGAGGGCGGGGTGGCACCAGGAGATGAGGGCGGTGTGGCTCCGGGGGTTGATGATGGAGGGGTGGCGGAAGTGGATGTCCTGATGACGTTGATGGCGAGCTTTTGGCCCAACGAGCAGTGGCCAGAGAAGGTGCAGGTGTAGTAGTGCTCCCCAGGGGTCGCGAGCACGATCCTCACGGGGGGATTCGTGGAGAGGGAGATGGTGGTGTTGGTGTTGCAGGAGTTGAACGCGGCCTTGCTCACCTCCGCGACGTCGTGAGTCCTGTTGACGAAGTTGAACACTGCAGGGGAATCCCGGACGAACAAATCACGTCAGCGGTCAAAACTTTCAGAGGTCGAACTTAGCTTGGGAAACAACTCTCAATCTCACTCACCCAAGGTGTCTCCGACCATGAAGGTCTTGTTAGCGGCCCACAGCTGATACGGCGTCGCTCCTCCCCCGAGCACGTTCCACCCAGCAGCATCACCAACTGTGTAAGTCACCGGGGATCTTGTCGGGGCGTCGCTGGGCGCCTCGGCAATCGAGGGGCTGGGTGCAGGGACCAGAACAGGGGAGGGGGACGTTGCGGTGATGTTGATGGCGAGCTTCTGGCCGAGCGAGCAGTGGCGCTGGAAGGTGCAGATGAAGTAGCGGGACCCGGCGCTGTCCAAGGTGTAGTTGGCAGGGCTCGTGGTCATGATGGTGTTGTTAGAGTTGGTGGCGTTGCAGCTATCGAACTCGGGCTTGCTCACTTCGACCACATCATGGCTCCCGTTCGTAAAGTTAAACACTGCAGCCGCAACCAAGAAAGGTCACAATTTCATCCTCAGCGAAACAAACATCCACTCAAAAGTAGCAGATTCTCAAAGCAAGTGTTTTACCGAGAACATCCCCGACGACAAAGGTCTGGTTAGCAGCCCAGGTTGAGTAAGCAATCGGACCGCCAGGAGGGACGATCCACCCGAGGGAACCGCCAACGACATGCACAGTCCCCTGAGCGTTCACCGATCCCTGCAGCAAGCCCGCCACCGCAACCAAGAGTGAGACCTTAACCACCCAACCCATTCTTCCCTCCATCCTTCGCTTCAGCAATCAGCGTTCTAACAGTTCAGGTCGCCCCTGGGGAAAGCTCGAAGTCGGTCTTCCGAACGATCACCGTGCTTTGTCGATACGTTCGATCTTCGGGCACGTCCCTTATATATAGAAGAAATGGATGATGTGTTATTAGGTAGGACGGATCTTGAGGACGCGGTCGACGGGCGCCACATGGCGATGTTGGGGTTGGACTTTTTAGACCCCTTCCCATCCCTCCCGGTCGTTATGGTTCCAGAAAGTCGGGCAGCACCCACCGCGTCTACGACGAAGAAACCTCTTACCAAACCTTAAACGACTTTTATGGCATCATGTTTTCCAACCTTTTGGATGGACACGAATACAAAATGTGTGTCTCCCTATGTGAACATGTCATTTGCATTAAATTTTGTCGTCCTAAATCGCGTTTGGAGGCCCTTGTGTTCAAAAATTAGAACGAAATAAAAAAATTGATTTTATTTGGTCTTTTGTAGAACCTTCGAACTATTTCCTTTTACTGGGTCGTCTTCGTTCAAAGCGGCGGTGAATGTTTCCACATATGAGCGTTTTATAATATGAAAGAAGACATTATTATTTTTTTATTCGTGTCCGGTATTCTAAACTTTCCGTCCAGTAATTCGAACTCTGATAACTCTACAAAAGTGGAGTTATTTAGCCACTCATTTGAGCAGTAATGTGGTTAGTTCGTTGAGCTTTGACGTTGTTTTGAGATGTTTTTCATTGATTTTCATTGCGTGGTTGAATCTCTATATTTTTTCATTGTATTAGTTTAATAAGTTGAGGTTTCTTATGTGGAATGTCTATGAATGATGGGTGAATGTGGAAGTAATGAGCCAAAGGACGAATCAAGAAAGTAGATAACATAGAATTTCAAGAAGACTAGAGACGGACATATTCGTCTGACTAGAAGGATGCATCCGTGGGACGACTTGCTGGACTGACTACGGACGGATGTGCATCCATGCTCGATCTAATGTGATGACGAGATTTGACCAACCTTCCACTTTTGGAGATTGTCTTTCCACGTTAGAAGATCTTTTATTTCATTTTTAGGATATTTTGCTCTGTATTCTGATTTAAAATCTATGTAAAGGTACTTTATGTATTTTAGGGGAATATTTTACAACCCTAGGTTTAAATAGGTTTCTTTTGGTATTCAGAATTTCTTATTTTAATTTCTTTGATATCGTTTACTTTCAACTTGAATTGATTTTTCATTTCAGTTATGAACTAATTTACTTTTCTAGGACTACGGCGGAACCTCGTTCCTGTATAGCTCGTGATTCCTTTTTTCTTAATATAATTCGAATCATTATAATTGTTTATCCATTCCTGTTCTTAATGCGTGTTAATTGCGTGATCACCAGTTAGTATTGATCCGATAATCTAGCCAGACTCGAGAGGGTAGTCTAGGTTAGATCTCGAATTGGATAACATAGTAGTTTATGAGTGGAAAAATCGGACTAATTATGTGAAGGATAGGAATATACCAGAACACTTTATGTAATCAATTAGGATTAAAACGTAATGGGTCACCACTAGTTTCTTGCCTAGGAATAAAGTAAAGAATTTGATACATGGTAATACATTCCCGCATGTTAGGGAGAAATGCAAGGAGATAATCAAATCATAGATTAAAAACTAACGATTTGATAGCATTAGAAGGGGGAAGACTGACTGCATAGGATGCGTTTGGTCGTCTTTTTCTTTTAACAAATCTCAATTTTATTGTTTGCTTGACTTTGATTTATTGTTTAGAACGACGGTAGAAGGATTTTTATCGGTATAATTCTATGTGGGAATAATCCTAGCTCGCCCTTACTATTTGAGTTAGGTTGAAATATGATTTTATTTTTGTTACGTTTAACACGCATTAAACTCGATCTAACGTAATAAGGGGGTTCTATCCTAGATATCTCGTTAAACAAATGCAACCGGCTTAACACGTGAACCAATCTCATTTGCTCCGACCCCTTAGATTGTCAACATATTACACCTTCGGGATTGCATGTCATAGTCAACTTCCCAGTCTCATCCCAACAAATTCCAAGTTAAACTAAGATTAATTGATGTCATTTTGGGGACACTTGTTTTCCGTGTTACAATGTGATGATGTTGATTAACTAAGTCAACAATCATTTTATTTGATTATTACTTCCTCAAGAAAAGCAGACTGAGAAAATAATATCGACAAATACATGGAAGATTAATTTATCAGCGGAGATTTCTGAATGGACTAAGTCGGAGCCAAGGAATGTGTCAACGACGTAGACCTGGTCCGCCGTCCTTCGGATGTTAAAAATGCCTACGGCAAAAGATTGAGACCAACTGTGAAACATGACTGGAAAGTGACTACAGCCGAATGTCGAGTTTTGTATGGAAATACGGTTAGTTTTAAAAAAAATTTACGAAATACGGTCCCAATTTTGTAAAATACGGTTTTACCGTCGATAGGGCGCGTTTTGAAAACGCGTCCTCCGAATTACAAAGGGGACGCGTTTTCAAAACGCGCCCCTCGGCGTGCCATAGCAAGGGGCGGGTTTTGAAAACCCGCCCCTATGCGAGATGAAGTTGGCATGCGAATATGGCATGAGGGCGCGTTTTGAGACCGCGCCCTCATGCCAGGGGCGGGTTTTGAAAACCCGCCCCTCCTTACATTACACAAGGGGCGGGTTTCCAAAACCCGCCCCTCCTTACATTACACAAGGGGCGGGGTTCCAAAACCCGCCCATCCTTACATTACACAAGGGGCGGGTTTTGAAAACCCGCCCCTCCTTACATTACACAAGGGGCAGGTTTTCAAAACCCGCCCCTCCTTACATTACACAAGGGGCGGGTTTTCAAAACCCACCCCTTTCACACTTAGAGAAACAAAGCCAAGAAAGCCACGCACGGTATGCTGGGTCGGACGGGGGGCGGGTTTTCAAAACCCGCCCCTTTAGTAACTGAAGAAGGGGCGGGTTTTCAAAACGCGCCCCTTGTGTAACGTAAGGAGGGGCGGGTTTTGAAAACCCGCCCCTCGTCCGAACCTGAAAAACGAAAGTAAGGAATTTTGTTCGAAACCCTGTTTGAACAACATATGGCATACACATAGACCTCATTCAGTAGTTTGTAACCTGAAACCCAGTTCAGAATATGAAATGCAAAGTTTAGAATCTCATAATATCAATGGAAAGTTTACAGACATCAGTAAAGACCCCTACGTCTCGTCGATTTCCTCCTAACATAAGGCCTAACGACGGGATCTGAATGGATGTTCACCGAGGAATCATCAGGGTACAGTTGTGTAATTTGTGAAGGTCCTTCGCCTTGTTGTGAATGGTCGTACCTGAAAAACTTATGTTAGTGAAGTTACGAGAGTTTAAATCAATCGAGTATGAGAAGACTTACCCGAATTCTCTCGCTCCTTTAATCGGAGCTACCGGAGTGGAACTGGATCCAGGCTCGAAGTACGGTGTTGTGTAATCAGCCTGAATGTGGTCAATCTGAGAGATGAGCATCCCTTCTGGTACTTCACGGCCCTCCTCGTCAAATAGAGGGTCCTCGTACGTCCGTGGCACGTCGTGATCCTCGTGATCTTCCTCCATGTGATCTTCTTCTGCCGGATGATCTTCGTCTTCGTCCACGTTCTGTCCACCTGCTGCTGGCATGAACTCGAATGCCGGTTGATCTTCTATTCCGCCGGTACGACCGTACAGACGTACCGGTGTATATTCTCGCATCATCTGCAAGGACTCCTCGGCAAGAGAAACGAGCTCAGGCTGGTCCGATCGAAGCTTGATCCTACGGAAGTTCTTCATCTACATAATATAACATTATATATGTTAAAATTGACAACTGAATGAAGAATGTAATGAAAGAACTCATAGATTACTTACCATTGTACCTAGCATGGCTCCTGTGTGCGATATGTACTTTCTGGTGTACTTCGCAAACCATTTGGAGTACCTGACTCCAGAATGAGAATCCCAGAACAGCGGCACGATGTACTGCATCCGATCTCCCCAGAGCTCCACAAACGATCGATGGATCTCTACCCAGTTGTTCATCGTCTTGCCACGCAAATCCATCCGATGGAGAGCCTTGCTGGTGTCGCAATCTGCGGGCACGATCTGGTGGTCGCCAAACTGACGAATCACTCTATCAGGGTAATGCCACTCGACGATGTAGAAGCAGATGAGGGGGACTCTGGCACGCCAAGAAGCCTCTCCCGATCGACAGTAATCAGGCAGCATAGCTATCAACTCCTCAGAATAAGGATGCCAAACAACCTGCATATAGAAATGTCAATACGTTAGGAAGGTTCGAATGACTAAAACGAAAGAGTCAAATGAAATGACGTTTACCTGATCGGGAGTCTGCCTATCAAAGGCCTCTCTGTAAGAGGACAGTACGTGCGTAGTGACCGTGCGTACATCCTTTGCAACGGCCCAACGATAGCTCAAAGGCATATCCGCTACAATTGGGGTCCGTAATCTGAGGGGCGCTACATGTGGGAATCTATCCCATGCCCAAATCTGTAGCAAAATCAGTGGACCATCTATTTGCGATGCCTTGTGTACACAAACTCCTGTACAGCCACGCAAGGCAAGCAGAACCCCAACTATACTGCCCGGCCCTCTCGAAGTCAGCTAGTAGAGGCAACCAGAAACAATGTACTAAACTATCTGACTTCGTAGTAAATAGCATCCCTCCTATCAACTGCAAGATGTAAGCCCTCGTATACATCTGTACTACCTCCTCGGGGGCATCTACAGGGATCTCAGCAAAGTTTGCAGCAAGCCAGCTAAGTCTAATACGGCCAGACCTAATGTTGTCACCCATAGGTCTCCGCCCCAATAACTCTAAACAGACTTCCTCATTAGAGACGGCTGTATCAGCTATCACGGCATCACCATCTATGGGCAAACCTAGCTGAACTGCCACATCCTGAAGGGTGATAGTGATCTCACCGTGCGGCATATGGAAAGTGTGCGTCTCCGGCCTCCAGCGTTCCGTCAACGCTGTGATGAGGGCCCAGTCCAAGGATATAAAAGGGAGCTTAGCTACTCCGTAGAATCCTGCCTGACGAAGGTACACATCCATCCTCGGATCACGGGCGACTCCCTTCAATGACTTCTCCACACGACGGCAAGTTAGAACGTTATTCTGTTAATAAAGCACGAATTAGTACTCACGGCACGAATACATGAAAAAAGTATAATAATTCAGAACTACACAAAACAGACGTACCATACTGTAGCCGGCTTCCCATACCGCCGTCGAGCGATGCTCTCCTTGAGCATTAAGGACGTCCGTCTTTTTTGGCCCTGGATGCATTTTCCTGAAATACAATATAACTTATGTTAATAACAAACACAAATAGGACAACTGTAAATAACAACAATATACACTTCTAACATTAAGAAATGACTTACAAACATTCCTATTAGGACAACTACGTCGGTTGTGACCCTCCTGTCTACATAACCCACAACTAGTTTTCCGAGATTTCTCCTTGATATCCATTTCATTACGTATACGTGATGACCTGGGGCGCCCTTTCGGTCTCACTCTTGTATGGTCGGGATTGACTCTCGGAAAAGGATATTCTGGCCAATCTTCTTTACAATCAAAAGAATGCCATTTCGCAGCATACACAGCCTTCTGGCACTCGAATGAGTAAAAACGACTGATGACAGTGGTATGATCTATATGCACGTGCGCGTAACATGCCAAAGCATGCGAACAAGGAATGCGATGGATTTGCCACTTCTTGCAGCTGCATTTCATCGTTTCAAGATATACATACTTCAGTCGATGTTTTCCTCTTGTTCTAACATCAAATCTACCCTCGCTGCGATCGAGAAGAACCACCTCGTACCGTTTGGCTTTCTCTATACATTTAAATAGACGATTTGTGCAAACACTTGTAAAACTTTCGCCAATTTTCAAAGCAGAATCCGCATCATCACGTCGAGCTATCCAATGTGACACGCAGTTATACCATATTTTCCTAACAAGCGCTGAAACAGGAAGATTTCTTGCGCCTCTGATAACGGCGTTGTAACTTTCGCTCAAATTCGTTGTCATCAGACCATATCTATGGTACCCATCCCGACTCAAACACCACTGCTCTTCATTCATCTCGGCGAAAAACTCGCCAGCTTCTGGCATTGATTCAAACAAACTTCGCATCACACTTTTATACTTCACAACCATAGATTTCCTGGCTGCGGCTATCAACTTCCTCTTACAAACAACATTCTTATACCTCGTATTGAAATTGCTCGCCACATGTCTAAGACAAAATCGCCAATGCGCAAACGGCGGGGCCCATCCCACGTCCGGATCATTCACAGCGGCTTGAATTCCAGCATGTCTGTCGGAAATCAAACAAACCCCTCCCGTTCTTTCACCAACGACATATCCCTTCAGACATCGCAGGAACCAACTCCATGAATCGTAGCTTTCCTCATCCACCAGTGCAAAAGCAAGCGGCACTATATGGTTCTCCCCATCCATAGAACATGCAATTAAGAGTTTATGCCTATATTTACCATATAGAAATGTGCCATCTATGCTAACAACTGGTCGACAATGATTGAATGCCTGAATACACTGTCCGAACGCCCAAAACAGTCGTTGAAACTGCAGTACTTCCACATCACCGAGATCATACGTTGCACCCCAATCAACAATTGTTCCGGGGTTGGCAATTCTAATTGCATTCATAAGATGAGGCAACTCATTGTAAGATGCATCCCATTCTCCGTATTCAAATTCAATCGCCTTCCTTTTTGCATCCCATACTCGTCTCCTACTTACTTCATATCCAAATCTCTCCTTGATTACACTCCTTAAGAACGACACTTTAACTTCAGGAGATTCTCTGACAAAAGTTCGGAAGTAGGGAACCATGAAGTTGCAGTCAAGGCGATCATGATCTTGGGAAAGAACTGCATTTAAACATGTATGCGGCTCACCCATAATAGTTATTTCAAACTCATCGTCACACGCACGCCGAATTGCGCGTAATCGCCACTTGCACCCAGATCCTAACTCAGAACAAAACACCGACCACGTCGTCTTATCTGACTCAACAATTTCGTAGTTATAATGATTCTTGATATGAAACATATTCACCGCATGAATGACATGATTCTTATGCTTGAACCGCATCCCTTTACGAAATTCAACCACAGCCTCCGGATCGTCCGTCACCGTAACATCCTCATCATCCTCCCAAATCACCTTTCCAGTATTGCCAATGTCTAGATAGAATGGTAGGGGTTTTTCCACCCGTTTCCTCCTAGAAGGACCTGCCTGATTAACCGCGTCCTCATTCTCCAAATCAACACCATTAAACATTTCATCATCAGTATCGGCGTCATCATCCGAATTCACTATTGAATCAACGATATGATTTTCATATCGCCGATATATATCTTCAACTATAACTCCTTCATCGCCGAGATCACGTTCTAATTGTTCAAACGGATCACCCTCTTCATAATTATCTTCGTTGTAGTTACCGCCATCATCATCATCCTCATTACCACCATCCTCCTCATTCCTCGCATTACCACCATATCCGCTACACCCTTCATTCACCGGATCCAATTGATGGAAATTTGTACTAACTTCAAAATTTTCCATTCTTTCTTGCACGACATTTAACCCGTCATCCACATTTGCTCCTACGGGTTGCATGTTACTACCACGCTTACTTCTAGAATTTGGGGGCCTCACTTCGTTGCAAGAATTTCCAAATATTGATATCACATAAACTTCTTGAATGCGGTCACTATTTGACATCGCAAATTCAAACAACAACCTCACATCCTCGTCATCTCCGATTGGTACTAGCACAAAATTAATTCCTGAAGGACCATACGAAGGAAATGGGTATCTATGACAAATTTCCAACCTACTTCCTTCGGTTAATCTCAGTGCATTGACAATTTTACTTTCGAATCTGACGTAATCAATATCCACATCTACCTTTATCCTTTTCACTGGTCCCCTACTATAGGCTACTCCTTGACTACCATGAACAACCTTCCCATTACCATATAACAATAAATTTATTTGCGACATTGAAACGTACGTAAGATAAAACTTACGTTGATTAGGGGTTTCTTCGAACTTAATAACCTGTAAACAATTAAATATCAAATCATTAATTATCCAATTATTCATTTTCCTAATCAATAATTAATAATTATACAATTTCATAATTACACAACATAACAATAATACCGGTCGTCAAAGGTCACGCGACGTAACTCGGGAGCGGACAATCGTCGGCGGTGACGAATTTTCGCCGGACCGGAAGAGTTGACCGGTCGGAGGCGGATCCGGTTTAGGGCGGCTGGAGGCAGCGGCGGGGGTCGGACGGACGGTTAACGGCGGCTGGAGGCAGCGGCGGGGGTCGGATGGCCGGTTTAGGGCGGCTGGAGGCAGCGGCGGGGGTCGGACGGCCGTCGGGCGGAGGAGGCAGCGGCGGCTAGGGTTAGGGGAGGGTGTAATCGGGGAGGGTGACCCCGATCGCGAGTTATTTACTCGCACGGGGGGCGGGTTAAAACCCGCCCCCTCCTTCACTTACACAAGGGGCGGGTTTTGAAAACTCACCCCTTCTTTACTTACACAAGGGGCGGGTTTTCAAAACCCGCCCCCCGTCCGACCCAGCATACCTGCGTGGCCGGCTTTGTTTGTCGAAGTGTGGAAGGGGCGGGTTTTCAAAACCCGCCCTTTTAGTAACTGAAGAAGGGGCGGGTTTTCAAAACTCGCCCCTTGTGTAATGTAAGGAGGGGCGGGTTTAAACCCGCCCCTTGCATGAGGGCGCGGTCTCAAAACGCGCCCTCATGCCATCTTCGCATGCCAACTTCATCTCGCATAGGGGCGGGTTTTGAAAACCCGCCCCTTGCTATGGCACGCCGAGGGGCGCGTTTTGAAAACGCGTCCCCTTTGTAATTCGGAGGACGCGTTTTCAAAACGCGCCCTATCGACGGTAAAACCGTATTTTACGAAACTGGGACCGTATTTCGCAAATTTTTTTTAAAACTAACCGTATTTCCGTACAAAACTCGCCGAATGTCATATGCTGTTGTGCCCGTGTCGTTATTCACCCGCGACTGATACCAGACCGGCATACGCGAATCTTCCTGGTGGACTATTCGCGTGTTTATCCTGTAGGTGGTTGCCCTCCAAACGAGAAGAGATCTCCGTTGAGCTGAACTCGCAGCTGCCAATGTGATGCAGAACCGATCAGGGATGGATGCACCACCGAAGATGGGGTTTTCCCATGTAGCTCACTAATACTAGAACCATCGAGGTTATGTCCTTCGCACGAATTACATGTCCTTCGATCGACCCGCGTCTGACTTCATTCTAGAAAATGGATGTATAGGACTTCATCTGTCTAGTGGATCCAATCCAACTCACCTTCAATCAAGGCTGCTCGTGCACATTAACAGTAAAAAGAGATGGCACTGAGAACATTCATTTGACAATCTGACCATTCTTATTACCCAACCAGGAGAAGTTTTATCAGATTCCTGTAAATGGTTGCACACATGCAGGTGTCACATGACTTTCACCAACGGGGTGATCCGAACTTATACCTCAAAGATCACATATCTTCATTCTGCTATCTATACTCCCACCAGCAGTACTAGTACTGCTGCTGCTGCCGCTACTCAATATGAAGGTTGGGCGCTCCCATGGATTCTGTTCGGGAAGCCTTCATGAAAAAACCCATTGCTTTAGATTTTGTCGATGTCCTCGTCCTCGAACTCAATGTAATCGTCGCCAGGGCCATCATCCTCCTCGTCCAGCCCGCCGGCGATACCCTCGTTGAGACGAGTGCTCTCGGGGAGCTCCCCGTAAGCTTTGAGGAGCCTGGCCTCATCCGGCATGTACTTGAGGATCACATCAGCCTTGTCGTCCTGGTAGTCACGTAAACCAACAAGGATGATGTCCCCTGCCGCAATCCACACCTTCTTGTGCATCTTCCCTCGGATGTGGCAAAGGCGCTTGGTGCCGTCAATGCACGTAGCCTCGCACCGGCCATTCCCCAGCATCCGGACCACCTGGGCGTACTCCTGGCCGTCCTCCTTGAAGACGAGCTCACGCTTCTCGTCGTCTGCCTCGTTCTTTCCTCTCTTCCGGTTCTTCCCTCCCTTTCCCTTATTCTTCGGCATGATGGTTCTTCAGACAACTGCAGGACAATAAAAAAAAACAATAAAATCGCTCCACCGAGCAACACAACACCACGACAGATAAACGAGATGGATGCTAACAGTCTCTTTGCTTTTGCTTCCGCCACACCTGTCGTTTCATACATAAGCACCGTTACCGACCTAGCGAATACCTAACGACGATTCACCGCTTCTCAATCGAGATCCATGGCATGGATTAAAGACAAAATTTCAAAAATCACAAACAAATCAGCAGAATAAACAATCACAAATCGGAATTCCGCCAATTACTCCAAAATTCATCTCCCTCCCCCGCTCAAACAATTTCCATCGGAATCCAACCAGCCCCCAGGGCGATCAGATCATTAACGAACAACAACAACAAGAACAACAACAAAAATCCGAAGGGAAGGAGGGTGAGGGGCGAGGGCAAATTCTCACCGAGATCAACCCAGAGATTCTTACCCTGGAGGAAATAGACGTGTGTGATTAACGTGGCGTGTGGGGTGGGCTGTGAGGAAGAGGCGGTGGGGATTTCGAAGGCTACTTTAACTTTTGCCCGTGAGGATCCGACGGCTTATTTTAACTTTTGCCGAGGGGATCCGACGGCTGGAGTTTCTACGCCGTGGCTTTCAAGCAATGCATCGGCCCTTTTTTCCCCACTATTTTACATCAAATTTAAATATTATATGATTATAAGTAAGAGGGCCAAAAATCCCCCTTCCCATGTTATTCATTATACTTTTAGTAACAAGAATAATAATGTTTAATCGTGAAAAACAAAAGGATATTGGGCCTAGATGGGCTTGGTTTAATGGACCAGGCCCAGCACCACGCCCATAATGGCAAGGGAGAAGCCCATGCCCAACTTTGCCCCGCCCTGGGCCGCGCTCTGGGGTACCGTCGAGCTAGGCCCGCCGGCGGTCGGGGACTGTGCCGAGGGAGACGGGTTGCTGGACGGCGGGCCTGCAATGGAGGAAGGACACGGGGCTTCGCCCGTGCCGGTGGACGTTACGTTGATCGCCAGCTTCTGGCCCAAGGCACAGTGTCGGGAGTAGCTGCTGGTGTAGAAATGCTCGCCCGCGGAGGCCAGGGTGATGACGGCTGGGCTGATGGTTTTGACGGAGATGGGGGCGCTTGTGTTGCACGAGTCGTACGAGTCCTTCGTCACCTCGACCACGTCCTGGGTTCCGTTCTCAAAGTTGAACACTGCAGGAGAACACATGGATGCAATTCCTCAATAGTTACAAAAAAAAAATATGCGCAGTTAACCTGTAGAGCTGTTCGTTATGTTTTTACCTAATTTGTCTCCGACGAGGAAGGTCTTGTCGTATGCCCAAGTCTTGTATGCGATCTCGCCACCGGGGGGCACGATCCATCCCAGGTCGTCCCCGACCACGTATGTATTCGAAACTCTAGAAGGAGGAACGGAGGAGGAAGGCGACGGGGACGATCCAGCCGCGGTAACATTGATTGCTAGCTTTTGGCCAAGGAAACAGTGCCTGTCCATGGTGCCGATGAAGTAATACTCGCCGGAGGTGCTCAACGTGTAATTATAGGGACCAGTTGTCTGTAGGAAGATCGGGTTGCTGGAGTTACAAGCGTCGAACGCCTCCTTCGTCACCCTCGCAAGATCTTGGTCCCCAGTCGTGAAGTTGAACTCTGAATTCGGCACAACAAAAAGCCAACAAAGAGATGTTAGCGAAACAATCGAGGCAGGAAAAACCAGAGCCCATGTTTCAACCGCCAATTCTCACCAAGGACGTCCCCGACTTCGAAGGAGTGCATAGCGGCCCACGTTTCGTAGGCGATAGGGCCACCGGGAGGAACAATCCACCCGAGGCTGTCTCCGACCACGTATGTGGCTGCCACGGAGGGCCTCAATAGAGCAGCCGCGGCCAATAGCATGGCTAGATGGATTCTCGTGCTGGCGACCATGACTTGCGCTTCTCTCGGAACTTCCTTGCTTAGGTAGGAAAAATAATGGAATAAGGAAGAAAGAATGAATATATTAATATCGATACCGGAACAGATTGTATGGTTATGTTTTTATAGTATGATGGGAATGTTTGGAGGTGTTTGTGACAAGATGTCAACTAAAATACATGAACGTGGAATTGGTAAAAGGCTACATTTAATTCGAATTTAGAAGCTTCCCATTTTGAAAATTTTGGGTAAAGGGAGGAAGGTGGGGATTTGAATAAGGTGGTTGCATGTTTCTTTTGACACGTCCCTATTGGCAACACCGTTGATGTTAAAAGTTTCGCTTTAAAATAAAATTGATCCGAAAAATATTTTTTAAAATAAATAGATAATTTCAAAATTAATAAAATAATATTAAAAAATTCGAAACAAAAGACTTTTCTCCAAACTAGCCACTTAAGTATATTGACTTTATAAAAGCAAGTCACCTGTTAAGAAAGTCTGGTTTATAAAATATTTTCAAACTATTTATCCTATTTTTAGAAAATATTAAATAATAATAATTTTATTAAATCTCGAGGATAATTTCTCCAAAAAAAAAAGAGTTCAACGTGAATTTTCATGAAATTGAGGCAGAAAGTCCTGAGGTGGAATTGTCAACATAAAAAGTGCTGAACTATATCATAAACATAGGGAACCGGTGATGCAGTGGAGTTTCCAGAAATTTTTTGACAAAATATTTGCTTTGTCATTTTTTATTTGCTGAAGCGTCAATTTCTTGCCGCAACGAATTTCTCCCGTTCAGAAAACCAGCACCACCGTAAAAATTTCATGCAAATTACATTAACATAAATATGCTTTTACCAGATGAACATATACGAATTACCTTTTGGATCGTCCCTTAGTAGGGAAGGCAGATCCTAGACCATCAAAACCATCGGTTATCCACACTTGCTGCGTGTCCCGTACAAGTTTCATCCACTTCTCCATGTACACAAGAAGAAGATGCTCATATGATCGACATCATTGACGCTGTATATTTTCAAACAAGTGAAAACCGCGTGCACTCAACAGCAGGCCATAACAATAACACCTTCCGCATCTAGCTGTTGGCTGGACGTCCTCGAGTCGTCCGCCTTGTTTCCTCTCTGTTTATATTTCACGGGTCTTAAGCTCATTCCAAGTACAGATTATATTTCAGAAGAGAACCTTGGAACTGCAGTTTTTACCCAGTAGCTCACGAACAGATAAACCCAGGGAATGCAATTCAGGTTGGGAATCATATGCGAAGGTTCAGGCATCATAGTTTTTCAGCATGCAACCGAGAAATATTTTTCCAAATCATTCCTGGAAAGATGTTTTCAACAAAAATAGGGAACCCCGAGAGTAAAAAGAATTGTCAGTCATGTCCCATACCCTTTTTAGGAAGATTCCACAATTGCAGGTGTTCTTGAAACCTTGGTTGATCTGGAATATAAGTTGAAACAGAATGGGAGACCTGTTGGATTGGGAAATCTTCCTTCAACTTAGTATATAACCAGGTTGATGCTTCATCTCCGAATAATCCACCGTAGGTACATCTGGTATAATGATAACGATCCAAGGTTTATGTATGTTCAAGAACAAGACAGTCGTGATTTAATCTATAACGCAAACCATCATCAAGTTCGTAAACAAACATGAGCAGCAATGAATATGCTGTACCCACATAGATTGCTAAGAGAGAATTGATAAGCAGATTTCAGGAAGAAGTTTTAGCACCTCCAATCAGCTGATAAAACATGAGAGATAAGATCGCCATGTCGTTAAGGACAACAAAGACGCTTCACCAGTAATCTCCGCAAGAGCAGACCCCATCCTCAAAATGATGAAATCTATTTGTGTCTCTTACAATGATCCGTCTCTCCATAATTAGTGAAATGAGCTTTGTGAAGTTGTGACAATCACCACAAATGCGGAGGTTCTTAAATATATGCAGAGGAGTTCCATGAGGCGTACTAATTATGCCAAATGCAATCGCCAATCTTTCACTATGACTAGTGAGAATGTATTCCTTTTCGTCATTTTCCACATCCTGTAGAACAAATCTAAAATCAGGAATGTAACCCATAGCCTTGGACCTTTCTGTCAGAACACCCAGCTGCTCATATATTTCAGTGCATCTCGGATGCGTCTGGTTTCCGGTATAGAAGACATCTACCTTATTATTTACTTCGATTGAACTCCAACCTGGAGTTTTCCTCAGGCCTATGTTTCTCGTAAATGATCTAACCCCATCCACTACCTCCCATTTTCCAGCACTAGCATAAATATTTGACAAAAGAACATAATACCCGACATTATCTGAATCGACCTCAAACAAGCGTTCCGAAGCAAATGCACCTAGTTCTGCATTTCCATGTACTCTGCATGCACCAAGAAGAGCACCCCAGACAGAAGCATCAGGATGAATAGGCATATCCTTTATGAACTGATAAGCCTCCTCGAGATGTCCTGCCCTACCAAGCAGATCAACCATGCATCCATAATGCTTTAAACCGGGTTTAAGTCCACATTTCTCCTTCATCATCTGAAAGTACAGCTTTCCCTTATCAAGCAGTCCAGCATGGCTACAGGCGGACAACAAAGAAACAAAGGTTATATAGTCCGGCTGAACCCCAGCATCCAACATTTCTTCAAATAGTTCTACACATTGGTTAGCATGACCATGAATTCCATGGCAAGATATCATGGCATTCCATGGAACAGTTGAAGTTCTTGAAATCTTGTAGAACAATGACATGGCATAGTCTAGTCTGCCGCATTTTCCGTACATATCAACGACACACGTACCCACAAAAACGTCGGCAAAGAGGCCATTCTTTGTTACTAGACCATGAAATCTCATCCCTTCTTTCAAAGCTCCCAACACTGCACAAGCCGGTAGAACATTTACCCAGGTTCCATGATTTGGAGAAACATATTCACACTTCTCCATCAGCCAATATGCTTCCAATGCTTCACTCGCAAGGCCGTTTTGAGTGTAGCCTGTTATCAAAGTGTTCCATGAAATCACATCTTTGGCAGGAAGGCAATCAAACACCTTTTTTGCATCATTTAAGTTGCCCAATTTGGCATACATGTCCATAACCGCATTTCCAATGACAATCCCATCAGAAAGCCAATTCCTTCGTGTGCAATAGCAGTGAAGTACCAAGGCACTTTGAGAATCATTAACTTGAGCGACAGCTGAAGCTAGGCTTACCATGGTCAACAAATCGGGCTTCTCTCCAACAGACAGCATCCTTCTAAACAGCCAACATGCTGTAATAGGATCGTTATTCTGTTCGCAAGCAGCAATCATTGAGTTCCATGAAACAACATCCTTTGTAATCATGCAATCAAAGATATATTGCCCATCTGCCAAGTGACCCAACTTTGCATACATGTTGATCAAAGCATTATTTACAAACAAATCAAATTCCAAACCATGCTTAATTATGTGCACATGAATCATCAGCCCACTTAGAACATCATTCAATTGAGCAACCATGGGGAGTACACTGCAAATTGTGACGGAATCCATCTTCAGTCCCTCTGATTTGATAGAATAGAGAATATCCAAAGCTTCGTAAGCATTTTCATTTTGACAATACCCGGATAGCATTGCATTCCAAGATCCCATATCCCTCAATGGCATGCAATCGAAAATGTCACGAGCAATGTCTAATAAACCATTGCGAGAATACAAGTGCACCAGAGAAGCTGATACAAATACATCAACTTCGTATCCTAGCTTCAAAACCATGCAGTGTAGCTTTTTACCATCTGACAAACTTCTACATGCTTTCAGTAAAGGAGGAAAAGTGTAAAAATCTGGTCGAACATCAGAGCTCAACAAAAACTGACGATAACACTCCAAAGCTTCATTGTAAGAGCCACGACGAACATAAGCAGCCAACATTGAATTCCATAAGTAAGCATCCTTCTTTTGTATCTGATTAAAAGTGATGCGTGCTGATGAGATGTCACCCAGGAAAGCATAACGATTCACCAGTCTGGTGATAATAGCATTCTTATTAGAGTTTCCTGATACTACACAAAGAGCATGTTCAGATTTGACACCATCCAACTTTGTCAATGACCGAACTGGAACCTCAAAATTCAGTAGAGTTTCTTCCTCTCTCGTATCCAAGTTTATTCGCAAAGCATGGGTTGAAAGTACAACACAGGAGTATCCAGGCTTTGGGAGAAACTTGGATGAATATGTGGGCCTGAAAGCACATGATACAATAGATTGTTGAAAGAAAGAATACTGTCAAATTAACTGAAAGCAGGAAACTGCTCAATAACGAAGTAAAAGAAGTCCGACGATGGGCTTGCATGGATTTTGATTGCTACAAAATAAATGCAAACTCACATACATATTCCTGTGAAGCCACTCAGGAAGCGATGGTGAAGATGGATAATTCAAACAGAAGTAAAGTTTAAGCCAACAAAATTGTCACCTCAAGCGAAAAGGGAATGCCCACATATCATATCACTGATTCCTGCCCTTATTCAAGAGGGTAACCAATTAACTAGAGATCCGTTCTCTCTAAAGTCCATCCAAGAATAATGCAGTTATAATGAGTCAACATTATTCCTGAGGAAAAAAAGAAATCATTGTGTTTTCGTGAGGGTCGTATAAAATGAAAATTACTAAAATATCAAGCTAAACCAATAAAAAATAAAATAGCAAAAAGAAGACGCACCAAAACACAAAGGCAAGTTGTAAACTTTGTAAAATCAAAGGTAACATTCAGCGGAAATCAACGATTAATTCATGGTATGTCACAACTGATCCTGAAGCTTTCGCCCGTGACACTTGGGTGTAGTGCTGGGGTCTTGCTTTTCTTACTACTGAGTTCTCAGCCCGGGAGTGGTCCTCCCCTTCCCGCTGATTAAGGTTGTGATTAAAATCATATGAGGCGAACGGCCTGTTTCCTAAATAGTCTTATATTCAGGGTAGAAGGCATTCTCAAACGCACAACGGCTTCCTTCACTCAGCCAAGAATCTACCTGCACAATACCTGCAAGTGGCTGGGGATTAGACACCCGCACAAGTGCATTACCCCATCACTAGGGTGAAGTGATCAGCAAGTTCCAAATGTTTGAAAATACCAAAGCCCCGGCCATCACAAACGCGGGAAACAAAACACACACTTACAAAAGAGCAGGAAAGACAACAAGCGCCTAAGGGCAGTTCGTTGGCGCAATTCGTCGAACAGCTGGTGTCACGGCGCCAAAGGCACGGTGATTCATCAGATTGCTACGCAAGAAATCCATAACCACTCACTCTAATGCCAACGACGAAATGAACATACCTCAGATTTCCCAGAACAAACGAAGCCTCTTCCAACCCGCATCCCAGCCCAGATATATATGATACATCCGCCGTATCTATGCTTTCAATTTCTACAAATATTTTTTAGTCTCAATTTTAAGGTGCCGAATTGATTGATTTTGATCGGCTATCCTATTATCTTACTTTTAAATATTTTAAATACTTTTTAATAAACATTAAAAAATTGATTTTAATATTTAGAGAAAATCTAAGGCTGTGTTTTAGTGTTTAATGTTTAGGTTTACGCGGGGTTTGTTTACCTAAAGAAAAGAATAGAAAAGAAAAGCTTGGGGAAAACTTCTGTATTTCAAGAGAAAATGGATGTATTGGGAATTGAGTTTTCTAACCCTTTCCATTCTGTTCCGTGGTTTTTTAACAAAAACAAACACGTCGTTTTTTAGTTTTGTTCCATAATAAGGTTGGAAAAGAAATTCGCCGGCATAGGGTAGTAAGTTTGAAATTTCGCTAATTAATATGGCGAAGTCGGCCTTATAAAAATCGACTTCATGTGAATGATACTCCCGGCATGAAGTCGGCCTTTGTAATGCCGACTTCATGAAGACTTAGAAAAAAAACTAAGTTCCACTGAAGTTGGCCTTACAAAAGCCGACTTCAGCTAACTTAAAAAAAAATTAATTTCGATGAAGTTGGCCTTTTCACGCCCCAAAGAAGTCAGCCTTACATCAGAGAGCTGGTCTCCGAGCGTGAAGGAAGTCGACATTTCAAAGGCCGACTTCTTTGTTGTAAAAAATAAAAAATTAAATTAAATTCCGATACCAACCTGTATGAATTCATAACGTAGTAATCTAATCTTTCTACACAGAACTCAGTAATCGAACTAGTGTTTCTCAAAAGTTAACATCACAAAATAGAGTACGATAATCGTTAGTGATACAAATTACTCCATTTAACGTCATCGCCTGCTTTTGCGCGAGTAGAAGAGCCCAAACCTTAGTGAGGTCATTTGCGTGAGCTGAGAAATTTGAGAGTTATCCGCATCACCTAGGGGTGGCCTATGGTTCCTGGTCTTCCTTGGAGCCACGGGAGTAGATGACGTAGAGGCATATGCGAATGGAGTCCAAAAGTCATCCAGGGGAGTCAGATTAATAACAAAAGACGGGTACATCTTATCCTTCTGCGGCTGCATAATAAACTGATTAACGTCAGACATTACTCGATCCTCTTCCTCCTCATGCTCCTCCTGTTCTTCCTCATGTTTCTCCTCCTGTTCATGCTCCTCCTATTCCTCCTCCTCATATTCCTCATCTACCTCTTCTGCCGCTTCATGACGTCCATATAAACGCATAGGGGTGAATTCTCTCAAGAAGTCATTGCTCTCTCTCGAAATATCTGCTATGCATTGTAGTTCTGAGGGGTCATCTCTTTTGGCGCGAAGTCTTATGTCAGCCATTTGTTGCGTCTGTACAAAATTAAGTTTAGATAAAACTTAAAGTTGTAATTCATGAAGAAATTAGTTTAAATACTCACCACTAAGCCCAACATGATGCCGGTATGCGATAAGAATGGCCGAGAGTAGTTCAGGTACCATCCTTGATAGTCCGAAGTATCATTCCAGTGTAGAAGGACGACGTGATGATGTCTATTCGTCCACAAGGCAATGAAGTGGCTATGGATGTGTGCCCAATTATCCATCTGCTTTCCTCACATGTCAATTCGGTGAAGTTTTTTATCAGTATCAGCATTTTGAGGCACCAACTGTACTTTCCCAAATTGACGAATGGCTCTATCAGGGAAGTGTCATTCGACAATGGTGAAGCAGATGAGAGGAACACGAGCTCGCCAACGACCCTGACCATCCAAGCAATACTGGGGCAATCTAGTAAGGATGCCCTCTGTGTATGGATGCCAAAGGACCTGAGAAAAGACACGTTAAAATATATAAAAAATATGGACAATGAAGTTAATGAAATTATAGATACCTGCTCGGGGCTTTGTCTATCCAAAGCCTATCTGATAACCGATAGCACATGCGTGGCGATGGTTTTTGTATCAAGAGCTGCACCCCATCTAGCTGCTAAAGGCATCCCCTGAACTTGCCTACTCCGACGTCTAATGGGAGACGAATGTGGAAACCTATCCCACGCCCATGTCTGATGCAATACTAGGCAACCTGCTACCTGAGATGTATTTTTCTAGGAGGCTCTATGTCTATACAGTCACGCCAAGCATGACGATCCCCAACTATAACTACCAGCCCATCCTCTAACAACGACAACCACATTAGATGCACTAAATTATCGGACTTATATGGGAAAATCATAGCACCTATCAGCTGCAATATGTATGCCCGAGTATGCATACGTACTAGTACCTCCGGTGCTTCTGGATGCAGCACATCGAAACGTGAAGATAACCAACTCATCTTCACCCTTCCCGCCTTCATAGCACCACGTGGTGGAGCTTTTCCCAGTAAATGCTCGCAAACTGTATGAAAGTCCATGCTAGTGTACCTAACAACTGCATCTCCCTCGACTGGCAGTCCTAACTGTATCACGACAACGTAATTGTCGTTTCCCTATTTGGCATGTGAAAAGTATGTGTCTCGATCTCTCAACTAACGCTGTAATCAAAGCGTGATCTAACTGGATAAATGGCAGTTTCGTAATGCCATAAAAGTCAGCTTGCTGGAGGTAAGCATCCATACGGGGATCTCTCGGAATCTTTTTAACGCTGTTTTCATGATGGCGACCTCAAAAACTATTCTGCAAAAATAAGACATTCAATTCAATAATGGTTGAACAAACAACATGAAATGACCAAGTGAACAATGTAATTTAACTTACGAGTTCATATCCAGACTCCCACGCTACGGAGAATGATGCGTGTCCTGAGAGTGCAGGACATCCCTCGACTGTAGTCCGGACTTCATTCTACAATTCAAATATTTAAGAATTAAAGAAATGAATACAACTCCAACATGAATATTCAAGATTCATAAATAAATAAAAGAACAACAAATTGAATTTGATCTTGTGTTGATTCTTACAATTCATTTATTTGGACAACTTCTTCGATTATGTCCTTCTCTTTTGCATAAACCACAAGTCAGCTTAGTTTTGCGTTCTCACACATCCATTTCATTATGGATGCGAGAGGATCGTGGTCTCCTTTTTGGTCGTGCCCTTTCAGGATTGGAACGACAGTTGGGAATGGATACTCATCCCAATCTTCTTTACAATCAAATGAAGCCCATGTAGACGAGTATATGGCCTGTTGATTAGCCCAACTGTAAATATTGTGAATAATAACGGACCCATCCACGTTCACCAAAGTGAAACAAGCAAGGGCGTGTGAACGATGGGTTTGCCATTTCTTGCATGAACACCTCTGGTGTCGAAGGAATACATTCTTTATCTTATAATTCCCTCTAGTTGTGATTACAACGTTCCTTCTCCGCGATCTATAAGGGTGACTTGGTGATTTCAAGCTTTCTTTATTCCCTTATTGAAATGGTCCATTGCAACTTTAGTGATTTTTTCTCCTCTGCCTATAGCCGCGTCAGCCTCATCTCTTCTATTGTTCCAATAAGCGACACAATTGTAGAACGTCTTCCTCACTAAAGAAGAGACCGGAAGCGATCGTGCACCCCTCAGAACAGCATTATAGCTCTCGCTTAAATTGGTCGTCATTATTCCCCAACGGTAGCTCCCATCGAAACTTAGAGTCCACTGGCATCATGCATTTCCTTGCATCAATAGCTAGTCTTTTTTTGCCATGGAGGTTCTTGTATCTCCTGTTGAAGTTGCTAGCTACATGACGTATACAGAACCTCCACTGTGCAAAAGGCGGCATCCAACCTACCTCGACATCGTTTACGCTGCTAGAATACCAGAATGCCTATCAGAAATCAAACATACGCCCTGACACTCATCGCCAACGACGTAACGTTTAAGGCATTTTAGAAACCATCTCCACGACTGATAACTTTCTTCATCGACGATAGCAAATGCAAGAGGTATAATATGATTACTGCCATCCAAACTACAAGCAATTAACAACTTATGCTTGTATTTACCGTACCGGAAAGTTCCGTCAATACTGACTACAGGGCGACAGTATCGAAAAGCTGTTACTGCTGGATCAAAACACCAGAATACCCTCTGAAAAACAAACTGAGAATCGTCAACCATGTATGAACCTCCCTAATCGTCAACCATGTACGTTCAACAAATGAGGCAACTCATTGCATGATTCATCCCAATCGCCATATATTTACGAAATCGCCTTTCTTTTGGCATCCCACACCCTTCTCCTAGGGACTTAATATCCAAATTTATCCTTAACGACATTGTGAAGGAATGCAACTTACACTTCTGGAGTTTCACTTACAAACCCCCTGAATAAGGGCTCCATGAAATTTGAATCCAATCGAACATGATCACGCGATAGAACTGGATTGATGCAATTATGAGGTTGTCCGACTATTGTCACCTCAAACTCGTCATCATATACTCTTTGTATCGCCCTTAATCTCCACTTACATCCCTTGTCGGATTCAGAGCAACATATATTCCACAATATCTTCGTGAATTCAACAACCTCATAATTGTAGTGCCTTAAAATATGAAAATTATTCACCGCATTTTTCAGTAGTTTCTTATTGCCGAACCTCATTCCCTTACAAAATTCATCAATAAGGTCAGTTGAATCAACAAGTGGATGGAAATCCCACTACTCAACTCTTTCATGTACATTTTTGAGATATTCATTACAAAATGGCAGGGCTTTCTCCTTTCGTGCAGTTCGTACACTAGACCCTTCACCTGATTCCACAACCATTATCAACTAATTGCCAACATTTTCATCATCTGAAATCCCATTTCCGGCTTCATGTCGTTGAACAACTCCTCATCCGTGTCGACGTCTATGTCAGAATTTATGATATCATCATGGATATTGCGTTCATCTTCCGCTGGAACATTAATATCTTCTCCAACCGGATAACACCTCTCGACCTCAGCCAACACAATCTCATTTCCAAGAACATTATCCATATGATGATCAACTTCCACCGGAATAGTTGAACATTGTCCGACCGGATAACACTGCTCTACTTCCGCCTCAACATTTTCAGTTTGCCGCCCAACGACCATAATGGGCTCTACCTCCATCATTCTAGTCTCACATATTGACATTTCATGTTGCACACCACGCGGCGACGTTACATCGAATATTGCAAAAACATATACTTGTTGTGTATGTCTTGGATTTGCAAGAGCAAACTTCATCAGCAATCTCACATCTTTGTCCATTTTAATAGGCACCAGAAAATACTTGACATTAACATTATTAATCTCCATAACCGGATACCTATGCGCAATCTCTAATGAAACTGTTGATTGCAACCTCATAGCCTCACATATAAAGCTTGCAAAACTATTGTAATTTACGAATTGGGGGACTTCTACTCTTGTTATTAGACCTTTATCATAACCAACACCGTCTGGTCCATTAACAATATTTCCATTTGAAAAGATCAATAGCTCAATCGACGACATTGGAACACGATACCTATTACAATTGAGCTACCAAATTAGATCATCACGTGTACTTTCACAATTGATCTAATAATATTTCAAAATTATAACAATATAGCTGAGCAATTAGATGTTACTTAGCTTAATTACATTTCACATAGGTTAATTACATTATACTTAGAGCAATTAAATGTTAATTTATTGAATCGAATCTAATTAAGCTTAATCACATTTTACTTATCTTAATTACATGTTAATAATTTATTAATTATATGTAAATTAGTAATAAATATTTCTAATTATATCGTAATAAGTATAATTTAGACTAATTAGTAATAAACCCTAAATATTGTCAACCCTAATTAACCAAAACCCTAACTAACAAAAACACTAATTGACCAAAACGTAAACGTTTACCTTACGGAAGCTGGACGTCGGGTCGAGAACGGGGTGACGGAGTCGAAAACGGGCTAGCCGGAGAAGGGGTGGCCGGGGACGGGAGTCGAGAACGGGTAGAGATCGGAGGAGTCGGGTCGAAATCGAGGTTGGGCTCGTTGGGAACGGGCTCACCGTGGTCGGAAACGCCGGCAGCCTCTGATTTGGGAGCGTCGGGGGCGTCGAGGATCGAGGGCGTCGGGGTTGGGGGACTTCGTGGCTATTTGTCCCCCGAACGATGCTTCTTTTTTTTTTAAACTCGAGGGAGTCGACCTTTGTAAGGCCGACTTCTTTCGCGCCTTTTTTCCTTAAGCCAGCACAAAACTGTCTGGCGTATGAGCGAAGTCGGCCTTTGTAAGACCGACTTCCTTAATGCTTCTATAAGGCCTACTTCTATTTAAAAAAAAAATTAACAAAGTCGGCCTTACAAAGGCCGACTTCATACGGGGAGTATCATCCACATTAAGTTGGCCTTTGTAAGGCCGACTTCGCCACATTAGTTGGCGAAAATCCAAACTTACTACTCTATTTGACGAATTTGTTTCCCAACTAACGTTATTATGGAACAAAGCTCCATCGTTTTAGAGTTCATATTTAATAATAATAGTTGATTTTTTTATGTATTTGTATTTTGGGATCATGTTTTAAATATTAATATGGTATCATAAACTATAACAAAGAATTTTACAAAAGTCGATTTAACCCTATAATTATAAATGTGAAATAATTTCTAACATCATATGCAAGATCTGGATGGTAAACCCTCTCAATTTCCAATAAAACGGATGGCAGAGTTTGGGAAAATATTTTCTGAAAGACGGACGTAGTTTTAAAATTTTTGAAATAATTTCTTGAAATCGAATTTTATAATTTTTAATTTTTAAAATCAAGTTTGATTTTCAATTTCATTCTTAAAACAAATCGAATTTTATAATTCCACTTTCTTGGTTATCGAGTCAAATTGAAAATCAAACTTTATAATATCGACTTCTTAATGAAAAAACTCATACTTATAAAGTTTGATTTCAGGTATTATTTTAAAAATTTTAAAACTATCTATCCTATTTTAAAAAATATTTTTTCGACTAATGTTATTTTGAAAAATATTGTACGAAAAGTCCGACTTTGATCACGAAGAAAGTCAGCCTCCACTTAGCCTGTTAAGCTATATATACTAGATCAGACTCTTTTATCTGTACAATGTGAAATTGGTTTTGCTATATGTAACCTTTCAACAATCTGCACCCTGTACAGTACACGCCTAAATCAGAAGATACTGCAAACGCATGGCCGCGCCGTCACTCGTGCAGTTGGCAGGTTTGCGTATTTGAAATGTCAATGTCTTGACAATCACGAATGAAAGGGAGTCACCTGCTTCGCAGGAATTTCCTCTTTCTTCTACCAAATTCAACTTCCTCTGAAATACTGGTAATAACAGAAGAACTTACTGCAGATCACATCGTCGCCCCAGTTGCCAGTGAATCCCTTATTCCGTTGCTGGAGCGACAACCTACAACGATCCAGTCCGGTCACATCCCAACCCAGCCCCGCCTGTTCAAATTGAACTGTCCATACCCGAAGCGATTCCATAAGATCAGTTCGTTGAAAATTTACGCCACTTATCGTATTTGCACATGTTTTCCAAACACGTCCGATAGCAATTTATGTAGAGATAATTCAACTTGGACAAGGATTCAAGGTCGAATCATTGTACACACAAACGTGATATATGACATGATCAGACATGGATACTAAACAAAATCAGGGCATTAATAACTATATCCGACCGTACGCAAGTTTCTGCAAAACTATGGACACGACGCATGAAGCCACAGCATGTGCGGTGCTCGTAGAGGATGCGGAGCTTCGTGGCGGCAGGGGCGGAGGCGGAGGCCCGTATGTTGTCCCTGAGGATGAGTCTACGGTGACTTGTACCTTCTGTCCCTGGCTGCAGTGGTATGTACATATAAAGTAGTACGATCCCGTCACGTTGAGAATGTAATCCACTGGCGAGGTCGTCATAATCGACAGTGGGGATCCCGTGTTGCAGTTGTTGTAGTCGGACTGCGTCACCCTCGCCACATCATGGTTTCCTGTCACGAAATTGAACACTGCAGACAAAGAAAAGGAACAGATTATAGTTACACGCTCCCACGAGGCAGTTCGTATATGCTCTCGTTACCTAGGACATCACCCACGTGGAAGGTGTGCCCGCTGGCCCAGGTAGTGTACGTGGAGACGCCATTAGAAGGGGTATTCCATCCAAAACTATCCCCGACTGTATAATTCGTCGCACTGATGCTACGGAAGACCATGCTCATGGTTGCTGTTAAAGCTGAAACGATGCAAAAGGCCTTATTTGCCATATCTAGAGTAGTTTCTGGTCTGGTGTGAGAATGAGAGCGTGAACCCAAGCGTGCTTATATGGAGGTGAGGATTTTCTCGGTTAGGTAGTTTGTATCGACTAGGATAGGCACCGTAATTGTAAGCAAGGCCGAGAATTGGCCGATTGTTGACTGTAAGAGCAGTTGGAATTGGTAGAATCATTATCTGGCAAACTAGAAAATATAAAACCATTAGTCTTCAGCCGACACATTCGCCGCCCTCACGCAGTTCCAACGTCTGCAAAACAATGCAACCACGCCTTAGATGTAGACTTTGTTACTGGAGAGGGAGGCGTATGCAATACATGATTCCATCACCGGGATGGTTCCAGATTCATAGCTTTTTCAGCACGCACATCATGTATATAATCAACTTAGATCATACGAGAGGAGCCTGCTTTTACGTCTCAAACTAGCGACCAAAAGGCCCGGACGACTTTGTTAGAGCACAGAGGCTCGTCCTTCTATGAAAAGACTAATTCATAAATAAAAAACTTCATCCGAAGACGGACGGATGGATTCTTTAAGCAACAACATCAGCAGCTCCTCCCCTGCTAACATACACATGTTTTACCTGCTTCTATGGTGATTCTCACCGCCATGATGTAATGCGTGATGCAGTCATGCGTTGACTAGTGTTCACAGGCATAATAAGGCCTTCATAGCAAAGGAGAGCCATTGAGAAAACAGATCACCATCACCATGAACTCATCGAGAGCACCATCATGTCATACATGATGCAGGCAATATACAACGATATTACTGTCCACAGTCTACTTTATCTCTAAAATAAGCCGTCACTAGTCCATCATACTAGTCCATCATAGAGTTAAGAAGCATTTTTAAAATCACTATACCAGGAGAACTGATACACGGCACGAAAAGAAAAACAATAAAAAGATAACGGGGTTCAACAACCTCTTATAATTAAGTATATCTCATAACGACCCAGATAGGTAATGGACCTCGACCACGACTCATGAAACCATTAAAAATCAGGAGATAAGATAAGGAACCCGACAAATGGCAATGGAGTATATACACATTATAAATCCATATACCATAATTCCACCTGCAGATCCAACTTCTAAAGTGCAAACAGAGATCTAACTAAAATATGCGATGGCCTGTCAAACCCAGTATCGAGATGCAAGTCATGGATCACTTTAAGCCACTGGGATTCTCGAAATATACAGTTGCGGAAAGCAGAATAACTCAGGCAACTTCAAACTGGAATAATATGGAAAAATGAACTACATCTTTATTCAATATCGAGTCTCCGAGCAGTAACTAACTACATTGGCCTCTATTGTTGAATGTCCAATTTAATTGACCTTCAAGATCTCAATAGTATAAGTGTAATGGAGGAAGCCGCTAACAACACAAATGCGTCTGAACCAAACAAGAGTCGAACTTGGAGATCCTGCAAAGAAGAAAATAACAAAATCAAAATAATTTCCAATTTTAATCAACATTGACACCCTGCATGACTTAACCTGATTGGGTTTGCAATTGTATTGAAGAACACACCAGTAATGGAAGCAAAGAAGCCAAATTTATAATGTCAAACGATGAAAGAGACTCCCAGGACAAAGAAAACTAGCGCGACGGACCATGTTGGGAATGTAAACACTAAATGGATATAAGTTTCAAGTGATTTGAACTGCAAAGCGTCGATATGAGGAGCAAACTCCTCGAATTGCATGTCCTAATTGATGCACTTGAAATAATTGTGCACTAAACCTTATGGATATAAAGTGTGTCAGAGCTTCTGTAAACGGGAGTTGAGAACCATGATTCAAGAACAAACAAAGGTCACCCATTCAATGCCTGGCGATGCATCCCAAAAAATATTTTATAATGGCATGGAGTCTTAGCTATATGCATCCTCTTCCACTGGCAATGAGCCAGGACTACCGGAAATAGCAAATAAGTTAACCAAAATGAAACAGTTAAGACCCCAAAACAGTCTCGACATTTGACTAGATCTAGGTTTTGTACCTTCAAACGAATTTGCACAGTGGCCGAAGACGACTGTAGACCACGGAATCCTATATCGTACGCGATACTTCCATCTGCTTTAAAGAGCCCAAAATTCCTCTCAGATGTTGGACCGGGTTTCAAATACTCATTAAACAATGCAAAAATATACGCCTTCACTATGTTCTTCGGTCTCAAAGGAGTCCCCTTCCTCTTTGCAAGCCTCTTCCGTAGATTATAATTATATGTTCTTGCATTACTCACATTAGCAGCAGCCTCATTGCTATCTCCTCGGGATGCCCAGCCTGTTTCTGTGACTATAACTTCCATCTTTTTGTAGCCGGCATCTTCCAAAGCGGCATACGCGGCATCAATTTGAGCGTCAAGCATGTTGTCATAATGCAGATTGGTTTTCAGATCATAAATACCCTGGGTTGGCTGGAAGAGAGCATAATTGATGTCGATATTTGAGGGATCACTCATATAGGCCAGGAAGGGATATGCATTTAAGCAAAACGGAGATCCGACCTCCTGAAAAAATTCCAACAGCGGCTTCATGTACTGGGCAATATTGCTACTGAACTTACACGAAGAAGGAGGGTATGAATTGACAAACACTGCCTGCGAATGTGCAGTAGTGATTTGAACGACATCATCTAACTTGAGCTCCTTAACAGCATTGTAGATATTCTTGGCTGCTCCCAAAAGAACGGTCCATAGTTCCATATCCCCACCTCCCAAAACCTCATTTCCTATTGCGATTCCACGGATCCGTGTCTTGGGGAGAAACGCCTGCACATTCTCCTTAACCCAGGTCATGGCATGATCCTGGCTAGCATTCATATCATTTAAGTAACCATTCGGGAGCCCGACAACTAAATCGAGCCCGGTTCCACTAAATGCTTGGAGGACGCTATGATTGAAGTCATAAATACGCACATTCCTTATCTTTGCTGCTCTGAGAAGAGCAACAACTTCATCAGGAGAAGGAATGTTGTCTGCTATCCTCCCATAATTTATCCCATAAGTCCCAACGAATGCATGTGAGTTGCCCCAGGCTGCAAAATTAAACAGAAAAATATAAGAAATGGCATACCAGGTACATAAGTTCTCACGAACTAATCAGACCATCCTTGTCGCAAGAAAATGCAACCAGATAACCCAGAATAAAAACTAGCACCAGACAGGGCAATTCAAACAGAATAGCAGAAAGAACATCCCGAAAAGTCAATCTTGGCATGATCAGAGAAGAACTATGAGATAAACTCGGTTCAGAGAGTTAAAATTTTTACGCCTATAGAATGATCCCAAGGGTCACAAAACAGCATCCGCCTTCCATAATTTCGACAAGAAGTTGAAGTTACTAAAAGGAAACGATGAACCTATATATCTTCAATTCATCAAGATAGACAGTCAGTTTCCACAGAAAAGATCAAATCAAAACCCAATCCAAAACTGACAGAAAGGAAAGAGGAATATCAGGGACCTAAACCAAAGTCGAAGAAATGGATTAAAACCCTCACCAAGAAAAGGCTGGTGGGCGAAACCCATCAAGAACAACGCCCCCAAAATCAACTGGAAAAACTCCTCCGACCGTCTCATCTCCCAAGAACTCCAACCAAACTACACCCTCTGCAACCAATCAACCCCTTCGATCCCGAAAGAGAAAATCTCGAGACCCAATCCACTTCACCACCCATATAAGACAAACGCCACAAGACAATCCTTTCTCGCAAAGAAAAAAAAAACACCCTCCTTACACTACCCCAAAATCAGAAAACCACCACCGTCGTCACCATAATAATCATCACCACAACAACCGCTCCCACTCACACTCGAGATCCAATCCAACTCAACCGACACTAAAAACAGCGGTTTCCACCGATCAAGTTTGAATCTTTATCAAGCGGGTGAGTCCCAAAGATCCTCAATAAACTATATAACGACGTCGCTGGAGAATCTGGGGAAACTTTTTTTCCTTCTATTTTTTTATAAATAAGCGAGAGCACAAGGAAAAGGGCGGAGGGAGGGGGAGGGAGGGGGGGGGGGGGGGGGGTACAGCACCGGGGAGCAGCACAAGGCAGGGGTCGTTTTCCTTTCCTACGAGGGATCGTGTTGGACTGTAATGCAAACGGGTACTTTTTCACGAGGAGAGAGATGATGGGGAATGAGGAGGGGAAAAAGACAGCAACAGAGACGAAGGGAACCCCAGTTCCAAGTTTGAAATGAAGAGAGAAAGAGTGGACCTGAGGAGAAGTGGTGTTCGGTTCGGGACGCGGCAAAGGTCCCGTAGACGTCCTCACGAAATTAGTACAATGTAAAAATTAAATTAGTAAAGTTTATTATTATTATAATTGTATTAACAAAAATTAATATAATATACAATACATGGTTTGTACATTATATTAACTTTTTTTAGTATAATTATAGTAATTATAAATGTACTAATATGTATAGAAGTTTTACTGTACTGGTTTGTATAATGTACAAACACTATATTAATACACGTTTATACATTGTACTAATTTTCATTAGTACATTTGTAATAATTACAAACTGTACTAATTTGTATGTACATTTACTGTTCTAATTAGTACTAAATTAGGGTTTCCGAGAGCCGTTACGCACTTCGTACTAATTTTTTGAATTTTTTGTACATTATATAAACAAAATTAGTATAGTTTGTAATAACTACAATTGTTCTAAAAATAATTAGTACAATTATAGTAATTACAAACTGTACTAATGTGGTTTGTACAATGTACAAAAAAATTCAATAAAATTAGTACGAAGTGCGTACCGGCTCTCGAAAACCATAATTTAGTACTAATTAGAACAGTAAATGTACAAACGAAATTAGTACAGTTTGTAATTACTACAAATGTACTAATAAAAATTAGAACAATGTACAAACGTGTACTAGTAAAGCGTTTGTACATATTGTACAAACCTGCATAGTAAAAGTTTTGTACACATTAGTACATTTGTAATTTCTACAATTGTACTAAAAAAATTAGTACAATGTACGAACCATGTACTAATACAACGTTTGTACATTGTACAAATTTTTGTTAGTACAATTGTAGTAATAACAAACTGTACTAATTTTGTTTGTACATTGTACTAATTTCGGGTGAAATTAGTACAATGGGGGGGACGTCCCCTCATGGGACGTTAGCCTTCACCGTTCGGTTTGATTTTGGTTTTGGGATGTCAACTGATTGAAAACGCGGTGAGTAATGATTTTGGGTAAACTTTTTCTTGGTCCCTTTTTCCACTAATTTCCTGATTGGGGGCATTGTTCTTTCTATCAAGAACTTATAATTAGGGGTGAGCATTCGGATCAGACTCGGATATTCGAGTCAGAATTTTATCAAAATCCGAACTTTCGAATTTTATTTGTTGAAGTTCGAATCCGAATCCGATTTTAGATAATTTCTGAATCCGAAAATAATTCGGACTCTGAATTCGGATAATCCGAAAATTTCGAATTCAAAGTTTAGTCCAAACTAATCCGAGTCCAATGCCAAGGGAAGAGGAGAGGTCGACGGGGAGAGGTTGCCGCGGAAAGGGAGAGGTTGCTAGGAAAGAGAGTGGTCGCTAGGGGAAGGGAGAGGTCGTCGAGACAGTCGCTCCCTCAAAGCTAACATGGGCAAAAAACTATAATAAAATGATAATTTTTCGGATATTCGGATTGTCCGATTTTTTATTGTAGAATCCGAATCCAAGTCCGATTCCGAAATTTAAGCTTCGAATAAGTCCGAATCCGAGTCTGAAACTAAAAATATCCGAATCCGAATCCGATAAAAGCATCGGATATCGGACTCGGATTTCGGACTTCGAAAATTTTGCTCACCCCTACTTATAATGAGAACTTTTTAATGACCTTTTTTTTTTCTAGTACTCTTTCCACTGATTTCAAAGTTTTTTTAATTATAAAAATTATAATAATATTGTAAACATAGTGTGAATGCCATTTATTGTAACGATTCGTTAGATTCTTTTTGTTGTAAAATCTCTATAAATAGAAGGGATATCTATTGTATATGTATAATAATCTTGAAAATCACTAAAAAAATTCTCCCCTCATTTTCTCTCCATATTCTCTCGTTTTTCTTTTTCCTTTTTCCCGTTCACGTTATCAGCACGAACCTATACCGGAAAGCGAGGAAAGAAAAGGAAACAACGAGCGTATGCAATATCCTTCACGAATTCAAAGGGCGCTAAATCAACGATTATGTGGAGTTTGCAAATGGTAATCCTACATGTTATTTCAATATTTTAATTATCGAAAAGTTTATTCGTACCAAGTCTCGATCCCTCGAAGCGGATCCACGATTCCCATAAGCGGATTCATCGTCCCCAGAAGTGGATCATCGATCATCAATCCCTATAAGTGAATCATCATTTCCCAAAAGTAGATACTCGATTCCCAGAAGAGAATCCTCGATTTTCTCGATCCCTAGAAGGGAAAGACACTGTGTAATTAGTCAGCAAAAAAATGAAAGTTCCCGGAAGCGAATCCTCCACTAATGAAAAATGTATTTTTCTCGTAGACAGCGCAACACATCAACGTATAATATTTTGAAAAGCAAGAAATTCTTTACCGTCTTGGTAATGAACAAAACAAGTGTTAATACGATATCTGGAAGTACAAAAATCATTGAGGGCTCTGGAAGAACAAATATCTTATTATCTAGAGGAACACATATTTGTATCGATAATGCGCTATATTCCTCTAAGTCTCAGATAAATTTATTGAGTTTTAAAGATATCCGGAGAAATGGATATCACATTAAGACTTCAAATGAAAATGAAAAAGAATATTTATGTATTACAAATATCATCTCGGGTAAGAAATGTATATTAGAAAAACTACCCGCAGTTTCCTCTGGACTATATTTTACAAATATAAGTGTTGGAGAAGTACATGCTGTTACAAACCAGAAGTTTGTCGATCAAAATAATTTTATTACATTGCATGATCGATTGGGGCATGCTGGAGCTATAATGATGCAAAGAATAATTAATCATTCGTGTGGGCATTCATTGAATAATCAGAAGATTTTTCTCCCTAATGAATTTTCATGTGCCGCTAGTTCCCAAGGGAAGTTAATAATAAGGCCATCACCATCGAAAATCAGGGTTGAACCCTTGAAATTTCTTGAAAGAATACAATGTGATATATGTTGGTCTATTCATCCACCATGTGGACCATTCAGATATTTGATGGTCCCATGCATGTTTATTATCAACTCGTAATCAAGCATTTGCAAGATTACTTGCTCAAATTATCAAATTACGACTTCATTTCCCGGATTGTCCAATAAAATGTATTCGTCTTGATAATGCCGGAAAATTTACTTCTCAAGCTTTTAATGATTATGTCAATTGGGATAAGTGTTGAACATCCAGTAGCACATGTTCACACACAAAATGGCCTTGCAGAGTCATTGATAAAACGTCTTCAATTAATTGTAAGACCATTGCTTATGAGAACAAAACTCCTAGTACATGTTTGGGGACATGCTATTTTGCATGCGGCAGTGTTAATTCGCATCATACCTACAAATTATAATGAGTTCTCTCCTTTGAAAATAGTTTATGGTTAGGAACCAAATACATCTCATCTTAGAATTTTTGGGTGTGCCGTATTCGTACCCATTGCTCCACCACAACGCACAAAGATGGGACCCCAAAGGAGATTGGGGATATATGTCGGATATGAATTACCGTCTATAATTAAATATTTAGAACCGTTGACGGGAGATATATTTACAACACGTTTTTCCGATTGTCAATTTGATGAAATGACATTTCCAACATTGAAAGGGGAACATAAACAGTTGGAAAAAGAAATAATCTGGCATGAGTTATCATTGGCTCACTATGATCATCACACAAAACAATCTGAACTTGAAGTTCAGAAAATTATTCACTTACAAAATCTAGCAAATTAATTACCTGATGCTTTTACTGACCCTAAGAAAGTGACTAAGTCTTGTATTCCAGCTACAAATGCTCCAATAAGAATTGATGTCCCAGAAGGATAACATGGTATTACTAATGAGCCTAAAATACAAGTGAAACGTGGTAGACCAGTCGATACCAAAGATAAAAATCCTTGGAAAAGAAAAGAAGTAAAGACTCAAACCGAAGAAACAATTACTCCAAAAGAGACTCCAGTCATTGAGAATATGCTTTCAGAAGAGTCACATGTACCTGAAAATGAAGAGATCTCTATAAATTATGTTTTGACTGGAAAAAGATGGAATCGAGATGAAATCAATGTCGATGAAAATTTTGCATATGCTATAACATGCGATATTGGAAATGAAGACGTGGATCTTAAACCAAAGTCTGTTTAGAATGTAGACAAAGAAATGATTGGTCAAAATGGAAAGATGCGATTGAAGCAGAATTAAAATCACTCGCAAAACATAAAGTTTTTGGACCTGTAGTCCGTACAACTGAAGGTATAAAACCGATCGGTTACAAATGGGTGTTCGTACGAAAAAAAAATGAGAAAAATGATATTGTCAGGCATAAGGCATGACTTGTTGCCCAGGGATTCTCGCAGAGACCTGATATTGATTATGAGGAGACATATTTTCCTGTGGTGGATGCAACAAAATTTAGATATCTGATAAGTTTATCAATTCATGAGAAATTGAAAATGCGATTGATGGATGTCGTTACAACATATTTATATGGCTATCTTGAGAACGACATATATAATTAATGAGAAATTAGAGATGCAATTGATGGATGTCGTTATAGCATACGTATATGGCTCTCTTGAGAACGACATATACATGAAACTCCCGAAGGATTCAAAATGCCAGAAACATATAATTTAGATCGTCGAGACTTTTACCTAGTTAAATTATGCAGATCTCTATATGGATTGAAATAATCTGGATGTATGTGGTATAAACGTCTCAGTGAATATTTATTGAAAAATGGATATCAAACTAATTCAATATGTTCATGTGTGTTTATTAAGAGATATGGATCACAATTTGTAATAATTGCAATTTATATTAACAATCTGAATATTATTGGAACCATTAATGAACTGTATGAAACAGTTGATTACCTCAAGAAAGAATTTGAGATGAAATATCTCGGGAAAATAAAGTTATGTCTTGGCTTGCAGATTGAGCATTTAGAGAATGTAATTTTTTTCCATCAATCTGTTTATACATCGAAAGTGTTAAAAAGATTTTATATGGATAAGTCGCATCCCTTGAGTAGTCCAATGGTCGTGAAATCGCTTGATGTAAATAGAGACCCATTTCGACCTCGAATGGATGATGAAGAACTAATTGGTCCTGATGTACCATATCTTAGTGCTATTAGGGCACTAATGTATCTTGCTAGTCATACTAAACCTGATATATTATTTGCAGTGAATTTATTAGCGAGATATAGTTCTTCACAAACGAGGAGACATTGGACTGTAATTAAGCACATTTTTCGGTATCTTCGAGGAACTATGGACATGAGATTGTATTATCCGTATATGCCCGAAGCAAAATTAATTGGATACGCAGATGCAAGATATTTATCCGACCCTCATAATGGTAAATCTCAAACATGGTATTTATTTATATGTTGTGGTACTGCTATATCCTGGAGATTTATGAGACAAACAATTACTGCCACATCATTTAACCATTATGAGATTATTGCAATTCATGAAGCCAGCAGAGAATGTGTATGGTTAAAGCAATTATACATCACATTCAAGGGTCATGCGGCGTATCCGTAAATAAGAATTCTCCAACAATTTTATATGAGGATAATGCTGCTTGCATTGCTCAATTAAAGGGAGGATATATGAAAGGTGATCGAACGAAACATATATCTTTGAAATTTGATAAAAAGGGAAATTGACTTTTCCCTGGTGACACCCACCACCAACGATTACGCCCCAGAGACTAATCATCTGATTTCTTAGGAAAAGAATTTCTTCTTTTTTTTGGAAAAAAAAAGATATATTCTTTTATACAAAAAAGGGAAATAAAACTCAAAGGGAATGAATTGATTCATTCACCGCGGGGATTGATTCGTTCCCGTGGAGAAAATTTTCTATGGGAAATCCTTACCCAAAAATCCTCCACCAGCATCCCCTTCGTTCTAGACAGCAAAAAACCTCCAAGGTAGGTTTAGCCTCAACTGGCAGAAACCCCCTCGTCACTGACAAGCTCGACTTCCGATGGCTACAACCGAGAACATCTGCTTCAGCAAACAAATAAATCCCCAACACCATCGATCCCCGTTGCGCCTCTTAACCTTTCAAACGGCGGCGGCAACGATCAGAGTTGACGACGACTTCGAAGAAAACGGCTCCGTGTCATCATCCTTGCTTCCCGCGGAAGCACACTAGTACCGCAAGAAGCTGTTTTACGCATGAACGTGTTTGCTCGCTTATGCAGGATAACCATAGCAGCCCAAAGAGACAGTTATGCCGCACCATCAATAACCAATTCTCCTAACAGCCGCTCCCAGCGACAACTAGTTCCAAGGCAACCTCCTTCGCGGATTCCTCAACGTTCCTTTTTCTCCTCAGGCCATCCCGAGGCGAGGCAACCTCTCGGTGAGACATCCTCTCACTTGTTTAATTCACTAAACAAACACCCATGACGTCTGTTATATTCACCGCATTCTGTCTATTCGTGTTTTTGGTGTTAATTTACATGAACACACCATTATTCACGAGTTCGGAATGGTCGGAGGCTGGAAATCGCGAAGGATGACATCACAGAGTAGGTACATGAGCAACCTTATACAACGGATACAAACCTTATTCCAACGGATACAAAATTTCGTCAAACCTTCGATTCCATCGGACGAAGACGCAATGACGAAACCATACAAAAAGGAAGTACCAAAACTCTACTTCACTTTTTTTTACAAATGAAATTATATGAGCAAACTCCATTCTTACTCTAATAGAAACAAGTCACATGAACTTACTTGTTTCTCGCCATGTGTTTGATAGGTACATGAACATCCTTACATGACAGACATCAGGCAAGAGTAACAATTTCGTCAATCACTTGATTCCTACGGACGAAGATGCAATGACGAAAAACAAAAAAAAGGGAGTATCAAAACTCTACTTCGTCTTTCATATAAATGAAGTTACATGGGCAAACTTCATTCTTACTTTAAAAGAAACAAGTTACATGAACTCACTTGTTGTCCGCCCTTTGGCGAGTATAGCTACATGAACATCCTGAATTACGAACAAAGGCGTGGGCGATCGTGTGGAAAATTTCAAACCAAAGCTTTGAAATTGCCTTTGTTGTCACCAAGGATGATTGTATCGAAATGGAGTATCATTCCCAAGATGAGGTCATACATTCATTTCCCCAGCCAGAGCCATGCCAATTTTCCAGGCTGGAGTCGGTTACGTACACCGCATTCCTCAGAAAGGGTCGAATATACAAGCATATTCTTCCAGAAACCATCGAGATGGGCATATCCACCCCATCTCCCCAGTCGACACACAACCTTATATAATCTCCCCAAACGAGAGGTGAAGTACAAGAGATAACTTCATCTCCGTCCGTTGTCAACTGTGCAGGTTCATGACCGTCCGCACAATACGGTACAAACTCCTAGGCAACGGCGTGGGTGGTCGGGTGGAAGCCGTTCTGAGTTTAATATCAAAGAACATGACTGGGGCATGAGAGTGCGAACACTTTCCCCACAAAGCTTATACAAAAGCACCACCTCAGTACGACGTCTCCAAAGAGGTTTACGTGCCTAAACCTAATCGTTTCTTAAGCATTTGTATACCCATTTGCATACAATTTGAAAAGATTTTTGACAATAAGAATGTTTCTGAGCGAAAGTGGAGAAGGCAAACCCACTCCTAAACACTACTCTAGAGTGATGAGTGCAAACACTATGAGGGTTCACATGCAAACGTCCGGGCGGACAACGAATCCTTTGACAAAAGATGCTCAAATCGGGATGAGATCAAGCATTTCTTCTCTACCCCAAACACAAAACATTAACCATTGCTAACCCCTTCCGATCCAAAGTTGAAGTTTCTTCATACACTATTCCCAACGAGTCTAAGGGCCGCCTCACATCGAGGTTAAAAGGAGATCCTGTAATTAGAAACCGGAAGCAACGGACCATAGAGGCAACACTTCCTCAAGGTTCAAGCGAAGATGCACCATCAACGGTCAAGCCTGCCAGCTGAGTTGTCCCCAAAGATGGAATTTATCCAACAACACGTCAAAACATGCAAATTCCCAAGGAGTCCAAAGCATCTCCAAAAAGATTATAAGAAAAGAAAGCGGGGTAAATCCTCATGATCCAGCAAAGAAAAAACAGAGTTAGTGCAAAGACCAAAGTCTTCAAAAGCAAATCGCAAAATGAAAGTCAAAAGAGCAAAATAAAGCACCAGGGCCGACATTGACGGTCGCAAGAGCAAAGGCGTCATTTTCTCAACTAGTCAAGGGAAAACAATCCCCAAAGTAGATCATCAGCACCTACTAGTGAGCCAATTATTCATCCCCAACAGAATGCCTAAACTGGCGAGCTGTCTAAAAGATGGAGAATTTGCTTGAACGGTGAAAACTTTGCAGTCAGTTGTTTCCAATGAGGTCCTTAGACTCTTCCTCCTTTCAAATGACAAGCTTAAATCTTCAATCTAAAGGCCTTATGCCAAAGCCATATTACAACCCAGATAAAGACTTATTCGACTGGTACATGATCATTCAAGTCAAAGGAATTCTGAAGTCCAAACAAGACGAATTTCAAATATAAGAGTGAGCCGTGAGAGGAACCAAAGCGCTCTTCTCCTATCTCATTTAGAAGGAAGTCTTTAGAGAGAAATAATTAAAATGAAGTATGACATGCATGTGCATCATATTCATACTTGCTTGATTACTTTGTGTCGTATGAAGTCATAGTCATTGCTAATGATTTTCCTAATAAGCTCTTAGGATTACATGTCTGCCAAGGATGACCCCAAAACATAATTTGAGGTATTTATGATATCCTTGCAAGAAAATCATCCCAGATTTCCTCACAAGGAGGGGTAAACTGTAATACCTCAAATTATTCCGCGGGCTAGAAATTACTATTGTTAGCCCATTATCCCAGCGCAATCCAAAATAAAATAGCCTAAGCCCATAAACATTAGTCTAACCTTTATTTTGGGCCAACAAAAAGGCCAAAGCCTATCCTAAACCCATTTCTCATTTTCACTTTTATATAATAACGAAATTCATTTATTTTATTCACAACCTTATCCAACGGTCTACACCCCAGATCCTTATCACCTAATTTGGGGGTTTTCTTTCTTTTGGGGAATAATAAATAAAATCAAATCAAATAAAAAATCAGTTAAGGGCGTCGCCTGAGGAATGATGAAAAAAATAAAAAAATCTTGAGAAAGGGGAGAGGACGATAAAAAGGGAAATTTGCTTTTCCCAGGTGACAGCCCCCACCAACGATTTCACCCTAGAGACAAATCATCTGATTTCTTAGGGAAAGAATTTCTTTTTTTTTTGGAAAACAAGAAAAAAAAGAGATCTTCTTTTCTACAAAAAATGGAAATAAAACACAAAGGGAAGGGGATTGATTCGTTCACTAGCGGGGATTGATTCGTTCCCTTGGAGAAAATTTTCTATGGGAAATCCTTACCCAAAAATCATCCACCAGCATCCCCTTCGTTCTAGACAGCAAAAAACCTCCAAGGTAGGTTCAGCCCCCACTGGCAGAAACCCCCTCGTCATCGGCTCAAGCTCGAATTCCGATAGCTACAACCGAGAACATATGCTTCAGCAAACAAATAAATCCCCAACACCATCGATTCCCGTTGCGCCTCTTGACGTTTCAAACGGCGGCGGCAATGATGAGAGGGTATTTTATGTATTTTTCACATCACGCATTGGTATTTTATGAAATTTGTATCCCTAGAACTATGTTTCAGTTTTCCACAAGTTTGATGTTTTAAGCTTTTACATTCGGGTCCATTTGTCGGTCAAAACATTAAGGGAAGACAGGGTAGCCTCTTGCCTTCCAGCGGCAGGATGAGTAGTTTGTACTCCAGAAGGCATAACATGCTCATCTGAACTCTGAACGGACTGAAATTGAAACCCAAAGTTAGAATATTCAATCCTTTACAACTTTCATGTTTACATTTCTCATTTTGAGCAACTTCAACACACGGTCAACGGGGTCAAACTCACCCCTGTAAGCTGTCCGATTGGAACATGTCCAGGTTGAACACCCCCACTCATTGCTTTACTAGCAGCACACCACATGTTATTTTTCCTAAAATTTGACATGATGGATGAAATTTAAGTTTTATAGCTTCTAGTAAATTTCACAAATGTTGGAGAAGATTACGGCTAGTTATGAATTTTTTAATCATCATCCGTTTGTCACAATTCAAGTAAACGTTCGAAGATTAGCTAAACTTTTCTTTGCCTCGTGGAATATGATCCCACCATTAGATTTTTATCAAATTTGACAAACATGCTTGTCATTAATCTCTTTACTTATATGAATGGTTAGCTTCTTATTCTTTCGACGGCATAACTACTACTTATATGAATGGTTACTTATATGAATGTTTGTCTCTTTGGTCATATGTTTCGAACAATCTACTTTTGATATTCCTTCACTCTCGTGGGATTCATAGCATGTATGGATGAATGGATCGGATACGGAACCTCTCTAGCCATTTATTTGGGATATTCTCGAAAGATCACAAGTCGACTCGATTCCCCACCAATTCAATTGAATTTCCTTCAAATTTAATCGATACTAAGGCTTTGCACATCTCTTTCCTTTCCTTTGCTTTGCATGTAAAACAATGAGGAAATCATTACCAAGGAACATCATCTTCCGACAACACGGAAGATCGACATTAACGGGCTATACAACGCCCCATGAGTATCATTCTTAACTCACTCAGTCAAATTCCAATTATTTGACCGGGCTATACAACGCCCCATGAGTATCATTCTTAACTCACTCAGTCAAATTCCAATTATTTGACATGTCATATTTAGAATTTTCTGACCATCATTTCCACTGTTTTCCCCACCGTATTTTGATTTGATTTGCATGAAAATCAACCAAACTTCACGGTAGTTCGGCAAAACGAAGCTCGAAGACTAGAGGGGCGGGGGGAAACTCGTGGTGGAAGCATGTTTCGAAAGCGGCCCCAACTGATGAGCTCGGCCGATGTAAATCCATCCCGGTGAGCCTCAGGTACATGAGGGAGGTGCGGGCCTCCCGATTTTCTTTATTTCCACATGTAACGGGTCGTGGGCCCAAGTACATAGGCCTACGATCACAACCTTTCCCTGCTTCCTTTGATCTAAATTGTTGATCTGTGGTTGAGGTGTATATTAGGCTTTAGGACTTTATTGTCGCATGCTACTTGTTAGACCAACACACATGAGTTCGGGCCCAAAAAGCCTGAATCGGGTCCAATGCCCGTAAAACATTGACATGAGTCTGGAGTAATGCCTGGATCGGGTTCAACACCCATTAACCAAAAGCAACCTTCTGGAGCAAACGCCTCCTTTTCGCATCTTAGAATGTAAGAGTTAGTAAATAGGAATCCCTGAACTTACTCTGGTTTTTCCGACTTAAACCAGTTTTCAAACTTAAGTCGGTGACGACTCCATATAGTTTACCTAGGTTAAACAATACCCATATTTACGGAGCCATTTTGGATGGGTGATGGCGACACAAGCCATTCCCTGAGTCTTCCCTAAAGTTCTCAAATGAGGCCTTACGCAGCCTTTCACCCGTCGCCTTCAGGAAACTGAAGACGGTTGGCGAAACATCCCGCAGGTCCATTCGAGAACCAAGGGAGGATTCAACCCATTTCCCTTCTACAGTGTCCGACGCTCGAGTCGTGACGTCGACCGGATTGGGCCTTGGGGGAGCAGGCCCGGATCCTCGGGTCGTTCGAACAGCCACGCGCGTGCTAGGCTGGAAGGCGTACGAACAATATTGAAGTTCAACAAATACGTTCATCAGAAAATCTGGCAGATTTATTCACAAAGGCTTTGCCTACAACAATTTTTGAAAGGCTGGAGATTTAAAGTAATCTTACTAAGGAGGGGAGTAAACAACCGTGATTTTTTCCCACAGAATTTTCCTGGAAAGGTTTTTAACGAGGCAATATCGGAATGGACATTCAAGGGGGAGTATTGTAAACATAGTATAAATGTCTGTTGACGTAAAAAATCTCACGGTCCGTATATAGACCGGAAGCAACGTACAAATTGTCGTATTGAAAAATAGCAGGTTCAATCTCTAGTCACGGACAAAGCACGTGAGTCATCTGATTCTATACTCGTAAGATATCCGAAATATGGATGGGCTGAAGCTCTGGCAAATATCTGCTGGAGCTTTAGGGTGATATGTTGATGAAGACACTGGAGCTGCAGAGCTTGATTCGGCGGGTCTTCAGAAGTGGTGAAGATCACCAAGGCTGTAGAAGCTTGATCTGGAGAGTCTTCTGAGGATGGGCGAAGAACACCAGGGCTATTGTAGAAGCTTGATCTGGAGCACTCCGTCGTCGATCAAGTGAGGAAAAGATGCTCGTAAACTTCGCTATCGAAGGAGCTCCTTACTCTTGAAGTTATCGAGGCCTGTGGATTTTATCCAACAGAACTTGAGGGAGAGATGTTGTCGACAAAGAAATATAGCCGCCGTCGGGGAAAATATTATTGTGTGTAGAATATGACCGCTGGGAAAATATAACTCCAAGGATAATATACCCCACGAGAATCTCGTCGTCCTGTTATGGGACCTTCAGAGATAAACCCGCAGAGGAGCCTTCGGAGATAAACCCGCAAGAGGGGCCTTCGGAGATATACCCGCTAGAGGGGCCCTCGGAGATAAACCCGCAAGAGGGGCCCTCGGAGATAAACCCGCAAGAGGGGCTTTTGCCGCCGCACCAGCCGCCGAGGAGCCTTCGCCGCCCTACCCGCCGAGGAGCCTTCGCCGCACTACCCGCAGAGGGGTCTTCAAAAATAACTAGAATCTCTTTATAACCCAATAGGGCTTAAGAGAATAAGAGAGAAGAGAGAAATTTTTTGTGTCCCAAATAAGGGGGAGGGACTCCCTTTATATAGGAATTGAGAAGTCCTTAGGTAGTGTTTCTTTCCGATGTGGGACAAATGCATGTGGGCTTAAGATTATTGGGTCGACATTTGGATTGGGCCGAAGTTTGAATGGGCCGAAGTTTGAATGGGCCGATATATGGGCTAGGCCCAGTTCATTTTATAATTGGGTTAGGCTTATTGGGCTAGCATATGGGCTGAACCACAATTTTAAAACCCAATAATAAATGGGTTGGGCTTGAACTTTTTTATAATATCAGGCCCGTGTATTATATTTACACTAAGATATAAGTGCAAAATATTTCACATCGTGATGTCTTATAATATAAAGACAATCAACCATATTCAACCATAATATATGGTTTGGGCCGAATGAAATTATTTTGACATCAATAAAATTTCAATGTCTACAATGCCCATTTATTGTAATCATTTATTATTCATTCGGTTACGATTCTTTTGATTTTTTCTGTTATAAAATCTCTATAAATAGAAGGGATATCTATTGTATACATATAATGATCTTGAAAATCAATAAGAAATTCTTCCAATTTTCTCTTTATATTCTCTCGTTTTCCTTTATCCTTTTCCCCCGTTATTTGTTTTACAACAAATCAGAATTTGTTGTTGGAGTGACGGTGATGTGCTTGTAGTGTTTTTTTATTCAGCATTCCGTATTTAATTTTTTAAAAAATTGAAGAAGAAAAAGATAATGTTCATGTGAATAATAATAATACATTGTTGGATGGATTATGGCATGGGGGTGACACATCTAATGGGGAATAAACGACCAGTGGTGGTGCTGGGGAGTGGGTAGGTTCTTGGGACCATTACATTATACAACACCACACTTAATTTGCCGACCATCTTTTTGGGTAGAGTCAAGCCGCCGCCCCCTGACACCTTCTCCTTCTCAAACCTCCCTTTTTATTCTCCTTAGTGCTCCAACTACGACTCAACGGAACCTGAGAAAATGTTCGGCGAAATAAGAAATTAACTTTTAAAATTATTCAATTAAAAATATCGAGTTCATTCTTTAAAAAATTCATGTTTCTAATACTGCATTCGTCCGTAAAATATTGAAAACTCCTTTTGAGGGGTTTAATTAGGTGTTCAAGTTCTCAACTTTTTAGAGACGAACCCAGTATTAGGAATATTGATTTCTTTATGAATCGAACTTGATATTTGAAATATCGTTATTCCTAACCCAATCATTCTAACACTGAATTATAAATATTATTTAAACAAATTTTAAAGTTACTTGCAAAATATTTTCTCAAAAAAACTTTATCTTGTAGCTCATTTTTCATCTTATTTAAAATTGGGATTTGTGATAGGAATAGAATTTGATTATATTATGCTTTACAGGTATCAACTTTCAGGTGTCAAATTGGATAGATGCTCACGAAATTCCTTTTTGGTTGGTCAAAATTCGATTCCCCCTTTTCTTTCCTAATTACTAGGCCCACAATTTCATTCATTAATTGTATTTAAATGCATAAAGCACGATCCTTGTTGATTAAGAGAAAATTCTTTTCTAAAAAGAGAAGAGTGAGAAAACCCCTGTAATGTTGGGTATTTCAGTTTTATCAAGCATGTTCGTTACGAGGTTTCCCAATCTTCTACGTTATAGCTCACGCGAACGTGCCGAGATTGCTGTGAATGTGTTGTTTACCGTGCAGACTAGTCACTGAGGACCGACCAAGAGTGATGTTACGACTCTCGGGTGATGTCGACACAGAAGAATCTCGGGATGCCTTTTGTTCTCAAAGAGCCTTTTGGTGTGTCTCCTTTCCAGATTATCAGTGAGTTTTACTGAGAGAGTGATCAGCTTAACGCTTTTTAATGTGAGTGATCTGCACTAGCAGTTAACAAAGACCGTGTAAAATAATCGACTCTTTAATGGGAATTCTTAGTACTGAAGCAAGTCCTGCTTTTTTTGTTCATTGCCTCCTCATCGACTGCTAATTAATTGGCATGAAAGACTTTGCTTTTGAATGCTTTTTTACCAAAAAATTCATGTCGGCTCGTGGATACGGAACTGATTCTTACTCAATTGAAGGTTTGGGGTTCGGCGGGTGGAGCCATGATGGTGCAGACAGTATTACTCGTACAACCGGAATCAGAACTGTCGAGAAAAGGCATCCGCCTAGGGAGTCTTCGGACCTTTTAGCAGAGGCTTTGCATCTTCCATCTCCTTGGAGCAGCAGTGTCCTGGTCACCTAAGAAAAGACCAAACCCGACATCATTAATCACATCCAATACGGTTAGAGGCTACTTTCATGCTGTCTTCGAGCACACAAGAAAGACAGACAGAGATGACGGGGCAGGTGACAAACTCGGAGGGTCATCGATTGAAAAGATCTAACCAAGACATGGTTCCGAGGACTGTCTCATTATTTGAATACAGAGGTGGGCGGTACATAATGACATTTGAAACCACAATATTACACGGATCACTACACAGGACAAGTCAGTCACCATTAGCAACTAAACAACTGCTGCAGAGGCCTAATCACCTTTTGTTGTACAAGATTTGTCTACCAACATGACCCCCAATTAGATCATAAGCTACAACACTGGAAACTACCACCAGAACATATTCCTAACTTGATTCACAGAGTGAGGTGCGAAGAAAGAAAGCCTAATACAGACAGACATACAGGCATACAGACAGACTAGACGCTTCCATGGCTGCTGCAACTGACTGACTCTCAAGCCTTGATCTCTGGGGCATTCCCATGGCTCCCATTCTCAATACCTTCCCCTTCAACTTCCTTGGTGGGTTCACTAACAGCTACCTTGTTGCCATGCCCTTCGGTCCCATTTGGCGCCGTGCTTTCCTTTACGTCGGGTTCTGCCTCCTTGTCATTTTCCTCAACTTTCGTCCCGTCCTCAGCCTCCTTGATGTTGGGTTCGTCTGTTTTGATCTCGTTCTCTGCTTGATCTTTTTCCTTCACTTCTATCTTCGCTTGTTCCTCCTTTTCTGGCTCAGAATTACCTGCATTCTTTCCATTTTGGTCTAATCCAGTATTGGTAGTGTCATATCCCGTTTTTGTAGCATCAGCTGTCTCGACTGATTCTTTGTCCTGAGCTGTATTGACAACGGCATTGGTTGCTTCCTCTTTACTTTCGGCCTGTTTATCATCCTTAGCTTCCTTATCCTTTTCTGTCTCCGCACTTACCTTTTCAACTTTGTCAGCATCTTGCATCTCAACTTCCTTCCCTTCATCAGTTCCTTCAGGAGCAGCAGGTTCATTATCCTTGATATCCTTCTTCAACGCAGAAGATTTCCTACTACGTTTCTTCGGGGACTCGCTTTCACGAGGTGGAGTGGCTTTTACCTTCTCAGAAATACGGACAGATCTCCTAGGGGTCTCGCCAGTTCCCCAGTCGAATTCTGCAATTGCAGGGCCACCGGGATGCTGTTTCAGGTACTGATCCAATTGCTTGCGACTAGTTATCTCTTCCCCTGTCGGAGCCGTGAAGACAATCTCATTCTTCTTAGGTGTTCCACCTTTCTTGATAATATACTGAAAATATTAAAAATGTCCATGTTAAGTCTAAACTATCAAGTTCATTTAAGCATAAACATATTGCAACAACATGGAGAAGTGAAAAGCATGATCAACAGAGAAATCATCATCACAGAATGTGCACTATCTTGCATACAAGAATCTGTTCAAAACAGAACAAAAAGAAGCACCGAGGAAACTACCAAGGCGACAACAAACTTCACTCTACCAGATGTATGCTGACATATACATCCGACATGTCCTCCATAAAAACGAAGCAGAATGTCAAAACTTACATGGCGGCAGTAGAGTAAGGAACACAAAATGGCTGTAAAAACAATCCTAGGCTTTCAAGTCAAATAAAATGATTAGAGTGCATAACTCAATCAACATCTGGTCAGTAAGTAAAAGGTGAAGTTCGGGTATCCAGTAGTAATAATATTTCAGACAGGAGCTTTAACTATACCAACTGGCCTTCAAAACGTTTGCTTGAAATCTGTAACTGCTAAAATATGTGAACGCCTTTTCTAGCAGTATAACTATGATGGCAAAGTTACATTCATTAAAGTAGAATTGACTACCTCAGCCTAACCGCAGGAACAAAATATAAGCATTTACTAGTTCAGTTGTCAATAGAATAAGAAATTTCAAAGTATAAGGAATGTTTTCACAAACAAAAGATTTATATCTTTCTACTATGGTTTAAAAATGAAGCATCGTTGTCAATTGACAGCGGTATCAACAAGCACAGGTGTTTCCTCCTCATAGATTTGTAGATACAGTTCTTTCCCCACCCTCCTGTCTCTCTCACTGTTTTGTACTATGAAATATGGCACGGAGTTGACACTACATGAGACATTCCATACCTGTAACTGTAAATCGGCCATGAAACCCTCACCAATTAGGTTTTTATGATGATTTAATTCAGCAGAACCGGAACTATGACGAGACAAAAACAGATTTGGAACCACTCAACATGATCTCTGCTATCAATAAGATATGATTCAGCGGGGCATATCAATTCCTTGGGTGAATTCATAAATAAAATTTTCCTTCATTTTCACCAATTTCTTCTCTAGTGGTTCCGCAGAGAGAACCTTCTGCATGACAGAGTCCATAGTCACCAAAAGCGACGCCACCAAAACCCTCAGTTTTAATCAACAATCGTATCGTGTCACCAGTTAAATCCGTCCTGATTTGCTTCAGCCCATAAAAAACAATAGATTTTCAAACTGTTAACCAATCAACCCAGGAAAACATAAGCTACAAACATGAGCACCCTTCCTCAATTAAAGGCCTGCCAAGAAAACGCCTCAACAAGTGTCACTGTGCCCCAAATCACAGCACTTCCTCAACCAGAGCTACGGTTCTCGAAACTTTTCCGCAACCGAATATAATTACATCAGAGTTATTAATGGATGACTGATGTGCAAACATGCCAATATAAAAGGGAATTTAAGGAGGAAAAGAATCAGCCCACCATGCACAAAGAGCACTGAACCAAGTACTGCAGAAAACAAAACTCGTGCTATCCAATGCAAAGGATGTAATAACCGCTACAGGGTAAAATCAACATGGGTTAACTACCCAAACAAAACACTCTAATCCTTTATTCCGGTACTAAAACCCTAAAATCAATAAAAGGACGTGTCAGTAAAGAGCAGTAGAATAATTAACAACCCCTTCACAATATTGAACTATCTCTACCCATAACAAACTAACAAAAAAGACGAAACTGCCGAGGAAGAGAGAAATCCCTTCAACATAATAGAACTCCACAAGAAAATCCCAAACACGAAAATTCAGCAAAAACTAGAAACAAGAACCTCGCGAACCCTAATTACGCAAAAAAAAAAAACAGCCCTCGACCAAACCATTCCACGGGCACAACTCCAAACCATTACCCGAACCTAGGGGCAAGAAACGAACATTCAAACAGAGCAAAAGAGAATCCAGAACAAACAACCAAACAAAAAAAAAAAATCACCTTTTTAAGCCATCCGGGGGGAGCAGGAAGCTCCAAGCTCACGACTTCCTCGTCCTCGCCCGCCATTTCGGCCTTCCCCACCAACCCCCCAAAAAAAATTGAAGTAAAAACAAAAACCCAGCACAGAAAATTGGGGAGGGAGGATGAGCTTACCTCGGTGTCCTGTACTAAGGACAGGCAGAGCAAAGGGAAAGACGGGTTCGAACTGGGTGAGTTCTCAGCGGGAGTTAGGTGGGGGTCGATTTTATTGTTTGGTGGTTCGAGTTCGGGGGAATGGGGAGCTTTTCCAACACTTGTGTGGGGGAACAAAGTCGGAGCAACGCCGGCCTGTCGGCGCGACACGTGTCGGGTCCCGACAACCCAAACAACGGTTTGGATCAGGTTGCTTTGGAGACGGACAGCGACTGTTGGGCCCATATTCGGTTTATTGGGCCTCATGGGCCCATCATGCATCAGAAGCCGGCCCTTCTTTCTGAAGCCCATATCCAAAAAGGAATTCCAAGGTTACCTCCTTCCGGTTCATATTAACTTTGACTGTCACTTGGAATTCGAGTTCAAGCACTCGGACTGTTAAGTTATGATCCGAGTCGCGAGTTGTTAACGATTCCTAGTTCAACGACTAACGACCCGACAAGCTTATCCATCCAGTCATACAAATCCACTTGGCCAGTCCCGGTAGTTTCCTTTTGGCTATCTATTTTTAGTTGGGAGTTCGAGAAAAATGGCCTCTGCCCATCTTCTGACGGCTGCCAAGTCATCATCTTTGTCACCACTGTCTGCGGTAGCAGCAGTTTCCAGGTCCAGGTCCACCATTTGCAGGGCAGAGCAGGCGGCGCTGCCTAGGAGTGTCGCTTCCTTGTTCCTGGCTGCGGGGTGGTTGACCTTAGGGTATTTGGGAGGTTGGTTTCCCTGGACCGAAACAAACGCCAATGCAGCCGTTCTGGAGGCTGACGACGACCTGGAGCTCCTTGAGAAGGTCTAGAAGGACAGGAAGAAGTGGCTGAGCGGCAAGGGATCATCAACTCTTCAGACAAGGAGAAGGGTCCGTTCCATTTCTCCGTCCCGTATGGTGACATTTTTCTGTTACTTCTGTGCTTGTCATGGATTGCGAGTTTGCAGGGTATTTGCAGTATCTGGTGTACAAACTGAGCGAAGTGGATCAAGCCATTGATAGAGATGATTTAGCAGTGGCCGGATGAGTTCTCGGGCTGAGCACTGAATCGGAGCGGTTGAGAAATGCTAACGCGGCATTGACAAGGTAATCTTCCTCCTCCAATTATTCGTTCATTATGAGCTTAGGCCTTTGTATTAATATCTCGCATCTCCTTGGGGAAGCTGAGTTCCAGCCCCGAAGAGAGGACTGAGGCGGACACGTTCAATTCGGCGCTGGCATCATTAATCACATCTGGTGCATTCCCATATCTCAGAATATGATCTCCATGCCTTTTCAATTGTCTTCCATATCTCAGTACTTCTTGGTCACTGTCTTCTAATCTGCAGTCATGAAGAAAGACATACAATCATCGAAGGTAGCATCCATGTCGTCAGCTAGCGTGTTAGAAAGATGGACGAAGTCGATGGTGCTGGCTAATGAACTCAAAGGATTGTAGATGGGAACTTGAAGCCACCCCGGTTCCAAGACCACCCTTCCTCCAATTTTTCCCGACTTCCTTTGCAAGACGATGAGTCTGGTGAACAGCGTGGCCAGGACATTTTCCATGTTCAAAACTACCCTTGTTATTGCATACGGAGTTGACGGAACATAATGACATTTTGCAGATAATGTACGTCTTAATATGACACAAATCACTACACAGGAAAGAACTCAGTTACCATTAGCTACTAAGCAACTACAGACAAGGCCTAATCAATCACCTTTTGTAGCACAAGATTTGTCTACCACATGCCCCGATTAGATCATAAGCTACAGCCCTGGAAGCTACCACCGGCACATTATTCCTAATTTGAGTTCACAGAGGGAGGTGAGAAAAAGGAAGGCATAAAACAGATACACAGGCTATTTTATAACCTAACGGCCATGGCCCTTTCCGGTGCCCTTCAAACTATTATTTAACTAAGGGACAAAATTGACATTTCATAAAGAAAATTTTTTATTAGGTTTTCTGTAATCTTTACGAGGGTTATACAGTTTCGCCAATTTTTGCCTCCTCCAGCAGCCGGGAAGGAAAAGGGGAAGAAAATCTACGTCGTTCATATTTCTGTCTTCAGATTTAGGGCATAGTCAATACGGCAACGTTTTCCTTTACCATGATATTTTTCGGTGACCGTGAGCCCGCATAATTAATTTAGGGCTTCCGCTGGTTTCTTTGTTTGTTGTTTATGTGATTGTGTGAATTCTTACACGAATGGTCTCGCCCAGTCAAAATTCAGCAATTGTAGGACCCCGGGATGATGTTTCAGGAACTGATCCAGTTGTTTCCGATTACTTATCTCTTCCCTAGTCGGAGCCGTGAAGACAATCTCATTCTTCTTTGGAGTGCCGCCTTTCTTGATGATACATTGAGAACATCAAATGTCCAATTAAGTAAAGACTAACAACTTTATTTGAGGACAGTCTAGCAGATGTACGCTGTCATAATCATCAGTGAAAATGAGAAGAATCCCAAGACTGACGAATCGACAGTAGATGATTAAAGCGAACAATCTGAATGATTGCAACACACTAATATGCAACATTTCCGTTAGGAGCTTCGACTGTTGGTATCGGTCGCTCTCAAAACCTGAAACTACTCAAGTACCCACATGCCCCCCTCACAGCATTACTAATGACACCAGAGTTACACCTTTAAATACAGGGAAGACTTATGCTTTGTACACAAAATGAAGCCGACAAAAATAGGACAGACATTACATATAATTAAGTCATAAAATCACCATAATTTCAACACATCAGAACTTTAGCAAGGATCCAATACTACCATGAATCAATGAACTGCTTAACATTAGTGGTGGAATCAAAATTCCCTATGACTGTTTTTATTTAAGGCAAATTATCGATATTTTGCCTGAACTATAGGCCCACTTTCTTTTGTGGCATATCGTTTAAAAAGTTTTAGTTGTGGTCTTATTTCGATTTTAATTTTTGATTTGGCCTTAAACCTGACGTCCGTTACGACTGTCAGACGTGTCGTTGACGGCCAATTTTATTGTCCTATGTGTCTAAAAATTAGTCCACTGTGTTCGTTACGTGGCAAAATTGTCTTCCAGCCTATAGTTCGGGCCCGTCGTCCGAACCGTCGTCGCGCGCCGCGAGGTAACGGAACCGTGCGCTACATTTGTTTAGAAAACCAGAAAAAATTATTGATTTATCGGAAGATGTTGCTCAATGTGGGTCGATCAAACTCACCCTAGCTAACCCTTAAACTTGAATTCGACGAAGCTCGCAAAAGGCGATAACAGTATCCTCCACTCGACTAGTGGCTCATTTTACGACCCCTATCCGGGAGTTGTGCCCCATGTAAAAGAGTGGTAAACGTTACTCTCCTCCTTTTTATCAGGAGGAGGGGAGGAATCTTGTTCTGCATCATGGTAATTGAGATTGAGACACACATTGAGACGAACGTTTTTGGAAATGGATGACTGAGGAGAGGTGAAGAAATCGACCCCACACAAACCTCTCTTTCTTTTTTGTTCTTACTTCATGCAATCTGTGAGTAACACGTAGTATGTATCATGGATTCTCGGTCCAATCACGAAGGCGCAAGAACAACAAAAAAGTAATGTCGAATGACAAAAGAGATCAGTCTTGGGTTGTCCTAGTATCTTGGGGGCATTATCATCATCCTATGGCCAAGGAAACTCCCCCTATTTATCCCCACATAATCCTCCTTACTGATTTTACATAAACAATCGTTTTTTTTTAAATAATAACTACGCACGAATATATTGTCATACAGAAAACCTTATCATAACCTGCCGGTCGAAAATAAATGTCATAATCCTGGCATTTGTTTGATGCGTACGTGATGCATTTCCTTACCTTGGCCGTACCATATTATTGGTTGTACTCTAGTAATGCCCATCAAGACTAAGACATGTATGAGTAACTCGGGGTGCGACTAGTGATATTTGAACATGAAATCCACGAATCCTCCGTAACTTTACCACGAGTGTCCCTTTGGACTATATATATATTATTGACAAATAATGGTAAATAGCAGCATATGATAAACTACGATAGGACATTTTTACATGTCGTTAAAAGGGAATCTAATATCGTCTGACCTACTCAATTATTTTATCTTGTTTGATTTCGACACCACGAGCCAAAAATTAGTACCTTAACGTGAAAATGAGTTGTGGCCAAATGCACACTTGCCACGACCCTTCTCTTTTCATTTTGATATTTTTGCGGAGAAAGAAAAATCTCATGACACCCCAAAACACAATGAAAGAGTTTTACATTGAAGCATCAGTCAAATGAGAAAAAAAAAGTAAGTCTATCTTTCATTTAGATTATTTTAAAACAAAAAATATGGGAAAGATGTACCTAAAATTAAGTATCGCCGTGTTTTACTTTACTTTTCCTCCCACGAGATGATTGGGAAATGGAGGCCAAAACGGAGTTGAGTTGCTTATCAACCGAATTCTAGATCTGAAACAATACTTAGCAACCCCCCAAGAAGGCAATTGAGAGGCCGGTAAGATAATTTATTCTGAAATTTAAAAACCCGTCCACCATGCTTAAAGAAGCTAGTCGACCGAGAATCCGGTCGATAGGGCATCCAGATGTCAGTCGACTATATCTATAGAAGGCAGTCGATTGTACATACATAAGCTAATTGACTATGCTTACAGAAGCCAATCGACTAGGCCTCTATAGAAGCGGGTCGGCGAGTATTTAAGACGTCAACCAATTTTTTGAAGACAGTTAAAGATCATGAGAATAGATCGATCGGAAAGAAGAGCAGCGATTCCCTTTGGCAAAACGACGTTCACAAGTGGATAAGGCAGTTGGACCCCAATTTCAACACATGTTTAGCAGTTAATGACGGTTGCGCTTCAATTTCTACATGTGTTTTTCAATTATCGTTTTAAGATTTATAGATTAGTAGATGCCAAAATAAGACAACATACAATCATTTTCAACCCCACATACGTGGATTTGGTTGAGGACACTCTACTTGTACTCTATACTCTGTATTCGATTGAAGTAAGTATGCTTTCTCTCATTGCTCTTGTTCTACCTATTTTTTTGAATTTCTTGGCGATTATACCTACGCACACCCACATCTATTTGCGCCATATTTTGAGACGTGTCCATGTGACTTCACACGCTAACAGGCCAGGTAGAGCACGAATCGAGCATGTCCACAAACTCGATGAAACCTCCTCAAGAACAACATAACCCCAGGTTATAGTAATCAAGTTGTTGTTAAGGCAATGCTACAAAGCATGTCCAATTATGAGATTCATAGCTTATGCAATGAGAAGAATGTAATGAACTGAGTTTTCATTATTGCATTAATCCAACACGTTTCTGGACCCGGCGCCCATGCGGACAGGATGGGCACTAGCTTAATCTAGCGCATGAATAGCCGTGGTGGATTAATGCACTCCAATCCCTCAGGCTAGCTTTTGGGGTGGTGATCCCGGAATCCTTGCATCAAAAGATTGATGGATTTTGCTCCAAAGATGAGAGATGGGCGAGGAATACCGCCCCGGGTAGAAAGGGCAAGGGGGTCGCCCCCTGTGATGATCCGAACCACCACTAGTGTTTGACAGTCCATTGCATGAACATTATTCAACCGTCAGATGTGATATACAAGTTACTTGGCGGTTTCAAGTATGATTATGAAGTCGATCATGATCGGACTTGGTGGTAATGAGAAGGGAAACGTGATGAGGTTGATTATGATCGGACTTGGGCGAGTGTAAGTACTTAGCTTTTAGCTAACCTTTTGTGTGTGTTGTTACGTGCTTTTTCTCGTCAGGCAAAGGGTATGCATGATTTGGAGGGTCACATGCTTTTTTCACAAGATAGGAAGAAAATCTCCTTTAACAATTATTGATGGTATATGGGAGACAAAAATAGAAAGAAAAGGGCAGGTCAAAAACATTTGAAAGCTCCTGATAATGATATTATCATAATTTCATTCTTCACATCATCAATAAAAAAAAAGCTCAAAATTTCGATAGAGAAATTGGGACAATAATTCACACTACTCACTCAACAAGCGTAATTTAGCTGAAGATTATTGGGCGTATAAACAAAGTGGTCAAAATTGTTAAATGTTTGGAGAAGTCCCTCTCTTCTAGGATGCAGCTGTCAAGGGTGGCGGTGATTGAGATGCTCCATGGAAGAAGGTCATCTGCGGCAGCTGCGGAGGAGGGGAGGGGAGGTCGATGAGGCCGTATTCTCTCCCTCTCGATCTTCCTCCTCTTCCTCTGAGTCCCACAAGAACCGCGCGTACGACGCCATGACGTAGCTGCACAGGACGAGTTAACCCGACGTTAAGAGCACAGATACGTAGAAAAACGACCGGGATTTAGCCCGGTTTCGGGAGCATAGAGATGCCTGCACACCAGTCGTCGGGGGAAGCCTTGACGGCCTGATTGAAATAGTCCTCAGCTCGCTCAGCGTCCTTGTGGGTCTGCCATATTAGATCCCCGTACATGGACAATGCATTCCCGTCCGATGGGTTCGCGAGTATCGCCCTAGCACAGTACTCCTCGGCCTTCTCAAAATCTCCTCTGACCTGATCCAACACCGAAAAAAGAAGAAGAAAGAAAGTAAAGAAACGTCATCTCTAAGCACAACAGTCTCGAAATCTCCTCTAACCTCTACGCCAATCTGAGGAAACAACATAAACCATCCGCGCCTTACCTCCTTCAAGAACTTGGCGTAATTACAAAGCAACAGGGAATTCGAAGGATCGCCCTCAATCAACCTCCTGTAATACAAATCCCTAGCGTCGCTCCCCATCCCTCCTCCTCCAACTCCGCCTCCGCCACCACCCCCGCCATCGCCACCCCCAACGCCTCCTCCGAACAGAAAACCGACCTCATCGACATCCTCCTCCTCAACGAGGACAGCCGGGACAACAAGCCTCTTCTTGGGGAAGGAAAGGCGGACCAAATGAAGGTCGGAGGAAGCCCGGGGGATCCTGGACTTGGGGTGGCGGGAGTCGTCGACGGAGAGGGTGATGGAACGAGACAGCGGGAGGGGGGGAAGGTCGGTACAGTCTGGGGAGGTTTCCCTGGCTTGGGAGGTCGTCCAGGACGAGTTGAGGAAAGGAGTCGATGAACTGCGGAGCAGCATCCTTTCCTTCACCCGGAGATTTTCCTTTTGTTAATTTTTGCTTTCTACCGTTTGTGAGGAGGAAGATTTTGATGGAGGGAGAGAGCGAACGGCGTCGTTTTATACTCCCGCTGGAGGGAATAGAGGCCCTCCTGATGAAATCCTGTCCGTTCAGAACTGATAAAAATTAATCGCACCCTCTCTCTTGAGTCAGGTGCCTTTGTTCTACGAGCGTCGCGGTCAAATTATTCTCGAAATTTAAAAGCCAGCCATTTTTTAACCCTCGTCTCGTCATGGTGTGTGTAAATAAAGGTCGGATGGAAAAAAATAGTTAGCATCGCGATTGTACGTACACATATATTTATATATTCATATAAAGTTACGTTCACGAGATATTTTGTAAAATAAGGTAAATAGTTTAAAAATTCATCAAATATTATTTTAAAATCAGAGCAAAAAATAACGATTATTATTACTATATAAAGTTGATTTTTTGAAACGATTCACATAATACGAAATTTTGTTATTTTTTTTAAGATAAAGTAAGTTGGAGTTTAAAAATCTGATTTCGGATTAAGAAAAACAGTTAATTTTATAATTCCGATTTTAAAAAAATTATTTAACGAATGTAGGAAATGTTTACTCGCAATTGAAATTAAATTCGAACGAAGCCGGTTGGGTATAATAAGTAGATGATCAACGACGAGTGAGCCGAGTTTGTCCGTCCATTTGGGGGGGGGGGAATGATGGGCGGACAACGGAACGTGAGGGGGTCACATGTTGTTTTGAATCACGTTTTGGGAATTTCGAGGAGGCAAAACCGTGCTCGATTTGAGGAGAAATTTTTTAGTAAAACCGCGTGAAGGTGAAAGATCTGTCTGCCTCGGCATTTTGTTTTTTGTTTTTTAATTTTTGAGAAAATTGAATTTAAGAAATTGAAGAAAGGTCGTCGTAAAAGGTGAGCCAAACGACCCCAAATGCCAAGCTAGCTGTGTGCTTGCTTTTATTTTTGTCTCCTTTATGATGCAAATTGTGGATGGAGAAGAACAACAGCCTACAACCCCGTTGCCCACCACTCAATTATTCATTTCCTTGTGCATGAATTTTCACGGATTGTATTAATTATTTTTTTTAATAATCAAAATTTATTAAATACGTCTAAATAGGGACAGGAGAATTGGGATGGAAATTACAAGTACAAAAAACAGGGGGTTGTCGTCAAGGAAAGGTACAAACAAACAGTCAAACTTCCCACGGAAACTCTACGGGAACTTCAGGTGGGAGATCCCTCGTCATAATCTCCCGCCGTTCGTTCAATCGGGAATCCCATCCCATCCACGGCGACCCCGGACGCATGAGTGGCTGGCTGGCTATCGTCACGCTGCTGTTTTGGAGACGATGACGACCATGACCCCGATTTAGTGACTCGATATCTGCGGGTCCTCTGTCGTGAAACTATTATATTATTTGTCCTCCTGATCGGGAAGTGACCGTATTCCCATGGTTGGCGGTCTGATGACCAGCATTCGGCAATTTTTGGCGAATACACACGTGTGAAACGCGCTGAATGTAAGTAAACCTTGGTTCTGCATATTCACAGGTTGTAGTGATCACACCGAATTCAAGTAGCAGCATACTGCAGTAAACTTACATATTCGTCACGAGAGTGAACTGCTCCAAAACAGAAACACGGCAGCAAATTCATGAAGACACGCCGCAACGACAGGGAACTTTCAGCTCCCGCAAATAGCGTGCTAAGAAGTTTTCAGCTGGTTCAACCTCTAGGACAGGGAACTTTCAGCTCTGTACAAGTTCAAAGGCGAAAAACCGCCGGAAGCATATAAGGTTGCTGGGCAGGGGGTAACTGCACGAGAACTGTCCTTAAAATGTGGTTCAGTCATACATCCCCTCTTGCTCCCAGGTTTCCACAAGGAACTCGATCATTTCCTGTCGTTTTGGACATTATATCAGACCATGTGATCTGTAACACATTGCGAGCATCTAGAAAGATTATTAGCATAACTGTGTACTCACTGATAATGGGACGGGGCGTGGGAAAGGGGTCTTCCTCCCGAGCACGCTTTCATAAGAGGCATTCCAACTGCAAACATCCAAAATCATCACACTAGTGAAGTAATTACCGAGGAATGCAAACACTGGAAGCAACTTCCATTCCGATACCGTGAAGCAAAATATCAAGGAAAGTTCACAAACAGAACAACATCAAGATTCTACCACGGATGCATGACATGAGAATGAAACTGTTTGCACACCTCAAAGCCCGCCCACGTTTCTGTTTAGCCTTATCCTCGGAGATTCCATTTTTAAGCCACTGAATCCTGCTCTCATTCCAGAGGATAAGACCTGCATGGAATCGGCAAGGAACCAAACAACATAAATAATTCCCATCACCGTAAGCCCTCATTGTACAGTCACCAAAGGAAGAACAAAGAACTAGCCATGATTCACGAACTCCCCGTCATTGCTCATGCTTCCGTTCCAATTTGGATGGTTTAGATTAGAATTTGATAGGCTAACCGACGACAAACTTCTTTGGGACAGAAACAGGCCATTATCCACATCGAAAGTGCTGCTGCTCCAGAAATCATCTGAAAAGCTGGGCTTGTGCACAGGCTGCCCTTGGATTCTCAAACCTTTGGCTGGTTCATCGACAGCAATGATCGGCGTAGGTTTAGAATAGCATCCGAAGCAACCGCTGCGATGTTCAAACATTGCTAAGCAGCATATGGGTGGGCAAGCAGAAAACAAAAGACCCATGAAAACAAATCGCCAAATCCCAATTTGTACTAAAAAGCATAAGCACTTCATCCAACCACAGCAACACCCATCATTTCCATTTACTACCAAACACGAGCAATATTACCAAATCAAACTACAAAAGACCAGTCCAACCCACTCTTTAAGATATCCAAACCAACAACCGGGAATTCGAGAATCATCACAAAAACAACCCCATTATGAACACCAATAACAACGACAGTAATCAAAAGTCCCCACTATCACTAACCCTCAAAAATGAACAAACCACTAGATCAACAGCAGCAACAAGGCCAATCGTATCTCGACCCCCAAGAGGGAATCGACCAAATCACCAGCAGAGCAGATACAAAGCCGGTGAAAACACACCACGCCCATGAATCAGAAACCCAAGAAAAGGGAAAAAAAACGGAAGGAGGGATGCAATCAACCCGACGCAAGACAGGAGGTGTCGGATCCAGACGGAGCTGGAGCTGCTAAGCATCACCATCAAATCGAAAACGGGGTCGGTTGACGAATCGATGGGTAAACTACAACCCTGAAATGCTTTCCTTTTTTTCCCTAACAAACTAGACTAAAAATTGCAGCTTTTCATTTTCCCATCCGCGGGTGGGATTGCGGAAAACGGAAAGGGGAAAGCTTTTTCCAATTTCCCTCGGGTTTTGTTGGGTCTGTCGGGGGAGAGGGAGACCCACTCAAGTCCTCATTATATGAGCCCTTATCTGACTTTTCGTCCGTTTTCTACCAATTATTAGCCCAAGATTCAGTTGCGTATAAATCTTTTTTTATTTGATTGAGATTGGAGAAGTAAGGTTTCGGGTTCCGAAACGGTCGTATGCTCAACGAAATGAACAAAATGAACTAGATTTAAATCATAGTTTGAAAAATAAAAGGTGAAATAGGGATCGATTTCGCCTTTAAATCCCTTTTTGAAACCACAGTACTTGGAGAATTCGGAAAGCGGCTAACGGTACGTGCACGTAACGGTTACGTAGTTTACTAATTAATACTAACGAAAAGTAGTAAATTTTACTAAAAGTTGACCGTTACTAACGAAGTCAACGCATATTTAGTAAAAAATGTAGTAAAATTTACTACTTTTCGGTCAACTTTTAGTAAAGTCAACGCAAACTTAGTAAAATAGTATGAAAATTTTACTACTTTTCCACTGTTCATTCTAGTTCAAGTTTATTACTTTTGCGCTGACTTTACTAAAACATTTTCGTTAGTAACGTCAATGCAGAATTAGTAAAAAAAGTAGTAAAATTTACTCATTTTTTTTACAAATTTTGCGTTGACTTTACTAATTTTTTTCGTATTTTAGTAAAGTCAAACCAGTTTTAGTAAAAAAAAAGAGTAAAATTTACTACTTTTTTTACTAATTCTGCGTTGACGTTACTAACGTAAATGTTTTAGTAAAGTCAGCGCAAGGTTAGTAAAAAACGTAGTAAATTTTACTACTTTTTACTGTACGAATTATGCCGATAATTAGTAACTGTTTACTAATTCTGGTGTTTTTTTTAGTAAAAAACTCTTCCTCTTAGTAAATTTTACTAATTTTGAGTTGTTTTTACTAAAAAAAGTAGTAAACTGTTACTAAAAAATGAAGGCGTTTACTAACAAATTTACTAATTAGAACAGTGTTTCCGAACCTAACTCCGAACCTATTTATGTTGTGAAATTACCTCTCTACCCTGGTTACTAAACTTATTACTAATTTACCAAACATATTACTAATTTTGTTTGCATTTAGTTCAACTGCGTAAATATTACTAACTTAATTACTAATAATGAGGTCTAGTGTCGTAAAATTTACTAACTTTTTAACACACAGATCCGCATTTAATATAATATTGGTAAAGCGTTTGTCGTTGGATTTGGGTTTCCTGGCTGCACGTCCTCCCCGAGTTCCTGCTGCAGGTCGACTTCATCCCAGATCTTCGGCTGGCCGTCCTCTTCAACCCACACACATTCTGCAGGTGATCCTCCGAGATCTTCGGCTGGAGGGCAGTAACGTTGTTTTGAAAGTTAGGGTTTATGTGTTCCCTCGCTTCTGTTTTCCCCTTCTTTTGATTTGTGGGCTATTTTTTCCTTTCCTCGCTTTGACCTAATTTGTGAGCAGGGCGTGATTGTTGTTGAGGAGCTTGTGGGTGCGATTTGCTGTGGGGTATCTTTTGAGAATCATGGAGATGGGGATGGTTGGGCTGATTATTGATTTAGTCGTTCGACTTTTATATTGATTCAATATCTTATTGACCGGTGGTGTTTAAATATTTTACTTTAGATGGCTGCTGCGGTAGGGGATGGCGGTGGAGAAAGAGATGCTGAGTGCGGTCGCTGGATCGGGAACGGAGGAGGTTGTTGCTAGAGGCTTCTGACTCGAACAGCAGCATCCTGACCCCACAAGTTAACAGGCGTCCCCATCGTGGCACCAAAGCCTCCAGAAATTCAAAGGAGTCGTCCAGCAGTATAATGTCACTAGGGCGCCCAAATCTATGCAAATCACCCAAGGATCTGGCTGGGGACATTCATAACTGACGAGGAAGCAGCCATGACCTATGCCAGTGCAACGATCAACCCTCGGAGTGGGGATCCCCCCCCGAATCATCTCACAGATCCAGAAATCCTGTGAGGAGCACGAATTCCATAGCTGCCACACTACCGAAGCTGTGTTGGCTGATGTATCGTTCCAAGCCGTCTGAGTACCTGGTCGGCATGGTCATTCTATGAGCTGAAGCCTGAGAACAACTTGGCACTTCCTAGTGTCATTGTAATGAGGAATCCTGATAGTTTCTCGTATCAGCATCCGACAGCTGTACTAGAATGGGGCAGTGTCAATGGGGAGGTCGACGAGGATACCGGGGACAATCCCGGTATTATGGACGAGGAGATAGATTTTGCGGCTAAGAAGATCCGATATGAAGCATGGCGTACGTCGGCCATAAAAATAGTTTTTCAAGAAGAGGTTGTAATTGAGATTTTTGGGCTTAATGCGAATGGATCTCACAGGATCAAACATTTGCTTTTGTCATACAGATTGCTTGCTTCTTCTGGGCTTTGTCCTGATATTGTGTTGTTTCAATCGGTTCCATTTTGAGGCCCAATTTTTGGCAACCATTGGTTCGCATGGTGAAAGCCATTATTCTGGTTCATCACCATTTCATTCCCAGGTGCAAAACAATCCCGTACTAAAACAAGACAATGACTCAACCACACCCAGAATGTCACAAGAACGGGGTTGGATTGTGAGGGTTGAGTCGAGAGACGCCATAGTTGAAGAGGAATCAGACTATACTCCAAGTTGGCCTGTCCTCTTCTCAAATCCAAATTGAACACGGCAGAAAGGCTAGTCTTTTGTCTAGTAGAAGTAACATGGATATCTTGTAGTGGCGAAATTGGTGTTGTCTGGTCACATGTGAACTCACAAAACCTTGGCAATAATCCAAATGATAGGTATGAAGCTGAATTTTGATTCCAGGACAACAAACAATTGCTTAATCACAAACGATTCAAACAGAAACAGAATACATACACAAGACAATTCGGCACGTGATCCAAACCCGAACACATTACAGACTTAGTTGACAGAACATGGGATTGATTCAGACAGTCGAAGATTATAACATCTCTCATTCAAGCGGGAGTTGGGTTTGACGTCCACAGCACATCCTTGAGTGCAGGCCTAAGCTCGTTCCTTGCACTTCTTTCCATCACCGCATCATCCGCACAATCGAACGAGCTGAATTCCAATTCTTCCTTGCTCCTTAAGATTTTAGGCACAGATTTGTTGAACCAAGGAGACTCCATCACCTTGGAAATGGTTATTCTGGTGCTTGGGTTCGAATCGAGTAGCTTGGTGATGAGTCTCCTCGCATCAGAAGAGAACCACTGTGGACATTTGAAATCACCTTTGTGGATCTTTCGATACATCGCCATGATACGCAGGTGTGCCGCACGTGGTGTGCAGCAAACCATCATTCCTCAGATGCTCGGAGAAGGCGCTCAACCCAAAGTCGGAGACTTTGAGGTTCCCCTCGTCATCCAACAGCAGATTCTCGGGCTTCAGGTCACGGTGATAGACACCCCGGCTGTGGCAGAAATCGATCGCCGAAATCAACTGCTGGAAGTACATCCTCGCGACCTCGTCCCTCAGCCTCCCCCTCCAAACCTTCGCGAAAAACTCCCCGCCCCTGACCAGTTCCATGGCGATGTAAATCTTCGACTTGCTCGCCATCACCTCATGCAACTCCACGATGTGAGGGTGCTTCACCATCTTCATGACCGCGATCTCGCGCTTCTGGGTCACCTTGAATGACAAAAAACAAAGGGGAAAACGGAAGCGGGGGAACACATAAACCCTAACTGTCAAACCAACGTTACTGCCCTCCAGCCGAAGATCTCGGAGGATGACCTGCAGAATGTGTGTGGGTTGAAGAGGACGGCCAGCAGAAGATCTGGGATGTGCTGTGGACGAGGATATTATTATAAAAAAAAGTTAGTAAATTTTACGACACTAGACCTCATTATTAGTAATTAAGTTAGTAATATTTACGCAGTTGAACTAAATGAAAACAAAATTAGTAATATGTTTAGTAAATTAGTAATAAGTTTAGTAACCAGGGTAGAGAGGTAATTTCACAACATAAATAGGTTCGGAGTTAGGTTCGGAAACACTGTTCTAATTAGTAAATTTGTTAGTAAACGCCTTCAGTTTTTAGTAACTGTTTACTACTTTTTTTAGTAAAAACAACTCAAAATTAGTAAAATTCACTAAGAGGAAGAGTTTTTTACTAAAAAAAACACCAGAATTAGTAAACAGTTACTAATTATCGGCATATTTCGTACAGTAAAAAGTAGTAAAATTTACTACGTTTTTTACTAATCTTGCGCTGACTTTACTAAAACATTTCCGTTAGTAAAGTCAACGCAGAATTAGTAAAAAAAGTAGTAAATTTTACTCCTTTTTTTACTAAAACTGGTTTGACTTTACTAAAATACGAAAAAAGTTAGTAAAGTCAACGCAAAATTTGTAAAAAAAGGAGTAAATTTTACTACTTTTTTTACTAATTCTGCGTGGAAGTTACTAACGGAAATGTTTTAGTAAAGTCAGCGCAAAAGTAGTAAACTTAAACTGGAATGAACAGTGAAAAAGTAGTAAAATTTCCATACTTTTTACTAAGTTTGCGTTGATTTTACTAAAAGTTGACCGAAAAATAGTAAATTTTACTACATTTTTTACTAAATATGCGTTGACTTCGTTAGTAACGGTCAACTTTTAGTAAATTTTACTACTTTTCGTTAGTATTAATTAGTAAACTATGTAACCGTTACGTGCACGTACCGTTAGCCGCTTCCAAGAATTCGTTGTTTGGTAACTCGAGAAAATTTTGTCAAAGTACAAAGGACGCTATTGTTGTTTGAGAAGCTGCTTTAAATGAGATTTGATGTCAGCTGCTTTCAATGAAATTCGATGTGATATTGATCAGACAACAAGTAGCCCTCTCCGAGGCGAAATTTTTCTAAGTTGCCTACGTTACTATTTCAAACGGCAACTTTGTCTTAGAGTCATCTTTTGAAACGCGACTTAAGAATGATAATATCGTCTTGCCTCATTATAGCTCTTAAGGCACAGCGACTGAGGAAAAACGTGAGTACTAACAGGTTAATGTTCGTTTTATTGATGGTGTAACGTAAGCGGGTGTTGGCGATGGTAGACAATGGGGCAACAAATTCTTTTGTGATTGATTGCGTGGTACAACGATTGCGCCTACGAGTGGAAAAACACTCCTTGTATATTCATATCATGTAAAAGTAACTAACGTCGATTTCACTAACAACAATTTGAATATCAAAATCTCTATTGGATATCAAATAAATATCGTTCGTACGATTATTTACTACATACACTTTAATGCATCTAATGAACAAACTCGATGAATCGTAGCTTTCTTTACCAATAATAGCAAAACCAAGCGGCACATGCAATAAAACTTTATATCATCCATCCGGGATGTACACGCGCCTACGGGCATTGGACCCGATTAGGGCATAACTCCGAACTCATGTCAATGTTTTACGGGCGTTGAACCCGATTCGAGTTTTTGGGCTCGAACTCATATTTATTGATAGCAAACAACATGCAACAATAATCCTACGGGCCTAAAGCATGCGGACAATCACAGACAATTATTGAGATCAAAGGGGGCGGGGAAGGATGGTGATCGTAGGCTATGCACTTGGGCCCACTGCCCGTTAAATGTGGATATAAAGAAAATCGGGAGGCCTGCACCTCCCTCATGTACCTGAGACCCGCCGGGATGGCATGTCATCGGCTAAGGTTTCATCAGTTGGGGCCGCTTTGGTGACGTGCCTCCACCACGGGTTCCCCTCGCGCGCCTCCACTCTGGGACTCCATTTCCGAGATCCATCTTGTCGAATCATTGAAACAATGTCGGATTTTCATGCAACGGAAACAAGAAAAAATGGGATATGCTATCAAAAGAATGAAAATCCAATCATTCATTAAGATGACATATTAATTGAATGGCGGGATCTCGACTTATGGAATTACGAAGTCGGACATTCACGCGGACTTTTTTATTTACTCTAAATTAACACCTCAAAGAAAAATAGGAATAAGTAACGTGTGTATAAGATAAAAACATGTCTGTCAAGAAACTTCAACGGTCAAAAGACAGCCTCGCATGTATAGAAAGTACAGCCCCGCATGTGTTCTGTTTATCGATTCGTATTCGATTCTACGAGAAACTTCAACGGTCGAAATACATATGTATGCAACCGTATTTCAGTCTATTTTATGTCTGAAAATTTGGAGACGATCCAACAGTCGGATCTCTCGAGATCCCCTCGGAAGTGGGACTACAGTATGCAGGTTAGCTGCAAATTGCACGCACGCCCTTAACTTCCGTGGTCCTATCTCGGTCCTCGATCGTCATAAATATAAAAGAAAATTTTTTTCAAGACCATCACCCATTGGAGATAATTCGGTATGGAGAAGTTGGGATCAGCCAATAAGCATGGACCCCCTTTTGGCCTATAATGCTCGGAGACGGCGGAACTGGGAAACCCGAAGGTTCTCCGCCGCTCCCAAGTACGACTTTCAGTCTACGAGACTCCAAATGACCTCAAACAAATTGAAAAAGATGCATAATCAAATAAGAAAGAGATACCACCTGATTGATCCAACACCGGACAAGAAAGTTATGAACCATCGAATACTTCCCCAGCATTCTGGCCGAGGTTGTCTTGCTCCGTCGGGGCTCGGTTTTACGTTCACATGCACATGCAACGAGTTCAAAAAAAATACGAAAGGTGGTCAGCCATGCTCTAAGGTGAAAGAGTGGCTGCATGATTATTAGTAAAAAGACTGAAAACTCACCGAGGGGTTGCCTCACCCTAAGATTGCCTGGGGAGGAAGAAGGATGCCGGGGAGCTCGTTAAAAGGCTGCCTTGGAGCAGCCTGCTTGGGTTGTGGCTGTGGCAGGAGGCGGTGACATTGGAGAGACGGGCGTCCGCTAGTCAGGAGGCTTTGGCTCGTCAGCACTGGATAGGGGGAATCCTTGGCTCTGGTTTCTGTGTGTACGTTGGGAGGAGTTAGCCTCCGACATTGATGTATAGGGAGGAGGAATTGGCCTCTGATTCCCCGAGGGGGTGGAGCGTCCTAGAGGAACGTCTGATTGTCTCCCCTTAGAAGGATTAGCCCGGATTGTCTGATAGTTTTTTTTGGAGACTTTGCTGTCTAAGGAAATAGAATGTCTGATGGGGAACGATGGATCCCCTTCATCCTTTTTAGGATTGTAAGGTTGTGAGAAGAGGATTGTGTCTAGGTTCATCCTCTAATGGGACAAAGAAGGTATAATATTTTTTAATGGGGAATGTGATATTTTTTGAGGAGTGATTGAGGAGATTGAAGGTTTTTCTCAATCAAGGTGATTTATGATGAATTACCGAAATCTTAGATGATTTGAGTGTGATTACAATTTTAAAGGAAATGTTGATCAGGTGGAAAAATTTGGGGTATTACAATCCATACCACATGCAATAAAAGTTTATGTTTTTATTTCTCATATAAGAATGTGTCATCAACCAATGAAAGCTGTAATGCTTTGTCCGAAAGAACAAAATACTGTTTGAAATTGCATTACTTTAACGTCGACAACAATATATGAATCGCCCCAATCAACAATTGTCTCTTAATTTGCAATTCTAATTGCATTGAATAGATGTGACAACCCATTATTGGAACCCGCCCAATTACCATATTTAATGGTTATGGTCTTCCTCTTTGCATCCCGTACGCATCTCCGAAACACCTCGTAGTCAAAATGTTCCTTTATCACATTTCTTAAGACAGAGACCTTCACATAGGCGATTCTATCACAAAACTATGAAAGTATAGAGACATGAAGTTAAAATCTAATCTAACACGATCCCGAAACAATACAACACCTCTTATACCCGCTCATACTCAGCACAAAAAATTGACCACAATCTCTTATCCGACTCTATTATCTCATAATTATAATGAATTTTAATATGACAACTATTTACTGTGCGAATGATTTGAGTTATATGCTTGAAACATATTCCTTTACAAAATTCAGTTAGAGAATCAATATCATCGGCTTCTACTTCATTCCGATTCTCATAAAAAAATAAGTTTCTCAAAATTACTACTCTCAAGGTAAAAATGAAGCGATATTTCAACTCGTTTTCTAGACGGTCCCGCTCCATCATGTGACCCTTCTACTACATCATCTATTCAATGATATTCATCATCTCTCCCTTCTATATCGTTAAACATCTCCTCCTCCAAATCAACATCTTCATTGGATTGCATAATCACAACAATAACATGACTCTCTTCATCTACATCATCTCTAACACGAGTACCACACGCCAAAACATCATTAAATGCATCAACCATTGGATCTACATCAGTTTCTCTAACCTGATCAATGTTGCCTTCTGCCAGTGCTTTACTTTTCAATTCATCTATAATAATTTCGGGTTGTATTATAGTAACTGGTATTTATAAGAAGGTAATGTTACTGACATTATTGCAGGATGCCCAACCTTCGTTGTATGAAATTCCATGGACAAAAAGCATATAAACTTGTTGAATGTGGTTAGGATTTAACTGTACAAACTCAACAAATAATCTTACATCATCATCGTCAATAGAGGCCAAAGCAAATTTCACTTCATAGTCACCATAGGTACGAGATATTCATGACATATCTCAAACGTACTCACTTTTGCTAAACTCCATAACACGAATGATAATTCTTTCAAAACTTACATAATCAACTTCTACATCTACTTTTAATTGGTCCTTTTGTCGTATCATACTCATTCATTCCCATTGATTATTTTGTCATTCACAAATAACAATAACCGTGTCATCACAATAATGACGAGGATGAAAATCGTACATTTGCACCAAAGTATCCTTAAAAATGAATAACAGTACCTATAATGATAGAAATAAAAAGTCATTTTCCTTAATTTTCAAGACCCTATGCTATGCTAACCTAAATCATAATAACACAAAAAAATATATGTTACTATTGCCGAATAAACACGACCCTAAACTAGTCAAGTCAACTAAATTGACTAATTTCACTTTTGGAAAAAATTGAGGGAAAGCACCCAAGTTAACAAATCGACCAAATCCGCTAAACCTTAAAAAATTATTGAAGTGCCCTAAATCACGATTCCATAGCCAACTATCACTAGCCTAAATCAAATAAAAGTAATTGAAACTAATACTATCCTTTGGAGGAGATGGAGAAACTTGAACCCCATTTTACAAATATTTTCAAACTAACATGTTATATCTATACCCAAAAAGTAAGATCTAAATTAGCTAACATGGTTTACTTCGACGGAAAGGTTTGGCATCGGACGTAGAGTTGAAAGACTTGTTTCGTTTGTGGAGGGTGAAGTTGGGGTAAGACCCAAACCCATTCAAAAGAATTTCTGAATAGATGCAAACCAACTTTAGGACAACATATTTTGGAATCTGTGTTGTGTTGTGTTGTGTTGTCAGGTGGTAAGCAATTCAGGCAACAAGTGGGATCTAGAACCTAGTACTTTTGCCTTAGTATCGGGGAAATGCTCCATCCCCGGGACCGCCCTGACCACGCCGTCCCTCGCGACCTCGACTGGGTACCTCATCAGCTGCCCCGGCAAGTCCCCCTTCAGCTTCTTCGAGCAGTATTGCTCCCAGTTCTGTTCAGCTATTTTCCTCACTGTCTCCACGCACTCCAGGCTGTCCGGCTGGTCGAAGCACCCATGATTCTCCATCATGTGCTCGTACCACAGGGAGCGGCGGAAACCGTGGATCTTTCCTTTTGGGGGATGCTTCTTGCACAGTTGGCACGGCTGGTAGGCCCCCATTGCGATCTCGGTGTCCCTCGCCCCGTCCATCGATCTCTGGTTGATGTTCGCCGACCCCACGATTATATACTCGTCGTCGACTGCATATTGAGAAACCAAGAAATGTTTCACGGGATTTGATCTCATGATTCCTGCGCGGGTATAATGCAAAGAGAAGTGTACCTATCATTGTCTTCGCGTGAACGTAGATCATGAACCGGCGATGGTACTGAGCTCTGCCATAGTCAGAATCGTGCTTCGGCTGTTCTGGTGGAATGTATTCGCCCTGCTTCCTCATCTCCCTATTCCCCAAGCAGAAGAATGCGAGATAGTCCGTCGGTTCTGCGTCGATCCCCTTCGCCCAAATGGCTCGAGCAATGTCCTTGTACATCATTTCCATCGTCTTTGTCTGCCAGTGCAATATCGTCTGAACAGAGTCGCTCTCAGGGACGCCCTCTGGCCACATTGGGATCACAACGTACACCATGAACCGCTCCCCATTTTCGATCTTGCTGACTATCTTCAATGAAAGTTCCTTCGGGATGAGATTCGTCGCCCCTACCTCGTTCTCCTTCGGATCGTTTGAAGTCCAGCTGAAAGAACTCCCTTGGAAGTACTGGTTCTCGATATAGATGAAGCTCTTTGCTCGTCGGATTGCATTTATGTAGCCGTCATGTATACTCCGCTCGATCATGTACTCCTTTCCTCGAATGAGGCCGAAGTTAGCCACCTCCTTAGGAGTTCTCGGGATTCCTATTGCTGCCCCACCATCAATCGATCTGAACAATTGCACATTCCACGATTCGGGGTCGTCATCAGGGAACAAGTCCTCGGACGAAGATAAGAACGCATCCTTGAGTTCACCCCTCAAGATGAGCAGCGCTTCCTCGTCCCCACCCTGTTTCCTCCATCTCTGTTCGAAATTCACCAGGATATCCCTAGCAATTGGTCCCTCAAGCCTGCAGTGCACGTCGTGCCAAGGCTCTCTCGGGCCTCCTTTCTTGACCGACGAGCCGGGGAAATTCGGCTGGTGTAAATCGTGCAGGTGGGTTGTGTCCAAGGTCCTGAACAGAGGATGTGACTGTGTGTCATATCTCCCGTCGCAGAGGTCGATCCCGCCGATGAAACTAACGACCCTTCTTTTTGTCAGTTTATCATTGGAGGCTGCGTGGTCAACGATCACGATCTTTTGGTGATGCGAGAACATGGTTGCAATCTCAATTTCCTTCACGATGCTTTGTCCGTTGTCGGGATTCCGGGGACAAAGCACGCAACGAACTTTCGAATTGTGGAAGTAGCTTTTCGTATCCTCGTCATGAGTGGCCATAATCCCGTGTTTCTTCAAGACGTCGGATGTTTTGTCGTCCCAAACGAGCATGAGCACTCGAACGCCTTCGCTTGCTTTCTTCTTGAGCAGTTCCCCAAGGATCATGTTCCCGCCGGCCTTCCACCTCTCGAAATCCCTGACAAGCGTGATCTTGGTGTACACTGACCATCCGGCGATGTAAACAAAGTGCTTTGCGTTGGATATGGCATCAAAGATGTCTTCCCAACACCGTTGAGGCTCATAGGACTTCCCATCAGCGAGACGTACCCCTGGATCGAAGTCGTTCGCCACATGTGCATCCTGGTAAAGCGTGACCCGACAATTCTTCCTCTGAGGGAACAACGTGTAAGGAACTCCTGCGAACCCCGCCCCTTCGATCCCATGAGACCACCCAGGCTCCTGATCAGCCCTATCGAACCTAATCTTGAAGTGGATTCTCGAGTTGGGGAGCAGGCACTGGTGTTCCCCGCGGGATATCTCAAGCCAAGTATCGACTTCCCCATTCATGAGCTCGCTCACCGCCATGGAAGCCGTCCCGACCACGCCAACCCCAATCGGCTCGACCTGCTTTACCGAGAACGTAATCTGAGACGCCTCGTGAGCGCAGTAGAAGTGGAAGGACTCGTTCCACCTGGGGTGGCATCCATCGCTCCGCACTTGCCTCGACCGAAACACCCTAATCTTCTCCACATCCACGGTAACGTAGAGTTTGGAATCCCTCCGGCAACCATTACACTGAACCTTCCTCGTAATCTAATCCAAACACGCCGAAAATCAACACCCAACGAATCGAACCGGTAAGGAAAAAAGAAATACCACAACCATTACCTTGTGCAAGAAGGCGGAGCCTCTCATTCCGTCGGATGCCCCGACAACCTCGTAGATCGTCCCGTGGAGCATCCCGTGCAGGAGAAGCCTGTCCATTCCCGGTTTCACACGCTCGTCCTCAGCAACCGAAGCGCAGCGAGAACGCGGGATTCTGAAATAGAAATAGCTGGACCTTTTGGGTCAACCTCGGCCAACATGTGCCTAACAAACACAAACGAGGAAAAAGCTAAAGAATAGAACAAACTTTTTGAATTCCTTTTGGATGACCTGATAATCGGATTCATAACACATAAATACAAATAGGGACACTAAAATATAAGTAATTTTTTAAAAAACTTTTATTATTTTTTTTAATTTTCCTTTTTTTTTTGGGGGGGGCGGGGGGTGCGACGAGGTTTTTCTTCTTGACTTTTTCTTGGGTTTAAAGGAATTGATAAATATATATATATCAGAAATGTCAAAGACTTCCAGAACAAAAAAATATATTTATTTTTTATTCCGTTCTTGCTTTCAGACATGGATCATTTGTTCTTCAAAGTGAAGCATCATCGTCCTCGTCCCCCATGTTTTATTTGTCAATTCCGTGTCTGCCCGCCCCAAATATCACGGGAAATGGATTAAAAAAAACGACATTCTTAATTATAGGCCGATTAATGTACTCTCCTTACGTTATTAATCTAAGATGATTCATTTTTGTAGAAATAGATTATATTATATTGTTTAATATGCCCATGAATGGTAAGCATTTTTTGTCCCTTTGACAAATCGTTTGAGTTAAAAGCCTAAGTTATCGTGTGATATATATTATACAGTTTAACAATTGATTAAACACGTATACCAAGATAACGGTATATTAATTGATATAATTAGTGCGAGGGTTGTTTGGGGGTGATGATTTAATTTATACAACGATGGACAGAGAGAGTCTTATCTTAACTGTGATGAAGACTTGTGATTAGGTTTTGGTCCAATACGTAAGGCAACAACAACTCGTCGTGACTTCATCTTTTTTGGGGTTGTCACCTTCGTTTTAGGTTAACCGGCTCCACCTTTTTTTTTTCCTTTTGGCATAAATTAACAATTGCTTTGTTCCCATTTGACACGCCAAATTGGTCTTACGATATTACTTTTTTATTGTTGTATTTTGGAATATGCCAGCCCCTCCCGATCCTACGCCACCTGAAAAGGAAGAAGCATCGGGCCCCAATCCAAGCCCATTTCTGAGCATTCGGGCCCAATGCAATGCCTCGAATTGCGGTCGGCTGGCGATCGCGTTCCAAAGTCCCCCCCCCCCTCCCTCCCGCAACGCAAAGGGGGCTGAGCTGCTGCGGTAAGAACACTATGGTATTATGCTGTGTGCGCGTTGAGACGCCCGAAAGTGACAGGTTTGACCGTGTTGGTACATAAGATTTCTCATAGCTTCGTACTTGGGAATAACGGTGAAGCCGCGCGATGGTCATTAACTCCAATGAAGGTACAAAAATATCGAGTTGTATCAGAGGGAACTTCATGCAATGATGTGTAAGACGGCGGTTCTATATCTGCGGAATCACCCTCGAGTGTATTTGGGGAGCATGGATAACATGTTTCTGCTTGCTAAATGATCTCCTACTTTCAGGGGATCGATCGTGTGTGGTCATTACACAGAGGTATTGACCTCTGAAATTTCGATGTTTTGAAGGGAGGAGCAACGAACGCAATGGTTGGGAATTCCTGAACGGACGATGGCATCTAACGAGAAGAAAGCTGCGGAACCTCTCTGTTTTTTTCTTCTTCTTTGCAATAGCCCTCCATTCATATGATGCGGTTGATCTTAACATTGCATTTATCATTAGGTGGGTAAGCCCGCCGTAGACTACATCAATGACACAAATATCCCATTCCAAGGGTAAGTTTTACTCGCAGGTCAACAGGTGCGCATTATGCTAAGCAGTAGCAGTAGGATATGTGTTGGATCGTTCAGGAACACTAAGAGGGGGTGAATTAATGTTTATAACTTTTTCGCCATTTTCTCAGTGTAAGCAGAAGTGTACTGTAACTCAGCAGCGCGTTTCTCAAAATGAGATATGCTTCGCTGTAACGATTTTATCGAGTAAGGTTTCGTACGAGTGTTGCGCGATCGTAATGGACACAGTAGTTTATAGTGGTTCGGTCTAAATCGACCTACGTCCACTTTCCACCAACAAGGTGATTCCACTATATAATATAATGGTTGCAAAGAGCCCTTGCAATAGGCGTTTGGTTTCTCACAAAGTGAGATTTAGAATCTTTTACTATAAGAGATCACTTCTGGGCAATTATCAGCTCCTCACACAGTGGATGTCTTCTCGTTTCTAGCAGAATGATGCTCACACTAAGCAGTTGGTAGCTTAACGGATTCCACACAGCACATTGTCACTCAGATGTAAGCCTGTCTTTCAAAGCACACAGGTAACGTTATGTTAGAGTATAAATTCTCATATAATAATCCTTACAGTGATAGAAAGACTTCTCAAAGAGCAGCTCGTTTCTGATTCACAACAGAGGACTGCTTCAGCAATTAGTCGTTCAGCAGAGGATTTCCACACAGATCTTGTCTCTCCTGGAAATGAGTTTATACTTGCTTAAGAGACAACCACGAAGTTGATCACAAAGATCACCACAAAGGCCACAAAGAGAATCACAAAGAGAAGAATCACAAAGACCACTAAGAAAGGGTATACGTCCTACACTCAGTTCGGACGTGCACGGTTACCACAGCCGTGACTCACTGCACCGCACACCCAGTGCCTAGGGTGGAATTTTCTACTACGGCGGCTTCCACGCAACCTGCTCTACTATCCGTCCCCAGGAGTTCGAGACTTCTGCACAGTACCCCTGTGCTCGGGAGGACCTCTTTCCACTCTGGCGGCGTTCCCAACTCCTGCTCTACCCTGTAGGCACGAGACTTCTGGCGCGCACCCGCAAGTGCGTGTCTAACTGCTCAAACTCCGTAGGTTCGAGACTTCCCTGCGAAGAGACACGACAAGAACGGCTTCTTGCCGATGGGTTAGCAACTGGTTACTGAATTCAGCACAGGTATTCACTTAGCTTCCCTCAGATGATTCGCCAGCCGCTCGTTAAACATACCGAGGACACCTATTCCCTCTCACAACGATCAAAGGATCTAACCTCAGCCCCTTGACACTCTCACATGCAGCTTGTAAGAGAAAGAACCAGGAGACACTTAGCACCTTCCGCTCTCCGTCGATGCACAAAGCTCACTTAGACCACTTAGACCACTTAGACCACTCAGACGGACAAAGGCACTTGGATCTGTCGTCTTTGATCTGATTATAATGGAGAAGAAAGCATAGAAAACGTCCACGCAATCTTCGAGATTTGTTATCAAAATTGGCAGCCAGGACTCAGCAACGGTCTGCTCACTCGATTGCTGTGCTATGAAGAGTAAGTACCAACAGTAACTTTCCTCTGTTCTCTTAATCAAATAATTTATTTCTAATATTTATGATCTGATCATAATCTCATCTTATCGATTATAATTAATCAAAAATATTTGATTAGATATTTCATCATGTTCTAGCGTAACATTGTTGTAGGGTATCAGAAACATATTTTGTTTCTAAAAATAAACTTGGAAATATAATCTCACAATATTTAGTTGCCTAAATCTTTATAATGAGATTATTAGCCCACATTTAAATGAATTTGGACACTTAGACGAATGATCTGAGATAACCCAAAATAAAAACGTGGATATTGAAAATTTGTTTCCATATTTTCAATATGTATTCGTAATATCACAGCAACAACTTACTGTAACATATGACAGTTACTAGCTGTGATTCAGCAACACATTGCTCAAGCTCATCACTAGGAATAAGCACGCAACTCATGAAACATTACTGCTGACCATCAGCAACTCATTGCTTAAGTTCATCATCAAAACCAGGCTAACAATATGTGACAAAGTCGATGTGGCACATGGTTGATTGCAACCGTTAAGTGTATCGGTTACTCGATATTCCAACTCATTAGTCGCAACGCCTGTCGTATTTTAGCCGATCTACAGCATCGCCATTGCTCTTAATATGAGAGATTGTGTAGTTTCCACGCACAACAATAGGGAAGCAAGTTATTGCCGTGTCAGCCGCCTCAAATGGAGAAGAGAAAACGTGGAAGACGTGTTATTTCACACTGTGAAATCCAACTACTGATATATGTCTGCAACAAATTCAAGAAGCAAGTGCGCAGTTACTAGGGAGAGAGAACGGCCGAGAAGAACAAGACAACAACCACTGTTTTCCGAGCGCACATGTACACGGCCCCCCATCCTGGACCAACTCCCGACTTAAATGTAGTTTCTCTGATTGAACTTGGAAGCATTCACTTCACCTACTGCCCTTTCGCAAGCATCCCCCCCCAATTCAATACCGTCGCAGTTGCCCTAATTTGGAAACCTTTGGCTCAACTATTAGCACGATTGGAACGTCCAGACTTACATTCGTTTACGTGAATCGAAATCAAACCTTGGAGATTCATGGGAGAACTTGTGGACTTTCAACAAAGAAGAGGACCAGATTGGCATACTCGTTGTAAGCATCACCAAGTTATATGTCACGGCATCATCCAACTTCTTTCGATCCATCACAGACATGAGCTAATTAATTCGGTTCAGCAAGTTAGGTTCATAGAACAGGGAAAGATAGAACTGAACTGAAAGGACATAAGATTAAATTATTTGTTGGAACTTGCTTTTTGAAAAAATTACAGTTTAAAAAACATGTAACATGAAGAACGGAGCCGCTACGCGATACGGTTGATACTTGATCCGGATATCATTACATTATCATTCGTGAAATCAGTTGGTGCGAAAAGAGTTGGTAGATAGTGAATTTTCGGATATTTGAACGAGGAGGGGGGGGGGGGTTCGATGTCATCGTTCTCGGACGGGATAACGCGATATCCTCAGTGTCCGATCCTGTGATCACGTCTCCATCCACGTCGAATTCATTCATAAATGGTCGGGGATACCGGGAGGGTGTTTAGCTAAAACCCAACTATCTGTAGTTGGTGAAGCAATAGTTATGGTTGATATTTGGACAGGACATATCCACGTCCCTTGCTTAGGTCGTGAAATTATTACAACTTGCGTGGTATCTAACCAGAGATAATATGTAGGTAGTTCCCTGCAATAAGGAACATTGACAACGAACCAACCCTCTTTAATGGCGTTCCGATCACCGTATATGCCGGGGCGACGCATGCCCTGTCTCGTATGGCCAGTAACCGCGTACGCTCATGCACAAGCACGACACGTGCTTAACGTTCAACCAACGTCGTGATCGCGAATCATTGATATTGTCATAGGATGCTTGTATCGTTATAGAACAAATCACGTCAGAGATCCCACGATTACGAGACAACAAAACACAGAGTTAGTTGAGATCTCTATGCAAAAATTGTATGACAACAACAAAAGCGACTTCCCGGGAATTGACAAAAACCCCGTTAACCTTAAACATAGATTATAATATCACATGCCATGCTTAATCAAATTTATGGAGCCCATCTTGTATATGCATCAGGCCAATCCCTTCGACACAAAATCTCATAAAATAAATAAAAACAAAAGGAGCCCCGATACAAGTTTCGATATGTTTCCAAGGCACAACGACTTGAGTAGCGTAATACCAGGGTTTTTTCTCCCAATTAGCGTGGAGAAAATATTTAAGTGAAAATCACTTTTGAAATTTCCGAAATAATGTTTGAATTTTTAAAAGCGGGTAAATTAAAGATTTTTGTCTTTTATAAAGCAAATTTCTCCTTCACATCACGAAATCGACTCTTTCGATTTTATTATGTCAAAAACTTTAAGTTCTCCTAATTCGATTTTGATATTATTTCAGGAATTTCGAGCATGATTGCTCTAAACTACGAAATATTTTCACGTATAATGCTAATAAGAACAAAGCTACTTAATATTACGTTTAACATTGAATAAAATGTGTTTCTATAGTTATAAATTTCATGGAGCGGAAGATGTGGACTCCTCGACACCACCCCTTTTATAAAAATCGATATTTTGTTAACCAGAAACGTGACATGATGAGGAGGTAGATCCCCAAAGGGAAGATGCTTCGTGTTGTTATTAATGGATTCCATTTCATTTTTTCCTACTTATCCCCACCATGTGTAATAAATGGACGTCGTCCCCCTCGACTCCTATCTCGTTCCAATATTTCATCTCCATCATCGTATTCATCATCGCCTCATCCACATGAACGAACATACACGAAAACATGCCATAAATATTACAACTATGAAAAACCCTAGTTTGCTACGTACTTCCTCGATCCCATTTCGTGTAACGAAATTTGAACCCACCAAATCGTGTATCCGGGATGGATGGTGGTTTGATAATTGGACAATCGGGGTGGAAACAAATTATTGATGTTCTCCCATAAATTCTTTTGGTAGAAATGTCATTTTCCACGTGATGTGGACGCCCCAGTCCCCTCAATCTATTCATTATGCAGTTGTCTCTGACAGACTAGTAGCCTCACCCCGGTAATAATGAATTTAACAAGTCGTGACATATGATTTACAAGTCAATAAATTAAATTTTGATTGATACTTTCACTTACCACTCGACACCCAACCGTATATTTACTTCACGAAAACCTAACTCTCACCTATTCTTACTTTGCTCCCGCGATTATTCTCCAATTATTCCAACTGCCCCCACGAAAAAATAAGGAACCAAAACAAATATCCCACCATTCTTGTTAAAATATTCATGAAACACGATATATAATTTCAAAATTCATGATATAATATCTCGAAATGGAATTTGAGTTTACTCGTACTTAAGAAAGTTGAAATTATTATTTTTTATTTTTAATTTGACACGCAAATTGAATTTTATAATTTTGATTTCATCTATTATCTAACGAGTAAATTCGGACTTATAAAATCAGATTGTAAGAAAATATTTCTGAAATATTGAAACTACCTATCTCATTTCGAAAAAGTATTTTCCAGGCCGTCATGGAACGTAGCTCCAATATTCTTCACCCCATCTGAGATAAAAAAAAAAGAACTCATGAATTAGCATGTTCATGCCCAAAAAAGGACGTCGCCAACCCAATAGCCCTTCAATTATTTGGACTAGATATCTATCTATATGTAACAAGGTTTTGCACTCGATCGTGTTTTGCTTGGGTACATGCATACGAACCCGGCGGCTGTATGCTCCATGCACAAGCGTACGTACGGCTGCTCTGACAGCCTCTTTCTCTTATAAAATCCAGAACAGTAGAAGTATTTATGACTCAAGTGAAACGAAAGCTTTGGTTGTTTTTTAACGCAGGGGGAAACGTGGGATCGTCGCTTTTCAATTTACAAGCAAAGGGAAATTGACAGGTTATACGACTTCTCTGTTGTGGACCAACAAGAGATAAGGTTTTGGTTTTTAATAAGCAAGGCTGGAGCCAACCTCTCCCCCTCCCCCTAGTTTCTTCGATGCGTTGTAATGAATTAGCGTCCCTAACTTTACCCCCACCCCCATTAAATTCCACCATAAATTTCTAATATTTAATGCCAATGGGGCCGTCCATTTTATTTATCTTGTATTTTAATCCAAGGACAACCCTCTTGCCGTTCGTCATTGAGGTTGTTGATTGGTTAAAGATACTCGATCGTGTCTCGGGATTCGTTCATTTCTCGACGGCCACATTCTCTCGTTTTGCAGAGTGTCTCCAGTGTTTTCTTGTGGCTCACCATGATGAGGAGGCATGGATGTATGCATCTCTTATACGAGAACGAGAGAGAGAGAGAGAGAGAGAGAGAGAGATTACAAAGGGTATATTGTCCCTGACCATACCGTGCCGCGACAGAACTTTTGCTTGCGATGGCTATGGTTACGACGAATGATGATGCCAGTCGTCTTTACCCCGTTTAGAATTCGAGAGGATATCGCGTCGCTCGGTGAATGTTGCCGGTCCATTTTCGTATCCACACACACCTAAGCTTTTTCTTTTGAGATTTTTTTACACGAAAAGTAATGTAATAATAGAAAAGAAATCGAGAGATGGGGACACCCTGGCGATGTCATTTTCTTTTACTAGAGTTTAATGCGATAAAAACTGCAAGCATATTGAATGCGAAGCTCAGCTTTTGTTTGGCCGCTGTTTTGGTAACTTATCCAGTAGAATAAAATCCCGCAACCCCCTTCTGTCTATCTATCCAGTTCCATCCCCCGTTACTTCTTAAATCTGAGAAGAATGTCGGGCTTGTAAGCAACATCATCTTACCTATGCACCGGCTCGATAAGATCGAGAACGAAATCTGGAACCTCGTAGATCCTCCTAGGGTTTTACAGTGCAGGAGATATCTAAGATTGATAACTTTTTCATCATACGAACACATACCAACATGTTATGTAATGAATGTATTTAACAAAGGTTTAAAAAAGTTACTCCACAAAATGTTTGCTTCCTCTCCAGTCTGAAGTGAGAAAGAAATTTAAAGAAAGCTTCAAGCCACTCAATCTCCCGTTGAAATTGAAAGAATCTAGAGCTGATTTTATTTTATTTTTTCTCAATTAATATTTAAAAAAATCACGATAATTATTTTTTTTTAATACAAATCAAATATCATATAATATTTAGGATAAAGAAAAGGATACGTGGAACGGAAGGGAGGAGGAATTTTAATGGCGGGTAGGGTCGAATACCCCGTCGACCTACAATAAAAATAAAAATAAAAAAAAATTATCACATTAACATTAACTCCATGGAGCTTCCGCCGACAAAAAAAAAGAAAAAAAAAAACTGACAATGTTGGTTCCTTTTTTCTCCCTTCCTTACATTTATTTTACCTTTTCACATTTCCGTTGTTGTACGCGGGTGTATATAAACACGTCCCACCCCCTCCTCTTTTCAGACAACTAAGCCTTCATCCTCGTGTCATACAACGACTAGGAAGGATCGGGTATCATGGTCCAAACCAAGAAGTACCGAGGAGTGCGGCAGCGCCATTGGGGCTCTTGGGTCTCCGAGATTCGCCACCCTCTCCTGTAATCTTACTCGACTCCCCTCTCTTCGCTATCGGTCGTCTGTTCATTCTTTTTCTTTTGTATTTGTCGCGGTCGACTCATCTGCGGTGTTCGTTTTTTTCTTTTTTGTTAGGAAAAGGAGGGTCTGGCTAGGCACGTTCGAGACCGCGGAGGAGGCCGCCCGAGCCTATGACCAGGCGGCCATGCTTATGAGCGGCCGGAACGCCAAGACCAACTTCCCCGTGACGAATAATCAGGCGGCTTCCCCAGACAACCCCCTGACATCCCCAAGGCAGTTGTCGGAGATCCTCCACGCGAAGCTCAGAAAATGCAGCAAGGCGCTGTCCCCTTCCCTCACCTGCCTCAGGCTCGACAACGAGAGCTCCCACATCGGGGTTTGGCAGAAACGGGCGGGACAGAGGCCCATCTCCAACTGGGTCATGACGGTTCAGCTTGGAAAGAAGGAGGACGACGCCATCTCCCCCGTCGGCCAGGCCAGCTCGTCGACATCATTCGAACCCGGGGATGATCGCGAGGAGGAGGGCTCGACATTGGACGGCTGCGCCAATGAGGAGGAGAGGATCGCGTTGCAGATGATAGAAGAGCTCCTTAACCGGGGTTGCCCTGGCGAAAGCGATACTGATAACAACAACAACAGCAACATTAATTACAGCCAGTAATTCAAAATTATATATATATGTGTCATTTACAGGAGACAATAACCAGTGCAAATGTATAAAAGCTATGTAAAACATATGTATTACCGCAACTGCTATTGAATATGTAAACAGTATACATGTAAGGTTTTCAAGTGCTTATGGTTGGTTACTCTGGATTACGTCTCGGTCCACGGTACATAACATCGCGCGACGTACGCGCCCGTTTAACGTATTCCAAATAAGCATATATGTACATGCGATATGAACACGACCTTGGCAGGTTGTTCTTGTAAAATGTGGTTGGGTTTTTTTTTTTTTTTTTTTTTTGGGGGGGGGGGGGGGGTGATAATTGAAAACGGCATTTGCATAGAATAAGAGTAGGCGGGTGACATTTTTCTTCTTGGGCCGACATACCGCGGGCAATACTGTCTTTTTCTATAAGAAATGAAGAAGTTGTTTTATTTATTCTTGTGGGGTGGTAATGAATAATAATAATAATAATGTTGGGAGGGAGGGTGAGAGCACATGCCCTCCCTAGTAAGTAACTCCCCCGAACATGATTTTGTCCCTCCAATCAACGGCGTTCACAAATTATTTTGAATGTTAGACGTGTATAGTAGCAGGCGGAGCTAATGTTACAAATAACGTTGGTATAAAAACTATTTTTCAAATAAAATAGATAATTTCAAAATTTATAAAATAATATCTTAAAATTGGATTTTATAAGTTCGAATTCACTCGAAATCGGACTTTATAATTTCGAATATAGAAATCGAACTTTATAATTCTAATTTATGTAACTTTATTTTATGAATTTTGAAATTATCTAAAAAAATATGTTATTTATCTTATTAACAAAACTAGTAGTAGTAGTAGTAGTAATTAGGGTGGGTCAATGTACGTGTGTGTATTAATGTCGTAACAACCGGGTTATGTCAGCGAGACATAGGCTCCTCCAACGAACAACCTGTAGGTCATTGGTTCCATCCATCACTAGGGTTTTCCTTTTTATCTCTTTTATCTTATCATCATTGGTGCTTACACAACCAACAGCTGACTGGTTCAGGACAGAACGTTCCAAGAGACATGGGGGGATGGGGACTGACTGACTGACTTCATCTGTGAACACAACAAACATAATTCAACCGGGTAGTTTAGCGGTGGAAGTTGACCCGGAGTCAACGTCCCTACTATTCAAGCATACATGCATACATAGTAAATAAAGGTTGGGGGGGACAGGGACCTATCGCATGATAGGAAAAAGGCGATTGCTTTTGTCCATTCGATTTTCATCTTGGGGGGGGGGGGGGGGGGGGGGGAGGTTAGCTCAGAATTAAATGCAAGGACGATTCGAGTTAAAAAAGTCGAGGACACGCCCGATTGATTAAACCCACCCTCCCCCAGAGGACAAGGAGTTTTGACTCTTTTGTGAACCATCTCCTGTCTCCTCCCACCCACCCAATCTCAACCTCTTCGTAAAGAGTAAATTCCCACAACTTACTTGTCGTCACCCCCACGGGTTCTCCACCTTTTTTGAGGTCCCGACTCCTCCTATGTTAAGTATTTTTGTTAACCGGAGTAAATTTTTACTATTTATATTTATTAACCGGTGCCCTAAGTAAACCCGTTAACAAGACCCTTGTATTAAATTCACTTGGTCTGTGTTATTATAATCACGGGGCAAAGCTCCAATTGATCCAATCCTTAGAAAATATTAAAATAGAAAAACAAAATGAATGGAATATAGTCGACGAACTTTCATTCAGTGGTTTGGCCTCTGGTTTGTGTTTTATTATTATTTTTATATTTGTATTAAAATTTTGGTTAGAGGAAAACAGGACGTTGGTGTTGGTTTGGCCGTGATTACGAAGTCGGGAATACCATGGTTCGGTGTTAGCGATTCTGATGTTCATGGTTGATTTGAGATGTCTCGTATATTGTTCCCTATGATATGGTCATGTATGTGTAAAGTTCGAGAGTCAGTAAATGTTTTGAACTTTTTAAATTAATCATAGGGCGGAGAATGTTAGAATTTTTATTAAATATTTTATTTTATTTTATTTTATGTTGGGCTATAATTAAAATATCGACGGAAGCCCGTAATGGAAGAGCCCGTCACATTTATAATAGCGCTAGGTCCTCGATATATCGTTAGACAGTTCCATCGATCAGAGGAAGGGAAAGACCTAGGGCAACTTATTGGCTTTTCTTACAAGATGTCGGCTTCCGCATATTTGATTTGGGATTATGGCAACTTCTCACTGTTTTATGTCCTAAATCGGTTGCGATTATCTTGGTTTGCGATTAATTCGTTTACAGTGATATCCGAGTAATCGGATAAATTGATTATTTATTTATGAATTTTTAAAATTGATTAAGGGTGAGGTTTTCCAATTTACCGACCTTCAAATTGATTCATTCCTACGGTTTCAAAATCACATGGGCAACTATTTACAATTTCAATTATTAAAAAAAAACCTTCGTCACCAAGAAATCTGGGATTGAATTTTTATTCGATTGTCTTGAAACCGTTTAGGTGGAAGATTTCAATTGATTTAGACATTTTTTTTTAATTTGTCCCGTCGGATTTAATTTATTAAATAATAAAAAAAATATTTCCCAAGTAGTGTACGTGGGTTTATAAAAAAAAATATCAGACGACGTAAGAGGAGTTATTGTTATTATTATTGTAATTTATTAAAATAATAATATTTTACATAGATTCTCAATGGAAATTAAAGATTTAAGTTATTAAAAAAAAGTTCCTGTTTGCAAACGTAAATTTAAAATAATAATAATAAGGATCCGTGGATTTACAAATTTGAATTAAAAAAAATATCTGGTCAGATGAATTTGTGAACTCTTATGTTTGTAAAATTTATGCCTATTAAACATTTTTTTTACATCATATTTGTTCCTAATAATTCTGGAATATGATGCATATTGCGTGTAGAAATAGGTGGCGATTTTAATTGCCGGCCATTCGTGGATACATTTTGTTGAGTTGTTTCTTTATTCTTGTGACTGGGCGACGTGTTATTTTGTCTGCGAGAATATGTGTAGTGACTTCACATTTGTATTGTAATCGTTTGGCTGCCAAAGTAGCTCGTTTGCAGTGACAGGTGAGTTATCTCACAGACATGTGCATTTAGTATAAGTGGCTATCGGATTTGTGGTTAGGTTGTTTGGTTGCCAAAGCGATTCGACCTAAGTGACAGCCGGAGTTTCTTACAGTCGCACATGTTCTCGCCAAGTGAGATGTCTCACATTTGTGCTTTGAGTGCTTGGCCGCCACAGTAGCTCACTCAAAGTGACAGGTGGGATTTCCTTGGACTCGATGAGGGTTACTGGAGTGTCTTGGTTGTGTCGGTGTGGGGTCCTTCTGCCCAAAGGTGTTAGATTTTCTGCTTTTGGTGTTGTCCGAGATTCTCTAGTTAATACTCCGTTTCATTGACTATTAAATTTTGTACACTCATATTGTTGTCTTTTGTTTTCAATCACTCTTGCTTTGAATAATGCTGGTGTTAGTGTTGATGAGGTCCTAAATCGCTCAAATTATAATAAGTGGAAGGACAAACTTTTATATGCCTTGGGTTTTATCATTCTTGGTCTTGCTTTGTGTGTGGATCACCCTGCTCCAGTTATAAAGTCTAGTACTAAATAGCAAATGGAGCATTTTAACAAGTGAAAGTATTCAAACTATATGAGCCTTCAATCCATGAGTAAATCTATCTCAAAATATCTGTTAAGTGGGTTACTCGAGAAAACTATTGCTAGGGAATTGCTCACAACCCTTGAGGAAAAGTATCTTGTATTGTCCTTCTGAAAAAGTTGACGAATATATCTTGTGATATTGTGGGAAGCGTGAGAGATTACATCCTGAGAATGTTTTTCCTCCGGTCCAAAGTTAAAAGCCTTAAAATCCCTCTACCAGATAAGTACATCAAACTTCATGCTCTGAATTCCTTGCCTCAGAATTTCTCTCAAATTAAGATTGCTTTTATCTCCCGAAATGAGAGTTAGACTGTCGATGATCTGATTGGTAAGTGTATGGCTGAGGAGGACAAACTTGAAAGGGAGAAGAGTGAGAGTGTTTTCCTTGTTTCTTCTTCTAGACCTACTTTCTCAAAGGGTAAAAGAAAAACATTTTAAGCGTTTTCACCATAGTGCTTCTAATAATAAGGGCTTTAAGAGGCATCGTCGCGATCAGGGTAAGGAAGGATATAAAGTTATTTTTCATAAAGGCATCAAATGCTTCTATCGTCAAAAACTGGGACATTAAAAGAAAGATGCTATAAGCTAAAAGCTTAACTTGAGCAAAATAAATCTACATGAGTGAGACAGAGTCAAAGCTTAAAGTTATAAATTATGTTCTGGTCAAAGTGGAGTCCATAGGAGATATTCTTGTTTTGAAGTCAAACCATGTTCTCATGTTGATAAACGTCTTTTATGTTCCCAGTATTAAACAAGACATGATCTTTGTTTCTGCCTTAACTCAAGTGGTTACTCTTTTCTTTTTAAATGAGGTTCAGTTCAATTGTATTTGAATTCTCAGATTGTTGGTTCTGAAATTTTAAATGATGGATTGTTTCAGTTGCTTTTGACTGCTGGTCCTTTACAAAACTTTTTTGTTGAGTCGTGTTCCTCCAAAAGATCCTTGTCTATTAAAAATTCATGTTTATTTTGACATAAACATTTAGGCGCATAAATGATTCGAAAGGCTAGTTAAAAGTGAAATTATACCTTCTAAACTTATATTGATTGTATTAGAGGTAAATTCACAAAGTCTAAGAAGAAATGACCTACTCGTAGCTCAGAGCTTTTAGAAATCAGGTCTCAGTTACGCTTTGCCTGCGGTAAACTGTAGAGCTAACACTACTTGTTTTGCAACAGTTTGGGTTAATCATAGAGGACTTCAAGAATCCTCCGTTCTCCATCCCTACCTATTTATTGCTTATTGCATTCATGTATTCGCATGACCACATGAGTGTATGTTCGATTGCAGTAGTTACATTATCATGTCATTCACAGTAATCGCTCCATTACATCACTACGTCTCATTTACAATTGCAATTACACAATGCATACTTTTCCACATATACGAGTGCGATTAAGTATCATCACAATTTATCATGCATCGATTACATTATTGCATGATACTAATCTAAACATTCTCTCTATTTTCCTTCCGAGGTTTAATTCTCCAACATGACTCCTCGAACGGGAGTAGGGACAAAGCATGACATTACAAATCTATAAGCACGAGAATGCCAAGGATTTATCGACGACTACCAAGGCCCAAAGTCGAACATCTAACAACATGAAGACCAAACTTTCCATTACGGCTACCAAGGTCCAAAGTCGTGCGTCGAACGATATGAGCCCAAAGTGATATCAACGGCTACCAAAGTACAAAGCCAAGCACGAACACCAAAGATCACCCAACGACTACCAAAGTTCAAAGTTGAATCTACAACAACATGAAAATCCCAAGGAGGTTACATCTCACCAGACAACCGCAGTCAACATCGGAGCTAATGACGAGCCCATAATGCTGTTAACGGATATGCTATGATCAGACACACCGGGAACATCATGGCCCTACTGATCCGAAAACTGCTCCAAGCAAACAGAAGCGATTCCACTTCGTCATCAGTCGGCACAACTTCGGCACCAACGAAAACTTCCATTCCAAACAAAGACGATTCCCCAGCATACAACACAAGCATCAATCCTCAACATGGGACAGTCTTTCAATCTACTTCTCAAACTCTCACCATCGACATCAACAAGCCTGAGAAGCGTTACAAGAGACAGATCATCTAGCTTACATCCCATAGTCGGCTTTCTTTACCATGCCAACAAAACATTCTAGCACAAAGGGCAAACCTCGGCCTTCCCAATGACCCCGTGATATCAGGACATCTGCAATCAATCAACCTTCAAATACGATCACTCGACGTCTACGGACATTCAACCTCATTATTTCTATGATAATAAGAACTCGACGAACGCCGGATCCAAAGCATCCCAATGACAAAAACATGAACATGGACTAAATTCTTCAAGCGACGATGAACACATAGCGCAACTGGCATTAGAAGCTCACATTCGCTCTATTCGCCTTCTAACAGTTCAAAACATGATGAACTCACCGATATTTAAACTGCTAACACCAAGGCATCCGTTTTACCTCGCAGGTACAAGATGACTCGTCTGGGGCACAACAGCTTATCAATACCAAAGAACATGATGTCTACCAAATGATGACGCATACTTCGACTGGGACAATTCCCTTTGAATTCCCTACGGCACCCAAGCGGTCATCCCGACAGTAGTCAACCACCGACTCTCACCAAAGAAAAGAGGAGAAAGTTAGTCACCACATCGCTCATTGACGAAAAACAAGCACCTTGGCCAACTACATGAGTGGCCAATCCCCACCCAAGCCCATCGCATGGCTCTATCAACTTTACACATTCACGACATTCAACCGAAGATCAATCATCTTAATGGAGAGAACCGTCTTAAGCAATCGATGTAGGCGTTCTTCGACGTTACAATCACATGAAAGGGAGTATTCGTTCTTTGATTAATACTTCCCTATTTGTGAAAATAAGTTACATGAGCTCACTTATCTTAGCCCTTGTCGCATGTCAACGAAGGCATGGGTGGCAGGGTGGTAAAGTTTCGAGCCAAAGCCTTGAAACAAATTTCGAACCAAAGTTTCGAAATAGCCTTCGTTGTCAAAACAACGACACACATGAAGGGAGTATTCATTCCTAGATCAATACTTTCTCTATAAATAACAAGTTACACGAGCTTACTTGTTCTTTTATATTTGTCTTATAGGTACATGAGTGTCCTAGACAGACAATTGAGGCAATCAATAAAGTTTCGAACCGGGGCATCGATACGACCTTCCCTGCCAAATTTTTCTCAATCCCTTAAACTGGGGCAAAGAGCACTGGCAATCGAACTGGGGCATCAAAATGACCTTCGTCGGCGAACCCTTTCCAATATCCAGAACTGGGGCAAAGAACAACTGCTAAAGTCTCGAAACAATCTCAAGCCAAAGCTCCGAGACAACCTTTATTTTTAAAACAACGACACATATCAAAAGGGAGTATTCGTTACCTAATCAATACTTATCTGCAAAAACAAGTCACATGTGCTCGCTTGTTCTTATTCTTGACATGTGTAGGTACAACAACATCCTGTCATGACAACCAAAGCTTCGAAACAAATTTCGTTATCAAAAAATAACGAATTACACAAAGGGGAGTATTCGTTTCGAAATTAATACTTTCTCTACAAAAGAAGATAAGTTGTACGAGCTTACTTATTTTATTATCCGTACTTGTCTCGTAAGTACATGAACATCATACGCAGACAATGAACACAAACCACGGACTTTAGAGCCAAAGCTCCAAAACAAATCGACACACATTAAATCCTCATAGAGTCAACAAGGGCAATGAATATTGACAACATACACGAAAGGGAGTGCATGAACATCCTTGGCAAATAATGAAAGTGGACGATGACGTCCCAAACAGAAGCTTTGAAGCACCCTTCATCGGCAAACCTCTTTCAGGTGGGCGGCTCCTAGGTTTTATTAGCCATCACCCAGGAGACCAACCTTAATTTTCCAAGTGTAGTGTGCGTGATGGGGTTCGAACCAGGGATCATGACAAGGTTCCAAATACCTACCACCCACCTTACGCCACTTGGGTGTCCTCGTAAGGACGGCACAGAAAAGGGGAGAATTATATAATCATAATTCCCCTTACCAATCTAAATGAGATTATATGAGCTAATTTCACTTACGTCCTTTGTCTCATGGGCAGGTACAAGATCTCCTCACACGAATGGTGCAAAACCCCTCTGGCAAAGGCGAGGGTGGCAGGGTAGAAAAGCTTCGAGCCAAAATCTTGTTGCAGTTTCGTCAATCCTTCGATTTCATTGGACGAAGATGCAACGATGAAACGAAAAAGGGAAGTACCGAAACTCTACTTCGCCTTTCTTGTAAATGAAGTTACATGAGCAAATTTCATTTATATTCTAAGAGAAAGTAAGTCACACAACTAATTTGTTTTCTCGTCATTTGTTTGATATGTACATGTACAACAGACACAAGCCAAAAGGAACATTTTCGACAACCCTTTGATTCCTGTGGACAAAGATGCACTGACGAATATCCACGAAAGGGAAGTACCAAAAACTCTACTTTGCCTTTCTTACAAACGAAGTTACATAAGCAAACTTCGTTCCTACTCTGAAGAAACAAGTCACATAAACTTACTTGTTTGATAGGTACATGAGTATCCTTATACAACAGATACAAGAACGGAGTAGTCATTTCGTCAATCCTTCGATTTCCACGGACGAAGATGCAATGACGAAATCACTCGAAAGGGAAGTATCAAAGCTCTACTTCACCTTTCTTACAAATGAAATTACATGATCAAATTTCGTTTATGCTCTAAAAGAAGCAAGTCGCAAGAACTCACTTGTTTTCTAGCCATCTGTTTGATAGGTACATGAACAACCTTACACAACGGACACGAGGCAAGAGCAATATCTTATCAATCCTTTGATTCCATCGGACAAAGATGCAATGACGAAAAGACATGAAAGGGAATTCTTAATCCAATTTTAATACTTTTTCTAGAAAAACAAGTTACAAGAGCTCACTTGTGTTTGCCCTTTGGCAAGTGTAGGTACATGAACATTCTTGCATTACGAATAAAGGCGTAGGCGGTTGGGTGGAAATTTCGAATCAAAATTCGAGATTGCCTTTGTTTATCACCAAGGATGATTACATTAATTCAATTCTAACACTTTCTCTATGAAACAAGTTACAAGAGCTCACTTGTGTTTCCGCCCTTTGGCGAGTGCAGTGTAGGTACATGAGCATTCTACATTACAGACAAAGGCGCGGGCGGTTGGGTGGAAGATTTCGAACCAAAGCTTCGAGATTGCCTTTGTTGTCACCAAGGATGATCATATCGAAAGGGAGTATCATCTACGCTACTCTCTAAAAAATTTCTTATCATTCCCCAAACGGAGTCATACCTCCATTTCCCCAGCTGGAGTCGGTTGCAAACATCGCATTTCTCAACAAGAGTAGAATATACAAGCATATTCTTCCAGAACGACCATCGAGATGGGCATATTCATCTCATATCCTCAGCGAATACCCAACTTTATTATAATCTCCCCAAACGAGAGTGGAAGTACATGAGCTAACTCCACCTCCATCCGTTGTCAACTGTGTAGGCACATGGACTCCGCACAGTATGGTACAAACTCTTAGGCAACGGCGTGGGTGGTCGGGTGGAAGCTGTTCCAAGTCTAATCTCAAGGACCCTGACTGGGGCATGAAAGTGCAAACACCTTCCCCGCGAAGCTTGCACAAGTGCACCACCTTAGTATGACATCTCCAAAGAGGTTTGCGTACCTAAACCTATTCACTTCTTAAGCATTTGTGTGCCCTTTTGCATACAATTTTAAAAGATTTTTGACAATAAGAATGTTTCTGAGCGATAATGGAGAAGGCAAACACTACCCAAAGAGATGAGTGCAAACACCATGAGGGTTCACATGCATACGTCTGGACGGACAAAGAATCCTTTGACGAAAGATGCTTACACCGGGATGAGATCGAGCATTTATTATCAATCCCAAACACAGATATGACCATTGCTAGCCCTTCCGAGCCAAAGTCGAAGTTTCTACACACACTAGTCCCACCGAGTCTAAGGATCGCCTTACATCGAGGTTAACGAAGATCCTGTAGTTAGAAACCGGAAGCGACGGACCATAGAGGCGACACTTCCCCAAGGTTCAAGCGAAGAGGTACCATCAGCAGACGTGCTTGCTAGTTGACTTGTACCCATGGACGAAAACCTCCAACATTTCCTCAAGAAATATAAATCCCCAAGGAGATCAAAGCATCTCCAACAAGGCGGAGAGAAAGAAAGAAAGCAGCGCAAATCCCTACGATTCAACAAAGAAAAATCAGAAAGACCAAAATCTTCAAAAGCAAAGCGCAAAAAGAAACAAAAGAGCAAATTAAAGCACCAGGGCCGACATGAACGGTCGCAAAAGCAGAGGCGCTATTTCCCGAACAAAACGAGGAGACGGCACTCCCCAAAATAGATTTTCAAAGCTCTAGTGGATCGGCCATCAATCCCAAACGGTGCGTCTCAACGAGCTTGTTGTCTGGTAGATGGAGAATTAGCTTGAACGGTAGAGCCTCTATGGTACAACAGCTTCCGATGAGGTCCTTAGACGCGTTCCTTCAAAATGACAAATTCAGATTCTCTATCCAAAGGCCTTACGCCAAAACTACATTACAACCTAGATAAAGTCTCCTTCGACTGGTCCATGAGCATCCAAGTCAAAGGAATTCAAAAATTCCATCGTGAAAGGTTTCAGAAGTAAGAGCGAACCGAGGAAAAAGTCAGAAGCCCTTCTCCGTTATCGCTCAGAAATGATCCTAATAAGCTTCATCAAAATAAAACACGACATGCATGAGTGCTGTGATCATACATATTTCATTACCCCGTATTTCACGGGGTCTCGTTTATTATTAACAATTTTCTTTATTAGATCTCAAAGTACAGGTCTATCAAGAATACGATAAATTCACAATTTGGGGTATTAATGAAGTCTTTGGGAGAAAATCTTTTCAAATTTCCTCACAAAGAGGGGCAACTGTAATACTCAAAATTTTAAATAATAATAATAATATAAAATCTGAAAAAAAATTCTCCAATCAATCCGAGATTTCAGGGGGAGATTTTTTTCATCTAATTCCTCACTCCAAAAAAAATATCTCGTTTCCCATTAAATAATATATCTTACCTTCTTTGTCTCGATGAATCGAGACACAATTTCCAATCAAATGATACCCTTCAGACAATTAGATATCCTCCCAGATACGTTCCTCTCTCCCTTCAGACACCGTGGAGACGTCCCTCTTCTCAGACGTTCATCCTCCCTCTGGGGAACCGGAGATTCCACCTCCCCTTCCGGGGAATCGGAGACAAATTCCTCCACATACAACAGGAGGCCAACTCCTCTAGGTATACACAGAAACCGGAGCCAAGGACTCCCCCTCTCTTGTGCTGACGAGCCAAAGCCTCTCGACCAGCCGACACCCTTCTCTCCGACGACACCGCCTCCTGCCACAGCCACAACCCAAGCATGGTGCTCCAAGGCAGCCTTCTAACGGACTCCCCGACGTCCTTCTTCTTCCTCGGGCCACCCCGAGGCGAGGCCAACTCCTCGGTGAGTCCTTTCCCTTTCTCCCGAAGTCACTAGCCATCTCTCATATCTTAAACATGGCTAACGTCGTTCCCTTTCTTCTTTGGACTACCACACACACCATGGGGTGAGGAACGATAACAGCCGAAGTTACCGACAAGGGACAGCTGGCACGCCACCTTCCCCCGGTATGTGATCACGGCGGAAAAAGGAACAATGAACACACAAATTTCGAAGGCCCAATTGGAACCTCTCTCGAAGGTGCGTGTATCAGATGTGTGAATCTTTTCGTGTTTAAAACCGTGATGTCAAAACCATCAAGCGGCTCCTACTACATGAGGTAAAAAGGGGAGGTGCGGGTCTCCCCGAAATGATACAAAATCCACTTGTAACGGACTGTGGGCCCAAGTGTATAGGCCTGCAGTCACCATCCTTCCCCGTGCCCTTTGATCTCAATAATTGTCTGTGCTTGGCCGCATGCCTTAGGCTCATAGGCTTATCGTCGCATGTTGTTTGCCAAACACACATGAATTTGGGCCCAAAAAGCCCGAATCGGGTCCAACGTCCGTAAAACATTAACATGAGTCCGGAGTCATGCCCGGATCGGGTCCAACACCCGTTAACAAAGAACAAACTTTTGGAGCAAACGTCACCTTTTCGCTTGTTTAAATATAAGAGTTAGTAATTAGGAATCCCCGAATCTACTTTGGTTTTTCGACTTAAACAAAGCTTTTAAAATTAAGTTGGTGGCGACTCCGTATAGTTTACCTAGGTTAAACAACAACAACCTTTTTACGGAGCCATTTTGGATGAGGAACAGACGACACGAGCCGCTCCCGAAAGTTCCTTCTTCGGATCATGCTCCGCCTTTCGCCCGCCGCCTCTTAGGAAAACATAGACGGTCGGCGAGGGCCCGAGCAGGCCCAGTTTTGAATCCAGGGAGGGATCACCCAATTCCCTTCCTCAGCGTCCGACGCTCGAGTCGTGACGTCGATCGGTTGGGCCTTGGGGAGCGGGCCCGGATCCTCGGGTCGTTCGAACCGCCACGCTCATGCTAGGCCGGAAGGCGCGCGCGCGTACATGCGTCTTTTATTCTCGGGATCTATATACATCGAGATAGATCTTATGGACTGTTGGGATTCTTTTAGAGGGCATATGCTGATTGAGTACTTAAGAGTTTTAAGATGGAGGTTGTACAAAAGGGGATGTGTTACGCCTGTACAAAAGGGGGACAAATTTAGTAAAAGTCAGTATCCTAGGAATGACTTTAAAAAGGCGTCGATGGCGAATCTACCTTATGCTAGTGCCATTGGGAGTTTAATGTATGCACAAGTGTGCATATCATTCTAATCCAGGTCCCGATTATTGGATGGCTGCCCTGAAATTCATGAAGAATCCACGTGTTGATATGCTTGTGTACAGGTACTCAAACAATCTGGAAGTAGTGGGTTATATTGATTCTGATTTTGGGACATGTCCAGATGATAGAAAATCTACTTTGTGATTTATATTCATGATGGCTAAATGTGCAATGTCTTGGAAAATTGTTAAATAAACTCTGGCATCTTTTCCTCCACTATGCAAGTAGAGTTTATGGCATTTTATGAGGCGAAGACACACGCTATTTGGCTTAAAAATACATATAAGGGCTTGTGATTATTGATTCTACATGTAGATTACTGAGATTATTTTTTGAATAGCGCGGTTGTGATGTTCTTAAAGAATATAAGAGTACTAGTGGTTCGAAACATATAGGAATCAAATATTTTGCTTTCAGGGATTACGCATAGGAGGGTATAAATTTCCTTTGGGCTATAATTGATTTGCGAATAAATTTCCTTCCGATTTGGGATTATGGCGTAAACAAGTCGCTTCCGTTTTCTCCCTGTTTTGTGTCTTAAATCAACTGCGGCGATCTTGGTTTGCGAATAATTCGCTTACGGATTGTCCTCCAACCATCTCCAGCCTTCATGTCCTTTTGAATTGGACGAGAGTTTTGAAGTTGCTCGAATTCATCTTTTGCTTTTGTGTAGTTTCGTTTGAACCAACAACCCCCCCCCCCCTCCACCTCCTTTTCACATTGATGGCGATTTCTGGAATGGACAACGAGTGAAACTAAGCGAGTAACATGTGTTCGGGGGGACAACAAGTACAACACCCTTTAACATACGAAGGTCCGCCTACGGATCTCGTCACTCTAGTACGATAATGCATGCAACAGAGCGCAGATCACTTCTGGGGCAGTCATAAAAACGCGGGGGTAGGAGTTGTTTTCATTTCGGCTTCGGCAGGGCTGGCACTCTAGAACATGACACGCTAGAATGGCCTGAACAGCGACTCAACATGAATTGACCCGCATGTGATATGAACACAAGCAGATAAAAGAAAGGGGTAAGTTGATTTTTCGTTATCCTTACACAATCACATTAACTTCTGAAGCGACATGATGCAGCGCACAACAACAAGATTGCTATCCTCCCGAGAATTTTGGTACTAAAACGGGGGAGGAGGTCGAAACTGAGGGGGGGTTGTGTCGTCGTTTGAAATGGGGGCTCCAAAGATATTACCAGCAGTGCTGCCATAAAGATCGACCATCTACCTCTCTCGCACTGTTTGATAAGTCTTCTATTAAGTCCATGTTTTCAGGACAGCCCGTGTCTTTTGCTGGAACTGGGCCTTAGTTTTAGATGATATGTATGGTAATAACAACGACTCCTCCGCGAAAAGCACGATGTGCAGCTCACAACGTCTTTTGTCCATTGAGGCATAATTAGATCTTATTCAAGGAGACTATTATATTGTACACGTGATACCATGCGGATTATTTGTCACTCAGTACGCATACAAGATGGTCACCGTTTCTTGTGCGCTCTCCCGCCGTGGAAAGCGAGAAATTTCGAAGCTGCTCGTGGTTCTTGGAATATTGTCGCGTGAATTATTAGGAAAGCCGTGAATCGACAGGAGATTAACCTTAGCGAAGAGCACGTTCTTGTTAGCCCATTTCGTACCGGATCGTTCGATCATTACGATTACGATCAGAGAATGTTACAAAAAAGAGCTGATTAAAAATAAGATGATGGCGAGGTAAAGTTAGCCCCATGCGAAGAAGCGCCAACGGAAATGCTTAAGGACGATCCCGTCGAGATACATGTCCGCTTAACATAAGAGTTGATATCGGCAACAAAAAAGAAAATGCTCGTGTCTTTTCCCCTCTCGTTTTACGGCGTCCGTATACGCGAGACTTTTGATTCACGAAGAAGGGCGTCGATCCATCCGAATTTCGTCGTCGGACCTCACGAGGCTTCGTCTTGTTGCGGAACAGGGAACAAGAACATCGGACTCAGGCGAATAAAATTAAGGATAAAGGCTTCCATTATATGTATGAATCATTTGATTCGACCCTTTCGTTTAGAAAAAACCTGATTTGGCATGCAATCGAAATTTGTTCCTAAAACTAACTACTGGCGATGTTCAATGTTAAAACATAGTTGATTACAATTAGCGACAGACAACTAATTCCATTTACACACTAATTTGGCACTCATGCGACAATTGACATTTTCATTCCTTTTGTTACAGAAAGTGGAGAGATTTGGATTATATATTCGTGAGGTTGCTCCAAATGAAATTTTTAATTTATTTAAGATATATATATATATATATATATAGATGATATACCACCCTTCTCTCGGGGATGAGATGGAGACATAGTCCTAGACCATACGAACGAATGCCAAATGGGGAAAATAGTGTTTGTCGTAACGAGGAACGGTTTCTTCGTAATAACAATGGACTACGACAAGCTAAGAACACCTAAATAATTCCGGATCGGGTGTGTTTGTGTGCGTTGGCACGAGGAAGAAAAATAAAAGTTAAACAGATGTAGATAATAAAACAGAAGAGGTTTTTAAGGATTTTTCTTTAGTTTTCGAAAAAAAAAGTTATAAGGTTATGGAAATTAGAAGAATACACTTCCTAAGTTACGATTTGAAACAACGACTTTAATTTTACATAAAAACCGTGAAATCGACTAAATTCACATTTGAAACAACGACTTTGTTTCGACTAGGGGTGAGCATAGGTTCCGGGTAAAACTGGGAACCGGTCGGAACCGGTACTATAGGGTCAGCGTCAGTGTAGGTTCTCGAATAGATCGGGTAGATTCTAGATTCTAAATTTTTGAAAACCAACAGTACCAAGTTCGGTTCCAAGTTCTCATCTCGGAACTAACCTGGAGAACCTAGAACCTGACATAATATATTTTAATATTATATAATATATTTTTATAATTTATATAATTTATTTTCTATTTATATAAATATTTTTTATTTTAAAATTGTAAATATTTCTTATTTATATTTAGCAATTTTGAGCACAGTTATATGGTTACTGACAAGACTCTCTTTACGGATATCCGAACCCGCCATCCCCTGCCCTCTTCGCGAGGCCTTGACCAGTTCGCTTGAGGTTTTTTAGATTGATTGGAGTAATGTTTGATGTATTTTTAGATTGATTGGAGTAATGCTTGAGTTTTTTTAGATTGATCAGAGTAATGCTTAAGATTTTTTTATTAATTGGAGTAATACAGTGGATTTAAGGTAGAAGTGTCCTATAAGGACATGGAGCCGAAACAAGAACCGGTACTAGAACCGACGGGTTAGTTCTTGCATGGTTCTTTGAGCCACATGGTAGGTTTTAGGTTCTAAAAATAAGGAACCGGTCAATACAAGGTAGGTTCCAGATTCCACGTTCGGAACTTACTCATGGAACTTCCTCACCCCTATTTCCGACTCCAAAATAATCAGTTTTGGTTTATGAAAATTTTCATCCGTTTTCATTTTTAAGAAAACAAAACGTTTTCAAAAGCTTTTTTGTTTTCGATAGAAAATCTGTTCAGTTTTGAAAATGCTTTTCTTCTATTAATTTCTTAATTAAAAAAGAAATAAAAAAAATATAAGTAATTTGATTTATATTCACGTTTTCTTTAAAACTAGAATATATAATGAAAATATTTTTAAAATATAATTTCTTATGCAATAATGCTATTGTACTTAGTTAATTTTTACCTATTATGAATATCTTTTATTGTAATTTTTTATTCACATATAAAAAATCGACAAAAGAAAGAAAAAATCGTAAAATATAGGCAAGATGTAGAAAGATTGGTAAGAAATCATGAACCCTGAAACAACATATCAATAATAGGATAGAAATGAAATACTGAAATAGATGGGAGCAGGAAAAAGAGGTGGGAAGGGAAATTTTTTTCATTAAATAAAAAAAGTCAGGAAACAGAGCAAAACTGTTTTCACTTTCATGAACAAAATTTTGAAAAAATGCGGGAACCTTTTCGTCCTTTTACTTTTGCATTTTTTACACTTCTCTTAAACCAAACATATTTTCCTTCTTTTCATTAAAAAAAAAGTAAAATATCGATAATTGACCCCATAAATAGGCCAACTTTACGTTTTGGCATATCGTTTAAAAAGTTTTGAATTTGGCCTTATTTCAATTTTACTTTTCGATTTGGCCTTATTCGTAACGGTCGCTACGAATAGCTGACGTGTCTCTAACGTCTCTTTAGATTATCCTACGTTGTCTGACGAATATCTTTGGCCCAATAAAAAAAGCGGTTTGTTTTCTAAATTTTATGATATACCCAAAATAGTCCCACCCCAGCCCCAACCCCCACCATATTTGCCACAAACACCTAGACCAAACCATAATTTCTTCCCAAAAATCCCCCAGCTTCCCCGAGACAAAGGCAAGGAGCAAGACCCTGAAAATATGATTGAAGGCTTCCAGGTAAACCTTCCCAAGGATGGCTGTGAGGAAATAAGGCGAGCACTCGGGATTGGTCACATTGCATACGCTTTGATCCGTCACCGTGGAGCAATTAAATCTTCCCCTCCCTTGAATCAGCAAAGAATGAGGCTCTCCGATCCAGACGAAGTTGACCGAGGAGAGGCCGGCACTCTGCTCGTAGGTGCTCTTGTGGTACCAGTCTATGAGGAAGGAGGTTGAGGAGGGTCAGGGAGAGAGGGGAGGGGCAGGGTGTTTGGATTTGTGGACGTAGCGGGCGTAGAAAAGGGCGGACATGGACTGGAGAGGTCGGGGTGGAGTTGAAGGCGGAGGATGAGAGGGAATGCATTAAGAGGAGGAGTCCCAAATCGCCCCAAATCGCCTCGTCCCCAGACTATGATTTATTTTATTGTCGTTGCCACGTATTTTATTGTCGTAGTCCACGTAGGAAAAACAAATAAAACGTATAAAAACACGTCGGATAATTTACGGGTCTAACGATGAAAACGAAACGACGTTAGGAATAGGGCCAAATCAAAAAGTAAAATTGAAATAAGGTCAAATTCAAAACTTTTTAAACGATATGTCAAAACGTAAAGTTGGCCTATTTGTGAGGCTAAATATCGATAGTTTGCCTAAAAAAACTAAAAAGTGAAAACTTTTCTGCAACCAAACATGCACTAAGTCTCTCAAAATCGTTGTTTGAAATAATGAATTTCAGTAAAACACGTTGTTTGAAACTGCGACTTTATTTTGATGATTCCGATCAAACAATTTCTCAAGTATCTCAAAGTCGTTTTTTCAATCAACGATTTCTAGTAAAATTTATTCATTGTCGTCGTTTAAGACGGCATCTAAGACATTGTTTGAAACACCGACTGAAATTTCTAAAACATTTTGGTAATGTTTTTCAAAACTATCTAGTTTCAATGAGTTTTGTACAGAAATACGGTTAGTATTAAAAAATTTACAAAATACAGTTCGTGTTTCGTAAAATACGTATTTACCGTCATATTATAAAGAGGGCGGGTTTTCAAAAGGGCGAGGGTCGGGCCTTCAGAAGACGCACCTTTTAATACTTGTTCATCTAGCTTAGTTCAATCTTACAAGGGGATGTCAAGAGTTCAACTCTTGGCATTTGTTGCCTTTATGATTTGAACCTACGACCACTCGTAAGTTAAGAAAATCTTTGACCAAATGACGAGTTTTGAAAACTCGCTCCTTATATTATTTTAGGGTAGTGGTGGGTTTTGAAAACGCACCCCTTATCCATTTAATAGAAAGCCCCTTCTTTGGCGAAATTTTTCATAAGTGTTAGAGAGAACCCGCCCCCGAGAAGACGCGTTTTGAGAACCCACCTCTGTATCAAAACGGGTTTCCAAAACGCACCTTCATACACATCATAGAAAGCCACATAAGGACGGGTTAAACCTGCCCCCTTTGTATTTTAAGTGGCGACGCGCTCCTTCAACGAAAAACCATATTTTATAAAATACGGATAATATTTCGTAATTTTTTTTTAAATTACCGTACTTAGCACGGTGAAGTTCGAAACATGTACTGAGAAGAGCGAGTTTCATGCCACTCCAAACATGTACTGAGTTTAATTTTCTCGAGATTCTCCGGGTAAAGGATCGATGGCCTGCCGCCACGGCCGGATGCCCTCGCGACCACAACCGGAAGCAAAGATAAAAAGGAAGAGAAAAGACGCAGAGCAAATGGAACAAGGAAATCCCTCGATTAAATAACTGAGGTGATGGAGTTATTTAAGTTTAGGAAATTGAAGGGGGGGGGGGGGTAAGGAGGAACAGGGGTGAGGGGGGATATTCTGTCGGAACAAGGGGGGAATATTCTTTCGTCCTTTTTTTTTCCTGTCATTATAAAAGTGAGGCAAGCGTGAGGAGTGGGCCATAGAGAAGAAGGGGATCGGAGAAGGAGAAGGTGGAAGGCAGGCGAGGGAGGGAGGGGATGAAATTCGGCAAGTGTCTGAGCAACCAGATCGAGCAGACGTTTCCGGAGTGGAGGGACAAGTTCATCTCCTACAAGGACCTCAAGAAGAGGCTCAACTCCATTGCCTGCGATGAGTCGGAGTTCGTCGGGCTGCTGGAGGCCGAGGTGGAGAAGTTCAACTCCTTCTTCCTCGAGAAGGAGGAGGATTACATCATCCATTTGAAGGTCGTCCTTGTGATCTCATTTTTCTGGATTCCCTGGGTTCCTTTTTGTTGTTGTTGGCATGACTTTGTTGGGTGTGGGCTGCAGATATTGCAGGAGAGGGTCGCCTCTTCCCCGGGGGAAGAGGATGTGACTAGAGTTAGGAAGGATGTGGTGGACTTCCATGGCGACATGGTTTTGCTCGAGAACTACAGCGCTCTCAATTATACTGGTTTGTTGGTTCAACGTTAGTAGTTGTTGGTCCATCGGAGGTTCTCGAGTTTCCGGAACAAAAAGGCTTGAATACTGTGTGTTGTTCTTACTCGTATAAGCTTTAGCAGCCTGTGCGGTTTAGTTTGAGTTGAATTTCGCTCTCTAAGAAAGATCAGGGCGATCGCTGTATTTTGTTGTGAACGTCTTTCTGGACCCATGGAATTCCACCTTATCAGACACTTGCCTTGCCCTGTTTCTGCCTGTTGGTACTTAGGAGTGTCTGCCTGATAGCCTCTATGGATGTTAGTGCATTGTGTCCTGTATGCTCTTTCTTTAGATGGCATGCTCGGTAATACTGGTGAACCTCTTTTCCAGTAGTGCGAAATATCCTGAGAAGAAAGGGTTCGATCGGTGGAAGTCGATGCTCCGAGTTTTAGCTGGAAATGCATCGTGGTTCAATATCACTCCCCTGCATCTAATATCTCTGTGGCATAACAGGACTCGTAAAGATCCTAAAGAAGTACGACAAGAGAACTGGAGCTCTCCTCCGCCTTCCGTTCATCAGGAGGGTCCTGCAGCAGCCATTCTTCACCATGGACTTACTCTATGAGCTCCTAAATCAATGCGAGGCCTTACTCGATCGCATCCTACCCAACAAAGGGAAAGCAGCTTCAGCTTCATCATCACGAGTGTCGCTCCCCACAGATCCCTCCCTAACTTCTGAAGGCGTGTCCCGCAAGCTGGACGAGGAACTCGCCCAAATAGAGCAGATGCACCCAGAAAGCCTGTACATGAAGAGCACCATCTCCGCCCTCAGGGTGCTGAAGGACATCCGCAGCAGGAGCTCCACCGTCAGTGCCTTCTCTTTACCCCCATTAGAGATAAGCTGGTCAGATGAGCCGTGGAACAGGACCTGTGTTTTGGAGCAGGTTGCCGAATAACAGGCACAAACCTGGCCATCAGGTCACAACCCGGTTTCCTGTTGGTCTTATTCATCTTGAAGCTCATGCATCTGCTGTGCATGGGATTATATAAGGTATACACAAAAAAATGACAGTAAAACTTGGATGCAGGCATTAGGAGGGGGGGGGGGGGCAAGATTCAGTCATCATTGGATGAGTTTTGAGTTGGTGATGATATCACAAGAAATTGTGAAACAAAGTCAACTCTGAACTAACCATACAATGATATAACGCATGGAATCCATCAGGGGAATCCCTCTTTCCTAAGGAATATCCCTTTCTCTTTGCTTATGTGATTCTTTGGCATCTCGCCCATCCAAAACTGGAATTGCGTAATTCACTGATCAATTGCTAAATGATGCCATTTACAGCAATGTTCCTCGGTACTAAGTTGTTCTTTTGGTTTCGAATCCTTTCTTGTTACATTACCCTTTAACAGTACCGGGAACGTCTTCGATCATCCCAATTTGGAGACAAACATGGATTTCATGGATGTTTCGATTACTCCCGACATCCGATCGTCTACAATCCCTCTTTTCTTTTGGGGAAATGGGAGCCGACCGCCGATGGATGCTCGAAGCTCCTTGTCGTTCGACACTCCTGAGAAGATCACTTTTCCTTCTTGTGAGAATTGTGATCCCGAGTGTACCGGCAAGTTTGCTAGTTGAGTTGAGAGACGCCGGCTTTGGAAAGAACAGGGAAGTTAGCCGAAGATCTTGAGTGGTTCAGAGGAAGAGGATACGCGACCCCAAACACTTGCAGTCGACCCCAAACCCATGCACGCATTCTTGAAGGGTCGTCTGAGAATAATCCCACGGATTCATCCGCCACTTTTACAACATATACTTTGCCCAAAGAGCTCCAGTTCTACAAGTGGGGTGGACGACTTTATGCAGCTCCGTCAAAACATGGACAAGTTGCAATCATATCTCACAAGTACTTATCTTGGCTCTTCCTTTGAACCTGTATTCTCTCTTCACACCCAGATAGATTCTCGAAAGGAGTTTAATTTTGATCCTTTTGCTCCGGAATGTTGCCGGCGCTGGACGAGGGAGGAGGAGGACAGTTGCTGGGACGAAACAGAGAGATCGTTCAAGTATTCCTGGGATGTCCTCCACTCGATACTAATATGATTAATAGAAACAGGCTAAACAGCTTCACAGACACTTGTTGATGTACCTACTCTCACACTAAGGCAGGAACGAAGAATCAACTAAACGTACAGTCCAATGTATGGTGACCGGAGGATGTTTAGAAACAAAAGCTTTAGAAACCCCCCATCCTAACAAAACCACAGTGCGATGCAACATCTCGGAAATCCATCCGGCCTTAGACATGCTCTAGTTCTGTCGGCTCACTGATCTACATCTAACCATGCCTAAGCCTACTAACTAGCAAACAAAAACAAATCTGAACAAGATATAGTTAAAGCTACTGATCCTATGCAAACAGAAATACTTCATCTGGCAAAACAAATCGTCCTGACCAAAAATCCACTCTGCTCAAGCAATATTACCCCAAGAACAGCTTATGCCCTATCTGAGAGCTAAGGATGCATACCTTCAATCAACCAGCTCAATAGTTGCTAGAATCTTAAAGAATGTCCTCTTTGAATTATTGCCCGCAGAAAAAGATGCGGCTACTAGCTGAAGGAAAGCTGAAAAGGTCCAGGCGCTACTGGGAAAGAAGAAAAGGCATGATCAAAATATACAGCATACAGAAATGAAACGTCACCTGCTGCTGGCGGAAATGGAGGGTGACAGAGGCATCACGTGTTGGGGGACAGAAGAGTTACCAACATGATGGAACGGCTTTCCATTACACGAAAAAAACAACCGTTACATATGGGATACAAGGATAACGATGCTACAACTAAAAGCATCTAATCTAACTCTTGACAGATATGGCATAAGCTGCTGTAATATATATTCTACCAAGCAACCATTTCAAGATACAACCATGGCGCAGTTTCAGGAGCCTCACAGGACACTTCAAAATGACAGCTTCTTTATCATCATTTCCTTGATGGAAGTCACCGACCTGTGGAAAACCTTAAGATTGTGGCCGGCCTTGTCCTGCCAAGCAAGAAAAAAAGGAAATTTCACCACCAGGGACCTAGTAACTCATTGAAAAGGCTCCCTCCCAGCCACAGTAAATCGGGTTACCTCGCTAAGTAACTCAAGTCGTTCTAACACCTGAATTAGCTCGCTGCAGAAATGATTCACATCCTGTCCTACGCCACGTTCGGTGCCATATGTAATTGCTCTGCTACTCGTCTTTGCATCAGGCAGTATCGAACTACAAAAGAAAAGCAAAAACGCCAAGCACATGATAAAGAGAACAGCAACTACTCTGCACGAAGATGTTATTTATGTTCCAGTTCAGTAGTGCATTTCTGTCCGCAAATAACCACATGAAAAATTCATTCAAGGATTTCAGTCGATGCACCCATCTAGTTCACCATTTTCGGGTACTGGAATTAGCCTAACAGGATACAGAAGGGACACAAATACCGTACCTTTCTTGAGAATGAATCAAAATGATATTAAGAATTTGCTCCGCAAGGGGCAGCAATAAAGTTAACAGCCTCTCTTTTTTTGCAGCAGCCTGACACATTTCAAGAACCGCAATGTACCTCCTGAAAATATGCACAAATAATGATCTTAAAGGCAGTTTCACAAGAACTGTTGCAGGTGGTACTTAAATGGTGATGCTGACTTGACGGGGGAATGTTTCCAGATGATTCAACATGCTACTTCACACTTGCCGGATAATTGTTTTCTTGAACTAAATAAATTATGCCGATCAAGCACTAAACTTAAACTTTTACCGTTACGAACCTCTGCAGAACTAAATTACAGTCATCTGAAATAAATAAAATGAGGGCATACGAAGACAAGGTAAATGAGAAAGATGAGAGAAAATAATATTGTGCAAGGATACCTAATTTATGCAACATCATTTCACAGGAAATATGTGTTTGTTCTTCTCATGCCATCATGATGTCACCATTGTAGTCAAGTGCAATTTTCTAGAAGTCTCTTCCATGCACCATCATCACAAGTTCAGGTATGAAAAAGACAAGTTTTCTTTCTGCAAGTATACTTTCTTGTGCTACTCATGATGTGACATCACTTTTATGAAAATACAAATCTTCATTTTGAACAATAAAACACCACCCTCCGGATATTATAAAAATATCCCAGGTCAACATATTAACCTTTACAAAGTTTCAGAAACACAATCCCAAATTTTCTGACGGTTCATTTGGTGGAGCTTTGTTTTTTTTTTTTGGTGGAGCTTTGTTCCATATGTTAGTCCACAAAATATTTTGCCCAATAGGGCAGCAACTTTCAAAAGTTTTGATATAGGGTTGAGAAATCGTTGTTGCAAACAGCAATTTCCATTTGTAAAGAAGTTGTTGCGTTAGAAGAAAAAATATAGGGCCCCAAAATCGCTGTCGGAAACGAGTTCCAAAATCAAGATAGGAACTCGTTGTTCCAACATCGAGTTCTTTTGTAAATCGAACTCGTTGTTCCGAACAACGATTTTTTGACCTATTTGAGGAATTTTGAAACTCTGTGCATTAAACAACAAATATTATTTTACGGACTAACGTTAATGGGGAATAAATCTCTTGATTTGGTGTCATTATCCAACTGCTAACTAGCAACTTTGGATTGAAAAAGTCACTCATTCAAAATTGAAAAATTTAAAAGTGCTTATCGAAGCACAAATGGATGGTCGCGCTGAATCGAAACCTAATTTAAATATAGGAGGAATGACACAAATGATGGTTACCTCTTCTGCAGGTTGTCAGTCGCAGAAACAAAATCTATGCGGTTGGATCCACTGATAACTTCATCGACTTCCTGTCTTGATAATTCGTTTATATTCTGAATCTACAGTTACTCAAACAGTAAATAAAACCATGATCAAATTGATTCATGGAAATATATGAAAACTTGGCTCCTCCAAGTGAATCATGGAGCATGAGACACGCGAGTTAATTTCGTCTGTCCGGGCTATACCTTTAGTAGAAGCAAGGATTTCTCCTCAGCTGCTCTCTCCATAGATAGGGACACGGAATTGAGGAGAGAACAAAGAAGCATCAAGGTTGGCTGGAACATTCTGGCAGAAGACCCATTGTCCAAGTTTTGTGAAACCTAACAAGAAAAGTTGAAAAGACGACTAGGGTTGGCTCAACTGATATCAAAGCTGATACATTACAGAACAAAGGTAGATGGATATGCAACCAGAATTAATACAGCAGTCTACCTGCAGTCTCACAGATTTCTTTGTCACAAGGGAATACAAGTAGGAGACAAGGCCAAAGCATAGTCTAATTGAATTAAAGTCTGAATTCCTTTGACCCTGCTCACATTACGAATGAGGGAATATTTAGCAGCTGAAGGAGGTACTTCTTCACAAGAAAACATACATTGTAATATCATTAGCTTACCTCAAAGTCACGAGAGAAGAAATCGCACATCATGGAGAAAAGCGTTTGAATGAATCCATGATTATCAATTTCTTCGTATGGCCATATCTTCAGTATCTCCAAAAGAAAACAATTAGCAGGGAATGTTGTGCTTTTGAAGTACAGAAGACAAAATGTCATCATGAACAAGTGATTCCCAGAATGAATAACTATTTACTTAAGAAGGTTTTAAAAACAAGTGATTCACCTTGCTTAACACGCCAACCACAAGATTGATCTGTTCCATCACTAGAGCAGTATTAGCATAAATGTCTTGTCGAAGGACTTGATCAAAGAGGACTTCATGCCTTCTCACAAAGTCTATGATCTCACGAGCTATTTTGTTCTTAACCTGATAAAAAGAATTAGATGGCTCGTTGCGTTCAATTACATAAGGAGAATCCATAGACGGAAAATAAATATTAGAACAAGGAACTGACACTACAAGGTAAAACGTCTACAGATATGGCAAAATGTGGAAAATCACACACAAAATGAATCATGTAAAATCTCCTACAATCAAAGAGCCCACTGTGCACCGTCTGCAAGAACGCTTTGGCGGATAGAACTGTTATCACTTTTTGTGCATGTGTGAGAGAGCGAGAGATGGGTATCGTTTTATTCACATAGGAGAGAGAACATGAAATAATAGGCAGATAAAGCATCCAAAGAATTTGACACTATTTTGACTAATCTACGAACTCCCTTTCTACCAAAAAAAGGCATCCAAAGAATTTTGAAAACTGAGACCAAGCTGAGAACTCACATTTCGACCTCTGTTGGATAAAACCAACAACGGAAGCTACTTGATAACATATGATAACAGACTACAATCAATGTGCATCCTTTTCAACATATAATCAATGTGCATCTTTTTCAACATATAATCAATGTGCATCTTTTTCAACATATAATCAAAGTACAGACGAATTACAATAAAGCACATCATTTAATCATGCAAATCGAGTTGCGGACAGGCTAGCAAAGGAAGCACTAAATCAGGAGAAGAGATCTACCACTTTCGTTAATCCTCCAGATTTCGTTATTGACTTAGTGCATGAGGACATTCGATGCACTGCGGTTCTCTAATGCTAAGAAATCATGTAAATGGCTACATTTTTTATTTTTATTTTTTTTGGGGGGGGGGGGGGAGTGGGGGGTGGGGAGTCTTCGTCACATATATCATAAGATATACAAATGCAACAGGCATTCCCCAGATGCACATGTGGTGCTTCAGCAATTTTAGTAAAAGGAAGAGACTAATATGAAAATGAGGCCCCTGCATGATTGCTTACCTCAAAAATATCGGAGGTCTCCACTAATGATGTTAGAGAAAATAAGAGTCTTAAGACAGGTGTCACCACCATTCTATCTTTGTCCACATCATTAGTTCGATAATCTCGAAGTTTGAACTCAACTTGTTTCAGCGGTCCCTGACAAAAGATGGGTTCCATGAAAAAAATTGTTCCACCTAAAGCACGAAGTCATAAATAGTATTCAGCATAATACCTGCAAGCTGATGACCTTACAAGAGGATACATGCTCCAAAGCACCCATAGAGAACAAAACCTGGGCCCCAGATTTCCCATACTTGTGACTTATTCTTAAAAGTAAGGCCAATTCAGCCTCAAAAGTACAAGCACGTTGCATTGACAACAACGAGTGCCCCCCATCCTGCCATAATACCAATTCAGTCAATAGCAGCCATTGAAACTAATATAACTATTTCTCCGTCCATTATAGAGATAGTCTCGTTAAGAAAATGATTACAACAAGATAGTAACTCATAACCTGCACAAGTAGTGCCAGCAAAGAAAAATAGCTCGAGGTATTCATAGGCAAGCCTAGCCTTAATGATCCTTAACTTTTCTCTATGGATCAATTAAGTCCATAGCAGCCATTGAAACTAATATAACCATTTCTCCGTCCATTATAGAGATAGTCTCGTGAAGAAAAAGATTACAACAAGATAGTAACTGATAACCTGCACAAGTAGTGCCAGCAAAGAAAAATAGCTAGAGGTATTCATAGGCAAGCCTAGCCTTAATGATCCTTAGCCTTTCTCTATGGATGAAAGGCGGGGGGGGGGGGAGGGGTTATTGGTAATATCACAAGAATCCCAGCTTTAGAAACCCCGGTTAAAAACTCAGACAGTAACAGATTAAAAAATCCAGCTAATTTTTGTATCTGAACTTCCAGGTGAGTTGTTAAATGAGAGCATCTTCAGAATATCGTAACTCTTCACAAACTGATACCACTTGGAATAGCCAAATCTGCATGCAATATTTTTTATACTAATATATGTTTTTCTAACCAAGACAGGCACAATATTACACCATCCTAAGCATATCTTCCTAGCAGGAAATTCTGTAGTTTCCTGAAAACCTAAGGAAATTTATTACTCATCCTGTCCTCTACTCCAGCAGTAGCTTGGGAGAACTTCTCCCAGTACCTTTAGGTCATAAACTCTTACTTCTAGCTAACAGAAAGTGCGCATGGTTCAAAATCAAATAAGAGAGTGCATGACGATATTCCATGCACTGTGGTTCTGTAATGCTAAGACATATAACTTTTATTTAAGCTACAAATCCTTTCTACCAAAAAAAAAAAAAAAATCAAATAAGAGAATCTTGACTTCTAGACAAAAATAATAAATACAAAATGCTTGAAATGGCTGATACAAATAACACAATAAGTCACCATCAAATATATCAATGGATCATTCAAAAGAACAATGAAATTATTCACCATATAAAATGGAGAGGGACGATCGATGGTCATAGCACATCAAAATATTCATCTCATGACTTAGTAATAATCAACCTGAAAAGTGAAGTTGCTGATGTTGACCAAGCATGACCTCAAAAACCCCCTGCTTTGTAGCTGATTCAGAAAATACCTGTCTTGATCTATGCAAATGAGTGCATCTATAACATAAAAAGCTATCGTCTTCCCAGCTTCACTTCCTTGAGTCGCATCCTTAGTCACCTAATATTACAATACGGGCAAATGTCGTCATTTATGAACAAGACCAAGATGATCCATATTACAGACACATGATGATATAAATACTTGAGGATAATCATGTTCAGGAAAAGGGTTTTAAGTTTCCAGTAAACTTGTTCCTAACAAGCAAGATAGGAGAATAGCTCAAAGGCCTAGGAATAGGCAAGAAAACAAATAAATATGAAATAGATTCCTGATCATCATATTTCAGTACAGCCTCCACCAGGGCCAAAAGAAACACCAACCAGATCAAGAACGCCTTGCGCTTCCTTCCTCACAAGAGAAAAATTTGCACGAGCCAACTCCATTTGCTCTTTGTTAATCTGGCAGGTCACCTCATTAGAGAAATTCGAGGGGATAGTCCTCCAAGAAAACAAAAGAAGAATACATACAGCCGCAACTGTGATAAAATAATGTGCATTGTACCTTCTGAAGGTCAAAATCTACACTATCCTCCTCAACAAGCAACAAGGATTCGAGAACTTTAGTTGGAATATCTGGGTCAAGCATGTGCTGGCAATACTGAAAATAACTAAGAAGCAATGCATATTGCCTACACAGAAAAAAGGAGAAGGCTCAGTTCAGCTATACTGTCCTAAAAGCCCCAGGATCAACCAGCACACTGGTGAACACTGAGATGGTTTTATCCCACCATAAAAAGGTAATGAAAAATACTGCAGCCAAATTAGAGAATAGCTGAACCAAAACAGGAATATACCGTCTTCTCAATGCTTCAGACGATTCCCTTCTGAGTATTGCCATGATAAGTTTAATCAAGATTGAATGGCAAGCACCATTTGACAATTGTTTTGCCACAATAATGTCCAGACAAGTCACACCATCAGAGGTTAGGGCACCTGGGATGGCAAATTTTTCATCTCTCAGCTTTCCCATGCAGGTGAGTGCAACCTGCAAAAGTATTTAAAAAGCGGTGAAGTTGATAAAAGTATTGATCATTTCAACAATAAACATCCGTCAATCTGGGACCTCATTTATCATCTTTCTTCTCTAACCAACATACAAATACAATTAAAAATTACCTGGCTCAAGGTGTACGCCATCTTCACTGAACAGTCCGGAGAGGCAGAAGCACCCAAGGTGGCATCAAGAATCCTGGAAATGACCTAAGTCAGCATCAGAAAGTAAACTTTCTGGCCAGAAAGTACAGACTACTGAAATACTTACTGGTGTAAAATATCAGAGCGCTCCTCAAGGAGTGATAGTCTCCTAGATACGGAAACCTGTAATCAGAACATTAATTAACTGCTTAAAAGTAATAACAATATCCATTCAATCTTAGAATTTCCACGAAAGTCGTGGGTGAAATATATATAAAAGTTGTCTTAACAGCAATACAAGTTCACATAGAGCTTGAGTCAGCCAAAAAAACACCTCAACAAGTTGTGACCAAGCAGTTAGCATGTGAAGCTGAGCAGCCTTTTCTTCAAGATTTTTGTCATACTTCCATGCCCATCGCAGCAGCAACTGAACTGATTCTCTAACATCATTTAACTCGAATTCTGAGCCAACATTCATCACTTGGGATTGGGTTACATTCATCTTCTGGCATAGTAATTACCGTGAAAGAAGAATAACTGAAGTGAGAAACAAATATTGAGGCTTTTATCATCAGAATTGCATTAATAGAATGATAGTCCAACCTGCCACAGCTTGTCACTAAATGAAGCCAGGTCAATCAGGCGATCACCGCGTTCGCTGTAATAATATATTCCACCGTTCTCGGAAGTGGCAGGATTAGAAAGTATTTCTTCAGCCTAAAACAGAAATCTCACTTAGTATTGTGAACTCTAATAACTAAAATAAGAAATCCAAGCCAAAGAACTTACCAGAAGTTGAAATTTCCCAGCGGGAATCACTTCAGATAGCTTTGTACTCGTATCAGGATATCTAAATTGTACAACTTCAAGTAAATCCAGAGCCTATATTTCGTTCCACAAAGCAAAATAAAACATCATTCCACTGTAACAGGTTTGAAATCCAAAATGTGAGGTTTAGAAGTGTATTCACCCCAAAGAAAAATAATGCTGTAGTAACATAAAAAAATTGTATTGATACAAGGTATGTGACGTCCAGCATTGAAGAATAAACTGTATCATGCCAACTGGGCATTCCTCACATCAAGGAAAGAGTAGAGGTCACTAGCCAGAACAACTATGACAAAGGTAATTTTAGGAAAATGTGAAGCTAACCTCGAAAAGAGGAAACAGGTATGCTACATCCTAAAAGGACTCCGCTCAAGTAAGTCAATCTACAACTTATGAATGTGAAAATACCTTGTAAATGGACTAAACACAAGGTTTTTGAGTGAGGACTGGCTAGGCATTGGTAGGCTGAGAGAACAAGAAATGGAACCCCTTGGCAAGGATGAGAGGAAGTTAGTTGCAGACTATTCTTTTTTTTCGGTTGCCTGCCCAGTTTTCGGAGCTTCGCTCCGACTAATCCGGACTCGACTCGGGTAGGATACCTAACTATGAGACGGGTGGGTCTTCCAACAAGGATGGCTGCATACGGTATGTTTCGAACCCGAGAGCTCAAATGCTGCGTACGGGGACAGATGCTGCAAAGGCAACCCCAAATGGATTTGGAAGCTACCATCCTTCCCAAACAGAAATCATTCATCCAGGTATACATGTGGAACAAATTCCCTATTAAATCCCTGCTTTGCTCAAGAAACATCACTCGAGACTCACCTATTTACTAAGAGACTGCCTACTGGCACAAGTAGCACGGGATCAGATTGGCATCCCAAAAGACTACCATAGTCTTTCTCCCAACCCCTCCAGAGATGGATGGATTTTAACCTCAACTCTGCTCTAAAATCATCACAAATCGAGGAATTCATTGGACCATTCTAGTTACATGTGTTACACAGAGCCTTCGGCACAGAAGGAACAACAATGTCTTCCACAAGGGAGCTGTTAAGTGGAACCTAGAGTATATGGAAGCATTACTCGCACCTAAGCACCTCAATGGACAAAACTGATAGAAGCAACCGGGTGGAAACCATCATTAGATGGTCTCCCCACCCCTAACAATGCAATGTGTTTCTCTTCCTTTATATAACTAGGCTTCCAGTAAAGAAACGACACTATCTATTATATATCCCTGTATACCAAAAACAATTTACAGTACCCGATGAGAATGCATGAAACTTGCCAAGTTCTTTGAAACGTCAATCTGTATGAGATGAGTATATCCCCTCTGGCTTGAATGCAACAACTAAGCAAGCCAAAACAGACTAGTTCTTAGTGATGGATCCAATACCTTATTCTTAGAGATAGCTTCCCCAACCAATGCAGTGCCACCTGGCAGAGCAAACGAGCTATGCAAAGCACGGTCTCCTCCAGCATCCGCTATTTCTAGTCCAAAAAGATGCACAAGTATTTTTTGGCATGTCTCTTTGTGGCTGCTAATACCGATATCAGCAGCATGCAGTTCCAAAGCTAAAAGCTTTAATAGCCACGCCCTCTGATAACAATAAACAACATAAAAACTCAAACCAAACAATTTCCAGAAGAAAATGTGTTAGCTGGTTGAAGAGCTACGAAACACGATGTGAAAACAAATTTTGGTTGATATTAAAGTCGAGCTAGTAAAAAGACATTGAGCCGTAGTCTCTAATGAATACCATAGCCTTCTGCATACCTATCTGCTTTAAACACATACAAGGTATGCAACATTTGCTATATAAGTAAATGTAAGTTAACACAACTGAAAGAAGAAGGCCCTGCGCTTATTTGGTGAATAAATTATAGTGCATAAAACTTAAGAAAGGTCATGAAACTTGCAGACTTTTTATGTGCATCTACTTAATTCAATGTCATGAAAAGCACTCCAGGTGACCTGACGAGACAAGGTCCTGGCGCCACTTCCCAGCACTAGCTAGACTTGTTCCCAGTGTCCATGCATGTTCTTCTGCTTTCCTTTGTACATATAGAACAAAATACCATATTCTAGGGTTTATGCTTTTGAATGGTCTCCTTCCCATTCGATCAAGAGTTGATAAAATTGATTAGGTTCAGTTTAATCCTTTGCAGCTTGGCTTGTGTCGCAACATTTTAGGTGAATTTTTTTAATGGATACTGGTCGATTCTACTTTATAACAAACTTCTTCAACTTTTGTTATTACCATAGTTAGTTTACTAATACAAAAATATATATTTGTTAAGTTCAAGTAGCACCACAATTTGTTCATGCAAGCACCTCAACTAAAGACATGGGCAATAAACTGATCGAGCGCCTAGTGTGTTGAACAGGGACCTAATTATTTGCAGACTAATCTGTTCAAAATGGAAAACAACGAGAGCACATGACAATTAAGTAAAACCAGAAGCAAGACTAATCTGTTCAAAATGGAAAACAACGAGAGCACATGACAATTAAGTAAAACCAGAAGGAATAAAAATTGTTCATTTCTAGACGTAAATGACTGATTTGTATTTAACACAATTCCCTTCCTGCCAAAATAGGGGAAAAAAAAAAAGAAACAAGCTTATTGAATGTGAAACAACCCGAGCTCCAATCTGAAGCTAAATAGAAGACCCATCTAAAAAATAGTTTCAACGGAGAAAATATATTTGACAGCGGGGATCTATCATTTTATGTGCAGCATTGAACATATTAGTGCTGAAGCCATGAAACTTACAGTTTTAACAGTACGATAACCTGATTTAATGATAAAAAATAAATGGGCAAACCTGATGAAGGGAATTTATGCGCATTTGCTGGTTGTACATTCGTTTAGGGAGGGGAGCAGTCCCAATTGTATCCAAGTGCTGGATCAATGAGAGAACTATCAATGCGAAGAAGATCAAGAAAGCATATAGAAAATTAAAATGTTTGCACAAGAAATTGGACTTCCTACTTGTACAAAGAACTGGTATCTTCTGTTGGCAAGCAAATCCATGGTGGGAACTGATGTAAGTGGATCCAAGCACAACTCATAGAGCAGCTGCCAAAGCATTTAACGACAAATATAAAATGAGAAAGAAAAACTGAACTTTTTAAAAGACTGCCAAACATTTTGCGTCTAAGGAAACAATCTCATATGTAAATAAAAGCTAAACAAAATAAAACCTGGAAACCAAACTCATGAATTAGAGCATTCAAATCAGGCTTTCCAAGCGTTTCCAATGCTTCTAGTATAATCTTCAAGCAACTGCCAGAAAAATTAATTCCAATTGAGAATTCAGAACAATACGGGGGAAAATAGATGCATGAAATACTCATTAAATACCTGTAATGAAACTTTGGCTGCAGCACAGTCCGTTCAATAGGACCATCTACATCAAACTTAAGAAGTATGTGAGTAATATTCGGAGCAGGCCGACCAATGTTATCAATCAAAACCTGCAGATGCCAGAGAAAAGAAAGCAAGATTGCCATAAAACTGAAAGAGAAAAGAAAAAAATCCATTGAAATACAACTCCCAAACCTGCATTATGAGTACACCTGGATCTTTGTTACTACTCTCTATAACCTGTGACTCCTCTAACCTTGACTCAAGACAAGCTGCATAATCCTCAGTGAGACCACTGGCAGTATCCGATGTCAGAAGCAACTGAGACAGCCCAACCATTCGAGAGCTGTCGCAAACAATTTAACTCAATTACAACAATCGTACTATATATTTTCCCATCAGTGAAGAGAACAGCACCCTTCTACCAAAAAAAAGAGAGAACAGAACCCTTCTACCAAAAACAAAGGAGAACAGCACCCAAACTAAACTGTATTATTAATTTACCCCCTTCTTCCAAAAAACAAATCAGAGCATCCTGGTAAATAAAGAGATGAGTAGCTGCGAGCATGCCTTAATATACTCATAATTTTGATTGAGCTCAGTTGAATTTGCTGTTGGAGGTCATATCTCACATACTCCAAAAGACAAGTAACTTGATTGGGGTCTTGAGACAGAATAACATCCAAAGGCTGTAAAATCTCTAGGTTAGTATAACTCCATTTGTCAAAAGCAGGGAAAAGAAGATGTAATGCAGTCGGACAATACAGATGCAGACAAAAAAAAAGAGATGCATCTACAGAACATCAAAAAACTTTCTCAATAGATGAGACTGCAAATTCATAACTGCCAGAGGGTAAAAACAAAACCAGATGATAACCACCAAATCCCTCTTAACGCGATGAGATAATATACTACTGCATTTTTGCTGTGATAGATTTTAAGGATATCTACGGAAGCAAATATCATTAGATCTGGTGGAGGATCGTTTTACGCTATTTAGCCAAAAATTAAGGTTTTTCTTTCTTGGTAAAAAGGAAAAAGAATTAAGATAGTGAGGAGGGTTTCAGTTACATGATCCCAAAACATCCCAACATGACAAATCCGCATATAGCAAATCAATTACACCATCCAATGGAAAATCATCAGGTTATTTACTATGATTGAAGTTCTTGATATTGCATGACCACCAGAAGCAAATGTATTCCACTCCAAACAATAAAAACAACTTGTTCTCTGCATGAATTAAACCCCCCCCCCCTGCTCAAATTAATGGACAACGGAACTTCCCAAAACATAGCGGCTTATTTTCCACTTCGACTGTCCAGATATCTAGGCAAATTCAATAGCGAGAAACCATATTATGATCTTAAAGAACTATTCATCTTCAATATATATTCTTGGCACCATGAACTGCTAGGTTATCATCAAGCAATAACAAGCCTGGCATCCATTCCAAAAGGAGAGAGCATTCAGCAAACATCAGTAATCATATCTATGAAACTAGATTTACAAGCTCTCAATAAAACCAGGCTATAACATGAGAGTTGTAGGTTCGCTTTTGACATCTCTAGAAAGTGAGCTTCTCATATAACCAGATCCTTTCTGTCAATCTTGGGCGTTGAATAAATTTTATCAAGTCAGCGAAGTGAAATTACATGAAAGAAAAATGCATTATCAAATAAAAACTCAGACATCCATGAAAACATTAATGAAAGCTATATAATTATCTGCAAAATCAAGCCAGTGAATAAGCCCAAAATCCCCACGGGTTGAACAAAATTTCTGCTTACTATTTACACTTGGATCGTTTTTATTATGAGATAATCTCTTCCACGGAATCCACATATAAAATCCTCGTGGTAACATTAATCAGTAAGATAGGCAGATGCAGTATCACCTGATATAAAGGACGCCAAAATTCTGAAACACTTGGGTCCTTTTCCAACACAAGCACGATAATCTCCAGGCAAAGCTGTAAAGCCTTCTCCAGCAGATGTCCATAAGTTTGACTAGAGCGCTCACTGATTATGGAATCAACTCCTGGCAAGAGAATGGCCATAATATTCCGGAAAACAGTTTTTCCACTCATGAAATCCTGCCAAAAATATTCAAATGTGGCACGTGATTAAGGAAAATCTGCTCTTTGTATGAACAGATACAAATCATGCAACAGAATTTGGTTAAAACTACCACTGCCCTACTACAAGACATAAAAGGATATTCCTTTTTCTTTGTTCAAGTAATCTGACTTCGCATTTTGCCTTTTTACGCTGTTGCATTGCCAATTAAAGGAAGGAAATAGCAACTACCTTAAGTAACTCCAAAACAGGCAGCTGTGCCTGAAGTGAAGAGGGTTGTGCCACAACTGATGTTTGTGATTTTTCTACAACGCTGTCAATGTCTTCATCCAAGACATCATACATACTCAGCATCCTGCATTATACACATTCTTTCAGAATATGAATTTTCAGAACAACCATACAGTTGAAGAGAAAAATTAGTTTCCATGCCTATTTTACTATAAAGACCTGGCTACAGGGATGACAAACTCATCAAAAGCAATGAGAACTAAAAGCATTTATTTTGTGTACAATTCTTGTATATGGCTCTCAACAATTTACTGACAAGAAAAGATATCTACAACATACACCAATTCTCAGTGTGGATGGGACAGTTGGTGCACCTATAAAAAGGTAAGAAGTTTCTAAGGATAGTATTTTATCTCTTGTCTTCAATGACTCACTAATTAAAACTCGAGTAGTAAAAGAGGAGCTTTGTTGTTGCATCAAAACATCCCATCTAAATTTCTTTCTTGTTAAAATTAAAACTAGAAGCAAAAGCCCTTGATGAACATAAGATTCGAATTACTGCCAATGACAAAAGAAACCAGAACAAAAGTCAAGGTAGCAACAGACACATACATGTGGAAATGTTGAAGACAAGCCGTGACGAGTTGCCATTTCTCGTGGGGATCAGCATATGCTCTTTGGGGAAATGGACCAAAAACATGATCATACACGAACTTGAATATCCCAATGAATCTGCCAAACAAACAATTTTTGGTGACAACAGAAAAAGTAAAAAGGTGTATGCCATAGGAGGATGATGTAAACTGTACTTGTGCCCTCGATCGGTGACGTCTCTTTCCTCAGCAATGAGAGTATTTATCAAGTTGAGAAAAGAAATTGTAGAAGGATATCTCTCATTTCTAGCCTCAATCTCATTCAGTTCAAACTGCATATCATACACCTAAACAGGAAAACATATTGCTCACATCAGGCATGTCCTACATGAAAATCAGCTCTTCGGGACAAAGTTATCATGCTACGACAATCTCATCTAGAACAACAAAAAATAAGAGTTTCTTCCATTATTGTACATCGGAGAATTACCAGGATGTGAAGACCATTTAATTAATCCAGAACAGGAAAAGAATATTCAGTAAATCAATCAAGCTCTCTTCAACTTAGTTTCAATACAATACAAGTTATGGATATGGTACCATGCATATAACCAAAAATCTTTCTGAAGACAATGCAGTATTGTCCATTAAATACTCAAATCACCAAGGTTGTCAGAATCCCGATGCTGTTATTCTAAAATTTCTATCTTACTGATCTCAAGGATTACGATCCCACAAGATCCTACCAATCCAAGTTCAAAGTCACATCCCAATCCCACTGATCCAAGGTCAAAGTCCAATCCCTACCCTACCGATTTTGACAACCTTGAAACCAATCATGGTGAAGAAATTACTCACCAAAAGCACCACGAAAAGAAAAATTGAACAGGAACAATGGAAGAATATACTGTCAGCCAAAGAGAATGCATACTAGAGATAAACTAATGTTTTCAACACTAACCGGAGAAACTGATTGCGCCAAATTTGCTATATTGGAACTGACCACCACGGGCAGATCATACTGCTCAAGATAACTCCATATCGTATCTTTAAGAACCGGAGAGACATGAACAAAAGTGGCTATAGCATTCCGCAAGGCACCCTATAGAAGAAACAATAATTAATAAAAAATATATGAAGGAACATGACTACATTAGTGAAAACTGTATTCAGATATGATTCGAAAAAAAAGGCAACAAGAAAGAAAGTTGATCAACCTTCAGATAGGAGGGAACATTTTCATAACCAAGTAGCTTGAATAAAGGCTCAATGTTAGAAAACCAATTCTTCCTTTCAACAGGATTACCGTTTTCCATAACCTGAAAACAAAAAATCAACAATATGAAGGGAAAAGAGTCAAAATAGCAAAAGAAGCCCGCGATTCATAAAACTATTATTAAGAGAACAGATTCCGCCAAGACCAAATCCATAAATAGATGTGAGATTACAGGATCCACAAGTATCCTCCTAAATGCAACTAATGCATGCAATCACTACAGTTTCATATAAGTATTTGACCAAAACAAGGACCAGTTGTGCATTTATCTCTTAATATTCAATCATAAGCATAAAATAATACATTATATACCATTCCTCTCAACAAAAGATTAACAGAGTTATCAAGATCATTCCCACGATCACTGTACAATTAAGATCTTTCCCACGACCATCCCACAATCATTCCCATGACAAATGCAAGCACACAAAAAAGACACTTTCACTGTTAAAATAAACAGAATTTGTGCAATGAAAAACCAAGGATAAGAGAATTGATGGATCGAACTCCATTTCTACCAATAAAAGAGAATTGATGGAAAGGTATGGGTAGTTCCATCAAAAGCATAAACACCGAGCAAGAGAAACAACCACCAATGCAAACCAAAAATTTGTAAAACAAACTTATATCCTGTTTCCATATGTTTCTAACATCTGGATTTTGAAGATAATAATGAACACACACAGGTCAAAAAATGCAGTCAAAAAATGGTAGCCTTTAAAGATAAGTTTGCATGCTAAGAATGCACCAACCTCACTCTTGGCCAGAAGAGAAACATTGGAGATATACAAAGACTGATTCTGGGAAGGGCCTCAGAGATGCAGACACTACTCGGACGTAGCAAACCCAAATGCAGAACAGCAAATAATCAAATACCAAGTCATTCCAACAGTCTACAAAACAAGCAATCCAGCGAGGAAGTGACAACCAGTGAAACGATCCTAGAGGGTGAACAGAATAAAGACGCATGGGAACCTTCCAAAGACCTACCATATACACTAAACACAGATGCGGCAACAGGGCATAAGGAGATCAATGTAGGGCTAGGAGGCGTCATAAGAAACCAGAAAGGAGAGTGGATCGGAGGCTACAGCATCAGGCACCCAAGCACAATAGCCTCATAGCTGAAGCTTTATCCCTATATGAGGGACTGACCCTTGCAAAGACCCTAGGAATTACCTACTTGGCCATCTAGATAGACGCAGAAGTTCTAGTCCACTACTTCACAGGGGAACAACATGCTAACTCACTAATTGACCCTATTGTGGCAAATGCAGACAGCAAGCTGTGAGCTCAAGGATTACACCATATCCCACGTCGTAAAAGAGAAAAATAAGGTGGCGGACAAACTGGCGAAAGAGGCACTACTACAGGAGGAGAAAAAACCACATTCTTTAACCCTCCTGATCACATTCTAGACCTACTGCATCGGGATATTTCGTGTATCTGAATTGAATTGTAGTATGTAGTGTTGCACCTGAACGCACATCCATCAATCAATCTCCCTTTTTACCAAAAAATAAAATAAAAAGAATGCACCAACCTTTTGAAGAACGTTTAAGTATGCAACGAGCGCTTTTGCATCGCCGTCTAGGAATTCAGGCAACATTGCACCAGTTGTTTGGAGGGATTGCTTCAATTTTTCGCCATAAATAGACAAACAATCAAACAAGGTGCTCCACCCAACTGCACGGAATGCTTTGCCCTGTAGTAACTCGTAAACCTTTGAAGCACCTTCCTCACTAGAAGCCTAAGGATGTTGAAAAGCACATGCATCAAGAGCATAATAAAAGTGTGTCACAAAGTACATGCTATAACATTAACATGATTACTCGTATTTTTTTATATTTCCTTTAGAACTGAGCAAAATAGCACTTAAGTTCGTCCTAAATAAAAGTTCATGACAATGCCAATGCACATACCAAGGTACTCAACATTCTTAAAAAAGCAACGAGCGTCTGAATGCTGGTATGATCCTCACCGGCAAAAGTGACAAATGTCCACAATACATCATTTCCAGATAATAGCTCAGGTTCTCTCTGGTGCAATGACAATAACCATCATTTAGAACTTTACCACCCCAAAGAAAGGCAAAAGAACATAGAACAAGCATCCATATTCACAAAAAAACTGCAAGAAAATTACAAGAGAGGGGAAACAAGATGGTGCAGAATACAATAGTTAAATAAGGACAATCCATGAAATAATTTTGAGACATCAGGCAAAAAGATTAAACAATATGTACAGAGAATTAATAAAAACCACATTTCCAAAGTTAAATAAGCTCCAGTCACTCCAATTTACAACCATCACCGTCCCTGGCCTGTGTGATCCAGCCATCGGGGTCAATTTACAACCATCAAAAGGTAGTTAGTCCCATAACTAATAGGTAGCATAACAATGAACAGGTTGGCGAGGGTTGAAGGGAAAAATCCCTACCATTATACCTGCCACTAGAAATTGTAAACAACCAGTCAAAAACTTTTAAATCTCTCATCACAAAATAAGTGCTTCACTAAATCACAAGGATAGAGAACCATATCATTGCCCAAGGGGCTAATATTCCCCTGCCAACAAATTAATTATTGTACAATGGCAACACAAATGACTAGCATTTCCTACGAAGAACTCCAGTAATTCCACTCCCCCAACCCCTCCCCCCCCCCAACCCTCTCTCTCCCTGCCCAGGAAGAACAAAGAACCTCTAGAATAAAAAGACCCCGAAGTCAATAATTTTGCCCAACATTGTATTCCAATTTGGATGCCATCAAACAATTCAGAAAGTCATTCAATGCTCAAATCGCAGACTAAAATCTGACGGTAAACTTTAATACGAAATTGATTTATTTTTTCTGCTATAAATTATGTTAGGCCCATCAAAGATCTCACTAGAAAAGCTAAATAGGCATGCAAATATATGCAATCTCAAAAAGAAGCCCCTCCTCAAAGAGCATAACCAGAACATCAAAGCTGCCAGAAGAACCGTCAGTCAAGGAAAAGGCAGCCCATTGAACGCTCAAATTTGACAATCAACTTTTATAGCACAGGAAGTCAAATAAATATTGAGCAAATAACAGGTCATCACAAAAAGCGATCCAGACTATTTTTCCATTGTACTGTACAGAGTTTGACACACAAACCTCATAGATTTCACTAACAAACTCCAGCAAAGAGACAAATGATGGATTAGAAATAGCTTTTTGAGAGTCAGAGTTCCCATCTGGGAGATATTCGACCATCCTATGGGGTATAAACATGCTCATCGCCTTCTCCTTTGCTTCTTTAACCTGATAATTTAAATGGCCTTAGTAAGTACAGAAAATCGACAACTGGGGAATCAATGTAAGGTTTCCACTAACCTTGTCCCGAGCAAGCGGATGAGTCAACAAGCAAGTGACCAGCTTATGCAAATAGGCATGGTACATATAGATCATGTCCTCGTCCTCATTCTGCATGTTGTAAGTGACACCTAAAGTAAGTTAGGAATAAAATCTCTACCAGAGACTTGAATTTAGAATAATCATGATTACAAGTTTAACATCCAGCCCAGCTATAGACCAGAACATGAAATAAAAGTTTATATAGAAAGGCATACAATGTACATGAAAGAAGTAAATTATCCAACCAGCATCCTCCCCAACATATATTCCTTCTTAAAGCACGCAGATTATTCAGCCCAAGACCACCGACAGAATAATAAATTGGGAAAAGGGCAAAAAAATAGAGAGCAGGAATAACAATTCAAAGCAATAAACTCTGTTAAGAAGGTCAATCATCTAAAAGAATCAGATATTCAATAGTAAGTGTGAGATCACGACAGTACCAGATAAGCGGCAGTTTTAAGGACATTATCCAGTAAAGACTGGAAAACATTATTCTTGAACACTATATCCACACAAGAATGTAGCTTCTGTAAATCACTAGATGAGAGATTAGCCAATCTATCATTAGGAGTAATTGGATCCTGAATTAGCATTAAGTGAACAGCCCAAGCAAGCCTCACTCCATCAAAGAAGGCCTCCACAGCTCTGTTATTTCCAGTAGCCACAACCTACAGCAAGCAAAACCAATCAAGTTTCTTGAAAAAAAACTGCTCTAGAGTAATTTACCGTGATTTTCACTTACCATTTCATGAAACTCATTTCTAAATGAAGAATCATGTGTCAAAACTGCTCCTCTGTCAGGCACAGAACTCAGAGCATCCGAGACAAAAGCAATAATAAGAGAAAAAAGCATGCTATATGCTATCTGCAATAAAAAACAAATTTACAAAAATGTTATCAGAAGATGTATGCATGGAAAGAAGGAAAATCACTGCTTAGGCACCTGTTGCTTGGCTGTGGAGTCGCTCTCCCCAAGCTCCGCAGCAGCATCTTTCAATATATAGAAAATATCTTTTGCGTCCTTTTGAGCTACAAAGTTACATGATAAATTTACAGTATGAGTAATTATATTGAGTCAAATTACAAGATGCCAAAAGAAAAGGCTAAACTGGTGAACATGGTTGTCCTCCAGCTTAGGCCAGAAAACAATGCCTCGATGACACAAATATTTAGCAACGAAAAGAAAGCCTTATCTACAAATATTTAACTAGCGATAAAAAGAGAGAAAGTGCGAGAAAATTAGTCCAGTAATCCTGTTTGCCCCTGAGCCACGAAAATTTACATCAGTTTGCTGCATCATGTGCAACCATCATAATGTATGCCGAGTTGACACCAATCGGACAAGGAGAATTACATAATCGTTCTCTAGGTATCAACACGATAAGATCCAACCAAATATAGAAAAATGAGGCACATTAAAACACTGCCATAAAAATTAGAAGGTGGAGAATCAGGAAACAAGCAGCAATAATAGGTCATGATGCACAACAAGGACATCAAATGAGATCTCTGCAAGCTTAAACAAATGACCAGCTAGAGAAACGCATAAAAGAAAAATAGCAGCCTTGATTTATGTACTGTATCAACATAGAGATTAAAAATCAATGAAGTTGCCATAAAATCGTACTTATCCTCACAACAAGAACGGACAGGACAAGACAATGTCCAAGAATCAGCCTCTCCCTGCAGGCCACAGCAGCCCTCTCAGCAAGAGTCCCCCTGGAATCTAAAACATGGTGCTCACATAGAGGTCCGCCAAATCCAGCTGGTTCTTCGCGATTGAGTTCCTGATAGACAACAAAGGGGGTTTTGATGAAGAAATGCATTTAAGAATGTAAGCTCAAGTCACGATAACATTAAGTTGGCATTAGCAAAATTATTTCTTAATCAATTGATAGCATCCACAAACCGTGAGATAATTATTTCAGAGGATACTTTTTCCCTGGCTACGTCGTTATGTATTCGCCCAAAGGAAAAAAGAACCATAGCAACATATTCAATTCTTCACCATTAACAATGCAGGACAAAGTCATTCTTAAGAATGCTTGTAATATATTTCCGTTACAAATTATAAGGGGGCAGAACGGTCGTCTAATTCTTTGAACAATAGGCCACCAAAGATAAAAGTATTGCCAACAAAAATAAACAATGATTGACATAAGAAATAAGACTTTTGGCAGCAATAATAGATGCAGAAGCAAGTTACCATCAAGATGAAAAAAATTCTAAGAAGAAAGTGGTCAAACACACATCCAAAGGCAACCCAGAGATGGTCAGAAGAAAGGACAAATTGCGGATGGAACCTTTATCAGTGAGATCAGCCGCTGTCGCAGACCATCATTAATAAGATCTTCAAGATACTTCTGAATGTCTGGAATGATGTCGGCTTCAGCCACTTGATCGAGTACAACAGCCTAAAATTCAAAAATTACTCATTTGGAAGTAAATAAGTTTTTTTCTCGATTCATGACAGGAGCAATCTGGATAAATAAGATGGCGCTTACCCTTAGGAGCGTGTATAAGGCTGTTATCAAATCCCTCCGTTCAGTATACCACAAACCAGCTGCAAGACGGTATATTTCGAGCGGTTCCCTTCCCATAAGACCCCACTAGATAGAAAACAGCACAGGAAGCACTTAGATAGTCCATTTGGACTATTATGAGGCCAAAAATAAGAAATCGAGAATAACCACCTTATGCAAGAATATCGGTTAAGAAGATTGTTTCTCCAGTATCACTTACATCTTGATTGGCATGAAGGAGCAGGCGGACACATTCTATCTCGTTTAGGTGAAGCTCATCGCTTAGCTTGAGGGCCTAAGCAAAATTAAAGGGGAAAAGTCAAAGATCAGAGATGCATGGGTGGATAAATTGTGAAAACCAGGCACGAGCATAAACACCCAAGCGCATGATCACAAATTACATGACAACGACAAGGGCTGAGATAAATTCAGAAAGAGCAACAACCAAGAAACGAAGGTCAAAGTAAAGGCATTTATGGTTTGAACTGAGCACAGAGCGACCATGCACGCGGGATTATTTGAACAGAACCCAAGAACCTGCACTCCAGTGCAACGAAAGAACAGAACTATTGTTGACGTAACTAAAATCAAGCAATTAAAAAGGCAGGTAACCACTCATGGTGTAACACCCCCCCCCCCCAAAAAAAAAAAGAAAAATTTGTCCACAGATGAGCAAAACGAGGAGAACAGATAGGGAAAGAAGCTCACAATCTGAACATCCTGATCATCGAGTCTGATGGGGGGAGAGTCGGGGAGCCTGACTTCCTTCTGCTGGACCTGCGCTCGATCGGACGCCTTGGGAGGCTACCACAATCCAACAACAAGAAAGAATTTAAAAAAAAAAAACTAAAACCCTGAAAATCAAGATAGTAAAAGGGGGAGTGAGGGTTACGGGGTAGGAGAGGAGGGAGTGGAGGGAGGGGCGGAACTTGCGGAGGGAGCGGGAGAGGTGGAGGCGCTGGGAAGGGGTGGGCGGCGTGGGGCTGAGGAGTGCAGATTCGACGGCGGCGAGGAGTTCCTTCGGACCACTCCCCATCGATGAATGTTCAGCCTTCCGGCGAAGGACGTCCGGGGTTTACAGTGGTGGTGGTGGTGGTGGTACTTGCTCTTTGCTAGGGCGGGAAGAAGAAGATGAAGAAGAATAAACCCTGGACGACCCCCGCCTCTCTCCTTTTCCCCCTATTCCTTTCTTCTTATGCCCACCGAGGAGAAAAAAAAAAACAACGTTTTTGACAAATGTTACATTCCCGTATTTCAAAAAGAAAGGGAGTTCTATTTTTTTTTTCCTTCCTTTTTTATTGCATGTACGATCGATGAAATTGAGGGGTTTTTGTAAGAAAATAACTCAGAGTTGTACCGACGCGTAGATTAGTTTTTAAAATAATTGTCATTTTCGAAATATAGTTTTTAAATATTTTTTTAAAAATAGTCACGAACTCATTTTTGGAGACTGTTACGTATTTACAACACAACGACGTCGTATTAAGAAGGAACAATTGAGATACGAAATGCTCACAAGTTCTAAGTCTTCCGAAACCCGTCGATTTTGTGTCTTGTTGACGCCCCTTTTTGTATTTTGTTCGTTGAGGGGCGGGTTTTTCGACTCAGACCTCATTTTTTAAGTGTTGAGGAGGTAAAAAATCCTTCTCCATGGAATGCAATTCCCACCACTGGGGTGACTTTTTAACCCGTGAATGTTTAAAACATATTATATTTCGGAGATTTGGTATCTTTTTTTTACGGACCATACGTGCATATGGAACTTGCGATTTTAAGTTCATCTAATGTCACGAGAAACTTAAATAAATTTTGTAGCTTATATAGGGGACTTTAATGTCATATCATTTGTGTAGTTAGTAACCGCGACTTTGGCCGTTGTAGAAATATTTTCTAATCGCATAATTTGATTTCAAGTTATTAGAGAATATATTCGTGATATTTTTCATATTTCAGGATGTATATCTTAATAATGAAAAATTACTATTATGAGGTTTCTATAACGATCGACTTAACTTCTGTAAAATTATAATATGTCAACCTGTGGTTCTACTTATCGTCGAGCACATATTAACAAGTGTGATTTTGATTTTAAAAATAACCAAAATACACTCATTGCCCCAACCGCGACTTCATGATCAATGGAGCATATATCACCACTTGGTATATCTAACATTTTTGTGATCCCAGACAATTTTTCATGGCTTAGATCACCATTTATCATAAAATTGGCAATCTTGGACTTTGGTGGAATTTGAGGCATCATGATTCCGGACCGCAAACTTATTTTTATATTTTATAACTAAAACCATATTCAGTACAAAATTCGAGAAAGTACAGCACCAGCCTTCGAAATTTTCCTCATTGTGTGCATTTTTTGTACCAACACGAGACCCTCCTTCCATCCTACAAGTGCAGTCCCTGGATCTGAGGCCCTGAAGAACAACCTCTCCAACTACCTCTCGCATTAGAGCCGAACATTTCCTCGCCTCCGCTCGGGAGCTGCTTTCTTTGGAGGGCTCATTGTTGCTAGTTTCTGGGTAATCCCCACCATCGGTCAATTACAGTCCCATGTATCCTTTCTGAGCATGCGTCGTCATTGAGACTCCCTTTTGTCAATCAGATGGCTTCATCAACAGTGATCCTTCAAAACGCTGAGTTTTCTAGTTGATAACAGCCTCGAGATGAGTTTCCTGAGTCTTTCCATCCCCTTATTAGGCCTGAGCACGGTGACGTTGGGCGAGACATTGCCTGCAAACCCTCCTGTATTTTTATCCGCATAGAGCCATCCGCCTCTTGCGAACCCGTCCATACTACGATTCAGGAGCTCTGAGTCGATCTTGTCTAGCATGCATGACCTAAATCCTCGCGAAAGGAGCATTCCTATCCACCATCCTCTGGAAATCGTTCACAAACAAGTAATGAGGGTGTTGAGTCAGAGGATTCTCCCAGGATATGAAATGGAGGTCGTGGTTGACTGCAGTATTCTCGAACTCGTTGGCGTTGCAGATGACAGTGTGGAAGTAGCCCTCGGGGAAAGAGAGGAAGTTCGAATAGTACATGAGGACATGAGGATGATTCTAGGCAGGCAATCTTGTAGTCTAGTTAGCTTTTGTTGGAGACGTGCAACTGATTCCAGCTCGTCAGCACTGGAGAGGAGGAGACAACGGGTTCAGCCCCGACGAAGGTGCTATAACTACGACGGTGAGATCATGGAGCGTACTCAGCGTTTATCGCTGACCTGAACTCGGTGTACCGATTTACGAGTATTTGCACACAGATTAGATCTCTGCAGGTGAGGACATGAGGATGATTCTAGGCAGGTTATCCCATAGTTGTTAATGGCGATAGGCGGGGCGAGGCGACAAGCCATCGCCCGCCAGAGGCGAGAGGCGAGGCGAAAGGCGCTCAAAAGGCGATTTGTGTATAAATAATAAAATGATTTCAAATAAAAAAGATGAAATGGATTTATAATATTAATCATCATCATTCATCATGTAAAATATTCTAATCAAGCATCCATAAGATCGAGATTATCATCCGAAGCTGATAAAGCCACACTATCATTCCCACTAGAACTTTTGTAGCCTTCCGGGTTTTGCTCTTTCTCCTCATTTTCATCCAATTCTTCAAAATATTCTTCATCTGCCACATCAACTTTTCTTTCCCTCGAAGCTCAATGACATCTTTGGTCCTTACTGCGGAAGTTCCCTTCGCTACTCGTTTTTCCTTTCCTGCAGCAGACCATTTTAAAGTAATTGAGGGTTGAGAAGTTTTAGTGACATACTCCGGTTCATTAGCCTCGCTTGCCCATGTGAAGTCTTCATCATCACTGAATACACGTTCGTTCTCCTCATCATCATCCACGTCTTCCATAATTCCTGTCTTCCATTCTGACGTTTCAATTCCATCAACTTCCGGTAAGATGATTGGATCGAGATTCTCGCGCTTAAGATATCGACGCCTCAAAGCCCTATTGTACTTCACATAAACCAGCATACTCAATCTTTGATGCTCCAAACGATTCCTCCTTTTGGAGTGAAGCTGCATACATGAAAACATGTGCATTACACATATAATAATTAAAATTACGTTGAAGGAGCTAAATTTAAGAATTTAATTTACTCACATGCTCAAACACACTCCAGTTTCTCTCACAACCGGAAGAACTACAAGTAAGATTGAGAACTTTTATAGCAAAGTTTTGCAAATTCGGCGTCGAAGATCCATATGATGACCACCACTGAGCTGTAAAATGATAAAGTAGCAAAATATAAGTAATGAGCAATAAATTATGATAAGTTTTCGAAAAAGAATGTAACCCGGTGATTTTAGTTCGCAAGTTCGATGTCTGATAGCAGTGGGAATTCCAAACATCCGTTTAGCCTTGGTATCCAAAGGGTCCTGCTTGAGAGGGAGGAGGGGAGGCCGACGGAGGAGGGGAGGCAGGAGGAAGAGACGGAAGGGATCGTTCGTGTGGGGAATTGTTCGTGTCTTGGCTGAAGACAATAGGTTTTCAAAGTTTTTATTTATTCAATTTAATCTCCAAATTATTATAATTATTACAACTTAGTCTAAAATTACACAATTCGGCCGAAATCCAAAGGCGAGACTTTTTGTCGCATTTCGCCTGATAAAAAGGCGAGTAAAGGCGTCGCCTTTGGATCACGCCTCGCCTGCCTCGCCATAGGCGTTGCCTTTCCTCGCCTTTTACAACACTGGGTTATCCCATCCCCACTGGCAGTTCTCGATGAAAGGCTGGGATAACGTCATCCAAGCAGAACGCGATGGAAGAGGCGGGTGCGGTGGAGGAAGAGGGAAGTGGAGAGGAGGAGGAAGGGGAAAAGACATTTGGGGGAGGGACGGACAACTTCCTTGTAGTTTCCACCATTTTGGTAAGGGATGATGAGGTTCAGATTGGGATGTGAATTGGGGGGTGGTTTAAGGATGATGATAAGAGAAAATTAAAAAACGTGAGCGGCAGGATTCGAACCTGCGCGGGCAGAGCCCACATGATTTCTAGTCATGCCCGATAACCACTCCGGCACGCCCACTGTGTTCTGTTGGCAATAATATACAGAAATCTACTTGGACACAGATTCCTTGTCTACTGGATTTCTTGAATTCCAATTTATTTGAACCCGAAATCATCCGGGAACGCCGTATCATAAAACTCGGTAAGCTTAAACGGGATCATCACCACGTTCTGACAACATTTTAATCACGTTACTAGAGGCACGACCCAAATAATCAAAACCTCCGGACACAAGTTTTTGTTCAAAAACAGTTTGAAAGCCCGAAGAACAACCCCCAGTATTTTTCTTTCTACTAGTATATAAAGTAGCACAAAGCTCCAGGGTCCAAGCCTCCGCCAGAGCCACCCCAGCAAACTCCAGATTTAAGAGGCCCATCATACCAAAAGCAGCATTTGCATTCCGCATGTACCCACCGCCATCAAAGATCAAATCAACAGCTTCTCGATGGCATCCTGTAATCAACCACCCATCTTTATCAGAACACTTGGAATTACCATTCAACAGCGACTGCTTTGATTTGATTCGATGTACCTTGAGCTGCTGGATTTGGGACTTCAGCTGGCTCCCCTCGTTGGTTGTCACGGAACAGGCAATGACGGGCCTGGTGACACCGCAGGCACGGCCTAGGGCTTGCTTCGATGGTACGAACACGTACGGCACATTCTGCAGCAATCATTGCAGATCCTTAACATTCACGCCGTAGCCAAAAATACATAACATGGAAACCTCGGTAGAAGCTTCAAAAACTGCAATTGATAAATCCCCCCCCCACCCTACTCTACAATATTACACGGGTATTCATAGCTCAAAAAAGGCTCGCACAATTAGACAGCAAAGTCAATGGTTCCAGGACCACAATGAGTAGCTCACTCCTACAATAATATACTCTAGCAAGCAATGAAATAACATAATAATACCACGGCAAAAAAAGCAACACGGACATAAATTAATGCAAAGATATCAAGAGCCTTTACCTTGTCCTCGGCGAGAAGAGGGAGATGGAGCAAGATCTCGAGGGGCTCAGTATCCGCAGCCATGACGACAAACTCCGAGATCCCCCGGTTCAGCGTCTTGGTCGCTGCAATCATCGATCCAAGAAAACAATCAAATCCAAACAAAAACAAACAAGTAACCGAAACAATCCAGCTAACCAATAGCCAAAAATAAGTGCTTAGTCCTCGGAGCAGCAACCTTCATTGGCGCCCTTCTTGAGCTGCTTGTAATTGGCTGCCTGCTGGACGAGATCGACTATGGTTATGGTGAGCTGAGCGTCGGCCAGCGGGTAAGCCTTCGGATTCACTGCCTCCGCCGTCTGCCAACAAAAAGGACATCGAATGAAAAATCAACTATACGAATTCCAATCCCCAAAGACATCGAAGGGCGCATCCTCCACCATCTCGAACTTACCATTTTCCCTTTCTGATCGGCGCACTCGAGAGAAACGGCTCGGGGAAGGACGACTAAATTAGGGTTTTGTGGAAAGAGGCCTGGCTGGGGTTTTAGATTAGGGATTTCTTACTCGGCACTCTTATTTATATATATAGAAATTGAACCGTGTGAGACTAGTAATCCCTAATGAAACTGTACAAGTTGTACAATGTGAGTAGAGACAAAAATATTGTCTTATTAATTTTAATTTATTTCACGTATATTTTACGAACTAACATTATCGAGGAATATTACCGAGATTAACTGACTTTTAAATTTATAAAAAAAAAAAATCTCAATTTTAAAAATGGAACAGTTACATGTAATTTTAATGTTATTTGTGGTAAAGAATTAAAGTAGACTCTCCTGAGTCATGACCCACCCAATTCTGCTACAAATAATTACAGACCTTGTACGCCGCGTCTTGATGCCAAGTTTCATGTTGCCAATGCCACGGACTTATCTTCCTCTTCTAATCTCATCAGCCACCTCAGTCCCAGATCGCAACGCGCCTTCGCCGCTATTTCAAACTGCTTCCTAGAACATTCATCCCCTGTCCTCGACTTCCTTGCCGCCGCCCCTCTTGTTGCATTGAACTTCAGTAGAATCTCAGGAACTTGGACGCCTGAACCATGTCGCTTTATTATCAGGACAACTCAACAGCCATGCCCCATGCAGAAGCGCCGTTCCCGTTGTAATGTACGTAGTAACAACGTTCCGCAGAACCAACAATTTGCAGTGACGGAGATTTGGATGAGAAGTGATTGGTGTACGAGGCCTACCTCTAAGAGGAGAGATCCATATGCAATAGTGGCGCCGGCATGTCCCTGAGGATGCTCCACCGTGTAAAGCGAAGAATTTCATGAAATACCAAGCACAAGGTCCACGGTGTAATTGATGACCTTTTCGGAAGCCCTCTGGAAACACCACATTGCGGAGCCAAGATCTTGCTTCACACAATCCCCAGTCAAATAGATGGCACCAAGGAGGTAGAGAGCCCCTGGATGTAGCTGGAGAACAAATAACAACACAACGATGCTTTAGTTTATTTCTAATAAGCTGCAGGGCTATTTTGCTAGATGTACATACCTGGTCCACAGCCTTCTCTAAGTAATAAAAAGAGGGTTGATCAGATGTGAAATGATCATGCTGTTTGCAGAAAATACAAAAATACATCATGATTACGGAGACAAAACTCTTTATGGCGGGGACACCACTAATGCTCATCCTTCTTAAAAACTTGGTGTTAACCAAAACGATGCTGAAGACTATATATTCCTCACCTCAACAGGTAGAAACTCTCTCTGTTTTGATAAGAACAAATTGCACATTACCAAACAAATGTATTTCCAGTGATCCACTTACACTGCTGGACATTTGCCTGGAACATGGTACTTGAAATGGAGCTTAGCCATCCAGTATCTTGCATGAGTGTTCGAATTGTTGGCTTCTAATGCAAGCTCAAAGTTTTCTTTCGCTGCATATAAAATGAAGAAGTTATGATCCACCAAAGAAATTGAGACCGCCAATGCAGAATCAACAAGAGAAATCTATTGTGAATACTTCTACGACAGTAGAATTGGGTTGAAATTTGTTCATGAAGTTTCATCAACTAAAAAAGATAAAACTACATTGGACTGTATGGAGACAAAATCTTCTGTTTTCTCATCTCGTACAGACGTCAACAGCAGCATAGCAGCACCATAATTGTTTTAGCACAATGCAATCAAATACACCCCCACATATTCCCATACTTTACTTGTTTTTCTAACTACCCAATCCATGTTTCATTAAATCATGGTGGAAACCTTCCAGAAAAGATCATCGACCGTGTTCCAGATGAGACTGATCAGTAGTTTGTCACAGTATTTTGGAAAAAGGCCACGGTAAACCGAGTTTTGTACGGAAATACGGTTAGAAACCGTATTTTACAAAACTCGGACCGTATTTCGCAAATTCTTTTCAAAACTAACCGTATTTTCGTACAAAACTCACGATAAGCCCATGCTTTCCTGGACTTGGACGGGCCCTTGTTGCTCGGCTAAACAATCTCTCAAGGACGACACATGAAATCCAAAATCCCTCGAAACAAACAATCCTCAGTACAGAGGGTACTGCTATGAAGCACAAGAGCAACGTTGCGCATCATCCCTTTTCGACAGCATGAGGCGCTGTATCATCACAAGCACCAAACACTACTTTCGAGTACTTAAAGACATTTACATCCCATATCACAAAAAGCGGAAAGCCAGAAAATTTCCGCCCATGGAAGCAAACACTCCAAAGCATCCAGGGAGAGGAAAAATGAGGAAGACGTACGCGCAATAGAGGGATGAGGCGGCGATAGTTGAACTCGCAGTAGTCAATGACACGGTCGACTTCCTTGAGGGCACTCCAGCCTTTGGCAATGAACTCCATGGCCTTCTTGTTCCTACTGTGCATCTCCCTCTGCCAAAACCAAAACAAAAAGGAACGCCAGTAAGCCTCAGGCAAGAAAGGAGAACATCCTCGGACGAACAAAGGAATATGGCGTGGGGGTGGTGAGGGGTTGTTCACTCGTACCTTTGGGATTACGACGGAGATGACCGGACCGCCCTCAACATGTTCGATGGAATGCCTGCAAGAAAACCGCCGGTGACGACGAAGCAACAAATGAGGAACTGCGGGAGAGCCTCGCGCCGTGCCTGGTTGAAGGAAAATTTCAGATCGCCGAGAAGCTGTTTTAAAAGTGAAAATTCAATATTTAAATCTTTTCCCAAACCAAACACGAGGTTTTTAGCCCGTACGGTTAGCTTTCAATGAAACTTCTAAGTCAAAAACTTGTCGTTGAAGACGAGCCGGTGCTCTTCGGTAAAGTCGTGATTTCAAATTACGATTTTATTAGACTTAAAAAAGAAATAATGAAAACACATGTAATTTGATAATATTTTTATTTCTCGGGATGTCAAAATTTTTTGTCACGCTCTCTTTTTTCTGGCGTAACATAAACTTAGGAAATTTTCGATGTTGAAGAAACAATAATTTTCCTTAAAAACATTCTTGGATTTTCCTTAAAAAAACGTTCTTTAAATCAACAACGTTGTCCCAAACACTAAAAACGGCTCAAAAATTCCCAAGTCACCAAAGTCATTATTTGGGAGGCAAAGGCGTTGTCTCAAACGTTGATTTTTCTTAAAAACAAGTCGACGTTTAAAATGATGATGACAATATTGAAGTAAATTTAGAAATTCAAACCATATTTTTTAAATTTATTTTCGAACTAATCATAATTAGGTACAATCATCAACCAAGACTTATTAAAATAAAAATACGTCTAATTGGAAATTTACGAGACTTGAACACATTTTTTCATCCATGTTTACATACAGTGACAGTCTAAGCTGTGTTTCCCCCACGAGTGAGATTCCGAAGATTCCAATCGGACATTTGGAGCATGCATATAATCATAGGAATTCATCCACATCTCATAAATGTAATGGATACATCATGCACATAAATTTTCGGCCGGCAACTCGGATGAATCATCCACTGCAACGTCGATTCAAGTGCTTGTCATCCGCATTTTCCGCATGTGGTCTGGGATAGATGTGAAAAAACAGGTGTGTTGTATAGAAAAAGAGTACATGTATATTATTGATTGGCAGGCTATCATTCGAATACAAGGAGTCTAATGATTCAAGAACACGTACAAATCTAAAGAATTTTTATCTTGTTGGGATATGACATACCCTGAGATTCGCCGAATGTCTTTCTTATCACTAGTACGAATATTAACGGTGGAAACAAGACGAAAATCGATGAAGAACAACACACAATCTCTTTAATATGAGGAGTAAAACTATGATCCGATATATTATCAAAATTTTTAATATATCATCGAGTTAACTGTATACAAATAACCTTCGTAGTCGACTAGCATCCGACTACCACACTTTTTTCTAAACTCAACTAGACATCAAGAATATATTTGTATTCACTAAGCATAACAAATGGAATTATAGGCTATAGTCCTCCATTGGCAAGGTCCACCATCCATGGTCAAGATCTTCAAGTCTGGATTACTCCCTCAAAATTTAATAAAGTTAATTGACGACCACACCCAATTTGGTAAATGTTGTGTAGGCTTAAAACAAAGTCGCAACAGAATTCAGGATGACGCCTTCTTCTCCGTGGCTGATCTATTGCTGCATTTTTTTTTTTGTGTATCCTGAAAGAAGCATAACAACTCTTGTTCATGGTAATGGGCCCCGACTTGAATAGAAATCATTCGTCTAAGAAGTACGGACTTGGCCACTTTTAACATGGGAGAGATAAGTAGCCTAACAAATCTCTACTATGTGGAGGAGATTGCCATAATACCAGGAGACTTGACGACAAACATTAATATTATATTGTCATTATATCTCCGGTTAAAAATCGAATTCTTAGCAAGAAAGATAGCACTTTGATTGTAACAAACCGAGTAGTTATTAATGAAAATTCTTACAACTCTTTGGACGCTTACGTGGCAACAATAAATCTTGCCTCGATAGTAAAAAGTGTAATACACACTTCGTTAGTCTGTTTTCTGGTACAATGCTGATCAGTGACAAGTTATTGACCACGCATCGCAATTATGGAAAAACCGGGCAGCTGCTGGTAACCCCGAGAATTATCCTGACAAGACAACTGCAACAGCATCATCAATTCCATCACTAAACAGCAGGAACAAAAAGGTTACAATGCAAGTCCACCAAGTTCCCGACCAAGCCCCGCGAGGCAATGTATTTTGAAAAAAAATTTGTTAATTAAAATATCACGTATGATGCTGAAACAGTAACTAACTTTTAAGAGTCTTTTAGAAATTTTTTAAGGGATGATATTCGAGTAATTTATCAAACTTTTCCTAAATTGTTCAAACATCAGGGAAAGAAAACATACACTCGCCTATTTCCACATGCCAGCCAATTCCCCCCACATTGTTAGGATGTTCTGGACGACTGAGAAACGTAACAACTTTGTCGACGCTTGACACTAAAACCTTTTTGCTTCACTCACAATTCCCATATACAAAACGCAAGAGGGAGACTCATTGAAGAGGTGCGGTCAGGGGTTGGCACCACTGTTGCATAGGGTCACCAAATCCAGGACAGTAGAGTGCAACACGTCCAGTGACAAATGACCCAGGAATTTCCTGTAATCGTTTTTGGTGTCCGCATCCGTGTGCAGTTTCGTCTCCCCAGGAAAGCCGCCGTCTACTACCAACCACCACGATATGCATCCCGAAGGATCCTCTGGGTCGACACGAGCTGCGAGACTAAGTGATTCTCCCTGCTCTAGTTCGAAGGAAAGGCATAAAAAGTCTCTGGCGGCTTTGAGCCCAACGGTTAGGGCCTCCTCGTGTAGCCACCAGATAACTTGACCAGCAACCTGCAGCAGGCCAGAAGTTACGTCAGTCCGCTGAGCGATAATCAATGCTAAGAGTGATAACCCTCATTCTGCGTCACCTTAATGCTATCGCAGATATTCTAGTACTCCTAGTACCATAATAACACGACCTATAATATGTGATATCAATGAAGCATGTAAAAGCACTCACCTGCTGTAAAATAATCATCGGCAGATCTTCCAGGTCACATTCATATCTGCTTATTGTGGTGATATCTTCAGCACTTTCCTTGAACAGGCCGACAACATTTGGAGCACCTTCCCCTTCAACTTTAATGCATTCTTCAATGACAACCACCTTGGTACAGAACCGAGATTTTCTCCATTTTGGAGGATGGTTATCTGTCTTAGAACCTCCATGAAGAACAGATTGTGGAACATCCATGAACAGCAACCACGAGGAAATCCGAGAATTCCATGCAGGTTGAGACATCAATTGAAGATAAGGAGTCCTTGAAACCTATAAATTCCACAATGAAACTAGTGGAAATCTATATATAATGGAAAAATAGAAAAACACGGCTAAGTAAAGAACAGAACCTACCACATTCTCCAGTTTCTTAAGAACTCTTGAGGAGAAAATTCTGTGAGCCACAGACAAACAGAAGTGTCCGAGAAGACTCGGACTATCTTTTGCCGAGGGACCAGTAGGTTTACTGCTAGGAGCAGTGTGCCCGTTCTTGGATCTCACAAAAACATGATCACGAAATATCTGCTGAAGATATATCTCATAACAAGCACGATTGAGAGGCCCTCTTATCCTTTCATCCGGAATTCCTTCATTTTCTGGCGCCAACGCCTGAAGAGCTAACGGTGAAGCTCCTGTTTCTGCAACCTGCGTTTCTGCGCTATCAACGGATTGGTCATCCTGAGAAGTCGACATAAGTGATATGGACATAGATTCTCCCTGACGTAAGCGCAGCTGTAAAAAGTTTTCACGAATTCCAGTCAAATTGACTCCTGAAGTTAGACTGAAAGCTTCACGGCTGATGAAATCAAACACCTGGATAACAAAAAACCAAGAGTTTTCAATGAATCTGGAAACCTAGAAGAAGAGCACAATTTCACTTTATAAATGCAGCTTTTATGTGCTTTTTAAATTCGAACCTGCTCATCAAAGATTGCCTTGTGAAGCCGACAAAGGGTATAATGAGTTGCTGCAACTCTTTCGTCCTCCCCGTCAGCTGACCCATCATTTAATTTTCCAGGACACTCTGTCTCGACTCCATCGCATTCTAATGCAGTTCCAACAAAACCGAAACGGAGAGCGCGATAGGATTTTGTGGGCACATTCAGCGCCAACATACCAGCAGAGTCATGTTCAACGCGTAATATACTGAGAGGATATGAACGGAGGCCACTCGTAGGATCGAAAGACGAATTGTCAGACAGATCGATGGTGAAACTTTCATTTCCAGGAGCAGAAGCTGCCATGCGCTGCCTCTTAACTTTCCAGTTTTGCTGCAGTCTATCCATTTGATAGATGAGCAAAGGAAACAGTCAGTGAAAGAGAAAGATCAGGAGGGTACATTGCATGTAAAAGGTTAAATTGAAAGTCAATTGAAAGTCCAACTACTCCACATCACTAGAGCTAACATTTAAATGTAGGCAATAGTTGCAAAACCAAAACCAGGCAAAGAAAATCAAACAATCCAAAACAAAACCCTCAGTTTAGTTGAGATTACTTGTGGTGTTTGCAAGAGTAATACCTGATAAGAGCGCCATAGAATCTTGCTTCTCTAGACACCTGTTGTTCCAGCCCTTTTGCAGACTGCTTAAAATATTTACCAAGATGCTGCAAATGCAAACAAACTGACCGTTACTAACAAGAAAATTACAGCCGATCAGAACAAATATACGATGATGGAACCACATCGTACCCTGTAGCATTGCAGCTTTGTCGCAGCAGAAACAGCGAGGTCAGACAGAGACTCGTTCAGCAACTGCTTCGGCTTCGTGATGCTAGTCACCGCCACAGCGTCATTCGCTTCAACCTGAGCAGCGCAAAAAGCAAAAATCTCAAACTCAAGCACCAACCAAAACGTAACAACAGACCAAACTAGTTCCCAGTCCACTCAGGAAACACCGGAAACTGACCGTGCTGATGATGTCGATAATGACGGAAAGCTCCTGCCGAGCCAGTATCAAGTTCTCGACCATGCCCTGCCACTGCCAGGGCGATGAACCATCCTTCCCCGCCTTCTTCTGCTTCTTATCCTTATGCTCATCCTTGTCGTCACCGTCCTCGTCCTTCTGCACCGCCCATCCGAAGTCGATCCTCCGAATCAACGACAGCGTCTTCTCCTCGGGACTCACATCACTGATAACAAACCAAAGTCAACCTCCCGTGCCCCTAAACCACTACCACAACCAACCAAATCCAATCGCCCGAAAATACACCACACACTAATAAAAGCAAGGGCAAACGGCAATCATACGGAGGGAATCTTTCGTTTCCGTTCTCGTCGATGAAGTCGACGCGCTTGAGCGGGAGCTTGTCCAGCGATATCTCCAGATTCCCATCCATTTCCGAACTTTCGCGGCGGCGGATCCGATCGACGGCGTCTCCGATCAGTCTCTCTCCCCTCGGCAAAATCGGGTTTCCCTTTTCGGTTTACCCGGGATCGGATTCGGGTCAACAGATGGGCCTATAAATTGGGCCTAAAAAGTACCAGCCCATTAACTTAATGGCCCACGGACTCTTGTGGGCCATCGTGAAATTACCCGGGCGCCCCTTGGCATGTGGAGATCACCATCGAGCCACTGGGGGATGTTGTAGTAATTCAACCCTCCGGTCGTGCCGAGTCCCGAGGTTCCTTACACAAAGAGCTCGTTGCTCCGAGTCGGTAATACGGCACTCGACTCGATCCATGTCCATCTAGCCAAGATCACACGCCAACCGCGTGTGCATGTGGCCCGGTGATCTCTCCTTCATTTTGAACACTCCTTATTTTGATGGGGACACCACCACTACTACTACCATCTCCCAAACTTGTGTCGACGAACAAATCTCTTCCTCATTCGTGACTCGGAATCTCGGATCATTAATTAAAAAAACGAAAAAGAATGTACCAATATCACAACAAATAGGAACTACAGTGTCACGATAATGTTTGGTCTTCATGTCCAAGAATTGAATTGGAAAGGGATGTGAGTACTTACTGTTTGATGTTTGATGATGGTTGGTGGGTGCCTTGACACCCCTCCCATTGTTCTATTAATCAAGATACATGTAACTTGTTGTTTATGTTATTGGCCAAAAATACCGAATATAATTACCGTTAGTTATGAAAATTTTTACGAAACACCGTCGTGAGTTTCAAACATCATCGAATATGACTTATAATTACTGCTTCGAGTAAACTGAAAATTATCTTTTTTTTATAGTATTATTAAATTGACTTTTTTCCTAAATAAGTGATTTCAGGATGAAACTACGAAGTAGCGCTTCACGGATTCGGCCACTATTAAGCCTCTATTTTAAGTAGCAACTTCACGGTAATAGTAAGCTATTTCCGAAACTGACGAACATATTTCATATTTTTTTTGTAACTACGAAAAATACCACGAGGCAAAGGACAAAGTTATCATTTTATTGTGATCCCCATGGGCAGATATGGAGGGGTCTCTAATGGAAAGGCCAAAAGATACGGTGATAATGGTGGTGCTGTTGATGTATTCAAGAAGGGTGGGAGGGGCCTGTTTTCCAAAGGAATGTCAAGCAATTGACACTTCATATGGCTGCCCTCCCCCCAAAACCCAGTTTCATATCTTACCAAAAAAAGGAGTTTAAATCTCAAAAAGTGAATTGGGGGGGGGGGGGGGGGGGGGTTGATCACCATGTGCTCCTAGTAGTTGAGACACTCTGTGATTGATTAGATCTGCCTGGTCAGCCCCCCAAGATCACATGTAAAACAGCAGCAGCATCATTCCCCAATCAACACAAACGCGGTCATTCAAATAAGCATCACCATATGAACAAAAGGGGGCTGGCTACATACCCCCCTAGTCCTATCCTATCCTATCCTATCTGACTTTTTACATGATCAACATTAGCAAGTGAAACCCATTAAAAAGATGAATGGAATCAAAACAAGGGATGGAGACCACTCGGAGAGTTAACAAGAATGGTGAGGGAGGGGTGGGACAGACAACAATCTCTTGTAGGTTAGCAGGTGATCGTCATTTGGTTTGGTAGTGTATGAGAGATGGGGCCTTTTTATACATTAGTTTAATCTCCCACATAATATTTGATTCTCCCACAATAATGTCACTGTCTATATTGGTCAAACCACAATAACCCATTTGTTGAGGAGACAGCGAGGGGGGGGGGGGAACCTCCCTAAATACCCAAGATCATCACCACATGGCTTGCTTCCCATGTAATCACTCATTCCCTCTCACTTAATAAAATAATATCTTGTATATATAATCCCACAATCCATGAAAGACATGAAGGACATGACCTTTTTCTTCTTCCTTTGTATTCATTATATACCTTTGGCAAAGCTACAGTCCAACAAATTCGAGAGAAGGGAAACGAAGAGATAGAGAGAGAGAGAGAGAGAGATCTAGAGGAGGAACATTTATGGCTACACATGAGAAGCCTAGGAAAGGGTTCCTAACTTTCTACAGATCCATAACCCGCGCCAGCAAGCCCAACCGCTTGCCGAGACCGGAGGATATGACGCTCCCGGCTGCCGTCCCGGAGGAATACCTCGCCAGCCCCCAAGTCAAGCCGAGGAGATCTTTGGCCGCGGAGGGGGAGTACGAGGCCGCGAGGAGGTCCGTTGATGGAAGAGGAGGAGGAGGAGGGGAGAAGGGGTGGGTCGTGGAAGGGAGGAGGTCGGTGTCGTACGTGGAGACGGCGAGCCCAGAGGCGGTGGCGAGGCTGCTGCAGGCGAAGGTGATGGTTTGCGACATGCCGGGGTTCATGCAGGTCCATGCGTTCAGGTGTGCCAGGAGAAGCTTCGACAGCTTGGAGAAGTTAAGCTCCAAATACATGGCTCATTCCATCAAGAAGGTCACTCCCCCCACAACCCAACTCTACTACTACTGCTACAACTGCATTTAGTTCCCAACATCCAATCTCACACAAATTATTCTTCATCTCTTCTTATAAAAAAAAAAATATATTATCTCCACCTCAAGATTCGTATCATAATCTTACCAAATAACTCCTTAATCTTGGTAAAGAGTAATAGAAAAATCACTTAAAACCTTGTTTCTTGTCATGAAGTTTAAGCAGAAGTCATGGGGACAAAACAAAAACCAAGATGTCAGAACATTTAATTGGGACTGGAACCGGTGTAAGAAAACAACCCCAACTGGTGGAAATATTCATAGGCTGTACTAATCATTAAATCTTCCATAATCTTCTTTGTTTTCTTTTAGTATGGATGTAAAGTGGTAATGTCCCATGTGGGGTGGGGAGGGGAGGAGAGACTCCCAAATGGAAACGATCCCATGTAATCAATCAATCACTGAATTAAATTATGGGAAAAGATTATTAAAATCATGCGTGTGGCACGACATGTTGTGTGACATGTGCGCACAACTAAGTTAGCAATTTAGATTTGGAATGATCGGATCGATTTGTCCATTGGCTTTGATATTTAATTCAGTGTATGGTACGTTGTTTGGTGACAGGAATTCGACAAGGTGTATGGACCGGCCTGGCACTGCATAGTCGGCTCGAATTTCGGGTCCTTCGTGACGCACTCGACCGGCTGCTTTCTTTACTTTAGCATGGACAAGTTGTACATTCTCTTGTTCAAGACCAAGGTCAGAAAAACGCCCGACTCTTGAATTCGATCTGAGCAACAACGGCCGATGCCCCGGAACGTCGGCAGTAAGGTCTTCGAGTAATGGTTGTTTCTCGTGTAGTTTGTAATGATATACGGAAATTAGTGTCGGTCCAAATTTATGGTCCGTTTGTTTTCTTCATAGTCTGTAAAACTTTTAGAACTTCCGACATTCCAAGATCACGATTTCCTGTTCTGGTCTTACAAAAATTCTAACATTCACGAACGTTTATCGCCAGCTCTCTTGGCACTCGCTGCCCTCGATTTCCTAAAGATGCCCCAAAACCCGCAACCCGTAACATTAGGAACATCCGCGGTCCGCGGCTTCCCCAAGGCCTTGCCCGTCTTTGTCGGGTAAACGGGTTCAACCACGACAACAAATGATCCACTCCGCTCCCAGTCTGTCATCCTGATCGACCCAGAGCTGCGCGAATGACCGAGGCGTGTGCCATCCATCGCATCCTCCCCGGGCTTGATCTGGTATAAAACGCCGGCCAATAACCTGTCATCCCATACCAATCCAGATGAGCCCTGGCTTCTGAAAGACTTCGCTGATCTCTGCAATACAGCCATGACCTCCTCCTCTAATCTGAGAATTGTAGTAGTGTTGTTCCTTCTGTTGTGTTGTGTTGGTACCAGAGCTTCTTGTTGTTATATAAGCGAAGAATATAATCTAGAGGTGGGCATGTGGTTAGTGTTAAGCACAGCAAGTTGATGAAAGATGCCGGAATTTTGTGCGCATAGAATAGGGACATTCTTAGTTTTCATACATCATCAAATCAAAATTGGGCAAAATCTGTCATCCCAAATGGTACAGTGAATGATTCTCATCCATGTGGTAAGTTACATCTACACAAAATAATCGGTGGTGGGAGACACAGAGAACATGTTCTCACACTAATCATTCTTGTTCATGAATGGATGAAGCCAATTGCATCTTATCTCAACTCTAATTCCCTTCACCCAACTTCCTATAATGACTACAGAAAGGATTCTCGGATTCAGCAGCCAGAATGGAATCCCATCCATACCCTTACACGGTCTGGCACAATCAAATCTTTACGCCCAAAATACACCACCACAGTATATGAACAAATCTAATGGTAACCTCCCTTTTGTAATAAATGAATCGCCCTACACTTGATATTTTTTATTCATATGTGATCCAGGCAAAAAGGGCCAACAGGAGAAGTGGCGGCAGAGAAGGGCATTACAAGTTTGACATGGAAGGACTAGGGTGTCTGAACTGAGATTCCAACCCTTTGGAGGGATCCTGGAACGCCCACGAGGAGATGAGGTGATGGGCGATCGCAAACGGCCCCGGGAAGAACATCGGGGCCAGCTCCCCGCACTCTACGTTGAAATCGGCGGACAGGCTCTGCCCTTTCTCCACCCCCTTGCACATCTGGTTCACCTTGGCCGCCGCGGTCTGTTGCGCCTTCTTGTATTCGGCGAACGTCAGGGCTTTCTTAACATCTTCCCTGGTGTGCCAATGAGCATCTGACAGCAAGGTAACGAGAAGGGTTATGGACTTGGCCATGAGGATTTAGCTTCACCAGTTAAGCTATCTGTGTTCCAAGGATCATCAATCGAGAAATTCTACTCACCTTCCAACTCTTCCTTGTCTACGTTTACTTCCCGTGATCTCGCATATGCATAGAACCCAACCATCAATTGGCACGGCATGCTACTTGGTCCAACTGGAATAGAAAGGGGAAACACGTATACATAAGATTCATTTCCAATGTCCAGCCAGCTAAAGCACACAGTATGCCTGAATCTGGCCAAGACAGAAGGTTTTATTCCTCCATTACTAGAACTAGACCCACAAAATCCCAAGGGGTACACATTTTCCACACGGATTTTCTCGTTCAAGTTATCAGTCAGGGTATCGAGACCATCCACTCCTTAGAGATATGGACAAGACGTACTCAAGAGCATGCACTAAAGTCGCATGCAAGTGTTGGGTGAAGAGTGGGGGGAGGGGGGTAACCAGAATAGAAAGAGTGATATTTTTGATGGAAAAATTGAAATTGTCCATACACTCGTGAATCTTTCAAGAATTAACCCCAAACCCTGGAAACTCCCCCATCCAAATGGAGCCTAAGAGAAATCACCATCAAGCGAGAAATCCTCGTATTCTACACCGAAAGGAAGTACTGTATCATTAACATGCATCAATCAGTGTCCAACTAAGACCTCCAATGTTCCACATCAGCAACTAAAAAGCAACCAGTGACATTGCACTTAGTAAAGGAGTAGTTTCACTGATATTTTGTACGTATGGATATGCATCGAGATTAGGAAGGAGAATTTTAACTCATTCAGAGAGAAAACATGGGCAGAAAAATTCAAATAAAACCTAAAAGTCAGCAAAGATTCAGGAGTTATAGGCATGGATGCAGAAGATGCTTTCCAACCAAAAATGCGATCTTCAGAAATACAGGGAATTCTAAAGGAGATACTTAAAAATTTTTGTGGTGGAGACTCATACAAATATGTGTTTTTCTTCACGTTTCTAAAAGTAAGCAGATATTAAACAGATTATGAAGATACAAGTCTAGAGAAGGAAAAATGTTACACCTGGCCACGGTTGAGAACTATGATAGACAACCTCTCCTACTTCAATGCCCGTCTCTTCCCAGGTTTCCCTCCTCACTGCTTCCTCTAAGCTCTCCCCTGGCTGAGAAGAAACAACACCTACCGGCGTCAACACCCCGTGCCATAATGATAGTATAGTACAGTTTATGCAAATCTGATGAATGTGGGATGGTTAAGTTCAATGTTATGCAAATCAATGCCTAACAGAACAGTTCGATTTAGAATGACAATCAGCCCAAGCTTACTCATGGAGTAAGATGCAACCAGTTTCATTCCAATGTCCGCAGATACTCCCAACAAAGAGGAAAAGTACCTCAAGAAATCCAGCCAGGCAACTCCACATGCGGGGTACAAATCTCGACTGTCTACTCAAAAGGACAGAGTCATTTTCCCTGTCAATCACGAGCATGATCACAACCTATATAAAAATCACCGCCTCGTGTTAATATGGGATCAAGGAAAAGCGAAGAAGATGAACATTTATGTTGCCCTTAAGCTAAAGTAATCATACGGGATCAACTCGGGGGTAGATTCTTTTCTTGCATTGCTCATTCGAGCATTGTTTCCTCCTCCCTGCTTCCACAGGAACCATCTGCCATCCACAATTCCCACAGAAACGAGATACACCATGCCACTCTAGCAAAGCTCGTCCCTAAATAAATGCAAGGGATCTGATTATACTCAACGACTAGAGAAAGAAGCTAATCTCAACAAAGTAATTTCTCAACAATTCCCAACAGAGCGCAAAAGACAATTGCAAGATCACTACACACCAAAACAACATTTCCCCAAATCCACATTCTCCTTCAAAGAGGGATCCCCGTCCATCTTCTGCAAGCATAGTAATACTTGTCAATCTAACCCAATACAAGAACAGTCACGACCAACATAATTAACTATTTCCCAAGGATCATGCCATTAACCCCGACCACGAACACTCACATGACCGGCAATGGCTAATTCACCCATGGCGCTCTGATCATCCCAATCGGTGGCCACCATCAAAGTCCTCAGCTCCACAAAGCACCACCCCTCCTCCTTCACATTCGCAATCCCTTCACCCCTCTTGCTCACATCGATCGCCCAATACACGACCCCATCATCGTTGCCCTTATCCCTCCAACCCAAATACACGAACCTATCCTCTGACAACTCCCCCAAGAACCTCCAGCACTCGTCCAAACCCATCCAACGGAGGCGCCACCTCGGCCCGGCGGCCTCATCCTCCCCGGAAGTCGCCAAAGGCCGTCCCTTTCTGAAAGGGAGGACCTTGAAATCGGGAGAGGCGAACTGGGTGAGAGAATCACCGGGGACCCCGCTCAAGATCCTGGACTTTAGGGACTCGAGGGTGGGGTTGGGGGAGAACTGGGAGGTGGGTTTGGGAGTGCGGGACCTGATGGGGTTCCCCGCGAAGGCGTGGGAGGAAAGGGAAATGGACATTGTCGTAGCGTGGTTCAGCAAGGGAAGGATATGTTGGGGCTTGGGGAGGAGGAGGAAGAGGTTCTTGGAGTCGGAGGAGAGGAAGTGGGTGGGGAGGGTGAGCATGACGATTGCATCCTCTTGCCCAAAGTTCCCGATCACGGGGGTTGGGGGAAAGAGACAGCAAGGAAACCAGACACATGGGACGAGGACGTGGTCGTGGTCGGAAGCGGCTGCGTGGAACCCTGAGAATCCGACACGTGTCCACCTCCTGACCATGCAACCAAGCAGCGACACGTAATTCTAAACACCCCCCCAGCATAAAAATTGAAACTGTTGATTAAATATTGAATCTTGAGGATGAATGAGAAGGCCCAACAAAGTATTGAAAAGCACTAGATTCCAACCCATGTGACTTTCTTTGAATTTAAGATAATTTTAAAATTTATTAAATAATATCTTAAAATTATATGGGATCCGAATTGCCGAACGAATTGTCGAAATCGATTTTCCCCGGTTTTCTTAAAAATAGAAAATTGAATTTTCTAATTTCAATTTTTAAAAAATCATTCTACAAGTTTTGATATTATCCGTGCGAAATATATGACACCTTAAAAAGAAGCTCCCAGAACTATGCGATAAGAAAAGCATGGCATATGCGTGGTAAGGAGATACTGCACGCCCACCATCTTTTATTTATGTAAAATAACAGATGGTGTCGAAATACTCGATAAATATAAGGAGAGAGATTTCTTTTGCTAATCCTAAGTTAATTAAATAGATAGCATAAGATTAGCAAAATCTTCATCCCTGCATGGTCGTCGTTATAGACGGATCTAGAGAGATCCACATCTCATCGGCGCCCTTCATTCAGAGGGAAGACGAGGGTGGCCGGTTGAAGGAGTTGCGGCGAGCTGTGGCCAGCACAGTCTTATCCGCCACCACAAAGTAGGCAGCCCCGGCGACCGTCGATATGATGAGGGCCTGCGCAGTGTGATTCAGATTGGCCCTTGCCCACGGCAGCATCCTCACGCTCGCCAGCTGACAAGGATGTAAGGAAATGTGATCGGATTGATGCTGATCATCTCATCCTGATCAGTCTCACAAAAAAATATAATAAAAAATAAACCCGGTTCTTTCTTACAGTCGGGACAGCGGCTGCAATGCTCGCGACCACGGCAGCCTTGGCACCGGCCATCACTCCCTCTGAGAAAACCCGAAAAAAAAAAGAAGAAGGAAACCAGCCTGACTCAACAACATTGTGTATATTGCGCAACGCATGTACTATATATACATACATATTGCGCGGTGCATGTATGTGGCATACCGCGAGCATAGTGCTTGGCCATGGCAAGTCGGGGGTCGAGAGGGGGAGCCGACAGCACAGTCCTCTCGAGGGGGGATTGAGCCACATTTTTCGCCATCATCAAAAGGAAAGCTAAGAACAACTACAACCCAAACAGGCACTCAGTTGAGGAAGAAACAAATGTGGTGGGATTGAGGGCGATGAGAGTTTTGGTGGGAGGGATGAAGTCTTATTTATAAGTGGGCGGATAGGGAGTGGGTGAGGCTTAGAAAGAAAAAAGTGGGGTGAGCCCCAGGTGTTGGAGTTACTCTGAGTTTGATGGTTTTTGATTGATGTTAGAGATTCATGAGGCTAATGTGACTACTTACCCTGTCGTAACTCTCTATAAGCACCGGGAATCGGTTTCTTCCCTTTCACTCCTCTTCTGGGTTCAAAGCAGAAAGACTCCTTTGTATTATAAAAAGGAGAACAGTAAGTACTACTGATCCTTTCGAGAGTGGGATCTGCCCAACCTGCCCGCAGGTTTCTCAGGTCCACATTTCGAGTACATAGTTGAATCACGAGAGACCCACGTGATTGTGGTACCTTAACTCCCGTTTTGATACTTATCACATGCAACCCCTCATGTACTAAAAGCCACTTAATCCGTGTAATTTGGTAGTACTATGTATGAGATGATGATAGGAGTTCCACAAAGGTCCAAATCTCGATGTGTGTGTAGGGTTGGAGAGGCCGACACTTCCTTCGTATGTAGGTGTAAGAAAATAAAGTGAGTATTGGGATTTGGTGGGTTAGGAGGGAAAAAGGGGAGGGCCAGTGGTTTATCCCTTTGTATCCTTCAAAACAAGGGGCAGTCCGCCCAACCCGCCCCTACATTCGTTCAATGCACCCCCCAACCCTCTCCTCATTAATTTCCTGATTTTAATCATAGCTACCTCATGACCACTTCACCCCCTACCTTTTAAAATGTGTAATTACTCCCATCTATTAAGAAATCATTATGAGAAAGGGCATAGTGAGACCCAAAATGGTTCATAACTGGCGTGTGAGAGGGGTGGATGGGCCTAAGGTGGGCCAGTCCTCAAAAGTCTAGGCCCATCGAATGAGCAAAAGCCCACGAAAACACAATCATTATTTAAACCGCGTTATCGATGGGACGCTGCTGTCTTTATTTCCCGGTTTCTGCTATTTGGGCTGTTTGGTTAATGGGCTAAGCCCAATACCAATCACGGGGGCCCTATTTAATTACGTCGACTTGCTCGGAGTCGTCAATGAGAAAAGGCGACGCTGCGACAGCTCCGTTCCTCCTCCGCCGCCTCCGGACGATCTCCCTCGGGTGAAATTGTAGTGCGTGTTCGGTTTGGTGGGAAATGGATTCGCAATCCTGGCGGCGGACACGTCGGCGGTCCATAGCATCCTCGTCCACAAGTCCAACGAGGACAAGATCATGATCCTCGACTCGCACAAGCTCGTCGCCGCCATCGGTGAACCAGGCGACAGGTTAACCTTCTCCCCCCTCCCGCCTGTCCGTGTGGATCGGCCTTTTCCGCTTAGCTACCAGGGCAACTATTGCTGCGGGGAGTATTTACTCTTTTTTCCCTTTTGGGTGATTATGAATGCTAGGGTTCAGTTCACGGAGTATATTCAGAAGAATGTGGCTTTGTACCAGTTTGCGAACGGGATCCCCTTGACGACCGCTGCCACTGCTAACATCACCCGGGGAGAGCTCGCCACCGCTTTTGAGGAAGGTGCGGTGGTTGTCACTTATCTGTGATTCTCGATTGCTGTGATTCGGGGTTTTTGGTTTATAGGAATGCCCGTTATTGTTGTGGGAGGCGTTGGAAGATGATTTTATTAAATTTTGAATTGGTTTGTTCGAAGGGTATTTTTACTGTCAGTGGAGATAAGAATATCGGATTCCTGATGTACTCTTGGATTGTCAAAGGTAGAAAAACAAACGTCTTCAGTTCGGGGCTCTAGACCTTGATTGTTTTCTTTTACTGTTCGTTGCTCTGTGCGCCTCTGCTGCCCCCACAACGGCTTCCAATTGGTGCCACATTCCCTGCATAGATGCATCCAGGCTTCTGCTGAATTTGTCTAGTCTTTAGCATGAGTGTGTCGGAGCTCTTCCTTTAGCTTCTGCTGCCACTCTACTCTACTTGCTTGTAATGTGTGTGACCTTAAAATGTACTCTCCTCCTCAAATAAGTCTCTTGTGGCTTGTGCTGATATCTACTCGTCTTGTTGGAATCCAATGACATATTATTGTATATCAGTTCCGGGATTGTTTGAATTTTGTACTATGGAATGCATAGCTCTGTTTGACCATGTTATCTGTTTCAGAGTCCATATGCCGTGAACATTATCCTTGCTGGCTACGACAATGAGACAGGCGGTAGAACTGGTTGATAAGTGTATCATGGAGATCAGGTCCAGGCTGGTCGTGGCACCTCCCAACTTCATTATCGAGATCGTCGACAAGGATGGCGCCGGGAGCATGCGTGGCGCGAGTCCGTGAAGGAGCAACGGTGAGCGTACGAGGAGTTGTCATTGTCAGCGCCACTGCCATTGTCTTCAGCAGCGACAACCCGCTTCCTGTAAGAATTGCAGTTTATCACTTCCCTCCTTCTGCGCTTGGGCTTTTCACTCGATCTGGAGGGCTTGGTGTCTTGATATGGGCTATTACATGGGTCTGGGTCTCGGCTTCTTACTCTTTCGAAAGGAGAAGAACAAAATACTGATAAAAGTTTTGAATGACAGAAAATGTTAATTAAGTCGGTCACTTTTCCATACATTCATGGCATGTGCATGATTGATATCTTCAGTTAATTATGAGGATGGGTGGTGACATAATAATAATATATTTGCTCACCAAAATCATCATGACTTGAACATAATTTTCTTCCTCAGATTTAGGCTTTCTTTCTTCCTGTGGGCAAGGCAAACGAGGGGATTTTGATCCATCCCTATATATAAAAAGAAAAGCTGCCATTCCAAAGCAATAATCATTGACTCATCCTGTGACCGGATAATCACAATTTTTTACCCCCCGAAGCCCCGTGGTAGTACATTTTTACTGACATGTACTAGGAATTTTTTCTACATTTGTATTAATTAAATTAGTAATGTAAAAAAAAAAACTAATTTTGTTTATAAATTTATATGAAAAAAGAAAAAAATGAGTAAGTAACGTCGGGTTCTTTAATATTAAAAAAGGAGACATGATTTAGAATTGTCCCCCGTTTCGTGGGTACATCCCTAAACTTTATTACGACAAGATTTGGGACAGGAACAAAGGCGATATTAGGACCAAAGAAAAGGTTGTGCTTTAATTTAGACAAGGGAGGTGTAATTCGAGGGGAGGTCTGTCGGATGGATGGATTGCATTCCTAAAGCCAAGCAAACCCCTCCCTAAAGAACAAAAGGGTGAAAGGGAGGAGGAGAGGTCGGATCGGATCACATCAACACTCACTTGGAAGTAGGAGAGAATTGTGACATACAGGAGGGAAAAACCAAAAAAAAGTCATAGATTGGTCCTGAAAAAGAGGGGGAATCTCTTTTTTTTTTTTTTTGCCCTTTAATTCCTTTAGCGGAGGCACGCGTTAGGGTTTTTGGAAAGGAAAGGAAAGGGATGGATGGAATGGAAGGATTGACTGACTAACCGACTGTTCCTTACTTGCATGGTGCAATCTGTTGGAGATAAACTGCTGTTTAAGTTCCCCTTCCCTTGTTTGATTAATGGTAAAAAGAAAAAAAAAAAAACAATCCTCTTTTCAATTCAAAGCGACTAAGCAGTGTGTGTGTATGTGTTGTCTTCCTCTTTTTTCATCTCTTTACTCCTTTTTTTTTTAAATTAATTTTGGGTGCAATGCAAATGCAAATGTCGCGTCTCTCTCAAAACAGAGGGGGGACAATATAAAAAGGAGAAAAAGGGAAAAATAAAATATCACGCGTGCCTTTGTTTTTATGACAACCCCACTTTTGTCCCCCTCCCCCCCACTTTGCTATTCCCAAAGCCCCCCCCCCCCCCCCTTCTACAATCATCAGTCAACATCATCACATTACCCCTCACTCGAAGAAGAATATCACGAGATGCATTTCAATGTTGATGACTTCCTTTCCTCATATTATTTGAGTTGGATGGAGTTGGGAGTTCATGGGATTTTGGGGGAGGTTCACATGAAATTGGTGACCCTTCTTCTCCTCTCATGTGACTCTCCTAATTAATAATATTACCACCCCACCCCTAACTCACTTTAATAACAATACACCTCTCCTCTCCTCTCCCTCATCACATATCATGTGACGATGCAACGCAGAGGTTGTTTCTCATATTACCCCAAATAAAAGACACGCCGGTAAGGAAAGTATAGTTGGGTATCATGTTGTCCGAAGGAAACCCCACTCAAAACACATTAACTAATTCATGCCAATCACTAAATAAGAACAACCTCTAAGTGATACTTTGTGTTTCATCCACATGAAATTAATATCGACAAAATATTAACTTACATACAATACAACACAATCCATAACTAATAACAAGGATGAGATTGAAAAGTCTTAAAAGTAATCGAATGGTTGTTGATTCATCTGATAATCAGTCCCTAATGACAACTCCCTCTGTTTCTTCACCCCCGGATTGCTCTGCCTCCAGCCCTCTCCTCCTCCGTTGCGGTCCCTCGGCACCTCCGGCGGCCTCGAGGACCTTATCAGGGCAAAGTTCACGCCTGCGAAGAACCCGTGCCTCTTGATCTCTGCCGCGCCCTTGCGGCTGCCTATCCTCTTCCTCGGGTCCTTCTCCAGGAGCCTGCTTATCAGGTCCTGCAGCTTCGCCACCTCCTCGTACTCCTTCCTGTCGCTGACCCCGATTCTTGGGAAGGTCAACGGCTTCTTCAGCACGTTGACGAGGGTCCTCCCGTTGTTCTCCCCCTTGAAGGGCGTCGTCCCGTAAACCATCTCGTAGACGAACACCCCAAGCGTCCACCAGTCGACCGCGCTCCCGTGGCCTCCCCCTGTTATTACTTCTGGTGCAAGGTACTCGTGCGTCCCTACAAATGATCTCGATCGCAGCCCCAAGGGCTCAGCCACCAGCTCCGGGTCGAGCCTTCGTCGGCCGTCGCGTTGCCTGTGATCATGGTGGCGGTTATCGTCTGCTCGCACGGTTATCGTCGTGGTGGTGACGGTCCCAGGCCTATGTTTCTTCCCCGGGGTAAAGCATGAGATGATCGGATGCAGCGGAGAGGCGCAGGTGAGTTGGGACCGGGAGTCGTCTGGAGCCTGTCGACGGAGGACAGGCGGGTCTCGAGTCAGGAGCTTAGGGACGACGTCGCATCTGAGGGAGAGGTCAAAGTCGGAGAGCATGATGTGGCCGTCCTCCCGGACGAGGACATTCTCGGGCTTCAAGTCACGGTACACAATCCCCATCATGTGAAGGTACTCGAGTGCCAACACGATCTCAGCCGCGTAGAACCTCGCGGCCGAAATCGTGAACTGTTTCCTCGGTTGCCGGAGCCTCACGGCATACAAGTCCCCCCCGGGACAGTACTCCATGACGAGGCAAGAGTAGTGGGACACGTCAAACTCGGCGTACAATGTCGGGAGGAACGGGTGGTCGAGAGTGGCGAGGATCTCCTTCTCCGTGACCGCCCTCCCGAGCTTCTTCCTATTAGCCAAGGCATCGGTATCGACGACCTTCATGGCATATAAAGTTGGATCCTTGTCGTTGTCCATGTAGGTGATGGCCTGGGGCCTCAGCTGGCAGAGGTAGACGTTGCCAATATCGCCGCCGCCGAGACGACGGAGGAGGCGGAAGTGGTCGAGGCCAAGTCTGCCCTTGACGGAGCGAAGGCGGGAGATGGCTTGCCAGGCAGGTTGGTTGGACATGTGGGGCTTGGAGGTGGAGGTGGAGGTAGTGGTGTCGAGGGAGGAGGAGGTGCTGCGATGGCTGCCGAAGGAGGGTAGGTCGGCGAGGGAGTTGCGGGTGGTGTCGGGAGGGGTTAGGGAGGAGGAGCAACTGCTCGTGTTGTCGTAGTCGGAGGAGTCGTCTTTCGCCATTGTTGCTACCCAAAGAGTATCATGGCGTTTGTGGAGTCAGTCCTCTTCTTCCATATATATATATACACACCCACACGAGAGATATTAATTTTTTTTTTATAACTTAAAAGGCCGATTCAAAGTTTATCCGAATCAGTTTGCTATTGAATAAAACTGAGGCCGGTTTGTTACTCGTTAACGTGACCGACTTATTTTGCAAAAATAATTTTGAGGAGAGAGAGACGTTGTTAAGTAACATTAATCGAATTAAACCAGTTGTTTAATAACAGCGTTGGATATGTGAATCCTCCGGAGGTTAACAAACAGTCATATAAAAGAGTTTTAATTTCATGAGTTAAGTTCGTTCAATTCATAAGTTTAATATTGATCGCCAGCGTTTAGTTTCGTTCTTCTCCCCCGCTGGCCTCCACTTGTCTTTGCCTTCCACGTTCGTACACACGCCATTGACGTATAATTTGATAGTTAAACAAAAAACGTCATCATAATGTTGTCGTCCGTAACACCGATTTCATATTACATAAATACAGTCTAACCTCGAACATACTGTATAGTATAACCTCCACCCGTCCATCAGGACAGGAGACAGATTTACGGACGAGATTTGTTGGTGCGAGAAACAGGGGTGCTGAGTTATCCCACGAGGCCCAACCTTAAAAAGCTTCGACCAAGTATACAGAAAAGAAGATGGATCCAACGAGTGCCATGTTCTCGCCCACAAAAGTTCTTAAAAATATAATGCTCAAACTCAATCATTCGTAAGAAAGGAGCACTCCACGTCGTCATCTAAAATCCCTCCCCCGAAACCCAAAAGAAGGAAGATAAATCACGAGAGCAACACCCACCAGGCAACAACACCCCCGACTAAGAACCACCACAAACCGTGTATTGTTCTAGATACGATCTGGTACTCTTGCCTGTCGGGTCCCAAATCACATACGATAAAGCTACACACGAGACAATTTCCCTCCCCACCTTAGAGAAACCCGCTCATTCGAATGCATCATCGTCATCATCGGGAAGAGGCTGATTTGCGGCCATGGCCAGCTCTTGCTCGTGCCTGTCCAAGTAATGTCAAAATGAGGCAGACGTACAATAACTTCTGGGGACAGATGAGGAACGGGCTCAAAGTCTCCAACTTGAGTTAAAAAGTAGAGCGAAAGGGCAAGAGACACATACTGCTGCTGGGCAGCCAAGTCGATCTGGACCTCCGGAGGGAGGAGAGCAGGAGACTCCACAAAGTGAAGGCTAGCATCCCTAACAATCACCAAAAATATAACATTACTGGATCAGAAAACAATTCCTCAAACATCTACACGATAAACCGCCATTAAAACAAGGAACAGTGATTACCCAGCAAGTTTCCTCGCGAGATAGAGGAATGGCTTCTCAAAATTGTAGTTACTCTTAGCTGATATTTCATAATACTGAAGGTTTTTCTTCCTGTGGAAAGTAACCTGCTTTGCCTTGACCTGCCTATTCTTTACATCCACCTTGTTTCCACACAAAACAATAGGTATATTCTCACACACCCTGCAGTTGCACCGGAAGAAATGAGCTTAGGCAAAATTCAAATTTAAAAAAAAAATACAAAAAAATTAGAAAGTTGGAGTCAATTAGGGATTAAAAAAGAAGAAGACACTGACCGGCAAAGATCGCGATGCCATGTAGGAACATTCTTGTATGTCAATCTCGCTGTGACATCAAACATTATGATTGCACACTGACCATGGATGCTGCAAATAAGAAAAATAAAATCAGATCTAATAAGGAAAACCAAAAAGGGATGCGGATAATGCTGAAGAAAAATGAACATCTAACAGCAAATCAACAATGACAAATTCAAACTGGTAACAATACCACACAAGCAGCAAACCTGTCATGTTCAATAAACTTCACAAGCAATATAAATCCCATGCACAATAAAACCAGCAATGCACCCTGCTAATTAGGCGAGATATAAAATCAATCATCATTCTCCCAAAGCATTTTGATCCAAACAAAAATTATTTACTGAGGTTGCCAGTATAAAATCCCGAATATGGTCATGAATTGTAACTAGAAGTAGTCCTTACGACAGCACATTTATCTGACCACCAGAATGGATAATTATAGTATTTAAAAGCACAACAAACATCGCCAAGTACTCCCATCTAAAGCATCAAATAATTCTGATCACTTACTAGTATCCATCTCTCAAACCGCCAAACTTTTCCTGACCAGCCGTATCCCAGCAGTAAAACCGAATTTTTCCACAGTTGGTGTGGAAATCCAACGGGTGAACCTCAACACCAATAGTTGCTGTAATTCACAAACATCACAAAGCCAAATCAATAAACGACGCCCAATGTGAAAAAGAAGACTAACACAACAACTACTCACGCTCATATTTCTTCTCAAATTCCCCGGTCAGATGCCTCTTCACGAAAGTAGTCTTCCCTGCATCATCAAGTGCAAATCAACAACATAAGTTTCCTCAACAACTCACCACAACCCATCCCCCACTTTGGAATAACAGATCATCAGTTGATGTGACTATCCATTCCCCTATGACAGACACGAAGCGACAATCACAAAACGGCATTAATAGGCAAAAATGACATGCACCTTCTCTTCCTCCAGCACACAAACTCATGCCAACACACAAAACAACAAAAGAAACCGAACACGACATAAGATCCACAAACAAGCGGAACCGAACTCGTCAAATCGAAAACAAGAGAAGAAAGAAACGATCCAACATCGCGTAAAACCGAATCTACTAACCTGTGCCACCATCGCCGACGATGACGAGCTTGAAGCTCGGGTAATCAACGGTCTGCTGATTCGGCAGAGCCTGAAACAAATCAAACAAACAAAAACAAACGATCAGCACCAAATAAAACACGGAGGAATCAAGAAACGTGGAAGAAAATGTTAGAATCGAAAATCGATCGAAGAGGGGAGGGACTCGCCATGAGAAAGTGATAGGGTTTGATGGCGGTGGTGTGCGTTCGGGCAATCCTTAGGAGAGGAGAAGAGAATGGGCCGAGTAGGGTTTTATAAGATCGATGGGGAATTCAAAAGGGAGGGTTACGTTTTGCGTGTTTTATCAGGAGGGGGTTTGGCTTTAGGTTGACGCTACAATTTGAGCCGTCGGATTGCATTTCTTTGTACGATGTGGATTCTCTGCACTTCTACGCAGTTAGCAAAGGCTGTTCAGTGTTCGCGTTTCTGGAAGTTTCCGGTTCAATTAAACCTCTCCGACGATCGGATTCGGCCGCTCTTATTTAGGAATATTCCCTTTTACCATGATTTTAGAAATATTTGTTGGAGTGAAATTATTAATCACAAGTAATACATTATTTTTATTTTTAAAATATATTGATGAATCGAGATTTTTATAATATAAAATTAATAAAATATATATCATGAATTTTAGTTATTTGATGATGCTAAAACGAAGTTAAAAATGGTATGTAATAATGAAATGATAAATTTAGTTTCAAAAATATAATTAATAAATTATTAATCTTATAAATTAGGAAAGTAATGAATTGGGTATCAGCTAATTTATGCAATTAAAAATAAATAAATTTATACATTTATGCTATCATACATCCCACATGACAATATTCGAAGTTGCTGCCAAACTCTAAATAAATCAAATCCATTTATAAATAAAAAATAAATCACATCCAAAAATATTTGTAACACGTGTTACAAAGATGACAAAAACAAGAAAATAATAATAAAATAGCAAAAAGAGATTTTACAGGAGAGAATTAGGATCGAGGGGACCATCATGCACTTTTTCATCACATTCCTCTTTTTTCACATTTCTAAATATTAATGAAAACAATATAAAGCATAAAAATTTGTTTAAATAAATAAAAATATCCCAAGCATCCCAAATGAGTAAAATCTGCTGAAATAAACAGCATAATAATCACGTCCAAACAACTATTAGGTTTAATTTGAGACATTTTAGGAGATTCATTGAAATTGCATTAACCATGTAGACATTCTTAATACCCTAAATAAAGCCCCACATTCTTAATAATAAAAGATGTATCCGGATGGTCCGAACGTGGATGTTTCAAACAGGGAAAGGATAAGATTTCCGGCAAGGGAGTTGGGGATTGAATTCTGAAACATAGTTTAGTTTGGTCTGGTGGGAGAGTTATAAATCCATTTTCAACGAGTATAAATTTCTCTATACAAAAAAAAATAATAATAAAAAATACCTACACCAAACAAATGTAAATTTCCCTATGATCCAATGGGAATTTTCTTTTTTCTCTCTTTTTTTTTTGCCATTCTTTCTTCATCAAAAATCGAAATTCCTGAATTCATTTTTTTTATGTATAGAACAGCAAAAATAAACCACCGAAATGAAATATTGCACCCTTTTTAAATTTGAGTCAGTCTTGCCTCGGTTGATTGTTGTCCTCTGGAAAACCCTGCACAAGATACATACATTTAAAGCATTGTGATGGTTGGGTGAGATTCATCTTCTTGACAATCTTCACCATTTTCTAGGACTTGCCTGAAGCAGCTTGTCCTCCTGGAGTCTAACCGATCGCGATCGGTACTTTAGCTCGCCCCTGCTTGTCGTTAGCTCATCCAGTATCTCGCAATCGGACTGCTCCGTCTCGTCGTCTCCGTCTAGCGAGTCTAGACCCTGTGCGTATGTCGACACGACGTGCAGGGGTCAGTTGGTTGTTAGTCCGTGCTGGCTGGGTTTCAAGATATTTTTACCTGATGGGGGGCGCGCCCTGGGATTTCCTCGTACCCGGCTGCGTCTAACTCGTGAAGGTACTGCGGGTGGAAGAACTTCGGTAGGACGTGCTCCCTCAGGCTTATTAGTAAGAAGAACGGCAATGGGAACAATATCCCCGCCACCGGTATCCATGTTATCCCGAAGCATATTAGGAGGTATACGAACTGGAACAGCGTGAAGGCTGCGATCCACTTGAAGGGCACCGATTCCACGAACGAGGCGTGCGCCCCTTGCAATATCCTAGAAGAAAAAGAAAGCTGAGTTCCATCGAACAACCATCTCAAGCCGAGAAGTGAAGTACCCGTCCTTTATAATGTGGATTTCGTACTTGTAACGGCGACTCGGGGTGACAAAGAGCAGCAACATCCGCTCCCAGAACTGGTTTCCAGGGAGGCTGTCGATTGCCATGTAAGCGAAGTAACCCCACAACACCGACGTGGGTATCTGCTTTATGAGGGGCATTGCCATCAGGGAGGCCCCCACGAGAAGCGACTGAAGGAGGTTGCTCAGCCTTTGCTCGTTCACTCGGACAGGAAGGTGCGCATCGATGTGCTTGGCAGGGTCGAACTCGCCGTCCTTGCTTTCCTTGTCATCGCTCTTTAAAACTGCATCCTTCAGTTGCTCGAGCTCCTTAGTTGCTGAAGCCTGACCATAAAACAAACAATCGTATCACCAGGACATTAGAAAGAAAATACGATCCGATATCAGGAGTGATTTAATACGTTGCCGTGATTCGAAACCGTGGGTGAGTCCATTTCGATGAACACTTCCTGCATCTTTCCATAGATTTCGGATTTCGACGCTCGTAGCTTCATGCACGCCTTCGCACTTTCTACCATCCTCTTTCTAATCATCTGAAATTGTCATCACAGAAAATTAGCACCGTGAATTTGGTTGGCTGTTGAGATGATTGCCTGGGAGTCGGTCATTTGGCCGACCTGTCTCTTGAGAACAGCTAGGCTCTTGGTATGCATCGGTGACTGAGGAAGGACGCCATTCGAAGGAGGAAGCCCGACCAGCCCGCATATCAACGTCTGATACGTATCATTTTCCCTCAGATAGATTAGCTATGAAAATGGGATTTGCAGCGAAAGAGTTCTGACGGAAGTTTACCGTGATTCCAAGGAGGAACATATCGTAATGATACGCGGAAGGGTTCTTGAGGTTGAACTCCTGCTGCTGAGCCAATTGTGATGCCACACTATGATCAAAGAAGTACAGTCCAGCGATCATCACAGCCGGAATGAACGCACCACATATGTATGTGGGCGACACCTTCCCCATGTCCTTCAAACCAGCAAGACAAAAGCGAAAATCCCGTAAGCAATGTTTTAGTGGCAATGAAACCTGTCGGGAGAGTTTCTCAATACCTTAATCACGAACCAGTGGTTCAGCGATGAGGTGTCCCAGGGAAGAGGACTGACGAGCCTCCTAGGAACTCCTGAGGGAACCTTATCTGGCACGGCGAGTGCCAGGCCTGACCACACTAACACCATAAAAGGGACCCCGTAATCAGCCAAGAAGCCTCGGAACCACCCTGCGTAGAGATCTCGAAAAAGACCATCGTCAGTCTGAGAATTTAGTGGACGCTATACAACATATGACGGAGTTTTAGTGCCTTCGTACGGACCAGTGCCATAGGGCCATGACCTCGCCCTTCTGCTCTTCATCGCGGTGAGTAGTAGCCCAAATGAGAACACTATGCCCAGGAGACCATTCACGTATCGCCACTCGAAGAGGTTCTTCTCCGCCAACAGGTTGTCTTCGTGCGAGGTTTTGAATTCTCCGATCACCCCCTGACAATAATTCACTTTAGTACAAAATACAAGTCACTGATTCAAGCCCTATTCATTTCTCCAATCGAACTTTCGGTTCTTCCAAACCTTGATGGCTTCCTGCATGAATAGAACAGCGATCAACATCCCGAACAGCTCCCCAGCAATCCTCGTGAACTTCGTAATGACATTGCAGGCATTGAATATCGCGAGCAGGAATAGTAGGAGGGCTGTCCAGACGCAGACCCATCCAGCCCAAGCGAGGAAGAGCTCAGCGCCTAGGTCCGTTCTGGATTTAGCGAAGGTGTACAAGTAAGTGTACATGATGACGGTGGGCTCCGCGACTCCTAAGATCAGCAGCGGTTGGCCCCCAAATATCGAGTGTATTATTCCGCACAGGGCCGTCGACGTGAGGGCTTCGACCGCACTCAAGCATTCATCTAAACGGAACGAAAGAATATTCTTATAATTTAATTTATATTCAAACAATTGTTCAACGAAAACTAACACGAAAAACTGTAAGAAAGAGACTAGGAGGATGTTGCTGTTGAAGGATAAATGTTAACCTGTTTCTCTACTTAGCTGTTCTCCGAAGGCAATGACCGGAAGTGCCGACGCGAAGAAGATGTACATGGTCGGGGCCATTATCCTGGCACCCGAACATATTGCCGCGACCCAGTCCTGCTTGTAACATGCTTTTCTCCCTCTGAAGTCTTGGACAATTCCCCTGAATGGATGCCTGATGTTCTCCATTCTGAACATACAGCCCCAGGAGAAAAAAAAAAAACAAACCGAAATCAGCCCTGAATGACATTCTGAGGAGGAGGATCCCATGTTGACGTCGACGAACAACACGAATTTTTCTGACCGAGTTCATGATCCATGCAGAAGAACACGAGCGCCATCTACGAAATAGAGGAAACAAAAGGAAACAACTCGACGTACCGGGAATCCACAGACGCCGGTTCGAGAACCGGCGTCACGCCCCTCCGACAAAGACGAAACTCGGAGGGGTTCCGTTAAGTACGACGCAACGCGGATCACCGAAACAAGAACGCTTGGGATGGAGGGGGGAGAAGAAAAATGAAAGACAGGAAGAAGGGAAACATCAACGACGGAGAGGGTCCTTCTCTTTTTTCTCTTCAGGAGAGATTGGAGATGTTGGTTATTTCTTTGTTGTCCTAAGGTTTGAGGTTGTCCCCATCTTTCCTCCGTTGTTTCTCCAACTTTACAAATTAAGGAAAGAGCAACAATGGCTGCCAGTTGGTGGGATGTCCTGATTGGCGGGGGTTCCTATTCCTAATCTCTCCTTTTGATAATTTTGGGACGAAATCTTGGTTAAGAAAAAAATGGCAAATCTAGAACAACTTCTTTGCATAACCATAAGCTTTCGTCTTCATGTCATAATTAAGGGAAGATGATATTTTAGTAAACTCGCAGGAGACAGGACAGTTCAATCAACTAAAGATTTCATTTTAGTCACCAACTGGATCAGTTTATGTTTGCAGTTGCATTATGGGATCTTCTTGTTTTTATCAACCTCATTCTGAACAATAAACATTCCTCGCCCCAGGTTCGATTTTACCGTGCTATGGAAAGAGGCATGTACTGGTAAGCGGCCTGAGAAGCCGCTGCATTCCACGTGGACGTCCCGCACACCTTGTGCATCTGAATCAAACTCCCCTTCATGTATATACACGGATTCTGTCTTGCCAAGTACAAATGAAGTCGATAAATTGTTCTGCGACAGAATATCGCTAGAATGATGCCAATGATGTCCTGACGTGACTTTCTGTGTCCGTACACATTACAGTAGCTCACTCCCTGAAAGATGCAAGGGTGTTAGAAGGTCTTGTGATGTATTATTCGAACACAGGGTGCGATGTAGCCTCGTGTTCTGGTTATCGAGCAAGCATTTGCAACAAAGACTCTTCAGAACAGCAGAAATTTTTCAGGAGTCGAAACAGCGGTTGCCTGCTGGAATCTGCAATTAGATGTTGCTACAAAAGCTTAAGCATCTTCAGGCGCTCTTTGTGCTGGGCCTCCAGCTTGGGAGGGGTATAATGGCCTCCGAGGTCTTCTACAATGTACTCCTATGACACGAAAGGTTTCCGTTAAAACAATGCAATGCTTCTCAAAGAGCGAGTTGAAATAATCTCATCAAATCAACAGTAGATGATTTCCAAATTTAGATCTTCCAAACTAATTTTAGAATTCATTCAAGTTTCAGACAACCATATCATAACCTTGTGAGAATTCAAGGCCTCTACAAAGGCGCTGGATGCAGGTAATAGGCAAAATGTCATGTTTAACAGATAGAATCCATTTGAGGAATTTTTGCAACAAATGGCAGATAGTTACACTATGCTGTCAACGAAATTTCCCGAATCACTCAGAAAAATCTGTCACCATAATCTAAAATAATCCAGGAGATAGCGTTTGCATCAGCATCCAAACCCATATAACAGTTACCAATGTCTTGAACAATTAAATAATAAACAAGTCTTAGAAGTAGCAACAGCTAAGTGTATGAAAGCCACATGGAAGCATCCCCGCACTTGGGTTTGTGAAAAAGAAACAGGAAGTCTAAATTTAGATGCATACCAGGGTGAGTTCCCTCTTGGTAAGTATATGGTAATGCCTCTGCCAGATCCTCTGGATTGCCATGGTGGCTGCGAGAAAACCATAGGCAATTCCTAGAATGGCAAATATGACCACAAAGACAATCACAAAAGCAAAGCATGCTTCCATTGATGCAGGAAAGCAGTCCAAGATACCCCAACCGTAACAACAGTTCGTGCAGCCAGCCATATTTGGATCATTGCTGTTCAACGACGCGCAATGCAGGATGAGCCCAAAAAAACCGAGCAACACAAAGAAAGTGATAACGCCTGTAAGATCAGCTAATATGATTAGTAAAGGGACAACAAATTTGATCACATCATTATATCACTAGCCATGGAAAGATTGTTAATTTAGAGTATTGTCCTCATGTTCACGAGACTGTAGAGAGAATGCCTTTACAGCAATCTAATAATCCATCAAGCCGAAGGGACAAGACAGCATTCGAGTAGGTTTGGTTGAAGGAAAGCTAGTATCAACAGTTAATAAGAGATAATAGTAAAACCTATTAGATATTTGTCGGACATATTCTTGACAGTTCAGATCATCAATCCTTATTTGCTTAAAACTAATCCTCAGTAAGCCCACTGAAATATGTTCCTTCAACAAATAAAACAACAAAAGATCATCCTGGAAAGGACATGCATGATTTTGCAGACAAATGCTAAGAAATCACAGTAGAACAAGGCCCACAAGATTCTTGGAGCTAAGAAGAAGGATTTCCTCTCACTCGCAAAGTGTAATTCGGGTTCAGCTAAACTGACCTATACAGTAGTAGAACGGAATTGGATGTTTAGACAATATGCGGTCCCATCCACCATTGAAAGAGTTCCTGAAAGCCCCATCTTTGTCCATCAAATATGCAAATCCGGCAATTGCAGATATTACCTAGGAGATTTCAAGGCACTGGGTTAAGCTAAGAGAACACATACAACATGGACACGACTTCCTGAAAGAAACATCTTTGGTCCATCAAGTATGTGAACCCAGCGTACCGTTTGCACGACCAAGAAGATGAAGAAGACATCCCTAGCAACAAACAGCCTGAACTTCATTTTCCGCCAAGTACTATCCTCAAGCATTGCAACTCGGAGATGAAATTGTGCCTTGCAGGTGGTGCAGTGCGAGAAAGCAAACCCTTCCTGGTGAACAAATCGTTACGTCTGAGAAGCTAACTGCGAGCCACACTGTCCTCGAAATAGATTCATACCTTAACAGAGCGCCAATGATCGAGGCAGGAACGGTGAACAAACTGCTGAGTGCCTTTGCACATACATGGAGATATCAATTCATCTTCTGCAAACATAGATCAACACTATCGCTGAACCAACACAAGTAAGAAAAGAAAAGGAAGGAAAAATCAACATCCTCATTTCCTACCGGGATCACAGTCGCTCTCGAGGCATATACGGCAACAAGGAACGGAACCGGCCTCCAAATCGTCGACTTCCTCGCCGGCAAGGTTGCGACCCTCGACCTTGACGATTTCTGGGGGACTACCAACGTTGGAGCCCCTCTCCTCCTTCAACAAGGGATCGGCGTCGTCGTCGTCGGTGGTACGCAACTGAAGCTGCACTTCCCCTCCGACTCCTCCCCTTTTCAGCTGCTGCCAATCCACTTCACCACCCATTGGAGACGACTATTGGCTCCCACTCACAACAGCAAATTAAATCGCCCTTGATAAGGATTGGGACTTTCGATCGAAATCGCCCACACCCACAAAAGAAACGTACACGGTCGGAGGATTGACGAATTGGGATCCCGTAAAAAGTCAAGCAAAATGAAAATTAGGGTTTTATTCGGGTACGTGAAATTCGGTTAAGTTTTATAAAATAATCTTTACCCTTCGAAAAGCGCCCTTCGAACTACAAAGAGTCACGATTTCAAAACGCGTCCTCCTCCGTGTGTAATAGGAATTCGTTCCTATGCGGCATTCGAACCCAGTATGAGGGTGCGGTTTCAAAATGCACCATCATGCAGCGGCGAGTTTAAAACCCGTCCCTCCAACACTTGGAGAATCTCCAAGTGTTGGGGGCCCCTTTGGGGAATACACAAGGGACGGGTTTTCAAAATCCGCCCCTCTAACTCTTGAGAAAAATCGCCCCCTTTAGTAATGAGCAAGGGGCGCATTTTCAAAACGCGCCCCTCACTGAGTGGCGGGACCCGCCCCTTACCCAACTTAAGTCGGGAGGTACTCCTTCCGACTCATTTCGTTGAAACTCTATCTTCGATCCTCGACCCCCGAACTCCAACTTCCGACCCTCGACGCCCGACTTTCCACCTCCTCCGTCGCTTTCCTCGGACGACCCCAACGCTCGATTTCCCTCCTCATACTCTTTTCACGCCCTCCCACACTTCCTCACGTCCAGGCCCCCCCCGACGCCCGAACCTCCACCCGCTCACCGTCGTCGTCACAATCCTTTGTTGTCATGATAATTATTGTCTGTTTAGGTGATTTTGTCGCTCCTTTTGCTAAATATAGGGTTTTGGTGAAAATTAGGTCAAATTAGGGTAATTTAGGTCAAATGTCGAATTGTTGTTGAAATTAGGTCAAATTAGTGTATTTGGTTGGAAATAGGTTAATTTAAGTCAAATTACGAATTGTAGTTGAAATTAGGTCAATTTAGGATTATGTTGTCAAATTTAGGATCTAATTGAAATTATGTCAATTTAGGATTTAGTTGATGAGATGAGTTTGTTTGAAATTGGTTGAAATTAGTTTAGTAATGATAATTTAACGTTTTAGAATTAATGGTTTGTGCTTTGAATTATTGTAGGTATTTGAAAGTTCGAAGAAGTTATTCGTTTCAATGTCGCAAGTTCATTTGTTGTTGTATGGAAATGGGAGGTTTATTCATGGTAGTCAAGGAGTAGGTTATAATAGGGGTCCGGTAAAACGTATAAAGGTACCTGCTGATGTCGACTATGTGCAATTTGAAAAGGCCATTGTTAATGCAATGAGATTAAACGAAGGCACTAGGCTGGAAATATGTCACAGATATCCCGTTCCTTCGTATGGTGCTTCTGGCATAAATTTTGTGCTAGTACCTATTGGTGATGATGAGGATGTTAGGTTGTTGTGTGAGTTTGCGATATCAAATGGTGACCGCATTCAAGAAGTGTATGTGATATCAGTTTCTGGGAATTCTTGCAATGAAGGGAGGCCGACAAATTCAAGAAGTAAGCACGGTAGTAACATGCAAGCCATAGAAGTGAATGTGGATGAGGGGTTAAATGTCGTGCAAGAGAGAATGAAAAATTTCAAAGTTAGTAGAAATTTTCGTCGATTGGTACCGGTGGATGAAGGGTGTAGCGGATATGGTGGTAATGTGGGGAATGAGGAGGATGGTGATAATGAGGATGATGGTGGTAATGATTACGAAGACGATTATGAAGAGGGTGATCCGTTTGAAGATTTAGAACGTGATATGGGCGATGAAGGGGTTCTAAACGATAACTATTTATCGGCGATATGAGAATCATATCGTTGATTCAATAGTGAATTTCGATGGGGACGCCAATACTGATGATGAAATGTTTAACAGTGTTGATTTAGGGAACGAGGATAACAATGTGAGGGTTAATGAGGTTAGTCCTTCTAGGAAGAAACGGTTGGAGAAACCTCTACCATTCTATCTAGACAGTGGCGATACTGGGAAGGTGATTTTCGAGGAGGATGAGGAAGTTAAGATGACGGACGATCCAGTCGCTGTGGTTGAATTTCGTAAAGGGATGCATTTCAAGCATAAGAACCATCTCATTCATACGGTGAATACGTTCCATATCAAGAACAATTATAATTACGAAATTGTGGAGTCAGATAAGACGACGTGGTCTGTGTTTTGTTCTGAGTTTGGATCTGGTTGCAAGTGGAGGTTACGCGCGATTCAACGTGCTTGTGATGATGAGTTTGAAATAACGATTGTTGGTGAGTCGCATACATGTTTAAATGCAGCGTTTTCCCAAGATTATGCTCGACTTGACTGTAACTTTATGGTTCCCTACTTCCGTACTTTTGTTAGAGAATCTCCTGAAGTGAAAGGGTCGTTCTACGGAATGTATCAAAGGAGAGATTTGGGTACGAAGTAACTAGGAGACGAGTATGAGATGCACAGAGGAAGGCAATTGTACTTGAATTCGGCGAATGGGATGAATCTTATAATGAGTTGCCGCATCTTATGAATGCAATTAGAATTGCCAATCCCGGAACAATTGTTGATTGGGGTACAACTTATAATCTTGGTGATGTGGAAGTATTTCACTTTCAGAGACTGTTTTGGGCGTTTAGACAGTGTATTAAAGCATTCAATCATTGGCGACCAGTTGTAAGTATAGATGACACATTTCTATATGGTAAATATCAACATAAACTCTTAATTGCATGTTCTATGGACGGGGAAAACCATATTGTGCCGTTTGCATTTGCACTGGTTGATGAAGAAAGCTTTGATTCATGGAGTTGGTTCTTGAGATGCCTTAAGGGATTTGTCGTTGGTGAAAGGACGGGATGAGTATGCTTGATTTCCGACAGACATGCTGGCATTCAAGCGACTGTGAATGATCCGCATGTGGGTTGGACCCCGCCTTTCGCGCATTGGCGGTTCTGTCTTAGACATGTGGCAAGCAATTTCAATACGAGATATAAAAATGTTGTTTGTAAAAGGAAGATGATAGCCGCAGCAAGGAAATCGATGACTATGAAGTATAAGAACATTATGAGAAGCTTGTTTGAATCAATGCCAGAAGCTGGCAAGTTTTTCGCCGAGATGAATGAAGAGCAGTGGTGTTTAAGTCGGGATGGCTTTTATAGATATGGTCTTATGACTATGAATTTGAACGAGAGTTACAACGCCGTTATAAGAGGTGCAAGAAATCTTCCTGTTTCGGCTCTTGTTAAGAAAATATGGTATAATTGCGTATCATATTTGATAGCCAGACAGGATGATGCAGACTCTGCGTTGAAAATTGATGAAAGTTTTACAAGTGTTTGTACAAATCGGTTGTTCAAATGTTTAGAGAAAGCCAAACAGTACTAAGTAGTGCTTCTCGATTGACAGGAGGGTAGATTTGACGGGAAAATTGGAGGAAAACATCGACTCAAGTATGTATTTCTTCAAGCGCAGAAATGCAGCTGCAAAAAGTGGCAAATCTATCGCATTCCTTGTTCGCATGCTTTGGCATGTTATGCACACATGCATGTAGATCATACCGCTGTCATTAGTCGTTACTACTCATTCGAGTGTCAGAAGGCCGTATATGCTTCTAAATGGCATTCTTTTGATTGCAAAGATGATTAGCAGGAATATCCTTTTCCGAGAGTCAATCCCGACCCTACAAGAGTCAGACCAAAAGGGCGTCCCAGGTCATCTCGTATACGTAATGAAATGGATATCAATGAGAAATCTCGAAAAACTAATTGTGGGTTATGTAGAAAGAAAGGTCATAACCGACGTAGTTGTCCTAATAGGAATCTTTGTAAGTGTTTTTTCAATATTTAAACTATATATTCTTGTTGTTTTTATTCTTTACTTGTGTTTGTTTTTAACTCTTTCTATATTGTCTTATAAGAAAATACGTCCAGGGCCAAGAAAGACAAACGTTCTTAATGCTCAAGAAGAGCATCGGTCGACGGCCGTATGGGAAGCCGGATATAGTGTAGTATATCAACTTCTTTAGTTTTAAAACATTACATTACCTTTCATGTATTCGTACCTTGTTTACTAATTCGTGTTTTATTTACAGAATAACGTTCTAACTGGTTGTCGGGTAGAGAAATCACTGTAGGGAGTTGCCACCGAAGCCAGAATGGATGTTTACCTCCGTCAGATAGGATTCTACGGAGTAGCTAAGCTTCCGTAGAAATGGATGTTTCCTTGAACGTTGGAGGCCGGAGACGCACACCTTCCATATGCTGCCCGGTGAGATGGCCGTTACCCTACAAGATGTGCCCATAGATGGTGATGCGGTGATAATAGATACATCCGTATCTAATGAGGCTGTGTGTCTAGAGTTGTTAGGGCAGACACCTTGGGGTGACAACATTTGGTCAGGTCATATTAGACTTAGCTGGCTGGTTGCCAATTTCTCTGAGATTCTGATGGATGCCCCTGAGGAGGTAGTGCAGATGCATACTCGAACATATATTTTGCAGCTGATTGGCGGGATGGTATTCACAATGAAGTCAAACAGTTTAGTACACATTCTGGTTGCCTCTATTAGCAGACTTTGAAAGGACTGGACAGTAAAGCTGGGGTAGTGCCTACCTATATAGGAGTTTGTATAAGGCGGCTCACCACAAGGCATTACAGATAGAGGGCCCCCTCATCTTATTACAGATTTGGGCATGGGATAGATTCCCACACATAGTGCCACTTAGACTTCGAACCCCATTTGTAGATGATATGCCCTTGAGCTATCGCTGGACCGTTGCGAAGGATGTCCACACGGTGACTACCCATGTCCTTTCTTCCTACCGAGAGGTCTTTGATAGGCAAAGCAAGGATCAGGTAAACTTTACGATTCAATAAAGCAATTTCATTTCATTATATCGTATCTTACTCATACATTCACATCGAAATATGCAGGTTATTTGGCATCCTTACCCGGAAGAATTGATAGCCATGCTTCCGGAGTATTGCCGATCAGGAAAGGCCATTTGGTGTGCCCGAATCCCTCTCATCTGCTTCTACGTCGTGGAGTAGCATTACCCGGACAGAGTGATCCGGCAGTTTGGCCATCAGCATCTCGTGCCAGATCAATGCGACACCAGCAAGGCCCTCCATCGGATGGATTTGTGCAGCAAGACTATGAACAACTAGAGAGAGATCCATCGAGAGTTTGTGCAGCTGTGGCAGGATCGGGTGAACAGGGTCGTGCCGCTACTTTGAGAGTTTCGCAGTAAATACTTCAAATGGCACGCGAGCCACAGTAGGCAATACATATGCACACTGGCTCCATGTTAGGCATAATGGTAAGTCGTTTACATTTTTCCATTCAATTTTTCAGCTATCAACTATATTCACTTCTGTCGTGCTTTTTTGTGATATAAATGAGGAATTTCTAAAAGATTAAGCTTCGGTCCGACCAGCCCGAAACTCGTTTCTATTGCCGAGGATTCTATGCAGTTGATGAGGGAGTATGCATCGGTACGATTGTATGGTTGTATCGGCGGGTTGGGAGATCAACCCGCATACGAGTTCGTGTCGCCACATGGTGGACAACATATGGACGAAAATCCATACATTGATGAAGAGGAGAATGCGGAAGAAAGGGATGCTGACGTGCCACCTGCAAATGAGGAACCCGTGTTTGACGAGGAGGGCAATGAAGTCGAAGAGGGCATGCTCATCTCGCAAGTGACACACCTAGAGGTTGATTACAACAGCACACCTCACTTCGAAGCTAGTTCCAGTTCGACCCCAGGAGCTCCGATTAATGGAACGAGAGAATTCGGGTATGTCCACTACAACTTTCATGTTCGTTTGAGTTAAACTCCCAGAACTCAACTAATATAACATTTTCAGGTACGACCTTCATTTATATCAAGGAGAAAGACCTTCTCAGATCACCCAGCTGCATCCAGATGATTCATCGGAGCAGCCTCACGTACCAGATCCCGTCATTATGCCTTATGTGAGGAGGAAATCGATGAGGCGTAGAGGACTTTACTGATGTTTGTAAACAAACATGTATGACTTTTACGTATTATATTCTAAGGTTTTATGAATGATACTATTCCAGTTTTCTGTTTTCAATCAGGGATTGTTTCGAAGTTAGATTGATTATGGTTTCTAATCCAAAGCTATTCAAAATTGGAGTTCTTCATTTGACATTCGTGTCCCTCTCTTTGCACATTGAGGAACCCCGCGCACAGCTTACGCATGGTTGTGCATCCCGCATGCTCCAAACCTTGGTGCTTCCGAACTTGCATTTTCCGAAGCCTAAATGATCCCCAAATGCTTCCCAAACAATTAAAAATTGGAGTTCTACATTTGACATTCGGGTCCCTTTCGTTGCACAATGAGGAACCCCGCGCACAACTTTGGCAAGGTTGTGCATCCCGCATGCTCCGAACCTTGGTGCTTCCGAACTTGCATTTTCCGAAGCCTAGATGATCCCCAAATGCTTCCCAAGCTATTCAAAATTGGAGTTCTACATTTGACATTCGTGTCCCTTTCATTTGCACAATGAGGAACCCCGCGCACAACTTATGCATGGTTGTTCATCCCGCATGCTCCGAACCTTGGTGCTTCCGAACTTGCATTTTCCGAAGCCTAAATGATCCCCAAATGCTTCCCAAACTATTAGAAATTGGAGTTCTACATTTGACATTCGGGTCCCTTTCGTTGCACAATGAGGAACCCCGCGCACAACTTAGGCAAGGTTGTGCATCCCGCATGCTCCGAACGTTGGTGCTTCCGAACTTGCATTTTCCGAAGCCTAGATGATCCCCAAATGCTTCCAAAGCTATTCAAAATTGGAGTTCTACATTTGACATTCGTGTCCCTCTCTTTGCACAATGAGGAACCCCGCGCACAGCTTACGCATGGTTGTGCATCCCGCATGCTCCGAACCTTGGTGCTTCCGAACTTGCATTTTCCGAAGCCTAAATGATCCCCAAATGCTTCCCAAACTATTAGAAATTGGAGTTCTACATTTGACATTCGGGTCCCTTTCGTTGCACAATGAGGAACCCCGCGCACAACTTATGCATGGTTGTTCATCCCGCATGCTCCGAACCTTGGTGCTTCCGAACTTGCATTTTCCGAAGCCTAAATGATCCCCAAATGCTTCCCAAACTATTAGAAATTGGAGTTCTACATTTGACATTCGGTTCCCTTTCGTTGCACAATGAGGAACCCCGCGCACAACTTAGGCAGCAAAAAATGAGCGAATTCGTTTAAAAAACAGACATCGCATTCCTTGACCTTTTTCGGCTTAATGTTGCATGGCTCATTCACTCATAGAGATTATTACATTTTAGAAACTTAGTAAGATACACTGAGGTTGAAGAGTTGTGTTTTTCATAAAGGAACAAAGCTCTCAACCTAAGGGGAGTAGGCGACATTCTAACATCATAACATTGGATTGTATTTGTATTGGATCCTGATGCGAGATGGTATCGGAACATCGTACCGGTAATAAAACCTACAACAACAAGAAACAGCGCAAGCGCACACTGCACTGACAAGAGGAAATAGTTCATTCGTTCACCAAGGGGAAAATGACAGTAGCAACAATACTCAACTTACCCAGGAAATCTCAAAAGGAATACTGGCTCATGAACCATCATTGTCCTAAGGTCTACAAAAGATCAAAACCCAGAAAAAAAGGAGAAGAACAAATGTACAAAAAAGAATACCAGCAACACCCCCCAAGATTAACTAATCAGATTCAATATCACTAGTCGAGTAGCTGCAAAAAATCAGGAACAGCCGACTTCACGATATCAGTTGTAGATAGCGGACACCTTAGGAACCTCTACAGGGAACTTGTCGATCTCTTCCATCCACGGGCTCTTCTCTTTCTCGGGGTTTATCGTCCTCAGGGCCTTCCACACTGCGCTGTTACACTTGAACCCCGAACCGAAGGCAATCTGCCATGTCCTGTCCCCTTTCCTAACCCTGCCCTTGGCTTCAGTGTAGGCCAGCTCGTACCAAAGGGAGCTGCTCGAGGTGTTTCCGAACCGGTAGAGGGTCATCCTCGACGGCTCCATGTGCCAGTCCGAGAGGTGAAGGTTCTTCTCTATCTCGTCGAGCACTGCTCTTCCCCCAGCGTGGATGCAGAAGTGCTCGAAAGCTAGCTTGAAGTCAGGGATGTAAGGCTTGATCTTCATTTTGAAGAGTTTCTTCCCGACTAATGTGCCAAAGAACAGCAACTGCTCAGACATTGGGAGGACAAGTGGCCCTAGGGTCGTGATGTTCGTCTTGAGGGCTTCGCCAGCTACTCCCATGAGGTCCTTTGAGAGGGTGACGCCCACTTTTCCTGTAGCGTCTTCTTCCTGGGTAACGCAGGTGAAGCACTTATCATCTGCTCCCTTGTGGGTGCGAACAGTATGCACTAGCCTGTACTTTGACCTCCTTCTGTCAGAGCTTCTGTTGGAGAGAAGGATCGCTGCTCCTCCCATACGGAAGAGGCAGTTCGACACGAGCTTGGATCGGTCATTCCCAAAGTACCAATTCAGGGTGATGTTTTCCATGCTTATAACCACGGCGTATGAGTTTGGATGCACCTGAAGAAGATCTTTGGCAAGGTCGATTGATATAAGACCCGCACTGCACCCCATCCCGCCCAAGTTGTAGCTAAATATATTCCCTCTAAGCTTGTAATGGTTGATAACCATAGCCGACAGCGAAGGAGTTGGGTTAAACAAGCTGCAATTGACGATAAGGATCCCAATGTCCTTGGGCTTGACTTTAGTCTTGGCGAAAAGCTCATCCAGGGCACCGAACATCACCATCTCAGCTTCTTTTCTAGCCTCAGCCATGCACGGGTTAGGAGGTATATTCAAGACGGCCTCGGGAAGATAAGTGTTATCCCCAAGCCCGGATCGCTCCAGGATCTTCTGTTGGAATTCGAGATTCTCGTCCGTGAACGTGCCTGTCATTCGGGATTGGTCCATAAAGATCCTCTTTGTGCACTTCCGCGACTCCTCGGGCTTGTAACAGGAGAAGTTCACCAGATAAACAGGCCGCGGGCGGGTAAGAAAGTACACGGTCAACAAGAAGACAAGGAGGGTTGAGCATAGGATAACCGAGACGAGGTTGAACTGGAGATTGACCCAGAGATCCTGAAGATCCTGTACGGAAAATGTGGAAACTTGGGCGGCAATCACGATGACCAGAGGGTAAAGGAAGAGGTACATCCCATGAGTGATTAGGTAATGGTATCCAAGCTTCACATACTTAAGCTTCACCGACTTCTTGAAATCTGGGAGGTTGCGAGAGGAAGTCGTGGGCTGTATTAACGGCGTCGTAGCCTTAGGGTCTGTCATCTCTGCAATTCATTAATCACCTTCAATAAGTCTTAACGGGGCCATTCAGTATCCAAGCATAAAAATACTGAGCATTTACATTGAGCGTAGCACTACAGATCAACAGGGTTAGGGGAGGAGAAGATGTATATATAATCAATCTCATCCTTGCAAAACAAACAAACTAGTGGATTGCTTCAATGCATCCAGATCTGGAAAACTTCATTCCCTATTTTGAGATTCATCTCCGCATCCATTCCAAAAACACAGGAAGCCATGGCAGTTCGAGGTTACATTGACCTAAATCCATCATCCCAACTACGTCCATTCATTGCCAGTCATCAGTCAGAACAGACCCCGATTTAAAAACTCAAGACAACCTGCGACAGCTCCCAAAAGAAATCATCAAAACAACAGAAATGTCGGGACATAAATCAAGCAGAAAACACGGGGCTAAAAAAAAAAGACGGAGACTTTGATTCTAAAAGCGAAAGGCCATGACAAATCAAGGGAAACCCAGATCCACGAGGGGACTAAATCGACCGAACAAGGGAAATCCCGGATCGACGCCAATGCCAGCAATCCTAGCCCGCCGGTGAAATTCCAGGGACCAAGTGTCCAACGAAATTGCCCGGATATTGAAGGGAAACGGGGGTGGATTTACTCACCGGAGTGGTCGATGTCGATGAAGAAGAAGCCAGGGGGGACAGGACAGGGGGAGGGAGGAGAAATCAAAGCAGGAGGGAGGAATGAAATGCTGCAGGTGGAGTCCAGAGTAAAAGGGATGATTTTTATTCGAAAGGTGGCGGTGGGAATGAGGAGATCGTATGAAATGAGAGGAATGGGATAAAAATTTTGAACGTGGAGGGGTGGGTGGCAGTGCAATGACAACGACAACACATTCGGTTCAAGACAAGAACACGACTTTTGGATGTTCATGACAATGCCACCCCCCTAATCAAACTATTTAAATGGATTTTTTTACTAATTTTTCTATTTTGACAACTTATTAAAACATTTCAAATCAAATAATACTTTTACATGAATATTATAAATATGTTTATTAGGTCACTCGTAACATCGAATTCACTTGTACCTCCCCAGCCCTATCACATGTTGTTACTCCTCTCTCCTCCGCAAGTCGGCCAAGGCCGGCTTATGCTTGGCAAATTCACAAACGCGGTCAATAAACTCGCGTCTAGAATGCTGAATTTGGATCTAAAGACTTTGTTTTCTAAAAGTCAAAAGGAAAAATCAAGTCATAATCATTGTGGAAGTGATCTCAAAGAGAGAAATGTGAAAACTTGATCAAACCTTCCAAAGGGATTTAGAAGTGTTCCCTGAAATGTTTGAACCAAGAAAGGCCTACGAAATGGATGGGCCTAGTCAACGAAAACAACATGTACGATGAAACTCAAGTGTCCTCTAAAATTTTAAAAATTTATGAAATTATTTTTCCCCAGCCTCAAAATCAAATGACCCCAGTTCGCAAGATAATGGGACAAAAGAAAATTAATGAAAATAATATGCTTCTACTAAAACATATTATTTTATTTAGGACAAATAATTAATTATATCCCGAACTTTGTCTGTTTTTTTCGATTTATCTTGAACTTTTCAAAATATCATCACTCATTCAAACGTTTGACCGTTATATCAATAATGACCACCGTTAAGTCAATGCGTGGACGGAATCCTACGTGATGCACAGGTGGCCATTAACGCCGTATGCCCACCGTTAACATCTACCAACACTCCCCGATTAAACCCCAAATCAACAAAATCCTCAAAATCAGAAACCCTAACCTCTTCGATTCTCCCCCCGATTCTCCACGACCTCCTCGACATTTCCGACCTCCCTCCCCAACCTCCCCGACGTCCCTCTCCGACACCCCGTCCTTCCTCCCCAACCTCCTAGTTAACCCCCATCCTTGATCTCCCGGGCTTTCTCCCCAACATCCCCGACGTACCTCCCCAACACCCCCGTCCTTCCTCCTCGACACCCCCATCATTGATCTCCCGGGGTCCCTCCCCCACCTCCCCGATAACCCAACTTCACCTCGTTGCCCATTCCTCCTTGATTTCCTAGGCTCCCTCCCCGACCTCCCCGTTAACCCAACTTCACCTCGTTGCCCATTCTTACAAGTGGATTTCAGTCCATCGATGTTTAGGCATTGTTGTTAGTCCATTGGTGTTATTGATGTTGTTATTGCTGTTTAGTCCATTACTCCATAGGTGTTACAGCATTTGTAAGTGAATTGTTGTTGTTAAATCAGCTTGTTACTGTTAGGTCAATTACTGGAATATGGTTGTTATTGCTGTTATTTTCTAGGTATGTCTAGTAGACGAAATAGACGGTCCACTAGCAGCGCAGATAGTTCGAGCTACATGGAGAAAAAAGATTGTTGTGAAGTGTTATTGTGGACTTGAATGCATTGTTAGGACAGCTCAAACAGAAATGAACAGTGGGAGAAGGTTCTTTGGATACTGTCGTTACAAGTTTGATGGAGGCTAACCACTTCACGGTAGCCTGTCTGTTTTTCAAAGATCTACTACATTTATGCTCTAACTGACATGCCTTAACAGCAACAGTCAAATCTCTTTGTAGCCAGCTAGCATATACTCTCCAAGGACACCCATTTTCACATATTACTTCCATTCTTCTTGGTTCAACTCTAGCAAATCGCAAATTAACTCCATTTACAATTCCATAATCTTGAACAGCTTCTTTAAACTGCTGTAGTGTATCAAATCTTAATCCAAACTCAAAATTCAGTGTCCTATGATCACATTGAGGGTCATACATCTTTTCAACAGGTCTAGAAACAACATTATCACCATCAGGGTTCTCCTCTACGAGCTCAGCCTCAGAATTAACGTAATGAGACTCTACAGCATCACCAGCATCGATATTAACTTCATTAATATCATCAACACCTATATTATTATCAACAGATTCATCTTCCCCTACCAACTCCCTAACATCCTCATCTTCTTCGGGATCACTTTTATGGATTTCATCTCCTTCAACATAAATGTCAATGCTCTTATATTGCAATAACAAATTCACCATCTCAGACACATGAGCATCAGTGCAAAGCTCAACCAAACCACTGGCTAGACTCTTCCCAGATTTTGCGAACCACATCCTAGTCACCTCGTATTAACGCATTCTCACAGAACTCTTGATAGTGAAATATCTTATCTTATCCACATCAATATTGTTAAATTTTTCTGTCTTACCACCAACATAACATACCCGACCGGAAAGATTGAGTTTACCACCAACATGTAGAACAATATTATCGCGTCCTTCTGCCATCTCTAAAGACAAACAACCAAGTAAAACTTAGCATTAACAGTCAATTCCCTAAACCAATCCACAACTGTAGCCTTAAAAGACAAACAACCTACCCTAAACCAAGCCTTAACAGTCAACAAAAAAACTTAAGCCTTAACAGACAAACAACCCACAATCAATCCTAAACACCACAACCATCCACGACTAACTACGACTAATCCTAATCCCCACAAGCAACCCACAACAAATCCACGAGCAAGAAGCGTTACAAATTACCGGTGTTGGAGGTAAGAAATTACTGAGTTCGTCCTTCCTTGGACGTCGTGAATGCTGGAAGTCGTCTGTGTTGTAGGTCGGGATCGATGGAGGCTGGTGTTGGAGGTCAGGAAGAGAGGAGGGGGGAATGAACGAAGACAGGAATTACAGAGGAAGGGATGATTGATCGGGGAGTGTTTGGGTAATTAGGGTTTATGTGATTTGGGGAAAACGGACCGAGATCGGGGACTTTTGTCAATTAGGGTTTAGGTGATTTGGGGGAGTCCACGTCAGATGGGTGATGTGCCTGCTTTTTTATTACACGTCGGCGCCATGTCATGCATAGTCATCAGTTGGACATTCTGCGTTAATGGCCACCTGTGCGACACGTAATATTACGTCTATACTTTGGCTTAACGGTGATCATTGTTGATATAACGGTCAAACGTTTGGATGCATGATGATATTTTGAAGAGTTTAAGGTAGATCGAAAAAAACGGACAAAGTTTGGGGTAAAATTGATCATTCGGTCTTTTATTTATCAGTCGAAGAATTAATTAATAAAGTCTTCCCCCGTAACCCAATCCAATATTCTTGGGGAATTATTTATTAAATTTCCCTTTTTTGGAGAATTATTGAGCCAAGGTCAATCAAGCATGTAAGTGTTCAACCTCCACTGAATTTGATGTTTCATGGCTGAGATATCCAATGCCTAGTTGCTGTTATCGTTGTTGCGGATCTGGGTTGGTTCGTCCAAGTTCTACCACGCTGCCGGCAGTCTCGTGGTGGGTTACGCTCTTCCGACGAGCTTGCTCACCATTTGCCGTTACCAAATTCAACTACCCGGGCTCACTGACTGACCTCCAGGAAGCTTGACGTCCACGTTGGGCTTCTCGATCTTGGGGAAGTTTGGGTTGCTCAATCGCGATATGTTCTCCGTCGATACAGCCAAAAAGTTATTGCCTGCTGCTTTAGTGTACTTCCTCGCCATCTTCACCGACACCAATCTCCTGTGCTGTGCGAACCTTGACACGTTATTCGTGTTCAGGTCCTTGACTCCTCTGTTAGTTTGCCATCGCAGATACAGCTTTTAGGCAACATCCGTGCCCGTTGAGAATGACTTTTGCATCCTTGCTGGTAATCCTCGGGGGCCACCGTTTACCTTGACGACATATTCTTGAGCATTTCATTATATGATCACCATCACCACAGAGACGGTCTATATCAAGCATACGGTGACGAATCACGAATTGAACATCCGGGGATTCGTCTCGTACAATAATTTGTGGGCCCTCATAATGGCTCTGATATTTTCTGAGCCAATGCAGTGAATCGCTTTGATCTCGTTGCTTTCATTGCAGTATCTTCGGGTTTGCTGCAAGGAAAGCCGATCTTCACGACTGCATTCACAGCGACAGGCATAGTTCACATGTTCCTGACAGAAGGCGATCAATGTTGATGCTCTGATAGAAGCATGCTTGTCCCTTGGGAATAGTTTCTCTCAGCTTTACGATCATGGGAGGAGTGATTTATTAGCAATGGGATGGTAGATCGAGTTCTCCCGTGCTTGGCTGAGATAACCGCAGTTGATAACTACGTTTTCTCCGTAAATTGAGTGATATTTTTTTAAATTTGTAGAACTTCTATAGTTTTTTATTGGTAATATCATAAATCCTCGTCGTCGACAATTGGATATTACTTCGCTGATAATTAAGGCCATCTTGATTGATCTTATCTCTAGTCACACACCGGAACAAATAAAAAGTAAGATTCGGAAATTTTAAAACTTCTCAACGAGTGTTTATCTCGAGTAATTTTTTGGTCTGTCCCTTGAAGTCTATCCACGTGGGGTTTTGCAATAACGTGATGGTATCTGTCGGACTCAAGAGGAGAAGCTCTGTGCTATACTAGAAGAGCAGAGAAGCGTGGCACAAGAAGTCAACAATGAAGCTCACAGGGGGCTTGAAGATGGATCTAGAGGATGATGGGCTGGCGAATGAAAGTGGGCTGCTCAAGCAAAGTGCAATCCAACATGTGAGGAGGAATATGGTTGCTGACGGATGTGCAGTTGCAGAGGATTGGAAGATTCGATTGTGGGATGAGAACGTTTGTTATTCTGTACGAACGATTACACAAAATGTCTGTCCTTATCCCTTGATAACAGAAAGGGAAGAAAAAAGAGACAGAGGAGAGGTGGAATTGAAAATGAAGAAGAATGAGTTCTACGTTTCTTGAGTAGCTTGTAGGTGTCTCCCCTTTCGCTTGCATGGTATCAGAGCATTGTGCGCAAGGATGGAAGGGAGGTCTTTGGAGGTTGCTGGAGTGGAGAATCTGTCCCCGTTCTACATCAATGCTGCTGAAAATCAGGTAACGCCCCTAGTGACACCAGAGTTGGAAGAGGAGAACTATACAACCTGGAGTTCGTCATTTGAGCTTGCTCTTTCTATAAGAAATAAGACTGGTTTTATAGATGGCACGATAGCAAAACCAGATCTGAGTGATGCTTTATATCCGGCATGGAAGAGATGCAATAACTTGGTGAAGTCTTGGATTCAACGGTTAGTTTCAGTTCCGATAGCAACGACCATCTTTTATCTCGAATCAATGAAAGATATCTGGAATGAATTGAAAGAGAGGTATGGAGAACCTGATGATAGCAAAGTATGACATATGCAGCAGAAGTATATGAGCCTGGAACAAGGGAATAGGAGAGTTGCTACTTATTACAACGAGCTTTTGTCAATACTGAGAGAATGGAGGATGTTTAGACCTCTTTCTTGCTGTGAGTGTGGAGCTTGTAAGTGTAACTGGGCAAAAACTTTTGCGGAACAGCAGGAGAAAGACATGGTGTTCAGATTCTTGAATGGGTTAAATTCAGAATATGTTCATCTTAGGTCCCAGCTTTTAATGCTGAAGCCTTTTCCCACCTTGGGTGAAGCTTATAATGCAGTCCAAAGAGAGGAAGGGTGGAAATATTCCAAGCCTCAGGGATGTATGATGGAAGCACCAGTAATGCGGCAGCATTGCAAATAAGGGAAAAGTAGAGAGTTGACTCGGCTGAGAATCAACTTGGAAATTCAAGTGTGCCAGAAAGGAGATTTGGAAGATGAGAGTGGATATGTGAACATTGCAAAAAGAGGGGACATCTTAAAGAGAAGTGTTTCTATTTGGTGGGGTTTCTTCCCAATATGAGAGGAGGGCCAGGAAGAGGAAGGGGAACATTTCCGTCGGGAAGAGGACCTTATATGTCAGGAAGACGAGGACCTATAGACAGACAGAGGATTGTGAACTTGGTTAGTGAAGAATCAACTCCCTCCGAGGTTGGAACCACAAGTGCACAGTTTCAAAAGCTAGTGGCCCTACTCAAAATGGGAGATTCCAGTGAGGCTGTGAGCGAGGCTCAACCAAGACATGAATTGACCATGAACCTTTCCAATCCTACTTCTGGTAAACGTGACAGTGACATATACGTTCTTTCTGCTCTTAAAACCAATACATCCAAAACAGCATGTTGCTATCTAGATACTGGAGCGACTGACCATGTAGCCTGTGATTTAAAACTCTTTGATTCATTCCGTGAAATTAACCCACCTTTGCAGATATGTTTACCTGACTGTACCAAGGTTCTTTCCACATGTTGGCACAATCACCTTGACCAGCTATATCCAATTGAGAAATGTTCTATTTGTTCCTTCTTTTCGCTATAACCTTGTCTCTGTTAGCAAATTGACCTCAAACAAAAATATTTGTCTCATTTTCTCACAAAACTACTGCTATATACAGGATTTGGTGAGGTCGATGATGATTGGGCATGCTGAGACGAATGGTGGATTGTATGAGGTGACACAGTCCCAGGACAAACCCCCCATAACCAGCAAACCAATCTTACCCAGTAGTAACAAGCCTGCTTTGTTGCTCAGCAATAATTTAGTACAAAAACACACTTTAGACCTTTTCGATGTGTGGCATTTACCTTTTAATGTCTGCACTATTGCCATGAATCCAAACAGAGAAGGTTGCCTTTTTCCCCTAGTCATCATAAATCTGCTTCTGCTTTTGAGTTGATACACTGTGATATTTGGGGACCCTACTCCCAACCTGCTATAGGTGGTTATCAGTTTTTTCTGACTATAGTGGATGATTACAGAAGAACCATTTGGATTTATTTGATGAAACAAAAATCAGAGACAAAGGATTTACTGCAACAATTTTGTAATTATGTTCAAACACAATTTCATACCAAAGTACAAATACTTAGGAGTGATAATGGGGCTGAATTCACATTGCCCTTGTTTTACAAAGAGTCGGGCATCATACATCAACGCTCTTGTGTTGAATGCCTGGAGCAAAATGGTATTGTGGAGCGTAAGCATCAGCATCTGATGCAAGTGACCAGATCTTTACTTTTTCAGGCACATTTGGAGTTATGCTTTGATGACAACAACTTTCCTTATAAATAGGTTACAAACCAGAATTTTAGGCAACAAATCTCCTTATGAATGTCTATTTCATAAGTTGTCTAACTATCATCTCTTAAAAGTATTTGGTTCTTTATACTATGTGTGTACTCTGATTCATGGGCGTCGAAAAATGGATAAACGGGCTAGGAAATGCATTTTTCTGGGTTATCCTTTTGGAATCAAAGGATATTATCTGTATGACTTAGAACAACACACAATCTTTGTTTCCAGAAATGTTATATTTCATGAATCAGTCTTTCCATTTTCATTGCACACCCCAAGCTATTCATCTGATCTGGTTTTACCTGCATTACATGAGGATATACCATTTTCATCATTACATGATTTACAGCAAGAACCTGCATTCCCTGTGCCCACAGAGACAGATTCCACACAACCACCTATATCAGACCCTTTACCAGTTTTAAGAAAAAGCACTAGAGCCAAGAAAACTCCTTCATACTTACAGGACTATCATCATCATCTGTCCTCAGTCTCAGCTACTTCATCATCATTAGACATACCTTCCAGGTCAGTTTCTAGTTCCATCACTGTCACTCATCTTATTGAAGCTCATTTGTCTTATCAAAACTTGTCTCCACCATTCTCCAAATTCATCTTCTCTTTGGAAACACATTATGAGCCTCGCACTTACAACCAAGCAAGGAATCTTCTACATTGGGAAAAGGCCATGGCTGAGGAATTGAAAGCATTAGAGGACAATCACACTTGAGAATTGGTTCCTTTACCAGCTGGTAAGCGTCCAATTGGTTGCAAATGGGTCTATAAGGTTAAACTACTTGCTAATGGAGATGTAGAACGGTATAAGGCCAGATTGGTTGTAAAAGGTTATACACAATGCGAGGGACTTGATTATCAGGACACTTTTAGTCCGGTAGTCAAGCATACAACTGTGCAGACTTTCTTTGCCCTTGCAGCTGTCAAAAATTGGTATCTTAGGCAGTTTGATATCCATAATGCTTTTCTCAATGGCGATCTACATGAGGAAGATTGCCCCCAGGTTATGCAAGTCAGGGGGAGAGTGTGAGTGTCAGAAGCAGCTTGTTTGCCACCTGAAGAAATCCCTGTATGGGCTGAAACAAGCCTCAAGACAATGGAATCACAAGCTTACAGAGTGTCTAGTAGCCTATGGGTTCCAGCAATCAAAATCATACTATTCTTTGTTTACAAAGGAAGGTTCTGAAGTCTTCTTGGCTATCCTGGTGTATGTAGACGACATGGCGGTGGCAGGAACGAGCATGGACGTCATTTCAAACTTGCATAACCATTTACAACAACACTTCAAAGTCAGAAATCTAGGTGAATTGAAGTTCTTCCTAGGATTGGAAGTTGCCAGGTCTAAATAAGGTATCTTTCTCTCGCAGCGAGGATACACCTTGAGGTTATTGGAAGAGTAAGGAAAGTTGGGAGTGAAGCCAAGTTCAATACCAATGACACCCAATATCAAACTGAGCAAGGAAGGAGAATCAACGTTGGTGGATTCTAGTGCCTATAGACAGCTAATTGGTAGAATGATATATCTGGGGGTAACGAGACCAGACATAGCTTTCTCAGTTCATAAACTGGCACAGTTCATGGAAGCACCCTTCGCAGAACACTGGCAAGCAGCATGCTATGTTCTCAGATATCTAAAGGGGACACCGGGTAAAGGCTTGCTGTTTTCTAGTAGTTCGCAGCTGCATTTGCAGGGATTCACAGATAGCAACTGGGGAGGTTGCGCGGACACCAGAAGATCTACCACAGGCTTTTGTGTGTTCCTGGAGACTCTTTAATTTGTTGGAAGGCGAAGAAGCAGGCAACAGTTTCCAGAAGTTCTTCAGAGGCTGAATACAGAGCAATCGCAGCAACCACAGCTAAGTTGGTTTGGTTACAAGCTCTATTGAAGGACTTTGGAGTAATATCAGGTTCTCCGGTCACTTTGTATTGTGACAACAAGTCAGCCATTCATCTCACGAAGAATCCGGTCTTCCATGAGAGAACGAAGCACTTGGAGATTGATTTACACTTTGTGCGGGAGAAAGTCGTGAGTAGAGATGTGGAGGTAAGATACATAAAGTCGGACTATCAGCTGGCGGATTTCTTTACCAAACCGTTGTATCCCAGAAGGTTTGAGTGGTCATTGAACAAGATGGGAATGTATAACATATATACATCCCATCTTGAGGGGGAGTATCGGACTCAAGAGGAGAAGCTCTGTTCTATACTAGAAGAGCAGAGAAGCGTGGCATAAGAAGTCAACAATGAAGCTCACAGTGGGCTTAAAGATGGATCTAGAGGATGATGGGCTGGCGAATGAAAGTGGGCAGCTCAGGCAAAGTGCAATCCCACATGCGAGGAGGAATATGGTTGGTGACGGATGTGCAGTTGCAGAGGATTGGAAGATTCGATTGTGGGATGAGAGCGTTTGTTATTCTGTACGAACGATTACACAAAATGTCTGTCCTTATCCCTTGATAACAGAAAGGGAAGAAAAAAGAGACAAAGGAGATGTGGAATTGAAAATGAAGAAGAAGGAGTTATGCGTTTCTTGAGTAGCTTGTCGGTGTCTCCCCTTCTGCTTGCAGTGTCGGCCGCAGCAACGGAGTTTTTCTATTATTATCATTATTAAGATTTTGTTAACCAGTGCATGTTGTTTAAATGTAATAATTTATTTTTTTGTACGTCTTATAAATTCTATCTTTTTATTTTATATATTCTTAAGTTATCTTTTTATTTTAAAATTATAAAATTATATGTTCTAATTATTATATTTCTTAACAAAATACTTATTATTATTAGGATTTTGAAGGCACGTGTTAAAAATATAGTAAAAGTTTTAATTATTAATGTTATTAAATGTAATTTTATAATTTTAAGACATTTTAAAAGAATAAAACACAACTTATGAAACATATTAAATATAAAAAATATAATTTACGAAATACAATAAATATTAAATCGTTAATTAATTAATTTTTCTCAAATACTCCGAAGACAAATGTCGACGAAATTCTTATTATTATTGTTATTATTATTATTATTATTATTGGAGGGACTGTTTCGAGCTCCGTTTTATTGTCTGTCCAAAGCCCAACAGTGTAACCTTGCAGCATTTCATTGCTACGACTACCTCCGGCGATCATCTCGATGCATGAAGAAATCATTTTTTTTATATAATAAAAGAAATACATCGGTATTATTTAAATGTTGGTTGGCGTGCGTAATTTATCTTCACATCCAATCAGAGAAATCTAGATACAATTATAAAATAACAATAACACCCAACTACTTCGATTTTGAAATCAAATTTATAAAAAAAAAAAGGACGAATATGTAATGGGGAAAGAGGTTTTCTTACATAATGCAACGATTTGTTCTAATAATAATTTCGATTAGAAATTGAATTGCAAAATCCAATTTTGAAATATTATTCCATAAATTATAAAGCTGCTTATCGTATTTTACTGCGACTGTTAAATTAGTACCACGTCCGATCCATCCAGAGAATGGTGTAATAAGACTTTTTTTTTTTTATGCATAGGGATTAATCACGAGAGGAGGAAGAGAATCTAGGCCCGCGTGTTGCGGGGGCACAAGTCACGTGCCAGTCTTAACAAAATCCAACCAATCTGCATTTGCATTAATTTGGGGGATTCTTAGCGGTAGTAATAATTATTATCACAAGAAAAAAAAAAGAAAGAAAAAAAAAATCACTTCCTCCAGCACATCGTTTTTTAAATGAGATTAATTAATGGTAAAAGTGTATTTATCTGACAACTTTGACTAAGCCCCTTAGCCTTAGGATTCTTCGTCCTCATCCCCCATCTTGTTTCTCATCATCCCCTCGACATTAATACTGTTATTCCCCCCGAACGTGACCAATAATATATTCACGATCATCGACCGTCGTTTAGATTATTAATTCGATTAGGCCAACTTGGCACGACCGCCTCAATTTTTCTCAGACATAATCTTAGTTTTTCTCGGGCCGTCGAGATAAAACCAAAGACCCAAAACCACGACGCGATCGTGTGGAATTTTGAAAACTTTGCTTTGATTTAATCAACTCGATGGAATTCAATAGAAAATTTTTTAAGCCCAAAATAAATGTCTTGGGAATCATCACAGTTTTTGGTCTACTTACTGTTTAATTAATTAATCCGAGCATTTCAAACTTCGAAATTTGAAAATTCAAAAAAAAAAAAAGAAAATTTTATGATCTCATGATATTAATTGCTGAAATTACTTACTTTTCTAAAAGTTTGAGATAAAAATGAATCTGCTTAATATTTTGAGTCACATAACAAATGGGTCGGGAAGATTATTGTTATTAAACTCTGAATCCAAAACTTTTAGAAAATTAATTAGTTAGAGTTGGCACAAAAAAAAAAATATTACGCTTTGGGTTTTGAACACACCTAACCAAAATAAAAATAAAAAACTTTTTCAACAAATAAATGAGAGATAAAATTTTAAAAAATGTAAAAATTTTAAGGTTTGTAAAAGCAAATGAATTGGTCCTTCCGTTACATTGTAGATGTCGCAGGCCCCCCTCCTTTTTCTATCGCCACCGCCACGGCCTTCACTAAAAACCAGACTTGCAGCTCCAATTCACCTCCACCTCAAACCCACATCCGACCTTCTCCGACTTGTCGACCGTAACAGAATTCCTCCAGCTGGCGCTGTGAGGTTTCCTCCCAGAGCATCGCCATGGGCCTCTTCGGTTCCGTTGCCCCTGCCGGTGCTAACAGCCCATCCTCCACTCTTTCGTGTTCATCGTCCTCCTCCTCATCCATTGCCAAGCCGCTGCCCAACGACCGTCTCCTTGCAGATGCTGGCTACGAGGTCCGCTCCTCCAACCTGCGTCACCTCGCCTCCCGCCTCGAGCACCTCGACTCCATCTTCGCCACCGGTGAAGCCACTGCCCCTGCCGCCATCGGGCTCCACCGCTCCAATACCGCCGTCCCGGACGTCCAGGCTTTACCATTCGATGCATGCGCTGCTGCTCACTACAACCCCTCTGACCTCACCTCCTGGGTGAACACGCTTCTCTCCGAATTCTCTGGGCTGCCGCACCCTGATGCTGCTGCGCAGCTCAGCTGCTGGTCATCGGCCGGCCCTGCCGGTGCTTTCGCTCAACAGAACCCGAATGTTGCTGCTGCCGCCCCACAAATGGCATCCCTAACCGCCCTGGAGGAGGACTCTGGGATCAGGCTGGTGCATATGCTGACGTCTTGCGCCGAGCGAGTCCAGAGTGGCGAATTCCAGGTTGCCACCACCTTGCTCGACGAGATGCAGGCATTGCTGTCGCACGTGGATACCTCCCGTGGGATCGGCAAGGTCGCCGGCTACTTCATCGATGCCCTCAGCAGGCGTGTTTTCGACATTGGATTACCGGCTTCCTCCCCTGCCACTGCCTACGAGAACGAGGTCCTTTACCACCACTTCTACGAGGCTAGCCCGTATCTCAAGTTCGCACACTTCACGGCAAACCAGGCCATCCTCGAGGCGGTGGAGGGGGAGGACACCGTCCACGTCGTCGATTTCGACCTTAAGCACGGACTGCAGTGGCCGGCCCTAATACAGGCACTGGCTCTCCGTGCTGGCGGGCCTCCCATGCTACGTCTGACGGGGATCGGACCACCATCCCCAGACGGCAGGGACACACTGAGGGAGATCGGACTCCGGCTGGCCGAGCTGGCGGAGTCGGTCAACGTAAGTTTTTCATTCCGTGGCATCGTAGCCGTGAGGCTCGAGGACGTGAAGCCGTGGATGCTGAGGGTGGGTAACGGGGAGGCTGTGGCGATCAATTCCATCATGCAATTGCACAGGCTACTGGGGGCAGATGAAGACAAGGCAGAGCCCATCGATTCCGTCCTCTCGTGGATTAGGGAGATAAAGCCGACAATAGTTACGGTGGTGGAGCAAGAGGCGAACCACAACCAGGCCAGATTCCTGGTCCGGTTCACCGAGGCGCTGCACTACTACTCCACGGTGTTCGACTCCCTCGAGGAAGCCTGCACAGTCCAGCCGAACAAGGCACTAGCAGAGATGTACCTCCATAAAGAGATTTGTAACGTGGTGTGCGGCGAGGGGATGGCACGGACGGAGAGACACGAGCCCCTGTCACGGTGGAGGGAGCGAATGAAGCGCGCAGGGTTCAGGCAGATGCCCCTGGGATCGAACGCGTTCAAGCAGGCCAACATGCTGCTCAACCTGTTCTCGGCGAACGGTTACAACGTGGAAGAGAACAACAACGGCTGCCTAACCCTCGGCTGGCATAGCCGTCCCCTCGTTGCCGCTTCCGCCTGGCACGCCGCCCCATCTCCTCCCGCCCTCCCTGATCCAAACCACAGTCCTCTCTTGTAAAAATAAAAAAAAAACATTTTTTATTTTGTGCTCTTCTATTTTACTTTTTTGTTTTATTTACCATTTCAATGTTCAATTTCCGCCCCCTCAAAAAAAAAAAAAATATTAAGTTGAAAAAACCCATTATCATTGCAAAAAATTAGGTGCACGGTTACGATACGAGAAGAAGTTATACTTCGGTAGACCGTTAATCAGAACTAACGGTAGATCGATAACTTTCTCTACGAACTTTTTAAAAATAATTATAGCGAAGGTTTGTATTACGAGAAGTTCTTTGCGTCGAGAAAATTCTTATTCGTATAAATTTTTCTGTAATAATTATATAGAACGTTCATCCAACAAAAAGTTTGTTTTTTTCAATAAAGTTTATATCAAAATGTTCCAATACAAACTTTGTTGCAACGATCGCCGTGGGAGTTTGTACTACTACACAGAGTACGATGACTACATGCATGATTATTGGGATCGATTGATTCCGGATTGGACTTTTAAAAGTTTGAATTAATAGAATCGCAAAGAAGGTAAAATCGTAAAGTGTTAAATTTTTTTGAATATAAAAATTCAAATAATCCTGATTACGGAAAATGTTTATATTATAAGAAGTTCATTCTGGTTCAAAATAATTCGTACCGATCGATAAAAAAAATGAATAGCCGAAAGCAAAAATGGGTAGCGTTCAGCTGAACAAAAGCAAAATGCTATGTGCTGCATCTTAGCGGCTCCCATCCTGTCTAGTGTCTATATCGCCTCTTTTTTTAATTAAAAAAAAAAGATCTGATCAATAACTTTGTTTTTTTTTTGACAATTATTGTTATCGAGGAACAAAACTCTTAGAAAGCGATGGGATAATCGACGAGAGACGTCCGTGTGCATGGAAATTTAAAAAAAAAAAGTTAATGATTTGGTTTTGTTCGGGGGGGAGTGGATGGATAATAATTGTCCATCTTGACCAAGAACAGGGTAGGTCGTGAATTAACTTGCAATGTTTGGTATAAAGGGGTCGCGTGTGAGTGATTGTAACATGCACTTGAATAAAAAAAAGATTTTGGTCCTCTTTAAATAATTGAGCTCTACAACCACCCCACCCCTCTTTGAAAATTAGGAAGATGTTGCCTTCAAAATAGACTCCACGATATTCCCATATCTCCTGCTGATTTATTAACATTGTAGATATAAATATTATATCGATGTTATCTAATTACGCCCGATTTTATCGGGAATTCCGAGGGATTCATTCATCCGAAGCAGGAGATATTTAGAAAAAGTAGTGGCTTGTTTTTAGTGAACGTGTAAGAATCCTTAAAAACTAGGTCCGTTGGGGTAAAGTGGTTAATTTTATTTTCAATTGTAGCCGGGAGGGAGCCCGGATCTATAAATATAGGCGACGACCCCTCTTCATTTGATCAAATAAAGACTAAAATTTTGGGAAAAACAATACTCACGATATCCCTCCTCCCCTTCCCTTCTTTGTCTATCCCCCTCTCATATACAAAAAATTTGTCATTGTTTAATAATAGTCTTAACCGAGTGAAAGGGGATGCAAACTCTTCAATCATTGCAACCATGATCATCCTCGTCCCCCGGGTACGATGAATGCGGTGTGATGTCGGGGGAGGAGGGGTGCCTCGCTCTCATCATTACCTCCAAAAGTAGAACATATTAAAAAAAAATGAAAAAAGTCCCTTTAATAACGAATTTTTCAAACCCAGGGGCCCGGCCCATTTATGCTAAAGCCCAATAAGGGCCCGCCAACGGAAGGAAATGGGAATTCACCATCACCATCATCATCATCTTGCGGTGGTTTGCATCGTATCCTCATCTTTTTCTTTACTCACCCTCTCTCCCCTCGACCATCTTTTCCCTTCATTTGGAGACTCCCTCCTTTATCCGTACGTATAGGAGACCCAATGAAGGTCCGGTCCGGTCAAGAAGAAGGGGTAAAGCTATTTTAGAATTAGCTTCAGGCAAAAAGCAATTCTGTAAGAGAGGGTGGGGAAAGGTTTGGGGGTTCGGGAGCCGTGTCTCTCTTTCGTCACGATTCCGGGAGGAATGCGGGCGTCCATGAGTGCGTGCGTGTGATTTTTCCAGACATTCGAAAACCAATTCATATGTAGCATCCCATTTTGCATTGGTCGGTCCATTTCTACATCGCACTGCCTACTTTGGATCAAAGAGGATGTAAGAGAATGAGATTGTTATCATTTTTATGCTTTGGTATGGGATGTTTTTAGGGTTTTGAACTACATAAGTAAGTTTGGCTAATTTAATTTTGGGTTTATTAGTCCCATCGAGCTTAAGCAAGATATGTAAAGAAAGAGTAGATAATGAAACAAAGATTGTCAAAATACTGATAATCTTAATGACATCATTAGGGGCAACAAAAATTATGACACTAATTAAAATGGCACCATTTTTTCTAATAAAAATTTAAGATTAATTAATCGTAGCAATAAATTATTGTCAGAACTTGAGAGTAATCTCACTGCCATTACTCTCCAACTCATTGTCGTCCCTGGCCTTACCCTCTGATCCGCCGCACCCGTTGTTATCCTCGCCGCCGCTGTCCCCTCCCTTCCACGAGCTGCTTTCCGACTTCCCATCCTCTATGCTTTCCGACCTGTCCCCCGCCCTTCCTCTCATTCCCGAATCGGGAGAGCTCTGTGCCTGCGACGATCCATGGAGCTGCTGCTGGTGGCGGTGGTGATGAATGACCTCGTGATGCGTAACGGTAGGAGGAGGCGGAGGTGGCGGCTGCGCGTAGAACTCCTGCGACACTGCCGGAGGCGTGCAGTAATGAGGCGGGGCAACATGGGCGGAGGGGTGGGCGCCGTAAATCCCCGGGGCCGTGCCGTGCGCTGCCGCTGCGGCTGCCGCGGTTGCATACTCTGGCGAGACCCAGATGCCCCCCAGGACAACGAGCTGGGGAGGCACGGCGGGCCCAGTCTGCGGGGTAGGGCTAGGTCTTCTGGTATGCAGCCTATATTTCTGTGACAACGAAGGAAAATCTCGTAAAATATATACAAATTGATCAAATGACTGAACTCATGAGATAGCAGAGCAATGTTATCCCTAAATGCATGTGGCGGTGGGGGATTCTTTTTCATGCAACTTCGTTGTTATCATGTTTTTTGCTCTTTCTGCATGGGAGTGTGGCATGTGAAGTGAAGGGACATAACATTTGACAGACAAAAGTTCGTCCGAATTGTCATGTGGAGAGGACAGACGCAAAATCACATGACGTTTCTTTCTTTCTTTTTTTCGGTAGTTGCAAGAACAGCCGAGCAGAGTTCTTTTTTAATTTTAGGTTTTTTATTTTTATAATACCTGGAGATGGCTTTTAACTTCGTCATTGGTCAAGCCGTCCACTTTCATCAGCTCCCTTATCTGCTTCGGTGTCGCCACTGTTTCCAAGAAAATGAATCAGCAAGCCGGGAGGAGTTCGAATCTCAACTGGCATCCCGAATCGGATTTTAGTTACCTTGTGACCCGCCAAGCATCTGAAGGGCGCTGACGAATCTCCGGTGTAGATCTGGCGACCAGCATCTCCTTGCCTTCCTGTGAGTCTGGTTGTTGCCGCCCGTGTCGATGTTGCTCGAACCGTGATTGTTGCTGTTGCTGTTAAGGTTATGGTTGGCTATGCTTCCGGATAGTAATTCCGAGGGAATCCTTTCGACTTTCGCGGCGCTGATCCGGTTGATGTTGCTGCCTCCGTTTCCTTCGTCTCCCGAGTCGTACTTCTTATCTTCTGTCCCGTTATCAGAGGATGCAAGGGCTAGCTCCGGAAGAATTGTGGCTGCTGCTCCCCCGGGGGATGGTGTCGACCTTGAGCTATTATGCTCCTTTGTGAAGGGAAGAAACGCCCCTACGTTTTTAATGGGTTTGTTTACGATGAACCCGGTATCGGTGTCTTTCGTCGGCTTCTGCTTGTTCACTTCCCCTGTTTGACTCCACAGTTGAGCCGAGGTCATCCAGTTGGATTTATCAGAGAGGTTGCTCGCAGGCATCGTCGTTGGCATCGCTGTATCCGTAGTTTCATAGGAGCTGGCAGCTTTCAGGGGTATGAATTCTTCGAGCACCGGTTTTGCCTCGTGGTGTTGGTTCGCTCTGTAGGCTTGAAGTTGTTGCCTTGATGCCTCAACAGCTGATCCGAATTTCGTCGAAAGGAAAAGATAAAAGAAACAAAGAATATGAGGACGATCCCACGGTTTCAACTCGACAAAGACAACTAGCAAGTCTTCTAACCATTCGAGAGGAGCTGCATACAGAGAGGGAGCTCCCTCTTGAAAGCGTCGACCTTGAGCCTCTCTTCCTCGAGGCAAGACAATAACTCCACGAGCTTCTGGGCATGATCGGATTGCTCTCCTACGGACTTCATCAACATTGAGTGGCTCTGCGGAGGCTTGCACTCCAGGGAAAGTTCCGAGGGCAAAGATGCCATAATGAAGGAGACAAGTAGAATGAAAAAGAGGGTTTGCGGCCTATTCTTCTCCTCGTCTTTCTGTAATCCGTTTACTCTGGTCTTGTTTAGGGTTTTCTCGGACGAGGAAGAAAAGGGCGAAGATGGCGTTTATGTACGAGAAACGACACACGGGGAGGATCCAGAAGGGGGAGGATCGACTCCTTTTCTAGGGAGCTGAGTTCAAAGGAATAAAGTAGGGTTCCCTCTCATCCACACACACTCACAGCAGCAGGGACAGTAGAAAGATGGCATGACAAAGAAAGGATTAAAGCGAGCAGGGGGCGTGAGGGTAATTTCACTTCTACCGTATCAATGCGAGAGTCTGGCCTCTCGGAACACACCGGAGCCTCAAGAATCCTTCCCCTAGCTATTCTCGAGACACCGGCGGTACTGCATCAACCTCAGCGCAGACGAAGATCTCCGGCACAATACATACAATTCCGAACTAATCAGTAGAATTCTTACCATCAAGCCATAACGTACGAGATGTTACTTATTACACGAACATGAAAACACGGCCAAATAAAAAAAAAAGTATGAAAACAGCGAATAATAAATTAAAAAAAAAAACATTGTCCTTCGTTCTTCGTTCTTCTTCTTCTTCTCTCCCACTTTTCTACTTTTCTTTATCTTTAATATTGTGTTTTTTTTTTCCTAACTCTGTTGGTAATTGAGTCACCTTTTCTCTTTACTCCCTTATATTAATATTCCAGCGATTCCATGCGATCAGGGAGTGAGTATGAAGGCAAAGGCTCTTCATTCTTTAGGGGGTACGTGGGAGAGAGATTGATAAAGAGGGAGGGAGAAGAGAATATCTAATCTTTTTTCTTTTAAACAATGAGAGACATGTATTCACTTTTTTTGGATAGTTAAAGAGAGAATATAATATCTTCCCTCCAAGGGAAAGGAATATCTTAAAGTTCCCAAAATTAGACCACACTAAATTTAAGAAGAAACACATGCTTTTGTTTCCTCCTCCTCCTCCTCCTCCTCAAACTTATAATAAGATTTAAAGAGTGAAATCGAGATTTAGTTTGTCTGATTAGAAAAATGTTTTATGAAAAGGGGGCTGGTGATGAGAATCTCCTCCCTCTAATCTCTCCGGCCCCTGCTGCTTCTTGAGCTTTAGTGAAGTGGGAAAGAAGGTAAGAAGATTCCTTAATTACAAAAGAGAAATATATTAATGAATGATCGATCTAAAGGGGGGAGGATTGTTATGAAGGGGAACGACACAAGGAATGGTTTTCTTATTGTAATTTTCTCGTGCATTGTCTCTTGTTTTCTGCCGCTTGTTGAATATCTTGGAATATTTGGGTTTTGTGATATCAATGCGGTCGATCGAATAAAAGAAGAATGGTATTGTGTTTGTTGGTTTCCTCGAAGGGATGAATACCATGGATAAGGAACCCCTCGCTACTCGAGATTTTGATTTAGTTTATCCGAAAGGCTGGCGTCATTGGGCAGTAATGAACCAATTTGCATGCTGCCCTCTCATACATACATACATCCCACTTTTCTATTGCAAGTCCGATGGTAATGAACTGAATCCCGCTACAATTTCCCTTGCATGCTTAGCAATATATGACATGGATTTCGTTCTTTCCCAAACCCATGTTCTATACACCACAAGGGAATAATCACAAAGTTAAAAAATCCCCAGATGAAAGATCACACACTCAAACAGAGGCACAGCACAGCCATTGAGATATGCTTAATTTTTAAGGCCTTTGCCCTTTTTCCTCTTATCTCTCTCTCTCATACACAAACACACGCGCACACAAATACTCAAGAACACCACTGTCACTAACACGCACCCGTTTCATCAAACACCAAACACCTTTCTTCCCAAAAGATTCAAAACAAAGAGCAAAGTTAAATAGCATCGAATTCCCTCCTTGTGATAAATCAAGAAAAGCAATGAAGAAGGGAATGAATGAATGATGGTTGGTTGGTCACTTTCCCTTGAGGAAAACAAAAAAGAACAAGAGAAAATCAGACACTTCTCGTACAAGACTTCCAACCCTTGCCTTTTCCCAAGATTCTCTCCTCCTCCTCCTCCTTCGTCTTCCTCCCTCCCCCAAAACACCTCTCTTTTCTTTCTTCTTCTTTTTTTTTATATTACAAATAGATAAAAACTATTTTTGAGAGATGGGTATTTGAAATTATGCGAATGAATTGATAATTGAAGTTTTTTGTTTATTTGTATTAAAGGGGAGATCGTTTCCCTCACGACACGTGTCCCCCGTAATTTCGGTTGTCCCTTGTTTGAATATCCCTTTTGTCTCTGGTCCACGCGGAATTGTTCCCTCAATTTCAGTGCCACAATTATTAATAATAATTATTATAAAGACAAGCTACTAGCGTACTTTTTAGGATAGGACCGTAATTTTGAACTTCAATCATTTTGATATATAATATCGAAATAAATAACTTTTATTATTAAAAGTTTTTATATTTGATCACCTCAGATAATATAAGGGGTAATGTCAATGAAGAAGTTTGATGTGAAAACCTTACTCCAATTGAATTTATAATTAAGTATTTAATAATAATATTATTATTATTTTAATTGGTGTTTGGTTGGTTCTTATTCTATCCTAAGAAACCCTTGTTGAAACGAATGAAACCACAACATAACAAGATACTGTGTGAAGACTCACCATTTACCCCCCATCCAAAGTATTTCATCGTCCTCTTATCTTCGTGGCTTAAGAGTTATCATTAGATTGCCAACTTCGTTCCGGCGACGAGGGCCTTGTCGGCGTGACCTGCGGCAATGCCTATCTTTTCGTTTGGCGAACGAGGTCGGATGCGAGATAACAAAAAGAAGTATCTGGTACCCTCGGAATTCGAAATTCAAATGCTATGCAACTTGGCATCAAGGAATAACAAAAGATGGGGCGTTGTTATTACACGGCTCTTATGTTCTTGCATTAAGCAGAGATATTCTAAATGCTCTGTGGAAAGGCGAGAAAAAAAATACTTTGATAATTACATCTGCGGACTACAATTGTTCTTTTGGAGAAATTTGGAGGATCATTTATTATCACAATCACTTCAGAGTATCGTTCAAAAGAAAAATATATGCCATAAAAGGAAGAACTTTCTTTTTCGAATTATACTTTACTGGATTTTATTAATTGCAAGCAAAGATTCGAGCACAAGGCTTCACCCTCAAGTTTTTTTTTATCCCCTTTGCGCGTGGTACAATTAAACTATTAATTTTTTAGAGGGTACAACTTTGCAACTATTCGTATGACGACTCGAATATCGTGTGATGCAGCTCCCAGGCGTCGCGGGAAATGTTTTTTAAGCCAAGCAATGAGTTGAAGCAGTAGCTAACTATCATTTCCCATGCCATCTACGCGGATCATGCTTCGTTTTCGCTGTGGGAAATGACCATGAGGATGGAATTCGACAGGAGATAATCCGTCAAATTGCTGTGGAAGTAGTAGTGCTATTAGGAATATTAAACTTTAAAATACCCCACAAAAAGGGCTTTTAGAGAAGCTTTGACTAAAAGATTGGATATAAGTGAAAATGGCATCTTAAGATAAAAAGAATTATTAGAGATCAGAAGTGGAGGATGTAATTTAAGAATCACTTTGATCGGCCTCTAAGCCCCAAAAGAAAATAAACTTATGCAAAAAGATTTTATGGTTTTGACAAACTATTTGTTCTTGAACTCAATGACCTAACTTTAAATCGAATAACACCCGATAATAAAACTATATTTCGTTGTCCTTAGTCCCCAACAAAAGTACAAGGGCCTTACTCCTCGGGTTCAAACCAAATTCCCACGCCCGGTCAGGTGTCGAGCAATGCGTGTGGCGGAATCTCGCGACACTCATCGGTCTCCTGATGAGATAATACCGAATCAATGTTCGTCGCAAAACCTTTTTCCGCCTTACGGAGAAAACACGGACTGCCATCCAGGCTCTAGACCCTTGGGAGAATCACGATCTCGTGTTTCACATGGCCTATGTACTAACTACTGACTCTTTCTTTATTTCGGGAAGATTCTTATCTTATAGGTAAGATCATGCAAGAGTAAGCCTCAATCGATTGTCAGCAGTTCTATCATGTGGCTGAATTAAATCGACTATGGGCCTAAGGCCCATACATGCTTTAGATTATGGGCACGCGAATTCGACCCGTAATTTAAGAAATTATTTCGTGCACGTGAATGTCCCGTAGATGTGGCGACGACTTCAGGGGTCGCCGGCGGGAATGGGAGATGATGGCGTTGCGTCTGAATAAGCCCGCTGTGACTCCGTTGGCGTTGGCCGGAGGAGGATGCCGCGGAAACAACATTCGGGAAAGTTTAGAAAGATGGTTAGGACCATCCTGCAATTCATATGACAATGCAATAGTACGAGACACTAGTAAAGCTAGAGCCCATGGTCCGTGCCGCGCCCCTGAATCGGCGTCGAAGTAGGCAGCTTTCATCGTGTTGTGGCTCCGAGACAGGTGGGTTTTCCGGAGAATCTGCTGTGGACATTGAGACGGGTACAGGGACGGGGGACCTGGGAGTGTTGACATGGCAAATAATTTTGGGCTTGGGCTTAGAACAAAAGCCCGGTAATCCCTCAAAATACAGTCGTCTGGGTCGACTCACGACGAAGTCGACTAGGTCGACTTAGGACGAAGTCGACTAGGTCGACTAAGTCGACTTATGGACGGAGTCGATTAAGTCGATTTATGAACGGAGTCGATTAGGTCGACTCACGACGAAGGAATAAGGTAATCAAAGTCAACCAAGATGACTCAACAGTAGCTAAGTCTACTAGCAGGGTCAAGTCGACGGAATTCTGGGTAAGTCGACCAAGTCGGTCGTAGTCCGTACAGTCAAGTCGACAAGGTTGGAATAAGTTTATCACATTTGTTAAGGATCGTAACTGATCCTAATATCCAGGAACGTGATCCCATAGATCAAGGAGGTTGTTGAGACACTCCCACGATGTTAGGAATCACGATCTGCAACACGATCTATCTGTTACGTGTTAAACACGTACAAGTCCTCTATAAATAGCAGAGGAATATTTCAAGACAAAGACACGACCATACACAGCCAAAGCTCTGAAGTTTGTTCGTCAACCTTAGGAATTAGATACCTTGACCCGGTTTATAGGTCAACTCCCCTTCCACCGGTAGAGTGAGCTCGTAGGGCCTTTACCGTCAATCCCCGCCAGCGACACCACCGACGGAGTGAGCTCTTAGGGCCTTCGTCACAGCTTCCCGCCAGCGACCACCACCGACGGAGCGAGCTTCCAAGGCCTTCGTCACAAGTTCTCCGCCGTCACAGGATTCTACATCGTTGTCACAACTTGCCCCTTTTTCATTTCTTGATGGCTGTAAGCCTTTGTTCTTAATTCGTTCAGATTGTAAGACTTGCATTCTATTTTAAATAAAATTGTGCATCTTCTTACTGGCGACCACAACTTAATTCCTGTGAGTCCTTTGCCAAATATTTCCGACGTGATCCGTTCTATACGCGAACACGTTTTTGGCGACCACAGTGGGAGAAGTCTCAAATGCCGAGAAATACTCGAAGTACTACTGGCCATGAGCCTCAGAATCCCTTAGATGGGGAAAACCAGGAACTTCCTTCGAGAATGGACCTGGAAGCGCCGGCCCTAGGAGGCCAAGCGGCTACAAACCAGTCCACTTTTGATTCACATGCCCCGTCCGAGTTTATTTCGAGACTGGAGTTCCACAAGGAATTGGGGGATGTGCGTCAAGAGTTGACTGATATGAAGGGTATTCTGATGGATGTCCAAACTCTAATAGGGCGTCTTTCTGGCCCGAGGGATGAGGAAAGAGTGAGACCTCGTATGAGAGAGGCCCCCTTTAGAGAGTCTACGTTCATGGCAGATGCTCATCGGACTGCTCAAGGGCCACGTAATGTGACTTTTGAGCAATCTGAGATAAGGACGAATGCCCTCTTTGAAACCGGGAATCTGGTTCCCCCTGGTCGACCCTCTTCTTCACGTAATCAACCAGCGAATACGTATTGGAATGAGGCAGAGGACTTCCAAGAGGAAACAGATCGGGGGGAAGATTTTATTCCGTCTCGTCGCCCTGGAAAAGAGCCAATGGTCGACGCAGTTGGAGATCCCTATGAGCCTGGACCCCGGAGTAGTAATCATCGGGAGGAGCCTCCATTTTATGTGAGAGATCCAACGAGCCAAGCAATGGGAGAAAGGCCTCCGTATAGCCCGTTAAGGCCAACTCGACTCGCAGGGCAGGGGCCGATAGGCGGTGTGCCCCCAGATTTAAGAGAGGCCATAACTCAGGTTATAGAACAAGTCGTCCCCGGAATAGCTCGGCGAGATGATACCTGTTTATACAGGTCTCCTTATCCTGCGTACATTGATAGGGATTTCCCTTTACCTAGAGGTTATAGGGTGCCCGACTTCACTCGCTTCTCGGGCGAAGATGAAATGACTCCACTTGAGCATATTGCTCGCTTCACTCATCAACTTGGCGAGGCGGCCGGGAATGACTTCTGGAAACTAAAGCTCTTCCCGAACTCATTAACCGGGGATGCCTTTACCTGGTATGCAAGTTTGCCGTCGGGGTCAGTAGCTTCATGGACTCAGATGCAGTCCATGTTTGTTAAAACCTTTGCTCGACTCGATACCCCCATGTCGATGTTTGAGGTTATGCGCCTTAGGCAGACTAATGGGGAACATCCGGGGCAGTTTTTAATGAAACTTAGAAAAGCTTTGTTACGGTGTAGGCCTCCCATACCGGAGAAAGACCAGTTGCTCCTCGCATTAAATGCGTTGTCCATTCCTTTCCGGAAAAAGCTGCAAGGGGAGCGCTTTGCCGATCTATATGATTTGGCAAGGAGAGCCACTGAATACTATCAGCTCCTAACAGAAGAGGCTCAGCTGAATCGTGCCTACCAAGTTGATACTTATGAAGTCGATGTGGCTGAATTCGTTAAGGGGGAGTCGACTATATGTGACCCCTTGACTAGGAAAAATTCTAAAGCTAAAGCCTCCCAGAAAAATGCCGAGGAAAGGAAATACTCCTTCGACACAGATAAAGTCGACGCCATTTTTGACTGGCTCTATCAAAAGAAAAGGATCAGGCTTAAGCCTGGCCATCGAGTCCCTCAGACAGAAAAGGAAAAAAGTAGGAACTATTGCAAGTGGCATGGTTCCTTTACCCACACTACCAAGGACTGCCTGTCCTTTAGAAATATAATTCAGGATTTAATAGAGTCTAAAGAACTCTGTTTTCCTGAAGTCGATGAAGTCGCCATGGTGGATGATAATCCATTTGGCGACGAAGTCGCCATTCATACATTTGACATATTTGACACTGAGGTTAACCTTGTAGAAGTCATTAACGACTCCGCTATACCCTCGCAGGATTTGCAAGCAACTGGCGAGACCTTGGTGGCTAATGCCCTGTGAAGCGACTGGCTGAGCGTGGGGTTTTCATCCTGCCAAAGGGAAGGGACAAGTGGCTTTGCCACTGGCACCTGAATGACACTCACACGACGGACCAATGCCACACATTTAAGAAGTACCTGTTGGATAGTAAGACAGAAGACTGGTATGACCTGACCCCTTTCGAGGAAGCAGCAATGTCGTTGACTACCCCTCGAGGACCTTCTCACGTCCTCAAAAGTCCTCCTAGTATAGATCGCCGACTGGCTTCGCGAGGAGGAAGAGGAGGTTCCCAGGGGCATAAAGGGAATGGAGAGGCAGCCGCCCGGGGTACGGAACGCCCAGTACGGCGACTTGAGTTTATGGACTCGTCTGGCCAGAGAGTCGTCAAGCAGGGGTACACTAGGACTACCTCTGTCAAGGAGATAACACCTACGGAAGAGTATAAGGGAGTAGACCAACCCCAACAGGCTGGAAGTCGCAGGCCTCGATATGCGTCACGGACAGTCGACCCCCAGGAATTGCGGAGGGGACCTCCTATCGCCCAATTTTTAGACGAGAAGCTACCGTGCCAGAAATGCAAGCTGATCGCCCACAATCGGATACTTATCACCCAGCTCTGCACAGCATGCTGCGTTAACTATTTCTTGCGGTTGGTCGACTTGTCCGCAAAAGGGGAGATGCTGGTGAAAGCGGTCCGCCCCGAGGGTACAGGTAATTCGAACCCTAGCAAACCTTCCTCGAATAGACCAGGAAATACTCCAGTGCAGGTGGGATATGACCCAGTCGACGGTAGATTCGTGGAGGTAAGCCGACTCCTTTTTGGTTCTAAGAAACCAAAATTCGTCAAAGCCCTTAACCCTTCGTCTCAATGGCAGAAGGTGGAAAGGAAGGTTGCGCCCCCCTTAAGGGCTCAAAAGAGAAAGGAAAGGCGTCTAAGTCACGCCCAAAAAAGACCTAGGATGACCCCTACGATGCCACCCTCGGAAGGGAACCAAGCTGCAGAGAAGCAAGTCGCAGAGCCTGAACGGGTCGAGTCTACTGATTACTCAGAAAACCCGGGCTCAAGCTTCGACTACACTCCTCTACGAGGAGACAGGCCCTGCGACTTCAACGCAGAACAAGGGCCCCTTGTGAGCTGTAACGCTCTCACCCTCCCTGCGGAGTTCGCCTGCAACGGCAAGTCAGAGGCACCGAAAGGTAAAACCCTGTACTCTAAGGTCACTTCTTTTCCATCTGGCTTCCCTCTGCACTGGCTGAGGAAACCATCGGATCGCATGAAACAGCACATGCACTCGTTATACATCGCAGCCACCTTTGACGGTGTTTTGGTGGGTCGAGTCTTAATAGACAACGGCGCCACCGTTAATGTTCTCCCACTCACCAAGTTTAGACTACTTGGGTACAAGCCTAGCGAGTTGGTGCGAACCGACGTGGCTGTAAGCGGCTTTAATGGGAGGAAGTCCGAATGCCTGGGGATATGCTCCGTGCATTTAGGCGTTGGAAGACACGAGCAGGAAACTGCTTTCTTCGTAATTGACATAGCCCCTTCGTTTAATGCGCTTTTGGGACGCGATTGGCTTCATAAAGCCGCCGCGATCCCATCGACTTTGCATAGGGAGTTGATTTTATGGCTTGACTCCGAAATAGAGACTATCAGGGCGGATGAATACTCTTGTTGTGACAAGGGCATTTTACATGCAGAAACATGCAAGACGATCAAGGACCTCACCCTGGATCAACGCTACAAGCTAGGAGACCCTACTGTCGGACCCCTAGGTGAACCCTCCGGGAAGTTCGACTTCATTGTGAGCTATGGCACCTCTCACCCCAATCGTGCCGACAGGATGGGGGCCCGACTTCACGGACAAGGACATAGATGAGGTCCTGCAGGAAGTAGCCCCGACCAAAGATGGAGGCGAGACAGACAACAGTCCTAATGGCGACAAGGGGGAGGCGCCTAAGAGCCAGGAAAGTGCTGCAACGGAGTTGGAGCCCGATAGACTCCTGCACGAAGGGATGTATGGACAGTGACAAAGGAAGAGGCTATGCAGTCGCTGATATTCTCCAGCGACTTCAGGAGTATGTTAGGAAGTCTAGGAAATTAGGTTGCCAAATAAGCAATGTAAATGCTGAGGCTAGCTTATCTAAGTCCATTGATACCGACTTAGGCGGTGTCCAGGGGCGCGAGTCACTTATGATGCCATGTGACCCGCTTGTAAGTGTCAATTTAGGCGAGGAATCTAGCCCTCGGATCGTTTTCGTTAGTTCTTCAATGAATAAAGAACTTTTCAATTCTATTAAGGCTACTCTTGAAGAATTCAAGGATTGTTTCGCCTGGGACTATACTGAAATGCCGGGCCTAGATCGCCGACTTGTAGAGCATAAGTTGCCAATCAAAGCAGGATTTAAACCAGTCCAACAGGCACCAAGGAGAATGACTCATGAAGTCACTCAGGCAGTATTCGAAGAAGTCAAGAAGCTCTTTAAAGCTGGGTATATAAGAACATCGAGGTACACCGAGTGGATATCCAGCATAGTCCCTGTCATCAAGAAGAATGGCAAGATTAGAGTCTGCATCGACTTCAGAGATCTAAATCGTGCTACTCCAAAGGATGAATATCCCATGCCCATTGCAGACGACTTAGTCGATAAGACTGCAGGGCACCAAATTATGTCATTCATGGATGGTTTCTCAGGATATAACCAAATTTTCTTGGCTGAGGAAGATATCCATAAAACCGCGTTCAGATGTCCCTTAGGCATTTTTGAGTGGGTAGTCATGCCGTTTGGGCTCAAAAACGCTGGTGCAACCTACCAACGAGCTATGAACGCCATTTTTGATGCTTCGATTGCCAAAACAGTCGAGGTGTACATAGATGATATAGTGGTCAAATCAAAAGACGAGAGGTCGCATGTTAATGATCTTAGGAATGCTTTCATCCAAATGAGAAAGCATCAGCTCAAACTAAACCCTCTCAAATGTGCTTTCGGAGTAAGAGCAGGACATTTCCTAGGGTTCCTAGTTCATCAACGTGGCATAGAAGTCGACCAGAACAAAGTGAATGCCATTCAAAGATTGAACCCTCCGAGTAACAAGAAGCAGTTACAGGCTTTCTTAGGAAGGGTCAATTATCTCAGGCGATTTATTGGTAACGTCGCTGGACGGACAGAAGTCTTCTCGACTTTACTAAAGGCGAAGGGAAACTTTGTGTGGGGCGACGAACACCAGAAAGCATTTGAAGGCTTAAAGGAGTATTTAATGAAGCCGCCTGTACTTGCTCCTCCTCGGGTAGGAAAGCCTTATCTGCTTTATGTGGCAGCGACTGAATCAGTCATCGGAGCCATGTTAGCCCAAGAGGCGGAAGACAGAACTGAGAGAGCGGTCTACTATTTGTCAAGACAACTAACCGCTACAGAAAAACGCTATACAATTAAGGAGAAGTTATGTCTATCAGTCTTTTATACTGTCACTAAGCTAAGACATTATATCGGATCCCAAGAGGTTCATGTCATTACCAAGTCTCCAGTTATAAAGTACTTTTTCGAAAGTCCCCTACTGACTGGGAGAATTAGTAAATGGAGTTTAGTGCTATCCGCGTATGATCTACGATTCAAATCCCAACAGTCGATGAAAGGACAGGCTCTGGCTGACTTCTTGGTGAGTCACGATCCATCCGTATCAATCGACCAGGAAGAATCCCTTGAAGACAGCTGGCAGGGTTGGTTTGATGGATCTTCGGCGAAACCCGGCGTAGGTATAGGCCTTCGTATACTTTCGCCACTAGGGAAAGATGTTCGTCTAGCGTATCGCCTGACAGCAACTCACACCAACAATGCGACTGAATATGAAGCTTTGATCACGCTCCTGAAGGAACTGTTAACCTTAGGAGCCAAGAAAGCCACAGTAATGGGGGACTCTCAACTGGTGATTAATCAGATGAATGGTACTTCTATATGCCAAGAGAAACTCACACCCTATCTTCAAGTCGCCCGCAAGCTAGTCGAGCGATTTGAAGCGATCACTTTCCTCTTTATAGGTCGAGGGGAAAATACCATCGCTAACGACTTAGCCCAAAAGGCTTCAGGATACAAGGCCAAAAGAGGAAGTGATTGTATCCCAGAAATAGTTTCCCACTTAGTTCCCCAAAGCGACGCGTTCACTCTAGACATAATGACAAGCGATAAGGATTGGAGGGAGCCAATCACCGATTTCCTTTCTGACCCAACACAAAAGGCGAGCCAAAGAATTAATACTCAGGCTTTGTCGTACACCCTTATAGATGGGGTACTTTACAGAAAGACCAAGGAAGGAGTTCTGCTAAGGTGTGTCGACTTAGACGAAGCGACCCCAATTATGTTAGAGACTCATCAGGGGTTATGCGGATCTCACCAATCTGGCACCAAAATGTCCTGGACTATCCAAAGACATGGTTTTTACTGGCCATCAATGCTAAAGAACTGCATAGAAATGGCTAGGGGATGCCAAGAATGCCAAAAACATGGTCCGGTGACAAGGGCCCCGGCGTCCGACTTGGTCTCAGTCATCAAGCCTTGGCCATTTAGGTCTTGGGCTTTAGATATAATCGGGGAAATTCATCCACACTCAAGTAAAGGTGACGCCTATGTTCTAGTCGCAACCGATTATTTTACTAAATGGGTCGAGGCTCAGGTTTATAAGAAGATCGATCATAAAGAAGTGATCGATTTTCTCAAATCATCCATCATCTATAGATTTGGAATTCCCCAGAATATTGTAGTGGACAACGGCACCGCTTTCAATAATGAGAAAATGCGAGAATTCGCTACGGAGTTTGGTTTCTCAATCACCAACTCAACACCTTATTATCCTCAGGCGAATGGACAGGCTGAAGCTACCAATAAACTCATAAAGAACAATATTCAGAAAATGGTTGGTGCAAATCCAAGAGAATGGCACAAACTATTACAAGACACTTTGTGGGCTTTAAGGGTTACTAAGAGAGAAAGCACAGGGGAAACCCCTTTTTCACTAGTATATGGGCAAGATGCCGTCCTACCTATTGAGGTTCGATACAAGTCGCTCAGGGCGACTCACCCTGATTTACAAGACGAAGCAATGTACCTCGCTTTGGAAGAATTAGAGAAGAAGCGACTTGATGTAATAGACCGACTCGAGGTGCATAAACAAAGGATTGCTAGGCATTATAATAAAAGAGTTGTCCATAAGCACTTTAAAGTGGGCGACTTGGTTTGGAAGATGGTGCTACCCCTTAAATCGAAAGACCAAGTTTTGGGTAAATGGTCCCCTAATTGGGAAGGTCCATATGAGGTATGTGAAACGTACTCATCTAACAGTTATCGGCTTATGACAAGAAGTGGGGTCAGGCATCCATTAAAGGTTAATGGTAAATATCTCAAACCCTATCGCGTGACTATCTGGGAAGCTCACCATAAAATACTAAAACAAAGGATTCCATTAATTTGGGAAACGCTTAATTCCTAAGAAATCGCGCTAGGCTTCAAATGACGTTGTCTGGAAAAATGAATCGTGCGTAGTGGGCAGAAATTCATTTGGGACACAATGCACTTGGTTTATTGAATAAAATAAAACAATGAAATTGCATTGTTTTTGGTTACAAATTTAATTTCCATAACCCGCCAACTTCTCTGAAATCGAGTACAAGGGATTCACGAGCGCGCCGCTTCGTGTTCAACTTGTTTCGCTGGGCATAAAGGTCGACGACCTTTTCTCTATTCTTCTCAGCATTGGCCTCCAGCTCCTCGATTTCTTGAGTATTGATCGACGCAAGCTGCTGAGTCAGGTCATTCTTGAGGTTCGTATAGAACTCTATTTGTCTCTCTGTCTCGGTCAGCTTCTCTTGCACGTCGACCAAACGATGGCGGGCATCCTGTGCAGCTTTAGAGGCCTGCCCTCGAGCTTCATTAATCGACTGAATCTTCGAGTCAGTCGATTCCAAGGCGAGCAGGTCGGCGTCATAATCCCTCCAGCGGGTCCAGTACGTCGACCTGAAGCTCTTGCAGGCCCCCAATATTTCGTCCGTGACCCGAGGGGATGCCTCGATTCTCTTCAACAGCTTCTGCATCCTCCTGAATTCGTTGACGCCTAAGGGGTCGACGAGCAGAAGTTGGCAAAGCTCTTCGATATCCTCGTGGAGCTTCACCCACGGGTCTTTGGTTGACTTAGAAGTCGCTGCAGCAGGATCCTGAAGAATAAGAGGCAAAATATTGTTAAACAATACCCTAAAAGGCCAACGACTTCGTATGACCAAGTACTTACTTCTGGAGGCAATTTATCCCCGGAGCTCTCATCCGAAGAAGAAGGGGGAGTAGGAATCTTTTGTCGGCCAGCAGGCACCTTCACCCTCTTCGGACGAGCCTATAAAGAAGAATACAAATATCCCAATCAAAATCGCAATGTTATGTTCTGTTTAAAACAAGAACACATACCATCGCTGGTGTAGGAGTTTGGACTGGAGAAGAAGGAATAGCTTGATTTTCCCCCTCATGGGTCGACCAGGATCGCGACATCCAGAACAGCCTGTTCTTCTTGAACCAAGGCCTCAGGGATGTGCTGTTCCTGAAACGGAGTACGACGCAGAACCAAAAGTTCATATATGAACTAAAGTAAGGATACACCAGCTTAGAACTAAATTTACCTTGGCGACTGAAGCCTTTGTACTTTTGCCCAAGGCATGGGAGATAAGCTGGTGGTCATCCTCAGCCTCTCCCTAGACAATATAGTATGGGTCAGATATGAAAACTCAAAACAAAACTAGAGTAATCAGAGTCTTACCTCTGCGGCCAGTCTTTGTGGAGCGTCGACTACAGCTAAAGACACTGGCACCGCAGCTGGTGCCTTGGTAGATGGGGTCGCCGCTGAAGTGGTTGGCGACCTAGATGGGGTCGCCGCGGCTGCAGTTGGCGATTTGGATGGGGTCGCCGCCGCAACAGCTGGCGACCTGGACGGGGTCGCCGCTGCAGTAACTGGCGACCTATGAGAGGAAGTCGCCACCTTCACCAGCCTTTTCCTCTGAGACAGAGGCATCTCTTCAAGATCTTTTTCCTCGGCCGCCTTGCGCTTTGGGGCGCTTTTAGATCGAGCCTTAGAGGGACCACCTGCGGCTATTTCCCTGGGGCTCGCAACTTTAGCCTTCCCCTTGCTGGTCGACTTGAGTCTAGAAGGAGCAGGAGCAAGGGGGCTTTAGGCTTGGGTTTTCCAGGCCCCCGAGGAAGCATTGATCCTGAAAAGGAGAAAGCTTATAATTAAATATTAAGAAACCAATACTTTTAGAGTAAAGCTAAGTCTTTACCTTTTGCTTTGATGTGCGCGTCATCTATGTAAAAATCAGGCTCCTTGGAAACCTCCAAGAAATGCATCAGGACCCGCAGCTCTTCATAGGTAGTCGACCACAGCACAGTGAAGAACTGTGTGGCGAAACAGGCAGAAGTATTAGATGGGAATTCCATCTGGGAGAGCTGCGTCTTGTGATTGAGCAAGTCGAGGGTCTTCGGGTCAATTGACTTGCACGCAATCCTCTTCGTCCTGTCCCCGTACAAGCCGCCGGCAGGGTCAGCAAGTGGAACTGCTACACTCTGGATAAACCCAAACTGCCTTGCACACAGTTGAGGGTTATAGACTTCAAAAGTCAGGTAGCCATCGAAAATGACTGGCAGATCTCTGCTGGTCAGCACTCCATTCCAGAAGCCACGAGCATTTTGAGGATTGATTTCCTGAGCAAGCGTCTTGCCGCCTGGAAAGGGTGCCCAGTCGCGTCGATCTACCCTGCCGAAGTCGACTATGTGCTTTAGGTGGCCAGTGATCGATGTCATAAGCCATTGATCCTTACGCTGGCAGCACTGATCTAAGATGGTCTCCCCATAATAGGAGGATTCGAGGGGCGAAGAAGGGCCCTTGAACCCAGTCAATCCTGGCATCCATATGGCCGTCCAGAGATGAACTAACCAGAGCAACCCTCATGCTGGATGTTTTGGAAATGGCTTGATTTGAGACGTTGCTCTGTCCAGATCATGATAAAGAAGACCCAAAACGAAGGGACCCCAGGAGATTTCTTCATTGGTCTCCCTTAGAAAATTGGCTACCGCATAAGAAGTGTGGCTAACCTTCTTCCCAGGGAAGCAATAAACAAATTTGCTCAACCAGGTGCTGAGGAACTCGACCTCTTCCCGGGCGCCAAAACCTTCAGTCGACAACTTCTCATCTGACCTCTTGCTTGCTGAGGCCATTTTCAGATGCCTGTTCACCACCTCCATGTACTGAAGGGCGCCCTTGGGATTAATATCATCTACCTGAGAGTACTGTCGAACAGGGCGGCCATTGATTTTGCACCTGGTCAAAATCTTCACATCTGCCAATGTAACAGACATAGGACCTTCTGGGAAATAGAAGCAGTTGACAGCAGAGTTCCAGAAAGGCAGCATGGCCGAACAAACCCTAGGATCACAGTTCTTGTTTGCCACGGACATTCTAAAGAATCTCAAAATCTTCTGATTCCTAAACCTCTCTGTAAAATGCTCCTCCCACATCTCAAGCCAGTCTACCATCTCAGACTTAGATGCAGAAGGAAAACACAGGAAGGATCCCTGACCTTCCCAGTTGAGGGGATCGATGAATTCGGGATGACAAATCGGGATAGGCTTCTCAGTGATGAGATAGTTGAGCGGCACCGTCTCCGGGAAAAGATGCTCCGGCAAGATAGGTCCAAGAGTGACGCCCGACCCCTGATCCTCTGCGACCGGAACGGGTCCCGGTGGCCCCGCGCGCAGATTATGGAACTCAAAACACTTAAAAGTTGACATCTTTTTGAGGATCGAAGGAGTTTTGACAAGGGAGACGAAGGGTTTCTGAGAAACAAGGGTTTCTTGGAAAGACGGAGAAGTGTTGAGCAAGGAAGAAAAGTGCGGGAAAAGGATGATGACTCTCCTTTATATAGGGTATGATTTCTGCTGAGTCGGCATAGCCAACCCAGCATAAAAGGGGGGCTTATGTTGACATGGCAAATAATTTTGGGCTTGGGCTTAGAACAAAAGCCCGGTAATCCCTCAAGATACAGTCGTCTGGGTCGACTCACGACGAAGTCGACTAGGTCGACTTATGGACGGAGTCGACTAAGTCGATTAGGTCGACTTATGGACGGAGTCGACTAAGTCGATTTATGAACGGAGTCGATTAGGTCGACTCACGACGAAGGAATAAGGTAATCAAAGTCAACCAAGATGACTCAACAGTAGCTAAGTCTACTAGCAGGGTCAAGTCGACGGAATTCTGGGTAAGTCGACCAAGTCGGTCGTAGTCCGTATAGTCAAGTCGACAAGGTTGGAATAAGTTTATCACATTTGTTAAGGATCGTAACTGATCCTAATATCCAGGAACGTGATCCCATAGATCAAGGAGGTTGTTGAGACACTCCCACGATGTTAGGAATCACGATCTGCAACACGATCTATCTGTTACGTGTTAAACACGTACAAGTCCTCTATAAATAGCAGAGGAATATTTCAAGACAAAGGGACGACCATACACAGCCAAAGCTCTGAAGTTTGTTCGTCAACCTTAGGAATTAGATACCTTGACCCGGTTTATAGGTCAACTCCCCTTCCACCGGTAGAGTGAGCTCGTAGGGCCTTTACCGTCAATCCCCGCCAGCGACACCACCGACGGAGTGAGCTCTTAGGGCCTTCGTCACAGCTTCCCGCCAGCGACCACCACCGACGGAGCGAGCTTCCAAGGCCTTCGTCACAAGTTCTCCGCCGTCACAGGATTCTACATCGTTGTCACAACTTGCCCCTTTTTCATTTCTTGATGGCTGTAAGCCTTTGTTCTTAATTCGTTCAGATTGTAAGACTTGCATTCTATTTTAAATAAAATTGTGCATCTTCTTACTGGCGACCACAACTTAATTCCTGTGAGTCCTTTGCCAAATATTTCCGACGTGATCCGTTCTATACGCGAACACAGGGAGTGACTGCCTTCACGAGGCTTGGAGAAAATATCCAACAGAACCTGACAAAGATTTGAGCTTCATGGCTGGATTTTATTCAAATGATCGCCACTGATATCCTTATCGAGTTGCCTTTGAATGGCTTCTTCCCTGCCAATTACCCAGCTCAAAGCGAACCTCCGGTGTTCGAATCAATTGAACCGCGGAGCTCGTCGCGAATCTGGAAGTGCAGTAGTTAATCCGAAGAACAATGTAACCCTTCAATGCTCCGAGCTTCGCAGGTTGTCTTCCTTATGCAGGGAAGGCACGATTCAGGAAGCGAGTGTCTCATTCAACGAGATGGAGATGAGGAATGTCTGGATGGGACCGGAAGTTTACGGGGAGCTCTTGCAGGCGTGCACGAACAAGAGGGATCGATCCACCGGGCGGCAGGTTCACGCCAGGATCATCAAGAACGGCTGGATGTACTCGGGAGACGAGTACATCGACACCAAAGTTCTTATCTTTTACGCGAAATGCGATGTCCCTGATGACGCAGATACGATGTTTAGGAGGATGGCGGCGAGGAACGAGTTTGCTTGGGCTGCCATGATCGGGATGTACTGCGAGGAAGGGCGTTTTGCAAAGGCTTTGATAGGTCATAATGAAATGCTGGAGGACGGGATATTCGCTGATAACTTCGTCTCGCCGAATGTGTTGAAAGCCTGCGGGAGCTTGATGTTGATTCAGTACGGAAAGGCAGTTCATGGATATGTGTTGAAGATGGGTTTCGGACAGTGCTTGTATGTAGCTAGCAGTCTCGTGGACATGTACGGGAAGTGCGGCGCCCTCGAGGATGCACGCAAGGTGTTCGATGGAATGGACGAGAGGAATGCAGTTGTTTGGAATTGTATGATAGTTGGGTACGTGAGGAATGGCAATGAACAGGAAGCTCTGAGGATGTTCTATGAAATGAGGATCGAGGATGTCGAGCCCACCCGAGTGACAGTATCAAGCTTCCTTTCGGCTGCTGCTGTATTGGGTGCGGTCAAAGAGGGTAAGCAGGGACATGCCGTCGCGTTGTCGAGAGGGTTGGAGTTGGATGACATCCTTGGCACGTCGATGATTAACTTTTACTTTAAGTGTGGGTTGATTGAGGATGCCGAGCAGATCTTCAAGAGGATGGTTGTTAAGGACACAGTGACATGGAATCTGATGGTATCCGAATGCATTCGACATGGGCTTGGCGAGACTGCAATTGACATGTGCAGGAGAATGAGCTCGGAGAACTTGAGGTACGACTCGGTGACTCTGGACTCAATATTGTCTGCAGCGGCGAAGAAGGATGATTTAAAGCTCGGAAAGGAGGCACATTGTTATTGCATCCGGAACAATTTTGAAAGCGATCCTGTGGTCGCTAGCAGCATAATCGAGATGTACGCATCCTGTGATAGGATTGGTTCCGCGAGACAGGTTTTTGAAAACGCCTCGCAAATTGATCTCATAATGTGGAATACCCTGATGTCTTCCTATGCCAAGTTGGGCATGAGTGACGAAGCTTCAAGATTATTCCAGCGCATGCTAATGGTGAAAGTGGAACCGGATGTGGTATCGTGGAATTCATTGATACATGGGTTTTTCAACAAGAACAAGGTGGATGCGGCTTGGGAATCATTCTCGCAGATGGAACATCACGGCATCTGGCCTAATCATCTAACTTGGACTACTCTTGTCTCTGGCTTTGGCAAAAACAGTTTATATGACAAGGCGATTCAGACCTTCATACAAATGCAAGATTCTGGTGTTAAACCTAATGTCGTCAGCATCGTTTCGGCTATGTCGTCGTGTAGAGGTTCAGACTCACTCCGTTATGGGAGAACAATTCATGGTTATGTTCTGCGGCATGCTCTTGACGAAATTCCTGAGGTAGCAACCTCTATAATAGACATGTACGCCAAAGCTGGTAGAGCGGAGGAAGCCCAGAAGTACTTTGACACTGCTACGAAGAAAGACATGGCTGTCTACAACACGATGATCTCTTGTAACGCGGTCCATGGAAGAGGTCACGAGGCGCTGAAACTCTATGAGCGTTTACGACTGGACGGTTTTCAGCCGGACTGTGCCACATTCACTGGTATCTTGACAGCTTGCTCGCATTCAGGATTAGTCGACGAGGCTATGGCGGTTATGTACGAGATGACGGACCAGTATCACATCAAGCCGAGCATCGAGCATTACGGGTGTATTGTCAGCCTACTATGCAGGAGCGGGCATCTGCAGGAAGCATTGAGGATCGTTCTTGGTATGCCATATGAACCCGATGCCCACACACTGGGATCTCTCGTGACGGCATGTAGAGAAACTGGAGAGGTCGAACTAGGGGAATCCTTGTCAGAACGAGTAATGGGTCTTGATCCCGGGAATGTTGGGAACTTGGTGGCGCTCTCGAATGTCTACGCAGCCGCGGAAAGATGGGACAGGGTATCCGGGACGAGGGAGGCGATGCGAGTAAAGGGACTTAGGAAGAGGCCCGGGTGCAGCTGGATCAAAATAGGGGAGGCGTCGCACGTATTCGTAGCCGGAGACAAGTCGCATCCAGATAGTTCCGGAGTCCATCGAATGATGAAGTTGTTGGAGGTCGAGATGCGGTCGACCGACTCCTCTAATGCTTAACACGATTAAAAAGACCAAAAATGTCCGTGAGAATCGGACCTTATCCTTCTCCTTTACATACATATATATATACACACAAAAAATAGTTAGGTTAGGACATAGAAATATCCATAGTTGGGATGGTTCTAAACCGGGCACTTAGAAAGAAAATTTATCTAACCACACTTTTAAGACCGCGACATTCCTGTGATTACCAACAACAACCTGAAATAGTGTCGCGATTGTCAAAGCGTTTTCTTTTGTAATTTTAATTGTCTCATATTTGATTAATTTTCCATTTATTTGCTTATCTGATTTTATATTCGCGGTATGTCGTTGGTCATGCGGGTTGGTTTTTTTTAGGGGGGTGTTGTTTGTGCTCTGAATTTTTTATTTGGATGATTAAGTACGTGTTTGGTTCTCGGAAATTTCCTACTCGTCCTTCGTCTTTAATAAAATTGTCTACCCATTTCAGTTTTTAATATTTTTTTTTTTATTTTTACTTTTTTAAAACAAGAAAGGTTTTTGGGGAGGCGGCGGGGCCGGAGGCAGGGGAAGGAAGCGGCGGAGCTGAAGGATCTCCGAGGGGGCAAGAGGAAGAAGGGTTGGGCTGGAGAGGAGCGACGAGGCTAATGGGTCTTGGTGGGAGCGAGGAAGGGGGCTGGGCAGGGGCCAGCGGCGGAAGGGGGGAAAGAAGCGGCGGGGCTGAGAAATTTTTTAAGATAGAAAATTTTGGAAACGGTGAGAGTTGAGACCCGTCTTCTAAATTTTAAAAATAAAAAATAAAAAATTAAAAAGGTTTTCGAAATTTTTGTTTTTATTTTTTAGAAACTAAGTGGCTGTTTGGTTGAGAAAACATTTTGGTTTTTAGTTTTCTGTTTCTAAAAAAACTAAGCAAAATATCGGATTTTGGCCCCAATTATCGGGCTATTTTCATCTGCGGCCACAACTTTATTTTTTTTATTTATGGCCATAATTATGACATTGATTTTGTTAATGGTATCGACGTAACGCCGTTGGTGGATCTTACCTACATGGACTAGCGGCTGAACTCGTGGCAACAAACGTGACCATCCTGTCTTTTAAAAAAAAGACAAAATATCAGATTTTGGCCCCGATTATCGGGCTATTTTCATCTGCGACCACGATTTTTTTTTTTTTTTTTAATTTATGGCCATAACTAAGTGGCTGTTTGGTTGAGAAAACATTTTGGTTTTTAGTTTTCTGTTTCTAAAAAAACTATGAAAAGGTGTTTGTTTTTTTTTAAAAAAGAAAAACTAAAAATGAAAATTATGAAAATATTTTTCAAATTCCTTCTATTTATTGAAAACTAGTACAACCCGTTTTCTGACTTTTCCATCCTATAAAAAATAGGCAAAATATACGATAATATCATAAACTATGCTCAAACTTTCTGTTTTGTCAAAATCTTTTTTGGCTATACGATATTATCACTATCTTTAAGGTTGTAATTTTTTGTGGCCAATCTTGGATTTTATTGTTAGAAAACCAAACAGGTCCTAATCTTTAAATTTCAATTATTGACTAAAAAAAGTGAAAAAATGGATAATAATATTAAATAATTTCATGTGTTATTTATTATATAATTTTAATAGTTAAATTAAGTAATTTGGAAGTCGAAGTTGGACTGTAGTTATTGATGCTGTTAAGAATCTGTAAAATCGATGAAGAACGAATGATGGATTTATTGTGAGGTTACTACTACGCATAAACTGGATTGCAAAACGATGCAATGAGAGGTTAAAAGTCAACTATTATAGGATAACTGTTAGACAGTATTAAGGCCTTGTTTGGTTTCCTCAGAGTAAAATTCAAGATTTGACAAAAAAAATTACAACACTAAAGATAGTGATAATATCGTATAGCCAAAAAAGATTTTGACAAAACAGAAAGTTTGAGCATAGTTTATGATATTATCGTATATTTTGCCTAAAAAATAATAAGAAATATTAATATTTTTAACTTTTTGTTTTCCCGCTACATTTTTTTTTTACCATACCGCATTTTTTCATGCTATAATTTTTTTTTTTTTCACTTCATCTCTTCTTCCCCAACTTCTTTCTAAGGTGCATGGTTCGTCAGCTTCTCTGGTACCTACTTTTTTCTCTTCTATCTACTTGTCGGGTGATCCCCTGCTTGTCGTAATTTAGTTAAACTAAGATCAATTAATGATTACTTTACTTTATTGTTATATCTTTATTCAATTTAAACTTGTTGTGATAATAAAGAATTAAATTTCTCAAAATTATAAGTAAAATAGTTTTAGTTAGGAAAATTATAAGGAAAATTTTGATATCTTCTTAATTTAGGTGTTACATTTTGTAAATGTTATAAAATTAAAACAATTAAAATATTTTTTAAAATATTTAATCTGAAGGAATCTGCAAAGGAGGAAGCAACTGTAATTGGGCCTTTAGATACCTTACTGCTTCTGTTTGGGCTTCTGTCCATGGCTGAGATCCTTTTTTTAATTGGGCTTCTAGCGGGCTGGTATACCTGCTGGTATCAGAGCCCAGTCTGTCCTTTCCAGTTTGTTTTCATCACAGTGTGCTAAACTTATTTTCTTCTTTCTTTTTGAGGAGGAGAGAGAGAGAGACAAAGAACCCCACCTGGAGAAGCACCTTGCCTTACCAACCATGGATACACCCATAGTGATGACCGCTCCCATCACACTAGACACTTCCCCTTCGTTCAGAAAGTCCACAGCCGATAAGCTAGATGGTTTATATGAGATCTGTTACCAAGACGTCTCAGACAACAACCAAATAGCCAACACAACCATCCCATTCCTCAATCCATACTCCGCCTTCAGCAAACCAACTTCCAATCCCATCAGTAGAATAAGGACTCTTATTCGACAGCCCAGTTCACAGGTTTTAGAGTATATCCAGTCCAGCAAGTTCAACCAGCATCCGATTGTGGCTACCCAGCAGGAACAATTTATATCGTTACAGCTTCCAGCAGAGTTCCCCCGACAATGGCACCAAAAAGGATATACTCATCTCCACTTTGGCGCTATCAGATTGGCACTCACTTATCATGGCAGGAAAGGGTTACCCGTCACAGCCAGGATGGCCTTATTGGACTCCAGATATATGGAGTATCAGCACGCATGCATTGGAACCATCGAGACTACACTAAATGTAGGAACTGTTTTCGTCACTCTTTATCCTAACTTCTGCATGTCTCTACAGGACCCAAAGATCTTAACAGCTTTACAGGTCCAGGTTGAGATTGCTGGTCCCCAGCAGAATTCCAGCTCCATTGAGGCAACACTGCATTACCAGATGTCATACAGAGTGCAAAATCATGCACTAGATCTAAAAGTTCCTAATGATGTAGAGGACGCTTTGATAATTCGTGTTGATTACCATAGCTCACAGACCCCTACATGTTTGCATATTCCTAGACAGATTACTCGAGGAGAATTGCTCAAACTACTCCCAGAGAAATGGGTTACCAACTATGAGCAGCTCCTGCAGCATGTGCGACCAATCCAGTCAACTGACTCAAAGTTCATCAAAGAAAAGGATGGCATCGTCACCATCAAGTTTGATCGATCACATGAGAAGGATGCTCCGACACCTTCAATATTCCCAACTATGTTTATGATCCAGCCTATTCCCAAACGTAAGAAGCCAGATTCATTGAATTCGATAATTCACTTTTTTGATGGCCAGGGAAGAGAGGCATATCACTTCAGAGACCCCATACAGACCACTGTTTATGGGATGTCTGTACGTCACCCATTTGTGGATGTAGGGACGACTACATCAACGGGAATTACATTTACAGTGACAATGAGGACGAGTGTCCCAGGAGAAACAGGAAGAAAAGGTCAGCATTTCGAAATCTTTATGATTCTGACAGTGATAGTGACGATGATTATGACCAGGCTAATGACCATCGTGATGATGAGCCATACGTTGCTCCAGAAATTATGGTTTCTTCTCCTAGACAGGAAAATTATGGAGAATGGCAATGGCTAATGGAGAAAGCCAAGAAGCCAAAACCAAAAAAGCAACCATTAAAGGTATTACCTTGTTACAAGCCTATTCTCAAATGGCAAAAGAAAAACCCTTTGGAACAGGTCATTCCAACGGACAAGCCAGCAGTGGAAAAGGAAACAAAACCAGCACCTTCTAGCTGTACACAAAAAGCATTCCAGACAATGATTCCTACAGCAACACTACCCGCAATCATGATGATGGGTAGGACAGGTGAACTCAACTTCCCTCCACAGAATGAACAAACGATTGACAATATTCGTTACTGTTCGAAGATACCCGTTCCTACAGAGCTAGATAAGAATGGAAATCCTTTGAGAAATAGTACTGCAGAGTGTGTCCTGAACTGGCAAAGCCAGAATGCCTTAGCGCAAAACTCAGCTTGAAATACTATCTGCAGAAAGATTGATAGTGTGCAGGAAAATTTGCAAAGCACAGAGCAAAGGCTTTCGGAAAAGATGGACACCCATCAGAATAAGACTCAAGAAGTTCTGCGTACATTACAAAAAAGATTAGATAATTTTGAGAAGGGTAACTTCCCTTCTTATTTCAGGTCTGACCCAGAGGCTGAAATTGCCAAGCTTAAAAGAAAGATCAAGATGATAAAAGACAAGCAGGTAGACCTGACTCAAAAGCCAGACTTCCTAAACTTAGGAAGACCACAGACTATTAACACCAGTTTTGGTTTAAATACTGGATCAAGTTCTTATCCTACTGATATCCTAGATTTTGGAAGACGTTCTGTACCTCCTGCACAGGTACTCGAAAGCTTTCACCCTCTTTTTGGCCAGGTTGGAAAGAAAGACCCAGCCGAAATAAGGAATGTTATTCGAGAGCGTCAGAAGAAGGATAAGCAACGAGCAGACATCAAAGAAGGAAAAAGAAAGACAAAAGATTTGTCTCCAAGACAAAGATCATCCAGCTCAGATTCGGATCAACCTCATACTCAACAACTGATGATCAGAGAAAAGGAATGTCGGGTAACACCAGTGACTCCGACTCTATCAGTTACTCCTTCTGAGAATTATACAAATATAGAAGGATATGGTGACTCTATTTTTGGACATGATGATTCTGTTTTTGAGTACTTTGAAAAGTCACCATAAATTTTAATGACAAAAGAATGTGAAACAAACAGGTCTTCTGAAAAGGATACATCAGAAACAGAAGACTATACGTCAGATGATACTCAAAGCATAGAAGACTCCACAGCCAGTACTCAATGTACAGAAGACTCCACAGAGATATTGGAACATCCTCAGATATACATGGCTGACAGAAATGATCAGGATCAGTACCCACCTGATGAGCATCTTGATGAGGCTGAAGAACGACAGCCACCAGCTTCGAGAAACACTGGAGGAATACACAACATAAAGTTTACTTTTGATGATATTGAGTATCCCAAATGGTCACAACGCATACATGATTTCTATGCGTGGTGTTTACATAAAAGGTTAACTGTTTTTGATAGTACAAATATTCTTACAGAATTGACTTCAAGTTTTACAGGAACTTTACTGGTTTGGTGGAACCTGATTCCAGAACAAACCCAGATACAACTAGTCAGTATGCCATTACAGGAATTCATGCGATACCTCCACTCCCATTTCATTGGCAACCCAACCAATATTCTGCAAGAGAAGAGAACAGAATTCTTCCAACGTAAGTGTTGTTCATATCAGGTCAGAGACCTACACAAACATTATCAAAGGTTACTACATTTGTTTATTCATTTGGGATGTGAGAATGCATTGAAACCAGTATTCCTGTCATCCATACCTTCATCCATATCTGCCATGGTAGAAAAGAGTCTAACCCAAAAGAATTTGAAAGTCACTGACTTGACAGTTGGGCAGATACAACAGGAGATTCATTTGGGAGTTAATGAATTGTGCCAGAGGAAAGAAATCATTCAAGGCTTCTTGAAACAGGATAGTCGCCTTGACCAAGTTTGCAGGAGCAAGAAAAACAGGTATAAGATTAAGTGTACTCCTAAAGACTTATGCAATTGTGCTCCAGGAACTCAACCCTCTAGGCCAAAGTTCAGAAGGAAAGGCCGCCGCAAGTTCAAAGGAAACCGTGACAGGTTTGACAGAAACACAGATAGACAGCGACGACCTCCTAGAAAATGGAAAAGATTCCTGCGCTTTAAGCGAAAAAGAGATCCCCAGAGAAAATCAACCAGATGTTACATTTGTAACAAGTCAGGGCACTTTGCGAGAAACTGTCCCAAAGGAAAGAAGAAATTGGTTGCCCAGATAGAAAAATACTATGGATCCTCTTTAAGAGATAATGATTTGGAATCAGTTTTCTCATTGGATGATGAACCGTCTTCACAAACTATTTGTTGTCTTGAAGGAAATTTTACAGATTACAGCTCAGAAGACAGCGAGTATACTTCAGACGAACATCATCGAAGAATTTGCACCATTAGTGCTTACCTTGATCCAGACACCATTAGGAAAAACTTCCCTATCCTACCAACAAGAGTGGTACCTTCATCAGAATCCAATGTGGCAGAAGTTCAATCCAATGATTACCAAAGTTCTAAAGAAGAGAACTCACAGCCACTGAACAAGAATAAGATTCCACTCATCGCAGCAACACAGATGGCACCACATGTAAAGGTGCGGGTATATTTTTCAAAATACCACAGACCTGTTACTGCAATAGCTTTCATTGATACAGGTGCAGCAGAAAGTATGATCAACCCAGCAATCGTACCACAAGAGTTTCTGGTCCCCTATAAGAAATCATTCCTCTCTGCATCTGGTGATTTATTCCAAATACACTATAAGACTAAAAGTCTGAAGATCATGCTCTTTCATAATTGCACTATTAGAGCTTCCTTATTTGTTACTGATCTTCTAGGGAGAGATATAGTGTTAGGATGGAATTTGATGCAATAGCTGCCTGAGCTAACAATCTTGACTACATGACTCAAGTATCATGGAAACTTTAAGCCATACACGAGACTCACACGAATGTTTTCCATTGAGCCTACAGAGAAGGCAAAACAGTTGTTTAGCTCATCTTTTGCGGAAAATCATGTTGAGTTTTTGCAGAAATGCCCTCATCACTTATGGAAAAATCAGGAGTTCTTTGTGAGATTACCCTTCAAGCAGAATGAGGACATTAATCCTACAAAGGCTAGTCATTCAGGTATAAATCCTAAAAGTGCTCAATTAGCTAGAGAAGAATGTTTCTCTTTAATGCAACATGGATTAATAGAGCAGTCGAACTCACAATGGGCATGTGAAGCGTTCTATGTCAATAAATGCTCAGAACAACTCAGAGGCAAAAAGAGGTTAGTTATCAACTACCAGCCTCTAAATCACTTCCTACAGGATGACAAGTTTCCTCTGCCAAACAGAACTGCCTTATTCGCTTCACTTGCAAAGGCAAAAATATTCTCTAAGTTTGATCTAAAAAGTGGATTTTGGCAACTTGGAATACACCCTGAGGACAGATGGAAAACAAGATTTTGTATCCCAGGAGGACATTACCAATGGACGGTATTACCATTTGGACTTAAGACCGCCCCATCATTATTTCAACAAGCCATGACAAAAATTTTTGGACTCATTCAGGACTCTGCCTTGATATACATTGATGACATATTATTATTCAGTCCTGACAGAACATCACATGAACTTTTGCTAAAACAATTTGCAGAACTTGTGCAAAAGTATGGCATAATGCTTTCTGAAAGGAAAATGAAACTATTTCAGAATAGCATTGAATTCTTGGGAATGACACTTGCAGATGGACAGTACCAACCAGGACCTCACATAGCCCAAGAACTTTTGAAATTCCCGGACTCCAAATTGACCACAAAACAGATCCAACAATTTTTGGGCATTGTTAACTACTTAAGAGATTTTGTGCCTAATATCAGCAGGTATACCAGCCCGCTAGAAGCCCAATTGAAGAAAGGATCTCAGCCATGGACAGAAGCCCAAACAGAAGCAGTAAGGTATCTAAAGGCCCAATTACAGCTGCTTCCTCCTTTGCAGATTCCTTCAGATGGAATAAGGATCTTGCAGACAGATGCTAGTGATCAATTTTGGGCAGCAATCTTGCTTGAGGAAAAAGAGGGAAAACGAAGAATTTGTGCATACAAGTCTGGTAAGTTCAATCAAGCTGAACAGCATTACCATTCAACCATAAAGGAAATTTTGGCAGTAAAATATGGGATAAAGAAATTTGAATTCCATTTGGTTGAACATCATTTTATTGTGGAGAGCGATATGTCTTCTTTCACATCTATGCTGACAATTAGACAGAAGAAGATCCCAAACTCTCAGCTACTCAGACTATCAGAATGGTTTTTCCCAGTATTCTTTTACAGTAAGGCATATCAAAGGTAAAAACAACGTTGTGGCAAATTTCTTATCTAGACCTTTTGATATTGCTCATCTTACCCTGCAAGAGAGCCCAGTTTTGCAAGCAATGATTTCCACATATGTGCCAAAGCAAAGAGAAATGCCCAGGATTCTTCATCCAGAGATTACGAGCTATGACAACCAAGAACATGTTGAGACAGTTCTAGCTCACTCCGTTCAAATGACACAAAAATATTTGGAGAGAATCTTCAGCAAGTATGGCCAGATGATGTTTCCAGAACAAGGCTTGCATCCAACCTTTCCGTTCCTAAAGGCCATACCCATCAATCCTATGCAGATATTTCCTGAAGAACTAAAATGGTTCTTCTGGTATTTGTTGCACAGCTATACTATGGCACTCGAGTTCCCTACCGAGGAACTTCTCAGATACTTTGACCAGTTAGGAGACTTGCATAATTGTACTCCGTACCGAAGACCTCATGCTCATTTAGCAGAAGTACTCTCATGGTTCGCCCCACTGAACCAATGGCGAACATGGATGGAGCTACACCAGGACAAATACTTCAAGTTCGGAGGACTAACCCCATATTCAGTTTATTTGTTTCGCAGGCACTGGCACTTTGACCCTGGACTACAAGCGATGGTGGCCATCAACAACTCGGAAGAATTTTCTAGTCTCCCATTTTCCCTAGCACATGACGACTACACGACCTTCTCGGACAGGGAAATGGCAATCACAGATAAGGAATTTCTAAAGATGAAGCTTTGCACAGAGAATGGAGTTCCATATCCACATCCAGATGAGGTACTCCAAGCCCAGATTCAGAACACAGATCCAAACCATGTCTACAGGCTTATGTGTGCACTTCACCAGTACAATCAACATGGACTACATTGGCACGAAATAGCCCAAAACTTTTTGACAAAAGTGGACTTAGGCCTAGGATCACCAAGCACAAGCCCAGGCCCAGGATCGTCACAAGCAGAATCATCCTCCACTCACAAAAGGAATGATAATTCCCGCAGGACCCACGAGGAAAAAGACCAAAGCACTAGCCGCCCATGTGAAGATAAGATTTTCAAGATAAGGTCGGCAAGCCAAGACAAACAACTTTTTGACAGAGTTGGCAAGACAAGCCAAAAGACTTTTTGACAAATGTGCCACAAGATTCCTTGAAGATAAGGCCGGCACAAGATGACATATTACCTTTAGTCATTTTCATCTTTTTGACTAAGAATAGTTTAAGGCCTCGTGGCTTAACCACAGCCAAGCTACTTTGGCTTAGCTTGTATTATAAATAGCCACTCCCATCTATGGAGTTGGGCAGAGAGCGAAATATAAGAGACTTAGTGTTTACTCATCCATGGCTTTCTAAGCTTCTCAAAGGTGTTATCCAGGGTGGTGGTCTCTTAGGAATCAAACTCTCATGAATCCCCTCGCTTTCGATAAACCCAAAAACATTCAGAAAACCCAGAAAACCTTCCAAAAACATTCAAAAAACCCAGAAAACCTAAAAACTTCATGCTTATCTATTTTCACCATTTAGGTGATATTCTTGCATTTTAGGTGATACTCATGCATCTTTGTGTATTCTTCTAAGCCTGTCTGATTATCCTCAGTCATCTTCTTATGTTTTGTTATCCTCAGTCATCCTCTTATGTCTTGTTTAATTTTGTTTCTTATCTGTCTTATGCTCCTTAGTCATCTCATACTGAAAGAGTTCTAAGCGTTTCTCTTTTCTACTTCCTATCCTCAAGTAATAGCTTTGTTATAAAGTCTACTCTTTGGTTAAAGACGTTTGCCGCAGGAGTCTATCTTCTAAGCTAAGTAACATCCGAGTGACCGTAAATCTACCGCAATCGCCCTTGAGGACCACTTGCCGCTTAAGCTAGGAGAGCTGCCAGGCACCGGTCGTGGCTTGACAGTGGGAAAGGATGAGACCTCCACTTAGAAGAAGATGCCTCTGCAGACCTCATTTTCCAAATTGTGGGAGACTCTATAGCCATTTTATTACTCGTCTTAGTAACAGGGAAAGAGAACAACCTCCTTGGAGATGTCCAACCCACCTTAAGCGAATCCAATTCTACATCCGGTGGATAGATGACTACATAAAGCGTAAGACTATTAAGTGTGTGCTTAAGAGGGTCCAGGCTCATCTTGCCTATGATAGTTCAGACGACCCAGATAAAAATTGGTACATTTACCCTTATGATGAACCTCGCATGCGATGCCTGAACAAATTGAAATACCATGTCCAGTATCGTAGGTTCCTTATGTGGTACCAGAAAAATTATCTTTTTTGGAACTCTGCATAAAGTTCCAGTTGTATCTTCCGCTGTATTCCCCAACTCTTTATTTATAAGATTTCTGAAAAGCTTGCATTATATAGCAAGTGCATCATTGAACATGTCTTCAAGTTTTTCCAGTTTGCACATCCATTGTCTTTTCAATCCTGGTCCATTCTACCGACCTTGTACATCTTTCGAGTTGTACCGTTCTGGTGGTCGAAGCTTCTATCTGTTTTACAACTCTTTGTCTAAGTGTTTGCCTTATGTACTCCATTATCCATCTCATTGTTTATTCGTCCATACAGTCTCTTGAGTTGTTTAGTGATAGTCGTATCCCTCTAACACTTTTTCTATTAAAAAAAAAAACCCAAAAATGAAAACATGAAAACTTTTCATTTTGAAAGAGACGAGAAGAATTGAAAACTTAGGATGAGTTGGAAATTTTCATCAACCAAAGCTTTCATTGGTTTTGCTTTTCTTTTCGTCATATGAAGAGGCCTTCCTGGTTCTAGTCTGTCAGTGCATTTGGTGGAGTCATCCTGTCTGTTTCTTGTTTCCCTGTTAGAAGGGTCTTCAAGTGGACGTGTTTGCGTTCCTCGTCGGTTGGTCGTGTGCGCCGAGTTTCGAAGAGTAGAGTAGAAGTGAATTTTGATATGCCCTCACGGAAGCCACCCTTGTGTGATTCTTGTTGTTTCCTTTTTCACTTTTGGATGCAGGTTGGATGTCTACATATACCATTATCTCATTAAGAGGAAAGTTCACGTGACTGCACGAGCATTTACCGGCTTCTTTATCGAGCTTCTGTATTTTTACCGGCTTAAGCTGATGACTGCATTAATTAGCATGCAGAAAAAGTAATTAGCCTTAGCTGACAACTAGGAAATGGAGAATGTTCTAGTCGTGCAGTAGTTTCCGGGCAAAGTTAATTGAAAAGTTATGTATGTTGACTTTCCGAGTGATCTTAAAATTGGAAATCATGAATGAGCTGCTTCTTGTGTTTTCCTAGTTACAAGATCAGCACACTTTCAGGTTTCCTCCATAGAAGCAGCACCAATTGCAGGCGACACATCTTTCCGATGTGCTTCACTTGCCACATCAACGTGAGCTGCAAGCTAGACAAGCAAGGGAGCTGAAAGGCCATGAGATGGATGAAGAAAGAGTGAGGATACTTATGAATAGGCATGCTCTAGTTCAAGAGGATCCACGACTTAATGGAATGGTGTCTGCTCGCGATGCAAACTCATTGCGAAAGTTTCACACCTCCCATCTTCATCAGGAAATCCTTTCTTTCTTTAGCTTTTGGCTTTTTGTTCTTTTTTCTTTATTCATAGACAAAAAGATTTTAGATTCCTCGGTTCATTTGTCGACAGCTTTGTTTCTGTGGCAGCAAAAACAGCACTTGCAACAATCCTTTCTGAACCAATATGCGGAGAATGCTGATTGCATCCAACATATTAGAGTGTTCTCTTCTGGCGGCGGTGTCCATGCCGACCATTGCTTGTCAAATGACCTTGTTGGATTTATTACCGAGAAGTCGGATCATTCTCGGGTAATCTTAACTTTGCATTTATACTCGTCTTTTATCCATCGCTATGATTCAACAGGCTCAAACTTTTTTTGGTTTTTTTGTTTTTTTTTTCTGTTGTTTTTCCTTCTGTTTCTAGGCATAATTTGTACTATCCATTCACTTGGAGATTTGTACAGAAAGTTCCCTCAAGGACGGATTTTGGAGGCTTTTGGGGACCATGAAAAAAAAACAGGGGATTTGTTGTGAAAAAACCCAACATTTCCTGTAAATTGTTATCCTTAAAACAATTCTTTGTAGGACATAGTTCTTGTCTAAAAAAAGAACCTTTTTTTATACTGTTTGGTTCCTTCCTCTGATACCAAATGGAGCCTTTTTTGGGGAGGAGGGGGGGTTTGACTTAGGTTGTCAGTGAGGTGCTCTACTCCAATGCCTTTAATATGCAACTTATTGGCCAACTTATGACTTATCCATCAAATGGGACCATGCTCTTGAAGAAAAAGGAGGATGAGATAGGCCAATTCTGTTCCATGCCTCTACTTCATTTGAGTTGGGGCTCAGCCGGCAAATCTGTAACTTTAGGACAAAATGAAGGCCTAGGATTTGGGATGAACTGGCACTTGACATGTGATGAGGTCATGCCCCCCTTTTACTCCAATTTGGACAGATCCCAACTCCCCAGAATTAGAAGCTTCCATGACCACACCAAACTCAATCCCCCCCACCCAAAAATAAAAAAAAAACAAGTATGCATTGTTTTTGGGTCAATTACCCTTTTTGCCACATGGATTTCCCCTCTACATCTCACCCCCACAACAATCGGGTGGGAATTGAGAAGGAATCGAAAGATTTAGAGGGCCAAACTGACATTTTCGGACAAAGCAGATGAGAGTCTGTAAATTAGATTTTTTTGTCCGGACAGCAGCCCCATAACAGGCCCCACCCCCAAGTCCTGATGCACATCAATACCTGATATTTTCTCAGTGGAACCCCAACAGCTACGTGGTTTCAGCTAGTCACAATAAATCCATACTGGACCTGAATTGGGCCGAGGTAGAGCCAATTGGGCCTGATCAGGCCCATTTTGATTGATTTTAGAGACATTATTCTTTCAGAGCGAGCATGTTGTAGGAACAAAGAAGAGTAACCAGGTGAGGCATAGACCTTTGTTAATGTTGTCGACAGGAAGCTGGTGCTGACTCGACTCGCAATGTGTCGGAGAAGAAAGATACTTGATGTCCGCCTGAATCGGCCAGTCAGCCGCAGCCGTTTCGACCCGATAGCATGAATGAAGAGACTTGGACTAAGGACGCCCAACGAGCCAGGGAATTTGACGGGATAACGAAGGAACACAAAAAAAGGCTCGCATCTTCTTCTCCATCATCCACTACGAACAACTTTCAATCCCCATTCTAAAAAGAAACGACACGACCCTCCAACACTAACGTCCCACGCCTCATTTCTCGAATTACGAAGGAACGAACGAACCCGATCATAACCGTCGTATCGGATCAACTAATATGTTTCCCGTTTCCTCAACGTGGAGTTCGGCGTGTGAGGATGTGGCGGAGTGTTGTCGTAGCCCCGCAGAAGCCTCCAAGGATTCCCATCTCGCTATCTGCTTCTATGCTGCTGCATTCGGCGTGGCACTTTCCTCCTCGAGCTTTTTCTGGCATGTGAGGACCAGCTCTTCGTCCATATCTGACAAGACCTTCTTTAGGTTTCGCGAGAGGTTGAGTATGGATTGATTCCAGTGGGTCCGGCAATTTTTCTCCAGAACTGGGAAGATTCGAGGCACGATCGCTTGCTTGTTCTGGACGATGAGGTTTAGGACGTGCTCGTTGTTCCATAACAGGTGTGCCCGTTCCGCAACCTGCATGCAAATAATGAGATTAACTTACAGATGTGTCGAACTATCCGTTTTCTTGACATCCAAAAGGATGGACGATTCCATGGAGGAACGCACCTGGTAATGTAAGCTATTAAGGCAGCATCCAATTCGATAGAAGAGCGGGGTCATGACTTTTTGGAACTCTGCCAGGCTCGTCATTTCCAGAACTTCTTCCAACTCACTCAAGAACATCAACTCCTTCTGGCTATTCGTTATTGGCCAATACTTCAGCAGACCCCTAATCACTGGGCTCGCCAACTTCGGATCCTTATCTATGAACTGCACGATGCAGTAGGTCAGCTGTTGATGGTAAATTCCGATCGGTTTAGGCTTGTGGAGAGGAATCAGAGCCCGGATCAAGAAGATCTTGTGTTCTTCCTTCAATGGCAAGGCGAACCCACTGATTATGCTCCCAAATATCTCCAACAATTCGGAAACGCCGTTGTGTCGCTCGGTTTCAAAAATAAACCGAAGGATTATGTTACTGACGGTCTTACGTATAAAGGGTCTGTGTACCATGAACTTCCCGTAGACCCGATGAAGAATTGTCTTCAGGCAGTCTCGTTCCCTCGGATCGTCGGAATCAAAGAGATCGAGAAGCTTCACTATGAAAGAGTGATCTACATATTTCTTAGCCACCTTCGTGTCCACCTGGTTGCTACCGATAAAGCGGAGGAGCAAGTCGTACACTATTTGCAGGTGTGACCATGCAGGGTCGAATACTGGTTCGTCATCGTCCGCCTCCCCTCCCAATGAATTGGATTGATACTTGGGAGGAAAAAGCCGAAACAGGTTTGCTGCACACATTTTGCACATTGCAGCAATGGAAGCCTCACCGAACTTCATCGATCCACAGGAAACAAATTCAACGAGCTCGACCAGCATGTCATGCTTACAGTTTATCTCTGTGTAGTTCTTGTCAGGATCAGCAAAATCGTAAACCTCGCAACAGAGGCTCAGCTTGCTGATAAACAAGTTCTGCTTCTGTGAGTTTGAGGCATCCTTGAAGGACATGAATGGCTCAACGGCCTCTGCACCGGTTGTAAGACTGGCAGGGAAAACTGCAGATGAAACCCGCTTCACCACATTAAACCTGTTGGAGAAAGTGCTCCCACCTATCGTACACTGGAATTCATTCGAATTCTCACTCAATTCAAATGATTCTGCTGTGGCATTATCAATTGTCTCGCCCTTTTGGGATTTCCTAGGAATCTTGTTCAGGATTTGCTTTAGCATTGTTTCAAAGCAAACACCTACAGCAACATCAACAACTGAATCTACAAGAAAGAAGCAACAAGATCGTCACTACCTGCAGAAAAGGAGAGAGAGCAAGCACAGTAGATATTTACAGATGACCGCTGAATCTGGGGAAGCAAAAATACCGCGAAAAAGTAACAAATACACTCAAGGCACAAGTGCACGACAATGAACAAACACCCACCAGATCATCCAAAGTGACTGACACACAACGTACGAGTTAGCAAATGATCAAAGTTGCTACAGACCGCGAAATCTGTTCGCATTGTTTCGCCTCAGCGATGCAAAATTCATCGATCAATCACTACGGTAAAGCAATCCATCCAAAGCTAAGACAGCCAAAACAGAAAACACCAATGTCTTTAAGCCTTCAGACAGCACATAATAAATAAATAAAAAGAAAAGAAAAGAAAAGAAAAACAATGAAACTCGTTGTCTTCCCACCACGAATCCAAAAAACAAACGCAACCTTGTGCTCATACCTACCTCACAGCCTGGACATTAGCAAGGCAGCAACAGCCAGATCCATCCCAGCAAATTACCCACAAGCTCCACCAAACCAAACCTATTGATCCACTACCCAACAAGCTAAACCCAACATCAATGTAACCCAAGTAAAGAAAAACAGCAAAAAGTGAGAGAAAGATCAACACTTTGAAGTACCCAGTAATGATTCGAGCCGGCGGAGCAACTGGGTATGCTCAGAACAAGGTGAAACTAGATAAATGACCCAAGACAGGACCCATATCGGGCGGTTCTCCCTAGTTGATTTTTTGTTTTTTGTTTAGGTTTCTGGAGTTTCGATTACGCTTCCTAAACTCCAACAATGGGGAAATAATTCTGAAAAAAGAGATAAAAGGGAGTGGAGGTGAGGGAGGTAAAGCTAGCTAATAAAAACGTTCCTTTCCTTTTCTTTAAGGACAAAGGGAAAGTAGGGAGAATACTGAGGACGAGAAAGGAAGGAAAGAGCAGAAGGGGTTCGAAGGCAGAGGAGGAGTACCCAACTTTGCATCATTAAGGTCTTTGTTGGATGTCCCCCACATGGATGGGGGAAGAAGGAGAGGAGAGAGTGGTGATGGTGGTGGGCGATGAGATTGGGATTGACATAAGATCGACTGTCTTTGGATCAGTCCCACTTTAAGGTTGATTAAGAATGGGGGTTTGTGTGCAAGGGAGTGAGTGATGATTGCTCATTCTTAAATTTTTCTTTTTTGTGGTGTAAGATTTTTATTATCGTGAATTACAAAGTTCATGACTTTCTATGGATACGACGTAATGTAATCCCAGTTTTAAAAAAAAAATAATAGAAGCTTTTACATCAAAGATATATCCAACTTGAAGCTCCTAAATTGGCCAAAATATAATATTTAAAAAAAAAACAATTCTTGTCAATCTAATGCGAGGAGGATTGATTGCGGCATTTACAAGTATTTTGAAATTTTAAAAATATTATTTCGAAATCGAAATTTATAATTTTAATTATATATAAATATATTTTTTTTTCAACTTTCTTAAGTAACTTTCTAAAAGTTTACTTTCATGAGTTTGATTTTTTTTTTAAAGTCAAATTTATAAAATTTAATTTGAAGACATTATTAAAAATTTTTAAAGTATTTAACCTATTATAAAACGTTTTGATTGTTCTGAAGTGTGTTGTTGTGACTTCAGTTGGAAATGGTCGTACCGTGGCTGTGAAAATTGGGTGAAAAGGCGAAAGAGTTTTGTACGGAAATACGGTTAGTTTTTAAAAAAATTTATGAAATACGGTCCCAGTTTCGTAAAATACGGTTTTACCGTCGAAGGGGCGCGTTTTCAAAACGCGCCATTCAGATTACAAAGAGAGCGCGGTTTCAAAACGCGCCCTCCTTGTGCCAAAGTAAGGGGTGGGTTTTATGGTGATGCATGAGGGCGCGGTCTCAAAACGCGCCCTCATGTAGGGGCGGGTTTTCAAAACCCGCCCCTTGTGTGAATTATCTTAAGTGTTGAAGGGGCGGGTTTCAAAACCCGAAAACCCGCCCCCTGTCCGGCAATACAACAATCCTATGAATTATATTAGAAACCCCGTTTCAACAAACACAAATAACCAAACTAACTTCGAAACAATCCATACATAACATCCAAAGTCAAGCTAACTTCGAAAAAATCCAACATCCAACATCCAACATCCAATAACCAAGCCAACGTCCATACATAACGTCCAACATCCAACGTACAAAGTCTAATGTCCAAAGTCCATATCAATAAGTCCCCTACGCCTTGTCGATTTCCTCCTAACATAAGACCTGACGACGGGATCTTCTGGAACTTAAGGCTGCTCCGATGAAACATCCGGGTACAGTTGCGTAATTTGAGAAGTTCCTTCTCCTTATTGCGAATGGTCATACCTGAAGAAGTTATATTAGTTAAGTTACGAAAGTTTAAATCAATCGAAAATCGAAGGACTTTCCCAAATTCTCTTGGCCCTTTAATCGGAGCTCCCGGTGTAGAACTGGACCCAACCTCGAAGTAAGGTGTGCCGTAATCGGCATCAATATGAGAAACTTGCGAGATGAGCATGCCTTCTTGCACTTCATGGCCCTCCTCGTCAAATGCGGGGTCCTCGTATGTCCGTGGCACCTCCTCATCTTCATGCTCCTCTTCCGCATGGTCCATATGATGAGGTTGATCTTCCTCCATATGCGGGATGAACTCGTATGCAGGTTGATCTTCCAACATGCCGGTACGACCATATAATCTTACCGGTGCATACTCTCGCATCATTTGCATGGACTCCTCGGCAAGTGAAACGAGTTCCGGCTGGTCAGACCGAAGCTTTATCTTTCGAAAATTCTTCATCTACATCAGAAATATATGTTAAAGTTGAAAAATGGATGAGAAAATGTTATGGGATACTCATACTCATAAACGACTTACCATTGTGCCTAGCATGGAGCCGGTGTGCGATATGTATTGCCTGATATGCTTGGCATACCATTTCGAGTATCTAATGGGAGACTCCCAAAGCAGCGGCACGACCTTGTTCATCCGATCTTCCCACTGCTCCACAAACACTAGATGGACCTCTCTCTAGTTGTTCATCGTCTTGCCGCATAAATCTATCCGATTGAGTGCCTTGCTAGTGTCACAATCTTCCGGCACTAGCTGATGATCACCAAACTGACGAATCACTTTATCCGGGTAATGCCACTCCACGATGTAGAAGCAAATGAGAGGAAGTTTTGCATGCCAAAAAGCCTCTCCAGATCGGCAATAATCTGGAAGCATGGCTATCAACTTATCCGGGTAAGGATGCCAAATAATCTGCATATATCAATGTGAATGTGTGAGGAGAGTTAGATATAAACAAATGAATTTGTTAGTTATAAAATTTTACCTGATCCATGCTTTGCCTATCGAATGCCTCTCTCTACGAGGAAAGTACATGGGTATCGACCGTGCGTACATCCTTCGCAACAGCCCAGCGATGGCTCAAAGGCATATCCTCTACAAATGGGGTACGATGTCTCAGAGGTGCTAAATGTGGGAATCTATCCCATGCCTAAATCTGTAGCAGTATCAAGGGACCCTCTATCTGAGATGCCTTGTGGTGAGCCGCCTTACACAAATTCCTATAAAGCCACGCAAGGCATGTACTACCCCAACTGTACTGTCCAGCCCTCTCAAAGTCAGCTAACAGAGGCAACCAGAATAAGTGTACTAAACTGTCTGACTTCGTAGTGAATATCATCCCGCCAATCAGCTACAAAATATATGCCCTGGTATGCATCTGTACTAACTCCTCAGGGGCATCTATATGGATCTCACCAAAATTAACAGCCAGCCAGCTCAGTCTAATACGACCAGACCTAATGTTGTCACTCCTAGATATCCGGCCCAATAACTCTAGACACACCGCCTCATTAGATACGGATGTATCTGCTATCACTGCAGCACCATCTACGGGCAAATCTAGCTGAATTGCCACATCCTGAAGGGTGATAGCATCTCACCGTGTAACATATGGAAGGTGTGCGTCTCCGGCCTCTAGCGTTCCGTCAATGCTGTGATGAGGGCCTAGTCCAATGATATGAACGGAAGCTTAGCCACTCCATAGAATCCTGCTTGACGGAGATAAACGTCTATCCTGGGATCGGTGGCACCTCCCTTAAGTGATTTCTCTACTCGACGGCAAGTTAGAACGTTATTCTGTAAATAAAACACGAATTAGTAAATAAGGTACGAATACAGAACCGATATATTGTAAAAAAGGTACGAATACACGAATTGATATACCACACTATAACCGGCTTCCCATAGAGCCGTCGACCAATGCTTTCCTTGAGCATCAAGAACACTTGTGTTTCTTGGTCCTGGACGCATTTTCCTGTGAGACAATAGAACAACGGTTAAAAACAAACACAACTTAAGCATAAAATCAAAAAGAATATATAATTAAAACATTGAATAAACACTTACAAAGACTCCTATTAGGACAACTACGTCGGTTATGACATTCATTTCTACATAACCCACAACTAGTTTTTCGAGATTTCTCCTTGATATCCATTTCATTACGTATACGGGATGAACGGGGACGCCCTTTTGGTCTCACTCTTGTAAGATCGGGATTGACTCTCAGGAAAAGATATTCCGGTCAATCATCTTTGCAATTAAAAGAATGCCATTTGGAAGCATATACGGCCTTTTGACACTCGAATGAGTAGAAATGACTAATCACAGTGGTATGATCAACATGCATGTGTGCATAACATACCAAAGCATGTGAACAATGAATGCGATAGATTTGCCACTTCTTGCAGCTGCATTTCCGCGCTTGAAGAAATACATACTTGAGTCGATGTTTTCCTCTAGTTTTTACGTCAAATCTACCCTTCTGTAGATCGAGAAGCACTACTTCGTACTGTTTGGCCTTCTCGATACATTTGAACAACCGATTTGTACAAACACTTGTAAAACTTTCGCCAATTCTCAACGCAAAGTCCGCATCATCCCGTCTGGTAATCCAGTATGACACGCAGTTATACCATATTTTCCGAACAAGAGTCGAAACAGGAAGATTTCTGGCACCTCTTATAACGGCGTTATAACTCTCGCTCAAATTCGTAGTCATAAGACCATATCTATAAAAGCCATCCCGACTCAAACACCACTGCTCTTCATTCATCTCGGCGAAAAACTCTCCAGCTTCTGGCATTGATCCAAACAAGCTTCTCATAATGTTTTTGTACTTCACAGTCATCGATTTCCTCGCTGCGGCAATCAACTTCCTTTTACAAGCAATATTTTTATATCTAGTATTGAAATTGCTTGCCACATGTCTAAGACAGAACTGCCAATATGCAAATGGCGGGTTTCAACCCACCTGCGGATCATTCACAGCCGCCTGAATGCCAGCATGTCTATCGGAAATCAAGCATACTCCGCCCGTCCTATAACCAACGACATATCCCTTAAGACATCTCAAGAACCAACTCCAAGAATCATAGCTTTCCTCATCAATCAGTGCAAATGCAAGCGGCACAATATGGTTATCCCCGTCTATAGCACAAGCAATTAAGAGTTTATGCCTATATTTAACATATAGAAATGTGCCATCTATACTCACAACTGGCCGACAATGAGTAAATGCTTAAATACACTGTCCAAACGCCCAAAAAAGTCTCTGAAACCGTAATACTTCCACATCGCCAAGATTATAAGTTGCACCCTAATCAACAATTGTTCCGGGGTTGGCAATTCTAATTACATTCATAACATGCGACAACTCATTATAAGATTCATCTCATTCGCCGTATTCAACTGCAATTGCCTTCCTCTGTGCATCCCATACTCGTCTCCGAGTTACTTCGTACCCAAATCTCTCCTTTATTATATTCCGTAGGAACGAACTTTCACTTCAGGAGATTCTCTAACAAAAGTACGGAAGTAGGGAACTATAAAGTTACAGTCAAGTCGATCATGATCTTGGGAAAGCACTGCATTTAAACATGTATGTACCTCACCAACGATGGTTATTTCAAACTCATCATCACAAGCACGTTGAATCGCGCGTAATATCCACTTTCAACCAGAACCTACCTCAGAACAAAACACAGACCACGTCGTCTTATCTGACTCCATAATTTCGTAGTTATAATGGTTCGTGATATGGAACAAATTCACCGTACGAATGAGATGGTTCTTATGCTTGAAATGCATCCCTTTACGAAATTCAACCACAGCGACTGGATCGTCCGTCATCTTAACTTCCTCATCCTCCTCGAAAATCACCTTCCCAGTATCGCCACTGTCTAGATAGAATGGTAGAGGTTTCTCCAACCGTTTCTTCCTAGAAGGACTAACCTCATTAACCCTCACATTGTTATCCTCGTTCCCTAAATCAACACTGTTAAACATTTCATCATCAGTATTGGCGTCCCCATCGAAATTCACTATTGAATCAACGATATGATTCTCATATCGCCGATAAATAGTTATCGTTTAGAACCCCTTCATCGCCCATATCACGTTCTAAATCTTCAAACGGATCACCCTCTTCATAATCGTCTTCGTAATCATTACCACCATCATCCTCATTATCACCATCCTCCTCATTCCCCACATTACCACCATATCCGCTACACCCTTCATCCACCGGTACCAATCGACGAAAATTTCTACTAACTTTGAAATTTTTCATTCTCTCTTGCACGACATTTAACCCCTCATCCACATTCACTTCTATGGCTTGCATGTTACTACCGTGCTTACTTCTTGAATTTGTCGGCCTCCCTTCATTGCTAGAATTACCAGATACAGATATCACATATACTTCTTGAATGTGGTCACCATTTGACATCACAAACTCACACAACAACCTAACATCTTCATCATCACCAATCGGTACTAGCACAAAATTTATGCCAGAAGGACCATACGAAGGAACGGGATATCTATGACATATTTCCAGCCTACTTCCTTCGTTTAATCTCATTGCATTAGCAATTACCCGTTCAAATTGCACATAGTCCACATCAGCGGGTACCTTTATACGTTTCACTTGACCCCTATTATAACCTACTCCTTGACTACCATGAATAACTTTCCCGTGACCAAACAATAACAAATGAACTTGCACCATTGAAACGTAAGGGAAAACTTACATGAATTAGTTAGCTCTTCGAACTTAATAATACCTACAACAATTCAAACAACATATAATTAATCATCAAAATTATAATACCAAACAACAATTCAATCTTATAAAATTCTATCCGAAATAATCAATCAATTTCTATCATAAATAATCAATCAATTTCTATCCTAAATTGATAGTTACGGATGGTAATCGGTAAATAATCAATAAATTTCTATCCTAAATAATTAAACTTACGAATAGTAATCGAATGTCGGACGGGCGAAGATCGGAGGTCGGAGGTCGGACGGGTGGACGGAGGACGGGGGACGAGGCGAACGGAGGTCGGAGGTGGGGAGGACGGAGGCGTAGGAGGTGGGGAGTCGTCGGACGGGGCGTCGGAGGTCGCTGCATTGGTCGTCGGGGGTCGGGTGTTGGAGGAATGGAGGATCGGAGGTCGGAGGTTTAGAGATTTAGGGTTTGTTCGTCGATTTGGGGAGGAAGGCCGGTTTATGTCAAACCCGCCCCTTCTACACTTAAACATATTCCCCCATTCCCCTCTCGTGTTTGGGCCTCCCGTGTTTGGGCGTGGGACGGGGAATGTACAAGGGGCGGGTGCATGAGGGCGCGTTTTGAGACCGCGCCCTCACGCATCATCGTTCAAAACCTGCCCCTTACTTTGGCACACGGAGCGCGCGTTTTGAAACCGCACCCTCTTTGTAATCTGAAACGCGCCCCTTCGACGGTAAAATCGTATTTTACGAAATTAAAACCGTATTTCGTAAATTCTTTTTAAAACTAACCGCATTCCCGTATAAAACTAAAAAAGCCAAAGCAAACTCAAGTGCATTTGGGGTCGGACAGATTATGGAGACACGACCCATTGATGTGCAATCAAATCACACACGTTCGTGACTTCGATGTTTTTCTTTTTTTTTTTAATGTTAGATATCATGGGTGAACGTGAAAGGAAATAGTGAAGAGAGTTGCGAGTGTAAAAGGAAACATTATGATAATGATGATGATAGATGGGAGTGGGGTCCAAGTTTGTACTACTACTACTTTATTGGTTGGTATACAGTTTTTAAAATAAACCAAAAGGGTGTGTGTTGATTCAATTATTATTATTATTATTATTATTATTATTATTATACCTTTCCAATTTTGGTGAGCATCCTATGTTTGGATCCCTGGATTATTAATATCATTCGTCGTTTACAATTGAGTTATGATTGTGTGGGATAAATTAATAATTTTTTATTTTTTAAAAAAATGTTTATATCTATCCGAGGTTTGATTTTGGAGGGAGGGGGGGAGTTAGGTGTCAACCTTGAATGTAGATAGACAGACTAGGGGAATTTTACATTATCTCCTCCTTCTTCTTCTTCTTCTTCCTTTGAAGTTTGGTTATGGGGGTGGGGGTTGGGTCAATTCATTTTGTGTGGGAACATGTTTTTCTTTTGGATGGCTAAGTGTCGATTTCATGTAACTTAACTAAATTCCATAATTATAGACAACTATATATATATATATATCAGAATGATTTTCCGTTGGTCTATCCTTTTACTTTATTTGTAGGATAAACAATCATTTCGGGTGTACTTAGGGGGTAAAAATATATTTATTAGAAGTAGTTTTATAATTTTATATTAAATTAAAAAAACACAACTTACGAAACGTTGAATTACTAAATACGTTAACAAGATCTTTTCGATATTCATACTAGATCGACACACATAGATTTTTAAGTTTCTCGAATCATTAACATATTATGAATCGTACATGTTTTGTCGATCAACTTGTTCAGACAGGACACGAGACTGAATCTCGTTTCTTCCCGTACATTAATCATTAATTAAGGTGGGCAGGCATGTGTCTTGGACATACACATTGTTCAGCTAGTAAGACATCTATTTTTCTTTTTCAAAGTTATCATAGTATTACTTCAAATATCACATGATTAGACGTGTTTCATTGAATATCTTTTCAAATTTATTATTGTTATTCCTATTCACCTAGCCCATAAATTTTAAGAACGATAATGAAATGCAAGGAGGATGTGAAATCCTATTTTACATTGGTGTTCGTTTATGAATGAGAAGAATAAGTATATTTAACCAACCACAGACGATATATACTGACGTCGTCGGCCGCTAATACCTAATCGGAAGTCGATGGTCCACACCACGACTCTCATGTGGATGCATCCCCAGCAGTGCGAGACTTGGGCCTCCACTCGGTCCTTCCTTTCACAATCTCGGCACATGTTTCGAGCCGGAGCAGATGCCTGCACTCGACTTCCCCAGAACCGTTGAGAGTGCAGTTGAGGTTGCCGGAAACAGCGGTCAGGGACTGGAGGACGCTGTCCCTGCCGCATTCCCTCCTGTACTCAAGTGTCAGGGCCGAGAGCTCGTGGCTCTCCAAGATTGCTGGTGGTGCACTCTGTAGGGACGAGAAAGGAAATATCACAGCTATGTGAACGGTTTTCATACTGATGAGAATTAAAGGGAATGCCGGATCCAAGTCTTCTATTAGTTCGATAAGTGGATCTGCAGTCGGCATTGAACGAGCAAATAAGAGAGATGGAAGAAGACGAGAATTTACCTCAAGAATCCAGCCGATGTACTTCACATTGTTAACATGCTGATTGACATCCAAATCATTCCATCGAGGCTGAAAGACAAGTAACTCAGAAGTTAGGACTACTAACGTCATGATAAATAACGGTGAAGCATGCTGTTTGCAGGAAAAGGCCAGGAACATACAGTTAAACCAGTTCGCATTATGTCAGCAGTGTTTTCATCCAGTTTTGGCGATTTCTGATTGTCATCTTCAACCACAGGGTCAGAGTTCACAAAATAGGGCTCTATTTCTCCTCTAACCTCCTCTGGCATTTTGGACAATCTCCTGGTCTTTTTATTCATCATGACCCACAAACTGAAATTCAAACATGTTATTGTTCATCATTTAAGCCCATAAAGAGCTGTTAAGAGGATTTTAGAATAGCATAATCCCACAAGAATATAAAGAGACCCGATTTTCATGCGAGGTACATGAAAATGGTCAGGTCAACAAAGGAAGTCTTACCTAGAAGCTCTAGTCAAAACTTCTCCAGTCATGCAATCTCGGACAAGCCAATCCCGACGCATACCATTTTTCCCAGATGAGGATACCCAGGTGTCCACCTGCACTGTATCTCCCCTGCAATTCATGTTCACCATCAAGTGAGTTATTATGGCACAATATTATTTTGCAATGTACATTTGGCAAAACAAATCTACAAGAGACATCTGTGAAGATCACAATACCATCGAAACTATAGTGATTAGGATGATCTAGAGAACAAAAGTGGAACTGGTTAACTATCAGCATATCGTGTCAATGTCATATAGTCATTGGTAAAATAAATCACATGATAAAGTACATTTTGCAGAACTACAACCCACTTGCCTGAATCAAGCATCAGATGTTCTAACTCCAAACCAAGGGTAGAATCATTAGGACAACAAAAGCAGGCCAACAAACCGAAGTACAAAACCTATATATGCGCCGAGCAAGGTATGTCCTGTATCCCAAGAAAATGGAGGAATTATGGTTTACCATGAAGGGTATCGATCTACCCGAAGCTGCATCTTTGTAACAACCCAGATGAGATCCCTCTTGCGCATCTCAGGGGTTGAACCAAAACCATCATCAAGAAGTCCAGCGCTCTTAACATGGTTGAGAGCTGTTTCCTGGAATTTATGTTCAAGCAGTGTCGATTAAGAAACAATAACTTGGGAAACAGTCGCAACACGAGTATCATTTTCCTAGCCTCAATATCACTACCTGTAAATGATTCATTATAGTTTCTATAGACGCCGTACGATCTGCCCCTATTTCATAAGACCTAATCGAGAAATTCTGTCGGAATACAAGGCCATCGTGAACGATCCTCCCAAAACTGAATGGGTCAACGAGCATATCCGACCGTTTGGGTTTCCAATCGAGTACAGTCCACTGCTTCTCCGCTGCGAGAAATACAGTCGTGATAGCAGCTAGCAGCATACTCCAATCGGGCAGCTGGTTAATGAAAGTCCTCGGCGGAGGTGACGAGGACTCGTCAATCTTCACAATGGGCTCTGGAGCTGTTGCCAGCCCTACCGATGTGCCGTTCACTTTACCAGGTGCCTGAGCATTCGCCTTGACCCTCAATCCGCCGGAAGCAGGCGGCTTCAGTACTCCCACTTTAGGGACTCCATTACCCGGCGAAGTAACTGGGAAGAAGGCTGAAGTTGCAGCCGTAGCAACCATGGCCGGAATTTGAAGTACCGGAAAAAATCAACGGGCAAGAATGTGGCACAATGCTTTTCCCCCTACAAGAATCAACACAAAAAAACAAGGAAAGCATGAACCTAAATCAACAAGCATAGTTAAAAAGCAGATCCAACTTCAGGCGAAAGAAAAAAAGGACTTCAAATCTGCATACAAAGCAACCCGGAGTCGCATCCAAAAACCCAGAAACAAAACCAAATCAACCGAACATCACATTTGTTTCTCTCATCATCCATCATACATTCCAACGTAGAAGTTCCTTAGAAAATAAAAACAGGAATCCAGAGAACGATCAACACATTCAGGTTCACCACAACCCAACTCATCATTTTCCATGAAAAGGAAATAGGGACCATCACCTTCTTCCGCAACCCGACGAAAATCCAACCAATGACTAGAAAGAAAAGATAAGGTTCAGGCCTTTGAGCAAGAAAAAAGCAACGACTTTCCGATCCTCTTCGCGAGAAGAAAAATGTGGGTCTATCACTGCGAAGAAGAATTGGAATTGGGTTGTCGCCGTAATTAAGAAAAACCGACGGGAAGAACAGAATTTTCGGACATTTGAAGTGAGTTAAAAAGAAAAAATCTCTCTCATGTTCTAGAGGACGCGGAAATTTGACACGTGGCGAAAACCCACCTCATTTCTCCAACGGTTCGTTCAACTCCCCAGGAGACCCACTAATAATACAAATCTCTTCATGTTCTCCCCACTAGTTCTATGAAGTCGACGTTTTTTTTTTTTAAGTAAAATATTATTTGAATGGTTCATTTTGGATCAAAATAATCCCATTGTAATACTTTTGTTTTGTCTGTTTGTTATATTTCGTATAAGAAACATTTTTTTATTAGGTCTGGTAGGTTGGGTTTCCGTAGATGGGATTATAACGTATAAAATAAAAAATTTAATTATAATATTATAAACTTTTTCATTCGTATAACATTATTTATAAACATAACTATAACTCTAACAAGTGGATAATGCACCAATCCCTCTCTCTTTTTTTAGTTTTAATTTAAATGATTCAGCAGCAATGCATGTGCACCGATTACCAACCAGACGAAATGTGCCAACACGATCTGTGCTGTTATACTACGTGGTATGACAACCGATTTATTCTCATTTATCAGGAAAAGCTCCTCCATCTATCTTTTATTTTTTATATTTTTGTGGTGACGACTACTTCGAGTTTTGTTCTAATATGACGTTGGTCCTCAAATTATTTCGTCAAATAACCTACTAAGTTTGGAAATTTCTCAACTAACCTGACGAATTGGGCTTACAAAGACTGACTTCGATTATGAAGGAAGTCGGCCTTTGTAAGGCCGACTTCCACAAGTCAACAAGGAAGTCGGCCTTAGAAATGCCGACTCCCTCCTGATTTTAAAAAAAAAAATTCTTTCAATCATAGTCAGTGGATGACTATGATTAAAAAGAAAAGGAAAGGATGCTGACAAGACAAAATCACGAGGTAAAATCACTAGGAAAAGGAAAGGACGCTGGAGTGTTGTATAAATGAGAAGGGGAGGAAATAATGGCGGTGAGATGAAGATTGTGTGGGGAGAAGAAGGAAAGTAGAAGAAAATGAAGAAGAAGAAGAAGACAAGACACGCGAGGATGAAATTTTTTGGAATGAATTTTTTAAGGAAAAGAAAATTTTTTTTTTTAATTTGAAAGGAGTCGACTTTTGTAAGGCCGACTTCCATGCCCCTCAAGGAAGTCGGCCTTACAAAGACCGACTTTAGTGAAATGTTGTTCTTTTCTTTAAGTGTTCCGAAGTCGGCCTTACAAAGGCCGACTTCATGCTGGTGGGACGAAATGCATGAAATCGGCCTTTGTAAGGCCGACTTCAGTTTCGCTATGAGAAAATCAGCCTTACAAAGGCCACTTCCTTTATGGTCGAAGTCGGCCTTTGTAAGGCCGATTTCGCCAAGTTAGTTGAGGAATTTTCAAACTTAGGAGATTATTTGATGAAATAGTTTTGGGACCAACGTCATATTGGAACAAAACTCCGACTACTTCCCCTAATCGATTCCACTTTTGGGTCGTTTTGTAAACCCATGTGACATGATCTTGAGATAATCCCATTTTGTGGGATTGAAAAAAAAAACACTAAATGAGCGAGTTAAAAAGATTACCTAACAATATTAATAGATTCACGTACTCCTTTAACGGAGATATGAACCAAAATAGTGTTAGGCGAAAAAAAAATTACGAAATAAAATAAATAATTTAAATTTTTCGAATATAATGCTTCGAAGTCGAACTTTACTCCTAAAGAAAGTCAAACTAATAAAATCTGACTTTCAAAAAAAGTTCTAAAGAAGTCATACTTTATAAATACGATTTAAAACACAAAGTGAAGTCGGACTTTAAGGTTTTCTTTGATAGTGAACTTTATCATTCCGAATTACTTCATAATCAAAGTCGGACTTATAAGACATTATTTTCGAAATTCCAAAACTATTCAACACTATTTCACAAATTTTTTCCACACTTTACGTTAAATTGGTACAAAGCCCCTCCTTAATGTGAAAAAAATGAAAAGAAAAATTCGAACCATTCGTCGAGATCCAGATCCAAATGTTCCTTGTGGGGATGGATTGACCAGTCTCAAAAAGAAATGGAGTAGAGTTCATTGGACAAAAAGATTTGAGAAAACAAATCAGAGGTTGTGGACCTTACAAATGGGGGCAAAATGTCATATCATGTCCATACGGTATAGCTATATCCAATCAAATGGGCTAACCCTACAATAATGACTAATAATAATAGCACACTCTGGATAAGAACAGAGATGAGATTAACCAACTAGTATCCAAATCGTGTGCATTACTAAATGGGAACACAGCGAGAAATTGCAGATAATCCTTTCATCATTTCTAAATGTTTTACGCAAAACATGTAACTTTAGGCTATTGACTTTGGGTCAAAGTCATGCAGAGCTGTCCTCCTATCAAAAGTTTCTCAACCACACTTCTTCCCCTTCACCTCTTGCTTGCTCTATTGCTTCTTTTCACAATAAAAGGAAAAACTGACACAAACCCAGAAAAAAAGATGGATGATAAGGCCGGGTCATCGTGACTAGGTCCACAAAACAGTGAATCTATCATAATCTGCTACCAGATATAATTGACGTATCAAAACTTTGTCTGGAAAACACATGCAGCGTACTTTGGCAGGTAATATGAAGAGGACAGCAACGTGTGCTGTAATCATCATGCTCATAAACCTAAACTAAGCTAAACAAAACAAAACCAAACCACAAGTTTGCAATAACGAAGGAACACGACAAGAGTTTACACGATGGAGAGAGATGACTCAAAGTTTCAAGCGAGAATTTCTGTACAGTAAATATATACATCATCAACCCAACCATGAAAAAATGACGAGTACATTTTAAGAAAGATGAGAAACCCTTTTCTACAGTACATACAAAAATGAGTAGTAACCTTTCATTCATTCTCCTCATTACGAGGCAGATTAACCGCACTGTCTACCCCATGAGATAGGAGTAGTGGAAAAACGAAAAGGAAAAACAACCCCCAAGATGAATTTTTATGATAGCAGTGCAAAACTATACACTGTTATATAAGGAGATTGTGTAATACCTGTACACATTTTTTTTTTTTATTTCCTGTCAACTGTAGAAAAAATCCTGCTTCCCGTTTGACTCTGTGCTGGCTGAACTAGTTGGTTTTGATGGAGATGATTGCGGTGGGGCTGTGAGTGCATACGTGAGTCTGGTTGAAGAATGCTCTATCAGACCAGCAACTCCAGCAGCAGCGGATTGAGCATTTGAAGGGAGGAAAAGATCATGCTTCTGATCCTTGTAAGCACCCCAGACCTAACCCGTACGATGCAACAAAGTTAGCCATGCAAACTAGGGGCCCAGAAGATTTCGCCAGGAATCATTTGAAGCAAAGCAACAATGTGGATAAATAAGTACTGATAACACACCTCAGAGGCATTCAATATTTCTCTCACTCGAAGACAATGTGCACCTTCCGTAGCAAATGCATGCAGCACCTGGATGAAACATGTGAAGACCATGACCATCCACAATGTCGTCAAAGTGCACCCAATGTAAGCTTCAAATAATTAGACAAAAGGAGGGCCTGAAAAAGCATCAGGAACAAATTCAATTGAAAAAAAAGTAAGCTGTTTCTCACCTCAATTGCGAGCACCCTGCCTATAGATGCCTCAGATTCATTCCACTTCATTTGTGAGCACAGGCCATTTCTCCCTCCAGCTCGCCAATCAAGAAGCCCAAGAAGAACTTCAACCAGACCAACCCTGGGAAAAAGCAATGCGATTATCTTAACCTGATGGAGCAGTAGAACATGCAATCCCAATATTTTCATGAAAAAGGACAGGCACATCCATGCAAAAGCAAGTATTTCCATGCAAAAGCAAGTATTTCTAATCTGATAAGATACAGATAATATCATGATCACATGCTAAGGACCATCTTCTATTTATGCACCTGATTTAACGGGAGGCATATCTTTATTCGCACCAAACAATAACAAAATGTAAATGTTTTTATCACAACAAGAAACTTCAGAAGTGAAGCGCTCAAGAAGGAAGTAGACCGCAGATAACAATCAATTTCTGAAAAGATATACGAATAACAAAAGGGCTCACTTTAATCCTTGAGCAACAAGGGCATCCCTAGCTCGGTTTCCAGCGCCTACAACACGTTTGAGTGTCTCAAGTGCTAGAATGCTTCCCCCTTGCCATCCTATAGCTTTCATCAATAGGGGAACAACCTGCAAAATAAAGTCCATGGAAATCAAAGGGATAATCAAGAAACTCAATAAATAGATATCATGAGAAGATAACGATATACCAATTTAAACCTAGAAGTTGGTATGACGAGTAAGTCATTCTGAACTAAACTGAATACCTGAGGTGTTCCTACGCTAGTCGCTGCCATGGCTTCAGCACATGTTGTGCTAGCTGCAAGTTGGTGCAGAACTCTCAGACAACTAAGGCGTACACGCTCCTGAGGAGTTTGGGTGGCAGGTATATCCTCAGATTCATATACTCTGTCTGTGGAATTCCCGTTGTTGACACCGGCTGATGACATGGCTTCACGCCTACCCTCAAAAGCCACAGCTGCAACAAGCTTGGGCACGTATCCAAGATATCCAACATGATCAGCCAATGCCGGATGCACCCTCAGTAAGGATACTAAAGCAGCCGATAACAACAGGGGAAGCTCGGGATCAACTGTTTCTGTTTCAAAGTGTGTGGCAGCAATAGATGATAAATATTGATCCAACAGCCCCTCCAAAAATCTCTTTGGATTTCTGAGGGGAAACTTGGGATCTTTCAGGAAGAGCCTGACATAAATTCCACCGACCTGCATAATCCTTGGTTCAGCCAGCATACTGCAGTAATAGTCACCCACATTACCAAAAAAATGACATAAAATGGAGTACCTGAGGTTCATCTTGCATTTCCTGCTGACCAGATGCTTGCTCGGGCACGTCCCAATCAACAACACGACCCTTCATCTGTTCGCGATAAAGCTCGGATGCCATAGTTGCAATTTGGGCAGATAAAGAAGTCGCCATTGCAGGTGTCCACACAAGTTCAGGAGTTTCAGTTGTCTGTTCAAGAGCTGAAACAACAGCTTCGCCAGGTCCATCCCTAATAATCGATACCAGACCATCAGGAAGAAATCTACCCAGTGTAATGGCGACACGAGGACCATGCATCGGTTGTCCAAGAAGCTTGCCCAACAAAGATGCTGCTGCAGCCCTCTGCTGCATTGGAATTTCTTCTGCAAAAGCCTCTTATCAATATTGACATTGCTTTCAAAAACATTACCCAAAAAAATAACTAAATGAGTATACCACCTTGCCGAGGCAAAAGAAGCTCCAGAATATACACCACTCCACCGTGCTTCGCAGCAGCCCAAGCAAGTTCTGGAGTACCTGCAAGAGCATACAGCACATGGAAGACCCCTTCGCGACAACTGGGGGAACCATGGAGCATCTGCAATAAAAGGAGGAGGCTGGATCCATCTGCCACCATCGCCTCCAAGCACGGGGCATATGTTGTCAACAGCGATAGCACGCTTAAGCAAAGCTGGGGTATGTTGCTTTCAGAAACAGCAGGCACTGAAAAACACTCGAAGATTGGTAAAAGCTTTTCTTTTGTGGAAAATATAGAGGCCATGCTGGGGGTGCTTGTCAGTAGATTCTGCATTCATAAAGAAGAATATCAGAGCATCTCAAAATTACGCACAGACCTATGTTCTCCCAGAAGACAGACAAGAACATCACCTTCAGTGAGGTCAAACTAAATTGAAGGTTCTTTATCAAAACATTTTCACCCTTTTCAACGACATGGCCTTCAGCAACAGATGATCCAGCATCGTCCTGCTGCCCATCAACTGATCCATTAATGACATCCTGTTCATCATCCAAAATTTCAGGGGATGGACTCTGATGATCATCATAAGTTGGAGCATCTGCATCATTTGGAGAACCATTGTGGACTAGGGATGATATAAACTCAATCAAAGCATTGCATAATGCTTCAGGTTCGCTGATCTCAAAGTCTGGTTGGTCATTATAAACTCTCAAGTAAACCTGGCCAACATAGAGCTCCTTCGACAAGGCTTCATATGCAAATCCGAGAGATTCCTTCATATCATATGTACCATCTGGACCTTGAGCAGCACGTTGTTGATCCACAAATTTCAACAGTTCAGCTCGAGTTGATGAGTTCCATATGATCTGAGAACAATAAAAGAAAAATCAAATAAACTGCAGAAGATATTAAAAGATAAATAACTTGATGGGGAGAACTGTCACAAATTGCTTTACCTCCGGAGAATTTATTCTAATTAGTAGTTACAAAAACCCGACCCATTTACGATTGCAAAGATAAAAATAGGAGAAGAACAAGGCATTATATTATCTTATAAAGGAGGATAATATTACTACCTCTGGTGACTCTAGATTTGTGTTCAAACGTGATAATAAATCCTTAGGGACATGACCCTTCAACATGCTGGCAAGTTTAGGAGTCAGCAAAGCTGTGAGAGCGTCGGCAGCTTCATTATTATAAGGGGTCGAACCATCATCACTGTACAAACCACTGATCCTGGACAATGCCTGGGCTGCTCGAACGGCATGCAAGTTCTTAGCAATTTGAACACTAGCACCAACACCAGGTGATTCGTTTGGTTCTGACTCTTCCACTGTCGAGTCATACTGTAGCAATAATGGCAAAAGGTACCTACAATACCAGATTGGAGGAAACTATCAGCAATCATTCGGATGGCAATTATGTTGAAATAAGTAAAATAAAAAATCATGAACACAAATTTAATCTTAACCAGCAAAGTCATATCATTAAAATTGTAAAGATAATTTAAATAAGCATTATTCATATTTAACTTAATGATCAGCTGTTTGAGAATTACCGTCATAAAGAGACACAGAAAATGTAAAACTTCACATGGGGACACCATACATGCACATATGGCAAGAAGCTCATCATACAGGGTCTACCAAATAAATAGCTGGAAGACCTCAAATGTCATGACTATGCTAAATCTAAGTATTGCTACATAGGGTTGTACCAAATTGTTAAAGTATAAATCAACATGCACAGATGCAAAATCAGAAAGCTAAAGGTCCTTCTGATAGTAGAAAGGGATGTCTTGGACTTAATTCATTGTGGATTGGTTGCAACAAATCCAAGCCTAAGCATGAAGCCAGCTTGAAATGCTTTTTTTTCAGCTTTGGCCATCCAGTCATTTCAATTCTCAATTCTTTCACGGTAGAACCTGCATATTTTTATCAAAACCCTGTGCTTGTAGGAAACCAGCCAGAGCACTTTCTCCAGTTTTACCTAGTAAGCTCCCACTCCATTGAGATACAACCACCAACATATTTTTGAATTGCAACAGATAGACTTGCAGGGGTTACATTACAACATCACCAGCTTCCATCACTACAAGCATTGAGATATATGGAACAGAAAGGTAGAGGAATTCAACTATCAGATGTAAACATGTTTTTCAATTTTGCAAGCACCACTATGTATATAAGAAACCAGTATCACTCTGCGTCAGCTATTAGATGTGACTTGCACATTACACTACCAAATCACAGAAGCCAAATAACTTTCCTTTCCTTCAAATAAAACTTAACAAACAAACTTGAAGTTATTAGCAAAATAACTCCTCCTGTATTACCCAGAAACAGTGGAAAACATTCAGAAAACACAATTTAAAAGCTACAAATTCATAAGAAGATGACTTACCATAACACACCGGCCTTCAGCAGTGCATCCTGCAATTGAGCAGACACAGAGACACGGGCAATAGTCTGAAGTGCTGCATCAACAGCACCAGGTGCAAGTTCAAGTTCAGTGCAGTGTACAATGTCATCAATTAAACCAGAGAACTCCAGCATTTCGATTCTGGCACTCTCGAACTGACTTAACACAGCAAATGTACGCATCGCATTTGTCACAATAATAGCCGAAGGTTCACTGGCAGGGGTTGTTGGCTGAACGACACACATGCAACGACTTAGAAGATTTGCGAGAAGATGTACTCCACCATCCCTAACAAGCTCTTCACCATTTAATGATGATGATGCACAGCTGGAAAGCAGGAAAAGATAAGATTGTCAGCTTCACCAATTACAAAGCATTCCTATTCACGCTTAAAACTCAAGGAAGAAAAATGTTGAAAATTCATAATGTCCAGATATAGCTCACGTCAGCCAAAGAAGCTCCGAGGCAGCAACTAGGAGAGGAGCATTTTCTGAAGACAGGAAATTGCTGTCATCTTTGTCCACAGTTACCGCATTCAACAACATCGGATAGCCCGCATATTTAAACGGTTCAAGAACATCCCCATAACGTCTATATAGAATGCACTGTCCTCTCAAAATAAGCAATAACCTCCAAGGCTGCGGACCTTGCAAGCCTTGTAATGTGGCCTGCAGTGGTAAAATAGTCTGATATTAAGTATACTTCGAAAACTTGCAAGTGACGTTTATTCTTCTCCTTATATTGGAAAAGAAAACATACATTTTAGCATTCAATATTCAACTCAACAACTAATCAGCGTCAAGAGATTATAAATTTCAAATTTTAAAGAAAGGGGCGACCAAACGAAGAAGTTGCACGTGTGATCAGTTTCTACGGAAACTAGAGCTGATACAAGACCAAATCTGAAGGGGTCTTCAGTTACTCTGCATTTTGAAAATTAAAATTGTCAAAACTTCAAAATCACACCAACCTGCAGACGCTCATAAGCTTTTTGCACAGCAAGAAATTTCTCCCTTCCTTCAGGATTTTTATCAGGGTGGTATTTCATCGCAAGTTTCCTGTATTGTCGCTTGAGCTTCTCCTCATCAATAGTCTCAGTCTGTTTCGACATTCCAGAGAACTCATCAGATGTGTCACTAGAATGCTTCATGGGAGATTCATCATTTGATAGATCTTCCATGGATATCTCAAGAATTTTGCAAGCTTCTTCTTCTGAAAGATCCATAGGTCTTCGGGTCAACTCTTCACGCCACATTACAAGTAATGACTGCAAAAATTCTACATGTTCCACAATTGGCCAATTAGGAAACCTAATTTCATCACACAAATTCCTAAGGTAGTATCGGTGGCACCACATTTCATCTCTCAGCTCTGGATATGTCACGGGGGGCATGGGAGCATAATCATAAAGAGAATGACAATGCTGCGACAGTTTCTGGGGAAAGTCACCAAGATGTTGTAAAACCTGTTCATCAAGATACAAAGGCATCATGATAAATGAAGCTTATGGCGATGTAAGATGAACTTATGCTGAACCTGTAAACCAAGATCAAGTTAACATTCCTTTCAATAATGACCCATTCATTCACCTAGCATACCTGTCGAATAAGATTCTCAGCACGCATTTTATGGGTCCATATAATTTCTGGAGTATCAGAATCAGAAACCATTGCTGCCGCAAATGCAGCAGCTCCACTGCGCTCCAGTACATACAGCAATGATTCAGGGAGAAGCCCACCAAGCACACTTCTTTTTGCCAGTGGCAAAGAAGAAGAAACCGCGGCTTCTTCACCCCCATGAAAAGCCTGATGGACATGAGTTACTGAAAAAAGTTGGGCAATTGAAAGAAGATTTGATCCAGGGTACGCCAAGGCAAAATAAAAGGCCCCTGTACTGTACAGTCGTATCATAGCTTTAGGATTTCTTGTAACAATGGCCTTCAGCAAAGCGGCAGCACTCTCTACAATATTTGGTTCCCCCGAAAGCATGGCCTACATTAGAAAAATTCCATGATTAGATTTACAGTTTCACCTTTACTTTGATCAAGATGGAATTTTCTGACAAACATTTCCATTTTCCTACAATAAATTGATACACTAACTCCTAAACCACATTCAACTGTGAAATTTTCACTGAAGTGAAATGATAACATTGGACAAGGAAACTAACACTAATTAATACAAAGAATTCTACCAACCAAGGTAAGTAAGATGTGAAATATGCACAACTAAATACATTTATATGCATGACATCAGAAACTAAAAGCTCTGCTCCGTATAAAATTGGGCAAGCCAAAAGGGAACACCGGTATCCATCTCGCACCATGTGCATCATTTTCTGGCCACTTAACTCAAGAAACATATGCATGCTGATGGCATCATAACTTGGTGAAATGATAAAGTTAAAACACATTAATCATCTAACTTAATCATGACGAATCGTAGACATTCCAGTCTTGTTTCACACAAGAACAAGAGGAAAAATATGCAAGATGCTGATCCTGAACCATATTACTAGGGGAGCATGTCATTTTTCATAACTAAAACATATTTATTATAGAGGTGAAAAATCTGGATTCCCAAAGAGAAAAAACTGACTTCTAAGTTGCAGATGACGATGTACGCATTTCAGTTTACAAAACAAAACAAGCAGTCCCACATATTTTTTGGAGCACCTGTGCAACATGTGGCAAACAACGCTGGCTTGAGAGAATTCGCTTCACTCGAGGAGTTGGGGTAACAATCTCTCCAGCATCATCTATGTCAGAATGAGCGGACACCATGCTGTGCAATATAGACAATGCTGCCTCCCCTGACTACACAATTAGAAGATATGGAAGAGGATTTTAATAGCAATCTGGAGGCAAAAAATCAATTGTGTGATTTATTCAAATAGCATAGTAAATACAACCTAGCACAGAGGCCAGGTATATTTCCATACTACAATAGCAATTGAGCAAATTATTTCATCCAGGCAACATCACATAAAGGTAAAATAAAACAACAAGCGAAGGGAAAATTTCCAGTACAACATAGATCGTATTTTAAATGGTGCAACAAACAAATGGGCAAAACCGCAATAAAACCTTCTCCGCAAGAATCACTATAGACTCTGTAGATATGATTTTTATGTCCTGGTTTCAAAGTACCTGACTTGGTGTGAGAACTGGGACACGAACTGCCAACGCCCAACGTAGCTCGCGTATATCCCGCAACCTTTTCCATTCCAGCATTCCAGAAGCCCGGCATCTGGTCGTCCAATCAATTGATTTCTTTGACCAAAACCTTCTAATGGCATCCTTTTCCACTGGACCAACTTCCAATCCATCTTTATCAATAAACATCCATTCCTTAAGGGGTTCCATAAAAGCAGTGGCTGCTATTAAATTAGATTGCAGAGGGATCGCAGTCCTTTCGGATGCTTCGTGCACAACAGTCAGAAGATCAACAGCTAATACACAACCACCAACCAGAACACAAGCCTCAACATTTGACAATATTTTCATCAGAACCTGCATGAAATGAACTTAAATAAGTATCCATAAAACACATCTGATTAAAACATTTCACTCAAGGGGCTGCCTCAAGTCATTGCAGGATCATGACAAGAATTGTGCATAGAAAGTCATGAATTTCATATCCGGTGAGTAAAAACATTAAACAAAGCAGCGGCATATCAGATCAGGGAAATAAAAGTAATATGAGACAACTGGCATGTCGTAACAACCAAAAAAAGAAGTTACAAAGAAACTAGAAAGCACAAAAAGGGAATAAGGAAGAATTGGAATTTTCCCCAAAAAAACAAAGAAAAATTATGGTGAAATTATCTTCAAACAATAACGTGTTGTTTGGTAAGGAAGAAAGAAAGAATATGCCTGGAAAAGGATTACTGAAGAATTTTTCCATTCCTCACATTCGCAGAACACTAATACCTTTAACAGAAGAAGCAGGCGGTGCCTTAAAGCTCTGTCATCAGTCCTGTCCAAGAGAACCGTAACATGAGCAGTGCCCTCAAACGTACCAATCAACTTGTAGTGCTGTTCATATACAATAGCCATAGCCCTGGCACAAAGCTCTCGAACTGAAGAGCCACCAACTCCACCAAATCCATCTAGTCTTGCCATGTCACACCAATCATCAGATGATCCCAGTTCATCAGGTATAGTGCCATCCACAGTCAATCCCATGTCGGCATCACACAAGAACCTATGATACAAAGCTCTGAAGAAAACAACTGGATCGCGCAAAGGAAAATCCTGGGCGCGGCCACTGCTTCCACTATCAAGAAGCAGTCTCAAATAGTACTGGCCCACACAAACTTCTTTTGATAAACTGTGATAGCTAACGGCAAACTCTGAATAGTTCCAGGATACCTGTGTTACAATTTCTTGCCCAGTCAAATGTTCAACAGCGGCACTTCCAGGAGCAATATCCTCAGTGCGTACCTTTTCAACATCTAACTTATGAACTTCAGCATTCAAAGCCTCCCTCAACTCTTGCCTAGTTCGTTCGTTCCAGATCAAATCTGCACGATTGTGGTCTAGGCTAAAAGCACGCCAGAACTCTGGCCAGTTCAAGAGTAACCTCCCAGAACCCACAGGTGTATTTTCCACAACCACCTGCGCAGGTGCTGGAAGACCATTTTCGGTGTTACCAACCAGGGCTGGATCAGAAGGCACAGAGTTCAAGACATCTGATCCCACCCCATCAGGTGCATTCGGAAACTGTGGGTTGGCTGAAGTCGTAGGGGCACTAGGATCATCTGCCGCCCCAGAAAACTTGATATCTCCATTTGTATTTTCACTTGCAAATGTAGGCAATGGATGAGTGCCAGAAGCAAGACCAGAAGTCGGATCTAAACCGGACCTTTGATTATTGTCTGCCCCTCTAACCGTACCTGGACTATCCTTCCTTGGCCTATCAGCTCCAAAATCATTTGATGTAGGCTGCATGGGTTCTTGATACCTATTTGGGATGCGACCTTTTCTCTGCTGCAACAAACGCCTTCTCCTCCTACTACTGATTGAAATTTCTTGATTAACATCATCAGGGACATCTCCAGTTCGTGTGTGCAAGTATGCTACCAAACCAGGAGGCAAAACTCTCGATAACAAATCTAACGCTGGTCGATAAGAATCTGCCCACAGAGCAACAAGCTGTCGACTAACTTCACGTCTCTCCCCAATGGGGAGATAAAACGCATGCAGTAGATGCCTCAGCAATGCGCCATCACGTAAGGCCGCATCGCGCATGGACTCTGCAGCAATGGCATCCTCCTCGGCTATGGTTCGCATTATAACTGCAACAGTTTCCCTCACACTCTCGGCTGGATGGCCAAACAATGCAAACAACCGACGACGTAGGCCAGCAACTTGTCGCAACAGCTCCACAAAAACTGGGTATTGAGTAGTCTCACTGTGTGGATCGCAAATCATCGCTTCAAGAATCTCAACAACTGCCATTGACAGCAAAGGCGATACAGACATAGGCTTGAGCCTATTTGCAAGGATGATGACATAACCATTATTCGCAAAGAGCACTGACTTTGTGTGCATAATGGTGGCATGTTGCTCGCCCCTGGCATCTGATAGAATATTCGAATCACCAGGACCACCACCTATCAAGACTGCAACAAGCCCAGCTGCCTCTGCGGCGACACCCTCTGACCCATTTCTAAGCAATCCCATTATTCTTCCCACAGCAGCAGGAAAAGACATTATGTGTGAAGCTGCACTCCGAGAAGCGAGTATTCGGCGCAAACATGAAATGAAGCCAACGACGGTGGCAGCTGCTTTAGGAGAAGGCGCAGGCAGAGGTGGTGCCTCTGGAGGAAGATTCGGCATGGCTGGAAGCATAGTAATTAAGGCCATTAGCGTGACTTCTGCTACTTCAATATTTGTAGGCACTCCGCTATAAGGTACACAAGCATTGAACTCTCTGATCCTCCGCCATAATTTAGCCCTGGAACCGGGAATGGAACCACCTTCAGCAACAGCATCTTTTGCAGCCGCAGACAAGTGTTTCAAATGCATGGATGCACTCTCCATGTCAACAACCGGACGATGTGGTCCAACCACAGACTGGGGGAGTAACATATGGACTCTACCACATGGCGGATCAAGCCTATGACCAGGCATTGTCAACCTTGGTAGTACAGGCACGGGATATTGACCCTGCGGCAAAACATGGTATTTCAAACGTAACCATTTTGAGTATGCTGTAAGCGCAAATTGTGGAAGGAAGTATCATCTGATATATATCATTTCTAACGTATGATTTTTAAAATATTGGATGTTAAAAGAAGAGGGACATTCATTCACCTCTGTCTGTAACATATCACGAACAGCAGCAAGCAAGCTATCGCGAGATGTACTTGCATAGACCTGCCATGTGAAGGTCCGTCAGAAAGGATGATAAGCAGAGAAAAACATCATTGAGCATATAACCACTTACATGGAAGGGACATCCATCATTAAACTCAATTGCAAACATCTGGGGCTCCTCAGCAAAGCGAACTAGAGCGCTTACTGCAGATAAAGGCCGAACAATGACAGCCTGCAGAAATCTAAGGATGTTGCTCAATGCTGATGATAAAAATACTCATGGACGCATGATATTCTAAGTGCACACAGGTCCTTAAAGTCTTAAACGTTGGGAATGATTATCTAAGGTTGTGTTTGGTTGGCGGAAAGGAAAAGGGACTAGAATCGATTTTGTTCCAGGAAGGAACGACAGATGGAATTGTTTCTTCACAAAATTGATCCCATTCCCAACTCCTTTCCATGAACCAAACAAGCTAAAAGAGAAACCACAGAACAAGCACACAAAAGCTACAACTCCTTCTGCCCCATACCTTTTTCAACAGTGGTTAAGCCTTGGATACTTCTGGCAAAGTCAATTAATGATTTATGCCAATTGCATCATCACTATCCAAATTATTCAAAAGTATGCATTGCTGCACAACTCTTGCTGATGAAAGCATAAATGAGCCTCTGCTTTTCAGCAGGAGCAGATTTGCATTGCTGCACAACTCTTGCTGATGAAAGCATAAATAACAATGTCATGATAACAACACAGAATTCCAGCAATTTCTATCAATTTCTTCCTGGTGAAGCCCAGTTCATTATATCGTCATCTGTCTAATTTGATTGTAATGCAACTAATACCAGCACCTGCCAATAAACTAGGAGCACCACTGAAGACTTTGCGGTAAAATGTAATTAATTTCATTTGTAGAATTCTTCACCAAGCAAGAGTCACCAGACAACAGAAGCTGTCAATACATCCATACACATTAACAGCCATAATGTGTAAAAAAATATATCACTGGATCTCTGGCACCTTACCTAAAAAACACTCAAACTATAATATCTGTACCAGAGCAGAGTATGGGTCACTTATGCAAAAAATGCTTCAACCCACATTTTAAAAGCACCTTGCTTGCTCATAGAGCAATATGCGACACAAAAACATCCCGATATATAAAGTTTAAAGTCAGGCTGAGTTCCTATTTTTCCAAAAATCTACGCGCAAGACACATTAACTGAACTCCAAATCATCTTATTAAATGCCAAACCTTTAAAAGACAAACTCTGAGCTTACTTCATAGTTGTCCGGCCGTCTCTCAATAAGGGAAGCCTTTGTAAGAATAAGCTGCCGAGATACAGCATCACCGAGTTCCCCGATACCACCCTTTGGACCAATTCCAAAGCTTGGAAGAAGCACATTTACAGTCCCATGCCCAGCGGTCCGTATCCGGGTTACTAACCATCCACCACAAGGAGTGTCCTCAGCTCCTGTAGGCTCTTTGCCTGAAATTCACGTATAGGAAGTCGTATAGCATCAGAAAAATACCAATCTAAAAAATACAGAGGTATAAATTTGAAGAAAAAGTATCGGAAAATATATTATTTACTTGTACAATGGTGAGGATATGAGTAAAACAACAAAACATAATAACAATAAAGGATAGCCCTTGTTTTTGTTTGTGAACAGTTCAAAGGAACTTACTTCTTAGCTTTACATAATCAGCAGCAGTCAGAGATTGAGAACTGTCCACAGCCAGTGACAACCCAACTGTGCTTTTTGCAATTTTAGTCTGTCAAAACAAACAAGCTAAAATAAATTTATTCCTATTATACTTTTTGTAGATAACACATGACATGGCTGACTTAGATTCCACCACAATGTGTGTAGCAGAAGTGAAATGCTAGTCATACCAAGCTTGAAATCAATGCCGCATCTGTGGTCCCAGATGCAGTCTGAAAGGCCTTAGTTTTCCTTCCATACAGAGGACAAAAAACAAAACCTCCATTCTTCTTCCCATAGATATCGGACAACAGCACAATGGCAGGAGACCCCATGTCTCTAAAATCTAAGCACCATCGAAGATCTCCAGACCTTATATCATAGAGCTCAACCCCAGCATGGGTGACTTTTAACTTCTGCAAGAAAGAAGAGAAAGGAAAAAAAAAGCAGAACATGATCTCTTAGAACTGGAAAATAAAGTCACCATTGTCAGCCACGCCTGGAGACATTACAACATGGCAATGACAATGAAACACAGCGAAGGAGGAGGCTGACATTCAACTCCACAACATAAATCATCCCAAGCAAAGCAGTTTACCCCAAGAAGTTTATCAAAAAATGCATCAGGCAAGACTGGTCTTGTGGAGCTATAATATCTGTAGAATTCTTGATGGACAGGGCATCTAATTATCCAGACAACATGTGCCATCCACCGGACAAGGAACAACTTCTAAATCTTGGCAAGTGATATGGGAAGTTGTCAACTTACAGGAAAAAGCCACCTTTTCTATACATTCACATAACATTGCCCAGACAGATTTTGTAAAGACGTTACTTCCAAATATCGATGAACAACTCTTTTGCTCAGCAAAAAGCCAGCCCTCACAAATCAACTCCACAAACTTGAAAGACCAATGCGGCTCAAGTTACCATTATCATTACAACAATCTAAACGTAGTTCCACAGATCCCAGTTTTGGCAAGTTCTTCCCCTAGAAGCTCGATAGACTCAACGTCAACCAGAGGGCAGAACTAGTTCATTTCAAGTAAAAACTTAACCTTGTCCAGACAGCTACTTTGAGTACAGAACGACTACAGAAAATAACATCAATCTCCAAAGTCAACCAAAAAACATGTATAAATCATGCACTCGTACCAGGATTTAAATTATTCTGATCCAAGTTACCATGATTCGATCAAGAAAAGGGAGAAGACAACTTACAAAAGGGGCCCATTCCCCGGTCCTCCTGCGCAGATGTCCAACAACAAACTCAGCCACAGCCCCAACCCTGCCGACTCCCTTGATCCTATGCAGCTCAGTCAGGATAGCCGCCCGATACCTAGAAGAGAACTTAATGGCCTTGTACTTCCCCTTTCCCTCGGTCCGAACACTCAAGCTGAACTCAATCCCGCCGTCATCCCTCCCACTGATCACAGGGGCACCCCCCTCGAAATCGCTGGCGACGTCGTAGTAATTGGTGACGGAGAGAGTGTTGGGATCGAGGGTGATGATGGCGGAGGACGAAAGGCAGAGGATGCGCTTGTAGCGGCCGCGCCAAGAGTGCTTGACGACGAGGTACCGGGCGAGATACTCAGGCTCCTCCGCGGGGAGGGCGGAGCCAGAGGGCGGGGGAGGGGCTTGTGCATTGGGGGAGCGGGCGGGGGCGGGGGGGTTCTGCATGGTGCTAGGGTTGTTGGAACTGCTGGGGTTAGTAGGGCGGATGGAGAAGTAAGGGAGGTAAGCTAGGGTTTGTGGATTGGGGAGGGCATTACGGGGGCGGCGGGAGAATATGCCCCCGAACGGCGGGGGACGGTGGGCGGGGGCGGAGGAGGAGGAGGTTGACTGATTAGCCCCCAGCTCGCCCGGTTGGTCGATCGATCTCCTGTGCCGACGAGGTTGGGATCATCTACGTGGCTAGAACGAGGATTTTCCTTGTCCGAGTTAGGAAGAGTGTTGGGATCGGAGAAGGTTGCAGCTGTCGGAGGGGGGCGAACGGGGAAGGAGATGAGATGTTGGGGGCTGGAGGTGCTTAGCTGCTTCCAATGATGACGATGACGATGATGATCGGTTAGTTCGATGACATGATCTGTCCTTCCCCCTCCCTATTAGTTTTCTTCCGAAAGAAATCAGATTTGTACTTACCTCAAAAAGGGAACTAAAATCGGTTGTGTAATTAAAATTCATGTTCTAATGCCACCTAAATACGACGATAATTTCGAAAACTAATCATAGAAACCTCTTAAAAATATATTAATAGTAATAATGACAATGATAATAGTAAAGGGTGGATATAAGTTTTGACACGATATGTTGAAACCAAAAAAATTCGCGAAAAACGGCCGAAGTTTCATAAATTACGCGAAACCCGTCGATGGGGCGCGTTTTGATTAAGAGGGCGGGTTAAAATGGCGGGGGGCGGGTTGTGAGATGAGGACTTCGCATGAGGGTGCGTTTTGGGAACCCGCCCTCCCATGAAGACAGGTTCTCAAAATGCGCCCCTGGGCACTTCAAAAAATTTCCAAGTGCAGGAGGGGCCGTCTTACTTCCAGAAGGGGCGGGTTCTGGGAACTCGTCCCTGCCCTATGCCCAAAAGAGGCGGGTTTTGGGAACCCGCCCCTTCCCTTTACCCCTAAGAGGCGGGTTCTCAAAACCCGCCCCTCTCCTACTTTAACAAGGGGCGGGTTACCCGACTAAACCAGTCGGGTTCTTCATCTCCCCGACCTTGTTTCACTTGTAAACCTTAGATCCGCCTCCCGCCTCCGACACCCGTCCGCGTCCATCCCTCCCGCCTCTGTCCTTTACCCTAAATCCGTCGTCCCGTCTATCCTCTACCCTAAATCCGTCGTCCCGTCTATCCTCTACCCTAAATCCGTCGTCCCGTCTATCCTCTGCCTCCGAGATCCGTCCGTCCGTCCGTTCGTCCTCAGCCCTAGATCCGCCTCCGCCTCCCACCCGTCCGTCCCTCCCGCCTCCGACACCCTCGTACTCCTTCCGTCCGTTGTAAGCATTTATTGTCGTTAATTTAGGTTTTGTTGATTTTAGGGTGATTTAGATGTTGGTTTATTTGTAATTTAGGGTTAGGTGAATTTAAGGTTAGTTGAATTTAGGGTTATTTGAAATTAGGGTTATTTGATTCTAGTGTTATTTGATTTGAGTGTTATTTGATTTGAGTGTTATTTGATTTGTGGGTTTTTTGAATTTAGGGATTAATTGTACTTTTTTTTAAATAATTGTAGGTATTTGGAAGTCGAAAGAAGCCGTTATTCTTAGACATCATAAGTATTATCTTACGCTTCGATGTCGCACGTACATTTACTGTTGTATGGGAATGGGAAGGTTATTCATAGTAGTGAAGGAGTTGGTTATAATAGGGGTCCGCTGAAACGTTTAAAGGTACTGGGTGAAATCGATTATGTGCAATTAGAAAGGGTTATCTCTAATGCAATGAGATTGAATGAAGGAAGTAGGTTGGAAATATGTCATAGATATCCCGTTCCTTCGTATACCGCGTCTGGCATTGAGTTTGTGTTAGTACCTATTGGTGATGATGAGGATGTGACATTGTTGTGCGAATTTGCTATGTGCAATGGCGATCGCATTCAAGAAATATATGTCACATCAGTTTATGCTCATTATGGCAATGAAGAGATGGCATGAAGCTCAAGAAGTATGCATGGTGGTAATGTGGGGAATGAGATCGTAGGAGTAAATATGAATGAGGGGAGCTTTAATGTTGTGCATGACAACCCTGTAAATAGGAATGTGGGTGAAAATAGTCGTCGGTTGACTCCGGTGATCGAATGATGTAGCCGTTATGACAGTAATGATAGGGATGGTGATAATGAGGAGGAATGTGATAATGAGGAGGATGATGATAACGATGGGAATAATGATAACGATGGGGATGGTCATGAATATGATGATTATGAAGATGGTGATCCGTTTGAATGTTTAGAACGTGACTTAGGCGATCAAGGAGAGATAGAAGAAATGATGTATCGGCAATATGAGAATGATATCCTTGAGTCTATAGTGAATTCTGATAATGACGTCGATACTGATGAGGAAATGTTTAATGGAGTTGATTTGGGAAACGATGAAGAAGGTATGAATGTAAGTGCTAATGAGGCTGGTCCGTCTAGAAAGAGATTGGAGAAACCTCTACCTTTCTATCTTGATAGTGGCGATACTGGGAAGGTGATTGTGGAGGAGGACGATAATGTTAGGATTACGGACGATCCTGAATTTGTGGCTGAATTTCGTAAAGGGATGAGGTTCAAAAATAAGAAAGAACTCATTAAGACGGTGAATACATTCTGCATCAAGAACCATTACAATTACGATATCGTGGATAAGATTAGGTGGGCCGTAATTTGTTCTGGGAGTGGGGGTGGTTGCAAGTGGAGATTACGCGGGAGGCAACGTTCTGGTGATCATGAGTTTGAAATAATAATTGTTGGTGAGCCACATACATGTTTACCAATTGTCGGGAGGCAGCAATATATTTCCCACACAGGATCCATGCTGGGCAAAATGATAAGTACATTACTTCTTTCTATTCGATTTTCCTTGTATAACATATATTCATTTACGTCGTTCTTATTGTGTGACAGCTGAAGAATTTTAGAAAGATAAAGCTAAAATCTGACCAGCCCGAGCTCGTCTCTCTTACCGAGGACTCCATGCAAATGCTCCGAGAGTATGGACCGGTTAGATTGTATGGTCGAACCGGTGGTTTGGAAGACCAACCTGCGTTTGACTTCGTGCCGCCACATGATGGACAGCACTTCGAGGGCGATGAGGGACAGCCAATTGACGGCGATGAGGAGATGCCACATGACGGACAGCCCTTCGACAGAGATGAAGACATGCCACCAGCATATGACGATCCTGTATTTGACGAGGAGGGTCATGAAGTGCGAGAATGCATGCTTATCTCGCAAATTTCTCATATGTGAGGAGGAGATCGAGTAGACGTAGAGGGAATTAGAATTGTGTTTGTATTTGTAAACAATTATATAATTAGATATTTGGATGTATTTCAGTGATGTTTTGGATATGAATCAGTGCATTTTTTGAGATGTGATGTGTTTTCGATGTATGGAACTATGAATATTTCAATCGAACAGGGATTGTTCCCAAAAGAAATTTCACCCGCCCCTTCTGGAGATAAGAGGGGCCCATAGCCCCTGTCTTGACTTGGGAAAAAAATCCCAAGTGCTCGGGGGCGCGTTTTGGGAACCCGTCTTCATGGGAGGGCGGGTTCCCAAAACGCGCCCTCATGCGGAGTCCTCATCTCGCATAGGGGCGGGTTTAAAACCCGCCTCCCGCCATTTTACACTGAGGGCGGGTTTTGAGAACCCCCCTCTTTGTTATTCCGGGGGCGCATTTCGACGGGTTTCGCGTAATTTATAAAACTTCGGTCGTTTTTCACGAATTTTTTTAAAAACTAACTGTTCATCCGTACAAACCTCATATATGTTGTGGTTGGTCGGTACATAATAAGTATGATACATATGAGACGAATGCTCGTGATTTTTCGTGGCGCTTTATTTATAACGGTACCGTCACGGATATCGGAGATTCGGCCGGAGCCAACACGATTATCTCGCCCGAGCTAGGCCGGTCTGCTATACCCTGGTAGGAACCGAAAGCGTCGCCCGAGCTGCTCAACTCGCTCATCGCCCTCTTGAGGTTCGTCCTGCGCGACTTGCACATCTCCGGCAAGAAACCACCTATACGGAGTAAAGGCCGAGCCGTCAGGGGGCATATGGATCTATAATCTTTCCGAGAGTTCCGGGTAAAAACTCGGCATTCACCTCCGCAAGAGCGAGGTTGAAGTAGAGATCGATGATGTTGGGATAGTTGTTGTAGCAACCAGGAGCACAGAGTTTCTTGACGAACCTGCATTGGAGGAGGGCGTCCGACTAGATGCCCACGGCGTTCCTATCCAAAGCCGCAAGCGCTCACGCACTCGTCCGTCTCAATCCATCCCTGCAAGAACTCGACCGTCACCGTCGAGGTCTTGCACTCCAGCTGCGTCGTAGCGTCTCCGGCAGGGTAACGCTCGAGCACGCACCGCCTCCCGGACGACGCGACCGAGAACGAACAGATCTCCGTCGGTAAATCCTCGCATTGCATATTTCCTTTCGGCGAAAACCAACGTCAGAATAACGAAGAAAAAAAACAAGCAAATCGCCCTCGATCTCATACGTACACGAAACTGCTTGAACAAAGAAGGTAACCACGACGAGAACGATAAGCGCCATCGTCGGAGCCGAAGCCAAGACGTCCCTTGATTTCCCCCGATCCGGAGTCTCCCGAGTTTAAAGCGTAGCGTGGTGGTCGTGCAAATCGTCGGGGATGGATGGAAGGAAGGAGTGAGTTTATATACTGGATTCGAACTTCAAGCAGTTGAAATTTGCAGGGTAATTTGAAAGGAAATCTTTCTTGTCCGAAAATCAAAGTAAATTCAAAATCCCATTTTGAGTGTTCCTAAGCTTAACATGAATACGAGGAGAAGATTCATTGGTACGTTCCATACACAAAAGCAAAAATTAAATCGATAAAGGTCACATTTTCACACGTACATATTCAACTCACGTCACCCATCGAATTTTCCATAGATCGTCGACTAAGATCGCAATAGTGACAAGCTATTGACGTACTACGCCGACTAATGCTGAGGTTTCTACGGATTTTCCGGTAGTTTTTTATAAAAAAAAATTACGAAATAATAAATTTTAGAAGTTATTCGAATATCGTTTTCAAATAACTATTTTGATTTTACACCTTGTTTTAACGAAAATGAGTGAATTTTGTTAAATCTTATTCCAAACTACAATTTTAGCCTACTTGAGAATGATTAAAACGAGCTTTGAGGTCAAATCAAAGTCATTATTTTAAATAATAATAGGATAAATCTTTTTGTCAAAATGAATTATTTTACGATGGCCTGTTCTAAACAGCAATTTAATGGATTGTTTTCTTGTTCTGTTTCAAACATAATTATTATAATAATATTTTATGAAAATATAACCTTATTTTCCAATTTTTTTCTAAAACATTAACACAAATTCGGTTCTACGGTTAATCTTTTTTATTTTATTTTAGATAGTTGTAACTTTAAAAAAAAAAAATTTGCTTAACATCTAAAAAAAAATTAATTTTCTTACTTTTTCTTTGTAAGTCATTGATGCTGCGCGTAGTCCTCTAATTACTCCTCCAAATTGGAAATTACATTAACACATAATCAACTTGCTTAAGTTAATATAAAACTGAAGTTTTCCGCATTCGCCATCACATGGCGAATTGAATTTTGAAACTGAAGTTGTCATCTTTGTTTTTGTATCTGTCATCTCTGTTAGTTCTGCAGCAACCAATCGTCCCCCGCCCTCTCCGATCCTCTTCCCGCGGAGGCCCCTCGTTGTCGTGGGCGTATTGCCCCGGTTCCATTTTCACTTGTTTCGTAAGACATGCATACCTGATCTGCTGATGGGTTGCACCGTAAACGGACGAGGGGGGCCGTCATCGGTTTTACTGAACTTAACCGGGCTATGATACTATGTTAGAATATCGAACCGGCCCATATGCCGAGCCCAACATACAAGCCCAGTAGGGTTCCACTCTAAAACCAATTGGATGTAGAAGAAGTAATCCGTTAGGCTATATATATTAGGTTGTGATTTGATTTGCTATATGGCAACCCTGGTACATCATTGCCGGTTTTACTCCGAGAAGAAGCTTCCATTTAGGTTCGCCCCTCTCCTTATGTCTTTGCGTTGATTTTTTTAGGAGTGCGGACGAAGGGTAGCGCGTCAAGGGAATGTGTATCAAAGTATGCATGAACTGGAAACGGTACATCGTGGATGATTCTTAAAGACAGAGTAAGACGCAGAACGATTTCAGTCATGGACTGACAACGAAAAACATGGAACATGTGAAAACTGTGATAGAGGAGTTCAGTAGGCAGGAGATTCGGCAGGTGGATATGCTGCGGTCCCACAGTGCTCGTTGTCGGAGCAAGGTGCAGCTGCAGTGGCTATAGCAGGGCCGGATGCCGCGCTAGAGCTCCTTATCCCGGTCATCACCCTCCTCGGATTCCTCTCTGACTCGCAGATATTGGGCAGAAACCCGCCTGCCATGAAAAGACGAACGTTCCTATAATCGGTCCGTCATAATTCATCATATGGGTCATTTTCTTCTTAGTTTACCTTCAGCAAGAGCGAGGTTGAAGTAAAGATCGACGACGTTGGGGCAGTTCCGGTAACAATCGCTCGAGCAAAGCCTCGAGGTGAAACCTCGTCGGAGCAGATCGTCTGACGAGATACCCACCGAATTCCTGTCCAACCCGCAAGCCTTTACACATTCATCCGTCTCGATCCACTCATCCATGAATCCAACCGTCACGGTAGAGGTCTTGCACTCCAGCTGCATCCTCCCATCCTTTGTCAAGGGATTCTCAAGTACACATCGCCTTCCATTGGAAGCGATCGCATACGTGCACAGACCAGTCGGTAACTGCTCACAAATTAAGTAGCCTGATCGATAAGAAACAGGGAACACAAGTCAGTCTTTCGATCTCTTTCCAATCGAATGTCGGAATATAAAGCAACTAGGAAATTACTCCAAATAAATAAGAGCTTTTGGAGACAGACTCAATACGATTCTCGATCGAGACGTTCATCGAACGAAGAAGAAAAACGCAACGGATTACAGTACCCGAAGCACATTGAGTGAGGAATGCGATCGCGATGAGAACAGCCAATGCCATCGTGGACCTCCCGAGAAAAGCCTGCCTTGTTCTCCTCCTCGGTTTCTTAGTCTGATGCTGGAACGAATGGAGGACGGTCGAATTTTATAGGGCGAGAAGAAAGCGAGGGGCTCGTCTGGAGAGTTTGAACCTTCCGATGTAAAGATAGTTGAGACAAATACAGGACAACCGATTAGCCCCTCAACTCAATGCGTGGCAGCCTGGAAAAGGGAGACATCCCGAACGTTCTTTCGGCTGGCAGTGAGGGTTTGACAGGTTTTCGCATCTCCTGGCAACATTCCTGTTGGCGTATCCTCCGAGGGGATGTTGCCGGAGTTTACAAGAACAAGCATTTTCACACCTTGATTTGGAGTTCTTGGAAGACTTCATCCAACATTCCTTATTTTGTACTGTTATTTTACTTCTGTTTTGGAGCCAATCGAATCTCATCTCAAGTCTTCTCTTGCGATGCCTTATTTTGTAGTTTTAAAGGAAGGAAGTAACATCGTTTAGCTCTGTACTGACTGATAAATACTAAAATATAATATTTGAAATGTTCTGCATTAAGGATTGAGGAGATGAATATGGACACCAACTTAGCAGCGCAGAAAACGAAGACCTCGAACTGTATTTTGTTTTGTTTTCGGCTGCAACGTGGATCCGATGGGTTGTGGAGCGAGTTGGAGTTTCCAAGGGCAGTCCTAAGAAAGGCAACTCTAGCCAAGAGGGATCAATTCTATCGCAATGACGATGCATGGTGCTGCCAGACCAGAAACCAGAGAAGTCTGCAGCCTAGAGCGTTGTCGTGATCATCTGCACGATCATGCTGCCTGGCAGGCAGCAAGCTTAGTCCAAGTTCAGACCCCCTGCGTTTTGCTGCCCGCTCTTCCTCAAATCCTAAAATTCATGGTTCAATTATAATTATGTGAAATCGCGACCAACTCTTGATACTTTGACTCGAGACAAATCAAGGTGGAGTTACCTTCTTCATAATCGTTTGATTGATCGAGTTTGGAACCCAACAGGCCACCAGTATCCCTCGAATGAATGTGATGCGAGTTGACTAAATCGAGATCCAATCAAGAGGAACGATCGAGATGTGGACTATCTTGACGGTATTGAAGAGGTCGAGTTGAGTCTTCAACTCGAGAAGACTGGAATTCGTCCCGAGATCAAGAAGACGTCGTCAACTCGAGAAGACAACAGATCATCTAGAGTACGGTCTCGAGATCAAGAGAGCGAGGTCCATCTCGAGAATAGGAGGACGATGTCCGTTTCGAGGTCAGCTTCCGCTTACTCAAGGGAACTCGAGACTAGGGAAGACCCGAGACCGCTTGAAGCCAGGACTTGCGTGATGGAGGTCAAGCGAACGTCAGACCGAGTTCCTTTAAGTAATCAGAACATCTTTTTAAGTAGTATTTTGTTTTCTTTATTTTGGACTTATTTGGAATCTATATTTAGCCCATTTTGTATCCTCTATAAATAAGACCTTTGCGTTTAGGTTAAAACTTTGGAATATTTTACCCAAATTTGATAACCGTCAAGATCTAGCACGAACTTTGCGTAACTTCTCTGGTTTGGTGGATTCCAAGCGTGACGATATTTGATCTGAGTGTTCCCATAATCGGTGGTTGGCGTTCAAACCTCGTAGCAGTCCTGGTGGTGCTTCGGCTGTATCCAGCTACGGTTCGAATTCTATCCTTTTGTTCGTTTAGTTCGGTTTGTTCATACGTGTATTTCGTCGTTGTTATAGTATTTTTTCGTTTCCACGTTTGGAAGGCGCATCAACAAGTTTAACACCTCGAGTGAATCCCCCTCTGTAGCAAACTACCAGATAAAAAGCCACAAATTTCATGACCCAGTCCGGTCCGGTGATTCAGCAACGGATCGAATATGGACACCACGCAGCGGGACAGCAGAACCAAGGACTGAGACCGGTCAATCCTCTGGACACGGAACACCCTGAAAGAGGGCAAAGTCAGGCACATACTCGCAATCTAGCGATGTTTCAGCCTTCCGAACAAAGCCCGGGCAGGCGCAGAAGTAGTCGTCAGGCCCACCTGTGAAATGCAAAGGCGAAGAAGAAGCTCCCTTGAGCAGAGCCTTAATCACAGTCGTGTCCTAATGGCCGCGAAAGAAAAGGAGGGAAGAAGAAGAAGATGGGTTTTTTGTGGAGAAAATCGTGATTGGGTCGTGAATTCACAAAATTTACACGGGCGAGGCGTTCCTCTGTTTTTCTCGTTAAGACCGATCCATCCAATTCTAACAACTGATTCCTATTTCAATGTTTTTGATTCGATACAATCCCTATTTCGAAATCTCCAGCTGAGCCTCCGCGTCGACTTCTTCTCCACGAATCCTCTGCTCTCCTCAATTCACATCAAGCTTCTTTGAGTGGCAGTCGGCCGAGTAGGCCGAGTATGCAGTCCCATGGAGGTCCAATTGGCCGGACAGATGGACCGGAGGGGGGGGGGGGAGGTAGCCAGTCAGTCGGTATGGTGATGCCAGCAAAGGAGCATGGAGGAGCAGCGGTAGAAGATGTAGAGACGGGCGTCGAGCTGCTTCACGAGACGGAGACACCTCTTCCTCAACCCCATCCTCTTCCCGGAGCAAACCGAGGAATGACTGCGACCGTGATCCTTGCGCCTGCTCCTACTACTACTACTACTACTCGTGGAGAAGGGAGTGGGGAACATCCTCCTAAGAATCGAAATGAAGACAGGAAAGCTGAAGATAGGGAAAAAATTCCTTCAACTGAAGGTTGTTCTTATAGACACGGACGGAGGGGGGTGGTGGATTCGGATTCGAAACGATGAGACGAAGATTTGGTAAGAAAGACGGTGGTGGTGGAGGGGAAGGACCCTCGTGTCATGTCGACTGGTGGGGCCGAGAGAAAAAGAAAACAAGTTGATGAGACCAGAGAGGGGCAACTGAAGCGAAAACGACAAAGAGATTAGAAAGAGTTGTCCGGGGGGAAAGAAGACGTGTGGGGTTTGGATTTGGGATACCACGTTTTCATAGTGTTCTTCTTATCTTCTAGATAAACACTTTTTTCTATATTTGTCCGATGATTACCAAAGTCCCCGGTTTTTTTTTTTTTTTTTTTGGTTCCACAGAGTAGCAAAAGCACCCCAACCCCCCCCCACCCAAAAGGCAAACAACAGAGACGGACCAACCCTTGTCCCGGCTTTTAAATTTTTTTTCTACGTTTTTTGGGGTGGAAGACGAAAGACAAGGTCCGAGGAAAAAGGGGGATTTATCTTTTACCTCATCCTCAAAAACTTAATTTACTTATTGCATTAAATGTGCATGACGCGACAGAACAAAACACTCTCTGGGGGTAATGCACAGGAAAACATGAACGCAGGAGGATGTTATTCGATGGGACGTGACCAATGGATTGCCTACGGAACATAATAATTAAAAAGAAAAACTTTTTAAGCAGAGAAAGATTCAGGTCGGCAGGCAAACGGATAACGAACTGGGCGGCCCCCACCCCCACCCCCACCCGCGCACGCTCATGTTGTTACAAAATTTCCTGAAAACGTCACACATCGGAAAACATGGCTCTAATCCTCTGGGCCGGCATGATTTTGATTATTGTAATCCCTCCCCTTTTAGTATAAGCAGACACATAGTATTATTTGTCACGTTGCAGACACATCCAGATGGGTCGTGGCGGCCGCCTCCTGTTTTCTAGAATGAGACGATAATTTGGACTAAAACAACCCCCCCCCCTCCCAACAACACTTCTTTTACTATTCCGACTGGAGTTAGCTCTTCCAATTCAATGAATCTAATCGCGATCGATGTCGATCGAGGGGGACGTGCGTGGTCTGCTTAGTAGTAGTAGTAGACCTACTTACATTATTCGACCTTTTTTTTATGATTAACTAAATTAAGATAGAATTGTGTTCTATGATGCAAGATAACAAATACACACGTCCATTTTTTTAATCTATTTTTTTAATGTTAGTAAAAAAAAATTTAGAGAAAGATTTCATGAAAAAAATGGAAAATTCACTTCCCGCGAACTCACGTCTCAAAAGCCGATTTTCTTAAACAACTTACCTCAATTTTCTAAATTTCGAGTTCCAGGCATTATATGACATATTTTGAAACTATACTTAGACTCACACAAAACGAAACAAAATAGGCTACAGGCAGCCCTAGCAGTGACGTGTAATTAGTTTAGGGATATGGTTAAAAAAATAGTAAGAAGAAATTATGATTTTTTTAAAATACTAATTTTCGCAGATTATTGTTATGGATGGCCCAGGAATTTTGCTATAGCGACTCCTCGTAATTTATTTCCTACTACTCGGAATGACTGCATATTTAGAACATTAAAGCAGCTTCATATACTTTGTGCTATCATTTTGAACAGGAGATGACCACTTGGATTAGGTAGCAAAAGACAGTATAAAGTTGACTGTTTATTGCTTACTTGGCATAAATCCTTTCAGTGCTTACGTCGTTCTTTGGTGGTAATACTTGTCGAGAAGCAGCTCTGTGTATTCCCCGAACGTAAGTGACCTCGACGAGATGAGCTGAAACAGCCGATTCAGACCATGATTTCCAGTTCTTAGTTCAAGAAGAAACATTCAAGGTGTGGTCAGCAGTGCGTGGTAATAAGAAAAGTACCTCCTTGTGAATATGCACGTCTTCAGGGAAATTAAGCGTCTCATTCCTGGAAAGAAATGAAGTAGGGGTTAGTTGGACTGCTATCACAAAGAAGAAAAACATGCAAAACCTAGGCAAGAACGCAATCCACAAAATATTTGTGGTTAACCAGTTTCTCAACAAGATCAATTAGAAAGTCTCACACGGATAACCCATGCTAAAAAATTGATTTTTCTGGACCCGCTATGGCTATTCAATTCACATCCTTAAAGAACCTGCACTATGTCTCTGTCCAATCTTTGCTATGACGTACCAATCGGGCTGCATGAATAATGCAAACGTCGAGCGATCCACTCCGTTGGCCATTTCTGCAGAGGGTGCCTAACAACAAAGAGTTAAGATGTTGGATTTCAGCATCATAATCAGAACTACCTCTCATTACGAAGAAGAAAGGGGTAGTCAGGTGCTGACAATGGGCAGAAATCACTTTCACACGCATTAGAGCTAACAGCATCCAGATGTCACAATAATCTCATTTTCTGTGCGGTCAGACCCAAGGCCTCCACATGGGCCACATGGCCACATGGCACCTTTTTTCATCAAGTACCAGATTAAACATTTCTACAACGTTATAATTCCAGGAAGCACGTACCCGAACACAATGTGGAGTGGCACAAAGGAAGCCTCTTGAAAGTATTTCGCTGGTCTCACCAATTTGATAGGCTATCTGATTTTCTTCGTAAACAACCTTCGCGTGAATAGCATCTTGGTCAAAGCAGGAATAGTTACTTGGCTGAGATAATAAGAAAACAATCTTTCTTTGTATGCATACAATAAAAGAAAATTTGGTAGATAGATGAGTGAAACCAATTGTCAGTTCATTGAGACAGTCCGCTCATGAAACATTGTTGCACATTGAGAGTAATTGGCGAGGTCGAGGCTGAGGGGAATCTCTACCTTGACAACTTGCTTGTTACGGGTCCTAATATAGAGTCCAGCAGCAGTATCTGGGCAAGGAACTTCAGTTGCATCTTTTGTGAATATGGCATGAGTAAGGCCTTCAAGTGACAGAAGCAATTGTATACACTAACGAATGTCAGGGCAAGGCTATGCGTTGCATAGATGGTTCTCTGAGTCGCTAGAATTACTACCAGTTAGAGAACCATGATCAGTATGCCATCCGCACCATGATGACATGATATCTTCACCTTTTGGCATGCAGTCACTGCAAAAAGCAAGACGGACATCTCAATGGTAGGTTCTGAGATGCTAGTATACCCTTCCAACCACTTCATTTCAGAACAATCTAATGCTATCCATTAGGTTTAGTTAATTGGAAAAAAAATTTGTTGCAATGCTGGACCATTTATTTTTTATTCAAAGGTAGTTATAGGTTAGTTCGACTATTTGCTTTTGCTTCTTTAAAACCAAACTTATCGACAATTCGGTTGCATGCCCAATGAAGGATGGATGACAACTCTGCTGTAGAACGCATAAAGCCAAAAGGGAATGTCCAGCTGTGCAAAGTGCAGTATTCATCGGCAAGTGTGGTGTGGGGTAAAACAAGGCATGAAACATAGTAGAGTGGCCAGAGCGAATAATGACTCATTGCTGTGATCCTACGAATGCATATTGTCCAAGTACTTTCTGAAAGAAATGGAACTGCAGCAAAAAGTAGATATTCAGATCAAACAAACGAAAATGAGTAACAATACCTCCCTTCTGCTGGAAAATAATAGAGTAAACGGCCTTTATGGCAACGAGAACGACAAAGAATATCTTCAAATTCCACTGTATCCGCGCTGGTCATCCCTTTTGCAACTGTTCAAATTTTAGAGAAACAACCATTGGCGATGGACAGAAATCTTAGACAATTTTAAAAAGATCTGTTCACCAATACTTCACCAAGTCAGACCCATCAATGGACTGAACAAATGGTTAAGTCATTAATGAACTATCTCATGGAAGACCAGCCAATGCATGTCAATATGCAAGGTGCCCCATTCCAGGAAATAATGCATTTTACCAGTATACAGCTGTAGGTGCAGGATTTTGCATTACTTATATATGCAAAATAAGTGAAACAAAATTGTCAAGTGCATGATATTCCTACCCAGATTATTCTTTTTTCAAAATAATCACATAAAACGCTTCCACAGATCAGATTAAAAAATCTAGATGCCTTTCCTTCTCCAATGCTTCATGAAATGACAACAGAGCAATTCATCCAGCCAACGTCAACTACGACATAATTAGATAAAACTATAAGTTCATTGTGACTTATTGAGATTCTCGTGTGGGGAAAGATTTACCATATCGATCACAATGATGAGCCACCATCAGTCCAACATCCAAAATTAACTTTCCCAAAGCCTTGAATGCTACAAAATGTTAGTATACAGATTATATGAAAATGACAGGAAAAAAGTACTTTAACCAACAGAAAAAGGCAAATATATACATAAAGAAGAATTGTCCTCAATTTTAGAAGTTTAACATGTAACCATTACATTGTAGGACTTGATGACAGGTGCTCCAAATAGTATCACAGTGACTACTTGCTTCACACACAACACCATTCCCGAAATACCACTTAAATAAATAGAGCAATGTTCCTGCCCCACATGTATTGTACAAGGACTTCAATTGCTAAATAAACCGTATACTTGCATCCACAGTCATGAACAATCAGTTAACTCAAATGTTGATAGTACATGAAGCAAGTATTTTGAGTCCACTAGTTTGGCAGCATATATACCTAGCTCAAGCTCTGGTAGTGCTTTCTTAGGCCAAATATTGGATCCACAGTAAGATGGATACCTATATAGGAATCTGAGTCAGATCCCAGGCGAATCAACAATCAAATACCAGTACACTCAGAAAAGGTGAAGCCAAAGTATGATGACATTGGGACAGTCCGGAAAGTTCAATTACTCTAGAACCAATGACCATAATATATTGTTTTCACTTTCCAACATAAAAAAATTATATCATATTCGACTTTTCGAGAAAGTATTTTTATTCAATAGACCGAAAATATCCCTTCAATATAAATAAAATTTACAAGAAAGATTATAAAGAGTAAAAAAAATCAGGTTTACCATTACCGTGTGATCAATTGCTCCTCCGTAGTAGGAACATCCAATATAGGATTGGCATAATAGGAACCTTTCAGCATATCTGCTTTTCAATTAAGACAAGACAAGAGAAAAACAAAATAAATTTAAGAAACCTATCCTCTCTAATTTCAAGCATTGTAATACTCAAATTTAAGCCCTGACAAACAGTTAAGTAAATGACGAAAAAAGAACGTAGACCAATTAATCTATTCCCAGTTCAGCTACTTGACACATGTTTCCATGGATTCACCAGTCCACTAGACATAAGGACAAACTGAAGGGAACAACAACCAAACTTCTAGACTTTAGACTATGCAAAAATAGTAGCATTCTCACCGAAAATAATCTTAATACACTGCTAGAATTTCACCCAATTTAGAAGATCTTTCAACTTGAATGCCAACGACCACACCTATACCAAGGCTGGAACATAGCGAGAACAACAAAAAGTTTTGTATATTCACACCAAGCAGGGCACCCAATATCCCCGCCAGGACAGGGATGACAAACATAAGGAAAGAAAAGGAAATATTTAGCAAATGAAACACATTTAGTGGTTCCTAAAAGATAGAAAGAAATACCAGGTTTTCCGGATTCAAGCTTCTCTTTCCCATGACTCCATCCAAAGTTGTACCTATTAACAGCACAGTAGAGGAGATATTTCTGCTATAAAAAACTCGTCACCAAAATCTGGCCTTCATTCCAGGTATAGCAGGAATAACGGGGAAAGGTGTAATGTAGATGGAAGTGGAAATTTAATCACATAAGAACAAAGATGTGACTCCATATTAACCTGCTCCCTGGATCTTCAAGTTCCTTCTTTGTTTCCTTGGGCAAACCTGCCAATCTAGCCAACAAGAGAAAGAAGAATCTCACCATCAATTGAGTAATTAACAAAGTGTCCCATTCAAAAAAAGAAATCAAAGCATAGACCCCTGACCTTGGTGCAAGACGCAAGAGATCTTGCCGCAACGAAGTATATCCAGGAACCTACATCGGACCAACATTTCCCTGTTGTCAGACCTCTGGTAATCCAAATACTAGATTAAAAATCAGACAGAAAATGAGGATAATTACTATAACTAAAAAAATCACCACGATAGCAACGTAAGGTTTCGGAAGAAAACAAAAATCTTGGGAAAAGCTCCGTCAAAACTGAAATCATAAAAATGAATAAGCGAAAGCAACCTGCAGTTTGGATAGCCTCGGATTACCACTGATCAACTCATCACCATACAACATCCACCAATAAACCAGAAAAAGATCACCGCAGAGAATCAAAACAAAACCAGCATACGGCAATACCGTACATCAGAAACGGTGATGATTCCCAGGCCGTCGGGTCCAAATCCGCCCTCGATTTTCTCCGAGAGGTCAGCACTCCGGTCCTGCCGTTCAACGTCGACCAATATAAACCGGCAAGAAGAGTTAAGTTACATGAAGCCGGAAGTGCTTGTGAGCAGAGCAGAGGTGGCGATGGTGATTTCGACTCTTACCTTGACATCGGAGTAGGGGATGTTGACAGGGCGGAGAGTAAGAAGGGATGACATGGCGATCGGAGGCGGTCGGATTCCCCCCGGCGGGGAGTGCTCTTCTGCTTTCAAGTTAAGCCGGGAATTGGGAGGGAATGTTTTAATCGTCTCTCGAAATAAATCAATTTTGAGTATTTATAGCGGAATGCCGTTTGACTGGAAACGGAAAAGCCAATTTACCCACGTCACGGAGCCGAGCCGGCAATTAAGGCGAGTTTTGTCACTAAATAACCTATCTTAAGGCCGATTTCATCACAGCTGAAGTAAAGTCGGCCTTCATCCGTCCAACTCGCATGAAGTCGATCTTTGTAAGACTGACTTCTGAACACTTAAAAGAAAAGAAAACAGTATAGAAGTCGGCCTTTGTAAGGCCGACCTCTAAACAGTTAAAAAAACTTTCGAATGAGTCGATCTTACAAATGTCGACTCCTTCGAGGGTTTAAAAAAAAATTCTCATATCAGGACAGAAAGTCCCGACCCTCCGAGCCCCGGCCGTCCCGAAAGCCTCGACGCCTAAAATTCCCCGTCCTCGACGCCCAAGCCTCCCAAGGTTCCCTGGCCCCGATGCCTCGAAGCCTCGGCCCCGACGCCCCGCTACCGACGCCAGTTGTTGCCCTTCTGTCTTTTACCGTCGTTAAGGTGAACGTTTAATTAGGGTTTTGGTTAATTAGGGTTTTTTACTAATTAGAGAAATTAGGGGTATGTGATTAATTAGGGTTAATTAGGATTTATTTGATTAATGCTTTAGGAATTGACCTAATTTTGTAATAAGAATTGTAATTAACCTAATTAAAATCTAAGTAAGTTAATTATCATTTAATTCAAGCTAATTAACATCTAATTAAGCTAATTAAAATATTATTAATCTAATTAAGCTAAGTAGCACCTAATTGCCTATTAGCTATAATGTTCTGATTTTGAAATATTGTTAGATCAATTGTGAAACTACATTGTTTTAATTTGGTAGCACAATTGTAATAGATATCGTATTCCAATGTCGTCGATTGAACTATTGATATTTCCCAATAGAAATATTGTTAATGGACCAGACGGAGTTAGTTATGATAGATGTTCAATAACAAGAATATAAGTTCTTGAATTCGTGAATTACGATAGCTTTGAGCGTATTATATGTGATGTTATCGGTTTGCAATCATCGATTTCATTACAGATTGCGCATAGGTATTCGGTTGTGGAGTTCAATAATATTGATGTGAGTTTTATCTTGTGCCTATTAAGACGGATAAAGATGTGAGATTGCTGATAAAGTTTTCTCTTGCATATCCAGACATATACAACAAGTATACGTTTTGGCTTTATCTGATGTAACGGTGCCGAATGGTTTGCAACATCCTATGTCAGTATGTGAGTATAGAATGGTGGAGATAGAGCCTAATATGGAAGTGGTTCGTCGTATGGTTGTTGGATGACAAATTGGAAATGTTGAGACGGAAGTGGAGCGGTGTTTTCCAATCGGACAATGTTCTACTGGACCGGTAGAAGTTGAACATCATATGGATGTTGCAATTGAAAATGAAATTGTGTTGGCTGAATTAGAAAGGTATTGTCCGGTTGAAGAATGTTCTAATCCGCCAGTGGAAGATGAGTACAATATCCATGATGATATCATGAATTCTGATGTATATGTCGATGCTGATGATGAGTTGTTCAATGATGTAAATGTCAGCAATGGGATGTCAGATGATGAGAATGTCGACAATCAGATGATCATGGTTGTGGAATCGGCCGAAGGGTCTAGTTCACGAAGTGCACGAAAGGAGAAAGCCCTGCCATTTTATAATGAATATCTCAAAGACGTACATGAGAGAGTTAAGGAGTGGGGTTTCTACCCACTTGTCGATGCAACTGATCTTATTGATGAATTTTGTAAGGGAATGAGATTCGGGAATAAGAAATAACTCATATATGCGGTGAACAATTTTCATATATTAATGCACTGCAATTATGAGGCTGTTGAATCTACGAAGAAATTGTGGAATATTTGTTATTCAGAATCCGATAAGGGCTGTAAGTAGTGATTGAGGGCATTACAAAGAGCATATGATGATGAGTTGAGGTCACAATAGTTGGACAACCTCATAGCTACGTCAATCCCGTTTTATCGCATGACTATGTGCGATTGGATTCAAATTTCATGGAAATATTATTCAGAAGCTTTGTAAGTATAACTCCAGAAGTTAAAGTTGCACTCCTTCGTAATGTTGTTAAGGAGAAATATGGATATGAAGTCCATAGGAGAAGGGTATGGGATGTCAAAAGAAAAGCAATTTCGTGGATATATGGCGATTGGGATGAATCATACAATGAGTTGCCTCATTTATTGAATGCTATTCGTACTTCTAACCCCAATAGTTGCATTATTTGGGAAGATTCTTACATGGTTGGCGATTAACAGTTTGTTTTTCAAGGGTGTTCTGGAGCTTTGGTCCTGCTATAACATCATTTCGTTATTGTCGCCCTGTAGTCAGTATTGACGGAACATTTCTGTACGGTAAATACAAGCATAAATTATTAATTGCTTGTAGTTTAGATGGCAACAATCATGTCGTTCCTTTCGCATTTGCAATCGTTGATGAAGAAAGCTATCAGTCGAGGAGGTGGTTTCTAAAATGCCTGAAATGTTACGTCATTAGCGATGAGTGTCAGGGCATGTGTATACACAATCATTTACAAACAAGTCGTGTGTTTGTAATGTTAGTGTACACAATATTTACAAAGGTCATATAGTATACACAATATTTACAATAACCTATCTGACATTTGGGATGTATGACATGAAGTCGGCCTTTTTAAGGCCAATTTCGCCACATTAGTTGAGTAATTTCAAAAGTTGCGACCTTATTTGACGAAATAGTTTCTGAAGCAACGTTATTTAGGAACAAAACTCCAATCAAGGCCGGAGGTGCAACTGACTCTAGCTTTGCTAATTAATAATGTTAGTCAACAAAAAATTTTGCGAAATAAGGCCTTTAGCTTCAAAATTTGTTTACTAATGCCCTGAAATCGACGTTTGTAAGGCCGATTTTAATATAGAAGAAAATTGGCTTTTAAAAGACCGACTTCCAAATTTAAATTGATCTTTCAAAAGGCCGACTTCCCTATTTCGATTTCCTTAAGGGACAAAATCGACTTTGCAAAGGCCAATTTCAGGATATTAGTTCATAAATTTTAAAATTAAATACTTTATTTCACAGATTTTTTTATTGAATAACGTTATTAAGGAACAATAGTCCAACCGACTGTACCAACGATTATGATACAAATCATTCTCCATATATAAAACCGGTAATCAACATACGAGGTTCAGATTGAATTATGTATTTGCAAATACCGTAAATCTCATAACAGGGAAAAGATTTTAAACTCTCGCATTGAATAATGAATCACCCGCCTGCAGCTGCAAGATCAACTCTGCCGAGGCAAAGTGTCATCATCGAGAGACATCCCCACGTCTCTAATAGCTCGGCACCTTATGCATCTAATAACTCCATTCCTGGTCCCAGCGGGTCCAACATAGCATCCACCTCACTATCTACAACCTCCTCCAACCTCGGTGGCTGCCACTTCGGTTTCTGTAAAAGCAAAGGAACAAATGAAGAATCTAATTTATTCAAGAACTTATCGTCCCGGTATTTCGTCGAAGCTATAAGATGCTACACGTATACAAAGAATACTTATTATCATGACTCAGAGTTTCACCCCGAGATGTTAAAGTCTGGGCAGCAATGTCAGGAAACTGTTAGTGGGGAAAATTGCAACTTCCAGAAAATGAATTTATACATCAGATTAGACATTATAAAAAGAAAAAAGAAAAAAGAAAAAATCATGTACGGGGTTTGATGATTCATTAGATTATCAGGAGGCGTCAAGACTGTAGAAAGAATATAATCATTTCATTATCTGCAATCTAAATCACATTGACCTAGAACTCAGGATATAAAGCTGACCTGATCTTTGTCCACCAGCACTGCACGCACCCCTTCTGAGAAATCACTTCTCAAGGAAGACCTTAGAGCAATGCGATACTCGGTCTTCATCACATCCCTCAACTAAACACATGAAAACAAAAACATTGAAGATATCCTTAAGCTGAATCTGAACTAAACCAAAAAAAGCTTATAAGAAACCATAGGACAGTTCGGTTCAGTAATTGTTTTTCATTAGTTGCGATACAAACAGGTGTGTACCCGAAAACAAGCAGCTTAGGGGATAAGAAGTCAAGATTCAACTCACAGTTGCTGAGTTACTATTTTTCGCAAACTCCAAAGCGACTTTTGAATAATATCTCTGCGTCAAGTGGAGAGAAAAAGGAGCCCCTCGTGCAAGACCCTGTAGAGCCTCATTTGCCCATTTGGATACTGCATGATAAAACAAATCAGAGAAATCCAAAGGTTACCCACGAACTAAAAAAATAACCATCATATGATGAAAATACCTCCTGCATCTTGACAACTTTCATGACTTTCCAGATCTTTGATAATGTCGTTCACAGATTTATTTGAATTGAAGCAAGATTTGATATAAGGCAAAAGAAATTTCAACTGAGCCTCTGATTCAGATTCACTACGATATCCTGCCAAAATCTTCTCGACATCTGCGTAGGGATCACTGGAGCTGCAAAAATCACACAAAACCATCAGCTGTCATGCAAAAACATATTCCACAATCAACCATCCGCCCTATGCTAAAGATAAGAAAGAATATACTTGTCACAAAAGCTCTAGAATTAATAAATCTTGCTAGATTAGTTCATGATGTGAGTACATTGAACAGTAACAATAATTAGTGGAGCCGACCTAACAGTAAAAATTACCACAGAAAGCTATTCGAGGGAAACTCATATTATAAGGTCGTCATGTCATTAACTTAGGGGTTATTCAACCCCACAAAACAATCAAATTTAAGGAAGGAAGAACCAATATTGTACAAGGTATTCGTCAAAAGAGCATCCTTCAAATAAGGCAGGTCTCCAGATGGCACATAATGCGTTCCAAGGCCAACATACAGTGCATCTTCAGGGGTTGATATTCTTGTTCCAGTCAATCCGAGGTATAAACCTAGGAATAGGCACTGTGCATGTTAACATGCCTCGTAGAAGGAATTGCATGACAAAATGAAACATGCTAAAGCACCTCCAGGATGGACTTTATTTATCAATACATTTTACAGCTTCAGCACCAAGAGGAACAGATTCTTCACTGAAAATTTTTATCAAGTCGTGTTAAAATGACCAAGAGAAACCTAATAACTGAGCTATGGGGATAAAAACTACTATCACACAATGTTAAAATGACCCAGAGGAACTTGGTAGTTGTTCTATGAGAGGACCAGTAGCTGGGTTTTGTCAGGAAACCAGAACAAGAAATCCATTAAGAACTGGCCTCCATGATCTCATTTTCCATGAGCCATGCCAACACTAACCTGGCAAGCAAACAGTCCCGCTGCCTTCAAAATGAAAATAGCTTACCAACTCATAAAAAAAACAGACAAAAGAAACTAGCATTCCTTTAATTATGAAGAAAGTCGCATTCACTTGCACCCATTCATTGCATGACAAGAAGATAAAATGCCATGAAGTAAGATGATATCAATTTGAAAATTAAAGATATAACTGAGGACTCACCAACAGAACCGGCTCCAGGACTTTTTGCTGCAATAAGTGCAAACCCAACATCTGGAAAAAGGCCAATAGCATTTTCTGGCATTGCAAGAACTGTCCTCTAAGGTGATTCACAGAAAACCAATATCAAGACCTGACAGGGACCAAGCTTGAAAGAAATCAAAATGAAGTCCTAAGAAGTCTTACCTCGGTTACCACACGGAAACGACCATGAACAGATAGGCCAATTCCAAAGCCCATAGTGATGCCATCCATAAAGCTAATGTATGGTTTTTTGTATTCACCAATTTTACAGATTAAAGAATATTCTGCAGAGAATACCTGGAAGAAAATAAGTTAAATAATAGTAATGTCAGCTCAAAGTAAGAGATGACGAAAACTAACATTCTCTAATATATGATGGATGTGCAGCGGACATTTGACAAAGAAAACAGTACAGACACTATTTATTCATGCATACAAACTTACTACAAGACCTCAATCATATATGACAGATGATTTTTGCTTGCAATCTGCTTGACATCACCACCTGCATTTAAATTAAAAGGCAGAGTCACTTTCCAATTAATCGCAAGTAGATGGATATGCACATCTGTCCAACTCCAAGCCGGAGTTTCCACAATGCACAGCTTGGTGAAATACATCTATGGGTTTTCAATCATAGGGCCGGTTTCCTTGGGGCTACTCATGGGCAAGCCCTTTCCAAAAATACTCAGATTAAGTTGGCAATCACAATTTGTAGACAACAGTTTGAACTTTAAATCAGGCTATATAGATACCTTCCTAATAACAACACATCAAATATGGCTGTGCTTAAGCTTTGTTTACTCTACCAAAAAATACTTAAAAAAGCTTATTTTAACAAATGTACCTGCCGAAAACGCACGAGGCGTGCTCCCTTCAACGAGAACACATTTCACCTTGGGATCATGTTCCCATGCATCTAGTAATCTTTTGTACACTAAATCCATATCTGCAATAGTTACGGAACTAGTAAAAAAATTGGGGACGACAGTTCATAGTCAATTGCTTGTTTCTAAACAATTTTCACTGTTACAGAAGAAAAGAAACAACAATTAATCACAACCCCATAGACAACTGAAAAAGTAAAAAGATCAATCGAGCACTACAATCAATGCCATCCCAAAATTTTAAAAGTAAAGCATGGAATCCTCGACTTATCCAGAAAGAAAGCATGTTATCATCCTCGCATATTTATCTGGGACCCTGCCGAGGAATCTTTCGTCTTTCGGCCATACTCCCCATTAGCAGTTCCCATCCTTTAGGACCACCGCCATATTCCAACTCACCCAGCGGAACAACGAAGTTTCTGGTCATCCCTTCTCACAAAAACCAAGAGGATCTTTTACATCACCAATTACCCAATTCAAAAGCTATTCTCCCAATACTCCAAGTCCAACGGTCCGAAATGAACAACTCCAATAATCAAAATACCCAACGATTCCCAATCACAGCTCCGGATACAAAATCTAGCATTCATGTCGATTTTCCCTCTCATTCCTCGACATCACAGACCATCAACGAAAGCGTCAGAAACCACGATGCTCGCCGCATTTCAGAAAAGAAAAAAAAAACCGATGACTTCGCGGATGAGTACGGACCGAGGTCCATGGCGTTGAGGGCCTTGGGACGATCGAGCGTGAGGACGGCGACGCCGTTGGGGAGGACGCGGCCCTTGACGAATTCCTCCGCGACGGAAGTCGACATGGCGGACAGTCCACGCGCGGCTGAGGCAGCGGTGGGGGCAGGGAGAATCCTCGGGAGACGGAAGTGACCGGCGGGGGGGAAGAGGAAGGTAGTCAGCGTCGGTTTGGTGAGCGACCTCAGGCAAGCTCTAACGGCCGTCATTGCTCCGTACGTTTCTGTGATCGCGTCTGCTGCTGTCTTCCCCCGTCAGGCCCGTTTCGATCACGTCATTGGCTTTAATTTTCTTATAACATAATTTTAAAAAATATACATATATTATTCAATTTTTTTTAAAAAAATCATTTCGTATAAAATTAATTTTTAATTATACGTAATCATAAATTATGTTTTAACGTATAATTTTTTTAACGCTACTTTTTAATTAATTGAATTACAAGTAAAGCCCTCGGTTTCACGTCCATATCTTTTATTGGAAGATCATTATCTTTAATATAGAAGGAAGTACACGATCAATCTCCATTTGCAATAATTTTCCATCCAAGTCCCAACACCCAAAGAGATCAAGATCAACGAGCAAAGGTGGGTCGTGGCGAACCATCGGCGTCTACTCCAGTCGCTCGAGGTCGAACCCGAGGATCCTACCAAGTGCGCCGAGGAGCTCCTCGTGTTCTGTGAGCATGGGGAAGTGGCCCACGCCCTTAATCATCTCGAGCGTGGTCTCCGTCTTCAACTTCCCCCCGCCGATCTTCTCCTGCATGAAATGAGCGACCGAAGTCGGCACCACTATGTCTTTCTCCACCTGGACAAGGGCGCATGGGGCGGTCACGTTCTCTAGCACATCCCTATAATCCGCGTAATAGATGTCCCGCACCAATGAGGGAACGATCTCGGGCCTCATTTTCAGGAGGTACTCACTGAACCTGGAGACCGACGCCGGGTCCTTCGCATCGACAACGGCATGAGGGAAACTGGTCGCCCATAGGTTGTAGTCGGACTCGATGCTGGCAATCATGCCGTCGACCGCAGCTGCGTCGAACCCGCCTTCATAGTCTTCAGTGTTCAAGTACCTTTCAATGAAGATATTTACAGTTAAATAACTAAACAATGACAACATGAACAATTTTTTTAAATTGCAAATTATTGACAATTAACACGATATATTTTTATGTATTAGATTAATTTAACCAAGGACGGCAGAAGTCAATGGCCGGCCTTCAATTAAAGTATGTGCATCCAAATTATTACTTGGGACAAATGTTGTAATAATGTTTCCAATTAAAGTGACTTCATGACCTATAAACTAATTTGCATGAAATTCCACCATTTTTATCATTCGATCATATGGAGAGATCAATGAAAAATAAATAAAAACGGGTTTTATTAGTCGTTTAGTTGATGAGTAACAGTACGTCATATTATATTATGTTCACAACTAGAGTGATATGATCGTCTGTGTTACTTACCTGGGGGAGGCAAGAACGAGCACGAGCTTCTTAAAGAGCTCGGGCCTCTTGACAGAGGCGATGCAGCCGATCATAGCGGACATCGAGTGCCCGATCAGGATCACGTTCTTGAGCCCCATCTCGTCGAGGAGCGAGATCAAGTCCTCCGCATAAGGGTAGTAGGAGCAATACTTCTTGGGGTCGAAGAGGTTGGGGTCCTTGACTGTCCCCGAGAAGAACCAGTCGAAGAGGACGACACGGTACCGGCCGACCAAGCTGGGGAAGATCTTGTCCCAGATGGATTGGTCGACGCCGAAACCATGTCCCAGGACAAGGGTCTCCGTCCCCGTGCCTAGGATTCTCGCGTTCATGGTCTCCGACAGGGGCTTCTTCTCGAAAACCGGGGCCTCTTGGGGTTGCTCCTCTTTCTCTAGAACGACGGTCGACTTGTTCTCAGGAATGGGGGCCTCCTCTGTCAGCACCACATCCTCCTTCGAAGCCATGCCGTCCGGGAATCACGACAAGGCCGGGAGATGGCGGTGAGAGGGGAAGAAATATTTAAAGGAGGAGGGGGGGGGTGGTGATTTGTGTTGTTATATTATGATGACGACGGTGATATGGTGGTGAACTTTTTGTAGTGGTTGAGGTCTACTCTCATTTTTAAGATAAAACAGAAGCCCTGTTTATCAGCTTTGATGTCATAAAAGATTCGCCCACCAACACTTCTTTTAGATTATTATATACAATAATATAAAAAATAAGAATATGAATCATCATCATAAATAACTATTACATGATAATTAGATTGTGAGAGTGAAATAATCTTTATTGGATGGGGACGTATGAAGCAAATGGTTTGTGTGGGTTCTTGCGACCACATAAAAGAAATTTAAAAAAAAAGGCGAGAATAAGTCCAAGTAGCTTAATTTATTGTGCCTCGCCTTTTCTTTTTATTTATTTTTCTTACTTTCTGAAAAAGGTAAAAAAAAGATTCACCTAGAATCTCATCTCTAATCCAATGTTAATGTTAATATATTGTATTTAGTACTTTTTAAATTTCCCCCTAATATCGAAATTAATATCTATGTTGATTTAGCCTTTTCTTTGCCCCTTGTCTCGAGTGAACGTGGGGAGCGCCTTTTGGGGCCACTTTTTCATTACCATGTATTAAGAATCCCATGATTTATATATATAAATGAAATCACACCCAATAATAAAAATTTGGATAACTTTCCACTCATGGAAATGGATCAAATTTGTGGGTATAATTTGATGATACGATTTTAGACGTATTTATTGATCTTTTTTTTTTTTTTTTGAGGAAGAATCAATTCTCCCGAAAGAAAAGGAAGAAGAAAAATAGAGGAAAAAATAATAGGAATATTTGTATAAAAATCTAAAGCTAAATCACTGGAAGACATACTAAAAATTTCTCAAGCTACAAGGAAAAGGAAACTTAGTCCACGTGAATCTTACTTTAGAAGTTGGTTCTTTCTAACTAAACTCTTGACACCGACGAGGACAATGGACGGACATTCGCGGAGCTCTAACCAGACCTGGCCATCGCGACGCCACTCCTCCCTGTCTTGCATACATCACTACAAACCGAGAATCACAGTTTCCGCGATATTTTCTGTAACAGCAACCGGTAGGCCGGACGACTAACGTCAAGACGTTGGGTTGGCAAAGGTTGGTTCGGGGAATTCAATACGAAAAGGTGACAACACTAACTGATAAATGTGTAAAGCAGGCAGTCGCCTTCTCCGGGAAAACAATAAATGTGATAAGGCGATAACAGGGGAGGGGCCCCCCCGAGAAAGCCAAAGCCGAAGACGTCGTGTGGTCCTTATGACTACAACCAGTGAACCGTCCTGATGTATGTTCCGTTGCCATTGAAGGGATCGGTGGCCGCCCTATAAATGCTTCTCCAAGTACAATCCAGTCTTTCCCAAAGGGGATGTTCCGGTCTTCACTGAAGAGAGCCTCCGACCGTTAAAAGCCAGGATTATTCCAACTGCCTAGCACAAGCTTTTGCCGGACTTGTCAGTTTGGCGCAGCCACCAGTCGTTCCATAGTTTGCAGTTGGTCGTAAGGTGCAATCTGCAAGAACAAATTTGATATCAGCTTCAAAATATCTCTCATCGGAAGCTTGGATAAACATATGACAGTAAAGTGGTGTTGACGCACCTGACTGAATCCGTCGGGCCATACGATGGACACAGCATAGTTTCCCATCGGATGGATCTCTTCGGGTTCGATGTTCTCAGGAACGTCCGAGTATTGCAGCTTCTGCTCCCCCGTCCACTCGTCCTGATTTCAAGCACGTGCCACAATGTAAAAAGACCTCACACACGATCACGTTAATCACACCACTGATGTCCCTAGACATTACGGAACAGCAAATCGGATCCGCTTGCAGAAGCAGATTCATGTCGCCAAAGTATCCTGACTTTTGGCAATTCAAGCACAAGAAGCATCATACTACCAACACATCATCCTCTAGTTAGACAAAAAGCTATAAACATGCTAGTCTTGCGTACCACGCTCTGGGCAGAACGGTCGTTTCTCCGGACCGTAGCGGGATGCAGATAGAACTCCTCATCTGAGTCAGGCACTTTCACCCGGATCGCCTTCATTTTCTTGTCATAAGTAACAGCAGTCGAAACTGGAACAAGCACGCTAAGAAATTTCAAAAACACTAAACAAACACTTCTCCCTGAGTGTCATGGCAGGCTATACATGTCCAGTGTCGAAGAATGTGAAATATCTTATAGACCAGTGAACTTTTTAACACTTTTCTCCAACAAAACTGTAGGTCGGTTACCTTGTCGTCTGATTTTTGCGCATTGTTGAACAACACAGACCCCGAGTTCCTGGAATGTCCTTGCGACTTCACCCTGAGGATCTGTAACTACTTCTGGCGTCCCACTGTCTCCAGAAGCAGATAACTGCCACGAAGGAAAAGATAAATCATTGCAATATGGACAACCAAGTTCATTTTGAGGGGGTTGAGATGATCATATGACCGGACTCTCTTAAGGTTCAGTATATCCACGAGCCATCAGAATATACTTCAAGTGTTGAGAAATATGTCCAAAGTAAAGGGAAACAACCTGACGGCATGGTTCATGGAAGGACATACCGTTGGTCGAATAGGAAGATCAAACAGATGAGGAATCCCAAACTGCTGGACAACCTGCAGAGTACAAAGATAATTGAACTCGGATTATGAGACGAGGAAACACAACATTCCATCTGCCCATTTTGACAAAAAACCACACGTGCCTGAGCCCCAGATCCGCGGCCAAATGGGTAATATCGCTTTCCATCGGCGTCAAAATGGCACATATTTTCAACCACTGCTACGCAAGGAACCTGTTGTATTTCCATAACACATGCACGTCAAATGTGGCTGTTTTTTCCATGAATGAAACAGAACGGAAGATCTCGAGACCGCATTTTTCAGGGAAGGGTAAGACAGGACCTTGAGTTTCGAGAACATCCGGACTCCCTTCGCCACATCTATAAATGCCAGCTTCTGAGGGGTCGTAACAATGACCGCCGCAGTAAGGGGTACTACCTGAAAAGGAAAGCAAGGAGTGAGGATTCGGAGAACATGGTTTTGATTTTGAATTCAAAGGCGAAGGCCAATCATACGAGATTCATCACCTGGCACAAAGTAAGCTGAATATCGCCAGTTCCTGGTGGCATGTCAATAATTAGGTAATCCAGCTCTCCCCTGAAAAAGGAGATGACAGAATTTTTCACTTACAGAAGGTTTCCAGCTGACTACAATAAGAACATAAACCGGTATTGAAGTGAATCATCAGTTCCCGTACCACTCCGTCGTTGTCAGAAGTTGATTGATGACCCCAGAAACCATGGGACCCCGCATGATTGCTCGACCTTGTCCGGCGAATCCAAAAGACACCAACTTCACTCCAAGGTACTCGGTTGGAATTATGGATCTCTTCTCAGGGTTCTAGAATCCTCATTACAAACTTGTAAACTACCTGCTCCATAAATAAATTTAAATGGATGGGCAGACAATTAGATACCATTTCCAGGAGTCGATTTTCAGGGGAAACCATCGTCGGCAAGCTCGGACCGTACACATCAGCGTCGAATATGCCCACTCTAGCACCCATCCCGGCCAAAGTATACGCGAGGTTTATGGCCACAGTTGATTTTCCAACACCTCCCTGAACAGTTCTGACAGACAAGTCATGATAAAAAAAAAATGAAGCATTACTTTTGCCGTAAAATTAGTCTGCAAATCACACATGTATAGCAGTTTAAGAATCTCAAATTTTGGGACTAGAGAACAAATTAAACCAACGATTCTGGGCAATCAAAGGAGGGTTTTGACAAGAAAATAGTTCATGGTCTAAGCGTCCGGGAACAACAGGCTTCCCTACCTTGCAACTTGAAACTGCCACGATACTAGAAATCGTCTGTAATCCAGGAGGAAGTTGTTCCATAAAGACAGGCCTTGCAGGCTGAGCCGACATTGTCACTTTGACATCTTTGACCCAGGGGAGCGCATGGACCACCTCGTTCGCTTTCCGCTCAAACTGCCAGGGCACTTGCACTGTCAAATGTCCATTCATTTAACTCGAGATGCCAAGTATCAGAAAAATACATAACAAAGAAAGGTGTAGAAAATCGTCGAGAAACAAATAATGTCATTTCAAGCTGAAACCATCTGCTGAAAGATCCGCGATTACCTCATCCTTGATGGGGCATGCTGGAGTAGTGAGCTCCAACTGGAATGAAACCTGAGATCGAAGAACATGCTTGTTTAACTACATTGACTGATACATTAGATAAACCCTCCAAGATTATGCTAGTTGAACCTGCCCATTTGCTACATCGATCTCAAGATCCTTCACAAAACCGCATGAGACTATATCTGTCCCGAAGTCTGGGTCTATAATCTGAGATAAGGCTTTCAATACATCACTTTCTGCTAGTTCAGGAGAGATTGCGGAAGCATCAGCTACAAAGGGAAAAGAAGCCATCAATAAGCAGACTCTCTTGGTACAATTATGTTAACAAACAAACAACAATCCACCACGGACATCCACTTCATGCCGGGGAGTAGTCGGAAAATGGAACAGAAATTACTAACACTTCATACATCATCGAAAGATGCTCGGTACATTTGGCGCTAATGGATGATTCCATGTCAGGAGTATCATATGACACCTATCATATGATTCTTATGCTAACAGTAAATGGGCTGATCCTCGAAATGAGGGTTTGCAAGGATCGAGTTAAAGCCGTAACAAGTTGCCATAGGGTACGACACCATGGCGAGTAAGAAAGGAGTCGTTGCCACTTTCGTATAGAGTAACTATAACCTAAATTGCTAAACATCACAGTCCAAGCCTAAAGTTGCCGTAGATATCATAGCCCGTTCCATGTTCTCCTGCTATTCTTGAGAACCACAAAAATCAGAATTCCCACACTTCCAGTTACACATTCTGCAGCCTCAGGAACAAGGACTGAAGCTAGCAGTTGGATTCCGAAACATAGGGCGGCCGAATTGCATGCTATATCTAAGCGGGACTCAATTCCACCGACAATTATGGCATCAAATCTTTATTTACACTGAAACAAAGGAATGGAATGCAGGATAAGACTGGAGGGGCAGCAGGGGAGCGGCACCTTCGACAGAAGCAGCTTTCGGCACGAGGAGACCAGAACTCGAGAACTTGCATGAAACCCACGCCGAGGAAGCAGTAATCCTGCGCAGGGGGAGCGCACGTACCCGAACCAATGCAGCGGCCCCTGGGTTAAGAAATAGAGTTAAACTGTCAGGAAAGGGGAGGGGGAACACACAGGGCAGGAAGAAGCAGAGCAACCGCCACCAAGCTCAGGGGGGAAGTGTACTGGGAGTGGCCTTGAAGGGAGCCTCGGGGCAGCAGAGGGGTCGAAACGGACGACAACATGGATGAGGAGAAGAAGAAGACGGCGAAGACGGTGGAGGTTGGGAGTTGAGGAGGTTCATCCTTCTTCCTCCTTAGCAGTGTAATGAAAAAATAAGAAAAGAAATGTGCGGTGGACATCCACTCCCCATCCCATCCCCTGCTTTTATAACTCTTGTTTTCTATTATTACTTGGATCAGGATAAATATTCATAATGGTAAGAAAATAATTTTGGTTTGGTTTAGATTCCTTTGGGCTTTGCATTTTGAATCGCCAAACTAGGCCATCAAATCAAACACATCTTCCCAATTTTAGCATTCAGAGTTCTGCATTCCGTTCATTCGGGTTCGCAATGCTTCTGTCTTAAGGCCCCCATCACGTTTAGGTTTGTGCTCGGACATGTAGGCGGACGACATACTCTCCTACCCGTTTCTCTGTTCCGCAAAAAACCTTATCCATAATGGAGGATCCACCAAAATGTGGACAAGTTGTTCTTCGTATTGTACGAGAAAAAAAGCTGCATTCAACATGACCCACGCAACACAACATGTTCCCGCATTCGTCGTCGTCGATCGATCATCCTCATCGAGTGGAGGAAGCCCAGAATTCAGCCCTCTTGACCTTGGAGACGCTCTCCAGCACCTCGATGGGGACGACATCCCCTATGATCACCACCATCTTGCTCTCCAAGTCAACTTTGTAACAACTCACTCCTGTCAAGAAGACAGAAAAACCGTCAAGACCCCACGTCTCGAATCCACCATCCTAAAGTGCGTAATCAAAAGGGGACTCAGACACATACCCTCGATCTTGGAGACATGCTTCTCGACCTTCTTGGCGCAACTGTTGCAGTGCATCGACACCCTCAGCATCACAATCTCAGGCTTCATCTTGATCGCCGGCGTCTGTTTCCCGACAACCACCTTATCATTACTATTATCAACACCATTGCCATTGCCGCGATCCTCCAACAGCATCAAGCTCCCCTCCTTACTTTTCTCCATGAACAAGGGCCTCCGCTCAATCTCCTCGCGGGTCTCCACAGATCCGACGCAGAAACAAGACCCTGTTGATGGAACCGGGAGACGGTCCAAGATCTTGGTGGTTTTCCTCCCCAAGGCGACATATCTGGAGGGAAGCTTGGAGTCAGTTGGGGGCAGACTCAACATGGTTTGGAAGTGGAAGGAGATGGTTGGTTTGAGACAACAAGTACGATGTTTCCCATATCATGTTTAAGTAAAGCCTTAGTTCAACTGAGTTGATGAAGATTAGATGGTAAAGTTAAGGGTAGACAAGAAAGATCTCCCCCTCCTTAAGCTCAACCACTCCACCTAGTTGTCATAAAATGATGGGTATGAATTAGACCAATGGGTTATTTAGAATTACATGGTTTGTAGGGCTGTGCTTGTAATTAATCAATTATTAAATTAGTAATGAAGAAGTAAGTGGTTCACTTGGAGTTTGACCATGTTCTTGGTATTGGATTCTTTTGGGATGGTTAAGACTTTTGGTATCTTAATTGGTCAGGATATCTGAGCAAACCAATCTCATGCCATTGATATGGAACAATTTGCATGTGATCCCATTTGGGGTTTTGCATAAACATGGGACACAGACAGATGACAATCCTTTTCAAATGGAGAGGAATCATGGGGCATGTGAGCCAGACCCTCTAACCTGCCTCCAACTTTGGAGGGCCCCAATGTGGTTGTCTTACATGTTGTGATTGATTCGTGATTTTTGAGGCAATGAGTTGCTAACATCATCATAAGCTCAAAATATTAATATCTCAATATATTGATTGTTTCAGGATTCACTTGAAAATTCCAAGTTTAAATCTTAACGGTAACCATCTTCTTAAGCTTGCTCATCATGGCTATTGTACATGTGATGGCTATTTCACATGTGATGACTTATGTGAAAAATAAGCCTGTGGGGAAGTTCCGAGGGACGATGATACCGACCACCCTGATAGGCTTTCACAACATAATCACCGTGAAGTGCTACCCGACATCTTAAGCACTTCTCCTTGAATCTTATCTGCCACATCCTCGTACCTAACCATTGCTGCCGCATTTGGCATGTCAAGACAAATTCCTGGCGTCGCCACTCGCTATGGCCACCCCTTGGGCAGAAGGGGCGAGGGGGCGATAAGGGCACCAACGCACACGAGACTCATTCCTTTATATTTTAACGTGCTTTGAGGTGTTTCTAGGAGTTGTGGTTAGCTTTGACCAAGCATGAGGTGTCCAAAGAAGCTTCTTACCATGTGCTTAGATAAAGCCAAATACGTAAAACTAATATGAACGTCTTGATTCATCGATACGAAAACTTTACTATGAGAAAGTGATGAGACTGTCAAACATATGTCTGAAAGGTTAACATGAATACTTTAAAACATCTTGACAAAAAATCAATCACTAAAGGTGAATTGGTGAAAAATGTCATGCACGCCTTGCCAAAAATATTGGAAAGCCAAGAAATAGGCTGCATAGAAAGCAAGACACCTTACAGCTTTCCCATTGAAATAACGTGTGAGTTATTTGATGTCTCATGAGTTTGAGAAATCGTCTCACACGGATAAAAAAAATGTTTAAGTGACTTTTAAAGCAATAAAGGAAATAACAAAAGCTTTTGACGAACTCGGACGGGCGATGAACGTATATTGGACGTTTGCTAAAGGTTTAAGGAAGACCAAAGAAGAAAGGAAGAAGGAGGAAGACGAAGAAGAAACGGATAGAGGAGAAGGGATTCTATTTCAAAACAAACAACAGAAAGACCCCCTTACACTGTTCACATAGCCTCTCCTCTCTTATAACAATACGGCCTCACTATTTGTTGTAACCAACGCCTATTTAATTACAAAGATATATCCTTCTGGACTGGCTTCCTTTCTTGAGCTGGACTGCTTGCATGGAAAAATCAGGCTTGGTCGTGATTCGTGAATTTGATCTGGGCTGGGCTTCACTAGCTGTCCAATAACGTACGATGATAGTAAAACCAAAGGATTCTACTATTTCATGCCAAAAAGGACATAGAACAATTTGCATTTGATTCCTCTTTCTTGTGGTTTTTGCATAACATGGGACGGACCAATGTCAATACTCTTTCAAAATATTCAGAGGAATCACGGGTCATGATGTGAGAGCCTCTGGCCCTCTAACCTTGCCTCCTGTCCAAATTTGATTGTTTTGTCGTGCCCATCAATCGGAATCTCGAAATTATTATTATCTGTGCAGAAGGGTTAATGCTTTATTTGATTGGTGAATTGATAGAGAGCAAATGCCTCCATTGCTCATTTATTACACCTTGTCATGAAGCGGATGATGATGGTCATTGTCTAGAGCCAGGGGGAGTTGTAGATGGGAGTCACCACGGACTTGACTTGGAGGTACTTGTGGAGTCCTTCCATGCCCATGTCCCTCCCGAACCCGCTCATCTTGTACCCCCCGAAGGGGCAATCCCTGTCGAGCGCAAGGTTGCAGTTTATCCATATGATCCCCGCCCGGATCGACCTCGACACCGTGTTTGCCAGGTTCAGGTCCTTGGTCACTATCCCTGCCGCCAGTCCGTACCTCGTGTCGTTGGCCCTCTTTATGCCCTCCTCTACAGTCCTAAATACGTGAAACACATATGAGAAAATGCGTCCACTGCTGCTTTCAACAATCGAGGGAATCCAATGCTACTCACTTGAACTTCATGAGCGACATCACCGGTCCGAAGATCTCTTCCCTCGCGATCCTCATGTTATCCTGAGGCGTGAGCACTCGTCAAAGTTACAGTGCACGAGCGGAAAAAATCTCCGGTCTCCACGAGAGCTGGATGAGATTTACCTTGACGTCGATGAAAACGGTCGGTGGTATGTAATAACCTTCCGTTCCCATGGGGTTACCACCCACAAGCAGCTTGGCTCCTTCGACCTTGCCTTTCTCGATGTAGGAAAGTATCTTTTCAAATTGTTTCTTGTCGACCTGCCGATTCTCAGAAGTTTCGGGTGATGAAGATGATGCTCATGGTTTTCTGTTCATAGCGATTCGTACCTGCGGCCCCTGATTTGTGGAAGGATCAAAAGGATCGCCCACTAACCAAACCTTGGTTTTCTCGACCAACTTCTTCTTGAACTCTTCGTAGATCCCTTCTTGGACGTAGACGCGAGAACTAGCAGTACATACCTCCCCCTACCCGCATAAACCAAATACGAGTTTGTCGTCATTGCCGCAGCTCTTTCAAAATCAAGGACTCTCTGATTTTTTTTCCCCTTACCTTATTGAAGAGCACTCCAAGGAGCGCGAGATCAGCAGCTTTGTCGATGTCAGCATCGTTGAAGATGAGAAGAGGCGATTTTCCTCCTAATTCCAGCGATACCGTCTTCAGATTGCTCACTGCCGCAGCCTGCATTATCTGGCGGCCAACCTCTGTGGATCCAGTAAAGTTGACCTGGACCGACAACACCATGAAAGATCAATTTTCTGTTCTTGTGGATTGGCGAACGGGAGCAAGCTCGCTCACCATGTCTATGTCCATGTGATGGCTAACAGCAGCACCGGCTGTGGGTCCGAAGCCTGTCACCACGTTGATCACTCCATCGGGAATCCCGGCCTAACGAGAGAGCTCAAAAAGAAAAGAGTCACCAAAACCAGAGATGGAGGAGAGATCTCCGAAAACAGGGATTTCAATCACCTGTTTCGCTAAATTAGCATAGAAGAGAGCTGAGAGAGGGGTCTGCTCCGCTGGCTTGACCACCATGGTGCAACCAGCAGCGAGCGCAGGGGCAACCTTGGTGAAAAATATGCCTGTGGGGAAGTTCCAAGGGACAATGATGCCAACCACCCCGATAGGCTCGCGCAAAGTAATCCCCTGAAGCGCTCCCGACATCTTAAGCACTTCACCGTGGATCTTATCGGCCGCACCCGCGTAATACCTAACCATCGCCGCGGCATTCGGCATGTCGACAGCTTTACCCCAGCTGAACAACTTCCCAGCGTCAAGGCTATCCAGACCAGCAAGCTCCTCGGCATTCTCAACGATCAAGTCCGCGAACCTCATCATTACCCTCGATCTCTCCTGAAAGAACCAAAACCAGAAAACGAAAAACGCTCGGACTGCCACATAAACACCACGTGAAGCCACGCAAAGTACGTACATAACCGGACATCCGAGGCCACGGTCCGTCGTCAAACGCCCGGCGAGCTGCCTTCACGGCCAAATCAACGTCCTCCTTATCCCCCTCCGCGATCCATGCAATAACATCCCCTGTTCTGGGGTCGACAGTCTCGAATGTCCTCCCTACAAACACTCCACATAAACAGACTGAACTGATAGTAAGAACAAACATAAAAGAAGAAGAGAAACAACCTCGGACAGAATCAACGAAGTGGCCATCGATGAAGAGCCGAGTGAACTTGATCTTAGGAATCTTATGGGCATGCTCCATCCTGGTGAGTTCCCCGTTCCCCTTCTTGTTGAACCCTGCCATTACCTTCTTGCTGATGATGAGAACGACAAGATCTCTTCAGTGGATGAATACTGTGCTCGTTTTCTTAAGGTACCAATCAATCTCATAATTGGACGAAAGTAAGAACAAAAATAAAACTGGACATCTTTGATTTTTACTTTCCCAAGAAATGCAACAAGTTATTGGGGCAGTCGGGCCAAAGAACGTGACGACGTTCTTGGAAATTACTTGCATTTCCCTTTTTTTGGGACAAATAATGTCACGTGATTCTTACCATTCCATGCTTTCAGTGTCGGCTCAAATTTCAGGAGCAGCTGAAATATTTAATATGTAATTTTAATTTAGTTAATTTTACGTCACAAGTCTGTCGACATTTTGAATTCTTAGGAAAGTTCGTATAAAAATAAAATCCGAAATTTGAAAATATTTAGATGAATTAGTGTCATTAACATTCATATCGTGTCAATATCATCGTACATCACAAAACATGGGTTAGCAAATTGTTGAACTTTCCATGTTCCAATGGGGGTTCTTGTTACTACAACGTCGACGGGGAGGATATAATTGAGTGATGCCGAGGGTTGTCGAAAAGTTAGAACCAAGCGGACAACATAACAGATTTGGAATGGAGTCATTTGCAACGGACAACATAACGGACCGTCCATGCCGATCGCCATGTAACAGTCCACCCGCACCATGCCTGCCCGAAGTGACCTCGACACGTGTTCGCCACATTTATGTCTCCTCAATCTGTGTTTTCTTTTTCATGTACCGAAACTGGTAACAGGCCAGACAGTCTCACTTTCCGGCTACAGTTTTGTGATGTTGGATATCACAGACAGGTTCAGGTGCACGCATCGAAGACAAGGAACTTGGGGAATTGCATAACCCCACTCTATCATAAATATGTACTCCCATTTTTTCATTACAAGCATCACTTGGGATTGACAGTGGCATTTCCAGTTCAATGGATAACTAAGAGTTGCTTTCGCTGTACTCTAAATGGAGGATCGTCGGAGCTCTAACTTACCTCCACTGCTTTGGATTCTTCATGTAAGCCCTTCATTTAATGCGAACAAAACTGTCAAGCTTACTACATGCAGCAGTCATAAGAGCTAAGTACAAAAAGAGAAAAGAAAAAGTTCAAACAAATAGCATAACCTTCACATTTATATCCATAAAGAGAATTATCAATGCCACTGTTACTCACAGACTAGATTCAAACATCACCAGACACTGGATTCATCGATCCCAGTCCTTCAGTGGGACGCCTATCCAACCTTTTTTACTCTATATGTGCGAAACCTTGGGAAACACAGTTACCAACACCAGGAGCCCATGGACTATCATAATGTCATTACAGAAGCATTTGTAGCATTCGCCAATCAAAGACAGTGGCAGGACTATTCGTGAATACATGCAGGTATCTACCACAGTATGAGCTTCACACAGTTCCAACTTTCATGCAGCAAGAAAGTTGTCATATGAGAGACCTCGACGACCACAGATGAACAAAACATAGGATAACCCACAGTCAGCCATGCATTTTACATGCACAGACAGAACAATCCCCGACTGATGTAACATGTGAAGAGGTATGCAAATATATAAGTGAGCTTCAATACTTACAGAATGGCAATGACTAAATGAGCAACTTAGTCAATGCACATTGTTTGATGCATAAATACATGAACCGATCAACTGCCATAATGAAATATGATCATAGAATGCGTGCATCGCATTAAGCCAATTCATTGTTTCAGCTGGAAAACAATATAACTAAGCATCACACAAAACATTTGACAAGAAAGATCCCAAGTTGTGAATCCATACCTGGGGATAACAATTCTGGTCAGTGATCACCTGGTTCTTGATATTCACAAGCACATCGCACGACACTTTCCCCTGAAAGCAATCACCGATAACAGCTCAAGACAGGCGGAAAACCAACCAATTCGAAATCCACAAATCGACGGACCCCTGAAAATCAAAAGAAGGCCTCGCCTTAATGGGAACTTTGAAGAAAAAGACCCCCAGCTCGCCATGGACATTGGTGGTAGTATTGAACGGGATCAGGCCCTTCGCCACATCCTCGATCAGGTAAATCACGTCACCTATGACCTTGGCACCGTCCAGATCGAGGGTGGCGTTGATATACGAGATGCCGCGTGGCCTGACCGCGCTGTGGGGCTGGGAATCAAGGAATCCAAGGTCGTTCCCCCTGTAGGAGATGGAAACATGGAGGGAGGACATCCATAGGGAGAAGAAGTCGGGGTTTAGGACGCGGAGGGTGAGGGAGAAGGAGAGGGAGAGGGAAGGAGAGGTGAGGACGGCGATGCGGTTGAGGCGGAGGCGAGTTAGGGTTAGGGTTGGGGAGGAAGGGTAGAGTAAGTAGATCGACAGGGAGAGGAGGAGGAGGACGAGGAGGAGGAGCGGGAGCGTGAGGAGGAGGTCGCGGCGGCGGAGACTACAGAGGGGGAAGGGGACGGGGACGAGGATTACGGCGGCGGTGATCGGCCGGGCGATCAGCGGGGTCTCGTAGGAGGCGGCGGGGGCGGTTGTCGGAGTTTTCGACGGCATTGATGTACGGGGGGCCGTAAAATAACAAACGAGAAAGAAAACAAACCGCCGAATCTCCCGTTAAAATACAGAGACAGAGTTAATTGATGTCAACTCCAACTTTTTCGACATGAGTAAATAATATTGAATTATTAAGTGACCCTTGGATGTCGTAACTGACTGTTGTTGATTTTCTAAGTTTCCGACCTTTTATCTTATCTTATGGTTCAAGATACACCAACGCACAGCAGTTTTCTTCTCTTCTCCCACACGGAAATAAGACTCTTCTAGTTTCATCGTTGGAGATTGGAGTATACCTGCAGTTTCTCACGGGATCAAGCTGTGATTTCGACGTCAGAACATTGAACCCCGTGATCGACCCCAGAAATAATATGTCACTTCATCCTTCGAGTCTTCGACCTCAGGTGACCGACCCTCTTCTGTCCTAGGAACTTTCTTGCCACATATGAACCTTCTGTTTCGTCCCCGCTGTCTTCACTGTCAAGGACGATTATGGCATCAGGAGGCAGTGATTCTCCTACCTCTTCACGGATAGACTCGAGGGCATTGACTCGACGGTTTGGGTTTCGATCGATCAGGCTGCTTTTGAGTTTCATGTTCGGATTAAGATTCTCCTCATTCTCCTCTTTCACTCCAAGGGACAATCTCCCTCGTTTTGCGGCAGACGACTTGTCAATGCTGCCGCTAGGTGAACTATCATTGGGGTTCTTATGAAATGAAATGTTCTGCTCGCCCCCTGAGAAATCCTTGGCTAACTCTCCAGAGATTCCAGAAGACAACTTCTTCTGCATTCCACGCAGTTCGCCATAAACACATTCATCATCTTCTTGGCCTTGTCGATCCCCTCCAACTAGAGTTTTATCAATGGAGTTCTTGATGAAGGCGACCGCAGGAGATGGACCATTTGTATGGTCGTGTTTATTAACCATTTTCAAAGAAGTCGCCAACGACAACTTCTGCCTCATTCCTCCAAGCTTCATACTAGCAGTTTCATCATCCCTGAGCTCTTTGGGTAATTTCCGACATCTTTCTTCATCTTCCACCTGCAACCGATCCAGATGGCATGACACTTAGCTTACATCTCAACCAATTACAGAAATGTTTCCCGTGCCGTCCAACAGAGACCCAACGTTGTAAATTCTCGCTGATTTGGCTATCTAGTTGTCTTACCGAGATGAGTCCAGGGTCAGGTTTCATCAAAGGGCCATCATGTGAGCCACAACTCAATCCAGCCCTGGCATACTTCTCAGTCATTAGCCTTGCCTTCCCATCGAAAGCTTGTCTGTCATACTTGAATTCCTTACTCTGTACAAGTATTTGAAAATCAGCGCGTCAAATTCCAACCCACTAAATGTTATGCACCCAACTCGAGAAATCCAAGACCTACCGCTTCACACATAAGACCGTCATCCGGGTTGGGTTCACTCAGTAGCAGCCTAATGCTAAGTAATACAGTCGAAATGTTTAGTGATGGCTGCCACCCTCCCTGTCCAAATCACAAACCAACAAGCTGCATCATCCAATCCTGCTGACTCTCAAGACATTGAATTTACAGGCCACAACATTTACAGCAGCTAAAATAGCCATTCACTTTGCATAAGGGAGTAGTCATGGTGGAAACAGAAAGACCTCCGGTCCACATCACAGCCACGACAAGCTCACCTTAGGGGGGAGATTGAGGATGTCAAGGCAGATCCGGCCCCCAGTGTCGATATTCGGATGATAAATCGGCGTAGCAAAGGTAACATTCGGCGGCTGAAACGGGTACCTACCGCAAACAAAAAACCCAGTCGAAACCGTGTTCATAACCATGAGAAGAAAAGCAAAACCCCGACACCAACGGGACCGAGCCACGAGAAACAAAAACCTCTCCGGAATCTGAACCCTAATCTTGAACACTCCTCCGGCATAGACCGTCCCCTCGGGCCCCTCGATCACTGAGAAGGAAGGAAATGAAAATAAATGAAAGGATCATCGGAACCATATCCGGCCGCAGAATCAGCGAGCAGGAGCAGAGAGGGGAGTGTCACTCACGAGCGTCGAGGGAGGAGAGGTCGGAGAGGGAAGGGAAGGAGGTTCCGTGCGGGGGATCTTCGAGGAGGAGCTTCACTTCCTTCTGCATCCGCCGGCTCAGCCTCGCCGCTTGCGCCATCGCCCCCACCCCCTCCCGCCGCCAACCACCGGCCCTTTGAATTCCTCCAAGGCGGGAAAACTCCGTGAAGTTTGGGCCATCGGTCTGTATCGTATTTGTGCCTTAAAGGCCCATTATAACGATTACCTAAAGCCTTTTAAGGTCAGCCCGCACAAGAATTTAACTGATGTAGTAGTCTCGAATAATAACGTGTTAGAACGACGTAAAAACAACATATTAATAAAATCTCTTATGTAATAAATGTTAATTATGTTTAATTAATAATGAGTTGGTATGAATAAGGACAAATTTCTTTTAAAACGTGAATACTTTACTTTCTGTTTCCTCGTGTGACCACTGAACAACAATCGTGATATACGAAATTTTGTTTCGTATTTCGAAATTTTTTTAACTGTGTTGTTAGGTTGGGTCGTCTTGTCTATAGCCTGACGTGAGTAAACATCGAACTGTTTGTGATTTAGTCAAGAATGTTGGATTCTTCTGGGATCCCACCCCCCCAAATAAAGAAATTATTATATACATATCAATGGGAAGTGTACTCTAGAAGGCCCAACTAGTATTTGAGTGGGCCCAACACAGGCCCAATGAAGAGTCGCCCTTAACAAACGGGGTCGAAGAGATCCCAGATCTCTTCCAAGTTCTTGCCTTTGGTTTCCGGGAGGAAGAAGTAAATGAAGGCCGAGGCAACGCACATGATCCCTGCTAGCACGAAGAATGTGCCCCCGAATGTCATCGCCCTCGTTGCGCTCAGGAACGACATCGCCACCACCCCGCTCACCATCCTGTTCACTGCGATGGCGAGGCTCGTGCCCTGTGCCCGGAGCCTTGTCGGGAATATCTCGGAAGAGTAGACCCAAGCAATGGGACCCAGCCCGATCGAGAAGAAGGAGACGTCTGCACAGAGCGTTGCGATGAACAGGGCTATGGCCCATGGGGGGTTGCTCCCGGTCGACCCGAGGAATTTCGAGCCTATCCCGAGTCCGGCCAGGGAGACTGTCATTCCTGTGGATCCTAGAATGAGGAGTGGCCTCCTGCCGAAGCGGTCGAGGAAGATGGCCGAGATGAAGGCGAACACGACCTTGGCAATTCCCATTATGATTGTCACCCCAACGAGCTGCTGTTTGCTGTCGATTCCTGTGTCACGGAAAACTTCTGGGCTGTAATAAACCACCGCATCGTTCCCTGATGCCTGCATGAAGAAGTTCACCCCGACGGCTGCGATGAGTATTCGGCGAACTGGGGGTGACGGTCTCCACAGAAGCTCCTCCCACACTCCTCTGCGTTACTCGGCCAAATTGAGGCTACTATCCCCCAAATTAGCTGCCTTGATAATCTCATGGAGCCGAGATTCGGCCTCAGCCAAGTCCCCGTCCAGTGTTTTCGCCAGGACTCCCTTCGCCTCGGCTGTTCTCCCCTGCATCACCAGCCATCGAGGGGACTCAGGCATCGCCATAACGCCGACCACGATCACGAGCGACGGGAATGCCGCCAGTCCGAGCATCACCCTCCAACTCACATCTCCCGGGAGACCCGCCAACATGTAGTTGGACACATACCCGAGCAAGATCCCGACGTTAATGAACACCTCCGGCAAAGACGACAGGAACCCCCGTGTCGTCGCCGGAGAAAGCTCCGCCGCGTACACCGGGGCGATCGTCAACGCGTAACCGACGCCAATCCCCGCAACAACTCTCCCCACCATCAGGACCGGAAAAGACGGTGCGAGCCCCATCAGGATGGCGCCGACCAAGAAAGTCAAAGCCGCGAGGGTAATGGTGTACCGACGGCCGATCCTGTCAGAGGTCCAGCCGGCGGCGAGCGAGCCAATCAGGGAGACTACGTTCAGGGAGCCTACAAGGACCTCGACTTGGACTGGCGAAATCTCGAGACTCTCGTGGATGAACAGGACAGCGCCGCTCATCACACCAATGTCTGAGAAATCGGAAATCGATAATCACATTAAAAACAAAAACAATCAAAGCAGCAAAACACAAAATGAAGACATCATCAGGGTGGCCTTACCATATCCAAGCAAGACGGAGTTGGTGGAAGCCAGGATGACCCCCGAGAGGGCATACTTATTCAATGGGGCGCGGACACGGCCCGGGTCTCCTCCGTCGGAGTTGGCCTGGCCAAGTAGATGGCCACGGAGATGTTGTAGTAGTCCATCGTCATCCGGCATGGTGGTTGAATATACTGTGGAAATGTGTCTAAAATCCAAAAGTAGGCGGCCAGACAGACAGACAAATGTTGGGGAAGTAAATGAAGTAGTTGTAGGAGGAGGACGCCAACAAACTAAGTTCGTCCGGTTGCACATAATTATTTAGCGGCGGTCCCCAAAACTGCCTTTCGGAATAATGACAAGGCCAATTTTTGTCTATTGAAAAAAGGGAATTTGGTCACGATATCCTCGTTTGCATATCTGGAAAGAATTTCTAATATTTTATTGGTCGAAAATAAATAATATTAATAATTTTTACAATAACACAAAACTTTATGTCGGACTTAACTTAAAAAAAAAAATTGCGGATTTAAGATATTTTCCTTTATAGCCTAATTTGAACATGCCGACACTCTTGACTCCCTCGCCGGCATCCTGAGTACGCTCGAAATAGTAAGTTCGTTTAAATTAGGCCATAATTTTTTTAAAAAAAAGTTCAATTCAAAAGAGAAATTGAGAAATTCAATTTCATCAATATTTTTCCAAAAAAAAAAAATCTACTCATTCGCTTTCGAGGGGTTATTCGAAGAACTTTTGAAAGTAGCGGCACTTGAGAATAAAAGTCTAAAAGAGGTTTAAAATTTCTGTAAATGTTGCATATTTTTACCCAAAAAAAAAGAATTTTCTAAAAATAAAATTAGGATAAAAACTCCAGCCTCACATTCTCTTTTTTGGTTATTATATATATATAAAAATCAACCAATCATCAATCTCATCCTGGACCCTACCCGACCTCCCACTCCCTTCTTTTCCTTTTCTTTTCTTTTTTTTTTTTTTTTTGGTTTTCTAGAGGACGATTTTTTTTTAAATATCCTTCGTATTGCATGTCGAATTGATTAAAAAAAAAAAAATCAAGGACATCAATAATTGTTCGCTTTTTTCAATTTCAGAAGTGTATTTTAGATTATTAATTCCCAAGAATATGGTGGGCCGGACAATTGGCCCAATATAAGCGATCTCCGGCCCAATACACAGGACCCGTATTTTATTTACACGAGATTTTGGTATATTGAGTTGAATTTGATCAATAAAAAGAAATGAAAATTTTATTACGAAATAGGAAGTCAGCCCGTCGAAAATGACAAATTTCATCTTTTATATATATATAAAAAAATGGTAACATTACGCCCTCCTCCTCCGTACCATTATTATTAACCAATTAGATCGTTAGCTTTGGTTTCGTCAAAATGGAGACGAAACCATTCTTATTGTTGTTGTTGTTGTTTTTCTTTTGTTTTCTGGTTGACTGACTACTTGTTCAACAACAAAAAGACAAATAGTATTTCTGTTAATCCCGACTTAGTCCCAATTTAATCTTTATATGTTTTTGGGCTAATGTAATGATCTCATTAAAACTTCTTATAACTTAACCCATAAAGAAAGTCTACTCTCCCTTTTATTTAAACAAGTCTGAACTTTTGGGCAAAATGATCATTCCTCCTAGAGACCAATTCCCTGTCTTTTTGATCTGGTAAGAAAAGCGTTTTTTACATTTTTAATCTCAACCACCAAAAACATCATACCTTCATTTATTCATGTCATGTCATGTCCCTATCTTTCTCGTTGCGCCGTGATCCATCAGACCATATGGTATATGAAGGAACACACAAACTTGTATTAGAATTCCTCTAATCAGAGCAATGAGTTTGATGATATGTGGTCACAAACACACGAGGGAGGTGGTTTATGTCAATGTAAATGTTCTTGATCCAGGAAACAATCGTACAATAAGATATGATTTTAATTCTTTTTACATATAATCGATTGATTTCAATATGTGCAGATTTTCTTTCTGATTCAATCAAATTCCTTTTTTTTCCCCTATCATCCTCCAATCACAGCCAATCACCAACAAAAATAATAATAAAAAACATTCCTTTCAATCAAAATTAAACACAATCTCAGATCAGACGCGGTGCTTGTCATAATAATTCTTTTCCAACGGTAATTGTTTGGTCACTCTCTCCCCCCCTCTGTTCTCTCTGTCTGTCCCCTGTGCTTCGGCGCAGCCTTCGATACGGAGAGAGAAGCAGAGAATAAAGCATAAAGCGAAAATAGCAGGGGAAGAGGGTAGGAGAGTCTTCCATGGCGACTTCTTACCAAACCCCTGGATCGCCTTCCCTCCCAAGATCTCCCCTTTCTTGATCCCCCCCCCCCCCCCCCCGGTTTTGCTTCCTGGGTTTCCTTTACCCGGCCGTTTCCCATTGAGGGTCCTCGTGAAGTTTTGACTTTCAGGGAAGCCATGTCGTCCACGGCCCCTTCTCCCGCCTCCACCCCGTCTCCACCCTCCAACTCCACCGCTTCCCCTCCTCCTGCCGCCCCTGCTCCGGCCACCCCCTCCGCGCCTCCTCCCGTTACTCTCCCAGCTCCCCCTCCGGCAACCCCTTCTTCTCCTCCCCCGGCTACCCCTGTTGCGCCTCCCCCCGCCACGCCTTCCCCCCCCCCTCCTGTAGTCACTGCGCCTCCACCTGGGACAGCCACACCTTCCCCACCTCCCCCAGCGACAACAACCCCGTCCCCTCCGCCTGCCTCGACTCCCACCACCCCGTCTCCCCCGCCGTCTTCCTCGACTGTGTCCCCTCCGCCGCCCGCCAGTGTGGCCCCTTCGGCACCATCTGCGAAGAGTCCTCCGCCACCTTCGACACCTGCCACTAAGATCCCTCCGCCGCCCGCGAGAAGCAGTCCAACGACACCTGCCACTAAGAGCCCTCCACCGCCCGCGAGAAGCAGTCCAACGACACCTTCAGGGTCCACACCTTCATCCTCCGGGGGAGGGGTGTCGACAGGGTTGGTCGTGGGGGTAGCTCTGGCAGCAGGGGTTGTTCTGGTTGTGTTGAGCTTGCTGTTCCTCTGCTGTAGAAAGAAGAGGAGAAGATATGACGATGAATATGACGCTCAAGGACCGCCGAGACCGCCTCCACTGCCATATGTTCAGAAAGGTATATAACCTTGATGCGGTTGATGATGAAATCAATCACAATAGGGGAATTTTGTGTTTCTGCTTGTTTGTTTGTTTGTTGTTCAATTTTGACATATTTAGGACAGTTGATTGGTCAGTCTGAGTCAGTGATGCTGAGATTGGTTGTTTTTGGCATGCAATAGAATACCTTCATCGACATTTGCAACCTGATGCTGTTCATGTCGATTTCAACCATGGATGCGCATGTTTTGCTTCCATTCGTCCTGTTCAAGCAAAATCTCAGTATTTTCGATTTGATATTGTATGGTGGAAAGGTTGTTGGATATCATGTTTTGTGTGGTTTCATGATCCAGATAACAATGGAGGTCCGCCCCGGCAATGGCAGTACAATGCGCCTCCTCCAGTGGAGCAGGTAGTCAATGTAGTGCCGAAACCAAATCCAGCTCCTCCTCCTCCTCCACCGCCACCCTTCATGAGCAGCAGCGGTGGCTCAGGGTTGAACTATTCGGGTTCCGAACAGCCATTTACTCCACCGTCGCCCGTTATTGCATTGGGTTTCTCGAAGAGTACTTTCACGTATGAGGAACTAATGTTGGCGACGAATGGGTTTTCGGATGCCAACCTACTCGGGCAAGGCGGTTTTGGGTATGTGCACAAAGGAGTGCTTCCTAATGGGAAGGAAGTGGCAGTCAAGAAATTGAAAGCAGGGAGTGGACAAGGGGAGCGGGAGTTCCAGGCTGAAGTCGAGATAATTAGCCGCGTCCACCACAAACATCTGGTATCCCTGGTTGGTTATTGCATTACTGGGTCTGAGCGCATGCTCGTGTATGAATTTGTGCCCAACAACACGTTGGAGTTTCACTTGCACGGTAATTTTCAATCGCAAAATTACAGTTCACATGGACGGTTCCTTTCATTCTCTCTATATGTGCATCTAAATGGTAAATTTTCGTCTCAGGAAAGGGTAGACCAACGATGGATTGGCCAACGAGACTGAAGATTGCTTTAGGATCGGCAAAGGGGCTGGCGTATCTCCATGAGGATTGTAAGTCTTCGCATGTGTTTGTTTTCCTTGTACAAAATTAACCCGCTTTGTCGATTGTTGAAATCTCTTATACCACTGTTGACCGTAATATTAACTTGTAGGCCATCCTAAGATCATTCATCGTGACATCAAGGCTGCAAATATACTATTGGATTTCAAGTTTGAGGCAAAGGTAAAACCATTGATCTAGGTTATTGTTGCTTTATTCTTTTGTGTTTGTTTGTTGTAATGGGGATTCTATCACTGGCTTGCTACTTGAGCTGTAATACTTTCGTGAATCCTTTTCAGGTTGCTGATTTTGGGCTCGCAAAGTTTACCTCAGACGCAAATACTCATGTATCTACTCGAGTGATGGGTACTTTTGGGTAAGTGCCGCCTCATCGGATTTATTGTTGGTCTATCTGAAGCCTTTATCTGCATGGTCCCATTGTTTCCCTGGTCCTTAGGCAGTGATCACCTTTGTTCTTTATCAGATATCTTGCTCCTGAGTATGCATCTAGCGGCAAGTTGACGGAAAAATCTGACGTTTTCTCATACGGAGTGATGTTGTTGGAATTGATAACCGGTCGTAGGCCCGTGGACACGATGAATAAGTACATGGACGACAGTTTAGTCGACTGGGTGAGTGTTATTGACACCGGATTCATTTGATTTCATTTGTTTAACATTTTTCTGACCTCAGTCTTCCGGCCATTGTTGCAGGCACGGCCTCAGCTCACTAGAGCTCTCGAGGACGGCACTTTTGATTCCCTTGCAGATCCAAAGCTGCAAAGTTACTACAACCACCGCGAGATGGCCCGCATGGTCGCATGTGCTGCTGCATGCGTGCGGCATTCCGCGGGCAGGAGGCCGAGGATGAGTCAGGTGCATACTTGATTTTGTGTTAATGTCTCTGGATCCACCTGACCAATTCTCACCCTAATAACCGCTGGTCATTCACAGGTCGTTCGAGCTCTGGAGGGGGACGTGTCGCTTTCCGATCTCAATGAAGGGATCAGACCAGGACAGAGGGGCCTATACAGCTCACACGGCAGCTCAGACTACGACAACAGCCAATACAACAATGACCTCAAGAAGCTCAGGAAGACGAAGGTGGCGAGCCAGGAGTACGGAAGCAGTGAGTACAGCGAGCCGACAAGCGAGTATGGAGTCTACCCTTCAGGATCGAGCGGAGAGCAGACCACCAGGGAGATGGAGATGTCACGCGGGATGAAGGGAAGCAGCAGCCAAGGCTGGACCGGAGCAGGACGAGGACGATCTTGATCTCGACGAGGAACCTTGAGGTTTCGCGGCAGCCGACTCAGTGATGTCATCGTTTTTATGCGGTTTTAACAGGATTTTGACTCTGGAAAATTTGTATCCAAAATTTCTTTTTGTTTTTTTTTTTGGTTTCTTCGATTATTTATGTGGTTTAATCACAAACCCACATTTTAGTTGTACAATTCTTCATTTTTTTTGGTAATTATAATTAAGATGAATTAATATGCCCTCTTATTTTTGGGTAAATTGTCTAATCAGATGTGTTTTTTAACAGAGTTAGCTGAAATTATCTCTAAAGGTCGATTTCTTTTGTCTGAATATCCGATTTTTTACAGCTAAAATAAACTAAGAGATTACCTGATTATCCCTTCCTCCCTCGATCCAACTCAAACAAATTGTTTCTCCCAAGAAAAGTAAAGAAGAGAAATTCTGAATTTGTTCCACGTACCCAGAAGAAGATCGATCATTCGTCGTTCCCTTACGAATTCGGAGCGTATCGAGAAGGAATGGCTTCTCGACGGCGGATGCTCCTCAAGGTCATCATCCTCGGCGACAGCGGGTACAAATCTTACCTTCGTTGTTTAAATTACCCTGGGTTTTGATACGTGGGTACAGATTTTTTCTACAAAAGGTTTGATCTTTTGGTTGTGGGTCTGCTTCTTTTTTTTGGCAGGGTCGGGAAGACGTCGCTGATGAACCAGTGAGTTATGCTTTCGATTTGCTTTTCTTTTGGGTGGAGATTCGATGATGACCATTGGATCGTGCGTTTAAAAAGAAAATTGGTAAATTAGGGTTTGGGATTGTGATTTGGTTTTTGGGTTTGATTTGTTGGCTGATAGGTACGTGAATAGGAAATTTAGCAATCAGTACAAGGCCACCATCGGAGCGGATTTCTTGACCAAGGAAGTTCAGTTTGAGGATAGGCTTTTCACTTTGCAGGTGATTATGATTCTGTCTTGCCGTAGTGTTTTGGTTTGATCCTTTTTTCCGTTTTATCGGGTGATCGGATATTGATTTGTTTGTGCCCTTTTTAGTTCGCCGAAAGGATGATCTCATCTTTAGTTTGTGGTTCAATGTCTTTAGCTATGGAATGTGCATTGCTTTAGAAAGGTTGGATCTTCCATGTGTGGTTTCTCAAGAAGTTAGTAATGTGTAAAATTTATTATTGCTGTCCTCAGGGATGGCAGGAATAAGTTGCACGAATTATGGTTTATGTGGCAGGAGGGGTTGTAATTGAAACATTTACGCGGGGAATTAGGAGATATGTCAAAGTCATTGACTGCATCTTCCAAAATTAATAATGGGTTGGACTGGCTCTTTGGTCGCTAGTATGATAAGTTCCTGCTTATGAAGACTTGGTTTACCTTTAAAAGAATTTATGGTGCTTTGACATTCAGTTTGTCCGTTTTTAGGATGTACTAATATATTGCACCAGGAAGCATTTAATGTTCTTGTATTTGCCTGATATTGGAAATATTTCAATCTATCAAGGTTGGTTTGATAGATGCTTTAACAAGATTACAGACCTCAGATATAGACTTGATTCCACTGGGATTGGTTCTACTTTTGCTCCGTCGTAGGAGTTAAGGATTTGAATTCCAAAGGCTACATGATTGTGGATTTGGATTTGAACTACAAAATTTTACGATCCAGTTTAACTTTACGGGTTTCTCCCTGCTTTTTGATTTGAAAGTGGCAACATTACCAAATATCGTACAGTTTAGGAGCTCCTTGCCAATTTCTGTAGCTGTTTAATTTCAAACTATTGTCGGCTTAAAGTTGTTTCCTCTTGACCACTGAATACTATCAGATATGGGACACTGCCGGGCAAGAACGTTTCCAAAGCCTTGGTGTTGCATTTTACCGAGGAGCAGACTGCTGTGTTCTTGTCTATGATGTGAATGTTATGAAGTCCTTCGACAATCTTAACCATTGGCGGGAGGAGTTTCTTCTGCAGGTAACTTTTGCTCGCATATTAACCTATATCTCCTGTAGAACACAATACGCGGAATATATGACTGTTTTACTCTGCTCAGGCCAGCCCTTCCGATCCTGAAAATTTTCCATTTGTTGTGTTGGGCAACAAGATTGACATTGACGGAGGCAACAGTAGAGTGGTTAGTCATTCCGTTCTTTAACCTCTTGAAATTTTTTGCTGCTTCAAAGTTATACCTCAATATTGCTCTTCCTTCTGGGAATAGATGACTTGTATCCCTTCCTGCGTAGGTAATCCAATTATCTTGTTTCTTACATCAAAGCATGACGTCTTGTATTTGTTTTCCAGGTATCGGAGAAAAAGGCAAAAGCGTGGTGTGCCTCTAAGGGAAATATTCCATACTTTGAAACTTCCGCCAAGGAAGGTTTCAATGTTGAAGCAGCTTTCCAGTGTATAGCTAAGAATGCTCTTAAGAACGAACCTGAAGAAGACATGTGAGTATTGTCGATGTTTATTGTCTCGTTTAAGCCATTGATTCATTTATCGATCATTTGCACAATTTCCAGAATTTTCTTTCCTTATTCCTTTTGTCGGTGATGTAGTTATCTTCCGGATACCATCGACGTTGGGGCCGGACAACAGCAAAGATCCGGGGGATGCGAATGTTGAAGAGAAGAGAGAGATGTGTTGGAAGTACCGGGAAAGGTAGGAAGAGCAAAGGAGCAAACTGTGGGGACGCACCTGTGAAGAAATACTTCTCTGGAAAGCTTGGTTTGGGTGGGTAGTAATACACATTTGGGAGTATTAGTAATATTTTATGCTTTCCACGTTTTAGCATGGCCTGATTCATTTAATTTATTTCGCACTTTGATCGAATGTGCATTATCTTGTGAACCATCAGGAATTCATTTGCTGGGTGCAGTTATACTCTAAATCATTGTTCCTATTCCTGAATATTTTCTTCTGTTTTGCCACTCACAAAGAAAGTGGCGCTTCCAATTATGTCAGAAAGAGGAAAACTATTACACAAAATGTATCGGAATTAGTTTCCCGCAATGACAAGGACTTGCTACATGTGACTCCTCGTGGAGTTGTAAGTTCCATGGAAGTTTCGTGCTCGCTAAGTATAGTGATGACTAACCTAACCGAAAAGGAAAAGCTTTCTCCACTTCTGATCATGGATTTGTGAAGCCAGGGTGCCCGGATGATTTTCTTTGTCCGCGTCGTCTCTGACGAATCCTTAGGAAACCCAAAAGGATGATGAAGCCTGCAAGGCAGCAAGAGTCCAGGCCAGTAGCAGAGATTGCCATCTGTAAATAAATCCAAAAATGCAGCAAAGAGTCCAGGCCAGCAGAAGAGATCGTCATCTGTAAATAAATCCAAAAATGCAGTAAAGAGTCCAGGCCAGTAGTCCAAATTGTCACTTGTAAATAAATCCAAATGTGCAGAGCGTACCAGTGATGGCGATTACTGCTGGGAGTATCCAGTGACTCGCGACTAAGACGGGTGTGTCAAGCATGCACAAATTCTGTCGAAGATAGCATAATCCAGACTTTCATATAATAATAAACATTTAAAGGACTGGGTTGAGGATTCTTACGTCGTCTTTGTAGAGCAAACCCAAGTAGCTATTCCCCCAGGCGTCTCTGTTTTTCTTCTAACCAGACTTGGGACGGTACGGGCGTGAAAAATTCCGCGCTATGCCCCTGTTACGGTCACGATATAGCACGGGCGATTCGGACATGCGAGGGCTCGTCAGAGACAACCCTCCGACCTCTCTTGGTCCGGGGTGAAGGCAAATGATGGTCGTCCACATACAAAGAATCCTTCTGTTTAGTAGACGGATTGAACCGCAAAGGATGCTTGGCATTCCTGCTGGTGAAAAGTATTTTCCGCAGTAACCAATAGCAGTATTACTGAAACATCATAAACATACCATATATCATAAACTTTGAGATTGGATTACCCAAGAGGAATCTCCCAAGCACTCATTCCGCTACACATACATGAATTCTTCAGCAAGATTTCGGAGAAGAATCCCACCTGCATCATCAGCACCCTCTTCCCAAACTCCCTGCGGTAGAATCCCAAACACCGGCGAACCAATACTCCGTCTCCCAATCACCTTCCCACGACATCCGCGTGAACCAATACTCCACCGTTCTCCTGCAGTACTCCCCTCGTATACCTTAAATCAAGGCTAACATCCTTGACCAACCCTAACCCCTCGATCGATATAAGCGCCCAAAGTCTGTCGGGAACTCCGACGCAGGGCTCCTGCGGTCGATCCAGCTCCATCCCCTGGGCGAGGAGGAGCTCAGATAATCCCGGATGTGGACGGAAGGCTTGTACTGAGTGAAGCGGACGATGTAGCTCTGAATGTCGCCGCCGCGGTGCTCGTCGATGATCGGGGCCAGGGTCAGGGTTTGGGGAAGGAAGGAGATGAGTAGGAGGCAGAGGGCGGCGATCATGGCAGCAAAGCATTTGAGGGCGGGGGGGGGGACCCGAAACGACGTCGTCTGAAGGAGTTTTAAGTGGGAAGCATTTGACAATGAAATCAATGTACGGTTATCAGATCAGATTAGCTAACGAGGTTGGTTTTGTGTATGTGATGTGAAGAAATGTTGTTATAGTAACAAGTCCTTGATTTAAGGAGGGCAACAATCCCCAAAACCAAAAGGCAAAAAATAAACCCCTAGGCCTCTGAAGTTGACCTCCTGACCATTCAAATCCACCTTTCTAGAAATAAGAACAAGGAAGAAATCCTCAATCTTCAGATAATGAGCCTTGGACCAACAACCTAAAACCATCTAAAAAACAGTAATATGTTGTTGTCCTAAAAGAGATCATGCCCCCCACCACCTTAAAAACTCCCATAAGCATCACCCTCTAAACCCAACCAACAATCCTTCCATCCATTCGCAGACCTTTTACCTTTTCTTCTCTGTGTTGGGGATAAGAGTTTGTAGCAGGGTTTCCATGGTTCCACCGCTTGACCGCGAGAATAGCATCCAGAAATCCAAGTCCTTCCACCTCGGCCGGATATTGAGCGCAGGGAAGCACATCCAGAACCCTATCATCCTCGAGTACGACGACGGTTGCTCTAAGAAATTCCCGCTTGAGAACCAGGATATAGGGCGGGTTTTCGACCATGACATGGACGGCCAGATGGGGAGGAGTTCCCAGAGGCAGCCGCCATCAGGTGATCATGATGACTTGTGGCTGCGTGTTATCACTTTTTTGATACGAAATGGGGGCCTAAGTCTGGTCCGCTGAATCTTTGCAGAAGTGGAGCTGATAAAGGAGAGGTTTGGGAAGTTGTTGCTGGGCGAGGACATGTCCGGCGGAGGAAAGGGCGTTTCTTCTGCTCTGGCATTGTCGAACTCGATCACGAATCTTGCCGGTAATGAGACATTTTCAGTTCTGCGTGTAAAAGAGCGAAACACGTCGGGGGATCGTGAAGATAATTTTTTTTCTGAACATATGCAGCCTCTGTGTTCGGAGAGCAAAGGAAATTGGAACCGATGACGCAGGAAAGAAAAGCCAGGTGGAGGAGAGAAATGGGATGGCTGTTATCCGTGACCGACCACATCGTCGAGCTCGTACCTTCACAGCAAACGTCCAAGGACGGAACCGAAATGGAGGTGATCTATCATTACACAGAACAACATCCGATAATATGATTCTTCCCTTAAACAGTTGCTGACAATCTGGATTTCCAGATCATGGTCACGAGGCAGCGAAACGATCTGCGAATGAATATCCCAGCACTCCATAAGCTCGACGCAATGTTGATTGTGAGCCCCTTGATTCCTGTTTCTTTTCGACAACGAGTCAATGGGAGATTACTGTAATGAGTAAACGTCACTGATGTGTAGGGATGCCTGGACAACTTCGGGAGTGAGAATGAGTTTTGGTATGTATCCCAGCAATCCGAGGAGTCCGATAATGAGACCACTCCGAGGAACGACGACAAATGGTGGCTGCCAACTGTGAAAGTTCCCATGAATGGACTATCCGAAGCTTCCCGTAGAAGGTTGCTCCATCAGAAGGAGAGCGTGAACCAAGTCCTCAAGGCGGCAATGGCAATAAACGCTCATGTGCTGACTGAAATGGAAATCCCCGAGGACTACATCGAAGCCCTTCCGAAGGTAATCAAATCAAGACACAAGCAACCGATTTCGTAAAACGGAATTGATGAGACATGCTTGTATCATATTGCGTTGCAGAATGGAAGGGAGAGCTTGGGCGACTTGATATATAGGTACATAACTGACGAATACTTCGACCCCGAGGATTTCCTGTCTTCCATGGACTTGTCGACCGAGCACAAAGTTCTTGACCTAAAGGACAGGATCGAAGCCTCGATCATGATATGGAGGCGGAAGATGCATGGGAAGGACACAAAGTCATCGTCCCCCTGGGGTTTGGCAGTAAGCATGGAGAGGCGGGAGCTATTCGAAGAGAGAGCTGAGACGATACTCCTCCTCATCAAGCAACGCTTCCCTGGAGCCCCGCAATCTGCACTTGACATCAGTAAAATCCAGTATAACAAGGTGCACAGCGGATCTGTTCTTACCCACTCCACTCTGTAAGTTCACAACGATTCTAACAAATCCGATGCCATGTTGACAATGACAGGACATTGGACAATCAATTCTTGAGAGCTATTCCAGAGTACTAGAGAGCTTGGCATTCACTGTCTTGTCAAGAATCGAGGATGTCCTGCACGCAGACTCCCTAGCTCAGAACCCCTCGTCAGGAAAAACAAGCCCGGCATCGTTGACCAATTCTTGGTCATCATCTGAACAGACGGACCAAAACTCCGAGGAGGAGACTGATACAGGACGTTCAACGCCAAACTCGATGACACTGTCTGATTTCATTGGCTGGCAAGAAGATGTGACGGGCATCCAATTAAAGAAGAACCATTCTGCCAACTATGCAGCCATGTACAGGGAGGAAGAACCTGACAATTTCCTCCCTAAAACAGCAAAAGCACCTAAGTCAAGGAAGAGTTACCTGGAGAGGCTCGAAAACTTGAGCAGCATAAGAAGTCCGAAATCCAGACATGGATGACGGATGTGACCAAATATCTGCTGACAGGAAGGAAGTAAACCTTGAGAAGGTGGAAGGAGACGGCCAAAGACAAGGATCTACCAGTCCTATTTTGGAAACCTCAGTCAGAGCAACACAGCTGTAAATAGCGTTGCCGACATGGAGTTTTGAATAGCCTTACCCCAACCAACTCAAGGAGTTTGGCTTGGTGCTTATCATTCCCAAGTCTCTTTTGGATCAATGCTTTGTTTTACTGCTTCACCATCAGGTATAGAGTTTAACAACCCAGATGGATATGCTTAAGTCACGTCCCGATATAACGGACTGCAGATTCGAGGTTGGTATCCTCGATGATTTTAATTGCTGAACCATCAAGTTGATAGAAGCATTGACCTCTGGACTGTTGTGTTCTTCTGAGAAATTGTGTTGCGACAATTCATAGACTGTTTCCTTGACCATGCTGTACCTCAAAAGCTGGCACTAACAAATATAGGAAACTCAGGTAAAGAACAAGCAGTAGACAACAACCCACAAACTAATCTTCAGCTGCAAGATATCAAGCTAGGAACCTCCGTGAAAAATTCATAACAAGCTTGCGTAGCGTCAGCAAATTATAACATCTCCCATATTGCCAAAAAGAATGTGCAGCAAACGGAATATCAATTATTTGGAGTCTGCATCACTGCAGGCATTTATGGCGATGAAGTGTATCCCAAAGAAAAAAGAAAGCGATAGCAACGGCTTGGTTCATGTTGAATAACATGGTCCAGAGACTACTAGGCGTCTCGCAGAGCGACTCTTTCTCATTGCTCCTGGTTAATCCCAACAGAGAAATAAATCATCAGCCAAGAACAAGAGGATAATGGACTTAAGGCAAAAAGATGCTCCTACTTAATCTTTCTTACTCGTTGTAACTTCCGACTCAGTATACCAGATTGCAGACTTGAAACGAATTCCTAACAAATTCCTTCCGCCTCATCAACTTGGACACAGCCACAAAATGTCATAAAGGCATCGACAAGCCTGCAGTGAGATCAAACAAAGAGAATGGTCATCCCTATGTTATGCATATAAGAAGAAGTTCATTTATGACCATGTGCAATATTGATGAAATTTAGCCTCATCCCACATGAAAATGAAATCAATGAGTCTAAGAGGCAATGCAGATTGTTCTCGAAACATGACATATGGTGTTAAAGCCTTTATCCAGTGATCTTTGTTGCGAGAAGAAAGCACATTATTCAATAACCAGTATGAAGTTTTACCAAACAAAGGTGGCTGACCAGCTACAGATCAATAGATAACTGTCAGACCATCCAAACGAAACCAGAGGTCTAATGTAAGATTCAAAACAGGCAAGGGTATAGCATCTGATGCAACTACACCAACTAATCACATTCCTGTAAAACAAACGCAACATATTATAACATTAATAATTGTTGCCTTATGTCCTAGTCTCATGCAAGTCAGATAATGCCGCATTACAACAAACAGCCACCGCTTCAGCAATGCAGGAAAAGAAAATACCACAATGCCGATTTGCCATCCTTTCAACACTAGAAAGTATGGCCATAGCCCAACACTTTCAGCAGCTTCCATGCACAGACCGTCAACAAATAATGAGGACTTTCCCGATCAAAACCCGCACCTTGAGGAACTAAGCAACAGCGAGGAAGCGATCGCGGTGTGCAGCGGCATCAGCAACGTCGCGCTACTCAACTCCACCGGTGACCTAACCACCCTGACAAAAAACAATCAAAACTTACCACGACAAACGCAACAGTAGATTTCTCCATTGGACTACCGAGAGATAGAGCGGGGGACTCGCGCCAGGGAAGGCAAATGCCAGGCGACGAAGAGGGCTTGGTGTTGAGAGAAAGGGAGCCGAGCCGGGAGCATAACCTTGCAGCGATCGTCCTCGAGCTCGCCATTGCCGGACCTCGGTCTGTACGGATGATCTCTGGGGATAGGGTTTTAGTTTAGCGCCTTCTGAGTGTTGGTCTATCTCACCCGCGGAGGCAGACGACGACGACGGCGGCGGCGGTTGGGTCTGCGCGGTTGCGGCCGGTTCGAACCGGATTTGAACAGCCGGTCGGGTTTAGTTTAGTTTTTCCTTCATGGGCTCGAGGCCGAAAACCCTCCCCACTCAGTGGGACCTGAAAATATGTGAATTCACTGGTTATTGATGCATATGTATATGTATATTTTTCTGTATGTAAACAGAATACTTGGATTCCGGCTGCTTAGGGACCAGACCGTGGTTCGAGGACGAAGGTCTCCCTCGACCATGACCACATTCGGCCAAATGTGCACCTACTGATCATGTATGAATCACCAGAGGCGATCGGATGTCACCCATTATGATCACCGTCATCATCGGTAAGCTTGAGATCTTCCTCATCATTGCAACTGCCGTTAGCCCGCTGCAGACGAGGTAGTACAACAGGCTGGCCATTCTAAGCCCAGAAAAGACCCAGTCGTAATGGTCGTAGTGCCCACGGTTGAGGTTGTTCGATAGCCATTGCTGATTCCCGCCCCAACTGCTCAGATCCTTGATGATCCTGACCGACTGGAACCTGATGAGGCTGCCAACTGTAATTCTGAATGTCAAGAGTGCCACGGCCATGCTTGTCATCCACTTTGGGAACTCTGAGTATTAGAACTCTATCTGTCCAATTGCAAAGTAAGCCTCTGTGATCCCCATTAGGCAGTGCTGTGGGGCCATCCACAGGGCCGACATGGAGAACACACCGTCAGGGTTGTCCAGGTACCCTTCCCGGATGGCCAACGCCCGATGCCTCTGTTCAACCAGGGTTGCCACCATCATGGAAAGGCACGATATGCCGAGGCCAATCCCCATCCGGCTGCATGAGGGTCAGCCTGCCAGGCCATTTGGTTAGTTTGACTGTGACGGGGACGATCACCCTGTCATCGATCAGAACCCAGATGGTTCTTGTGAGAATCCTGAACACGCCAAAGGACTCCGCCGGGATTGAGAATCTTGAGGTGATTCTCCGGTCCATTGTGCTGATGGGATGTAACATGAACTACCACACCCTGGAATTCATCGAATGACTTCCTTAAGGCTATAATAGAATTATCACAGCGGAAACAAATAATCAAAAGTAAGAAACGACACCGAGATTTAACATGGAAACCACCTCAATGTGAGGAGTAAAACCACGGCCCGATGCATCACCAAAACTTTCACTAAATCACCAATAAAATGACTACATAAGTCTTCTTCTCAAATCACCAATGATCGCACATAAACTTCTTCCCTACTCAGCGTAATATCAAGAACTCATCTTGGTAATCATACGCTCAACAACACAAAGAAGAAGAAGCTGAAATCAAGAACACCGTATCTGGTAGTCTTGAAAACGGGGCAAAATCACCAGCTAGAAGACACCAATAGCAATCTTCACGGTTCAGAACACAGAACCTCAAGTCAGAAATACTCCCTCAAAATTTCACAAAGTTCCAACGGTGCGATCGGCGGCAACATTCGGTTAAGTGAAAGTCGCGCGGGTTGAAATTAGGCTGCGGAGGAATCCGAATTTGCATCTCTTCTTCGGCCGTCTTCCCTTACTCTTACTACATTTTTCTTATCTTGTGTCATCTGAAGAATACCCTAGATGATCCTTTAAGGAGATGGTGGGCTTCGGGCTTCATTCGTATAAGGTAATACGGGCTTGGGCCACTCTTGCAAATAGGAGAGAACAACCCAACACGTGCAAGCTCGAAAGACAAGGAACGATTGTTGTGTGATGACTGCCACCACGATCCCCGTAGACCATATCGGACTAATGATGGCTTTAAGCTTGTCAACATTCGACAGTGCAGAGGTGCCATGGATCGACAGCTAACTCATTAGAGTCCAACTCTTTGGCATTCACGATCACACACGCATAGTTTAGAACCTGAATGGAACAAAATCAATGTGGTCGGATCATCGAATGAGTGAAAATCACACACAAGAAGCATGGGTTTGGTCCATCTACTAAGTTTGTGGGTTGGCTGATCGACCTACGAACTCAGGTGATAGTAATTCAATTGGCCAGAGCTCTTGGAAGGCGATGTTAGATATCACTTCTTCCACGATGCAACGATCACTTGCGCAGACCCATTGAGGAGGCTTCTGTTGGGAGGAAGATTGACGTACATCAATGTGCTCACAAAGAAAAGCGCGACCGCTAAGAACATTAAAACAACCGGGACTCCAAACCCGACCTTCCATCCCTTGGCATTCTGAATGTAAACTATGACAGTGACGGACACCATAATCGTTAGGCAGGCAGAGTACCGATTAAAGTATGTCTGCGTCTTTCTCCATTCTCGGTATGTTAGGGATCGTTGATCTGGTCTGCCCCAAATGCAATCAAGCATGGTCCGATTCCTCCCTCTCCAATTGCCATCAGAGCAAATGCGGAGAACAGAAGCATCTGCTCCTCGACTGATACAAAAGTTCAAACATTCGTAGAATTGTTGCACGGAGGCGGCGTGGCATCTCGGAGGCCCGCCTTTTAACCACAATAAGATCAACCCCTGACACAAAGGAAAAAAAGCATAACAAATTAACCAGAATGTTGCCAACGACGATCGGGATTCTAGATTCCAGAGTGAGATTGCTGAGGCTGACGAGGGAAGCGGAAGGCTCCGACTACGGGCATGAAATTTGAGAATGCAGACCATAAGTAAAGCACAATAGCTCCATCGGCCTTGCTGTAATGGTACTCTTTCGTCGGGTCATGCTCGCCTGAAATCCGCAACCTTCTCGAACACTTATTCACTGCAGGGGGATATCGGACAACATTATTACCTCGCCTAACATAGAAAGAAAAGACCGAGGCAGGGGATCGGGAAGTTCTCTCGTTCACCTATGATGAAAGGCAGGGTCTTGAGTCCGCCTTTTCTGTTCGGACTACGCTTCCCGACTCGTCCCTGGATCTCCTTTGAAATCTCCATCTCTCCCTCCCACCGCAGCAGTGACATTGTCCATCCTATGCAAATGGGTCGCTCTTGAGAGAAACCAAGCCGTATTCGGATTTCGGTTTCATCGTTCTTCAATTTAATCCTCGATTGCTTCACCCGCATCACATCATCTAGGAATTCTGAGGACAGCAATTAGTGGACTATTCCAGCAAATACTTCCCTGCGCGGCAGGGTTTTATAACACGATACGAGGTCGACACAAGCCCTGACCTTCACAACACAGCACAGAAGACAACAAAGAGAAACTGAAGCCACTGCACCTCTTCATCACTCGACACCTAGAAGAATTTATCGCTGATGAGGTCAATGGCAACATGGCTTCCTTTTGCCGCCCTCGTTGACATCATTCTCGTAGTGTCTTGGTTCGTCCTTGTATCTCCATGTCTGCCGCATTTCATTCCTCCCGATCCCTTAAAAATAAAATATAAAATATGATACGTCTTCATCTAACAGTTTCGATCGTCAGCTACTATATAACACCGGTATCAAATCCTAAGGTGAAAAATTAAAAGAATTAAAAAATTAAAGAAAAATGAAAAAAAAAAGCCAAAAAGCTCAACTGAATCGTGCTTTCTTTTTTATCTCAATCCGAACTTGCTTAAACTATACTTTTTTGTTTTTTGATACATTCCAGTCCTCCGAAGATAACTGAATCCAATACACGATATAAACCCGGACAACGCCTTATCGACTAACGACAAACTCAATTAGTAACAGCACTAAATTAAAATCGAATGGCGACCCGTAGTGATTGTTACATGTGCTTTTTTTTTAATTTATTGCTGTTACTATTGGTCTGTGAGCTAATTAACCATTGATGACGACCCCGATTAGTCGACCTGTTCTTTTAGAACCCTAAAACCCTAGCGGAATAACACGGTTGGCGAACCGAGAGCTGGTGCCCAGAAATCTGCCCCGTTGATGTCGTCACTGCCCATTCGGGTCATGGACGAGATCGGAACCAGGCATAGGCCTCGGCTCCTCAAGTCGGTCTTCGATTCTCCATGGAATTCCTGCGAAAGGTAAAAACTACTTTTAAATCTCGGAGCTCTCTAGAACGAGATCCAGTACTTGACCTAGTACTAGAACATACCGAATTTTCATGCATCCCGTCGCCGGGGCTTCCGCGGCCGAAGTACGGCGAACTGAGGGCCTGTACGCACCCAAACAGCGAAGAAGACCAGGACAAATAAATATAATGGTTTGAGAAGTAAAACAAATTCCACAGTGTTGTAGAAATGTCAAATCTCGTTGATATCAATCACGCAAGCTTCATATGTGAAAAATATAAAAGAAGGGGCTTTTAGAAAAAAGAGATCTAGAGAAAAGAGAAAGGAAATAGAACAAAGTATGTAAGAAAGTAAGAAAGAAAAAAAAGGAAAGAAAGAAACATCACCTCAATTTGACCCTGGAGGAATCTGATGTAACCAATGGCTTCTAACAAAACAGAAGCCGTGTCGGTCTGCCCAAAAACCAAGTCGAAGATAGATTGATGTAATAAAAAGAGAATTTGAATAATTATAAAGGGTAAAAAACAATCATTTTAATGGGGGCTTTGCTTTAGCAAGTAAACAAAAGCAAAGAAACCTCCCTTTGCAGAATGACCCAATAAGAATTTTCAATTTAAATTTGATGCATTTCAATGAATTTAGAACTTGCAAAAAAAAAACAATGGAGATAGATGACTTTACCTTTCCAAAGGGTGAAACCAGTTGATGAAGAGTTGTGATTCGGTCTCCTAATTTCTCCTTTCTCACCTGGTTTCACATTAAAAGCTAAGTCAGAGTTAGTAGCCGTGAGTGATTTGGATTTATAAGAAATATCAACAAAATGGCGATATTGTCTTAAGATAGTATTTATTCTTGTGTTGACACTAATGCTATTGCTACTATCTTGAATAATTACTAATGCGAGTACCGAACGAATGTTCGAGGTAAGTAAATTCGCATCGAGAACGGTTGCTATCTCGGGCTACTTTTCCTCGAGGACGCATAGCGTAGTACGACCGCACCTACGGACAGAATTCGCGGCGAGAAAGGAATAACAACTTCAGAGCAAATGGACAACCAAAGAAAGACAACAAATGGTGGTGACCATTGTTGTTATGTTTTTTTGTCTGGTTGATGAGTATCCTTTTTTTTTCTTTCTTTCCTTTGCACATGTGGTTGAGAAAAGAATGACAAGCGTTCCAAAAGATTCAAAGATTAATGTAAGAACAACTGGGAAAGAGACAGAGTTTAGAGTACGTCACCATCATTGATTTCATCTTGAAGTTACCCTGATGATCTTGGGGAGAAGAAGAAGAAGAAGATGTACATGAAGATTGGTTCTTCGACCTCTTCTGCGAATACGCGCTGCTTATTCTCCCTTCGTGCTAGCATGACGTGACGACCAACGAGGACAAGAACATAAGTCAGGTGTAGATTGTAATGACCATTGAAGAAATGTCCCCTTGGGGACAAAAAATGAGTACCTCGGAAGATGGATCTCTCCCCATACGCTTGCCGTTGTTGGTCGATTTCTTGCCAGGGACCGGATCCGGGTGATTCGTCTTGACTATGCTCATGACACAGGACCTGTTGGTCGACAGGGATGCGGCAGAGTTTTCTAACGAGAAATCGTTGTTGGAGTGATGCCCGAAGAGATGGTTGGGGTAGTTGCTGCTCACAGGGGAGTTGACGGCGATCTCCTCCTTTACGGCATCAGTAATGGAGGAAGATGCGTTAGGGGATAGGGCCTGTAGGTACTGTTGATGCGAGCCCCAGTTCTCGAACGACCCCGGCTTCCCGTGGTGGACGCCGCCATTGTTTAGGTAGTTCTCCTTTTGGTCTTGATCTCCGACCAGCCCATACCTGAGGAATAACATCAACAAAAATAGATAAACAAATAAATAACTCAAAATATTTTCAAAATCTAGTATAAAAATAATTAACTTTTACTATTAAAAATTGGATTATTTTAGAAATATTAGAATTCCGAAAGATAATTTCATAGAAAAAACCATGGAGATGATTGCATGATTGCTTTCTTTTCTGATAATTTTACAAAAGGAAACAAAACCCATAATTTCAATTACCAAATCAAAGAGAGAAAGAGAGGAGATTAGTGTTTACAAGAGTAGTTGGCTCAAGGACTGATCATATGGGAGCTCCACCTCAACCCGGTTAATATCCCCACGCCAAGTCGGTGCGAAACTCGGCAGACTCAGTGAGGGATAAGAATTTAAACTGGGTTCGTAGTAATGGGACGGCTGACGAATCTGGTGTGGTTGCAGCAGCGGAGGAGGAGGAGGAGGAGGAGGAGGAGGAGGAAGAGGGCTCATGCTAGGGTGGGGAAGCGGCGGTGCTGGCCGCACACCGTTGACGTTGTTCCACCAACTAGGGTTTGCGAGTATTTGTTGAACAGGGGAGGAACTCATCTCCAAAACATGGCCCCTGTTCATCATATCATCGACAAACAAGAAACTCACTTGGACCAAGGACAAGCGCACGGGAAGGGTTTGAATTGAAGATGATGAGTTTGAAGAGGAAGAAGACGAAGAAGGTGAAGAAAAGGAGATGCGGGAAAGTCTTTACTTTTCTTCGTACAGACAGGGAAAAGGGAATAAGCCTATATCACGGGAGTAAATACCGATAGAAAAACCATGTCCAAACTAACGTGTCATAATTCATTAAATATTTAACCAATGTTATTTTGTCCTTGTAAGGTCGCGGGCAACTTTTTCCTTCATCCTTCTTTTTACTCTTTTATCATCATTTTTCCTTTGTATTTATTTATTATTAGTTTTAAATTGGTTTTGCTTTTCTGTCCCAGCCATGCTTTTTTCACTTGGCTTTTGCTTTTCCTCGAAGTGGGACAAGGAAAAAAAAAGGTGGCTTATATATATATATATATATATAAAAGTTTTTGTGTAATGGGAATGATAAAAGTGAAAACACAATAGTAAACAAAATTGACTAAGATAAGAAAAGGCAAGCCTGCCTTTAGTTCTTGAGCTTAACCCCAGCAAAGATGGACTACGTGTCGTTTGTAGATTGGACAATGCTTGAAACGTGAGAACATATTCTTGAAATGGACCGTCACATGAACTTTACGGGAATACGTTCTACAGCAATCGACGCCGATAAACTTAAAAAGTTTTTAAGTTTAAATATTTAAATGTGATAATATTTATATTTAATTTTTAAGTGTGTCGAATATTCTTAGAATTCATCCCCACTCGACTTCTAATGATGGTTTGAAACTCTCTCATTAGAGACGAAGAAATATAAATCAAAGTCTTCCACTTTGGCTTTACTAAACCGACCCGCTTTTGAATGCTCGAGATCGAATCATGTACTAATTGCAATTGATTGCGAAATGTGGATTTCTAAGTGCAAATATTCTTTTATTAATTAACGAGATAATATACACATACAAATAATAACGTTGGTTCAGCCTGAATTAGAAGATTCGGACAAGAAACTCTTTTAACTACTAAATTGTTTTGCTCGATCTGAAGCCAACCAAAGCTTCGAACATGGGGTGGGTGAGTTGCCAAAATATTCCCATCTGACATGACCCAAATCCTCTAATCTAACTCCTTTCTATGTTTAACTAATACAAACTATTAGATCTTGGGCAATTCTATTAAATTATATTCAGAAATTTATAAATGAATTGAGTATAAAATTTTTCAAGATTCATTTTTCTAAAAATGGGTGTATATTTAAAGTAGATGTATATTATATAATGTGATTGGAAACCGAATATTAAAACTATTCATTATTCATCACAATTTTAAAATAATTCCATTTTCCTCTTTGCGAGTTTCCAAAAAAACATTCCCTTCATTCCCCCGGGTGACCAAATTCTGACAACAAAACGACAAATTCCCTTATAAACATTAATTATTTTTGTTCAATGGGCTGTGCTTGTCCTTTAGTGGCAATGGAAACATTCCCTCCCTACTCCCCCATTCCTCCTCAGCCACCCAATATCAAGTGCCCCTTAATTCACGAGCTAATAAATCCCACGTAAGGGAGAAAAAAGCTTGAGAAAGTTATTAAATTTAGTTTAATCGCGTGAGGAATTTGTCCCTCCAATGGTGACAAAAGATCTTTGTTGGGAGGCGCCTTGTCTTTCTTTTGTAGTAAAAAAAAACAGGCCTTTTGTGTGTTTTTTGCTCTTGTCCTTAAATCCGCCCTCCTGAGTATATTCTTCTTACATGACACTAACATCGGTTTTTAAAATAAAAGAAAAAGCATTAATTGCTAGGGTTTAAGGAGAGGAGTTCAGATTAGTTTTGGATCTGATCCAAATCTCTCTGATTCTATATAAAGTGCTAGGACAGGACTTTCCAATGTGGTTTACATGGGAGAAGTTTTTTAAGAGCTCAGGATACAATACATTAGATATTTTCCACGAGTGCATGCATATACAAGAAAGCCGTGCCCGGATCCAGTAGTTATAACGAGCCTCGACACGACGATGGTTATAAGTCCGGGGGTATCACGGTGTGTCCTGCATGAGTTAGGGAACACTGGGATATGGAGAGGCTAATTGTTCCCATCCCCCCATTATTCTTAGCTAGTCCTGTGTTTAAGTAAGTGGCGATCCTCAGTACATGTTTTAATGTCTCGAGATCTTTTGTTGTTTGTGTTGAGGGATTGTTTATTTTTGTGCCCATGTTCAAAGAAGCAGTCAGAAATATTAACAATTACTTAAAAATGGAGGAGTGTGAAGAGATGTGGGTGTAGTCACTTTATCGAGAGTATAAAAATTATGCTTTCTCTTGTGGGTTGCGTATGTTCAACCGGTCTTTTGGAGAACTTGGAAAAAAGAAAAAGGCAAAATATCAATTTATGGCCTCAACTTTGAGCCAACTTTTTGTTTTGTCCTTAACTTAGTTTGTTATATAATTTTGTCACCAACTTTTGTTTTTATTTCTATTTTGGCCAATCATGAATTTCTTCTAGCGAAAGCCAAACAAGGCCTTAAAATAGTCTAACATGTGTCCTATAATAGTGGAGTTTTGACATCTCATTCATTCGTCTCATAATCCACTTTATCCGTAATAGTCGCCTCCTAATAGAACATCATCCGACATTCATTGATTTTTCATATTTTTTGTCAATATCAGCAACTATCGTTAACTTCGGCTTCCAATTCACTTGATTTGTTCATCAAAATTTTATAATAAAAAAACAAATGAAAGGTTTCAATATTATTTCCTATTTTCTAAAATCCTTTTTCGTTTTAGTCGATAAATGAAAATTGTCTATTAAGACCTTGTTTGGCTTTCGCTAGAAGAAATTCATGATTGGCCAAAATAGAAATAAAAACAAAAGTTGGTGACAAAATTATATAACAAACTAAGTTAAGGACAAAACAGAAAGTTGGCTCAAAGTTGAAGCCATAAATTGATATTTTGCCTAAAGAAAAAAGGCAAAGTACAATTTTTCGTGTTCTGATTCATTTTAAAGTTGATTCTTTTATTGGGTGTTGTGTTGTATTAGATCCCAATACACAGCTTGTCTTTCCAAGGCTTACTACCCCCGATGCCCTCTTTGACATCCCAAAATAAAGAATTTTAAAGAAACCAGATAATTTTTCCCATTTAAACAAAAACAATAAGTAAACTTTTGCGGGGTTAACATTTCCCACCCTTATTAGTAAATCATTTAGGATTACGTGAATTTTGTGTTTTAACATTCAATATATTTTATAAATAGTGCATATTAAAAAACGTGTTAATAGTAAAAAACACAATTTTTTTATTGTAATATAGCTAAATTAATTAATAAAAAAAAGACAATGTAAGATGCATATTATATGTAAAAAACACAACTTACGACACACATATTAAATAATAAATAATAAATACAATGACACTTTTTCCTTTTAATTGCTTGAATGAACAAATATATAACTGTATTCCTTGTTTGCGTTGATCACTTTTCGGCCGAAAAATATGGAATTTCAAAAGAGAAAGAAGAAGAAAAATTGCACAGTAAGAGAAGTCGTGAACTCTGTCTACTCATAATAAATGATTTTTGTAGTTTCTTATTTTTTTTTTCTCTCTAAAGAACACGAGAACACTAACTTTACAATTACGGCGGTGAGTCTCGCTAAGATGGGAATCGAACTTTTTAAGTTTAAATTTTCTTTTTAAAATGGGGTGAGATGGGAATTTGGACGACCATGAGCGCTAACCACTTTGACTAACAAAAATAAAAAGAGGTTTTCACAGGTGGTGATAGTGCAGGGGTTATGTGTAGGATTGGAAAGGAAGGAAGAAGGTACTAGCAGAACGTAGTTTCTGTACTGCCGACGACCTTCTGTAGAATAGAGGAAATCTTCTGTAGAGTTGTTGCACATACGAGGAGTATTTTGGCTGCGATTTCTCTTTCTTAAACTTTCTCTTACACTCTTACATGAAATGTCTACACGTCCCATTATATATATGGAGGAGTAGGAAACTCAAATAACAATAGAAACCAACGTATTTAATGACCGATTTAATAGCCTCTTTAATGACCAACTTAAATGACATTCCGTTACTAACTTTAATACCAATTAATCTCAATCATAAATTATCTTCAACACCCCCTCTTAATTTATGATCTTCAAGAAGTTTTTGAATGTCTCAAATTTCTGAGAAGACACCGTCTTTGTAAGAACATCTGCGGGTTGATTATGGGTGCTGATGAATTCTAGAAGAATCTCCTTCTGCGAAACCATCTCTCTGATGAAATGATGATGAAGTTCTATATGCTGCGATCTTGCATGGAAAACTAGATTCTTGGTCATAACAATTAAAGATTGGTTATCACAGAAAATTGTTGTTGGCTCGTCCGCCTTCTGTTGTAACTCTAGAAGTAACCTTCTAAGCCAGACAACTTCTCTTGTTGCTTCATTTGCTGCGATGTACTCAGCTTCTGCAGATGAGAGAGCAACAGTGCTTTGCTTCTTTGAACTCCATGAAATGGGCTTCTGTGAGTAGCCTTTTGCTACGATACGAGGTTTATGCTTCTGCACGCTTCCATCTTCATTATACTTGGTCTTATAGATCCACTTCAATCGGATAGCTTCTTTTCCTTCTAGGAGATCGACCAATGACCACGTGTCATTCTTCTCTGTAGAAGTCATCTTCTCTATAGAAGTCATCTTCTCATTCATGGCATTTCTCCATTTTTCTTCTTTGGCTGCCTCCTCAAAGTTCTGTGGCTCAAATGCAGCAAGAGCAAAGTTAGCTTGCTCATAAATTTCACTGAATGATTGATACCTCCTTAGTGGTGTATCTCCAATAGGACCCTTTGAACTCCTTTAGGACCTCCCATGCTTCATTCACCTTCTTCGGGCCGTATATCCTTGGGTAAATGGTTTTGCTCATGGATTGTTGTAGAATCCGCAAAGCCAAGGCATTCTTCATGACGTTCTCCTTGTACGCCATCTGCTCATCTTCTGTGGGATTGATGACATCTTCTGCGGAAGTGTTGTCACCTTCCGGGAGAGAGATTCCTTCTGGAACTTCTTCGTAGCCTTCCTCCACAAGTTTCCATAGAACCTGCGAAAGGAAAATGGTCTCCATTTGAGAACTCCAATAGTCGAAATGCTCACCGTCGAAGATGGGGATTTGGTTGGGAGAAAAAGTGAAGAACATGTTGTCAACGGATGCAGACATGACCTTCTGTGCTCAGATACCAAATTTGTTGGGGATTATGTATGTAGGATTGGATATGAAGGGAGAAGGTGCTAGCAGAACGTAGGTTCTGTACTGCCGACGACCTTTTGTAAGATAGAGGAAACCTTCTCTAGAGCTGCTGCACCTACGAGGAGTGTTTTGGCTGTAATTTCTCTTTCTTAAACTTTCTCTTACACTCTTACATGAAATGTCTACACGTCCCTTTATATATAGGGAGGAGTAGGAAACTCAAATAGAAATCGACATATTTAATGACAGATTTAATAGCCTTCTGAATGACCCACTTAAATGACATTTTTGTTACTAACTTTAATACCAATTAATCTCGATCATAAATTACCTTCAACGGATACAACGGGTCAACGCGACGTGACAAATACACGTAAATAATCATATGAATAGTTTAGAAAACGAAATATTCACTTGCGGGAGGTGGGTGGTTCATTTTGTCATCATCATGTCCATGTCTGGACAAGAAGAAAGAAAGATGTCCTTCTTTCTTTACAATAAACACCGACCTCCCCAAAAAGAAGCCAACCCCCACCCAAATGTCCTTTCTTTTTAATTTTAAATTGTTGTTCTTACATAATTCCGTCAACACTCGCAATCATTACATATCGTCCCTCCCTTTTTTACTGTTTTAATAATAATAGCACGTTGTTACTCAAATACCGTAAAATTGGCTGAAATTGTGCATTTGACACGTCGTCCTTGCGTCATAAATGACGTCATATCCATTCAGCCCAACAGACAATTGCAAAGCCACCCCCCGGGCCCTAAATCCCCTTCCCATCCCAAAATCGCCGGATTGAACCAAAAAAACAAAAAAGGAACCATTTCGACCATCCATGTTATGTTCCTGGAGAAGACAACTCCTTCCATGGAATATTCCCACATTTCACCGACAAATGTTGGTGGCGACTATTCACTCACTAATCACGTTTCATGTATTCTCAGCTTGTTTTCTTCCGGTTGAAGAGCGCCGGTTGTTATGCGGCTGAGAAGGTGACCCCATTCGTCTACGTGATGGTGTAGAATGTATTTTGGGTTTCTTTTTTGTCTGATATTGGGGGGGTGAGTTTTGTTTCCTTTTTTGAGGTTTGCAGATGTTGAAGAGATATGAAACTGCTCGGGTGGACGTGATCGACCGGCTCGCCACGCCTTTTGGGTTTGTGCAGCAGGATCACCCTGAAACGAAGGTGCGATCGTCGCTTGAATGTGATCTCTGGGAACAGAATGCAAGCATTTATTTATGGGAATGGTAGATTATTCGTAATTTATTTTCTCGGCTGAGGTCGATGTGATGTAGAGGGATCGATCGGTTGACTATATTGTGTTGATGATTCTCGAGCATTCCTTTTCTTTGGGATGTTTTGTCTGAAATAAGCTTATTCGCCAGAGGTTTGCAACAGATGGTCGTGAATCAGTTTACTCGAGTGTGCCGGCATGGATGGTGTTCTTTTCTAGCCGGGTCCTCCCTCTGTTTCTCTTCCGGAGCTACAGGATCTCTACCGTGTGGTATCGTTTACTATGGAATTCTGAGAAAATATCTGAGTCTGGTTTCTTGGCTTTTCGGCAGGTTGTACGTACTGTCTTCTGGTGCTGAAAGTAATAGATCACTTGGCATCCAGGGACAAGTAAGCAAATTTATCAAACTTGATTGTAACATTTAGATCGATTTGTTGATCCACTTCACCATCATGAGGATGTATATGCTCTTAACCTGTTCCTTTTTTCGGGCTGTAAAACTTTTCTTTTCCCTAGGGTGAAAGTAAATTATTGGTTGTCCTTAGAGTTTTCATAATCTCGTTTCCTCTGTTCCCTGCACTCCAGGATGGTATGCAGAAGAGCACTTGGCTACAAATCTATTCCGGTCGGAAGGACTCCCGTTTGACCATCGAGCAGGTAAAGAAAAGCACTTCCTATATCTGAAGATTAGATGTTTAATTGATCATTGCCTGGATCAAAGTATGCGGCTTTGATTGTTTATTACTAAATATTTGAAAAAAAAAATTAAACACATCCATATTTGGTCCCTTCTAGCTGTAAGACCATCTTCCGTCCTGTCATTCTGAAGTTATTAATTGTCGAACATACATCTCAAGGACATAAGTCATAACAACTTTTTTGCTTATGCTGTTCTGTTGTGAACTGAAGGACCGACCAGGGTTATTCCTACAAATCTTTACTGTGCAGAGGAAACATGGATGTGTGTAGAGCAACGGGTGATTATTCCCAACACCTCTCCTCAATCCTACATCGGATCTTTGTTCGGGAATAGGTATGCTCGTTCGGAATCTTTATCGGACGGGACGAATGAATAAGCACTTGGCCCAAGCTTTTTTTAAGCAATGTGAGATTATTCCCATCAATGCGGAAGAGGAAAGGCTCGGAGTACAGCAAAATAAACCCATCGCAGAGTCGCAGGCACGTAAGGCCTCTGGCAGCTGCATCTCTTCGGTCTTTTCCCGTTCTGTTTACAGGGGAATGGGTGATACACATTGATAAGTTGCTCGAATCATAGATCTGGAAAGCAATTAATGTTTATTTGATTTAATTGAACATGATTTACTATGGAATGAATACACGTTGTTAATTTCATTCAAATGCCAAAAAGTTTGGAAATAACAAATGAGAACCCCGTAATATTAGTTCCCAAAATGTTTTTACTATTAGTTTTAAAATTTCTGTTTTAGGATAAAAAAAATCATTTAAAAATTGTGGATTCATACTATGAGTTGAAATAGCAAATTATGACCAAAAAAACAATTGAAAATTTAAAAAATTGGTGTAGTGGACAAAGTATTTTCGAAATGGTAAAAAAAAAAGTATGTTACCGTAAAAAAATATTTTATGAAATATGACAATAAATTTTAAAATTCGTTAAATAATGCCCCTGAATTAGTGTTAAAATAGAGACAACTTACTGTTTCAAAGAGCAAGTTCAGTACTTTAAACTTTATGTTTCTAAAATATAGTTAAAAATAGGTAAAATACATAAATTTTGGACGAACTTTCATTCTTGTCGTCATTTTCAATTTTTTTCTTTTTTGTCTATAATTTCAATTTTATTTTCTTTTGCGCCCTTTTTGTAACGCCATTTTGCGCCTTTTTCGTAGCGCCGTTAAGTTCTCAGTCCGACGTGAACTAACGGAGAGATACGTACAAAATATACATTTGTGTCCTTAACTATGTCAAAATTTTCATATATATCATCATTTTTAATTTCTTTCTTTTATGTCAATAGCTTCATTTTTATTTATATTTGCATCATTTTTCCTAACGTCGTTAAGTTCCTTGTCCGACGTGAACTAATTAGACAAAGGCCACCAATGCCACAGTCAGGCCAAAGGTCGTCTTCGCGGTGATCTGCGTGCTCCACTCGATGATTGCCCTTTTCTGTGGATTCATGATAATATTCCACTCATAAACAATTTAATCCCTAGGTAACGACACCGAGGCAACCAGGCGTCTGCTGGGATTGACTCCGCGTGGCCGTCTCCTAATCGGGACGTCTGATTCCTTCGCGAGTCTCCTTCTATTTGCGATATGGTTGTTGCTGCTAATAATTTACCTCATCCATGATAAGGAGGGGCATGGAGGATAAAGTTCGAGGCAGAGTGGAGGGTTTTGCCCCGAACTTCTTCAGGGGCTTTATTTTTGTTTAATTTGATTAACTAATGTTATAAATAAATAATAATTCACGTATATTAGTTCAAGTCAGACAAGGATAACGACATTAGGAAAAGGAAACAAATAAAAATAAAAATAAAATTATGGACACAAAAGAAATAAATTGAAAACAATTACACATATGAAAATTTAAACATAATTATGAATACAAACGTATGTATTGTCAATAATGATTAATCCACGTACGATCCTATTAGTCTACGTCGGACTAGGAACCTAACAGCGTTACATAAAGAACACAGAAAAATAAAATTAAAATTATGAATACAAAAGAAAAAAAAAATTAAAAATAATGAAAAGGATGAAAGTTTGGCTCACATACGTACATTTTATCTTAAAAATATTATTTAACGAATTTAAAAAATGTTAATAAAATAAATTTCCGAGCAAACGAATTGTCATTGCCTTGGCGTCTCGGACATCTCCAAAATATCCACTCTATGTTCATGTTAGGGTTTTTAAAGTGATTTAATAATAATCAAGTAAAGAAGGTTGAATCCGTTGGAACTTTTCCATGAACAGGGAAAAGGAAAGGAAAAGAATGAAGATGAAGCAATTGGAAGGGCTGTTGGGCGATCTGGACCAGTTCTCCGACCCAAAGGTTTCGCCTTTCTCGTTCCCAACCAAAGTTGCGATCAATCTCCTGATGTAGTGAATCGGCTTGAATGTTTGTTTTGTTGTGTTTTTTTTTTTTACGTTTTGGATTGATTGTGGAACTGCAGGTGGAGTTGGAGCAGTACCCAACTGGGCCTCACATCACTTCTCGCATGCTCTACACGGTGACTTGATTGAAATTCTTGATTTGTTTTTGTTTTTTCTATCTTTTTGCTAGTTTGGTTTTGTTCTCGATGCCTGAGGTTTGGCTGGGATTGGGAACTGGCTGAGTTGTTGTTGTGGGGTTGTCGTAGGCTGAGAATTCATTCGGGGATGTGAGCGACCGAGTGGTTGTGGATTTGGGATGTGGGTGTGGTACTTTGGGTCTTGCTGCTGCTCTTTTGGGTGCTGAGTAAGTGCGGCCAGAACCACTCCCCCTTCTGATTTCTAGTTTTCTGGGTGTACGTCATTCTCGTGACAAATGCTAAGACTTTTCGACATGTGACAGTTAGTCATTTGTCGTAGGTCAATGAACTTGAGATGCACATTAGAGGGACTGTAGAGTGGTGGTTGTTCATGCTCATTCACTTGGTGTTGATTTTTCATTTGATGTTTCCTTTTCCTCGTGTTTATGAACAGCCATGTTATTGGAATTGATGTTGACACAGACTCGCTTCTGACTGCTTCGACAAATGCGGAGGAGCTTGAGGTACTACTATGTGGGTTATCAGTATTTTTGGGTTGGGTTGTTGTTTGAGGTGCTGTAGTCAAGGTTTGTTCCTCTTCTTTAATGGTGTCAAGCTGACTTTGCAGGTGGAGATTGAGTTGGTGCAATGTGATGTGAAGCCCCTTGATCTTAGAGGTAATGTTCCTGCTCATGGTAGTGGTCATGTTTTCTGACTTTGTGTTTTAATTAAGTTATGAATGTTTAGATTTCTTTGCTCATGTCACATTACTAATTAAGTAATGCCATTCTTATTTTGGGACTTGAACCGACTTATTGGAAACCATACAATTTCAAAGGGTAGTCGTATTTATATAATGTTTTGACAGTGAAGTTAAAAGAAAGGATCTGTTACATTTTGGGCCTGCATTAGGACTTCTGGGTAGCTCAATATTCCATTGTGATGTTGACACATATTTCTGTTGATTTTCTTTAGTAAGTTGCTTTTTGCCAAATATGTAAGCCCCCAATGAGTTTTGGTTGTTGATATGTCTGTTCTTGAAAGAAAATTATTGGTTGCATACTTGTATGCATAGAGAAAAAATTCAACAATTTTCTTAGATGCTTTTGTAAATGTTCATTTTCTGTAGGTCAGGTTGTTGACACTGTGATTATGAATCCTCCGTTTGGTACAAGGAGAAAAGGTGCAGACATGGATTTCCTCCGTGCAGCACTGAAGGTGAGTGCTTGAGCTCGAGTACATATTCTCTCGCCCTTAAACTTTTATTCTTCATGAACTGTCGATGTGGATGAATATATTTTTCCAGGTTGCATCTCGGGCCGTTTATTCCTTGCATAAAACATCTACCCGAGAGGTGACTCTCAACTACCTTACAGCATCCATTTACCTTGCACTTTTGGCCTTTTTACCGGCATGCTTTTCATATCGCTAGATCTATGAACTGTGAAAATATTTTGCTGCTGATAACCATGGATGGTAATGTTTGGCCATCATTGAAACACGACTTTTTATACACAAAGCATAAATTCATGAAAATGTACAATCACCAGAACCCTCGTATCCCTTATCATGAGGCATGTGGGTAAGCAGCCGCTTGAATAAACGCTGTGACCATCATCGATCAATATTATCGCCACACCTCTTATTTAAGTTCCTAACTCTATCATGTCGTGTTCTGGCGATTTTGACTACACCTCATGCAAATTAACATAATTTTTTGCCTTCGAACGCCATAGATAGTAGTGTGGTCCCTGTCCTCCACTTTCACAGCTGGAACAAGTGGCCTCAAACTGTTGTCTTTTAACCATGTTTAGTCGATGGGTTTGGTCGGTCTTATGACAGCTTCTTGCTCTCTGTGATTGCACCTCACTGATCGATGTTATGTATTCTCAATTACGAGCTATTTGTTGCTATCTTACCATTTTTCTTGTGGAACTGAACTTGTGCTCTTCTCATGTTTTTTGACAGCATATTAAGAGGACGGCACTGTGGGACTTCAATGCGAAAAGCGCCGAGGTGTTGTGTGAGGTTGATCCCACATGACCTTTTGTCTTTCTATTTCCATCCCCCGTTTTCCTCCATCGGAAGTTTCCAAGCACATTCTCCTTCCCTTTACATTGAATAGCACACGACAGCCTGCTTACCCCCCCCCCCCCTCCTGTAATTTGCTTCTGTCAGCTCCGGTACGACTTGCCCCAGTTATACAAGTTCCACAGAAAGAAGGAGGTGGACATTGCAGTGGACCTCTGGCGATTCGTGCCCGGAACCGCATAAAGGCAAGGGAGTAGCTCGACCCCCATTTATTTCATCAAGAAAGAATGGGTCCGCCTTCTTTTGCCCCATCCGATGTATCATCCTGATGTCAATGCTAATGTTCCAGGGTGGAGATAGTTGAGCTGATGCAAACATCCGCATCACATGCACCTGGACGAGGCCTTTTTTATCTGGTGACGTCGTGATTCGAGGGCGTATGCGCTTTGAGTTCATGCGCTTCCAGTGTGTGAAATCGAGCTACATTACATTTCAGTTAGGATGTGCCATACACGTTGTGATGGAAGTCTATTTACTTTTGCTGCAGACCGAGAAATGCAATCGTACGAGTGTCGGTGGGGTTGCAAAGAATAGAAGGATTGGTGTTGATTTGCCCCGTCGGGTTTTCCTTTCCATTCGTAATAACTAAACGTGGGTCTGAATTTATGGTGGTGGTACGAACGTGAGGTTTCCATACGAAATTGGGTATTTAATTTTAAAATTCGTCGAGGATTTCGTTATTAAATTTAATTTCATAAATTAAAATTATCAAATTAGATTTTTAATCACTATTTAAAACAAAAAATTAGAGTTTAGAATTTCGATTTTATCTTATAACATGTGATTTAAAACTGGAGTTCTCAATTTCAACTTTTACTAATCGAATTTCGCAACACGAAATATTTTATTTACTCGCTCGTGATTAAAATTCGAATAATAAGATTAAAAATAAGTGAAATTTTGCGATCCTTGGAAATTATTCTCGCAACAAACGTACCATACAATGTAATAAAATGAACTGAAACTAAAATTACGAGAAATGTTCTTATTCCTAAAACAAATTTATCTTTTATGGCTACGAGTTTCAAAATTACCGTTTTACGGCAATTTTCTCACAGGTTTTTCTTAACTAATTTTTTAACCCAAAATTAATCATTCAATATCAAATTATGAAACTTTACTTAAGCGGCTCTGATACCAATTAACTAACTGAAGATAAGCGATGCAAATCAACTCCAGATAGAGTTAGATATCAGCATACTAGATATTCTTCAGACAAGTCAGGAATCGAACTTAAGAGGTTTTTCCCAATTGTCTTTGTCGTCGGCGTTCCACCAACCTCAAATATCCGTTTGAATATTTTGAACTTACCTTAAATCCGAGATTGGACTTACCTTCAAGGAAGTATTCCTCGAATTCACTCTGAACTAGAGTCAGCTCTTCTAATTTCTTAGAATAACTCTCTATCTGCTTTGATATTTGTGATATCTGTGCCGATAGATTTTCAAGACGATCTACTATGGTATTGAGAAGACCAGAAGTAGAATCCTTGCCCACACCATGATCTAAATGTAATAGTTTAGGATTCGGACAATCAGTCATAAGAATGACTCGTGCAATGCACCACTTTAATCTCTTGATTAAAGTCTTCTCTCAAAACATAAACAACTTAAATCAAGATGTTTATCATATCTTAATCCAGTGGGTAGCTTCGGGGTTCACCAAGCTTCCGCAACTTCTTGGAATTCAAGAGACGCTCACTTCTCAACCTATAGAATCTGTGAGAGGGAGAGGGTCTTCTGTGTCTTCCAAATGCCCTTACCTCGAGGGTCTTATATAGACACTCCTCATCCACAACACAAGGTTTAGTCTTTAAGACTTTCCTTCAAGGTTTCGATTTGCAAATCTAACCTTAAGTTAGTTTTAATCAATTTTGATTAATTCTAACTACTCTTGATTCCTTAAGGTATCCTTGGAGAACAATCAAAGAATTTTGACTCAGAGAGATGTGAGAGAACATTCTCTATTCAGATTGCCTCCCCGAAAATGGTAGAGGGTTGTGAAATATATACACAAACAAGCTTGTGCCTATGCACTGTTTACCAGCTCAAAAGTAAAAAGAATCTATTTTTACAAAAGATTACAAAAGCTAACTAGACTACAAGATTGTATAGTCTATCTCTATACAATTTTCTTCTCTCGTCTGCATCATTGCTCTGTCCTGGGAGATTCCTTCTTCATTGGCGTGCGAGGTCTCGCCAGTGCCTTCAGAGAGTCCTCCTTCGAACCCTTGGGCTATCTCTTCATCTTGTTTGAATCGCTGTGCTAAGGTTTTATTGGTGTAGTCAGTGATTTTACTCCAAACTTTAAAGGTGTCCGTCCGGAGGCACAGTTCAGAGTTCTCCCTCTTCCAAAAGCTATCTAGATGATCCAGAACTCTCTCCCATCCTCGCTCTCCTGCCTGCTCATCGGCATAGCTGAGATAAGAACGGAGAATCGTGACAGTAGTCATCCCGTCACTGTGCACATAGTATAGCTCCTTGCGGGCAAAACCGTGCTCCAGCACATCTTTCAGAAACTCAACCTTTATGGCCTTTCTTACAGTCTTATCTTTGTAATACTTGCGCCATAAACCCCTCTGATCAAGGTCATGTCGTTGAGGTTCAATCAGATGCCTACTTTCACTAGGATGGATATCCCATACTTGCATATTGGGAAGGATTACCTTCCCATATTGCTCATGTTCTTCCTCCTCCATCATAGTGCTAGTAATCAGTGCCGTGACATATTTTGAACAATAACCAAGGCACCCGAGTATGAACTTTACCAAATGGGGCAATTGGTTTATCTGCTTTGGTTCTGATCTATCGATCTCCAGAATATCGACAAAAACCGCGTATAAATACGGTAAAGCAACTCCCACCATACCTGAACTAATCCTCAGGGATGGCCATTTCTCCGATATCCAATGTAGATAAGGCTGAAGTACAGAGTTCTCCTTGAGTGAGGATTCTCTCATATCCACCACCACTTTTGAAGTCTCAAAGTCTTTAACTTCCAACGGTAATATGGACATAGTCGTTGTGAGAATTTGTTGTCTATCTCGTACTGATTTAGACAACTCTTCCCCATCTGCAGCCTTGTAAGTTAACTTGGCTTCTAGATCTTTGATGTACTCAATCGCCTTTGCTGCAAAACTTAATTTGGGCTTGGTAATTCCTTTTAATACCTCCCATAAGTCCTCCACAAACAACAGTGGCATCCCAAGATAGGGATCCATCTTCGAAAGAGTCCAAATCAAAAAACCAAGATCTATCTAGATCTTCATGACCTTCGTCATCGTGAGCTTGCTCACCAGGTTCAACTGAACCTCCTTCAGGAATTACTTCCTCAAGATTTTCCTGAGTTTAAGGATTACCTTGTTCGAGTGTTCCAGGTATCTCATAGTTGAAATACTCGTCGTACTCCATGTCAGCCGCGTCATCAGGATGTTCTTCCTTCTGAACAATTGGCTCGCCAATGAAGGCTTTAAACTTTGCTTCCTCTTCTGCATAGTCACTCTTCACCTGCGCTTTCTGTTCCTCTTTGCTTTGTAACAAAGCCTTGTAGGACTTTACAGCTTGGTTAATAGAGATTTTCTGCTCTTTGGCCATATGATTACGGCAGTAATTAAACTGCTCCATGGTCAGAGGAGACCACCAAGGTTCTTCAACCTTATCGTCCTTCTTGGGACCAGAAGACTTCAGCTGCTTCGCTTTCTTCTTCTTTCTGGCTTTCTCCTGGGAATTAGCCCGAGCTTCTTCCTTCAAATCTGCCATTTTCGCATTTCCTTTAGAGCCTACCTCTTCAGGATCAGCCACCTTCTCTTGAAGATCTTCTTTCACGTTTCCTTTGGGTTTGACATCGTCTTCTCCCTTAGGACCCGTCACTCCCTGCTGGGAATCTTTTTCTACTTTCCCTTTGGAATTGGTTATTTCCTTTTCCTTGGGTTCAACCATTCCCTTCTGGGAGTCATCTTTCGTTTTTCCTTTGAAGTTAGTCGGAGCTTTCTTCTTAGGATCAACCATCTCCTTCTGGAGATCTGTCTCCGCCTTTCTCTTGGAGTTGGTTGTTACCTTCTCCTTGAGATTAGCCACATCCTTCTGGGCAGCCGTAGTTTTCAGCTTACTGGGACATTCGAATGATCGATGTCCATGTCGCTTGCACTGCCAGCACAAAGTTGATTTCGTTCCAGAGTTGGAACCAGCATCACTATGCTCATTATCCCTCTTGATAGGATTAGGACATACCTTCTTGGAGTGTCCCTCATGCTTGCATCTCCAGCAGATCTTCTTCTTTGCTGCGGGATCCATTTACAAGTTCTCTAGAGAGAGAGTCAACTATTATGTTTTTGTCTGACGAGATATACTTGACGTCGAATTTATAATAGCTAAACCATTCTTGCAACCTCAGAAGTCTAGTCTGCCTAGCTTCCTTGAGGTTCAGACTCATAAACCTTTTTACATAGGTCGAGTCAGAGCGCACTAAGAATTTCTTAGGTGCCAAAAAGATGTAAAAAGCTTTTATTCCATTTTTTAAAGTTAATACCTCTTTTTCATGTATCGGGTACCGGAGTTCATACCCCTTGAAACTACCCGACCAATACTTACAAACAGGCTCTGGTTTTCTTCCTTTAATTTTAATGACAGCCCCCCAAAAGTCGTTTGAAGCATCAATCTCCAGAACTAACTCATCCTTGTCAGATGGTAAAGAGAGTTGTGGTAAATTTTTCACATTTCTTTTAATTATCTGAATAGCATGAGTGTCATCATCTTTCCATATCCAAGGATTTACCAAAGAGGTTTTCTTCGAAATCCTACCCAGATCTCGGGAAAGATCTTTCACAAACTTTCTTGCATAGTTAACAAATCCACAAAATCTTTGGACTAGTTTTCTATCCTCAAGTCTGTCAGGAAAATCAATAATTTTCTCGGCAATATGACTTTGCAATTTAATTTTTCCTTACTCAATCTCCATGCCTAAAAAATTAACTGACTCCTTAAACCATTCTATCTTTCTTTCTGATAGAATCATGCCCTCCTGTCGGAAGACATCAGTCACCTTATCTAGGTGCCTCATGGGGTAATCTTCAGTCTAACTGTAGACTAACACATCGTCAATATAGACCGCATAAAATTTTCGGACTTGCTTGAAAGCATTATCCATTTTGCGCTGGAAAACGCCTGGAGCATTTTTCAGGCCGAACGGCATCACCGACCATTCAAACATTCCTTGCGGAGCATTAAAGGCAGTTAGAGGAACCGACTCTTCCTCCATCTTGACTTGCCAGTATCCTCTTTTCAAGTCAAATTTTGAGAAGAATTTTGGTTGGCTCAAACTAACCCTATCAATTAAATCTCCCGCAGTGGGAATCTGATAGCCATCGTCCTTTGTAGCTTTGTTAAGCAGACGATAATCTATAACCATACGTGCTTTCCCTCGCATCTGCTCGGCATGATTAATTACCATAAAGGCAGGACTAGAATGTGGGCTGTAACTGTCCCTAATCAAGCATTTTCCCAGCAATTCAGGAATTTATTTGTCAAACTCCTCAACCATTTCAGCCGTATACGTTATGTTTTTGGATCTTATAATGGTTCCGGGATCTTTTAACTCGAGTTTAGCCTTTAGGCTATTCCGACTCCACAATTTTAATGGATCTTCACTAAAATTGTCGGCAAGTTTTACCAAGAAATTATCCCATTTTGTTCCGGTTAACTTTATTGCCCTGCACACTTCTTGTTTTGGAAACAAGTGGTCATACCAGTTAGAACTCATGGTATTCGTCGGAGAAAACAGGGTTTGTTCCCATGAATCGTTCTCATCCAACTATATATCACCACGCTGAGCTCGCACTCTGAAAGCTCTTTCACATGTTGAATTACCACAGTACTCTGTCCGTTTTACCGGATAGAAACTAAACTTTAGTCGTAACTTTGGTTCCTGGAGAATACTGATTTTCACCCCACCAATGGATACATGATGGACATCCTGCACAAAAGGTAGGTTTTCATTTTGTCCTTTTAGAAAGGCATTACCAATTATGATGTTTGCCTCTAATAAAGGATGGGCCAGGATCTCTTTTATGATGAACTGTTATCAACCCATAAAGACAGGCATATTATTGGCCTGATGGCTGACTATTGTCGCCATTCCATCTACGTTTACCATGTGGATAGGTTTCTGCAGTGGCTTCCACCACTCATCTGGTAGTGCATTGAGTCTAGCACAGGTTATACTACACCGTGTCTATCAAAGTATCCAGAGAATACTCATAGTATCCAGGAAACTTGAAAGTTAGAACCACATATGTGCTCAAATCTTCCTTCCAGACACTAAACCCAATATTCTTAGGTACTTCCTGGGATGGTTCTATCATCGTCCAGATTTCGTCTATTGGTATAGACCTCTGTTTGGCTATTTGCTCAATAACCTTACAGACTTCAGGAATATTGGATAGAGACTTATCCGGATAGGTAACTCTCATCATCCGTATTGATTCCTCTCTCGGCTGATCTACCGGATCCTCATAGACTGGTAGTGACACTTGTCTATATCCTACGATTCTACCCGTATGTTGAGACGGGATTCTCGAATCTGTAGACCTTCGAGACATTTCTTCTATTAGTAGTGGAGCAGATGCTTCTGTTGGTCGAGACACAATTATGTCTTCTCCCACATCACTAGCTCTAGAAGAAACTTCAGAGAACGTATGAGTTCTTGGTTCTCTCAGGAGTGGTATCCTCACAGGCAAATGTCTGTCAGCTCTAAAACTATCTCTAGACGGTTCACCCAACATTAAAGTAATCTCGTTACCTCTCTGTCGGATATTTGCCGCACTAATGGGTCTAGAGCTACTACCAGGCTCAGTCATAACCCAATTTCTTGGCCAGGTTAACTCCAGTTGGTTTACCTCTCGCCTATGAAATTGTTGGTAGTTATTATGACCTTCCTCGAACAACTCGGTAAGTCTCGAGATGTTCCTCACACCAGGACTAGTAGTGTTTACCAATCGGTAAATTACCCTAGTGTGATACGCTAAAAACTTGGCCTGGGAATTCATTCTATCCATATTCATTGATTTGATCCTTAAGGTCAATGAATTTCCCAAACAGCGATCGTTTAGGGCCATCATGAAATTTGGATGGACCTGGAACCATACAGGGCCATGTGCAAGATTGGCCTGTATTCCTGGTATCAGCTGATCTCTAAACTCTCGCCATCGTTTATCGATTACAGCTGCTACCACAGAACTATCCGCTGGAAGATGGAATAGCGGAATTAATCCTACTTGGATCAACCCAATGTGTATATAGTGTAAATACCCCAAATTTCTTATCTACTCAACCAAGTGTATTGCTAGGAAAGGCCAACGAAAGAAATGCAGAATAGCTAGCCTCAGTTCATCATTGAACATGAAAAGGACAATGGTAAGTGCTTCAAGCTAGAGATGTCGAACAGCTCAATGAACCTCTGATGCGATACTCTGGTTTTTGAACCCAAAAACCTCTGGTACTTGTCGAAATATCGACGGGAGATAGCATCTCCGTAGCCTCCGATAGCATCCAGCCAAGCAGCGAGTGCAATGCTAATAAAAATGACAGAAAAGGTGTCAACAGATTGGAATATCAAAATAGCTATCAGTTTATCTGCTACCTTCCCGCGCTGGCAGGATGGTTCTCAACATTTTGAAAATACAAAAAAAGAATCCATCATGTGTCCTTATGACATAATGTGGAGTAATGGGTGCCAAGAAGAATTTTAAGGGGATTCACAGATGGCTTCCTGAGGGATGTTAACAAATGGCTCCTGACCCAGCCATGCATTAAATTATTCAGCCAAACATAACATGAAGACGTGACCAAAAGTAGCATACACCAGTGGGGGAAGACGAAGGAGGAGAGCAATGTTCCCGAAAAAAAGAGTTTGCCTCAGCAATAGGCGTGGATAGAGAAATGGACAAGACCAATCCTAATCACCAACTAACAGATTCTTCGGGATAACATTCTACACCAAAAAATCAGTGACCCCAACAAATTAGAAAATATCCCATGACCCATGATCTCACCTGACTACCCATGATCTCACCTGACTACCCACAGACGCTTTCCCACGAGAATCCCAACGTTTCCGAGACTATGGGGAGCACTAGAAACTGTTTCCGAGGAATTCTTCTAAAATATAAGCTCATTTCGGAGACATACGAAACGGGGAGAGAGGGGGAGAAGATAGAGGACTTCCAAGCGAGATAACTTCCAAGAGAGACGACAAGTCCCTAGTCCGTCCCTGCCGAGTCCTCGCCAACCTCCAGCTAAGGTAGATCCATGCCAAAGTCATGGGAACCCCGTTCAACCAACCCAAACGGAGTACTCAACAACAACAATGAGAAGGATGTCATTCCTCTGGTCGCGGCAGACCTCAACTTCTATAGACGCAGCAACGACCACACTCGTCAGTGACGCTCGACTTCCGTTCACAGCGACGACGGAAGCAAACTTCCCTTAGACAACTCGTCCAACTCCAATGCCTTACCTATGACAGGGGACCGTGTATCAAACCACGTGGATCTCTCCGCGTGTGTAAAAACCGCGATGTCAAGATAATAAAGCGGCCCCAACCGTCATTTCAGGTACATGAGGGAGGTGCGGGTCTCCCTATGTTTTTATTATTTCCACATGTAACGGGTCGTGGGCCCAAGTGCATAGGCTCATGATCACCACCCTTCCCCGTTCCCTTTTATCTAAATACTTGATCTGTGGTTGCTGTGCATGCTGTTAGGCGTTTAGGATATTATCATCGCATGTTGTTTGCCAAACCAATACACATGAGTTCGGGCCCAAAAAGCCCGAATCGGGTCTAACGCCCGTAAAACATTGACATGAGTCCGGAGTCCTGCCCGGATCGGGTCCAACACCCGTTAACCAAAAGCAAAACTTTTTTTTGGAGCAAACGCCACCCTTTTCGCATGTTCAATGTAAGAGTTAGTAATTAAGAATCCCCGAACCGACTGTTTTTTCGACTTAACAGTTTTAAAATAAAAGTTGGTGGCGACTCCGTAATAGTATACCTAGGTTATAACAAACAACATTTTTACGAACAGAGCCATTTTTGGATGGGTGACGGCAACTCGAGCCGCTCCTTGAATCCTCCCCGAATTTCCCAAGCGAGGTCTTACGCACCTTTCGCCCGTCGCCTTCAAAGACTGGAGGCGGTTGGCGAAACGCCCCGCAAATCCGTTCGGGAACCAAGGGAGGGATCAACCCGGTGTCCTTCCACAGCATCCGACGCTCGAGTAGTGATGCCGACTGGATTGGGCTTCGAGGAGCGGGCCCGGATCCTCTTGTTGCTGGAGCCGTAGCGCGCGTGCTAGGCCGGAAGGCGCACTACATATAGTTATATACACCTCTCGCACGTTGCATGGCTTCCCTAATGCGTTGTACATTGAGTAATGGGATATCCAAAGTCTCAAGTTCCGTGCTTGTAACTTGAGTCGTTGCTTCTGTTTGTGAGATGTCTATTATCGATCTAAAATTAAATCTCGACACATTATAGACTTCCCTCACGTTAACATTAGGCAACCTCTATTCCAGCACTGATTGGGATGGATCTTCGTACTGGTGGGATTCCTCCAGTACCTAATTCGATGCTTCCAAGGGAACCATCTCATCACCATCTCCATTTTGCTCTGCTCTCATCATGAACAGATGCATTTTCCAGATATCAGAATCCTCATCTGAGTCTGTATCGTAATTTGATACAACTTCATAGATAGATTCTAGTTTCGAGTCTAAGTCAAAAATAGCCTGTTCATCTATTGGTTCATAAGCCAGGATTTCTTCCTCATGACTCCTGTCATCTAGAAACACCATTCCGAGTCTTTCTCTCCTTTGGTTCTTCTGAGGACAAGTATCCGCTTTGTGGGTTTTTGATCACAAAATCAGCAACAATTGCAGTTGCTCAACGGTTTTCCTTTTGGACATTTAGGTTCTCTGCCATGCTTTCGCTTAAAGGCTTCGATCCTATCTTTATCCTTAAGGTTTGTCCGTCTCCTCACAAACCTTCTTGGTTTGTAAGCAGGACCCCCTCTCTGTTTCTTCTAGAGGTCTCTCTTCGGCCAAACTTTCCTTTTGTTGTATCCAACAAATTTTTTCTTCTTTGGAAAGCTTCTTGTTCTTACAGATTCTGTTTGAGTATCGCATCCATACCTTCCAGTTACATACTCTATCTGAGAACAACAACTCTTGTTTAGGTATGGCAGCTTCTTAGCCGCCTCCTTAACTTGGAGCTCAGTACACGCTTTCCTCATCGCGTACTTAACCGCCTGAATTTTCCATCCGAGTCCAAAGACAATCTTTTCCTCACTCAGAAGTAATTTCGGCCAGGGTTCTGGAAGTTTTACAAAAAAGGTACCCAATATGAACTGTTGAGAAACTACATCCAGATTGTAATAATACTTCTGGAATTCACATACGTAGCTATCAAACCAGCACATATCACAGATCTGTAGTTTTACCAGAGCAGTCAACGATTGCTCTTTTTCCACAGTCTCAGTGGATAATGAAAAATCACAGAACTCCCGTTTTAATGCGTCAGCTATAATTGCTAACACACCATCAACGGTCAGCGCTTGATCTATCTTTTCTTTGATGTCTGTATGTGCCACCAAAGATTTCCAGTATTTCTGCGCCGTTCCCATGAGGGCTGCAACACATAATTCATAAACTGATCGAGGGGATAATATCCCAGCAGACGCAGTCATTCGAATTAGTGATAACCACTCATCTATCTTTTCATATACATGCTTTTCACAATCTATGTATAGAAAAGCACCAGGGGTGATTATCGGCTTTAGCACATTATCCCTAGGAACAGACTCCTGTTTAGTTCTATGGGGATAATCGGGCCTGTAAATTTTCCTCTTCGCAGTTACCAGTTCATTAAACGTTCGATTGTCTAAATGAACTGGAGCATCTTCTGCCAGACCTAAGGCTTTCCTTAAGTCTTTTGCCAATTCCCCACTTTGGGAGCTCAAAATTGCCTTTCGCTTTTGTGCATCTAAAATGTAAGGAGCTACTGACTCTTTATACATTTCATCTATACTTTTGCCTTGATTCTGTTTAGAATTCCTTCCTCCCAGATTCAACCTTTCGACTGGTTTTCTTGTAGTACTCTCCAGTCCAGAAGTCGCTTCAGCTTCAGGCCTTTTAAAACTCCTTTCTCTATCCAGTGCGTCTAGCATATTATTCACTATAGAGCCTACTTCCTTTGCCATTTAGTTTCGGCTTTCTAGAGATTCTGTACTCCCCTGAATTGTTAGCTGAGTTAAAATATCATTTATACTCTTGCTAATTCCCAGAGGAGTCAATTTAGACTTCGGAACGAACTCCAATCGTGACGGAGTTCCAGAAGGATTTTCCGAAGATTTTCCTTCTCCGGCCATCTCAATGACTTATTTGAAAATTTTTCAAAATTTTTGTGCTAAACTAAGATCTTAGAAAAAGTCAATAATGGAGGGACTGTAAAAGGGAATTTTAGAACTTACCACAAAATTTTTTGTTTTCCATGGGTAAATTGGAACTATCCTCCTAAAATTACGTCATCACTATTCTTTTTTGATAACTCAAACACGTGGCCGACGACAACGATTTCGTCTTCCAAACCAAAATCCCCCACAACAAATCCCAAAATGACCGAAACAAATAACAAAAACGAAATAATCCTCAAGAAAATAAAACTCGGACCGGCAAAATCGTTCTCTCTGTTTTGTAAGACATTTTTTTATCAACATTTGTTTGCTGTAAAAAACAAAACAAACTACAGCTTTCTTAACCATCAGTTGATAAGTTACAACTGCTTCTAAATGCATGTCGATTATATATAGACACATATCAGACAACCTAAGCATCCACCACTCAAAAACACATTATCATTCTTCCCTTCTCCTGCCCTGCCCCGCCCCTACCCCCCCGGGTCGTCAAGGAAAACCCGGCATTCGTTCTCCTCCGATGGCCCGTGTTCGTCCCCACGTAGGGGGTGTTGCGGTTCTGTTTCTACTCCCCTCGTTGTTCTTGTCCGTGGCTGCTCAGCTAAGTTTGTTCCCGTTTGCCCACGGCATCATTGAGGGCCTCTTTGGGGGCCCGCGGCAGACGCCAGCGGTTGGAGGTGGCTACGGGGTGCCCGTGTCGGACGGGAACGATGGGGGACTCGCCGGGGACGTCGGCTCGGAAACCGACCCTGACGACTCCGAGAACATCCCCGGCAACGAGGGGCCGCCTCAGGGACCAGGGGAGTTCCCCGTGGATAGGACCATGAGGACGAACTACGCTGGGAAGTGGGAGCTCGTGTCGAGGAGCTCGGGCGTTTCGGCCATGCACATGCAGCTTTTGCCGAACAACAAGGCATTGATTTTCGACTCGACGACGTTTGGTCCGTCCCAGATCAAGCTCGACCCTAGGAGGGCTTGCGTGAAGAGGAACTTCCAGAAGAAGTGGATCGACGACTGCACGGCGCACGCCGTCGTGTATGACATCGAGACCGCCGCCCTAAGGCCGCTCTTCGTACGTATAATCTAATTTTCATTATTCATGTTATGGTTTTTCTTAATACCTGTGAACTCAGAACATTCGCATTTAATGCATCCATCGACCCCGACGTACGTGCGTAACTGAAAAGATTATTTCTTAGACAAAACCACAGGCATGAAAATATCCCCATGTGATCATGTCATCATCCTTTTCACATTCAGCGTGATGCAATTAACTTTTGTTTGATAACTTTATTCTACCAGATAAACACGGACCCGTGGTGCTCGTCGGGAGGGCTCGCACCGGACGGTACGCTGGTGAGCACCGGCGGATGGGACAAGGGGACCCAATCAGTCAGGTTCCTCAAGCCTTGCGACAGCTGTGATTGGCAAGACACGCCCTCTGTCCTCGGTGCGGCGAGATGGTAAGAACACTTGCGACCACGACCATGACCACGGCGCTCTTCATATTTTGCTTGCCCGTAGTAACACGCTTTGGTTAAAATGTTATCCAAGGTATGCGACTCAGATAATGCTGCCGGATGGCAACTTTGTGGTGATTGGTGGCCGGAGGTCTTACAGCTACGAGTATGTCCCGGTAAACGGCAAGGTCAACAGGCAGGCTATACCCTTCAAGTTCCTTGATGAGACGACCGACCTCGACGAGAACAACCTCTACCCATTTGTTTACCTCCTCCCGGACGGCACCCTCTTCGTGTTCGCGAACAGCCGGTCTGTGATCCTGGACCTTAAGACGAACAAAGTAGTCAAGGAATTCCCACGGCTGAAGGGTGGGTCCCGGAATTACCCTGCTTCCGGGATGTCAGCTCTGCTGCCGATGAAGATGCCCGAGGACGGCGGGATGAAGGGCATTCGTGCAGAGGTCATAGTGTGTGGAGGGAACAAGGCAAAGGCGTACCGGATGGTTGACAGAAACAGCACGTTCTTGCCAGCGTTGATGGACTGCGGGCGGATGGTGGTGACCGACCAGAATGCAGAGTGGCGGCGCGAGAGTATGCCGTCGAGGAGGGTCATGGGCGACTTGCTCATTCTCCCCACTGGAGATTTGCTCATTCTCAACGGTGCCAAAAAGGGTACATCTGCGTGGAACTTCGCCGAGGACCCAAACTTCATTCCCACCCTATACTCACCTGATAAGCCTGTCGGCACAAGGTTCCAGGAGTTACAAGCATCGACGATCCCTCGCATGTACCACTCGTCCGCAATAGTCCTCCCGGACGGCCAGGTCCTCGTCGGCGGAAGCAACACTAACTCGGGATACTTCTTCAAGGCTGGAGGAGCAGTCAAGTACCCGACCGAACTGCGAATGCAGAAGTTCTCCCCGCCCTACCTGGATCCTGCCCTTGCTCAGTACCGTCCCCACCTCACTGACATCGCCGCCAACAAGAAACTGACCTACAGGAACTACTTCAACATCAAGTTCACGGTGCCCGCTGTGAAAACCACAGTCGACAAGCTGGACGTCAAGGTTACGATATACACGCCACCTTTCACCACGCACGGGTACTCAATGAATCAGAGGATGCTGGTGTTGGCAATCACTCAGGTCAGCAAGGAAGGACGATTCCACAACCTCCAGGTGAGGACACCACCTGCCCCGGAGGTCGCTCCTCCCGGGTACTACCTGGTCTTCGTAGTGTACAAGGGCATGCCTAGCATTGGAGCATGGGTTCACTTACAGTAAAAGTAAGGAACATTAAAATTTACTGTTCCAATGAAACTTTTAACACAATCCTAAGTGTGGGGAACTACGACCTGTTCTTTCCATTCGAGTCTCCTTTGTCTCTAGGTTGTAACTGTGATCATATCTCTTTAAGAAGAGAGTATTATTTCTTTCATTCACTGCTGCATATCATCCCACCTATTCATTCATAAGGCGATCCATGACAATGACCGAACTACTCCTACAATTGCTATGCTTCGCGAGAAAAAGCATCTTGACAAAGCAAAGGACTGAAGGTATATCCGAGCCAAAGTGATGTCAAATGGCTAAATCACCGGTCTAGGCCAACTTACGAAATTTTCACGCCAAGGATGTGCAAGGGATCCGAAATGGTTAACCTCCCCAGATAATAGCCAGCTGACTTATGCCCAACAGAGTCTCGAATGAAATGGGTCAGAGATAAAACTACATGTTTCTATGACTTCTGTAAGGGTACAAAGAGATTTAACTAGAAGATATGATACCGACCCCATCAATTGTCTGATTTCTAGTTTTAGACATGATTAAAGTGTCCAACCCAAATGTAATCCGTGAAACTTCCATTGAGATGAAGCACAAAAATCCCTAAATGCAGAGAATAAAAAATATTTAGGCAATAAGCATCCCGACTAACATTTGTTGGCAAGATATAACTCAAAAGCACATGGGTTCCCAGCAATATTTTCTAGCCGAAATAACTCTGCATTTTCTTTTGTATTGAGAACAACTTTGAATAAATAAGCTAAGACAAATAATAAGCAGCCATAGCCAGAAGAAAATCATTCCAAATTTGTGGGTAACTTAGCTCGGGATACATACAGTAAGGCCCATGCTCCGGCAAAAAAGTACCCGGCTCCAATGAGAAGAACCAGAGTGAGTTTGATTTTATTTACGAAATGCCAAAATCGGCCTGTTGAATCCAGCTTTGGTACCAGACAGACCAGAGGTAAGGTCCTCGACCGTGTGAAATCCAATCTGCAACGTCATATGAGAAATCAATAATTACAACAGCGTAAACAAATATGGCTCTCACCAACTACTTTTGAAAACACAAGAAACTAACAGATATTATGATGTTCACCCACCTTATCTAAAAGAATGTCTTGAAATTGTTCGGGATATATATTAATAGCACTGTAGTTCTTCGCTGTTGTCTGCAAAAAAGCGAAATTTCTCACTTATCACTAAGAAAAGATAACCATGAAGAAGTCTGGACATTTACATATTCCTTACTAAAAATTTTAAGTAATCTGTGCACAGACTGACATCTCTAGCTTGTAAGCTTAGACCCAGCAAAGATTATTGGAGTACATTGAAAAAATGTTCCACAGGATGAGTATGTGACTCTCGTAAAAGTAACTTCTGGTTCTGATAGTTAAAGCCCGTATATATTGATCACATATCATTTACCGAATCTATTCATACGTTTCGATTTGATTTGAATGGTCAAATTATTCCAAGATATAGAGTTGACTCTGTGAGCATTAATAGATCAACTTGGAATCATTTCTCCATATCAGATGCCCCTCAAAAAAGCATGATTCGGATAAAATGAGTGAGTATTTCCATGATCAAAAAGGAAATTTTATGGCCCTGAGACAGGTACATATGCTTAGAGTATGTCAGTTCTTACTACTCTGTCTACACTGAGGACTTAGTAAAGGCCAATAAAAGTGACTCATTGTTGACACACAGTAGATTTTATCTTTCAGGCATATCCTATCATACTGCCAATATTCTAAAAGAAACATTCAGTTTTACCTAGAATTGTCTCTAAATTGTTTTAGAGCATTTACCAGCAGTGTCATCAAATTGTAAGATACACTTTCCATACACGATTCAATTTTCAATTTGACAACATTCTTAAAGACATCAAAGCAATAGAATGGTTTGGGAGTAAAGTCACGCAGTCAAGTTAATGAATGCAAATGGGACAATCAGATAAGGAGAGAAAGGGAGATAGGGAGACCTACCTCAGATACAAGGCGGTTTTGTTCATATGAACGCCAAGGTTGAGGCTCCAGCACAAAAATTCCACCCTAGCCATGGTAAGATACAGTTAATCACCAAAGATATCCTAGGGAACAGCAATGCATGAAGACAAAAGCCATTTTCTTTATCCTTTAATATCATAAAAGCCATTTCCTCTATCCTTCATACCGAGCGGAGAAGTCGCCAAATCCTCGAGAACAATGTAATCAACCCATCGTCACCCCAGTTCAAGTGGACCCATTTTGTGACACTTAAACTGGAAAACCAAAATGATATTAGCGAACAACAAATAAGTCGGTAGAAGTCACTTGTTCATTTCATCTCATGATTACTATTGCTATTTCCCTGAACATGTCATATCAATAGGAGCTGTAGAGGGAGACACTCACCAAATAATTGTATCATAACTCTCGTGCATAGGATGCCGACTTTGGACAAAATTTTCCTGTCTGAAAGAAACAATAGAAGAGAGATCTCTTGCCTTCAAAGGACAGTGGTCTACAAAATTGTCCCTTAGGTTTTTCTCCGAGGACATATTAATGTCATGCAAATCATTGCTCAATCTCTCGGTAACCTCTTTCTTCGAATTCCTAGATTGACCTTCATCAGCAGCTTCGGCTCTCAAAAACTTTCTGAGGATCCAATGAGCATCTTCTATTCGTTCTAGAGAAATGGAAAAGAGAGTATAGTTAACAACAGAAGCATCCTAATCTAACCAGAAAGAGCATTTTGAAGCAAGTTTCACAATTCTCTAGGTTTATAGGAAATGGCTGCAGCCAAGGCTGTAAACAGGTCGATTTCTATACTTGGGATCATAAACATGGTTATAGCAGTGCAGAGCGGATAAACATTGGAATGAATATTTTGGCCAGATTGGTGGGAGACAATAAGTCCATTAGATCTCACAACTTTCAACATAATCCAATTACATATTTCAAAGTAACTGGACAAGCTAAAATAATACAAATTTCTTGAAGACAAGGTAACTCCATACTTGACCATATGATATTCTCAAGACTAATTTTCCACTACATGTGAAATGGATAAAAAACATGAGCTATTCAAACTAATGAATTCAGCTATGGGCATATACATGAAGCAAAGCAAATTAGATTATCCTGACAGTAAAGATGTTGTCCAAAAGCAATTAACAGCAGAAACACAAAAAACTATAGGGTATACAACTGCTCAAATGAGTAAATCTTACTTGAGTCAATGTCGATTCCAAGGATGCTCCGACAGAAAAACTTTCTAGCTGACCAAAATCAAAAGAATAAATAATGGTCACACGTCTTGCATAGGACCTCTTCCCATTTCGACCAATATTGTTAAAAGCGCCCGCTTTGGACGCCCTAGGCGGCGCGAGGCGAGGCCTAGGCGCCTTAACCCAGCCTGGGCGAGCGCCCAAGCGTTGGGGCAAAAAAAGGGTTCTCACCTTGGCATCCGAAACAACCCTAATGCTTACCCAACCCAAGAATATGCCGCCCTCCCTTCTGTCTGCCTTTGTGCTTCCTCGCGTAGACCTGTCCGTCTCATGTCGAGCCTTCTTCTCACCGACCCATCTCATGCTGCCCTCGACCGGTCTCCTTGGAATTAATACTTTTTTTCGCACGGCCCTCACCATCTTGATTAGGTTTTATGGACGACTTGATTTATTTTGAGTTTGGATACGTAATGAATAGTTGATTGGAGAAATTGATGATGTACAAGATGAAGGAGGTGAATTGGTCTTTGGTGATGACGAAGAGAGGTGGAGCATCGGTAGTTGGTGAAACCTAGTTCAAGTCATTCTCAATTCTTGGTTGGAGATGATGTCGATTCTGATGCGAAAGAGGGATTTGAAGGATACTTTTTCAAGATGATTTACTGGAGCATAACTTGGACTTCGTTCATGATAATGCCAATGAAGAGAGTGACGAAGATGTGATATAAATGTTATGACTTTGAAAGCGTGATTATGTTGATTTCATTGTGACAATTTGATGGTTATGTTGATAACTTTGACATTTTGTTGGATTATGATGAATTTGACATTTTGACATAACCATCAAATTATCACAATGAAATCAACGTAATTCCACAAAATTCCAAAGTCATAGCATTTATCTCATATGTTTGTCACTCTCTTCACCGTCATCATCATGAACTATGTCCAAGTTATTCTCGAGTAATCATCTTGAAATTCTCACCCAATCTCTTCTTCCGTATTAGAATTGACATCATCTCCAACCAAGAATCGAGAATGACTTGAACTAACTTGTTGTCTGGCACTCCTAATTGGTTCACCAACTCCTAATACTCTCTCCACCTCTCTTATGCAAGATATCATCACCAAAGACCAATTCATAGCATTCATCTTATACACAATCTATTTCTCCAATCAACATTCATTACTAAAATCAATGGTATCCAAACTCAAAATAAAACCAACTCCTTCATAAGAAATGATTAAAATGGTAGGTTTGTGCGAGAAGAAGTATTGCTCCTAAGGAGACTAGGATCAGGGTCGGCAGGAGAAAGGCTTGACGTGAGACGGATGGGTCGAATGGAGGAAGGGCAGAGCAGAGAAGAGGGAGGACGGCGGATTCTTGGGTTTGGTAAGCAAAGTTGTTTTGGAAGTCAGGGTGCCTTTTTCTCGCACCAGTGCCTGGGAGCCCAGGCCCAAGGCACTCGCCAGGGCTGGGTTAAGGCGCCTAGGCCTAGCCTCCCGCCGCCATGAAGCCTAGGGCGCCTTTTCACAAGGCTGAAGTAACACATGAATAACTTCTTGTGCGGACCCAAAATCGCACAAAACAATATTCGGAAGGGCGACAAGACATGACCATCCGTCTACCTTAACAAGAGATTTCAGACAACCGACAAGGATAAGCAAACATAGTTACACCAAGATGTCGAGAGAGATAAACACGACGTGACATCACAACACAACCATAATTTCCAATTCTAACCACTGACCGAAAGGAAAGCTTAATCTCACCGATGTTAATGGTGATCAAGCCGTTGTTGCATCCTACGTCGAGGCAATCCCTGCCTTCGAACCATTCCTTCTTCAGGACTTTCAACCGGGGATCTTCCCCCAAATCTTGACCGACTCGATAACCGTAGTAGTTCCTGTAATTCCCAAAGGGGGCGAACTCCTTCCGCTTCTTGTTCTTTCCCCCGTTGCTCTTCTTCTCCTCGCGCGATTCTCCTCCTTCGATACGATGATTCTCCACCTTCTTCTTCTCCGTCGCCGTCATCTTCGTCGTCTCTTCCGTCGCCGGCGACTGGCCTTCCATCGGAAATTGAACAAGCGAATGAGTTGGTGCTCCGATCGATTATAAGGGTTTTAGGGTTTTTGAGGATTAATTTGTGGGCCGAGGCCCAATTATATTTTAAAGTAAAATTTTTTTCTCTCTCCCCCTTCAGATAGATGCAAAACTATTTCTTCAATAATAACTCTAATTAGGGATAAAGATAGTAATATCACAATTGAATCACTTACACGAATCCTTTTCACATCGTCAAAAGAAGCTAAATTATTTTTTTAAAACATTGGAGGAACTGGAAAGAAAGGGTTACCCAATTCTTAGAAATTTCATATAAAAATGGTATAAGCCCAGGAGTCAGCCTTTTCCTTTTCTATCACTGTGCTGTGATACACTAAAACTACAAAATGCACATCCGTTTGAGACAGACCAGGCTACTACTCCAAACAACTGGACCCCAAACACCGGCTTCGACTTCGGACGATCTTATATCGGATCATAACGCGGGACGATCTCACTCCAGTTCCTTGAGGAAGTCGATGTTATCGACAAAGACCTGCGGGGATCATCACAGTCCAAAGATCATGGTAAGTTGTGAGTACAGCCTTCAGACACTAGGATAGGACGCAGAAGCAACGACTTTTATTGGAGGCGTTCACAATAGATGGACGTATCGGATTAAAGATAAGTTGCAACGGTTCGAGTCTCTATCTCACTGGGTGGATACTGCCACGCAAATTATGCACTATTTCTACTATTGCACATCGGAATCTAACGGTCTCTTGCAGATGTTAAATCGAATGCAAGGGGTGTAATCATCATCATGCTATTCGAAATTTTGAGAAAGCACCATGGACTTGTAACATTGACATAGGTTATTAACTAGGTTTATAAATGGAAAATCAACGGCATCGTATAGTAAGCATAAGCGATTTCGGATTCCATACCGTTTTCCAACCATCTGGGTCCAAGCAAGCTGTAATTTTTGTGTTGATACCAGGCAAAGGTCCAGGTTCCCGGGTCACCTTGCCGCCAGAGAGTTTGACTGCCTCAGCAGTCTTGTACACATCATCGGTGCCAATTGCAATCTGCTCGAGATGATTGCATTATATTAGATTCCAGAACCATGGCAAGATCAGCCAAGCGCGAAAAATAGGGCGAAAAATCTTTTTTACCTGGGCATAGGCATTGCCTTTCTCATATTCGGTAACACCATAGTTGTATGTCAACTCCATCACAGCACTTTTATCTTCAGGCCCGTACCCCATCATTGCTATAGTATACTGCGATTAAGAATCAACATAAATTAGTGTCGTGGTAATAATTAGAGAACCAAAAATCAACCACATCAGTAGGTAAACAGAAATAGCTCGCACTGGTCAGGTATAACCAACATGCCAAGATGTGTTAGTATTCAATTTCACAAGCATATTACAGTCACCAACACTTAGAAATATAACCCCTACCCAAGTTGCATTAATTCAGATAGATAAGCATAAAGTACGGAAAGATCACACCAAGAATTGCAGTGTTTTGTGCATTTACTTATTCTTAGGAGATCCAGCAATTTTAAAAGGAACATCATCGTTAACATTTTGTGACGAACAAAGCAAACTCTAACCATGCAATATACATTATTCAATGGAAAAAAATGCTACCTACCTTGTATTCAGGATTATCTCTCATCCGTAGAAGCTCCATTCCATAAGCCTGAGGTTTTTAAGTAAGCAAAAAATCAAAACAGAACCATCACAAGAAGTCCATCGAAAAAGTGGAGGCACATTAAGTAACACATCTTCTATCTCGATCCATGATTCATCACCTTCTCGTAGAACTTTATTGATCGGTCAAGATCCCCCACTCGAAGCATTACTTGACATAGAGGCTCTGGAGTAGGATCTCTTTCTAAAAGCTCAAACTTGTACCCATCAGGGTCTTCAATAAATGCAATAACAGTTGATCCACCCTTCACAGGACCAGGTTCTCGGGTGACTTTGCCTCCTTTTGCCTTTATCAGCTCCACGGTCTTGGCAACCTAAACCAATGACTAACCATCACCTTCTGATGCAAGTTACTATAAATTTTCATGTGACATTATGATGCACAGGTGGGACTTGAACAGGAAACCCTACTGTAGTGTTTTGAAAACACTGAAATTCCAAGGAGGCCACAAATCTAGAAAATGGTTCGCCAGATGCACACTAGGTCAGTTTTTCGGGAAGACAAAAAATCAGCATTAAGAAGAACTGCCACAACATGCAGCTCTAGAGATTCGATCCTGAGTTCTTCATTCATTAAAACATCAAAACTGACCAATGTTGCTTAGGAGAAAAAATAGGATGTAAAAGAAGCTGCATGTATGTCTCCAGATCCATAGCAGATTCAATCTAGAGAAACAGGGTTACAGGGGGCAAGCAAGTTCAGTCAATTTGGACTGTACATAATTCATGGGGCCTCCGTATATAAGAACTTATGCCTAGAAGATCCGATCTCTCCATTTTACATGACTAAGAAAATCCATTCCCATTATCCATACAAAAGGTAAGCATTCGCTGTCTACAACTCACCATGTAGCTCAAAACATTAACTGGACATCCATCATGACCTTTCAACAGATCTACTTTTAAACCAAAAAATATTTCACCAGGAACAAATATGTTGAACTTACATCCTGAACCGCAATGCCAAAATGGCCAAATCCTGCCCCAATATCATATTTGTCAACCCCGTAATCTGTTTATTCCAAAAGTAAATAATTAAAAATAGAAAAAAAAGGTTAAGTCATCATAAGAAATAAATAAGAATGTCTGGCCAAAGTCGTGTAGTGACTATAAACACTATCCTTGCTAAAAGCTAAGGAGATATGAGAAGATATGTTGCATACTATAGGTGAGTTCTATAACAAAGTGTGAATCCTCTGGCCCATAACCAAGAAAAGCATTGGTATATCTCTCTTCCGGTATGTCGCGTTTTCGAAGGAGCTTCATTCCGAGACATTCCGTGTAAAATCTGCACAGCCCAATACGGTGCTTCCAGTGAAAAGTTTCTATCTCGTTATAATCTAACAATATGTGTTGTAAAGGAAATATGCTCAAAAGCGCTTAAAGATGCCTCTGTTTGAATGACAAGTCACGAACTTGATGGTCCGGTCCAAATCTCCGACACGATAGACAACATGAAGCATCCTCCTCTTGTCCTGCTTGACCCATTCCAAAACATTCTCCAGCGTAGCAGCCGTGCTAGCGTGCGCAACATTTCCAGGCGTTGTCGAAGCCTTTACGCTGCCTTGTCCTCTAAACACTCTGGATGCCTTCAATCCAAATGCCCGCTTCTGCGGAACAACTGCACAAGCTTCCCCAAATCAGCTCCAATGATCATCCAAGCACCTCAACCATTCACAATAGCAAGCTTCTCGAAAACGCAACAACAAGGACTCCCCAGCGACTCCATGAGAATAACCAGCAAAATTCTCCCGACCCAGTACCATTCAAGCACCAATCAAAACATGGCATCCATCAAAATCACTCCTTTACCGCTCAAACAACAAAACCCAGAAAAGAATCACGAAGTCCAACGCATATCAGCCCGAAAAAAAACCTTCCACCTGAAACAAACCACATACCGCTGGCGAGGTGGGTCAGGGACAATCCCCTGGGGGAAGAAGCGACTACGAGTCCCAACCTAGGAGGAGGGCAGGAGGATGTGGAAGGGCAAGAGAAGGGGGAGGAAGCAGGGAACTTGAAGGAGGACAGGGAAGGCCTAATCGTTGAAGCCATTGGCTGCAATATCCTAACCATATCACAACACAAACGGCGGGGGGGGGGGGGGGGGGGGGGGGGGGTTCGACAATCTCTTCTTCCCCCTCTGTCGAGAGGATTTTGGGCCGGAACGGGGTGCGAGGAGATTCTATCGGACAGAGTCCAAGATTGGAAGAACAAATAAGAAGAAAAAGAAAAAGATACAACACTCTTTCTAGTACTCGGACTGAACCCGATTGAACGAATGAAACGAACAAGGAATTGCCGATAAGTTCCTCGCGTTTCGTTTTTGTCTCCTTCTGCCATTTCCTAGAATTTACAATCTCGCTCCCATTCTTTTTGGAATCTTCACACAGAGTTTTCAAAACCCACAAATTATCCAAAACTTCATCCGTGAATTGCTTGCGCTTCATTCCCGTGGTAAACCTCTGCAATCGTTCCGTTTCGAATAGTCTGTTTTTACTCCGGCGGTGTCGTTGCGACAGAGTGACAGCTTCCTTGAGAAAGAGGACAAACATTTGAGGTCTGAAGTTGCAAATATTTCTGTTCCTGTAGGAAAGACCAAAGAGTGGGAAAGCAAACATGAGAGGAAATGGTAAACAGTTTTGAGGAAATGTCATGATACATTCCCTGCTTGATTTCTAGGTTTAGAATGTAAAAGAATAAAGTTTTACAACATTCACGTTCACGTTCACTTTTTTAATAATGATCGCGTCTAGCTTGTATTGAACCCTAAAATTAAGCTAAATAATGTACAAATATCAACCCCTTAAAAATTGATGTCGAGGAGGCTCTTCCGGTCTCCTTTCTCTGTTTGCAAACCATTGAACTGTTCTTCTCGCTATCGGCAACCACAATCTTCTCGTCCTGTCGTGCTTGTTGGCGTCGTCTCTGTCTTCCTTAGCTGAGAACCTAGACATGGCTGTTATCTCAGACATCGTTCTCTTCTCATCCTGAACGACAAGTTTTCCTGGGTCTGAGCCCGAAGTCGGGGAGTTTCCGCTGCTCAGAACTATCTTCCTCTCCAGCGACCTCTTCAGCTCCATCTCGTCCCGGATCGTGATTGCGTGATCTTCCCCTGTCGATTGGCCAGACTTCACGGGATGTCGAGCTCCTGACATGGGATTTGAAAGTGTGTCGCCTGACTCGGAGTTCATCATCTCTGAGTTGAGGAACACGAGGTCAGAGGAACAGAGGTCGCTCCACCGGTTATTCAAGATTACTTGCGGAACAATTATCCTGTGATTGAATCGATGCAAGTGTGAAGGACGTTGAGTGTGGTGATCCTTGTGTCCACTTCCGACCGAGTTGCATTCGTCTGCATCCTTACCGTCCCTAAAAAGTTTCCTGAGGCTGTTCCCGAAGCCAAACCTCGGGACGTCGGCTTCTCGTTGAATATATGGTTGGAGGTTGGTTTCGATGTCCGCATCACCCCTCGCGATGGACCGAGAGTAGTTCCGAAGCAAGAACCTCATGCTATTTGAGTACGTGAAGATCCTCGGGTCCTCAGGATCCAACCTTTGCCGACAGAGAGGGCAGGTCGCGTGCCCCTCAAGCCACCGGTCAATGCATCCAACATGGAACGCATGTTTACACTGGGGCAACAGCCTCAGGATCTCAACATCCTCAAACCTGGAGAGGCATACAGAGCACTCAAGCCCTTCCTTCGAACCCTTGAGGGAGGAGAACCGGAACAACGGGAGCGACTCGATGACGGACTTCTCTATCCCAGACGACCACGACTCCAACCCGGGGAAGTTTGTCCCAGGGGCCACGGACGAGGACCTCTCGTCGAGGCAGAACCTCGTGTAAACGAGGAGGACACAGGCAAGGACGAAAGCGATGGCGAGGGCCCCCATGAGGATGCCTACACCGGGCTGGAAGTTGGACACGTCCTGGGACGAGACGACTCCTGGGGGCTGCGCCTGGGCATCGACATACTGGAAATCAAACAACAACAACAACAAGAGGAAGACCAGAAGAAACCACAAACATGATGGAATCATGTCGGCTAAAAGAAAATGCAAAGAACCGAGAGTTGTAACAATCCCTGTTGTAAGAAGACTGTAAAGAAAAGTTTTGTCCTTGTTTCGGACAAGCTTTACTTACAATCTTACTTTCAAGGTTTATCATATAATAATTTATCTTTTCTCTCCATGTTTGGAGGGGAAGAAGATGAATGGAATGCTCGTCTCAATCCAAGTATTAAATACGAAAACATACAAGTACATGTAAATTTATATTATCCATGAAATTCTCTTTTTTTTTTGACATTTTCCAAAGATATGCATACGGAAAACTGATATTGAGTTTAGGATCAGGATTAGATTGGTATTTAGGGAATTCGGAAGGCTGACTTTTGTAATGCCCAGATTTATAAATACAAATATTATGGGGATATATAAAGGTCAAACTTTGGTTGCAAATAAAATTATAAAAGTCCAAGAGCTCTCAGATTTCTCTTGTTGTGATGTCACTGCTTACGACCACATCATTCCCATACATATAGCTTTGTTACGAATAAAATATACGAATGTAGTTTAAAAATTCGACACAGGGATTTGAGTACTTTGAATTTGTCACACTTAGAAAAAAAAAAACCTTTCTTCCCTATGAATATTTAAAACTCCGATTTTACTTGTATTAAGCAAATCGATTTTAAAAACTTCAACAAATGCTTTCTGATAATCGTTAATATATTATTTGCCTAATTTTAAAACCACATATCCTATTTTTGCTCAAATTTAAAACAACATAAATTATTTCATGAAATATTTCAACGTCTCGATAAAATTACCTAAACATAACCTTGAGTTTTTTTATCCGAATATTATTATTAACGGGATGACTTCTTTCTTTAACTTGTTGTTGTCTAAAGCTAAGGATAAGAAGGCAAAGCAACCGAGGTAGGTTGTATATGTTCTCAAGGCAACATCTCAAAGTCATGACCAGGTTGTCCAAGATGTAACATTTCTTAATAGTAAGTCGTAAACCCGGGTGATGACGGTTCGGCTCTTACCGTATTATATCATATCATCACCGGTGCCAAGAAGGTTCGTGGAGTATGCGAAACAAACCCATGTTGCCTAGTATTTATATATAATGTCCCTTCTTAATGTTATCATGCATAACTTTTTTTTATAATATGTATCCCCTTAAAAACCTTATCCTTTGTCTGTAACATACAATTATAAAGATAAGATTGGATATTTTTTATGAATACAACAAGGTCAAAGACAACGAGGTTATATTAAGTATAAGTTAGAGAATGTGAACTTTGTACTAAATCAGAACATCCCAACTGATGCGGCGTTGTCTGATTTCCACGTCCCATCTCTTTGTTAATTCTGGGATTCTTGTCCTAATCCAGTTCAAGTTAGATCACGACATTTGTCTGCACTTCCGACAGTTCAAGTCATCTTCCTGGGTTTCATTGGAGAGGACTCTGTACTTGCCAAATCACTTGCCGAAAACAGATTATGAATGTAACTATCCAAAACGAACTAGAGAAGGCTAATTCAACCATCAAATGACAGAAGGAATACAAGGGTCAGTGCATGGCCAAGCATTCATTATCGTCATCCTGTGCTCAGAAGCCGAGATGAACAACCCCCGGCGGCAAGAACAAGATTGTGTACATGGACACTCGTCCTCCTCTACTCCTGCTATGCAAGTAAGCAAAGCATGCCAGTGAAATCCCGGAATCTAAGCACCACAAATACCTCACAATATCTTACAAGATCAACTACTTAGAAAATAAATCCAAATATTAATCGATTTTAGTACACTAGAAAAAGGAAAACGAAAATACATACCCGACTTTAACATAACACGATAAAATTATTCCTATGACCTTTTCTTTACAACGAAGTTTGCCACTAACACAAGTGACATAAAAACCTAGTGGCGGCAAGGTCTTCCTCTCCCCGCTAGGTGAGCGACCTAGTAAATATTAATATATGATTCCATCACGGGCTTGAGTCAACACACGTGTATACACCATGAGTTGTGCAATAAACATTAATAATAAAACCCGAGAGGTATAAGATGCCAGCTAAAATGATCACATGAAACTTACCGGACTATCATAAAATTCCAACACAACTACATTGCAGACCGCTGCATCAACTCTTGAGCAGATGATGAGGGATTGTTGTTTTGAACTGCGGGTAGGGCAGCAGTCCCATTTTCCAGGTTGGATTTTTCTTCGGAAGCATGTTGCACGAACGCCTCGGGTGACAAGTGAGAACCGTGGCAAGCACAGACGATCTTTATCTTTTTCGTGCTGTACCGGTAACTGACTCCTGAGATTGTCTTCCCATTTGAACCCGGCCCGGTAGCGGAAACCCAAGGCAGATTCGGAAAAGAACCAGATCCCCCGAATTTCAATTCTGCTGCCATGCCTGGTTTTATGGCAGCATGTTCAGCAAACAGGTTGTCACATACTGCTTTTACGTCTTCTTCCAACGGATTCGATGAGCCTTCCTCAGAGATATGCTGCTTCCCCACAACTCTCGCTATCTCTTCTGTCCTTCGAGTTCTATAATATTGAAAGTCCTCAGAAGAACCGTGGGCATTCATTGGGTTCAGGGCTGCAAAAATCAAACACGGTGAAACAATAAAGCCCAACTTGCAAGTGAATCTAAACGTGAATTGCAAAGGGAAATAAAGATATGGCATCAGAATGAAACTACAACAATTCAAACCATTATCGCGTGTTTTGGATCAAAGCAAGTCTATTGACTCATGTAGTTCATGGCGAAATTTGAGTCTTTCAGGACTTGGAGGATTAACAAGGCCTACTGAGGTTTGGATAACAGATATTCGTTCTAGTCATTGGGGGCACATTTGCAAAACTGGCACGTCTAAAGGAATCGATGCTGGGCACAACAGATAATTAGCAGTTCCCTAAAGTACATACTCTAAATATAAATTCATAGATTTAGAAGTGAATTGATAGCACCAATCGTATGTTCCAATAGAGCAAAGCATAGACTACAACATCATATGATCAATCGCCATTAAAAAGTTGGTAATCAGATTGACAAACTGCTTTCAGCACATTCACTGGATTTACCTGAAGTAGGTGGACCTTTGCTGGCATAGGCAGCATGAGGAGCCACCACCCTTGAGTTATCCTTATCAAACACTGGCAACTGGACAGGTGAGTATGCCGAGATGATGGGCGCATTTCCCAAGGCCATTGTCGTGATACCTGGTCGCTCATCTTCATCACCTGACAAGGGATGTCTCATTACAGAGGGAGGATAAATCAGATCGCCAGGCGCAACGAGAGAGCTAGAGTCCCTTGAAGAAACTGGTTGAGACCCAGTTGCAATATTCATCTGCTGCACTGAAAACGGAACTCCATAAGTCAAATTCCTGACCTCAGGAGCAAGCTTCGAGGTGGAACCGCCAACTTCGGACTCTGCCACATCCTCATTGTCTGCCACAGAATCAGTGCTGGTGTTAATGGATATATGTGAAGCTCTGGACTTGTCTGGCGATTCGGAGTGCTTAGATTCCCTAGGATGTTTCTTTTGATGACCAAACTCGTCCAATGGCATCTTCCGTTTGTTACTCCCCTCCATATCGACCTCTTCATCAATTCTGGCATTACCCTTTGAGAGATCACTGAAAAAGTTCTCCCGAGATTTCACAACGTCGTCTTGAAGTATCGGCGTAGAATCCAGCTTATTCTTACCAGCACCGAGAAATCCTCTGAAATCACTAACTGATTTATTCCCCTGATCATCTTCTTCTGCCCCTAAGTCTGAGCTACCAACTTTGTCCTTCTGCTTTCCTGAAGAGCCGCCAAAAGATAGACCCAGGCTAAGCTCGAGTCCATTCTCATCCATCACTAGATGAGGAAACTCTCTCGGAAAGATCGGTGAAGAAACAATTCAACCGATCAACTTGTTCCTCAAAAACATAACCCCAACAGCAAAACCATTAACTGAACATTCACCCCCATAAATCATCAACACAGTCAACTTCCCGTAAAAGCAACTGCCCCTCCCCCATCCATCGACTCGGCTATAAACATCCTCCCTTGAGATCGCAATCCCGATCTAAAGCAAAACTCGCCAACTAAATCTTTCAATACCTATGCCCAAATTTTGCCGTGGAAATTAATTAGATGAAAACCATCGCAGCTAAATAGAACCATATGCGGCTAAAAAGATCAGGTGTATCCAACAAGCAAAGTGATTACCGGCTAACACGGATGGGAGAAACAGACGTGTAAACAACACAACCTCACTCTAAAGCAACCAAAACTTGCAGAAAACAATCTCCAGCAACTTAGCACCAACAGCCAAACGCAGAACCCGCATCGCCTAATGTTTCCGGAAACGAATGCCGACGCACATACCGAATTCAGAGAGAGATCACAAAGGTTACCCACTAAAATCAGTCATCTTCATCAAGAAAGACTGGACCTTCACCGGACCCAACAAACGAGAACCCAGAAGAGGGAAAATCACGCTAAACCCAGGACGAGTAGATCATGCCCACAACGCCATCATCCCCCAACGGAAGGCCGGCGCCAAGAGCAGGGTTAAGAAGAAGAAGAAGAAGGGTCAAGACGTGAAGGGGCGGGGGAGTTCCTCTCTTTGGGTTCGGACTAAGCATTTTATTACCAACACGTGAATTTCGTTGGATTTTGTCTTTGCCTTTTCTTCTTTTTCTTTCTCAAGTTTTCATTTAATTAGAGTATAATTAGTTCACAAGTCCGGTTGATGAAGTCTTGGGGATGAGATAAGTACGTTTGATCTATAAGAGATCAAGTTCCGTCTCGCTGTCATGCCGGACTGCTACATCCATCCGACGACGTGGACAGACCATCTGAGGGACACCAGGGATCGTTGAGGAACACCAGGGATCGTTGTATCCCATGTGCCTACCTTTCCGGTTTGGGTTTGCTCGGTCTCGTCTGTTAACTCAGATGAATTAGTATGCTTCACCGAAGAGGAAGCTCCGGAACCCGGGCATGTACTCGTTATCGGCAAGATGGATCGCCGCCATGGACAGACGACAACACGATCTTTGTTAGACGCCAGCAGTAGACCTGAACAAAGATAGACAACAACCACCGTCTCTCGCAAAGTCAACTGTGGAAAGATAATTCGTGTCTGCCGACCTCGGACATCAAGATGTAGTTGCTGCATATGAGAAGGAAAGATTGTAGGCAAGCAAGCTCAGAGCATCCACGGCAGAGGTAACGAACCTCTGCCCATATTCCATGTCAACTCGAGGAGCTAAGTCAAGTTGAAGATAGTTTTGATCGATCATGTACCCCATGACGCCCCTTTGTTCGACGTCGGAAGACCATAAACATATAGAAATAGAAATACAGACAAGCTTTTTTCGAGCATCCGCGTTAAGCCCCTTATCGACAGTACCAGGATGAAGCAAACAGCAGCCCCTCCGCGAATTCCGACACCAAATCAGTCTCCATTGCGTGAACCCTGCATTCCGCAGTACGCGGCACGCCCTGTGCCTGGGAGAGAGTTCATCGCATTCGCATTCCTAAACGTCGAACTTCGAAACACTCGTATGCTGGAACTATAGCGAAAATTCGACTAAAATTTATATACTAATCACGTTTATTGTTAGGACAACATGATAAGAAGAAAGGACGGAGTGACTAATCTTTCTTACAAATTCGGATAATGTAAAAAAAAATTAATGTTTTTTTATTGGTCTAAATTTAATTCAGATTTGACCCGAATCTATTGGGAAAAAAAAAATCCTAAAAAATCTGAAATGAAAATCTCGTAACAGACGCACGTGCCGATCAAAAACGTAAATTATTTTTCAAGCAGATTAATTACATTGATTATTACATAACTATATATTGATCTCTGCTTCATTGCCATCGTCCTCATCGTACAAATATCACACCTTGAACTCCCGCGAATCCATACTCAACCAGAGGAGAGGTCGTGGTCTTAGCAATCCGTCTCGGTCGATTTCAGGCAGCGAGGCGGAGGGGAGAATGGCGGGAGGAGGCGCGATCGTGGACGGGGCCAGCCTCAAGAGAGCCCATCTTTACGAATACGAGATCACCGGATATTTCATCATGGCTTGCCTGGTTGCCGCTCTCGGGGGTTCCCTCTTCGGCTACGATCTCGGTGTTTCCGGTCATAAATCTGTTACTCCCTCGTTGTGGATCCGTCGGAAGGGTTTATGAAATCGAATTCGTTCGTTGGATTTGATTGTTTGATTTGTATTTTTGAAGGTGGAGTGACTTCCATGGACGATTTCCTCAAGGAGTTCTTCCCTAAGGTTTACAGGAGGAAGCAGATGCACCTCCACGAGACCGACTACTGCAAATACGATGACCAGATCCTCACCCTCTTCACGTCCTCGTTGTACTTCGCAGCCCTCCTCACGACCTTTGCTGCCTCCCACCTTACCAGGAAGAAAGGGAGGAAGGCCAGCATACTCCTGGGATCCATCAGCTTCTTCATTGGCGGGGCCTTGAACGCCTGTGCAGTCAACATCTTCATGCTCATCATCGGACGCATACTCTCGGAGCTGGCATTGGGTTCGGGAACCAAGTAAGCAGTGCCATGCTCTGGGATTTGTTTACTTAGTGGGTCACTAATACTCGTTGTTGTAGGCAGTCCCGCTTTATCTGTCAGAGATTGCTCCAGCGAAGATCCGGGGTGCGGTGAACCAATTATTCCAACTGACAACCTGTCTGGGAGTACTTGTCGCGGCACTCATTAACTATGGCACCCAGAAGATCCACCCGTGGGGATGGAGGCTGTCGCTCGGCCTTGCCACGATTCCAGCCACACTGATGTTCGTTGGTGGACTCTTCCTCCCCGAGACCCCGAACAGTTTGATCGAGCAGGGTCGTTTGGAGGAAGGGAGGAGGGTGCTCGAGAAGATCCGTGGGACGAAGAACGTGCAGGCGGAGCTCGATGACCTCATTGAGGCTAGTCAGGCTGCGCAGGTCATAAAGCATCCGTTTAGGAATCTCCTCCAGAGAAAGAACCGGCCCCAGTTGATCATTGGGGCCCTTGGGATCCCCGCGTTCCAGCAGCTCACCGGGAACAACTCTATTCTGTTCTACGCCCCTGTCTTGCTCCAGAGCCTTGGGTTCTGTTCAGACGCTTCTCTGTATGGTTCAATAATCACGAACTCGGCCCTCGTCATTGCGCCCTTCATCTCGATGGCCTGGGTGGATAAGTTCGGCAGGCGGGCCTTCTTCCTCGAAGCTGGCGCCGAGATGATCCTCTGCATGGTACGACTCAAGAACTCTTCCATTTTTTTTCTCGAAAAAACCGCGGCACTCATGACTGTTCTCATGGAACTTCACCCTTGATGATCTCAGGTAGCAGTCGCGATAACGCTGGCACTGAAGTTCGGGGACGGGGAGGCCCTACCGAAGGGAATCGGGATCTTCCTAGTGATCGTGTTCTTCGTATTCGTGCTAGCGTATGGGCGATCCTGGGGCCCGCTCGGGTGGCTCGTACCGAGTGAGCTGTTCCCCCTCGAGACGAGGTCAGCCGGGCAGAGCATGGTGGTGTGCGTTAACATGATCTTCACTGCCCTCATCGCGCAGTGCTTCCTGGTGTCGCTCTGCCACCTTAAGTATGGCATATTCCTCCTGTTCGCGGCGCTGATTGTGGTAATGAGCAGCTTCGTGTACTTTCTGTTGCCGGAGACGAAGCAGGTCCCGATCGAGGAAGTCTACCTCCTATGGCGGGACCACTGGCTGTGGAAGCATTACGTGGACGACGACGACGATGAACGCGATGTTCCCGCGAGGAGAGTCTGATCAGTAACTTAGCCCATGTAGCCACAACAAAGATGTTTGCTAGAACTTGCGTTATTCAGAGGGAGTAATATTAGAACCATTTCATTCTAATAGCCAAAAAAAAAAAAATCTTTCACTTAATTTCTTTTAAATTATAGATAATCGGATTAATCCTAACGGGCTAAAATATATATTTTTACTTTTTTAATTAATTAGGATAAAAATGTCTTCTACGTTTTTGTTTAACCCTTCCCACTGTGATTCCAGAATTGTTTAATATATTTTTATTAATATTATGTTCATGTTCTCAAAAGGTGATTTATTAATATTTACTTTACGTTTAAAGCAATTTGAGTCGTTTATGCAAAGTGCCCTGCGCGCTTGAGGTTTGTACGGAAATACGGTTAGTTTTAAAAAAAATTTACGAAATACGGTTTCAGTTTCGTAAAATACGGTTTTACCGTCGATTGGGCGCGTTTTGAAAACGCGTCCTCCGATTTATAAAGAGGACGCGATGTCAAAACGCGCCCCCGGCGTGCCAAAGGAAGGGGCGGGTTTTGAAAACCCGTCCCTATGCGAGATGGGAAAATGACACGAGGGCGCGGTCTCAAAACGCGCTCTCATGCCAGGGGCGGGTTTAAACCCGCCCCTTAGACACTTTGAGAAAATTCTCCCAAGTATCGGAATGACGGGTGGGGAGAAAGGGGTTGAGGGGGGGCGGGTTTTAGGGGGGTTGAGGGGGGGGGGCGGGTTTTGAAAACCCGCCCCTTGAGGGGAGGGGCGGGTTTGAAACCCGCCCCTTGAGGGGGGTTGAGGGGCGGGTTTTGAAGACCCGACCCCCCTCAACCCCCCTCAAGGGGCGGGTTCGGGAGGCGGGTTTTGAAAACCCGCCCCCCCCTCAACCCTCTTCTCTCCACCCGGCATTTCGATACTTGGGAGAATTTTCTCCAAGTGTCTAAGGGGCGGGTTTTGAAAACCCGCCCCTGGCATGAGGGCGCGTTTTGAGACCGCGCCCTCATGCCATTTTCCCATCTCGTATAGGGGCGGGTTTTGAAAAGGGTTTAGGGTTTAGGGTTTTGAAAACCCGCCCCTTCCTTTGGCACGCCGGGGGCGCGTTTTGAAAACGCGTCCTCTTTATAAATCGGAGGACGCGTTTTCAAAACGCGCCCCATCGACGGTAAAACCGTATTTTACGAAACTGAGACCGTATTTCGTAAATTTTTTTTAAAACTAACCGTATTTCCGTACAAAACTCCTGCGCGCTTTAACAATTTTACCTTAACATGAGCAACACGTTATAAGCATGTAAAAGTGGTAAAAATATTGTAAAGTATAAAATTATTTTAACTCATTAAAAGTATAATTTAATCGTGACCGTTACCCGTACGGAGGTTGTCTAAGTAATTTGATTCAATTCCTTAAAAAAAAATCGAATAATTTTAGCCACACAAATGAATCAACACCAAACACATAGGGGGCGTGTACTTAATCATTGATTAAGGATAGATTATGTATCAACAACCCCACCCTAATCATCGATCTGGGTATCAAATATATATATTTTTTTTAATCCCAATCGGATGGATACCAGTGGTAAGGGATTCATTTTGGATATTAAAATTTCGAATTCTCAGACGCTGTGAAACCTAACTTTAATGGGCCTGAGCAGCCGGCAAAACCTTTTAAACCCATCGAGTAACTTCTAGTTGTAAATAAATATATCTCAAAAAAGTTACAAAATGAAAAAGTGATAGTCAAAAGAGAGTAGTTATTTAATCACATCATTACCCCCCCAAGGTAAATCATAACGCAGCAATAGAAAGGGGCTAACGTTACGTGCACGTAACGTTACGTATTTTACTAAATTTCATCAATCGGTTAGTAAAATTTACTAAATTTTTTAGTAAATTTTACTAAAAGTGACATTTTTTTTAGTAAAATCGTTAGTAATCGGATACTAACGGGGTTAGTAAATTTCATTAGTAATTTACTAACCCCGTTAGTATCCGATTACTAACGTTACTAACCCCGTTAGTACCGGATTACGAACGTTACTAACCCCGTTAGTATCCGATTACTAACGATTTTACGAATGAAGACCGATTTTTTAGTAAAAACGTTAGTAATCGAATACTAACGGGGTTAGTAACGTTCGTAATCCGGTACTAACAAGGTTATTAACGTTAGTAATCGGATACTAACGGGGTTAGTAAATTTCATTAGTAATTTACTAACCCCGTTAGTATCCGATTACTAACGATACTAACCCCGTTAGTATCCGATTACTAACGTTACTAACCCCGTTAGTATCGGATTACTAACGTTTTTACTAAAATTGTTAGTAATCAAATACTAACGGGGTTAGTAACGTTAGTAATCGGATACTAACGGGGTTAGTAACGTTAGTAATCCGATACTAACGGGGTTAGTAACGTTAGTAATCGAATACTAACGGGGTTAGTATCGTTAGTAATCAGATACTAACGGGGTTAGTATCGTTAGTAATCGGATACTAACGGGGTTAGTAATGTTAGTAATCCGATAGTAACGGGGTTAGTAACGTTAGTAATCCGATACTAACGGGGTTAGTAAATTTGTAACGAATTTTACTAACCCCGTTAGTATCCGATTACTAACAATTTGTCTAAAAAGTCACTGTTCATGTATAGTAAAAAATTAGTAATTGTATTCGTAAAACTGCGAAAGTTTTAGTAATCATTTACTAACATTTGGTTAAGATTTAGTAAATTACTGTTCAAATTTAGTAAAATTGTTAGTAAATGTCCGCTAGGTTTAGTAACGCGTTACTAAATAGTTTAGTAATTTACTAAACGTAACAGTGAACTCCGAACCTAATTAGTAACCTTTGGCCGATGTGAAATTACGTAAATGTCCCCGTTCGTTTTTACTAAAGGTTTTACTAACCTAGGTACTAACGTTTTGCGTTGGCGGGAGTCGTTGGCATCCGTCGTCCTCCCCGTGCGTGCCTCCCCTCCGACCGCATTCTCTCGGCGTCCCCTCCGAGAAGTTTTCCTCCGACCGTCCCCTCCGAGCACATTCCTATTACCGGCGTTCCCTCCGAGAAGTTTCCCTCCGACCGCATTCCTCTCGACGGTGCTGCACTCTCGGCGGTGCTGCAGTTGCCTCATTCGGAGGAAGCATGAGTAACGTAGTAGGAGATGCGGGTGTCTCGAAGGCGGATGCACCAGCCGTGGTTGTTATGGAGGACGCAGCAGCTGTGACACGGTTGTGATCTGTCGGATTTTCCAGTGAAGGATGTTTGCAACTCCTCGATCCGAATACGGCGACGGTTGTTGCTGAGAGGAAGATCCGCCGGTGTGGAAGTTATTCTGCCGGCTGTTGGGGTAAAGTAAAAGTTGTTAGGTTTGATTTCGATGGGAAGTTAATGCCGTAGTGAAGTGTGCTGCCTGCCATTCCCAATGTGTTAGTGAAGTTAGATGCGAAATTCACAGGTTCTGCAAGTGTTGACACTGAATGCTGCTAAACGAATGATCTGGATCAGCATTGGCTCAAATTTCTATTACCTTTGATTTTTTTGCAGCCTCTAAATGACGAACAAGATGTGTGCATATGTTCGAATGAGTTGGTGGATACATTCAACCTAGGATGCAAGGGTGTCGAGTCGCATTCCACTCTTGAAGAAATGGAATTTGTCTTCAACCAAGAGCACGCAACATTCGGTAAATGCTTTCTTACCTTCATGCATATATTTACTTGATTTGCAGCCAAGTGTTTGGGAATACTAAATGCAGTATCTGTCCCTTAATTTACGGTATGTGTGTGCAGGTGAGAAGGATACAAATGACTTCCTCAATATACTTAGGGATATGAATGAAGATCAGTTGATGAATATGTCATTTCGTACTGATGAAGAAGTTGAAGAGTTAATTAAAATGTACGCAACTGTGCATGGATTTTCAATTAGGAAAAGGGATCGTCAGAAAGTGAGAAATGGAGAATGTGTCATGAGAAAGTGGGTTTGCTCAAGGGAAGGTGTATGTTCTGATTCAGCTATGTTGACGGCCAATAGTCGGGTGAGGGCGTCTATGAGGACATCTTGCAACTGTTTCTTCAAAGCTAGAGTTGACGAGACTGGAGAATGGAAGTTTGTAGCTCTTCAGTTGAAGCACAATCATGAAATGGTGAGTAACTGGCTGTCTTATTTCATGCGAGAAAGGCGGAACATTTCAGACGAAGATATGACATTTATAACCCGAATGCTTGATGTTGGGTTTAGACAGTGTGATATTATGCGGCTACTTGTACACGTATCTGGTGGACATCCGCGTGTTGGTTTCTTAATGAAAGACCTCAATAACAGGAAGCTTAAGGAAGACTCAGTCGGGAGTACTGGCGGTTGTGATTCTGTGCTAGCATATCTTCTTTGTAGGAGAAATAGCGACACGGGTATGGCCTTTTACACATTTGTCGAGAAGAATGAAGTGAGTCGCATATATTGGGCGGACAGTACTTCAATAGCTGATTACCAAATTTTTGGTGATGTCGTGGCTTTCGACTCTACTTTTAAGACTAACAAATATGGAATGCAAATGGTCATCATCGTGGGTGTGATTCATCATCATCAGACAACCGTATTTGGGGCTGCCTTAATGGCTTCTGAAACCATTGCTGATTATACTTGGCTATTGCAGACTCATACATTGGTTATGGGAGGAAAACACCCGATAAGTGTTGTAACTGACGCCGACAAGGCGATGATTGCTTCCGTAAGAGAAGTGTGGCCAACTGCTAGGCACAGGTTATGCCTTTGGCATTTCAGCAAGAACATTATGCGCCGTGTACAGGATGCAGGCATGCGACGACGTATATCCTCTTTCATGTATAACAGTAGACCATCCGAAGAAGTTGAAGAAGAGTGGAATTCTTTAATGACACATACAGGTACGATAAGTACCAGATGGCTACAACAGATTTATGATTGCAGACATATGTGGTGGCAAACGTATCTTCATGGACATTTTTGGGCGGAGCTTAGAAGCACTCAACGGTGCGAAAGGATGCACCTATATATGAAGGAATATGTGAATGTAAATCATAAGCTTTATGATTTCGTACACAATTTTGAGCGTGCAGTTGAAGATATTCGTCACAAGGAATATGAGGAGGACTTCAAGTCATCTCAGAAATCTTTAAGGTGTATTACCATGCTGCGCCGACTTGAGGAGGATGCGCGTCGCATATATACAATGAAGTCTTTCCGTAAGGTTCAGGCTGAGATACAGAAGGAATCAAAATTTTATGTAGAAGAAGTACTAGACGGAAACATTGCCATGGTGTACACTCTGTCGTGTTATGATGGTGAGCAACGGTGCGTGCAATGTACATCTGCGAAGTCTTCCATCCAACTGAGTTGCAGTTGCTTACATTTTGAGACATTTGGTTTTCCATGTTCCCACCTATTCCACGTTGCCAAAATAGAACGGTTCTTGTCCATACCTAGTCATCTGGTAAAGCAAAGGTGGACAATGGACGCCAAGAAAACAAGTGATGCTCTATTTTCACACCAGGATAATGGTGTGACCGTTGATGATTTGCGCCAGGGTATATTGATGACATGTTGCAGACGTATGTGCTTCTTGGCAGGAAAATCGGACAACTCATTCCGTAAATTGCGGAAACAAATTGAAAGTTGGACGGCGGAGTTGGAGCTTAGTTGCGGTGATGATGAAGGTAAGAAGATAGATGATGATGGCAAAGAGTATGTTTTTACCTCATCCAAAATGCGCAGTGTTTTCGACAATCCTCGATCTCCTAAACAATATGGTGTCAACAACTTTTGTGATGTCAATCCGCGTAGTGAAGGTACATCGGAGCAGATTTGTAATGATAACTCTGTGTTTGGTGTGTGGAATATGTAATCTTGAAATTCATCCCTTTTCATTGAATCAGTGATGAAAGTATTACATCAATCTGGCATGACATCCCCTGTTTTTACAGAAATTATATCCCCTGCTGGAAACAAAATGCATGCCCCTAGTTATATATAAATGCATGCCTATGGTTACAAGTCATCCCCGGAAGCGGCCTACGTTACGGTTACGTAACGTAACGTTAGCCGCTTCGGAATGTGCCCACATATGAACTACATTTCCACGTAATCTACAAGGATATACGACCTAACAGCTTTGTACAGCGGACCCAAATCAAAAAATGAAGGTGCATCTGCGTTCGCTGAGTAGTTGTTAGGCGGCTATGTTGACGGCCCCTGTTGTGGAGCTACTGTCATCCTGGCGTTTCCTCTTGATTGTGGTATTGTCTTTCACCCTTTGATATATAACCTTTCGAATGTCATTTCCAGACCACTTTATCAGGGATATCACCAGCTTTAGCCTATCTGTAACACCTACATTCTAAGGTGTGACAACGCAATGAAGTTAGTTATGCAAGCATATTTGGGTAACAATAGGTATAGATGGCGTTACCATACCACAGTCTCAGCTCCTTTCGGTGGTTCGGGCAATGACATGAATTTCATGACATATAATCCACAATCATTACTGAAAACATCAGAACATACGAACGTATATGTAAGTATGTATAACTACTGATTTCAGAAGTGTATGACAGACTCTACTTACGGGTGACCGGCCGCCATTTGGTCAGGCACATTTGTTGGATAAATTATAGGCCAGGAGCAGATGTCCGGGATTTGAAAACCTTTCATCTTGGATTTCACCTGATTTTCTTGCATGATGACAGATAAAAGTTTAATAACACGGCGATGTTGGTCTGCTCTCCCATGTAGGTTGCTAAGCTTGTTGTTAATTGTGTCCAATATGAACACTTCGGATGACCTGAATGAGAGAACTTGTAATGTCCAGTGTGTTTCGGATATACAAACCGGAATATATATCTGCAAACATCATAACAAGTTATATGGCAGACAGAATTACAACTCTAATGTATAATTACAAACAACATTTAGTAATATTCAGTACAAAGATCTTTGATGGAATGATTACCCATTCAACTTCATTATTCCTCCCGATGTGTGCCCTATAATGTGAATATAGGTTTGCCGCATCTGATTTTGAAATGTTGGGCATGTTGTAACCACTGTATTGGTTGGCTGCCAGATTCTATTGCAGAACAAATCATTGGATAGAAGATTCTTTAAAACAGTGCACTGGCAGATGTGCCTTAGGATAAGACAAACTAACCCCTAACCAACTCGTGAGATACCAATATTTCTTCTTTGCAGGATCCACATCTCCCTGGAGCATCATCGCGTGGAAGTTGATGATCTGTGTCGGCAATTGCAACTTGTCATAACGTGAATCCCGCAAAATATGTTCAGTGATGTATAAGTAATTCTTACATTACTGTCTATCCAAGCATTTGGTTTGAGTGTCAGTATGGATGATCGATTGACATGGACAAAGTCTGTGGTACACAAACACTCACTGCATTCAAACAGGAAATAAAAGTTGGTAGCTTACAAAGAAAACTAAAATAATAATCTAATACATGAAGCCCAAAGTGAATGAAGCAAACCTATGATCCCTGCCCTCATTCCATGCATACTCTAAGATATTCCATTGAGCTTGCGTAAAAGTTTTCACCTCACTCACGGGCAAATCCGTTGGAATGATCTTTTGAATTGCCTAAAAAGGAAAAATTACAACAACATATCAAAGCTGCTGACTTCACGCTCTTACCCCGGTTACATGTTTCCATTCAGAGGTAATCCGTTGTTATACCTCAGGTACTGCTGTGCCTTTGCGTTTCCTTGTTCGCGTCAGTGGTTTTGGTGGCACGAATGGTGAGCTCTTGAAAGCTGAGGGCTTCCTCTCCGCCGTACGACGTGTAAGTCTTCTGTTGAAGACATTTGTGGTAGATGAACCACTTTCCTGTAACCAATGACCACATAAAATAGGAGCTTAGACAGGTATCCCATATTCTTGATCATAAATGATATCCAAATGTGACAACAGTACTTACCTTTACAACCACAACAGATTCTTCTCCTGCTATGTTACAAACTTCATCTTGAACCAACACTGGCCCAGGCAGCGTATCTCGATCTCCAATCTCGTCGTTCACTTTGTCATCTTCACTTACTTCTCCTTCTCCTATCTTCTCTTTGCCTTTGGGTGCAGTGCCAAGATTTTCATCTGTCGATACATCTCCTGTTTCTTCAGGTTTCATCTTTGGCCTAACGTAGAACTTCACCTCTTCCTCGGATTTTGTCATTTCAAAGTCAGATGTACACTCAGGAACGTTTAAATTACCCTTGCCCATCATTGCGCCCAACTTGTTCAGTGTCCGTGCGAGTCGTAACTCACGAACATCTGAGTAATCGTCACTACCCTCCGGGAGTGGCTGTCCTACCTGAGAAGGTTGGAAGGGCACCAAGCTTCTTTCGGATACCATCGTCGATCCCACCTCACAGACCTGTATAACCTCCCTCGGCTTCTCTAAACCCCGAGCAGTAGGTGGCGAGGCAGTCTCTTCGACAGGTGATGGCTCATTTGATTGATCAACACCTATCTCCTCGACATCACAATTCACTGGATCATCTACATCATCACCTCCCCCTTCGCCATCTTCCACATTTTCACTGGATGCAGGACTCAGCCTCTTTTCAGGGTGGGGTTGACTCTTTGGAATATCAGAATCAGGTCTGATTCTTCGCAATTCGGTAAGAATCAGACCTAATCTCCGTAGTATGTCGATGTTACTACCTTGCAGGACTCTAACAGCGAATTCCAAACTCTGTTTACAGCAAAGGTCTATCTTACACCAATGTAAAAGGGAAAATCATTGACATTTAAATTGTACATCGCGATGACTTTCAACTTACCTTCAACCGCCGCATTACAGCAATCATAGTCTCCGAGTCGTGGACCAAGTCGACTTCTTCATCTGCCACATTCGGCAATTCGTTCGCATCCTGTAAAGTGCATTAACATCAGTATACCACGGAACGAATACAACTATACAAAACAATTCAGGTATTGTGCCTCGAAATGTAAAAATAATTAGACTAAGAACTTACAATATATGTTGCTTCAACATTACAGCCTTTGAAAACGCATTTCAGCCGATCGTCGTCCCAATCTTGACAAAGTGGCAATGACCTGTTCTTCTTTCCTAACATATCGGCAGCCTTGGACACTTTACTAGCATAGAATAACTGCATTATACACAACATGAACTCTTGCTGGTTAAAAGAACAACGAATGATGATGAGTTCATTAACATCAGTGGGCAAAATATATTAACAAAGTCGTATCATACAAATGCTCACCACAAGTATCTGCACGCAACCCCCGATGTATCTTGCTTCATTCTGTTGATATGTCTTAACTTGGGCACACAAGTTATCAAGAACATGAGTTGCCCAATTAAATTTGCAGATTGCATTCACATCGCGGGTTGCAAGCAAGTACTCCTCATGGATATTGAAGCTCGTTGTTGGGCACAAATAGCAACCTATGATGAAAATGACTACCTCTACTCTCCACAACTCGTCCGGAGCAGTTCTTGATAGCAGACTATTCTCAACAGATTTCAGAGAAATTTTACCTCGTCTTAGGTGTCCCTTTAGCTCTTCTCGTACGGTTTCCATGTGACCGCTAAATGGGACACCAACCTTTGTAGATGGTATGCCAATTAGGTCATGTACATCAGTAGAAAGCAGGGGTTGTTTCACACCATCGATCACCATAACCCTCTTATGTGGATCGAACAGCTTCAAACACAACTTTACTGCGCTGTGATTCACCTGCCTACTTGCCAGACGAAGAAGACCATCAAAACCTAACTCTTTTAACGCTGACCTCCTCTCCTCATCGAATGTGTCCAGGACCGACATTAACTTCTTTGGACTACATCGAGTATACAGGTAATCCTGTAATAGTACAACCACAGAATGCAGACTAACATCATTACAATTAATGACAGGCAAAATCAAGAAAACAGGGATAGGGAACACTAACTTACCTGACCAACACGTTCTCTTCCAGCCTTTTTCTTTTTCGAACTCTCAGGAATGTTTGCATTTCCAGCGGCCAATTCAGCATCTCCTTCAATCTCTGCCGTAACAGAATGGAAGCTGATTTCAACAGACCACAAATCAAGAAATCCTAACATACCAACACCTTAACACAATGAAACCACAATCTTCAACCATTTACAGAAACTAAATTCCTAATAAGCAATCTCCAATCGCAAACGGAAAGAGACGGGTCGACGGCGATGATTAGGGTTTCGGGATACACGTCAATACGGAGACGACAAACACAATGCGCTCTCACCTGACGCCATCACTTCTGCCGGACAGCACGTAAAATGTGTAATCGCGAAGGGTCCGGTGGGAACGGACGATCGGAGGGAGGACGACGCAAAGAGGGGCGGGGAGGAATGTGCTCGGAGGGGACGGTCGGAGGAAAACTTATCGGAGGGGACGCCGAGAGGATGCGGTCGGAGGGGACGGTCGGAGGGAAGGCACGCACGGGGAGGCGACGGTTGCCAACGACGCCCGCCAACGGAAAACATTAGTACCTAGGTTAGTAAAACCTTTAGTAAAAACGAACGGGGGCATTTACGTAATTTCACATCGGCCAAAGGTTACTAATTAGGTTCGGAGTTCACTGTTACGTTTAGTAAATTACTAAACTATTTAGTAACGCGTTACTAAACCTAGCGGACATTTACTAACAATTTTACTAAATTTGAACAGTAATTTACTAAATCTTAACCAAATGTTAGTAAATGATTACTAAAACTTTCGCAGTTTTACGAATACAATTACTAATTTTTTACTATACATAAACAGTGACTTTTTAGACAAATTGTTAGTAATCGGATACTAATGGGGTTAGTAAAATTCATTACAAATTTACTAACCCCGTTAGTATCGGATTACTAACGTTACTAACCCCGTTAGTATCGGATTACTAACATTACTAACCCCGTTAGTATCCGATTACTAACGTTACTAACCCCGTTAGTATTCGATTACTAACAATTTTAGTAAAAACGTTAGTAACCCAGTACTAACGGGGTTAGTAACGTTAGTAATCGAATACTAACGGGGTTAGTAACGTTAGTAATCGGATACTAACGGGGTTAGTAAATTTTATTTACTAACCCCGTTAGTATCCGATTACTAACGTTACTAACCCCGTTAGTACCGGATTACTAACGTTACTAACCCCGTTAGTATCCGATTACTAACGTTACTAACCAAATTTACTAACCCCGTTAGTATCCGATTACTAACGATACTAACCCCGTTAGTATCCGATTACTAACGTTACTAACCCCGTTAGTACCGGATTACGAACGTTACTAACCCCGTTAGTATTCGATTACTAACGTTTTTACTAAAAAATCGGTCTTCATTCGTAAAATCGTTAGTAATCGGATACTAACGGGGTTAGTAACGTTCGTAATCCGGTACTAACGGAGTTAGTAACGTTAGTAATCGGATACTAACGGGGTTAGTAAATTACTAATAAAATTTACTAACCCCGTTAGTATCCGATTACTAACGATTTTACTAAAAAAATATCACTGTTTAGTAAAATTTACTAAAAATTTTAGTAAATTTTACTAACCGATTGATGAAATTTAGTAAACTACGTAACGTTACGTGCACGTAACGTTAGCCGCTTCCTGCAGCAATCTGGTAATTAAAAAGAGAGTGGTTTTGTTTTTGTTCGTCCTTTCGTTGCCTGAGTCGCCATCTTTGTGTCCGTGGTGGGAATTTGGTACTTGATGCTCCAATTAGAGGTAGCGCGGCCGGGAGTCTGCATCTGCATCGTCGCTGGTTACTGGCATCGATGAAGGAGAATTTCCTACACAATTCGAATTTGTTTACAGATTTCTTTGGTAGATGCACCAATTTTGATGAAACTGATTTGGAGTGTAGCTAATGAAGTGAGATGAGCGTAGTTTGAAGTGGAGCTAGAAATTCGTCAATTGTGATCTTACTTCCAAGTTTATTTCTTTAGTTTTCGAAATCTTCCTGTGTAAATTTTTTGTTTCTTTTCTTCTTTTAAGTTTTCAATTATATATAATCAAGCGAGCTGTCTTTTCGGATTCATATGGTTTAACGGCGTGTGATGTTGCCTTTTGCCATTGGATGAATTGATGCTATTTTCATCGTGTATTTTATTGCTTTTGGTTTGGACCATGGAAATAGGCATATGCGGTTAGAGGCGATCAAATCAATCTCTTTGCTCAATCTGTAATTATCAGATACAAAATACATCATCAATAAACCGTGCATGTGGAGAAATGGGATGATGATGTGCACAGTCCAACATCACCGTTGGACTCTCTAGCATTTGATTTGCCATTGATTTTTAAAGCAGTTGATTCTTTTGTTCTTTTGCAGGTTGTTTTATTATGGTTGTTGTTTGGTACTTGTTTGGTCCAACAAGTGAAAAAAAATGTTGGCAAAGGAAAAAATTAGTGCACTTCATCATAATTATAGTTCTTGTGAAAGGTTGTTAAAGTTGATAATGTCCTTTTCCTTCATAGATTTTCTTTCGGAATAGTATTTTCTCCATCTATCTTCTCTCACAGGGTATACTTTAAATTCGTGTCTGTGCATTTGTTTCAGCTGGGGAAGACGCATGGAGTCCATAGTACTTCCTCTTGAACTATTGCAGCAATTTCAGCCATCTGATTTTCCCAGGATTCAAGATTATGATGCATGGCAAAGGAGACATGCCAAGGTCCTGGAAGCTGGGTTGCTTCTGTATCCTCACTTGCCCCTAAATAAGACTGACAATGCCGCGCAGCATCTTCGACGGATAATACGCACAGCCCCTCGGAAATTGGGAGGAATAGTGACACATCCAATGCCCTCCGTAGTACTGTGATGTCTCTTGCTTGTAGATCCTTAAATGGCAGTACCTCAGAGATGTGCTATTGGGCGGATGGTTTTCCTTTAAATATTCGACTTTATCAAGTGCTCTTAGAAGCATGTTTTGACATCAACGAGGAAACATCCATGGTTGAAGACATCGATGAGGTTCTTGATCAGATAAAGAAAACCTGGACTGTACTTGGAATGAATCAAGCACTACATATTCATTGTTTTGCATGGGTTTTGTCCCACCAATATGTTGCTACTGGGCAAGAAGAAAATGATTTGCTATATGCAGCTAGTAATTTGTTATCAGAAGTTGAAGAGGATTCGAGAACCACCAAGGATCAGGAATACTTGAAATTCTCTATTTCAACATTGAAGTTGATTTTGGGTTGGACTGAGAAAAGTCTTCTTGCTTACCATGACACTTTTCACAGTGGAAATATTGATCTTATGCAGAATTTAGTATCTATGAGTGTGTCGCCTGCCACGATATTGGCTGATCAAGTCTCTCATGAGCATGGGAGAAAGAAAGCAGAATCCAATGTTGCTCATCAGACAGTGGAGACTTACATTAGAACATCATCACGTGCACTTTACTCTCAGGCAAGTGATGTTTAACAAAGGAAAAGTTTAACATTTATTTTTCCTGCATCTCCATAAATGTTCGAAATTGGATGTTAAACACATAATCACTAAATATAAGAACAGTTTGGGATGGCCCATCGGTGTTATAAGCTGAATCTTTTTGTTTGGTTCTATGTTAATTGTGCCTTTTAGTTCCAATTTTCTTTTCTTTTATATTCCTGCCTATTTTGTTCTCTTTCTTCAACCTATTGAATCTGTTGTTTTCACTATTCTTTCTTTTTACACCCTTCATTCTTGAAAATGGAATGAGGATGTGTCTTCTTTTGTGGAACCATAGGATTTGAGGATGATGCGTGGGAAAGTGTCCCACACCGGTTGTATGGGCGACCGGTGTGGGGTATATATGGGCCTTGGGCACTCCCCTCCTTTGAGTCGACTTTTGGGAAGGGTTCTCCCAAGTAACCCGTATCAAGGGTATCAGAGCCCACCCACCCGCGCAGTGCAAGCGAGCGGCGCGGGCAAGCTACGCAGACTGAGCCTCTGGCTTGGCCCGCGTGGGCGCCGGGCTGCGGAGCGTGGTGGTATGATGCGTGGGAAAGTGTCCCACACCGGTTGTATGGGCGACCGGTGTGGGGTATATATGGGCCTTGGGCACTCCCCTCCTTTGAGTCGACTTTTGGGAAGGGTTCTCCCAAGTAACCCGTATCAAGGGTATCAGAGCATACATTTTGCTATTTTGGTAAGCTGTGGGTTGAGGATGGTGGAAACAAGGTTTGATGAATTGAGGAGGGAGCAGGAAACTACGGGAGAGTTGGTAGAGGGTTTGGTGGAGAAGGTTAGTGTGTTGACCTCGCAGATTCGTGAAGTACAACTACAGACCCGGAGTGTTCAAGTTCAGATTGATGAGAAATGGAGCTTAATTCTTCAAAAGTTATCAGCGCTAGAAGGGAGCAAGGAGGGAGAATTGACTGTGATGCAGGGGGAAAAAAATGAAAATTTTAAGGCCATAACTGCTAGTGCCTTTACGATGCCGAAGGTTGATTTTCCGGAATTTGACGGGAGTGATCTGGAAGACTGGCTTTATAAATGTCAAAGATTTTTTGAGTTAGAGCATGTGCCGGAAGATAAGAAGGTGAAACTTGCTTCTTTATACTTGTATGGTTCAGCGTTACAATGGCACTAATCATATGTTAAGAATAGGAGGAGGGATAAAGCTCTGGAATGGGAGGAGTATGCGTTGGCGCTGAATAGTAGATTCGGTAAAGAAATTTTCGAAGATCCTATGGGAAAAATGAAAAATCTCAAACAGGAAGGAGAGTTCTCGAATTTGTATGCGTACATGGAGGAGTTTGACATTTGTTTGAGGAGGGTTTTGGATAAAATTGAACTACCAATGTCATTTCAGGTTAGTCTTTTTATCAATGGCTTGAAAGATGAGTTTAAGAGTACTCTGTGGCTTCTAAAACCTACTGACTTGCTGTCCGTGCAAGCAAATGTAAGGATATTGAGTAGTGATGTGCCTCCAGGTCGTGTGGGAGGAGGTAGTAAACTTTTGCGCGTGTGGAACAGACCCCTTGTTCCTATGGTGGAGCAGAGAGATTCTGGGATTTTGGGAACTGGAAACAAAGTCTGGCCTAAGGGTGGTAATACTCCACCTATGTTGGGAATAAATCGGAATGTGGGTGATAAAGGTGTTATTGCAAGTGCTGTGACTAATTCCCAAGGTATTGGTGGTGTTACAAACTTGGCAGGGCGGAGGCGATTGAGCCAAGAAGAAGTGGAGGAAAGGACGTTGAAAGGCCTCTGTTTTGGGTGTAACGAGCCATTTGATAGAAATCATCGGTGCACAAAACGACAAGTATATTCTTTGGTGGTGGAATCCATTGAGGAGGAGAAGGAAGTTGGTGAGGAAATTGAGGGGGAATTAGAAGGACGGAAGAATGATAGGGTGCAGATTACTTTGCATGCTTTGAAGGGCGAATTGCACAGTGAGGGAGTGCAAACCATGCAAGTGAGAGGAATGTATAAAAAGAGGAGTTTGAACATCCTTATTGATTCGGGTAGTACTCATAATTTTGTTGATGCAGGGTTGGTGAAAGGCATGAATCTAACGGCTGAAAATGTGACTCCAATCAGAGTGGTTGTGGCGGATGGGCGTAGTATGATTTGTCGGAATGTGTTACGGCAGTTTCGGTGGGATATGCAGGGACATGTTTTTACTGCTGACTTTTATGTAATTCCGTTGGGGGGCTGTGAGATGATTCTGGGGGTCACTTGGTTGGCTTGGTTGGGGGACATATTATGGAATTTTCATTCCTCCGTGATGAAGTTCTGGTGGGAAGGTGTGGAAGTTGTTTTGGAAGGGATGACTAAAACTGATTCCCAGGGCTTGCTGCATACAACGACAGTGAAGAAGATGCAGAAATGTTGCAGCAATCCCAGCTTGGTTGGTTGGTTGGCCAGTGTAGTGGGTTCAGAAGAATCTTTGTTGAATTGCCAACCTGCAGAAAGCACAGGGGGGTCACTTGTTCTAGAGAAGGTTTTGTCGGCCTATGATGATATTTTTAGGGAACCTGATGGGTTACCTCCTTTTAGAGGGTATGACCATTCAATTGTATTAACGGAGGTGTGCAAGGAATCAGTCTTCGACCCTATAAGCACTCCGCTGCTCAGAAGAATGAGATCGAAAAGATGGTGCAAGAGCTATTGAGTTCAGGCGTCATACAAGAAAGCAGGAGTTCTTTTTCATCTCCGATAGTAATGGTTAAGAAGAAGGACGGATCGTGGAGGATGTGCGTGGATTACAGGGAGCTTAACAAGCAGACAATCAAAGACAAGTACCCCATTCCTGTTATAGAAGAGCTCTTAGATGAGTTATTTGGGGCTGTCACGTTTTCTAAGATTGATTTAAGGGCCGGATACCATCAAATAAGGATGAATCCGTTGGATGTACATAAAACAGCTTTTAGAACTCATGATGGGCATTATGAGTTCTTGGTTATGCCCTTTGGCTTGACTAATGCCCCTTCTACGTTTCAAAGCCTCATGAATTCTATCTTCCGACCCTATTTGCGAAAGTTTATTCTGGTTTTTTTTGATGATATACTCGTCTACAGCAAGTCGGCTGCAGAGCACGTTGAGGATTTGCAGATTACATTGTCAGTGCTGAGGAGGTATGTTCTCTTTGCAAAGAAGTCCAAATGTGTGTTTGGGAGCTCTCGGGTTGAATATCTTGGGCATTTCATTGACAAGGATGGTGTTTCCACCGATCCTAGCAAAATTAACGCAGTGCGAGATTGGCCAATTCCCTCGACTTTGAAACAATTGCGTGGATTCCTTGGATTAAGTGGCTATTATAGGAGGTTTATTAAGGGGTACGGAGTGGTTTGTAAACCACTTACTGACTTGCTAAAGAAAGATGCGTTTTGTTGGACGGATGTGGCTTAGGTTGCTTTTGACAGATTGAAGACCTTATTAACTACAGCCCCTATCCTTGCACTACCTGATTTTACTGATGTTTTTGTCATTGAAACTAATGCGTCTGACTTTGGTATTGGAGCTGTCCTCATGCAGAAGGATCACCCTATTGCTTTCATAAGCAAGCATTTAGCTCCTCGTCATTACAGCCTCTCGGTTTATGAAAAAGAATTGTATTCCCTGGTCCATGCGGTGGGTAAGTGGCATCATTATTTGGTAGGCCGCCATTTTGTGGTGAGAACAGACCATAAAAGCCTCAAGTTTCTGCTTGAACAGCGTTTGCATATGGAAGGCCAATTTAGATGGTTGACTAAATTGATGGGATATGATTATGAGATTGTTTACAAAAAAGGAAAAGACAATCTGGCCGCTGATGCTTTGTCTCGGGTACAGGGTTCTGAAATATTTTCCATGTCTGTGCAATGTTATTCTCCTACATTGTTTGACGAAATTAAGGCTACTTGGTCTACCGATTCCAAGTTAGCTGCCTTGATTTCAGAATTGCAACATCAGCCTGGAATTCATAGTCGATTCCAATGGAAGCAAGGACTTTTGCAGAGGGGTTCCAAATTGGTGGTGAGGGCAGTCCCTGAAGTTAAGCAGAAAATTCTCTACATTTTTCACTGTGGACCTTCCGGTGAACATTCTGGGGTTTTGGCTACTTCTAAGAGGATTGGACAGCTGTTTTATTGGAAAGGTATGGATAGGGATGTTCGCAACTTCGTTCGGTCTTGCTCGGTTTGTTCAACCTGCAAATACGAGAACGTGGCTTCTCCTGGTTTACTGCAGCCCTTACCTGTGCCAGCAGGACTTTGGCAGGATATATCTATGGATTTTATTGAGGGTTTGCCTAAGTTGCAAGGTAAAGCTGCTATTTTTGTTGTTGTGGACAGACTTAGCAAGTATGGCCACTTCTTCGCTTTGCCTCATCCCTATACGGCTAAGATGGTTGCTCAACTTTTCATGGATAATATTTTCAAGTTGCACGGCTTACCACTTACCATAGTGAGTGATAGAGATAGCATCTTCTTGAGTCGTTTCTGGCAGGAGCTGTTCACTTTGCAAGGGGTGGAATTGCATTTATCAACTGCCTATCATCCGCAAACGGATGGGCAGACCGAGGTTGTCAACCGGTGTTTAGAAACGTATTTGCGTTGTATGGTTGGTGATTGTGCGGACGGTTGGGTTAAGTGGCTCCCTATGGCTGAGTGGTGGTATAATACATCTTACCATTCTTCCATTAAAATGTCTCCCTTTGAAGCATTATATGGATACCCGCCCCCGGTACATATTCCTTACATTAGTAATGATCATGTTGTGCCTACTGTTGATTGGACTTTGCGTGAACGAGAGGCGCAGCTTCAGCTCTTGAGATTTCATTTGGATCGTCCTCGGCATAGGATGCAACAGCTTGCTAATCAGCGCCGAACTGAAAGAGAATTTCAAGTTGGGGATCTGGTTTTTGTGAAGCTACAGCCGTATAAGCAGCACAGTGTTGCTTTACGAAGCAATAATAAACTCTCTCCTCTGTTTTATGGTCCCTTCAAGGTGTTGGATAGGATTGGCAAGGTGGCTTATAAGTTGGATTTACCGACGGATGCTTTGATCCATCCCACCTTTCATGTTTCTAAGTTGCGTCGCAGTGTTCCGGATGGTACTTTGGCTTCTGCCACATTGCCCTCTTATTGTGCTTTGCAGGAAAAGGAGCCTCTGGCTATTTTGGCTAGGCGAATGGTTAAGCGTGGTAACCGTGCTGCAACCCAGGTCTTGGTGCAATGGAAGCATGCTTTGCCAGAAGATGCTACTTGGGAGTTTCTCTATGACTTAGAAAGGAAATTTCCTTCTTGCACACTTGAGGACAAGTGTCTTTTAAGGGGGGAAACTTGATGCGTGGTTAACAAGGCGGAAATGGGTGGATTGGGTGCAGGGATGTTGGAAGCATGAGTTGATTGCAGATGGCGGAAGGGATGAGCTGGAATGCAAGATTAAAGGAAGTTGCAGGATCTGCAGAAGTGCTAAATGCGGGAGCTGCAGAAATGCAGATTATAAGAAGTTGGGTAGTTAAACTGTTGAGATCCGGTTTGTTCCGGTTAGGGCCGGTCCAATATAAGTGAACCGGTCCGAGTTATAAAATCTGTTAGGGAGTCTGTTGGAGTCTGTGAGGGGGGGGGAATGTTAAGTGTGGAGTCTGTTTTACGTTGGAGTCTCTGTCATTCTGTTTTGTATCTGGAGGGGGTGTTGGTTGTTGGTGACAGTTGCGCCGGAGGCGGAGTTGTTGTAAGGATTGTGGTTGGAGTTGGCCGGAGCTATCGGAGGTCGGCTGTGTTGAGTGTGAGTTTGATTTGCTCTTAATCGTGTAATTGTTGATTGTATTTCCTTTGATTGCCGTTCTGTCCAATCTGCACGCGGTTTGTGCTATAATCCGAAATTAGCACGAATCAAGGGTATCAGAGTCCACCCACCCGCGCAGTGCAAGCGAGCGGCGCGGGCAAGCTACGCAGACTGAGCCTCTGGCTTGGCCCGCGTGGGCGCCGGGCTGCGGAGCGTGGTGGTATGATGCGTGGGAAAAGTGTCCCACACCGGTTGTATGGGCGACCGATGTGGGGTATATATGGGCCTTGGGCACTCCCCTCCTTTGAGTCGACTTTTGGGAAGGGTTCTCCCAAGTAACCCGTATCAGAGGACTTATATAGGAGTTACTGCTGCTTATTTAACTGAGTTTCATCTTCACAAAAGACAGAAAAAGGATAAGATCAGGCGTTCATCTAAAGGCCAAGAGAATGCCCTTCCTTATCTCTCTGTTCTTGCTCAAGACATCAGAGAGCTAGTAATTACGGAGAAGGATATGTCTTCCCTTGTTTTCAAGAGGTGGCATCCTCTGCCAACACGTATTGCGGTAGCGACTCTTCATTATTGCTTCGGGAGTTATCTGAATAACTTCATCATGGGTATTGATGAGTTCACACTTGATGCTATGCAAGTGCTGATAGCTGCTGATAAATTGGAGAAAGATCTAGTGCAAATAGCTCTGGAAGATTCTGTTGACAGCGAGGATGGTGGCAAGTCTATCGATGTCTCCATATGAGGTAGAAACTGTAGTTTCCAATCTGGTTGCCGAATGGATCAAAATAAGAGTTGGATAGATTAAAGAGTGGGTCGACAGAAATCTACAGCAGGAGGTATGGCTTACTTAACCTGTTGTAGAGGCTCTGCTGTTGCACAAAAGAATGCAGATTGAGTGCTCAATTAATTCTCGAACTTTGTTAATTAGTAAATTCATTTCATCTTCTGAAGCATTGTATCTCCATACAATGTCTAATCCTCTACATGCTATTTTAGTTGTGGAGTCCTCATGCAAATGAATAGCGATTTGCTCCTTCTGCTGTTGAAGTGCTGCGTATCGTCGATGAGACTCTGGAGGCGTTTTTCCTCTTGCCCATACCAATGTATCAAAGCTTGCTGCCTCGGCTGATTAGTGGCTTAGATAAGGGCCATCAGCAATATGTCATGGTTGCTAAAGCTGGCTGTGGTATGCATTGTTGACTTTTCCTCGATGAATTTTGCTTGTGACACTTCATTTCTTCTTAGTTCTTTTACTTTATATTGAAAGACTGATACCTTGAACCAAGATGATTTTTTGTTGCCATCTGCAGGGAACAGAGCTACTTTCATTCCATCTATGCCTCTCCCTTGACCAGATGTATTACGGGATCCAAGTATAACCGTGTCCCAAAAAAGAAGGAGAAGGAAAAAACCGCTCAAAGGAGGAAATCCCAGTTGGGAACTCAGAATTTGGATAACAGTCTAGGAGTTCTTCAGCTCTGTGTACATCAACACGTTGCAGCATTTCAGGATACAACTGGAGGCTTTAGGGAAAAAGACATTTGCCTGTCTTAAAAGTTCTGACCCTAGTTATGCCGAAGAAGTAGCAAGTGGGAGGGGAATTAAGTTCTAGCTTTCTTGTGCTACATGTTCCGAAGGGATCAGACAACTTTGCGAAGCAATGGCTTATAAGATCGTCTTCCAGGATCTCAGCCCTGTCCTTTGGAATGGTTTGTTCGTTAGAGATGTTTCTTCTTCCAGGATTGAGCCTTTCCTTCAGGAGCTTGAATCTTATTTGGAGACGATTTCTTCTACGGTGCACGATCGAGCGAGGACTGAAAGGTTCCAAAATTTCTCATTTGCGGTATAACCCGATTTTATTATAATTCTAACTACGACTTAATATACAACATTTCAGTATACATTAGTTTAATACACAAATGTAACCTTTTGTATAATTACCAACTTCGGTACCTATAAAGAGAAGAAAAAAAACAATACCGAGCATTATTTGTTAGTCATTAGAGACTTAAGTGCGACCCTAATATGGATTCCCTTGACCTTCTTGCCTTCGTGAACGAATCCAATCCCACCATCGATTTTCTCCCACGCGGAGCACATATCCCACGCATTGAAGTACATAACCGGAGTCCCCATTTCCAGCCTTCCCAAAACATCCCCCATCACTTTCTTCGCGTTGGATATTCCCAGAAAAAGTTTCCTCGTATTTTTCGGATTAATCCCGAATAATTATGCCTTTCACGGTAACTTCATTCACGTGATTCCGGCTGCAATTCCAGCTTAGCTTTAGCAGCCTTAAAAGTATTACACAAGGTCCGATCCACCTTGTCGAACTCCCTCCCGAGTTCTCTCTCCGACCACGGACATGATCCGTCCTAATACGTCGCATACGAACTCTAAGTTCCTCATCATCCGTCCATGATTCCGGCTTGACTTGCTCAGCCTGTATGGCTCCTAATTGAGCTTTCTGTGATGCCCAAGACTGGTCACATCCCTGCCCATGGAGGCCTTAATCCAGTCTCCCGTTAATACCCGTCACATGTTTTAACTACACGTGAACTATCGTCACTTCCACCACCTTACCGGGTATTTGACTTAGTGCACCTCTAAGGAAGCGACACCATTCACCAGTGCTTCCACGACTAGCTTCACGCCAAGTCAAGGAAGAGAAGTCATCCTTCCACAATCTGGGGCGGAGCTCGGTCCCTTTCGAGTGACAACAAGGCAGCACCTCCCTCCCTTCGGATCGAGCTTACAACCCACGGTAGACACGATTTGAGCAACCATCAGACTACAAGACATAAGACCACCACAGCACTAGCACAGGTCCAGACCCACGCACACGAGAATACGATTCGTAATCACAACCACAGTAAGACGCCATGAGATTCGACAAGACCAAAAGCAAGTAGGAAAACAGAGAAGTGGCGGACGTACCTCGTTCCACTTCCTCCGCAGAATACTTCAAGTTCTCGACGTCTCCGTACGATTTCACTTCGGGTCGGACGTTTTAACACGTCCCTTCCTCGAGGTTCCGAACGTAAAGCCGCCCTTGACTTCACCGTGTCCCCGCTTCTCTCGTTCTTTCTTCTCTTCCTGTTGTTTTTTTCTTCTTCTTCACCGATAACTCTCCTTCCTTTTTAAAAAATCTTCCAAGGACACGTTTAATCACAAATGTCATGAAAGCCTCTTTCGATGGGTTCCTCGTAATCCTACTGGCGGGAGGTCCCCGTAGAGCTTTCTCCCTCGAAGATTGTCAGATAATAGATGAGGATTTCAAATTTCTCGAAGAGCTTTTCTGGTCCAACGGGGACGGCTTGCCGGCTGATCTGATCAACAAGTTCTCATCCTCCGTCAAAAGTATACTTCCTCTATTTCGTGCTAATACAGATATAATCGAGCAGTTCAAACGTACCACTCTTGAAACATGCTGCTGGTCTTATGCTTACGGAACGATCCGCTGTAACAGCAAGACCTCGCCGGGATAGTTTGATGCCTGATGCGGCATGCAACATTGTCTACTCCTTATTGGGGGAGGACCGCTGGCTGGCTGTTCAGTGTGTGGTTGTGTGCATATGATAGCAGCCGTTGTGTCACAACTCTGCAGAACACGTTCGAGTTCATGGATTGTGGGTGTTAGGGGCGTGATAATTTATAGATGGGAAGTACAGGAGTGGATGGATTTTGACTACATCTCAAATCTCATTTCTCTATCCGACGTGGAAATACCCTCAAACTCAAGCCTGCACCCTTTTTGGGTTAAATTGGTCCACACACATACGCATCTTTTTGGGTTGTACCGCATCACACGGGCGAGGGGGTCCACTATCGATTTTACTGGGTTTAACCGGACTCTGATACCATGTTTGGATATGTGACCGGTTCATACGCGGAGCTCAGCATACAAGCCTAGCGGGGTTCCATTCTAAAATCAATTGGCTGTAGAGGGAGTAGCCCGTTAAACTATATATACTAGACCGGACTCTTTTCTCTATCTGATGTGGGAATGTATTTGCTATATGACAACCCTTTCAACAATTACAACTAAACTAACTATAGGTTTATATAGATGTAGGAAAGGGCACGGATGTTTTACGCATCGTGTTTTGGTTTGATTCTTTGGTTGTTTCTTTCATAAGTTAATCTCATCCTTTACCTCCGTCTATTGGGAGAGAGGAAAAAACAAAAGAAAGTGAGGCGCCTTGTGTTTTTACGCCAGATACTGGTGAACTCTTCATTCGGTTGTAAGATGCTTTATAGCCATGCTCGGAAGAGCGTGACTGCCGCTGGGGGTTCAAAAGTTGCTAACTTTGATGATGGCATGTATAGCTACGACGGGCGGTTGTATCTTAACTCAATGAGGATTTTGTCTGATCCGTTCCATTCATAGGCTCGTGACGCAATAACAGAAAGTGTAGGCGACAGTGAAGCGGCTGATTTTTCCTGCCCCAGGGCCTAGTTATTCCTCAAACAACAGTTTCATTATAGTATTAGTTCCCATGAAAAGAAAACTCACAGACATGAGTCCACCAGCTAAAAAATGATTCCATGTCCCAGGTGGAGGATATGGTTCTGAAAATCTTCGGTGGTGCACGGCTGACTAGAACTTCTGGAGGCAAGGCAGGATTGCAAAGGCAAATAATTGCCCCTGTAGCTGCGCTCTGGTATTAAGCAAAAACTCATAGGATTGTTTAGAGTTAGTTTGACCCAGACCCGGATACTTTTGCTGTTGCAGCTCTGCAGAATTTTTCCTGGCTTCTCCAAGGGGATGATGCATCCCCCATAATGCTCTATGCAAACGTCTCAGAATCGATTTGCTGAATATTTGGGAAGATCTCCTTCAACAAGGCTATGTAAGTCGTAGATTTTGCCTGGGGAAAATTAAAAGCTGTGTTAGGAATGAGGAAGCCCTATTGCAAGACTGATGAATACTCAATACACTGATTTAGTTGCCAAATTGTTCAAGTCCCTTTCCAACCCATTTCCTAGCTCCAAAATTCTAAGCCTACACGTCATGACGTGTAACATTACCTGATAAAGATGTTGATAACTGTTCGACTGAGGGACACAAAGTAATGACTATATAAAAGGGTGAGAATCTTGATATCAGATGATGCAAGAGAACGTACGCATGGATTATTTCCAATATATATCGTCGCGAGTGTCTCCCTTGAGCCAGCAACATCCTTCGCAATAGTATCAAGAGTCTCTATCTGGTTGTCATTCAGCCACAAGTCTTCTAACCTGCCAATATAAACACTTTTAAGTAAACCAAATGTATTCGGACCTTCAGGGGGTACATGCCAGCACAAAACTACCATGTGAGCTGTTGAATATCTTCGACATGTTGTATCTTATTTGAGGACACATCTAGTACGCGAAGGTTAACCAAGGTTGCCAGGCCCTCCATTTTCGAAATACCATTGTGACTCAGGTATAGCTCCTCGAGAGCAGTGCATTCCTCAAATCCTACCATCGAGGTCAAGCGATTGCTTTGCAAACTGATCTTCTTGATGCATTTCAGCCCCCATAAATTTACAGCCTTGATTCGATTCCTGCCCAGCCACAACTCCTGTAGATTTGTCAAATTCTTCAAGTTCTCCATGACCTGAGATAGCAAGATTTACACCAATCATATACAATGGCTCCCCAAATTAAAATGAAAGGTGGATACTGGATTTATTCCTCTGGGTAACAATCCTAAGTCATTTCTCATGTCACACAAGCAGTTTTATGCCTCTCCTCTCATTACCAAGACACCGAAAAGGGATTGTTGATTACTCGAAAATTCTAATAGTTGTAAGGTGAGAAAAAACATGGAGAAATGCATTCGAAGAGGCTCGGAATACACACCCGAAATCTGTTTGAACCAAGTTCAAGAATCTGCAGTTCAGAGAAGTGATCAATCTCTTCCATCTTAGTGACTTCATTCTTCGACACATACAACTCCTTCAGAGTGCTGGTAACCTTGGACAATCCATGAAGTGAAGAGATCTCATTGAAAGAAACATCAAAAACCAAGAGCTTCTTGAATATGCTGGCATCGGGTATTTTGGTCAGTTTATTATCTCTAAACACCAACTCCTGCCAGCAGAAAGCAAACTCACTCAGCGTAGAAAAGAAATATCCAGAACACTCAAAGAATAGAAATATATATCGCAGCCAATGAGGCAGAACTCAGCTTACGCTACTCTAGCCATGCTCTGCATAACAGAGAAAAAAATAGCTGCAAACCATCATCTTTACGAGCTATGATTCACGAGGTATGTAGTAATCATGCTAGCATGCTGAAGGAACATTTGGGTTAAAGTAGGCAGATGCATTCAACTAATGGCTCTCATCCAATGAATCCACGGGACAAATATCTTCAACCCCACGATCACACAATACAGCGTCAAACTTACACAGCTCGCAATCCCCCAATTTACGCCAAAACCAAAGAACAACATAACTACTACTACCTCCAAGGCGGCCACAGACGTCCAGCCGGGAACCGCCTCGGCGGCTGCATCGTCGATCAAGTTCTGCCGCAGCGACAGCTTCCTCAGGTTCGAAAGCGTAGCGATGCGGTGGTCCAAGGTCGAGAGACGGTTCGCGGTCAGGTCCAGCTCAACGAGGCCGGGAGGAAACTCGACAGAGTCGAGGTCGTGGAGCTGACAGCTCGTGAGGTCGAGCACCGTCGACGCCGGATCGTCCTCCTCCGTCCGATCACCCATTCCAACGCCGGCAAGAGGCCTTCCGCTCCCTTCCCCGGGTATCGACGACGTCTTCACCGCCTTCTGCCCAGTCGATTCCGACGAAGCGAAGCGGATGAATCGACACAGAAAGCAACGCGAATGTTGTCGAAGGCGACGGTGGAAAGAAAGGTGGCTCAAATTGGGCTTTATAAATGGGCTAAATAGGCCCATTATAAGGCATGCCGATGGCCCAGAATATAATGAAAAGACCAACTTACCCTTTACTGGTCCCATTTCTCGAGTTTTGTACCGATATACACGGTATATCGGAATTGTTTTTGTACAGGAAATTCCCTATTTTAATGTGCTTAGTGAATCTGGTCGTGAGACTTCAGCATTTTCATCCCCCGGCTTGTTGCTCGTATTTGTTGGTTTTATTGATCTGTAGGTAATCATGTCTGAAAGTGGTAGTTCTTCACGTGCCGCACCTGCACCAAAATGCAAAACTCCAAAATATGCTCCTGGAGGTAGGGAAGATGTGAGCCTAGGAGCATGGTATCGCTGTTGATGGCAATCCAAGAATCATTAAGTGCAAATATTGTGAGAAAGTGATGAGTGGAGGCGTTTACACACTAAAGCATCATCTTGCTGGAACAAATAAAGATGTTGGAGCGTGTAGAGCAGTCCCTGATGATGTGAAAAGCAAGATGATGGAGATTGTTTGTACTTTGCAAGAAAGATTGTTTAAGAAGTCAAAGTTGTCTTCGTTTGATGATGGGCAAGCAAGCACAGATTCCACTCAATCCGAAAAGAATCTGTTAAGAAAAAGTGTAAGCTCTCATCAAATGATCAATACCATGTTCAAGAAGGAACTTAGAGAGGAGGCTTCGGAAGCAATTGCATTCTCAAAAAGGGACTATATGATTGCATGCAGAAGATTGTGGGAGAAGTTGAAGAGATATCCAAGATTGATTCTCAACTTGAAGAGTTTAAAAGCAAGTCAGGGATGTTTGGAAGTATAGTTGCTAAGCAAGCACTTAATACAAAAACACCGGCACAATGGTGGGAGTCTTATGGGAGTCAATTTGCTATTCGCGTGCCAAGCCTTACGTGCAGCTCTTCTGGTTGCAAGAGAAATTGGAGTGCTTTTGAGATGGTAACTTTCACATCATAAACATTTTATTTAACTTAAAGTTCATAGTAAATTAAAGTTGACTATTTCCATTACTAGTCTTCTTGTGTTTGTTTAGGTCCATACAAAAAGAAGAAACCGTTTGAAATAGAAAACTATGAATGATGTGGTTTTTGTGATGGCTAACTTGAAGTTGGGAACAAGAACACCCAAGGATTATGAGATTCATGATCTTTCCTTAGATAATGAATGGATCCTTGGTGATGAAGATGCGCAAAACTTAGAAGAGGAGATTGACACTACAAATAAAGATGTTATGCGAGTTGGAGATGAAGCGGGAGCTAGTAGTGTTGGTGATGATTTACATATTATAAGATTTGAAGATGATGTACCCGAGGAGGAGAATGAAGATGATATGGCAGACGATGGAAATGATTATTATGATCAAAACATGAATGCTTTGTTGGATCCTTAGATTTTTGTTATGCTTTTAAGACTTGTCACTTTAGAGGACTTTTATGGTGTGTTTTGTTTGGGAGCATATTATTTGTCTTGTGACTCTACATTTTGTTATACATCTTTTTATGATTAAAGACTTGTTTCTTCGTGTTCTTGATGTGATTTGTTAATTGTTACAATGTGCGTTTATGTGTTGTTCGAATTACAATTTTGTAAACTCTTTCGATTTTACTTACGATCCCACGAGTTACGATTTCACAGCTCCCTTCTGATCCCACGTAGGATCTCGATTTTGACTACCATGGATATTCCTGGTTTTAAAATAAATTTACGAAATACGATTGAAGTTTCAAAAATATCCGAATTACCATACCTATAGCGCATTTTGAAAACCCGTCTTCCAATTTACAAAGAAAACGAATTTTCAAAATCCGTCGTCCAAATAAATCGGGAGAAATGCGGGTTTTCAAAACCCTTCCCCTTACGTCTCTCTCCCCTTTCCCTTTTCGGGTTTTGCCTCCCTCCTTGATTATTTGGGTGATGAGTTTTGAAAACCCGTCTTCTTTGTAAATCGGAAGACGGTTTTTCAAAACGCGCCATAATACGGTAAATCGAGTATTTCTGAAATTTTGACCAAATTTCATAATTTTTTTTTTCAAATCAACGGTATATCGGTGAATAGCTTACCGTTTCTCCGTCTTTATTATTAATTACAACAGGAAACATATTGCCCACGGCGGGAAGCAGTTCCAGTCGACGACGGAGTTCAAGCTCCCACAACTGATGATCTCAGTTCAGTTGTGTTGATGAAGGACTACTTCCTCCATCCTTCGAGCCATCACCTCCTGTCCGTTCCCGATGAACCAATCCAAGTCCTCCAGCTTCCACCCCTCAACAGGCTCCACCTAGTACTCCCCAGGATGATACACCCTCCCTTGCTCTGGACCACCCTCGCCATCCAAAAGTAGGAGCGAAACCCGATGTTGCTACCTATAGACTATGGAGTAGCTGAAGACCCTCTCCCCCGGATCTATTTTCAGCAAGTTCGGCTTGGTCCAGTTCAAGCGATCTGTTACACCCTCCTCGTCGACCGGGGTGCGGAACACTGTGCATTAACAAACACAGCCAGGCTCGCCTTGCAAGCCTTCCACGGGGATGCAAGTTGTCAGGGTGGGGAACCACTTATCAAGGCCGAAGAAGTCCTATAGGAACGGCCATATCTGGTCCATTGTCGGGCCTGCCAGCTCTGCCATAGCACTCCCGGTCCATTTCAAGACTGTGTTAGTGGCATTCACAGGGGAGGACATCATCCAAGGCGTAAAAGTATATAATATAAATCAAGCATCATCAAACAAATTAAGCTTTTAGATTAAATGGTAAGATTTCTACATGGTATCAAAGCAGTCCTGAGTTCAAACCTCCGGGTACGCAAAATCCCTAAAAGCTTGCGGGTTTGTTTCGATTTAATCCCGATGCATCACTGATCCACGTTGCTATGTTAATTCGGAGCAGAATTGCAGAATATTTCATAGAAACGTTCCTCGAGTGTCCTTGCTGATGTTCAGCGTACGCATACATGGTCTCAGCTTGTTCTTGAGGGGCTTCCGAGTCCTCCACTGATGCGCACCATCCTTTTATTAATGCAACCAGACACTTGACATGGAAGAGTTTGTCTTATGCTTATTGGTGGAGGAAAATGTCAGAGAGTTTGATAATAGATGGACACGACCCAGAAGCTTCTGTACCTCGTCGGGCTTGACTCAGTGTGCCAGATTGGAGCTGGATTTTGTGGGACCGAGCATTGAGGATCTTGCGCCTCGAGCAGATGCCTGCTTGGATGAGGTGCATGCACGGTCTCACTCCCGTCTTGTACTTCTTGGGTTCATTGCATAGCTACATGGCATGAACTCTCATCATATTATGATTGTTGGATTGTTTCTGCCGATTTTTTCTCTACATAGTATATTATGCGTGTTATATTGAAAGTTTGTCTGGTACGATTCTCAGGCACGAGCTCCAATTCCCATAGGTAGCTTTCCATCCAACTGATATATCCTGGTATGTCTGCAATATCAGTGATCCTCGGGATAGTGAATGCTTGATGGCACCCATCACAGCCTTGCGTAAAGAGCTGCACCTGCTTCAGAAGAACAAATCATCTCAGGAGTCAACAGCCAAACACGATGGATCCACTTAAATTTAAGTCTTACGATAACTTGAAGGTGTAAAAATCTGGTGCAGAAAATCATTCCAGCCATTGTGAAATTGCTTAAATCAGTTCATTCAAGAAAGAGGAGAGGCGGACATTGTCGCGTGCTTTGCTGATACTACGCGTTCTGCAATGATAGACGCCAATCAATATCAGTCAAATCAACATGTAACAAAATCAATTGAGTTCTCGAAAACATCTCCGTATCATTTAAGACATTGACTTGCTTTACATGGAGAATATATTACAGGAATTTCCATTTTGCATACAGATAGTTTCTATGGGATGAGCCGAGCGGGTTTGCCTTATTCGAACTAGAGGTATTCGACCGGCGATCGAGGATTCTCCTGGCAGGACGGGCGTAATTTTTACGCTGAATTTTTTTCAGTAACCGTAATAAGTGAGTAGGTGGGACTCGGCGTTTAATGGAAATGAATCCACGAAGTAAATCTCATTGCCTTGATTTCATTCTACAAAGAGTTTGGTGAAGATTTTTCAGTCATTATTAAGAGCAGCAAACTATTGCCACGCGGCGGGCGGATGAATGCCCATGTATGATGCCGGATTCTGCAGATTCTGGTATTCCAAAAGCATTACATTTATGGCAATCCAGAGGGTCTTCGCTTTTTCCCTCAATATATATACAGTGTCAGGATCTCTGTCAGAACTCATCAGTTGATCTTTCTGTGATTACAGCAATGGAAGGCAGTTCTGTGCAAGATCGGGTTGCGATGAGGAAGATCCTTCTGGAAGAGGTTCGTCTCCTCATCATTGTGATTCATTTGATAAATTTGGGACGGTTTATTTAGTCTGATTGTGTCATCAGGGATATGTGGACATTCAGTTCGTGCAGCTGGAGCAACTCGTGGACAATGAGTGTCCCGACTTTGCCCAAGAGGTTATGGTGATGTACATTGAGGACTCGGCCAAGTTCGTGCGGAATATCGAGCGATGGCTGTAAGGATGGAATCTTCCTATCATTTTTCCCAGATAATTTTCGATTCTTGATTGACCACTAACTATCTGCAACATCACGTTGAAGCAGCGAAGAGGTGCCTGTCAACTTTGTCGAACTGGACAAGGCTCTTCATCAGTTGAAGGGTAGCAGTGCCAGGTGATTGACCCGAAACCATTTCTTTTTAACACACTCTGATCTCGTCACTCCACTCTCTTTTCTCATCGAAATATAAGATCTCGATCTCGATCTTGTTTTGCAGCATTGGAGCCAACAGGGTCAGGATTCAAGTTAACAGGATGAGGGATCTCTGCAAGGAAAATAATGCTGAGAGGTGATACTCTGTCTTAGATGCTGTTCCTCTTTACAGGTCAACAGGATCGACCTGCGTCGTCATGTCGCCAAGGTAGAAATTTAATGAGCGTTATCGTGCAGCTGCAAGGAGGCCCTGAAGGACCTGAAGAGGGAGCGCCTTGAGCTCAAGGACAAGATGGAGAATTACTTTCAGGTGATGCCTCAAGGAACCCAATGATCCTGGGGACGTTTTTCATCGATCTTAGTCGGTGTGATAAGTTTTTCTTTTGGTGTGTTTGTCTATTGCAGTTGCCGAAGGTCGCCGCACCTTCTTCATCAGCAGGGACTCAGAGCATCACTGGAGGAGTCGCTCCGTAGAGCTGACTGTGTGTGTGTGGGGGGAGGGGATGAGCATGGTGTTGCGGCTCATCTGAGTATCTGCGTCTGTCGAGTCCAGTCCATGTCGTGTCGCGTCATAGAGTCAGTCAAGTGTGTGTCCGGGATGAGCATGGCGTTTGCGGCTCATCCATGTGTCTGTCGAGTCAGTGTCTTAAGGGAGTCAATAAACAAAGATAGTCCGGTCTGTAAAAGAAGGCGTTCTGCCTTCTTGCTTTGTCCTTTCGAGTCATGAACATCATCAATAAAAGCAACACCATCTGGTCTTTCATATCATCTGCCCCCGCCATGCACAAAAAGCTTTTCACATTTTCCTTTTTCCTTATTGGAACATCAATGTTTCTGGGACATAATCAGCCCCACGAATCGCTTCAATAAGAGTTTATAATCAAAATATTAAATTAACCGTGCAGTAAGAAAGAATTCACCTACGAAAATGTATTGAGTCTGATGTCGAGTAGTACCTGTTCAGCCCTAACCTTTTAGTGGGGCGATCGGGGTTCCGAGTCTTGCAAGTGCTCTAAAAGATATATTGAGGATGAGTCAAGTCAGGCAAATATTTGAACAGGCAGAAACTCTTAGTTAAAAAAAAAAAATATTAGATCAACCAGCAAAGGAAAAATTGCTGCGTTTGGATGAAAACTATATAACAACATGCAAAGGATTGTTTTTCCAATTTGTGTTTCTCCGTTTCAATCGTAATCCGACGCAGCTTAATGATGCACTGTCGGATTCAGAGGAATCGGAAGAAGCACAGCCGTGGAGTTCGAGGGACAAGAAGATGATGATGATGGGTCAATTGTTGTAGGGTGATTCCAAATCTGCTTTGGAAGTCTTCACCTTTGCCGACGAATTCGGTTACCCATTTAAGTTCTCCTAGATGCTGATACTGGGTAAAAAAATTGTTGCGGTAAAGTGTGCTGCTTTGGGATGTTTTTGTTTGTGCATCGGGAAAGTTGACGCAAGAGTAGGCGATTCGTTTTTATTTAGTCCGCGGAGTTGATCAGTGATGCAAGAAATAGTGAAAATGTTGTAATCTTCCATAGTTTGATTTGTTCTACCTGGTCATTGTTTTCCACGATCCATCCAGTTGGGTTTTATGTTAAGCACGGATAGGGGAGTCTGGCTTTCATGTCTTTTGTGGTTATGTTCAGCTGGGTTTTGGGTTTTTGTGTGATGGACTCGTCCGGGTGTTGATTTTGCGCCCATCTGTACTTTAAAGCAGTAAAATGCTCTGAGATTACGGAACGGCATGTTTTAATGTGATACCTTTTTTGAACTCATAGCCACCTGATGAGGTCTGGAATTTGCCAATGCAGGCAGAGCTTTTCTCGTGGATAGTATATTATGGGGTGAGGAGAACAAGGCATCATCATATGGAAAAGGATTTGTAGTTTGATTCAGTGAGTTTGACCAGCACAAGTGGTAGAAGATAAAGATTCATTCTGCTACAGCTGTTTCTGAAGGCAAGTGATTGGCCAGATTATTCTGTGAAGATAGTTGCGATTAACTGATTCATACTGGTAGAAGGAATTAGGCATTGTTAAATTCTGTCTGTCTGCTTCTAAATGGAGCTTCTTGTCTGATTATCATGACAAATGCGTGAAGTTTGAATCGGCTGTTCCTCTTCCCGTTGGAATTGTCATGTCCTGATTCCTGCTTATCTACCATAACTCGACACAACTCTCGTTGTACTATACTTGTTCGGGAATTCAAATTAGAAGTGATATTTCGTCTGCTAAAAGTAAATCTTTAGGCTTTGATTTTTCATTTCATATTTGGAACCATTGATGGCCTATGCATTTGGCTCCTTGAATTGTGTCGGCCCAGGATCACTGATATGCAGAATGTGTTATAACTCTTAATTTTGTTCTTACTGTTTATCGCACATTGCCTTTTATCTTGTAAACTGCTTAGGTCGATTGCTCGGCATCTTGTCTGATTTGTCAAATCTGATGGGTCTTAGAATTTTCTCTGGGTCCATGACATGTGAGCAAATCCTTCCATTATTATCACAATGCTGCTCGTGTTAAGACCATTTCCAGAGCAGGTCTAAGAAATATGACATTTTGCACCTCCAAATTTCCATTAACTATTCTTTGCTCCTAATTTTCGTTCCTCCAGCACAGGTTTGTGATGTTAACTTGTATTAAAGGGAGCATCCTGGAAGCATGCCCTCTGGAAGGAGACACGTAAGAATTTCGCTGATAATGCATACATTTTTAAATGAGTTCTCCCGACTCTTTTATGCTCGAATGGTAATGATGTCCATCTCTATCATAAGCGGGCATGAAGTTCTAGATGTTTCCCATAACATTTTGCTTCTTTCCTATTCTTGGTCTGGTTGGTTGTCATTATGGTTATCTTGCGTAGGCCTCTTGTCATGATATAAGTTGTACGAATGACTGTTTATGTCGGATTAACCAAGCGGATTTCCTAGCTTTGTACCTGCAAATATATCAGAAAGTTGAATTAAATATTCTCTCAATTGTCAGGGTATGTATTGTAAAATTTCATCATAGTTAGACACATTGGATCCTCTGGACTTTCTCATTCTATTTGACGAGATGGATGTTTACAGAAATGCTTAGAAGACTCAAACCTGATGCCATTTTTTAATTACATGACTTTGGTGCAAATGTAAGTTAACTCTTATAAGAACATTATAAAACCATTGTTGTAATTAAGATGCAACCTAAAATCTCTTATTCTCTTTTCCCCTTTTAATGCACTTTGTAAGAAAAGTAATCCGGGCACAGAATCCCGTTGCATTGATTTCGCTTTTTACTGGAGTCTGGCCAGATCTTTTGGACTAAGAATTCAACACTGTGGATTTCTTTCACTAATTCGGGTTAGTTTTTGGATCTTTTCCATACCATAAGAGTTCATAACCACTGGAAGCTGGTGTACATGGATTTTCTCGCCAAATCTTGTACCATTTAAGGCAATGTACTGGACTGCACCTTTCTCCACACTATAACAAGCTCTGTTATAGTCCTCATTGGAATTCAAGAGTCAAAGTTGCGTTATTCTGTGTATGTCTATGGTTGAGGATGAAGAACAATTATGTACATGATGAAGCTACTGCGACACGGCAAATGCTTCTGGATCAGGTTCTTGTTGATATAATCTGGTTTTGATGATGACAAATGTTATGTATTGCTAATGTGCTATTAAAGTGTACAGAAGAACATGTCTTCGGATGTAGAAGATGGTCTCCGTCATCTGTGCAATATGTAAAAGAGTTATGTGGAGTACTTCAACGGAGGGAACGGTCTAGTCATCATAAATAGTGTTCTGAAGACAAGATCTACTATCGAGTCCACTATCTCTATTACATAAATGAGCATCTGTGTCACAATTGCTATAACACTCCTTACTGGAGTACTTACTACGGTTTACAGAATGATATTTCTTTGAATGACGATTTCCTTATTGGAGATTGTTCAATATGCGAGCATGTGAGATATTTATCTCATACGTCCTTAGGTTAATTCTTATTGAATTAACTTTAGCATCACGTCTAGGTTCATTCCTTGGACCTTGAGTTGTTTTTGAAAGAATTATTTTCTAAACTAACGTGATCCTATAATTATGGGATTTGGCTGCAATCTAATAACGGGACTATTTTCATATTATGGAAAGTTATCAATCATAATGCCAAATTCGTATAAAGAAAAGTGTTCATTCTGCTGTTGTAGAAAGCAACTTCTGAAGACATTATCTTTTGTTGGGTGATTAATTCAGTTTATTATTATTAAATATTACTTAGGATAATGTTTTGTGTATTTGAAAGTTTTCCCACTGGATCAAATCAATGAGAAAATAGCAAGTAGTTCAATTAGCCGTTGGTGATTGATTGGGAAACTTGTGAAGTAACATTTCGAAATTGTCGTTCTACCTGAAAGCTTACCAGAATTCTTATGCCTTCACCGTTGCAAAAGCGAAGAGCGTCCGTCGTGCATTCACCGAGCCGATCACCTATGAAAGAGATCATCTTCTGTTGCTGCAGACTGTTGGTGCTATAGTTGCTAATTCTGTTTTTGTGCAGGTTGTTAGTCACATAGGTTGTGTGCAGGGGCAGGTGGTAGCCATTAAGCCACGTGAACAGGTGGTAGGCGTTAAGCCACGAGGGCAGGTGGTAGCCGTCAAGCCACGAGCTACTGTGTGCGGGTTGAGTTAGTCACGTGTGTACGTGCAACTTGTTAGTCACATTTCTGACAAAAGTATGCATCTGTAAAGTCCCTTGTTCTAAACATAGTGAATACGCCTTAAACCTGGAATGGGTATTTATGTTTGCAGTATTAGAGCCAACAAAGTCAAGATCGAAGTCAATCGACTGAGGGCTATGTGCAAGGAAAAGGATGCTGAGACTGAGAGATGATGGTAGTCTCAATCCACCTTCTGCAATAAAATTCGACAAAGAGATCGATTTTTTTTATTATCCATTCTTTAAACAAACTTGTTGTTTAATCACGTCATGTGTAGCTGAAAGGGGGAAATATTTTATTACATGATCAACCAGGTGCAGGAGCTTCTGCAGAATCTGAAGAGGGAGCGTGCCGTACACAAGGAAAAAATGGTTAACTATTTCCAGGTACTACTGTGAGGAAGATCCTCAATTATTTGTGGGAAAAACTTTGATGAACCCGGGAAACAGTTGCATGTTATGTTCTGTACGCGGTTTGTGTTCTACGTGCATTCACTATTCACTGGTTTTGTTCTCTTTCTTGATTTCTTTGGTTGATGAAGTTGCTGAAGAATGCCGAACCAGAACCATCTGCAGATTCCAGTGGTCGCCCAGGAGTAGTCCACGGGACTGCCCTCTCTCCTTCCCCCCCTGAAGCAGTGTCTTATTCCCCATGTCCCTGTGTGTAGAGTCGGGCAGTTATGCCCATCCTAGTATTGAATAAACATCTGAAGTGTGTGCGTCAGTCTTTGTTATCGAGTTGCGAGTCTTGGATTTCGTCTCAGGATGGTGTTCAGAGTTCAAATATCAATAAACAGTGGGGGAAGTTTCTTGTATTCAGTTCATTCATCAAATTTGATGCTGTAGTTTTGAGTATGCTGACTCTTTTCTTATTACCACCTCTTATCATCGAGGAACAAAAGAAGAACGAGACTTGCTACCACCATGAATAATTGCTGGATGAAAGCAAGGTTGTGGTGATCTATGGAATGGTCCAAGTCCAACGTTGTCCTATGATCAGATAACCAAAACAGCTCAAGTAAGCACGGATTCCTCTACCAGTTAACCTTTGAAAACTAAACACTGATTTTTTTTTTCCTTTTCACTAAGGCCATGGAATCAAATAACAAATGTTTACGATTTCATAATCAAATAGCGGCGAGAGATGCTCAAATTTCACCGAAATCCTACCAAATGGAAAAAGAACTTAATAAGGCATAACGAGAGATATGTTACAAAATACCTTCCACAAAATAATTTGCCTGGTAAAAAAAATTAAAATGGGCAAATACTATCACAAAATCGTTGTGTTACCTACCTTCCTTTCAAAAAAATTCAAATAATTCATGTGCGAATTTTTTTTCCTAAAAGAAGGTAACTCATAATTAATAACAGACTTATTTTTTATAAATCAAGCTAATACGAATTTATAGCTTTGTTCTTAGATAGGGTTGTTTCGTAAAATAATTTACAAAATAGGTCGGTAAAATCTACAATTCATCGAGTAATGACGTTTTTAAATAAAAATTCAGTTTTAAAAAAAAATCTAAGTTATCAATTTAGAGTTTTAACGTCCGACCGCTGAATTCAGAGTTTTCTATCATTGTTGGAACTATGAATTTAAAACTCTGAGTTTTAGTTTTAAAACCAGATATCTAGTAATGACAAAAGTCTTTGAATCAAATCAAGTCTTAGGTCTCTAAACTCGTAGTTCCTTCGAGCTTTGATTTCTAAACTCAGACATGAACTCTGAGTTTATAACTCAGTAGGAATTCAAAATTTCGAATTTGTAAGTCAATATTTTTTAAAAAACGAATTCTGAGTTACAAACACAGTGTTAGTACTATTAGTTCACGAATTTTAAATTTGATCAATGTATTTCACAAATTATTTTGCGGATTAATAAAAAATCTCTAGTAATTTAGGTTTATATTTGTTCAATTTAAAAAGTTTTTGTTATTTTGAAAAAAAAAACTATATAGAAATATAATAAACATTTTCTGAAGACTAGATTCCCTTTTTAAAGTATAATGCTAGATGCAGCCTAACAGTTGTGGTCGATTTGATTCGATACAATCGAAAGATTCCCGGTTTCGCGGTCGGGTGAAAGGTAAGTGAAACTGGGGGTGGGTTTGGTTTGGTAACTGGGATTGCTGTGAAATGCTGTGCATGTTGGAAGTGACTTGTCTGTTCCTGTGTTTGGGCAGTTTGATAGAGGGGAGGACAAAAAGATGGTGATGTTTGTAGTGGCGGCAGTGCTGTTGGGTCTTCTGGGTTTGTTCCTGTTGGTCCCCAGAGGCAACAGCTCTGGTAAAGTTCCCACCTTTAAGTGTTAAACTAAATGGGTCTGCTCTTCTGATTGCTTTTTTTTTTTTTTGGGTTTTCGGATGGTAAAATTCTGACATGTTTGATGGGCTGCCTATGTTGTTGTTCTAGGGGAAAATACAGGGAAAGGGAAGGTTGTTCAAGCGAAACCTAGAAGCGCCGAGGTTTTGTTGCTCTTCCTTAACTGGGGGCTGATAGTTGAATGTTTTCAATTGGTCAATGCAAACTTTGGTGGGCGTTGTGATTGCTTGATACACTCTGGATTAATAAAAATTGAGTATGTGGCCGAGGAATGCTCTAATGTCTGGTCTTTTTACGCGAAATTCTGAAAGTGTTACTGGCGTTACGTGGTAGCATCCTCTTATTTGCAAGTTCTTCTTGATGTTTCACATGCGGTGATGAGACTGTGTTGTCTCATGCCCACTTGTGCCACTTATGGAAAATTGATGTGTTTCGACATGTAGATGCAGGTTGTACATCTGCTTTTTGTAGTTTCTGCCGGGTTTATGATCTCCTTGGATTAAGGGTCTTAGTGCTGTGGTTTTGTTAGGGATAATAGAGCCAAATTAGTGACTCAAAGTGTTTGTTTCTCAGTCTGATTCGACACCACTCGTCAGAAAAAGACCGAGTAGGGATTGTTAGTTAAGTAGATGGAATGCCTCATATGCTGAGCCAAATCTGCATATGGTCCCAGCTCGGAACTTTTCTGGCATTATGCCGGTTCTTTCGAATGGTGAAACACAATTTACCCGATGAAAGATTTGATCGGATTTCCCTTTCTCTCGACATTTAGTTTGCAATGCTCAACCTTATTCTGGGTTCATGGCTACCTAAATTTTGTGTTGGATGCGGGAACTGTTGAGAAGTACATTGGAAATGCAGTTGTCTCTACTTCCTATCATTTACAATTTTCCATTCTCATTTGTTTATTCCTTTTCTTCTTTCGGGAAACTAATTACCTCCCACTTCTCTTTTCCTAATATTTTTCTATCCGATTGGTTATAAATTTTGTTTAGGGACCCAAAATGTACACAAAAGCGGAAGTTGCTCTGCACAACAAGAGAAGTGATTGTTGGCTCATCCTCAAGGATAAGGTTCGAGAACCACGGCTTTTTATATCTCCCGTGGACAACAATATCAATTCCATTGACTTATACTTGCTCAATCTCAGACTTGTGTGTTCAGTCCTTTGACTTCCCCATTGTTTGGTCATGATTTTCTTCCTTATTGTAGATATTTGATGTCACCTCTTATGTAGAGGAACATCCCGGTGGTGACTCTATCCTAAACAATGCGGGTGATGATTCAACCGAGGGGTTTTATGGGTAATTTTTTATATTTCCCATGAGATCTGACTTGCTTGTTCTCGGAAATGGTAGTCTCAGAGGATCACAATATTATATGCTTTCCCTGCTGCAATTGCATGGATTTTTGTGGACTTCTTCTACCGTTAGGAGGAAGTATGTACTGTCTCCCTGTATCTCTAATCCTTATGTTAATCGGAGGGCATATCCGCTGCGTTCCTGCAGACCCCAACATCCCGGCGGAGTTTTCCAGTTGGTCGAAGACTTCTACATCGGGGACCTGAAGAAATGATGTCTGCACTTGCATCATCACCGACAAGTCGAACTCTGCAAGTGAGCCTCCGAGTAAGCCCTCTTATTATCTGTGCTTGGAGGTGTCTAGCAATTTAGAATTACAGACTGCGATTATCCGGCCAATCTTTAAAGATTGGAGTCAATTCTAGTGGGAACTGTTTTTTGATGATGGCAATGAAGAAGATTGGACGTTGGATTATTGCAAATTCAAACTGCTTGACTAGGTTATACCGGCTTGTCTTATCTCGGCGAGAGTTATCAGCCAGACTTATCCTGGAGGCAGACTCGTGATCTTAGATTGCGCTGTTACGACCCTGGCTATACAAAAACTTGCTTCGGAATTGGTTTAAGCTTGCTTATAACCAGAATCACAAAAATGGCTACTAAAAATGAACTTGATTAGGTACACGTAAAATGATACAGTAACTACCAGAGATGGTTGATTTGCACCTAAAAAGGAATACACAAAATACAAATACAAACTTTAAATACAAAATTCTCCAATCTCCCATCCCCTTTTAACTTGAGAAAAATCTAAAATTTGCCCCTTGGAACTCTTAACTAAAAACCCACCCTCCACTGCATTAAAACCTTACAGAAAAGAATTATACAACACCACCCCGCAATACAAAAAAGAAAAAAAAAATCAGGAATCAAGGTGGGAAGTGATTGATAAATGGCAATATCAAAAATTGGGTTGAGAAATCAAACAAAATAATGAACCGGGGGAAAGCAATTCGGGGAAGAGCACCTCCGTTGATGACCTCCAACGTACCTGGCAACACGGCATTGCGAATGGAGGCTGAAATGAATGCTAGTCCTTCTGTCTGCTACACATCGTACTTCTTTGGCTGGCGCCACTGTACAAAACTTTTGGCAAGCGAGCCAACAAACATGGATTTCGGAGGCAACGTCTTCCACGCATGCAGATTCTTTCCACTTAAATCAGAATAATCAGGGCCAAGTTCCTTGCCCCGGTCGATCTGCAGAAGGACTTTACATGTTTACAAGAGTGCAATACGAAGCTGACTGATATTCCAACACTAAAGGTCCAGCTGTTTGCATACCTTGCTTATCTTTCCATTTCTTAAATGGTACCGGATGCCTGACCAGTTTATGGACTGTGAAAAATAAGACCGAATTGCGCATATTGTGTAGAGGAAGTTATCCACCAGCATCGCAACAAATACCTGCTCATCGAAAAGTATGAATTGGTTACTTGCCAACAAATGGCAAAAGAAAGGTTTATATCATTCTGAACAAATGCTGAGAGGTGCTAGACAACTGAGCGACTGTGGAAAGACGAAAATTCTTACCAGACCCCAGTTATACGAGGCAAGGGAAAGTTGTGGCGCCTCAGGAGATAGAATGTTGCAAAGTTGAACTTCTATCCTTGTCAAATTCCACATGGAGAGAAGCTCACATATTGTGCAAACCGATAAGCAGCCTGTCAATACCAATCCTGAAACATCATCATAGACACTGTCAGAAGATATCTTTATAGAAAACTGGAATATGTGAATACAAAAAGGTGAATAGCACAAAAAATGATTAAAAATGATGAACCAGAAGCAGCAGCCACAGTTAATTTTTCACAGTGCTCACCCCAAGAAGTCATGTTTGTTACGTCCACTGGATAACCCTTAATATAAGCACGTAATGCAGCAGTGACGTGGACTGTGGCCATAAAATATGGTGCAACAAATCCCCAAGAAAGATAACAGTGGGTTGCAAACAAAGCACGGTTCATTATCCGGTTAACTTTCGTTGTGTACGACTCCAAGACAAAAGTCTGTTTCCTCAAGTAGTTCCAGTACCTGGATATGCAACAAAGGGAAATTTCAAGATGATTCAATGTGAAACAGATAATGGTACCTTTCTTTGAACAAATTATCAAAAAAGGGCCATTGATACCTCGAAAAACTAAGATCTCTTGCCAGCGGGTGAGGGAAAACTGCAACTGGAGGAGATGTAATAAGCTGCTTGTGCGCCCCTGCAAAAATAGATGATCAAGATATGAGAAACAAAAAATCATTCATATTAATCTACAAATCAACTCTTGCTGACAGAAGAAAGATCAACAAACAGCTGCCACAACCACAGTTTTCTAATAGTTCAGTTTTATTTCTTATGCAAGAGGGTACAAAAAATCACCATGACCAGCTTTAAGGAAAAACAAAAAACTGGAGTTCAAACTACACCTTAACGTGCTTCCATTGTATAAGGAGTCCTCAAATATGAGTTTTGTTCCTTAATAACGTAATCGAGCAAAATATTTTGTAAAATAGCATATGTGGTTCCTAAATTCCTTAACTAATGCCAAAACATAGGCTTTTGTAAGACTGATTTTGTGTAAGGCCAATTTCCTTGTTGATCAAAATCGGCCTTATGAAGACCTATTTCTTGACATTAGTCTATAAATTTTAAAATTTGATACCATATTTCACAAAATATTTTGCTGACAAACATTATTAAGAAATAAATCTCCCTCAAATATGCCAAACTTTAGCATACAAGCAAATTCTTCTCCAGTTCAAGGTAGAAAGAGACTAGAGGTCGTTCATAAGTTATAAAGCAGATTTTGGCTCATAAATTTCACATCGACCTCATGAATCAACGCATATGATGGCTGGAATATGCATTACCCGCAATTGCTGCGAGCGTCATATCGTCAGAATATCCACCATCTCGAAGTCCTGAAACTACTCCGAAGCGATCACATCTGAAGTCTTCAGCATGCATCTATAGTATGACATAAAGAAATTAGAATGCATACGATGAGAAGGCATTCAAGAGAATTAAAACAATATTAGCAGCCACTGACCATCATGCACCCTCCCCACAGAAAAAATGTCTTGCCACCAGTAGCAAAACCCATGGAACAAGGCTGAAAGTTGTAAGAGAGTAATCATAAGCATGCATGACATTACAACAATGTAATCAATAGATAAAATGATGCATAATGTGATTACACTGGCTAATTTTATGATGGGGTGGTAATCAAGCTTGAGCTACACAGTTCAAACAATAGATCATAGACATCGGAGTGGGATTGATGCCGGCATACCATATGATACTCATAAATGCAATAACTGCCAAGACTTCCAGAAGGCAAATCAAGCGGATATCCAGTTTGAATGAAAATCTGCAATTAATGAAGAACGGGCTCAGGTTTGTGCACTGTTCTTATCGCAGAGGATTTCAAGTGACAGATGAGACAAGCCTCTTTCACGCAGAGAATCAAGAAGTTCCCAGGCGCTAAACTGCGGATGGATAAATGTATGATGATTGTCACTTAGTTATACCTCTGGTTGCTTCAACATCTCTGCAGTAAGGGCACCAATTGAGCCAGGATGCAGCCTCACATCATCATCCAAAAACAATACATACTTTGAATCCTTGTGCATTTGTTCAACACCAAACTACAACAACATATTCAGAATGTTAAGGAAAGCGACTAAACATAATGAAGTTCCGTTTAAAAGGATTTCTTCTATCAACAATGACGAAGGCTGTCACGTTTTTATACCAACTGATTATGAATTTTCTGGCTACAAGTTGTTGAGTGTCCTGCTACGATAATCTTCGCATCGAGTTCGCCCTGCACCATTCATTAGGAACAAAAAGAAATAATAAAAAATTAATATGAAGAAAAGCATAAATGAGATAACTGATAGCATGTTGAACAACACAACGCCATCAATGCAGACGAGATGAGGGTTCACGATCACCCAACAGTAGAGATTTAGGTTATGAAGTCCTTTTTTACTTTACAGCAGTGAAAAGTCAAAAAGCATATGTACTTATAAAGAGTCAGAAATCATATGTACCTCAAACTCAGATATCAACATAGATACTGCATGATAAGCAGGGTCTTCAGTACTTTCCACAACAAAAAGAAATTCTAAGGGCCCACCATATAAAGATGTTATCTGCATTATTAGATATCAATGAACCAGATATAAGAAGGATGTAATCTGTCAACTTCGAGAACCAGCAGGGATAGACAAAATAACGAGTTATAACTGCAAGTGATGGGGATAATGAGGGAGATCCTTGCTTGACAAAAAACGAAGTGGAGATGGGAAGGTAATACAATTACACCCGAAAGAAGTTATCTAACAATGAGTTTACAATAGACATCCTGCCACTTCTTGTTGTTTGAACTAACATTTCTCATAGTTATAAACAGGGACAGCTTACTTGATAAGTACCTTCAATGTTGTCAGATGCTTAATGAAAGCATTTCATTGCTGCCAAATGCAAAACAACAGAATTTCACTGTTGATTGTTCCACTGAATAGTTTTGTTTAGCCAGTCGGTAGTTAAATTTAGGCCTCTCCCTAGAAACTATTCCTTTGCTATGGAAAATATATACCAATAAACTGAAGAGCATGTCTTCCTTCTTGCTTGTGTTATTGTCTTACCCTGCCTGATTACCTTAGCTAAACCAAGTGGATAACAATAATCCAGCATCTAGGTTATAAAAGAATGAGCGATATAAAGTAACTCAGACATCCTTGCTTTACCAGTAAACATACAATGAGAGAAAAAAAATGGAGAGGTAAAAGATGACAGACATGAGAGAGTAAGACCAAACACAGAACAGATTAGATCACCATTACCTGACTCCTCCAGTTGTGCAAATTATGCTCTCCAAAACCCTTCAAGGGCATCACGATGCTCACTCGCGGTAGATTGACCTGTCTGGTGTGCTCTAGCTCATTAATATCCAGGCATAGGAATGCAAAACTATTGCCACGCCTCATGCTGTCTCTGATCCGCTTGATCTCTCTATTTCTGTAAAGAAAAATGTGATAAATAAAAGCTTGGATGCAGAACGACGATGCCTCCACCAGGATAAAAGCAAGTGACTAGATATACCTGACACCTGCGGCGCACGCCCATCCAATAGCTAGGACTAAGCATATTGCCCATCCCTGCAGACAAATAACCAAACTCTGCAATATCAAAAACGACACCCTGAAACATTGACACCCATAATCACGACCATTTGTTCTCTTTCCGCACATAGAGAAACAGAGCGGGTAATGTCATTCAGGATAGACCAAATCCACAAAAGATGAAGCATTGGGTGATTACCGATGCTAACAATCTAAATTAATCAATCTAAAAGCCTTGCGACCCCATTAAAACAACCAAACGGCGAAGTCACTTCTTTGTCACATTATTTAAGCATCCCAAACCGGAATCGTGCATCTCCGAGCCATGGAATGAGCCAAGAAATCGGTAGTTACAGGCAAGCCAACCAAATTCACCCACTGCGTGTAACCGATCATCACGCCGTCTATGTTCAGGAAGGATGTATGATTAAAAACAACCTTAGGCAAATCGTAATAGAAAATCTCGTAGGAAAGAGAGAAATCGAAACAGCCAAAGCAGCATAACGCGGCCCCTGCAGAAACCAGCCCACGAGAGCGAACCTGGATCTGGACGAAAACGGCGAGGGGAGTGCAGAAGCGGGCGCTGAGGGAGAAGAGGAACGAATCGAGCGAGTCCATTGCCGGCATTGCCTTCCCCCTTCCTCCTCCTCCTCCTCGACCACCCTCCACAAAACCAACTACTACCTCCAACAGAATGGAGAAACGGGCGTCGTAGAACACTGATGAGGGGAAGGGAAGACAGCGTAGGAAGAGGAAGCGAGGAAGAAGCGGAGACGAAGAAGAAGAAGAGGGAGGGGGGGGGGGCGAGGAACGCAACTGGCTATAATTAAATAACAACAGTAGTTTTTTATTTAAATTTGACAAAGAGGAGGAAAATTCTCACAATAGCAGGGGGAGGCGGGGGGGGGGAGAACACCCATCCACGTGTCGATCCATCACTGGTCCAACGGGTAGATGCCATTCGGTTGATCCGGAATCTCCTCTTTCTTTAACTGGTAAGAAGGACAGCAGCAGTAGTACTAACAACGTCAAACCCCACTTAAATCGATGTTGCTGAATTTAGTAGTAGTACAAATGACAATGCCAGAAGAAGAAGGGGGAGTTCATCTCCATTGATTTTATCAGCAAAATAAAGACCAAAATTCACTTATTCTTTCTCTTTCTTGCCCGGCCGGATGCCCGGTCGAGACTATTCTAGTCCCAGGAGTCGACCATCGGCCGGTTGGGTCGCATTTTTCTGGGGGTGTTCGGTATTACAAGAAATTCGAACCGAAAGCCTCTGTAATGCTTCTTCCTCTCCCTCCTCTTTCCCGAGAACCAAAACAAAACAAAAATGACGATAACAATGATAAAGGCTTCTTAATTTTATTAGGCCTCCAGGTAATGGGAATGAGAGGCTGCCAGGAGAGCTGCTCCGATGCCCGACCCGTCGTTGGAGTGCTCGATCACGACGTTCTGGGATGCTCCCTCCCCGATCAACTCCTTCAGGGTGCTCTCCATGCATGCGCTGAATTTCATGTAATGCTCGAATAAGCCCCCGTCGAGCGCTATCACCGACTTCTCTGGCTTCGGCTCCCCTTCCTTCACGCAATCCCTGCCTAACTTCTTTAGGATGCCGTAGATTCCGGCCGCCGACAAGCGGGCTCCCCGGGTGGCGACGATACCGCAGATATCGATGACTACTTTCCTCATTCTCAGGGAGGTGTTTGATATCTGGGGATGTTCGAGAGCGGCATGGATGCGAAAGCAACCCAACAACAGTCAGGGGAAACAGGACAAAGATGAGAAGCCATTGTAATCGATCAAACCCGGTTCTTCCAAAGCAAGTTCCGGGACAAACGAAACGACTCAAATTGTGCAACTGTCAAGGGAGATTCTTACCTCCAAAATGTCTTTCAGTTTGCTCGAGACAACTTTGAGATCACGAGAAGTGTCGTGGTGCATGGCCGACATGTCCGGCGTCCTTCATTTCATCAAAAGCATTTCTCAAACGTCAGAAACAAATAAACACTATGGACTAACAGAGTTATGCCACAACGAAATTAAAAAGACTCAGAATCAAGTATGGAAAATTAAACTGAACCATGTACAAGGTTCAGTTGGACAGACACTTGAATGAACGTCAAAGTAATGGTTCAGTTGGACAGACACTTGAATGAACGTCAAAGTAATGGTTCAGTTGGACAAACACTTGAATGAACGTCAAAGTAATGCAGCGATGATGGGCCAACTCTAGCATGACGCAAGGGAGAAGTTCATTTGGCATAACTCAGTTTTCATCATCAACTTCCAGAAGTAAATATTCCAACACCCATCATAATGATATTTTCACACCGGACACTGAATCAGATAGATAAACCCCTAGAGGACCCTACAAAGATCACTTCCTTACCTTAAGATGAATGGCACTCTCAATTTTGCTGGTACTTCGTCACCAAAAAAGGCAGCTTCTTCAGCCATCTTCAAAAGAACTCGACGCACAATTTCTCCCAAGTACATCCCAGAAATAATCTTCTCAAAAATCTGCACCGACAAATAATCATGAGAAACTTAAACGAACCACAAAAGTGAGATAGTAAATCAGCTCTTTAATATATGACTACCTGTTCCCCAGGATTTAGGGACTCGGCATCAAGCATATGATCATACTCCGTCAGAGGAATGTGCGACGACCTAAAGCTGCCCCATTCCATGTTAATAACCTACAAGTTCAAGGAAATTAATCAAGGGTCAAATATAGTTTTGAAGAGGTTAGGAACAAGGCAGACACACGTATAATAAGTTATTCCAATTGAAAAATTCTGCAAGTAAAGTCTAGATTGGATACCATTTCTCCTGATTTGGGAAGAGGACCATGCCACTTTGGGATCGCTTGTGCCCTTTCGACGTAAGCGGCATTCGTCCCAGTACCCAAAATGACAGCAGCTATGACATTTGGATTGTAAAATCTTCCCCCAGCTAATGTTCCAATCGTGTCATTAACCTGCATATCCCAGTCAAGGTTATTGGAAATGTTAGACGCGTGAGTACAAAAAACATCAAGCCACGTAACAAGGAATAAAACGCCTTAAAGAACCAAGGAACATGAAGCTCACTAAAGCTGTCACATGCATATCGAGGCCAACTCGTTCCAATGCTTTCGTCAATTCACCAACCACATCTTCTCCAACCTTTGAAAGTAGAAACAAGACAATTAGTTCAAAGTAAACTTTCACAAAGATTGGCAGATAAAATAGAAACTACAGCATCATAAGTAATAGAACAGTGCCTCCAATGTAAAAAAAACAGCTCTCAATGTTTTGCACTGAACAAAATAATAAAAGCGAGCTCTTCCGGCCAGACAAAGGACTAAAAGATGTTCATTTTTATATTTGTGCGTTCCTTTTTCAAATGAAACTTCAATCTTGTTATGAGGCCAAGCATTAGATTGTCGCATGCATCCGCTCAGGTACGCGTATGAGCTCACAAATTGAATTCGTCTAAGTGTCACAGGCCAGTCCAATTATACTTTCAAATGGCATCGGTCTGATTAGTAAACTGCAATCATTTGATTGTGGGTAGACGCCATGTCATATGGAAAAGGACACCACGTCTAACAAATGATAGAAATGATGAACAATGACAGCGACCGACGGGGCTCTCACTGTGATTAAAGATTAGGCAGAAAAATACAAAACAGGTACCGCATCCTCGATAGAGAATCCCTTTGTCCATTTGATGAGGGTCCCAGATGCTATCGACAACTGCCTAACTGGAAAGGAGAAGGTAAAGCCGAGCTCCCTTTTCTGACCAGGAGGAGGATGAAAACCTTCTCTTTCGGTTGCAACAAATTTAGCAAGAGCCTCGGCTATATAACCAAATAACTCCTGCAGCGGATAGCATGATAGCTTGTGAAAACATTTAACGCAAAGAATACATACACAATATTGGGGGACTCACATGTGAAGTTCCCGTCATCAAATGTGGAGGTATTGAAACCTCCTCGAATTCTTGGCTCACAACACCCTTCTCCCTTCCACCTAAATGCACACGGAGGACTCGGAAGTTTGTGCCCCCAAGGTCTAATGCATAAAACAGACCTTCCTCTTCTCTAAAAATAAGACGACAGCGAAAAACTGATCAGTAGAGGGTGAATAGATTTGCGATACAAAACTCCCATGAAGATATCATTTTCCAGAAATCACCCTTCGCCATGCCTCGAAGATGTATAGACAAAGGCAAAATACGTTTTCTCAACCATGCGTCTCCACTATCTTCTGAGCACATTCAAAACATTTGATCTCCATTATAAGTAGGACATTTCATAAATCTTCAAACAACGCCAAAGCAAGAAATTAAGAAAAAGAGGTTCAGGAAGGATTCGGGCATTAAAGGATCAAAAACGTTCTACGAGAGCTTTAAAAATGGTATGAGCTATAGGGTGATCACTGGCAGATCCTTAGCAGTCAAATCCAGATCAGTTCTCACAAACAGCTCGACAAATTATCCGGATGATCTATAAAACATTCCTAGAAAGTAAGAAAACCCAACCGCACAATCGATCAAAATCCAACAGAAAATCACCGTGTTTTGGAAATCAAAAGGTCAGATGATCTAAACTACAACCGTCACAGAGCATGATCATCCACCTCAACCCAACAGTCAAGAGACATGCGAAACTCAACCCATCAGACATGGAGGAGGGGGGAAAAAACAACCGAGTCCCACCAATCCAAAATCCAACCAGATCATCATTTCTCTCATCACAACCTCAATAACCGAAAAAGCCAAGCAGAAAAAGAAGAAACACGAACACAGCAAGACGTTACCCGGAAGGGAGATTGTCAACATAGCTGATGAGCATCTTGAGCTTGCTCCCGCCCTCGGACGCAAGGCCAGCGTGCATCTCAACGGACATGGCATCCGCGACCTGCCGCAATTTCCCGATCGGGGTGGCACACTTCTCCTCAAACTCCTTTACTATCCCCATTGCCTTAGCCCACCTCCCCGATTTCTTCATCTCCCTCCTTACAACCACGGTCGCTACACCGGCCACCACGACCGCAGCCGCCGCGGCACAGACCACCACCACCACCTCCTTCTTGCCCATCTCCCGCAGAAGCAACAACAAAATCTCCCCTCTCTGCTCACAGCTACACACTTGGCTCCCCCCCCCTGTCCTCAAAGCTTCAACCTTTGAGACCACCCTCAATCCCTCGCGGGCGTTTTCCGGCGATTGACACCGTTCCGGCAAATGGGTCAGAGGAATTGGGGCGATTAGAGAATTGTGTTGGCTTAAAGATTGGATTTTTAGTGGGGGAGATATGCTTAAAAAAGGAAGGCGAGCTTTCTCCTGACAAAGATGTAAGAAAATTTAATTTTCACTAATAAAAAAAAACATAATATATATATATTATATATAATTGCAATAAATAGGAGATCTGATCGCGTGCGGACTCCGTTTGTTCGGGTAGCTTTATTTTTTAACGAGATAAATTATTTCATCGAATAATTTCATAATTTTTTAAATTCGTCGACTAACTCAGTGAAGTCAATCTTACAAAGGTCGACTTTCTTACACTTAGAAAAAAAAAATTTCAAAGGTCATTCACATAGGGAAGTCGGACTTTCACTTGGGGAAAAAATAATTTTAAAGGCAAAAAAAAAGAAAAAAAAAATCAAAAGCGCATGACTTCCGTACACTTACACAAAAAATTTTTAAAGGCCGACTTCATTCACGTGAAGTCAGCTTTACAAAGATTTGAGAAAGTCGGCCTTTGTAAGGCCCATTTCACTGGTAGTTGAAAGTGTCAACTAATCTCATCTAAAGGACATCCAATTCATTTTTAACCCACCAAATTATTAATTATATCATATATTTTGATTATTTTTTCGATTTATGCTAACGTTTTAAACATATTTTCATATTAAATTTCCAAGAAGATTTATTAGTTATGCTATGCAAAGAGAACTTTGTAATGTATGTATTTACATTTACTAAGCATATGAGCCTTATTTACAAACTTTTAACATTTTATATGGTATGTTCGTATGGAAAGAAAGAGTAATTTATCATCACTGTTTACTCTCGGCCACGTCGTTTTCACCACCGTGACCTCCCCTCTTCCACCCCAGCCAGCCACCTATCGGATTGTTGCTTCTTGGTCATAACCACTATAAAATAAGTAGATGGCACAATCGATAATTTCGCCGGGTTAAAATTGGATTTCATGTCCTTCAGACGATGTTAGTTACTAGTAAATTCACGTATGTGCCACGTCGGTCGCCAATAGTCACCTCGACTAAGGGAGACTACATTAAAAATAACGGCGAAACTTCATAATATTTTTTAAAAATTAACTGATTTTAATTATTTATCTTCGGGTAATAATACTATAATGGAAATTTCCATCTAATCCTTATCCTCCAAACTTTTGATAAATATATCCAACCAATCCACCATGTATCTCTATCTCCTTTTAGATTATAAAAAATTTTGGGGGCTCGAGGAATTATGGGAGGAGATATTTGTTTTTGTTTGTTGATGGATAGGACAGCCTTCATGTTTGCCCAAGCTGATGGTCATTTCAAAGGAAGAGAGAAATAAATAAATGTACAGATAAACATTGTTTAAGCTCGATGGGTCCAAGCTCAAAGACAAAAAATAAACAATAAAGAGTAGTAATTTGGTAATGATGTTAAGTAATTCAAAAGTATAAGCATAAAGTTGGGGACAAGTGGGTTATAGTTTTAATGCTAGTTTTTCTTTTAGATTAATTAATAAAGAAAAAACGACACTTGTGATTGATTAAGTCGTCATGGTTCACGGCCTTGGTTTGATCTTTTTAATTCACGCTCACAAATGTGTCCTAAATATTCTCTTTTAATTTCTACATATTCGACGTGGGAGTCGTTCGTCGTGACTCTGTACGCATTTCAATGCCTTTTTGAGAGATGGGGGGCGGAGGGAATCTTTTTGGTTTAATGATTATTCCAAGTGGATTTAAGATTAGGAATATGATTCCACTTTGCTTGTATCAAGCAGGTAATCTTAGCAAACTGATTGCTCAGCCAGCCCTGCGACAACATATGAATTAACATGTTTTGACAAGCAAAAGAAACAACGGATTCCAAAGTTTTGTGAACTTCATTCGTGCCGTTTTTTGACTTTGTGTCCAGTTAAGTGTCCGAAGAGGGTTTTCGTGGCCCTCTCGGATGAGGATGGTGTTAATAATAATAATAATAAAAGAACAAGTTTGGAACGATGAGTAATCAAACCCCTCTGCTACCACGAATTTAGAAATTATGCCTCTTCTCAAATAAAAGAAAGTTTATGATCTGGATCAAGAGTTTTATCCAACTCATATTCAATATATTTTTTAGAATCGTCTTAAGATTATAAGATAATTATTGTCACCTATAAAACCTATTTACGATTCTCTTAAATCTAACGGGCGACATCGAGTAATAGTGGGATGCGTGTGTGTGTCGTGCAACGATTGAAATCGGATTCTTCCACTTCCCATTTCCTAAACTCAAATTATGTGAATTGGCATCTCACTAACTCCATTTTTTTTTAATTTAGAGATCATCCAAAATAATAACAAAAATATGTGGTCCATCTGATTTCTTTAATGTTTTTGGCCTCCAAATCCATAGGAGAACTCGAATCAACGTTAGGTACGAGAACATTTAAAAACTGCAATTTCATTCGAGATCGTGACATCTTTTCGTCCCACATGTCCAAAACCAATTTGGATTTCGATACGATAACAAATACGTAGGCTTCTTTTTCCTTTTGATGTTTCTTGGTGTCAACATTTGTTTGATTCTCTAAAGCCACATCTTACAATTTTGTTCATTGGAATAAAGTTGGCAAAAATCTTTGGTGGTAGGAAAGTCGATGCTCCTCATCATCTTACAAAGAGATAACATGTACATGATGTGCGTTCGGACCCACGTTGTGTTTCTTCTTCATGTCAACTTTGGGAGAAGTCGTTTTTTTCTAAAGAAACAGAAATTGTAACGTGTTACATAAGCATATCGTTTCTGTTAAGGTTGACATTGAAACATGATCCCACGTGACGGATGAGACATGGTCTACTCAAATTGAGCTTGTGTTTTACGGCAATTTGCTGCACGTTGATGTGATTATATATTCGAACTCTCGATGACTTATCGTTTCTTCTTCGTGCTGTTCGAAGGATGACCACGAACTAGTTCGATCCAAAAGCTTGAGTTAGCACGAAAGAAAAGCTAGAAATGGATTTTTTATATGAGCTTAAGAGGAAATGACAAATGAGGCAGTTGGATTAGACCTATCCGTTTAAGAAAAGTCTCGAGTTCGAATCACGCCGACGGAGATATATTACGATGGAATAGCTTTACCCTTCGGATCGGACCCGACTTGAGCTGATGCAGATGTGTTCCGGCCATCACGGTGTGCCGGGATTCGGTCGAGTTAGAAGCTCGGGCCTTGAGGGTAACATTGGGAATGCCTTAAACTATTGACGAGAAGGCGCACCGCAAGCGGAATCATTGGAGGCAGCTTGACCATGACCAGGTTCATTAATATAATCAAATTCTCAGGAAGCAAAACTTTTTATATTTGACCAAATCATCTGATTGATTGAATGAATTTTAGTGGCGAGATGGCAATGGAAGAAGTAGATCAGACAGTAAAAAAGTAATGAATAATGATGATGTAAACAAGGGTTTGTTAGTGTTGTTTCCAGACAAAGAGTCTCGTACCCGCCCCCCCATCCCCACTTCTGCTGCGGACATACATACAGGGGACAGTGTCGGTTTATTTAAAAGAACATTGATAATTGATATTAAACGTTAGATAGGCTTGATGCACCTTGCCGGGGGCGGTTCCCGATGATGATGATGATGACGATGATGATGATGTTACGCTGGCGGCAGTGCCACGTGTAACAATCCCCTTACCTCTCCCCCGCGGTTCTTTCCTATTTTGCTCTGCCAGTGGCTGCGATGGCCCTGTCCGCTCTGATCACACGTTCACGGTTGCCACTGTCATTATCGCAGGAGAGGTTCGATGAGGGTAAGAGCGAGCAGAGAGCGTCGTCGTCGTGGTCGAGAGTCCAAATATTGTGGAAGCCGACACCGGGCCCTCTTTTTTAACATCAATCCATGTTTTAGGTGATTAACTTGATGAAAGCAACAGCTTTTTTGTTCATTACAATTACAACCCGCCTTTGATTCCATTTCAAATTGCCACAAAAGAAATGCAGGTTTTTTGTAATGTGAGTTGGAGGAATTCTGAATATCCAACATTGCGAGCGGACAAAATCGGGTTGCAGACAAGCTAGCAAAAGAAGCGTTGAACCTCAATAAAAAAAAAAACTATGTCATGAAACTCAAGGCATTGCAAGCTAGCACCCATTAGACAGTATAAATACCTATACAGTATGCAATAGGTGACTGACCTTGGCTGCATTAAAATTAAAATTGGTACACCCACATCGAGGTACCATGGAACTGCAAGACAAGATATCAGGGAAAGGAATCGACGTCAATCCCTTGCTTAATGCCGTAGTCGAGCTCAAACGAGCAACTAATAAAATAAATGGAGAGATAGAGGCCATTACATAATTATTTGTCACGAAAGTATCTTACACTGTAAGTCCTGCTTTCAAATGACTACCCTCCCCAAAGTAGGGGTGAAAATGAGTCAAGTCGAGACCGAGTACTCCCAGGCTCGAGCTCGATCGAGCTCAAATAATTGGAGCTCGAACTCGGCTCGTTCTAATTATGGAGAGCTCGAGCTCGGCTCGAAAGGCTCGAATGTAGATCAAGCCTAAGCTTGGCTCGAAAGCTCGGCTCGAAAGCTCGAGCTCGATTTCAAAATATACATATATTGACGTTGACTCGAACTCGGCTCGGTTGGCTCGAAAACATATATAATAAAGTTCACTTCAAAAACATAAATATGAACAATGTTGTCAAAATATTTCAACAAAATCATAATTCCAAAACATCTCCAAACTATTCTCCCAAAACATCTCCATAAATAGAACCAGATTTATCAAAACAATCACAAACCACAAGAATCATACTCTTAAAACATCTTCACGATATAACTTCATTACCAATCATAATAATATCACAAGCATCATCACCTGCATATAAAATATTATAAAGAGTATTACAATCACCATAACAATAATAAGACAATAAATATCTTAAAATTTTATTAGGTAATTTTATTAATTTTTGTGTGCTTTGAATCATCATGCCCAAACACAATATGAGAGGGTAAGGGGATGGGAAGCGTACCTTGACTATGACGCCTTCACTTCTTTCTGTCGCTTACCTACGGGCGTAAAATTCGGCCAGCTCCTCTCCGGTACTTTTTACGCTCGCTCCGGCCGATCCTCGCGAGACACAAAGTATGAAAAGGCCGATTATTTTCCACTTATCTAATGAAGAGAGGAGATCGCCACGCCAAAAGGAGAGGGAGAGAGAGGTTTTTTCTTTAGGGTTTGCTTTTACCACAGAGTGTGGGGAGGGGGAAGGAAAAAGTTTTTACGTAATTTTATTAATTTTTTATTAATAAATTATTAAAATTTATTATATAATATTACACTCGCGAGCCTTCGTTAGTGTTTCGGCTCGAGCTCGGCTCGTTTCGTTAACGAGCCGTAACGAACCGAGCTTTGACCGAGCTAGCTCGCGAGCGGCTCGGCTCATTTTCACCCCACCTCAAAGACATGAAGAGGAAATGTCTATCAGGTTACAACGTACCATCAAATAGTTGTAAAAACATTACTGAAATTTCATGATACATAGAACTTTGCATATATAATTAGGTGATTACCAGTAATAAGGTTAAATAAATGTCACAACTCAAATGTACTATGACATTGAGGATGTTTCTATGTCAAAGCGCATATCTGTACATCACTATGCATGTCAAGCTGAAAATTTATGCGTGATACTTTAACTAGTCTACAGCATATGTACAATAATGAGGTATAGAGTACTCTGTTACTTCCAAACCTTGATGGCCCCATCCCTGCTGCTTGAAATTAATAATCTCTGGTTCAACTTCACCGAAGCCAGAGAGAGGATGGAGTCTCGATGACAACCAGCAGAGTCAGCGGCGGCGGCGGCAAGGATAGACTTTGCTGTCAACTTGGTTGTCAAAGGCCGTCTCCGTGTCTCCTTTAAAACCATTAAGTGTTAATCTCAGCAAATTATTGTTGAGATGCAGATCCTCCAGATAAACATAAATTAAGGTGTTGACGCACAATTATCCCCGACAAGTGAAAAACAATATATAAATTATCTCCAGATAATAAAGGCGATAGAAATCACAAATTCAAACAGCAAAAATGAGAATAAATGAAACATCAAACCCTTCAAAAAAGAAAGCTAGCCACAAGTTGAAATACAAAATCACTTGCGCTATTCGGAAAAATTGTGCACCCAAAAAACAAATAAGCATAAGAATTGAAAAAGAAACAGCAAATTCAAGGTTTTTGTCACGAAAATTAATACAAGAGCAAGTCATCCCACATCTGGCAATCACAGACTAATCCTTGGCTGCTGCGCAACTTTTTAACGTATTGTGTAGCAAAGGGTCAAATCCAAGCAATAAAACTTCACATGTTTGAAGAAATGAGAATTGCAAATGGTTAAACAACTCTCAGGCACCACAGCTATTCAGAAAATCCTGCATACCTGCACAACTTGAACCCCAAACAAAGATCTTGTTTCGTAAAATTCATCATTTGCTATGCCTTTGATAGTGGGCCCACATATACAATATGTTCGATCGGGGCTGTAAATCAGCATGTGCAATGTTAGAGGAAGTGCATGCAAGATCCACAAGCAACTCTCAACTGAAGCTAGGTGGCATATTAGTCAAACCTGACATGGTCCCATCGACGGATTTTCAAGTCGGTTCCTCCCGTCAATAAATCGCCTCCTGGCAATGGAAGCAGTGCACGACTACCCGGAAGCCTCGGAGGAGGTTCATTTAGCTCTTCAACTCTATACTTTGGATCAACATTTCTTCTAAGATCTATACGAGAATTCACCTTACTGGATGGTTTCATCAAGGCCCACGGAACTTCAGAAGATTCAGCATCCCCATCTAGACTTGCCGCCCTCATTACCTAGAAGTTTAGACCATTAAATGCCACAACTACACTATTAAAAAAACCTCTAATAACAACAGACTGGATGCAGAAAAAGTTCAGATTTTCAGCTGATCTGGTGAATAAACTGACTGAGATTGATTTTTACGATTTTTTATAAGAGCAAGAGCAGGACCGGAAGCATAAGTTAGATTGTTAAACTCAGGTTTTAATTTGTCCAATCTAGATTTGTATAACCTCAGACAAAATTGAGATGAGCCCTACAAAAATAGCCAGAACCAGAAAATGCTTTGAAAAGCTAATCTAGACACATTAAATGAGAGTGCTAGGCAAATAAGAAATTCACATAGCTCAAGAATGCGAGTTGTAGCTGCTCCATCAAAAAGTCCAAATGCTCCACATTCCCTCACCGAAAGGAACAACAAGGTGCACAGGACAATTTTATTATGTGCAGAAAGAAACAATGGAAAGAAAATGAATCAAGAAGACCTTCAGGGAGTAAGGATGCAATCCAAACTAGAACGTGCTGAAAGGTAACCCGAAAAATATTTGCACCTTTGGACCAATGTACAATGTTTTTGTTACTATTGGCCAGATTAAGCATGATCTGGAGTAAAATGAAAAGTTGTCAAATTCACATGTTTAGCCACCAAAAGATTTGTATCAAGTGAACTCACCCTAGCTGCTACATTATTCATATCAATCTTTAGAAACCGAATACATATATTATATATTTTAACAATCGACTACTCACTCTCAGGGAAAGAAGAACTAGTAAAGTGAGTTAACCAGGGGCCAACAATTATTATTTTTTACCTAGAATGGAGTGAATTTTCTAGTAATACAATTTGTCACCTCATTGCAAGTCTCAGCATTCCACAGTTCATACCTGATGGCAGCTACTATTCTCGACATTCCACAAAGATATTTCATTTGCTCCTGCAGCAACGTACACTAGATGCCTTGCAGCAATTGAAGGAGATGCATTCACAGGTGGAACAAAAAGACACATTGTCTCAATGGGGCAAACAGAAGAATATTGCCAAGAATTAACTGGTATGAGGAATCTCAGATCCCAGAGAGTGAGCACTCCCCTCGATGACCCAGACACAAACCAATTACCACAAGAACCAGCCACAATCGAAGAAACATATCCTTCCTCAGCCTTATTCTCTAAACTCCACGCATTGTCACTACTTCTAACATCCCAAAGATGTATCCCACCATTCTGTGAGCTATACATTACCATCTGGCCCGAGTTATTATCAGGACAATGGTTCAAAAGGCTTAGTATGGCACCCTTCTTTGTCTCTTTTTTCTTTACATCAGCAATTCCAGAATACTTCTCCACTACACTCCCAAGACCTCTAGATATGTAATCAACAGAAAACACATGTATTGTGCCATCACAGGCTCCAACAACCACTTGAGCAGTATTTCGAAATATAGCAGCACAAAGCGCACGCCTATCTTCCAAGTGATATGTAAGCCTCGATCTAAATGATATGTCTTTCTCCAGCTTTCTTGAATCCCAAACCTTAACAGTATGGTCATCAGAAGCACTAACGAAAAAACTATGATCTGTTGAAACGGCCACATCATTAACAGCAGAGCGGTGCTCTTGCAGGTGTGCCACCAGCACTCCACGAGGTCTCCAACTTGAATCTGGAAGATTTGATGTGCGAGCAAATGCAGGTATTCCCACTGCATCAGTTAACGTAGAGGCATCCTCCATAGAGACAGGACTTGTCTTCGTGTTGCCAGACAAACTTAAATCTTGGAAGTTGTTTCTGACAATGGTTCCCTGATCAGATTCTTTGCCTTCAGGTTCATGAACTACCCGGTAAAACTGCTTCGACCCATTGCTGATGCTGAATGAGCCTGAAACAAGCTTGGGTGCTGGAACTGAACTTGCCAGTGAGAAGGATTTATTTACAGAGTCCAGACAGGGAAAAGATGATGAGTCGATGTCCAAGGAGTTCAATTGCAAAGAAGATGCAGATGCAGCCACATAATTTCCTACTCTCTTGTCAACACTGAATGAGTACAAAGGGATACCTTCTGGTGGTCTGTCATACATGAAGCTATTCACAGAATTGAGATGAGAAGACATAGTACTGAAGAACTGCAATTTTTCCGAAGTTGGAGTTTCGATCAAGCTAGAAGCTCTCGGCTGGTAGCTTCCCTGTAAACTCGATTTAACCTCACGATTATCAGTTTCAACTAGCCTGATATGATTCAACGTCCCATCGAGATGACTCCGGATTTCATGATTAGGTGTAGAGTTTACACTTTTCCCAAGTGACTGGAGATTTCCCGACTGATTAGATGGATTATACCATATCTTTCTCTGCCTCTCCAACATGTCCAAACTCCTCCCATTTTCAAAGTCATGGTAGAATTCCTGTTTGGATACAGGAGGCTTCAGACAGGAAAGCAGAACCTTTTCAGAAGCCAAAGATGCTGGTTGCCTGCGGAGATAAGGGCGAATAAGGGGTGCCAGAAAGACAAAAGAGTCAACGGCACCCAAATTCTCACTGCTAGTAGCAATGAAAGAGATGGCTAGTCTTCTCACCCATTGGCTGGGATAACAAAACAAAGGAAGTGCACGCTCTATCATCTCCAGTAGGGTCCGCTTCCTCAAAAATCCACCTCTACAGAGAATCGTCAAGCAATCCAGGGCATTGACAATGACAGCTTCGGTGGCATCATTCAGTGCCTGCTCAATGTAAGGCAAAAGATACTCCTCTACACTTCTTTGTCCCACGAAAAAGCAAACAAATATAATTTGTCCATAGAACACAGCCCTCAGTTGCTCATCTCTGTCATTTAGGAAAGCAGGCAGAATTGGTAACAGAAAGTCATTACTATGCCTCTGGCCAAAGAAACAACACAGCACACCAATGTCTAAAAGTAGTGCTCTTCTGATGCATGGCGTCTGCTTTGGACCCATCACCAGCTCCTGCACAATCTCTGCAATAGATTTTCTCAGCAGGATAAGTTGTGATCCCATGCTAGATGTATGTGGTTGTTTAGTAGTTTGTCCAGTTGAAGCATGAGATTTAGGAGTTGAACTCAACTCATCCAGTACTCCAGCCTGACTCAAGCTTATGGAGTGCATCAAGAACCGGTGGGCAGTGAGTGCCAATTTAGCAATATTAGAAGCATAGCAGATTCTAACACTTTCTTCCGAGTCATCAGGAAGCATTGATAACATGGGAAGAATATATTCTGGAAAAATTTTTGCGTCACTGGGAGGAAAATCCCTCACTAGAATTAGAATATAACACAATGTTTCCAAGGCTGCAGAACGCACAATTGCAGCAGGATCAGATAGCATTGCAACTACATAGGGAAGCACACGTTGCAAGCGATCTTCATCATCAATGTAAAGTGAGCACGAAGCCAGAAGAACAAGGGCACCTCTCCTCAAATGAGGCAGCTTGACATTACGAATGCAAGCACACAACAAGGATGCAATTAGGACCATACCCTCGCATCTGATGGTATTTTCAGGTACAGCTAGGAAAGGCATGCCAAAGGTGTCCAGCTGGCTGTCATACTCTGAAATCGCAGCATTCAAATTATCCATTGTAATCCTTTTTAGAGAATGATTATTTCCCCTGAATGCATATGATGTTTCTTGCTGACCCGCAAAACTTTCCACACTACTCAGCATTGATTTTGCACTGACATTATCAGTTTTTGCATTCCTGGGGATGCTGTTAGCAAGGAGTAATCTAGAAGAATCTTTACTCAAGTTTTTTGTCAAGATGTCGTCGTGTTTTCCACTCATTCCGACAGCCAAATCATGTCTTATTCCGCTTGCGGACAAATCCCCTTCAGATGACTTATGGATCATCATGTGCTTAAGAATCTCATTAAAAACACTTTGGCACATAGCGACCTGTTGGAACAAAGCAGAAATAGATAATCAAGTTACAGATAAATGTGCAACAAAAAGTACATAAATGAGAAGGTCAGAAGGTCAATACCCTTGCATCAGGTGCAAGAGGGCTACAACAGCAGTAGAGATTGTGAAGAGGTGGTGAGAAATAGCCTGGAAACACTATGCCTGCACAACCCTGCAAGTAGCTTTCAGCAGAAAGTCGAGCTTCAGGTTCTAACTGAATCATATGAAGTATCATCTTGCGAATGCCAGCATCTGGGACCTAAATTTGCAGGAAAAATCACAATCAGAAAGGATTGTTCATAAAATCAATAAAACATAAACAGTAGAATAATAAAATCACCAGCCAATCTGCACAAGCATGGACAGGAACGGAATACACACCAAACACAACAGGAAGACTAAAACCGATAGACAGAAAGGAGGGGGGAGGCACAGTACCCTCTCAAGATGGGGAATAGGGTCATACTGCCCCCTGCGATAAGCAAGAAGCTGAGAGAGCTCAAAAAGTGGTTGCCCCTCAAGAAAAAGCTCTGCAATAACACACCTGACATAGTAATAGTTATTCTTAGTGGATTCCAGCAGGAGGAGAAAAAGAATTAACCACAGACACCTCTTCACAACATCTTGAAAAGAAAGAAAAGGAAAGTCTCCAAATTGGAGAAATCTTTTACAGAAGAATCATATTTTATTGACCCTAAATTATATATACCAAATACTGAGACTTTATTCACGAAAAGCAAGCATCCTTACATTATATTCAAGTTGGAGGAGCTGACATAACACCTCATCTTATGTAACTTTGTTGATAGTTAGATAAAATCATAAAACATAGGCAACCTGAAAATTTCAAAAGAAGCTTACCCAACTGCAAAAATATCCATAGATGGTTTTAAAGGTGCATCCTGCGCAACTTGCATTCCACCTTCATGCTCATAGAATCTCTGTAATTGATAAATTTAATTTCAAGTGAATTTATAAGAATGTAGCAAGTGACATTTGTAGTGATAACAACATGGTTGAAGAATGATGTGTAGACAAGGTACTGTGCATCACCTACAATAGATATCTCGTTGATGTTATAGCATAAAAAAAGCACGGAATGTGTATATATCAGGTGTGAATCATTCCATCATTCAAAAAGAAAGATTAAAAAATGTCACTTTAATAGGTCAACAAATTTTACAAGTACTGTCTCCTTCTATTAGAGTGAAGAGATCCGGTCAGAAACTAGTCCCGAAGGTCACAGATGTATGTGCAACTACTACTACTATCATTATTATAGAGCAAATGAGGGCTGTCTACGTCTATGGATAAATTGGTCAGGCATAATAATCACTTCTTAAGAAAAATTCAGATAAAATATTAAATACATAAACTAAGGAAAGAAACAAACCTCAGGGGCAAGATAGCACAACCTTCTTCCTCCAGTATCAAAAAAGAATGAAAAATCTGATGGGTCATCATATGGAATATAGGTTGGCTTAAAGGATGCAAAATCAGCAAGGTAGAGCCAATTCCAGGAGGTTACCAGCACATTTTCACATTTAATATCACCTATATTAGCAGATAAAGAAGATAAGCCTATTGCTGAAGGAGGAACACACTAAATGAGCAGAACAAGTTAAAACTTACCATGGCAGATTCCCTTTTCATGGCATTGCTTTACAGCAAGCAGTAACTGCACCCACATAGAAATTAAGCCTGGATCAATATCCAATTCTAGTTTTCAGGGTGAAAATGTATGTGCATGTTTGTGGGTGTGCACGCATTCGCGAGCGTGTAGAGGGGCCGGGGGGAGGGGAAGAGAGAGAGAGAGACCTGGAATGCCAACCATTTTTTCTCGACAATGCTAAGAAAAGGTCGAGTGCTCAATCGATCATGTAAATTATTAAAGAAGTATTGTCTCAAAAGATAAGCTGCTTTATCAGTTTCCTGCCAAGACTGCGACAAAAAAAAAGCTATGTTAACAATAGAAAATCTTATAATAGCTGGTCATTATAGTCCAAAAACGTAAGTACGAACAAAACCACATCCTTATTGATTCATTTTTTCTTTGGTAACAAATACAATTTTCAAAAACTCAAGTTTATATTCTATCCACTCCGGTTGCTGAAAAACATTTAACTTTACTTCTTCCTTTTCTAATATCAAGACAAACTACATAAGGCTAACCCTGCAACGGGCTTCTTCATGTCTAGATTATACTTGCCGATTGCCAATAAAATAGGAAAACTATCTTCATCAAATTTCAAATTCAACGTCTCAACTGCACCATGAAATCATTCCAGTTGATTCCAATAATCATTTCCCAAAATTTTAGCAATTATCAACATTTTAGAGAATCAATTTCAATTTAACTAAAGAAAATCCCTAAATGAAATAATAACCCCGTGGAACCACAACAGTCAATCTGGAGGAAGCCCCCTTTCAATTTAACAATAATTTTTATAACTGCCTGATGCCTAAGTGACAGCAGGAACGAACACAAGACCATGGTATCCCCAAAACAACATTACATGGACAATGCTCGACAAGCACCAGGATTGCTAATGGCCCAACAGTTTCACTTGTTAATGTTATCCTACCACTGAAGAAACCATGCTCTCATCCTAAAATCTGATATCGACTCTTGAACCCTTAATCAATCGTAAACAACATAGTTCCGTGATAACAATAACTTCAGATTCAAACAACTGCAACATTTCAAGATTTTCTTCCTTTTCTATTGAGAAATACAGTTAAAAAAGCACGATACAATCAATCATCGGGAAATAACTTACTTGTCGATTAAATTATCAGAAAACACAACAATCACATCAGCTCCAACGATGGCGACCCCAAAATCCAACTCGAATAGAAGCATAATACCTGAAACGGCCAGACGTGAGGGTGATCGATGGCTCGGAAAGTCTCCTTGATGTGAAGGAGCCTCCGCTCGTACTCCCTAAGGTCAATCGCGTCGTCTCGTTTGAAATAGACCTTGACGAGAACCAATCCTTCGTCGTGCTTGCACTGTATGGTCTTGAAGAACCTTCCCTTGCCTAGAACCTCCTTCAACACCAAGTTGTAGGAAGAAGGAAGGTCATGAAGGTAGTACTCGGACGCAGAACCTTGCTTCGTCCGAGCGATCTTATTCCCCATCTCGTCTCGGTGAGGACAAACGGCGCAACTAACTTAAGGATCCTATCGGCTACCCACGGTGACCGTCATCGATTCCGGAGTTCGCTCCGCTGTCGGGTGGGACTCAGGCGTCGACGGCGACGGTTACGGCATCGCCGGCGGGGGAGGAGGAGGCCTTTTGGGGCTTGCGATTGCGTGTGGTTGGTTGGGGCGCAAGATTTTGCTGGCGTTTTACCGACGGCTCTGTCATTTTTGTAAGTTACAAGAAAGTCTTCAAATTTGTTACTTCATTTCAATTTAGTCCTCGTCCTGTTTAATACCTGATTTCGGTCCGTTTGTTTCTTTATTTTCTCCGCAAATCTTCTTACGCAAGTTTTGTGAGAGTACCTACTTCAAATATTTCTTAACTAACTTCAAAAATCGAATTTTATAATATCGACTTTATCATAGAAGTTCGTCGTTACAAGTCAATTCATCCTATAATCAGTCTTTGTAATCATTTTATGGGAACATACTTATTCCCATAAAATCGATCTTGATAAGACTGACTGTCAGGAATTGTTAAAAAATATCCCCAAGTGTCAAAAAAACGGGCTGACTTCTTTCTTACTAAGGCTATCTTCTTGGAACTTGGAGATATTTTTTGCCACACCCCATAAATCGACTTCATGAGTTGCAATCAGTCTTATAAAGGTCGATTACACGATGTTCATAATAAAATCGGCTTTTGTAATGTTGATTTTCTTTCATAATGAAGTCGACGTTATAAATTTCGATTTATTGTCATTAATTAATAAATTTTAAAAGTTAATATCATATTAAATAAATTATTTTGCAAGCGTAGTTAAGGAACAAAACTACTTCTGCTTTTGGTACGACCTGCATAGGCCGAGAAGAGAGAGCTAAACGATACGACATCATTCAAATCCGACGAAATCTCTACGACCACGTCTACTTATGATTAGTTTATGCTCTACTACAAGAAGACGAAGGCCATTTGAAAAAAAAATTCTTTACGATTTGTCTTGCTCAACTATTATTCTATCGAGATGGATGAAGGTTGATGGTCTTGATCAGCTACCATTCTGTCGTACGAACTAATCAAGTCCAAAACGCGATAACAAAATTATTCTCATTTGCTTCTTACCTGGTGGGTGAAATCAAATAGAAATAGAAACCTGACGATGATGGAGTCAGCTCGGAGTAATGAAATCAACTTAAAGGGACCAAAACATGGCTTGGTACATTCTCTACCAAAAAGTAGGAGGAGGATTGCGCTATGAACACGAAAAATCCTATCCATCAAAGGCATTTTTCTACAACAATAAAACTTGACATGTGGGTTAATATATATATATATATACTAATTTAAGATTATTTTTGAAAAAAAAAATATGAATCCTAATTAAGTGTCCTCCATGTTGAATTTACAAAAAAAAAAAAAAATTGGTTGTTACTTGTTTCCAACAACGACACTCTAATAAGTTAATTTGGTAACTATTTCCTAATTTACTATCCAAATCAACCAAAAAATTCCATACAAAACTCGTTGAAAAAGGACAATTCGACTTGCAACTTTTTTTCGATTAATAAAAGTATCTAAAAACACGAGTTGTGATGAGATGCGATCCACTCTTTTAAACTAGTCGGACCATATGCTATACTTTCTCATGATTTTTTAGAAAGAAATGCAGCATTGCCACATGTGATTCCAAAGAATGTATGTATGGATACATCAGAAATGCAATAGTTGCAATGACAGTGGTCGAGGATAGAAAGGTTAAACGCCAAAAAGGTCGAGTTAACCCCCAAAGTGTCGGAGTCGGGAACCATTATCCAAGTATCCGATATCTCTACCGCACAAATAATCCATATAATTAGATGTGTATCATCGTGTGCAAGCAGAAATAGTTTTGCCCTACTCAAGCTTTTAGGTCAAACGGTAATGTTTCTGCATTGTATTAGAGCGGTCCTGGGTTCAAATCTCCACGCAGCAAAAATCCAAAAATATGGCGATAGGCCAAAAAGGCCCGCCTACCCTTGAACCAAGGGCACAGAGTAAAAAATGCCAACCCGGTTCGATGATGATGGTACGTACAACTTCGTGGGATAAGGAGTTTGAGAAGGTGAGCTTTCAGGCCATATTTTTTTATTTTTACGTGCGCAGAGATGTGAATCCAGGATCGTTACTTTTAGGTCAGGCATGCAAAAGCCCCAAAAATATGACGAGAGGCCAAAAATGCTCGCCTAGCCTTGAATTAAGGGCCCAGAGCCAAAGATGTCAGCCCGGTTCAGTGATAATGGTATGTGCAATTCTGTGAGATAAGACGTTGGAGAGGGTGAGCTGGTTGAGTTTGGCGATGGAAGGGGGGGTGGGAGTGGGAAGAGATTGCGTCTGGCCCTAGAGGGAGTTTAGGAGGGGGGTGGGATCGGTGGCATCTGCTTGTGATACCATGAAAATATTTGAGGTTGACGATATAACAACTTGTGATAGCAACTCAAACAACTGACTTATTCAGAATAGCTTGTATAAATCATTTATCTATTACAATATATAAAAGGCAAAGATGCAAAGAATCATTCAAAACAACAATTGCGAAAGGTTGTGAGGACTCGAGATGGTTTTGGAACCTGAAACGGAATTGATTAGCAACATTTATTATATGCTTTCAATATTTAGGCTAACATGGAAAGCATGTTCGAGACGAGTAGGGTTGACGAGAGAGATGACTTTGATCTAAACTCTAAAACGAAAAGGATGAATTCACGAGTCATTCTCCATAGTATTTAAAGGACGAATTGCGGCCATAGCAATGATCGTGTTCAGTGATGTCGACGAGGTCGTTTTTAGTGTGTTTTTGAATTTGAACCAATGAATGTGAAGCACAAATGTAGGTATCAAACTTTTTGCCATGCTTGCTTGGGAGGACTATCGAATCCAGGGACAGGGGGTTTGGTACCTGTTTAGCAACATAAATTCTGTGCTACAGATCCCGGCTTTATCTGTAGATCAATTGTCCAGAATGCAGGCTCAAAGTACGAGAAGCCCAGCAAGGAGGTAGCTGTGGAAACACATCTGAAAGGAAATTGTTGCTAAATTTGCTCAAATAAAAAAGAAGATATTCCACGAAGATTGACGACAATGACACGTAATATATGTATAATATTTCACTATCGTACATATGTGGGTCTAACTTAGTATAAATAGTCACTCTTAGGCATTGTACACGACACCTCTCTACAGACGGACATATTGTCTTTTTTATCTTCAAGCATTCCAGCGTTCAAGCGATCTTATACTCTTGCATTCCTGCTTGTTTCTGAAGGCGTCGTCGATGGCATCCGTGAGTATTTCCGCCTAAATGTGTCTCTCCGCTATCTTATTTTCTTTTTTCATTTCATACGGCGACGACACAACGAACCACCGAGCACCAGTTGCTAGTGCGAAAGATTTCCGACGTGCTTGAATTCGACTTGTCCGCAGGCACTTCCGGGGCGAACAGTGCCAAAAGAATCCTACATTAGTAAACCTCCGGTAGCATTACAAAGATGAACAAAACGGCAAACACCAGAGCAAGTGCGTTTCTGATTGACCCCGTGGTCTGGGAGGCTAGGATGCGTTTCTGTTGCTCGACTTCTTGCAGGACGGTTCTCTTTATCCGCCATCTCCGCACTGCTCAGTCTCTCCCGTCTCACTCCCCTTCATCATCAAGGTCAGCATAGCACAAATTGTGGTCCTGACAGGTCGGCCTTATCTTCAACCCCACAAACAGGATCTCTTAATAACCCAACATCCAAGCTGCCGATAACGGTAGCTTCAAGATCAACACTGAAGTCACCTTCCTTCTCAGAATGACCCATGTCTACCGCAATCGTGTCATTCCCGGAACACTGACCCAAAACTCAATTGATACCAACCAGGAAAAAAGTCCCTTAGCATTGATAATATCCTAAAGCCAAGCACGAAACTGAAATTCTAACTCACGAGATCAACATCAACCTAACAAAAGAATCAAGACGAACTCAAAAACCCATAAAGAGTCACTCTTGACTTCATAGGACGCAAGGCAACCAGACTGGGTCCCGATTCAAATCTCCCAATGCACGACCTTTCCCACAAGGATCGTCACAAGACTTCTTCCTTGAGCCCTGCATTGCATTGGCCTTTCTGTTACTGTCCAAAGGCCTTAAGTCCTATCACTCACTGCTGTCCTCCTGTCCAGAGGTCTGTCTTGACTCGGCCCCCACCACATTCATGCTTATCCCAAGAGGGTAATATGCCAAGAAACCAGCAACCAAAAAACGGCTCAATAATTCTCAAAAGTACCAAACTCAAAAGTCACAGAAGTGCCTCCACATTGGATGTAGTAGTAGTAGTAGTACTGAGTTATTAGTTGAGTACAAATATGTTATACTCAAGGTTCAAACTATTACATCGGAAATAATACTCGAGATCAGCTAAGCAGCGCCCGAATTGTTACGAATGACCATTTAAAAATAGGCAAAATATTAATTTATGGCCTCAATTTTGAGGCAACTTTCTGTTTTGTCCTTAACTTAGTTTGTTATATAATTTTGTCACCAACTTTTGTTTTTATTTCTATTTTGGTCAATCATGAATTTCTTCTAGCGAAAGCCAAACAAAGCCTTAATATAGTCTAACATGTGTCCTATAATAGTGGAGTTTTGACATCTCATTCATTCGTCTCATAATCCACTTTATCCGTAATAGTCGCCTCCTAATAGAACATCATCCGACATTCATTGATTTTTCATATTTTTTGACAACATCAGCAACTATCGTTAACTTCGGCTTCCAATTCACTTGATTTGTTCATCAAAATTTTATAATAAAAAAACAAATGAAAGGTTTCAATATTATTTCCTATTTTCTAAAATCTTTTTTCGTTTTAGTCGATAAATGAAAATTGTCTATTAAGGCCTTGTTTGGCTTTCGCTAAAAGAAATTCATGATTGGTCAAAATAGAAATAAAAACAAAAGTTGGTGACAAAATTATATAACAAACTAAGTTAAGGACAAAACAGAAAGTTGGCTCAAAGTTGAGGCCATAAATTGATATTTTGCCTATAAAAAAATGATACCAACAAGGAGAAAAGGAAAAACAGCAAACCAATGCCTAAAACAAAGAAATAATCCCCCAAAGAAGAGAGATTCACACCATGAATTCAAATTCCAGACTGGAGGATAATATTACAAGCGAATAATCACCATCCACACCACCATGTCCTCCTCACTCAAATGTTGTAATCACACTGAAACCTTAAAGAGTAAAAGACCATAAAGAAAGAAGAAACATTTGAGCACCACACATTGCTTCTTGTCCCAGATTCCTCCAACCCCTGTCAACCCATTAAAATCTCAAATTAAGCTTACTATTTTTTAACAAGAAAAAACACAAAGTGATAATGACAATGATGATCCAAAAGAAATTGCCATCATCATGAGTATTATTTGATGTTTGGTGGGGATGCTTTCTCTGGATATTGCAAATCGGTCCAAAGCTAATGATTCAATCAAGACAATTTTTTTAGTGACTATATTTAAATCAAAATCAAAAGGTCTGGTTGTCTTGAGGGCTAAGGACTACATAATTGGGGTGGGGGGACATAAATAAATTCATTTATTTCCTTTATTTTAAAGATATGACCAAGCATGAAATTAACAGCAACCTACATTTATCAAAATTAATGTTAAAAAATAAGGAGGGTTTTTTCTCATCCCCAATTATCACAACCACCGACAAAAATCATCAATTATTTATTTCCCAACTAAGTTTAAAAAAAAAAAGAAGAAGAAGAAGAAGATGTTTATGTATTTAGGAAAACGAGATCTAATTGAAATATAAACAAAAAAAAAGGATGAGCAATGGATAATAAAAATATATATATATATATCCCTCGATTTCCTCGCCCTAAAAAGGATAGAAATATTCAAAACATGCATTTGCATTGGTTTCTCCGCTAAAATGTAAGAAGGGAATTGGGGAGATGACGACGATGAAGAAATTGAATTCGACGTTTTCTTTTTTAAACTCACACATGTTGTAGGGGGGTCACTTGGTGATGGCATAGACGGCGTAGATGATACCGGGGAGCCAGCCGAAGAGAGTCAGCAACAGACAGATCCAGAACTCCACCTACATGCAACACAAACGAAACTGACACCGTCGTCACCTCCTACGCATCACGGCAGAGATCGGCGTGGCCGTTCGGAGGAGGAGGAGGAGGAGGAGATTAGGAAAGGGAACAGACACGTACCCCGCATCCGAACTTGAAGAAGACGCCGAGTGGGGGAAGGATGATGGCGAGGAGGATGTCTATGCAGTTCATGGTCCCTTCGTCCGCCATTGATTCACGTGGAAAGAGGAAGGTTAAAGGAGAAGAGTAAAGGAGGACAAGGGAGGGGGAGGAGGAGTGTAAGGGGGGAGTGCGTGTGATGTAGTAGTAGTAGTAGTAAAGAGAAGGGATTTTATAGAGGGGGAGGGAGGAAAGAATGTGGTTATCACGCAACTGAATGAATCCCCCCTTCACTCCTACCCATAAAAGAAAAAGGAGTTCGGTAGGTATTGGAGGGATCGGTGGTTTTTGTACCAAATAATGTAATTTGATTAAAGTCATATATTATATTTATTGGATATAATTGGTCGCATTTATATTATAAGGCAACATAATATTTGCACTCTTTTGATAAATTAATATACTTGGGCCTATATTTTCGATATGTTCCTAAGCTTATATAAAGTTAAAGTATATTTTTAGTTTAATGCATGAATAATAATATGTTTTATGAATGATTCGATTCATTAAAATAAATAACAAGCTTAAACCACTTATATATATATATTGGATTAAATATTATTACTTATATATATTGGGTTAAGTATAGTTTATTAGGGATCTAAACCATAAAGCTATTTAAGTCCAACCCAGTTATAAAAAATACATTAGATTAAATATGACTTAATTTGTGGTTTGACCATCCGATTCATCATATGAACGAACATACTCCAGCCCAACGGTATCATTAAGCCCATATGTACTTATCAGTGGAAAAGCTCATGTCCAGTTGCCTCAACTCGGGTTAGTACCGACACAATCACAAGGGAGAAGCTACTCAGCCTAGCGAAGCTCTCACACAACCGGCGATGAAGTTCTACTGACACTCATCTTAGCTTTACAGCCCCGACGCCTTCATCGGCCCCGACACCTTCCTCGGCGATGAAGTCCTACTAGCTTTACAGTGCTAATGTCTTCATTAGCATACTCCTTGAGCCATACATCTTCATCCGCACACTCCTTGAAGTTCTAACAGATATCCATCGTAGCTTCAGATTATTCACGTTACATATATTTAAAAAATATAGAATCAATGAATTCGTGTATATTTCATGACTACATATTGTAACTACACTAACTATTTTCAATCACGGAATCATGCTTTCTGTATTTCTTTTGAATTCTACGATGCTATTGGGCATGCGTCTAATGTATAACAATAGTGTTTTTCCTCGAGATGATCTATAATACAAAAGAGAAGAAGAAAACAAAACAAGGTTATAGGCGATTTCAACAAAAAATACGATTTTGAGGCATATAATTGATTATATACAAATATTATTGGATGGCATTTATCATCCCAAACAACTTCGCCATTCCAAGTGACCCAAAATCCCAAGGATTGAACCGCCCCCGGCTTTCAATGCCGCCGAAACCTAGCGGCGAAAACGAAACCAACACATTTGTTTTTCTTTTCCTAATTTAGTAGAAATAAAATAATAGCTCAGTCCTTACTTGGATAAACATTACCGAATATTTCTTAATATTTAATAATTATTTGATTCAAAACAATAATGACCATTTTCTACTTAAATGTGTTAGGAATTACATGACATGACGATTATTTTACCTGCACATATATAATTATTTTGGCCGTTACATTGATGATGGCTTTTCCTACCGATAACGTTCGTGGACGAAATATTTAAGAAGAGTCAGCAGAGCTTTATAGCTAGTTTGACTTTTGGAATGGAATTCCGGATTAAATGAAACGTGAAAATAGAAAAAATATAATCCCGCGGATGATTTTTTCTTGAGTCAATCTTTTCAATTTTTATTGGCTCGATTAGGAAGCTATTTAAAAAAAAATGATGTATTTAATTAAGAAAGAAGACAAAAAAAAAAAAAAGAAGAAAATGCTCATTCCATATTACGAGCAAGGAAATGCAATGCTCGTTCCTTCGTTTTATCGTCGAATCCTTAAAATAAACCTAACATTATATATATAATACATTGAAAGGAGGACCCATGCCTTAAAAGGAAGAATAGGAGACGTTGGCAGAGTAGAGGTCCCAAGTAACAATAAAATCACAAAACTTGTGCGGGTTTTTTTTAATTTTATTTTTTTAAAATCTCTGGTAACCATTTGGAACATCCGAATACGTGAAGTGAGGGAGAAAATGATCGAAACAGTAGTAGGCGGGGAAAAAATTTTAAAAATAATATATATAATTTCAAAATTCAAAAATAATATCTTGAAATCAGACTTTATAAGTTCGAGTTTACTCAAGAAACAATTGAAATTATAAAATCCGACTTACTTAAAGGGATTTTTAGAAGTCCGACCCCACTTTTTTTAAAAAAAATTTTAAAACTCGCACTTGTAGAGTCCGATTTAAAAAAAAAATATTAAGGAATTCGAATTTTATAATTTTGAGTTTTTTTATGAGTGAAATCGAATTTATAAAATTTAAATTCGTAATATCATTTTCGAAATTTCGAAATTATATACCTTATTTTGTAAAATTTTTTATCCCATCTACAACTCAAGGTATTTTACATTAGTAACGATGGAGTTTTGGACCTGTTGAGACGATGGTGTCAGAAAGAAAAGACCCTCTCATCCTCTCGCATCGAAAAATACACAAGTTGTCAAAAAGGAACCAATCCACAAAAAGAAAGAAAGGATTCAACACAAACGGATCCAATCCACAAAGGAACCAATTAAACTGGATTTGAGTTATCATCCTGACGTCCGTCGATCATCCCCCCTTCTCCCGACAGCCACAGACAGACAGACACTCCTCCCCTCTGACTCATGTCCCTGTAATAAAATCATTATAATAAAACCATGTAGTAATAAAATCTTATAAGTACCCAACACACCCCCTTTTTAACCAATCACTGCTCTCTTTGCCTTGTTCCTGCGTCCATGGTATATAAAGTTGTGGGTTTCTCTTGGGTTAACAAGGAAGGTGAGTGAGTGAGTGAGTGAGGGAGGAAAGTATCTGGAAAGAAGGGAAAAGATGATGAGGGGAAGAAGAAGTGGGCGTCTCCTCCTCTTCTTCGCTGCCGTCGTCGCCTCCTCCTTCCTCATTCTCCCTGGTTCGAATCTCCATTCTTCTCTGTGTTCCCTGCTTTCTCTGTTGTTCTCCAATCAAAATGTGTTCTTGTTGTTGGGTTTTGGTTCTGGAAATGGGAGTTAGTCGACCCAATGCTGGCTGTCCATTTCCCATGTCCTTCCTGGGCATTGTCGCCCGTTTGCATTTATGGCACTTTGGATTCTCGATGTGAGACTGCTGTAGCTTTGGAATCCTGCAATGACTCGGCCAGCTTTTGGGAGGGGTGGACCACCCGTGACATTATCATGCTTTAAGATTCACGTGTCTGGACAATCATCACCTACTTCACTTTCTTGGATGATGCAAGTTGAACCGTGGCGGGATGGATGGGTTGCTTGGTTGTGGCTTGTTCTGCTGAGTTGAACCGGAGGGTATTCGGAGATGTGCGTGCAGCTTACGCGGTTGCTTTGGTGGGTTTTGGATCAGGGTTTGGAGAATCTAGTGCTCTACGATTGGATGCTTGATGTCGGATCGAGATTCCAATACACTTCGTTCGCAATGTGCCTCTGGCAATGTGATTTTGAGTTTGAGTCTATTACTGGATTGAAGTTTACTGACGTTATCCGATTGTTTGAGATGTTCATCACCTTTTGTTGTGTGATCTTGGTTTGCAGACCACTGTGAAGGAAGTGCGATTGGGGTCTGCTACGGGAGAAATGCAGACGACCTGCCAACACCCGATAAGGTGGCTCAGCTCGTACAGCAGCACAATATCAAGTACCTCAGGATATATGACTCCAACATCCAGATCCTCAAGGCCTTTGCAAACACCGACGTGGAGCTCATGATAGGAATCCCTAATCTGGACCTCCTCGCATTCTCCCAGTTCCAATCCAATGCTGACACATGGCTCAAGAACAGCATTTTGCCTTACTATCCGGCCACAAAGATCACCTACATTACCGTCGGAGCCGAGGCGACTGAAAGCCCGGGGAATGTGTCTTCACTCGTGGTGCCTGCGATGCAGAATGTCTTCAATGCATTGAGGAAGGTTGGTTTGCACAAGAGGATAAAGGTTTCGACTACTCATTCACTCGGCGTCCTGTCCCGATCATTCCCTCCATCAGCTGGCGCTTTCAATAGTAATTATGCCTCTTTCCTGAAGCCGCTCCTTATATTCCTGGCGGATAACCAGTCTCCGTTCATGGTTGACATATATCCCTATTATGCTTACCAAGATTCGCCAAGCAATGTTTCTCTGGACTATGCATTGTTTGAGTCATCCTCCGAGGCGATAGATCCAAATACTGGCTTGCTCTACACGAATATGTTTGATGCCCAGATCGACGCACTGAATTTCGCATTGATGGCCTTGAATTTTCGGACAGTCAAGGTCATGGTCACAGAGACGGGTTGGCCCTCGAAAGGCTCGCCAAAGGAGACAGCTGCAACTCCAGACAATGCTCAGACATACAACACCAACTTGATCCGGCACGTGATTAATAACACTGGTACTCCTGCGAAACCGGATGAGGCGATCGATGTGTATTTGTTCTCCCTGTTCAATGAGAACAGGAAGCCCGGGATGGAGTCCGAGAGGAACTGGGGGTTGTTCTATCCTGATCAGACGAGTGTGTACAATTTGGACTTCACTGGGAGGGGTTCAGTGGATGTGTTAGCCGGAGCGAATGTCACGAGCTTAAATGGAACGACATGGTGCATCGCATCCTCGAATTCATCGGACTCGGACCTCGAGAGCGGGTTGAACTGGGCTTGTGGTCCTGGGAATGTAGATTGTTCCTCTATTCAGCCGAGTCAGCCGTGTTACGAGCCGGATACACTGGTCTCTCATGCATCATTTGCCTTCAACAGTTACTACCAGCAGAATGGTGCGACAGACATAGCCTGCAAGTTTGGAGGTGCAGGGATCATCATTGACAAGAACCCAAGTACGAATTATAATTTAAACAGCCCTGATCCTATCCCGTTTCTCTAATTCTACATCTGCTGACGCCTCGTTTCTTTCTCAGGCTACGACAATTGCCTTTATTTGATGGCCGGGTGAGTTATCCGGAATCGCTTTCGCGATTCCTTTACATGCTTGTTCCTATTTCACGGATTCCGATCTTCTGACACTAGTGTGTACGAATTCACTAGGGCCAACAAGACTGCAGCCAGCAATGCTACGGCAATCACCTCGACCACGTCTTCTTCATCTGGTGCAAGCATGATCCTTTCTGTTGTCACGAGCCCTTGTGTCGTCTCCTATCTCTCGTTATTCTGGGCAGCGATCTTGAATCTGTAAGGACGTCCGTGGTGGGAATCGGTTATAGCTATGTTCGTAGTAGTAGACCCTTTTTAGTAGGTTATTGGGGACAACGATCTTGTAATTCTATGCTGGCCCTAGTTTTGTAATGAATATCGGGCTCTAGGCGCAGGCTGAGGGATTTTCGTGTTGCATCAAGCATAATATGTGAATCTGTAATCTGTGTTGCGTTCGGACAACCTTAAAAAGTAATGAAGATGAAGGACAAAGTGGTGAAACCCAGTAAAAGGGGGTGGTAATAAATCAAACATAATCTCTTTTGTCATTGCATAATCTAGCAGCAATCATCCATGAAGCATCAGATCAAGAGAACATTGGAAATATGTCTGCTAAAAGACGCTCAAGGTCGCCAACAAGTAAAGACACCCTCGATGATCTCCCCATGTAGAAACCAAAAATTAGAAACAAAAAGAAATTGAAAAAGCCAAGATCCGTAATCTTTTCCGGGTATATCGATTAGGAGCTCCATGCCAAGGCAGGGCATCAGACAACCCGGAAAGCGAAGAAGGAAGATAGATGGGGGAGGGCGATGAAGGCCCTTCTTACAGTCCCTGCTCGACCAGGTAGTCACCAAGCCTCTCGACGACCATGTTGCACTGCCCCGGGGTCACGGGTTCCTCGTAGATCCCGATCACCAGAGCCTGGCCGGTCTTCTTGATCGTAATGCCCCCGGCTCCCTGTCCAGTTCACACCGTAAAAAACGATTAAGAAAGTCTTTAAACATACGAGATACCCGTCCGCCAAGCTCCCTGCGGAAATATTCCCTTACCTTCTTCCCACGGATAACAGCGCCGGGCTCCCCCTGGATGACCATGTACTTGGTGCCCGAGATGAAGAGGCCGGTGGGGGCGAGGTGTCCAGGCTCATCGAAATCCTTCATGATGTTATTTATCTCATCGCCCTTGAACTGCGCCGACAACCAGGAAGACAAACAACAGGAGGCGTCGAGATCAAGTAAAACATCACACAGCAATGCAGATCCACCACATAATGTGATTTCCCAGCAAAACAGGATCACACGAGTATTGAAACGAAAGAACAAACAAACAAGGAAAAGGTATACGAAAACCGACGGAGGGGAAGGCAGAGCTCTGAGCCCAGACGCTGCCATCATGGCCAAGGATGGCGGCCGCGGTGAGGTGCTGACCCTGGCCCTCGATGTCGCACATCAGGTGTTCGTCCACGTAAGTCTGCCACGACATTCTTCCTCCCTTTCTCCGTAGATCAAACCCAATAATAAAAAAAAAACCAGAAAAAAACACGAACGTCGCTCAGTCCTCTTCTTCCCTGTAGCTGCTGGTTATTTGGCCGGCTCTTTGATGATGAGATGTAGAGAAGATCACACACATCCTCTTTGAATGGAACAATTCGTGTAACGATTAATAAGGGAGTTTGGGATGTCCCTTGTCCGTCGGATCCGACTAATCCCAACCCTCCGTTTGTCTTTCACCCACCTTTTCGTTTTTCCGTTCCCTCGTTTCCCCCCACTTATTTCGGCATTCTTCACATTTTTCCACCTCCCCCCCCCTCCTCCAAATTTTCTTCTTTTAAAAAAAAAAACACGAAATTATGGCAACATTTAATTTTACACCTTTCCTTCCACCGTTCAAAAAGCCTTGAATCGGGTGGCCCACAGGCCCATGTGAGATGGGCCATGGATAAAGCCCAAGTAAGGACCCGGCCGGTTGACAAGCCCATGTTGAGGGTCACCCTTGGCATGGGGGGCCATGAGACCAATCATTTCCCAGAAATATTATTACAACACCCCTATTCTTTTTGTATGTGAGAGACTTAGTTCATAAGTTAGGTGTAGGAATTATGTGGTCTAAAATCATCAAAAGGAGTTGTGTTGTGTTGGGGGGGGGGTTTATGTTATAGTGTTGAGGAAAGGCATTAATGTCTTTTTTTCAATGGTCCCCCCATCCTCCTCCTACCTTAGAGATCGAGACGTCTTTAAAAAGGACGTTGTACAAATGCAAGCAAAAGATGTATTCGATGTGTATTATTATTATTATTATTATGGCCATCGATCCCATCGCATGCACTTAGTTAATCATGTTTGACGACTTTATGGAGTCTAGTTCCTTTTTACAGCTAGCGGGGAAAAGATTTTGGAGTTTACGGTGGGAGTTTGAGAAATTCCTTATTTACGGTGGTCCTATTTTTGTCTTTTTTCAAAAATCAATTTAACCCTAAAAGTTTGACAAATTCGTCAATTAAGTTCTTGAAATGGCTGGAGAAGGAAAATCTTCGGGAAATCCTTCTGGAACGCCTTCACGATTGGAGTTCGTCCCAGAGTCTAGATTATCTCCTTTTGGAGTTAGCAAGAGTATAAATGATATTTTAACTCAGCTAACCAGTCAGGGGAGCAATGAAAGTCTAGAAAGTCGAAACCAAATGGTAAAGGAAGTAGGCTCCATTGTAAACACAATGTTAGACGCTCTGAAAAGAGAAAGATGTTTAAAAAGGCCTGAAGCCGAGGCGACCTCTGGACTGGAAAGTACTACGGGAAAACCAGTCGAAAAATTGAATCTGGGAGGAAGGAATTCCAAACAGAATCAAGGCAAGAGTGTGGATGAGATGTATAAGGAGTCAGTGGCTCCTTACATTTTAGACTCACAAAGGCGAAGTACAAACTTGAACTCCCAAAGTGGGGAGTTGGCAAAAGACTTAAGGAAAACCTTAGGTCTGGCAGAAGATACCCCAGTTCACTTAGACAACAGAACGTTTAACGAACTGGTAACTGCGAAGAGGGAAATTTACAGGCCCGATTATCCTCATCGGACTAAACAAGAGTTTGTCCCAAGGGATAACATTTTAAAGCCGATAATTACCCCTGGTGCTTTTCTGGACATTGATTGTGAAAAGCACGTATCTGAAAAGATAGATGAGTGGTTATCACTTATTCGGATGACGGCGTCTGCGGAAGGAGTACCTCCTGGAGCAGTCTACGAATTATGTGTAGCAGCCCTTATGGGTACAGCGCAGAAATATTGGAAAACCTTAGTGGCGCACATAGACATTAAGGAAAAGATAGATCAAGCGCTGACGGTTGACGGTGTATTAGCAATAATAGCTGATGCCCTGAAACGAGAGTTCTGTGGTTTTTCATTATCCACTGAGACAGTGGAAAAAGAACAGTCGTTGACCGCTCTGGTTAAACTACAGATCTGTGATATGTGCCGGTTTGATAGCTACGTGTGTGAATTCCAGAAGTACTACTACAATCTGGATGTAGTATCACAACAGTTCATATTAGGAACCTTTTTTGCAAAACTTCCCGAACCTTGGCTGGAGGTTGCGCAAAAGGCCTATGAATTACTCCTGAGTGAAGAAAAGATTGTCTCTGGACTCGGAGGAAAAATTCAGGCGGTAAAGTACGCTATGCGAAAGGCATGTACTGAGCTCCAGGTGAAAGAGGCAGCTAAAAAGCTACCTTACCTGAACAAGAGCTGTTGTTCTCAAATAGAGTATGTGCCTGGAAGGTATGGATGCGATACTCGCAGTACTCCAGGAGACTCTTTAAAGAGAAGAAACTTTCCTCAAAAGAGGAAGTTTGTTGGGTATAACAAAAGAAAAGTTTGGCCCAAGAAGGACTTCCAGTGTAAGCAAAGAGGAGGTCCTGCTTACAAACTAAGAAGGTTTGTAAGGAGAAGGGATAACCTGAAGGATAAGGATAGAATCGATGCCTTCAAACGAAAGCATGGCAGAGAGCCTAAATGTCCTAAAGGGAAACCTTTGAGCAGCTGTAATTGCTGTTGGTTTTGTGGTTCAAAAGACCACAAAGCAGATAGTTGTCCAAAGAAGAACCAAAGGAGAGAAAGACTCCGGATGGTCTTCCTAGATAACCGGAGTCATGAGGAAGAAGTCCTTGCTTATGAACCAATAGATGAGCAGGAGATTTCTGACTTAGACTCGGAAATAGAGTCAATTTATGAGGTAGTGTCAGATTATGATACAGACTCGGACGATGACTCTGATCTCTGGAAAATGCATCTGTTCATGATGAGAGCAGAGCAAAACGGAGATGGTGATGAGATGGTCCCATTGGAAGCATCGAATCAGGTACTGGAGGAAACCCACCAGTATGAAGATCCATCCCAGTCAGTTCTGGAATGGAGGTTGCCAAATGTTAATGTGAGAGAAGTCTATAACATATCGAGATTCAATTTTAGATCGATAATAGACATTTCACAAACAGAAGCAATGGCTCAAGTTACAAATACGGAACTTGAGACTTTGGATATCCCATTACTCAACATACAATGCATTAGGGAAACCATGCAACGTGCGAGAGGTGTATACAATTATATACATATTGGGTTGATCCAAGTAGGACTTATTCCGCTATTCCATCTTCCAGCGAATAGTCCTGTGGTAGCAGCTGTGATCGATAAGCGATGGCGAGAGTTTAGAGATCAGCTGATATCAGGTATACAGGCCAACCTATCACACGGCCCTGTATGGTTCCAGGTCCATCCAAATTTCATGATGGCCCTGAACGATCGCTGTTTGGGAAATTCATTGACCTTGAGGATAAAATCAATGAATATGGATCGAATGAATTCCCAGACCAAGTTTTTGGCGTATCACACTAGCCGATTGGTAAACACCATTAGTCCTGGTGTGAGGAACATCTCAAGACTTACTGAGTTGTTCGAAGAAGGTCATAATAACTACCAACAGTTTCATAGGCGAGAGGTAAACCCACTGGAGTTAACCTGGCCAAGAAACTGGGTTATGACTGAACCTGGTAGTAGCTCTAGACCGATTAGTGCGGCTAATGTCCGACAAAGAGGTAACGAGATTACTTTAATGTTGGGAGAACCGTCTAGAGACAGTTTTAGAGCTGATAGGCATCTGCCTATGAGGATGCCACTCCTGAGAGAGCCAAGAACACATACGCTCTCTGATGTTTCTTCTAGAGCTAGCGATGTGGGAGATGACATAATTGTGTCACGACCCACAGAAGCATCTGCTCCACCACTAATAGAAGAAATGTCTCGAAGGTCAGTTGATTCGAGAGCACCGTCGCAACATACGGGTAGGATCGTACGGTATAGACCAGTATCATTACCAGTCTATGAAGACCCTGTAGACCAAACGAGAGAGGAATCTATATGAATGTTAAGAGTTACCAGTATGGAAAACTCTTTATCTAAGGTTCCTGAAGTTTGTAAGGTTATTGAACAGATAGCCGAGCAAAGGTCTATTCCAATAGACGATATCTGGAAGATGATCGAACCATCCCAAGAGGTACCTAAAAATATTGGGTTTAGTATTCGGAAGGAAGACTTGAGCACATATGTTGCTCTAACTTTCAAATTTCCAGGATACTATGAGTATTCTCTGGATACTTTGATAGACACTGGGTGTAGCATAACTTGTGCTAGACTCAATGCTCTACCAGATGAGTGGTGGGAACCACTGCAGAAACCCATCCACATGGTTAACGTCGATGGTATGGCAACAATGGTTGGCCATAAGGCAAGCAACGTGCCTGTCTTTATTGGTGGACAAAAATTCATCATTAAAGAGATTCTTGCACATCATTTACTAGAGGCCGACATCATTATTGGTAATGCCTTTTTGAAGGGTCAGAAGGAAAACCTTCCTTTTGTGCAGAATGAAAACGATGTTTCCATCGGTGGTATAAAGATAAGTATTCTACAAGAGCCTAGACTACGGTTAAAGTTTGGCTTTTATCCGGTAAAACGGACAGAATACTGTGGAGATATCCCATGTGAAAAAGCTTTCAGAATGCGAGCTCAACGTGGTGATATACGGTTGGATGAGAACGATTCATGGGAAAAAACCCTGTTTTCTCCAACGAATACCAGAGTTTCTAACTGGTATGATGACTTGTTTCCGAAACAAGAAGTGTGCATGGCTGTCAAGTTAGTAGGAACAAAATGGGATAGGTTCCTAGTAAAACTGGCCGATAATTTTAGTGAAGATCCACTAAAGTTATGGACTCGAAATGGCCTAAAGGCTAGACTAGAGTTGAAAGATCCCGGAACCATTATAAGAGCCAGAAACATTACGTATACGGCTGAAATGGTTGAGGAGTTTGACAAACAAATTCCTGAGTTGCTTGGAAAAGGCTTGATTAGGGACAGTTACAGTCCACATTCTAGTCCTGCCTCTATGGTTATTAATCATGCCGAGCAGGTGCGAGGTAAAGCACGAATGGTTATAGATTATCGTCAGCTTAACAAAGCTACAAAAGACGATGGCTATAAGATTCCCACTGCGGGAGATTTAATTGATAGGGTAAGTCTGAGCCAACCAAAGTTCTTCTCTAAGTTTGACTTGAAAAGTGGATACTGGCAAGTCAAGATGGAGGAAGAGTCGGTTCCTCTAACTGCCTTCAATGCTCCGCAAGGAATGTTTGAATGGCTGGTAATGCCATTCGGCCTGAAGAATGCTCCAGGCGTTTTTCAGCGCAAGATGGATAATGCTTTTAAGCAAGTCCGAAAATTTTGTGCGGTCTATATTGACGATGTGTTAGTCTACAGTCAGACTGAGGACGATCACATGAGGCACCTGGATAAGGTGACTGATGTATTTCGACAAGAAGGCATGATTCTATCAGAGAAAAAGATAGAATGGTTTAGGGAATCGGTTAATTTTCTAGGCATGGAGATTGAGCAGGGAAAAATTAAACTGCAAAATCATATTGCTGAAAAAATAGTTGATTTTTCTGACAGACTTGAGGATAGAAAGCAAGTCCAGAGATTTTGTGGATGCGCTAACTATGCAAGAAAGTTTGTGAAAGATCTTTCCAGAGATTTAAGTAGGATTGCGAAGAAAACATCTTCTACAAATCCTTGGATATGGGAAGATGAAGATACTCAGTCCATTAGAAGGATTAAAGCAAAGGTGAAAAATTTGCCACAACTGGCTTTACCTTCTGACAAGGACGAGTTAGTCTTGGAAGTGGATGCTTCTGAAGAATTTTAGGGAGCAGTCCTTAAAACTAAAGGACGAAAACCAGAACCGGTGTGCAAATACTGGTCGGGAAGCTTCAAGGTGTACGAGCTACGGTACCCGATACATGAAAAGAAAGTATTAGCCTTAAAATACGGAATAAAGGCTTTTTACATCTTTTTGGCACCGAAAGAATTTTTAGTGCGCTCTGACTCGACCTATGTAAAAAGGTTTATGAGTCTGAACCTTAAGGAAGCTAGGCAAACTAGACTCTTAAGGTTGCAGGAATGGTTTAGCTATTATAAATACGAGGTCGAATACATTAAGTCCGACCACAACATAATAGCTGACTCTCTCTTTAGAGAACTTGCAAACACCTCTCTTTCTAAAAACTCTGCAGATGGATCCTGCTGCAAAGGGAAAGATATGCTGGGGATGCAAGAAGGAGGGACACTCCCGAAAGGTATGTCCTAACAAGGGAGATGGTGAGCATAGTGATGCTGGTTCCATTTCAGGAACGAAGGCGGCAGTTCTCTGCTGGCAGTGCAAGCAACTAGGACATCGTTCTTACGAATGTCCCAAGAAGTTGAAAACTGCGGATTCCCAGAAGGGGAAGGCTGAACTTAAGGAGGAAGCAAAAGCTGACTCCAAGAGTGAGGCGAAACCAGATCTCCAGAAGGAGATGGCTAATCCCAAGAAGGCTGAGGCCAGATCTAAGGGAAAGGCGAAAGAATCCCGGAAGGGGATGGCTGGATCTAAGGGAAAGGTAGTAACCAATCCTAAGGAGAAAGCGAGAATTTCCCAAGAAGGGAAGACAGATCTGAAGGAGAAGGGTAACACCAACTTTGAAAGAAATGTGAAGAAAGATCTTCAAGAGAAGATGACAGATCCGAAGGAAGAAAGCTCCAGAGGAGATGTGAAAAGGGTAGATCTGAAAGACAAGGCAAAAGCCGAGTCAGAGGAGAAAGCCAGGAAGAAGAGGAAAGCCAAGAGGCTTGGATCTTCTGGTCCTAAAGGGGATGATTCTGCAAAGGATGGTCCGAAGAAGGACGGAAAGGTTGAAGAACCTTGGTGGTCTCCTTTGACCATGGAGCAGTTTAATTACTGCCGAAACCACTTAGCCAAAGAGCAGAAAATTTCCATTAATCAAGCTGTGAAATCCTACAAGGCTTTGTTAAAAAGCAAGGAGGAACAGAAAGAGAAGATGGAAACCCAGTATGCTGAAGAGGAGGCTAAGTTTAAGGCCATAATAGGCGAGCCAATTCAAGTGGTAGACCCTGAACCAAGGGGAGAACCAGAAGAAGTGGCTGCAATGGAGTGTGAGCAATACTTCGACTTCGGAAGTGCTTATGCAGCATTGGAAGGTAATCTGGAAAAGAAAGAAAGCCTTGAGGAAGCAATTCCTGCTAAAGACTCGGTCAAGGAGTCTGGTGAGAATGTTCACGGTGACAGAAGTCACAATGGCAAAAGCCATGTTGGAAAAGTCCAAGAGGATCTGGGAGGATCCTGGTTTTTTGATGAAGACTCATTTGAGGATGAATCCCTAACTTGGGATGCGTCTGTGGTCTGTGGAGGACTCATGGGTGGCATCAAACATGATGACAAGCGCCAAGTTGAGTTTTTCGCAAGAAAGACAGTTGAGTACATCAAAGACCTGGAGTATAAGCTATCGATTATGGCTTCAGGTGAGGAGGAGCTGTCCGGAGTTAAAAAAGAAAGACAGCAGATATTCTCCACAACAATGTCTATAATACCGGGGGAAGTCAAAGATTATGAAGTCCCAAGGGTAGTAGTGGACATGAGTGAATCCTCGCTTGAGGAAAACACTGTACTTCAACCGTATCTACATTGGATATCGGGGAAGTGGCCGTCTCTGAGAATTCACTCAGATATGGTGGGAGTAGCAGCACCTTACGTATATGCTGGGTTCGTAGACATACTGGAGATCGACAGATCTGAACCAGAGTGTATGGAACCACTGCCTATGTTGGTAAGGTTTGTGCTCGGATGCCTAGGCTATGGACCAAAGTATGCCACGGCGTTGATTACTAGCACAATAAGGGAGGAAGAAGACCATCCGCAGTATGGGAAGGTGATACTTCAAAATCTGCAAGTATGGGACATCCACCCTTGTGAGAGTAGACGTCTGGTGGAACCTCAACGACACGACCTCGATCAGAGAGGTTTATGGCGAAAATACTACAAGGACAAAACAGTTCGGAAGGCCATAAAAGTTGAGTTCCTTAAGGATGTGTTGGAGCATGTGTTAGCCCGCAAGGACGAATACTACGTGCTCTGTGATGGTATAATCACCGTCACGATTCTTCGGTCAAATCTGAGCCTCATCGACGAACAAGCAGGAGACCGAGGATGGCAGAGAATGCTCGACCTTCTGGATAGTTTCTGGAGGCGAGAGAACTCTGAGCTGCACCTCCGAACCGACACCTTCGAGGTTTGGAGCAAGATTGCTGATTTTACAGACAAGACCTTAAATCAGCAAATCGAATATGATGAGAGAGCCCAACAAATTCTTAAGGCGGTTCAAGACCCACCGGGACTCTCAGAGAAAGAAGGAGTTGGCGAAACTTCAAACGCCAACAACAATGAAGGAATCTCCCAAGACAACGCATCAATGCAGACGGGAGAAGACAACTGTATAAAGATAGAATAGGACATTTTTTGTCGGTCATTAGGACCCCCCTAACTTTTGTAACAGTTTAGATTCCTTTTACTTTTGAGCTGGCAAACAGTGCATAGGCACCAGCTCCTTTGTGTATATATTCACAAGTCCTCTACCTCATTTGGGGAGGCGATCTGAATAGAGAATTTTCTCTCACATCTCTCTGAGTTAGAAATTCTTTGATCGTCCTCCGGGAACATTAATAGATGGTCCGAAAATACCTTAAGGAATCAAGAGTAAGGTGGTTAGAATTAACCAAAACCGGTTAAGACTAACGGAAGGTCAGATCGTTAGATCAGAACCTTGGAAGGATTGAAGCCTACGGGCCAAAACCTTTGGATGAGGAGTGTCTATATAAGACCCTCGAGGTAAGGGCATTCGGTGTGACACAGAAGAGCCTCTCCACTCAATTCCCCAAATTTGAGGAATTCTTCACTCTTGAAGTCCCATAGTGCGGAAGCTTGGTGAACCCTTTGAGCTATCCAGGCGATTAAGGTATGATAAACATCATTTGTGTTGTTTATGCTTTTCTTTCTTGAAAAGAGAATCTGAGAGAAGTGCAAGTGCACGAGTCATTCGTATGACTGATTGTCCTAACCCAGAGTTACTCCATTTGGATCACGGGGTTGGCAAGGATTCTACTACGGGATTACTAAACACTGTAGTGGATCGATTGACAAGCATTTCAGCACAAATAACGCAGCTGACTGAGCTTGTGGATAGCTATTCTAAGAAATTGGAAGAGCTGACTCTCTTGCAGAGTGAATTCGAGGAGTATTTCCTTGAAGGTAAATCCAATCTTGGGTTTGCGGCAAGTTCGAAGTACTCAAACGAGTATTCGAGGTTGGCAAAACGCCGGCGACGAAGACAATTGGGAAAATCATCTTAAGTTCGATTTCTGTAATCTTTATTGGTATCAGAGCCTGCTTAAGATCAGAATTCCTAGATTGTCTTGAGGGATTAGATTGAAAGAAGAAATAAAACTTCTTGGGTAAATTTGAAGGAAAAAGGTGGTGAATAGTACAACTGCCGTAAATCCGTAATTTTGAAACTCGCAGCCGTAAAAGTCAAAATTCTTTGAAAACTAGTGGTTAAACGGTAGAAAGCTCCTACTTTATGATGATGTATGTACAAACATTTTCGGTTTTGTTTTGGTGCGGTGCGGTCATTGGTTGTTCATATATTGGAGATTATATTACTAGTACACCGTACAAAAGTGTAGTTGACTTCCAAGAGCAATGATACAGAGTTTTGTGAAGCCTCCATCACGGAGTTTTGTTGCAACTTTTTGGGAAGCGGCTAACGGTACGTGCACGTGGGACTTACGTAGTTTACTACTTAATACTAAAATTAAGTAGTAAATTTTACTAAAAGTTGACCGTTACTACTCAAGTCAACGCAAAAGTAGTAAAAAAAGTAGTAAATGGTCTTCTTTTAGTAAAGTCAACGCAAATGTAGTATAAAATGTCGTAAATTTTTACTACTTTTGAACTGTTCACCGCAGTGCAATTTTACTACTTTTACGCTGACTTTACTAAGACCTCATTTTTAGTAAAGTCAGCGTAAAAGTAGTATAAAAAGTAGTAAAATTTACTACTTTTTTTACTACTTCTACGTTGACTTTACTAAATTTCTCCTTTTTAGTAAAGTCAGCGTAAAAGTAGTATAAAAATTAGTAAAGTCAACGTAGAAGTAGTAAAAAAAGTAGTACATTTTACTACTTTTTTTACTACTTCTACGTTGACTTTACTAAATTTCTCCTTTTTAGTAAAGTCAGCGTAAAAGTAGTATAAAAAATAGTAAATTTTACTACTTTTAACTGTACAAATTATGTCGATAAGTAGTAATTGTTTACTACTTTCGTTGTGATTTTTAGTAAAGTTATGTTTGAGTTGGTAAAATTGGTAGTAAATAGGTAGGGTTTGTCGTAAATGTTTACTACTTTAAGCATGTTTTTACTAAAATAAGTAGTAAATTGTCACTACTTTATAGGCGTTGACTAAGAAATTTTACTACTTTGAACAGTGTTTCCGAACCTAACTCCGAACCTAATTATTCTAAATTTTGATGTGAAATGACTTTTTTGCCCCGGTTACTAGTATTATTACTACTTTACTGAAACTATTCCTCCATTTCGTTCGAAGACGTTTTCCTTCCCGCCGCCGATCGTCTTCCTTCCCTCTCCGAACCCATTCCTTCCGTTTGGTTCGCCGTTGCTGTGGAAGTCGAGGCGGGTCTCCTGGTTTGGACGACAAAGACATCAGGTGGTCGTCCTCTCCCTTTCTCGACCATTTTCTTCTGCCATTACGGTTTAGGGCTGGAACGGGTAGGATATTAGGTGGTCGCCCGACGCGGTAAGTTGGGTTTTTTTCTGCATTGTGGTTTCGTTATTGGTTTAGTTGAGTCGGTCGAGTGTTGAAGGTGAGGGTGTGTAGTCGTTTAAGGTTTCGTGACAGATTTGGGTTTCGGTTTTATAGTGGTTAGAGTGGGGCTGGGTGATGGAGTGGGTGTTCGGTTCGAGTGGGACTGGGTGATGGAGTGGTGTTCGATTCCGTGGTTTCGTGGGTGTTTCGGTGTGACTGGCTGATGTACTGCGTGATGGACTGGGTGATGGAGTGGGTTTCGTGGGTGATGGAGTGGGTGTTCGATTCCGTGGTTTCGTGGGTGTTTTGGTGTGACTGGCTGATGTACTGGGTGATGGAGTGGGTTTCGTGGGTGATTTGGGGTTCGGTTTGAATTCTGTTTTGTTTGAGTGGGGTGTAATTCGGTTTGATATGGTTTCCGTTGATTCGGTTTGTGATCTTTAGTTGATTTCCTTTTTAGTTATTTCATCGAAAGTGCAGATATGGAAGAAGAATTTGCAGAATTGCCAGGAGAAAATTCACCCGAGGCATTCGGTGATCACCCTCCAGAAGCTCCTAACGAAGGCAACACACCAGCTTCTGCTTCTTCTAAAAAGGAGAAGGCGAAGTGGCTGCGTAAAGACAAGGTAAATGTTGAACCATCATTGTTGTGAGTCATTATGATTCTAGTATTGAGGTAGTCTTCGTGTGTTTACTCAGGAGTACCTTTATACAAGGTGTAGTCCGCGGAAGTTGTTTTCTGTCCTGAATACATTTAATGATGCGAAGCGGGCAGCCCTTTGTGACTTAGGATTTAATGGGCTATTGCATTTGGCAAGTAGGCAAGTTCATCACAAGGCGTTGAAGTGTTGTCTTAAGTTGTTCGACCCCGTTAAGAGGGTAATGGTAATTGACGGTGTGGAGCACCGAATGCAGTCTGTTGATGTTGAGGCCCTGATTGGCTTACCTGCTACGAAAGTCGGTGTGCCATTTAGTGGTCAAATGGAGACCGTTCGGGATGAACTTAAACTTCACCTGAAGAGAGGGAAGATATCTCTGAATTCCGTTGAAAGTACAATGATGGGAAGAGATTTTCCCGATGACCTTTGGAAGGCGGAGGTCGTACTTTTCATAGTAGGATGCTATCTGTGCCCGACAACTGCCTTCGATATTGACAAGGAGTACCTTCTAGCCACACGGGATGTCGAGGCAATTTGTAAGTTTGACTGAGCCACTCACGTGCTTGATAATCTTGTTAGTCAAGTGAGGGCATTCAAAAGTCATCAGGGAAAGTATATAGGAGGTTGCGTTCATCTATTGCTGGTGAGATCTTATAGTGAAGTGTTTGTTTAGCTTATTTATTGAGTTTAGAGTGAAGTGTTTACTCTGTACAAAACATCGTTAATGTTTGCCTTTGTTATTACATGCAGTTGTTTTATGCTTGCAAAAAGTCTGTTGAGGACAGCAGCTCAAGAAACACCAGTAGGACAATGCCTCGGTGTCGAGATTGGGATGATGAGCGGCTGAAAGCCATTTTTTGCGTTGCGTATGCTGAAGTTGCCGATCTTGTAAGTTTTGTCCACCTTCTAATGCACGTACTTGTGTATTTATTACTATACGATGAGAAATTGTGTCATAATGTAATTAACAGGAAGAAGGTGATGTCGAAACTAATCCAGAGGAAGAAGTTGATCCTGCGAGCGACTCTGGCAAGATGGCAATTATTATGCGTCGTCTGAAGGTAAGCTTAGTTCTGTGTTTGTTTATAATTTGGATTTGAAGTTTAATTTTAACAATGGCGTTGTATGTTTGGCTTCAATACCAGACAGTGGAACTTTCTGTCATGAGACTCCATGCTAGTAATGAGCACATCATCCGGAAATTGAATTACATTATCGCTGAAGTTAGAAGACAAAGAGGGCGAGCAGGCAAACCTGTGAAGGAAAAGACCACAGCTGGACATGATGGAGGGCAGGAAGAAGAGCCTGAAGGAGTCGCACCACCAAACCCTGATGACAATGTCGAGCAAGTACAATCTCCACAAACTCACCCACGTGAACCGGACACGGCCTTCAATGTAGCTGAAGTTGAAGTTGGGTCAACTATGATTTCGGAGAGAAGCTTGGTGCCGGTCCATCCTCCTCAGATGCAAGATAAATTGCCCGAAGGTTCAGACGATTATTCCGACCCTCGTGCGTTACAACTTGCTCGAGGTCTGAATAGACTATCCGTATTCTTTGGACCTTCGGAGGCTGTTAATCAGAAACGAGACACTCTATCTGACCTCGACTTGACACCATCTGAGGAACGTGATCGGGATTTCCTGTTTGGGAATAAAGGAAAGGCAAAAATGGTTGATGAAGATGTTAACACAGAGGTAGATGTTCCCACAGATAACGAAGATGTTAAGACAACAAAAGCATCTCCGCCAGAAGAGGAAGATGTTCCGATATATAAGGAAGATGTTAAGACAGGGGATCCCATAGTTGCTGATCCGGAAGTTGTTCAAGACATGGAAGAGGTGAAGAGGATTGGCGAGGAGGCCGAAGTTCATTTGAAGGTGAAGTATCATTACTTTGCATTGTCTAAATGGCTGCAACAGATAAATGCAAGGTCTGAATTACACTATCGTACTCACGACAGGAAAGTGGATCATCGACAACAGCTGTTCTCTTCAGAAAGACCACACGACGTACGGCTGAGCGGAAACCGTCGGCATTCAAGAGCTCCCCGTTTGTCCCCCCAAAGCCGGTTACAAGGGCCAGGAAGCTTGCTCGGACAGCTATCCCTGAGGTATAACAACCAGCCAGCATGGAATCATACCATGAAGCACCATTGAAGAAAGACAGGATTACAGTGTTAATCCATGGTTGTAATTTTTCATTGTTAGGCGCTACAAAAATTCTTCCCAGCGGATTTGCCAGTAAGTGTGCTGAAAAACTTTACAACGGCTCAATGGAATATCATTGAGTATGCTTGGAATGAGGACCACGAGCCTAGGTTAGTGTCACTGTCCTCGGTCTTTATGTATTGGGATATTATTGTACTTTGTTCAAATGGCTACACTGGTTTATATGATGCAGCGAATGTCTATGTGTGACGGAATCCGCTCACCTTAATAGACAGGCCATGCTTTCTCTTTTACCAAACAGATGGATATGTAATGATGTAAGATTGCATAATATATTACTTGCTTCCATTATTGACGGGTAAGGGTGACTTCTATATGAGTAACATTTACATGATGCAGGTTATAGATTTTCATGCCATTATGCTACAGAGTAGAGTGGATCCAGAAAAGAAAAGGATTTGGTACCTTCCCACTTGGTTAGGGGTAAGTGATTACAAAGGTTTATCCATTGGAAATGTGATGTACAGGATGCTAACCGAGAACGCCATCACAGAATCTTGCGTCCTATCAGTATAGTGCTGCAAAAATGCCCGTCATAAGCAAAGGAACTGCCGCAGCCTTGTACGCGCACTTCAAGAATCACATTGGCAAAAACCATGAAGTGCAATTGGTAAGTATCCCCACAATTTACTACATCTGCATATGAAAAGATTGTAATATGTTCCAACTATTTACATGGATGTCTTGTAATGTCTTAACTGGACTTTTGACAAAAAACCTGTGCAGATATTTATTCCGGTTTGCCTAGGTGAATCACATTGGGTGTTACAGATAATTTCATTCAGGACACAGCAAGTCATCATTATGGACACAATCCATAACAAATTGTCCAACATCGGAGGAAGAGCAGACCTTCATCATCGTGTGTTACAGCTTGTGAGTGTCGTGTTGGATCAGAATAAGGTAAAATCTAAGGTTAAAGGGTATCAAATACCAGACATTTGCAACTGGAAAATAAATTATCCGACGAACGTGCCAGACCAGATGGTTGCCGGAAATGAGTACGTCCCTCAACTTCACCTATTTCTCTTTGAACTTAACCAATGGCGGCAATTGGTTAACATCATCTGATTTTGTATTGTATAGAAACGACTGTGGAATATATGTCATGAAATTCATGACATTGGCTGAACCCCCGGAAGGCGCTGAACAAGTGGTATGGTCTTTTTTTTTTTCATGCAATACTGTCAAAGCCGTTTTCAATTCACGGAGTAGCAAATGCCCCGTTACGAACTTGTTGCTGACAGCCATTCATCATTGTGAATTAGGTTGTAGGAGTTGCTGATAGGTTGAGGCTGGTTGTAAGCATGATAAAATGGCCTGGGAATGACGTTAGGAAAAGAATTCAGCAGAGAGTTAAGGATGATGTCAACAAAAAGATCAAACCCCCAGAGAGCAGTGCTGCATCAACATGGATTCCTGCAGTTGTTTAGTAACCTCGGTGTCCATAATGCATTTCCTGACCATGGTGTGCAGCCGTAACATCTTCCCCAGTCTGTTGGTGAACGTCTTGACGGACTATTGTGGTTCTTTTTTGGCAGACTTTGTAAGGTCATGTACTGTAATAGAACCTAATAGCAGACAGGGGATAATGCAACACAGAATGTACAGGCGGATGTATAGTCCAGTTTCTGCCGAAATGCTGACGAAATTTTATAATTAAGCCTACATATTATGCTGTCCATACACTGAGTTATCTTCATAGCAGACATTACCTTCAGAATCAGAAGAAGAATCAGTACATACGTTACCTACATTGTCCGCATTGATCCGACGAGATGGCTGTCGTTGAGATGGCCCTATACCAAAATCTTCCTTGCTTCCATGAATGACGAACCCGCGACGATTCTCGTCAGCAAAATTAAACGCGACTCGACCATGGAACTTTCTTCCACCTTCATCTTCAACAGTACTCTTCTCCAACTCCAACGTTAATGATTGAATGCTTTTCTGGAGCTTCCGAGATGCTATGTCAGATCGGGATGCCAAAAAACACATACGTCTGCATGCGGCCATTAGAATACCTTGCCGTAGATCAGCTCGATCAACCCCGTATTCACGGTTAGAGAGACATTCATAAGTATTACTCTTTGCTGCCTTTGTCCACCTTTTGTTTACCAGATGCTTCGGTATTGACAAAAAACCTTCAACTTTGGCTACATGGAATAGGTGGGCACATGGAAAACCAAATGTCTCAAAATGTAAGCAACTACAGCTGAATTGGACAAGTGCCTTGGCTGATGACACTTGTATGCACCCATGTTCACCATCATAACACGAAAGAGTGTATATCCTCGCAATATTCCCATCAACTCTATGTTCCACGTAAAATCGCGACTCCTTCATGAGTTCGGACTGAACTTTACGAAAAGAACTCATGGTGTACAATCGACTAGCATCCTCCTCAAGTCTGTGCAACATCGTAATTGGCCTGATCTCCTTATGCAATGACTTAAAATCCTCCTCGTACTCCTTGTGACGTAGATCAGCTACAGCACGCTCCAAATTGTGAACGAAATCATGCAGTCTATGTTTGTTGTTCACATATCCCTTCATATATCTGTGCATTCGTTCGCAGCGTTGAGTACTTCTAAGCTCTGCCCAAAAATGACCCTGAAGATATGTCTGCCACCACATATGCCGGCATGCATATATTTGTTGTAGCCATCTAACAGATATGGACCCTGTATCGGTCATTAAAGCATACCACTCCTGTTCGACTTCTTCACTTGGTCTACTGTTATACATGAATGACGAAATACGAGCTCGTAAGGCAGGATCCTGTACACGACAGTTTATGTTCCGACTAAAATGCCAATGACATAACCTATGCCTTGACATTGGCCATACTTCTCTCACAGATGCAATCATCGCTTTGTCCGCGTCTGTGACCACGCTAAGCGGATGTTTGCCGCCCATGATCTGTGTATGAGTCCGCAGGAGCCAAGTGTAGTCAGCAATAGTTTCATTACTCATCAACGCAGACCCAAAGACAGTCGTTTGATGATGATGATTGACACCGACGATAATCACCATTTGCATTCCATACTTGTTTGTCTTGAACGTGGAATCTAGTGCTACGACATCGCCGAATGCCTCATAATCAGTGATTGAGGTACTGTCTGCCCAATATATGCGACTCACTTCATTATTCTCCACAAATATTTCAAAGGCCATACCAGTGTCAGTATTCCTCCTAGACAGGAGATATGCAACGACGGAATCACAACGACTAACAACCCCAGCAGACTCTTCCTTAAGCTTCCGATTATTTAGGTCCTTTATTAGAAAACCGGCACGTGAGTGTCCTCCAGATGCGTGTACAACTAGTCGCATAATATCACACTGTCTAAATCCGACGTCAAGCATTCGACGGATAAAAGTGATATCTTCATCCGAAATTTGTCGCCTTTCTCGCATGAAATAGGACAAACCTTCACTCACCATCTCATGATTATGTTCCAACTGTACTGCAACGAAGTTCCATTGTCCATTAACCTCCACTCTCGCTTTGAAGAAACAGTTGCAACCTCTCTTCACAGATGCTCTAACCCGACTTCTGGCCGTCAACACAGTTCCATCAGAACACTCGCCTTCCCTTGAACAAACCCACTTTCTCATCACACAATCACAATTTCTTATTTTTTGCCGATCTCTTCTCCTAACTGAAAACCCATGAACACTCGCATACGTTTTAATGAACTCTTCAACTTCTTCGGCCGTGGTAAATGACATATTCAAAATCCGTTCTTCATTCATATCAGTGACTATATTGAAGCAGCGTTGAACATCCCGGTCACCTCCATTGACATTAAGCAAAACAATATGCTATCAATATATTCGGAAAATGGTGTTGGTAAACACTTATTTCGACTTCTCGTCGAACCATAACGTCAATGCTACTATTTGTTTTCTCCATTTTCAACTTCTGTCCAGCTTACCAACTTCACAAATAATAATCTACATCTTACAAATCTGACCCAACTTAGCAACAATAAGGGAGGAAGCATGTCTTCACCAAATCTGGGCCGATCTTCATTCAGTAGACTTTCCATTTCTTAAGGCCACCGCTGGGGAAAACCTGGACTCCGCCTACAGATTAACAGGAAGAAGGTGAAGGACCAGATGCAGCAAACGAATATCAGCCCTTTACTCGACCTGCACCTGCACCCGAATAAGATCAAACTGACACACCTCACACTCCTCATACCTCCACCTACAGCCGAAAATCTGGGACACTCCACCTGCAGCCGAAGATCTTGCAGCCAAAATCTGGGACAATCCACCTGCAGCCGAAGATCTTGCAGGAAGTCTGCCTCCGGGAGCAACGAATCGTCCACCAGGTGGTCCGGAAGCTCGTCCTGCTGCAACAACTCCTACTCCAACTACAGACACTTTGATGCAGCCAGCTCTAAATGGGTAGCTTTCGGTCAAACTTACTCAAGATTTCAAAACTACACTGCAGGTCTACTAATCAAGTTAGTAAAAAAGTCCACACGGTGTAATATTTATGAACACATTTACTAATAGTTTCAGTAAAGTAGTAATAATACTAGTAACCGGGGCAAAAAAGTCATTTCACATCAAAATTTAGAATAATTAGGTTCGGAGTTAGGTTCGGAAACACTGTTCAAAGTAGTAAAATTTCTTAGTCAACGCCTATAAAGTAGTGACAATTTACTACTTATTTTAGTAAAAACATGCTTAAAGTAGTAAACATTTACGACAAACCCTACCTATTTACTACCAATTTTTCCAACTCAAACATAATTTTACTAAAAATCACAACGAAAGTAGTAAACAATTACTACTTATCGACATAATTTGTACAGTTAAAAGTAGTAAAATTTACTATTTTTTATACTACTTTTATGCTGACTTTACTAAAAAGGAGAAATTTAGTAAAGTCAACGTAGAAGTAGTAAAAAAAGTAGTAAAATTTACTACTTTTTTTACTACTTCTACGTTGACTTTACTAAAAGTGTGGTTTTCTTAGTAAAGTCAACGTAGAAGTAGTAAAAAAAGTAGTAAATTTTACTACTTTTTTTAGTACTTCTACGTTGACTTTACTAAAAATGAGGTCTTAGTAAAGTCAGCGTAAAAGTAGTAAAATTGCACTGCGGTGAACAGTTCAAAAGTAGTAAAAATTTACGACATTTTATACTACATTTGCGTTGACTTTACTAAAAGAAGACCAAAAAGTAGTAAAATTTACTACGTTTTTTACTACTTTTGCATTGACTTGACTTGAGTAGTAACGGTCAACTTTTAATAAAATTTACTACTTAATTTTAGTATTAAGTAGTAAACTACGTAAGTCCCACGTGCACGTACCGTTAGCCGCTTCCAACTTTTTGTGGTAAGGAGGAAAATTTCCTCCAATGATACGAGCCAAAGTGTACTCGAACCGGGTGACCTCATTTAAAGAATATACCAGTGAAATAAATGAGTATTGGTCATTATTTCAATCGTCGGTTCACACCTCTGAAAAGCCATTTGATGTAATGGGAGCAAACTCTAAAGAAGAACCCCACACCCCCCCCCCCCCCCCCCCCACCACCACCACAAGCTGTCGTTCCTTCCAACGCCATCAATCTTTCTTTAGTCCTTCTTCACGTAACGATACTAAATTCGATGACACTGATGGTATCACGCAATTACATGTATACACATCAAAATTTTAGTCTCCCTTTGGGGGAGATGTGAAAAATTCCATGTCTCGTCACCTTTCTCCTTGCCAATGCACCCAGCCGTGACTTCTTGGCCCCGTGCGACACGGACGAACTCGCGCTCCTCGTCTCGCAACTGACCGCCGGATAAGATGTCAAACACGAAAGTTTGATCTTACTTAGCATACAACTGTGTTTTCGGAGATTCCAAACCAACTGCATGTATTTAAATGGTGGTGATTAGTAGCAGTCGATGATTGTTGATTCTACAAGTTTGTCATAATTTTTTTTTTTAAAAAAGAAAGGATTCAAAAACGAAATTATTGGGTGGGTGGGGGTGGGGGGGCGATAGACACCGTGGCGACAACCCATTTCTATGAGCTTGTCTTTCAATTTCCAAACCATAAATAATACCAATAATAATAAAAACATTACGAAAGTTGCTCATAATTAATAACAACCAAGGTATTTTGATTGAAACGAACGATTAATCTCAACAGTAAAAAATTCTCCTCCTATTTTGTCTGGTTCGTTCGTACCTGATCATGTAAATTAAACGCCAACACCTCCTTACAACCTATGAGATTGATTTATCATGATGCATTTGCATGGTGTAGTAGAAAGTTGGGAATAAGCTGGACTTTGGTTGTTCAAAGTGTGTTTTCCCTTGTCTTTCTCTCTCTTTTTGTATTATTTATTGTTTAACATGAACAGACCAAAACACAAAGGAGCTTTTTTGTCTGTTAGAAAAGATGCTCTCAGAACAAGGAAAACAGGAACACTAAGAACACTGACAGCTCACGAACAACGCAACAATAACAACATAACCCTACCACCACCAAACAAACAAGAAAATAAATATAAACAAGTTTACTTAACACAACACCATACCATCAATCCTATGTGTTCTTATCATTGTCGTTATTACCAGCAGATCACCACCACCTCCTCGTGTTGTTGTTGTTGTAAGAACAAAAAATACAGCTAAGGAAAACCAAAACCCACATCTCCCCAATCCCAAATGCACCCCCCTCCCCTGCCATAATAAGCTTCGGGAAGAAGGATCTCGGTCCCCGCTCTCGGCCGCCCATGGAGCCCTCTCCCTACGTCCGCCTCGTCGTGGACTCCCTCTCCCTCTCCCTCGCTCTCCGCCCTCCCGCGGCCAACGCTTCCTCCACGGCGGCGATCACCTCCTCGACCACCCCCTGCTTCTGCGCCCTCCGGCTATCCCCCTCCATCCTCCCCTCGCAGACCGCCCTCCTCCCCCTGTCGGCCCCAGGCTCCTCCCCCTCGCTGGACCCGCCCCACCGGGCGACCTCCGCGACCTTCCACCTCGACCCTGCGTCTCTACGGCATCACCGGCACCTGACCCTCAGGGTTTCCGTGTTCACGGGCCGGATGGGACGGACGTGCTTCTTCGGACGCAGCAACAAGCTGATCGGGAAGGTGCACGTGAGGGTAGACCTCGACTTGTCCCAGGCGAGGCCGGCTGTGTACCAGAGCGGGTGGATGAGGCTGGGGAAGGAGGAGGAGGATATCAAGAAGGAAGGGAAGGCGTCCGCGAGGCTTCACGCGGTGGTGAGGTCGGAGCCGGACCCCCGGTTCGTGTTCCAGTTCGGGGGGGAGCCAGAATGCAGCCCGGTGGTGTACCAGGTACGCGGCAGCCGGGGGTCGGTGCGGCAGCCGGTGTTCAGCTGCAAGTTCAGTGCTGACCGGAACTCCAGATCCCGGTCAGTAATGTTATAATTATACCATTTCTCTTCATACTAAAAAGTTCTTTTTACTCCTAAAAATGTTTATTTAGACTTAATGATAAGATTTGCGGGATTAGTTTGACAAATTTATGGATGTGGGTCAGGGCCATCATCAAATCATCATCATCTTCTTCTTCTTCTTCTTGTTTGCTTAGCTGTGGATGGTGGTGGGGTTTTCTAATAGAACGAACGACGCATGGGGCACATGCATTGTTTCTGTACCACCACAACACTCACAAATCGCGACAAAAGACTCCATTTTTATATATTAATTTGTTCTTTTTAAAATTCTCTGGAAAACTTAAATCGTTATTAGTCAATTATCCAGGTTGAGTGGCATGTATTGTCCTAATTTTGGAGGATCCAATGTTGACGACCTCGATCTCGATCTTTTTTGTCTTTTGTGAAGCATTAATTTTAAAGAATTTTTTTGCATTAACTTTAGGAATTTGCAATCGGAATCGATGAGCAACAGCAACAGCAAGGGGTGGATCAGGACACTGTCGGGGCAAACCAAGGAGCGCAAGGGGTGGATGATCATAATCCACGACCTGTCAGGGTCCCCGGTCGCCGCCGCGTCCATGGTCACCCCCTTCGTGCCTTCCCCGGGATCCGACCGCGTCTCGAGGTCGAACCCCGGGGCATGGCTCATCCTCCGGCCCAACGGTGGGAACTCCGTCAGCGGGTGGAAGCCCTGGGGAAGGCTCGAGGCCTGGCGGGAGAGAGGGCCCGTGGACGGGCTGGGTTATAGGATCGAGCTCGTGATGGAGAATGGTCCGTCGAGCGGGGCCGTGCCGATCGCGGAGGGGACGATGAGCGTACGCAGGGGAGGGGAGTTTAGGATCGACGGGGGAGGAGGGGGTCTTCGGTCGCACGTAAAGGGGTTCGTAATGGGGTCGACCGTGGAAGGGGAGGGGAGGACGAGCAAGCCGGTGATGCAGGTGGGGACGCAGCACGTGACGTGCATGGCGGACGCGGCCCTGTTCGTGGCGCTGGCGGCCGCGGTCGACCTCAGCATGGATGCGTGCAGGCTGTTCTCGCAGCGGCTGAGGAAGGAGCTTTGCCCGTACGAACACGAGCTATAAAAGAAAAAGAAGGGATTTTGCTGGGGAATTAATTTCTCGATCTGCCGTGATGAACTGGTTTTTGGATGAATGGCTTGTTCTGAGCAGAGACGGAAACAAACAAACTGAAAAATCATCGGTTGATGTCTGAATGAACTTGTCTTCTTCTTTTTTGTTTTTTTCATTTGGATTGATTTTTGGGTTGGAATTTTTTAGTGTTTTAATTTTTTACTAGATTCGGGAATTATAGCTCTTTTCGGAGTAATTAATTCATTATTAGTTGTAAACTTATTGTTATTTGTGCTCTTGTTTTTTTCTTAAAATATTTTGTTATTGTTAATTTTATATAAGCGTGTTTAATTTATTTACTCGTATTATTACTTTTGGTACGTTCCCATATGTATTAAATTAAACTTAATGCCGTTTTATTTCATAATGGGTCGGGCCTAACTTCAATTAAAAGCCCAATAAAATATGGGCCCAAAATAATGGGCCTTTAGTTTTTCCCGATATTGTTGTCCCGACCCGATAGCAAAGTTATTTGATTAGCTTCTTCCATCATAAATCCGAGGTTTTACTTTTACACCTCTAACACCAATAAACACGGGAGGGTTCGACTTCTCATCGAACTGTACTCCAGAAATGACAGATCACAGGACAGGTTTGTGAATTTGAAGCCCCATTGGTCAGAGTCGCATTCAACAAGGAGGCCGGGAGACGGAATGCAGGGTCAGGGCATTCCAGCTACCACGTTCTTGATCATTTGGTTCCCAGCTCTTCAATCCGATGGATACCCTTCTGCCATGTGAGATCTGGTACCGTGTAACTTGGGATCCCCGTTAGCTAGCGAGAACTGGGTGCCGGGAACCGATGAGCAAAGGTGGGGTGTTATCTCTCGCTTTAGGGTTTCTTTCTTTTTTTTTGTATCTGATGTCAAAACCCGAACAAGAGGGGTGTCTTTCGCATGTAAGCTGCCTCCTTGGCTATTTCCCGCCAGGGTACAAACTCATTATTATATTTTAGGACAAGTCGATATGCCAATTGCGAGAGAGAGAGAGACCCTCTAAATATAGTACAAAAGTAGTGCATTATTATCAAGCATAAGGTCTAGTTGACTAGAAGAGTATTGGTCCAATTTTATTACCAGGGAGTGGTACTGTGGTTGAATCGTTGCTATCCCCCTGGACGCTTCCGATGATCTAATGAAACACGTGACGAGGTCTTGGTCGGCCAATTTGGGGGTCCCCTTTGTGAGTGAGTGGGTTTTCAATTTTTTTTTTCTCAGGCACGAGAGAAAGAGTTCATCATGAAATGATTTGCATCAAATGATTGGTCGGTCCAAATATTAAGATAATTCAAACTTGTTATGAACATGACTAGGGGAAATCAATCGTGGTCCAAATAAACGCCCAAGGTGATTCATTTGGAAGATTTTATGTTCAAATATAAGCCGTCTTACAGATCGGTCTTATTTATCTCATTGCCGTGGGTTACATACTCTTATTATCAATCCTAAAAGTAATTTACTGAATATTATTTTCTAGGATTAGGGATCCCTGTACTATACTTTTTATATTACAACTCTTTATGGATATGTTACTTTATTTAATAAAGTTTGGTAGGGTGGGGGGGTGTTGGCGGCTGAATGTAGTAGAGTGTGTCGGCATTTTAGTCAAACTGGTGATGAGATAATATTTGGATCATCAGATGTAATCTATATTCTTTTAAAAGCTGATGAGGAGGAGGAGGAGGAGGAGGAGCACTGGGAAGTCAAGCTGTGTTTAGAGGAATCATTTGTCAGATCACAATATAATCCCTCCATATATCTGGACGTGGATAATGTAACATGGGCGGGAGCTCACTCCCTATTTCGGGGACATTAGCCAGGGGAAAAGTCAAAAAGTACATGGTGAACTATAAAAAAAATTTCTAACGCCACTTAAGGTTTAACTGTTTTTTGTAAGATCAATCATGGGACATCAACCGACACCATGTTACAGATAAACCCTTATGGCAGAAGCAGCTTGTTCGATGTCACGGGAGATAACCCCAAACTCGAATTCAATTTCTCTTATTCGTGTCTGTCTGTCTGTACATTTCCTTTAAAAGAGAAGAAGAGCCAGAAGAGGACAAGGAAAGGAAAGGTGGTAGTCATTGTTATGATAACTTTTTTTGAGGATAAGAATAGCACTAATTACTTTAATGATCAATAAATTAGTCGAAATTCAACCGAAACGGGTTACAAAAGGGTCCCACCAATCCAATCACATCACCCACTAAGGAATTGGATACCACACAGAATATTAGGATATACTAAATCCGAAATACCCTTTAGATGAGTTCCCCATGATTTGCCGGATTAAAGTTTCTTGCCAAGTTCTCTAGGAAAAAACGAGTGGCATCGAGCAAATGTGATTTGAGTTTTAGGTGAGGTTTGATTTTGGAATCTCTTGAATTGCTATGTTTTCTCATGTTGTGAGGAAATCATATGAATAATAATAGTTGGATCATTTCTTTCTTTCTTACAACCTCAACTCAATCTCGTGTAATAAACTGATGACACAAAATTGGGTTTAACCTTCTTCCCCGATGCTCTTTGTTTATTCCCCCGCATCAAAGAATCTTCTCCTCCCTTCCCCCTCCCTTTCATCTTATTCTCCTGCCTTCATCTCGCCCTTTCCCTTCATTTCGTCCCCCGCTCATCTAACTCCACCCAACCCCCCCTTTCACCTAATCACCCTTCCACGCTCTGGAAACCATCCTCCCCCAATTCCCCGTAAATCACAATTTCCATCCAAGTCGACTTCTTTTCTCCGTTCTCGTGATCCCAGTTGGAAATATTCACGTGGGTCGTCGTTTGATTTTTCTGGGTTTCGAGGATTAGGGGCTGCCAGATCGGGGCTGGGGGGAGGGAGCCTTTAGGGTTTTCTAGGGAAGGAAGGGGAGATGGATATTGTGGGCGCGAGGGATTTGGGGCTGCATTTAATTGTCGTTTTGAATTGTAGGGTCTGTGATTGTTTGACGCCTAGCCTAGTCTAGTCTGATCTGTGTTGGAATCGATTTTGTGGTGATTTGGGAAGATAGCGTCTTTTTTCTTTTCCTGTTGGTTTTTTTTCTGGGAAAAGAAAATTTTGTTGGTGAAATTTTAGTGGTAGGATGAAAATCGAGGAACTGGACGAGGTTGGTGGGGAGAAGATTGAGGGAAGTCCCGGGAAGTTGATCGTGAGTACGGACACGAAGCGTGCGTTGGTTGGAGCTGGCGCTAGGATTCTGTTTTACCCTACTCTGTTGTATAATGTGTTTAGGAACAAGATCCAGGCCGAGTTCAGATGGTGGGATGAGATTGATCAGGTATCATTTCGTTGTGAAGTTGTTGGTTTCTGCCGAGAATATGCTGATTATGGTATGGGTACGTTGGCTTGAAATTGCATGCTGATTCTGTTTGATGCATCATACCCACATGGCCAACGAGCGAATCCTCTCTGAATAACTTTTTAATTGAGATCAAATTGCATTTTTTGTTTTGTCTGATCTTGTTTTCTATGTATGGGCTTACAAAGTTTGCAGTGTAATTGGCAGATGAAGACATTGTTCGTCTTTCATTTGAAGTCTTGGTTGTAGTCATTATCTTTTTCAATTGTTGATTTACGTCAGTGCTTCTAGAGATCATGATAAAATAATAGACTTTGGATATGCTAACATATTCTGAATCTTTCTTGTTTTTGTCTGTTTTGTAGTTTCTCCTGCTTGGTGCAGTCCCATTCCCTACTGATGTACCAAGGCTAAAGCAGCTCGGTGTCGGGGGTGTCGTCACCCTGAACGAGCCCTACGAGACTCTAGTGCCAACATCCTTGTATTACGTGAGCGGTCCTTTCTTGCAGTGATTCTCTTTTTCCAATGTAAGAGATGTTGGTTCATTCTTATCTCTTCCATAATGGCACCTTTTCGTTTCGCTTCTGTGATCCTTAGGCACATGGGATCGACCACCTCGTGATACCTACCAGGGATTATCTCTTTGCTCCATCTTTTGCTGATATTAGCCGTGCGGTGGACTTTATCCATGGTACGTCGAATAGCTCGCTGCTAATCCTCTGGGGTCCTGTTCTCCGTGATGTTCAACTCCGAGTCACTGGAATCCTTGCATGTTCCTCTTGCAGAGAATTCATCCTTAGGTCGAACTACTTATGTCCATTGCAAAGCTGGCAGGGGAAGGAGCACAACGGTCGTGCTCTGTTACATGGTGGGCCTTCTTACTATGCATCTGGTTATAGTCTCCATTTATTTTGAGATCTTGACTTTTTAGTTTTTGAATGAGATGAAGAAATGAGCTGCACGTTGCAGGTAAAGTATAAGCATATGACACCTATAGGTGCTCTGGAATTTGTACGGTCAAGAAGGCCGAGGGTTCTGCTTGCACCATCACAGTGGCAGGTAAAAGATAATTGCTACGAAAAATTTTGTTTATCAAGTTAATCTTTGGTGAGTAACTTCCTAACTTTTAACTTGTGAATGATGTTATTGAGCAGGCAGTTCAAGAATACAGCAAGCAGCATCTAGCTTCCACCTCGTGCCCTCCACCCGGGGATGCAGTGTTAATCACTACGGCAGATCTCGAGGGATACCAATGTTCTTCAGAGGATACCACTGGGAAGGAACTGGCTATTTTCCCTAAGACGACAAGGTCGAGACCCATGATTGCAAAGATATCATGCATATTCTCATCTCTGATAGTTTCTGGAGGTGTCAGCACCATCAAAAGGAGGTTACCGGTGCCGGAGGCACGTGCCTGCTGATTTGAGTCCCGTTTTTTCCAACTGCTCGTTGTCTTTACAGGGAAAAGAATAGTCATTTGTGGGGAATAAGACTGAGCTTTTCTTAAGGTAGATTATATATCCCTGCGTTTTCGGCATCCTTGTGTTTATTAAGAGATGCAGAGAGAGAGAGACCACGAGTGCGAGTAAGAATGCAATGTCAAAGGAATCATTGTTGTGTTTGTGTGTTGTGGTTTTGAAGTTAGTTTGTCTTTATTTGTACATGTATGCAATTTGCAAAGAATGCAAATATACCCTTGGTTATGAGCGACACATCCCGCGTTCCCCTGGAGGGAAGGGGGAGGCTCCTTTATATAGGAGTTGGAAGAACTCAATGTGCCTTTCCCAACCAATTTGGGACAAGAGCACTTGGCCTCATGGTTTCAAGCCTAATAATTCCCTACATTCTTCAAAAGGTTTGAAAATTCTTCGGGTTATAGAATGTAAAATATCGAATCCAGTGTTTATTGGACTATGAACTAGATCTAGACCAATAAGATTTAACTCGCAGAGAGACTGGTGAAGTAAACTTCTATGAATCATAATCTCGTTTATAAGTAAGTGATCTAAAGGTCACTTTACATTTTCTAATTAGTCATTATTTAACGCGGTTTTGCACAAATAAGCCGTGCGCACGTCCGATATTCATGAATGCTCTAGTAATTCAGCCACGAATTACATAGGAGCGGCCCCACTCCGACATTCAGATAGGTGATTTTCATCAAGTATATCCTACATTGAGATATACCACTAATAATGGATATGAAAATAATTAAGAGCTTCACGCTCAACTTCTCGATAAAAAGCATTGCAGCATCTCACACACCATAGGAATGGACTATCACTATATGATGCTACTAGAATCATCAAATGGCTTGTTCTTACCCACATGAACCTACTTCATGGGATCTCCAATTACATAGGTTGGGTTACCATCACCGATGATTTCAAATTGGCATAAGTCTGATTCCCCTCGATGTTTCGTATTCCTGCTTTCTTCCTAATAGTTTAATCAGGGGATCGGTCAAACTCACTTCTGACTTCACATAATCGATCGATATCACATTTTCTTTAAGCAATTGTTTCACAATATTGTGTTTCAACCTAATGTGTCTGCTCTTGCCATTAAAGCTTTTGTTCTTCGCCACTGCGATTGCAGCGCGGCTATCACAATGCATAGACACAGAAGGTGTTGGTTTTATTCCAATTGGAATATCTACTAAAAAGTTTCTCAACCACTCAGCCTCAGTACCACCAACTCTAGAGCTATAAACTTTGATTCCATGGTAGACTTGGCTATTATAGTTTGTTTGGTTGATTTTCAAGCTACCACACCACCACCAAGAGTGAATACAAATCCACTTATGGTTAGTCTCATCTGAATCAGAGATCCAGTTTGCATCACTGTATCCTTCTATCACAGCGGGCGAACTACAATACATGATGACATCATTTGTGGTTCCATTCAGATATTTCATTACTCGAACCAACGCAGTCCAATCTTCAGAACTTGGTTTTTGAGTAGCCTACACATAGCATAAGCAATGTCCGATCGAGTAAAGTTCATTAAATGCATTAGACTCTCAAACTGGATCATTTAAAGTTTCACAAACTGGATCTACACGATTCTTCTTTAGATGAATCGTATCATCATAAGGAGTACTCACAGGTATCACATCAAAATTTCCAAACTTACGAAGAGGGTTCTCACCGTAATGATTTCTGACAACATAATTCCTTTGTCATTCCTTATGATACGAACTCCAATATCACATTTGCTTTACCCAAATCCTTCATATCAAAATTGGAGCATAAAAGCCTTTTGGTTTTCTCAACAATCTCAAGACTGGATCCAAATAGTAGCACATAATCAACATACAAGCTAATAATAATGGAATCACAACCATCAAGTCTTAGTATAAACACACTTGTCCACTTCCAATGAAGAAAAACCATCACTCATCACAATTTTAACAAATTTCTCATGCCATTTTTTTCGTGTTTGCTTCAATCCATATAAGGATTTTTGTAGTTTACACATTTTATGTTCCAAACCAGATATTTAACAACCCTCTAGTTCAAAGTTGTTCAAAGTTGTGTTGTTGATGTTCTTTATGAGACCCATTGAATGCATCTTTTGTAGATAGCCAGAATTCCCATGGCCTAGTCTAGCGTGCCACAAATCAACAGAGTTAATCAAGTAAGCAGAAGAAGCATTTGCATTCTTTTTAAGAACATCAGCAACATTGAGGATAAATAATCCTTGACTATAATAGCCCTTGCCCACAATCACATTATTTTTAGTCATTATGATCTTATCAAAGTCGAATGATACGTAAATCCCAACCCTTCCCAGCAGTGACACTAATACCAGGTTTGCTCTCATATCAGGGACAAGCAAAACCTCACTCAAAGATAGAGTTTGTCATATGTGAACATTAAAAGGACTTTTCCTTTTCCCAAAACCTTAGTAGTTCTGGAGTCACTAAGATAAACTAACTCTTCACCATTCCTGCTTGCACAAATGTGCCTTGTAGCACCAGAGTCTATTATCCATTCATTCACATTGGCAACGGGGTAAGCTTGAGAAATGACGGTAGCAATAATATCATCTGCCTCAGCCAGATTAGCCCTTGGCTTAGTAGGATTGTCACTTCTCATTCTCTTCCTACATTGAGCAGCATGATGCCCATGTTTTCCACAAACAAAGCATGCTCCCTTTTTCTTAAAGTTGGAATTAATGGCTTTGGGCTTGTAGTCAGGCTTTGCATACCTTTTTGAAGAATTACCTTGAGTTTCCTGAACAAGATTTGCTTTTGATGAGAGATGTCTAACTCTTCCAGCTTGTATTTCCTTTCGATTAGTGTCTTCTATGATAACATGAATAATGATATCATCAAGAGACATCTGTTTGTGCTTGTGCTTCAACTGTGGCTTGTAGTCATTCCATGGCGTAGGCAGTTTTTCAATCAATAGACCTGCAACAAAAATTTCAGGAAGGATGATATTTTCGGCTTTGAGTTCCTCCACTAGTTTGTGATATTCGTTTATTTGAGATCGAATATCTTTGTCATCTTTCATCTCCCATCGATAGTATCTTCCTATTATAAACTTTTGTCGACTTACGTCCTCAGCAGTGTATTTGAGAATCATATACTCCCATATCTCTTTAGCTTCCTTATAAGTCACATAGATATCAAATAGCTCGTTTGAAAGAGAGCTGGTTATAGTATGACGACACACTTTGTTAGCTTGAGTTCATGTAGCCAATTGTTTTGAATCCGTTGTACTGTCTGGTTTTGGATCGGACAACGCAAAATCCACTCCATGGATATCCAAGATAGACGATATTTGTTCCTGCCATCTCTTAAAGTTATTGCCATTGAACACCACAATTTTGGAGATGTCAGGAAAAGGCTTCGCATAATGGGTAGATGGAATGAGGGAAGCAATGGGTTGAGCAGAGTTCGATGTATTTATTCTGGCTTCAGTCGCATTTTGTGACTCAACGAATATTGGCAGATGATCTTCAAAGGCGAAAGAGAAACTGAGATCTAAGAAGCCAATGAAACGAGCCTCTAAAGACAAAGAGTCGATTCTTCTCAACGAAACCTGAACACAGAAGAAAACATTATAATGAAACACTACTTGTGTAGTATTCTAGGAACACTGAGCTAAAGGAATATTTTCGCCCCCTAGGTGCAAAGGTTTGCATGTGGCAATTCCCCCAAACTTCGCAAGTTCATCCGACTTGTGTGCACTCATGAGTCCGGAACAAAAAATAAGAACTAGAATCTCTTTATAATCCAAAAAAGATTTCAGAAAAAGAGGGAAAAGAAGGAAGAATTAAGCAAGAGAAAGGGAAGGGGGAGGCTCCTTTATATAGGAGTTGGAAGACTCCAAGGTGCCTTTCCCGATCCACGTGGGCTTCAAGCCCTTTTGAAAAAACAATATTAAAAACCCAACAGAAAGTGTCTCGTCTTTTGAACTGAATACGATCCCGATCTTCTTCGCCATGTCCCGGAAACAATTGGAGCTGGACACAATGATCCACGTGAAGAAAGCACCCCTCATAGTGGAGGGGATGGTGGTGAATGGATGCATAAAGAAGACAGACGAGAACAGCATCCTTTTCCCATTATATCTCATGGACACCAGCCTCATCATCATTTCCGTATGTTTTGGGCCTCAGGGCCCATAAATGAATTCGGCCCGTTTTTCCTACAATCGGCCCATAAGGGGCCCAAATGGATTTATGTGGAGTTAGTTCCACCCTTTTTTCTTCACTAAAAGATACACTCAACTTCACCACCCCAGTGGAACTAAATTATTAGAATCCACTAGTTGCGGGGGGTGAATTCTTTAAATCAAAAGAGAGAAGGGAACAAGATAATATTAATGGGACCACTCTCACAAAATGGCATGATGAATGGAACCATCTAAAAGGGATTGGATGAACACACACTCCCCCCTTTTTCTTTTATAGCTTTTGTCCCAGTTCTTTGAGAACATCTGGGTCCATCCCATCTCCCTTTGATCTCAATCTCATCCACATGAGCACTTGTCTTCTTTATCCCTTTATTGGGCCTTAAAAAAATGGGTAGAAAGTGTCGGGGAGAAGCGGCTGCTGCCGGTCCGGCATCTTCGCTACGGGCAACTACTTACGCCGGTAGATATTTCCTGCCGTATCATACTATTATCGTGCAAGGAGGGGGGGGGGGGGAGGTGGGTGAATTTTGGAGAAGATCGGTTCCATCAACTCATCTTTCTCTTTTGGTGTTGAACCTTGGTCAATCATGGGATCAGTGAGGAGGAGGAGGAGGAAGAAGAATCTCATTGGGGAGAGTTTCATGTCCAATGAAACGAGAATATTAAGTCATTAGCTTGGGATGGTAACTCAATGTTAAATGTTTCTTAGCTCTTTTCCCCAAAACCCCTCTATTTAAAAAAAGGAAAGTTCAGCTTGGGATGTAAGCAAATTGGTGGTGACATCTTGGTCTAATCCAATTGTCAATCCCATGCCCCCCACTTTTTAACCCCCTCAAGCACTACATAACACATCTACCAACTCCCCCTCCAAGAAATCATAGAAACATCTGCATACAATTTCGAGATTAACTCATCTCACCTAAACCCATGTCTTTTATAGAATTAAAAAAAAAAATAGATATGTGGAAACTAGGGCTTCTAAAATCCACTAGTCTCCGTGAATTTCTAGGGAGTCGCCATGATCGATTATACATAGTTTAGTTTCCTTTCTGTAGTGGAGAAATGAATTGTGAATAAAGAAAGGGGGTGGAAAGGAAAGGGGAGTAGTCAAGCAAAGGGGGGTAACGCATGCCAACGTGACTTTTAGTAGGTTTTGAGGGCATCAAAAGGAGAAGAATGAAAATGAAATAAAGTTAGGGGGAAATACAAAAAATAATGTTGGTAAGTCATTGTCAACGAGATAACCCCCAACCATCAGTTTTAGATCTTCCCCACCCCTATCCTCCCTAAGAACATTAACACAAACAAAGCAACCAGCCCCCCTACCAACATCACCAGTCGAGACCACACAAAAAATCGCCATTTCCTCAAACATTATGAAACCCAATTCGATTTTGGATGTTGGGTTTTTATTATTATTTTATATGAAAAAAGAACTCTTCCCTTACATGAATTCCCTTTAATAGTATTTTCATTATATGTGATGGGTTATTACGACGGGGCAATTTGACTGATTTTTTTTTTTTGGGGGGGGGGGGGGGGGGACCTAAGAACTAGAAACATGCCAACTCCCACAGTTTGAGCAAAGAAAACCTCACACATGACATGAATTCATTCATTCATGCATTGCATCCACCCCCCACAAAATGGTTCAAAGAAGAAACATAAGAGGTTTTCCTTTTTCTCTCATTTCATCAACTTCAGACTGCAGTGATGAATTTATTGTTTCAATTATTTTGTTTCCTCTTTTACTAGACAAGAAGACTATTATAACTTTTCCTTTTATCATCATCATTGTTATTCATCTTTCACATCTGTGTTGCTTTTCAACTCCTAACCTAACCTTCACGTCAGGGGTTGTCACAAGTCTTCCTCCTCTTTGGAAAGAAAAAAAAAGAAACGAGAAAAATACTGGGTTCTACAAAACAAATCACCATCATCGTCATCACGGGGTCTCTTGCTTTCAAAATTTTCTTTCCAAGAAGAAAAAATAAAATAAAATAAATTCTGATACAAAATCATCTTCAATCCCATTTTGGTTTGGAGGGGGCCAACTTTTAAAATTGGTACAGAGATACTGGGTTTTGGTGTTCATCCGCCAGAACAGAACAGATCATCTCAGTGATTGTTAGGGTTTTGAGCTCTTGTTTTTTTTTTTTCTTCTCCCGCAGGACAATTTAATTCGCAAAGCTTCTCCCCCCTCCCCCCCCCCGGAAACAAACGAGACAAGAAACACGAAATTGTCTTACAACTTATGTCATACCCGTATGCGCAGCCTAGCCTGGGGGAGTGTTCGCAAGAGAGAAGGGGAGGATGAGGAGGACAGTGTTGCCAAGTGTAGTGTAGGGAGGAGGGGTCCCATCCTATAGACAAGGACTATACGAAATATAGAGATATAATATTCAAAGACAGGACACGTACTCCCCCCTCATCCTCCTCTATGCCCAAGAAGAAGGAACCGGTCGTCCCCACGTGTAACTATAAAAACCTATGGAATTTTCCCTATTTGCAAAGGAATATTTTACTGTGAATAATGTCATTAATACCAAGGAAGAATAAGTGACATATATATTTGTTGTCCACCGCCAGGGTAAAGAGTCGTGGTTTCGGGAGTTTTGTTACAAAAATATATTTTGAAAGAACGCGTACTATAATTTTTTTAAATTCATTGAATAATATATCAAATTTCATATCTTATTTTATAAAATATTTTTCCGAAACGATGATGTACTGTAACAAAGCTAATGGTTTTTGGAGGGAGTGTCACTCTGTCCGAGGTTTATAAGTTGAATATGTTTCCTTTTCGTTGGTAACCCAAAAAGCAAATAATAATAATAATAATAATAATAATCCACCACCACCACCACCACCACAACATAGTCTAAAATCTGGAAGAGAAAAAATGTGTGGTAAAGGAAAGGGGGGACATTCTGAATCAAAATGCTATTTGAGAAAGCAATTTCTGTAACAGAGGATCTTACCCTAATACATAATATATAAACAGTTTCCTTGAATTGGACCCATTTTCAGGCACCCTACCCTAACCTCGACCTGACCAACCACCGAATTTATATGATATGGACCACCCCCCCAAAACATTTTTCATGAATTATTTTTTAATACTAATATGATAAAATATTAATATTTAACTTAATTAATTTGTCAACTTTACGTTTTGACATATCGTTTTAAAAGTTTTTTATTTGACTTTATTTCAATTTTACTTTTCTATTTGGCCCGACATTTAAGATTTCGCCGTTAACGTTAATACGTGTAATTTATTTCTCTTACATGACGATGATAATGAAATAAATCAAGGGCAAAATATCAATATTTGGCCAAATGAATTTGCAACTTTATGTTTTAGCCTAACGTATTAAAAGTTTTCAATTTGGCTTTAAATTAATTTTAATTCGAGGAGGAAATCGAGGAAAAGGAACTAAAAACCCAGGAAAGCAGGGATCTACCTTAGTGACAACTGGGTTATCATCCCCCGTCTTATTTTCGGCTTTTATTTTCTCTTTACCTTTGTCGATGTTGGCTGAGATCTGCGCTAGGTTCATTTTCGAATCGTATAATGACATAAGGGATTTACGTTTCGGTAGTGTGCAGTCTGCTTTTGCTTTAGTCCTTGCATTTTCTTCTCTCCTCAATGAACATGTCTTGAGGCCTCGCTCCCTTCCCTTGTTCCGTGAGGGAAGTGGAGTCGTTAGTAGAATAAGAGCCCGTGGGTCAATCATTCAGTACTGGATGGATACCCTTTGCCCCTAGTCGGCGTAGGAATCAATCAAGGGATCCCACCTTGACGCTTAGGTTTCAATGCCGCTGGTCAAGGTAAGTTGTCGAAGACCGAGCTTCCACATACATGAAGTTGAGGTTCGAAAAATCGATCTGACCTTTTTATAGGTTGTAGAGAAGAAGATTTCCCCCTGTCGTAACGACGAAGGGCGAGATAGGCTCATTTAGCGTGATTGGTCACAGGCAACAGGCTCCTTGCTTCCCCGCCGACGTCCCATCCTGGGTTTTTTGTTCCTGTTCATCGAATTTTACCTCGAATTAAAATTGATTTAAGGCCAAATTGAAAACTTTTAAAACATTAGGCCAAAACGTAAAGTTGGCAAATTCATTACTACTTGGCCCTTGATTCCCGGATGCATTCTCCATTTGCATTTTGGTTTGGCCCAAATAAAATAATTCTTTATTATAAAGACAAGTGTCGGTCAAAGCCATTTTCTCCGGCGCTTTTCCTCCTCTCCATTATTGTTTTTTGGTACGATGATTTCTTGTATCGTTTATTTGTAACCTCACCGCGCAATAATAAAGTCAGTCCACTGAGCGAATTGCTCGAATCAACAGGGTTTTAAGTGAGAAGACGAGGAGAACGTCCATCTCTACATGTCACAACTCCGATCTAGTAGAGAAAATTCATCTCCAAACGCCATAATCTCGGTCTATTCTAGATATTCCATCGTAGTCGACAAGGGATGGAGTCTTTTTCATCGCCATCGAGTAGTCCAAAGGGGATCCTGTGCGAGAAACCTCTTTCAGTCTATTGAGGTAAACATACGTAACTCGAATAGGATTTCAAAATAACGTATCTCTATTCGTTGATTATACGAGTTATTCTAAACATTATCGCTCTACCTTTATCTCGATTCGTGTTTTCACTCATCCATTCTTTTCTTCGTTCGTTTGCGAGCCATACACACCTCCTGATCATACCTGTAGTTTACTCCGCGCTATCCCCATATCACACGAACAACATCAGAATATTAACTATAACACAACCAAACCCGTAAATACACGATAACCAATCAGACCGCGTTCATTTAGATGTGAATTATTATTATTATTGAAATTACAACACGACAAAACATTGGAACCGCAGAGCCCCCAAAAAAAAAAAAATTAAACTTTTCACCCGGGAAGATAAAAATATTACCACCCATTAATTTGCAACAAATCCCCTTACGTAGTTTGATTGGAAAAATTTCATTTATGTATAAAATACTAGGCCGCTTTATCAAAAATATCCCCATATTTACAAAGTTTTTCAAATCTACCCTAAGATTTAGAAAATATCTCTCCGTATCCAGAACTTAGACCCAGTTTCAAAAATATCCATTAAAGTCTCAAGGTCAGATTTTCTGAATGGCTGGAGAAGGAAAATCCTCAGGAAATCCTTCCGGGACTCCATCGAGGTTGGAGTTCGTTCCAGAGGCTAGATTGTCTCCTTTTGGAGTTAGCAAGAGTATAAATGATATTTTAACTCAGCTAACCATTCAGGGGAGCAATGAAAGTCTAGAAAGCCAAAACCAAATGGCAAAGGAAGTAGGCTCCATTGTAAACACAATGTTAGACGCTCTGGAAAGAGAAAGAGGTTTAAAAGGGCCTGAAGTCGAGGCGACCTCTGGACTGGAAAGTACTACAGGAAAATCAGTCGAAAGATTGAATCTGGGAGGAAGAAATTCCAAACAGAATCAAGGCAAAAGTGTGGATGAGATGTATAGAGAGTCAGTAGCTCCTTTCATCTTAGACTCACAAAAGCGAAGTGCAAACTTGAACTCCCAAAGTGGGGAGTTGGCAAAGGACCTAAGGAAAGCCTTAGGTCTGGCAGAAGATACTCCACTTCACTTAGACAACAGAACGTTTAACGAACTGGTAACTGCGAAAAGGGAAATTTACAGGCCCGATTATCCTCATCGGACTAAACAAGAGTTTGTCCCAAGGGATAATATTTTAAAGCCAATAATAACCCCTGGTGCTTTTCTAGATATTGATTGTGAAAAGCACGTATCTGAAAAGATAGATGAGTGGTTATCACTTATTCGGATGACAGCGTCTGCAGGAGGAGTTCCTCCTGGGGCAGTCTACGAATTATGTGTAGCAGCCCTCATGGGTACAGCGCAAAAATACTGGAAAACCTTAGTGGCGCACACAGACATTAAGGAAAAGATAGATCAAGCGCTGACGGTTGACGGAGTATTGGCAATAATCGTTGATGCCCTGAAACGAGAGTTCTGTGGTTTTTTATTATCCACTGAGACTGTGGAAAAAGAGCAGTCCTTGACCGCTCTAGTTAAACTACAGATCTGTGATATGTGCTGGTTTGATAGCTATGTGTGTGAATTCCAGAAGTATTATTACAATCTGGATGTAGTATCACAACAGTTCATATTAGGAACCTTTTTTGCAAAACTTCCCGAACCTTGGCCGGAAGTTGCGCAAAAGGCCTATGAATTACTTCTGAGTGAGGAAAAGATTGTCTCTGGACTCGGAGGTAAAATTCAGGCGGTGAAGTACGCAATGCGTAAAGCATGTACTGAGCTCCAGGTGAAAGAGGCAGCTAAGAAGCTACCTTACCTGAATAAGAGCTGTTGTTCTCAGATAGAGTATGTTCCTGGAAGATACGGATGCGATACTCGCAGTAATCTAAGAGACTCTTTGAAGAGAAGGAACTTTCCTCGTAAGAGGAAGTTTGTTGGGTACAACAAAAAGAAAGTTTGGCCCAAGAAGGACGTCCAGCGTAAGCAAAGGGGAGGTCCTGTTTACAAACAAAGAAGGTTTGTGAGGAGAAGGGATAACCTGAAGGATAAAGATAGGATCGATGCTTTCAAGAGAAAGCATGGAAGAGAGCCTAAATGTCCTAAAGGGAAACCTTTGAGCAGTTGTAATTGCTGCTGGTTTTGTGGCTCAAAAGACCACAAAGCAGATAGTTGTCTGAAGAAGAACCAAAGGAGAGAAAGACTCCGTATGGTCTTCCTGGATGACAGGAGTCATGAGGAAGAAGTCCTTGCTTATGAACCGATCGATGAGCAGGAGATTTCCGACTTAGACTCGGAAGTAGAATCGATTTATGAGATTGTGTCTAATTATGATACAGACTCAGATGATGATTCAGATCTCTGGACCGAACATCTGTTCATGATGAGAGCAGAGAGGGAAGGAGATGGTGATGAGTTGGTTCCTTTGGAAACAACGAATCAGGTACTGGAGGAAAGCCACCAGTACGAAGATCCATCCCAGTCAATCCTGGAATGGAGGTTGCCAAATGTCAATGCGAGAGAAATTTATGAAGTATCGAGATTTAGGTTTCGATCCACCATAGATATCTCGCAGACAGAAGCGACGGCTCAAGTCACAAGCACTGAGCTTGAGACTTTGGATATCCCACTCTTAAATGTACAACGCATAAGAGATACCATGCGTAACGCGAGAGGTGTATATAATTATATACACATTGGGTTGATCCAGATAGGATTAGTCCCGCTGTTTCATTTACCAGCGGATAGTCCTGTGGTAGCAGCAGTGATCGATAAACGTTGGCGAGAGTTTAGAGATCAGCTGATATCAGGTGTACAGGCCAACCTTGCACATGGCCCTGTATGGTTCCAAGTCCATCCAAACTTTATGATGGCTTTGAACGATCGCTGTTTGGGGACTTCATTGACCTTAAGAATCAAGTCGATGAATATGGATCGTATGAATCCCCAGGCCAAGTATTTGGCGTATCACACTAGGGTAATTTACCGATTAGTAAACACCACTAGTCCTGGTGTGAGGAACATCTCTAGACTTACAGAGTTGTTCGAGGAAGGTCATAACAACTACCAACAGTTCCATAGGCGTGAGGTGAATCCATTAGAATTAACATGGCCAAGGAGTTGGGTTATGACTGAACCTGGTAGTAGCTCTAGGCCCATTAGTGCGGCAAACATCCGACAGAGGGGTAATGAAATTACTCTTATGTTAGGAGATCCGTCAAGGGTCAGTGAAAGAGCTGATAGGCATTTGCCTATGCTTAGCGAAAGGGCTGACGGGCATCTGCCTGTGAGGATGCCAATCCTGAGATAGCCATTCCATAGAACGCCCTCTGAAGTCTCTTCAAGAGCTAGTGATGTGGGAGAAGACGTAATAGTCTCTCGACCAGAGGTTGCAAGCGTACCTCCACTAATAGAATAGATGTCTCGAAGGTCTGTTGATTCGAGAACCGCGTCACAACATACGGGTAGAATCGTGGGGTATAGACAGGTATCATTACCAGTCTATGAAGACCCTGTAGATCAACCGAGAGAGGAATCCATAAGGATGTTAAGAGTTACCAATATGGAAAACTCTTTATCTGAGATTCCTGAAGTTTGTAAGGTTATCGAGCAGATAGCCAAACAAAGGTCTATTGCAATAGACGATATCTGGAGGATGATAGAACCATCCCAAAGTGTACTTGAGAATATTGGGTTTAGTGTTAGGAAGGAAGATATGAGCACATATGTGGCTCTAACTTTCAAATTTCCTAGATACTATGAGTATTCTCTGGATACTTTGATAGACACTGGGTGTAGTATAACTTGTGCTAGACACAATGCTCTGCCAGATGAGTGGTGGGAACCACTGCAGAAACCCATCCACATGGTTAACGTCGATGGTATGGCCACAATGGTTGGTCATAAGGCAAGCAACGTGCCTGTCTTTATTGGTGGACAAAAGTTCATCATTAAAGAGATTCTTGCACATCCTTTACTAGAGCCGACATCATTATTGGTAACGCCTTTTTGAAGGGTCAAAAGGAAAACCTTCCTTTTGTGCAGAATGAAAATGATGTTTCCATCGGTGGGGTAAAGATAAGTATTCTACAAGAGCCTAGACTTCGGTTAAAATTTGGCTTTTATCCGGTAAAACGGACAGAATACTGTGGTGATATCCCATGTGAAAGAGCTTTCAGAGTGCGAGCTCAACGTGGTGATATACGGTTGGATGAGAACGATTCATGGGAACAAACCCTGTTTTCTCCAACGAATACCAGTAGTCCTAATTGGTATGACGACTTGTTTCCTAAACAAGAAGTGTGTATGGCTGTTAAGTTAATGGGAACGAAATGGGATAAGTTCCTAATAAAACTGGCCGATAATTTTAGTGAGTATCCACTAAAGTTATGGACTCGAAATGGCCTAAAGGCTAGATTAGAGTTGAAAGATCCCGGAACCATTATAAGAGCCAGAAACATTACGTATACGGCTGAGATGGTTGAGGAATTTGACAAACAAATTCCTGAGTTGCTCGGGAAAGGATTGATTATGGACAGTTACAGTCCACATTCTAGTCCTGCCTTTATGGTTATTAATCATGCCGAGCAGGTGCGAGGTAAAGCACGAATGGTTATAGATTATCGTCAGCTTAATAAAGCTACAAAAGACGATGGCTATAATTGATAGAGTAAGTCTGAGCCAACCAAAGTTCTTCTCTAAATTTGACTTGAAAAGTGGATACTGGCAAGTCAAGATGGAGGAAGAATCGGTTCCTCTAACTGCCTTCAATGCACCGCAAGGAATGTTTGAATGGTTGGTAATGCCATTCGGCCTGAAGAATGCTCCAGGCGTTTTTCAGCGCAAGATGGATAATGCTTTTAAGCAAGTCCAAAAATTTTGTGCGGTCTATATTGACGATGTGCTAATCTACAGACAGACTGAAGATGAACACATGAGACACCTTGATGAGGTGACTGATGTTTTTCGGCGAGAGGGCATGATTATATCAGAGAAAAAGATAGAATGGTTTAGGGAATCAGTTAATTTTCTAGGCATGGAGATTGAGCAGGGAAAAATTAAACTGCAAAATCATATTGCTGAGAAAATAATTAATTTTCCTGACAAACTTGAGGATAGAAAGCAAGTCCAGAGATTCTGTGGATGCGCTAACTATGCAAGAAAGTTTGTGAAAGATCTTTCCAGAGATTTAAGTAGGATTGCGAAGAAAACCTCTTCTACAAATCCTTGGAAATGGGAAGATGAAGATACTCAATCCATTAGAAGGATTAAAGCAAAGGTGAAAAATTTGCCAAAACTTGCTCTACCTTCTGATAAGGACGAGTTAGTCTTGGAAGTTGATGCTTCTGAAGAATATTGGGGAGCAGTCCTCAAAATTAGAGGACGAAAACCAGAACCGGTGTGTAAATACTGGTCGGGAAGCTTCAAGGGGTACGAACTAAGATACCCGATACATGAAAAGGAGGTATTGGCTTTAAAAAACGGAATAAAGGCCTTTTACATCTTTTTGGCACCGAAAGAATTTTTAGTGCGCTCTGACTCGACCTATGTAAAAAGGTTTATGAGTCTGAACCTTAAGGAAGCTAGGCAAACTAGACTCTTAAGGTTGCAGGAACAATTAAGCTATTATAAATATGAGGTCGAATACATTAAGTCCGACCACAACATAATAGCTGACTCTCTCTCTAGAGAACTTGCAAACACCTCTCTTTCTAAAAACTCTGCAGATGGATCCTGCTGCAAAGGGAAAGATATGCTGGGGATGCAAGAAGGAGGGACACTCCCGAAAGGTATGTCCTAACAAGGGAGATGGTGAGCATAGTGATGCTGGTTCCGTTTCAGGAACGAAGGCGGCAGTGCTCTGCTGGCAGTGCAAGCAACTAGGACATCGTTCTTACGAATGTCCCAAGAAGCTGAAAACTGCGGATTCCCAGAAGGGGAAGGCTGAACTTAAGGAGAAAGCAAAAGCTGACTCCGAGAGTAAGGCGAAACCAGATCTCCAGAAGGAGATGGCTAATCCCAAGGAGGCTGAGGCCAGATCTAAGGGAAAGGCGAAAGAATCCCAGAAGGGGATGGCTAGATCTAAGGGAAAGGTAATAACCAATCCCAAGGAGAAAGCGAGAGTTTCCCAGGGAGGGAAGACAGATCTGAAGGAGAAGGAAAACACAAACTCCGAAAGAGATGTGAAGAAAGATCTTCAAAAGAAGATGACAGATCCGAAGGAGGAAAGCTCCAGAAGAGATGTGAAAATGACAGATCTGAAAGATAAGGCAAAAGCCGAATCAGAAGAGAAGGCCAGAAAGAAGAGGAAAGCCAAGAGGCTTGGGTCTTCTGGTTCAAAAGAGGATGATTCTGCAAAAGATGGTCCTAAGAAGGACGGAAAGGTTGAAGAACCTTGGTGGTCTCCATTGACCATGGAGCAGTTCAATTACTGTCGAAACCACTTAGCCAAAGAGCAAAAAATTTCCATTAATCAAGCTGTGAAATCCTACAAAGCTTTGTTACAAAGCAAGGAAGAACAGAAGGAGGATATGGAAACACAATATGCTGAGGAAGAGGCTAAGTTTAAGGCCATAATAGGCGAGCCAATTCAAGTGGTAGACCCTCAACCAAGGGGAGAACCAGAGGAAGCGGCTGCAATGGAGTGTGAGCAATACTTCGACTTTGGGAGTGCTTACACAGCATTGGAAGGTAATCTTGAAAAGAAAGAAAGCCTTGAGGAAGCAGTTCCTGTAAGAGTCTCGGTCAAAGAGTCTGGTGAGACCTCTCACGGTGATAAAGGTCACGATGGCAAGAGCCATGTTGGAAAAACCCAAGAGGATCTAGGAGGATCCTGGTTTTTTGATGAAGACTCATTTGAGGACGAATCCCTAAGTTGGGATGCGGCTGTGGTCTGTGGAGGACTCATGGGTGGCATCAAACATGATGACAAGCGCCAAATTGAGTTTTTTGCAAGAAAGACCGTTGAGTGCATCAAAGATCTGGAGTATAAGCTATCGATTATGGCTTCAGGTGAGGAGGAGCTGTCTCGAGTTGAAAAAGAAAGACAGCAGATATTCTCCACAACGATGTCTATAATACCGGGGGAAATCAGAGATTATGACGTCCCAAAGGTAGTAGTGGACATGAGTGAATCCTCGCTTGAGGAGAACACTGTACTTCAGCCATATCTACACTGGATATCGGGGAAGTGGCCGTCTCTGAGAATTCACTCAGATATGGTGGGAGTAGCAGCACCTTACGTATATGCTGGGTTTGTAGACATACTAGAAATCGACAGATCCGAACCAGAATGTATGGCACCCCTGCCTACGTTAGTAAGGTTTGTACTCGGATGCCTAGGCTACGGACCAAAGTATGCCACGACATTGATTACTAGCACAATAATGGAGGAGGAAGACCATCCGCAGTATGGGAAGGTGATATTTCAAAATCTGCAAGTATGGGACATCCATCCATGTGAGAGTAGACGTCTGGTGGAACCTGTTACACTAAGAGGGGGGGTGAATTAGTGTTAAAGTCCAATTAAGGATATTTAACTCCTTTTCGATTAACCCCGCAGCGGAAGAAAGCTTCTGTGCCACAGAACCTTAGAGATAGGTTTCTGTAAAACAGAACGTTGGATTGTGATTGCGATTTGTTTGAAGTACGCAAGACTTTTATAGTGGTTCGGCAAATCGCCTACTCCACTCTTCACCCAGAAACTTGGATGGTTTCCACTCAATTTTATCTCAATACAGATTACACAATCGATAGCAAATAGAGCTGATCAGAAAGTTCTTCACTGTAGAAGTCTGAGTGGCAGAGCACAGACCAGAAGGTTCTGTACCGTAGAACTTGTTACACAGCACAGACCAGAAGGTTCTGTACCGTAGAACTCTGAGTGAAAGATCACAGACCAGAAGGTTCTGTGTTGTAAATGTCAATCCACTATAGACCAGAAGGTTCTATGTAGGAAGTGACTTGATAAGTACAGACCGTAAGGTTCTGCACTGAAGTAGATTCACAGACCCGAAGGTTCTGCACTACAGTAGGTTGTACAGACCCGAAGGTTCTGCACTATAGTAACTCAATGCACACGTTAGTGTGACTAACAAAGTACCAATGCGCAATCCTCTCAAGGACAACGACTTCGTGGCGTACCCCACGCGAGCACGTAGCGGACCCTACGCAAGCGAACAGCAACCCCTGTTCAAGGATGGATTTTCCCTCCGGCGGCTCCACACGACCTGCACGATCTCCTCGAGATAGCGACTATGTGGCGTACCCCACACAAGCACGTAGCATACCCTACGCAAGCACGCAGCAGACCCTGCGCAAGCACGCGGCAAACCCCACGCAAGCAGACGGCAACCTCCGTCCTAGGTACCTGCACACACAGAACGTTACACTACAGAAGCTGGTTAGTCCCTCACCTTCTGTGCTCCCGGGGTATCTGCCCTTCTCTCCGGCCCACCGCACGTTGGCACACGACACCCAGCCGTGCTATCCACCAACGTCTCCTGCAGCTTCCAACCGAGTCCCTCGTGGCCCCCGAGTCACTCTCCCAGAAGACTTCACCAACGATGCAGCCTTCTGCAGGTAGCGTCCCTCGTGCGTGACTAACAAAACTCGAAACTTACGCTCTCAGAATACAAGAAGATTCGTGGCAGTTCTGTCTAGGTATTCTATATTATCTGAAAGCATGAACTAATATCCTATTAATACACAAAGACAAAAATGCTAAGTGTAGAAGGTAATCTGACGAATCAACCTTATGCAGAATAAGGAAAGTAAAAGGTTAGAATATAATACAATATTTAATTTACAAATGCGTCACACTAGGCATATATTCTTTAGGTAAACGTATCAAATCAAATTAATAATAATTTGATGATTGTTTCCACGAATATTGCATTACAGAAGGTTCTGGTTTGTCGACAGCCTTCTACAAACGGAAATAATCAAAGATTAACTTCCTTAATGATTTAATTCGATTCATTCTGTTCAAGATACTTAAGTGAATGTATCTAGACAGATGACGTGGATAAACATCCTAGGTAACGGATTTTGGTGATCGGATAGATTCACAGAAGGTTGAAACAACCTTGTAGAATGTTACCATAAATAGAAGATTATATTTCCTCCAATGGAAATATATTATTCTATTTTATTTCTTTGGCAATGATTTCGATCAGATATTATCATGATTACATTGGATAATTCCCATGGAATAATTCGACTTAATTTCGTAATTAAATAATTAATTACAAAAATATTTCCGTACAGAAGGTTCCTGTCAGGATTAGCTTCTGTCGTGTAGAGGGTTGACTTCTGCTTTGCAGAAGGTCATTGCTAATCATCAAAACACCTCAACAGAGACCTCAACGACAGGACCTCGATCAGAGAGGTTTATGGCGAAAATACTACAAGGACAAAACTGTCCGAAAGGCCATAAAGGTTGAGTTCCTTAAAGATGTGCTGGAGCATGTGTTAGCCCGCAAGGACGAATACTACGTGCTCTGTGATGGTATGATCACCGTCACGATTCTTCGGTCAAATCTGAGCCTCATCGACGAACAAGCAGGAGACCGAGGATGGCAGAGAATGCTCGACCTTCTGGATAGCTTCTGGAGGAGAGAGAACTCTGAGCTGCACCTCCGAACCGACACCTTCGAGGTTTGGAGTAAGATTGCTGATTTTACAGACAAGACCTTAAATCAGCAAATCGAACATGATGAGAGAGCCCAACAAATTCTTGAAGCGGTTCAAGACCCACCGGGACTCTCAGAGAAAGAAGGAGTTGGCGAAACTTCAAACGCCAACAAAAAAGAAGGAGTCTCCCAAGACAGCGCTCCAATGCAGACGGGAGAAGACAACTGCATAGAGTTAGACTAGGACATTTTTGTCGGTCATTAGGACCCCACTAACTTTTGCAATAATTTAGATTCCTTTTACTTTTGAGCTGGCAAACAGTGCATAGGCACCGGCTCCTTTGTGTATATATTCACAAGCCCTCTACCTCATTTGGGGAGGCGAATCGAATAGAGAAATTCTCTCTCAAAAACTCTGAGTAAGAAATCTCTGAATCGCTCTCCGAATACCTTAAGGAACCAAGAGTAAGGTGGTTAGAATTAATCAACATTGGTTAAGACTAACGGAAGGTCAGATCGAAAGATCAAGAACCTTGCAGGGAGTATAGCCTTGGGCTGAAACCTTGGATGAGGAGTGTCTATATAAGACCCTCAGTGTAAGGGCATTGAAACGACACAGAAGAGCATATACAGTTTGCGAATGCGTTCGCTGAATTCTCTAGTTAGAGAAATGTGCTACTCTTGGATTTCTGCTGTTGCGGAAGCTTGGTAAACCCTCTGAGCAACCCACTGAGTTAAGGTATGATAAACTTTCCGTTGTGTAGTTTATGTTAATCTTCATAATCTAATAAGATTGTGAAGGTGGTGCAAAAGCACGACAGTTGCGAAAGCAAGAATCTTATGACTGATTGTCCAAACCCCGAGCTCCTACATTTGGATCACGGTGCGGGCAAGGATTCTGCTACTGGACTTCTCAACACGATAGTAGATCGACTGGCAGGCCTCTCAGCGCAAATACAGCAGCTAATTGAGCTTGTGGATAGCTATTCTAAGAAATTAGAAGAGCTGACTCTCTTGCAGAGTGAATTTGAGGAATATTTCCTTGAAGGTAAATCCAATCTTGGGTTTGCGGCAAGTTCGAGATACTCAAACGAGTATTCGAAGTTGGCCGAACGCCGGCGACAAAGACAACAAGGAAAATCTTCTTAAGTCCGATTCTTGTTAGGATTATTGGTATCAGAGCCGCTTAAGAAGAATTAATTTTCTTATTGTCTGGGAAGGTTAACCTAGAAACAGAGATAATTAGGATAAATTTGAAACAAGTCAAAAGTACAGGCTACCTAGAGATACAATTTAAACTTCAGGCTAGATCTGAAAAAACTAGTAAAGTTAAAGGTATATTTGATAATTAAGCCAAAATACTATTAAGAAACCGAACATTGCTGTTACCGAAGAAGCCCCAAAAACATCACACGTTTATTCTGAGCTAAAGTCACAGCCAAACCAAACCGCCTCCCCCAATAACATCTCGCCACGTGGGGATTCCGGGGCCGTCGGGAACATTGCCCAATCCCCTACTACGCCGTCACCGTCACTCTAGAAACACCCACCCTCCCTCCTCCCTTTTTACCCCCCCCCCCCCGGTTAGTTAATGAGGAAAAAGAAATTCAAACCGCGGTCAAAAAAGTCAAGAACCCCACCCACAAGAAGTTAACCATGGTTAAAAAACCCATCCGAGTTTAAATAAACCGTCTTCAGCCTCCTCATTCCCACCGGGGGGGATTTTCAAATCGAAATGATGATCGGCCTCTCCCATCCCACGGTAGATATTCCACCATGGCCCCTCTTCGACGAAGGCCCATCGGACGACACCATCCCCAGCCCCTGCGCCCCCGTCGTTATAGGCGGTTACTCCCCCCTCTACGCCCTACGACAGTTCCTCCCGTCTAACCACCCCAACCCTGAGCCAGACCCCGAAGCCCCGGACTCCATCGCCTGCGATGAGTTCCGCATGTACGAGTTCAAGGTCCGGAGGTGCACCCGGGACAGGTCCCACGACTGGACCGACTGCCCCTTTGCTCACCCCGGCGAGAAGGCACGACGCCGTGACCCCAGGAAGTTTCACTACTCCGGGACCGCGTGCCCCGACTTCCGGAAGGGCGCGTGTAGGAAGGGGGATGCCTGCGAGTACGCCCATGGCGTGTTCGAGTGCTGGCTACACCCTGCGAGGTACCGGACCCAGCCGTGCAAGGATGGGATCGGCTGCCGCAGGAAGGTCTGCTTCTTCGCTCACTCTGCCGACCAGCTTAGGGTCTTGACTCCCCCTACGCGTAGCCCTGGGGGGAAGTTCCTTATGTCTCCGGAGGCGGAGTCCCCCCCGATGTCCCCATCGAGCGAGGCCGGGGCACTGACCGCGGTGATCAGGGGGCTGCAGTTGGGGAAGGCGAGGTCGACGCCGTCGTCTCTGGGGGCCAGGCTCAGGTTCGGAGTCTCCCCCTCCGGGTTTAGCAGCCTGCCGGCTACACCCACCCAGGTGATGGGGAGGTTGGGGCCGGGGATCTGGGGGGAGGTGGAGGACGAAGAGCCGGTCATGGAGAGGGTGGAGTCCGGGAGAGGCCTGAGGGCGAGGATTTTCGAGAGGATACGTAAAGACAACGGGCTGATCACCGCGGCTGAGGAGTCTGGCTCAGATTGCCCGGACGTTGGTTGGGTCTCCGATCTAATCAAGTGAACCGAACCGACGTTAAGGTGGGGATTTGATGATATGGGGATTAATATTAAGAAAAGAAGTAAAGAATTAAAGAAAAAAGGGGGTGCGTGTGAATGGCGAAGATGATGACTGTGATTAAATTTTGGGATTGCTGCGAGGAAGAAGAAGAAGAATTAGAAAGGAGGGAGGGGGGGATGTAAATCCCCAAAATGTATAATTTTGTAAGTAAGTCGATGATACATATTTCACTAAGATTTAAGAAGATCATTATCATTTGGTGTAAGATTAATGATAATTGTATGTGATCGGAACATGTAAGTCATCCTTGTGATTGGAAATTAATTGGGAGGGATTTGGTGTTTATATTTTTTTGATGATATGGGGGCAGTTAATATAATCCTCTCGAAATCCTTTTCGGACAAGGAACAAAAGAATCATGTGAACCTGATTTAATTTAGTAAAAATTGTATCGAGAAGTTTGTCAGAAGAAAACGAGACAAATGTTGGGGGGGGGGTGGAGGGGGACGGTCCGGTCCTCCCAACGCCAGTCCTTGTTGTTCATTGGCACTATCGTGTGTTTCATGGAGGGCTCATTTAATTCTAATGGATATCCATGAAAACTTAAACTTATGTCATCATCATTAAACAAAGACTAATTCAATTTTTATGTAGAGTTAATCTCTACAATTTTTTTTTCTTTTGTAGAAAATTAGCTCATTGGGATTGGGGTTGGGGCTGGGGGAAAAAACTGCATGTCAGCGCACCGCATATCGAAAAGGACAGGCGTACGTCCTCCCAAGGATTGATCCAACGGCCCACGTGGGGTGACCGACTCCATCGGACGGTCGGCGAATCCGTTGACAGGGTCTTCGTTCTAATTACCTTTGCGTGGGGGAGGGAAAAGGACTCCCACCTCCACCAACCCAATCGCAGTAAAAGAGAAAACCAAATCTTCCCTAAATCTTATAATAACTCGACAATCCGATCCATCGTGTTTTGGTTTTATATCACACAAGTCTGATTCACACTATAAAACGTCATTTTATATATAAACCGCCCCACATTTGATACCACCACGGAGACGACGAAGGGTGCAGCCGACCCACCTCAGAAGACAAGTCTTCCACCAATCCAGCCCACTATGTAGTTCCTACGACGAGGGTTTATGGCAACGTTGCCAGATTGGAGATGGCGGAACTGGAGGAAGGGAGAAACTGGAGAACCAAGGAGTGATTTACCTGCTCAGAGTGCCATCTCGGCTTGCAATGCCGCGAGCTCGTCCTCCTCCGCTGTCCTCTGCGGGGCGGGACGGACAGGGCGCTGGCTCGAAGGGATTTGGATGGGTGCCGCAGGCGCGGTGGTCACTGGCTGAAGGAGCTGTTCCTCCAGCTCGGCTCCTTCCAGCTCTTCGAGCTCTGCCTCTAGTTCGTCCTGTGATTGAGATCGGGGAGATTACATATCTAGGCAAAAGTTTCCCATTCCCACGAGATATTGACACACACAGATGAGATGCCCGACCTCGTCGAAGTCGGCTGCGGCACCAATCGGCGTAGCCAATGCTTCCTGGATCTGCTTCATGTTCTCGGTCTGCTCGTTTATCTCGTCCATGGTCTTGTCCACATCGTCAATGTTACTGCGGTAAAACATGCATATGATCCTATTGTGTTCTTGCAAACATTCCAGGAAAACGAAATAACAAACAGGGAGACTGGGTACGTTGCTTTCTGCATGGCTTTCATTGCGGCCGCTCCAGTTCTTAGAGCATCAACAGTCTCCGTAGTTGCTTTCGCACCTTCCAACATTATCATCTGAATGATGTAACTGCTATTAGCCAGAAAAGAGTAACAGAAACTGAAGCATATCCTCATACAAATTAGAATCCCTTAAAATAAAAAAACATCCAGCGGACCTGGTCATGTATGCGCAATTGGAAATTCCCGAGCTGCTCAATTTGCTGCTCGTATAGTCTCTTCCTCTTGAGACATTGTATGGCAGCTGCAAATAAAAGTTAAGATTCTGTGTTTGCTAATCTATTACACTTGAAGCAGGAGATAAGCCTACAACCAAGAGGAGCTATCGCCAGGACATACATGGCATTGTATGCACAATAGGGGATGCAGCTTCCCATTTAAAGGTAGAGACTCCCCAACACAGAATCAAATAGAAAAAAGTTCTGCTAACTCAGAAAGTTTCGAAAGTTATGAAGAGATGAGTTAGCATTTTAATCCCGTGTTTCATTTTCATAAAGCTACTCCAAAGATATAGCAGGGATGCGCACTTCTCTCTGATTTAAGGAAATAACAATAAGATGTCTAGAGATCTAAAAGGTTCGCAAAATCTACGAAATATATTTGCCTCATCCATCGCAACCACAACTTGCCTCAGACATAGACAACAGACATCACAGATGCACAAGGGAAAACAAATAACCAAGCATCTCGGTTAGGTAATTATGATAACCACATTCAAAAGTTGACCAGCCTTTTAAGTTCTAGCCGGAAAAACTACATAAGTTAACGTACCCCTTTTGTTCTTTGCTTTGGTGAACTCCTTAGCCTTTTCAACCTCGGCAGCAGCTTTCTTTAAGAGTACCTTCTCCTTTTTCTCTAGCATCTCAAGCGTCTAGCAGAAAAAGGCGGGAAATCAATCACGATAACTAAATATGGGATCTCTCATCTTACAATGCTTTACCTCTTAATGTAACTGCAATAAAACAGATGATTCTGGAAACAGAAGATACCTTTTCATCTTTCAGCATTATATTAACCCCAAACACACAAACAACAAGACATTCTCACATCACATTACAAGAGGTTGACGATTTTCGACATGTTTCCTCACTACTCAACTGACAAGAAAGCAGTACATCAACCCGTTGGATGTTGCTTATTATATAAACAGATGATTCTGGAAACAGAAGAGACCTTTTCATCTTTCAGCATTATATTAACCCCAAACACAAACAACAAGACACTCTCACATCACATTACAAGAAGTTGACAATTTTCGACATGTTTCCTCACTATTCAAGCTCAACTGACAAGAAAGTGTACATCAACCCGTCGGATGTTGCTTATTATATCCTTTTTGGCTTGGCTAATAAAAACCATCCAACTAAGGAGGCAATCTATTTGGCCAAAGAAGGACCATACCAATTCAATAAAAATATGACAACTACACCCCTTTGCGATCAGAGAATCATCGCCATCTCCAGGGGCCGGGTATATATTCCTCCTGAGGAAAGTTTGCCCACAGCCTCCAAACACGAACAAATCATCATCAATCTGTTTCATAAGACACTTACGACCCAAATGTCGGGTTCTAGCAACTAATAGCCAAACTACCAAGCAAGACCAATAAAACTCTGAATCCTTACAAGTAGCGGACACACAAGGCTGATCAACGCAAGCCTCAATATAAAGCTAAATCCTCTGCGAATCAGCCAGCAGATCCCGGTTCAAGCACCAAAAACGGATGGCACACAAAAGTCTTACGAGATTGAAAAACAATAAGAAAGAAACAAAAAATAAACCATAAGAACAATCCAATCGCAACGCCGGGAAAACGAAATGGCAATAGGGATTTTTTTTTTTTGGGGGGGGGAGGGGGAATCATGGATACCTCATTTAACTTGTCGAGAGTGGTGAGAGCGTTGGCCTCCTGCTTAGGTTTCCCAAACAGCCGGTTCAACATCTTTCTTCTCCCCTTCCACCAACACTCTCACGACGATCTGCTGCAAGAATCAAAACCCCCCCAGGGAAAGCCAAAATAGGACGACCCATCAAATCACGATCCCTTAGTAGCATCGGCCCGAATCCGTTCAAATCGAAAATCAAAATTGAGGAAGCGATCTTACTTTCGGTCGGCGGATGGGATCGGGTTTCTTGGGGTTGGGAATTTACTGTTGGTTTGAGAAGGAGCAGGGGGGGAGGGCGGAGGTGCGGACGGGGACGATTGACACCGATTTGACTGGAGGAGGAGAAAGGCAAAGGAAAGAAGAAAACGATGACATGGTCTTACGCCCGCCCCCCGGGGGGGAGCCGGACACGTGGCGACCACTCATTGGTCTTGGACGAGCAATTTGTTAATGGAAGCCGTCGAATTGTGTCGGCCTCTCGAAAGGGAAGGGGTTCTCCCCGACTTATCTATCATTGAGGGGTCAAATTCTGATTTCCAGATAGATAGATGCCCACAGCTCATGACATTTTAATTGCCCGTGAATACTTGCCTGGTAAAGGCAACCTTAGCATTCATACCGACGTTGTTCTTAACAACACAAAAAGTACCTTTACCAAAAGACTTCCTTGCAATCATCTTGCAAGATAAGGTAACCTGAACACAACCACTTCGTTACACAGAAAAAACTGGCTATGAAGCCCCCCTCCATTACCACCCCGCAATGCAGAAAAACAAGACAAACTCCTCCCCAAAGCCCATACACACAGAAGAGGCAAATGCAACCATAGAAACATTTGATTCAATTCCGTGGCGTCGATAACTTAAGAGTAACCTAGAAAAACCCATCATCAAACCTTATTCCATAGATCCATTGCTTCATGCAATCACACCATATCACATAGATTGATGAACTACAAAGTCGGTCGGAGGCATAACATATCATGTGCAGGATTATGCAAGCCTGGAACAAGACAACACGGCCCCAAAACCTCTCCCCATTTTGATAATGGCCACCATTGTATTCCCTCCGAGAGAGCTAGAATCTCGAATTCATCATTTCTGCTCGAAAGGAGGAGGAAGAAACCACCTCAAGTCCGATCAAGGGACATAAAAAAGCATGGATAATACAGAATAGGCTCACAACAGGAGAGACACGATCATGCTGCATTCAGTACGATCTGTAACCGAAGATTCTTCCACTACAGATACTTGGACTTGGATTCATCTCCCGGCAGCAAATTGCCAATAACCAAAACAAAGAAAAAAACATTAAGATCGTCCTAAACGAACCATCACCCTTTCTTCCGATCCTCACTTCTCGGACGAGTTCGGCCCCCTCTTCTTCCCGAATCCAACAACTGAATCATCAAAATACACAATCAACCCTCCGTCAATTGATATACATCGATCAAAGGAAAGACCAATTCGAACCGGCGGGAGAAAAAAATGATGGGAGGGATGAAACTCACCGGCTGTGACAAAACGGCGGTTGTACTGCATCCGCTTGTGAGCGCGGCCCCGGGGCTTCTTCTTCTTGTCCTGCTTCGCCACCTTCGGCGTCTGTCCCCTCACCTTCCCGGCACGCGCCAGAGATCCGTGCACCTTCCCCATCCTCCTCTCTCTCACACGGTGTAGGAGCTCCCGGCGGCGCCTAGGGTTTCTCCAGAAGGACGGACGGAGTATCGGACAGCACCAGGGTTTCTGTTAGGGGCAGACGGCAAGTTATATTTATATGTAGATCGAAACGGAAGACAAAATCTCGTAGGTTCATTTAACTTGGGCTGAGCCCAAAGGAGCAATGATAAGGCCCATCTAATTTGATCTCTGAATTTGTTCTATTGCAAATGTCATTTTGAAGAAAGTTTGGCTTCTTCTTTCCTCCCCCAGAGATCACAAAACACACAAATGGAAAATGAATGTGCGGTTCCACAACTGCTCCGAAATCTGCGCTGTGGTATACTACTTGCTCTCGCTCCCGGAATCGCTCGGCTTCGTCCCGGTAAAAGCCTCCGAGAAACTCCCCGCAGAAACTTAGCTTCGTGAAGAATGTAATTTTTCAATGGATGTAGACTAATTTCGCCCAAGAATTGGAGAATTTGAGCACGGCATGGAGAGGTTCTCTCTATGGTTTGACCGTGCTCCGGGTGTATCTCCACAAACTCAACGCCAGGACTGCTAAGGCTGCGACACCTACCAGTACCTGCTAGGTTAAAGCAAAACAAATAATAAGAATTGGAGTCTTAATAGCTAAACAAAGGTTAGGGGCATTTGGAAGAAGGGTCAATGCACGTGCAACTAAACCTTAGCATCGCTGCGGAATACAGCTGAAGAAGATCGGAAAATCGACCTAAGCATCTTGAAGTTAGACCTCCGAGGCTGAAGAATAACGACAGTGTACTGCTTCTTACAGGGGAAAGGCAAAATCCTCTTCAATGCCAACTGAGCAGTCGAAGGCGTCAGGGAATCCCTGACTTTCATGCGCCCTTCATCATGAATCTGCATAATTATGTCAAGGCCCCCAAAATTTCAGTCATTTTGATGTAGTAACTTGAAAATAGTAGATAGAAAATTAATATGCAGAATCCTCTTGTTCTAGCCAATGATATCCAACAGGCATCAATCCAGACTGCGTAGAGATTAGAAGCGACTCTGACCACATTAAGGTTTACTACACTCTTAAACAGAAATCATATAGAAGAGATCTTGATCATGCTTTTCCCAAAAAACAAAAAAAAAAAGTTAAAAAAAAGATAAATATGAACCTGGAAAGAAGTGCCGACGTCACCAGAGTAAACCCTGGCCTGGTAGCTGCGCAAAATTCTATCCAGCCAGTAATAATTCTCCTGAAAGTTCAGCAGATAACAGGCACAAAGATTGTGCAGAGAAATTACATTAACATGTTTACTCACATTCTCCATAAGATACAGAAGATGGCAAAACTACAGCAGACTGTAAAACATGCAATCTATTGGAAGTACATAGTCATTCAAGGTGCCACATCTCACCTGCACCCCATTCTCATGAGCTCTTTGTTCTATCTCAAGAATTGTCAAAATATCCTGCTCGGATGGCCCCTCCTCCTGAAGACGCTGAACTTCATCCAAAGCCAGGTCTACCTGTTAAAACAAGATATACTCCATCACATCGACACAAAGAAAAATAATTGGTGTATTGAGAAAAGAGAAAGATTTCGGGAAACCAACCAGCTTGGAGGAAATGTGGGGGTCACATGAAAAATTGACACTTATATCACCGCGTACATCTCCCGTCCTTGATGGTTTGTTACCTCCCAGGAACACTGAAACGCCAGCTGAGTATATCTGGGAACATGAACCTACTGATTATTGACTGTTGTCGGGGAGAAACAAAATACTATTAGGTACTGAAAAGACTGCTCACCTGCCCATGCTTGAAGCGAAGTACCTGCAGCAGCTTCGTCTCTAAGAGTTTACCAAGAAACCCAATTAAGTGTATCTCTTCCACCTTGTTATGATGTTTCAGTTAGAGATCACACAAATAAGGCAAAATCTTTGCACAAACAAAAGAAGAAATTTCTCCTGCCTATGGAAAGCTCTTAGAAACAAGACCACTCACCATTGGTCCATTTTTCAACTCGACAGGAAAGCAAACCTGGACAGAGCATTGATCTTCAACCATAGGACTCCTAACAACTTCTCTGTATAAACACAGTATTGATTATAATCCACAATGTGACAAATGTACCTAGTACCTAACAGCTTTAACTATTGTCCTATTCATTCAAAGAAAACAACCAAAATTCATCTGATATTAATGTACACTAATCTTACAAATCAACATGCTCATGAATGATCTTACTATTTTTTAACATGACTTTATCTAACAAAAAAGACCCATTCCACCATAGACAATCTAGTTGAAGACTCACCGCATGCATGCAGGAGGACATGAATTTGCAAAAATAGAGCAACGAATTTGGATGTACCTTATTATTGTTTTAGGAAGAGCCACGGGTAAGCCAGTCAGATCATCCCGATTATATTGTAAAACTGGCTCAGGAGGCCGAGGTATTCCCCCCTGAAAATTTATAGATGGCATGTTAATTTTAGACTCCATTAAAATAAATGGTAAACAAGTTGTGGAATCTGACAAACCAGATATTGCAAGATTATAGGAAGGGCGATAGCCGGATTAATACTGCCCACCATAACCACTGTAAAAGTCGATGGATCTTTAAAACAGGTATTGAAGTACTCGCAGGCTCTTAAAGGGTCTACTCTCTTCAGGTCACTTAACTTGATGGGCTGCAGGAAGAATTGCTGTTACATTTATGTCCACCACCCATTTAAAGAAGAGGAACATGCAGAAGGTACCCTGAAAAAATGTGCGTTCCCGTAATTGAGCTCCCTCACGCGGTTTGCAAATGCAGTGTAAGGATCTCTCTCTTGTGCTCGAACTGCTTCTTCTGCCATCTGCATGACTATTTTGACTTCTCCTTCACCAGGTGCTACATTGGTAGTAAACAATTGAAACACAAGCTGCAATGAGAGCACACATTAAGCACGGAAAATCTAACTTTAAAATAGCAAACAATAACACCAGAAATTTAAGCAGAAAAATGTACTTCGTCTCTAACAAAATCAGTGGTTCAGCAACCACAGAGATAAAGGGCATTTGATGAAGTTGATGCATCATGCATTACATCCATTTTCTAACTCGAGAATAAAAAAAGAAATTTGATTCTTATATTGAGTTTGGAAAGAAATCAATGAAATAGTTAAACTATCTTGAGCTAATCACCTGCAAAGCTGTCTCCAGATCAGCAGGAGAACAATCCCCAGAAAAGGTCCTCATGTAAGCTCCAAGTTTTGCGCCAACTTCAGTTCTCTTACCAGCAAGCATTTCAATAAGTACAGATGGACTATAACCAAATATACCAATTTCCCCTGCTATAGTTGATCCCATGGAGCATGAGAAGTAGTTGTTTTCCGAAATTTCGGATAAACCTCCATATGAAAATCCACTAAAGAGCACCTGTTGTAGTGGAAATGAGTAGGAATTACAACCTTTGGCTGACTGCGTGTTTGATGGACAAATGTAAGAAACCCATAAATAATTTCACATTATAAAAAATTGAAAAGGTAAGCTTTTAAACCTATTGCCATCATCCCCTTACAACAATGAGCCAGGAAATGAAGTCAATTTTGAATAGGTCTCGGAACACAACGTATAGGGTTGACAGTGGTCATGTAACAAAAATCTAGTTTGAGCCTCGAAATAATAGTATAAAAAGAACCATAAAATAGGATAGACATCTTTCCGAGATCAACACTCAGTACAAACAAGTGTGTGTTGGTGAAATTGAGTCCTACACCAAGAGAAATGTCATCACACAAACCTGGTCATCAAGGAAATCCGTACACTTGTAACATATACGCATGCCATTTGACAAAATCAGTTCTGTAGCCCCAATGTTTGAATACTCACGCTGCTCAATTATATGCCTGAGAAAAGAAATGATCTACCAAGGTTACAGTAAATGAAAGCCAGAGTCATCTAGATAATTTGCCAAAAGCATTCATGCTTAAACCAGCTATTGGAAATATGATGCAGATTTACAGAGCAGACACTATTGAATTATGCATCTGCCAAAATCACACATAATCACCATCATTTAATAGTCATTTGCTGAACAGAAATTCATCTCTCTATAAAAGTGCCCGAAAACAGTGTCCCTTTTTCTTTTCCATGTCAAGTGTCGACAAGTTCCCAAAGGACAATCCTGGAAGGAAACCATCTAAACATGTGAAAAGTAGGCTATCTGAAACTTTCTCATGAGGATTTCGGTCACACTTCTGAGACCATCCTTTCCGTTCCAAAGTATCCACTAAATATTTAACTTTTCAAGATCTTTCAGTCCGTCTAATGCTCTGCTACAGTGCTGCCTCTCCCATTATTCTGTCAGATTTTGAGGATTTCTAACGGATAGTCTTCTTGAATGCAAGGGAGAGCACTCAACAGAGAAAGGTTTGATTGTGTTAGCTCGGCATCAACTTGAGTAGAAAATGGTACTCATCCACCCTAAACAATAGGGTGAATAGCTGGATGCTTAGGTGCAAGGCATTATATTAAGATGGTACTTCATGGCCCTACCCAAAAATAGTAAGGATGAGGAAAACTAATGGATGGGGAAATAACATCTCGATTTTCATTGAAGACATAAAAAGAATTGCTTATGTAAGATCTATCAAAGAAACACTACTATAAAGCCAGGAACCAATATCGTTTTCTTTTCCTTTGGATCCAAGATAGACGGGTTTGGGAAACAGGCTGATGCATATGAACCATGTTGGAAATAGACACCAAAACCTCTCTATCATGAAACCAGCCGTTGAATCATGCATAGATAAAAAGATCGAATTACAATCCAGAAATACTTAATTGTGAGCCCAAATTGACTACAAAGACTGGACATTGTCAACGAATTTTTCATTGCATCCTCTATAGAGTAAATATTCAGCCAATATAGAAACAAAATTCATACGAGGATGTATAATCATAATATCATTAGTCACATTTGTGAGAGGGTGACAGATGTGCATGTACTAAATGACTATTAGAAGAGGGTGCTACTAACCCAGGAACTGGCTTCACTGAAATAATTTCTTCTGGGATGAGTTCCTCTGCCCATGGTGAAATTTTGCTCCCCTCTTCAAGAGAAGTGACCTTCCGTACAACATTTTTTAGATCATCGACCTTTGCACAAGCCCGGGGCTCAATAGCCTTAATAACGCAATTGCAACACGTTTTAAGCTTGTCTGCATACTTCGAGACTTCCATGGCCGATATATCTACAAGTCATAGAAAAAGTACAGACAATTCTGAATTGCAAATTTCTTCCACAAGGGGTAAGAAGAAGAAAGAGATCATCAGGACTCACGAGGTAAGAGAGTTTTCTGGAGACGCGCCTCATATTCGACACCAATCACGGGTTCGCCGCGTAGAAAATGCTGCCACGGTGTTTAAATGATATTAACTGAAATTGAGAAAGAAATAAGGTTCTCAAGAGAGTAGCACAGACATACTTGCACTAACTCATCATGTAAGCTTGATGATTGTGTTTGATCACGCTCCAAATAGGCAGATTCAATCTCTGACAAGAGAGAAGCTCGAACAACTGATATCTCCCGTTCTGAAAACCCATGCATACGCACCCTTGCTACCTATATAATAACTAATAATGATAACAAATAAACAAAATAAAGTGGCAAATCAACATACTTAAAAACCAACCTCTGTCAGCATCGACTCTAGAGCATCAACTGTGCCTCCTTCTTTGCATGAAGAAGTCATCACATAAGCCTTCAGTGGGCGAACTAGGACGTCTGCTGCAGCAGAGCATGTAAAATACGGTGGGTCTCTCCTCCGCGATAGTTTAAAGAGCCTTTGATTTAAAGCATGAAGAAACATCAACTCTGTTAGCAGATCTTGATAGTCCCTCACGGTTTTCAACTCATTAGCTGACATTTTATAGCTGATCATCACTGCACTCTGTACATTGAACCAAATGCATTGCCATATGGTATAAGAAATCAGTCAAACTTTTTATGAAGGACTGCACATTATCTATACAAATTGAACAGCATTCTTACTCCAGAAGCTTCACGTTCAACAAAATAAGAAAAGCGCGGTTCCTCGTGGCCAGGAACAGTAAATGTAGGAATTGGGGAATACTCGAAATTTGCTTCTTTCTCGTCAAAATGAGTCTTTATCAACTCTACTACACTCTATGATGAGAAGAAACTGAATCAGAGATTACATGTAGAAACAAAAGAACTGCCATCACAAACATAAGATAATAGTCAATGAGATGCACCTCGGTGTCTGAAAAGTCTCCAACAGCTACAATTGCCATGTGATGCAAATTGTACCATTTATTGTAGAATTGTCTTAGAGTCTCCGCAGAAACACTCCGAATCACCTTCTCTGTACCAATTGGCAAGCGTTCTGCATACTGAAATCCAAGTGCTCTTTTAGATCAGTTGAGAAAATGTATTTGATGGACATTATTTCATCGTTTTGTTCTCGTCGATGCTACACTACTTGCAAGAACTTTTTCACTTTGTTCTTTTTTAGTTCCGAAAAGTAGAAGATTTAACTCAGTTCTTTCCATTCAACTAAGAGAAACGCTTTTATGGGACACTCATTTAAAAAAACAAGGTTATTTTGGTCATACAACACCTACGCTCTAAATGGTGGAAAATTGGTGCATTCCTCATTTAAAATGCAGTGCTTTGTAAAGATAAAAGGAAAAATTAACATAAATTTCACAAGCAAGTGACTTGGAAGGAAGAAGGGGCTCTGGGATATGAGAGGAAGAGAATGGCAGCAAATGTTTCACCCATAAAATGGAAGATATTAAAAACCTCTCAACACCACGACACAAGAAAAAAGGATTTTATAAGGAGGGTGATGTGGCAAAAAGGACTTCGACTTTTGACGATAATATAGGATGGCTAGGCCATCCTCATAATTACTATATTTGGAACTGACAACTACAAGGACTCGAAAGCCAGTAAACTTCAATTTGTTTCCATGAACGATATGCCAACTTCTGAGAACAATTGGGAAAATGAGAAAAATGTAACAGTTAAATTCAATGAAACATTACATGACCTTTGAACCTTCCATCAGCAAAGCCCAATGAGCATCTTGCATCCTCCCAGTCGCATTACGATTACCTCTATATTCTTCCATAACAGCTCCTCTTTCCTTTTCCAGATCTTCCGTCGAGATCCGGATCTACACATCTCATTAATGACAATGAGTGACAAAGTGGACTAAAATTCGGTAAAAAAAGGCAAAGAAAGATTTACCAGTACCTCAGAACTAAATTCTGCCAGTACAGAGATGGCCTGAGACAACAACTCAGGCTTGTCGATGGGAACAAATAGTTCATATATGGTCTCATCAGCAGATGTCATTGCGTTTTGACAGGCACCAAATTCTGCACCGATACTCTCGAGAAACTTGACGATATCATGATTGTTGTACTTACGTGTGGCGCTGAAAGCAAGGTGCTCTATTATGTGAGCAACTCCATGCTCATCGTCCTCTTCTAAAACTGAGCTGCCATAAACAAAATGTGTTATACTCAACGTCAAGGTTACATTAGCTTGTGATCATATAAAAATGAAAAAAAAAATATTGGTATCTGACTCAATCTAAGTATTCTTTTGTCATTCTATCGTCCATGCCAACAAACTCAAAACCACAACTACCAACACAGTTGGCAGGCCATGAAATGTCAGCTAAATCACTGTTCTAACTCAGATTGATGTATGCATAAAATCATTGATCAACAAAATGTATATCAAAAGCAACAAGTCAAAATCGACACAAGTGCTGAAATTAACAGGACTTACTCCCTTCATGCATCCAAAACTGTTATCTATCCAAGCTGTCAGTCAAACCCTAACCTAATTCTAACATCTATAGGTAAACCTTCGATGAAGTTTCACACTACCACTTGTCTCAACAATTCCTTCACCTGACAATGTATCAACGGTGTCAGACGGCCAAAATCCTCCTAAACCTAAACCGATGGAGTTCCCTCCACGAATCAAAACCACAATTCCACCCACAAATCGCCCTGGACCCAGCTCTTCCCGCGACTTCCGAAAACAGAATCACCAATCCGAACTGGAGAAAAAAGAAACATCAAGAGGGAGCGAGTTTTTACCCAGCATTGACGACAAGAGCGAGGGCGGCGCGCATCTTCGGCTTGGAGTTAGGGCGGACGTAGTAGGTGAGGCCGTTGTGGAGCCTGCCGTATACAGTGGCGAAGGGCTGGTCCGCCTCCGCGAGGCGGTCGTCGGGGTCAACGTTGACCAGCTTCAGCGAGCGGAACCCCCGCTTCATCTTCTTGTCTGCTGCTTCCGCCGGTAGCAAGTTCATCCCTCCCGTTCCCTTTCCCTTTCCTCTCTCGACCCCTTTCCGATTCGATCCCTCGAGAAATGGGCTAGGAATTTCGCCGGCTGCGTCGCTCATGGAGAGACCCGACCCGAACCCGAACGGTATTTATTGTTTTTTTTTTTTGGGTAATTGAACGGTATTTATTGTTACTCGACTTGTAATTAACTGGCAACAAAAATCAATTGGCGATGGATCGAATGCTGAAAATGCAGCTGGAATTATCCAAACCGGTCCCCAAATAGGTCAGTAAAAGTGGGCCAGGAGATGAATGGGATCATGATTGGCATATACCAAGAATGTCACCCGAAGGGAATAGGTGAAACCTCTTGCACTCTCCAAGGGAGACTTAACACAAGCCCCTAACCAATCTAATTCCAAGCTACAGGGTAGACTAATTATCTAGTTCAAATCTATAGTTTGTTGTTTCGTTGTCTGGTGACGTGAACAGCTTCGATGTCGAGATACCTTCTCAGCAATCGACTCAATCTCTTTGAGCCGCTCGTCGACCAGCTGTTGCAGCTGCTCTTCCTGCTTGCGCTTGTCTTTGTCCAACACTGTTACGCCATTGGCGCTGTCTTCGCCTTCTTCTGCCTTGTACATGACAAATGACATTTCGCCATGATACTTGCTAGGGACGTCGATCACTCTCTTCCTTGGGGTCACCGAGTCCTTCCCAAGGATTTCTGTCCTTACGCGATTTGAAACGACGGGGTTATATTCTTGGATGAGTTTTTTGTCTCCGGCAAGTGCGATGTAAATAAGTATCTCCCAGCATTGAAGGAACTGCTTCTTGTTGAGCTTGAAAGCTTTCCTCACATCCTCTACCAAGTTCTTAGGTGGTAATAACTTTGGGATGGTCGACTTTTTCAACAGCTTCTCTTGCTTCAATTGGGACACTGTTGATTCCACAGCTATCTGCACTTTATCCGAAGTCAAAAGACGTAGAATGTCCATGGATGTGCGGAGACGTTGCAGATACTCCAGAGGCTCTTCAATTGTCAGGTCATACACGTCATTGCAAACTGCAACATAGTTGAGTACTTCCAAAAGAAATCGACCATGTCCCTCGTGTTGGTAAGGTGGCAAAACAAGAATCTGCCATCAGGGTGGAAAAACTAGGTCATAAAAACAATTTAACAAAAGTATCAGCACCCACATGTTCACCTGAATGCAAATTGAATGCACTACTCCCAAGCAGAGAGCAAAGCATTTGCTGTACAAACCTGACCAAGACGAAGTCGTGTACTGTCAGGATGGTGGTAGAATCGATACAGAGCAGCAAAGCCAAGCAAACTGTCCAGGCTATTCTCGAGGCCAGGTGCTTTCTTTATCAAAACATACAGCTCCCAACTTGAATCCGTTACATCAATAGGATTGCTACCTGATTTAAGAAACAATTATTCCAAAGAAGAAATCCCAAGGATCTCATCAAATGGTGAGAAGTGGAAGTCGTACCATCCACAAGAAGAAGAACCAGTGGAACCAATCTACTATACAAGTGCCCGGCAGCCATATTGCCCATTACCATACGCACAACCTGGTTGACATAAGCAATGAACACTCAAAATAATGGTAATGAACAGAGATTAGATACTGGACATGCAACAATATATTTAGAGACTAATTACATGAAGAACCAAGAACAATGTGCAATATGGAATATACAATGCAATTCACAACTTTCTGTAGGAAAAATAAGTTCTGCAACACTATTTCAGAGTACAGTCAATATTTCATGCATATTTTCTTGACCAGTACAAAAGATAGGAACGCAGCAATTCGCATGCCCCTACCAAATGAAAGAAGAGCTTGAATCTTGTGAACAAACAAAGTTCACAAAATGTTACTTTGTGAAAAATGCAGAGAATAATGTAGAATTCTGGTGCAGAATAATTATGGTCACCTCAACTTTAGTATTGTCAACTTGAAGAATAGTGTTAGAATCTTCTGCACTTCTGTTGCAGGGTTCCATATGTAAAATATCCCCACTTGAAATAGAAGATCTGCAACACTCAAATGTAAGAAGTGTTAAGCAGAATAACACACAATCAGAAGGGAAAAATATAGTTTATCCAGCCTCTATTCAAAATCATTCCTCACATACCTTACATATTGGCTGTCAGTTGAAAATGTCTGAATAAATTCATCTTTGTCATCCAAAAGAGTTTCACCAAACATATTCTACATTAGACAAAATGTTTTACTCAGAAAATCAGTACAAAGATACATAATTACTAAATCACTATATTTCCTTACCTTAAGGGCAGATTTCAGATCGGTTATCCCCTTACCACGCTTGAAAACACAAAAAAAAAAAGTCACCAACATTGCAATTTAACAAAAGAAAGCACAATTACATTTGTACCTACACCTCATAAACACGTCACAGGTTGAAAAGTGGAGTCACTCCATGCACACATACACATTCTCATAACAAACTTGGGGGGGGTTAGAAAAACATAAGTGCATATACTTACATCAGAAGAGCTCTCAAAAGCAACCTCTGCATGAGCATGAAATGAGACAGCACTAATCCAGGCAGAGATCTGCAAAATGATCGAGCTCTAGAGTGTTCAAATCAGGTATTAGAACAGCCAAATGCCAAGAACCACATTTGAGTTTGAAGACAAGAGATCTGTAAAAAAATGTCGCTCCATCAGCAAATGAACATAAATACTGGAGCATGCAAAATTGCCAGCACACAAAAGATTTGGAACAACGGCCACATCATAATAACAGATAAATAAATAAATAAATAAACAACCTCGGAAATAAAGCATCCATCAGCTTTATTGTTATTATGATAAACTCATAGTTAACATTATGGCATAAGAGTCTTCTGGGTCAATAAGACAACTGCAAAAAGCATCAGTTAAAAAAATAGGAACTATATCTAGGATGACAGAACCTTCAATCCCTGATAACCATATACTTTTCCATCATCTTCGAAGAAGTTGCCCAAGTCGACAGGATCAAGGCGGAATCCCCCTGAAGTTCCCACATCCTCTTTCTTGGAGACTGCAAAGCAAATACAAAGAGTATCAATTTCAGCAAAAGGATCCTTGGTCCTCGATTAATGTACGAATGAGGACGAAAAATAACGTGTTGAATTCGGGATTCAGGTTCAGATAGACGTTGCGCTGAACCAAAACTAACTTTTGACCATCCCACTGAACCCAGCATTGTGGTCAATTTAAAGCCCACTCAAATATGTACACTCCACAGAAGACTGACTAAACAAACACCAAGATAATTTCAAGGCATCCAACGGCTAAAAGAAGAGTGTGGAACATTCTCCATGGGAATCAAGCGTCAACACCTTCAAAAGACCAAGGTAATGAGATGCGACAGTGGTGCCGCAAATAATCACAATCATCCAACTAGTGGATGAAAAACAAACAAAACCCTCTTCCAACTAGTTCCAACGTTCAATCAATGCCCGGTAGCCGGAATCCGACACAAAGAAACAAAAGAACAATCAGATGAGCAGCACAATTAGCCGGAAAAACAACGAACCCAAGTACACGGAGATGCACTCGTTAGGATCAATCCCAGCATCTGCACCGCAAACAAACACGAACAAGAAAGTCACCGTAATGAAAGAAAGGGAAAAAAACAACGAAGAATGACTAAAAGCGAGCCCGGAGAGACCAGCGAAGTCAGGGCGGGAGAGCAAAGCGGAGGGTGGAATACCGGGAACGGCGGAGAAGCCGACGCGGCGGCGCTTCTTGGGTTCCTGCGCCGGATCGGAGCCCTGCTTCTGGGGCATGATTTTTAGGGTTTTGGTTTGGGAGCGGGAAATTGGTGTTGGTGGAGAGAAGAGGCGAGGCGGGAATTGTGTTGTGACGGTGGGAAATGGTTGGAATGGAAGTCTCGGACAAAGGGGAAATGGCGAAAGGGCAATTTCGTCCTTTTACTTTTACCGTCTTGTCGGAATATTCCACCGTTGGCTGTTTTGCTTCTAAATTATTATATCAAGATTTATACGATATATTCCTAAAAATTTTATAAAGAAAGTAACTCTTCCACAGAAAATCGCCAGTTCATCCATCCCTTTATAACTGAAAGAAAGAAAAAAAATGATGTATTCCCAAACCAATGTATAGTCCTGAACTGTATGAAATTCACGGGTAGAGAGATTTTTTACTGTCCGTTTGCTCGGAGTGTCTGTAGATTGGCGAGGAAGGTCTCGTAATCAGGCATCTTCGGATGTACGTGACTCGCCCGCTTGAGCGAGTCCTCTCTGGAAATTGAATTCAAGCTGGGTTTTGCTGGCTTCGAGATCTCTGCTGTGTCTTCGTTGCCGGAAGGAACTGAAGACTGATTTTTTGCTGCTGTTTCCTTTGGGGTATCCCCAGAAGAAGCCTTGGGTTCGACGCTCCTCCATTTCAAAGAACCAGAACTTTCAGAACCATTTGGCGCACTCGTCCTTGCGCTCAGCTTTTCCGAATTCCAGCCTCCATCGGTACCCCTGGGTGAAAATCCTGAATTCTCGGCATCCAGAGATGGCTTCCTGGAGGTACTACGGTAACAACTCAAAGGGCTTGTCCTTTGAGAAAATCCAGTGACGGCTCCTATGTGAGAGTTCCCTGATGAAACTTGCGTTGTGCGTCCTTCTGCAACATTACTGTTTCGATCCGAGTCAGACATTGAACTTTGAGAGCTCGATCTTATTATCTTCGCAGAATATTTTTTCGTGGGTCTTGTGCTCGGTTTTCTCCAATAATTAGCATCAAATTCCACCACCACCTCCTCCTCCTCATCAGCATCATCATGCACCACTGGACGAGATTCAGTCTTCGGTTGCAGGATGGTCACTTCATGAGAGACCACAAAATTTGTCTGCATCCTCCTGTTTAGTCGAGTCTTAACCTGGTCATCGACATAATGAATATCAGGATCTTCATCGGATGCTCTATCAGTAGATGTCGAGTTGGAGGGAGAAAATCTAGGCTCGTCTGTTCTTTGATCCGATAAAGAATTTTTGTCTGTAATGGGTCCTGCAACCACCAGGGGAGGCAGATGCCTTCTATTCTGAATGCCGCAGGGTATGTTTCCATAAGGTAGCACTCTTCCGCTATCAGAAGTCATATCTTGCTCTGACTCATCCTCATGAATTGCGGGTCTTGATGATTGTAAATCGACATCCTCTGCTTCACTAAGAGTGGTGAATTTTGATGAACCAGACAATTTTTTATACCTAGAGTCATCAATCCTTTTGGGTTCCCTGGATTTTTCAGGTGCCTCTTCATTCTTGAAGCTTGGCCCATCCAAGTCATATGTGGTCACAGGCAAACCTTCTTCTGATTCTGAAGCTGCTTTTGGACTAGGAACAGCTTCGACGTACACAGGAGATTGATTTCCTTGGGAATAATGCGCTGCAGAAGAGCTCTTTTCTAGAAAGTTGGCCGATGTCCGCTCGGGAGTCGTTTTACCAGAGTCAGGAGAAGTAGGGCCCTTGTCAAGATCAAAGACATAAACATCGTCATCTGATCCATAATTATCAAATACTGCCAAACTTCCACCAGCTGCATTACTCCTCACAGAGATTATTTCTACATCACGATCATCAAACAGGTTTTCAGCAAAACCACCCTCCGCCTTTTCATTGCTTAGGCTGGAAAAATCTTTCATTTCGGCAAAGGAGCTCGAGCATGAAGTCTGAGACCGAATGGAGATACGGCTGGAATCTTTCTCACAACCATAACTTTCCTTCACTTCCGGAGTAAATCTCGCTAAAGTTTCGACAGATTCCCTTCTAGCATGTGTTTCACTTGAATGGGCTGTTCGATTCACTTCTCCAGAAGTGTTCTTCCTCTCGTTTCGTCTATCAGAAATTCCATCATCATTCTCTAATCCTGTAAACCAAGGGTTCGGTTCCGTATATCTACCAGCCGCATGTTGTTCATAAACAGGTGCGTCCACATCTCCAGCGGCAGCCCCAACACTGGGTTTGTTATATTTGCTGCCTTTCTTGTAAGCATCCATGTACAACTTCTTTGTCACTCCCGAGAGACTGTCATCGTCATCACTATCATCACCTCGATTGCTGCATACATCAGACACAACAGTATTATCTCCACTAACTGGTCCACTGTGAAATATCGACCCAACATCAGGATTGGGCTTATACGAAGCGGATTTCCCAAGGGCATTGTAACTCTCACTATCTCGTGCAAGATTATCTTCGCTTTTATCGACATAATCATAGGCTAATCCAGAATTTCTGCCGACAGAAGCATTATTTACTCTACTTCTAGGAGATTCACCAGGAGAACATAGACTAGGAGGTTTTTCAAGCTGCTCGTCTCCGAAATGATCATAGGCTAATCCAGAACTTCCGTTAACAGAAGCATTATTTACTTGAATTTTAGGAGGAGCTGCACTGGGAGAATGTAGAACGGGACGTCTTTCGAGCCTCTCATCCCCAAGATGATCATAGGCTAATCCAGAAATTCTGTTAGCAGAGGCATTATTTACTAGAATTTTTGGAGGAGCTTCAAGAGGAGAACATAGGATGGGAGGTCTTTTGAGCCGCTCATCCCCGAAATGATCGCAAGCTAATCCAAAATTTCTGCTGATAGAAGCATTATTTGCTTGACTTTTTGGAGGAGATTCATCAGGAGAATGTAGAATTGAAGGTCTTTCGAGCCACGCATCTCCGAAACGATCATAGGCTAATCCAAAATTTCTGTCGATGGAAGCATTAGTTACTAGAATTTCAGGAGGAGCTTGTAAAATGGAAGGTCTCTCGAGCCGCTCATCCCCGAAATGATCATAGGCCAATCTAGAATTTCTGCAGACAGAGTCATTATTTACTTGACTTTTAGGAGGAGCTTTAACCGGAGAACACATGGAAGGTCTTTCGAGCCGTTCATCCCTGAAATGATCATAGGCTAATCCCGAATTTCTGCCTACAGAAGCATTAATTACTTGACTTTTAGGAGGAGCTTCACCAGGAGAACGTAAAATGAAAGGTCTTTCGAGCCTCTCATCCCTGAAATGATCACAGGCTAGTCTAGAATTTCTGCCGACAAAAGCATTTTTTACTTGACTTGTAGGAGGAGCTTCACCCGGAGAACGTAGAATGAAAGGTTTTTCGAACCGCTCATCTCTGAAATGCTCATAGGCTAATCCATAATTTCTACCAACAGAAGCATTAATTACTTGACTTTTAGGAGGAGCTTCACCTGGAGAAGGTAGAACTGAAGGTCTTTCGAGCCGCTCATCCCTGAAATTATCATAGGCTAATCCAGAATTTCTGCCTATAAAAGCATTATTTACTTGACTTGTAGGAGGAACTTTACCAGGGGAACATTGAACGGAAGGCCTTTCAAACCGCTCATCCCTGAAATGCTCATAGGCTAATCCATAATTTCTGCCAACAGAAGCATTAATTACTTGACTTTTAGGAGGAGCTTCACAGGGAGAAGGTAGAACGGAAGGTCTTTTGAGCCGCTCATCCCTGAAATTATCATAGGCTAATCCAGAATTTCTGCTAACAGAAGCATTGTTTACTTGACTTGTAGGAGGAGGTTCACCAGGAGAACGTAGTGCCGAAGGTCTTTTGAGCCGCTCTTCTTTAAAACCATGTGAATCAGGGCCATAACGAGGAGTAACCCTTCCAAGGCTCGAGAGTTCAGCAGCAGACCTGGCAGCAATACTTGCTCTTTCTGCAGACTCTGCTGCCGCTTGAGCAGCAGCAGTAGCATCTGTAAATTCCATATTCCAGTCCGGTTGGTCCATGTAGTTTATGTTGAAATCACCTGAATATCTACTTCTGGTCTCATATCCTTCCGTTACATTTCCTGCGTAATTAAAGAATTCATATCATGCATAGAATTAAAAAATAAACAGAATAGAATAGACAACCGAACTGCCGATCTTAAACCATTCAGGACAGTCCGAGCACCTTTACCTGAGGAATACATTCCCAAATAAGAGTTCGCTGGAGTACTGATGTGCTCGGGGGATGGAGGAATGTTTTGACCACTGAATGATGGTCTTGCATTGAGATTTTTCACAGGTTCCGGATTAGCCACCTTATGATATCCAATATCGAAACTTGGAGATGCCTGAGAGTTGTAAAGCATGTGGAGATTCGGAGGTTCTTCGTGCATTCTCCTGGCCTTCTCAAAAGTAACAGGTCCTTTCTGCTAAAAACAGATTTGCAACAAGTTATGTCCTTGATCTCGAGCAGACAAATCTAATGGAGATATCTGCAACTTCATTAAAGCAATCTTTTCCCAAAATTTGAACTCACCAGCAACTCATCATGACTAGTCGTATCATTTCTTCCAAATGTGTTCGGGTCCCATTTGATGTTGTGCTCCACCGCAATTGCAGTCAAGATCTTCACTTTTGTCACACCATCAGGTGTTTTAGAGGACAATTTCTCTACCAACTGAGAAACAACGACGAAAAGGATTATTAAGACCAAACATCTACCTTATTTTGTCGCACTGCTTTTCCTTAATTTAGTCTGCACGAAATCCACGTCGAGAAAAGGGATGCACGAACTTACAGAACGGTTTACTCCACAATCTGGGCGTAACTCGACTGATGCAGAGATGAACTCTTTTCCGTATTTAGCCTTAAAATGTTTCCAGACATCTGCCAGCTCTGGAACATCCGCACATCTAGGAGAAGCAAATACCACACTCGCGATAGCCTCCTTCAAATCAATCGGACAGTTTCTGGAAAATAAATGGAGATTATATTCCGATTCCTTCAAAAGAGCAAGGAACAACATCAAATTGAAGTACAACAGATCTTGGCAGCACGCTGCAGTCTTGAAAGGTTTCTGACAGAATTCTTAGGTACAAAAATGAAATGTTGAGATAAAAAACGAAAATCCCGGTTAAATACTTTTGCGACTCGATGATTGGGAAGCGTGATGCTATAAGTTCACAATAAATTTCGATGAGGTCATAAGCTCCCATTGTCTTCTCTTCTCTGTAGACATGATCAACCTGAAAAACGAGCATACATGTTAACAAACTTCTGGGGGAGCACATTCTGCAATTTCACGGGGGGAAAGCGCACAATGGGCGCACTTATGGCCTAAAAAATAGAATATGTGAAGGATTCCGTAGCTTACCCGAATCCTTGCTGTCTGAACCTGACCCGAGTCAAGCAGCTGAGCGACCTCCCTCCGAAGCTGCTTAATCTGCACAATTTTTCCGTTCTTCAGCAGCTTAATCCGCGAAGCAGCAAGCTTCAGTGCTGTTTTGCTGCATCAGTGCATTGCTCAGAGTCAGCCTTATTCTCGCCAAACAAACTCAAATCAAACATAAATCAGATCACAACCAATGTTCTAACCGATGATAAAACAAGTCCTCCCCCAATGTTACCACAACTACAATCACAAACATCAGCGAAAACTCAACGATACGGCTTGGCTTTAGCCAGCCGGACGTCAACTCAGAGTGATAAAACAGGAAAACGACACTAATCACATCCCTCCGCTTGTCCTTCCGACACTAATCACCACAAAAGGAAAAACTCTCTCGAATTCCAAAAAATAAAGCGCAGTGAATCCAAACGAAGCAAAAAAGCGGGAAGGCTACAAACGATCACGAACCACTGGGCAGGCTTGAAGCTCTTGTGAAGCATGTCGGCAGTCCGAAATCCAATCCGACTCGGGGAAGACAAGATCGATGCGGTCAGCAGGGGAAATTACGGACGGGGCAGGGAAGGGCGGAGGTTCCCGGAATCTGATTAGCAGGCTACTACCAAAGGAAGAAAGCAGTTGTGAGTTTCAATAACGCGGGTAACAACTGAATCGCGGACATAACGTGTCCGACAGGGACAACGTCGGACCCACCCGTCCTAATTATACCCAATTCAGTTATACAGCCTATTTTATCATATTGTCACTTGAAAAGAAGCATCACGATTACATCCAATTGGTAGGAGTCAAGTCATTTCTTTTTGGTCAACCCAAATTCGAAAAATAAATTCCCCCACGTGCTTTTTTTGGTAATTTTTTTCCTTAAGCTTTAAGGATTGGGTAATATAAGATTTATGTACATGAAATGTAGTCAAGGAGATATCTTTTAATTTTACTATTATTTTTTAAAAGTATCATAAACTTTTTGGCCATGTTTTGTATAAAGGAGTAGGGGGGTAATTCTTTTTCACTTTCTTATAAATAATTGTAGTTGAAAAGTAGGACATCTTTTTAAACTTTTTTTTTTCTAAGAAAATAGGGCAAGGATAGGGAGGTTTTTGTCCAAGTCAGTTCAATAATAATAATAATAATAATAATAATTAGTTTCTTTATTTTGCGAGTCCATATTTAGATCTTCGATCGAGCCCGTTGGGCCCAAATACCGCTCAAATGGGCCGGATTTGGGCCCAGAGAACTAACAGCGGATACTTAAAGTGATCATTCTGAATACAAGGAGAGGAAATGAGGGACGAGTCTTGTAATTAATTCCCTGCCCGAAAAGACAATGCCGCCGAGGCTGTCTGTGCGTGTTCCTCTACTGTCCTGTCAGATAAGAGCTTTTCTTTCCTAAACCCTTTCCCCCCTCCAAAAACCCTAGCCGGCTTTTCTTCCTTCGTCCCACTTCCTTCGAACAATGGGACGCAAGAAGTCGAAGCAGCTGACGACCGGCGACACCCCCGCGGCGGAGCCAGAGAGCGAGACCGCGCAGAGCTCGAACCTTGACCTAGTGATGTGCGACTGCACCGTCGAAGATGCCGAGGACAAGGAGAAGCAGGAGGAGGACGATTCCTCGTGTGGGCTCGACGATCAGACTAGCGCGGATTACTACTTCGATTCGTATTCTCACTTCGGTGGGGTGGATTTCTACTGAGATTGGCTTATTTTACCTGATCATGTGTCGAGCGTTGTCGCCTGCTGATGGCTGTGTTTTTACTTGTCTGTTGCAGGCATTCATGAAGTAAGTTTAATCAAGTGATTATTCCGTGTCTGGTTGGTAGCTCTGGAGTTGTGTGGAATTTTGTTCAGCCGAGGGTTTTTGGTCTCCCCGATTCTATTTGATCCAAGTCGGTTCCTTCTAATTGAACTTGCTGCCAGGGACAACACATGCCTTTTACTCGCTTTGTGAGATGAATAGAACGTTTTTCCAGATATCCATCGTCTAGGATGATTGTTCTTTGATTTGATTGTTGATCTGGTTCATCCGCTTTCCTGATTATGGGGTAGATTCTTATTGTATCCCTCCGTTGTTTATTCCCATCTTGAGATGCGTTACAGGAAATGTTGAAGGATGTCGTAAGAACGAAGACGTATCAAAATGTTATATACCAAAACAAGTTCTTGTTTAAGGATAAGGTGGTTCTTGACGTCGGAGCAGGGACCGGGATTCTTTCCTTGTTTTGTGCCAAGGCTGGGGCGAGTCATGTGTATGCGGTACATATTTGCCCGTTTCTTCCTTAGGATCCCACATTTTGTTTGCCACTTCTAGCACTGCGTGTCGTGTGATCTGTTTGATTTTATTTACCTCTAGGTTGAGTGCTCCCACATGGCTGACATGGCTAAAGAGATTGTAGAGACAAATGGGTTGAGTAATGGTGAGTTAGCTTGTGCATCTTTTTTTCATGAAAGGGTATTTTTTCCTCTGGCAGGCATATTTCGTATACTAAGCTCTGCATGATTGGTTGTTTTTGCAGTTATAACAGTGTTGAAGGGAAAAATCGAAGAGATCGATCTGCCTGTAGCGAGGGTAGACATCATCATTTCAGAATGGATGGGTTACTTTCTTTTGTTCGAGAACATGTTGAACACGGTCTTGTATGCTCGTGACAAGTGGCTGGTAAGTTAAATTTACTTTCCCGTATCACCGACCAGTCAACGAAACTCTTTTAGTGTCCCGCAGGTTTCCTTTTTTTATCACTATTGGTGTTGCTTTTGCAGGTTAATGATGGGATTGTCTTACCCGATAAGGCCTCGCTCTACTTGACAGCCATTGAGGACGCCGAGTATAAAGAAGAAAAAATTGAATGTTAGTGTACTTACCGTCCCATTTGCATGCATTCTATCATTTCTGAGGCAGATTCTGTTACTCTTGAGGCTATCTAGACGTTCATTTTGTCCTCCTGCCGACGCGTTTGTATTCACAATTCTCAGTTTGGAACAATGTGTATGGATTTGATATGAGCTGCATCAAGAAGCAAGCGATGATGGAGCCTCTCGTCGATACGGTCGACCAAAATCAAATCATTACACAGTGCCAGCTGCTTAAAGTATGAATTCTCCCTTTCAGTGATGCAAGTGACGTCCACGTGGCATGGATTCTGTTTGTCTCACTTCGTAATGTTGCAACCTCCTCTTTGCAGACGATGGACATCTCGAAAATGGCCCCAGGGGATGCTTCTTTTACCGCTCCCTTCAAGCTGGTGGCTCAGCGCGATGATTTCATCCATGCTTTGGTGGCTTATTTCGACGTATCATTCACCAAATGCCACAAGCTGACTGGCTTCTCCACTGGTATTTAGCTGCTCAAGGAAACATATTTTGATTTTCATGCATATTTGTAACTCGTCTCAACAGAGCATCAATGCAATCCAATGCAGGTCCCAGATCCCGCTCCACGCACTGGAAGCAAACGGTACTTTACCTTGAAGACGTGCTCACTATATGTGAGGGCGAAACCCTAGTCGGTACCCTGACAGTGTCACCCAACAAGAGAAATCCCCGGGATGTCGATATAAGCCTCAAGTACTCATTGAACGGAAGGCGTTGTACTGTGTCAACGGTCCAAAGCTACAAGATGCGTTGATGCGAGTACTCCTGTGAGGCAATTTATTGTCACTCTGTTGTCGCTGAAAGGCTGATATGCATCAATCCAGCCATTGAAATTTAGGATTATTGGCAATGTGCTTTTCAACGACGTGGTCGTTTCCTTTGCCGATCAATCGGTCAGTGAATCCAAGCAGTTCTTTACTCATATTAACAGCATGCGGCAGAGGTCCGATGCCAAGGAATGCCGCCATTAGAGACTAAACGATTTTCGTATCATAAAAACGTAAGGTTTCTGATGAAGATATTTTCCAGGGGTTTGGCTTGGCTTCAGACGGATTGAAGTCAAAAGAAATCCGAGAAGAATTTGGAAAATAATGCACTGTCCCATTCAGACACGACCGAGTTTAGAAAATTCCGGTTGACCTTTTCCTTTCCTACTTGTCCTAAAAGACATTGACTGCTGGTAACATCTATGAATGTATGTCCGTCCCCTTATTTCGACAATGACCGAGTAACAAGACACTCAAACGGCATTATCCATGGCCGCACCAGGCATGGAAAAATATTTCACGAAATAAGATGTATTTTTTAAAATTTAACAAATAATACTTTGAATTTTTGCCCTTATATGTGCACTTAAAGTCGAAGTACAACTCCAATTTCAGGACTTGACGAATTTTAAAATTATTAGCTTTATTTTATGAAATATTTTTGCGATATTTATAAGTTTATATGTATCGTAATACCCTAAGGAAATATCCCCATCAAAGGAAGGGGTTGAAGTCATTTCCAAAGAATTTTCCACAACTCAACTGCAAAGAAATTTGTCATTGATGAATAACAACAATGACCAAAAAATTCTAGACGAGCCAAATTGCTATTACACAGATATTTGTATATACGTGTTTGACTCAATTTTTTCAATGTAGGAAATTAGTTTGGCCAATCCCCATTAGGAAAAAAAAAAAAACAAAAAAAAGAGTTGACCCAAAAAAGCAATTGCGATGGAGTAAGACTTTGAGTTGACAACAAATGAAGCCCAATTTTCCAAGTGTGTAGAAGAGTCTATGAATCGAAATTTTCTTTCCCGGATGCAAATTTTTTCTCTGGACATGTTCGTGGAAAGTAGGTAGGAAATTCTGAATTAGAGGAAAGAAGAAGAAGAAAACTATCTTTTGATTATGGGTCGAACAAGATCACTTTCTTCTTCCTTGGTTTTTTATTTATTTGTATTTAAATTTCATTGATGGTGATGAGGAGAATTCGAGTCTCCCTCCCTCGAACAAGAATGATGATGATGATAATGATAATAATAATGATGATAATAATAATAATAATAATGATGATAATAATAAAATTGAATCCCTCGTTTGACCTCGATAAACTATTTGCATATACAAAGACTTTCGCTTCGATTTTGCTCCCCGAAGGTGCTCTTTTCATTCTGTCGGGGTTGTATAATTCAAATCTATCGTTTGTTTCTTATAGTCGCAGTCTTTCCCCAAAAGTTAATAGTTAACAAAGAGTCGCACAAAACCCCCCATCTTACCAAAACAATCTTTCTTCTCTCTTACCAAACGATCTGTCATCCTTAGAGGAAATTATATTTGGTGAAATCACTTACGATCCCTTTCTCTAATTCCTCAAACTGATAGTTGAATACTCAACTCGCATGACAACTTTCATTTCATTGGGTTCTTAAAAGTTTTTTTATTTCCTCATTTGATCGTTTCGTAATTGATGATGATGATGAATAGTAGTACAATGAGGAAATGTCGAGAAATGTCTTGATTGTGTCCCTACTAACAGACAATCCAACGAACGATAATTCCAACACGCATCGGGTTAGGAAAATGTTTACAAAGTTTTGCAGGCCGAGAAGAGGGATATTATTTAAGCACGTGCTAATATGGGATGCCCTCGTATTGGTAGGGTGTCATTCTTTTTGCTGTTCGTCTTTCTTGCAACTCTTATGTAATTACTGTTGATGATATTTGTGAATTGCTAGCAAGAGAGGCGACTTAATAAATAGAAGATCTTTTATTGATCACATAAGGGATGCAAAACATGGTATTTTAGCATGATCAACACATGAAACATTATTTAATGCCAGTCAAAGGAGGATAAATTTGGCGATCACTCCCATGACAATCTTCCTCAATCCCTCCGAAACAAGGAGAAGGAAAGAAAAAACACAGCCCCACCAGCCTGCGAAGATCGTATATCTTGCCGGAAATGCACTAAAAGCGACTGTCCGCGGTCGTCTTCTACGAGACCGCGGGAGTTGATTTCCGCGACCTCGTTAAAACCGTGCGGCAATGTTATTGGCTTGCAGGGTTTATCGTTTTTTCCATAGGTTTGACGCTAAACTAAGTATGTGTTTGGCTTATTCATGCCAAAAGACAAATGACATGCCAGAAAAAAATATGTCCAACATACAGCCCATTATTTGACTAGGAAATCACATCGTCAACAACAACAATAATAATAATAATAAACACCTACTCTACTAATGACGAATGACAGTAAATCACGGGTAATAATTATAGCGGTAATTTTATTTAAAAAGTAATAATATGTTCTCTTAATTGATTAATTAAATAGGTTTTCATTTTAAACGACAATGAGAAAGAATAATATTTTATCTTCCAAGCCAAGCAATATTCCCAAAGCTTTTGCATGTGTAAGTTTGGTACCAACAGATAATAAAGAAAGAATAATAGAATTGATATCATAAAAATAAAATAATCGGTCACACGAGCGACACGTGATTATTTACAATCTTTTTATCTTCTTCTTGTTTCCCGATTTTCTTTTTATAAGCGTTTTCCGATTTTTTGATACAAAGACAAGATAAAGATTGGATATAAAGTTATCTGGTGTATAATTTCAGAAATCACTATATTATTCGTTTATTTAGTTTTATTGATTAGGTAACAATATATCTTAATAATTTCATGAAACTATACGTTCACTATTAACGTATATTATGGGATAAATGTAATAACATCCATCTAAACAATGTATTTTTCCACGAGTGAATCCACCCCAAACCATCATATATAAAGGCAGAGCCCCATGTCCTTGTCTTCCACTATACTTTTCTTTTGAATCATATCCCCTCCCCCCCTCTCTTTCCATCTTTTCTGGGTCTCTCTTCGCGTCGGCCAAAGATGGCGAGGAAGTGTTCGTGTTGCGGGAAGATGGGACACAACTCCAGGACGTGCTCCAGTTACGGATCATCGATCACGAGTACCGCTGCTAGTGGCGGATCTGGCCTCAGGTTGTTCGGGGTGCAGCTCGGGTCGTGTCCTTCTTCGTTCGATGATGATTTGATCATAAGGACGAGATTCAGCATGGGTTGTTTCCAGTCGTCTTCACACGTCGCAGGTGTAGAAAAGAACTCGACGTCCGGCGGGTACCTGTCGGATGGACTGTTCCTCGTATCACAAGCGAGGAAGAAAGGTAAAAAGGGAGGACCGGATTTGGACTGAGTTGATCAATGGGTTTATGGTTGATCGTTGGGAGTGATGTGATTCGAGGTGGTTTCTGTTTAGGGGTGCCGTGGACGGAGGAAGAGCACAGGGTGTTCCTTTTAGGACTGGAGAAGCTCGGGAAAGGCAACTGGAGAGGCATATCGAAGAGTTACGTCACGACGAGGACCCCTGCCCAGATCGCCAGCCACGCCCAAAAGTATTTCCTTCGTCTCTCCAGACTCAAGAACCAGAACCGCCGGACTAGCCTCTTCGACAAGGTAATAATATCCCGGTGTCCTGCCAACTTGTCTCGGGTTCGAGGGCCATAGTGATTCTCACATCCTCTTCGTGGCAGGTCGGGATGAAGGACAAGATAGCATCCGGGCAGATCAATCCGACACCTGCACAATTGCTAAAACTCAGGATGTCCCAGTTCCAGCCGATCCTGCCGCCGGTTTCTTCTCCGAAGCAGTTAAAGGGAGAAGGCCTCGTCCGGGCAAGCAAGGGGGTGGATCTCGAGCTCGGGTTGGCCGTTTCGAGGCCGGGGGAGGAGACCCAGAAACCTCCTGTCCCTAGACAGATGATAGTCACCTAATTGGACCTTTCTATTGACAATAACCAATACTTGAGCTCATAATTGGCAGAATCTTTCTTTTTTCCAATAATGTTTTCATCTTTATTTAATGATGATGAACATTGTTTCATGTCCGAACCAGGTCTTGCTAACTAAACCCGATTTCATGTTTTTGATACAATGTGGCATGACAAAAAAGTGGACTTGGTCGGCTCAAGTGTTCGACTTGGGGGGAGATTCCAGTAATTTCCCGATATGCCAAGAACTTCCATATTACTTGAAATATTATTTGATCATTGTGTTTTCTAGCATATGAAATACTGGGATTCAAACATGCCACAGTTGACCCTTTTATGTGAATCCACCGATGTCAATGTGTAAAATTAATAGGGTAGTGTAATGTTGCACATTATGGCAAGGAGAACTACATCACATCGTTCAAGTAATAAAACCAACTCCACATCCAACCAAACAAATCCAGGGATGCACTCAATCACCTTTGGCTGCTTGTCTCTCGGATAGCGGGGCCATCGCCATTAGTGGCAGTTGTTCGGGTTCTTTTAGAAAACACAGAAAGAAAAACGCAACAGGGGCAGCACCGGAGAAGAAGAGGATGCCACCCCAAATCACACCGCAACCTTTTTCAATCTGTGCAACTAATGTTGTCGTAAATTACACCGTTAAATTTTTACAATATTTTCGAGGGATTATTTCTGACTTGAAGATCTTTCATCCGTAAAGTGGTGATTCATGGAGACTGAAAACTCTAGATTGCAATTTCGACATGTTTTATAGACGACCGGATCTGACGTTTTCTCTTCCAACGTGATCATGTTAGTGAATGTCATGATGTATTCTTGATGTCATGCTGAGTTTATAGGGAGCCTAATCACTGATGGTTGTTAGTTGTTTGAGAATGATACTCGCGTACCCACTAACTTGATAATATAGTTGAAGTGTTAGTAATGATGCCTCGGGTTGTGGCTAATATGTTAAAATTTGATGTTGTTATTCACTGATATTATTTTGTATTTCCAATAGTAGCGATATGGAAGTCATTCGGCAAGCGCCTGGGTGTGTTGTTCCGATTTTATTGGCGGGCAAAGCCACCCATATCTTCTTATTACAGTAGGCACTGCACGCAAGCCCAACACCAACTCGATCAAACTTAATCACCTCTAATCCAACCTTTATGACCTCTCCCACCGCCTCATGTCTTCAACAAGTAAAGTCCAAAGATGATATTTGTTGATATGATTTTAATGATGAGTCATATAATAGGTTGATTTGCTATGCCTTTACAAAAACTTTAATCACTTATAACAATGATATACTTTCTAGTAAAGGAAAAATATCACGAAAATATTTTCTACATCCTTCAATGATCATTTCAAATCAAATGACGTCATTATAAAATATTTCCATAATTAGATATTTTAATAATTAATTAAATAATTATTAATTATCTTAATTAATTTATTAACTCAAAAAAAGAAAAATATTATTTGAATTAATATTAAACTAATTACCTAGTAAGATAAGCCTTTAAAAGTAAAAAAAAAATAATACATTTTCCTAATCAAGGAAATTGTCTTGTTAATTTTGAAAATTTCTATCTAAACTTTTGTGAGAGAGAACGTTATTTAGAAATCACTTTTAGTTAAACAAATCACATGAATTTCATCCAGATACAATGAAAAACTAATTTGGAACGAATTATTTCATTTTAGAAATAAATGATTGATTATTTTCTAGTATAGAAGGTTGATTGTCTAATCTGGCCGAACCATGTGCAGTGCTTTATTGTGGGATTAAAATATCTAATTAACATAAATTTAATTTTAGATAGTCCCCAACAGATATATGTACTAGCTCGTAATCAAATTTCTCAGGTTAGTAATGAAATATTATTTCTTTCCAACTATAGAAGGTTGTGATCGAATCTAGCTCTAACCTTTTGTAATGTGATATCTTGATATTGGATAATCCGATTGATACTAAATCAGTCATAGATTGTTCCCAAATGATTTATGCATTATGAAAATGCATCTCATCGTAATTTAAATTTAATAAAATAAATTTCCTTAATAAGAGAAAGTCATAACTAATTTATAAATGAAAAACTAAAAATAATTTGAGTGGTTGATAAGTTGACGGTGGTAAGTCTTAACACTTTTACAGTGTTATTATGGCATTTTAACGTGTCAGTTGAGTGTGCAGGTTGGAATCTCTAGGCGAGCGTTCTTACATGAGGTGACTACAGCAGGTTCAACGTTGGTGAAATCGCTTCGGAGACGCCGATGGTTACAGATCCGAGTGATTTGACCAAAACATTGTCCGTAACGTCGGACTACGTGCAACAAGGCTTGGAGAGAAGGGTTGCTAGTTGGCGAGTCGGCGTATAGAGTTGGTCGGAGAGAAGGAGTCCGTAGCAGACATAAGCGATGAGGGACTGATAACCTTATGTAGTTGTTTATCTGTTTGTTTGCAGCAAGCATGCCTTGGTGAAGCCACTCCGTAGGCGTCGGTGGTTGCAGATCTGAAGGACTTGGTTGGGAAGTTGTCCGTAACGTCAGGCTGCGTGTAACAGGACCTGGGAAAAGGTTGCTGGCTGGCGAGTCGGCGTACAACAGGTCCGTAGCAGGAGAAGAAGTCCGTAGCAGGCGCAAGTGGTGAGGGACTGGTAACCTCCTGTAGACGTTTATCTTTCTGTTTTGCAGGTTATATCAAAAGTACAAAAATAATAGTCCACCAGACGACGTACGAACACGTACAGGAAGAGTCATTGAGCCTGATCGCAGATCCACAGAAAGGACAACCCGCTACTGAGTCACAGAAGGCCGAAGCTTTCAGTCAGGGTTCTGTGCTCGTTGAGTCTGGTTGATTTCCTTGTGATTCGACCTAGATGCATTCTAATCTCAACAAGAGAGTTTCTTGCATTGGTTAAATTAATCTTACCACCCCGTGGTTAAAGAAATTATTTTCTAATACCACATAATGCTTTAGCTTCTAAACTGTAATAATTATTTCAAAGTATTAGTGAAAGCGGCCGAAGGTGGATGTAAGCGTATTTGCCAACCAATATAAAAACCTTTGTGTTCTTCGAATTCATTTCAAAGTCTATTTCGCACGTTCTGTAATTACAGAAGGTTAAACAAAATGTTCTGTTTTACAGCAACTTTCTTCTGCTGTAAGAGTTATGAAAAAGTGTTAAAGAAATCTTTAATTAGACTTAACACTAATTCACCCCATCTTAGTGTAATCTTTGGGTAACAAGATTAAATTATCCATAGGACTAGAGTAACAATGTTGTCGCATTATCCTAACTCTTCAGATCAATCAGGCTATCACGAGGATCTTAGACACTTGGGCTCATAAAGTGTTGGGAGCTTAAATTAGCATGTAGGAACTAACCTTACCTTAAACTAAGCCTCGTCATAGACTTACTACTTAATCATCCCGCATCAAACCAACTAGCAGTGGCTATCTGGGTAACTCAACCTCCTCGAACTAACGTCTATAACCCAAAAAATTACACAAGCCCCAAACAAGTCCTTAATGTCGTGCTAATTTTTACGAGGAAACACTGGTCGGATTTTCAAAATATGATTTGCAGCGATAATGCACTAATCAAAATTGACCGATGAGTTAAAAGGGAAAGGGATCAAAGACTCCCAGTGACACAAACTCTTCCTTTTTCATTTGAGGGTGCAAAGAGAGATGGCTTTCTCGGCATCCCATATGTCGAAGGAGTTGCCAGTCGAGTACATCATGTCTGCATTATCCCCGTCATCAAGGATTTTGGGGAGATGAAACAGTCACTGTTGGTATGATTTTGATGATGAGCCATATAGAAGTCTGACATTTTACGAGACAAAAGATTGGAATACAACACAGAAGCCGTTACCTTATATTTGGAAATATTTTTATTAAATAATTCTTTAGTTAATTATTTAATCCCGAAATTAAAAGTAATATTCTTTGAAATTATCCTTATTAATTAAAATATTTAATCTAATCAATTTTGTTAATAAATAAATTAAGGAATTAATTTATTTCCTACTTTTCTATTTATAGAAACCTTCTATAAGGTTATCATCAAATTACATTATACATTAAAAAATCACAAATTGAGGCCACGATCGTTTCGAGCTATCTTACGGTATTAAACTAACTTAAATTTGATTGGGAACATTCACAAATTTAGGACACCATCCTAATGTATTGGAGAGCGTGTAAGATTTGATCAGATGCTCAAATTTTACGTAATTTGAGCAAAATGTAATTTGAAAATAAATTTTGAATAGTTTCCAAATACAGAAGGTTGTTGATGTGTCCATCCCGGAATCTTCTGGAGATACATTATTCATGGAAACTTCATTAAATCATATTGTAATTGATTCAATCTGAATTCTAACGAATATTTGCTCAGGGTGATGTATTTGGAATGATTGAATTTGATTTACTAATCATTCATCTGTTGTCTTTTACGTCCATAAACCACTTTTGTCAAGTTTCACCTTCTATGTTAAGCCTAGAATTTGTGTGTATAAATAGGATTCATTCCCTCACATTGTAATAAACAACCAACCAATGAAAAAAGTGTATCATTGTGTTCAGAGAGAGTGTGTTATGAGCTTGTGATTCTTTCGTTCTTGTGTTTTTAAGTTATGTTAGTCACACGCGAGGGACGTGAGCTACAGAAGGTTGTATCGTCGGTAAAACCTTCTGAGAGAGTTACCTGGGGACCACGACGGACTCTTGGTTGGAGGTTGCAGGAGACGTTGGTGGAGGTGTGCGGCTGGAGGCTGGCGTGGCGAACGTGCAGTGGGCCGGAGAGAAGGGCAGATACCTAGGAGCACAGAAGGTGAGGGACCGACCAGCTTCTGTAGTGCGTTCTGTGTGTACAGGATAACCTTTGGTAGGGGTTCTGTGTCTGCTTAGTCGTTGTCTCGAGGGACCGCGCATGATAACCTTGGGCATGGGTTCTATGTTTGCTTAGTCGCTGTCTCGAGGGATCGCGCAAAGGGAAGTTGCAGCGGGTTGTTGTGTGGGTGGAGATGCCGCCAGAGTGAAAAGTCTCTAAGGGAAGTCGTAACAGGTTGCTGTGCATGCGAGGATACCACCCGAGGGAAACGTCCAAACAACGGTTATTATTTATTAGTGATAATCATCCAAATTATTGGTGAGAGTGGACGTAGGCAAAGCGTGTTGAACCATTATATATTGTCTTGTGTCGTTCGTATCATTTCGGTGTACGTTTCGTACGGAAGCTTTCTTCCCCTGTGGCGTTTGTCGAAAATTTGTTAAAAATACTTAATTGAACTTTAACACTAATTTATATCGTTTTAGTGCAACGGTCACTACTATCTCCATCATTTAAAGGTCAAGCAAGCGGGAAACGGGCGCCCCAATTCCGTCTTGGGTCCTCCTGGCTTCCGTGTCATCAAGCAGGTGATTTATTTTGAGCAGCGAATCATTCCTAGAGATCAGACGAAGAAAACCTTCGGAAAGATTATAGTTCTTTCTGTTTTAGATGTTTAAATTTGACGCCTGAAATGTTTGTTGCCTTATCAACCTTCCAGGCGAATGCTTCAATGGGTCGATGCAGATGAATTTGAGCATCTGATCAAATCTTGCCCGCTCTCCAATACATTAGGATGGTGTCCTAAATTTGTGAATGTTCCCAATCAAATTTAAGTTAGTTTAATACCGTAAGATAGCTCGAAACGATCGTGGCCTCAATTTGTGATTTTTTTTAACTGAAATAAAATTTCTTCTGCCGTCATGGTATTAGACCGCGTTTTCATGGTAAACCACGAGTTTTATGGAATTCGATAACTGATGTGATTTCGAATCGCAACTTCTATGTAAATTTAACGTCGTGATTAGATAGAGCGACATAAAATTTTTAAAATTTTGACAACTAGAATTGATTTTCGTGAAACAAGCGGAGCTAGGATACTAATAATTATTTCACAGGGAATTTTTTATTAGGCCACGTAAGGAAAAAGCTTTTATAGAATAACTTTGCTTCCGTCCATATTATTCCGGGTGAAACACTTTTTGTTATCATTATTCGTACAAATATTTTGTGAAATAGGGTCAGAAACTTTTAAAATTTCTGGACTATTTTAAATTAGTGTTTGAAATATCGCCAAAAAATTTGAGGAAAGTGGAGTATGAAACACAAATTTTAACTTCCCGAAGAAAAATCGTTATTTGAAACGCCGATTTATTCATTTCTATCGAGCATAATTGGTTTTTGAAACACCGAACAACAAGGAATGAAATCGGGGTTTTCAAACATCGATTTAGGGGTATTAATCAAGAAATTTTAAAATTAGAGACCATATTTCACATAATAGTCTGCGGACCAACTTTATCAAAGAACATACCTCCTGAAAATATGGCGCGGCACGACTCTTTCCGGGAATCCATCCCGTATTGCAAACACGGATTACATCACCCATGGGTAACACTTGTGCAGATGGTTCGTCACGGTGTACAGGCAAGCCTGGTTGGTCTCTATACGCCAATAACAAATGTGGCAGACTGACCCAATCACGTATTCATCATACACGTCGAAGGAATGGGTGGGTCCATTATTCCAGTGAAAGCCACAATAGAAGAGGGTCGTCCCCCAAATATTGGTGTTGAACCCGAACCCCCATTTACCGCCCGGAGGTATGGTCTGCTCGCCGAGATCGTCGTCCCCGGACCTGCAGTGCACCCCGAGGCTAAATCCGTCGGAAAGGAGATTGTCTATGTACACATGTTCGGGGGTTACCACAATGATGAGGAAGAAGAAGGCCGAAACGAGGACAGGGTGAGTGAAATTCATGGCTCTAGAGAGTTACTGGTTATGTTAGGGTTTTGATATACTGTATTTAAAAGGAGGGCAGGCAAGAGGGAAATAAGTCTCTCAACGTACCTTGGTGGCATCAATTTCATTGTTTTCTTCGCTGTCATGGAGAATTTTTTATTTTAATGAAATCACCATGACATTGTCAAACTATGAGAGGTCTTTGTTTTTTTCTCGTTATTAACGGTAAACTAGTGCAGCTAAAGTGTTGGAAAATATTGGAATATACTAATTGGGATAAGCAACATTTCTTGCTTCACGTTTTCGCCGCTCCGTGGGGACTTAACGTTTCGTTACTAACTACGGCTTTCAAAGCATGCTTCCTGGACGTCAACATAATCGGACAAGCATTAGTAGTAACAAGAGTCCATGTTCTATTCAACTAAAGTTTTTTTTTATCTATATAATGATCGGTACCATAGGAGCGACTATTTTACGTGTAGTAACTAGGCTTGGAAACAGTAGTCAACAGTTTCTTATATTATTGTTTTGTTTTTGCCCCGTCGTATTCTCTCCGCTCGTAGCCAGCTGGGTGGTTTAATACGTAGTAATTTCTAGACAACCTTAGTTTTCATCTCCCCCGGAACAATTTGCTCTCACTTAACTGGCGTCGTCATTCTCGATGAGTCAGACCGTAAAACAAAGTCCAAGTTATTTTTACTTTTGAATATAAAAAGGGTCTCAAACTTCAAAAATACCACGAATTCCATCCCCCTCCCCCCCTTCACGATCGTAACTCGCAGAGGCGATGAATACGGTTAAGTATTCTCTTGCCTCCCTTTTTCTGATCACAGTGGTCCTACTATGCCCCATGGACACCGCTGGAAAGACTGTTTACATAAGGAACTATCTTTCGGGCGGGAAGATCTTGTCGGTTCACTGCAAATCCGGGGACGACGATCTCAATCTTCACAAGTTACCTTCAGGCGGAGGAGAATGGGGATTCAGCTTCAACCCCAACATTTTTGGGACGACGCTCTTCTACTGTGAATTATCGTGGATGGCGGGCCTGAATCGTGTACTAACCGTATACGATGATGATAAAAGATGGTCATCGCGCAACAATCTCTACTGGCTGATATATGATGACCACTACTGTTTGTGTTATAGTGCCATCGAGCGATGGGGATGCTGGAATTGGTAAACATGTCCCGACTTCCTCGCAATCGATAAAAGAACCTGAAATGACACCATCTTCCATTCACGTTTCTGTATCGGGGGAATAAATTTGAGTTGCGATGAATTGTTCTTGTCACTGGTAACAAATATGCTTTTTATGTAAGTTAGATTTTATGCTTTTCCACTTTTAAATTTCAAAAATTCTAATAATAACTGTACCGGCTAAATACACGACGCCCACACCGGTATGTGTTATAGTTCGATTGAGTGATGCTGGGGGATGCAAGAAATGGTAAATGTATCCGGCTTACTCGACGGCAACTTCGAATGGTGTTAGATTGAGTGCCGTTGAGCTATCATTTTCGGACCAATCTGTTGCATCGCCGTTGATCAGTTTCGGATCAATCCGTTGTAGAAATTATTAGTAGAACAAAGCAACTTCGCCGACGACGACGGCCTGTTCGCTAAAACGCACACGCAAGTATACGGGTCGCGCCAAGTAATAAAGTGATGAGAAAGATCGTTCCCACGAGGACTGATTAGACAGAATCTACCGCCAATAGTCAATTATTAAGTTCAAATTCTAGTCAAGAAGGTTGAGTAATGAAAGGTTGGGTGCAAGAAAGTAATTCGCAATAAAAATGGAAGCAAGGTTGTAAATCGAATAATAAAGGCCTAGGACTCCGAATCCCCTATCGATTCGTAGATTATCGCACTCTCTCTTCCTCAATTCAATCCGTTTTACCGTTTACTAACCACAATTCCCTAACAATCGCTACACCTCTCTCGAGGCTGTAACTGTGAATTACTAATCACCCGTAAACCTATATTTCTATAGCGAATCACGAATAATCAGAATTCCTTGAGATCCAATTGTTCTCCCGGTTACCTACGAGTGTATATCTCTATACTCCTCTTAGTTAAGCCAATCTCTCGGCCTTAACCTAAGTTATGTCTCCTCTCTTCTAATCCTAAGTCTCTCTCGAGTTCACTTAAGACTAAGAATTCATACGAACCGGCGATCAACCCGATAGGTAAGCATTAAACACAGAAGAAACACAAGTAAACGATAATTCTTCTTGAATTGATTCCGAGAAAGTGGAAAACCAACTACACGAGTCGGTTCATCATCATCCTAGAAAAGATGTTTAGTTCGACATCGAAAACGAAACAAAAAGCAAAGAGAAAAGAGAAATCGTCGAAGTCTCCATCAACGCCTTCGTCTCCTTGTTCCTAGCCGTCGTCGGGTGCCAAAACCAAAGTCAGGAGGGGAAGGGATAAGATGTCCCCCGTAAACCTAAAATCCCATCCTTTTATACCTAAAGCAAATCTAAAATAAAATCTGATTTTCGGGCAATATTATGTCGTGCAGCTGCAAGATGAATTCGTTGCAGCTGCACCGACCTCTCTGAAGCTCTCCTCATCTCTGCCCTGTCGCACTCGTGCAGCTGCAAGGGACTGGTGTTGCAGCTGCAACGACCAGTCTGATGCCCTTGATTAATTCCTCCTCTCCTCGTGCAGCTGCACGAGCTTGGAGTTGCAGCTGCACGAACCTGTCTGTCATCCTTCTGCTTCACTTGCAGCTGCAAGAGCTTCGTTGTGCAGCTGCACTAAATCCTCCGCCTTCTATTCATCTTCATCCTTCACCCTTTTGCTTTGTTTTCCTTCATGCCTTCCTTTACTTCCTACGATCACAAAGCAAACATGATGAATGACAATTTACAGCTCAATTGGCAACAATAGCAATTAAAATTCTCGAAACTAACTAGAATTAAGCCTAAATGTGATAATATAACTCTATTTTACTAGAGTTATCACACCCCCAAACCTAATCTTTGCTAGTCCTCGAGCAAAACAAAATAAAACATGCCAAGGCGAAGCAAACACAACTCAACGTCACTCCTCAGAACACCTTAATCCTTTGATTGCATATTGTCCTTAAACACCCTCAGATGAGATCGCACACTTCATTCAGAGTCAGAGTCTATTCACTGCTAGCATGTGCTATTAACACTTTGCTTTAAAACTCATCCCAGTAGGTTACCCTTTCACAATGCTTACCACACACCCTCGAATCTTTCATAGCCACCGAGGAATTTTCAGGGACTTACCTCTTGCCGCCTCCTTCCACCTACTCATGACCTTCTACTCAACCATTCTTGTTTCATTTTTTTTTTTTTTCCGATTGCACGACTCTAAATGCTAATCAATTCCCGCAAACGCCCGTGTAGCGAGTTCTCAGTCAGTGTCTCCCGGTCCAGTTGGACCAAGGCACTAGGTGATAAAACACCCCTAGGACGAAAACTCGAGCCGCAAGGAAGACTCACACCACAAGCACATATCCAGGCCTTATCTTTTCATTATTCACTAATCGTTGCTTCTTTTTCAATTTTTCATACTTTCTAACCTGGATAGTGGTGCTCAGAGCCTTGGCAACCGTTTTCTTTCTTTCTCTTTTTTTTTTTTAACAAAGGTCAGAGTTAGCTTCAAGAGTTGGTTTAAGAACCCCTACTTATCCCAGTGGCTATACTTTCAAGGAAGGTGTAAAGCTCTCACTGTTAATCATGCTCCCTACCGAGTATTTCTCTTTTTGCTTATTCAAATTCCACACGCTAACTTAGAACAACCTCCTTCTCTTCCTTAGGTGTGCTCTACCTCAAGGCATCATCCTAGAGTCAGACTCTTCGCTTTCAAATTCCTAAGGCTACCTGAGGAGGTGCGACGTGAATCTAGGAACTATTTTATTTTTTTTATTTTTTTATTTATTTTTTTTTTCTTTCTTCTTTTACGTACCTAAAAATGATCGAAAACGAAAACAAACTAAACCAAATTTCTAACAAACATAAAGGAGCCTAACACGCACAAGCAGACAAACACCCCACCCCCAAACCTAAACATTGCAACGACCTCGGTGCAAACACAACTCCGTAATAGAAACTCGAAAAGAAAATGCAAAAGGGAAAGGGTGCTCCCTGATCAATCGTCTCCGGGCTGCTCATCCTCAGAGATAGGGTCATCCCCTGCGTCTTCTGTAGGAGGGGGATAGTGAAAAACGGGCTCCTGAAACGAAGAAAAATCCACGCCATGAGAAACACCGAGATTACGGAGACAATCCATTTGATACCTCTGGTAATCCATGGTATGTTGCTGGTAAGCTAGCGAACGCGCTTGAAAATCCAGGGAACTCTGCTGAAATGCCAAGGCGCGCTGCTGGAAGTCCATCGTGGATTGCATAAACGTTGTCATTTGAGCCCAACGTTCTTCCTCAGAGGGAAAACGTGGTACCGGAGTCGGGTCGGGTTGGGAGTTTTCCCCTCCAGTAACAGCTTGAACCGGGACTCTACCCCCGTCGCGTCTCTCCTTGACCGTGATTTCGTGCTGGATCCTGAGCCATGATGCATTGTTGAGCGATTTTTGAGGTTGGAGTAGCCCATCCTTAGGATCCACCCTAATCCCTGCCTGTCTACACAACTCAGTGATTATGGTGGGAAACCATAATCCAAGATTAAGTTCACGAAGACAGCGATGAATCATACCATTAATCACTACCCCTACATCAATCTGTTTCAACTGCAATATGCAGTATATCAGCGCCGCCCTTTCCTTAGTTAAACGGGAGACGTTGGTTCCTAGGATAAGTCGTGCGGAGACGAAGAGTTGCCACATCTTCGCCGTCGCATGGAGATCTGAACCCTGGAGTGCAATGGGTTCGTTAGATGTCGACATTATCCACCGTGCTCCTGCCCGGTCCCTAGTTAATAACTCTAATATTGCTTGGGCATCAAAGGATTCGGCGAGATACGCATTCCAGCCATCAGTTTCATAACGGGGCAAGTTATAAAGTGACGCAATTGCATCCGGGCTAAATACCACTTTCTTATTCTTGACTCGAATTGTTTCACCGTTCGAGTCATAGGTATGCGCATTCGCATAGAATTCCCTAACCAAAGGTATACTAGCCGGAGCCGGTTCCCAGCAAAACTCTACCCATCCTAGCTTATCAATTACGTACTGGAAATTTTCGAGATACCGCTCATTAGCGTTGATCCCTCGCTCCTCAATGATCGAGCGGGTCATTGCCGCTTCCCTAATCCTATCTTCCTCGGTGTGACCCGAGGATGACCCGGCACCGGATTTCTGCCTCTTCGGAGCCATCTAACCAAATCTCCACTTACGCACGTCCTAATCTAACAGCTAAGACCCACGAAATTGCCGGAGAAACGACGGAAAGAGAACGCACCTGAGGTCCGAGCGAGAAGATTTGGACAGGGGCGCTTGATTTCGAGACGTAGGAGACAATACTTACACCGGAGGAGGTCGTGGACGACGGGAATCGGCGGAATCGTCAAGCACCGGAGGTGGTGGGGCGTCTGGGGGCGGCGATCTGCAAGGGAGAGAGGAAAATAATATGATTTTAGGGTTTGGGGCGTCGACCCCTCTTTTATTTTTTCTGAAAATCCGAACCGGTGCAGCTGCACCGGTCGGGTCGTCCAGCTGCACGACCCTGTCGGATCCTCTGTGCTGAACTTCTGAAGACCTCGTGCAGCTGCAACGACCGGTCAGACAGCCCCCTGAATTGTCTCCTTAAAAGCGTGCAGCTGCACGAAGCTTGGGTTGCAGCTGCACGGATCGGTCTGATGGTCTCCCCTAGTCATGCAGCTGCAAGAAATTTGGTTGCAGCTGCACAGAGTCCTCTGTTGTCGATGCTTGTCCTTCTGGATGAGTCGTGCAGCTGCATGACCTTGACGGTGCAGCTGCACCGATGTGTCAGACGATCTTCCTTTGTCCCCCATGCAGCTGCACGAAATAATGGTGCAGCTGCACCATTATGTCTGACTTCTCCTTTTAGTTGCACCGGTCCCGTGATTGTATCGCTCCGTAATTTCTACTCCCTAAAAATTTAGCCAAAATCAAACTCAAAAACTAAAACAAAACAAATTAAACAAGAAAAGGAAATAAAATTTGACTCGGGTTGCCTCCCGAGCAGCGCTTGATTTAACGTCGTCAGCCTGACGCTTTGGTCCTCTACGTGTCTTTCATCATTAGTGTCCCCGGATCCCGGTGGACAACACCTCCAAAGTATGGCTTGACGCGACTTGCATTCACCTTGAACCTGTCAGAAGAGTTAGTACCTACTAATTCGAGAACACCGAATGGTAGTACCTGGGTAATTTGGAAGGGCCCGGACCAACATGACTTGAGTTTCCCTGGAAACAACCGTAGTCTGGAGTTAAATAAAAGAACAAATTGGCCTGGAGAAAACTTACAATCCTTCAAGCGCCGATCATGCCATATTTTGGTCTTTTCCTTGTAAATGCGGGCATTTTCGTACGCGTCTTTCCGGAATTCCTCCATCTCATTCAGCTGCAGTAATCGTTGCTCCCCCGCTGCACTAGGATCCATGTTTAGCTTCTGAACCGCCCAGTAAGCTTTATGTTCCAACTCCACCGGCAAGTGAAAAGCTTTGCCATATACCAGCTTGTACGGCGATGTCCCAATCGGGGTCTTGAAGGCCGTCCTGTATGCCCATAGAGCATCGTCAAGCTTGGTAGACCAGTCTTTTCGATTAACGCTTACCGTCTTTTCCAGGATCCTTTTGATTTCGCGGTTGGAAACTTCGACTTGGCCGCATGTTTGAGGATGATAGGGTAAAGCCACCTTGTGCTTGACTCCATATTTCCGCATCAGTGCATTGAACTTGTTGTTGCAGAAATGGGCTCCACCGTCACTAATGATGGCTCGTGGTGTTCCGAATCGCGTGAAAATCTATCTAAGAAATTTCAAAACTCCACGAGCATCGTTAGTGGGCAACGCAATAGCCTCTACCCATTTGGACACATAATCAACAGCCACTAGTATGTACTTGTTCTTAAACGAGTCTATGAAGGGGCCCATGAAGTCTATTCCCCATACATCAAAAAGTTCAACCTCTAAAATGCTATTCAGGGGCATTTCATCTCGACGCGAAATATTGCCTACCCTTTGACATCGATCACACTGTGCGACAAAAGAGTAAGCATCCTTAAACAGGGAGGGCCAATAAAAACCTGATTGTAGGACCTTTGCTGCTGTTTTGTGACCGCCGTGGTGTCCACCATACGGTGATGCATGACACTGCTCAAGGATCGGCCTGATTTCTTCCTCCGGGACACAACGCCGAATAACCTGATCTGCACATTTACGAAAAAGCAAAGGCTCATCCCACATATAAAATTTTACGTCATGAACGAACCTTTTCCGCTGTTGGCTTGACATTTCTGGAGGGAAAATATTCGCGACTATGTAGTTCACATAGTCGGCATACCAAGGTGCGGCTACCTCCACGGCGAACAGTTGCTCATCAGGGAAGGAATCATTGATCAGCGTCGAAGGTGTGGTGCTCATCGTTCCCTCCTCCAGCCGAGATAAGTGATCAGCCACCTGATTCTCGGAACCTTTCCTGTCGACGATTGTAAGATCGAACTCTTGCAACAATAAAACCCAACGGATTAGTCGCGGCTTGGAATCCGATTTAGAAATCAAGTAGCGTATGGCAGCATGATCAGTATGCACAATCACAGAAGAGCCAATCAAATAAGGCCTAAACTTATCAAATGCAAACACGATTGCCAACATCTCCTTCTCCGTTGTCGTGTAATTGACTTGGGCGGAATCGAGTGTCCTACTAGCATAGTAAATTGCACGAAAATGCCTATCTTTCTTCTGTCCTAAGACCGCTCCTACGGCTAAATCACTCGCATCGCACATGAGTTCAAAAGGCAGACTCCAATCAGGAGCAATGATAATTGGAGAGGACACTAACCTCTCTTTCAATGTATGGAACGCCTCCATACACTTATCGTCGAAGAGGAAAGGTGCATCTTTCTCCAGGAGGTTGCACAACGGTTTGGTGATCTTCGAAAAGTCTTTAATAAACCTCCTGTAGAAGCCAGCGTGTCCCAGAAAACTTCGAACTCCTTTCACTGATGTCGGAGGGGGTAGCTTCTCGATTGTCTCCACATTGGCCTTGTCCACCGCGATGCCACTCTCCGAAATTCTGTGACCTAGCACAATACCTTCACGCACCATAAAGTGGCACTTTTCCCAATTCAAAATCAGGTTAGTCCGCTCACATCGTGCAAGGACAGCCGCAAGATTATCCAAGCAATTTGTAAATGACAATCCAAAAACTGAAAAATCATCCATGAACACCTCAATGGTCTTCTCAATCATGTCCGAAAAAATTGCTTGCATACATCGCTGAAACATGGCAGGCGCATTACATAATCCAAACGGCATACGACGGAAAGCGAACGTACCGTAAGGGCAGGTGAAGGTAGTCTTTTCCTGGTCCTCAGGTGCAATCGCTATCTGGTTATAACCTGAGTAACCATCCAGGAAGCAGTAAAAACTTTTACCTGCGAGACGGTCCAACATCTGATCGATGAAGGGCAACGGGAAGTGATCCTTGCACGTGGCTGCATTGAGCTTCCGGTAGTCCATGCAGATCCTCCACCCGGTGACCGTCCTCGTCGGAATGAGCTCATTTTTGCTGTTTCCGACCACCGTGATGCCTCCCTTCTTAGGTACGCACTGAACTGGACTCACCCATGAACTATCCGAGATCGGATAGATGATTTCTGCATCAAGCCATTTAATGACTTCTTTTCTTACCACCTCTTTCATGTGCGGGTTCAGTCGCCGTTGATGCTCGACGGACGCCTTCTTCTCACTGTCCAAGACAATCTTGTGCATGCAAATTGCTGGACTAATCCCTTTGATGTCCGCAATAGTCCACCCGATGGCTGTCTGGTGCTCCCGAAGCACTCGTAGCAACATCTCTTCCTGTTCGTTAGTCAACGAAGATGAAATAATAACAGGAAGGGTGTTGTCCTTACCTAAGTAAGAATACCGTAGGTGATCTGGTAAGGGCTTCAACTCCAACTTCGGGGGCTCTTCGATGGAAGGCTTGATGGTGGTTGCAGGTCGGTCAAGAGGTTCCACCCTTTGAAATTTTCGCACAAAGGCCACCTCTTCCTCAGACGTCTTATCAAGGAGTGCATCTTCCGTCGGTAACTCAAAGGCTTCTAGAATAGTCTCGACAGTAACCTCCTCAAGTATGTCCACGTACCTGCATTCATCAACTTCATTAGGCATCTTCATGGCCTTATCCATGTTGAATGTTACCTCTTGGTCGTGGACTCTCATGGTGAGCTCTCCTTTTTGGACATCGATTAATGTCCTCCCCGTTGCTAAGAACGGTCTTCCCAGGATGATGGGAACCTCCCGATCCTCCTCGTAATCTAGGATGACGAAGTCCGCGGGGAAGATGAACCTGTCCACTTTCACCAACACATCTTCCACAATACCCTTCGGGTAAGTATAAGACCGGTCAGCTAATTGTAAGGTCAGCGATGTTGGTCTTACCTCTCCGATGTTCAGTTTCTTGAACACCGAAAATGGCATCAAATTGATGCTCGCCCCTAAATCACATAAAGCATGACCAAAAAAATCAGTCCCAATGTGACAAGGGATGGTGAACTTACCAGGATCCTTAAGCTTTGGCGGTAGTCTCCTTTGAACTATTGCACTGCATTCCTCGGTCAACGAGATCGTTTCGTGACCACCAAGCTTCCGCTTCTTTGACAGGATATCCTTCATGAACTTCACGTAGCTTGGCATTTGCTCGAGCGCCTCCGCGAAAGGGATATTGATCTGTAGCTTTTTAAACACTTCAAGAAACTTTTTGAATTGCTGCTCGTCAGTGTGCTTCTTTAAACGCTGCGGAAACGGAACTTGAGGAATAATAGGAACTACAGGCATATGATCAGTACGTACCGGTGTTTCAATACTCTGATGCTCAGCGTCCTTTCTAGACTCCGTCTCACGTACCTTAGCCTGACGTTTCTCCCTAGCTTGCTCTTTTTCGGCCTCTTGCCGCTCAAACTCCTCTTCCAGGTCCTTCCCGTTTCGGAGGGTAATAGCACTGCAGTTTTCCCGATTCTTGGGGTTGAGCTCTGTGTTGCTCGGAAACGTCCCCTGCGGTCTTATCACCAATGATCCTGCTATCTGCCCCATCTGCACCTCGAGCTGCTTGATCGAGGTCGCGTGGTCCTTCAGTATGAGCTCCTGCTGCTTCCTCGTCTCCTCTTGCTGTTTCCGAACCTCCTCATTGCTAGCCAGAACCTGTCTCAACAAATCTTCAACACTAGACTTAGGTTCACTTACGGGTTGTCGCATCGATGGTGCAAATCCCGGTGGCTGGTTTGGTCGCGAAGGCCCGACATCCTGATGCTCCTGATTATTTCTCCACGAGAAATTGGGGTGGTTGCGCCATCCTGGGTTGTACGTATTGGAGTACGGATTATTCCTGTTGTTGCCTCCCACGTAGTTCGCCTCTTCAGCCTCTTGCAATTCCATCACCTGCAAATTAGAACGAGGTGGAGGGTTAGCATTTTGAGTCGACGTACGCAACGCCGCCATCTCTTTGGTCAGTGTCTCTAGCTGAGCGCTGAGGGCGGTGATAGCATCTATCTGGTGATGTCCTCCTCCTCTTGCTGGTGCTCTCCTTTGGCCATTTGTCGCCATCGCCTCGAACAAATCCAGAGCGTCATCCGGTGTCTTATTCATTATGGTACCTCCTGCGGCTGAATCGATGGTAGATTGGAGTTGCTCCGCTAGCCCGTCGTAGAAGCTCTGAACCAACATCCACTTGGGGATGTCGTGGTGGGGGCATAGCCTCTGCAGCTCCTTGAATCGATCCCACGCTTCGTACATGGATTCGCCGGCGAGTTGGCGGAACGAGGTGATGTCGTTCCGTATCTTCACAGTTCGGCTCGGCGGATAGTACTTGGACAGGAAGTGCTTGCGGAGGTCGTCCCATGAACTGACTGACTCTCCTGGTAGCGAATACAACCACGCTCTGGCTTTATCTCGAAGCGAGAACGGGAACAGCCGCAACTTGATTGCTTCTGCTGATACTCCGTGATACCTGAAAGTGCCACACAAATCCTCAAAACGCGTTAGGTGCCAGTGCGGATCTTCGTTAATTAAACCACCAAAATTTGAATTTTCAATCATATGAATAATAGATGGTTTAATTTCAAAAGTATCCGCCTGAATTTCAGGACGGAGGAAACCAGCATGATTCTGCGGCGTCGGCTGTGTGTAATCCCGCATCGTTCTCGGGTGTTGTTCCGCAACAATGTCAACAACATTGTTGTTGTTGTTGGCATTCGCCATGGTGTCCCTTTGACCTCTTCGTAAAATCCGAAAAGTTCGTTCAATTTCAGGGTCAAAGAATAGCTCTTTATCACCTTTGCGATGTCGCATACACCTGCAAAAGATGAAAAGAGGATCAGTGACTAGAATAAAACTTGTAACCGAAAATTGACTGAATTAATTCTATTTCAGTCCCCGGCAGCGGCGCCAAAAACTTGTTCGCTAAAACGCACACGCAAGTATACGGATCGCGCCAAGTAATAAAGTGATGAGAAAGATCGTTCCCACGAGGACTGATTAGACAGAATCTACCGCCAATAGTCAATTATTAAGTTCAAATTCTAGTCAAGAAGGTTGAGTAATGAAAGGTTGGGTGCAAGAAAGTAATTCGCAATAAAAATGGAAGCAAGGTTGTAAATCGAATAATAAAGGCCTAGGACTCCGAATCCCCTATCGATTCGTAGATTATCGCACTCTCTCTTCCTCAATTCAATCCGTTTTACCGTTTACTAACCACAATTCCCTAACAATCGCTACACCTCTCTCGAGGCTGTAACTGTGAATTACTAATCACCCGTAAACCTATATTTCTATAGCGAATCACGAATAATCAGAATTCCTTGAGATCCAATTGTTCTCCCGGTTACCTACGAGTGTATATCTCTATACTCCTCTTAGTTAAGCCAATCTCTCGGCCTTAACCTAAGTTATGTCTCCTCTCTTCTAATCCTAAGTCTCTCTCGAGTTCACTTAAGACTAAGAATTCATACGAACCGGCGATCAACCCGATAGGTAAGCATTAAACACAGAAGAAACACAAGTAAACGATAATTCTTCTTGAATTGATTCCGAGAAAGTGGAAAACCAACTACACGAGTCGGTTCATCATCATCCTAGAAAAGATGTTTAGTTCGACATCGAAAACGAAACAAAAAGCAAAGAGAAAAGAGAAATCGTCGAAGTCTCCATCAACGCCTTCGTCTCCTTGTTCCTAGCCGTCGTCGGGTGCCAAAACCAAAGTCAGGAGGGGAAGGGATAAGATGTCCCCCGTAAACCTAAAATCCCATCCTTTTATACCTAAAGCAAATCTAAAATAAAATCTGATTTTCGGGCAATATTATGTCGTGCAGCTGCAAGATGAATTCGTTGCAGCTGCACCGACCTCTCTGAAGCTCTCCTCATTTCTGCCTTGTCGCACTCGTGCAGCTGCAAGGGACTGGTGTTGCAGCTGCAACCACCAGTCTGATGCCCTTGATTAATTCCTCCTCTCCTCGTGCAGCTGCACGAGCTTGGAGTTGCAGCTGCACGAACCTGTCTGTCGTCCTTCTGCTTCACTTGCAGCTGCAAGAGCTTCGTTGTGCAGCTGCACTAAATCCTCCGCCTTCTATTCATCTTCATCCTTCACCCTTTTGCTTTGTTTTCCTTCATGCCTTCCTTTACTTCCTACGATCACAAAGCAAACATGATGAATGACAATTTACAGCTCAATTGGCAACAATAGCAATTAAAATTCTCGAAACTAACTAGAATTAAGCCTAAATGTGATAATATAACTCTATTTTACTAGAGTTATCACGGCCGTCCATAGGTTGGAATAGAGGCAGGATAATTGCAAGCAACCCCTCAAATAACACGAGATTTATTGTCATTATTTTCGGAACTGTTGCATCAGCTTGTTCGCTTAAATCAATTAATAAATATTTTACAATTATTTAATATTTTTTTAAATTTTAAATTGTAATTATTAGTTATTTCTAAATTCCCAAAGCGAGGAGCGCAACTGTAGTTTCCTGGGCCTCCTCCTGTGTGTGTATGTAGAGAGAGTGTCCTCTGTAAAACAACTCAAGTCGATGCCTATCCTCGATCATCTGGCTGACTAACACAGACTGACTTCATATGTTACCGTTAAGTTGGAGCAGTTCGGATGACATTCCCAATTCCCTTTTTTGCTAACAGATGCTCCGACTCATTCGCGTCTTACGGCGATGACACTTTTTCTCACGGAGCCATTCCCTAATAAGAACCTTCCCCTCGTGAACATTCCTCATGGTCAAGGCTGCTTGGCTGAGCAAATCTCTCAGTAGCATTTGTTGCGAAACAGCGAGGCCACAGGGAGAAACCCCTCTCGCTCATTCAAGAGGAAGCACCGACCATCGAACTGACCCGCATATCAGTTCAATATCGCCTTCGAAAGAGTCGTCCCACCCACTCCCCCATGCCCATGAATCCCAATCACGCAGGCATCGGCGTTGACTGAGTCCATCTTTACACAGCAAGGGCTTACTCTGCTCGAGACAAAAAGTAATCCCGACTGTGGACCACAGCAGCAAAGACTCCCATGATCTTGAGGATCTTCTGCTAGCGGCAAGAGGGGAAACAGCAAATGCTCCTACTATTACCAAAATCAATGGAGATTTGGCCGCCCAAGAGCATACGTCGAATCTCTGACAAGATGACGTGGAAAACGTACTAGCTTCAAACATCCCCAGGCATAGAGATGCTCGAGAGCTCGTATGTTGAAAATGCTCCACGAAATGAAGGAGAGATGCTTGAAGTTGGACTGGTTCAGAGACTTGACAGCTACAAGGTTACCAATGGAATCTGGCAATCGTTTCACAGCAGTTCTTTCAAATCTGAGTTCATAAAGAAATTCTTCCCCCTCCTGGATAGCAGGGAACTCCCTGAGCTTGGAGCAGTCCGAAAAGGGAAGCATTCAGAAATTCCTAGATTTTAATATAATTGGGACCTTGGCAAGATTACAACGTTCCCAGAGGTCTAGTTGCATGACGTTGACAAGGGACCCAGTGGATTCATCAAGAATGGCAATCCAACTTTTATTTAAGAGAACAGTTGCTTCTGATCTCATTGGGTTTCACTGGTTACATCCTGGAAGTTCAATAAAGCAAGTTGTGGTCGAATACGAGATATACATCCAAAATGGTATAACCTGCAACATTTATGCTGTCGCTGCTGATATTCCCTGCTTCTTCTCTCGTAACGAGCCATGTTTGAGAAGCATACATTCCATTAGGACGGCACAAGTTTCATGCAGATGGGAGGCTTTATTATTTTGGCTAAGGCTAGAACAGAAGCTGGAAGAATCCAAAACCCTTCTCCACATATCAACCCAGAAGCAACTGCAACCATCAGCTCGCCCTTCTTCAAGCAGAGCTTGTGCCACAGGAACATAACCAGGTTGCCAAGCCACATGTCGATCGCGAAGTATGTCACGACTATGAACACCGGTGCCATAGTCCATCAGTAGCGGCACCCATTTCCCTACCTTGGGAGGCTGCATATCTTATAAGATTCACCAACATGGCAAATGCAAAGAATTCATAACATAGCTGGAGACAGTGCAAAGGAATTGCCGAGAACCCCTGAATGCCCAGTATTGCCATTTTCCTGTATATTAACGAGTAAGAATCTTTGAAGTCCCCGCTGGGGTTTCCCTTGTCAAACGCCTTGTGGAAGAGGAAGAAGCTCAAGGGAGCCACCATGCATCCTATGGCTGTCCCAATTGGACCTTGGGGAGGTTTTTGTGCAGTGTCTCGAAATCCTGAATAGGATGGATGCAACCGAAACAACAGGTTTGATGTCCCGCATCCAGCGAGGGTGGCAACAAGGCTGTTCTCCTTCCCAGACAGTACAGCGAGAACGAATAGGGCCACTATGGCGTAGTTATAGGCCATGCTCATGTCAGCAAGACCGGCATCGTATGCATTACAGAGGAGCCAGGATAAATGCCTAGAGGACCAAGTAACACTTCAGCTGATGGAACATGATGGGAATCATGATGATAGACCTGGAAATAAAAATGAGATACACCATGACTCCTGTTGACACGGGGTTGTTTTCACGCAGGAATGTGTCGTCAAGCCTCTTGCCTTCAGGAGCCACGGTCTTTCTTCTAAAGATGATCAGCGAACGAAAGCATTGATTAATAATCAGACGGGCCGATTTTAAGCTTTTAGATATCAGACGTGTTTCCTCCGTAGCCAGGGATGATGTTTCAATTCTTCTGATTCTTTCTGCAATAGATATTCAGGATTGTGGTGAACAATATTGGAGAAACTGTAAAGCCCATCACCCAGAATCAGAGCTACGAAAAGGAAGGAAAAAACCCAATCTAATGATTTCTTGAAAGAAAATTGCAATTATGAAATGATTCATTATTAGGGCAGAATGAAAGAAAGATCTTATGGTGCGTTTAGTTTCCGGAAAGGAACGTGGGACGGAAAAGAACGAAATGCTCACTCCATAATCTAGGGAATGAATGAAAAGTTCACCAAACACCAGAATGGGCCGAAATGGAATCAAATTCATTCCTTTCCGACAAAGAATGCTTGAAAGAATGTTCATTGAAGAGGCGTTCCGAGCAAAGGAGAATGTACCGGCACTACCTTGAAGAACCTACCTGCTGTCAAATGGATCCAAAGTCAAGGATCCTGGAATAAATCCGCCAAGAAGTTCTAATACTGTGGTTGCTGTCTACATGATTTCGGAAACTTCTACAATAGAATCTGCAGAAAGTTAGTTTCATCGTTTTGCCCCAAACTGTCCCTAACCCCAAGTGTATAACATCTAAAGGTCTGCAAAAATTCTCGGCAGATTGAGCAACAAAGCCTACTTCCAGCAGTAACATCGGTATCACCATTGCCAAGGCCAGATCTGCTTGTGGATGTGCCCCCACACCACACCCCGACATAAATGAGTAGGTAAAACTCTTTTGACACAACCCATTATTAATCTCCCAATCCCAACAAACACATGGGCCTCCACCACTTGTACCAGTAATAAACAGATAACATATGCTTATGTAAACCCATCCCTTTTTTGACTTATGCCTCCCTTCACCAGTGAATCCATTATTTCCAGCTAACACTCATTACACACCCAGCAGAGTGAAACTCATCACTTTTGCCTCAAATGGCAGCCAATCACTGCAAAAGCCTTTGCCCCAAGAATCCCATTACCCAATTGCAGCCAGCAAACAATTTTAGTACTCTTGTAAGAACATCTCGGTCTCAAATTACAAATCCAGAATCCTCCCCATTTCACACCCAATTGCAGCCAAGAACACAATCACCCCTGGTGTGAAAATCCACCCTTCTTCTCCAAGTCATATCCAATCAGGAAACCACAGCAAAACCCACCTCCAGAAGATTCAAACTTTAACCTCACCCCATCCCCACAACACCCACAAAACCCAACCAAAAAGCCTGCATCTTTATCATCATCCCCCTGCCTTCACTTCACCAACCGACTCAAAAGCTGAAGAACGATGGGGTTGAGCAACAAGATCATAGCCCTACTCAACTTCCTAGCAATCCTGAGCTCAATTGCCATAATCACCCTAGGGATCTGGCTGGCATCAAAATCAGACAACCTCTGCAACCAATACCTCAAATGGCCTGTTCTGGTCCTAGGAATCCTCCTCCTGCTCGTTTCTGCTTCTGGATTCGTCGGAGCCTTCTGGTACAAGAAGGGGTTCCTTAGATTCTACCTCTTCTGCATGGCAATCCTTATCATTCTCCTCATTGTGCTCCTTGTCTTCGCTTTTGACGTCACCCGGCCAGATGGGAGCTACCCCGTTCCCGGTAGGGCCTACAAGGAATACAGGCTAGACGGATTCTCGTCGTGGCTGCGGGGTCACGTCGTTAGCTCGGGGAATTGGAGGAAGATCCGGGAGTGTCTGTCGGATTCCGACAATTGCTCGGAGATGAACGGGGAGTATGTCTTGGCCGAGCAATTCTTCGTTGCTCACCTGTCCCCAATTCAGGCAAGTACCGCGCCAATATTTGGCATCACTACAAAAATTTTCCTTTTTCAGAAGTTTGTATGCTGTCAGAACAGGGTTAGGTTGAACTGTCAGATGTTCTGGTATCCGTGCCCTCCTGTTCTCGGGACATCCTCTGTTCTGACAGAAGGGCAATATGCAGAGGAAATGTATGACTATAGAATGGGGATGATGATGTCTGAATCATTGAACGTTAGGTGAAGATGGTAATTGGTAGGGTCGGTTAGTGGCTAACGGTGCTTTTTGCGAATCATACTTGATATACATCAGCTTCGGCAACACGACTGCTTTCTTTTCATGTTGAAAGGAACGGTTTTCCTTATAAATCCGCGAAATACTACAAAGCTATAGAATGTTTCATTCCTTGGAGATCCGTTGGGTTATTGAAGGAGATGGGCGGAGACAAGTTAAGGAACTGCAGTTTTTTTTGGCCACAGATGGTTTACTTACATGAGTTCGATTCACTTCTCTTGTAATAATATTGAGAGGCCGTTTTTGTGGGTACAGTCTGGATGTTGCAAACCGCCAACCGCTTGTGCGTTCACTTACTCAAGTCCTACCGTGTGGATAAACCCGGCAAACCCGGCAGCAGATACTGATTGCTACCTATGGGGCAATGACCCGGCCCAGCTCTGCTACAACTGCAATGCTTGCAAAGCCGGACTGCTAGGTGACCTGAGGAGCGAATGGAGGAAAGCCAATGTGATCCTGATCGTTGTGGTGGTCGTCCTCATCTGGGTTTATATCATCGCTTGCTGTGCCCTTCGGAATGTACAGACAGAAGAGCTTTTCAGCCGATACAAAGAGGGCTGGGCTTGACGTTCTGTTTCGGATGTTTCTCTGAGTTATCGTTATGGTTTTGCAATGTGTTGACTACATAAGTTTTATACTCTGTAAGATATTGTAATGCAGTAGACAACATTGTACAGGAATCTCGTCTGAATGACATCTCACTAACGTTTGTCAAGCTGTCTCGTTTGAATGGTTGCTGTTGCCAGCAAGATGATATGGCACTGAATAAGAATCGGAAGCAGCTTCCCCGAGTGACATGCCAACCTCGTCCGCAGCCATATCGCTCGTGCCCATCAAAGTTGTGTGTGCAATCACGACCCTAAATCCAATGGAGAGGGCAGGAATGATGTTTATTGTGGCGTTCGTGAATGCCAGCGCAACGACGGTACCCAAAAGTAATAACCCCATCAACACAAACCGGTCTTCTATCAGACGTCCACAGACCACTAATGGCTTATCACACAGGAAATAAAGGAACAACAATGCGATCATCGCAACAACGAAGACTACCAGTGACTCTGGTTGCCAGAGCAGGCTGAGGAAGAGAATGGTCAGGAACACAATCGCGTAATTTGTGCAGAAGATCTTAGCGTTAATCCCAATCCTGGGGACCAGATCCCGCGAGCTGGTTGGGAAGGTTATCACGGAAGGACGGTAGAACTCCTTCCAGGGCTGGCGGGTGGCAAGGCTAGTCTTGATGCGGGCTTTGGATCGGGAAATGAAACTCGAAATCCGACACAACGACTGGGGACGTTGAATAGGGGAGGGTATTGTCCCATATGTCGTCATTGCAAGGGGCTTGTGAGATCAAATGGATTGATTAGGAGAAGGGGCAACGGGGGAGATGTATGACGATCCTAAAAATTGCATAAATAGTTCCCCTACCAATATAAGGAAGGATCCCAAACAACCAACAAAACAAGACAATGTATACCATCCAAACAATGCAAACGGGAATTCGAGAATTGAATGTCAGATCATCTAAACTGGTCATGTTTATATGCCAAATATGATCATAAGCGGCAAAATAGGATGCACTTATAACAATTATATCTTCCTTGGACATCATATCCCTTCTGGCCACACCATAGTTGGCCATCTATGCCGGACAAAGGCGTATCTCCGCTCTGCCCTGGCAATGCTATTTGGTGGACCTTACGGTTTTGACAACAGGATAGACTCGGGGAACGAGCTCGACCCATTATTGGGCGCACCCTTGATTCCCAAGATTGACGTGACTATATTGTAAATCTGGATGTTTTCAAAGGACGGGATCTTCCTTCTGCTTGCGAACCGCGGGCCGTGGCCAACGAATATTGTCCTCATCGAGAAGAAGGCATTGTCATAACCATGGGAACCTCCGCACTCCATGTGCCCGCTCCTCTTCTGCTCTACTTTGAAGCCCTCCGCAACCAACCCGATGATTGGTGGGATCAGTTCACTGGCCGAGTAGTGCAGCCTCTCTGGAAGGTCTTCCTTGAGGTACACCTTGAGGTACATACCGTTCTCCACCTTCCCCGATCTTAAACCCTCGTTCATCTTCTCGACGACATCAGAGGGAGATATGCTAGAATCAGGACGAATTGCAAGCAAGGGACTGTAGGACTGGACCCAACTGGCCGGGATCTCGATCCAATCCTCCAGATCATCCAAGAATATCAACTTCTTATCACAAGTACCAACCATACCGTGATCACCAACCATAATAATATTAACATCATCAAACACCCCTCGTTTCTCCAGCCCGTCGATGAGCCTCCCAATCGTTGAATCTATCCGGATTACAGCTTCCGTGATCTGGGGATCATCAGGTCCGACCCGATGCCCCTGATGATCCGGGTCCTCGAAGTACAGCGTCATGAACACAGGCACCTCCCCATTATCCATGTCAAAGTACTCCAACACGGAATCTACCCGTTCCTCGAAGGGCACGGACCCGTTATAGTGACGACAGAACTTCTCAGGGCAATCCCACGACCCCTTCCTGACCTCAGATCCGGGCCAAAAGTATGTGGCAGCACTCATTCTGTGATTAACAACCGTCTCCCACAGGGGCTCACCTAACCACCACTTTGTCTCGTGACTAGCCATCGTAAATACATCACCAGAATTAGGATCGACAAAGTGATTGTCGATTATGCCATGATAAGCTGGGTACAATCCAGTGACAATCGCGTAATGATTAGGGAAGGTGAGGGTAGGGAACACCGGAATCAGACCCAGTTCTGCCTCGGTGCCATTCGCAATCAGCCGGGCGATATTCGGCAGCGTGGCCTTGAACTGGTACCCAAACCGGAACCCATCCGATGAAATCAAGATCACGACGTCCTTCTTCAGTTTCTTCAGCGGCCGAGCAATCGCATCGGCAACCACAGGAGGCAAGGGAGAGTTCCTGACGATGCTGATCACCGGGGCCGGACCAGGAGAGGATGCGGCAGAGAAGAAGAGGAAGGAAAATGCAACCGCGACGGAGACAGCCACGCATGTGACCAAGATAAGCGAGACGAAGATGACCTTGCTGGCTATCCGTGCGCTTCGACAGGAACACGAGCGATCGTCCCTCCCGGCCGAACCGGCTCCGAATGAGAGGAGCGCCGTCGATTGCTTCGGGGAGTCATCTTCGTAAGTCGGTCCGGGCAAATGGGTATGCTTATCGGAACCCATTGCTCAAGACCCAGAAATCAATTCCACGATGCCAAGATCGGAATCCGAGAAAGATAGGAGCTTTGGAGGGAGGGTCTCGAACGGCGACAAGTACTGCTTGGGGAGATGTGGTAATATTAGTTCCAATCGTAGGTTGTAATAACAATGCATAAATTGGGTTAATCTAACACTCTTCCGTAATAACCAGATATAGAGCACGCAATTTCACCTAATCTCAATCCGATTCCATTGCATATCCTATCTCAAAATCGACCCCCACCCAATCAGTCCCGACAAGGGTCTAACTGACTTTGCCCAGCTAAGGATTTTTCCCCGTTCGAGTGATGATGACAAGTGGTCTTTGCTTACGTCAAAATGATAGACAAGGAGAATAAACACGCCGAGATCCCAAAAGAGAATGATTGATATTACAAGCTGAGGCGCCTTCCGAAGGAAGCGTGGTTTGTATGTTCGAGGGCATGAGGATATTAAAGCCACCTTCGGCTATTGTTACAATCATCCCGGGGATCTGAGGATGCCAGTGAAGCTCCTTCAAGTGGGTCTGACCCTGCATCAACAAGCAAAGTCAGATAAGCTAGACGAGCCTGCACTCACGGGGAAGCTGGTGGCAGGATAGTTTTGTCTACCTGATGAACGAATAAGAGCTGTGGAGGTAGATTCTCTGGTGCATTCACTTGCTCATTCATTTTGGCTCTGAACTCTGCTTCCTCCTCCTCGTCCTTCTCCAAGGACAGATCCCATATTCTGGCAAGGCAAACCATCAGAGGTATAGTTCTAGATATAGTCTACTGGAAAGAAACTACAAAAGATATCCATTTGATTAGCCTACTATGTCGAGGTACAGAACTCACGTTAATTGGTTATCCTCAGATGAAACAGCCAATGTCGAGGCTTCATGAGGGCTCCACTCAATTGACGTGATGGGGCGCTACTGGAAATGAGCAACTACAGAATCACCTTCCTGCAATAAATGCATATTCCTTGAAATCAGTAACAAATGTCAATCTCAACTACAAAACTTCATGATATTACGAATACCTTCAGCAGACGGAGATCTCGGATGGAAAAAGTCCCATCATCACTTCCGGAAGCCAACATGCAGCTCGCGAGCCTAAAAGGATACAATGCTAAGAGCAATTTCTATGATAGGTATCCCATCCAAAGCAGGTAAAATGAAATGAAACATTCATTAACCTGTTCCATGAAATAACATTTACATCAGTATCATGCGCCTTGAAGGAAGGTGACTTCCCCAACCGGGCATCCCAAATTGCTACATTCCCATCAGCAGAACATGACGCAAACACATTCGGTTCTGTAGGACCCCACTATGCAAGAACTCTCATCAATATGAAATAAATAGCCAACAAATAAATAATAGTTCAAACGAGCATAGACACTACGAACTTGCAGGCTTCAGCACTTCCAGAATGTCAAAGGAAAGGAGTAGAATCAACAGTCCACTTTGAATTTGAGGTAGGTTCCCAAAGAAGAATACTGTTCTTGTTGTCACCTAAGGTTACATAAGTAAAAGTCAGTTGGCCTGAAAGTACATGGGAGGTTAATATACACTGATTGTGTATGTTACCAGTAACAAGACGCCCCTGCACGAGAGGACTCCAATCTACTGCATAACCTTCGACTTTGTGCCCGCCAAAGGTTACTAAAGGAGCCTGATTAAAAACTTTTGAAGCCCCCTGGATGCCTTCCGTTTCTGATTCTGCCAATGCAGTTAAATGGGAGCTGAGGTCCCATATCTGTAACACGACAGATTAAGTGCTTGCCACAAAAGTGAAAAGAAAATCAAATAGGGGCGATGCAATTGGCACCATGTCAAACATTAGCTGTCATTACAAAACTTAAACTCGTTAACACAAGACATGAGGCGGCTTCTCACCTGCACATATCCAGATTCTGACCATGATGCACATATTTGAGGACTTTGAGGCATAGCTCTTATGCGATTAACACAACTTTGATGAGCTACTTTCCTTAGATGTAACCGAAAAAAGGAATTATATATCGAGTATATAGCAATTATTCTCAATGTCAATTCCACTTCCAAAAGGAACTACGATTACCTGCAGGACTGGCATCTTGGGACTACCGAGTTCGTCATCGTCGTCATCACTGTCACTAGTATCACTATCCATCTCAGAATCATCATCACCCATTGGCTTGGTGGGTACTACATCACGCCTTTTACCAGAGATATTGCTTCATTTAAAAATTCCAATTGAATTCCACGAATCTTTCTCTGCCTACAAATACAAAATCCACACACTGTGTCATGCACCAACAATGTCCACCTCCACATGCTCAGAATTATTGAACAGACTAAATAGTTTGAATAATACGCAAAAAGTGCCCAATGAGAGGACCTAAGTTCAGCAATAAAGACCTCGCTAATTGAGAAGAAAGTGTCGGACAATGAATCCGTCCTTTACAAACACCGAAATTTACCTGAGTGCCTGCAATTAAATAAGCTGTATGCGGGAACTCACTCCGAACCAACCCCAACGAATCTCGTAAAATATCAAAACTGTCAAGGACACAATTCCATGTCAACACCAATCCATAAAATGATTCCCACGTTATCAAATTAGGACACAGAAATCGTGGCACAAATAAGAACAAGCTACTAAAATTCTCTCCTTAACATTAAGTTCTATAAACACGAACAAGACAACTAGAATTATAACAGGGCCACAACCATCTGTCCATCTTTCTCGTGCATTCCGGTTTCTCACAAAAGAAACGACATTAAACTGCGGAAACGCAAGGGGAGGGAAGAACACCTCAAACAAGGCCAGTCGACATGGAAAGCGTGAAGGGAGTTATAAGCAGAAGGGTCACATTGAAGTTCCTCCCCCTCCTCAATCTCGTCGACCCCCGGCTGCCAAACCCTCGTCGCGGTCGACGAAGACGACCCGCTGATGCATGAATCAAGGATGACAGGGGACGACATCTTGGGAACGGGTCAAAAAGCAACTGGGGCCGATTTAAGGTTCGCCCATCTAGAGAGAAGAGACTAAGCCATGTGAAGGAGGTTCGACTGGGAGAGGGGATACGAGAATTAGATATAGCGGGGCGTGCACTTTTGTTAGAGGACAGATAAAAGTGATTAGGAATTGAGGTGTGTTGGTACGAGTACGTTTGTGTGGGGAGCGGTGTGAGTGGGGATTGTTTTTCTTTTCTGGTAGAATTCACCGGAGTGCGGTGGAGCTCCGTTAATCTTCGTAATCATCCGACCGGCGGAGGAGATTCAGCCGTGTCTTAGTTGATTCCTGGTTTTTCCGTAACACCCGCCCCCTTTCTTCGACCCCTGCAACATCCCAGCTCAATCAATTACCAAAAAATCAACTAAAGAACAAATCTTTAAGCAACCCAAAACTCAAGAAAACCGGACCTTGTTCCTCCGCTGGGCCTTATTGGGGTTTTTCACCCTCCGCACCATCTTTACGGGTCGCTGCTGTAGTCGGTTTCGACTCAGGACTCGGTACGAGGTTTCTCTGGTTGTGTCCTGCCTTCAAGGGTTTATAGGGTTGGAAGAGAAAGGAAATTTTGTGTTATGATACCTTGAATTTTCACTATATTAAAAAATAGTCATTGCGAAAGGCCCCTCATCATCATCCTTCAAAAGATCGGTCCGTATGATATAATCTAACTTTAAGCTTTATATAATCATTATCAAGAAGATTAAGGATACACTAAACAGGGGCAGACCCGACTGTTCTTTTCGTTTTCCAAAGAGAAAAGGCTTAGAAGAAAGAATGAAAATTTTCAAATTATCTTGTTATGTACATCCCACCACAGCAGCACCAGTCAATGCCTCTTTTCCCTTTTCTGCAGCAATGGTCCCAATGGTTACGTGTTACCAAGAAGGCATGTCCTGGAGACCCCTTCTCTGTCTGCCCTTTTATGTTCATACAGAATCTTTCTCAAGATTAAGGTCGCCAACCCCTTTAGGTGGCCCAACGCTGGAATGCCCCGAGCTGTGCCTTTCGATAGCGTCCTTTATCTTCTGGAACTGCAAGTTAAGGATTATCGGAGACACGACCGAGTCAAAGTTTCTATGGAAGAGGCACATGATAGAGGTAAGGAAAAGTACTGGATTTACCTTGGCGAGGGAACACGAGAAGGATTCCACCTGCCCATCGGCTCCACGGTAGATGTGGAAGTATGGTAACACCTTGACATTGAGGCTCTTGCACATCGGCTTGTTCTCGTCGAAATTGACCTTTAGGAATAGGATTTCTGGGTGTTCTTGCGCAGTCTTGCAGAGCTGGTGGTTAACAAGCAAAGAGAACACCGCTAAAGAAACCTCGTAATCCGTAAAGGGACAGTGGTTTAGGTTATCCAACCTATAATGAATACGGAGGTTCTGGGAAGCTTACCTTTGGAAATAATGCTCGGCAAGAAGCACACCAAGTGCCGTAGAATTCTACAATAACTAATCTCTCTCCAGCTTGACTCAATGCACCCAGGAATTCTTGTGTGGAATGGATGTCGATCATGTTCGGTCCCGCATTCTTTTCCCACCATTTTGGTGGTTCTGTTTCAGCAACAGTAGCTTGCACCTGAATTGGTAATCATAGTCAGTTTTATGATGAGTGCCCAGCAGAGAACTTCAGATATTGATAATCGAGACAGCACACTAACTTTGAGGGACGTGTGTGGTCATTCTCCCCCAAAAAGAAAACAGTTTCCAGTTCAAGTCAAACACTGACTGATCAATGTAAATGCATCCGAGATAAGGAAAATAGAGCACAACTCCATCCACCGACTAAGAATTTCTGGACAACAAGCGAAACCATCCCTTCGACTTCAAACCACATGCTAGATGGCTAAGAAAAATACTAAAGCTCAGGGATTCATACTCCTCGATGTTCACTGAGATCAATTGCAAATCTGTTTTGTATGTGTTTGACTAAATCCGTGGAAAATGTCTAATTCCAAAACACAACACTTATATTGGAGATGTTCACAGGATGAAGTAGTATTTTTTTTTTCCAAAGACAATGGTTCAACTAACAACCATTGGAGATCCAGGAAAGGAGTAGATTCCTGCAATCAGAGAATAATAAGGGCACCAAAATCGGGTTGATCAGTAATAACACATGCATTGAAGAGAAGACACCGGTCAAGGTCGAACTATGATATGCAAGGAGACAAGTAGTTCGAAGTGAACCGACTCTAATTAAGAGAGGACTGCAGTCAAGGTTGAAATGTGATACATGAGAAACATTCTATAAAAGGGATACCCAATTTGCAACAACTCCCCAATATGGGTGGGGTAATCAAGAAAGAAAGCATATACAAAGAACTCAAATGGATATTCTAGTTTGGCTTCACCCTGTGAACATCTATTAGTGATAGGGTACCGACAACGCAAGATACACCCATCTTTCTATCTCTATCTTTTATTGCCAGATCTGCACATCTATTGACTTGTACCCACATGACAATTGTCTAAGGCACACAAGCAGAAACTACCCAGAGAGCTGGAGAATGTGAGAGAAAAGCTTCATCATAAGACAAGGATGAAAATAGTCATAGACAGATGACATACCAGGAAGCCACACCTGTGAACCAAGATGAATTATGACAAGCATCGAAACAACAGCAACGACTGCGTTGGCTTAAACTGATCCAAGTACAGTAAAAGGTTAACAACTAGGTGCACTGTGACAATTGGTCGGGTGTGTTAAACCAGACATGGGGTGATCGACCCCATCTGAAAATTCTAGCACAGACAACCATTAATTCAAAACTAACAGTTCATATAGTCCAGCTCCAGCCCGAAAACACTCATCGTGAACTACCACAAAAGGGGGTCAATCCCATGCTACTACCCTAAATCTGAATCGTCCCTCTAATCAGCAAACAACACCAAATCAAACATCCAATTCAATAGGTCCAATCCACAAATCAAGACGACAGACCTACGCGCGATACCGAAACAAGATCAAATTCTTACCTTTAAGCGGCCGAATCTTTTCCTCTGTCTGAAAGCAACGAGTGAACCAGAATCAGGATCAAAGCAGCCATCGTAACAACTCGCAACAGCAAAGGCACCCCCACTTCCCGATCTCCCCCCACTAACTAAACTCACACTTCTGACATCCCTAAAGGAATAATCCCCGAACCCAAAACCGAAACTGGAAAAAGCAGACAACTTTGAAGCCTCCGCCATCAAAAGACCCCGGAAAAATCACACCCACGAAAAGAAAGCTAAAGAGTGGAAGTGGGTGTTGCGGGCAATTATGCAGAGGATGGTAGGGTCCCGAATTCTGTAATTGGGGAGGAACGACTCGAGTGAAATCGGGAGATCGATTCAGGTGTGGGCAAATTCCCGGATAGATATCCACGGTATGTTCTTGCAGACAAATGGATTGATTCGGAAGTAGTTTGTCTTGTTGGGTTTTTCTTTGTTTGGTCGGTCAGATCGTGCTTGCCAATATATTTGATTTTTATCAATAAATTTTTCTCACGAAATATAAATGTTTCAATGTAATCCTTATTTGCGAAACAATAGATCATCATCCCCTTGAAGTTCATGTTCAAAACATTATAAAGAATGGGAACTTACATCTCAACAACTTTCATCCTTCATGAATTTCGTTACGATTGACTGGAAATTGTTGTTTTGTTTTAATCAGCAGCTGCTTCTCTAACAATGAATCATTATTAGATCATATATTAGTTTGCGGTGAGAGGAGATCTGACCGCCGAATCTGATAGCAGCAGGAAATTCCCAAATTATTATAATCACATCTGAATCTTTAACCGCTTCAAAAAGGTTTGAGCAGAGTTTGTGATTGGAATTACCACAGCAATAGAAAGATGCTATTTGTTTGACTATTTAATCCTATTATCCATGTGCAGATTCAAACATTTTTCTTTTCACTTTGGTCAATACATTGCATGGCAAATCCTACGAATATATAAGACCTTCAGGGAACGGGGGAGGGTGGAATGATGATGATTATTAACAATAATCTTATTTGACAGAACAGGGGATGTCGTGATATGATCATAAGAACATCTGTCGTGGGTAGGGGGATTATAGTATTATTACCTACCTAACCCCAGAGCCTGCCTTCATCCGATTCGCTAATTGACGTCAACCTTCGATGGTAGAATGGTCAATTCGCATAGGGGCAAAAATGTCAAAAAAATTTGGACCATTTCTCGATTTGTGCGTGTCATCCTTGCGCAGGGGCCATGCTAATCTTCTCTGTATCGTTCCAATTTTATCGGATGTCTCCGAAGAGACAATTCGTTTTGCAGCTCTCAAATATATAAAGGCTAATGGAATATTTTCTTCTCCCGGTGTGGGACTCTAGACAAGAAGTCCCATCGACCCTAACGCTCTGACCATCCCGGCAGTCGCTCCTCGCCATCCAGTCGGGTTCCTTCTCATTCACAAAGTACAACCCAACAAATTCAGTCCACGAGAAAAGCATCGAATGAATAATTAAATTAAAAAAGTATGATTTTGTCCCTGTAATCATAGCCCCTATTCCGTAGCCACAAAAGGCCTCCTCTCTGTAGTTTATCTGTGTTTCACAAAGCAACAGGTCAGAGGTTCGATTCCCGCATGTTTGATTGACATGGTGTGGGACTTTGCATCCCTAATCTGAATAGTTTGGATCTGAATGTAGGCTCATTTTCTTTTTCTGCTAATCTTCAAACCAATGCAAGAAATCACATCCACAGCAATTGGAAACCTAAGAAGTCAACGAGCCACTACAACAATGGCTAAAAGAATATGACCCACCAACTTCAGTGAATAATTGTCTGACTCCAAATCTACCCAGTGCGCCTAACTTATTTCTCCTCACGTTCAAAGGTCGTTTGAGAGAAGGCGCCGCTGCTAAAGAGCATCTGCAATAATCGCAAGCCCCATCAATGCTCGAATCCCGTCACTGAATGTTAGTTCACCGACACAGCCCGCTGGGAGTCTCGGGTTGAGTCCCGGACCATGTTCAACCACAGAGGTTAGACCGTTGATCCCTCGACAAATTTGCGGGTGGGAGAAGGCGTGCCGAGTCGACTATAAATACGGGAGGGTTTCCGATCTTATGAACCTCTTCAAAAGGGCCTTCTCTTCATCTATGCGCTCCTTATCAACGCGGTTCTCCGGCTTCACTTTCCGCTTCTCATCCAGGATCCACTGGAAAAGTTCGCGCTGTTCTTCTGCTGGAACAGGTGGCCGAACCACCGGAGGCTGAACTACCAAGGGGGAAATCTCGGTCTCCTGTAGAATTGCATCTCCCATTGCTTCATGAGAGCTGGATTCTTCTTCAGCAGCTTTGGGTCGCTCGGTCCCATGGGGAACAGGGTGATGATGATGAACATGGCGAGCATGCGTTCCCTTCTTCCCTGCTTGAGCAAATAAAAAAGCTGCACACGGCACTCACCACGATCGTTATCCAAACAACAACCGACCGTTGAAAACAACACCCGAACACCAACTCGATTCTGGCCTCATTAGAAAATCACAAATTCTCAAACTAACCACCCGGGGATCTAATCAAGCAGGTACAACATAGCTAACCTACCAGGCACTCCATCAAACAAGTTGTGGACAATCAGGCTTGTTGCCTAAGGTTACATCTACCGGTTTTAATCAACAGACATGTCACATGAAGATGCAGCTCGAAACATCGGAGATAAAAATACGAAGGAGAGATCACGGACCGCCGAGGGCGAGGTTGGAGATCAAGAGGAAGCGCCAGATGGGCTTTGACCGAGCCGTTCTGTACTCCTTGTAGGACGGTAGATCCTGTGCCGGCCCCTGCAGTTGCACCGGCACCGATGTCTGCGGAGTCGGAGGAGGCGGCGGCGTCGGGGGAGCGGTTTCCATCTCCTTGCCCCGATCACGGGATCCGCACTCAATAAAGGCCAAATGAGGCCCTCAACCGAGTGCTGGGCCTTCAGCATTTACCATATCACAGACCCAATAGGCCCAACTTTCAAGCCCAAATATTTCCACAGCCCAATAAAGCCCAACTTTATTGACCAGTAAAATTCTCTTCGTGGTGTTTTGTATGCAGAAACGAAATAAAGTAATAAATAAAAAACTAAATATACAAAAATCATAAATGTTAGAATAAAAAAAATAAGACGTCCAATTCACATTAAAAGAATATAAGAAAGACATTGATAAGTTTTAGGTAAAATATCGATTTATGTCATCAACTTTGAGCGAACTTTTTGTTTTATCATTAATTTAAATTGTTATATAATTTTTTCACCAACTTTTGTTTCGATTTTGATTTTTTTTATTAATATTAAATTTTATCGCACGAAGGCCAAACATGCCTTAATATACAATTTTCATTTATTGATTAAAAAATAAAAAAATAAACAAATGGTAGATAATATTGAAGTCTCTAATATGTTATTTTATTTTAAAATTTCAATGGTCAAATCAAGTGAGTTGGATACCAAAGTTGGACGATGGTTATTGATGCTTTAAAAATACACAAAATTAATCAAGGCCGAATAATTACTTTATTTGGAGGTAATTGCCATGGGTTAGGTGAATTATGAGGCGAATGAATAAGAGATTCCAAATTTCACTATTATAAGACACGTATCAGACTACATTAAGGCCTTGTTTGGCTTTCGCTAAAAGAAATTCAAGATTGGCTAAAATTAATATGAAAGCGAAATTTCGTGACAAGATTATATAACAAACTAAAAAAAATGATAAAACATAAAGTTGGCTCAAAGTTGTAGCCATAAACATATATTTTGCCTAAGTTTTATTATATTTGTGGAAGACTTAAAATATCCTAAGCCCTAAACCCTAACATATAAGATTATTTCATACTGATCATAGGCCAAATTATCAATTATACTCAAAAGTTTGTGAGTTTTATCCAATTCAGCCCAACCTTTCAAAAATATCACTTTATATCCTCATATTGAGACGTTAAATCTATTTTGACCTCCGTTAGTCGTCCCGCTAATGGACGCCTAAGTGGCGCTGGCATGTCTTTTAACGTCGTCACCACCACCGTCAAAGCCACTTTCCACATATCAAACCGACTCTAAATCCACTACTTCTCCATTTTCCCCAAAACGGAGATACTCTAATTTATCCCCACACTACCAACAGCCCTAATCGTTACTCCTCCACCCCCCACCGAGCATGTTGACCACCACTCCCTAGATCACACTCTTCGACCATACTAACCCCATAACCTCATCCCGACCCGACCTTCATTCCACATTTTTTTCCATCCCACCCATTACCGTACCACATTCTTACCTTAAACCCTAAATACCACTTTCATACCTTCGACCCCGACCAAATCGTCTCACAAACTCAAATAGGAAGGTTCGACCCCCTCCTATCCCCAGCCGCCGTCCACAACTGCCTACCCCCATACATTTCCCACTTACATTAAAGGTATGCAACTAACTTTTCTTTTAATATGATTGTTTGTAATGTATGATAGTTGGCTTTTATAGATTTCAGAGCATATTATTGTTTGGTTTCAGAGATAGAAGATCCACGTGAGAATCTATTTTTCCAAATCGGGTGAAAGCTTACCTTACGGGTAAAGTTTCAAATGTCGACGGTAAGACGATGAAGTTTGATAACATCGATGTTGATGAGATTTGGGTCGGGCTTTTTGTTGGTTGTAGTTTGGGTCGGAGGTTTAATGTGGGATGGGGTTCAAGGTTTTCGGGTCGGATAGGGTCCAGGTTTCTCTTCAACCTCGGGGTGTCGAGTGATAAATGAGTCAGAGTGGGTCGTGATCGGACGAGATTCTCTATTAACGATTAGGGCAAAATTTGATTTGAGAAAAAAAAGGGCTAGGAAAGTGGCTTTGATGGTGGTGGTGACGGTATTAAAAGACATGTGAGAGCCACATAGGCGTTCGTTAGCGGGGACGGCTAATGGATGCCAAAATAGATTTAACGTCCCTGTGATATTTTGAAAGATTAGGCTTAATAGGATAACATTGACAAACTTTAGGATAAAATTAAATTAATAATTTGACGAGTAAAAATGAAGCTGATTGTAAGGAGGGGAGGAAAAGGGTCACGTGGTATCCACCGGCAATCCAAAAATAATATTCTTAAAAAAAAATGCCTTTTCAAAAATTTATAAATAATAAAAAGAAAATGATCGATGTTTAGCATGTTAATATTAAACTTAATATTTCAAATATCGAATTTTCAGTCTTTTTAATGTATTTTGTATTACAAATCGAGTTATTCACATTTTTTCTAACAAGCTTCGTGTAGGAAATTTCAATTTCTTTATAAATCGAACTCCATTTTCTGAGATCAAATTAAAGCCATTATGTTACCGAATGTTGAAATTTAATATTTCACGTTATATTTACTGCCACTACCCTTTCCCCCCCGCCAGAAACCACCGGCCGATAGCCATGTGGCGTGCCGTCTTCACCGGACGGACCAATCCCCATCCCTGTCGTCATCATCCATTCCGACCCATCTCCCAAATGACTCCTTGCCGGAGCGGTGAATTCCCCGCTCTCCTCGGCCTCAAATATACCGCTCCATCCGCAGGCGACCACCGTCACGCCCGAAGGGAAGGGAACCCTCGCCTCGCTTCCCTGGGAGGTCCCTGGGCTTGTCCGGCTCATCCGCATTTTCGGTCGCGATTCTTAGGATTTCGCGATCGGTCTCGTGATGATCGGATTATTGCGATTATTGTCCTGATTTTTTCCGCGCGCTGACAAGATCGTGACTATGATGATGCGTCGAACCAATCCGTGTTTATCCTTATCGGGTGAATTTCATCGTTATATGGACGGTATTTCAAGGATTTCCTTTTCATCCCATTTTCTCGGCCGTCGCCGTCGTAAAGAGACTTGATGGAATGAGACACGCAAGTTTAGTTAGGGGCTGCTTAACTGATCTGGTTCATCCACTCACCGCCTAATTTGACTCCAACAGGGACTGGTGAGGTTGTTTTTGGTTTGTCCTTTAATTCCTGCTTTCATGGCATGAGGTGGTTATGTTATCCCATCGTTTCTATTACGTACTCTTATCCTAACCTCTTCTATATATGGTTATGCGGAGTTGCCCCGTAACAAAAAATGAAACTCAATATTCGCTCCTTATTAGTATCAAGAGTTACTATAATTAGCACCAGAGTTTAACCACTCAAGTTCATCGTGCATTGCTTATATGTCCTAGCTACCTCCTAAATTTTATTGGGTGCGGAAAAAAGTAGTAGTCGATAAAAGGTGCTGCATAGTTAGTGAGGGGAGTTGGGGAATCATGGATTCGAATTTTCGATATCGGAAGTTGAGGATATCAAGACTCTGTATCCTAATGGTGGCGTTGGTTCTGTTTTCGTGGGTTTCTTCAGTTTTCTCTACTGTGACATATGATCGAAAGGCCATCATCATCAATGGAAGGAGGAGGATTCTTCTGTCCGGTTCCATCCATTACCCCAGAAGTACCCCTGAGGTTGAGGCCCAAGCAATGCAGCCTGGATTAATTTTTGTTTGTTTTATTGGGAAAATTGTAATTTTTGTGCCATGCATGGTTGCAGATGTGGCCTGGTCTTATTCAGAAGGCAAAAGATGGAGGATTAGATGTCATCCAGACATATGTCTTCTGGAACGGGCATGAACCTTCCCCTGGACAAGTACGGCAATTCGTTGCATTAAATTTTTTCCTCTAAATTGTTTTGACTGCAACAGTTTTTCTTATGATTTTTTGGTTGTTCCAGTACTACTTTGAGGACAGGTATGATTTGGTGAGATTCATCAAGTTAGTCCAGCAAGCTGGCCTCTATGTTCATCTAAGGATCGGTCCCTACATTTGTGCTGAATGGAATTTCGGGTATTCATTCTATTCAGATTTCATGGTTCTTGGGCTTTTTTTCTCTCTTTGTGAAAAGAAATCATGAAACAATGCACACATATTTCTAGACACTTGGTAATAAGTTGTTGTGATTGTGTTCCTGTTGCAGAGGATTTCCGGTATGGCTCAAGTATGTTCCAGGAATTGAGTTCAGGACAGATAATCAGCCTTTTAAGGTATTCAGCATCTTCAGTAACTGAAACTTTTACCATTGAAATGATCAATTGTTGAATCTCCTGTGAAGAATGCAATGCAAGGATTCACGCTGAAGATAGTGAACATGATGAAGGCAGAAAGGTTGTTCGAGTCCCAGGGTGGTCCAATTATCCTGTCCCAGGTAAGTAACTTGGTGATCACATCAAAATTTATCCTATATACTCTGATTTTGACCTCCTCTAAATTTAAAATGAATAAATACTGACAGTTTAATTTTGATTAATCTTTTTTGGGTTCAGATAGAAAATGAATTTGGACCAGTAGAATGGGAGATTGGTGCACCTGGAAAGTCATACACACAGTGGGCAGCTAACATGGCTGTGAGTCTTGGGACTGGAGTACCATGGGTCATGTGCAAGCAAGAAGATGCACCAGACCCTGTTGTAAGAAACAATCTTCCATGCATTGATTTTCATTTGTCAAATGATAATTCTACTTGCTTGGAAACAATCTTACACATCCTGCTTTGTCGGTGGGGATTTTTCACGACCATCAGTTCAAATATCTTGACGGCGTTTTCAATATTTTTCCCTTGGATTTTGTAGAGCTTTTTTAGTTTCTATTTAAAATACTTTTCTCCTTTTCATCTATTTTAGGTGCTAATTTCTTTTGCATGAATTAGATTGGATACGATACTTTGGTACCTTCTTTCTTGTTTGGTCCACTATGTGAAGTGATTTTTGTACATCAATTATTGCCACAGAACAAGGCCAGGGCTTATTTAAAAAGAATAGTTATTGAATTTTTACTCTTCCAAAATGATCTTCTGTTAAGGGTTTTGTGTTGCTAATCCTCATTGTTGACCATTATTTCTATACTTCGATTGTACTAGATTGACACCTGCAATGGCTTCTACTGTGAGAATTTCAAGCCAACCAAGTATTACAAACCCAAGATGTGGACAGAAGTTTGGACCGGCTGGTAAATTGCTTTTTTTTTTTTATTAACACCTCCATGTAAAGGAGGGAAAAGTGCTGCAACGTTTTTAAACTGCCTTCCTAAATTAATTTTCCAGGTTGACAGAATTTGGTAAAGGCGTACCTTACAGACCTGTTGAAGATTTGGCATTTGCTGTTCTGAGGTTTATCCAAAATGGTGGTTCATTTATCAATTATTACATGGTAATGCACTGTTCATAGAATAATAATGTGGATTGTTCTGATATTCTCTTATTTATATTGCCATTGCTGGTATTGTTCTATGTAGTACTTAAGTTCTGGTGAGGATTAATCATTTATTTTTTGTCATGATTTAGTATCATGGAGGAACCAACTTTGGCAGAACAGCTGGTGGTCCCTTCATCTCCACGAGCTACGACTATGATGCTCCTATCGACGAATATGGTATGCATACATTATTTGTAATCTGTAAAACAGCTGTACCCTGTGGTATCTCTAAGACTTCACAATCCCTTTGGTGATGCAATCTTTTATGTCATACTGCCACAGGACTTACCAGGCTACCCAAATGGAGTCACTTAAGAGATATGCATCGGGCCATCAAGCAATGTGAACCGGCCTTAGTATCTGCAGATCCCACAGTAAGCTGGCCTGGCAAAAATCAAGAGGTGTGGTTTTCTTCCAATGCTTTAGTAAAGAATGTGATGCATAATTGTTCCTCCATTGATAGCGGGATGACCATGATGATCTTTAGGTCCATGTTTTCAAGTCAACTTCCGGGACTTGCGCCGCATTCCTCGCAAATTACGATACACAGTACTCTGTCACGGTTAACTTTGGAAATGGAAGATATAATTTGCCACCTTGGTCTATCAGTATCCTTCCCGACTGCAAAACTGATGTTTTCAACACTGCTAGGGTAAGGCCTCAGTTGAACAATAATCGTAGTTTGGCTTCTACTAGGATGATGTTCATTCGTGAAATTTAAAGAATTTTCGTCATTCTGCAGGCTGCTGCTACTGGCCTTCGTCACGCACGGATGACACCTGTGGTTTGGGCAATGCCATGGGAATCCTACAAGGAAGAAACTCTGTCTGCTTTCTCTGCTGGAACATTCACTAAGGATGGGCTCGTGGAACAAGTTGATATGACTTGGGATAAAACAGATTACTTGTGGTACTTGGCGGAGTGAGTGCCCACTTTTCTTGCTTGGTTCCACTAGCATCTGAATGAATCATGGTTGCTTGCTTCCAAGTTCCAATGTGTGCCTCTTTTTCTCAATGCAGCATCACCATAAGTTCCAACGAAGCGTTTCTGAAGACCGGACAGTATCCAGTTCTTACCGTTATGTCTGCAGGACATGCTTTGAATGTGTTTGTCAACGGTGAATTTATCGGTAATAAGACTCACCTAGCTATAGATGGCGTAACCAATCTCTGGTTTATACATCTAATGCTTTCATGTTTCATTCTGAAGGGTCTGCGTATGGTACCATGGAGAATCCGAGATTAACATTCACAAGGCAAGTGAAGTTGAGAGCTGGGGTTAACAAACTAGCATTGCTAAGTGTTTCCGCAGGACTTGCTGTGAGTAACAGACATAAATTTGCTAGACCTTTTGCGGATTTCTACTCCCTGTACTTTGTATTTACGTTCATGACGATAACCAGAATGTTGGGGTGCATTTCGAGAGGTGGAACGTCGGAGTCCTCGGGCCGGTGACCCTAAAGGGTCTAAACTCTGGAACCTGGGACATGTCGAAATGGAAGTGGTCTTACAAGGTTCAAGTCACACGTAACTTGGCTCCATTATCATTTTTCCATGTAAATGGTTCTCAGAGTTGATTGGTCTGAAGAACTCTCTTCATTTCTACGCATTAGGTTGGCCTAAAAGGCGAATCCCAGGAGCTCTACACCGTCAGCGGCAGTTCATCTGTCAGATGGGCCGGGGGATCATGGCTGGCTAAAAAGCAGCCCCTGACATGGTACAAGGTAAACTCGACCTCAAGAAAGAGTGCCTGGACATGTATTCATCATGTGATTCATAGGCTCAGATTCATTTTCTTTCTTTCTTTCACTTAAACATTCCAGACCTATTTTAATGCACCCTGGGGAAATGATCCGCTAGCCTTAGACATGAACAGCATGGGGAAAGGTCAGATATGGATTAACGGACGGAACGTGGGACGTCATTGGCCCGCATACACAGCCCGGGGTAGCTGCCCCAGCTGCAGCTACACGGGAATCTTCGACGAGAACAAGTGCCGGAATGACTGTGGACAACCTTCTCAGAGATGGTTAGATCTGTTTAACAAATCCTCGCCTCTTTTTTCCACGAACCGTCGGAGTCATGGTGCATTTTGGTTGTTCGTTTCAGGTATCATGTCCCGCGGTCGTGGCTGAAACCCACTGGCAACCTGTTGGTGGTGTTCGAGGAATGGGGCGGCGACCCTACAGGGATCTCTCTGGTGAAAAGGACGCTGTAGTTCCCCGGGAGGCGCGGCGGCCTAGTTTTAGGCAAAAGCCTACCTCCCCAATACCGAAAGGGAAAAAGAAAATAAAAAGTCCGGTTCAATTTTTACCATAATGAAAGAAAGAAAAGGAATTGTACAAAATTCAACATCAATGAAGATAGAGCCATGATTAAAGATTACGTTTAAAACCAAATCGTTCCATATCAAAAGTCCATGTGTGTGAACGTGTTTGGACACCAAATGTCACATTCCAAAAAGGAATGCCAAGGAGTCACGGAATGAACAACCAAACCAAACGAATTCAATCAAAACAACAGATCGATAACCCAAAAAATTAAATTAAATTAAAAAGGCCAACATCAAAATCATATCGTGTTCTTAATCATAGAACGAATCCTTTGGGTAAACGAAATACAGATGCAATGTCTTGGTCATATTTGGTAACAGATCGAGACCATTTCCCAAAATTCATCACATCCATGTCAGAAACGAAATCCTTTCAATGCAGTGATGACGACAATAACACCTGGATTGACTCTCGATCTAATATTACCGTGGAATTAACACACGTCATGTGAGTATCAAATCACGTAACTATGGCGTCATATTCCGTGAATTAAATAAAGTGAATGGGGGTAGAACGCTCGGTTTTTCATGGAAAAAACATCATATCCAGCCCAGCCGACCATGAAAAGGAAAGACAAGTAATTAATAATACCACCGTCTAACGTTGGAGCAGAGGTAAGGAGGTACATATTTTACACCTTTCTATTTAGAGTTTGTCGTGTAAAATGATTCGTGATTTAAACACGAGTTTTAGAAAATTTAATAAGAATTCTTGCTTGATAAAATAAATTTTGAATGGAAGTTACGCCTAGGTTACAATCGATTCCACGTAACCATTTCGTTGTCGTCCTTATCCGAAACGAGAGAATAACTTGGGTGGTCGATCGAATCCCACACGCAAAGTGCTGAGGCTAAACCCTAAATCCGGATAATATTTGCATTTTCACGTCGATTTTTGTGTATTTATATCCAATTATACATTTCGATACAGAGTTACAATATTAGCACGGAACGATTGCGTGTTCATGGGACTGAGATGGTGTGTCTGGTTTTCGATTCCAATTCAAATGAATCATTTCTTCGTTCCCCTTTGTGTCATGAAATGCGCATTTTATTTCATTTCAAATTATGTCGTTTATTCCATTTTCGAATACCAAAATGTCTCGTAAAGTTGGAGGATGAGGATGTTGTTGGTTAGGTTAAGGTAATCAATCCTCTTACGCGGAGATCTATCTGTTAGGTAAATTCGGTTATATCCTTGGTCAACATCATCCCCTCATTAATTATTTAACCCATTTTTTTTCTCATTTAGCAGATATTATCCATCGTAATAATTAACGTGGAAAATTCTCTTGGGTGGTGCTGGTGGAGGGCACACCCCAGTTTTATTGGTGTACTACTTGACAGATGATAGATGAAGATTATGATGGCTACGTGTTATGAAAATTGTGGATGTCTTTCCGTAGCGATTCAAAATAATTTTCGGCTGAGAAAAAAAATAAACCGATCTTCAAATTTCTTAATAATTATCCAAAATCGGTATTAGAAATATCGAATATAATTTGTAAATGACTCGATGTTTCTGATATCGAATTCATTATTTGACGAATTTTGAAAATCAATGCCCTATTTCACGAAATAGGGCATTTATATCATAGGTGGATAAACCTAAGATAGAGTAATATTTAATGTAAATATGTATATATGATCGTGGTATCGATTTTCATAATAATTTATTTTCACCTGACAAATTGCTTCTTATGTGTTTGAGGAGGAGCCGCGAGATTTGTTTCCCTTTTAATTCATAAAGCAAAATCGTTCGGTCATACTCATATTTCCTCGACTTATTCAAGAATTACGTTTTTGTAATACCAAGTTCAATTTTTAAAAGAACTCGAATGAATTATTGATATTAATCAAGGAAATATGATTTTAACGTACAAACCCTTATTTTTCCTTACAAATATAGGTGGATACAAGAATGGATGAAGTTGGTTGAACCACCACCAAATAACAAAAATAAAAAGGAAAGGTTGAAGCAGTTGGTCCAACTTCGTCGATGGGTCGAGGGTTCCCATCCGATCCGATCCGATCCGCCAAGTGCATCTTCATCCGATGACTACTCATAAAAATAATTTTATCCAAAAAAAATGCAGGGCAGTGGTTATACCAAATACTTTGAAGAATTTTTAGTACTTGATGTTTTTTCAGTACCACCGACCAGACCCCAATAACAAACATCACATAAACGTCGTGAGTTATTCAAATAAAAAAGAAAAGATTTGGGATTTTTCAACTAATCGTCGGACAACGAACAACCCCTCCCTCCCTCCCTCCCTCCAAGAATTATTATTCGTCCTTCCTTTTTTTTATTTTTTTAAAGAGTTAGTTAAAACTTCTATTTTTATAACCGAACCTTGATGTATACGTAACATGAATAAATAAATTATTTTAAAAAACATTTTAGATGCCAGTGTTGACATCACGTAATGCAGTCTGCATTGCGTGATGCGTTGTTGTTGTTGTTATTTTGTAATGAAATATACTCACCCCCAAAGAAAGCGTGCCACAAAGTGGGGGGGACGACAGACCACGACGTTCTAACAAGATCACCAAATATTTACGTGCAATACGTGACATGGCGTAGCACATTCTCTTTTTATATATATATTACTACTGCTGCTGCTGCTACTACTCTTTTATTATTATTATTATTATTATTTGCATGCGACGAATTGACGAAGACGTGCATGTAAATCCCAAATCTACGACGTCCCCATGTGAGAATAAGATAACAGCAGCAGCAGCAGCAGCAGCAGGTTTTTAGTGTGGGATCACTTGCGGAGGTGATATATGTCAAATGAATAATAAATAATGCAGAAATAACGATCGAACTGGAAATGACAACAAAACCGGACACATGCATGTTACCTACTCCTAAGCAAGGTTATTACTACGTGATCTCTAACAATCTCTTTTTATGGGGAACTATTGTTTTTTTTATTTTATTTTCCTAGTGTCAATAGGTTTCTTCTTGACTTGATCTAGTGCATAGATCCTCGGTCACTTGGTTTTTTAAAATGATGTCAAATATAAGCAGCCCAAGATGATGCAGCCTCCGAATGCGATTTGATTATTTAGGTGTTTGATGTTCTGCTGGGTTTTGGTGTCTGGTGTGTGTGTGAGGATTGAGCAGTTGGGGGTTCGAATTTGGACGTGATGTGGTGGGGAGTGGGAGGGTGTTGAACTAAACTATATATCCAGAAGTTGCTTCAAGTCAAAGTGACCCTCCCTTCTACTAAACCCTTCACATTTTTCTTCAACCTCTTTTGACTTTTCCCCTTCGGTTTTATAACATTCATAAATAAGCCGCAATTATTTATTGCCAATTCAATAAACCACCTAGCTAAAACTCGTAACTTCAGCCAAAACAAAAAAAAGCAGACCCATTTCATTTACTTCAAAGTCCAGTGAAATTACCTCCAATTGGATGGAAAGGGAAAGTTCCCATAATTGAGTTTGTAAGAAAATGGGGGCAAAAATTTGTCCATACTGGGAGAGTTTGTCCTATAAAAAGGGTTATCCTAACCCTCTTCCTCCTCCCACCCCACCTCTGTAAAAGGAACTACTACTCTTTCACTTCCAACCCAAATCCTCAACTAATCTCAAGAAGGGGATAAATCTACGTTGGGAAGTGGATAGAAGATCGGTCGGTTGACTCCCCCTCTAACGAAAAGCCTAACTTCTTGTTGAATTCTCGCATCTCCCCATAGTTAGTCACCCCCTCCAATTGATATATATCTTAGAAACTTTCTGATTAGTTAGAGCGACGAAGAGCGGGATCATACATGGATCCCGGAGCGAATGCATTTCGCGGCATCCCGTTGGCTGTGGCTGCAGCCTTCGTGGTTCTGTTCTCGTTGGCCTGTTCTGTTTCCTGTTCTGTTTCTTACGACCGGAAAGCCGTCATCATCGATGGCAGGAGGAGGATTCTCGTCTCCGGATCGGTTCATTACCCCAGGAGCACCCCGGAGGTACTGAATCACGGGCAATGCAGTTCATGAACCGGGTTCATCTTTTTGTCAGCTGATTACTTTTTCCGTGACCTTTTCCTGGATTGTCTGCAGATGTGGCCTGATCTCATACAGAAGGCCAAGGACGGAGGACTGGATGCCATTCAGACGTACGTGTTCTGGAACGGACACGAACCTTCCCCTGGACAGGTGGTACCTGCGATGCATCTCCTGGACATAATCCGCTCAAGATTCATCGGCTCCATTACTAACTTCACCGTTGTCGTCCTTTCCCGCAGTATTACTTCGAGGACAGGTATGACCTTGTGAAGTTCATCAAGCTAATCCAAGAAGCCGGCCTCTACGTCCACCTCAGGATCGGTCCCTACATCTGCGCCGAATGGAATTTTGGGTACCTGTCACATTCATTCACTGTTTTTAGAATTGATCCAAAATTCATCAATTTTTATAAAGATCACCGACGGACGTCGAATTCCCATACTCTGCTCTCAGGGGATTCCCGGTATGGCTGAAGTACGTCCCAGGGATCGAATTCAGGACGGACAACGAGCCCTTCAAGGCAAACAATGGCCCTCATCCCTTTTGTCCTACTCTTGTCCAATATTGTATTTTCCAATAATCGAAAATCCATTGCTGAAGCAACCCAAGTGACTGACATGTTGTGTCTTTCTGCCGCGAAGAGTGCGATGCAAGGGTTCGTGGAAAAGATAGTGAGCATGATGAAGGAAGAGAAGCTGTTCGCGTCACAGGGTGGTCCAATAATCCTGTCCCAGGTAACAACTCCTCCCGATGTCCTAAAGTCCCAAGCAATATTCCCGGAAGTGGGTTTCCTGTGTATATTTTATTTGAATGAATCTGGAGAAACAATCAAAAGAAAGTCGAGTCCTTTGTGCAGATAGAGAACGAGTTTGGACCGGTCGAGTGGGAGATTGGCGCACCGGGTCAGGCATACACCAAATGGGCAGCCAACATGGCTGTGGGTCTTGGGACTGATGTCCCCTGGGTCATGTGCAAGCAGGATGATGCCCCTGACCCTGTTGTAAGAACAACCTCACCTTTTTCCTAATCTGATCTTTTCTTACTATTAATGTCTAAAGACTTTGTGCAAGAAGATTAGTTGTTGAAAGTATTTTATCCTACTCATTCAAGTCAAAGTTGTTTTTCTTTTCTAGATTAAGGGTGGTTTTTCTAGAGTCACCCAAGTCATGATTGTGTTGACCTAATGGGTTTACCCAATTGATTTGTCACAGATTAACACCTGCAATGGCTTCTACTGCGAAGGCTTCACACCAAACAAGAAGTACAAACCCAAGATGTGGACAGAGGCTTGGACCGGCTGGTTTACCGAGTTCGGCGGCGCAGTCCCCTACAGGCCTGCCGAGGACCTAGCCTTCTCCGTCGCCAGGTTCATCCAAGCTGGTGGCTCGTTCGTCAATTATTACATGGTAATGTCGATGGAGTTATTATATTGGATGGTCCTTGGGATGGTACTGTTCGAGGGCGATTCATTTTGTCCTTTCGGTGATGCGCAGTATCATGGAGGGACAAACTTTGGTAGGACGGCAGGCGGTCCCTTCATCACCACCAGTTACGACTACGATGCTCCCATCGATGAATATGGTAGGCAGATTACATATGTAATAACAAGTCGTGTAAGAAAAACGTGTTTTTGTAGACGATGGATCGTGATGAGTCCCTCGTGGTTATCTCAATGTGAACTCAGGACTAGCAAGGGAGCCCAAATGGAGTCACTTGCGAGATTTGCACCGAGCCATCAAGAAATCTGAGCCAGCACTAATATCTGCTGACCCAACTGTGAATTCTCTTGGCAGTAATCAAGAAGTATGTATTATCTTCATTTCTCGGCAAATTAGGATAATGGATTGTTAAACGGCACTAATTGGGTCGTCATCCTGATCTGCAGGGTCATGTTTTCAAGTCGACAACGGGGACTTGTGCTGCATTCCTGGCGAACTATGATACTGAGTACTCTGTCGAAGTTACCTTCGGCAACGGGAAGTATAACTTACCTCCTTGGTCCATCAGCATACTCCCTGACTGCAAAACCGAGGTTTTCAACACCGCAAAGGTAAGGGATTGCCACAGATAGAGGATTTCCAGCAACCTGCAATGCCAAAATCTTAAGAACTGTCTGATATTTCTCCAGCCTGCTGCTAAGGGCACGCAAGCTCAAATGACCCCGGTGAGCGAAGCATTGTCATGGCAGTCCTATAATGAAGAAACTGCATCCGCCTCTGACGATGACACAACCACACTCGACGGGCTGGTCGAGCAGGTGAACATTACGAGAGACACCACAGACTATTTATGGTACCTGACGGAGTGAGTTTCTCTAGCTCATCTTCATCTTACCATCTCCCTAAATTTCCAACTATATAATTTCCGGATAAAAAGTAATTTTTCATTTCCTTACCACCTATGAACGTCTTCCTCTGCTCAGCATGACAATAAGCCCCAATGAAGCGTTCCTCAAAACAGGTGAATATCCGGTTCTCAACATTTGGTCAGCAGGGCATGCTCTGCATATCTTCGTCAATGGAGAACTGATTGGTAATTTCAGCAAAGCTGCAAGCACAGATTACGAGTGAGAAATCTCTGGGTTTATATATCTAATACGTTTCCTGCTTAATTGTTCTGCAGGGTCTGCATTTGGAGGACTCGAGAACCCCAAAATATCATTTAGCAATCAAGTCAAGCTAAGAGCCGGAATAAACAAACTAGCACTACTGAGCGTCAGCGTGGGGCTTCCTGTGAGCGGCAGTTAACTACTAATTTGAATTAACTTTGCACGTACCATTATTCAGACAGCACCTCATAACACAATTTAAACTTCCAGAACGTTGGGGTGCACTTTGAGACATGGAACACCGGAGTACTCGGCCCAGTCTCACTGAAGGGTCTGAATTCCGGGACATGGGACATGTCGTCATGGAAATGGTCGTACAAGGTTCAAGTCCATAGATTCATGTTCTCATGAGATCCATCCTTGTTGGACTTTTTCTGTTGATGCGTGAACCTTAAGAAACTCTTCTTATTTCTACTGACAGGTTGGTCTCAAAGGTGAAACTCAGGGTCTTAACACAGTATCCGGAAGTTCTACTGTGGAATGGATCGAAGGATCACTTCTGGCTCAGAAGCCTCCCCTGACATGGTACAAGGTAAAAATCCACCTCGATCTCACATATATATTCTATTTTCTTTAGTATTTGAAAGACTCCATTTCAGTTGCTTTTTTTTTCTTGGGCAGACCACTTTCAGTGCACCATCAGGGAATGATCCAGTGGCTTTAGACATGGGTAGCACGGGTAAGGGTCAGATATGGATAAACGGCCAGAGCATCGGACGGCACTGGCCGGCGTATTCAGCTCAGGGGAGTTGCAACAGCTGCAGCTATGCTGGAACTTTTAATGAAAACAAGTGCCGAAGCAACTGTGGACAGCCTTCCCAAAGATGGTGAGAAAACTTTGGACATCGCTATTCCTATAAGGAATGCAACTTATATCACAAAGTCTCAAACTTCAGGTACCACGTTCCACGAGCTTGGATAAAACCCACGGGAAACCTCTTGGTAGTGTTTGAAGAAATGGGAGGTGATCCAACAGGAATTTCTCTGGTGACGAGGACAGCGTAGCGTCCATTGCGGCCAATACAGTAGCTGCGGCTAAGCAAAGAGACTGAATTGCCAGAGCAAATAAGCCCAACTTAATTCTTCCAGCTTTCCAATACAGCTATTTTCAAACCAGATTACTGCAGAGATAGACATTGTACATATGAACAGTCCTTCCAAGAATTAGTCCAAGTAAAAAGGTAAAGGTTTGCGGCGAATAAGCACAGGTCCATTCAGATTTGCATGCCCCCTGAACACGACTGTATAGCTGCTCACATTTGTCAAATGCTTGTTAAAAAGGTTGTGTTGTGTATTGATTGTACTGAAAACACATTAAATGTAAAATCCTTCCAGATTTCATTTTTGAAATGGCGAGTTGAAAAGATTGCAGTTTGCAAGCTTCCCTATATTCATTCATTCAATCTGAAATTATAGAGATAGCTGGAACTTGCAGGCCGCTGCACAATTAGTGAAATAGCTTCGGCCAAAATTCTAAACAGTGGAGCCTTACTTCGGACAAATATATGTAGTGATTAACAAGCCAAAACCACATTTAACTGTTGTGTTGGTTTATAGCATCACAACCTGTGTTTTACACAGGCTATAATGATCTTAGATTCCCCAACTACTACTAATCATAAATGAAGCTCCCATTCATCCTTCATCTTCCGAAGAAATTTTCTTTTCTACCAAAATTCTAACTGTGCATTTCGGGGTAAAAGATAAAAGGAATCGTACCCGAGGCCAGTTCAAAAGCTTGCTTTACTATTGCCGCCGATAAGAGCAGACAGAAAATCCGGTGATTTCTTAGAACCAGACAGGAAACTACGGTCATACACCACCATCTCCAGACGAGGACGCAGACCAGCGGTCCGCCAAACATGACAACACAGAAGCAATTACACGTGACTCTGAGGATCGAATTACAACATAAGAAAACAGTCGCCGCAAATTGACTCGATTCCGCGACCTTACCAGCATCGAACCCCGCCAGGGACAATGCCGCGTCCAAAAACCCTGACTGCGAGATCGCCTCAAACAGGAAGTCAATTGGCCCATGGCCTCGTCACCGGCCGATAGATGCTCTGGAAGGTCGTCGCGGGTGCCAGCGACGGCGGCAGGAGGGAAGACGGAGAAGGCGAGTTTGGGAGTTTTGGCGGCAAAAAAGGGATTCATGGGCCGAATTTAAAATTGGACTTCTTCATGGGCCATTATGACAATTAATTGGGCCGAATCGTGAATTGACCTTCCTCCAATTCTCTCTCTTTCCGATTTCCACCGATCCAAATACAACCCAAGACGACCTTCGGACCGGACAAGCGTCGTCGATTTCAGGTTGTCCGCCGGGGGGGTCGTCACCGTCCTGGTCGACGCATTATCAACTTGGGTTTTGACACGAAACAATATAAAACTCTATTATTTTTTTCTACTTTTTAAGGAAACTAATATAATATAAACAAAACTAGATCAAGGATATGCATCGACAAAGAAAAGGACTATCATTATATTATTATGAAAAAGATTACAATAACTCATATAGCTTAAGATAGGAAGTAAATTAAATACAATAAAATCATACCCATTATTCCCTATAACTATGGTCTTCATTATTTGGCGTGATTGTCACATATTTTCTTCCATCCCCTTAAACTCATAGTGGATTTAGTAAATATCGACTTGAGTTTGGCAACTAAATCGTGAAAACGAGATTCAGGATGAGCCTTGGTAAAAAATATTAGCAATTTGATCGGAAGATGATAACGATTTTAACTGTAATGTGTCTACTGCAACATGATGACGAACTAGATGACAATTGATCTCTATTTGTTTGGTACGCTCGTGAAAGTCATCATTATGAGCAATGTTGATAGCACTTTTGTTATCACAATATATAACTATAGGAACAGACTGATGTATATTCATATTTGCCACAAGCGACGTAACCATAACAATTCCATAATAGCATTTGCAAGAGCACGTTACTCTGATTCAGTACTAGAACGAGATACAACGGACTGTTTCTTGCTTCTCCAAGAAATAAGGGAATCACCTAAGAAGAAACAATAACCTGTTGTTGAGTGATCATCTATGAGATTCCGGCTCAATCTACATATGAAAACTCAGATAATTTTAGAGAAATATTCATCGAAAAGTGAAGTCCATGAAAAATAGTTCTCTTTATATAACATAAAATTCGAAGTACGGCCTCAAAGTGAGACGAACGGGGTGCATTCATAAATTGGCTTACCAAATGAACAGCATATGCAATATCCAGTCGAGTAACAATAAGATAAACAAGGCTTCCAACAAGCCGACGATATAAGGTTGGATCGTCTAAAGGAATATCGTCCATGGCTTTATATTTTGTTTCAAAGGGGACGATACAACTTTGCTATTTGCAAATCCAGCTCGATAAATCAAATCATATGCATATTTTGCTTAAGATAAGAAACAACCGTCCGAGGATTGAGAAAATTAAAGTCCCAAAAAATAGCTAAGAGGACCCAAATCCTTCATCTCAAAATGATTATCCAAGAACTTTTGCAATTGAATGATGCCGGATAAATAGTCTCCGATAATAATCATATCATCAATGTAGAGTAGAAGAAGAACAATCCCATTGTCCGTTCGACATATGAATAGTGCAGAATCATGAGGACTAGAAATGAAATCGAGTTGAGCAATGGTGGAACTAAATTTCATGAACAATGTCCGAGGTGCCTGCTTTAATCCATATAATGCTCGCTTAAACTTGCAAACCTTTTGAGGAGGACAAACATAACTTGGAGGAGGATGCATGTACACTTCTTCTTGCAGATCGCCATTGAGAAGATCACTTTTTACATCCATTTGAAGAATCTTCCATCTTTTACCCGTAGCACTTTTTACATTGCTACAAGGAGTCATCTTTAACGGGAACAAATTATTGGACATTATCTTCACGACCGCGACCTTCTGTCCGTTTTTATCCGTTATCTCACATTGACCTTCTGCAAAAACCAACTTATATCCATTTTTCATCATATGTCCCGCACTTAGTAGGTTGTATGCGATTTCGGGAGTGTACAAGACGTCGTGCATCCTCTTCTGTTGACCTTCTGCACTGAAAACTGAAACAACACATTTACCTTCTATCTTTAACTTTTTGTTATTTGCAAGTTCCAAGAGAGAGTTGTATTTCTCATCAAGCTCCACAAAGTTCTTCTTGATCCATGTGACATGGTTGCTACAGCCACTATCAAGGAACCATATCTCATTCATATTGAGTTAGAGGAAGAATATAAAACTTTAGAAGGTTTATCTTCCTTAGAGAAATTTACCGAGCTTTCTATCCTCATACTTTTGTTCATGCTTCTCCTCTTTATCTTTGTACCAACAATCACGATCTGAATGAGTACAGAACTTGCATCTCCTGCATCAAAGACGACAATCTTTTGTTTCATGATTATTATTTATGCAGATGCGGCATCCCACTTCTGCTTCTCCATGACCGCTTCTGTGTTGACCTTTTGGTCGTTCTTCTGCATAGCCTCTACCTATGCCACGATGCCTTCCTCCACGTCCTTTGTCGTAGGACCTTATGTTGTTTTCAAAACATTCTTGCTTCTGCTCGGAAAAATTCAATTTTGCTTGAAATGATTGCTCCACCGGGGCTGTGTACTTATTGACCCGCTTCTCATGGACTTCTAGAGAATCCATCAACTCATAGATGAAAACTTCTACGAGATCCTTCATCTCTTCAATCACGGTTACCACAAGCTCAAACTTCTGTAGCAAGCTTCTGAGGATTTTCTCCATAACTTTTCGATCCGGAACAACTACTACGCAACTCTTCAATTGATTGATGATCTCCACGATCCTTGAGAAGTAGTCCTTGACGGTTTTTGCGTCCTTAATGGTTCGATTGTCGAAATCTCTCCAAAGGTTCTGCAGCTTTATGGAGATCACCTTCTGTAATCCTTTGAACTTCTTCTTTAAGACCTCTCACACTTCATTCAGCTTCATTCGTTCGAATATCCTTGGGTAGATGGTCTTGCTCACCGATTGTTGCAGAATCCGTGGAGCCATGACATTCTCCATGATGTTTTCCTTGTACGCCTTCTGCTCAACTTCTGTGGGGTTGATGACACCTTCTGCGGAAGTGTTGTCACTGTTTGGAACTTCTTCGTAGCCTTCCTCCACAAGTTTCTATAGATCTTGCAAAAGGAAAATGGTCTTCATTTGATAAGTCCAATAGTCGAAATTCTCACCGTCGAAGATGGGGATTTGGTTGGGAGAAAAGATGAAGAACATGTTGTGAGCGGATGCAGACATGACCTTATGTGCTCTGATACCAAACTTATTGGGGATTATGTGTGAAATGATTGGATAGGGAGGAAGAATGTGCTAGCAGAACGTAGGTTCTGTATTGTCGACGACCTTCTGTAGGATAGTGAAAACCTTATGTAGGGCTGTTGCTCCACGAGAGATGAATATTTGGTGGAGTTCAATTGTTTAGGTTGCAAGCTCTCTTTTCTTCTTTCATTCCTTTCAAATGATTACACGCTCTTCTCTATATATAGGAGGAATATAATCCCAAATGACAACGGAAACCGCTACCTTAAATGACAGATTTAATGATCTACTTAAAAGCTTTATTTAAATGATTCACTTAATGACATTTCATTACTAATATTGCATTAATTTTTACGCCTAAATCCAGTTCTAGAACGTCTTGACCCCAAATTTTGTTTGTAACATTCATTTCATTTCATTTTATTTTATTTTTTTCGTGGGAAACTTCGTTCGATTACCTGTTGGTAAGTGGAAAGGACGAGAAGATTCCGGGTGGGCCTACTCTGAAAATTCTTGATGTTAGTACTAATGGAATCTTCAAAAACAAGTTTGTACATTTTCTTACATAAACCCAAGTCTCCAAATAGAGATATTGTTATTCGCTCTAAGTCATTCATTATTTATCACAAAACATAGGTCGTTCCATTAAGGATATATTTGAATCATGCATGTGCCTCGAACGAAATCCAGGAGGAGGAGAAACAGTTTTTGAGATCAAGATGAAATAAATTCAAAAGCTTAGAAAAGAGAGAGAGAGAGAGAGCAATTAAAACTTGTTTGACTAATTAAAAAGGAAAGAGAGAAAAATCAAAGGCTATTGAGTTGAAAAGGTTGGAGTCTACTAGTATTTGACTGACCATTCATTACGAAGGCCCATGAAGTTTTTGAAGCAGGATCAAATTAAATTACAAGTAGTTTTTTGAAAGGATCTCTTCTTCTTAAAACTCGGTCTCCCTCCCAACGACTATAGTGAATTATAAACTAAACACACAGCTACATCATGGACCAAAAACATTTGGGATCGGATCATGATTTCTTGTCGTGTCGTATTCGGGTTAAAAGAAAGGAGGAGGAATTTTTTGAGAACGAGCTTTCTTACCGGTTAACTTTACTTCACAAAACAGTTTGTCTAATAAAGACTGCAAATTTCAAGATTTTCCATTATAGGTCGATAAATCACGGTTAAACAAACAGTGAGTTCGTGACTCTATTTATTTATTTTTTCGTTTTTTAGAAATTATAAAATGAAACTCGAATATTTTTCCAACACAAAAGCTCGAATGTGAACACGGACATGGGAAAATGATTTGCATGTTTTCCTTTATGGAGGAAAAATAGATCGTCCCCGGATGATTGGGGAGTTAGGGATTAAAGAAAACGAAAGAGGAAGAAAAAGAGAGTGACAATGGCTGCATCATCCTACAAAATGGGAATTCCATTTCCGCACGAACATCTTAAATTTTGGTAAGTAATCGTATCTGCAATGATATGTGTGGTCGATGTTGGTTTTGACACTCGAAGGGCAAAAAAATAAACAAAAGTAAAAAAAATAAAATGAGAGACAGCAACTGGGGGATGGCCCACTTTCAAGACCATTGACTTTTGACCCCCCGGACCCCTAAATACTTGTGTTTTTTTTTTCTCCTCAAAATGTTTGATTTGGTGTGCCTTCGCTTTCCTTTACTTTCTTTAACAAAACAAAATTAATAAGCCTCTAAATAAAAACCCAATTTTTGGTTTCTTATAAGAATATCGATAACGCCATGTATTAAAATGGTTATTGCAAAAGAGATGTTGATGACGTGGGATCAACCTCCAACTTTTACTTTTCAACCCTCCCCTCCTCCTCCTTTTGTTGGAGATTATAATTAATTATATGTTGGTCCTATAAGAGACCTGGTTTTCAACACCTAACACTTGGTGTTAACCCCCTTCATATAAAAAAACTGTCATTTAACCTCCATCATTCATCATCTTCTCCTTCATCTCTCTTTCCCTCTCTCTCTCTCTCTCTCTCTCTCTCTCTCTCTCTATATATATATATATAAATATGTAAACCCTCGCTTGCCTCCATGTATGAGAATCGTCCGTCCCTGATGGATGCGGCCTTCCACCTAGGTGAGGTTGATCGCTCTAACTTCATCCAGATCGTAATGCAGTCTCTCGGCTCCTCCTATGCCTGCCTGTGGTCGCTCTCACCTCCAGCTCCCAGGTACCTTTGATCTTAAAACCCCTGTGAAATTTCCCCACAGCTCGATCTGAAGTCCTCTCCGTCCATGGCAGCTGCTTGTTCTATTTGGATGGTTGGCTACGAGATTCCGCAGACGTCCAGTTGGATGCAGTTTTTAATCAGTACAAGCAGTCCTTGTTCCTGATTCAGCAGAGGTGAGAATTAATCCGTGCCAATGTTATTTCACCCCGTTTGTGTCGTTCATCGGTATTAGTATCCACTTGAGTGCATGGAAGAAGTTTGTTCGCAGCCACAGCCAAGTCCCGGGTTTGGCGTTCGGGAACAACATGCCATACATCAAAGTAGGGGACAATCAGCTCCTGACCCTGGCGAGCAATGACGCTCAGCAAAAGTTTTATCAGGTACGATGTTGCCCGGTTGTGTACATTCGTTGGCACTCCATAAACGTTTGACTGATGTTTATTTCTTTGTGTAGGAAGCTGGGATAAAGGTAAGAAATTGTCTCGGAATTGGTCCGCAAAGACCAATTCTCGTTATTTTGATCTTCACAAGGATCTCATCGAGACCACACCTGATGGGATTCAGTCAATTTTCTTTTGGTTCCCATGGCGAAGATCGCAGTATTCATGGGGTGCCGGAGCGGCGAGATCGAGCTAGGTTTCTCCGACATGCCTCGGGTAATCTGTGAAGTTGATATTGATTCGTCCTGCTAGTGCAGACGAGCTCTTCACTCGTTACGAGTAATCTTCGGGGCGTGTTTTCGCAGGCAGACTTGGAAATGCAGATCAGGAGCCTGTTCCCGGAGGATTTCTCGAGGCATCTCCTGGTGAGAGACCTCCCGATGCTGGCAGAGAATCTGAACCCTCCTTCCTCCTCATCTTCTTCTTCTTTGAGATCTCTCTCGATGGACAGCCCCGAGTATTCTTCTCTTTTGTTCGTCTTGCCCACCACGACTTCATCTCCTTCCCAAGCATTATTGCTAACACCCACTATCACGGGCACCGCCCCCACTTTGACCGCCTCTTTCCCACCTCCACTCCCTCTATTCCAGACTGCCGAGAGCGAGCATGCTGCAATGACAGGCGCATTCCTCGCGGCCATGGCTTCTCCTTCTTCGTTTTCCACTTCTCAACAGCCACAGCAGCAGGCGCCACAAGAACAACAACAGAGACAGCAGCAGCAGCAGCAGCAGCAGCCTCGGGAGAATCCGTGGCCGAGTGCTTTCAAGAGTTATGTGGCCACAACACAATTCAAACCAAGCAGCTCCCGCAACCTCAGCATGCTAAAAAGGGCAATCACATACTATGGAAGCATGAATATGATAAGGATCAGTGAAAGGGCACAAGGTGCAGCCGCCTGCGGCGGCAGCAGCAGTAGGCCAATCACTGCCACCCAGATGCACCACATGATGTCTGAAAGGAAGCGACGGGAGAAGCTCAACGAGAGCTTCCAGTCACTAAAAGCCTTGCTTCCACCCGGAATCAAGGTGATAACAGACCATCATAACTGTATATCGAAATTCAACCGCTTTACATGTTTTCCGATATGATACTTGGGTTTCTACGTTTTCCCAAACAGAAAGATAAAGCCTCGGTGCTCGTGACCACGAGGGAGTACTTGCGCTCCTTGAGTTCGCAAGTCGAGGACCTCCGTAGGAAGAATGCTATCCTCGAGGGACAGCGCCTGCCTCCTCCAACCAAGGAATCCGCCCCGGACGAGGCCATGTCCACTAGTTCCAGCCCCGATCAAATCAGAAGCGTGGTCGAGGTCCAAACTCGGACCATCTCGGACACGGCATCGACCTCATCGCAGGACCGGATCATCGACCTCCGAGTCACCGCAAGTGGGTATGTCCCGACAACAGATCTCGTTATCCGAATCCTGGAGTTGCTGAGCCAAACGGGGAACATAAACCCATTGTCGATCGAAGCCGATGCCCGAGTCGCGCGGCAAGGCGGCGGCATGGTGAACCACGTCTCGATGCGACTACACGTCCAGGTATTTGTTTTTTTACCGTACGTACGGTCGATACGATCAGTTTATGCGACCCAGGCCTGGATTCCTTTTTTGTTTTTCACAGAGAAACATCAAAATTAAATTCGAACGTTTCTTTTTGTTAATTTAATGGCCTGTCTTATTTTAATGAACGTTAGATAGAGACAGACGAAGGAGGGAGGAAGAAGGATTTCGTACAGGGATTCGCTTTATTAAGACAATCCATCCAAATTCGAATCCATTTATTTTATTCATTTTGATAATGGTAATGAATTTTGTAACAGGGGGATGATTGGGACGAGTCCGCCTTCCGGGAAGCCGTGAGAAGAGTCGTTGCTGACTTGCCATTGCCCCGACCACAATGAACAATTATTAATTATATCACTGATTCTGATAGATTGATGTGAGATATCGACGACATTTCAAATTTATTTGTCCGTGTAATGAAATTAGATTCCGATGAGATGAATTTTTGGGGGCGCTATTACTTCCTAGGACGATTTATATAATCGTATCAATAAAAAATTTCATTTCCTAACGATACATATCAATGTTGCTTGTGTGTTGTCTTTTCTTGCAATGATTAGAGTGAATCGAATTGGAAAGTATGGTCCATAATGTCTTCTCAGTACTTAATACTCCCTGTTTTTTTTTCTCTTTGTCCTCAGGTTGGACTAGTCTTCAATCTAAGAAAATTCTAGTCTCAAACTCAAACATTGTCTTGTGAACATGACATAACCCAGTTTTTAGTCAAACATCGTAGGGGTAGGAGGGTCTCGATCAATCCATAAATGGTTTCTTCTAGTCCCGACATTTTGATGAGCGAATCAGCCTGCCCGTTGATTTTGGTTCATTTCCAAGAACACATCTATACAAAGATGAAAGACTCTCTTATGATATTGAGAATCGTTTCAGATACTTTCTCGATAAATAGTTCGTGATCTTCTGATAAAAGATTTGTGCTTTTGATTATTTTGGCAGTTCGGTCCACCCAAGCGATCGTCAATATAATTTAGTTATTTTGCACTTTTTTTTACCCTGATCCACACTAAATAATTAAGCGATAGCGAAACTCCCCCGTGTAATCGTTAACAGAAAAGCTTGTTATGTAATACGAAATGTTCTAAACAGAACGAACTTTATGTTATACACGAATATATCCTTTAATCATTAAAGGAAAGTCAATTTTAATATCTCTTTGTACGAACTTTCATGAACTGAACAAACTTCATGTAGTATGAACCTCCCATATAATCAATATAGGAAAATTCGTACCAAAACTATGTCGTACGACTATCTTGAGCATAACCAACTTTATAGAACAAACAATCTATGTAATTAATCGTTATGGGAAATTTCGTTCAAGAACCTTCTGATACGAAATTTTCAAAACATAATAAACTTCCAGTAACACGCGTTGTAATTATTACTTTTGGTATAAACTTTTCTGAACTAAACAAGCTTTCTGTAGAACGAACCTCTCATATAATCAGAAAGTTCATTACACAACCATGTCGTACAACTATCCTAAATATAACAAAGTTTCCTCAAGTTACTTTCCCTAGTGCTACTCCCTGGCTTCCTTCCTGTTCGTGTCGGAAACGGATCACGTTGGGAATATTTGGCATGAACGCTCACATGGGTCTGGATGTCGTCGCCAGTAATGAAAAGATTAATTGTATTAATAAACGATGCCAAACGATGTCATGCAAATGAAAGAAAAATCTTACAGTTAAGAAAAAGCAAAAAAGATTGGTGAAACGGATGGTGGTAACGCCGTAAACTTGTTGTCGACGCATTGCGCTTGTAGACTGGAGTGGAGGGATCTGGTCTCTGGAGGTGTGATGGACGGAGTATTGACAAAGGTATCAATCAATTTGGATATTAAGGGCCCTAGGAGCTCACCTTAGTGACGGAGTGAAGGCGGAATTTGGTTGTCAAGGGCTCGGAAGCTCACCCTGACGATGGAGTGTTGGCGGAGTTTTGGAGTTAAGAGCCCGGTAGCTCACCTTGACGATGGAGTGTTGTCGGAGTTTAGGTGTCGAGGGCCCAGAAGCTCACCCTGACGATGGAAAGGATATTAAGGGCCCTACGAGCTCACCCAGGTCTGGACGCCTGATAACTAAAAACTAAAAGGTGATAACAACCAATGCGCTTTCTGGCCTTAGATGATTGTTGTCCTGTTTAAGAAAGATCTTCTCCCTTTTATACTGAATCTTGAAATGCTTAGGATGTACGCCACGTACTTAGAATATCTTCTCGGTCGTGGCCCTCTTAACTAACTCCCCAAAATCTCGGTAACAGCTTGATCTTGGTAGATATTGCTCTTACCCACATCGCCTATCAGTTTGGACTCGCGTAGACTTAACAACTTTTCTTTCTTATATCAAGTTAGATAACTAGAGACGTATCCCCAAATTTTCTCCATCTGAAGATCATTTCAAATTATGGGAACGTGGCACCGTAATTGTTTTTCCGAAATCTCTGAGTCAAGTTCTTTTCCGATCTTCGTAGACTCTGAACCCGACGGTCCTTCGTAGACTTAGTACTTCCCTTGGCGGGCTCGCATAACGGTGGGCTTGTAAACACTCTTAATGACCCCAGGACTTATGGGCCTCGTAAAATGGGCACAAAATTTCTATAATCGTCTTGGTAGACTTGGTCAGCGAAATGGGTTTGTGCGTTTATCATAAAATGGCCTGAATTTACGGGTTTCTCATAATTAGGCCCGAGATTTCTGCCATGTCAACATAAGCCCCCCTCTTAGGGTGAGACGATCTTAAGTGAGAGTCTTACCCTGCATTGTGAAGTGGTTTGGATTACGGACAAAAAAACTTAAAAAGAGTGGAAGACATTGGAGATTCGAGACCTAACATCAAATGGCGTGATGTGCCAAACTCTATATCCTCGTATAGGTTGGAATTTCATGCCAAGGTACGCGATCTTGTTGAGGGTATGAGCCCATGGTATTCGCCAGTGTTGCGGGAATTGAAAATCCTTGTCTAGTTGGGCGATACGCTGTCGATTTAAACATGTGTCACCCTGTAAACCGCTCGGATCAAAAGGCAAGTGGCACCATAATAACGGGTTGGCCACTATTATTTCTCCAGGCGCCCATGGCTCATGCTCCGGAAGTTCGAGATCATTCTCTACAATGTTAACCTCTGTTTGGAAAGTATGAAAAATATGAATTGTAATTTCATTCTTTAATGGTTGGACGTCGATTACAGGCACAAAATTTGGCATAATTTGTTCTACCACTTGCACCCCAACATCTTTAAGGGTTGGTGGACTAAACTGCTTAACTCTATTAACCTCTAGCGACGGGTTTATTCTAGGAACATATTCCTCGATTAGAGGTTTTACTTCGAGAGCGTATTCCTTTACAAGAGGTTCTACTTTGAAAACATCACCCTTAACAAGAGGTTTTTCTTGACGAGCACAATCGTCGATAAAAGATTTCACTCTGGAGACATCTACCTCAATAGGAGATTTTTTTTACGGGCACGTATTCCTCAACGGGGGGTTGTTACGAACAAATACTTCGTTACAGGAGGTTCCATTCTGTTGACATACTCATCTACGGGATGGTCGGGAATGGGGACATACTCATCATCGAGAGGTTTTGTATAGTAACTATCTCTACGTCGATGTGAATGAACATTATTAGAGTAATTATTCGCATATCCATTTACTTTGTAGTCCCTGTCTATGAAGTTTTCTACTTGTGTGGGGACGAAAGAGCTAAGCTGCCTGACTTTATTGGCTCTAGGGGCATACTCGTCCCAGTCTACTTCGTCTTTTGCGTAGACTTGATTAGGACTGATCATTCTTGTAGACTCATCACGAGTCCATTCCCAGTCTATGTATTCCGAATATGAATTTTCGTAGGGATACATGTCTTTTCTATGGACATCTGGTACAAATTGTTTCATCAATGATTTCGCTCCATAGACAGAGTCGTCTACATGGGATCTCGCATATAAACTTTCTGTACTGGGCTGCTCCAGTCTATTAGGACCGGTATCTCCCCAAACATTATCCTTTTGGAAGGACACAACACCTCTCCCAGTAGCCGCGCACCGTACGTCTCCCATGAAGGAATTATCTTTATCAGCAGGGTCGCTCATCCTCGAGTTAGAGGTTGGCCTGAAGAAGCTTTTTATCTTTTCTCGCATTTCATCCATGTTTTCTTGTAATTTGGTAGAGCGACATATATTTTTCTCGTGCATTCCGGCCATACACCTGTCTATGCTTACTTGCATATTACGCAGGTTTTCTTGCACACTTTACAGATCTCCCTGCACATTCTGTAGACTTCCCTACACATCTCGCAATTCTCCCTGCACACCCAACAAATTTCCATGCATATCTCCCATGTTCCTCTTCATATCGCTGAATTCTTTGTGAAACTCGAGCCTCTCAAACGGGGCGTGCATAGCCGCAAAGGTTTGATTAGTCACATCCTGGCTTTTTTGAGCCGTATTTCCCTCAACTAAGGATCCTGCCAAACCTTGATTCTCTCCATCTAATGGAGGCGGTGGAGGATCCTGCGTGTTTGAACTCTTGATATTCCTTGCCATTCTAAATGGTCAACTGCTTCGATCTCCCATTATGGTCGCCAAAAACGTGTTCACATCGAAAACGGATCACGTTGGGAATATTTGGTCGAACGCTCACAGGGGTTCGGATGTGGTCGCCAGTAATAAAAAGATGAATTGTATTAATAAACGATGTCAAACGATGTCTTACAAATGAAAGAAAAAGCTTATAGCTAAGAAAAAGCAAAAAAGATTGGTGAAATGGATGGTGGTGACGCCATAGACTTACTGCCAACGCCTTGCGCTTGCGGACTGGAATGACGGGATCTGGTCTCTGGAGGTGTGATGGACGGAGTGTGGACGAAGGTAGCACTGGATTTGGATACCAAAGGCCCTAGGAGCTCAACTTAGTGACGGAGTGAAGACGGAATTTGGTTGTCAATGGCCGGGAAGTTCACCCTGACAATAGAGAGTTTGCGGAGTTTTGGTGTCAAGGGCCCGGAAGCTCACCTTTATGATAGAAAGGATACCAAGGGCCTTACGAGCTCACCCTGGTCTGGACGCCTGATAACTAAAAACTAGAAGGTGATAACAACCAATGCGCTTTCTGGCCTTAGATGATTGTTGTCCTGTTTAAGAAAGACCTTCTCCCTTTTATACTGAATCTTGACATGCTTAGGATTTACGCCACGTTCTTAGAATATCTTCTCTGGTCGTGGCCTTCTTAACTAACTCTCCATAATCTCGGTAACAGCTTGATCCTGGTAGACATGCTCTTACCCACATCGTCTGTCAGTTTAGACTCGCGTAGACTTAACAACTTTTCCTTCTTATATCAAATTAGATAACTAGAGACGTGTCCCCATATTTTTTGCACAAAGTAATGATGTCGTGCTTGGCACCAAGGGTGGGGAGTGTTGATTCTGTCATGCCTCGTGATTGGAACTTGCTAGTTCACCTTAAGAAAGGCCTACCTGGAAACTTGGGGAGCATTATCTTCAGTCATATGGCATCCTGTATCAAGGATGAAAGCAGGGGTCTTCCTTTCACTCATGTCATCACTGCCCTACTGAAGCACTATGGCCAGGAAGTTATACCCCTGAACAAAATGGACACTTGGACAACTCAGGCTATTGGAGTCGCTTCTGGGTTTAATTCGATGCAAAGTGAAGAACCTTACCATTTTGAGAGCATGGGTTACGAATTTGTTGATGACATCTTCATTAAGAGGCCTTCAAAGCGCGAGATTGCTGCTTCTGTACGAGGCAAGGCTGCTCTTGCTGAAAAACAGAGGTATGCCAAATGCAAGAAGATGGCTGCTGATTCGAAAGCTGGTGCCTCTTACTCCAAGCTTCTGAGCACAATCTGTGAAGAGATCAATTTCACCAGGCGCAGCCTCCTGGAAAGGATGGACGGCTTCGGTGAAAGGCTGACTAAGCTGGAAAAGATGATTGAGGAAATGATGGCCGTTGTCAAGGAACTCCCACGTGAGGATTGAGATGACTCTCCTCTCTGTGGCTTCTCTTGTTAAGAACTATGTTTCTCTGTTTTGAATAATTGTGTTAGAACTGGTTGAGTAACTCCTCGCTGGTTTCATGATGGTTGAACTATGTTTGGGTGTTCTGCAATTTTTGCTGTACTAGTATATATGCAATTTGCTTTTATCCTCCACTTATTTTTGATGTGACAAAAAGGGGGAGAAGCATGTGTTAAGGGGGAGTAAGCATAAGTCTCCTCTTTAAACTATTAAAACTCATGTGTTCATATGTTAAGGGGGAGCAAGCGCATGCATAAATGCATAAAAACACTCAAGCTCTTTCCCGTCAGTTTTGAGTTTTGTCATCATCAAAAGGGGAGAGAATGTTGACCTTAGTTTTGATGATGAGAAATTTTGATGATGAGAAATGTGTTGCTGTATCGCTTGAGAAATATCTTGCTACACTACAACAAAGTTGTATTGCATTACTACTGGTTTAATGCACTATAATTATCAACATATAGGAATAATTATTATTCCGATTTTTTTATTGTAACTTAATCATATTTAATGATTAATTACACTATCTGATTCAAATAATCACGTGTGAGGATTAGACAACGAAATTTGAGAAAGATTTGAAAATGGAATCTCTATTTTTACTAATATCCTATTTCCTATCCTATCTGAGCCGTTATTAAGGAATTTAGTTATTCCGTTTTAGCGTGGCCAATGATTGAAACAATTATTAGATAGTAATCTGATAATGACTGGATTAAATCATATGCATAAGGAAAGTCAATAAAGATTTCCTCCTGCTTGGTCATTGTGATCGTTGAGCAGCTGTCCGATGATCCGGGATTACAGCTTGTTGAAGGCTGATTTTTTGGGAAACGAATTATTTGTTTCGTCTCTTATTAATACCAGACAACACTTATACATCAGATAACTATTTTGTGTGGTCTGAGTGGTTGTCCAAAGCCTGTGTGATCTGAGTGAAGCTTTGAGGATCGACGGAGTGCGGAAGGTGCTAAGTGATTGCCTTACTCTTATCTCTTGCAAGCTGCGTGTGAGAGTGTCAAAGGCTGAGTGTGACCTTGATCGTCGTGAGGGGGACTAAGTGTCCTCCATGCGTTCAACGAGCGGCTGATGAATCGTCTGAGGGAAGCTAAGTGAGTACCTGTTCTGAATTCAGTAATCAGTTGCTGACCTATTGGCAAGAAGTCGTTCTTGTTGTGTCTTTTCATAGGGAAGTCTCGAACCGACAGAGTTTGAGCAATGAGACACGCACTTGTGGGTGCGCACCAGAAGTCTCGTGCCTGCAGGATAGAGCATGAGTTGGGAACGCCGCTGGAGTGGAAAGAGGTCCTCCCGAGCATAGGGGTGCTATGCAGAAGCCTCGACCTCCTGATACAGAGGGACAAAAGAGCAGGTTACGTGGAAGCCGTTCGAGCTGAAAATTCCACCATAAGCACTGGGTGTGCATTGCAGTGAGTCACGGCTGTGGTAACCGTGCATGTCTGAACTGAGTGTAGGACGGATACCGCAACTTCGCTGAGTGAGAAGTCAGGTTCTGCTGAGTGAGCAACCAAACCCTTCTTTTGTGCTTCTTTGTGAACTAAGTGGTTCTCTTTATGGTTGTCTATTGAGTACTTACAGGCTCATTTCGAGAAGAGACTAAGCTGTGTGGAAATCCTCTACTGAGCTATTAAGCGCTGAAGCATTCATCTGCTGTGAAACAGAAACGAGCTGCTCTCAGAGAAGTTGTTCTTCACTGTAAGGAATCATTTGTGAGGATTTATACTCTAACACAACGTTGTCTTTGTGCTTTGATAGGCAGGCTTACGCCAAAGCGACAACGAGTTGTGTAGAAATCCTTTGAGCAATCAACTGCTGAGTGTGAGCATCATTCTGCTGGAAACGAGAAGATGTCCTCTGTGTGAGGAGCTGATCGTTGCCCAGGAGTGATCTCCTTTTGTAAAGGATTCTAAATCCCACTTTGTGAGAAATCGAACGCCTAGTGCAAGGGCTCTTTGCACCCATTACATTATATAGTGGAATCACCTCTACGGTGGAAAGTGGACGTAGGTCGATTAAGGCCGAACCAATTTAAACTACTGTGTCCATTACGATCGCGCCACACTCGTACGAAAACCTACTCGAACAAATCGCAATGGTTACAGCGAAGCTGATCACATTCTGAGAAACGCTCTGCTGTGATACAGTACGCTTCCGCTTACATTGAAGAAGGGCGAAAAAAGTGATAATCACTAATTCACCCCCCTCTTAGTGTACATAAACGATCCAACATTAGACTCTGACCCGGACGGTCTTTCTAGACTTAATACTTCCCCTGGCGGGTATAGCGGTGGGCTTGTAAATACTCTTAATGATCCCTGGACTTATGAGCCTCGTAAAATGGGCCCAAAATTTCTATAATCGTCTTGGTGGACTTGGTGAGTGAAATGTGTTTGTGGATTTCTCATAAAATGACCTAAATTTACGGGCTTCTCATAATTAAACCCGAGATTTCTACCATGTCAACATTTTCTCCAAAGAAGACTTGCTACCGTGGACTAAATGGTACGCACCTTCTCCTTTAGGTGGTGCAGCAATCCATGGAGTGGGAGTTTGCTTAACATCCTCTTCCAGTTGTGTTGAAAAGACTAAAGGAGGGAGGGGGGAATGACAACCTGGTTGAAAGCACAGGCTAATAAGAGCCGACCAGAAGAAGGAAGGCTTAGGGACACAATCTTCGGAGATCCCCTTGCCTTTTCTAGACTCTCCTTCTTGCTTTCAATCTTTGAAAAAAACGACCTTCTTCATTTACGATTGGTCGCAAAAAAATCGATCGAATTCTCGAAAGAGTGTGTTCGCACACGAAACGGATCACGTTGGAAATATTTGGCAATGGACTCACAATAGTTATATTGTGGTCGCCAGTAAGAAGATGCACAATTTTATTGAAATCAAATGCAAGTCTTACAATCTTAATGAATAAAGGAAACAGGGCTTACAGCCATTAAAAATGGAAAAAAGAGCGCAAGTATTGATGACGATGTGGAAATCCGTGACGGTGGAGAACTTGTGACGAAGGCCTTGGAAGCTCGCTCCGTCGGTGGTGGTCGCTGGCGGGAGGCTGTGACGAAGGCCCTACGAGCTCACTCCGTCGGTGGTGTCGCTGGCGGGGGTTGACGGCAAAGGCCCTACGAGCTCACTCTGCTGGCGGAGGGAGGTTGACCTACAAACCGGGTCGAGGTATCTAATTTCCTAAAGTTGACGAACAAACTTCAGTGTTTTGGCTGTGTGTGGTCGTACCCTGTCTTGAAAAATTCCTCTGCTATTTATAGAGGACTTGTACGTGATTAACGCGTAACAGATAGATCGTTTTGCAGATCGTGATCCCTAATGTCGTGGGAGTGTCTCAACAACCCCCTTGATATATGGGATCACGTTCCTGGATATTTAAGATCAGTTACGATCTTTAACAAACGTGATTGAAAATGAATAAATTTATTTCAACCTCGTCGACTTGGCTGATCTGTACGGACTACGATCGACTTGGTCGACTTATCCAGGATTCCGTCGACTTGACCCTACTAGTAGACCTAGCTACTGTTGAGTCATCTTGATTGACTTTGATCACCATACTCTTTCGTTGTGAGTCGACCTAGTCGACCCCGTTCATAAGTCGACCTAGTCGACTTCATCATAAATCGACCTAGTCGACTTCGTCATGGGTCGGTCTAATCGACTTCGTCGTGAGTCGGCCTAGACGACTATATCTTGGGCCGACTCGGAGTGTGACTTGAGGGAATACTGGGTTTCTGTTCTAAACCCAGGCCCAAAATTAATTGCCATGTCAACATAAGCCCCCCCTTTTATGCTGGGTTGGCTATGCCGACTCAGCAGAAATCATACCCTATATATAAAGGAGAGTCATCGTCCTTTTCCCGCACTTTTCTTCCTTGCTCAACACTTCTTCATTTTCTCCAAGACACTAGAAACCCTCGCTTCCCGGAAAACTCTTCGTCTTCCTCCTTAACACTCTTCCGATCCTTAAAAAGATGTCGACTTTCAAGGCTTTCGAGGTCCATAATCAGCGTGCGGGGCCAACCGGACCCATTCCGGTCACAGAGGATCAGGGATCGGGCGTCACCCTCGGACCTATCCTGCCGGAGCGTCTCTTCCCGGGGACAGTGCCGCTCAACTATCTCGTCACCGAGAAGCCCATCCCGATCTGCCATCCCAACTTCGTCGATCCCCTCAACTGGGAAGGTCAGGGATCCTTCCTGTGTTTTCCTTCTTTCTCTAAATCTGAGATGGTGGAATGGCTCGAGATGTGGGAGGAGCCCTTCACAGAGAGGTTTAGGAGTCAGAAGATTCTGAGGTTCTTTAGGATGTCCATGGCAGACAAGAACTGTGATCCTAGAGTCTGCTCGGCTATGCTGCATTTCTGGCATTCCTCAGTCAATTGCTTCTATTTCCCGGAGGGTCCCATGTCTATTACCTTGGCAGATGTGAAGATTTTGGCCAGGTGCAAAGTCAATAGCCTCCCTGTTCGCCAATACTCCCTGGCAGGCGATATTAATCCCAAGGGCGCCCTTCAGTACATGGAGGTGGTAAGCAGGCACTTAAAAATGGCCTCAGCAGGCAAAGAGCCAGATGAGAAGTTGTCGACCGAGTGCTTTGGCGCCCGGGAAGAGGTCGAGTTCCTCAGCACTTGGTTAAGCAAGTTTGTCTATTGCTTCCCAGGGAAGAAGGTCAGCCACACTTCTTATCCAGTGGCCAACTTTCTGAGGGAGACCAATGAAGAAATCTCTTGGGCCCCCTTCATTTTGGGTCTTCTTTACCATGATCTGGACAGAGCGACGACTCAGATCAAGCCGTTTCCAAAACATCCAGCAGGAGGATTGCTCTGGTTAGTTCACCTTTGGTCGGCTATGTGGATGCCAGGATTGACTGGGTTCAAGGGCCCTGCTTCGCCCCTCGAGTCGGCCTATTATGGGGAGACCATCTTGGAGCAGTGCTGCCAGCGGAAGGATCAATGGCTTATGACATCGGTCACTGGCCACATGAAGCACATCGTCGACTTCGGCAGGGCAGATCGACGCAACTGGGCACCCTTTCCAGGCGGCAAGACATTTGCTCAGGAAATTAAGCTTCAAGCTGCTCGTGGCTTCTGGAATGGGGTATTGACCCGCAGGGACCTACCAGTCATCTTCGACGGCTACCTGACCTTTGAAGCCTATAACCCTCAGCTGTGTGCAAGGCAGTTTGGGTTCATCCAGGGCGTAGCGGTTCCACTTGCTGATCCTACCGGTGGCTTGTGCGGGGATAGGATGAAGAGAATTTCGTGCAAGCCGATCTCCCCGAAGACCCTCGACTTGCTCAACAGCAAGGCGCAGCTCTCCCAGATAGAATTCCCATCTGGTACTTCTGCCTGTTTCGCCACGCAATTCTTCACTGTGCTGTGGTCGACTACTTATGAAGAGCTGCGGGCTTTGATGCATTTCTTGGAGGTCTCCAAGGAACCTGATTTTTACATGGGCGACGCACATATCAAAGCGAGAGGTAAAGACTTAGCTTTACTTTAAGAGTATTGGGTTCTTAGTATTAATCGCGAGCTTTCTCCTTTTCAGGATCAATGATGCCTCAAGGCTCTGAAAAATCCAAGCCTAAGGCTCCCCTTGTTCCTGCTCCTTCTAGGCTTAAGTCGACTGGCAAGGGGAAAGCTAAGGTGGCGAGCCCCAGGAAGACAGCTGTAGGTGGTCCCTCCAAGGCTCGATCTAAAAGCGCTCCAAAGCGTAAAGCGATCGAGGCAGGAGATCTTGAAGAGGTGCCTCTATCCCAGAGGAGGAAACTGGTGAAGGTACCAGCCTCAGTGGCGGCCCCTCTTCCCAAGTCGCCGACTACCGTAGCGGCGACTTCTTCTTCGAGGTCGCCAGCAGCGGTGGCCCCAGTGAGTTCATCATCTGCTGCGGTGCCTGCGACCTTAGTGACGGTCGGTATCGCTCGAGGAGCGACTACAGAGGTATGACTCTACTGGTTCTAATTCATCTTGAGCTTCTGTATCTAACCCGCACTATATTGCTTAGGGCGAAGCGTCAACCGGAGGTGGTGACCAGCCTACTCCGGTTGTAGTCGAGACGGGTGCAACGGCCTCAACCGTCGAGGTGAGCTCGACTCCCTGCTAGGATATATTACTCTAGTTCATATATGAACTTTTAGTCTTATTACACTCTACCCTAGGAAGAGCAGGCTCCTGAAGTCTTGCTACAAGAAGGAACCACTATGGTTCTAGTCGATCCTTCGATTCAGTCGACGCGAGAGGGGGCACCGCCTCAGCCGATGCAAGAGGAGGAAGAACTAGGCGTTCCTTCTTCCTCAGTCCCCACTCCTGCACCACCAATGGTATGTGTTCTTCTTTCACACGAGGCATGGCGTTGTTATCACGATTCTAACCGCGACACTTCACAGGTTCGTCCGAAGAGAGTGAAGACGACTGCTGGTCGCAAGAAGGCTCCTACACCCTCCACTTCTTCGGGCGAAAGTTCTGAGGATTTACTACCTTCAGAGGTAGGTATTCGATCGCATGGATGTGTCGACTTTTCGGGGTGCTGTGTCTTAGCAACATTTCATTTCTTATTATGCAGGGTCCTGCTGCAGCGACCTCGACTAGCGACCCATGGGTGAAGCTTCACCAGGACATCGAAGAATTCTGCCAACTTCTGCTCATTGACCCCTTAAACGTCGACGAGTTTAGGAGGATGCAGAAGCTGCTGAAGGAGATCGAGACATCCCCTCGGGTTACGGACGGAATACTGGGGGCCTGCAAGAGTTTCAGGTCGACGTATTGGACCCGCTGGAGGGACTACTACGCCGACCTGCTCGCCTACGACTTGACCGACTCGAAGATTCGGTCGATCAATGAAGCTCGAGGGCAGGCCTCTAAAGCTGCACAGGACGCCCGCCAACATTTGGTCGATGTGCAAGAGAAGCTGACCGAGGCAGAGAGACAGATAGAGTTCTATACGAACCTGAAGAATGACCTGACTCGGCAGCTTGCGTCGATCAATACTCAAGAAATCGAGGAGCTGGAGGCCAACGCTGAGAAGGATAGAGAAAAGGTCGTCGACCTTTATGCCCAGCGAAACAAGGTGAACGCGAAGCGACGAGCTCGTAAATCCCTTGTCCTCGATTTTAGAGAAGTTGGCGGGTTATGGAGTCTAGACTTGTAACCAAAGAACAACGCAATTCGATTATTTTTGCTTTACTGAACAAATCAAGTATCTTATGTCTCGAATGAATTTCTGCCCACTACGCTAAATTCATTCTTCCAAACAGCGTTACTGAAGCCTAGCGCGATTTTCTTAGGAATTAAGCGCTTCCCAAATTAATGGAGTCCTTTGTCTTAGGATTTTATGATGAGCTTCCCAGATAGTCGCGCAGTAGGATTTAAGATATTTACCATTGACCTTCAATGGATGCCTATCTCCTTCTCTGGTCATAAGTCGATACGTATTAGATGAGTATGTCTCGCACACTTCATATGGACCCTCCCAATTAGGAGACCACTTACCCAAGACTTGGTCTTTTGATTTAAGGGGTAGGATCATCTTCCATACCAAGTCGCCCACTTTGAAGCGCTTATGGACAACCTTTTTATTATAGTATCTAGCAATTCTTTGCTTATGTACCTCAAGTCGGTCTATTACGTCGAGTCGCTTCTTCTCCAATTCTTCTAAAGCGAGGTACATTGCCTCGTCTTGCAAGTCAGGATGAGCTACCCTGAGCGACTTGTATCGAATCTCAATAGGTAGGACAGCATCTTGCCCATATACCAGCGAAAAAGGGGCTTCTCCTGTGCTGTCTCTCTTGGTGACTCTTAGAGCCCACAAGGTGTCCTGTAATAGTTCGTGCCATTTTCTTGGATTTGCACCAACCATTTTCTGAATGTTATTCTTTATGAGCTTATTAGTAGCTTCAGCTTGTCCATTCGACTGGGGGTAATAAGGTGTCGAATTAGTGATTGAAAAGCTAAATTCAGCAGCGAATTCACGCACCTTCTCATTATTGAAAACGGTGCCATTATCTACTACGATATTCTGGGGAATCCCAAATCTATAAATGATGGAGGATCTGAGAAAATCGATCACCTCTTTGTGATCAATTTTCTGGTATACTTGAGCCTCGACCCACTTGGTAAAGTAGTCAGTAGCGACTAGAATGTAGGCATCGCCTTTACTCGAGTGTGGGTGAATCTCCCCGATTATATCTAAAGCCCAAGACCTAAACGGCCAAGGCTTGATGACTGAGACTAAATCGGACGCTGGGGCCCTTGTCACCGGACCATGTTTTTGACACTCTTGGCACCCCCTAGCCATTTCTATGCAATTCTTTAGCATTGATGGCCAGTAAAAACCATGTCTTTGGATAGTCCAAGACATTTTGCTGCCAGATTGGTGAGACCCGCATAAACCCTGGTGAGTCTCCAACATAATTGGGGTCGCTTCGTCTAAGTCGACGCACCTTAGTAGGACTCCTTCTTTGGTCTTTCTGTAAAGTACCCCATCTATAAGGGTGTACGACAAAGCCTGAGTCTTGATTCTTTGGCTCGCCTTTTGTATTGGGTCGGAGAGGAAGTCGGTGATTGGTCTCCTCCAATCTTTATCGCTTGTCATTATGTTCAGAGTGAACGCGTCGCCTTGGGGAGCTAAGTGGGAAGCTATTTCTGGGATACAATCGCTTCCCCTTTTGGCCTTGTATCCTGAAGCCTTTTGGGCTAGGTCGTTAGCGATTGTGTTTTCCTCCCGGCCTACAAAGAGGAAAGTAATTGCTTCGAACCGCTCGACTAGCCTTCGAGCGACTTGATGATAGGGTGCGAGTTTCTCTTGACATAGAGAGTCGCCGTTCATCTGGTTAATAACCAGTTGAGAATCTCCCATTACTCTGGCTTTCCTGGCTCCCAAGGCTAATAACTCCTTCAAGAGCGTGATCAACGCTTCGTACTCAGTCGCATTGTTTGTATGAGTCGCCGACAGACGATATGCTAGGCGAACGTCCTTTCCTAGTGGCGAAAGTACGTGGAGGCCTATGCCTACGCCGGATTTCGCCGAAGATCCATCAAACCAAGCTTGCCAGACATCCTCAAGGGATTCCTCTTGATCGATTGATGCAGATGGATCGTGGTTCACTAAGAAGTCGGCTAAGGCCTGCCCTTTCACCGACTGTTGAGGTTTGAAACGCAGATCGTATGCGGATAGGACCAAGCTCCATTTACTAATTCTTCCGGTCAATAGGGGACTTTCGAAAAAGTATTTTATGACTGGGGACTTGGCAATAACATGAACCTCTTGGGATCCGATATAATGTCTTAGCTTCTTAACAGCATAAAAGATTGACAGGCATAACTTCTCCTTAATTGTATAGCGCTTTTCTGTAGCAGTCAGTTGTCTTGACAAATAGTAGACTGCTCTCTCAGTTTTGTCCTCCGCCTCTTGGGCTAACATGGCACCGATGACTGATTCAGTCGCTGCCACGTAAAGCAGATAGGGCTTTCCTATCCGAGGAGGGGCAAGCACAGGCGGCTTCATTAAGTACTCCTTTAAGCCTTCAAATGCTTTTTGGTGTTCGTCGCTCCACACAAAATTTCCCTTCGCTTTTAGTAAAGTTGAGAAAACTTCTGTCCGTCCAGCGACGTTACCAATAAATCGCCTTAGATAATTGACCCTTCCTAAGAAAGCCTGTAACTGCTTCTTATTACTCGGAGGGTTCAATCTTTGAATGGCGTTCACTTTGTTCTGGTCGACTTCTATACCACGTTGATGAACTAGGAACCCTAGGAAATGTCCTGCTCTGACTCCGAAGGCACATTTGAGAGGATTTAGTTTGAGCTGATGCTTTCTCATTTGAATGAAAGCATTTCTAAGGTCATTAACATGTGACTTCTCATCTCGTGACTTGACTACTATATCGTCTATGTATACTTCGACCGTTTTGCTAATTAAGGCATCAAATATAGCGTTCATGGCCCGTTGGTAGGTTGCCCCAGCGTTTTTGAGTCCGAATGGCATGACTACCCATTCGAAAATGCCTAAGGGACATCTGAACGCAGTTTTATGGATATCCTCCTCAGCTAGGAAGATTTGGTTATACCCCAAGAAACCATCCATGAAGGACATAATTTGATGCCCTGCAGTCTTGTCGACTAAGTCGTCTGCGATAGGCATGGGGTACTCATCCTTTGGAGTGGCACGGTTCAAGTCTCTGAAGTCGATGCAAACTCTAATCTTACCATTCTTCTTAATGACAGGGACTATACTGGATATCCACTCGGTGTACCTCGATGTCCTTATATATCCAGCCTTAAAGAGCTTCTTGACTTCCTCGAATACTGCTTGAGTGACTTCGTGAGTCATTCTCCTCGGCGCCTGTTGGACTGGTTTAAATCCCGTTTTGATTGGTAACTTGTGTTCCACAAGTCGGCGATCTAGGCCAGGCATCTCGGTGTAATCCCAAGCGAAACAGTCTTTAAACTCTTCTAGAGTAACTTTGATAGAATTGAAAAGTTCTTTATTCATTGAGGAACTGATGAAAACAATTCGAGGGCTTGATGCCTCGCCTAAGTTGACGCCTACGAGTGAGTCACATGGCATCATCAGTGACTCACGACTCTGGACACCACCTAAATCGGTGTCAACGTTATTACATGACCTAGCTTCGAAATTGATGCTGCCTATTTGGCATCCTACTTTCCTAGACATCCTAACATGCTTCTGAAGTCGCTGTAGGATATCAGCGACTGCATGACCTTTCTACTCACTGTCCATACATCCCTTCATGTAGGAGTCTATCGGGCTCCAACTCCGTCGCAGTGCTCTCTTGGCTCTTAGGCGCTTCTCCCTGGTCGTCGCTTGGGCTGTTGTTCGTTTCGCCTCCATCTTTAGTCGTGACTACCTTCTGCAGGACCTCGTCTATGTCTTTGTCTGTGAAGTCGGGCCCCCATCCTGTTGGCACAATCGGTCCTTCGTCAGGCTTGGGGTGAGAGGTGCCATAGCTCACGATGAAGTCGAACTTCCCTGAAGGTTCACCTAAGGGTCCGACTGTGGGGTCTCCCAGCTTGTAGCGCTGGTCCAGAGTAAGGTCCTTGACTGTCTTACACGTCTCTGCATGCAAAATACCCTTGTCACAACAGGAGTATTCATCAGCCTTAACGATTTCTATTTCGGAGTCAAGCCATAGGATTAACTCCCTATGCAAAGTAGATGGAATCGCGGCGGCCTTATGAAGCCAATCGCGTCCTAAAAGCGCATTAAATGAAGGGGCTATATCGATTACAAAGAAAGCAGTTTCCTGCTCGTGTCTCCCGACGCCTAGGCGCACGGAGCATATACCCAGGCACTCGGATTTTCTCCCATTGAAGCCACTTACAGCTACGTCGGTTCGCACCAACTCGCTAGGCTTGTACCCAAGTAATCTAAACTTGGCGAGGGGAAGAACATTGACAGTGGCGCCATTGTCTATTAAGACTCGACCCACTAAGACACCATCAAAGGTGGCTGAGATATACAGCGAATGCATATGCTGTTTCATACGATCTGATGGTTTCCTCAACCAGTGCAGAGGGAAGCCAGAAGGAAATGTAGTGGCTTTAGAGTCGAGAGTTTTACCTTCCGGTGCCTCCGACTTGTTGTTGCAGGCGAACTCCGCAGGGAGGGTAAGAACGTTACAGCCCACGAGGGGCCGTTGCTCTGCATCGAAGTCGCAGGGCTTATCTCCTCGTAGAGGAGTGTAGTCGAAACTCGAGCCTGGGTCTTCCGAGTAATCAGTAGACTCGACCCGCTCGGGCTCTGCGACTTGTTTCCCTGTGGCGTGGTTCCCGCCAAAGGATGGCATCACAGGGGTCATTCTTGGCTTTTTCTGGGCGTGACTTAGACGCCTTTCTTTTCTCTTTTGAGCCCTCACGGGAAGCGTAATCTTTCTTTCCGCCTTCTGCCATTGAGACGAAGGGTTAAGCGCTTTGACAAATCTCGGTTTCTTAGAACCAAAGGGAAGTCGACTCACCTCCACAAACCTTCCGTCGGCTGGGTCATATCCTACCTGCACAGGGTTATCTGCTGGCCTATTCGAGGGCTTGTTAAGGTTCGAGTTACCTGAGCCCTCAGGACGGGCTGCCTTCACGAGCATCTCCCCTTTTGCGGATAAGTCGACGAGCCGCAAGAAGTAGCTAACGCAGCATGCTGTGCAGAGCTGGGTAATGAGTATGCGGTTGTGAGCGATCAGCTTGCACTTTTGGCACAGCAGCTTTTCGTCTAGGAATTGGGCGATGGGTGGCCCCCTCCGTAGTTCCTGAGGATCGACTGTCTGCGACGCATAACGGGGTCTGCGATTCATGGCCTGCTGAGGTTGGTCCTCTCCCTTATGTTCCGCTACCGGCTTGATCTCCTTGACAGGGGTAGTTCTAGTGTACCCCTGTTTGATGACCCTTTGGCCAGACGAGTCTATGAACTCCAGTCGCCGTGCCGGGCGTTCTGTTCCCCGGGCGACTGCCTCTCCATTGCCCTTGTGACCCTGGGGGCCTCCTCTTCCACCTCGCGAGGCTAATCGGCGATCTGCGCTAGGAGGGCTTCTGAAGGCGTGAGAAGATCCTTGGGGAGTATTGAGCGACATTGCTGCTTCTTCGAACGGGGTCAAGTCGTACCACTCCTCCGTTTTGCTGTCCAGTAGATACTTCTTGAACGTGTGGCACCGATCCGTAGTGTGAGTGTCGTTCAAGTGCCAGTGGCATAGCCACTTCTCCCTTCCTTTGGGCAGAATGAAGACCCCACGCTCAGCTAGTCGCTTCATGAGGGCATTAGCCACCAAAGTCTCGCCAGTTGCTTGTACGTCCTGCGAGGGTACGACAGAGTCGTTAATAACTTCTAAGAGATTAACCTCAGCGTCAAATATGTCAAACGTATGAATAGCGACTTCATCCCCGAATGGATTATTATCCACCACGGCGACTTCGTCAACTTCGGGAAAACGGAGCTCTTTAGACTCTATTAAATCCTGTATGATATTTCTAAAGGACAAACAGTCCTTGGTAGCATGGGTGAAAGACCCATGCCACTTGCAGTAATTCCTATTCTTTTCCCTCTCCGTCTGGGGAACTCGATGGCCGGGCTTAAGCCTAATCATTTTCCTTTGATGAAGCAAGTCGAATATAGCGTCGACTTTATCTGTGTCGAAAGAATATTTTCTTTCTTCGGCATTCTTTTGGGATGCCTTAGCTTTGGAATTCTTCTTAGCCAGGGGGTCGCATATAGTCGACTCCCCCTTGACAAATTCCGCCACGTCGACTTCATAAGTGTCGACTTGGTAGGCTCGAGTCAGCTGGGCTTCCTCTGTAAGGAGCTGATAATACTCTGCGGCCCTCCTTGCTAAGTCATACAGGTCAGCAAAGCGCTCGCCCTGCAGCTTTTTCCGGAACGGAATAGTCAACGCATTTAATGCGAGAAGTAATTGATCCTTCTCCGGTATGGGGGGGCTACACCGTAGTAGGGCCTTCCTGAGTTTCATTAGGAACTGCCCTGGGTGTTCTCCGTTAGCCTGCTTAAGGCGCATTACCTCAAACATCGACATGGGGGTGTCCAGTCGAGCAAAGGTCTTAACGAACATAGATTGCATCTGAGTCCACGAGGCTATTGACCCTGGCGGCAAACTCGCATACCACGTAAAGGCATCCCCTGTTAACGAGTTAGGGAAGAGCTTCAGTTTCCAAAAGTCGTTCCCAGCCGCCTCACCAAGTTGGTGAGTGAAGCGAGCGACATGCTCGAGTGGGGTCATTTCATCTTCACCCGAAAAACGTGTAAAGTCGGGCACCTTATAACCTCTAGGTAAAGGGAAATCCCTGTCGACATACGTAGGATAGGGAGACCTGTACAAACAGGCGTCGTCTCGCCGAGCTATTCCGGGGACGACTTGCTCTATAACCTGAGTTATGGCCTCCCTCAAGTCTGGGGGTACACCGCCTACTGGGGCCTGCGTTGTAGGTCGAGTCGACCTTATCGGGCTGTACGGAGATCTTTCCCCCACTGTCTGACTCGCTGGATTCCTCGTGTAGAAAGAAGGCTCTTCCCGAAAGTTTCCACCTCGGGGTCCAAGCCCATAGGGGTCTCCAGTCGCGTCGATTACAGGTTCTTTTCCAGGGCGATGAGACGGAATAAAATCCTCCCCTAGATCCGTTTCCTCTTGAAAGTCCTCTGCCTCATTCCAATACGTGTTCGTCGGTTGATTACGTGAAGAAGTGGGTCGACTAGGGGGAACCAAATTCCCAGGTTCGAATAGAGTATTTGTCCTTATATCGGATCGCTCAAAAGTCACGTTACGTGGCCCTTGAGTAGTCCGACGAGCGTCTGCCATGAACGTAGATTCCCTAAATGGGGCCTCTCTCATACGAGGTCTTACTCTTTCCTCGTCTCTCGGGCCAGAAAGACGCCCTATTAGAGTTTGGACATCCATTAGGATGCCCTTCATATCGGTCAAATCCTGACGCACACTCCCCAATTCCTTGTGGAACTCCAGTCTCGAAATAAATTCGGACGGGGCATGTGAATCAAAAGCGGACTGGTTTGTAGCTGCTTGGCCTCCTAGGGCTGGCACTTGGGCATGTGAATCAAAAGCGGACTGGTTCGTAGCTGCCTGGCCTCCTAGGGCTGGCGCTTCCAAGTTCATTCCCGGAGGCAGCTCCTGGTTTTCCCCATCTAAAGGATTCTGAGTAGTACTTCGAGTATTTCTCGGCATGTGCTCCCACTGTGGTCGCCAAAAACGTGTTCGCGCACGAAACGGATCACGTTGGAAATATTTGACAATGGACTCACAGTAGTTATATTGTGGTCGCCAGTAAGAAGATGCACAATTTTATTGAAATCAAATGCAAGTCTTACAATCGTAATGAATAAAGGAAACAGGGCTTACAGCCATTAAAAATGAAAAAAAGAGCGCAAGTATTGATGACGATGTGGAAATCCGTGACGGTGGAGAACTTGTGACGAAGGCCTTGGAAGCTCGCTCCGTCGGTGGTGGTCGCTGGCGGGAGGCTGTGACGAAGGCCCTACGAGCTCACTCCGTCGGTGGTGTCGCTGGCGGGGGTTGACGGCAAAGGCCCTACGAGCTCACTCTGCTGGCGGAGGGAGGTTGACCTACAAACCGGGTCGAGGTATCTAATTTCCTAAAGTTGACGAACAAACTTCAGTGTTTTGGCTGTGTGTGGTCGTACCCTGTCTTGAAAAATTCCTCTGCTATTTATAGAGGACTTGTACGTGATTAACGCGTAACAGATAGATCGTTTTGCAGATCGTGATCCCTAATGTCGTGGGAGTGTCTCAACAACCCCCTTGATATATGGGATCACGTTCCTGGATATTTAAGATCAGTTACGATCTTTAACAAACGTGATTGAAAATGAATAAATTTATTTCAACCTCGTCGACTTGGCTGATCTGTACGGACTACGATCGACTTGGTCGACTTATCCAGGATTCCGTCGACTTGACCCTACTAGTAGACCTAGCTACTGTTGAGTCATCTTGATTGACTTTGATCACCATACTCTTTCGTTGTGAGTCGACCTAGTCGACCCCGTTCATAAGTCGACCTAGTCGACTTCATCATAAATCGACCTAGTCGACTTCGTCATGGGTCGGTCTAATCGACTTCGTCGTGAGTCGGCCTAGACGACTATATCTTGGGCCGACTCGGAGTGTGACTTGAGGGAATACTGGGTTTCTGTTCTAAACCCAGGCCCAAAATTAATTGCCATGTCAACAGAGTGGCAAAAAAAGAGCTCGCAGACTTTCTTTTGTCCGAATTTATACCAAGTCATCCTGTGGCAAAAAAAAAAAAAAATCAGTCTCGTTTAAAAATAAAACAGAATAAAAAAATCGATAACATAAAAAAATCTTGATTATGACTGGTGAAGCTTCTCAGTGAACTTCTATAGATTGGTGGTGTATGGAGATTTACAATCGATTACCTGAGCAGATATTTTCTAATTACTTTTGATAGTTCATAAAGACAAGGCAATCGATACCAATCGTGTGATTGCTTGCTCCAAGGCAAGGGGCGGCTACTGGGGATGGTGGCTGTTTGACAAGTCCTCCAAGGGATAATTACATTAGTGGTGTAAAACAAGCAAAGGCTGCTAAGAGACGTAATAGAAGGAGAAATGGCAATCCCTTGTTTGAATTTTATAGTTGCGAAATTAATCTGTCTGCGCCCGGCCGTGACATACGCGACTTGGAAAATACCCTGCACCAACAGACTCCGTAGAATTTAATCAATATGTTAAAAAGGTCTTTTCTTTGAAAGTCGGCATAAGTTAATCAACACCTAATTTTGGCCGGATGCTTCGAAAGAGCTAGACCCTACAATATATTCCGAGAACCGGTCAGCTGCTGTTCCTAGAATCGGATGCCGTGTGGCCTTTTTCCGACGTATTCCGTTGTTGTCCTAGTCGTCCCCGTCTGAGTCCGCTGACTGGATTTGTTTATTTTCCGGGATTCGGTTGATGCTTCATGCTGAGGTAGCCATGACCTGGAATTTCAGTACGTTGATGTTGTCCAGAGCAGTGCAACCGCTGCATTTGTAGCAGCTTTGTCGGTGATGACGCGTCCGGTAAGCGGATCAACTGGCCGCATGTCCCGTGGCCCTCCTTCATATCCCATAGCCAACATCGGTGGAGGAGGAAACACCCCGGGCCCTGAAGAGAGGGTTCTGAACAGGGTCCAAAGGTTGTGCACAGACAGAGAGCCAATACCTGTACAATGTTGGTAAAGAACCTAATCATCCTATCTAATCCGATATTTGGTCGACTTGTACATCGACAAATTTTCAATGCAACAAGCAGACAAACAAGAACCCCGACTGTCAAATACGAACGAAGAAGCAGATGCTTCATTTTGACAGAGACAACAGTCGCACGAAATGGAAGGAGAGCAAGAATTACTTCACCCTTCCAAAGTTCAGACCCATCCTCTTACCTCCATCCTTACCTATTCAAAACACAAACCGGGCGAGTCATCAGCCAATCACACAAACATTAATAAATAAGTAAAAACATGAGAAAATAGATTGAGTCGAGCATGATATTTCGAATAGGAACAAATTCCATCTGTTGAACTCAAGTTCACAGAAGACCTTAGGCGCCTGAAAGTCATCTACACCTCCAATTTCCTGTCACTCTTAGATCTCAGTCACCTCTAACTAACAAAACCAATGCAGAAAATCTACCATTTCTAGCTTTCTTAACCAGACAAATTACACCCCGAATGCTCCAAAAACAAGAGAGGAATCCTGGCCGAGTGGTCATTTCCCCTCTCACATGCTCCTTTCTGGAATCCCGTAAGAACAAAAACCTCTTCCACTATTGTCATACATGACTTACTCGTCAATCCAACGCCTACTCAGTTGGCGTATGGCATCTGGTCAACAAACCAACAACCAATTACACCAGAACAGAAAAATCACTACATCAGGGCTAAAACCCCACTCTACCGACAGAATAACTACTGATAACATGAAAGCATCTTGAACGCTACAATCTACACCCACCATCACCATTCCCAACAGCCAACGCCAAAGATCAAAACTTTCAGCACCATTCTCAATACCCACAAATCCAAAACGATCTTAGAACAAACCTGGCAAGGGATGGTAGTACCCGAGATCCTCCAGACGGTTGCCGTCGCGAGGGGGACCGGCTGTTTGCTGCTATGAACCTGTAGAATGGCCTGTTCCTGCACCCAAACCTCGCCAATCGTATCCTCACCCCCATTCCGAATGATCCACACTGCCAAAAAAATCGGTATGACGGTATGTCAAGGGTTTATCGCTCTGGGGTATTTATCCGATTTTTTCCCCTTTCTTCATCGGACGAATCGAACCTGCGAACACGGAGTGAGACTGGGTTCGGCTTTAGGCTGTCCGTTTTTTGGGCCGTAATTTCAAAAGTCAAAACGATGCGTCGACCTTTTAAACTTCAGAAGTCTCAGTCGTTTCCCGAGCTTTGCTCAGATCCGAATATCTGCAACTGCAAACCAAAACCTTGTCCTCGAAGGTGGTCCACGGCTAATAGAATCGAAGCAAATATCTAATTTCGTATATCAGGAAGTCAACGTCAGAATTGTCGATCAGATTTACCTAATTATATTAATAATTTTTTAGAATTTGTTCTAATCAAAATTTTGAAAAACGATATCACAATAATAATTACATTACATCCGCGATTGCTTGTTTGTATATTAATACTTCACCCACCACCAGCTACAAGGCTTAGCAATGGCTGGGGAAGGCACCTTCCTCCTCCCCTGCATCCTCCATAAAGACCTACGACGTGTTCCTCAACTTCAGAGGACCTGACACCCGAAACGGCTGCGTGAGCCACCACTCTGCTCAGTTGCGCGAGAACGGCATCGAGGATAGAGGCGGGACATCTCCCCAAACCTCCTCAGGAGCATCGAGGAGTCGAGGATCGCGATCGAGGTTTTCTCAGAGTACGTGACTTCACTGTGATGCATTGACGAAGAAGCTCGTTGAGTGCAAGGAGAAGAGGGGGCAGGTTGTGTGGCCAGTGTTCTTTGGGGTCCATCCAACGGAGGTGAAGAGGCATCAGATGGGGAGGTACAAGGAGGATTTCACTGGGTACATGGAGCGTGGGGTGAAACCAGAGAGGCTGGCTGCGGAATGCCCTCGAGGCCGTTGCATTGATTAATGGATGTCTCTCGTCGACTTGTGGGTGATTTCGAGCCTGCATAACTGGTCAATCAATTCCTTTCCATTTGCATATGGTATTATCACCTGTATGCTGCGGATTCTTGACAGACTCGGTTGGAGTTGCCATGTGGATGCAGTTTTTGGCAACCCAATAATTGCTGCTGTTCGCTATATTCTGCTTATCTTCAATGCTTTGCCATGCCGTCTTCCGTTTACTCTGTTTTTGTACTAGTTCTTTTAGGAAAGAGGCTGCTGTCAAAAGGAGCATTGTGACAAATGCATTGCAGATTCTGAAGTTTAATCGATTGCACAGTGAGAACCTCGTCGGGATGGAGTCCCATCTGCAGCTGTCCTCTCCTCGCTAGACCTGCACAGATCAGGGACGCTCCAATTGTGGGAATTTGGGGGATGGGAGGGGTTGGGAAGACGACTGCGAGGAACCCATGTATAACCAAGTCGCCGGCCAATTTAAGCATCGCTGCTTCCTTGAGAATGTGGGGGAAACTTGCAAGAAATCCTCTCACTCTGACCTGCTTCGGACCCAAGAGATGCTTCTATCTCAGCTAGATCTCAAATACAATTGGGAGATCGGCATGTTTGACAGGGGCATAGACATCAGAAAAGGAAGGAACACAACAAGAAGGTCCTTATAGTCCTCGATGACGCCGATCATCGGAAACAATTAGAAGCCTTAGCTGGAGAATGCAATTGGTTTGGTCCTGGAAGCAGGATAACTATAACGACTTGAGATGAACGTTTATTGAAGTTACGCGGTGTGGGGAAAATATACAGGGTTCCCAAATTAACTAAAGGACGTGTTCTTCAGTTGTTCTGTCTCCTGTCTTTCGTGATGCGTCTCCCAACAAGGAACGCGAGCAGCAAAAGGGACTTCCTCTGGTGATTAAGGTACTGGGGTCACATCTTTGTAAGAGAACGCTACCTGAATGGAAAAAGCATGTTGGTAAAACTGAGAATGGCTCCAGATCAAGATGTGTTGAGTTATCGGGCATGTTAACATGACATCTTCATCAATCACCTTGGATCAGACAAAAAAATTAACTTTCATAGTTGCTATAAGTCGACAAGTAATCACTGCTCAAGCATTAGCGATACGCTTTCGATTGAGGTAACGATCCCCATATTACTCCACCCGTCTTGTCCTATGTCATTAAAAGTGTACTTTAGTTATCTGAACTGAATGCTGCTATTCTTCGGCAAATCTGAGTTTGCTATTGGCATGATAATTCCAGATTTCCATAGTCGCAGGATAATGTAAGAGCTGATCGTCATGGAATGATGTCATGGATAGTGGTCTAATGTTTGTGGAACAACACCTTTTGCAGGATTCACTCGGAGATTCTCAGGTCAGCATTATAATCCCAGGAAACGTGATTCCAAAGTGGTTCTGCCATCAAAGCAAGGAATTCTTCATTAATTTCTTCGTAGTTTCGGAACTGTACGAGGACACTGTCGGCGTGGCCTTCTGTGCCATACTTACACCAGTCGAACAGAAGTGTGAAGCCCAGTTATTCGTGGATGCCTAGGAAGCATTCGCCTTAGTGGAGAGCTTTCCCTCTCCTGAGCCTGGTCATGTTTTGGGCCTTCAAAGGCATTGAAAAGAGCCTTGGGGTGGCGGCAGACGGGATCGAAAGAGAACAAGGATGCAACAAAGCACGCGGAGTTTCGGCAGGAGTTGTAACGGAACAACGCCACGACCAACAATGTGGCAAAAAAGGAATAAACATCGGTCGGAACTACCAGGAAACATACGTTGAATTTGACCACATCATTGGATTAGAGGGTGAAAGTTCATCTTAGGAGGTGGCGTCATCGATGATAACCGCCACACGTAAGACTCAATTACTAATTCCTTTTTTTAAGGACCGGTTATATTATTCGAGTCCTTCGAAATTGGAGTTGAATGTCGTCCGTCGTTTTTGATTTCATTTGGATAAAGTACATTCGTTTCTTGGGGAATTAGATTAAGATCCTCTCTCTTCTATGGGGGCGGGGGAGAATAAATGCAATAATAAATCTCCTCATCTCTACCTCCTCCTCCTCCTCCTCGAGATCCTTTCTTTTTTGTCTTCTCCCCTCCTACGCTTCCTGGCAGCGACGTCGCCAAATTCTGTTGTAACCGCCCTAACGGCCGACGATTAGGAGATCAACGGTTGTCTGTCTCCTGTTTGTTTCGGTCCCCCTCCCTCCCCTCGGCTGTTTCTTTTCTGTTTGCGGTGGCCGATTAGCGGCTGAGGAGGCGGAGTTAGGGGTGGGTGAGCGGAAGGGAGAGAGGGATGGAGCCCAGGGTTGGGAACAAGTTTCGGCTAGGGAGGAAGATCGGCGGTGGATCCTTCGGGGAGATCTACCTCGGTTCGTCCGACTGAATCTGAGGATTCCTTTTCTTATTGTTCTTCGTTAGGTATGATCTTTTTTGTGTTGATTCTGGTTTTTTTTTTTATTTTGTGTTGCAGGTACGAATTTACAGACGAACGAAGAGGTCGCCATTAAGCTCGTGAGTTTCCTTTTGTTTCCTCTAATTTTTTTTCGTTTCCCATTTGGTGCATTGCGTGGTGGTTGTTCTGGTGGTAATTTGGTCGGATGGGTCGGTTCTTCGCAGAGATGATTTTTTCGCTGGATGACGATGGTTTTTGGCTGGATAAGTCCGTTGTTAGGCTTGTATTTCGACTCCCTTTCCCTGCTTTTTATGCATTGTCAAGGCTGAGTATATTGGAAATACGATCCCTTTGTTCACGGCGATTCCAGTTATCGGTAGGCTTGATGAATAGTTTCTGTATGGAGGCTGTCTCGTGACGACATCACATCGTTCTTTCGGTGGATGGATTAGCGTTTTGCATTGGACTAGTGTTTGTTTTTGCTCTCGATTTTTGCCATGTTCCGGACAGTTTTGGAAAAGCCTAGGACGATTGCTTGTGATAGAGCATTGGTTTTAGAGAAACTCATTGCCATTTGTTCGTATCACATTTGCTTGTTTTAATGTGTTAGTTGTTGATCACTGTGAGCTGCTTTTTATGGGCTATGGCTGTTCTTGTTGGGGGTTATGGTTATATCGTCGACATCTTATTTGCAGGAGAATATCAAGACGAAGCATCCTCAACTGCTGTATGAATCTAAGTTATATCGAATACTACAGGGAGGAAGTAATGCTCTGTGCTTGTTCTCTCTGCACTTTTTTGTCTTTTCTCTCTATTGGATTTTGGTGAAAGTGATCCAATTTGTTTCTATGTTGGCAGCTGGAATTCCTAATATTAGGTGGTTTGGTGTCGAAGGAGAATACAACGTCCTTGTAATGGATCTTCTAGGTCCTAGTCTTGAAGATTTATTCAATTTCTGTAGCAGAAAAATGTCTCTGAAGACTGTATTAATGCTTGCTGACCAAATGGTACTTTTACTTTAATTATTGTATGTTGCATCCTTTAACAGTGGATAACATGCTTGACATTTGACTATATACCCTTTTCCAGATTAATCGTGTGGAGTTTGTGCACTCAAAATCCTTTCTTCACCGAGATATTAAGCCAGATAACTTTGTGATGGGTTTGGGACGAAGAGCTAACCAGGTTTTTGCTTATTGCCATCTTGTCTGCACCTGCATAATCTTTCTTTTCTTGCAAAGGCTTGTGGCTGAGGTAGAATTCGTTCCTTTTTCAGGTCTATGTAATTGACTTTGGTCTGGCAAAGAAGTACCGAGATAGTTCTACCCACCAGCACATCCCCTACAGGTGACTGGGTTTCATTTGGCAGTATTTCTTTTGTCCCTTAATTACATTTAGGCATATTTTCATGTTTTAAATAGCAGGAAACGATATACCACTAAATCACGTTATTATTTTAGCCCTGTGATTTGTAAGGTTCAAAGTCAAAGCCACGCATCGTTTTTGAGATAAAAGTAATGTAGTATTCTGCCGGTAACATCATCTAGTTGTGTCTGGTAGAATAAGTTGGAAGAAGATGACCACCTAGTAAAGGGTTATAGTTGATGGTTGGAGGGTCCATTGAAAGGCATTTAGATTGCTGGAGACTATATTTGAGAGTTAACCATTTCCTTTACTAGACCTCTGGATATGGTGTTATGACCTTTTTCATCTTTTCATGTGGTTGGAAAAGCATTTCATGAAATAAACCAATTTAGAATGGTTGAAGTTAATAACTTGACACTTAGTCCATCATTTTTCCTGTTTAGTTTTTTTACTTACTCTAGCTAGTTGTGACACTTTCTCATAGTTTTTGGCTCAAAATGTGGAGTCTCTTTTAGTAACTTTTTTGTGCATTTAAAATTTTATCTAGCGAAAAAATTAACCAAATGTCATTCAATCAAATTTCTTGCTGTTTCTCTTTATCAGTATTCAGCCTTTACATGATTCTTTCTTATGCCTTAGTTGTGAGAGAGATTCTTACTCGTTGAAATTATTGAATCCAATCCGCAGGGAAAATAAGAATTTGACCGGAACCGCTAGATATGCTAGCATGAACACCCACCTTGGAATTGGTATGATGGACCTTTAACGTTTTTTTTTCCACAATTCTGCTGCCTCATTGATTAATTCATGTCATTTTCACTTCATCCTTGTGTTGGTCATGCAGAGCAAAGTCGGCGAGATGATTTGGAATCTCTTGGTTATGTCCTCATGTACTTTCTAAGAGGAAGGTAACTACAGCTTCTCGAGTTTCTTTTTTTTTTTCCATTCCATGGTGATTGTTGCCATCCTTACAAGACCTCCATACAATGGCAGCCTTCCTTGGCAAGGTCTTAAAGCAGGAAATAAGAAACAAAAATATGAGAAGATTAGTGAAAAGAAGGTTTCTACTTCCATCGAGGTACAATGAACCACGCACTCCAGCATATCCTTTTCTTTGACTTCGTATAGCCGCTAAGCTTATTTCATTCCTTTCCAGGCACTCTGTCGTGGATATCCGACCGAGTTTGCTTCCTATTTTCATTACTGTCGTTCTTTGAGATTTGATGACAAGCCCGACTATGCATATTTGAAGAGACTGTTTCGTGACCTTTTTATTCGTGAAGGTATTACTCTTTCGCCATTGAAGTTGCCCTTTCTTTTAACTTTCACTACTAAATTTTCTGAGATGAACTGGACTGTATTAACCAATTGGGTTCCAGGTTTCCAGTTTGATTATGTGTTCGATTGGACCATTCTGAAATATCAGCAGTCTCAAATGGCAACAACTCCATCTCGTTCATTAGTAAGTGTTCCTTTGTGTGCTTTACAATACAAAACGTGGTCTGGTTGGACAGGGTACTGATACCCTTTTTCTGTTTCTGTCAGGGTTTTGGTGCAGGCCCAAGTGCCGGGGTCCCTCTCCCTGGCAATGTTGAAAGACATTCGGGTAAAATTGATTTTCTGAGAACCGTGTGCCATTTAAAGATTCTCCTAGTCGTGGCTTCTGCTCTGTGGGGAGAGAGTCACTAATAGATCCTTCAAATGATTCTTGTAGGAGGCGAAGATGGCCGTCCCATTGGGTTATCTATGGACCCATCTAGGCGTAGGATTTCTGCCGCAACGGCACACACCGGAAGTTTCTCGAAGCAAAAAAGCCCGATCACCAATGATGGCGCCATCTCAAAAGAAGCGGTGGTAAAACAATCAGACTTGTCTCTAAAATTCATGTTTTTTGGGCATGGATAGCTTAGTGTGAACAATGGAGGCTCTGTCTAAACTGAAATTTGTCTGCAGATATCGAGATCCGGGTTTCTGGGGAGGTCTACTGGATCAGCAAGACGTGCGGCAGCTGTTTCTAGTGGCAATGATGCATTTATTGGAACCGAGCCGGAATCCCCTCGAGGCTGCTCAGCGGAAGCCAGCCTGCTAGCAATACCCAAAAATTCCAGCAGCAGCGGTCACAGAGAGGAGATGAGGCATGCGTCAACTGGGAGGAGCACATCGCACCTCAAGAATTACGACTCTGCCCTCCAGGGCATAGAGAGGCTCCGTTTCGACGGTGACGAGAGGGTTCGCTTCTGAAAGTATAACAGGGAACTCATGTGGGCATGGATCCATCCGAGGAGGAACTCATCGGAGGATCAGATCAGCCGGTCATGGTTATGCTCGAGATCGACACAAGCCGAGAAGAGGTAAATATGTTTGGCCGGCTGGCGTGGTGTCGTGTTGGAAGGCGTAGGGATCTTCTACTTCATTTTTTTTTTCAAATTTGTATTCATTTTGGAGTCCCAACTCGTGCGGGTTGTGGTCCACCAAAAAAAAGAAAAGAAGAATAGGATAATTATCCACCATTTTCTTTGTGGAAATTGGATTAGTTTTTTTGGCTTTGGCAAATGATGGAATGGTGCGAAATTTTATAACTATTATGTCATCCTTTGTACGATAACTCAAAAAACCAAACAAAGAAGAAGAAATTGGAGTGGTTATAAGGAGCAGTAAGAAGAATTAAGTCCAAAGAAGGGGAGCATTTTTAGTGAATAATTTCAAGATCTCAACAAATCGTATAAGCGATAACAAAAGAAGGGGGGTTCCCATGGAGCAAGACAGGACGAGGGTGCCCTCTTCCTTCACACAGTCCCATCTATGCTAAGAGTTAGTTAGGGTTCGTTTAGTTGGCCAGTTCAAAGCAAAGCATTAAGAACTCTTAAGACGATCATCGGATGTGCAAAAGTAAGGAACTGGTAGTAAATAACATAACAACTAAAGTGTAACCATAGTTGTTAAAAGCGCACTTAAAGCCCAAAAGCGCGTCGAAGCAACCTCTCGCTACTTTGCTTCAGAGCGCTGGAGCGGCCTGCATGAAGCCCTCCAAGGCGCGCGCTTCGCGCTTAAAGCACAGGGCGCCGAGTGCACTGAAGCCCCCCAAAGCGCAACGTTCCTTTCCTCTTCCCTAATAAACCTAAATCCTTTCTCCTTCAGCCCGCCCTTCCCTGTCCTTCCCCATCCTCAATCGCTCTGTCCCTTATCTGTCGCTGCCCCTTCCCTCCCAGAAGCCCCGCCCTCCCAGAAGCCGTTGGATGCCCTCCCTCTTACTCTGTCGCTGGATGCCCTCCTTCCCAGAAGCCCCGCCCTCCCAAAAGCTGCTTGATGCCCTCCCTCTTCCTTTGTCGCTGGACGCCCTTCCTCTTCCTCTGCCGCTAGACGCCTTCCCTCCCAGAAGCCCCGCCCTCCCAGAAGCCGTTGGACGGCCTCCCTCTTCCTCTGCCGCTGGACGCCCTCCCTCCCAGACGTGACCTCTACGTTTTCTTACGGTGGGCTGTCTTGCTATGGGTTGTTGATCTCTTGTTGTTTAATGCTGGCTTTCTTTGATTTCTTAAATTTCAGCACACCTGATCTCTTGTCGTGATTTCTTCGATTTCTGTTCAAATTTGTTGTTGTTACTATTGTGTTTGTCGGGACTGATAGTAGGAATGGATTCATTGGACAAATCTTCGAAAAGAGACATTAGTTGGATGTACAATTACGTGAAAGATTCAAAAACGCTGAATACGGTGACTTGCAATTTATGTGGCTATACGTCGACAGGCGGTATTTACCGTGCAAAGCAACACCAAATAGGATCCTCTAGGAATGCTAGATTATGTGCAAAATGTCCTCAAGAGGTGAAGGATGAGTTACGAAGTAAGATGAAGAGGCAAGGATATCACGTCTGGAAACGATTGGAAGTACTACATCCATCCCAATCGACGACGACATCCAAATAGAAGTGGATGACTCCCTTGTACGATCGAAGAGAGCTGCATCATCGAGTGGCGAAGTATCTCAAAAAAGAATTAAGGAAAAGGGTCCTATGGGTCTACTCTTAATGGAGAAGGGCAAGATGAGGCAGCAAAGTGTGGTGGATGTATGTGACAAAGAGGCGTGAAAAAAGGATCATACGGAGCATTGCTAGATGGTTTTTATCAAGCTGGCTTTCCATTTAATGTTGTGTAATTACCGACTTTTGGTAAGATGGTGGAGGATATTGGAAGATGTGGTCCTAATTTGAAGCCGCCGAGTTACCATGAGATGCGAGTTCCGCTTCTTAAGGATGAGTTTGCTTATACGAATGAATTGATGAAAGATCATGTGGATAGTTGGTCCGATAGTGGTTGTTCGATAATGTCTGATGGATGAACATCGTACAGGCCATTACTGAGAACGGAAGCAACTACGTATTAGCTGGTAAGACACACTTTAAATTCTAATCTCACGTTTCTTTTACAAATTTTCCTATGCAAGCATCTTACTTTTGTAATGAATACAGGAAAGTTGCTTCAGGCTAAGAGAAAGTATTTGTATTGGACTCCTTGTGACCTCATGTTGGAAGGTATTGGAAAGTTTCCATAAGTGAAGAGGACTATTGAGCATGCCATTTTCTTGGTAGGCTTTATATATAATCATAGCAGTGTTTTGAATGTTAAGAAATCGTACACAGAGAAAAAGGAGTTGATCCGACATGGAGTTACGAGGTTTACAACGAGATTTCTCACGTTGCAAAGGCTACATCTACTGAAGAATAACATAAAAAGATGTTGTTTTGTCAGGTATTTTCTTCTTACGTATTCATATGTTATGTGCAAGTTATTTGTTGAATTGGTAAAATATATACACTTTTCATAGGAATGGGAGACGAACAAGTTATCCAAGACGGTTAAAGGGAAAAAAGGCGAACGCAATTGTGTCCTGGAGAACTTTTTGGGATAGTGTACTATATGCACTTAAAGTGATGGGTCCGCTTGTGATGGTTCTTCGGCTTGTGGATAATGAGAAGAAGCCGACCATGGGATATATTTATGAAGCAATGGATAGAGCCAAAGATACGATCCAAAGGTCTTTCAATAAAAAAGAAGAAATGTATGCATATATCTTTGAAATGATTAATGATAGATGGAATCGTCAACTTCACCATCTATTGCATGCAGCGAGACATTACTTGAATCCTACTCATTGTGATCCGAACTCCACATATCTCAGCGATTCAGAAGTCACTACTGGATTACATGCTTGCATAGAGAGGTTGAATCCGATTATAGCAGTTCAAGATAAGATCATTGAAGAAATTGCATACTATTCGAGAAGCGCTGAGAATTTTGGAACGCCCTTGGTAAACCAAAGTAGAACTCGATGATCACCGGGTACATTCCTATTATCTATTTAAATTTACATTTTCAACGTCCTATTATGTAACCACAGCCGAAGGTTGTCTTGAGCTCTATTAAAATCCCGATGAAATGTTCAGAGTTATCCATTCATGTCGGGCGCCGTGAAACGTTCAAACCTAACAACTTCACCAGCCAGTTTTCGATCTGCGGGGTTGCTGCTGTTCCACTCTGTGCGGCAGCAAAGGAGAGCTCAGTTTGCTTTGCTAAGCCCTTCCATCACGTTGAACCCAAAATTTTCCTTACAAGGTAGAAGGGTTCCCATTATCATCTGCACAGCCTGCACACAAACTCTCCAATCCGACCGATTAACTCCTCTCCATCCCATCGGCCTAGCAATCAGATCAATCATCGTCACATTCGAAGCACCGAAACCAACCAAACCTCCCTCCCAGTGCATGTCCTGGAGCGAAACTTGGTGCTGCCCACATTCTGAGACATAGACAGACATTGGCCCTATCTGGATAACTATTGACTTCCGTATCATTCATGGCGCGGTTGTCCCAACGTCCTGGATTTTAAGAAAGTAGGATCGTGCCACACGAACCCGGCCATGACCTCGATCATCCACTAGTGGAAGACTTTTCCCTTCACAGAACTTCATCCCATTGACCCCTCGAAGAGCCTCGCAGCCCACAGGAGAGCTTGTCCCGTTAGTCTGGCGATGGCGGGAGCATTGGCAACTCGTCATGCCCCTGAAAAAGAGACAGACTTCCTCTAGGGGTAGCATTCACGAGGGCAAACTCCCCGTAACGCCTGACCTCCTTTGCCACGTGTGAGACATTCACGTCGGTTTGAGAGCCCAAAATGTTAGCCGAGAAGACTGAAGTGAGTAGAAAAATTTGGGGTTTGGCGAATAGAATTTAGGATTTCGATAATAGACGGTACGCGACTCTTTTATGTAAAGACGCTTTCTTTTTTTTCCCCTTTTATTATTAAGGCAAATTATCGATATTTAGCCCCAACTATTGGCCAACTTTACGTTGTCATATCGTTTAAAAATTTTTGAATTTGGCCTTATTTCAATTTTACTTTTCGATTTGGCCTTATTCGTAACGGACGTTAGAAGGAGCCGACGTGTCACTAACGTCTGTAATATTATGTCTACGTAGTCTTCTGACGTGTATAAATTATGCCTACATGATCTATAACTTTCCCGTCATTTCCTCCACGCCATCACACCCACTCCCCGCCCCACCCCCCTCCCCCTGCCTGCACACCCACGGCCCCCCCTCCTCTCCCTGCCCCCACACCCACTCCCGCTCCCTCCCCCTCCCCCCTGCCCCCACACCCACACCCACGGCCCCCCCTCCCGATCTGCGAATCCCTTTTTCCCCTCTTCTCCCTCCCCCTTTGGGAATCCCCTCCCCCTCTCCCCCCCTCGAAATCTCCAATCCCCTCGTCTCTCTCGCTCCGCTCCCCATTTCCGAATCCCCCTCGTCTCTACCCTTCGTCTCCCTCCCTCTCCTCGTCTCCCCCCTTCCCTCGTCCCTTTTTCCCCTTTCTTCCCGGGATGGTGAAGGAAGAACCATTCGACGGATGATGCGCACATGTAGGTGGTCAGCCACAAGAAAGAGGCAGAGGGGGAATGGTGGGGGAGGAGGGAGTGGAAGAGGGGAGACGTCCCCTTGTGGTGTCTGGGGTAAAAAAAAATGTTTATTTTATTAATTATTGTCCACGTAGGTAAAAAAATATTATATTAGGATCCGCGTAGGAAGAGAAAAAGGGACGTTAGTGACACGTCGTCTCCTCCTAACGTCCGTTACGAATAAGGCCAAATCGAAAAGTAAAATTGAAATAAGGCCAAATTCAAAAATTTTTAAACGATATGACAAAACGTAAAGTTGGCCAATAGTTGAAGCTAAATATCGATAATTTGCCTATTATTAATTGATTTATTCTTGGGCCAAGGTGTGCGGGCTCACGTCTTGGGCCTCCTACTGGGCCTAGGGCTCATTATAAATTATGGGCTTCATAAGAAATAATTTTCGGGTTTAGATAGAAAATTTGGGGTTTGGCGAATCAAATTTAGGGTTTTCGATAATAGACACTTTGCGACTCTTTTATGTACGGACGCTTTCTTTTTTCCTTTCATTTATTATTAATTAATTCATTCTCGGGCCAAAGTGCACGGGCTTACTTTTTAGGCCTCCTACTGGGCCTAGGCCTCTTTATAAATTATGGGCTTCATAAGGAATATTTTCCGGGTTTAGATAGAAAATTTTGGGGTTTGGCGAATAGAATTTAGGATTTCGATAATGGACCGGTCGCGACTCTTTTATGTACGGACGCTTTCTTTTTTTCCTTTATTTTATTATTAATTGATTCATTCTCTGGCCAAGGTGCTCGGGCTAACGTCTTGGGCCTCCTATTGGGCCTAGGCCTCTTTATAAATTATGGGCTTCATAAGGAATAATTTCCGGGTTTAGATAGAAAATTTGGGATTTGGCGAATAGAATTTAAGGTTTCAATAATAGTCAGTTCGAAACTCTTTTATTTCTTTTTCCTTTATTTTATTATTAATTGATTCATTCTCGGGCCAAGGTGCTCGGGCTAACGTCTTGGGCCTCCTACTGGGCCTAGGCCTCTTTATAAATTATGGGCTTCATAAGGAATAATTTCTGGGTTTAGATAGAAAATTTGGGATTTGGCGAATAGAATTTAGGGTTTCGATAATAGTCAGTTCGCGACTCTTTTATTTCTTTTTCCTTTATTTTATTATTAATTGATTCATTCTCGGGCCAAGGTACAGGCTAACTTTTTGGGCATCCTACTGAGCCTAGGCCGCTTTTTAAATTATGGGCTTCATAGGGAATAATTAATTTTCGGGGCTCAAACTTTCGGCGTATTAAGCCCACGATTTAACAAAAGAGGCTTAGACCCAAGTATGAGGCACAAAATCAATTATCTAGCGCCTAATTAAGAATAAAATAAAGGGAAAAAAAACATCCCTACATAACTCTCAATTATCGAAACTATGAATTTTATTCGCAAAACCCCAAATTTATATATTTTTCACTTTAGTGGTTCTGCCAAGGTTCCTCTACGCTTCACTGTCCAGTGCACCGATGACTGCACAATTGTTCGATAGAACGAATTCCGCTCTTCTCCACTCCGAATGGTGTCCATATCCCACTCATACGAACGTTGACAGCTGCTCGTTATAGAATGCTCAGCCGATATTGGCCATTTCACCATTGGAAGACTTGAGGAGAGCCCCCGGGGTCAAGTTCCAAACGAACAGAGAGTCACGGGTGTCCCCGTCGCCTTGTGCTTGCATATCGGGGCCTATCCCTCTTATAGCGAGTCCCCCGTCTTTGGACCATATCCTTTCGTGATGTTCCATCTTTATACTTTGAGCAGTTTTACGGACGAATTAGATGGTCACAGGCTTACATGCTTAATCATATTTAACGAACATAATATCAAGTTCCATTTATATCGCTAAACAGTGAGTCATATCATATCAAAAACTAGAAGTTAACTTCCAATAAACAGAGAAGTATATTAAAAAACGTAAAAAAAAATGAGGCAGATTTATAAGCCTCTACTAAGATTTTGAAATATTTTCTTTTATAGCAGCGGAGTTAGTGGCGGACTTACTTTTTGCGAACCCTCTCACGAGGCTCGAAAGGCTCTTTGACAAGCTCGCAAGCCTCAGACCCGGCCCCACTACATCCCTTCTGGGCCCGACTTGAAGCCGACTCCCTTGTCGGTCCAATTTCATTTGAGGCCCAAAGGCCCTGCGGCTTTATTAGCCATCACTCAACTGTAAATCCAAGTGGAGTGTGCATGGTAAGAATCATGACAAGGTTCCAAACATCCACCACCCACCTTACGCCACTTGGGTGTCCTCGGAAGGAACATCATCATTATCATTAAATCAAATGGTTGTTAGGTAAAATCCCACTGAGACTGCTACCATGCATACATATGATGTCCAAATGCAGCTTCCCTTCATTTCCTTCCTACATCCCTCCTAACGTAAATTCTCGGGGTGCACCCTCCTATTGGATTAATGTTCCCCAATAAGTTGGTTCATTCGATAATTTACGGAATAGTTCGGTCAAAACTCATAATTCGTGAATTAATGCTAATAGTTTAGAGTAGTTAAATTTGAATAAAGAACTCGGAGTTTAAAAAGAGGAAAGGACAAAGAACAGGAGGAAAAGGGGGGAAATGAGGAGGGAGATGGGAGGAAATTTTTCTATATTGAACTCGGTCCGAGTTCTTTGAATATTGAATTGAGTTTGATCGACCTATTGTGTAAATTATTTTACAGATGAACATTATATTTTAGAACAAAATACCTGAAATTACAACACTTGGACAGAAGAAAAGATGAGAGGAAAAAGGATACGATCAAAATGTACTCCGTAAGAAGCAAAGTGATTGTCGTTGTCCTTATTACAAAGAAACTCCTACTATTTATTAACACTTGTTCATATCCTTAACCAACCACCTTGTAACTGCTCCACATTTTTTCACATGCAAATCTTTGTGTAACCGTTGCTTTGTTAAAAGGGATCGCTGCTCTTTTGCCAATCAAACTGTCAAAGACACAAGAAAATAGTCGTAAGGGCGGCTTTATCGACGCTCTTCCCAGGGAAAATCATCGACGCCCCTCCAGGGTCGAGGGCATGGGTCCATCAACTACGAATTTCTGACGCGTCAACGAGCCAAGAATGACGTTTACATGTAAACAAATTTCAGACAGTTTTGTCAAGGGCGATGTAAAGGACGCGTTTATCCAAATTTTCGACATTGAACGCCAACAATGGTGGGTTGATTGGAAAGATTCATCAAAAACAGGCAAAATATATGATAATATCATAAACTATGCCCTAACTTTCTGTTTTGTCGAAATCTTTTTTTTACTATACGAATTATCACTATCTTTAGGGTTCTTATTGTTTATGGTCATTCACTGACGGATTCCGTTAAGCCGCTGACATGGAGTAACGGTGGCTAACGTCACCAGTTCAGTCACACGCAGAGGTAATATCTAGTCGGCCACTTATTTCCACGTAGGCAACCAAACAACTAAAGGCACTTATTTCCAAGCCTCAATGAACGAGAACATAAAAAGCTAGCTCCCTCTACCTCTCACCAGAGAAAAAAAACTCAGCCAGCCTGAGTCCTCATCATGTTTAGCACGAGAAGCATCGGTCAGACATCAAACAGGGAATAGGCCAGTTCATGTGCCGGGCACGGAGTTGAGTTAGGCCGGATATTTTGACCCATTCGGCCCGATAAATTTATGACCGGGCTTGGACATCAGATGAGCCCAAATCGGCCCGAAACTCAGCCCGATCAATAAATTAATATTCATTTTATTGAACATAAAATTTTATTTTTCTATTGCAAAGTAGATCTACTACCAGATTATACCAATCTACTTTCACTATTTTTACAGGTTTATCAAATATAAGTGTTTGACTAACATGACACTTAAAAAAGGCCCGGTCGACCAGACCCAGACTTTCTCCTACCCACCCAAAACAGGTCTAACAGGGAAGCTCTGCAGTCAAGTAACGTGAGCAAAACTAACCGCAGCATGTTCCTGGGGGTGGGGTCGGGCGGTGGAGACCGACCGAGGCATTCATGATGATAAATCCCCACGTATAACCTTTAGTATCCTTGAAACAACTCAATCGAATGTTCCTTTGCGGTTAAGCAAGTCGTGATAATACAAGAGTAAGCACATTGGTTGGCCCAGAATGCAGAAAAAGAGCCAAAATACCATATTCCCAACCTGATACAAAAGATGCACACACACACACAAAAAACAAATTTTCTTTTATGTTAGTCGTGTCTTTAGATGTAAGATATTTTAAATTCACTATCCATGGGATGAACCGGTAGAATTAACTATTGATTAGAAGGAAATAATAATTTTGACTATGTTTTTATGTGCCCGGTAACTCGTCGATCACCGGGTGTTAGTAAGTTCAAAAACTTTTTCTGAATGAGGCATGGGACAACATGATTAGGAGATGGTCACATAAAATCTGTATATGGTGTCACGTACCATAGTATTGCTGAATTTCTTCTGGAGATAATTGGAGAGCCCCACCAAGGGCACCTGTAGAGATAATAATAATACCAGGAAAAAATAACAGTCATCATTTGTGCTCATATGACCAACTTATACTACGATTACGTAAGTTTTGATATACTTCCATGCCATAACTATAGCATTTGATCCACAATTGATGTGACCCAAGTGAATATATCGGGTTCTCCCTGGCATCAACCCCGCATAACGAGACGACTGACCAAAGAAGGAAGAACCAGGAGAAGCCTAAAGGAACCATGGTGTAAAACATCCTGGAACATATAGTTACTTCCTTTTATCTTAATTTATCACATATTTTTTTGTTTCTTGTGATACATGTTTTCTCATGCATTTGCTAACAAATAAATCATTTTGACACTAATGTACCACAGAACCAACCCAAGAAATAGTAAGAAGAGCTACTAAATAATTATACCTGGAGCATTATTCCCATGAAGGCCCACAACTTGAACATGTGGCAAGGAACGGCAATACATAGCTGTTCCAAATTTGTAAAACTATCGTGAGCAAAATGACTGCAGCAAGGAGAATGCACAGCCCTCACACAATAACTCAAAAACAATTACCTCGTGGAACACTGCAGAAATAAAAAAGGCAATAAGCAGAGCAACATCCTGAAACCAGATAGCACCGGTCGTGTTAATCAATATAACAACAAACAAACCACCATTACTTCCTCTCTAGTTTAAGGAGGCAGAGGGACGTCGAGAAAGAGACTTAGGCCATGTACAAGAAGAGAGAGAGAGAGAGAGAGAGAATTTCTTGAGGACCAACCCTTCTTATCCCATTTCTCAGGCAGGGAAAATAGATGTGACGCACCATCCATTTGTGAACAGGCTGAAACAAGCGGGTGTTTCAAGTTACCAAACAAATCGCAGTATGAAATTGTTAGAACATATTCCATGGAAGTTTATTAGTGAAATCCATAACACAGATAAGGTAATCCATGGACAAGAATATACCATATTCCACATTCTCCAATACTGGTGAATATCAGGTGTGAAAGGATGAATCCCCGGAAAAAGAAAAGAAAAAAAGGGTGTTTAAGGTCAGTTGGGCATATAGGAATGAGAGCAGAAGTCAATGTACCACATATCAATGGCCGATCTATATTACCTCTTCAACGGTCTTGGCATTCCACCAGTCCTTGTAGAACTCACGGTCACCAAAATGTGAGAGTTCCGCAAGAATGTTCAACCTATGGGTTTCAGATTTATCGGTAAACATATGAACACAATTTCATAAAAACCGTTGTCTACGAATTCGTCATTGAAAAATAAAATGAAATTAACTGCCCCCTTACAGATGGGAAGGGAATACTAATCAAAAGCTTTGCTCCCTCAACCATCACATATTGAACTTTACAAAGTGTTAAACAGTATGTGCCAAGGATAAAATTAGAGCTATTAAATTTGGCACATACCACAAGTGAAAGAAACAGTAGAACATGCAGAGCCACACGTATAAATTCGGGAGAGAAAGCTTCAATACTCTCTCAAGAGCATACAGAAGGTCCCCTTTCAGAGGGTGTTGTGAGTTTTGAACAATGGGATTTATATACTGCCAAAATATACCGGGTAAAATGTCAGAAAAAAGGTTCAGATTGAATTCCTAAACAAGCTTGATCATGATGAAACATGAAAACCCATGAGCAGTCACCTGTTCAACTATAAACCCCATTAATCCAGTGAATATAATTAACTTGAGAAGTTGTCGTGCAACCCAGGCCTTACGAATACATGAAGTTTGAGGATAATTGATCTGCCAGAGAATCAACAAAAGAAAATTGAAATAGGTGGTGCTTACTTAAAGCACTGACATAATGCAGATCCATGGATAAGAGATTCAGAATAGCAAAAAGCTTGTGCCAAAACATTATATTACTTTCCTTACTCATAGAGCCCTCAACATTCTATCCCAAGGAAAATCTATCATTCTTGTACACACAATGATCTCCCAAATAACCAGGACATAATGGTAACCACTGTCATTGAGAGATATCACTATTTCAGACCTTATTTTATCCTCAAACTAGAGATGGGAAGAAACACCATTCAAACAAGATTTCTCAGCAATGCTACATAGTACATTTTTGGATTAGCTGGTATAATTTTTGCAGCTTCCTCTATCAGAAGAAAATTGTGTCCCTCTGAGAACTCTACTACGTACCAAGTAATTACTCCTAATTTGTCACAAGCAGCACGGAACTCGCCAAAAAATTACCTGATAGCACAAAGTAGGTGCAACCATGAAGTAGGCCAAGCTCTTTAAGTTCAAATTGTAAGATAACTCCAATTTTGAAGCATTAGGCAAGTCATCTCCCTGAAATGTAATTAGTAAATCCATGGGAAAGGTTATCTATTCAAGTGGAGTTAATTAGAATAAACATATATTATTACTAGGAAATTATTCGAGTTTGATAATTAATGTAACATATGGAAAACTATGAAAGTTGATCTTCAAAAAATAACATCACGTCAACTTCAGTCTTCCTTCTCGCAGGAAGCAGTGAAACTACCAGTTTAATGTTCTGATTTTTTATTTTCAAGATTGTGCAAGCCACATCCCTTTACCTCCTTAACTGCCTTTATAAGAGCCCTCGTATCGTAATTTGTGTGAGCATATGCTACTAGTTTGAGCCATACCTGCTTAACTGCCTTTGTAAGAGCCCTCATGTCGTAATTTGTGTGAGCATATGATACCAGTTTGAGCCAAACAATGCAGGCAAAAAGCATCAACGTGACGCCAGAGAGAACAGCCGAATCACATCTGCATGAATTCATAATACTAGATCAGGCATCATCATGAAGACTCGAACGGTATTAGCTCTTTTTATATTATTACATGGGCAGCATTAGCTTTATTCAATCAAAATTTTTTATTGACATAGCTTAGCGGGAACAGAATGAATAAGGGCCCATTTCCACTGTTATCAGCATAAGTTAAGCTGTCTCTATGATGATGCATATTTGCACACCATTACAGCATGAGAGTGAGCGAGACCGCAGGATAGAAAAAGAGAGATAACTAGTTGAGAGTTTCAAAACTCATTTAAAGATAGACAGTATCTATTAAACTATGATAAGTTTACTTTATATCGATACACATGCCAGAAGACTAAACTAAGTAATACACCTACCTCAAAATCACGAGAACAGGATACAGGATAGCTACTGTAGTTATTATAACATGGAGAAAAACAGTAACCTGCAAAAGAAAGAATCCACTATCACTATAGATTAATTCATAATATAAAACCCACCTATGATTTTAGAGATCAACAAATAAATGGCTGCTTGTGACAGGTTCTTCTGTTGATCTGGTTATCATATAGCATGCTGAGAGATATTAACAATTTGAAGGACGGGAAATCCAGAAACCAGATTAATTCAAAGAGCGAAGAAAAGACGACAAGGAAGGATTTCTTAGGAACATGAATCAATCAGAGTTAACTTACTCGTTCCGCAATATATTTATGTTGCGCCAACTTTTCCACAGAAAAGGCAGCAAGAGGGAAAATTGGCAGGGAAAGACTGGAAGAGAATTTACATAACAGTTAAGTTACCAAGACAGTAACGTAACTTACTTCAACAAACCAATAGACAAGAGCATACCAGCACATAAAGAGGGGCCAATCTCTCAATGATTTTGAACTGAACCAGAATCCTGATCTGATTAACCAACCATACTGCAAAAATAATCTAAAAAGTATAAGAACTATGAGAATTGTTCAGCATACAGTAGCAAATTTTACAGCGGAGATATTCATACTAAAGGACAAACCTTCATTAGATTCTCGATGATAAGTCTGCTGTTAACAGCAACAAGAACAACTATACAGAGATTGAAAAGACCTGCATGGCTCTGACAAAGTGTAGCACCCCAGCTTAGGCTTCACATGCTCTATCAATTGCTCTAAAAGAATGTTAAATGCATTGGCTCGACAAGTCCTTTAAGCTCAGAAACCATACTTTCTTGTGCAGAAACAGAAACAACTAACCAAGTCCTAACTGTGAATTGTAGTCTCATGAATATTGATCCTAGTTCCAAATACAAACAAATCGGGAACAATCACCATATCAATTGAGAACTGCAGTTTCTATTTTGTATATTAATTTATCTCGCTAAACAAACATCAAAACACTAATACCAGCCTAATGACCACAACAAATAGCCTCAACAAGTGTCTAACATTTGTAAACGGAGTGAACTGGCAAACAAGAAATATGAAGGTGTAACCTACAAGAAAACTCCACACAAACAAGTCAGAACCACAAAACAACTGTCGAAACTCAAATTTGACAATATCTGAAACCCTCATCTCCACAAAAAAGCACTTCTATATGCATTCCTTATCACAGCCTTGCCTAAGCGCGATCTCATATGGCAATCACTCCTACCTGTTTAAATATACTATCGGAACTCAGAGGACTCTCCTTCACTCTCCTATGCGCAGGCTCCGACGCCCTGAACGCATACGTCACAACCGTCTCCCCTCCAGCACCTCCTCTGGAGCCGCCACTGGCCACCTTCTCATCGCCATCCTTCCCTCCATCACTCACCGCCGACTTTTCCTTCTCCACACCACCATCCCCGTCCCTCCCTACACCGTCACCCCAATCTGACCGCGTGCCACGCAAGTCATTATCCGAAGCAGCGACGTCATACCCGCCGTCCTTACTCTGGCGACACATCCTCCGGAGATCGGCGTTCGAATTCGACTCGCCGGAGATCCCATCGGTCGTGTCGATGGCATCCACCGCCGTCATCAGGAACCGAAAATCCGATCGCAGCGAAACTGAAGAAAGAGAACAAGCTCGACCGAAAGGGGAATTTCTCGTAGGGAGAATCGAAATTCGGTTACATGCCGAAAAAAAAAAAGATGATAACGAGAAGGACAAACGAGAATTCTTCTCTTCGAAAAAGGCAGTTACGAGAATTATTAGTTCTCCAATTTCGTTGGCATCTCTCAGGTGGGGGGTGACGTCACGCCTGCAGAAAAATAAGGCTATATTTAACCTCTTCTCACCAGTTTCAACATCACCCGCGCTTAATCCCTTAATACGAAGTCTCTCGAGTTACCAGAACATGAAAAGTCGCCGAAACTGGGTATGTTTCCGGCTAGCAAGAAATTCTCGCAGGGAAATCATATTCACGGAGAAATTCTCAGTCTGGCCGAGATGAAACTCAGTTGTCAGTCTCAAATCACCTGGACGGACCAATCATCGAGTCGCACTACTCGAAATTTCGACTTTAGGAAGTGACCCCCTTGCTTGTATGACACAGAAGATGATACAGGCGAAAGATACAAAACAGGAACGAGGTGTCGCGTTGACAGACTTGATCATGCAGGGCAAAATCTCACTACAGAAGACCGGCTACGTTGGCCGGCAGCTCCTCTACAACCACATTGTAGAACCTTTGTATATCAGCCAACATTCTTTCGTCGTCCTTGGTCACGAAATTGATCGCGACATCTTTCCGGCCAAACCTCCCACTACGTCCAATACGATGGAGGTAGTTCTCCGGCTGTGTAGGCAGAGCATAGTTAATCACGAGGGACACTTGTTGGACGTAGATGCCCCGGGCCAAAAGGTCAGTTGTTACAAGACACGAGACGACCCAGATCGAAATTCTCTCATCACGATGTCTCTGGTGTTCTGGTCCATGTCTCCATAGTAGCCGACATGGTATGGTCGCCGCACCTCATTTTGTCAGTAAGCCAATCGACTTTGCACCGGGCGTTGACGAAGATGACACTCTGGGTGATTGACAATGTTTCGTACAAGTCACACAAAGTCTCGAGCTTCCACTCCTCCTTCTCAACGTTTACGTAGAACTGCTTTATACCCTCCAGGGTGAGCTCATCGCGCTTCACGAGGATCCTGACTGGTTTGTTCATGAACTTTCTTGTAATCTCGAGGGCCTCAGGTGGCATCCTCGCAGAAAACACGCCAACTTGGATCCTTGGGGAAGAAGTTGGAAAATATCATAGATCGAACACATTCTTTCTTCTTTCTCATACAGTCAATTTGGATCGTCAGCTTCACAAACCCAGTATTCCTCCTCCTACGAATTACTTCGATCTTTTCCACATCTAGTGGTTCGTGTATTTGGATCGGATGACCATACCGCTGCTGAGTACTTTGACAAACGAAACCACATCGCCAGTCATTGTAGTCTGCGGCGTAAGTTTCTGGAATGTGACTTTCTTGACTTGATGCAAGCTTAGTTGTCTGAAGCTTTTGAGTATGATCGATTTTTTTTCTTGGTTTGCATCAGTTCAATGGCTTTCTGAGTGTTCTTCCGTTCAATTTCTAATGGATATGAATCGATGTTGCCATAGACTTAAAGAACAATGGTTTTCGGGATATTTGGCACATGGTCCGGGTGATTGATTCTCCAATGGAACTTGAAACATTATCGCAATATACATCGTCCCAAGAATCTATATGCGAAATGCTGGGAGAAGGAATCTGCAACGAGATGAATGATACTGGTGTTAGAGCAACACATTACAGACTCCCAACTGGATTCCAATGGAGCATATGCGAATTGAGGGACGAAGGCACTTGTGACGAGATCTACAATCTCGTTAGGGACAGAGGTATTGGTCCTGATGATATGTTCAACGACAGAAGGGAGTATCTCCGGTGGTCCTTATGGCCACCTGGTTATTTTGTTGAATGGCAGGTTGGTGTGCGGAAAGTGCCATTGGGAGAACTTGTTGGATTTGTGTTTCCAGCACCGACTACAATCAGAGGCTTTACCGATGGCGGCCTTGCATCACCTGTATGTGCATCCCACGATAGAAGATGTGATACATCCGGCAAACCTTTTCAGCAAAATATTGAGACAGGTTCATTTGAAAGGCACCCGGCAGCAGGTTTCTCTGTGGCAATTGTTCATGCCGGCACCAGTAGCAGTTTCTGGACTGTGGGAACTGCAATTGGATCTATGAAAAAATTGAGGTCTTCAAGGAAACATGCCCAAGCTAAACACGGGGTTCGTTGCATTGAGACAATGAGGATCGAAGTCCCGTTTAGGAAAGGCAAACTCGGTTTATAAAAGTCGAGTTTCATAAGGAGTAAATTTTTCCAAGTTCAGGTATTATTTACAGAATTTCGAAAGTGGGTATCCCAAAATGCGAAATATTTTCACGATCAACCATAAGTAGGATAAAACGTCGATTACTAACACTAGTAATTCGCCGGACTATGTAAAAATATAATTCACGTATAAGCATATTCAAGAATTTTACGGGACCTTAATAACATGTTATGCTGATAGACTAATGTAATTGCGCACCTATCTCTTATCCAAACTTCAAATTCAATTTCAGATTGATTACTCTGTTTAAAAATCTCAAAGATCAATCGTCGAGAAACAGCTATTAAAGGGAAGGAAACAAACAACTTAGAACGTCCTGTTGAACATATCCTTTCCACTTTGTCATCCCTCAGTTTGAATCATCAATGCTGCGAAACAAATAATCTCCCCAAGATTGATTTACTGCCCCCCTCAGGATTCCTCATCCCGAGTTACTTCCATCTCGGTTCGTTTTTCGTGTTCCCATATCGAGCGAGACAATGGAGCTACACTTGACAGTAAGATCTGAAACAGCCCCGACCGTCAATGTAGTCCTGCGACGTAAGTTTCCCATACATATCATCTTTTCTTTAGTGCCAGATGCGGAATTGTTGCGTGGGGTCTTGTAATTTTTCAGGTTGCGATCGATTTTAGAGTTGAGTCTTGGGGATGTGTTTTCTTGGTCTGCGTCTGTCAATGGCTTTCAAGAGTCTTTCTTTGGTTTGATTTCGAAGGTATAAGAGTCCCATATTTGCAGTAGACTTTGAAAGATGGGTTCCGGGATATCTGACTTGCTGTATGGGTAATTTTGATTCTCAGAAACGTTGTCGGAAGATAGGTCCCATGCGACCCCGGAAGAAGGCGTCGGTGATGAAGAACACCCGTATCTGCCGCAATTTCCATTGCCGGACATCAGAGCAACCCCGTACACCCTCCCATCGGGATTCCAATGGACCACATGCGACTTGACTGATGACGGCACGTGTGATGAGATCAACAGTCTTTTCACAGTCATGACAGATTCTCCCTTTAACCTGCACAACGACAGCAAGGAGTATCTCTGGTGGTCTTTGTGTCCCCCAGGTTATTTCCCTGACTGGCACATTGGTGTAGTACGGAAAGACCCGTGCAGGAAACTTGTGGCATTCGTAGCCGCAGTGCCTGCTAGGATCAGAGTCCGCGATGTGGTTTTCCCGATGGCTGTCTTGCGTCACCTATATGTGCATGTTCTTGAAGAAGAAGAAACAATACCCTGAGCTGTCTTATTCAGCGAAATACTTAGACGAGTTATTTCAAAGGGAATATGGCATCAGGTTTATCAGTGGGAACCTCTCTTGGCGGAGCCGCCGATAGCGGTTTCTCAATTGTGGGAACTGGACTTGGATCTGAATAAGATCGAAGATCTCTGTTGTGGGGCACCTCAGTCTGGGATGATTGAAGAGGTTTGTGAGGCGTGCAGGCAGCAGGAATTTATCTGGACGCCAGGTGTTCCGGAAATGAAGCCATCAGATGTCATGGATGTAACAGTTCTCCTCAGGAAGTACTTAAGCCAGTTTGTCATCGCCCCCGTATTCTTAGAGGACAATGTGAGCCACTGGTTCCTTCCGAGAGTGGGCGTTGTTGCCAGTTACGTGAACAAAACATCTGACAACATTGCCGACTTCTTCAGCTACACATGGCAGAAATCACGACGCGGGGGAGAGCTCGTGTCCACAGTCGCTCGGTTGTTCGATTATGCAACCACTACTAGTACGGTGCCTTTGGGGAGGGTAATTCGGGATGCTCTCCTAACAGCCGCTTACCAGCAATGTGATTTCTTCATCGCAGATGGTTTCATGAATAACAGGACCTTCCTGGAGGAATTAAGATTCAAACGTTGTAACGGGAAGATCCAGTTGAGTCTGAACAACTATCCCATGGATGTATGACAGCATTCAGAAGTTGGGCTCTCGATCCCATGAAAATCTGAGGCTTCGGCCACTTTTGTCCTGATACTAAAATCAATGACATCCTTCATCTTTTTCCCAGTTCTAATGTTCATTATCTATCGAAATGACAGAACCCGACTGCATTCACAACTGCCTTCGAGCAGTTTTACAGAAAAAACTGAATGTTGACAGGCTGATATGCTTAACCATATTTAACTAACAGAATTTCTAGTTTTGGTTACTTTGACTCGTATAGGTCGTATAAAAAACTAGAAGATAACTGTCAAGAAATAGAAAAGTCTGTAAACAAACGCAAATAATAATATCTCAGATCCTCAGTTCTTCATCGGATCCTTTAGTTTGCGTTTTTTGTTTTCGTATCGGAGCAAGCTGCCGCTGATGCGTTCTTCGGCAGAACAAAAGCAATCATCTCGTCTGTCAGTCACTCGTAAGTCTACGATCGATCGTTGCTTTTCCCTTGCCATTTGATGATTTTGTTTGGATGCAAAAGCCACATTGTCTGTGATGTTTCTTGAATACTAGTTTGCACAATAGTCACACGATTGAATCGAGTGAATGTCGGCGGGTATAGTTTTCGGTTTATGTTCGATCTTGTGTTGAATTTCAGAAAAGTGTTTCTTGGTTTAAGTCCTTTCTGAGCGTCTTTTCTCTGATTTCAGATTAATAGAATCCATTCCAGTAGAGTGATGGCTGTAGATTTGACCCGAATTCTCGGTTTCAGGATGTCTGACTTGCGGTTCTGGTAATTGATTCTCCGCGGATTTTGAAACTGTTATCGATTGCAGCTAGATCAACGACGAAATTAAAACAAGGGAAACACAAACACCAGGATTTTACGTGGTTCGGCCAAGATAGCCTACATCCACGGGCAGAGAGAATTCTATTAATCAAGAGCCGTCGTCCCAATTGCCTTATCCCCCAATAACCCTTTACAAACCCACAAGTAACCCTAGGTCTAGAAATTACCATCTAGGTCCCTAAACTTTTTGGTAGGGTAATAATTCAGGCCGCTAATAATAATTCAAGTCATTTAACAAATCTCCACCTTGACTTGAATTTTCCCGGGAAACTCCCAAAAATAACTCTCTGCCATTCATGCCTCTAAGGCCATGGGGATATGCGAATATTCACCAAGTCCAAGCTATGCTTGAACTTTTCTGCAGGCAGTGGCTTAGTCAACATATCTGCTGGATTATCTGCTGTGGCAATCTTCTCTATGAAGAATACGTTTTCTTCAATAACATCCTTGATGAAATTTAGTCGAACATCAATATGCTTCGATCTTTCATGATAAACCGGGGTTCTTCGCTAAACACAATGCACTTTGACTGTCACAGTAAATAGCAGGTTTCTGCACCTCCAAACCCAAAACTCCCAACAAGACCAAGCAACCAGATGCCCTCCTTAACGCCTCCAGTCAATGACATATATTCTGCTTCAGTTGTAGACAAAGCAACAGTAGACTGTAGAGTCGCTTTCCAACTGATACTACCATCAAAGAGAGTAAAAATATAACATGTCAATGATCTTCTTCTCCAGAAGATCTCCGCCATAATCAGAATCAGTATATCCCATAAGACCATTAGCAGTTCCACCATCTCCATAAACTAAACATAGACCACTTGTACCTTTCAAGTATCGCATAATCCATTTCACACACCGCTTCCCAATGAGTTTTTCTAGGATTACTCATAAATCTGCTAACCACACTAACAGCATGAGCTAAATCTAGTCTAGTGCACACCATTGCATACATCAAGCTGCCTACGGCATTTGAATAGGGAACTCCACTCATGTAGTCTTTCTCCTCATCTGTATTCGGTAACGCACTAGCATCAAATTTAAAGTGTGCCGCCAAAGGAGTGCTAACTGGCTTGGAGTCCCCCATCTGGAAGACTTGCAATAATTTTTCAATGTACTTCTTTTGTGACAAGTACAATAATCCTGCTTTCCTGTCTCTCCAGATTTCCATGCCCAAAATCTTTTTGGCTACACCCAAATCTTTCATCTCAAACTCACTGCTCAATAAAGCCTTTAAATTTTTAATTTCAGCTTTACTGCGAGCTGCAATTAACATATCATCAACGTATAGCAACAAATACACAAATGAGCCATCGACCAATTTCTAGAGTAGACACAATTGTCAAACTGATTTCGGATAAAAGCATGAGAAATCATAAATGCAATCAAACCTCTTATACCACTCTGCTTGGCGACTGTTTCAAACCATATAAAGATTTTTTCAGCAAACACACGTGATCTTTCTTCTCAGGATCAAGAAAACCTCGGGTTGCGACATATAAATTTGCTCCTCCAAGTTTCCATGTAAGAACGCAGTTTTACGTCAAGCTGCTCTAACTCAAAGATCAAAAGCACTCACCATGGCTCTAACAAAAACTCTTATAGTCTTGTGTTTTACGACCGGAGAAATCACCTCATGATAATCAATTCCCTCCTTCTGCGAGAACCCCTGTGTCACAAGCCGTGGTTTGAACCTAGCTGCTTCAACCCCAGGAATGCCTTCTTTCCTTTTAAAGACCATTTGCATCCCACTGGTTTAACGCCATTTGGCATTGGTACAAGTTCCCAGGTTTTGTTTTTTGACAATGATTGCATCTCTTCATTCATGGCTACCAACCATTTCGCTGCTTCCATACTCTTCACTGCCTCTTTATATGACCGAGGTTTATCCGAATTTATACTCTCAGCTACTGCCAAAGCATAAGAAACTGGATTAGTATCCACGCCATTAACAAAATCTGCATACCTGGCGGGCCTTTTTGTTACCCTCCTAACTCTGCTTGTTGCAATACTTTAAGATTCATTTTGCTGCATCTCCGTGGGCTGATTTTCAGGATTTTCCAATATCATATTCGAAGTTTCGGCATCAAACTCCACCTTTTGGACAACACCACGATCACTTTTACCTGCAAGATCATCAAGTTCCCTTTTCTGGCCAAACATAGTAGATTCATCAAACGTAACATCTCTGCTAATAATAAATTTAGGAGTTCTATCCTTTTCGATACACTACAATCTATTTCCTTTAACCCCTTTAGCATATCCTAGAAATATACAGTTCATTGCCCTCGGCTCCAGTTTACCATCATTAACATGAGCATATGCAGGACAACTAAATATACGCAGGCCAGAATAATCGAAGGAAGTATCATACCATACTTCTTGCGGAGTCTTACAATCAATTGCAGTTGATGGGGATCTATTCACTAAATAACTGGCAGTATTAACTGCCTCAGCCCAAAATTCTTTAGGGAGTCTAGCGTTTAACCGCATACATCGAGCGCGCTGCATCAGTGTTTGGTTCATGCGTTCTGCAACTCCATTCTGTTGTGGTGTATGTCGTATAGTGCGATGTCTCACTATACCTTCCTTCTTGCAGAACTCATCAAATGGTGCATTACAAAATTCTAACCCATTATCCGTTCTCAGAGTTTTGACCTGTTTACCCGTACCTTTTTCAACCATAGTCTTCCACTCTTTGAACCGCCCAAACACTTCATCCTTTGATTTCAGAAAATACAGCCAAACTTTTCTGGAGTAGTCATCAATGAACGTAACAAAGTAACTGCATCCACCGTGAGACTTAACTCGAGCTGGACCCCACAAATCAGAATGAATATACTCAAGGATACCCGTTGAAGTGTGCTTTCCTGAACTGAACTTAACCCTGCGTTGCTTGCCCATAACGCAAGTTTCACATAACTTCAGTTTTCCAGTTTCAGCTCCATTCAACAAACCCTTTTTACTCAAAATTGTAAGGCCTTGTTCACTCATATGCCCCAATCTACAATGCCATAACTCTGTACAATCAATAGACTGTTCATAAGAAGAGACAGCCACAGTTCCCGTCACTGTATTCCCCATCAGGACGTAAATACCATGCTGGCGTTTACCCTTCATCACCGTAATGGCACCCTTCGAGACTTTTGAGTTGTCCATCACCACCAGTAAATTTGTATCCATGATTATCAAGAGTAGCTAAAGATATCAGATTTTTCCGTAAGTTTCGGAACATACCAAGCTTCGATTATTCTAATAGTCCCATCATACATTTTGATCTGCACTGAACCGCTGCCCAAAACTGGAATTGCCTTATCATCACCTAACCTCACAGAACTGTTCCACTTTTTAAATGAAGCGAAACCAGTCCTTATTAAAAGTCATGTGATAAGAGGCGCCACTGTCCATGATCCATGTATCTGTAAGACTGGAAGGTTGCAACAGTCAAGACATCACTGCCTTCGTAATTCCACCTTCATCAGAACTCTCACGCACTACACTCGCAATTGCTTTACCATCTGATTCCTTACTTTCTTTACCAGTTTTTCGCTAAGGACAATCTCTTCTAAAGTGCCCCGGCTTTTTACAGTGATAACATCCGGTCCCATCGATTTAGATTTTGAGCGTGACTTGCCCTTCTTTCCGCCATCCCTCTCCTTATTCCTGCCTCTACTGATAACCAGACCTGATTCTGATCCACCTTCATATGATTCAAAGACCTTCTTCTTCAATTCTTTCGATTGTAATGCATCTTTTACATCACTGACAAAGATAGTCTCCCTTCCATACAACATAGTATTAACGAAGTTTTCATATGAACTAGGCAAAGAACACAGAAGAATTAAAGCTTGATCTTCATCGTCAATTTTAGCATCAACACCTTGTAAATCCAAAACAATTCGGTTAAAATTATCGATGTGCTCATTAACTGATGCACTTTATGTCATCCTCAAAGTATATAAACGCTGCTTCAAATAAAAACGATTTGTCAAGGATTTATTTTGATATTTATCTTCAAGCGTTTTCCATAACGAAGCCGCTGTTTTGTTTCCAAGCACCTCCCTCAAAACTTCATCAGCCAGACTCAAAAGAATCGTACTGTGGGCTTGGGACAGAATATCAGCCTTCGGTGCCGCATCCATCGATGCTGGTAATTTCTCTTCTCCATCTGACGCTACTGCACATCCTTGCTGTACCAGAAGAGTCTGCATCTTCACATTCCACAACGTGAAATCATTCAAACCATTGAACTTCTCAATTTTGAATTTGTGAAAAGACATCTTCAACAGCACTGCCTCAGATATAACAAAACCTTGCTCTGATATCACTTGTTATCGATTGCAGCTAAGATCAACGACGAAATTAAAACAAGAAAAACACAAACATCAGGATTTTACGTGGTTCGGCCAAGATAGCCTACATCCACGGGCAGAGAGTATTCTATTAATCAAGAGCCGTCGCCCCAATTGCCTTGTCCCCCCAATGACCCTTACAAGCCCACAAGTAACCCTAGGTCTAGAAAATTCCCATCTAGGTCCCTAAACTTTGGGTAAGGTCATAATTCAGGTCGGCTAATAATAATTCAAGTCATTTAACAGAAACCTTGTTGCAAGATTTTGCCAGAGGAATATGATGGACGAAGAAGGAAACCATAACGAGATGAATCCTGGATCTGCAAACCTTTTAAGAGATCTTCTGCATCCGCAGCAATTTCTGTTGCCAGACATTGAAGCATCTCAAGGTGAACTCCCCACGGGATACGAGTGGTGTACGTGCGACTTGAATGATGATCGCACCTGCTATGAGATCTGCAGACTTCTTGCTAACAGGATTCTTCTTCCTTATGAACTTTACGGCCAAAGCAAGGAGTATCTCCAGTGGTGCTTGTGTCCGCCAGGTTATTTCGCCGACTGGCATGTCGGCGTGTGCGAAGTGCAGTCCAGGAGAATCGCAGCATTTGTTTCTGCAGTGCCTGCTAGAATCAGAGTCCACGGCAATATCATAATGGTGGCTGACTTGCGTTATCTGTGTGTTGATGTCCCAGAACGAGAAATGATACCACAGATCCTCCTTTCCTGTGAAATTTCGAGACGGATTAATTTGATGGGCATCACGGGGCAGATTTGTCAGGGGGAATGGTTCCTACCGGCGGCTCAAACAGCGGTTTCCAGTTTGTGGATAAGGCACTTGGATCTAAGTAGAATCAAAGATCTCCATTATAAGACGCCCAGACCCGGGATGACGATTGAACGGGTAAGGAGGTTATGCAGACTTCAAGATTTTATTGGGACTCCAGGTATCCGGTTAATGCAGCCATCAGATGTTTTGAGTGTATATACTCTGCTTGGAGACTACCTAGGCCAGTTTGCCGTCGCACCTGTATTCACAGAGGAGGATGTAAGTCACTGGTTGGTTCCTAGAGTGGGTGTGTTGGACAGTTTTGTTATTGAGAAAATGTCCGGTGGCCGTCGGGTGATAACTGAGTTCTTCAGCTATACTCAACTCGTACAAACATCGAGGGAAGTATTTGTTAAGAAGGTAGCTCAGTTGTTCTACTATGTCCATGATCCGACCACCACTTTGCCAAGGCTGATGAGGGACGCGCTACTGACGGCGAAATACCGCCACTGCCATATCTTCATGGCCAATGAATTCATGGCTAACTGGATGTTCCTCGAAGAATTGAAATTCCAACAGGGCCACGGCCAAGTTAAATACAGTTTGAGAGTTTGTGGCATAGATGGTGAACTCCAGACTTCCAAAGTTGGGATTTCACTTCCCCTGTAACATCCCGGGGTCACGAGCGCAATGTCGGTAGACAAAGACCTCGGATTTATGTTGATATTCAGCTCTTCTGAACTACTGAATAAAAAATTGACTGAATTTCAGCCTGCACCTCCACAACCTTGGGTTCAGTTCTGTCACCGTGACCTTCCACGAACACAATATGAACTGTGGAAAACTAATAGGTCAAGCTAATAACTAGGGTGCAATTGCAACTATATCGACAGACACTTTGCCCTCTTTGGATTTTCCATTCTCTCAGAAGCTAGCGGATTCACTCCACTGTATCAGACTTTCCAGTGGCACCTTCCGGATTCTTTCCTCAATCCTCTAAAATCTTTGTCGGGTTCGTATTTGTACACAGGACACATCACTGCATACGTTGCCACAGTTCCCTTCAGATTCGAGGTTCTCTATGAAATTTCAGGAACGGTATGTTCCTTTTCCTGGCTGTGCATAACAACTACAGGAAACAAATATCGATAAATGTACTCAACGACGAGGCAATAAGGAGGGCAAGCCTAGAGAACTTTCAACAGATCATTTTGCAGAAGACAACCCTTGAAGTGGGTCCAATGGTGTATTTGTTATCTTTGTATCTGAAAATGCTTGTCTCTTTGCCCCGTCTTCGGCCGTTTCTATCGTTATCATGCCCAACACAACAGAATCCTTCAACCTATCAGATTTGTCTGAAATTCCATGTCTCGAGAAGATGAGAGCATTTTCATCTCCAGGCCTTCACTAGTCAACTCAGGGAATTCCCTCGGGATATTCAGCGTCGTGCCTGAATTCAACAAGGTGGATGCAAAGCATGGTTTCTTTCTATCCCGCATGGCCTGCATATTCACGTCACCGTCGAACCTAGTGGAAGTATAGTTCCTCTCTCTGTAGCTTCCTTGTTATAGACCAATTTGCAGTTCTCACTTTCCTGAGATGGGCATACTTGTTCGACAACTTCTCTGTCGGTGTACCTGGGGGAGGAACTGATGAAACATGTCCTCATCTCCGTGGAAGTGAAACTCTGCAAGGCATTTTTTGCATGTGATGCCATGAACAACGGGAATTTCACGAGGGAATTGAATTTCCTCCCACACAGATAAAACATTTAGTACAATTTGGGTCCGGATGTCCTCTGTGCACTAAACAAGGAAGACATGGAACTCATGTCCTTGTAGTTAGTTTGATTCAGCATCACCCAATAAGCTATGCTTCTCGAGAATTCTGTGTTAGTGGCAGCAAGTCGTGTGCTCTTAGCTCTGGCCTTGTGGTACAGATCTTTTTTTTTCGTTTTGCAGTGAGCAGCCACCTGCGGTGACATTTTGTTTCAGAAACGTTTTGTCTGTCAAAAACATGAACTGTATCACGTCGATGTGTCCTAATACAGAAAACCCAAGTTAATCAATTCCAGCTCGATTCGAGACATGGACAGAGTACTTGTTGGCCCACGTGCTGGTATCAAGTTCGAACCATGTGATCAACCTGAAGGGTCCGAGTGGTGCACATGTGACTTACCATACAAAGATTTCCTCCTTTCCATCAGAAGTCTTCACTGGGTGATGTATACAACAAGAGCAACGGTGTTGTCTTATCGGTGGGATAACTCGTATGGTCATGCCTTACTCCCGCCCATCTCCCCTGCTTACACAGTCATTCCCCGCCAATCTTTTGGAACGACGAGACACCCTGGAAGATACATGAGAAGCATCATGGCATTCGACCTGACATTCCTAACAGAGCCCAGTCAGTTGACCGACTTTCAAGAGTGGAATGGATCTGTCATGCTGGTTGTGCAATGCCAGTTACCGGAACAAGATACCGAAAAACGTACTACATGCCGAGGGGTCCAGAAGGGATTGCCACGATAGCTTCCCGCTGATCATTAAGTGGTAAGTGGTGTGGGACCTTTCGAGCGGCTCCTATGGAGTTCTTCATGTTGGGGAAACCTTGAGTCCGACGAGTCCTGACCAGCTTTGACTTCTCAACAATTGTGGCCCGATACTGTGCAGGATGGAGTATGTCTGATTTTCCTGAGAGTTGTTCAGGTTTCCAGAAGAGGAACTTGAATCGTGTCCAGGTACTCGCCTCAGGTAATACTTCAAAAGGTTCTACTTAGCTCGTCTTCGGTGAGGATTATGTGACACGTTGGTTTCTCTCTAACCAGTGGCAACTGCAAAGTTACACCATCGTCAGGAAGCATAACTAGTCTCTGTAGCCTCCTCCAGGATCAATTCCCGAAACTCGCCTATCTAAAACATGGGTACTCTTTCTACAACTTCTCCATTAGGGTACCAATGCCAGAGCTGATGAAACACGCCCTCCTTTTGGCAAAAAGGAATAGCTGAGACCTTTCTCGCGCTCAATGTCATGGGCAACTGGAGTTTCTTAAGGAACTGTGTTTCTCCTAGGTGCACATAGAACAGTACAAGTTCTTGGGTTTGGATGTCCCTTGGCACCTAGACGAAGGACAATTTGGGACTCTTGCTCGTCTAATGAGTTTTTCTACATGGTTTTGATCGTGCACAATAAACTATGCTTCTCGAGAACTATGTATCAATGGCAGTGACTTCCACTCTTATCTCTGTCATAGATTAGATCGTCCTCCTTTCACAGATCCTCAGCAATAAAACCATCTCTAATTCTTGTTGTATTCATGAAACTAATTCTCATTTAGAAAATTCTACCACAATACACAACTAGTAATGAAACAGAGGTGTCTGATCTGCTGTAAGACTTGATCTCTGCATTGGGCATCTAATTAAACCCTCGAAGCATATTTTCACAAGCCCGAAGAGCATATCACAGCACGTTAATAAGAATATATGTACAGTGGGTTACCTCGCGATAGAAGCAGCAGGAGGTTCTAGATACCGTGCACCCAATATTATTTTCCAAAACAAGGGTGAAAGTTCATACCATTTAAATAGTAAGATATGTTCTTATCATGGTGGCACCAGTTGGATCAGAAAGTAGATGTCTGATGAGGGACATTCTCAAGTCATTCGGTGCTATAACAAACATGTGGAGTGCAAAGAGCATGAGGTCCCCAGAAGAAAGAGTTGAGCCCAGAAATCCCTGCCACATCCTATGCATACAAAGAAAAGCAGCTTAGCTATCCGGCTGCTCCTCAAATCAAGTAGTTCTCCAAGAAGAGAGATGAGATAATGGTTATGGCACAATTACCATCTAGGCAGGCGAAAGAAAGTGTGGAAAAATGTCCTGATTCCCTCGATGTCAAGCTGAACAATAAGTGCCAGTCCGAACAGGAAAAATGCCCTTTGACGTTTTCGTTCTTGGGGCCATAAGGTACTCCAAGCTGAATTAAGGGAAAAGAAGAGCATATAAACACCAATTAATCCTAAATGAGTGGCACAAGATAGTCTTATTCATAAAATAGTCGTCGAAGCACAACCTCGCTGGCTAAACTATACTTCCAGAGTTGTCATTTCATCGATATTCCGCACACATAAAATTTGCAAGCTCCAAACTAATTTACAGAAGTATCATCCAAATGACTAAAATCATGATAACCCCTGGGTCCAAGGAGTATGGAATCAGTAAAGCTCCAGAAAGTTTTAGACGCAAACCAATTTGGAAACAAACGCTCTTGCAGCTGAGCTTTTGAAAGGAAAAAGTTCGCAAAAAGGGACTGACGTGCAAAGGTAAAGGGACAGAAAGGGCGAGCAGACCTTGCATTGAAATGTTGCTAGGGTTTCCCTCGCCAGACAGAGCAACCTTCAAATGACTTGGCTTTAAAATGCCTGCGATTGCCGATGCATATTTTGGTGCTTCAGATAGAGACCTTACCACCGAGTAGCCTGCTCGAACAAACGGGATGATTCTTTAATAATTAAGAAACAAGTTTTTCTGAATTCATTTTCCAGCACAAGATATGAAAAGCACGATTCTTTTTTAACCTGTAGCTGGATGTACCATACTGGCAGCAGCACCAAATGCGAGATTCTTTTGCTCTGTATTGGGTAAGGATCCACCAACTGGAATATAGGACCATTCCTGAAGACGTGTGTCACGACGATAACTTCTAACATCAGGAGCATTTTAGGTGAAGAAAAAGTTCTATCTGTAGCCACAATAACAATGACTTTATTACACGGTCATGATAGTTAGAAAGTTGACCTCTTCATGAACTTTTGTAATTCGGATATCCATTGTCTTCAATCTCAACATCAACTTCTCTTTCAATAAATTGAAGGGCATGGCATCTTTGGAAGCCAAGCAAGTTTCCTGGAAAGAATTTGTACAGGATCAGCTCAGATAATGAAGAACTGCAGTTGCACCACCAATGCTGCAAGCTGAACAGAAGAAACCTCAAAGAAAACCCTAGTTGGCGACATGGGCATAGCGTATAAAAAGGTTGGGCAATCGCCTTCTGCAAGTGGAACTTCTTGTCTGATGTGATCTCTGTAGTCCATGAATACCATCAGGCTAGGATCATAAGGATTGTTTTCCACCTAAAGATAAAGCAATTATAGAGATAAAAAAGATCAGAACTGTTCTCCACAGGGACAAAGAGAAGACCGTATCAAGCAATTGCAATCAAAACTTGTATCTTCATCAACTAAAATGTAGTAACATTGCAGCCTGCATCGATGTAGTTATTTGAACTTCACAGAAGTAGCATTGTCATAAAATGTCTCAAAGTTCTCTTGGATTGGATCGTGCAAGTTTCCTCTCTACGCTGGTGGATGTTAAAGACATATAGTACCTCAACCTCCACTCCATAAGCCGTCTGAACAGAGACCCTTGGTCCACCCACCTCATAACGCAACAACTTGCCAGATGCAGCTCCTGATGCAACCGTGGCAAGTCTATAATACAACATTAGAATATTCAGATAATGAACGATTAACAGTCATACAAATCAATTATTTCCAACATCCTAATCTTACCGGCAGGGAATGATCATGTCATTATCGCAGGTAACAAGACTATGTCCATCAGTTGCTTCGACAATGTTTTCAACTTTGGAGCTGAGATATGTTACACCTGACTCGACACACCTAAGCAACATTAATATCGATTACAACTTCACAGCAACTGTATGAGATACATTACAATAAAATAATTGACTTGGTGAATGGTAAACTAACCGTTCCAGCAACTCTTCATGCAGTAAATGCCTACTAACTCGTCCGTAAGCTCGACCGATCAGAATAGGGTCGTCATCATCTAGATATACTATTGTATCTCGCCAAACGTGTTCAATACATTTGGAAAGTCCAAGATCTAGCATAAAATAAAAGGTTCATTTGCAGATGATCAGTGACAAAATAATTTATGTAGCCTCGGATCCATAGCTCACCAGAAGTGAATGGCAGCATGCATCAATAAAAGGCGACGTTGAATCCACAAATTAAACAGATACAGAGACCAACCGTCGAGGATAAAACAGAGGCTACATTATGTTTCAGAGTAAAATCACATCGCACATGGAAAAAGTACAAGTTGCAGCCTTCTTTACCTTAATTCTTCCATTTTCAAAGATAAAACTGAGTGGAAAATTGGAAGAAACAGAAGTAATTTCATAGATACTAAGTAAGTATTAGCCATTGAGACTATACCTTTAAATTCATCCTCCCAGACGCCATAATTATTTGTGAAAGGCAGATCAGGGCCAACAAGTCCAACCTTCAACCCCAATTTCGCCGACTCAGCAGCCAAAGCTAGGCCAGCTGGACCGCACCCTATAACCACCAAGTCCAGCGGCTTGTCTCCATTTACAATCGGCGGAAGCTGCAGTACTTAGCAACGGATGAGAAAACATGTTCAAGAGAAAAAAAAAACTGAGAACGAAACAGAACATGCCTAAAGCCGACCAAGACCTTATCAGCGATTCTGGACTGCCTCTCCATGATCTTATTCTGCTGCATTTGCACGAAGTATAGCTCCGAGCCGCCAGCCTTCACGTAATCCTCCTCATCCGCGAATCCTTCCTTAAGAGCCACGCAACTCTCTCCTCCCTTCGCCGTAACCTCACAAACCACTCCTCCTCTCCGTCTACGCCCACGGAACAAAACCCCACCACCGCTTACACCTCTCCAAGCCGCCGCCGCAGCCCCATTCCTCCACCACCTCCGCCGCTCCTCCGGAAAATCCGATTTCGCAGTTATGCTGATGAATCCGGTCCGAACCACGAACTCCATAGTAACTCCCGGCCCAAACTTTTTGCCTTGGCGAAATCCTCTGATCACGCCATCGGCATGCGGAGCGGAATGTAGGGCCGTTTTCAGCCTCCGGGGGAAGAATTGGCTTTGTTGTGAGGTGGGAAACTTACGACGGTTTTGGGGAGAGAGAAAGGATAGGGCGGGGGGGCGAAGGACTCCCAACGGTTCGAGCAGCTTTCCACGTGGAGGATCTTGATTGGCTCTGGTGTTAGGAAAAAAATGCTTTGTGGATAACATTGCTGAAAACGGCTGCGTTTCGAAGCCTGCCGAAGTTTTTTTTTTTTGTTCTTTTTTTCATTCCGCGTACTTAATGTTATAATACATGAAATTAAATTGGGGTAAAATAACTTAACTATGAAAATTGTCGGTCATAGGAAAAAATGTTAGAGTTTTATGAAGATTCAAAATTACAAGGTTATGGCTTCAAAGTCGAATTTGGAAAACACAAACCCTGTGCAAAAAAGTATTTCACGTTTTTCTAACACGATATTATTCTGAAAGCACGAAATCCCCTTTAGGCTTCAAGGAATAATTCGTATTTAAGGGCAAATGGAAACATTGGCGGCTGTTTGTCATAAAATATTTTAAATTGATAATACAAACGACGGATTTTTTAATCTTTCCCATGCTAAATTAGTTATAAAATCTCTGTTTCATGTCTAAATTCATCTACTGGTTAAGGCAAACCACTATGATAAATTTAAAAATTTAAGTACCACGAAGTGTTAAATAATACCGTACGATTCGACGTCATACATCCAGGAGGACGTACGTAAGCATTCACCCGCGTGGATGGAGTCAGACGTCTGCTTGACCGCGGTGTGAACGGTCTGACCGGAGCTGTGTGGAGGGTGAATTCCTTTCCCGGGAGAGTAATTTTTCATCTAGAGAAACAGTTGACTGGGTGTTTTTTCGTAGGAAAACAAGTAGTCCAATTTGATTTCAATTTTATTTTTTGGCTTTAAATTATTTTATTATATAATTTTGTGATTAATTTTTATTTTTATATTAATCGTGTTCAAGGATTTCGTTTTGCAAAGCGAAATAAGACTTTAATAAAATCTGATATGTATCAGTAGACATCTAAGTTCTGATTCTCGTATTCCTCTACCATATCTCGTAGTTGCAGTCCACAAAACTAACTCATCATCCAATCTCATCGATTTTACGCATTCTTAACGACATTATTAATTTAATATAAATCCTAAGTACTAAGTTCTAACATTATTTTTTTTACGGGATAAATGACATGTCTATTATGGCCGACTTTCGCATGATGAAATTCAATATTTATCAAAATTAATATAAAAATTAAAATTATTACATGATTTCATAATAAATTTAGTTACGACTAAAATAAAAGGTTGGCACAAAATATATTATATTTTGCCTTTTTTAAAATAAATTTTGTTGGAAAATAAACTAAATGCGAAAGAAAAACATTCACTACGATGTCACTAAAGTAAAATAAAGAAATGGATGGAATGTGTGAACCCCGATGACTCCTTTGGTTGGACAAAACTGGGGGTGTTATGATATTATTAAAGTAAAGGAAAATTATGAACAAAAGGGAGGTTGGTGAGGATTACTTGTAGTCCAATCGCATTTGCTTTCACACGGTATGGCGACATCAAGCAACGACCAATCAACAACGATTTTTTTTTTTTCCGGGGGGGGGGGGGGCTACATGCATGAAGTAATGAGTAATTACAGGGGTAGACCCTTCTAAGAAGCTGTCAAAATATTCATCCATGCACAATTGTTTGTTTTATTTGTTTAGTTTATACCTTCCAGTGGATGGTAGTAATATTCAAAGAAACAGAGTTCATGGTCAAGATGAATTATAAAAATATGTTTCTACCGGCTACCTCGTTCGCGTTCACATTGTTTCCTTCACTTTTTCAGTTTAGGACCCTTTTTATGGCTAACCCTCCACTTCATCGTGTAGACTATTTCGACCACCCTCTTCCCATTTAGATTTGTAAGTGCTCTTTCTTAATTGCCGAGGTTTTGTTAAGCCAATATCATCATCGCATTTGGGTGTGTAATTAGAATTTATTTAAAAAAAAAAAACTAAATGGTAGAGGAAGGCCTAGAAAGGGAAAAGCCAAGCACACGTGGCAGTTCGCTTGAAGACAACAGATAGGAAGTCAAAGGAGAGGGGGGGAGAGAAGGGAAACTGAAAAGAGAGGGGAAGGGAGGCAAAGTCCAACTCCAAAGCAAACATCAGGCTCTAAAGAAAAGTCAGAAGTCAATTTTTCAAAAACCCCCGGAACCAAACCATAATCTCAACTGCATTCACACTCACAATCCCCAGAAAAAAAAAGGGGGCCCGACACGGTTCAATTCAACCCCCCTCCCTTTACAAAAATCGTGGTATAAAATGAAATCCCAATTCACCGCACCATCTCAATCCCATCAATCCATGGAATTCCCCCATTCCCCATCTCCCGACAACCTCGTACAAACCCACTCAATGCCATTCCCTCCTCTAAAGCGTCGAAGACTCGGTTACGAAGTGGGAGGGGGAGGAGGAGGAGGAGGAGGAGGAGGAGGAATGGGTGGATCTGCCGAGAAGAAACAGGACGGGCGAATTTGCTTCGGTCAAGACGAGCTTATATACATGGGTGAGGGCGAGGGATCGGAATTTCTCGAGAAGGGAGGATGTGGGGGCGTGGCACGAGGACGTAAGAGGGAGCATGGGCAGAGGAGGCCGCCGCCGCTGCAACCGCAGAGGAGACTGTGGGTCAAGGACAGGTCGAGGGATTGGTGGGAGAGATGTGACTCCCCTGAGTTCCCTGCAAATGAGTTCCGGGATGTGTTCCGCATGAGCAAGCCGACGTTCAACTTCATATGCGATGTGCTGGATCCAGTCATCATGAAGAAGAACACGGCTCTGCGAGAGGCAATCCCCACACGCCACCGCGTGGCTGTCTGCATCTGGCGGCTGGCCACAGGTGAGCCCCTCAGGTCGGTTGCGGACCGGTTCGGCCTCGGAATCTCCACGTGTCATAAGCTCATCATGGAGGTCTGCTCAGCAATGAAGACTGTGCTAATGCCGAGGTATCTCCGGTGGCCTGACCACATTAGTGCATTTGAGATAAAATCCGGGTTTGAGAGGATTTCTGGGATCCGGGGTGTGATCGGGGCGATGCGAACAATGCACGTGCCAATTGCCGCACCGAAGGCCAACGCCGCGTCATACTTGAACAGTTTGCAGACGGAGAGGAACCAGAAGAGCACGTACACGGTGGCTATACAGGGGGTGGTCGACTGCTACGGGGTGTTTTTGGACGCGAGCATCGGGTGGCCCGGGTCAATGAATGACGGGAGGGTTTTCGAGCGGTCAGAAATCGGGAAAAGGGTCCGGAAGGGGGAGACAAAGGATTCGTGGATTGTGGGGGGACAAGGCCATCCTTTGACCGATGGGGTCCTCGTGCCATATGTAGACAAGAATGTCACGTGGACGCAGCACTTGTTCAACGAGAGGACTGTCGAGGTCGAGAAGGTAGCCGAGGGAGCGTTCCAGAGGTTAAAGTCAAGATGGGGTTGCCTGAGGAAGCGGACGGAGGTGAGGGTCCAGGACGTGGCAGTGGTACTCGGTGCTTGCTGTGTCCTGCACAATGTCTGCGAGCTGAGAGGCGAAAAGGTGGAAGAAGAGTGGATGGTCGAGGTCAGCGAAAACGAGGCCCCGAACATCATGGGGTGGTTTGGGTATACAAGGGGCGGCTCAGCCAGCGCGGTCAGGGCCCGTGATCGGATCGCTCACGATCTGTTGCATCACGGACCATGAGAGGTGCCGCACACGCCCAGGTTTGGCTTCCCTGCTTTTACATGCCTCACGCCTCGCTCTTCTTCATACCCCATGGAGGAGACGGACGTTACGTTAGACGAAGAAAAATGATTTTTGTAAATTATTATTAGTATTAGAAAAAAGACATACAATTTTTTACTTGCCCAATAATAAAAAGAAAATAACGGGCGATCCATTTTTTTCTCTGAGTAAATTACATTCGGGAATTACGAGCCCAGCCCCAACGGCCAACAACCAGGTTTTGGTTCAGTTAAGCGTTTGCTTCTCCTTCCTTAATTTTCTCGTCCGTGCGGGAAACAGAAAAAACACCCGAAAGGACAATAACGAATAAATATAGAAGAAAATCGACCGTCAAATCGACAAGGAAGGAGAATTAATGGAAAACGGGAATCATCCTGGAGGGGGGAGGGGGAAGGAGGCAGGCCGCCAGTCGGAGGAGGTGATCCCGACGCGGCGGCGATGACGGACGAGGACGACGAGCCGCAAGATGAAGAGTGAGAGGGCGGCGAGGCCGGGTCGACGCTGACCCTCGAGAGGGGTGCCGCGGTGAAGGAGTTCATTGAGAACCATTACAAGGAAGCATATCCAGGAGCGCAAACAGAGGTAAGATGGGAACAGGAATTGACCGTGTTAGGAGTTGTCGCTGCCTTGATTAGGTTGGAGGCTTTAGTTGGTTTTTCATGATTTGTGTGTTGGCGGAGGAAAGGGAGCTTTCCGGTTTCTGGTTTGGGAATCGTGTAGGGAACGTAAATGGACGGATTGCTCTTCTATTGTATGTTTGCGAGTCTCGATGATGGATGGAAATCCGGTTTTTTTCTTATCATTGCATGCTGTAACTTTGTTGTTAGCGCCCGCTTTCCTGTAAAGGTCAGTAGTTTGTCTTTGGCGAGAGGTTTGATGATACATAATCGAGGAAGTTTGGCTAGCGCGGCGTCGCCAGCAGGATCGAGTTGCTTCGGATGAAGATGATTTAGTGCCAGGTGCAGGTGATTTTGCTGGGAGTGTACAGGGATATCTGTTTATAGCATGTGGTGTCTCCATGAATGGAGATAGTGTTATATTAATTCTTTTGTTCCAGAATGGATATGTGCATGATGGCCGGCAGTGATCGGAGGTGCTTTGGTAGCTGAGCATTACTCATAATAGCTGTAATTAATTAATCAGGAAGTATGCTTAGTTTCTTTTTAAAGCCACCTTCTCTTTGTTGTGTATCGAGAATTCTTCAAGCTGATGAAACTTGCCTATGAAAGCTCCTTATTTCAATTCAACTACTACCAAAAGATTTCGATAATTTGATTTGGATATGCTTGAATAGCAAGGTCAAGGACTTGGTTTGATCTCATGCGATGGTGAAGGATAGGGTTTGTTTGTGATGCTTTCGAATTGAAAAATAAAAAAGGTTTCCCTCCTTTTTTTTTCAATCATATCCCTCGAGGATGCTGTCTGCAAAACTAGTGACCAGTTAGTTGTCTTAGCCCAGAGATGTGGTGTTATTCTGATAATAGCCTAATTTACTTGCCTGCGAATGGTGCTAGAGAGGAAGTTAGCATCTTCAGATGTACCTGAAGAAGAACAAATGAATTTACTCAAGGATTTGGAGAGGAAGTAGACATAATACATGCTGCTGAAGAGACATAAGATATGTGTTGATGATTTTGAGTTATTAACCATCTTCGGCAGAGGAGCATTGGAAGAAGTCAGACTTTGCAGAGAGTAGAAATCAGGAAATATCTATGCCATGAAAAAGTTGAAGAAGTCCGAAATGCTTAGCCGTGGACAGGTGAGAGCAAAGGAATTTCTTATTCTGTTTTGTCTTCCTCCTGAGACTAGGCTTCATAAGGCAAGGATATGCTCTTTTATGGGATCGTATTCAAAAGGAGCTGGACTAGTGTCCTGTCTGTTGGTTTCCTCCTTTTACTTGTTCATGGTTCGGTTGGTGTGAATTCATACTTGTATTACCTGTCCGGCATTAATTACTTCATTTAATCATTTTTGAAGGTCAACTTTCTTCTTCAACAGCATTTGTCAAATTAATCGTTTTCCCTCTCTTTTGTAACATAGGTTGAACACATTAGAGCTGAAAGAAATTTGCTTGCAGAAGTTGCCAGCCACTATATTGTCAAACTATACTATTCCTTTTAAGACCCTGAGTACCTGTACTTAATAATGGAATACCTTCCTGGAGGAGACATGATGACTTTGCTTACGAGAGAGGAGACTTTGACTGAGGCAGTTGCTCGATTTTATTTCGCTCAAAGTGTTCTTGCCATAGAGTCCATCCATAAGCATAATTACATTCTCAGGTGTGGCTGCTTCTGAGTGAAACCCTTTTACAGGTAGTATGGTATTTTTTTTAATATTGTTTTGCTGTCTGTGTACTCTTTTCTATCGAATCTTTGCAGGGATATTAAACCCGATAATCTTTTATTGGATATAAATGGTCACATGAAGCTCTCTGATTTTGTTCTGTTCAAGCCTCTCGATTGCTTGAATTTATCCTCCATAGATGAAAATGAAACTATGGAAGATGGAAATGTTAGTGACTTGATTGATATTGATGGACGCTTCCCAGACACAAGTAATGGTGCTCGCTGGAAGAGCCCCCTTGAACAACTTCAGCACTGGCAGATTAACAGAAGAAAATTGGTATTTTCGAGAACTTTCTTTTTCTCTTCATCCCTTTACTGGTAGTCCATCAAATATTTCTTTGTACTGATATGATTATGAACAAAATTTTCATTTCGAGTTAAATTGACAGCATAATGTCATTTTGCTCATCTTGATAAATTTACCAGCTTTTTTCTGTTAGGTGTGATTGCCCAGATTGCTTCATTGTTTTGCGGTGCGGTCAAAAGAACATTTTATGAGACTTATTTTCTGGGGACGAAATTGATTCGTCTAGTTTGCAGGCATTTCCACGGTTGGCACACCAGATTACATTGCCCCAGAAGTATTGCTGAAGAAGGGATATGGCGTGGAGTGCGACTGGTTAGACACCATTTCTATATGGATCAGTATCTGTCTCTTGATGTCAATGACATGTGGTTATATAATATCCTGGTTAGATTGCCCATGGGGTGCAATAACAACCGAAAAGTATCATATTTTAAAGAGAGAGAACTAAATGTCATTTTTACTGATGTCAGTCCGTACAATTGCTCATTACAATATGTCCGTTTGTGTATCCATGTAGTCTATTTATTCTTCTTTAACGGGCTCTATAATCCAGGTGTACTCATTTAGGGTTTTATTCGTAAATCTACAACTAATGTGGGGAGTTATCTCATTTCCATGATTCTCAACTTTGGGGTGGCTCTCCTCTTTTGTACCACCATGTGCTTTATTGATTGTACAGATAGTTACTACTGCTGAAAGTGTGAGAATGTTGTTCATGGAATCTTTTCCTTCCATGTTATGACATGCGAAGATAGTGAAGGAAGTAGTTAAATTCAGGTGGTCACTTGGTGCAACTATGTATGAGATGCTTCTGGGTTAGCCGCCCTCCCCCCCCTTCTTTGCAGATGATCCAATTATGAGCTGCAGAAAGGTGACTTTTCTTTCCTTCTCTTTGGCTTTCATCTAAGCTTCACAGCAGTTATCCTCCAATTAACTATGCTCGAGTAGACTTATCCAAAAAATACTTGATTGGTTCTTTATAGATAGTCCATTGGAAAAAGCACTTGAAATTTCCAGAAAATTCCAGGCTGTCACCTGAAGCAAAGGATCTGATCTTCAGACTGCTTTGTGATGTAAAACGCAGGCTGGGTACTGGAGGAGCTGCCCAGATTGAAGTATGTTTTTTTCATTTATGCAGTAGTTCATTATATTGTTTTAGATGACGTCCCTCCAACCAAGTGAACATGGAAAGAAGCGCTGTGTGTAGCATTATGTTGATACTTATCATAAGACATCTTCCTTAGACGCAATTTAATCTTTCAGGCTCACCCAGGTTCAGAGATGTGGACTGGAATGAACTTTATGAAATGGAGGCTGCTTTTAAGCCAGAAGCGAATGGGGAACCAGACACTCAAAATTGCATGAAATTTGACGAGGTAAGTTGCTGTTGCTGCCTCCAGCCTCTAAGCAATTGTTTACCAATTCTTATTTTTTTGAATAACAGGTTGAGCCTCCAATACCTTCACGGACTGGATCTGGACCATCAAGGAAGGTATTAATATGGAAATTTTCTGTTCTTCTGATAGACTTCCGAAATGGTTTATGTCTTGAAGTCGATCCCGCGTTAATATAGACAGAGTTTTACCCGTTCCCTTATTTGAAGTTTAAGATGGCATGTAGGTTATGTTCTAAAATCTGATAGCTTAGTTTAGTACATGGCCATGCAAGCAACAAGATCCCACTGAAAAACTTTTTTGTTTTTTTATTCTTATTTTACGCCCCAAAAAAACAGTGGCTACAACCACCGCGTTAACAAAGTCGACGATGCACATTCCTGAGGCTTCCAGATTTATAGTCATTTTTTTTGCAATTTAGTGTTATGTGCAGTATAAAAATCTTCTACAGTAGTTAATAATAATTCTAGTTGTCATTTCATTGTGATTTGTTTTTCTGATGCCTCTGCTTTTATAACCTTCTCTTCCAAGTGATGGCTTTCCACAAGACTTATCCTCGTAAACTGCAGATGTTGTTAACGCCGAAGGACCTCAATTTTGTTGGATACACCTACAAGAACTTTGAAGCCGTCAAGGGTTCAAACAATTTACTGGGTATGATGGAAAGCTCCGACTTGCCATTAATCACTGTTGAATGTCTCTTTTCTTTCCACTTCATTTGTTCCTATGTTGGTAAATGGTCTCCCCTGTCAGTAAATTTACAAAAGTTGATAGTTTGTTGATGTCTGGCAAAGGCAGCAAAAGGGGGCATCCAAGAGAGACAATCATCCGGCGATTCCTTCCACAGTAATAATCTCGTCCTTTTGATCTTTGCCTATGAATATGAAGTGGGTGTACATATGCCAGCGTTTTCACCTGCTTGGTTCTAAATTCATATGCTTTGGCCAAATTCAGCTGCTCTACCCGCAACTGTTCCTCCGATAGCTATGAAACCCCCATGCTCGCCGTGTGACCAACCCCTCTCAGCCTTTATTTGCCGAGCTTTGTACAAAAATAACTTTGATTTTAAAAATTTTGCGAAATATAGTCCGAGTTTCGTAAAATACAGTTTTACCGTCGAAAGTGCGTGTTTTGAAAAAGCGTCCCTTAAAATACAAAGAGAACGAGTTTTTATATAAATGGGTAGGGACGGATTTTTAAAATTAGTCTTCGTGCTTTAATTTTTTTCTTTTAGAAAAGGGAAAGAACGGAAGGAGAAGAGGGTGAGGGGAGAGGGAGGGGAATGGAAAAGGAAAGAGGGGGAGGGGGAAGGAAAAGCGTAAGAAGAATTGGGAATAAAGAGAAGGAGAGAGGGGAGGGTAGAGGGACGGTAATGGAAATGGAAGGAGGGGAAGGGGGGAGGGGGGAGAGGGGATAGAAAGCGTAAGAAGAATAGGGAGAAGGCCTTTATGCACTCTTCCATTTCGGTTAGTGTTGAGGGGTGATTTTTAAAAATCTGTCTTACTCCTGCCTATTTATATGGAACGTGGATAAAACGCGTCTTTTTGGTAAAATTATATTTTATAAAATTTGGATTGTATTTTATAATTTTTTTTTTAAATTAATCGTATTTACGTGCAAAATTCTTTATTTGTCTATCTCCCGAACACAAAGAAGCCCGGCGAAACCTGCTAATTTTTTAAAGTCAGGTTTTCCCCTCGGAAGCAGATTTACATCGCTAGTTAATGGCCTCAAAAAAGGATTGCAACATCTGGGTTTGTATACAGCAAGAGCACGTCACGTGTGGGGATCAACGAACGCTTGCTTTGGTTGGGGTTATAGTTTTGCATTCGGGCGAGCATGAGGGTTGAGTACAGAGCAGGCTGGCCCCGTGACATCATGTCCTTTGGATCCTGTTTTCTAAATCTTCGATGTACCCAGCCAGAAGCACCCAGGTGGGCAGGGCCTAAAGTTCCCACTGCCTGCACACATTTCGCTAGTTTTAAAGAATTATTTAGTAGGCCTTGTAATGATTGATGTTACTCGGAATTCGTTTTCGTTTTCTGAAGAAATTAAAAAAGAAGGAAGAAGAATTTGGGTGGCCAACAACCTCGGTTGAACAGTCGACACGTATCATATGTCCGAACCTTCTGCAGACTAACTAATCCCTATTGATCTTGGTGTGACATCTGCCCCCCATTTTTAGTTTTTTTCTAAAACAAAAGATTCAATAAATCATGTCACATCGAAATCCAACCCCACGGCATCAAAAGAGATTTTTCCAAATGTCGAGTCAAGTCCAATACCCATACGCAATGCCAGCCTTAAAGGTTAAATCGATCCCCCGCCCACCCTCCCCAACAAAAAAGAAAGTTAAATAAACGAGTATTTGTTTTTTCATCTTGCTTCCAATAGTTGTTAGAATGAATGGCACAATCCCAACACATGTAATTTGCCTCATATTATTATGAATTTTGTCAACGAGTGCATTTTGTGTATTCATAATTTTTAATATAATTATTATATTTTTACAGACGTACCTGATACATGAAAATGTGTTACGAAATCATTGCTTTGGAATATTTCGTTGGGGAGTCGAACTCAAAGGCTACACGTGTCGGAAACCCAGTAAGCGGTTGGCAGTTTCGGGTATCCAACCCTTCCAGGTGTCATGTCATTGATGACCGACACGTCCCCCACTTCCTTTTTAATTTAGGAGGCCAAGAGCATAATTGATTACCCACGCCAACCTAAATCTCGATCCTTGCAAATTATTTTGGGGTTTTGAACACTGGAAGGGAGGGGGGGGGGGGGGGGGTGATTTTCGTGAAGAGGACGATCATGACGAGAATCAAGAGCTCCATTGGGATTGTACCATATTTCATCCCTTTAAATATTGTTCTAATAATAATAATAAGTTGAGCCCATAATACGCCACTAATCTGGACGTAAAGACACGCGTCGTAACTTTCTTTGTTCCGGTTTCCCAACCAACCCGGCATCCTAAACCTTATCGTCCTCTAACTACCCCCCCCCCCCTCCTTCCATGTGTCATGTCCGTTCTTTTCCCCAACTCGAATGTTCATATTTATACAATAAAATCCTAACAACAACCCCATCATGACTTTTACAACTTTTCATGATCCAAGTAATAATATTTATTTCATTTCATAAAACAATATGGTAATAGAGTATTTTGATCAAAACTGCCTGTAATATTATGATCAAATTATTAAATATATCCTAAAATTTAAACGTTTTTTTTCGATCTAACGTAAATTTTGAAAAATATCTCCACACATATCAAATGGCCGTTAAATCTATTTTCACTGTCAACCTTGTGAAATTGCTGATTTTAACCCAATTCTTCCCCAATTTACAACCCTAATCGAACACGACCCACGACCCACGCCATCTTTAAGCTCCAGCTGGTGTGGACCTCCAGGTGGCAGTGCATGAACCAAACCCCAGGGTTGTCCGCCCTAAACCTGATGGCCACCCACCCGTCGGAAGGCACCTCGACGGTGTTCCTCTCCACCGGGTCCACCAGGTTGTATCTCCCGAGGTCATTGCTCGGGTCGAAGTTCCCACAGGGTGTCGAATGCTGGTGGAGGGACGGTGTGCGACGGACACGGACGCAGATGAAGAGGTCGATGGTGGAAATAATGGAGGTTGGGGAGGTAGGGGACTTTGATGGGAATGATGGAGGTCGGGGAGGCAGGATTGTAAATTGGGGAAAAATTGGGTTAAAATCAGCAATTTCATAGGGTTGACGGTGGACTGACCGAGTTAAGCGCCAAGTCTGTGCCATGTATACACACGTCAGCGAAATCGAATAACGGATAATAAAATAAATTTAACGGAAAATTAGATCTCGAAATATATTTGATAATTTGGACTAATATTATTAATGGAATTTTGAACTTAGGCTTATATAAAATGAAATTAATTGATTTGATTGACATGGTTGTCCGGGTCAATACGACAGTGGATTTATTCCATGCATTGGAGGACGACCTTCTCCCCTCCCCTCATCGATGCCAACTAATTCTTATTATTTAAAAAAAAAGAACGAAGTAGAAAGTGATGAACGTGGGTATGCACGTGATCGATGGCAAAAAAATCTATAAAATGTTTCGATACTGAACTAAATAGGAAAAATTACTATATTCAAATAGAAAAATTATGATTATTCATTTAACAAATATAATTGAGAGATTCTTGGGTTAGGTTCAAAAGCAAACTGTCCATGACGATTTTGGTACCCTATCTAAATGAATGCTCTTCTTACCTGGTGTCTCCTTACGAGCTTTTATACGAAAATACTTTTGGTTTTAAAAATTTTTTTACAAAATACGATTCGAGTTTCATAAAATACGATTTTATCTTTAAAAGAAAGTGTTTTTAAAAAGCACCCGATAAAATAATCCACCCTCCATATGAATATGAATAGGCAATGGTGAGTGTAATAACTCGCCCTCTATGTAAATAGGAACGAGCGAGTTTTCAAAACAGTCTTACGTGACTTTAATTTTTTTCTTTAAAAAAGGGAAAGAATCGAAGGGGAAGAGGGGAGAAGGGAAAAGGGAAGGAGCGAGGGAGGAGGGGAGAGGGAGGGAAATGGGAAAGGAAAGAGGGGGGAGTAAAAGGGTAAGAAGAATAAGGAAAAAAGGGAAGGAGAGAGGGGAGAAGGGAGAGGGAGGGGAATAAAAAATGAACGAGGGAGGGAAAACTTAAGTAAGGGAGATTGATGGATTTTTAAAATTAGTCTCTCTTTTATTTATTAGAGTAGTGCGTTTTTAAAATTTGGCCCTCGAATGTTTTCCATTTTGCTAAGTGTTTGTCCATTTCTGTCTATTTACATGGATAAAATCCGCCCTTTTGCATTTTAAGGATTGCGTTTTCAAAACGCACCCCTTCGACGAAAAAATAGTACTTTATGAAATTCGAACTGTATTTTATAATTTTTTTTAAATTAATCGTATTTTTATATAAAATTAGTCTCTTTATTACTACAATGTATACATATTTGGTGAACAGCTAGCTGTTCGGCCAAACGTCTTTCCCATCCCATCTCACTGTTTTTCTCTTGTAGTTCGTGCCATGGAAAAATATCGTGCCATCCGACTAATAAACTAATTAAAACATTATGAACTAATCTGGGTTTCAATTAATAAATAAATCATAGTTCATCATGAAACCAAAACATACGTGTCCAGCCAAATACTTTTTACATAACGGTCAAAAAAGATCAGAAAAGGAAAAAAGGGCATCGTTTTCCTCTTTTGTTTTTTGACAAAAAGACCAAAATGAAAACGTGTAAGCCTTGGCCTTGAATTTGCCCAACGCAATGCCACCTCCCCTCCCCCCTTCACTTTCCCCTGCCTAACTTTTCTTGCTCTCTTTTTCCATGGGGAAGGAATTTCTTACATAAATCCTTTATCGTGGCATTCTCCCGTCGTAGTTAGGTGGCACGAATAAGGATCGAACAACCCTCCCTTGGATGATTATTCATCAACCAACATGTAATAACAACACCACATTTAATGTTTTTGAGTGAGGGCGTAAGGGGAATAATGGGGCAGGCAGGAGTTTTCCTTTCCTTTTGGTTATATTAATCCGCTTGTAGCACGTGGACGTGTTGAATGTAACAAAAAGAAGAAGAAAAAATATTTACCTTATCGAATACCAACCCCCTCCTTTACGTGTCTGTTATTTAATGGGACCGGTCGATTATTTTTCATATGACCACGAAATTAACGCATGGTATGGTATAGGCTAAAAGGAATGAAATAAAAAAGAAAAAAAGGATTGTCACATTAAAAGTTAAGTGACGAAAATATCGGACAGTTGTCCCCCCCCCCCTCTATAAGCAAACAGTATTAATATTCAGTCCACACGCGCGGAGGTCAATAATTGATGGGTAATATTATAGTTTGAATGGAATATTTGGAGACAACTGGGGTCGAGTATTCTTTTTTTTGGTAAATAAAGTTTGATACGCGTATGTCATCGGGGACACGTCGTTTTAAAGTAACACCCCCACCTCCCCTAAAGTTTGGTCCAAAATATTGTCCAATGTTTGTCTTTTTCCTATACTATAAATAATAATAATAATAATAACAACACGTATTTTTTTAATGTCATTTAATAAACGTTTTAAAATGAGAGGTAGATGCATAAATTAAAGTATATTAAATTATGCCTTAACGTGTTTAGGCTATATCGCCCGAGATTTGTTACTAGTAATGAAAATATGGCGTTTTGGGACACTTTCTTTTAAAATTTTTGAAATAATATTTCGAACTCGATTTTTATAGAGTCGAATCTTTTCGTATAAATATTTCGAATTCGACTTTTAAAAAATCAAATTATTCGATAAGTGAACTCTATCTTTTATCAAGTTTTTTCATAAGTAATACAGATATCTATTCGAATTTTATTATGTCCAAAAAATTTAAATTATTTGAATTTACAATATAACTTTTGAAATTTCAAGAAAATTAATGTTTTAGACCGTAAAATATTTTCGAAATCAATTCTAATTAGGAAAAAGAACTCGTCTCGCCCCCGTTAACAGAAAATGATAGCATGAAAGGAAAAAAAAAAAGGATTTCGAATTAAGGACCGGTCTAGTAATATGCCAAAATATCCTTCAAATAATTCTACTAACCACGAGTCGAAACGTGTCTGTCAATCACCTTCCGAGGTTCCATCATCATCCTCTTGTTCGTTGAAGGCTTCGGTCCCTTCATTTTTATGATACTCAAACAGCAATCATGTTGTTGACTTAGGGAGATGCGAGTTTAAATAAATGTTATTTGTTTTAGCCCCGAGTCATAACAGTTAAATACAATTTATTTGCCGATCGTCGATTTTAATTATTTTTATATTTTTTTTAAACCAAAATGTTTGATGGTCCAGTCCCGCGGGGGAAACCCCCCCGCCCCATACTTTTTTTGTTTTTAATTGTATTAATATTTGTAATTGGACTTAGTTGAGGGGTCCATCCCAAACGCCAACCCCATCATCGTCATCAGCAGCATCGTATCGTAATAATAATCTTGCGAATGTCAGGCTCTGTTCAGATGATGCCACGTACCATGATGACCGACCAAAACCTCCCCCCTCTGCGGCATGACGTTTTTCGGACTATTTGTTTTTTTAATTTCTAGTCTACACGTAAATCAAATGGTCCATTAATTATTTTATTTTTAAAAAAATAATAATAATTAAAATATTTGCTTGGAGGGACTATTAATCCCTTGCTTGAACAACTCCTTCCACTTCTCTTCTCCTTCCTCCTCGTCGTTTTCATTCCCCATTTTGCTGAACCAGAGAGAAACCGCAAGGTTTGGGAGGGGACATTATTTTCCAGAGTCTTCAAATGCTGTCTCAGTTGGTAAGCAAAGGCTAGACTTTGTCCTCGAGATCTTCTTCTTCTTCTTCTTCTTCTTCTACTTTTTATGGGTGCTGCTGGTTATTTGTTTCCTTTTTTTTTTTTTGGTTCTGAGATGATTATTACATGGTTTGGTGTTTCTTATAGTTATGTTGCCAGTTATTTGTTTTTGTGGAGTGTTTCTTGGGGTTTCTGGGCATACCCAGATTCAGAATGTTTGTTTTTTTGTTCTAGGGTGAGAGGACTTTTGGAGCTAAGGATATGATGAGTAGTAGTAGTAGTAGTAGTCCTTTTGTTTTGTTCTTGTTTCGGTTTTCTGGGTTTTTAAGTGTTTGTTGTGTGTGCTGATTGTTTCTTCGTAAGGGATGAGCGAGCAGTATGCGTAGTGATTTCTGATTCTCGATTCGGATACGCTGGCGGAGAGTTTGTTCAGGGACTAAATCGCAACCCCGAAGGGAGGTTTCTCGGGGGAGTTTTTGTGGTGTTTGGTGTTTTTTTGTAACGAGTAGTTGGTTGGGCAGGGTTGGGTGGTGTGGTCATGATGGAGGAGATGTCGACGGTGACTGTGCCATTCTGGCTGAAGAATATGAATGGGGAGGAGTCTGCGTTGAAAGCTCAGATCGAGATAGCCGGGACTAAGGTCGCTGGGTTCTTAGCAAAGCATCGGGTCGATTTCGGCAAGTTGATCGGAGCAGATGGGGAGAAGGACATTGTCGTGATATCTGATGGAGGACAGTTGGTGGAGGAGACGATCATCAGGGCTTTCGATGAGAAATGTGCAATTTTGGATGTAGGTGGTTTGCCGCTCCCGAAGGATTCGGTCATCACGGAACTGGAGGTCAAATTTGAGCCTGAACCCAAGCAAGGAGTCCTAGAGCAAGAACTCAACGGACATGGCATCGAGAAGTCGGTAGTAATTATTCCCAAAGCGAGTCGTAGAACTCCTGTTTCCGACTATGTTCCGCTTTGGGGGATCACATCCATTTGTGGTGGTCGGTCTGAGATGGAGGATGCCGGTGCCGTTGTGCCCCGGCTCATGCAGATCCCATCTGAAATGTTGGGTGCCGTAAATAAAGGAAGCTTAGTTGCCCATTTCTTTGGTGTGTATGATGGCCACGGTGGCAGCCAGGTTAGCCATTGAAACCATGTCGGAACTCTCGATCTGCGTCTTTCTGTTTGAACGCATTTCTCAGTTGTAGTTACCTTGGGCAGGTGGCTGATTACTGCAGCAGAAGGATACACACTGCCTTGGTCGAAGAGATGGAAACGGCAAAATTGAACTTTTGTGATCAAACTGTTCTGGTCCGGGGCCATCTCGAGAGGGCCTTCTCAGGTTGCTTCCAGAAAGTTGATGCTGAAGTGGGAGGCGTTTCGAGAGGCGAAGATGGAAAAAGAACCCACATAGAAGCCGTCACGCCTGATACAGTTGGATCTACTGCCGTGATCGCTTTAATCTGCTCGACCCATATCATTATCGCGAACTGTGGGGACTCGAGGGCTGTTCTTTACCGCGGAAAGGATTCTATCCCATTGTCTGTAGACCACAAGGTAACCTTTTCGTTTCTTATCTCAGTGGAGCCTTGGAAAATTCATAGAATGGGCGCTAACATTTTTTCTCTGAATTCTGTGAACAGCCTAACAGACCAGACGAACGTGAACGAATCGAGGCACTCGGGGGTAAGGTTATACACTGGGAGGGACACCGCGTGAGTGGTGTTCTCGCAATGTCGAGGTCAATCGGTATGTCTCCTCCGGCCCACTCGGTCAATTTTACATGCATCGTTCGCTTTCCTAGTATATACAGAACGAAATTCTAATCTACAATCGCACTGACGACGTTTCCTCTTGATCCAGGGGACAGACACTTGAAACCATCCATCATCCCCGATCCCGAAGTGCTCCTCCTACCTCGGGCCAGAGAAGACGAGTGCCTCATCCTTGCCAGTGATGGCCTGTGGGATGTAATATCCAACGAGGAAGCCTGCGAAACAGCCCGAAAGAGGATCCTGCTTTGGCACAAGAAAAATGGGGTAGCCCTCGACGCAAGTGAAAGGGGAAATGGGGCTGACCCTGCCGCACAGGCGGCCGCAGATCACTTGACGAGGCTTGCCATCCAGAGGGGCAGCTGGGATAACATCACCGTCATCGTAGTCGATCTAAAAGCTCAAAGGAAGTTCAAGAAGAAGGCCTCGCCGGACTCCCCGATCATTGATAAGAGCAAATCTTGAACCGTGTAGGATTCAAGACCAGGTATTACTAGTCTAACATGATAAGAAAAAAATTTTAACCGGCGAACAGAGCAACATGGTGTGGGCAAAAAGGTCTTTGTACTAAGCCATGAAAGCTGGTCGGACTGAAGTTCAAATTCTTTATCATATCACACTCCGGTGCCGACACTGACCATACTAATTGTCGGGGAGCCGCCTCTGAAAGCCGGCCACCTTGCGGAGAGAATGATGCAGAGCAAAATAAAAAACCGAGAAGAATGGAAAATTTAATTAACTTCTTAACTGAAAATTGTTACACTCATAATGTCAGCCTGCTTAGTTTCCTTTACTTCTTCACACTCCCCCTCAAGATGACTATATATATTCTTCATGTTTATCTTGCTTATCAACCACATAAACCTCATATTTGACAATTCTTTTGTAAACAAATCTGCAAGCTGACATTTAGTAGATAGATATCGTGGCTGCACAACTCCTTGCTGCATCTTTTCTCTAACAAAATGACAATCTAATTCCAGTGTTTGGTTCTTTCATGAAACACTGGATTTCTGATAATGTAAATGGCCGATTGATTGTTACAGAAAAGATCCACAGGCCTTTCAACCTTCAAGCCGTATTCTTCCAATAATGAAAGCAGCCATACTACCTCATAAGTGGTTACTCCTAAAGCCCTGTATTCTACTTTTGCAGAGCTTCTTGAAACTGTAGGCTATTTCTTAGCTTTCTAGCTAATCATTGATTCGCCACAGAAGATGCAATATCCAGTAAGAGACTTCCTGAAATCTGGACATCCTGCCCAGTCACTATCACTATAGGCTGTCAATTTCATGTCCTGTTTTGAGCTGAAGAATATACCTTGACCAGGTGCTCCCTTAATGTACTTCAACAGTTGAATTGCTGCAGCCATATGCACAGAAGTTGGAGAAGACATAAACTGGGTCAAAACATGAACTGCATATGTCAAATCTGGCTAAGTGTCAAATACAATAATTTCCCCACCAATTGTCTAAATGGAGTAGGATCAACAAGCAATTCACCATCTTCTTTAGAAAATCTGTCATTTGGATTTATAGGAACTGAAACTGGTTTAATTCCCAGCTGACCATGCTCTTTAAGAAGTTCAAAAGCATATTTGTGCTGACACACCACAATTCCAGACTTGGAACGTGTTATTCCCAGTCCAATAAAGTATCTCAGATCACCCAAATCCTTCAATTTAAACACAGATGCCAGATAAGACTTGAATTTCTGAATCTCAACCATGTTTGGCCCACCAATGGCTATATCATCAACATAAACTAACAGAGCCATGAAACTAGATCCTGAGCCTCTGATAAACATAGAGTAATTGGATTTTGATTGAACAAAACCATAATCCAGTGAGGCTGAAACAAACTTTGAATTCCATTGCCTAGAAGCTTGTTTAAGGCCATATAAAGATTTCTGCAATTTACATACTAACCTTTTCTCCCCCTTAAATTGCAGATCTTGAACCTGTCCAGGAGAAACAACAAGCCCCGAAGGCAACACCATATACACTTCCTCATGTAAATCGCCATTAAGAAAAGCATTATTTTAATGTCTAACTGATATAAATGCCACTGAAACATGGCAACAAGGGCAAGAAACACCCAAACAGTAGTATGCTTAGCAACTGGATTAAAAGTTTCATTGTAATCAATTCCTTCCCGATGAGTATAACCTTTAGCAACCAGCCTAGCTTTGTACTTATCAATAGAACCATCGGCCTTATACTTGGTTTTAAACACCCACTTACAACCAATAAGAACTTTTCCAGCAGGCAAATAAGCAACAGACCACATACCAGTGTTAGCCAAAGCAACTAACTCATTAGAGATGGCTTTGCACCAATGCTCATGTTGAACAACCTCAGAATAAGAAACTGGATCCTTTTGAAGTATGAGATTAACAACAAAAGACTTGAATCTAGAAGACAAATCAAAATATGACAAGTAAGCTTACAAAGGATGAGCAGTAGAAAAAGAAGAAGAAGAAGAAAGATGTCAACCTGCCAATTCAAGAGCCAAAGCATGATGATAGTCTTGAAGATAACTTGGAAGTTGTCTTGGTCTGGTCTTCTTCATAGTATGGACTCATAATATATGTTATTTTGAGACTTTAGAATAGAAGAAACAGTATCATGATGTTCAACAGGACAACCATCGGAAAGATTTGAATTTTGATTTTTTTGAAGAATAAAAAAAAGATACACGGAATTGAAATTGGTAAAGGAACATACTTTGAAGATTCAAATGAATGTCTTAGAAAAAGGAAACACATGTTCATAAAAGATCACATCCCTAGAAACAAGAAATTTATGTTCTGTGGGATTAAACATAACGTTATGTTGTAGAATGATACCCTAAAAAGAGACATTTAGAAGCTCTGTAATCAAATTTCTTTCTGCCATGTTGCAATGTAGATATAAAACATAAGCAACCAAAAACTCTACGATGTGTATAATCAGGTTTTTGACAAAACAACTTTTGAAAAGGTGATAAAATATGTATCACAATAGCTGGCAATCTGTTAATAAGATGAACAACAGTTAAAACTGCATTTCCAGAAATGCAAAGGTAAAGATGCTTGAAACATAAGTGCCCTAGCTACATTAAGAATATGTTGATATTTTCGCTCTACAACTCCATTTTGTTGAGGAGTTTCTAAACAAAAAGTTTGATGAATGATCCTTTTATCATAGTAAAATTACATCAATCGAAACTCACTTCCATTGTCAGTCCTAATTATCTTCACTTGTTTGGAAAATTGAGTATTCACCATCATGCAGAATTAAGGCAGCAAAGTTGAAACTTCTGATTTCAATTTCATCATGTGTAACCAAGTCATCCTACTATAGTCATCAACAATAGTAAAAAAATATTTGTGACCTCTAAGAGGTTCTTGCATAAATGGTCCCCAAACATCACAATGAATCGGATCAAAAGGAGCTTTACTAGTATTCTGATGAATGGGAAAAGATTTTCTTTTCTGTTTTGCATTGTGACAAACGGAACATACACCATTACTAGAAAAGGACACTCAATGATTACAAAACTGGATAAGCTTTATCTTTTCAACAAAAGGATGGCCAAATCTATAATGCCAGATATCAAAAGTTTCAGGAAGAGGAGTTTAACACGATTGTATGAAAGGAACTTGCAAAACAGCTTTCAGACCTTGATGTACTTCCTTGTCATCTTCAAGCATGTATAAACCAGCTCTATCCTTAGCAAGTCCAATCCTCTTCCATGATGATAGGGCCAGAATATAACAGCAAGATTTATGAAAGAAGACACAATATAAACCAGATTTCATGAGCTGACTAACAGATATGAGACTGATGTGGAAAGTAGGTATGTACAAGACATTGTATAGAAAAAAATCTTTTTTCAGTATCACATCACCTATGTGAGTGACTAGAAGTTTAGCTCTATTTGGAAAAATCCCAAAAAACATTTTGTACTGGTCTGGAATTTCGAAAAGAACTAAAATTGTTAGTAATATGATTTGTGGCTCCAATGTCCACAATCCAGCAAGAAGAATTTTTATCAGCAAAGTGAAGATGATTCGAATCACTATGAATACCTGTAGAATTAGTAAAAATTTTAGAATCAACTGTATTTACTGGCACAAGCAGCAAATATGAAGAAGAAACTGCAGGCATTTGCTGTTCTGCTCGAGCATCAAGCATTGCCATCATCTCTAAAGTTGCCCCTTGACTTCATCCAAGGCAGAGTCGTCATAACTTCTTCCATCAGATACAGCAGCCACTTGTCCTCCCACTTTATGAGAACTCATTGGTGATTTGCCCTTTTTATTCACTTCTGCATTAGGATAACATATGAGTTGATAACACCTATCTTTGTTGTGTCATTTCTTACCACAATATTCACAAACCAAGTCTTACCTCCTGATCCTCTTCTTAAAATCAAAATTTGGGGCTGCTAAAACAACTGGATCATGCTGCATATTCATCTGTATAGCCAATCGCCCAGACTGTTGAGACTCATCTTGAATGACCATATTATACATTTCATCCATCATTGGAAATGGTTTCATTCCTAGAATTCAACCTTTAGTCATATCAAATTTCTCATTCAAACCATACAGAAATCTATACACATGATCTTCCATCTGATCTTCACCAAAGCGTCCGAAATATTCAGCATTACAAGTTCCACATCTGCAATGAGGAATTGGCCTAAAGTTCTTCAGTTCTTCCCATATTCCATTCATTTCCGTATAGTACGCATCTGCAGACCATTCCCCTTGATTAACTATCAACAACTGTTGTTGCAACCTGCTAATCTTAGATTTGTCCGGAATCGCATATCTTCTATTCAAAACATTCTATATTTCAACCGCATTATTGATAAAAAAATATGTTGGAGGCAATTGATTCTGTAACAGACCTTAGCAACCAAGCTACAACCAAGGTATTGCATTGTTTCCAAGCAGGAAATATTAAATCATCTGCATTTGGAACTGGAACGCTTCCGTCAATGAACCCTAACTTGTTCCGGAAAACTAAGCCCATCTTGAATGCTCTACTCCATGTAAAGTAGTTAGATCCAGTCAGTGGTGGACTCACCATGACTGAAGATAGGCTATCAGATTGCTGAATATGAAAAGGTGATGATGGATCATCCACCATCGCAACTTTGCTTGGTTCCATGCCCTCTGCACGAGTCTGAATTGAACTTGTCTCAGAAAGTTCAGATGAACCTCCAGCAGCTACCGAGGTGACTCTACCAGCAACCACTCCGACGTAAGATCGCCCTCTGATACCATGAAAGCCGGCCAGCCTGCGGAGAGAAGGATGCAGAGCAAAACAGAAAACAGAGAAGAATGGAAAATTCAACTAACTTCTTAACCGAAAACTGTTACACTTATATATGTATCTGTCTATTATACAAGTGCTATTGCAAACACTATTACAGCTCATAATGTCAGCCTACTGAGTTTCCTTTACTTCTTCACAGCCTCGGCCCCCTGCTTTTTGAACTTCCTTTGAGCTTTCAAATCGACTGTGACGATGGAGATGCCTCCAGCTTCAAGCGGAACAAATTTGCTGCTGCGGACTCATGTAGCGAAAAAGAGGATGAAAGAATGAATCGACCATGAACCACGGAAATACACTGGGAACTAGAAGATATCCACGATTTCCTCGACTCAGATATGATTTCAGGAGATACCGCATATAATTATCTGCAATATCACAAAAAGATATTACATATGTTAAGTGATAGATATTCATCACCTGTATCAGATATCCTTCTTTGATTTCGTCGATGGTATATAATATGTACACAAACCACATCTCGAAAAGTTTTTCGGTACAACTTATATTTAGTTCGATTTGCCAATTTGGGCAAAGTTATAAGACAGTGTATCATGGGGAGAAACATATGCACGGATTATGTTCAGGTATCTCCGACCATGTTGAAGGAGAACTTTGACAGCAACTGAGGAACTCCGGCAATTATTGGCCCATAGGTCTGCATTGGTCGAACATGTTTGCTGCGCTTAGGACCCGTGCTAAAAGAGGACCGAAATTTTTTTTAAAGTGCATCATGTTCACATACAGTACCTTGTGGTTTTCGTGGAGTTGACACAGAGGAACAGCGAGCAACTTCAGGTTCTTAGGGACAATGAACTTCCGGCTCGATGGTAGCATCACGAGAAAGAGCTTCACACATTCCTGAAAGCGATGAAATCACTGTTAGGAATATATAGCATCAACATTCAGGGAACTGTTGGTTCTAGCAACGATGAACCTTAGGCGACTTAGTGCAATTAGGAGGCATGTAAGGGTAGAGCATAGACTCGAAGTCGGCCCTCCACCACATCCCAAGGCACTCTCCCACCTAAAAGGATGGAAAGTGAACAAATGGCTGACGATCAACAAAAATAAAACGAAACATTACAAGACTAGGGAAGGGCTAAACAACCTTCCACTCAGACTCATCGCCAGCTCCGTCGGCAGAAAGCTTGCTTGTCAGTTTTCGCCTCAGCCCTTCAATGTCTGAAACAGTTCATCATTTCACGTCAATGAGTACGTCGGTAGAGTGAAAAAGCCTGGGTTTTTGAAATTTACCTGATTCCCCAGGCCGCAACCGTCCGCCTGGGAGCTTGAAACTGGAGTTTCTCACTTGTAACAATAAGAGATGGGGATGTTTGAACAATTCAACCTGAAAGGAAAACACAAAACCAGCATATATGGTATCAGATCACCGAAAAATTATCCAACTGCATACTTCCTATGATCATGATCACATACTTCCAGCTCTTGAAAGCCTAACTAAGTAACTAGCGCTTCCTTAGATCATAAGCTGTAAAACTACACCTCATACAAACACAAACTATAATTTTCTGTCCAATGACAAAAATAGGTCACCTTCCCTTGTCAATCTTATCCTCAATGACGAAATCTAAGTGAGCACGCACATAATCTCCTGAAGACATCATATCATGGTCCGTATCACATCAATTTTAGACCCGACGCAATGTCATGAGATAACAGAGAGATTTTAACCCGAAAACCATGAATTGTCAAAAAACTAACAATTTCAACCCTGATTCTACTCTCTTTTGACTACCCAAATACTTGAAAAATATTTTGTCATAGAATCTTTATCAAAGGATCCAGATTGCTGGTCTTCGGCCAACAAACAATCAACACCCACCCCCCAACTATACACAGTTCTCTCCTCAATCTATCATAACAGTCATCGTCCTACATTCCAAGTAGGGGTGTAAATCGTGAAAAACTTGACTTTGGCTCGAGTATAAACGAGCCGAGCTCGAGCTATTCTTTTAACAAACTCCCGAACTTGAAAATAAACGGCTCGAATAATTCGCGATCCTAAATGAATCACGAGCCCGCTCCACTCGTTTACTCCCCTAATTCCAGGTCATATACCAAGGAATATGAAACAAAACAATAATGTAAATAAGAAAATCCATATCACATCACAAGCGGAAAAAAAAGGAAACCGACCATCATCACCGCCTCCACGCAAGTCCTCAACCCATTAGCCTCGTAGCTGTCAGAAAATAAAGAAAAACCAAAAACTCAACAATCAACACCTCACAAATCTGCAAACCCAGAAACCAAAAACGCCCTTTATTTTGGTGGTGGTGGGGGGGGGGGGTTAAAGCAACGAACTTTATCCTCATCCTCTCGGCGCGTCCCGCGGGAGTCTCATCCCTGGCCGCGACCGTGGCCATAGCATCCTTGGACCCGAAATAGTAACAGCTCAGCTGGTATATATCCAGCACCGGATCACCATCCCCCTCCCTATCGCCGGAGATCGGGTGGCGGTGGTCATGGACGCGGTTACAGGGGACTTCCTCGCCCATGCCGCAAAACAAAGGGGGAAAGCCTCGACGGGACGAGAATTGTCGGCGGGGAAGGCGGCGAGGGATAAAAGGATAGAGGGGTGGAAAATATAAAAGTAGTGGGAATGGGAAGAGGGCAGAGATTTCAGCCAGTGGGGCGGTGCTTTTTGGGGGACGTGGCTTTCGGATAAAAATGCAGGGGAACAAGACAGGACAGGACAGGACAGGACAGGACGGGCTTCCTGGGGATTAGGCATTAGGATTAGGATTAGGATTAGTGTTTGGAGGGATATGACTTAGACGGTGATAACGAAAGATTATTAAGGATGTAAGAATAAGTGATCTGACTCTGAACGGAAACCTGTGTCCAGTCAAAGCAATCTAACTATATCTCATCTCACCGAAAAAAAAAATTAGGATTAATAAGTTTTCCATAAATTTAAACCTCTTCGTCCTCTTCGTCTCACAGGAACATACATTATGGTTTTTTCCTGGTGAGCACGTTATCGATTTCATCGCCAACGTAGAGAGTAATTACTTGTGTTCTTCTTGCCAATCGGAGCATTTGCTAAGTAGTTGTTGGGAATTGGATGCGCGTCGGGAATCTATCTTGATAAGAATGTTAAAACTAAGCTGTTTGTTCTTTCCCGGCTGGGATATGAATTTTGGGGAGTGGTTGCTGGTGATGGTATCGCAACTAGGTGCGGGTCGTGGTCTCACATCGGCATGGAAAACAAGGTTCTTGTCCTGTCAGTGGCGCGAGTCCAGACGGGAGGCGCGCCTGTTTGTTGGCCTCCTATTTGTTCGGAAGCAACACCTCCAATTGTACTCATTGGGTGTGTGTCCGTAAGAATTTCAGAGGACTTTGAATTTGTATATGAAAACGGAGCAGTTTACATTCACGGATGATATACAACAAAACAGATAGTTACAGACATTATGAAACCAATGAACGCAAAAGAACGACGGACATGAATGACTAGAAACCGGGGACTACGACAACCTCCTCTGCAGAGAGCAAAGAGTAGGAGCAATTAAATGACGTTGGGACTTATAATTGTTCGTGTCCTTCAACGGAGGAAACAGTACCTACTGATACTAAAAGAATTATTAATAACATCAGGATATCGTGAGGAACGTGCGCATCTCGAGAGTGCTCTTTTAGGGGGCGAGGGTGGCCTCTTTGGCCCCTTCAAATGGAGAGCTCGATATGGAAGTTGTTCTCAAGATGAAGGTCGGCCAGCCAGTCAAGATTGAGGTCCAACTGAAGATGGTGCTCAATCTCGAGAGTATCCCCTCTCAGGGGGCACGGGCGGCCACCTTAGTCCCTTCGAGTTATTGATGGGAGAGCTTGACGTCCAGTTCCATCGATATGGGCTCGACCTCTTAGAGTGCCCCTCCCAAGGGGCAAGGACGACCCCTCTGCCCTTTCAGATGACAAAGGGAGGGGTCGATCTTGAATAAATGCCCACAATTTTTGCAGTATATGTTTTTCAAGGGAAGCATTGTCTGCTTGCCTAGTTGCTAGTGGTGGATTCTTGTCATAACTCTAAAGCCACTGCACACTGGCGCAGTGTCTTGGTTATTTAATTGCTCGTGGCAGCCTTAGTTGTTCTTCACTGCCCAGGGCTGGAGCGCAAACTGTCCATTCATGGGAGCTGGATCCCGAGTGTTGACCTGTCACCAGGGAGCGGTTCAAGCAGTAAGGACGAGGCCATTCCTGCAATCGAGTCTGGCTGGACGTGTTCGGACCACCTTTGGCTGCGGATAAGGAAGGGCATCTCTCTCGGGATGCTCATGAATTCAGCATAAATCAGAAATCATCGCCTTTTCTTCACCCGTGATTCTTTCAGAGGCATATTGGCTGCTTAAGATTTTACATGTCTTCGAGGGTGGTCCATTTTGGCTTGTGCCCGTAGACGTCATTGAAACAAAATGCTATCAGAACTTGGTCGTCTTCCTTTCAACCTTGCATTTGAGTGCGAGTACAAATTGGTCAGTGGAGCCGGACTTCGAATTAATAATTCTAAATTCTGGGGTTTTCTGGTGGCAAACCTGTCGCTGCCTGTGTAATTTACAAATGCCTGCTTCATTGGAGATCCTTCGAGGTTGAAAGGACCAGCATATTTCATCGTATCATCCAAACTATAGCTTCAGCCATTGAAGTGAGTCGCCACTTTCCCACCCTTGTTTCCTTCTCATTTTGTGCTCTAAACATTCTTCAAAAATTTTTCAGTTTGAAATTTCAGCTACTAATATATCAGTTTTGCTGCAGGCCCCTGAAAACAATGAAACATTGGCCTATTGGTTATCCAATGCATCAACTTTGTTATTTTTGCTTCAACATACGCAAAAAGCAACTGGAGCTGCTAGTTTGATGCCACAAAGACGGAGGACATCATCTGCTTCTCTTTTTGGAAGAATGTCACACGTATGATGAATAACGAAGTTTAATTTTGCTAGAACGTTTTTAACATGAGTTCTGACCTTTAGCTGACTCTAGGGCCTTCGTTCATCTCCTCAAAGTGCTGGAATCTCACTTCTCAATGGTAAAGGGATCAGTAAATTAGATGATTTACAGCAAGTCGAGGCCAAGTATCCCGCTTTGTTATTCAAGCAGCAGCTGACAGCTTTTCTCGAGAAAATATATGGAATGATAAGGGACAATCTGAAGAAGGAGATCTCAGCCGCTGCTTGGCTTATGCATCCAGGTATCTGCCTAATCATTCATTGCTGTGACTACACGTCAGTCCGATTGATTAAAGCATTTAACCATTGATTTATCAAATAAATTTACTCATGCTGCTGGAGATACAATGTATTGACAAAGCTGGCTTCATAACTATCGATGAAAAATCAATTATTACTGGTTGATAGCATTGAGGGATTTTGCTCAATCTAATGACAGCAGATTAACAATGACCTAGATGATTCTTTTGGGCTTGCAAGGCTGTCAAATGTTTCATGAGTTATAGACCTTTGCTTTCTTGAGAAAATATAAATAAACTGTGCTCTTTACGTGCCGATTGCCAATTGAGATTTGTCCTCTGTTTGATGAGTGATATTGACCACTCCACAAGAGCCTAACCTAAGGAAATATTTAATAAAATGCAAAAATTTGCCATTGGCTAGTGGTGTTTAAGCAGAAACTCGCAATGCTAAGGTTACCTTAATGTTGCACCGGCTCCCAGGACTTCACGAGCAAGTCTGGTCAAAGGACGTACTCAAGCAAATGCAGTGGCTCAGCAAGCACTGATTGCTCATTGGCAAAGAATAGTGAAAAGCTTGAACAATTATCTAAAGATGATGAAAGATAACAAAGTTAGTGTCCATACACATTTTCAAATTCTTGGTAGCTCATTATGCTTGACCTCGAACAAACATTAGCCTCCATACCTTTTTTTGGCAGGTTCCTCCATTCCTAGTGCGTAAGGTCTTCACCCAGATATTCTCATTCGTGAATGTTCAGCTATTCAACAGGTAGGAAACCCTCCTGGTCAGTTACTTATTCTGCTGAAAACTTTTGTGATGTGAAAATTAGCGGATGTATCTTTTTGGCAGTCTTCTGCTGCGTCGAGAATGCTGTTCATTTAGCTATGGGGAGTATGTAAAATCAGGCTTAGCTGAACTCGAGCAGTGTTGCCATGAAGCCACTGAAGATGTGAGCTTCTCTTTAGAAATGAAATTTGTCAAATTAGTAATTATTATTTTGCTGACGGCCCTTGTTGTCTTCAGTATGCAGGCTTGGCCTGGGATGAGTTGAAGCACATCAGACAGGCTTTTGGATTTCTGGTAATTCTCCTAAAATATTTCTAATCAAATGCACGACCCTAGAAGTTTCTGTTGACCTCATTTTTTCAAAATTATTTGTCATTTCAGGTTATACATCAGAAACCCAAAAAGACTCTGAATGAAATCACCAAGGAGCTGTGTCCTGTAAGTAAATCAGGCTTCTAAATGACTCTCCAAGCTGAGATTTTGCGATTATTACCTTTCATGACCTTCATCTTGCTTTCAATGATGTCAGGTGCTTAGCATACAACAGTTATACAGGATTAGTACCATGTATTGGGACGACAAATATGGTACTCACAGTGTTTCCTCGGAAGTGAGTCCCTTATTTGACATTGTCGATTTTTATACCTACAGTTATATTATACTCCGTGCCGTGATTTCACTTCCTTTTGTTGCTGTTACTTATGAAACTTATATTTTCGCTTAACAGGTTATTTCTAGCATGAGAGTCATGATGACAGAGGATTCAAGCAATGCAGTCAGCCGTTCCTTCTTGTTAGATGACGACTCCAGGTACCTGTTTGTGTTATTGTTATCATTTGCTTATCTACATTTTGGTTCTTGGATTCCACATTTTTTGGGATCAGGTTGGCTCTTTACCCCGTATATAAACCGTCAGTACAGCATCCCTTTCTCGGTGGACGACATCTCCAAATCGATGCAACAAGTAGACATAACCGATGTGGATCCACCATCCCTGGTACGAGAGAATTCAGGCTTTGGTTTCTTGCTTCCACGATCTGAAATAGACGTCTGATGATGGCATCTCTCCAAGTCCCTCCAATCCTCTCCGTCCCGCAATTCATCTGTGCATATTAGTTTGTCATTGTGCATAAACACCACACATGTTTTGTTTGTGCTTTCAATTTTCTTTTTCACATCAGCCCAGTCTTGCTGTATTGGTGGTTCAATACCTGGGTTTGATTTAGGTCTTCTATTTTCCAACCCTCAAGTTTCTTCAACCAGAGGGTCATTCTTTGCTAGCCCCTTCTATCGCATTTTTGTGTGATAAAGGTGCCATTTTTTTATCATCTGTTGTAGTGCCCTGCAAATGGCAGGCCTCTTCTTCATTTTCCATTCTATTAGTGTAATTTTTTATTCCATCCTGGAGGTGGGTTTGTGAAATTTTTGCTTGGGTGTGCATCTGAAATTTCTTCTTTTCTGGCTTTTGCTCATGGGTTTTGAGGGTGTAAGCCATTTCTGCAATTGTGATGACACTACTAGCAATTTGCATTACACGGAGGAAGTAATGTAATTCAATTTATTTGTTTGTTTACCACGGCCATAACTCAAGATGTCATAGTGATCGAGGGATTTGTGGTAGTTGTTGCAATGGAAGGTTTGAGTCCAGAGTTATGGCAAATTAGTTGTATTGTCCCTTACTTCTCCTCAATTGAAAAGCCATAACCTTATTGCCGGCAACAATAATCTGTAACAGCTCATCCCTGCCTTGACTACAAGAAAAATTTTTGGCCAGTGTTTTACACTAATGGATACATCCTCAATTCAAACCTCTAAACAAGCTTTTACAGCCCGAGATTGAATTCCTTCCATCCCCTAGCAATACCCAAAACTGAAAGTCGTCAGCTTGTTTTCTTGTGCCCAGGTCTCCTCATCTCTGTCATTGATCATCCTTCATTAGCCAAGGCAGCCAATAACTGTGATTTTCCTAAGGCAATTTGGGGTCTTCCTGGCAGCATTGCTCGAAAACAATCCTCCAGTTCGATGGGTACTGGTTGACCATTTTCAACCGCAGAATCTAGGATTATCATCGACCGGGTACTTCATAATTTCCCAAGTATACAGACGATGTGGTGCTGGGCATTTTCTGCGTCCAGAGTACCCAAACATTCCGCCACTACAGCAAGCCCCAAAGTCAATCCTAATACTTCCGTCAACCGATTTACACGCCTCCTTCCTTCCATCCATCAATTATTAATCAGGTACCAAGACGACGAATAAGAGACTCAGAGGAGCTCAGATTCAACTGCGCAAATCAACCCATCAATCTTGTTTAAGCACCATCGATCCAAGGTCGCCTCCCTCCACCACAGCACCACCGGACGCCCGCCGGCCAACGGAGAGTTTCGGGTCGATCTCCAGAAAAACAGGAAATTTGGGGTTTCGATAATGACATTTAGGGTTTCGAATATAGCCAGATCGCGACTACGGAACCTTTTCTTCCCGCCACAAAATTCTCTTGGGCTTGGCCGGTCTTCATACTCTAACATGGTATAGCCCATATTAAAGGTTCGGCCCATTTTAATCCGGGCACTGTGAAGCCCATACCAAAAGGAAGCCCCAAGTCGAGAAATCAAAGCCACAACCCGAGACCCAGTTCTCAAAAGTGTCCGTACAGAAAGAGTCGCGAAATGGTTACATCTCAAACCCTAAAGCTCAACTTCCAAAACCTAAATCTTTCATCTCTACGTCGGCGGTTTAATCCATCCGAGGGGCTCTGTGAAACAGCGGGCAGGTCCATTGATGGCGGCGGAAACTCCATGGGGTCGGAGAGCTCAAGAAAAAATATAATGGGGGATGAGATTGTCGGATTTCTTAACAATCACTCACACAAAAGTTCCAATTTCCCCAACACCACTCGCCCGCCATCACTGCGACTGGGAAATTACTCAGTTGGAGTTTGATGTTTCAAGGTTTGATTTTTTGGGGTTTCGATTTCAACCAAAACGCGAGTATTTCGTACGGACGTTTTCCCTTCGTCTGTTTTCTTCAAAACTGACTCGAACACGGGCCTGGATTTCATGAGGAAACGCAAGCTTAGCCCCTTCTTAAGCCCAATTCAACTGTTGGCCCATATCCAAGTCCAGTTAAAATCAAGAAAAGACGAAGCCCATTTACGATGAAGCCCGGCCCATGTGAAGTTGGATCCCAACCAGCCCATAAGAGACCAACCAGACCAAGCTGAATCCGACCTGATCGGAACTCAGGCCCCATTTACCAACCAGGATAAGGCCCAGTCTTATTTATGGAACCTAAGGCTAGAGCCGCACAAAGCCCATATGTGGGCCTGGAAAGATGAAGCCCATGTCCTTGTCCAGGCTGGCGCTCCTTGAAAAACTAACCCCTGATTTTCTCTTCTACTCGGAATATTTAAAAAAGGAAGTTGATAAATTGTCATAATTCTTTCTAAAATGGCCGCTTTATCAAAAATATCCCCATATTTACAAAGTTTTTCCAATCTACCCTAAGGTTTAGGAAATATCTCTCTGTATCCAGAACTTAGACCTAGTTTCAAAAATATCCATTGAAGTCTCAAGGTCAGATTTTCTGAATGGCTGGAGAAGGAAAATCTTCGGGAAATCCTTCCGGGACTCCATCAAGGCTGGAGTTCGTTCCAGAGGCCAGATTGTCTCCTTTTGGAGTTAGCAAGAGTATAAATGACATTTTAACTCAGCTAACCATTCAGGGGAGCAATGAAAGTCTAGAAAGCCGAAACCAAATGGCAAAGGAAGTCGGCTCCATTGTAAACACAATGTTAGACGCTCTGGAAAGAGAAAGAGGTTTGAAAAGGCTTGAAGCCGAAGAGACCTCTGGACTGGAAAGTACTACGGGAAAACCAGTCGAAAGATTGAATCTGGGAGGAAGAAATTCCAAACAGAATCAAGGCAAGAGTGTGGATGAAATGTATAGGGAGTCGGTAGCTCCTTTCATTTTAGACTCACAAAAGCGAAGTGCAAACTTGAACTCCCAGAGTGGGGAGTTGGCAAAAGACCTAAGACAAGCCTTAGGACTGGCAGAAGATACCCCAGTTCATTTAGACAACAGAACGTTTAACGAACTGGTAACTGCGAAGAGGGAAATTTACAGGCCCGATTATCCCCATCGGACTAAACAAGAGTTTGTTCCATTGGATAATGTACTAAAGCCGATAATTACACCCGGTGCTTTTCTAGACATTTGTGAGAAGCACGTATCTGAAAAGATAGATGAGTGGTTATCACTTATTCGGATGACAGCGTCTGCAGGAGGAGTTCCTCCTGGGGCAGTCTACGAATTATGTGTAGCAGCCCTCATGGGTACAGCGCAAAAATACTGGAAAACCTTAGTGGCACACACATACATTAAGGAAAAGATAGATCAAGCGCTGACGGTTGATGGAGTATTGGCAATAATCGCTGATGCCCTGAAACGTGAGTTCTGTGGTTTCTCATTATCCACTGAGACTGGAAAAGGAGCAGTCATTGACCGCTCTAGTTAAATTACAGATCTGTGATATGTGCTGGTTTGATAGCTACGTATGTGAATTCCAGAAGTATTATTACAATCTGGATGTAGTATCACAACAGTTCATATTATGAACCTTTTTTGCAAAACTTCCCGAACCTTGGCCGGAAGTTGCGCAAAAGGCATATGAATTACTTCTGAGTGAGGAGAAGATAGTCTCTGGACTCGGAGGAAAAATTCAGGCGGTAAAGTACGCAATGCGCAAAGCATGTACTGAGCTCCAAGTAAAGGAGGCAGCTAAGAAGCTGCCATACTTGAATAAGAGCTGTTGTTCTCAGATAGAGTATGTGCCTGGAAGGTATGGATGCGATACTCGCAGTACTCCAGGAGACTCTTTGAAGAGAGGAAACTTTCCTCGTAAGAGGAAGTTTGTTGGGTACAACAAAAAGAAAGTTTGGCCCAAGAAGGACTTCCAGCGAAAGCAAAAGGGAGGTCCTGCTTACAAACCAAAAAGGTTTGTGAGGAGAAGGGATAACCTGAAGGATAAAGATAGGATCGATGCTTTCAAAAGAAAGCATGGCAGAGAGCCTAAATGTCCTAAAGGGAAACCTTTGAGCAGTTGTAATTGCTGCTGGTTTTGTGGTTCAAAAGACCACAAAGCGGATAGTTGTCCAAAGAAGAACCAAAGAAGAGAAAGACTCCGGATGGTCTTCCTGGATAACAGGAGTCAAGAGGAAGAAGTCCTTGCTTATGAACCAATCGATGAGTAGGAGATTTCCGACTTAGACTCGGAAGTAGAGTCGATTTATGAGATTGTATCTAATTATGATACAGACTCAGAAGATGATTCTGATCTCTGGACCAAACATCTATTCATGATGCGAGCAGAAAGGGAAGGAGATGGTGATGAGTTGGTTTCTTTGGAAACAACGAATCAGGTACTGGAGGAAACCCACCAGTACGAAGATCCATCCCAGTCAATTCTGGAATGGAGGTTGCCAAATGTCAATGCAAGGGAGGTTTATGAAGTATCGAGATTTAGGTTTCGATCTACCATAGATATTTCGCAGACATAGGCGACGGCTCAAGTCACGAGCACTGAGCTTGAGACTTTGGATATCCCACTCTTAAATGTACAACGCATAAGAGATACTATGCGTAACACGAGAGGTGTATATAACTATATACACATTGGGTTGATCCAGATAGGATTAGTCCCGCTGTTTCATTTACCAGCGGATAGTCCTGTGGTAGCAGCAGTGATCGATAAACGATGGCGAGAGTTTAGAGATCAGCTGATATCAGGTGTACAGGCCAACCTAGCACATGGCCCTGTATGGTTCCAAGTCCATCCAAACTTTATGATGGCTTTGAACGATCGCTGTTTGGGGACTTCATTGACCTTAAGAATCAAGTCGATGAATATGGATTGTATGAATCCCCAGGCCAAGTATTTGGCGTATCACACTAGGGTAATTTACCGTTTGGTAAATACCACTAGTCCTGGTGTGAGGAACATCTCAAGACTTACTGAGTTGTTCGAGGAAGGTCATAGCAACTACCAACAGTTCCATAGGCGTGAGGTGAATCCATTGGAATTAACCTGGCCAAGGAGTTGGGTTATGACTGAACCTGGTAGTAGCTCTAGGCCCATTAGTGCGGCGAACATCCGACAAAGGGGTAACGAAATTACTCTTATGTTAGGAGATCCGTCAAGGGTCAATGAAAGAGCTGATAGGCATTTGCCTATGCTTAGCGAAAGGGTTGACAGGCATTTGCCTGTGAGGATACCAATCCTGAGAGAGCCGCTCAATAGAGCGCCCTCTGAAGTCTCTTCGAGAGCTAGTGATGTGGGAGAAGACGTAATAGTCTCTCGACCAGAGGTTGCAAGTGCACCTCCACTAATAGAAGAGATGTCTCGAAGGTCTGTTGATTCGAGAGCCCCGTCGCAACATACGGGTAGAATCGTAGGGTATAGACAGGTATCATTACCAGTCTATGAAGACCCTGTAGATCAGCCGAGAGAGGAATCCATAAGGATGTTAAGAGTTACCAATATGGAAAAGTCTTTATCTGAGATTCCTGAAGTTTGTAAGGTTATTGAGCAGATAGCCGAACAAAGGTCTATACCAATAGACGATATCTGGAGGATGATAGAACCATCCCAGAAGGTACCTGAGAATATTGGGTTTAGTGTTAGGAAGGAAGACATGAGCACATATGTGGCTCTAACTTTCAAATTTCCTGGATACTATGAGTATTCCCTGGATACTTTGATAGACACTGGGTGTAGCATAACTTGTGCTAGACTCAATGCTCTGCCAGATGAGTGGTGGGAACCACTGCAGAAACCCATCCACATGGTTAACGTCGATGGTATGGCCACAATTGTTGGTCATAAGGCAAGCAACGTGCCTGTCTTTATTGGTGGACAAAAGTTCATCATTAAAGAGATTCTTGCACATCCTTTACTAGAGGCCGACATCATTATTGGTAACGCCTTTTTGAAAGGTCAAAAGGAAAACCTTCCTTTTGTGCAGAATGAAAATGATGTTTCCATCGGTGGGGTAAAGATAAGTATTCTACAAGAGCCTAGACTTCTGTAATACCTCAAAATACGATAATGAACCTACATGCTTCTATACGATACTTTACTTTAGCTGTGCATTTCATTGACTTTCATGGTCTTTGGTATACAAAACATAGCAAGAATCTGCAGGAACACAACCCGGACTTCTGCAAGATTCTGGCACAAAACAAAACAAAAAAAGAAGAAGAAAAGAAATTCAACCAAAGGAGCAGAAGGCTTCTCATCATTATTATAACTCTAGAGGCCCTTCTTGCACGCCGAGAACCTCTCAGTTCAGCCATGAACAATCATGTGATTGGAAAGAGGAGAGGGTGTGCGTGCATTCCAGGTTCCATGGCGGGTCAGAGGATGGTGGAGACAGGATTATCCGATACTGGGCCTTCGGGAACACATCACGGCATGACATACTCAGTCTTTCATGAGATCAGCAACTCAACAACCGCCTTCATCAATCAAGTCGAACCCACTTTCGATTTCGAGGAGCTCGACGAAGCGATAGTCCTGCGAGGGTTTAGGGTCGACGAAGCCAAAGTAACAACTTTATACACAGACAAGCTCACCAACCTCGAAGGATTCGTACGCCAAGCCGATAATTTCAGACAACAGACCCTCCGTCAGTTGCGGCGGATCCTCACGGTCCGGCAGGCAGCTTGTTGCTTCCTTATCATCGGAGAATATTACGGACGTCTCTGCGCGCTGAGTTCCCTGTGGCAGTCACGCCCGTGGGACCAGGACATGACCATGCCGCGTGATAGTCCCAGTCAAATATAACAGAACTACTTCCCCAGCTTTTGATCAAATCCCTCCTCTGTCTAATCAGTCTTTGATCGCGCCCGCCGATCCTGCTGTCCGTGAGGCTGCAACAAAAGAGCCATGTCGCAGTACGATTCCTACAACAACTCCTTCGACGCCCCTGATAAAATCAGATTCAAGAATCTCACGGGCAAGAACAAGCTCGATGCTCAGCCTGGGTTTTTCATCCACGTTATCCCTGACAAGGCCAACAACACACTTGCAGTCATCGACAGTGGCATTAGAATGACTAATGCTGAACAATATCGCTGAGATGTTTCAGCGACGACAGATACCGAGACGTTTGCCTTCCAAGCAAAGATCCATTATCGGAGTTGCCTAAATCACTATAAATTCAGAAATTTACCTGTTGCGTGTGACTGATGCAGGGTTCAACCCATCCACCATCAAACGCTGGAACATGCGCACACCTGCCGGAGGTCCTCAACTTGCTGGGGTCGTAGGTGCCGCAAGCCAGAGGACACTGGGACTTCAAAATTCTCAAACCCCAGTCTCTCAAGCTGTGAGGCCTAAAAAAAATCCAACCACAACCCAAACAAAGCCCCAGGACAAACCCAAAAGGGGGACCAAGCCCGTATTAGGCTGCCAAACCCGGCCTAAAACATATCATAAACCAAGCCCACCTGCAAGTCCTGACAAGAGGACGATTGCAGCCTCCCACCTGTGCCTGAGTCCCACTTGCCTAACACCTACCTGCAAGAAGAAAGGGAGGGAATCAGACGGATAGACAGAGCAGAAGTCGTCACCTCCTTTCCCCCCCCATCGACAAGCTTGCGATCCCGGTATAACGCCCGCCATCCCACCTGCAGACTCCAGCAACAGTCTCGTCACCATATCCCATTTGATCCCCACTTGTATGCCATCCCACCGCCCGAGCCCTGGAGTTGCTAAAAGGAGAGACGTCAGACACAAGACAGGAGGAGATACAAAATGGGAAAGTCATTGTAAGCAGGGGATAGCCCGGCCGTAGCCGTAATGATCCCCCTAGGATCATCAGTGGCCTCGCCCCTTGAAGCGAGTGCCACGGGCGATCGGATGACGCCCAGAACCCCTCCATAAGAAGAGAAGAAAAAAAACAGTGGGGATGCCCTCTTCTTCATTCTTTCGGAACGCCTCTTCGGGGAATTCTCCCCGGAACGAAGAGAGGACTTCACCAGCCATCCCACCACCATTGGCCGTTCCTTCACCAAGGTAAGAAGAACAAAGCGCCCGCGGAAACCCCCCTTCTCCAGCCAACCCGAACAGGGAGGATCGTCCTACTTCCGGCGAGGATGTCTCCAAGTGCCAGGACTTACGTTGTCTTTGATCATCCCGAATCCCAGGAGTCACGAGACAACAACGAGACCCCAAGGTGGCCTCCTTCCTCTATCCTCAGCTTTGATAGTTTGAACTTCTTGTTCTTTCAGAGCTTCCCTCTTTTTCAGGACCATCAGCCGTTCCAGGCACCACCTTGTTACTGAAGCTGCGTCGACAACAATGACGCCCTCCCAATGTCTCCCAATCCAACAGAGCTGCTCCCTCGACGTCCTGTGTCTAACAACAGTGGCCTTTCTTCCCGAGATGATGCTCTTCCAGCGGAGACGTCTTCAAGCTCGATAGCCGACACTCCATCCTCTCGACATCCCGAGAACCTACAGTAGCCGACCAACTGCAATGGCACCAAGGCAACAGGCGCCCTCTTGCCGCCCAGCCTTCAGCGACGCTTCGAGAGACGGCAGCGGACCCCTGTCCCTTCTTGCATTCCTTCCCTTAAACCTCGCTGCAGAAGCCCCTACTCCGGCAATCAACTCTTCGATGGCTCATGTCCACAGACCCATCTACGACGGAACCTCCCTCCCCGGCGACTTTCAGGATTGGCGACCGGCGGCTGTTCTCCTTCCTTCCCGGCGACCCCTCCTCCTTGGCGTCCTCGGATTCCAGCTCAGCCCCCACTTCCCCGGGCGAATCCGCAGCAAATCGAGGCAGCCACGACCAGCGGGGGGCTCAAATCTTCAGCAGACCCGGGGCGGACGCGCGCGTCTTCCACGCTCAGCAACCCCGTGACAGCCACGTCCCGACGACGACGCCCCACTTCAAGAGTCATCCCCGGCCGCCGCCACTTCGGCTCTTAGCCCCGACGACGATCCACGCCCAGATCCAGTGGACCCACGAACTCCCGACCACGGCGTGTTGGAATCCTTCTTGCAAGCGTCGGGCTCGAAGCAACGAGGAAAGGTTGATTTGAAGCTGGAAACCTTTCACCTTTTTCTTTGCAATTGATTTTGACGGGTAAGGCTACTGTGCTCCCCAACTTGCCAGGTAAGTCTACTTACATTTATCATTTATCAATTTTAATCTAAATGTCATTCACACGTGTTGAAATTTCCTTGAATTTTAAAACCATTCGCACGTTTAAGCAGACAGTCATATTCGTGCTTGTTTGTTTGTCTTTTAAAATATTTTTGCTTAAATAATTTTTATAAACATTTTGTGTTAGTATGATTTACTAACTTGTATTATTATCCCTCTGTGTATCTTGTTTTGCATAAAAAACACGACGGAGACTTGGATATTTCGAAGAATCGTGATCCTACTTAACTGATTCATACGATAAGACATGTCTTACTAATTTTATTCGATTGAATTTAAATTTGATCGATGTTCTTTGACATTGGCATCTTCCTGTTTTACATGTAAAACACCGAGGAATTATTACCAAGGAATGCATCCTCCGATGACGCGGACGATCGACACCAACGGGCTCACAACGCCCCGTAAGCATCGCTCTTACTTCATTAAGTCCTAATTATTCATTTCGATTTAAATTAGGACTTTCTGACCACTTCTTTATTTTTCTTTGCATGTACATCGAGCATCTAATTTCGGAAGATCAACTTCAAAATTCCGAAGATTAACTTGAAGGCGCGTGTATCAAACCGCGTGGATCTACCCCGGCCTAAAAAACCGCGGGCTCGAAGGCTTAAAGCGGCCCCAAACTCAATCAAAGGTACAAAGGGGAGGTGCGGGCCTCCCTGAATTTTATTCAAATCCACTTGTAACGGATTGCGGGCCCAAGTGTATAGGCCCACAATCACCGCCCTTCCCCGTCCTTTTGATCTAAATAATTGTTTGTGATTGCGCGTATGCTTAGGCTTTAGGTTTTACGTCGCATGCTCGGTTTTAATCAAACAAACCTAAATTCGGGTCCAACGCCCGTTAAAACGTCGATAAGAGTCCGGCCTACTCCCGGATCGGGCCCAATACCCGTCAATCAAAAGTTAAACCTTTTTTGGACAAATCGCCACCCTTTTCGCATGTTTAGAATATAAAGGTTAGTAAATAGGAATCCCCGAACCCAGACTCTGATTTTTCCGACTTAAAATCACACTATTTTTAAATAAGTCGGTGGCGACTCCGAACAAGTTTTTCCAAAGTTAAAACTAAACAACACCCCTTTTTTCGGAGCCATTTAGGATGAGGTGACGGCAAACCGAGCCGCTCCCTGGATCTTCCCGGAATTTCCCAAGCGAGGTCTTAACGCAGCCTTTCGCCCGTCGCCTTCAAGGACTGGAGACGGTTGGCGAAACGCCCCGCAGATCCGCTCGGGAAACAAGGGAGGATTCAACCCGGGTCCCCTTTCCGCAGCTTCCGGCGTTCGAGCCGAAACGTCGACCGGACTGGGCCTCGGGGGAGCGGGCCCGGATCCTCGGGTTGCTCGAACCGCCGCGCGCGTGCTAGGCCGGAGGGCGCGCGTACATCCCGGATGGCGACTCCGCTGGGGACCTCCGCATGTGGATTCCTACCGAAAACCTTTTTACCACATGCGGAGGGGAGTTACTTGTTTGCGCATGTAATTGATTGGCTCGATGCCCTTTGTTTGATCTCCTGTTTGTGTTCGTTTATCCGCTTTCCTAGGCATATATAGGTAAATCCCTATACCCGGGATTAGGATCTTTAGGGGGTCACCGAAAGGCACGGCCTCGCTGCTTCCTGCGGCTTGTAGGCTATGGACCGGGACCCGCCTCCCTTAGTCCGAGGGAGGTCTTAGAAACCTCCATCCGAGTCTAGAAATTGCTTGCCCACTACAGGTACCAGACGCCGCACGTGCATTTGTCTGTTACTAAGTGCCTGTTACTCGTGCAGGGACAGGGCAGGTATGTTTTGTATGCAATAAACTGTGACCTAAATCTGTTCATTTTGCAGCGGTTTGGGTTGGTCACAGGGGGGTTTTCCAAATTCCTTTTCTCCCTTCCCTAACTCCTTTTACCGCTTTAATGCATCCATACACATTCATAATCGTATGAATGCATTCCAATTCACGATTACTCTTGTAATATCATACATTCCATTTTTACTCGAACATGATTACATAAATCGTGTGTCGAATCATACCATACTAGGGTTAGGGATTGGAATGTTATCATCCTCGAATGACACCCTATTATGCAGGAAAACCTCATGGAGCCCATCTCGCTGCGACAAAAGAATATGCCTGACGCTCATCACCTCCACCGGTGGTTGCCATTGCTGAGGCCGTCCGAGCGGGAGTTCGTGCAGTCCAAGCTCAAAGGGCTCTTCCACCTCATTCACCTGGAGCTGGATTGGGCCCTCCTACAAAATCTAGTAGCACGGTGGGACCCAGACGCCTTCGTCTTTCGCTTCGGGGACTTGAAGTTGGCGCCGCTCTACGAGGAGTACATCAACCTCGCCGAGATGACCACCGCGCAGGAATACTGCCCCTGCCTCGGATCGACAAACCGAAGGAGTACATAGCGAAGCTTCTTCAGATATCATCAGCAAGTGTACCCGGGCTCTTCAACTCCCAAGGGGATCTCAGCATCAAAGACGTCGTCGATCTGCAGCTCGTGCCATACAACCCGAGCATAGGAGAAGGCCAAGGATCAGCACGAGCGTTCATCCTGCTGTTCGTCGGGACGATACTCTACCCGCAGAACGAGAAGACAATCAACCGGCGAGCTGTCTACATCACCAAGGCAATACTTGAAGACGCTCCTTTCCTTCCCAACCTCATTGGAGAGACCAACTTCAGCCTTACCAACATTGTGCTCGAAGCCAAGCGAGGAGTCCGCAATCACCGGATGACTTTCTGCCCGTCCCTGCTGCAAGTATGGTTTTACACCCATCTCGGGATCACGGGAGAAGCCTTCACTAGGGAGCACACACCGGGGTTACTTGCCCGCATCGTCGAGCGTGCCCGCCTGCCTGCACGCTCTTTCGTTGGAGTGGACGCTCTGTTTCGGTCTCTGGAGCCTGCCGATTTCTACCAGAGAGCCCGCTGCTTCGACACGGATGATGCAATCACCTCCTCGACGGACGGATACTTCATTCCGATCATGGGATTCGGAGGCACCTCCTACTACGCGCCATTTCAAGTCCGACACCAGCTGGGATTGACTCCGAGGATCAGAGCACCTCCACAGCACCTCTTCCGACCGCTCAGCCTCGACGACAAAGTGATCAAGACAGCACTCCAGAGGGTGATCGCGCACATCTCCCGCACATGGATGACCCTCACGGAGGAAATCTGCGAGATTCCACCAGAACCCGAGGAGGAGGATCGCGTAGCTCAGTCCCAGCGCTTCTGGAGGAAGCGTCACGCTCAGTGGGATCGTACCTGATCGACGGCGTCGTCATGCAGCCATCGGGCCTGCGAACCCGTTCTATCTTTCATTTCAATTGATTGTATTTTAACTTTTACGAAGATGTTGAACTTGTTGGTCTCTATCTAATTCGTTTCTTTTGGGGTTAAATTCGAGTGAGAACAATCCGATCCCTACATTAGACGCATCATGCATCACTACATATCATGCATCCATGGTATCACTGCTTGATGCTGATCGGATTTTCCTTTGTTTTGAAACAAGGTACTGAGCAATAGCTCCATACCGAAAGCGCCCCAAATATCGTGCCATCCGAGCAGTGATGGCCGAAGCTTCGGCAGGACAAGCACTGACTCCCATGGTCCTGTCTCCGGCAGCGGAAGAAGAGATGGCCCCGGCTGCCGGAGTCACCATTGCCGTCCCGTCGCCCGCCGCCATTGACTTCTCGGCCGAAATGGAAGCTGCCTCACCTTTCCCAATGTTCGCCTTCCCGTCGTTGCCCCAGACCATCCTCACTACCGGACAACCCTCAGATGGGAGGACCTCACCGATGTACGTCCCACCGCTAGTTGCGTCAACAGCGCCGTCGGTGATATCGTCAGCTGCTCTTCTGGCGGCAGCTCCCCTCAATTCCACCTCAAACATACTGGCCCAAGGCGCCGGCCCTCCTTCACTGGGGGACAAGGTGGAGTCTCTCACAGTCGAGCTCTCTTCTTTAAAGACGATGATGGCTGAGCTTCTCCAACGACAGCTAGCAGCCACCCCTGCTCCTGCCACCTCCCGAAATCCCCACCTTCCTCCTGTCATGCCAGTACCCCAAACATCAACATACCCATTCCATGCTAACCTAAACACTTCACCAAATACTCTACCTCCCTATAATCCGGTCATGCCCGGAACCGCTACCTCCACAAGTGTAGCACCTTTATCTAACCCGTACATGAGTGGGCCACCCCTTTCCCTTCCCACGCCTCAGCCATATCTGCCTCCATACTACCCTCAACCAACATCCCGTGGGCCAACTCCCTACCTCCCAATGTCGTACGGGCCAACTCCCCACACCCACACTCAAACAACCGGGCCAACTCCCTACCCTCAAACAACCTTCACACCTCCTGCTTTCAGAATTTCCCAGCCAATTGCCACCCCCTCAGTTCCGCATGTGGAACCAGCCTTGCCAAGCCCACGAACCCGTAACGCAGCGATCGTCGACGAGTTATTTGGCGAGCAACAACAGACCAGCGCTTTCGAGACAAGGCTCGAGGCTAGGATTGCCTCAATGCAGCAAGAAGAGGCTCGCCGCATGGCAAAGCTGGAAGAGCGCCTGAACGCCATCCAGGGGCATCGGGCACACAACTGGGAGTACGCCAACTACCAGATCCCTCAGATTCAAGTCCCGCCAAAGTTCAAGATGCCCGAATTTGAGAAATTCCGTGGAAACGGCTGCCCGGAATTACATCTCAAGCACTTCTGCCACAAGATGGCAGTATATCCAGCAGACGATAAATTCCGCATTGCCATGTTCCAAGAGAGTTTGGTGGAATCAGCGCTGCACTGGTACTACACCAAGGATGTTAGTCAGTATGCAACTTTCAAAGACTTGGCCCTTGACTTCATCAACTACTACAGCTTCAATGTTGAGATGGCGCCTACAATATCGGATTTGCGGAAATTGAAGAGATACCGCACCGAAGACGTTAAACAGTTTGCCTACCGGTTCAGGCATATCGCGTCTCAGATAAAGCCGGCGCTTACAGAAAGGGAACTCGTCGACGAATTCCTCCAGCTGCTCCCACGTGAGTACATGCCCTACATGATCGGGCAGACATTCTCCACCTTCGCCCAGGCAGTCATCAATGCAGACAAGCTTGACGGAGTAAATCGAGAAGGGCTAATCCCTTCCCCTTCAGCGAAACCGGCAGTGAAGCCTAGGCCCAAGGAGCTTATTGCGACTACTGAGCAGAACAGGCAATCGATGAGGGCAACACCACCCCCGACATCGTACGCGCCAAGGACGTATATCGCAGCCGCGCTCAAGCCTCCAGCCCCGGCAGCAACCCGTTTTAGACCCCCAGTCAACATGGCGGGACAACAGCAGCCAAGGCCTGCACAAATGGAGCGTCCACGACGGAGGCTAGAGGACTTGACCCCTACGCCCGATCCCCTGGATATTATGTTTGTTCGATTGAGGGACATGGGTTTCATCAAGCCCGTTGAAGCCAAACCAACCAACCCCTCCTCGTTCGGATACAACCCCAAGGCGGTGTGTCAATACCACTCAGGAGCAGCAGGGCATGACACCAAAGATTGCATCGCCTTGAAGTTCAAGATTCAGAATCTGTTGGACGACAGAGCCATTACATTTTCTGCGCCTGCGGCTGCCCCAAATGTTAAGAGCAATCCTCTTCCTGAGCATGTAAATTATATCGGGGCAAATTTCTTTTCAATCTTGGCCGAACAGGAAGAAGAAGAAGTGAACATGTATGAATATGAGTATGCACAACCAAGGAGTGACAATGTCCTAAGCGTCGGTCGTGGTCGAGGTCGAGGCCGCAGCCGAGGTCGAGGAAGAGGTCGAGGAAGAGGTCGTGCGCCCCAGTCCAGCAGAAGTGTTCAGCCCACTATCCTGCCAGATGGATTTACATTGGTTCCCTATCGGCAGCCAAAGATGCCGTACGTTTATGTTTCTTTGGGATCAACACAACCTGAAGCGTGTCAGACAGAATCATCGCCTGTGACTGAACCAAGGATTCCGGTCATGATGGGACCCACCTGCACGTCTCTCAGCCCAGAAGTTGAATTAATTACCCGCTCCGGAAGGGTAGTGCCAGCCCCTGAAGCCTCGTCTCCAGCCGAATCTTCGAAGCCCAAGGCGCCTTCAAACGAGCAAATCCGCAAGGTGATTTATACGGTAAAGGGAAGCGACTACGATATAGTCGAGCAGCTCCGAAAACAGCCAGCCCAAATCTCACTATTCGACCTCATCCATTCATCTGACAAGCACAGGGAGATGTTGGAGAAGTTTCTAGCCGAGGTACATGTGCCAGAGCAGGTTGAAGTCGCGGCGTTAGATGCGTACATGAGCAGCATGCTGGCAAACAACATAATTACCTTCTCGGAAGACGATCTACCGGAACAGGGGCCGGATCACAACAATGCTCTCTTCATCACGCTCAAGTGTCGTGATACCACCATCTCCAAGGTCCTCATCGATGGCGGGTCAGGGGTTAATATCATCCCGTTGGCGGTAGCTCAAAAGCTCGGCATCAACTTGGAAAAGCTTTCACAATCCGGCTTAACTATTCGGGCTTTCGACGGCGCGAAGCGGCAGGCCCATGGGGAAGTCACATTGGAAATCAAAGTTGGGCCAACCCTCTTCTCTACCCAATTCCAGATTCTGGAGACTGCGGGGTCCTTCAACATGTTGCTAGGGCGTCCATGGATTCACCAAGCTGGGGCAGTTCCCTCAACGCTTCATCAGATGATTCGATTTTCCTCAGATGGCAAGCTCATCACCGTCCGGGGAGAACATTCAATGGAGCTTTGCCACGAGATTGACATGTCGTACGTGGGAGAGCCAACCGAAGAGCCGTCAACAACACAGACCCTGGAGTTGGTCAACATGGTGAGGCGCGACTACAAATCTGACCCCCTGATGACATGGGGCAACATCAGCGCTGCAAAGGAGTTCCTCCGACATGGGTATCAACCGGGCCAAGGACTCGGAATCAGAGGACAAGGAATGATTTATCCGATCACTATCCCAGCTCCAGCAGGGACTACTGGACTCGGGTTCACTGGCAAAGTGCGGCGCAAACAAGGCAATCACCCCATCAGCAAATCGGCCATCCGTTTCGTCCGATCATCGGCGGCGACAATGGAGGGCGAAATCCTATCGGAGAAGTTGGAGAATGTGAAGATCCAGAAGGATGAAGAAGTCGATGACGAGCAGATGACTATTGAACATGTTAATGTCGTCCAAGTGAATATCGGGCTCGGGCAGAGGCGTCGACCTCGCATGCGGGCGCCGTACTTCCGAGCTCCAGTAGTGCCAATTCCACCCCGGACGCCTCCAAGGTTCGAAGCGCCTCCTCCGAACAGGCGCTTGGATTCTCCTACTACTAGCGAAGAAGCGGAGAAGAAAGAAGACAAGAAGACCAGGACACAAGAGTCCGAAGAAGAAGTTTGTATGATGGAAGCGTCGACCCTGGCCGAGTCTGACATGCCTCTCGACGGGTGAAACTTTCCATCTTTACTTTTCTGCACTTAGATAAGTAGAGTCTTGAGTAGGTTACCTTGCTACATTCTGGTCGCGGACTAGCAAGGTTGTCTATATGTAACGCGACCCCTAGGCAATACCTAGGGCGTTTGTGGGATCGGGCCGCTGATGATCAGGGCGAATCTGAGGAAACGACGAGGGACCCGCTGAGTCCTGATCCCACAACATTTTCTTTTGGTCATAAGCGCATGCCTTATTGTCGCATGAAACGATATTTCGAATGATTCATTTCAATGCATCACTCTGATTTCTGCTCCTTTTCAGGAACGGCGCTTCGGGTACACCCGAGAACACCCTTGAACAAGACGGAGAAGCAGTAGATGACCCTAAATCCATAGAGGGATACTATGGCTTGGAACAAGGTCTTCAACGACATGAAGAACCAAAGGACATCACACTGCAGAGGCCAGTTTCAATCAACATCGGAACTCAAGATGACCCCAAGGAATTGTTCGTTGGCGCAGACTTATCAAACAATGAAACTGAAGACATCACCAACTTGCTCAAGGAATTCTCTGACGTCTTCGCTTGGTCGTACACAGACATGCCGGGATTAGATTCGGAGATTGTGGAGCACAAGATTCCTACAAACCCGTCAGTTCATCCTATAAAGCAAAAGCAACGCCGGTATAAGCCTGAACTAGCCCTTGCCATCAAGGAAGAAGTGGATAAGCTGCTGAGGGTCAACTTTATCGAAGTGTCTACCTATCCACAATGGGTTGCCAACATAGTCCCTGTCATCAAGAAGAACGGAAAGGTCCGAGTCTGCGTCGACTACCGCGACCTCAACAAGGCGAGTCCCAAGGATGACTTTCCACTCCCGCACATCGACCTATTGGTGGACAATACCGCTGGATTCAACAGATTCTCTTTCATGGATGGATTCTCCGGTTACAATCAGATTCGCATGGCCGAAGAAGACAAAGAAAAGACAACCTTCACGACGCCCTGGGGCACGTTCTGTTATCGAGTTATGCCTTTTGGACTCAAGAATGCTGGGGCAACTTACCAACGTGCTATGGTGGTTTTATTTCATGACATGATGCATCACGAAATTGAAGTCTACGTCGACGATATGATCGCCAAGTCCAAGGAAGATGAAAACCACATTGTCATTCTCCGGAAACTATTCGAACGGCTTCGTAAGTACAAGCTGCGCCTCAACCCCGCCAAATGCGTGTTTGGAGCAACTTCGGGCAAACTTCTTGGTTTCGTTGTCAGTAACAAAGGCATTGAGATTGATCCTGATAAAATCGAAGCAATTCGTGATCTCCCAGCTCCAAGGTCAGTCAAAGAGATCCGCGGCTTCATGGGTCGTGTCAACTACATCGGACGATTCATCTCCAACCTAGCCGACACATGCAAACCACTGTTCAAGAAATTAAGGAAAGACGTCAAATTTGAGTGGGACGATGATTGCAAGATCGCATTTGAGCAGATTAAGGCGTATTTGACAGAACCACCAGTTCTTATCCCGCCAAAGCCGGGGCATCCTCTCACGCTCTATCTCACCGTCAGGGAAGAATCATTTGGAGCCATGCTCGCCCAACAATTGCCAGGTGCCAAGGAGCACGCGATTTACTACCTCAGCAAGAAATTTATAGATTGCGAGTCAAGATACACAACTTCTGAGCGTACCTACTGCGCACTCATTTGGGTTCTCCACCGACTCCGACAGTATACTCTGCATTATGAGATCCTGTTAGTGTCCGAGAATGACCCACTCAAATATCTCTTTGACAAGCCAACATTGATGGGAAGAGTATCAAAGTGGCAATTGCAGCTCGCCGAATTCGACATTCGACTCCACTCCACGAAGTCAGTCAAGGGGAGAACAATCGCTGATCACATCGCTGAATATCCAGGGACGGACGATTCATCTTTGGAAATCGGACTACCAGATGAGAACATCTTGCTCATGGAACAAGAACCAAGGTGGAAGATGTACTTCGACGGTGCGGTTAATTCCTCAGGATCGGGAATAGGAGCTGTGGTAATCTCCCCAGATGGACAATATTACCCAACGGCCGCCAAAGTTACCTTTCCCTGCACGAACAACATAGCTGAATATGAAGCGTGCATCCTCGGCCTACTTTGTGCACTCGACATGCGGGTTAAGCTCCTCGATGTTCATGGAGATTCGGTACTCATCATCTCCCAGACAAATGGAGCATGGCGCACTCGAGACCCAAAGCTCATTCCATATCAGGATTATCTACAAACACTGATTAGACAATTTACTGATATTGAATTTAATTATCTCCCCCGAACTGATAATCGATTTGCTGATGCTCTTGCAGTGCTCGCCTCAATGATTCCGTTGGCTGGAGAAATGGACATCGAGCCCTTGCGCATCAATATTGCTGATGATCCAAGCTGCATGCATATTGAGCAAAGTCAACCTGAGGATTCCCTACCTTGGTTCACGGACATCAAGAATCATTTGCAATCAGGAGGATTTCCCCAGAACAGCACGGGGAAAGAACGCAAGTTCATCCGGAGGATAACAAGAAGTTATTTTCTAGACGGTGATACCTTGTACAAAAAATCCTTCACGACAGCTCTCATGCGATGCGTCACCAAGCAAGAAGCTGAAGCCCTCATTGTCGAAGTCCATGAAGGGGTTTGCGGACCGCACATGAACGGATACGCTCTTGCCCAGAAAATCATGCGACAGGGATATTATTGGCTCACAATGGAAGCCGATTGCATCAAATATGTCAAAACATGTCACAAGTGTCAAATTTACAGCGACAAGGTACATGTGCCTCCAACAAGACTTTACCCGCTATTTGAACCGTGGTCATTCTTAATGTGGGGCATGGACGTGATCGGGCCCATCAATCCCAAGGCATCCAACGGGCATCGATTTTTACTGGTCGCAATCGATTACTTCACCAAGTGGGTTGAAGCACAATCCTTCAAAGAAGTCACAGCAAACAACGTTGTGCGTTTCATGAGGGCGAACATCATCGCCAGATATGGAGTTCCAGAGCTATTAGTCACAGATAATGGTTCAAACTTCAACAGCAAACTAATGGAATCCCTATGTATGGAATTTCGAATCAAACATCTCAACTCTTCACCGTATCGTCCACAAATGAATGGTGCAGTCGAAGCTGCCAACAAAAACATGAAGAAGATCCTTCAGAAGACAGCAGTTACCTATCGCGATTGGCACGAGAAGCTCCCTTTCGCGTTACTCGCCTACAGAACGACGATGCGCACCTCGACTAGGGCAACTCCCTTCAAGCTCGTCTACGGCACTCAAGCAGTCATTCCAGCAGAGGTCAAATTGCCAACTCTCAGGATATCATCCCAAAGCAACATGACAGAAGAAGAGAAGGCCAATCACCGACTCGCCCACCTCGACTTCATAGATGAGAAACGACTTGCCGCAGCTCACCACATGCAATGCTATCAACAACGCATGTCTAGAGCGTTCAACAAAAAGTTCAAGCCAATCAGGTACAAGCCAGGTGACCTCGTCCTTAAAAGAATCCTACCGAATGTCAGGGATCCACGAGGAAAATTTGCTCCAAACTACGAAGGACCGTTCGTCGTCAAGCACGTCTTCTCGGGAGGAGCAACCATCTTAGCAAGAATGGATGGAGGAGAACTGCCACAAGCAATTAACGCAGATGCTCTCCGACGATATTACACCTGAATGGTATCCGGGTCTCAAGTGGGACTTTTGAGATGATACCTGTCAGCTGAATTCTTTTACACCTCAAAAAAATCACTCAGGATAAAGAAGGCTGACATCAGGGAGAAGGGAGAAATGCACAATCATTCTTCTCCTCATTCAAGTTAAGCGAAATTACATGAACACATTTCGCTTATGTCCTTTGTCTCGTGGGCAGGTACAAGAGCTCCTCATACGAGTGGTACATAACTCCTATGACAAAGGCGAGGGTGGTAGGGCGGCAAAGCTTCAAGCCAAAGTCTTGTAGCAAGTTCGTCAGACCTTCGATTCCATCGGACGAAGACGCAATGACGAAACCATGCAAAAAGGAAGTACCAAAATTCTACTTCACTTTTCTTACAAATGAAGTTACACGAGCAAACTTCATTCTTACTCTAACAGAAACAAGTTACAAGAATTTCCTTGTTTCTAGCCATCTGTTTGATAGGTACATGAGCATCCTTACACAACAGACATCAAGCAAGAGTAGCTATTTCGTCAGACCTTCGATTCCATCGGACGAAGATGCAATGATGAAATCATGCAAAAAGGGAAGTGTCAAAACTCTACTTCGCCTTTCATATAAATGAAGTTACATGAACAAACTTCATTCTTACTTTAAAAGAAAACAGGTCACATGAGCTCACCTGTTGTCCGTCCTTTGCCTAACATAGGTACATGAGCATCCTATGTTATTGACAAAGGCGCGGGCGGTTGGGTGGAAAATTTCGAACCAAAGCTTCGAGATTGCCTTTGTCGTTATCATAAAAAAAAACCATGCCAAAAGGGAGTATCATTTACATTACTCTCTAACAAGATTTTTATCATCCCTTAGATAAAGTCAGAACGACCATTGAGATGGGCGTGTCCATCTCAACTCCCCAGCGGATATTTTACTTCATCTCCTCAAGTGAGAGTCAAAATACATGAATTAACTTCGTCTCCGTCCGTTGTCAACTGTGCAGGCACATGGATATCCGTACAGTATTCCTAGGCAACGGCGTGGGTGGTCGGGTGGAAGCCGTTCCGAGTTCAGTCTAAAAACAAAAAGAGACATAGAGCGCAAGAGTGCACAATAGCACCATAGAGGTTTGAGTATTTAAACCTGTTCATTTCTTAAGCATTTGTGTGCCCGATTGCATACAATTTGGAATTTTTGATAATAAGAATGTTTCTGGGCGAGAGTGGAGAAGGCAAACCTATTTCTAAACACTCACCTAGAATGATGAGCGTAAACACTGTGAGGATTCATACACGAGCGTTCAGGTGGGTGACGAATCCTTTGACAAAAGATGCTCTAAACCGGGATGAGATCGAGCATTTCTTCTCAACCCCAAACACAGAACATTAACCATTGCTAGCCCCTTTCGAGCCAAAGTTGAAGTTTTTGTACACACACTATACCCAACTAGTCTAAGGACCGCCTCACATCGAGGTTAAAATGGAGATCCTGTAGCTAGGAATCGGAAGCAATGGATCATGGAGGCTACATTTCCTTAAGATTCAAGCGAAGAAGCACTATCGACAGTTAAGCTCACCAGTTGAGTCGTTCCCAAGGACCGAGCTTCTCAAAAACACAAGTTCGAAAAGATATTGTCAGAAAATAAAGCGGGGCAAATCCCTGTAATCCAGCAAAGAAAAGAAAGAATTAGCGCAAAGACCAAAGTCTTTAAAAGAGAGCGCAAGATGAAAATCAAAAGAGCAAAAGATAAAGCACCAGGGCCGACATTGCTGGTCACAAAAGCAAAGGTGCTACTCCTCAAACAATTCTAAAACAAAGCTTTCCCCAAAAGTGGATTGTCCACACCTACCAACGGTTCATCCCAACAAAACACGTCAACTGGTGAGCTGTCTGAAGGATGGAGAAATCGTTTGAATGGTGGAACCTCTACGATCCAGTAGCTTTCAATGAGGTCCTTAGACTCCTTCTTTCAAACAACTGATTTGAACTTTCACTTTAAAGGCCTTATGCCAAAGCCACATGATAACCCAAGTAAAGTCTCCTTCGACCGGTACATGAGCATCCAAGTCAAAGGAATTCCGAAATCCAACTGAAATGACTTTCAGAAATGAGAGTGAAACACGAGAGAAATCAGAAAAAGCTTCTCTGCTCTCGCTTAGAAACATGCTTTCAAAGAGAAGACAAAATTAAGCATAGTGTGCATGTACATTTAGCTACTTTTGTTTTCATTGCGACTAATAATTTTCTTGATGAGTTTTTAGGGTACATGTCGACCAAGAATAATTTGAGGTATTTCTAATATCCTTGCGAGAAAATCTTTCCAGATTACCTCACAAGGAGGGGCAAACTGTAATACCTCAAAATACGATAATGAACCTACATGCTTCTATACGATACTTTACTTTAGCTGTGCATTTCATTGACTTTCATGGTCTTTGGTATACAAAACATAGCAAGAATCTGCAGGAACACAACCCGGACTTCTGCAAGATTCTGGCACAAAACAAAACAAAAAAAGAAGAAGAAAAGAAATTCAACCAAAGGAGCAGAAGGCTTCTCATCATTATTATAACTCTAGAGGCCCTTCTTGCACGCCGAGAACCTCTCAGTTCAGCCATGAACAACCATGTGATTGGAAAGAGGAGAGGGTGTGCGTGCATTCCATGTTCCATGGCGGGTCAGAGGATGGTGGAGACAGGATTATCCGATACTGGGCCTTCGGGAACACATCACCACATGACATACTCAGTCTTTCATGAGATCAGCAACTCAACAACCGCCTTCATCAATCAAGTCGAACCCACTTTCGATTTCGAGGAGCTCGACGAAGCGATAGTCCTGCGAGGGTTTAGGGTCGACGAAGCCAAAGTAACAACTTTATACACAGACAAGCTCACCAACCTCGAAGGATTCGTACGCCAAGCCGATAATTTCAGACAACAGACCCTCCGTCAGTTGCGGCGGATCCTCACGGTCCGGCAGGCAGCTTGTTGCTTCCTTATCATCGGAGAATATTACGGACGTCTCTGCGCGCTGAGTTCCCTGTGGCAGTCACGCCCGTGGGACCAGGACATGACCATGCCGCGTGATAGTCCCAGTCAAATATAACAGAACTACTTCCCCAGCTTTTGATCAAATCCCTCCTCTGTCTGATCAGTCTTTGATCGCGCCCGCCGATCCTGCTGTCCGTGAGGCTGCAACAAAAGAGCCATGTCGCAGTACGATTCCTACAACAACTCCTTCGACGCCCCTGATAAAATCAGATTCAAGAATCTCACGGGCAAGAACAAGCTCGATGCTCAGCCTGGGTTTTTCATCCACGTTATCCCTGACAAGGCCAACAACACACTTGCAGTCATCGACAGTGGCATTAGAATGACTAATGCTGAACAATATCGCTGAGATGTTTCAGCGACGGCAGATACCGAGACGTTTGCCTTCCAAGCAAAGATCCATTATCGGAGTTGCCTAAATCACTGTAAATTCAGAAATTTACCTGTTGCGTGTGACTGATGCAGGGTTCAGCCCATCCACCATCAAACGCTGGAACATGCGCGCACCTACCGGAGGTCCTCAACTTGCTGGGGTCGTAGGTGCCGCAAGCCAGAGGACACTGGGACTTCAAAATTCTCAAACCCCAGTCTCTCAAGCTGTGAGGCCTAAAAAAAATCCAACCACAACCCAAACAAAGCCCCAGGACAAACCCAAAAGGGGGACCAAGCCCGTATTAGGCTGCCAAACCCGGCCTAAAACATATCATAAACCAAGCCCACCTGCAAGTCTTGACAAGAGGACGATTGCAGCCTCCCACCTGTGCCTGATTCCCACTTGCCTAACACCTACCTGCAAGAAGAAAAACAGGGAATCAGACGGATAGACAGAGCAGAGGTCGTCACCTCCTTTCCCCCCCCATCGACAAGCTTGCGATCCCGGTATAACGCCCGCCATCCCACCTGCAGACTCCAGCAACAGTCTCGTCACCATATCCCATTTGATCCCCACTTGTATGCCATCCCACCGCCCGAGCCCTGGAGTTGCTAAAAGGAGAGACGTCAGACACAAGACAGGAGGAGATACAAAATGGGAAAGTCGATTGTAAGCAAGGGATAGCCCGGTCGTAGCCGCAATGATCCCTCCTAGGATCATCAGTGGCCTCGCCCCTTGAAGCGAGTGCCACGGGGGATCGGATGATGCCTAGAACCCCTCCATAAGAAGAGAAGAAAAAAAACAGTGGGGAGGCCCTCTTCTTCATTCTTTCGGAACGCCTCTTCGGGGAATTCTCCCCGGAACGAAGAGAGGACTTCACCAGCCATCCCACCACCATTGGCCGTTCCTTCACCAAGGTAAGAAGAACAAAGCGCCCGCGGAACCCCCCCTTCTCCAGCCAACCCGAACAGGGAGGATCGTCCTACTTCCGGCGAGGATGTCTCCAAGTGCCAGGACTTACGTTGTCTTTGATCATCCCGATTCCCAGGAGTCACGAGACAACAACGAGACTCCTAGGTGGCCTCCTTCCTCTATCCTCAGCTTTGATAGTTTGAACTTCTTGTTCTTTCAGAGCTTCCCTCTTTTTCAGGACCATCAGCCGTTCCAGGCACCACCTTGTTACTGAAACTGCGTCGACAACAATGACGCCCTCCCAATGTCTCCCAATCCAACAGAGCTGCTCCCTCGACGTCCTGTGTCTAACAACAGTGGCCTTTCTTCCCGAGATGATGCTCTTCCAGCGGAGACGTCTTCAAGCTCGATAGCCGACACTCCATCCTCTCGACATCCCGAGAACCTACAGTAGCCGACCAACTGCAATGGCACCAAGGCAACAGGCGCCCTCTTGCCGCCCAGCCTTCAGCGACGCTTCGAGAGACGGCAGCGGACCCCTGTCCCTTCTTGCATTCCTTCCCTTAAACCTCGCTACAGAAGCCCCTACTCCGGCAATCAACTCTTCGATGGCTCATGTCCACAGACCCATATACGACGGAACCTCCCTCCCCGGCGACTTTCAGGATTGGCGACCGGCGGCTGTTCTCCTTCCTTCCCGGCGACCCCTCCTCCTTGGCGTCCTCGGATTCCAGCTCAGCCCCCACTTCCCCGGGCGAATCCGCAGCAAATCGAGGCAGCCACGACCAGCGGGGGGCTCAAATCTTCAGCAGACCCGGGGCGGACGCGCGCGTCTTCCACGCCCAGCAACCCCGTGACAGCCACGTCCCGACGACGACGCCCCACTTCAAGAGTCATCCCCGGCCGCCGCCACTTCGGCTCTTAGCCCCGACGACGATCCACGCCCAGATCCAGTGGACCCACGAACTCCCGACCACGGCGTGTTGGAATCCTTCTTGCAAGCGTCGGACTCGAAGCAACGAGGAAAGGTTGATTTGAAGCTGGAAACCTTTCACCTTTTTCTTTGCAATTGATTTTGACGGGTAAGGCTACTGTGCTCCCCAACTTGCCAGGTAAGTCTACTTACATTTATCATTTATCAATTTTAATCTAAATGTCATTCACACGTGTTGAAATTTCCTTGAATTTTAAAACCATTCGCACGTTTAAGCAGACAGTCATATTCGTGCTTGTTTGTTTGTCTCTTAAAATATTTTTTTTGCTTAAATAATTTTTATAAACATTTTGTATTATTATGATTTACTAACTTGTATTATTATCCCTTTGTTTATCTTGTTTTGCATAAAAAACACGACGGAGACTTGTATATTTCGAAGAATCGTGATCCTACTTAACTGATTCATACGGTAAGACATGTCTTACTAATTTTATTCGATTGAATTTAAATTTGATCGATGTTCTTTGACATTGGCATCTTCCTGTTTTACATGTAAAACACCGAGGAATTATTACCAAGGAATGCATCCTCCGATGACGCGGACGATCGACACCAACGGGCTCACAACGCCCCGTAAGCATCGCTCTTACTTCATTAAGTCCTAATTATTCATTTCGATTTAAATTAGGACTTTCTGACCACTTCTTTATTTTTCTTTGCATGTACATCGAGCATCTAATTTCGGAAGATCAACTTCAAAATTCCGAAGATTAACTTGAAGGCGCGTGTATCAAACCGCGTGGATCTACCCCGGCCTAAAAAACCGCGGGCTCGAAGGCTTAAAGCGGCCCCAAACTCAATCAAAGGTACAAAGGGGAGGTGCGGGCCTCCCTGAATTTTATTCAAATCCACTTGTAACGGATTGCGGGCCCAAGTGTATAGGCCCACAATCACCGCCCTTCCCCGTCCTTTTGATCTAAATAATTGTTTGTGATTGCGCGTATGCTTAGGCTTTAGGTTTTACGTCGCATGCTCGGTTTTAATCAAACAAACCTAAATTCGGGTCCAACGCCCGTTAAAACGTCGATAAGAGTCCGGCCTACTCCCGGATCGGGCCCAATACCCGTCAATCAAAAGTTAAACCTTTTTTGGACAAATCGCCACCCTTTTCGCATGTTTAGAATATAAAGGTTAGTAAATAGGAATCCCCGAACCCAGACTCTGATTTTTCCGACTTAAAATCACACTATTTTTAAATAAGTCGGTGGCGACTCCGAACAAGTTTTTCCAAAGTTAAAACTAAACAACACCCCTTTTTTCGGAGCCATTTAGGATGAGGTGACGGCAAACCGAGCCGCTCCCTGGATCTTCCCGGAATTTCCCAAGCGAGGTCTTAACGCAGCCTTTCGCCCGTCGCCTTCAAGGACTGGAGACGGTTGGCGAAACGCCCCGCAGATCCGCTCGGGAAACAAGGGAGGATTCAACCCGGGTCCCCTTTCCGCAGCGTCCGGCGTTCGAGCCGAAATGTCGACCGGACTGGGCCTCGGGGGGAGCGGGCCCGGATCCTCGGTTTGCCCGAACCGCAGCGCGCGTGCTAGGCCGGAGGGCGCGCGTATAACTTCGGTTAAAATTTGGCTTTTATACGGTAAAACGGACAGAATACTGTGGCGATATCCCATGTGAAAGAGCTTTCAGAGTGCGAGCTCAACGTGGTGATATACGGTTGGATGAGAAAGATTCATGGGAACAAACCCTGTTTTCTCCAACGAATACCAGTAGTTCTAACTGGTATGACGATTTGTTTCCCAAACAAGAAGTGTGTATGGCCGTTAAGTTAATGGGAACAAAATGGGATAAGTTCCTAATAAAACTGGCCGATAATTTTAGTGAAGATCCACTAAAGTTATGGACTCGAAATGGCCTAAAGGCTAGATTAGAGTTGAAAGATCCCGGAACCATTATAAGAGCCAGAAACATTACGTATACGACTGAAATGGTTGAGGAGTTTGACAAACAAATTCCTGAATTGCTTGGGAAAGGCTTGATCAGGGACAGTTATAGTCCACATTCTAGTCCTGCCTTTATGGTTATTAATCATGCCGAGCAGGTGCGAGGTAAAGCACGAATGGTTATAGATTATCGTCAGCTTAACAAAGCTACAAAAGACGATGGCTATAAGATTCCCACTGCGGGAGATTTAATTGATAGGGTAAGTCTGAGCCAACCAAAGTTCTTCTCTAAATTTGACTTGAAAAGTGGATACTGGCAAGTCAAGATGGAGGAAGAATCGGTTCCTCTAACTGCATTCAATGCTCTGCAAGGAATGTTTGAATGGCTGGTAATGCCATTCGGCCTGAAAAATGCTCCAGGCGTATTTCAGCGCAAAATGGATAATGCTTTCAAGCAGGTCCGAAAATTTTGTGCGGTCTATATTGACGATGTGCTAATCTACAGCCAGACTGAAGATGAACACATGAGACACCTTGATGAGGTGACTGATGTCTTCCGGCGAGAAGGCATGATTCTATCAGAGAAAAAGATAGAATGGTTTAGGGAATCAGTTAATTTTCTAGGCATGGAGATTGAGCAGGGAAAAATTAAACTGCAAAATCATATTGCTGAGAAAATAATTAATTTTCCTGACAGACTTGAGGATAGAAAGCAAGTCCAGAGATTCTGTGGATGCGCTAACTATGCAAGAAAGTTTGTGAAAGATCTTTCCAGAGATTTAGGTAGGATTGCGAAGAAAACCTCTTCTACAAATCCTTGGAAATGGGAAGATGAAGACACTCAATCCATTAGAAGGATTAAAGCAAAGGTAAAAGATTTACCACAACTAGCTTTACCTTCTGACAAAGACGAGTTAGTCTTGGAAGTTGATGCTTCCGAAGAATTTTGGGGAACAGTCCTCAAAATCAGAGGACGAAAACCAGAACCAGTGTGCAAATACTGGTCAGGGAGCTTCAAGGGGCACGAATTACGGTACCCGATACATGAAAAAGAAGTATTAGCCTTAAAATATGGGATAAAGGCTTTTTACATCTTTTTGGCACCAAAAGAATTTTTAGTGCGCTCTGACTCGACCTATGTAAAAAGGTTTATGAGTCTGAACCTTAAGGAAGCTAGGCATACTAGGCTCTTAAGGTTGCAGGAATGGTTCAGCTATTTTAAATATGAGGTCGAATACATCAAGTCCGACCACAACATAATAGCTGACTCTCTCTCTAGAGAACTTGCAAACACCTCTCTTTCTAAAAACTCTGCAGATGGATCCTGCTGCAAAGAGAAAGATATGCTGGGGATGCAAGAAGGAGGGACACTCCCGAAAGGTATGTCCTAACAAGGGAGAAAGTGAGCATAGTGATGCTGGTTCCGTTTCAGGAACGAAGGCGGCAGTGCTCTGCTGGCAGTGCAAGCAACTAGGACATCGTTCTTACGAATGTCCCAAGAAGCTGAAAACTGCGGATTCCCAGAAAGGGAAGGCTGAACTTAAGGAGAAAGCAAAAGTTGACTCCGAGAGTAAGGCGAAACCAAATCTCCAGAAGGAGATGGCTAATCCCAAGGAGGCTGAGGCCAGATCTAAGGGAAAGGCGAAAGAATCCCAAAAGGGGATGGCTGGATCTAAGGGAAAGGTAATAACCAATCCTAAAGAAAAAGCGAGAGTTTCCCAGGAGGGGAAGACAGATCTGAAGGAGAAGGGTAACACCGACTCTGAAAGAGATGTGAAGAAAGATCTTCAGAAGAAGATGACAGATCCGAAGGAGGAAAGCTCCAGAAGAGATGTGAAAATGGCAGATCTAAAAGACAAGGCAAAAGCCGAGTCAGAAGAGGAAGTCAGGAAGAAGAGGAAAGCCAAGATGCTTGGATCTTCTGGTCCAAAAGGGGATGATTCTGCAAAGGATGGTCCTAAGAAGGACGGAAAGGTTGAAGAACCTTGGTGGTCTCCATTGACCATGGAGCAGTTCAATTACTACCGAAACCACTTAGCCAAAGAGCAGAAAATTTCCATTAATCAAGCTGTAAAATCCTACAAGGCTTTGTTACAAAGCAAGGAGGAACAGAAAGAGAAAGTGGAAACACAGTGTGCTGAGGAAGAGGCTAAGTTTAAGGCCATGATTGGCGAGCCAATTCAAGTGGTAGACCCTGAACCAAGGGCAGAACCAGAGGAAGCGGCTGCAATGGAGTGTGAGCAATACTTCGACTTTGGAAGTGCTTACGCAGCATTGGAAGGTAATCTTGAAAAGACAGAAAGCCTTGAGGAAGCAATTCCTGCAGGAGACTCAGTTAAAGAGTCTGGTGAAACTTCTCACGGTGACAAAGGTCGCGATGGCAAGAGCCATGTTGGGAAAACCCAAGAGGATCTGGGAGGATCCTGGTTTTTTGATGAAGACTCATTTGAGGACGAATCCCTAAGTTAGGATGCGGCTGTGGTCTGTGGAGGACTCCTGGGTGGCATCAAACATGATGACAAGCGCCAGATTGAGTTTTTCGCAAGAAAGACCGTTGAGTACATCAAAGATCTGGAGTATAAGCTATCGATTATGGCTTCAGGTGAGGAGGAGCTATCTCGAGTTGAAAAGGAAAGACAGCAGATATTCTCCACAACGATGTCTATAATACCAGGGGAAATCAGAGATTATGACGTCCCAAAGATAGTAGTGGACATGAGTGAATCCTCGCTTGAGGAGAACACTGTACTTCAACCGTATCTACACTGGATATCGGGGAAGTGGCCGTCTCTGAGAATTCATTCAGATATGGTGGGAGTAGCAGCGCCTTACGTATACGCTGGGTTTGTAGACATACTGGAAATCGACAGATCCGAACCAGAATGTATGGAACCCCTGCCTACGTTGGTAAGGTTTGTACTCGGATTCCTAGGCTACGGACCAAAGTATGCCATGACGTTGATTACTAGCACAATAATGGAGGAGGAAGACCATCCGCAGTATGGGAAGGTAATACTTCAAAATCTGCAAGTATGGGATATCCATCCATGTGAGAGTAGACGTCTGGTGGAACCTCAACGACAGGACCTCGATCAGAGAGGTTTATGGCGGAAATACTACAAGGACAAAACTGTCCGGAAGGCCATAAAGGTTGAGTTCCTTAAAGATGTGCTGGAGCATGTGTTAGCCCGCAAGGACGAATACTACGTGCTCTGTGATGGTATGATCACCGTCACGATTCTTCGGTCAAATCTGAGCCTCATTGATGAACAAGCAGGAGACCGAGGATGGCAGAGAATGCTCGACCTTCTGGATAGCTTCTGGAGGCGAGAGAACTCCGAGTTGCACCTCCGAACCGACACCTTCGAGGTTTGGAGTAAGATTGCTGATTTTACAGACAAGACCTTAAATCAGCAAATCGAGCATGACGAGAGAGCCCAACAAATTCTTGAAGCGGTTCAAGACCCACCGGGACTCTCAGATAAAGAAGGAGTTGGCGAGACTTCAAACGCCAACAACAAGGAAGGAGTCTCCCAAGATAGCGCGCCAATGCAGACGGGAGAAGACGACTGTATAAAGTTAGACTAGGACATTTTTGTCGGTCATTAGGACCCCACTAACTTTTGCAACAGTTTAGATTCCTTTTACTTTTGAGCTGGCAAACAGTGCATAGGCACCAGCTCCTTGTGTATATATTCACAAGCCCTCTACCTCATTTGGGGAGGCGAATCAAATAGAGAAATTCTCTCTCAAAAACTCTGAGTAAGAAAATCTCTGAATCGCTCTCCGAATACCTTAAGGAACCAAGAGTAAGGTGGTTAGAATTAATCAACATTGGTTAAGACTAACGGAAGGTCAGATCGAAAGATCAAGAACCTTGCAGGGAGTATAGCCTTAGGCTGAAACCTTGGATGAGGAGTGTCTATATAAGACCCTCAGTGTAAGGGCATTGGAACGACACAGAAGAGCCTCTCCAGTTTGCGGATACGTTCGCTGAATTCTCTAGTTTGAGAATTGTGCTACTCTTGGATCTCTATTGTTGCGGAAGCTTGGTGAACCCTCTGAGCAACCCACTGAGTTAAGGTATGATAAACTTTCCGCTGTGTAGTTTATGATAATCTTCATAATCTAATAAGATTGTGAAGATGGTGCAAAAGCACGACAGTTGCGAAAGCAAGAGTCTTATGACTGATTGTCCAAACCCCGAGCTCCTACATTTGGATCACGGTGTGGGCAAGGATTCTGCTACTTGACTTTTAAACACTGTAGTAGATCGACTGGCAGGCCTCTCAGCGCAAATACAGCAGCTGATAGAGCTTGTGGATAGCTACTCTAAGAAATTAGAAGAGCTAACTCTCCTGCAAAGTGAATTTGAAGAATATTTCCTTGAAGGTAAATCTAATCTTGGGTTAGCGGCAAGTTCGAGATACTCTAACGAGTATTCGAAGTTGGCAGAACGCCGGCGACAAAGACAATTGAGAAACTCTTCTTAAGTCCGATTCCTGTAAATCTTATTGGTATCAGAGCCGCTTAAGAAGAATTAATTTTCTTATTGTCTGGAAAAGTTAACCTAGAGACTAAGATAAATAGGATAAACTTGAAACAAGTCGAAAGTACAGGCTACCTAGAGATACAATTTAAACTTCTGGGTAAATATGAAAAAACTAGTAAAGTTGATGGTATATTTGATAATTAAGCCTTCTAAAATTGAAAACTGAAAATTCCGGACATTTTGGCAAACCAAACCGGCCCAGGGTATCTGATCTTGGAAGCAAGTTGAATGAAGATGAGAGTATGCCCGACGAAGCACAAGGCATTCTCTGGTGAAGCACAAGGCTTAGAAAGAACTACCACCTAACAATATTTTACATGAGCTCTTCTACAGCTTCTTTGAGGATGAAACAAAAGTAAAAAATTTGTCGGAAGGACACACAAACCCGAAGACTCGCCATAGTGAATCCTGCCAACTTCACCAACAAAACAATGATTCTGGAATTGCGCAAGAGAACCCGTGAGGCGTGAACCGCAACCAGGTCAAAATCAGGAGTCGTCCACGGATGACTACAACTGTCCCAGTGGAATCAGCCGTGCTTTGCAGAACTCTCGGCAGTTTCAGACAGAATTTGCTGATTTTCCAACGTCTGCATCTCTGTCTTCTTCTTTTCCTTTTGGATAACCTGCCTAGGCATGACATCTAATAAGAAGCTCCCTCCGTTCCAGATTGTTGCTGATACCTTGAGTATTTGGAAAATGACATGTAATCTATATGATAAGAATATGGGCACGGTGAGTGCCGTTGTGGCAACTGTAAACATCGCCTGAAACAGGATGTACATGAGTAACCGCCTCTGATCTCCAAGTAAACCGCTCAGTCTCCACCAGACATTGTTAGCCTTCTGAGCTTTCTTAGACAGTTCCCTGTAAATGTGGGTTTAGTCAAAACAGAAGCCCGGTTATCACATTCTTTAGACAGGGCAATCAAATCTAAAACATTCTAGCTATGTCAAATGATGCCCGGTTATGTATTCAGCCTCTCGCTTTGCACCCGATCAGTGTCACACCTCAACCAATATGTAATCTGTGGAGTAACCTCTAAGAATCTTTTGATTAAATCAGAAAAGAGAGAACCGAGCCACCTGTAGGAGGTCATGACTTCTGGATCTCTAAGTAGCCTTTGGCGACGCAGGACATCGACAATTAGAAAGTACAGAGCCTGCCAAAGGATATAGGCAATTAATGGAACTGTAAACAGCCACGTCCACAAATAGGATTTGCCTTCTACATATGGCCAGGAAGCCCTTTGAGCGGTCCCTTCTGGATGCATGGCGGCAAAAGTTACAGGATTCCACCAGCGAATAGTGAAAAAAACTAACCCTGCAAAATCATCACAATGTTCTTATTTAGCATTTCTGGGTGGGTCTTAATCATATATTCCTATATGGGAATTTTACCTCTCTGAATACTGATTGTCTTGCTAGATACGAAAGAAATGGTAAAAATGTGAAAAAGAACTGCATACCAGGTAAAAGATGAATAAGGACGCTCACGATTTTGTCAAGGGAACTGAAGACGAGGCTACACCGCCAGACTATGAGAGCCCATGCCAGGGGTCCCTGAAAATGTATTCACAGTGACCTCAGATAACTGGTTCCAATTGAAATTAGCATTTGGGCAGTGTTTTGACTAGATCCCTTTAAAAAAATAGTCATGGGTTCCAACCTCCGCAAAAGAAAAGCAGACCATGAATAGCTTTTCATTCTTTGGGTACAGAAGTAGGTCCACCAAGAATATCGTATTTGCATAGTAGCAGAAATCCTGGACACAAGCGGCATAAGTCATCAGGAATGCTAAATATAACTCATTCCACCTTATCACTGTTTTGTACAACATAAAAATCCTTCATGGTGTTGATCCATTTCTAATAAACCCAATTTTCCCTGCTATAACCATTCCCCATGTAGTATGGTGAAACGGAAAAGGATTTGTAGATGAATCTAAAATCAATTGTCTCTTTTGATCATCCCATCTATATTGAAGCAAGTTCCGAAGGCAATCCAGTTATGTGAGAAAGACGCAGCCAGCCAAGATTCAATGGGGAACTATATGCCTTCAGATTTTGAAGTCCAAACAAAGCACCGCGGGCAAATGTCAATTACCATAGAAAAAAGCCAAAATAGCTACTACACAACCATCTCATCTGGACCAAAACCAGCAGTTTGAAACAATGCAAACAAACATTCAAGGTGAATGGTACTTCACTGTGAGTAAAACAACTTACCAGAAGGTAATAATGCCACTTCTTGTACCGGTAATAAATCCACCTGAGAGGGACGAAGATGAAGTAGAACAAACAGTACACGTAAGGCACGTCTTCTGGTCCTGAAACCAACAAATGATAACAAACAATTACATTAAAAGCATCCAAATGGGACAGGCAATCGCCTTCACCCCCAACAACAATGACCGAGTGAATTCACTTACTGGATCCGAGTAGGTAACAAAACCCACCAAATCCAAGCACGCCCAGAAGATGAGTCACCTGAATCAAATCTCAAATCAAACACACACACAACCCAACACACTCACTTCGGATAATCAAACCAACATCTCCATCAAAATGCTTCACTTAATCAGCAACTCCTGCACTAACCCAAGAGGTAAGATCCAACCCAATAAAAATAAAAAAGAAAAACTTTGCCTTGTTGATGAAGCGCTCGTGCTCCTCCGCACGCCTGGCAATCTTATCCGCCTGCTTGGACAACATCTCCTTCGTCTGGTTCGCCTGCTTCGACAACATCTCCTTCGTCTGTGCCACTTTCTAACATCCAGCCGCAAAAAAATCAAAAAATAAAAAGAACCAGAAAAATCCCGCTTAAAAAATCCTCCCCGGAAGAAAACAAAACGACCCCCAAAAAGGGAAGGAAGAAAATTCGGGTGGGGTCACCTTGGATCGATGCTTCAACCTCCGGAGCGAACCAGAATCCGATCCCGAATCGGACCCATTCGTCCCTTCCACCGCCGTCTCTTGCGCCACCCCGTTCATATTCCTATCATTTGCCTCCTTACTTGCCATGTATCCGGGGAAGGAAAGGGTGGTTGCTGATGGGCAGATAGATACAGGGACTGGGATTAATGGGTCAATCGAAAGATCCCGTCTTTCAGATAAGGATGATGATTTGGTGGAAGATCATTGAAACGGAGACGATAGCCAGAACAGGCAAAAAACAGAATAGGTAGAGAATATGCTTCCGCTGGCCGTCACTTCCATTATGAAGCATTGACGTATGACGTAATTGATCAAATTAATTTTATGATTTAAATTTTATTAATTTCATAAAAATTCAATCAGAATCATGGCCATCCTTTTCTCATAAACTTTCTATAGTAATGACACTTAATTATATATATAATTATTTATTGTTATTTGTGAACTATTAAGTTTATTATATTACAGAATTTGAAACAATTAGTTAAAAAATAGTAACTCATGTGATTAATTGGCTTTCTTCCCAGTTTCAAAAAGAAAGTTAGTTGAATTTATCGTTGATCCATTCGTTTGTGTAGTATAGAAAGGAGAAGGGGAAAAGATCTAGTGACGACTTGAACGTCTAGAAAATTATTCGCGATGTCATTTTAATTTAGTTTATAAATTATTCGCTTATGATAATGGAATAATTTGATTATTGAAGTTACTCAAATCCTAACCAGTGGTATCAAGTTGTATACGTGAATTTATGACTTTGGCATGTGTTTAAAATTTGTCGAAGGTTGAAATTTTCGTCGGAACTTAGCTAGATTTTAGCCGGAAGTTTCGCTGGAAATTTGTTTTGGGCTTTCTTGACAATGGTTGAACTTCTTTCTTACTTTTGACCCTCTATTCGTTACTAAGTCGGAAAAAGTTGTAGCCCTTAAACCCTAAACCCTGAACCCTAAGAAGCTAGGTCTGAAATTTTGTAGCAAAACTCCCGACCGAATGGGAGTTCTCTTATGGGGAATGTTCGATTTTGTGGCCTTCAACGATTTTTTAGAAGACTTGATTTTGATCAAGATTTTCTCACTAAAATTAATATGAATGTATAGCTAACTTAACGAAGATTGCAATGGTATACAGTTTGCACAAAATAGTGGCTCAATACAAAAAATATGACATGCCTCGATATGTGTATCGATATCGGATAAGTATGACACGCACGATGCGATATGAATTTAATCTTATAATTTAACCGCTTTAACTGTATTTATAAATTAATAAATTTAATCGAATTTGATTGAAATTAATAAAAAAATCAGAAAGAAAGAGAAGAAGGGTCACGTGATGACATCAAGAGATAGCCAGCCCATCAAGAATTCTTCGAGCTAGAGAAGGATGTGTGCTAGACACCTCGCATGAGCCATGTTTGTACCGGGGCATGACTCTCTTTTGTTTCAAAGAGATACGTGAGAGAATAGGGATTGACGTGAGACGAAGCTGAATATGACACCATAATCTCTTCATGGAGGAGGCTACACATTGAAATGAGGGGACATTGCCGAGATTGTGAGTGCGAGTTGATTCAGTTATTACTAAGGAAGACATGTATATCACCGAGATGGATGAAAATGTATATGTCATGATGGGTATGCAATTGTTCCGCAAGAATAAAGAGTGATAGAATGCCATCATTCTAAAATCTGGTTTGTTACAGTGGGAGAAGAAAGGAATGCACTTCATGATCAGGATGCAGAGAGTATTGTCAAGAAACATATCGACTGAAAGAGAACTATATATTATGATCAGTGTTATCGAAGGCGCGCCGAGCGCGCCTGAGGCAGTGACGCCCTACAACACTTAGGGTGCGCGACGTAGCAAAGGCGCGCCCAGGCGTAGGATGCCACTTGAGGTGTAGGGCGCCATATGAGGCGTTAGGCCCTCATATTAGATCGCTTATCCTAATTTCTTTCTTCCCTCCCTTGTTGTCCTTCTCCTCAACAGCCTGCCGTCATCTCCTCCTCCTCCTTCTGCCAGTCCGTCCTCCTCCCGTCCAGCCTCTCTCGTGTTCCCTCAAACTTGTAGGTTATCCCATGCACTATGTAGCTGTTGCTGGATTTTAGTGTTTGTTGTTTGAATGGCGGTGTTAAGTGTTTGTTGTCGGGAACCAATGGTGTCGTCTTACATTTACAAGGCAGACTTATTTTGGAGCTATATTTATTGACTTAGGTTATTGATAATTGCTGGCATTGAGTTGTAGTTTAGTATAGTTTATTTTGGAAATACGGTTTTATTTGGCAATATGATCACTTTCAGAAATGGATTCTTCTGGATCTAGTTCTGCAATTCGCAAATCCTTCAAAAGGGGTATGGATGGAACTACAACTGTTTGAAAGATCCAAATAATCTAAATGTGGTCACGTGCAACTTCTATGGATACGTATCCAGAGGTGGTATTCATCGCGTAAAACAACATCAAATAGGATCATTCAGAAATGCAAGAACGTATAGTAAATGTCCTCAAGATGTGAAGGATGAGCTGTGAAGCGAGATGGAGGAAGGAAAACTAGCACGAAAAGAAGCAATTGGTAGTACTAAATTTGCTCCACCATATATGCATGTTATTGGTGATGATATCGTGATAGAAGAAGGTTCTTGTCTTCCTTCAAAAAGAGTTGCGTCGTCGAGTGGGGAAGTCAATCAAAAGACAAGGGTCCAATGGATATATTCTTAATGAAGAAGAGGAATATTAGACATCAGAGTGTGGCTGGTGAGTCACAGTTAAGTTTTAAAGCATTGTTTAGTATTGGATTTTTGCATATTCATTAAAGCATATTCATTTTGAAATTACAGAAAAGTTACTTCAGGCGAAGAGGAAACATTTATTCCGGACTCCTTGTGCAGCACTTTGTGTTGACTTGATGTTGGAAGACATCGGAAAATTCCGCAAGTGAAGAGAACGATTAAGCAAGTCATATATTTGGTGGGATTCATATATAATCATGATAGTATCTTAAATACCATGAGCTCCTTCACAGAGAAGAAGGAATTGATTCGACATGGCATCACCAGGCTTGCAACGAGTTTTCTGACGTTGCAGAGACTTCATTTGTTGAAAAGTAACTTGAGAAGGATGTTTGGATCACAAGAATGGTATGATAACTAGTTGTCGAAGACGACGAAAGGGAAAAAGACGTACGCAACTGTGTTGCGGACGACATTTTGGAATAATGTGATGTACGCATTCACGGTGATGGTTCTCCGTCTTGTAGATCATGAGATATATCTATGAGGTAATGGACAGAGGCAAAGAGACTATTCAAAAGTTTTTCAATGGAAGGATATCTTCAAGATCATTGATGAGAGGTGAAATTGTCAGCTTCACCATCCATTGCATGCAGCATGACATGCCTTGAATCCTGCAAACTATGAACCAAATTCCTCTCATCTAGACGACGGAGATTACTAGAGGATTGTTTGATTATATATGGAGATCAATTCATTCTCTAGAGATTCAAGATAAAACCACTAGTGAATTGACATATTATATGAGATGCGATGGAAATTTTGGAACACCTATTGCCACCTAAGTGAGGACTCAACGATCACATGGTGCTTTCTTTGTAACAACTTCAATCGACTTGTTTGATGTTATTGTTGTTTGATGAAACTTCAATTTATAAGCCATCTTTTGTGCAGTGAAGAGGTGAATTTTATTTTGCGGTGATACCCGTAATCTTCAATGACTTGCCATTCAAATTTTAAGCCTGACATGTAGCGTAATTGGATGTGAGTGTAATTGGAGTACATTGGAGCATGTAAGTCACTTACTATTCATATCATTAAAGTGAAAAATTTGTCATTTGTTATTATGAGCTTTTCGACATTTCTTATATCATCATGTAGATTCATACAAAGAAGAGGAACCGACTTGAGCATGAAAAGTTACTTGACCTTGTCTACGTCAAGTACAAACAAAAGCTGAAAGCAAGATATGATGCTCGGGATGCAATTGATCCAATTTGTATGAATGATACTTATTGGCGATATGGAAAAAGATGCAAGTGCTGACTTAGTTTTCAGCGGAGGTACATTGACATGGAGTGAAGTTGAGAGAGCGTCGACAGTTAATGAAGTTGTGAAGACGACTAGGGGTTCAACTAGTTTGAGGTCACTTGATGATGATGGATCTCATGCCGACGTCGTTTAGGAGATTGAAGAGGATGTGGATGGAGATAATAGTTATGATGATTGTGCTTATTTTGATGAGACTTATGATGACAAAGTAAACGATTATTAGTTGGTTATCTTTTGATGTCATTTTGTTATGGATTGATGAAGCTCTTTTGAACTTGAATCTGGATGTAATGGAATTTGAATTTTCATTGAGTAACATATTTGAATTAAAAAGCATACATTTTACGTATTTTCTTATATTTGCGCCTTAAATCACTAAGGCACGTCTTGAGCATTGCGCCTTGTGCCTCGGATGCGCCTTACCCCTTAACTACACTAATTATGATAGGAATTATGAATCGTCAGAGCAGTTGTTATGATGAAATGGTTGAAACATGATAACTATGTTATTTGAAATTTGCACATTTTTACTGATGTGGTTGACGTTGACTGTTGCTATCTAGTTGCGGCTTGAATGCTTAGAAGACAGTCCCAAATATGTTTAATTTAGTTAATTTCGATAATAGTATAATTTTCACTGAAATAATTCAATCAAAAGAAGTTAGTCAAATCCTAATAGATCTCCCGTAAACAGACCGATTAAAGGAATATAAACCTTGATGTAAATGACCGAGTTTTGTTCCTAAATAACGTTGGTCCGAAAACTATTTCGTCAAATAAGGTAGCAACTTTCGAAATTCGTCGACTAAGGTAGTATAATCGGTCTTACAAAGGCCAACTTTAATCATGAAGGAAGTTGGCCTTTGTAACGTCGATTTCATCCTACCCGAAGCGAAGTCAATCTTACAAAGACCGAGTTCGATCATGAAGGAAGTAGGCCTTTGTAATGTCAATTTCATCCTACCCGAAGCAAAGTCGGTCTTACAAATGCCGACTTCATGTGAATGGTACCCCATGCATGAAGTCGGTCTTTGTAGGACCATAACATTTGGCGCCAGCCGAAGGAAGTCGGGTCCATCACACATTAAGAGAGTCGGGTCCATCGGGATTTAACACCTCCCAGGGGCTTGGAAGTCACAATCAAAACACTCCCCCGACCCTCCCAACCACCCTCGACGTCGGCGACCCGTCCACGACTTGCCCATTCTAAACTCCGACGCCCCGATCTCGGCCCTGACGCCCTGCCTCCGACTCCCCGAAGCCGACGTCCCGTTGTTGTGTGGTTCCCCGTCCGCACGCTTGTCCGTCGCCCATAACCGGCTATTTTGTGAGGTAATTTTTCAATTAGGTTTTGGAAATTTTAGGTTTATGTTTTGAATTAGGTTTATCTTTGGAAATTGAAGGATTTAACATAATGTTACAATTATGATTTGGAAATTGACATAATTACAAGAATTAACATATTTTGAGGAAATACAATTATGTTTTAGTAATTAAGATAATTTTGGAATTAGGGTTTTAATTTGAATTACTAATGCATATTCAATTAGGATTCGGAAAATTTAAAAATTGAATCACTATAAGGTTTGAATCTTTATTGGAACTACATTGTTGTAATTTACTAGTTCAATTTTTAGTATGTACCGTGTTCCAATGTTGTCGATATAACTGTTGATTTTTTCCAATGGAAATATTATTATTGAACCAGACAAAGTTGGTTATGATAAAGGGCCAATAACAAGAATAGAAGTTCTCGAATTCATGAATTACGATAGTTTTGAGCGCATTATATGTGATTCTATCGTTTTGCAATCAACAATTTCATTACAGATTGTGCATAGGTATTCGGTTGTGGAGTTCAATAATGTTGATGTGAAGTATTATCTGGTGCCTATTAAGACGGATAAAGATGTAAGATTGATGATGGAGTTTGCTTTATCATATCCAAGACATATACAACAAGTATATGTTTTGGCTTTATCTGATGTAACGGTGCCGCATGGTGTGCAACATCCAATGCAGTATGTGAGTCTAGAATGGTGGAGGTAGAGCCTAATCTGGAAGTGGATTGTCGTATGGTTGTTGGGCGCTGGATTGAATATATTGAGGCGGTAGAAGTTGAGCGTCATATGGATGTTGTATTTGAAAATGAAATTGTGTTGGCTGAAGTAGAGAGGTATTATCCAGTTGAAGAATGTTCTAATCCTTCAGTTGAAGATGAACGCAATATCCATGATGATATCATGAATTCTGATATAGATGTCGACACTGATGATGAGTTATTCAACGACGTGAATGCCGGTAAAGGGATGTCAGATGATGAGAATGTCGACAATCGGATGATCATGGTTGTGGAATCGGGTGAAGGGTCTAGTGCAGAAAGTGTAAGAAAGGAGAAAGTCCAGCCATTTTATAATGAATATCTCGAAGACGTATACGAGAGAGGAGTGGGATTTCCACCCACTTGTCTATAAAAATTACCTTATTGATTAATTTTATAAGGGGATGAGATTCGGGAATAAGAAAGAACTCACATATACGGTGAAAAATTTTCATATACTAAGGCACTGCAATTATGAGGTTCCTGGATCCACGAAGAAATTGTGGAATATTTGTAGTTCAGAATCCGATAAAGGTTGTAAGTGGAGATTAAGAGCGATACAAAGAGCATATGATGATGAGTTTGAGGTGAAAATAGCTGAACAACCTCATAGTTGCGTCAGTCCCGTTTTATCGCGTGATCATGTGTGATTGGATTCAAATTTCATAGATCTGTTATTCAGGTATTTTGTAAGTGAAACTCCGGAAGTTAAAGTTGCATTCCTTCGCAATATTGTTGAAGAGAAATATGGATACAAAATTCCTAGGAGAAGGGTGTGGGATGCCAAAAGAAAAACAATTTTGTGGATATATGGCGATTGGGATGAATCATACAATGAGTTGCCTCATTTGTTGAATGCGATTCGTGCTTCTAACTCCAATACTTGCGTTGATTGGGGAGGTTCATACATGGTTGGCGATTTACAATTTGTTTTTTCAAAGGGTGTTCTGGTGTTTTGGTCATGCGGAAACAACGTTTCGTTATTGTCGCCCTATAGTCAGTATTAACGGAATATTTCTGTACTGTAAATGCTAGCATAATTTATTAATTGCTTGTAGTTTAGATGGCAGCAATCATATCGTTCCTCTCGCATTTGCAATTGTTGATGAAAAAAGCTATCAGTCGTGGGGATGGTTTCTAAAATGCCTAAAACGTTATGTCGTTAGTAATGAGTGTCAGGGCATATGTTTGATTTCATATCGGCATTCTGATATTCTAGCGGCCGTAAACGATGTCGAAGTAGGTTCTGTATGCGTCTATAGCCAGCAACTTGAATATGAGGAACAAGAATATCCATGGGAAAAAAGGCTAGCTATTGTTGTAAGGAAATGTATGGCGCCAAAGATGAAGCAATATTTGCATCATATTTTGAAAACAATTCCATAGTCAGCAGATTTTTTTTTTTATGAGATGGATAAGAGCCAATGGACTCTCAGTTTTGATGGGAATTACCGTTGGGGGATAATGACGACGAATTTAAGCGAGAGCTACAATGCTGTTCTAAGGGGTGCATGTCACGTCGAAAACGTATTCACCACGCAAGTGCGCGAGATCGTACAAGTTATAGAGTGTAAGTAAGATATCGTTCCCACGAGGACTGATCTGAACTTCGACCAATTATTAAAACACGCCAAACCTCTATCATTCAACTAAGCGAGTTGAGAAACAATTAAACTAAATGCAAAGCTAAGGAAAAGGAAAATTCAACTGAATTAAAATTTCAAATGAGAAAAACACCTACACAATCAAAATATACGAAAGTGAGGAGACATTAAAGCAATCAAAATACCTAACAATTAAGCGACTAAAATGCCTAAAACATGATCCTTTAACTCTATTTTCATAGAGTTATCAGTGCGCGATTGCTTTCAGTCTCTGCTTTAATGAGGAAGACGTTCTACAATTGTGTTGCATATTGGAATAACAGAAGAGATGAGGCTGACGCGACGATAAATAGGGGAGAAAAATTCACTAAAGTTGTCATGGAGCGTTTTAATAAGGGAATAAAGAAGTCTAAAATCATCAAGTCATACTTAGAGATCACGGTGATGGTACGTTTAATGTCACAAACAGATGAAATCATAAGACAAAGAACGTAATCCTGCGACACAAGAGGTGCTCGTGCAAGAAATGGCAAACCTATCGGATACCATGTTCACACGCGCTTGCTTGTTTCGCGTTTGTGAATGTGGATGAGTCGGATAGTATAAACAATATTTATAGTTGGGCTAATCAAAAGGCCATATACTCATCTAAATGGGCATCGTTTGATGTAAAGAAGATTGGGGTGAGTATTCATTCTCAACAGTCGTTCCAAACCATGAAAGGGCACGACCGTAAGGGAGAGTAAAATCTTCTCGCATCCATAATGAAATGGATGTGAGAGAACACAAAACTACAGTACAGTAAGTCTTTATTGTTTTGCTATGCTTACTCACTGGAAATTTGGAAATAATATTTCCTTTTACAATATATTTTAAATTATCTCGGAATATATTTTAAAAAAATATTGAGATGTTTAAATACATCATATAAGCTTTGGATTTTCCAAATCCTTTTACTAGGCAACTCAAAATTAGAATATTTCTTTTCAATTAAAGATTTGGAAATATATTTATAAGGGAAGTTACCATTTGAAGACTTTCCATCTCCGTCTCTACGACCGTTGAGCAGGTATCCGCTCAGACTGGTCTGATCCGCTGATATTATGGAAACCAATCAATGAGAATCGTCCTAATGAATCGGGACACCTCCCTAGAAGTTTTTCCCATAAAAATCAGACAAGGCTCTCAGATATTATTCTGACAATAAATCATACGATGATGACGTGTGCGTAAGAAATGCATTGTTATACCGCTTGAGAAATATGTTGTTACACTACAGCAAAGCTGTACTACATTACTGCGCTACAATAACCAAAACGAGAGAATAATTATTATTCCAGCTTAATTGTTGTGATCTTATCATATTTATGTTAAATTATGTAATCTTAATCAGATAATTACATATGCGGATCAGATGGCTAAGTTTGGAGATATTTGGAAATATAATATCAAATTATAGCAACATATTCCATCCTATCTCATCTCTACGGTCGTTAAGGAATATTGTTATTCCTGATTCATCTTTGCTAACGATTGAAATAATGATAAGATATCATTCTGATGGTGATTGGATCAAATTACACGAATTAGGAAAGTTGATAAAGATTCCTTTCCTTCTTGTTCGTTGTGACTGTTAAGCAGTTGTCCGCTGATCCTGATTACAGTGTGCTGAAAGCTGGTTTTGGGGAAACAAATTATCTTATTCGTTCCCTATTAAAACCAGACGACATTCATACACTCTACAATGAATCTGTGTGGTTGTCCAAAGCCTGTGTGATCTGTGTGAAGTTTTGAAGAGTTGTGTGATCGGCGGAGAACTGATGGTGCTAAGTGATTGCCTGGTTCTTACCCCTCGCAATCTGCGTGTAGGAGTGCCAAGGGTTGTGTGCCACCTTGGTCGTTGTGAGAGGGACTGTGTGTCCTCGGTGCGTTCAATGAACGGTTGGCGAATCGTCTAAGGGAAGCTAAGTGAATACCTGTGCTGATCGCAGTAACCAGTTGCTGACCCATCATCAAGAGGCCATTTTTGTCGTGTCTATTCACAGGAAAGTCTCGAACCTACGGAGTTTGAGCAGTTAGACGCGCACTTGTGGGTACGCACCAAAAGTCTCGTGCCTGCAAGGTAGAACAAGAGTTGGGAACGTCGCCGGAGTGAAAAGAGGTCCTCCCGAGCATAGGGGTGTTGTGCAGAAGTCTCGACCTCCTGATACAGAGAGACAGTAGAGCAGGTTGCGTGAAAGCCACCGAAGCTGAAAATTCCACCATAGGCACTGGGTGTGCAGTGCAGTGAATCACGACTGTGGTAACCGTGTATGTCCGAACTGAGTGTAGGATGGATACCGCGACTTCGCTGTGTGAGAAGTCATGTTCCGTTGTGTAAGGAACCAAAACCCCTTTTATCTCTTTTGTTCTCTTACTCTTTGTGGCAGTCTCTTGAGTACTTACAGGCTCATCTTGATAAGAGACAAAAGCTGTGTGGAAATCCTCTGTTGAGCTATTGAGTGCTGAAGCATTCATCTACTGTGAACCAGAAACGGGCTGCTCTTTGAGAAGTCGTTATGTCACGTAAGGAATTATTTGTGAGGATTTATACTCTAACACGACGTTGTCTTTGTGCTTTGATAGACAGGCTTATGCCTAAGCGACAACGTGCTGTGTGGAAATCTTTTAAGCAATCAACTGCTGAGTGTGGGCATTATTCTGCTAGAAACGAGAAGACGTCCACGAGAAGACGTCTACTATGAGGAGCTGATCGTTGCTCCGAACCTTGGTGTTTCTGAACTTGCATTTTCCGAAGCCTAAATGATCCCCAAATGTTTCCCAAACTATATCACTTGTTGAGATACCGAAAGCCTAGTGCAAAAGGTTCATTTGTACCCATTACATTTATGTAGTGGAATCACCTCTACGGTGGAAGGTGGACGTAGGTCAATTAAGGCCAAACCACTATAAATCAATTGTATCCCTTACGATCATGCTTACATCCATACGAGTATCATAACGATTACAGCGAGCCAACCTCACTTCTGAAAAATGTTTTGCTGTGATACAGTATGCTTCCGCATATACTGAGAAAGGGCGAAAAAGTGATAAACATTAATTCACATCCCCTTAGTGTACATAAATGATTCAACACTTTGATTACTGCGTTGGTTGAGAGATGCCGTCCGAAGTCATATACTTTCCACATGGCAAATAGGGAGATGACAATTATGTTGCAAGATGTCCAAATACAGGTAAGACTGCCAGTCGTGGGAGACGCTATTGTTGGGTATACTAGCATGAACTTTTAGGCCATTTGTGAGCATTTACTGGGAGAGGCTCCACCACATGGTGGTATGAAGGCGGGAATGGTGAAAATGAGTTGGTTGTCCACCCGTTTCGATGTGCTGCATCCAGAAGTACCGGAGGAACTAGTACGTATGCATACTCGGGCGTACATATTGCAGCGAATATGTGCTATGATTTTTCCAGATAAGTCCGACAATTTGGTGCATCTTATGTGGTTGCTGTTGCTAGAGGATTTTGAATTTGCTAGTACTTATAGTTGGGGATCGACATGCTTGGCATGGTTGTATAGACAATCATGTAGAGCCTCCTAGAAAAATACATCACAGGTAGCTAGCTACCTAGTATTACTTCAAACATGGGCGTGGGATATGTTCCCACATTTGTCTCCCATTAGACGTCGGATTAGGCACATCCAGGGGCTGCCTTTAGCAGCTAGATGGGGTGCAGCTCTTGACACGAAAACCATCGCCACACATGTGTTATCGGTTATTAGAGAGGCTTTCGACAGACAAAACCCTGAGCATGTATCTACAATTTCATTAACTTCACTGTGTACATTTTTTTGTTTATATTTAACGCATTCTTTCTCAGGTCATTTGGCATCTACACACGGAGGGCATCCTTGCCAAATTGCCACATTATTGCTTGGATGGTCAAGGCTGTTGGCGAGCTCGTGTTCCTCTCAGCTGTTTCGGCATTGTCGAATGGCACGTAACTGATAGAGTCATTTGTCAATTTGGGGAAGAACAGTTGGTGCCTCAAAATGCTAATACCGATGCAAATCTTCACCGAATTGACATGCGAGGAAAGCAATGGATAATTGGTCACACATCCACAGTAACTTCATTTCCTTGTGGCAGAATAGACATAACCACGTCGTCCATCTGCACTGGGATAATAGGTCGGACTACAAAGGATGATGGTACATGAATTACTCTCGGTCATTCTTATCGCATACTGGAATAATGTTGGGCTTAATGGTGAGTATCTAAACTACTTTCTTCATGGATTATAAAATTGTTAAACTAATATTCATTATGTACAGACGCAGCAAATGACTGACATAAACTTTCGCGCTAAAAGAGATGACCTGTCAGAACTACGACATACAACGAATATTTCTCGAGAGAGCCCTGGCTTCTTGAGAGAATTTACCCCTATGCGTTTATATGGACAACATGAGGGAATAGAAGAAGTGTAAATGAGGAGCAACCGAAGGAGGTGGAGCATCCAGAAGAGCATTCTCTACCAGAGGATGAGGAGGAGGATTGGGCTAACATGTTTGACATTAATCAATTTGTTATGCAGTCGCAGAATGATGAAGTGTACTCGTCTCTGGTGTTTGATCCGACTCCCGTGGATGCATTTCGAACTCCATTTGCACATGCATCTACTTCATCGACTCTCATGGCTCCAAGGAAGATTAGAAAGGATCGATCACCTGTAGGTGAAGCGGACAACTCACGGATTTCTCAGCTCACGCAAAGAGACCGGTCGCGGTTTAGAATTTTCTATAGGCGTTCTCGGCGAGAAAATTGAATGTAGTAGATTGTAATAACTTCGGATGTTAACTTTGTATACTAATGTACTTTTGGTGTTTTGACTTTACTTTTTGAAAAAAAACTTGGTTGGATTACTTTGGATTATTGATGTTGTCTGTATAGTGGATGTCTGTACAGGTGGCCAATCGACAGCTTAGTTTATTGTGTTAGGTAGAACTAAAGGAGTCGGCTTTTGTAAGGCCAACTCCCTTAATACGTGATGGAAGTCGGCCTTATAGGCGGGCACCAAATTATGTGGTGTTAGAGCGAAGAAGGCCGACTTCCATCATGCATTAAAGGAGTCGGCCTTACAAAGACCTGATGGTATAATTTTTTTTTTTAAATTTCACTTAAGTCGGTCTTACAAAAACCGACTTCATGCATGGGGTATCATTCATATGAAAAGGCCGACTTCACTTCGGGTACAATGAAATCGACTTTACAAAGGCCGACTTTCTTCGGATCGAAGTCAGCTTTTGTAAGGCCGATTTCGCTACTTTAGTCTACGAATTTCTAAAGTTGCGACCTTATTTGACGAAATAACTTATGAACCAACGTTATTTAGAAAATTACTGATCATTTTAGTTGGTTGAGTTCCCGAAAATTAAATAAACGACCATAATTTGTAATTATTGATATCCCAACCAAACTTACTTGAATTCATTACAATAAAAAAGCTTCATTACTTTATCAAAAAGCAATAATAATAATAAGGAACATTACGATATTCCTTGCCCTATTCGGAAAAACTGGGATCCAAATCGACGAGATTATCATGTCTTAATACGGGACAACAAACTTTAATGGGCATCCAACCAACGCAAAACAAACATCACGAGCGGACACGACGAAAAGACTGTAACTTGCAAGGTCTCGGAGAATTCTAGGAAGTGTGTGTTGGGGGGGGGGGGGGGGGGAACCATTTCGTGACCTTGGTTTGGTTTTCGTTTTTTTTTTTGAAATAGTGGGGTCAGGGGGTAAGGTAAGCGGCAATTCTTCGGGTTGAGAAGAGGGGGAGGGAAGTGGGCGAGATTCATGCCTTCGGACAACCTCGTCAACTACATTTCCTGACTAACCTTCACTTTGTAAGAATCCCCTTTGGCAGCTCGGGTCTGATCGTTTTTCCTTAGGTTTTATCCAGGGGAATGGAAATGGGGTTTTTTGAGTGTTTTGATTTTTGGGGCTAAGTTCAGATTTTTGGTTTGAGAAGGTGTCGAACCCGATTCTGGGTTTTATGGATCGATCATTTGGTCTTTGCCTACCTGCTGAAAGTTTGCTCCTTTGACCTGGATTTTGTTTGATTTCGACCGGATGAAAGGATTGCATGCCGCGGGATAGCTTTCTGGGAATTCATTGGAGTTAGTTCGCCTTGGATGATTGATTCTGTTTGTTGAGGCGGAGTCATGGGCTGTGTTAGTTTTTGTTCAAGAGGGTTCTTTGAGAATTCCTGATTTTTTTCTTTTATTTTTGTTAGTGACGATGTTGTCGAGGGCTGAAGCTGGAAAGAGGGTCCATAGGGACTCAAGTAATGGGAAATTGAGTGATGAGATTGAAGCGATAAGCAGAGTACTTTACTTGGACAAATATCCTTCGAAGACCTTGTCTTCTGTTGTGGGTAGTCGGTCCAGATCTTCCGGAAAAGCCCCTCTGCCGGATCCAAAGTTGAAGAATAAACACGATAATGAAGAGCAAGCGCAGAAGGACAAGAAGTCTATATGGAATTGGAAACCATTGAAGGCCTTCTCTCATAAGAATCGCCGGTTTGATTGTTGTTTTACTCTTCAGGTCCATAACATAGAGGGCTTGCCCTCTAGTATGGAAGGTCAAAGTCTCCGTGTACATTGGAAGAGGCGTGATGGAGGCTTGGTCACTCATCCGGCAAAGGTTTCCCAAGGAACAGCTGAGTTCGAGGAGAGTTTAATGCATAGCTGCTTGGTTTATGGTAGTCGCAATGGCCCTCATCATTCGGTGAAGTATGAGTCTAAGCATTTCTTGCTCTACGCTGGTATTTCGGGCGCTCCTGAAGTTGATCTAGGGAAGCATCGGGTCGATCTGTCGAGACTGTTGCCTCTTACCTTGGAGGAGTTGGAGGAGGATAAAACTTCGGGGAAATGGACTACGAGCTTTAGATTGTCAGGTCAAGGCAAGGGGTCTACACTAAATGTGAGTTTTGGGTATCAGGTACTTGGAGATAATGGAAAAATTCCCAGTATCAATCAGAATCCATGGGAGAGCCTGAGTTCGAAGGAGAAGAGCTCGAAGCTGGTTAGAGGACATAGCCAGGCTGAAGGAAGAAATGGAATCCGTCGAATTGAAAGTCTTCCTAGCACACTGAATCGACCTCAATCTCGTGGTACGCTGCAGGTTGTAGGAAGTGTAAAGGATCTCCACGAGGTATTTCCAGAGCAAAAATCAGAATTTGCTCGTGGTGTAGAAATTCTTTCCCGGAAGCTCGAGGAGGACATTCTGAGTCATCAGCTAGATGATGAGCCGGAACTTGAGGTTTTCACAGGAGAGTATGTATCTATCAAGTCAACACTGTCCCAGCCTCAGCCCCAGGTGTCCGATGACAGTAAACTGGATGGTGAAATTGAAGTAAATGAGTTCTCTGTTTTTGAGCATGGCGTAGAGCTCTCGAACAAAGAACCGGCTGCTTCAGCTGATGTTATTCCGAAGGATGCTGTTATATCTGGTTTAGAGAGTAATGTGGTTGAAATTGATGACATTTTGGATACCATTATAAATGAGGATTCTGAAAATATTGCCATTATCGATGGAACTAGTGCTGATAATGTTGTTGTTGAGGGTGAATCTGCTGACAAAGACAATGAGTTATACAGCAAAGATTCACTCATGAGAGAATTGGAGTCAGCTCTGGAAAACGTGTCTAATTTAGAATTAGATGCACTCAATTCTCCCGAGGATCAAGATGAGGCAGCAGAGGTTGGTTGTGCTCAAAGTTCGTGTAGTAGAAGGAGATCTCTCAGCTTTGATGATGCCACCAACTCTGTTGCAAATGATTTCTTGGACATGCTAGGGATAGAACATACTCCATTTGGCTTGAGTTCTGAAAGCGAGCCGGAATCCCCCAGAGAGCGTCTCCTAAGGCAGTTTGAGGAGGATGCGTTGGCTAATGGCTGTTCATTGTTTAATTTCAGCATTGGCGATGAAAGTTCCTCTAACTTTGGTTTTGATGCTGGAACCCGATCTATATGGGAGGATCCATCCGAGAACTTTACAGGTCCACCTATCATTCAATTTCCTGAGGAAGAGCATCAAGGGTTAAGAAGCAGAGGAAAGGCAAAAATGCTGGAGAACTTGGAGACGGAAGCTTTGATGCGTGAGTGGGGGCTAAACGAGGACTCTTTTCACCCTTCATCCCCGAGCAGCTCAGGCGCATTTGGAAGTCCTGTTCATTTTCCATCAGAAGAACCTTTAGAGCTTCCTTCCCTTGCCGAAGGTCTGGGTCCGTACTTACAAACGAAGAGCGGAGGATTCCTTAGGTCAATGAATCCCTCACTTTTTAAGAGTGCCAAAAGTGGAGGGAACTTGATCATGCAGGCTTCCAGTCCAGTCGTTGTGCCAGCAGAAATGGGTTCTGGTATTATGGAGATATTGCACCACCTGGCCTCTGTAGGAATTGAAAAGCTGTCAGTGCAGGCTAATAAACTCATGCCCCTGGAAAATATTACAGGGAAGACAATGCAACAAGTTGCATGGGAAGCCTCAGCTTCCTTGGAGGGATCCTACAGGTTGCCGTGCCCTCTCCTTTCGGTTTCTTTGTTCTTTAATGGAGCTTTTCCTTGGTGAATGTTCACTGTGATTTTCTTACCTTTTTTTGGAAGCAGGGTGCAAGTACAAGAGCAAGAATCCGAAGCTGAAGGTATCAGCGGATCTTTGGAATACCTGTCCAGGAAGAAAGGTTCTAACTCCGTGGGCGAAGATGTTGGTGGCTCAGAGTACGTCTCTTTGGATGATCTCGCCCCTTTGGCTATGGATAAGATTGAAGCCCTCTCAATGGAGGGTTTGAGAATTCAATCAGGCATGTCGAACGAGGAAGCACCTTCTAATATCCATACCAAGTCCATTGGAGAATTGTCTGCCCTCCGTGGAACAGGCGCAGACTTTCTCGGAGGATCACTCGGTCTTGAGGGCACTGGCGGATTGCAACTTATGGACATCAAAGATGGTTTCGATGATGAGGATGGACTGATGAGCCTCTCCCTAAGCCTTGACGATTGGATGAAGTTGGACTCTGGTGAAATTGGTGATGAGGATCAAATTACTGAACGGACTTCTAGAATTCTCGCTGCGCATCACGCTAACTCACTCGATTATGTACGCAGAGGTTCGAAGGGGGAAAGAAGACGAGGTAGAGGTAGAAAGTGTGGTTTGCTGGGAAATAACTTTACGGTTGCATTAATGGTGCAGTTGCGCGATCCACTGAGAGACTACGAACCTGTGGGTGCACCAATGCTCGCCCTCATACAAGTAGAGAGAGTTTTTGTTCCGCCAAAGCCGACAATATTCAGGAAGGTTTCTGAAATTAGACGTGATGAAGATGATGAAGGGAGCGCAGCTAAAGAGGAAGTTAAGGAAGAGGGAGTGTCAAAAGTAGTTTTAGAAGAAGCAGTTCCTCGATTCCAGATCACCGAAGTCCATGTTGCGGGTTTGAAAACAGACACTGAGAAGAAAAGGTTGTGGGGAACTACAAACCAGCAGCAATCGGGGTCACGTTGGTTGCTCGCAAATGGCATGGGAAAGAACAGCGAACAACCCTTTACGAAGCCAAAGCTGGGTGGGCCTAAATTTTCTGGCCCCGCAACTACCAAGGTGCAGCCGGGAGACACCTTGTGGAGCATCTCTACTCGTGTGCTTGGAAGTGGAAGTAAGTGGAAGGAATTGTCTGCCCTAAATCCGCATATAAGGAACCCAAATATCATCCTCCCCGCCGACACCACCCTAAAGTTGCGTTAAAGTTCAAAATGCCATCCATCTGAACTGAGACCGGTATCTCTTCTCCTCCTACTGAATGCAAGGTAGGAGATGATGCCTAGGCAGGGCAAAAGATTTATGAACGTGTTTAGATTTAGATGTATAAGAAGGGTCTTCTGTACCTGCAAATAACCTTGTGGAAGCTGGTTGGTGCCTATGGGCATGGATCGCGCCGTAAACGAGGCGTTGGTTATTTCTGGTGATTTGGGCGCCATGTTTGTTGCTTAATGTAGGAAGATTGTAGTTTGTTCAGTGAGAAATGCAGTTCTCTCATTTTATTCTATACTTCTGCAGCAGCGTTTATGCGGCTTAAATCTGCTGTTCTCTCCCTTTCCGTTTAATTGAATGTCATTTGATGATCTTTTGATCTGCCAAATCCTTTTCTTATTAATGTCAATGAGATTGAAAGCTTTCTTCTGAGTCTTGTGTGAGAAAAGAGTTCTTCAACATAATCAAAATTTCTCCGTAAAAACCCAACAGGAGGGAGCAGATACATAAATCATAGGCACAATTTACACATACACAGAAGACCATGATATGAGAGCATTATGAATCAATGGCAGGGATCAGACTTCATTGTCATCGTCATCACCAACATCGTCCCAGTGCTGTTCGTCTTTGTCCTCCAAATATCCCCACTTCCTAAGCAACCACAGATTCAACCTCACAACATTCCCTATGAACACAACGCCCATCAGGCATAACCATGCGAGGACCGATGTCTCGGTGACCTTCCTCAACATTTTGTTTGCGTCATCAGGAGACATGTTCCTTAGGGATATGAAGTAAGTCGCGACCTGCGCGGTAATCGCAATCCACATGATAACCATCTGGATCCACATCCACCGTCGCCGTTTTATTGGAAGGCCGCTGACGAGAAGCAGGATTATGCTCAAGGATGCTAGGAATGCTATGGTGTTGAAAATCATGAAGATCCCATAAACAGGCTTCTGCGTGTAGGACATGATTGCGGTTCCGGCCTTGATGGGTTCTGCTAATGGGTTCCCATTTGAGTCCTCGGTGACATCACTCTGCCATACACCTCCAGGCGGTGTTATTGCAGCTTGGAATGCAACGGTGGCGATCAGGGATGCCACGACCATCAAGGCACTCCGTTTCCTTCCAAGCCAATCTGTGTTCTTCGGCTTTGCCGGGGCAGTTTCCTTCTTCGAGATTGTCCGTTTTGAAACCAAGCGTGAAGAAGGCATTGATTTCCGTGACGCAGTGATGGTATCCAGATTTGATTTCCGTGATACGGCGATGGTATCCCGAGTCTTTACTCGATCACAAACCCAAATACTCGGCGCAGGATGCAGATCCTTGAAACTGCGAGCCCTGGAGTTTATCAGAGCCGTTTCGATCTCCATGTCCCCGAGATCTCGGGGACTGTCTCTTAGGATGTCCAGTGCCGTGTGGTAGCTCGAATTTGGCACATTTACATCCAATCCAGGAACTGTCAGCAACAATTTGATCATCTGCAACAAATTCTCCAGAAAATGAAACTACTCTGTCGTGAAAATTGCAGAACATTCAACTTGAGCAACATCAATTCATCAGTTGCTGAGATTAATCCAATCAAGAACAGCATATACTAATTTACCACGGATTAATTCAGACAATCATGGGAAATAATTGCATCACATCCAACAAGTTTTTTACCTCAACATGCTTCTTGGCCACTGCGATATGCAGAGCACAATTCCCATCGCAATCCTTCATGTTCGCCAAATCCCCATCGATTCCAAACTCATCAACCAACACCCTCAACACCTCGATCCTGTTCCTCCCTATGCAGACATGCACCGCCGTCTCTGACCTATCTGTCGTTGCCACGGCCAACTCCCCTCTCCGCATGAATTTTACCAACAATCTCACTACATCCACCCTCCCCTTTGCGGCCGTCAAATGCAGCGGCATCCTTCCCTCGTGGTTCCTCACCATCGCCGCCCCCTGCCCAGCTCCCAGAAGCATCTCAACAACAGAAGCATGCCCCTTGGCGCCCGCAAGGTGGAGTGGAGTGTTCCCTTCCGAATCACACTCGGTAGCTAGCTCTGGCCGAAGAGTGAGGACCTCGTTGACAAAGTCCCCGTGACCTACCAAAGCCGCTGCGTGGAGCGGGTTCCTGGGCGCGCAGGAGACCGCGATCCTGTCGAGCAGGAGAGGATCGCGGTGGAGCAGGCCATGCAACGTCGGCACTTCGCCTTTCATGGCGGCATCAAGCAGAAGTTCTTCCATTGCCGATTCCTCACGCCTCCTTCCGATCTTCTATCGGATCGATCCGAGGTAGTTGGGAATGTCAAACGATAGGAATCCGGAAATGGGCAGCGATCAAAATTCAAGCTTTGTGAGGGGAAGGAGACAAAGGAGGATCCTTTACCAAGGCTGCCATTGTTGGAAGAAGTTCTCGGAAAAGCTTCTAGAAGTCGGACAAAAGAGGTCATCAGTTCATTACAGAGCTTGATGAAGAAGGAAATTTCCACGCCTTCCATCCCATTAAAAAAATATATATATGAGGGGGGCGTTTGATTTAATTATTATTAACTTGCATTTTTGGGAGGATGAAAGATGGAGATTAGACGGTTTTTCAGAATAATTTAGTTCGTTCAATTTTATAATTCAATCTAATTCATGATTTGTAAAAAAATTGGTCCTATCCCCGTTGTTGGCATTAGTTGAACGTTACTGAGGATCTTCAAGGATTAAATGGATTAGTTGAGCAGAACAAGACGAAACTTGTTTTTTTTTTCTCTTATGTTCGGACAGGATTGCCGTGTTTTCCTGGTTTATCCCGGAGGGTTGATCTTGTCCGCAGCGAAACATCCACAGGAGTGACCTTCATTTCGATTTCCATTGCATAGTGTTACGTGAAGCAGACACATTAAAACTCGATACAGAAAGCTTCATTCTTCAAAGTGATCCTACCTAGCCATAACTTATACGAAGGAAAAACTAATTGCTTGAATCAAACAAAACAGATAAAATGCTACAATACCAATTACCACTTCCTAATAATCAATCCTTCATTGTCCAAACAGGGATAGTTAAATCAGACTAATCTCATACTCTAATCTCTGAAGCATTCGCTGCACCTAATTTTTAAACAAGAACGGGAACGACTACAACCAGCAAGCCTGCAACATGACTGTCCAAGGCGAAAAAGTTAGCTACATCTTCCCGAAAAGGTAAAAGGAAAGAACAGATGGGTTGGGTTGATCCATTCGCTCGTCCCAGTTGCATACATCAAGTGCGAGCCCTCTTGTTACCACAGGATGGACATTTGTACTGCTTGATGTGCTCTGCCTTTGCAGGAGTTATTTTCACGCACTTTCCGTGGAACCACTTCTCACATATGTCGCAACAGATCCAGAACTCATCCGCACTGTAATTCTCCCCACAAGCTCCGCACAGCGTGTTTTCGTGTTCCTCGTCATCCTCTTCTCCTTCTTCTTCCACATCTTCGTCTTCGTCTTTTGCCAGAGCAGCCTTCGCCTGGTTGCCCGAGTCATATCCTCGCTGCATGCATACCCAGAGACAACAACATGTCACAATCAAATTGAGTGTAGATACTTCCTAAGGCTGCATTCTGATTCTTTTCTTTTTTTCTCTGATCAAAATTTCCATTGGAAGACAAAGCAAGTCAACCAATTCAATCTGGGCAGCAGAGAAGCAAATCACCCCATGATCTAAGGCATGCACTAGCACAAAATCAGTAAGTCTGAAATTACCAAAAGCCTTTCACGAATAATTTCAAAGTAGAGCCCAGGGATACAGCTGATTAATCCAGCCTACAGGGAAAGAATTTCTGACCCCTTTTGAACCAGACTTTCTCTTGCTGCTTCCATTAGCTGAACCCTTTTCCTTCACCGTCTTCTTAGCGAGTCCTGTTACGACTTCAAATATAGTCGGAAGATCATTTATCATCCCGAACAGGCGCTTCCTGCATAACAGTGCATTTTCTGCTAAAATTTAGCTCAATGATTCTCTCAAACAAGAAGTTCTAGTCCATTAATGGGAAATAAACAATAGCATCCACAGTTACAGAAAAAATTGATTAAATCAGAAGCACAGTTGAGAATGAAAGCTTTACCTTTCGGCTTTGTCAAAACCAAATCGAGCGCCAAAGTAAAAGGCTACGCTAAGAATCCATGCATCACTGTGAACAGCCACTAGGGATAACCAATCTTTTTCGTCCATCCCATCTCTTGCAAAGTTGATGCCCAAAGCAGGCTCGGGGAGCTCGGGAGGCACTTCTTCAGCAGGTAAGTTCACTTCCCAATGTCCACCGGGAAAACCATACAGACATAGATTCTCCTTCTCTGAAAGAAGAAACATGAATTATAATCTCTAGATCGAATTCAAGAGTTACATCCATACAGCATTGAATGACTACAAAATGGCACTCTTTTGTAAACATAAATGACAAAATCTACAGCACTTCATTGACTACCAGCACTAGAAGCATCCAGAGTACAGTTTATGCATTGCCAGATACATCAGAAAACTCGAATACTATAACAAAATAACCATTGTCAAGCCCTAGTCAAGAAACCCGAAACAAAATAACCATTGTCAAGCCCTAGTCAAGAAACCCGATTGCAGAAAATCTAATCCCCCGAAATTCCTCGTAGAACCCTAATTCTACCTGATCTGATCCATTTCAATTACCTAGAGGACCTTTCTCCTCTTTCTTCAACAACAACGAAGGTTAGAACTGAACAGCAGACGACACAGCAGTCACTTAAAGACTATTTCACTGAACCGGCCGCGGTGCAACTCCAACCACAATTATTCACTTAGCCCGAGAAGGAAAAACACACATCAAGTAGTAGAGAGAGACGGAAACCCTAACCTGGATCACACTGCCGGTAGAACTCCTTAACATCTGCGAAAGGGCAACAAAAACCAAAACCCAGAAAAGAAAGCCAGTCAAAAAAGCAATTACTAAGGAACTGAAAATCCCAGAAGCAATATCACCAAAAGAAACCATCTAGATCAAACCCCATTCAAATCCAACCACACCCCCAAATACACACACAAATCCCACGTACCAGTAGTCAACGCCTTGACCAATCCAGCCCTCCGACCCTTGAAATCCTTAAACACCTGTTCCACTGTTCTCGGGTTGTTCGCTCCTCCTCCTGCGCCGCCTTCCATGATAATTCCTTTCCTCACCTACCCGCACTTGAAAAGATCACTCCTTTACCACCACCAAGGAAGCAAACTGGCAAACCCAGAAGACAATAACTCAACCGAATCGCGGTCTAGAGACAAGGGAGCAGGCGGGGGTGCGATTCGGGGAGGAAATCTCGTTTGGGGTTAGAGTCCTGGGAGGGAAAAAGACAAGGAGACGAAGAAAGGCCAAGGCCGAATTTAAGTAAAAGGAAGAGAGGAGCGCTTTGGTCAGACTGTGAGATGTGATATTGTGTGGACGGACGTAGGGATTCTCACGTAGGGATGACTTGTGCGATGACGTGGCTGTTTCTTAATGGGTTTTGAAGGCGTGCCTCATAACAAAGAGATTTGATGATGTTGATGTAATTTAATGGCAATGTTTAATAACTTCGAAGTTCAGAAGTAATCATATGATAATATCATCGATCCTAACCAGTACGGTCAGTCGGATAAGACCTGGATCGGAATTCTCAAGAAACATCACAGCTAGCGTAGACAACCTTGACACCACTAGCACCAGGGGACAACCATTCCCTTGCCGATCTACGGAGCGTGGATCGCCTGCCGCTTTGCCTCGGATCCCGGATAATCAGCCTTGATCGTTCCGATCACCTCCCTCACCTCGAACAACTTCTTCCTATCCCTCGAGGAGCCCCGCACATACCTCCCCTACAAAGATGACGACCATAGCATCGCCAGGCGTGGTCAGATCTGGACAATTCCAACAGTTGCTGGATTACAAGGGCGGGGCTAACCTGATTCGGCAGCGTGATAACTTCAGCCAGGCCGTCACAACCCTTCTCCGGCTTGATTCCCCCTGTCATGGAATCCCACCCGTATCGTAACGCGGGAGATTTCTCGGAAGAGTAGAGGAACACACGCAAAAGCTCCCCAAACTTACCGCTTTCGAGGATCGCGTTGGAGACCAGGAAGCTCGATGACAGAGCTAGGAAAATCACAACAATCGTGAGGCAACGAGAACAATAAAACTTCCTGTAACCCATCATGGAGTGGAACGCCAAGCTTTTTGATGCCAGGGTTTGTCGGATGATTTGATTTGGAGAAATGAAAATGTTGTTGCCTTAATGGCAAATTTTTTCTCTTAGAACAGGACATTGATTGAAGAAACCAAGCACTGAGTCAAAGTTTTCTGCCAGCAAACTTCCTTGTCATATTTTGACAAATGATAGCCATGTTCATATGATATTACAATTCTGTGACATCGGCATCTTGATATTTGAGGTTTGTTCATTTGACAACAATAACATTCTTATTACCATTCCTCTTGCGAATACAAGAGTGGTCTGGAAAATCGCCATGCCGGGAAACTCAACCGTACTCATGCATAGGCAACCGATGCGGCCGCTACAATTGATCGCTGGGATCTCGGACGACTTCCGTTTGAGACCACCGATGCATAGTACCATCGAGTCAACTGACGAGAAAAGTCACGCTTAGGTGCTTAACATCACGCTTGTCCTTTGATTTTGAGACTTATATTCCTATAAATTTTGAACACCGACAAATAACAGTCATGGATTCGGAACTCCAAGCGGCTGCCGATACTGGCAGCCCTTCTCGTGAATGCTCGGAATCGTTCCCCGGCACGGACCTCAGCCGCGACAACAGAGGAGGGACATGGACAAGCGACCAGCAGAGAGGACAAGTAAGAATACAGCCACATGTCTATATAACCAACATGGAAACAGGGCATATGTTAGTGTGTGCACTTATGTGCCAAGACACTTTAATATATTTGTGGATAAATAATTAATAAAGGCGAGTATTTGTCATTGATTATTTTACTTTTCTGCACGTAAAATTATTAATGATAAAGTTTTACAGATTATTGAGTATATTAATCTGAAATAGTCCGTGAACGGATAGATGTTTAGAGGGGATATGGACATCTAGATCATCGCTAAGTATAGCTGAGGTCAAGATAGACAAGGGACAGTGTATCCAAGTTATACTTAGGGGTACCCTAAGATTAGGGATACTGGACACGACCCGATTAAGAGGATATACCACATATTGAACATCATTAGTCAATCCTCTTTATGGACAAGTGTAACTGATTTTTTGACTTGAGACCTTCATTTATTCTATGCGTGGAGTTTGCGCACTTTGACGTCGTTAAAAACAGTCTTTAACCGGATTGGGAGTAATACGATTGTTGGGTGTGTGACAAAGCGTAGAGAGAATAGTGTTGAGTCAATATAGGATTCATCGCTCTCTTGAATTAGAGAGTTGACATCTAGGCCACTTGATAGAGATATTAGTGACTCTAAAATCCATGACCATGGGAGTAATGTTTTACATTCAAAAAAGTCTATTATATCTTGGTAATCAAGTAAAACAATTAATTTGATGATGATGTAGTTTGCACCTAATTAATTGAGATGTCGGATAGATGAAGAGATTGAATTACACAGTAATCGGTTCATAGTGGTTTATGATTTATAATCATTATCATAACACGTTGGGTGACTAAAAACTGTTGCTAGACGATTACCTTAGTTTGTGTATGGATTTACACAACCTTCATGTATAGGACCTAGAGGGTCGCACGCACAGCACGTCGACACGAACATTATATTTTGATTACTTTAATGGATACTAAAGTTAAGCATTTTATTTCAGAATTAGAATTAATTGGATTATTAATTTATTCTGAAATATCGGAAGCAAATAAACAGACCAATATTCGGTTCTTTTCTATTAGATAAAGGATATGAAATAAGTATTTGATATTTTATTTGAGTAAATTAATATTTGATTAAATTTAATAATACATTTACGGTTAAATCTATTTGCATTATTTTATATATATTTATTCATTAAAGGAGAATGATACGTTTTTAATTATTATGGAAATAAGTTAAGTTTCCTTTGTCGTTTGTTTAAATAAAACGGAAAGAAAAAAAAATGAAACGTAACAAAAACAGTCAATAAAGGCAAAGTTATGACAATTGTCTGTTTTTCCAAAAAAATAAAAGGAAAGAAGCTGTGATAGAGTGGTTAGTCTGATAGTCAGAAAACCAAAAAGAAAAGGAGGATATGGAGAGATAGGTTGGGATACCCAGAAGATCGTGGGAGAGGGTCAGATTTTTGCTTCCAAAATAAAATATTATTCTGGCGATTCAAGAGGCTAGCACCTAAGGGATCGTCGAGAGATTAGTGATGTGCGCGTGAATACCGCTAGAGGAGTCACACGTTGGGCTCTTGACTTCGTGTCACTGTTTTGTTTTACCGGAATTTCGAGGTACGTTTCCGGGTAAGGATTTTATTATATTTTCTTATAATATAATATACGTACCAAGTGTTTTTATTTTTGGGTATAATAAAATATAATTTTATTGCTTCCGCTGTGCCTGAAATCTAACAGCATACTCCTAGGCAACTGCCGGACCTCGTCGCCCTCCTCTAAGACCGACAAGCAAACCGCACACTCGAGCTCGCCCTCGCCCTCGTCCTCACTCCCCTTTTCCCTGACCAATACGTCCTTCACGTACTTAAAGCTCTCTAGGAAGCTAATAGCTCGGACAGACTCTCCGAAGTTACCGGAGTTACCCTCGACCGCAATGTCTCTCATCTGGCCTGCAGAGAGCCTGTGCTGGGCGCACCACTTGATTAAAATAAGGTTGTACATAGCAAGGAGCACGCCGGCCGCCGCGAGAACAAGAAGGCCATAATACAACATGGGCATGTTGCTCCTCGATGTGTGATGCGGAAACGGCACAAACCGCGGTGGAGGTGGCGGAGCCAAGGGAGGCTGGACATATCCCATAATATGGAAGGATTAATAGTGAATGAAATTGAAACTGGAACGAAATAAAATTAGAAAGACAAATTGCAATCCAATTATCACAAATGGGGCTATAATTTTGTGGTCCATTTCCATTGAGACATTTTAAAAATAAATAATTTTTTTTTTAATAATGGTAAGGACGTGAGGACAAGCAAAGTGTGTGAATAATAAAAAGAACATAATAATAATTGAGGTTGATGGAATTGGAATCCCATTGACGTGGTCTCCTTCTACTCGATTTGTCTACACCTAACTATCTTCTTACATCCAATGATATGCATGGATTCAGACCCTACTATATCACGGACTCCACAGCAACTCCTAATTCGGAACTTGGGCCGGGCCTAAAGTTCGGTCGGCCCGAGGCCCAAAACGTATCTTGTTAATAATGGAATGGACAAGCTAAAAGACCACGTTTAACTTGACAATAACGACGACCCATTTTGGAATGTGATACATGTGCCTGATCTTATTTCCAAGTGCCAAAGTTGACCGGTTGGTGAGCTGACCGACCGACGGCTCGGGAACAACGGAAAGAGAAGAATCAAAATAATACACCTCCGACATCACGTTTTGCTCTTATTAAACATGAGTCTGCTGGACAATCAACATTAGCTGTCGTAGCTTTTACTAAATCGAGCACATGATGTGTATCCCCATTAAACCATATCTAAAACCCTCGTGAATTATCATTTCATTTGGGTCACTTGGGATTCGGTCTCATTTTACACTCTTTTCATATATACAAACCGATGAGTTCGATAACAATCGGCAATTTTTATTCATAAATAAAATATTCTTCAGATAACTCTTCAACCTGAAGAATTTGTGTTTCTCGGACAATAAAGATAACGTACGAAGAGTCGCACGAAAGGGCATCAACAACACACGTCCCCCCTCTCAACTTTTAGATCACATTACCAAACGGGTAATGTTCCAATCAAATGAAAAGAGCACAAGAAGTTTGAATATTTCTCTCTATATATAAAGCTGGGATGGGGTTCATGAAGCTGCTGTTTCCGGATCTCAATCCTTCGTCTTCACCCTCCGCCCCATCGCAAGCATCAGAGCTCGATTGCGGATTTGGGCTCGGACCAGAGTTGGGTTTTTACATTTTTATCAGCAACAGTTGTCCGAGTATGGGGGGTTTTGTCCTTCCCTTGTCGTAGTTCCCCACTTCATTGATGCAAAAAGATCCCGTCTTTAGCTGAAAGTTCCGTCCCAAGTCTTCCACAAATTCGCCATTTTTTAGTGCCCCTCGAAGATCTGTGAGCCTCTTGGGAATCGGGGAGTCATTGAATGGAAGTGGGTAAAGGTAAGGACGTCGATGAAGTTGTGGTGATGATCTCGCCCTCCGCGGCGGACCGCGAAGCCAGGGGCGGTTCTCAGAAATTGAACCTCGAGCTGCTGGATCTCGAGAATCTCCGTTCCAGCGTTCAGGGTTCTGGCCTCACGAGCTCCCCTGCTCCGACAGCCGTTCAGCAAAGCCCGAATTATGGTAAGCCTCCGAAGATGCCAACCACGGGGAATACGCTGAGTTCACGGGCGTCGTTCGCTAGGTCGTCATTCTCGAAGCCCAAATCGAGGTTTGTCGAGCCGGCATATCCTGGCGAAGCTGCAGTGATAGTGGGCGAGAAGTCGCCGGTGAGGAGCTCGCCGAATGTGGGTTCACCTTATAATAATGTTAGTAACAGCGGCGCTAAGGATAAGGAAAGAGAAAATCTTAGGTCTGCACCGATCACGCCGCGGACGCCGCTGATTGTATCCCCAGCAGTGGAGGACGAGGAGGATGATGAGGAGGTGTACAAGACGGCTAATCTCCGGGTAAAGGCATTGTCGGGGAAGAAGATAAAGAAGATGGTCTTGTTCGAGTGGCCTGCATTCGTCATCATCGTGGCTATTCTGGTAGCGAGCCTAACTGTGCACAGGCTGCTCGACGAAATTATCTGGGGATTAAGGCTGTGGAAATGGTGTGTGCTCGTGTTGGTCGTGTTCTGTGGCAGGTTAGTGACCGAATGGCTGATGAACATCTTGGTGTTCTTGATCGAGAAGAACTTCTTGCTCAAGAAGAAGGTGCTGTACTTCGTGTACGGCCTTAAGAAGAGCGTCCAAGCATTCATTTGGCTCGGATTAGTCCTCGTGGCTTGGGGTCTGTTGATTAACAGTGGTGTGAAGCGATCAAGGAACACCACAAAGATCATCAACTACGTGACGAGGGGACTCGCATCTTGCCTCATAGGAGCAGGGATATGGCTCCTGAAGACGCTCCTGATAAAGATCCTGGCGTCTTCCTTCCAGTGCACGAGGTTCTTTGACAGGATCCAGGAGTCACTGTTCCATCAGTACGTCGTGAGGGTCCTGTCCGGCCCTCCGCTGATGGAACTTGCAGAGAAGGTTAACCGTTCAGCGAGCAGCGGCAGGCTGAGCTTTAAGAAGGCGAGTAAAGGCAAATCGGCAAGCCAAGAGGAAGTGATTGACGTAGAGCGTCTGCACAAGATGAAACCCGAGAGAATTTCCGCCTGGACTATGAGAAATTTGATGGATGTGATTAGCGGGTCAAAGCTGTCTACACTCGCCGGTTCGCTGGACCGCAGCGTTGATGATGACGAGGAAGAGCAGCAGGATCAGGAGATCACAAATGAGTGGGAGGCAAAGGCCGCTGCTTATCAGATTTTCAGTAATGTTGCCAAGCCGGGAAGCAAGTGAGAAGAGCTTTCCTCGATTTCACTGCTGTTTTACCTATTTGTGCTTGATCAAACTAATCGTCGATGTGCGCCACTTCATCCCTTTTAGGTACATCGAAGAAGAAGACCTACTGAGATTCATGAAAAAGGAAGAAGTCGATGACGTGCTTCCTCTGTTTGAAGGAGCGGCTGCAACCCGGAAAATCAAGAGGAAAGCGCTCAAGACTTGGCTGGTAAAGCTAATGATATACTGTTCATTCTACCATCTTGAGCATTCGCTTAAGAACTCAGTTGTGTTGTAAAAGCGAATTTGAGAGTGATCTATATATATATATATATTCTGTCATCGTCAGGTGAATGTTTACCTTGAACGGAAGTCTCTGGCGCACTCACTGAACGATACTAAAACAGCGATCGAGGAGCTAAACAAGCTTTCTTCGGCAATCCTGCTCGTAGTGATCATTGTTATCTGGCTGCTGTTGATGGGGTTCATGACCACAAAGGTCCTGGTGTTCATCTCATCGCAGCTTCTGCTTGTGGTCTTCATGTTCGGTAATACGGCAAAAATGGTCTTCGAAGCCATCATATTCGTATTCGTCATGCATCCTTTCGACGTGGGCGACCGTTGTGTCATCGATGGTGTTCAGGTCAACTCAAGCTCATAAAATTCGTTAATTGGCTTTGTTCCTCGGAGGCACGCTTGGTTACCAGTATTCATTATCTTGTTTCAGATGGTTGTTGAAGAGATGAATATCCTCACGACCGTGTTCTTGCGATATGACAATGAGAAGATAATCTATCCAAACTCGGTCCTGGCCACGAAGCCCATCAGCAACTTCTACAGGAGCCCCGAGATGAGTGATTCCGTGGAGTTCTCTGTCAACTTCTCGACTTCTGCCGAAAGCATTGCAGGCCTGAAGGCCAAAATCAAAACGTATGTATCCGGCCATCCACTGTGCCTGAAAATAGAACCCCGGTTTATGATTCTGCTCATGTTTCTGGAAACAAACACCTTTCAGGTACATCGAAAGCAAGCCTCAATACTGGCGGCCAGCACACAGCATCCAGGTGAAGGACATCGAGAATGTCGACAAGCTAAAGATGGCTCTATACATAAACCACACCATAAACTTCCAGAACTCTGGAGACAGGGGCAGCCGCAGGTCGGAGCTCGTGCTCGAGCTTAAGAGAATCTTGGAGGAACTCGGGATCAAGTATGACTTGCTCCCTCAGGAGGTTCACCTTCGGAACTTCACCTCAAACGTGCCACGGTGACATCAAATCAACCTCGACCGAAGAGTTTACTTCTGCGCATCTCTGAGCACCTCATTTTTCGATTGTTTGCCTGTAGTCAATAAATCATGCTTGATGTTGAAACGAATTTGTGCAATGGATTCATGCAATTTCTTCTCCCCAACCACCCCCCCCCCCCCCAAAAAAAAAAAAAAACTCCATGGAATCTCAATTCTGCCTCATATCCAATAAAACAATATCATGTCTCCACTTAGCCTAAATTAGCATCGGCATATTATGAACATCCAAATCTAATGAAACGTCTAATATCATTCCTAATTATAGAAACTAACCGTCTTACTGGAATAAGCTATCAATTTATTCCTCATCTCTACCAACATTTCATGACCAAACCATGCTACATTTTTGCATATTTGAATTTGATGATGATTGGGCATAGAGGTTGATAACAAGATAACCTTATCCACAAACTATGAGCAGAGAATCAGCCAACTAGGACAACTCCTCTCGTCTCCTCCCCCCACCTGTGCAAGCAATAGCCAATTTCCCACCACAAAATCACAAACTCCCACTCAACTCAGCAAAACGTTTCCATCAAATACTCTAGCATAACCCAGAAGGAGGTTGTCCAAGTCAAGCAGACAGTGAAGAAATTTTACCAGAGGAATGGCTTCTACTTCTGCTGTTTCCATGGCCATGCCATTGGCTAATGCAACTCAGAAGAAGAAGGCCATCCCTGGAAAGGATGCCTTCTTCAAGCCATTGCCCCTGAGATCGTCCAGGCAGGCTGCTGCACCGTCGAGTTTACCCACCAGGTTCCAAGTCAGGGCCTCTTTGAAGGAGAAGGCTGTTGCTGGGCTCACCGCTGTGGCGCTCTCGACATCCATGGTAGTCCCCGAAGTTGCTATGGCGGCTTCCGACCTTTCCCCCTCCCTCAAGAACTTCTTGCTCAGTATCGCTGCTGGTGGCGTCGTACTCACAGCAATCCTTGGGGCAATCATTGGGGTCTCCAACTTCGACCCTGTCAAGCGGACTTGAGCGTCTACAAGCGAGGGTTATTCTTCTTCTCGTCCCATTATCCTAAGTTCTCTGTTACCTGTACCCTGTAATCAGAAAAAGCAGTACTAGGTGTAATCCTGCCAGGAATCAACTCGAATTTTCTAATCAAATTCGATGTTACCTAGATCAATGCATTATCCAATAGCTATTTTGCTATGTCTGAGAGCATCATCCAGGAACGAATGCCTATCTGCTGAAATGAGCTGCAGATGAATCATTGTGATCGATCATTGTTGTTGTGCATTATTCCGGTGGCAACCAAATTGATAAAAAGCCCAGAGAAAAACTAAACCCGCTGATGAGAAGAGTGAACGGTAAGGGGAAGATGCCTTACAGTAAAGGTCCACCATTTTCCAACTACCAGTAATCTCCACAAGAGCAGGAACCGCCTTCGAACCGGTGAAACCGGAGACGGTCTCTCACGAGAATCACCCGCTGCAACAATTTAGAAACTAGTTTGATCCAACAATGGCAGTCATCACAGATTCTCAGGTTCTTCAAAACCGTAATCTCGCTTTGGGGAATTGATTTCAGCACCCCGTACGCCACAGCTAATTTTTCGCTATGCACATTCAGGTTCCCCTCCTTTTCTTCATCTGACACGTCCATCATCACCACTTCCGTCGCACGAGTGAACCCCTCCGATGCAGTCCTACGGATGAGTCCTTCCAACACTTGATATATCACTGTTGTTTCTGGGTGTGACTTATCCCCAGCTGTAAAATGATGCACCGTGCCTCCCATCTCGATCCAGCTAATGCCGCAGTTTTTCCGGATTCCTTTCTGTTTCATTAGGTTTCTCAGCTTCTCTGCGCTTTCCCATCTGGTTAAAGAGCAATATGTGTTCGATAGCATCACATAATCCCCGCTCTGATGATTGTTAATGTTTTGAATGGCTACTTCTCCCAGTTCCGGCCTTCTGAAAAGCCTTGAAGAACTTAGGAGTACCCGCCATATTACGGGATCCGGCCTCATGGGCATTGCATTCGCCATGGCATAAGCCTCGTCCAACAATCCCGCTCGTGCCAATAAATGGACCACGGCTCCATAATGCTCGAGCTCCGGATCTATTGAATATTGGCTTTTCATCCTGTGAAAGTACTGCCGACCTTCATTGACCAATCCACAACATCCACAAGCCGTCAGGACCGAAACAAATGTTATGGCATCAGGTGAAACACATTCAGCTTCCATCCTTGAGAAAAGGGCCACAGCATCTTGACCGAGGCCGTGAATGGCCAGCCCGTTAATCATCGCATTCCAAACTGAGACATCTTTGCGAGGAACTCTATCAAAAACCTCTCTTGCTAATTGAATCTTCCCGCACCTAGAATACATGTCGATAAGGGCGGCATTCAGAATGAAGTTGGGATGGACCCTCTTCTCGATCATCAACTTATGAACCCACAAAGCCCGACTCGAGACACCTATCCGCGCACATGCCGTGAAAACAGACGCAAAAGTGAACCCGTCAGGTTCAGCCTTCTCACCCAACATATGGTGGAACTTGCTGATCGCCTCCTCGAATTTACCATTCTTCACCAGTCCCCCAATCATCGTATTCCATGTCACCACATCGCGGACAGACAATTCATCGAACATCTTCTGTGCAGCCCTAAACTCTCCACTGACCATCAAGCTCCTCAGCACCAAATTGATCCTCAAAATGTTATCAGGCCCATTAGAGATACGACGAACAGCTCTTGCAACAGAATCGATGTGCCTGCATCGCAAGTAAGCCAATATCTGGCTAGCCACGATGGACAGGTGCGACCAACATCCTGCCTTGATGATCTTTCCGTGAGCGGCGGCCGCATTTCGGAAATCTGACGGTTGTCTGCACGATTCCAGGACGCGTCGAACTGCGTCGGTGTCCAAATGGTCAGAAGACAGACGAGATGAGATGCATTTCCGGCTCTGATTTGCTATAAAGCTAAACCTTCGCATTGAACCAAGTATCATGTCACTTCCTTGCACAACAAACGTAACAGACAACAAAGTCTCCGACTTTCAGATAATGTAACAGAACAAAGATTACAGTTATAGTAAAACATCGGCTGCGACTTTTACTTCTCCGGCACAACGAAATCGACTGCGATGACCTCCTCCACCGCTCCCACGAGCCTCTCCGGGAAATCAGCGGCCTGCATCATCTGCTCCCATCCCGCGAAAACCGACACCTAGCCGGTCCTGAATCCCTTGCCCCTTCCTGGTTAGAAATTTTCCCCGATGCCATCCTTCTCCATCTCTGTGATAACATCTGCCACCGCCTCTTCCCCTTTCCTCCAGCTTCAGGAACGTTATCTTCACTGCCTTCCTCGGCCCAACCACCGGGTATTTGACTGGCCCGTGGTCTTGTGTCACCTGATAGGGCACCATGATGTCCTCACATACGGGGGCTGTCCATTGGACGACGGCAACATGTTCAGGGTGGGAGGAGTAACCCGCAAGGCCAGCCGGGTCGGGGTAACGGGCATGGAGGAGATGGGTTAAGGTGGGCTCTGTGAGGAGGATTGGGGCCACAACAAGGTGGAGGAAGGAAGGGACAGAGGCTGCGAGTGAGTTGAGAGAGGCGAGCCAGTCGGGGATCGTTGACATGAGAGTTGAAGGCTTGACCTTGCCGTGGACCTCTCCAGGGAGATTGGGAACGAGCAACCTGTTACTCTGTGCTTTGAACGAGCAACCTCTCCATCGGACACAAGTCAGCCGTGGTACGTAGGAACTACGTTAAGGAAGCATCTTCCGCTATGGAAGAGATGGGCATTCACTCCCAATCCATTTTCTTCGTTCCTACCAACCTACTAATCCCAAAACAGGGGAACCCAACACTTGCCACATTTTGGGACTCATTCCATTTTCATTTCCTAAATCCTGCAATTTCTGGGATACCCAATTAGACTGGATTTTCCTTACAGCAGTTTCTGCAAGTCCCAGTTCTATCTTCCAGCTCCTTCAAATCACCAATGCCTTCCCAATTCTGACAATCAAAAGGACAGAAACAAAATGATACCACGGATTCCTACAGCAATGCCTTCTAACGAAATCATAATCATCATCGGACTGAGTTATGACATTCAGTTCCCATTATACCAATTAACATTACACAAGCTTTATGCAAAAAAGGTACCCCATCAATGGTGCCCAAGAAATCTTGTTATTCTAAAGCCAACAGATGATGGAACAGTGTCAATTGAAAGCACCCTCCTTTTTGGATTCACATCAGCATACACCAAGATTACCAGCACCTAATTAAAGGCTAGCCACCTTTTCCTTCTCAGGCACGATGAAATCAACCACGATCACCTCCTCTAGCAATCCCCTGACCTTCTCCTTCTCCGCACCCACCACTTCCTCCTTATCTGCAGTCTCCATCTCCTCCTTCCCAGAGAATACCGCCACTGAACCAATCCCAAACCCCTTCGCCCTCGCAGGCGAGAAATTCTCCCCGAAGCTGACCGCCTCCAGTCCCCCGTTGACCTTTCCCTTCATCCCGGAAATAGCATCCAGCACCACCCCTTTTCCCTCACCCTCACCTAGCTCCTCCTTCAGCTTAAGGAATGTGATCTTCACGGCCTTCCCAGGGGCAATGGCTGGGGATTCCACGGAAGCTGGATCAATCGAAACCCAGTCTACCGCCATCATGTCTTCACAGATCGGTATAACGGCCCCACGGACGACCTCCACGTGGTTGGGGTGCGCGGAGTAATCCGCCAGGGCGGCTTGGGAAGGGTAGCGGGAGTGTAGGAGATGGGTATAGGGGGAGTTAGTGCGGATTACCGGCGCTGCCGATAGGTGGAGGACGGAGGGGATCGTTGTGGTGAGGCCGTTGAGAGAAGAGAGCATGCTGATGACGGACGAGGGCGGGGTGTTTGGCTTGACCTTGAAGAGCACCACATGTTCAACGATTTGCCCCTGAGAAGTCGCGGCTGGACCAGCTGCTGCAGACATCCTTAGGATAGTCGGGGATCTGGTTCTGATGAGGGATGGGACGAAGAAGGATGGCGCCGGTAATGTCCTGGTGGCGGTTCTGGGGAGGCGGAAGGCGGAGGAAGGGAATGGTTTTAGGTGGAGCATCTGTGGCGTGTTTGTTTTGTCGCTGCCTGATGCGGTTGGTGGAAAAGTACGTTTCGATGTGACCGTTGATGGATCGCTTCAATGGGCCATTCTGAAGACTGGGCCACGGCCCATTAAAAGGCCATGTTTTCAGCCGCCTCTAATAAAATCCTAATCCATTAGACACGTGCCCTCTCCCCCGTCGAAACCCTAACTCTCATCCATCCCCAAGCCAACAGAGCCTTTGAGCGCCGCTCGAGAGCAAACAGGAGCAAAAGCTAACCATGGCGACTCAGATCAGCAAGAAGAGGAAGGTTCGCGATTCTTCCCCGTATTTGCTCGTACCTTTTGATTTTTTTTTCCCTTTCGTGTTTTGATTTTGTTTGGGGGAGAGTGCAGTTTGTGGCTGATGGAGTGTTCTTTGCGGAGCTCAACGAGGTGTTGACCAGGGAATTGGCCGAGGATGGATACTCTGGCGTCGAGGTCAGGGTTACTCCCATGAGGACCGAGATCATCATTCGGGCCACCCGTACCCAGAACGTCCTCGGTGTGTTTTCGGGGATAAAGTTGTTGTCTCGCCTTCTCATGTTGTAGTTGCGATTAGGAAATGTTTTCGTATTGAGTTTACTGCTGCGATGAGTAGTTTGGTTTGCGGGATAAATGACATCTGGATCGAATGGAATACTAGTGTTTTAGTTGTTAGACCGGTCCTTGTGAATGGATTCTTTGTTAGCTTGGATAGAGATAGACCCGTAGGTGGGGTATTTCCAGGGCTCTAGTTTTCTTGGTGATGTTGATTTACTTAAATATGGTTCACCATTTATTAATCTTCATTAGTAATATGGTATTTTGATTAGGAGCACGATGATGGACTTATGGGTTGTTCACATTCAATTTCCTATGTTGCTACGAGGATGAGTGCACCCTGACAAGTCAGGGTGTGAGTGCATTTGATTTGTGCTTTGGCGGGGTTAGTAATACCGGTGCACTCTTGTGATGAGTGCAGGAGAGAAAGGGAGGAGGATTAGGGAGCTGACATCTGTTGTCCAGAAGAGATTTAAGTTCCCAGAGAATGGCGTCGAGCTTTATGCCGAGAAAGTTAACAACAGAGGATTATGCGCTATTGCTCAGGCGGAGTCCCTCCGTTACAAGCTCCTCGGGGGGCTTGCTGTCCGCAGGTAGGTTCTGCATTATTTTAGTAATGTAATTTGAACGTGTATATGCGAGTATGATACAGTTCTATGGTTGCACGTGTTACTGTTCTCCTTTTAGAGTTGACTCAAAGTTGCTCGACTCTTTGCTATTATTAGATAATAAATATAGCCACTCAAATGGATTCTTCTTTGCAGGGCATGCTATGGTGTTTTGAGGTTTGTCATGGAGAGCGGTGCCAAGGGATGTGAGGTTAGTTGGATGCTGTAATGTAATCTGAATGCATCCATGATATGTTGGGACTTATGTATCAGGGGGAATTGATTTATGGAGTGTGTGCTTGAGTTGTTTTTTGTTTGTGTTTAGTAATGACAGTAAATCCCTGTGGCATCAGGTTATTGTCAGCGGAAAGCTGAGGGCTCAGCGTGCGAAGTCCATGAAGTTCAAGGATGGCTACATGATTTCCTCTGGTCAGCCTGTCAATGAGTACATTGACTCTGCCGTGAGACACGTTCTTTTGAGACAGGTTCCTGCTTACTGCCTCATCCTACTTATTCCATGATTTGATTGTTGGCAGCAAGTTTTAATTGATAGCAAAGCCCGTGAATCAAGTCAAATAGGAAAGAATCTACTTTAGGTTGTGAATTGATAATAGTATGATTTTGAGAAGTGACTCTGGTTTCCACAACCTGTCCTCTTCCCAGGGCGTTCTGGGCATCAAGGTCAAGATCATGCTTGACTGGGATCCCAAGGGAAAGCAAGGGCCGAAGACCCCTCTGCCGGATCTCGTCACCATTCATCCACCCAAGGAAGAGGAGGAATACCTGAGGCCGGCCTTGCCGGCGGCTGACATCGAACTCTCTGTACCCGTAGCATAAGCTACCTCCGGCGTGCCTGAACATTCGTTCCCAGTGCTGAAAAAAGACTGTTTTTATCCTTGGGTTTGGACGGGGAAGAAAGAAAGATTTGGGACTTGATTAATGTTTTATGACTTGTGATGTTTTGGTTCTCGTCTTCTGTTTTTGTCTACACCTGTTTTGAGTGCTTTACATTTTATACAGGCCTCTTTAGTTTCATCCCAGATGTGTTTCTTTTAATCAGTTTTTTGGGGTCTTAGTGTTTCATTGGTTAAGTTCTTGTTATATCATAATCTCTAGAAGATTAATTAATCACTATTATATACAAAAAAAAATTGTGGCATTAAAAAGAATGGAGTTGCCTATTCGGGTTTCCTTAAAAAAGTCTTAAGAGATAGATAAATAGTAAAAAAAAAATAATTTTTGATAGAATAAGAAAAAACACTACTCAACAAGTATATTAAATACATAAAAATTATAAAATATATTAAATATTAAATTATAAAATTTAAAGTATGATAGTTGACAAAAAGATCCTTCCACTTCAATGGTTTTTTTTTTGGGTAATTTCCAACCATTCGCTGCTTTGCTTTTGCACAAATAATATTAATATTTTACACCCAAACCAAAAAAAAGAAAAGAAAAAGAAATGTGTTGCACTGCCCTTACGAAACATCTGACAAAACTATCAATTCAAAGTGTTTTGCTCCTAAGAAATAAAAAGAGAAAAGAGACAATGCGAATTCTGGTCTCTTCTTGCATCATCGACCCAATGAAAAGATGCCAAACACGTGCGACTATTCTTTCCTTGGCGAGGAATTTGGAGATCTCACTGTCCGGATCAAACCAATCAATATTATTAACTCCTCCAAAATTCACTAAAGAAAGACTAGCAATGTGAATGGGAAAAGGAAAGAAGAAAGGGATGGAGCCAGTTAAGACAACGTGGTTCACGTCGACCAATATTATAAGTCTAATAACAAAGAGTGGTGGCCAATGGCCATTCCTTTTTCTACGAGTTAAACGACGCCGTACGCTTGCTGCAAATGTCTGACACCGGCTAAACAAAGGGTTTTCATATTGAGCGTGTTTTGTGGCCATAAAACATACAAAATAAAAATAAAACCACACCACTTCTACCCAATAAACAATGCGCACACATAGCAAAAGTCCAACTTTGGTGTGTTCGAGCTGTTTGATTTGAACACTAAATTATATTACATATTTGCTTCTATTGCCCCTAGAGCGGCCGAGACGCTGACGTCATCCATGATGACGGCGTTTCCCAACTCCGACCTTGAATCACAATAATAATAATGATTATTATTATTATAAATTGTTAGAAATCGTGTCGGGATTACCCATTCACCTAAAAGATAGTAATTAGGTAAAGGGTCCAACGTTATATATGCACTAGCCCAGGCCTTTCTCTATCCGGTGTGGGACTATTTCCCAACATAAATAAATTCCTTGCTTAATAATTACATGCCATTTTTCTTACAACTGCATTTGAGCTTTAGTTGAATGAGAACATTGTGGTATCGCAATGATACCACTATGGACATTTCCAGTTTGCTAATAACAAAATAGGGAGAGAGAGAGGTGGACTGGACTGCCTCGAGATATAAATAAGGAACATAGAGGCTTGGTTTGGCTTAGTTGACGTGAATTCAGAGCAACCCTGCATGTTCCCCATCCTTTACTCGAGCTGGAAAATTAATCAATACAATTTTTTTATATCCCGTTGAAAATTGAGTTCAAGCAAATTGTTCGACGTTATGACTAAACTCAACTGAACTTAAACCATGTGCACGTGGGATTTATATATATATATAAACTCTCCTTTGAAGTTCACAGCATAGACGACAAGTAACATATTGTGTATGTTAAATTGTGGAGGAAGTGAAGTGATTATGGGACTTAGCGACCGAGTTCGATGATAACTTAATCTTCGACGCTTAATGATATTCTAATTTAGAATAGAAGATGGGGTCGTCTCTTCTTTTCTAGTACCTTGTCCTAAAGAGATTTCCTCGGTGCAGGTTTTTCTTGTCTCCCCGAAATTAAGGAATTGATCGAGTACGTCCAATTTTATTTTTCATGTATATTATTATTGCATGGGGGGATTTTTATAAGGCGAAAAAGAAAGAAAACATTGCCGTAAAATCCAAGGGAATAATAAATGCGACAGTGTAGTCGTCGTAGAAATAAATGACACCCCCCCCCCCCCCCCCATCCACTGATCTCGTAAAATTATTAAAATTTTGTTTTCTTACCTTCTCGGAAAACCCCAAGAACCAAAGATTATGGTAAGATTGATCGTTCACCATGTGCAAATTTTGCACATCCTCCATCCCTTTCACTTCACTTCACTTCATAACATTGAAGTCTCGGAATCAGTTATGTTCCTAATCCTCACAACCACTTGAGAAGCTCGCATGCCTTAATTAAATAATGAAGTTTGGGACGATTCATCTAGCTGTTACGAATGAACTGAAAAATATATATATATATTAGACGGCGTGTGATTGTGAACAATCATTTTTTCTGTCGTCTCGGATCTATAAATAGAAGGGCTTTTTGCACTCAGTTTTCTTGGCAGAGAGAGCCCCCAAAGACAAGATCCTTTGTTTTCCTCCCAAAAAACCCAACCCCGTATATGCCTTGGAATTGACACGGATACACAAGACAAGACGACAGGGTGAAAACGGGTACAGGAAGGAACCAAAGAAAATGGGGAGGAGGCCATGCTGTGCGAAGGAAGGTCTTAACAGGGGGGCATGGTCTTCGAGGGAAGACAAGATCTTGGTTAACTACGTCAAGCTCCATGGTGAAGGCAAATGGAGAGACCTCCCCCAGAAAGCTGGTTTGTTTCGTTTAACTTTACGTGCTTTTCATGAAATAATTTACTCGTGTAATCTTTATGGAAGTTTGACTGATGGTTGATGCGGTCAGGGTTGAAGAGGTGCGGGAAGAGTTGTCGCCTTCGGTGGTTGAACTACCTGCGGCCGGATATTAAGAGAGGGAACATCTCCGAGGATGAGGAGGAACTCATCATCCGAATGCACGGTCTCCTCGGCAACAGGTGAAACGGTCGTTTGTCTCGATGAATGAGTTCGTGCCTCCCTACACCGCGTCGTATTTTCTCTAGTTTATTTCTTGTGGTTATTGCAGATGGTCATTGATCGCCGGGCGACTGCCGGGACGAACAGACAATGAAATCAAGAACTACTGGAACACCAACCTCAGCAAGAAGGCACAGGAGCAGAAGAGCGGTGGCGGCGGCGGCGGCAGCGATAATACTGGCAAGAGATCTTCCAACAATGAGTTGGAAGTCAAGGAGAGTAATGTCCGGTCGCATGAGGTGATCAGGACAAAAGCCGTCAGGTGCACCCGGGTGTTGATCCCATTACTGAAGACTGGCTACGAGAATAACCCAGGCGGAACAACGGCAGTGACCTCACTGCAGAGCAGCCCGTCCTGTTCCTCGGTCAGGCCCGAGGAGAGCCATGAAGGCAGCGGCGGCCTCCGCCTCCCGCAGTCCCCTGATTTCCTCACTGAGTTCAACGTCGATGACCTTCTGCTTTCCTATGCGGAAAACCCGGAAATACACTTCCAAAGCGAACAAGACCGCTCAGATGATCTCGATATCATGCTCGAAGCCGTGGAAGACGACACGGTAGATGCCAAGGGGGGACTTGAGAGCTGGGGAACAGACGAGCTGTTCAATTCGAACGGTTGCTTCGACTTCAACGCGCTGACGTCGTTCCTCAATGAGGATAACGGGAGTGATACAAAATGAGAAATATTAAGTATTATCACCATTGTAGATCCTCGAGTTGTGATTTACCTCGGTGTCGCTGATCATTCTTCAAAACAACCAGCTATTACGGGCCTTTTATGTTAAATCGACATGCATGATGATTATTTATGAATCATTTTGATTCCAACGCTCGTTGAATACGTTCGATGATGTGACAAGATTTCTTTTTAAGGCGCATAACACTGGACACATCAATCAATGATCGGCACAAGGGTATGGATGATTTCGTCCACGTTCCTTTTATTTCTTTTATTATTAGCATTTTTTAAATTTTTGATTCTTAGCCCCATTCCCCAGCTCACACACACGGTGGGTTCCTTCCCCAAATTGAGAAAAATGACAGAGGACAACAAAAAGGGAAAAGATAAAAACCCACGTTAATCCCACAAATACCCATTACTTACACCTCTCCAGCACTATCTATTATCCCAAAGAATTTCCCCACAAACTTCTTCGTGGATTTTCCTCTATCAGATACCCGAGCACCCTCGCAGCAAGCAGAGGTCCTGCAAATCAGCAACCAACAATAAAAGTCAGTCAATGATAGTTCAAACAAGAGCTTCCCCGCTCACCTCTTACCACCCATGATCCTCCCCGATATTTTTAAAACTAGAAGACCTTCCTAATACACGAGGGGATCCTCTTTTATTACCCACAAGCTCTTATCAGTGGGGGACCGGAACACACAGAGAGAACCCACGTTGCCTCATCACGGATCCTCCTGCAACCGACCGAAAGAAGAGATCACTTCTCCTAAAAGGACCATCAGTTCGTACTCCTCCCCTGACGCGTCCCTGTCATCTTCCGACCAAGGTAGGTCCATGCCAAAGACATGAAAACCCCGTTCAGCCAACCCAGATCAGACCCTCGACCATCCGCAGCAACAGGAGGTCAAATACACATGGATTCAGCAATGAAAGCTCGCGATTCCGCTGTCACAACGAAGAGACCCGAGGAACTCTGTTTCTCGCAATTGTCCTTGAATTTGCTAGCGTCTGTAGACGGCTTTTCCTTGTCCAAAGATAGGGAGCGTTTAATTGTTATCTCCTGTAGCATCATGGCTTAGCGGGAGGTTTTGTGGAATTAATAGTTCCACTTGAGTGTGCAGGCGATGCAGGCATCTCTTACCTGTGAACTCCATCCCATCAAGTCAGTTTGCAGCAGTAAACACCAGAGAACCTGTCCAGCCACCGTCGACAACGAAGGCCAACGCCATCACACATTATGACCAGCCCCCGGCACATCTCTCTGGCTCCAAAGTAGTCGCGACCGCTTTGTATGCACCCTATCCTCTCACATCCGCGGCCCGTGGTGTACACCCCAATGATGGCGGCGACAATACCGCCTTCCACCTCATCTCCCCGGTGAAGCCACTCCCATCTCAGCCAGGACCCAACTAGTTGACATCTTCGACGACCTACGGCTAAGTTGCTCTGTCCCAGCCCAAATCCGACCACACCGCTGAAGGATCCGATCCTCGTCTGTTTAAGATTGATGACATCGAATTTCATAAATTCGGTGAACAACCTAAGGATCTACCTATTCAGAGTGGATTAGAACCGATGCTGTGTATAGGGATAAAAATTATACCTTTTCTTACCTACGGATTTGGTTGATAATTCTTCTCTACGAATCGACGACGAACCCGATCTAGTTTTCAAAACGAAAACCTCCAAAGGTATCCACCAAGAACTCGAAAAGATGCCCGAGCGCTTTAGCTAGGAAGCACGCGAGATGAAACCGCTTCGTCTAGATCAAATCTCCGGAACCAACCGTTGTTCCGAAGGATATCAATTTTAGTCTCCCAATCAAGGTAAGAAACGATTTTCTAAAATCGTTATCCAACCCTAATGCAAGAGACGATCACATATAGGAAAGTCTCAGGGTTGATTTTTATTTTACTATTATTTTAAATATAATTTATATCATATATAAATTATATTATAATAATAGATTACGACCAAAATATCTAGGATTAATTTATGTTATCTCATAACATAAACTGCTCGTCTATAATTAATTATAACTTTTATCATTAATTCAGACATATGATCACAACTATATGTGACACGGTAAAACATTCTTTCCGTACCTGTTCTTATGCGGTGTGACCCTGTGGGATCCCGTCACTTGGGTTATAGAATTAAACAATTTAATTCTAAAATCAAGTTTATGCCTAGCCAACATATATTGATCCCCAAACGACGCAGACAAAATACGCCGGGCAAATTGTGATCCTCAAACAACATAAACTGTTTGTGTCAATTCCTTGTCACATGATGTCCATATAATCACAAGGTAAGAACGTGTCATCCTTGTCGAATTATATATTCTCGATTTCCCGAATATCGATCTCTTATGATTAACCATTAATCATTGTGCACATGTGATCTCTATTCATCGATGGCCCGTAGACATCATCACTCATCATTCGAGGGACAAAGGTTTCTTGATGCGAACACTCTCCACATATGCTCCATGTATAATGTAGCAAACACCTTTATTAATCCCAATCTAGAGATTTTTGATGGCACCAACAAAATACATTTTACATATTGAAGAGAACCATCTCAACCATAAAATTCTAGACACACGAAATACCAATAACACAATGTAATCTTAGTATTTCATATCGGGTCATTCCAGTCACCTAAACTCATTTAGATACTTGTGTGATTAGATTGATAACTCCTTATCACATGACCTGTAAAACATGGTCATAATCTAATCCACACACTAATCTTATTTGATAATTAGTGTCCCATTCTAATTATCAAGATCAGGGATTTTAGAGAAATCATAATGAAGATAATGGAGTTTTACAACTCAGGTCATCAACCTTCGTGATCCATATATCATGATAACTCAAGGAACAAAATAATAAAATCATCATTTATTATAAAAATAAACATAAAACTGATTGGCTGTCGAACATAATGCTAACAATCTCCCACTTGTTCTAGAGCCAATCGACCATTGGTCATAAACAAGTAGCCAACTTATCCAGTATCACACGTAAGTGTGATAACAATAATTCAATTCCAATTGCCCATGTATCTAATACCCATAGATGCAACATGCATCGTATGCTTGACTTGAGATAAAGGCTTCGTTAGCGGGTCAGCCGTGTTTGCCTCTGTGTTTACCCGAACAACTTTCACATCGCCCCGTTCGACAATCTCACGGATGAGATGATAACGTCTCAAAACATGCTTAGATTTCTGGTGCGATCTAGGCTCTCTAGCTTGTGCGATCGCTCCATTGTTGTCACAATAAAGTTCAATCGGACCAGAAACACTAGGCACTATGCCAAGTTCTGACACGAACTTTCGAATCCAACACCCTTCCTTCGCTGCTTCTGAAGCAGCTATATATTCTGCCTCGGTGGTTGAATCTGCTGTGGTTTCTTGCTTAGAACTTTTCCAGCTCACAGCACCTCCATTTAAGATGAATATGTATCCCGATTGAGATCGAGAATCATCAGGATCCGATTGAAAGCTAGCATCAGTGTAACCTCTTACAACAAGCTCAGTATCCCCGCCGAAGACTAGAAAATTATCCTTAGTTCTTCTTAAGTACTTAAGAATATTCTTGACAGCTCTCCAATGACCCATACCAGGATTCGCTTGATGTCGACTAGTTGCACTCAAAGCATAGGCGATATCAGGGCGCGTGCATATCATGGCGTACATAATAGAGCCAATTGCCGATGCATATGGGACTCTACTCATCGCATCTAGTTCATCAGGTGTCAACGGACACTGCTTCTTACTTAGATGTACACCATGTGACATCGGAAGAAACCCCTTCTTGGATTCATCCATGTTAAATCTCTTTAACACTTTGTCGATATATGCATCTTGGCTTAATCCAATAAGTCTATTCGATCTATCCCGATAGATTCGAATACCTAATACATAAGTAGCCTCGCCCAAGTCTTTCATCGAGAACACTTTCATCAATGATGACTTAACAAATCCCAGTAGAGATACATCATTCCCAATCAAAAGTATGTCATCCACATATAAGACCAGGAATATAATTGAGCTCCCGCTAATCTTCTTGTATAAACAAGGTTCCTCTTCACATTTGACGAAATCAAACATTTTAATTTCTTTGTCAAATCGAATGTTCCAACTCCGGGATGCTTGCTTCAATCCATATATGGATCGTTGAAGCTTGCACACCTTTCCACTATCAATTGAATCGACAAAACCTTCGGGTTGTGTCATATACACATCCTCTTCTAAATCACCATTTAAAAATGCAGTTTTGACATCCATTTGCCATATCTCATAGTCATAGAATGCGGCGATAGCTAGAAGTATCCGTATTGATTTTAACATAGCCACGGGCGAAAAAGTCTCGTCATAATCAACTCCTTGAATTTGACGAAAACCCTTTGCTACTAACCGAGCCTTGTAAATAGTCAAGTTGCCATCCACATCAGTTTTTTCTTTTAAAGACCCATTTGTTTTCAATGGGTCTAACCCCTTGGGTGGTTCAACCAAGTTCCAAACCTGATTATCGTACATGGATTGCATTTCGGATTTCATGGCTTTGAGCCATTCTCCAGAGTCGGGCCTATTCATTGCTTCTTTATAGGTCAGAGGGTGGTCTTCGGTATCTGATATCGTCACCTCACAAAATTCTATATACCTCTTTGGTGGTTGAGACACTCTCGTGGATCTCCTTAGAGTCTCCATTGGTGTAATCTCAGGTTCAGGAATATTATCCACAACTACTTGTGGTATTGGATCTTCTTGAAATTGAGTCAAGAACTCTTGAGAGGATACTTGAACATCTTCCTCAACCACTTGAGGTGTTGGTTCAGTATTACTCCCACTATTCCCCAAATCAAACGATTGGAACACATGATCACTGATGATCATGTCGCCTGGTGATGTTTCTTGAACCTCTTCAAGGTTAATATCACTTTGACTAGTTCTTGCGAGAAACTCTTTCTCCAAGAATACTCCATGTCGAGCAACAACAATCTTGTTTTCAGACGGGTAATAAAAATAGTATCCTCTAGTCTCTTTCGGATAACCTATAAAGAAACATTTGTCTGATTTGGGTTCAAGTTTGTCTGATATCAATCTTTTAACAAAAGACTGGCAACCCCAAATTTTAAGAAAAGACATTGATGGAACCTTTCCAAACCATAACTGATATGGCGTCTTCTCTACAGACTTAGATGGAACCCTATTAAGTAAAAATGCGGCGGTTTCTAATGCGTAACTCCAAAGGTTTATCGGTAGACTTGTCCCGCTCATCATAGAACGAACCATATCCAACAAGGTTCTATTCCTCCTCTCAGATACACCATTCCATTGCGGTGTTCCTGGAGGTGTGAGTTGGGAAACTATTCCGCACTCCCTTAGATAAGCTTAAAATTCCAAACTCAAGTATTCACCTCCACGATCCGATCGTAAAGTTTTAACTTTCTTATCGAGTTGGTTCTCAACTTCACTTTTGAATTCTTTGAACTTTTCAAAGGTTTCAGATTTTTGCCTCATTAAATAGACATAGCCGTATCTACTTAAGTCGTCGGTAAAGGTTATGAAGTATCGAAAACCTCCTCTAGCAGAAGTACTCATGGGTCCACATACATCAGTATGTACAAGTTCCAATAAGTTACTTGCTCTTTCACCTTCCCTTTTGAACGGCGCTTTAGTCATTTTACCAATCAAACAAGATTCGCACCTGTCTATAGACTCCAAGTCAAGATTACCAAGAGCTCCAAGTTCTTGCAATTTCTTGATGCGACTCTCATTTATATGACCTAAGCGGTGATGCCATATGTGAGTCATACTCTCATGGGAAGACTTGAGTTTTTTGTTATTAACATTATAAATGGGCTTCTCCATGTCTAGCACATATAAACCATCTTTCATATAAGATGATCCATAAAACACACCGTCTCTGTAGATAGAACAACATTTGTTCTTTATGATAAATTCAAAACCATCAGTGTCCAAACACGAAACAGAGATAATGTTCCTAGAAATGGATGGGACAAAATAAACATTATTCAGTTTTATTTCAAGTCCACTTGGTAAATGCAACTCAACACATCCCACGAAGAGGCTCGCAACACTTGCTCCATTTCCAACGCGGAGTTGCACTTCACCCTTCCTTAGCATCCTCCTTTCTCTAAGTGCCTTCATATTTGAACAAATATGAGCACATGATCCAGTATCTAATACCCAATCATCAAAAGAAGTAGCTAAATTGATTTCAATAACAAATATACCTGACTGCTTGGTTGGAACATTTCCTGCCTTCTTGTCATCAAGGTACTTGGGACAGTTTCTCTTCCAATGTCCAATTCCATGACAATAGAAGCATTCGGCGCCCTCAGCAACTTTTGCCTTCTTCACCTTAGGTTGTGGCAAAATCGCCATTTTGCCCTTCCCCTTCGGAGCTTTACGCTTACCTTTATAATTCCCTTTCTTGGTCCTTTCCGACCCCGAGCTTACAACCAAAACCGATGAAGAACCCTTCTTCATGTCGGCATCAGCGGTTTTAAGCATTCCATGCAACTCCTCGAGACTCTTATCCATATCATTCATATGATAATTCATAATGAATCCCGAAAAACTCTTCGGGAGAGAATTTAGGACTATGTCCGTGGCCAACGATTGTTCCACAGGATGGTTAAGTCTTTCCAGTTCCCGCAATAAGCCAAACATTTTGAGCAAATGGGTACTAACGGAACTCCCTTCCGACATCTTGCAAGATAAGAGATCCTGAATCACCTTGTATCGCTCAACTCTTGCTTTCTCTTGAAACATTTTCTTGAGCTTGTTCATGATGAAATATGAGTTTTGATACAGAAACTCTTTCTGTAACTCAGACTCCATCATTGAAAGCAAGAGAGTCTGCACCTCATGCTCATCATCAAGGTGTTTCCTGTATTTAGCGATATCATCTGATGTAATATCACCAGTCGGCTGCTCGGGTAAGGGAACATCAAGAACATATTCCTTACGCTCATATCTGAGAACAATTCCCATTTGACGAGACCAATCCAGGAAGTTAGTCCCATCCGAGCGCAGACGTTCCTTTTCCAACAAAGAACGAAAAAATGAATTTTGAGGCGTGTTCGCAGACGTAGACATTATCTACAACACAAGAAAAATTTAATTCATAAATAGTTTTATAAAATCATAGTTTTATAAAAACTCCCACTACAATTTTAATATTGTCCTATAAAAGTAGTAGGACCAAGATCCATATTTTCATTAAGTCTAAGCCAGCGTCGGCATGAAACTTACACTTAATTATTTTAGGTAAGCAACTCCTTGCTAATCACATCACATGTGACTCTTGGCTCGCTAAAATATCACCATATGTTAACGATCTATTCCTCAAGGTCTAAAACCGTTTTAGCCCCTTGATAGGCAAACCTCACTCTATTTTGCTCGGCATGTCGGACATACCCCACGACTACTACGGATTGAATACAACGCCCACTTGGGTGGAGCTCATCGCAAATAATCTGTAATTTGAGGCGGATAGAGTAGGGAAGGAATCAAACCTATTATTTTAGGACATTTAAAAGCAATTAATCATCAGACATCTCATGTCTCTTCTTACCGTACAGAAATAATTAATCTAACCCTTAGATCAATTTTTGTTTTTAATTTTATAATTCAAATAATTAGATATAATAATTTCAAATCTAAAATTTGTTAATAAAAATATTCCCAACATTTAGATATAACAATTTTATATCTAAAATCAATTTCTCGTATAATAAAAATCTAAGATTTTGATATAACAACTTTAGATCTAAAACCAATTTATTATACCATTAAAATTTCAGAAACTTCGGAAACGAAAATTAACAATCACGTTCTTCCATAGATTCTAGCATCTCACACGTCTAAAGGCACTCCGTATAGACCCTCGCTCTGATACCAATTGAAGGATCCGATCCTCGTCTGTTTAAGATTGATGACATCGAATTTCATAAATTCGGTGAACAACCTAAGGATCTACCTATTCAGAGTGGATTAGAACCGATGCTGTGTATAGGGATAAAAATTATACCTTTTCTTACCTACGGATTTGGTTGATAATTCTTCTCTACGAATCGACGACGAACCCGATCTAGTTTTCAAAACGAAAACCTCCAAAGGTATCCACCAAGAACTCGAAAAGATGCCCGAGTGCTTTAGCTAGGAAGCACGCGAGATGAAACCGCTTCGTCTAGATCAAATCTCCGGAACCAACCGTTGTTCCGAAGGATATCAATTTTAGTCTCCCAATCAAGGTAAGAAACGATTTTCTAAAATCGTTATCCAACCCTAATGCAAGAGACGATCTTCTATAGGAAAGTCTCAGGGTTGATTTTTATTTTACTATTATTTTAAATATAATTTATATCATATATAAATTATATTATAATAATAGATTACGACCAAAATATCTAGGATTAATTTATGTTATCTCATAACATAAACTGCTCGTCTATAATTAATTATAACTTTTATCATTAATTCAGACATATGATCACAACTATATGTGACACGGTAAAACATTCTTTCCGTACCTGTTCTTATGCGGTGTGACCCTGTGGGATCCCGTCACTTGGGTTATAGAATTAAACAATTTAATTCTAAAATCAAGTTTATGCCTAGCCAACATATATTGAACCCCAAACGACGCAAACAAAATACGCCGGGCAAATTGTGATCCTCAAACAACATAAACTGTTTGTGTCAATTCCTTGTCACATGATGTCCATATAATCACAAGGTAAGAACGTGTCATCCTTGTCGAATTATATATTCTCGATTTCCCGAATATCGATCTCTTATGATTAACCATTAATCATTGTGCACATGTGATCTCTATTCATCGATGGCCCGTAGACATCATCACTCATCATTCGAGGGACAAAGGTTTCTTGATGCGAACACTCTCCACATATGCTCCATGTATAATGTAGCAAACACCTTTATTAATCCCAATCTAGAGATTTTTGATGGCACCAACAAAATACATTTTACATATTGAAGAGAACCATCTCAACCATAAAATTCTAGACACACGAAATACCAATAACACAATGTAATCTTAGTATTTCATATCGGGTCATTCCAGTCACCTAAACTCATTTAGATACTTGTGTGATTAGATTGATAACTCCTTATCACATGACCTGTAAAACATGGTCATAATCTAATCCACACACTAATCTTATTTGATAATTAGTGTCCCATTCTAATTATCAAGATCAGGGATTTTAGAGAAATCATAATGAAGATAATGGAGTTTTACAACTCAGGTCATCAACCTTCGTGATCCATATATCATGATAACTCAAGGAACAAAATGATAAAATCATCATTTATTATAAAAATAAACATAAAACTGATTGGCTGTCGAACATAATGCTAACAACCGCTCCTTCCGCGGTATCCCAAGATCTTATTATGACCCTCTTACAAGGATGTCTTATTCTGAGCTCTACCTTCGAGGATGGCGCCACCATCAGCCACGAGGACTTGCGGCAGCGCTCCACCCCATCCACGGACGGCCTCAACCAAGCGCGGCAACTCGTGTGTCTTCGTTTGGTTGCATCTGTAACCCCAGTTTTACTCAGAGGTACTGATTTCCTTCTTTTCTTTTGTTTTGTGTGTGAAAAGATTGTCTGTGCGCATGGAATTTTAATAATGTGTCAATTTAGTCATGTGGCTTCATTCACCCAATTAATTTAACGTTTTATCTCAGTACAAATTACTGACACAATTTCTTCTATTTGTAGTATGAAAAACACGGTAAAAATTATGCGGATATTTCGAGGAATTCAATCACCATAATCGGAATAAGTCCAAAGATCTCTCTTCAGAAGGATCGGCCACACAACACCCGATTTCATTATCGATTTACATGAAAAATCAAGCAACGAGTTCGAGGATTTGATAAAGCGACCTCGAAGATTGGAGAAACAAAGCTCGAAGTCCGGATACGCGCGGGAAAACTCGTAGTGAAAGCAAACTCGAAAAAGCGGCCCGAACTGACGAGCTCGGCCGATGTAAAGCCCTCTCGACCGAGCCTAAGGTACAAAGGAAAGTGTGGGTTTTCGAATTTTCTTTTTTTCCACCTGTAAGTTTACGAGGTAGTTGAGGAGGTTGGAGAAGATAATGTTATCCAGATTATTACGGATAATAAGGCAAATTACAAGGCTGTGGGGAAGTTATTGATGGAGAAAAGAAAGAGTTTATATTGGACTCCTTGCGCTGCCCATTGCATTGATCTAATATTTGAAGAATTTGAGAAAAAAATTCCACTTTATAGGGAGACCGTCTCAAGTGGAAAAGAGGTAACAACTTACATCTATGGAAGAACATCTCTCATTTCGATGTTACAAAGCTTCACCAATGGAAATGATTTAGTGAGACCAGGTGCGACTCGTTTTGCTACTGCATATCTCACTTTGGGATGCTTGAATGACAACAAAGGAGCTTTGGTGAGGATGTTTACTTCCGATCATTGGAAGGCCAACCAATGTGCAAAGACAAATGAAGGGAAACATCTTGAAGAAATGATTACGGATAAGACGTTTTAAAAGAGCATTGTCATATGTCTAAAGGGTGCGTTTCCCTTGATCAAAGTGTTAAGGTTGGTTGATTCTGATGAGAAGCCAGCAATGGGGTTTATTTACGAGGAGATGAACACAGGCAAAGAAAAGATTCAAAGTGTCTTCAATGGAGTCAAAAGAAGGTAAATCTGGTTATTCTCATTTTTATTTTCTAGCTAATTTAGAAATTAAATATGTTTATCATTTTCATTGTTCAGCTATCTGTCATTGTGAGAAATTATTGATCAGCAATGGGATAATCAGATGCATAGGCATCTTCATCAGCAGGCTATTATTTGAATCCTAAACTACATTATAGTTTTGATTTCAAAGCTAACTATGAAGTGAAAAAATGGACTATATGATTGCATGCAGAAGATTGGGGGAGATGTTGAAGAGATATCCAAGATTGATTCTCAACTTGAGGAGTTTAAAAGCAAGTTTTTAAAAGCAAGTAATGGATGTTTGGAAGTATAGTTGCTAAGCAAGCACTTAATACCAAAACACCGGCACAATGGTGGGAGTCTTATGGGAGTCAATATCCAGAGTTGTAGAAATTTTCTATTCGCGTGCTCAGCCTTACTTGTAGCTCTTCTGGTTGTGAGAGAAATTGGAGTGCTTTTGAGATGGTAACTTTCACATCATAAACATTTTATTTAACTTAAAGTTAACTATTTCCATTACTTGTCTTCTTGTGTTTGTTTAGGTCCATGCAAAAAGAAGAAACCGTTTGAAATAGCAAACTATGAATGATGTAGTTTTTGTGATGGCTAACTCGAAGTTGGGAAAGAATAAGCAAACAAGAACACCCAATGATTATGAGATTGATGATCTTTCCTCAGATGATAAATGGATCCTTGGTGATGAAGATGAGCAAAACTTAGAAGAGAAGATTGACACTACAAATGAAGATGTTCTGCGAGTTGGAGATGAAGCAGGAGCTAGTAGTGTTGGTGATGATTTGCATATTATAAGATTTCAAGGTGATGTACCCGAGGAGGAGAATGAAGATGATATGGCCGATGAGGGATATGATTATTATGATCAAAACATGAATGCTTTGTTGAATCCTTAGATTTTTGTTATGCTTTTAAAACTTGTCACTTTAGAGGACTTTTATGGTGTGTTTTGTTTGGGATCATATTATTTGTCTTGTGACTTTACATTTTGTTATGCACCTTTTTATGATTAAATACTTGTTTCTTTGTGCTCTTGATGTGATTTGTTATTTGTTACAATGTGCGTTTATGTGTTGTTCGAATTACAATTTTGTAAACTCTTCTAATTTTACTTACGATCCCACGAGTTACGATTTCGCAGCTCCCTTCCGATCCTCCGTAGGATCTCGATTTTGACTACCATGCCTGTAACGGACTATGGGCTCAGATGCATAGGCTCGCGGTCACCACCTTGGTTGAGGTGCCTGATGTTAGGCTTTTAGGATTTTATCCTCGCATGCTATATGAGTTCGGTCCCAAAGAGCCCGAATCGGGTCCAACGCCCATAAAACATTGACATGAGTCTGGAGTCATGTCCGGATCGGGTCCAACGGCCGTTACCAAAAGCAAACTTTTGGAACAAACGTTACATTTTCGCATGTTTAGATTTAAGAGTTAGTAATTAGGGTCCCCAAATCCTACTATGGTTTTCTGACTTAAACGATTTTTAAAACTAAGTCGGTGGCGATTCCGTAATAGCCACCCCCGTTACCCGTTACCTAGGTTAAACAACAATCTTTTTACAGAGCCATTTTGGATGAAGGACTAGTGACACTAGCCGCCCTCGGGTCCTCCTGAACGGTCCTTATTGATGCCTACACGCAACCTTTCAGTTATCGCCTCCGGTTTTCTCACAAGAATTGTAGACGATTAGTGAAACTCCCTGCATGGCCATTTAGGAACCAAGGGAGGGTTTAACTCAGTTCCCTTCCGCAGCGACCGACGTTCAAGTTGTGACATCGACTGGTTGGACTTTGGGGGAGCGGACCCGGATCCTTGGATCGTCCGAACCGCCATGCGCGTGCTAGGCATGCGTACAACCATCGTTGCTATCATAAGTAGGACTAATTTGAGATTGTTATATCTAATTCATGTCATTTTGTAGCTAGAAGAAGCGATGGCACTATCCATTCCATGAGCTCCTTGAATTTATCTTTGTTTGTAATCATGACACGTTAATCATCATCAACGCCTTGTAACTTGCATTTAGATACAATGGATGGATTCGAGTCTTAAGTGAGAGTTTTTTAAGATTTGATACATTTGAGAAAAAAAAATTAACAAAATAGATTGAGTGATATGGGCTTCATATTAACACTTAAAAACAATATCCCACTTACATGAATGAAGTCAATATCATTTAATTGAAGCTTCTTAAATTTAAAAAGAATGAACGAGACCAGCCAGACAATTTATTGATAACTCAGACTCTCTTTTTGTCAAAACTGGGTCGAAGGAGAACAAAAAGAAAGCCAATGAACGATCTAGGTAGGCATCATTATAGCTCACAGATCGTTCACACTTTCCAAGATGGAGTCGACGTCCGGGGTCACGATGGCATGTTTAGTGAGCTCCCCCAAGACGCAGCAGTGCTTCTCCGATGCGTTGATTGCCATGACATCCTGGGCGAATACGCAATCCATACCCGAGGAAACCTGCAGCTATTGGGGTTAGGAAACACAGTCCGAGAACTTGGGTGACCCCTTTGGAGGTACTGCAGAAGAATAAGCGACTCACGTCATAGAGAGTAGTTCCGAGCTTCAGCTTAATGGCACCGCTTTTGTACACCAGCATTTTGCCCATAAAGCCTGCCGGCAAATCACTGAGGCAGCATACCTTCCCTGTAGCTCCGGTCAGATCAGATGGATTCGGGGGATTTGAGCTTTCGCTGGACTCGCCTTGTACAGAACTAGATGGACGCTTTGTCATGGGGACAGATGGGGGTAGCTGGAGAAAGAACATCCTTGCTTCTGAGGAATCTTCCTGCGAGCCATCAAAGGTTAAGCGCATTCACTCGATTAAGTATCTAAATTCTGGCCAAAATGCTTACTGCAAGGCCAAGTTCCACAGCAGAATTCAACCGATTCTCATCATAGTCCACCGCACTTGAAGACTCCCCAAATTCGTCTTCGTCAAGAAGCTCTACAGGAAAATTTGAAAAGAAGGCCAAAATGATCCATTAAATACAGGCCTGCGACTTTGGATGGCATGTATGCAGGCAACGAAGATGAACCTGGATCTCCCGAATATATTTTTCTCAGTGGAAGAGTAACAGGATAGTAGCTGTAGTAGTCCTGTGAAGAAAACTAGTGAGAAGGAGGTCTCCAAACCTTGCAAACCAAATGCATACCCTGGTGAAAATATTACCCACCCATGGTTCTCGGTATTCCTTTTCTTCTCTTAATCCGGAAGGGGAAGCTCCTGAAACGAGTCGATTATTACAAAGAGAAGATTATCCTAAATTGAAACAATGAATCTGCCAGGAATTTCACTCAAACCTTGTTGACCATAACCAGCTGTCCGATCTTTCTGGTACTTTGATGACGCTGTAATGCCTCCATAACCAAATGCAATTTGCGAAGCAGCCACTGTCATCCCATTTCAACTACTTATCAAAACTCAATTCCGGTAACCAAGGAGTTACAAAGACACACATAGTAATATGACAAACTGCGAGAAGTCGAGAACGAGAACAGAGTAACAAACCCTTTCTCTCAATTTTCGGCTTGTCCTTCAATATGTTCTCCTATCAGAAACATCGACTATCCGAATTAGGCAGGCCAAACAACAATAAGCACTGGCATTCAAACAAGAATCATCAGTACGCACGTTTAAGTGGCGGATGAGATCCTTGGCCTTCGCGTCTTCATCCTTCATGTCGACATCATCCTTTACCTCACTGCAACGAATCAGAATTCACACAAACCTGATCCCACTTCCCTATATCAGGGTACATAATACAACTATCAAAGCACAATGCCGGGACATTACGTTTTCACCTTGACCTGATTCGGCTTTCTAGAGGGTGGAGCTTTCGGCGCAAACCTCACCTACAAAAAAAAAAAAATCACCATGAACAGGAAGCAGTCGGATCAAACACGTCGTCGAAACGAATTGGGGATAAAAATCGGACCTTTCGAGGGGCAGGGCCGTTCCGATCGATGGGTTTAGAGTCCATCAAAGCTTTTCTTTATCTAAATCGAAGATAGGCGGGGTTTGATTGAATCGCGACTGGTGGTTACTTCGATTAGGGTTTTGTGCTGGTTTTGGGGTTTTCGGCGGGGAAGACGAAAGGAGGCTAAACCTAAGTAGATCTTGGGCTTCTATTTTGGGCCTTTATTGGGCTATTTTGAACGTCGTCGATGCTAAGGCCCTGTTTGTTATTAGGAAACAAAGTTCTGTTTCTAAAAAACCGTATTCCTCTAAAAATTTAGAATTTTTTTTTTCTGATAATAAACATATTTTTTATTTTTATAAAAAATCAAAATAGAAAACGGACGTTATTGTCTTTTATCAGCCTAAAGTTTTTAAAACGATAAAAGAGGGAAAATCGAAATACATAAAACAAATAAATACTAATAGAAAATCATTACTGATTTATAAATCAATTTTATAATATGTAAAAGTTAGGAGAGAATGGAAAGACCAACAATATTTGACCGACCCTATGACATGTTCAAAAGTCCAAAAAGAAAAAAGAAAGATAAGAAAATTGGGGCCAATTTTCGTGACAGAGAATAAAACAAATAACGTAATTATAAATTGTCATCAAATCCCGCGTGAACCGCTGAGCTAATCCTATTCTTGACCAAAATCAGATACCGGAATAAAACGTCGTCGTCTCTCCTCCCAAAATTCATATATAAATCACATACCATCAGGTCAACTTAGATATATGTATGTATGTCTTAAACTTTTACGTAATCCTGTGTGTAGCAAGGCACTCATAGTCTTCCGCGTATATTTAAGTAAAGCACAGACTCATCATAAACATATAGAATCACGAGCCCCTCTCCTTTGTCGTTGACTCAGAACTACCTGGTGGACGGAATGGATTCCTCCGGCATCGATCTCTTTACTCCGTTCAAGGCCGGCAAGCTTGATCTTTCACATCGGTGAGTTCGGCTGTGGCTTCCGGTGATCGATCTTGAGTTCAATCTTCTTTTTTTTTTTTTTTACGAAAGGAGCTTTAATCAGTTGGATTCCTCATCTGTCAGGGTGGTGATGGCCCCGCTGACGAGGTGCAGAGCGATCTGCGAACTCCCGAACGCGGCTCACGTCAAGTATTATTCTCAGAGGACTACCGAGGGCGGGTTAATCATCTCAGAGGGCACCTTGATATCGAACACGGCCGCTGGGTACCCGAACACTCCCGGGATCTATACAGACGAACAGGTGGAAGCGTGGAAGAAGGTCATCGACGCTGTTCATGCCAAGGGTGGGATCTTTTTCTGCCAACTGTGGCACGTCGGCCGCGCCTCTAATCAAGGTTTCGTGCAATTTCCCCGTTCTCTAGGAATGGAATTTGAGGATGGATTGATTGAATTTCATGTTATATGTCATCATTTCCCTATGGGGGTAACAGATTATCAACCTGGCGGCGCTGCACCAATATCTTCCACGAATCGGATCTTATCCGACAAGTTCAGACCCCTTTTGCCTGGCGATTCTTACGGTAGCTTCTCGAAGCCCCGAGCCCTGGAAACGGCAGAAGTGGGTCAGGTAGTCGAGCACTATCGGCAAGCCGCAGCGAATGCCATCAGAGCAGGTTTCGATGGAGTAGAGATTCATGGAGCATACGGCTACCTGATCGATCAGTTCCTAAAGCAGTCGATCAATGATAGAACTGACATATACGGCGGCTCGACTGAGAACCGTTGCAGGTTCTTGCTGGAGATCATTAGGGCTGTGGCCGATGAAATTGGGCTGGACAGAGTTGGATTAAAAATACAGCCGGAGGCTGAATTCAATGGCGCAACAGACCCCGATCCCCTCAACCTGGGACTAGCAATTATCGAGCGAGTTAACGCGTTACAGGTCGAGCTTGGATCCTCACTCTCTTATCTCCAATTGCCTCGCCCATGGTCTATGGCCTGTGAAGAGCAGAAACTGGAGGAGTCAGCCAGGATGCATAAGGCTTGGAGGGACGTGTACCGTGGCGTATTCATGGCGGTTGAGGGTTACACAGGAGAGACGGGGAATAAAGCCGTCGCCGATGGAGCGGCCGACCTGGTGGCATTCGGCCGGGGGTTCATTTCAAATCCCGACTTCGTACATCGGCTCAAGAACAACGCACCGCTGAATCCTTACTCGAGGGAGGCATTCTACTCATCGGACCCCGTCTTGGGGTACACCGATTACCCATTTCTCGATGACGCGAGCTAGCGAATGCACGTCCTTGAAGCATTTGCCGAAACTCTATCGAGATTAGTATAGAGGTTCAAATAAGGCACAAGTAACATTTGTATCATCAGGTGATGTGAGGGGGAGTGCAATTCCATTTTCAGTTAAATACGATCTCATTGATCAGAAATCAAGTAAGATGTTGCCGTTAGTTAGTTCTATATTACAAGTGATGAAAATAAAATTAAAAGCTATATGAGAAGTAAGTTGGAGATTTTGAACCTGGGGACGAAGTTACCCGCCAGATGGTTCTCGACTCTCAGAGTTCCTTTCCTTCCCTCAACCCGGAAGTCGGAGCTATTACAAAGAATGACATCGTAAACTGAAACGATGAACCTGCCCTGAAATTCGGCAGCTGTCTGATATTTCAGGTACTTCATTGATTCCGTAATGCCTCCCCATAACCAAATGTGATTTCCGAAGTTCGTCCCACCTCGAGTAATTATCAAAACTCAATGATGGGAAGCCAAGGAATTGCAGAAACACGATAGTATTGTGACAAACAGCGATAAGTCAAGAACAGAGTAACAAACTCTTTCTCTCAATTTCCGGCTTGTCCTTCAATATGCTCTCCAATTAGTAGCACCGCAAATCCGAATAAGACAGGCCGTATCAACAGTAAGCACTGGCATCCGAACACGAATCGATGATGATACGCACAATCAAGTGTTGCTGTATGAGATACTTGGCCTTCGCTGTCTTCATCTCTCATGTCATCGCTGCAACGAATCCGAATTCACACAAACCTGATCCCACTTCCCAATGTCAGGCTACAGAATACAGCCATGATAGCAGAATGCTGGGACATTACGTTTTCACCTTGACCGCATTCGTCTTAGGGGGCGGGGCGACTCCGATCGATCAAAGCTTTTCCGAGGTCTCAGTTGTATGAAAGAAAGATGGGGTTTGATTGTCTCCAGTCCAGACCGAATCCAGATATTGGGCTTATATATTTGGGCCTTTAATGGGCCGAGCCTTAAAGCCTTGGGAAGGGGGGCATCCTTCCTTCTGTTTCACGGCAAGAAATACCGAAATGTAATAATGTCAAAAATGGGCCATTTCTTTTCTCTCTTCTCGAATGCCTTCCCTATTCAAACATGTCGGACTAACATAATCCCCACCCGGACCACAAGTTCTTTCCCATTTCCAAGAGATACAAACAATCGAAACACCCACAAAAACCAGAGAGAGAACCGCCTCCCTTAAAACGTGGTCGTTTCACCTCCCATCGTCCCCGTTTCCCATCGGCTCAGGATCAACGCCCCGCTGAATCCTTACTTCATGGAGACATTCTATACGTCGGATCCGGTCGTCGGGTACATCGATTACCCGTTTCTCGACGACAAGAGCATGGCTACCGCATGTACTTGAAGGATTTGATGAAACTTTCTTGAGATAAGTATACTTGTTCGAATAAAGAGTGAATAACATCTGTATATCATCAGGTGATGTGATTCCAAACAATTCATATGTTTCGCGCGAAGTTCAATTCAATAAAATATTATCTCATTTATCTCGTTCAATTCAATACAATAACAGTAAGTAACCCAAATATAAATAAAAAACTATACGAGAAGTGAACACATTGTTTTGATATTTAAAAAAAATGGTTTGTTTCATTTTCATTAAATTTGCATAAAGGTGTGAAAAAAAATCTAATTATAAATTCAGTGAATACTTTTTTTTAATGCATAATTTTATTAAAGTAGTTTTCGGCCAAAGTAATTATTTACGTGAATGTTAGTTAAATAATTTAAATTTGTTCCTATACAGGACACAACCTCTTGTCTATTTAAATTATTTAGAGCATGAATAACGAAATCTTATCATATATAGATATTAAAATATAATGAGTTCGCGGAAGGATTCATTGCGATTCTATTTAGTTTTGAGAAATTTTTATAAAGTCTTGTATTAAATACGAAACCATTGAAGGCCGATATGACAAATCAACATATGATGTGTTGTAATGTGTTTGCTTTTTTTTTTTCGATTTAGGGTAACCGTTTTTTAAATTTTGAAAATTAATATTTCAAATTAGCCCTTTGTTTTAACATAATAAAAATGATCATATTTATTTTTAAAAAAAAAACTCAAGCTGAAGTTACTATCCAAAGAATTAGGCTTTTTAAATGCGGTATATCTGAGAAGGTGAATTCAGGTTATTATTTTACGAATCCCGAATAAACGAGAGTAACGCTGATTGGGGAACAAATTTCAGGTATGGTTTGGTCATTGCTTACGTGGGATTTGACCGACAAGTGTCGAGGGAGGCCATCCTTTTGACTTCCCTCCCTTCGCCCCATTTCTCGGCATATGAATCTACTCCTCCTCCTCCTCATCTTCTACTTCTTCTTCTTCTTCTTCTTCTTCTTCATCTTCTCCTCCTCCTCCTCCTGATGAGAAGAGTCAACTTTAACATATAATTATGCCATTCAACTTTTACGAATTTAATAAGATGCATGAGTTAGCAAAGCCACACATCCCGCCTATTTAAAATGCAGAGGGTAACGAGACCCATAACACCACTACACCTAACCTAACACGCCAATCTCGAGCCCCACCCCCAAACCCCGGTCCGGATCTCTGAACTTCTCCGTGCAGGCGAAATGAGTTCCCCCGGCGTCGATCTCTTTACTCCGTTTAAGGCCGGCATGTTCGATCTTTCTCATCGGTGAGTTCAGCTGCGGCTTCCCTGCTCGAACTTGGTTTTTAAAAACTTCGGTTACAAAAGGGGCTGTATGTAATCACTCGGATTTTGGTTTGCCAGGGTGGTGCTTCCCCCTTTGACAAGGTGCAGAGCTATTGGCGAACTCCCGAATGCGGCTCATGTCGAGTATTATTCTCAGAGGACTACCCAGGGCGGGATACTCATCACTGAGGGAACCTTGATCTCGAACACGGCCGCTGGGTATCCGAACACTCCTGGGATCTATACCAATGAACAGGTGGAAGCATGGAAGAAGGTTGTCGATGCGGTTCACGCCAAGGGTGGGATCATTTTCTGCCAACTGTGGCACGTCGGTCGCGCCTCTAATAAAGGTACCGTTCAATTTCCCCGTTCTCTCAAGTTGTTGCCCCCATCGTACTCTCATTCTGTTGAACATTACGAGTTCCCTATGTGGTAACAGATTATCAACCTGGCGACGCTGCACCAATCTCTTCCACAAATCGGATCTTATCCGACAAGTTCAGGCCCCAATTGCCGGGCGATTCTTATGGCAGCTTCTCCAAGCCCCGAGCCCTGGAAATCGCAGAAGTACATCAGGTCGTCGAGCAGTATCGCCAAGCGGCAGCCAACGCCATTAGAGCGGGTTTCGATGGAGTGGAGATTCATGCTGCGTACGGCTACCTGATCGATCAGTTCCTAAAGGAGTTCATAAATGACAGGACTGACATGTACGGTGGCTCCATAGAGAACCGATGCAGGTTCTTGTTGGAGATCCTTAGAGCCGTGGCCGATGAGATTGGGCTGGACAGAGTTGGATTAAGGATACAGCCAGCGACCGAGTTCAACGATGCAATTGACCCCGATCCCCTCAACCTGGGGCTTGCGATCATCGAGCGTGTGAACAAGTTACAGGTCGAGCTCGGTTCCTCACTAACTTATCTCCACTTGCCTCGGCCCTGGTTTACGGCCCATGTTGCGAACAACGAGAACAAACTGGAGGAGGCAGCCAGGATGCAGAGGGCTTGGAGGGATGCATACCGTGGCGTGTTCATCACGGGAGGGGGTTTCACCAGAGAGACAGGGAATAAAGCCATTGCCGAAGGAGCAGCCGACCTAGTCTCATTTGGCCGGCCGTTCATTTCGAATCCAGACCTCGTACATCGGCTCAAAATCAATGCGCCACTGAATCCTTACTTCAGGAAGACATTCTATACGTCAGATCCGGTCGTTGGGTATACCGATTACCCATTTCTCGACGACGTTAGCGAGAAAACAGCACGTCCTTGAAAGATTTGATGAACGGTTCTTAAGAGTAAGTGTAAGTTCAAATAAAACATACATTCGCGCGAGATTCCATTTTCAGTAAAATATTATCTCATTTATCAGATATCAAGCGTTTAGCAATATAATTAAGCTTTTAGCGACAAAGGTTACTGAATATAAAATAAAAGTTGTAATAGAAATAAACATAAAGGAAAAAGGGGTTCCAATAGTATTTCAAAAGTCTATGTTTTATTTTTGTCAATTGTTCGTTAGTGCGAACGGGGGAAATTGCCCATTTAATTAACTAAAACTAGCCCGATCTTTCTCATCGATGCGGGCAAAGTACCATCATTCGAGCGTCCGGTATCTTCTTGGTATCAGAACGTAAGGTTTACGCCCTTACCAAGACGCACGTTACCCGTTTGGAGCAGCAGGTCGAAGACCTCCAGCGTGCACAGGCATTAAGGCCCATCAAGCAACACCGATGGGATGTAACACGAACCAACACACTCTAGAATTCGTCGAATGACTTTTTTGATTTGCGTGAGAAAGATAGTCTACTACTCATATGTCTTATCCTCTGATATTTCTGTAGAAAAAACAGGCAAATAGTAATTCTTTATATAAAGCAAATCTTCCACCCGAGACTTCTAAGAAGAATAATTTGAACCGGTCAACATAATCATCTTATTCGTATTAGCCTACATCACTCGAGACAGATCAGAACCAATCAAACCCGCTCTGATACCACTTGATGGGATGTAACACGAACCACGCACTCCGGAATTCATCGAATTACCTTTTTAAGGCTAGAATAGAATTCTCACGGTGGAAATAAACAATCAAGAGCAAGAAACGACAGCGAAATTTAATGTGGAATCCTCCTCAATGTGGGAGTAAAACCATGGCCCGAGGCACCACTAAAACTTCCACTAAATCAACAATAAAGTTGGTATACAAATGTTCTTCTCTAGCCACCAACAACCAGTACATAAAATTATTCCCTACTCAGCGTAACATCAAGAACTCATTTTGGTAATCATACGCTTAACAATACAAAAAGGAGGAGGAGGAGTCGTCGAGGAGGCAAACCCTATCAACTTTGTACTTAAACTAGGTACGGGCCAAGAGTGATAGGCTAAAAGCACGAAAAGAGATCCAACCCAATTTAATTTCGACAAAGATTCTGGACTGTTTATTTTAATATTAGAAATATATTGTAAAATTTCTACTTACGTTAAAATTTCGGTTCATTTGAAATTTTAAACCGTTTTACTCGTCTTTAAAAGTTGTTGATTCACAAATATATTAACTTTTGGTGGGAGAACGTGAACCAACGTTGTTGTTAAGAAGAAAGAAATAAGACTTCGATCTTTGATAGAAGAGAACCATGATCCAGTGAATTCTTCTAAAACGTTCATCAGATTAGAGTTGTTACGTCCGGTTTCCGGTGTACACCAGAAAATTCTAGAGGGCGTCAAGTCAGATGTGGGAAAGGGACCAATTGCCGTCAACAACGATTCGGACCTTTTACTTGTTTATTTTCCTTGAGGCAACTTGTTCTGTCATGGCATACGTGAAATTGTTGTCAGCATGTCTCTATGAAGTAACGAATATCCGATTGAAATTAAGGTGGTGTAGCCTCTTTCAAACAAATTCTGCTTCTATCTCTTAAATGCCACGCCGGAAAATAAAATATTATCAAACAATTTACTTTATGACTTTTCTTTATTTCCCAGGTTGAACCTATTCTTATTTACATTTATTTTTTTTTAAGTTAAGCTATTCTTTACGCATCATTCATGCATTGGACTGTACTAGAATGGAGCCTAAGACGACGTTGTCTGCCTCTTACATTGTCCCGTTTACATGCACGTTATACAACGTTCATTCATAACCAAAACCTCGTATTTCCACCAAATTTCCCGCCTCACGCTCTGGCCTATTTTGTGTCCCCGTCGGCTAGGAGTAAATCGTGGGATGAATAGCCCGTTCCACGAAGACGCCAGCCAGAGAAAAACGGACTCCTTGAAGGATTCGATGAACCTTTCTTGAGATCAAGTCCGAGTTCAAATCAAAGGTCAATTAACATTTGCATCGTCATGATCGGAGCCGTCGAAAAGTAAAACGTGTAAAACAGCGCCGTCCTTTGAAAATTCTTTTGAGTTTGAACAAAAAATTCTCTGGCCATACACAAACAGCCATGTTAAGTCGGTGTGGGGCAGTCTCTCTTTACTTAGTATAAAATGAGGTCGGCCCTTCTACTACGATTGCATATGCAAGTTTCATTCACCGACTCCTCTTTTCAGTCGAAAATCTCCTGCCAAGAAATGGGTTCCGCCTGTGTTGATCTCTTTGCTCCTATCAAGATGGGCACGTTCGATCTTTCCCATCGGTAAGCTCAATCGATGGGTGCCCGCCTTTCCTTCGCATTTTTCCGGAGGTTTGTCTTTACTAATTTTAGTTTTGTGGTTCGCCAGGGTGGTGCTGGCACCCATGACGAGGTGCAGAGCGGTCGGCGAGCTACCAAGCCCTGCCCACGTCAACTATTATTCCCAGAGGACGACCGAGGGCGGGTTACTCATCACGGAGGGCACCTTGATCTCGAACACTGCTGCTGGGTTCCCGAGCACTCCTGGGATCTATACCGACGAACAGGTGGAAGCCTGGAAGAAGGTTGTCGACGCGGTTCATGCCAAGGGCGGGATCGTTTTTTGTCAACTGTGGCATGTAGGACGCGCCTCTCATCAAGGTACCGTGTGTTTTCCCGTCCTCTTAGGTCCTCGGAGTGGAGGTTTGCGGATGGGTTGATTGGGTTTTAAGTGTTGTGCGCACTTCTTTCGTGTGGTTAAGCAGATTTCCAACCCGATGGTGCCGCGCCAATTTCTTCCACGAATCAAATCATATCCGACAAATTCAAAACTGTATTGCCTGACGGCACCTGGGGGGGATTCTCCAAGCCCAGGGCTCTGGAAACGGCCGAGGTACGTGAGGTAGTTGAGCAGTACCGCCAAGCAGCAGTAAATGCCATCAGAGCAGGTTTCGATGGAGTCGAGATTCACGGAGCCCATGGCTACCTGATCGATCAGTTCCTGAAGGAGTCAATCAATGACAGGACGGACGTGTACGGTGGCTCGACGGACAACAGATGCAGGTTCTTACTTGAGATCCTAAGGGCAGTGATCGTCGAACTCGGCAATGACAGAGTTGGACTAAGAATCTCGCCCGCCATCGACCACATTGACGCGACGGACCCCGATCCCCTCAACCTGGGGCTCGCGATCATTGAACGAGTGAATAAATTACAGACTGAGTTTGGATCCAAGCTCGTCTATCTCCATGTGACGGAGCCTCGGTTCACGGCTGAAGGTGTGAAGAAGTACAGCGAGGATGATGACGAGGAATCCAGGCTGATGAGGGCTTGGAGGAAGGAGTACGACGGCGTGTTCATGGCAAGCGGAGGGTATACCAAAGAGCTGGGAATGAAAGCCGTCGTCAACGGAGACGCCGACCTGATCTCGTATGGCCGTCTGTTCATTTCGAATCCCGATCTGGTTCACAGGTTCAGGGTCGACGCACCGCTGAATCCATACCACAGGGAGACGTTCTATACGTTTGATCCCGTCGTCGGGTATACCGACTACCCATTTCTCAGCGATGAGGACGAGAAGACAGCACGTCTTTGAAGGATTTGATGAATCCTTTTCTTAAGATCAAGTATAAGTTCAGATGAAGAGTCAATAACGTTTGTATCATCATCAGATGTGATTTAAGTCCAAAGAATAAAAAACAATATACGACGCCCCCTTTCGTTCCTTGCCTTAAAGTAGTTATAATGGGACATCGCTTTATGGCACGATATCCGAGATAAATTCACGAGTTTTCTCATCCACAACTGAGAAACGAACAAGCGATTCAATTATCTCGACCATTCTCCCGGCATCGGAACAATGTCGACGGCCGACCTCTTCGCTCCTCTCGACCTTGGGAAACTGAAACTCTCGCACAGGTTAGACGGAAACCGAGTTTAATTCGTGTGCGGGGTCGTGCCTGCGGCAAGTGAAGTTTGATGATTGTTGGTATCGATGCCGTGTATACACAGAGTGGTGCTTGCACCTTTGACGAGGTGCCGAGCCTTTGACGGGGTTCCACAGCCGGCGATGGTTGAGTACTACAAACAGAGGGCGACTGAAGGTGGCCTTCTCATCACTGAAGCCACGGCAGTGTCTCCAGTGGCTTCGGGGTACCCACGTGTTCCGGGGATCTACACCGACGAACAAGTGGAAGGTTGGAAGAAGGTTGTTGATGCTGTCCATTCCGAGGGCGCTATCATCTTCTGCCAGCTCTGGCATGCCGGTCGTGCCTCTCACAGAGGTTGGCTTCTTCCCTTTTTTTGCTTGTAGTCCTTAATCTTAGTCCTTCCCTGATGCCATTTTATGCTGGCAGCCCATCAACCGGAGGGCGGCGAGACGGTTTCGTCAACCAACACACCTATTTCTGAGAAATGGAAAGCCCTATTGCCGGACGGGACAGAGGAAGCATATTCCGTTCCTCGGGCCCTTGATACTGCTGAAGTTCCATGGATAATCAAGGAATTTCAAGGAGCAGCAATAAACTCAGTCAGAGCAGGGTTCGACGGAATCGAAGTCCATGGAGCTCATGGCTATCTCGTCGATCAATTCCTCAAGGAAACGATTAACGACAGATCGGACATGTACGGCGGATCGGTCGAAAATCGACTCAGGTTTTTAATGGACATTTTACAAGGGGTGGTGCAAGTTTTCGGCGCAGAAAGAGTTGGAGTTAGGATCTCACCCGTCTCCGAATACAACGACGCGTCCGTACCGGACCCACTAAACCTCGGGCTCTCGATCATCAAGGCAATCAACGAATTCCAAACAAAGATGGGATCGAGGATGTGTTACCTCCATGTGACTCGACCACGGTTCCTCATGATTACGGCCGGCGAGGAAGCACTACAGCAACAGGAAGAAGTCAAACTAATGAGGGCGTGGCGGGAAGCCTACAGAGGTTCATTCATGTCCAGTGGCGGATACACGAGGGACCTCGGGACAAGGGCCTTGGCCGATGGAGATGCCGATCTGATAGCATACGGCCGATTATTTATCTCAAACCCGGACTTGGTACTTCGGTTCAGGGTCAACGCGCGATTGAATGCGTACGACAGGGATACTTTCTATACAGGCGATCCTGTCGTTGGATACACTGATTATCCATTCCTTGGGGATGACCTTGGGAATGTTTTCCTTGAGTTAAAATGAGTACAACAACGATGAAAATTGGCTTAGAAGTCCATAGCATCCTGGACTGGGCTTTCTACTTGCTTGTTGGGCTTCCGACAAGAATCGTGTAACTGGCCTGTTGTATGGGAAACGGTCGGGCTTTGTGGGATAAAAATATGTTAGATATGAATAAAAACATTGGACTTAGCGACTTCTCATTCTAGGTTAATGTTTCCAAAGTTATATTCGTAGCATTAAATCGATATTGTAAATTTTTGGTGGTACTATGTTATCGACGTTAGGTTATTAATCAATTTATCGTTGACGTGTTATTTTTTCTTGGACTTTTTCTCGGAACACAAAAGCAAATTTTATTTGTTACTCACTCGGAGGATAGTCGAGTTGAGTTTCTGTCCCCCTTGAAATCGGCCAGCCAACACACCTTCGAATCGCAGTACACACCGACCTACCTTCAACCGGCAATTCACCTTGAAATCCTCCAACAGTCGCACTTCCTCCACCGTTGGTCGCAGACCCTTCATTCGCAGCCCTCGAAGACAAGCATATGGGTATCTTCTCTTTTTCGAACCTTAATTATTAAAAAGGGTTGAATGAAATCCTCAAGCCACCACGTGATAACAAACCTAATAAAATTTTAAATTGTACGTGAAAAGATGTTCAGTTATCGATTGACGATATCGATTTAATGTCATGAACATGTTATTATTATTACGCCCATAATATGGAGAATATTATGTGTTCCATCAATAAGCCGGGTCGTCGTCTACAGTTATCCGTTCAAGTCACGACACGGTCGTTGAAAAGGAAAACGCCAAAAGTTATTCGTTATAAGATTATTCATTTTTTTAGGAGTCGGCAATCTTTTTCTGTGCCGGTGGGAGTCATTTTAAGACCCAAACAAAAAGACAAGAAAAAAAGCAGGTTCTCGTGTCCAAAAATATTATCCCACTAGACAGACAGTTGACTTTTTATGCTTGGACGTCGGTGATTGGTGTCTTGGGCCGTCTCTTCTCTCACGCGATCTCTTACGCTGTGTTATTTACATGCATGTTCGATGCAGATGAATCCGTGTGTTCCATTACAAGCTCCTCTTCCGACCATCTTGAGAAGCGTCAAAGAAATGGGCTCGGCCTGCGTTGATCTCTTCGCCCCGGTCAAGATGGGCAAGTTCCATCTTTCTCATAGGTAAGTTCGATCGAGGCCCACATCCTTTTTTGCACTTTTCAGAAGTTTGTTTTGCGAATTTTAGATTTGTGGTTCGCCAGAGTGGTGCTGGCATCCATGACGAGGTGCAGAGCCATCGGCGAGCTACCAAACCCGGCCCACGTCCACTATTATTATTCACAGAGGACAACCGAGGGCGGGTTACTCCTCACGGAGGGCACCTTGATCTCGAACACTGCTGCTGGGTTCCCGAACACGCCCAGAATCTACACTGAGCAGCAGGTGGAAGCCTGGAAGAAGGTTGTGGACGCAGTTCATGCCAAGGGCGGGATCGTTTTTTTGTCAACTGTGGCATGTTGGACGCGCCTCTCATCAAGGTACCGTGTGATTTCCCATCCTTTAAGGTCATCGGAATGGAGCTTCTTGGATGGATTGATCGAATTTGAAGCCTTGCGCGCTCTTCTTTTGTGTGGTTGAACAGATTACCAACCCGATGGTGCCGCGCCAATTTCTTCCACGAATCAAATCATATCCAACAAATTCATAACCCTATTGCCTGACGACACCTGGGGCGGATTCTCCAAGCCCAGGGCTCTGGAAACTGCCGAGGTACGTGAGGTCGTCGAGCAATACCGCCAAGCAGCAGTAAATTCCATCAGAGCAGGTTTCGATGGAGTCGAGATTCATGGAGCGCATGGCTACTTGATTGATCAGTTCCTGAAAGACTCAATCAATGACAGGACGGACGTGTATGGTGATTCGACGGACAACGGGTGTCGGTTCTTACTTGAGATCCTCAGGGCAGTGATAGCTGAACTCGGCATGGACAGAGTTGGACTAAGAATCTCACCGGCGATCGACCACAATGACGCGACCGACCTTGATCCCCTCAACTTGGGGCTTGCCATCATTGAGCGAGTGAATAAATTGCAGAGCGAGTTTGGATCCAAGCTCGCCTATCTCCATGTGACAGAGCCTCGGTTCACTGCCACCGGTGTGAAGAAGTACGGTGAAGATGAAGAGGAGGCGGCCAGGCTGATGCGGGCTTGGAGGAAGGCGTACGACGGCATGTTCTTGGCAAGCGGAGGGTATACCAAAGAGCTGGGAATGAAAGCCGTCATTGCGGAGACGCCGATCTGATCTCGTATGGCCGTCTGTTCATTTCGAATCCCGATCTGGTTCATAGGTTCAGGATTGATGCACAACTGAATGCTTACCACAGGGAGACGTTCTATACGTCGGATCCCGTCATCGGATATACTGATTACCCATTTCTGGACAGCAAGGACATGGAATCTGCCCGTCCTTGAAGGATGAAGAACCTTTCTCAAGATAAATTTGTTCAAATAAAGCTGCATTGCAGTGTAAACATCGGTTGTGTACGTCCACACCTAACGTAATCCTCTCGTATACCGCTCACCAAGGATAGTCTCATGTCCAGTACTTTGGATCACTCTGCCATTCGCCTATCACAATCATGTTGATCGCGACTTACTCCGATGGAATTAACTATCTCATCTGTAACATCATCATCTTTAGCGTGCGGGACGTAATCTTTGGTGCATTCTCAAGGTGGAATTAACCCGACACTGGCTCTCTTGCACGCTTCGACGGCCAGAATCCTGAGTTTCAGTTGTTTCGAGTATAACCCTTTCACAAAAGGCTTTCCGTTGATGCCCATATGCATGACCCGAAAGCCAGAACCTTTGGTTAAGTCGGGCGGATCTTCAACAAGTAGAATGTCTCCCGTCCTCTTTTTCGGCACTGAACGCGCGTCCTTCGGCCTAACACAAGCATGGCGATTCGGACGACTCGAGGATTCGAGCTCGCTCCCCAAGACCCATCCGGTCACGTCGCGACTCGAGCGTTGGACGCTGCGGGAGGGAATTGGGTTGGGCCCTCCCTTGGTTCCCTAATGGGCCTGCGAGACGTTTGGTCCTCCTTGGAGGTTACAGGCGAAATGCTACAATAAGACCTCATTTAGGAGCTTTTGGGAGAACACAGGGAGCGGCTGTGTCAGCGGTGACTGCGGGGGCCTATACACTTGGGCTCGCAGTCACCGTCCTTCCCCGTCCCTTTTATCTAAATAATTGGATGTGGATGAATGTGTTGTAGGGGCCCGCAGCCAGTAAAAAGTGGATTGAATATGTTTCGGAGAGGCCCGCACCTCCCCTTTGTATCTTAAATGATAGTTGGGGCTGCTTTACATCAGATCGACAGTTTTTTAGGCCGTGGTAGATCCAACCAAATGCGGTTTGTTACATGCGCCTTCAAGTAATCTTCGAAAATCCGAGGTTGAATCTCCCAAAAATTGCATGCGTAGTGTACATGTAAAATAAAATACAAATGTGCAAGTAGAATGTTCAAGAAAATAGAGGAGCAATTCAATCAATCCTATGCAATTTTCTCATATTTCAACAAGACGACGAAAGTGAGAAGAATCATAACATTTCATATGTGTGTCCAAAAATCATAAAATTTACCTAGGAACAGAAAACTTAATGTTTTCGTATGCAAGAGTTTAGGAAAAACAAACATGTAATTTGATGTCAATAAAAGAATGAATTTGGTCATTCAAACTAGTATTGGATATCATTTTGTAGCAAGTTTGACCGCCATTGAACATAGGTTAACATTGATCAAAATGAAAAGTGTAAAATCATAAACGTTATATGTAAGTAAAATATAAAGTTAATGCAATTAGTTTCAGGTTAAACAAAGCTATGTAGCCGAAGTTATATCCTGAAAGATGAATCAGCGTTTCTGCTCATGTACAAAACGCAACACAAAACTGGCAAAAGATCGACCAAACAGGCTTCAAATAAAAAAAACATAAAATCGTAGATTTACTAGAGAGGAAACTAACACAATTAATTTTGAGTCAATTGAAGCTCTCTAGCCAAAATTACACTCAATCGACCATAGTAGTGTTGCTAATCGAGTGCAGAATGGTTGTGCCCAGCAGCTCATCATTTGACCGACAAAAGCTCGACTAAAATGACTTCGAATCAAAATGTTCAAAGCATAAAAGTTGTAAAAAAATTGAAGATGCATCCAATCAAATTTAGGTTAAGGTTGAAAGAGACTTTGGTGCTCAAGTTATGTCTAAGAAATAGAAGCTGCAGTTCAGCTCTAGAACATAAACATGTTGTTCTACATTGTCAGCAAAACTCGATCTAAATGGCATCAAATGGAAAAGCTCAAACCATGAAAGTTGTAGAAAAGTTCAAGAAGGAGTGATCCCATATAGTTTCAAGTAATTCCAAGCTACACGGACCGAGATAGGTCCAATGGAATGCAGTTGCTTGCTTCGCGGATGCACGAAATAGACCAACATCACTCTTCAACTTTTAATGACCAAAAACTTCATGTAAATGCGTTTGTTTGGAAGAGTTATCAACATAAAAATTGTTTTCGTTAAGAAAAAAGGCAGAAGAGCTAAAAAACAACTCATAAAAACATCAAGCAATAACATCAGTGAAATTCCAGCATATTTATATCCCAAGAATCAGTCATAACTCAGGCTATACATGTTCGATTTAGATGCACCAGCTATATGCACAACCAGGAGAGAGAAAGGAAGAGGATGCACCTGACTAAGCTCGATTCTGTTGTTGGACGGAAGAGCAGCGGCCCCAGGAGTGGACGACCGACGTTATACTTCACGATTCTCAGCCTCCGACCATCCCGAACTTGTGAATAACTGTGTGTCCATGCACATTAACACCAGAACATGAGTAGATAGAATGTGATTAGGATGACTGACGTCATGGGTGTTTGTTTAATAAGCTGAACAAGTGAGATGAGATCTCACCGAGGGTACCTTGCCTCGGGATGGTCCGAGGAGGAAATGAGACATTGAGGAGTTCGCAAAGGGGGATGCCTTGGAACTAATAATCGCTGGGAGCGGCGGCTGTGAGAATCGGTTGCTGTTTGTGTGAAAGGAGTTTGTTGGAGTTGAAGACAAGATTCGTGTGACCGCTTTGGGGTCGGAGAGATGCTACTGCGATGGAGGGTAGTGTGGCTGCCATTATGTATTGACTGTTGTGGCTGCAGTTTGGAAAAGGCAAGGAGCTGTTGGCATTGGCTTATGCGGCTATGGGGGATATGCCTGGGAGCCATCACTTGTCGTGGTTGGAGCTGGGTTCGGTTGCATGGGCGAAGGGGGGAACACATGACTTCAAGGCTGGGGATTGCCCTGCTGTTGGGATGAAGAGTTCTCCCGGTGAGTGGTCGCCGGCTGGACAGGGTGGAGCCGAATAAGCTTGAGAATGGCTAACCGTCCTTGGCGTCGTTGCATCTAGACGGGGCCTGAGATTTGCCAGGAGGTAAGCTTTCTGGGGGCTGCTGTTACATTCACGCCGGAGTAGGAGCTCCTCCCATCATGACCGCAGGGCCTGGGGAAAAGAAGGACGTCGTGTCTTGGAATCAGAACAGCTGCTGGAGATGCTGATTGTCGTCGAGGCTGGAGGGAGGAGGCCGTTCATTGAGGAACGACAGCTAGAGCCGTCTCCGGGCTGCAAGCCTAGTTGTTGGCCATCATGGAAGAACAAGACCGCAGAGATGGAGCGGCTGTGGTCACTTTGGAACCAACATGAGACGTGTTGGAGCTGAAGTTGGTAGGGGAAAGAACCGTTGTGGGGTATTCATCGTCGTCGGGCTACTGTTAGGCATCGAGAAGAGCAGCTGGGAGTCAAGGTGGCTTTTGTGCAGAGGTTGCTCCTCTGCAGCTCGATCAAAATCATTTGGTCGTCTGAGTTGTTCGCCAAGTGGCTGGTCAGCTGTTGATTCCAGATGGGAAGTTGCCACTGGTGTTGGGAAGGCTCGTGGTTGTTCTGAACGCTCCCCCCCAAGCACCGTGGGATGGCTCCCGAAAATGAAAATGGTGAGACACCCCCCGGCAAAATGGAGGCTGCCCTCGTTTTCTTCGAATCTCCCGTACTCACCCCCACTGAACAGACCGTTGATGGGAAAAAATTTTGGTGGTACCGATTGACACATTTGTGGGTAGTGTCGTACTATGTCCCCATCTGTAAATTTTGGCCCAAAATAAAAGCTAAGCTAATATATATGGGCTTGGACTTTTTATTTTTGATCGGGCTGTAATGGGCTAAGAAATTGTGATTTCAGGCTTGTAAAATAATTTGAGGTACTATAGGCAATATAAATTTTAGCATATCTCATATATAGCTCTCGATTATCCTCACAATTTTCGATCATCCTACGTAAACCTCCATCGTATAAATACAACTCCTATACAGTACTCTGAACCACAGTAGTATTTTTAGTATAAAAATTCACGAGTAATAACAACATCAACATGAGAGGATGTCATTTTCTAGGGACTTTTTTATTTTTCGGCGTTCTCATTAATCGAGAAATTGTCGACCGCAGACTCTTCACTTCTTTAAGCCCGGGCAAACTAAAATTCTCGCATAGGTTAGCCGAAAACAGACGGTGTGTGTACTATATCGTGTCTATAGTGAGTGTAGTCGACGATTCAAGTTTACATAGTGGTGCTGTACCTTTGACTCGATGCCGAGCATTCAACTGGGTGCCACAACTGGTGATGGTCGAGTACGACAAACAGAGGGCGACTGAAGGCAATCTTCTCATTATTGATGCCACAGTGGTGCCTCTAGCAGCTTTCGGGTATTCCCGTGTTCCAGGGATCTACATTGATGAACAAGCAAAAAGGTTGGAAGAAGGTTGTCTATGTAGAAACCTTACCGTTCGACCTAAAAGCTTAAGCTATCAGGTGAGGCTTGGTTTATATTTTATATCTTAACACGCCCCCTCAAGCCGAACCGGGCAGGCATTGTTGGCTCTGGGCCCTTGGTTCAAGGCTAGGCGGGCTCTTTTTGGCCACTTGCCTTATTTTTGGGGATTTTTTGCGTGCGCGGGGGTTTGAACCCAGGACCGCTCTGATACCATGTAAAAACCTTACCGTTCGACCTAAAAGCTTAAGCTATCAGGTGAGACTTGGTTTATATTTTATATCTTAACAGTCTATGCCATCCATTCCGAGGGAGCCCTCATCTTCTGCCAGTTCTTGCATGCCCGTCATACCTCTCATCGAGGTTAGTTTCTTCCACTTTCGCATGTATGTAGTCCTTACTCACAGTCCCCTATGCAGTTTATTGCTTGTATCCTATCAACCAACAAGGGCGAAATAGTTTCTTCTATCAATGTGCCTATTTCTGAGAATTGGAAAGCCCTACTGCTGGGCAAGACATGAGAAGTGTATGTGCGCCTTCCGGCCTAGTACGCGCATGGCGGTTCGAACGACCCAAGGATCCGGGCCCGCTCCCCAAGGCCCAACCAGTTGACGTCACGACTCGAGCGTCGGACGCTGCGGAAGAGAATTAGGTGATCCCTGCTTGGGTTTTTAACTGGGCCTGCTTGGGCACTCGCCGACCATCTCTGTTTTCTTAAGAGGCGGCAGGCTAAAGGCAGAGCATGATCCGAAGAAGGAACTTTCGGGAGAAATCGGGAGCGGCTCGTGTCGTCCGTTCCTTATCCAAAATGGCTCTGTAAAAAGATTATTATTGTTTAACCTAGGTAAACTATACGGAGTCGGCACCGACTTAATTTTAAAAGCTTGGTTTAAGTTGGAAAACCAAAATAGATTCGGGATTCCTAATTACTAACTCTTACATTTAAACATGCGAAAAGGTAGTGTTTGCTCCAAAAGTTTGTTCTTTATTAACAGGTGTTGGACCCGATCCGGGCATGATTCCGGACTCATGTTAATGTTTTACGGGCATTGAACCCGATTCGGGCTTTTTGAGCCCGAACTCATGTGTGTTTGGCAAACAACATGCGACGATAAGCCTATGAGCCTAAGACATGCGGCTAAGCACAGACAATTATTGAGATCAAAGGGCGCGAGGAAGGATCGTGACTGCGAGCCTATACACTTGGGCCCATAGTCCATTACAAGTGGATTTTGTATCTTTTTGGGGATTCCCGCACCTCCCCTTTTTACCTCATGTGGTGGGAGCCGCTTGATGGTCTTGACGTCGCGGTTTTAAACGCGGAAAGATTCACACGTCTGATACACACACCTTCGAGAGAGGTTCCGACTTGGCTTTCGAAATTTGCGTGTTCATTGTACATGCATAGACAAAAAAAAAATAGAGTGTAAGTTATGCGAGATAGTAGAGTGCAAGACTTCACATGTAATTATCTTACAAAGAGTTACGTAATCACGAATCACAACGAATACAGATTGCATACTGTTCAGAAAATAGATTATAACTTTGGTTCGAGTTGTCTAATTTAATCGAAATTTGAACCAAAAGATCCAAAACTTAATGATAAGTATGCATGTAAAATTTTATGAATATCTAACGGTGCAATATCTCAAGATCAAGGAATGAAAGTGGCTGTCCAGAAAAGCGAAATAGTTTGCATAGACGGAGTTGTTTCGATCATATCCTGGTCCTCGAATGTCCGATCAAAGTACAAAAGAACTACACAGAAAGGTAAAACTATGAACAATGTGTGTGAAAAATTTCACATGGATCCAACGGTTGGATCGTAAGACATATAGATGTAAAATGTCAGACCATTTTGTAGACTCGGTCTGACTTCGGCCTGGTAAAGTTCATGGAAGAAAAATGAAAAACTTACATCCTCAAAATGAAAAAATGTGAATAATATGTAAAAATTATCGTGATGAAATGAAGAATATATCTACAAAATTTGGCGATGATCCAATGGTGGGATATGCCGTTATTACATAAAGAAAAGGATTGCAACATTCCCGAGACTTTACTCAGTATCAGCCTGTTCGTGAGATTGTTTTGTATTATGTTAGAAACTTTTAACGGTTGATATATATATTCATACCGTCTTGAAGTCTAGTTTATCTCTAAAAAATTTGAGCAAGATCCAACGGTTAGATATCTCGAAACTTCCTCGGAAACGATGCAACAGGCTGTCCTGTCGCGGCCAGCGAAAGTGGCAGCTGTTTTGGGGGGGATAACCCGATCCTCGATCAACAAAAAATTTTTAAAAAAATATTTTCAAGATCATTACTCATTGTAGATCATTTAACCTTTTGGGTTCGAGGTTCGAAAACGTCCGTAACCTCTTCGAAAAAACTAGTTTTTGGAGGCGTTCCCGCATAAAATAATTGAAATAGAAGGCCGAGAGATGGCCCGATACTTCCGTGCTACAAATGCACGTAAAATCAACCCCCAAAGCTATTGTAAAAGCTTTGAGATCTAAGAGACATCTGAAAATGCGTTTAGAAAGGAGTTTAAATTATTACGACCGTTTTACCGTCGTGATCTAATACCGGACGAAGGTGGCACACCAGCTGTCCCTTGTCTATAACTTCGGCTGTCATGATCTTGTCCGAAGGCTCGTTCCTCATCCCATGGTGTTTGGTAGGCCAAAGAAGAAAGAGAACGATGTTAGCCATGTTTAAGATGTGAGATATGGCTAGTGGCTTGGGGAGAAAGGAAACAAAAAACTTACCGAGTTGTTGGCCTCGCCTCGGGGTGGCCCGAGGAAGAAGGCTGCCTTGGAGGGTTTGACAACAATAAAGTCCATGGAGGTCGTGGCTATCTGATCGATCAAGTCTTAAAGGAAATTAGCAACCGAGCCGACATGTACGGCAGGTCGGACGAAAATCGGCTCAGGCTTTTAACGGATATATTACTAGGAGTGGCGGGAGTTTTGACCCAGATCGGGTGGCGAGTTAGGATCTCGCCTGTCTCTGAATACACCAGCGCAACCGTGCTGGGCTTGCTAAACCTTGGACTCTCAAGCATCCAGGCACTCAACGAATTCTAAACCAAGATGGGATCAAGGATGCTCGACATCCACAGTCCTCGACCCGGACTCCTCACTATTCCAGTCACAACAACAATAAAAAGAGGCCAAAATGACAAGGGCGTGGTTGAAAGCATGCAAAAGCTCACCGTGTCTAGCAGGATAACATGAGGGACCTCGGGAAAAAGGCCATGGCCAATGGAGACGCCGATCTCATAGCATATGACCGACTGTTCATCTTGAACCTGGATTCGGTACGTCGGTTAGGGGTCGCCGGGCTTATGACAGGGACACTTTCTATACAAGTGACCCTGCTATTGGATACTCTTTTTTTATCCATACCATGGAAAATTTCTTTCCAGAAGATAAATGAATGAATACAACAGTGACGAAAACGCAGGCAAGATCGATCGACAAAACCAGGAGGCAATTGCGGGGGAGACCGAAAGCCCATAACATCTTGGACTGGGCTTCCGACTAGTGGCGAGTAATGGGCCTCATTAGGCCCATGACACAAAGATTCAGATGTATCACATCAAATTACTAATGATTTCCAAAGAAGGAAAGGAAGTACGTCCAAACATTAGAATTATCACCCCAAGAGGATATTTTCCCACTTCACTCAAAAAAGGTCGAATTCAACTTTTTGTTTGCTTGTTTGGACGTTTCCAAAGTGAATGGCTACAAATTACAACAAAAAGTTAAAATGTACATAGTATTAGGACCACTTCCTCGTAAATCATCACAATCTCCTTTTTGTTCGATCCCCTCCCCCCAACCCACTTTTTATTACATGCTTTTGTCCGTTTTAATACATACATATAAAGACCAGACCAAAGGAGACCAGCAAGACTCGAGATATTTGAGGGAGCGTTTATTTATTTATTTATTTATTTATTTTGTGGACAAATGCAAGTTCAGACCGACGCACGCACGTCGGATAAGATGACTCTTCTATCGGCCAGCCTTGCACGAAATAATCTATGGTAGTTGCTCTACTGGCATTCAGTTTGGATCTTATAATAATGTGTACGTACAATTAATTATTCCCCTTGCCCGCCCAGACTGAAAATCAACACGTTCTCATAAATGCTGACTTTTTAGAAACCCCCTCCCTCCCAAAAAAATAAAATAAAAAATTGAAGTCATACATATGAGGGGCCAAACCATTCTCACATTCCTAACAGTTCCCTCATCATTATTATTTTACATGCACGAAATTTACATCTTCCCATAATTTTTTTTAAGGAGAAGAAGAAGAAGTCGTTGTGTATTGCAGAGTCACAATGTTCATTCATTTACATCCACTTCTGTATAAATAATCTTTATCTCCCGGATTTTCATAGGAACTAGACGTGTTTAACTCTATCGAGAAAAGATTTCTCCCACTCCGAGTCCGAGCTCCTCTTATGGCTGCAGTAATGGAGGAGCCGAACGTGGAGAGCACTGCTGCTGAAGATTGTAACGGCTCTTCCGACGTGGAGACTGCTGTCCCTAACCCGCCAGGTACCATCAGCTCAGCCTCGCATTCTCCAGGGCTGTAGATCTCATCTCCTTGAACACCCCTCCCCCCCCCCCCTCTTTTAGTATTGTTGCGAACGACTTTTGAGTGACTGGTGGCATCTCGTAGAAGTCATTCTCGACAGGGATGACGAAACGCTGGAGGAGGAGGAGGAGGAGGATGGAGACCAGGAGGATGATCGGAGCAGCGGCACCTCGTCAAAGCCGCCGGAGGAGCACCCAGGTAAAACGAATGATTGAGGAGTTGTTAATGATAGGGACATTAAGAGCTGAGCTGACTTTTTGTAGTTCTAATCTTTGTCGTATAAAATTAGAATTATTTTTCACGTTATCTTTTTCGTAAAGATGGCGAGGTCCCGGAGAACGAAGAGAGCATTATTCCGATGGACGATCCCGAATTAGATGCATTTCAAGGTTCCTATTAATCATATTTCCCTCTAAATCTTGTTGACTGTCCAAGAAAAATTCGTCATGCATAGTCCTATTACCAAACATATTGTAGTGGACGAGAAACGTTACAGGCCGTTAGTGCTGGCCGCGTACACTGGTGACTGGAAAGCGGCCGCGAGATTCTTCGCCCGTGATCCCGACGCAAGGATGGCGAAGATCACTACCAACTCAGAGACCGCCCTCCACATCGCCACCATGACAGGCCACGACCAATTCGTTGAGAAGCTTGTCGAGGTGATGGATGCATCCTCCCTAGCGATGGCCGACACCCCGAAGTCAAGGACCGCGCTCCATTACGCGGCCATGGGAGAGAGAATAAGGATGATCAAGGCCCTGGTGAGGAAAAACCCGAGCCTGACCCAGTTGCCTGATAAGTCAGGCAGCACTCCTCTGCATCTGCTTTCTAAGACCGCTCCCAAAGACAAGGACGTCTTGTTGTATCTCGCCCAGGCGACAAATAATGACGAACCAGGGTGTCCTTTCTCGGGACCATCAGGGGTATCGCTCGTGTGCGGGCTAACGGACTGCGGTTTTCAGGATGTGGTGTTGTATGTCGTTGATCGATATCCACACTTGCTCATGGTGAAGACGGAGGATAAGGAGACAGTGGTGAGTCTCCTGGCGAGAGATCCCTCGAACTTCCTCAGTGGCAGCTGCCTCAACTCCTTCGAAAGATTCATCTGCCGATGTCGGTAATCGTACATTTCTTAATCTCGCTAGGCTTAAAGATTCCTGCTGAACCTCCAATATTTAGGGATACCTCGAGACATGGTCAACACTCTTCCGATCGACCCGCATGATATTAGGACGGATTCAGAAATGGCTCGAGGTAGCTCTCGGATTAGTTCTTAAATCCTATTTTTTTCTGTTCCGGGAGCCGACAATTGTTGATCTTTTGAATGTGGATACACAGCATGGTTGAAGTTGAAGATCGGGATCTGGAACGTCGCTCAAACGCTCGGTATGACGAACCCATCTCCCTCGTTGAATCGTCATGCGAAATATCTAGATTCATTTGCTCGCCAATATCATCTCCCTACAGTTCCGCGCATCAGGACCATCCGGGAGGCCAAGCTGAAGCACGAATGCTCCACGGAGCTGGTGAAACGTACGTGTGAGGCTGTCGCGCACATGAAGATAAACGAGGTCTTCAATTTCTTCCTGGAGGACGACACCATCATCGAGGCCACAAACAAGGGGATTGTGGATCTTGTAGAGATATGCTTAATGTACTATCCGGAGTTGATCTGGAGTACAAGAGATGGCACGAACATACTGTCGTCTGCCATAGAATACCGCCAGGAGAAGGTTTTCAGGTTGCTCTCGAAGAGGAACGCGCTGAATAAGAGAGCATTCCTGTACCAGTCGGCCGCGGAGAATGAGAATGAGGATAAGGAGGAATCAAGGGAGTATTTGCTTCGATCGGTGGCCAAGTTGTCCTCGAATTTTAAGTCGCTGAGTGTCTCTGGCGCCGCTTTTCAGATGCAAACTGAAGTTCAGTGGTTCAAGGTAACGGAAATTATCGACAACTAGTTTACATTTGAATGCAGCGAACGCGACTTCTCATTCAATCACGAATTTCGCAGGCAGTTGAACAGTTTGTGGATTACCGGGACACGGCTCTGTTAAGAGACAATAAAACGTCATGGGTCGATTTCAAGGTCTCTCACGACGATATGCGGAAGAATGGAGAACAGTGGATGAAGGACACATCAAACTCGTGCATGCTCGTGGCAGCTCTCATCGCGACCGTCGTCTTCGCGGCCGCTTTCACCGTGCCAGGCGGAAACATAGATGGTGCCGGCATCCCGCTGTTTCTGAACCGAGGTTCTTTCATGGTGTTCGCGGTCTCGACCACGCTGGCACTGTTCAGTTCAGTCACAGCTATACTCATGTTTTTGGCCATACTGACCTCGCGATACGACCCAATCGATTTCCTCAAGTCACTGCCGCAGAAGGTGATCATCGGGCTAGCTTCGCTGTTCCTGTCACTGGCTTTCATGATGGTCTCCTTCGGCGCAACCCTCACGTTGCTCTTGGACAGGAGGATTCATTGGATCATCGGGCCGGTCATCCTAATGGCCTGCATTCCCATCGCCATGTTTGCGACCCTGCAGCTGCCGCTGTTCGTAGAAATGGTCAAGTCCACGTACCGACCGAAGATCTTCCACGGCAAAAGGTTCTGGAAATGATCGAATCATCCTCTAGTAATCGTGTCCTAGTAATTCATGATCACTTGTGCAAAATCATATTTGTAACAATAAAAGGAATAAGATACGTTATTATTCATCCAAATCATTGTCCGAGAAAATAAATAAATATTCCCTTCTCGTCATGATATCAAGTAAATTCCTTTTTAGGGCGTCGTGTCCCTCATCGAACACAATTAGCCTCCGATGAAAGCTTACAAGTATCTTAGGTGGATACTTTTTGTGTCTCATTAAGAATTCCCAAATTACAAATTACATACCCTTTTATAGGAGGTCGTGGCCCTTCACGGAACATTACAGTACATCATCAAGGGACACCCCACGTAACCCCCCTTCACCCCCTAGGATCGCCTCTTTTGATAAAGAGACATGATCCTCCAAAACATCAGCCTAAGAAATGCGTCTCATCATAGCGTCTTTTCATTTAGCACCCATTCTATGACTTTAGGCAGCCCGTGCCTCCTCACGGACACCCTTACGTAACCTATCATGTCTGTTTGTGCCTCCCTCCCGAATTTTGCTCATGAAACCTTTCATCAACCGTGCCTTTACCATCTCATACCCTTCGGCATGTGACAGACAACTCCTCGTAGGATGTGGAAATTGTCTTGTTGCGAGGAGGACACCAACAGGATGGATGTGTTCGGTCATTATTAACGAGGATTGTATGGATGAACAGTTAGTCTCCAAAAAAATTCGCGAAAAACGGCCAAAGTTTCGTAAATTACCGAAATCTCGTCGATGGGGCTCGTTTTGAAAACGCGCCCCCGAGACAACAAAGAGGGCGGGTTTTGAGAACCCGCCCTCGGTGTAAAATGGAAGGGGGCGGGGCGGGTTCCCAAAACCCGCCCCTATGGCCGATCCGGACTCACCAATAAGGCGCGTTTTGAGAACCCGTCCTCCCATGAAGACGGGATCCCAAAACACGCCCCCCGAACACTTGGAAATTTTTCCAAGTGCACGAGGGGGCTTCCTCCTACTCCTAGAAGGGGCGGGTAACCCGCCCCTCTCTTACTTTAACAAGGGGCGGGTTTTGCCGCCCTCGCCCCGACTATGTTGCAGTGCAATTTGATTTAGGAACCATCCATGTTCGATCGAAACATTTTTAGTTACAACAATCGGAAACATTTCACAGCTCAGAAAATGCACTTATGGATATGTAAAACATCACTGAAATACATCCAAACATCAAAGTACATAATGGTTTACAAATACGAAGACAGTGCTAATTCCCTCTACGTCTACTCGATCTCCTCCTCACATATGGTACGAGAACGGGACGCTGCTCCGACGAGTCGCCCGGGAATAGCTGTGTAACTTGAGATGGCTCTCCGAAATGGTCGTACCTGAAACGGTAATGTTAGTTGAGTTTAACTATAACGAAACTTCGAAATTTTATTGAACTTACCAAAATTCTCCCACTCCTTTAACCGGAGCTCCAGGAGTCGAACTCGACCCAACCTCAAAATGTGGCGTACAGTACTCCGCATCCACGTGAGTAATTTGTGATATGAGCATCCCTTCCCGCACTTCATGACCTTCCTCGTCAAATACGGGATCGTCATATGCTTGTGGCATGTCCACATCTCTGTCGAAGGGTTGTCCTTCATGTGGCATGTCCTCCTCGTCGAAGGGCTTGAAGTGCTGTCCTCCTCCAGCATCGCCCTTAAAGTGTTGTTCATCATGTGGAGGCACGAACTCAAACGCCGGTTGGTCTTCCAAGCCGCCGGTTCGACCATATAGTCGAACCGGTCCGTACTCTCTGAGCATTTTCATGGAGTCCTCGGTAAGAGAGACGAGCTCCGGCTGGTCAGATTGTAGCTTGATCTTTCTAAAATTCTTCAGCTGTCACACAATAAGAACGACGTAAATGAATATATGTTAAACAAGGAAAATCGAATAGAAAGAAGTAATGTACTTACCATTTTCCCCAGCATGGATCCTGTATGGGAAATATATTGTCGAGTATGATTCGCGTACCACTTGGAATATTTCTTCCGTGAATCCCACTCAACGACACGACATAGTTGAGCCGATCTTCCCAGATATCCACAAGCTGTCGGTGGATCTCCCTCCAGTTGTTCATATTCTTCCCGCGAAGATCAATGCGATGAAGAGCTTTGCTGGTGTCGCACTGATCGGGTACCAGCTGCAGATCGCCGAACTGACGGATTACTCTATCTGGGAAGTACCATTCCATAATGTAGAAGCATATCAGGGGTAGACGGGCATGCCAAATCATCTGGCCGGACCGACAGTAAGCTGGAAGCATATTTATCAACTATTCAGGATAGGGATGCCAAATGACCTGTATATTTCAATGAGAACGTTAAAGGGAGATATGACACAATCAAATGTAATTACTTTATTCAATCGTAAGGTGTACCTGATCACTGCTTTGCCTGTCAAAGGCCTCTCTGTACGATGCGAGCACATGCGTCGCAACCGTGCGCACATCCTTGGCTACGGCCCAACGATAACTAAGAGGCATATCCTCTATGAAAGGATATCAACGTCTCAAAGGCGCTACATGGGGGAATCTATCCCACGCCCAAATCTGTAGTAAAATGAGTGGGCCCTCGATCTGTGAGGCCTTATGGTGAGACGCCTTGCACAAGCTCCTATATAACCAGACTAGGCATGCACTACCCCAACTATATTGTCCCGTCCTCTCTAAATCGGCTAATAGTGCAACCAGAATAGTTGTACTAAGTTGTCCGACTTAGTAGTGAACAACATACCACATATAAGCTGAAGGATGTACGCCTTCGTGTACATCTGAACCACCTCCTCAGTGGCATCTACTGGAATCTCAGAGAAATTTTGGGCCAACCAGCTAAGTCTAATACGACCCGACCTAATATTATCTCCAGCAGGTACTCGACCTAACAACTCATGACACACCTCGACTACCGATATCGAGGTGTCACCTATAACTGCATCACCATCAACAGGCAATCTAAGCTGAATAGCAACATCCTATAGGGTCACCGTCATCTCACCGTGCACCATGTGGAAGGTGTGCGTCTCCGGTCTCCACCGTTCCGTTAACGCAGTGATCAAAGCCCAATCCAGAGAGATAAATGGAAGCTTCGCCACTCCGTAGAATCCTGCCTGACGGAGATAGACATCCATACGTGGATCGCTAGCAAGTCCCTTTAGCGATTTCTCAACCCTACGGCATGTTAGAACATTGTTCTGCAAAGAGAATACGAATTATTAAACAATGTATGAATATATAATGATTTTAAAGTAAAGAAATCGACTTACCATATTATATCCGGCTTCCCATACAGTCGTCGATCGATGCTCTCCTTGACCATGAAGGATATCTGTCTTCCTTGGCCCTGGATGCATTTCCTGTAAACCAATTTAAGCAAATTAGGACAACATAAGAATATAACAGTAATAGCATTTCAAAGCGTATGATCAAGAACTTACAAATATTACGATTAGGACAACTACGTCGGTTATGCCCTTCCTTTTTACATAATGAGCAACTACTACTCCGAGATCGAACCCTAATATCCATCTCATTATGTATACGTGATGACCTTGGACGCCCACGTGGCCTGACCCTTGTCGGGTCAGGATTGACTCTAGGGAAACGATATTCCGTCCAGTCTTCTTTGCAATCAAAAGAATGTCAACAAGAAGCATATACGGCTTTCTGACACTCGAATGAGTAGAATCGACTAATGATAGCCGTATGATCAATATGCAAGAATGCATAACATGCCAACGCATGAGAACAAGGTATGCGAAATATTTGCCACTTCTTACAGCTGCATCTACGATTTTGGAGAAATACATATTTCACACGATGTCTTCCTTTAGTCTTGACGTCAAATCTACCCTCTTGTCGATCGAGAAGAACGACTTCGTATCGTTTGGCTTTCTCCATGCCTTTGCATAACCTCGTTTGACAAACGTTAGTAAAACGTTCGCCAATTTGCAACGCAGAGTCTGCATCATCTCGTCGAGATATCCAATATGAAACGCAATTATACCATACTTTTCTGACCAGAGCAGAAACCGGAAGATTTCTGGCACCTCTGATAACGGAGTTGTAACTCTCGTTCAAATTCGTAGTCATAAGACCATATCTATAAAATCCATCTCCGCTCAAAGTCCACTGCTCTGCACTCATCTCTGCGAAAAATTCGCCAGCTTCTGGCAATGTTTGAAACAAGCTTCTCATCATGTTGTTAAACTTCAAAGTCATTGATTTCCTCCCTGCGGCTACCAACTTCCTCTTACATACTACATTTTTGTACCTCGCATTGAAATTGCTTGCAACATGTCTAAGACAAAAGCGCCAATGTGCAAGCGGAGGAGTCCAACCAACCTGAGGATCATTCACGGCTGCTTGTATTCCAGAATGTCTATCGGAAATTAAACATACACCTCCCGTCCTACCACCGACAACATACCCCTTCAGACATCTTAGGAACCAACTCCATGAGTCGTAGCTTTCTTCATCAACCAAAGCAAAAGCAATCGGCACAATATGGTTCTCTCCGTCCATTGAACATGCAATTAACAATTTATGCTTGTACTTACCATATAGAAAAGTGCCATCAATGCTCACCACCGGCCGACAATGCATAAATGCTTGAATACACTGACCGAAAGCCCAAAACACTTTCTGAAAATAAAAATACGCCACTTCCCCAACATTACAACATTCACCCCAATCAACAACTGTTCCGGGGTTGGCAATTCTAATTGCGTTAAGAAAATGCGGCAACTCATTATAGGATTCATCCCAATCACCGTATTCAAGTGAAATTGCCTTCCTCTTCGCATCCCATACACGTCTCCTACTAACTTCGTACCCGAATCTCTCTTTTATTACATTCCGTAGGAACGAAACTTTCACTTCTTGAGATTCCTTAACAAAAGTACGAAAGTATGGAGCCATGAAGTTACAATCAATCCAAGGATGATCTTGAGTAAGCACTACATTTAAACATGTATGTGGCTCACCAACAATTGTTATTTCAAACTCATGATCACCAGAACGTTGCCTCCCGCGTAATCTCCACTTGCAACCACCCCCACTCTCCGAACAGATAACGGCCCACCTAATCTTATCCGTCTCGATGATATCGTAATTGTAATGGTTCTTGATGCAGAATGTGTTCACCGTCTTAATGAGTTCCTTCTTATTTTTGAACCTCATCCCTTTACGAAATTCAACCACAAATTCAGGATCGTCTGTAATCGTAACATCATCGTCCTCCTCCACAATCACCTTCCCAGTATCACCACTATCAAGATAGAAAGGTAGAGGTTTCTCCAACCGCCTTCTAGACGGACCAGCATCATTTGCACTGACATTCATCCCTTCTTTATCGTTTTCCAAATCAACTCCGTTAAACATTTCCCCATCAGTATCGACGTCATTATCAGAATTCACTATAGATTCAACGATATCATTCTTATATTGCTGATACATCATTTCGTCTACCACTCCTTGATCGCCTAAGTCACGTTCTAAACAATCAAACGGATCACCATCTTCATAATCATCATATTCATCACCATCCCCATCGTTATCATCATCTCCATCATTATTACCTTCCTCCTCATTATCACCATCCCCATCATTCCCTTCGTAACAGCTACATCTTTCGATCACCGGAGTCAACCGACGACTACTTTCACCCACATTCCTATTTACAAGGTTGTCATGCACATTAAAGCTCCCCTCATTCACATTTGCTCCTACGATCTCATTCCCACATTACCACCATGCATACTTCTTGAACTTCCTGCCCTCTTTTCATTGCCATAATGAGCAGAAACTGATGTAACATATATTTCTTGAATACGATCGCCATTGCACATAGCAAATTCGCACAACAATCTCACATCCTCATCATCACCAATAGGTACTAACACAAACTTAATGCCAGATGCGGTATACGAAGGAACGAGATATCTATGACATATTTCCAACCTACTTCCTTCATTCAATCTCATTGCATTAGAGATAACCCTTTCTAATTGCACATAATCGATTTCACCCGATACCTTTAAACGTTTCAGCGGACCCCTATTATAACCAACTCCTTCACTACTATGAATAACCTTCCCATTTCCATACAACAGTAAATGTACGTGCGACATTGAAACGTAAGATAGTACTTACGATATAGAGAATAACGGCTTCAATCGACTTCCAAATACCTACAATTATTTTAAAAATTTACAATTAATCTCTACATTCAAATAACCACAAATCAAATAACACGTAAATCTAATGAAACTCAAATCAAATAACACTACTATCAAATAACCCTAATTTCAATTAACCCTAAATTGAACTAACCCTAAATTCACCTAACCCAAAATTACAAATAAAGCCAACATCAAATAACCCTAATTTCAATTAACCTTAAATTGAACTAACCCTAAATTCACCTAACCCTACATTCAAAATAACCATAATTTCAAAATAACTCTAAAATCGACAAAACCTAATTTAACGGCATGAAACGCTTACAATAACGGACGGAATGGTGGGAGGTGGAGGCGGAGGCGGGAGGGATGGACGGATCTAGGGCAGAGAATGGGGAAGCGGAGGCGGATCTAGGGCAGAGAACGGACGGACGGGCAGAGGACGAACGGGCGGCCGGGTAGACGTCGAACGGGCGGCCGGGCAGGGGACGGACGCGCGGGCAGACACAGACGGGCGGGGAGGGGAGGGACGGACGTTTTTAGGTCGGGGGAGGCGCTTTGGTCGGGGAGAGGAGGAAGCCGACTTGTGTATAGTCGGGGCGGGGACGGGTTTTGGGAACCCGCCCTTTCTGAGAGTAAGAGGAAGCCCCCTCGTGCACTTGGAAAAATTTCCAAGTGTCCGGGGGGCGCGTTTTGGGAACCCGTCTTCATGGGAGGACGGGTTCTCAAAACGCGCCTTAATGGTGAGTCGGGATCGCCCATAGGGGCGGGTTTTGGGAACCCGCCCCCTTCCATTTTACACCGTCCGCCCTCTTTATTATCCCGGAACGCGCCCCATCGACGGGATTTCGATAATTTAGCAAACTTATGGCCGTTTTTCGCGAATTTTTTTGAAAACTAACTGTTCATCCGTACAATCCTCCGTTATTAACTACTCGATGTTGTCTAAGGTTTCTAGAAGGTGCAACTTTTTAAGAAACATGAAAAAAAAATCTTTATTTTATTAATGATTTCCCACCTTAGATTATGACAAAAACGTGTTGCATTACCCATATTTAATCCATTCTTAGATATCTCGAATCTTTTAAGTGTCGTCGTAATCTCCATTCTGATATTATTGAAAAAGACAAAAATAAAAGTAAACGTAAAAGCATATTAGTGTTCAGATCCAAAACATTTCCTTTTCTTTTTTCATTTTCATCGAGTCACAAACAATAGAAAGGAATTGCATAACCGCGTTCTTACAAATACGAGGATAAGACTAATCCGACCACATTTCAATCCAAAAACACGACGATTTATACGATCATGTCACGTTGAAATTGTTCTTCCAACCTTCAATGGCTGTGAAGAAGAAGATCTCATGGACGTCGATGTTCCCTAGCTGTCACAGGCCGTGGGCCGCGGAGCCAGGAAACCCGACACTGGCTTTTTTTAGCGTCACAGTTATCATTGGAGTCATCGGGAACGTCCCGACCATGATCACGATCACGAAAGAAGATCCCGGTCGAAGGAAAGGGAGATAGGGAAATAATTTATTGTGTTTGCTGGAGCTCACGGGGTGTTTTGGCTCCGACATCCTTGATGGTGTTGAAGTCATCTCGATGTCCCCTGGAGGATTGTCTCCATTGCAAATCCATGAAATTAAGAAGCCCAAATCCGATGATCGAATGTGACGTAAACTTTAAGATACGGGCCAACATTAAATTAGTGACACATGCAACAGGGATTACTACAACATGGGCCGCTGCAACTGAAACAGAGCCGTAAATTAGGACAACATTTGTTCCTGCTCCGAGAGCATTTAGGCTGACTAAAGCAGCAGCCGCAGCTACGGTTACTGTCACAACGGATGCAGGTAATCCGGAGAAGGCAGTTGCCATTGCGGCAATGGTGATTTGGTTCGGCGCAATCCGAGCAGCGGCAGCATGAGAAGCACACCCATTTTCGTAATGAGCAGTTCGGACAGAGGCGGGGGCAACGAGTGGAGGAGGAATCATGGGAGCAGCAGCATGGTAGCTCGAGATCTGGAGGGCAGAGGGCATAGCAGCAGCATATCCTGGAGAAATTCAGCCACGAGATTCCGCTGCAGAAAGGGAACAGCATGCGTTATACAATTGTATTCTCGAACAAAGCACGGGGTTGCTTTATCTAGGAAACTATACGCTGCAATTCAATGACCGGATTATGAATAAGGAATGGGGGTGAACATGGATGCGAAATCAAGACCAGATGAAGAATAGAGATATGTCAATACATCGAATCGGAGATCGGAGCATCGAAATTAGTCGCATTTAGCCAATCAATGAAATGAAGGCATCATGACAGGGATCGGGACCACTCCCATATACCAGTATCAAGGGCGAAAGATGACCTACCAGACCCACTTCCAGAAGCCACATGATGTGCTGGGCTTCGGGAACCTGTTGCGCAAATGAAACCCCGGAAAAGGTCAGCCCATACAAAAAACAAGTTACAATTTCATCAACTAAACATAACTCGACGCTCACATCGGAATCAAGGGGTCAGAGTTCCCCAGCGAAAAATCTACCACCCTGCAAGATTCCCGCACGTAACGTTAGCAAATTTCAACAGAAACGGAAGATTGCAGGATGCGCTGTGAGAATTGACGAAAAACAGTACTCTTTGCAGCATCTGGAAGCTGGTTGGGAGGCTTCGAGAGTTTTCAGCTCTTCCTGTTACACAAAATCATAAGTTCGCCATTGCCACAGACTCATTATTATTCATCAAGAACGCAGAATTCCGACATGAAAACAGAGGAGGAGACAATCCCAAAAGCCTGGATCCACTTTCGGACATGGCTTCATATTTCAGACAACGACATGCAAATAACTCCAAACAGGAGAATTGGACAGACGAACCAACCAACCAACCTGGAGGAAACCAATCTCACGCTCGAGCATTTGCACCTTGGCGAACTCCCTCCTCTTCCCATACAAATCCGGGTACTCCGGCGGAGACCTCGGGGACGGCGGCGGCAGCGACGGAACCACCGTCCCCCCACCATCACCACCTTCTGCAGCCATCCAACCAAGTAAATGAGAGAAAAAAAAAAGAAGGAAAAGCTTAACTTTCCCCTTGCTTCACTTCACACTCTCACCCCCCAACCCCCCACCAACCTACTTTGACCAAACCGAACTCCAAAACTCAGAACAGAACAGATTTGATGGATGGGATTGGGATGGGGATGGAAGCGAGGGAAAGAGACAGAGACAGAGAGATGTTGATGCTGACGACGACGACGACGATGGAGGGTGGAGTGATGCAGAGCTGAGCAGCAGGGAAGGGAAGGGAAATTGGAGACTTGTTTGTAAAGTAAAAAAAAAAACTGAAATGTATGTACAAATAATGGACAATTTTAAAAGAGAAAAGTTAGAATGTATATAATATACATTTTAATTTGTGTAATATATAAAATTTTCATAATTTTTTATATATTCGTACAAAAATTTTTGAATTGTTTTGTAACGTAAAAAAAAATCATTCTTTTAGCGTTGTATATTGTATAATGCTGGAATGATAATTTTTTTGTAAAGTAAAAAAAACTAAAATATACGAAATGTATAAATAAATTACTATTTTAGCTTTGTACATTGTACAACAATAAAATAGTATTTTTTGTATTTAAAAAAAGTTTAAATTTCTTATATAAATATATAAAAAAAATCGTGGGTCGTGTCACTTTTTACAAATCACTAATATAATCCAAACTAATGTCATGAACAAATGCTACTCATACTATGGCGGTACCTTCAACTCCAATACCATCGCAGAGCAGAAATCATTTCCAGTAACATCCTCCCCGGTTACAAAAGCATTTCATTCCATCGTTGTAGATGATGTGGAGAGAACAAATTTAAATTAAAGGATCCGAGAAGGTAAAAGGGTTGCTGATTTGTTTGTTCCTTTCAGGCGATCTCGCCCTGTAATTTTGCTTCTGATGATGCTAATACATACACGCAGAACTGCAAGGCTTGAAATGGGGCCTGCACAGAGTAGAAAATTAATTTAATTTTTTTTTTAAAAAAGTATTGGGTGTGTGAAAAGTGGCAGGCTTTGCTGGGGTTTTACTAGACTGACTTCTTTTTTGGTTTTTGGTTTTATTGCCTCTGGGGAAAAGGGTCGACATTATTGATTTTTGCAACAGTAGGAGATTGGATGGTTTCTGCATTCTTGCAAACAGTGTGCATGTGTGTTTGTGTTGAGTGGGGGTTGGGGGGCCTAAGGGGATTGAAAACACGGCGGAGGGATCGCGAGTTGATGGTTTGTTTGTGGGAGATGGAACAAGGAAATGATATTGGAATGAGATCTGGAGGAGACGGGGTGGGCCCGACTGGGAAGTGCATGACACTGACCTGAATGAATTGACTGGTGGTCGATGTGGGGGAGGGAGGGAGGGCGAGAGGAGGGGCCGCCTGTTCATGTTTCTTCTGTGTTTTATTTATTTCCCCCACTTGTTCGAATTGTTTTTCTTTTTCTCTCTTTTTCCTTACAAGCCCGATGTAAAAGACCAGGGTTCGTGCGTGAGGTTTTACTTTAGATTGCGAAAGTGAAATAAAATAATTAATTTTAAAGGCCGTTTATAATTTTATAAAATTGAAATTGTAAACTAAAATTTGTAAACTCGATTTCAATTTAAAAATACTAAAGTCAAAATTTTAAAATTCGACGAAGCATTATAAAATTAAATTTCTAAATTCATTTTCTTAAAAAAAGTAAAATTTAAGTCTGTTTTTTTTTTAAGAAAAATAAGTTTTAAAAACTCGAGTTTGAAAAAATGATTTTTGAAGCCGGAGTTTCTTAATAAATATGTGAACTCGGGCTTTATTTAAAAAAAAAATGCTTTTAGAAAATTTGATTTCACGAGGTTTTATATGTCTTTTTGAAATCGAATTTTAAAAATATTTTGAAACTAAATTTATTTCGAAACAAAAAACGTACACCCAATTCCCACTCTCATCCTCCCTTTGACTGGTTGTCCTAAACCAACTCCACAGTCTCCCTCAATACCCGCGGGCATTTCTTACTTTATTCTCAAGCTATACTAACATATATTTACAAAGAAAGAAAGTAATCGGAGGAGAGAATCTCTCCTAATGTTCGCGTTGTTAATGGGGGGTCGGGTTTGTGGTGACGGAATCCAACCGTGGAGGGATCTACGAGGTGGTCTTCAGGGTGGACGGGTGCGGCGTCCTTGGCACGAGCGGGAAGTTGACCGCGGGAATAATGATATAGAAATTTTATCATTTGATCTAAAAGTTCTGGGCTTGATTTTACACTGTATAAGTTAACAAGCCACTCAAAGTCATGTTTGACCTAAAAGCCTGTTAAACGAGACTTGATGGCATGAATTCTTAGAATTGCCCGAAAATGAACTGTGTTTATAAACTTTTTTGTCCTTAATTTTTGTTGTTTTAACCTTACAACAGGAGAGACGTTGCCTTGAAGCGATCCGCGTTACCAAGAAATGGAAAGGTTACAGTTCAATCGACTACCACAAGAGGCTAACAACAATCCGAGGAGCTCGTAGTTGTGCTCTTCGTCGAGGAAAGATTGCGCGATCAGAATCTGGACAGAAGAGGTTGTTTCCCTGACCGCAACGTCATCCTCGTTGATTCTTACAGCAAAACATTAGCAATGGTGAATGAGTGCAACAATTCCCGTCCCGATGATCATGCTGCAGGTATGCAAGAAGAAGGACGAGGTCACACAGTATAAGGATGTATTTGCGGCAGGGATTGACGGAGCCTTCGTATGGGGTCATGGTCCTAGACCACATCCATGGAGAATCCACCAGCTGCTGATAAGATCAGATCCGAGATTCATTGAATTTGTGACTGTAGTCTGTCTTTGAATTTGACCAGACAATATGTCTATATACATCGCGCCAATGAAATTGAAATGGATTGAATGAAATAAAACCCTAAGATTAAGTATTCGGGACGAAGATCCCAAATTGAAAATTTTAACATGTAAATCCGTGATCGGAGTAAACTTTCCTTCGTCGATGATTATGTCGAACAAATTCAAGCACAGGCGCAGGAATTATCGGCAGCAGCTCCAGATACCTTCCCGACCTCCGCGTTGTCCAGGATGGACCGGAAGACATAGTACCCGACAGACAAACCTGCGACGATAGCGAGGAAGACCCCGCCGTTGAAAGACATGATGGCGAGCATGAGGAGGTATCCGACCGCGGAGCTCATACCGAACAGCGCAGAGGAAGCGGCCCTCGCGGCGCGATTCCTCCTGAGCTTGGCAATGAGAGGGACGGAGACGGGATCGGAGGCGGAGGTGAGCGATCGGAGGCGGAGATTCTCAAGGTACTGGTAGAAGGAGGCGGAGAGGAAGCAGGCGATCAAGGTGAGGAGGTACCCGGTCCACGTGTCGGTCTTCCATTGGTCGACAAGGAGGGTGACGTACCTGCTCCAGTACATCGTCATGTGCATCATCTTCTCCTTCGTTGCCTTCTCCTTCCTCTTGAGAAAAATGAAAAAACAGAGAAGAGAAGAGATGGCGGATTGATGCGACGCCTGGTTGTGTTGCCGATTGAGAGATTATACCCCTTTCTTGGGGAGGGGCTGGCCTAATTAGTGACCCCGTAATTGGTATTAATCACGAGATTGCCCCCCACGGCGTTGACTTAAAGACGACAGGCTGGTCGGGTTATGGGCCTAGTTGCCGGTCCCGATGTTATTGGGCTTATGTCTATGGGCCGAACTCGATATTACTGGGCTTAGGCCTAATAGGAAAACAACCGAAATTGTTCTCTCGACAACAAAGGTGATTCAACCTCCTCTTCTTGTTGGGACGAACAGGGGGATTATTGCCGGTTACCGAAACGCCAGGATGTTTCCGTTTGTGAAGGAAGGTATGGATTGGTAGCAGGATCGGGTCGCACCTTGATGTTTGTGAGGGACTGAGGGGATGAGAATTGAGAGGATAGGTGACTTCCTTGCTTCTAGCAGCGGTTTGTTCGTTATTTGGATAGGATTTGCTGAAGCTGTATCAGGACCATGTTTTGGGACAGGTTCTTGTCCGATGGAGGGTCGTCAGCTTTCGTTTCCAATTCATCAGGCCTGCAGAATTTGTCGTCGACAGCCATCTCTTTCCATACTTGCAGAAGCACTCGTTCTCTAGGGTAGAAGCTTCTGTCATCAACTTGATCCTGCGGAAAACACTTATATCAGAAGGAATACGATAACAAACATGAACAGATAAAATAAAGACGATGAAAAGGGCCAGATCAATTCATCTTACAGTTCCGAGTCGTTGGAGAGCTGGACTAATGGCGGTCCATAATCTTTGTTTCTGAGCATCTCTTAACTCTATCGATATAGCATTCTTCTCGAGTTTCTTCATCTGTTTCATCAGTGCAAATTCATGTCGGCACCTCATTCTGGAAGAGAGGAACTATGGATGCATCTATAGCTGGTAACAAGAAGAACAGGATAAACAATTGAACCTGTTGACAAGAGTTGGAGATATCTTCCTCGGAACAACTTGCTTCATCAGCACGATTCCAAAATTCAGATGATGGGCCTTAATGAAATCACCGGAGCTTGATTATAGAGGAAAACACAGGTTTATTTTTGCATAGGCAGCTACCTCTTCATCATAATATGAGGGTAATGTTTCTTTGTCGAGCAGCGCAGGCTGTTGCAAGCTCCTCTAAGTACCTTGCAAACTTGGATGCCAGCACACATCACATGTTTTCTTAAAGGTTGATGAAGAAACCTGACATTGGAAGTAGATGAAAAATGTCATTTGTTAAAGCTAGCTAATAATGGCTCATGGAGTATTCCAGTTCCAACCTGCTCTCCAAAGCTTTAAAGAATGTCCTTGCATCGACTGTCCGATCGTTCACAATACTCAGTCATCTGAATTCTTCAGCACAGATAAGTTAATAAATGAGGAAATCAAAATAGGCCTTTTGGAAGGAAAAAATGATTTCTTGAGAGAAGTTGACCAATGACTTATCGGACAGCCCACCTGGGAACTTGAATTTGACTGATTCTTCCCAGCATTGGCCAGAATAAACTCCTGGGGAGTATGAAACAAAGATTAGGAGACTACCTTGGTAAGAAACGTAAAATTTTGTGCAATAAGGAGGACAACCAGACCATTTTTCCGCGATCATCATGCCCATGATAGAGAATGCTTCTACAGGACAACTGATCATGACCAGCTCTACCTGATAGAAAGCTTTCATTGACTTCGGAACATTGAAATGGCAAACCAGCCATACAACCTTTCTGTCAATGACCTGTGGTTTTGAGGAGTAAAAATCAAAGGCAATGCATTTATCGTGATTACCAGTCTGCTGAGAATCAGACACCTACCATACTATGAAACCATCCATATAGCTCAGCAACATTGCTTGCTTGTAACAGTTCCAACAAGAATATCACAACCCAAAATCAAGTGAAGATCAATATCTTGATTGCATGAGAAAGGTCACTAAAAGAGGAGAAATGCGGCATGCAGCACTATACCCAGATGCAGCAGTGGCAACAACAAAATGTATCCTACAACAAATCCAATTGTCTAGAACTGACTACCGTGGTTTATCATTTAGCCCAGCGTGGTACGCTGCAATAATGAAGGAAAGATATTAAAATTGCATTCGGCTATCAATAGAAAGAACTTGCATAGTATGTCCGTAAAAGAAGAAAATCCACTTTACCTGCACTTGAAATGCATTTTTTTATGTTGACAGATAATCACATGTACGTTCTAGGCAGTAAATAATAGCACAAACATTGCCCAAGGATTTGATCAAGTTCCATATATCCGCTTAAGCATCTTCAAGAATATCTTTGCATCTAACTGCATAAAAGACATGTTCAGATGACTGAAAAAAAAAATCCAGCAATATGCCAATATAGAGAAGTAATCAATACAAGGTTAGTCCAGTCTTATAACCCCAAAACAAAACAACCTAGTTAGCAGTTGTAAGGTAGCCCATTTCGGCAATAACAACAGCCAGAAAAATAAGTTACTGTCGAGTTGAACGAGTAATCATTCTCATGATATTCTGTTTGGTCGAAAGACATGAGAATAAGCATATTAGCAGCAGAATAGTATTACCGTGTTCGCGGTCTATTGATCGATAGGCACGACAAGACATGATAATTTAGAAATTCAACCGGTTCTCGAAATTTGGAGGAAGAATTCATGTAACTGCAGAGCATAGTGTGCCATAATGAAAATATGTATCAATTCAAATTATATTAACTTTTGGGTGGAACAAATTTTCATTTCAAAGAGAAACTTTCACTCAGTGAGTGTGGGACCATGCAACAACGATAAAAAAAATTGAAAGACCACCTGTTAAACTTACCACAAGTGTTATCATTACCAGCAGCACAGTACACAATACAACTACATTAGTTAAGAAAATCGACAGGTTACCTTCATAGAAGATGTTTGCTCAGTTAAAAGACTATTTCAGCCCCAGAGGGTTCAGCATGCCTAAGGACTGCGTCACATCATTCTTAACCCTATAGAATGCAGCACATAAGAACAACAACGGAGTCAAGGGGGTTGGCCCGAGTGGTAGGGAGCTCAGATTCACTTGAGGAGGTCTTGGGTGGTTAGTTTGGCAAAAAAAAGGGATAATTTTCTAATTTCAATAAAATTTCGACCTGGCCGAGTTCCAGATGTGTAAATAAAGAAATAAGACTATGTTCCGTAGACTAAGTACAGGATTCTTATCAATCTAAGACCAATCAAGAGGTATTCCTCAGAACAGCAGGGGCAGTCAATGCCAATATTGGAGTTTGATGCAGGTATCTGTAGTCTTAGCTGAGAGAGAAGAGGTGACCAACCCCAGCCACGGAGCCCAAGTCCAAGCCACAGACGCGGAGGAGCCCAAGTCCAGAGTCTAATCGCAGCTTTAAGAAGAAGGGACGAAGTTGCGAAGAGGGTATAAAGTTTGAGGATGACGAGGGAAACGGGCTGGTTGTTGCAACAGCCTCTGCAACAGATTTGGTTAAAGGAGATTTATCTGAAGAGAGAAAGGAGGATGGAGAATTTTATGTGGAGGGATGGCTCAGCCTAGGGTGAAGGTCAGAGAAGAAGATGGATAAGAAGATGAAGAAGAAGACGGAAGAAGTGGGAATTTCGTACTTTCTTGCTTAGACTTAGTTGGTAGTGGGAACAGGTTACTGTGGAAGAGCTGCGACTGTTTCCTCTATTATTGTTTTTCTCTTGTTGAACGGTGTCGAGGCTTAGCTTTTGATAATTCGTTGTGAGGTGGCGTTAACGTCATCAAGTGGTATCAGAGCGCGAAGCTCGGCCTCGCTGGAGTGGAATGCACGTGGCTGACAGAACCAGGTCTAAGGTAACGCAGATGGAGTCTGATTCCGTCAAAGATTTGTTACATGAGATGTTAAAAAAGATGGAGCAGATGAACGATAAGATAGTGTCCCTGGAAGAGAAAGTTAAGGAGAAAAGCATGGAGCAGTCTGAAGGGGGCACTGGGTTAGGAGGAAATGTTGTTTCGATGATGAGAGAAGAAATTCCAACCTCTTGGCCAACTGATCGTCTGAGCCGCCAGGCAAAAATTGAGTTTCCGATATTTGCTGGGAATGACGTTCAGGACTGGGTATTTAGAAGCGAAAGGTTTTTTGAGCTTGATGCTACCTCTCCGGAGTTGAAGGTAAGCGTTGCTTCTATTCATCTGACGGGTTTAGCCATCGAATGGCATTATGCGTTTGTGAGAGGAAGGGAGTTAACAGGGCCCATTAGTTGGGAAGAATATTCATCTGCTATGTTGATGAGATTTGGACCACATGAGTTGATTAGACCGATCGCTATGCTTAAGGAATTACGGGAAGGTGGTAGTTTTTCAGAGTATGTTAATGAGTTCATCTCCCTTGTGACAAAAGTCGAACTGTGTATGGAAGATCAAATAGCAATATTCATCGGGGGTCTTAAGAAAGAAACCAGGAAAATGCTGACGGTATTGGAACCAAAAACCTTGCACAAGGCCATTTCATTAGGCAAGGCTTTGTCTAATGAAGAGGAGGGGATAACTGGTAGAGGACGAGACCTTTATATCAAAGGAGGCAGATGGGAACAAGGTCAGAATCATAGGGGAATAGCGGGGGTACTAATTAACAGAGGCCCGCCCAGGTGGTCCAATGGAAATAGGATGCTAGAAGGAAGTCCAAGGAGTCAAACATCCTACCCACAGAAGAATCCGTCATACCTTCCACCTCATAAGAGGCTTTCGCCAGCCGAAATGGAAGACAAGAGACAGAAAGGGTTATGTTTTTGGTGCGACGAAAAATACACTTTCAATCACAAGTGTAATAACAGGAGGTCATTTGCAATAACCTTGGAACCGGATGAGGTAGAAACGAATGAAGAAGGTGTGGTGCAGAAAGAGGAGATGAATTCTGAGGAGGAGTCACCAGTAGTATCGTTGTACGCCTTGCATGGGATAGCACTTAATTCGCAAAACAGATCTATGAAGGTAATGGACTATTATAAGAAGATGAAGTTGGAGATTTTGGTGGATTCTGGCAGTACCCACAATTTTTTGGATGCCAATGTTGCTAAACAAGTTGGAGGTTTAATTCAGACCATACCAAGTAAAGGGGTGTTAGTGGCTAATGGTGAGCGGATGATATGTGATTCAATGATCCAGTCTTTCAAATGGGAGATACAAGGAGAAGAGTATACTGCTGATATGTTGCTCATGTCTATCAAGGGCTGCGATATGATATTGGGAATGGAGTGGTTAATGACCTTGGGCACTGTACTTTGGAATTTCTCAGAGCTGACCATGCAGTTCTCCAAACATGGTAGGACAATCACTTTATCTGCAGGAGATAAGGAGTTTGCAAGGGTGTCTGATGGATTATACTCTCTTAGTGATGATGAAATGGGCTTGCTGATAATACCAAGTCAGACGCAGAATGATGCAGTGTCGGATGAGAGAGATATTCCAATAGCGGTGCAGCGTTTATTGGCTCAGTATCAAGCAGTATTTGCAGAACCTTCTGGATTACCTCCACACAGGACTCATGATCATGCAATTCCCCTGTTGGAAGGAGTCAGTGGGTTAAAATTGCGACCATATCATTATTCGAGTGTCCAGAAGGATATAATTGAGAAGTTGGTACAGGAAATGTTGAAATCTGGGGTGATTAGACACAGTACCAGCCCTTTCTCTTCCCCGGTGGTTTTGGTTAAGAAGAAAGATAACTCGTGGCGTTTATGCATTGATTATAGAGGGCTGAATGCTCATACCGTGAAGGATAAGTTTCCCATCCCAATTATTGAAGAATTATTAGAAGAATTACATGGGGCTAGTTGGTTCTCCAAGTTGGATCTGCGTTCAGGTTATCATCAGATCCGTGTTAAGGAAGGGGATATTCACAAAACCGCATTTAGAACTCATGAAGGACATTATGAATTTTTGGTCATGCCATTCGGACTTACAAACGCCCCATCAACTTTCCAAAGTTTTATGAACGAGGTGCTCAGGCTGTTTTTGAGGAAATTTGTATTGGTTTTTTTCGATGACATCCTCATTTATAGCACTTCGTTAGAGCAGCATATTACACACTTGGAGGAGGTCTTGAAGATCCTGCAGAAGCACACTCTGTTTGCTAAACTCAGTAAATGTTCATTTGCCAAGAGGAAGCTGGAGTATTTGGGCCACTTCATTGAGAAGGAAGGGGTTTCCACTGATCCTAAGAAAATACAAGCGGTGCACGATTGGCCCAAACCTTCAAATATTACTCAATTGAGAGGATTTTTGGGTCTCACTGGATATTACAGAAGATTTGTGCGGAACTATGGCGTTATAAGCAAGCCTCTTACGCAATTATTGAAGAAGGAAGCTTTTCAATGGAGTGAGGCAGCCCAATCTGCATTCGACCAACTTAAAGTGGCCTTGACTTCTGCCCCTATTCTGGCTCTCCCTGACTTCTCTAAAGATTTTGTCATAGAAACGGACGCTTGGTCCACTGGCATTGGAGCTGTCTTGATGCAGAGCGGTCACCCAATTGCCTTCATTAGCAAATCGCTTGCGCCTGGATGAGCTTATCAGTCTATGACAAGGAGCTTCTATCAGTGGTGTAAGAGGTTGATAAGTGGCGCCACTACCTCACGGGGCGACGCTTTGTGTTGAGAACTGATCATCAAAGTCTGAAGTACTTATTGGAACAGCGAGTTCATAATGACATGCAGATTAAGTGGCTGGCTAAGTTGGCTGGTTATGACTATGAGATTACTTATAAGAAGGGTAAGGAGAATTTGGTGGCCGATGCCCTTTCTCGCATTCCGGGTGCTGAAGTTATGACTGTGGTATTGACGTTGGATCATGGCACTCTATTGGATGACATAAAGGCTAGTTGGGAAACAGATTCCCAATTGCATTCTGTTCTGCAGCAGTTACAGGCTGGTCAGGTCCCACCTTATGAGTTCAAGCACCAACTCCTCACCAGGCGTGGCAAATTGGTAGTGGGAAACAATTTTGCACTCCGACAGGCCATTATTAACATGTTTCATGCATCTGCAGCAGGGGGTCATTCAGGGGTACATGCTACATTGAAGAGAGTTTCCAGTTTCTGTTACTGGAAGGGATTGAGAAGGACATTCGGACCTATATTAGGAGTTGTGATACCTGCCAGCGCAACAAATATGATACTGCGGCGTCACCAGGCCTACTTCAACCACTTCCAATCCCTCCTTCAGTTTGGTCTGAAATCACCATGGATTTCATTGTGGGACTTCCTAAATCATTTGGCAAAGAGGTCATCATGGTGGTGATTGACAGATTAACCAAATTTGGTCATTTCATTGCTCTTAAGCACCCAGGTACCGCTACAACTGCAGCCGAGGCATTTCTGAGCCATGTTTTTAAGTTGCACGGGTTGCCTCAGTCTATAGTCAGTGATAGAGACCCGATCTTCCTCAGTGATTTCTGGAAGAATTTGTTCTCTTTACAAGGAGTAGAACTCAAGAAGTCTTCTGCTTATCATCCTCAGACTGACGGTCAGTCGGAGGTAGTGAACCGCTGTTTGGAGACCTATTTACGTTGCATGTGTGGTGACTGTCCATCAATGTGGGCTAAGTGGCTTCCCTTAGCTGAATGGTGGTATAACACCACTCATCATACAACTATCCTTATGACCCCTTTCCAAGCCTTATTTGGTTATGTACCTCCTATCCACCTCCCTTATATCAAGGGAACAACACCCAACAGGGCAGTGGACAGGGAATTAACTGACAGGGAAGCTATGATTCGGTTGCTCCGTTTTCACATCAGCAGGGCACAACATAGAATGAAGCAATTGGCGGATCAGAACCGCTCCGAGAGGAGTTTTACAGTTGGAGATTTCGTTTATGTCCGCCTTCAGCCTTATAAACAAAGTTCTGTGGTGGCAGACATGGGAACAAATTGTCTCCTCTCTATTTTGGCCCTTACAAGATCTTGGATAAGGTGGGTGAAGTGGCATATCGACTGGAATTGCCTCAGCATTCCCTTATTCATCCCACCTTCCATGTTTCTCGTCTCAAGAAGTCTACCAAGGGTGTTGTGGTTAGCTCTCATCTTCCATCGTCTGCAGCGGTCGCTCCACCTGTTCCGGAATACATATTACAACGGAAGATGGTGAAAAGAGGACATCGGGCAGCTACGCAAGTGTTGGTTAAGTGGAGTGATCAACCGGAGTCTGCGGCTACTTGGGAATTTTTATATGATTTGCAGCAGCAGTATCCGCAAATCACCCTTGAGGACAAGGGTGACTTTGAGAGGAGGGTATTAATGCAGGTATCTGTAGTCTTAGCTGAGAGAGAAGAGGTGACCAACCCCAGCCACGGAGCCCAAGTCCAAGCCACAGACGCGGAGGAGCCCAAGTCCAGAGTCTAATCGCAGCTTTAAGAAGAAGGGACGAAGTTGCGAAAAGGGTATAAAGTTTGAGGATGACGAGGGAAACGGGCTGGTTGTTGCAACAGCCTCTGCAACAGATTTGGCTAAAGGAGATTTATCTGAAGAGAGAAAGGAGGCGGGAGAATTTTATGTGGAGGGATGACTCAGCCTAGGGTGAAGGTCAGAGAAGAAGATGGATAAGAAGATGAAGAAGAAGACGGAGGAAGTGGGAATTTCGTATTTTCTTGTTTAGACTTAGTTGATAGTGGGAACAGGTTACTGTGGAAGAGCTGCAACTGTTTCTTTTATTATTGTTTTTCTCTTGTTGAACGGTGTCAAGGCTTAGCTTCTGATAATTCGTTGTGAGGTGGCGTTAACGTCATCAGAGTTCCAGGGAGATTAATCCTTAGAGGTGAAAAGTTTCCGGTACCTTGGCCTGAATGACACCTCCGAAGCTCCACCAAAGAATCCCTGCCCTATTACTTCTTCTTCTGGTTACTGGCTGGCAAGGGAAGCGGCGATTTCATCAACGGATGACTCCGACAACCTGTGGACAGAATAACGATCGGCAGTTGTTTGATGATTTTACCGAACCAGAAATGGAACCGAGGGCCGTAGTAGTATTTATATCCATTCACCCATCTTCATTGAAAGTTGTGCTGATTAAATAATAAGTTAAGAACTTATTAACACAATCAAATTGAGGACGACTTTGATTTCGTCATACAAGTTAGACCAAGAGGTCATCATGAAATCAACAAACAAATCAATTAGGGGAGAAACTCTAGATTCTCCATCAACATCATCATCTTCGTAATATTATAAAAATCCTATGGTAATAATTAAGATAACAACATTTTAGATAATTAAGTTTAAAGGCAATCCTAATTATAAGCAAGAAGAGAAAGGGGCTATCTTTTTCCCCATTCAGGGAGATCCGCCTGTTGTCACTGAAATCGCCAACAACAGGCGTCTCTGACGTTCAAGGTGTCATCTTGTTGATGATTCCTTGTACAATTCCTGGAAATTGGAATAAAGGGTAGTTCTTTATTATTATTATTATTATTATTATTTTCTGGGTTCAGTCCCTTCGAATTTATTCTTTTTCCAGGTAAAGGGAAACGCGTCCTCTTGCGATGTTTTGAAGTGAATCTCGATATGGGATTCCGATCTTTTCTAATCTTGTGTGTCAAGGTTCTTCCTTTGTGGGCTTTTGGTTTGGTCGGGTTTTCTTTATAGTTTGTTTGTGGATTTGCTGCCTTTCTTGGTTGAGGGATTAGTTGAATGTATTTGATCGGCATTCGCTTTCAGTCTTTGCTTCGAGGTTGATTTTTCTCGCATGATGTGATTGTTGTAATGGCATTTGAGCATAAATCGGATTGATTGGAACCCGCAGCATGTAATCGGGTTTGTGTTCTTCCAAACGTATTTCTCCACTGGCAAATTTAATAGTGTTAGGTTTCGAAGCTTAAAGGCTGGATGTTCGGAAAATGCTGCTTAAATTTTATTGAATGCGATGAATTTAAGCCTTGGATGCATCTGCATTGGTGGGTACATATATTTCTGATTTCAAATTTTGGTATGAACAAAGTTGGGTTTGCTGCTTGTCTGAGTTTATCGCTTCTCTGGATTTTGTGATGCCATTTGTGAGTAAATACAGTGGTTGAAACTGAATATATACAACTGGGAATGTTCTCTTTGCAGGCACGGACTCAGAAGAAATTGTAATGCTTATTTAATGCTTAAGGTGTCTGGGTATATGACTCTGAATGTAAAGATGAAAGGAGGCTTTTACGGAATCAAGGGGAAGCAGCTCTCTCTGATTCTCATCTGTCTGGTCGGTGCGATTATCCTTGTCTGGACATGGGAAAAGAACCCTCTGCTTACCTCTTTTATCCCACCTCAAAGTAGGTCGTTGCAAATATCTTCAGGTTCCCTCTTCCGATCCTTACTTCTTCTGTTCTGTTTATATTCAAAAATTCGTAAAATAGAGATGAGCGATGTGGAAGTGGAATTATAGGTATCTAAGATGATTAATGCAGAGAGCAAACAAGAAAGTGGAGTTAAAGCTGAAAGATAGTGTGGAATACTTGAATGTTTGTTCGACTGTAGGTTCAATATCACGAGTCACAAACGTCACTATATAAATAAGAATTTTTTTGGGTGTGATTTTGAGTCGACCTTTACCCTTCGGCGCAGAGATCCAGACTGACAATCATAAACAAAAGGTAGTCTCTGTGCAGCCGGCAAATGCCAGCATCAAAGAGTTATCATCATCTTCTTTAAAAGAGGTGCCAAATCAGGGAGAGACGGGGGATACTGAAGCAGCCTATTCTCTAACCATGTCCACAGGAGTTACCTCGGTTAATGGATCAACTAGTCAGGCAGAGGAAAGAGGTGAGTTACTGCCTCTTCTGCTGACCTAAATTCCAATGATGGGTAATATTTATCGAAAACCAGTTGCTTGGTGGTCATGTTGGACTTGTGATGTTTTGAGTACGGTTGCCATCAAAATGTGTTTCTTGAATGTTGTGTGATTCTTTGAAAGGATTTCCCTCATTTTGGGGTATCTCATGAATGAGTGAAACATGCAGAAGATAGCACCCAACGGCTATCATAAGTTCTTCAAAGTACAAATCAGTGTGTTGCCACATTAGCCGTGTTCGATGTTCCTCTTCATATTTGGATGATGCAGAAGCATCTGTCCCATGTAAATAGTGCAAGACAGGAAGAAGGAAGAAGTGAAAACATAGAACTGGAGAAGAATTCCCGACTACCTTGTCGTTAAGCCAGTATTACAGTTTCTTGTAATTTTGCTGAAAATTTGGACTTGATTCGTCGTGTAGGATGCAACTATGCCAAAGGAGAATGGGTTATGGATGAAAAACGGCCTTTCTACTCGGGATTTGTCTGCAAACAATGGCTATCTGCAATGTGGGCTTGCCGGTTGACGCAGAGAACAAATTTCGACTATGAGAGACTGCGTTGGCAACCTAAAGGCTGTCAAATGGAAGAGTTTGGAGGAGAGAAGTTCTTGAGAAAGTACCCGTTCCTCCTCTTGGCACGATCTTTTCTTTATGTTGGCTCCTTCCATTTAGAACTTATTCAGTACTGTTTAGAACGTAGTCCTGTCGTCCTATAATTGCTAGCATCTTATGACTAAATGAACAAATTGTCTTGATTTGCTATGCTACAGTTTACTGAATATCTTCGGGTATCTACCGTTTGCTGGTTTTCTGAATATTCGGTTTGTATGTTTATGTCCAGGATGCGAGGTAAAACTTTAGCATTCATCGGAGATTCGCTCGGCCGACAGCAATTCCAGTCCATGATGTGCATGGTTACAGGCGGTGAAGATAGGCCTGATGTTCTGGATGTGGGAGTAGAGTATGGCCTGGTAAAAGCTCCCGGTGCTATCCGTCCCGACGGATGGGCTTATCGTTTCCCAAGCACCAATACAACTATCCTTTACTACTGGTCTGCCAGCTTATCCGATCTCGAGCCTCTTAATAGGACCGATCCAGCTACAGAGATTGCCATGCACCTCGATCGCCCACCCGCCTTTCTGAAGCGATACATAAATAATTTTGATGTCCTTGTTCTGAACACCGGGCATCACTGGAATCGAGGGAAGATCGATGGCAACCATTGGGTGATGCACGTGGGAGGTGTCCGGAACACTGATAAAAGGCTAGCAGAAATCAGACGAGCTAAGAATTTCACGGTTCACAGCATCGTAAAATGGGTAGACATTCAGTTGCCGAAACACCCGCGACTGAAAGCATTCTTCCGGACCATCTCCCCGAGGCACTTTGTGAATGGCGATTGGAACACGGGTGGAAGTTGCGACAACGAGGCTCCTACTTGTCTCGGGAAGGAATTAGCACAAGAGGAATCGAGCGACCTGGATGCTGCAAACGCGGTTAAAGGGACAGGAGTTCGCCTCCTGGATATAACAGCTCTCTCGCAAGTTAGGGACGAAGGTCATATATCGCGGTTCAGCCTGAAGGGCACTCCCGGGGTCCAGGATTGCTTGCACTGGTGTTTACCTGGTGTTCCTGATTCATGGAATGAAATCCTCTTTGCACAGATTTAGACAACCACCAGATTTGGCCTGCCATCCATCTCAATGCTGAATTCTTCTTTGGGATACGGTCTCCCCATTGCGACCGGACAGCGCTAGGGCATGCCTTTTCCGGCCCCACGTCTTATGTATATTAGACTTAGTTATACAAGTACTATTCTTTCATTGATTTTGGATCACAAGGCCAAACTGGAGCTTTCACTGTAGAAAATGGTGTGTACTTACTAGGCATGAACTTTCAAGACGTGTCCAATCCAAGACAACTCCAAGTTGCATCGAAAAAACTCGTCCACGATGTCATTTGCTATTTGACAACCCTTTCTTCCGTGCATACAAAAGTATCCTTTTGGACATCTTCTGTTGTTACATGTTCCTCTGCTGCAACCTCAAACTCTTCTGTCCTACCACCAGATTCAAACCTGTGATGAATCTTCTCCTGAATCTTTGTCACGCCCTTTTCCACTGGTTCTATTGCTTGGTTTATTGTCAGCACAACATCCTTCACTACCCTTTGACCACCTTCAACTATTATGTCCTGAACGCTCTCTGTAACGCTGGTTCCAGGAGCCTCGACTTTCGTTTTGGTTTCCTCGACCACTGCTGACTTCTCCTTGCCCCCGCCCTCGTCCAGCTTGACAGCTGAGGATTTCTTCTCTGTTGTCACGTTTAGGATGTCTGAAACAGGCACATACCGATATGGCTCCACGGGGAAAACGAACACGTGCGCAACCGCTGCTATGGCCATCTGTCCAATTTTTCAATTGAAGCGGGTATCGCTGGCAAATGGAGTTTGCAAAATGTTTAGGTAGAAGATCTTGACCTCGATGCATATCAGAAAGTCTTGTAGTGCGGTTTGTAGCTTGCCCTCCTTGGGAAGAACGCTGAGAAAGCAGAGAAGTGCAATCCCAACACCCTGCCACCATGTGGCAAACACAATGGCTTTGAAGCTGATGAATTTCGCAAGTGGCTTGATCTCCTTGAGTCTGTCATGAGTGACATTGTAGAACTGCACGAGGCAATACAATGCCCACATTTGGCTGAAATTCAGGATAACCGCAATGTACGTGTACCTGCATGAATGAGTTAATGAAGAATCATAGGGTAAGAACATTTGACCGTGTTCAGATTCTCACCCGTTGTTCCACCTGAACTCGCCATCACCATAAACGCCACAGATCTCCAGGATGAGTGCTAAAAATGCACAAACCGTCTTCAGAATCATCTGCAGCGATTCACTGTGTGAGAAGTGAAATCAGAGATTCATAGGAAATCTTGACAGCAGAGTGATATAGCCAACTTACATACTGTACGAGGCCAAATTTCTCGATGGTGAGCAAATCTTTACCAATTACACAAGGCTGACAACAGAAGTTCCGTAGTGAACTTCTCGGTCTTCGATGCCCTTTGTCTTCTTTCCCCAATAACGGCTTGCAAAGAAGTTTTTTCGCTTCATCCTCAAGCAGCTCATTTACTCTTGCCTCGCCTCCTAAAAAAAAATCCTCTAGCATGAGTAATCCTTAAGGAACATGGAAACACAAGAAAATGGCAATTAACATTTCGCTTTACCGAGACAAGCGATTAAGTATCGTCCGAAGGAATATAAGGCAAACGCTTCGTAGCAGTTTCTCAGGATGTCACAGGCGAGCGACAATTTCGAGCTCCGCAAGGACAGAATCTGTGAGAACAAGGCCAGGCTCAATAAACTAAAAAATCCTCAGCCGGAATCAATCCGGACGGTGCAATGGAAACAACTCTACATTTTCCAAACTCATTTCCATGGAACAACATAATCAACCCTCAAACACCATCCCTTTCTATCCGAATGCAGCTGTATCAACGACGAATCCATACTCGCGTCACGCTCATTCAATCCTCAACAACAGCTCACCGACTCAATCGCATATACCGGAACCATGAAAAGAACAGCTACGATCCACTTTTGCTCCTGCAACGAATACTCCACAACTGTTATCCGCGAACGATAGAGCCGATACAAACACAGATCGAGGACAAGAGAACTAACAGCGGGATTAGTGTAATATTTGAGGTGCTTAAGAATGAGGAGAGTGGAGAGAGCCACAGCTACGACCACGAAGCAACCTGCGATGATAACAGCAGGCTTATGCAGATCACTGTAAACATCTTCGGACATTGTTTCCATCTCTTGCTCATCTTCTTACATTCAAGATCATAACTGCACACCGGAAGATCATAACATAACCGAGCTCCCACAAACCCAGAATCATACAACAGCAGAAATTGCTAAAAGATGAGAGATTCTGCAGGGTCACATGACACGTGTGAATGTCTTCTGTAGATGCCTTCGCTCCTACAGACACGTATGCACTTTCCTGCATGCCCAAGATGATGCAAACACGCCAACTCACATCCTGAGAATTTGGTGGTAGGTACGAACAACTGTTCATGGCGTATAGGTAGGTTGGATCCGGGTTCAGGTCAAACCGGGCAACAGTCAAAATTCAGATCAAGAAAGGAGTGAAGAATATGAGTGGGGATGTCCAACCGACAAAAACCCAGATCGTGGAGAGGCTGAATCTCAAACCCCACGAGACCTGCAATGGCTACTTCGCGGAGACCTTCAGGGACACTTCCATCGTCCTCCCCAGATCCCATCTCCCACCAAACTGTGAAATCTCCGAACAATTCAATCCATCATTGTATGTATGACCTATCGAATGATTGTGTATGATTTCAATTGCAGGCAAAGTTGATCACCATGTCAGTACTTGCATCTACTTCCTCTTGCCTTCCGGACACCTCTCGTATTTCCATCGAACAACTTGCGCGCAGACCTTCCATTTCTACCTCGGGGAACCTTTGACGGTAACGGGTTCAGCGGCCGGTGCCGAATGACCCGTGTCTGGCTTCTTCGAGGTAGTTCTAATGTCTTCCGTTTCTATATACAGGTGGTTGAGCTGAACGAGAAGGACGGGACTTTCCAAGTGACCTGCGTCGGCCCTGATGTGATCACGCGCGATCATCGATTGCAGCACACGGTGCCTCCCAACGTGTGGTTCGGTTCGATCCCCACGAAGGATTACATCATTTCCTCGGATGGTGTCGTGAGTAAGTCCCCAGCCAGAGATGCGGAGAAACACTACTCTTTGGTCGGGTGCACTTGCGCTCCGGGGTTTCATTACGAGGACTCGGAGCTGGCAAGACGCTCTGAGCTCGCTTTTCTTTTCCCTGGTGCAGAGGCCCTGATCTCTCTGCTCACCTCAGCAGATTAAGAATAGCAACGCCATGCGATGATGGTATGCCTACGCATGATATTTGATTGTTCGATGATTGTTTTACGCTGTTATCGACCGGCCTATACTCGGATACTGCAATGTCTATGCCGTCTGTGGTTCAATTACTGTGTCGGAAGTGCTGTTCTTTGGGGGAATTAATGGCTGTGATTGAGGCGATATGGTCTTGAAAATGTATGGTATGTTCATAGGAAAATGATGCGAATCCCTTTTGCTGAAGCATGTAGGATAGGAAGGGATGAATCTGTACATTAAGACAGATGACAGGGTTGTCCGATCGAAGACAGATTTACGTGCGTGGTTCTCGGACTTAGTCGCAGTTCCCCCCTTTCGACGAAGTCCTCAGAAGAGCCATTTGTCGTTGTTTTAGAGATTTGTTGAAAATGGCCCGTGACCATGGCTTTACGGCTCTGGCATTTCGGGTTTTCTGGGATGTGTCTTTCCATGTTTCTTTGCCTGAACTAGGACTTCAAACGAGGAACTGCTACAACTCTTCTATTTTCCTAATGGCTTCTGTGACAGTAGGGCGACGATCCGGATCACTTTCCGCGCAGGTGGATCCTATATGTAGGAGTTTCAGCACCTGATGTTTCGAGCCTTTCAAGTCGTCAGACATGGCAGGATCGATGACCTCGATTTCCAGTTGCTGGGAAATTGACGACTGTACCCACTCCACAATGTTGGTCCCGCCTTTCCCATTGGGGAGGTACTGAGATGGGAATTTCCCCGTCACGATTTCGAGGATTACTACCCCGAGGCAGTAGACGTCACACTTCTGGGAGAGCCGGTAGGATGATTCCGGTGCTTTGTAGGCCTGCAATACTTGTGGCGCTTGAGGCGTGTCGATGAGGGGATGCAAGGCATAGTCGTTCAGTAATGCTTCGTAGCTATCGTTGAGGAGGACATTGCTGGACTTGAGATTCCCATGTGGGAGGTCGTATGTCGACAACTCTAAATGTAGGAAACCCAGGCCGCGAGCGATTCCTCGGACGATCTTCAGTCGAGTGGGCCAGTTCAGCTTGTTATGGCTAGCTCCTCGATCACCTGGAGGATCGAGATCAGGGACGATAAGGGAAACAAGGCGATAGCCAAATAATCTAAAGGCAGAAGAAGAAGCAAGTTCAGAGATGTTCGTCCGTACCATGTAAAACGTACGACAAGTTTCCTTTCGGCATGAACTGAGAAACCAGGAGCTTCTCCTCTTTTCTGTAGTGGTAAGCCAATGGGGTCAAGATGTTTGGGTGGCGCAACGTCCCAAGCCTTGTGATTGCAATGTCGAAGTCCTCCTTGCCCAGGATAGTCATCTCCCGCAACCTCTTCACTATCACGGAAAGTCCGTTGGACATCACGGCCTTGTAAGAGGAACCAAGGTTACCGTTTCCTAGCACCTCCGCGGAGGCCTTCATCAAATCAGTGAGCCCGAATGTGCCCTTCTCATCGTTCACGATCACCAAGTTGCCGAAGCTGTCCTTCCTGCCAATGGATAGCCTTTTTGTTAAGCTGCTGATCCTGCTCGACTTGTGCTTCAGGGTTGGGGTCAGACCGTCTGTGCCTCCGCTGAGACCGTCTTTCCCCAAAGCCCTGCAATCTTCATCCTTCCTTTTCTTAATGGCGAACACGATGACAATGAGCAGAATGACGATCACGACCAATATGGCTATTGTCCAGATCCCGAGCATCTCGGTTGATGTCGAGCTGGGTTTCTGTGGAGGAGGAGGGGATTGTTCGGGCGTTGCCATTGTCTCATTGATGGCGCATGGTTTTAATGGTTTCCCACATAATCCGAGATTTCCCTTGAACGAACTCGGATCGAACCTCGACAGCGTGGACGGAATCTCGCCAACCAACCTGTTGTAAGATAGGTCGAGAGAAGTAATCTTCTGGCTGTCTATCTGTGGTATCTCCCCTGAGAAGTGATTACCTTCGACGTGGAGTTCCAGGAGACCCGTGAGAAGCCCCAGGGATTCTGGCATTTCTCCCGAAAGGATGTTGTCCGAGAGCCAAAGCTTCTTCAAAGACCCCATGCTCGCGAAATAGTCGCCGGGGACTTCCCCAGAGAACTGATTCTGCGACACAACGAGTGTATTCATCCCACCAAGACGGTTGAACGCAGGAAACGGTCCAGAGAAGAAATTATTCGCAAGGTTCAATGACCGGAGGCCGTTAAGGTTTCGCAAGGCATCGATGTTGATCTGTCCCGAGAGGGCCATATTTTGGAGATGGACGCCCGTGAGGACACCGTCGAAGCAATATACGCCAATCCATCCGCTGCAGGGAGACGTCCCGGGGACCCAAGAGGCAAAAGCCGTGCTGTCGTCCAGTGAGTCCTTGAAAGCAAGGAGGGCGACCGCCTGGGAATCCGACAGGGAAAGTCCCACGAGGGAAGAAAACATGATGAGGGTGGCCAACAGGAGGCGAAAGGCCCCCATCGCCATTCCGCAAACACGAGAAACCCCCTGTTCCTCCCCGTCGGACCTTTTCCTTTGGTTTCGTGTAAGCGCGGGAAAGGCAAATTGGGTAATGGCGTCCTGTTCGTTTGGACAAATTAAGGTCAATGTGGTTTTTTTAGGACAGCGAAGAAGGTCGATGAAAAGGTTTAGAGGATGTTCTTCCAACAATAGCAATTTTGGCTGTCCTAAACGGTGTGATATGAGAGGGAATGTGGCATTATCATTACATGGACCGCGTCACATTCCGACGTGCATGATCCGACTCCTAAATTTTGTCCATTAGAACGGATCGCATGAGGAGGAACTACCAGGGGGACACCTTCGTGACTTGATCGTTTCGAAATAAGGTTTCGGCGTTAAAGCATTAGCTGTAGTCAAACATGGAAGGCCAGGATATTCGAATAGAGGGAATCCAGATGCTAGTGACTCGGCAGGATCGCGTCAGTGCAGAATTTAGATTTGATTGAGTTGAATGAAAAGAGATATATTCAAGGGATACGATGTTGTTCTCTGTGCAGGTTGTGATGAAGGGGTGTCTCCGGGGTAGCAGATTTTCAAACAACTAGACCCCATCGAACCCAAGGAAGAAAATCCGATGGTGATTGTTGGTCTCGACTTCCTGCCAGCCCATTTATGCTGCAACGTACAGCCAGCTGCTGGCGAGGCCGAGACCTCGCAGATGACCATTTACTACGGTGGCCAAGCTTTCGTGTTTGACGAATTCCCGGCTGATCAACTGGAGGAGGTCGTGCATTTCACAGGCAAAAGAAGTTCGCCCATCACTGGGCCACTCCATATTCCGCCTTGAATGTTACATCTGCTCCTGATGAGGCCACTATCCACACTCCGAGATTGTTGTGGCTTGTCTCGATTTAAGCCCAACACTGAGTGCTCCCCGATAATTTCATTGGATCAAGCATGCAGGGATCGCATTCCCCTGCTGTTGACATAGATTCGCTGGTTGCTCGGAGGAACTTCAGAAAGATGAGAAAGGAAAGGCGATGGTTGTGCAGTGAGAATGCTGATGCCGACGTTTATGCTTGTTTGTGGACATTTTTTAGTTTCATACGTGCTGGTGTTAACTTGCAGGATTGCATCAAGAAGGCCATACTCTCCTGCAATTATAGCAGGATCACTGCCTCCTGCCAAGACAGCCAAAATCAAATCATGGTGCAGTTTTGCTGTCCAAAAGCAGCTGAGCTTCAGCTCGGTAGGTCAATCATTCGGCAACAAGGCCAAGTGGTTTTCCAGGGGAGTCAGCTCAACCACCACGCATCTTTCGCGATCCTCACAAGAGCCAAAACCCTTACTGTGGTCTGGGAGGTGCTCGGGTTGTGTTCCAAAACTACAGAATATATTCGGGTGCAAGGACGGGGTAGCGTAGAGTATTCCCTGCTCGGGGAAACACCACCCGCCTTCTGAAGATCATTTAGATCAGATGAAAGTAGATATATGACTCTCTGGCTGACAGAAAGCATAGGCGCTATGAGCATTAAGGAAAATTTTAACCAGCCGAAAATAACTGTCCGGGATCGAGGACCTCATTTCCTATACAGCAGTTGCAAGGAAAACTCGATCTCGATATTAGAAGGCTTGTACTGGGTCTGAACAGCACTTTTTGGTGGAACAGAGCTTTTTATATGCATCAGAGTCCAGAAGTGAATGCCTGCAAAATTTGGTAAACCAGATCAGAACGTGTCCGAATTCCGATAATCTGTGACGAAGATTCCATCAGGTCAGATGTTAGGACAGTTTTTACCGAGAAGATGTTGTTGTGACCAGGATCGGCGAGGTGTGTCATGAGGTTGTCGATTGGATCTTGACCAGTGTATATGGCCTGGAACCAGAACCCCATGAAAGCGAGCATGGCGAGCCGCCCATTCTTGATCTCCTTGGTCCTGAGGACCATGACGGGTTCGGGCGATCCCCTCCCCCACATCATGGGGTCGAACCAGAACCCACCCGGGTACCCGACATCAGGCTTTGGCTTCTCCTTGTGGGGAAGATCGAACTCCACATCGACACAACCCGGCTTGATGAAGTCCGCCCACCTCCTTCCCTCTGCCCACGCCATCAGCGCCATCTGAACCACAAATAGGGTCGTAGTGTCCGCAAAGTATTCCCGGGTACCTGCCTCATACCATGAGAAGTCCTGGATGAATCCCATCCTTTCGAGCATCTCCGGGACAAGGATCCCGAACACCGCCAGCATTGCCCATCGCCCATGCATCAGCTCCGCCTGCGCAAACCACTTCAGCAGCTCGGGGTCCGACCCTGCTTGAATAGTAGTACTTCATTCGCTCATCATCAAAGTCATCAACGACATTATATCTAATCGTGGCCACACATACCGAGACCGAGCGGGTCGAATCCGAAGTCGCCCGGGAGGCTACAACGAAACATTAACCAAAACATCCGTATGAATCAGTCCGCTCCCGGGAGCAATAAAATCATAGTCAATGGTCTTAAAAGGTTGAATTCAACACCGTACCTCCCGTCGAGCCATTCTGGTGGGGAGCTCCCAGGGAACCACAGGGGCCGGTCAGGCGGGAGCGGTTCGCAAACGCTCGAAACGCCTTTAGTCGCCTTTACCTTACCGCTGGCGACGCGTCTTTCTGGGAAGAACCCACATATAATCTTGGACTTCGGACAAAGCTTCCTAGGAAAAAACTCCCTGTGATGACAAATGACGGCAACATGAGAACCGGCCAGACGTCGAGATCATCACTCACGAAAATATGCTCGAATTTGGAGTTTTTCACTTGCCTGCCGGTGGTGCTGGTGGCCGCGGTGAGGCCTGAGAGTGTGGAAGTGGAAGAAGGAATGGATAACGCCATGAGGGATGAGATAATGAAACCGGGGAACGACATGGTCGAGTCAGGAAGGGAATTTGGGAGATGTTTTGTGGGCCTAATGGGCTTTCATTGGCCCATAATGTTATAATGGGCATAACTATTAGCCCAAATAAGGGCCCACAGAAGGAAGCTTAAGGTCCTGTTTGGATTAAAAAAAAAAAAAACACGCTACTAATGAAGTAGAAAGAATCCCCGACATTAGGTTTTTAGTTCGCCGTTGGCCCGAGGAGGATGTGACGAACTTTGGTCCTACCAGAACAATGCCTTGTCCAGAGTTTTCCACACCATGTCGCAGGTAGGGGAGCACGACTTTTTATTAACCCAACCAAATAAAACACAGTGTTACGACCGACAACAAGTTATCCTTAATCCTATTCTGACCCATCGTATGAATTCTCTACGCAAAACATCTTTCCCCACATTTATATTTATTTTTTTTTAAATTTTCTTTCAACCTAATTCTTACCATCCGCCATTGCTTTCCAACGATGCTTCGTTTGTGAATATCTGGAAGCCGCCCGCGGCTGCTTCTGAGTTGAAACCCCATGCAAAATATTTCCACACGAAACTTCCTCGCACCATCCTTTAACAGGTTAATTATTTCATTTAACTTTTACCCAACTCGCCCGTGAGTCGAATACACCTCACGATGTCACGACTCACGTGACATATTTAGTAAAATGTATAGTGCATTGAAATCGATGCGGAGCCCGAAATGGGGTCGCCCACGTTGCTTTCTTTGCCATTGAATTTTCGCCTCACGACGAGGACACATTGTGATTCGAATGCAATAACAACACGAACGCAAACATGTTCCGCACTGTTGTGTCATTGTGATGTGTGGAACCGAGTCCACGGGGCAAGTCGTTGCGCCGAGAGCGACCCTCTTGCATTTTCGCGATGTAAGATGTTAAACGATTGCCTCAATTTACGGGCATAACGAAGGAAGTGTTGGGTATTTCTCTCCATACGTGGAGTAGCCCAAGCCTATGTTTTGTACATAGATGAAGCCCAAAAAGCCCACAAGTATTTAAGGTATTTTTTTTAGGGTTATCTTAAGACCAAAGAATACAAGTGGAGGTTGCCACCAAGGAGGTGTTTTTGGATCCCGCCGTAGCTCCATTCCAGCCTGGGCGACGTTTGCTTCTTGGTCTGTTCCCGCCGATCGCACCGTTAGAATCTCGTGAAACTTTGAGGAAGTATTCCTTACTTGAGCTTCTTCATTCTGAGCGGTTGGATTGGCGAATGAAGTCTTTTTGCTGGAGATTTCGTATTGTATCCGAGACGGCAGATTGTGTGTTTATGATTTTCAGCTTCTCTTCATTTGATATCCTTAGCGTATGATTTCCAAGATGGATTCTTGATGTTTACGTTGAGTTAGGAAGAGGATTGAGAGCTGATTATTGGTGTTTAGAGAGGAACACTTGTATACCCACTTCTTTGTTGATTTAGTGGAAGTTTAGTGGTGCCTCGGGCCGTGGTTTTACTCCTCACATTGAGGAGGTTTCCACGTAAAATCTCGGTGTTGTTTCTTCGTCGTTAATTATTTATTTCCGCTGTGAGAAACATAATCTGGCCTTAAGAAGTCATTCGACGTATTTCGGGGTGTTGTAGTTTGTGTCACATCCCATCAAGTGGTATCAGAGCGCAGTTTATTTGATTGTGATCTGTGTTGAATGATGGAGGCTAATACGAGCAAGATGATTATGTTGACTGGTTCAAATTATTCTTCTTGGAAATCTCGAATGGAAGATTTGCTTTATGTGAAGAATTATTACATGCCTGTTTTCTGTACAGAAAAACCAGATGATAAGACAGATGAGCAGTGGACTATCTTTCATAGGCAAGTATGTGGATATATCAGACAGTGGGTTGAGGATAATGTGCTGAATCATATCAGTGGAATCAACCATGCTCGGACTCTTTGGAGTAAGCTTGAGGAGCTATATGCCAGCAATACAGGAAGCAACAAGATGTACGTCATGAATCAGCTGTTGGGATTGAAGTATAAGGATGGTTCCTCTATGGCGGATCATATCAACAGCTTTCAGGGTTATATTAATCAGTTGTCTTCCATGGGTCTCAGATTTGAGGATGAGTTGCTTGGCTTATGGTTATTTGGCAGTTTGCCGCATACTTGGGATACTTTCAGGACATCTGTTTCTAATTCAGCTCCAAAAGGAGTGGTTACATATGATCTGGCGAAGGCTAGCTGTATGAATGAAGAGGTGAGGAGAAAATCTCTTGATTCTAATTCTTCTTCGAAGTCGGATATTCTGGTTACCGAGTCACGGGGGAGAGGTTATAGCCGTGGACCGAAGAGTAGAGATGGCAATAGCAGGAGCAAGTCTCGAGGAAAGTTTGCTGATGTTGAGTGCCTTCATTGCGGGAAGAAAGGACATATCAAGCCTTTCTGTCGGCTTTTGAAGAAGGAGAATAAACAGAAGTATAAGGACAAGGGTAAAGAGAAGAAATCAGGTGAAAGTAGTGATGCGGAACGGGTTGCCACTACTACTGAGGATTTTCTGATTGTCTATGATTCTGACGTGGTTAATTTGACTAGCCACGAGACCAGTTGGGTGATTGACAGTGGTGCTTCTACTCATACTACCTCCCGGAAGGACTTCTTCACTTCTTATACACCAGGTAGTTTCGGTTGTGTGAAGTTGGGAAATGATGGTGAGGCAAAGGTTGTTGGCATTGGTGATATTTGCTTGGAGACTAGTATTGGTTCCAAGTTGATTTTGAAAGATGTGAAACATGTTCCAGATATCAGGTTGAATTTGATTTCAACTGGAAAGCTAGATGATGATGGTTATTGTAGTACCTTTGCAAATGGAAGATGGAAGCTTACCAAAGGTTCGATGATTGTAGCCAGAGGTGAGAGATCTTCATCTTTATACATGTTGCATGCTAAGATTGCGAGTCATGTTGTTAATGTGGCTGAAAATGTAGCTATGTCTGAGTTGTGGCATAAAAGGCTTGGTCATATCAGTGAGAAAGGTCTTTCTCTCTTAGGCAGAAAGAACGTATTATCTGGTTTGGAGAGTGCCAGCTTGCAGAGGTGTGATCATTGTTTGGCAGGGAAGCAGAATCGTATTTCTTTTTCTTCATCGTCTGAAAGAAAAGAGAATGTTCTTGACTTGGTTCATTCAGATTTATGCGGTCCTATGAAGGTTCAGACCATAGGTGGATCTCTTTATTTTGTTACTTTCATGGATGATCATTCAAGAAAGACTTGGGTTTATACTTTGAAGCACAAGAGCCAAGTTATAGATGTGTTCAAACAGTTTCATGTTTCGGTTGAGAGGGAAACTGGAAGAAAGCTCAAGTGCATTCGATCTGATAATGGAGGTGAGTATTCGGGGCCATTTGATGAGTATTGTAGACAACATGGCATCCGACATCAAAAGACGCCACCCAAGACACCTCAGTTAAATGGGTTAGCAGAGAGGATGAACAGGACACTCGTTGAACGGGTAAGATGTATTCTTTCACATGCCAAGTTACCGAAGTCATTTTGGGGAGAAGCTCTTAACACTGTTGTTCACGTGTTAAATCTTACACCATGTGTTCCCTTGAAGTTTGATGTTCCAAATCGAGTTTGGAGTGGTAAGGATCCCTCTTATGATCACTTGAAAGTTTTTGGATGTAAAGCTTTTGTGCATATTCCAAGTGATGAGAGAAGTAAGCTTGATTTGAAGTCAAAGCAATGTGTTTTCATCGGATATGGTCAGGATGAGTTTGGCTACAGATTTTATGATCCTATCTCGAAGAAGCTTATTCGAAGCAGAGATGAGGTTTTTGTAGAGGATCAGACTATTGAGGATATTGAGAAGGTGAAACCTTCGACTGCTTCTAGAAGTGAGAACTTGGATATGAGTATCGTTCCTCCTGTGTCAATTCCATTCCAAAGTGAAGTTCAGGATGATGAGCATGGGACTGATGAGATTGAAACCGAAGTTGTTGATGATTTACCAACAACTCCAAGTGACGTGCCACTCAGAAGGTCGTTGAGAGAACGACAACCATCCACCAGGTATCCAGTTAATGAGTATGTTTTGTTGACTGATGGGGGAGAACCCGAATATTTTGCAGAAGCTATGGAGAGTGAGCAAAAGGAAGAATGGGTTCGTGCTATGGATGATGAGATGAAATCGCTTCACGACAATAATACTTATGATTTGGTGAAGTTGCCTAAGGGTAAGCGTGCCTTGAAGAACAGATGGATATTCAGGGTAAAGCATGAACACAACTCTCGGCCGCGATATAAAGCGAGATTGGTTGTAAAGGGCTTTGGTCAGAGGAAAGGAATCGATTTTGATGAGATATTCTCTCCGGTTGTCAAGAGTTGTGATGGGTTTAGCTGCTAGCCTTGACTTTGAGATTGAGCAAATGGATGTTAAGACAACCTTTCTTCATGGTGACTTGGACGAAGAGATTTACATGGAACAACCTGAAGGTTTCATTGTAAAAGGAAAAGAAGATTTTGTGTGCAAGCTCAACAAAAGTCTTTACGGTTTAAAACAAGCTCCAAGGCAATGGTATATGAAGTTTGAGTCCGTTATGTGGGAGCATGGCTACATCAGAACTAACACAGACCATTGTGTCTTCTTTCAGAGGTTTGGTGATGATGACTTCATTATTCTCTTATTGTATGTGGATGATATGCTTCTTGTTGGCAGGAATATATCCCGCATTAATCAATTGAAGAAGCAATTGAACAAGTCTTTTGCTATGAAAGACTTAGGTCCTGCAGAACAGATTATTGCCATGAGGATTACCAGAAGAAGAGAAGAGAAGAAGATCTTCTTATCGCAGGAGAAGTATATTCACAAAGTGTTGGAAAGGTTCAATATTGAAAATGCTAAAGCAGTAAGTTCTCCATTTCCTTCTGGAGTTAAGTTGAGCCGCGATCATTGTCCTTCTTCTGATGAGCATAGGCAGTATATGCAGAAGGTTCCTTATAGTTCTGCTGTTGGGAGTTTGATGTATGCTATGGTGTGCACGAGACCTGATATTGCGCATGCTGTTAGCGTGGTGAGCCGATTCTTGTCTAATCCTGGTAAGGAGCATTGGAATGTGGTGAAATGGATCATGAGGTATTTGCGTGGTACCGCAGATTATGGTATATGTTTCGGAGGTGGTGAGCCAAAGTTGATTGGCTATGCAGATGCAGATATGGCTGGAGATATTGATACTCGTAAGTCGACATCTGGTTATCTGATTACCTTTGCAGGGGGAGCCGTTTCTTGGCAATCTAGGCTTCAGAAATGTGTTGCACTTTCTACTACCGAGGCGGAATTCATTGCCGCAACGGAAGCGTGCAAAGAGTTATTATGGATGAAGAATTTTCTTCAAGAACTTGGATTCAATCAAGAACGGTATGTTCTCTTCTGTGATAACCAAAGTGCCATATATCTTGCGAAGAATTCTACTTTCCATGCGAAGTCGAAGCATATTGATATGAGATACCATTGGATTCGAGATGTTGTGAATTCAAAATTGGTGCATATTGAGAAGATCCATACTGATGATAATGGATCGGATATGATGACAAAAGCACTTTCTAGAGAAAGGATTATTACTTGTCGTCAAGTCGCCGGTATCACGGCGAGTTCTTCCACATAGTCGAGAGGGGGAGATTTGTTGGGTATTTCTCTCCATATGTGGAGTAGCCCAAGCCTATGTTTTGTACATAGATGAAGCCCAAAAAGCCCACAAGTATTTAAGGTATTTTTTTTTTTTAGGGTTATCTTAAGACCTAAGAATACAAGTGGAGGTTGCCACCAAGGAGGTGTTTTTTTGGATCCCGCCGTAGCTCCATTCCAGCCTGGGCGACGTTTGCTTCTTGGTCTGTTCCCGCCGATCGCACCGTTAGAATCTCGTGAAACTTTGAGAAAGTATTCCTTACTCTTCTTCATTCTGAGCGGTTGGATTGGCGATTGAAGTCTTTTTGCTGGAGATTTCGTATTGTATCCGAGACGGCAGATTATGTGTTCATGATTTTCAGCTTCTCTTCATTTGATATCCTTAGCGTATGATTTCCAAGATGGATTCTTGATGTTTACGTTGAGTTAGGAAGAGGATTGAGAGCTGATTATTGGTGTTTAGAGAGGAACACTTGTATACCCACTTCTTTGTTGATTTAGTGGAAGTTTAGTGGTGCCTCGGGCCGTGGTTTTACTCCTCACATTGAGGAGGTTTCCACGTAAAATCTCGGTGTTGTTTCTTCGTCGTTAATTATTTATTTCCGCTGTGAGAAACATAATCTGGCCTTAAGAAGTCATTCGACGTATTTCGGGGTGTTGTAGTTTGTGTCACATCCCATCAGGAAGAAGGTATAACAACCCAATTTAGAGAAAATGAAACCTTACGCATATCGTATGCGGAAGTCGTAGGAGGCAGAGTAACATGTGACTGACTGCGGTCGTCAGGGAATCAGATAGAAAGGGAAGCGCCGGGGAGGCGTTTCGGACCGAAAAATCTTATGTCATCTGCCGAAGAGTAGGAAAATACTCAAGTTCGGTACTAAGCACCTCTTTAATTTTAATCGCACACTGAATTTTGAGTATTACATGCAAGATAACAGACATGTCACATTATTCTTTCCGTTCGGAATATCGTGGAAAACTGTTTATTTGTTAAAAAAAAAAGAGTAGCGAGTTACAGTTCATTCGAACCAAAGATTCGTGCATTATTCGATGACATATGTCTAAAAACTAACAAAATAGTTAAGATATGACACGATCGCGTGAAAGTGAATTACGATGAAGATTATTTCAAAATATTAAAAAGTAGTTAATATTTATAATATGAATAGAATTTTTCAAATAACTTAACCATCACAATATCAAAAATTTCAAAACTCGTTAGTGAAATATTTCCGACGTATTACACTCGCACGCACAGAAAATAACGAGCGGTGGGTGCACTACAATTGGAGAACCCAAATATTATTTTTTTATTTACCACCCTCTACATTTTTCCAACAATTTGAAGTTTCCAAGATATTCAAACCCAAAATATGAAAAAATTGAAATTACGTAAATTGGGTTTCGGTGTTATCTGGAAAGACACGTGGAAGTACTCGATTGGCGGACGGTAACGTTCGGTTGCCGCCGGAGTTTCTTCGGGGCGTTCCTATTTCTTATCTTTTATTATTTTTTAATTTCCGTGTCCGAAACGAAGGGAAGGCGTTGTCCGTACGCGGTGGGTGGCGGTGAAAGGATTGACTCTGCTTTTCCTGTTCTTTCTTCCCCCCCCCCTCCCGTGAACCAGTGAAGTTACCTTGCTACCCTCCTCCTCTCCCTAAACGCTTGTGCCCGGTCACATTAAGCACGTGACTTGACATTAAATTCAATAAAAAAGAAAGAAAAATCAAAATTAGGAGATTTAATGGTCTCTGCCTTTTAAAGTACCCGGTGAAGTCTGTCCCGACCGAGAAAGACGGAAAAAAAAACATAGCCGCGAGGAGAGAGGAGGACCCGGTCCGAAGGGAAAGCAACATCACATGATGCACAATGAACACGTGTTCTTGAAGAATACCCAAAAAAAAAAAGCTAAATATTATATTAAAATAAAGGTGGGAAAGGAAAAGCAGCATCTTTATTATTTTATTTTTCCCCAGCCACTAAAACCGCGGCGAGCCCTGGAGATGATTCCCGTGTGCTGCTGCTATGCTTCTTTTTTTTAATATAAAAAACAAAAACTTATTTAATGTTAAAAAAATATGGACCCGGAACGCATTAATTCCTTCCCTTGAATATTGACCATGAAACAAGTTGAATTATACGAATTTAGCCCATAATTAGTACAAGTTCAGTATTTTCTTTCTTCCCTTTTCTTTTCTTTTTACTTTTTCTTTTTTTTAATGAGAAAAGAAGGAAAGGATGGGGGGGGGGGGGAAGATGAAGAGCCAAGCCAGCCCATAAAAAGAAAATACACCACGTGCTAATTAGAAACCGAACAAGAGAAAACGACGTCGTCTCCATCTTTCGTCCTACTCCCTTCCCCCAATATGTTTATTAAAAGGGGGGGGGGGAACGCCTCCCCTCTCTCTCCCCCCTTCAACTTCCAAAACTCAATCTCAAGGTCATCGAGTTGCTAAAGTTTGAGGTTTTTATCGCGTTATCCGAGCATGTCGAACTCCTCCGAGTTCTCCGAGTCGTCCCCCGGGAAGGTTCACCCCTCCGGTAGGTCGAGTTTTGGCCACGGCCACAGGTTTAACCTCCTCAGCCAGTACTTAAAGGAGAAGGGCAGCTTCGGCGACCTCTCCCTCGCGATCTCTGCCCCGGTCCCCCAAGGTAATCATGATGTGGAGCCGGGATGCTCTGCTGTTTTGAGGTTTTGAAAGAAGAGGGTGGTGGAGGAGGAAATCGTCCTCGTTTGGGAATTGGGAAGCTCGGTTGCTCACCTGATGTGTTTGCTTGGGCAGGTGGAGAGGCGACGGGTTTTTTCCCCATGCAGAAGCCCGTCATCAAATCCACGGATCTCTTCCCCGGTGAATCTGGTTTTGGTTTCTCGGACAAGGAAGGGATTCCCAGAGCGGTTGCTGAGGACGACACTAGGTGGGTGTCCTCCCTTTCTTGCTTGTCGGTTGGCTGACCCAATCCAATCGAAGCTGCTGTTTTTGGGGTTTTCCCAGTTGTCGTTTTAGGGGGGTTTCTGCTTTGTGGTGGTCTTAGATGGAAATTTCTGATTTGGAGTTTAGGTTTATGGGTGATGGATATACTTCAGAGCTGAGGTTAAAAATTGACGGGGAATTCTTTCTGCAGATCGTCTAAGCCCGAATTGGCCCAGATGACCATATTCTACGGCGGCCAAGTCATTGTGTTCGACAATTTCCCGTCCGACAAGGCCAAGGAGGTCATGCTCCTCGCCAGCAGGAGCAGCTCCCAATTCTATTCCACTCCTGCCTCGGACATCACTGGTGCAACCACGAAAAAAGCCCCTGATGCACACCCGATCCTCCCTATTATTCCACGGACCCCTGAACCCACCGGACTAAGTAAGCTCCCCTGCAGTAAGAAATCTCCTCGACTCTTACCACCCTCCCCCAGATCTCATCCTGATGAATTTCTCCTCGTTCCTGTTCTCAGATTTGCCGCTCGCCTGGCGGAAATCCCTTCGCCGATTCCTGGAGAAGAGAAAGGATAGGTACGATACCGGACCCTCTTCGCCCCGCCCTCCGGATCCATCGCCTGTTCATCATATGAACACCTTTTGGTCTGATTTTGTACTTGTCCGATGTTTTGATCTCTATAGGATAACATCAAGAGCACCCTACACCAAAACCGCTGATGACAAGAACGCATCAAGTGTAGATGGATCTCCCATTTCCAACCCAGTCAGCAGCAACAACAACGACGACGACGACAAGTCATGGCTCAGTTTATCTGCCCAGAGACATTAAAATTAGCTTCTGTCCTGTTGTAATTTCAGTTTGGGGAGTTTCTTTATCCCTGACCATATATACAAAATTCAAATGTTGTCTTGTCCATCTCATTTTCCCCAAATCTTTTCTTGGGGGGCTTATATTATATTCCTTGTCTAGCCAGTTAAAATGTAATCCCTTTTTTCTGCTTCTGGGCATGTACCAAAATCGCTAATCCAAGGCAGATTAGCACTAAAATCCACGTGGGTTTCGTTTCTTTTTGGACCAAATTCGATGGTCCGTGTTATTACCGCGTGCAAGGGAATGGAATCTGAGAAAGAGAAGCAAAGCACAAAGTTGCCCATGTTCTTCTCCTTCTTATTTTGGGTTTTCCCTTTTCCCCCATGTGAAGAAAGAACATCTCCTGTAGGGGGGGGGGGGGGGGGGGGATAATCACGCGTCTTTGAAAAGAATTTAGGGAGGGGGGGGGGACGTGAGAATAGCGTGCGAATGAAAACGAAACGTGGGTGGGACAAAGTCAAAGGTGGTAGTAATAGTGTATTAGTAAGTAGTGGGGGCCAGGAATTAAGAGGGTTGGTCAAAATTTTTGTTAAAAATGTATCCTTGTCCTGTGATTTGTCATTCCCATTCGTCACATTGTCGTTGTTCACATTTTCCAAAAAAGCAAAATACTAAATCAAATACCCATCAAATTATACTTGCCTAATACATAGTGTTGAGGTGGGGGAGTTTGCTTTCCCTTTTAGGGGCACGTCGCGTGTTTGTTGAAAAACGTCGGTGGGACCGACCCGACCCGAACCCCTCCACTCAAATTACCTAATCATCACATGTTACACAACACGTCCTAATGAGAGGGGGGGGGGGGAATAATCAGATTTAGTAATTCCAAATGGGTAAAAGGAGAAGAGAAGGGGTTAACCAAGTCTTCTGTACGTTTTACTCAAATTGATCGAATGGGTGACTTAGATGGAAAACCGAAACCAACTAGCTTTTCCCTTGTCGAGGAAGCAATCAATTGGCCAATTGGGTTTGTCCTGCAAATGAAGATTTTGTCCATTTTTTTTTTTTGGCCACCCAACCAACCCAACAAGAAAGAGCCGCCGCCCACGTGTCTTACTACTACTACTACACATGTCTTTACTATGTTTTCGATGGCGACATGACAACGTTAATGAAAATCTTATCCCATGACGACACCCGAATGCTATCCCTAAACAAGATTACATTACTAGCTACTTGGTAGTATGGGCTGCGCCCATGATCCAGGCCCATTATAATGGTCTCGAGGCCCGAACGAGGGATCGGACCGAAGGAGATCCGGTATTCGCCGGCAATGGGCTCGGCAGTTCCGACCGACGAGGGATTTTGCGTTTGGCTTGCTGCAGAGTTGAGTTGACGACTGTTTCCGAGTTTTACTTTTATGATTATTTTTTTTTTGGTAATTCTGGGTGAGGGAAGGAAAAGGACAAAATCGTCGACCACACAACGCAGGAATTGCTTCCTCCCCCGTTATTCTTCACCTCACACTCTCTGCGATCGATCAGACCCAAATTTCATCCTCTCCCCCCCCCCTCCTCCCTCCTTTTCCCCCCTTTTCTTTTTTCTTCTTCTTTTTTTTTCTTTGATTTTCCCACTTTCTCCTTTTTCTGGGTTTTTATTTTTTTTTTTGAGCCGGGGGGGAAGAGGAGGAAGAAAAATCGGAACTTGTGAATAGGGTTTGTTTTCTTTTGGGGTTGGGGGGTGGGTTTGGCATCGGGGCAGTTTTTGTGGGGAGAGTAAGGGAGAGAGAGTAGTGAGAGGGAGAGATGCAGCAGCAGTTTCAGCATCAGCAGCAGCAGTTGCAGCTGATGAGGCTCAAGCAGCAGCAACAGCAGCAGCAGCAGGCTGCGATGATGCAGCAGTCGCTCTATCACCCTGGCCTTTTGGCCGCTCCCCAGGTTTAGATTGATCGTAGTTCCCCGGGCAAGATTGCTGCTTTTTTAGGGGGATTGTGTTTGTCGGCCTCGGTTTAGTCTTTGTAGCTGCTAGTGTAGTTTGAGCTCAGGGTTTACTGGAATGATGTTGGTTAGTGGCTGATATGACGGTGTAGTTCTTACTTGATTTTGTTTATTATGTGGCTTCATTGGCCATCGGCTTGTTGGATTCCTTGGTGAAGTTTGCTGTTTTTGGGGAGTAGTGTTTGGCCAAGCCTTTGTGGGGTGATTTCCGGGTGGCGCCTAGTTTTTGGAGGATGAGTGGCTGCTGTTGAAATTTGTGTCTGGTTGTGGTTGCGAAGTGCTTTGTAGTTTATTATTGGGTGGGTCTGGTCTGGTTCTTGTTTTCCTTTTAATCCTTTGTGTTGGATGGTTAATCTATTCCAGCTTGATTTGGACCAGTTTGATGGGAATTCTCATAGAGTTAAATGATTTTGGTGTTGTATGTTCCATCCTTGTTCTGGGTTGTCTAAATCATTTGTGAGATATAGTAGAGTAGCTGGCGGTGTAGTTTAAGATCGAGGGATATTGGAATGTTGTTATTTACTTGCCTTACTGATTGTCGAGGACTCTTTTTATAGTCTAGAATTCTAAAGAAGATTGAGTATATGCTAAAATTTACGTTTTTTGTTGGATTGGGAAGTATTTTCTTTCTTCCGGTCCTTTTGTTTTTGGCTTTGACATTTGCTATTTTTGCAGATAGAGCCTATCTTGAGTGGGAATCTGCCTCCCGGGTTTGATTCGAGTACTTGCCGTAGTGTGTGAGTCCTGGTCCTTTTTTTTCTTTCTTCTCTGTTGTCCTTCTTTCAGTTTTGGATCTGGTTTACTTTCTCTATATTCACTTCTTAAAAACAACTCGGCTTAGGGGCTAATAAACAGGCTATCACCTATAACATCATGTTGCATCCAGAGGAACAAATAAATCAGCATTTTACGTGCCCATTTCTCTTTATTTCTTCTTATGGTTGGATGAGCTTGTGTTTTTCCTTACAATGTATTATGGGAAAGTATCTAATCCGCATAATCTTTTCTTTGTTTTGTGAATTGCAGTTATGTCGGGAACATCCATCCCCAGGTCACAGGAGCCCTTCTTCAAGAAGTTTTTGCTAGTACTGGTCCTATTGAAGGCTGCAAGCTTATCAGGAAAGAGAAGGTTTGTCCGTGCTTTTTCTGTGTTGTGTTGTTGTATGACACTAGTATATTTACCCATTGGGTGTTGAGTATCCTTAGTTTTCCTGAATTAGAAAAATGGTATGACTTCATTGACTAATTTTGGTTGTTCTCATGGATATTCCTGCTTTCTATATTTCTTCTTTATTTGTTATAATTGTATTTTGTCCTCTGCTACCTGTGCTAATTTGAGTTTATCTTTCTTTATGAAGTCGTCATATGGTTTTATAGATTACTTTGATAGAAGATCCGCTGCACTTGCCATTGTGACTCTCAACGGAAGGCATTTGTAAGTTCTCATCTGAATTTCTTGTCATTTTTTACCAATATTTTTCTTCTTAGACGCGGCATGCTTATTACTGTTCTTTTACAGATTTGGGCAACCAATTAAGGTCAATTGGGCATATGCCAGCAGCCAGAGAGAGGACACATCAGGTTTGTGGCTGAAGGATGTTAACTTTTCTGTATGTTGCATGCTTTAAGCTCATGCTTGTGTTCTTAATGCACAGAGTGCCCTTGATGCAGGGCACTTTAATATTTTTGTTGGTGATTTGAGCCCAGAGGTTACTGATGCCACGTTGTTTGCATGCTTCTCGGTCTATTCTAGTTGCTCGTAAGCTCCTTTGATTTCTATATTGCTCTTATGTGTAGTTTCAGAACTGTTGCTTGTGGACTGGTGTAGTGACTTCCATTATTGTTGGCATTGGAAAACTTCAATGGTTTCAGAGATGCTAGGGTCATGTGGGATCAGAAAACTGGGCGTTCGAGAGGATTTGGCTTCGTCTCTTTTCGTAATCAGCAGGCATGCTGTGTGCTTTTCTTGGTTCTGGTCACATCTTCTTACAATCATCTCTCTTCTGATTTCATCTGCTGTCATGTGTTTCCACAGGATGCTCAGAGCGCAATAAATGATTTGAATGGTATGAAACTTGAATAATTAGCCGCCATGCTGACCAACTTCTCCGTTTCATTCATTCTATCCTATCATACTGGCATAGAACTCATTAAATCCGGACATAGCTGTCCACTACTATTTCTTTGAGGCAGATCAAGCTCATTCTTTGGATGTATTATTTGCTTAGCTGTGTTTTAGACTGAATCCCCTGATCTTTGCTTTGACTTAGAATACACCATTTTCTTTATGATCCAATCGTTTATATTCAATAACATAGCCTATTATTCTGTGTCGTAGGAAAATGGCTTGGAAGCCGACAGATCCGGTGTAACTGGGCTACAAAAGGTGCTAGTAGTAATGATGACAAACAAAGTTCTGATGCAAAGAGTGTTGTAGAGTTAACAAACGGAGCATCAGGTATTTTCCAATTAGGAGATGTGGCTGTTGCATTTTGTTGGACACATTTTTCCTATTTAGTTTTCCTATCGGTTGCAGAATTTTTGAAAATGACTTTGACAATTGTTTCTTGTTCCCTTCGGCCTTTCATCACTAGATAAACACAGAAAGTTGCCTGTCCTTGTTTTTCTCGCTTTGCATGTGGCAGCTTCTCATCCTACAAATTTATTTTTTGTTATTGCTTTTTTTAGTTCAGAACTTATTTGTCTCCTTCGTTTGCCTTTCAATCTTTTACTAGATGATGGTCAAGAAAGGGCAAGTGACGATGCTCCTGAGAACAACAATCAATTTACAACTGTTTATGTTGGCAATCTCGCTCCTGAGGCAAGGAATTGCCGCATTTATCTCATTATTTTGATCCCTTCCCTTTCTCCTGTTTTGGGAGAATTTTCAAATGTTTGTTTATTTTAGCTGTGATCTTACATGCTCTTTTCTTTTCATCGGCCTAATACATGGCATCTATGCAGGTTACCTCAGTTGACCTTCATCGCCATTTTCATGCCCTTGGAGTTGGGGTCATAGAAGATGTTCGGGTGCAACGTGATAAGGGTTTTGGTTTCGTTAGGTACAGCACTCATGCTGAGGCTGCTTTGGCTATCCAGATGGGGAATGCTCGAATGCTCTGCGGTAAACTGATTAAGGTTCGAGATTCTAATTTCTTAAGCTACAGCCTTATAGTCGATTCATCTTGTGTTTATTTTATCCGGACGGTGAATTCCTAACTGGGTACCTTTTCCTTTATCTAGTGTTCATGGGGTAACAAGCCGACTCCTCCTGGAACCAGCTCCACGCCACTGCCACTGCCAGCCATGGCTCAAGTTCCTGGTCTAGGTTACACGGCAGCCGACCTCGCTGCGTACGAACGGCAGTTAGCCCTGAGCAAAATCGCCAGCATGCAGGCCATGATGCACCCACAGAATCAGCATGCCCTGAAGCAGGCAGCTGCCATGGGAATGGGCGCGGCTGCAGGAGCTAGCCAGGCCATTTATGACGCTGGGTTCCCTAACGTCGCCACCACTCAACAGCTCATGTTCTACCACTAGTTTTCCGACGTGCGCAGTGTGCGTCTCTCAGATCCCGGTATCCAGTGGAGAGATTAGCAATAATTGTTGTGTACAAACTCTGTATGATGCTTTTGATTGTATCTGGTGAAAGATGATGATGTACTTTGCTTTGATACTCAAACTATATGTAAACACTTAACGGCTTAATAGTTGTCTGAGTGGACATCCTTTGGGATGTGATTTCAAATCATCGGAACTAACTCGTTCTTCTTGTTGGAATTTCGGGTCTTTTCTGCCCCACCCGTATGAAGGCTTTTCATTCTAGTTTCCCAGCTCATAGCAAATCTGGACGAAATCGATTGAGAACCTGGCCGCAACGGCGCACCTTAGACGATCTGATATCAGCCGGGGATTTAGAGATTTTCTCTGGATTAAAACTGGGAACCTGCGGTTGTTACATTCGTTTAAGTACGCTAATAATATTCTGTATACTTCCTCCTCACAATCCAAAAAGAACATTCCACAAAAATTGTTGAACCTCCTCCCCCCCCCCAATCCATCTTTGTTTCTACCCCTTTATACCATTCCTTAACATCAAGCTGTGATCTGGAAAGACTCAACAAAATTTTCTGTGGGGGATTTTCCCCAGCTAGATTGCCAAAATCCCAGCAGAGAAGATCTGATCCTGGGCGTAGGGAGGACAGGGTGATAAATCAACAGCCTTTGGAGTCTCACTCCTGCAATTCTGATCCTTCCTCTCATCGTTCATCATGTGATTTGACCTGCAATCCGAGCTGCAGAACGCCTTCTCCCCCCTGAATCAAACCCAGAAAAAAGAATTTTCCTTAAAAGATCCTTAATCGTCAACTCCCATCACAAAGATTCACAGTTTTTCTGTCTTAGCCTAACCTGTACATGTAAACATCCATTCCATGGAGCTTCTTCCCGCAGAGGTCGCACGAGCTGAGGAACCCGAGCGACGGAAAGGCATCCCCTCCTATCCGCCTCTTCGGGCTCGGTCTCCTCGGGAGGACCTCCCCGTTCGCGTAATTCTCCTCGGGACGCTCCTTCCTACGAACATCGACAAGCCGGAACAGAGCCACGTTCTTGGCAGGGGAATTCCCTAGAACGGCGGCGATCCCGAGCCCGACCGCCCCGGGGTCGAACTGCCCAGGGACGGACCTGGGGGACCGAGTCCTGGAGTCCGGGAGGGCGTCCGAGAGGCCGGTGCGGCTTCCGCCGAGGGGGGTCAAGATGCCCGACAGCTTCCCAATCAGGGAACGTGACCTCTTCCCCGTCATGGTCCTTTATTACCTCCCAAACGCAAGAATCAACCGAAAACTTGTAAGTAGAGAGAAGGGTGGGGAGTGAAAGGGAGGCAGAGACCATGAAAAACTGGAATGTATTATTATTACTAGGAAGGAAATGAATGTTATAATGGACCGCGATCGCGACATAAATAAATAAATATTAAAAGATTGCTGGACCGGACAATCGATATATATATTTTTTTAATTTATTAATCTTGGGAAGTGAACGAATATTTGTTTAATCTGCAGGGTGGTGATTGATTTTGCTACACAAAGAGGGAGCAGCAGCATATCGAGCTAATCATAAATCTCTCCTTTTAATAAACACGTATTAAAATAATCACCACCAGCACTCAAATCAACGTGGTTAGGGGTGAAAACTTACCCGCTTGCGAACTGGTTCGGTCAAGACTCGATTCAAGTTCGATTTTGACCGAGCTCGAGTCGAACTCGAACCGGCTCGTTAACGAAAGGAGTTGAGTTCGAGCCGAAACAGCAACAGCTTGAATACTGCGAGCCGTTCGCGAGTTTAATATTATATAATAAATTAAAATTAATAAATTTACTTAAAAAGTTTTTCTTTCCTCTCCCCACACTCTCGTAGTAGAAGTAAACCATGAGGAAAAAACACGTTGTCTCTCATATGAAGGAGATGATAGGGTTCTGATTGTATTCATATCCACGCGAAGGCGTCATAGTCAAGGTACGCTCCCCCATCCCCTTACCCTCTCTGCCTTTCCCTACCTCACCCCCGTATGTGATCGAGTGTTGCCGCAAAGTCACACTTCAATCTATAGATATTTTGAAATTGAGCACGAGCTTTCGAGCCGAGCTTAGGCTCGATCTACATTCGAGTCTTTCGAGCCGAGCTCGAACTTCCCATAATTAGACCAAGCTGAGTTCGAGGTCCAATTATTTGAGCTCGATCGAGTTCGAGCCGAGCTCGAGCTCGGGCTTTTCCTAATCGAGTCGAGCTCGAGCTTGGGATACTCGGTCTCGACTCGGCTCGTTTTCACCCCTAAATGTGGTGGTGGTGGGTGTACTTAATTAAATTAAATTAATCACGAGAATCGATTCTTTGTGTAACGTCATCTTTTTTATTTTTAGTCGTGTATTTTATCGAGGTTTCGAATATGGAATTTGGAATCTACCTCGTAATATCATCATGTTCTTTATGTTTATAACTTAAAATCTATCATGGTAATAGGAGAACTACACAAGAACCTGCCATAGTAGTCCTAGTTCCGATTTCGCCAAGACGTCGCCCTTTAACGAGCGAGTATTCCGATTATGATCGGTTAGTGTTTTGACAAAGACCCGTTAAAAAGACGATCGGACGCCGTCAACGGCGAGATAATCTACAGGACAACTGCGTCGGTGAAGGTTTAAGAAAAAAACCCATTAATTTGATTCTCGATCCATTACAAGTTGATTATAAACCCAGGAGTTTGATATTCAACCCACTGCTACCTTCTTATGCTAAAAAGATTTCTGACTGGTTTCTATTTGGAGGCGCCAGACCAATGTGCCGGTACGACAGTGTCAATTCGATTGAGAGCGAGCCACTTGGACGTACTTACAAAAGTAATTGCATTTTCTTTTTAAAAAATAAATTTGTTTCGAAGCTACGTAGTAGTTGGTTAGATAACATAATCAATTAAATAAATAATTTAGATAAAATTAACCACATGAATTATGTATTATGTCATACTTCAGTTTCATATTTGACCCGGTTAAAAATAAATAAAACTTAAAATTTACCTTATTTCGATTTTACATAAATACGATGCCCACTCTTATATTTTATGAAATAATACATAAATGTCAGTAATAAATGGGATGATTGACGTTAACATTTAACGACGGGATCCTGTGGACATCATATTAATAGTAGAAACACGTCGCTATTAATTCATAATATAACAAACAAAAGCAAGTGAACCAAACCAAACCACAACAATTAGCAATAATAATAATAATTTTTCTTTTTTGATGGGGACATTCTCGGGATTTGAGCCATTCGGTGGCACCCACCGGTGTCCATCCGGACTGTCCGTTGTGGGACACGTGTCGAAGATCGGGGGACGATCGAAAGGAACTAATTATTTCTTCTACTTTCCGTCGCCCAAGGGGAAGGGGTGGAAAAGAAAAAGAAAAGAATAAAATGAAAAAGGGAAGAAAAAAAGTAGCTTTTTTTTTTATCTTAGCATTATTAGCTCCCCCCCCCACTTAAAAAAAAAACACAAATTAGTGGAGGTGGAACAATTGATTTGACAAAAGATATGAAATATTTTAAAAAGGGGAAAAAAGTACTAATATTCCCCCAAATTCAATAATAGAGAAGAGGGTGCATGAGTTGTGTACCAAATTCTTGGCAGGTAATATGAAAAGTGTGTCCGTTTCCAATTATTATCGTTATTATTGGGTTTTTGTTTCGATGTGGACGTGACTCTTTTTTTTTTTTTTTTTTGGAAAATGAGTTGAGCCTTTTTACCTTTTAAATTTAATTTTCTATAAAAATTGAAATTAGAATCAGCAACTTTTTTCAAGTGTTATAGCTAAGGAATATTAATGAGCCATCTTAGCCTCTTAATAACTATGTGATGTCAGACTTTATTAACAGCTACTGTACAGAAGAAGGGGGACACGTGTCGTCGACCCATTTGTGAGACCAGCGTGGGCCTTAACATGACAAGAACCAGTCATCCGTTGGGGGGGAAGGCGACGTAGATTTTTTCTGTACATCAACATCAAAGTCTCTCCCCTCCCCCACCCACCAAAATTATTGTCGTCGCGATCACCACCCACTAAGGGATCGGAACTTGATTTGATTCGCGTTCCGGTGCACGATTCCCCCGTATCATTATCATAGAACAATTAGTCTAAATGAGATCATTCGATATGTCGCTCGGAAAGCGATGATTAATTTTGATTGTATTATGCTTTTTATTGGGAAAGATGGGCAGCTGAATTGGGCCCGGTCCTGTATGGGCTGTAATTGGGCCCACTATCGAGGCCCAATGAAGAATGTGAGAAGCAGCATATTGATGGGTGTGGGTCGAAGAATGTAAGGAAAATGGTACGAATTGAAGAAGGGGCATTCTTTCTATTTCGTTACAATCGAATCGAAGATTACAAATAGAAGTATTGAGGGATGGGAATTGGATTGTAAGCCCAATGACTAAAATGAAATGGGCTTTTCAATCCAAGGATCCAACCCGAATTCAGTAACTCCAGAGGAAATGATCACCCGACCCGATCAAGAACTCATCAAACGACAGCCCGCCGTCGTCGTCTCCCACTGTCCCCGAGCTTTCCATTCCCGTCTCCATCCCGAAGAACTCGCTCGGGAATTCCTCGATCCCCGGGAATATCCCGAAATCGATCGGATCATCTAGGGAACAGTCCCGGGCATCCTCCCTCAGCTGCCTGTCGAGCTCCGCTGTCCATTCGCTATCCGTTGCCTGGTGAGAACTACCATGCGACGACGATAGATAACCCCCTGATGACGAGGATTCCGAATCCGAATTCGCGAACCTGGATGCGGCCTCCTGAATTTCCGAGTTCGTGAGCCTGGACCCTGCTCCCCCCTCCCCGACCTGGTGGGGCACGCGGTCGGGGAAGTTGAACTTGGCCTTCCTTCCGCGGAGCAGGAAAAGAGCCGCGTCAAAGGCCCGTGCGGCCTTCTTGGCGGAGTCGTAAGATCCGAGCCAGATCCTCTCGCGGGAATTCGGGAGCCGGATCTCCGACACGTACTTCCCCCACGTCCTCTTCCTCACGCCCCTGAACTTGATCTCGCTGCCGCTCGTGGGGACCATCTCCTGAGACTCCACCGATTTCTCCCTTTTGCTGAACTTCACCATCTTGGGGACTCCTCCCAGAAATCAAGATCCTATTGCAGAGTACGATGTTGTCTGGAAATGTTGGGTCTTGTCTCTTGCCTTTTCGTCTGTCGGAACTCGGAAGATGGATCGAATTGAAGTGAAAGGTCTTGCGGTTTCGGTTATTTATACGTGTTTGGGGGGGGGGGGGGGGGTGGTTTCTCTTTGAATGTTCAGAGGGTCAAAACGCCGCGTTCGTGTGCTTTGAAACTAAGAAGTGAGCTTCACTGGGGAAGATGACGCCGTGAATGACGTCGTCGTCTTCGACGTCATCATCATCATGATTGACCCGAGTCTTTTGTCTTTTTATACGTTTTGTACACGGCCAGTTGTGGGGGACAGGAGCGAAATTTGGGGCGGGGGGGGGGGCAGGTGTTGCCACGTGTCGTTGGTCAAGCCGCAGACAGCAGCCGGAACATTATTTTATTACAACCTAATTATTGGGGGGGGGGGGGCGTCCGTTTTACAAGAGATTTGGTTGCTTAACAAAACTAATCCCAACTTAATAATCAGGAATTTCGAGATGAAAAATAAAATTATTGAAAATTTCAGGTTATGAGTTAATATCAAAATTCAAAAGGTCTGGACTAACGTTTATATTATGAGTTTTGCATGCACCAAATAAAGAAAACAAAGGAAGAATTAGATTTAGATTAAGTTAACAAAATGAAATAAATCCCTTAATAAGAGGACCCAAAATGAATGACACGACTCCCAGGAGTTGTAAAAAACAGGTTTGTTTTATAATAATGAAAATGGCCAATAATTTTTAAATACTTTAAATAATGTCGCTAAATCGTTATTTAACATTGAATTTAATTTACAAAGAATTCGATAGAAAATGGAGAACATTGTATTTCAAACGCGGAGCTCAACCCAATAAAAAAGTCGATATTAAAAATATTGAGCTCTTTAAAAAATGAATTCGATATTTATAACATTAATTTAATAATTTTTAAACTCACTTACATGTGAAATTTTTCTTAGCGTTTTTTTCATCGTAACTCTTTTATCCGAGATGTAATAAAAACCCTCTTCTTTGTCTTTTTTTAAGGCCTAATTAGTAAATATGTCTTAAAGTTTGTCAGTTTTTTTTATTTATCCAAACATTTTGAAAATATCTCTATACATCCCAACGTTTGGACGTTAAATCAATTTTGACATCTTTTAGCTTTCTCCGCTGACGAAAGCTTACGTGATAGTAGGGGTGAAAATGAGCCGAGCCGCTCGCGAGCTAGCTCGGTTAAAGCTCGGTTCGAGCTCGACTTTGACCGAGCTCGAGCCGGTTCGTTCCGGCTCGTTAACGAAACGAGCCGAGCTCGAGCCAAAACACTAACAGCTCGAAGGCTCGCGAGTCTAATATTATATAATAAATTTTAATAATTTATTAATAAAAAATTAATAAAATTACCTAAAAAACTTTTTCCTTCCCCCTCCCCACACTCTGTGGTAAAAGCAAACCCTAAAGAGAAAACCTCTCTCTCCCTCTCCTTTTGGCGTGACGATCTCCTCTCTTCATTAGATAAGTGGAAAATAATCGGCCTTTTCATACTTTGTGTCTCGCGAGGATCGGCCGGAGCGAGCGGCAAAAAGTACCGGAGAGGAGCTGTCCGAATTTTACGCCCGCGGGTAAGCGACAGAAAGAAGTGAAGGCGTCATAGTCAAGGTACGCTTCCCATCCCCTTACCATCTCATATTGTGTTTGGGCATGATGATTCAAAGCACACAAAAATTAATAAAATTACATAATAAAATTTTAAGATATTTATTGTCTTATTATTGTTATGGTGATTGTAATACTCTTTATAATATTTTATATGCAGGTGATGATGCTTGTGATATTATTATGATTGGTAATGAAGTTATATCGTGAAGATGTTTTAAGAGTATGATTTTTGTGGTTTGTGATTGTTTTGATAAATCTGGTTCTATTTATGGAGATGTTTTGGGAGAATAGTTTGGAGATGTTTTGGAATTATGATTTTGTTGAAATATTTTGACAACATTGTTCATATTTATGTTTTTGAAGTGAACTTTATTATATATGTTTTCGAGCCAACCGAGCCGAGTTCGAGTCAACGTCAATATATGTATATTTTGACATCGAGCTCGAGCTTTCGAACCGAGCTTTCGAGCCAAGCTTAGGCTCGATCTACATTCGAGCCTTTCGAGCCGAGCTCGAGCTCTCCATAATTGGAACGAGTCGAGTTCGAGCTCCAATTATTTGAACTCGATCGAGCTTGAGCCGAGCTCGAGCCTGGGAGTACTCGATCTCGACTCGACTCATTTTCACCCCTATGTGATGGTGACGTAACTTTCAACTCCGCGAGTACCACCATCAAAACTATTTTTCCCAAATCAAAGGGAATGAAATCCCTAATTTCAATTTATGCTATCCTACTGTTGCCCTCCAAACACCCATCTCCGACCTAGCCTTCATCTACCCCAAATCAAAGGGCAAAATACCCAACCCAGCCCCGACGCCTCCCCCAGACGTCGACCGGCAGCTCTCCGTGCACCTCTCGCCTAGCACGACCATGACCCATATTACCCTCACACGTAGCACTCCAGAAAGCCCTACCCACGTAACCCCCGACAACCATTCCAGCCCAACCCACATAATCATTGACCATCATTCTCGAGCGGTGTATGTATAGGTAAGTTTTTTTTGCTTTAGAGGTTTTGGTTTAGAAATTTTGAGAAATCATTGGTATTTGACTAAGAAGTTCATCGATGTGTGGTCACGGAGTGATATATGCGCAGATGTCCAACAGATGAAACTCGCAAAGTAGCAACGCCATGGATAGCTCGTGTTATATGGAAAAGGAACTCACCTTGAAGTGTTATCGTGGAGTTGATTGTAGTGTTAGTTTCATTTAGGAAAACGAAAGGAGTTTGTATTTAGTGTTTCATTCATGGTTTTTTCTGTAGTTAGTGGAGTTGGAATTCGAACGAATGTAAAGTTTTGGGTTACGAATGACACCGTCTAGAATTTCAACGATGAAGAGCTTGTATTGATACATTATGCTAATTAACATATGCAAATTACAATCTACAAATACAACCAATCTATACTGCCAAACCAACATTCAGCGACCATACAACCAGCCCCTGTTGGAATTTTGGGCTGCCATTAATTGTATACTTTTGTATTACCTTTTATTTTATTTTATCAAACTACTTTTTAAAATTAAAAAGAACAGGCTATAACATAAGACAGTGCGTGAAATCCCACTAAGGTATCGTGATCACTAAAGTTATTGGGATATGCGCATCTCATTTATTTAATGTGGTTTAAGGCTGGGTGTAGGCCATTTATATCCTATGGTCTGTTGATGGATAAGACCGTAGGTTATACGGATTATGGTTATTTACGGCTAGGTCCCTTCCCCTGTCCTTCAGAATTTTATTTAATAAAGGGCAAAACTGACTTTTTACAAAGAAAACCATATATATATATATATGTGGTATTTCTGGAAATCGATTCATAAGGTTCTCGATCGTCAGTTTCTTACGCCTCCTCCATCGAGAGCAGCCGTACGGGAAGGAAAAGGGGAAGAAGATCTACGCTGCTTTAGATTCATCCTCTTGTCAACTACGGGTATGTTACCTCTCTTGTTCTTCCTCTGTGATTGTAAACCCGCGTAAACGATCATGTTTCCGCTGTTTATTGTGGTTTGTGACTTCTCTGATTACATGAGATAGTCAACACGTGGTATCAGAGCGGATTATGCGGATTTACGATTATGAGGAGAAATTTTGATTATGTTTCGTTGTTTTCTCTTTTTGATATCTTTGGTTATCGAGATTAAATCGATGATAACGACCGTTCAGGTCGTTTTCTTTGAATTTGCAATAATGTTTCTGCGAGTTTACTAATTTTGGTAACAATCATCAAAGTTGATGTTTGTTATTAACACTATCGGATAAATATGAATAATCTCGATATGCGTAATGCTATCTATAATATAGATAAGCGCAATTCCGATATGCGTACCATTTGGATAAGTATGACGCATCTCGATAACCGTACCATAAACAGACGAATTATAATGATTGTTATAATAATATTATTATTATTTATTATTATTATATTATTATTATTTATATTATTATATTATATTATTGTATAATATAATATCAATTGATGGTGACGCACGTCTAACAATTGACAATAACGTGCGTCAAAAGTAAATAAATAAATAAATAGGTTGACAAATGTGTATCACGATTGACAATTGTCAATTGACATTGTCAATCGTGAAAACGGTAACATTCAGAGCTGAAGCCTATAAAAGGCTAAAACCGTCGATCGAAATAATTATTCCACTATTCGATCATCGTTTAAAGTTATCCTCCTCAATACAAACGCTTCTACAAATAAACACTGAAATTTTGTTCGGATAGCGGGAAGCTCAAGTCAACCATCTTGGAGGTTGGAAAGAAATGTATGGGTTGATGGATATCAACTCAACGGGGTTTTCAATACGGGAGATTGGCATTCCTTTATCTCAAAAAGGTCAGCAAAAGAAATGTGAATGACTTGGGATAGAACCCAATATGCATCAATTATCACTTCGTGGAAAGATGTCCCCGTCAAAATGTGGGGACCATGTCGTGATTGTGAGATACGTGTTGATTCCCTCATCACAAAAGTTGACCTCTTTGTCACGGAAATGGATCCGGACATTGAAGTCGTGTTTGGTATACAATGGATGAGAAGAAATGGAGCAACAATTGACTGCAGTCTGGACAAATACAATTTCAAACAGCTGCAGAAGGAATCAACGCTTTCAAAAATCAGGATGTACAAAGCGTTGTGGAAGGTCATGTTCCGATTGTTGGAGAATACAATATTCCATTGGCAGTCTTAGATCGTAATGTAAGAAAAATACGTGGAAGGATAGTACCGGTAGCTAAAATAAGTTGATCTCAGGGTAATGAAACCTGGGAACCAGAAGCTGAAGCCCGGACAATGCATCCTCACTTATTTGTCTAAGAAGCCAATAAGAATATTATATATAAATAATGCCCTTGTAAATTTAATAAATAAAACTGGACAGTGTGAATGTTACATATTAAGGTATGAAAGTGTCCCAGCATAAAACTTAATCCAAATGGATTAGGCATTAAATCCATGTGCTTGGAACTAAGCTAACCTGAGCTATTGAATAATAATTGCACATATTATAAAATTAATTTTGCGCAATGATTTTAATGTAAGACTCGTGGAAGGATATATATATATATATATATATATATATACACGAGTAAGGTATCACACATAATTTTTGATGTAATTAGTGATATGAGCCTAGAGAAGTTTGACCATGTTGTACCATGAACATTTGGTTACCAAAGTAACCTATTTGTGGTGACAGTTGGTTTTTAATTATACATGCATTTATTTAACGAAGGAACGTCATAATATGCTACAAGTGTTTGACCGCCAAAGTGGCTCACTTTTATGTGACAGAGGGTGGTTTCTTAAAGGTGGCATGTATCAATTCCCACAATTTTATAACACATTGTGCTGTGTATGATTTCACCAAAGTGGATTGAGGATGGTGACACGTGATTGGGTGTGGGATTAAACTATTTGTTTCCCAAAGGGAATAAATTTGTCAAACTATTTTATGATCCTTGTGGGAAGGTTTCTCTGCTTTATGTTTTCTCTACCCAAAGGGGAGTTGACATTAGGGCATGATGATTCTTCATGATTGTTGGATCAAATTGATCAATTTTAAGTGGCTCATGACACTAAATGATTGTGTTACTTTTGTTTTACAGTTTCCTTCAATATTTACAATAACACTACCATTATAGAGGTCCTAGATGGTACAAATTATAAGAAATGGAAACAAGACCTTGAGTTTGCTATGGGCTGCATCAATCAAGATATTAGGTGTCTGACAATGCGGAGATCACACACCTGCTAGAGATGATGAATGCTTTGGCTTACAGAGATTTTGCCAATGTGTGGGAATACATTATGAGATGGGTGAATGTGCAGTCTAAACTGAGCCCACAAAATAGATTTACTAGAGAATTATATAGTTCCTCGGATCCTTAGTTCTCTGCCTCCTGAGTTTGGAATGATTAAGACTGCTTTTAACACTCAAGGAGAGAGTTGGACAGTGAACGAGCTCATTACTCGCTGTGTAGCTGAGGAGGAAAAGATTAAGAAAGATTTGAGACCAAGTACTTTTACGATAAGTGATGCAGATCCAAGTTTTCATAAAATAAAGGTGTGCCAAAGGTGATGCAGTTTCCAAGTTTTCAAACCAAGGAACAATCAAGGGCCTCAGACTTTTAAGAAATTCAGTGTTGGACAAAGACTGGGCAAACCAATTCGAAAGAATGCACCTGTAAGTGCCAAAGGTGGTATTAAATGCTTCTTTCGTGGGAAAAAGGGGCACTTGAAGAAAGATTTTTATCAATATAAGAATTGGCTTGAAAAGAAAAAGAAAAAGGAGAAGAATGTGGGAGGTAAATTATTAGCTTTGGTTTGTTTTGAATCAAATATTGCCGATGTTTCTCCGAATACTTGGTGGATAGATAGTGGCACATCTATTCACATTGCTGTGAACATGGAGGGATTCCAGAGGCAAAGGAAGCCAAATGAATTTGAAAGTAAGGTGAAAGTGGGAAACAATTCAGAAGCTGGAGTTGAATTTATTGGAGTTGTTAAACTTCCTTTAGATTCAGGTTTTGAACTCGTTTTGGAAAACGTTCTGTATATTCCCACTTTTAGGAGAAACTTGATTTCTGTTTCACTGTTGGACAAATTTGGATTTAGTTGTTTATTTCAGAATGGTTCTATGCAATTGTCTCTAAATTCAAAGGTTGTTGGTAGTGGTAGATTGTCTAATGGACTTTATCAATTGGATTTGATACCTTCATATGGTATTGAATCCTTGTATGCTGAATCTTCAGCACCTAAAAGAGTTTTGTCGAAAGATAAGTCCTCGATACTGTGGCACAAACGTTTAGGCCACATATCTAAAGAACGTGTGGAACGCCTTGTAAAGGACAATTTGCTTCCTTCTCTTAATTTCAGTGATATGGAAACTTGTATTGATTGTATTCGAGGGAAGTTGACAAAAACTCGAAAGAAAGGAGCCACACGTAGCACTAATCTATTGGAGATTGTGCATACAGATATCTGTGGACCCCTTCAAACCACTTTATGTGGGAATAAATACTTCATCACCTTTATAGACGACTTTTCTCGCTACGGCCACGTATTTCTTATAAAAGAAAAGTCAGTGGCTTTGGGAAAATTTAAGATTTTCAAATTGGAAGTTGAAAATCAGTTGGATAAAACAATTAAGATTGTGAGATCAGATAGATGTGGTGAATATTATGGTAGACATATTGACACCGGACAACAGATAGGGCCATTTGCTAAATTTCTGCAAGATTGTGGTATTGTACCACAATATGCTATGCCTTATACTCCTGAGCAGAATGGCGTGGCAGAACGAAGAAACCGAACTCTGATGGATATGGTAAGGAGCATGATGGATAGGAGCAACTTGCCTAACTATCTATGGGGAGAAGCACTTAAAACAGCTGCATATATTCTCAACAGAGTTCCCAGTAAGTCTATACAGAAGATTCCATTTGAATTATGGACTGGGAGAAAGCCTAGTCTTAATCATTTTCGTGTTTGAGGCTGTATAGCTGAAGTGAAATTATTTAATCCAGTTGAGAAAAAGACTGATCCCCGAACAGTTCGTGCTTTTTTTTATAGGATATCCGGAAAGATCTAAGGGTTATAGATTCTATTGTCCCTCAAGAGGAAACAAAGTAATAGAATCCCTTAATGCGAAATTTCTAGAAAATGATATAGCAGATGTTCAAGATTTTCCTGCTACCTCCTCAAATGATCGAAATTTCGTCCTCATTCCCATACCAGCTTCTACGGGGACAACAGTTGTGACGCCTCCTGTTGAAAATATTGATTCATCGGATAGTGCGCATAGAGAAAAACGAAATGCAATTGTTGAAAATTCTCCGGTTGTTACAGAAATGGTTCCAGTGAGGAGATCAACTAGGGTAAGAAGACCGGCCTTATCTAATGATTACATTGTCTTTCTTAATGAAGATTACGGTGGATTAGTGAGTGATCCCACAAACTTTGAGGAAGCAATCAATGGATCGCAAAGTAATGAATGGTTGGCTGTAATGAAAGATGAGTTACAGTCCATGACGGCTAATGATGTGTGGGAACTCACAGAACTGCCGGATGGACAAAAGGCAGTTGGTTGTAAATGAGTCTTTAAAACTAAGAAAGACACTAAAGGAAATATTAAGCGTTTTAAGGCAAGACTGGTTGCTAAGGGATTCACTCAACGAGCTGGTGTTGATTATACTGAGACTTATTCTCCGATTTCCTCTAAAGATGCATTCAGAATTTTGATAGCGCTTGTTGCACACTTCAATCTTGAGTTATACCAGATGGATGTGAAAACAACTTTTCTAAATGGAAACCTCTTAGAGAATGTTTATATGGAGCAACCAAAGGGTTTCGAGGTAGAAGGATCTGAGCACATGGTTTGTAAATTAAAGAAATCCATTTATGGATTAAAGCAGGCTTCCCGACAATGGTATCTAAAGTTTGATGAGGTAATATCATCCTTTGGATTTATTGAAAATCCATTTGATCAGTGTGTTTATATGAGGACTAGTGGGAGTAGTTTAATCTTTCTTGTCCTCTATGTGGATGATATTCTTCTCGCAAGTAATGAAATATCACTGTTACGCGAGACTAAAAGGATACTATCTAGATCCTTTGATATGAAGGACTTGGGTGAGGCTACTTATGTGCTTGGAATTGAAATTTGTCGAGACAAATCTCGAAATGTATTGGGACTGAGCCAAAGAAGTTATATTGAGAAGGTACTTGAGCGATTCGCTATGCAATCTTGTAAGCCAGGAGAAGTGCCAATAATAAAAGGAGATAAGTTTAATAAAGATCAATGTCCCAAGAATGATATTGAGAAGGAATCGATGAAAGGCATACCTTATAGCAGTGCAGTTGGTAGCTTAATGTATGCTCAGGTCTGTACTAGACCAGATCTTGCCTTTCCGGTCAGTGTTCTTGGTAGATATTTGACTAATCCGGGAAGAGAACATTGAACTGCTGCTAAAAAGGCGATGAGATATTTGCAACGAACTAAGGCTAACATGTTGGTCTATAAAAGAGTAGATAACCTTGAGGTAGTCGGATATACTGATTACGACTTTGATGGTTGCTTCGATGACATGAAGTCTACCTCAGGTTATATATTCAAGTTGGCTGGAGGAGCTATTTCCTGGAAAAGTTTGTTGCGTGTTACGATGCAGGCAGAGTTTGTTGCGTGTTATGGGGCATCATCTCATGCTGTTTGACTTAGAAATTTTATTTCGGGCCTTAGAGTTGTTGACTCCATTGCTAGACCATTAGTAATCTATTGTGACAACAGTGCTGCGGTTTTCTACTCCAAGAATAACCGAACTACGGGTGGTTCTAAGCATATGGAGATTAAATATCTTAAAGTTCACGAGCTGGTAAAGCAAGGCGACATTATTATTGAACACATCAATATAGAATCAATGTTAGCAGATCCACTAACTAAAGGACTTAGACCCGTAACTTTCAAGAAACATGTTATAGACATGGGTATCTTAGAGTCCTTTAATTTCTTTGGTTAGTGGGAGTTTGTGATACTCTCTTATTGTATCCAACATTTTGTGAACTTTTAGTGTTTGGTTGGATATTGAATATCTTATCGTCGACAATATACATATATATATATTGACATGCATGTAGATATTTTATATCATTTGCACATGACAATTGTTTAAAGAAAAACTTGAGACTTGGTGCTTAGTCTCAAGTAGGACGGTAATGTCGCTAAAAGTTTGTCTCTTATAAAGCACCGTAAAGTTTGCGCGTATTCAGGTTTATGAGACATATAAGGGAGCATCATTTGCTCAAAGGTCTTTCTGGCCCGTTATGGGTGTAAAGTTACAGAAAGATTAGGATCGACTGAAGTAGCATCAAATTTGATCACATAAGGGATGCTATTTCGGTTACACCACCACATTAACCCGTGACGGCTTGATTGCTTAGTGTTGTGATTATGGTTGTCTTATATCATTGAGTGATGCTTTGACGGTCATAGTTCGACGCTGGGTAATTTAGTTGGTCGGGGTTGTTCGAGATGTTGTCTTTACATGGCCATACAGATGTTATAGCCTGAGAATCATTTACTAAAATATTTTTCGGATAAATTAATATTGCCCAAGTGGGAGAATGTTGGAATTTTGGGCTGTCATTAATTGTATACTTTTGTATTACCTTTTATTTTATTTTATCAAACTACTTTTTAAAATTAAAAAGAACAGGCTATAACATAAGACAATGCATGAAATCCCACTAAGGTATCGTGATCACTAAAGTTATTGGGATATGTGCATCTCGTTTATTTAATGTGGTTTACGGCTGGGTGTAGGCCATTTATCTCCTATGGTCTGTTGATGGATAAGACCGTAGGTTATACGGATTATGGTTATTTACGGCTAGGTCCCTTCCTTTGTCCTTCAGACTTTTATTTAATAAAGGGCAAAACTGACTTTTTACAAAGAAAACCATATATATATATATATATATATATATATATGTGGTATTTCTAGAAATTAATTCATAAGGTTCTCGATCGTCAGTTTCTTACGCCTCCTCCATCGAGAGCAGTCGTACGGGAAGGAAAAGGAGAAGAAGATCTACGCTGCTTTAGATTCATCCTCTTGTCAACTACGGGTATGTTACCTCTTTTGTTCTTCCTACGATCTTATTTCCGCTGTTTATTGTGGTTTGTGACTTATCTGATTACATGATATAGTCAACAGCCCCGGGTTGGCGTCGGGGCTGCGGCGAGGAACTACTGGAGGACCGCGTCGGAGCTGCGGTTGGGAGCTGCTGGATGATGGCGTCGGGGCTGCAGCAGGGAGTGATTGCTCGGCATCGGGGAGCTGCTGGAGGACGGAGTCGAGGCCGCGGTGGGGAGCGACTGGTGGCGTTGGGGAACTGCTGGAGGACGGAGTCGAGGCTGCGGTGGGGACCGACTGGTGGCGTCGGGGAACTGCTGGAGGACGGAGTCGGGGCTGCGGTGGGGAGCGGCTGACGGCGTCGGGAAACTGCTGGAGGACGGAGTCGGGGCTGCGGTGGGGAGCGGCTGGCGTCGGGGAGCTGCTGGAGGACGGAGTCGGGTCTGCAGTGGGGAGCAGTGTCGGCGTCGGAGAGCTACTGGAGGACGGAATCAGGGCTGCGGTGGGGAGCTGCTGAAGGAGGCGTCGGGGAGCAGCAGGTGGGTTTTAACTTTTACCCTTTGATTTGGAGATGTGTTTTATTCGTGAGTCTTGTTTTCTTTTATTTTAAGGAGATGAACGACGGAGTTAAAAGTCACGTCAGCGTCACGTAAGCTTCGCGAAAAAAATAATTGGGGTTATAATTAATTTTACGTCTAATTGTGGAAAGGATATTTTTTAAATATTAAACTAAATTAAAAAAATCAGACAAATTTTAGGAAATATTTGTTAATTAGGCTTTTTTTTAACCAGTAGTATTGTTCGTCTGCCCATTTCCTCGTCCAACAACCCCAATTACAATCTTTCTCGTCTCATCCGAATTCCTCGTTCCTCCGGTAATCTCACCGGTGCTTCAATCGCCCGCCCTCCCCCTGATTCTCTCCCCTCCATTCGGGTTGTTTCTATTTCGATTGTGCTCTGTTTTTGCAATCTGCTGCTTTGTTGATTGCTTCTAGTGTTCGGCAATGGCGACTGGTCAACTCTCAGCACCCGCCTTTTCCTTGAGGCTGATGCCTGGATTCGATGGGCTGAGGCCCTCTTCGTCTTCGTCGACTGTTAAGTTCGCGTCTTTTGGTCAGTCGAAGTCGCAGCAGAAGTCGGTGCGGAGCCTGGTCGTCAGGGCTGCTATTTTCGTCGCTTCCAAGGTGGACATTTTTCTTGTTAGTTATTATTAGTTGGGTCGCTGAATCTTGTGTTGTGAGTCATGGGTTTATGTGACATTGGATTTTCGGTTGTGTATTGGTTCTTCCATGGTTATCTGCTTGGATGGGAATGAGCGCTTTGATGGATTTGGGATGATTTGGTGGCATGTAATTTAGATAAAGATCCAATCTAGGTGGATAAATGCCATGTGATGGGTAAAAAAGTTTTGGAAACCGACTTTATCTGTATACCTATCAGGATGATGAATATTTTTTTATGTGGTTTGGCTTGTTATCGCAGTACACTTCTATTAAGCCACTCGGTGATAGGGTCTTGGTCAAGATCAAGACTGCGGAGGAGAAGACAGAAGGTGGCATTTTGCTTCCCACGACCGCTCAAACTAAGCCACAGGGAGGTGAAGTCGTTGCCGTTGGAGAGGGCAGGACCGTTGGAAAGAATAAAGTTGATATAAATGCCATGGTCACTGCGGTTCAGTTTTGTTAGATTTTGTTACCTGTGCTTGGCGTGATCTATTGTTTATGCTTTTGAGTGGGGTGGTGCAGGCTGGCACACAGATTATCTACTCCAAGTATGTGGGCACTGAATTGGAGTTAAACGGCACGAATCATCTTTTATTGAAGGAGGATGATATCCTTGGGATTCTCGAGACTGGCGACGTGAAGGACCTTCAGCCTCTTAACGACAGAGTCCTTATCAAGGTTTGCGGTCGAACTCGTTGTCCCTATCTTGATTGAAACAATTGTTGATTGGCCTCGTTCTTTCAAGGCTGACCGACAGGCTTCCATGTAATGAGGCCTTTATTTGATATAGGTTGCAGAGGCAGAGGAGAAAACTGCCGGTGGCCTTCTGCTGACGGAAGCAACTAAAGAGAAGCCCTCTGTTGGCACGTTATTGCACCACCCTCCTCTTCTTATCCCAATGCTCTCATTTCAATATCCCTGCATATGGTGGTGAATGCTGATGGGAATGCGCTGATTCTCTTGGACAGATAATCGCAGTAGGCCCCGGTTCTCTTGACGATGAAAGTAACAGAAAGCCACTATCTGTCGCCCTGGGCAACACGGTCATGTACTCCAAGTATGCAGGGAACGACTTCAAGGGAAGCGATGGTGCGGACTACATCGTGCTGAGGTCATCCGACGTAATGGCTGTGCTCTCCTAGTTCCATCACATCCAGTCTGTAATGGAGAGATTTCAGTGGCATTAATGTGTTGAGGAATTTTGCGGCTCGATTTTAGTTTCATTGCAGAACAGTTAAGTAATCCCATTGAAATAGAAGTTGATGTTAGAACAAAGGGGCCTCCTCGTATGAGTACATGACATTAGTCGCACTTGAGGCGCAAGGGTGCGCCTTGCGCTTTAGTCCGAGGCGCACGCTTTATCGTTTGAGACGCGGTCGAAAATGAGTGAGATACATGTTATTAAGTGAGAATGAGATACATCCAAAATAAGTCCAAACTATCATAATAAGTTTACATAATATCATCAAACTACGTTTTGAAAGAGGGATAGTAAGGAGTAGTCATCAAAACCCAAACATCACAATATTTCAAAGGGAAATATATGTAGTCATCAAAATATTGAAAAATTCAAAAGGGAAATACATAAAGACTTGTAATCCAATCCGATCATCAAAAGCAATGTTTGAAAGGAAATACATGACTAGTCCTCAAAATCTGAAACATTGTCTTCACAATCAACGAAATCGGCAGTGCGAATCAACTCATCTTCATCTTCATCTTCATCGGCAATTCTTTCAATTTCTTCATCCGCATCCGAATCGACTTCATTCTCCTCAAATCTCATTTGAGACCTACTTTGGCTTGCAACTAGGTGAGAATTTTGCCTCATATTTCGCTCGGACAAACCAACTTTCGAGGCTCTCTCCACATTGCCCCATGTGAGAATATTATCATCAAAAACCAAGTCATTGTGATCCTCTTCAAGTTTCCCAATTAACCATTCATTACAAGAATCGATGCAATCCAGACTCAGAGGATCAATGCTATCCGCCGAATCATATCTTGCTTTGAGCTTTTGGTTGTACTTGATATATACGAGATCAAGTAGCCTGCGATGCTCAAGTCTATTCCTTTTCTTGGTATGAATCTGTAAAATTTGAATTAGTAAATATTAAATTTGAAGCATTAGCCAATCATGATGCTAAAAGGTGTCTAACTTTAACCTGTACAAAGAGCTCCAGTTGCGTTCACATCCACTAGCACTACATGTCATTGATAGAATTCTAACTGCTAGTCGTTAAAGATTTGGTATTTCGCTGCTGAAAAGACTCCACCACTCCGCTGTGATAGGAATAAAGTAAGTAATGTACTTATAAAAAAAAAGTAAGTTTATAATTATTATTACCGGGCGATTTAGAAGTCCTTGATCTTTGTATTAAACGGTCGTTGAATTGCCCTTCTTTGTCTTTGTATATGGACACCTCACTTATAATCTTGTCTTGAATGCTTACATCAGGAACCAACTTTTGGATAGTAGCATACAAGCCTTTAGTAATTTCAACATCAGAAAGGATGCCCGGATTATGATCAAGATATGCAGGATTTAAGAAGTGTCCAGCTGCATGAAGTGAATGATGTAATTGACAATCCCATCTCCGATCAATAATATTGAAAACCTCTGCATACTTATCTTTCCTGCCATTGAAAGTCCTTTGTATTGTTTCCTTAGCCTTATCCATAGCTTCGTAGATGTAGCCCATAGCTGGCTTCCTCTCATTATCCACTAAACAAAGAACTGTTACCAAAGGCCCCATTACTTTGAGTGCAAACAAAATACTATTCCAAAATGATTCCCTCAAGATTATGGAATAAGCTCGCTTCCCTTTCACCGTCTTTGACAACTTCATGTCTTCCCATTCTTGAGATCTGAACATCCTCCTCAAGTTTTGCTTCAATAAATGAAGCCTTTGTAATGTCAGAAATGATGTTGCGAAATGAGTAACATCATATCGCAACAATTCCTTATTCTCCGTGAAAGTCCTCATGATGTTCAATGCACTCCCATGGTTGTATATAAACCCAACCAAGAAAATTGATTGCTCCAAGGTTTTCTTAATGCTTGTAATCTTCCCAATGTCTTCTAGCATTAGATCGATACAATGTGCGGCACAAGGAGTCCAATAGATGTGCTTCCTTTTTGCTTGAAGTAGTTTGCCTGTTAAAAAATAAGACGTTATCAAAGTGACTATAAAATAGTTGTTATAATTATACCGGATAACACATAATTATCGGCTAGCACATATTACTTCCATCTACTATTAGGATCCTTCAAATAGTTGTATTTCTATCCCGGATCTTTTCTATTCGAGGGCGTTGATGAGACGGAAGTTCCACCGGATGACATAATGAATTCCCTTCCCTATGAAAGCAACAAATAAAAAAGTTATAATGGCACACGCAGACTTTATCAACAGAAACGAAAGACAAAGAATTAAGGTATACACACCGGCAACGAAAGACAAAGACATACATCAACGACAAGATTTTGACAATATGCTCAGATCATTAATATAATTACAGCAATCAAGTGGAAAATTCTCAAACAAAAATTGACAAACTGACGTTGGACGAGATCTCGGAAGTTAGATGAGGAAACAAGAAGACAAACCAACAATGATAATCATAGTAAGATGAGAACAAATACAAACCAAAAACATAATAGCAGTAATCGGATAGAGGACAAGAGACATAAACGATTGACTATGGCAAGTAATAGGCTCATTTAGTCGAATGATTGGTCTGCACAGTTGAACGAACCAGCAGCGAGAATCGCAGACATGCTATATTAACCAGACGAGCAACCGCCGAAACACTGAAACTATCTAATCAACGGACTAAATGAAATAGTAGCTAGCAACAAAAATCGTGAAGAACGAACGACTTGCATCAACAATTGAATTGCAGCACCAGTAGTCAAATGGCATGACTCCCAGATGGATTTACGGGGCTGACAAGTAGGTGCGAGCTACGGAGATGCGGCGGCTTTCGGAGGTGCGAGCTACGGAGATGCGGTGAGAGGAGAAAGGAGGTGCGATGGAGGTGGGTGGAGATAGGTTAAGTCTGATTTTTATTACTTTTTCGGTCCTTTGATTTTTTTTAATTTTTACAATCAAGTCCTCATCGCCTCGAATAATAAAGTGAGAAAAGCGAGCGCCTCATCGCCTTTCCCCGAGGCGCGCGCTTCACTGAATGCGCCTTGCATCGGAGTATTTGAGGCGACCCACGTCGCCTCGCCTCAAGGCGCTCGCCTTAAGCGAGAGGCGAGCGCTTTTAATAACACTGGTCTTCTCTCTGGCTTTTCTATCACAAGCATCGACTATATGTTGTTGTTTCTTTTTTCCAACTTCTGGATTTTGCATCATAAAAAGGTCCATTGGGCCCTTCGATTGTGGCATCTTTCCCTTGAACTTCTTCAGAGGTAATGATTGGCTTGAGCCTCCTCTATTTTTCTCCTTATCACACCGTTCTTCAATCTCTTCATCGTCATCTCCAATTATCTGCTCATCCACATCACAAGGTAATGTCCCTTGCGAGGCAATAGATACCGCCTTGATAGTCTTCTTTTCAAGCATGTGCTTTCTTAATTCTTCTTTCATCTCCTTTGGACAACTTTCACATGTCTTTGCATTTCGGTTTGCCCCCATTTGATGTTGTTTTGCTCGAAATATTCCTCTGTTTGTGTCAAATCTACAAAAGTTACAAGTAACTTTGTATCTATTATTCGGATCCTTCAAATAGTTGTATTTCCATCCCGGATCTTTTCTATTCGAGGGCGTTGATGAGACGGAAGTTCCACCGGATGACATAATGAATTCCCTTCCCTATGAAAGCAACAAATAAAAAAGTTATAATGACACACGCAGACTTTATCAACAGAAACAAAAGACAAAGAATTAAGGTATACACACCAGCAACGAAAGACAAAGACATACATCAGCGACAAGATTTCGACAATATGCTCAGATCATTAATATAATTGCAGCAATCGAGTAGAAAATTCTCAAACAAAAATTGAAAAACTGACGCTGGACGAGATCTCGGAAGTTAGATGAGGAAACAAGAATAGAAACCAACAATGATAATCATAGTAAGATGAGAACAAATACAAACCAAAAACATAATAGCAGTAATCGGATAGAGGATAAGAGACATAAACGATTGACTATGGCAAGTAATAGGCTCATTTAGTCGAATGATTGGTCTGCACAGTTGAACGAACCAGCAGCGAGAATCGCAGACATGCTATATTAACCAGACGAGCAACCGCCGAAACACTGAAACTATCTAATCAACGGACTAAATGAAATAGTAGCTAGCAACAAAAATCGTGAAGAACGAACGACTTGCACCAACAATTGAATTGCTGCACCAGTAGTCAAAGGGCATGATTCCCAGATGGACTTACGGGGCTGACAAGGAGGTGCGAGCTACGTAGATGCGGTGGGAGGAGAAAGGAGGTGCGATGGAGGTGGACGGAGATAGGTTAAGTCTGATTTTTATTACTTTTTCGGTCCTTTGATTGTTTTTAATTTCTACAATCAAGTCATCATCGCCTCGAACAATAAAACGAGAAAAGCGAGCGCCTCGTCGCCTCGTCGCCTTTCCCCGAGGCGCGCGCTTCACTGAATGCGCCTTGCATCGGAGTATTTGAGGCGACCCACGTCGCCTCGCCTCAAGGCGCTCGCCTTAAGCGAGAGGCGAGCGCTTTTAATAACACTGGTCGGTAACATTTTCTCCAAATGCAACTGAGGTAAATAACATTAGCAAAGTTTGTCTACAATGTCGCCTTAAACAACAAAATTTTACTAAGGATTTGTATATGTACTTGTCATCGGTTGAACGACGCCGCAGAAGCATCGTCATAGTAACCCCTCCATGCATTTCCACTGTCTGTTCCACTACACGCTGGGTTCGCCATGGCCATGTTACCGCCGCCCAGGTTACCGTCCAGGCTTATCTGCTGTACTTCGGCAGCAGAGAGTATCTTTATACTTTGAACGCATGTTACAAATTCACTGCCGAGTAAAAAGAGAGAAACGGTGAGGATGAACCCGATGGCAGGCAGCCATTAATTGTAGTACGAGGGGTTAGGACTTACTCCCAAGGATCATCACCGACAAGGAGTATATCGTTTTCGTGATCCATGTAAACAAGTTTCCAGTCCGTCCTCTGTGGATCTTCTAGCTGTCCTTCGATACCAAACATCCTGGCCAGATCGCGTCTAAGTTCATCATAGCCTCTGTAGCGGATTATGTCAATCGACCTCCCAACAGAACCACGCTTTTGCACCTTCACAGATATATGGCAGCGCGCTCGTTAACGTTCAAACTTACAGCATGAACAATAGCGACGGTATGCTAAGAGAATGCAAATACCTTTGTGTATGTTCTCATTCGTTGAGTCTGGTTGCTGTTGGACCAAATCCCACCGCTCAAAGCTCCTGCATCATTCATGGCAACATCATTCGTGCAAGCGGGCTTGAAAGTCATATTTGGCACTCCAAATGACTGTGAGCTGACAGCAGCACTGGATAACTCCGTCTCGATATCTCTTTGAGTGACTGCGTAATTCGAAAGCAGGTTCTGAAGGTCCTTCTGAGAGTCAAATCCCCTTGAAAGCAAAGTATCAGGAGCCAGATTCTCCATGTTGGATGCGAACGGGGAGGTCTGTCGCGGTTGCGACTGAACATCATTCTCCAGACAGAAGCTGGGGATCACAAAGTTATGCTGCATCGTGCTTGCATCTAAGCAATATGACGTAGCAGACGAGGATACTTCCAGAGGATCCACCGAGGACTTGTGTTTTAGCTGCTCGTGGCCCTTGGATGACCTTGGCAGTTCTGGCTTGACACAAATGTCGGGTTTCATCTGCCGATCTTGAAAAATATTATTGGCAGGCTCAATCAAAGATTCTGCCATCAAGACGGGGTGCGGGGATCTGCTCCTACTGACAAAGTTTTGCGGTGGGATGTGGCAGTTGTTGGTGGAAGGAGACGTCGAGCAAGAGGGAGCATCCCCATCTGTCAGACCCGAAGGAGCTCTAAATGTAGTTAACGGCTTCTGCTGTCCATGAATAGCATTTACCGGCGGTAACTGTTGTGAGGGCATAAAACCGGAGGTGGGGAGGCCATTGCTGCTCGCTTGTTGCTGGTGCTGCTGGTGAGGCATCGGTAGCTGTTGAACATGATAATTTGGTTGTAGTAGTTGATGGTGAGACAACTGAGGTGGCATGATCTGGCTTGCGGCACTAGGCAATGGTAGTTGATGCGGCTGCCTCTGTTGTTTTTGCTGAAATTTATGCGGCAACTGTAGTTGATGCTGCTCCTCAAACAAACTCGGAGGTGGGATTGGTGGAATCTGAGGCTGCTCTTGTGGCAGAGACCTCTGCGGCCAGTTCTGAGAGAACTGTGTCTGATGTTGATGCCTCTGCGAGAGACTGGATTGATGTTGTTCAAGCTGTGGTGGCATTTTCACTTCTGGTGACGATGATGGCAGTTGAACGGAACTCTTAGGATTTCCCTGTAGGCTAGGATGTATTTGTGCATTGTTTCCATTAATAATCACCGGTTGCTGCGGTTGCGGCTGCTGAAGATGAGAGTACATAGTCGATTGCTGCGCCATCTGACTTGGCAACTGATTGGATGAAGCCACAATTCCATTACCCAGTGGCGCTTGCACAATTTGTTGCTGAGCCTGTTGATTAGGCAACTGCTGTAGAAGAGGTTGAGCCGGCTGAGATGGCTTTTGTAGCTGTTGTGGCGATTGTAGCTGCCTTTGTGTGGCTTGTTGCTGTTGCTGCTGGGGCAAAGGATTTTGCAGTAACTGTGGCAGCTGATGCGGCTGAGACCATGGAACGGACTGGAGCACTTGACCTTGACCGATTTGGCTCTGTGGAGTCTTGGCAAATTGTATGTTCTGAGCGGGCAGGGCAGGAGATTGGAAACTCAGCAGCTTGGATGAGTCATTCATCGTGAAATTACTCTGAAGACCTGCCGACGACAACATCTGAGGCAGTAGTCCTGATTGAGCAGCTTGAAGTGGATTATTCTGCTGCATGCTCATCCACTGGACCAAACTCAAACCGGGAAAGATCGAACTAGGTGCATCCTTCAGGCCAAAGTCTTCTCCCAGCCATGGCATTGCTCTCTTGAAAGCATTCTCCACATCTGACTCATCATCTGCTTAAGGATATTACACATCAGCGAGATTAATGTAAAAAGTAAACAGGGAATACATCTGGAAGTGGAACCGGCGAATTACCCGGCATTCCAGGCCGCCTGGGAAACTTGGGCCGAAAGAATGGAGGCGGACAAATGTAGAAAGGAGTCACCACGGGCTCCACATCCCAAATAGAAACTCTGCTCGGTCTTTCACCAGCCGTTGACTCATCCCAACCGACCTATTATGCCGATGACGCCAATTCAATACCCAAAGCAGGAGCAGAATCTAGAAAACTGAAGACTACTGAAACAGAACGAGTACATCTGTATCAAATAAATATATATTACCTGAAGATTTCGCCACTGAGAACCTTTCCATCTTACGGGATCCAAGTCACTTACTGTAGTGACCGTGCCCATGTATCTGCGGACAGCCGACTCTTCTGTCTCAAACATCATCCTAAATCTCATACCAGGTGAAACTTGAGTGTACATTGCTTTATTGTACTTGGCCAGGGGGATCACAAACTCAGCAGGACTTGCCCTGCGACGCCGGAAGAGAAACGATTGCTTCAGGTCAGAAGCTGGTGTATGTGCTCCATACGCTTCCAAACAACAGGTAAAGTAAAGATCAGCAGTACCTAGGATTGTAGAAGATGGTGAAGGGGCTGTTTTTTTCAGCTGCGTGAGCTGCAGCAGCAAGGATTCCTATGTGCATGCTATCGCTAGAAATGACTGATGAAGAGAGCGCGGGTTGCTGCCTATTAGCATGCCTTACACCCAATAAGAGTTGTGACTTCTCGTCTCTAAGACAAGAAAGACAGCGTCAAAAATTCTAGGAAACATGTGCATCAGCCACAACCCATCTTATCTTCATTAGCTCAAGTATCCTATCCCTTACCTTATGAAGAGAACCGAATCGCCAGCAAATAGCCTCTTTGTGCTGACAAAGACGCTCCATCCCGTCGTAAGCAGGTGTCTTTTTGGCTGGCCTGCCAAGATCATCCATTTCAATTACAATGACAAGTTCATTTTGGATACTGTATATCATATCTGCATAGAGAATTCCAATGTGAGAACCAAGTTCCAATGTTCGGGGAAAACATTACCTCGATAAATATGTCTGAATGTCCATGAGTTATCTTGTAAATCTCTTGCTGTTAGCTCCTGAGCAGGTGGTTGCATCGAGAAATCCTATAGAGACACATCTCCTGTAAGTGTTGCACAATGTTTGCATTATCTGTTTCAAATACTTAGAGATTAGAAGGTACTCACAAGAGGAGGGAAGATTTTCTCTGCTGCTCGACGAGGAACAGAGAATCCACCATGAGTGCTCGTGTCACTAGCGGTCAGAGTCTTACAGAAAAACTCGGCTGGCTGCCTGCTTTGCTTGAGGCCCATATCAGATAACAGCAAAGCCTCCTGGTCATACTGTAGCGAAAATAATCGGCACTCACATAGGGATGACATCAAACGAAAGGACAGTAATTGGCCCATGAACGCAACAGCAGACCTACTTTGCTAACTGGTTGGAGCGTCATTTGAGCATACACTTCGTCAGTCTCAGGGTCAGCCTGTCATGGAAACACAAAGCAATATCAACGACTCAATACGTTTCCCAGTCTCTGTATCCTCACAACATGGTGCAGAGAGAAAGTTATTCGCCACATACATGCAAAGTAACATTGTGTAGCAGGCAAATCAGCTTGGATGGAAGATTGGGGTAGCTTGGAACGCAAGTTGTATCCTTCTGCATGGATGCCGCAACCTGAAAGTCCAACACCGAATCAAATGCAATCAAAGATGATGAAATTATGAGCAACAATCCAAACAAGACGACTAAACTAGATGAACATACTTGCTCGCTGTGGCCCTGTGGGAAGTAAACCACAAGACTGCCTACCGGAGGAATTGAAACCAGCTGGCCAGCACAGGCGTGCCATAGCTCCGCATTTATGGGCTTCTTCTCCCCTGTTCAATCATAATACAACAAAAACCGCAGGGACTGTATAGGGAAAGACTGGGAGCTATTAAATTGCACCGGCTTAAGAATATTAAATTCCCACATTCATCGATCAGAATAAGGACATTTTCAGCTGTAGGTGACAAGGTAAAGAAAACAAAAACATTCTCACCCAACCGCTTACTGCTAAAAGGAAAGAGTAGCCGCGATTTCATATTTGGACGCCAAATAACAAACCCATCTCACGAGGAATTACATCCCGAGCCAAATGAATCGAGAAGAAATCAATGGATTATCCCGAATATGAAACAATTGCACAGAAGAAGAAGATGATGGGGTGGCAAATTCGATGACACTTCAGACATCATTATCTTCTTCTACATGACAAAAGCTGAGAGACAAGAATCCTCATTTAGAGATCCAGGGAAAAGGAAGGCCACAAAAATTCCCAGAAAGCAGCCATGAAAGTGAAACTCCTTGATGCTAAAATAGCATGAACAGGATCAAACCAATATGAGGAATCAAAGGAACAAACCTTCTCCAGCGCCTGCCAACAACCCATTTGAAGGAACCTTCATACTTTGAATACCTATCTAACAGATTCAAGCCCCTCCCACGCGTCGCCTTCAAAGAGAAATCCCCACTCAACCACCTCGGACTACTCTTCACCAGAATCCAATTCCCAACTCCAGCCCCATTTTTCCTCTCTCTTGCAACAACAACTTCAGCAGCACTAAACTCAACGCATCATATGGATTTGGGTCAATGAAGTTTGACCCCTCCACCGCTGTTTCCCCCCTTTCCTTCTGGTCTCCCCCCTACAAATTTTGCCGGGAGAAAAGCTCGCCCCTTTTAACACGGAAACAACAGAAAAGGGTAACAAAGAAACAAAGGAAAAAAGAACCCAATCTGGGCCAATGCAGAAGCGCCAAGTCACGGCCTTTCCACTAAAACATCAATCAACGAGCATCTCCTGAGAAATCCCATCTCAGGAATCCCTCCGAGCTGAAAAACCCACGAAAAAGAAACGGAAAAGGAAACGTGGGGGACACTGACAAATCGGGAGGGAAACAAAAAAGGCGGATTAAAGAAACGGAAAAGAAGGGAACTCTGGGATCAGAGAAAAGACCAGAGCAGAGCTGAGCTGAGATGAGAAAAATGGGGAAGTGGGGCGGGGGGGCCGTGCGTGTGATCATAAAAAGGAAGAAGGAAGAAAAAAACAGCACTGACTTGTCGCCAGGAAATCAGATAGACAGAGGGAGAACCAAATACCAACAATAAGCAAGCAGACGAGAAAGAAGAACAAGAAGTAATGTAGCAAAAGGCAGGTAGCCCCAAAACAAAAAAGACAGCCTTTTTAATAAAAAATACTTAGTTTTTTTTGCATTAGTTTAAACAATCGTCTTGCAGGGATATACGTGTGTAGTAAATGATGGGGGACAATAGTTTTTTACAATTGGGGACTATGTCCGGATGGCAGAATATCTTTCCCAATATTCAACACATAAAAAATTATTGGTTATGCTACTAGGGTTCCATTTTTATTACCAATTGGTAATGGAAGAAAAAAAAAACAGATGTTATTGGGTAGATGCCATGCGTTTGTTTGTGGGGGTGGGGCCAGCCCACCTCTGGCCGAAAGTTCTCTGTGGTGAAGTTTTTCCTCAGCTTTTTTACATTAAGTTAAACGAAGGGATGTTACACTGAAATAAGGGATTGGGCGAAAAGATTATTTAGTAGAATATGAATTTTTAAGATTTACAAAATAACGTCATTAATTGGTATTAAAAGCGTTGAGTTCGATTTGTAAAGAATTTTCTAAAATTTAGTTGATATGAAAAAACCGAGTAACTCGATATTTGAAACGTCAATTTCTCCAATTTTTTCGAGTTAATTTTATGTTAAAAATACCGAGTTACTTAAGCGAATGAATCCAATATTTTGGATACCAATTTATAAGCATTATTTAAATAAACTCGGGCGAACATTCCTCTCAATTTTAATTCGACCTATTCGTGGGAAAATTTATTAATATGGATATTCTATTCATTCAGACCTCATTTCACTTTCATTTGGGTTACTATTATTTTTTGTTTGGCAAATTTCTTGATGGGTCGATTTGGGTCCACGTTCCACTTACACTAATCATGCTTTTGAAAATATTCCCCCTTGTTTTTTTTGGGGGGGGGGATGCAGGGAGATTAATTTAGTGCATTTTCCCTATTGATTCATCCATCAAGTAGCATCTAACATTAAATTAAGTGGCAAAATCAAAAGTCATATGCTCTTTACACAATTTTTAAGTATTTTAATAATCCCCAAAAAAAGATTGATTTAATAACCACGATTTGACGCATTGTTTCCCGGCTATTCTCGTCCTTTTGCTACTTGCCTCTATTCGCTTAAGGGCATATACGGCCGCCACATTTGGGCCAACAACATATAATGACAATCTTAATCAAATGTCATTACGGAAAATAAGGAGGATAAGGAGCCGCAAAAGCAGGAGAGCATCACGTGTTAATTACAAAAGTAAATTCAATTTATTGTATTTTATTGAAAAGGATAAATATTTTTGTGTCGTCGTCGTCGTCAGTCATTATTAATGTCATTATCGTATTCATAGGCAGATGGTTAGTTCGTGGGACCATGTTGAATTAATTAGCCACAATTGACGAATGATTCCTCGAAATTTCATGTATGATTTAAGATCGACGATATCCTTTCCTTTTCGTTACTGGATTCAAACACCAACCGCGAAACGAAAGAGACAAAAGTAAAAGATTATTCATTTTAAATGTAAACTGACGAGTCTTAAAATTTTGATTAAATTATAGATGCAGTTATTTTAAGAGTTTAAGTAATAATAGGGGGACAAGAGACAATAGGGCACGACCCCTGATTCCTCCTTGTGATTTGACCACACGCCTTCAAAAGTAATACAATAGAATTAAGATGAACATGTAAATTTTCTGAGTTCTTGTGTGTTCATGGTGGTAAAATAATGTTTGATGTATATAAGGACACGTACAAGTCTTACTTTGATTGGTCAGGTATCCTCGCGCATTGAATTTCGACAGATAAGATATGTGTATGCTAATGGTGCCGGACCACTCGACCAAGTCCAACCTCCCATGTACCGCGACGTGATCACGACAGCCCCCTTGAAGCGCGAGAGGCCAGCGTGGATCGGACTTATAATTCGTCTAGTCGAAAACCTTACTGTGCTGATTACAAATCAGGTAACGTTGGTCCCATATTGCTCTCAATTTTCTGTCGAGTTCGAGAAAAAGCAAAGACATGACACAACTAAGAAACCTGGCCTGCATCACGTTAATACTTTTGCTTAAACCACCCGAGTGCTCCCGTATCATGTACCACTACGGCCGGCGTATGTTACTTTTGCGCTGCTCGAACTGAAAGGACTTATGCGGGAATTGCAGATTGGCGGATTTCGTAAATCGACAGCTTCATACGTTGACACATTCGCAAGTAGAAATGGTCATATCGAGATAATATGTGATATCATCAAGGCCCGGTCGGCTTTGAAAGAATAACTGATCGAAGGTGATCTTTAGCCATATTACGTCATATTTGTCTGCCATTACTATTACATTGTGTAAAAAGAATACTATCGAATCCAATCTCGATCGACCATATCTTTGGAGGTGATCGATCATCTTGATATCTTGGTTGATGAGATATATACACACATATGGCGAGATCATTTGGACATCACACGAAATCGGGTCCCTTTTGTTTCCAACCACTACATCAAACATGTCGGGACATTAGGTTTTCGACAACTAAACATTCACACAAAAAGAAAATAATCACTAAGCTTCGATCAAACTCGAGCATAGGTTAGTACTTGCATTTCGCTAGATCGACCGATATTAACCCAGGGCAACTACAGATCGTCGATGTACGCAGTTCCCTCTAAAATTAACCTTATAGGCTTCCGTGAGGCCGACAACAGGACGAACCTATTAAAAACCATAGGGACAAACCAATAATTAAAACAAGAGTTGTAAGGGGTTCCCCAAAATGCGTCGAACTGATCAAGAAATCTCTCTTTTTAATGCTATTAATTCCCGAGATATTCTATGCTTGATTTAACAGCAATTGACTAATGACATAATTCGCACAAGCAGATGGGGTGATAAAAATTCCCAAGATTCTCCAACATAATAATGACATTGGGAGGTGGATTAAACAATTAAGACATTGCACCATGGGGACAAATTGGGAATATTCCTAAACCCCGATGTCCCAAAACAAAGCTCAAATTTCTTTTACAATTCATAATACTAGAACATGATATCTTCAAACTCGGGTCGCATCATATGCATGTGGTTTCTTCTAATGTAAGAGTTGGGGATCGGTAACATGGGATGGTGGTAAGGAATTGGACTATTGGAATGTGATCTTAGTGAAATTGAGAAGACACACACACACACACACGAATGTCTCTCTCTTTTTATTGTTTATGTGGGGGTGGGATGCAATCCGATCATGGAGAACATGAGACCTTGTCGACCCGATGCTCGTAAGTTTTATTTTTTTTTCGACAACTGGAAGAGAATCAAGACAACAATGCATAATAAATCAAATCGACACAAGCTAAACTAATAAAACTCCCCTGTTTCAGACAACATGAGTTCAAACAAGGTTGTCTTGTAGTAGTTAGTAGTAGTAGTAGTAGTAGTAGTAGAAGTGGAGTGGAGGGCCACCGGGGCCTCTCCATCGATGTGATTCAGACAAATTTAATAAGATTAAAAAAGGGGTAAAATTAATTAAAACATGATTTGATAGTTAAGTTCATTGGTTTGTTTGATAAAACAAAGAGAATAACTTAATAAGACTTAAACATTTATGTACCCATCAGACGCAAAATAATTAAAACTCATACAGTCAATAAGAAATTGTTGAATGTAAAAAATAAAGATAAAAAATTCACAAAAGTTGGACGTGATAGCACTAAACCCTATTAAAGTAGAACCCACAATTGTGGGTCATCGACAATTGTATATGATTGACGATGGTGGTGTATTAGGAATCTTTGTGTGGATGTTCCCAAATTAAAGAGAAATCATTTAGGAACAAAATGTTAAGCCAAAAAAAAAGAAAAACGAGCTCCACCGAAGAAGGGAACAACTGGTGCGATACTCACGGCGACATGTCGGGTGCTCTCTCTTGAGTGAACTATATAATCCATCGTTTTTTAATTCACGACAAAAACTAGGGTTTTCAAACAAAAGCCCCCAAAGGTATCGTCGATTTCTTTGCCTGCGAGTTCACGCCGACTTATATTACGTAAAAAAGGAGGGAGGAGATTCGTGACATTATTGTAGTCCACGTGGGGGCTGTGGATTTATTTATTTTGCACCACGCATTATATAATTATCATCATCTTCATCTATTATTAATAGAGGAAAGGGTGGCCAATTTCAAATACCCTAATTAAAATAAAATATCCATGAGGGCAAATTGGGTCTTGTGTCTATGTCCATACATACACCATCATCACCACCCCCATCCTCATCATCAGCCATCGCCACCTTATCCTCTTATTTAGTTGAGAGCTTAAATTTGTTCGTTTGGTTGTAGGAGCTCGAACATTAAATTAATTTCAAGAGGAAAAACAACACGATGCCAATATTTTTGGTATTTCTCGTGTGTGAATTAAGGTGTCATTATGATGGATGGAAACCAATAAGAACGCAAAGAATCTTCTTCGTTTTATCTAAAGAGTTTACATGACTGGATTAAGATCATTCACAACGAAACATTAAGACAATCTTATCTTATGTTTAACATTTGTTTTGTTTTTCTTTTTAAGAGAGAGAGGGGAACAAGTTTGGTAAAAAGAAATGTGGCATTCCGGCAAAGGTGGGCCGAGAGGACGATTGGGCCTCGGGTTTGAGACTCGTAAGGAAAGGGAAGGGAAGGGAAGGGGGGACTGTGGGATTTCCTTTTGGGACTCGTGTGTGTGGACGAAGTTGCCGCGTGATCATCAGTCGCTGCTCCCTCTCTCTCTCTCTCTGGGTTGGGGATGTCCTTTTGTTTTTCTTGCATTCAATGCGCTTCCTCACATGCCCCTACAGGAAAAATTTGCTGTCCTAACCTCCTTGGTTGTGTCTTCTGTCGAGGTGGGGCACCTCCCGCCTAAATTATCTTCCTCCCTCCTCCACTGTGTTGGTCGCCGCTACCTTCTCCTCCTCCGGCATAGTCATCCCTCGCCAGCCCACGGGCCCATATCCAGTCATGTTTGGGCCTTATGGGCTCCGGAAAGTTTTGTCGGGGTCCGTTTAAGGAACTTCGGGTGGGATGATTTGACACTAACACGTGGAGATATATGTGTCTTTTACTCGGCCAAATTATCAAATTTACCTTGAACTTTAGCCCCTTTTTTCGATTTACCCAGAACTTTCAATAATATCATCAGCTAGCCTAACGTTTGTCCGTTATCTCAAATATAACCTCCGTCCACCCGACCCTCGGACGGAAACAAACGTGGCTCCGACGTGTCCCTTAACGCCGTCAATCAACCGAAAAAACTTGGGATCATCAGTGGAGGATGCTGCCGAAACCCAGCGCGATCCTTCCTCCATCGAAATCTCCTAAACCCTACTTCTTCTACGGCCCCGGGAGACCATCCCAGCATCGACCAACGCTTCGGGTGGCGGCCTCCTCTCCTCCCACAAAGTCATTTCCCCAGAATCCCATGACCCGCACCCCACCCATCACACCCCCTTCTCTCTGCATGATTGGGACCCGGATTTCCCTATCAATCTGGGTTTTCCGTTGTCCCGCCAGAATCCCCTCTCCCCGCCTGCTCAACTGATCCGCTCTTTGTCCCCGATCTCTCGATTCATCCTTGACTCTTTCCGCAAGAGCGAGTACAAGTGGGGTGAGTGTGTGATTGCTGACCTCCAGAAGCTCCGGCTTGTGACCCCTAATCACGTCGCGGAACCTAGGGTTTTCTTGTATAATAGGGTGATGGACGGGCTGGTGAGATGCGGCCACGTAGGGATTCCGATTTTCGACGTGGCTCCACGTGGGTCCACATATGCTACAACTCATCGCCATGTCAGCAAATGTCGGAAGAAAACGGTGGATTGACGGCGTCAGGGGACACGTCTGTTTCCGTTCGAGGGTCAGGTAGACGGAGGTCATACTTAAGATAACGTTAAACTAGCTGATGATATTATTGAAAGTTCTAGATAAATCGAAAAAAATGACCAAAATTCAGAATAGATTTAATAATTTGGCCTTCTTCAGTAGCCGATCAGATTTGGGAGTAGAATTAAAATTTGAGCCTATTATTAAAACGACACCAACAGGAAACAAGAAACGCCACTTGGGGGGTACTGTACTTCTACCACTACTGACTGCCAAAAACCCAACTACCACTATTTAAAAAAGTGGAGATATTATTATTATTATTATTATTTATCCCAAAAAAAAAATACAATGGCCATCTCATCTTTCAACCTCCCGCGTCTGGTTATAATCTGGTTGGTCCGAATGCTGCTCGCCTCTCACGTGTCCCTAGAATGTTTAGTTTATGCCAATTAAGACGGGACGAGATTTCGCCCGACTAATTATAGGGGGTGCTGGGGGTTCCGTCCGTCGACGTCGTATCCACGTGACATGTTATCTCCACCCCGAAAACGCATCAAAAATTTTCCCATTTTTTGCAGTGTTTATTTTCATCGAAAGTCAATTAAACATATATATTAGAATAAATCCTTATACGGAGTACACCCGTGAACCACCACCCGAATGTGTTATTATCATGTACATAAAAAAAAATTGAAATAAAAAGATGAACATCGTAATGTATTTATTCTGGTCCACATTTTAATTTTCTCTCCCCCCCAAACAGTGAGAGATCCTTTTTTATATTTTATATTTATAATTTGTTTTTTCCTGGAAATAACCCCAGCTGCTCCCGGCTTCACCCTCTCTCCCTCTCTTTCTCACCCACCATCCCCTCCCCCGTCCATCTCCCTAACCGTAACGAACCACAACCGCCCCCTCCCTCACCCTCTCCCATGGCCGCCACAGCGGCGGCCTCTTCCCCTCTCTGCACGTGGCTCGTCGCCACCGCCGCCGCATGCATGTCCTTCCCCTCCTCCGAACAACGTCCCCATTCGGCTGTCCCCGGACGATTCCCATCCAGCAGGTGCCGCCGCCTCAAGAGGAGGATCCAATCGACTCCCTCGAAATGCAGCGTAGGCAGAGCGTCCCCTGGCTGCGGCGTGTTTTCCGGTGGATCCGGGATTCACGGGCTCGTGAGCTCGTGCCTTGCCTTCCAGCCCTGCCGCGAGTACTGCTGCTCCGATGGGTTCTCTATTGGATTCTTCGGCGCCGACGGATTGGTTCCCTCGCCGTTTGGATCGAGGAGTCGCCTGTTCGATCGGAGGAGGATGAGGAGGCGCCAGCGGCGGCCCATGAATCGACCTTCGCTTTCTTCTGGTGATTTGCTTTTTGTTACGCACGTGCCGGTTGACATTTGATGACGCTGCTGCCTTCTGCTGGTTTTTGAGATTGATTTCGTCGTTTTTCTCGGCCCCCTTTCGGATGATTAAAATAACTGTTATCTGCTTTTTTGTTCTGTTCTTTCTTTGACTTTTTCGTTCTTGGATGCTTGTCGTGAAACTTCAGACTCGATTGGATTTTCCCTGCTAGCAGAGCGTGGATGGATTTTCTGGATGTAGTTGTCTGAAATGCAGTATGGCATGCAAAACGTGTGAGGAAATTAAATATGCTTCAGAGCTGAATATTTGGCTGGTACTTTTCCTGTATGGGTCAATAATCGCATTGTTAACTTTCAGTGGTCCATGGAGACATGCTCTAAGGAAGTTTTCCTTCTTGAAAAATGACATGTCCATCGGTAATAATGCCGGAGTAATAATACTAGTAGTCTCGTTTTTTCTGGATGTTTTCTTACTAGGGAATGAATTTGAATTAAAATCTGTATATATTTATTTGTTTTGCTCTTTATCTATACACCGATTCTCCATCTGAGATTTCTTATTGTTGTAACTGATTTCCATTTGCCCGTAGTACAGCTTTTTACATGGTTATAGCATACTCAGGCCACTGCCATGCCCATATGGTTTAGTATTTGGAATGGGTGATATTTTTAAAGATTGTAATCTTGCTGTCTAGTGCTAACCATTAATTTACCTTTGATTTCATTATGCTATCTTTGTCCAAGTTAATTCTAAAAGTGAAAGTCTGCGATTTCATGTCTTTTGATGATTCAGGGGAAGTCAAGGCAGTGGCCGTGCAACCTGCAGAACGACTTGTAACCAAGAAAAAGCCTCTAACAAAGCAAAGACGAGTTGTTGTCACGGGTATGGGCGTGGTCACACCACTCGGACATGATCCAGATGTTTTCTATAGCAATTTGCTTGAAGGTGCCAGTGGCATCAGCGAGATCGAGACCTTCGACTGTTCCCAGTTTCCAACGGTAATCTAAGTGAAATCATCTCTCCTTATCCAGTATTCTGGACATTGCTTTTTGATGTTGCCATTTTTCCCCTTGTTGCCTCAGAGGATTGCCGGAGAAATTAAATCCTTTTCAACAGATGGATGGGTGGCGCCAAAATTTTCGAGGAGATTGGATAAATTCATGCTTTACATGCTGACTGCAGGGAAGAAGGCCTTAAAAGATGGTGGAATCACTGAAGATATGATGGATAAAATGGATAAAACTAGATGCGGTGTCCTAATCGGCTCGGCAATGGGTGGTATGAAGGTAATTTCTAAAGATGGCATATTGAAAGATATATGTAAAACGTCCTATATATGGAGGTAGAGCCGTAGAAACATTATTAGAAAGCAACCATCTACCTTCTACCAAAGTAGCGACCACCTAGACCCTTCATACCATCAACGAATGCTAACTAGCCATGTGTGGCAGAGTGAACATGAGCTACTACCTAATGCACACTCCGGTTTTTTCCTTAAATAACTTAACCAAACACATAGTGTATGATAGTTATATTAATAAGGAAATTGGGAAATCAGTTAGGCTGAACTATTTTCTTAATGCATGCCCATGTCGTAACTCCCGGCTACCCATGTTTCTAGACAATAGAAAAGAATGCAATTGCGAACCCTAATTCACTTTCTTGCCTGCGATGATTAATGGAATTCTCTTTTCCGATGGACCATCGTCCCGTATTTTGCAGTTAGTTTTATTTTCAGAATAATGAGGGAGAAATACGGGAAGGTACTGTGACCTCTGAATGCATAAGTTTAGCTGTTAGGATAAACTTTCAGATAGCGTGAACTACCACAGCATGTGATAGTCTATTAGTCCTTACATATGTTAATAATTTCTTTTCAGGTCTTCAACGATGCACTTGAGGCATTGAGAATTTCATATAAGAAGATGAATCCTTTCTGTGTACCTTTTGCAACAACAAACATGGGTTCTGCAATGCTGGCCATAGATCTGGTCAGCCTCTATCAGAGATGCTGTCTTGTTTATTTATTTATTTTTTTCATTGTGACCGTTGATGTTTCGTACAACTTAATGTAGGGATGGATGGGCCCAAACTATTCGATATCCACTGCTTGTGCAACCAGTAACTTTTGCATATTGAATGCTGCTAACCATATCATAAGAGGCGAAGCAGTAAGTTCTCAGGATTTTAGGCATTATTATTCTGAATGTACCCAATAATAATTGCTCCTTTATTCCCCAAGATGTTCTCTGATTCAATGGGAAACGAACATAAAACATCGCATTTACATGTTTTTTTTGTGAATCACTTGCAGGAAATGATGCTCTGTGGTGGTTCTGATTCAGCTATAATACCTATCGGTATTCTGTGCTTTTGTTTGTTTGCCGTGGTTTTAAACTCTGTTAATAATCATCAGATAAAATCATGTAATACTCTTTGCAGGCTTGGGAGGTTTTGTTGCGTGTCGTGCACTTTCGCAAAGGAACACTGATCCCACTAGAGCTTCACGACCATGGGACACTGTAATATTATAATTCTTCCTTAATACAAGCTTTTTTCAGGACCCACGCTTTACTTTGTAGGAGATGAATTCGTCCAGGAACAAGCCATTTGTCGCTGTTCCATAGTACTTTCTATTCATTTTCTTATGGCAATCTTTATACAGGATCGTGATGGATTCGTCATGGGAGAAGGAGCTGGTGTTCTACTCTTGGAGGAGCTCGAACATGCCAAGGTGGGTTTAAAGAATCAATTAATGGGGTTCTTTAGTTTCCAATAGTGTCTTACATCTAAGGTGTGCATAATATTTAAGTGACCCTTGTTTTTTGTAGTGATAATTTGATGAAAGATTTTTGGCCAGATATAGTTAACATACTTTGGTTTTATATAGTTTCACACATCAGGGTTAACCAACAAGAAGTTGTCATCATGCTTTGCACATGAAGTGCCTCTTCTAGTGAATATCACATCTATTCTTCTCGTTACAGGAGAGGGGTGCTCAGATCTATGCAGAATTCCTTGGTGGAAGTTTCACATGTGATGCATATCACATAACGGAGCCTCGTCCTGATGGTACAAATTGTATATAATACTTTATCATATATGTGCAATATCAATACTTTATCTGTTACTTGAGCCAACTGGAGTCTGAATAATTTTGCATTACTACTAGCTTTTGAGATTTATTGACGTATCAAGCTTTCTCATTCATTATGGACCCTGGGGAGACTACTAATGCTGGGCAAGACACGCATAATTAATCTTTGATAGGTGTAATTGCTCAAATTGGATTCGTTAATCAGCACAGAAGCTTCTTCTAAGCTATTTTTCTTCTTATGTGATGCGGTCTCTCAATCATCCAGTTTGAAAAATATTATATTTCACGATCCTTTGAGGAGTCTTGTTTTGAAGAATAACTAGTCATTCTTTACAGAGCTGTGACACAGATTATGGCCCGATGCTCAGAAAAGCTCGTCTTCCTCTCTGTCCCCTTATAGCCGTATGCTATGATCTTGATCATCAGCTACAATTGCATCATTTTTGTAATTAAATTGGAAATTTTTGCAATCTTGATTTTGGTTTGTAACATGATAGAACAGTAGGTGGTGTGGATTTTACTTGATGGTTGAAGCCTCATGTGTGAAGAAGTTTAGACATGAGGCTAAAACCTGTGAGGTCTTATGATCAATAAAAGGTTTGAGGCTACACAGCTGCATTCTTCATTCTGAATCCTGAACGCTTTTGTTTTCCTCCATTATAAAGGAGCCGGCATAATCCTATGCATCGAGAAGGCATTAGCCCAGGCCGGGGTGTCTCATGAAGACGTTAACTATGTCAATGCCCACGCTACCTCCACCTTGGCTGGAGACCTCATGGAGTACCATGCGCTAGTTCGCTGCTTTGGCCACAACAGGGAGGTAGATTAAAATATACATCGAAACATTTGTTTTTTGAGATTTTTATTTCATTCTTAGAGTTTTAAGTAATTGATGGATTGGGGGGGAGTTGCAGTTGAAGGTTAATTCTACAAAGTCCATGATTGGTCACTTATTAGGAGCAGCGGGTGCCGTCGAAGCTGTTGCGGCAGTACAGGTAATAGTGTTTTCCCTGTTTGGTTTCTTTTGAGATAACATCTATTTCACTTAGACGATCTGGATTTTTTGCCGCAGCATCAGAAGATTTATTGCTCTTCGTGGTGTGTGTGGTTAACGAAATGGTAATGATGTTGTGTGGTGATTGAATCTTTCTCACTCTTGCCGCAGGCAATAAGAACGGGATGGGTTCATCCAAACATCAATTTGGACTCCCCGGATAAAGGAGTGGTATGCTTCCTTCTCTTCTTTGTCCAGTCAATTTGTCAGTTCGTCCTGTGGTAGAACTTTCTCTTGGCGGTCAGCTGTCGTGGTCTAGTAAACCGTCGTGTTTGCCTCTCATCAGGACACGAGGTTGATGGTTGGCCCAATGAAAGAGAAGCTGGATGTCAAGGTCGCCTTGTCTAATTCATTTGGCTTCGGCGGCCACAACTCCTCGATATTGTTCGCGCCATACAAGTGATTCCGGTCAATTACCGTTAGAGAACACCAATTGTCCTAGGTAAGCGTCCCATAAATCCACTCTTATCCTGTCTCAACCTGTATGCATCGTCAAAACAATCAATACTTGTTTGCATCTGGCGTTTTGCAGAACCATAAGCAGCGAGATGCGCCACCTACGTGTTTCTTTACTATAATTTGCTTTGTCCTCGGATTTAACTAGATGACGATCGGAGCGGCAGGGCAAGAGCCGAACCGAACGGCCGGAAGTGATCGTAATCGTTTCTCTGTTTCTTTTTTCTCGACAGGGGCCCCTAATTTTCTCCCTTTTGTACATTTTTTTTGCTTAAACCCAGTTGCCCCGAGTTTTTGCCTTCAAATCTAAGAACATAGGCGTATTCATCGTTAGGAAAGTAAGCACAACTCCAGGTTTTCTGGGATCAAAAGATCAAACCCTGACCTTGTTCTTGCTCTTATCAAGCTTATTGATCATATACAGTGCATTACTCGTAACCTTGGCCACGTTCCTGATCTTCTTCCTTATCACATCCCCCCTTGCCACCCCGCCCTCGTCGAACCCCTCAAGGCACGTGTCCTCGTCCGTGAGCGCGGCGCTGACCCACGTCTCCGCGTTGCTCATTGCCCACCCGAACGCTTCCCTGCCTACCCCTATATTCCCTAGCTGCTTAAGCTCGTTGAGCGCCCCAGAGAGCTCGTCAACCGTGCTGGATATCATCTCCGTGCAGTCCCGGAGTGCCGCCCTCTCCTTCTTGCTAGTTGGGCGGTGGGAATGGGACTTGGAGGACAGGAGCACGGTAAGGGAGCGAGCGCGGGTGAGGCTTACCTTGAGGGCGGCGCGTGCGACGTCGTAGGGAGTGGATGTCGGGCCGCGGTAGGCCGAGAGGGTATGGAGGCAGACGGCGGGGTACAGAGCGTGGACGCAGGAGGCGCGGACGAGGTTGTTGTCCCCTTGGTGGTCGGAGGAAAGCGTGTCGAACTGGGTCGGCTGGGGAGAGGACGGGGAACAAACTGGGACGAGGATGAGGAAGGAGAGGGAGACTACGAGGCTGTTGTAAGAAGCCATTTTTCCCCCCCTGATTGAAGAGAAGTGAGCGTGAGTGGACTGATATTTATGGCTTTTTGAGGCTTATTATTAATTTTAAAAAAAATCAAGAGGAGAATTTCCTTAATTTGATTGCCCAAAAAAACAACATTATATTATCACTAATTCTGCCTATTCAAAAATTAAAAACGTCGGTAAAAATAACTTTTTTTTTTTAAATTATCCCCTAATTAATTCAACCCACTGGGATTACAATTGGAGGCGATTCACTTTCCCACGGAGGTGATACGTTGAGCCATAATGACATATGACAACAAACCACCCTGATAACAACAACATTTCTTCTCACATGAAATCATCAGGATTGGACGTTTCAAAAAATGGGCATAGGCTTACCCCCCCCCCCCCCCCCCCCCCTTCTCTTTTCTTTTTTTTTCAAAAAATAATAATTAACGCGATGTCGTGTCATCAACAACCTATTTGAACGAGCCATAAATGCACGGATATATCGAGTAAACGATGCAACAAGAATAAATTAATAATGGAGAGAATAGAAAGGACTTGGGGTAATGCGACCCCACCATCACGGCTAAAAATATTATTTGCCCAACAATGTGTGGGTTGGCCTTCTATTTTCTCTCGGTTGACCCCGGGGGGATTGTCCTACTCTATTTTATTACGAACTACTACCAGATTCATACAAGTTCATCGTCGATCCATCACTGTCTGTCCGGTCAGTTTTCTCGTTGAGCCCAGTATTATGCACTTATCTTTGTCGTAACGTTTGCCCCCGGGAGAGATTATTAGTTTCGTGTTCTTTCCACGTCACGTATTTTCGATCCCCTCGAATGTTCGTACGTAGTGATCCTTGTTTCTTTTCTTTTTTATTCGGCCATCACGTGATATCTTACGTTTACTACGTGTTCGTCGTTATTGCTTTCGACAGAGGCGCGATGTGTCGAAGTTTATAGAGTCGTACCTGCTGTGGAACACGCTCCTCGTTAAGTCCGGCCTTCCACTGGACCACGGTGGTTCGAGGAAGACTACGCAACGTTCCAGATGGCCATTTTCCCTGACGGCTTCTTCCAGGAGGCTAACGAGGGGAGGGTCGTTTTCAGGAGGCCCTCCAAGCGATGATTTTATGAGGAAGGGGTCGAGTTGGATGACAGGACGAGGATCTAGGCAGACTTGGTTGCCCTTGCAACGGGATACGATGGCAAGAAGAAGTTAAAGTCGATCCTCCCGGAGCCTGCCCGATTTCCCGGCAGGGGTCCGCTGTGGAGGGGAATACATCCCATGCACTATCGGTTTATGGCATCAACTTTCTGATTTATCATTATTTTGATTTGTTGTATAATTTTGTCGCAAATTTTCATTTTCATATTAATTTTAGTCAATCTTAAATTTCTTCTAGCGAAAGATAAACAAGGCTTTAATATAGTTTGACTCGTGTCTTATAACAGTGGAATTTTAACCTCTCATTTATTCGTCTCATAATTCACTCTACCCGTAACAATGACTTCCCAATAAAACAATCATCCGGCCTTCATCAATTTTATTTTTTATTTTTTACAGCATCAATAAAATTCGACTTCCAACTCACTTGATCTAGCCATCGAAATTTTAAAATAAAATAACATAAGAGATGTTTCAACATTTTTTAATTTTTTTTTCTTTTTTAGTCAATAAATGAATCGTGTATTAAGGTGTATTTGGCTTTCGCACGATGAAATTCATGACCAAAATCAAAATAGAAATAAAAATTGGTAAAAAAATTATCTAACAAACTCAAATAATAATAAAACAAAAAGTTGACTCAAAATTAATATTATAAATCGATATTTTGTCAAGATAAAATACACATTTAACTTTATTAAATTAAAAATTTTTGTTTAAATAGATAAATTACTTTTGACGATAGAAATAAAAAAGAAAATGACAATTGCTTGTTGATTTTAAGAGAGGCAGCGCGGTTCCGACGTCGTTTTCGTGGGGGGTAATTGTGGATGTTGATGTGGGTTAATTTTGGGGAAAAAGTTGGAAAAAGGACGAGGGAGCAGTAAATAATTAGTTCCCCCGAAAGAAAGAGAAAGGGTATACTTGTATTTAGTTACTTTATTTATTTATAAAATTTATCATGTAAAATTTTTATTAAATTTATGTGTATTTTAAATGAAAAATACGGTATTTTGCTAAAAAAAGGCGCACGGACACCAACGTCTCTTTCCCCTCCCTCCTTTTCTTTCCTTTTCCTCTTCCTCCCCCGCCCCCCCCTATTTCTCTGCCCTGCCCTCCCTCCTCACCCCCAACCCTCCTATTTGGTCGTTTTCGCCGGCGGGTGGCTGAGGTTCTGTTTATGCGATTCCACCTGCTTCCCCCGCTTCCGCTGCTGCGTCCGATCTTCGGTCTGTTCCCTTACTGCTGATGATGGCCGTTTCTTCCTTTCTCGTCCCTTTTCGTGTGTCCACGTCGGGATTTGTGTGTATGTCCTACGCGATCGGTTGTTTAATCCCCCTGGGGGGAGTTCCGATGGCGGATCGGATCGTGATGATCCGTGCGTTCTTCCGACCGACCTGAGATTAGTTTTTCCGAGTGGAATCCTGGCCGTTCCTTCATTTTCGTCGTTGTTTGAGATTTCGAGTTGACCGATGCCATTCTCCGCATCGGCAGAGATCTGTTTTCAGTTTTTCATGTAAATTTTGTCCGATCAGAATCGTCCATTTTTCCGTATGGATTTTTCAGGCGTGGAGGATTTATGATTGAGGGAGAGAGGAGGATTATGATGTGCGGTTTTCTCTAATACATTGATTTTGATTCGAATTCCTAATGTGTTAGTAATTTATCGAAATTTAAGTGCGCAAAGGGAGGAATAGATACACCCTGTCGAGAATCAGATGGTTTTCCTGCTTCAGCGTGATGTGATCCGTATTCAAACATATGGCCTCTTCGTATTGGTTTTGTTCGTCTACGGCTACTGTAAATCGTTGAATGTTTTCGACCTGCAATGTCGAACCTTGTTGAATGGTCTAGAGGATCGGCTCTGTTTGCTTTTCTTCTTGATCGCTTTGTTATGATCTTTGTTTCCAGACTTGCTGCCCGAGTTACTTTCGTTTCTGCTGATTCTCATTTGCATTGTCCTTGTTCCAAGCAAAGCGGTGGAGAAGAATGCGGAGGGAGTAAGTCGGCAGAGATTTATGCTTGATCACGCTCGTAGCTCTATTTTCGCTGACCCGAACAAGAATGGAGGAGACCGGCGGCGCCAAGCTCACGGGAATCAAGCAAATTGTCAGGCTAAAGGAACTCCTTCAGAGGTGGCAGTCTGTCACCCTGAACTCGAAGGCCCAATCTGCGGAAACTCCGGAAGTCACCTTCCCCATTACGAACAAGAGAGTAGATTCCGCTAGGGGTTGCGACTCGGACGACGAAAGCTGCAACAGCCCTAAATCCCCACCAGACGTCCCGAAAGGTTTCCTAGCCGTTTACGTCGGGGAGGAGCTGAGGAGGTTCATCATCCCGACAAGTTACCTCAGCCACCACCTCTTCAAGGTGTTGCTGGAGAAGTCGGCTGAGGAATTCGGGTTCGAACAGCACGGTGCGCTGAACATCCCTTGCGAGATCGAGACCTTCAAGTTCCTCCTAAAGTGCATAGAGAATCAACTGAAGGAGAAGTCATCCGATGCCCACGAATACGAGGGTGATAATATTTCTACGGCCCACCCCCGTCGTCTCAAGCTTACATCTTAACTTACTCTTAACACCGTACTGAACCACAAGTTCATGGTGACCTCGCAGAAGAAGACCCGGAAAACGGCATCAAAGAGTAAATCATATTGCCGGTGGCCAGACAGACAGACAGACCGACCGACGGGGCGAACCGAGACGAAGGTATCTCGATCTCTCGTTTTATCCCCACTCCTGTGATTAACGTCTGTCTTGAGGTAGGAAAAAAGCAAAAAGGTCCGTAGATTCTTCTTAGGTTTTTGTTCTGTGTAATATGGGGTAAGAGGGCGGGGGGAGTAACCTTTTTTTTTTTTTTGTTCTTGCAATATCAAAATTTTAGGGGAGACATTAACGTTTGATATCTCCTTTTTTTACAACATAAAAAACGAACGACTGAAATGAAATCAATGCCCAGAGACATCATCGTTCGTACAATCACGTGATGACGGTGTATTATTCATTTCATCCTGTCCTTTTTAATTAGCTTTTTAATCCCGCGAACGTGCAACCTGCTGACTGCAGTACCAATCAACGACACGATAAGAAATTATACGTGCCACGTGAAGGTAAAAAAGGAAAACAAGAAGATACCTGCCGAATATATATATATATATATATATGTAGATTAAAATTCGTGTTTCATGTTTTTGTCTCCACCTCCACACTTAACGACAAATCCAATGTTTGGTGTTATAACGTGGAAAGCGCAACTAAAGTAAAACAAAGCCGACTTTGTCAGGACAGGGCGGTGTCCGCCGCATCAAATTTAAATATAATGAGTGTTTTTTTTTATATGTTAATGGAAAAATGTTTCACGAAAAAATCATAAAAATTAGTTAAATAATGTCTTTATTTAAAAATATATAGAAACTAGGTGATTTTAACCCTATCTACCGAATGCATATAATGTTAATACTAGTAAAATCGTATAAAACATTTTAAAACTTACTAAAAAAAATCTCAAGTTTTACTATCAAACCTGTAACTCGAGCCTTACTTACTGTGATATTCACTGGTAAGTAATCATATGTTTGTGAATTTTATTTTTCCGGAGAGAAAAGAAAAAGGAAGAGAAAGAACTCAGTTAATTCTGTCAATTGGGCCTGGGCCCCACGGACAATGTTTTAGGATGGGGTCCTCAAGTCGCGACAAACCCAAGTTGGCACGTGGGCCTGCTCGTCTGTCTGGTCTTGTTCTGGTAGTAGCAAAGTTTCACATGCTCACGAAAACTCATACGACATTCTAATTAAAATTAATCATCTATTAAGGATTAAAAAGAAGGCCAAATTAATAAATATATCTCAAATTTTATTTATTTTTTTGATTTATCCTGAATTTTAAAAAATATCACCTTATATACCGACGTTATAAGGTTACATCAAAACTATCATCCGTCAATAGTAACCCTTAACGGAATTCTACGTGGGGTTGACGTTGCGAATAACGCCGTTAGTGCCACCGTTTTTCTTAATTAACTAATCCTACTATGCCCTAATTTTAAAATATTCCCAAATTAATATTAAAATATGTCCTAATTTTAATTTTTCCCCAACCAAACCCAAATTCATCGTCCGGTCACCCTTTTCCCACCCCCGTCGACGGCCTTCCTCCGGCCGCTCCTCGTCAGTCAATCCCGTCCGACTTCTCTCCCCGGCTGCCTCCATCTCGTTCGTCTCCCCCCTCCCGCCGGGCGTACGCCTCCCGTTCTCTCTGCTTCTCTGCCAATGACTTCCCCCGACCAGCCCCCGCCGACGACCTCTCCCCTCCGTCCGCCCTCCCCACGTTCGCCTCCCCAGTCAATCTTACCCCCGACACACCCTCAGTAAGCCCCTCAGTCCACCTCCCCATGTACGGCTCATCCCTGACGGCCCCCTCCTCCCGACTGCCCGCCTTTCCTCCTCAACGGCATCCTCCTCGACGGCTGATTTAGGAAAAAACCAGAGAGAAGTAGAGGTAGACTCCGATTGTTTTCCGTTATCACACTAAATTTAGCACTATGTGTAAGTTTTTGTTGTTATCCTAGTAATTTTTGTTGTTTACTGGTTTCGTCGTACTGCTTATTTTACAGAATCGGAAGTGGCAAACCTAATTGACTTCGTTGCACAAGTAAGTTACTTGGCTAGTAAATTAGGTTGGTTTGAGTGTTTTGTTAGTCTCCTAGAGTTGAGTTGTATTTGTTGTTTAATTTTATGAATGAAAGACGGACATGAGAATCTGGTTTTGTATGTCGGCGGTAAGCTTAATTTTACCGGTAAGGTTCCCTACATCGGAGGGAAGACGATTAGACTTGAAAATGTAGATGTGGATAAGATAGGGTTTTTACTATAATGAGTTTAGCAAGACAAAGCTGGATATGAGCCTATTATGATGTGGTTTATAAAACCAAGGATGAGTCTTGCTAAATGATTGGTTGACAGATGCACAAGTGAGTGAATTGGTTAGTTTGTTGTTGGATGCCAAGCAAATTGATATATACATTGACGGTCATGAACGTAATGAAAGTGATCCCAACGGTGATGAAGAGGATATGGAAGAGGAGGATGAATCTGTTCAGCATGATGGTAATAAGGAAGTGTCTGATTTGAATATGTTAAATGCTAAAGTTGTTGAATCCGATTATGCTGGTTCTGAAGCTGAACTTATTGTAGAAGGTGATATTGATAATGATGATGTGGTTTCTCGTAAAGGGAATGTTAAGTTAATTTATAATCCCGAATGTGATCATAGAAGTCTGAAATTTGATATTATATTAAGATTTGGCTCCTTAGAATAGTTTAAAGAGGCTATTCAAGATTATGATATCTTCAATTGAGTGAATTTGTGATGGGTTAGAGTTGATATTGAAGAATGGAAGTTGTTTGTGTGCCTGGATGTCCTTGGCATGTGTATGCTGGCTTTTTACAACGGGATCTTATGGTTTCTGTTAAGTCATGTCATCTGGAGTATAAATATTCTCGTTCTTTAAAAAATAGGCAAGCAACCGTGAAATGGCTCGCCCGTGAGTTCATTAGAATGAACAGGCCGCTTGATTCAATGAAGACAAGGAATGTAGTCGTTGATTTAATGGCGAAGTAGCTTTAACATAGGCACGTCAGGAACTCAATAATCCTCTGTCGTTGGGACTAACATGGAAGTTTTGTCAAATGTGCATTAGTGATTCGGACAGTAGTCGATGGGGTGGCAGTTGGTGAAGTAATATATGATTCAGACAACTCATTCTTTATGCTCAGCATATGAGATGAGGTTGTGACGAGGTTATCTACTTTCAGATCCAACCTTGCACAATATCAAGGATTTAAGACAAAATATCTGTATTTTCCCAGGCTAATAACATGAGTTATTCATCCTCGATTACATGCTCCAACAATTCCGATTTTTTTTAAGAAAGAAAGAAAGAAACTAGTACAACAATTTCACCAGACCATCCAACAATTCTATTTTTTTTTCGACGGAATCATCTCGGGATTCTGGTTTCTCAACATGGTTGCTGGTCCACCTTAACGTTGGTTTCTTAACATTGCCAACGATATGTCCCACCTTAACGTACTTCTCCAGTATAACGTTGGTTTCTCGATGTGGCTGCTCAGACACATCGTTATTCCCCGTAAGGTCTTTCAGGTTGAACGATGTCATGTCCAAGCTGAGAAGCCTATGACACACATACCACAACCTCAAGCAGTCTGATTGCAACTCGTACACGGGGAGGAGGACTGAGGGACTTACTGAGGGTGTGTCGGGAATAAGGTCGACTGGGGAGGCGAACGTGGGGAGAGCGGACGGAGGGGAGAGGTCGTCGGCAGGGGCTGGTCGGTGGAAGTCATTGGCAGAGAAGCAGAGAGAATGGGAGGTGAACGCCCAGGGGGAGGGGGGAGACGAACGAAATGGAGGCAGTCGGGGAAGGAAGTCGGACGGGACGGATTGACGAATAGCGGTCGGCGGAAGGCCGTCGACGGGGGTGGAGACCAGAACTATGAGTTTGGGTTTGGTTTGAGTGAGATGAACATGATGAGTTAGGGTTTGGTTTGGGGAAATTTAAAATTAGGGTAAATTTTGATATTATTTTGGGAAAATTTTAAAATTAGGGCATAGTTTAAGAAAAACAACGGTGTTATTCGCCACGCCAACGTCACGTAAGATTTCGTTATGAGTTATTATTGACGAATGATTGTTTTGATGTAACGTTATAATGTTAGGATATAAGGTGTTATTTTCTAAAATTTATGATAAATCGAAAAAAATGAGCAAAGTTTTTTTTGATATATTTGCTAAATTTTGCCTGAAAAGAATAATAAAGATAAGCAATAATCACGAGCGTCAGATTAATAAAGATGCACGACATATACGCGCATGTATTGTTGCGTAAATACAAAAAAAAATGGACCGGAATCAAACTCCTTTCGGGGAGTAACGGTGCAGGCGACTCCCCCATGCTATTATTGTGTATTATTGTAATTATCATTTATCATAACGTACAATGATTTCTTACTTAGCCTTTACAAGAAAATAATAATAATAATAATAAATTATACACGATGCCAACAACCTTACCATACCATCTCCGTTTCGACACTCGGATCAGCAACAGGTGTAGAAGTCCGCGAGCTCGCAGCACGAGTCGATCGGGCCCGCGCTGTTCTCCAGCATCCACAGTAGGTGCTCGAAGAGGACAACCTCGCAGGAAACGGACATTCCCTTGTGCGCAGCAAGGTGGTCGTTAACGACATACCCCGACCTCGACACGAGCTCGCGGAACAGTGGGTGGTCAGCAACATCGGGGCCGACGAGGTACCTTCTTTGGGATTTGCCCACGTAGACGGGGCGGAGGTTGTCCCGGGAGGAGGAGGAGGGGTCGATGACGGGGTAGTCGTCCTCGTTGGAGGATGATCGGATGCTGTTCCTGCCGAAAGAGTTCCATTTCTTGAGCACAGACTTGAGCTTGGTGAGCCTCTTTCCAGCCATCAATATCTTCTTTTCTTGGCAAAGGTTGTAAGAAGGGGGAGAGGGGAAGGGGGGGGGGGGATGGGCAGTAAGGATGCGGAGCTAATTTATACCAGATGGTGTTTGATGAAGATTGAGATTTTATTTATAACTTAATTTGATACGTGATAGGAAGGGGTGGGTCCATTCTCAGTGGATGGATGGGATGCCCCCCCAATCATGCTATGCCCTTTGGAGCCATGTTAAAAAAATAAAAATTAGCCGAAAAATATTTATTAATTTGATTCTAGAAAAACCAAGTTCGATTTATAAATATGTGAGTATTTTTCCATAATTTTTTAATAAATTCGATATTAGAAACATTATATTTAACGAATTTAATGTTTCTATGTTTTGTGAAACATTTTTCCACGTAACGTTACTCGGGAACAAAATCTAACTTACCTAAACTCAAAAAACTCAAGAGACGAAAGACCTTTTAACCAGATTAGGGTTAGTTCAAGCTGTCGACGGGGGGAAGAAGAGATGCAATGAAAGAAAGAAGATTGGAATGGAAGTGTCCAATCGAATAAAAATTGCTAAAAAAAGGACTGACGACAGAAATTGGGATTGGCCGAAAGAAAAGGGAGGCGAAAGGGGCGTGCATGTGCAAAGGGTCGGGCGGCGTAGGACTCGAGAGACAAATCCCTTCATCATCGTCCCCGTCGTTATCGTTATTTAATAGTAATAATATTAAGTCGGCCTTCTCCTCCTCCTCCAACTCCCAAACTCTCACTCTTAACGCCAACCCACTTCCCAGATTCCAATTTGCTTTCTGTCGCTACTTCCTTCGTATTAGTGGTTTCTTTAATAATAGTAACATTGGGCATGACACGTGTCAGAGACCCACTTGGCCCATCTCAGACCTCGGAGGATCATGATTATAATCTCAACACACTTGTTCATACTTACTTGGGTGTAAGCCTCGTGTTTGGAAGGAACTGAAGAGATTCAGGTCCCCTTGGATTCTGAAAAAGGAGGGGCATTTGTATTGTATTGTATTGTATTATTAATGGTGTCCTGGATCAATTAACTTCAAAAAGGAAGGGAGGGGGAGGGGGGATGATTCATCGCCGAATTCATTGAACTGTGGTTGTTGTTTCGTGATCATGAGTCAAATTGAAAAACATATAAAGGAGAAAGAAGAAGGAAATGGAGAAAAAGTGTACAGATCTAAGACAAAAGGCAAGTCAAGGAAAGAAGATGATTGGGACCCCCATGTGCAATGCAATGGAATGCATCATCAGACCAAATCTTATCCATCAGAAGATTTAGTTTGGATTTCCCTCCCCCATCATCATCATCATGTGCATTGGTCCTGATGAAAAGGAAAAATAAAACATTTCCCATGTTTGTCACAATGAAAACAATATTACTTGCTATTTAACACACACTCTTCTTCTCCTCCTCCCTCCTCATTTCCAATTCGGGACATCATCAGGCTTCTCTGCAAACGAAAAGGGCTTTTTAAGGTTCCTGCCCTAACCCACCATCCTTGTCCAATTTAAAAAGGTCAAAAGAGAAAACCCAAAAGGCCCAAGATCAGACCCATTCGAGAGACGACCGATTAAGTAGGGTCCACCAAAATTATGAACTTTTCATGGTGCTGCTTAAACATGATATCTCCGAATTAATCCTCTGAGGGCCAAGGAAAGGAAAGAGGGCAAGACATCAAATCCATTTCATTGATCAGAAAGGAAAAACACGGCCCCCGCCTCCCACCCAAGATACAAATTTGTAGGAAGACAAAAAAAAGAGACCCGAAATGATGACAACTACCACCCCAAACAAACTAACAATCACCCGCAATTTATTGTTCCCTCTGGAAAAATATAACATCATCGGGGCACGACCCCTTTGCTTCTTCTCCGGGTCGGGGGGGACGATGGCGTTGGATCAGTCGTCCTTCGCCGGAGGAACGGACAGCGCCTGCAGAGTCACATTGTACGTCAGCAATGCCAGTCGCCTCATGCAGTCTTGCCCTGCTTTTATGATGAAGTAGCCTTAAAAGAGGACTCACTATTACTTACCAAAGGGCGGTACTTGAGAGCAAAGAACATCTCCAGGTAGCGTCGGCTCTCCAGGCGGTCGAGGTTCGACACGTGCTTCCAGAATCCGTACACGGCTGTCAGGTTCAGCAGCCTCTCCGAGTATATCTGCCATGTATACCTGGACCATATATAAAACAGTAGTGTTAATCGTTGTGATTAATAATCAGGAAACGAGGAGTGGCCTGGATGGGCTGGGCTTACTTCTCCTCGATTCTCTTCATGGCGCCCTGCGAGATCTTCTCCCAGTGAGCTGGGTCAGCCTTGGACTTCTCGAAGAAGTCCACAAGGAGCTCCGCCGCCTTCTCGCCGTGGTAGGGGTCGATGTGGTAGCCCGATTTGCCGTGCACTATGATCTCAGCTGGGCCGCCATTGAGGGTTGCGAATGTTGGTAGCCCGCAGGTCATGGCCTCGACCACGGTGAGCCCAAAGGCCTCGTACACGGCGGGCTGAACGAACACCCCCCTAGTGTCGCAGATGTAACGGTAGAGCTCCCCGTTACGGATGCGGTTCATCTGGGAGGAAATCCACCTGAACTGACCATTCAGCTTGTAGGTCTCGATTAGGTCATGCATCTTCTTCATCTCGGACTGCTCCTCGAGGTCCTTCGACTCCTTCCTCCTGTCGCCACCAACCACGACCAGGTTGGCGAGCTCGCGCAGCCTCTCGTTCTTGCCGTACCACTCGACGAGCCCGGTCAAGTTCTTGACACGGTCGAGCCTCGCCATCGTGAAGATGATGGGCTTGTTACGATCCTTCAGCACACACCTGCCAACAAAGCAAAGCATCCATTCATTCATTTGTGAAATACTGATGCAACTCCGTAAACCCCGTGACTTGGTCGAATATGTGCCCCCACTCACAGGTGCTCCTTGTTCTCGACATCGCTAAACAGGAGCTCTTCGATCTCAGGGTGGAAGGACTTGAGCCGCCTCTTCTCATCAGTATATGGGAAGTAGATGCTCATGTCGGCACCTGGGGAAACAATATTGAATTTCGGGTCAAACACGTCGATCCCGTGGACCACCCTGTACAGGCCCGGCATGGTGAAGGCAGTGTGGCTTTCATACTGTCCCACGCTATCCTTGCTGCGAAAAATGGAACGGCAGATCAGAAAGAGAGGATAACGATTGGGAAATTCTCAACATCAAACGAGTCAACCCAGATCTTAACTTACCTCCCGGCAATCTCCTGGAAGGTGCTCGTGATAATGAAATCGGTGTGGTTCATGGCGATCAGGTCGGCGGTGAATTGGCAGGAGAAGTGGTACTTCTCCTCGAACTTCTTCCAGTAAATGTCAGAGTCGGGATACTTGGTCTTCTCGAGGGCGTGGGCGATCGTGCACTATTTGAAAACAGAGGTCAGAACAATGTCAATTGAAAACAAGATCGCAAATAAGAATTCGAGTCCAACCTGTGTGACCCCTAATTTATGAGCCAGTAAAGAAGCGACGAGGTTCCCGTCGCTGTAGTTCCCGATAATCAGATCGGGCTTGCCTTGGAGCTCTCCAGCCATTTCACTAGCCACATCCTAACAGTAACGATCCCGGTTCAGTCGAATCGTAATATACCGACAAAAGGAAGCAGCTGCATTATTCATAGACTTACCTCCGTGTATCGCTCCAGGTAGGGCCAGACTTCAAACCTGGAGATCCACTTCCTTACAATGCCCTTCTCATCCCTGAAGGGCACGCGAAGGATCTGCGAGTGCTCAGTCCCAAATACCTTCTCGAGGCGCTGGCCACAGGTAGTACCAACAGCATCGGGGAGGAGTCGGGTGATCTGCCAGGAACCAGAACATAAGTCAGTAACCAGAAAAGCAGCAACAGAATCTGTATGCTTTAAAGTCAGAGCAGAAGGGTTTACGATGAGGATCTTGGGCGTGATGTCAAGTCCCTGCTGCCTGATCCGGTGGAGCATCTCGTTCTCCAACGCCCGAACTTGATCCAGGATGTAAACAACCTGGCCACCGGTGTCCGGGTATCCCAGGACATCGTCCTGAGCGAAATACCCATGAGGCGACATAATCACAACATTGAAGACCATCGGGATCCTGCCGAGGAACTTCTCCAGAGTGCAGGGTTCTGGGGCCTCGAGGAGGTCCAGGAGGAGCTGGATCATTTCGAGCACGCGCTCGGCGGTGTCGCCCCACCCACGTTCCAAGCCGATCTCCTGGAACTTGTGCTCGAACTGTGAGAACGGCGTCTCCGGCTTGAGAGTGGTCAGGTAGTCCTCGGCCTTCCTCAGGACGTGCTGGAGGGTGTAAACGTTTTGGATTCTCGCATTCACCATCATGTTCTGCAGCAAACTCACGGATCAAATCGAAGGATTTCAAAGTCGGTCATGGTGCAATTTTACCTCAAAGTCGACATTGTTTACCTTGCCCTTGTAGCAGTGGACCTGGAGGAACTCGAGGAGAGGGTGCAGGCTCTCCTTGTCATGGAAGAGCTTCGCAGAGAGGTGGCGGTTGAGGAACTCGACGCCATTTCCAATGGACTTCGAGAGGGTGGGTCGGGGAAATGAGGCCGTGAAAGGCTCGAAGTCAAGCTCAAGGACAAAGTTACCGTTGGTACTGCAATGTCAGTAATCACAGCATACTTTAGCATCATGAGTTGCAGAAACAAGACAATCAGACATACATCGCACAGATCAGACTAAATTACCTGCCATCGACGAGCTCTTCCTTGAAGTGCAGATACTCGTTGACCTGAAACTGCTCGAGGACGAGGGCATGGACATTCACACGGATGTACTCCCAGACGCCGGGCCTCGGCCGAACAGCAAGAGCGACCCATGGGGGCGAAACTATGGCTTCCTACAGTCACACAAGGATCACACAATCAGTTCATGAAAGAAGGAAACACAGCTGACAAGCGAAACAACTCCGGCCTTTTCCAAATTAACAGGGACCAACCTGAGTGGCCTTGAAGACTTCGCCGAAGGCTCCACCGAGGAGCTTCTTCTGGATGGCCTCAGGGATCGCCTCTAACTCAGCGAAAAGCTGGTGCCTTTGGAGGATCCCCTTCCCCTTGGCCTCGACCCTAGTCAATGGGCAACACAGCCACCATCAGAAACCAACGATCGCAACAAAACAAACACCGGAACACCACAAGACTCCCGGCGGTAACTCACTTGGAAAGAAAAGCGACGATCTCGTTGCGGTGGGAAGACAGGGTCTCGTCGAGTCGCTCCCGGAGGCTGTGCACGCGGGTCAAAAGACGCTCCGCCATGGATGATCAACCGACGATCAAATCTTACTTCACAACTTCACTTTCGGACTACAAGCAAACAAAAAAAACAAGTTTTTAGCAAGCGAGGGAGAAGGATTACAAAACCCCAACTCACGATCAGACAAAAAGTTGCCTGTAAGAAAATTTCGGACAGCAAAAACCACCACAAGTCAAATCCGAGAAAAAAACTCCCCCTTCCTACGAAGATGACGACTTTTCTTCCTAAATTCCACCAATAACAGAGTATCTAATCCGCCATTCCTATTACAACCCCGGCACGCATTGCGGCGATGAGTAGGACGAAATCACGTGTCCCGCAGCCAAGGTTTTCAAGAAACGAAAATCTGCCGGGAAACCGAGAAAAGGATGAAACTTTTGAGTCGATTTAGCGGCAGGGGTTATTGAGGGGGGTTTTAGTCGATTTAGCAAGTTATATTCGGCAGAGATCCTCGAGCAGAGTCGAGAAAAACCCTCCGGAGGATCACGAACGAGGCATGATCCTTGTGTAGAACCCGCTCCGGACAAACAACCTCGGAACTTGCCGGAAAACATGGGAAACCCCACGAAAACAGTGCACAGGAAGAGAGGAGAAGCGAAAAGGGGAAAATACCCAGAAAGAAGGGAAACGAAATGAACGTAACAGAGGGATGAGGAATGGGAATGAACGGGTTTCGGTGCCGATCAAGGTGAGGTTTTGGGTGGGATTTATAGCCCGGGGGGGAGAACAACGACGACAAAAGGAAAGGGAAGGAAAGGCAGTACATTAATTAAAGGTAATAAAATTATGTAGAAGTAAGTAAGTAATATAAACAAGAGAGTTGAGGAAGAAATATTTGGTTTTGGATAATGGAAATGTTTTATTTTTATTTTTTTAATATTTGGGGTGTGACCCACTCGTGACATGGCATTGGCAAACCTACCAATTGGAATTTGGAAGGGTTTTGGTGGGGTGGGGGGGGTGGGGGCAGATTAGGTAAAATCTCTGATCATGCATGCTTAAAGGATAAGAACAAGAGGTGAGTTTTTTTTTATTAAAGATGTGTTCCTGTAGTTTATGGGTTATTATTTGGAGGCAGAACTATTGGGTACTACTTGCTGCTACTTTTTACCCTTTTCTTTTTTCTGACAATGTGATTGAAGGTGGGGTGGGGTGCTTTCATCATCTTATTTAATGTCTATTTTCCTTTCACTTTCCGTGGTTTCCCCCAGCAGGCAGCAAACGTTGTTTCAATTTTGACCATTTGGTAGAAATTCTTGTAATTTTATTTATTTATTTATTTACGTAGGTGATAGTCGTCAGTCGGGGGGGGGGGAGAGAAGGAGCAAGAAGAAGAGAGAAAGCATCCAATGTGGAATATGCCCAATTTCCCAACATGTTGTCTCCATTGCTGATTATAATAATAATAATAATAATAAAAAACCCGCGGCTTCCCTTTGCTGCCCTCCTCTCTCTCTCTCTCTCTCTCTCTTTCGAATATTTAATTACCAAAACTGATACGACCTACTTACTTGTAATGAATCTTACAAAACTCCCTGCCCTTCATTTCATTCCGTGTGTGTGTGCGTGTTTTCTGACCTGCACTTTCGGCAACTAAGCAGAGGAGAAACAGTGGGTTGGATGGTTTTTATGATGACAAGTCAACAGGGGAGGGGGAGGAGACAACAAATGTACAGATTATTCGACCTTCTTTTTTATTAAAGCAAAGGAATCTCTAGCCTTAGCTTAATTTAATAAATGCCATTGACAGGCCCCCGCCCAAGGTATGTATGTATATATAATCCCACCCCAACCGCCGGTTTCTTCTTCTTCTTCTTTTTTCTGCATTTAGCGTACAAAAGACTCCAGAGTTTGGTCCTAAAATAATAACCCCTTATTTTGTTTTTCACTTTTTCCCTTTTCTTTGTTTGCATTTGGGGGGGTGAAGAAAGAGGATGAGATCCACCAAAATTGGTCGGAAAAGGACGGGTCGGGCATGGCACCAACCGGATGACCTTATTTTAACCAAACGATTGGGCCAATCACAGACAAAGCAAGCCTGGTCTGAATACGAGACTGGGCTGTGGGCCCCCCCCCCCAACAACCCACCCCCTCCCCCGGTCATCCGACGTGGCACAGCCACCGACGGAATCCCCAACCCCAACAAATTGCGTCGTTTTCTCAGTAGGAAAATCAAGAATTAGCCTCACATCCGCGGCACCTTTCCAGTAGCTAAACCGACCGACACGAATGATTTAGGGTTTTCGGCCACGAGAGACGACAGACACTAACAGAGAGGGATGGGCGTGATTCGTTCCGCGGGTTTTACCGATTTTTTCAACGAAGAGTAGTATATGGCATGGTTTTTTCCATGTGTGTGCAGCACAAGAGATCACGAGAAAGGTAGGTTGGCGTAATTTGCGGTCGGGACTCGAGTGACTAAAAACGTGTGTGTGTGTTGTGTGAGTGAGAGAGAGAGAGAGAGAGGTGTACGATTAACTTTTCCATTAATTACGAGCTTTAACGTTAAATTATAAAATGAGTCCCATTAACTACTCAGTCGTCCGACAAGCGGTCATCATCTGTTTTCAGGTCGATGGGTGGGTGGGGGGGGGGGGGGGGGAGCATGCATATGATATCATCTATTATTACATTACTACTTGCTATATATATATATATATATATAAGTAACCATTTCGAAGCGTGCTCTCATACGAACATAGTCGTTGTCGTCATGTCCCTTCTTCTAGCTCTCGAAGGGACGGCACTCACGAGAAAGTTAGTCTGTAGTCGCTTTATTATAAGCTTATGGGTACCCCTACCCGATGACTAAAGCTTATAACCTTCGATTTTTAAGACACGACCGACCGGTCGCTTGCCAAAAGCCTTTTTCCCCACCTTTAGCCATATCTTGACGTGTACGAGTCTTTTTTTTTTAAATGATTCTCTTAGTATACGTTAAAAATGAGGTAATTGTCATTCGCTATTTTATTTCCAATGTTGTCTCTTATCTTGGGAATCAACACATATTTGTCTGATTTTTGGTTTAGAGAATATTCATGCCGTTGGAATATATATAAGACGAAAAAAAAAAGGTTTTTGACAAGCGTGTGAAATTGGATTTTCTTTATTTCCATTTTTATTTGTCATCCTCCTATCTTTCCGTCGGTTATATTCCCTTCAAGATGAACGTGTCCACGTAACGTTGTTGTTCTTGTTCTTTCTTTTGCACGAATGCATTCGTTTCCTATTTTTACGTGTCACGAGCACGTGGACTTATATTGGATACGATACTCCTAATTAGATCAGAGTGATGAAAATGTATTTTGTTTTTCTTTTTCCCGTGTCCAAGAGATGAAAACTTCCGTGACGACAAGAAAATAAAATTGTCGGTCCAAGTTCCCCGCTGGCGGCTTACGTGTTCCAATTATTTTGTTATCGGGAATCAAAATCCTACAAACACCACAAAGAAAAGCGAAGGATAAATTCTCTTTTGTTCAGAAAGAAAATTCTCGAATATACAGATTTCCCAAACTGGTCAAACAAAGGACTTATTGGGCTGGCCCAAGAATGACTTTTTGGGCTTATTATTAAGTGGCCCAAGCAACCGAATGAAATTGAAATCATGTCAAATTTCGGCGACGTCGTTTTGCGTTCCTCCGAGGTAGCTTTCCTGTGCAAGAGCGCGCAGGGTAGACCCAACCCCCCCTCCCCGGGGCCCCACACTCCAGTGAGCGAGATTTATCCTACGGCTCAGATTCCCACGCGGTGACCGGACGCTCCCCCTCCTTCCCTTCTCTCCGTGCGCCCGCACTTGTTATCACATGAGGCGGTCAAACGGCACCTCCTCCTCCTTTTTAAATATGGAAACAAAAATAGCCGTTACGACCTTCTTGAACTGATTCCTCCCCCCCGCTCCTTCGTCTATTGCTGGGATTTCCGACTTCGAATCCTTTCGTTTTGTTCTTGATCCTGATCGCCAGGTAACATCCGATCCTTTTTCTCGATTTTGTTGTTGAAATTTTACGGAAATGTTTCTGTGATTCCTCTTCTGGTGTTTCGCTGAAAGCGAGTTCAAGATTCTTTCTCTGGAGATTAATGCGGGAATCTAGTGAGTTTTGGTGTCCTCGAGGCGTACGTAATGTTAGTTGTTCTTGATTCTTTCCGATTTCGGATCACGAGTTTTTAGGAAGGGGCATTCGTTGATTTTAGGAAGTCATGTGTCGTGTGGTTGTCTTTAGGAAGGCATGTCTTTGGTGAGATTATTATGGTAAGATTAACAAGGGTTTTTTCGGCAATCATTTGGATTTATGTAAGGGAAAATGTGTTTTGGTTGATTGTTGTCATGCCTGTTTTCCTTTTCTGGATCCTTTTTAGGCTGACGATGGCAATTTGTCCTTGTTTATTTTACATTTTTAGGACAAGCGAGTGAAGATGGTGGTTGACGGTGCCGTTACACCGTCGTGTAAGATTCAAAGGACCCCTTCATCCACGCCAGGGGGTCCGAAGGTCTGCGAGGAAAAGATTCTGGTTACTATTAGAATGAGGCCTTTAAGCCGGAGAGAGCAAGCAATGTATGATCTGATTGCCTGGGAATGTGCGAATGACAATACAATTATCTACAACAACCCGAATAATGACAGGAGTGGTGCTTTATATGTATATGGTATTATCACAGTTCCACCCCGCATTGTCTTTGCTACTTACCACGTTAAGCTGATTAGTTGTAGCTTTTTAGGAACTGGCGCATGGTCAAATTTTTCTGTTAGTGATCGGCTATTTCTGACTTTATGGGTCTTTTTGGTTGATGGTGTAGACAGAGTTTTTGACCAAAGTTGCTCAACCCAGAGAGTTTATGAGGAAGGAGCCAAGGATGTCGCTCTATCAGCTCTCAAAGGGATCAACTGTAAGGAACCCTATCTCACACCACAGTTCGTTTATCTAAACCAATTGTAACCGAATTTTTTGTTTAGCTACCATATTTGCCTATGGTCAAACTAGTAGCGGGAAAACATATACAATGAGAGGAATCACTCAGAATGCCATTAATGACATCTACGAACACATCAAAGAGGTAAACTTTTGGGGTCATCAGATTATCATTCCCTGTCACAGCTTCCATATCTGACACAATCCCATATTATCAAATTGTTTTATCAGAATTCTGAGAGAGAGTTTGTTATAAAGTTTTCTGCACTGGAGATATATAATGAGACGGTTGTTGACCTCTTGATTCAAGAGTCTGGCTCGCTGAGGCTATTAGATGATCCCGAGGTACCTTGAGAATTTTCTCCTGTTTATGCGTTTAGAAATGGCTGTTGAATTTGTAAGTTTGTGGAGCTCAGCCATCTGATTGCTCCCATTACAGAAAGGAACTATTGTGGAAAAATTATCCGAAGTACTCATCCAAGACAGCCTACACTTGCAACAGTTAATAAGAGTATGTGAAGGTAACGGAAGGTTTTGGGTTGGCAACACCACACTCATTCAAAGACCCATGGAGATGTTTTAAGAGAGCTATTTGAATTCATTGTCCAAGTGCTCCATAATTTGTTGTGCTGGCTTGCCATACACGTTGAGTATCTTGATCTTCAGCTTCATGAAAGAGATTTTCAGTGAATGAGGGAGCATATCCATTACTTTGAAATCCATATTTGACATAACCAACTGATGATATGTTAACCTATGCAGCGCAAAGGCAAGTCGGGGAAACTTCTCTGAATGATAAAAGCTCCAGATCGCATCAGATCATTAGGCTGGTATGCTAATCAGAGGTTTATGAGAGCATTTTTTTACTTGTCATCTTTTTTATATCTGTTTTTCTTTGTTAGGGAAAGAACTTGTTCCTGTCTCCTTATACTTTGCACTTTCACTGATATTGCATTGTCCCTGCCTTCACAGTTCCTTTATTGTGTACCCTGTTGTCTCCTTATACAATTTGTCTATTGCTACAGACAGTTGAAAGCAGTTTCAAAGAAAATTCCGAGTGCGTGAAATCACTTTTCGCCAGTTTGGTACGTCCAAACCCTTGTAGTGCTATTTTCTTGTCACAGCCGTTTTGATTTCTGATTGATAATAGTGGAGTTCCAGAACCTGGTGGACCTTGCAGGAAGTGAACGTGCTCAGACAAATGCCGGTGGTGTGAGATTGAAGGAAGGGAGTCATATTAATCGTAGTTTGTTGACACTCACCAACGTCATTAGAAAACTGAGGTTACAAATCCAGTGGCAATCTTGTAGCTTACATATTATAGTCTTCTACTGATTACAATACTATGTCAACTTGTTGCTGATAGAAGAACCATAAAGCAATATGTCTTCTGTTTGTCGTCCTTTGCACTTGAAATTTATTGGCCTGTTCAAGATCCTCCTTCGATCTTTGCCTGGTTAATATTATCCATCCTTCCGTCCGCAGTTTGGGGAAGAGGAGTGGGCACATACCCTACAGAGATTCTAAGCTAACACGTATACTTCAGCATTCACTCGGAGGAAATGCTCGAACTGCTATAATTTGCACGATGAGTCCAGCTCTTAGCCATGTCGAGCAGTCGAAGAACACACTCTCTTTCGCTAATAGTGCGAAAGAAGTCACCAACACGGCTCAAGTCAACATGGTAATTTAGGACACATTACTTCTCTCTCGAACCCTTCTGACTAAGAATTGAGGAAGCTGTCAAGCTTATTTGATGTCAGCTAAACTTCCATTCAGGAAGTTGCTCGACCATTGCATTCTTTGCTGAAAAACGTTCTTTTTTTTCACAGTTTGTTGCTGAGAGGAAATTAATGAAGCATCTCCAGAAGGAAGTTGCAAGGCTTGAGGCAGAGCTGAGGAGTCCGGACCTGTCTTCAAGTTCATGTTTGAAGACACTGTTGAGGGAGAAAGACCTGAAAATTGTGGAGGTACCTCTTCTAGTACAATGCCATTTCCGTAAACTTTAGATCCGGGGGGAAGTAAGAAACTGTTTCCATTCTGTTTCGGGAAATGCATTAACTTAGAACCTATCGCATCCAGATGGAAAGGAAGATGACCGAGCTGAAGCGCCAGAGAGACATTGCTCAATTGCAACTGGAAGAAGAGAGAAAGCAGAACAAAGAACGCAAGGTACTGTCAACGATATCTTTTGATTAGTGTGGTAATGTTATGGATTCATTAGGTTCTTTTGTGCATCTCAGGGGATAAATCAAAGTGGCCCTTCGACTCAGGTAGTAAGGTGTCTGTCTTACTCAGCTGAGACAGAAACAGGTTCCAGTAGATCAACTCCTTGCACTCGACCAAGGAAAACTTCCGCCAAGCATAATGTGTTAAGGCAGTCGATGACTTCAACTGACCCATCCATGCTAGTTCAAGAGATTCGGAAAATTGAAGAGCGGCAGAAGCAACTTGGTGAGGAAGCTAACCGAGCGCTTGAGATCCTCCACAAGGAGATTGCATCCCATAAATTGGGCAGTCAAGAGGCAGCCGAGAATATTGCAAAGCTGCTTTCTGAAATAAAGGAGTTGCAGGCAGTCACTTCGATTCAGGAGGACATTGCAGTAGTTCATAAGGGTGACTTGCAGAAAGAATTAAGTCGGTTGAATGCTCAGGAAAACGGGATCTCGTCTCTGGAGGAAAAGCTTGAGCATGTTCAAGAGTCAATCGACAAGCTCATTCTGTCCTTCCAGACAAACGTCGGGTCTCCATCAGGCAAGACTAGTCCGAACTCAAAGAAGAAGAAAACTCTTCTGTTCAATGCAAGTAATGGAACCAATATGCAGAGCATCATAAGATCGCCATGTTCAGCACTCTCTTCATCTCGCAAGGCCAGGGAAGATGAAATCGAGAATATAGCGCCCAATAATAGCAATGCTTACATATCAGGTGAAGGGAAATTTGGACAAAGCTCTGGACAGATCTCGTCGAGAGAGGGAACTCCAACCCCACGGAAGTCATCTTCAGTAAATGTAAAGAAGATACAGAGGATGTTCAAGAATGCTGCCGAAGAGAATATTCGGAGCATTAAAGCTTACGTCACTGAATTGAAAGAACGGGTCGCAAAACTGCAGTACCAGAAGCAGCTCCTAGTTTGCCAGGTGAATTGCCTTCGAAATTATTAAGATAGTAAAAAAACCGCACCAGTGGTCTGACATTTGGTAATACTTCTCGCTAGGTGTTGGAGCTGGAGAGAAATGATTTATCCACCGTTGGCTCCGACATCATCGAGCAATCTCCTCAACCGTGGCCGTTGGTGTTTGAAGATCAGAGGAAGCAGATTGTGATGTTGTGGCACTTATGTCACGTATCGCTTGTGCATCGCACGCAATTTTTCTTGCTGTTCCAAGGAGACCCTTCTGATCTGATCTACATGGAAGTCGAGCTGAGACGGTTGACATGGCTGGAACAGCACTTGGCCGAACTGGGCAATGCGAGTCCTGCTTTATTGGGAGATGAACCGGCCGGGTCCGTTTCTTCAAGGTATAAACTGTGGTAAAAGATGTTAGTTTAAGGGAGAAGCCCTGTCCGCTGTATCAGTGCTTGTTCAGGCGGTTTCTTTTTAGTTCAAGATACTTATGATTTCCTGTTGATGCGCAGCATAAGGGCACTTAAACAAGAGAGGGAGTACTTGGCAAAGAGGGTGAGCACGAAGCTGACGACCGAAGAAAGGGAGCTGCTCTACATAAAATGGGACATCCCACCGGGTGGGAAACAGAGGAGGCTTCAACTCGTGAACAGGCTCTGGACTGACCCTTACAACATGCAGCATGTTCAGGAGAGCGCCGACATCGTGGCTAAACTCGTGGGGTTCTGCGAGTCGGGAGAGGGAGTCAGCAAGGAGATGTTCCAGCTCAGTTTCGTGTCCCCGAATGACAAGAAGACGTGGATGGGCTGGAATCTGATATCGAACATCCTTCACCTTTGACAAAAGCAATAAGACTTGTTTTTAAAACTCGACGACAGTGCAAGGATTGTGCGACATGAATGTAAACACGGCTGGATCCAATCTGACAAAAATAGAATGACTGATCCAGACTCCTAATTATGTGCAACTTCCGGCAATTGGAAGAACAAACTCCAAAACCGGTCGCGGTGCACGAGCTGTGACAATTGCATATCACACAATCTCTCCAGCCATAAAGCACATGGACCCCTAGGTGGAACTCCAGGACAGATGCCTTGCGTGTGAATATTGTCCAACGAACCGAAGAAGTTCCATACGTCTGAACATCTTGCGCAAAGTGTGCTTGGTGGAACTTTTCCATGGTCAAGTCGGAGGGCTTGATATACCGGAGCCTGCTTCTGACTTGGCTTGGTACCACCTGACGGAGGCCCTGAAACTCAAAAAATAATCGAATTCTTAGATAACAGCACCAATTCATTCATAAGATGTGGTAAGACTGCAGGTACTTTTACTTTCTTGCTTTCTCTCTTCTTCCGGTTGTGGCTGAATTATCATGTTTATGAATTTCTACTTAAAGTTTGAAATTATTACACGAATACAAATATATATCAAAGCACGATTAAAAAAAAATATTATAATTATAATAAGGCCAAATTATCAATTCCACCACGAACTTTGGCCTGTTTTTTTTTATTTACCCATAACTTTTAATAATATCATCAGCTAGTCTCGCGTTTTTTTGTTATCTCAGATATGACCTCCGTCCACCCGACTCTCGGACGGAAACTGACGTGGCTCCGACGTGTCCCTTGACGCCCATAAATCACCGTTTTCTTCCGACATTTGCTGACGTGGCATACCCTAATTTCGATTTCCCCATTTGCTAATGTGTAATTGTTGTAAGTGGGGGGAGGAGGCTGAGGCTGCGGCGGGGGAAGGATTGAAGAGGGAACTGCGAACGGGAGAGAGGGTGTAGGGAGGGAGTTGCGAATGGGAGGCGGGAGGAGGGTTGGTGGAATCATGATTTCGATTAGGGTTTGAGTGTAGTTTGATTTGGGGTCGAAATTGAGGATTTAGGGATTCGAAATTGGGGAAATCGAAATTGTGAAAATCGAAATTAGGGTATGCCACGTCAACAAATGTCGAAAAAAAACAGTGGTTTAACGGCGTCAAGGGACACGTCGGAGCCACGTCAGTTTCCGTCCGAGAGTCGGGTGGACGGAGGTCATATTTGAGATAATGGAGAAACGTGAGGGTAGCCGATGATATTATTGAAAGTTATGGATAAATAGAAAAAATGAGCGAGGATAGAATTAGTAATTTGACATTCTAATAAAATCAGGAATCTGTAAGGAGAAACGACAAATGGAGAGTAGAAGATTCGAAACGACCTCGTTTCCAACAATCCAACCAGTCAGGACAGCCTCCGACGTGACACGTGGAATGCTTGTCCGGGGCTGTCTTCTTCCTCCTCCCAATCCCAATATCATTCCTTAAAGATCGCATTGATTCAGAGGATTATCCCCCAACCTTCATTTCTACCCTTAATCAAGTCTCAACATTTTTCTGATGGTGGATAGGAGGTAAAAAGGAAAGCTTTTATCTCTTTTTTTTTTTGTAGGGGGGGGGGGGGAACAGGAAGAAATTATGGGGGTGGATTACTACGAGGTGCTGAAGGTCGATAGGAATGCGACCGACGACGACCTCAAGAGGGCGTACAGGAAACTTGCCATGAAATGGCACCCCGACAAGAACCCCAATGACAAGAAGGAGGCCGAGGCCATGTTCAAGCAGATCTCCGAGGCCTACGAGGTCCGTTCGATTTGTTGATGTCATCTGTTTGCGTCTGGTCCGGTTCTAGTAGTCACATTCGACGACGTCGTGTTGCGTAGGACTTACGGTTGCCGGATACGTCGACGTGATATAATGAATACTGGGTTGTAATTCGAATGATCCGATGATAGTTTGGTGCGGTTGATCTGCAATGCAGGTCCTTAATGACCCTCAGAAGAGGGCGATTTACGACCAATATGGCGAGGAAGGCCTCAAGGACATTCCGCCCCCTGGGAGCAATTCCGGGTCCAGTGGATTCAATCCCAGGAATGCAGAGGATATATTCGCGGAGTTCTTTGGGAGCAGCCCCTTTGGGTTCGGGTCATCAGGACCGGGACGGTCCATGAGATTTCAGTCGGACGGAAGCGGGATTTTTGGGGGGTTCGGGAGTAGCGACAATATATTCAGGACGTACAGCGAGGGGACCAGTGCAATGCCGAGGAAGCCTCCCCCGATAGAGAACAAGTTGCCGTGTACTCTCGAGGAGCTATATTCTGGTTCGACCCGCAAGATGAAGATCTCTCGAACCGTGTTGGATGCAAATGGGTACTTTGCTTTGCTTTTTGGTGGATTTTGTTCGTCGAGTGCAGTGACGATCTCGGAGGCTCTCGGTCCAGCAGCAGCCATGCGTTGTTGTCCTGCTTTCTCTTTGCAGACATCCAGTGCTATCTATCTGTTTGACGGTTTCTTTTGTACTTTTCCCCTGATACCACAGTAATATGATATTGCAGCCGACAGGTCCCGGAGACCGAGATATTGACGATCGAGGTGAAGCCCGGGTGGAAGAAAGGAACCAAGATAACCTTTCCCGACAAGGGCAACGAGCAGCTGAACCAACTACCGGCGGACCTCGTCTTCGTTATCGACGAGAAGCCGCACAAACTATTCAAAAGGGATGGCAACGACATCATCATGAACCATAGGATAACCTTGGCAGAGGCTCTTGGCGGAACAATGGTAGACATCACAACCCTGGACGGAAGGGATCTTTCGATCCCAGTGACAGACATCGTAAGCCCAGGCTATGAGCTCGTCGTGGCCATGGAAGGAATGCCGATAGTGAAGGAGCCCGGGAATAGAGGTGACTTGAGGATCAAATTCGAAGTCAAGTTCCCGACGAGGTTGAGCCTGGAACAGAAAACGGCCCTTAAGCGTGCCTTGAGGGGCTGACGAGACCAAGCTGTTGCATCCGACATTGTTTCAAGTACATAGGATAGGGGATGTATAGCTCCGCTGTTAAAATTTTTTACATCTTAAATTCAAACAAAGTCCGGGCTTCACTGAATCGCACCGGCCGTGCCGACGAATGTACCTTACTGAACTGAGGGCTGTGAAAGTAAACCAAGAATATATAACTCTGTTGCTTCACAAGTGAAAGAAAAGAAAAGAAAATTCCTCCGTTAGAGTATATCAAGGCTTTATATAAATATTTACAACGTTAAAACGTACGAGGAATTACAAGTGTGGATTTTATAATAGTGGTAGGAAGAGAGAATTCGCAGATATCGGTAAGAAGAAATCTAAAACTGGGTCCTTTTCCTATTTACTATGTCGGGAGGGAAAGGGAATTCGGCTGTTGCGAGGGATGCTTGCTAGGATTTTCTCCTGGCAACTCATGGAGTACCAAAAACAGATGCCTCTCGAATGTGTTTTGCAGATGCTCCCGTCGATCGTACGGGTGTTCAGTGATAGATTGCTTCTCCGTAGTTTACCCACTGGGAAAAGCTGTCTGCATAATCCTCCGGTACGTTCAAGCCTTGGGAAGCCTGAGATGAAAGCTCGGTGATGGCATGCTCTCTTCCCTGCAGTGTTAAAGAAAGAATGAACAGAAGAGTTCAAAAGCAAGACTTCACGGGCATCCCTGCCAAAAACAACGCGAATTCATGTAAAATGTTCTGATACAAGGAGAAATCATGGAACAAGAGAGCATGAAAATTTTCACGACAAATTAGTCCAGCACTATTTACAGGGCTTCTTTCATGTTGTCATAGTGCCGGCAAGACTTCTCGTTGGCATCGCAGGTGATCCAGGTTTAGTTACTAGAATCACAAAATTGGGTGGGTCGGACGGACCACATATACGTGACCTTTCTAACCATTGAATAGAAATCCTATCTTCACCACTTTTCTGATCTCCTATTTCTTTCCAACGTAATGGAAAAGTAATACGCATCCAAGAGAGCGTCTCACCAGGGAAGAAACAACGTCGCTTTCTTAAAAGTTGTTGCTACATGCTTGAGCAAGGACACTGACCTTCATGCTAGAGTCGCTCGTCGATGGGGTTGCTCCGTGTACAACCACATTTTCAGATGACAACCCAGCAACTGGGGAGCTCGTAAGGACCGATGACCTACAAATGATACAGATATAGCAATAAACATCTACCTAGTATAATTTGAACAATCACGCTGTGGTATGCATGTGCCCCTCATGATTAATATTGTTAGATTGGACAAGCTAAAGTTATTTGTTGAAGCACTCATGACATTGGATGCATAACTGTTTGCACGCCCATTTAGAAGTTGAAGATTATCAAATACTCTAAAGTAACTTAAGACTGCCTGGTAAAATCTCAAAATCTTTCTCTAAACCTAAGCATACCTGTCATATAGCTCATCCTCACAAGAATTTCCAGATGATGATAACCAGTCCAAATCGAGGAAATTTGAGTAGTTTGATGCATCACAGTAGTCTGAGTAGCAGATACGATTGCTTTCCCCCTGTCCGTCTCCAAATAAGTGTCGACGAGGCCCTCTAGGTGTATAACTGGACACAAGTAGCCCAAGTTTAGGTCAAGTGACCCAAACATTGGTATGAAATTATGAGTGTCAAAAGGAAGGAAGAGAAATTTTTGGATGGAAAATTCTGAATTGGGAATAAAAATTCTTATGTCTCTTCCAGAAAGCCAACACTCTGGCAGAACAACGCCCTCAGTAAAGTATGAATGAACAGGTCCAAATATTGGAAATTAGCAACAAAACACGAGTGACCAAGCCTACCTAATCAGAAGATGCTTAATGAAATAAAGTCCAAACTCCAAATTGAATTCCCACAGCACAAGCAAGACATTACAATCAAGAACACCAGACTACATTACCCAAGAATCAGGGCAGGAGAATTATAGAAATCAGATATGAAGCATCGATCTGCTCTGACTGTGGTTGCTTGTCTTGCAAGCCCTTTATCTATGATGGGCTAAATAACCATCTGCTCTGAAATAGATTCAGAGGTTAATACAACTATTAAAATGACACAAGAGGACATTTAAGTTTTCAAGCTCAGGCTAATTAAATTCCATGTTAAACTTTTCTGGATGAAAAATCATGCATCGACCCCATATGAAGCTCTTCTGGTTGACATATGCTCATTCCAGACCCGGGACCATTTATACAATTATTGAGCCCAACCATGACAGCAAACAAGAAGAAATAAAATGGACCACGTCAAGAGTGAAATAACAATACCTAGAAAATGTAGTCTCGATATCGGTAGTTGAAATATTTGGTGATGATTCACAAAGAAATTTGGAGCGATCCGAGAGAGCAGATCCAGTCAACTCTCCCTGAACCTTTGCTTCAGATGCAGATGCGCTTGATTCTTGCAGAATGTTTCCATCCGACATGCATCTCTTGAAAATGGACCTAAGAAAACCCAATATCCAGCATCAGCAAGATCAGAGCAAGCACAAGAGCCAGTCAGACACCGGGTTAAGAACAGTGTGAGGTAAGAGCACTATGTCTAGTTTCCAAGAGAAAATTCTGACAATAGATGGATTATCATTTCCAATTTATCAATATTGACCTTACAATTTCCATTTTTTTGGTAGAAAAAAAAAAGATTTTTGATAGATAAACTTTATGGGTCATTTGAATCACAGCATAGACTGGCTCCTTCTCCTGCACAACACTAAACCCAACATCATAGACATCAAATACATGCAATAGACAATCATACTATCCTCAATAGCAACTGTATTATAATCTCTGATCATCGAGAATGGGAAAAAGGAAAGGTTAAGTCAGAAAAACTAACGTTATATCCTCATCATCAGTTTCTTCATTCCTTTCAGAATCGTAATGATGATATAAATCTGACTCCCACAGTGCAGGTTTATCCTTTTCGGCCTGGAAATTTCCCAAGAATCTGCTCATATAACAAAATCATAAATTTTGTGAGACAAAAAAACCCAGAAAGCAGGTGGAAATATCATGTGTTCACTAAAAAGCAATATTTGATAAATTATGTTTACAATTCCCAAGAAATTGTGACGTTAGACAAGAGCATACAAGCCTTCACAATGCGGGGTTCCTATGAATCAGATCTCAGCCAAAAAGGGAAAAGGCATAATAGTCACGAAGGTACAAAAAGTCACAAAAGAGAATGCCTTGCAATGAGAACTTACAAATCAATTGCATCCTGCTTCATAGTGTCCATGTAAGCATTATTGTAGTATCTCTGCAAAGTACGGAAGAACTCTTGGGATTGAATGGCTGGTTTCCACTGACCACGCCTCTCAGAGAATATCTGCATTGGCATTAGCAGTAGAGTAAACATGCATTGGATAGCCAACCCCACCGAAAATTGATCATCTATTAATTTTTCATAAACATATTGAGTGTCCTTCACACATGGGATAGATTGAAAAATGACACCTTTGTACACAGTTAGATCGAGTCCACACAAAAATCTGTCGAAATTTTGCTTCCATTCATTCACATAATCATATAAAGTTTCCCCTTTCTACCTAATAAAATCTATCCTAAAAATGTTCCTTCGCTCCCACAAAGTTCCACCAAAACAATCAAGCTCAGTATTTCTCCATTTATGAAAATTAAGATAGAATTAAGAAATTAAACCATATTATAGAGAAAAATCCAAAGAAAAAACACAAGGCTAACCTGAAAACAGCAAATATACTAACTGCCAAGTATTAATATACGAAAATTTCAAATTCAATTCTTGGTAATACCTTATTGTGGGCAGCTGAACCACCATACTGGTGTGCAAGAGTATCCCCCATCCTCTCATAGAATCCCATTAGTTGATCAGCTAAAGGAGAATCAAAGTCCATCTTTGGGTGCTCTTTGACACCAAGAGCATGAAGCTGGTGCCCAAGTGCAGCCAACCCATATGCATATTGTGCAACATTGGTCCGATCCAAACAATCTATACAATTAGTCCTAAGAACTCCCTTTTGTAAGAGAGGACCCTTTCGAGAATGATTTGCATCAACAGTCTCATCACCATCACCAGCTTTTCTTTCCAAAGAGTCACAGACCTCAATTTCACTCACACCATTGCAACGCAAACTGAAGCTAGCATCCTCCACATTTCTGCATGATATTCACACTAACCATCAGCTGATCTTAGAGCAGCAGACATCCTATTTTGTTTATTGAAATCACAGTAGTATATACGATCATATGACTAGCCCCTAGTAACATAAAAACACACGGTTTCAGCCCACTGCTCTGCTCCCAACGGATTAAGACGGCGTACAAAGGGAATTAATCAATCAAGAATGCAGAATTCTAGGATATGAATATTTAGCATAAATGATCCAATAACAAGAAACCACTTCCACACTAGTTGGAGATTAATATACAGCTAAGCATGCCCATCAGAAGACAGAGTAAGACAGCAACGGATGGCATTTATTGTTGTCCGTCAAATACAAAGGAGAATTTCACCATTTCATGATATACTGAGGAAGATTATATTGATAGACACAAAAACTAATGCACTAACTCATCCAAAAAAATGATATCAGACATCATGCCTCTTATAAGTACGCTACAACCAAAAACGTACTCTGATGAAGACCAATTTGTACAGCCATCAGATCTAAATGTTGGTGATACCAGATAGTAAAAGAACCCTGTCAATGTCAATGCATATGCCGCTACTTTGCCCAAGAACAGGAGAGCATTAGTTGCTTTGCTGTAGAAGAACAAAAAGGAGAAAATTCAATTCATGGCACAAGAAATCAATAACAAAGAAAATTGTCCCAGTGGCCTTTCATCGGAGTACACATTTTACCTTCGCGAATGTTTATGCAGATCCCAGTGAAGAAATCTAAGACGGTTTTCCTCAGGGAAATCCTTGTTTATGAAATCAATTGCATTTGCGAACTCTGCGCGAAGGATGGATTCACGTGGCTTCTTCTCTTCTGTCTGTCAATGGAGAAAGAATGCAATCCATTGATAGCAGTTTCATAATTTAAAACTAAAAATCTGGCTACTCTAATAATGAGATTGCCTGATCCTCTGGAGATAAAATACTGACAACACCAGACAAAACAACAAATAGAAGGCCAAAGCACTGAATGGACAGCAAGTCACAAAATGAAAAATTTGTTACCTTTATCAAGTTCAAAATGATTATAGGTTTCCCATATCTGTCAACAAGATTTTCGAAATGGAGTCTGGTGGCTTCATAAGTCTGGTCCTTCTTTGACACTGTCACATATATGGGCAATTAGTCAGCCAAAAGAACAAGATGTGTCAACACTGAATCTAAACTGAGTGCAAGGCCGTACATATGATGTCTGGTTTGAGGTTCAATCGTGAAGTTTCCTGTGACCAAAAGAGTGGGATTGACCCACGGTTTTGGACAACAGAAGAGATATGCATTGGAAAACCGGCAGGAGTATCTTTATAGACAATTTGTTCTGTCTCAACATCATTAGCCACCTTGCCCTTCTCATTTACCCCTCGTTTCAGGTACCTGAATATGTTTGTCAATAAGAGGAAATAAAAGCAGAAAACCAATGCCAGCACATCTAAAAAGTGAAAATCAAATTTGTGAATTATTTGAGGCCTAAATCGTTTTACTCTCCAATCACAGAAGTTAGAATTGTAAAGAGCATGTTTGAAAGAATATGTAAATGTAGCTGCCATTACCAATCTGTAACTCGCTAACCATGTTCAGTCCAAAATATAAACTGGCTAAAATTTCAACGGAATACAAAACTGTACAGAGCACATTTCGTTTCTTACCACCTGGACAATGAACCGTAAGAAGCCGCTAATCTGAATGGAGATAACTTGGACTGAAATGAAAAGTGCCAGTTCCATTCACTGCTATTAATGATAATTAATTTCACTGCTTGCCTAATTTACCTAGCTCTTATCCAATCCATATAACAAGAGCCTGAGAACAAGTCCATACCGGGTGCCAGCATAATGCCTCGAACGTCTAGCAATTAGGGTCAGCGTGATGTCTCGCCCACCAACAGAAAGAGTGGTCTGAGATCAGAAGTCACCTCGTTAGCAACAACAGAAGAAAAAAGCTCACTGGGAGTACAATCACTAGCTCCACTGACGCTACAAACTTGAATGATGTCATTCTCTTATTGGACAGACAGCTTACAAGGAACTATACTTTGTTTCAAGAACATTAAACAAGAATCGACATCTTCAGAGTGGGTCAACCTGTTCAAAGAAGCCGTAGACCAGAGCAACCGTCCATTGTGTGTTCTGCAGGTTACTCCGTACCTCCCGGGTCAAAAACTCATTCCAAACAAACATTGTCTCATAAAGTACAAGCCCTGCCTCGTCAGTGCATAAGTTTTTCTGAAGACTGCGCATGACATGATATGAATAGCTAAAAAAGAAGTCCTTGGTGAGGTCAACCATGCAAAGTAGCCTCTTGTATCTGAGAAAGAAGCAAGGAGATTAGGAAAAATCAGCATCACATCCGTCAGATCAACAACTGATCTTCCCTGGTTGGCTCATGCAAAAGGGGGTTGATCACAATAACATGACAAGTAATGAGGAAAAGATAAAAAATAAAATGTCGAGAAGGCTTTATGACTAGGTGTTCAGAAGCCAACTTTTTAGCAGGCACGGGACTATCATAAACTTCTATTTGTTCCTGTCTACCAAGTTCAGATAGTGTACAAAAATGTGGTGTAATATGATGTAAAATTCAAGCCGCTAGCAGGAGAGATGAGTCTTCGTGCTACATCTACAATTGTTACAGAAAATTTTGCAATACAAACAACAGAAACTATACATAAAAATTGTTCCGAGGTCATTTGATTTCTCATTCCAAAATTGGATGGCTACAGTTACAGATTGAAAGAAAAAACCAGCCAAATACAGGAACCACGTGCTGGAAAGAACTGCACCTGTTTTCATCCCCTGAGTTAGGTAATGTTGAGCGAACAGTAGAATTTGGAAGTGGAATCATCTCACTTTTAGATATAGCATACACGGTATGACCACATATAGCACCAATCTCTCTCCTCTTTGTGATAAGAAGCATGTAGTAAGGACCCAAGAATTTTATAAACCCTGGAAATAGAGATATATGGCAGGAAGAGAGATTCACTACTGTAGTACACTTTTACCAGAAATTAGGAAAGGCTTCAATCTTTAAATCACAAAGAAGCCACATACCTACGATCCCATAGCATGTAGTAACAAATTTCAATCCTCCAGTTGCTTTATTACCCTCATGTATTCGCCTTAACAAGTCTGAGCACTCATGTTCCGTGTAAGTCGCTGAATCTTCACGAACATTTAGCTCAGATGGGTCAAGCCTGTCAATCTTCAGGACTCTCCAGTGTGTTCTACTCTTGTCCCTTCCAATCATATAGAAGTTCTGTGGTGTTGCAGATCCCAGAATTGTTAGGTTTAGATATCAGAATATCTACTGAGAGCAAATAACCACTTCAAGCATTACTATGCCATTGAAATATTTGAGAAGGAGAACTGGGACTATACAGGCTACTCAGAGAACGAAAAGTGGCATGCATCATTGACTAGTTTTGAGAAAGTATACCTCCACTCATCTATCAAATTTAAATGGTCAAGCATCGGGTTAAGCTTATACAGCTAACTTGTGCAAAAATGACTAGTCTCCTGGCTCCCTGCTTCAGCGAGTTTTGATTTTCTCATCACAAATTACATTCATCTTCGCCACAAGTTCGGATGGACATTACAATATATTAGTAAAATAAACTAACAATCTCCATCTCAGGTCATCTAAATTCGTATTTTTATTTTTGAATTGTTTTCTCTCGCTGAGTATGGAATCCATCTATTCCACATAAAATAATCCAACACTGCATTACAAAGCTTTCATATTCAGAAGACCCAAGCACACTGCCAAAATACTCAATGAAATCTTCAATTTGCCGCAACACGAGACACCCTCAACCCTTTCAGAATCACCCAGGCACACATTCTCCAAGGCATGTCAATGGTCGAACCGAGGATATCACACTCGCCGAAAACAACTCACCGATTGAGTCTCGTAAAGCCTGAACTTGTGCAAGCAGACTCCATTCCCAATCGAACCATTGCAGTAGCCGCCTCCGCCATTAACAAGGAAAGACCTCCCGTTTCCGTTACAAACATCCATTAGATCTCCTCCTCCTGAACGCAGCAACTCCCCCGAGCCTCGGGCTCAGGGAAACCACCACCGTATCATCCACCAGCTCCCCCCTTCCCCAAATAGATAACAACGAAAACCTCCTCCTATTCTAATCCCCCTGACCTCTCACCCTCAACAAACAAACCCAAATCAAAACAACAACACGATCACTGCCACGAATCAGCTCCTCCTCGGGAATCCACCAGGGAAGGCCGAGCTAGGCTGCTTACAACTAAATCATCCGCCGACTTCAGCTCCAACTCCTCACAACCGATCCGGCGCCGGGGGGGCGGGCGCTGACGACGGAGCTCCGGCGACCGGGATGGGGAGGCCGTGGAAGGAAGTTAGTTGGGGGCCGAGTTCCGCGTGGGGGCGGAGGGTGGGTTCGGAAGGAAACGATTAAATGATTGAGAGAGGAGTGCAGACGAAAAAATGAAGGGGGAGGGAGTTCTCAGATCCACATATGAGAGGAACGGAACCGAACAGAACAGGACAGGAGGAGGGGGGGAGGGGGGCGTCGAGTTTTAAGTAACATTTTCGGGGTCAGCGGATCAAAATTACTATTTTGGTAAAATTTAGTCTTATTTCAATTAGGTCCTTCTAAATGGTTCATTACATGAAAAATTCACACACCTATGAATTTTAAAAAGTTTGATTTACAAAAAGCGTATGAAAAATTGGAAAATAATGTTTAATACACCGAATTTCTTAAGTAATGAATTTAGTATTTCCAACGTCGATTTATATACATTATTTAACGAATTTTGATATCATATTTCATAAAATAATTTTCATAAGAAACTTATTTTCAAGGTAAACTCCGCGTTGGAAAGTGATGTGCCATGGATGCGGGTATTTTATTTCTAAAGTTCCCATTACAAGCACAGTGTGGTGCATTCGATGTTAGTTTGTAGGTGTGATTGGAGCAATAAGTGAATAGGGGGGTGGGCTACATAACGTCCTGGAATTAACCCCAGTCCACCACCACCACATCTTCTACCTTTTTCCATCTACAACAACAGAAAGAAGCTTCGATTCCCTCCCTCTTTCTTCCTTCCTTCCTTCTCCTTTCATACCACCCACGTGATTTTTTAGCCCAATTGGTTCCAGTCATTTTTGGTAGTCTGAATCTGAACACGATTCTTCGCCACCACCCAAAAACCGAGATGCATTTATTATTATTATTAAGGTTAGTAAAAACGTAATTATTAATTTCATTAAACGATTTTAATATATTTTGAAATAAAAAGAATTTGGGGGGAATCAGCTTCAACACGAGTTTGGAATTGGATACGCGATAATTTAGGGGGGGAGGTTGGAAACTCATTTATTTATAGAGTATGTGTATGGATGCCGGGGAGGGAGGGTGTGTCCAAGGCATTTTATTTTAATTAATTGTAGGGTCAAAGTTACTCGAGAGATACAACGTCACGAAAGGAACAAAACAACGAGAGAAACGAGGAATATTCGTAGGTTTCGGTTTTGATTAGCTTGGCGGCCACTCGATGGGATGTAATGTTATGTTATTTAGTTGAACTGCTCTTAATGATAATAATAATAATAATAAATATAACTCTTGGTATTGAGGTGTTCAGATCAAGACAGACACGTAAGAAGAAGAAGACGCGTTACGATGATGGGCCTAAGCCCACAATCATGTCCGAAGCCCATTTGTTCATACAGGGGGAATTAATATAAATTACGTTATCTTTTTTTTTTTCCCTATCCTGTGATTGATATTACAATGATTAAAAAGGCCACGAGTTTTAGGATCATTGTAAGAAAAATAAATAAATTAATTTAAATTAGAAAAATATCGATTCTTACCCGAACTTTTCTCCATTTTTCTTTCTTTTTTAATTTTTTTTCTTTTATATCTTCTATGGCTTAATGTTGTAAGTGATTTGAGTCACTGATCAGGAAGGGAAGTCGCATAAGAAGCTTATTTCAAGAGTCATGTCATGAAATTTAAAATATTCATTCGAGTAACTATTAAAAAATAATGTAAATAAGACTGATAAAGTTACGGAGTTAAAAAATGTGAATAATTTAAAATATCGACCAGAAAAGGAAATTTTTTAAAATTACGCCGAAGATCAAAGTTCGGGTCGTAACTTGCGTTAAAATTTGTAGGCAGAGGGGAGAGACGTGTTGGCAGAGTCACGTGGTGGCTTCTTTTCCTCCTCTCTGTCTCTTATCACGCCACTTATCCTCCATTCCTTCCCCCTCCCGTCGTTTCACCCCCGCAATCGATCCAATCCGCCGAATCCCAATTTTTTAAACCTCGGAAAGGTTCGACCTTCACCGTTTTCCCCAACATTCTTGACCCTCCGACGGTTCCCAGTCCGACCAGGCAGTCTCCCGAAACCCTAATCTGGTAATTTCCGGGTTGTTCCTACTTCGTCCTGGTAGACTTCTAAGGCTTCTTCGATTGTTCGACGATTGACTTTTTGTGATGGGAGTTGAAATTTCTGGATTGATTCGGTGTTTTAAGCAGAGATACCTGATGGGTGGTGCGGCGTGTTGTTAATGATTAGGATGTTTGTTTTAGGGAGACAGGGCCTTGATTTTTGAGATTTTCTTTGTGGAAGTAGTTGAACCAGTGGGAGCTCTTTTCCAGGTACTTTGATGGCCTCTTCACAGGCGACGGTTTAGTTTGGGGCGTATTTTGGGCGGTAGCTACTGCTTGAGGCACTTGGCTAAGCGGATGGCGAATTCGGAGGGTCGACTTTTGTCTTCCTCGGTTTCTAATGTAGAGAGGGAAGAAAATAAGTTTGTGTACGAGGACGACTATTGCGATTCCGGTTGGATGTTTTCGGAAAGTAAAGACAGCGGTGCAATTGTCCCGACAAGGCCCAAGCATGGAATTATATATGGCTTTCCTCCCGCAACTGAGGATCTCTATGTGGATGGATATGATTCAACTGACGAAGCTCATCATCCTGGCAAAAATGATCTACTGCCTGAGGTGAATTTGAAGAATGTGGTGAGCGGTATATTTGCAATCTTGACTGGAAGAAACAAGGGCCTGAGTGCTCCTGCAGGGCAGCCGCAGCTGCCTGCTTCGAATGTTTCGTTCCTTGGGTCGGGTAAAAATGGAGATACATATGTGCATTCCTCAGTATACATACCAAGTGCACCGCCACTTCTTGAACCGGATGGCAAGCAGCGTGGTGCTTACAAAGACGTGCTTGAAGCTGAACCTCCGGAATGGCTTCCTGATAGCTCCACAACTGTTTGCATGCAATGCTCTGCTCCCTTCACAGCAGTCACCAGAGGAAGGCATCATTGTCGATTTTGCGGCGGTATTTTCTGCAGGCTGTGTACTAAGGGAAGGTGCTTGCTGCCTGTGAAGTTCCGGGAGAAGAATCCACAAAGGGTATGTGATGCCTGTTACGATAGGCTCGATCCATTGCAAGGGGTCCTGATAAACTCGGTCAGCAATGCCGTGCAAGTGGCTAAGCACGATGTCTTGGATTGGACGTGCGCCAGGGGCTGGGTGAATCTTCCAATTGGTCTGAGCATGGAACATGAGATCTACAAAGCTGCTAATACTTTGAGAAGTTACTGCCTGGTGGCTCGGTCTAATCCCGATAAATCTATACCTTTAGCTGTGTTACAAGGTGCAAAAGGTTTGGCCATTCTGACGGTGGCCAAAGCTGGCATGCTGGTTACTTATAAGGTCGGCACTGGGTTGGTGGTTGCTCGAAGGGCTGACGGTTCTTGGTCTGCTCCGTCAGCAATATCCTCTGCTGGACTCGGTTGGGGTGCCCAGGTAAATGCAGCATCTTGCAGCATCATGTTCTATCATGTATGGTTCTACGTAAATGTGTTATCGGTCGATTGTTTTGTTCCTGACGACATATTTTTGGTGCTTGTAATGGAATTGGTGTTATCTCCATGACACTGTCAGATCGGGTGTGAGCTCATGGACTTCATCATTGTGATGCACGATTACAAGGCTGTGAAGACATTTTGCAGTCGCATGCACTTCTCGCTCGGTGCTGGTTGTAGCGCTGCTGCTGGGCCAGTGGGAAGAGTAATGGAGGCAGATGTTCGGGCTGGCGATAGAGGTTCCGGCATGTGCTATACATACAGTTGCAGCAAAGGTAGTATCCGCGAATATGTTTCCTAAATCAGTTGTGAAGCGATTACCTACTCATTGTGCGATTTAGTGAGCTGCTGTTTCTCATTTATGTAGGTGCTTTTGTCGGTGTATCCCTAGAGGGGAACCTTGTTGCTACCCGGATGGACACCAACCTCCAGTTCTATGGTGATCCTTACCTCACAACATCCGACATTTTACTCGGAATGGTTGATAAACCAAAGGCTGCCGAGCCTCTGTACACTGCACTCGAAGACCTCTTCTCTGCCATCCGAGTTCCTTCTCTCAGGTCACTACCATACAACCCATACGCATGATCGACCAGTTCGGTCACGGATGTACATTGAAATATACTCATTCGATGATGGTACTTGTATATATACCAGGATCGGGGATGTGTAAATATCATTATTGTTTGTGTTTGTGCTCTTTGGAATACACTCATGGTCCGGTATACCTCGACAAGGCGATCGACGCATCGTAATGTGTAAAGTGAAGTTTGATTGTTATGCTTGTCCTGTCATAATGTGTTGTTCATTAGGCCATAGACGATGAGAAATCCGATGTCTATTGTAAGATCGTCCTTCTGACTCGATGACCATTGTAAAGAGATCCTTCCCCAGCATGACTCCCGTGCTTGATTCCTTAAGTTTTGCCTCAGGTATAAGCTCACAGGTGTCTTTGCTTATCCTGCATGAGGATTTTCCGGTGCAGATGCTCTCCATGATGTACCAGCCAGTTTTGATTATTTCCGTTGACCCGAACTTTGACGTTGTAAGGGATCTCCCCCTTCTTAAGCATTGTCGGCTTTCGAACTTCAAACACAGGCCGACTCTGTACCAGGTTTGCCGAACCATAACCTTCCCAGCTCTCAACCAGACTAAGTTTCTGTTCAAAGAAAAGCAGAGCGACACGGTGAAACTCATGGCCATAGTTCGAGGACAGAACTTAGAACAGCGAGCATTACCTTCTTAAGAAGGGTAAGAACGACGTCTCCCCCGACAATTCATCTCGATGACTTTGCCCCTCTGTCTGCAGTCACAGCTTTCGACGCAGTACATGATCCCACCATTCGAGTCGAACATGGCGCAACACCTGTCGTTCATGATCAAGGACTTCGTCCAGACGGCAAACACCTCCCTGATCTCCGCGGTACAACACCAAACGGCTCCTCCGGGTTAACTCTCGTCAGTTCTTTCTAGGATCCATGCTTCTAACAGCTTTACTAATCCTAACGCTTTAACCTCTGCACTGGATCACGTCAAGCTATCTAAAGGACGGACATTAGCTAGCACATAATTAAGGATGTAATGAGATGATTTGATTTTCTCATGTAACAATACAAACTTGATAATGACTCCCATGATCAGGAATTGTCAAGTTCCAAAAAGATAAGTTTCCAATACTCCCATTGATAATGGGCCGAAAGTATAGGCCCATAATAGTAAACAAACTGGGCCAATTACTAATGCCCAAATAAAAGCCCATAAAACCACGTCGATTAATGAGGAGAGGAGGGGAGAAGAGTGACGCATCTTTTCTTTCTATAGATATAAATTTTCAGTTATTTAGTGAAGAGAGGGGGGTTTATCATTTTTCTCTGCCACAGAAAACGAGGAAGATTTTCATAATGAGACGAATAAAAGAAAAGGAAAACCAAACAAAACCCCAACCCCCACAATACTATTAATATAAAGACCCAAGAAGGAGGAGGAGGAAGAAGAAGAAGAAAAAGGGGTAGCCAACGACAGAAGGTGAACGGAAAGAGGGAAAAAGAAAAAGGGAAGGTGGGTGAAGGCCGGCGCTGATTCTTTTTTCCTCAATCCAACAACCCCTCGCCCCTAAATATTCCCGAATCATCATCCTCTTCTTTCTTTGTCGTCTTCCGTTTGATTCCCCCCCCCTTCCTTTTTCTTTTTCGTTTCAGTACACGAGCGGGGTGAGAAGAAGGGGAGGTGGTGGATTTGTGTGTGGGCTGGGTGGGTAGTAGTCGTGGTGGTGGTGCATGCAATTAATGCCTTCACGGAAGCTCTGAGTTCGTCTTCATTGCGTGTACAGCGCCACGGTCCTGAATTGGCCTAACCGGAGAAAGTCCCCCCCCCCCCCCCCCCCCCCCCCCCCCCCCCCCCCCCGGTTTCCTATTCTCTCGCTTGTACCCGTGTCGGTTTTCTCCTCCAAGGTTGAGTCTTTGTGCCCGTTCCCGACGACTGCTGGATTTTTGTGAATTGTTTTCTTTTTTTTTTGGTTTGTGGGATTTTGGGATGGGACTGGGATTGGGATTGCGGGTTTTCAGATTGATAGTTAAAGCGGTGACATGCGATGATATGCTGTTGCATTGATCGAGGGGTTTTGGAGTGACGCCTTGGTGGGTTTTTCGCCTGCTGTGAGAGTTTTTGACGAGTTTCTCCTTTGTTTGTGATGAGTTGCAGGAGGATTGACGTTGTAACTGTTTTGATTAGATCTCGAGCTCCTGTCGTAATGTGGTTCTCCGCAGTTCTTTGATTGAGTAGGAGATTGGATGCATTCATGAGAACGCCCCCAGACATTGGTTTATTTATTATTTGTGTTATGGTGGTTGAAATTCTGTTGTTGGGTGAATAATTCACAGGATTTGATTAGAAGAGTTTGGGTGTCTATTCGCAGTTGTCAAATGAAAGCGTCGTTATGAGGGGGCTGGGTTGGGAAGTAGTGGATGGACACCCCCGACAACAGACTGTCCGAGCTAGTTGACTTAGCCAAGTCCTGGATCCCTCCAAGGGCCGAGCTGGTGAAACTGCCCCGGGATTTTTGGATGCCCGACCATAGCTGTCGGGTGTGCTACGAGTGTGATTCGCAGTTCAATGTGTTCAACCGCAAGCATCACTGCCGCCTTTGCGGAAGGGTCTTCTGTGCCCAGTGCACATCAAATTCTATACCTGCCCTTTCTGATGAGCAGAACAGTGGTCGGGAAGATTGGGAAATAATTAGGGTCTGTAACTATTGCTTGAAGCAATGGGAGCAAAGAACAGTGACTGCTGACAATGGAGGCAATGATCCTGTGCCTGCACTGAGTCCATCACTGTCTGCGGTGAGCTTGGTTAGCACTAAATCATTCAGCACCTATAACAGCGGCAGCGGGAGCAGTTTGGTTGGCTCGATTCCCCCCTCAACCAGACCATATCAGCACGTGCCTTATCGTAACGATCTTAGTCCTCACGGGTCTCCTGCACAAATCGACTTAATAGCATTTGAGCAACAGAATGTTGCTCCTGAGAGGGAACCATCACGTGGAGACTCAAGGGACCAATCTTCTTACCAGTACGTCTTTTGCAACAATAGGATGCCTCTTCTGTTCTGTGATAACTTGAATCCCGTAAACTGAAGATACATTCTACATCGTCGATGACTTTGTCCGTATACTGACCTGAACTTTAAGAACTCCAGGAAAAATCATTACGGATGAGTGCTTCCGTGTCAGTTTAATCTGTTAATTGGTTGATTTTCCATGATTGTACTATTCTGTGCAAATTTAATTGCTAATGTATAGCATTCTTTTTGGTAGGAGTGATGATGAAGACGACTACTACTACGGTCTGTATCATTCGGACTCAGAATCCAGGCATTATGGTTGTGTCGATGACATGGAGCAGTTCTATGGGCCGTTTCAAGTACACCATGGCAATCACACTGACTCGTGTAATGTCACCAGCACATCACATGAAACTTATGATATGCATGAAATCACTGGCAATAAAGAAGGGGGAGATAAGGTTGATGCTGATCCTGGATTTGGTGGTACTTCTCTTGATTCAGACAGTGTAAATGCAGAACCGGTGGATTTTGAGAACAATGGGCTGCTATGGCTACCTCCTGAGCCGGAAGATGAGGAGGACGAAAAGGAGGTGGTTTTATTTGACGACGATGATGGTGATGGTGCAACTGGTGAATGGGGTTATTTGTATTCTTCTAACAGTTTTGGGAGGGGGGAGTTTCAAAATAAGGAAAGGGGAGGCGAGGATCAGAGGAAAGCCATGAAGAATGCAGTGGAAGGGCATTTTACGGCTTTGATAGCCCAGTTTTTGCAGGTTGAAAACCTACCTGTGGATGGTGAGGATGGGAAAGAAAGCTGGTTGGAGATCATTTCTTCTCTCTGTTGGGAGGCTGCTAGCCTTCTTAAGCCTGATACGAGCAAAGGTGGAGGGATGGATCCAGGTGGCTATGTGAAAGTTAAATGCATTGCCTGTGGCTGGCGTGGGGAGAGGTACATTTTGTTCGTTATGCAAGATTTCTTCTGGAGTTCTTTGGTTGTTAGATATCATAATTGTTCTGATTGCATCATTTGAATGCACTTCACTGATTTATGGTAGATTTTTGAGATGAAACTCTTTTATAATGGCGAGAAGATGTTGATGATGGGACAATGTGCATAAATTGTTGAAAACTCCAGTGAATATAGCTCCATTGGTTGAAAGTTTCAGTGAACGGATAGAGGACTGTCTAAATGACGAAGATGGCCTTAAAAGTTATGTAACAATATGCTTTCTTTAGGTGAATAATTCTTCTCTTTGCAGGCAGAGTATCAGAAATTAGTGTAACTTAATGCTATTTTAACTAGGTTTGTAATGAAATCTTCTAACAGGATGCCTCTATTTGCTCCAGCATGATACGTTCCGTGAGAAGAAAGAGAGTTACTTTGTTGCGGCACCAAAGGGTGCGATAATGATTCTTCACCTCTTCACTTTGTTTAACTATCTCATTGAGCTAGCGTTTTGGCCTTTGTCTGTGCCTGAAATCTGTATCTCAAACAGCCTACATCGATTGTAGCAATGTGCGCAGATATTTGTTTTGACACTCTGGAAATTGCAACTCTAAATTTGTTTGGTGTCATATGAATGGATTGCTTATCCGAGCATGGAAAGAAACAGAGGGAATGAGGGAATGCCGAAATAGTTCAGTTTGTTTCGAAGACTTGGAAATATTCATGTCCACATTCTTTGTGTAGTGAGGTTATCAAGGGAGTTGTTTGCAAGAAAAATGTGGCTCATCGGCGTATGCCAACCAGAATTGATAGACCACGGTTTCTGATTCTTGGAGGAGCCCTGGAATATCAAAGAGTTACTAATCATCTATCAAGCTTTGATACCTTGCTGCAGCAGGTCTGAACAAATTTCCCATCTTTTTTGTTATTGTTTATAACAACCATGGAATTAGAAGACTAGAAAACAGTTTGGGATGATTGGTATGCTTTAATCTACACCAGGAAATGGACCACTTGAAGATGGCTGTTGCAAAGATTGACGCACATCACCCTCATGTACTTCTGGTTGAGAAATCTGTATCCCGCCATGCACAAGAGTATCTTCTGGCCAAGGATATATCACTTGTGTTGAATATTAAGAGACCACTCTTAGAACGAATAGCTCGGTGCACTGGTGCCGAGATTGTGCCTTCCATTGATCATCTCACATCACCCAAGCTGGGTCACTGTGAATCATTTCATGTGGGTAAGTTCATAGAAGTGCATGGAAGTGCTGGGCAAAGGGGGAAAAATTTGACGAAGACCTTGATGTTTTTTGAAGGATGCCCCAAGCCTTTTGGTTGCACTGTAAGTGATGTGAAATACATCGAGCGCATGAAGAGCTTTTGTTTTGCAGATTGGTGCATTTAAATCTGTTGCTAAACAAACAAATCCAACATTCTAATGGTCTGTCTGGTTAGCACAATCTTAGTCATTTTCAGCTTGTGGATGTAAATGCTACTTGAGTAAATCAAATTGCTATCAGTTGCTTGGGAAGGAATCGATGAAATTTCTGGTTTCATTGCATTTCCGTTAGTAATATTAGAATGTCTTGGGGGCTCGGATTATCTGCTAGTACATTGTGGAAAATAACTATATTTGAAGCTTTTGATGTTCGGGTCTCCTTGGCACAAGGTCCTTTGGTGTCCAGCTTGTCATTTCTAGTTATGGGAATAGCCTTCTTATAATTATTTACAAGAGGTAGTCTGAGTACATATTCGGCCATCCTCCATTAACTAACGCCAAAATTGATGCACTGTGCTCTTGGTGCATGACCAAACAGTGTTCCTGATTTGCTTAGTAACAACTTATTATTATTATTATTATTTTGCAGATTTTGCTAAAGGGTGCCAATGGCGATGAACTGAAGAAGCTGAAGCATGTAGTCCAGTATGGAGTTTTTGCAGCTTACCACCTGGCTCTTGAGACATCTTTCCTGGCTGATGAAGGTGCTTCACTGCCAAAGCTATCTCTCGAGTCTCCCTTGGCCGTTGCTTTACCTGATAAACCATCTATAATCAAGAGGTCCATCTCTACTATTCCTGGTTTTGCGGTAACCCCTTCGGCAGAGCCGTTGCATGTACAACCATTTAATGATGTCCAGAAACATGATAGAGGCTTAATGGCCAGAAGGTCTGAATGTGGAAATAATTTACCTGCTATTGATGTGGAAAGGCAGAAATCAGCAGCTTTCTCTGAAGTCGTCTGCTGTCATAATAATGCGTACGAGGACTCTGCCATGAAGGAGCATCACGGACCTCAGTTACAATTCGCAGAGGGCAGTAAGGCTGACAATGAAAAAACCAATCCACTTGCTTCTACCTTCAATGAAGTTTCCCCCGCCTTGGCAAATGCCGAGGGTGGTTTACGGCTTGTTGTTGCTAAAGATGGAGATGATCGTCAAGGGGAGCTGGGTTCTTCCAAAGAAGAGTTTCCTCCCTCGCCGTCTGATAATCGGAGCATTTTAGTTTCATTGTCCACTCGGTGTGTTTGGAAGGGAACTGTGTGTGAAAGGTCTCACCTGTTTCGGATTAAATACTACGGAAGCTTTGACAGACCTCTTGGCAGATTTCTGCGTGATCATTTATTCGATGAGGTATGATTTTTTCTCATGGTTACAATTTCTACTATGAGAAACATTCACCACTTTTAGGGGCATTCTCAATTCTTCATTACGTTGTTGTCAAGAACTATCGTTGTCACTCATGTGACATGCCGCCAGAAGCACACATTCATTGTTACACCCACCAGCAAGGCAGCCTTACCATATCCGTCAGGAAACTTCCAGAACATCTACCAGGGGAAGCCAAAGGAAAAATTTGGATGTGGCATAGGTGTTTGAAATGCCCTCGAAAAGACGGTTTTCCCTTGGCAACTCGAAGAGTTCCAATGTCTGATGCTGCATGGGGATTATCATTCGGAAAATTTTTGGAGCTCAGCTTTTCTAATCATGCAGCTGCAAGCAGGGTTGCTAGTTGTGGCCATTCCCTTCATAGGGATTGTCTCCGCTTCTATGGGTAAGTACTCATCTCCTTATCAAAAGTGGTCATCTAGCTACTTCTATATGGTTTAGCTGCTTCAGAATTATGTAGTGGTTTTGTCCTGAGCCTGCTTGTGTGTCTCCTCATCAACTTTGGCCCAGAATACAAAAACTTTTTACTAACTCGAATTTTATTTTACTTTTCAATTCTACGCAGCTTCGGCAGAATGGTTGGTTGCTTTCGCTATGCTTCAATCCATGTTCACTCTGTTTATCTTCCACCTCTCAAAGTGGAGTTTAACTTTGGTAATATGGAGTGGTTACAAAACGAAGCAAATGAGGTGCCTGCCTATACAGTTATAATCTTTCCTGATTGACCATTGCCGCCTAGGTTCCTCTACTCATGTTTTACTTTTTTTATAATGGACAAAATAGTTGCGGGATCGAGCGGAGCTCTTATTCTCCGAAGTGCACAATGCACTCGAACGTGTGCTGGAGAAATCAGTTGGTTCTCTATCTGAAGATGGAAACTATACAGCATCTCTTGCGAGAAGTCACATGGAGGAATTGGAAAGGATGCTTCTGAAGCAGAAAGAAGAATTCATGGTAGCCATTTTGGTTTTCATTACTTTATTAATGTGTTTGGAGCATTTGTTGAAATCAAATTGGCTCTCCCAAGATGACATGTGAAGTAAAGTTCTTTGTTCTTTCTCTGTTGCTAAAGTTTATTGACCCAAACATGTTCTTATGTGTCTATGGTTATATTTTTTCCCCCAGGAATTGCTGCGTAGAACACTGTGCAGAAATTCAAAAGACAGTACTCTGTCTATCGACATTCTAGAGATCAACAAGTTGAGAAGGCAGTTGCTGTACTATTCTTACAATTGGGACCAGTCCCTGATCTGTGTGCTTAAACCTGACAACAAGAAACCTCTGGACAGTTCGACAGCCTCTATATTGAAGCCGGTAGAGAAAATAATAAATTCCGGGGAGGAGTCTGTTGAAGTAAGGTTGCCTTCTGGCGATGCTAGGAAGTTGGGATATGGAAGTTACGACTCCTTTCTCCAGAGCCGATCATCCGAAAAGGGGAGCACCGGGGATTTGAGTAACAGAATCACGGAGTCTGATCCATTGCTGTTGGGAAAAAAGGTTCGTCGGGTCTTATCTGAAGGGGAATTTCCTGAACACGTGAAATGCAGTGACACACTTGAAGGGGATGGCGATTTGTCAGTGGCAAGTCTGTCTTCCGTGGTTAGCTCTTTCACTGGGAGGGTGGATACAGAAGCTTCCACTGCTGAGCATGTTGGAAAAGAGATCTTCTTTTTGGATAGCTCCTTTGATGCTTCTGCAGTCCAGTTCGAGAAACCTGGAATCAGTGAATACAATCCTGTCTACGTAAGGTCAGTTTGGGAGCTTGAACGAAAAACGGGCACCAGGTTGTTGCTTCCAGTTGGCGTGAAAAACACTGTTGTTCCTTTGTATGACGACGAGCCTACAAGCATCATATCGCATGCGCTCATCTCTTCAGATTATCGAGCTCAACTGTCCAACCCTGAGAAAGCAAAGGACGGTCCATATTCTTCACTGTCATTGTCCCTCATGGACCCAGTAAATATCCTATCGTTGAATTCATTGAGTGAAACAGCTTGGGATAGTCTTAAGAGTATCGGCTCGTATGACGAGAGCGCTGTGGGCTCGTCTAGTTCCGTATCATCTACCAGGGACTTGCATGTTCGAGTTACATTCACAGATGATGGTCCTCAAGGGAAAGCCAAGTATACAGTGACTTGTTATTATGCTGAGCAGTTCGAGGTTCTGAGGAACATTTGTTGTCCATCGGAGATGGATTATGTGAGATCTCTGAGCCGCTGTAAGAAATGGGGTGCCCAGGGTGGGAAGAGCAACGTGTTCTTTGCCAAAACCTTGGATGACCGGTTCATCATCAAACAGGTCACCAAGACCGAGCTGGAGTCTTTCATCAAGTTTGGCCCGGCCTACTTCAAGTACCTTTCTGAGTCAATCAACACTAAAAGCCCCACTTGCTTGGCAAAAATACTCGGTATATATCAGGTATGATTGATCTCATTGTTGGTATGTCGATCCTTCTGTTTGAACAGTTTCCGACTGGTCATTTTGTCATCCTTTCTCACAGATTTACACAAAGCACATCAAGAGTGGAAAAGAGTCTAAAATAGATGTCCTTGTGATGGAAAACCTTCTCTTCCGCCGAAATGTCGCTCGGCTTTACGATCTTAAAGGGTCTTCCCGGGCTCGTTACAATCCTGACACCAGTGGAAGCAATAAGGTGCTATTGGATCAGAACTTGATCAAGGCAATGCCAACTTCTCCAATATTCGTCGGGAATAAAGCCAAGCGATTGCTGGAGAGAGCCGTCTGGAATGACACCGCTTTTCTTGCAGTAAGTCCCTCTGGATTTCGATTTTACGGGACTGAAATTTCTCCGTACTTTTTGGATCAATGAATTGATGCATTATCTCGTCGTTGCAGACGATCGACGTGATGGACTACTCGTTGCTCATGGGCGTGGACGAGGAGAGAGATGAACTCGTACTCGGGATCATCGACTTCATGCGGCAGTACACGTGGGACAAGCACCTGGAGACCTGGGTGAAGACTTCCGGGATCCTTGGCGGGCCCAAGAATGAATCGCCTACGGTCATCTCGCCGCAGATGTACAAAAAGAGGTTTCGGAAGGCAATGTCTACGTACTTCCTCATGGTTCCTGATCAGTGGTCGCCTCCATTGATCATTCCCTGCATCAATTCCAAGTGTAATGGCGATGATGAAGCTCAGGTTAGGACAAACAATAATACCTCCTCGTACATATGACATTCTTGGTCTCTGTTCATCTCTTAAAAGTTGTTGTCATCTATGTATGTATGTGTATATATTTTTCTTATATATATTTTTTGGTATTGCCAAAAGTGTTTTTTTTTTCCTTTAGAAATTTGTTCATCTGGAAGTGTAATAACACATCAATAAGGGTATTTAAGTGTATTTATAAATGAATATCCGAATTGTTTTTGTTTGTTAATATGGTTTGGTTCAGCAGCTTGATTTTCTTTCAGCACAAAGTATGTAAATTACTCCATTTAAATACGATGTTTTGTTTCAAAGTTTGTTTAAAATTATTAATATGGAAGCTAACGAAATTCTCAATAAGGATGAATGCATCTTAGTTATGATTTTTAAAATAGTAAAATAATTTTTTTTTATATATTTTTTGGTAAATGGTCAAAATTTTAAAATAATTTAAATGATTAGAGAACTTCAAATTTTGTGTTAGATAGGCTTAAGAAACGCTGTTTGTTCGTTTTTTTCTATTTAGAAATAAAATTAAAAAAAATAAGATTGTTTTTCTTCTCCTTTCCTATTTGTAAGTGCTCAATGTATTTGCTCCTCTTGACTAAGATCACAATTCTTACTAAAAAAAAAATATAGATTATTGGTCGTTAAATAAGATGAGATTATAGATAAAGCCATAAGTTGATTTCAGTCTTCACTTGATTCTACATGTCATCTTAACTTCATCGTTTGCTCGGAGAAAAATAGCATATTTCAAATCATCCATACAAGGAAATGAGTATTGTTTAAATACACTGGTCACGAGATGAAAACAGTTGGGAGATAGTCTCTCCACGAAACGAAAATCATTACAAAATTTTAGTTAGTTTAGATTTATAATACGGATAAAATCATTTTAGACTTTTTTAAAACAACAAAGAAACACTTAACTGTCACAGAGACGAGACATACCCGGAAATTTTCTCGACTCTAGCAGCGTCGTAACTTCACCGGAAGCATGACCAGTCCTCACACTCGGATTCCCCTTAGTCCCGCTCACACTCGCTCACTGTGTTTGCTCACGTACTCTCGTGTATCGCCCATGCTCACACTCAAGGACGCTCGCAATGACAAGGACTCGCTCACAAGGGACACAAGGATTTGGCCAAGGCACAGATTGTATTTTCACTCAATCTTCCAACGTCTTGCTCACGCCCCTTTACATCTCTTATTTATAGGGGTCATGGGGCATGCATACAATTTATAAATGTACACCATGCAACCCAGCTTCGACTTGCAAGAGCATTCTAAGGAAGGGTGGCCTATTCTAGTCACGTCAGCAGCAGCCCAATGGTCGTCAGCTCCCAGCTGATTCGTTAGAGGAAGCTCCAGGGTCGCCTGCTCCGTCAGAGGAAGCTCCAGGGTAGCCTGCTCCCAGCTGACATCTGACTCAAGTAAGCGACTATCTAACTTCTCTTTATCGCCGATGACCAACTTGCTCGTGCCTCCCTCACGAGCTCTTCCCCAGAAACCCTCCTTGGTCGTGCCTTGCCAATCTTAGTTATCCAACTATGACGTTTCCTCTAGGGCGAATGCTAGTTACTCCTTTGGCCGAGACACATTATTTGATTCTTTTAAGAATGAAGGGTAACACGTCTTTTAATCGAAATCTCGTATCTTTGTTTTTGTCAAAAGCAAAGGGTAACACCTTCTTTGGTTGGAACTTTATTTTTCTTGAATTTTTGCCAATAAATTCAGATGACAAGCACATTCTCAAAGTTAAATATTCGAGCGTGGCCGTTCACGAGGAATTTCCCTTCTCTTTTCTTTGAATCCTAAACTTTTCACTCACTAAAACAATAAAAATTTGCATGTCTTAGGACTAATTTTTAATTTTAAATGACATTTTCCTGTCAAGCTAGCAAGTCATCCCCAAATAGGTAGAGCAGTCTCTCCACAGCCCAGCTTGGCTCATCCCTCCTCGGATCATGGGCTGTGACGACCTGGGATGCCATCAGGAGCGGCGCCCTGCACAGGGGGCACGACTTATGGTTGTCATGATCATCCTGGTCATGACGATGATGATTGTCATTGTGGTCCACCCATCTGTCGATACAGTCCCCGTGGAAGAAATGGCAGCAGTTCCTGAGCTCCCTGACCTCGTCGTCCTCTGAAAGCCGACCTAGGCAGACTGCACACGTGTCCAGAAACCCCTGGTCACTGTCACTGACTTCTCCATAAATTGTCAGGGCGAGGCTTTGACGGATTTGCTTGGAGGATACGGACGACGGTGTGGAGGAAACAGGGAAAGGGTCGGCGAAGAGGCATTCCTTAATCCTGAAGGCAAAAGAGAGGATCCATCTTAGGACAGCGAAGGCAAGAGCAGCCTTGTAGAAGACGTGGGTGAGGACCGTGCAGCTGGGATCATCTTCTATCAAGAAACCCATGTCGTAGGAAGTAGTAAGATCCTGTGGTGAGTGTATCAGGTTGCGCCGTGCCGGGGGGGGGGGGAGTTGTGTTCTACTTGGGACGATTTTAAAGGGTGATAAAGCTGGTGAACGATGATGGTGCATGGCGTGTGATGAGCGGTGGTTGTCTTCTTCCTGCTTTTGCTCGGCCTATCTTTTCATGCTGTTGTATGTCCACTCGTCGCACGTCGGATGCCAACTATGAAGATTTTTTTAGCGTTGTCCTTCTTATTGCATGCGTAGAAGAAGACTACCAACAACCTGCGTACCGATTCCGCAGCTCCATCAGGTCAGGGATGACCTCACCCTTACCAACCCTTTAATCTCGAGCGACAGAGAACGACGAATGCGCAGCCGCCGATGCTCCTGTCACCCCATATCATCATCACCACCACCACCCCCTCTTGCTCCTTGTCAGATCCTACCATCCCTTTCATTTCCCTTGTGACCCAAAGATCATGATGGAAGAAAAAGGAAACATGGTTATGAACAAAAAGTATACTACATTCATTGGCCTTGACAGAGTCCCCTGTTGTTCTTCTTACAGTTCAATGTCTTTTCTTGTCTTGTTATCTTCAAAAAAAACTTATCTTATCATCTTTGCACACAATTTTTCCTTACCACGAAAATATTTCGATGTTTCATTTTTTTTTCTTCCCTTTATCTAATTCTCTCTAATAAAGGAAATGTAATGAAATTAATCTGGGTTTATGTTTATGTCATAATTTGGGCCTTTCCCAATTAACAACCAAGGCCCGGCCCATTTTCCTTTTCCCTGTCCAGCAAGCAAGACAACCCTCCTTTTCTTCCTCTTCCTCGTTGTCCCTGCCATTGTTTTGTTCCTTTTTTTTTTTTTTCTAACAACCTCGTATTTTTTCCGAACGAGGAGACCTTCCAATCCCATCCCAAAGACGCTCTTGATCTCCGTCGATTTTTTTCTCCTTGATTCGTGCGGGAAATTGGGCATGGGTTCGGTGGAGGATGGGTTGAGGGGTCAGTTGGAGGACTTGCAGAAGCAGCTGGGTCGGAAGCAGAAGTTCGAGAACGCCGTGGTTTCCATAGGATCCGTCCTCCGGGATTCCTATGCTTCCGCCTCTCCGCCTCTTTGCCAATTGGTAATATCCCTCTCCTGAACCTATTGGGGTAAAGCTTGTAGCTTTTGAGGCGATTCGGTCGTTATGCGGATTGCCCGAAGATCCTGGACGATGTTTGCGATTGTGAAAAAGATGCGATTTTGATGTATTGATTTGGCGTAGTGGGTTTTTTTCTTGTTGTGGAGATTTTAATGGGTTTTATTCTTTTGTTGTTCTGAAATTGGTCGATGTTGACGAGGTGCCCTTTTTTTGGGTTTGTTGTTTGGTTGTGGTAGATGTATTCCGTTGTATGTAGGGTGGCGACGATTCTGAAGACGAGGTACACCGCGCCTGGGTTTTGGTCAGCAGGGCTGCAACTCTTCGAGCTTGCAGAGGGCTTAGTGTCTCGTCCATCAGAGAAGGAGCATTTGAAGAATTGCATCGCCCAGGCAAGGGAGCAGTTGGATTTGGTGGAAAATCCTGCCCCTGAACCCACAGAAAGCAGTTCGAGTCGAGGTCCGTTGGAATTATCTCTTCGGCTTTCTTTGAAATTAATTGTATTAGGTTTCAGGCTTACACATGACTGTATAATTTTCATGCCACATTGCAGGATATTTGTTTGAGGGGCATCTGACGGTGGATCCCGAGCCACCACGGCCTCAGTGGTTGGTCCAGTCCGAGCTCGTCAATACTGTTGCTTCTCTTATATCGGGAGAATCTTTTGAGGCACCGGAACTGGAGCAGACTGCATCTACGCTGCTTCAGGAGCTGATTGAGAATATAGATACCGCAATACCACCGGAGGTGACTTTTAACGTTGCGCTTTTCTTTTATGGGAAATTGATATCATGGGCATTTTGTTTCCCACTCTCTTCGTAGGCCACTTCTCTCGGCTATTAATGGGTGGGTGAGATGTCATCATTTTGGTGTTGACGATAGAACTGGGATAACAAAGGGTGTCTGCCAATTAGGATCGTTTCTTCTAGTATAGTATTCCAACGGTTGTTATCAATCTTTTGATCCCGGTGCTACTGGTTCTGTTACTTGTGATATTAGCATGTCTTATGGTGGTTACATTGTCGTTCTCTTTGTGCAGTTATTGGACGCACTGCCTGGAGCACCAAGAGCACCGCCTGCTAGCAAGGAAGTGGTAGCTAAACTTCCAGTCATTACTCTTTCGGAGGAACTGCTGGCAAGACTTGGAAAAGACGCAGAATGTGCAGTTTGTCGGGAGGATCTGGTGGTGAATGACGAGATGCAGGAGCTTCCTTGCAAGCATCTGTTCCACCCTCCTTGCCTGAAACCATGGCTGGTAAGACTTGATCAGATTAATCCCTTGCATTAACATATTGCTCATCTGAAGTAGTGGTCACTTTTATGATTGTGTCGCAGGACGAGCATAATTCGTGTCCGATTTGCCGGCACGAGCTGCGGACTGACGATCATGCCTACGAGAGCTGGAAGGAGCGGGAGAAGGAGGCAGAAGAGGAACGCAAAGGTGCAGCGAATGCCGTTCGTGGGGGCGAGTATATGTACGTTTGATAATTGGTCGTATAGTTTTCATTGTCATTTGTAGACTACAAGTGGTTAATTTGTTGAAATTCATCCACCTACAATAAGAAAAGGAGTTGGTATCAGGTCTTAACAATGTATTCCCTAGGATGGTGAGACTCCATACGATTTTCATGGAACTTTATTCTCGATGGATTGCTTATCGTTATAATTTGATGCTTTTCATGTTGTATATCTCTGAAGTAATTCTATAAGTCAGACTAAACATTGTATGTATGAGGAGACTGTCTGCTTATAATGGCTTCGTAAAGTTAGCGGTTTTTGAGAATTATGTGATGTTCTCAGCTCAATTATGATTTGGAATGAGTGACCTTGAGTTTATACTCATAGTCGACCAGCTGCCTCTCGTATTAAATCAGGTACAGTACCAAAGCCTGAAGGCATATTCATAAAATTTATTCGCCTTTTGATTATGGAACAGCCATTGACTGGATGACAAATTTGATTAACTGCTGTCGGATCTATTAGGTTACTAAAGGGGTTTCAGGCCAAGGCCATCTAGAAACTGCGATTTTTCCAAGATGGCATACAAAGTGCGAGAAACTGAGATATAAGAAGCCAATGAAACGAGCCGCCAAAGACAAAGAGTTGATCCTTCTCGACGAAATCTGAACACAAGAAAATGTTATAATGAAACACTATGAGCTAAAGGAATATTTCCGCCCTTAATGTTCAAAAGTTTGCATGCGGCGATTCCCCTAGACTTCGCAAGTTCATCCGACTCGTATACACTCACGAGTCCGGAATAAAAAACAAGAAGTAGAATCTCTTTATAACCCAAAAAACCCTCTATAACAAAATTCAACCGGTTCTTGTGAAATTGGGTCTCACAACTCATATGACGTATTTCCTATTTTCTTGGGAGATATTTTATTTTGAAAAAAAGCGGTAGTATAGCTTCTCCCCACAAGTTATCGGGTGCTGAGCTGCTAACTAGCATTGCATTCATAATTTCTTTCAAGGTTTTATTATTCCTTTCAGCTACTCCATTTGTGATTCAGGAGAATCTGGAAGCGTTACTTTATGAATTATTCCTTCTTTCTTGCAAAATTCATTGAATAAAGTAAATTCACCTCCTCGATCTGATCTAACACATTTGATCTTTCTATTTAGTTGATTTTCCACCTCAGCTTTATATATCAAAAAATTGTTGAATGCCTCTTTATTTCTTAGCAAATATACTTAGTATATCGAGAGAAGTCATCTATAAATGTGACATAATATCTCTTACCACCTCTATTCTTTGTTTGCTTGAGGTCGCCTAAGTCTGTATGGATTAAGCTCAAAAGTTATGTTTTTCGTTTAACAGAAAAACAACTTTTCTTGGTTAACTTAGCTTCAGAACATATTTGACATTTGTTCAAGGTTGTGTTGTTGATGTTCTTTATAAGACCCAATAAATGCATTTTTTTTTAGATAGCCAGAATTCACATGGCCTAGTCTAGTGTGCCACAAATCAACAGAGGCAATCAAATAAGTAGAAGAAGCACTTGCATTTTCATTAAGAACATCAACAACGTTGAGGATAAATAATCCTTGACTACAGTAGCCCTTGCCCACAAACACATAATTCTTAGTCATTACGATCTTATCAGATTTGAATGACACCTTAATCCCAACCTTTACCAGCAGTGATACTGATACCAGGTTTGCTCTCATATCAGGGACATGCAAAACTCACTCAAAGATAGAGTCTTGCCAGATGTGAGCTTTTAAAGGACTTTTCATTTTTCCAAAACCTTAGTAGTTCTGGAGTCACCAAGATAAACAGACTCTTCACTATCCCCCACAAATGAGTAGGAGGTAGAAGCATTTTTGCTTGCACAAATGTGCCTTGTAGCACCAAAGTCTATTATTCATTCATTCACATTGGCAACGAGGTAAGCCTGAGAAATGATTGCAACAATAATATCATCTGCCTCAGCCATATTAGCCCTTGGCTTAGCAGGATTGTCACTTCTCATTCTCTTCCTACATGGAGCAGCATGATGCCCAGGTTTTCCACAAACAAAGCATGCTCCCTTTTTCTTAAAGTTGGAATTATTGGCTTTGGGCTTATAGTCAGGCTTTGCATACCTTTTTGAAGCATTATCTTTAGTTTTTTGAACAAGATTTGCTTTTGATGAGGGATGTCTAACTATTCCAGCTTGTATTTCCTTTCGATTAATCTCTTCTATGATAACGTGAATAATGAGATCAGCTGCTTGTAGTTATTCCATGACGCAGGCAGTTTTTAATTAGTAGACCCGCAACAAAAACTTCAGGAAGAATGATATTTTCGGCTTTGAGTTCCTCCACTAGTGTCCTCTGTCATCTCCCATCGATAGTATCTTCCTATTGTAAACTTTTGTCGACTTACGTCCTTTGAATCTGTTGTGTTGTCTGGTCTTGAATCGGTTAAAGCAAAAGCAACTTCATGAATATCTAAGATAGATAATAACCGCTCCTGCCTTCCTTCAAAGGCGAAAGAGAATGTTTTAAAGGAATATTCCACATTCCGCCCTTTAAGTGTAAAGGCACGAGCCAAGAACAAAAAAAACAAGAACTAGAATCCCTTTATAACCCAAAAAGAATATAAGAGAGCGAAGGAGAAAGATGAAGAATGAGCAAGGAAGAAGGGAGGGAGGAAGCTCCTTTATACAGGAGTTGGAAGACCTCACCTCAAGGTGGGATTTCCATCCAACGTGGGACAAATAGAAATTGGGCTAAGTGGGCTCATGTGCTCAAGCTCCTTTTGAAAAACAAAATTAAAAACAAAACCCAACATACGGAAGCGGGAGGCTAATTTATGATTAGACGATGGGTGAAGTTCAGCATCGATCGATCCGATTGATGACACTGAGCTGCTCAAGGAGACCTTGAGACCTCAAGTTGAGTCTATCGGCGGGACATTGAAGAAGATCCATCTTTCCGATATCCACATCACGCCTTATCCTCAGGTACATTCTCCATTACCAACAGCATTGCTTCTTTGAATATGTAACGCAACCACGTAGATTTGATCATCCACATGGTCTTGTATCCAATCATGTCTCTCATAAGGGCAGTGTTCATCTGCCCGTGACAGGCAGTAACCTAAACACTCCTGCAGATGCCATTCCTTAGGGAGGGGATCAAGAGCCTCTCTGTGAATAAAACCAGAGTCCTTGCCAGAACAGTCTGGCGACTTGTCTCCGACGACATGAAAACTGTAACTCAATGGAAGCAGCTTGTACTCCCTCGTTGCAGTTGATATTACATGGTCATTTAGGGATGGATCCCAAATTGTTCATGACCTAAAGATATAAATATTCTCAGAATTGAAACGCCCGGGAAGCCTCTCGAGAACAACCTATGGATTCTTGCTCCCGTATTTTTTGGGGTGTCTGATCATCCATTTATCTGGCTGTTTCGAGATTATTTCAACACTATATAATTCCAGCTTCAAGGTCTTCTAAGTGTAATGTTCGTCCGTGTACTGCTCGTATTGCTCAGACCCTTTGGGCGAACCTGCCATGTTATGGAAGGAAGAAGCACCTGGGTTGATTACCTCGAGCATCGACATCATCCTCACCGTGACACCCTTCGGCATCTGTCGGATGTGCGACAACGTATATTATCGGGCCAGTTATGGCAATGTCGGAGTCTTGAAAGCACTCCAAGACCTTAACGACCTCACTCATCGTTGGCCTTTGGTTTGCTACACGGCTCAAGCATCTGTGAGCAAGCAAGGCTACCCTTCTAGCCGCTTTTAATGGGAACTGACCCTCGAGCCCTGGGTCAATTACTTTGTTGATCATGCTCGGGTCTCTCAACACTGGCTTCGCCCATGCCACGAGGCTTTGCTCCCTTCTCGGGCGCATGTAGTCCATGGCCTTCTTGCCTGTCAGTAGTTCCAGTAGTACCACCCCAAAACTGTAGACATCGCTCTTCGTTGTCAAGTGACCTGTTGTGATGTACTCCGGGGCGACGTATCCTTGTGTGCCCATTATTCGAGTGGACACGTGTGAACCATCATCTTCTGGACCATCCCTCGCCAGACCAAAATCCGAGAGCTTTGCCGTGAAATCCTGAACAAAAAGAACGAAAGCCTGTCCATCGGTATTGCTGTTACTGGAAAAATGGAGTTTGAATCGGCCTTACAGTTTCTAGCAGGACGTTCGATGTTTTGAAATCCCGGTAGATCACTGGCGGATCTGCTTCGTGGAGGAAAGCCAGGCCTGCTGCCGCTCCATAAGCAATCCTCATCCTAATTGACCAGGAAAGGGCAGCAGAGTACTCTGTAAACGCAAAGAAAAATTAGGTGTTGGAATCTGTCATCCAAAACTAAGAAGCAAATTCAATGGCTCATGATTTCACGAACTTCGGAAGAGTTGGTTTTCGAGGCTTCCTCTCGCCATGTACTCATAAACGAGCATCCGGTGCTCTTCCTCGCTGCAGAACCCGATCAGTTTAACAAGATGGGGATGTTGCAGTTGCCCGAGAAATAAGATTTCTGTCTAAAATAAGTTATTTGTGATATCAAGCGCAGACCTCCGAGTAGAGAAATTTCTTCGAAATCAAATGAAAGGTGAAAGACGTACCAGCCACTCCTTGTGACCCTGCAAGCCGTTCTGATCGAGCAGCTTAATCGCAACCGGCTGTGGTTCCAACCCCATCTGAACCTTCCCGTCGATGAACCCTTTGTAAACTGGCCCAAATCCACCTTCTCCAAGTAGGTTGCTCCAAGAGAAGTTATGTGTGATCATTCGTAGCTCTGAGTACGCGAACTTATGAAGACCGGCGGTGATTGGTCCGAGCGAGACATCATCAACAGAGATGCCCGATCCTGGGTTGCTCACATCAGAGAGGAGTAGCCGCTGGAAAGAAACCTGCTTCAGAAGCTTCTCGTCTGCATCGACTGAGCGTGTCTTCTCGCACCTGCGACAGCAACTCAAGGCGAGGGATCTCCAAGTAATCTTCTTCAATGCCATGAAATGATCCTGCAAATAAAAAGAGTTCCCCCCTCTTTCTATTAAACTTATTACATGATTCCCTAAACTCTGCAAGCTTAGTAGTAGTAATTATAATTCAGACATGATCAGAGCGCCATGGTTGGTGATGTCTGAGCATATTCAAATCATAAACCCAATAACCATCCGCAGCATATTCCATGTGAAGATGATCATGAAAATGTCAAAGAGTTAAGTGTTGAACAAGTCGGCTTTCACAACCACCTCACTTTCTCACTTTGAAAATCTTTGCCTGAGGAAGGACTTACCTGCGATACCTGCCGCCCCAAGGTTGATTCTACGGCAAGAAACTAGAGGGGGCACGAGAATTAGGTATTTAGTGACTTGTTAAGTTATTCCTCCTTTCATTGATGTTGCAGGAAGATGGAAAAAGAAAGACAGCTTCGAGTAAGAAAGGCTTTGGACTTATGTTTGTGTAAGAAATGAGAAAAAACGCGGAAGAGGACTTTGAAAATGATTCTTGGATGTTCAAAAGGATTTGAAAATGGGTTTTATGTCATCATTTGTGAATTTTCAACATTGTAGTAGGTGAAAATGGTGAATGCAACCAGAAAAGGGGAAGAAGACATGACATTGATTTCTGGTCACCCAACTTGTGAATCCTTCCAAGACTGATTCATGGCTAAAAAACTAAAACCAGACTTAGTTGGATATCTCAGTTTCGAGTTGTCGATGTCAATGTGTGATCATGTAACGATGATTTATTCCTAAAAAGGTGACTCACAGCTATGATTGGCTTAAAAGGGTGCCTTGAATTTTTCAGATCATGCCGAAAAGGCTAATTAACAACAATGTGCATAGAAAAAGAAAGCTTTATTTTGAAGCAGTGATGACAGATGAAGATGGTCTTTATAATAAACAATTGCAGGAAGTGGGATGTAACCTAACAGCAATTTGATTTGATGATAATGATGGTGACCCTGTCCTGATCAATCTAAAATAATTTTCCCAAAAATCTTAGAAGAGACTAAAAAACTAGAAACATCTGCTTCATTGTTAGTGGGGTCCCAAATCGTTGTCCTGCCTCAAAGAGATTCCTTCTTCTCAAAATTTTCTCCCACGAGCATGAATGTCCTTTTCACGAGCTTTTGGTCGAGGGGAGTCGTTCTGTAGATCTTAAAAACACGGTCCACCCGATCGGGGCCTGTTCTTTAATGGTAGATCTCCTCGAATTTCTTCTTCATGAACCTTCAGCCCATAAATCGGTTGATCGTCACTCATGTGATTACTAAGATAAGTTAAGAATACAAAGTACAAATATGGGAAGAGGATTGATTACTCATAAGAATGCTCGATTTCTTGCTTTCAGGTAGAAACCTGCTGATAATCCTTGAACCACTCCCAGCTAGTCAAGGTACCTGCCAAACAATGATAATAATGACGGAATCAAATTCAACATCAAAAAAATTTGTAACCCAGTCGAATCTGTAACACACTTACTTCGACAAACCTTCCCTCTCAAATATATCGAACGTGTTTAGAAATAACATAAATGATGGTTTCTGCAAAAGAAACGTAAGTAGAAAATGCATTTCTTCTTTAATTCCTCTGTCCTTCAACTTTATAGAGTCGAAAATGAAGACAGATGAAGTTAAACAGACAAAGCATACCAGAACAGTCGAATCTGCCATGACAACAGTAGGTGCACTTCAAAACACTGGACCAGCAAGCATACATGAATTATAGTCGAAATGAAGACAGATGAAGTTAAACAGACAAAGCATACCAGAACAGTCGAATCTGCCATGACAACAGTAGGTGCACTTCAAAACACTGGACCAGCAAGCATACATGAATTATAGTCGAAATGAAGACAGATGAAGTTAAACAGACAAAGCATACCAGAACAGTCGAATCTGCCATGACACAACAGTAAGTGCACTTCAAAACACTGGACCAGCAAGCATACATGAATTATAGTCGAAATGAAGACAGATGAAGTTAAACAGACAAAGCATACCAGAACTGGATTTCCACAACACAGGTTTGTGCCATATTCTAGCATAAAGTATATCATCCCGCATAATCAACAACCACACAAAAATTAGAAACAACAAAATGAAAAACTTTCACCTAAATCCTAAGCTTCTGAAGGAGCGAGAGGCAAAATCTGATATAAAGGAGGGTGCAAGTAGCAGAAACCAAACCGTCGTGGGGACATAATTTATGTCAGAAAATCTGTTCAGTTTCTCCATAAAGTACTGAGACAATCTGGAACTTGGAGTTTACGGTTACAAGCATAAGTCTCCTGAAATGATGTCACACAGTTCTTATGAAAAAGGGAATTAGAGTGGGATTAGGTAAATTAGGCAACTTTCCGAAAGAAAATGTAACCTTGATTGCATCATCTTTTCATAAAAGTCTCTCTCTCTTGGGCAAGCTCTCTTGTAAGTAACAGGTACTCAGACCCACTTCCAATCTCAGATACTTTCTCTCCAATATCCTGTACAAATAGATATGAATGTATATCAATTCTACCAATACTGTGAAAGGGTGATAATGATGTAATATCTGCCCCCATTGGCATTTTCATTGTGAAATAATTCACAAAAAGCAACAACAAAGAAAACCTTGTTTTCGTCTGATAAGACAGGTTTTGAGGAATCTGTTTCGTTCTAAGCCAGTTCCTTCGCTCCATCAAGTAAAACCTATGTATCCACTGAGATTAGGAAATGTAAAGCAATGCTCGCAACGAGGGTAGGAAACACCTTAATAAATATTAAAGCCTACTGCAAAAGCAATGATCATTCTGGTTTTATATTCATACCTTAATAGTCTGAAAAACATTTGCATAAATAACTTGATTATAACTCTTTAGTTCACTCTCATCGTATCCGGTTTGAAACAAAATTTTTATCTGCAGAAGTTAACCCTTACACAAGTGAGAGGTTGCGAATTGCGATGAACTTTCAACAGAAAGAGTGAATCAACCCAGGAAAGACGGTGCCTGCTTAAATATGGTCGACTTCCATAGATGCAGAAACACTGGTCCATTACATGACCGGTGAAAGACAGTGCCCACACTAATTGCCCCCATCTTGGAAAATTGCAGATTGCTATTATGTAGCTCCGAAGACACCGCAGTCACCCACGTCAGAAGGGGACAAAATCGGGTGGCTGACATACTGGCTAAAAGTGCGCGACACCAAGTAGGAGCTTAATATCTGTTGACCTGGTTTTGATGATAAACTTAAGCGACATGTTACTGGTGGTAAGTGACATGTTACTGGTGGTCAGTAATAATGTTTCACAAGTTATGTGTTCATTCCTAGTGATGAGCTTGAGCAATACGTTGCTGAACCACAGTTAGTAGTAATTATATATTATTGCGTTCCAGTACACTGTTACTGTAATATTACGCATAGAAGTTGAAAATATGGAAACATATTTTTAATAATCATGATTTATTCCAAGATTTATTTTAATCTATCTCAGATAATTATTCTGAGTGCCTAGGTTCGTTTAACGTAGCCTAATGATCTTATTATAAACTATTAGGCAACAAAATATATTGAGATTATCTTTCCAATTGTTATTTTTGGAAACAAAATATATCTCCGATTCCCTGCAGCAACGTCTCGCTGTAATGAGAGAAAATATCAAAACAAATATTGTTGATTATCACAATCGATCAGAAAAGATAATATAGATTGGAAATAAATTATCTAATTGATACGAATGGAGCAAGTTACCGTTGGATCTTTCCTTCTATGGGACAGCGAACGTTGAGTAGACCGTTGCTGTGTCCTCACGGCCAGTTTTGGCAATAAATCTTGTTGATTGTCTAGACGATTTCCGTCCTCCTTCTTCTTTATAATTAGACCAAGGACGACATTTTCTCTTTGCCTTTGTGCATCTGTGTGGTCTGTGTGAGCTTTGTGCGTCGACGGAGAGCGGAAGGTGCTAAGTGTCTCTTGGTTCTTTCTCTTGCAAGCTGCGTGTGAGAGTGTCAAGGGGCTGAGGTCAGATCCCTTGAATCGTCTGAAAGGGACTAGGTGTCCTCGGTGCGTTCAACGAGCAGCCGGCGAATCGTCTGAGGGAAGCTAAGTGAATACCTGCTCTGAATTCAGTAACCGGTTGCTGACCCATCGGCAAGAAGCCGTTCTTGTCGTGTCTTTTCGCAGGGAAGTCTCGAGCCTACGGAGTTTGACCAGTTAGACACGCACTTGCGGGTGCGCGCCAGAAGTCTCGTGCCTGCAGGGTAGAGCAGGAGTTGGGAACGCCGCCGGAGTGGAAAGAGCTCCTCCCGAGCACAGGGGTGCTGTGCAGAAGTCTTGAACGCCTGATACAGAGGGTTAGTAAAGCAGGTTGCGTGGAAGCCAACGGATCGAAAAATTTCACCCTAGGCACTGGGTGTGCAGTGCAGTGAGTCACGGCTGTGGTAACCGTACACGTCCGAACTGAGTGTAGAACGGATACCTTCTAAGTGGCTTTGTGGTTTTCTTTGTGATCTTTGTGGTTCCTATCTTCGTGATCTTTGTGGTTCAACTTTGTGGTTGTCTCTTAAGCAAGTGCAGGCTTATCTTAAGGAGAGACAAGATCTGTGTGGAAATCCTCTGCTGAACGATAAAGTGCTGAAGCAATCCTTCGCTGTGAAGCAGAAACGAGCTGCTCTCTGAGAATACATTCTTCACCGTAAGGAATTATCTGTGAGGATTTATACTCTAACATAACGTTGTCTGTGTTCTTTGATAAGTCAGGTTTATATTAAGCGACAACGAGCTGTGTGGAATCCATTGAGCTACCAACTGCTGAGAATAAGCATCATTCTGCTGGAAACGAGAAGACGTCCACTGTGTGAGGAGCTGATCGTTGCCAGGAGTGATCATCTATTGTACGGGATTCTAAATCTCACTTTGTGAGAGGAACATACGCCTAGTGCAAGGGCTTTTTGTACCCATTATTTTATATAGTGGAATCACCTTGTTGGTGGAGAGTGGACGTAGGTCAATTAAGGCCGAACCACTGTAAATCACTGTGTCCATTACGATCGCGCAACACTCGTACGAAAACCTACTCGACAAAATCGTAACAGGTACAGTAAGGTATTTCTCATTCTGAGAAACGCTCTGCTGTGATACAGTACGCTTCCGCTTACACCGAGAAAGGGCGAAAAAGTGATAAACACTAATTCACCCCCCTCTTAGTGTACATAAACGATCCAACAATATCAACTTTTGCTACCCCCAGATTTTGTACTAGACCTACTGCATGGAGACTTGCCATGCACATTATCTTGTTGGTGTAACAATGGCATTAAGAGGGGTGAATTAGTGTAATGACATTTTTAGATTTTTTATAATTAATAGAATCCAACAACGGAAGATTATGTTTCTGTAGGTTACAGAACCCTTGTTCACAGCAGATCCCGAAGTGAACTACTTGAGTTGCAAATGACCAGATGAAATCTGATCTAAGATGTGACCCCGCAAGTCCTGAGAAGGTTTCTGCAATAACAGAAGGTTGATGTAGAATGTTAATACTTCTGCTATCAAGTAACTACAAATCTGACCAGTTTGAGCGTGATCAGCAAGGTCTACTCCAAGATCTGAATGATACTTGTCGTAACAAAGGCTTGTCACAGAACCTTGTAGGTTTCTGCACTACCAAGAGACGATCTGCGGGAGCTAGATCGTTAAAACGGCTCCATAACCTGATTGGTTGCTGTAGCTTTAGATGTTTAATGCAGGACTCAGAGGTTCGCGTTGTGCCTATTAATTTGCTTTTCTATTTAAGTTTTTAGCTGAATGCTCAGTGAGATAACCGTTTGCTCAAAAAGTGAATGAGACACATAAGGTTTATAGTGGTTCGACAATTGCCTACTCCACTCTTCACCCTTATATGATGGAATTCACTATTGAATAGTTATAGCGAATACAAGACTGATAGAAGAAATAAAACACTCCTGCAGAAGGTATTGTAGATAGCCATTCAGCTTTTTCCACAAAGGATGTACTAGCAGAAGGTACTGGGACACTTTTGTAGTATAAAAGATTATGTAGATAGCCATTCGGCTTTTCTACTCACAGAAACCCGATGAGTTGTGTTAAGTAACCCTTTGGGTCATGATCAGTAACCCTTTGGTTCGTGTACAAATATCTGTGACTATCTCCTTCTCTGGTTGAGGTTTTGCACTAAAGACAGTGACTAACTCCACAATCCCTGTGGTTGGAATTTTGTAGAACGTGGCGGCTCCACGCAAGCACATAGCGGCTCCACGCAAGCACGTAGTGGCCCTACGCAGGCAGACAGCCCCTCTGTCCAATGGTGGATTTTCCCTCCGGCGGTTCCACGACTTGTTTGGCTCCTCACGAAGACTTCTCCGATGTTTGGCTCCTCACGAAGACTTTCAGAAACAGACAACACCCGTGGGATTTCTTCAAAACCTGCAACAGGTACTTTCCTTCTGCAGAAATATAAGTGTTAGTGCCTCATCATGAATCTCTCAGACACGGCCATTCTTTCTGCTCATTGCCCTGGCACGTATACACCCCGATTCACCCTAAGCCCGATGCACTCCGCCACGCCACAGTGCAGCCAGATCCTTCGCGACCTCACTAACGTCCGGCACAGTTTACACCCTAGACATATGCTTTTTGCACACACGAGCAAACCAATTACAAAACAACTTATACCAGTACCTCACCGGATTCCTCCAGACACGGCTCTTCTTCTGCTCACTACCCTGGCACGTATGCAGCCCGAGTTCTCCCTAAGCCTGATACACGTCCGCCACGCCACAGTGCAGCCAGATCCTTCGCGGCCTCACTCACGTCTAATATAGCTTGTACCCCGTGCATCAGGCTTCTGCAATCGAATGTTCAACCCCTAAGAGAACAAAAGCTCACAAGTCTCTAAGGCCGCAATACACTCACTACATTTAAGTTCTCAACTATACTTTTTTTAACAAACAAATGATCCTATTTTATACAAAACAGAAAAACATATTTACAGAAGGTACAATAGCTAACAGAGGCCTCTGCAAAATAAGGAGACAAATGTCAGCAAGATAAAACGTTGCCCTATTGGGAGATAAGCTCCGTAGCACTTAAGGATGCCATCTGGTCATGATTGTGTTTACCATCATAAGAGATAGGGCTTGCAGAAGATTCAAACAGATAAGCTCCGTCAGGATTCTCTAAATGGAAATCATATAATCTTGATTTCCATAATTGGTTGGTAGACCTTTTGGAACAGACACGTGTAGGGTGCGTCCATATTCATACGGGTTGTCCTTTGCCATGATTCATAAAGAATCTAAACGTGTTTAGATGCAATAGAATGGATTTATTGACCATTGGATAGTTACAGATCTAAGCAGAATTCCGTATATAGAGTGATTTGTCCCCTTAAAGAGAATATATCAACTCACATGAAAATAAATCGTGATAAAAATGATTTAAAATTATTTTAATTAACATAAAATACGATATGAATAATCAGATGATTAATTAAATAATTCGTGGTACAAATTAGATGTCAGAAAGTACGTAACAGACTGCCCTTGTAGTTAACCTTCTGTAGAATAGTAGAAGCTTACATTCTATACAACATAAGCTTACCTTCTGTATGGCATCACCAAAACGGTTCTCAAATGTGTATTGAACGCTTAACCTAATCTATCAACCTCCATTTCTACCAAAAAAAAAAAATAGTCGACTTCCCAAACTCGGCCGCACCTTTTTGGGGAAGAGGAGTACATGCCAACAATTGAAAGCGAGAGCATAAGAAGCAGAAAACCAGAGGAAAAAGAAGACAAAACAGAAAGAAAAAATGGCACGGCGTTTTACCATATCTTCTGACAAATGTAACAGTTGCCATAATTTCAATCATGAATGAAGGAATTTTCGTAGATCTAGAAAAGAAATGCCTTAAAAAAAATAAATGCGCAAAAGACTCATTAAGCGTACCATACAAATGCACCTCAAAGCTACATTAGTAATAATGTGCTACTAAAGAGAGGGATGGATTGATTTGCCAGACTCCGTGACAAATAGAATACTAAAATACCCGTCAATTAGTTAAACAGAACTCCTACTTTGGCTTTTAGAACTTCATGGATCTTGTAATCCAAGAAAATAAAATCTTACCTAAAAGTGTGTTGTTAACAATATCATCTCAAAAGCTAATCAAGGTAAACAAGCGATCATTACCAAGTAGAAGAAGCTTCTGTATGTGCTTTTCCGCATCTGTTTCTTGTTCAATTCTTCATTCAATTTTTGCAGCCTATGGTAATGGACAAGATTAAACAACGAAGCTCAAATTAGACAAATATGAACTTTCTGAATAGGTATCGCAGTAAGCAACAATTTCTTCTGCTGTTATATTTTATCAAGTGCAGAACACACATTTTGAATCTGTGCTTACTTGTGCATTTTCCTTGGCATCCACTTCGTTGCGGCTACAATTCTGGATGCAGAGCAGTCCCATATTTTACACAACAACTGACAGCACATAATAGGGTAAATCTCCCAACTAAGGTTCTTGATTCCTCCGGCAGAGATCCATCTGTAACATTCGTTATGCACTTTAGTGATATCTAATTGAGTGTACTGCACATATCAATAGCAAGTCATTATCAATGAATGCCATTCTTGTTAGTGCGTGCACGTATGTGCCAAGACACTTTGTAATGTATGTGAATAGTTGTTAATAAAGGAAAGTATTTAATGTTTATTAATTACTTTTCTGCTCGTAATTAATTTACGGTAAAGTCCCATAGATTGATTATTTGTCAATCTAAAATTCTCCTTGATCGGATAGATGTTTAGAGGGGACATGAACATCTAGATCAACGCCGAGTATAACTTAGGTCGAGTTAGACCAAGGGATGGATGTCCAAGTTATACTTGGGGGTGCCCAAATTTAGGATACACTGGATACGAGCGTCATTTGTTAAGCGTCATTTGTCACTTCTCTTATTGAACGAGTGTAACTGATCTACTGACTTGGGACCTTCATTTATTCTATGCGTGGAGTTTTCCACTTTAATGCCGTTAAAAGCAGTCTTTAATCAGATTGTGAGTAATACGGTTATTGGGTGTGCAGCGAAGCGTAGAGAGGATATTGTTGAGTCAATATAGGATTCATTGCTCTCTTGGATTAGAGAGTTGATAACTTGGCCTCTTGATTAATATATTAGTGATTTTAAATACACGGCCGTTGAGGAATGTTTATCATTCAAGTTAAGATCCATTATATCTCAGAAATCAAGTAAAACGATTAATTCAGTGATGACGCATGATGCACTGAAATTAATCGGGATGTCGGTGAGATGGAGAGATTGAATTACACAAAAATCGGTTCATAGTGGTTTTGGTTCATGACCAATATTCTATTACGTTGGGTGACTGAAAAATGTTGTTAGACGGTTACCTCAGTCTGTGTATGAATGTACATTGCCTTCATATGTAGAACATAAAGGGTCGCACGCAAAAGCACGTGGGCACAAACATTAATTATTTAAAAGACATAAATTTTCAGAATTAGAATTTGTTGGACTACAAATTTATTCCGAGATATTCGGAAGCAATAAATCCTAGTGTTGGATTTAAGTTGATCAAATATGTCTAAGTGGTAGACTACAATAATATAATTATAATAATTAATTAATATTTTATTATTTTTACTAGTCTACTTGGGTTAAGCCTATTTGGCTAATTGAGACAAAATCGTAGCATTGCTAAGTGGGTGATATTTGTTAATAGATTTACCTGGCGGTACCTTGACACACAGAGAAATCAAGTAGCTATGTAGCTAGCTTTCTAACTTAGTAATTAAATTTAATTATTAATAATCATACCTCGATACCGCACATGTTAGGAAATTTACTCTATAAATCAATAGGGTGGCCGAACAGTGTGTGGGGATGTTTTACACACAATCGATCAGATTTTAAAAGCACTCCGAGAGTTACGAGGTATCCAAGGGCTAGCATCAAGAGGAGATCGTCGTGATCGTGTCGCGTGTGTGTGAATACTTCTAGAGGAGTCACGTTTGTGACTCTTGAAGTTCGTATTCGCGACAACAGGGTACGTTTTATTTAACGTTATTATTCGATTTATACGTATTACAGAAATCTGTGATCGATTTCGAACAATATTTTTTTCGAAACGACCCTCCGCTTCACCATGTGAAACCCATGAAATAAAATGATTCGACAATCATTTCCGTGCTTCTTCCGACGACGTTTATACACGGTGCCTAATAAAAGATGCCACATCACCTTTTACCAAGGATGATAATTAAAAGGTCTTTGAAGCCAGATGATCATCAAACAGTCGAAGCACTGACATGACAAATTGAGTCCTAACTCCTCAGCTTGGAGCTTCATAAGTAGATCACTTGCTGGACAGATTGCTTCTGTTCATTCAGTGTGAATAGAGTATGCTGATAGATGAAAAACTCCACGATCAAATTAGCTGCTCAACGCTGCCGTTATCCCACAAGGCATGGTCAACTATCTATATCGATACACTCTTGCCTTTGTGCTCTATCTGAATTAGCTGCCTCAAAATCTATTCCACTAGCAACCAGTAACAATCAATAAAAATAAGGCGTCCTTAACAATCCAACACCTGGATGGAAAATGGGTGTCGCCGTGCTCTTATCTTAACTTGAATCTAGGTCAGCCATCGATGTAGGCCCTGATATCGGGATGCAACAGCCTTCTTCGGGATCCTATACTACTTAAACGTAAAAATAGAAGAAGTATCTACTCCTATTTAAGCTCTTTGCTTGGGAACTCTCAGTTGCCATAAGAGTAGTAATTCAGCTAAAAGTTCAGATTTTGGAAAAAAGTAGAGCTGATGCCCCAATTCCGTTCTCTGCTAAACAGCATCACACCACACAATTTTTGACATAGTAAACTCGAGTTGGCCCGTGTTATTTCTCAAAGAATTCGACTTTTAAAAAGTCGAGTTCACTTATCAAATATCTTCGCGACCAGTATCAAGAGATTAAGGCTATATCGAGAGATTAAATACATGGTAAGCCTCAAACACAGCATTAAGGCTATATAAAATTCTAGGATTTTATTTTATGTTGTAAGAAAAGAATAGTTTGTCTGTTAGTCAGCGATGGGGCTGAAGCTGAACTAAACTAATTTGTCAGGCTTGCTGTTACTGGGAATACCAGAAAAAAGAAAACCTTCGACCCCGATTTGATTCTTTAGCCTCTTCTCAAACAAAAAATAGGTGGGATTAATTCAATGTTGTGCTTCCCGTCAAAACTTGTTTTTTTTTTTTCTGTGGTTGGAATTGATTTTTTAACTATTGGAAAAATTATCCACATTGAGTTATTCCAACCTTTGACAGTTAGTTATTATGATCCAGAGTTTCTACAAACGAGAAAAACAAAGATTCCAATAATCCTATTAGCATTGGAATTCCAAGCAATGTCAATTCACAGAAGAATACACAGTTCATCTGTACAAGAGGGAATCCTTAGCAATTGAACAAAGATATGCTTAGCATAATAATCCCCAGGTAAAGAAAAGACAAAAACCATCATCTCATCATCCCTCAATGTCCTGACCTCACACCTCAAATATTAATGAACACACCACCATGTTCATCTTCTTCTGCCTTCACCTGAACTACTCAAAGTCTCACGCGTTGAGAATTGGAGGGAATTTGATCAGAACCACATAGGAAATCTATGACGAGCTTCCCAAACTTCTTGGGGTGTTCAATTTGGGGAACATGAGATGTCTTCCTTATCACTTCCAGCTTCACCTTCTTACCCAGAATCCTGTAAAAAAGACAAAGCCCAACTCTGTCAACAAGGAAATGGCCTGATGTGAATTACAAATTCCAATCACATCGCTTTAAGCAACAGGTGTCCCCAAGAGGTGGCACCAGTAAAATGGTATGGGGCTTAAAGGCCATACTATAATATAGATTTTTCAGAAATCTCATGGATGTGATTGCCTGAATGCAATATCTTTTTTTTTTTTTAAGTTTTGTGGGTGTGTCGTGAAGATTTGAGAACAAGATTTTATACACAACAGGAAAGAAATTGCCCAGAAAAGGGAGGATTGGATGTATTGGAACAAGAAGCATTACTCTTTGAGCTCTAAGGCCATCTCCAGTGGAAACAACTGGTCCTCCTCTCCCCAGATCAATAACACATCCTGCATGGGGAAACAAATAGTACAGTGACATGACCTCTTGGAAGTATCATTGACAAGGAAATCCTCAAAACCCATTTCAGCTACAGCTAAGGGTAATGTCCTTTTACTAATGTGGGAGGCAAAAGTCACATGGGCAGGATAGAATTTTGATAGATTGGTTTTTGAAATAACCTGTTCAAGGGAAGTAATGTTAGGGGTGTCGTCTCTTCCTAGGGTCAGTCCCTTGAGAAGCTCCAACTTCTCCTTCCTGTTGGGTAAATACATTTTCTGCATAATGAAGGTAGTAATTAATCCGAACAATTATTCCGCAAGTATCATGAAGCAACCATCAAGAAACCCAGAGAGAAACTTCACATTAGCATACAGAGGGCCATATGCTACCAAATATGGCGAGTTATTTTGCCTTGCAATCATGGACTACATCTGCTCATCTTGTTTGTATTATGAAGAAATCAGGCAGCATCAAGCACAGAAGGAACAGATTACCTGCTGCTGGATACCTTTAATCACTCTTGGCATGAAATGTACAACTAGAGAACCTAAAAATTCCAGAAGCACCGACTAGTTGTTCTCCTGCTCGCCTCCGAGCGACTTTTTAACTGCTGTAATATCTTATCTCCGCAAAGGTTCAGATCACCACACGCTATCGCGAGTTTGTATTTGCTTTTGCAAAGGTAAAGTTACCTTCGAACCTATCATATCCTCGCTAGACGAGGACATTGCACGATTGGGTGCTAACCACACTACTAGTTGCCGTGGATATGATCCTCCTATCATCCTAAAGCAAAGAAACTGTTGAACAACTCAGTTTAGCCTAATTTTTAAGCCAAAAAGGTTTGGCCAACTGCATACACAGACAAATAAAAACCACAACATGGGCCACTTTCCAGCAAAGATCCAAACGTGGTATCCCGTCTTAAGAAGAAACGGGTAAGAATCACCTCATCTGTTTCCCCAGTGGGTAGTTTATTTTATTCCCTTCCCAGTTGGTATCCATTCAAGGATTTGATCAACTGGGGCTAAGCCGACCAGCCAACGTCGATGTGAACACAATCTCTAACAACAGACGACTAGATAGACACTCCATGAATTGAACCTGACTCTATCTATGTTCAACCATGATTCTCTTATTTAATAATGTAAAGAAAAGTGGGAATTCACTAGGAAATCACAAAAAGATTTGAACTTCGGATTTGCAGAGATTGGATCGATGAGAATCTAACATGATTCGATACTCACATTGAGAGCGTCCCCCAGAGCGAAATCCGGCAAAATGCGAGAGATTTTCGGGCTCCACACGGCGAGCTCCAGCAACCTCCTGAGCTGCGCAGGGGTCTCCGGCATGAGCACCTCCTCAACGTGCTCAACACCCGCCTTCCGTGCAAGCTCCTCGTTGTTTCTCCTCCGCATATTCACCCCGGAGCTCGCGACGACGACCTTTCCGACCCTCTCTGTTCCGCAGGCGCTCGCCACGCGGCAGGCGACAAACCCGCCATAACTGGTCCCGAGAAGGTGGAACTGCTCGACATGGATTGCGTCGAGGAGCCCCACGATGGCAGCTGCCTGGGACAACTCAGAACGGTCCGAGGAGGTAGTTGTGGATCCCGGGTGGAAGAACAGGAGGTCCGGTATGACTAGGCGGAACCGCTCGGAAAGGTCGCGGAGGAGCCCGACGGGGAACTGGTGGAGCGCGGAGGCAGTGGGGCCGAACCCGTGTAAAAGCACCAGGACAGGCCTTTCGCTTGGGGCCGCGGCAGACCAGAAGTGAAGCGACTCGGACGGCGACACTTTGACGACGCGCGACGAGAGGCCGAGGTGATGAGTGAACCGGAGCTTAAGGTAAGACTCATACAATGGTATGAGGCTAACAAAAGAAGGGAGGGGGATTGAAGGCAAAGAGGAGAAGAAGGAAGATATGGGCATGCTTGTCTGTGCCTTAAAATCCCGTTTAAGGAAGACTTTGGGATTTTTTATTACTCTTGATTCTCTCTGTTTCTTTTGGGTTACCAAAACAGACAGAGAAGAGGAAGATGTTGATGAGACAATGATGATCAAACCAAGTGTTTGCTGACTTCTTACCAGACCAAACTCCTCCTGTTCTTCTTGTTGGGTTTTACTTCTTCCTGTGGTTTAAAAAGTGAGGCTTCCAAATAATTGTTAAAAAAAATAGGGGGCGAAGATTCTGGGTTTCTCCACCTCAGCCTCACCAACCAAAATCGGCTCTTAAAGTAGGAGGAGAGTTGGGAAGATGAGACACTGAATTGATTTGTGACCAGCTTCTGGACATGACTGTAATAATGTTTTGCCGGACCCCATCCTGTTCATCCCAACTGCTTCAATAAATGCTGCTACCTGGAAAATTTTAATTCCATTGGTAGCTCTGATACTGACTGATGTATGATACTTATTTACTAAGAGGTATTTGATACTTTGGTCAAGGAGAGGATCTTTGCCACATGAATGCAAGCCATGATAGAAGATTGATCTTATTTACTAAGAGTTTTGTTTGAACAAGGATTCCTTATAAAGTGAACAACCATGTCCGAAAAGAATGAAATAATGGATTAGATTTTGGTATTCACTGATAGAGCATATAAGTTGCAGTGGCATGTACAGACGGCAGTGGGCTTCTTTACAGATCTAAGGGCCCAAGCACACAATTACGACAAACACGATTGCACCACATATATACAGACTGAAGAGGGTCGAGCTTCAGTTGGAGCAGCTGAAGCAACTTTCTGCCCTAAAGGAAGCTGAAGCAGCCTTCTGCGCTAAAGGAACAGGTGTTCCAACTTCCAATAATGGCTGGCTTACAATAGTTGGCTACAAGGACTGATCAAAATCTCTGGATTAACTTACTGTCAGTTCCTTCGGATCGTCCCAGGAAGTCAAGTCCACCTTTCTGATCCAACGTGTAAGTTGGTCAAGTGTATAGCAGTTTCTAACCTAGGAGAAGCTCGGGATATGAAGTGGGCATCTTCTACTAAGATACTGCTGGTCCTGTTTCCTTATGAAGCTGAAGAAGAAACTGTGAGCAAGAGTGTCCAGACAAGCAACTTGGTAGGGTGATGTCAGAAGGATCAATGACGGGGATGGCCATGTCTATATCTTCTGTTGAAAACGGAATCCTGCAAGAAGACATTTGGATGCCACCATCGAAAGAGACATAAGACACGTCTCAAACCAATAATTGAAAGCCTTTGTAAGAGGATACTTTACCTAAGATCATCGTCCAACAGGAATGAACTGGACGCCTGGTTCTGGCTATCCTTGTTTACCATCTCCCACATCTTACCTACGACCAGTTTGAGCATCCTCCATATATCAGCATGGTATTATTTCGACATTGATGTAACATAAATGAAAAAACTTGCCTCGTTCGAGACACTCTGTTCCATATTGTCATCACAATACATTGTGCTAATTCGATGTGGTTGCAGTCCCGAATCATTTTATCTATAGCAAACAAAGCATTTTCTGCAAGGAAAGACAGTATTAAATGCACAACTCTTGCTGTGAAGCCAGATACCATAACAGATTGCTGGCTGGCAACAATCAGAAAACCACTTGATCATAGATTCCTCTGGAGAAGGCATAAGAGTGCCAATGCATTGGACAACCATTTCCGACCTGGAATAACAATGAAAGAATTGTCAGAAAGACTCCAACAATCAACGGTACTTTTATAAACAACTTGACAGAAAGATTGCTTCATAAATCACCTTCAAGATGTTCTTACAGTTATATAATCAAAGATAGCTGTCCTTTCTGATTCAAATACAGGCCAGTGAGCCATGCAGTTGTAAATGTTACAAGCTGCCAATGGTTTACCATCCTTGAACCCCAAATCCTCCTGAATACACTTGGACAGAAATTCGTTGTTCTCCTGTTTACATTTACGAAAGAATCTAATGGGTGCAATTCAGAAAAAGATCAAACCTTTTCAATGAAAGAACAAGGTAAGGAAAGGACCTGTTGCCTCTCTTCTGTAAACTTAGGTTGGCGTAAATCAGAGAAGCTCTGTGAGGATGGCATCATCAGTTTTCTAGGAGAGGACTCCCATATCAAATCCAGTAAGTGAGATAACTGGATTACGTCCATGAAATCAACGTGAGCAAATCACATCTTACGAGAAAACCCACAACATTTTAACCACAAAATCCCTCAAAGTTTAAGCTTTGAGTTCACCAACGAGGAGTTCTGCTTCTTGAAAACGTTACGTTCTACATGAAATAGGGCGCATGCTTCCACGGAAGGTGCGGCAAAATACTTGAAGCCTCCGTTGTAGGATTTCTTATGCATAAGGTTTGTAGCACTAATTTATGGAATTGGATTTCTTTTTTTAATTGGCTTTGTGTTCATTATCGGCCCAATTAAAAATTTAAAAGATTCAAATACCGAACCGAAATATCGAAATAATTCGATATTTCGGTATTTCGATACTTGAAATTTTGGAACTCAGTTCGATATTTGAATGACATAACATTAAAAAATTAGAATTTAAAATTTCAGTATTTAATTTGATTTGGATTTAAAAAACGGAATGCTAAGCCCTAGTTAGTTAGGAGCAAAGTCGCCCTGTAAAAACGTTTTAGGAGATGGAAAGCCTGGCGGAGACTGAGTTAAGTGATTTGTTTAGGCCACAAGACCCAAAATTTCACAAGATATAAACATGGAGTGCAGAGTCACACAAAAATGTGTCCTCTCTCAGGCCTCCTTCCCTTCGCCCTACGTACAAACATCACGCGATAGCGTGCTGTAGACACAAAGACGAGCCCGGTGCAATGAAACTCCCTCCGCCTGAGGGAATCACTACAGCTGATCACGGAGCAGATAGGCTGCTAAAGATCCTCTTCAAGTTTGGGAAAGTTGACCGCAGCCTCCCCATGCTTGCTGGGCATATCTGTGTTGACGCCCAGAATCAAACCATAAATACAAACCCGCCGTTCATTTAGACCTGTCACCACAGCCGACGGTGGATGTTGAGCTTGTGGGGGGGTTAGAAATACTTACCTTTGGACAAAACCGAACATCGAGGGTCTCCAGCATCGTACATTTGGATATGGCAGATTCAACTCCTTCCTCATCAAGGTTGCATCCCTACCCCAGCCCCAAAACAGAACAAAAGATCAAACTCAAAACAACTTGATATAACGATAAGTCACTTAAAGTAACCAGGTAAGGCAGACAAATCCGGAAAAGAAGACACACTAATGGGACTAACAACAAATTTATGGTACCTGCAGCGACAGGCTTGCCAATTTGGGGCACACCAGCTTCAATATCTCCAATGATAAGCAGTTGCTAAACAAAATGGAAAAATACTATTAGGATCTCGATTGCTCAAAGCAAATTGGATCAAAGCCAAGTAATGCTCGTGATTAAGAGGTTGATAGCGCAGGAAAGCTTGTTAATTACCTCAAATTCAAAACGGTCAAATTGAGGCACGATATGTCAACCTCCTTCAGATTGGCAGATAGCGACAGGTTTAAAATAAGTAAATGACAATAGCGTGCCATTGGCGGTATGTGAACCTTTCTAATATTTGGACATCCAACGCATAAAAGGCTTTGCAGTGAACGCTCTGGCGGATCTTCAAGCCCCGGTGGACTAGACTTCCGAAGCATGTCATAAGTTCCTCTGTCTGCACACTCCATTTCACAGGGTTGGCCACCATTGCGACCCCAATCCAAGTCGTGCATATTTGCACAACCATTTAAGCTCACGTGGGTAAGGTGCGTACAACGAGCAAGGAGCTCCTCTATTGCCGATGGGCATAAAGTCCCATATGACAGGTCTAGTTCTCGGATCGCTGGAAGAGCACCATCTTTATAAAGAGGCTCCAATGCAGAATCCCGTAGATACTTGCACGCTTGCAATTTGAGAACCTGAAACAGCACAAGTGCCTCAGAAAGCAAGCTCAAAGAGAAGTTAATGTCGAGGAGTAGTGTCTCCATTCAAAGTTACGACACTCCCAGCAGGATGCTCAAGCTTCTGGAATGACTAACACAACCAAATCCTTCTTTCTCGATATGAATAATCTTTTCTAGACTGCTTACAAGGATCAAATTCACTTCAGCTTCCCACCATAATTTCCTAAGCATGTCGCTTCAAATGCTAACGTAACACCAAAATATATACCCCAGAAGCAACTCCTATGTAAAATAATATGATGAAATAAAAATTGCTATTACCTTTAACTGAGTACAGGACTCAAATACAGGGAGCAAATTTGTCAAAAAGGTGTATGATAAATCCAGAGAGGTTAAGTGTGGAAGCAAGCGCAGAGAATAAAGGCCATCACAACCAATGGAGGGACAGGACATCAAGATCAATGACTTGATCAAAGGACAAGATGCAGCAGTCGCAGATAGGCAGTCATCCATAAGTTGGCTGTACACAACAATTGCGATATTATGTCAATTTCTACATCATCTGAGGTAAAACGATGGGGTAATTGGACAAGGATTATAACCTGCAGAAGGAAAAATCAAGTGATGTCAAAAGTGGACAATTAATGGAAGCATCTGCCAACACTCCACATCCTTCTAACTCAAGAACTGTCATCTGTGGAGCTTCAATGTTCAGTTCACCCAATTTAGGACAGATACCAAGGTTCAGTAATCGAAGACCAACCTGCGGTATCAGACATGAAGGTGTTACATTAGTTCCCCTCGAAATAATTAAGGGCACATAGGAACTGTCTAGGGAACTGTGTTCATAAGACAACCAATTGCATTGAGAAATTTCTCAGGACCCGATTTTAAAAAGATAGCAAACTACAGTTCTGGTCACAATAATCGGTCCAAAGCCAGAGAAAATTTGCCACAGGTAAAAACAATCAAATAACTGCACCCATCCTACAGAAAAGCAAAAGTCCTACATATCTTAATAAAAGCAATGCAAAATTATTGCAACGAGAGGAAAAAAAATAGTTACCGGGCAAAAAGCTGCCTTCTCTAGGCGATCACAGCCATCCAAACAAACTTGCTGAAGATAAGGGCACGCGAGTTCAAGAGATGTGACTGCCCGACAACCCGCAAGGGAAAGTCTTGTCAAAGACTTACTGCGGAATCGTACTGCAGTCAAACTCTGCAAGGAAAATGACCAAATGAGTAGTGCAAGCCCCATATATAAAGGACAGGAGAAACAAAAGTCTAATGCATAAAGTGATTTTTACGAAGTTCCAATTAATACACCAAAAAACTGAATGACAATATGACCCACATACCTCACAATTATCAAGGACCAATGATCTCAGCAAGGGGCATCCGCCTCCATCACTAAAGACATCACATATAGAATTTGTCACAGATTCACAATCTGTTAGATCCACTTCTTCAAGAGATTGGCAGTGCAGTGCCAATGTGGTTAGACTTTCCTGCTTTTGCAATGCAAGAGTCTGCACAAAATTGGAAACATCACGTCACTTAACATTACATTTCCTACATAATGATAAACCACTCGAATAATACGACAATCATTGACAAATACAGGATGTCGTTACCTGAAGTGAATTAGAACTGATATTTATCCGGTTAAGTGCAGGACAATTGGACACCATTATTGCTGACAGCATGAGAGTCCGCAAACTTAAATCAGCAATCCTGAAGAAATATATTAATGCATAGACCATCAGAATGTGGAAGCAACGACAACAGGCCAAGCATAGATGATCCAACAGAGATGCCAATAACTTACTTCCGACAATGCACCAATCTTATGTTCCGCAACCATGGAAGTTCCAATGAAACAGAAGTCAACAGGCTGCAGTTATCAAGCTCCAACACCTGAGAGAAATCCACAGAACATTTAATTGAAAAGATAAAAGAGGAAATATGAATCAGTGAAACTGCCTAGACCAGATCTGACCTCCAGCATGTGGCTATTTGCTATTGCAACCATTGAGGCTGATGTTATACCCTCGCAGTTGTCAAGTTTCAACACAGTGAGCGTCGTCAGCCTAACAGACTGCAGCAAAGGAGAAATGCTTAATCAATATTTGGCCATTTTCAATAGAGAAATGCACATGAGACCAACAGTTCTACCTCAAGGGAAATATTTGGGCAGTACGAAGCATTAAGCTCATGTAGATGCAAACAGGTTTGGGATATCTCCCGCAAAGTTTCATCGCTAACACAAGAACAATTTGACATATCCAAATATTCAAGCAGTGGGCATGAAATTGCCGCTGATCGAATTGCAGCATCTGAAAGCTTGTGGCAAGATCCAATGTCAAGTTCACGAAGCAGGGGACAAAGTAACTGCGCTTGAGCCATGGTACTACGCTTCAAGGACAATGACTCCAGCTGAGGACACCTGGCAGATATTATTTCTTAGAAACTTAGCAACAGAGATATTTGGCGGTGGTATTATGAATGAGATGTCTAACCTAACAGATATTCGAACAACTCGGCACTTTATAAGTTCAAGCTGGCGCAATCTCTCGTGGTTTATAGTTATCTCTTGAGTCCCATTCCCAAGGATAGCATCAGTGACACTTAAGCTCTTCAACAAGTGACAATCCGCCAAGGCAATAAAAAACATATCCCCAAGTTGCCCTTTTCCAAGAGTCAAGGCCTCCAAATTCCTGTAAATAAACAATCAGCCAAGGAAGAGAATAGCACCAAAAAGTGATAGAATAGTATGCCAAGGAAACAAATAGCAACCTCAGAGATGACACGGCCTTCATAACAAGTAAATGCATTACAGATGCTCCTGAGATATTGACTTTGGTGGCATTGGGGTATCTTCGGCACATGTCCTCAACTAAAGAAATACATAGAACAGACTGTCAGCAAGAAGTAACCACTTCAAAAGGCGCACAATTTCGTCCATTAATTCACCGTGACCATGGTAGGTTACCCAAACTACTCACAAAAGTTCTATTACATTTAAACTACATTAGTTTCTGCAGCATATATCGCTTTAGGAATAAAGATTTTATATCAAAGAAAAAGGCATCTACGCTACAGAAGAACTCACATTGTTCCACGGATATATTTCGGTTCTCAAAATTTAAGCATCTCCAGAAGTCTTCATGGGCGCTAGCTGCTCGCCACTGTCTACAAACAATTGCAGCTCGACACAAATCCAAATGTCCCAAGAAAGAGAAAACCTGGCACCATTTCATACATGCCATGTTAGAATGACCAAGGATCATTAAATTCCCATGTCCTGAGAATAAGAAAAACATCATTATATATACCATGTGAAGCAAGTCGTCTGTGAGATCCATACGAAGCTCTGAATCTTCATTCAGAGAAGTGTTATCTGCATCAGCCGTATAACTTATTGGGTCCAGGAATTCGGAAGGATATTGAAGACCAATATCTCCAAATGCCCATGTAGCGCTAAACGTGTTCTTGTCAGAAGCAGTAGCAGGGGGGCACATGAGGACATCTAAAAGTCCATTCGAACTTGTGGCACCAGTCAAACTCGGCAGTATATCAGGACTGCCACAATCAAGCAACCAAAGATGTCACGGAAAAAGTAAAGACAACATATATAATAATGTCGTCAAACATAGAAGACAATCCAGCCACTTTTACAGTTTGATTAGGAAGAATTTAGTAAAATCAAACAACCTTAAAGACACGAGAATATTCAATACCACTCGATTATATGGGGTTCAACGATGGAGGTGGTACCACTCAAACTTTGGTAATGCAGCGCACTGTTAGGAGAATAATAGCCAAAGAGACAGAAAAACGCAGATACTTCAAAATTTATTATCCTACGTTTAACGGAATATAGAGAAACTTTCACGCAGCTTCGCCAAGTTAACTAACAGCTCTTTTCCACAACAGGAAACTCGATCAGTGAGGTGCTTTGAACTCATCGATCCAAAGCAAGGAAATTCCACAACTTCAACCATCATGCATGTGGGTAATTACGGCAATACTTAAGAAAACAAAACCTGTACCCCCTCCCCCACCCTCTCTTTCTAGTGCACATTCAGAAACCTACCAGCCAGAGCGAATAAACTCCCCATTCAACGGGCTTCCATAAGTTTAAACCATCCCATGAAAGACAATCCTTCTCGTCAATTTCACCGACAGGAAAATTTTACCATTCAATAATTACCCACGAACAAAACCCACCAGAAGGCAACATAAAGAACCTGAGCTACCATCTATTAGCATTAATCTAAAGGATCCTTTCCTTCCATCGCATGCATATTGTAATTTGAAGAGTACTCTTCAACTCAAAATAAAAGAAATACTGCAACAAACTCAACTAGTTCTTGCTCAAACAAACTACTTTTATCATTTCGACAAATATAAATTATTCCAGATATTAACGCTTCTGCGGCAAGCCTCGTCAGCAAGTGATCCTTCCAAAGGGCTAAAGGACCGATATTCGTATCAATGACTAGCTAAATGCTGACGAAAACAGTTAACTTGTTTCCAGTGAACACTAATAACAATGCTTACCCATCGACATAGACCTTAGCCCTCTTATGTTGTGGATCGCGGGTTTCCTCCCCGGAACAACCCGAGCTTTCACCTATAATCCCGTTCCTCCCCATCAAGGATCCCTTAAACAAATCCATCCCCCTGTCCTCCTCTCCCTCCTCCTCACCAAACCCTAGCCCTCCCTCCCCCTCAAAATCATTCCCATTCCCTCTCATCGTCTCTGAATACTTCCTCCCTCCAGAATCCTCAACGAACCATAGGCAGCAACACCACGTCCTCATACAAAACCTAAAGAAGCTACAAGAACCCACCAACCCTATCGCGCCATCCCAAAATTCTACCCAACAGACACGTACTAAAGCTACGAAAATCCCGTACCCCGGGGTCGCAAAGGGAGGGACTTTCCCGGGTTCCGGCGATCTGGGTATTGCTAGAATGTCCCAAAGGAGGGATCTTTAGCGGGGAGCGGATCGGGGGGGGGGGGAGATCTCCCCTGGGGACACGACTGAGGAACGGAATCGGGATTAGGGTTTGTTCGAGGGAGGCGAGTGGGAAAAGGCTCGATCTGATTGAATTTCTGTGAAGGAGGGGATGGGAGTGGAAGAGAAAGAAAGATCCGTTGAGAGATATTACTTGCGATGTTCGGAGGGATTAAGGATCGAGGAGGAAGGAAGTGAGGAAAGAAAGAGACAAAAGGACACGGGGAGAGAGAGAGAGAGAGATTGTGAAACTCTTTTGGTTGGTCTGTCTGTTGTTCAATGTCTCTCTCTCTCTCTCTCTGTGTTTTGGATTAGGAGACAAGAGATGTTCTTTTTTTATTATCTTAGTTTACCCCGATTATGTCCATCATTACATCGCATGGTGAGAATACAATAAATGTGTAAATGTTTTTTTTTAACTTTAATTATTACACAACATATATATTAAATCGATTTTTTTTTTTGTTTCGATAAAAAAAACTAAGTAAAAATCTGCAATGCGTAATAAGTATACTATTATTATTATTATTCCTATTCGTTGATTTGTCATCCCCGATTGGAAATATCTGACTCCTATTGTGGGCCCATAATATTATGGGTTGGTCGGCTTCACTCGGCCCATGATTGGGTGTAAAGACAAGCCCAATAAGATTGAGCCCGGGTAGCGTAATTGGGCTAATATAGAAGCCCATTTCGTTCGTCCTTTTGCTTAGTGGCGAAATTACATTAAAAATTGTTTGGCAACCCCCGGCTTCACCGTCAGCCCGAAGCGTACAAACAAACTCTTTACCGATTACTTGCAATGAAAAACCAAAGGACAAATGAATGGTTGTCTTTTAGTTCACATGGACCACCTCGTTGTGATCAAATTAGTCCCCATCAACTCCAGTAACGCCACCAAATATATGATTTGACGCAACCTCCCATGCCTTATCGCGCTGGTACACCGAATTTCCGTGGTCGGCCCCTCGAATCGATCTACATAGACTAGCACTTATTATTCGATAGAACTTCCATGTAACTCGTGACTTGATCCTGATTCACCCTCAAATAATTAAAGAAAGCTAAATCAAGTTCATTTTTATCTCGCAATAGCATGAACTCGTCAAGTAACATAACCCGTGTCGAAGAAAATAAATGGAATAACAGAAGAAACTGGTAAGCAAAGGCATGTGAAATGAAATGAAATTAAACCTATAGTTTCGATACATGGAAGCTCATCAAAAGAACAAAAGTTGGTTTTGGGTGGGGGGGGGGGCATCAATTATTTGGTTCAACGTATGATTTCATGATAGAAAGATTTAGGGCATTGAAAAGAGAGAAATTGACTTGTGGAAACAGGAGATGAGAGGGAAGGGAAAGTTGGGGGCGCTCATGACATGAAGTCTTGTCATCCAGAGAATCCCATTTGCTTATATCCCTTTCTTTTCTTTTGTTTCGTGTATTTTGGAATTGTGATGAATCGTGTGGAAATATGTGTTAGAAAAGAAAACGATACGTTCGGCAAGAGCGACTCTTGATTATGACTCTTCTTAGAAAGTTTTACTACATTTTGCATGTTAAAAGTCAAATAAGTTTTTTCTCTTCATTCTTAACAAAAATAAAAATAAAAATAAAAATTCAAGACTCTCGAGTCATGTGCATATAATATTTTATAATAATATTTAGTCATATTTTCTCAAGGAGAGGTACGCCCTTTTCGGTAAGGAAAATCTGATCGAATCGACTTCGATTATCGAGGTACGTAAAAGGAATCAGAAGAGATTTTTTTTTACTATTATTTATTTATTTATTTATCGATCTATTTCTTGCATGGTACAAAAACCGAGGAAAAAGAATCGTCAAATGTAAATGGTGTACAAGAAAGAAATCATGATCTTATAATTGCCTCCTAATTGCCCTAGATTTCTGGGTCCCACCCAAACTCCCCCTAAAAAATAATTTAACAAATAAAATAAAAATAAAAAGGTGGGTCGGAAAGAGGGTGAGGAAACCGAGTAGATTTTTCATTTATCATATTGCCTTTTACCAGAGGAAATAAGAAAACAAAGGATTGAGGAAATTCCAAAGTATTTCTTTTTTATTTGGTTAATGGGAAAAAGAAGAATGCAGCTTTCCGGGTGATTAAGCTTTCCTTATCATGGAAGTATGAGAGAATCAGATTCTCTGATTCTGTACAACATGTTGTTGTTGTTTGAAAAGCAACGAGCTTTCTTTACAAAGATTTCGGCCAATTAAATCTCCTTAGTCAAAGTTTCTGCATTGATAATTGGCTCACAGGTTGCAACTTGTAAAGTTCTCCCCTTTTATTCATGTGTTTTTTCCAGGGTAATTAGCAGGTTACTTTTATCTTTAAGTAAGATTTTGCGATGACGGCTTTTCTTAATCAAGAGATTTTTACAATCCATTAGTTAATTGATCGTGGTTGAGAGGGAGGCATTGGGAAGTTTTTTTAGTGCTTTCATTGGCACTTTTGGGGGGGGGGGGGGACATTTGGCATTACAATGACTTTCGACGCTTTCATTTCTTCCGATTACTAATCGCAGGGAAGAGACCACGGTGACCGTCCGACAAACGAGCAGGAAGGAGGAAGAAACAAACATGACCCAATTCATTTTTCGTCTATATAGCAACGGCTGCCCGCGAACGATCTCGAGAAGATCCTCTGGCCGGGGGCGAGGACAGCCATTGGGTCATATCTCACCTTCCTCTCGACGAATCTCATCCACTGACCCCCGAAATGTGCCTTCCACTCATCCCGGGACTTGTAGTGAGGAAGGTACAGCTTGTAATCGAACCGGTTCTCGTCGCATATCCTCAGTACCTTCTTATTCTCCTCGACCATCTGCGTGACCGACTGCCCCTGGGGGAACGGCAGGGCGAACCGTAGCAGCGCCACGAGGTAGAAAACCTCGCCGGATTCCGGCAACACGACCGACGTCCGTCGATCCCACCTAACCAAAACCCGAAACACCTCGTGGTTCTCGTTAATTAATTCGATTCGAATACGAGGTGAAAGAAACAAAAGACGGGGGCAGATGAAGACAAGGTAAGGAGATATGGTTGGTAATATCATCGTCATCTGAGAAATTAAGGAATATTTGGTTTGAAAGTACGTATTGGCATTTTACGATAGGGGCTGAATTGAAATAATTATTTTGGTGACCCACCACTAGAATAAAATAAAATAAAATAAATAAATTTTCGATCTTATTATTTTTTCGAAAAATAAAAATAAATAATTAAATAAATAGAAAAACACACACATCATGATGTCTCTTGCATTATCGTTTCCGATAAGGCTGGCGCAGGAATTTAGCTCCGTGACAAAGGAATAAAAAAACACTCAAAAGGTCAAGGAAATATAGAATAAAAAAAAAAAATGTAATGGGTCACATCCAGAAAATGAAAACGAAATGCCACGTTTCACGGCACAAATTATTGGCGTAAGTACTCAGCAGCGATGGTCTAACCATGCAACACGTGTCAACCAACCACGAGAAACTCCGACCATGACACCGACTAAAAACTTTATGAAATCATCCGTCCATCCATCGTCAGTAAATTAGCTTTTAGAATTTGTCGGTAACTTACTTGCTTCTCAACAGAGGGTACACGAGCACGGGCCCCCCTACCCCCCCCTTGAGGACGTTCCGGAATATAAGCCGGTCGAACTCCGAGATGTCGTCGGCGGAAACGAACATGTTCAGCCAAGGGTGAGGTGCATCCCATATCCCGTTCGCCCTGGCGTGTTCCTCCACGACCTTTACCCGGAGAAGGAAGTCGGCGTAGGTAACGTCCGCTTGGAACTCCAGGCCGTCGACGTACCGGAGCTGCCCGAGCAACCCGCCGACCACCTAAGAAAAGAAATCCAGGTTCACATGGGGGCAAAAGGGTAACAGCAAGTCGGATCTTCGGATGGATGTGGGGGGTGAATTCGGACATGGGTGAAAATGTGAGTTTTATTGAGAATTTGGACAACGTCAGAGGAAATCTCATATGATGTCAGCACACAGAAAACCAGACCGTGCCACGTAAGCAGGAAGTGAACCCAGTCAAACACGAACACCCAATTGTAGTCGGACACAGTTCGGGCAAACTGGGGGGATTCTCTCTCTCTCTTTTTTATTTAATAAATAAATGTTTTTTATTTTTATTTTTTATAAGATTAAAATTTACAGACAAGTGCATGGACCTTTTGGATGTCAGAAAAATCCAAGGGGAGATACATTATGCCCCCCAGAGTTGTCGTCTTCAAAAATATTTTCTTATTGCAAAAAAATAATATAAAAAAATAACTAATAAAAACAGAAAAGTGAAAAGTAAAATCTCATGCCCCACAACCCTGACGACCGCCTCATTATTTATTTTATTGTAAAATCATATTTAATTAATTTAATTTGATTTTTTTAAAGTGCGGTTATTGTTATTGATCACAAAATTATTTTTTTGGCAAATGTACTTAAAAAAAAGAGAGATAAGGCCATGACTCGAGCGAGTGTTTGTAACTGACCTTGTCGACGGTCGAGGTTTTATCCGTCCTCCGGTAGTTGAACCCCAGCTCCAGGCAGTAGAGGACCGGGTGGCTTGCATAGTCGGGAACCTGGGACGAGTCGAGCAGCTGGCCGGGCTTTATGGCCACGGTCGGCCAGCCATTCACTGGGTCGTTGCTGTTAACGAATACGAACCCCTCCACATAGTCGAAGGATTCGCCTTCCCGTCCAGTGACCAGCCACTCGGCGTCCCGTCGGTAGCTGCCGAAGTCCTCGTACACGACTCGAACCCACCTCACCTAATCTCCCATGGTCACCGGCCCAGGAATGGAATCATTGACTTCGAATCGACTGAGGCTAATCGAGATAAGCAGAGAGTATTTGTTTTTTACCAGGTCCGGCGCGGGTTGGAGCGGGATCTTTGCTCTGGTGATTATGCCGAATTGGCCGAGGCCGCCTAGCGCTGCGAAGAACAGTTCCGGATTCTCCCTCTCGGAACAGGGCACGATATCCCCGTTACCGATCACGACCTCGAGCTCCGTCACGTTTGAGGTCTGAGGGCCGTAACGGAAGGCCTGCCCGCTGACCCCTGCGTTGGACAAAGTCCCCCCGACCGTCAGGCCCAAGTAATCGGTGTACGACCTCGGGGCGTAACCAAAAGTCAGGCACACCCCCAGCACGTCCTCCCACAATGCTCCTCCGGGGACTACGGCGTAGCCGATCCCGTCGGGGCCCTTCGTGAGGATCTGGAACCGGTCCGGCTCCGCCGTACGCATGTCCACAACCAGGCCACGGTCGGACATCGCCTGACCATTGATCGAGTGTCCATTTCCTCTGGCAGCGACCGTGAGGACGCCTGAGCAGAGTGTGGCCTTAACTACCCTGGCCACGTCGTCCGAACCTGCTGGCCGAATAACCGCCAGAGGGGTAACGGACCGCATCCCCCCAAAGTCCCTGGCGGCCATCGCGGCGGACGAGGCACCGAAATCGACGGTGCCCTGGAGCTGGAGGTTGAGGGGGACGGAGTCGATGCCGTGGTCCTGCTGCGGGGGCTCAGCTTCAGGGGGTTCGTTCTCGGGCACAAACCTCTCCGCGTAGGCTATCATCTTCACTCCCAATCGCCCTGTAACAAACTCAAATCTCTCCAAAGGCTTTCCACAAAATTTGGGAGTTGAGAGGATTTTTTTTTTCTCCCTTTCTTAAGAGGTGAATGGGTGAAGGTTTAAATAGTGGTTGGTGATGACGATGGAATGCTTAAAAATGCGACCTACAGATTTACATTTTTATGTTATTATTGTTATTATTGATTACTTTTTTTTATATAATATTGAAGCTTAACTCTATACACGCCTTATACCTGCTCTTCACATATTGTATTGTAACGATAATAATAATGACGACGACGTTGGCAATGTGTCTATCATGAGTTTTTCTAACTTCACTCTAGTTAATGTTCCATCCACGTCATCTGCCTGCCACTTACTAAAAAATGGAAATAAATAGTTAACAAGTTAGATCTCGTAACATTATTAAAATAATATAAAAAACGATTAAATTAATTTAGAGCATTACGGATAAGTTGGATCCGTGTCTTCCTCATCCTTTTTTTTCCTGTCTTTCGTTACAATTCCCAACGTGACTATTCTGTTGTGGTGCTTTCGTCTCTCCGTTAGATTTCGGCAAAATATCCATAAGTGACCCGAACTTTGGACCGATTTTCCTTTTTAGTTTGGGCTAATTTTCTTTTTTAGTCGAAAGTTTTAAAAGTTATGTTTATGACCATCAATATTATAAATTATGGCCTAATTGAGACAAATTGAATTAATATCCTCTCCATTGCATAAGAAATGGAGAGTCTCCAAGGAGTGGCTTAATCCTCTTTAATCCGACGGTCGTTTTTAATTTTAGTATTATAAAATTACTTTACTACCCTTAATAAGTTAATAAATTATTTTCTTTAGAATATATTAATAATTTTCTTTACATTTAATACCGTGACTTTCGTTTTTTATGGTTTCACATTTAGGATTTATAATTTATGACTTAATATTTAATATTTTATTTACATTTGATGCCTATGATTTAACATTTAGGTGAACATTTAAGGGTTTAACTGTTATGATTTATGGTGTAGGAGTTAAGGTTTGACTTTTAGGATTTAGGATTTAACATTTCGATTTACTGTTTAACTTTTAGGGTTTATGGTTTAATTTATGGTTTAGTAAAAAAGGTTTAACTTTTAATGTTTTTGAATTTATAATTTAGTGTTTATGAATTTTTTGTTATTACTTAAATATAGTGTTTTAAAAATGCAAAATTATTTAAAAATGAATATACCGAGTAATATCAATTTTTCCCTTGCTATAATTAAAATAAGATAAAATAAGAAAAATGTACACCGTTAGATTAAAAATAGGAAGATCTGTCCATAAAATGGACACCCTCCATTTCATTAGAAATGGAAAGGATCTAGATCCCATCAATTTGAGTAATGGAAATTAAATAATTTCCGAAGTAACTTGTTTTAATTATTATTATTTATTTAATGTGGAGACAAAGTCGGTAATTATTTGAAGTCGGGCTTTTAAATTACGCCACAAAAATTTATAATATCGATTTAATATTATAAAAAAAAATATTGTTAAATATTATGATAAAAAAGATCGTTGGCCGAAGTTTGGGATAACACACCGATACTACTAACTAAGGTTGCAAACTATGATTGCTCGGGTCAACTCGTGTTTAACTTATATATTTATTCATTCTTTAGAGTGAGGAATTAACACAAGATCTATCATTTAAAAGTAATGTTGAAGATTTGATTTTTGGATATTATAGCGTAATGCTCAGTTTGGGACGAGTTTGAAAAGAAACATTTTCAAACTCGTTGACTTGATTAAAAAAAAATTAATTCCTACGAATTGGGGTCAGACCCCAAATTAATTATTTGAATAAATGAAATTGACCGATGTACTAAATTTGTACCTGGTTTTTAGTCACATTTCGTCGCCCAAGTTTTATTTTACTCTTTTTTTCTTTTATGCTTTTTTTTATTTATATTTATATTCCGGGAGATAAAATCTTCGAAACTGTACAATAATTGATTTTAACTGGTTGACAATTGGATTGCATCAATGATGATGCCCATGTATGTATATATACAAAATAATGAAATGGCGGGTGCTACGTTTTTTTTTTTTTTTTTTCCAGTTTTTGGGGTTGGACCACGGAATAATAAATAACGTGATAAACCAATGTCAATTGGGGGGGGAAAGAATACTATTTTCCTGGGGGTGTGGAGGAGCATCCAATGATCTTTACAGGTAAGCTACTATTATTATGGAGGAGGCAAATTTCTGAGTCATATCCACCCCAAGATTCATTTGACATAAATGTAGGTATAAGTCCTATTCAAAACTTCGTCTCTTGTCCGGACACTCTGCCCTGCACTGATGATGATTCACTTGTGAGATTTCTATTGAGAAGGGAGAGAATGTCATTTAAGATAGCATTCAAGTGGGTTATTAAATAGATCATTAAATTTGTTAGCGATTTCTTTTATTATTTGGATTTCTACTCCATCTTGTATATAAAAGAACGTGTAATCATTTGAAATGAATAAAAGAAGAAAATAGTTTCCAGTCTAAACACTTGAACTCCATTAAATATATATTCCTCGTAGGAGCAGCAGCTCTACCGAAGCTTTTTTCTATCTTAAAAAAGGTCGTCGTCAATACATAAACTACGTTCTACTGTGACTTTCTCCCTCCCTTTGTATTTAATCATTTCGAAAGTACTTTCTAAGTTGGAAATTCCAGACAAAACAATACCACGCCAATAATACATTTTTGATTACTTTGACACGACTCTACGAAAAAGGCCCCCAAAAAATAAAAATCTAGAAGATTTTTCTCAAAGTCTTACCCCCACCCCTCCCCTCCAAAGATTTTGCCCGCGATTTCGTTAACTAAGGGGTTTAAATGCGAAACAATGTCGAATGTGTACGTCGCGTATTACTATCTTACACGTTTGTTCCTCTGCTATTAATCCTACTCGCGATCACGACCTTTCGCCCTTGGCGGCACCGACCTCGTTGTTGTACGTCATGTTAAGAGGGAAAAAAAAATAACGAAATAAATACGTGCGAGATTCGTTTGACATGGACGATTGATGTCGCTGTTGTGTTCACGAAAAACAAAAGATTAATCGTCCTTCTTAATAATGGACCGACTTGGGTAATATTTTAAGCTGGTTTTCTTTATATCTGTGAGAAGAGAGGGAGGATGGGGCCATGTAATAAAATTATATTTTTGGGTAGACAAAGAGAATGATTCTTTTGAGGTGTTGTCGCTCCCAATCAATAATAACGAATGTCGTGTTGTATTTTTTCTTTTATTGTACATGAATAAACTAAAACTAATCCGAACAAAAATAATTTGATCTTATCACAATGCGTGTAATAATAACAGGAACCTCTTGGGTTTGATCACGTCAAGGGTTTAGATTACAACTACAAGTAAACTAAGCTACTTCCTATAAGTAATGTAAATATAGGATAATATTATCAAATGACGTCTCCTAGGTAAACCGGAGTGACCGATAGTTTAGTTCCTGTAGAAGACCGAATGCCCTAAAAATGAAAGCGTATGCACCTAACTAGAATAACGTGGTGCCGTGTTAGATTTCGACGGGTCCGCATTGATGGCACGACTATCACCAAACAAATGAGATGAGGGGGAGGTTCCGGAAAATCTTGGGGCATGGTCCTTTGAAAGATTTGGTTTTATTTCATTTCTTCCCCAAAACCCTTACTATCAAACTCCAAGACATCATTATCATTGCTAGCTCTCATTTCATATGAAGTGGTCCTATCCCTAGAAGATCTACATATATCTTTTAACCCCATCAAAGAAATCATAAACTTAATGCTCCAGAATGTACCAAAACCAGATTCTACCTACCCCAAAGATTATTACAACTATTCATCATCAATGCAACAAGATGCCACCCCATCCCATCCCATCCCACCAGTATTAGAAAACCATATAGAAAACCAAGGTCAGATGACGAGAAAGATTTGGTTGCGATGTTCTTCTTCGTCTTTCTCCTCCCCTCGCCTAAACAAAGCAACTATAACATATTACAATGTAAACTGATTATGAGCTCATGGACCTGGGTTTAAAAGGCGTCTTACCTCTGGAGTTGTCGACAAGATTCACGCCTCGATGAGCTTAGTGCGGGCACCCGGAATCAACTACGGGTTGAAGACGATGATTAACTTCGGGTGACGACGGCTTCAAATGAATAATGCGGTTGAGACTCAATTTCGGCACATGACAGTGGTCGACAACAGTTTTGTCCAATTTCAGTACATATTCGGCAATGCAAATGCAGTTTCACCCAATTTCCACGTGTTATTAAAACAACGTACAATCATGTATTCTGCTTTTATTTGTTTTGTTGCTGTTGTTTGATATCTTGGCGTTCATGTTTCTTCAAATTTTTCATTCACGAAAATATCGCAACGTGGTGAACAACAACATCGTGTTCGGGTGGGAGTGACAATATCATAAACAGGACTACGTGTTTTCTGACAAAGACTATCTGAACGTCTCAAAGGTTAAGAGTTTCACACTTCATATTCAAATAAAAGATCGTCTTTAGCGTCCAAGACAGAGAGGTGTTTGAATCGAAGCAAAAAGGCTTCCCCCGTAAGGACAGCTTTCGACAACTCATTGCATCCACCCCCACGTCGTGTTTGTTTTTTTGGTTTGGTTTGGTCGGATAATGACGTCCGACGTAAATATCTTAAGAATCTTTTTTTTTTCCTCGTCATTAAAAAGGAGAGGAAATCAAGCAAGACGTGTCGAGAAATAAACATGCCGAATCAAAATCTCACCCCTCGAGTCAAAAGGGGAGGAGGGAGAACAAAAGACAAATATGGAAAGAAAAAAAAAAAGCTGACTGAGAATTAAAAAGATCTTTTCGATGGATCGGCAGAGATTTGATCTCCCCCGATGATGCCCGGTTTGAATATCGAGTCGGATCTTAGCGAAATTTAAGTAATATACGTAGGACGAGTGGGGGTTATATCATGGAGATTTTTACATTGATTTGATATTTTTTCATTTGCAATTTTTGTTTATTCGAATCCTGGTGAGCGACATCACGGATGCGACAACCTCGTAATGTCTGTCGAAATGTATGGAGAAAAAATACAGGAGGGGAGGGGGGGAGATCTAAAAGATAAGAGTAGAGATTTCGTCATGCTTCTGTTGTTCTTGGCGGGTTCTTGGTGATCAATCCTCCCTACTTGGGTTTTCAACAACAATCTCTTGTGATTGGGTGGCCTCAGAGATTCACTATTCTTCTGTCTATGATTATCGTATGTCTCTTCTGGATACATACCTGATTTCGAACTCGACTCCAGTAAGTCAAGTCCTTCCATTATTTGAATAAACTCGACCAAGCGTTCACGAGCTCTACGTTTCTGCCGTCTGAGTTTCAACATGCTCGTTCTCGAATTAAAACTCCGACTCGAAAATACCCGTCCTCGAGCTGCTCGCTCGCGGGTATAGCTAAACCAGTTCGCGTCTCGGTTCGATTGCTCTCTCTGAACGTTTTGGGCCACCATACGGGCTTCTGCGAAGCCCATTATCCCGCATTGGGCCTTACGAGGAAGCCCATGTAACAAAACGACGCCGTTCGGAGGGGCGGAATGAGAATCAGATAAAAACAGGAAATATGGGAAAACATTTATGGAATTCAAGAAGTCAACATCTTGGACAATTCCCCCCCTCCCCACCCACCGATTTTTTATTTGACAAGCTCCGATTGATGCACACCAACTTCTCTATTTTCACTTGCTCTTTAAGAAGAAGACGCACGTGGGCAGTCCTCGTCCCTCGCACAATCAAAGACATTAGAAATTTTAGGACAACAGTCGAACAAGCACAGAACTTTGGGGGGGGGGGGGGGGGGGGAAGAGGGGAGATGGGGAGGAAACCTTATTGCTCGAAAGTAGGCCTCAACAGGGGTGCCTGGACTGCCATGGAAGACCAGATCCTCACTTCTTACATCAAGAAAGCTGGTGAGCCACCCCAAGAAAGCTGGTGAGCCACCCCAAAGAATCTTACATGGGTTTTGCTCTTAGTTTGGCTTGCGATCGAGTTGGAACATTTGTGTTGCTGAATCGGGAAGTGGTTTTTTTTTTGTCCAAATTTGTGTTTTAAGGTTTGAAGAGGTGTGGAAAGAGTTGCAGGCTCAGGTGGATGAACTATCCGAGGCCAGACATAAAGAGGGGGGACATATCACTTGATGAAGAGGATTTGATCATCAGACTACACAAGCTTCTTGGGAACAGGTCCTAGTTGCACCAAAACCATCTCATTTCATATTTAGGACCCACGGTTTCAATTTGGGTTGAAGTGATTTGATTTAGTAAGGTTATTATCTGTAGATGGTCGTTGATCGCCGGTCGGCTGCCGGGCCAAACAGACAATGAAATCAAGAACTACTGGAACACCACCCTCGCGAAGAAGGCCGGCCAATCCACAGCTGCCTTCTTCCTCTTCTCCACGGCCGTCGTCTCAGACAATCTCTCCCAAGAACAAGAGGGTCCATAAGAAGAAGTCCCCCGTGATCAAACCCGGGTTAGAGAAAAACCAGGCGACGCGACCCCAGGTCGTCCGTGCCCACCCTCTGACACAACTATGGCCCAACAATGCTGATCCGAAATGTCCAACTGAGACTCCACCACTGGGACAATTTCTCGGCCCTGGACAAGGATTTCCTAAGCTTCTGCGGAACCAGGTGCAAATAACCGATCAGGGCCCCATTTTCAGCAACGGCGACCATGCGCTACTTGCTGAGGAGAAAATCATGCTGGAGAATTGGACGGAGACGTTTTTGTACGCCAGAGAATGAGAAGTTGGGCATGAACTCTTTGACATTTCTTCTCGACTAAGGATGGACATTGTCCTAAAACTTTTGATTCAAGCATAATGTATTACCACCTCGGTTCCTGCGGATTCTGTCGGATCCCTCCATTAACTAGAACAACACTTTTTTCTGAACAACTCGGACTCATTACTTGTTGTTTGTTGTGATGTTGAATGTTGAACGATGCCGATGGGACAAGAGAGTGTCGATTCAAACGGGGTTGGAGATGCTTAACGTCGGAGTCGATCTTTGGAGAAGCTCGAGTTTTTCACGAAATTCGTCGATATTGACTGATAGATTGAAGGTTTAGTCATCCGTTCCTAGAGATTCAGGGCGACGGACAATACCCAGGACAGCAATACCCAGGCGAGGAAACCGTACCCGACAAGCCTTGTCGGCCCAACATCCTCCGGCTCCTGCGATGGTGTTGCGGGAATTAGTGCCGTCGTGGTTGAACTCAAAAGTGTGTTGATTCATGGTCATAGGACACAGGTTGTGAAACAACGTACCGGGGGAGGAGGCGGCTGCGTGGGCGTCTGAGTAATGTCGGGTTCGAACGGCCAGGCGTATCTGTCGGGGTTCTCGCTCCTGGCCAGGCTCCAGTCATACAGTCGCCTTTCCTCAACCGACGACAATATCGTGTAAGAGTCCTAGGTGGGGAAGAGTAAGTATCAGGATTAGGACAACGGCTGCCGCGGCATAAACGGATCACTGTGCCCTCCTATACTCACTTTGAGAAGTTTCAGCTTCTCCTTGAGCTCGTCCTCGTCCAATCCCTGGCCTTCGAGTTCGGCGACTTTGGCTTCGTAAGCAGGGCCGACCTGATCGTATGGGCATCTCCTGGGGAGGCCGAGCATCGCATAGTGATCTACGTCTGTAATGGCTGAGAATCAAGAACACTTCCACGTAAGCACACTGCTGACAAATTCCTAAACAGATACAAATTCACTTACGTATGCCTCGAAGGGCCCTCTCCACATTAAGCGCAGAGATGAGTGAAGGGACGACATCGGGCGCCTCGATTGACTCCTGCCTTACTTCATCCTCTGCTGATGTTGCAGTGCCGGCAGCGGTCTCATTCGAGTCGCCTGCGGCAGAAGTGGCGACCACTAGTGTTGACCATGACCATCTTCTCGGGTGATATAATGGGATGGAGAACGTGGAAGCAAAAGCCTTGTTCTTCTGTGAGGATGGCGAGACACAACAGCCAGCGATGCGTACCAACGAAGCAGCGGCGGACAGTGACATTGTTCGATCCAAGAGCTGATCATCTTTTCGATCAATTAAATTTAGGCCGAGTGTCGTCGGGGGAGGATAGACGGGGAGACGATTTCAGCCAAAGAAATGTTATCCACTGCAATAAGATAACTATCTATATAATTAATCAAAACAATCAGTCGGTTAAGTCGTTATAGTATAGTGGTGAGTATCCCCGCCTGTCACGCCGGAGATCCGGGTTCGAACCCCGGCAACTGCGTTTTGCAGTCGGCCCATTTTCCTTTAATTGAGCATTTCAGGCCCATGGGGCGGCCCACCACGATGAGCTGCTGCTTTTATTTTTTCCATTTTCTTTCCTCCTAGTTTGGAAAGATTTCTGCTACAATTATTTCGTCTCCTTTTCCTTTGTTAGATGGAACGACACAACTTTCCCCCGTCTCTTTCTAAGTCTATAGATTCGATCAATCACATCCCATGCTTTTTGTGACCAAGTAATTCGTCATCTTCAACGTATGTTATGAATCCTGGTGGGGGGAGAGGGGGGCGGTCCCTTGTCACGACCTCAGGCTACACACGGTCTCAATATTGTCGGGACCAGTCCGGGTAGAGGAAGGGGCAGGGGGATCGGAGGGAAAAGCACGTAGCGCTCGCTCGCGTACCGCAATTACTGTTGGCTCGTAATCTCACCAAAAAATAAAATACAAGCACAGAAGATAGAAATCCAATTGGAATGGCAATTGAATTACTTGAAAAAAACTTAACACCCTAGAAACTTGCAAACCCTCGTGAAAAAAATAATAACCGAAACACACAGACGTGGCTTCAATTTTGCTTGATCATCTCCGGATTATCTGCTCGCATACTCCCCATTAATCCTGACATGACTCCAAATCAAGGACACCAAGTAGTTGACGCACAATAGACAACTTCACTCTTGACGATGCCTTGGTCAGTGCATCAACGCGCTAGCAAGCTCCTCAACCACAGGGTTGGCAAGCCATAGCTGTGGCTCCCATGAACTCGGCCTCACAAGATGAAAGTGACACTGTCTTCTGTTTCTAAGAGTTCCAGGACACTAAGCTTTCATTCAAATAGATGCTTCTTCTTCCATCTAGATCGCGAGCTAAATCATTATCCGAGTAGTCGTATACACAAACTTTCTATTGTCCCTTCACATAAATCAATCCAAAATGGGATGTTCCTTTCAAATACCTGAGAATTTGTTTGACCGCCTTATAATGCATGATTGTGCGTCTCTCCGTATACCTGCTTACAATACCGACGACATATGACATGTCCGGCCGCGTGTGCAGCAAGTACCTTAGACAGCCAACAATACATCTATGCTCTGTGGCATCGACTGGGGCTCCTTCCAAGTCTTTGTGCAACTGCGTTTTGGGTTCCATCAGGTACTTCGTGACATTGCAATCTGCTATCCCAAACGTCGATAGAATTTTCCTTCCATAGGCTGATTGTCTAAGTAAAATCCTGCCTTTTTGTTGATCAACTTCAATCCCTAGGTAGTAGGACAGAAGACCCATATCACTCATCTCAAATTTTGTCATCATTTGTAGCTTAAATTTCTTGACTTACTCGGTGCTACTTCCTGTCACAATGAGATCGTCGACATACACTCCAACAATCACCCTAGATTCTCCTTCCCCTCGTTGTGCGTCCCTCCCGCTCGTTCCCGAATGAGAACAAGAAGGAGGACCGTAATCCTTCGTGGCTCCGTAAAAAGAAATTTATTTGTCGCTTAACCTAGGTAAGCTAGAAGAACGGAGTCGCCACTGACTTTATTTAAAAATGGTACAAAGTCGGAAAAAACCAAAGAGGGTTCGGGGATTCCTAATTACTCACTCTTTCATTCAAACATGCGAAAAAAGAGGTGACGATACTTTAAAAAAAAAAGGTTTCTGATTAACGGGTGTTGGACCCGATCTAAGCTTTTGGGCCCAGACTCATGTCACTGGGTTACGGAATTAGGCTCAATTCGGGCGTTAGACCCGAACTTGTCTATAATGATCACATGCCCAATCACATACAAGTATTTAGATGAAAGTAGGTGGGGAAAAGACGATGACCGTGGACCTATACACTTGGACCCACGGCCCGTTACAAGTGGAAAAATAGAAAGTCGGGAAGGCCCGCACCTTCCCTCATGTATCTTAAGTTTGACGGTTGGGGCCGCTTTAACGTCTTCAATCATCGCGGTTTTTACACACGCGGAGAAAAAACCACGCGGTCTGTTACACGCGTCTTCAAGGCTTCCTTTCCATACTTGTTGGAATTTCGAACTCGCACGAGTAGTGTTCATGGAAAAAATGGGAAAAAGAAGAAAGTGGGAGAATAGAAAAATGGAAAAAGGAAAATGGGTTAGAAAATTCTAATATGAAATACGTAAACAAATTAGAATTTCTAAATAAGTCGGAATGAGACTTACGTGGGGCGTTTTGAGCCCATTTGACCGTGAATGCCTCCCGAGCGTTAATCGGATCGATGCGGGTCGATTTTCACATGTGAAAAGAAGAAGAAGAGAGACCTCCGTTGAGCTGTCCTGTTTTGCAGCCGAGAGTGAACGTGCTCCATTTCGATCCAAGGTTGCTCGGTCGTATCCAAAAATGTCCAGAATAGAAAGAGGACAAGATAAAGAAGAGAAGGACAACGTTACTTTCATGCAAGTAAAGCGAAATTAGTACAAAAAGAAAGGGTGAGATTGCTCACCGTTGTGGGATTCTTGTTTCCCGGATGAGAATTCAAAACCTTTATTCTTGCTTGAGCCATCGGCGTATTTGTATATACGCATTTCCAATCCCGATTTGTGCTTTCTTGCCTTGAATATGGAGGTTTATTCCTGATTATGTCTTCTTTGTTTGCATTCACTCATTAGTCTGGATAGGGAGGTGTAGCTTACGAGAAACCAACGGATGAGGGACACACTTCCAGACGAGTTGCATCCTCTTGCGGCCGACCTTGGCGACGATGCTGGAATTTGCACCAGGGGATTCCCGCGTGGTTGCGGCCGACCTTGGCGACTATGCTGGAGTTTGCACCAAGGGATTCTCGCGGAGTTGCGGCCGACCTTGGCGACGATGCTGGAGTTTGCACCAGAGGATTCCCGCGGGGCTGCGGCCGACCTTGCCGAAGATGTTGGAGTTGGCTTACCTTGACCGGAGAAGGCAGGTCGACGAGTGGGAGGAGGGACTGGAGGACGTCGGCTGGTGGATCTTGGCTGAAGACGACGTCGGCACCCGAAGTGAGCTGAAGACCACCGAGGAGAGGAAGCGGAGCTGGGGAATTTTTCTGTTTTGTTTGGGGGGGGGGTCGATTGAATTTTTTTTTTTTTTGTCATTCCTTTTGTAAAAGTGTGTTGGGGTAGGTTGTTAGTTTGTTAAAATAATTTGTTAGGTTGTTAGAATAAGTTGTTATTAATTTGTTAAAGTGAGTTGTTACAAATTAATATAAAATGAAATGAAAATTCGAATTAAATGTTAATGAAATGTTAAACTTTAATGAACTTTCGGAGGAAAATAAAAAGAATTTGTTATTTTTGTTTGATTAATTATTTTAATGGGCTTTGTTGGATTTCAATCGTTTTCACCTTACAATTAAGAATCTAAATCCATGCACACGTGATTGGACTTCAAATTAAAAAGAATGAGCATGATCTAAATGATTTTTATTTTTTTAAGAAAAGTTAAGAAATTAGTCTCATGTAACTAATCCTCAAATTGAAATTAATCATTAACCATGTAACATGAATTTAATCGAAAATTACGAAAAATTCAAAATTATTTCTTTTGAAACCAAAGATTAAAGATTAAAAAAAATCGAAAATTCGATTTGGGGTGTCTATAGTTTGCCCCTCTTTGCGAGAGAATCTAGAAAGATTTTCTCGCAAAGATGATCTAGAAGCCTCAAATCGAATTTTGGGATCTGCTTTTGGGAGACCTGCTTTAGGATCTCATTAAACAAATGTGTTAGTAATGAGAGAAACTTGAATTACATGCGAACAAATGCAACCACGATATCCATGTATATCATGCTTTATTTATGTAATTCGATAAGGGGAAATGCTTCTGAACATGATTATTGAAGGTCTTCCTCACACTCTCGAGGGTCTTGATTGGACTTGGACTTCCTTTGACTAGGATGCTCATGTACCAGTTGAAGGAGTCTTGACTAGGGTTATGATGTCGGCTTCGGCGTAAGGCCTTTCATACAAAGTTTAAATTTTTCTGCTTGGAAGGAATAAGTCCAAGAGACTTTGTCGAAAACAGACCTATTTTACAAAGGTTTCATCGTTCAAGCAGATGATCTGTCATTTGGACAGCTTACTATTCAGCACACTTCGTTTGGGGATAATGTGACCATTCACTAGGAGTAATGAAATTCTTGTTTTAAGTAGATCCGCTGGGGATGAAAGTTCCATTGGGAATTCTTTGAATTTGTTGCGAAAATTTCATTTTGAACACCTTTGCTTTTGCAACCAACTTGTTGGCTCTGGTGTTTTTTTTATTTTTGCTCTTTTGAATTTTGCACTTTGCTTTTGCTGGGCTTTGGCCTTTGTGCTTTTCTTTTGCTTTTTCTTTTCTCTCTTTTTTTTTTTGCGAGATTTGCTGAGAATGTTTGTTGGTTCTTTTTCTGTCTTTTCATTCTTTGGGAATAAGACTTCTTTGACACTCATCTTTGGGAAGTGGCCTAATTAGTTTTTTTTTTATGTCCACTGACATTGTCTTTCCGCTTGAACCTTGAGGAAGTGTTGCCTTTGTAGCCGGTTGTTTCCCACTTCCTACTACAGGACTCCTTTTGACCTCGGTGTGAGGTTGTCTTTGGACTAAAGGGTAGCGGTATTTATAAAAGCTCCGTTTTGGCTCTAAGGGTTAGCAATGGTCGATGTACTGTGTTTGGGATAGAGAAGAGAATGCTCCTTTTCATCCTGGCTTTGAGCATCTTTTGTCAACAGATTCTGAGTCCAATCTCGACGCTCGTTTTTTATGAGAACTCACAGTGTTTGCACTCAACTCTCTAGGGTAGTTGTTTAGGATAGGGTTTGCCTTCTTTTCCATGTTCAGAAATATTTGCGAAGTCCTTGGGGTGATGTTATGCCATCTATAGTATAAATGATATGCAGATGATGCAAACTCACTGGGTGGATGGCGTTCATGTACATCCCTTGATGACTTATGTTGCGCCTTAGTTGCGGATTTATGAACCATTTCGTGGATTTGATGTCTGCTTTGGAGATCATTCACGATATAAGGTGTTCATGTTCCTTTCACGTGATCATCTTTGGTGATAACAAAGGCAATCTCGATGCTTTGGTGTGAACTTTTCCACCCAATCGCCCGCGCCTTTGTTTGTAATGCGAGGATGCTCATGTACCTGCACCCGCCAAAGGGCGAAAACAAGTAAGTTTATGAGAAAAGTATTGGTTTTGAAACAACACTTCCTTTCATGTAATGGTTGTTTGTTGACAACAAAGGTTTCTCCAAGATTGCTTGAAGTTTTTCCACCCTGCCACCCTCGCCTTTCATTGTCTGCCTAGGATGCTCATGTACCTATGAGACGAACGCAGGACGAAAACAAGTATGTTCATGTAACTTGTTTTGTAAAGAAAGTATTAATATTGAAATAATACTCCCTTTTATGTTGTTTCGTCATTGCATCTCCGTCCGAAGGAATCGAAGGGTTAACGAAATTACGATAAGACTTTATCTTGAGGTTTTGTCATCCTATCCTTCATGTGAGGAGCTCTTGTACCTTTCATATGATTTGTTGTCTTTGACAACGAAGGTTTCTCCAAGATTGCTTGGAGTTTTACCACCCTGCCACCCACGCCTTCGTCCACATGATAGGGAGCTTTTGTACCTATATGCGACAAGGGCAAAGACAAGTGAGCTCATGTAACTTGTTTTGTTAGGAAAGTATCAATTTGGATCGGATACTCCCTTTTACGTGTAGTAGCGCCGAAGAGCGTCCGCGTTGATCGGTTGCGGTAGTTCTTGTCCATCCATCTTGGTCAGAATGGTTGCGCCTCCCGAGAAGGCGTGTTTTACCACAAAAGGTCCTTCATAATTCGGGGCGAATTTTTCTCTTGGATCCTTGTAGTTGGGAATGATCCGCTTGAGAACGAGGTCTCCAGGCCGATATCGGATCGGTTTGACCTTCTTGTCGAACGCTTGAGCCATGCGTTGTTGGTATAACTGCATGTGATGGGCTGCCGCGAGCCTTTTTTCGTCTATGAGATCGAGATGAACAAGATGATGATTGATCTTGTCTTCGTCTGTCATATTGTTTTGGGACAATATCCTAAGGGTCGGTAGTTTGACCTCTGCCGGAATGACTGCTTGTGTTCCGTGGACGAGCTCGAATGGAGTTGCCCCAGTCGATGTTCGTATCGTTCGGTATGCGAGCAGTGCAAATGGAAGTTTTTCATGCCAGTCGCGATACGTGATTGCCGTTTTCTGAAGAATTTTCTTCATATTCTTGTTTGCTGCTTCGACTGCACCATTCATTTGTGGACGGTATGGTGAAGAGTTGATGTGTTTAATCCTGAATTCTTCGCAGAGAGAATGCATAAGTTTGCTATTGAAGTTGGAACCATTGTCGGTGACGAGTAATTCCGGTATGCCATATCTAGCAATGATATTAATCCGCATGAATCGCACAACGTTCTTTGCGGTAACTTCTCTAAATGATTGGGCTTCGACCCACTTGGTGAAATAGTTAATCGCTACTAAGATGAATCGATGTCCATTCGATGCTATGGGGTTGATGGGTCCAATGACGTCCATGCCCCACATTGAAAATGGCCACGGTTCGAACAAAGGGTAGAGCCTGGTAGGAGGTACATGCACCTTGTCACTGTAAATTTGACACTTGTGACATGCTTTGACGTATTTGATACAATCGGCTTCCATTGTCGACCAATAATATCCCAGACGCATGATTTTTTGGGCAAGTGCGTATCCATTCATGTGAGGACCACAAGCACCTTCGTGTACTTCCATCATAACGTCTTTGGCTTCTTTTTCCATGATGCACCGCATGAGGGTTGTCGTGAAGGACTTCTTGTATAGGATGTTTACGTCGAGAAAATAACCTCTGGATAACTTCCTGATGAACTTGCGTTCTTTTCTTGTGCTTATATGAGGAAAGTCTCCTGAATGTAGATACGCCCTAATATCGGCATACCATGGAGATGGATCAACTTGTTGATCGGGTTCAGTGTTCATGCAATTGGGCTCTTCGATGATGTTGATGCGGAGAGCTTCAATGTCCATTTCTCCGGCCAATGGTATCATTGATGCGAGAGTTGAAAGTGCATCGGCAAATCGATTGTCAGATCGTGGTAGGTAGCTGAAACTAATGTCTGTAAATTTTCGAATCAGCTCTTGCAGATAATCTTGATACATGATAAGCTTTGGGTCTCTTGTGCGCCAAGCTCCGTTGGTTTGAGAGATCATGAGCGCATAATCTCCATAAACGTCTAAGAATTGTGCTCTTATGTCGAGTGCACGTAGTAAACCGAGAATACATGCTTCATATTCAGAAATGTTATTTGTGCATGGGAATGTGACTTTAGCAGCAACTGGACAATATTGCCCGTTTGGGGATATCACAACTGCTCCAATGCCAGAACCTGATGAGTTGACTGTGCCATCAAAATACATCGTCCAACGTTGTTCTAAATCTACTAGTAAGATGTCATCATCTGGCAGCTTAATTTCCAGTGGGGAATCGTCTGTCCCTGGATATTCTGCTATGTGATCGGCAATAGTTCTGCCTTTGATTGATTTCGTTGAGTGAAATTTGATGTCGAATTCGGTAAGTTGCAGCTGCCATTTTGAAATTCTTCCGATAAGATTTGGTCTATCGAAGAGATATTTGAGCGGATCATTCTCTGAAATTAGCAAGATCTCGTAATGGAGAGTATATTGTCGAAGACGATGAAGGACCCAAACGAGTGCGCAACATGTGCGTTCCGGGACTGTGTATCGGGCTTCGCAGTCTGTAAATTTTTTGCTGAGGTAATAGATGGCATATTCCTTGGCACCTGGTACTTGTTGTGCTAGCATTGCCCCAAATGACTCTTCTAGTACTGTTAGGTAGAGTGTGAGTGGATGTCCCGGCTTTGGCGGGATAAGGGTTGGTGGTTCTGTTAAGTACATCTTGATTTGTTCGAATGCGATCTTGCAATCTTCATCCCATTCAAATTTGACATCTTTTCTCAATTTCCTGAAGAGAGGTTTGCACGTATCGGCTAGGTTGGAAATAAACCTTCCGATATAGTTGATGCGGCCGATGAAGCCACGGATCTCTTTAACTGACTTCGGTGTTGGAAGTTCCTTAATTGCTTTGATTTTATCTGGGTCTATTTCAATACCTTTGTTGCTGACAACAAACCCGAGAAGTTTCCCTGATGTTGCCCCAAACACGCATTTGGCGGGATTAAGACGCAATTTGTATTTACGAAGTCATTCAAACAGCTTGCGTAGAACGACTATGTGATCTTCTTCTGTTCTAGATTTGGCGATCATGTCATCAACATAGACTTCGATCTCACGGTGCATCATATCATGGAATAGGACTACCATTGCTCGTTGATATGTTGCTCCTGCGTTCTTGAGCCCAAATGGCATAACTCGATAACAGAATGTGCCCCATGGTGTAATGAATGTCGTCTTTTCCTTATCTGCTTCGGCCATCTTGATCTGATTATAGCCAGAGAATCCGTCCATAAAGGAGAATTTGTTGAAACCAGCCGTGTTGTCCACTAATAGATCGATGTGTGGTGGAGGGAAATCATCTTTGGGACTTGCTTTATTGAGGTCTCGGTAATCCACGCATACTCTGACTTTTCCATTCTTCTTCATGACCGGGACAATGTTTGCGACCCACTGAGGGTATTCCGATACTTCGATAAAATTGACTTTAAGTAGTTTGTCTACTTCTTCCTTGATCACGAGGTCTAGTTCCGGTTTGTATCGACGTTGCTTTTGTTTGATTGGATGAATCAAAGGATTAGTGGGGATTTTGTACTCTACTATTTCTGAGTCTAATCCTGGCATATCTGCGTATGACCAAGCGAAGACATCTGAAAATTCTTTGAGAAGATTTGTAATTTTCTCGGCTTCATCTGTTAGTAAATCTGCACCAATGAAGAGTTCTTTGGGCTCGTCTTCTGTTCCAATATTGATATAAATTGGTTCTTGAAGAGTGACCTCTTTGGGATTTTCATGTCTCAGTAATCCTTGTTCTAGGCCATGGTAGCCGTCGAGGGATTCGGGATTTTGAATAACTTCTTCATCTGGATCTTTCGATGTTTCGGGGCCTTTTGAGGATTGGCCGTCTGTCTCATCGAATTCATCTGAAATATGACCACACTCTATTTGAAAAGGTTCTGGGAGTTTGTCCCGGAATTCTTGAGTAGTTTCTGAAGTGTTATTCCCTTTGAGTGGCAACTCGTCCAGGTTCAATGCTTCTTCGAGGTTGAAATCTGCCATAGAATCGGCTAATTGCTCTTGCTACAACGTGCCCCATGATGCCGTAACGAATACCTCATATAAGTCTGGATAGCCAAGAATTCCGCATGTCTCGATCCTTAATTTCCAATCTTGAATAGTCTCTTCTTCTGAAATCTCTCCGTCTGAAAATTCTGCTTCGAACAAGTTTACATGTTCTGGAAGAGGATTCTTTTGTACATTTGGTGCAGGGGCCGGAGCAGATGCAAACGTAATCACTCCATCATCCAAGAGGTTCTGAATTTTGAATCACAGAGCGATGCAATCTTTCTTGTCATGTCCTAGTGCCCCAGAATGATAATGGCACACTGCCTTGGGGTTATAGCCAATAGATGTATGACGGGTTGGTTTGGCATCGACCGGTTTGAGAAAGCCCAGATCCCTTAAACGAAAGAACATAACATCCAACGGGTCAGGAGTTGGAGTTAAGTCTTCGAGTCTACGTCGTGGTCGCTCTTGTCCTACGGCTTTGGTGGCGGAGGTCTCACCGTGGGGCCAAGTGGTCTGAACCTGTTGACAGTAGGTACAAAAGGTCTAGGCGCCGTTGCCATATATGTCCTTGGCGTATAAGAGGCCGGGGGCGGCACCGTTTTCATCAAAGGTTTGTTGTATTATGCTATTGCGACCAGCTCTTTGGGCTTAGTCTTCATTGCCGGCTTTACTGTTGGGGTCGGAATAAGACCGTCTCGACTAATCTGATCCAAACGGTCAGCGTTAATCACTGCTTGGGCGAGGGTTGAAGGAGTCTGCCCGATCATGTAAGGGAGATATTCTCTGGGTAACAGCTGATTGAACTCGTCTATCAGTTCTCGTTCTTTGAGAGTGGGTTTAATCTGATATGCCACCTGACGAAAACGGTAAGCGAACTGCTTCATGTCTTCAGTTCGATGTCTCTTCATTTTCCTCAGATCTGATATGGTAGGAGCCATTTCCACGTTAAAACTGTAATAATTCAGAAAATCCAGTGCCAGGTCTTTGAAAGTGGAATATTGACTCAGATCTTTTGTATAATACCAATGGAGTGCCGACTCTGCCAGACTCTCTTGGAACATCGCAATGCGAAATTTGTGATCAGCCGGATATACTGCCATTTTGTGACAGAAATGTTTCAAGTGTAGCTCTAGGCAACCTTTTCCTCTGAACTTTTCGAATTCAGGTATCTTGAACTTCGGGGTGATTTGAAATTGAGGGACATGGAAATCATTGTATTCCCATGAATGTGCTCCGTAGCCCTGTATAGCATTTAGGCGCTCTTCTAGTTTCGCCAAGCGCTTTGACTCTGATTCCTGCATTGAGGATATCATTGCCTCGAGTCTTGTCTGGATAGCACTGGTTTGGCTGTGGTCTCCGAGTAGTTCATCGACAAGCGCGGCATTACGGATGGCAGGGTTTGGTTGGTGAATCTCCGCCTGTGGAGTTTGGTTGCTGATAAGGGGGCTGGGAGTTTCAAAGTTGTTGATTGGCGGAGTCACACGGGAATGAATAGTGGTAGGGATGTAGGGAGTTGGCCCTGTCATGGGGAAATTTGGTCTAGCAGTAGGTGGTTGGTGAGGATTTGGCCCATAGGTAGTTGGTGGATAGGGAGTCGGCCCGAATCCAGGCTGAGGATAATATGGGGAATGTGAGGTCGGCAAGCATTTGGTATAGAGGTTCCAAGCATGTTTAGTGGATTCTATGGGTGGGCCGGGATGGCCGTTGATCCCATCCCGAGAGTGGGATGGAAATAAGGGTTGTATATTGGAGGTGGGTTTGTTGAGACGGAAGACCCCATCATGTAGGGGGGACGGTGTGGGTTATGTGGTGGAGCTGAGGTTGGGGTTACCACAGGCGGAGTAGTGAAAGGGGTAGAAGTTGGGGTAGGGATTGGAATCTCCATGGCAGTCAGCTGCCTCTGTAACAATTGTGCCATCATTTGTTTTAAGGAATCGAGTTCGGTGGTGAGAACATCGACCTTCTGCGACAGGGTATTATCCACAGCGCTTTGGGCTGGATTGGCATTGTCAAGTACTTCCACAGCTGGCGGAGTAGTTGATGATTGTATGGCTGATGCCGTAAAAGCGGTGTTTACAGGAATGTGAGTTGGGAGTGTACCCCCTGATCCCGATTGCCCCATGTTGAAAGTAGGGGTTGCAGCATTGAATGGCGGGAACATCATGTTGATCTCCGCAGTAGTAGAAGTCGGGAACGAGAGCCCCAGAGCGGGTGCCGAAGTGGCGGCGGTGGCAGTAAAGCTCGACCCGATCATGTTGGCAGGAAGCTCTTGAGCAATCTGGTCTTGAGTATGATTAGCCATGAGGTTTTTCAAAGAGCGATATCGACGTCTCGTAGTTGGAGCAATCTTGACAGATTAGTACCTTTCACAAAGAAAAGAACATTCAATTAGTATCAAGTGGTGGTAATATTTTGAATGCACGATATGTAATGATGCATGACAGTCTAATGCAAGGATTGGATTGTGATTATAACGAATTCAGTCCAAGTGAAAAGAAGTGCGTTAGATAAAATCCAAAAAGGTTCATTTCACGATACACTTCCTTAAAATAAAAAAATGAAAAATAGGATGGGCTCGCAGGCCTAAGGATTGCTATGAGATGTCCGCCATTAAATGCGATCCCAAGGGGTTATCCGTTTCTTTTGAAGTCGTGCAGATCGGGCGTCGATGTCAGCCTGACGCTCCATGAAAAGATTGTACTCCTCTTCTTTGAGATCTAATCCAACTCCTAACGTGAGATGAGTTCGCATGCAAGTTTTCTCCTACTTGAACAATAATAATATTGAATAATTATAAAAGCGTTGATATATTGATTATTGATCAACAAGCATTCGTGCGAAATGGATGTAAATGAGTATGACGATATAAAAAGAGAAGGTAGGGAAGGGAGAAAAGAAATTGCGGAAACCCCCGTAACCAACTCAAGTCGCTGCAAAACGAACAGAATTAGTATTATAATTATCACATACAAACGTACCTGAACCTGTCCCTGCACGAGTAACAGTCACTTAGTAACAAGCAAATGCAGGTGCGGCGTCTCGTACCTGTAGTGGGCAATCAATTCTAGACTCGGAAGAGGTTTCTAGACCTCCCTCGGACTAAGGGAGGCGGGGTCCCGACCTAAAACCACACCGCAAAGAGCAGCACAGCTGGGCCTAACGGTGACCCCCCTAAAATCCTAGCCCCGGGTTCGGGCATACCTAGACATGCCTAGGAAAGCGGTAAGCAAACACAAACAAAAGTTCATACAAAAGGCACAAGCCAAACAATTACATGCGCAAACAATCACTCCTCCCCGCATGTGGATAGAAAGAAAGAGATTTCGGTAAGAATCCACATGCGAGGTCCCCAGCGGAGTCGCCATCCGGGATGAGCGTCCCTCCCGCTCGTTCCCGGATGAGAACAAGAAGGAGGACCGTAATCCTTCGTGGCTCCGTAAAAATTTTTGTTTGTCGCTTAACCTAGGTAAGCTAGAAAAAAAAAACGGAGTCGCCACCGACTTTATTAAAAATGGTATAAAGTCGGAAAAACCAAAGAGGGTTCGGAGATTCCTAATTACTCAATCTTTCATTCAAACATGCGAAAAAGGGATGACGATACTTTAGAAAAAAAGGTTTCTGATTAACGGGTGTTGGACCCGATCTAGGCTTTTTGGCCCAGACTCATGTCATTGGGTTATGAGCTTAGGCTCGATTCGGGCGTTGGACCCGAACTCATATGTGATGATCACATGCGCAATCACATACAATTATTTAGATCAAAGTAGGCGGGGAAAAGACGATGACCGTGGGCCTATACACTTGGACCCACGGCCCGTTACAAGTGGAAAAGTAGAAAGTCGGGAAGGCCCGCACCTTCCCTCATGTACCTTAAGTTTGACGGTTGGGACCGCTTTAACGTCTTCAATCATCGCGGTTTTTACACACGCGGAGAAAAATCCACGCGGTCTGTTACACGCGTCTTCAAGGCTTCCTTTCCATACTTGTTGGAATTTCGAACTCGCACGAGTAGTGTTTATGGAAAAAATGGGAAAAAGAAGAAAGTGGGAGAATAGAAAAATGGAAAAAGGAAAATGGGTTAGAAAATTCTAATATGAAATACGTAAACAAATTAGAATTTCTAAATAAGTCGGAATGAGACTTACGTGGGGCGTTTTGAGCCTATTTGACCGTGAATGCCTCCCGAGCATTAACCGAATCGATGCGGGTCGGTTTTCACTCCGTTGAGCTGTCCTGTTTTGCAGCCGAGAGTGAACGTGCTCCATTTCGATCCAAGGTTGCTCGGTCGTATCCAAAAATGTCCACAATAGAAAGAGGACAAGATAAAGAAGAGAAGGACAACGTTACTTTCATGCAAGTAAAGCGAAATTAGTACAAAAAGAAAGAGTGAGATTGCTCACCGTTGTGGGATTCTTGTTTCCCGGATGACAATTCAAAACCTTTATTCATGCTTGAGCCATCGGCGTATTTGTATATACGCATTTCCAATCCCGATTTGTGCTCTCTTGTCTTGACTATGGAGGTTTATTCCTGATTATGTCTTCTTTGTTTGCATTCACTCATTAGTCTGGATAGGGAGGTGTAGCTTACGAGAAACCAACGGATGAGGGACACACTTCCAGACGAGTTGCATCCTCTTGCGGCCGACCTTGGCGACGATGCTGGAATTTGCACCAGGGGATTCCCGCGTGGTTGCGGCCGACCTTGGCGACTATGCTGGAGTTTGCACCAAGGGATTCTCGCGGAGTTACGGCCGATCTTGGCGACGATGCTGGAGTTTGCACCAGAAGATTCCCGCGGGGCTGCGGCCGACCTTGGCGAAGATGTTGGAGTTGGCTCCAGGGGGTTTCCGCAGGGTTTCTGCTTACCTTGACCGGAGAAGGCAGGTCGACGAGTGGGAGGAGGAACTGGAGGGCGTCGGCTGGTGGATCGCGGCTGAAGGCGACGTCGGCACCCGAAGTGAGATGAAAACCACCGAGGAGAGGAAGTGGAGCTGGGGAACTTTTCTGTTTTGTTTGGGGGGAGGGGCCCTGGAAATTTTTTTTTTTAAATTCCTTTTATATGGCACTGTAAAAGTGTGTTGGGGTAGGTTGTTAGTTTGTTAAAATAATTTGTTAGGTTGTTAGCATAAGTTGTTATTAATTTGTTAAAGTGAGTTGTTACAAATTAATATAAAATGAAATGAAAATTCGAATTAAATGTTAATGAAATGTTAAACTTTAATGAACTTTCGGAGGAAAATAAAAAGAATTTGTTATTTTTGTTTGATTAATTATTTTAATGGGCTTTGTTGGATTTCAATCGTTTTCACCTTACAATTAAGAATCTAAATCCATGCACACGTGATTGGACTTCAAATTAAAATGAATGAGCTTGATCTAAATGACAAAAAGCTTTAAAATGTCATTTTAACTATTATTTTATTTTTATTTTTTTAAGAAAAGTTAAGAAATTAGTTTCATGTAACTAATTCTCAAATAGAAATTAATCATTAACCATGTATCATGAATTTAATCGAAAATTACAAAAAAATTCAAAATTATTTCTTTTGAAACCAAAGATTAAAGATTAAAAAAATCGAAAATTCGATTTGGGGTGTCTACACTCGTGTACACAGCTTGTTGTTGAGTGCATTTTCTGAAACCAAGCTCTTTTAGACATCCATCCAATCGAGTGTTCCAAGCCCGTGGAGCCTGTCGCAATCCATAGAGAGCCTTCGACAACTTGTGCACCTTATGCTTCTGATTTTGTACCTCAAACCCCTCCGGTTGACTGACATATACTTCTTCTTCTAACTCCCCGTTAAGAAAAGCCGATTTCACATCTAGATGGTGCACCTTCCAGCTTCGATTTGTGGCAAGTGCAAGAATGACTCGGATAGTGTCAAGTCTTGCAACGGGTATAAACACCTCCTCAAAATCGATGCCCTGCATTTGTACATATCCCTTAACCACCAATCTTGCTTTATGCTTGACGACTTTCCCATCCGAATCTTTCTTCAATTTGAATACCCAGTTTAAGCCAATAGGTTTGTGGCCCGACGGGAGCTCGGTTAGAGTCCAAGTGTTGTTCTTCTCAATGGACTCCAACTCCTTCTCTATTGCTTCATACCAGCAAGCCTCTTTCGCAGCTTCTTGGTAACAATTTGGCTCTTCGGACACTATCATCATCACTTCACTCTCTTCTTCATCGACCGTAGCCACTTCTTCATTGTTGGTGTAGATGTCAGCAATGGTCCTATAAGAAATCTCCCTTTCGTGGGATTCCGGCATGGTTGACACCAGAGGTGTGACAACCACACAAGCATTCGACGGTGTTGCAGGTGAACTCGACACTTCTACCGCGGGTGGAATACTTCAAGTCTCAGCAGCTGTTGTAGTACTTACCACGTCTTGCATGGGTGATACCGATGAAGATGAAAATATCTGTTGTGGTTCCTTCCACGGCCTTGTCGGCATAGAGTGTGTCCAACACAATGAACTCCGGTGTCTCCCCTTCATTACTAGCACCTGTATTCCATTTCCATTCAAGATTTTCTTGAAAAACAACATCTCTACTTGTAGTTTTCCTAGGCTCGGGTCAAATAAACGATGAGCTTTGCAACCTTCCTCGTCACCAAATATATCATGTGTGAGCTCCTGTCATCAAGCTTCTTGAAGTAAGGGGTTGTATTCTTCACGTACTCTGCATCCAAACACTCTCAAATGTGCTAGATGTGGCTTTCTTGTTAGTTTTAGGGCGCAGCGGAAGATTAAAATAATTGTATTTTAGCCCCAAATCAACTCGCAGTATGTATAATATAATTCGGATAAACTGTAAAATAACTTTACTCGGAAATCATATCACGATCTTTTGGTAAAGTAAGAATTGTAGCAAATGATCGAGAGCCCCACCTGTGACTCCTCTAGCTGTATCCACGTGCACGCGATCACGAACACTTGACGATCCGGTAGGTGCTAGCCTCTTGGATCCGTCTAGTCTCAAACCCGGAAGCTCACCAAGGGAAAACTCTCTGGTATTTTTTCTTTAACCTCTCTGTGTTTTTTTCTAAAGCATAGAGATTTTGTTTCCAAAACCTTCCCCACTACTCACGACAGAAGACTCAGAGAATTTAAATTTTCTTTCCATCTTCTTTCGTCGTTTTTCACGAATCAATGATGCTATTAATCATTACATTTACAAAATGACATTACGTGCAGATAACAATCAATTAACTGTACGTGGAGGTAACAATTAATTGATTTTATTATAATATCGTTAAATAAAATAATGCAAACACACGTATGCACTAATCAAATATCATTTAATAAATATAATATTTAAATTAATAAATATTTATCTAATATTTGACTCGAATAAATCCATATTCGATCTTGGTCTATTTATTTGCTTCCGATATTTCAGAATAAATTAATAGTCCAATTAATTCTAATTCTGAAATAAAATGGTTAATTTTAGTATCCACTAAAATAATCAAAATATAATGTTCGTGTCGACGTGCTATGCGTGCGACCCTCTAGGTCCCATACACGAAGGCAGTGTATATCCATACACAAACTAAGGTAACCGTCTAGCAAGAGTTTTTAGTCATCCAACGTGTTAGGATAATGATTATAAATCATAAACCTCACTATGAACCGATTACCGTGTAATTCAATCTCTTCATCTAACCGACATCCCAATTAATTCGGCGCAAAATACATCATCACCGAATTAATTGTTTTATTTGATTACCAAGATATAATAGACTCTCTTGAATGTAAAACATTCCTCCCATGGTCATGGATTTTAGAGTCACTAATATCTCTATCAAGTGGCCTAGATGTCAACTCTCTAATCCAAGAGAGCGATGAATCCTATATTGACTCAACACTATTCTCTCTACGCTTTGTCACCCACCCAACAATCGTATTACTCACAATCCGATTAAAGACTGTTTTTAACGACGTCAAAGTGCGCAAACTCCACGCATAGAATAAATGAAGGTCTCAAGTCAAAAGATCAGTTACACTCGTCCATGAAGAGGATTGACCAATGATGTTCAATATGTGGTATCCTCTTAATCGGGTCGTGTCCAGTATCCCTAATCTTAGGGTACCCTTAAGTATAACATGGATCACAATCCCTTGGTATATCTTGACCTCAGCTATACTTAGTAATGATCTACATGTCCATGTCCCCTCTAAACATCTGTCCGATCACGGACTATTTCAGATTAATATACTCAATAATATGTGGGACTTTATCATTAATAATTTTACGTGCAGAAAAGTAAAATAATCAATGACAAATACTTGCATTTATTAATTATTTATCCACAAATACATTAAAGTGTCTTGGCACATACGTGCACATACTAACAATCTCCCACTTGCACTATTGCCAAGCACTATGGACTTGAAGTCCTAGGCTCCTCACATGGGTCTCATGTTTCTGCAGAGGTAAGGCCTTTGTGAGTGGGTCCGCGATATTCTCGCTCGTATCAACTCTGCTAACCAACACGTCACCCCTCTGAACAATCTCTCAGAGGATGTGATATTTCCGCAATACGTGCTTGGATCGTTGGTGAGACTTCGGCTCCTTGGCCTGCGCTATGACTGCATTGTTGTCACAGTATAATGTCACTGGGTCAATAATGCTCGGAACCACTTCAAGCTCCGCTATGAAGTCCTTGATCCACACAGCTTCTTTTGCCGCTTCGGAAGCTGCAACATACTCGGACTCAGCTGTAGAATCTGCAATTGTCTCCTGCTTGGAACTCCTCCAACATACAGCTGCACCATTCAAGCAAAACACATAACCCTGCTGCGATTTCATATCATCCCGATCTGTCTGAAAACTAGCGTCAGTATATCCTCTGACAACTAACTCCTCATCTCCTCCATAAATTAAGAACATGTCCTTTGTTCTTCTAAGATACTTAAGGATAGTCTTTACTGCAGTCCAATGACCCTCTCCAGGATCTGACTGATATCTACTTGTCATGCTCAAAGCATACGAGACATCGGGTCGAGTGCAAATCATGGCATACATAATGGACCCTATAGCCGATGCATAAGGTATCTTGCCCATCCTTCCTCTTTCCTCATGTGCCTTCGGACACATAGACTTGGAAAGATGTACACCATGTGACATTGGCAAGAATCCTCTCTTGGAATCTTGCATGCTGATCCTATTCAGCACCTTGTCAATATACATATTTTGACTCAAACCTAGCAACCTATTTTGTCTATCTCGGTATAATCTAAAACCAAAAACATAACTTGCTTCCACAAGATCTTTCATAGAGAAAGACTTTCCCAATAATTTTGTGGTAGACTCTAGGCTAGGGATATCATTGCTTATCAGAAGTATATCATCAACATACAGCACTATGAACGAAATCTTGCTCCCACTAACCTTCTTGTAAACGCAAGGTTCCTTTGGATTCTTGACATAGCCAAATTCTTTGACTGCTTCATCAAATCGCAGATTCTAACTCCGAGATGCTTGCTTTAGCCCATAAATGGACCTCTTGAGCTTACATACTTTATCTGCATTTTTGGATGCAATGAAACCAGGAGGTTGTACCATAAACACTTCCTCCTGTAACTTTCCATCAGGAAAGCGGTTTTTACATCCATTTGCCAGATCTCGTAATCCTTGTAAGCTGCTATCACAAGCAGAATTCTAATGGACTTAAGCATTGCAACCGATGAAAATGTTTCATCATAGTCAATTCCTTGACGTTGAGTGAAACCCTTGGCCACAAGTCTTGTTTTATAGGTACTTATATTTCCTTCCATGTCAATCTTCTTCTTGAAGATCCACTTGCACCCTATGGGTTTTACCCCAACTGGCGCATCAACCAACTCCTAAACTTGGTTGATATACATGGAGTCCATCTCTGATTTCATGGCTTCTAGCCATTTCTCGGAATCATTTGAAGCGATTGCTTCCTCATAAGTCGATGGTTCATCATCCTCGACGAGCAGTACTTCTCCATGTTGGGTTACTAGCCAACCATATCTGTCAGGCTCTCGGTGTACTCTTGTCGACTTACGTTGATCTTGCGTTCCTTGAACATCTTCCGAAGTTGGAATCGCTTGTACTTGTGGTACCGATTCCCTATCTAAATGTTCAGTTTCCAACCTGCTTGTAGAGTTCGAAATTTCTTCAAGATTTACTTTACTCCCACTACTTTCTTTAGAAATAAATTCTCTAAGTAGCATATCGAGCAACGATAACCTTGTGCTCGCTTGGGAGATAAAAAATAGTATCCCTTTATTTCCTTGGGATAACCTACAAACATATACTTGGTAGATCTTGCCACAAGCTTATCAGAATTCTCATTCTTCACATAAGCATCACAGCCCCATATCTTAAGATAAGACAAGTTTGGTTTCTTCCCAAACCATACTTCATAAGGAGTCTTATCTACTGACTTGGTTGGAACTCGGTTAAGCATGTATGCTGCTGTTTCTAAGGCATAACCCCAAAATGACAACGGAAGACTTGCATGACTCATAATTGATCTAACCATATCCATGAGCGTGCGGTTCCTCCTTTCTGAAACACCATTCCACTCCGGTGTTCTAGGAGGTGTGAGTTGTGAAACGATCCCACACTCTTTTAGGTAATCAATGAACTCTTGGCTAAGATACTCGCCGCCTCGATCACTCCGAAGGGCTTTTATCTTCTGGCCTCGTTGATTCTCTACCTCGTTCTTGAACTCTTTAAACTTTTCCAGAGTTTCATACTTGTGCCTCATTAAGTAGACATATCCATATCTACTTAAATCGTCGGTGAAAGTCACGAAGTAGGAATACGCTCCTCTGGCCTGAACTGGTAATGGTCCACACACATCACTATGTATGAGTTCTAGCAGTCCCTTGGCCCTTTCACCTGTCTTGGTAAAAGGTTTCTTGGTCATTTTTCCTTGTAAATATGTTTCACATGTATCTATGGGCTTTAACTCAAAAGAGTCCAAATACCCGTTACTCAGTAACCTTGCGATGTGTTTCTCTAGCCAGAGATATGTTGAGTTTGAGTCACGTGTTTTCTATTTCTTCCCTTCAACACAATAAATCGGCTCATTCAAATTCAGAACGTACAAACCACTATTTAGTGAACCATTTCCATAGAACATCCCATCCAAATAAAAGGAACACAACTTGTCATTGAATTCAAATACAAATCCCTTGGCATCTAAACACGACACCGAAATGATGTTCTTGGAAAAACTAGGAACGAAATAACAGTTCTCCAAATTTAAATCAAATCCACTGGGCAATTTTATTACATATGTCCCTACAGCTAATGCAGCAACTCTAGCTCCATTTGCCACTCGTAGGACCATCTCGCCCTTTGACAGCCGTCTGCAGTCACTTAGACCCTGCAAGTTTGCACAAATGTGAGAACTACTTCCGGAGTCTATGACCCATGATGAAGAAACAGAAAAATTGCATTCAATCATAAAGATACCTGAAGCATCCGCTCCACTGGCATTCTTCTTCATGAGTTGGAAGCAATTCTTCTTCCAATGGCCTTTCTTGCCACAATGAAAACATATAGCTTCCTTCTCATCAGACTGGGGCACCTGCTGCCCTTTCTTAAGCTTCTTTTGAGCTGGAGGTCCAGCGCTCTTAACTGCTTTAGCCTTGGGATTGAATTTCCCGGTGCCAGGACGCTTGTATGTCTTTCTGACCATCATTGCTCGTGGTGAAGGATTCACCTTTATGTCCTTCTCAGCAGCTTTCAGCATTGCCATCAAATCAGTCAAACTCTTCTCCATGCTGTTCATGTTGAAGTTCAACACAAACTGAGAAAATGATGGTGGAAGTGAGGATAAAACCAGGTCAACTGCTAAGTCCTGGTCCAGCTTGGAACCCAAGCTCTCGAGCCTCTCAATGTACCCTATCATCTTGAGTACATATGGCCCAACTGGATTACCTTCCACCAGCATTGTTCGAAACAGTGCCCGAGAGGTCTCATACCTCTCAACTCTGGCACTCTCTTGGAAGAGCTCACGTAAGTGCTGATCAATCTCTCTAACACTCATGTTCTCATGATGCCTCTGTAACTCGGGAGACATAGAAGACAACATGATGCACTGAACATCCAGTGCATCCTCCAAGTATTGACTGTAGTAAGACCGATCATCCTCAGAAGCATCAGGTGCAGGTTCTTTTAGTAGTTCATCCTCCAGCACATAAATCTTTCTCTCGTGCCTTAGGACAATTTTCAGTTTTCGATACCAATCTAGGTAGTTGGAACCGATGAGAATATTTTCTTTCTCGAGAATGCTACGCAGCGAAAGGTTGTTTATGTTTGCCATCTACAAAATAATTTACAGTAGAGTTTTAGTATTTGTGGAATATTAATTAATAAAGGACTTTAATATAGCTCACACTATTTTATTCGATAATAACAGCCCCCTCTGTTGAAATCGGGAATTTGTTGGTTAATAATTCCTAGTGGGACCGAAATCTCGAAACATGAAGTATGCACACAGCTGAGCTGTACCTACACACCGCACGAAACAAGTAGGCCTTAACTCGCCAATCACAATTATCCGTGTGACTTTCGGTATTTTCACGTTGAGTCTAATAACTCTTAAACTCAACACTTGCCCCTCAAAAAGCTGACCTTAGCTGAGCTAAACAAGTCAACTAAATTGAGTTAAGTCGACCCATTAATCATTTAGATAAATTACAGATGTTCTACCATAAGCCCACAGCTAAGCTGTACTGGCTAATGGGAAAAATCCGACTATTATAACAAATATTAATGGAGGGCCTTTATTTTATAATAATTGACTTAATAATTTAGGGGATTTTATTTTTAATATTGTCTCACCAATAGAATATTCTTTGGACTTATTAGTCCATAACTTTTGGAATAATAAGCGTCGGTTTGGAATTGATATGAGAAGTGGTATTGTGATGCCTTTTGATTCACTCCCCATTCTCTCAAAATAAAGCTCGCTTGAGGGAAAAGATATGGCCCAAGCCCAAGGTGATCAGACGTGAAAGAAAAAAGGGTAAGTGGGAGGGCCTTTTTTTTTAAGTGATATGCAATCTTGGGCTTTGCTCTAACCGAAGCCATTTCATTGTTTTCCTTTCTTGGGAATGGATAGAATATTCTGTTTATTTTTTTATTTCTTGGTCGGACAATTTATTAATTGTCATATCATATAGTATTGGTTGAATCTACAACCATTTTAAATTATACCCATTAGTAACTAAATTCCCATATTAAATTCTAGACGTTTTAAATTTAGGGAATTTAACCATATGCAACTTTAATACTTCCTGTAATAGATTTTGGGTATAATTCTTTATTATATGATTTTATAATATTTTATCACAATTAGCCTATCACAAAATATTAACAACTTTTATTTGTGTGGAAGGCTTCACGTTCAAATCATTTTTCTAGGATAAATATTTTATTTTACCAAATCTTTCTATCAGTTAATTAATTTTATATTCCTACGATTGAGCCGAAGCCAATTTTCTCGGCGTCATCTTGCCTTTTATTCCTCTCTGATTGAAGTTCCCTTCCCTTGTTTTTTTTTAATAATAATTCTAGGCAATCTTACTATATTTAAAATATAAATAATTGCCCAATATACGATTCTAGAATTATTTAGGAATGGTTTTAATTCTAGACTCGTGATCTTCAGGAAAGATTTACTATTATTTGAAAAATAATTAGTAATAATAATAGCTTATTGTTCATCGTTATAATCTCACTTGAGATTAAATCAAATCTCATCTTTGAGATTTCTAATGAGATAAAAACAGTCTTAATTTTTATGGACAAAAAATATAAAACGAAATCTTAAAATATCATCTTGTAGAATTTAACATTTTGTAGATTATGATTTCATTTTTAATAATATCAAAATAAAAATCAGAATGATACGTTCAAACCGCGAGCAAGCTCTGATGCCACTTGTTAGTTTTAGGGCGCAGCGGAAGATTAAAATAATTGTATTTTAGCCCCAAATCAACTCACAGTACGTATAATATAATTCGAATAAACTATAAAATAACTTTACTTAGAAATCATACCTCGATCTTTTGGTAAAGTAAGAATTGTAGCAAATGATCGAGCGCCCCACCTGTGACACCTCTAGCGGTATCCACGCGCACGCGATCACGAACACTTGACGATCCGGTAGGTGCTAGCCTCTTGAATCCGTTTAGTCTCAAACCCGGAAGCTCACCCAGGGAAAACTCTCTTGTTTTTTTTTTAACCTCTTAAATTTTGTTTCCATCTTCTTTTGCCGTTTTTCACCAATCAATGATGCTATTAATCATTACATTTACAAAATGACGTTACGTGCAGATAACAATCAATTGATTGTACGTGGAGATAACAATTAATTGATTTTATTATAATATCGTTAAATAAAATAATGCAAACACACGTATGCACTAATCAAATATCATTTAATAAATATAATATTTAAATTAATAAATATTTATCTAATATTTGACTCGAATAAATCCATATTCGATCTTGGTCTATTTATTTGCTTCCGATATTTCAGAATAAATTAATAGTCCAATTAATTCTAATTCTGAAATAAAATGGTTAATTTTAGTATCCACTAAAATAATCAAAATATAATGTTCGTGTCGACGTGCTATGCGTGCGACCCTCTAGGTCCCATACACGAAGGCAGTGTATATCCATACACAAACTAAGGTAACCGTCTAGTAACAGTTTTTAGTCATCCAACGTGTTAGGATAATGATTATAAATCATAAACCTCACTATGAACCGATTACCGTCTAATTCAATCTCTTCATCTAACCGACATCCCAATTAATTCGGTGCAAAATACATCATCACCGAATTAATTGTTTTACTTGATTACCAAGATATAATAGAATCTCTTGAATGTAAAACATTCATCCCATGGCCATGGATTTTAGAGTCACTAATATCTCTATCAAGTGGCCTAGATGTCAACTCTCTAATCCAAGAGAGCGATGAATCCTAGATTGACTCAACACTATTCTCTCTACGCTTTGTCACACACCCAACAATCGTATTACTCACAATCCGATTAAAGACTGTTTTTAACGACGTCAAAGTGCGCAAACTCCACGCATAGAATAAATGAAGGTCTCAAGTCAAAAGATCAGTTACACTCGTCCATGAAGAGGATTGACCAATGATGTTCAATATGTGGTATCCTCTTAATCGGGTCGTGTCCAGTATCCCTAATCTTAGGGTACCCCTAAGTATAATATGGATCACAATCCCTTGGTCTATCTTGACCTCAACTATACTTAGTGATGATCTAGATGTCCATGTCCCCTCTAAACATCTGTCTGATCACGGACTATTTCAGATTAATATACTCAATAATCTGTGGGACTTTATCATTAGTAATTTTACGTGCAGAAAAGTAAAATAATCAATGACAAATACTCGCATTTATTAGTTATTTATCCACAAATACATTAAAGTGTCTTGGCACATACGTGCACATACTAACATTTCTCCCAAACCAAGCTTCAAATGGCGTGCACTCTCCTAGTGCCTTAGTTGGGAGACAATTTAGTAAATAAACCGCATGTCTAACTGCCTCCCCCCAGAACTTTACAGGTAGGTGCATGCTTTTGAGCAATGATCTCGTTATAACCATTACAGTACGATTACGTCGCTCCACAATGCCATTCTGCTGCGGCGTATAGGGAGCCGTGAGGTTCCGCTCGATTCCTTCATCTTCACATAATCGAGTGAACTCCATGGATAAAAACTCGTCACCGCGATCTGTCAGAAGTGTTCTAATTTTGAGCTCGGTCTTGTTCTCCATCAATGCTTTGAACTTATTGAATGCATGAAATGCTTCATTCTTCGCTGCCAACACATACACCCACATCCACCGGATAAAATCATCAACAATTAAAAGAAAATACTTGTTACCAGTGAGTGTTCATGGTGAGATTGGCCAACAAATGTTAGCATGGAGAAGTTCTAACGGCTTTTTCGCTCTGAAATTTGATTGGTGCGGGAACGGCGACCTTGCATGTTGTCAATTACACACACTTCGCACAATTTGTTTGGTTGGAAAACAATGGCACACCAACCGCCATCTCCTTCTCCCCCCAACAACTTCAAATCATGAAAGTTGATATGACCGAGCCTCATGTGCCATAACCACGTGGGGTCGACGAGACTTGCTAGAAAACAAGACAACTTGAATGTCTTTAAGGAAATCTTGTACAAGCGATTTTCTGACCGTCTCACCAGCATCAAGAACTTTTCTCTCCCATCGAAAATCTTCATGGTATCTCCCATCATGTGCACCTCATGCCCCTTCTCTGTCATTTGTCCGAGGCTTATGATATTACTACAAAGCTGGGGAATATAGTACACCTCTTTGAGAGCCCTCCGATCGCCGTTGTTGCAATCGAATAGAATCGTCCCTTCCCATGATCTGGATAGTTGATCCATCACCGAACCTAACCCTCCCGATAACGGCTTCATCCAATTCTTTAAACTTATCATGATGACCAGTCATGTGGTTACTAGCAATGTTGTCTAGGTACCAAATTTTTTCGTTTTCTCCCTTCTTATCACCATTGAACGCCTCTGGTAGCAACCTCTCTTCGTTAAGAAATACAATGTCCTGCCGCTCTTTCCCAATGCACGCCTCTTCCCGGGACACAACCATCATCAGTGCTGGTTCTTGATCGGTGGCGCAAGTGGGGTTGGCCTCACCTTCGTGACGCTTGTTGCAGCTCTCATATGCACGATGTTGTGGCTCCTGTCACGAGTGCCACTGCTGGTGCTACTAGTTCCTCCTGCATTATCTTGTCGCGGTGTCCAACGACCACGACCACGACCTCGTCCACCCCCTTTGACACGATCATGGTTGTTGAATCTGCGCCCCTTGCCTCTAAACGAGATGTCAACACTGCCACTCTTCTGTCACGCTTGCCACTCAGCATGATTGAGTAGGAGCCGGTCATCAGTACCACCGGTATTGCCGCGTAGCCGCATTGCTCGTTCCTCATATGCCTTTAGTCGTCCTATCACCTCCTCAAACAGAATGGTCTCGAGATCGTAGAATTGTTCGATCTCGGCGACAATGGGGAAATACATATCGAGGACGGAGTCGAGCAACTTCTTGACGAGAGTGAAATCCTCAAGTGCGGCACCAAGATTGGAATATTTGATGGCCATCGCCCAGAGTTTGCCAACGAACTCATCAACCGTCTCTGTCTCCTTCATCCGGAGAGCATCAAATTTAATCTTTAGTGTCTGAAGGCGTGCCTTCTGCACCTGATCAACACCTAAGTACCTCGTCTTGATACTATTTCAGGTGTCCTTCGATGTCTTCTTCGTTGCAATATGAAGAAGAATATCTTCAGGAACACATTGTAAAATATATGCGCGCACCGTCTTGTCTTTCTTCTCATCCATTTGTGTTTTTTCCTCTGACTCCACCGCCTCCCAAACTCTCTGGGCGTCAAGAATCGCCTCCATCTTTACGAATCACACTGTGTAATTTGAGTGGCTTAGCATCAGATAGTGGAACGGCACCCCGCCACCCTCCTTCGCAGCCTGACGGGGGACAATTGACATTCTATAGAACCGTGGAAACTTGAGCATTCAACGATGCTGCTCTGATACTAGATGTTGGCTCAGGATCTCACCGATTGCCAAAAAAAAGTACAAGCACAGAATATAGAAAACCAATTGGAAAGGCAATTGCATTACTTGAAAAAAAAACTTAAAAGCGTACAAACAATAAAGAGATGAAAAATTAACTAACACCCTAGTAACGTGCAAACCCACGTGAAAAAAAAATAATAATCGAAATACACAAACGTGACTTCAATTTTGCTTGATCATGTCCGAATTGCTTGATCGTGTTCGACTTAAGCAGTGTGTGGTTTTAGGGTGGTCGTCCCCACGTGCCCGTTGATACCCGCCCTAAGACCCCAAAAAGTCGCCGGGGACAACTCGAGGGCGAGCCCACTCAAGAAAAGGTTTTTGGGGACACACATGAATGACATATATCCAGAGGGAGGGAAAGGGTGGGGGATAACACCTACGAACTCTTTCATTGGTCACTGCCCTAACAACAGTGACAAGTGAATGGAATTTGTTCTTTGTTCTTGCACGCCTGGTATGATGTCTCCCCTCCCCCCTGTCCTTGTTTTATCCTCTCTCGCCCTATCCTTCATGCAACTCTTTTGGCACTTACCCACTTTCTCCATTTTCTTGCCCGAGATTTTAAAAGGTAAGAGAGGCGAGAAGAAATGTTTTGACTCTTGAACAAACTCAAATTTACGGCTGTATTGACTTCTTTGGGATATTTAGAATCCAAATTTTGACATGGAATTCGGATAGGTCGGTTCGGTACATGCGTGCAATGTCAAGATAAAATCTAATTAAGGCCTTTTCCCCGTGTGGGGGGAAAGAGGAAGAAAAGAAACCATGATGGTTATTTGTTTATGGTCCCAGCCGCCCATGCCATCACGATACTTACAACACAAACGTGGCCATAACAAAAAAAAGTGTCGAATTTGTTGTTTGCTCATATGATATGGTCCAAAATCATGATGTTATTTCACTTTAGGGACTCCATTAAAGTGTACAGCTTGAAGTTGGGTTTGGTCATGATCTCAAAGGGCTTGTGTAATAAAAACCCTTCTTCCTTCTTCGCATACGGCGTGAGAGTGCCTTCCTCATGACCACATTTGATTACTACAATTATGGTTGTCCAGAGATGAATCATAGGAGACACGTTTGCAAGCGAATGTTATATGAGCGAGTTGGATACGACTGGATCGTGACACGTATCCAATGTCGAAGACAAATAATCTCTTGGTCAAACTCCCAACCATTTATACATATTCGGGCATAGTTTTCTCCCGTATATGTGTGGGAAATGTATAGAGACGTGGACATAGGTGGGATTGGGTGTGTGTTGATAGTGGACTCGTGCCACGCTCGACATAATGACTCCCCAATTTCTCCCTTTTGTGTTGTTGGTAACATGGGATTGTGGGTGAGTTTGAGTGGGTGGGGGAGGGGGGGGGGGGATTTTTTTATCTTTTCGTAGTTATGATTATATGTTCTTAGCACACCCTCAATAAACAATGCGCACATTGCGACGTACTATGCATTATGCACGTCTAAAATTATTATTACTAATATTATTTATCGATATGATTTGTCATTTGGATGTTATTTATCGTCTGTTGGCTGACGAGTGTATGTATTGGATTTGATGTGTGACTGAGGGTAATAGGCATGCAAGAAAGACATATGCTTACTCCCCTCCTCCCCCTAAATATGGAAAGGAAAGGAGATTGTTACATTCCGTCTTATGTTGTGGGAATCGCATGGGTGGTTTTGGAGGGGATGAGGTTGGAATTTTGGAGTTGGATCATAGTGGAAACCAGCAACACATGCATAAAAAAGGGTTGTGCATTTTGAGCATAGTGGTGAATGTCGTCATGCTTCCTCACGCTCATGTCGCCGTGAAAGGGGTGTTTTCTCGTCTCCCGTCAGGTTTAAAACAGGTTCGAAATCATGTTCATCGCTACTGAAGATAGCCTCGCTCAGTTGGCGTAATCGGGGTCGTCGATTCGCGCACACGTACTGAGTTCCAGACGTGAGAAACCGACGTGTATACCGTGTCGTCCTCCAGGAAGCGTACGTAAAACGCTCTGCGGCCATCTACTCGTCGTTTCTTCCATGCCGGAAGTGGGGGTTTAGAAACCCGGGGGCCACCATACGAACGAATCCCGCCTTTTGCAAAACCCATGCGGATTCGGCAATAACTGCAACCATTCCTCGCGCATGCTCTCCCTCCACATACACAAACATAACAACTGCAAAACCTGTCTTTCCATCTTCATTACAACCTTTGTCACTTACAACCATTGCCAAAGCCACTCCCCTCCTTTCCACCTCAATCAACACCTACCCCACGTACAAATATCTCCCCACCCATAATAAAACACACCCTAACTAAAAAGAATCAGGCCACATCTTACTAGGACCGAATGTTTCATGTGACACGACAAGAGTTAGATAAACATATCAAATAGTATAGTCCAAAGTGATGGATAACTGAGACATGCTAAAGTCGGAGAGAGGAGAAAGAATTCCGCACGCGAGCGATGAAATCATTCTGGATAGAAGATGCGGATCATGTGCTTGGGTGGGTGATGGATGTGTTACGATCAAATGTTAACGGGAGTTTAATGTGGTGGGGGTGGATAATGAAAATCCTCTCCCTCAAGGTGGTGCAATGGCAGATGACACACCATCATATCCTTGTCCTAAAAGGAAAAAATAATACAACCCACCACGACCACCACCACCACCAACACCATCATCCTCACCCTCCCTGTAACTTTACGTGTTCATTCGGACAGTTCCAATTCATGGCAAGTGTCCTACCGTTGTTTTGTGTTGTTGTGGTTGGTCTTCCTCTTTTCAGATAAACACTTTGTCATTGGGTGTGTGCGTTACGCACGACATCATTAATAACAGTTCGAATTTTTTAAGTAAGTTGAGTCTTTATTTTCGCTTAACAAAATTAACGTAGGTATATATTCGATAATTTAAATACGAATCCGACGTAGATGATAATTGGAAATTTAAATAAAAATTACTTACGTAAGATATTTTTTGTGTATAAAAGGACTACTGGAATCTAATTACCGGAGGTTGTCTTAGTTTTCCTTGTTGTCAGGATCGTTTTTTGATCCTAAGTCTGCAACCCATTTCTATATAAAGACTCCCCCACCAGTTCTTTCCATAGCGTTTACTCAACTCAAAAAGACTAATATACCAAATATATCCGCAAGTTTAGAAAGAAGAATTTTGCTTCTTGTTTTTCTTGGGGATATGGGGGAGTGTGCTGAGATTTTGCTCCCTGTTGGGTTCGGCCAGCCACGTCAGAGTATCAATATCGGTAAGAAGGCGAATGGCGATGTGAACGGCATGGCAGACGGCGACTCCTCCCCTGATTGGTTCGAGGAGAAACTTGACGACGACCTCAAGTGGTCGTTCGCCCTCGAGAAGTTAGGATGAACATTGTTATTATGAGATAGAAAATGTTACGTATGGCGTGGTGCTAAGACCATGTGGATGTTGACAGGGTGTTGTACATAGGAACGAGCCCTTACCAACAGATAACGCTCCTCGACACGAAGAAATTTGGGAAGGTGGGTCGGCGCCGGATTCCTCTCTTTTGTCTGTCTCGGTCACCCATGAACAATCGAATGTGTTGCTTTATTTAGGTGTTGGTTTTAGATGGGAAGATGCAGAGTGCAGAGAGGGATGAATTCATCTACCATGAATGCTTGATTCACCCTTCTCTCTTGTGTCGCTCAAAGTAAGTGACTAAAAGAAATGAAATTTCTGTTCTTTCAGTGATCATATATGCCTAATCTCGAGCCGGGGTTGATTTGTCAATGTCAGCCCTAAGTCTATGTTCATCATGGGAGGCGGGGAGGGATCGGCTGCGAGGGAAGCCCTGAGACACAACTCAATTGAGCAAGTGGTCATGTGCGACATCGACCGGGTAAAGATCTTTAGGATGTGGAACAAGAGAGTGTGTGTGTTTGTGCGATTTGGTTATGATATATTTACCGCAGTTTTCGTAATGCAGGAGGTGGTGGATTTCTGCAAGAAACATTTAACAGGAAACAGGGAGGCCTTCTCTAGCAAGAAGCTGAAGCTGGTGATTAATGATGCAAAGTAAATTTGATTCTTATGCTGAGATGGGTTGAACCGTATCGAGTTTGATCGATTCTGTTGAGGTCGTTAGTAATGTAAGCAATGTATCGGTGAAGGGGTGAGCTGGAGACGACGAAGGACAAGTTCGACGTCATAGTCGGGGACTTATCTGATCCGGTAGAAGGAGGACCGTGTTATCAGCTGTACACCAAATCCTTCTACCAGAACGTCATCAAGCCCAGGCTCAATCACGACGGAATCTTCATCACCCAGGTATGAAAAATCACATCGTGACGAGATATAGCATCCATTCGTGATCTTGATGGTTTTCTGAGCTTGATCTATGGTTTGTGGATAACAGGCAGGGCCTGCGGGCATCTTCACCCACCAGGAGGTCTTCTCTTCCATCTACAACACTCTCAAGCAAGTTTTCCGATGTAATAATCTCCGAAAACTTTGCGATTAACTTGCCGCGATTAATCTTAATCAACCAAACTTAATTTTCCTTTCTCCGAACTTGTTCTTCAGATGTGGTGCCATACACAGCTCATGTCCCATCTTTTGCAGACACATGGGGCTGGACCATGGTATTATAAAACTGTACAAAATGATTTCGCGATTCATATGGAACCACGGATGGTTTTCATTTGCTGATTTGTCCCAGGCCTCAGATGAACCTCTTAATTTCGACGCGGACGAGATTGACCGAAAAATCAAGGAGAGGATCGACGGGGAACTGCAGTATCTGAATGGACCATTGCTCGTTTCATCGACTATCTTGAACAAGATGGTGATGACATCGTAAGCAAACCGCCATAACCAGATCACGTATAGCTGGATCCCTAGAACAGTGATAGACTCATCGGACTTTCTGATACCTTTTTTCCTCCTTCCAGGCTATTGAATGAGACCCATGTCTACACCGAGGAAAATGCGAGGTTCGTACACGGGCAAGGCGTAGCTTATCGCTGCTGAGAACCCCCAAGCCGGTCAGACACATGCAGGGCGCTTGAAGCTGAAAAAACGGCATCCATGGTCTGAAAAGAAAAAACCCTCCTTTTTTTTTGGTCTTTGTTAAGGAAAGAAAATCGTGTCGTGTTCTTCGGGCAGTAGTGAAATTCTCATGTCTTGAATTAAAACCACCGGATTGGGCCTCTTACGGACACGGGCCCTAACTAAACTCGCAAGTCTTGGGCTTAGTATACTAGGCTTGGGCTTTTACACGTCGAGGTGCCTGATGATTGAGATGACGATAATGCCCTCCCCGAGTGCGAGACAGATTACGTAGGGAACGAAGCTGCGGGCGAGGGTATTTCAGTAATATTCGATTGTTCTTTTTTTACCTTGGGTCGAGTCGACAGAGAGTTTGGCAAAAACCAAAACCATGATGAGGTTAGAAGGAGAATATGCAAATCCTCCTCGATGAGAATTGGGGCCACCACGTCGGTCCGAATAAGAATCGTCTCATCTCGATCTCGTTGTCGGCAGCCAAGCAAAAACATCATCCACGTTTTCTCATTGCCCATAATTCTCCTCCAATGGATTCTTGAGTCAAACATTTCATTTTTTAAAAAAATTAAATAAAAACAATGGTAGCTTTAAATCCTTGAAAAGTTTCAAAGTACTTCATGATTTCTGTGAGATTTAAAAGCCTTGTGTATTATTATTTAACTAATGGGAATCCTCCAACATGCCATGCCATGCCATGTTGTAGTCATTGTCGTGCAAATGGGGGGGTGAAAGTGTACTTTAAAAGCTGACATTAGTTAAATTAAATATCCACAATTATTCAGAACACATCGATGCCACCCCCCTTTTCCCTAAAACATGGGGGGAAGCTTTCACATCTTATTTATTTTCATCTTGTTTAACCAAAATAGAGAGCATGTTCCTTTAGGCACATCATTCTCTTTTATTCCCATTTCTAGGCATGTTTTAAAATTAATTTCATTTTAAAAATACCCAGTTCTTTTTACTTCTTTGTTCTCATACATAAGACAACCCCACTAAACAAACTGTTTGAATTTTTCTTTTGTTCTTGTTTTTGGGTTCCATAAAAAGAATCAAAGCATGACTACAGATACTAATAATCATTCGGCCTTACCTACATTTGTTGACATTGAAGTCACACCCTCCCCCAATGTAAGAAAAAAAAAATATGATGTTTCAAGTCTTTTTAGGTTGTCCCCTTTATCTTTTCATCTGACATTATGACCCTAAACATATATCATGTTACATACATCTCTCGACCATCGTGGATACAGGGAGCAGCTCATTTTGCGTTTGCTTTCAATTGATGGGTTTAAAACATAACAATTTCAATCCACGATCATCATCATCAATCAAAGGTGTACCATTTCATTACTCAAATCGCATCTTTGAATTTTGTATGGGGATGGTGTATTGAACTCAAGTTCACTACCCCCGATGTGGAATGATTGAATTTTTTTTTTAAATTTTTCTTATAGGGTACTACTAGAGTTTGCGGGTCCTCTAAATGGGATTCGTACATTTCCCTGCCTAACTCAGGCACGATTAATTTTTTTAATTCACAGTGTCACCAAATCAATCATATGCTATATGCTATAGTAAGTAGTAGTAGTTATTACAGCATTATTCGACAAACCCTCAAAAGGAAAAAACTTAATTTGACAAACCCAAAATGAAAATTAATCCACAAGACATGTTTATATAAGGCTACTTTCTTCTTCTTTCCTCTAAATTTATTTATTTGCAAACCCAATTTAATTATATTATTTTATTAGGAGATTACTATTACTCGAATCACGTTTATATAATCGAACAACAAAACTATCCCAACAACTCTACCCTCGAAGAGAGCCTTTCCCATAACCACATTATTGATGGGTCGGTACAGTACATGGGCGGCCGCATCCTCCACGACGACGTATAGGCTAATGGACCAAGTCGACATCTCGCTAATGTAGATATAATACATGTCCAAGTCGAAAGCAAGGTCGTGAGATTCATTCGTGGATTGAAGGAAAGGAAAAGGGTAAAAAGAGCACAAAGATTGGCTTCGACTTCAAACTTGGTATGAAGAAAGGCAAAAGAGGAAGAAGAGAGTGAAGAAAGGCTACGGCTTTTGGGTTATTTCCCACGGATGAAGAAAAGGGAAAAAAAAAATGACCATACCTTTCATCCCCATGCACGAAACATCAAGATTTCATTATCTTCTAACCACTTCGGTCGGTTGCTGTACTAATTCATGTAGTGGATGTTTGTAAAATGTTTATTTCAAGAAATAGTTGTGCATTTGTGAAACATTGAAATGGGGATCGATCGGTAGAAATGGGAAATTTGATGGAAGTTCATTTCAAGCAGTGTGTAGACGTGATTGAATTGGAAAACTAAGAAGATGAGAACATGAGACTACATGCTCAATCCGACCCGAGTAGTCCCGTACACGGGCAATTCTTCGCAATACACGTCGTTGCCTAGCACTGAGAGGTGATCTAGTTCGAAAAGGTCCGAGCTCGTGCAGCTCGCTGCATCGTCGTCGTCGTTGTCGTCGTCGAAATCTCTGTTGTGGTGATCATGTTGGCTGCTCCGATGATTGCCTCGTGAAGTAATGGTAACGGCATTGGCAGTTTTCTCGATCTTCTTCTGGTTCTGATGGTAATTCCTCAGGAATTCCCTCGCGGCTTCTTCCGCTTGACTGGACCGGTCCTTGCACTTACTATGTCTGGTCTCGTCTTCGATTTTCCTGTGCACGTTTGTCCCGGAGTTTCGAGCTGCCGGGATAGAGACTGACCTTCCCATCCCAGCGATCTGTTTCTCGTAATCTTGACGTTCCCGGGGTAATGATTTCTGATCGCACAGTCGGCTGTCTTCATCCAAGTTCAAGCTCACAGGATAAAATTGCACGCTTCTCTTTGAACCATTCCACAGTTTCTCCCTCGTCGTGGGAGAATACTTGCTCAAACACGACCTGGAAAATGAAGATGCAGACGAGCAGGCAGAGGAGTCCCCAGACTTCAGCTTCCCGTCAAAGTTCTCCTCTTCGGTGTAAGGCACCGAATGCATCGCAGATTGCTTGGCCTTCCTGGGAGTGTTGTTCGCTGTGAATAGTGAGTTGATGAAACTCGCTAGTTTCCCGCCAGGGGAAATCGGCTGCTTCATCTTCTTCAGATTGGAATAAATCTTCAACCCTCTAGGTTCGGAATTCATTTCGTCATCATTGTCGAAGGCCCGCACATTTCTCTGTTCCTGGAACGGGGAAAACGCAGTTCTCCCCCCTGATTTATCTGACCGTGTCGCGACACTCGTCCTCATGGGTTTCTGCCTGGGCAGCGGAACGAAGCACGACACCCTGGTCTTCCCGCCACCATATGCGGACTCCGTATCTGACGATGAGAACCCGTTCGAACTCGAATCGGAGGAGCTCGACGCCGAACTAATGAACAGGGCATCACGATCAAAATCACGGCCCCTCCTCGGTTTCTTCTCCGGCTCGGGGCAAACCTGTCTCCTCAGGACAGTCTCCCCATCCTTGGCCCTCTTCTCTACCCAAGCACCCACTCGAACGCTCTCGATCCTATCAAAAACCTCAACCTCCCCTTCTCTGGTACCACATTTGCTCTGTTTCCTCCCTCCGGCACAGTCCGCATAGAACCCTCGTCCCCGTGGGGGTTCCAACCCACCTTCCGCATCGATCGAGCGGTAAATCTCATCGAGGAGGGATGATGAGAAGGAAGGGATCATCTCCCTCTGGAGCCTGATCCCGGACCCGCCTTCCCTCATGGTTCTCTCCCACCTATACATGTTCTTGTCTGTTACTGTTCGTGTTATTACAACCTTAAAAACAGGACAGAACAGAGTGAAGGGATGGGCTGATGTTCAGGGGACAGATTATGGGAATTGCTAGGAGAAGAGACAAAGGGAATCGATTGCGACTTGTTTTTTCGGACAAGGGGAGAAAGGAAAGAGAGGGGGGGGGGGGGGGCACAAAAGTGTGGAAATGTAATTGAGAGCCGATTCCGCACGCCTTTGATTGAAAGGAAAGGATTTTTCTTTGAGAACAGGGGATGTGTGAAACATTGGCTTTTTATAGAGATTGAGAGTGTTCTTTTTTCTTCTTCTTCTGTCTGCTCTGCGCGTGCATGCGCAGCCAATTTCCATGATAATGTATGTATATATTATATTATACTATCAAGGTGTAATCATTTGATGTTTTATGAGATGGGATAGAGTTGAAATGATCTCACTTTGTGTGCATGACCCTCTAATGTTGGTTTGGTTAACATGATGTTTGAATGAAAATTATGTTCATGTACAAATTAATGGATTGTGTTGACGAGGAACAATTGGGGCATTTTCTCTTTTCCTTGGGGAAAATGTGTAGTTAGTCTACTGTTAGAGTTAGATTAGTGTGACCCTCATGTTCGTCTTGGGTAATAAAAACATCGTTCAACCTATACATCGTCTTCCCATTTTGTCTTTTTATTATTTTTTTTTTGGGAAAATTGGGACACGTTGTTTTTTCTCATTTGGGATAAAAGATCAAATGGTTGGACCAATGGATGAAGAATGAATCTTGGGTTGGGTAGAGATACTATTAGGAAACAGACAAGAACATTTGATCTTGGGGTGGACAGCGATGTGTAAGGATTGGAGCCTAGCAAATTTAAATTTGGGACAGACCAACCCCATCTGCCCTCAATTATCCCCATCAAACCCACATGATTGATTTTTCCATTGAGTTCGGGTAAAATGATTTTTCAAGTTCTTAGTTAAATCGATTAGGGTGTGGGATGTAAAAATTGTCAAGTCACATGCGAACATTTCGACAGAAGAAGTTTCCTGTTTAGGTTCCTTACGTGTGGAAGACTGTCGAGTTCTTCTGACACAAGTTGTCAGAAGGGGAGAGGTTGAAACCGACGTGTCGATGGCATTGTCTCTTCGTTAGGGTTCAACCAGGAAACACGTCGGGATGTGGTTATCATCGGACATGTAAACCCTAGAGGGCTTCGTTTCCACCCGGGCAAGCCGAAAGCTGTTGGCGTTAGTAACTCACTATTTCGTACTTTATATATACGATTTAGCATGATTTCGTAACATAGAAAAATTGTTTCGTACAAGGTCGATAGGCTTTATACGGGGCTAATAATGTTGGTAATCATTTTTCGGGATAAATCTAGATTCCCAAGTCAATAACAGTGTCCAAGCATGATTCTATTGTTTTTATTTCTTTTTTTTTTTAAAAAAAACTCAGTTGTTCATGCTAATACTTTCTACGCGAGAAATATGTTTCTTTATAATTAGAACTGAATTCTAGAATTGGGTTTCTGAGTGTTAATAGATTCTTTGCATCTGGCAATGTTGGCTGACTCATTTATATGTCTTTCCCTTGCCTAACAACCTTCATCCTTCATCGTCATTAACGTCTTATTATTGCTGTGTTGAATATTCCTCCTAGAAATTTCAAATCATTTGTTATTCTTACGGTAATATTCATTTGATTGGTACTATGATTGGCAGCATATATGCATTTGACTTTAATTTATTCATCATTTCCACTTTTGTATTAATCGCTTCCTTTTTTCTACATTGATACAGGATTTTCTGTCATATGCCGACTATTTAAACCAGAGCAAAGAGGACAAATTTACTACTATTTGAGCTAAGTTTTGATCATGAGAATTTATTTCGAAAGTGAATAAAATAGCGATTGATTTTTCTAAGATGATTTTGAATAGTTAAATATGTGATTATAAATAATTTAAATTCAAACTTCAATTAAACAAATATATTTTTTTTTAAATCTCTTCGAATTAAAATTATCTTTTTGCCTTGAGATTTGGCAAATAATAACCATCACTTGCTTACGTAATTCCCAAATATTTTAAATGCTTAGGCATTCTTTTTCTCTATGCTTTTTTAAGTGGCAGCCTATAAATAAAATACATGGCAAAAAAAAAAATCACTTTTCCTGTACTGAGACAGGGGCCGGCTAGGTTAGAGGGGGGACATCCTGATTGTTGCTGTCGGCATGGGCTGGGAATCGTTCTAAGTCGGGTCGAGGTCGGAATTCGACCAGGGATGAGGAAGTGACTTCTTCACGAGGTCTATCGGATCTTCTTCTGCGTCGGAAAGCGTTAGGGTTTGCCGCGAGTATAATACTTGCATGACCATATGCACATCTGCTGCAAGGCCACCTCAATCGATTCTAGGAAGTCCTTGAACTCGGTGTGTGTGCGTACTTTCACTGGCCCTCCACGGAAAAAGTAGCGCGCGACGGAGGCGATCCGATCAACGTGCTGCCCATGGCCACATCCAGTTAATGTATTCATACTTCAATGACGATATTATATGATAAACAAATCTAATCAAAGTGAGCTTATAAAATATGGTAAGTGTGTGGGTATTTCTATGATTTAGAAAGGGATGTGAAATGGGGATAGGCATGCATACGTGACATGATAGTGATAAGATGTATGATTCCCGAGTCATTAAATGTCCGGAACTGGGTGCAGTGGATCGGTCCAAACTCGGGGAAGTCGAGTTAACATGTCATCTCTTTCGGGCTGCTTTAAATTTGCTTTGGCTGTCTGAGAATTTTTCATGGGGACTACAACTCAACTTACTACTACTACTACTACTACTACGTGCATGGCCCGATCCACGTGCTCCTACCAAATGACTCCGACCAAGACCTACGCGTAGTCGCTTTCTTCCCTCGTTTCGTGGTCTCCCCCCACCTCCCATTCTTACCCTTCTCCATCTCCATCCACCCCCAAGTTGCATGTTGCTTTGTGCAATCCCCTCAATGCATCCCAATCCCAAACTTCATGGCTCCTCTCTCCTTCCGTGGGCCATGTCGCGTTTTTGCTAAAAAGAAAAGCGTGCCCATCCACAAGAGGCGCGGCATTCCCGCGTGGACTGCGTTCCTGCGAGTCGGCTGATTTCGACCGCTTGTGACCGCGACCGTACTAAACCTCCCGTTCTGAAGGGTCGCGAACACACAACCAGGATACATAAGTGGATATATGGGCCGAGGGCTTAGGCCCAATGGGTCAAGAAAGAAACTGGATCATTTTTGTGGTGATGGATTTAGGTGATTTTTTTTTTTTTTGGTTTGGTAGTTGATGGCAAAGGAGAAATCTTTAGTGATGATCACTCGCTTCTGTATGGTGTTGGGGGAGTTCCTTAAACAGTAATGCTGTAATGATTGTCAACTCTAGCTGATGCATTCTGGTTGTAGTTGTCTAACCACAAGCTTGAATGGACTACTTGCTACCTGGCATTAGTTTTATGGTGTTTCTGGATTGTGTTGGGTGGGCAGTCGCCGGTATGTATGACTCGTCTGTAAAGTCGGGTTATGAATGTTGCGACACCAGGAAGCGTGAATTTTGCTGAACATACTACATGTGCTGTTCTATGCGATTGTTTATGTGCAATGGGGGTGATGTCCCCGGTAATGAATAGGTTGCTCAATGCCCATTGCAGAGAACGGGAATTTATGCTTTCATGGATATCCCAGCGAGCAGTGGGAAGTTAATTTGCCTGCCGAAGACGTGCCTCCTGAGCTTCCAGAACCTGCGCTAAGTATCAACTTTGCCAGAGACAGAATGCAAGAAAAAAGACTGGCTGTCATTGGTTGCCGTCCGCAGTGATGTGTGGCTTCTTGCCGTTGCATTTTATTGTGGTGCAAGATTTGGATTTGACCGGAGCGACAGGTGCTCGTTGGCCCTTGATGTAGTTCTAGCAGAATTTATACCTTGTAGATAGTTTAACTTTATGATTGATTGAAGTCTTTGTGTTAAATCGGTTTATCTTTTATCTGGTTATGGCTTGTGCGTGGTCCGAACGTTTCAGCTGCTTGACCAATGGATGCATCCATTGGTCGAACTGTAACATTAGTATGTGTTGTTGATTAGGAAAAAGGACCAAGAATCAGTCTAGACAACAATGTATGCAACATCTCTATTGATCCAGCGTTGCCCTTGCTGTGGTTCTGATGTTCAGGAAACGTCTTTTTAGCATGATCAAAGAACTTCCGACTATATATGAGGTTGTCGCAGGGACTGCCAAAAAACAGGTCAAGGAAAAACAATCGATGAATAGCAGCAGCAAATCGAAATCAAACTCCAAGGTGAGACTTCCAAATGCTTTATCAAATGAAATGAAAATGAAAATAGGACTCACAACATACAGTGTCTTCAATAGAAAGAATCTTATTACATCCCACGAATCTGTGCAGAAGTGAGGTGAATCCCAAGCCAAGTGTTCGAAGGAGGCAGAACCAAAGGACGAGGACGAGCACGGCAACACGCTTTGTGGGGCATGTGGAGAGAACTACGCGTCCGATGAGTTCTGGATATGCTGCGACGATAAATGGGATTCCATGGTAAGTGCGTCAAGATCACCCTTGCTAGGGCCGAGCACATTAAGCAATACAAATGGCTGTCTTGCGGCACCAAAAGAGCAGGACCCTGATCGTTTTTCCCCGGTCTCCCTCCATTAAAAAACGGATCTTTGTTCTTCCGACGACTCGTGATTGTGTAGCTGATGGGTCAGTATGCCTTTCCTTGTTTGCCCTGTGTGTCTTGATTTAGAGCTGATGGATCAGTCCATCTGTTGTGGCTCGCTCGTGTGGAAAGAATAGTTGTAAGTTAATGTCTCCAGCTTTAGAAGCTCTGATCCAATCCAATCCCTTTTGAAGTTACAGACACCCCGTGTGATCTTGGGAGTGTGTCTTGCAGGTGGTTGTGGCCCCATCTTACATCATGGTTTAGGTTGCTCAAATCCTTATCCCAAAATTGGAGGTCCAAGTGGAAAATTGACTGGATTGGGAACTTGTGGGGTTTGCAACTGAGGCTATGGGAGACAGTTTTGCTGTTGGAAATGAAGACAAGGGCCATTGTCCTAACGCGTTGGACCTTGTTTAGTTCTCTAGAATGGTTTGACCATTCGAGCTATTATTGACCTGAAAGGAGAAAAGTTGAACCTGGGTCCTACGTATGACCGCTCTGTTCCAACTTGTCCTGCCGTCTTCTTCCTCCAAGTCGCGATGAAACAGCAGTTGGGCCTCCGCCATTCATCTCCGTATTCCACGATGAGGTCATGTGAGTTACCCCCGTCGAGGCTCCTAAGCTTCCTCGATGTCGAGATTTGCGAGGAAGGAGATGGTAACCAGGATGTCCAAGTAATGAAGGAGCTACGCGAAGCCACTGTCAAAGGCAGCGTTGCTGATCTCCTCGACATCCTAGGGAGGGATTCTGATGTCCTCGACCGATCTGCCGGCTCCCTCCGGGACTCTCCCCTACATGTGGCCTCGCTCCTGGGACACTCTGAATTTGTCAACCGGCTCCTCGCCTTGAAACCAGAGCTCGCAAAGGAGTCAAACCTTCACGGCTCGCTCCCGCTCCATTTGACTGCAGCCAAGGGGTACCTTGGGGTAGCGAAGGATCTGCTGGCGGCCTGTCCCGAGGCTTGCCTCGTGTGGGATCACGATGGTAGGACCCCGCTCCATCTCGCGGCCATCAAGGGGAGGGCCGACGTGGTGTCCGAGATGGCAAGGGTCGCGCCGGAGTCAACCAGGGTTTTGACCAAGGACGGCGAGAGCGTGCTTCACCTCTGTGTGAGGCATAACAAGTTGGAAGCTCTGAAGGTTTTGGTGGAGTGCATAGGATGGAGCGACGGGTTCTTGAATTGGAGAGATCGGGACGGCAGCAGCGCTTTGCATCTCTCCGTCGCCAGGAAGCAGCTCGAGGTTTGTGTCCGAGTTTCGTCAATTTGCCAAACTTTGAATCATGGGTTGGATTAGGATTTTGTTGACTGGAATTGGATCGGAAACGGAAACTCTGCAGATCGTGAGGTTTTTTATTTGTCGGACTGCGATCGACGTCAACGAGCGAAATGCGAGAGGCTTCACTCCGCTTGAGACCCTGTTCTGCGGCCCTAGAGATTTACGAGATATGGAGATCAAGAGTCTCCTCGAGGGAGCCGAAGCAATTAGAGCTCGAAGGAAGGACGAGATAACAGAAGCAGCTCGATTGGAGGATGATACGATCCCCCGAGACAAGATCAGCTCAATCTCAAGGCGACCAACGCTTAACAAGCCAAAACACAAGCACACTGATTGGCTCGGACGAAGGCGGAGCGCCCTAATGGTGGTGGCATCACTCATTGCGACGGTGGCATTCCAGGGGACGTTATCTCCGCCAGGAGGGTACTGGCAAGACGACTACACAGCCAAGAACAGCACAGATAAATCACACCATGCGGGGATGGCAGTGATGGCGACGACGCTCCCGGAAGCGTACGCGCAGTTCATGATATTCAACACGCTGGCATTCCTCTCGTCCCTGAGCATAATCCTGCTACTGATCAGCGGGCTGCCACTGAAACGGAGGAGGTGGATGTGGACTCAGATGGTGATCACGTGGATCGCGCTCACGGCACTCACTGTCACTTACTTCCTGGCGTGGATACACATGACGCCTAAGGACAAGTCGGGGGTGCCAAACATTGTGATCGGGGTATCAGTGGTGCTGTGGTTCTGCATGATGGGGCTTGTGTTCCTGGGTAACATGGTGAGGATGGTTCGATACGTCTTGCGGAAGCTGGGTTACATCGAGGAGAAGGCCGAGGTAGAGGAGGAAACCCTTGGGAATGCCCTGAACGATGAGAATGACGATGATCTTTGATCACCGAGTGTTCATCTACTTCGACGTGATACGAGAATGTAATAATTAGTTTGGCTTGCATCAGGACAACGTCAGACAGATGACACGTCGCCTGAACGGACAAGACCAGCAACCGCTGGAAGTCACCGGAACCTCTTAAAAACACCTCCGCCGCCCGACTCCTATATAATCCCCCCACCACCCTCCGATCAACCAACCACCGTAATATACTCCCATACGAGAATGTTAACTGCTGAAACCGCCTTGAGATGGACCTACGCATCATGACTCCCTACGATGACAGTGCCCTCGGAGCCGACGGCTCCTCCCACTCCTTGCAGTACCCGCAGACGCACGCCTACGACCAGGACACCTAGGCAATGAATGGCCTCTACCCCTGTGGACATCGTCGAGGCCCCCTTGGCCTACTCCTGGAGCAGAAGAGGGAGAGGGATGGGGCCGAGGATGGAGAGGAGGGTCGGTAAGTTCATCCTTCCGGCGAATGTCAACAGGGATAAGGTCTCGGCCACGTGCCGTGACAGCATGTTGACGGTCACTGTCCCCTAGCTTCCTTCCCCCTCCCGAGCCCAAGAAGCCCTGCAAGGTCGAGGTCATGGTCGCCAGGGCTTGATCGACCACCCTCGAGTGTAACATTCCAAAAAGAGATTTTGTCCCATTGTTTCGAGAAAGACTACATATTCATATTCTCAGTTACGCCCTTTATGCTCCACTTGGACTTATATTAGCGTTCCCCTCCTTCACTTGCCACGACCATCTCTATCTCCACCGCCTTTCTTTCCCATCTCCGGACACAACCATGTCTGAAGAACAAGATCAACTCCCACCCTCTAAGAGTCATTCAAAGGTGAATGATTCTGATAAGCACCCCTTCCCGGCTTCTACCGGAGAAGGCTACTACTACTACTCCAGCCCGGCCAGGACTGCCCTCACCGTCGTCCTTGTCCTTGTACTCATGATCGGTGCTGCGGTCCTCGTTCTCTACCTCTTGTACCGTCCCGAGAAGCCCCAGTTCGCTGTCATGGCTGTGGCAGTCTACGACCTGAACGTCGCGTCGTCGGCGTTGCCCCCGCTCGTTTCTGCCTCCATGCAGTTCACTCTCTTGGCGAGGAACCCCAATGCAAAGACGAGGGTGTTCTACGACAGGCTCACAGCCTATGTCACGTACAAGAACCACCCACTGACAATGCCCGTGGGGATGCCACCGCTGACCCTGGGCAAACACGAGGCAGTCACGATGTCCCCCGTGATGGGAGGAGTGGTGCCGGTGGAGGCTGAGGAGGAGGTGGTCAACGGGCTGGAGATGGATGAAGGGTATGGTATGGTGGGGCTGAGGGTGGTCCTTGCGGGGATGCTGAGGTGGAAGGCTGGTGTTTTCTGGAGCAGGCATCGGAGGTTGTCCGTGAGATGTGATGTGCTGATGGGGCTTAAGAAAGGTCTTGTGGGTCGTGTTCCGTTGTTTGCAACTCCTCCGTGTAAAGTAGATGCATAAGAAAATGACATGGACTCACTTGCTGTCCTACCCGATGAGGCTTAAGTTTCCATTTATTTCACTGTCTGAATCCAACAATCTGTACTCAGGGTTTCTAGAACCAAGACAGCCATCTGACCTCAAATTCTAAGCAGATGAAAGAATAACCAAGCCCCGATACGTGCCCGCAATGCTGCAGCCGAAGCTCAAACCAGGGTAGCTCTTCTAGCCACATCCTCGTCAAATTCGGAGATCTGGCTGAAATGATAATCCGGTTGAACAGAAGATCAGAATTACGGTGTCAAAATACTCCATGGAAGAGACCTCACCCTTTACTACTTCTAATCCAATCTTATCATAACCTCGGGATTATGACTGGGGAATCAAGAGAATAGACCTTCAGCAGCAACAAGTTCTGCCAACGAAAGATCACCTGCGATGCGGACTCCCTCAACTGATCGGGTGTAAGAATCAATAGGAAGCACTAGGTCCCCCTAACTCCACTTTGGCAACATCATTGTCATCTTCAGCTTCCAAGAACGTGCTCAACTGCTTGTCCTGCAGGTGTTCCTTTTCACAAAACAACCCAGAAACCAATCCGAATCAAGTCTAAAGAAATTGCTGATCACAAACCAAATGCAGACCTCAGACTAACTCAGAACAAAATCACGGGAAAAAGAACAAAACGCACGGAAAGGCAGGTCCTATACTTCCTCCACTCAACCACACACTCTTCCTTCTGCCACTGACCCTTGACGAATTTCTCCGTGTACCACCTAAACAAACAACATCGGCCACCCCCATCGAAAGATGCGAAATTTAGGGCGTTAGGAACAGGGAAAGACCGAATCGAAACATTCCCCGATTTTAACCCAATCGGCCGACACCTGTTGAAGCAGTCGTAGTAGGCTGATCTGAGATGGGCACAAGGGGAGGTCGCCGACGGTGGGAACGGCTTCTTCTCCCGCAGGATTCCCATCCTTCCGGCCACAAGACCAACTCCTAGTCCTAAGTTATGTTGTCATAAAATTAAATAAAAGCGAAAAAAGGTGGTGGTCTAGTGGGATCGGACCACTGGGCCATGGCGGGCCACGGAGGCACCGGCCTGTTATCCTTCCACTGCCGGGAGAGGGAGGTTGTCGCTGCTCTGTGAAGCCAGCCTAACGCGTAACCCTCACCGCTCTAAGGACAACGAGGGGCCGGCCTTCGCCAAACCCCCACGGCCCAACTCTCGGCTTGGAACGGGCAGGCCAGTAAAGAGCCTACCGAGGTCCGATCCAGTGGAACCGACCTTGTATCGCGACAATCTTAATGGCCCCACCAGGGTCTTAAGCCCTCGCTGCAGGCTCAGCAATAAGCTACCTGGACTTAACACATATAAAGGACAAGGATATTTCGAATAGCCGGTGTGGGACATTTCATGCTGAAGGTCCAGGACTTATATATATATATATTGATTTGCACTGCATTATGTTGTGTTGTGTTCTGTTCTGATTCGATCGGTTTTTGCTTTGCTCAGATCGATCGAGAGCATTACTCTTCCTTAAACAATTCACTGGGCAACGAAGATGGATCAATTCGTTGGGAAACCTCGTCTCCCGAAGTTCGCCTTCCCTAAGCGCTACGACATCCACCTCAAGCCCGATCTCGTTGCCTGCACGTTCGCCGGCGCCGTCTCAGTCTCCCTCGACGTGATTGAACCCACCTGCTTCCTCGTCCTTAATTCCACCGATTTGTCCGTCCACAACTCCTCCGTTTCCTTCACTTCCTCCTCGTCTGAGGTTGATCGTAGTTTCTTTTTCTGCTATCTCTTCTTTGGGTGGATTGGTTTTTGCTTGTGGGTAGCGGCAAAGTTGCGTGCGTGGACTGAATTCGGGTTCGAGTTTTTTTGTTCTTTTTCGAGGTGCTGGGTGGATTAGACCGAGATGACTTCGTAGCTCGCTTGTGGCCGGAAGAGACTGGTGTTTTGTGGTTGCCGCATTTCTTTGTCAAATTAATTTGAAAATTTCATGATCTGAAAGCAACAGGGAATAACTACGATCAGAGTTTTGATTTATTATTTTAATTGGTGGATTGCTTGTGGGATGCGAAAGTTGACCAATTGGCCTGAATTTGAGTTAAGGTTATCTTCTTTTCTTTCACACTGCCGTTATTCTGATGGATGCTTAAATGTATTTTGTGTACTGTTGGTGCTGACCAATTGGCCTGAATTTGAGTTAAGGTATCTGCTTTTCTTTCACGCTGCCTTTGTTCTGATGGATGCTTAAATGTATTTTGTGTACTGTTGGTGCTGACCAATTGGCCTGAATTTGAGTTAAGGTATCTGCTTTTCTTTCACGCTGCCTTTATTCTGATGGATGCTTAAATGTATTTTGTGTACTGTTGGTTCTGACCAATTGGCCTGAATTTGAGTTAAGGTATCTGCTTTTCTTTCACGATGCTTTTATTCTGATGGATGCTTAAATTTACGTTGTGTACTGTTGGTGCTCAATGCCCTCGCTTTTGCTTGTTGTCTGAATTGATTGTCATGCATGGAAAAACGAGAGGCTGCTGAAATTTCTTCGTCTCAGTGGTTCCTCCTGTCTAGTGGAAGTGGAAATGCTAAGAGACTTAGAAGCCGGCTTCTGCTTTTCTGTTTTATTGGTTCAAAATCCTCGGATAAGTTGTTTGGATAGGTAACCATCCCATGTCTGATATTGCATGATGGAGCTGTTTGATAAGCTAAGCTCGTCTGAGTCTTGATTGTAGGGACTCTGATAGCTTCAGTTTCATATGGGCAATGAAAAAGAAGGATGATCGATGATATGATATTGTTAGTCTTGATTTGGTGGTGAGACAGGGGGACTGGAATGTATGGTGTTGACTGGGTAACCTTCTTCTTTTTACTTCTTTTTGTGTTTGTTCACTTCACAGGTATTTCAACCTTGCAACCTTGAGTTGGTGGAACAAGATGAGATCTTGGTGTTGGAGTTCCCAGATAAGCTTCCAGTGGGGCTTGGAGTCCTGGCAATTGGCTTTGAAGGGACCCTTAATGATAAAATGAAAGGTTTCTATAGAAGGTAATCCCACAAAATTAACACGTGCATGCCCTACTATATCGATGTTTTTTTCACGGAAAAAAGAGGCACATGTAATAAAGACTTGCATGCCATGTCTACTAATTAAAGGTCTTGAAAGTTCAGATAATTATTACTATGCGATGATGATCTGGCCAATTGTTTTTCACCTGGCATATTATCGTGCTCCTGACTTCTGCTTTTATCTTCACCAGTAAGTACGAGCATAATGGTGAAAAGAAGAATATGGCTGTGACTCAGTTTGAACCAGCTGATGCAAGGAGATGCTTTCCATGCTGGGATGAACCAGCTTGCAAGGTATTCAAAATTTATTCTATTATGGATGTTTCTTTCCTTTTTTTTTATAGGAGGGGATATATATTGGATAGCCAAATAGTTACACGCTGAACTCTTATGATGGTTGGTTTTACAAACCTACATCACTAAGGATACTCTGCAATTGGAGATTGCTTATATTCAGACATTTGGCATAGTTAAAATCTTCTCTTGGCTAGTATTACCTGCCTGTTGATTCCTCAGCTAAACTCTGTTCATCAAATGGTTCTTCTCATTCTGCCCCTAATTATTTTATAATGATTGTTGTACTTTAGAATTGTTTGCACGTACTACAGTTATATCTCATCTCACCTTGCTTTTGGAAATAAATCTGCATCGCTATTACAGGCTACTTTCAAGATTACCTTGGATGTGCCTGCTGATCTAGTAGCTCTATCAAATATGCCCATTGTGGATGAAGTAGTGCATGGGGATTTGAAAACCCTGCATTATCAAGAATCTCCAATCATGTCTACCTACTTGGTTGCTGTTGTTATTGGTTTATTCGACTATGTGGAAGATCACACCTCAGATGGTATGGTGGCAATATTTTCCTGCAATTCATGGGATGTACTGATTTACTTTAATGCCCTGCTTTCTTATGTACATTTGTATCTCTATAGGAGTAAAAGTACGAGTATACTGTCAAGTAGGGAAACGAGACCAGGGAAAGTTTGCGTTGCATGTGGCTGTCAAGACACTGGAGTTATACAAGGAGTATGTGTTAATCAGATTGTAGTTTCACTGTCCTATTCTATTAAATAGTAGTCTGTAGGAACAAGTTATTGAACTCATCCTCTGTGTAATTCAGATACTTTGACACGCCTTACACTCTTCCTAAGTTGGACATGATTGCCATCCCTGATTTTGCTGCTGGTGCCATGGAGAATTATGGTTTAGTCACATATCGTGAGACTGCTCTTCTGTATGACGAGCAACATTCTGCTGCAGTAAACAAACAAAGGGTACTTCTCGCATATCTTGTAGATCGTTTGTTTTCTAATGAGATGCTTTTTATGATAGTAGATCGTTGTGCCTTTCTAGGTCGCCACTGTTGTGGCCCATGAACTTGCTCATCAGTGGTTCGGAAATCTTGTTACAATGGAGTGGTGGACACATCTGTGGCTCAATGAGGGATTTGCGACTTGGGTATTGATTTTTTTTCTTACATGTATAAGAAAGTATCTTTGCATGTGTCCACAAAATCTGAATACTGATTATTCTGTTCAGGTGAGCTATTTGGCTACCGATGGTTTGTTTCCTGAGTGGAAAATATGGACCCAATTCCTTGAAGAATCCACTGAAGGCCTTAGGCTTGATGGGCTTGCTGAGTCCCACCCAATTGAGGTACATCCATAGAAGCTTCGTTTCATCTCAGTCTACTAGTTAAAGATGAGAAGAGAAGCACCATTGAGCAATTTCTTTTGTCCTTTAGGTGGATATTAACCATGCTCGTGAGATTGATGAGATATTTGATGCCATAAGCTATAGAAAAGGCGCATCTGTTATTCGGATGCTTCAAAGTTACCTGGGTGCCGAGGTCTTTCAGGTAAGTTCCCTGCTGTGTTAGTGTCAGTTCTCAATAGTTTGTTAAATCAAAAGTGGAGAATATCTGGAATGGGCATTCTGCAAGTTAGCTGAAATAGTGAGTAATTTTTCTGCCTTATATTCTCAAAGAATAATCTGTGAGAAATTGTTTTCTACTCCTACAAATTTATTGATTAGCTGGAAACAATGGATGATATGGTCTTTGACATACTCTTACGTGACAAGATATGATACTGGGATAGATGTTGTCCCACATTTTAGAGCAGAAATAAATTATAGCTGTAAAGTTTTGCCGGAAAAGTGTGACTAGTCTTATTTTCTAGCCAATGGAAAGTGCATGATGTTATTCCTTCCCTACAATCTTTTGGTGGTGTGAAGCCTAACTGTTGCCAATGTGCCATTCCTGATGAAATAATGGATTTTATTGGTGGAGTAACATGTTTCATTTTTTGTATGTTATGTGAAATCAGGAATCACTGGCTGCATACATAAAGAAACATGCTTGCTCAAATGCAAAAACTGAGGACCTATGGGCTGCCCTTGAGGAGAAGTCCCATCAGCCAGTAAACAAGCTGATGACATCATGGACTAAGCAAATGGGGTATCCAGTTGTCTCTGTCAAAACCAGTGGTGGGAAGTTGGAGTTTGAGCAGGTTACATAAAGCTCCACTTCCTTTATTCCCTTGTTCTATTGTCACAATTGATTATCAAGCATTGGTTGTTCATTTTTGCTTTTATGATGGTGGCTGCAGTCTCAATTTTTGTCAAGTGGTACCCACGGAGATGGACAATGGATTGTGCCGATCACACTATGTTGTGGCTCATATGACAAGAACCAGAATTTCCTCTTAGAAACGAAATCAGCCTCTATTGATGCTCCTGATAGTTACGGTTGGATAAAGGTTAATGTAAACCAGACAGGCTTTTATCGTGTCAAATATTCTGAGGACCTTGAAGCTCAGTTAAGACATGCGATTGAAAAGAAGGTTTTATCTACAATGGACAGATATGGTGGGCATTCCTTTTTTGCATGTTCTTTTCACATGAGAATGTGATATCTTTAGGTTAACATTAGCAAGATTTCTAACAGGTTTATTGGACGATACCTATGCTCTTTGTATGGCACGGCAGCAGTTTCTGACATCTTTGCTCACTCTAATGACTGCTTATAGAGAAGAAGTCGAGTACACTGTTCTGTCCAATCTGATATCGGTATACTTTCCTATTTATCCTCTGTGATAGATATTCCACCCATAAGAATGGCCAAACTTGTGTTTTGATGTATGTCCATGATGGGGTAATGAGGCCTCTGTTTTTGCAGATAAGTTATAAAGTTGCTCGGATTGCTGCTGATGCAACTCCGGATTTGGTCAGTGACATTAAGAGGTTCTTTATCAACCTCTTCCAATATTCTGCAGAGTAAGTTGGCTATTCACTGTAGAGAAACACTGCAATTTTGATCTGTTGGCTATTTTGTCAAGACAAAACGCTACTTATTCTCATGACAGGAAACTTGGTTGGGATGCCAAACCAGGCGAGAGCCACTTGGAGGCGATGTTGAGAGGGGAGATTTTGACAGCGCTTGCGGTGTTCGGGCATGACCTCACTCTGCAAGAAGCTTGCAGGCGATTTGATGCATTCTTGAATGACAGGAACACACCACTCCTTCCTCCAGATATTAGAAGGGTTGGTGGCCTTATACCACAAATGAGAATGCATATCTGGCCCCTGTCAAAAACATGCTAATAAGTTTGTTCTTTCTTTACAGGCTGCATATGTTGCCATGATGCAGAATGTCAGCATATCCAACAGATCTGGATTTGATTCGTTGCTGAAAGTTTACAGGGAGTCTGACTTGAGTCAGGAGAAAACACGCATATTGGGTAACTACACGTACATTTTTTGTTAGGCTTGTTCAAACAAAGATGGCTTTGATTGTGATTGAAGGCTGTTTCCTGTCATTGTTTAGCTTCATTGGGGTCATGTCCGGATCCCGGTGTTATCCTTGAAGTTCTTAACTTTGTATTGTCACCCGAGGTACTTCCCTTTGCGCCTCATGTGGATGACATTGTCTTGTCCTTAGCCTGACCAGCCCCATCTTATTTCATTCAACGCCTTAAATAGGTCCGAATCCAAGATGCCGTTTTTGGACTTGCTGTCTCGTATGAAGGAAGGGAGACGACCTGGGAGTGGTTTAAGGTAAGTTTCTTTGATCTGGTAATTATCTTTTAGTCCTACAGATCTGCACAGCAATTTAGTTCTCATGAGAAGCCTGTCTTGTTGGAGATTCGTCCGGCTTTGTTAGCAATGACATGATCATGGAGGTTTGATATGCCGGTCGATTACTGCAGGGTAATTGGGAATATATTTCAAAGACTTGGGGTTCTGGATTCCTAATAACTCGTTTTGTGAGCGGAGTTGTCTCCCCGGTACTCTTCTGCTGTCTATTATCAGATTACTAACCCAAAGTAATTTTTCTATGCTTAATGGTTTACATTTTTCCCTGGCTGTCTTTCCAGTTTGCTTCCTTGGAAAGAGCCAAGGAGGTGGAAGAGTTCTTCTCCACCCGTTCCAACCCATCTATCACTAGAACGCTGAAGCAGAGCATCGAAAGGGTCCATATCAACGCTCAGTGGGTTCAAAGCATTCAGAATGAGAAGCATCTGGCCGAGGCAGTGCAGGAGCTGGCCTACCGAAACTACTAGAAATAAGATCAACGTTCTTGGATGATCGTTTTCCCATGGAAGCTTCATTTTGCCAATCAACACTGTAATCCTGATGATTTTCACCCAACGAACATTCTAATGTCGGAACAATGGTGCATAACGAGATTACAAGAGGCTCAATATCATGCTAAATATGGTTTAAATTTATCCACTTAACACAACTGATCTAACTATTTCATCAGGACAAGAACAGAGACCTTTTCCGGGTGCAATTTTATGTAGTAGCCAGAAATTGGCAAATTTATGTCACAAAGCAAAAGGCTAATCTTACAAGATGGTAAAAAGCCCAATTCTGAATTTTTAAAAAAGAATCATATGGGCTTAATCTGATTTATGTCAAACCTTATATATTTTTTTTTTTCATATTACTAATAACAAGTCTAAAAACCACAGATGCAAGACTATGAATGCAGAAGCTCTTCTCTCAAGCCTTGCTCTTGAACTTCCTCTGGGCTTTAAGATCGACAACGACGACGGTGAGGTTGTCCTTGCTACCCTTCTGAAGGGCACGGTTCGAGAGGTACTCTGCAGCTGATTGAGCAGCCGGGTCGATGTCCTCCCCTCGGTCAGTGAGATGTGCGACCCCGTATTTCTTGTGCCATAAGAGTAACCGTTTGCGAGCCAGGTCACATACCTCCTCGTTCGTCATGACATCCCATAGGCCGTCGCTCGCGAGGATGAGGCATTCGTCTTCCTTCGCCCTCGGAATAAACATCACCTCAGGCTCGGGGATGATCCACGGCTTTAAGTATCTGTCGCCTGCCAGTCCCAAACAAGCAAAACATGATATTGAATACCCTGCATGTAACCGTTCTGTTTGCAATACCGCTTTGAGGTTGAATAGTTCTAACGAGAGGGAAACGTACCAATGGATCTGGACATGGCTAAGACACCAAAGACACGATGACCATTCCATTGGATGACCTTTCCACCAGCTGCTTCGATTCTGGCATATTCGTCAGGTCGATTTGGCTGCCACAGCGCACACAATTTACAACCTAGCAGTGTTGGGGTTATATCATCCTTAACTACAGCTCCTCACCTTATGATCAACCGAAAGCGCAATGGGATCCTTTCCACGGTACAAGACTGCTCTGGAATCTCCACAGTTCGCAACAATGATATGGGATGAGCAGACAACTGCAACAACAGCCGTGGAGCCAACAGTTTCTGGGGCTAAAGGCTCAGGGGTAGCATTTCCTCCTACTTCGGCATCAACCTTCGCAAAGCAATTTGTGAACACTTTTCTCCACACTTCTTTACAATCAGGAGCATTTTGTTCAGTCAAGCATCCACCTCCGAGTAATTCAACTTCTTCTGTCAACGCCACATGGATACGATCACGACAATAATTCGCAACCTGAGATATAGAAGGATGAGGACATTAGAGGCACCCATTACCTATGACAGCGAAAAAGCAGGTTCTGACAATTTTGGCTTACCGTGAGAATAAAAAGAATTGAAATTAGTCCTTTCAATGTAGTAGAAGGGAAAATGACAAGCACCTGGGAACCTCCATGTCCATCGTAGACTCCGAAGAAATGAGCGTTCTGTCGACCGATGGACCTGTTAATGCCATCAAGAACTGCGCCACGAATGAGCATCTCTACGGGAATACCAAGAAAACGGGGCACGATGGCAAACGCATCTTCCATCTCAGGTCTCCTCCCGCACATGGACGTAACTCCCCACAGAGGCACATATTCCAGATCAAAAACACTTCTGCCAACCGTTGCGCTAACTTGCCTGGTTAGAGATAATGGAAGCACAGTGGTGGAGGAAGAATTCGAGCAATCTCCAATCTCTATGGGTCCATTTGAGATTACCCCCTCTTCCCTCAATTCACAGGCCCTGGCCAGTAACTCCACCTTGCGAAGGGCTTTCTCCACATCTAAGAAGCCAGGTGTTCCCATCTCAGAAATGCCTTCCATGCTCGGAATATCATCCCCACATAAGCTACTAGTCTCGCTAGCCACAGAAACAGAACAAGAGAACTGTTCACCATCCAACGACAATGAGTCATCTTCTGTATCGTTACCCCCAACATTGCTAGTAGCAATCCAGTCGCATTTACTCTCGGTCGTCAAATCCAAATTATCCATGCTTCGACATCGACTCTCTTCAGAAACAGAATTTTTAACGATACCAGCGTTGTTCTCCACATCTCCACTACCAGAACCATCCCCATCCCTCGTAATAACATTTGCCATAACAGGATCAGAGGGAAAATCACCACAATTCGGCATCATTTCTGACCACTTGCTATTCTCAGCACAATTAGTCGACAACAAATGATCATAACCTATATCACCTACACTAAATGGCACAGAAACCACCAGAGACATCTTCTGTACATTCGCAGCCTCGAAAAGATACAACACAAATCATCCTTCACCTAAGGGATCAACTTTATCATTCAAAACAACACAAGTAAACCATTCAGCTTGTTCTGAACACAGCCAAAATTCAGCATTGCCGAGTAACCAAATTCAAGCCCTGCAGTCAAAACGGGAAAAGAGGCAGGCAGTGAGGTGGGAGTGAAGGCGTGGTCAATTGCAAAAGCTGCAAAGCGACCAGGTGAAATTGAGAACAAACGTGAACCAGAACTTTCACCATTGCCAATCTCATACCTTGCAGACACGGCATAACCTTCTACGGGTGTAAACATCATCCAGAATCTTCTCTTCTCCAACCTAACAAACATCAATCAAGCCAAAGCTGAGCCTAGGCTGAAATTATTCATCCCCCACTATTTCTCCAAATACAAACAGCGACAACAGCATACAAAGCCAACCACACATCTACGAGAACGATAATCCCAAAAGATAAAAGTTTCTTAGACGGTAAAGTTCGGCATGTCCATGACTCACGAGAAAGTTGGGTAGACCAAAGAAAAGAAAAAAAGAAGAAGAAAATCCCAGAAAAGATTCGCAGTTCCCTTCTAGCAAGAATCACATGGGAAACTTCGAAAAGCTTCCACCTTTTCCATCGCGGCGATCGGGTTACCTGGATCTGAGGCAACCCACTTCAGCCTTTCCCCTAAAACATTTGACTTTAACATTTCACTCGCACATAACCGCACCCACCCCCACACACACACTCTCTATTCCCTTTACCCACAAAACTAATGGCGAATACTGTGCAAGAAAAGAACTTTTACCTAATGCTGTCAACTTCAGAACCCCTCCTTCCCCTTCTTGCCAAACAATGCAACCGATCCCAAGAACCAAGATTCTGTCCAATGATCAAGAAACCCGCCACGAAAAGGGGAAAAAAAGTCAATTCCTGTCCCTTCAGGCAACCCAGAGAAAAAGCATGAAGATTTTAAAGTTCTGGGAAGTGGGTTTTGTTGTGCTTGAGTGATGATGAAGTGGGGATCAGGCACTTTTTCAAGGAAGGAAAGGAGAGGAGGAATTGGTGGGAGTGAAGGAGCCGAGGGGAGGAGAGAGTGATGGATGGCCCAAAAACAGTGGGAAAAATATAAAATTTTAGGGATCGTTGAATTTGGGGGGCAGAGAGAGAGAGAGAAGACCGATAGATTGGCTTCTGTTGTGTTGTCGGAAAAGGAGTGGAGAGAAGAAGAGGGAGAGGGTGTTAAATTTGTGGGAGTCAACTGATCACCAATTAAAGCACCCACTTAATCATCATCAAAAAACATCACCAGTTTGAAACACTGTAGCCTTTGAGTGACGTCAATAATGCAGACCGATTCATGAAAAAGAATATCTCTTCTTATTAAGTTTGGGAAGAAGTAACGCAACTCTAAACCAAGTAAGGGAAAACTACAATAACATATAATATGTACTGTATTTCAAACCCATTAAAGCACATTAATTGAATTTACTAATTTTGGGGGGACGGGCACACACAAAGAGATAAATAGAGAAGAAAGGAGTTGTAAACGTGTCGAACGATGAAGGGGTGGGAGGAGGAACCAAAAAGCATCTCCATTTCATAAACTCTGGCAACCTCTGATCTCACCCCCCCCCCCCACCCCCCCCCCCCCAAAATCTCCGAGTTTTTCATCCACCATGAAAGACAGAAGGGGCTGTAATTTGTCTCCTTCGGATGAGTGCAATGATTTCACTAAAATCAGAAGAAGAAGAAGAAGATCCCCCATGTAAGATTGTGATTGTTAATGATTTGAGGTCAAAAAGAAATTGGGGAAATGGGTTCAACTTGGTCAATGAAAGATGGACACAACCATCTCAAATCAGCATTTGAACAACCCATGACATACACCTTTTTCCTACAAATTGCTATTAAAAAAATGAGTTTGGGATCATTTGCAACCAAAGAGAAGGTAAGGTTATAGGCAGGGTGAAGAACTTCACCCAGTAGAATTCATTCCACTCCACATGTAGAGGAGAGGACCAACAATCATTGGATCACCCCCATTATTTCTTTCCTTTGCTTCCTCCCCAATTGAGGTATTTTCTTTCTTTCACATTAGCTTTTATTTAAGCAAAAAGATCTTGTGATTCCCCAAATCACATGAGGCCAACACTCCCTAAAACCTCCACAGAGCAATAAAACAAATTTAATCTTGGGAACCTTATTGTTTACATGGGCGTGTGTGCCAATATAGCTGGTCACCACATGGTTTACAACCCCCCAAAATCCACATTTTTAGTAGCCAATTAAATGATCAGGTCAGCTTTGATTCCCCCACCACCACCACCACCTTTTCCTTTGATTAATTAAATGATTTTGTGTCATGGATTCACGTTTATGCAAAGTACAATCTTGGAGATTAAAATACTAAACACATGGATTTGATTTGGGTTTTTGGGTTTCTTTCTTTTCATTCATGAAAAAGCCAATGATTCACTTTTTCTCCAATTTATGCCACAAATAGACTAATCGAAGCACCGGGTTTTTCGTCAATAATTTGAGAAGTGTGGGATGAAATGGTAAATATGCAATCCCTTTTTCGTTTGACCAAAGAATTTCTTCCAACCAACGCCTTAGACTGTATCATTTATTCACAAAAAAAATTTGAAAATAGGGAGATTAAAATTAGAGCATCCTTGATAGAGTTTTCTAGTTTATGATTTTGATAGTTTAAAAAATGCGCAAACTTGATGAAAGCCGCCTAATGGGTCAATTGTGGGAGTTGTTGTTATGACGGGAAGACGGATGATAAAGGTAGAGAAATACGAGGACAAGAGGTTAAAAGTCTATTATTATAAGAAGCATGTCAGACTATGTTATAGGTCTCGTTTGATAGTCACCTGAAAAGATCTACGATTGGCCAAAATCAATACAAAAACAAAAATTAATGATAAAATGTAAACTAAGTTATGACCAAAACAAAAGGTTAGCACAAAGTCGATACCAATAAACATACGTTTTACCTTTTCATTTTTATCATAATGACAAGATTAGTCACAATGAAAGGGATGTGGAAGTGATGATGCAAAGGTTGAAAAGAGGGTAACACGTCAAAGTGAAATAGACATCATCCACATTTCCGTGACTAAAATGTTAAAGTACATTAGATTTGGTGAGATGGGTCCTAATCAGAACAGTCGGTGCATAAGGTCACACTGGTTAACATCACGAAAAAGAGCCGCGGATGCGACCTTAGAGCTTTCAGAGTAATTGACGGGTATCGAACCGTCAATCCCAAAACTTCTCCACGGCGAAATTTCCATCAAACAAAGAAGGCACAGAAGTATCCCTCAAAGCTTAAGATGAGAATGAGCTTATCCTGAAATCTTTCACTATAGAATTCAAAACACCAAAGCTGACAAAACCCCATCTTTCATCGTCTCCTAAGTGGATCAGAAGAGAAAAAGAAAAGAGTATACCAATCCCATGTAATATTATTATATGAAAGTTGGATGCAAGAAAACAGGAGATGCCCACCTCATGCAAATCTGACTCTTTGTGATGCAGCAGCCCAAAGGATTGTATTATTTGGGGGGTAATTACAACTGCCCCAGATAACAAAACAAAGAGATCACCATCATAATAACATGTTTATCATAAACAACAAAACAAAGAGGGGGCAGCAAACCTACTCAAAACCAGGTCCAGAATCCTTAATCGGTGATCTTTAGATGTAGATTAAGACATGGGAACAAGTCTGTCCTTAGGATTAGGAATGAAGTTTTCTCTAAAAAGAAGTAATATAAGATCCAGACAGTCCCTTTCTCAAGTCAAACCTTTTTTCAGAGAACTGCCACAAGAGAAGGCAATCAATCACATGACCACCAACCTGGGCAGAATTTGATGTCATCGTCTCGTACTAATATAGGAAGCCTCCTGAAAAATGCTCGCGAGAAAATACAGTTGATTGCAGCAGAGTATTGGGTTTTAGTCACGGCAGCATCGGGTCTGATGCAGAAGCCTCCTCCATCCGGGAATCGACTTCGTCAACCATCGATCCAGGAAGGCATCGAGGGCCAACGTCGCCTGCACATTTCGTAACCCCATTCGAATAAGGGCTATCGCTGCTACTCAATAGCTGATGATGTATCGGTTGGGTCAAGTGTAAGAACAGGGAAACTTACTGGAGGACCGGTGCAAAGCTTTCACCGCGTCGAAGTTCTTGTATGTATAGCCGACAAAATTTAGATCTTTGGGTGTCAGGAGAAGCTGCGCAATTGAAACGATGAACAGAACTGGACATCACGGTGTGCCTCTAGCATGAACGTTTGGATAACTGATGGTCTGATATAGACTACTGGGCAGGTATCACAATTCTAGTTCAAAAACGAACCTTCCTCGAGGGCCCTGAACGGTTTCTTGCCGGTGTGGGCGGATCCAACTGACACAAAGTTAAAAAAGACCAGACTATGATAAGAAAGAACATATCCTTCTGTTATAAATTGTAATGAGAGCCAAAAAGAAGGTTGAATGGAGTCTCATACTTCATCAAATTTCATGAAATTCTGGGTGTCGAGCTCTCCATTAAACTCTGGCTTGAAGGCAGCCTCCATTTCGTACAATTTACCCCACTCGACGCCAAAGAACCAAGGATGAGCCTGGAACATCAAACTTTCCTCAGATTCAAAGCGACTACGAAAAATGATGGACGGAAAAATAATTGACATATGTTGAACATTATCTGGTTTACTTTGATTTCTTCTACTCCGCCGGAGCCTATCCTATTATCGGCATCACATAGAAACCGGCAGATAAGATCCTTGGCCGCCGGCGTCAATCTACAGTCTTCAGGGAACTTGAGGAAGTTTCTCCAGTGAACAATCTGAAGGCAACCACAAGACGCCTTTAACACCGAAAAATACCATGCTGTGGATGTGTGGAAGCAGAGAAGAATTACCTTCCTACATGTAGTTATTGGATCATCGGAGTAGAACGGCGGATAACCGACAAGCATCTCATACATGATTGCTCCAAGTGACCACCTGAAGCGAACTAAAGGTATTAGCTAAGGAGAATTGGCATATTCAAAATGTGTTTGCAATTCGCTGTGAGAGACGCAACAAGCAAAAGGCTAACCAGTCACACTCCTGGCCATATCCTTTCTTCAAAAGGACCTCGGGAGCAATATAGTCTGGCGTCCCGACCGTCGAGAATGCCTTCAGAACAGAGTTAAATGTCATCAGCAGCCACACATGCATAAATCTTAAAGACTTCTATGAAATGTTAACTTAAAATTCTAGTACCAATGTCCGGCGATTCATCTGCCAGTGCTGAAGTTGCTCGTGTGGAGTCCTCCAGGTCCCATTATGCGAATCAGAAGAAGATCCATCAACCTCCATTGCAGCCAAGGAATCTCCACCATCCATCAAACTGCTCACATGGATCGCAGAAAACGCCGTGCAGTCAAGAGGCTTGCAAAGGCCAAAGTCCGACAGCTTCATATGACCATTTCTGTCGAGCAGTAGGTTATCCGGTTTGATATCCCTGTGGACATAGTTATGCTGGTGAATGGATTCAATAGCAAGGACGCTCTGAGCAATGTAAAACTTGGCCACATTCTCGGTCAAGGTGTCCTCTCTCATCAGCAGAGTCATCATGTCTCCCCCAGGTAAATACTCCATGATCAAGTACAAGTACTCTGCATCTTGGAACGAATAGTACAGTTTCACTATGAATTGACTCGCAACTTCTGCCAGCAAGTTCCTCTCCGCTCTCACATGCTCCACCTATACAATGCCGAAATCGAGTCAATAAGCCATCATCCAGCACAAGAAATCACTCTGCTACCAATCTGTACCTGTCCTCGTTTAAGCATCTCGGATTTCTTCAGCTTCTTCATCGCGTAGATATTGCCCGACTTCTTCTCACGAACCAAGCGGACCTGAAGGAAAAATAATACAAGAACAGCAGTGGAAAAGTCTATTTAAGCTTCCATTCTGTGGAAAAGCATGCTTATGGAGACCGGAGGTTATGCACAGGGATTATACCTCCCCGAAAGCCCCTCTTCCAATTATGGTGAGATGCTCGAAATCATCCACGCAAATCTTGTTCCTCTTGAGGCGGATGAACTCGGTCTCCTTCCTCTCCAAATCCTTGATCAGATTGATCTGAACCTCCTTGGGCACATCCTTGGACGCCAACTCCCTTTCCAACACCCATCTCCTGCATTACCATCGTTCCCCAAGAAAAACCAAACACAACATCAACAATTTTGAACTCCCATTAGCACCGCATCGGACAACATATTACCAACTCAGCAACACATGGTGCTTCCAAGCGGATCTCAACGATTAAAATAAAAAACCCAAATCCAACAGAGATCCATGCCCATCCAAAACAACATAACAACGACACCAACCCAAGCGCAGAGAACCATTCTCGGCACCAATTAGACCCAAAAACACTAAAGCCACAACCAAAATACTAGAATGTAGCAGCTAAAACGACCAAGTTTTGAACTTTTTGGGAATTGCATCAAGCACCTTTCCTTCCTTTCCCGGATGCTCTTCATCTGATTCCTGTAATGATTCTCGATGAACTGCTTAGCAGCGGCAACCTTCTCCATGGTCAAACTCGAGCCCAGAACCTCAACCTCATCTTTCCCCTCCTCCTCCTCCTCCTTCATCCCTTCCTCTTCTTCTCCCTCCTCAATCCCCTGCATGACTTCCCCCTTCAGAATCATCCGACTCCCCTAACACCCCCCCCCCCCCCCCAAAACCAAAACCCCAAATCAAAACCACTTCAATCTCAACTAACAACCCTCGGCTCAACTCACTTTCTTACACAAAACCCAACACAGAAAGAGTCCATATCGACTGATCAAACACAGATTGAAAGGACCCGACAATCATCCCCATTATTATTAATCTTTCTTACAACTCACGACCATTTGTCATTCCCCCCCACCCCCTTTCTCTCTATATATATAAATTTACATGTAACCATAACCATTTTCTTAAAACTTATTCCCCCCTTTTTTGGGGGGACATAACAACGCAACGATTGGACATGGATGTCTCAACTGAAAATTAAAATCTATAAATCATATTATTTAACCAAAAAGGAAACCCACCAATTTATAGTTGCACCGTCTTTATTATATCAAAACTCCTCATAATTTAAGCAAAAATGAAATAAAAATACTCTTGGGAAAATGTTATTGCAGGATCCAATGAAAAAGGGCACGTAGATCTTAATGATTATTACAAATTATATTATATATATAATATAAAAATTAGGGTAGGGTCCATTTGTCACATGGATGCTATTGTCATTGCTATAGATACAGCGCCCCCCCCCCCCTCCTTGTACAAATTATACAAATTATTATGTTTGACTAGTTCTAATTGAAAGCTCGCTATTTAGTAAAATAATTTATCGTTTAAACCGTAAATTTTAAAATTAATTAAATAAGATGGTGATTTCGATATTTACAAGAGTAAGGTTTTAAATTTTAAAATAGTTATTTCCAACAACGAGTTCGTAGTTACAACGAAGAGAAAATGTCAAAAGAATTGTAGCCGAACTCCTGCATGGCACAATTGGTGCCTCTTCATTATTTATGTGTTTGTGTTGTAGAAACATCTCGGCCGATGAGTTTTGAATATCTTTTAAGGTGTGAGAGCCGTCGTTCTTACAATACAAAGCAATCATGACACTTAAAAGAGGGTTGGGGTGTAGAGACAAAGGAGACAGAGGTGTGAGGACTGGACCATTTTCCCCATACTCCCCCTCCGCCCATTCCAAATTCCCAAAAAACTGCTCCCGTTTCTTTTACAATTTCTATCTTCTGATAAAGGCCCAAAATTAAAAATTTGTAATTAGGTCCTTGAGATGGCTGGAGAAGAAAAATCTTCGGGAAATCCTTATGGAACTCCGTCAAGATTGGAGTTCGTTTCGGAGTCTAAGATGTCTTCTTTTGGAATTAGTAAGAGTATAAATGACATTTTAACTCAGCTGACTATTCAAGGGAGCAATAAAAGCCTAGAAAGCCGAAACCAAATGGCAAAGGAAGTAGGCTCTATTGTAAACACAATGTTAGACGCTCTGGAAAAAGAAAGAAGTTTAAAAAGGCCTGAAGCCGAGGCGACTTCTGGACTGGAAAGTACAACAGGAAAACCAGTCGAAAGGTTGACTCTAGGAGAAAGAAATTCCAAACAGAATCAAGGCAAGAGTGTGGATGAGATGTATAAGGAGTCGGTGGCTCCTTACATTTTAGACTCACAAAAGCGAAGTGCGAACTTGAACTCTCAAAGTGGAGAGTTGGCAAAAGACTTAAGGAAAGCCTTAGGTTTGGCAGAAGATACTCCAGTTCATTTAGACAATCGAACGTTTAACGAACTGGTAACTGCGAAAAGGGAAATTTACAGGCCCGATTATCCTCATCGAACTAAACAAGAGTTTGTTCCAAGGGATAATGTATTAAAGCCAATAATTACCCCTGGTGCTTTTCTGGACATTGATTGTGAGAAGCACGTATCTGAAAAGATAGATGAGTGGTTATCACTAATTCGAATGACGGCGTCCGCAGGAATATTATCTCTTGGATCAGTTTATGAATTATGTGTTGCAGCCCTCATGGGAACGGCGCAAAAATATTGGAAATATTTGGTGGCTCATACTGACATCAAAGAAAAAATAGATCAGGCGCTGACCGTTGATGGTGTGTTAGCAATCATCGCTGATGCATTAAAACGGGAGTTCTGTGGTTTTTCATTATCCACTGAAACTGTGGAAAAAGAGCCGTCATTGACCGCTCTAGTTAAACTACAGATTTGTGATATGTGCTGGTTTGATAGCTACGTGTGTGAATTCCAGAAGTATTACTACAATCTGGATGTAGTATCTCAACAGTTCATATTGGGAACCTTTTTTGCAAAACTTCCAGAACCCTGGCCGGAAGTTGCGCAAAAGGCCTATGAATTACTTCTGAGTGAGGAAAAGATAGTCTCTGGACTCAGAGGAAAAATTCAGGCGGTTAAGTACGCAATGCGGAAGGCATGTACTAAGCTCCAAGTAAAGGAGGCAGCTAAGAAGCTGCCATACTTGAATAAGAGCTGTTGTTCTCAAATTGAGTATGTACCTAGAAGATATGGATGCGATACTCGCAGTTCTTCGGGAGACTCATTGAGGACGAAAAACTTTCCCCGAAAGAGGAAGTTTGTTGGGTATAACAAAAGGAAAGTTTGGCCCAAGAAGGACTTCCAGCGTAAGCAAAGATGAGGTTCTGCTTACAAGCCCAGAAGGTTTGTAAGGAGACGGGATAACCTAAACGACAAAGATAGGATCGATGCCTTCAATCGTAAGCATGGCAGAGAACCTAAATGTCCAAAGGGAAAACCGTTGAGCAGCTGCAATTGCTGCTGGTTTTGTGGTTCAAAAGACCACAAGGCGGATAGTTGTCCAAAGAAAAACCAGAGGAGAGAAAGACTCCGTATGGTATTCTTAGACGACAGGAGTCAAGAGGAAGAAGTTCTTGCTTATGAACCAATCGATGAGCAAGAGATTTCAGACTTAGACTCGGAAGTAGAGTCGATTTACGAGGTAGTATCAGATTATGATACAGACTCGGACGAAGACTCTGATATCTGGAAAATGCATCTGTTCATGATGAGGGCGGAGCAAAACGGAGATGGTGATGAGATGGTTCCATTGGAAGCATCGAATCAGGTACTGGAGGAATCCCACCAGTACGAAGATCCATCCCAGTCGGTGCTGGAATGGAGGTTGCCCAATGTCAACGTGAGAGAAGTCTATAATGTATCGAGATTCAATTTTAGATCAATAATAGACATCTCACAAACAGAGGCAACGGCTCAAGTAACAAGCACGGAACTTGAGACTTTGGATATCCCATTACTCAACGTATAACGCATTAGGGAAACCATGCAACGTGCAAGAGGTGTATATAACTATATACACATTGGGTTAATCCAAGTAGAATTGATTCCGCTATTTCATCTCCCAGCGGATAGTCCTGTGGTAGCAGCTGTGATCGATAAACGATGGCGAGAGTTTAGAGATCAGCTGATATCAGGTATACAGGCCAACCTCGCACACGGCCCTGTATGGTTCCAGGTCCATCCAAATTTCATGATGGCCCTGAACGATCGCTGTTTGGGAAATTCATTGACCTTAAGGATCAAATCAATGAATATGGATAGAATGAATTCCCAGGCCAAGTTTTTTGCTTATCACACTAGGGTAATTTACCGATTGGTAAATACCATTAGTCCTGGTATGAGGAATATCTCAAGACTTACTGAGTTGTTCGAAGAAGGTCATAATAACTACCAACAACTTCATAGGCAAGAGGTAAACCCATTAGAGTTAACCTGGCCAAGAAATTGGGTTATGACTGAGCCTGGTAGTAGCTCTAGACCGATTAGTGCGGCTAATATCCGACAAAGAGGTAATGAGATTACTTTAATGTTGGGTGAACCGTCTAGAGATAGTTTTAGAGCTGATAGGCATCTGCCTATGAGGATGCCACTCCTGAGAGAGCCAAGATCAAATACGCTCTCTGATGTTTCTTCTAGAGCTAGTGATGTGGGAGAGGACATAATTATGTCCCGACCAGCAGAAGCATCTGCTCCTCCACTAATAGAAGAAATGTCTCAAAGGTCTATACCAATAGACGAAATCTGGAAGATGATAGAACCATCCCAAGAAGTACCTAAGAATATCGGGTTTAGTGTCAGGAAGGAAGACTTGAGCACATATGTCGCTCTAACTTTCAAGTTTCCTGGATACTATGAGTATTCTTTGGATACCTTGATAGACACTGGGTGTAGCATAACTTGTGCAAGACTCAATACTCTTCCAGACGAGTGGTGGGCACCACTGCAGAAACCCATCCACATGGTTAACGTCGATGGTATGGCAGCAATGGTTAGCCATAAGGCAAGAAACGTGCCTGTCTTTATTGGTGGACAAAAATTCATCATTAAAGAGATTCTTGCACATCCTTTACTAGAGGCCGACATCATTATTGGTAACGCCTTTTTAAAGGGTCAAAAGGAAAACCTTCCTTTTGTGCAGAATGAAAACAATGTTTCCATCGGTGGTGTAAAGATAAGTATTCTACAAGAGCCTAGACTTCGGTTAAAATTTGGCTTTTATCCGGTAAAACGGACAGAATACTGTGGCGATATTCCATGTGAAAAGCTTCAGAGTGCAAGCTCAACGTGGTGATATACGGTTGGAAGAGAACGATTCATGGGAACAAACCCTGTTTTCTCCAACGGATACCAGGAGTTCTAACTGGTATGACGACTTGTTTCCAAAACAAGAAGTGTGTATGGCTGTTAAATTAATAGGAACAAAATGGGATAAGTTCCTAGTAAAATTAGCCGATAATTTTAGTGAAGATCCACTAAAGTTATGGACTCAGAATAGCCTAAAGGCTAGATTAGAGTTGAAAGATCCCGGAACCATTATAAGAGCCAGAAATATTACGTATACGGCTGAGATGGTTGAGGAATTTGACAAACAAATTCCTGAGTTGCTTGGAAAAGGCTTGATTAGGGACAGTTACAGTCCACACTCTAGTCCTGCTTTTATGGTTATTAAACATGCCGAGCAGGTGCGAGGTAAAGCACGGATGGTTATAGATGATCGTCAGCTTAACAAAGCTACAAAAGACGATGACTATAAGATTCCCACCGCGGGAGATTTAATTGATAGAGTAAGTCTGAGCCAACCAAAGTTCTTCTCTAAGTTTGACTTGAAAACTGGATACTGGCAAGTCAAGATGGAGGAAGATTCGGTTCCTCTAACTGCCTTCAATACTCCACAAGGAATGTTTGAATGGCTGGTTATGCCGTTCGGTCTGAAAAATGCTCCAGGCGTGTTTCAGCACAAAATGGATAATGCTTTCAAGCAAGTCCGAAAATTTTGTACGGTCTATATTGACGATGTGTTAGTCTACAGTCAGACTGAGGACGACCACATGAGACACCTAGATAAGGTGACTGATGTCTTCCGACAGGAGGGCATGATTCTATCAGAGAAAAAGATAGAATGGTTTAAGGAGTCGGTGAATTTTCTAGGCATGGAGATTGAGCAGGGGAAAATTAAACTGCAAAATCATATTGCTGAGAAAATAATTGATTTTCCTGACAGACTTGAGGATAAAAAGCAAGTCCAAAGATTTCGTGGATGTCCTAACTATGCAAGAAAGTTTGTGAAAGATCTTTCCCGAGATCTAAGTAGGATTTCGAAGAAAACCTCTTCTACTAATCCTTGGATATGGGAAGAAGAAGACACTCAATCCATTAGAAGGATTAAGGCAAAGGTAAAAAATTTGCCACAACTAGCTTTGCCTTCTGACAAGGATGAGTTAGTTTTGGAAGTTGATGATTCTGAAGAATTTTGGGGAGCAGTCCTTAAAATTAAAGGACGAAAACCAGAACCGGTGTGCAAATACTGGTCAGGAAGCTTCAAGGGGTGCGAGCTACGGTACCCGATACATGAAAAAGAAGTATTGGCCTTAAAATACGGAATAAAGGCTTTTTACATCTTTTTGGCACCAAAAGAATTTTTAGTGCGATCTGACTCGACCTATGTAAAAAGGTTTATGAGTCTGAACCTTAAGGAAGCTAGGCAAACTAGACTCTTAAGGTTGCAGGAATGGTTTAGCTATTATAAATACGAGGTCGAATACATTCAGTCCAACCACAACATAATAGCTGACTCTCTCTCTAGAGAACTTGCAAACATCTCTCTTTCTAAAAACTCTGCAGATGGATCATGCTGCAAAGAGAAAGATATGCTGGGGATGCAAGAAGGAATGACACTCCCGAAAGGTATGTCCTAACAAGGGAGATAGTGAGCATAGTGATGCTGGTTCCGTTTCAGGAACGAATGGAGCAGTTCTCTGTTGGCAGTGTAAGCAACTAGGACACCGTTCTTACGAATGTCCCAAGAAGCTGAAAACTGCGAATTCCCAAAAGGGGAAGGCTGAATTTAAGGAGAAAGCAAAAGCTGACTTCAAAGGTAAGGCGAAACAAGATCTCCAAAAGGAGATGGCTAATCCCAAAGAAGCCGCGGCTAGATCTGAGGGAAAAGAGAAGATTGTTTCTCAGAAGAGAACGGCTAAACCCAAAGGAAAGGCAAAAGCCAATTCTAAGGGGAAAGCGAAAGATTCCCAGGAAGAGAAGACGGATCTAAAGGAGAAGGGTAACACCAACTCTGAAAGAAACGTGAAGGAAAATCTTCAAGAAAAGATGGCAGATCCAAAGGAGGAAAGCTCCAAAGGAAATGTGAAAATGGCAGATATGAAGGACGAGGCAAAAGCTAAGTCACAGGAGAAAACCAGAAAGAAGAGGAAAGCCAAGAGGCTTAGGTCTTCTGGTCCCAAGAAGGATGATCCTGCAAAGGAAGGTCCTAATAAGGACAGTAAGGTTAAGCAACCTTGGTGGTTTCCACTAACCACGATGCAGTTCAATTACTGTCGAGATCACCTAGCCAAAGAACAAAAGATTTCTATCAACCAGGCTGTAAAGCTCTATAAAAGTCTATTGGAGACGCAAAAAGAGCGGGTTGAGAAAGATTATGTTTCTGAAGCAGAAGAGAGATTTAAGACTTTAATTGATGAGCCAATCCAAGAGGTAGACCCTGAACCAATGGTAGAACTTGAGGAAGCAGCTGCGATGGAGTGCGAGCAATATTTCGATTTTGGAAGTGCTTACGCATCGTTGGAAGGTAATCTTGAAAAGAAAAAAAACCTTGAGGAAGCAATTCCTGTTAAAGACTCGGTCAAGGAGTCTGGTGAGAATGTTCACGGTGATGAAAGTCACGATGGCAAAGGCCATGTTGGAAAAATCCAAGAGGATCTAAGAGGATCCTGGTTTTTTTATCAAGACTCATTTGAGGATGAATCCCTAAGTTGGGATGCGTCTGTGGTCTGTGGAGGACTCATGGGTGGCATCAAACATGATGACAAGCGCCAAGTTGAGTTTTTCGCAAAAAAGACAATTGAGTATATCAAAGACCTGGAGTATAAGCTATCAATTATGGCTTTAGGTGAGGAGGAGCTGTCCAGAGTTAAAAAAGAAAGACAGCAGATTTTCTCCACAACTATATCGATAATACCAGGGGAAGTCAAAAATTATGAATTCCCAAGGGTAGTAGTAGACATGAGTGAATCCTCGCTCGAGGAAAACACTGTACTTCAACCATATCTACATTGGATATCGGGGAAGTGGCCGTATCTGATAATTCATTCATACATGGTGGGAGTAGCAGCACCTTACGTATATGCTGGGTTCGTAGACAACCTGGAGATCGACAAATCTGAACCAGATTGTATGGAACCACTGCCTATGTTGGTAAGGTACGTACTTGGATGCCTAGGCTATGGACCAAAATATGCCACGGCATTGATTACTAGCACGATAAGGGAGGAGGAAGACCATCCGCAGTATGGGAAGGTAATACTTCAGAATCTGCAAGTATGGGACATCCACCCTTGTGAGAGTAGACGTCTTGTGGAACCTCAATGACAGGACCTAGATCAGAGAGGTTTATGGCGAAAATACTACAAGGACAAAACAGTCCGAAAGGCCCTAAAAGTTGAGTTTCTTAAGGATGTGCTAGAGCATGTTTTAGCCCGTAAGGACGAATACTACGTGCTCTGTGATGGTATAATTACCGTCACGATTCTTCGGTCAGATCTAAGCCTCATCGACGAACAAGCAGGAGACCGTGGCAGAGAATGCTCGAACTTCTAGATAGTTTCTGGAGGCGAGAGAACTCTGAGTTACACCTCCGAACCGACACCTTCGAGGTTTGGAGTAAAATTGTTGATTTCACAGACAAGACCCTAAATCAGCAAATTGAATATGATGAGAGAGCCCAACAAATTCTTAAGACGGTCTCAGACCCACCGGGACTCTCAGAAAAAGAAGGGGTTGGCGATTCTTCAAACGCCAAAAACAAAGAAGGAATCTCCCAAGACAATGCACCAATACAGACGGGAGAAGACAACCGTATAAAGTTAGACTAGGACATTTATGTTGGTCATTAGGACCCCACTAACTTTTGTAACAGTTTAGATTCCTTTTACTTTTGAGCTGGCAAACAGTGTATAAGCACCAGCTCCTTTGTGTATATATTCACAAGCCCTCTACCTCATTTGGGGAGGCAATCTGAATAGAGAATTATCTCTCTCAAAACTTTGAGTAAAAACTCTTTGATTGTCCTCCAGAAGAAAATCTAAAACGAAAAACTTCGATCTCAAACTAGAGTTGAAGTTTTTCTGATTGTTCTTCGAAAAATACCTTAAGAAACCAAGAAAGTTAGAATTAATCAAAACCGATTAAGTCTAACTAAAGGTTAGATCTGCGGATCGACACCTTGAAGGATAAGTCATTACGACTAAACCTTGTAAGGCTAAGCCTTCAGGCTGAAACCTTGGATGAGGAGTGTCTATATAAGTCCCTCATGTTATGGGCATTCGGATGACACAGAAGAGCCTCTCCATTGCCTTCTCTAAGTCTTTGAAAAGAAGACTCTTGAAACTTAGTTTTCTGAGTTCTCTTGGTGCGGAAGCTTGGTGGACCCTCCGAGCGATTCGATTAAGGTATGATAAGCATCTTTATAGTTTAAAGTTGTTTATGCTGTTCTTTCAGTTATGAAAGAAGATATTGATTAAGGCAACTTAATTAAGGTGGTGCAAGTGCACGAGTCGTTCTATGGCTGATTGTCCTAACCCAAATCTTCTGCATTTAGATCACGGGGTTGGCAAGGATTCTACTACTGGTCTTCTTAATACCATAGTAGATCGTCTTGAATATCTATCAGCACAGATATCACAAATATCGAAGCAGATAGAAAGTTATTCTAAGAAATTAGAAGAACAGACTCTAGTACAGAGTGAATTCGAGGAATATTTCCTTGAAGGCAAGTCCAATCTCGGATTTGCGGCAAGTTCAAAATACTCAAACGAGTATTTGAGGTTGGTGGAACGCCGACGCCAAAGACAATTAGGAAAAACATCTCAAGTTCGATTCCTGTCAATACTAAAGAGTATCTAGCATGCTGATATTTAACTCTTATTTGAGTTAATTTGCTATGTCTGATTATCCTCAGTGTTTTTATTGGTATCAGAGCCCGCTTAAGAAAAATTTTCTTTAATTGTCTTGAAGGACTAAATTGAAAGACTTGATATTTTAGAAGTTAAGATTTTGGGAAAAAGAAAATTGGAAGGTGAAAGAATCGGGAGAAGAGCAGTGTTTGGGGAATATATTTCCAAACTACGGTGAAAGACGAATTCTTTTGGGGACCACTGTAAGTTGGAACAAAGCTCATTACTTAAGATGTGAGTGAAACAAAATGTCTGTCTGTGCATTTGAATTACTATAGAAATGGGGTGGTCGGTCCTTGTATGGATAGTGAATTATGATGATTATTACATGGAGATCTTCCAATCCTTAGTGTTTCTTCTCTATATCACCTGGCAAACACATGGGGTGTTTTGCGTGCCTGCCAATTTGATGTTTTCTTTGTTCCCCCTTTTAAAGAATTGTATGAAATTGGGAAATAATAAAAAAAATCTAAGGTGGATGGACTAAGCGTTGAGACAGATAGGAATTGGGTTTTGGTTCCATGTCCATGGACTCAAGGAAAGCACAAGTAAAAAGATCATCTGAGTTGGGTCCTTTTCGTTTCTTTGTTTAGAAGATTGATTGATCATTTAGGATAGGCATTATGGCAGAAAGAGTTCGTGATCAAGTAGCGGCGACATTACTATTAGCATCTTTCGTTTGCTTGTTCCTTTTCCCATCTATGTAAAGCCCCCCCGGGTAGTTTTTCATCCACAGTTTCTAACGATTTCGACCATGCCGTCGACTATGGTTTTCGTTATGCTTTCGTTCTGGGTTGTCTCGTTGATAGCAGCAATGCCGGAGCATCCGATCCGGTCGTCCAGGAACGGCGTGTTGTGCATCAGTGAATGTTCCACGTGTCCGATCATATGTCCTTCCCCATCCCCGCCGCCGTTGCAATGGTCAAGTCGGCCACCTCCGCCGGCTCCAGTGTGGATACCGGTGCCTCCCACTTCGTGGAGGTACTACTATCCTCCTACACAACCTTATCATGCACATCCCCCGCCTCCACCGTCTCCCCCACTCTATTTCGAGCCGCCATTGATGTCGTATTTGCCAACTCCACCATCACCATCGCCTCCACCTCCACCGCCACAGGTGCCTCTCTGGAGTGGTGCGACCCCGCCACCTCCAAGTAAGTACAACATGCCCATGTTCGAGCCTACCCCTGCGACGACGAACGGGTCTCACGATTACTCCTCTCATTTCTATTACTTCTACACTTCCGGGTCTGTTAGAACTTCAAGACCCGCCTCGTTCTTCATGCCCAATCTATGTATTTTCCTCATGTTCTTCATTTACTCATAATCTTCTTTGAGTTACAATATGTGTTGTACATACTTGGTGACTATATACTTTTTGCATCAATATCATGAAATCATATGAAGCCTCACATTTTTCATCTCGGGTTATGTAAACGAAGAGTGTATCGACGATCCTTTCATGATGTAGTCTCGAAGCATTGCCTTTTTCAAGATTCGAAGGAAGAAAGCCGGTGCCGAGAGAGCTTTTAAGTGCATAATCATAGACGAAGTAGATAAAACCACTCAACTCTCTCTAACTAATCACGAAGGGCCCATATATCTAACATCACAGCCCGATTTATATTTAAGGCCCATTAATAAAGTTGGCCCAATGGCCCACAACCCCGTCCGTACGGTTCCCAACCCCCCATCACTTTCTGCCGCGAGGTAACGACGCCGGGAGTTATCAGATCCGATCGGCGAACGGGTGAATTCTCCGCCCCGGGATCGGAGCCACGAGAGATCTGCAGATTCCATCGTGGATCAGCCACGAGTTTCGGTTCCTTCCTAATGATGGAGGTGGAGAATGCGGAGACGACGGCGGCTGTTGCTGGGCTCCTGCCACTGGCGTCGCCGTTGCAGCAGCCTTACGTCTCGGAACTTCTATCTTTCACCCTCGATCGTCTCCACAAGGTGATTTTTGATCGATCGTTGTGAGATGGTCTTTTTGCGCGATTGATTGCTGACGTGAGCGGTTTTGGACGTGTGAAGGAGCCGGAGTTGCTGAGAGTCGATGCGGAGAGAATACAGAGGCAGATGCAGGAAGTGGCCGTGGCTAATTACAGGGCTTTTATCTCAGCCGCGGATGCTTTGGTCGCTATCCGTGAGGAGGTTTCATCCATAGACAAGCATCTCGAATCGCTGGTGAGTCTTCTGGAATCTTTTCTACCAAAATTTTTGCGTGCCGAGTGGCTTGACTAGTCAAAGTAGGTCATGTTCAGCTGCTCTGCCACTGCGCCTTTATCAATTATGCTATTTAAGAGTAAGTTAGCTTTGATTTTTGAAATAACATCTGCTGTTGATGAGCATTGAATTTATTTTGATTTATCCTGATTATTGGATCACATGATGTTTTTCTGTTGTTCTGGAGTTCAGTTTTAATTTGGAATAGCTAGTAAGGTAAATGGTTGATTTGACGGAAAGGTTTTAATTTGTTCTGTTACTAGCTGATATTAGATGTGGTCATCTGTGTTCCTTGTTCAGTGACTAAGGTTACGCGCTCGATGTATTCCAGACGAAATGTATGTAAATCTGGTGGTGATGTGCCCATTGATTGTCTGTAGATTGGTGAGATCCCAAAGTTGACCTCCGGTTGTACGGAATTTGTTGAATCCGGAGACCAGATATTGGAGAAGAAGAAGATGAATCAGACCTTACTTGCCAACCACAGTACATTGCTTGACTTGCTCGAAATTCCTCAACTTATGGATACGTATGCACTCTGGTGATTTGTCGCGAACACTGATAAAATCGATAATTCTTAGTTTCTTTTCTCCTTTCAAATGGAGTGCTGTCTAGATCATGGTGTCCGTCGTGGATATATGGTCTATTATGACATGCTTTTCCATATCTGAAATAGTATTGTAATATATAAAATATACGTAAGGTTGCCTAGTCATCTGATCCCTATTTGCGGCTTTGTAGATGCGTAAGGAATGGAAATTATGACGAAGCTCTTGATCTGGAAGCATTTGTCTGCAAACTCTCTACCATGCACCCCAAGTAAGGTTCCTTGCGGTTACCCCCTTTAGTAGAATAGAACTACTGAGGCCTTTCAAGTTTATATGACTGATCATCTGCTTTTCTGTTCCAGGTTACCTGTCATTCATGCATTGGCTGCCGAAGTAAAGCAAACCACACAATCACTTCTTTCTCAGCTTCTCCAAAAACTTAAATCCAATATTCAGGCAAGCAAGTCCTTAAATGTACTATTGTTTACTTGTCTCCAAATTATACTTATATATAGGTGTTACAATACTTCTGTCGCTATTTGTTGCAGTTGCCGGAATGTCTCCGGATAATTGGTTATCTGCGTCGAATAGGAGTTTTCAGTGAATATGAAATGAGGTTGCAGGTGCGCCAAAATCTCCTCATTCTCATGTCCCTTTTCTTTTACTTATTCTTGTCTAGATTTCCATAATGAAAAATGCACTGCCATACACAGTGAATTACGATCGTATTTCGTGGTTATATTTTTTATCCTAATTTATCTCTTCTCTGATCTGACCAAGTTTGTCTTTCAGTTTTTACGATGTAGAGAGGCATGGCTCACTGGAATTCTAGAAGACCTCGACCAGAGAAACCCTTATGAATTCTTGAAGGGGATGATCAACTGCCACAGGATGCATCTTTTTGATGTTGTAAATCAGTATAGGGCTATATTTGCTGACGATACTTCTGGAAGTGAGGAAAACTATGATGGAGGGCTTCTTTTTAGTTGGGCCATGCATCAGATTACCTCCCATCTGAAGACTCTTAAAGTTATGCTTCCTAAAATAACTGAAGGCGGATCACTATCTAATATTCTTGATCAATGCATGGTGAGTTTTGGGTTGGTATATTGGTGATGTTAATGTTGATGTGTGGTTATGGCATTATATTATGATTGATTGTCTATATGGTTAGGGTCTTCTAGTCCAGCATGTTGTCTAATTTAAAAATGAAATAAAAGAATTCCTGAAGCTGATTCAAATTAGTTCTGCTGTAGTATTGTGCCATGGGGCTGGGATGGGTTGGGCTTGACTTCAGAGGGCTATTACCATCACTCTTCGAAGAGTAAGCGACCACATGATTGTGTACTTTACTTTCTGCCCTGTGGGCAACATTTATGAACTTCGCTATGGATTCTTTATGCAGGGCTGTCTTCAATTTGTTCTCCAAGAATATGAATACCGCTTTTGAAAACTTTCAGGTGAGTATGTGATGTTTGAGTCGTAGTTAATTTGAAGCATGCTTGGCAGCCTTTCTTGTGTGATTATCGTTGTGTTTCTGATTGCAGGTGGTCTTGGACTCTCATCGTTGGGTGCCTCTCCCTGCCGTCGGTTTTCCAGCTAACAGTTCGGTCGATGAAAGCCAAGAAGATGTCACTCCTCCGTCTGTTCTCATGGAACATCCACCTCTAGCGGTGTTTGTCAATGGTAAGAGTTAAGAGGTGCATCTCCTTGAGAAATGCTGCATGTAATGGACAATTAGCCGCCGAAATTATCCTAATGACCTGGCCACTCAATGTTGTGCTTGTTCAGGTGTCTCTGCCGCTATGAATGACCTTCGTCCTTGTGCTCCACTCAGCTTGAAGCATTTGCTTGCTCGGAAATTAATCGAGGAATTAAAAGCCGTAGCTGATTATCTTCTGAGATATCACGCAACTCAAATGCTCCGTGACAATGAGTCCACTCTGTTCCTCTCCCTTTGTCGCACATTCATCGAGGTACTTTCCCACCCCAATACATCGAAGGTCATCTGTATTCCCGCGAGAGGAAATAGCATCCTGATGAGTAGATTATGTAGGTTGCTTATCCGCATTGTGCGGCTTGCTTCGGACGATGCTATCCCGGTGGAGGTGCTATCGTGATGGATGCAAAAGGTTTGTATGACGGGATAAGCCGGCTGTTGTCGGTCTCTACGTTCAGGAACCCCCCTAGAACTGTGAGTCGTGGCGAAGAAAAGACTCCAACATCGGCAAACGGGGAAGCACCCGTCCTAGAAAACGGAGGTGCGTCTTCTCCAGAAGAAGCGGAAGACGGGACGACAAATTCAGCAGAGCTTCCTGCCACAGCGACGGAAGAAAAATCACGCCGAGTGAGCAACAGACGATGATTCTCCATCGCGTCTTACTGAAGCCTATTGCATTACCTTAATGTTGCCCTTGTTATGTTTTCCTCCGCGGGTTCGACCGGCTGTTCATGCACACGTGTAATCTTTGTAGGAGCAATCTAATTAATGTAAGAAGGGGGGAATATACAGGCATTAATTACTAGGATTTAAGAAATAGGCTCATAATGACTGTTGTAATCGCCAATCGACGAAGAGGGTGACGAAAGGCCAAAAAAAAAAAACCCTAACAACGACCCTTCACCAAATCCAAGGATGCATATTTACCAAAAACCCAGTTCCAGACATCCTTATTAATCCCAATCCCGAACGACGTTGAGGAACATTCTCCAGAGACTAGACGTTATTCAGTTTTGTACGTGGAGAACACTTCCCTCCTCAGCCACAACACACACTTTACACGCTTGTCGTGGACAATCAATCGGAGGTGGAGAATTCCTTCACATCAAATGGGGTCATAGAACAGGTTCCGTCATGATTAGGGCTAGTCATATGATTGCCGGAGACGGACCAATGTGCGCTCTTTAACCCTTCCCTCCTGCAACAACAACAACAACAACAAGACGAAGAAAAAGCTTAAAACGAGAGGAAGGGAGGGGGTGGGTGACACTGACAGGCAGAGAGAGTGAGATTAGGCGGAAACCACTATGGCGCCTCACTCACTCTCTGCCACCTCCCTTCAATTTTTTTTACCATCCTTCCTCGGACTAAAGCGAATGATGCATTGAAAAGATGCCCCCAGGTCCATATGATAAAGGAGATCTCGAAATCTTTTGTATTAAGTGGCTCCCCGTATTATTACTATTCTAATAATAATATAAAATCCCATTTCCATGGATCTATATATTATCAATGTCCTAAATGCTAGAGAATATATCTTGAAACCGGTGTAGGAAAGCCCCACTTGTAATAAAAATTTATCTGACTTTATATTGTAGTGAATTTAATTCCCAACCCATAAATTCCATCCCCCAATTCCATGTACTTTAAAGATAAAGATTCATTAATTATAAAAGGCTATGCCACCTAATTATTATTCCAAACTTAGGTATGGATTGGTTGAGTTAGTTAAGCCTAATATTACACCCCCAAAATGACTAATCACAACTTTTTCCACCTATATAATCCATCCAAACACACACATCACCCGATTGGTTAGAATTTAAGATGAATATCAAAGCTAAGGTCTAAATTATCAAACATCTTCCCTTCGTACGAGTTCATCAAAATGAAAAGAATAGACCAAATACGATTATAACTTGAGAAACCGAGCCTTACTTTAAAATCATGGCAAAACCTTTGATAATTTTTTACTCCAAATGATTAAAAGTGTTGGATTAAAAATCAATGTTAAAAATGGCGGGACAGTAAATTAAAAATTCAGTTAAATTTTGTCACCGTATTTAGCTTTTCTTTTTCCTTCCGAACTAATAACCCTAGTATCGTCGTATACCATCCTCCTCCTTACAACGTGTACTTTGAAGAATGAAAAACTGTTCTACGTGTATTTGTTTTTCTTGTACTTTCTATATAAAGTTTGGTGATAACCAAGGGGACAAAAACGTAAATGGGATGACAAGTGCAAGTACGTGTGCATTGAACATGCAAAAAGGGAGTCCATTTGATGTGCCTATGTCACCCTACCATGCATTTCCTTACATTAAATCATGTATCTCAATGTTCGATGATGTTAGGAGGGAGGGAGTGCACTATTCCTTTTCCTTCACTCAATTTTCATCCACCAATTCTGACGAAAAAAATTTTAAATCTCTTTTTGTAGGTTTTTGTTTGAATTAAAGAAAGTGTTCCCACTTTCAGACGCAAAAAAGAAAGACTTTTCGGACAAATCCCTCCCTGAACACAAACCAAACAGAACGTCCGACAACCATCCATCATCTGAAAAGCACGAGTTCAGCAGAGAGCAATACAAGAAGACTTCACACGCCTCCCGACAAGCACTCCATCCTCCCTCTTGTCCGAAAAGTCAAAAAGTCTCCCACCTCCTATTCAAAATCACACCCCCCCTCCCCCTCTTCAACCCCAATTCCATTCATTTCAATCCCTCCCCACCCCGAAAAATCCAATCTTTAGCAAGACCCAGCTGTCGGAACCCATCAAATTCGCGCCGGTCTCATGGCGGACTACACCCGATCGAAATCCTACGCCTATGGCTACGGCGGCAGCAGCAACTACAACGATATGCAGCTGCAGCCTTACTCGGCCTCCGGGCAGCAGCAGCCGAGGTACGGCGATCTTACCCTGAGGTGCTACAGCGCGTCCTACGCTCAGGCCCAGATGGATATGTGGGGCGGCGGCGGCGGCGGTTATGGTTATGGGAGTAATAATTTGGGAGAACAACCGAATGATTTCAAGATGAAGAAAGGGAAGGGGTGGGGAGGATCTGGGTCGGGTTCGAAGTCGATGTCGTGGGCTGTGACCGATCCTGAGTTCCAGAGGAAGAAGAGGGTCGCTAGCTACAAGATGTATGCAGTCGAAGGGAAGATGAAAGGTTCCTTTAGGAAGAGCTTCAGGTGGTTCAAGGATAGGTACAGCCAGGTCGTTCATGGTTGGTGGTGAGCTGGTGAGGAACCTGGCGGCTCCGACAGCCCCGAGCTGGGAAATCAATTGCTAGGGGGTCTCACCGTGGAAAGTCTGCAAGATTTCGGGAACCGCCCCCGCCTGGAGGGTTGGTTCTGCTGTTTGTGCTTTATGCTTTGCTTGATATGAAAAGCTTATATGATGTTGCAGTCTGTCTGCATTCATGTAATTTGGTATTTCTTGTTGGGATCTGGGGCCCTTCTTGATGGTCATTAAATGAGCTCACAAATACTGGTGAGATAGAGTTTGTGTGGAAGGATTGGGAGGGGATGAAACCGGCTGTGGTTTTGATCCCTTGCCTTCAGTCTTACTCCAGGTCCAGACCACTTCATCAGCCCTCGAACAGGCTGTTAGAATTCATCACCTGTGTTGCTAGCGTGTGATTCAAGGAACGGATGGCAATTCGGGTTTGGGAGCTTGGGGACTACGGCAGAGGGAGAGTTAGTGAGTTTTAGGGGTGAATAAATAGTGGGTCATCATCTAGTGATGACTAGTGACCTGTCCGAGTTGTATCTGTTAGGGGAACTGGGTCGGCCTTTGCAGGATGGAGTTGAGATCTGCGAAATTTGGGGAACATCCTCTCCATTGATATGGAGAGGTCCAGCTCTAAGCTTCAGATAGTTGGAGTTATTACCATGTCGAAGTTGTTGCTGTCTGGCCAGGTAGTGTCCTATTGGTCGATCATTGAGAGAAGGCTGTGGAAGTGGCCTTTCCTGGTATATTACCAAATGTGGAATGTTGGTGATGTCGGAACTGAACTGAAGTCTCGGGCAGTGTCTGTCGCTCTATCTCCGTGCCAATTGAAGAAGGCATGAGGTTGGATCCCTGGCAAAGGTTGAGGCTTTGCGGATCCAGCTCAAGATTCCATGGCTGACTCTGCTTCATTTGACATTGCCAATTTCGAGTGCTAGCTTCCAGCTCATTGCAATCGTATACGCCGATATGCAGGCGAGTCCTAGCACTAACAATCGCCGTCACCAACTCCGCAGCAATGAGAGGGCATGGGAGGATGAAAGAATATTATGATATACATGTGAATCTTCAGAATCGAAAAACAAAATATTAGCAATAAAAATCACAAGCATTCCGATGTATTTTAAAGAACGAATATCTGAAGAACATTTTTGCTGATGGATAGTGTTAATTGAGTTAGGGAGAAGATGACAAGGACAGGCCAAGACAGGGGGAAGGATTAGATCTTTGATGTTGTTAACGTGGATCACAATCAAACAACAAACCCCCCACCGTCCACCACTTCCCCAATCTCGGCTTTTACCCTCGAAAGGATTCAGGCCAAATCGATTCTCGTGGGCTTCTTCTGATTTCCTCCTTTCACATCGAAGCGGGGGGAAAGGAGTTTGCAGAAGAGGGCTGAAAGATGTGGGAATCGATCGTCCTGACGCTTTTGGCGACCGCCGGCAATAACATAGGCAAGGTCCTTCAGAAGAAGGGCACCGTGATCTTGCCCCCTCTCTCTTTCAAGCTCAAGGTCCTCCCTTTTCGCATTTCTCCGGGATTTCTCGTCGATTCCGTTGTTGGGTCGTTCTTAATATGCATTCATGTTGGGTGGTTTTTGCGGGATCAGATGGTCGAGATCCGGGTTTCGGATTGAGATTGATTTTTTAATGTTTTAAGTTGGATTCTGGGTTGTTTGTGTGAGATGGGAATGCGCTAATGCTGGGAATGGAATCTCGATGATGGGACGAACAAGAATTCATGTTGTGAGCAACCATTAGGTGAAGGCGGGGGGTGGGTTAGGCCGTAGATTGATCTTGATACTGCATTTTTCATCAAGCATAGACCCTGGTTCGCATAAAAAAACTAAGCGACCTTGCTTAATTTGATGGGGTGGCGATGCAGAACAGGAGATTTGCATGGAGACAGAAATCTGATGGTGGGAGTGATGCAATTTGCTTGTGAAACGGAATGTCAAAAATTTGCTTGAGCGAATGGATTGTTCAGTGATTTTATTCTTCCGAACATGGGAGTCACATTAGTTTTTTCTTGTCCTTTTAGTTATCAGTCTGAAAGTGACCGATTTTGTTTGAACAATCTTTTACTGTAAAGTGCATTGTCATTTTCTGGCTAATTACATGAAGAGACTTTGAATCTTTCTTCATTTTGTAGGTCATAAGGGCCTATGCTCTTAACAGAGAGTGGCTGATAGGTTTCCTCATGGATGTACTTGGGGCGGTGATCATGTTAAGGGCCTTGTCTCTAGCTCCAGTGAGTACAACTGGCAACAATTTCCGTTACCTTTCGAAATGTTTTTATGTTTATAGTCCTGAAATGATGTGGACGTTTGAATTAACCCCCTCTCCCCCCAACCAAACACACACACGAACACACAAAAGAGAAATGACAGCACAAGGATTTACGAAGAAGGGGGGGTTTATTAGCACATTTAACTGGTTGAAGCGCTTGTGATAATTCTTGCAGTAGCTTTGGAAAAGAATTCATTACCAGTACTGAGTGAGCTGGGATCTCTTTCCACAAACTTTTCAATCCACTAGTTTCCTGGATGTGAAATGATGCTTCCCTTTGTTTCTAGGCGAACAACCGCGTTTCCTGATTTGTTAACTCTCGTGTACTTGCAGGTGTCAGTTATTCAGCCTGTTTCAGGCTGTGGACTAGCCATTCTTTCAGTATTTTCTCATTTTTACCTGAAGGAAGTTATGAACACAGTTGACTGGATGGGAATAACACTGGCTGGTGTTGGCACCATAGGTGACCCCAAGTGACTCTTTTTGCCTTCTCTTTGTGGCACTGAGTTCTCTGTGATTTCATCCCTCGCTGAATCTTTGGATTTTATTTTGAAAATGATGAGATGACAATGAGACTCAAAGTTTTCGGCGACCTGTGCAGGAGTTGGGGCTGGAGGTGAAGAGCAAGCAGAGTCTGCCATATCCATTTTCCATTTACCATGGCTAGCACTGATACTCGCTATCTTGTTTGTAGGTATTCTATCCTAGTCACGATTCATTAGACTTTTGGAATTGACTTGGTTCGTTGAATTTATTCCAAAATCATCCATCGGCATCTATAATGGGCTCATTGTACCCCCAACATTTGTGTTTTGAGTTACAGATATTTTTTCTGAATAGCAAAGAAGGACCGGTAACGTTTTTTTTTTTTTTTGTAGGTTCTGCTAAATGCATGGCTTCGCATACGCAGACGTCAACGGAAGGAACAAGAGATGGTACAATTTCTGACTACCTGATTTTTCATTGTTGAAGTGCTTGTGAATACTCTTCTCATGCCCACGACATCTACTTGTGCTCATTGTCTATGGATCAGGTGGAGTATGAAGTTGTTGAGGAAATCATATATGGCTTGGAATCTGGCATTTTATTTGGGTAATTATCCCAAATTGTGGTGCCATCTCTTGTTTCATTGTTCTTCTCCTCTCCAGTCTATGGACCATAATGGAAAGTTCCCTTGCAGTATGGCGTCCGTAATATCAAAAATGGGATTTCTATTTCTAGAGCAGGGTTTCTCCAAGTTGCTGGCTCCTGTGTGCATTGCAATTAGCATGAGTTGCAGTGGTACGGGATTTTTCTACCAGGTACTTTTTCTGGCTAAAAAATGGTAAATTTTGTTCCAAATATATAACCGTATTAGGAAGAGTAGAGATTGAAAAACCATGAGGTTACTTAAACTACTTATGTTGGATCGTGAAACCAACAACACTTAGTTTGGTTTATCTCGTCCTACTTGTTCTATTGGTTAGCTGGACTATATTAATTCATTCACCGAGATAAGAACGATCAGATTGATTCATGTCCTCTTTGACAGACTCGTGGTCTGAAGCACGGAAGGGCGATCGTAGTTTCAACGTGTGCTGCAGTCGCTTCTATAGTGACCGGTGTTCTTGCTGGCATGCTGGCCCTGGGCGAGAGCCTGCCTACAGCCCCATTCGGAAGATTTTTACTTCTTCTTGGATGGTAACAACGGGCATTCAGCTTCCTCATGCTCAATTCATGTATGAGCATCCATCGGTTGTGTAATGTTGCCTCTCGAAATTGAATGGATGGGATCTGCAAATTTCTGCAGGGTGCTTATCATCGTAGGCGTGGTTCTACTTGTTGGGTCATCACGCATCATCAAGCTCCTGCCCCGCCGATTCCGGCAAGCCACACAAGGTGGCCTTGGTCGAACACCTGCCAGCCCTGGCATGAGACGGGCAGTCCTCGCCAAAGATGCCGTGTCTAGCCCAAGTGCCGTCATCCAAGCGTCGACACTCCACCATCTCCTTTGCTCTCCTAAAGAGAAAGCCTAGGCCCCACAACAAGTTTTTCTTTTCTCAACTTCCTCCTATACCACTGCCGAATTACAGGCAGAGTCAGACATGGGGATCGAAAGCAAGGATGTACATTGTAGTCTCACCCTCGTTGTTTCCTTTTTTTAGCAGTAGGCTGGGAGCATTACATGTATAAATCATGAGTGTGCCTTCTCGTACCCGGAGAGAGAATTGGCTTGCAGGAAGGTAATCCTTTGGTGGAACATTGTTGTGGTCTGCAATTTATTACTTTGTAAAGGGATATGATTTTCGATGAGAAATCATTAAGAAGCTGGGGTTGGTGGTGATGCACATGTAATGGTGGGGAACATCAAGCTTCTCAAGATTTGTCTGTCCCTCTTATCTGCAAACTCCCTTGTAAAATGGGACTCCCTCTTAAATAAGAACAAATCCATCCATCGCAAAATAAATTTAACAAAGAAATGAAATGCCCATGACGAAAGACTCGGTAAAAGAAAACAGAGTAAACAACGGCAATGCAAACAGCAACCACCCACACACTCCCGCTGACGTGGACCGCGCCATTCCCGAACTTGCTGTTCTCTGACTGCACCATCGGCGCTGCCGCACCGGGTGCTCCTTCGGGGGTTTTGGTCGGAGGTGCAGGAGGCGAAGCCAGTGCAGGGGAAGGTGCCTCAGGTCCGGGTGCAGGAGCCAGAGGAGCTGGAGAAGGGGCAGTGACTGGCGCGGGACTGGGTGCAGGGGATGTTGAGGTGCCGAAAATCTCTGATGGCAGCATCACGCTGCCAACCGTGAATATGGCGAATGGAGTCGAGTCAAGGACGGTACTCGCAACTCTTGAGTCATCTATGCCAGTTACAAAGGTGACCTCATCTCCGGCGGTCTTCACAGTGAAGTCATACTTGCCAGCGCCGTTGGTCACCAATGTGCTGATAGGATCCTTGCTGGTCTTCAATGTCTCTACAGGGGTGTACCCGGGGACTGCATGGTAGAGAAGGAGAGAGACGAGCTCGGCATTGGTGAGCTTGCTAAGATCCGCGGACACCTACTCCGCAATTGAGACGTGTCTTTTTATTGTTAGGAGCTACAAGTCATCCCAGTCCCCGATGATGATCGATCTGAGCAAAATAAAAACCGGCCAATCTAACAGAACACAGCATAAAAGAAGGGCAAGCCAAATGTATATAAGCGCTGAACCTTACAGCGTGAAAAGTCCCACATCGACTTTACAAACCTGTTGTATGCACTTTATTATTGCAAAGTCAACGAATCTCGATCGCTGAGCCTGGTAGCGCGGGCTTGTGACCCTGGCGGGGGCATTAAGGTGCTCGGGATGTGAGTTCGGGTCCACTGGGTCGGACCTCGGGTTGGCTATTCACTGGCCTGCCCGTTCCAAGCCGAGAGTTGGGCCGTGGGGGTCTGGCGAAGGCCGGGCCCTCTCTGTCCTTAGAGTGGAGGGGTCCGCGTTAGGCTGGCTTCACAGAGCAGCGACAACCTCCCGCTCCCGGCAGTGGAAGGATAACGGGCCGGTGCCCCCGTGGCCCGCCATGGCCCAGTGGTCCGAGCCCACTAGACCAGCATCTTTTTTTAATCGTTTTCAGCAGAACCTTCTAGAAAGTTCCGAGACCCAAAGTCAGAAATCTTTCTTTTCTCAGAACTAAAAAAGAACAAAAAATCGTCTTAGTCTAGATTTTTCCTTTACTTTCTTCATATATAAACACACACACACTCCAACTTACCGTGTCTGGAGTACTATAACCGTCATAACTAACTCATAACTGTCATTGTATTATGCAATATGTCGAAATGAAGGGAGGAAAAGGGATCGAAATCGTCAAGCTAGAGGAGGACGATGATGGGTTTCTGGTTGAAGAGGAGGGGAACCAGCAGCAGCCATCGTCATCCGCGCCTCGCCCAATCGAGGGCCTGCACGAGTCGGGGCCTCCCCCATTCTTGTTGAAGACGTTCGAAATCGTCGAGGATCCGTTGACGGACACCGTTGTGTCATGGAGCCAGGCGAGGAACAGCTTCGTCATCTGGGACGTCCCTGGGTTCGCTTCGACCCTGCTCCCCCGCCACTTCAAGCACAATAACTTCTCCAGCTTCATTCGTCAGCTCAATACTTATGTGAGTACCGACTTCGTGACTTGAATTCGATCGTCGGAGTTTATGGTTAGTTGACCGGTGGTAGTTTACTCACATGGGTTTCTGGATGTTTGTTTTGCAGGGATTTCGGAAAGTCAACCACGACCGATGGGAATTCGCGAACGAGTGCTTCCTTGGAGGGCAGAGGCACTTACTGAAGCTGATCAAGAGGAGGAGGAAAGCACCGTCGCCGATCCTGCTGCAGCAGGGAGGGGGGTCCTTCCTCGAGATAGGCCAGTTCGGGTTAGAGGGCGAGATCAAGCAGCTTCGTCGTGACCGGGAACTGCTGATGTCGGACATAGTGAAGCTGAGGCAGCAGCAGCAGAGCTCGCTGGACTTGATCGCGGAGATGGAGCAGAGGCTCGACAGGACCTCGAGGAAGCAGCAACAGATGGTGGCATTCCTCGCGAAGGCCCTCAGGATCCCAAACTTTGTCGAGCTCCTCGCTCGGAGAAGGGAGCTGCGGGGATCGGATATTGGCCGGAAGCGGCGGCTGCCGAATAGTCCGAGCACGGAGAATCTCCAACAGGAGGCCGGGTTGGACTTCCCCTTGGAAGGAGACCCGGAAATGGAGACGTACATCTCCGCGGCTCTGGAGAATGAAACGAGCGATCAGGCGTTCCCAAATTTAGACCCTGAGATCAGCACAGGGGATGAGGATGACAGGGTCTGGGAGGAACTACTGGGGGAGGGCGTCGATGTCGCCACGGAGGAGGGTCTGTCGGGGGAGGAGGAGGCCGAAGTCGAGGAACTGGCCGCGGACGAGCTCTCCGACCTGGTGGATCAGATGGGTTATCTGAAACCCAAGCCATGACCCGGGGGGGGATGGTGGACTACTATTTCCGAAGCATCTGGATTTCGGGTACGTCAGAAAGTTTGTTGGAAAAAGGAAAACAATGAAACATTATCCCTTGCTTGTTTTTTTTTTTGGATGGATTGCTGTTTGTCTGAATAAACATTTGGTTTGCCTCTATTTTTTATTTTTTAATTTTGTTAATGGAAAATGAATTATGTATGTTTGTTTTTCAACCGTGCGCGTGCTGGTCTGTTGAAATATCGCAGGGGAAAAGCGAGCAAAACCCACGGGAACTTTTTTTTTTTTTTGGGGGGGGTAAGTATCCGCGACCCCAAACTGAAGTATGAAAGCAGCATGTCTTTCTTCCCCGACCCCGACATATTTCTAAGATTCGATGAATACATTTTTATCGTATGTTCCGAAATCAATTGAAGGAAAAGAAAGTTCAACCCACATATAATCGCTGGCTCACGTCCTGCGTTACTGAATCATTTGTGGCCATGTTCACGTCCTGGAATAGAGGCAACTTAGGAAGACTTTTCATTCATTGTTCATCCCAGGAGGTTATTTGTCGATGAGTATGATAGTTTTTTTTATTGAAAATATTTGTTTTTGACGTGTTTTACTATCATGAAAGTGGAGGGAGGCGTTGTATTAAAGGTATTTAATTGTACGACTTAAGTTTGTGTTAATTATTTGAGTTTTCTAAATGAGAAATAATGTTAAAGTTATCTTATAATATGTCCATAATGATTTTAAAATATTAATTTAAGGTTATAAAAAAAAAATTTCAAAGTTTAAAGCACAGATGAAAGTCGAGACCACGAGTCGATATTTTGTCGGCCTTCAGTAACTTCAAATCGGATAACTTCGTTAGGATAAGTCTATAAATGATTAAAAAAAACCGATTTAAGGCTACGAAATAAAGATTTCAAAATTTATGCCACAAAGAAAAATTGGTAAAAAAATTTATGACACAAATCAATATTTTGTTCATTATTGTTACACGGAAAAACAAGAAAACTAAGTGCATGTTTAATTGGCGAGAAGTTTTGAAAACTTTTTGATTTCATAAAAATATGAGATGGGACGAAAATTTTGCTAAAAATAAACACCTCCTAAGGTACTACAGAAACCTAAAGTCACTTCACGTGTTACGTCCGCGACGTCCCCAAACTTACACCTAAAAGAAAGGCCAAATTATCCGATTTATCCTGAACTATGCATGTTTTTTCCGATTTATCCTATAGTTTACATAATATCACCATATATCTTAAACTTCCTCCGTTAATCATTTTGTATCCTCCGTTACTCGGCAAACAAACGGCGTTTGACGTGGCGCAGACGTGGCGCTTACGTGGCGTTAACTCCGTCGATCTCCAAGCCGTCAGAAGTGTTAATCTCCTAATAGCCCTCAATTATGCCCAATCGTTTCAATTAGGTCCAAAAATTCCCAAATCGGCAAACCTAATTTGACTAACCCTAATTTCCCAAATCCCTCTTCTCCCCATCTCCTCCTTCGATCTGAGCCTTCCCTCTGACCCCCGACCCACGACCTCCTCCTTTTCCCCGACTCCCGACGCCCGACCTCTTCATTTTTCCTGACCCCTGACCTCTGTCCCCAACCCTGGGATCCTCATTTTCCTCCACGCCCGACGTCCTCCGCGTCCCTCATGCCCGACGTCCTCCTGATCCTCATTTTCCTTAGTCCCCGATCCCCGTTCTACTGATCTTTCTGACCCCCGACCCGGGCTTTTGCCTCGACCCTGACCCCCGACCTCTAATTCGTCATACTCTTCCCTCACCCGGACCTCTTCCACCTCCAGACTGTGCTTCTTCCCCCAACCCGACGTCCTGCATCACCTCCAGCCTATTCCTCTCCTCTTCTTGGCAACCATCCCCGAGCTGTCCAGCAACCTACCTGACACAGGACCAAATCGCGAGGGTTTACTTGGTTGGTTGGGTGTTTGTTTCCTGTTTTTTGTTTAACATTTCGATTTAGGGTTACTTGGTTGTTTCTGCTGGAGTGCACGGGTTACAGGTTTGGTTTAATTGCTTCTTACCGGCTAGTGCTTACGGCTTTCGTAGCTGTAAGCAGTTGATTTGGATATTTCCTAGTTGTAAGCAGGTGATTTTGATATTTCCAAGCTGTAGCTATAAGTTGTTGGGTGCTAGTGGTTAATAGTGTCTTTTAGATATTGTAGTAGATTGATTTGTTTATGATGGCTCCATGAAAGGATTTCAAGATGTCTTCTAAAAGGAAAAACTCGAAGAAGGACTTCTCATGTAGTGTCGACAGCCATGAGAACTACAATCTTGGGTTCACTGCAAGTGTGGGATTGTCTGCCATCCTAAAGTAGCAAAAACCGAGAAGAACTATGGTAGATTGTACGTGAGTTGTCCTCGTTACAAAGAAGACGATGGAGGCTGTGGTTTTTTTATGTGGTTGGAATCTGAAAATGCTAGATCACATGCAAGGAAGGAAGACTCTGTTAACAATGCTTTGGAGGAAAGAATTATGAAGGTCGAGAGGCAACTGATTAAGATTGAATCGAGATTGGAGATTATTAGACATTTAATTGTGTCTGGAATTCTTTTTACCTTTGTTATATGTGTTGTTGGATATTGCTTTGTGGCACATTATATGTATATGTAATTTCTGTTGTTGAAAGTTAAATCAATGTGAAGTTGTTGTTCGTAGTTCGAATGTTGACAGAGTATCTGTAATTGTTGTTGTTGCAACAACCACAGCTCTTGGATTTTCCTGTTGGAAATGAAATGAATCTGATATTGGACAAATTGGACAAAATGGACAAAATCTGGTTTAATTGGAGAAATATGGACAAATTGGACAAAATGTAAATGCAATTTTGATGACAGTGTGGACAAATTGGACAAATTGATGAAATTGATGAAATCTGGACAAATTGATGAAATCTGGTCAAATTGGACAAATTGATGACAGTCAACATACCGGTAACAAGTACAAGTGCAAGTTTACAACAAACCGTGCAGAAGTTTTTAGCAAACCGAGTACAAGTTCTACACTATTTAATACAAACTCAAGTTAACCATTTCCCAGTCAAGTTAAGAAATTCCCAGTCGTGGATGCCTCCATGCTCGGGCCTGCTACGGAGCTTTCTTGTGTGCCCGAAGTTCCAACATTGAAACTGCTCTGAGCACGAGAGTTGCACACATCAAGCATTCCTTCAGGTTCCGGCAGTCCTCCTCTTCCGCCTATGCTTCCCACTCTAACCACAGCTCTTCCTCTACCCCTGCTTCTTCCTCGTCCTCTTCCTCGGCCCTGCAGCAATAGGATTAACTAACAAAAATCTGTAACAGTAAATACTCAACAGCATTTTCAGCCTCAACAGAATCAAGAGTAAACTAACAAAATCTGTAAAAACTTACAACATTTTCAGCCGCAACAGAATCAACAGTAGCAGGTTCGTCTTGTATAACAGCTTTGCATCCTCTCTTGTTATGGCCATAAGTTTTACAGCGGCTGCACTTCATCTCCAGCCCTGTTCTCGGCATCTTTGACATGTTTTTGGGTTCCTCTGTAGCTTCTTTCTTTCTATTTTTCTTGGGTCTTCCTGGACGAACCTTAATAGGAGGTGGCTGGATTGGTTCCCCGGTATCTTCAGGCCAAGCACTCTCCCCTTCCATAGGAGGCAGTGGGAACTGATATGCCTTCATGTAGTAGTCTCGCTTGAAATAAGCATGCACATATGCATCTACATCATGCTTCATAAAATTTATACACGCAACACCATGGCAACACGGGAGGCCTGTCAAATCCCATTCCCGACAACTACATGTGCTAGCATTCAAATCAACCACATATTTTTCTTGCCTACGAACAACCTCAAATTTATCTCCTATGCAAGGCCTAGGAACCCATCTACCGGCAGCTACTTTCAACTTCTCTATTTTCTTCCTAAATTCAGGGCAAACCATATCTTCTTGGTCATTGAACAGCCGGTTCTTATGATACATCCTCTCCATCAAACTCAACCTAATCTCATCTAACATATCAATGATAGGTTTGGTCCTAGGTAATGCAATATAAGAATTAAAACTCTCGCACAAGTTGTTATCGGTAGCATCACACTTCACCGAAGTGTCAAAGTACACATGTTAGGGGAAACAGTTACATATCAGCCACTTTCAAACGAGTTAAACACTTGCAATTTACATACTGACCTTGCAAAAATGCTCTGGCCCTTGCTTCATAAAGTCTTCTGCAGCATCATTTGAAATTGCTCGCAAGTTTTTTAATGCAAGATTATAGGAGGCTTCATTTGTGCTCTTAACCGCAGCCCAGAAACATCTTTTCAAAATTTGCCCTTTATGCGATGCTTTCCAATTGGCGTACACGTGACGAGCACAATTTCTGTGCTCTGCCAGAGGAGCAAGTTCAGCCACAGAATGTATTAACCCCTGAAAAAAACTTGGCATGTGACAAAAATAACAAAGAATACCAGACAAATCAAAAGCAAATCACAAAGCACAGACAACAATAAACAGGCATACCTTTTGTTTGTCGCTTATAAATGTCCACCCTCGTCCGTCGTTTATAGCCAAATCTTCAAATAAAATGGACAGAAACCACATCCAGCTCAAAGTATTCTCACCTTCCACTATAGCCCAAGCAATCGGGTACATATGGTTGTTGCCGTCTCTGCCTACCGCCGACAACAATATGCCTCCCGCTTTCGTTTTCAAGAATGTGCCATCAAAGCCAATCACTTTTCTACAACCTAGTCTGAATCCCTTTCTCAACTCAGAAAATCCCACATATATTCTTTTGAAAGTGTTAAACAGACCAACAGTTGGAGTAAACTCAACATCCAACTTAAATGTGCTAGTAGGAGACATTTTCCCAAGGTAGGCAACATAAGAGCGAAGTTTCTTATAATGATCCTCTATCGAACCATTAATAATCTTCTGAGCAAGCCATTTGGCTCGATAAACTTGCAAGTTGTTCACCTTGATGGAATACTTTTCCATTAGATCAGCAATAACATCTCGAGCCCTCATCGTATCAAGAGGCCGATTTTGCTTAATAAACTCCCTAGCTAGCCATTTCAGTGTGGCTTGCCTATTCCTCAACACCCTTATACACTTATGCTCTAAACAACATGATTTGACCGAAACAGTACGATCCCTTTGCAACCAACCCGCATATACACGCCACGGACAATCTGGCACACATGCGCATTCCATCCTCCTACTATCCATTCTAACCCAACGCACATTCACTCCATTCATGACAGCATAATCTTGAATGGCCTCTTTGAATTGATCAAGGGAATCGAAACTCAAGCCCACCTCAAATCTCAAATCCTTATGGTCACTATCAGGATCATACACATTTCCATCAAAACGAGAACGAGCACGAGAGGTACCTGCATCGTCATCTGACTCGGGATGCAGTTCGGCTTCTGAAGTTTCATAGTCCGATTCCACGGCCTCAATTTCCAGAGGGACGCTATGGACAAAGTCATCATCCCTTTCCAGCTCATTCGGGCAGCCTTCAACAGAGTCATCGTCCCTTTCCACCTCAGCCCCTTCTTCAACAGGATCCACATCATTACATTCCTCGCCTTCAACATAGATATCTATCGATTTTGCCTCCAGTAACAGTTTAACCATCTCCACTACCTCAGAATCACTATAAATTTCTACCAAACCTTTTGCCAAACTCTTTCCAGGCCTACCAAACCACATCCTGGTTGGATTATATCCAACTCTATTGACTAAATTTTTCACGGTAAAATATCCGATTCTATCCACGTCCACATTTTCTATTCTGCATGTTTTCCCACCAAGATAACTTACTCTACGCCTCATACATAGCCTACCGCCCACATGTATAATCAAGTCCCCGCGACTGTCCTCCATTACCTAACAGCAACTTCGACCACGTAACCTCACTATCGGAGACACTCGGGGACTGATGAAGGATTGGATATCGGGTGGGGGAAGCGGAGGACGTCGGGCGTGAGGGACGCGGAGGACGTCGGGCGCGGAGGAAAATGAGGATCCCAGGGTTGGGGACAGAGGTCGGGGACAGAGATGGGGAGGTCGGGGGTCGGGGACTGAGGAAAATGAGGATCAGGAGGACGTGGGGCGGGAGGGACGCGGAGGACGTCGGGCGCGGAGGAAAATGAGGATCCCAGGGTTGGGGACAGAGGTCGGGGACAGAGATGGGGAGGTCGGGGGTCGGGGGTCAGGAAAAATGAGGAGGTCGGGAGTCGGGAGTCGGGGAAAAGGAGGAGGTCGGGAGTCGGGGGTCAGAGGGAAGACTCAGATCGAAGGAGGAGATGGGGAGAAGAGGGATTTGGGAAATTAGGGTTAGTCGAATTAGGTTTGCCGATTTGGGGATTTTTGGACCTAATTGAAACGATTGGGCATAATTGAGGACTATTAGGAGATTAACACTTCTGACGGCTTGGAGATCGACGGAGTTAACGCCACGTAAGCGCCACGTCTGCGCCACGTCAAACGCCGTTTGTTGGCCGAGTAACGGAGGATACAAAATGATTAACGGAGGAAGTTCAAGATATATGGTGATATTATGTAAACTATAGGATAAATCGGAAAAAACATGCATAGTTCAGGATAAATCGGATAATTTGGCCTAAAAGAAAAATCAAACTTAATTTTGTTCTGACCGTGCCTTCCTCCAACTTGCAATAATTAAACTTGAGAAAATATGATAAAATTCCAAAATCGGCAAAACCAAGTAGAGTGCCGAAGCAAATGGGGAGGAGGGGGGGAATTTTCTTTATTACCCCCTCATTTCCACTTTCTTCTCCTTTTTTCCTTTCTGTTCGGGATCTTCGCCACCGCATCTATAAGATTCCATTTCACTCCTGTAAAACAAGACAGGGCGTCAATATATGCGTCACCATCCCATACCTAGCTTTCCATGCATTGGTAAGATTAGATTCCGACAACATTTACCAATCGATGGATGGATGCTGTGTCTTCCCCTTTAGTTTATTTAGATATGATGTAAGAAATCACCCCCCCCCCCCGCCCCAACACACACTTCCACTTCACTTTACTTCGATCACTTACTATTCCTCTCACTTTCACCAAACTATTCCTGCCTTTTCCCATAAAATCCCACCCACCTCCCCCCTCCATCCTCACCAATTTTAGATCCCCTTTCGCCCCTGAAACCATGTCCTCCAACGACCTGGCCACGTCCCTCTCCATGGACTTCGGCGAGCCGGCCGAGGAAAGGATCAGACGGCTCATAACCGAGCACCCCGTCATCATCTTCAGCCGCTACTCCTGCTGCATGTGCCACGTCATGAGGAAGCTCCTCTCCACCGTTGGGGTCAACCCGACCGTGATCGAGCTCGACGACGACGAGATCGATGCCCTCCCCCCTCCTCCCGCCGCTCCCGACGACGACGGGGACCATGGGACGCTCCCCGAGAAGGCTGCCGGGCACGCGGCGCCCTCGGTGTTCATAGGCGGATCGCATGTGGGGGGTGTCGAGTCCTTGGTGGCGCTTCACCTTGGCGGCTGCCTCGTGCCGAAGCTGGTCGAAGTCGGGGCCCTGATCTAGACCGAGAAAACGCTACTTGGGATCCTTAGGAAGGAGGAAGCAATCACTCCGTCATGTATGATATTTAGAAGAACATGTCTTTCTCCCGATCAAACAAGTTTGGGGTGGTGGATGTTGTTATTTTATAAAACAATTTGTTGAAAATTATTTAGGGTTTTGCACCCCCCCCCCCCAAAAAAAATGATGGTCAACGCCGCTAGGTTGACTCTCTGTTTGAATAATATAAAGTTTTAATTCTTCTTACCTCCTTAATGTAATATCTTTATACCATATGTATGATTATTTGGAATATTGAAAAGTAAGGGAAAAAAAAGAACAAAACAAATAAAAGGGAAAAAAAGGGGAAAGAGATGTGTTGGGTGGATACTTATGATTAGGGTTCAAAGATTCTTGACCCAACTTTTGGATTTCATGATCTAATTATAGGCACAAGATTTCATCTTATATGTATTATAAATATGAATAACTGGGGCATCTTGAGCAGTAGGTTCTAATGCTGGAATATTTTTTATTTTGGGGTGTGTGTTTTTCTCTTTTTGACCAAATTGAATGAACTATATATTTCCCAAAGGCCGTATTTTTTAATTGATGACCCAAATAGATTTATTGTTCCTATTATTTCATGAAAAAGGAATAATAATGATAATAAATGATTAAATTTTTGAAAAGGGACAACACATACACCTCTCACCACCAAGACAGAATATTCCGTCACTGGAAAGGAATTGATGGGTGGGCCTTTGCTTATTTGATTTTGTCGGACCATGTTTGATTCATAATAATATTATGGAATAACTCGTGTGTAAACCATCCTCTCTAAGTAAGTGAATCAGTTGACAACAGAGGCAAAAAGCCTTAAATAGTGTAGTGGTAAGAATAATATCTGTCCGGGCCCGGGGCAATCACTTCGCCGTTGAAGACTCTCCCGGCAGAAAACTCTCGGACGAGCACTTTCTTCATGTTCCATCCGTTGAGGCCCGTCATCTTGACCGCGAGGCTCCCGTTGTTAAACAAGTAGAGGTGAGCTGCATCGTCGGTCGCCAACTGGGGGTAGGCTCTCTCCGCAATGCATGCCCTCCCTTCTCCGCCGAAGCTCTCCGGGATTGAGTGACCGATCTGTAGGACGAAACAGAGGGGGAAAGGTTACAGTGTTAGGTTTGGTTTTGCGTTATGGTGGGGGAAGTTTTAGTGGAGAATCATACCAGAGTTCTCAGAGGGATACCGAGGATTGGCGTTGATGAATGCTCCATAAGTCGTTTTGTCGACGTTGTTCCTCAGAGACGATCTGCAGCATAGTTTCGGAGATTTTTATAGGATCTGCTGACCGAAACAGAGATTAGTTTGGGGCGAAAATGGGTCAAGAGTTACCTGCTCGGGTCCCTGCACATGAGGACTACTACATGACCCTTTTCACTTCGGAATACTCTGGAAGAACACCGCCGTGAATTCCGCTAAGCCTTCTGCTGCCAATGTGTCATCAGACCAAAATTGTCAGTACTTTCCACCGACGGATGAATCCATTCCGCTGCACATTAGTTGAGGATCAACTCAGTCATGAACCATGATTTTGGCCTCGTCCGGGTCGGGAAATTCAAAAGCGACCTCCACGTCCACCTGCGAAGCAGTGACCCCCGAAACTTCAACAATTGAACCTTTTTCAAGCGTCATAGGGTCTATCCTCATTCCATTGCTACGCAACTTGGTGATTCCTCAATCGGCCGTTGCATCAGTTGCTTTCCACTCTTATGAAGCCAGATTTCCCTAGGAATCGACTACAGTCCGGATCATCCCTTGGCGACAGCAGCATTGTCACTATCTGATTCGTTAACCCGGCTAAGCAGTATCCTCCTAGTCTTCCCGTGGTCGAAAAATGACTTTGAAGCATAAAAACTTGCCGTAATCATGCCTCAAGTTTGAGTTAGTTCCCGTGAGACCTGGGCGCTTTGATCGGCAAGTTGTTTTTCCTAATCCAGATGTTGAAGGGTGTAGATAGATACTAGAGTTACGTATGTCCAAGGTAATCTCGTGCGAATGTATCGCCCTGTCTGTCATGTTATTAGCTAGAAGTTTTATAGTTGTGGCTCTGATTGTCTGGGATCGACGTTGAGTATCCGATTTGTAGGTGTTGAAATCAGAAGACGTCGACCTTATGATAATCGTCAATGTAACTCCTGGATTCTCAGGTGCTGACCTTGCAAATTTTGTTAATATCGCCTGGTGAAGTCTGCGATGGATGGTAGATCTAGAGTTTGCAAAGGACAAAATGCGGATGGTCAGTGAGCGCAAGTCCGCTGTCATATCCAAAGAGTCACGAGGGTCACAGCCTTTCACAGCATACACTTGGCATGACATACAGCATTACTCGAGCCTTCACATCGCTAGACAAGGTCAGCTGATTGGAAATTAACCATAAACGGGTATATTATAGTCTGGCCGGGCGGGACGACCTTCTCTAATCCGAGATTTGCTTTCGCTTGCCCGACCAGAGTCAACCGAAATGGCTGCAGTTAGGTGTTGTGGAAGTTGAAGTTGCTTAACCTGTGTAAATTCCAGTGATTTTGGATTGCTGCAGAGGCAGAACGATTAGCCCAATTTTGTGTGTTTACTTGCCTTCTGTTTGGGTTATAGAATCTGATCGCTGTTCGATGTTCCATTTAGAGTTCTTTAGTCGACAGAAGACACATTGTCGAAGCAACCCAGATTCGGGTAATCCGGGATCACCAACCAGGGAGTCGTCGGCAGACTATGCTGCCGCTGCCGAAGCCAGCTCGCAAAGTGGTAAGGAAGCGGGACTTGAGGAGGCTGGAAAGGTTATATCTCCGCCAAGAACCCAAGGGTAGTGGCAGAGTTACAACGTGAGAGAACCATTGCTCCCTGCACGGGCGGCCGCAGTTGCCCCGGACGGAGGCATAGACTAAGGACGAAGATATTGAAAACGCCAAGGTTACTTTGGCAAGACAGAGAATGGTTACAATGTCCCTCCCTCCAATGCAATCCTAACACGACAAGAACAGAACAGGGGGTCGATCGATGGGAAAGTGCTGAGCAGCGCTCTTGAAACTAAAGTTGCTTAGGAACATGACTGTATGAATATCGAATGGAATTTAATAAAATGAAGCGAGGGGTTTCGGGGCTCAGACAAAGTATTCAACCCAGCGCCGATCTCGTCTACCTTGGACTTTGTACGAGACTTCCCTGTAAAGTTAATACCCCACGTGCGTGTTAGGTGGAACCGCACGTGACAGACTTGTTCTTTCGCTTCCTCTCCTCATGGACATTAGGTAAAGTTACAATCCACGAAAGGTAATCATCAAAAACCTTCGTATGAATATTTTAATAACCACAATCTTCAAGAGAAATCCATAATTAATTAGCCTAGATTTGAGTGCATCTCTACCCACATGTTTTAGGGGATTCTAAAAAACCCAAGTGTAATAATACCAAGGAAAACCCATCCTCACAAAAAAGATAATAGAAAATTATATTGTTTATTAAAAAAAAGACGAGCAAAGATGAATGATTATGATTAAATCAAAAGTTTGATTCCCGTTTTACCCCACAACCCACCTTAATTGTCGTCATTAAGCGAACTAAATTATCATCATAGAACAAATAATGATAGTAATAATAAAGAAAGAAAGGATGATTTTCTATATTGCATATTATAATGACCCAATAATAGAGACAATCAAATCCAAATTAACCCATAAAAAAAAAGAAGAGAAACAATTAAACAAAAAAAAAAATGCAACTAAACCTCTATTGGGCAATTATCTTCAACCATCTGAACCCAATTGCCCTTTCGATTTCACAAGTTACCCATATTTCATATATTAATCATTTTCACAACAACAACGAAAATAAAAACAACTCACAAATCCCAATTCAAAAAATAAATCATAAAAAAAAAAGAATTTAAATTGTATGAAGACTAACGATTTAAGAAAATTATTAATTAAAAAAAAAACTGCAAAGAGAGGAGAGATCAGAAGGTGAATTTCCAGATCTTGATTCTCAGATCGACCTTGCACTTGGACCCACCCACGGACGCCACCGCCGCCGTCTTCCCCTTCGGAGGGACGATGCCCTTGAAACCGTCGCACGTGACTCTTATCCCCACCTTCCTGCTCCTCAGCCCGCCGGCCTTGACGCTGACCCTCGTGTCGAGCTGCACCGTGAGCGGCACCCCATTCTTCCTCCTTAGATCAGATCTAAGTGCAGTCGCTGAATCAGCGTCCAGATCCTGGAAATCCCCCGACGCGACCACGTTCCTGAAGCTTGTCTGGTTCTTTGGGAAGCTGACGAAGGCCGGGAGCGTGGAGTTGCCGAGGAGGACGGAGGAGGACGACGACAGGAGGGACACGACGGCGGGGTTGAAGAAATAGGTGAAGGTGTGGGGATTCGGGTTCTTCACGAGGAGGGTGAGGTTGAAGTAGGCTGAGAGGGAGGGTGCGGATGCCGCGGCGGAGGACGACGACAGGTTGAGCCTCTCGGTCTGGATGTAGGAGACGGTGAAGGAGGGCTTGTGGGGATGATAGAGTAGGTACAGGACAGCGGAGACGGTGGCGACGACGAGAAGGATGAGGAGGATTAGGAGGACAATCCAGAAGCAGCAGCGGCAGGGGCTGCATCGGCAGCCGCCGGTCCTTCGTCGCCCGTGGCGGCGGTGCTGCGACGCCGGAGGGTTGTAGGGGCGGTAGAGCTTGGCCTTGGAGGTGCCGTTGGGGGCAGGGGCGGGGGCTGCGGCGGTGCCGTTGGGGGCTGCCACGTTGGCGTTGGCGTTGGGCTTGGAGGAAGGGTAGATTCTGTCGGTCATTGGTGGTGTTGGGAAGCCAAGTCAAGTGAAAGTGGAGGTGAAGTTGTGGGGAAACTTTGTTCTGAGTGTGTTTGGTTGCAGCTTTGTTTTCATATGGAGGATAGGGGTCGAGTGAGTGAGTGCGTGCTGGAGAAGAGAGATGCCAATCGCCGCACCAAATTTAGAAATCCAGCTAATCTCCAATTGTGTAATCATGAATGCTTTGCTTATTCAACAAGGGTTCAATTGAAACCACATCGGCCTTTTGGGGAGGGACCGCCAATTTCCACCAACCAAACACGCCCTCCCCCAAAACCAAAGTTAGAAAAGTGGTGGGGGAGATGCCACCGACAGGCAGGAGAGACAACAACAAGTGAGAAAAGAGGCAATACCCAAACATACAGTTCTTTCAGATTTTTGTTTTTGTTCTTGGGGGATTTGCTTGTTTCACTATGAGGATGGTTTGGACGATTACTACATGGGGTAAATGAAAAGGATGTTCTCCTGTCTGTTGTCTATTTCTAGAACAATTATCATCTTTTTGGGATCGATTAATTCCACAAAATTAATTTATGGGTCAAAAGAAATCGAGCTCCCACCCACCCCATTTTTCCATGGCCTAGAAGAAGAGATGCCAAGATGGATAAACTTAAAGGATACAAACACAACACACTCCCCCACAGAAGAAACACTCCATTGTTGCTGTTGTTGTCGTCACGTGTTGGCCAAAAGGTACGTGTTTGTCCCTCACCACTACGAAATCATTCATGTAGAAGAAGGGGGTGGGGAGGTCTTAGTTTTTAGTCAATGTAATAAAATCATCCTTCTGTAATTATAAACCCTCTTCTTTTAAGGTCCCCACCCCTCGTCCTCATTACAATTTTGGGCCTTAAACCCAATTTCCACTTACGGGAAAAGAAAATTGGAAACACAACACACCCATTTTTTAAAGAACAAGGGAAAAGGGAAGGTTCAATGAATTATTTTACATGGGCTAAGAAGTTGGCCCATAAACAATCATGGCCTGGTGTTTGCTACAACCTTTTTAATCAACTCCTATCAGGAAGCGACCATTCAGTTGTTGTCATCTTCCACTCACATCTTTTTAAGCTGGCTTTTTTACCTGTTCTATTCTAATGACAAAAACAAAGATATATCAGCAGCACACAGATGAATGAAAAAGTAAGTAATAGTTAGATTATTGTTCCAACTCAGGACTTCCTTGAATCCTCTATGACCTTAAAGGCAAAGGGCAAATAATTTAGGAGGTGGGTGGGTGGGTGGTGGGTCTGGGTCTGCAACAACAACAACAGTAACAGAAGTCCAGTCATGGATAGTCTCATCTCATCTCATCCCAAGGAGGAAGATCATTGAAAAAGAAGAGCCAGCAGACAACAAGAGCAGTATATCCCAGAGACATTATTTTTCACCACATGCATATTTTGAATTTGGTAAACTCCAGAAGAAGAAGTACGTTACATTTTGCATTTGGCACCCAAGAGGTAATTCGGCAACCAAAGAAAGAACAAATTTCACTCCAATTACAGCACACGGACACCAACAATTTTTCTTTTTAATTTGGGATTTTTACTAAAGCAAGGAGTAATGGAGATTCGGATCTGTTCAGCTTCACAAGCTCCTAACTTTGCCGATCATCGTCACATCCTTCTGCTTGGCAAGTGAGTCCATCCTCTGCAGCTTCAGCTGCTGCTTGAACCTGTTGATGAAGTCGTCTGCTCTTGCATCCACCTCCTCGTCTCCCCCCCACTTCCCCTTCCCTTCCCTCACCGTCGCCGGCCTCCGCTTCTCCACAGACTCCGTGACCACCCCTTCGTCATGTCGGGCCCCTCCTCCCCCTTTCTCCTCCCCAACATTCGAGAAGCTGACCTTCACGTTCAAGCTCTCAGATCTCGGGATCCCCCGATGCAGCAGCCGGCCTGGCACCTCCGTCTCCTTCGTCTCCCTCTCCTCCTCTGACCCATCTTCCAACCCAGTCTCCTCCTCCTCCAGCTCCTCCTCCTCCTCCTCCTCCTCCTCCTCCTCTTCCTCATCCTCCTCCTCTTCCTCATCCTCCTCATCCTCCTCCTCGTCTTCTTCCTCTCCTACTTCCTCCTCTACCTTCTCACTTTGCTTCGCCGGAACCAGAACCTCCTGGGGGAGGGTCTGCTCGAAAATATAGTGGGCGGGATTCGACTCCCGTGGGATCTCCGAGGTGGGTTCCCCAGGGAGGTAACCGTACAGGTGGAAAGCTTCAAACTTTCCAACTGGGGAAGGAGATCCGGGCTGCCCGAGCCCTTGTTTCTCATAAAGGTCCTTCTGGGTGTCGTGGGTTTCGCTGTACAGTTCCTCCGGAGGAATGAGGGGGATCGGCTGCCGCTGCTGCGGCGAAGACGACTTCCCAGGAGAGGAAGAGAAGAGGCCGAGGGACTTAACTCTGTCGAGGATGGATATGGAAGGGGACTGCTTGGCGGCTGCTTCGCCTTCGTCTCGTTGTTGTTGAAGTTCATGTGGGTATGGGGGAATGTCATGAGAGGGCGTGGTAGCTGGGTTGAGGGAAGAGGTGAGGGCGATGGTGGCGATCATGAGGTTGAGGAGGAGGAAAAGCACGGCGGGGGTGAACCAGCTGTTGACCGCCGACCATAGGGACGGTATTGCCGTGGCCACCGCCGACGCCTCCAGCATGGCCGGTTCTTACCGCAGAAACTGCCCGGCAAGACACGGAGACGGAGAGACAACGTAGAAGGGAGGATTGTGGGGGTGTTTCGGACAATGAGACAAAGGATTGGTTATGGGGGAGAGAGGCTTTCTTTTTCTTTTTCTTTTTTTTTTTAATTTTCTTTTCTGATTGGAAGTTGGGCCTTTCCCAATTTTTAATTTATTTATCAGTCTGAAGAAATGAGCTTGAGACAGTCAGCAACAACATTATTATTATTATTATTATTAAGAAGTGTGGATTGTGTTGTGACGTGGGACTGGGAAAACAGAGGGGATAATTAACTAATAATAATATAATAATTGAGAAATACTTACTCCCTCGCCATTTTATATGTTTAGATTAATATCGATTATGGGATAATTTTTTTTTTCAAATTATCAAATATATTTTATAATTTGTTCATTTTTTTTTATCTATCCAGATGTATTATAAACAAACGTTGGTCCGGTTACCTCCAATATAGGATCCGTTTCTCGAGCGACTAATAGAGTTTTACGTGGACATCCTTCTGGCAACTAACATAGTCTAAGGGCCATCCAATTTAATTTTAATTTGATCAAATTATCAATTTTTTTTTTTTTAAATTAGCTAACATAGTCTCATATAAGGATGATGAAATTTATTTGATATAAACACAAACTTTACAGGATTAAACTATTAAGACGATTTATTTCTTGGTGCGATTCAAAGAGAACTTCATAATAAATAATACATGAATTTACATTTATATAATCATGTGAGCTTTTATTATTTTATATGTTAAGAAAGATGATTTATTTATCACTACTATTTATTTGTCTCTTAGAGTAGTGTTGTCATTAGAAGGAGACGGTCTTGGCTATCTGGAGAGCATCCGTCATATATGTACCATAGAAATGAATGCCGCATTTGCTACCGCCGATTAGTAATTATTGACATCGGCCATGTCGCCACCACCTCGCCCTCCTCACCCCATATTTTCCACTTCCGCCTCCTCCTTCGTAATGATCAACCCCGATCATGCCACCTCCACCACCATGCACTCCTTGTCTACTCCAGCCACCTATGCCACCACGTCTTCCTCTTCCCCAGCTACCTCCTTCGTGTTGGTCAATCTCGACCACCTCTGTGATGGTCAGTCTTGGTTACGCCACCTCTGTCGCCACACCCTTCTTTACGATGACTCAGCTCGATCTTGTCGTGTTCGAACACCGATTTGTTTGATTACAGAATGAAGTATTACAGGCATGACGTCCTGACGGACTAAGCCAATGGGACCATCCTTGATTGAACCCCTCTTTCAGAAATCAACCGCTCACTTAATACTAGTTAGGTAACCCACTTGAAAAACTCGTGACCTTTTGTTTAATAATGTTTTCCCCCTCTCGAACACGAGGAAGCAAGAGGCTTATATTTCACAATCTAGAAAAAAGGAAAAAATTATTATAATAAAAAACTGCATCGAAATAGTTGCCCATGGAAAAAAAAAGGACTAGGAGTAGTTGTAGAAGAAGAAGAAGAAGAAGAAGAAGCAATTTCCAATAGTATAAATATAATAGCACAAGGGAGTTGCTAACCTATCTACCTCTCTACTATCTCAAGGCTTTTTCCTTTATTCGGCAATTTTAAAAATCTAAAAGAAAAGGAAATGGAAAAAAGAAGAAGATATTTTTACTTTTTAAAAGTCTCGGTTGCTGCATATATAATAAATTGGGGCAAATACTATTTTATGACCACATGCCTACATTTAATGTGTACTTTCTCTTTCTTCTGAAAATAAATAATATATCAATTCTTATTTAAAAAATATTATAAATTAAAGACAAATTATCGATTTTTGGCCCTAATTATAGGCCTACTTTCTTTTGTGGTATATCGTTTAAAAAATTTTATTTGTGATCTTATTTCGATTTTAGTTTTTGATTTGGCCCTAAAATCGACGTTCGTTAAGACTTACAGACGTGTCGTTGACGGCCCTTTTTTTGTCCTACTTGGCTTAAACTTAGTCCCCGAAACGTTACGTGGCAAAAAGTGTCCGCCTATCCTCCGCCCCAACCCCACCTACATTACATTCCTCCGACACAATCCCTTCCTCCTCCTCCCCGGCCAATTCCCGGATATCCTTCTTCACGACCTTATAATAACCGGTAAGCTGGATCTCCTCCCCTTTCTCCTCCTCCTCCTTAACCCCAACGAAGCTACGACGGCTAGCTTCGGGGTCACCGTTTCCCTGCTAGATGACGGGGAGGAGAACCCCGTCCTCGTCGACGCCGAAAAGGGAACATAAGGCGCCCCGGGCGCGGACGTTGCAGGACTTCCTCTGAGGCTCGAAGTATCCGGAGAAGAGGGTGTCGACGTTGTTCTTGGAGGCAGAGAAGGACTTGGTCCACCTAAGCCCAGGGAACGAGCCGGAAGAGGAGGGAGGGTTGTTGGGGTGGGAGGCTTGCAGGAAGAGGAGGGTCGGAAGAAGAAGGGCCAGAGGGAGGAGGAGAAGTGAGGTTTGGAGGGGATCTAAGAGGGAGAGGCGTTCGAAGAGGCAAGAAGGGCAGAAGCCGGAGAAGTGTTCATTTGGGTAGAGGTCGCAGGAGGTGGAGGGGCGGTGGGACTGGGGTAAAAAGCAAAGACGGAGGAGAAGGTAAAAAGGGAAGCCCCTGTGTGTTATTCCTTTAGATTATTAAATGAAAAAATGAAGCCGGAGACACTTTTGTTACGTAGTGTTTCGGTGGACTAAGTTTAAGCCACGTATAACAAAAAAAAGGGCCGTCAACGACACGTCTGCAAACCTTAACGAACGTCGGATTTAAGACCAAATCAAAAACTGAAATCGAAATAAGACCACGACTAAAACTTTTTAAACGATATGCCACAAAAGGAAGTGGGCTATAGTTGGGGCAAAAAATCGATAATTCGCCTAAATTAAATTAACGAAAGTCTATCATGTCATGCCTTTCTCGTGAATTAATATCGAGTGGTATACGACACACCCTACAAAATGTAATAATTAATAATATTAAGGCTTTTTTTTGTTTAATAATACCATCCCGTCTCCATCATCCTACGTGCCATTATGTTCCTGCCACGCTGGCACGAGATCCTTCACCTCTCCCTCCCCCACCTTATAAAATGACTGCTCGACCAAAGCTTACAGAGCCGTACAGAGCAACCCGCGAAAATTTCGTGCCAGATGGAAGGCCGCGTCGAATCTCCTGCGCCTGCCCTCGATTACACCATGTCCATGGCCGCTTTGGCGGATATCCTCATCGGCTCCGACGATGAATTGGAGTCTGCTAACGGACAGCTGATCAAGGAAGAGTTGGTGGAGGAGAAGATGCGGGAACTTTACGAGGAGATCAGGGAGGATAGGTCAAGCTCAAAGAGGGCCAATGCCGAGGAACCATCGGCAGGGGCGCCTGTGGTGGACTCTGGAGTCAATGACATCAAGGAGGGCCATGAGTCGGCTAAGGAAGAAATGGGCAGGAAGACGGCGTAGCGACCGTTGGGGATGAATGAACGTCCTGTGCCCCCCTTCGAAAAACATCGGTTAGTCTTAGGCTTATCGCTTAACAGTGAGACGGAAATAGTTTTCTACAGTTCTCTGTCCGAGGTTGATGTCGGAAGAGGTACTTTATATTACTACAACAAGGGAGGTGGAAGTCATATCATGGAATTTTCCTTGTCGCGCATTTGATCTGTTGTCCTTTTCAGCCGCGATAATTTCAACATCAAAGTTCTTTTATGAACTTTCCGCAAGGTCGTAAGAAAGAAACGACGCATTCTTTCTCCGATTCTGGTAAACTACAAGAACCTTTCAGGGTTTTGTTCTAAACCATTTTTTTGTCATCGTCAAGTGTGGTAGGTGATCATGGGGATCTCGGGGATCCGAAAGAAGCATGCATCCCTCGGAATTATAATGAGGACGAAAGGCTGCACGCGGATTAAGCGGAGCATATTGTCCTTTCTGCGTGCGTGTGGTGAGAGAACACGAGAAACACGCTATCGCGATAGGAATGGCACTCTTTTATGTGCTTTCCAAACGTTTAACATTTGGTCACGAGTTCCATCCAGCGATGGTCGTCGAATTCGATGCGGTTATTTCGACATGGGATGGGATTCCTTTCTCAGGAAGCGTTTTAACCATCTATAGAAAATCCCCGCATTGAATCCTAGTTGCCTGAACTAGAAATAAAACAGCGAGAAAGGTATCGAAGCGAAGACGGTATTGGGTCGATGACATAAAAGTGCAAAATCACAACACGACTCCATGCTCCCGTTTATGTGAAGCCCTCGACAATTACATGATCCGGGGAGCCGCTTTCCAACGACATGAATCAATCTCGTGTTTGGACGGATAGTGCGTTGTCGAATCACTTAGTTGGAAAGGTTTCCTCTGATTCAGCAGACTCCAAAACCGTGGTTTCTCCAAATGCAACACTTCTCCATAAGTAGTACATTCCGCCCGCCATATGAAAATCGGTACTCCATGACAACGACGTGGATCCCACCTCCTTGACCCAACGAAAGCAAGCCGCGCGAGGGTTTAGGGTCGGTGAAAACGATTTAAGCACCATGCGATTGCCGTCGTTAGGAGAACGTGACCATAATGGGGTGACGAATAATAAGTGACTGATGGATGATCTCTAAATAGGGGGAGGGGGCATATCGATGCATACTGCAGGTCAGGGATGAATGCTGCTGAGGTTGCTTTTTAGGTAAAATGAAAACTACACCCCAACCTAAAACCCCCCAACCAAACCACAGAAAAGAATTCAATGATCCCAAATAAGATCAGATTCAGAGCAAAAGTTGCAATTGAAGAGAAAAGGGAAAGGAGGAGGAGGATGAAAAGGGTATTGGCTGCATGCCCATACTATCTTTATAATATAACCTGACGAGTGTCTCTTATTTAAGTTTGCCTCCTCCTTTGGACCACTCCTAAATAAATGTTTGAACAGTAGTTTCATTTAAAATAACCATAATTCTCATTAACATTACGCCTCCCCAACAAACGATTTCACGTTTAATGATATTTAGAATTGAAATTTGCATGTAAAAAGAAGAAGTCAATAAGTTTTTGGCATGGCTAGATCCTTTGGGTAGTTTTTTGTTATATAGCCTTTCCATGAAGAATACCGGCCCAAAACCAAGCCGAGGAAACTCTCGCAGAACACGATATGGCAAAGGCATCGATTTTTATTACTCGTGCTCAACATTACAATGTTCTACACATTACCATTTTCTAAAAGACAAACAATCAACCAGATCAAACCTTAGTGATGGAGTTGTTTTCTTTGTTTTTCTTATCCACTTTTGCATTGTTGGTCCGGAAACGAGAATCACGTTTTTCAAAGTTATAGAACATGAGAGACAATGCAAGAACCTAATTGAGGAAGAGATGATGGGAGAAGGGCCTTTTTTTTTTTACATTAGAAGATCCAACTGTTGTTGAAAAGGAACACTACACATCAAGATTGAGGTCTCAAGGTATGGATTATCCCCACGGACCAAATTTTCTCCCTCGTGAAGCTCGAATTCGATGTCGAACTCATTTGAAAAGGAGTTGGGATATGGAGACATCTTTTCCACTCGTACGACCCGGTTGTTGTCGTTATCAGTGGGATCGAGCCGCGCTATTCACTTCTAATCCAGACGTCCTTCAAAAGTGTGACCCTCGCCCGGCGAACGTAGCCCGCCTCTCCATCGACCGTTGTTTATAAAAAGCCAATTTAAAACAAGGGGTGGATAGACAAAGGATCGAACACTCCCAAATGCCAACCATACAATTAGAAAAGAAAAAGGAAAAACAAAGGCACGACATATAACACAAAGATCTTATTACAACAAAGAGACAAAGGTTTAGTGTTTGTGTCGACGTCGCTGCTTTCCCTGCCACTAAAAGAAATAAATAGTTCGCAAAAATCTCTGTATTACAAGTTAAAAAGCGATTTCAACAACTCTTTTTTTGTATGCGCTTTACAAGAAACATCGGAGACAGTACATGTTGTCCCCGACGAACAACAACACATGACTCACGATTGGAATCCCCCCCCGTCCTAGATTCATTCTGATCAGGGCTTACTGTTCCATCGGATTCAAACTGTAGGATGATTCATCCCGTGCACCGCCTCAGCACTTTGCCTCGAGCTCTAGATCAAATGGCTGGAGATGACGCCGTGGAGGAGCCCCCTGAGGTAAGTTCCAGGAGAAGTGCATGGGGGTCCAGCGTCGGCCACTCCCTACTATCCCCTTCTTTGTCGTCCGGGTTTCAAACTGCGGCACTCCACGGGGATGAATGTCCCGGGAATGGTTACGGGATGAGGTGGGTGATGTCGTCGGAGATGAGGTTTATGCAGAAGATGAAGAGCGACGATGGTCCGGATCATTGCAGCGGACCGACAACCCATGTGAGCAAGACGATGAGGAACGTTATCTACTCCGAGGATCGTGCGGCCATGGCTACGAGTGGTGGCAGCAGTGGTGGTAATCACATGGCGCGTGTGTGCTCTGACTGCAACACGACAACGACGCCACTCTGGAGGAGTGGTCCTGGAGGTCCCAAGGTGTCTTGTTTTTGTCCCCCCGATTTTCTCCGAATCTTATTCGAGACAAAGTTTTGTGTCGCATGAAACAGTAGATCTAATATCTATGAAAGGCTAAAACCCCTTGTCTGTTCATTTTCCGGCAGTCCCTATGCAACGCATGCGGGATCCGACGGAGGAAAGCTCGACGAGCAATGGAGGAAGCGGCAGCGGCGGCCGGGGATTTCAATCCACCCACATCTGCGACATCCAGGATCAGCAGTGGTAGCAAGGTTCACAACAAGGAGAAGAAGTCGCGCGGGGCAGGCTACTCCCTTCTCGGCCCGACGTGCAAGAAAACCGCCAAGGCAGGCGGGAAGGGTGGCTTGTTCGGGGATTTCTCGGCATTGCGTGGAGCATTCCCGAGGGATGTGACGGAGGCCGCGATCCTGCTCATGGATCTTTCCTGTGGCTTTGCTCACACATGAAGAGATCTTTTCGACCTCTGATTTTATCTAGTAGCAAAAATTTTGTCATCATTAATTATTTAATGAGAAGATTAATAATTACATAAGTATTAATTGGTGGTATTAAGAATGTGAAAGTAGTTATAAAGTTCTAATTGGAAAATGATGATTTCGATCGAGACATTGAAAATTTGTGGATATAATGAATCAACTTATCCACCAGAACATGACCCGAAGGCCACACTAGACCAACCATGGACATATCTCCCCTGCTGCCGCGGCCGCTACCTTTCCCTTCTTCGAAGGCTGCGGCAGCCGCTAACCAATACCATCACCTTCACCTCCTTCCTACAAGAACCCTCCATTTTTCCCGACCGTGCAGGCCTCAATTCTCCTCGCCGTCGAGGAGGGACAGCGACATCCCGCCACCGCCATCCGGAACATGCCCTGTCCCGCTGGACCAGCAGCCCATCAACGAGTACAGGAACCTCACCACCTCCTCCCCTTTTTCATGGGCCGTGGCCGACCCCGTCGAGTATGGCTCCCGGCTCTTCGTCACGGGTGCCTCATTTGCTCTACTCGTGGGGCTCCCTGTTGCGTGGCTCGGGGCACCCTTTCCAGAGTCGGAGCCCCTCAAGAGGGTCCTCTGTGCCGGGTCCAGTGGGATATTTGCTGTGACACTGGCTGTTGTTAGGATGTACCTCGGCTGGGCCTATGTCGGGAATCGGTTGCTCAGCGCCACGGTCGAGTGTGAGTAGCCTGCCTATCTCTCTCTCTGATTGCCTTAAACCTCTTCCGAATTCGGCATGTTAGAGATGTCTGATATCAGTTTTTCTATACGTGATGTTTAGATGAGGAGACCGGGTGGTACGATGGCCAGGTACTACCTTGTTTAGATTGAACCATTCTCATTCTAACAGAATCCAAAATCATAAGCAACTGAATCGAGAAATCGATCATTTCTCTGGCAGGTTTGGGTGAAAACCACGGAAATCCTTGCACGAGACCGGCTTCTCGGGTCATATACTGTGAGAACTCGACTAGGATGAACTCTGCATACCATCCCCACGGTTGTATGTGTTACAAACCTTGCCAATTTCCTCGTCCCTTGAGCAGGTGAAACCGGTGCTGAGTAAACTCAAGTACACCCTCGTGAGCTTAGCGGCAAGTCTCTGCCTATGCGTAGTCCTCCTCCTGAACGTTGATGGTATAACCGAGAAGGGATCTCCTTACAAAGCTACAGAAAAATCCATTGAGAGGGCTATCCCAGGGGTTTACGACGACGAATCTGCCAGATCATTCGAGCCGGACGCCTTCTGTGGCGAACCCAGTAGCAGTGATTGAAGAATCCACGCTCTTGTGCATAGCATTCACTTACACCAATGTATATGCAAATCCTAAGAAGAAACCTAAAGAATCAAATACCGTGTGATTATCTTTCGGGGACTTTCTTTCCAGATTCTTTTCGACCTAGGAAGGGGGGATTTAAGTGTAGATTTGATACGAAGAGAAAAGTCTGCAAGTTCGAGAGGAGTGGCGGAGGAATGAGGGAAGAGCTCCAGGGAGATGGGAGGCCAATTACAAGAATTGTGAAGGACTCTGTTGCAGACAAGTAGGTTGACAGTAAAAGAAAGATAGAAGGCGGGGAGGAGGAGGCCGTTAGTAGCCGTTAAGGAGTCTGTTATATTTTAAGTGTTGGGTCGGGTCGGGTCGTTAGAGTAATGGGTCGGGTAGACAAATGGGTTTGTGTGTGGGTCCGCCCAGCCCAAGACGATCGTTTAATAGGCGGGCAAGACGTGAACGGAGGAGTTAGTTAGCTTTCCGGTGGCTGCAGGGGAGGATGGAACGTGGGCGCAGGGAGATGATCGGCTGATGTTTTCGTTTGCTTGTGCTGTCGGAGTCGCTGAGAGTGTTGTGTGTGGATTCTGGTGGTGTTTGGTGCAGTTGCTGAATGAAATAGTAAATTTTGTTATTTCTAGTAGCTCGTCTATTGTAAGTTGCAGAAGGAAGTGCAGGATTCTGATTCACGATGGAACAAGGGTATCAGAGCATCGATCTAGTGGAAGGAGATGGAGACGCGTTACGGAGAGTTAAAGAAAGACCAGGAGGCCATGAGTTCCGTGCTGAATGAAATGATGCAGCGAATGGAATTGATGACAACGCAAATGAAGGATATGCAGACACATACCATGTTCCAGCTGTCTGAAATGCAAACTCAGTTGTCGGAGTTGGATAAGCGGAGGGATTCAGGGTCGGTGGTGTTGGAAATGGGTGTAGCAGAGAGACCCTTGTCTAGGGAGGTAGAGGTGACGAGTAGGGGGCCTGTTACGTTTGTCATGCCTAAAATTGAGTTCCCTGACTTCGACGGGACCAACCTAGAGGATTGGTTGTATAAGTGCCAGCGCTATTTCGAGTTAGAAGGGGTACCGGAGGATAAGAAAGTCAAGCTGGCCTCACTCTTCATGTATGGTGGAGCCCTGCAGTGGCACTATACTTACATAAGAAGCAGGAGTGCTGGAACGCCCTTGAATTGGGAAGAGTATGCGGCAGCACTCAATCGCAGATTTGGAGCAGAAGTGTTTCAAGATCCTATGGGCAAAATGAAGAACTTGAAATAAGAGGGAAAATTAGACAAACTCTACTCATACATGACTGAATTTGACGCTTGCTTGAGGAGGGTCCTTGAGAAGATCGACCTACCTATGCAATTTCGGGTGAGCTTATTTATCAACGGACTGAAGGAGGAATACCGGAGTACTCTATGGTTGCTTCGACCTATGGACCTACGTAGCGCTCAAGCAAATGCTAGAATATTAAGCCAGGACGCATCCCTCATTGAAACAGGACATGGTACTCGACCCCTAAGATTCACTAGTAGGGTGGCAGCGAGGGAAGTGGGGGTGAGAGAAGAGCCTGCAGTTTCCACGCCAACAAATATAGGGAATATGAAGAATGCAGGGTTGTCTGGAAGTTCCAACAGAGGTGGAGATAGCAAAGGAGTTGCAGCTGGAGGAGACAATAGAAATGCGCAGCAGAGTAGAAGGCGCCTAACACAGGAAGAGATAGAAGAGAGGAGGTTAAAGGGGCTATGCTTCGGGTGCAATGAACCCTTCACTCGATCTCATAGGTGCACTAACCGACAGTTTTCCTCTTCGATAGTAGAAGAGGAACCGGAAGAAGGGGAGGAGAGCAAGAAGGGAAGGGGCAATCTGGATAGACTGATAGGAGGAGATGAGGAGATTACAGTGACCATGCATGCCATGAGAGGAGAAGAGGGAGGAACAGGGGTGCGAACTATGAAAGTAGAGGGACAGTTTAGAAGGAGGAGCTTAAATGTGTTGATAGATTCAGGGAGTACTCATAATTTCTTGGATTCTGGGGTGGTTAAAGGCATGAACTTAGCTACGGTTCCTATTGCCCCTGTTAGAGTTATGGTTGCGGATGGAAGAAGCATCTATTGCACCACCACGTTGAAAAGGTTTGAATGGGAGGTACAAGGCCATAACTTTGTGGCCGACTTTTATGTGATTGCTTTAGGAGGATGCGAAATGGTCTTAGGGGTGAAGTGGTTGGCTGAATTAGGAGATATCACTTGGAATTTCCAAGAGTCTGTGATGAGATTTATCTGGAAACAAAGGGAAGTGAAGCTGGTGGGCAACGAACGAGTTACAGACAGCAAGGTACTGCAATTGACAACGAAGGAAAGGAAAATTAGGAGGAATGTGGTTCCAGTTTTTATCTGTTGTTGGGTTGAAGTCAGAGTTGGAGAGCCGATCGAATTGCCACCGCATTGCTGCGTTTTAGATGGTAATGGAGAAAATACGGGTTGGGAAGAAGTCCTAAGTTCATTTGAGAACATATTTCAGGAAACAAAAGGCCTACCACCTTTTAGAGGACATGATCATTTGATCCATCTGAAGGAGGGTGTACAGGGGGTTAATGTTCAGCCTTATAGGCATTCAGCCTCCCAAAAAGACGTGATCGAGAGGATGATTCAGGAGCTGTTGAGTGCTGGGGTGATACAACCGAGTAGAAGCTCATTTTCTTCACCAGTCATCTTAGTTAAGAAGAAGGACGGGCCTTGGAGATTGTGTGTCGATTACAAGGAGTTAAATGCTATTACTGTGAAAGATAAGTACCCGATTCTCATCATAGAAGAATTGTTGGATGAGCTGTTTGGAGCTACGATCTTTTCGAAGATAGACTTGAGAGCAGGGTACCACCAGATCAGAATGGCTCCGCAAGACATACACAAGACTGCTTTTAGAACCCACGACGGCCACTACGAGTTCTTGGTAATGCCGTTTGGCCTTACCAATGCGCCCTATACTTCCAAGGACTCATGAACGCCATCTTCAGACCTTATCTATGGAAATTTATCCTCGTTTTCTTCGATGATATACTGGTTTATAACAAGACACAAGGAGAGCATGCACAACATCTGCAGATGGCGCTGTCAATTCTGAGGAAGCACACCCTATTCGCTAAACGGTCTAAATGTGCCTTTGGGAGCTCAAGAGTAGTGTATCTTGGTCACTTCATTGGAGCAGAGGGCGTCTCCACTGATCCAGCCAAAGTACGAGCTGTGCAAGATTGGCCAACTCCTAAGATAGTGAAACAGTTGAGGGGATTCCTTGGCTTGAGTGGATATTATCGGAGGTTCATGAAGGGGTATGGCATAATCAGTAGACCACTAACTGATTTATTGAAAAAATAGGCATTTCAGTGGACATCACAAGCTGAGAATGCGTTTGATCAATTGAAGCAATTGCTAAGTTCAGCACCAGTCTTGGCCCTTCCAGATGTCACACACAAACTTTCATAGTGGAGACAGACGCTTGCGAAGTGGGCATTGGAGCTGTCCTGATGCAGAGAAACCACCCAATTGCCTATATTAGCAAGCATTTAAACCAACGGCATTATGGACTATCTGTATATGAGAAGGAGCTCTACTCAATTGTTTATGCGGTGGGAAAATGGCATCATTACCTGACGGGGAGGCACTTCATCATTCAGACAGACCACAGGAGCTTAAAGTACTTGTTGAAGCAAAGACTTCATACGGAGAGCCAATTCAAGTGGTTAGCCTAGTTGATGGGATATGACTACGAGATAGTCTATAAAAGAGGGAGGAAGAATGCGGCTGCTGATTCTTTGTCTAGAATTCAAGGTCCAAAATTGTTCTCTACAATTACTCAGGAGTACTCTCCTACCCAGTTAGATGAGGTGAAGGAGAGTTGGGAGTCTGATGCCAAATGGACTGGTGTAATAGACAAGCTAAAGAGGGGAGAACAGACGCATTCGAGAATGTGGCTGCTGACTCTTTGTCTAGAATTCAAGGTCCAGAATTGTTCTCTATAATTACTCAGGAGTACTCTCCTACCCTGTTAGATTGGGTGAAGGAGAGCTGGGAGTTTGATGCCAAATGGACTGGTGTAATAGACAAGCTAAAGAGGGGAGAACAGATGCATTCGAGATATCAATGGCAACATGATCTATTGAAAAGAGGTTCTAAGCTTGTGGTGGGAGATAGTAAGGAGCTCAAAACAAAAATCATCCATTTGTTTCACAGCAGTCCGACTGGTGGTCATTTTGGAGTGTTTGCAACCTGCAAAAGAATCACAAGCTTGTTCTTCTGAAAGGGGATTGAGAAGGAAGTTAGACAGTTCATAATAGGTGTAATCCCTCAAATTATGGATTCCTTCATTTAGCCACTTTTAATCACTTAGAATGAGTCTGTTTGTTTTATTTTAAAGCCCAAACCCATATATATGAACCTAGGCCTTATAAAATAGCATTAAAATGACCAAAGCCCATTTTACAATTTATTCTTTTAATAGATCAAATAAAATTACGAAATTATTTTTAATTATCCATAACTTCTTTTATTCCTTTCCCTGCTTGGACATGCCTTATCGTATCCTCATCACACAATCTTAGAAAAAATCATAATCACATCCCCTCAATTCTTCAATCAGACGTCCATTCATCCAAGGGAAGGCAACTGCAGATTTTTTGGGATAGATTGAAGGATCGTAATCTTCGCATTCTGTCAATTCCCTCCTCCCCATACTTCAATTATATAATACGCACAGACGCTCCCATAAAAAAGGAGACACACAGATACACTCCCACTCTCTCCCACTCTCAGAGATTCTCCAGCACTCCAGACGTTTGTTCCCCCTACATCCGGCGACCCCAAGGTAGGTCTAGCCACATCGACGGAGAACCCTACGTCACCAACTCAAACCCAGTTTCCCTAGGAGATTTCGGCATCAACAATGGAGTGAGCCTCCATTACCAACACCAACCGGAAACATCACCTTCATCAGCAAATGATCCTAACCTCCGGCTGCGATGTTCTTTTGACTTCGAATATACACGATAACCCGGTCTCAACTCTCCGCGGTCGCACAAAAGCGTCGCGGAGAGATTCCTTTTGTTCTGATATTTTACTTACATGTACAGGATGTAGGAACATGACTCCTTACCAGGATCTCCACCTTTGGCCATCCTTCCCCAGCGGCAACGTCATCAAAAACCGACGAACGACAACTTCTCTCTCACTGGAAGGGTAACGACCCCTCTATCACTTTTTTTATTTAATATTTTTTTATTATCTTTAATATTCTATTTAATTTTTATCTAAAATCTGAATAATGGACATTTTTTTTATTAAAAAAAAAACGAATTATTTGTTTAACAAGAAAATGTGATTTTTATGATTTCGTTTGGTTATCATAATTTAAAAATTAACAAAAGTTAATGATTTTATTTTTATCAAAAAGGTTATAAATTAAAGTGTTGTTTATTTTCTTTATTTTATTATTAAAATTCATTTAGTTTCATTTTTTTTATTATTTTTACTATAATAATCATAAGATTCATTACCTAATTTTTTTAAAAAAATTTTATTTCACATTCTATATTATTATTTTCTTAAAAAAAAATAGCCACGGATTTTCTTTTTTTCTTTTTTTTTTGTTTTAACAACTTTAGTATCATTTTAAATTGTCAAATTTCATAATCAAAATTAATTTTTTTTATTTTAATCACATCGCACGTTTCTAACAATAATTATTTTTAATATATTTTAATTTATATTAAAATCACATCGCACGTCAATTAAACCATTTTAATTATATAATCAATTAATTTATTTAAAAAAAAAAAAACAAAGACAAAAACAAAAAAGGGGCATAAGGACAACATGTAACTTATGACGAATTAAATTATTACTGTCATTCGAATTTTCTAATCACTTTCTTTGTTTGTTTTGCAAAATAACGAAAACTCCGAGGTAATCGACAAGGTGATCTCAAAGACTGCGTGAAGGGATTCGGTGGTGGAGACACATCACTAAAGAAGCCTCAACTGATGAATTCAATGCCAATACACCCCCCCAAGTCGGGCCTCAGGTACATGAGGGAGGTTCGGGCCTCCCGTTTTTTTTTTATTTCCACATGTAACGGATTGCGGGCCCAAGTGCATAGGCCCGCAATCACCGCCCTTCCCCGCCCCCTTTGATCTCAATAATTGTCTGTGCTTGTCCGCATGCCTTAGGCCCATAGGCTTATTGTCGCATGCTGTTTGTAAAACAAATAAACATAAGTTCGGGCCCAAAAAGCCTGAATCGGGTCCAACGCCCGTAAAACACTGACATGAGTCCGGAGTGATGCCCGGATCGGGTCCAACGCCCGTTAATCAGAAACAAATTTTTTGGAGCAAACGCCACCCTTTCGCATGTTTAAATGTAAGAGTTAGTAACTAGGAATCCCCGAATCTACTCTGGTTTTCCGACTTAAACCAAGCTTTTATAATCAAGTCGGTGGCGACTCCGTATAATTAAACAACAACAACCTTTTTACGAAATCATTTTGGATGGGTGACGGCGACACGAGCCGCTCGTGGAATCTCCTGAAGCTTCCTCCTCGGGCCATGCGCTTCTTTTCGCCCGTCGCCTCTTAAGGAGCATGGAGACGATCGGCGAAGAGTCTGGGCAGACTCGGTCAGGAATCCAAGGAGGGACCACCCAATTCTCTTCCGTAGCGTTCGATGCTCGAGTCGCGACGCCAACCGGTTGAGCCTTGGGGAGCGGGCCCGGATCCTCGTGTCGTTCGAGCCGTCAAGCGCGTGCTAGGCCGGAAGGCGCGCGTACATCCCGGATGGCGACTCCGCTGGGGACTCTGCATGTGGATTCTTTTCGAACGCTCTTACATTTTTAATCCACATGCAGAGAGGAGTTCTTGTTTGTGCATGTACTTGCTTGGCTCGGTGCCTTTTGTTTGGTCTCATGGTTGTGTTCGTTTACTGCTTTCCTAGGCATATCTAGGTATGCCCGAACCCGGGGCTAGGATTTTTAGGGGGGTCACCGAAAGGCTCAGCCTGCTGCTATTTGCAGTATGGTTTTTGGCCGGGGCCCCGCCTCCTTCAGTCCGAGGGAGGTTTAGAAGCCTTCATCCGAGAGTCTAATATTGCTTGCTCACTACAGGTACCAGACGCCGCATATGCATTTGTTTGTTACTAAGTGACTGCTACCGGTGCAGGGACAGGTCTCAGGTATGTTTTGTATGTGATATATATTGTAAGAACTAACCTTGTTCATTTTGCAGCGGTTTGGGTTGGTTGCGGGGGTTTCCTCAATCCTTTTTTTGCATTATCACATTCATTCGTATTCATTCTGCACGAGTGTCTGTTGATCAATGGTCGATGTATCAACATATTTATATTTATTCAATGTCATCATTCTTCAAACATAGAAAAACTCGTGTGCAAATTCACCTCACATTAGGATTGGGATTGGATTGTTGTTACAATTGAATGACGTCCAAGCTTGTAGGTTGATCTCATGGAGTCAATAGCGCTACGCAAGGGGATTCCGTCTACGGATTTGCTTCGACGGTGGCTCGATGTCCTCAGACCGTCAGAAAGAGAGTTCGTACAACAAAAGCTTGGAGGTCTCTTTCACCTCATCTGCATGGAAGTCGACTGGTTCCTACTTCAGCATCTCGTCGCTCGCTGGGATCCCGAGAATTACACCTTCAGATTTGGCACTTTAGAACTGGCGCCGACTTACGAAGAATATGGGGACCTCTCTGCACTACCTCCTCACTCAGGAATCCTCCCCCTACCTTACGATGACAAGCCGAGGAACTACATTGCTCGTCTCCTTCAAATCTCACCAGCAGTGGTACCCAACTTGTTTACCGTGGAAGGACATATCAACGTCAACAAGCTCTTCGAGTTACGCAACACACCGTATGAGCCATACATGGAAGACGATCAAGGATCAGCGAGGGCCTTTATCCTCTTGTTCACAGGGACGATACTCTACCTATACAGTGAGGCATTGCTCAACAAGCGAACAGTCTACCTGACAAAAGCAATCATCGAAGGAAGACCTTTTCTTCCCAACCTGGTCGGCGAAACAAATTACAGCCTTACCCGAATTGCGCGCAGAGCTAGAGAGGGGGTGCAGAATCACAAGTTCACCTTCAGCCCGACACTACTCCAGGCATGGTTCTACATCCACATCGGCATCACCGGAGAATCGTTCAGACGAGAACAATTTCCAGATTTGCTCGACCGCATATCAGGACGTGCTCGCCTTCCGACTCGTACCTTTGCTGGTGTCCGAGCTCTCTTCCGCTCTCTGGAGCCTGAGGACTTCTATCCGATGGCCAAATGCTTCGACGTGGACTGGGCTATCATAAGCTCCCTAGATGGAGATTACATCCCGATCGTTGGGATCACCGGGACGTCCTACTACTGTCCAGCACGGGTCATGCACCAGTTCGGAGGACTTCCGCGGATCAGAGCAGCACCAACTAAACCATTTGATCCAATCGACCTAGATAACCCACCACCGATGGGCGTAATTCGACGAGCAACGACACACTTCGCATGCGTGTGGATGACTCTCACAGAGAAAGAGTTCGACCTTCCCCCAAAACATCAGAAGGACATCGACGCCCAATCAGCCCATTTCCAAAAGAAGCGCATTACTCCTTGGGATCGCATTTGAAGATCGACTCTATCATAACGGACTTGAAATCTCATTTCATCTTATATTCATCAAACTTTTTAATACTCTTTGTAATAAACTTTAGCTTAGACGTCGTGTTGCTAACTTGTTTTCTCTCTCTTGGATTGTGTTCATTGTAATTACAATCCAATCCTTGCATTAGACATAATCATGCATCACCACATATCATGCGTCCAAAATGAACTCACAATTGAGGCTGATTCAACTCTCATTTCGATTTTCTCGCCAAGGTACCAAAATTAATCTCCCGAGGACACGTCCGTTCGAGCTGCGAAGCCGGACGATACGCATGGCCAGCTCAGGAGTTTCCTCAACCGATATGACGACGTCCAACATAGGATCAACCGCAGCGATTGCTACTCCAACTCCCGCCGTCGTTGTGCCTTCATCAACGGCAGTACCCGTGGTTTCCTTGGAAACTTTTCCACCGCTGTCTTCCCAAGCCACGGTCTTCACCATCGGGCGATCATCAGGAGGAAATGCGTCTTCGACATATATCCCACCGATGACTTTCTCCGCACCAGCTATACCAAGATCAACGGTGCCAATCGCTGCGTCATCTCCTCCTGCACCACCAGCACCGGCCCAAAGTGCCGACGACAATTCCTTGGGAAACAAAGTCGAGTCGCTCACCGCAGAGTTGTCATCTTTGAAGACGATGATGACTGAGCTACTCCAACGACAGACTGCAGCCATACCTGCTCCTGTTGTCACCCAAAACCCCCATCTTCCCCCTGTTATGCCTGGATCTACCACGTCTTCAATGCCACCTTACTACCCACATTTTCAGCCAAGTCTAATCGCTTCATCAAGCCTTCCAACCCCCTATAACCATGCCATCTCCGGATCCGCTATCTCCGCAAGTATAGCACCCTTCTATAACCCATACATGCGTGGGCCGCCTTTTCCTTCAACCACAACACCACCATACCTTCCACCATACTACCCTCAACCATCCGTACCAGGGCCAACTCCCTATCAATCAGCACCACTTGGGCCATCGCCCTATTTTCCTGTCACCTCTACAACTGCCGGCTTCGGGATCCCCACACTAATCACAACGTCCTCGGCAGCACATGCAGACCCGACCGTGCCAAACTTAAGAAACCGTAACACGGCTATCGTGAATGAACTATTTGGCGAACAGCAGCAAGCCGACGCTTTCGAGACAAGACTCGAGGCTAAGATTGCCTCAATGCAAGAAGAGGAGGCGCGTCGTATGGCGAGGATGGAAGAGCGCCTCAACGCCATTCAGGGACAACGAGGTCACAACTGGGAGTATGCCAACTACCATGTCCCACAAATTCAAGTCCCGCCGAAGTTTAAAACGCCTGAATTTGAGAAGTTCCGTGGAAATGGCTGCCCGGAATTACATCTAAAGCACTTCTGCCACAAGATGGCTGTGTACCCGGTGGATGATAAGTTTCGCATCGCCATGTTTCAGGAGAGCTTAGCGGAGTCGGCGCTGCACTGGTATTACACCAAGGATGTGAACCAGTACGCAACATTCAGGGAGTTGGCTCTTGACTTTCTCAATTACTACAGTTTCAATGTCGAAATGGCACCCACGATATCAGACTTGCGGAAATTGAAAAGGTACCGCTCTGAGGATATCAAACAATTTGCTTATCGGTTCAGGGAGATGGCCTCACAAATTAAGCCAGCTTTGAAAGAAAAGGAGTTGATAGACGAGTTTTTCCAACTCCTCCCGCGCGAGTACTTACCTTACATGATTGGCCAAACCATCACAACCTTTGCCCAAGCGGTCATTAATGCAGATAAACTCGATGTGGTGAACCGAGAAGGACTGATTCCCTCCCCTTCAATAAAGCCGGTCGTCAAACCAAAGCCCAAGGAGCTCGTCGCGGCTGCAGAGCACAATAAGGCAATGGCATCGCCGACTTCATATGCACCGAGGACCTACGCTGCCGCTACCATTAGACCGCCTGTGCCTATGGTGGCCAATCCTAGACCGCCCGCTCCTGTGATGATGCGCCAGCAGCCAAAGCCTACACAACAAGAACGTCCCCGACGTAGATTGGAGGATCTGGTTCCGACTCCCGATCCATTAGATGTCATGTTTACCCGGCTGAGAGACATGGGCTTCATCTCACCAGTGGACCCCAAACCGACCAACCCTTCTTCTTTTGGATACAACCCCAAGGCGAGTTGTCAATATCACTCTGGAGCACTGGGGCACGACACCAAGGATTGCATCGCACTCAAATTCAAGATTCAGAACTTGCTGGATGACGGCGTTATTACGTTCGCGACACCGGCTACGACTCCAAATGTCATGAGCAACCCATTGCCCGCGCACGTCAATTATGTCGGGACAAATCCCTTCGCGCCGCTGGTTGATCATGAAGAGGAGGTGCATTTACATGAAGTGGAGCAGGAGAACACTGAACGCGGCAACGTTACGGAGCTCAATAGGGGACGAAGCTGGAGACGCCGACCCCGCATGCGCACTCACTACATACCACCCAATGTGGCTATACCCCTGAACCTTATGTCGACATATATTAGACAAGCCAAGAAGCAAAAGGAGTCTGATATTAAGAAGGTGGATGATACGGAGGTCAAGACGCGTGAGTTCGAAGGAAAAGAATATATCAACATGATCGAGACCAATCGCGGTCGAGGACGAGGACGAGGACGAAGCCGTGGTCGTGGACGTGGACGTGAATCCTACGGAGGAGATACACACCCTCTACAGATGCATGCCGCTATACCGGACATTTTCCCCAAAGTACTCCCTCGAGCACCATATGTCTACATCCCATTGGGTCCAGCACAATCGGAGATGCCGTCTCAAGTACCTGCACCGATACAGATGGAACCAAGGGGTCCAGTTGTCATTGGTCCAAGTGGCATGACACCCAGCCCAGAAGTCGAGCTCATCACCCGTTCGGGAAGAGTGGTGCCGGCTCCAGAGCCTCAACAGCAGCCTGAGTCTTCAAAGCCCAAGGGGCCGTCGAATGAGCAAATTCGCAAGGTGATCTACTCGGTGAAAGAAAGCGACTACAACATTGTGGAGCAGCTGAGGAAGCAACCCGCCCATATTTCTCTTTTCGACTTGATCCATTCTTCTGACAAACACAGGGAGATGTTGGAGAAATTTCTGGCTGAAGTACACGTACCGGAAGATATTGAGGTCAACGCGCTAGACTCGTACATGAACGGCATGCTGGCAAACAATGCCATCACCTTCTCGGAAGATGACCTCCCGGAAAGAGGACATGACCACAACAGCGCTTTGTTCATCGCGCTCAAATGTCGCGATACTATTGTTTCCAAGGTGCTCATCGACGGAGGGTCTGGAGTCAACATCATCCTACTCGATGTGGCTCATAAGCTCGGTATCAACATCGAGAAACTCCCACCTTCCAGCTTGACCATTCGAGCTTTTGACGGCGCAAAACGTCAGGCCCACGGCGAGGTGACTCTAGAGATCAAAGTGGGGCCCACTCTCTTCTCCTCCGCATTCCAAATCCTTGAGACCGCCGGATCCTTCAACATGCTGCTAGGACGTCCGTGGATCCATCAAGCCGGGGCAATCCCTTCGACTTTGCACCAGATGGTCCGTTTTCCTTCAGATGGCAAGCTCATCACAGTCAAAGGGGAATGTACCATGGAGTTGTGCCATGAAATTGACATGCCTTACGTCGGAGAACCAGCTGGCGAACCATCGACGGCTCAAGCGTTCGAGATGGTGAACATGGTCAGGAGGGACTTCAGGTCAGATCCCCTAATGGGTCGGGGCAACCGCAGCGCTGCTCGACAGTTCATCAGATTCGGGTACCGGCCTGGTCAAGGACTCGGAGCTCAAGGGCAAGGCATCCGACATCCGATCGACATACCTACCCAGTTGGGGACACGTGCTCTCGGATCCAATGGTAATGAACCACGGAGGCCTAAGATAACAATCCAGGACATGCGCACTGGCGGCAAGTCAACCATCCCTTTTGTTCGTTCGTCAGCAACGACAATGGAAGGTGAGATCCTCTCCGAGCAGGTGGAGGGTATGAGGATTGAGGCACAAGAGCCCGAAGAAGAAATCAACATGATGGAAGCGTCGAACCCGACTGAGTCAAACATGCCGCTCGAAGGGTGAACCTTTCCAACTTTACTTTTTGCACTTAGAATAATCGAGTCTAGAATAATTTACCTTGCTACATTCTGGTCGCGGACTAGCAAGGTTGTCCGTATGTAACGCGACTCTAGTTAGTGTCTGTGGGATCGGGACGCTGATGTTAATGGGCGAATCTGAGGAAACAACGAGGGCCCCGCTGAGGCCTGATCCCACAATGTTTTATTTTTATTTTATTTGTCGCGTCGTATGATACTTCAAATTTCGTGCAATTAAGCTACTCTAGTTAGTGCAAGATTGTCCGTATGTAACATGACTATAGTTAGTGTCTGTGGGATCGGGACGCTGATGTTAAAGGGCGAATCTGAGGAAACAATGAGGGCCCCGCTGAGGACTGATCCCGCAATGTTTTAATGTTTTATTCTATTTTTGGAACGCTTGACTTAAGATAGTTGTCACATAGTATAACAATTCAAATTTCATGCAATTCAGCTACAAGCACGATCTTGACTTGTTTCTTACATGTAGGAACGGCACTTCGGACGTACCTGAAAATACCCCAGAACATGACGAAGTGATCATAGATAACCCAAGATCCCTCGATGGCTACCATGGTCTCGAGCTAGGTCTCCAACGACATGAAGAACCAAAGGAGATAACATTACAAGAACCCAAAACAATCAACATCGGAACGGATGATGAGCCCAAAGAGCTACACATCGGTGCTGATCTCCCAACAGATGAGGCCAAGAGCATCGTCAACCTACTCAGGGAGTTTTCAGATATCTTCGCTTGGACGTATGCGGATATGCCAGGTCTAGACCCGGAGATAGTGGAGCACAAAATCCCCACTGATCCACTAATCCGTCCCACTAAGCAGAAACAACGACGGTACAAGCCCGAGCTAGCTCTTGCAATCAAGGAAGAAGTGGACAAACTCCTCAAGGTCAACTTCATCGAGGTAGCCAATTACCCACAATGGGTCGCCAACATCGTCCCCGTCATCAAGAAAAACGGGAAGGTCCGAGTCTGCGTCGATTACCGTGACCTTAACAAAGCGAGTCCCAAAGACGACTTCCCTCTGCCGCACATCGACTTGCTTGTAGACAATACTGCTGGTTTTAACAGGTTTTCTTTCATGGATGGATTTTCCGGGTACAACCAAATACGTATGGCTGAAGAAGACAAGGAGAAAACGACTTTCACAACACCCTGGGGCACATTTTGCTACCGGGTCATGCCTTTCGGACTCAAGAACGCTGGGGCAACTTATCAACGCGCAATGGTGGTCCTCTTCCATGACATGATGCACCGAGAAATCGAAGTCTACGTCGACGATATGATCGCAAAATCCAGAGCGGAAGAATACCACACTGTTGTTCTCCGCAAGCTATTCGAACGACTTCGCAAGTACAAGCTTCGTCTCAATCCGGCCAAGTGCGTCTTCGGGGCGACATCAGGCAAACTTCTAGGGTTCGTTGTCAGCAGCAAAGGTATCGAAATCGACCCCGACAAAATCAAGGCAATTCATGATCTCTCAGCACCAAAGTCAGTTAAGGAGATTCGGGGCTTCATGGGTCGCGTCAACTACATTGGAAGGTTCATCTCTAAATTGGCAGATACATGTAAACCCCTCTTCAAGAAACTAAGGAAAGATGTAAAATTTGAGTGGGACGACGACTGTAAAACCGCGTTCGAGCAGATAAAGGCTTATCTAACAGAACCGCCCGTCCTCATCCCGCCAAAGCCGGGGCACCCTCTCACGCTCTACCTCACAGTTCGAGAAGAGTCATTCGGAGCCATGCTTGCCCAACAGCTGTCAGGCGCCAAGGAACATGCAATTTACTACTTGAGCAAGAAATTCACTAATTGCGAGTCCCGGTACACTATGTCAGAACGTACCTGTTGCGCACTTGTTTGGGTGCTACACCGACTTCGACAGTACACTCTCCACTATGAGATCTTACTAGTATCCGAAAATGATCCCCTCAAGTATCTCTTTGACAAACCAACACTGATAGGAAAAATCTCCAAGTGGCAGTTGCAGCTAGCTGAATTCGACATCAGATTCCACTCAACTAAGTCAATCAAAGGTAGAACAATCGCTGATCACATTGCGGAATATCCAGGGACAGATAATTCTCCTTTGGAAATCAAATTACCAGACGAAAACATTTTCCTCAGTGAGTCGCAGCAAAGGTGGACAATGTATTTCGACGGTGCAGTCAACTCTTCTGGTTCAGGTATTGGAGCGGTAGTGATATCCCCAGACGGACAATATTATCCAACAGCTGCAAAAGTCACTTTCCCTTGCACAAACAACATCGCTGAATACGAAGCGTGCATCCTCGGCCTATTACGTGCACTCGACATGAGGGTCCGATTTCTTGACGTTTATGGAGATTCGTCACTCATTATCTCCTAAATAAACGAGGCATGGCGCACACGGGATCCAAAACTTATCCCATATCAGGAATACCTACAAACACTAGCCCGCCAATTGAATTCAATTACCTCCCACGGGCAGATAATCGTTTCACTGACGCTCTTGCTGTTCTTGCATCAATGATTCCATTAGCAGGAGAAATGGACATCGAGCCTCTTCGCATCGACATCGCCGAGGATCCGAGCTGCATGCTCGTCGAGCTTTGCCAACCTGGGAACTCACCACCATGGTTCACAGACATCAAATCTTACCTAGAGACGAACGCATTTCCCCAAGGCAGCACAGGAAAGGAACGCAAATTCATCCGAAGGATTGCATGGAGCTACTTCCTCAATGGCGACGTGCTCTACAAGAAGTCCTTCACAACAACCCTCATGCGGTGCGTTACCGAACAGGAAGCCCAGGCCATCATCTTTGAAGTCCATGAAGGCGTTTGTGGACCACACATGAACGGTTATGCTCTCGCTCAGAAGATCATGCGTCAGGGATACTATTGGCTCACAATCGAGGCCGACTGCATCAAATACGTCAAAACCTGCCACAAATGTCAGATCTACAGCAACAAGGTGCACGTCCCTCCAACAAGGCTCTACCCACTGTTTGAACCGTGGCCATTCTCAATGTGGGGCATGGACGTCATCGGGCCGATTAATCCCAAGGCATCAAACGGACATCGATTCATACTGGTCGCCATCGACTACTTTACTAAATGGATCGAAGCGCAATCTTTCAAGGAAGTCACCGCGAATAACATTATACGTTTCATGCGGGCAAACATCATCGCCAGATACGGAGTACCAGAGCTGCTCGTCACCGACAACGGCACAAACTTCAACGGCAACCAAATGAACACTCTATGTACTGAATTTCGAATCAAACACTTGAATTCTTCACCATACCGTCCACAAATGAACGGTGCAGTCGAAGCTGCCAACAAAAACATGAAAAGGATTCTTCAGAAGACGGCAATCACATATCGAGATTGGCACGAGAAGCTCCCTTTCGCATTACTCGCTTACCGGACGACGATGCGCACTTCGACTGGGGCAACTCCCTTTGAACTCGTCTATGGCACTCAAGCAGTCATTCCAGCAGAGGTCAAGCTGCCTAGTCTCCGGATCTCGTCCCAAAGCAACATGACCGAAGAAGAGAAGGTTAATCACCACCTCGCCCATCTTGACTTCATCGATGAGAAACGACTTGCTGCAATCGACCACATGCAATGTTATCAACAACGCATGTCCAAGGTATTCAACAAAAAGGTCAAAGAGATCAAGTACAAGCCAGGAGACCTCGTCCTCAAACGGATCCTTCCAAACGTCAAAGATCCTAGGGGAAAATTTGCTCCAAACTACGAGGGACCATTCGTCGTCAAACACGCTTTCTCAGGAGGAGCGACCATCCTAACAAAGATGGATGGAGGAGAACTGTCACAACCAATCAATGCGGACGCTCTCCGACGTTACTACACTTAAATGGTACAAGAGCTCCTCACACGAATGGTACAAAAAATCCTGTGACGAAGGCAAAGGTGGCAGGGTGGTAAAGCTTCAAGCCAAAGGCTTGCGGCAGTTTCGTCAATCCTTTGATTCCTGCGGACAAAGATGCAATGACGAAACCATACAAAAGGGGAATACCAAAACTCTACTTCACATGAACAAACTTCATTCTTACTCTAATAGAAATAAGTTACATGAACTTACTTGTTTCTCGCCATCTATTTGATAGGTACATGAGCTTCCTTACAAAATAGACATCGGGCAGGAGTAATCTCCATTAATCCTTCGATTCCATCGGACGAAGATGCAATGACGAAACAAAAAAGGGAAGTATCAAAGCTCTACTTCATCTTTCATATAAACTGAGTTACATGAGCAAACTTCATTCTTATTTTAAGATAAACAAGTTACATGAGCTTACTTGTTATCTGTCCTTTGCCTTGTGGAGGTACATGAGCATCCTACATTACAGACAAAGGCGCGGGCGGTCGGGTGGAAAATTTCGAACCAAAGTTTCGGGGTTGCCTTTGTTGTCACCAAAGATGTTCATATCGAAAGGGAGTATCGTCTACACTATTCTCTAATAAAATTTCTTGTCATTCCTAGACGGAATCATACCTCCATTTCCCCAGCTAGGGCCAGTTACATACACCACATTCCTTACAAACACATTCTTCCAAGACCACCATCGAGATGGGCATATTCATCTCATTTTCCGAGCGAATACTTTACTTTATCTCCCCAAGCGATAGGTGAAGTACATGAGCTAACCTTGTCCCCGTCCGTTGTCAACTGTGTAGGCACATGGACATCCGCACAGTACGGTACACGGCTGGAACATGAGTATGCGAACACCTTCCTCACGAAGCTTACGCAGGAACACCACCTCAGTATGATATCTACGAAGAGGTTTGCGTATCTGGACCTATTTATTCCTTTTGCTTTTGGATGCCCATTTGCATACAATTTAGAAAGATTTTGGATAATATGATAGCTTCTGAGCGGAAGTGGAGAAGGCAAACCCATTCCTAAACACCTACCCCAGAGTGATGAGCGCGAACACTATTGAGGGTTTACATGTAAATGTCCGGGCGGACAACGAATCCTTTGACAAAAGATGCTCAAACTGGGATGAGATCGAGCATTTCTTCTCTACCCTAAACACAAAAATTGACCATTGCTAACCCTTTTCGAGCCAAATTTGAAGTTTTTTGTATACACAACGCCCTCCGAATCTAAGGACCGCCTCACATTGAGGTAAATGGAGATCCTGTAGTAAGAAACCGGAAGCAATGGACCACAGAGGCGACACTTCCTAAAGGTCCAAGTGAAGAAGCACCATCAACAAACATGAACAGTTGAGATGTTTCCAAAGATAGTCGTCTTCATCAACACAACGAAAATCCCTAAAGAGTCCAAAGCATCTCCAACAAAAGAAAAGAGGGCAAGACCACCAAAAAAAGAGAAGAAAAAATAGAGGCAAAATTATCACAATGATCAAAAGCAAAACACAACAAGCAAAAGAGCAAATTAAAGCACTAAGGCCGACATGAACGGTCACAAAAGCAAAGGTGCTATCTCCCGGACAAAACGAGGAGAAGATTTCCCCAAAACATATAGATCGGTCATGTCTCCAACGGAACATCTCAACGGACTTCCTGTCAGATAAATGGAGAATTCGCTTGGACGGTGGAACCTCTATGGTACAACAGCTTCCAATGAGATCCTTAGACTCATTTGTTCAAAATGACAAATGCAGCCTCTACCTAAAAAGGCCTTATGCCAAAGCTTCATTACAACCTACAGAGACTCTTTCGACTAGTACATGAGCATCCAAATCAAAGTAATTCTGAAGTCTAACCGAGATATATTTCAGAAAAACAAAAAATGAGCCGTGAGAAAGTCAGAAGCCCTTCTTCAACCTCGTTCATAAGCATCCAAATAAACTTTGTTATCACGTGCATATGTTTCATAATCAAACATGTTTGCTCTTCGTATTTCACGATGCCTTATTCATTACTAATCATTTTCTTGATGAGATCCCAAGGTACAAGTCGATCAAGAATACTACAACTCCACAATTTGAGGTATTAATGAAGTCTTTGAGAGAAAATCTTCTCAAAGATTACCTCCCAAAGAGGGGCAACTGTAATCCCTCAAATTATGGATTCCTTCATTTAGCCACTTTTAATCACTTAGAATGAGTCTGTTTGTTTTATTTTAAAGCCCAAACCCATATATATGAACCTAGGCCTTATAAAATAGCATTAAAATGACCAAAGCCCATTTTAAAATTTATTCTTTTAATAGATCAAATAAAATTACGAAATTATTTTTAATTATCCATGATTTCTTTTATTCCTTTCCCTGCTTGGACATGCCTTATCGTATCCTCATCACACAATCTTAGAAAAAAAAATCATAATCACATCCCTTCAATTCTTTAATCAGATATCCATTCGTCCAAGGCAACTGCAGATTTTTTGGGATAGATTGAGGGATCGTAATCTATGTCAATTCCCTTTTCCCCATACTTCAATTATATAATACGCACAGACGCTCCCATAAAAAAGGAGACACACAGATACACTCCCACTCTCTCCCACTCTCAGAGATTCTCCAGCACTCCAGACGTTTGTTCCCCCTACATCCGGTGACCCCAAGATAGGTCTAGCCACATCGACGGAGAACCCTACGTCACCAACTCAAACCCAGTTTCCCTAGGAGATTTCAGCATCAACAATGGAGTGAGCCTCCATTACCGACGTCAACCGGAAACAACACCTTCATTAGCAGATGATCCTAACCTCCAGCTGCGATGTCCTTTTGACTTTAAATATATACGATAACCCGGTCTCAACTCTAGGCGGTCGCACATAAGCGTCGCGGGGAGATTTCTTTTATTCCGATATTTTACTTACATGTACAGGACGTAGGAACATGACTCCTTATCAGGATCTCCATCTTTGGCCATCCTTCCCCAGCGGCAACGTCATCAAAAACCGACGAACGACAACTTCTCTCTCACTGGAAGGGTAACGACCCCTCTATCACTTTTTTTATTTAATATTTTTTTATTATCTTTAATATTCTATTTAATTTTTATCTAAAATCTGAATAATGGACATTTTTTTTATTAAAAAAAAAACGAATTATTTGTTTAACAAGAAAATGTGATTTTTATGATTTCGTTTGGTTATCATAATTTAAAAATTAACAAAAGTTAATGATTTTATTTTTATCAAAAAGGTTATAAATTAAAGTGTTGTTTATTTTCTTTATTTTATTATTAAAATTCATTTTTTTTATTATTTTTACTATAATAATCATAAGATTCATTACCTAATTTTTTTTAAAAAATTTTATTTCACATTCTATATTATTATTTTCTTAAAAAAAAATAGCCACGGATTTTCTTTTTTTCTTTTTTTTTTGTTTTAACAACTTTAGTATCATTTTAAATTGTCAAATTTCATAATCAAAATTAATTTTTTTTATTTTAATCACATCGCACGTTTCTAACAATAATTATTTTTAATATATTTTTTTTAATTGTCAATTAAACCATTTTAATTATATAATCAATTAATTTATTTAAAAAAAAAACAAAGACAAAAACAAGAAAGGGGCATAAGGACAACATGTAACTTATGACGAATTAAATTATTACTATCATTCGAATTTTCTAATCACTTTCTTTGTTTGTTTTGCAAAATAACGAAAACTCCGAGGTAATCGACAAGGTGATCTCAAAGACTGCGTGAAGGGATTCGGTGGTGGAGACACATCACTAAAGAAGCCTCAACTGATGAATTCAATGCCAATAAACCCCCCCAATCGGGCCTCAGGTACATGAGGGAGGTTCGGGCCTCCCGTTTTTTTTTTATTTCCACATGTAACGGATTGCGGGCCCAAGTGCATAGGCCCGCAATCACCGCCCTTCCCCGCACCCTTTGATCTCAATAATTGTCCGTGCTTGTCCGCATGCCTTAGGCCCATAGGCTTATTGTCGCATGCTGTTTGTAAAACAAATAAACATAAGTTCGGGCCCAAAAAGCCTGAATCGGGTCCAACGCCCGTAAAACACTGACATGAGTCCGGAGTGATGCCCGGATCGGGTCCAACGCCCGTTAATCAGAAACAAATTTTTTGGAGCAAACGCCACCTTTTCGCATGTTTAGATGTAAGAGTTAGTAATTAGGAATCCCCGAATCTACTCTGGTTTTCCGACTTAAACCAAGCTTTTAAATTAAGTCGGTGGCGACTCCGTATAATTAAACAACAACAACCTTTTTACGAAGTCATTTTGGATGGGTGACGGCGACACGAGCCGCTCGTGGAATCTCCTGAAGCTTCCTCCTCGGGCCATGCACTTCTTTTCGCCCGTCGCCTCTTAAGGAGCATGGAGACGATCGGCGAAGAGTCTGGGCAGACTCGGTCAGGAATCCAAGGAGGGACCACCCAATTCTCTTCCGCAGCGTTCGATGCTCGAGTCGCGACGCCGACCGGTTGAGCCTTGGGGAGCGGGCCCGGATCCTCGTGTCGTTCGAGCCGCCGCGCGCGTGCTAGGCCGGAAGGCGCGCGTACAATAGGGTGTGAAACCTGTCTGAAGTGCAAGTATGATAATACAGCTTCGCCGGGGCTACTACAACCACTACCAATACCCAATGAGGTTTGGAGGGACATCTCAATGGATTTCATTGAGGGCATGTCGTTGTCACAGGGAAAGGACAATATCGTGGTGGTGGTTGACAGGCTGAGTAAGTACGGACATTTCATAGCTCTGCACCATCCCTATTCAGCTAAAGGAGTGGCTCAGCTCTTCTTGGACAACATATTTAAGCTGCATGGTCTACCAGCCACCATTGTAAGTGATTGAGACACTATCTTTATGAGTAAGTTCTGGAGGGAATTTATGACATTGCAGGGGGTAGAGTTGCACATGTCTATGGCTTACCATCCACAGAGTGATGGATAAACGGAAGTTCTGAATCGTTGCCTGGAAACGTATCTAAGATGTATGGTGGGAGATTGTCCAAAAGAGTGGGGGAAGTGGCTATCACTAGCTGAATGGTGGTACAACAGTACCTACCATTTCACCATTAAGATGAGCCCATTTGAGGCTTTATATGGTACCCCCGCCTATACACATCCCTTACCTTCCACATGATCATGTCTTGCTAGTAGTGGACCGTGAACTGAGGGACAGGGAGGGGATGATCAGGCTGTTGAGGTTCCAACTGGATAGAGCACAACATCGAATGAAACAGCAAGCGGATAAGCATCGAACGGACAGGGAGTTTGCCATTGGAGATTGGGTGTTCGTGAAACTTAGACCCTACAGACAGCAGTCAGTAGTGCGGAGGAGCTACCACAAGCTATCTCCACTGTTTTATGGGCCCTACAAGGTGGTAGATCGTATTGGCAAGATGGCTTATAGATTGGAGTTACCAGCTGGGTCCGAGATACACCCTACCTTTCATGTTTATAAGTTAAGACGCAGTGTTTCTGATATGGATCGGGTCTCCTCTGCATTACCCGAGTTTTCCGAGACTCATGACAAGAAACCAGTCGCCATTTTAGCCAGGAGAATGGTCAAGAGGGGTAACCGTGCTGTAACTAAAGTGTTGGTGCAATAGGCAGCGGAACTGGAGGAGGACGCAATGTGGGAATTCCTTTTTGAGCTGAATAACAAATATCCCGGTTGTACACTTGAGGACAAGTGTACTCTGAGAGGGGGCGCTTGATACGAAGAGAAAAGTCTGCAAGTTCGAGCGGAGTGGCGGAGGAATGAGGGAAGAGCTGCAGGGAGATGAGAGGCCAATTGCAAGAATTGTGGAGGACTCTGTTGCAGACAAGTAAGTTGACAGTAAAAGAAAGATAGAAGGCGGGGAGGAGGAGGCCGTTAGTAGCCGTTAATGAGTCTGTTATATTTTAAGTATTGGGTTGGGTCGGGTCGTTAAAGTAATAGGTCGGGTAGACAAATGGGTTTGTGTGTGGGTCAACCCAGCCCAAGACGATCGTTTAATAGGTGGGCAAGACGTGAACGGATGAGTTAGTTAGCTTTCCGGTGGCTATAGGGGAGGATGGAACGTGGGCGCAAGGTGATGATCGGCTGATGTTTTTGTTTGCTTGTGCTGTCGGAGGTCGCTGAGGGTGTTGTGTGTGGATTCTGGTGGTGTTTGGTGCAGTTGCTGAATGAAATAATAAATTTCGTTATTTCTGGTAGCTGGTCTACTGTAAGTTGCAGAAGGAATTGCAGGATTCTGATTCACCACGGAACAAGATTCGACCCGGGTTGGGCCTACATGCTCATGTAACGGCCCCAACAAGGGGTAAGAAGTCAAGACAACCAACCACAAACGGGCCATTAAACATTGGGTTTATGGAGTCTGTCTTCTGCTTTGCCCAACTTGATCGGAAAACAATTAAAGAAATTTGATCGCCGTCTCGTCCCAGTTCGAAGGAAAAGTGTTTCGGTGTCCTTCTTTCTAGCATTTGGTTTGGGGTGCTCTTGCTGTTGACGGTTGGGTGATGTTTCCTTTATCCCCCTCTCAGTTTTGATGAGAATTTAGAGCTCCCAGAGTGGTTTTTCCTGGCGTTGGTTTGTTGATTGTGATTAGTTCTTTTTATGCAAATGGGCGTGTTTTGGCGTCTGGGTTTTGATTTACGTCGTTTTGGGTACTTGAAATGATGGGAAATATTGTAATTTTATCTGGAGGTGAGATTGGAAGATACTGGATGCTGAGTCGACTTTTGGTTGACTGTAGGATTCTCCCTTTCATTTAGGTGTGCGTGATGTGATGATGCCGATCGGTTCAGTATGATTGCGAGTAATCAAATGATTGATGACTGATCCATTCATCTGGTTGTTTAGATAATCAAATTGCTGCAATGCGGTATGACATTCGAGGGGAATGAGTGTGGAGGATGATTGTTCTCTTTGGCCTTTCCTTGTTGATGTTCATTTGGACATTGAATGCATATTTAGTATGTTGGTTTTGATTGTTACTTTAGTTTTAGTTTCGAGATTGATTGGTAGTTGTTAATTTCATTAAGGCCGTCAGTTGAATTCACTAAGGTAATTGTTGCTTGGCAACGGCACCCATTGGATGTTGGCTTGAATCAAGAGATGTCAATTCTTGCTCATATGAAGTTTTTTTAAGTGATGAAGCCTAAGCTCGTATTGCCGTGGCGGTCACATTATATTTGATCTTGAAAACAATCAGGTGGCTTAGAATGAAGTTGCTACATGATTAGTCCTAGTTTTTCTCTCAATGACGTCGACATGAGTTTTCGGTCAATCCATCCTTTTTCCAGATTCTTTCTATGCAATGCAGAAAGGCAGCTTAGAAATGCTTTCCACTGATGTGCGGAGTTGAAATTGCATGACAGTCTTGAATTGAGGCCCAAAAAAGAGGATTCTATGTGGCATGGCTTTAAATATCCATGTCCCTATTGGAAGATACTCTATCCAGAGGATATGAGGACAGCGACAATGATAAAGCATGAGCTTTGGCCACTGGATGGGATTGATACGAAGAAGGAGAAGTTCCCTTGCTGTCTTGTCTGGACGCCGTTGCCTGTGATCTCTTGGCTAGCTCCGTTCATAGGGCATGTTGGGATCCGTCGGGAGGATGGAGTCATATTGGATTTCTCGGGCTCCAATTTGGTCAATGTTGATAATTTCTCGTTTGGATCCGTCGCACGGTACTTCCAGCTCGGCAGACAAGAGGTAACACAAGGATGCTCAAAGCATAGCTTCTCGCAAAAATCTTTTCGCTTAACTACAAAGCTTGGACCCTGTCAGTGTTGTTTCCCGCCAAACCTGTCTGGACATACGTGCAAGCCTGGGTATAAGCATTCGGAATTCGGCACAGCGCTTACATGGGACAAAGCCCTGCAGTCGACTGGGAGGACCTTTGAGCATAAGACCTACAACCTGTTCACATGCAACTGCCATTCCTTCGTGGCGAACTGCTTGAACCGTCTTTGTTTCCACGTGGCGATGGATTGGAACATGATTAATGTTGCAGAACTGGTTCTGTTAAAAGGGCAATGGGGCAATAAAATGTCTGTCGTTAGATCCTTCCTGCCTTTCATGTATGTGCTTTCCTTGGGCATAACGCTTGCCGGATGGTCATTCATAATCGGACTGCTCTCGTTCTCGATGCTCATTGTCGGGTGGTTCTTGTTGGGTACTTACTGTTTCATATCCTTGATAGAATGTTAGAAGTAATGATGTTCATGGATCGGGGAAGGAGCTTGTGCAATTGAACTATAGAGGTCCACCAACATGAGTTGGTCTAAGTGGTAATGAGCTTAAATTCGCTTAAGGAAGTCTCGTGTTTGAAACCTACTGTATGCAATCACCATGATGGAAAATTCACCCACTATAGTCAGGTGTCCTACCCGGGTCGAGTCCAAATTAGTCGGAACGAAGTTCCGAAAATCAGGCGGGCAAAAGAAAAACTATAGAGGTCCAGATAAGCTCTTTATGCAACCACAACACACACGTTGTATCAGAAACTTTGTGACTAGAGAAAATTGTTTCATGTCAATGTGTGTGTCCCAAACTCTTAACTTATGCCAAGGAAATTGCAATCTCTTACGAGAGAACCTGCAGAAGATTAGCAGATGTTAAGCGCCATACTTGGGAGCTTTCCACAGCTTAAATGCAATCTCATGCAGCATTCTGTCAGCTGGTATGACGAGATTTCCACCAAGCTGCACGCAAGCAGAAAAGAAACAGGTTATCAGGCTAAGGCACCACTTATGCAGCAAATCAATGCTGTAAACCAATTTAATTAAGCAGCTACCCCGCAACAGTAAAGCATTCAAAAGACAGTTCTATGGTGTTACTCGTCATCCTACACTGTAGTATCAGGATTCATCTAGCTTCTGTTGAATGTCCACTTTTGCCAACAACCAATCCTCAGAATAATGTCAAGCGGAGAATCACTGGAGTTACATTTGTTTTTCATATACCTCCTTGAAATCTTCAAATGAGAAAATCTCAGCCATATCCCTGCGGGTGACAGCTTCTTGCCACTGAGCAACTAGCATGGGGAAGTGATGCCTGTTGGAGATGCACCAAAGTCAAGGCAAGATATATTGTAACGCTGAAGTCAAACAAAATGATAAGATCATAAGTACCTGACGTCTTCTCGCGGGATCTCCCCTCGCATAGTATAGCTCTGACGTGGATGGTACAATCTCGAAAGATCAGAATTCCAACCATCCTTGGACGATAAAACTGAGTATTGCGAACTGTCCCTAGCCGATATATCTCCATAGCTCATCACCAGGGAAAGATGGAGCCTGGAACTGATTTCTGATCCAGGTTGAGCCAAATGCATTATGTGCCCAACCAAGCTGTTCACGTATTCAGGTCCACTAGCTCTGACTTCCTCTTCAGTGCCTCCAGCACACTCACCCGCACCAATATGTATGAAAATCAAATCAAAGGGGCTAGTCGCTGATACTTTCCCACCTTGAATTCCAAGTAAATTCAACAAGTTACTGCAGACAGCATCTAAGGTTGGTTCTTGATCCAGGTCGTGACATGCTTCTTTCATTTGGTCATGCGGCAAGACCGTAAAACCAAGCTTTTCTACAAAGGAACTCAACTTTGAATTGCTGGTCACCGTGGCAGCTTTCAACCCCATAAACCTGAAAAAGAGAATACAAAATGAGATCAAATATCAAAGGGACTAGCAAAAGACTTACAGGAGGGTAGCCTGAGAAGGTCATAAGTTAACCTTTCAGATATTGTCGGAATTGCAATGTCTGCTGAACCAGCCGCATTCTCCTTTCCCTAATGGGTGTCAACACAGAAGTATCAACATTTCACATCCTTAACCAAGAAAGGAGAAAACTCCACCTGTTTACCTAAGAAAAACTTTTTCCAAAGATGATTGAAAACCAAATGCACGTTCTCTTGCAAAATGTTCATATGGAAAACCCGGAAAATGAAACTCTTGCCATCTCCGTGTTAGTGGCGTGATATTACATGACTTACAATTTGTCTGCGCTCTGTGCTTTCCGCAGCAAGAGAAGATTTCCTTAAAACTCGCAGACATTGATTTCATATCCACTACCCAAAATCACAACAGGAAATCCTTCCACAGGGAGTAACCAGTCCTTAACCTTTCCAGATGTGCCCAAGGACGAGTCAATTACCGTGTCAGCGTAAGCCTCATGCGCATCGACCAGGAGTGAAAACTCTCGAACGATCCTTTCCTCCTCGGTTTCTGCAAAACTAACATTGACTTGAAAATTGCAGCGATCATCAACTCCAAACAAACGAACCGCCAATAAATCAATCCAACTACTCGACAGTCGACGCCATCATCTCGAACACGCAAACGAACCGCCAATAAATCAATCAACCCAGAAAACCTCAATTCACAACCAAACACAGCGCCGATGACCGAATCAAGAGACGGACCCGACGGCGGAGAATGAGGGAGGGACAGGAATCCACAACACGCCTTGGAAGCGAGCGAGTGCAGGTGTGAGTGGGAAGGTCCGATCGCCGGAGCCAGCCCGTCTCCGTACAACACCAGCCCGCGGCTCGGCTTGTCCGCCATGATCGCCGGCGTTGTCGCGACGGAGCTGCGGCTACTAGTCGCCGGGATCCCCGAATGTCTGGGCCTAAACTCCGATTGCAGAGGAAAAGGAAATGGGGATCTATCAATGGGCCTGTTCTAAGCCCAAGCCCATCCAAATGTTGGGCTCGTGGGAAAAAACAAAGCCTTAAATTTCAATTACGTTATGCTAAACATAGTAATAATTTTGATCGTCTAAATAATATTAGAATACATGGGTTAATAACTCGAAAAGTACAGTAAAGTGTATATTACCTACATTCAACATTACATCCATCCCCATATACCTCAAAATTTTAATACCATAATTATAAAAAGGAAAATTGAATTATCGTCCACTTTGTATGGCGCCCTTTATGAAGACCTCTTCTCCTCCAAAAACTGCAAGAAAATCGAGTGTTGTAAGAAAACAGTGAAGCTACGTGAATTTTTTTTTAAGTACACGAGCACAGCCAACCTCTCTCTGGTTAATAAGGGTGGAACCCGAAGCCAGCTGGGTTCTTGTTGCTTTCTATTGAAAGGTCGACCTCCGACAGGAGCTTCAGCTTCTGTAAGGAAATCAATGAGTTTCTGTGTTTTATGAAGCAGGAATGCATGACGGCACAGCTATGCGTGGCATGTTCAGGGATGGTAACGAAGGCAGCTTACCGTTATGTATTTTGGCGGATCGTCGAGACTGGAAGAGCCCAACACGACTTCTCTCATCAGTTTAGCAGTCATCTTATGACAAACTCTTAACTGGAAATGTTACCCATCAGTCGGGTTTATTGCCTTTTGGAAAAAGGTTGCATCGGATGGATGTGAAGAATTCCGAGGAACAACAATTTTACCTCGAACCTAGTCGCCCCACCGACGATAAAGATGAACATACATTGGCCCATCTTGCGAAAATCGGCCGGCAGATGCTTTAGGACAGAATCACTAACCAGCACAAAGGAGAATGAATGATAAGAGAAAAGTACTCCAAAGAGAGAGGGAATGAGCCCTGTGCCGATAATCATATAGTGAGGCCATACCTCGAACTCCAGTCATCTGAAGTCTGAGAGCGTGCCCAAGTGGCTGTTTGTCTGGACCTTATGGAATGTGCGCCGGTTTTCTTTTCATCAACAAACGCAACTTGTTCACAGGGGTTGCATCTCCCTTTGTCCTGAGAAAGTTAATAACGTCCTTTGCTCCGGCATCGCCGAACACGAGATCCTGCTCTAGTTGACCAAGACCTCTGAGACCCGTGTCTTGGATCAGTTGGTTAATTTTCCCAGCAATCTGTATTTTTGTATAGTTATAAGCTTGTCCATCTGTGGAATGTCATATCTTTTTCGAAAAATTCGCAGAGAAGGGAGATCACAAACCTCAACATGGAGAGAAAGCTTCTCAACCTGTTCCCCGTACTGTGGAAGAGCCTGAACTATCTTTTGTAAATCCTTTGTCGATATTTCACCACCATCTCTGTGGGAAATGTAAACTCCAAAGTCATAACAGCCTCCCCATGAACGACTTTGACTCGTCAAAAATAGATGAGCCACTGAGAACTGACCTCCTTTGCATCTGTGCTGCTTTGTTCTTGCTGATAAAATTAGTCATCTTGTCATGCAATCTCTTGCTCGCCTGCGATATCGAATTTTGGGAATATTGCTCATCTCACGGTTCATCTATTGAGGGACGACAGCAGATAAAAAATAGGAGGGGTAGATACATCAGCAATATGAGAGTGGTGAAGTTCATGCCAAACAGGGTCGTGTTCTTCCAGCAAAGCTTCCTTTGTCTCATCTTCGCCGCCAACTTTGCTCGGAACCTACATTCACAGCCTCTAGTTCATCATCAAATTGTTGAAAATAAAAGTGTCCCGGAATCAAAAGGGCGGGATAACAAACCTTGTACACATACTTATTTCCATCCATGTCCAACAGGTCGTGGCACATGGCTTTGTATGTCCATTCATGTATTACTGGGGCAATCTGGACAAAACGGAGGCATTAAGGATAAAACGCTGACAAAGAAATACAGCGAAATGAGAACACTAACGGTAAATGTAGAGAAAGACTAACCAAATCGACCGATCTGTCTGCAATTAGCAAGTCGCAAGTTTCCTTCTTAGGGAAGTTGGGGATATTCGATTGATAATGCCTGATGGCGGCAGAAATGAAGGAAGCAAGCTTTGAAGCAATTAATCCGTTCATCGACACCTCATCCTTTGCCTTGTTGGCATTGTACCATACGTGGGGACACTCCTAAAAACAGTCAAGCGAGAAAGCTTAACAATAGCACAACAAACAATGAAAGCGTCCAAAACGATGAATAGATTAACAGTTACATTTAACGAAGCAAAGACTGTGGCCAGTCGAGTTGCCATCGTGGTCAAGCAAATCTCAAACTTCTTGGAGCTCGCCGCGTTCTGTCCATACAGTTCCTCCAGAGCTTTATCATGGTCGGTAATGAAACCCTGCATTCAAATTGACTTTAAGGACCGACTTTTGTTCTGTCACAGAGATAACCTGGCATTGTTCAATCCCATAGCATACCTGACTATCAACTGGAAAATACTCCAGATTCATCTGCATGTATTCGAGTGAAAGGCATCATGCAAGGAGTCCGAACCACAGATATAATCAATAGACTTCTGTCTCGCTTACCATTAATTACCTCTCTCAAGGCACCAATACGCGGAAGCACGCTCATATCGCACTTGATGTGATTGATGAGATCCTTCGGGACGGACGAGCTGAAAAATATGCACGCCCTGACAGGATTGACACAATCATATATACAGTCAGCTGTTAAAGTACCTGTTGCTAACGAGCATTTTTAGGAATCTATTACCTACTTTTTGTACAAGGGCACCCTTCCAGACATGTCGGAAAGGAACATGATCACACTGCATACTAGCCGAAGCCCGGATTAGAAACTTCCAATTACTGCTACCGATCAACAGCAAAATGAAGTGCGATGTACGAAAAATACTTCTCCTTGGAGGGCTGGATGAAGTAGATGGCGTCCATGGACGGCAACGGTTGTCTTCTCCAGAAGAGATCCTCCACCGCCGAAAAAATGATCACATAAATCACCCGCAGTTCCAATGAGCCCCAAAAGGACTTTGCTAGCATGCAATGCTGCGCTGTTCTTTGATCGACAAAAGATCGAGCATTCAATGATCACTCCATGGGGCAAACCAATTGAATCACATTACAACGCTGAAAATCACATGCAGGTGATACTCCATATGCTCAGTCATCGAACATAGGCCAATTCAATCACTATCCATCTGGAGACCTGGATCAGATTTCAATTTTCTCGGAAAAGAAGTGGAGGGGGCTTGGAAGGTGATGGGAGTGCTTACCGGAGACGCCCTGGTCGGTGATGTCAGCCATCTCACACGACGATGACATGACCTTCACAGTAACCTTGTTAAGCACCTGTCCCAAAAATAAATCTCTGTCAAAAAAAAAGGAAACTAGAAATGCACCACAGGCATGCACAGATAGAGATCACGAGATTCCGCGAGGACCGATCAAAACCTTCCATGTTTTACGGTCCCCGGCCTTGGCAGCTCCAAGCATCTCGTTCAACAAACCCGTAATCACGCCGCACATTAAAAAAAGTAATCCGCAAGGACGCGGCGTCATGAGAAGAACGATTCGGAGGATGCTAATCGAGGCTTACGGTCGCGGGTGATTTGGCCGAAGGTCTTGTAGGAGTCTCCCCCGGAGGCGTCTGAATCGGAAAACGACATCGTTTATGGATGATCGGCGGCAATCGCATCCCCCCGGACGAGAACCCGATGAAGAAGAAGAAGAAGAAGAAGAAGAAAGTAAAACCAGAAAATAACGGAAAATAAAAGGAAGGAAGGAAGGAGAGGTATTCAAAACACAGCGCGCGAGTTTCGCTCCTGTCCCCGAATCAACGTCAACCACAAAGAGGCGCCGCCCGCCGGGTCGTCGTTTCCCTTCCTAATGGGCCTATTTTCGGCCCAAATCACCATTGGGCTTATCTCAGCGGAGGCCCACGTTTTATAATGGCCCAAATGCTTGTAAAGTATTATAATTTATGCGAGGTCAATATATTTGGGTTTTTTTTTTTTGGAGAAATCCGTATTGTGTAGTGGACCCTTTCCTCGGCTTTCCTAAAGAACTTCTCATCTCATCCCAGTTATCAAAAGCTGCGACATGAGGGGCGATGGCGAGGTCCGTGCCGGTTGTGCCCGTGATGTTAACGTGGTTTCCGGCCTCCCTGCATCCATCAGCACCGAGAGGGCTCGAGCTCCTGGATGAAGTCGGTCACGTCCATCAATGAGTTCCTAAGAGGACGGCAATGAGGCGTACACAATCGTGCTGGAGTCTCACACCTCGGAAACACGAAGATGTTCGTTAGCACTGGTGAAGCTCTCAACCTGTGGCATCCTCACACGACCCCGGTCGCAGTCGAGTCTAGATCTCAGGGGGGAGGGGGGGATTTATTTAATTCTGGTTCCATATGATTTTTGAAATATTTTCCCCTTCAGTTTAGTTTGAATTACGATCATCACTACTGTCTTCAGTTTCATGTATTAATGAGCTCGGGCCATCAACGTACGCAACTGAAGGCCCACTCTTTCAATTTGGGCCGAAAGCCCTTTTGTATTGTCCCTTATAATAATAATATATAATCCTGTAATTGATTTATTAAATACAAAAGCTGTTTGTTTGTTCCATCAACGCCATGTTGGGTCGGCCATGAATGGATTTTTTTCATTCAGACATCCCCCTCCAATGCAAAAAAGAGAGATATTTGTCATCCACCCCTGGATTCTTGCTTGCATCATCCACCATCACCTTCACTTCCATCTCTCGTGTTGTTGCATCCTCACTCAAAACCAAAGCCCCAGAAGAGGGAAAGCAGCAAAAGTGCGTGTAATGTACAACAAATCCAACCCACTCTGCAACAAGAAACAACCCCCCCCCCCCCCCTTCTTCCCTCCTCTTCCTCTCATATATATTTTTTTCGTTTGCTGTTTTGTCCTTGCCACACTGTTTGAAAGTACTGTACCATTATGTGGGGGGTGGGTTTTGCCCCTCTTGGTTTTTTCTTGGTTTGCCCTTGTGGCTCTGGTTGGTTGTATGTGGGGATTTAAGAGGAGGATAAAGTGAGGAAAGTTTCTTACCTTGTTTGTGCCCCCCCCCCCCCCCCCCACCTTGCCATTTTTCTTTGTTACCTTTGTTGTCATAAACAGCAAAAAAATGGAAGAGGGTGATTGGAATTGAGTTTTGAGTCCGGTAAGGTTTTGGTTTTGGGAGGGGTGGGTTTGAGTTGGGGTTGAATGTGGTTTTTACCTGACATTGTATGCTTTTCTGAGCATATATGTGAACAGGAGTTTGAACAGGGAGAGAATCCCATGAAGGGGGAGGGATGGATGAGGAGGAGGAGGAGGAGGAGGATACTTTGATTGTGATGATTGTTTTTTTTTTGGGGGGGGGGGGGGGGGAGGGAAGCAGTAGCAGTAGCAGTAACAGGAGGAACAGCAGTAGATGATGGAGATTTTTTTACCCTTTCCTTTGCAGCTGTTCATAATGAAAGTGTGATGGGTTGGACAAAAGAAGGCAGCAGATTTCAGATCAACGAGGAGGGTGGGGACCCAGGAAAAAGAAAATCATTTCCCTTACAAAATTTATTCATTCATGTGTCTAGAAAAGAATAATTTCATGGGCTGCTTTCATGTCTGTGTTGTTTTCTTTAAAGCCTGGGACTGTAATGAGTGGTGGTGCCTTACTGCTTACAAAAGAGGAGGAAAAAGAAGAAGAGGATGGAGTTAAAAAAAGGCAAAATAAAAAATATTTCTTTGTTTCCTTCCTGTTTGTTTTACCACTTTTCAATATTTGGGGGTCTTTTGTCTTTCTCTTACCACCTTAAAAGTTATTATACTTGTGTCCAAACCAAAGTCCATTTTTCTGCACACGATGTCCTTACAACACCCCCCATTTGGACTCTTGTGAACTGCCCTTTTCCCTCCCCCAGCTACTGACGCTCCTTTTATAATTTTTGCCCAGAACAAGTGGTGGCATTGAGCTTCGTAGAGAAAGAATACCTTTGATCAGACCATGCAGAATGCATTGGTAAGAAAAAGGGTTTCTCTTCTCTTCTTTTATGTTATTGTTATTACATGAGGAAATAAGGAGGAAGGTGGGGTTGTGTTTGCAGTTGCAGCTGCAGCTCAATTATTTGTCTGTGAAAGTTCTGAAGCTTTGTGCAAGCTTTGTGTGATGGGGCCTCTTGTTTTGTTTGGATGAGGAGGAAATTGTTTTTATTTAAAAAGGAAAGCATCCAACATGATGTCAATCTGTAGAATCCAGATTACTTTTCTTTGTGGGCGTGGATCGATCCATTTTCGATGAGATGAAATCCAAACCCATGAAGGGAATCCCAGTGAAAAGATAACCACAGTTTTAGGGGGGACAATGATGATTTATGCTTCAGCCTCATCCTTTTAGGACACACTTCTTCTGTTAAGGTTGTAGTGATGATGTTTCGTGTAGTTCTTTCATGCCCCATTCACTTTCATCGCCCTCTTACTCAGCAGTTCTGTAGGATGGCCATCCAATGCGACCTCTCCCCTTTGAAGATTTAGGGAGCGGAGGTGATGGTAGATGATGCGCACGATGACTATCTCTGGGTGCTGCTGATGTGTGATGTCTAGGATGGATAATGGTATGCTCTGTTCTGGGGATGAAGCGAGCCAGGGCTCCAACACTTGCGTCCCCGGCGGTTTCCCATACAACATGGGACAGCTGATCGTCCGTCCCGACATGTTCTGTGAGGATGACCATGCTCGATGTTTGACCGAGCATTCAGTTGCGGAAGTTCGAGGGGAGTCGGTCAGTCGGTTCAGAGCTCAGCCGGACGGGCCGTTGCTTGGACATTGTGGAAATCCTGATCCTCAAGTGACTGCTGTTCTCGAACATTTTGGCGAGGCATCCATGTCGAGTGCCTACCTTCAGGACCATTTGAATTGCTTGGCAGTCTCTTCACCTTCGGAGGATTTCTTGCATGGCTTGAGTAGCGGTCCATGCGCTTCTTTCCCGGCTTCCGAGCATCAAGATGTTGTTGGCTCCAGTAAGTTCGGTTGTGGCAGGATACCGAGATTGGGTTGTTCCCCGCTCGTAGGATGGATTTCGCCAGAAGGTTTCGATCCAAGGAGTTGTTACGTCACCCCTAATCCCAACAATGAACTCTCTTTGAGCCTTGCGACATCCAAGCCCTCAGGAATTAGTTTGGCAAGTACTTCCGACCAGTCCTCTGACATTAGCTGCGGGGAGATGACTCAGCGGTCCATGAATCACAGTAAGGAACTCTCGCTGAGTGCAAGTCCATACAGTCCTACTCATTTTTCGCCATTCATAGTGGGATCGAAGTATCTCACAGTCATTCAGGAAATCCTCGCCGAAGTTGCCAGCTACTCACTGGAAAATCTGGACTGTATAACTTTCCCGACCAGTGGTCTAGCTGGAGGGACCGGGATTCCATGCTCTTCAAATTTTCGTGACCCTGACAATCGGCCTGATGAGCCTGTGATGGTCGCAACGGAACTCAAGTTCCGGAAATCCCAGCTACTGGGATTGTTGCAGATGGTACATATTTTTATCGAACTGGAATTACTAAACTGTTAACTGATCGTTGGTAGCTAAGCAGGATGCTTTTCTATGAAGGTCGACGATCGGTATAACCAATGCTTGGACGAGATCCACACTGTTATATCTGCATTTCACGCGGCCACCGAATTAGATCCCAAGGTACATGCTTGCTTTGCGCTCCGGACCATTTCGATACTGTACAAGAACATCAGGGAGAGGATAAGCGGCTACATCCTTGCCATGGGAGAAGATTTCGGCCAAGGGACACCCAAGGAGCGAAGTGAGAAGTCATTTGAGGCTTCTTTCATACAAAGGCAGTGGACCCTCCAGCAGCTTAGGAGGAAAGACCACCACTTGTGGAGGCCTCAGCGAGGTCTGCCCGAGAAGTCCGTCTCGGTCCTACGAGCATGGATGTTTCAGAATTTCCTTCACCCGTAAGTCGCGAGACACGAACGAAGCTAAACAATGTATGTTCATGGGTTCTAAAACATGTTAGTGTCTGCATATTCAGTTATCCTAAGGATGCCGAGAAGCATTTGCTTGCTCTCAAGAGCGGATTATCGAGAAGCCAGGTAGTAGTCATTCATCGTTTTCTTCTTGTCTGATTCGAATGACAGTAACGAAATGCATCACGTCTCTTTCTGTCGCTGATTCCCCTTCTCGTAGCAGGTATCAAACTGGTTTATCAACGCTCGAGTGCGCCTATGGAAGCCCATGATCGAGGAAATGTACTCGGAAATGAACGGAAGGGCAGGCCGCTGGCGCGAGGACATGGCCGATGGAAATAATCCCAGCCCAGGGAGCCTCAGCGGACAAAGCTTCATCGTCAACGGATGAAGATATAGTGAAGGAGATCGCCCACCGGATCAGTTCCGTGCCGAGGGCATAGGCGTACTGCTACTAACTCTTTTGGAAGAAAAAACCATCAGATTGAAGAGGCTTAGCCTAGCCATGTATCAGGAACACATTGTCAATGGCATCCTGTGATTTTATGTAGCATATGAATTGTAACCACAAAACCTTCTATTCTATTCTAGGCCAACATCAATATCGATGGATCAAGGAAATGTCCTCTTTTCAAAAAGTATGGCTCACAGTCAGTTTTTCCATCAAAGATTCAAATGCTAACCCTAGCAAGTCATCAAAGATTTGATTTTTTGACCTTTTATTCATTTGTAGAGATGAATGGAACATGTTTATCCCAGTAGATTTACAGCTGACTTGGGAGCCACTTTCCCTACTAAAAACCACTTACAAAGGTACAAATTCAAAAAGAACTATAACTTCCTCCATTCATACCTCCCCCCCACCAACAAAAATTCCCTCTTCCATGGTTTCATTTCACCTATTTTCTACACTAACACCACACTCCCCCCATCCATTCATCCCCCAATCGTGTATCGTTGCACATAAGAGAAGAAGTAGACAAAATGACCAGAAGAAATGTATGCGGGATTTCACCGAATATGAGTTCACACCTCCGAGGCTATCCGTGTTTTGATTGGTTTCAGCTTCAGTCCCATGCTTTCCGGAGACAAGAGTTCCGGGGAGATGCACAAGGGGCTTAGAGGGCTCCTCGGGCTTATGTTCAACTTTGAAGCCTTGTACATGCCGTAACCCATGAGGAAGTACTCAATGGGTATTAACATTGCGTGAGGTTGTTCCTCCGTCACCAATGTCCCGCAGGCCTGAACCTGTAGATGCGGAGAGCCTCGATCGAGTGAGTTTGCTTGATTTAAAATGTCTTAAATTTGTAATGTAAGCTCTGTATACTGTGAAAAGCACACGGTGCATACCTCGACCAAGGCACTTCGTCTTCTGTCCATTTTAGAAGCCATGTAGACAGCCTCGGTGTGAAATGGAGAAAGCTCCCCAACGAAAATTAGAGACCGGCACTGTAATTTTCTCAATCCTTCACTGATGTCAAACCTCCTAGAGTAAAAAACATCAGATACACAGAATCAGGGGAAGGTGAGGGTGGTCTGATGCACAAATCAATGTGCGTCGTTCTCCAGTGCAGCATTAACATGCCCCATCCTGAGAGACAGTTGACTTATCCCACATAAGCGAAAGAAAATAGTAGGCGACGTCCTAAAATCTGACATGAGAGTTGATGATACTATTAAGTTACAGTTTCCGATAACATGCATCACTATATAATTTAGGCACATTTTCTATGCATTTATTACAGAATCAAGAGCAAACCAAATTCCATAAAATCAAGAAACTGACTATTCAAACTAACTAATGTTCCACCCATCGAACCCAGACTTGTCTCTAGAAAGCTGATATCGTGCAAATCAAAATGAACTAAATGAATTGAATCCGTGACGGGTTTCTGACAAGTTATCCTATGTAGAAGTAAACCAGTAGTTTGCAGCAAAGTGGAACTCACCCATTGATTGCCTCAAGAAAACGCCAAACATTTAAGCTCTGCCGCTCATCGAGAAACTGCAGAAAGAAATTTGAGTATTACAAATGGGCTTAAAATGCAGTTTTCAAATACAATTAGCAAAAGTCTCCATGGATATCACGATAAAGGCATGAAAGACGAACCCGTCTGCATGATTGAACAATATCTGACTCTGGCACTGGAGCACACCCCCGCAATTCCTGTTTACAGGTTATATAGTTAGCATGACGAAACAGTATTTTTGTCCAACACGATGATCACTCGTCTTAAAACGAGATGACAAATACCTTGCTAAAATATCGCTTAAGCAGTATTTCTTTGACCACTCCACACATGCCATAGAAGTATAGCAAATTTGATGTGAACTGCACAATGAGAAAACTTGGAGTCAGAAAAAAGGAGACGGGGGGAAACCAATTATAAAGAAACCAACAAACAGGAAAGAACCTTATTCAATAACCATTCTGTCCACGAGGGAGCTCTACATAGTGGTGACACGAGTATCAGACCAGTAACCCGCTGCCTGTACTTCATCTGTTAACGGAAGTGAAATGCTGATTGAGACCACAAATCTCTAAACACAAAGAACAAAACCCTACATAAGTACAAAACAACTCACAGCAAACAGAGATAGGATGTAAGCCCCAGCCGTCACTCCCATGCACATTACGGCTCCAAGTCTGCAAAACAAGTTGCAATTTCAATACCTGATTGCAGAAGTGATCAATTGCACAACACCCACTAGCACTGGCATGTGCTACTTCCTAAAAGACTTTGCCATAAACCCATATACATATCCCATCATTTGTAAATGAAGTTGAAAGATATTTACCCAAAGAAGCTTAAAATCTCGAGAATCTGATCTGCCAAGTCATCGACGGAGAGAATAGGATCATTAGGGCCACACGAAGCAGCTCCTAACTGCAAAATCTCTTGAACAAGTTCTGAAATAAGTAGTAGTACTAAAGGAAAGTGTAACGAATATAGGGAGCCCACTTTCTTTCTAAAAAAGAAAGAAGAAGAAGCAAAGCTACTAAAGGCAGTAAAATACAAACCTCGTGCCCAGGAGGACTAATATGATAAATACAGAAGTTCGGAAGGAGCAAAGAATAAGCTTCTGGAGAAAAGAATAACCCTTGGAAGCACGAAATATCTGCAGGATTACAAAATAAGGTCGAAAGATTAGTTATTCTGCGCTTGATGGGGCTAAAATAGGATTTGAAATGATCTATATATTAGTTAAATAGGCTTCTGGTACCGATGTTTCTGAACACGGTGCATGGTAAAGAAATGCGTCATAACAATCTTAAGGGGGAGCAATTATATTAAGGAGAGGAATGGAGTTCCATTTTCACTCACAATTTAGAGCCAGATCAGGATAGGTCACAAGTGCTGATTTGTCAGGATCCCCGAACACGGCAACCGATATAATTCCCTTACTGGTTCTTACAAGGTGCTCCTAAACAAGAGATTTGGCGAGTTAGACGATAATAGCATCGGATAAAAAAATCCAAGCTTGCGCCATTGATGAGTCTCTTCCAGCATGGACAAAGATGCATCCGAAATCCCAATTCGAAACAACAAAAAGACCCAACAACTAAAAATATGTTGATTTTCTCCCATTGCCCCCCCCCCCCCCCCCCCAAAAAAAAAAAAAAAAAACTGCAAACAGCAGTGCCATCTCAAGGGATAACTAGATCAATGACAATCCTACACGAAATTGGATTACAAGCACCCGGGGGATCCCGACAATCACCTCAGCAGTCATTTTCCTCAAACTTCCTAGATACTAAAATAGAAACAAAAAAGAACAAGAATACCATAACAAAAACAACGAAAGGAGACAAGGCGGACCAAAACAGGCGATGAAACTTGCAAAACAGGAAGGAAGCGTGAGAATCTGCTTCCTTGCAAGAGTCCGCTGCACCAACGCCAACCCCACTAAAAGCTTCCAGAAAGGAAACTCCAGCCCCATAACCACCCAAGATTCCCCTGAACGAATTCGATGTTAACCCCATGACACACACTCCTTCCACCTTCCACAATCGAAAAAAAAATCACATTTTTCCTGATAGGATGACAAAAGACCTGCCATAAACGGAAACCGCATCCAGCTGAAATCGACCCAAAACCCAGAAGAGAAAAAACTTCCATCCCATTCCGGATTGCACGCTCGTAACCTCACCAAACATAAACTAGTTAAAAAAAAAGAGAAACAAGAGAAAATCAGCTCCCCATTGCAAGAAAAATCATTCACTCGTAAACCCAACAACCCAAAAGACACCAAGAACAAAATCAAGGAACGACCTTTGACATAACCCAGAATGCAAGAGAAACCACACAAGCAAAGCAAAAGAGCCAGGCAAATGCCACCTTCCGGAAGGGGGAATACAAGTCCAAGTCCACCGACAGGGAATCGCTGGAATTGGAGTCCCCCATGAGGGATTCCAGGAGGGGCTCTTTCCCAGTTTCCCAGTTGCCAGTTGCCATCAATCAACTGGAATCTTTGGCGCCCCTACTTCGACGGCTCCTCCATATTTACGCACGAAAGCCAACCACCAAAGCCCACCGACGGTTACCTTTACCATGGTTTGGTTGGGGTTTAACCGTGGTTAAGCCGAACCGACAGTTTTGTGTTGTCCTCTTTTTTCAATTACTATTTTTATTATTATTCTCATTTTTTAAAAATGTATTCCACTTGTTTTTATATTTACTTCTTATACACATTTATCATCGTTTCTTGAAAAAAAAATAAAAGATAAAATGTCCTAGTTGAAAGTTGACTTGTTTGAACCACACCAATTTTGTCATGTTTTTGTTTCGTTTCTTCTCTAATTTCCCTTGAGAAGGGGAACAAAAATTCGGTCTCGTGACGAAACAAAATCACAGCCGACAGTATTTTTATGCCCCAATTTCATTTGCAGCTAAGGGAAATTACATCGATGCTAAAAAGAAGAAAAAGGAAAGGGAAAATACTAAACCAAGGCTGCCGACAGACACTGCGTTTAGATTTTATCTGTTTGGACATAACATGGAGTCGTCCGGTCAGAAATTGGAAGGAACTCTTCAGTGTTTAGTAGTAGACGAGAGAAGATCATGAGATCTACTCGTGGGGATGATCTTAATGTCAGTAACTGTGTTTAAAATATACTCAAATCCTTGTTTGTGGATCCAAGAAGAAAAGTAGGTGAGGAGGAGGAGGAGGGTGTCTTTTTGTGTTTTGCTTGTTTTGAATGCAAAGATCAATATCACCCGAGAGACGGAAGGGACCAAAAAGGAGGAGGGACTGATTTTGTGTTTGGTTTTTCTGAAATCATGATTCATGACTCGGCGGGGTTGATGATCCCATCCAACCCGATGGAGATGGATCGATGAATATGAATGCCTTTGAGGATGATTCTCGTGCACCCTCTCTCCCTCTTTCACCCTCCTCCTTGGCTTGGTCTGAATCCGATGCGATGAGTTAATGAACTCACACTTCGTGGCACCCTCGACAAGCTTTTTGACCCCCCCCCCCCCCCAACTACTCTCCTAGCATTTGCCATTTCAACAGTTTCATAGTATAATGTGAGGACACTTTGTTCCATATCTCTCGCCAGTTGAGCGGCAGCAGCAGCACGGACGGACGCTCGCTAGTCTCCCTGTGAGGCGCGTATAAAGAAAGGTGAAACAGTTGACGTTTGGACCCCCATTGCCAGCTATTAGACCGAACCGTAAACCAACGAGTGTAAATGAAACATGGGGACTCTCTCCCTCTCAGCATCATCCCATGAGTGTGATCGAATTAACCATGCCGGGGTCGACACCACAGTGTAAGAATGGACAGTGTACTGTATTGGTTTCACAAGAATGGGACCTGGAACTAATTCGTAAGAGTCATCGCATACCTCACAAAGTGCCCCCACAATGTCGACAAGGAAAGTCATGTTCATAAAAAAACGACGACGGATCCCTGTCGATTGTTTCTCAACCCTGCAGAGATTCATATCAGTATATGTGAGGAAAAAGTGGATATTCTACGTTGGGAGGTCTCTACAAGACTTCTCTTTGTGGTCATTAGATATTCCTTCTGATTTTCATCACGGGTTAGAGCAGCACCCTAGATGGTGAGAGTCCAGTAGCCAAAAGCATCACTAGCTTTTAGGATATTTGACCCAACAACCCTTCCGCACCTTAAGAGTGAAGTTTTGTGGAAGCGGGTTGCGATACCATTTGACCTTCATTAGCCGAGTGGCGCCAAAACAACAGGCTGCATGCTTGCTTGTGATCTGGAATGCTCTCTCTCTCTCTCTCCGTTCAATGCATGTAACTTCATTTTCTCGGCCATGTTTGGACCACCAGCAGCCTTAAATCACACGAAAACTGGAAGCCGACAGATGAAATGTGATGGAAGCATGCTCCCCATATCAATATCATTTGCTTGAAGTTAAGTTATTGGTGTAGCATTGTTCATAATGCAACGTTCGTCGTTAAATTTAATTCATTCCTGCATGCCAGGAATGCAGGCATCGGAGAATAATACTAAGAGATTTCATAAGAAAGTGCACCTGAACTAATTTATAAAGCTTACATACCTAGAAGTGCTCGACAACGTGGTACAGAAAGGGAGCGCATCGCAACGATGAGGATTTGTAAAGTATCGGAGATATATATACACTAGTGTTCCATAGCAAGAGCACTCTCATCGGCATGCAGATCATTCACCCTAATCCCGTTGCTCAACCCGCCATTCATGCCCTCTACTAAAAACTTGTAATTCTCGCGAGGGGTACACCTGAGCAACTTAAATGGCAATTCCAGTCCATCCCTCCTTCCCTCTTTCCGCTTTCTTGCGACGCTGACTGTCGTTATTTCTGGTTGGCATGTATCCATGGAGTCTACCTTTTCCCAATTCTCCTCGAGTAAATAATTCCATGGCACTTCGTTGTGAGTGAATAAGGATGCCTCGTCGATTCGTGGCTTATCAACTGGGGTCTCAATCTCTCCCCGTGATCTACATATTACAGCTTTAGCATGGAGTCTCACGTCGTCGTTGTCAAAGACTTTCACACCAAGGTTTTCGGCTGTTAAAAGCCACTCTGAAGATGTCAAATGCACATTGGTAAAGTCAGCATGTTGTAACAACGTCAAAAAAGGCCAAAGTAACATCAAACAACAATCAAACATCCTTCTTAAAAACTTGTGAAGGACAATTTATCCTCGTATAAGGTATAAATCGCCAGCTGGAAAATGACCCAACACAAGCACATATAGATTCTAAAATAAAAACTCACTCATGAGTGATGCGGGAGATAAATGATTTGGCTTGCTGATACTGCCGTAATCTATTTGATAAGTTACCCACTCAATTAGGTGAAATGATAACCTTGATTCTGAGAGTGCTTTCGTGTAGAGATGAACTTTTTCATCATCACTATTTTCCCTGCAATAAATATAATAGCTCCTCTTATTCTAATATTCAAGTCATCGGAGAATAATGAATGCTGTAAAAGATTTCATCACATCTTCGTACCTAACAAATCGTATGGCGCTCTCTGCTACCAGCAATAACATGATGACAGTATTTTTAAATCCCTTTCCACAAAGCTCCCTCTCGGTTTGAGGGTTCAGAAAAGGATAATCTACCATAATTAGACAATCATATAAAACTTCCCGCAAGTAGTTTTCATCTTCAAATTTCTGCCATAAACAGTCTCACATCAGTAAACGAAAAGGTCAAGTCTTTGACATCCTATAGTTAAAGCTTAATATGACTAATTTCTAATATCTATGATAAGTGAAGCCTAACAGTGAAAGGCATTTGTCGTACAAAAAAAAAAGCATCCACCGTGTCAATGCCTGAGTCATTGGAATAAAAGGGAAGAAAATAGACCGGCATCGATGAAAAGGTTTTTGAAGAAAGGTATGGGATACGAGGTAAGAGGTACTGACCAAAAGTGGGGTGCAAGGCAAAACTGAAGGCAAAAGCATGCGGAGGAGAATATCTGAGATACAAGAAAACAATGATTACAAACCTGACAAAAATAGTAACAAATCCATGCAGGGAAGTAATATTTGACTGAAGGAAATGCGACCTGCTGATTCTAAGACAGACTGCAAACAACCACATAACTACAATGGTGAGATAAATAAGCTAAGGGACGTTCACAAAGAATGCACGCACTTGATGGCACTTCTTACCCATAAAGTAAAAGTTTCTAAAACCAGCAATAGTGTTGACGCTCCAAGTCAACATATCTTTCCCCAACTCCGCCCTCAGTGTACGCTGGTCAAACTTCAGGCATAACCTCAACAGAAACACCTGACTCATTACTATTCCCGCTAAAAATCCCACTTTGCACCCTTCTCCAATCTCTTCGCAAACACCCTCACTAACTAATGGGAAAAACGACCTCTTACTATCACTGGCCATACCGCTCCTACATTTATCTGCAGTCCATACCCGAACAACATCCAGAAAACACAAACTCAGGTTCTCACTCTCCTCATCTTCGCAAAAGCCACTCCCGCAACAGATGATCATGTAACTAATCATAACATCCAGCAACCACAGTGCCTCCGTCTTTAACACCCTCCACTCACTAACCAAGCGATACAACTCACACACTACAGGAGCGAGAAAAGCAACTTTTTTAACAGGACTACACCCGTCGGAACACGAAACCAGCAACTGGAACAACTCCTTGACCCTCGAAACCTGGTCGGAACCCAAGGGATCACTACCAGCTACCATAGACCAGTGATGCGTCGCAGCACAGTAGAACCAAGCGATTTCGAGCGGGGGACTGGGCAAGCCACGGAGCAACCTGGCAAAGACTGACGAGAAGTGGGAGAGATCCGAACTCTGGCGGCCATGATCGAGCAAGAAACGGTCGACGGATTCTTTCAGCATTGGTCGGAGGAACTCGTGAGGGTTCGGCGAGGTCAGGTTAGGGTTATTCATCGACACTGACTGCCGAGCAAGATCGAAGGGAGGACTCGGTGGCAGTCGGGTTTACTGACTTCCGATTTGGGGGTGATCGGAAACCCTAATTTCGCGGGAGGGTTGCACGGAAGTAGTGGTGGGAGGGGTGGGGGGGGGGGGGGGCAACGGCTAAATGATTTTGAAACCTCATCCCCCCCTGTTCTTGACGTGACGCAACACCGGTCCGACTGGACCGGCCCCCTCCATCGAAGACAACCGCAACATTGATGCACCTGCACTGCACCTTATAAACTCCTCCCACACGTCCGTGCGCCGTACCACCCCCCTTGCCAGGCCGGGGTAGCTCCTGTTTCTCAGGCAGGGTACGGCAGTCGACCACCATCCCCACATGCCGGATATTGATTCTATTGGCACGCCATCTGGACAATGTTTACGCTTAAGAGCATTGACCTAGTTCGATAGATGAAATCTCATTTAATTGATGATCGGAGAAAATCTAACTTCGATTCTCTCGAGAAAATCTAACTTCTTCGATGAAAAAAATCTAACTTTTAAAGATTATACCAGTGGATCATGAAGAATCTAACACAGACAATCTTGGATATAAGATTTTACAGATGAAAGATCAGATAAATTGAACATAAATAACCATGATTCTCTATAAATAAAAGGCAAAACCAGAATATCACTTTAAGTCACACAATTGTCTTTATCTTAGTTTTAGGGTAGAATATCTAGAAAGTCTCTTTTCTTGTTCATATGTTCTCATTCTTGTTCTTTACTTTTATGTCTGTTTAAAAGTTTTGGCGACCACATTTCTTGAACCTTTTTAGTTCATGTTGTATCGCGGCGTGTTTCGTCCGTAAACTCGTTTTTTGCGACCACAATAGGAATAATAAACGAGTTTCGTGTGAATATGTGAAATGTCAACACGTTTTTGGTGCGGTGAGCGTGTATCAAATTGGGACAGTGGTTCTTTCTATGTCAAAGGGTTTGTTCGATAGCTCGACGCGGATGAGGCTTGGAAAATTGCCCTCCAAGAGTCGAATGCGCGAATAACTATGAAAATTGCCCTCTGTAGTATAACGGAGGGCCTAAAAAATATGTGTCGGGAATTTGAAGCTTTTCGTTTGATGACTTTGCATTTGGCGGGTCTTACTCCGACACATGTTAGTGAACTAGTCATAAAAATACATGTTTCTAGTAACATTCGACAAATGATTGTTACGGGTGATCGACGAATATGCGACACTCGAAAATTCAATCGATTAATAATATCATGTTATTCGAAAGGATTAATTAAAAGAGAATCGATCGATTAATATCAAAGAAAATCCCTTCAGGTAAAGAGGGCAAATGTTTATACCAGATAATTTTTTGCAATAGTTCAGTCAATTCTAGAAAAATCTAATTTGTTAAAATTAGTCGTTGACTACAAAAATCTCATCAGTAAAATCTGATTCTGGATAAAATTTGATGGAGAAAATCTAACTTAGACTGTTGTCACACGGTCGTGGATGGAATAGAAGTAACTGTTTTTGTTCATGCGTTCTCATTCATGTTCTTTACTTTTTCGTCTATTTAAAAGTATCGACGATCACATTTCTTAAACTTTTTTAGTCCACGTTATATTTCGAATGTTTCGTCCGCAAACAGACAAGCTCAGCTGTCACTAAGCTCGAGTACGGTCAGCCTGCTGCTGCCTATGTCGGAACCGAGCTCAATTCTCGGTATGGACTGACCGCAAAAACACCCTTGTCGCAATGGGGACAGGATCTTGCATCAAAGGAAGGAGAATTTAGTTTGGCAAGCACATAATGACCTTCTATATTATTACCTATCATATTTATACATAAAGATCAATAACTTTCTGACTAGGAATACGTGACGCCACTAATCCACGTAGCATTGAAAACGTGCAAAGTATTAATTCTAACAGACTATTCTCAGCCGGAAGTTGCTGCCCAGCAGGCTCCTTCTGGGTACTCTCCAGATGGCGGTCAACCGGCATATGGATCTGCTTACGGCCAGCCTCCAACTTCTCAGCCAGATTACGGGCATCTGCCATCCCAGTACTATAAACGGGGTTATAAACAGACTCCTGCACCGACTGACGCCACCAAAGCATCCCCTCCAAGATAGTTTGGGGGTTGGTCCTGGCTTGTCTCCATAATAGTGTTTGTTCATGTCCGTCTTTAGGCTGCCTTTGGCTTTCCTAGATGAAGAGATGTTTTGGTGGACGGAGTCTTATATAGACTGTCTGGACTCATCCGAGGAAAAAGGGGGATGTCGCAGCGTCCGCCGACCATTGTGCCGACTGCTCCGTCCAGACAAATTTCAAGGAGTCACGGCAGTAACTATCAATTGGGGGGAGGGGATGTTGTCCTGTTCAATGTGTACCCCTCCTTGGATTTCGGCAATGGTAGTCTGGACTCTGGAGCAGATAAACTTACTTCTGGGAGAGGTAAACAAAGGAGGCAAATTTTTTAGTAAAATTTCAACTTCATCTTAGCTCGATTGATTGATTTGTAAGTGGTTTGAATGATTCGGGTTTTTGAACAATTACTTGTCGAGAATGCGGTGTCACCCATCTGGGCAGAGCTTGAGAGTATCCGTAAAGAGAACAAATCCCTCTTGTCCATGCGTCGAGGGATATTTCAGTTGGTATTGATGATTCAGGAGGAGCTTCGTAATCGAGCTGACTCCGCAGCTGAGTTAATGCGACTCATAGACTCCCGCCGGGGTATGGCTTGATGTAGCGTGAAGGTGCCTGCAGTGTGGGGATGCAAAGGCTTCCTTTTGTTGATCACCAGTTGTCCCCTGCACTAATTTACAGAAGTTGCATACATAGAAGTGCGCCCGCATCACAACGAACTGTAAAACAGTGGAGACAGATAATGGATACACATGCAAGTGTTCCATAGCCACAGCATTTTCGTCGGATCATCCGTGCTATGTACTAAAAACTTACAAGTCCTCACGAGGGTTACACCTGAGCAACTTAGGATGGTAATCCCAGTTCTTCCCTCCTTCCCTTATTCCCGGCTTCTAGTCAATGCCCAAGTCATTGGCATAAAAGGGTAGAAAAGATAATTGGCTGGCATGATGAAAATGACCAACACACCCAAGCCCAACATCATCTAAGTGGGCCGTAAGGGCCCAATCCAAATATGAGACTGGCAGTCCCCCCCCCCCTCCCCGGTCGGAGTCGAAAGTCCCAACCGTCCCCGTCCGTCCTCTTCACCCCGAGTCCGACGATGATGGAAGGCGTCGAAGGCGACGGATCCACTGCCTCACCGGCGCCACCGCCCTACACCCTCCCTCCGTCTCGAATACTCAGCGAGGACATACTCTTCTGCATCGACGTGGACGCCGAGTCTACCGTCGAGCTGAAGACCACAGGCGCCGACGGCCGTCCTTTGACTCGCCTCGACTCCATCAAGCAAGGCGTCCTTCTCTTCGCCCATTCGAAGCTCACTATTTCTCCAGATCATCGTTTCGCCTTCTCCACCCTCTCCAAGTCCGCTTCCTGGGTAATCGCTTCTTCCCCCTCCCTGACCTTGGTCGGTTATCGATTCCCGTCGTTCTTGGATTCGTAGCTTTAGGTGTATGGCTCTTGATTCTGATGTGTCGGCGAGACTGCTTTTTTAGGGTTGATTTAATTGTGTCCTTTCGTGAATCTCGTGATTGTGCATTTGAGTTTGAGATTTCTGGCCTCGGAGGAAAACTTTAAATTGTGTTGTTCTCTTTGCGCTGAGTATGCATCTGTTCGCCATAGTCAGGTTGTGTGTCGGCAGTGCAGTCGATGGCTAGGTCATGACTCGATGCTGTGATGTCTCACCTTAAGTTTGTGCTGGCTGGTTGCGTTTTCGTCGAATGGGCATTGGCTTTATGCGTTATGTTTGTTTTTGCACTGTTTTTGAGGAATGACATAGAGGACGCAAGGATGATGCACCTGACTGACTTGGTCCGGATTATCATCTTACCGATGGAATGATTGCCTACTTTAGAACAATACGGCTTCGGTTTCCCTGGATTTTTTCTGGTTCCTGTCTTGTTACAGAACTCTGCTGATCTTTTGATTAATTTCAATTTTCCATATATGAAGCTTCGTAAGGAGTTCAGCAGTGACTTGGAATCTGTCAATGCTGCACTGAGGGGTCTCTCAGTCACTACACCCAGTGGGCAGGCAGACCTCACACTGTTGTTCAGGATGGCAGCGCACGAAGCGAAGAAGTCTCGCGCACAAAACAGGATTTTCAGATTGGTAGGCAATAATGCTCTTTAATGCTGATCTGCATCCTGCAAGTTTCGGCTTTTCTGTAGTTTTGGATAGTTAAATTGATATCTTGACTAAAAAGATGGCATTCTCACCGAATCCTTTGATAAAACTTAAATGATAAACCCCACATTCATACAAATTTTTAAGCACCAGACAGAGTGCTTTGTTAGTTGTAGCTTATGTTCGTATTAGCTGCTTGTTTATTACTGATCACTTTGGGCTTTTCTTTTAGTTGCTTCTTACTGTATGGGGATCAATTTTCCTCATGATCAATCATGTAAACAAAACAAAGCCGAGGGTCTAATATGATTTTCTTCCTTCTTTAATGCTAGGTCCTTGTATACTGCAGATCCTCCACTCTACCACGACATCAGTGGCCCGTGAACCAGAAGCTCTTCACCTTCGATGTGATCTACCTCCACGACAAGCCGAGTCCCGACAACTGCCCCCAAGAGGTCTACGACGTGCTGGTTGACGCCGTCGAACAAGTCAGCGAGTACGAAGGTTACATCCTCGAGAGCGGGCAAGCGCTGTCGCGCGTCCTGTTCCGTCTCATGTGCATGCTGTTATCTCATCCTCAGCAACGTTGTTCCCAGGACTACCTCGACATCCCAAAGCCTCTGGTGAGGAAGACCCCGTCCGTGGATTCCGTCCCCGCGGATGAGGCCGTACCCATATCGAGCCAGTAGCGGCGAGTCGTTCCTTACCATCCTGCTTGTCATCCTCGTCCCTACTGTGATGTTAGATTGCTGGCTATAAGGCACTAAACCCTTTCACGTGGCTATCTAGCTCTTCAATTCCCATAATATAGATCTGATGGGGACCTGGACGAGGAATGGAATTCGAAAAATGCCATTCCTTTTATCCCTTCAGTGCCCATTATTCTGTGTTTTCCAATTACTTAAATGTCCTGCGTACCATGAGATGTGGGCATACTGAAAAAGACAATGAAAGAAGGAAAAGGAAGGAATGGGAAGGTGGTGTGCTTGTCCCTTTGTTCATAATTCCACCATTGTTTGTTCCCTCCATTTCCTCTTTCCCTTTCCCACGAGTCTTCCATTATGGAGATGTTATCGTCCATTATGGAGATGTTGTTAATCACAAGATTAAGGCTCACCTTCTCCTAAAAAGATTAAAATTTTCTCGGGTTGCCGTTTAGTTTAGGCTTGCTCGAATCTAAACAAATCCGGGAATCAATCCTGTGTTATTTTTCTCATCGGTTTTATCAGTATTATTTTATCATCTCTGGGAATTGACAAAAGAAACAATAAACCAAAGAAGATGGGGTGAATTCGGCCGCACCACCCAATCCCCTGCAACGCCCAGGGTGAAATCCCAGTTCCACCCCTGGAAGGGCGTCATAATTACCGTTACACCATTCCGTCGTCCCGACCCCTGACACATTATAATCGATCGTTCCTTCCACCAATCATTCAAAATCAGAGCCTTCTTTTTTCTAGTCAGATTCCCATGGCTACGACGACGACGACATCCCTCTTGGCGTACTCCTTAGTCGTCGTCCTCCTCCTTGCCGGGATCGCGTCAGGAGGGCGGAGAGCCGGTGACGGCTTCATCAGGCTGCCGTCGGATTCTGAGTCCGGATTCCTTGGCCGCAAGCCCGGCGATGGTTCCTCCGGCACCCGGTGGGCCGTACTCATTGCTGGATCCAATGGTTACTGGAATTACCGTCATCAGGTCAGCTCGCTGAGCTTCTTCTGTTTTGTTTGCGATTGATTCGATTAGGTGGTGGTTCCTGTTGGGAGAGTTTCATAGGAAGTGCCTTGGTCAAGTCCGACTCTTCACCTAATTATTAGTTTTTAGGTGAAGGGTAACCTGATTTTAACATGATATTAGAGTCAGATTAGTTCCGTCGGATAAAGATTCCGAATGTCCCTCCAGACAAAGATTCGATGTGGGATTAAGGGAAAGTGTTGGATAGTCCTACACCGAATAGGAAAGGCCCGGGTCAAGTCCTTAAATAGAGTTGGGAATCTTCACTTGGTTGCTAGCTTTTAGGGTTTTGCCTATTCTTGTGGAGTAAGGTTTAGGATTATTTTTAGCAAAAAGTTAGGAATTAGGGATTGAATCGGGTGCATGATTGCTCTAAGCTGCAGTTAGTAATAAGAGTGAATAACTAGCGGGTTTTCCTGTGTGGGTTACATGCTGTAGCTCGATTGGGTTATTGGAGGAAGGTTTGGAGTTTTGGATTGATGTTTGAAGATGTCGAGAAGGTTTTGTGATTGATTTTGTGATGCTTTTGTAGGCGGATGTCTGCCATGCTTATCAGCTTTTGAAGAAAGGCGGCCTCAAGGATGAGAATATTGTGGTGTTCATGTACGACGATATAGCTTTCAACGAAGAGAACCCTAGGCAGGGAATCGTCATTAATAGTCCGCACGGAAGTGACGTTTACGCGGGGGTTCCCAAGGTATTTTTGTTCGCTGCCTGGTTTCTTTTTGGGATCATCTTCATGAAGAATGAAATGAGGAGGTATATTTCAGTAGTTTGTTCTTCAACTTGGTATGGAATTCTGACAGGACTACACGGGGGATGATGTCACAGTTAACAACTTTTTATCTGTCATTCTTGGAAACAAGACCGCGCTCACTGGTGGCAGTGGGAAGGTGGTGGATAGTGGTCCAGATGACCATATCTTCATTTACTATACTGATCATGGCGGCCCTGGTGTACTTGGTTAGTTCATACTTTAACACGGTGTCTTTCTTTTACCATCCCTTTTGCTCGCGCTTTGTATGTGTCGTGTTTTGACAAGGTTTGAGGTAGTTCTCAAAATCCCAGGTTCCCTTTTATTGTTTTTATTGAAAAATTTTCTGATGTTAGGATTCTTCTATACGGTTTCGTTTTATCCTGAGTCTGGGTACCCTGTATCTCGGGATAAGTAATTTTAATAGCTAATGGTAATCTGCAGGAATGCCCACTAATCCTTTCCTATATGCCGATGATCTGATAGAGACCTTAAAAAAGAAGCATGCTTCCGGTACCTATAAGAGCTTGGTATGGGGTTCTTTTGTTGCTTTTCTATACTCAGTCAGGTTTCTGTAGAAGGTAGTGATGAGCTGCCTTCTAATGGTATAAGTCATATCACAGGTATTTTACCTAGAAGCATGTGAATCTGGAAGTATTTTTGAGGGCCTTCTTCCTGAAGGCTTAAATATCTATGCAACAACAGCAGCTAATGCTGAAGAGAGCAGTTGGGGGACATACTGTCCTGGGGAGTATCCCAGCCCTCCTCCTGAGTATGAAACTTGTCTGGGTGACTTGTACAGTGTTGCTTGGATGGAAGATAGGTAAGCAAATTTAACTCCAATATGCTTAAAGACAGGAGTAATTCTTTTATTGTTATGTTTGTCTCGGTGTTTAAGTGTGCTGCCTACCCAGCTTTCATCTTTATAGGTCGAATGCAAACTGCATCTTATTTCCCTTTTGTGGCCTTCTCGGATCTTACTGTTCTGTAATTCTGTTAAATTCTTTCCTTTACAAGTACATTTCTTTTTCTTGGTATCCAAGTCAGATGGAACTGCTTCTTAGATTCTAGTGTATGGAGCTTTTTTAGAGTTAGTTTATTTATCCTGCATTATTAATTCTTAAATCTGACTCTGCCTCTCTGAACAGTGATGTGCATAACTTGCGCACGGAGACATTGCACCAGCAATATCAACTGGTAAGCCTGCTTTTCCATCAGGGACATCAGATGCTTCGTCTAGCTGTGCTCGTACTTAATAACTGAGGATGTGAATTCCTCAAAAGACTTTCCATTATATGAATCATTGACAGTCGTTCTTTACTACGTTCTGCAGGTGAAGAAGAGGACGGCAAATGATAACTCACCTTATGGCTCCCACGTGATGCAATATGGTGATATAAGTCAGAGTTCTGAGGATCTTTTCCGGTACATTGGCACAAATCCGGCCAACGATAATTATACTTTCATTGATGATAACTCCTTGAGGCCTTCTCGGAAAGCCGTCAATCAGCGGGATGCTGATCTGCTCCACTTCTGGGACAAAGTATTTTCCCTTCCCACTTCTGGCTGTCTCGTGCTTTCATTTTTTAGCTTTCTTAGAACAGTCCATGGGCGTGGTCCAAGTAAGTCCTGCAAATTGGAAGGGTTCATTTCCTTCAAAGAAGGAGCGTGTCTACTAGCATATTCTAGCTTCTAGATGCATTATTGAAATTATAAGTTATAAAATTATCACTGAGGTGCGGCCTGGATTGATCAAACAGCCTGGATGTTTTACAAACTGCCTATGGATACTTTGCAGTTCCGCAAGGCACCTGAAGGATCCTCCAGGAAATTCGAGGCTCAGAAGCAGTTTGTCGAAGCAATTTCTCACCGGATGCATATAGATGAAAGCATCAAGCTTATTGCAAAACTTCTGTTTGGAATCGATACAGGCTCGGAGGTGCTGAAGAAGGTTAGACATGCTGGACAGCCCCTCGTGGACGATTGGAACTGCTTGAAGAGCCTGGTAAACGACTTTTCACAGTAAGCAATCGGATGCATCAGATCTCGTAACGGACCCAAATTCTCAAAGTTTCTCTTCGGTCTGCTCCGCAGGTAAGGACGTTCGAAGCCCACTGCGGATCACTCGCACAGTATGGCATGAAGCACATGCGGTCCCTCGCAAACTTCTGCAATGCGGGAATCGAGACGAGGCAAATGGCAGAGGCATCCAGCCAGGCTTGCTATCATGTCCCGGCTGGGCCATGGAGCTCTCTGCATCGTGGATTCAGCGCGTAAGCGAATTCATACAACCCCTTGCATTCTCCCTCTCCAGCTCTGCCATGATTTATCCTTCATCATCATCTTCTTCCTCCTTTTTTTTGGTTATCCATATCGCTTGTGTATCATCGTATCAGCTTGCTTCACGACGATGAGCTTCTGCTCTGTAAATACAAAAAAAAAAAGATGGGAAGCTCCCCCTAGTACTCTTTGTCAATACTACTAGCATTGGTTGCTGATTATGGCGGAAACTAAAAGGTATATAAAGAGTACAAGATGCTGTTCATAATATGCTTTTCTTTCCCAAACAGTAGTAGAAGCAGCTGGAGTAAGTTATTGACCAGAATATCATCTGAATCTGCTCCTTTTCAATTGAATTCTTAGGTATCGCATTTTCCTCTTTTGTGGTTAGTAATGTCGTGCATCTGTTGTTTACTTAGAAAGGAAGGGATCCGCCTCCCCACCCCCAACCCCACCTCTCCTTTCGTGATGTCTAGTTTTGGCCAAACCAGTCCCTTTTGCCTGAATTTGGCAGTGGATGGGTCGGGGGGTCCTTGGGTTTCATTTTCTTGGGGTTTTTTTTTCATTCGCCTGCTTCTTGTTGTTTGCGTTGGCTTTCATTTAGATTTGGTTGTGGATTGTGGTGTTGTGTCCTCTTTTTCCACAATAATAAACATATTTGTCGTGTAGTGGGAGTGATAACAAAAAAAAGAAATGCCAGATTTTTTCCTGTCGTCACAAATAATATGAAATTTCACGTAAAAATCAGAAAAAAGAAAGGAAGATAAATAGCAGAGTGAGTTAGGTATGCAAACAAAGACGATTGATTAGATGGAACCAAGTAAAAGATTCGTTACCCCTTCACGTACCCGACTCAAACCCTCGTGTCCGGTTAATCCGGTCCATGCTACCCGGCCGTCCCCGAAGGAGAAACGCCATCCCCCGCCGTCGGATCGCAAGCGTACGGTCAAGATCTAGCGAATGTTTAGAGAAGGCAGGCAAAGAAAGAGGAGGAGCAAGTTTTTTTTGTATAAAAAATGTTATTTTTATCTCCTCAACATCTTCTTGGCTTCCTCCTCCACCACCTCCATTATCTCTCCTTCCTCCTTCATCATAAAACTAACTGTAAGGAAAAATTCCAGAGAGAAGAAGAGGAAGAAAGGAAGGGCGGCTCTCATCCATCATCGTTTGCAAGCAGATTTCCTCCTCCGACTCTGCTTCTTGCCATTCGATCCCTCTTCGTAATCGAAACCCCCTCCTCGTGGGAACTGTTGCAAAGGTGTGAGAGGGGGATCTGGCTGTTTCCGATTTCCTTTCTCGTCCTGCAATTTGCTTCTCTCGGGGTTGCGTTGATTACTCTGTGTCGCTCACCCACTGAGATTTCTTCGGTTTTGCAGGTGGGAGTTTCCGTGGCATATTGGTAGATCAGTATCCCCGTCCTTTAAAGATCGGTTCCCTTGTCTCTTTTGTCCGATGATACTCCCCCTGCCTCCTCCCAATGCTTCTATTCGGGTGATTTCGTCCCCGGGGCTTCGGTCTGTCCACTGAGAGCTGGTTTCCGGGTCGGTAAGCTGCCTTAAACATTTCCTGTTCCGTAGCGACAAATCCTTTTTCTCCAGATTTTGATTTCGTGGAGATGGGGTGTTTTCCTTCCGGCCTTGCGGTTACCGAATCGTGACTGGACTGTTTCTTTGGCTGTGTAGCAGGTTGAGACGAAACAGCTGAGCTAGGCTTGTCGTCCCCTGCTGCTCGACTTCTCGCTATTTTCCTGGACTCGTGAATTCGGATCAGCCGAGGAAACAGACGCCATAGCCTGGGGCCTGTTCTGCAGGAAGCTCCTCATAGCCCCTTCCTTTTTTTTCAAACGCCCGGTAAGGGTAGCGATACCTGTTCCCTTTAGCATCATCCTCTTCGTCTACCTCCCTCCATCCTTCGCCTCCCTGCATTTGATTTTGGAAAACCCGTTCTCCTTCTTGCTGAAAATGAAGACGGCCCACGTTTCTGGATCTTTGTTGCTACAGCTCAAAAAACATTTTCCCTTTGACCTCTCAAATTCAAGGACTTTCCAGGCCTTGAGACTTTCCTTTTGAAGTTTTTCTGGGATGAAAGCTCCAAACGAGTCCTGGGACTTATCCTTTTTTCTTAAAAACAAAAAATCAACTGGTCTTGATCTGTGATTTTTTATTCATTACATCTGTGGAGTGTGTTCTTTCCTTCTTCTCATCCCATCCCCATTCCGACCAAACCTCATCCCTGTTGCTTACCCAAGAAAGAACCCAAAAAAGAAACAGATCAGGAATCGCGACTTCTATTCTTACTTTGATGAATTTTCTTTCGCATCTTCTTCTGTTCGTTTTTTTTTTAAATTTCAATTTTGATTTTTCTCACTTTGTATGGTGTTTTTTTTTGGGGGGGTGGGGGATGGGGAATGGGGGTTTTTTTTTTTAAAAAAAAAAAGAAGATAGGAATTTGTAAAGAATTGGAAGGGAGGATGGAAAAGGAAAGGGAGAGCACCAATAATGGAGTCACCACCACCCCTAACCATAACAACAACATCCACCACCACCACCACAGAAGTGAACCCCTCGGAGGAGGTGGCGCGGTGGTGGGATCCTCGGCAACAGCCACAGCCACGACGACGACGACGGAAACGAGGAGACAGGGGGGGACGACGGATTTCGTGCTGCAGTGGGGGAACAGGAAGAGGCTGAGGTGTATGAAGGTGCAAGGAGGAGGAGGGAAAGAAGATCAGGCCCATAGCAACAACAACAAGACCACGGCCCGTGTGGATCGCAGGGTCATCAGGTCTTCAGACAACAACAACGGAGGAGGAGGAGGGAGTTACTTGAACCTACGACACCGTCCTGCATCTCCCCCATTCCCAAACCCAAATTCCAACCACAACCACCGTGTCCTCAGGTAACCAAATGACCACTCTCATCTCTATCTCTTTGGATTACGTGTGATGATCATGATTTCCTTTAGGAGGAGGGGATCGGTAAGTGTTGAGTGAATGAATGATTGTACCCCCCCCTCTCTCTTCGCTTTTTTATCACAAGAAAAAAAGAAAGGAAAGAAGGAAATCTCTTTTTGGAGATTGATTTTGGATGGAGTGGGCAGGCGTCTCTCGCTTCACTCACTCCCCCCTTTGCCTTTTTTGCTTTTTTATTTTCCCATTTATTTCTTTTTTTTAAATAAATAAATAAACATTTTTGGGGTGAAAAGCCAAAACCAGATCCCCAATCCCAATCCCATCAAATTATCCACCCATTTCTTCCTTTTTCTAATTCTTAATTTTGTATTAGTGGGGGGTGGATGAATGATTGAGGTTTTATTTATTCATATAAAAAAAAGAAAAATTTAATGCTCTCCCCCAGGTTGGATACGGAAGAAATCCATTGAATTTTCTTAGTGTTGTTGTTATATATGTGTTTGTAGTAGTAGGTGTTGTTGTTGCTGGTTGACTGACTGAGTGGTTGGGTTCTCCTCTACTTATTTAAAGGAACTCTGAGAATTCGGTTGCCATGAGAGCCCAACCCAACGGGGGCAGCCTCCTCCGTAGCTCCTCCTCCCCACCCGACAAGAAAGTGGTTTCCTCGGCTGCCACCGCCTCCTCCAATGGCCATCACCCCCACCGCGTCTGTGGGTACAACAACGAGGCTGGAGCGGCAACGGGGGCGTGGTCGGAGCGGGAAGTTGGGAAGAAGGTGGGGGGAGGAGGAGGGGGATCGTCTTCCGGGGGAAGCGGAGAAGGCGGGGGAGCGACTACGATGATGATGATGGTGCCGGCGACGGCGTGGCCTCCAAAGTTTGTGATAGCGTTGACGAACAAGGAGAAGGAGGAGGACTTCATAATATTCAAGGGCTCGAAGCTCCCCCAGAGGCCGAAGAAGCGTCCCAAGATGGTCCAGCGCACTGTCAATGTAATGTATCCTTCTCTCCCCCTTCAAATCATCGTTTTTTTTTTTTTTTATAACGTGAGGGGTGTCGTTTATGACCGACCCTTCATGGGCTTTTTTAGTAACGGGCCTCGTTTCATGGCCCTGGCCCATCTAAATTCCGAATGCCTGCCGCCCTTGGTCTTCGCCCCCTTCTTAACCTTGTTTGCTGTTGGTGATGGTGGTGATTGTGGCAGTTGGTGAGCCCCGGGGCGTGGCTTTGTGACTTGACGTTGGAGCGGTACGAGGTCCGGGAGAAGAAGATCTCCAAGAAGGTAAAAGAGCTCACACGGCTGGGGCAGGGGGACTGTTTTAGAACGTTGTCCATTCGCACATGTTATTTGTGTTGATCATGTCATTCAAAATATGCAGAGGCCGAGGGGATTGAAGGCTATGGGCAACATGGACTCCGATTCCGAATGAATGAAACAAAAACAGAGAAGAAAGGATGGAGATGAGATGATAACCCCTGCGCTCAGGCAAAGCCGCCGAGGCCCCGGGGATGCGCTGCCCGACTCTTGGTATCCTTTTTTCCTTTGCTTTGATGGGGTTAGCAACACTACTACATGTATGCATAAAATTGCTGATATGCAGTTCCTTAAAGAAGAAGAAAAGAAAGGATTAAATCTCAGGATTCATTGATTGATCCTGGTCCTACCAAAAATTTTGTAAAGTAGGTAGAACCGATTCAAAAATTAGTGGGTGTTTCTCCTAATCGTACTCACGTGAGTCACCACCACCCAACCTCGTACGCTTGGTTGTGTTGTCTCAATGCTCCTCGGTAAAGTTGGTCCCGCTAGCGTAAGAACAAACATGAATAATAATCATAAAGCATAATATTTTTTTAAGTAAACATAAAATCAGTCCAGATCTGCGGATCCGACAATAATCCCCATCCCATACCCACGCTATAATCATAATCACCACTACTAAATATCAAATAAACAAAGACATCCGACTAATCACAGCAGTAAGAAACCACTCGGTGAAATCAACACCTCCGTGCTCAACCCTTGAGTGCAGATCCGAGGACGAGCGCCACGATGGAGGCAACCAGGGCAGAGAGCAGCGACGGCACCATCGAACCCCCCGCGGACTGTGGTGTGGGGACAGGGGCGGGGGCATCCGCCTGAGCAGTGGCGGAGATCGCCGCTAGAGCCACCGCGAGGAGGCCGAAGAGGAAGAACATAGCGAAGGCCATCTCAACTGAGTATGCAGAGCAAAACACAGCCCAAGGATGGTTTCTGAGAGAGAGAGAGAGAGACAGCAAAGCGAATAATGAAGGTAAAGAGTTAATGCGTGGAGGTGTTTATATATACAGTGCAATTTATGCACGAATCTCTTCAAATTTCTAGATACGATTTTTTGTTTTCCAAGCACTGTAAATAAAAATATAATCCCATAAAATCTTTTTTTTTTTTTAAATGAGATTTCTGTATAGTATTAGTGAGGGTGGTTTGGTGGAGGAGGAGGAGGAGGAGGAGGAAGAGGGATGGACGGATGGCAGCCTGCCACACACAGCAATCTGATTTCCTTTGGTTTCTTGCAAGGGCTGGCTTAAAGGGAAAACACCGAAAATGTTTGGAGTTCAATCCACGTCCGCCAGGTGGTGGTGGTGGTGGTGGTGACCCTTTTATGGTTAAATAATTCATATACATGATGATGTCATCCCGGCACGTAACTCGCCGGGAGGATTGTCGATTGTTTTATGCTTACCCGACAAGTTACTCCTCCTTAGCTCTTGGCCATATTTGTGGAGGGACTTGTTAACCGAGGTGGTCCACCCCCATCATTCCACCATGTTTTTAGTACAATAAAAACACGGATCATGTCCAAAAATGATCTCGGCACGCCACTGAATCCCCCCCTGGCTGCGCGAATTTGTCTTGCTAGTACCCCAAGACCCTAGGAGCAAGCTCCAACAGACGTTGCAGAGCGCTAGGGGAGAACTTCCTGGCAAAGAGATGGCACACTGAGGAAGGCTTGTCGTTGTAGTTGCACTGCCGGTTCTCCAAGATCTTTCTCAGGAACTCCTCCGTCACATCTGTCCCCCCGAATGTCGCGGGGTGAGCCCCGCCCCTCGACCAGTCAACCCATGTGGTGCTCCTGTTCGCCAACATTTTCCCTGCCTGGATGGTCAGCATCGTGGGGAAATAGTGCTCGTCGACATAGCACGCTGGCCTGCAGAACCGCTCGAATTTCCAGTAGTAGGTGGTGTCTTCCACCATGTGTACGGCCAACTTGCGATTGATCTCGAACCACTGCGACCCTTTGCGCCACTGCGTGATGTTCACCTCAGGGGCCATGTTTTCGTTGTAGCGGCCTCTCCCATAAGGCCCAGGGTCATCAAATGCGCCCATGAAGCTATATTTGGATCCCGACAGGTAATTGTATATGACACTGAAGTTATACAGGGGAATGCACGACTCGGATAGAAGGATGAACCACTCGTTCGATATGTCCAGGAGGGCGTTCGCTAGAAGTCTTTTCTCCGCATCACACATGCTCATCCTTCCCCATTCTGCTACCTAACGACAGGACAAATGAAGGGGTGACAATCAGATAACTGAGAACTAACGATGGAATGACACGTGCAAGTAAGTCTCACAGGCGACCAGTCCGAACATCTCAAATATGAACTTAAACACTTAAGTTAGACCAAACTATCAAAAGAATTGATCAGGCTGAAATCTCAGAACAACACAGATAAATCCACTGCATCCATAGACACTTCCATTACTAATGCAACATCAGATCAATCTGGACGACAGACACGATACTGGTGCTTCGGTTATTATCCTTCACAGTTCCCACAAAGAGTAATTAACATTCGCGGACAATTAGTAAATCGACAGCGATTACCTGCAGAAATTTCACAAATGCTGTTCTTTCCAGAGATTTTCGAGTGACAACAGGCACACTCATTAGGGAAGTGATTATCCAAACATATGTGAGATTCAGGAACCATACACCATATTCCACAAGTAGTACTAGTAGACTCAATTCCGTAAACAGCTAGCAGTAACAATAGACCTCATACCCTCGTGCTTTCCTCAGAGCTCGCGGAGCCTCTCCGTTCCGCGCTCATCCTTGGGATGCATTGAGGTCTAAAAGTGAATGCCCAAGATTTAGGAATCAGGCACCTAGCTATACAAACAGATGCATCTACACTAGTAATGATATCTATCCTTCCTACCCAAAAAAAAAAAAAAAATTCCCATGAAACCGTGAACAACAAAGTAAAAACCGTAAACATAGGCAATGGAAAGAGCAAAAATAGAGCAGGAAATTGTGGTTGCCAGAGAGGGACACACCTGACTTGGGATTTGCCTATTGTGAAATACCGACGAAGGAGCGAATTTGGCATGAAAGGATGGGTGAGGGTGAATGTATATTGAATATAGTCCCTCATGCCCCTTAAGAAACTTCTCCCAAAGAGGAGCCAGCGGCAACGGACCCTTTGTCAAGAACATGAACGCGATTTTCGGAGTCCTGTCAAATGGGTACTTCCTAATTCGAGGAACCAGAGTCGCCCTCCAGAACAATTCCTTGTCCGACATATTATGCATCAAATCAGACGGGGGCCTAATCCAATGTGCTAAACCGGTATCATCGCCGTAACAGGCCTGAAAACTGGACGTCATGGTGGTGACCACTGTCTGTACACTGAAGTGCCGGATAGTGTATATACTAATCGCTGAGAACACTATACACAAAATCAAGAACAGCAAAAGCAGTTGGATCAACCTAGCTGGCAAGGCCTTCGCTTCCCTACTCCTAGCCGATGCCACGGTCGGTTCCTTCACAGTTCCCTCCTCCAATGAAACCGCCCTCGTTTGCATAACTGAAGTCCAAACCCAGAAATTCCCACCTCACCCACAAACTACTGGATCATCAAAAACCTCATGAATTAGAAACACCCAGAAGAAAAAACCTCATCTTTCAACAGATTCAGACATATACTAATTCTGGGCCAACAACCAGCCTCCCCCCTCTTCCACCCCAAACTCCCACCGCCGCACACTGTTGACTGTCGGCAGATCCAACCCCACAACTACCAACAAAATACACGCGCACCCAAAATCTCAAGAAACCTCAAAAATTAAGAGCTCCCAGAACCGATCTTCTCGCATCAAATCCCGGAACGATCTACGGGGATCGCCGGCACATACTTCAAGACCTTATCCCCTGAAAAGCGAAAGGAGTGCCCTTTACGAAAAGGGAAAGCCAGGCAAACTAAAAAACGCGCGTTTTTTTAACTTGGGATTAACGAAACCCTGGCTTCCCTTCGCTCCCCCGAACTTTCGTCACGTCCGAGGAATCCCCCGACAGGGAAAAGGGCCGGAGGATGCCTGAACGATGAGGGAGTAACAAACGACGGTGGGGGAAGAAAGCCGCCGTGAGAGCAATCGTTGCTGTCCCTGTTCTGTCGTGTTGTTGCGTTGGTGTCATTAAATGCCCTCCTCGTCAACCACAGAAACTAATTAAATTAAACCCAGATCTCCCCGCCAATTAGATTGCCAGTCTCGTGATTTGTTAAGTAAAGGAATGTTCAGGAGAAAGGGAATTGGACGGAAGGATTGGATCTTTCTAGATTTACTTTTTAGAATCAGAAATAAAACAATGGTCGTTATGATGACTTTTAACTAATTTACTACTTGATCTGATGTGGTGATTATTCTGCTCGCCCCTACCTCAAATGGGCCTTCCTTTTGGGCCCTCGAAGCCCATAAGTCTATGGATCACGACCTTGGGGGGGCGACCCGGGCATGATGGACTGTAAAGCAGAGAGGCACCAGCTGCTTAATCATTCTGTATGTCACACATAGTTTTATGCAAGAAAATTGCATGAAGCGGCCACGGTTGATATTTCAGATGGTGATATGGTTTGCTACAATGGTGAGAACATCTGGGAGGGCATCGATGGCAAACCGACCTTTTTACTTCGGTGGCCCGGGTCAAGGCCACTATTGCCCTTGAGTCATGATCATGCTTTTATTGCATACAAGAACAGCCCATATGAATAATTTTACAATTCTCCAAGACAAAAGATAAACAGATCTATCCACAGAACAACCTTGTAAAACAATACCCGAGAAAGAAATGGCACGTGCTTACGGTAGTCGTAACCTATAGGCCTAAAGAATGAGAACGAGGGCAAGATCCTTTGAAGAATCTGAAACTGAGTCATACTGCTTCCTCTCTTCTTGCATGGACGGGAATATCCCAGTGACTGACTCCCTCACGGATCTTGGGTGGTGAGGCACGAGTTTGATTACCCCTGTTGGCGATTCCGATCGCTGACGAGGCAGATTCGTCAGGTTGATTCCTGTGCTAACCTGCAAAGATTTTCTGTTTTGCAACGGAATCAATCTTCTCCTTGGGGATGCTACTACAAGAATTTTGAAGCTTGTTGGCTCTCTCTGGACACTTGGCCAGTCTGACCGCTCAAAACAGGACCAGAAGGCTTGTTCATTTGCTCCTTGGATGAACTTGAGATACTGAAACTCGTCGCTGGCATGCCGTGTGAAAGAAAGTAAGCCCGCAGGGGTGTGCCTGGTATCCATGTGCTGCACTCGGACGTTTCCCATGAAAGGAGGGCGGGCGTAAGGTTACATATCCTCAGGAATCTGGCCTGGCAAATCCAGGCACGGCAAAGGGCTAATAGATAAGTCTGTCGGAAGGAGACGTCACATAGATAAGTCCGTCGGAAGGAGACGTCACGTGTATTAACCATTGACACCCCTTCCTTTTCATTAATCGCTGGAAGGGATGACTTTGCCCGTAATTACGAAAAGTCTTCGCTCTGAGTGATGACTTCATCCAGAATCAATGAAAATAGTAACTCCAGTCTTCACTTAAGTACCATCAGTTTGGCTGCTATAGACTGCCCGAGGTTGAGAATCATTACTCCAATGCTCAGGTGAATCCGAAATTGAATGGAGACAGGCAAACTCGGTTCTGGAGTTTCAATCAATTCTCAGGCAACCGTTTCCGATGTCACCGAAGATACTCCACTGCAGCTTTTTCTCAGGTTGATGCAAACCAAGGGAGGGATGCTTCGAAGTCCCCCGCAATGACCAGTTATCAAATCGCTGTCAGCATAAATTGGGTAATAATCTCCCTGAAAGGCCACCTCTATCGTCGCACACATTCGACTCGAAACTTACCTCTGTGGGCAACCCGTGCAGGACCCTGGACAGCTATTCAATTTGTTGCATCACAGTGAATAGTAGTCCAGCAGGCAGGCGAAGTGTACAGTCCCCAGGTGATAGACAGCAGTCCACACACAAGGACCGCGATGGGGCACGGTCAGTACTCAGATATGATATGCTATTCGGGAACACTTGCTTCATGAACAAGATCAGGGAGATAGGGAGGTACCCAGAATGAGTGGTTGTCTGGTCGGAGGAAGAGTACTGTTACAAAGGCAACAACTTCGGGGAGGGCATTGTCAGCGAGCCTACCTTTTACTCGGTGGCCCAGGTCAAGGCCACTATTGCCCTTGAGACATGCTTTGATTGCATTCAAAAGCATTCTCCATGGATAATTTTACATTTCACCAACACAACAAATAAACTGATCTATCCACAGGACAACATTATAAGACTATAGATCAGGAGGAAAACGAACGTGTTTACCGTAGTAGTAGTAGTAGTAGTATACAACAGCCAAAATAAAGAGAACGAGGGCAAGATCCTTTAAAGAAGGCTAAACAGAGTCATACTGCTTCCTCTCTTCTTGTATAGACAGGAATATTCGAGCAACGGACTCCCTTGCGGACCTCGGATTGTGAGGCACGACTTTGATTACCCTTGTTGACTGCACAGCTTCAACAGGTTGGGAGCACCCATCAGTCATCGGGGCTGAAGGGGCTGCTGGGAAGGGTGCTGGGGATTCTGTTTGCTGTCTGGGGCTGCTTCCTGTGCTACCCTGTAATTCGCTGTCCTTTGACGCTTGGATTTTCAGTTTAGCAACGGGACTGCACTTCTCCTTGGGAATGCTACTACTAGAACTCTCATGTTGAAGCTTGTCGGCATTCTCTCTGGACACTAGGCCAGTCTGACCGCTTGAAACAGGACCAGAAGGCTTGTTCATTTGCTCCACAGATGAACTCGAGACATTGAAACTCGTCGCAGGCATGCCATAAGAAGGAAAGTAACCCTGCGGTGATGCACCAGCGGGAAAACCCATTCCTTGATTATGGTGATGCAACGGGAACCCATATGCTGCACTCGGGAAATTTCCCATAAAAGGAGGGCACACGTAAGGTCCATATCCTCCAGAAACTGGCCCGGTAAATCCAGGCGCAGGGAAGGGCTTATAGATAAGCCCCTCAGAAGGAGACATCACGGGTATCAACAATTGATGCCCTGGCTGTTGTGGATAACCCCAAGGACCCACACTCGCATCTGACGGCTTGGGTACAACTGGAAAGTTCCCCGGATAGGAACCCTGATCTGCCCGCTGATTAGCAGCAGCAATTCTTGTAGATGCAGCCGTTGTCTTTGCAACAGCGTTCTCGGCGGAATATTCCATATGATGCTGACCTGGCTTCTCAGCCCCTTCTTTTTCCTTGGCAACAGATGAAGGACACTTATTGATACATTCTGATGAAACCTTATTAGGGGGAGAGCTCTCAACAGATATTTTTCTGAAAACAGACAGATCTTCGACGAGAAGATGAGGCGATTCTGCAATCGACTTTTGTACCTGTAGCAACGGGTAGTCATAATCAAACAATTAGCTAAGCACTGGCTTAATAATTACTCCACAGATTAAGCGAAAAAAGAATGATGCTTGCCTTTATTAACCGATGTAACTCAAAGACTTGCACTGCAAACATCCTCTGCTGACTGGAAAATTAAAAGGGGTGGCATCAGCATCATACAACGGCAACAATGAAATTTTTGTAGAAGCTCCAAGAGGGCAATAAAGGGTTTCTATACTTACTTTTCAATCCGCTTCCTAGCATTCCAGAAATGTTTTTGACCAATTAATCCGACAATGTCGTCAGGCGAGATTTCTGCCGCAATAGATACAGAATCAACGATTGAGGCTTCAGATGTATTGTCATCCCTTACAGTGCCACTCACAATCAGCGACACATCTACCCTGTCTCCACATCGTTCACGTGGGACACTAGCATCAGCTGGGCTGCTATCGACTCCCAGAGTTTGAGAATCATTCAATCGAGTGGACATTCCTATATCTATATCCTTCAAAGAACCACCAGAACCATAATCCTGTCCACGATCCTCCTCCGACTGCACATTGTCTTTGCATCTTTTCGATGAAACTGCATTGGGCTCATGTGACTTCCTGAAATTTTCCAAACATTGACTCTGAATATGCCGAGTGCTTGAAGAATTGACTTTATCAGTTTCTGAAGTCACTGGGTCCTCAGAGGACTCAACCGAAATCCTCCCAGTTATCTTGTCATCAAAACCAATTTTTCTTTTATAGCCTGATTCTTGAATCCAATTCGAACGCGGTGAACTCTCATGTACATCACCACATGAACTATTTCCCCTAGCCAGCTTACCTCGAAAATTAGGAGCAACAGACATGCTCCTCTCCTGGGCTTTGCTCTTCTCTTTCTCATATCGACTATTTCCAGACTGCACGTACACAGGAACTGTGAAATCATCTTCATCCCCATTGATCTTTCTCTGCCCAGCTTTTGCAGTCACATCTGTCTTACTGGACTTTGAATCTCCTCCATGTCTACAAGCAGATTGAGGCATATGAAGAGGATAGCACATACTCAGCCCAGAGTTAGCCTGAAACCAGATAAGTACCAGGGCATGAAAAACAATAAAACCAGTATGTCATCAGATTGGCCGAAGAGAACCGTGCATTGTTATGTTTGTGCATAATCACACAATAATCACAGGTTGGAAATGAGGTAAATGTAATTCCAACAAAACTGGGTGCACATGTTACACCATCTTACAAAAGGAATCAAGACGCTACCGATGTATATTAATAGCTCGAGAAATGTTCAGATTTAAAACACACAAGGTGAGATTACATCTCGCAATAGCCAATCCACTCAAATAATGGATTCATCACCACTAATATTCAATCAAACAGTTACAAGGGAAACCCCAACCACATTTCCATCCATGCCTTTGCATTTGCAACAAAGAGATATAGAAATATATTCAAGCAAACGTTTCAATGCCACTAAAAAGCTATGGAAACTCAAAAATGATCATAATCACAATGTAAAAAAGGAGAATTACCGGACCAGAGGAAGCAGCAGATACCGAATTACCACTGTTAGAAATATGCGGCAACACTCGGGGACTGAACCTCTGTGATGGTATGCTAAGCTGCTCATAGAGCGCCATCTTGTTCCTCGGAGGCGCTCTCGGTCCTCCTCTCTCGGTATCATTTACATGCAATCGAGGGAACATGGGACCTAACACCTTCTCTTCATCTTTCCCTCTCTTCATCTTAGCTCAAACTCAACTATCTCAGAAAAACACCCGTTCCCGACAACATCACTCACCAGAGTTAACATCCATCGCAGCAACCAAACCATAACCCGTCAATCTCTTGCCCAATATTTCATCGGTAATCTCAAACAAACACATAAAAGGGAACAGCTAAACGATGAACCGGCAAACCAAAATTCCCCGACATAAAAAGATTGAAACTTTGAACCGAATTCCACAGACCCACTACTTCCACCATCAATCTACGACGACCCAAAAAAACGAACTTTATCAAAGACCCCTCGCGTCGCCAATTTCTAGAAATCACCTCGACTTTTCCAAATCCAGCAAAGCATATCGTGCCCCACCTCCCGCGACCCAAACCCGATCAAATCAAAGCTAAAACCAGGAACAGATTCGAGCACAAGGGAGAAAAGGGAGAAAGGGAACAATCAGACAAAAGGGGGATTCCTTCCGATCGAGAAACTAGGGTTTCCTTTTATTGTTTTTCTTACCAAATCCTACGAAGGAATCGAACTGGGGAGAAAAGGGAAAGGAATAAAGTGCAGCTGAGTGGGGCCCAGTTTGGGATTATGCCCTTTTAGCAATTAAAAAAAAATTGTGACCAACAAAACATCTTCTGAGCTGTTCTTTTTGGATGCTAATTAACTATTCAATCAATAAAATATAATTTTAAGTGTCAATGATTTCATTCACCTTTGATTCTTGGGCTTGCACGTAATATAATAAACAAAAGTCGGTTCGGGGATCAGTCTCTTGCCTCTGAAGCTAAAAAGTGGGTGTTCTGGCATGTGAGTAGGCCAAAAATCCATGATGAAATAATGAACTAGTCCTAACCTACGGGTTTGATGGTTGATGAAGAATTGCATAAAAACTCATGGCAATTCCATATGTTTTAGATTAGATATCACACTGTGTGAGGTCCGATGATGGTGTTGGTCAGTTCATCAATGTGGATAAGTTGGGGGGAATTTATATAAATGCAGTGACAGTGCCCCCCAAGATTATAAAACATAAGACAAGTGGGGTATTTTGTCGCACAAGAAGCTTTTTTGTGTGTTGCGTGCGGGTGTGTGTCCGTTCATGTGAGAATTGGACAGCATGAAATGAGTCCCAGGTCGTCGTAGTTTGTTTAGTGACGTGCCTTCTTCTCCCAGAGGTCGCCGCCTTCGCTTAGATCCCCGACCGCGCCAATGTCTGCGAGGGAGACCTTCTTCGCTGGACGGCCGCCGAGAACCAAGGCGAGCATGAGGAAACGTTTGGGGATTGATAACTGGTTTTAATCGGAGGAAGATGGCGGGAGAGTTAAGGGACATGAGTCCGGGGCTGAGCGAGTCGGCCCATATTCTGGATTTGACTCGGAACGTTTCCTTCTTTTGTGGAGGGTGGGATTCTCAACTCGGCTCCCCGTTCACGTCGGCCTTTGGGGAAGAGACTTCGGCGGAATCGGAAACATATTTGAATTCCATGAAGGGATCGTAAACAGAGTTTACGTTCTTGGGAGGAACGGCAGGGAACGGGTCGAAATCGGTCAGGTTGGGTGGGTCGGGCTTTGTTGGTTCCTTTGGAAGTTCTGTCACTGCATTTGGGGTGTCAATGAGATAGACGGAAGTGGGACCTGCCAGGGAGATAGTAGAACCCGAAGCAAACAGATCAACCTGATCCAGCGTAGTAGATCCTGCACTGGACGGAGCCGAAGCTAAGTCCGCGTCTGTGAACAGATCAGTCTGAGATGACTGGCTCTGCACCAGCGGGGGCCAGGGCATCCATGTGTTGGTTTCCACCGGGCGCAGCGGAAGCTCGTTTCGAAAAATACTGTTCGAAACACAGTCCCAGATCTATGTAATACGTATAAATAAAACATACCTCGTTGTTGCGGATGCGAACTTCAAGAGTCCCAAGCGTGACTCCTCTAGAAGTATCCACGCACACGTTCAACGGATGCCTCAAGCTCGATCTCGGGTGCTAGCCCTCTGAGCTTTTCTAATCTCTCGGAAGCCTTTTGCGAAAAACAAATTCTCCGACGAAAATTTTTCTTCTAACTACTTACTGTCTGTGGAAGCCGAAGCTTCAATTTATAATGTGACATTCCTTAACCCACAGGGTACCGTCAATTGCAATTGTTAATTGAAATCAATTCAATCAACACGCACGTAGCAAAGCTACTAATGTAGCATGACGTCAGAGTTATATGATTTTATAATAATATAATAATAGTTATTAATATTAAATAATTATAATATTATAATTATAATATTATATTATTATAACTTTGAATCAGACACATTCTACCAAATTAAATCCAACACTAGGATTTTATGCTTCCGATATTTCAGAATAAATTTGTAGTCCAACAAATTCTAATTCTGGAAATTTATAATTCTAATATCCATTAGAATTAAATAACAATGTCCGTGTCTACGTGCTTTTGCGTGCGACCCTCTAGGTTCTATATACGAAGGCAATGTACATCCATACATAGACTGAGGTAACCGTCTAGCAACAGTTTTCAGCCACCCAACGTAATAGAATATTGGTCATGAACCAAAACCGCTATGAACCGATTACTGTGTAATTCAATCTCTTCATCTCACCGACATCCTGATTAATTCAGTGCATCTTATGTCATCACTGAATTAATCATTTTACTTAATTTCTGAGATATAATAGATATTAACTTGAATGATAAACATTCCTCCACGGCCGTGTGTTTAAAATCACTAATATCTCAATCAAGAGGCCAGGATATCAACTCTCTAATCCAAGAGAGCGATGAATCCTATATTGACTCAACACTATCCTCTCTACGCTTCGCTGCACACCCAATAACCGTATTACTCACAATCCGATTAAAGACTGCTTTTAACGGCATCAAAGTGAACAACTCCACGCATAGAATAAATGGAGGTCTCAAGTCAGGAGATCAGTTACACTCGTTCAACAAGAGAAGTGACCAATGACGCTTAATATGTGGTATTCTCTATAAACGGGTCGTGTCCAGTGTACCCTAAACTTAGGCACCCCCGAGTACAACTTGAATATCCATCCCTTGGTCTAACTCGACCTAAGTTATACTCGGCGTTGATCTAGATGTTTATGTCCCATCTAAACATCTATCCGATCAAGGACAATGCTAGATTGACAAATAATCAATCTATGGGACTTTACCGTAAAGTTAATTACGAGCAGAAAAGTAATTAATAAACAGTAAATACTTGCCTTTATTAACAACTATTCACATATATTACAAAGTGTCTTGGCACATACGTGCACATACTAACAATCTCCCACTTACACTATTGCCAAGCACTATGAACTCTCAGTCCTAGGCCCCTCACATGGGACTCATGTTTCTGCTGAGGTAAGGCCTTAGTGAGTGGATCTGCGATATTCTCGCTAGTGTCTACTTTACTTACCAACACATCACCCCTCTGAATTATTTCTCTGAGGATGTGATATTTCCGTAGTACATGCTTGGATCGCTGGTGAGACCTTGGTTCCTTTGCCTGTGCTATGGCAGCATTGTTGTCACAGTATAACAAAACTGGACCACGACTACTAGGAACCACTTCAAGTTCTGTCGTAAAATTCTTGATCCAAACAGCTTCTTTTGCCGCTTCTGAAGCTGCTATGTACTCGGACTCTGCTGTAGAATCCGCAACTGTTTCTTGCTTTGAACTTTTCCAGCAAACAGCTGCTCCATTTAGACAAAATACGTAACCCAGCTGCGATTTCAGATCGTCACGATCTGTCTGGAAACTGGCGTCAATATATCCTCTGACAACCAATTCCTCATCTCCTCCATAGACCAAGAACATATCTTTTGTTCTTCTTAGATACTTGAGGATAGTTTTGACTGCTGTCCAATGACCCTCTCCAGGATCACCCTGATATCTACTTGTCATGCTCAAAGCATACGATACATCAGGTCTTGTACATATCATAGCATACATGATGGATCCAATAGCCGAAGCATATGGTATCTTACCCATTCTATTTCTCTCCTCTAGTGTCTGTGGACACATCGCCTTGGAGAGTTGTATACCATGTGACAGTGGCAAGAATCCTCTCTTGGAATCTTGCATATTGAATCTCTTTAGTACCTTGTCAATATATGTACTTTGACTTAATCCTAGCAGTCTTCTTTGTCTATCTCGGTATATTCTAATACCTAAGATATAAGTTGCTTCCCCAAGATCCTTCATTGCAAAACACTTATTCAGCCAATCTTTAGTAGATTCTAGGCTGAACTTATCATTTCCAACAAGAAGTATATCGTCAACATACAGCACTAGGAAGACAATACTGCTCCCACTAACCCTTTTGTAAACGCAAGGTTCATCTGGATTCTTGATGAAGCCAAAATCTTTAACCGCTTCATCAAATCTTATGTTCCAGCTCCGAGAAGCTTGCTTTAATCCATAAATGGATCTCTTCAGCTTACATACTTTATCTGTATTCTCGGACATTATAAAACCAGGAGGTTGTACCATGTATACTTCCTCCTCTAGCCTTCCGTTTAAGAAAGCAGTTTTAACATCCATTTGCCAGATCTCGTAATCCTTGTAAGCCGCAATAGCAAGTAAAATCCTAATAGACTTCAGCATTGCAACTGGCGAAAATGTTTCCTCATAGTCGATCCCTTGACGTTGAGTGAAACCTTTTGCCACTAGCCTTGCTTTATAGGTATTAACATTCCCATCCATGTCAATCTTCTTCTTGAAGACCCACTTGCATCCAATAGGTTTTACCCCAATTGGTGCATCTACTAACTCCCAAACTTGGTTGGTATACATGGAGTCCATTTCGGAATTCATGGCATCTAGCCATTTCTCGGAATCTATTGAAGCAACTGCTTCCTCATAAGTCAACGGTTCGTCATTCTCGACGAGTAGTACATCCTCATGTTGTGTTATAATCCACCCATATCTCTCGGGTTCTCGATGTGCTCTCGTAGACTTACGTATATCTTGCGTTTCTTGAACAGGTTCTGGTAATGGAGTCACTTGTACTTGTGGTACTATTTCCATATCCAACTGTTCATTTTCCAATCCATCTGTAGTGTCTGAAACTTCTTCCAGACTTATTTTACTCCCACTACCTCTTTTAGAAATAAATTCTCTTTCTAAGAAAGTAGCATATCGAGCCACAATAACTTTGTGCTCGCTTGGAAGATAAAAATAGTATCCCTTTGTTTCTTTGGGATAACCTACAAACATACACTTGATGGATCTTGCTGCAAGCTTATCAGAACTATCGTTCTTCACATAAGCATCGCAACCCCACACTTTGAGATAAGACAGGTTTGGTTTCTTCCCAAACCACAACTCATATGGTGTCTTATCTACAACTTTGGTTGGAACTCGGTTAAGCATATATGCTGCCGTTTCTAAGGCATAACCCCAAAATGATAATGGAAGACTTGCATGACTCATCATTGATCTAACCATATCCATAAGTGTGCGATTTCTCCTTTCTGAAACACCATTCCATTCTGGCGTTCGAGGAGGTGTGAGTTGTGAAATTATGCCACACTCCTTGAGGTAATCAATGAATTCTTGACTAAGATACTCGCCCCCTCGATCACTTCGAAGGATCTTAATCTTCTTGTCAAGTTGGTTTTCTACTTCATTCTTAAACTCCTTAAACTTTTCAAGAGTTTCTGACTTTTGCCGCATTAAATAGATATATTTATATCTACTAAAATCATCAGTAAAAGTCACGAAGTAGATATAAGCTCATCTGGCCTGAACTGACAATGGTCCACACACATCACTATGTATGAGTTCTAGTAGTTCATTCGCTCTTTCTCCAATCTTGGAAAAAGGCTTCTTGGTCATCTTTCCTTGTAAACAAGCTTCGCATGTATCTATGGATTCTAATTCAAATGAATCCAAATACCCATCATTGAGTAACTTAGCAATGCGCTTCTCGTTTATATGACCAAGTCTACAATGCCAAAGGTAAGTTGGGTTTGAGTCACATGATTTCTGTTTCTTATTCTCGATGCAATGTACCGGCTCATGTAAGTTTAAAACATACAAACCATTATTTAATGATCCATTTCCATAGAAAACATCATCTAGATAAAAGGAACACATCTTGTCCTTAAATTTAAACACAAAACCCTTGGTGTCTAAACTGGACACCGAGATGATGTTCTTAGAAAAACTTGGAACATAACAACAGTTTTCTAGTTTCAAAACAAGTCCACTGGGCAAACTTATTTTATAAGTCCCTACAGCTAATACAGCTACTCTTGCTCCATTAGCCACTCGTAGGTCCATCTCGCCCTTGGACAACCGCCTGCATTCACTTAGTCCCTACAGGTCCACACAGATATGAGAACTACATCCTGAATCTAGGACCCATGAGGATGAAACAGAAAAATTGCATTCAATCATAAAAATACATGAAGCACCTGCCCCACTAGTATTTTTCTTTTGAAAGAGGTAGCAATTCTTCTTCCAGTGGCCTTTCTTGCCACAGTGAAAGCATATAGCTTCCTTCTCATCAGATTGGGGAATCTGTTGGCCTTTCTTCAGTTTGGGCTTTTGGCCCGGGTAAGCAGACATCTTTGATTTCTTGACCTTGGGGTTAAACTTCCCCTTGCTCATTCTCTTGTTGGTATTTCTCACCAACATTGCATTTGAAACAGTCTTCTGTTTCATGTCTTTCTCTGCTGTCTTGAGCATGGTCAACAGATCGGCAAGACTCTTCTCCATGTTGTTCATATTAAAGTTCATCACGAACGGAGCGAACGATGGAGGCAGGGAACACAAAATGGCATCAACAGCCAAATGAGTATCCATCTTGGAGCCCAAACTTGCGAGCTTCTCTATGTACCCTATCATCTTGAGTACATGAGGCCCGACAGGGTTCCCTTCCTGCAATTTCATCCCGAAAAACGCTCGAGAGATTTCAAATCTCTCAGTCCGTGCACTTTCTTGGAAGAGCTCGCGCAAATGGATATCAATATCCCTAGCGCTCATATTCTCATGCTGCTTCTGCAACTCTGGAGACATTGCAGATAGCATAAGACATTGCACGTCAATAGCATCTTCCACATAATGATCATAAATGATTCGATCTGCTTCTAAAGTGTCTGCATTTGGCACTGCTGGTGGCTCAAAATCTAGTACATGAAACTTTCTCTCTTGTTTCAGTACAATCTTGAGCTTTCGATACCAGTCCAGGTAGTTTGGTCCTTGGAGGATATTTTCTTTCTCCAAAATACTTCGCAGCGATAGGTTAGTCGACATCTACAGCAAATAAAATTTTGAATCATTATTTGTGAATAGTTATATAAATGACTTTTATAAACTCCCACTATTTTATTCAAACCTAATAGCCCCCACTATTAAGGTCGAGAATTAATTGGTAATAATTCCTAGCGGGACCGAATACTCAAATCCTATAGTATGCACACAACTGAGCTGTACCTACACACCATAATCATTAAGTTGGCACTACTCGCCAGTCACAAATCCATGTAACCATCGGTATTCTTAACTTGGGTTAATATTTTCTTAAACCCCTCGCCCATCAAATCAATTGACCTTAGCTGAGCTAACAAATCAATTAATCTGAGTTAAGTCAACCCATCAATAAATTATGAAAAAACTACAACTATACTAACACAAGCCCACAGCTGAGCTGTACCGACTCACGAAGTACGTTGACTATTTTCATTATCATTGATGGAGGGCAGATAAAACTTAACTTAATATTCAGGGGATTTTGATTAATTGTCTCACCAATATATTATTAATGGGCTTTATTCTAATTTCAAGCCCATCTTAAGACCCAATAGGTTTTAATTTTCTAAACCTTATATGATATTTGGCTAAACCATTTACTTTGCAGGCAAACGTTTTTCTTTCTCGGCCTTTTATTAACAATTCAAAACTTAGGCGGAATTAGTTTTGAAATTGACCCACTAATAATTGTATTAGTTCTGGGACAACTTTAGTTGACCGAGTCAAATACTTTGGGTCTTTTATTTCTCTTTAAATAATCATACTTTTGGTCGTATTTATCACTTGGTTCACAATAACTTGAACCCACAGTAACTTGTTGTTAATGTGGATGATTGATCAATAAATTAAATTTGTGTAAAATAATAACTAATCTTAGTAGAAGATCGGTGAACCAAGAAATAGTGGGTTCACGTTATTATTAATAGCCAAATTTATGTATGATATGCAATTACTCAATGCTTTCACACCAACATTGTGATTTCTCTTATCACAGCAAATGACTTTCGGTCTTAAAGTTCAACTATCAGTTAATAATTATAAAACTTATAATTATACTGATTAAAACAACTTGTTTGATTTACGAATAAACAAACGCAATAAACTTGTTTTTCGCAAATACAATTTCTAGAAAACTATCAAATCACAAAACTTCGAAATTAGTTTGATTTATACGATACGATCACAAAATTGCTCGGATACCACTTATGGTTTCCACCGGGCGCAGCGGAAGCTCGTTTCGAAAAATACTGTTCGAAACACAGTCCCAGATCTATGTGATACGTATAAATAAAACATACCTCGTTGTTGCGGATGCGAACTTCAAGAGTCCCAAGCGTGACTCCTCTAGAAGTATCCACGCACACGTTCAACGGATGCCTCAAGCTCGATCTCGGGTGCTAGCCCTCTGAGCTTTTCTAATCTCTCGGAAGCCTTTTGCGAAAAACAAATTCTCCGACGAAAATTTTTCTTCTAACTACTTACTGTCTGTGGAAGCCGAAGCTTCAATTTATAATGTGACATTCCTTAACCCACAGGGTACCGTCAATTGCAATTGTTAATTGAAATCAATTCAATCAACACGCACGTAGCAAAGCTACTAATGTAGCATGACGTCAGAGTTATATGATTTTATAATAATATAATAATAGTTATTAATATTAAATAATTATAATATTATATTATTATAATATTATATTATTATAACTTTGAATCAGACACATTCTACCAAATTAAATCCAACACTAGGATTTTATGCTTCCGATATTTCAGAATAAATTTGTAGTCCAACAAATTCTAATTCTGGAAATTTATAATTCTAATATCCATTAGAATTAAATAACAATGTCCGTGTCTACGTGCTTTTGCGTGCGACCCTCTAGGTTCTATATACGAAGGCAATGTACATCCATACATAGACTGAGGTAACCGTCTAGCAACAGTTTTCAGCCACCCAACGTAATAGAATATTGGTCATGAACCAAAACCGCTATGAACCGATTACTGTGTAATTCAATCTCTTCATCTCACCGACATCCTGATTAATTCAGTGCATCTTATGTCATCACTGAATTAATCATTTTACTTAATTTCTGAGATATAATAGATATTAACTTGAATGATAAACATTCCTCCACGGCCGTGTGTTTAAAATCACTAATATCTCAATCAAGAGGCCAGGATATCAACTCTCTAATCCAAGAGAGCGATGAATCCTATATTGACTCAACACTATCCTCTCTACGCTTCGCTGCACACCCAATAACCGTATTACTCACAATCCGATTAAAGACTGCTTTTAACGGCATCAAAGTGAACAACTCCACGCATAGAATAAATGGAGGTCTCAAGTCAGGAGATCAGTTACACTCGTTCAACAAGAGAAGTGACCAATGACGCTTAATATGTGGTATTCTCTATAAACGGGTCGTGTCCAGTGTACCCTAAACTTAGGCACCCCCGAGTACAACTTGAATATCCATCCCTTGGTCTAACTCGACCTAAGTTATACTCGGCGTTGATCTAGATGTTTATGTCCCATCTAAAATCTATCCGATCAAGGACAATGCTAGATTGACAAATAATCAATCTATGGGACTTTACCGTAAAGTTAATTACGAGCAGAAAAGTAATTAATAAACAGTAAATACTTGCCTTTATTAACAACTATTCACATATATTACAAAGTGTCTTGGCACATACGTGCACATACTAACACCATGAGGTCTAGCAAATCCAGACCGGGCTGTTCGACATCGAATTTCCCACAACCGTATCTGAAGCAAATTACAGAACGAAGGGAAGTCGAATGAAATCTTACTAAGGGACGATGTTCCACTTAGAATGAAATCGTCGTCCTTGTCATTGCACATTTTGGCGTGCGTATTACATTTATTGGTTCCAGCAGTCTTGCTCGGGGGCTTTAGATCAGATGGCCAGCTGACTCGTGCAGGCAGCTTCTTTGCAGAGTTCCCCCTTCGAAAATGGCTCTGGCCTGACTGCTCTTCCTGGCATAACGACTCTTTTCATCTCCTCTCCTAGCTGCGTCATTCGAAGTTTCTCTGTATCAATTCCCACTCTGGAAACTGCTAATTCCGGACGATGAAGCCGACTTACACGAGATCCCAGTTGATGAAAGTCCAACGTATCTGTGATCAACATTGTGGTAAACATTTCCCTCTTGTACTTGTTGGGACTCAGAGATGACATGAAACAATGGATTGAATGTGTGCAATACTAATTTCGATTCGCTTCGGCCTTGTTTCTGACTTGTTGGTTTTTCTCTCGATCATTTGGCAGCACAACGATCTTCTCCATCCTTGTCCTCACGTGAATTCCCACATCCTTTCCGCCCAGCTCAACGTACTAGAAACTCAAGAGAGACTTTGGCAGAGAGAATTCGCACGCAAAAAAGAATCTATATTCAAACTTCTCGGACATCCGTCAATCGAAACCATGAAGTGCCCAGAAACTGATGAACTCACCTCAATCTGTTACGCGTGTCTTTGACCTCATCGACCGCATGGATCCATGAGCTACCAAGTGTTCTATGACTGTTAAGTCCTTATAGACATATCGCCAGTCCTTTCTGGTCTCTTGCAATCTCGTCCAGAGAGCAGACATGCTGATCTGACATTCGGCACTGAAGAAAACATTTGCACGAAATGAGATCAAGACCCTGGAATCCGTAAAACATAGAGAATATCGGACAGGGCATTCGGATGCTCACAATTGTGACCTTGCTATATCTGCAATATCCGTGCTGCGAGGACCCCAAGGTTCGTCATCCATTGCGTCCGATACCTGAGATTGCGTCAAAAGAAATCTGCATTGTCAAACGAGAATGCGGCAATCGCCTCAAATTGCACTCATCATGAAGACAGGAGATCAAATATCGGACCACCATTAACAATACCTTCTGTTCTATGTCCGGAATCTCGAGGACCTTAAAATTCATCTCCATCTTTCTGTTTCGCAAGACGCCAGCAAAGAGACTCCAGTGATTCAATCGTCACAAGAACGTGGAAATCGCCCGAGCCAGATGACAGAGAGAGATGCTCACATTTCGCGCACTGCTTGATCAAATGACCTTCATGAAATCCACGACGAACCAAACACGACCACCCCCTCACAGGCACCACGCAAATCCTGTAGATATTCGATTCTCTTCAACGGAGACAAATTTCGTCACTGTGGCGAACAAATGGAAGAGGTAGATGGAGTCTGACAAACTTCCTTGGGTTCCCTGTTCTTGGAACCCAATCTCCTAGGGTCTATGGTCGTTCTATAACTAACCAACGTTTGATCGTGTCCAAGCTCATGTTCCCATCATAAGCTCCTCTGGCCTCGACAGAGAATTACCAATGGGGATTCTAGCGATGCATTTGGAATCAGCCATGAAGGGTCAAGACACGAAGACATGGGTGCTTCTCGGCTTATTCTAACTCGAACGAAGCGGGCACGCAATGTGCTCCGCCGCAGGCGGTCCTACAAAGATCCGCTGTCTGATTAGATATTGCAACTTATGTAAAGATAGTGGAAGTTAGTTAAGGAGGCAGTTTAAGCTTATAACTATATGTATATATGCTGTAACTGACAAGGAGGAAATATACAACAGATTCATTTTCTTCTTCCCCAAGTTTCTTGTTCTTCATCCCTCTTCTTGTTCAACTCTGAGTCTCCACAGATCGTAGCATGGTATCAGAGCTTAGCTCGATGGATACGGCCGCAGAGGAGTCGCCGTACTTGCTGCCACAAGAGACCAACTCCGGCTTCATCGTCTCGCCGCTTTTCGATGGAACAAATTACGCCGCTTGGTCCAGGTCCTTTATGCTGGCTTTGACAGTCAAAAATAAGGTAGGATTTGTGGATGGTACAATCCTGAAGCCTTCAGTGAGTGATCCTCAGTTTTCTCTTTGGAATCGATGCAATAGTTTGGTTGTTGCTTGGTTGATTAGATCGATATCTCAGCCGATAGTCTCAGAACTCATCTATATAGATTCTGCACATGAGATCTGGGAGCTTTTGAAGAGCCGTTTTGCTCAGCCAGATCTGGTTAGAATCTGTCATTTGCAACAACTATTGCATTCTACTTTCCAGGACAATAGACCGGTTCAAACATATTTTCTGCAATTGAATTCAATCTGGAGGGAGTTGAGGACACTGAGGCCTTTTCCCAAGTGTAAATGTGGGATCTGTAACTCTGGTTGTTTCAATGATTTCATTCAGAGGGAACAAAATGACTATGTTTTTGTGTTCCTGAATGGCCTTGATGATTGCTATCAGTCCTTGAGATCACAAGTCTTAATGAAGGATCCTCTGCCTGGTTTGGATCAGATATACAACATGGTGCTCAGAGATGAGTCTCAGAAATTGCTCCATGATAAAACACATTTGTTGGGTCAAAACACGTTGATAGCTGCAGCTTCAAAGCCAGATTTTAAGGCAAAGGCAAAATTGGAGATTTTCTGTTCACATTGCGGCAAGAAGGGCCATCAAAAGGAGAATTGTTACCGGCTCATTGGTTTTCCTGCTGGTTATAAGTTTACCAAAGGAACAAACTCGTTTTTGGGAAGAAACCAGATGTCTAAGCCATCATCTTCTGGTTTTAAGTCTCAAAATTCTCACACAGTGAATTCAGCAGTGATTTCTGATTCATTGCAGCAGTCTTCTGATTCAGGCGTTCGTGGTCACCCTCTCTTCAGCATGACTTCAGATCAAGTTCAAAAGCTGTTCTCAATGCTCAGTGCTCGAGATTCTCAGTTGGATGATAAAACACCCACTACAAACATCGGTATCACTAAACCTGACTCTTTTGTTTCAGTCTTTTCAAATCTCGTTCAGCATGTTACTCCAGCATCTTGGGTCATTGACACGGGTGCTTCTGATCACATTGTTTGTTCCCTAGAACAAATGTGTAATTTTCGAGTTCTGGATAAGGTTTCAGTACAGCTCCCTGATGGGAACAGAGTTTTAGCTACTCATGTTGGCTCTGTTCAGTTACTTCCTGGAATCATTCTTGATAATGTTCTTCATGTTCCTTCTTTTTCCATAAACTTGCTTTCTGTCAGCAAACTTTCATCCAATTCTTCTATTGCTTGTGCCTTTACTAAAGATTTTTGTCTGATACAGGACATTCTGTTATGGAAAACGATTGGCATTGCTAAAGCACAAAGCGGACTTTACATTTTACATCGAGACCAAGGCATCAGTCTGACTCACAGTACAATGTCTTTACCAACTTCTCATCTTGTACATGATCAGTCTACCATGTCCCAATTATGGCATTGTCGCTTAGGACATGTTTCCACCAAAAGACTTTTGGATATACCTAGTATAGCTGTTCATGTAAAACCCTTACCTCATGCCTGTGATATTTGTCATTTGGCAAGACAAAAACGTATTCCTTTTCCTCTACATATTAAAAGTTCTGAATTCCCTTTTCAGCTTGTACATCTTGATGTTTGGGGACCATTTCACACTAATACACATGAAGGTTGCAGTTTTTTTCTCACAGTGGTGGATGATTTTACAAGGGTAACTTGGGTTCATTTATTGAAATTCAAATCCCAAGTTCGTTCTGTTTTTCAACAGTTTTACCAACTTGTTTTAAATCAGTTTGGTGGTTCCATTAAGAAAATTAGAAGTGACAATGGAACTGAATTCATTGCCCTTCATGACTTTTGTGCTTCAAAGGGTATTATACATGAAAAATCTTGTGTTGAATCCCCTCAACAAAACGGGGTTGTAGAAAGAAAACATCAAGATTTGCTTTCTGTTGCTCGAGCTTTAATGTTTCAATCTAATCTGCCTTTGAAGTTTTGGGGAGAGGCTGTGCTAACAGCATGTCATATCATCAACCGACTCCCTACTTCAGTTTTGGCAAACAAGGCTCCTTTTGAGTTACTTTTCAATATCACCCCAGATTTTGATCATTTTCGAGTATTTGGCTGCTTATGTTTTAGTTCTACACTTTTAGCAAAACGGACAAAGTTTGATCCAAGAGCAAAGAAATGTGTTTTCTTAGGTTATCCTTCAGGTGTTAAAGGCTACAAATTACTGGATGTTTCTTCTCATCAGATTTTTGTTTCAAGGAATGTTATTTTTTATGAAACAGAGTTTCCTTTCAAAGTAGAGCAGGATTCTTCTTCATCTTTCACTCTTTGATCATTCATATTGTGATTCTGCACACCATGACATCAATTACCCCAATATCAATCCCTCAGTTTCTGAACATTCTGATAATCCTTCATCTGATGTTCCTGTGCCCGATGTTTCTGTACATGATGAATCTGCTCAAAATATGCCAAACCCTCCACCTATTTTGAGGCGTAGTACTCGAGCTAGACAGTTGCCAAGGTACTTAGATGATTTTCATCATAGTCTTGCTGTGCATTCTTTTAAGTCTTCTATTCCATATCCTATTCAAAATTACTTGTCCTATGATTTACTGTCTGACCATCATAAAGCCTTTGTTGTGTCCTTGTCCACTACATATGAGCCTCGATTCTATCATCAAGCTGTTAAGATTGGGCATTGGCAAAGAGCAATGGTGGATGAACTTGAAGCTTTGGCTGCAAATAATACCTGGATTCTGACTTCTTTACCACCTGGAAAGCAACCCATTGGCTGCAAATGGGTATATAAAGTCAAAATGAAGTCTGATGGTACAGTGGAGCGTTATAAGGCCAGGCTTGTTGCAAAAGGATATAATCAACGTGAGGGCTTTGATTACACGGATACATTTAGTCCGGTGGTTAAGCAAGTTACGGTTCGAATGTTTCTTTCATTGGCAGTGATCAAAGGCTGGTTTATACGTCAGATTGATGTTAATAATGCCTTTTTAAATGGAGACTTAGACGAAGAAGTCTATATGTCTATGCCACAGGGGATGGAACTACTTCCTAATAATCCTCAGAAACAGAGCAAGGATATGGTTTGCAAATTGCAGAAATCACTCTATGGTTTAAAACAAGCATCCCGCCAATGGAATAGTAAGCTTACTTCTTGCTTATTAGATGCTGGTTTTAAGCAATCGAAGTGTGATTATTCTCTATTTACGAGGCGGACAGAAAATGCATTTGTGGCTATTTTAGTGTATGTTGATGATATGGCTATTGGCAGCGACAGTCAAGATGCAATAGCTCAGATAATTGACTTCATGGCAGGTTATTTCAAGTTGAAGGACTTGGGTGATATGAAGTATTTTTTGGGTTTTGAGATAGCAAGGTCTGAATCTGGCATTTATATGTCTCAGAGGAAGTATACTTTGGACCTTTTACAGGACACTGGTTTTACAGCAGCAAAACCAAGTTCTGTTCCTATTTTCCCGAATCATAAGCTCTCTTCAGCAGATGATGATCTCTTGATTGATCCTGCTTCTTATAGACAACTTGTTGGTCGTTTATTGTTTTTGACTCACACACGCCCTGATATCACGTATGCTGTTCATATCTTAACTCAGTTTATGAGTAAGCCAGCAAAGGTTCATATGGAAGTTGCGTCAAAGGTTCTCAGATATCTTAAGGCAACTCCAGGCCAGGGAGTTTTATTCTCTGCAACTTCAGAACCTCAACTTTCTGCCTTTTCTGACAGTGATTGGGCTGGTTGTCCAGATACAAGGAGGTCTTTAACTGGGTTCTGCATCTTTCTGGGACAATCCTTGTTGAGTTGGAAATCAAAAAGGCAATCCACAGTGTCTAGAAGTTCCACTGAAGCAGAATATCGAGCCATGGCTGCCACGAGTTCAGAGTTGATTTGGCTGCGGATGTTACTTCATGATTTTCAAATTCCTCATGACCAGCCTGCCTTGTTATGTTGTGACAATCAGTCTGCTCTTAACATTGCCAAAAACCCAGTGTTACATGAGCGGACAAAGCACATGGAGGTTGATTGTCATTTTGTTCGTGACAAGGTTCAAGACGGCTCCATTGTTACAGCATATGTGCCAACACGTGAGCAGGTTGCTGACATGTTCACTAAAGGCTTGCATCCTACTCAGTTTCGCTATCTACTCAGCAAGATGAACGTTAAAAACATATACAACAAAGACGTTCATCTTGAGGGGGGGTGTAAAGATAGTGGAAGTTAGTTAAGGAGGCAGTTTAAGCTTATAACTATATGTATATATGCTGTAACTGACAAGGAGAAAATATACAACAGATTCATTTTCTTTTTCCCCAAGTTTCTTGTTCTCCATCCCTCTTCTTGTTCAACTCTGAGTCTCCACGGATCGTAGCAACTTAGGTGTGACAAAGCCACAGTTTCGGCAAGAAAAAGGGGACATGCATCTACATGGCTGTAAGAACAGGAACTAGCAAAAAGTGTTCGAAGGGGGGGTTTTTTGGGGGGCGGGGGGACCAATCCGTATGGTGTGAGAGAGGAGATATTCGAACCGTCAAAAAGCTAAAAGGCCAGGCCAGGCCAGTCCATGCAACTTGCATGATTTCCTCCCCCTCCTGCAAATATCACCATTACCTGCTTGAAATAACCAGACATGCTGACGACATCCCTGTTTGAAAGTGTGCACATTCACACCCCAAACTTGGACCAGTTCAATAACATCCCCCCCCAACCTCACAAACTCTGTTACCATGATTCATTCCAATTGGGCTTTGAGATTCTTTCCCTCTTTAAGAGATATTGGTGTTAGAAAAGAAAAAAGGTTTTGATTTCAAACCAACCCAATTTGAACACAATGGATAAGAGATTAGAGAGTTCAACATGTTCATTACTAGCTTTCTTTTGGGGTTTTGCTTTCACATTGTAGTCAATCCTCTAATTATTTTTTGTATAAATTGTTGGAATATGAATAGTTGAAATTGGGTGTATCTTAATTTCTCTTAAATGGGTTGTATGGACGTTACTTGGAAGACCCATTTCATTTTACTCTTTGTTTTAAATGATAAAATTCAAAGATATCAGTTTCAATGAAATCAGACAAAAGTTTAAGGTCAGACGCTCTTCATGAATTGGGATGAAATATCCAGATACCCCAACGTTACCCAAGTAGTAATAACATATAGATTAGACAAGTGGCATTCCAAAATGTCCTAAGAGAAAAAGAAAACCGATAATTTTCTTCATATGTAGTTAGAACTTCTCCGATGTGTCGTATCCCAGTCCTTGCGCGAGAGAGCGGTCGGATCATGGCCGGAAGTTTAGTTCGAGAACAACCCTGGGTTGCCCGGGAAACTCGGTTGGTGGAGTCTCTGGTGGTTTCCGACGGGTGATTCGTCTTGGAACAACAGCTCGTTTACGAAATCCCACATCTTCCCCATCCCGTTGTCCGAGAAGAAACCATCATCATCGATGTAGGAAACATTAGAGGTGCTGTCCACGGCCGTGATCGAGGGGGAGTTAGTGATGCTAGAGATGGAGTACTCCTGAGAGGACGAGAGTCGCGAGTCGTGACTCGTGTAGTGAACTTGAGGAGGGAAGCCTTGGTAAGTCCCGAATGCATCCGGAAACCGGTCGATGGGATTTACGACTACTTCTTGAGGCTGCACGTGGCCTGACCCAAGCGCGACTGGGATGCACGTGTCGTCAGCCAGGTAATCACCAACATGATTATTCGAGGAAGCAAGGTGGTTCATCCTCGGCATCCTCCCGCTACTAAGCAGCTTCTTCTTCAACTTGGTGTTCCAATAATTCTTAACATCATTGTCAGTTCTTCCCGGCAGCTGCGACGCGATGACTGACCACCTAACATTTAAAGACATCGGGGATGAGCACGGCTAACCTATAACAAATACGAAATCCAGAAGACTTTGTCCATCTCAACTAAATAACCTTACCTGCTCCCTATTTCATTATACAGATTGTAGATGATCCCGTCTTCCTCATCGGTGAAACCCCCATGCTTTATGTCCGGCCTTAAGTAATTCAGCCACCTCAACCGGCAACTCTTCCCGCATCGCCGGAGTCCTGACACACACCAACATTTACAAAGCTAGACATTATAAACAACTCGAACACCACTAATAAACTAAAAATAGAACAAAGAAAACGAGGAAAGCGAAACAACTCGGGGAGAGCGTAGAACTAACTGGCTTTCTTAGGCAACGCGATCCAATTCCCGCCGGTTCCATAGGCCTCGACGTAGGAGCGGAGGATCGTGTCTTCCTCGGGAGACCACGGTCCTCTCTTGACATTGTTCTTGTCACAACATGGTGCCCTCCCCATCTCCTCCCTCTACTCCCCCTCTCTTCCGCTCCTCTCCTTGTTGATATTTCTTTCTTGTTCTTGGGAAGAAGATTGTGGCGCTCTCGAGGAAGTCTTGCCGAATAATAACTTGGGTTTTGTCCCGAGTCTGTGTTTATATAACGAACAAGTTAGAAAGGTTGCTTTGACTTTGTAAGACCCTAAACCAGTGTTCACATTGTCTTGAAACACTTTATTATTTTATTCCAAAATTCGCCATATAATATATGGAAACAGTCAATCTCTCATGTGATCACGCAAGACCCGTGAAGGGTATCTACTAACATGTTATTACGTGACGAGCGTGGACTCTCGAGACCAAGTCGATATAATTTAGTAATGTAAGGGGCTCAATATGGAAAACTATATCTCGGGTGCGGACATAGCAAGTGAAGGTTTTGCCATTCAGACAACATTTGCAAGTGTTTCCTCACTCCACGGTCACGCCGATAAAAAATAGGAACGACAGGCATCGACCCGGCATTAAATTTTTCACCACCCTCCACCTTGTTTGTTTCTCTTTACCCGAATAACCCAATTACTTTGCTCAACAACCATGGCCGATGCCTCCCCTAATTACGTGCCGATTCGTGATTAACTTCGCCTGTTCGGTCCCTTGATCATTGCCTAGCATTATGAGGAGGAAGCTTCAACCAGGGGCTTCACAACCATGTCAAAATCCACATGCTGTTGGGTGGGTGTGTGTTGCGAAAAGTTTCTAATGAAAGATCAAAGAGTACAATACAAGTCATTTAACCCGGTCTTCTTCCTCTTATCCCGTCTTCGGAATACATTTCGTACCGCGTCTCCGATTCCGTCAATGCGATGAAAGGAGAGAAGATTAAGAGGAAAGCGTCAGGTTCCTTGTTTGATTTGGTTTTTAGGTTTTGGATCAAAAGGTGGCGTCACCTTCACACTGAATCGTTTCATTGGAGGCAGAAAATACTTTTGGGAAAATAATGGCGGAGAAGATGAGATCGCGGCGCGGTCAAATGGTTTGAACCATTCGAGTCGATGGGGAAAACAAAATTTTAATTTTTTTTGGGAGCATTGTTAATTTTTGCACGAATCTTCAGGCATACTTCATCGCAAGCGGGAGGGTTCATTGTATGAAATTTTTCGGAGGAGTGTTTGGGACGGCGTCATCGGTCGATTTGCTCTCACACGACATGACTTGTTCATGCAAGCATAGATGCAGTTCGAGCGACTAGTTTAAAGGAGTAAAGCTTGCTTATTCATTTACATATTCCACAGCAAAGGAAACACAAATCCGATGTTGTCCGAGATGTAGTTCCTAAGGGTCTCTAGTCTCGCGAACATGTCATGACTTTTATTAGCGACGACAAGGACGGCGATACGACACCAATGCGGCAACATTAAGGAACGGGAAGTCTCTCTTCATGCGTCATCCTAGTTAGAAGAAAAATACGGAGAGGTTTTATATCCACACACGATAATTAAAAAGGAAGGCTAATAGTGATTAATGTCTGTCACGGTGGATGAAGGTAATACACGAATGCCGATTCTTGTGTGCTATTACTATAGCTATCAATTAGATAGGGGACATCTCTCTCAGTCAAGTTGTCTAATCCTAAGCTCTTCTTTTTTTTTTCCGGGAAATTTTGGGGAAGAATCGGATTTCAATGTTGCCCAACCTTCATTTGGGGAAAAATTGCTACATTGGCATCCGCCGGTCCTCCTGTTGCTGTTTTGTTACGTGCCAACCTTTCGTTCGACGTTGCGATTTTTTGACCACGTTGACACGCCACGTGAACTAACACGTTGGACGCCGTCACTTCCACGTCAGCCTCGAACGTAACGGCTAGAAAAAAGGTAAAATAGAAAGTTGAGAACGTTTTAATATAGTAAAGAAAAATATTAACATAAGAGAAAGTTTTACCATAATTAGGAATATTTATGTATATTTTACCCTTTTTTTTATGTCAAGTTGTCTCAATCAAGTTGTCTAATCTAGACCATTTGCTATGTTCTATATTGCAACGGATTCACCCTTTTTTTTTATGATTTCATGTGTGAGTTTAAAGAATTTGCCATTATACCCGCCAACGTTAAGATTTACGGACGAGCTCGCTGATATTCGAATATTGAATCTCTCGACTAAATTCTCAAATAGTATGTTACTTGGGACTAAATTCACCGTATTTCGTAAAATTGCAATAATAAATCGAGACTTAGAAAAAAGAATGGTCAAGGCCAGATAGCCGTGCGGGAAGTAATGGAAAGACAATAGTTCCGAGGAGTTTTGTCAAAAGAAGAGCTCGTGTTTGTACATGATTTCTTGCACTTGGGGGAGGAGGGGGGAGGGGCGCTCTTATCAATTAGCTCAACCTTCTACACTTCCTATAATCTCAGTCCAACCCGAATCGTCCCGTTTAGTGACTAACGGCTCCCCCCGCCCCGCGACGCGTTTTCACCGTTCACAAGACCCCGGTGCCGGAATGAGCTCCGGATTTTCGGGCCTGACTCCAATTCTCAACCGCGGGCCGATTACGCATGATTGGGCCAATAAAAGTATGTCGGCCCAATGGACCAAGCCCATTAAACGGAGAATTTAAAAAATGCAAACCCACTTGACGTACGGGAGATGAAAATTACAAAGGAAAAGAATAATTAAATGAGAGAACAGATGGGATGGGATGGGAGGGGGACGTGGCAGGGGACCAACGTGCGACATTTGGGTCGTGTCTGCCGGTCCAACACTGAAAATAATAATTCATGAGGGGGTGATGTGATGGGGGGTGGTGGGGCCGTATTCAATAAGACCCAACCATCATCATCCCAAATTCCTATTCCTATGCCTATGCCTATTCCAATACATTGAACGTGGGAATGTATTCACCCCACCACACCCACAAATATCTCTGCACGTGTCTTTAGCTCCCCCGTTCCACGTCCGTCGTTGTTTAATCCTGGTTCCATTTTTATATTTACCAAAATATTTCAGTTCGGGGGGTTCGTCTTTTACATCTTACGACTTAAAACATGATTAGATTTTAGACGAATTTAGTAATTTCAGGACCACCAAAGCACGGGCGAAGTAGGCGGAGGGACGATGACGGTGTCTGATCGGTTTGAGATTATATTTTTATTCCTTTTTCTTTTATTTTTTAGTAAAGATGGATCAGATAAGAGAGCTCTTGCATGGGGATGAGGAAGAATGTTGGAGAAGCCTGGAACAGACAATAAGATGTAAGCTTTAAAGGTCACAAAAGCCAAAAGCTCATTGTACATATACATATGTATGTGTGCCCCCTCTAAAGAGAAAAGCAGTTGAGACAAAGGGAATGAATGAGAATTGAGAGAATTTTTAGATATGGGTTTTTGTTTCGTGCATACTTTAGAGAAAAGCTATGCCCATCCAGAGGGGGCGAGAGAAATCTGGGGAAGTTTGTTTGGTCGGTCAGCTTGAAGTTTGGATCCAAAAGTCCTTCTTACATCCTCTGTTGTTTACAACATTGTGCCTTGCTTTGGGGAATGAAAAAGAGATAAAAAAAAAGACAATGGGAGGAGGATGGTGATGGAATGGAACCAAATGAAACAGCCCCCTTTGCTTTGTACTGGGGAAAAGATTGCTCAATACTTGCTCTCCATGGACAGGATAAGACTCCTTTCAATACATTCTTACTAAACATCATCATCGTCGTCGTAGTAACAGGCCAAGACTTTTGTTTAACCTGTCAGAAAACCACCCAGATGGAGGAATAAGAAAACAAGAGGAATTTTTTTAATTCTAAGCCACATTTTGGAAACTAGTGAGTGTTTTCTTTTAATTAATGGGAATTGTATGCGGAGGACATAGTGGAAAGGGACATTCACAACCCTTTTGATTCAATCCCCATCAGAAACCCCGGGCTGAAAATCACTCCAGAAAAGAAACAATCACTATTATTCCGACCGAAATGTTATCTCTTCCATGTTTTCTTGCTTTTCCGACGATGACCGTGGTGATTACAGTGAGCGCTATTTGTGTTCATATCCGCATTCGGTTGTCCATGCAGTTAAAAGAAATTTGTAAAATAAGGCTGAAGTTTTTAAAATATCGAATCTACCATCGTTAAGGCGGGATTCGAGAACTCGTTTTTTTAATTTATAAAAGAGACAAGTTCATAAAAATCCGCCTTTATCTCGATTATTTAGGTAACGGGTTTATAAATTAAAAGACGGTTTTTTAAAACCTGCCGTATCAATGGTAATTTCGATATCGCGTTTTATAATTTAAAAAAAAAACTAATCATATATTACCGTACCAACCTCGTGTTCAACAAGACACGGGGATTTCTTTTTACCGCAATGGGTTTTTGGTGGAGGTGGGAGACTATCTCGTTCGTTCTATCACAAGTCCAACGCCCAATTTTGATCCGGTCAAGTTATCGGGGGAGGATGCCTTGCTTGACCCACAACCCCCCCCCACAAAATCTGTCCCATCTTTTTCTCTTCCATTAAATGCTTAAACACGACATCTGGTGGGGATCTCCTTTCAATTATTTTATATCTCCTCCTCACCTTTAGTCCAAAGAACACGATTGGGAAAAAAAACAACCCCACAAAAATAAAGACTAAAAATCTTCGATTAGGACAGGCGATTGTATCTGTGGGGACTCGGGAGGGGTGTAAAAGGATAAGAACCCTGTTTTGTATTATACATATCATGCTTGCTCCAAGCCATCCACGTCCCACGTTACAAAACCCATAACCGTCACGTCACGTCTTAATCACAATCCGGTGTGCCGGGGACTAGTCCCAAGTTTCTCTATCTCTAATTGGATAATCTGAATCTCTCCAATTAACAGGGACATTTCGAGCTAATGGTATAACAATGTACAAACATGTCACGTTGCTGTCCGAGGGGCACACGGGTTCTGATAAATAATCAAAAGCACAAAACACACGTCAGGACATGGGTTTTTGAAAGCTACGCTAAGAGGATAAGGTTTGGGAACAAAATATCTAAATTGCCACGACGCAGAATCAAATATTTTGATCAAGAACCCATCTGGGGTTTTTCTAAATCCTGTCCATTGAGTATAAGTAAAGGAAGGAACCAACTTAAAACAGAGAACTTTATTAGTTGAGATTGTGGGTCGGACTCAGACAGTTTCAAATGGATATTGTTTGTTCTTCATTTGTTAAACTTTCTTTTTAAGATTTGTTTTCGGCCTTATAAAGAAATCGGGGTCATACCCTTATCCCAAGTTTGCTAGTGGTTTTTAAACAAATGATGTACTAAACCCAAATGGCAGAATCTCAATGTAATGCGAAATGTAAAGTAATCCTTATTGGGAAGGGGGGGGGGGGGGGTGTGAAGAGGATGAGATTCTTACAAATCAGCTCGCTCTTCAGGTGTCAGTTGTTGTGATACTAAAAGTGGTGATAGGAAAGGAAGGAAATCCAATTCAAACTGAGGTTTACAAAGAGGAATTGAAGAAGAGTATTTAATCATCATCAACAACAACAACTAAGGAACCCAAAACGCCACAACAAATCATCACAGATTATCGTCAGGCAGCATCCCCTTTATGAAGTCCCCCTCCTACCTTTCATTCTTCTATACAATCCAAATTCCCAGTTCCCACTTCCTCCTCCTCCTCCTTTACAAACCCAGAAACAAAGAAACAATTTTTTAATAAGATCAAGACCAGCCCACAAAAAAGAAGAGAAAAACAGAGACTTGCAATGAAATCTCCCTCCTCCTTTGCCAGCCTACTACCAGTCTTCTTCATCTTCAACAACGTATGTACATATAAAATCCCGGGACTTCTCTTTATAGTACTGAATACTACTACTACTACTTGCTTCATACTACCGCCGAGGGACATATTCACAATAACATCCATCCCTTTGGTCAGAAGGAGACAGCCTGCCGATGTTGTAAATAACAGGAAGAATTATTTCAGCCAAAATGGATAATCATCATGGAGATTTCTTCAAAAAGGAAAACGTAAAACCCGCGTTCACTTGACCAGCTCGGAGACCCAGCCGACGTCCGGGCATGCCGGATCGGATCTCTCGAGTGAGTTCTCCTTGCTTAGTTTCCCGTAGATCCTTGCCCTAAGGTCCCGCCCTGACTCGACCCTCTCCATTGGTACCTCCTCCTCGGCGAACGAGGCCGTGTTGTCCCATGCGTCGAATGCCGCGAGTCCGTACCTAGGGGACTCGGTACAGGGAGTCGAGGGGATGGCGTAGCATCCGGGCCTTAGCATGGACCCACGAGGGGAGCCAAACCCAGAACCGACTGCAGTGGCAGCGGCAGAACGGGGGCTCATCTTCATCTTACCAATCTGCACACTCCTCATCGAGGCGAGGAGGTCATGGACAGATCCCCCTGGGCAACCTATCCCAAACCTGCTCGGCGACATAGGAGGGGAGTCGGCCGGAGGGGAGATGGGCGGAGACAGCAGGATCGAGGTGGGGGAGGACACGAAGGACCCCGCCGCCTTTGCGAGGTAGGAGTCGAAGGCATGCCGCAAAGGGGACCCACCGAAGTCGGGGTCGCAGGTGTTGACTCCCCGGGGGCTGACCATGCGGAGTTGCTCCGGGGTGTGTGCAAAGAAGCACACACGGCGGCGGCAGTTCAGGCCGTCCTTGCATGGCTGGGTGCGGTAGCGGTCAGGGTGTAGCCAGCACTCGAAGACACCATGGGCTAACTCGCAGGAATCCCCCTTCTTACAACCGCCTGCTTGAAAGGATAAAAAAAAAATCAAAGAATCAATCCACGGGACACGGAATATCGATTGCAAAAGCATGGGCACAGCACCGTTAACCGACTGCAAAAAGGCCCTTCCCTTCCTCACCTTTGCGGAAATCAGGACAGGCAGTGCCGGAATAGTGAAACCTGCGGGGGTCCCTGCGGCGGGCCTTCTCGCCTGGGTGGGCGAAGGGGCACTCGGTCCAGTCATGCGACCGGCCACGGGCACATTTCCTAACCTTGAACTCGTACATCCTAAACTGGTCGCAGGAGAATGCGTCGACAGGGGGGACGTCATTCTCGTCGCTGAGGGCGTCGGAATCGGCAGCAGAGACATCATTGGAAGGGAGGTAACGCTGGAGGGCGGCGAGCTCGTCCAGGAGCAAGGGGGAACAAGGAGGGTCATCGCAGTCCCACGAGGGAGGGATCTGGACCGTAGGATTGGAGCGGATCATGGCCATCATTATATCATCAACGGTTAAGAAACAAAAAAGAAAGGAAGGGAAGGGAAGGGTGAAGGGAGCGTTCAGAGGTCGTTCGCCGGCGGAGGGCGGTGGTTATGGCATGAGTGGACGGAGGGGGAAGGAGTGGAGTGGGTTTTTATGGTTGAGGGGGTGGCTGTAGGGAGGGGGTGGGGAATTTAACCATGGTTAGTTGAAATATATTAGCCGAGTGGGCTAAATTTAATGCCATAGGGGATTAAAGTGGATCGCGGGGGGGTTCATATTCATAATGGGATTAGGGCCTTGTTTGGTGCCAAATAAAGTATCGTCGTCTCGTGGCAGACTTGAGGGATCGTCGTCGTCGTCGTCGTCGTCGGGGGGTGCAGGCACTTTGCTATGTCCCTAAAACCAAAACAAACAAAATATCACGGGAAAAACGGTTGTGATCTCGTCGGGGGGGATTCTGGGCCCAATTAAAACAACTTTGTCGATTTCTCTTATTTTCCTTTTACGAAAATTTTTAATTAGTACTGCAACGTGATAAGTTAATTAAATTAAAGATATTTGATTTACTAAAAAAAAGGCAAAATATCAATTTATGGCCTCAACTTTGAACCAACTTCCTGTTTTGTCATTAACTTAGTTTGTTATATAATTTTGTCACCAACTTTTGTTTTTATTTCTATTTTGGCCAATCATGAATTTCTTCTAGCGAAAGCCAAACAAGGCCTTAATAAACAATTTTCATTTATAGATAATATTGAAATCTTTCATTTGTTTTTTTATTATAAAATTTTGATGAACAAATCAAGTGAATTGGAAGCCGAAGTTAACGATAGTTGCTGATGTTGTCAAAAAATATGAAAAATCAATGAATGTCGGATGATGTTCTATTAGGAGGCGACTATTACGGATAAAGTGGATTACGAGACGAATGAATGAGATGTCAAAACTCTACTATTATAGGACACATGTTAGACTATATTAAGGCCTTGTTTGGCTTTCGCTAGAAGAAATTCATGATTTGCCAAAATAGAAATAAAAATAAAAGTTGGTGACAAAATTATATAACAAATTAAGTTAAGGATAAAACAGAAAGTTGGCTCAAAGTTGAGGCCATAAATTGATATTTTACCAAAAAAAACTTAAAGTAGGTAACGTAAAAAAAGTAATAATGATACGCCCAATGTGGCGGGTCCTCCCACCTAAAAGAAAAAAGGAAATGAATGATGAATAATAGTACCAGTCAAAATAAATGAGCAAGATCGAACTATTTGGTCCTCGGAATTTGTCTGACGCGGACACGGTAGGATCTCCGACCGACCGAAGCACGATACTTCACCCGCCACCAAACCTCTTGTTTCTTTATGCCCCATCCATGTCCTTAATCTTATCCACTTTTATCATCTCGATTCCAACTGCTATCTAGCTATTTTCTTTTTTAAATTCATACCAAACTTTCAAAATTTACGACCTAAATATCATCTTTCGTTCTTTTTTTTTTTCCTTTTTACCGAGTGGCATTAAATGTGGAGATTAATCCTACCATAAAATGGGAGGGAGCCACGCAGGTTTTAAATGTTCGTGAAATTTGATGGCGGAGTGGGGCACACTACGACTGCTACTAACTGCCCACCACAACCCAACAATCTCACGAGATTCAATGAATGAAAGACCCAGTTTCATGTCTTCATTCCACGTGGCATTTGATCCCGTCTCCCAATCGACTAACACAATCGCGTATTATATTTGGGCTTTCTTATATAATTATTAATATTATTAAATATAATTTTACAATTTTATTATATTTTTAAATAAGAAAACAAAAATATATTAAATGAATAAAACACAATTTAAGACTGGTATGAAACTAGTGATAAAAAATTAGTTGGATACGTAACAGGGAAGTATACAGACGAAGGACTGGCTCTTATACTAAAGTACGTGATCGGCTAACAACTCATTAGGATACCAACATCATTGACCATCAGTAGTACCGGTCTCTACAGTATCATCTCATGCTTTTATTTACTACCAATATTAAGTCTTGACCGATGCCTGACAGCCCTCTGGCTTAAGCGACGAATTAGTCCAATCAATTTTTTCGATTTACGATGAACCGTCCATGCAAACAGTAATACTAAATTATTAAATTTGTATACTTTGACGAGGAATGTTCCTTTCTATCGTGGTCCCCTAAACTATTTCCGAATCTATCGTTCTTTGACAAAAAATTCCTATCTTACCGTCCTTTTCCCTTTGTTTATTTTCTTCTTTTAGTTTTTCACCTCCAAAACTTATTTTCTTTCAATTTAGTCCCTTAAGACAATAAAGAAAATTATTTCTTAAGCGGGCTCTGATACCAATTAAACACACTGAAGACCAGCACAGCAAATTAACTCCCTGAAGAGTTAGATATCAGCATGCTAGATATTCTTCAGAAATAACAGGAATCGAACTTAAGAAGATTTTCCCAATTGTCTTTGTCGTCGGCGTTCTACCAACCTCAAACACTCGTTTGAGTATTTTGAACTTGCCGTAAATCCGAGATTGGATTTACCTTCAAGGAAATATTCTTCAAATTCACTCTGTACTAGAGTCAGTTCTTCTAATTTCTAAGAATAACTCTCTACCAGCTTGGATAACTGCGTTACTTTCGCCGATAGAATTTCTAATCGATCTACCACGGTATTGAGAAGTCCGGTAGTAGAATCCTTGCCCACCCCGTGATCCAAATGGAATAATTCAGGACTTGGGCAATCAGTTATAAGAATGACTCGTGCACTGCACCACTTTAATTTCTTAATTAAAGTCTTCTCTTAGGGTAAAACATAAACAACTTAAAACAAGATGCTTATCATACCTTACTCTACTGGAAAGCTCTGAGGGTTCAATAGGCTTCCGCAATTCTGGAAATTCAAGAGTAACCCACTTCTCAACTTTGAGAATTCTGTGAGAGGGAGAGGCTCTTCTGTGTCATCTGAATGCCCTTACCTTGAGGGTCTTTTATAGACACTCCTCATCCAAAAACAAGGTTTAGTCATAAAGACTTTTCCTTCAAGGTTTCGATCCGCAAATCTAACCTTTAGTTAGTTTTAATCAATTTTGATTAACTCTACTCTTGATTCCTTAAGGTATTGTTGGAGAACGATCAAAGAATTTTGACTCGGAGAGATCTGAGAGAAAATTCTCTATTCAGATCGCCTCCCCAAATGAGGTAGAGGGTTGTGAAATATATACACAAAGAAGCTGGTGTCTATGCACTGTTTGCCAGCTCAAAAGTAAAAGAATCTACTTTATCAAAAGCTTACAAAAAGCTAGGCTAGACTACAAAATCGTTTAATTTATCTTTATACAATTTTCTTCTCCTGTTTGCATCATCGCCCTGTCCTGGGAGATTCCTTCTTCGTTGGCTCTTGATGTTTCGCCAACTACTTCAGAGAGTCCCAGTCCTTCACAATTTTGGCGGGCTCTCTCTTCATCTTGTTTAAATAGCTGTGCTAAGGATTTGTCGGTGTAGTCAGCGATTTTTCTCCGGACTTCAAAGGTGTCCGTCCGGAGGCACAATTCAGAGTTTTCTCTCTTCCAGAAGCTATCTAGAAGATCCAAAACTCTCTCCCATCCTCGCTCCCCTGCCTGCTCATCTGCATATTTGAGATAGGAACGGAGGATCGTGACAGTTGTCATCCCGTCACTGAGCACATAGTATAATTCCTTGCGGGCAAATACGTGCTCCAACACATCTTTCAGAAACTCAACCTTTATGGCTTTTCTTACAGTTTTATCCTCGTAATACTTTCACCATAAACCTCTCTTATCAAGGTCCTGTCGTTGAGGTTCTATCAGATGCCTACTTTCACTAGGATGAATGTCCCAGACTTGCATATTGGGAAGAATTACTTTCCCAAACTTTTCATGCTTCTCTTCTTCCATCATAGTGCTAGTAATTAATGCCGTGGCATACTTTGATCCGTAGCCAAGGCATCTGAGTATGAACTTTACCAGGTGAGGCAATGGTTCTATCTGTTCTGGTTCTGATCCGTCAATACCCAGAATATCGACAAAACCCGCATACAAATACGGTAAAACAACTCCCACAATACCTGAATTAATCCTTAGGGACGGTCACTTCTCCGATATCCAGTGTAGATACGGTTGAAGTACAGAGTTCTCCTTGAGTGAGGATTTTTTCATATCCACTACTACTTTTGAAGTCTCATAGTCTTTGACTTCACACGGTAATATGGACATAGTCGTGGTGAGAATTTGCTGTCTATCCCTTACGGTTTTAGACAGTTCTTCTCCATCTGCAGCCTTGTATGCTAACTTAGACTCCAGATCTTTGATGTACTCTATCGCCTTTGTTGCGAAAAACTCAATCTGGCATTGGTAATTGTTTTTAATACCACCCATGAGTCCTCCAAAGACAACAGTGGGATCCCAAGATAGGGATCCATCCTCGAAAGAGTCTAAATCAAAAAACCAAGATCCATCTAGATCTTCATGACCCTTGCATCGTGAGCTTGCTCACCAGGTTCTTTAACCGAACCTCCCTCAGGAATTACTTCCTCAAGGTTCTCCTTAGTTTTAGGATTACCTTCCTCGAGTGTTCTGGGCATTTCGTAATTGAAATACTCGTCGTACTCCATTTCCGCCGTATCGTCAGGATGTTCTTCCTTTCGAACAACTTGCTCTCCTATGAAAGCTTTAAACTTAGCTTCCTCCTCAGCATACTCACTCTCCACTCGCTCTTTCTGTTCCTTCTGACTTTGTAATAAAGCCTTGTAGGATTTAACAGCTTGGTTTATGGAGACTTTTTGCTCTTTAGCCAGGTAATTACGGCAGTAATTGAACTGCTTCGTGGTTAACAGGTAACACCAAGGTTCTTCAACTTTTCCATCCTTCTTAGGACCAGAAGACTTAAGCTGTTTTGCTTTTTTCTTCTTTCTGGCTTTTTCTTGGGAATCAGCCTGAGCTTCTTCCTTCATATCCGCCATCTTCGCTTTTCCTTTAGAGCTTACCTCTTCAGGATCAGCCACCTTCTCTTGAGAGTCTTTTATCACGTTTCCTTTGGAGATGACCTTATCTTCTTCCTCAGGACCCGTCATTCCCTTCTGGGAATTTTTCTCTGCTTTCCCTTTAGAATTGGCTATTACCTTTTCCTTAGGTTCAGCCATTCCCTTCTGAAAATCAATCTTCGTCTCTCCTTTAGAGTTAGCCGAAGCTTTCTCCTTAGGATCAACCATCTCCTTCTGGAGATCTGTTTCCGCTTTTCTCTTGGAGTTGGTTATTACCTTCTCCTTGAGATTAGCCACTCCCTTCTGCGAATCCGCGGCTTTTAACTTATTTGGACATTCGAATGATCTATGCCCAGGTCGCTTGCACTGCCAGCATAAGGCTGATTTCGTTCCAGAATTGGAACCAGCATCACCATGCTCACTATCTCTCTTGTTAGGACATACCTTCTTGGAGTGTCCCTCCTGCTTGCATCCCCAACAGATCTTCCTCTTTATTGCTGGATCCATCTGCAAGTTCTCCAGAGAGAGAGTCAGCTATTATATTTTTGTCTGAAGAGATATACTCGACATCGAATTTATAATAGCTAAACCATTCCTGCAACCTCAAAAGTCTAGTCCGCCTAGCCTCCTTGAGGTTCAGACTCATAAACCTTTTTACATAGGTAGAGTCAGAGCGCACTAAGAATTTCTTTGGTGCCAAAAAAATGTAAAAGGCTTTTATTCAATTTTTTAAAGCCAATACTTCTTTTTTGTGTATCGGGTATCGGAGTTCGTACCCCTTAAAACTACCCGACCAATACCTACAAACGGGTTCAGGCTTTCTTCCTTTAATTTTAAGGACAGCTCCCCAGAACTCGTTAGAAGCATCAATTTCCAGGAATAACTCATCTTTGTCAGATGGTAAAGAGAGTTGAGGTAGATTTTTAACCTTTCTCTTAATCCTCTGAATAGCATGAGTATCATCATCTTCCCATAACCAAGGATTCATAGAAGATGTTTTCTTTGAAATCCTACCTAGATCTTGAGAAAGATCCTTCACAAACTTTCTTGCATAGTTAACAAATTCACAAAATCTTTGGACTTGCTTTCTATCCTCAAGTCTGTCAGGAAAATCAACAATTTTTTCGGCAATATGACTTTGCAATTTTATTTTTCCTTGCTCAATCTCCATGCCAAAAAAATTATCTGACTCCTTAAACCATTCTATCTTTGTCTCTCATAGAATCATGCCCTCCTGTCGGAAGACATCAGTCACCTTGTCAAGGTGCCTCATGTGGCCGTCTTCAGCCTGACTGTAGACTAACACATCATCTATATAGACCGCACAAAATTTTCGGACTTGCTTAAAAGCATTATCCATTTTGCACTGAAAGACGCCTGGAGCATTCTTCAGGCCGAATGGCATCACCAGCCATTAAACATTCCTTGCGGAGCTTTGAAGGCCGTTAGAGGAACCGACTATTCTTCCATCTTGACTTGCCAGTATCCACTTTTCAAGTCAAATTTTGAGAAGAACTTTGGTTGGCTCAAACTAACTCTATCAATTAGGTCTCCTACAGTGGGAATCTTATAGCCATCGTCTTTGGTAGTTTTGTTAAGATGACTATAGTCTATAACCATTCGTGCTTTCCCTCGCACCTGCTTGGCATGATTAATTATCATAAAGGCAGGACTAGAATGCAGACTATAACTGTCCCTAATCAAGTATTTTCCAAGCAACTCAGGAATTTGTTTGTCAAATTCCTCAACCATTTCAGCCGTATATGTAATATTTCTGGCTCTTATAATGGTTCCGGGATCCTTTAGTTCGAGTCTAGCCTTTAGGCTATCCCGACTCCATAATTTTAATGAATCTTCACTAAAATTATCGGCAAGTTTTACCAGGAACTTATCCCATTTTGTCCCGGTTAACTTTACTGCCCTACACGCTTCTTGTTTCGGAAACAAGTCGCCATACCAGCCAGAACTCCTGGTATCCGTTGGGGAAAACAAGGTTTGCACCCATAAGTCGTTTTCATCCAACCGTATATCACCACGCTGGGCTCGCACTCTGAAAGCTTTTTCGCATGGGGACCTATCACAGTATTCTGTCCGTTTTACCGGATAGAACCCGAATTTTAACCTTAACTTTGGTTCTTGGAGAATACTGATTTTCACACCACCTATGGACACATGATGGACATCCTGCACAAAAGGTAAATTTTTCTTTTGTCCCTTTAGAAAGGCATTACCAATTATGATATCTGCCTCTAATAAAGGATGGGTCAGGATCTCTTTAATGATGAACTGTTGTCCACCAATAAAGACAGGCACATTATTGGCCTGATGGCTAACAATTGTCGCCATTCCATCTACATTCACCATATGGATTGGTTTCTGCAGTGGTTTCCACCACTCATTTGGTAGAGCATTGAGTCTAACATAACTTATGCTACACCCAGGGTCTATCAAAGTATCCAGAGAATTCTCATAGTATCCAGGAAATTTGAAAGTTAGAGCCACATATGTGCTCAAGTCTTCTTTCCTTATACTAAAATTAATATTTCTAGGTACCTCATGGGATGGTTCTATCATCTTCCAGATTTCGTCTACTGGCATAGACCTCTGTTCGGCTATTTGCTCAATAACCTTACAGACTTCAGGAATACTGGATAAAGAGTTATCCGGATAGGTAACACTCATCATCCGTATTGATTCCTCTCTCGGTTGATCTACCGGATCTTCATAGACTGGTAATGATACTTGTCTATATCCCACATTTCTTCCCGTATGTTGAGACGGGCTTCTCGAATCTATAGACCTTCGAGACATTTCTTCTATTAGTGGTGGAGCGGATGCTTCTGCTGGTCGAGACACGATTATGTCTTCTCCCACATCACTAGCTCTAGAAGAAACTTCAGAGGGCGTTTGAATTCTTGGCTCTCTCAGGATTGGTATCCTCACAGGCAAATACCTGTCAGCTCTAAAACTATCTCTAGACGGTTCTCCCAATATTAAAGTAATCTCGTTACCTCTCTGTCGGATATTAGCCGCACTAATCGGTCTAGAGCTACATCCAGGCTCAGTCATAACCCAATTTCTTGGCCAAGTTAATTCCAGTGGGTTCACCTCTCGCCTATGAAATTGTTGACAGTTATTATGACCTTCCTCGAACAGCTCAGTAAGCCTTGAGATGTTCCTCACACCAGGACTAGTGGTATTTACCAATCGGTAAATCACCATAGTGTGATACGCCAAAAACATGGCCTGGGAATTCATTCTATCCATATTCATTGATTTAATCCTTAAGGTCAATGAATTTCCCAAACAATGATCGTTCAGGGCCATCATGAAATTTGGATGGACTTGGAACCGTACAGGGCCATGTACAAGGTTGGCCTGTATACCTGATATCAGCTGATATCTAAATTCTCTCCATTTTTTATCGATAACAGCTGCTATCACAGGACTATCCGCTGGAAGATGGAATAGCGGAATCAATCCTACTTGGATCAACCCAATGTGTATATAGTTATATACACCTCTCGCACGTTGCATGGTTTCCCTAATGCATTGTACGTTGAGTAATGGGATATTCAAAGTCTCAAGTTCCGTACTTGTAACTTGAGCCGTTGCTTCTGTTTGTGAGATGTCTATTATAGATCTAAAGTTAAATCTTGAAACATTATAGACTTCTCTCACGTTAACATTGGGCAACCTCCATTCCAGAACTGACTGGGATGGATCCTCGTACTGGTGAGATTCCTCCAGTACCTGGTTCGATACTTCCAAAGGAACCAACTCATCTCCATCTCCATTTTGCTCTGCTCTCATCATGAACAGATGTATTTTCCAGATATCAGAATCTTCTTCTCAGTCTGTATCGTAATTTGATACAACTTCATATATAGATTCTACTTCGGAATCTAAGTCAGAAATATCCTGTTCATCTATTGGTTCATAAGCCAGGATTTCTTCCTCACGATTCCTGCCATCCAGGAGTACTATTCGGAGTCTTTCTCTCCTTTGGTTATTCTGAGGACATGTATCCGCTTTGTGGCTTTTTGATCCACAAAACCAGCAACAATTACAGTTGCTCAACGGTTTTCCTTTTGGACATTTAGGTTCTCTGCCATACTTTCGCTTAAAGGCATCGATCCTATCTTTATCCTTAAGGTTAGTCCGTCTTCTTATAAACCTCCTCGGTTTGTAAGCAGGTCCTCTCCTTTGTTGTTGTTTCTGGAGGTCTCTCTTCGGCCAAACTTTCCTTTTATTATATCCCACAAATTTTCTCTTCTTAGGAAAGTTTCTTGCTCTCATTGATTCTCCTGAGGTATCACATCCATACCTCCTAGGTACATATTCAATCTGAGAACAACAGCTGTTGTTCAGGTAAGGTAGCTTTTTAGCTGCCTCCTTAACCTGGAGCTCAGTACACGCTTTCCTCATCGCATACTTAACCGCCTGAATTTTTCCTCCAAGTCCTGAAACAATTTTTTCTTCACTCAGAAGTAATTCATAGGCCTTTTGCGCAACTTCCGGCCAAGGTTCTGGAAGTTTTGCAAAAAAGGTTTCCAATATGAATTGTTGAGAAACTTCTTCCAGATTGTAATAATACTTCTGGAATTCGCATACATAGCTATCAAACCAGCACATATCACAAATCTGTAGTTTAACTAGAGCGGTCAACGATTGTTCTTTCTCCACAGTTCAGTATTTTTGCGCTGTTCCTATGAGAGCTGCTACACATAATTCATAAACTGATCCAGGGGATAATATCCCAGCAGATGCAGTCATTCGAATTAGTGATAACCACTCATCGATATCCAGAAAGGCACCAGGGGTAATTATAGGCTTTAATACGTTATCCCTTGGAACGAACTCTTGTTTAGTTCTATGAGGATAATCGGGCCTGTAAATTTTCCTATTCGCAGTCACCAATTCATTAAATATTCGATTGTCTAAATGAACTGGAATTTCCTCTGCCAGGCCTAAGGCTTTCCTTAGGTCTTTCGCCAACTCTCCACTTTGAGAGTTCAAATTTGCATTTCGCTTTTGTGGGTCTAAAATGTAAGGGGCTACTGACTCTTTATACATTTCATCAACACTTTTGCCTTGTTCCTGTTTGGAATTTCTCCCTCTCAGTTTTAATTTTTCGACTGGTTTTCCCGTAGTACACTCCAGTCCAGAAGTCGCCTCGGCTTCAGGCCTTTTTAAACTTCTTTCATGCTCTATCGAGTCCAACATCTTGTTTACTATAGAGCCTACTTTCCGAGCAAGTTGGTTTCGACTGTCGAGACTTTCTGTACTCCCTTGAATAGTTAGCTGAGTTAAAATATCATTTATACTCTTGCTAATTCCATAAGGAGACATTCTAGACTCTGAAACGAACTCCAATCGTGACGGAGTTCCAGAAGGATTTCCCGAAGATTTTTCTTCTCCAGCCATCTCAAGGACCTATTTAAAAAACTTTTTAAAATTTGGGGGTTTTCTTAAAAACACTAAAGACAAAATAGATGGGGAACGGTACTAAAGGATTTTTATATCTTTGGACAGTAAAAACGGAAATAGTTTCTTTTCTCACGGTTGATCGGAGCTATCCTCATACTTTGACTTAGGGGTGAGCATTCGGTATTCCAAATACCAACCGAACCGAATACCGAACTACCAAATACCGAAGTTTCAAAATTTTATCCTCCAAATACCGAACTGAACTCCAAACTTCCAAATACCGAAATACCGAAATTTATTTTGGTATTTCGGTTCGGTATTTGGATCTTCCAAAGTTTTATTGGGCCGAATAAATAGCCCAAAATTGCTATGTATCGATTGGAGGATGCTAAATAAAATAGTACCCAGAAACCCCGAAACCCAAAATGGATGCTCGTTGCAGAGGACGACGACCTGTTCTTCAAATCAGGCTGGGAAGATTTCGTTGAAATCTATCGTCTGGAGGAGGGTGACCTGCTCATGTTCAAGTATAATGGAGAGTCCTCTTTCAACGTGCTCATGTTCAACAGCTCTAGCCGTGGATACCCAGAAACCCAAAAAAAAACCTGAAGGGGAGAAACCAAGGACAGCGGGATTCGAGGTGGAATCAGAGGCGGGATTCGATTTCTTGTTACCTCAGTGTCGATCAGGAGCTCAAGCACCTCAATGTCGGAGAGACGGAGACTCCTGCGATGGTAGTTCGGGATGAGATGGGGAGGAGGATACTCGAAGTCGAGAGGAGAGGATAGAAGCGAAGAGAACCCTAGGTGGATGGACTGGGCTGGTAAGTGGTAATTTGGTAACGAGGCCCAATAAAAAATCCAAACCCATGCCCAACAAAAAATTCGGTAATTTGGAATACCGAATTTAAAAAAAAAAAAACCAAAAATCGAACCAAATTCCAATTTCAATCGAAATATAAAACCGAACCAAATAGCAAATACCAAATACCGAATTCCAAATACCGAAATTACGAAAAAATCGGTTCGGTATTTGGAATTCCGAACTTTTTGCTCACCCCTACTCTGACTAAGTGCTTTAAGGTGCTTGTTAACAAGATCCATTATATCTTTGCAACAATGGGTTTTTACCTTATTATCCTACACATATTTTACAACACTCGCAATTGTAAATTTTATTTTAAAACAAACTATAATTAAGATTATATAAACTTACTATAGAATTAGGCCGCCTAACTCAAGAAAAAAAAGACTAGCTACAAAATAAAAAGAGCCCCCCACCCAAAAAAATCCCTCGATTTCTCAATTAAATATGGATTAAAAGAAAACCTAAATTTTATTAAATATACATATGTGAAGAAAATCAATATTGCTGGGAAAGGTGTGTCCCCTTGTCCCTTATTTTTACCATATATCTGTGTTAAATAAAAGGCAAAGGCAACAAAAAGGACCATGACGTCGTCGTCCGGCCCGAACCCCGGGGCTTCCTTTTACGTGGGGTTGATCTCTACCGTCCGAACGAGCTCCCTGATCCGACGGTGGTCGAGTAGGCGACAGAGGAAAATGGAGTCGGTCCAAAAGCCGGAGGAAAAATATCTCCTCCCTTTCCTCTCTGGGTGTCCGTACTGCTGTTCAGAGGGTCACGTGACGGGCGTCGACGTGGTAATGACACGTGGTTGGTCTAACCCACCCCCTCCCATAATATTCTCTCTCTCTCGATGTTTCTTTATGTTTGTTTTTCTTTGGGGGTTAAGAAATAATATGATGAATGACTTTCATCGTGTGTAGTTGACGTGTCCCATGGGCGCCGTGCAAAAAAGCCGGGCGATGATGATAATTTGGTATAATTATAATACGACCGACTAACAGCCTCCCCACCCCCTCCTCAAAACCATCAATTATTAACCCAAACGAAAATCCAACGGTGGTTGTTGTAGCAGGGGGGGAGGGATGGGAATGGGATGGGAATGTGTTCGTGCCAAGTGGACGGGCTACGTGCTACTTACTACTTACCGGCTAATCTTTTATTACAAGGACGAGAGCTAACTACATCGCTTTGTTCGTTAACAACTTTAGTTTATAAACTACAATATCAATAACTTTAATTTATAACTAAAAATTTTTAAATCGTTCAATAAATTTTTGAATTCTAAATTCAGAGTTATAAACGTGTCAAAATTTTATAATATTACCTCTAACTTATAAACTCAGAATAATAGTGTCCGAATTTAAAGTTTACCTGACATATTTCGTAAATTAACGTACGAACTAATAGTATTAAGTAACAATGCTCAACTAAACTAGGCATGAGTTCGTGGCATGTTACTACTCTATCTGTGTAAGCCAAATTAAAAGAGACGAGACTTTCTGCAAGACGACGCGGTCAAATAGAATAACATTATTTATTTTAATTTGTAAATTTTGTGCAAAAGTATGGCTGCACGTCTATTTCTGAACCCTATTTTCACCAAAATTTGAATCACCATAACAGTACAACTAACTCAAAAGTATTATTCAGACTAGTATTCTCTTATACTTATTTTTATTATTAAAGTTTTCTACCAAAATATTCAATATATTTTGATATTTCCAAGCGTGACTTTTTTCCCCGGTGGGGGGGTTGGGGATTCTATCTACTCGTCGGAGTTATCCCTTCGAAGCCTGCAACCAGAGAGTACACTTTGTCCTTTTCCTTTGGAAGTGACTTTTATTATCATTATTAGGAGTTCCAAAGAGTAAATAGGGAATGGAAAAATTAATTGCTACTTTTAGTAATTAACATTTGGGTTAGATAGAGGTCGTTCGCATTAAACACCCCCATCGTGTTTAGATCCGATTAATAGACATTAAAATCGACGGAGTAAGGTCTTTATAAATAAGAGCCTATGGATATTAAAAGAAAACACAATATATAGATGAAGTCGACGCTTGACCCGAAGAGTTTTCAGGCAGAAGTGAGGAAGTAGGTCATTGAGTTTTGAGTTGAGTTGATGTGATGTGGATGAGGATGAAAAGAGTAATATGATTTAAAACCCACCAAATTTCCCTTGCTTTTGCCCATCGCTTTTGCACTTGATCCAAATGATTGGACTTGGACCCTCCTCCTGTGGTTAAAAAATTAAATAAAATAAACAATTATCTTAAAGACAACCTAAATTGCAACAAAATAATATGTGGCCAAGAGGGAAAGCAACCGTGTTGTGTTCTCTTGTTATCTTCTCCGTGGCATGAAGAAGCCGAGTCTCTTCTCTTTACTTCCCCCAACCAAAATCCATGTGCGGATGCCTTAGTTTTGTCCCAAGAATCATCTCTCAAAGTTCGTGCTCTAATATATTAACAATCTCTGTATCGATGAGCTTTCGTCGACTTTTGCTTGCTTAGTCACGAAGAACTCGAAACTTTGTAATAATCCGGATGCAAGGTCGGGGTTTTATCGAATGCGTACGTATCATTGCTTTACTTATTTCCCACGTATTCATGCAAGTTGGCCTGAAACTCGTGGGTTAGGTAGTCCTTGTCGCTAGAAACCAGAGAATGCCTTCTGGTGTTTTATTTTATTTCATCATATGATCAGGACAAAAGGGTGGATTTCTTTTTCCCTCGGACCACGAAACGCGGACTTGGTGCTCATAACATGTCGCATGTGACCCCGACATGTACTAAGGAAATGTCAAAATTTCTTTAAGCAATATCTTTTTTAATCCACGAGTTTGAAGTGGTCTTCGCCTGTCATTATTTCTAGCCTTATCCCTCCTCTTTTTCTTCCTTTTTTTTCCTACTAAGGGACGTGATTGAGCACTTACCCTCTTCCTAATTCGTCCATAAATCCCACAAGTGCTACGATAATCAAGCGTGGGCTGAGCTATGTTTTGGTTTAAACGACACGGCGACCCATCTCTAGGGGAATATGGCACAACTTAAGTACACGTAATATCAAGACAAATCTCGTGGGTCCTTTCTATTCTTCGGGTCAGAATTTGAATCCACGGGCATTCAACCAAGTTGTAATAAATTCGTTTCTTTTACCATTTCAACGACTCGTGAATGGAAAATTTATGTCCAAAATCTCCTAAAAACGGGGAGATAGAGATGGAGCGAGAGAGATAAGAAAACGGAGCAGCAGAAAAAGCCCACAATTTGTTGGTGCCTAGCAGGCCCTTCGCAAAATTAGACCAATTTGCTCTGTTTCGATCCACTTCTTTTGCCTTTATTTGTGTTCGCAGTGTTGTTCGAGGTTACGCGGTGGTAAGGGTACCGAGGATTGATCGAGGTCGGTTTGTCCGCTTGGTTAGCTTAGCGGAATTCGATGGATTGGGATGGGGCTATTGTTGATAAAAAGGACAGCGTTTGATGGAGCCGGAACGTTTTGTGTTTTGTGTGATAAATGGGGGTTGGATGGTCCGCGATGCAATGGATTTTGAAGGTTGGATACCTTCACATGATGGCATTCTTCCTTTTAGTGTACTTTGGGGATCGGCCTTGTCTGATGGACGGAAGAAGAAGCGCTTAAGCTTGGGTGAATGGATTTCGCCGAATCATGCTTCGGTATGGTTGGATATCGGGAGAAAGGGCGAGTGCTACGGTAACTTGCTGGATCGATGGTCCAGTTTTTTGCTAAATTCGCTGGGCGATTGTCCGAAGCATAGGCGCTTCCTTTTAAGTGGAATAATCCACCTTTGTTGTTGTACATAATTTGGAAATAATCTCGTACGAAATAAAGCAACTAATAACTAGTTTCTAGGTGAAGGTAATTCACCACGAAAAAATTTATGAAAGTGACGACAAATCAGGTAAGAAGACGCTCCCCTCTCCCCCAGCTGCCATTTTTCTTTTTCGAAACCCAGATCTGTGATATGATTGGGCCACGTGTCAAATTCTTCAATTTGACCGTTGATGCATTCCACCACCCCTCTATTCAAAACCATCGCCGCCAATTTCTTCTTCCCTTGCGTTCCTCGTCCGAGTCCTCTCTCTTTAGCCCCCCCCCCAACCCGGGAGAAACAGAAACCCTAATTTCTTCCTGCTTCGAGGTCGATCGATGACGATCGCTGCGGAGAATCAGCCTCAGGAGAAGGTAATGCTCCCTCTCACCAATGTGTGATGCGCGACAAGCGGGATCTCAATAGGAGGCTTTGTCGTTTTGAGTGTCGTGGTTCGATTGAGGCTGCTGGATTTGTTCTTTATTTTTCCCGATTGATGAGGTCGGGGAGGAGTTCTTGGATTTTTTGGTCGTCTGGGTTTATTTACATTTCTTGAATTCCTAGGTCGAGCATAGCCTGGTGCCGCAGGGAAATTTTGTATATTTGGGACAATGGATGTTGTTCCCAGCTGTAGATTTCCTCAAAATTGTTTCTCATGCTGATGACTATGAAGTGTTGTGTCCAGTAATGCGCAAGGAAGCTCGGTTGATCCTCCTTAATGAAAGCGTGGTAGAGATTTTCTGTTCATATAAGATTGTCCTCCTTTATGTAAATGTTTCCATCTTGACAGGGATCTTCTCAAGTTTCGGCGGCTGAGAAGAAAAGATGGACACTGAATGACTTCAATATCGGAAAGCCGCTTGGGAGAGGAAAGTTTGGTCATGTTTACTTGGCTAGAGAGAAGAGGGTCAGTGAACCATTTCGAGTTCTTTCCCTATCGTTTTCTTGGTTTAGACATGAACTTTTAACAATCATGCCTTCTGAACAGAGCAATCACATTGTGGCATTGAAAGTTCTCTTCAAGAGTCAGCTGCAGCAGTCTCAGGTTGAGCATCAGCTTCGTCGGGAAGTTGAGATACAGAGTCATCTCAGACATCCAAATATTTTACGTCTGTATGGATATTTCTATGATCAGGTAAGATCTACTGTGATGGCATTTATAGATGTGCCTAGTATCTTTAGGAGAAATCATTGTACTGGTTACTGAATTTTTCTCCACGGATTATCGTGCTTCGGACAGAGCCGTGTATATTTGATACTGGAGTACGCAGCCAGAGGAGAACTCTACAAAGAACTGCAGAAGTGTAAATTCTTCAGTGAAAGGCTGCTAGTGTGAGTTCTTGTTCTGGCCAGTGTCATCGATACTTAAACTTTCCTATATTATTAACGATGAATATTTTTCATTATGGTTAACCCAGCCCAAATAAAGTGATTTTAGCTAGCTTGAGTTGATGCACTTTTCATGTGAAATACTTCTTTCTTGAGTGGTGAAAACTTCCCTAACCTTGCTGCATACTTTGTCATGTTCTGGCAGTACGTGGCATCTTTAGCCCGGGCACTCATTTATTGTCATGGGAAGCATGTGATTCACAGAGATATTAAGCCAGAGAATCTGCTAATTGGTGCCCAGGTGATTCACGAGAACTGTTGGAGTGATGCGCCTTGACTTTGATCAATGACTGATTTTGTATTTATTGCGAGTTTTTCTTTGTTTGCAGGGTGAACTTAAAATCGCGGACTTTGGCTGGTCAGTGCACACCTTCAACCGTAGAAGAACCATGTGTGGTACACTGGATTACCTGCCACCAGAGATGGGTAAGCCCTTTTATCACGTGGGGTATGATATCCGATAGTTTTCTCAATCCAATTTGACTCTATGGAGGGCTTTGCAGTGGAGAGTGTGGAGCATGACTCGAATGTAGATATCTGGAGCTTAGGCATCCTCTGCTACGAGTTTCTCTATGGAGTTCCACCTTTCGAGGCAGAGAAACATTCAGATACCTACAGAAGGTTAGTTTAGTTGCTAATTACCATATCCATGTGATTGGGTCCCTAATTGGTCATTCGTTTACATATGCTTATTCGCTACATTTGCATTTTTTTAACTGATGGTATGGCGTGTCCCTGCCCTAGGATTGTGCAAGTGGATTTGAAGTTCCCTTCAAAACCTATTGTCTCCTCGGCCGCAAAAGATCTTATTAGCCAGGTTTGTTCTTTTGTTTGGTTAACTTCTCCTCTAGGAGAAATGTTTCTCGAAGCATGCTCACGTGTAGTTAGTTCATTTCATGTTCCTCCTTAGATGCTTGTCAAGGATTCTTCCAAGCGTCTTCCATTGCACAAGCTGCTTGAGCATCCGTGGATAATCCAGAACGTGGACCCTTCTGGCATCTACAAGTGCTAATCAACCAAAAACCTTGCGAGTATTCGAGCATCTCTACAGTTGTAACATGCTGTTTGATATGAACCATCTTCCTTTCTCTCTGTCAAACATCTGAATTGCCAGAAACATATGCCGATAATAATTATATCACAACTGCCCCCGTCTTTTACATATCGCAGTCCACTGACTAACTAATGCAGGTCTCAATCGCCTCAAAGAACGGTGAACCATTGACTTCTTTTGTTGTTGGCTGTCACCTCGACATTACATCATCTTCCGTATTCCACATGGAAGACTCTTTAGGACACGCAGCTTCTTCGTGGTGGACACAAACATGCTGCCCAAATTGAGCAGTTCCCTAAGTACGGTTTACTACTACAAACATAATTAACAGAGCCGAACATTGAGGGGTTTGCATTGGCTTATTTCCATGGAACAGCTCCTACAAGAATCATGTCACCTTCATTGTCCTTGTAAACCAGCGTGTGTTCCTCCTTTGGCGTATGCACATCATTTTCGGCATATGACTCATAATCTGCATATTCAGAGGACCTTGAATTTTACTATCATTGGCCCCATAGTGGTAAACAGAGAAAAAAAATCCATGAACAATACCAGCCAGAAGATATTGGAAGAGCTTGCTTATGGCGAAGGAAAGCTTCTCGTAGCCATCATAGGCTCGTAGATCTATCTTCCGGCCAATAGGATAACCTTCCATGTAAACCTTTATAAACGCATGCTCTGATGTATTTGCATAATCCTTCTTGTTTTCCTCCATCCTGGACAAACTTTCCAGCACAGCATCGGCCTGTCGTTTTCTCAAGCAGCTGTTGGTAACGTTATTCCTGAAGGAAGCGACTGGAGGCCACCCGACAGCTGATGCACTACACTTCCTTGTCCTACACAAATCTCGAAGCCAACAATGGATTATCACCAAAAGCAAACAAGTAAGAATGGGGAGTGAGTAAAAGCAGTCTGAAATAAACTGCTAGAATTGCACCAAATGCCCAGAGTCCGCCAGAGATTGCGTTGGCTTTCTTCCGTTGGACCAAGCCTCAACTCCAGGTTGTTATTTTCCTTCCCATGGAGTCCCACTACATCATCATGAAAATCACTGGGCAACTCATAACATTCATCGATAATATCTATACCAGACAATATGCCCGGAACAGAAGACCCTGAATGTTGCAGAGTGGTAAAAAATCTAGGATGAGTAATATATCTTCTAGAATATTGGCGCGAAATATAACTTTTCAGTGGGATGACTAGATGGGTTTGGTTTCCTTTCTACCATCATTTCAAGTAATGAGAGCAAGCAAATGGATCAACGGCTATAAAAAAAACACACAAAAAAGGGAAGAACTTATATGCAATCTTATGTCGAAAAGAGAAGGCGCGTCCCAGAAAACAATTGATCACACCAATGTGGCATGGATAATCACTGAAAGAGAAACGAACAGTTATCCTACCATGTCACATCAGATCATATCCTCCTCTTTCTTTTACATAGCCATAACAAAAGTACACGGTGCTATGTGCTGAACGTGTCCATTGTGTTTACCTAGGATTAGTAACAAGAATACACAAATCAAGTCATGAACATGGATAATAAATGCCATGACGTGCATTACTTTGGAATAATGCACATAGGAAGACCACTTCCCTGGCGTGCCATTACGTCCACGTTTTTTGGGTTAGTGCCATACCGACGGTCACAGGGGTATGACGCTCTATCAAGTAAATCACCCCTTGGCGTCGAAACTCGCCCTCTAGCCCGATCAGCTACTCGACACTCACAACCCAGTGGAAGCCTTTCGTTTTTATCTAACGTTCCCTTTGAGTAAACTACTCAACCCTTTATTAAAAACTCAGAATGAACAACTCTCAATACTCAGCCTACGCCCCTTTACAAGCCTTCTTATAGGGGTCATGGCTATTCACGAAGCTATACAACTATTCCAATGGAGTACCACTAACGACCACCCTCTAATACCCTTTGAGGTCGCACCCTTTCTAAGTCTAGGCGCCCATTACATGTGTTGTGGCTGTCCAAGGGGAAGCCAGCCAAGGAACACGCCTTTTTACCAACACTCCCCCTCTCAAGGGTCAGATCCTATCATACGCGCCCCATCACAATGTGACGCGTTCATAGCTCGTGCCTTTTCACGAACCTTACTTATAAGACCGCTCACGAGTATTCCTCAAGCTTCCGCGCCTGAGTATTCTGGTCATATTGCGCCCCGTACCAGCTTCACTATCCGAGTACCGACTCGAACCTCACTTGATCCATCAAGTGTCAACGAACGCACCTACGCTCGGTGTATCCATGCGCTCCGACCCATGGACACTGTCCAAGCATCCGTAGACGACGGGTACCGACCCTCGTCTTGTCCCCATAACACCAACTATGATCACTCTTGCATGCTCACAAAATAGGATCAATCCCACCAACTAAGGTACGATAAAAGAAAATTTAACTCGGGCCAATGAGGTAAAACCACATCTCTAAAGTGGTAGACCAATTTGAATCCCACTAAAGTATAATAATCGAATGACATGTTGATAATACCCGATTCCAATCTAAGCTATTATGTGGAGCTTTTCTTTCACCTTTTACCATAGTTGTTAAAGCGCAAAATGTACAAAAAGCGCAAACAACCCAAATCGCTTTAAGCGCAAAGCGTAAAGCGTGCTTTTGACATGTAGGCACCAATGTTAAACGAAATATATAATTCAACTAAAGAACTTCAAGATAAGGTCAATTCAACTTTTAATGTCATAAAACCAACTTTTTCAAATGTGACCAATGCATAAGTTCATGACAAAAGGACATGAAAACACAACAATCTAAATATCTAAATCTATATCGTTATTCATGCTCTCATCATCATATTCGCAATCCACCAAGGTGTTGTCTTCATTCGCATCTCCATCAATCTCCTCCTCGACATCGTGGACTTCATCATCATTATCAAACATTCTCGAGCTACTTGAACTCTGTACGGTCTTCACAACGTGATGAACATCCAATGCCCCCTCACCGACTAGTAGCGACTCATCTTGCTCTTCTTCCATCTCACCGACTAGCCATTCATTACAATAATCAATATCATCCATACAAAGAGGATCAATGGTATCTCGTACATCATATCTTGCTTTGAGATTTTGGTTGTACTTCACAAATACAAGGTCAAGTAACTTTTGATGTTCAAGTCGATTTGTCTTCTTAGAATGAATCTACATTGGAAAAGTAGAATTTGAAATGGTTATAATAGAAATAAGGGGCTTAAGAAGGAATGGATGAAAAAGGGGCTTACATGCTCAAAAGTACTCCAATTCTGCTCACAATCAGTTGCGCTATACGTTAAACTTAGAATAGCAAAATTTGAAGAGTGGGGGGTATCACCACCAAACAAAACCAGAGAATTATATATATGTTAGTGATTCATTAAAAAACTATGACGTTGAAAATGTAAAGTTAAATAGCTAAGAGGAATGTACCTGGTGATCTTTGAGTCCTACCTCGGTTTGCCAAGGGCATTCCAAAATTCCCAGCGCTTCTGGAGTAGTCCTGGTGATTGTTGAATCCTACTTCGTTGCTCCGTATGGTCCTTTTTCGCGCCTCTTCATCACATGCAACCACCACACTTTGCTGCCTCATCTTGCCCTTCTCCATTAAAAATAGATCCATAGGACCATTTTCCTTAGTTCCTTTCTAAGTTACTTCCCCACTCGATGATGCAGCTCTCTTCGATCAAACAAGGGGATCATCCACGTCTATTTGGATGTCGTCGTCGATTGGGATGGATGTAGTAATTCTAATCGCTTCTAGACGTGATATCCTTGCCTGTCCATCTTACTTCGTAACTCATCCTTCACCTCTTGAGGACATTTTGTACATGATCTAGCATTCCTAATGGATCCTATTTGGTGTCGCTTTGCACGGTAGATACCGCCTTCCAACGTATAGCCACAAAAATTGTAACTCACTGCATGCGGCTGTTTTGGATCTTTCACGAAATTGTACTTCTAGCCAATGTCTCTTTTCGAAGATTTGTCCGATGAATCCATTCCTAATATTAGTCTCGACAAACAGCACGAGATTTGATCAGAAATCGAAAAAATCGAAACCCACAGATATTTGAGAAGGGACGAACTGAGTTGGGAGCGTCTGGGAGCTAAGTATGTGTCCTCAGCAAGTGAGGGAGCTAATCCTAATGTGCATCCACAGAAATCAAAACCCACATACGCAAGAGATAAGAAATCAGAAATCACAGCAAGAGAGGGAGGGTCTGGGTCGGGGTTCGGCGGGGCGACGAGGAGGAAGGCTTCTGGGAGGGAGTGAGGGCTTCTGGCACTGGGAGGGAGGGCTTCTGCTTTTTGGCGCTCGGAGAGAGTGCTTCTGGGAGGGAGGGCTTCTGATAGAGAAAAGGGAAATACGGTTTAGTTTAGGGACCGTTGAGCCTTTGTCACTTAGCACCTCGCGCTTAAAGTCTTAAGCGCCTCCTAACCGCGCGCTTCGTGCGGGGCGCTCCAGAGCTTGGGAGCGAAGCGATGGGGATGCGCCTCACTGCGCTTTGCACTCTAAGCGCGCTTTTGACAACCCTGCCTTTTACCTTTTGCTGGCCTTGGTGAGAGTCTTATTCTCATCAATTTCTTCAGCACCGTGTTCTGCCTCATAAAGTGGGCAAAAAGAGCATGACCAGGTCAACATCATTCAGCAGGAAAACCAAGCAATTGGAGAAATACTTGGCCACAAATCCTCTTGAGAGATTAAGAAAAATGAGAACCACAAAAATTAAACTATTTAATAAATAAAATACAGTGATTATGCAAAAGAACCTTCTCCAATGCAACTTTTGTACTCGATTTTGGCAATCCAAGCAATGATGCAACAATCAGCGGGAGAGATTACATGTGATTGCTAATGGTACAAAGGCATGACATCCAAGTGGGTAGAATCGGACATGATCTCCTCATAGCGGACCTGTATAAAAGAACATTCAAATATTAAAAAGAAAAGGTGGCCTAATGGGCAGCACATGATTGTGTCAATCATTTAAAGCTCTGACCAGAACTATCCAGTCATGAGTTTGCAATCAACAGAAAAGATGAAGTTACAAGACTTGGATTTGATAATAGACAAACGATAACCAGATGTTAGAATGGAACACTGTAAGTTGACCAAACACCTGAATTGGGTGAAGATGGCGGTCTATTAAAGCATCCGTTATGAGAGGTTTGAATGACCCCAGTTCATATCTTGGCATTCCTGGGTAACTTCCTCCAATAGAGAAATGAAGTAAAAGCGCAGCGCAATCACATCCCAGAAGAGATGTAATTGCAAAATATTCTACTGATAACTCTTTCGTTTTTCCAGATACTAGTCGGTGTATAGAAAGAAGGTTGCTGCATTCAGGCCTCTCTGGGTTATCAAACTCTAACCTGTTAAATTTGGGAACTGTGAGCTGCCTTCTGTAGAATCAGTTTACAGTGGTCTCAAAAGTTGAAAACTCACTTTTTTTTTAAGGAAAGGTTGGAAACTCAAAACGTTTCAATTGTTCTTCAGCTAGGCAACACAATTACATTGAAAGCATCCATGGTAAAACAGGACTACTAAGATAACTAAAGCCCTACCCAGAAAATGAGTCAGTTTTGCAGCGCTTGACCTACAATTGGTCAAATGATGTAAACTTGTGATAGGATCCATTTTAGAGTATTTAGAAGATGACTAACATTAATTATTTCATGTAAGCATACATTTTGACTTTTAGTATCATTTCATTTTTTTGTCTTTGTCCTGACATTAGGCGAGCACCTTCAATCTTCATCATCCTTGATGAGATCAATTAAGATTATAATTTGTTAATTGCTTTCATAGTAAATTAAATTGCCACAAATCACTCTGCTCTGCTAGTCATGGCATTGCCCTCGCAAGACCCAGCTAATCCGAGTTGGATCGGAAAGTCCATGATCGACCTTGCGAAGCCAATCTCAGCGGATCAGGTCTGGCAGCTTATAGTCGACTCCTGCAACCTGCATGACACGATCGGTCTGCCTGGAATGATCCGCTACTGTGCGATGACACTGGATTCGTCCTCAGTCACTCGGAGAGGCCGTGGCAACAACCACCAACTGGGCGAAACTGATCTTGATCAATTACATCGAACAGCGGTTAAGCTACCAGATTATGGACAACACGTCCAGGTCTTGTTACTACGTCGCAACGATCGGGGTGACAAACATGGAGGACAGAGGAGGAGGGTGTAGGAACCTTCCGGTCGTTCGTGTCGGACCCGGCGGACGGATGGAAGGAGGAGGGTTTTAAGTTGATCTTTTGCTTGAAGTCCATGGCAAGGAAGGTTGAAGAACTGCTGCTAATTCATTGGAAAACATTTATGTGAAAAAGACTGCTCTTTCCAATGTTCTGTCCATGTGCCCATCATTCCTTCTTTTAATCGCAATCAGGTTATCGTGCTCGTCGTGTCAACTGCCCACGTTACGTTATTTGGAGTTGAATAATAAATAAGAACAAGTGGGGAAGCCCACACATGATGACGATACTTCACCACCTCCACAAACCAAAGGGAATATTTTTTTTGTGGTAGAAACCCAAGGGAATATTTTACCATCACTTTCTTTCTCTCCAGCAAAAGCCGTCGAATGGCGGATGAACCATCGCTTTTGCCGTCCGCGTCGCACCCTCCAGCGAAATGGCGAGGCAACTTCTCTGTGGTGGTGGCAGGGGCGACGTCTGACCAGGTCTGGCCTTTCCTCTCCGACTTCTGCAGCTTTGACAAGTGGATGCCCGGCCTCGATGTCTGCCGCCTCGTCGAAGGGATCCCCGGGAATCCTGGATTGACCCGATACTGCGCTGCCAACAAGACCGCCCCAGACGGGACGGAGACCACCCTGTGGGCCAACGAGAGGCTTCTGGCAATTGACCCTGCAGAGAAGTTCCTCACCTACAAGGTGGCGGAGAACAACATCGGGTTCAATAACTACGTCGCGACCCTCAGGGCCGTCCCGACAGAGGGAGGGTGTGGGATCGAGTGGGGGTTCACTTGTGATCCGGCTGATGGGTGGAGCGAGGAAGACTTGAAGTCCTACATCGATCACTGCCTCAAACACATCGGGAAGAAGATGGAAGATGAGCTGGCCCTGGCAGCATGACATGCTCCGGCACACCCTCCGATACAGTCATTCGCATTCGCAGTTAAAATAAAAAACATATGCATCCTGTAACATCATGCTTTTCTGTCAATCTAATATCTAAACGCGATGAATGTGTAATCGTTTCCATACCGTGGACTGGTCTAAACCAGAAGTGGGACTATAAAATGATCATTTACAGATAATAATCACAGATGAAGTTCCAGTTCCAAACCCAGAACAAATAAAATGAGAAAATGGCAGACGATATGATACATAAACTATATATGGACTCATCAATAATAAAGAATAATAATATTCATCCTGCATGTTGTTCCTTTCAATTATTCAAACTCTTACCCAGCAACCTGACTCCCCTCTTGCTACGGCCAGTGATGCCGTCTGCGCCTCACCCGAGTTTCTTCGGCAGATCGTACGTCTTTTTCAGGAACTTCGAAGCGGCTTCATCGTTACGATGACACAGAACACGGAGTATGGTATTGGGCTCAGTTGGGTTCCACTGCCCGGATGTCGCAGGAAGAGGAAGCCGGGACCTCGCCGAGGACCCATAAGCCTCCATGGTAGCGCGTCGGAAGTGCTCGATCAGGCTCTCGGATTCAGTTCGGAAATGGGGAAGGATGCTTCTTGTGGTTGCTGAAACCTTGTCGACCAATTCGGCGGGTAATCCGTCACCATTTGCCCAGAACAAGTCCTTGAGGGCCTTGAAATCGTCCTCGATGATGGGATAGTCCTGTAGGGAGAAAACACGGGAGGGACCTCCGGCAAGCAAGACAAGCAGGAACCCGTCGAATGAAGCCTTCATTATGTCAGCTATGATCCGCGTACGCACTTTCTCGTGTGCGGCGTCGGATGTCACCATCAAGTGCTTCTCCAACTCCTGGAGGAATGGATCGATCCTCGAACTTGAAGCGTCTCCAACGTACAAGCCCTCCCAAAGGATGTGGTTCAGATCACGGAACACGATCTTGTATGCCACAACCTCGCAGAGTTGAATGACACATTCCGTGCATGCTGCTGGCGTCAGTTCGAACTTCTTTGCAAGTCCATTGGAGAAGTCCTCAGTGCTAGCAGATTCTGAATTCCTGAGATGTGTGATCACTCTCTTCTCGATCGCATCCAACTGCAACTTGATCTGTTGCACTGTGTTTATACGGAGACACAACTGAGGTACTCCGAAGGTACCGTCACCATTCATTGTGCCGACCTGAGAATTCTTCTTCAGTATGGGTGGCGACTTGTCTTTCTTCTTTCCAAAACCTTGGAACTTAGATCCAACAGTGCACCTCGTTAAGGCCGGCAGTGGAGGAATGAAAGTGTTCCTCGTACCTAAGATGGCAAAAATTACTCAAAGGATTCTAAAAAATCAGTCAAGAAACACTCACTCAACAACTCACCGCATCCGGATTTCGCCTTGTTTACATAAAGCTGGAGACATTTGTCGAGGCCTGTCATTAGGTCAGGAAGCAAAGCCGGATGCATAGATATTGGAAGCTGGAAAAAAGCATCTAACGTTTCGTCGATGATTCTTAGCACTTCTATGGCAGATGGAGCATATGCCTCACTACTCGCTTGTGGCAACCACACCTACAATAACATTGAAAAAGTAAGAGATCGAGAACAAGTGATGCTGCTGCCATCACTACTCTCATCGATTCAGGGCATACCTCTTGTTGCAGATTCCGATCGATCCATTCTTTCACCCGATCAATTCTCGTCTTTATCCATACTTTTACGAGATTAGCTATAGCAGCTTCTGCCTCATAGGGAGGCATTTCACGTATTATCGCCTTCCCGCCGTCGTCACTCTCGACGGAATCTTCAACAGCTATCTGCACGAGATCCTTTTCCAATTTATCCGCTGCCCTCAGCACCTGCACTGCATCCGGTGTCAGTTCACCTACCCCAGAGATGAACTGCTTCAGCTCGTTTCCATAACAAGCATGAAGAGTTGCAACAGCAACCCCCGCCGCAAGAGGATGCCATCTCTTCAGTATTGGACTAAATATCTGCTTCTCGCTGGTTGCCAGTTCACCCACATCCTTAGCGAGGATCACAAGCACGGGAAGTTGATTTCTGGATGACCTCCTGCTTGAATCTACTTTCTCCATCCTCTGCATCATTCTCAAGAAAGAAAAGTCAGGAATTTTACTCGAGTGATCTCGAGAAAGGCCAGTGCACAACATTTTGGCAACAAACCGGGTTAAGTTAGGATCTTGCCTGAGCAAAGGCGGTTCGCAGTGACGACCTAATGTAAGTCTCAGTTCTTGTACGAGCCACATCCCCTTCATCTTTCCTTCTGCGGCGATATTCATTTGAAATATCCTCAACCAGTATCCTTGCTGCTGAGACACCGATCGATACAATACTTTGCATCATTTCAACATTCCCACGATCAAAAGTGTCATGATAAGCAAGAAGTCGTTTCTCTGCCCAGCCCAATATAGAACTCACGATAGAGCTCAATATTTTTGCGTACTCGGGATCCTTTGTGGACTTAGCATCTTTTGCAACTTCTGTCAGCTGACTATTGGCAGCATAAAGGAGATCAATCTCAACTTGACCAGTAACCACAAATTGGCGGAATAACACCCATGTAAAGCAGATGTTATGAAGCATCTCATTGATCCCGAGAATCCCCCAAGTTTTCTTTATCTGTTCCATAAGCTCGTCAATCTCTTCAATGATGGATGTCTCATCATTGACATCAAAGCAGGCTTCTAGAAGCATTTCATACAGCCGAAGGTTTAGTGGAAACCCATCAGCCCAGTGACAAGCATCAGGAGAACCATCATTTGATCGGGCTGCAAGGGACATAACTGTGCTTCGAAGAACTTGCATCGACTCATTATTCCTCCCCGTTTCTATGGGCCTGTCCAAGGCCCCTTGAATTATCTGCCGCAGTCGTTGTGCAGATATATTCGACTTATCTAGGGGAACACAGGGATATAAAAGGAGCCCAGCCTCGAGAACTTTCAGACTTCTCTTCTGCCATGCCTCGTATGCTTGATTGTCTGTGAAATCAGACCTCTTGAGCTGCTGCAATAATTCTAAGGGGACCACCACCGACTCGATTCGCCTGCCGACCTGTGGGATGGAAAGTTTTGCAGTGAGAAAAACATAATGCGAGCATTGCATTACGTTGTAGATAAAGGCGACAAATCCAAAGCCTTTTACGTGCTGCACAAAAATGTAGACAGAAAAAAAGAAGATCATACAAACCAAAGGTAAAGATGCATTAAAGACAAAACAACGGACAATGTGTTAGATGCAATCAAATAAGACAAGGCTGTCGATCCCTGTATGGAGTTACTGCACCGCTATTGGCCAGCCACCCACTTCAAACAAAGCCTGATAAAGAGATGACTCAAAAGCATCAAATGAAACAAGAATATCCGGACAGAAGAATGTTCATCTGATTCTCCACATTGTCTTTGGATTATAATGAGCACAAGTGGTGCATTCTCTTCTATCTCCGCATAAAAAAGTGATGTGTGCTAGAGTGCATTTCACTGCTCAATTTCATTCTGCCCTATGCCACACTACAGGGTTAAGATTTTTCAACCACCGATTCTTGCCAATGAACACAAATACCAAAAGGATTATGAAAATGTCGTTACCAACTGCAGAAAGAAACAAAGCCTACAAAAGGCCAACTTTGAGGCTAGAACACCTGAACAATGCAATTGACCGAGATAAACAGCACTTGGTAAAAATACAGAAGAAGAACCATGAGGGACCAGGCAAATGTAGGAAAAATAGCGAGGATTTGACCGGTGCAAATCCCAGATCAACCACCAAAAGATGCATTTCCAACGATAAAAGAGTTATGCAACCACAACGCCCTTGATGAATACTAAACATACAGTTCAACAGAACCGTCCCAACAAAAGGGAAGAAGATGAGAGCGTTCTGTCGAATCCCCACAATTGCATCGAGCTCAGACTCTCACTGAACAACTCCCCACTTCAACCACTAACACCGAAACAGTCAGAGTAACCCAATTCTCGCCAGATCAATGAAAGACAACCACACTCCGCTTTGACAGCCGGAGCTCCAGCTCTCAGATCAAAATGGAGCAATCACATCACGTCAAAAGCAACCCTTATGCTGAAATTCAGTACAGTTCTTTTTACCTGCCCAGCGGAGATCCTCAGCAGAGCCCTCCTAACCCTACTATCCACATTCTCCGAAACCCTCATCTGCAACCTCATCAACTCCCCAACCGTCATCCTCCCACCCCTCCCGTTCCCGGGCGACCCCGCCGACCCAGGACTCCCGGCCCCTCCGCCCTTCCCGGGGCTCTTCAACCCCAGGGCCTTCTTCATCTTGCTCGCGGCAGCCGAACTCAGCGACCTGTGCAACGCCGGCCCGGCATGCGATTGCTGCTGCTGCCTGGGCGAAGACTCCGATCCCAATCCGGATCCGGCAGCGGCATTAGCATTGGCATTGGACAAGGGCTTGGAGGAGGAAGTACGGCAAGCGGCGACGAAGATCTCGAAGGCGGTCATGCGGAGGTCGGGGTCGGGGAGGGAGTCGATGAGGCCGAGGGGAGAGGGAAGGGGATCGGCGGAGGAAAGGGAGGAGGCGGACTTGGACAGATCAGAGGTAGGGGAAGGGGAGTTGCGGCGGGAGTTGCCGAGGGAGAGTTCGCGGAAGAGATGGGCCATTGTTTCCCGGGGGATTGGTGAAATGGGTTTGGCGGAGGGAGGCCTGGGAGGGTGGAAAACAGGGGAAAGGCGCCGTCTTTTGTGTTAATTTCGATTCACATGGGAGTAGACGCGGAAGAAGAAGAAGACTGGCAGACAGTCGAGGAGAGACACAGAGTTTGTTTCCTTAAGACAGAGAGAGTGCTTCTTCAGGTTGGGGGGATTCAGACTGTCACTTCAGTTGGGTTTTCTGATAACTCTTACCTTGTTAGTCGTATCTTTTAAACAATTTCATTGTACATCATAATTAGTAATAATAAAAAGATCAAATACCCATCCAGAGTGTACATAGTTTATTTATTATTGTTGTTATGCTTTCACCAAATAATGGTGTTCGTGTTATTTTCATGACAAACCCATTTGTTTTTCCATTGTCCAAAATAGTTGTCCTCTGCCCATGATGTCTGTCAATCAGAGGGTGACAGACAGGAAACATCTCAACGACGGTCGCCACACGTGTCACTACCATTTACATTTACATTTACTCAACGCAATAAAATCACATGGAATTATCTTCATTGTTAGGATAATGTCTGAAGTTAGCTAGTTGGGGTATTACTCATATGGTCACCTCAAACACAAGAGAGACATCCCAACCAACACAACGCCCACGTAGCTTTAGCCTTATCGATCAATGCCTCCTCGCCCACCCACATAATCTTTATCCATGGGCTTCTTCTTTGAATCTGAAGCTTTCCCTGGTCAAAGGTTTAGCCCTTGTAAGAAGATGAGATCGGGCCCAAATTCAAAAACCCAGTTCGAAAATCAAGCTCAAAGTCCTTCCACGATGAGTTTGGTTGTGGTTGGATTCGTGCAATTTCTAAGTACGACGTGTCTTCCCAAAACTAGTAGATAGGACGAGAGTTTCTTGGAACTTAATCGCTCGGGAGGGAATGGAATCTAAACGCAATCCGTGAAGAAAAAGCCGGTGGGATCTAGTTGGGACCCATATACACACACTTCATTCGTACTTTTTACCTTCCTCTTCTCCTTGTTAGGTATAATCAATCCTCGAAATTTTGTAACAGATCCACATCGAACAGTTCGATCTAAGAGTCGGGTAAATTTATGTGATCGACTACATCCAAGGGATTTAACCTCGTGTCTTCAACGTTCGCGCGTTTCACATAGCTCGTTCGAATAATTTTCGTGACAGAGGCGCATCTGTTTAGCAAGCGCATGGATCCAGCCATTCGTGTTTTCTCTTTGTATTATTCTTGTGACGTGTCATCATGCACGAAGGATGTGTTATCAAAGAAAGATCAAAGAAAAGAAAGGATCGACTAGAAAGTTTTTGTTATTATTTGTTTACAGACAATTGTCTACTATTATAGGCATTACGTTTCTCTATATCTGGCAACATATCAACTGGCTATAAATAAAAAACGATTTTATTGCCCATAATTGCTCCCAATTATTTCCGGATTTTTCTCACACTCCCCCTCAAGTTGGATAGTGGGATCACCAATACCCAACTTGATCAATGTTTCCTGAAAGACTCTTTCCCTAACTGCTTTTGTGAGAATATCTACCAATTGATCTTCTGACCGTACAAATGGAAATTCTACAATTCCTTCTTCTAGTTTCTCCTTGATGAAGTGCCTGTCAACTTCCACATGTTTTGTCCTGTCATGTTGTACTGGATTTTCTGATATACTGATTGCCGCCTTATTGTCGTACATTAGCCTGCATGTCCCGTTGACTAGAAGACCTAAATCTGTCATGAGTTTTCGAATCCATAGGATCTCAGTTAATCCCTTGGTCATCCCTCGAAATTCAGCTTCTGCACTCGACAACGCAACAACCTTTTGTTTTTTACTTCTCCAAGTTACAAGGTTTCCTCCTACAATGGCAAAATACCCCGAGGTAGATCTTCTGTCCAGTGGATTCCCTGCCCAATCAGCGTCTGTATATGCCTGTATCTTCAAATGATCATTCTTCTGAAACACAATTCCTCGTCCTGGTGACCCCTTGAGATATCTTGCAATTCTCATTACTGCCTCCATATGATCTACCTGCGGACTATGCATAAATTGACTTACCACTCCTACTGCATAAGCAATATCCGGTCTCGTGTGGGACAAATAAATTAGTTTTCCCACTAATCGTTGATACCTCTCTCGATCAGCTGGCTTCCCATTTTCCACAATATGCAGTCTATGATTTATCATCATCGGAGTTTCAACTGGCTTACAATCAATCATACCAGTTTCGACCAATAAATCTAGGATATACTTCCGTTGGGAAATGAATATACCTTTTCTCGATCTCATTACCTCAATTCCAAGAAAGTACTTCAGGTTCCCTAAGTCCTTTATTTCAAATTCTTTGAACAAGTTCCTCCGAAGCACTTCAATTTCATCTTCATCATTTCCAGTAATTATCATGTCGTCAACATAGATAATTAAACATGTAATCAACACTCCCCTTCTCTTGAGAAATAGAGTATGATCAGCATTACTCTGTTTGTACCCATACCTTCTCATTGTGATGGCGAACAGTCCAAACCAAGCTCGAGGTGATTGCTTTAACCCATATAACGCCTTCTTTAATCGACAAACTTCTCTTCCTGTAAAGTCCTCTTCAAAGCCAGGTGGCACCATCATGTATACTTCTTCCATGAGATCTCCGTGTAGAAAGGCGTTTTTAACATCAAATTGGTGCAGCGGCAAGTCTAGATTAGCTGCTATCGAGAACAAAACTCGGATTGTATCAATTTTTGCCACAGGGGAGAATGTTTCTGAGTAGTCGATACCGTAAGTTTGGGTGTAACCCTTTGCCACAAGCCTCGCCTTGTATCTTTCTATCGTGCCATCTGCCCGGTGTTTGACTGTGAACACCCATCTGCATCCGACAGGTTTCTTCCCAAACGGTAGCTCACATTTATCCCACGTCTGATTTTTTTTTAGTGCCTTCATTTCTTCTTGCATTGCTTTGTTCCACTCTCTGTTCCTCCTGGCTTCTTCCACGTTCTTTGGAACCATCACAGTGTCTATGGCTACTTTGAATGTTTTGGCCGTGTCAGACAGACTCCCCCTGTCACCATTATCTACTGGGTACCGAGATTTACGACCTTGATGTTCAGGCGAGTATCTTTTCGCTGGTACTCCTCTGTTGCTTCGTGGAGGAAGGATGCGTCTTCCTGTGTCCTCCTGAACTTCCATTCCTTGGTGTGCCTCATTAGTAGACTCCGAAGATAAACCATGATGCTCTAGTATATTAGGGATAGTAGTTACCTCAGGATGCTCAGAAGAAAGACCTTTAGTCAGGTCACTTTGCTCAATGAGCTCTTGATCTGTGAAATCAGCGGGTTCGTTGGAACTGGTATCTGGCCTTGTTGGGACAGTAGTAGACATAATATGGCTTGGCGGATGTACCCAGCTTAGGATGTCCGAGTTACTACTCTCCCCCTGACTACTAAGCTGGGTGGAAAAATAGTATTCAGTCTCAATAAAGGTACAATCCAGGGTAGTATACATACGGTGATGGAGTGGATCATAACATCGGTATCCCTTTTGATTAGGACTATAACCCATAAAAACACATTTGACAGCACAAGGATCCAATTTGGTTCTATCAGTCTTAGGAATATGGACATATACCGAGCAACCAAACACACGGGGAGTGAGGGTTAAGAGTGGTGGGACGTTGGCTTGCGATGAAAGGGTCTCAATAGGTGTTTGAAGGTTAAGGATTTTGGTTGGTAAACGATTGAGTAAGTAAATGGTTGTGGCTAGTGCTTCAGGCCAATAATTGGTAGGAACATGAGCTTCAAGCATAATGGCTCGGGTTACCTCAAGAATAAATCTGTTTTTCCGTTCAGCCACACCATTTTGTTGGGGCGAATTGGGACATGTGGTCTGGTGAACGAGGCCATTTGTGGTAAAAAATTGGGTCATGGTATGATTGACATACTCTCCACCATTATCTGAACGGAGAATACGTATCTGTGTTTGGTACTGAGTCTGGATAAGGTGATAGAACTGTATGAATTTATCTAGAACTTCAGACTTATGCTTCAAAAAATAAACCCACGTCATTCGGGAGAAGTCATCAATAAAGAGTAGAAAGTAACGAAATGGACAATTTTGGGAATTTGGTGCGGGACCCCACACATCCGAATGTATAAGTTGAAAGGCTGAATCTACCCGGGTATTGTTTGGGAAAAAACTTATTCTATGACTCTTTGCAAGCATGCAGGTCTTACGAGGATCAGAATCACTGAATTTAAAGTGGGGAAATAGAATGTTTAGATAACTATTCGACGGATGTCCCAGACAACGATGCCACAACCATACCTGCCTATCCACCGTCCCATGTGCCAGTAGAGCAGTTCCCTGATGAACCACTTCATCCACATAGTAGAGCCCATTTCGCTCAGTGCCACGCCCAATGATCTTGCTCGTCTGAATATCCTGAAGAATACAACAATTCGAGTACATCAGTACAGTACAGTTGAGTTCCTTCGTAACATGACTAATTGACAGCAATTTGCATGACAAAGAAGGAACATAAAGACAATTTTTCACTCTAAGGCTCGGAGTAATCTCGATAGTTCCTGCACTTAACACAGGTGAGAAACTCCCATTCGCACTTTGGACCCGAGTCTTCTGTGGTGTGGACTAGATAACAAAATCTCGAATGTCATGAGTCATTGTGTCAGTTGCACCACAATCGAAAATCCACTCTGAATTTGAATTACAGGAGTCTGAGGATAAATTCCCAACCCCTATACCTTCTTTATTTCGGCTGTCGTTCTTTTTTTCAGCTACTGTGCGTGTTTCGTCCCTTCCATCGGGTTCGGTTATCTGTTTTGCTCTTCCCGGTGGGTTGCCGTCGTTGTCATCGCTGGCCATTAGATTGCCCGCAGCGACGGAAACCTTCCCTTTTCCAGTGGTACCTCCCTTTTTATGCCCATCTTCCCACCATTCTGGATAACCGACGAGTTTGAAACATTGCTCCTTTGTGTGTCGATTCATCCCACAGTGAGCACAGAACAACTTCGATTTGTCCTCTCGTGATGATGATTTCGTCGTTTTTCCAATGAATTCTGATCGGGATCGTGCCCCTTGACCCCTTGCTCCATATGCCTCCCCTGTGATGTTAATCTGAGGGTTCTATTTGCTGAGCAGTCCGCTGCCGATTCCACCTGGATCACCTACATTTGTGGGGTTGAGTATCCCACTTCTGGTCGCTTCTCGCCGGACCTGAGCATACGCTTTCTCCACGGTAGGTAAGGGCTCTTCTTTGAGAATGTCTCGCCTGACAGTCTCATGCTTGCTGTCTAACCCGGTTAGAAATTGAAACAATCGGGTCTCCTGTCTCTCTTGATTATATGTGGTGATATCATTTTGACATCTCATTGGATTGGGATGGCGTCTGTCAATCTCCTGCCAAATACCCAGTAAGACATCGAAATACCTTTCGAGAGTCATCTCTCCTTGTTTGATCTGATTGGCCCTCGTGTGGAGTTCGAAGGTCTGAAACGCGTCTCCCCCGCTACCATACGTCATCTCTAAGGCATCCCATAGTGCTTTCGTGGTGGGATATGCAGCCACATTACTCACCAGGTTTGGTTCAATATTCTGAATCACCCAGGAAAACACAGTGAGATCATGGGTTTCCCAGTTGTTAAATGTTACCTCCGTCCTTGCAGGTGCCGGTAGTTGTCCCGTAAGGTGACTGAGGCGTTGTCGTCCAGCTACTGCAACTCGCATTAGCCGAGACCACAAAGGATAGTTGCTGGCGTTTAGCTTGATTCCGATGTTTACGGTTTCTGAATTCTGCTGGCTTTGACCCACGGTAGTTGTCGTGTTGTGTATGCCATTGCGCAGAAGATTGAGGAGTTGAGCCACAAGGTCATTCTGGCCTTGGAGAACTTCTGACCCAGTGGGTGTAGATGGCATTCCTTCCATACCGTCCATTGACGACTCTTGATTTGATCAGAATCGTCACCGCTCTGATACCATGTTATCAAAGAAAGATCAAAGAAAAGAAAGGATCGACTAGAAAGTTTTTGTTATTCTTTGTTTACAGACAATTGTCTACTATTATAGGCATTACATTTCTCTATATCTGGCAACATATCAACTGGCTATAAATAAAAAACGATTTTATTGCCCATAATTGCTCCCAATTATTTCCGGATTTTTCTCACAGGATGTTTAATAATGACTCCTAATGAGAGTAATTTAAGATAATACTGACAGGCTGATTAATTTAACGACAAGGGCCGCTCGAATCCATCGTACTAGGGTTTATGATTCTCTGTTCCAAACAATTAGTGGTCCGAGTACATAAAGTTGTAGAAAGATCGATTCCTACAATATTTTATGGCCAATGGTTGGATCCCTCTTGGAGCCTAAAGCATCTTATTACTTGGTTCGATTCTTTGCCATCATATAACAAAAACACACAGACTTCCTTATCCGAGCGTACCTTAAGTCGTGCCACCGACAGCGACACAGAACATACGCCGGAGTGAAAACTCGCAGCCATATATTTCACATGGCCCTCGAGAAACCATACACGCGAACAACAACAAACGAAGACCCCCGATAAAAAGAATCAGTAACGAAAGACTAACACATCCCCCCCACCCACTACACAACTTTTACAACTTTTTTACACATTCATTCTTCCATCTTTTGATTCGTGGTCGTCATGTTGTTGTTTTAGTCACAATTTCTTGGGAACCCAACAGCCATGGAGGCCGTAGGGAAGTCCATAAGGGAACTTTGCCCTTGCAATCTCCTCAAAAGTGGACCCATCCAATAACAAGGCATACCCTCCTCCATTCTTCTCACTGATCATTGATATCACCACCCCTGCACTCACAAACACGCACAACACCCAACAAAAAATAAAATAAAGTCCACGAATTTTGACACAGTATGACATTTGCAAGGTTCTAACACAACAGACATGGCAACAAACAGGGAATTGGGTTTACCGTCGTCTTCCTCGGTGGCCCCCGGCCTACCTACGAAGAAGGGCTCGGATGGGACCGCGCCCTCGTCGTACCAATTCTTGGCCTTCTTCTCGAACAGGTCGATCTGTTTGGGAGGATCGGAATCGTTAGGGACTATGTAGCTACGGGGTTAGTTATTGGACAAATGTATAAGTAGGTAGGGATGTGATTCTTACCTTGGTTAGGGTATTGGGGAAATTGCAAGGGCGTTCAGCGCCGCAGGCATAAGCATATCTGTATTTCTTCCCTAAGTTGGCAGGGTTAATGCTGCACATGTCCATCCCTCTTCCATGCTCGTCCGGATCCAATGCTGCCTCCAACTTCCCGTATGGGCTTCCATCCAATGGGATTATAAATCTCCCGACCCTACCATCGAGTTTCGCGTGTCTCTCGGGTTATATAGGCATGGGAGTTATGTATGGTAAAAAGCTGTTTTACACGAGCTATGATATGTACCTGGCATCTGGTAGAACGTCCTCATCTGTGAAGGACCTAAGGTTCTGCAACCTGAGCTTCTCCAAGATGGTGGTGTCTGCATTATGCTCGCAGCAATCAGCGATGACCGCGATCACGCGGCCGTCCTCGTCCTTCTCTTCGTATGCGTTTATGAAATGGAATGTCACGTACAGAGGTACTTCTACACTCGCCACCTTCCCGGCCGAGTCATCGAAAAGTGTAACCCTAATTAGGTAATGAATGAAAATTTGTGCCTTTCGTTAAAAGTGGAGAAGGGACACTTACGATTTTGCCGCTATTCTTGCACATGACATGCATGAAGCCCTTGGAGTCGGGGTGCCACTCGAACTTGTACAACGGAGTCGGTTCGGCCTTTAGGAGGTTTTGTGCGCAGTATCTCAACGGCATCTCGGGAATGACAACGTAATGCTCAGTGACAGGGAAAGAGTGCACCCACCCGGGTGCCGGTCCGCCTCGGCAGTCAACTCTTCCGATCACCTTCCTCTCGTTGGTCCCCGGCTCCATCCTAACGACTAAATACCCAGGATTAATCAAATCTGGTAGCAACGTCAGGAACTCTTGGTCCGTCACTATTGGGTGCGCGGAGTGTATCAGACCCCCAAGGGAATCACTGTACTCGAACTTCCCAAGGGTGTCCAAGCTATCAGGATCGATCACTATCGACCCTTTTTGTGTCTCGGTCAGGCAAACCACGCGCCCGTCCCCGAGCTTGACAACACCGGTGTTGGCATTATCGGTCAATGAAGCACCCGAGAAGAGGCTAGCCAGCTCCCCAACATACGACAGGAAGTTGTCCGGCTTGGGGACCTCGGAAAACTCCCGGTAGCAAAGCTTGTTATTCTTAATGGCAGCCTTGTAGGCCTTGGACTCAATCTGGCGGTGGCCAGCGATGAGGCGCCCGTTCTCAAAGTGTAGCTTCACCAGGGTCGCGTACCCGTCGAATAGATGCCGGAATTCGTGGTCCCCGATGTTCCATAGGCCCGGTCCGTTCCTTAGGTAAGTGCCACTCTAAGGACAAATCACCAAAAGAAAGAACATTAATCAGTTAACTAAACAATATTCTCGGTTTTGCCACCCCTTTCAGTTTTTGGACATTATATGGAGTTCTTACAAAGAAGTCCACGTCATCATCCAAACAGTGCATAATCATTTAGACATGGCGAATTATGACGACACTGTTAAGGCCACGAGTATATTTTTGTTAGGATACCGCCATTATTATTATTATTATTATTATTATTATTATTATTATTGTACTGTTGATAGAAGAGACAATAACATCATCAATTCAACCTCCACCTCCTTTAATTTTAACGTACCAGCCAGAGAGGGATATGTCCCTCGACTTTGAGCTCTCCCTCCCACCGGCGCTGCTGGATGCTCGTCCAGGCGACGTGCTGCCCGTCACGGGTCCCCGGCCTTCCCTGCAATGGCGCAACGTCAGGGGAGCGGGTCGCGATGTTGGCGACCGTAAGCTCATCGGAGTTCCGCCCGTTGTTTCTCCGGAGGAAGCCGTTCTTTCCTAGAGAGAACCCGTCCTTGACATGATCAGAGCTCTTCGAAGATGCCATGACCGGCGATGCAACATAGGGCGTAAAGGCCGAGAACATGAGGGAGGCCATGGCGAGGAACGAAGAGCAAGATCAAGAGGAAGAGGAAGGCGAAGAAGACGAAGATGGTGGCGATGACTTTGGAAGGGAGGATTAGGGAGTTTGATTAGATAGGTGGATTCTTAGTAAATGGAGGAATGACGATGAGTTTATATATAGTGGGGAGCAATGCTAATCGTACTATGCAGACCGAAAAAAATTTTTTGTTTGTTTGTTTCCCGGGCGATTCCTGTCTCATATAAATTTTAAAAAAAAATAACAATGGATTATATATATATATATATATATATATTTTACGTGACATTTAAACAAAATATATTGGATAAAACCTTAATACTATGTAAATATTCATTTAAACAGGGGCTTTAATTTAACGTTAAGAAGGCATCGTGCCATCCGATTCACAACAAATACGAAAGGAAAGAAATTCCAACTCGGACGGCTGATTCCTGCGGCATGGATTGCCGGCGCCCTACTTGGGCGTTTCACGAATGGCATGCCGAACCAGACCGGAGCATCGGTGCGCGTAATTACCGTCACGCGAGCCCGTCTAGGGTGCGAACACCTAGTGCTAAGGGGAGGGAGGAGGGGACCGGGTCAGTGCATACGTGTGGTTCGTGTAATAAAAACAAAATCCCGAATCTTGATTGGTGGTTGTACCATTTCGCAAGAGGACATCACCAATTGTTTTAGAGCAACTTCCTATATGCGAATAAACTCATCCAAATTGAAAGGAACTTCTTGGAGTGTTTAAAATAAATACGATCAAATTTACTAGGGATCTGGCAATTATTATGATATGCAGTGGCAAAGCCATAAAAAAAAAAGTCCAAGGGAGCCAAATTAAATGAGAGCTAGGGGTCAAATTAAATTATTTTAATTTTTTATATTAAATTAATAACTCGGGGCATCTTTCTTAGTAAGTAGCCGACCACGAGGGCATAAAATCAGATTTCCACAAAAATTAAAAGAACTAATCACGTTTAACATGGCTAAACTTTGGCAGTATACGTGTGGAACCAACGTTGGCCGGTAAATGAGGCGGAATCTTTCCCGTATGCAAGCGAGTGCGAGAGCGTGCGGGAGCCAGCTTATTAAAAATTGAAGCTATCGTGTACGAACCTACGATATACATGAACGTCCGGTGGAATTAACCGTCCAAAGTGGGGGCAACAATGATGCTCCTCCAATTCAACAAAACGAATCCCCCCCACAATATCATTTCCCATTGTCCATGGATACAGAAAATGGTTTCTTCTCGTTTTCGACATTTGTGATTCACGAGATATTTCAGAATATTTTACTAATTTAATTGAAATTCTTTTTCATAAATTTTAATACAGATGGTACTATATATATATAGAATAATCAATCGAATTCCTACCTAGTCCATTTACTTCTTTGGGAAAGTGGGGTTTCTATCAAAGCTGCCACTAGTTTATTTTTATCTATCTATATATTTTTTGGGTTTGGCTTGAGCATAACATCTATTTTTTTTAAAAAAAAAGAGAGAGAAAAATAAAGAAAGGAAATTGATTGCAATTGGGAAAGCAGATTGTCCCTTTGGGTCCACGGTGTTCGCCACATACTAGCAAGACCCCTTTTATTACGTGTAAAATAATCAATCTTGGGATTTCTCTTCTCTAAATCAATCGTGCCTTCACAATCTCAAACAAGAGGGGGGGGGGGGGGGGGGGGTCATTATGTGGTCTTGTTTACGTGATACCTTAATTGGTAACTAAAACTTCAATTGTCTGTCATCACACTGTTATGCAAACAGGTGTTATGTTCTTCACTAAGGGTTTACTACAAGTAGCACTAAACAACTAACGTTTCTTACAAATGACACACGAGCTTTCATTTGTAGGGGTTTTGAGTAAAACTTGCTTTGCTGAGGTAAAGACATAGGGATCGGTGACGAGATTGCTTCACTAAACTAATAGGAAAGTTATTTAAATATACATATAATCGATCACTTCATTACATCACGCACATCATGCATTACTTTAATATAAAAAATAAATGTTGCCTAATGGTTTACCATCACGCACATCGTGCATCGGTGGATTAAATTAAAAATAAATAAAAAAGAAGATCTTGGCTTCTTGTGGATCTAGCATCATTACGACCCCGATATTGAAAATTTGTTCCCATGGGAATGCAATTGGAATCGGGGTGGGGGGTGGGGATTTTATGCCATGATCAATCGATTCTAGAGAATGTAGTTGAGATGATGATAATCATTCTTGGGAATTGTTCATCTCTTTCCCCCCCCCCCCCCCCCACCCCATTAAAGATATTAATCCCTACTCTATGCATAGCCATGAACCCTAAACCGCACCAACAAATCTAATTGCTCATATTGTTCAGATCCCATTAAATAGAGACAACAACAATTTGAACAGAAAGTACATTAAAATATTGTATATTTGAAGTAATAATAAAAGACATAATCTGTGAATTCTAGTGGAGGGGAATAATTTGTCTGATAAAGGCGATACTAATTAAGGGCAAGAGGAGGAGGAATAATAATGATTCGGTGCCCTACAATAATGACACAAAGTGGTCAAAAAAATTTGACAACTTGTGTTGTGATGATGATGATGATGGTGGTGGTGGTGGTGGCCACATTTTGATGTACCTTCATTGCCTTACTTGATTCCCACAGCCAGTTGCCGATTAAAATCATTTGCTTCCCCTCCCCAATGATCGACTAATGGCGGACACATTTCGGATTCCTCTCACCTCCACACACAAAACCCAAAATTCCCATTACTCCCCCCCGAACCCCAACCCCCTTAATTTAATTTAGTTTAATGCTAAATGGTGTACTTAGAATTATAATACTTCTTAAGCCTTAGAGACAGTAAATTTAAAATGAAAATTAAAACTATTGGAATAAAACTATCGTGTTTGTTTTGTATGGCATTTAATCAAATTGGCAATGACAATTACTCGATTAATATAATACATCATGAAGAAGGTGGGGAGTGTTTAAAGTCCAACATGGGAAAGGGAAATATGGGACAAACACGTGTCTTGTGACATTAATATCTAATAATAATAAACCAATGGGATTCATTTCAACTTGAATGACGATGGATGGAAAATCGCAATCAACGTTGGGACACCGTTGCTTTGTGTTGGATGAACTTTCTAGGGTCAACAAAGCCTTTAATTAAAGTGGGGTTTTAGGAAAAGAAAAAAAAACACGTATTTTTTTTTTAAAAAAAAGAGAAACGACACATTTTTTTGTTATAGCTTCTCAAAGGGCCCCTTCACAAAAAAAAAAAATCGAAAATAATTAAGTTGTGTTGTGTTCTAACACGTCTTTTTTAATATTGGTAAAACGAAGGTCGTCGAGTAATCATGAACATCATCGCATGAAAGTAAAGCGTCTAGTGAGTCCATCTTGATACCCTACTAATTGATTCCAATGGAGAGGTGTATACACAAACAATGCGAAAGTGGACAATGAACTGCTCATCTGTTCTTTCTCCCACTAATGATAAAGTATTATTCGTTTAATGTTGTAGTTTCAATACTAAGCACGCTACGCGATCCATGATGCAATCCCTATGTGTTGCACACTATAAAACCACCAACTTCCCACTGTTCCTTGTCTCATCCCCCACCACGTAAGAACGACTTGTTGCCTAGGGTTTGTCTCCTCCTCCATGTCCTATCTGGGAACGACGCATCTCCCCCCTATCTATCTGGGCTTCCCTCAAAGAGATTCCGCGTAGAAATACATCGCCACGATATCTGGATGCCCTCCCGCTTGACGTTTTGCTCTCCCGAAGAGAGCCATTCTTAGTCCGGCCGCTTGACAGCGAAAACCTAGGATTTGGACATCCGATCTTCGTTTCTTTCCGCGCTACCGGACAGATGCAGTAGCAATGGCTTAGCCAATTCAATTCCATGGAATCTTCAACTATTTCTGGGCGATATGCTTTGGATGCCTGGATTTTGTTTGCATGTTATAATTGTTTCTTTAATGTTGATTTGTTCATAGTTTATATTTGTGACAAGAGGACACGCTTACGTATTGTTTATTACCTTTTCCGAACCACGTAGGGTCGATTGGTTAATCGTTCTCCGGCCTTAACCTTGGCCATGACTCCGAACATCAAATCTCTCTCTCGTTCAACCTGATTGCTCGCCAATACTAATCCAAGCTTTTCATAATAGACATCCTCGAGTATTATTACATGATTTTTTCTCTGTAAACCTCTCTTTAATAGTAAATGCATCATGGTCGAACTTACCAAAGTTTAAGAGAAATCGGGTTTTTCGAAAACCGCTGAAATAAATGACTAAAACTAATACCGGGTTTAGAAGCAACAGAAAAGGTTGGAAAACACGAGGTAAAACACATTTTCCGTTTCCAACGAAATCCATTGCATCCAAACTCAGCATTAAAAGTTGATATTGTTGCAAGAAATGGTGAAGCGTGGTCAGAACATTAGAAGAAAAACACAATGACTTGGAACAAAATAAGAGATGACTGGATCCGTCCTTTTACAAAAATACATCCCCATCTGGCATTTATTACATTATGGGCCTTGACATTGCGGCCCGAAAAAGTTTCATAATGGGTCTTACATAATAGTGTCTGGTTTATTTCTGGCAAGCTATTATTCTTTATGTATTTTACTTTCATTAAAGATAAAAATAAATCTGAATCTTGATAAATGAATATTGAATCCAAGAAATGAAAAGAAAATAAAATAAATCGAAACGTACTGTTCATCTGATTGAACCACACGGGTCGCTAGCTACATAACCTGTAAATTATTTCTGACGGCGTCGTAAATCAATTTAAATGAAAGGAACTTTAAGTTGGCGGGTCACAGGGACAACAAATGACGGCAGAATTATTGAGGAAATAACGGAAGAACCAAGTGCATTGCGAATGTTGATACCGTCCCGCAAAGCTTTTTCACTGCTAAATACGTCGGGAATATTTTAATATGAGGTTTGAACAAATAGACAATCCAATTCATGTGATTAAGATCGTGTATACGTAAGTATCATTTATATGCTGTGAATCTCAATTATTTCCTAAGATATCAGAGATATCTTCTCGTTAAGTTGTCTCCGTTTTTTTGACATCATCATGTCATCTCCTAATTGTCTTCTTAGCCTTATGACACATGCCCTCAAGTAGTACATACGTAATTCGCCTAGATGGGTTGGAACCTACTACCTTTTTTTAAGCGAATGACAGCATTTAGGCGATACTAAAAATCAAGCGAACGATGAAAATGAGATGTGACATTAAGCAAGTGAAGCTTGGAAGTTGCTACATTATGAGCAATGGAGTCTGAGCAATGCTCAAAATCTAACGATCAAAGGTACGAGTTATATTCTTAATCAAACGAAGGTTAGAACCTACTAATTTCCAAGCAAACGATCGAGTACAGGCTACAAGCAAAATCAATCGAAGGTTAGAACCAGGCGATGCATTAGTATTTTTTGTGTACCAGACATGAGTTTATCCTTAGGCCATTCTTATTTAAAGGAGTTATGGCCTGAGATTTTTTCAGACCAAAACATCATATAACCCCTCTTTCTTTAAGACCGTCTAGAAACAGGATATTGTCTTTTTCACCTTTCATAAGCACCATCATTCCCGCTTCCTAAATTCCAATACCCTTTAGTCCGTTTGTCTGTCTTCTTGGCGTGATCCTTGTCTCCACCAATAACCTCCAAAGTAGTCCTCACACCACCCCAGGTGATGTTGCTATCTTTGTAGCACTCTCTACTCATGCCAACTCACTCATCATCTCCGGCACCCTTGAGTTAGACGATGGAGACTAGACGCGACACTTCTGGGTAGTTGCCAGACGTTGGGCCATTTCATTTCTCATTTCGAGCTGGGCAAGCTTCAGTGGCGGTCATTTCTCCACACCAGAGTCTTCCTTTTCCAAACATGCATATGGACAACTATAGTACCGGGAGGGAGCTGAGCTGCCTAGTTGGCATAACATTTACTTCAAACTTCAGCATCACCGGAAAAGCTTCGACATTGGGGTTCGAGAAAAATACAACTAAATAATTTTTTTGGACCCGATTGTCCGAGAATCCTTGAACCCACGTTGCAAGATATTGTATATGTGACATATATGATGTGATTTTTTTTTGGGGGGGGGGGGGGGGGGGGGGGGCCAAATAAGGAAATGCCCTTAAAGATGGAAGGGGTGTTATGTGGTTAAGGTTAGGCGACATGAAACAGTACATAGGACAGAGAAATCAAGTCTTCTTAGGATTGTCCTTTTGTTTTCATTTAGGAGTTGGACAAATATGTGTGCCCTCCTCCTCCTCCCTCTCCTCTATTCTCCTTCCAACGCATGATACGCTCATCTAGGGTCTTCTTTCTTGTTGTTTCTTTTGATAGTTGAGAAGCTGAGGATGTAGACGTGTTGTTGTCCTAAAAATTTCTAGGTTCGGGACATGCTTCCCCTCCAACGGAGACTTATCATCGAAGGCCTACTACTAAATTAGCCTAGCCCACCAGATCCATCGCAATCGGAAGTCGAATTAGCAACGTCTATATGATATCAAATAGACGGTCGATTCGGCCTCAGATTGAGTTAACTACAATGTCTTCTCCCCTTCCCTGTAACTTCTTTCCTTTTATGCTATTGTACTTTGTGTGATTTTCAGGGGATTAAGTGAATTCGCAGGAGGCCATAGCCACAGTGGATCTGAACCATCTCCATTTCATGAAAAATGAAGTGCGTCCATTTTAGGAATGTGCTTAGTTTTTCTTTTAATCCGACTATAGAATTATTTTAATACATTTAGTATATTAAAAATTTAATAAATTATTTCATTTAATACGTAGTTTATTGTTTAATAGCGTGAATTTTGATTTTTATGGTTTAACATCTATTATTTAAAATTTATGACTTAATTTTTAATATTTAGTTTGTTTAGGGTTTAACATTTAAGAGGGTTAGGGTTTCCTATTTATGATTCAATTTAACATATAAGGTTTAGGCGTTAACTTTTGAGGTTTATGATTTAATATTTAAATTTTAGGGTTTATTGTTTAACATTTTAGATTTAACGTTTTGGGTTCGTGATTCATTGTGTTATTAATTAAATGTGTTGTTATAAAACTTTAAAATTAATAATTCATGCAGAAAAATTTCTTTTCTTTTTCTTTGATCATAATTTAAATAAAAAAATTATAATCATCTCATTAAAAATAGAATATTATTATAGCCATGAAATGAATACGGATACACACAGTTACAGATGATCTTATCTTATCCATGGGGCGGTGGAGCAGAAGAAGCCAGTCTCTTTTTCTCTTCTTTTTTTTTTTCTTACATGTCGAGAATTCGTACAATTTACTCAGAGAGTTCACCCCCTTTGCATTGGATGTATCTTTTTTATATTTATATGTACCTTCGGTGGTTGACATTCCTGTTCACAACTTGTGGGCTGAACCAATCGTAAACACGTTATCGAAACAACGAACTTGAAGAGATATATAGAGGGGGTATGATCCTTCAACGAGTTATATGATCCTATGGCCTTTTATTTCGCCTTCTGACCACGAGAAGGCCATGAATTTACTTTAAGTTGCAACAAAGAGAAAAGTAAAACCCCATTCCTCGACCGTCGAGCAAAAAAACGAATGAAACTTTAGAAGGAGCAGTTAATTCGCATCCACAAATTGATTATCAAGTAGGGACATAACCTAGCTGTTAATACGATCGTATCACGTGACGTGACATAAACATCTTATCCCGACTCATGGTCCACGCGTCATCGTTTCTACGAATAATAACGCTTTAAGAGAACAGTAAATCTCAGCTATATCATTGGATCCTTCAGAAATAACGCGTCATTAAAAAATCGGGAAATTTTAAGCCATTTTATTTGTTTCTTTTTTCCTTTTTCACGAGTTAGGTCGGAAACAGATGTGTATGTATGTGGTGACAAAACCAAGAAGAAATTTTATCATGAAAATATGTTTCTTTGTCTTTGTGTTGGTTCCTTTCTTATTAATATCACCACCACCCTCCTCCTCCTCCTCCTCCTCCTAAGTCTATGCTCTCGTGTTCACGTTTTGGATTAAACCCTAAATATTGTGCTTCCTTATTTCTCACCATTTTCTCTCTAAGCCTTCTCGACTACGACGGCTTAAACACTGAGCTTAACTCCCCGACTTTGCTCAGCTCCACTCTTTTTTTCGCAAAGAAAGCGTCTTTCTGACGAGACAAAGTAAAATAATAATAATAATTGAGAGACTTCTTTCTCGATTCGACAGGCTGTCGTAAAAACTATATATATTATTATTGATGGGTCATCCTATTTTCACATTTATTTTTCACGTAAGTATTTAAGCAAGCGAAAGAAAATAATTATATATTTTTCTATTAAAATATGCCTCTAGAAATTCAAAAATCACGTGTAAGCCTCGTAAAAGGGTCCACGATGTAGTGTTATTTATTTATTTATTTATTTAAAACCTGTTTAAATAATTAAAGGAAAAGAAAAAAAGAAAAAATATTTTATTTGATGACAAACAAAACAGTGTCAAATCAAGAGCATTTTAACGTAAATAACGATTAATATAAAAGAATTACAAAATATCGATATTTGGTGTTATTAATAGGTTAATTTTAAATTTTGACATATTTATTAAAAATTTTTAAATTTGGCTTCAATTTACCCTTAGAAACGACCAAAAAGTAAAATCAGATCAAATTAAAAAATTTTTAATCGATATATTAAAATCTGAAGTTAACATATTAACTGATCAAATATTGATATTTTGGGTAAAATAAATGAAAAAGTTTTTGCTCGGTGGTGGCCAATCAGAGCTGAGGTTTCCGGGACACGTGGCGAGTGGAGAGCTTGCCGACAATCAACGTCAAAGTCCCCACTTGGCCTGTCGCGGTGGGGGGTCGAACTATCCAGAACATAAACTTAAAAAAAATACTGGAGATATTTATTATTTTTCTTCGTTCTGATTTTCACTTACCATTATTCGAATCTAAAACCAAATGTCGTTCATCTCCTTTTACTTTTATTGTATATGACAAGCATTGGTGTGTGATGCAAAAAAAAAAAAAAATTATTCTCCTCGGCTATCATTAAATCCATGGATTATAAGGAGACCATCATTTCTGCGCACTTAAAGTTAATTGGAATCGGGATGTCTTGGCATTTTGTAAAAGATATGAGCACATATCACATGCGAATAGCATCACCCTTTACCACTCCTTCACCCTCCTCAGATGTGGAACCCCCGTAACATTAGAGAGTGTCGGGAAGAGTCTACTATAATCGAGAAATTTTTAGAATTTACATTCAATACACTTACTCGTGATTATTTAATTTTTCCAAATATTTAACAAATTTCATTATTATTTAAAACAAAAGATTTAGCTTTTTTTTTTAGTAAGTAAATATTCATGAAAGAAAGAAAAGAAAATAATTAGAAGTGACGATTTGTTGTTTTTTTGACAAACCCAAAAGCTTTTTAGCTTTGTCATGTGACGATTTGTTGTTTTTTTTTTTGTAAATTTCCCATCTTTTTTATTGTTTAGAAAATTAGGTAGGGTTTGAATCATAAATTATTTATATAAAAAAAAACAGTTGCAGAGAAATAATTCTTTAGTGGTGGCGATTGATTTTGATTGGTAACTTTACTTTCCATAGCATTAATAAACAGATTTAAAGAAGTAAGGAAAAAGAAAAAAGAAAAAAGATTCTCGTTTTTGGACATTATCACTTTTTTGTCAACTCGCTAATTTCACAACTTTTTTAAGAAATAGACCGTTTGTTGTATTCGGAAATAAAAACCCTAAGTCTTATGGTGTTTTATAATGAAATGTTGTTCTAAAAAATTCACGATTCCAACCCTATCAATCCGGCAAGATCTATACATCTTTATTCCGCTAACGACACGAATTATATTGAAATTGATAAATAATCAAATCAGGGTGTGTACGTACCGACTAATGTACTAACAAATTAATGATTAGGGAGCATGACTCGAACCCGATGAAGCCTTAATGAATCTCGATGATTTATTATTCCTTTGATTAGAGGTATCCATCAAGTCGGCAGCTCTTGCGGGGCCACGTCGTTGTTCGGGGTTTCGCAAGTAGATTAGTCGATGGGAGGTTTTAAAACGTGATTGACTAGGGTTTGTTCCGTTAACGACCGGTGTTAAGAAAATGAAATCACGTCATCTGCAATCGTAAACCCTAAACGGTGCGGCAGGATGTTCAGGCATGTGATGGCGTGGAATTATGTTCCCCACGACACACGTCGAATTTTACAGTGATTTTTGTGGTCGCCGTAAGGTAAATAAATGCAAGTTAAAAGGTAAATACAATACTGGAATTGAATCAAACATTACTGAATTACAGTGCAAGTTGAAAGGTAAATACAATACTGGAATTGAATTACACAGTACCGAATTAATGGTCAACACTTACAAACATGACGTGAACGGAAAAACAATAAAAGGACCTGAGGACGGCTGCGAGGTGCTTCACGACGGTCGGCGGTGGTCGAACGACGGCTACAGTAGATCCCTTTGGTGAAATTTACCTTGATGGATAGGCGGTTAGATGTAGTGAGGATGAAAGATGGTTTTAGGACGTTGAGTTCATGACGTTTTTCAGGATGTTGGGATAAAAGAGAATAAAATCTAATATCATTGTTTAAATTGTGTTTGTTTTTCTCTGAATTTTTATCCTTTTTATATCTTTCAGAATCTTGTAGTTACGATTATTCAGTCAGTATATGATCTTCCTAGATCGTGTGCACGATTTGACTCCTATTTTGTAGGAGCCATGCACGTCGTGCTTTAGGCGGCCTCTTTGGCCTTGCCGCGTGTCCTGTTTTACTAACGTAATCAGACGTAATTTGATGTGATTTTCCTCGAGACGTTACGGGCTCTCGAGTCGGGAGAGGCTATTCGAGTCTCGAGCTGTATGTTGTTTTGACGTACTCATGAAACGCTCCTCGAGGGCCTTGCTCTTGAGTAGTGCCCACACGGACTTTTCGAGTAACGTTAATATTGGGTCTCATGATGTCTATGTGAAGTCTTACCTCTTCGACCCATCGAACCCAAAATTCATGTGTCAGTACCACGAAAGAAAAAGTTTTGACCGTGGCCGCAGAGCAGTGACCGTTGATCTGCGGTTTCCGAGATAAAAAAAAGTATTTGTTCTTCACGCCCCCGGTAAGACGGCGAGGTTGCGAAGTATAATGTATCGATTGTAGGACAATGCGTTGTGGTAGAGGGCAGATTTTTATACACTGTATACGAGAGAATAAGAAATAGGGTACAATACTACTACTCTTCTGATGGAGGAAAAATTCCAAAAATAAAATAAAAATAAAAAATGAATTCCTAAATAGTTGACATATTTTTGGAAGAAAGCGCCACATGTATATTAAAAATATTATATATGCAATAATATACGATTGTTACAGCTTGGGACCGACCTGGACAGGATTATTTCTCGTCCTAAACAAAAGTCAATAAATAGGAAAAACAAGCCGAAAAATCTAAAAGAATACATTATCTGAAAAGGGGGAAGAAAACCGACGGGAAGTCATAGAAAAGTGGAATCAATTTCTTACACGTCCATGTCACATTGTTAAGCCGAACGTAAAGTAGTAATATTCTATAAATAAACACTTAATTTTAGGTCCCGGAAGTTCTTCCATGGGAATAGTAGTTATAGTACCTTCTATTCTATTTTATTTTATTTACGATATTTCAATTTTTTGTTCATCCTCGTCGTATAACCCAGTTCCTTTTCGCTGTCGATTAATTCGATAAAATAATTAAAATTATTTCCCGACAAAAAAGATTCAAAAAAGATAACCCTAAATATTAATAAAAAAATCAAACGAATAATTTGATTAATCATTTATTTACATCCTGGACTCTCGGAATCACCAGTTCATATGCTATGAGAGCCTATATATATTGCTTTGCTTAGAGGCACAAGCTTCGAATGGGGTCTCGAGCTGATGATTGTTTATATATTCACTGTAATTGCTAGTTTTTGGTTCTTTAAGGGAGAATAATTTAATTCAAATCGACCTACCAAGATTCGGCATATGCTCTCCATTTGGAGAAACTTCCAAACCAGCAACAATCTGTTTCTCCAATTATAAAACAAATAGAGAATTTCGTAAATTGAATGAGTTGCTAATCTCTTCCTTTTTTCGGCTTTAATAAAATATTAAATACGACCTACCGAAGTTGGGAGGCTGACGCAGCGGTTTCAGACACCATACGTATATGAATTTACTAATATTGGGAACAAAACTGATTCCCGCTGTCGTCAAGCTCAAGAGATTCCCCTCTCTTTCTTCACCAAATTTGGGACAATCGAGTTTAATTTTGTTAGTTTAATCTGCCAAAGAAATCAGCAATTTCTTTGGTGGCCAGTTCTGCAGTCGACGCTCGAAGCAAAGGAAAATATAAATATGAACTTCTATGAAAGATAGGGAAACAAAACAGTTAAAAATTCCAAATGGATGATGGTCATTACAACAATGGATAAAGGTATAACTGGGAATTATCCTCCACGGTTTGGATCGGGCATTGATTTAGACTAGTGCCGTGACAACGGGCAGTCATGGTTACAACGCGGCGCCCAGCCAAGATGCAGGCCGTGGACGAGTGACGCCATCGCTACGGTATCGGCGCAATAAGACGACTCAAACAACTACAGCCCCCTTATTCATCAAGACTCTTGAGCGTCGAGGATCGATTTTTCTTCCGTTAAAAGCATGTTACCATTAAAGCATCGGGAAATAGTAAGTTAAGAGTGCACCATCAAATGTGTAATATATTACACGGCAGTAATACACCAATCGAAGCAAATAAGGAATTTACTTGACAATTTTCCCTCTCAGGCCCTTCTGGGAAAAATCTAGGGCTTCATCTAGAAAGGGGAAAAGACCTCCCGGGGACAAAGAACAAGATATCGCATACGACACAACAACGTTCACACAACATGGAACATCGTGATCGGGGTAATCGCGGTACGTGAGTGGATCTTGACATTGTTGGGCAATAGCCGGCGGCCGGGATACAGCGAGCCTGTTAAACAAAGACGAGACCATCAAACGATTGTCTGAATGAGAAATGCTCCCTGCGATCTTTGTCCCCGATCTCCTTCCGTCGATTATGCCGGTGATAGGTTCCCATCGTATGTGAGAGAGCATCGGGCAGAAGGCGGATGCGTTCAGAAACATGCGTGCAAGTGTATTGTTCGTGAATGTTAATCCCACAACACACCTTCGAACCCCACATCATCAACAAGTGATTCCTGGTAATAACTGCCATTTGCATCCCAGAACAGATCGTCATCCCCACAGCTGTCAAACCACTTGTACTCCAATGGAGATTTGTACTCGAGACCGAACTCTAATTCTGTCCCTCTTAGGTTCGGCAGCTCGACGATCTCCCCAAGCTCATCCGATGCGGCTACCATGACATCGTGCTCGATCAACGCACTGGGAGGACACGTCCCCCGACCTACCCCAAGGTTCTCCATCCTTGCAGCCTCAGCAGCGGCCGCCTGCACATCCCTTGGGTCTCGGGAAGCCGGCCGAGGGAGCAGACCGGCAAGCTCCGGGAAGTTCAGGGTTGCCACACTCCCCTTGATGGTAATAGCCGCCGCGTCATGGGCCCGGGCGGCCATCTCCGGGGACGGGAACGTCCCTAGCCATATCCTCGACTTCTTCCTCGGCTCGCGGATCTCCGAAACCCACTTCCCCCAGCTCCTCATTCTCACGCCCCGGTAAACAGGGTGCTTCCCCGTCTCAATACCGCCGCGTCTGCGGCCACGAACTTGGCCCTGTTTCCCCAAGGCAGAGGCAGGGGAATTCGGGGAAGACCATGACGAATTGGAGGTGGATTCGGGGTCCGACGATTCCGGCATTTCTCCACGGATCAAGTCCCCCCTGCGGATCCTCCCACAAAAGAAAAACTCCAAGACGCCCGAACGTTTCCCTACGCGAGGGGTGACATTCCGTCGCTCCCTCACTGGGGCCTAGGAAAAGAACAGATGCCGTGTTTCTTCTGTTAAGGGAAGAGGGAGAGATGGGACTGAGCTCAGATTCATCTTTCTTACAACATGTGCGATTTTCCTTTTGTGGGTGCGTCTCTTTGGGGTGATGGGGAGGGGAGGGTTAGATTGGATGCTTGAAGTGGAAAGCAGCAGAGCAGAGATGGAAAAGCAGAAAAAACGATGGATGAAGGGAAAAAGGGGGAAGGAGCTCCTTTTGTTTTCATCAATGGAGCAGCGAACACAAGTGCTTTATAATACAATAAAAAGGGTATGTCCACTGGTTCTAGATTGTAAAGGCAACACAGAGACATAACCAAAGACGACGATCCAATCTATCAATTTGTTTATAATATATGTCAAGAAATAAAAAAAGTTGATACCATTACATAATCAATCATTCACATAACATATTAAGGTCGGTCCATGTATCAGTATAACACGTTAATGCACGTCACTCCTAACCCTAAGCTAGGGTTACGAGAACTTGATCCAAACCGGGGTGAGGAACGATATGATTTTAATGTGAAGTCAAAGTGCAACTTTTATAGTCACATGATACGAGGAGGGGGGGAAAAGAGGGGGTTCGGTCGAATGATTTTCCAAGACGACCACCACCATACGACGAGATTTTTCTTGGCCACAACTTTGGCTTAGCCCTCCTTTTGAATGAATAGTATTCACCTCTGTTATTACTGTGTGCGTGTCGTCGTCCGAAATTTTCTTGCATGTATCCGTGTCGTGGTCTTTCTTTCCTCTCCCGACATTTACCTTTCTTTCTTTCGCAAGTTTCGTGGTTTCCTCAGCTTTTTACCTGAAGTTTTTGCTTGTCTTAATCTTACAAGTCCCAACAGATGAAAATCGGAGGGGTTGGAAAAAAACAATATTTATTGTTGTAGGTTGGCAGATTATTATTCTTTTATCTCCCCACTTGGGGTTCTTTTAGGAAAATATATAAAAAAAAAATTGGAATTTAATTTAATTGAGGCCACGCTTGGTTCGGCCCCCCAAAAATCATGAAGACTCCTCAACAAGATATTTCCAACGTAACAATGGCTCCCTGCTCTCTTCCCCATCACCCTCTTGTTACTACTATATATATATATATATATTGGATTTTGTTAACGGTTCGCACTTCAAGTATATGTTAAGAGTTATTCGATGAACTTTAAATTTAAGGATTTAACATTTTAATAGTTATGTAAGTCGTAATTTTTATATTTGCTATGTTTAGTAATTTTTTTTGAGCCTAATTATCAAATATGTCCCGTACTATTACTGTTTTTTCCGATATGGTCCATACTTTGAAACGCATCTTATTAGGATACAAACTACCGCCGTTATTTCATATATAGCTTCCGTTCACCCGTCCACTAACGACGAATGACGTGGATCCCACGTGGCTAAGTTCCGTCGATTAACTCCGTCATCTAAACCAATCGTCCCAAATCGGACCCGATTTCGCTCATACCCTAATTTCGTCCCCAAAGCGCAACACCCCCCCAACCAAACCCAAGATCAGAAGACGCTCCCCCATCCCCACATCCCCACCCGTCAATCAAACCCCTCAAGGAATCGAAACCGAGACACCTCACCTCGAGTGCTTGGAACCACTGCTTCTTGGCAATCTGATCTGAGAACTCCTCGGTGACGGTGTTGACCCAGGCCTTGGCATCGTTCTTCTTGTCGAGGTTCTTCTTGAGGTACTTCAACGGCGCCCTCTTCCTTCCGGTGCCGAGCCCTAACTTCTTACTTGTACATGTAGAGAATATGACTTGATTGGGATTCCTTGTTGTCATGTGGTAGCCTCAATAAATTTCATGAAATACGACATTGAGGCATATGTAAGTCATTTTTACAAGAAGGACACATACCTTAAGGCATACAAGTTCCCTTTAAAGCCATTAGAAGGGGAGATGGCATGGCCCGAGGCTGAAGGCGAACCCATCCAGCCTCCACCATTTAAGACAAGACCAAGTAGGCCGAAGAAAAATAGGAAGAAGGGTGCAGATGAGGAGCCCAAAAATATGAGCAAATTACCTCGAAGAGGATTGGAGATGAGATGCAGTAAGTGCAAACAATATGGGCATAACAAAAGGACCTGCAAGAGCCAACTTGTGCCTACGTCTTCTACTGAACCTAGTGGCTCGGTACAACATGTAAGTACTCGTGAATATGCTGAACTCTGTATTGTAAGTACTCATGTTCATCGTATTTTCATTTACAGGATACACATCCATATGTTGGGCATGGAACAGACATTCAAAGGGCCACATCCACATTCAGAGGGAGAGGCAGAGGCAGAGGCAGAGGCAGAGCCACTGTCAGAGGCAAGTCAAGGACTGATGAAACGTGGTTTGAAGATTCAACTACTGAAGGAAGACAAGATAATGGTGCAAGGACCAGTGGAACACAAGAGTCATTTGTTGCTGGTGCAAGCTTCAGCAACAACGATAATGGTTGAAATGATGGGAATTGATGTAATGTTATGTGTTGTGTTATGCTGGCTATGTGTTGTTGGCGCAAACTTAAAGTGTTGTAATGTTGTGTTAGGATCCAGTGGGATCTTCAGAGATAGAACTTAAAGTGTTGTAATATTGTGTTAGGGTCCAGCAAACTTAAAGTGCTGGCGCAACTTCATGTTGTCTTGAGAGAGAGAACATGGTTTTTGGCAATGCTGGTAACGGTTTTTGTCCTGATTCACAGTCCCAACGTCCAGCACACAACATTCATTTGTTTCTGCAATTGACTAGAGATTTCTGCAAATCATGGAAATTCTGCAACTGATGGAAATTCTGCAACTGATGGAAATTCTGCAGTTTACAATTTACTTACTAACAACAAGTACATAGGCTAAAATGCAAACTATAGAAAACAACACAAAACACAACAACATATATTTATTCGCATCACCTCAACATCTCGATCTTTGCTCTTGCTTTGATCAATTCCACCTCCGTCTTCCGCAATTTAGCCTCAAAAGCAGCAAAATTGACTACCTTATCACTATCCGAAACAACTCCACCACTAACAAAGTCAATCCATTGAAAAAATCCACATCCACCGTCTGAATCTTTGTAACGAGGATAGCCGTAATATCTTCGACCGAAACGAACCATTGCCAAACGAACCTCAAGAGCTGGTAAAACAAGACAAATAAAAGGAATGATGGTCAGGAAAGTGAGGTTTCCGTCTTGCGAAACTCCTGCTGAAGCACGGCAAAAGGGAGAATGGGCAACCCAAATTAAAAACCAAGACAAGAAAACTTACTTGCAGGCTTCGGGAGGCGACTGGTGCGATTGGGGAGAGGCAGGGCGGGCTTCGGGAGGCGACTGGGGCGACTTGCGAAAGGAAGGGCGGGCTTCGTCTTGCGAAAGGGAGGAAGGGTTCCGTTTTGCGAAGGAAGAACTAAGGGGTAAGAGGGGAGAAATTAGGTGATTTTTTATTAGTTTGTATAAGAGGGTTTAGATGACGGAGTTAATCGACGGAACTTAGCCACGTGGGATCCACGTCATTCGTCATTAGTGGACGGGTGGACGGAGGCTATATATGAAATAACGGCGGTAGTTTGTATCCTAATAAGATGCGTTTCAAAGTATGGACCATATCGGAAAAAGCAGTAATAGTACGGGACATATTTGATAATTAGGCCTTTTTTTTATATCTTAATCAGTGCCCAGCTTTTTAGATTAGATAAATGAGCTATCCAAGTATAAAGTAAAATACAAAGAATCGAAAGTAGAAAAAAAATTAATAAACAAACCGGTTAAAATCTCAATATTTGAACAGCTTTCCTTCCTCATTACATTAAAACGAGGGTTCTACCTGTTCTTTGAGTTTCCCTCACTCTTTCTAGTTGTTTTATTTAATGATCCGGGGAAAATGACTAGTTTTGAAGACAACCCAGAAAATTTGGGGCTCCAAATATTTTGAAACGCTCTCATTCCCTACTCTTTTACACTTTACGGTTCATGCGTGCGCTCATTATCACAATCCTAGAAACCTTAACCAGGAGTCACATATTGCATCGTGGTTCGACATCGCTCAAAAGCTTTATGTACCCGTTGGATCGTTACAGCGAAGAAACATAACTATGGCACCGTGTCAGATTGAAGGAGTGGCTAAGGTTCGGTCACAATACTTTAGTTCTTGCATTGCCTTAAAAGAAAGGACAATGGGGGGAAAGGTGTGACCCCATCAAGGCACGGTTACAATTCAATGACATATATCGAGTTGTGTTTGCATTTGACTTGAATCAATTTCACCCAACACGATGCCTCACAATCCCATATCATCATCATTATATTTTTGGGGGGTTTTGACCCCACTTGCATTTATGGTTTTCTCGAATATGCCCACAAGAGATATCGATATCGAGAGAGAGAGATCAAGAATTTTCGCTATGCATGAAGTTAGAAAAATATGAGCAATAATAGCATGCCACGAGTCGAATCTCCATATTGTTTAACTCCAACAGATGATATGTCCATCCAGGTAGAAGATTTCATTTTAATGAAAATTAAAAGTAATTCTTATATACTTGGACGGTTTTACCTTTATCTATAGTATATTGGGTTAGTAGAGGAAATAATGTTTGGAAGTCGATATCAGAGAGATCATGACATTCCTTTCCTCGAGGGACACAGCCCATACCATCATACCAAACAAGAAAAGGAGCATTCAATGAGCGAGGGTTTCGAATAAAGCCATGGAAGGACAAAAATCTCTTGGTACAGAAAAACAAATCCTCGGTCCATGACGTGTATTCTTTATACGGGCAACCTAGCATTTATCACCCCCCACACCACCCGCAGCAATAAACCAACAGTTGAAATTTCTCTTTTTTCTCTTCAAAAAGACATGAAACCATAGCCTTTGTATACGTGACATGTTGTAGTTTTTATGATGGTATGGTAATTTTCATCTCCATACGTGGTTATTGGTGTCATAATCGATCCTTTAAAGCCGATTTAGAACAAGAACACCCGGCTAGAAATGGTCACCAGGTCAGGATACGTTGGAGTTTGCTACGCGTGTCGATCGATTGAACTAATTTTACGTCCTTAAACGACTCGATTCAACTAGGATCATAGGCTTCCTTATCAGTTCCCACAACAAGTAGTCATGGCCTAAGTCTACAGCCGCGACTTCGCAACAAATTTTCGTAGAGGATAGCAGAAGTAGTCATTAGCCAAACGGACCACGCTATGATTTACCCTAATTCCAAAAGTATAAGAAAAAAAATTCGAAAGATAAAAATAGAGAAAGGAACATCTGGAAGTTATCTGATCAATCGAGACCGTCGACTCCTCCTCGACCTTTTGTTTGATTCAAAACCCAGATAGAATAATATAATTCGAGAGAAAGGGTGTGGTAAATTCCCAGTTTTTCACACATTGTGGGGATTCTGCCAGGAACACTGGGGAGATACAGACTGTGGTCGTGTAATAATTTTATCTATTTTAACAGTGGACTCCTTTCACTGTATTTGTTCGAGTTCGTTCCACGATGTTTTTGTTTTTTTCTCGTTTGTTTGTTTATGTAATTGGTTCTAAAGGAGGAGCTCGACCTCTTGCTCCGGTATCACCGTTGTACAGTAGACAACACCAATTGTCCTAAAAGCTTGAACTGTTAAGTGAAAGCGTGTTAACCTGATTTTGATGATGAACTTAAGCAATGCGTTACTGATGGTCAGCAGCAATGTGTCGCTGAATCACAGCTAGTAACCACTATATGTTACAGTGAGTTGTTGTTGTGATATTACGAATATATATTGAAAATATGGAAATAAATTTTCAATATTCACGATTTATTTTGGGTTATCTCAGATCATTCGTCTGAGTGTACAAATTCATTTAAATATGGTTTAATAATCTCATTATAAAGGTTTGGGCAACTAAATATTGTGAGATTATCTTTCCAAGTTTATTTTTAGAAACAAAATATGTTTATGATATCCTACAGCAAGGTTACGCTGGAACATGATGAAATATTTAATCAAATATTGTTAATTGATCATATTCGACCAGATAAGATTATGATCAGGTTATAAACATTAGAAATAAATTATTTGATTAACATAAGTGAGGAAAGTTACCGTTGGTACTTACTCTTCATAGCACAGCGACCGGTCGAGCAGACCGTTGTTGAGTTCTGGTTGCCAATTTTGGCAACAAATCTCGAAGATTGCCTGGACGTTTTCTGTGCTTTTTTCTCCATTATAATCAGACCAAGGACGACAGATCCAAGTGCCTTTGTGCGTCTGAGTAGTCTGAGTGGCTAAGTGGTCTAAGTGAGCTTTGTACATCGACGGAGAGCGGAAGGTGCTAAGTGTCTCCTGGTTCTTTCTCTTGCAAGCTGCGTGTGAGAGTGTCAAGGGGCTGAGGTCAGATCCTTTGATTGTCGTGAGAGGGACTAGGTGTCCTCGGTGTGTTTAATGAGCGGCTGGCGAATCGTCTGAGGGAAGCTAAGTGAATACCTGTGCTGAATTCAGTAACCAGTTGCTAACCCATCGGCAAGAAGCCGTTCTTGTCGTGTCTCTTCGCAGGGAAGTCTCGGACCTACGGAGTTTGAGCAGTTAGACACGCACTTGGGGGTGCGCGCCAGAAGTCTCGTGCCTACAGGGTATAGCAGGAGGTGGGAATGCCGTCGGAGTAAAAAGAGGTCCTCCCGAGCACAGGGGTGCTGTGCAGAAGTCTTGAACGCCTGGTGACGGTTAGTAAAGCAGGTTGCGTGGAAGCCAACGGATCGGAAAATTCCACCCTAGGCACTGGGTGTGCAGTGCAGTGAGTCACGGCTGTGGTAACCGTGCACGTCCGAACTGAGTGTAGGACGTATACCCTTTCCTAGTGATCTTTGTGATTCTTTGTGGTTCTTAGTGGTTCTTCTCTTTGTGGTCTTTGTGGTGATCTATGTGATCAACTTCATGGTTGTCTCTTAAGCAAGTACAGGTTCATCTCCAGGAGAGACAAGATCTGTGTGGAAATCATCTGCTGAACGACAAGAGTGCTGAAGCAATCCTCTACTGTGAAACAGAAACGAGCTGCTCCCTGAGAAGTCTTTCTGTAACTGTAAGGATTATTATCTGAGGATTTAATCTCTAACATAATGTTGTCCGTGTGCTTTGATAGACAGGCTTACATCTAAGCAACAACGTTCTGTGTGGAATCCATTGAGCTACCAACTGCTGAGGAAAAGCATCATGCTGCTGGAAACGAGAAGACGTCCACTGAGTGAGGAGCTGATCATTGCCAGGAGTGATCATCAATTGTACGGGATTCTAAATCTCACTTTGTGAGAACCAAACGCCTAGTGCAAGGGCTCTTTGTACCCATTATATTATATAGTGGAATCACCTTATTGGTGGAAAGTGGACGTAGGTCGATTAAGACCGAACCACTATAAATCACTGTGTCCATTACGATCGCGCAACACTCGTACGAAAACCTACTCGACAAAATCGTAACGGTGTCAGCGAAGCAGTTCTCATTCTGAGAAACGCTCTACCGAGTTACAGTACGCTTCCGCTTACACTGAGAAAAGGGCGAAAAAGTTATAAACACTAATTCACCCCCCTCTTAGTGTTCCTGAACGATCCAACAAAGCGTGTCATACTATATATTTCTATTTTCAACAAGGAGTAGAGAGCGAAAGGAACATCAACATATTTCGTTCATTTCTATTTGCATGTTGACATGCTTTTATGCCTTTATTTATTAGCTTTGTTTACGCCCCGCATTGATGTGATATGACTCATTTCATCTTTTTTCCCAGGACCGGACACTTAAGTTAAGGGGACGAGGAGGGAAATAGGAAGAAATCCGATCCCCATGCATCAACTCCTGTGTTTCTCTCTCGATGTCTGATTGCAAAAACCGAAGAAGAAGAAGAAGAATAAGAAGAGAGCAGCATCCTTTTCCTTCAATATGCTTCCCAGCTTGCTGGTTTCAATGTGAAGGACGTGTACATTGGTGACGGGTGTAATCCCGGCAGGCAGCTCGATTCCATTCGTGTTGTACGCAGAACGGTTCCGTGAGCGAACATCTAAACTATGTTCCATGATCCCGGGGGTATCCCATGTGTGTTTTCGGGTTGATCATGGTTTAAGACATTGCTCTATCATTTATGCGTACCTACCACTTTCACATCTTAACATATACCAAGAACTGGAACTTATCTAGAGTTCTACACAAACCTAGCGAACGGTTTGCGTTGTCCACCCAAGTTTTCTTCGCTTTCGGTGTGATGCAGTGCATGGAGATGTCGCCTTCGAAACAATAATTCAGGTTTTTGAACCACCAATTAAATTTTTATCTCACAGAATAGCAAAATGCTGTCTCTATAGTTTACTCCTTTGAAACATTCAATGCACCCCCCGCTTCGAAATTCAATTCAAAAGAAAATATGCCCCTATCTCTCCTGATATATATATGTTTTTTGACCGATCTTATCTAACATCACGAAACAAGAACATTCAATCAAACGAAACCACCCCTTTTTGAGCTGTCACTACAACTACTACAAGCAACAAACACCAGCTGATCTGATCTGTGCCTTCTACTGTCAACTTTTCAGTTCCCTGCACTCAGATGGTGGTGGTGGTGTGGTGGTGATGGCGGGGAGAGATTTCTCCACACCTACACTACGCAAAATGTCCTGTCGATTAGCGAGGTCAGACGAGAGATGAACTTATCTGCCTTTAGACATGAAATAAATAGCGCCATAAGAAAGAAAAATAAGAATTGCAGTGAATCAAATGCTTCTTCTGGGATCACATGGATTGTCCCATCTTATTATGAGAGAATGTAGAAAGATCTTTTCACATTCTCTTGAAGGGATTAAATTCTTAACAATTGGGGGGCCATCCCGAAAAGAAGGGGTCTTCTTCCTCCCTGCAGTAAATGTTCTTGCCCCTGTGTAATTACAAGTTATTTCGCGTGGCCCCTCCTGCCAATTTTTCCACCTTTCATCATTCATGTGTAATGTTGATGTTTTTGGGGGTGTATTTGTGTGATCACTGACGCAGGAATGTGGATGAAATCTCACCAATGGAATGCATCTCGCGCGCGGATGTTCATCTGTCCATATAATAAAAGTCGTCCACAATATCGCAGCATTATTGATGCTATGGCTGGAATTCCTGGCCTCACTGCTTGTTTGGGTTTGTTATTCCATGGAATAGGACTGTGGAGGATCCTCGCTACCCGTTCCTTCTCTTAGAGATTGGGACGAAATCAACATCCTCGTCGTCGCTCTCCCGGATGGTTCGTTTATTGGCTTTGATTGTTCCACTGTTCCTTGAAGCTGGGGGTCTTTGTGAGCTCTCCGGTTTGCTAGGAGTGTTGGGAGACTTGATAGGAGTCCCCATCCGAATTTGCTTTTGTTTCCTCTGCTTCTTCTCAAACGCCCTTTTGGCCCTTTCAGGTGACAACAATCCATGCTCCATCATCCTGTGGAAAGGAAGAGCGAATCAAATGAAAACATTCATGTCTGAGTAATCCCTGGATGAAATTCCTTTTTAAATATTGATATCATACGGTAATGACCCGACAAAGAAACTTTGTACATTTGTGCTAATCTATCTGAGAAAACATCTGTGTCGTTCACTAGCTTGATCTCCATAGCTTAACATGATGGGCAATAAATATCGAGATGCACAGCTTTTTTATCGACGTCTCTCAGCAAGCACTACTAATGATGGAATAACAATGCCCTATATTGAACGTTATAGACGGATATGATTTGCTAATGCAAATAGGAAGCCAAAAAGTGCGCAATGCGTGGTTTAAGATGGGCGAAAGAAATCTAAGGGAACATAGTCTGAGTTCACCAAAGCTTGTAAGAATCACAATTGGGGGCAGATAATTTCAGGTGATCATCTTTCATGGATCTAGCAGGTCATTACATATGGGCTAACGATCCACAGAGAACTTCAAATAACAAAGTAATTGCCTAGCATAATGTCTCCTTAGATATTGCCCAAAATGACTAAATGGCGGTGCCTAAATAGAAGCTCCCAGTAATTGAATAATGGACAACCAAGTCCCTCTTCGAGACATCTCCGAAAACTATTTATTCGGATGACAAATCAGGGTCAAGAAGCCAAATCATGTGTATATCTTTTTACGCATGTCCTTTAAACAGGGACTTATAAAAAAGTGCTGGTGAACTGCACAAAGTTCAAAGAAAGGGGAACCAACCAAAACTCGGCCATTTCGCTGGTTGGCACTTGTGTAAACAGAGACTCGTAAAATATCCTCAAGGGTTCCCTCTGCCAAGAAGAGTGCGAAAAAACCAGACATCTTCATGAGCATTTGATCCAGAATTTCGTAAATACATTCTCCGAACTAGACTTAAGTATAACCTCTTCGGGAGGATCATGCTTCTGCCCCGGCAAGCTGTAGACCTTCTTCTCCCTTGCTTTTGTCGTTGTAGTAGTAGTAGTAGTAGTGACCCTCTTCGCAGTGGTCTTCGAAGGACTCGGGTTCGATTTCACCTTCACACTTTGACCAATCCCATCTTAATCGCCCATCAGAAACACGCAAGTAACTAACTACAGACAACCACACAAAACATCATACAATCCGATCTAAGCCTAATAAATCAATTCCCCAATCGATCCGTCCCCTTGATCTGAATCACCACAGCAAAACCAACAAGAACCCCAATTTGAGACACAAAACCCACTCTAATCTGAATCTTGACCCCGACAGAAAAGAAAAAACTAAAAAACACAAGCCGAAGTCACGGTCACGATCACAATCACCTCGATCTTCTTCCCGGAGGTGAAAGACTCCGCCTTTGGCTTCATTGGACCATCCTGCGAGCTGGGCTTCATCTTCGGCGACATGGGTTTGCTGTCCATCGCCAACAACAAATCAATCCTTCCCCAACCGCTCCATTAAGAAACAGGTAGGGACATGCTTTAGGTAGCCGCCTCCAATCACTACCCAATCGATCCGTTATGACGGGGGGCGGTTAGATTTAGATTGAACTGTTTCTCCAAATGGCTTGGGGCGGTTCGGACCCAGGTTGGTCGGAAAAAGACCGTAACGCAGTCAACGGCTCCTGTTTTCCCCGCGGAAAGGGGAGCTGAAATTACCGTGCCACCCTTGGGATGTTTCCTAAGGATTGGGCTTTCAGATTGGCCTAAACCCAGTAGGCCCAATTATGTAGGGTTTTAGCTGAGGGCTTTTCGGGAAACGGCTGCTCCGTTTTCTCCCCTCGTTCGTGTTCTTACAGTCCTCTCCTCCGGCGATTGCCGGACCAGACCTCCGGGAGACGCACAACTCCGGCTGCAGGAGCCCCGCAGGTTGTCTGTCAGAAGTTGACGCTCGGGAAGTTTTAGAGAAACTCGCTATCTTGGTGCTCTCCTTTTTTCTTTTCTAAGGGCGAGTTCCCTGCAAGAACTTCGTTTTGCTTCGGCATGTTTTGAACTTTTCTTCGTCGGAGGGGACTCGAATAGTTAGTGGTTATTTCCCACGATCAATGACGGTGTCCGGGCTGTGAAATTTATTTTTGTTTTTCTTGGGTTGTAGTTTGAGGGATTGATGGAGATAGACAGGGCAGATGGGAGGACGCCTAACCAATTGAGACCCCTCTCTTGTTCTCGCGGCGTGCTACACCGTGCACACGGTTCCGCAAGCTGGTCCCAGGGTAGTTTCTGCGGAGTTCGCTTGTTTCTCGAGTTTGGTGATTTTGTGATCGTACTGTGGTTTTGGAGTTGAGTGTTGGGATGTTTTGTGGATTTAGGGAATACCCAGATTCTTGCGGCAGTGTATGGACCCAAGGCAGGTACAAAGAAGAATGAGAACCCGGAAAGAGCTTCGTTTGAGGTCATATGGAAGCCCAAATCAGGGCAGATTGGTATGTGTGACTATTTTTGGATTCTATTGTTGTTATACTCATGCGATTTGGTGGAAACTATGGTTCAGTTTATTCAGCAGATTAAACTGAAAAACATTGTGACTTTTTTCATGGCGTAGATGAGAGTCGTGGGCAATCTTTATTTCTGCTGGCTTTTACTTTGATGGAACCACTGCTTGGATTGTGAATAAACCTGCATGATTGCATTTTAGGTCTCACCCGTAACAGTAATTTTCTTTATATTGTGTAGGGAAACAGGAGAAGGAGTATGAGATGATCCTGAAGAGAACAATACAGGGCATATGCGTTCTAACTGTTAATCCCAATACAACAACCTCGGTCATTGTTCAGGTCAGGACGTCTATCTTCTTTATTTGAGGATATCATGTTACTTACAATTGTTACCTATTATCTCTCCACTCGTCACAAGACTCACAACAGGCACATGGAATATAAATGGTGTGGCTATCTACATTGAATAGTAATGTTTCAATGAAATGATTACTGACCACAGGCAACTACTCTCTGTACAGGTTGTCCATGACGATGGTGCTGTATCCTTGCAATAGAATATTGGAGGTTGTTCCGTTGTGATTACTTCAACAGTAGAACAATTTTATCTCTATTGCAAGATTTTCCCACTCTATGAGCATGGGAATCAGCAGCATCCTTATTTGAATGATGAAACTGCATTTCTTTCTCTCAGCCAGGACATGCATGTGAAAGAGGATGACCTTATTATTCCACCTAGACTCGCATTATGCCATATCTGTTTGACTGACCCCTTCAGTCTGTTGTTATTGATTGGAAAATGGTCCAGGGATCCATTTCTTCAGGTACTTTTTGGAATTGAATGGTATTATGTGGCCAAGACTGTCAACTGAGAGAGTAGATTTGTTGTTCGGCCGTTTCTTTTTGCACGATCATTTCAATGATGTTGGCATCAGTCAAAGTTTGTTTCCTTGATCCATAGAATATAGCTTCTCCCATGTGCCATAAACGCGGCATGTGCTGCCCTTGTGGATGCCGGAATTCCACTAAAGCATCTGGCTGGTAGTTCCTTTTTACTTTTTTCCATTTTTTATTGTCCACTTATTTGAGAAAGAATGAACAGTGTGATCCTGACATGATTCTATCTGCAGTGTCCATTTGTTGTTCTTTGGTGGAGCGTGGAATTGTCATGTTGGACCCCACTAAGCTAGAGGAGGAGGTTAGTCTTCTTTTCTTGCATTGTTTAACTTTTACCTTTTCATCGCCTTGGATTCATTGAACACTAAAGTTTAGTCCATTGGCTATTCTCAAGATGAAGAACCGATCAAGCATTCTTTTAATTTTTCTTTTCCTTTTATTTTGGGAGAAGTGGCTTTGCAACAAAAGTTTCCTGGTGACTGTTGTTAGATAGGACCTGTATTATTTAATCTTTCCTTCAACTATTGGTGATGGATCATAATTGGTATGATATAATTGCCGATGTATCACTCTGAAGTTTGGCCTGCTTCTCTAGAAGTTGGTCTAATACTATTTTAATGTTTCCCTGTCGCTGATAGGCTTACTGTTAATTAATTTTTTTGGTTAGTCAGACTACTTGTGGGCAACTTTGAATGTCTCCTCTATTGGATGCTGAGATGTCACTCTGATCTATTACAGAAAATGAAGGCATTTACATATCTGGTTTTTCCAAACTCAAGTCACTCGATCCTTAATAAAGGATCAGCCCAATCAGAGAACAATGACGAAACAGAGCAAGGGCTCATAACTTCAGTTACCCGCGGCATAATGTCCGGTATGCATTTTTTCCCCTGCCTAGAGAAGGCTAGGCATCATACTTTTGCACGTGATTTTCTAATTCATCACTTGGGGTATCTGTCATTTTCCTAGTGGATGATTACCTCCAGTGTCTTGAACGTGGGCGAGCTGCGACCACAAAGCTGTCTGATTTTCTCCGACGGAACCTACAACCTCAACTCCCAAGTAACACCTAAAAGACAGGCCGAATTCAGGGCTTCTTTTGTTCTCCCTCCTTCCCTTGTAGTATAAGGGTTGCTCTCTTGGGTCAGACGACTCTTATCCTTATCAATTCTATCAGTTTTAGCAGTTGACGATGCCATTAGATTTATTAGTTATCATATCGTTATGTTGTTTGTTGGGTGGGGTTTTGTCATACGCCAAACACATGCTTCCAGGCGTTGTTTTATGTGATGTAATGAACTGCCCTTTTAGATTCTTGTAAACATTGGAATTGAAATTTGAAAAAATGATGAGAGCAAACATAGAAACATCTGTTCATACCACTTGATAGATTCTCTTTTAGTTCCAACTCGGACAAAAGGGGCCATTTGCTTCCTCCTTCATCTTGCCTATAACCAGGAATCAAAACCATGGCAGAACTTGGTTTCTGCATCGATTGTTCTTCTTTTATTACTCCTTCCTACATGGGTTTCTTAAACTAGGTCAACTTGTCCTATTAAATTTTTTATTTTCAATCGAGGGTATATTCCCCCTTCTGTAATGCCAGAGAATAGAACCAAGGAACAAACCTCCAGCTGACTCTGTCATATTCCTTTGTTCTCATATTCCAGCTTAACGATAACCTTTACCAACTGATCATCATCTTCCTCTTCCATAAACGTTTTAAACGTTGTCCTATATACCATGATGATTGATTTGGGGGTATAAACAACACCTTTCCTCTGCAATTTCTATGAAGTCGAGTTCCAAGATTCGCCCTTTTGTCTTTGTGGAGTCAGGCCTTGACTTAAGATTTTCACATTCATTGTTGGCCTCCGTGGAAGAACCTTACCTTCCAATCGTCATGGGTCTGACTCTGTACCCTTAGTATATGAAGACGGAAAGCCCCTGCCTCTTGGTGCTCACGAAACGGAAATTAGTTGGGCAATGGCAGGTGTAGTGGCTTCAAGTGCAGCTTTTACAGCAGTCAAGTGCTCTGCGCAGAGGCCCTCTGCGCCGCCTGGTTTTGATCGTCTCAAGGCCAACTTCTCCTCCATTTTCAAGGTCGGTTGGAGAGTTTTTCTGTTCAAATTTGAAGTTTTGACTGATGTGAGATTTCTGCGACTTCCATTGAGCAGCCACTGTCGAAAGAGTGGGAACAACTGACTCCGTTGCGGGTTGATGTTGGGGGGATGATGAAGAATGCTTCTGTTAAGATGCTGGATGTCCTCATCGACTCGTTGTTTGAGTTCGCAGACCAAGAATATCTTCCATCCCAGGTACTACATACATGGAAACAAGTTGATCAGGGAAGCAAATCTGTTATGTCATGTTCTTCTTTTTAATGGCAGAGAAACTTTGCCCCGGTAGCTGAGATAGGAGGAGCAGTCTGGCTTCACGAAATCCAAGGGGATATCCCGCATAATTTTCCGACCGGCGTCTACATCAGAAACGGTCAGTTTCATAAGTTACATGGTGTCCCACATAAGTAAACATCGTGTCTACCGGGAAATAAAGTTTTCTCGAGGCTTGTCCTTTATAGGGTGTGAGCATTTCTTGCCGGCACAAATCGAGGAAAACAAACTAAAAGGACAGATTTGGATGTAATTTAATAGGGATAAGGTTAATCGCTGCATTCCAAATGCTTGTCACAGATGATGGCACAATCGTATGACAACTAGCTTTTCGTCCAATAATCGTGACACGTTTTGCCTGAACAATGACGCCCGGCATCCATTGGTGCATAGCATCCTAGAGGAACATCCTACTATTCCCATTGTCTGAATATTTATATGAACTTTACTTTATATTAATTGTTATTGCCCTGTAAGTGTTCTTCAGTGTTGTTTCAGGGGCAAATCCGCTATTTGGAGGACTAAAGTCAACCAGGTCGATGTTTGGAAGGTCGAGTCACACCTGGATTGAAGGAGAAGGGATGTTACACGCGATTTACTTCGAAAAGGATGGTGATAGTAAATGGGTTGTGAAATACAACAATAGGCATGTCGAAACCAAAACGTACAAGCTCGAGAAACAGCGGAATAAGCCATCCTTTCTGCCCGTGATTGAAGGAGATTCTGCAGCAGTTCTCTCGGGGTATCTATTTAACTTGGTAAAAACAGAATCACCTTTACACATTGAATTTCAGGAAAATGCAGAACATAACTCATAGATGCCATGTCTTGTTTCAGTTGAGATTCGGAATGGCGAACAAGCTCATCTGCAACACGAATGTCTTTGAACATGCTGGGATGGTTTTCTCGATTTCCGAGAATCAGATGCCTCAAGAGATAGACATTGAGACGCTAAAGACTTTAGGCGAATGGACGGACCAAAATTGGAACCGCCCATTTACAAGCCATCCTAAGGTTTGTACATCTAAAATGCCATCTGAGTGAAGATATACACACAATCAAATTATAATCACAACTTGTCTTTTTCCTTCTTTTTTCACAGAGGATACCGCGTACCGATGAACTTGTTACCATTGGGGTTGATCCGGTCAAGCCTTTCATGGAGGTGGGAGTAATTTCAGGTAGTCATCCCAGGATTCTGTGTCTTTTTGCACAGATTATGCTTGATTCGGGTTGATGATCTGACTGCTGAATTTGTCACAGGAAATGGAAAACTAGTCCACAAAGTGGACCTTGAACTCGAGAGGTGCTGCCTTTGCCATGAAGTAGGAGTGACAGAAAGGTCAGTTTGATTTAGGTGTTTTGGACATCAATGTCATAGTAAATACGTGTATAATGCTGTTCTGATTTCATAGTGACAACATGTTTTTAGATATACCGTGATCATGGACCCTCCATTGACTATAGACCTCAATCGGCTCACCCGTGGAGGGCCGTAAGTTCTTATCACATGGCTGCTACAGCCAATACGTTTCTTCTCCATCTTGCTGTTCAAAAGCAGATACACATATGGACATTCTGCAGGTTAATACGTTTCAACAAAGGTGAGTACGCAAGGATTGGGGTGATGCCCCATTACGGCGACGTGAAGTCGGTACACTGGTTCAGCGTGGAATCGTACTGTGGTTTCCATGTTTTCAACTGCTTTGAAGAAGGTGATGAGGTAATATAGCTGAAAGTCTTTTGGACATGGATTTCTCCTAACAGCAGTCAGAGTTTATGAACTCTTGCACAAATGCAGGTCATTGTTTGGGGATGCAGATCTCTTGAGTCAATGATTCCTGGTCCAGAGTACGGTCTTGACAAATTTGAATGGTTCTCCAAAAGGTTTCGTCCGCCCGGCGGAAGTACCCAGGCCCCAGCCGTTGTGGAGGAAGGTTCTTTTTCCTCGCACGTTTACGAGTGGCGACTGAACCTGAGGACTGGAGAAGTCAAGGAACGGAACCTGACGGGAACTAACTCCTCAGTGGAATTCCCAATGATAAATGGAGACTTCACAGGCCTAAAGAATAAGTACGGGTACGCTCAGCTGGTAGATTCCTTGGCGAGCTCGAAGGCTGGCTTGCCAAAGTACGGAGGCCTAGTGAAGCTGTACTTTGAAGAACAATGCACCTCCGTGGGATGTGATTCCACGATCAAGGTAGAGTATCACAAGTTCGACGACAACGTCTTCTGCACTGGAGCGGCATTTGTTCCGAAAGTTGATGGAACAGTGGAAGACGATGGCTGGATCATAACTTTCGTCCACGACGAGATCCGCGACATATCTCAAGTAAGTCTCTAATGAAATCAGTGTGGAGGGGGGGGGGGGGGGGGGACACCCCCTGACTTTATCAGTCTTTGCCTTTCCGTTGAGGCCTTTGTCTGGCTTTCAGGTGTACGTGGTCGATACAAGAGACTTCACTGGCGAGCCGGTAGCAAGGATCACGATCCCATGTCGAGTCCCGTACGGGTTCCATGGTGCATTCATGTGCCGAACTCAAGAACAATCTTGAGAGAAACAGGATTCGCTCTTTTAAGTCTATTTTTCTTTTACCATTAAGCAATTTCCTTTCGAACTGGCGATGTATGAAGTCGGATATAAGCCCGACGAGAACATTCCGATCGGGCTTTGGTTAATAATTCCAAAATCTTAAATTCGTGTTCTGTATTGTGGGAAGCCTCATTTAATATTGAAGTTATAAGCGTCCAGCTTACCCAAGTGGAAAGGTGTCTTGGGAACTGGAGGTCCGAGGTTCCCACCACCGTCAGATGGTACCAAAAACACATGAAGAATCACAAGGAAAGAATCGTCCTAATGGTGGTGATTAGAGATGCGATGTTGTCGTTATTCCAGAGTCTGTAACATAAATTATTACATTGTCAGTGTTCCGACCAATAACAAACTGCACTTTAAAAGTTTGGCCTTTGTTATTTATGTAACCAGAAAGAACGAGTTGTCTCAAGCTGAGGAGTAACCAAACTCAAAAGAGAGAGTAGGAGGATATTTACGAGAACATGACAACGGCTTCGATCTCCTCCTACGTGAACGCTTCGTCGATCCAGAGTAACCCTCATGCTGCTCGCGCCATCGACCGGCCGTGGACTTTGGTTGCCCCGGCAGTCAAGGTAAAGTAAATAGATAACCGAGAGGGGAGGACAGTCCATTCTTTTGCGGGATGATAATAATTGTTGGGATGACATCTGGTAGCAGCCGTCACGGAAGGAGCTGCGACAAGTGCCGCTGCAGACGAAGGTTGCAGAGACGTTAAAGAAGGCTTCGGGGATGGCATTGGATGCTGTTGTGGATTCGCTTTTCAAGTTCTCTGATCAGGAGTATGCTCCCACTCAGGTTTTTGTCCGTTCACCATCCAGCTTCTTCCGTTTTTAATGATGATGCTTTTCATTAAAGCTTCAGTGTTTTTCTTGTTAAGAAAAATTTCGCCCCGGTTGAGGAGATAGGGGACGCGGTGCTGGTAGAGTGTGAAGAGGGGGAAATACCTGCTGGCTTCCCGGAGGGGATCTTCGTGAGGAACGGTGAGGCACTTGCTCCTGTTCTTCTCTTGGTGTCAAGTACCCTGGTCTCAAGTGATTGTTGCGCTGCAGGTGGAAATCCAATGTTCGGCGCACTACAATCCGTGGTGTCGCCTTTTGGTACTACTCGAGAAACTTGGGTAGAAGGAGAGGGGATGCTTCACGCTTTGTTCTTCGAGAAAGGCGATGATTCTGGGTGGAGTGTCTTCTACAGGAACAAGTTTGTGGAGTCGAGGACGTATAAGGACGAATTGAAACGAAACAAGCCGACTTTTCTTCCAGTAATCCATGGGAACCCTGCGGCCATTTTGGCTTCATTTTTCCTGAATCGGGTACCGAAATACTCCCTTCGCCCTCTAATCATCAAGAAGAACTTCAACGTAATCTAGTGCTTGTACACAGGCAAGGCACGGAACCTTAAACAAGCATCTAAGCAACACAAGCGTTTTCTCACACGGTGGAAAGTTGTACGCGATCGCGGAGAATTACATCCCTGTGGAGATAAACAGTCGCACTCTTGAAACGATCGGAGAATGGCAAATCCTCAGCACTGCTGCTTGGGGTAGACCTTGCACTAGCCATCCAAAGGTCATCTACTTTGACCTCGATTTTACTCCCATCCTTTCCCTGCCGCATTTCGGCCTTCTGGAAGGCCAAGATGATATTCGCCAGCTTAGTGTAGCTTCACATTCCGTTTATGCCACCTTTCAATGTTATGCAGAGAGCTCCACGAAGTGGCGAGCTTGTTGTGATGGGGACAGCAGCGGAAAAACCGTTCTTTGTCGTCGGAATTTTATCAGGTACGAGATATGAATTATGGTTGTAAATGAGTATTGATAACTATAAATCTTCCACTTAGTCTATAATTCGAGAAGCTCTTATGATATGATTTATGGGCGAGCATCTGTGCAGTGGACGGGAAGCAACTTCTTCACAAGGCCGACGTAAATCTAAGCCGAGGCATACTTAGTCATGATTTAGGCGTTACTGAAAGGTGGGACACTTTCTTAAACCAAGTTGATTAATGGTTCTCTAAGGCCGTCTAATCCATGGTTTCTACCAGGTACAACATCTTAATCGATCATCCCCTGACGTTAAGCATTGGAAGGGTATACAAGGGAGGCAGGTGAGGAGTTGATGATCCTGATTCGCAAATGCAAAACATCACTAGGCTTGTGAATCTTTGTGCACTTGGTTAAGCTCTTGTGGGTTGCAGATTGATAAAGCACGAGCAAGATGGGTACGCAAGGATCGGTGTCATGCCCCGGTATGGTGATGCTATCTCGATAAGTTGGTTTGATGTCGAGCCAAACTGTACCTTGCATATTCTCAACTGCTTTGAGGATGGCGACGAGGTGGGCAAAGGAATGTATCTCATGGTGCATAGCCGTTCATTTCAGGAAAGCTCGATTAAATCTGTCCATGCTCTTAAACAATGAATAGGTGGTGATACGAGGATGCAGAGCACGAGACTCAATATTAGATGGCCCCGACGTCGGAGAAGACACGTTCGAGTGGTACTCACGAGGATTCAAGCACATACACGCGAAAAGTGATGGCGATGCGGATCAGAGTTTTCTCTTCCATCGTGTGTACGAATGGCGGCTGAACATGGTGACACGGCAAGTTAAGGAAGGATATGTCTCCGGCACCGATGTCTCGATGGATTTCCCTTTCATCAATGACGACTTCGTCGGATTGAAGAACAAGTATGGCTACACCCAAGTCGTAAATTCCGAAGCGAGTTCAGAAGCCGGTACCTCTCTCAAACCTGAACCCTCAACACGCGATTAGACTATTAAAGTTATACCTAATTTTTTCGTGATTCGGTTTTCCTCCATGAAGGAATGGCCAAGTATGGGGGATTAGCCAAATTATGCTTCGACAAACCGCCTTCTGATCAGACATCTGTAAAGACTCACTCTTCTGCTAGGGTTTGTCAGCTGCGTTAGCTATGCATGAACTGATATGGAAATGCTATGATCGGCTATGCAGGGAGGAAGACGTGATTCAACTATCAAGATGGAATACCATGATCTAGGGGAGAACTGCTTCTGCAGCGGGAGTGTGTTCATCCCGCGAGAAGGCGGCAACGAGGAAGACGACGGCTGGATCATCGCCTTCGTTCATAACGAGGAAACGGACGTTTCCCAAGTAAAACAACAGATCATACTTCCTCGCTTCCTTCATTCTAAAATGTGTTTACTTCGAGAATTAATCTCGTGGCAGGTTCATGTGATCGATGCCAAGAGCTTCGAAGGCAAGCCCATGGCAAAGATTAGGCTGCCGCAGAGGGTGCCGTATGGATTCCACGCTACATTCATGAAGAAGCACTCTCCCGTGGTTATATGAATACGGTGGCCAATGTCCCTGCAGACGCATCGCTGACGGTCCCCGTTCATTGTCCCCGGCATCCTCCCTCTACTTCTCTTAAGAATAAACCGGGCTTGTTCAGTATATGATTGTACGTGCTGCTTTAGTATCTGTAAATCATTTCGTCGTGCAATGAAAAATGACAATCTTCGACGCTCTGCCGTAGATAACGGCATCGTGAAGTTCCGTATCGACTCATTCTCGCGGACCTCATGACTACGTCGTTAAATAGGCTACGGACGGTGGGGCTTTGGTACTAACACTTTCACCTGAAAAGGAATGACGGAGAACTTCCGGGCGGGAGAGCCAGATATATACAAAGGCTAGTCTGTCTTTTTGAAGAGGAGATATGGATGCATATTGCGATATTACCCTAGTCATTATTGATTGGTCGGCACAGAACAAACTTTTTTATTTAATCCCACATTAAGTGAGTGTTGTCTTGTCGCTGTTTAATCCACCATCTGATCTGCCACTACAACACAATTTAAAATGATAACCAACATCATCGTCGTCATTTGTTAGTTATTGTTATTGCGGGAGGATTAGTTTATGGGAGTTTTTGTAGAGACAATAAGGTCGAAAAAATATTTTGCGACATATAGTAATTTTTTAAATTTGGCAAATGATGTCCCAAAATCGATGTTAGAAATATCGGCTTCGGTTCCTTAAAAAACATTGTATTTGAATTAGTGAATTCGTGTGATCAAAGTGGTAAATTCGGTGTTTCAAACACCAAATTTTTCATTTTTCTCGGCGCTTCTAACATCGCGTCAAATAACATTATTTTAAAAAATAATTTGTGAAATATTTTCTGATAACAAACTCTAATTTTATTATACCATTTTAAAGAAAAAGGCAAAGAAAACGATATTCAATTAGGTGGTAAATCATATTAAAAGACGTAAATGATATCCAACGACGGGGAGATATATTAAAAAAGAAAAGGGATGGCAGTTAAAAGTGTTCTAAGCAAAGAGGGGGGAATATTCCTGGGGAGAAGGTAGGGAATGACAACTTTGTCGTCATTGGACACAACTCTTACATAGTCATCACTGATTGGAAAGCACGCACCCTGTCTTGGGTTTTTTAACCACAACCGTAACAAGCTACATGTGTAATTACAACGCTATCCTCCTGTTAGTGTGTGTTATCGGTCCGCATTCCCCACTGATATGGGCCTCTAGTATCTTCTTCTTCCTCATGTTGGGCTATAGGCCCCATTCCTTCCTCTGTTGCATTTCCAGCTTTCTCCTTCACTTTCATCCACCACATTACTCTGCAACTCCTTCGTGTGTTGCCTGGCATACCTTACCTTTTGATCACACTCCCCCTCAAGATGGGAGCAGTGTATATCTTGCATACCCATCTTGCCAAGCAGAAAGTTCAGCCTCCCTGGAAATAAATTTTCGTGAATACGTATGCGATTTGATCTAGAGTGCTCACATATACCATCTTGATTATCCATTCCTCCATCTTCTCCTGCACAAAGTGCAAATCTATCTCAAAGTGCTTTGTACGCTCATGAAACACTGGGTTCTTGCATATCTGAATAGTGGATTTGTTATCACAGAATAATGGTACTGGGGCCTCCAACTTCACTTCAAAGTCAGTCAACAATTTTATCAGTCAGATGATCTCCGTAGTTGTTGTAGCCACCGCTCTATACTCCGCCTCTGTTGAGCTCCTAACCACTGTTCTTTGTTTCTTTGACCTCCAGCTCACCAGATAATCTCCCAGGAAGATGTCGAAGCCAGTTGTTGATTTTCGAGTCTCCACACAACATCCCCAGTCACTGTCCGAGAAGGCCTGAAGTTGTAGTTTTTAATGCCTGGGAAAGAAAATCCCTCTGCCCGGTGTGCCCCTCAAATATCTTAACTCATAACACGCCGCATCCCAATGCTTCTTAGTTGACTTATCCATGAACTGTGCCAACGTGTGCACTGCGTAAGTCAAATCTAGACGTGTTAGTCCCAAATAAATCAATCTCCCTACTAACCTTCTATATGGACTAGCATGTATTACTGACTCTCCTTCATGTGCCAATTTATGATTGGGAACAATTGGAATCGAGTTTGGCCTTGCTGCCAGCTTTCCTGTTTCCTCCAAAGGTCTAAGGGAGTATCATCTCTGTGATACAAAGATACCTTCCTTTGTCCTTGCAATCTCCAGCCCTAGAAAGAATCTTAGTGTCCCCAAGTCTCTTACTTTAAATTGCTTCTACAGACAGTCTTTAAGCTCATTGATCAACTCTTCACTCGTCTCAGCCACGACCATGTCATCCACATATACTAAGACTCCCACAAAGCCTCTTGACTCTTGTCTCGTGAACAAGGTGTAGTAAGCTTTTGATTGTTTGAACCCACTTTCAACTAGGCAGGCGGTCAATCTATGATTCCATTGGCATGAGGCTTGTTTCAGGCCATACATAGATTTCTTGAGTTTGCACACTATTGGAGAGCCGCCTTGTGTTGCCCCCTGAATGTCCAAGTTAGGTGGTAGCACTATATAAACCTTTTCATCAAGAGTCACATTGAGAAACGCATTGTCGATGTCAAATTGAAGCAATATCCAGCCCTGCATTACTGCCACAGCAAGAAAGGATCTAACAGACGTGTATTAGCAACGAGACTAAACATTTCATGGTAATCGAACCCTTCTCTCTGTGTGTAACCTCTGGCCATCAACCTTGTTTTGTGCCTCTCGATGAAGCCATCAGCTCGCAATTTAGTTTTATATACCCATTTACAGCCTATTGCCCGCTTACCAACTGCAAGGTGGACTAAATCCCAAGTGTCATTGTCTTTCAGAGCAGCTAGCTCAGCCGCCATTGCATCCTCCCAGTGGGGTACATTCTTGGCCTCGTTATAGCTGTGAGGTTCAATGTTGGTTTTCAAGGACAAGAGAAAAGTTATATATGGCTTGGACAGTCTAGTGTACGAGATGAAAGGCTCAATAGGATGCTCAAGTACAAGGGAAGAAAGAGAAGGAAGTGGACCTGTTAGAGTTAATTGAACCTGCTGGTAGAGAGAACAGATCCAAATGATACTCTTGAAGGTAATTGGGTGTCCGACGCTACCTTGTGCTCCTTCTCAAGTCAGATAAATGCTCAATATTTTATGTAGTGTTCAAATGTGATGCAGGTGCCAGATATGGAACATGCAAATTGGAGGGTGATGTAGTATGTTGTGTCAGGTGAGAAGATACTGAATGAAAATGTATGTTATTATCCTCTGCAGGGGGAGACACACAGTGAGGCAATACTAGGGTGTAATCTGTAGATGTTGTGCTGTTCTTGACTATTGAGGGGAAGATATGTTCATAGCACACAACGTCCCGGGAGATGAAGACACATTGTGTTTCAAGGATAACCTAGAAAAAGACATTTCTTTGCTCGTTTATCTAGCTTTGATCTTCCATGTTCCAATGTGCAAGCATAACACGGTGATCCAAAGACACGCATGTGCTGATATGAGGGTTTTTTGACAAAAAACACCTCATAAGGAGACTGGTTATGCAAGATCCTACTGGGAAGTCTATTAATGGTGTGTGATGCAGCTAGTAATGCATATCCCCACAAAAATGAGGGTAAGTTAGCTTGAAACAGAAATGCTCTTGTCACTTGTAAGAGATGCCGATGTTTGCGTTCGACCACTCCATTTTGTTGTGGAGTGGCGACACAAGATGATCGATGTATGATCCCATGCTCTTTATAAAAAGATTTCATGTTGAATTCAAGTCCATTGTCACTCCTAGTGGCTTTAATCTTCCTAGCAAATTGTGTTTCGACAAATGCAAAAAACTGTCTCACCAGATCCTACACTTTAGACTTGGCTTGCATAAAAAAGATCCAGATCACTCGAGAAAAATCATCCACAATAGTAACAAAATATCTATAACCTCCTAATGCAGTTTCAGAGCATGGCCCCCAAATGTCACAGTGTACTAAATCAAAAGGTTTTGATGTGTTTATCCTGCTTGTTAGAAATACCAAGCGTTTCTGCTTAGCTTCATGACAAATAGAACACGTATTTTGTGCTAACATGGTAATAGATGCATCAACTGACTGTAATGCATAAAGTTTATCGGATGGCACATGACCAAGTCTTAAATGTCATAAGTCAACTGAAGTTCTATGATGCTTCACAGTACTAATGCTATGCAGTAGAGACGTTCCTTTGTTAAAGTTTGCATGTAATCTGACTTGAGCAAGAGTGACAGTGTGTCTTATCCATCCCCCTTCTGAAGCACATACAGATCGCCCTCCTTTCTAGCAAGTCTAATCGTCCTCCAATTGGGTAAGTCTTGAATGTAACACAGATTGTGAGAGAAAAGAAGGCAAATATGGCCGTTTGAAGTAAGCTTACTAACAGAAACAAGACTGAAGGGGAAACTGGGAACAAACAAGGCATTGTCAAGGATCAAATCATTTGTGATTTTAACAACTCCTATATGTGTGGCGTGGACTCTAGTATTATTGGGTAGCTGTATCTGTAAAGGAGCTGTCAGTTTAGTAAATGTAGTGAAATATGTTAGACTAGAGACAACATGATCTGTCGCCCCTGTGTCAAGGATCCAATGTTTGTTATCTGTAGCCGTGGGCTTGGAAAAAATTGAATAGTATACCTGAGAAATGGCTAGGATGTGGTGAGGCAAAGTCTGTGGTTGTGGGTAGCAACTTGGTTTGATGATCCAGCAACTTGGCCATAATTGTCCCCACTGAGTAGTGCAAGTAGCTTCTGCATTTGCCACTCTATCAAATTCATGAGAGGCGAGTTTTGCTGCATTCTGCAAACATCTTTTGTGATGGCGCAACTTACTCTTCTTCCACCGGATACTCCTTCAGCTCTCTGGGAGAAACGACTTCTACCTCATTCCCCTCTCTGACTCTACGGAAAACCAATGAGGAAATAGCATTTTTTTGACATGCCCCTTCTTCTTGCAATTGTCACAAAATAAGTCTCCCGTCAACCTTCTTTTTTCCACATATGCCACACGACTGCTTGCAACCTCACTTCCTACTGCACTTGGTCTTGCATCCAGCAATGTTGTTGTTGCGATTGCACTAGGTGCATACTCATCTCTACATTCTGGTTTTGCTGCAGCTCCTCTTGCTGGATTATATTGAAGGCTTTCCCTAGTGTGGAAATGGTTTCCGGAGTAATATTTGGGATCGCAGCACTGCAAACTCCTTATTCAGCCCATTTAGGAACTTATATACCTTTTCCTTCTATTGTTGTTCCACGTATGTTTTCTCCCATCCACATATGCACTTACCACAGTCACACTGTGAAGGTGGCCTATAGACCTTCAACTCACGCAACAATGACAACAACTCGCTATAGAAAACAAAGACAGTCTTTGTACCTTGTACCAACATAGAGTACTGCAATTTAAGTTGGCATATTCTGGCATCATCAGGAACACCGTATCGTTCCTGCAGCTCTTCCCGGATTTCCTTAGTGGTATCCAGGTAAAAAATTGTAGAGGCAATCGGGTGGGAGACTGACTTCTGCAGCCAAGCCTTGACAAGATTATCACAGCGTTTCCAAGCATTTTACTGGCTACTTCTAGGTTCTGGACTTGATATCGTTCCATCCACAAAGCCGGTCTTATTTTTTATTGAAAGGGCTAACTCGAATGACCTCCGCCGCGAAGCGTAGTTGCCGTCGACAAGCTCCGGGGACACTAGCGCTGCTGTCTGCAAGTCTGCTAGGTTGATGAAGAAGGGTGACTGTGGGCTGTGCATCGCCTCCATTTCCGAGCTTCTAGTCCTCTGCACCTCTGTCATTCATACTCTGATACCGTGAAAGTTCAGAGAAAAGCCCTCAGGAAGCTAAGAAAAATGGAGGAACCTTCTTATCATTCATTTTGTTGTAATCCACCCTTATACATCATCATCTTTCAGAGAGGAATCACAGCACGCACACTATCCTGGGTTTTTTTAACCACAACAATGACCTACATTTGTAATTACAACACTATCCTCATGTAAGTGTGTGTTATCGGGTCTGCATTCCCCACTGATATGGGCCTCTATTCTCTTCTTCTTCCTCATGTTGGGCTATCAGCCCTATTCCTTCCTTTGTTGCATTTCCAGCTTTCTCCTTCACTGGTATGGATGCATAGGGATGGTTACAAAGAAAATATGACGTGGAAAATATTTTTGAAAATAAAAAAGGAGATTACGGGAAATGTTTTAAGCTAATAATCTAGTGACATATTTGTTGAATTTTCCAACATTTTCTTTAAATACTCTGGGGGACAGCAATTGTCACCACGTCCTAGAAACAAACCATATTATTATGACTTTGGCATAGTATCCAAATGAACAACGTGCATTGTTGTTTTAATCGGTGAGTCAGATATATTTCTGGAATACCAAAGAATAATATCAAACGTCGAACATGCTCCATATGCGTATATATAGAGAGGGGATATTGTAAAGGAGTGGTCTCACCCCTCAAGTGTAGATAGATGGCTCGAGTAGTAGGGAGCAGGGCATTTACGATCCAAAAGCTATTCAACAAAATGCACAATTCATGTCCAGAAAAACGAGATCAATAAATCACAATTCAACAAAATGCACAATTCCGTAAAGGAGCTACTCTGGTAATAAAATAAGGGTTTTTTTAACGGGTGTCATAAGGGCACTAATTAAGTCCCTAAATATAGTAATTTTTATATTTTTAAAAATATTTAATATAATTTATAATTCAATGTTTAACTAAAAAAATAGAAAGATTACAAAGACGTAATAAAAGTAAAATCACCATTATTAATGTATAATTAATGCTTTTTAACTACCTTTAGGGCACCGTTAACAAATTCCATAAAATAAACTAAGGTTATAGAAGATTAACTTTTGATATTCCAACTTGTAAAAAACAGTCTAAATGATACTTTAAATAACCTAACAACAACTATATTTCTGCGCGTAAAAGAAAGTAAAACATGCGACTCAAGAATTACATAATAGAGAGAGACCGTAGTATCACAGTCGTAGACTTTAATATGTCCTTGGAGTTGAACGACATAAGATGAGCGACAGAACATCATGGAGGCAGGATAAGAGGGGTGGACGAGAGCGGATGAACGAGGGGATGATCGACACCGTCGTGAGTGAAGCATCGTTTTAAAATTCAACGATTCCATCCCCCGACGGGTATTTATCTTTAGAGTGGGATAGGTTTCTCGAACACGGATCCAAGTCGGGATTTGAGGTGGGAAGGTATGTAATTGATGTGCTCTATACATGTCTGTCCACTCTGTGGCTCGTTAATGGCATATTTAAGATGATAACGACGTCGGATGGATGGATGGCAACACAACCCCCGAGGAACGTTTTCTAACAAAGTTATTTCTTTAGTTTGAGATTTCCCACTGGACTAGCTTGTTTACTGACCATATGGATATGAATATGACGCGATGGGAATTCTTTCAGCAATCTGGCAAATTTATAATCTTCTTGGCATTGTGAAGCTTTTCAGGAAACGTGAGGCTGGACTTACCCTTTAAGGTGGTGGGGTTGGTCCAGGCCATCTAAAATAGCCAGAGATTGATTATTGAGTGATCAACAAACTCTATGGATCGAATGAGATAGGACAAGTTAAACGAAAACTGATAGGTATATGTGACTGAATTCTACAAGGAGGATGAACTATCATGGGGCCCCTTTCCTACATCTGTAGTCCCCATATTAGGAAAATGGCACACTCTATTCGGACAAAACTCTTACAGCTCACGTCAAAATACTCGTACAACTCCTAGCCGGGGGGACTATTCTCGGACGCGTCAATGAAACCCGCTAGTTCTTTCGGCCCCCTGCTCGCTAGCTGGGTCTACTGGGTCGGCCCTCTCATCGGTGGCAGGCTGGGCGGGTTGGTCCGTGAGAACTTCTTCATATCTAGGTCATATACCATCCTGCCAGCCAACGAGGACGCCTTTTAAAACAAAACAAAAAACGGGTCTCGTTGATCATCATACCTGGTGTTCTGAACTCCCTCTGTAAAGTCCTGTGAATCAACTTCCCATCCGTTTGCGCCATCTTTAATCTTAACTAAGTTCTGATGAACCCCCCTCCCCCCCCCAAAATCTGGATTAGTTAGTAAAGGAAATATCGTCGATCACATCTCATTACACAAACATATGATAGCCAGTACTCGACTAGATGTGATAACTCATATGAAGGGCAAACTAATTATTGCCTTAGAACATTATTACAACATCTTGTTAACTACTAACTACTATTGCTGGAAATATCCTCCCTGTCTCTTCTTCTCGACCCATGAAGGCGACAGAACAGGGCTCATCTCGTAGTAATGATCCATTAATCCATCCTTGATAACCAAATTATGGTCGTCATGAACATCCCCGTCATCCTCAGGGTTGCCCAAGAACACCTTCTCGTCAGGCAATACCTTGACCCTCCATACCTTGAATGTCTGGTCCAGGCTCGCACTGTATACCAAGTACCCTTTCACGACCTTGGCCATCTCAGTGCACGCCGCGAGGCACCTGACAGGCCCCCTGTGACCTTCCATCACGGCCAGGCACTCATGGATGCAGCTTCCTTCCTCCCTCTTCCATATCCTTATGGTTGTGTCCTCCGACCCGCTGAACACCAGCCGGCCAATCGCCTCGAGGCAGAGGACTGCAAACTGGTGGCCCTGGAGGAACCCCCCGTGGCTGAACCTATAGGATGTGGTCTCCTTTCCCCAGAAGTCAATAGACCCATCGGACGATCCCGAGTAGAGGAAGCAGTTGTCGTTTGAGGAGCTGAGGGCGAGCGCGTTCACGGGGGATTCCTGGAACCGGAGTCGCATCGTGAGGGTGTGTGAGCCCTCCTTGTAGACTGTCCGCCATATCTTCACCGACCCATCGGACGAGCATGTGAAGACGCACCCGTCGTCCTGGTTGACCACGATCCTGTTGATACGATCCTCATGCGCGAAGAACATGTCGACGCATGTGGAGTCAGCCACGCGCCAAACCCTGACAGTCTTGTCTTGTGATCCCGTGTATAACAGGCCCTTCGTTTTGTGGTAAGCCATACAGGTGATGTGGCTCGCATGCTGGTGTGGGCTTGACCGCTTGAACAGGAATCCCGTGCTCCGCTTCGGCAGTGTAGCCGTCTTCTTGTACCGAATGTCCCCGTCTGACACCGAGAAGCGCCACACCCTTATCCGGCGATCCTTATGGGTGGAGAAGAGCATGTCCGAATGGCACTGTATAGCCTGGGTCTCTCCCGACCTCGACTTAATGCACCCTTGCTCGATACATTCGGGCTTCCTCCAGGCCCGGATATGGCAGCTGTGCGAACCGGTAAACACCAGCTCCTTCGATATAGCGATGGAGTGAACCACCCCCTCATTCCGGTGCAGTGAGGCGATGCACGTGTAGAACAGGGGAGGGAGCGGCGCCGTCCTAAGGTGGGACAGGTTCCACGGCGAACCTGGATCCGAGATGCGAGGGATGGGCAGAGGCAGCAGCCCCGACTTGAATTTGGGCTGGAGGTTGTCGTCTCGTTCGGTTTCATGGGAGTTGGGGTGGCCGAAGCTTCTCCGCCTTGCATTGGACAAGTCCATTTGAACAGGAGGCATCTTGTGAAACAATGTAAGAATATGAGTTGGAGGGTGATGGTAATTAAAATCTCGGCTTCCAAAATTGAAGAATCCAATATTTGTAGGCAACCCCACTCCCAAATTCTACTGGGGTCGGCCTGCCGAATGAATCATTTCGACAGCACAAAACGATATGATGATACCAAGGCTCATGCCACATTATTGGTTGGAATAGTAATGTTATGTTGAGACCCGGTTGGATTGTACCCATAACTGCGCCATTGAATGCACACTGCGTCCCGCAGTGCTCACGGGTCATGTTCGAGCAATCACCTTGTGAACGTCCGTAATAACAATGCATCGTCCTCGGCTCGTACCCGGCAAGCCTGGACCGTCGAGCGCCGTGCCAAGTTCTTGTGGAAGCAGTGCCGAAGTTATCGCCCTCCCCTCATTCATATTGAGTAACTCAGCGTAAGAACAGCAGAGAAGTATAACATATACAATTACTATTATCATGGGGCATATGATTTATATATTTATATTGCATTGAATAAAACTTAATAGCCGCAAAATGAATACCCAACAAAACCCAAAGAAACAAGAAACGAATCCAATTTGAGATGGACGGATGGCATGCATTGAATTTGAGCAGAATAGCCGCAAAATTAATTCCTGTGGAGAAAAAAAAATTCCAATTTCCGGATTGAATTGAAGTATTGGATTGTTGGATCTCGATTCCAATTTCACGACCCATTTTCAGTCACATATACCTCTCAGTTTTCTTTTAACCAGTCCTATCTCATTCGATCCATAGAGTTAGTTGATCACTCAATAATCAATCTCTGGCTATTTTAGATGGACTGGACCAACCCCCCCACCATAAAGGGTAAGTCCAGCCTCACGTTTCCTGAAAAGCTTCACAAAGCCAAGAAGATTATAAATTTGCCAGATTGCTGAAAGAAATCCCATCGCGTCATATTCATATCCATATGGTCAGTAAACAAGCTAGTCCAGGGGGAAATCTCAAACTAAAGAAATAACTTTGTTAGAAAACGTTCCTTGGGGGTTGTGTTGCCATCCATCCATCCATCCGACGTCGTTATCATCTTAAATATGCCATTAAAGAGCCATAGAGTGGACAGACATGTATAGAGCACATCAATTACATACCTTATGCACTCTAAGCATAAACAGATCAATCTCCTCTCGCTCATCTGGGGTCTCGTTCATTTTTATCGATCATTTTGTCTTTTTTCCAATATTTTGTCGCTCATCTCATGTCGTTAATCTTTGAGGACACTCTAAAATCTACAACCGTCCATGGTCTCTCTCTCTCTCTACAAAGTCACAGAAGTAGATGTCATTAGGTTATAATTAGTCTTAGCTCATTAAAGTATCTTTAGTTTCGAGTTGTGCATTTTGTCGTATATCTTTTCTGGATCTTAAATGCCGCTGCTCGCTACTTCTCGAGCCATCTATACGTGAGAGATGTGACCACACCTCTATAATAACTCCCTTTCTATATGTACGCGTATGGAGCATGTTCAACGTTTGATATTATTCTTTGGTATTCCAGAAATATCCCTGACTTATTGAATGAAACCACAATCCATGTTGTTCATTTGGATACTCTGCCAAAAGTCATAATAATATATATGGTTTGTTTCTACGACGTGGACAATTGTTGTCCCCAAATTATTATTATTTTTTTAATTATTAGCTTAAAACATTTCCCATAAATTTATTTTAAAAAAATTACGAGTAAAAAGAAAACAATTGGTAAGGAAACAACAAAAAGGAAGATGATAAATTTGACGGGAGGGGGGAGTTTTACCTAAATTTAAAAAGCAAAGTGTCTCTAATGATCTAATAAATAAGGTGGACCATCCATCAGAAGACACCTTTTCTCAGCATTATAATTAAATGACTTCTTCTTTTTCGATTTCTATTTATTAATATAATTAAAATGGGTTGGCTGGGCTTGGTCCCCTTCTTGATGAGTTAATAATCACATTTAATATCAATTACTATTTATCACATTTAAATTTTCCATTCTGTCATATCACATTGCAAAGTAAGCAAACGTGGTCCCCTTTGGAACCATCTGTGCATCCATTAAATGAAGCCCTCCCCCAATTCAAACCAAACAAAGAAAATGGAATTTATAATAAGCTTACTAGTTTAATCCCAATCTAATAAACTTTTTTTAACATTTTTTTATTTTCTTAGTCCTTGCAATTTCCCCACCACACACAAGATAAAGATGATGATCTCAAATGTAACTAGATCGTGTACTTGCATTGTTGAATAGAGTAAGTCATATGTAAATGGACATTCCCTGGTTCGGTCCGAATCACATGATGTTGTCCGTTGGCTTCTTTGGGAATGTAGCACGGAACCCATATGGCCCCCGTCGCTGTGGGCTTATCTTGGCTGCCGGCTCGCCTTTGAAGTTCCTGGCATCCGATCGCGTGAACCTGCGATGATACAAGCGGGTCGAGATTATGGAACTCTTTAACCTTGCATACAAATTGTGAACAAGATTCTTTCCATCGGCTACACGGGGGCGAACGGCTTGTGAGATGAGTAATCGAGTCACGAATGATAATAACAAATGACCGCCTGAGCATTGGTTACCATGTTATATTGATGATGCCCCTCACGTTCCTTTCAGGTGAAAGCGTTAGTATCAATGCTCAACGGTCGTTAATGGAGTAGTCATGAGGTCCACGAGAATGAGTCTATACGGAACGTCACGATGCCATTATCTCCGGCGGAGCGTCGAAGATGGGTAACTTTTATTCAATGACGAAATGATCCACAACACTAAAGTGGTGCGTAACATCATATGCTAAACAAGCCCGTTTTATTCTTAGAGAAGTAGAGGGAGGATGATGGGGGCAATGAGCGGGGACCGTCAACGATGCGTCCGCGAGGACATTGGCCACTGTATTCATACAACCACGGGAGAGTGCTTCTTCATGAATGTAGCGTGGAATCCATACGGCACCCTCTGCGGCAGCCTAATCTTTGCCACCGGCTTGCCTTCGAAGCTCTTGGCATCGATCACGTGAACCTGCCACGAGATTAATTCTTGATCCCCCGAAGTAAACACATTTCAGAATGAAGGAAGCGAGGAAGGACGATCTGTTTTTTTACTTGGGAAACGTCTGTTTCCTCGTTATGAACGAAGGCGATGACCCAGCCATCATCTTCCTCGTTGCCGCCTTCTCTCGGGACGAACACGCTCCCACTGCAGAAGCAGTTCTCCCCTATATCATGGTATTCCATCTTGATAGTTGAATCACATCTTCCTCCCTGCGTAGTCGATCATAAAATTTCCATATCAGTTCATGCATTGCTAACGTAGCTGACAAACCCAAGAAGAAGAGTTAGTCCTTACAGAAGGCGGTTCGTCGAAGCATAATTTGGCTAATCCGCTATACTTGGCCACACCTTCGAGGAAAACCGAATCACGAATAAATTAGGTATAACTTTAGTGGTCTAATCGCGTGTCGAGGATTCAGGCTAGTGATTTGAGAGAAGTACCAGCTTCTGAACTCGCTTCGGAATTTACGACTTGGGTGTAGCCATACTTGTTCTTCAATCCGACAAAGTCATCATTGATGAAAGGGTCGAGACATCGGTGCCCGAGACGTATCCTTCCCTAACTTGTTGTGTCACCATGTTCAGCCGCCATTCGTACACACGATGGAAGAGATAACTCTGATCCGCATCGCCATCCCTTTTTGCGTGTATGGGCTTGAATCCTCGTGAGTACCACTCGAACGAGTCTTCTCCGACGTCGGGACCGTCTAAAATTGAGTCTCGCGCTCTGCATCCTCGTATCACCACCTATTCATTGTTTAAGAACATGGACAGCTTTAATCGAGCTTTCCTGAAAAGATCGGCGATGCACCATGAGAGACATTCCTTTGCCCACCTCGTCGCCATCCTCGAAGCAGTTGAGAATATGCAGGGTACAGTTTGGCTCGACATCAAACCAACTTATCGAGATAGCATCACCATAGCGGGGCATGACACCGATCCTCGCGTACCCATCTTTCTCGTGTTTTATCAATCTGTAACATAAAAATGCTTAATCAAGTGCACAAAGAGACACAAGCCAAGCGATGTTTGCATTTTGCAAATCGGGATCATCAACTACTCACTTGCCTCCCCTGTATATCCTTTCAATGCTTAATGTCAGGGGATGATCGATTAAGATGTTATACCTGGTAGAAACCATGGATTAGACGGGCTTAGAGAACCATTAATCAACTTGGTCTAAGAAAGTACCCCACCTCTCAGTAACGCCTAAATCATGACTAATTATGCCTCGGCTTAGATTTACGTCGGCCTTGTGAAGAAGTTGCTTTCCGTCCGCTGCACAGATGCTCGCCCATAAATCATATGATAAGAGCTTCTCGAATTATAGACTAAGTGGAAGATTTCTAGTTATCATACTCATTTGCAACCATAATTCATATATCGTACCTGATAAAATTCCAACGACAAGGAATGGTTTTGCCGCTGTTATCCCCATCAGGACGAGCTCGCCACTGCCCGGAGCTCTCTGCATAACATTGAAAGGTGGCATAAACGGAATGTGAAGCCACACTAAGCTGGTGAATATCATCTTGGCCTTCCAGAAGGCCAAAATTACGTCGGGGATAGGATGGGAGTACAATCGAGATCAAAGTAGTTGACCTTTGGATGGCTAGTGCAAGGTCTACCCCAAGCAGCAGTGCTGAGAACTTGCCATTCTCCAATCGTTTCGAGAGTGCGGCTATTTATCTCCACAGGGATGTAATTCTCCGAGATCGCGTACAACTTTCCCCCGTGGGAGAAAATGCTTGCGTTGCTTAGATGCTTGTTTAAGGTTCCGTGCCTTGCCTGCCGTACAAGCACTAGATTACGTTGAAGTTCTTCTTGATGATTAAATGACAAAGGGAGTATTTCGGTACCCGATTCAGGAAAAATGAAACCAACATGGCCGCAGGGTTCCCATGGATTGCTGGAAGAAAAGTCGGCTTGTTTCTTTTCAGTTCGTCCTTATACGTCCTGGACTCCACAAACTTGTTCCTATACAAGACGCTCCACCCAGAATCGTCGCCTTTCTCGAAGAACAGACCGTGAAGCATCCCCTCTCCTTCTGCCCAAGTTTCTCTGGTAGTACCAAAAGGCGACACCACGGATTGTAGTGCGCCAAACAGAAGGTTTCCACCTGCAACGCAAGAATCACTTGAGACCAAGGTACTTTACACCAAGAGCAGAACAGGAGCAAGCGCCACACCGTTCCTCATGAAGATCCCCTCCGGGAAGCCAGCCGGTATTTTCCCCTCTTCACACTCTACCAGCACCGCGCATCCCCTATCTCCTCAACAGGAGCAAAATTTTTCTTAACAAGAAAAACACTGAAGCATTAACGAAAAGCATCATCATAAAAACCGGAAGAAGCTGCACCGTGAACGAACAGCAACCTGAGTGGGAGCGTACTCCTGGTAGGAGAACTTGAAGAGCGAATCCACGACAGCATCCAACGCCATCCCCGAAGCCTTCTTAAACGTCTCTGCGACTTTAGTCTGCATCAGCACTTGACGCAGCTCATTCCGTGATGGCTGCTACCAGATGTCATCCAACGATTACTATCATCCCTGCAACAGAACGGAATCCCCCCCCCCCCTCCCTCTCGATTATTTATTTACTTTACCTTGACTGCCGGGGCAACCGAAGTCCGCAGCCGATCGACGGCGCGAGCAGAAGAAGGCTTCCTCTGGAACGATGACGCGTTCACGTACGAGGAGATCGAAGACGTAGTCATATTCCCGTATATCCTCCTACTCTCTCTTTTGAGTTGGGTTACTCCTCAGCTTGAAATAACTCGCTCCCCATGTGGGAATTTAAATAACACAGCCCAAACTTTTTCAGTGCGTTCGTTGTTGGTCGGAACACGGACAATGTAATAATTTATTCAATCGACCGATAGTGATCTCTAACTACAGAAGTTTTTTCAGCAAGTCCGAGGATTTATTTGACATCATTAATCCGAAAGATGGCCCCATAAAAAGATGGGGACAGCCACTTGTTGGTTGTTGGATCCACGTTTTACATGTTGCTCTCCCGTGATCTTATTTCATTCTCAACTACGATGTTAAATAAATTAATCGCGACCGCAAAATGGATCGCCGTCGACCAAATCCCGAAAAAGTTAGGAAAAACAGCGTATACGTGAGCAGCATTTTCGCTTGACCCTATTGTGATTGTGTGTATCTTCACCCGATGTCATTTTCGATGTACAGACCTTAGGATGGCTCGTAAATGGTCGGTTCCGATTTTGGTCCGTCCATTCGCCTAAAGCCTTTCGCGTCTCAATGGCTATCTCTTGAGGCATCTGATTATCGGAAATCGAGAAAACCTTCCCAGCATGTCCAAAGACGTTCGCATCGCAGATTGGATCGTCTGAAACAAGACATGGCATCTGTGACCATTAAGTTATGTTCTGCAAGTTCCTGAAATTCAATGTGTAAAGGTGATTATGTTTCTACCAAGTTAAATAGATACACTGAGAGAACTGCTGGAGAAACTCCTTCAATCACGGGCAGAAAGGATGGCTAGTTCCGCTGTTTCTCAAGATCGTACGTTTTGGTTTTGACACGCCTATTGTTGTATTTCACGACCCATTTACCATCACCATCGTCGCGTGTAACATGCCTTCTCCTCCGATCCACGTGTGACTCGATCGTCCAAATATCGACCTGGTTGACTTTAATCCTCTAAATAGCGGGGCCCTGAAACAACACTGAAGAACAGTTACAGGGCAATAACAACCAATATAAAGTACAGTTCATATAAATGTTAAGACGAAGTGAGAAGTAGGATGTTCTTCTAGGATGCTATGCACCGGTGAATGGCAGGCATCGTTGTTCAGGCAAAACGTGGCCCGATTATTGGACAAAAAGCTAGTTGCCCTATGTTGTGCCATCATCTGTGACGAGCATTTGGAATGCAGTGATGAACCTTATCCTGTTAAATTACATCCAAACCTGTCCTTTTAGTTTGTTTTCCTCAATTTGTGCAGGCAAGAAATGCTCACACCCTATAAGGACAAGTCTCGAGAAAACTTTGTTTCCCGATAGATGTTTACCGATGCGGGGCACCATGTAACTTATGAAACTAACCATTTCTGATGTAGACGCCAGTCGAAAAATCATGCGAGATATCCCTTCGGATTTCATGAAGCCAGATTGCTTATCCTATCTCAGCAACCGGGGCAAAGTTTCCCTGATCAACTTGTTTCGATGTGCGTAAGTACCTGGGATGGAAGATATTCTTGATCTGCGAACTCCAACAACGAGTCAACGAGCGCATCCAGCATCTTAACGGAAACATTCTTCCTCATCCCCCAAACATCAACCCGCATTGGAGTCAGTTGTTCCCACTCTTTCGTCAACATCAGCCCGGAATGGAAGAACTGTACGGGCAACCTTGAAAATGGAGGAAAAGTTGGCCTTGAAACGATCAAAACCAGGCAGCAGCGGACAGGGCCTCTGCACAGAGAACTTAACTGCTGTAAAGGCTGCACTAAAAGCCACTACACCTGCCATTGCCCAACCAATTTTTGTATCGCGAGCACCAAGAGGCAGGGGCTTTCCATCTTCATATACTAAGAGTAGAGAGTCAGACCCATGACGATTGTAAGGTAAGGTTCTTCCATGGAGACCAACAATGAATGTGAAATTCTTAAGTCAAGTCCTGACTCCGCAAAGACAGAAGGGCGAATCTTGGAACTCAACTTGATATTCAGAAATTGCAGAGGGAAGGTGTTGCTTATACACCAAATCAATCATCATATCATATTGGACAAAGTTTAAACGTTTATGGAAGCAGGAAGATGATGATCAAGTTGGTCAAGGTTATCGTTAAGCTTTTGAACAGACAACAAGGAATATGACAGAGTCAGCTGGAGGTTTGTTCCTTGGTTCTATTCTCTGGCATTACAGAAGAGGGAATATACCCTCGATTGAAAATAAAAAATTTAATAGGACAAGTTGACCTAGTTTAAGGTAAGTTAACCTGCGGCCATGGCCGAGCCAACTCCGGTGAAGGCAAAGGCGAAGGCGAAGGTGGCTACGAAATCGATGACGAGGGCCTTGATGTAGCCGGGCTCAGTGGCCTTGCGGCTGCTTCCTAGTGCTATCTTCGCCATATCCTCCCCACATCAAGGGAATTGCTTATGCACATTATTACTATTATTTTTATTATTTGTGTGGACAAAGTTATATCTTTTAGCACGAAGACCTTAATTCTCTTTTATTCTTCCCCATTATGAAGGGCTCCTACAGAGAAACAATATACAAGTTGATCATTCACAAAGGAACACTCCTTTGTTCTTTATGGATGGTGTGCTGTCAATTGTAGTAAACATCCGATCAGCACAAAATTACCTTCTCTTTTTTCCCTTTTGTTCTTTTGGGAGGGAATTGAGGATTAGAAAGAAACTGAATTATTGGTGAGTAGACGTACAAAACAGTGTGGATTGGACATGGCAATTGCTTCCACCCCTCCAGCTGCAGTACACATGTCCCTCATGTCTTTGTCTCCTTCAAAAGATTCCCTTCGATAAGACAATAATTCTCAGGAAAACTACCCAAAGGAAGACATGGGAGTGATTCTTACTCCTAACAGCAGGAGGGGGTGGGCTGCATCCCATCCCAATGGAAATGCCATCATGTGCATCCTACCCCCACCCTCACAATAGGGTATCTGTGCATGCCTAAAACAAGAGCCTCCATTCTTACAACAACAGCTAAAACAAGAGCCTCCATTCTTACAACAACAGCCTTACTTCTACTGCAGGTGAAAAGTCCCCACTATCTGCTTGTGCAATCTCGAGCATCCCCGGTCCTGAGCAGACAGCCAATTTTGATAATCCCATTTCCGGTTGAGCCTTGAAAATGGAATTACAGTGGACCAAGAATCATCCGGGTTGATCCATGATCCCAAGATCTCCACCCTCCTTCGGAGTCATTCCCAAACACTTTGCCCACTATTAATTGATACTTCACTACCCGAAATTCGCAAAATCTGGACGAACTATGATCCGACAACACCACTGCTGGTGGCATCAAACCCCAAGACACTGTCCTCAGACTTGAAACTTCTGCGACTGAAAGGAAAAGACCAATACTCTCATTGAAGGGCGATTGGTCCCCTCAGAACCTTGCTAAGCAGCACCTTAACCAGTAAAAAAAAAAAAAAACATCAGAGATCATTGCACAGATGGAGGATGCCTACACATGACCAGTTTCGATGAGTACTTTTATGAGGACTATGAATCCATCCCCAGATTTGATTTTCAAGGAAAGATTTAAGGGATAATGGATCCAAATTCCATATATTCCTAATCGAAAAACGAGACCATGAAGGCTCGGATCAGACGAACCTCCCCAATTCTGAATGCTCGCGAAATCATGGATGGTTACTCTACCCGGCGTGCCTTTCTTCTCTGAGGCTGCTTCTCCGAAGCCAATCGATATATCCAATACACCTTCGATCACAAAGCATTTTACACCAAACACTGGCTAAACCGACGGTCAAATTGCAAACCTAATCGAATCGAGAGAGTACCAATGCAAAGACGTGAGCGGCAATCAGAAGGACAACCAAGTAGGGCGCCGTCGTAACGATCCACGGCCTGGACGCCGGCGGCTCGATGGCCATCTGCGCCGCCGACGGTCCACCGGGCGGAATGCTGTCGAAGGGGAAGAGGGGGGGGGGTCGCGAGGGTTTCGATCGTCCGGTGATGATAATCCCTCTGGACCGGAGAAGTCCAATTACATGGCCAAGCCCAATAGTAGGCCCAATAACTAGACCAAGGCCCATTTATTAACTGGGTGGTGCAATTCACGTATTCATAGGACAAATGCTCGGGATGAGAAGTATTGAACGTTCTGGGAGACCAAATGATAATTAATCTCGAATACTAGTCTATGCAGCGTGCCTTGAAAATCGGCTTGCCGTGAGCTTCATTCTGTCGATGATAGATTCGAGCCACGGCCTGAAAACCAACGCTGAGGTCACGGCGAGACGCGTGATTCCGCACAAGCATAACACGAGGCATAGCTCAAGGTCGGCCTTCGCAGAGACGAAGACCTCAGAAAGGGAGAGGGAAGCGTCGTAGAGGTCAAACGCGGAGAGCGAGAGGAGCGCGGCCACGGAGCCTAAGAGGAGGAGGATGAGCAGGAGGGCGAAGGAGATGAGCGCGCCGTGGAGGGAGGCCAGGATGATGAGGTCTAAATTGGGGAACATGGGAGAGCTCTGTTATGTGGTCGTGGCAGTATGGTTCCTGGGAATTCAGGGGGCAGGGAAGACGGAAGAGGATACGAAAGGTCATCTTTATGAATGAAGTGTGCTGCACTCATTCTCTGTTTCTTGCTTGTTGAAAGAAGACTCCACGTTGGATTTGATTAAAGGCAAAGGAGATCAGGACATCCGGTCCGGTCCGGTCCGGTCCAGAAGAACCGCTCTGGACTCGTCAACGAGGCCCAAAAGAAAATCTAATTTCCGAAAGAAACAGCAAGAGAAGCGGAGGCGGAGTTCACGAACATCGTCAGTTCTCAGATCGCTTCGCTGCGCAGCCATGGCGGAACGAAGCTTCTTCCTCTTCCTGCTACTCCTCTTCCTTTCCTCCGTCGAATTCTCCGCTTCCATCTTCGAAGATCAAGTCGGCCTCATGGATTGGTGACGACGTTTCCCCGATTTATTCGTTTCAGTTTGTTGTAGTTAGTCGTGGATTCCGCGTTCGATCGATTGATTCGGTTTGGGGTTTCTTATCTCGCGTGCGTGTTCTTGTTAGGCATCAGAAGTACATCGGTAAAGTGAATCATGCGGTTTTCCACACTCAGAAGACTGGGAGGAAGCGCGTGGTGGTCTCCACAGAGGAGAACGTCCTCGCTTCCCTTGATCTCCGCCACGGAGACATTTGTCAGTAAATTTGAACCCTAATTTCTGTGTTTTTCTGATGGTTTTCCTGATCCTCTGATGGTATGCTGTTCGTTTTACTGCAGTCTGGAGGCATGTTCTCGGTCCCAGCGATGCTATCGAGGCGTTTGATATTGCCCTCGGGAAATGTATGGTCTCTGACTGCTCTGATTGTCTTGAATGGGCTGGAGTTTCTTTCTCAGTGTTTGAAACATCGTGATGTTGCGCACTCTGTAGAAAGGAATTAGTGGGTCTGTACCAATCAATGATTTGTGCTTGTGAAATGGTATCTTATTTGCCATACAAATGATTCAAGAAGAGATGGAAGTCTATACCCACCTCAACCATATGTGAAACTGGGAAATATGTCTCCAAAGTGATCTTGCCGAGCCACCAAAAAATAAAAGGAAGATAGCTTCCTAGGCTTATGTGCATCCAGCTGTTTTCTCATGCAGTGCGATTCTCAAAAATCAAGTCAGCTTCATAGGATATCACTTTGTACAATTTTCTTTTTTTCTTTGTTCTGTGAGCAAGGCCTTAGTTTTGTATGGTCGGTTTAAAATTTCGAAGATTTTACTGGATAATATTCATCCGGTTGCATGATTTGTTGAAACCTGTGTAGTAGAAACATGTCACGAGACTGAGTCCAATCACTTGTAATCCCTTTAGTAATGGGAAAACTCAGTATTCGAGGATCTTTCTATGATTGTGTGTGTGTATGTGTGTAGTTACAATCAAATTCGTGTTTTCTGTTGAAATTATCTTCTGTTGAATTTGTTAGGTATGCTTTCCTTATTGTGAATTTTTTCTGTCACAACGGATTCCTTATATTTATATTCCTTTTCCAGATGTCATAACCCTGTCATCTGGAGGAAGTATTTTGAGAGCATGGAATCTTCCAGATGGTCAGATGATCTGGGAATCCTTTTTAAAGGGTTCCAGGTCCTCAAAATCAATGCTATTGGTTCAGGTACATGACAACTGCTGAACCACTTCTAATCATGTCAATGTTTTGGATTTTTCCCTGTTAGCTTTAGTCTGTTTTGACATAATCTGCATCAGCTGTTGTTTTGTCAAATATATTTTGGGGGTTTTTTTTTAATATCTATCCTTCACTACCAAAAAAAAAAAAACTCTTATCATCGTGGTGGGGAACCTTGATTTATCTTTCTTACCATTAAAAGAGCTAATTTGAGTTGGTTTAATCTATAAATTATGTTCTAAGGATTCTCTAGGGGTGCATTTCAAAGTATTTATGAAACTAGAATAAGTACCTATTGACATGAATAGAATTAAGTAGATTTCAACCATGAAATTCTGTGAGAATTGTTTGTTTGCTGTGACGAAAACTTTGCATAATTAAATACTTAAAGATATGTATGACACCTTGTTGTACTGCTTGCGATATTGTTTTTTTCTTTTTTTTTTTTTTGATAAGTTGCTTGCGATATTGGTGAGTCCACCATAAAAGTTGTCCTTGGTAGACAAAGTTCTTCAGGGCTAGTTTCGTGGTTACGTAAGGCGACTCTTGAGTTTTTTTGCAAAGAGGTGATTTTCATGCCTTAAGCCCAGGAGCAACCAGCAATTGAAGGGTTCCCATTTATGTTTATCCAATATTGTCTTTTCCTGGCTATCTAATCATTTACTCTTTCAACACATGAATGCAAAACGTTGTATGTTCACAAATTGTTGCCTTGCTAATGGCAGTCTAATAAGAACCATCACATGCAGACTTATTCATGAGCTTCTGTACTGCTATATGAGAATTCTAGTTCTACATTTTCTTTCTAATGTGACATGTTTCTTGTAGCCAAGTGTTGGAGTTGAAAAAGAAACAGTCCTTCTTGCCTTTTCTGTTGGCTTTCTCCATGCAGTTTCTAGCATAGATGGTGAAATTCTTTGGAGAAAGGACTTGGGCTCTGAAAGGTCTGATCCTTTGGTGTTTTTCATATTTATCATTTTTGTTTTTGGATTATCAGTGAAAGACTATTCAAGTTGAATTGTGGATTCTGCTTGTTTCCATTTTAGTTTGGAGATTCAACAAATCGTCCAGCCAGTTGGGATTGAGGTAGTATATGCATTGGGGTTTGATGGTTCTTCTCAATTTGCTGCTTATGAAATTAATGCTAGAAATGGAGAGTTGATGAAGCATGAAAGCGTTCACTTTTCCGGCAGCTTTTCAAGGGAAAATCTCGTGGTCTCGGATGGAGTTTTTGTAGCCTTAGATGCCTCCGGATCTATATTAGTGACAGTGCATTTTCAAAATGGAGAATATAGCCTACAGGAGATGCGTATTTCAAGTCTCTTAGGTGGCAATTTTGGAAAGGCAAAACTCTTGGGGGCAAAGCTCCCTCACATGTTTGCTTTAAGAAATGACAAGCTGACAGGATTTTTGAAAGTGACTGATGAGGGGAAGTTGGAGACTCTGGAAAGAATTAATAATGAAGTTTCAATCAGTGATTCTCTGTCATTTGCCGAGAAACAGCGAGCATTTGCACTTGTTCAACATAACGACAATAAAGTAGAGTTTAGGGTGAAACTCGGCCATGAATGGAATAAGGATCTACTTCAGGAGACCGTCAACATTGATCCCAACAGGGGGCACGTGGAAAATGTCTTCATAAACAACTATATCAGGACAGATAGGTCATATGGGTTTAGGGCCTTAATTGTCTTGGAAGATCATTCACTGTTATTGGTACAACAAGGAGAAGTTGTTTGGAAAAGGGAGGACGGCCTGGCTTCAATATTGGATGTAACAACAGCAGAACTACCCGTGGAGAAAGTCGGTGTCTCTGTGTCAAAAGTGGAAGAGAACCTCCACGAATGGCTAAAGGTATGCATTCCACCTGTTGACTTAATTCAAAAGTGGCGAGGCTGCATACCATCATGCCTCTTAACCATTTCAATTGTGCTGAGAGATTGAGTGTAATAGTTATCTTTTGCGTTGTGCCTGAACGTTCTGTGGGATCATGTTGTTGATAAGAAAGAGATGTTTGTTTATTCTTTCAGTTGATGTTATCTGGTATCTTATGCTGTGTTTCCTTATGTAAAACCTGAAGGGCCACATTCTGAAGCTAAAGGGAACTTTAATGCTTGCAACTCCTGAGGATGTCGCAACCATACAAGGGATGAGGTTAAAGAATTCTGAGAAGAGCAAAATAACTCGAGACCATAATGGTTTCAGAAAATTGTTGATTGTTCTCACCAGATCTGGCAAAGTATTTGCTTTACATACCGGGGATGGTCGGATTGTCTGGTCTCTTCTGCTCCGGTCTTTGCGTAAATCTGAAGCATGTACCTCTCCCACAGGCATCCGTATTTATCCCTGGCAGATTCCACATCATCATGCTCTGGACGAGAATCCGTCTGTCCTTGTTGTTGGTCGGTGCCTGCCTACTGACAGTGGCCCTGGCGTTCTCTCTTTTATTGATGCTTATGCAGGGAAGGAGTTTGACTCAGTAGTCCCTACTCATTCCGTGGTGCAAATTATCCCTTTGCCATTTACAGATGCTTTAGAACAGCGGCTACATCTGCTTATAGATGCAAATCAGCGAGCCCACCTCTATCCCAGGTCTCCTGAGGCCCTTACCATCTTCAATCGGGAGATGTCAAATGTTTACTGGTACACAGTAGTAGCAGAAAATGGCATCATCAGGGGATATGCACCAAAAATCACTTCTGTGAATGAAGGATCTGACGAATACTGCTTTGATCCCACAGATTTATGGTCAATTGTATTTCCTATGGAATCTGAGAAAATTGTTGCTTGGGTGACCCGTAAATTGAGTGAGGTAGTGAACTCTCTCTCCCCATTCTTTTGGAATTTACGGGATTCTACTACTTGACGTGGTTATCGTGGACCTTTGATTAAATGGAATGACCTTTTCTTTATTCTTGTTTTAGTTTGGCAATAATCTCTCAACTGTCATGATATGGATTTTTTCTATTTAATCATTGGCATATTCCATCGAATTTCTTGCTGGACATATGAAACGTTTGTGTTATCTTATGTTTATGCCTGGTGGGACTGGCAGGTAGTTCATACCCAGGCGAAGGTAATCGCAGACCAGGATGTTATGTACAAGTACATATCCAAGAATCTGCTGTTTGTGGCAACAACTTCACCTAAAGGTACAGGTGAAATTGGATCAGCTACCCCGGACGAGTCATCTTTAATAGTTTATCTTATTGACACTGTGACCGGCCGCATTTTGCACCGTATGATCCATAAGGGGTGTCAAGCTCCTGTCCATGCTGTAAGCCTCCTGTGCTCTGTCGATTGTTTCCACCAAAAAACTTCTTCCTGATGCCTACTCTCTTCTTCCAGGTTCTTAGTGAGAATTGGGTTGTCTATCATTATTTCAATCTCAGATCACACCGATTTGAAATGTCGGTGATTGAGATTTATGACCAGTCTCGGGCGGTAATCTTTTTAGAATTTTGGTGGCAACCGATTTTCTTATTTAAGCTTTATAAATTAAAATTTGTGCTTTGGTTATTCACAGGACAACAAAGACGTTTGGAAGCTTGTTATTGGTAAACACAACCTCACTTCACCAGTGTCTTCCTACTCTCGTCCTGAGGTCAAGGCAGAATCTCAGTCCTACTTCTTCACTCACTCGGCAAAGGCCATAGCTGTTACATCAACGGCTAAAGGTATAACTTCAAGGCAGCTGCTCATTGGGACCATCGGTGATCAGGTAGGCCAAAAGATTGATCTACTAGTAGTACTGTGTTTCAGGTAAATGCAATATTCTTGTGCCAGCTTTCCCGGCCATGCCATTTTGATGCTTTGCTACTTCCCTACTATCAGGTTCTGGCGTTGGATAAGAGATACCTAGACCCTCGCCGTAAAACTGATCCTACACAAGCCGAGAAAGAAGAAGGATTGGTTCCTCTTACCGACTCTCTGCCAATTATACCTCAGGTGCCTTATCTCTGTCTACCCTCATGCTGCTCTCCTAAAGATTAAACTGAGATGTTTCAGATTTTATAACCTGCTTAGATTTCGTATCCCTGTTTGATCAAATTAACATTATGTTTCGTATAGTCGTACGTGACGCATGCCCTCAAAGTCGAAGGGCTACGTGATATTATTACCGTCCCTGCCAAGCTAGAGTCGACGACGCTGGTCTTCTCCTACGGCGTCGACCTGTTCCTGACTAGGCTCGCACCTTCGAGGACCTATGACTCGCTCACCGAGGACTTCAGCTACGCGTTGCTTCTCCTCACGATAGTAGTGCTGGTGGGAGCAATATTCGCGACCTGGATATTGTCTGAGAAGAAAGAACTGAGAGAAAAGTGGAGGTAAGCAATAGCAAAGGGGGCCCCCTCGTGACCTATTAAATCCCGCCCGTCTACTTGTGAGTTGCTAAAGTTTGTAACCCGTTAAGTTAATGATGCTCAGTTAGGGTGGTTTATTTAGTCATTAAATTTTTTTTTGTTTGTTTAAGGCATGAGAAACGTAATGATGCAATGATTCTCGAGGATTTCTTTTTTGGGGGGATGTCTGTGTTATGTCCGGAGAGTTTTGTACGGAAATATGGTTAGTTTTAAAAAAAAAATTGCGAAATACGGTCTCAGTTTCGTAAAATATGATTTTATCGTCGAAGGGTCGCGTTTTGAAAACGAGCCCTTCCGTTTACAAAGAGGGCGCGGTTTCAAAACGCGTCCTCCGCGTATCAAAGGAAGAGGCGGGTTTTGAAAACACGTTCCTATGCGGAAGCATGAGGGCGCGTTTTGAACGCGCCCTCATGCAGGGGCGGGTTAACACTTGGAGAACCCCTCGGGGAATGCACAAGGGGCGGGTTTTCCTGCAACACACAAGGGGCAGGTTCTCAAAACCTGCCCCTTCAATGGACGGTCAAGGGGCGGGTTAAAACTCGCCTCTCCTTGGAACCCGCCCCTCTTTTAGACATTACTAAGTGATTACAAATTATATTAAAAATCATGTTTCAACAACACAATAACCAAACTATCGAACTTCGAGACAATCCCTATTATAAACGTATCATACATAAAACCTTAGGATATATCATACGCAAAGTCCATAAACATTTACAAACATCAGTAAAGTCCCCTACGCCTCGTCGATTTCCTCCTAACATAAGGCCTGATGACGGGATCTTCTGGAACGTGAGGCTGCTCCGATGAAACATCCGGATACAGTAGCGTGATTTGAGAAAGTCCTTCTCCTTGTGGTGAATGGTCGTACCTAAAAAACTTATATTAGTTGAGTTACGAGAGTTTAATCAATCGAACATCAAAGGACTTACCCGAATTCTCTTGCCCTTTTAATCGGAGCTCCCGGTGTCGAACTGGACCCAACCTCGAAGTAAGGTGTGCCGTAGTCGGCATTAATATGGGCAACTTGCGAGATGAGCATGCCTTCTCGCACTTCATGGCCCTCCTCGTCGTCAAATACAGGGTCCTCATATGTCCGTGGCACCTCCTCATCTTTATGCTCCTCTTCCGCATGCTCCATATGAGGATGATCTTCCTCCATAGTTATCCACCTGGCGACATGAACTCGTATGCAGGTTGATCTTCCAACTCGGCGATACGACCATACAATCGTACTGGTGCATACTCCCGCATCATTTGCATGGACTCCTCGGCAAGAGAAAAAAGTTCGGGTTGGTAGGATCAAAGCTTAATCTTGCGGAAATTCTTCATTTACATCACAAATATAGGTTAAAGTTGAAAAATGGAATGACAAAATGTAATGGGATACTCATAAACGACTTACCATTGTGCCTAGCATGGAGCCGGTGTGCGATATGTATTGCCTGGTGTGCTTCGCATATCATTTGGAGTATTTAATGCGAGACTCCCAAAACAGTGGCATGACCTTGTTCATCCGATCTTCCCACAGCTCCACAAACACCCGATGGACCTCTCTCCAGTTGTTCATCGTCTTGCTAGTGACACATTTTGCCGGCACGAGCCGATGATCGCCAAACTGACGAATCACTCTATCCGGGTAATGCAACTCCACGATGTAGAAGCAAAAAAGCCAATCACTCTATCCGGGTAATGGCAAACTGACACAGTCTGGCACGCCAAAAAGCCTCTCCCGATCGGCAATAATTTAGAAGCATGGCTATCAACTCCTTCGGGTAAGGATGCCAAACAATCTGCATATATCAATGTGAATGTGTGAGGAGAGTTCGATATAATCAAATGAAATTGTTAGTTGTAGAAGTTTACTTGATCCATGCTTTGCCAAACGAAGGCCTCTCTGTACGACGAAAATACATGGGTAGTGACTGTGCGTACATCCTTTGCAACGGCCCAGCGATGGCTCAAAGGCATATCCTCTACAAATGGGGTTCGATGCCTAAGAGGTGCTCTATGTGGGAATCTATCCCATGCCCAAATCTGTAACAATATCAGGGGACCCTCTATCTGAGTTGCCTTATGGTGAACCGCCTTACACAAACTCCAATAAAGTCATGCAAGGCAGCACTACCCCAACTGTACTGTTCAGCCCTCTCATAGTCCGCTAGTAGAGGCAACCAGAATATGTGTACTAAACTGTCTAACTTCGTAGTGATTGTCATCCCGCCAATCACCTGCAAAATATAAGCCCTGGTATGCATCTGCACTAACTCCTCAGGGGCATCTACAGGGATCTCACCGAAATTGGCAGCCAGCCAGCTCAGTCTAATACGACCCGCCCTAATGTTGTCACCCCTAGGTACCCGACCCAATAACTCTAGACACACTACCTCATTAGATACAGAGGTGTCTGCTATCACCGCATCACCATCTACGGGCAAACCTAGCTGAATTGCCACATCCTGTAGGGTGACGGTCATCTCACCGTGCAGCATATAGAAGGTGTGCGTCTCCGGTCTCCAGCGTTCTGTCAATGCTGTGATAAGGGCCCAGTCCAAGGAGATGAATGGAAGCTTAGTCACTCCGTAGAATCCTGCTTGACGGAGGTAAACATCCATCCTGGGATCGGTGGCAACTCCCTTCAGTGATTTCTCTACCCGACGGCAAGTTAGAACGTTATTCTGTAAATAAAACATGAATTAGTAAACAAGGTACGAATACATGAAAGATAATGTAATGATTTAAAAATAAAGAAGTTGATATACCACACTATATCCGGCTTCCCATACAACCGTCGACCGATGCTCTCCTTGAGCATTAAGAACATTTGTGTTTCTTGGCCCTGGACGCATTTTCCTGTAAGACAATATAACAAGGGTTAAAAACAAACACAAGTTAAGCAAAAAACAACAAGAATATATAATTTAAACATTGAAAAAGCACTTACAACGATTCCTATTAGGACAACTACGTCGGTTATGACCTTCTTTCTACATAACCCACAACTAGATTTCCGAGATTTCTCCTTGATATCCATTTCGTTATGTATACGGGATGACCTGGGATGCCCTTTTGGTCTGACTCTTGTAGGGTCGGGATTGACTCTCGAAAAAGGATATTTCGGCCAATCATCTTTGCAATCAAAAGAATGCCATTTGGAAGCATATACGGCCTTCTGACACTCGAATGAGTAGAAATGACTAATGATAGCGGTATGATCTACATGCATGTGTGCATAACATGCCAAAGCATGCGAACAAGGAATGCGATAGATTTGCCACTTCTTGCAGCTGCATTTCCGCGCTTGAAGAAATACATACTTGAGTCGATGTTTTCCTCTAGTTTTCACGTCAAATCTACCCTCCTGTCGATCGAGGAGCACTACTTCGTATCGTTTGGCCTTCTCTAAACATTTGAACAACCGATTTGTACAAACACTTGTAAAACTTTTGCCAATTTTCAACGCAGAGTCTGCATCATCCCGTCTGGCTATCCAGTATGATATGCAGTTATACCATAATTTTCCTAACAAGAGCCGAAACAAGAAGATTTCTAGCATCTCTTATAACGACGTTGTAACTCTCGATCAAATTCGTAGTCATAGGACCATATCTATAAAAGTCATCCCGACTCAAACACCACTGCTCTTCATTCATCTCGGCGAAAACTCGCCAGCTTCTGGCATTGATTCAAACAAGCTTCTCATAACGTTCTTATACTTCACAGTCATCGATTTCCTAGCTGCGGCTATCAACTTCCTGAAATTGCTTGCCACATGTCTATGACAGAACCGCCAATGCGCAAATGGCGGGGTCCAACCCACCTACGGATCATTCACAGACGCTTGAATGCCAGCATGTCTGTCGGAAATCAAGCATACTCCTCCCGTCCTATCACCAACGACATATCCCTTAAGGCATCTCAAGAACCAACTCCAAGAATCATAGCTTTCCTCATCAACCAATGCAAATGCAAGCGGTACAATATGGTTCTCCCCGTCCATAGCACATGCAATTAAGAGTTTATGCCTATATTTTCCATATAGAAATGTGCCATCTATACTTACAACTGGCCGACAATGATTGAATGCTTGAATACACTATCCAAATGCCAAAAATAGTCTCTGAAAGTGGAATACTTCCACATCGCCAAGATTATAAGTTGCACCCCAATCAACAATTGTTTCAGGGTTGGCAATTCTAATTGCATTCATATGATGCGGCAACTCATTATAAGATTCATCTAATTCGTCGTATTCAACTGCAATTGCCTTCCTCTTTGCATCCCATACTCGTCTCCTAGTTACTTCGTATCCAAATCTCTCCTTTATTACATTCCGTATGAACGACACTTTCACTTCAGGAGATTCTCTAACAGAAGTACGGAAGTAGGGAACCATAAAGTTACAGTCAAGTCGATCATGATCTTGAGAAAGCACTTCATTTAAACATGTATGCAGCTCACTAACAATCGTTATTTCAAACTCATCATCACAAGCACGTTGAATCACACGTAATCTCCAATTGCAACCAGATCCAAACTCAGAACAAAACACAGACCACGTCGTCTTATCCGACTCCACAATTTCGTAGTTATAATGGTTCTTGATATGGAACATATTCACCGTATGAATGAGATGGTTCTTATACTTGAATCGCATCCCTTTACGAAATTCAACCACAGCGTCCGGATCGTCCGTCATCCTAACATCCTCATCCTCCTCGAAAATCACCTTCCCAGTATCGCCACTGTCTAGATAGAATGATAGAGGTTTCTCCAACCGTTTCTTCCTAGAAGGACCAGCCTCATTAACCCCGACATTCTTAATATTTTCCTCGTTCCCTAAATCAACACCGTTGAAGATTTCATCATCAGTATTGGCGTCATCATCAGAATTCACTATTGAATCAACGATATGATTCTCATATATATATTTTCGTTTAGAACTACTTCATCGCCCATATCACGTTCTAAATCTTCAAACAGATCACCCTCTTCATAATCATCTTCATAATCATTACCATCATCATCCTTGTTATCACCATCCTCCTCATTTCCCACATTACCACCATATCCGCTACACCCTTCATTCATCGGTACCAATCGACGAATATTTCTACTAACTTCGAAATTTTCCATTCTCTCTTGCACGACATTTAACCCCTCATCCACATTCACTCCTACGGCTTGCATGTTATTACCATGCTTACTTCTTGAATTTGTCGGCCTCCATTCATTGCTAGAATTCCTTGAAACTGATATCACATACACTTCTTGAATGCGGTCACCATTTGACATCGCAAACTCACACAACAACCCAATATCCTCATCATCACCAATAGGTACTAGCACAAAATTATGCCAGAATGACCATACGAAGGAACGGGATATCTATGACATATTTCCTGCCTACTACCTTCGTTTAATCTCATTACATTAGCAATTACCGTTTCAAATTGCACATAGTCGACATCAGCAGGTACCTTTAGACGTTTCACTGGACCCCTATTATAACCTACTACTTGACTACCATGAATAACTTTCCCATTACCATACAATAACAAATGAACTTGCGACATTGAAACGTAAGATAAAACTTACGTGAATTAGCTAGTTCTTCGAACTTAATAATACCTACAAAAATTCAAACAACATACCATTAATCATCAAAATAATGGTAACTATAAAAATCTTTAGTGCACGCTTCGTAAACGAATAATCACAGCACTTTTAGGGACATACCACTTTTAGGAGGTGACGGACGGACGGGGTGACAGACGGAGGACGAAGAGCGGATTGGGTGACGGGCGACGGGCGTTGGAGGACGGAGGCGTCGGAGGTCGGATGGGGTGACGGGTGAGGGGGGGCGGGTTTCGAAGGCGTCGGAGGTCGGGGCGTCGGGTGTCGGCCATCGGGGGTTTGGGGGCTCGGAGGTCGGGGGTGGATTTAGGGTTAGGGTAAATTGATTTCGGGGGAGGAGGATCCGACTTATGCCTGACGAGGAGCGGGTTTTCAAAACCCGCCCCTTGTATGTTCCCCGTCCGACGCCTATACTTTCCTTTCATGCACTTGGGAATTCGCCAAACCTACCCCTTGTATGTTGCAGGAGGGGGTTTTGAAAACCCGCCCCTTGTGTTGGAAGGGTGGGTTTACAGGACGCGTTTTGAAACCGCGCCCTCATGCTTCTGCATAGGAACGGGTTTTTAAAATCCGCCCCTTCCTTTGATACACGGAGGGCGCGTTTTGAAACTGCGCCCTCTTTGTAAACGGAAGGGCGCATTTTCAAAACGCGTCCCTTTGACTGTAAAATCATATTTTACGAAACTGATATCGTATTTCATAAATTTTTTAAAATTAATTATATTTTCGTACAAAACTCTATGTCCGGAAGTATAAGCCGGGGGGTCGTATTGGGACTGGCTTTTGACCAGTGATGTTAAGGCGCCGCGCCTCGCTCGCCTAGGCGCTCGGGCAAGGCGAGGCGCGGCCATCTCGCTTTTTTACTGCTCGGGCAGGCGCCATGCAGAAGGCGAGCGCCTTGGCTAAGCGCTCGGGCGCTCGCCTAGGCGTTAGGGCCGCCATGCAGAAGCCCGATTGATGAAAAGCCCATGCCCAATGATGTTGGTGTTGGCCCTTTGGCCCTTCCTCCCTCCCTCCCAAGCCAGCCGACTCCCGTTTTGCCCTATTCCCCTTCATCCGTCGTCGGCCTCCCCCGTGTTCGTCCTTCGTCGGCCTCCCCCGTGTTCGTCCTTCGTCGGCCTTCCCCGTGTTCCTCCTCCATCGGCCTCCCCCGTGTCCCTCGTCGGCCTCCCCATCTTCCTCATTCGTCGGCCTCCACAGTCTTCCTCGTCGGCCTCCACAGTCTTCCTCGTCGGCCTCCCCGTCTTCCTCGTCGGCCTCCCCCGTCGGCTTCCTCCCCGGCTTCGTCGGCCTACTCTGCCTTAGTTGACCTGTCTGTCTGTCTCCCTTTTGCCTTTTGCTTGCTTTTGCTTTTATTTTCTTCTGGGTGTTGATTTTTGTTCCTCCGACCGGCTGTTGTTGATGTGGGGGCACTGGGGATTCCCTCTTGTTCCTCCGACCATCTGTAAAGTGTAAATTGGGGGTTCTCAATTTTGATGTTACATATGAAAATGTTTAAAAGATTTTATCCATGCTTTAGAGTACAGATTGGCATTGAGATTATGTTGGTTGGCTTGCAATGAGATTATGTTGATTGGCTTGCAATGAGATTATGTTGGTTTAGCAGCAAATAATTTTCTCTTTCTTGTCCAAATTCTTAAAATGTTTCATTTTAATAGATTATTGAAGAATGGCGGATGCGGATTCTTCCGTAAGAAGTTCGAAGAAGGATATTGGTTGGAAGTATAATTTCCTTGAAGATCCCAATACCGTGACGTGTAGTTTTTGCGGATATGTGTCAAAAGGAGGAATACACCGAGCTAAGCAACATCAAGTCGGAAAATTTAAAAATGCAAAAGCATGCCGTAAATGTCCGGAAGAAGTGAAAGAAGAGCTTTGTAAGCAATTGACGGAATCAAAGAGCTTAAAGACGAATATCAGTGTTAATGCAAACTCTTCTTCATTCTCTGTGGATTTTTCTGCTGTGGGTATTGATAATGATATTGAGATAGAAGATGCAGTTCAAAAAAGATTGAAAAGTGTCACGGCGCGGAGTAAGGGTCCTATGGATCTCTTCTTAATGCAAAAGGGAATGACAAAACAGACGAGTGTAGTGGAAGCTGTTGATAAAGAAGCTCATCCTTGGACTGTTCAAGCCATAGCCCGATGGTTTTATCAGGCCATGTTCCTTTCAATGCTTCCAAGTTGAAGAGCTTCGATGAGATGTTGGATGCAGTTGGTCGATACGGTCCAAATTTGAAGAAACCAAGTTATCATGAGCTTCGTGTACCACTCCTGAATAAGGAGGTTGAGTTGACGAAAGAAATGATGAAAGATCATGTGGAGAGTTGGTCTCGATATGGATGTTCTATAATGTCAGATAGTTGGACGGATAGAAAGCATCGATGTTTGATTAACTTCCTTGTGAATGGTGTGAAGGGCACGATGTTTATTAGATCAGTTGATGCTTCCGCTTATTCTAAGACAGGCGAGAAGTTATTTGAGCTACTAGATAGCTTCGTGGAGGAAATCGGGGAGGAAAATATCTTACAAGTTGTCACAGACAATGGAAGCAACTTTTTGGCCGGTAAGACTTTTAAGCTTGTTATGATATTTGATTCTTTCGTAATACTAGTGAGGACCGATGGTAATTGACAACCGATGGTATTCTCAGTTGCATCATCCCTTACATGCGGCCGGACACCTCTTGAATCCTGAGTACTTTGATCAGATTACTCATTGTGAAATGGATCCAAAAGTGATAGACGGTTTGTATGCTTGTGTCGAGAAGTTTACTCCAACCGTCGAGCTTCAGGATAAGATCCTTGCTGAGTTTGGATACTACAAGCGATCTGAAGGGAAATTTAGTACGGCATTAGCAATTAGATCAAGAAAACTGAGATCGCCAGGTATTTTATTTTATGATTATTTCGAATTTTCGTGATAGTGTGACTATATTGACGAATACGAATTCTGGATGACAGCGGAATGGTGGGATATGTTTGGGCATCATACTCCAAATCTACAACGTCTTGCGGTTAGAATTCTAAGCTTGACTTGCAGTGCAAGTGGCTGTGAACGCAACTGGAGCGTATTTGAGCATGTAAATCCCTTATTAAAGTATTACGTATATTATTCTTATTCTCAAATAGAATATTGATAGCTTTCTTCTTTGTAGATTCATACAAAGAAGAGGAACCGCCTTGACAATAACAGGTTACTTGACTTGGTTTATGTCAAGTACAATCAAAAGCTGAAAAATAGATATGATGCTGCAAATGTTATTGATCCATTGACTTTGGATGACATTGATGATAGTAATGAATGGATGGTGGGAGAAATGGAAGATGATGAGGAGGAAAGCGATAATATGGTCTTTCCTGACGATCCTTTGACATGGAGAGCGGTTGAGAGAGCATCAGGAGTCGAGGAACCTATTCGAATTACAAGGCAACATGCTAGTTCGAGTACATCACAGAGGATTCTTCAACGGGAAGGAGCTCACTCCGATGCGGCAGAGGACATTGAAGTACAACTTGGAAATGATAACTTGCTTGAAACTGAAGTTGAGTGGGATGATGAATGTTGTGATTGATGATGATCATTTGATTTCTAATTTGATGTTTAGATGATGATGTTTAGATTGATGATGATAACTCGAATGATGTGAACCAGTATTTCTTTCTTTTTATTTAGAACTAATGTGGCTGGGAATCTTGAGATGATATCTTGAGATGATATCTTGATTTATAAAATACAGTTTCATTAAACATTTTAATTATAATACATTATTATATTCATTAGCGCCTAGGCGAGCGCCTCGCCTAGCGCCTAGCGCCTCGGGCGATGGAAGCCCTCCTCGCCTTGGTGGCGCCTTAGCGCCTTGACAACATTGCTTTTGACACTTTGGCCGTAGTGCTAGTGGGAGACTCATGCTTTCGTCGAAGAAAAGAGGAGATACTCGAGAGGAAGGAGGGAGAGTGTCCCTGATGTGACCTTTCCCGAGGGGGTGGGGGAAGCTTTCTACCCAAATCAAGGGGACGTACAAATAAGGCTGTAAAGATTCTCCATCTCTTTACTTTCTTTCTTCTGTGTTTTACGCAGCGATCGGAGCTGCTGCTCCTCGTGGTAATCTTGCAAATCGTTGGTGGCCCCCCCCCCCCCCGGCTCCCCCCTCCCCTTGTGGACAGTACAGAAAGAGATGGGGCTGTAGGTGAAAAAAATGTGGACAGTACACCGATCGATCGGCCTGCGGGGGGGAACGGGCCCACCAAGTGGAGAGCAGTAAACCTTTTGGACAACCCCCACGTGGTGCGTTCAGATACGGTGGCCCTACCTCCTTCTTCCTTCTCTGCCTCCCAAAAAAAAAAAATTTATTATATATAAAAAAATTTACAGTAGTTAGTAACGTTATTACTACACAAGTTTTCGTGTATCAGTTCTTCCTCTTAAAAAAATTAAAAAAAATTGAGCATAATACAAATCGCACTGTCTCGTCTCCCCTGCTGAATTTTGGGTTTGAACTCTCGTAGTCTTTGTTGCAATTTTTTGCCCCAAATGAGACCAAACTCCTCCTCCGCCGCTGCTGCTGCACCCGAGCAGCCGCCTCCTCCTCAGAGGCTGAAAGCCCCGGCCAGGACTCTCTTCTCCTGCGCCTTCTTCAGGAACTGCTCCCACCCCTCCCTCAGCCCAACCTCCCCTTCCCCTCCTCCTCTCCCCTCTCCTCCTCCCCCTCCATCCTCCTCCTCCTCTCAACCCCCTCCCCCTCCCCCTCCCCCTCCAACCAAGAAGCTCTCCTCTTCCTCTTCCTCCTCCTCCTCCGCCTCCACCTCCCAGTCCTTCACCCAGTGGAAGTTCCCCCTCCCTTCCTCCCCTCCTCCCCCTCCCCCTCCCCCGCCCCCTCCCCCTTCCCTCCCCCTCCCTCCTTCCTCCGACGCCACCCTCCCCGACGCCTTCCATGCCGTCGAGCTCCACCTCTCCTCCTCCAACCCCCGCACTCAGCTCTCTGCCTTTCACGTCTTAGAGCGTGCCCTCCCTTCCTCCACCAACCCTGATCGCTCCTCCTCTGTCCCCCCCGTCGTTACCTGCCCTCACTCCCTCATGCATGCCGTCGTCTCCCGCATAAGAGACTGCCACTCTGCCCCAGGGGTCAGGCGATCTGCTGCAAAGATCCTGCTGTCCCTGTGCCTCGCGGAGCCCAACCGGAGGGTGGCCGTGGAGGCGGGGGCGGTTGGGGCTGTGATCGAGGGGGCTGTGGAGATGGCGGAGGAGGGTGCAGCTGCCGCGGAGAGGGCATTAGCTGCGCTGGAGCTGATATGCACGGTGAGGGAGGGGGCGGACGAGGTGAGGGGGCATGCCCTTGCGGTCCCAGCAATGGTCAGCGTGATGGGGAGAGTCGAGGGGAGGGGTAGAGAGCACGCAATTGGGGTGCTGGCCGTGGCATTCAGGGCAGGGAGGAAGGATCAGGCTCCAACCGTGGCAGCAGGGGCGGTGTTGGCGGAGGAGGTGGCGAAGGCGGTGGAGCTCGCTTTGAAGGGGGAGTGCAGCGAGAGGGGCAGGAGGAAGGGAAAGCAGCTGCTGAAGCTTCTCCGGGAGTGGAAGGACGACGGCAACAAGGACGATGAGGCGGACGGTTGTCGAGCGAGCCTGTCGCGGGACTCCGAGGTCATCGCGAATTATGCTTGAAGTGAAATTGTAGTGATGGTGATGGTGTTGATAGTGTAATTAACCACTGAGCCCTACTATTATTACTAAATTAAACAATCATCTTCCATCAAACCCCAACATCATTAATATATATACATAATAATAATAATAACAGCATAACATTCCTTGCTGAGTGAGAAGCATCCTCCCCAACCCCATCCCACTTAATTAAGCTCTTCGGAAAATGACTTCTTGCCTATTACTGCAAAACAAAATACCATATGAACTTTTGACTACTTTCTCAACCAAAAATGTTTTTACATTGCTTTGGATGATTCGAATTCCAAGTCGTTGGTATTTGCTATTTTACCAGAAAGTATAAAAGGTTGATGGGAGCAACCAGTAGACCCACAAGACGTTGTGAATGGATGGATAGGAGGCGAGAAACGCATCGGAAGGATCAGTCAGAAGACAGAGATCAGAAGACAGCCACATCTGGACGTAAGGGCAAATCTTTTTTTTTTTTTCCTATGTTTTTATGTCTGTAAAGCAGGGATTTGTGTACCATGAAGCAGAAGGTATGCGCAATCCCAAATGCACATGTATTTGTCCAGACCAAAGGGCGTTGGATGATTACACAGACCAAGTCCTCCGTCCTTGGAAAAATCCCATTTCCGACTAACTCTGGTTCTTTTACTATGTACAGAACTAACTAACCTCAGGGCTGTAACAACATCTGGATGTTTTCACTCTTACATATTTAGTTGTGTATGCAGTTCCTCTTCCCCGCCAAATGGGGTCGTTCCTTTTTAGATTACAGCTGACTCTCAGTTGAATCGTCATGTGTTGGTAGTTGTTCGCCACGAAGCGCCCATCCCTGCCAGATACCGCATGCACCGGAGTTAGTTGGACCTCTGACATGAATCGATTGTAGAGAAGTAGGGGATTACAAATTGTACCGGTCAGGCGGTTTGGGGTTGGTTTTGGCTGGTCCCAGCAGCATGCTTCAGCTTCGCCATTTTCTTTCCTCCGCGACAACGTGCATTAGACAATTCGGGTTTGTTCCTGACAACCCTCTTTGTGAGTTTCAGGTCATCACGCCCGATCGAGTAGATATTACCTTCCTCGGGCACGCTGAATTCGGCGGGGTTCCGGTTCACCGTGCAGATGGCAGCCTCGGAATTGTTTCTTGGGGGCAGAATAGCAGTACGGATTTCACTCGGAGCCTCAATTGTCTGTCTTTCTGACATTTGTTGGGAGATAACTCTTGCCCCTAAAGAGTTAGGGGAGTTTCTTTCCATGTTGTGGTACGGCTTAAAGCCGTAACTCGTCCCCAAGCCAACATTTCCAGCAAGAGATGGGGCAACTCCAGAGCTCCCTGCCTCGAAACACTTCCCCTTTCCTTTTTCATTCACATCAAGAGGAACACGAGGTTTACCAACACTTCCTGACGAAAAGACATTTGCAGGTCCACTCAAGGACGCAGATAGACTGAAACCGGGAGCAGCCGAAAGCTCCTGATATTTTCCTGGAAGGACCTTTGCTTGATGATCATAATCAAAAGATTGGCGTCTTAGGGGGATGCACGTCTTGCAGAGTCCCAAATTCAAACCGCAGACCTCCTTTGCATGATACCGACAAGGTGATGAAGGTTGTTTAGAGAGTCTAGCATTCTCATCCAATCCAATTTTCTTACCAGAAGGCATTCCTGCATCCATCAGGCTGAGTAAATGCATTGCCGGGATGGTTTCGTTAGAAGAGATATCTAAGGATGCAATCCTCTGCTCCTCGTGCTCCATCCTTTTAAGTCTCGAAATCGGGGGATCCTTCATGTTGGCTCCTTGACGTGCTTCAAAGTTCAAGTCCTTTTCAGGCTTCTGGAGGCCACTGGCGCTTGAGAAGAAAAGTCTAGGATCCCGAGAACAATTCATTTCCACTTTCGGTGGCGTTCTTGTGCAAACAGGTTGAAAATTTATACTGTTGGGGTGAAGGCCACAACTTTGCGGCAATATACCATACACAAAGGGTATGGAATCTGGCCTCATTGATGAATGACGTGGAGGTAACTCTTCACTCTGTTTGGGAGGATACCAAGGGCCTGATACCCCGAGACTCAGAAAATTACCATCCAAGCCCTTGTTTCTGGAGCAATCCTCATTCCTAACATTACTTGGAATGTTCCTGATATTACTGGGAACCCGGTTAGACGGAAAGTTACGGGGTGGCATTCCCTGATCATTGAAAAAAGTATGAGGCACTGGAGGCATATAATATCTCTCCACCCGGTTCCCCTTGTAACTGCTTGAGCTCGCATTAGAAGATATATTAAATGATTTCTGAGAAGATGATCCAAAGTCCTTTGACGCCATCACAGAATGTCCATTTTGAGGATGGAACTCTCGTTTCTCAGAGCTATCACTGATCCACAAATTCTGCTTCTTCCTGCTATCTTCTTTGGCAATCTTAGTGATTTCTGAATCCCAAACCTTTTTAGCTCTTGAAACATGGATTTGCTCCATTTCAGCATCTTGTAGGCACCTTTCATATTGATGCTTTGCCATGAGTTCCACGATTTCCATGGGAATGTCATCAGGATTTCCTGGATCAACCAATTTATCATGACATTGTTGCGCTACCGCCATGTGTTCTCGATGCTTATTGGCCTTTTTCTTCCTGCTTGCTCCCAAAATCCCCTGATCAACAACAATGCCAGTAAATGCTCGATCTTACGAGTAACACACATGATTGATGGATACAACAATAGAAGAAGCCATTCTTAGAGGTCAGAGAAAATAGTAACTAATCATTGACGGGGACATATGATTAGCTTGAGGCACACCTTCCAGAGTAGAAGAAGAACAACTGATTGGGGGAAAAGCCACCAATCGATAAAGTATAGCAATTTATGAGACAATATATTTCAAAAAAAGAAAAGAAAACCGCCACCGAAATAGCAAGTTTTCAGAAGTTACCGATGTCAAAACACAATCAGGATCCTCCTCTAATATGGATAAAAAAGGAACAAAACAGTGATGGCAAAGAACAAATAATGACACTGGCACTCACCAAATTTTGAGTCCAAAAATAACTCTGATCCACCATATTGGGGGCACATCTTTGCCTTTCACTGAGAAACGGGATTCTGTAGTCGTTACCATCATCAATTATCCAATTAACTCCATATGGTCGAAAAGCATTTGATACACGTCGTGCAGGACAACTTGGATCCACATGCATAAAAGTGGATTCAGTATTGTCCTTCATGGTGTCACCTTCCCTGAAAACGTCCTCCATCCCATGGAAGGAAGGGCCTCGTGTCATTTCAGAGATGAAGAATTTATCAGATCCAGGGGAGACATTTGAGCCTGTTTTTGAAGCGAGATGTATCCCATTCACAGCAGAAGAAGGTTTTGCTGACCAATATTGAACAGAGCCTGGAAGATGTTCCCCCACATTTTTATCCGTCGTTGCAAATGGACGACCTGAACAAATGGAAGTATCCTGAGAAAGTGCATGAACTTGGACTGGTTGCATGGGAGACAAGTTGTTCTTCTCCTTGAAGAAACAGATATTCTTACTTGTCCCTGGTGAAGGAGAAAGTGTCGCACCCAATGCACCATTGGCAATCTCATCACCGTCGGAAGAAATGGAGGCATGTTTTATGTCAGAATTTATTGCCTTCTTTTCTGATGAATGCCCAATCACTTGGTTCTTCTTTTTCTTCTCGTTCATAGCTTCTTCAACATGTTCCGGCAGATGACTCTTAGCAGAAGTCTGGGAAAACATTCTGGTGAGTTCATTGTCGTCACTTCTAGAATCAAGGTCGGCATCAGCATTCTTTGCAGTCCCTGTAAAGATTGTTGGGCTGTCTTTTCCATGATTCTTACGAGCATGCTTTGAGGACTTCATGGAATCCTCTGAAGTCAACTTTCTTTTCTTTTTCAAGAAAACCTTTGCATTTCTGCATTCAGCCATCTCTCCTTCTGCGACAGCCTGCTTTCTCAACTCTCGAGATGCATCGCACATGGCAAGTAAAGGGGCATTTTCTTTCCTGATGTGATTGCTACTGGTGTCTTCAATGGCTGACAACAAGTCTGTAAGCAGACGCACCTTCCGAGATTTTCTTCTGTGCAAACTGCCGCTCTTGTGTGGACCAACTTCAGTGCTATCAGAAGATGGAGACTCAGGTTGATCCAGGTCAGCGGGAGCAGGTTCGTTTCCATGGTCAACAAAACTATTGAGAAATTCAACTTTATTATTCTCACAATCCCTGGTCACCTTTCTGTCAATTTCCTGTTTATCCGCTGTAGTTTCTGAAGCATTATGATCATTCTCAGCGGCAAGACTTCCATTTTCATCATAGCATAAGGCAGGAGAATGCATAGATTTTAAGCCTTGAGTTTCTGTTTAATATAACAAACATATGACAATTATGCAAAGACCAAGCACATTCAACTGAGGATGGTTTTCGCAAATTACAGCTTGAAATACAGAGTAACGATTTACGAGATTTACCATCTGTTTCCACCTGGATATTGTTTCCATCGACCTCTGCAAAATAGAAACAAAAATAATAGTCAAGGAAAGCACCTTGCGTGAACAATCATCATTACTTCTGCCGCATTTTTGCTGAATGTCATTTAAAATTTAGTTGATATGCAAAATATACCTTCAATAACTTTAGAGCAGTTCTGAACGGCGATGTCTCTCCTATCAGCAACACTTAATACTGATGCATTGTACCTAATAGGACTGATTTCAGCTGAGATTTTAAGATTAGACTTCTCCGAAACTGCCATATCTAGATTAAGCGTTAGCTGACAATCAGAAGTGAGCGTTGCAGTTTCACCAAGGATCGCTGAATTAGCAAAGGTACCCCCTAACTTGTATTTTCCGCAGGAGGCATCCTTGACAGCACCACTTTCTGCTTCCGCTCTGACCCAAAACTCAGGAAGACAATAACGACACTTCCACCATCTGAATTCCGGAACATCTAGTGAAGGAAGAACGTCGTTGGGCACTTCAGAAGGGATATAGTCCAATTTAAATGGCCAGCCTTTGCTGGCATCCCTTTGCCGCATCTCGGAGACATATTTACTGTCCGCAGAATACAGCTTATGTCAGCATTCTAAGAACAAAAAACCACCTACATTAGAATAAAAGTCAACTACTTAAAGCAGTGCATTTAGCATCACGGACACTAGTTTATACATTTTGGGGAAAAGAAATCCCAACTCTCCACGTGTATTGAGACTCGGTACCTTCATAAATGACCTTTGACAAATATACTACCCAAGTTGAGCAGGAAGCATAGATTTGTTTCGCCAGATCTCTCGAAGTTTGACAGTTTGATTCCAGGATGGTTTGCAGAAGACAGAAAGTTTCAAGAGAAGTAACGCCATTCATTTTCAGCAGAATTATTAGTAGCAACTTAATTCGGGGAAGGTACGATTTGCACATTGTTCAATACATTTTCAGATCTTTGAAGGTTTGGGAAAACACAGATGCCCATGCATACACAGACACTGTCATGAACGGTGTAGGTGTATCAAGGTTAACATGTGGGCAACCTGAAGCAGCGAGAAGCTTCAGAAAAGAAGAAAACTCTCTCGAGAAGGTGAAGGAGGTACATTCATAACTTACCGCATAGAGAAATGCTTGCATTTTTCCATGCCGTTCTCCTTAGAAGCATCATCTACAGCTGCTGGAACCGGGATAACTTCAGCAAATTGATCCATAAACTAAGCCAATAAAGGAGCTGCAGCTACAGATGAAGGGAACCGTTATTGGAGTGAAAAGAATTTTGTAGCATTTAATAAACAAACTGTTACGTCGCCCAACTTAAGAAGCGTAGACCAAATCCACAGATACGTGGGGCTTTAGCCGTTGGCTCTTAAAAGGGATTGGATTTGTACGACGTGGGTCAAATCCATGAGATCAACGACACACAAGTTATATCTCCAAAGTCAACTATAAACCCTAGACATTTTCCTCATCCGATCAAACAAGGTGTGATTTGGATTCATCTACTCATACTAAGAGGAATAATCACTTAACTGCGACTCCAACAAAGGCATGAATCCTGGGAATACAACATGAAATAACAGCCACTTGTACCCTGGGAAAGTAGTATTAGGGTTTTAGGCACTCATACAAGACGCCACCGATCGTCCCCACCCGAAAAACAGAAGTAGTTACAATAAAATCAAAACGAACAATAATAATAAGAAACCCAGAAAACATCAACCAAGACAACAAGAAATCATCAGAGAGCAACAATCAATCCCTCCGCGTTCCGAAAAATTGAATTTTGAATTAGGGTTTGATTACTCATCCCCAGGAATTCCGAATCAAACCCCAGAGCAAAACAACAACGAAGATGGGGGTTGAATTGCCCAGTCCACACGCAACGCCAGAAAGGTCGACGCTTCGGAGTAAAATCGATCCGGGCGAGCACCTCCCTCAGCTGGGCACGTAACCAGCTGACATGAAAAGTTACTACACGGTGAAAGTAAAACCAATACCCCTCCCATCAGCGACGTCCCCACGAAAAACAGCTCAATCCCAGTTCCACATCAGCAGAGAAAAAAAACCCGAGCTTTAGAAAACAGAAGCCAAACAGCGAACCCGATCGAGACCCAATAGCGAGAAGACAAAATCCGAGCTGGAAACGGACCTAAAACGATCAGTCTGAAACCCCGGCAGGTACCGCCGATCGAGGAGCGGATCCTCCACGGCTACCCGTGAAAGTGGCAGCTACGGATAGAGCTCGGCGAGACGAGGACGAAGGGGAGGGTCTTAGGGGGAGAAAGGGAGGGAGGGGAGAGCGATTTGGTGTCGCATGATTGGGGAAAACCCTAAGTTAAAAAAGCTTTTGGGGGTGGTGGGTGTCATTTTATTGTTTTTCGAAAAAACAAATCTTTCGGGTCTGTGTTTGTGAGAGAGAGAGAGGGAGGGAGGGATAGAGAGAGAAAAATGGGGAGTTTTGTAATAATAAGTGACAAGTGACTGAGACTGTCTTTTCTTTCTCCTTTTCTATTTTTTAATTTTTTTTTAAATAGAGATTTTTAAATGTATTTTCATAAAAGACTTGGAGAAAAGGAAAGTTTGACCCCACAATTTTTTGTTTTTCTTTTTCACCGAGCAAATAAATTAACGAGCAGTAATTAATTTATTAGAAATTACTTATTAATGTGCCCCACTTGCCTCGGTCCTTTTCTAAATTTTTTTTTTCATTGCTTAAGAGGGATCAACTTTTGTAGTAACCGGTAGTGGTAGAAGAAATGGAACTCCATTTTTTTTTAATAAAAATCTATGGATTTGGGTAATGGGGTTGGGACTTGTGAGCTTTCATCATCCCATCGTGTGTGTCTGGTTGTGGTATTAAAAAGGGGGAATCGGGTGCGGATCTAGAGAAAAAATGGAGGCTCCACAAGAAAAATATTGGAAAGTGGGATGGTGTTTTCGCCTAATGAATGATTTCCCAACATTATGAATACAGACAGATCAAAACAGATGGACCTTTTCATGCAGAAGGCATGGAGGTGTTAGAACATGGGAAACCCATAATTATTCGGACAAACATGGGTTGTGGGTTGTTTTTAACTTGCCAATTGAGCTCGCTTGTGTAGTTCCAAAGTAACTATCTCTCTACCAAACAATTGGGTCTGCTTAAAAAGGTAGCAATATCCTTTCCTTGATGCTAGGACAAAAAGACACGACTATGTTTTGAAAGAGAAGCAAACCTAAAAATCAATTTTGTTGTTAGGGAAGGAAAAATAATAAAAGCGAACATACCTACCCAAACTGTGTTAAGTGTTTAACCCTTTTATTAGTTTAAAAATAAAATGAAATCAGCAGGAATAATTGTTCATCTGATAAATTTTTGTTTCCTATCTCATGTAAAGATTCACAAGGCAGTCAATTGCCCCCGAGGGTATCTAGAAAATAAAGACTCGGCAGATGGAGAGAGAGGAGTGAGTCGAGGAAGTTGGGCAACTCGATGCGTATGATCCAATGGCAAAGCAACACGTGGCTGGGTTGTGTAGGGATACCTTATCGCTTTCCTATTCAACCTGCCCACCTCTTTGTTTTCATCAACAGTTTGCCTCCTGAGAAAAAAAAAAAGACATGAAACCCTAGAATGAATCCAACACTGGTAGAATTCCGGTGGGAGAGGGGACACGCACGGACGAGCGAGCAACGGCCTCGGACGATGGACGAAAACCTAATCGATCTTTTGATCCTTTATCTTGTGATAAAATCATCGGCGTGTACACCTGTGGAGTTTAAACCACGATGGTAGGGGAAGGGGTTTTGACAGGAGGACTGAGGCGAATGAATCTCCAATAATAGTCCATATCCTTTCAACCCTTTTAACATTTGGATGTTATTGTCAAAGATTGGGAAGCCATGGATATATTCATTAAGGAAATTATTTTTCTTGTTTTGTTTCCTTCCCCACACAATGGTTCTTATGATCACCATGAAGTGGATGATGATATTCCATCATAGACTCGGGAGGGGCATGACAAATACAGGTTAATTTTTAACGTTTAAGGATTAGATAAGCGAACTAAAATCTATCGAGGGTCACTGAAAAAAAAGGGTAAAAAGAGAAGGGTGGGAAGTAGTAGTTGTCAGTGAGTGGGGTCCTGTCCTGGAAATGGGGTCCAAAAAGGTGATGATGCCATGCACTCTTCCCCACCCATCTTTCCCTTTCTTTTTCATTTGCCACATATGTTGTCCGCCATTGGAGCACGTGACTCTCACTAATGGAATTCTAGGGGGGGGGGGTGGGGAGGAGTTTTAAATAAAAAGGCAGTCTATTAACTTGAATGCCCTAGCATCTGCCCTTTTTCGTTTGTAATGTTATGTGTTGTGGGATGGAGAAAGTGGTTGATGGATGAGAAACCCTAGCTAGTTTAATTGCCAGGGACATTAATGGCATGCCTGAATTGGACCCAATGGGGGGAGGCCTTGGTTGGTATATGGACACATCGTTGTCATCCACGCGTGCACACGCACGCGCTCGTTCTCGTCACGATGTGTTATGCGTCATCGACACACTTATGGCACTAAACTCGAGATATATATGTGTTAGCTTTAGATTATAAAGTTTCATCGTCTAGTTTCTCGCTCCTTTGAGGGAAAATTGGTACTCTGCGTGTTTGAGATAGTTAAGATTTTTGTTGGGTGGCTAAACATGGACAAACAGGAGAAGATTCCCCAAGCGAGATCTATCTTGAAAAAAAGCTACTAGCTCTTTGATGTTTATTCAATAAAGGGGTGCCACCAACACCACTGTCAATAATGATAACAATGTTTTTTTTTTGTTATAATTTCGGGAAGGTTTTGAAAGGTTAAAAAGGAAGTCCCGGTGGGGTGGGGGGGGGGGGGTGAGGGTTTCCTTTTCGATTCGACACGCTTTAGTGTTTCTCAGGTATAAGAGTATCTTTGCATTTAAAAAAGGATTTAAAAAGGGGTAGTACTTCTTCCTTATTTGAAATAAATAAATAAATATAGGCCTTTTGTTTAAGGAAATTTATTCCCGTAACCCCCATATTTGATAGGAATGAGCAATATCAGTACCCGACAGAATTTGATTCCCGAAACCGTAGTTTTGAAGTTTTCTAAAGGCACGACACCGAGAAGCCCATAATAAAACCCGAGACTTGCCTAACGTTATTCACACGTACGATACGAAAAATATATGTCTTTTTTTTTTCTTACATAATAATTGAAGACCCATGTGCAATCAACCACGCTAAACACAGTCGAGTACGATAATGTTCACTAAAAGAAAACTATCGGGATATGGCCAGAGCCTGCGCGTAAGATGACACGAAGAATTAGATAGATTTGAATGGCTGTGGCTGTGGCCTTTTCTCTCTTCCTCCTTTACTCCCCTCCCCTGCATGCTCTTAGCCAAATGGACAAGACAGCCAAGCCAGAGATTTCTTTTTCCTTTTTTTTTTTTAATTTCAGAATCTCCTGACCATTTCTATCATCAATTTTATTCCACTTCAAGGTCCCAATTTCATTATTCACCCCGACCCCGAGATGCCGCTCTAAAGAATATAAATTGCAACACTTCGTTGATGTCGTCGTAACTACCGAAGAGGCTGAGTGTTAGGAAGTGGTCAAAGCTTTTGGTAGATGTTAGGAGATCATAAAGCAGCAGCCTTATGCCATTTTTTCTTCAGAGAAAGAAATAAAAACAGCAATGATTGGCTATTTCTCGTGAGACACCATTATCAATTTTCCTTTCCTTTTATCGCACTGAAAGGAAGCGGGGGAGAGTTGGCCTAATAGTTTTAGGTTTAAAAAAGACGATGATGGCTGCTTTCATCGCCCTGCACCGAAAGAAGAAAAGGGTTGTGTGTGTCGTTTGAGAGAGGGAGGAAGGGCTTTGGATTGGTAAAATGGGATGGACATAATTTGACTAGAGGGAGGACCCCCCCATGTCCTTTTCATGCTCCCTACATTCCCCGTGTGAAATTGCTCAATGGGTATTTTTGGGGTGTTAGTACCAAAACTAACAATGTAAAATGCATTGGTGTTGACGCATACCTGTGCCCCCCCCCCCCCCAAAAAAAAAAAAAAAAAAAGAAGTAACAATCGTCCTTGCATCCATCATCGTCCCTTTGCCCTAAGTTTTTATTGGTCCGGAAAATAAGTTCAAAAAGTTTTTTTGATGCGAGTGTTTCTGAAGCCTGTTTTCTACTGTGATTGATGTATGATTGATGTATGTAGGTCTAGTGATTGCATGTGCGTAATGAAAATATATTATATTATTTGTTTGGATTAGATAATGTAAAGAAAATCTCACAAACGATCCAGGACCCCAGTTCTTTCTAATTAATGATCTCTCTTTGGATTCATTTGGGTTTGGCTATTTTTTTGTGTATATTAACTAGAGCTGTTGAAGAGATTGCCCTTTACTTTTGCTTGTAAATCGTTTTGTCCTCGCTTGTCTTCGTTTATTTTGAAAATTTAATTTAATTTTTCTCGGTCCAAGTCCAATCCACAGCTAGGGAAAGTTAGGAACTGTGTTCCTCACTGTACGGACTGGAGAGAGAGAGAGAGATTAAGCTGTGTACATTACCCAGAGACTCGCAGATTTTTGTCCATCATCCTTAATGCTGGTGATGGCGAACGAGAAAAGGGGAAGTGATTTCGGTCATGATTTTCAAGATCTGTACGATCGGAATTAAACTTTTAAGATTGGTTCAACTTCAATAGGATTAATTTAATGGCTCGAAAGTTTAGATAAATAGGATCGGTAATCTGATTTATTATTATTATTATTGTTATTAATGAAGCCATTAAGGTTAACCAGCAGAATGTTGATAGAAAGCAAGTAATAACTGTTGGACTTTATGGCTTGTGTAAGAAAACTGGCAACTAAAGTTAAATCCCTTCTTACCAAATTTGCCAGATAGGTAAAATAATCAGAATGAAATAAAAATAAATATAAGAAATATATCCCAATTCTCAAAATTTCGTCAATAATACATTGTGAAGGAAGCGCAGGGACCAAACCAATCAAAGTGGATTCTTTTTTTTTTTTGGGTGGAGGGGGGGGGGTGGGAGAGACAATTAATTCATTCGTATTTCATGGGCCCGACACATGGATATTTGCTTTTCTTCGTTGTACGATTATGACAATACTGTTGTCCTGCCTGGACCATATGTTCAAAAATATTTGATATATTTTGTTTTTTTTTTTTTTGGTTCGGATTAGGTTTTCCTCTAACGGTGAAGCAAGCAACCTGCAGCTTGTAAATGGAGCTCACCTCGGTAAAGGCCGGCGTTGACGCGTTTTATTTCCGGCCACGACAACTCCAGCCAATTATTCAAACACCGTGATAGGAGGGCCATGCATTCGTTGCCTCCATGTTGTGGGATTCTTGCTTATTTAACAGCCTGGGGTTAGGGTTATGTTTACCGCTCAAATGTTTCCGGATAGCCTTTGATGTTTACCATGTTACGCTGGATTCAGTGCATGTGGCACGGCCGAATTCGAGGAATGTTTTTATCCAGGACAGGATAGGATATGATCTGCTCAGTTATTTATGTACTGTTCGACAATGATTTTAGCCTCAACTTCGGGACATTTGCCCAGTAACTTCTTATCTCTTTTTCTCCATGGTCGGCATCAGCTTCTGTTGGTGGAGCCAGATTGTCCGAGAAGATGTGGAGGGATGCCATGTCAAGGGATGTAAGAATATGCATGGTCCCAATAATCGAGAGACGCGTTCAGATTACTTATCGAAAAGAAAAGAGACGTGTTACATTGCTCGTGAAGTGGCTTTCTGCAAGGGCGACCAGATTCGAACTGTAAGGTGGGGGGGGGGGGGAGGGGAGAATTTCATGTTCCTCGTAACATCATCATCTACAAGAGCGAGCTCGCCAGGGGATCATAGATCTCAGCTGGTTAATCGGGGATTCAATATGCAGGTATAAAATGTCTATACACAGCCAAGAATCTCGTATCAACGTTTCGACGTCACCATGTTGGAATTTTGGGCTACAATTAATTGTATATTTTTGTATTAATCTTCTTTCTTTACTTCATCAAACTACATTTTATAAAACAAGCTGTAACATAAGGCAGTGCATGAAATCCCACTAAAGTATTGTGATCACTAAAGTTATTGGGATATGCGCATCTCGATTATTTAATGTGGTTTACAGCTGGGTGTAGGCCATTTATAGCCTATGGTCTGTTGATGGATAAGACCGTAGGTTTTATGGATTATGGTAATTTACGGCTAGGTCCATTCCCCTGTCCTTCAGACTTTTATTTAATAAAGGGCAAAACTGACTTTTCACAAAGGAAACCATATATATATATATGGAATTTCTGGAAATCGATTCATAAGGTCTCGATCGTCAGTTTCTTACGCCTCCTCCATCGAGAGCAGTCGTTAGGGAAGGAAAAGGGGAAAAGGATCTACGCTCCTTGAATTCATCTTCTACATCCACAAAATGTCAACTACGGGTACGTTTACTATCCGGTTCTTCCTTTGTGATTGTAAATCCGTGTAAACGATCCTGTTTCCGCTGTTTATTGAGAATTGTGACTTCTCCGAGTATATGAGATAGTCAACACGTGGTATCAGAGCGGATTATACGGATTTACAATTCTGAGGAGAAATTTTGATTATATTTCGTTGTTTTCTCTTTCTGATATCTTCGGTTATCGAGTTTAAATCGACGATAACGACCGTTTAAATTTTGGCAACATCATTAAAGTTTTGAATGATGTTTGTTATTAACGCAATCGGATAAGTATGAATAATCTCGATATGCGTAACGCTATCGGATAAGTATGAATAATCTCGATATGCGTAACGCTATCGGATAACATCGATAAGCGTGACATTTGGATAAGTATGATTTATCTCGATAACCGTGCCATAAAAGGACGGATTATAATGATTGTTATAATAATAATAATATTTTATTATTTATATTATTATTATAATATTATTATATTAATATATTATATTAATTGAAAGCGACGTACGTCGCTTTGATTGTAACGTGCCTTCACGCACGTTGAATTAAAAAAAAAAGGGACAAATGTAATTCAGATTGACAATTGTCAATTGACATTGTCAATCTGTAAGCGAAGAAACTTCAATCTCAGCCTATAAAATGTTGAAATCAATTCAATGATAGATCCGCATTCTATCATTCCATCAATTCGATCAGTTATCCTTCTTCATATTCTGTAAATATACATTAAAACTCTGGCGGGAAGCTCAAGTCAACCATCTTGGAGGCTGGAACGAAATGTATGGGTTGATGGATATCACCTCAAAGGGGTTTTCAATACGGGAGTTTGGCACTCCTTCATCTCCAAAAGGTCAGCAAAAGAAATGGGAATGCCTTGGGATAGAACCCAATATGCATCAATTATCACTTCGTGGAAAGATGTCCCCGTCAAAATGTGGGGGCCATGTCGTGATTGTGAGGTACGTGTTGATTTCCTCATTGTAAAAGTTGACCTCTTTGTCACGGAGATGGATCCGGGCATTGATGTCATGTTTGGTATGCAATGGATGAAAAGAAATGGAGCTACAATTGATTGTCAGTCTGGACAAATACAATTTCAAACAGCTGGAGAAGGAATCAACACTTTCAGAAATCTGGATGTTCAAAGCGTTGTGGAGGGATATGTTCCGAATGTTGGAGAATACAATATTCCGTTGGCAATTTTAGATTGCAATGTGAGGCAAATTCGTGGTAAGATAGTGCCGGTAGTTAAAATAGGTTGGTCTCAGGGTAATGAAACCTGGGAACCAGAAGCTGAGGCCAGGACAAAATATCCTCATCTGTTTGTCTAAGAAACCAATGGGGATATTGTACATATGCTAAAGCCCTTGTAAATAAATAAAACTGGGCAGTGTAAATATTGCGTATTAAGATATAAATGTGTCAATGTATAAAACCTAATCCAAGTGGATTAGGCATTAAATCTATGTGTTTGGGACTATGCTAACCTAAACTATTAAACAATAATTGCGCATATTATAATATTAATTTTACGCAATCTTTTTAAAGTAAGACTCGTGGAAAGGAATAAGTATATACATATATATACACGAGTAAGGTATCACACATAATATCTGATGTGATAAGTGATATGAGCCTAGAAAGGTGTGACCATGTTGTGCCATGAACATTTGGTTGCCAAAGTGACCTGTTTATGGTGACAGTTGGTTCTAATTAATACATGCATTTATTTAATGAAGGAACGTCATAATGTGCTACAAGTGTTTGGCTGCCAAAGTGGCTCACTTGTATGTGACAGGTGGTGGTTTCTTAAAGGTAGCATGTATTAATTCCCACAGTTTATAGCACATTGTGCTGTGTATGATTTCACCAAAGTGGATCATCCATGGTGACACGTGATCGGGTGTGGGATTAGACTATTTGTTTCCCAAAGGGAATAAATTTGTCAAATAATTTTATGATCCTTATGGGAAGATTTCTCTGCCTTATGTTTTCTCTACCCAAAGGGGAGTTGACATTAGGGCATGAGGATTCTTCATTAATTTTGGATCGAATTAATCAATTTTAAATGGCTCATGACACTAAATGATTGCATTACTTTTGTTCTACAGTTTCCTTCAATATGTGCAATAACGCTACCACTATAGAGGTCCTAGGCGGTTCAAATTATAAGAAATGGAAACAAGACCTCGAGTTTGCTATGGGTTGCATCAACCAGGATATGGGTCTTACAGTGGATGAACCTGGGGTGCCTACTGATGCGAGCTCAGTCCAGGAAAAGGAATATTATGAGAAATGGACACATGCCAATAAAATGTGCATGTTGGCCATGAAAAGGTCAATCCCGGATCATCTTCTTAGTGGTTTGCCGGAAACAAATAAAGCAAAGGTTCTTCTTGCTGCCATTGGAGAGCGATATCAGGTGTCTGACAATGCAGAGATCACACACCTGTTAGAGATGATGAATTCTTTGGCTTACAGAGATTTTACCAATGTGAGGGAATATATTATGAAATGGGTGCATGTGCAGTCCAAACTGAGCGCCCACAAAATAGATTTACCAGAGAATTACATAGTTCCTCGGATCCTCAGTTCTCTGCCTCCTGAGTTTGGAATGATTAAGACTGCTTTTAACACTCAAGGAGAGAGTTGGACAGTGAACGAGCTCATTACTCGCTGTGTAGCTGAGGAGGAAAAGATTAAGAAAGACATGAGACCAAGTGCTTTTACAATAACTGATGCAGGTCCAAGTTTTCATAAAAGAAAGGTGTTTAAAAAGGGATTCAAACCAAAGAACAATCAAGCGCCTCAGATTTTTAAGAAACCCAGTGTTGGACAAAGACAGGGCAAAGCGATTCGAAAGTATGCACCTGTAAGTGCCAAAGGTGGTATTAAATGCTTCTTTTGTGGGAAAATGGGGCACTTGAAGAAAGATTGTTATCAATACAAGAATTGGCTTGAAAAGAAAAAGAATAAGAATGTGGGAGGTAAATTATCTGCTTTGGTTTGTTTTGAATCAAACCTTGCCGATGTTTCTCCGAATACTTGGTGGATAGATAGTGGTGCATCTATTCACATTGCTGTGAACATGCAGGGATTCCAGAAGCAAAGGAAGCCAAATGAATGTGAAAGTAAGGTGAAAGTGGGAAACAATTCAGAAGCTGAAGCTGAATTTATTGGAGTTGTTAAACTTCCTTTAGATTCAGGCTTTGAGCTTGTTTTGGAAAACGTTCTGTATATTCCCACTTTTAGGAGAAACTTGATTTCTGTTTCACTGTTGAACAAATTTGGATTTAGCTGTTTATTTCAGAATGGTTCTATGCAGTTGTCACTAAATTCAAAGGTTGTTGGTAGTGGTAAATTGTCTAATGGACTTTATCAATTGGATTTGATACCTTCATATGGTATTGAATCCTTGTATGCTGAATCTTCAGCACCTAAAAGAGTTTTGTCGAAAGAGAAGTCCTCGATATTGTGGCACAAACGTTTAGGCCACATATCTAAAGAGCGAGTGGAACGCCTTGTGAAGGACAATTTGCTCCCTTCACTTGATTTCAGTAATATGGAAACATGTATTGATTGTATTCGAGGGAAGTTGTCAAAAACTCGCAAGAAGGGAGCCACACGTTGCACTAATCTATTGGAGATTGTGCATACAGATATCTGTGGACTCCTTCAAACCACTTTGTGTGGAAATAAATATTTCATCACCTTTATAGACGACCTTTCTCGCTACGGCTATGTATTTCTTATAAAAGAAAAGTCGGAGGCTTTGGAGAAATTCAAGATTTTCAAGTTGGAAGTTGAAAAACAATTGGAGAAAACAATTAAGATTGTGAGATCGGATAGAGGTGGTGAATATTATGGTAGACATACTGATTCCGGACAGCAGATAGGGCCATTTGCTAAGTTTCTGCAAGATTGTGGCATTGTACCACAATATGCTATGCCTTATACTCCTGAGCAGAATGGCGTAGCAGAAAGAAGAAACCGAACTCTGATGGATATGGTAAGGAGCATGATGGATAGAAGCAACTTGCCTAACTATCTGTGGGGAGAAGCACTTAAAACAGCTTCATATATTCTCAACAGAGTTCCCAGTAAATCTATACAAAAGACTCCATTTGAACTATGGACTGGAAGAAAGCCTAGTTTTAATCATTTTCGTGTTTGGGGTTGTCCAGCTGAAGTGAGAGTATTTAATCCAGTTGAGAAAAAGACTGATCCCCGAACAGTTCGTGCTTTCTTCATAGGATATCCGGAAAGATCTAAGGGTTATAGATTCTATTGTCCCTCAAGAGGAAATAAAGTAATAGAATCTCTTAATGCGAAATTTCTAGAAAATGATATAGCAGAAGTTCAAGACTTTCCTGCTACATCCTCAAATGATCGAAACTTCGTCCTTATTCCCATACCAGCGTCTACGGGAACAACAGTTGTGACGCCTCCTGTTGAAAACATTGATTCATCGGATGGTACGCATGAAGAGGAACGAAACGCAATTGTTGAAAATCCTCCAATTGTTACAGAAATTGTTCCCGTGAGGAGATCAACTAGGGTAAGGAAACCGGCCTTATCTAATGATTACATTGTCTTTCTTAATGAAGATTACGGTGGATTAGTGAGTGATCCCACAAACTTTGAGGAAGCGGTCAATGGATCACAAAGTAATGAATGGCTGAGTGCAATGAAAGATGAGTTACAGTCTATGACGGCTAATGATGTGTGGGAACTCACAGAACCACCGGATGGACAAAAGACAATTGGTTGTAAATGGGTCTTCAAAACTAAGAAAGACGCTAAAGGAAATATTGAACGTTATAAGGCAAGACTGGTTGCTAAAGGATTCACTCAACGAGCTGGTGTTGATTATACTGAGACTTATTCTCCAGTTTCCTCTAAAGATGCATTCAGAATTTTGATGGCGCTTGTTGCACACTTCAATCTTGAGTTACACCAGATGGATGTGAAAACAGCCTTTCTAAATGGAAACCTCTTAGAGAATGTTTATATGGAACAACCAGAGGGTTTCAAGGTAGAAGGATCTGAGCACATGGTTTGTAAATTAAAGAAATCCATTTATGGATTAAAGCAGGCTTCACGACAATGGTATTTGAAATTTGATGAGGTAATATCATCCTTTGGATTTGTTGAAAATCCGTTTGATCAGTGCGTTTATATGAGGACTAGTGGAAGTAGTTTCATCTTTCTTGTTCTCTATGTGGATGATATCCTTCTCGCAAGTAATGATCTGACAATGCTACACGAGACCAAAAGCATATTGTCTAGATCTTTTGATATGAAGGACTTGGGTGAGGCTGCTTATGTGCTTGGAATTGAAATTTGTCGAGACAGATCTCGAAATGTGTTGGGACTGAGTCAAAGAGGTTACATTGAAAAGGTACTTGAGCGATTTGCTATGCAATCTTGCAAGCCAGGAGAAGTACCAATAGTAAAAGGAGATAAGTTTAATAAAGATCATTGTCCCAAGAATGATATTGAGAAGGAATCGATGAAAGGTATACCTTATAGCAGTGCAGTTGGTAGCTTAATGTATGCTCAAGTCTGTACTAGACCAGATCTTGCCTTTCCGGTTAGTGTTCTTGGTAGATATTTGTCTAACCCGGGAAGGGAACATTGGACTGCTGCTAAAAAGGTAATGAGATATTTGCAGCGAACTAAAGCTAACATGTTGATCTACAAAAGAGTAGATAACCTTGAGGTAATCGGGTATACTGATTCTGACTTTGCTGGTTGCTCCGATGATATGAAGTCTACCTCAGGTTATATATTCATGTTGGCTGGAGGAGCTATTTCCTGGAAAAGTGTTAAACAAACACTTATAGCTTCCTCGACTATGCAAGCAGAGTTTGTTGCATGCTATGGGGCATCATCTCACGCTGTTTGGCTCAGAAATTTTATTTCGGGTCTTAAAGTTATTGACTCCATTGCTAGACCATTAGTAATCTATTGTGACAACAGTGCTGCGGTTTTCTATTCCAAGAATAACCGAACTACGGGTGGTTCTAAGCACATGGAAATTAAATATCTTAAAGTTCGCGAGCTGGTAAAGCATGGGGACATTGTCATTGAACACATTGATACATAATCAATGTTGGCAGATCCACTAACTAAAGGACTTAGTGCTATGGTCGTGAGCAGAGGAAGTGAGCACGCGTGCAGAAACCTTCTGGAGGGAGAAGCTGAATGGTGTGAAGTGCAGAAGTAACAGATGAGGAACCATATTGTCACATTGTATTGTAAATAATAGTAGTTACAAACAGTTACAAGGGGAAGTGTAGATATTAAAGGTAGTCTGTTAGTGGTAGGGGGTTGTTGTTGTTCTGTTAGATTGTCTCCTTCCTTTGTACTCTGAACTTGCCATTGAATGAAGAGATTCGACTGACGTTCTCCTCCGGTCAGTCCTTCCTCCATTCCTTGTCTTCTCCGGTTGTTCGCAATCCCAGAAGATCCATAGCAATTGGTATCAGTTGTCCGATCCTGGCCATACCGTCCATGGTTGCTACAAAGACACAGTCAGCAATGGACGAATTCCAGCGAACGATGAAAGACTCCTGGACCGAATTTCTTACGCAACAACAGCAGCAGCAAACGGAATTCCGCGAGGAAATGCGAGCGCAACGTGAAACCATGCTGTGGGTTACAACACAACTTCAGGAGATGAACACGAGGCTGCATGATTTGGAGGAGTGCCCTGTCAGAGAACAGAGGAGCGTTCATAACAACACTTCACAGCAACAGGGAGGGTTTCAATCCAATTTTTCGCGCTTTTCAAAGATTGATTTCCCTAGATTTCGGGGCGACGAAGTACAAGGGTGGATTTATAAGTGTGAGCAATTTTTTGATGTGGATGCCACACCGGCCGATTTGAAGATGAAAATAGTGTCTGTGCATTTGGAAGGTAAAGCTCTCGTTTGGCATCAGTCAATGATGAAATCTCGTCTGCAGGGTAACTGGCCGAGTTGGGAGGAATATAAGTCTGTCATTACGGCTCGTTTTGGTGGCCACCCTTACGATGATCCGATGGCCGAATTGATGAGTTTGAGGCAAGAAGACGCTGGAGGGGTGGATGCTTATCAAGAAAAGTTTGATGCTTTACTAGTTAGAACGGACTTATCTGAGAATCAAGCTTTGAGTTGTTTTTTAAGTGGCTTGAAGAGCGAAGTACAAACGGCGGTACGCATGTTTCGACCACGTACTCTGATGGATGCTTATACTCTGGCTCGTTTACAGGAGAACCTATTATCTTCCATATATAAGAAGCACAGACCACCTTTCGACAAGTCTTCGCTGAAATCTTACAGTCAGCCTTCACAAGCTATTTTGCCTAAACCATCGGTGGAGACTTCAAAGTTGACTCGAAGGCAATTAACCCCTGAGTTTATTGCAGATCGGCGTGCCAAGAACCTCTGTTTCTTCTGCCCAGAGAAATTTGCTCCGGGTCATAAGTGCAAAGCACAGTTACATTGTGTCGAAGTTCTTACAGAGGAGAATGAGGATGAGATAGACTCGGCTGCAGATATGGTTCACCCGTCAGAGGATTTATTACCACCTTTGATATCCTTGAATGCTATTACCGGGAATACGACATATCAAACCATGAAGGTGACAGGTAAAGCTAAGGGTAGTAAGGTTAATATCCTCATAGATTCAGGTAGTACGCATAATTTTTTGGATAAAAATGCTGCTAAACGGTTGGGTTGTGTGATCACACCGAGCTATCCAGTGGCCGTTTCTGTCGCTAATGGGGAAACAATCTATTGTCGGTCTATGTGTAAAGAGTTTTCTTGGGAGTTACAAGGTGAGACATTCCGTACCGATATTATGCTGGTGTCGCTGGGAACCTGTGACATGATATTAGGAGTACAATGGTTATCTTCACTAGGGCCTGTTTTGTGGGATTTTACGCAGTTACGGATGGAGTTCCAATATAATGGTCGCAAGCATGTTTTGAGGGGAGGAAAGACAGGGTCCCTGAATTGGATGACGGGAAAAGAACTGAAGAGTCTTGTTTCTAAGGGGCCACAATCGGTGCAAATGTTTGCTGTGTCGGTCAAACCTATTCCAGAAATCTGTTCTGCGGCCGCAGTTCCTCGGTGCCCAAAATTGCAGAGTCTTTTGGATGAATTTGCAGATGTCTTTGAGGAACCGACTACTTTGCCACCGCATCGGGAGCATGATCACCCAATTCATTTAAAGGAGGGGACTTCACCTATCAATGTTCGGCCATATCGCTATCCAGTAGTGCAGAAGGATGCGATTGAAGGTATGGTGAAGGAAATGCTTGCGGCAGGTGTTATTCGGCCAAGTCAGAGCGCATTTTCTTCACCAATAGTGATGGTCAAGAAGAAAGATGGCTCTTGGCGACTCTGCATTGACTATAGAGAGCTGAACAAAGCCACGGTGAAAGATAAGTTTCCTATGCCGATTATTGAAGAATTGCTTGATGAACTTCATGGTGCAACTCTATTCTCGAAGATTGATTTACGATCTGGCTATTGGCAGATCCGAATGGCACCAAATGACATTCCAAAGACTGCTTTTCGTACTCATGAAGGTCATTACGAATTTTTAGTAATGCCTTTTGGATTGACCAATGCGCCTTCTACATTCCAACACTTAATGAATTCTATATTCCGACCGCATCTCAGGAGGTTTGTGCTGGTCTTTTTCGATGACATACTTATTTACAGCAAAACTTTGAGTGCGCATTTAGATCATGTTAGAGTTGTCTTGGGTATATTGAGACAACACACTTTATATGCCAAGTTAACGAAGTGTGTCTTTGGAGCTCAAGAAGTTGAATATTTGGGCCATGTTATATCGGAGAGAGGTGTACAGACCGATCCCAACAAGATCAAAGCGATGTCCGTTTGGCCAGAACCGAAGAATGTGAAAGAATTGCGGGGTTTCTTGGGTTTGACAGGTTATTACAGGAAGTTCATCAAGAATTATGGTCTTCTCAGTAAGCCTCTCACGAATTTGCTCAAGAAAAATGGATTTCGATGGGATTCGGCAGCTGCGGCAGCCTTTCAACAGCTTAAGCAGGTAATGAGTACAGCTCCAGTACTGGCTTTACCAAACTTTGAAGAAGAATTTGTTATAGAGACGGATGCGTCGGGTACGGGTATGGGCGCCGTTTTAACTCAGCGAGGCCATCCTATTGCGTATATCAGTAAAGCATTTTCCCAGAAAATGCAGAGTAGTTCTACGTACGAGAAAGAATTGATGGCGGTGGTGTTTGCTATTGACAAATGGAGACCATACCTTGTCGGGAGGCATTTTGTGATTAAGACGGACCATTTTAGCTTGAAGTATTTGTTGGAGCAAAAGATTACTACTGTTTTTCAGAGTAAATGTTTACCTAAGCTTCTTGGTCTCGACTATGAAGTGCTTTACAAGAACGGGAAGGAAAACGCTGCGGCTGATGCATTATCGAGGATGCAGGGTTCGGAACTAATGTCATTGATTTTATCACAGGTCAACACAGACTTGATATTGCAGATACAGGAGAGTTGGCAAGGTGATACTCAGCTGCAATCCATAATTCAACAGTTGCAGGCTGGTGTTTTTCGAAAACATTATTCTTGGAGCCAAGGTGAATTGCGAAGGAAAGGGAAATTGGTTGTGGGGGATAATGATGTCTTACGCCAGAAAATTATCTGTCTTTTACATGATACTCCTACAGGAGGCCACTCGGGTATGCAGGCCACAGTTAAACGTTTAATGGCTTTGTTCTATTGGAAGAAGCTCAAGCGGGATGTTCGGAACTATATTAGGAACTGTGCTGTCTGCCAACAGTGTAAGCCGTTGCTGCAAAAACCAGCAGGTCTCTTGCAGCCATTACCGATTCCGAACACCATTTGGACTGATATATCAATGGACTTTATTGAGGGTCTTCCTAAGTCTCGTGGGAAGGATACAATTTTGGTAATTGTGGACAGATTGAGCAAATATGCTCATTTTCTTTTGCTGAGTCATCCTTTCACAGCGGTCTCGGTGGCACAGGTGTTTTTGGATCAAATTTTTCGTTTACATGGCATGCCACGGACGATCGTTTCAGATCGAGATCGTGTCTTCGTTAGTACTTTTTGGAAGGAGCTCTTTCGTTTACAACAAGTGGATCTTCTGCTGTCTTCTAGCTACCATCCGCAAACAGATGGTCAGTCGGAGGTAGTGAATAAGTGCTTGGAGACGTACTTGCGTTGCATGACGGGAGAACGGCCGAAAGAGTGGGTGAGTTGGATTCCTTTGGCGGAGTGGTGGTATAACACCACCTTTCACACGGCTATTCAGAAGACTCCATATGAAGTTGTTTACGGACAGCCTCCCTCGGTTCATTTGCCATATGTCATTGGTGATAGTAAAGTAGATACCGTCGACCGCACACTGCGTGCTCGAGAAGAGTGCTTACAGATGCTCCGTTTTCACTTACAGAGAGCACAGGCTCGGATGAAGAGTCAAGAGGACAAACATAGAACCGATAAGGAGTTTGCGGTGGGGGATTTTGTATATGTGAAACTGCAGCCTTACCGACAAAAGACAATGGCTTACCGTTCTTCGGCAAAATTGGCTCCCAGATTTTTTGGCCCGTTTCAGGTGGCTGCTAAAATAGGCCAGGTTGCATATCGATTGAATTTACCTATGGACGTGAAGGTACACCCTGTATTCCATGTATCTTTGCTTCGGAAGCATGAAGGACCACCGCCTCTTGTCTGTTCTGTTCCCGTGGTTGATGGTCAGCTGATTTTGACAGCTGAGCCACTGAAAATTTTGGACAGAAAATTGGTTCAGGAAGGTGATGTAGGTGTGGTATATCTCTTGGTGCAATGGACCAATGGTGACCCACAGGATGCTACTTGGGAGTCGTATGTTGATCTGGTTAAACGATTTCCTCATTTTGAATTTTAGCCCAACTTGGGGGCAAGTTGTTGAAGGGGAGACGATTGCGGAGTAATGGGTTGTGGGAATTACAGAGTAGTGGGAATGGGTTGTGAGAAAAGTGCAGGATGGGATGAGCAGAAAATGCAGAAAAAAAAATGGGAATTTGGAGCTGTAGCGTGGGAAGAGGTAGCAGCAGTTGATAAGCTTGGGGGACAAGCTGAGCTGTAGTGTGGGAAGAGGTAGCGGCAGCTGATAAGCTTGGGGACAAGCTTCATTTTAAGGGGGTTGGATTGCTATGGTCGTGAGCAGAGGAAGTGAGCACGCGTGCAGAAACCTTCTGGAGGGAGAAGCTGAATGGTGTGAAGTGCAGAAGTAACAGATGAGGAACCATATTGTCACATTGTATTGTAAATAATAGTAGTTACAAACAGTTACAAGGGGAAGTGTAGATATTAAAGGTAGTCTGTTAGTGGTAGGGGGTTGTTGTTGTTCTGTTAGATTGTCTCCTTCCTTTGTACTCTGAACTTGCCATTGAATGAAGAGATTCGACTGACGTTCTCCTCCGGTCAGTCCTTCCTCCATTTCTTGTCTTCTCCGGTTGTTCGCAATCCCAGAAGATCCATAGCACTTAGACCCATAACTTTTAAGAAACATGTTATAGACATGGGTATCTTAGAGTCCTTTGATCCTTTTGGTTAGTGGGAGTTTGTGATACTCTCTTATTGTATCTTGTCGTCGACAATATATATGTGTATATATTGACATGCATGCAGTTATTTTATATCATGTGCACATGACAGTTGTTTAAAGAAAATCTTGAGACTTGGTGCTTAGTCTCAAGTAGGACGGTATTGTCACTAAAGTTTGTCTCTGATAAAGCACCGTAAAGTTTGCGCGCATTCAGGTTTGTGAGACAAATAAGGGAGCATCATTTGCTCAAAAGTCTTTCTGGCCCGTTATGGGTGTAAAGTTACAGAAAGATTAGGACCGACTGAAGTAGCATCAAATTTGATCACATAAGGGATGCTATTTCGGCTACACCACCACATTGACCCATGACGGCTTGATTGCTTAATGTTGTGATTATGGTTATCTTGTATCATTGAGTGATACTCTAACGGTCATAGTTCGACGCTCGGTAATTTAGTTGGTCGGGGTTGTTCGAGATGTTGTCTTTATATGGCCATACAGATGTTACAGCCTGAGAGTCATTTACTAAACCTTTTTTTTTTATACAATTAATGTTGCCCAAGTGGGAGAATGTTGGAATTTTGGGCTACAATTAATTGTATATTTTTGTATTAATCTTCTTTCTTTACTTCATCAAACTACATTTTATAAAACAGGCTGTAACATAAGATAGTGCATGAAATCCCACTAAAGTATTGTGATCACTAAAGTTATTGGGATATGCGCATCTCGATTATTTAATGTGGTTTACGGCTGGGTGTAGGCCATTTATAGCCTATGGTCTGTTGATGGATAAGACCGTAGGTTTTATGGATTATGGTAATTTACGGCTAGGTCCCTTCCCCTGTCCTTCAGACTTTTATTTAATAAAGGGCAAAACTGACTTTTCACAAAAGAAACCATATATATATATATGGAATTTCTGGAAATCGATTCATAAGGTCTCGATCGTCAGTTTCTTACGCCTCCTCCATCGAGAGCAGCCGTTAGGGAAGGAAAAGGGGAAAAGGATCTACGCTCCTTGAATTCATCTTCTACATCCATAAAATGTCAACTACGGGTACGTTTACTATCCGGTTCTTCCTTTGTGATTGTAAATCAGTGTAAACGATCATGTTTCCGCTGTTTATTGAGAATTGTGACTTCTCCGAGTATATGAGATAGTCAACACACCACACCATAACACTAAGAGAACTCCGCTGCCTCCAGACAATCCTTTTTCTGATTGACCCAAAGGAACTGTCGCATTTCCTCAAAGTTGAGAGAATCATCAGCTCATTCTCCTCGGTAGCAAATGCCATACCACGTTTATGCTCGTTCCATATGCGCCATGTTCCCATACCACAACATCATCGTATTAAAGAGCAGGTTCAAGGCAGCACTACACGGGGGTAGTTGGAAGTTGCCAGGCTCTCCTGAGGGCCAGTAACGTTAAAGAACAGGACAGCGACTTCCACTGTGGAAGCTGATAGGAGGAAGGATGCGATCTGGTTACCGGGCCCCAAGCCATAAGGCTAGCCACAAGTAGGAAATATCATTCTTGGTCGTTAGAATGTCGACACATCTATTGTCTTCGGCGGCGCAGGGGTTGGAAGGACGCTGTGCCCTGGACATCCGCTGGGGATGGACATGTCCGCAGGATGGGTCGTCTTACTGTAGTTTCGTACTTTTATGCTCAATATAATCACTAGAGTCGTATCTATGAGGTTTGTTTTTTATCCTTTAACATTATTATCATACGTGGTTGATACGGTGGTGAGTTGATTCTTAGAAATCATTCATGGTACGGAAGTTTCAGCTTTGTTTCTGGTAACGATGGAATCCAAGAGAAATGGATGGAATCCAATGTCATTTTCTAATTTTCCTCACCGTTTCCACGGAATATATCTCGGGGTTCACAGTAATTATTTCACCACCTAAACTTTTTTGTTTTGGTAGTTTGCGTTTATTTCAGGCAGTTGTTTTCCCGCTATTTCTCGATTCCCTCCCACCCCCCCAAAAAAAAAGAAGCGACGTCGTATGCATTCAACCGAGAATTCCGTTGTCGGAACCCTATTGGCCCTAATCATCGACGCCTTGCGTTAGGCGTTCATGCCCGAGCGACGGTACAATGCCCTCCCTTACGAGGCCAAGGTCTGGACGAAGCTCTAGAAGCCCCTGCTTCTGCTTTCCCTCGTCGTTCTCTCCCTCGCGGCTGTGGCCTCCACGGCGATCCGCTTTGTCATCGTTTCGTCGTCTTCGTCTGAGGGGTACGTGTCCGAGAGGCCGTTCTGCCGCAGCGCCTAGACGAGGCTTGACCCTTCCTTGGTAGATAAGTTGGATGAGGAGGAACGGGGGCCGGGGTGCTTTTTACTTGACGGATGCCGTGATGGCCCGATTATTCGGATCTTCATGCTCATTCCATCTTCGCGGTGTCCCTTGTTTATTTGATTGCAGGTGGGAATTCCCCCCCCGCCCTCTAATCGTGGATTGGCGTTGATATTAGTTCAGCTTTCTCCTGTTGTTACAAGAAATCGGGGCAGAGTTTCCAACTATCCCTTAGGCTTTACCTGATTGTGTGGGCCTTGTTGCTAATCGTTGTTGTCTGATGATGAATTCTGCAATTCAAGGATTTCTGGATTTATTGATTCACAGGTATGCTCGTGGCTTATTTTGCGCGGACAAGACATGGATGTCTTAAGTTGGTGGATAACAATTCCTGTGATTCCAGAAGGGGTAAGTTAAGTCCTGCGATGCTACCACATATTAGTATGATAAGTTCACGGAGTCGGGAAGTCAGCACGACGGACCAAATTGGTACATTAAACAAGTCTCTGCCAATATGCCTTTTGTTAACTCCATCGTATATTGTTAACTGCAATGTGTTATGACAAGTCCTGTTTACTCTAGGAGCATGTGGTGATTTTGGGTTTGTTTCCGGATTTGACATTGAGTTGGCTTTGCTCCTCGCAGTTTGTGGGGAGCTTAGCTTGTCACCCTTTGATGGTCATTTTTATGATGCCTGGAGTAGAATTTACATGATTGTGTCCCCTGATTAGCGGTTACCCTTCCGTTGCTTCATTTTGGTTTTGGGTCTACTTCCCCTGCTTGTGTTGGGACCAAATCTCTTGTGCACGATGCCTGTCTTTCATAATTGATGTGGAGCACCTATTGACCAAATCTATCGTTTTTCTGCGGCAGCATTGCGATTTCTCTTTACACTGTATGATGCCATGTCTCATTGCATAGGGGTAGTCCGTTGCCTGTCGATTCTCAATGCCTCATTGTCTTCAGCTTTCTGGCAGTTTTCCCTGGTTGGAGCCTCCTCCTCTACATAGAAAAGAGGTGCTTGAAGCCTTTGTTCTGGTGTTACGAGATATCGGCCTTGGGTCTTGTCCTCATTTATGGGGGAACTGCTTTTTTCCTGCAAAGGAAAGCCACCTTAGTTCTCGATCAAAAGCATTGTGGGGTGGGACGCAAACCCTTGGCTTGGAAATGCTGGAGGCATATCAGATCGAGATCACTCCAGAGGGGGAAAGACAAGTCAAAGGGGGATTCAAATCGTGGGGGTCTGTCACTCCTGTCGTCCGATGAAGAGGAAGACGAACCTGAGGTTCCCGGGACACACCACAGGAAGAAACAAGCACCATACGCATGAGATAGATGCGGGCGGCTTATGACTAGAGTAATGAGGCAACTAAATCTCCGGGGAAAATAATAACAAGCTTTTAAGGAAGAAAGGGGAGTCTTGAAGGCTTTGGCATAACTTGTGATGAACTGGGGTGGTACTTGTTCATGCAATAGAGGTCTAGTCTGCTGTGGAATTGTACAGGTTTGGGTGCAGGTGGTTCCATCTGTGAGGGATCTTGTGCATCTGCTTTAATCTGATCTGATCACAAAATGCTGCGAATTTTCAATTGATTTTCTTGTAATAATTTTTAGAGACAGTAATATCCTATCTTTACTAGAGCAATCTATTATTCCGGACCCAATATATATAAAAGCCCAAAAACAACGGAAAAGCCTCAGTCTGCGAATCTCTCCAATCTCGTGGTTCGTCCCCAAAACCCTAGAAGACGCGAACAGAAACTCTCCACCGTCCGTCATCCGTCCTCGTCCCCACCGCAAGGATGGCTTCCAACTACGACTACGACGACGCCGCAGCCACCCAGCCGCCGTCGGACCAGCTCGGCTACGACCCGAACTTCGTTCCCGACTCCGTCAAGACCTTCGTAGTCCACCTGTACCGACACATAAGGGAGAAGAACGTCTATGAGATCCACCAGATGTACGAGACGTCCTTCCAGACATTGTCCGATCGTCTCTTCAAGGACACCCCCTGGCCTTCCGTCGAGGCCGTTGCTCACTACGTCGACAACGACCACGTTTTCTGCCTCCTGTACCGGGAGATGTGGTTTAGGCACCTCTTCGCTAGGTTGTCCCCGACCTTGCAGCAGCGGGTTGATTCCTGGGATAATTATTGTAGCCTGTTTCAGGTAGTTTTTGGATTTTTGGATGTTTAGGCGTCTTCCCATGCTAACGGCTGAATACATTGTCGATGAGATGTTTCCTGATTTTAGCGTTTGAATTTGTGATTTTGCTGATTTTTTACTGAGGAGAAATGAGAGGGCTTAGCTATGCGTGATGAGATGATCTTTGTCGCACTAGGTCGATATCATTAAGATAGGGCCTGAGACTTGAAGATTTACTTGTTAAGGTGGTTCAAACCTTCAGAGAAGTGTTTGTTTGAATTCCTCCGGATGATTCCGTTGATTTTGCATCGGCTGTTTCAGACCTTAGTATTTCCAATCGAGTTTTCAATTCTCTTTGAATTTGAGTCTTCCATCAGAGGATGCTAAATTCGAGTTTTTTCGCTTCTCCGCTCTTACCAAAGCTGCCCAATGCACGGCGATTCTTTGTGTTTTCTTTGTCCCCTAATATGTCTAGAATCAATACAAATTCTTGATGGTTATTTTCTTCTTATCTTTTTGTATTTTTGTTTGTTCCTGATTCTGGATGTGGGCACATGGTTAACGGGGCAATGTTTACTGTAGGTCGTCTTGCATGGAGTAGTTAACATGCAGCTGCCAAACCAGTGGTTGTGGGACATGGTAGATGAATTTGTGTATCAGTTTCAGAGCTTTTGTCAATACAGAGCGAAGATGAAGAACAAGACGACTGAGGAGATTGATCTCCTGAGGCAGTACGATCAGGTGATTGCTGATGGTTCACTTCTTTGAGCTACAATTTCCTAAAGCCCACCATTACTTGATTGAACTCCTGATGATACGGCTTCTCAATATGCAATCTTTTTTCCCTCTTCTCAGCATTTTTTTCTTTCTTCTGGCAGGCATGGAATGTATATGGAGTTCTCAATTATTTGCAAGCACTTATGGAGAAGTCCATGATCATTCAGATCTTGGAACAGGAGAAGGAAGGGCTTGAGCAGTTCACTGCTACTGATGGATATGACTACAGTGGTGGCAGTAATGTCCTGAAAGTTCTTGGATACTTCAGCATGGTGGGATTGTTGCGGGTTCATTGTTTGTTAGGTGATTATCAGACGGGACTAAAGTGCCTTCGTCCTATTGACATTAGTCAACAAGGTGTTTATACCAGTGTAATTGGCAGCCACATTACCACTATTTATCACTATGGGTTCGCCAACCTCATGATGAGAAGGTAAATTTTTCTTGTTGTTTTGTCTCCCTTTTGAATTCTACCAGACAGATGCTGAACCATTCACTTTTTTGGCGTTTAAATAGCATCTTACTTTTAAGGAATCTCATTTGCTCGTTAGTTCCATCCGAATTAGCTGACCTGAGTAACATTTTTCTAGGTACGTGGATGCAATTCGAGAATTTAACAAGATTCTTCTGTACATTTTCAAAACTAAGCAATACCATCAGAAGTCTCCGCAATATGAGCAGATATTGAAAAAGAATGAGCAGATGTATGCCTTACTGGCGATTTGTCTTTCACTCTGTCCCCAAGTGAAGGTTGTTGACGAGACAGTGAACTCTCAACTGAGAGAGAAGTATGGCGAGAAGATGCCCAGGATGCAAAGATGTGATGATGATGCTTTTGTTATATACGACGAGCTCTTCTCCTATGCATGTCCCAAGTTTATCACACCCTCAGCACCAAGTTTTGATGAGCCCCTAGTAAATTATAATCAGGTTAGTTCCTCCTGATTCTGCGGTAGTAGTATTCATTGCTTTGTTTCTTTGATTTTCACAAGTTTGAGCGACCAAAGAGTCTTCGTAGTACTACTTATATGCTTTGTATTCTTCTTGAACATGCTTTCACATCAGTGCTATGCATGTAGTATTGTCCATCAACGGTTGCAGTTCTTTCTAGTTGATTGACTTGGTGGCATGCGGAACCTGTGGAAGCTATGCCAAAAAATAGTTGAGATGCATAGGCCTGATTAATTCAGAAAAAAGCTTCTAGTGTCAATCTTCCTTTTAATCTCTGACAGGACATGTGTCTCTGATAGTCATTTGCTGTTTTTTGCAGTTGATAATGCTATTATGTGAATTTCTGCAGGATGCTTATAGGTTGCAACTGAAGCTTTTCCTCTATGAAGTGAAGCAGCAACAATTATTATCAGGAGTGAGGACATTTTTGAAAGTGTACTCAACCATTTCCCTCGGCAAGCTTTCTAGCTATATGGAAGTGGACGAAACCGCTCTCCGGTAATTCATTTTGAAGACCTCATAGGGCTAGATTGTAGATATTGTTATGACAACCCAGTGATGAGACACTTATTTTCCTTGCAGGACAATATTAATGACCTATAAGCACAAGAGTCATGCGGTTGACGTTGATGGGAAGATAATCTCAAATGCAGATGTTGATTTCTTTGTCGATGACGTATGATAAGAGACTCTTTGCAGACTCTCCTCCTTTACCCACTCTTTGCTGCTATTTTCAACCTTCCATAATATCAACAAATCATTCTTCAATGATACAATCCGTCGGTCATCCTGGTCTCTAGAGTTCTTTCAATCTTAGGAAAAATGTTCACCAGCTAGATATCTAGTATTGGCAGTTGGCAGATATGGTGCCTCTATTCTAATGATCTCTGTCTTGCCCATGATTGATGTTGTTGTAGGACATAATTCGCGTTGTTGAATCAAAACCAGCAAAGCGGTATGGAGACTATTTCCTGCGGCAGATTGTCAAGGTTCGTGTCTTAATAGCAATTGCAGGGCTGACCGGTAGGTAGTAGGCATTGATAACTTACAATAATTTGCTCTTTTCTTTCAGCTTGAAAGCATGATCAACGACATGGACGGGATAAAGCTGGAATAAGGATTTGTGGGTTTTTTAGCCTCCCCCTCGCTTTCATTGTTTGGTTTGGTGGTATCACTGCATCGTCGGCGTGAATCAATGGTCAGTCGGCTGATTGGTTAGCTTCTTCTGTATTACCTTGTGTTGAAATATGAGTTTTGGTGCTGTAGGGAACTTTGTTAGTGAATCCATGTGGGAAAGGGACACGCAGGCAAGATTCTAGTGCTCTTGATCAATTTTGATTTAATTATAGCTCATCCCAGAACTTCAATTTCAGTACGTACATGCATTGAGCAAGCTGCTGTCATATATTTCGCATGAAGAAATTAGTTAGTCTAAAATGCTCGTGATGTTTCCCTGAATTCTTTCAGAGGAAACGAATTGATCGGAGGTAAAACCCGTTTTTCTTTATATACGGATATAATCTATTCCGTGAGAGATAATTGACGAGTAAGATAAGGCGTATTGCATCATGTTTTAGACGACATCGGTATGACACATCACGAGTTCTTATCCAATAATGGGAATTGGGGTTTGAGTCGTGGATTTGTGGGGGCGCCTACATTGTCTTGGCCCTCGATTTTATTTGTTTTAAATATTTGATGAGGGGGACTGGCTCGATCAATAATTGCAACTTACGTGTCGGAATGGTGGTGGCATATATCCGATATTTCTCTTTATTTCTTCTTCTTCTTCTTCTTCTTCTTTTTATCTGATCTGCTAACTTAATTTTCTCTTCTCGGAAACGCTAACAGTTATCAGTAATCGGTAGAATCTTAAGGTTGGATTGGGGTCTGTTTCGCATCACGGGTTAAATAATACCGAGGTAACCGGATTTAGATTGTGGTTAGTAATATAGTCGTAGTATGAAAATAAATATATAGTAAAAAAAAATGATGAAATAATATTTACAAATGTCATGAAACACTGAAAGAGGAAGAGGCTGAGCGAAATCTGGGATTGTGTTACTTTTTTTTTTACAGAATTTCTGAATATGGGGATGTTTCTATTGGTGTTTTCAATTGTCTTTTTAAGTCTTGTAAACTATCTTTTTAGTATTGTGTCATGTGTCCTCGAGGATGTCATCGAGTAGTATCCCGCGTTCTTATTTGAATGTGTTAGAATATGTTGTGCAAAATGACCAAGTCTGTATACGGGAGATTTTAATAATAATAATAAATTGATTAAGATAGTGTGAAGGATTTTTGCGGACTATTTTCCTCATCTTCAACCCGACAAAAAAAAGAAAATATCATTTGTCGAGGGACCCCAAAGGAAAACTCAGCTGAGTAGAGCAATTAGCAGTGCTTCCCTATTCGTAGATAGAATAAAAAGAAGCGACGTGAATCGCGTGTTTATTATCATTGATTGGGTAACGTTTAGTCCACACACGTTCAAGACAAACAATACCATGGAAAATCTCTGACTGAGATGCGACGAGGATTCATTTAAAAAGTCAGACAAAGGCTGGGGATGGGGGGTGGGGGAGATCGAGAGACCGAGACCATTCGGTTTATTGTGAAATTTTTGATCGGTAGGTGAGTGTTTGGCGAGGGCACGTTCTCCCTCCCCCCCGCCCCCCCTAAATTTTTATTTTATTTAATTTCCCCATAAACTCCAACCAGTCAGCAACGGGCACATATATAGAGACCGAGAGAGAGAGGAGGGCTGGGGCTGGGAGTGGAGGAGGGAGAGAGCAGATACATTCCAATTCCAATTCCTCTTAAAATTGATAATAGTAGGTAAGGATGGCGAAATGTGCGAGGTGCTGCCTCCACTCCACCCTAAGGGGAGTGAACATGGTGGTTAACCTCTTCGGGGTGGGCATGATCATCTACTCCCTCTGGCTCGAGAAGAAGTGGGACGACGGCGTCTCCTCCCTCACCACCACCACCGACCTCCCCAGACCTTGGTAAATTTCAACCCCCTGATTTCCCTCTCCCCGTTTCCGATTTGTGTTTGACCGGTGGGTTGGACTGCACTCCAGGTTCATCTACACGTGTATGGGCGTCGGCATCGCCGTCTGCCTCTCCATGCTCGGCGGCTACATCGTCTCCAACTGCCTCAGCCATTCCTCACTCTGCATTGTATCCTTCCCTTCCCCCACCCCCCCCCCCCCCCTCCGTGTTTGTTGTCTGTGATCGGTTGTGGTTGTGGTCGCTCCGTCTCTTTTCATTCCTTAACTGATGGGGCCTCCCCAGTATATCATCTCCCTGGTCTCCGTCCTCTTCGTTGAAGTCGCAGTCCTCGTCATGATATTCTTCCGCGCCGACTGGGAAAAGGTACGCATTCGGTTCCTGTGTGGAAGAGGTGCTAGCATCCCTGCTGTTTTTTATGGCTTTTCTCGCCTCCCCTGGGCCCTGCAGTTGATCACTGAGTACATCGACGAGGAGCACGAGGAGTTTGGGGATTTCGTGATCTTCCATTACACCATGTGTCGGTTGATTGTGATCACGATCGCCGTGCTTCAGGTAAATGTAAGGCGCGGATGTGGTTCATTTGCCCCAATTTGGTTATCTGGGACAGAATTGTGGTCATGTTTAGGGATGGTTTTTGTTGGAGATTTTTTTTTCGGGGGTAGAAATGGAGGTTGATAGATGAGATTTTCAATCTCATGCTATGTGGGTGGCGGTGATATCCCGTTCATCTCAATCTGTTTCGGTGGACTGACAGTTCAGATTTCGCACCTTTGTTAGGTTGTGGTCATTGCGTTCGCCGTTATGCTCTGGGTGGTAGGAACCGCACCGAGGTCCCTGAACCGGGCTCCGCAGCCTCCCACCTTTAGGCAATCCTTCTTGGTTACTCCCATAAGCACTACAATGATTGAGGAGTCCAATCAGGCATCTTGCCAAGATTGTGGGATCTTATGTTCTAATGTCTGGCAAGAAAACTTCGTGACCTACTTCAAGGGAATTATAACTGCTCGATTCCATAGAGTGACCAACAGCGATGACGGTTAGATTCTCCATCTTCCCATCGAACGTGCCGGAAGACAAAAGTAGCAGTGTCCCGAGGGAAGGATTCCGGTCCATGTCGGTGCTGACTGCTGAGAAAGGCTCTTGGGAAGCAATATTAGCTGATGGGAGAGGAGGCCATTAACCCGGATATGACGTTAAGGAGCAATGCCATCGTGATCATTGCACGAGCTTGGTATCAAGGAGACTCAAAACTTGGGTTTTTTGGGGTTAGGAAGGCTCTGAATCAAAAGGGCATGGTTGTTGCATTGCATCCTATCAAAGGTTTTGCCCGGGGAACTTGAGGGGCACCGCAGATGTCTTCATCTGAGTCGAGACAAGGACACAGAGGATCCGGAGTTGGGTTTAGGTAAACTGGTAAAGAGTTTGAGGGGAGAACAGAAAACTTAGAATCAGGAACACTGAATTTACCGCATAGCCTAACTTTGCATATCATGGGTTTGCCAATGTGGTCATATCATGTTGATGGGCATATCTGGTTATGAGTTTGGTTGAAGTATTCTACTATAAATAATGAATTAATAATTTTATTTACTTATTTTTTCTAAATTTTTTTTAAGAATAAAAAGAATGAATGTTCTCACCATCATTATAAGAATGTTTATTTCGTTACGCGTTCCATTCTTTTTCACTTCTCTTCTTAATTAAACCCACCATTTTTTTAAGGCAAAATATCAATTTATGGCCTCAACTTTGAGCCAACTTTCTGTTTTATTCTTAACTTAGTTTGTTATATAATTTTGTCACCAACTTTTGTTTTTATTTCTATTTTGGCCAATCATGAATTTCTTCTAACGAAATCCAAACAAGGCCTTAATAGACAATTTTCATTTATCGACTAAAACGAAAAAAGATTTTAAAAAATAGGAAATAATATTGAAATCTTTCATTTGTTTTTTATTATAAAATTTTGATGAACAAATCAAGTGAATTGGAAGCCGAAGTTAACGATAGTTGCTGATGTTGTCAAAAAATATAAAAAATCGATGAATGTCGGATGATGTTCTATTAGGAGGCGACTATTACGGATAAAGTGGATTATGAGACGAATGAATGAGATGTCAAAACTCCACTATTATAGGACACATGTTAGATTATATTAAGGCCTTGTTTGGCTTTCGCTATAAGAAATTCATTATTGGCCAAAATAGAAATAAAAACAAAAGTTGGTGACAAAATTATATAACAAACTAAGTTAACGACAAAATAAAAAGTTGTCTTAAAGTTGAGGCCATAAACGTATATTTTGCCTTTTTTTTTTAATACTCTCCCACGAAACCGTTCTGGAACAAACTCCATGCGATCGGAGGCTGGCCACGATCGCCGGGCACCTCACTTCTCCTCGATCGGAGATCAATGGCGGATCCTCCATTTCTCGTCTCGTCACGTCGGCTGACTGTGCGGATTCCGTTTTCAACCACGTCGTTCGCGCTCCTGAGGATCCTATCCTCGGCGTACGTACTCTCCTTCCTTGCATGATCGTGCCGTGGTTTAAGTCCCTCGCCTTCTTTAATATTTTGTGGTTTTGGCTTCCTTCGCGGTGCTTCTACTGTTTCCTGGCGGTGATTTCTTGATTCGGTGACGTTGATTCAGGACATCGACTTTCCCAGGAATTTTTGTCTCCGAAGTGATGACTGCGTGGTTTTCTGGTGTTTGGCGTCTTTACGTTTTTGTGGTTTCGACTTCTTGGCGGTGGTTTTATGATAGGGAATTTGAGTAAGGAAATCGACTTCTGTAGGAATATTTGTCTCCGAAGTGATGACACCATGGTTTATCCCTCTTGGCATGTTTAGTAAGTCAGTGGTTTTGGTTCCATCGCGGTTCTAGTACTGTCTGTTGGCAGTTGCTTTCTGACTTGATGCCGTTGGTTAAGGAAATCGAGTTTTCTAGGGATTTTTTATTTAGCAGATGAAATCATACCACTCGCAAGATAGAGTTTTCTGAACTTTTGTCTTCCTTGTGGATGATGAGGCTTGATATGATTGTTCATCTGGAGTGTTCCATTTTCGGATATTGTGATCGCCAGCTCAGTTCATTTGTTGTCATTTCTATAGTTGTTTGCGGTTCTGGCTTCATTGACAGTTATGGTATTGTCGTCTTCTTGCGTTTTTGTTTTATTCTGTGATGATGACTGAGGAAATCGTTCCTCTGTAGGCATATTTTGTGTTTGTAGTGAGATCTTTGGTTATAGAATTGTCTGAACTTTAGTCTTCTTTGTGGACCAAGGAATCGTGATACACTTGCAGGTCTCGCTTGTTTCATGTTTGATCGTGTACTGTTAAGTACATCTTTCTTTCCCCTTTCTGGTTGTGACTGCACACTTGTGAATTTGCTTTCGACTTGGAGTAAAATCATTCGGACATGATTGTGAGTCCTGTTCTTTAGAGTCGGCTGGTGCATCCTGTTCTTTAGTGTTGGTAAGTGCGTCCTGTTCTATTGTGCTGGCCAGTGCGTCCTGTTTTATAATGCCGGCTAGTGTGTCCTGTTCTTCAGTGTCAGCTATGGGTGCTGTTCTTTATTGTTGGCTACTGTGTCAGTTGGATCCTGTCATTGCTCTGACTCACAAATAGTTTATTTCTCTGTGAGAATGATGTTTGGGCAGAAACTCGCATTTCTGGTGATAAAGTTGTTAAAACTGTTTTGGTTCACTCTCTGACTGAATGACATGCTCTCTGCTTGAGATTAACTTTTTATGATACCAGCATGTTGTCGGCTGATGTAGGTGACAGTTCGCTTATAACAAAGATCCAAGTCCAGTCCAGTGAAGCTGAATTTGGCGTTGGAGCTTATAGAACAGAGGTAATTTTTCTTCTACATTAGTTCGAGGGCAAGCTTCCTTGCAGTAACATCATCCATTTTGCCTTGTCAAAGTACAGAGTCAGTATGATCGTTCGGGTTATTACATGTTTCCATTATTCGAGGTTGCAGAAGTAGAAAATTTTCTTTTAAAAGAGAAGAAATATATGCATTGCTGACATAGAATTCATGTGCTTTGCCATCCACATTGTTGAATTGAAAAGCACTAGAGGGAGCTGTATAGGTAGTATGTAACTGTTTTTACCTGCTGTTTCAAGTGTATTGTTCTACTGGTTCTTATCATGTAGAGCTTATATGGATCTGACAGGAAGGGAAGCCTCTGGTCCTCAATGTGGTAAAGAAGGCCGAGCAACATCTGATTAATGACAGGTACTTTCAAGGTCTCTTCTTTGTGGCTAATTTACATGATTGCATCAAGTACATTGACCTCTTTGTATTGTCAGGTCTAGAGTCAAAGAATATCTCCCTGTTGTGGGATTGGCTGAATTTAACAAATTTAGCGCCAAGCTCATTTTTGGTGCAGATAGGTATAAAAAATGATTTAATCCTGATGTACCTTGGACGGATTCTGATGGCCTTTTTTTTAGAATATGCTACCAATAAAAGAGGCTGATTATTACTTCTGTTTTTTGCTTTTATAGCCCAGAAGTCCTGGAGAATAGAGTGACTACTGTTCACTGCTTGTCGGGCACTGGATCACTGAGGTTTTTTGGCTACACACTATCACCAGGAGTGACTCTCATACTGTATCCTGCATAACGTGGAGTAAGGAGATTATCTGATATGCATATATGGCTAAGTTTTACTATTTTTGTCTTTGATGCCGAAAGTAATATAAATTCCACAACCTACCTACCTGGGGAAACCATCCGAAAGTGTTCTCTCTTTCTGGTTTAGCTGTGGACACATACATTTATTATGATCCGGCGACCAGAGGACTAGATTTCCAAGGTACATTGTCGTTTTCTTATCTTCCATTTTCCTTACCTTCCTGTATGTGGCTCTTTAATAACTGTTATTATTTCTGATGGCCTTTAAAGTCAAAGCATCTATAAATATTCATTAACGAACAACCACTGAGTTTACCTATTCTTTCAATACAAGAATTCACACTGAGTTAACCAGTTTTTTCAACACAGGAATTAACAACACTAAGAATAACTGAAAGCAACACACAGACTAGACTTACGAAGGCATAAGTGTTGTTAAGGCACTAAGGCACAGCGACAAGGGCTTCCATTGCCCGAGGCACTAGGCGAGAGTTGCTCACCTTTTGTTTTAAGGGGCTAATGTATAAAATAATTCTTTATAATTGACAACAACAAAAAATTAGACAACAGAGAAGATAGACACATTCAATCTATGCTCGTTACGGCACAAATCCATATATACCTCTCCTTATGGGATTTGTGTCTCGAAATGCACAGGCAGACTATGAAAGCTTCGTAAAGACGATGAAGATAAAGATCAAGGAAAAAAAAAACCCTTCAACCAACCCGCTTCATTCCCTCACTCTCAGTTATTAGTGTCATGTTTCGTCTGCACAACAACGTTATAACCAGAATCCTACTAACAAACTTCTTAAGCATTTACTGTATTACCCCTCACAAGCCTCTTTGCTTGCTTCATAATGGGCTGGCCTAAAGCTCCATCTCTTTCTTCATTGTTTCAGCCCGATCCAACTTATCTTCCTCATCACCAACCATTTGACATAATGCCATTGAGCTGCTCTACTTACACTTCCCCTCAAGGTGGGAATTATATATATCTCTCATTCCCACCTTGTCCAATAAGAAGTTCAATCTATTGGGATGTAATGCCTTCGTGAACATGTCTGCGAGTTGAAACTCCGTCTTCACATGCATCATTCGAATAGGTCCATTCTCCGCCTTCTCCCTTACGAAATGCAAGTCAATCTCCAAGTGTTTTGTACGCTCATGAAACACGGGATTCTTACTTATGTATATGGCAGACTTATTATCGCAATACAACGGCACTGGAAGCTGTAGAGTGACACCAAAATCCTCCAAAAGAGAATGCATCCACACCACCTCTGTTGTTGTCATTGCAAGTGCTCTGTATTCCGCCTCGGAAGAGCTCCCAGAGATCGTGGTTTGTTTCTTCGATTTCCAGCTTATTAATGAATCACCCAGGAAAATGCAAAACCCTGTGGTTGATTTTCTCGTTTCAACACAACCCCCCCCCCCCCAGTCACTATAGGGGAAGGCTCGTATTTGAAGCCTGGAACTCCTTGAAAAGAAAATTCCTTTCCTTGGCGCACCTTTCAGATACCTCAACACATAACAGGCCGCGTCCCAATGTCATTTATTTGACTTATCCATGAATTGAGCCAGCATATGCATAGCATAAGTCAAATCCGGTCGCGTAATGCCCAGCTATACCAGTCTCCCCACCAACTGTCGATAAGCACTTGCATCCACAACCTGACTGTCCTCACCTCGCATCAACTTGTGGTTCGAAATCATTGGTATGGAACTTGACTTCGCTTCCAACTTCCCCATATCTTCCAATAAATGCAGTGCATATCCCCTCTGTGAAACCAGGATTTCTTCTTCACTCTGTACAATTTCCAGTCCCAGGAAATATCTAAGTGTGCCCAAGTCCCGAACCTTAAATTGCTGCTGTAAACTCCTCTTTAAATCCACAATCATCTCCTCGTTTGTACTCCCTACTGCCATGTCATCCACGTATACCAAGACCGCAATAAAACCTGCTGCCCCTCTCTTGGTGAATAAAGTATAATCAGATTTACATTGATGGAAACCATCATTTATCAGGCAAGTGGTCAAGTTACTGTTCCATTGCCGCGAAGCTTGCTTCAACCCATAGAGAGACTACTTTAACTTACACACCATGGGACAAGATGTGCGTGACTCCCCTGAATGGCCAAACCAGGTGGGAGATGCATGTACACTTCCTCATCAAAATTACCATTAACAAAAGCGTTGTGAATATCAAACTGCCTCAAGATCCACCCTTTTATTGCAACTAGTACAAGAAATAGCCGCAAGAGGACTTCTTAGCAACAGGACTAAACGTTTCCTGATAATCAAAACCTTCATGTTGCGTATAACCCTTGTCGACTAACCGAGCTTTATATCCATCAACCCTTGATTTTATAAACCCATTTGCAACAAACTGCACATTTACCCGGAGGTAGAGGAACAATATCTGTTAAGGCAGCTAGCACAACAGCCATAACATCTTGCCAACACAGAAGATCCTTAGCCTCATGATATGTCTATGGTTCCACATGCATCTCCAGGGACAAAACAAAGCTTTATATGGTTTGGACAGTCGAGAATATGAAATGGAAGGCTCGATTGGGTTGGGTGTAAAAGAAGATGCAAAAAAAAAGGACTGACCTGCAGGGTGAGACTGGATCTGCTGACTGAGATAGAAGACTATGGTGATAATCCTTGAGATAGGTGGGGAGCTTGCATTGTCTTATGCTTCTTCTCAAGTCAGATACATGTAAATCAGATGTGGGAATGGAAGATGAATCTGTCTCATGTAGGACAAATGAATGATCAAAGCATGGTGTGTGAGGATGCAATGAATCAGATGGAAGATGAGTGGGATATATGAGATCAGGTGAGTCGAAAGAAGGCAACACTAAATCGTTATATGAGGACTGGGAAGTAGAAGTAGTGTGAAATGGAAAAATTGTTTCATAGAACAAAATATCTCGAGAGATAAAAACATTTTTTGTGTCAAGATAAAAAAGATAATATCCTTTAGTCCCAAACGGGTACCAATGAAGATGCATTTTCTAGCACGCGGATCCAGTTTCTTCCTACCTTGTGCTAATGTGCAAGCATAACATAAAGAGCCAAAAACACGCAAATGTTGATATGATGGTTTCTTGTGAAAAAGTATCTCAAATGGTGATTTTTGTTGCAACAGAGAATAAGGCATTCGATTAATGATATGAGTTACAATAAGGAGTGCATATCCCCAAAACATGGACGGTAATTTAGCTTGAAATAACAAGGCTCTAGTAAACTACAGTAAATGCTAGTGTTTGCGTTCGCCCACTCCATTTTGCTGTAGAGTAGCTACGCAGGATGTTTGATGGATAATGCCATATGCATTGTAAAAAGATTGCAGGTCAAACTCATCACCATTGTCACTGCAAATGGTTTTGATTTTTGTAGAAAATTTATTATCAACAAACAAAGAAATTGTTGTAGAAATCATTTTTACTTCCGATTTGTAACTCATTAAAAACACCCAGGTTACCCTTGTATAGTCATCAACAATGGTAAGAAAATAACGATATCCTCATATTGCAGCTTCAGAAGAGGGCCCCAAACATCACAATGCAATAATTCAAAAGGTGGTGTTGTCGATATTTTGCTTATAGGAAAAATTGAGCGTTTTTCTTTGGCTTCATGACACACAGAGCATGTATTATGTTGCAGCATAGTAACCGAAGCATCAATTGACTGTAAGAGAGTGGTTTTGTTCACTGGTGCATGACCCAATCGCAAATGCCATAAGTCGAAATTATCTAAAGTTATAAAATGCTTAGTCGCATTGATGATATGCAAAGAGCTATGTCCACATGACAGAGATGTAGTGTTTCTGACTTGAGAAGAAGCCCTTGTATCTGCTTCTCTACCTATCTGCTGGAGCACGTATAATCCTCCATCTCGTTCAGCAAATTCAATCATCATCCAGTTGGTTGTGTCATGAATGATATACCAGTTGCGTGAAAAAGTGCAGCACAAAGAATTTTCAAAAGTTAATTTTCCAATGGAAATGAGATTAAACAAAAAAGAAGGAAAAAAAGAGTGCTTTCTGCAGAATAAGAGCATTATTGATCTTGATATCGCCTACATGTGTGGCTAAAACTGTGTCATTGTTTGGAAGTTATATCTGCAAAGGTGGAGTCAGCTTGGTATGGGTGATGAAATAATCAAGCTGCGAAACATGGTCAACTGACCAAGTTATATAACATGGTCAGTTGCTCCAGTGTCAAGTATCCAAGTCGTATGGTTTGCCCAAATGGCTTTAGTGAAGAGGGAGGGATAAGCTACATTGGAATGTTTTTGGTATGGCATGGTCAACGACTGGATATTCGCTGTGTCCCTGGTTATCCACAGCTGTAGGTTGGCCAGGATCCTCCATATTGAGAAGTGCCATGAGTTTTGGACCTGCTGCCCATAAGATTCACCTATGAAATCGACTGAGACATTGTTTTCGCATCTTTTGTAATGACAGCATTGATCATTCTTTCATTAGACACACGCCCTTGATGCATTTGAACACGACCTCTTCCTCTTCCACCTATCATATTCGGCGGAAATCCAATGAGAAAGTAACATCCATCTTTGAGATGACCCTTTCTCTGACAATTTTCACATAACAATTCTCCTCTGAAGTTCTTATTTTCTGCATGGGCAAGAAAACGACCTGTATCTCCTTCTCCTACTCGAAATTCCTCTATTTTTACAATGGTTGCCAAAGGGTTATCAGATAGTACCTTGCCTTCAATCGTCACATTTTGTTGTGCTTCTTCCCTTTGTATAACATTATACGCTTCCCCTAAGGTAGGGAAAGTTTTCCTCAACAAAATATGTGTCCGCAGAGCATTGTATTCCTGATTCAGCCCATTTAAAAACTTGAACACCATGTCCTTTTGTTGCTGCTCAGCAAAAAGTTTGTCCCAACCACAGTCACATTTCCCACAATCAAAACACAGGTGTGGTCGATAAACACTTAACTCACGCAGTATAGAGAACATCTCATTATAAAACACAGAAATAGACCGACCTCCTTGCACAAGCCCCTGATATTGCAACTGTAATTGACACACTCTCGCATCACCATAGCGTTCTCGTAACTCGTCCAAAATCTCATACGCTGTATCCAGGTAGAAAATGGTCGAGGCTATAAAAATAGAAACAGACCTCTGTAACCATGATTTTACCAGGTTATCACACCGCTTTCACGCCGTGCACAAAACGCTCTCACTTCCTAGTTTTGTGATTGTGCCATCCACGAAACCCAGCTTGTTCTTAATTGAAAGTGCAAGCTCAACTGATCGGCGCCAAGAGGTGTAGTTTCCATCTGCAAGCTCAGGTGTGACCAAAGAAGTCACATGCAAGTCAGTTGCATTGATGAAGTATGGCTATTGAGGGTTGTCAAGTCCACCCACTGATATCAGCCTGTTCTATAGAGCCTCCATCGTCCACTCCTCTGCTCTGATACCATGAAAGCTTCGTAAAGTCGATGAAGATAAAGATCAGGGGAAAGGAAAACCCCTTCAACCAACCCACTTCATTCCCTCACTCTCTGTTATTGGTTGTTGTCATGTTTCGTCTGTACAGCAGCATTATAACCAGAATCCTACTAACAAACTTCTTAAGCATTTACTATATTACCCTTCACAGGCCTCTTTGCTTGCTTCATAATGGGCTGGCCTAAAGCTCCTCTTCTTTCTTCACTGTTTCAACTCGATCCAACCATTTGACATAATGCCATTGAGCTGCTCTGCTTACAGACTGCACCTTTAAAATCTTAGGTTTGAAAAAGCTCAGCAACAACTTTTGCTTATTCTAGTGCATATGTATGAAGAACATAGTCGTGGGAGATCATGAACAGTGAATCTCTGAACACTCCTTTAGTCATTAAACAAACGGAAGGACAAGTTACAATGGCCACTCAATGAAAGACAAGAAACAGGGTTTGTGGGAACTCACAAGAATAGGGGATGGCCGCTCCGACGACAGGTGCGGATGACGGGGTTTTCTTTTTGAATCAAGAGGGTGGGCGCAAGGGGCTGGGAAGTAGGAACGACAAGGAACAAGGTTTGTGGGAACAAGGAACAGGGGCTGGGCACTCAGACGGAAGAAGACGACGGGTAGACATCGGGTTGAATCGGTCTGAAGGGGATTGGCTATGATGGGAGTGGTCGGGGCAGAAGGAAATAAAATAAGGTTAAAACTAAAATACGTTAGAGGGGGTGGGGGATAGGGACACTCAAAAGCGCCTTTATAGCGCCCACCTGAGTGCCTAGGCAAGCGAGGCGCGTCGCCTTGACAGCACTGGAAGACATTGATGCTCCATCAGACTGTAGGGAGAGAAGACAGAAATCACTGGCAATATTTTGCGAAAATCCTATTAAGCTGAATAATCATGCCAAGACTTTACCCTCTGAAAATAAAATAGATGCAGGCAATTCAAAATGCCAAAGAATTTTGCCGCCATAACAACAAATCAAATCTTCAAACTTAGAAGAATATTTACCTCCACCACCCGATACCAATTACATCGGTCATTGTTGTCGGTATATAGAAATTTCTAGATCTAGAGCAAAGAGTGCACCACTCGTCAGAGAGTAAACTAATCCAATATAATGACTTCATTATTTCAACAGGACAAAGAGAGAAAACCAATCATCACTTCGTCAATCTCAAAAGGAAAAAAAAATTATTCACGTTGAAGCAATCAGCAAGAGCAAAGACAAGAAAGCAAACTAGAACAAGCCGAAACACTAGCCAACTCTGGTAATACTTGAGAACAGAACGCATAATCATGACAATAATTTCTGAGAGCTATTAGACCAAGAGACCGCTAATTATCATTTTCTCAGCAACAGCAAATATCTTCCCCTTTGAGGGTGAAAAGACGCATCTACATAGTCCACAAAATTCTTTCATCCCTATAGAAGACCATGTTTGGACAAAGCTACAACATGAGTGGAATGATTTACCTATATAAACAAGTATTTCATACAAAAGTCAGATTTTCTCTTTACACTCTAAACATGCGAAGAGGTGGCGTTTGCTCCAAAAGAGTTTGGCTTTTGATTAACGGGCGTTGGACCCGATCCGGGCATGACTCCGGACTCATGTCACTGTTTTACGGGCGTTGGACCCGATTCGAGCCTTTTGGGCTCGAACTCATGTGTATTTAGCAAATAGCATGCGACGATAAACCTACGAGCCTAAAGCATGCGAACAACCACAACCAATTATCGAGATCAAAGAGAGCGGGAAAGGGCGGTGATCGTGAGCCTATGCACTTGGGCTCACGACCCGTTACATGTGGAAATAAAGAAAAGACGGGAATCCCGCACTTCCCTCATGTACCTGAGATGACGGTTGATGCCGCTTCTCTCTGAACCAACGTTTTTTTAGGCCGCGGTAGATCCAACCCGCGCGGTTTGTTACACGCGCCTTCAAGCTTTCTATCTTTGAAATATCGCTTTGTCGAAATTCCATGAAGCTCGGTTGATTTTTTTCATGCAAAATTAAAACACCACATAGAAGACGATAGGTAGAAAATTCCAAAATATATTGAATATCTGGAATTAACTGGTGAGTAAAAATGTTTACTCACCGGGCGTTATGTGGCCCGTTGATTTTGATCTTCCGTGATGTCGAAAGATGACGTTCCTTGGTAATGATTTCCTCGTTGTTTTACATGTAAAACAAGGAAATGGAAGAGATGTGCAAAGCCTTTTAGTAGCGGTTAAATTGACGTAAATTTAACCGAACTGAAATAGTAAGACATGACTTACCATTTGAAATGGTGGAGTTAAATGTTGACTTTCTTGAATTCGTTCACGTGTGTACTTCGGTTGTGACAAATATACCATCAGGGATTGCCCGATTAAAGGTCTGTCACTCAAACAAGTTCTGCAACTATCCGCCGTGTCTCGTCGCATTTCGCATGTGAAACAAAGAAAAAGGAAGTACGGGAGTATGGAGCATGAACCGAAACTGAGGTTAGCTCATATGAGTAAATGGGGACGTGGGATCAAAGTAATAATAAAGTCGTCATTACCACATAAATTACATGAATGTTAAACTTGTGCGGATTGAATGGTACTGATTAAAATTCAAGATTTTATTAAAGTTAAAGAGATTACGAATAGATCTAACTACATGGATCATAAATCTAAAATTCACGTTTTATTCAATCTAACTAATTAGACGTTAAAAAGGAACAATCCCGCATGCAATATGAACGATGCATTGTAAAAAAGTAAAAAAATAAAATAAACCAAATGCAAGAGGACAAAAGAGCGGACAACCACCACTAATAATAATAGCTCTTATTATATAAAGTAAAAAGAAAGGGAAGGAACGTGGGGATTGCCCCAAATCAATTAAATGGGCAAGAACACTTGCCTTCTGTCCCATACGAGGGCATTCGAAGAACCAAACGGGAATCACCACCGCATGTGGAGGTGAGGCGAGTGTTGGGGAGTCTTCGCCGCTCGGAGCTTCGTTGGGGGGATCATTTTGCTTGTGGCTGGGCGTCCGTGGGTTCGTGGCATCATCGGTGGGTTCGCCGAGACTTGGTCAGACGCGGGCGGGGCGGGGCGAGGGCGTCTACACGCTCGGATCAGGCCGTGACGAGGCGACCCGGGCGAAATACGCTAGATCTTACCTAGGTATGGGCGCGCGCGCGGGCTGAGAGAGGGAAGGGTTGCGTGGCATTCGGAGAGGGTTCAGCCCCCCTTGGAGAGTGGAGTTCGCGAAGATCCGCCGTACGGTGAACCGGATCTGGGTTTGGGGGATATCGTTTGAGCTGCCATGGCGCTCTTTATGAGGGACAGCCCCGGGGGGGAGGCGCTGAAGTAGCCCACAGTGGCCAGATCTGAGAGATGTCGGGTTTGACATGGATTCGCCATCGCTAGACTTGATGGGGGAGTCGGCATCGGGATACGGGCCCAGGAAGCGGAGGATGGCGTCGCCATTGTTGGGAGGGCGGCTGGAGGCGTGATTTGGGCAAGCTCGTTGGTGAAGATCTTCTTTGTGTCTTCTGTCGATGTCGTAGTTTGTTGAAGTCAGGACAGAATCGTGGCGCCGCTTTTAACTGGAACCGCATCAAGTATGATCTCCGAGCCGAGCACTGCTGCTGAAGGCTTGGGCAGAGCTGGTCGGGAGAGGGAGAAAGAGAACGCCGGAGACGAGCTAGAGCAAAAGGGCGGGGGCGGGAAGAAGTAAGTCTTCCTTTCTTTCTTTCAGACGGGGGTGAGGGAAAAGGTTCCGCTCCCCAGTGTCTTCCGTCCCTCTGTCCCTTTTATAGAGGGATCTCTCCCCCCCCCCCTTTTTCTTTTAAGCCATTATCGGCACTCGCATCAAGACAAAGGGGACGTCACCGTCTGAGGAGGTTACTAGGAGAGGCGGGGGGAGGTCGGCTTCTGCTTCCCCTTCTTCTTCTGGGATGTCGTCAGGAAGATGGGGTATAGGGGGGCTAGCTGGGAGGTCCCCAAGGAGTCTTCACTTCTTGTAAGTGGGATCACGTGAGGGAGGAGGCGGTGCAACAGGAAGTCGTCTGATGCCGCCGTCTTCGTCAGGCAGGTTGCTGCTTGGAGTCTATTGTCGCTGCCGTGATGCAGGGGGGGACCACCACCATTGTCTTCTAGCTTGCTGGCAGTCTCGGGCCAGGCTCATCCAAGGTTGGGGCTTTAGCATGGGGGCCGGGGAAGTAGACGGGCCTGAACTGGGGTCGACTTGGCCTTAAAAAATCTTTTTGGGGTATCTACAGTTTGCCCCTCCTTGCGAGTGAATCTGAGAAGATTTTCTCGCAAGGACATCGTAGATACCCCCGAGCTCGATAAATCTTGTACTTCAAAAACTCGTGAGAAATATTGATAAATAAGATTATGTGAAGTGCAGATTAATCAAACGCATGCGATGGTGGTTTTCATTTATGCATGTTATGCTTTCAAATTTGCCTTTGAGCGAGATTGGAGTGGGCATTCAGGTTCTCTCATGGCTCCCTGCAATTTGTGTCGTTCGGGCCTTAAGATTCCTTTGACTTGGACGTCTCATGTACCGGTCGAAGAAGTCTTTGTATGGGTTGCATTATGGCTTTGGCGTAAGGCCTTTTGACTTGAAAGCTCAAATTTGACGTTAAAAAGATAGAGGCTAAGGATCTCATCAGAAGCTTTAGGACCACAAAGTCTTCACCGTTCGGGCGAATTGTCCTTCTACAGACAGCCGGCCAGTCGACGTTTCTCGTTAGGATTTTGATGCCGACTTTTACTGAGCTCTGATGATCCATCTTTGGGGAATATTCTTTACTTGCCAAAAGGATAACATCTTTGCTTTTGCGACCTTTCCATGCAGGCCCTTTGATGCTTTTATTTTGCTCTTCCGATCGTTTTGCGCTTTGCTCTTTTAGACTTTGGTCTTTGCGCTGATTTTGCTTTTCCTTCGTTTGTAGGGACTTGCCCCCATCTTTCCTTTTATCCTGTTGAGGAAACTTTGGATTTCTTGGATCTTTCCAGGGAGGAGACTGACTGGCAAGCTGACCCGCCGAATGATACGTCTTCGCCCGAACTTTAGGAAGTGTTGCCCCTGTGGTCCTATTGCTTCCGGATTTAGACTACAGGATCCCCTTTAACCTCGTTGCGAGGCGATCCCTGGGCTCGGTGGGAGTAGTGTGTATGGAAACTTCAATGTTTGGCTCGAAAGGGCTAACAATGGTCATGTCCGTGTTTGGGATAGAGAATAAATGCTCGATCTCATCCCGGTCTGAGCATCATTCGTCAAAGGATTCATCGTCCCCCCGGACGCTTGCTTAGAGGGGCACTCATGTGTTTGCGCTCATCTCTCTTTGGGTAAGTGTTTAAGGATTGGGTTTGCCTTCTCCAATTCTCGCCCAGAAGTATTTTCTTAATGTGAAAATTTTGATGATGCAAATGACCATGCAAATGCTTAAGAAATGCATACGTCTAGGCGAACAAACCTCTTCGGAGTGGGAAGGTGCATGTACTCTTGGGTCGTCATTAGCTTCTTCGAGGTTATGCTTGGAAATGGCTTCCAACCGACCTCCCTCGTCGTTGTTTGTGTGGATAATCATGTGCCTACACAGTTCACAACGGACATAGATGAAGTTAGCTCGTGTACTTCTATAAAGTTAGACGCCCGCCGGGGAGAAGAAGCGAGGGATGTCCGTCTTGACTGTCGTCGGATATGACGAATAAGTTTTGTTAGAGAGCAGTGCAGAAGACACTCTCTTTTGGCATGATCATCTTTGGTGACAACAAAGGCAATTTTGAAGCTTTGGTTCAAAATTTTTCCACCCGGCCACCCTCGCCTTTGTTCGCTATGCAGGATGTTCATGTACCTACACTCGCCAAAGGGCGGAAAACAAGTGTGCTCATGTAACTTATTCCGCAAATGAAGGATTAAAATACTCCCTTTTGTGAAGTCTTCCTTGGTGATAACAAAGGCAAATATCGAATCTTTGGCTCGAAATTTCCACCCGACCGCCCACACCTTTCTTCGTAATGTAGGGTGTTCATGTACCTGCATTCGCCAAAGGGCGGAAACTAGTGCGCTCATGTAACTTGTTCCGATAAAGAAGGGGTTAAAGTTAGATTTAATATTCCCTTTTCATGTTTTATCGTCATTGCATCTTTGTCGGTCTTGATCAAAGGATTGACGAAATGTTACTCTTGCCATGCGCTGTTATATAAGGTTGTTCATGTACCTGACAAACAGACGGCGAGAAAGCAAGTGAGCTCATGCGACTTGTTTCTTTTAGAGTAGAAACAAAATTTGCTTGTGTAATTTTGTTCGTAAGAATGGTGAAGTAGAGTTTTGGTACTTCCCTTTTGTATGGTTTCGTCATTGCAGCTTCGTCCGATGGAATCGAAGGTTTGACGAAGTGGCTACTCTGGTTTTGTATCCGCTGTATAAGGTTGCTCATGTACCTTGTATGTGGTTTCATCATTGCGTCTTCGTCCATAGGAATTGAAGGATTGATGAAATGCAACTCGTGCCTGATGTCTGTTGTGTAAGGATACTCATGTACCTATCCAACAGATGGTTCATTTTTGCATGGTTTCGTCATTGCATCTTCGTCCGATGGAATCAAAGGATTGACGAAATAGTTACTCTTGCTTGATGTCTGTTGTGTAAGGATGCTCATGTACCTATCAAACAGATGGCTAGAAACAAGGAAATTCTTGTAACTTGTTTCTGTTAGAGTAAGAATGAAGTTTGCTCGTGAAACTTCATTTGTAAGAAAAGTGAAGTAGAGTTTTGACACTTCCCTTTTCGTGTGATTTCATCAATACATCTTCGTCTGATGGAATCGAAGGTCCGACGAAATTGCTACAAGACTTTGGCTTAAAGCTTTGCCACCCTGCCACCCTCGCCTTTGTCATAGGAGTTTTGCACCATACGTGTGAGGAGCTCTTGTACCTGCCCACGAGACAAAGGACGTAAGCGAAATGAGCTCATGTAATTTCACTTAGCTTAATGAAGAGAGTAATATTTGTATGATTCTCCCTTTTCATGTGTATTGTCAGTGTTCTTTGCCCCAATTGACTCCCTGGGGATATAAAGAAGTTTGCCGACGAAGATTGTTCTGAAGCGTTGTTTTGAAACTTCATCGTTTGTCTTTGTTGTCTGCTTAAGACGGTCATGTATTTTCATGTAATTTGTTGTCTTGTTGTCTTGTTGATCATGAGTGTTGTTTCGAAGCTTTGATTTGAAAGTTGTCTTGATTGGCATGATAGGATGTTGTTGTATCTTCTCGTCTGCCTAGGTTGTTTATGTGCCTATGAGACAAGCCGAAGGGCAAAACAAGTAAGTTCGTGTAACCTGTTTTGTAAAGAAAGCATTTGTTAAGGAACATATACTCCCTTTCATGTTATTTGCCATTTTGTCAACTGAGAGTTATCCAAGATTGCTCAGTCTGGTCCTAGGATTGCTTGGAGATATGCCCTAGAGTTGCTCGGAGATATGTCCATGATCACTCGGAGATTTGCCCCAGGATCGGTCGAGGATTTGCCTCAGGATCGCTCGGAGATTTGTCATAGGATTGTTCTCGTGTTATCGTCATCATTGTTTTACCAACGAAGGCTGTTTCGAAACTTTGGCTCGAAACGTTTCCATCCTACCACCATCGCCTTCGTCGTCTGCCTAGGATGTTCACGTACCTATGAGACAAGCCGAAGGGCAAAACAAGTAAGTTTATGTAACATGTTCTGCAGAGAAAGTATTAGTTGAGGAACGAATACTCCCTTTCATGTAAATCGTCGTTTTGGAAAAGAAGACTTATCCAGGATTGCTTGGAGTTTTGCCCCAATATTGCTTGTCTGCTTAGGGTGCTCCTGTACTCTCATGTTGTTCTGTTGTTTTGTTGACAACGAAGGATATTTCGAAGCTTTGGCTCAAAATTGTTTCAAGGCTTTGGCTCGAAACTTTACCACCCTGCCACCCACGCCTTCGTCAACATGCGACAAGGGCTAAAATGAGTGAGCTCATGTAACTCATTTTTGCAAATAAGGAAGTACTGATTAAAGTACGAATACTCCCTTTCATGTGATTATAACATCGAAGATCATCCGCGTTGATTGTTTGTAGCAGTTCCTCTTTGTTACGACAGTTGCTCTTTTGAATGGTGCGATTGCACAGGTTGCGCGTTGTTGTAGCACCTTGTGGCGGGCATGGGTGGGTATCTAGTCATTCATGCGGTGGGCCGATGTGGATCGACGGGTCGCTCATGTAAGGGCTAATTCCCGTCGGTCTTCGAGGCGGTGATTGACCTTCTCCCCTTCTATTTGAGACAAGCTCTTGAGAGTCGAGCTTCTGTTGGATTGACCGTTTGAGTACCTTGGAAAAGTTTGAAAGGAGTTGCTCCTTATACAGGAATGTATTGTTGGCGCAGTGAAGAAAGCTGACAACAAGACGTTAGTTAGAGGATTTTTCTTCCTTGTCAGGATTGCCCGATGTTGAGGATCGGGAATTGGGGGATTGTCCTTGTCCGGATTGCCCGATGTTGAGGATCAGGGCTTGGGTTGTAAATTGGGGAATTGCCCCTATCTGAATTGCCCAATAATGAGCGGAGGATTATAGTCTTCTTCTCCATAGTGAAAGAATCTGGAAAACACGTTCTCGTTTGTGCCGAAGTTGGGGCGACTGGTGTTGTAATAAGATTGCTTCTGCTTCTTTAGAACATTTGTTGAATTAATGGGGGCGTGAAAATCTCTGAATTTGACCTTGACATGTTCGTGAATAGCTCTTTAGGCTCGCCTTCTACCTTGATGTTGATCATGATCAGCCCTTTAAATATAACTTCCTTGGGGTCTCCATGTAATCGTGGATTCGGGCTCTAAACCTTGGTAGCTGTTGGGTGATCTTTGGTTTTCATGTTTGACTTGCTTTGGTATATGTTGAGGAAGCTTTGGCCTTTGTGTAGTTGAATGTATAGCCTTGGGCTTTGGTAGGCGAGCAGACCTTAGCCTTGTGTTGTTGGATGCTTGACTTAGGCTTTGGCAGTCGTTGATGGATCCTTGGCCTTCATGTGATTGAATGTTGCTTTGGTCCTCGGCAACCGTTGAGGAATCCTTGGCCTTCTAGTTGTCGTGGATTTATTATATCTTTCTTGCCCCCAATCTAGTTCGAGGAATCATCTTGAAGAATTGAAACCTCTTCGGAAGCAGAAAGAGTTAAAGTTAGCATCGTGTAACAATGTAATCAATGCATAATAAATTTGTGATATGCTTAATCGTATTCATGTATGCCTAGGAGAATATATTATAAGAATGTAATTACAAATGAAATGCAGTAATGCAATGAAGCAATTACTGTGGATGACATGATAATGCAACTACTACAATTACGTAGACGTTCATGTGGTCATGCGAATGTATAAATGCAGTAAGCAATAAAATAGGTAGGGAAGGGAGAAAAGAGGACTCATGAAGTCTTGTGCGATGAATCCAAATGCTGCAAAATTAGCAATGTTAGTTTTACAGTTTATCGCAGACAGTTTATCGCAGACAAAGCGTACCTGACACCTGTCCCTGTACATGTAGAAGACACTTAGTAATAGACAAATGCACATGCGGCGTCTGATACCTGTAGTGAGCAATCAATTCTAGACTCGGATGGAGGCTTCTAAGACCTCCCTCGGACTAAGGGAGGCGGGTCCCGGTCCATAGCCTACAAGCCGCAGGAAGCAGCGAGGCCGTGCCTTTCGGTGACCCCCTAAAAATCCTAGTCCCGGGTATAGGGACTTACCTAAGTATGCCTAAGAAAGCGGTAAACAGACACAGACATTAGCGCAGACAAAAGGCACCGAGCTAAACAAGTACATGCGCAAACAAGAACTCTACTCCGCATGTGGACGAGTGTAAAGACGTTTCGATAAAAATCCACATGCTCAGCTCCCCAGCGGAGTCGCCATCCGGGATGTACGCGCGCCCTCCGGCCTAGCACGCGTGCTGCGGCTCCAGCGACACGAGGATCCGGGCCCGCTCCCCGAGGCCCAATCCGGTCGGCGTCGCGACTCGAGCGTCGGACGCTGCGGAAGGGCATCGGGTTGAATCCTCCCTTGGTTCCCGAGCGGATCTGCGGGGCGTTTCGCCGACCGTCTCCAGTCCTTGAAGGCGACGGGCGAAAGGCTGCGTTAAGACCTCGCTTGGGAAATTCCGGGAGGATCCAGGAAGCGGCTCGTGTCGCCGTTACCCATCCAAAATGGCTCCGTTTTGTAAAAGTGTTGTTGTTGCTTAACCTAGGTAAGCTATTACGGAGTCGCCACCGACTTTTTATTTTAAAAACTGTTAAGTCGGAAAAACAGCTGGTTCGGGGATTTCTACTTACTAGTCTTTACACTCTAAACATGCGAAGAGGTGGCGTTTGCTCCAAAAGAGTTTGGCTTTTGATTAACGGGCGTTGGACCCGATCCGGGCATGACTCCGGACTCATGTCACTGTTTTACGGGCGTTGGACCCGATTCGAGCCTTTTGGGCTCGAACTCATGTGTATTTAGCAAATAGCATGCGACGATAAACCTACGGGCCTAAAGCATGCGAACAACCACAACCAATTATCGAGATCAAAGAGAGCGGGAAAGGGCGGTGATCGTGAGCCTATGCACTTGGGCTCACGACCCGTTACATGTGGAAATAAAGAAAAGACGGGAATCCCGCACTTCCCTCATGTACCTGAGATGACGGTTGATGCCGCTTCTCTCTGAACCAACGTTTTTTTAGGCCGCGGTAGATCCAACCCGCGCGGTTTGTTACACGCGCCTTCAAGCTTTCTATCTTTGAAATATCGCTTTGTCGAAATTCCATGAAGCTCGGTTGATTTTTTTCATGCAAAATTAAAACACCACATAGAAGACGATAGGTAGAAAATTCCAAAATATATTGAATATCTGGAATTAACTGGTGAGTAAAAATGTTTACTCACCGGGCGTTATGTGGCCCGTTGATTTTGATCTTCCGTGATGTCGAAAGATGACGTTCCTTGGTAATGATTTCCTCGTTGTTTTACATGTAAAACAAGGAAATAAAACAGGGAAAGGGAAGAGATATGCAAGGCCTTTTAGTAGCGGTTAAATTGACGTAAATTTAACCGAACTGAAATAGTAAGACATGACTTACCATTTGAAATGGTGGAGTTAAATGTTGACTTTCTTGAATTCGTTCACGTGTGTACTTCGGTTGTGACAAATATACCATCAGGGATTGCCCGATTAAAGGTCTGTCACTCAAACAAGTTCTGCAACTATCCGCCGTGTCTCGTCGCATTTCGCATGTGAAACAAAGAAAAAGGAAGTACGGGAGTATGGAGCATGAACCGAAACTGAGGTTAGCTCATATGAGTAAATGGGGACGTGGGATCAAAGTAATAATAAAGTCGTCATTACCACATAAATTACATGAATGTTAAACTTGTGCGGATTGAATGGTACTGATTAAAATTCAAGATTTTATTAAAGTTAAAGAGATTACGAATAGATCTAACTACATGGATCATAAATCTAAAATTCACGTTTTATTCAATCTAACTAATTAGACGTTAAAAAGGAACAATCCCGCATGCAATATGAACGATGCATTGTAAAAAAGTAAAAAAATAAAATAAACCAAATGCAAGAGGACAAAAGAGCGGACAACCACCACTAATAATAATAGCTCTTATTATATAAAGTAAAAAGAAAGGGAAGGAACGTGGGGATTGCCCCAAATCAATTAAATGGGCAAGAACACTTGCCTTCTGTCCCATACGAGGGCGTTCGAAGAACCAAACGGGAATCACCACCGCATGTGGAGGTGAGGCGAGTGTTGGGGTGTCTTCGCCGCTCGGAGCTTCGTTGGGGGGATCATTTTGCTTGTGGCTGGGCGTCCGTGGGTTCGTGGCATCATCGGTGGGTTCGCCGAGACTTGGTCAGACGCGGGCGGGGCGAGGGCGTCTACACGCTCGGATCAGGCCGTGACGAGGCGACCCGGGCGAAATACGCTAGATCTTACCTAGGTATGGGCGCGCGCGCGGGCTGAGAGAGGGAAGGGTTGCGTGGCATTCGGAGAGGGTTCAGCCCCCCTTGGAGAGTGGAGTTCGCGAAGATCCGCCGTACGGTGAACCGGATCTGGGTTTGGGGGATATCGTTTGAGCTGCCATGGCGCTCTTTATGAAGGACAGCCCCGGGGGGGAGGCGCTGAAGTAGCCCACAGTGGCCAGATCTGAGAGATGTCGGGTTTGACATGGATTCGCCGTCGCTAGACTTGATGGGGGAGTCGGCATCGGGATACGGGCCCAGGAAGCGGAGGATGGCGTCGCCATTGTTGGGAGGGCGGCTGGAGGCGTGATTTGGGCAAGCTCGTTGGTGAAGATCTTCTTTGTGTCTTCTGTCGATGTCGTAGTTTGTTGAAGTCAGGACAGAATCGTGGCGCCGCTTTTAACTGGAACCGCATCAAGTATGATCTCCGAGCCGAGCACTGCTGCTGAAGGCTTGGGCAGAGCTGGTCGGGAGAGGGAGAAAGAGAACGCCGGAGACGAGCTGGAGCAAAAGGGCGGGGGCGGGAAGAAGTAAGTCTTCCTTTCTTTCTTTCAGACGGGGGTGAGGGAAAAGGTTCCGCTCCCCAGTGTCTTCCGTCCCTCTGTCCCTTTTATAGAGGGATCTCTCCCCCCCCTTTTTCTTTTAAGCCATTATCGGCACTCGCATCAAGACAAAGGGGACGTCACCGTATGAGGAGGTTGCTAGGAGAGGCGGGGGGAGGTCGGCTTCTGCTTCCCCTTCTTCTTCTGGGATGTCGTCAGGAAGATGGGGTATAGGGGGGCTAGCTGGGAGGTCCCCAAGGAGTCTTCACTTCTTGTAAGTGGGATCACGTGAGGGAGGAGGCGGTGCAACAGGAAGTCGTCTGATGCCGCCGTCTTCGTCAGGCAGGTTGCTGCTTGGAGTCTATTGTCGCTGCCGTGATGCAGGGGGGGACCACCACCATTGTCTTCTAGCTTGCTGGCAGTCTCGGGCCAGGCTCATCCAAGGTTGGGGCTTTAGCATGGGGGCCGGGGAAGTAGACGGGCCTGAACTGGGGTCGACTTGGCCTTAAAAAATCTTTTTGGGGTATCTACATCAACAACCACATCACAACACCACCACCAACAAGACAGTAAACTTCACGAGCGAAGCCAAAAGTACGAAAAACTAAAGGTACAGTAAAACATAAACTATGGCTTGGTCACGTACAACAGAAAAAAGAAACAAGCAAGACCTGCACATATTTTTATCGAGATTCTTCATCCAGATATAAGACTAAAAATCGGATGATTCTACAATTGAAGTCCGAAATCAACAGCCAATTCACAAAACCACTGTCGAGGAGACGCGCACAGCAAATAATCAAGCCAAAGACACAAAAGAGACAACAGATTATTAACTGTGGCACGATCCTGCAATCACAAGATGACACAAGCAAGAACTACATCGAGAATCCTTCATCCACAAAGCTCATACGATTCTACAGCACAAGAGAGATGATTTTACCACCGGAAACAAATCTTCCTATGGAAATCCATTCCCTCAATCGACGTCACCAAACAACAATGTCGCCTCTAGAAAAACAGGAAAGCGACTGCTCACCAAACACAACGGAGTAAGAGACTCAAAAGGATAGAGGAGAACAAGTTCCTGGGGAACCAATAACCCCCGAGCCGATACGCCCGTCGCCATCGTGACTGGAATCGCGACCACCACTGACACGGGATGGGGAGAAGTCAAGTGCCTGGCGGGCACTGCCGTACTACGATCTCCGGGAATTCTGTCCATAACCGCCTTGCAACAAACATTTCTTTTCCCTCGAGAGGAAGAAATCGAAATGGGAGTTTTTGTTTGGTCGGCGAAATGGGGGAGTTTTGAAATCTTCGGAGGCTGTTTGGAGGGTTATATAGTCAACTACAGAACGACGTCATTTCGGGAGTTTTCTACAGAAATAAGGTTAGTTTAAAAAAATTGTGAAATACGGTCCGAGTTTCGTAAAATACGGTTTTACAGTCGAGGTTTCAATTAGGTGCAGGTTTTTAAAACCCGCCCCTCCAACACTTAAAAAAAAATTTAACCAGGGGGCGGGTTTTAACATTAATCTACACGTATGAATTATATTAGAAACCATGTTTTAACAACGCAATAACCAATCAATCGAACTTCGAAACAATCTGTGATATACAGTAGAACAATATCATATATAAAACCTTAGAATATCATACGTAAAGTCATACATAAACGTTTACAAGCACCAGTAAAGTCCCATACGCCTCGTTGATTTCCTCCTCACATAAGGCATAATGCCGGGATCTGGTACGCGGGGCTGCTCCGATGAATCATCCGGATACAGCTGGGTGATCTGAGAAGGTCCTTCTCCTTGATATGATTGATGGTCATACCTGAAAATGTTATATTAGTTGATTTCCGAGAGTTTAACTCAAACGAACATGAATGTTGTAATGGACATACCCGAATTCTCTCTTGCCTTTAACCGGAGCTCCTGGGATCGAACTAGAACCAGCTTCGAAGTGAGGTGTGCATTAATCCACCTCCAGGTGTGTCACCAGCGAGATGAGTATTAATCACATTCTAAATGTTCAAACGGATCACCTTCTTCGTAATCATCCTCCTCATCACCATTATCTTCCTCATTACCATCATCCTCATCATTCCCCACATTACCACCATAACCACTACACCATTCATTCACCGGTACCAATTTACAAATATTTCTGTTAACTTCGAAATTTGAAATTCTTTCTTGCACGACCTGCATGTTACTACCATGCTTACTTCTTAAATTTGCAGGCCTCCCTTCATTACCAGAATTATCAGAAACTGATATCACATACACTTTTTGAATGCGGTCACCATTTGACATGACAAACTCGTACAACAATATCACGTTCTCATCATCACCAAAAGGTACTAGCACAAAGTTAATTTAGAAGGACTATACGAAGGAACGGGATATCTATAACATATTTCTAACATACTGCCTTAATTTAATCTCATTGCATGAGCAATGACCCTTTTAAATTGTACATAATCGACATCAACGGGGACCTTTATACGTTTCACTGGACCCCTATTATAACCTACCCCTTCTTTACCATGAATAACGTTCTCATTTCTATACAACAACAAATGAACTTGCGACATTGAAACGTAAGATAAAACTTACGATTTAGTGAATAGCTTCTTCTTCGAACTTACTAATACCTATAAAAATTCAAACAACATACCATTAATCATCAAAATAATGGTAGATAAATATACATAATTTCAACTAAAACGTAAATCCAATTACACCCAAAATTCCAAATTAAACTAATTGAAACCTAATTTCAACTAAAATCTAATTCCAATTAAAACATAATTTCAACTAAAACCTCATTCCAACTAAAACCCTAATTCCGACTAAAACCAATTCCAACTACACCTAATTCCATGGCATAAACGTAAATTAATTACCGAGGATGACGGGCGTCGGGCAGAGGAGGACGGAGGACGATCGGGCGGAGGACGGGGGCTCGGGGGTCGGGCGTCCGGTGGGTCGGGGGCCGGATTAGGGTTTTGGTTAAAATGAATTCGGGGGTGGGGGACTCGACTTAGCCACAAGGGGGGTGGGTTGTGGGTTTAAGTGGGGGGCGGGTTTTAAAACCCGCCCCTTGTGTGGTTAAGGAAGGGGCGGGTGTCTGACGCCCAAACCTTCTCCATTCCCCCTCAGCCAAATAAGCTAAGTGTTAAAGGGGCGGGTTGTGTATTTCTTCATGCCCCTGCATAGTAGCGCGTTTTGAAACTGCGCCCTTATGTATGTCCTAAAAACCCGCCCCTCCTTATTTTGATGGACGACGTGTTTTGAAAACGCGTCCTTTTTGTAAATTGAGGGGCGCGATGGTAAAACCGTATTTTACGAAACTCAGACCGTTTTCGTTAATTTTTTTTAAAATTAATCGTATTTCCGTACAAAACTCGTCATTTCGCTGTTCCGAAATTGAATGACGAGTTTTGTGAAAAGCTTTACAACTCTTTATTTCCTTTTTCCAATGAAAAAACATATTCAAAGCAACGAGATTGTAACGGTTTGTTGAAAATAAATTAATCAAATATAATTGAAGGTTACGAAATTTGAAAAATACATTTCCCCGCGGTCCGAATTGAGAAAGAACTCTAACAAGTGAAAACTTTACAACTCTTTATATGTATTCCTTTTCCAATGAAAACATATTGAAAGTAACGGAAGATGTACCCCTTTACTGGTAGTTGACAAAAAGAAATTAATCAAATGTAGTCGAAGTTTACGAAATTTGGAAAGTCCGTCCTTATGCCTGGATTGGTAATTGCGATTCTCAATTTAAAAATGTTACCAATCGCGATACTAGCGCGACAAAGGTATGCCGCGATCTTGAACCGTGACACGAGTACAGTTAGGAATCGCAACACTTTATTTCGACACTAAGGCGCTAAGAAAATTTTTTTTATAAGTGATTCAGTATTGCGGTTCTGGACCGTGACACTCCTGTGATGTCAATGTTGAGGTCGACAATCGCGTTTTCTTTATAACTTGAATTTCGTGGTACTCAACCTTAATATAGGGACGATATTGAGTGAATTTTACAAATTAAAATCGTATTTCATAAATTATTTTTAAAATCAACAATATTTCCATACCAACCTCCAAAACAATGGCTTAATTTAATTGTGCTGGATGAATATGAGGTCCCAAATTTTAAAAAAATCGCTATATTATTTGTACAACTTGAATCTAATCTAATGTAGGAAGAATTTGATGATCGAGACCTAAAAGGTGTAGTGCAGTAGCATCTGCTATACGAAACAATGTCAGGGGAACATTTATCCATCGTACTTGCAGAGGTCCTCGAATCCCATGTACTCGTGTCGCTGGATCTTTCCTATCGTGTTTGCGATGCCAACTCCACCTATGTAACCACGAACAGCCAGAGTCAGCCAAAGGATGAACATCACGGATGCAGGAGTAACGAAACATGGATTGGAATGTACCTAGCGTGACTGCGCTGATGAATATGGTGGAGGCAAGGACGAAGATTATCAAAGAAGCCCTCCCCAGCACAATGATCAGCCTCCTAATGATCTGTTGCCCGACTAGAGCCGCAACAGTAGCCACGGAGATGAAATAGAGCGCTGAATGACACGATGGGAAATCTCGTGAGAAGTAAGAGGTTCTTGTTTTTCTTCTCAAAGAAGCATCGTGTGAAGCAATTTACTTACCATAAGGCACGGGAAAGCGTTTCAGAAGGTAGTATTCAACGACTGACATGGATGAGGAGAAGATCATCGCAAATGTGGCCGTGGCACTAGACACCTGCATCGATGTACCAAAATGTCATTCCATTGAATTACTTAAGATGCAGCAGGGAAATTGCATCCACCAAAGTGCTATGGTTCACAAAGTCGAAGCGAGAATTCAGACCAACCTGAGGAGGAATACCCAGCTCCAAGAAGAGCGGACCCATGATGAATCCTCCGCCTAATCCCAGCAGTCCGCCCACGATTCCAGCGAGCAAACCAAAACCACAGTACATAACAAGCTGGTATACTTTGAAATTAGTTCCCTCATCTCCCTTGGACGAGATGGTTCTTCTTCCTTTGTATAAGTTCATAGCTTCATAAAATGAAACTGATACTGAAACGGGTATCTGTTGTGACGGCGTAGACAGGCAATGATGGGCAATCAGTTGAAAGATACTACACTAACACCATAAGTTAACTGGGCTTGGCATGGAACCTTAAAAGCGTACCTGCAGTAAGTTCACGACCCAGTAGGCAGTTGAGCAGGTAGCTGTATGATTCTGCAAACGATATTAGATCTCGGATGGACGGACGTTGAAAAGTGAATTTCGGGTGATTTGAGTTAAACTTGGGAATAAAAGGAACCTTTGCTAGCTGCAACGCAAGAAAAGCAACCCAAACGAAAACGAGAAGACCGAGCTCTGGCCAGTGAACATTTTCCAGAATCCCCACCTTCAATAACAAAGACAAAAGATGAGACTAGAATCACCAGTTTTTGGATGGCTTGCCAGAGGTAACACTAAACCTCTTGATCAGTGTTTCTTTCTTGAGGATGCTTTCCTGGTCCCGAAGGGAGCGGTTGGTAATCTACAGCTGCATTGCCATCACCCAATACAAAAAACCCACGTGAAGAGCCATAGTCAAGCAGGAGGAGCAGAGAGCTTTGCGGTCAAAAGCTCGGCACTCACAACCAGACACTTACCGACGGACTCTGTATCCCCTCGCTTGGCAGCCTCCTGATTAGGATACACAGAAGTTTCAGAAAACGCTGCCGAAGCATTGATAGCTAATGAACTTGCATTACGCATGGCCGAAGTACCTTTTTCGATTCCGTCTCTTTTTGCCACGTCTCGACTCCCTTCATAAATGATTTAGACGATGTACCTAAAAGCATTCTTGCGGAATGAAAATTCTAGGAACATATGTGCACCCTTGTGAATAGCTGCAACCATAGGACTTTATTACCGACAAAGAGGATGATGAGCAACACCGTGACCAACCAATCTGGAAATATCACATTGAAGGCAACTCCAACACTGATTCCAAGCATAAGCATCGGCTGGATAAGTACAGCCAAGTCATAGTCGATAATGGGCATGTCGAGTGTGGGGTGCCGGAGCTTCAAATTGTAGTAGACCGTGGACAATGCTGCACCCATGATCATACCTGAAAGCAAGAGCAAATCATCGAATACCCTCCTTTTTGTACACTTGGACTATCGTTATAGTAGTTTCTCGTTTGACGATTTGAGAGTTTCCAGGCACTTATGAGCACGATCATATGGGGAAAAGTATACCCTCAGGTGCAACTCATCCACCTACATTTAGATATGGCGGTCGCCGACTTGGGATCAAACCCAATGATCAGGCTTAGCATAGGGACGAAAATACCGCCACCCCCGACGCCGCCTACACTTCCCAATGCGGCCCCAAGGAATCCCACGATAGTTCCCGCTACAATTCGCCAGCCAAACTCCATTTCCTGTTAAACCCAGAAACAGTGTAATCTACATCTATAAAACCAAACTTTAAGAAATAAATGCAAACAATATGATATAAAGATCCAGTTACCGGCCAAACATGGTGATAGCCGCTCCGATGGGACTGCCACAGGAAATCAGCTGCCTTCGAGAGGAACCCTGCTCCCCTCGACTTGTGGGCCAATGATGAAAGAGACCTATCCTCGGGTGTCCTTCCGGCAGAAACAAGGAAGAACGCCAGCAGAATTTGGAAGAACAAGGCGGGGAACAATCTCCTGGCACCCCTCCACAACCATCTGCCACCCTCGGACAATCCCATCTTAGAAGTTCTTCCAAAGATTGAAACTTTTGCAACGATTGGTCAACAGCAAACAGAAAAGATGGAAATGTCGTTACGACGCAATGCCAATGCCAATGCAAGAAGACGGAGGGGAGGTTGTCAGTACCCCATCGACCAAAAATAGGGAAGGGAATGGAGGAGAACCGACCGAGAGAAACAAACGCGGGAGAATTGTCGGATGGAGGAGAGGGCGTCAAATTTCAGAAGAAGGGCCTCCCTCCTGTGGTGGCCTGGGAGGTTTGTTTACTCCTTTCCAGTTATTCGGGTTTTCGATTCATTATGGGCCGAAGCAAATTGGCCCACTTAATTTTTTATTTAATAAAATGTTTAATTTCCGGCAGCAAAGGCATCAAGCGGGGATAGCTCAGTTGGGAGAGCGTCAGACTGAAGATCTGAAGGTCGCGTGTTCGATCCACGCTCACCGCACAGCTTCACTATTTTTTTCCCACTCTCAACTTCAATATATATTTTTTTATTTCCAATTGATGTACTCTAGTGATAAGATTAAGATAAGAACAATAGTTTCCTCAAAAGGAAAAAAAAGAATAAATAAAAATAGAACTTTTATGGGGGGGAGATCCAATTCCTTCTTTCCCACCCCCACCAATTTCATCATGTCCCTCGACGGTGAGGAAGAAACCAGCGTGTCCTGCAATAACCTCCTGGAAATGATAAAAAAAGGTAGGTTTGTTGTTGTGAGTGTGAGAGGGAACATATTCTTTTACATGTATTGCGATGATTTCATATTTCGATTTCAACAGAGAAGAAGAGTAAAACACTCTCTACGATGGAGCCACATCTTCTGGTAGTTGTGATGAGAGAGGTATTGGATATTTTAACCCCACAATATATTATCATCCTTATTGAATGTTGTGAGAGTGTGTGGGCGAACTCTCTCGAATAGGAAGATTTCACTTTGACTTAATATTAACTCAAAGTAACCTTACAACTTTTTAAGTAGTGACCAAATATTTAAGAAGATTCCCCCCACCCACAAACAAAGTTCACTAAAGTTTGAGTGAGGATAAGGATTTCTCATGATACATGTTGTTGGAAAGTGCAAGTGCACACACAATATACAGATAGATACAATAGTGTTGAAAGGGATCCATCATACCTTGCAACCCCACCCCCCTTTTTTAAATACTTTGTTGAAAGTATAATGAATTCGAGAGGTCTTGATCACGAGCTCTCTTTCTAACCCCATTTGTACTTTGCGAGTCATGTGTTGGTCTTAGTTATATACTATATGTAACGAAAAAATCAATTACTTCACTCGACCTTGGAAATGGGGGAAAGTAGGGAAGATCCACACCGTCAGTTCCCAAAGCCTTTGTGGTTGTTGTCTTATTTGTGTCCCTAAAGTTGATTACTTTATCTAACAGGTTCCTTTCAGGCTATATGTTTGATCCATGAACTAAAATAGGATAAAAGGAGAAATAAAAATCGAAATTAAGAATTGGTTTCACATTATGGGTTCAAAAATAGAACTGAAGTTCACCAAAAAACGAGTTGGCCAAAAACAATGAAGAAAAAAACTATTGATTTGTTAATGATTTTTTTGTAAGAGATTATCCCTAGCTTTTTGTAGTTAAAGTGGGTGTCATGAAACCAATTTGAGAAGAGAAAAACGGAGGGAGTGATGAGCTCAAGCTCGAACTCCATGGGCTTATTGATATTCAAGGAATAATAAAATTTAAGGACTCATTCAGATGGGGTGGAAGTATTTTCTTGACACATCAAAAGTGCATACACCCAACTTTTTCTTGCACTTTTTGGGAACCACTCGAGGGCCGAGCAGAGCGTGCCGTGTATTGGGAAATCGCACAAGAAGAAAAGAAGGGGGGCTTGCGACTGGATTCACTATCTCTCAGATAATTAGCGGTCCAAGTTTCGGGGTAGTGATTGTTTTGCAGCTAGCAGTGAGTCGTGTCCTTGTCACATTCAGAATCATCTCGCCCTTATTCCAATAAGCATTGAGCAGTCATTCTCATGCAAATCAAGGCATGCGCCATCTCATATATCGTTCGCTTTTTGGGCGTCTTGCACCTTTCGGACACTTCAACAACTAATTGAAAATAAAGGTCGTCTCTTCAGTGGGACTTTGTTTCGTGTATGAATAAATATATATATATATATATATAGTGGGGATCCCATCGGATCTTTGTCCGTCGTGCAAAGTGCAAATGCAAGCAATATGCCATTTCCCTAGCATCTCGTCTATCATGAAAGTTTTGGGGAAAATTCCAAGAAAGAAGAAAAGGAAATGATAATGGTTAAGTGAAATATTTGTAAAGGTAAATTTGAAATGGACATTGAACTTGTTTTTTTTTTCTCTCTCTTTTCTCTTTTCTTTTTCCTTTTATTCACGTTAAGAATCTTTTTTTAGGGTGTTCTCGTGATGGGGTATGGAATCTAATACCTAAAAATATATAAAAAAATAAAAAGCAAAGCACGAATACCCATCACTCCTTTCTTTTTTATCCATTTCTTGTGGTAATTGTATCTAGACAAGGATCAAGGGTGGCTACATATTCGGCAACCACGTAAACAATGGAAATAAATATATGTAAGTGCACCCGGGAAAGATTATGCCCATGGCTAATCTAAGGCGATTGTTGACATTCCATAGGCAGTGTTAATACAATGCATGTCCAAAGTGCACCCGAAAATAAAAAACATGTACGATGTATACACCTCAGTACTTCATTCACACCAATTAGTCTTATGACACCCGCTTGATCATGATCAATGATGCCGACTCCTCCCTACCCCAATCCAATCATAAAATCCAAAGGTGGGGATGTCCGAAAAATCGTGGTCCCTTATAAAAATAAGAACGCAAGGCGAACCCTTTGTAAGAAAAGCCCCTCTCTAAATCTAATTTTTTATTTCTTGGACAACCCTAATTATAAATACCCTTTTCCAGTCTTTACGACTCTCACAAAACCCAAATATCATATCAGTCGAAATTGATGGTCCTCATCTGATTAGGGAACCATGTGTGCAACATGTGTTTTTTCCTTAGTGGATGATATTAGACAGATCAGGGTTGATCAAAAGCCGTGGAGATCATGGCCTAAAAGGCGGGTAGATTTTGGTTTCGCCTAACTCGTGAAAGAAGCCATTGATTAGGAGGGGAAAAATTCGTCGTTAGGTTTTTGTGATCAAATGAGACCACATCATTTAGTGTGTACACGAAGCACACCCACAAACGATACATAAAGCTTATTCGAACACTAAATGGGGATGTCTCCCTTTTACAATGTGATAGGAGGAGGTTTGTGTATATGATCGTGTTGATGATGATGGCATTTGTTAATAGGGGAGGCCCAAAAAAAAACACAGAAATAGTAAAGTGGTCCATCCTGCCTATAGCTTTTATGGGCCTAATGCATTTATAAATCTTAAAAAGGAAGAAAGAAGAAACAAAGAAAGTTAGGGAGGAGGGAATGATAACAGATGGCCGACTAGGGCTATTGATATTTGATTAACCTTGATGCAAAGTGCATCCTTTCTTCTTCTTGTTTGCTTCTAGGGGTTTTTTTATTTTGCTTGAGTGGGATACTGAACAACACGTAAGGGGAAAAAGTAGCACAAATGACCACCAAAGCAAAACTTCCCTACTTCTTCTGACAACGACTCTTCATCCCTCCTTTTTTCTTTTGGCCTTCTCATTGTTGCACCATGGCCTCAAGATTCGATTCTCTAATCATTCGTCCGGTCGGAATGATTCCCCGCACTCGAGGATTATCGCACTGCTAACCCGAGTCCTAAAAAGAAAGCATGAACTAATATATGGGAAATCGGTTGTTCATTTTACTGATACATGATAAAAATCGACCTGATTAAGCTACCCGACGATTTCGCGATGGAACGTTTAGTTGGATTGACACTCACTATGTGGGATATGCACGAAGAACCCCCCCAAAAAAAGAAGGAAGTCAAAAGGACACGACCGGGAGAGATTTAGCTAAACAACCTGGTAAAATTGCCATGCCTTAATTATAGGAGAGTCTGGCAGTGAATCACCCCCAACCCCATTTCATTCCTACTTAAAACATTTTAGTTTTTTAACTCTTTTTCTATTAGTTATCCATTACTCCTCTAAACATGACGGGGCTAAAACTAAAATCACGTTTAGATGGCCTTTTATGTTCCCAAGGGTTAAAGAAGGATCGTAGGGAATGATGCTCGTTATGCTTTGCCGGTGCGTGCGTGCGTGCACCGGTCGTGGTCGTAAACAAGAGGAAACAAGACACGCCGGCAATGAGAATAGTGAAACACCATCATTTTGATTAAGCACCGGCGCGCACATCTTGTCCTAATCATTCGACCAATGGAATAACAGAGTTACATTCAAAAGGGCTTAAAGAGGGAGGTGGGGGGGGGGGAGGTTGGAGGGATAGATCGTTGACTATTAGTAAAATTAAGAGGCAAACCAAATCCTCCGTATTATTTTATTGGTACGTGGTTCCGCTAATTAGACCGCACTTATTTGTTTTGCCTAATGATTAACAAAAGATACGAAAGGGTGATTGCGGATGGGGGCGTAATAAAGGTCACTTACTTAATCATGAGCTTACCTCCCACAACCTTTTGTGCCCAAACAGAAATGATTAATTGAGCAAAGTAAAGCCACCCCCTCAAAAAGGGAAAGGGTTGGGAGAGCTTTCCCACCACTAGCATCCCTCTTTTCTATCACAAATTTTTTGTTTTGTTAATTTTGATAAATTCCAACAATGTGTATTTGAATTCATACTTTTTTTTATAATAATGGGCATGTGTTAGAATTATTAAATATATATATATATATATATATATACACACTTCTTCTCTGTTACCTAAAATTCCAACCCCCCCCCCCAACAAGCATGCCTAAAGTGCTCCAATTTGTGGAGATCATGACAAGGAAAGAAAGCACCTGAGCACATATGATATTGTGTGTTATCATTATTCTTCCTTCACATCTTAACATGGTGCCACCGCTGGCCTAATGCATCATGGAGCTTAATGTCCTTCCTTTGACTTCTCTCTTTAGGATCAGGATAATAATAATAACTACAATCTGCAAGTACTTTGGCATGTACTTAATTACATTATTTCCCGATAATTAGCTTAAATATTTCAAAACGTTCATGCATGTAAGAGATATGAAATATAACGACTCGTGCAAAGAAAAAATTATATTTTACTTTCCGACCGGGGGAGGGGGTGGTCCAGAGATTCGTCCTCAGAATGTAATCAGTTTTGGGGCAGAGAACACTCTATTGGGGGAAACAGGTAGTGAACTTCAATGCTTGTACCAAAGAGTAAATGTTCGCGGACCATTGGTGGATCAATGTCAGCACATCATCAGTTTTGACACGTTTGTTTACAACATGTACGAAATGCTAATGCAAGAACGGGGGTTTGTAATATAATAAACTTTTATTTTCCCGCAATCTTTCATTTTCTTCTACTTCAATACCTACAATTCCTTCTGGGGCATTCTCTCAAAAAAGCACAACAAAACAACAATTACAAAAGAAGCGCCTCATCTCTAACGAGGCTTGTACAAAAGCTAAGGGGAAAAAGAGAAGATTAGGCAAGGCACATGCCCCCTCATCATCACCAAGACCAAAATTCGAGTACCAAAAAACAAATGCCAAACACCCTTTTTTTTTCCTAGGAAGACTTAAACGAAATCCCTAGAAACTCCCCCCTCAAAGAAAAAGGCCATACCTAATTGCATGAGAATGGAAATGTACAAAGACATGTACAATTAGTAATAGTAGAGTTAGAGGTCCCCTACCACCCCAAAAATATAAAACCCCAAACCCCACCACCATATGAATCATCACCACCACAAATGCCACCAAACCCAAATAAAAAAAAAAAAGAAAATGGAAAAGAGAATCCCTTTTAATATCACCGGATGTCAACTTGTATCCCCTTCCCCCTATTTTCTTTATCTTCTTCTTTCCTTCTGCCTCTCTGTCCTGAAAAGCGCTACGCAATGGCAAAAACTGATTTCACCAGTGTATTGGAAAAAAAGGAACTTTTTGGTTGATCCCCACCCCCAATTGTCTTCTTTTCCTCCATTGGAGGAACACCATTTTTTTTTGTTGCTTCATCAAAGCTCTTCTTCTCCAATTTACAAACCCTCAGGGAGTCTGATCCTCGGCTCATATATCATGATATTAACAATGGTGATGAAGATGGCTGTTGTAGGGAGGGGTTTCGAGCCATTTCCCGTCCAATGTCCTCCGCAATCTTCCTTGCGTCCGCTGATGCGCCAAGCAATCCCCTCTTGGTGAAACCCACCGCATACAGACCGTTCCCGCCTTTCCAACCATTGGGGAAAGGTTGTCTTGGCAATCCATCCTCCTCGGAGAACATCTTCCCTTCCTTCAATCCAACAAAAAGTTTCAAGGGAAAAAAGAAAACCTTTTTAGTAATGAAATCATGAAAGGATATTCCAGCGACATAATAATAAAAGGGTGATTGGTAAATTTAAAGCTCACCTTTAACCAATGTGGCACGATGCTTTTGTACCCTGTTGCCAAAATAATGGCATCGAATCTCTCAATTCTTCCATCGGCGAATTCCACCGAATGATGCCTCAGCCGCCTTATTCCCGGACGTATCTAACGATTCCAAAACATGGTAATATCTTAGGATTTGTACCCCCATAAATCAAAATACAAAGGTTGTCCTTTGAAACAATAATGACATTGATTAGATTTAGGTATGTTACCTTAATGGCGCCACTTTTGATCTTAGCTAGGGTCCCAACATCGAGGACCGGGGTCTTGCCGTTCAAGTTCTTTAGCTGCAAGGGTCCGAGCTTGGGACGGTTAAGGCCGAACCGAGCCGTGTCGCCGAGGATGAGCCATGACATGAGGAGAAGGAAGCGGTCGACAAGGTGCATGGGCAGCCACTTTAGTAACCACATGGACAGCCCAAAAGTTGACCACCCCAGCATCTCTCTTGGTAGGACGTGCACCTTCAAGATCAATACCACAACCAAGAAACAAAAATAAATTAAAAAAATAAACAAGTGGAATTAAAATTATGTGCAAACAAATAAAATATACCCAAAAAAGAAATGCTCAAAGCAAAGTAAGGAATGAAAAAATTAAGATGATTTGATGGGTCTGCTCCAAATGATGGGGGTGAATAAATAAACAATAAACTCAAGAGAATTTTATTAGTTTGTATGCATGTAAATAAGAATATCTTCAAGGCTTCAGATATAGAGTCTTGAAAAGCTTCAACCCTGACAAATATTCCGCATGCTTGGAGGATCCCGAGAAAGTGAATGGGAAAGAAGAAGAAAAAAACCAGACTGGGAATTCAATACTACATCATGGGGCTACTATTTATTTTTTTTTAAATCAATGGACAGAAGCAGCTGAAACTCGAAGTCGCTATTTAATTTTCACTCAATTTCCCATTTATTTGTTCATGATACGACCTGATTGTGAAGAATCTCAGTTTTCTCTGATAAGATCAATACGAAATAAAAACATTTTGTTCACAGAAAAGAAACTAGAGAATTATGCTTGGCATGTGAACAAGTGAGGAAAAAACCAAAACCCATGAAGGAAAAACCCTAGTCTGTCACTCTTGTATCTTCCATACCCAACTTTTCCCATGTAAACAAAGTTCAGAGAAATTGTTTGTCAACCCATCAAACTAACCTAATGGTAAGAAAAGACTTAGGCTTTTGTTTTTCTTTTCCCTTTTTAACACAAAAGTGGGTAAAACGCAACACGACAAACCAACCTCTCTTAGGCTTTGTGGTTTGAGAACTTTGGAACAATACTCGAAATTTTGACCGATCCCTTAACACCAAATTCCCCAAACCACATCTACCCCCCACACAAACACGAATTCCAAAAAGAAAAAAAAAAACTAAATTAAAAAGGAGAGAAGGAGAAAATAAAGGTAGAGAGATTGAGATCTTCTTTGAACATGCATGATCCTGACCCCCTCTGTTTTTTTCTTTCCCACATGCAAGGGGAAATAGAAAATAGGAAAGAAATAGTAATTAGTTACTTTTGTTTTTTTATGTAATGTAAATGAAAAATAGGGTTCCGGCAAATAACAAACTAAGGAAGACAGTATGTATTTTTTTCAAAGAAGAGGAAACCAAAAAAAACTTACTGTATCCCTAACGACGAGAGAAGGCATGGCATTATGGTTGCAAAGGTCTAAGCAGACCTCCATGCCGGAATTCCCGCATCCGACGACGAGCACTCTCTTCCCCTCAAACTCCTTCCCGCTCCTGTACAAGCTCGTGTGCTTTATCACCTCTCCGAACCCCTCCATCCCCTCAATCTCCGGCACGACAGCCTCCGCGTTCTCCCCTGTCGCTACCACCAGCCACCTGCACAGGTATGTCCTTGTCCTCGCACCTCTCTCCTCGCCCTTTGAGGACATGCTCCTCACTCGCCACAGCCCGAGGAGGGCGTCATACTCCGCACGCTCGACAGTCTCCTCGAACCTCGGGCGTATCCCAAACCTCCTCGCATAGGACTCGAGGTACTCAATGAACTCCCCCTTGTCGGGGTACTCAGGGAAATCCCGTGGGAACCCCATGAGAGGGAGCTCACAGAAACGCCTGGGGAGGTGGAGCCGGAGCCGGTCGTAGGTCTTCCTCTGCCAGAGTGAGGCTATGCAGTCGGATCTCTCGAGGACAACGCTCTCCACCCCTTTCTCCTTCAGGCAAGCGGCGGTCGCGAGCCCCGAAGGACCTGCTCCGACTATGACGGGCCCAGGAACGAACGAGAAACCCGGGACAGACGAGACCGCCCTCCCCTTGTGATCATGGGAGAGCTTCCCTTCAATCTCTCTGCAGCGACAGTGCTCCATTGAGCCAGAAAACACAAACGAAAGCGTCTACACCGTAGGCTCCGCTTCAGCCGCCAAAAGAAGTCGGTTTTTGAGAGGGTAAAGAAAAGAGTGAGTTGGGGAGATTCAGTAGTGAAAGTAGAGAGAGAGAGAGAGAGAGAGAGGAAGAGGGGGGGAGGAGGTTAGTTAAAATCCAAATCCAAAGCTGAGGGTTTGGATTTTGTCTTGCCTCTCCTGGTCTTATCCACTCGTGGGAAATGAGAGCTTTTTTTTTTTTTCTTTTTTTTCCTCTCTCTCTCTCTCTCTCAATCTTAAATCTGATGAATCCGCGTAGTCGACTGTGAATGGAGGGATTCACCGAATTTGTTGGGATGAGGAGGAAGAAGATGGAAGCGAGGAAGGAGTAGACAACCAACCTCTCTGTCTGTTGTTCTTATATTATATGTCTGTGTGTGTTTGTGTGTCATTCCTTCGTCCATCGATTCGTTTCAAGTTGTGTGTGTGTGGGGATCAAAAACCGGTTACTTCACCATGAAAAACTAATAATAAGAAGAAGAAGATCCGGGTCTATAAATATAATCAGCTAATGATTTCGAGTTTGATTCTATACATGCGAATAATAAGGGTTTTATTTTGGGAAATTTATGAAATATATTAAATAAAAAACACAAAAATATATTAAATTTAAAACAGGTAAAGAGATCGTTATACTAGGCTTAAGTCTCCTCGATGTTAACGTCAATAAGGTGATGATGCTATCAGGTGGGCTTTTTTTACCATCTCTGTCCCCGGAATAAAAAGCAGCTCTCCTGCTGTATATCTACCTCAAAAAACTTATACAAAAAATAACTCCAAATTTTATGGACGTGGAAGTTTTAATCAGTATAAATTCCCAATTTAGTAAAAAAAAATATGAAGAAACGATTCCATGTGGGAGGTGTTGAATGTGCTTCTTACACTCTTCCCCAGAATTTTTTGCTTTGTTCTAAGTAAATTTAATAAGTAGACAGACCAATGTCTGAAATATCTTGGAAATCATGATTTTGGTGGGGGGGGGGGGGGAGATTTTCGATGAAGATTCACACGGAGTCTTAGGCAGAAAAGGAGTTAAGAATGATTTCGCCTTTTTTCTTTTTACAGTTGGCTGGCGATGGGTTGGAACGGAACAACTTTTTATGTTATTGGAATCGTGAATTGTAACAAGGATGGCATTCACATGACAGGATTAATGAAAAGCTTTTTCTTTCTTTCTTTTTTTACTTTGGTAAGATTTGATGAGATTACTTTGGCCTAAATAAAACCCTTAAATCCACATCAAGAATGAGGTAATTTTATATATATACATGAGATAATTCTCTCGAGGGTAAATGCCGCAATCTCGCAATTTTCTAGATTTTACTGACTTTAGATTTTTTTTTTTTTAAATAAATCTTCGGTGTATGCGAAGCGTATATGATTGGATAAGGATAGGCCAAAAAGGGAAAAAAAAAAGAAAGATAAAAATAATAATGGGGATTAAATTTTAGTAATTTTAGTGATAGGAGAAGCACTTTTACAGTTGTGACACAAAGAGGACCAAAAGAGAATGTTAACGTAAAGTGATTAGGACAACTCTGTCCCTTGTCTTAAAAGCTAACTTATTGAACATCTTTGACCGTTTCGAATAGGGTGGTCCTATTTCAACACCCTGAGTTATACTAATCGCACGCCTTTTATTATACTGTATCGTCAATTGGGTTTCATTTTCTAGTTGATTACCATGTTTATCACATTCTCTTTTTAAAAGCTAAGGAATTTGATCAAAAGTGAATAGGTTAAATTTATTCAATTTTATCATATAAATATTTTAGTATTTATTTTGATCAAAATAAAACATTAAAAAAATTTTGATTATGATTATGATGTAGTAGTACTTGGAAAAAAAAAATGTAAATAGTATTACAAGTTTTTGAATTTTTGGAAGAAATTTGTTACAAAATACAACACCAAATATTACCCATAAAAGGAAAGGAGAGATATTACGAGCTTTTAAATGGTAAAAGCATGAGGGGCATTTTGGTAAAAGCCTAATGATGGGCGTCATTTTAGCATTTTAGGGCATGGAAATTAGCTTTGAATAATGTTTCGTAAATTGAATATTTATTTCTATTTTATTGGGGGACCATTCCTGAAACAACGATGTTCCACTTGTTTTTATTCATAATGTATCTTGTGGCTAATCCGTTGCTTCATTTAACACCCATTTCACTTTCGGACACCAAAGAGATAAACACCAAATGCTTTAATCATCCGTTTCGGACACACACCTTCACGTTGCCTGCATTTTTTTTTTACTCCGAGGAAAAATCCAAAGGAAGGTTCAAAGGTGGATTGAAAAACGAACTTCTTGCTGTTCTTAACTGAGTTCCCTTCGGCTCGAACTCAAGGTTAGGAAGGAGAAGGAGAGAAAGAAAAAGGAGTCTTCGATCATCTCGCTAGTGGGGAGAATTCGGAACTGAATCATGGATGTTTCCATTAAGATCTGCAAAGCAAGACACGGCCCCTCATACATGGGAAAAAAAAAAATCAAACAATCATTTGAGTGCGTCTGTTGTTGTTTGAACATTTTGGTAGGGACAAAATGTGGCATATAACAGCCTGTTTTTTCTTTTCCTTTAGAGGGGAGGTGGGATGGGGGCTTAGGACACAAGACAGACGCGGACATCAACCATTGATTGAAGCAGAGAAAGTTATGGTTGGTAATAAGGTACATACGTTTCTTCTTCTTCTTGTTGTTGTTTGTGGTGTGTGGCAAAAAGGCTCAACGTCACACAACCCCTTTGATTTCAGCTTACACTCATGTTTTACACTCCTGTTTTCTTAATCACGACGTACGTGATGGTGATAATTAGAAAAATAAAATGAGAAATTGAGATTGACTGGGCATTCGATTGTAAGCTAGCTAGTTTAGACGAAAGAGATGTTGATTCATCGGGCACCCATATAGTGAAATTACCATGTTACCCTTGACATGTGTCGCATATAATCAACAGCATTGGGAGGATATTCTAGTCATCACGTTATTGTAACCTTATTACATGTTTCTTGGCTTAGCTGTTAAGACTTTTATACATGGGAAGGTCGGTTTCTTTCATATCTCCTTTTCCACTTATTCATGAAAAAAATATTCAGATAAAAAGGGAAAGACTTAAAAGAGTTTTCTAAACCCTAAATGGAAATAGACAATGCGAAAATGCCGGGGCCGAAAGCAAAAATGGAAGCGTGAATCATGTGGGAAAACAAATACAAATGCACAGTTTAGTCGATGATTGTTTTTATATTGTAGATGAACGAAAAGGCTATAAACCTATATGCATACAATAGCATGGAGTAAATGGAAGTTTGGGATTGGCTTGTTTCTATGAAAGAAGCTCCAAAAGGGGGTGACATCCTTTTGTTTCCCACTTCATTTTTGGTAGCTGTTGAAGTTGAATCTGCTACCATACATAATAATAATAATAATAAAATACCACTAAATTTTGATTAAAACAATTTAGACAACTACAATACAATACATAATAAGATTTATTGAATACATTTTTTCCTCATGTGGCTACATATATTCTACTAATTAGTCCTCTGTTTGGGTGTTTTGGGTTCATTTTAAAGGCAGTCTCATTAAACTTATCCTATTGTTATCTCCCTAACTTTTGTTGGGGGTTACGTGTGAAAGGATTGAATAGGAAGGGAGAAAGTGTTAGCAGGACGTAGGTTCTGTACTGCCGACGACCTTCTGTAGAATAGAGGAAACCTTCTGTAGAGTGCTGCACCTACAATGAGTGTTTTGACTGCGATTTCTCTTTCTTAAACTTTCTATCTCTCACTTTTATATGAAATGTCTACACGTCCCTTTATATATAGGGAGGAGTAGGAAATTCAAATGTCAAAAGAAACCGACACCTTAAATGACATATTTAATAGCCTACTTAAATGACCCACTTAAATGACATTTTCGTTACTAACTTTAATACCAATTAATCTTGATCATAAATTACCTTCAACACCCTATCTTAATTTATGATCTTCAAGAAGTCTTTGAATGTCTCAACTTCTCAGAATACACCGCCTTTGTAAGAATATATGCGGGTTGATCGTGGGTGCCGATGAATTCTAGAAGAATCTCCTTCTGCGAAACCATCTCTCTGATGAAATGATGATGAAGTTCTATGTGCTTCGATGTTGCATGGAAAACTGGATTCTTGATTATAGCAATTGCAGATTGGTTATCACAGCAGATTGTTGTTGGCTCGTCCATCTTCTGTTGTAACTCTAGAAGTAACCTTCTGAACCAGACAACTTTTCTTGTTGCTTCATTTGCTGCAATGTACTCAGCTTCTGCAGATGAGAGAGCAACAATGCTTTGCTTCTTTGAACTCCATGAAATGGGCTTTGTTCCAATGCATAACAAGTATCCCGAGTGCTTCTGCGATCATCCAAGCTTCCTGCCCATTCATTATCTACTTAACCCACTAGATCATCCTTCTGTTCTTTTGTATACTTCAGTCCGACCTTTTGTATGCCTCTTAGATAGCGTAGAACCCTTTTTGCTGCTATGAAATGAGTTTTACTAGGGTTGCTCATGAATCTAGACAGCAAACTCAAAGAATGAACAATATCAGTCTGAGTGTGAGTGAGATAGATAAGACATCCAACCAGACTTCTGTAGATCTTCGAGTCAAAACCTTCTGTAGAATCTTCCTTCTGTAACTTCTCATTGAGTGACATTAGAGTAGAAATTGGCTTTGCATTCTCCATGTGAAGCTTCTTTAATGGATCCGCTATGTCCTTCTCTTGAGAAATGAAAATCTCTCATTTCTTCTGCTTCACTTGAAATCCGAGAAAGTACTTCATCAAGCCAAGATTTGTCATCTCAAACTCTTTCATCATTGCCACATAAGCAAAAGCTTCTGTAAAATCAACGCCGAGCTTCCGTGAATAGCCTTTTGTTACAATGCGAGCTTTATGATTCTGCACGCTTCCATCTTCATTATACTTGGTCTTATACACCCACTTCAATCCGATAGCTTCTTTTCCTTCTAGGAGATCGACCAATGACCACGTGTCATTCTTCTCTATAGAATTCAGCTCCTCCGTCATGGCATTTCTCCATTTTTCTTCATTGGCTGCTCCTCAAAGTTCTGTGGCTCAAATGCAACAAGAGCAAAGTTAGCTTGCTCATAAATTTTAGTGAATGATCGATACCTCCTTGGTGGTGTATCTCCAATAGGACCCTTTGCTTTTGGAATGGTTCTAGAGGAACTAGCTTATGTTGTTCCGATGGGATTCTGTACTGTAACTTCTGCTGCTACTTCTGTTGTTCTTATAGGATTCTGTACATATGCTTTTGCTACTGCTTCTGTATACTGAAACATATGAGTCATAGAAGTCTCTTCTTCCCACTTCCAAACTTTCTCATCAAATTTTTCTCTTCCTTGAGAAGGTGTGAGTGCATATCCATTCCAAATACTTTGAAATGATCCACTACGGGCTTCCTTATGTGCCACGCTTCATATAGTGTCTTGTCCCTAACTGCTTTTGTAGGGGATCTGTTCAGAAGGTAGGCAGATGTGTTAACAGCTTCTGCCCAGAACTTGTTGGGTAGATCTTTGCCGTTCAGCATGCTTCTGGCCATCTCCACTATGATTCTGTTCTTTCTTTCTGAGACTCCATTCTGCTGTGGAGAATACTGCACAGTCAACTGCCTCTGTATCCCCTTTTGTTGGCAATAGTCCAAGAATGGTCTCGACAGAAACTCTTCTTCGCTATCTGTCCTCAAGGTCTTAATCCTATATCCACTTTGATTCTCTGCAAGTGCTTTGAACTTCATAAAGGTTGCAAAAGCATCTGACTTCCTCTCAAGAAAATAAAGCCAAATCATTCTAGTGTAGCCATCTACGAACAATAGAAAGTATCTTCTGTTACCGAGAGACGGAGTCTGAGTTGGTCCACAAATATCCGCATGAACCAGCTTGAGAGGGTCTTGAGCTCTCCATGATGTGTTTGGGAATGGAAGACGATGATGCTTTTCGAAGACACATCCTTCACCTTCTACAACTTGTATAGAAGGTAGTCCTACCACCATATCCTTCTGCTTCAATAGAGCTAGACCTTTCCTGTTCAAATGTCCATACCTAAGATGCCAAAGATGAGAACCATCTACAACCTCAGTTTTGATAACCACATTGCTGTAAGGAGTCATCTTTAACGGGAACAAATTGTTGGACGTCATCTTCACGACCGCGACCGTCTGTCCTTTTGTGTCCGTTATCTCACATTGACCTTCTGCAAAAACCAACTTATATCTATTTTTCATCACGTGTCCCATACTTAGTAGATTCTGCACGATTTCTGGAGTGTAGAAGACGTCGTGCATCCTCTTCAGTTGACTTTCTGCACTGAAAACTGAGACAATACATTTACCTTCTATCTTCAACTTCTTGTTATCTCCAAGTTCCAAGAAAGAGTTGTATTTCTCATCAAGCTCCACAAAGTTCTTCTTGATCCCTGTGACATGGTTGCTACAGCAACTATCGATGAACCATATCTCATTCATATCTTGCATAGTGTTAGAGGAAGAATAAAAAACTTTAGAACGTTCATCTTCCTTAGAAAAATTTATCGAGTTTTTGTCCTCATGCTTATGTTCATGCTTCTGCTGTTTATCTTTGTACTAGGAATCACGATCTGAATGAGTTGGGAACTTACATCTCCTACATCGAAGACGGCAATCTTTTGTTTCATGATTATTTTTTCTACAGATGAGGCATCCTGCTTCTGCTTCTCCACGACCGCTTCTGTGCTGACCTTCTGGTCATCCTTCTGCATAGCCTCTGCCTCTGCCACGAGAGCTGCCTCCATATCCCCTGCCGTAGGACCTTCTGTTGTTTCCATAATGTTCTTGCTTCTGCTCAGAAACATTTAACTTCGCTTGAAATGCTTGTTCCACCGAGGCTGTGTACTTGCTGACCCGCTTCTCATGGGCTTCTTGGGAAACTTCTGCGAGATCCTTCATCTCTTCAATCACGGTTACCACATGCTCAAACCTCTGCGGCAAGCTTCTGAGGATTTTCTCCACGACTTTTCGATCCGGGATAACTTCTCCGCAACTCTTCAATTGATTGAGGATCTCCACGATCCTTGATAAGTAGTCTTTGACGTTTTCTGCGTCTTTCATGAATAGATTGTCGAAGTCTCTCCAAAGGTTCTGCAGCTTTATAGAGATCACATTCTGTGACCATTTGAACTCCTTCTTTAGGACCTCCCATGCTTCATTCACCTTCTTCAGGTCGTATATTCTTGGGTAAATTGTTTTGCTCACGGATTGTTGCAGAATCCGCAAAGCCATTGCATTCTTCATGACGTTCTCCTTGTACGCCTTCTGCTCATCTTCTATGGGATTGATGACACCTTATGCGGAAGTGTTGTCACCTTCTGGAAGAGAGATTCCTTCTTAAACTTCTTCGTAGCCTTCCTCCACAAGTTTCCATAGATCTTGCGAAAGGAAAATGGTCTCCATTTGAGAACTCCAATAGTCGAAGTGCTCACCGTCGAAGATGGTGATTTGGTTGGGAGAAAAGGTGAAGAACATGTTGCTAGCGGATGCAGACATGACCTTCTACGCTCTGATGTCAAATTTTTTGGGGAATTATATATGAAAGGATTGGATAGGAAGGGAGAAGGTGTTAGCAGAACGTAGATTCTGTACTGCCGACGACCTTCTGCAGAATAGAGGAAACCTTCTGTAGAGCTGTTGCACCTACGAGGAGTGTTTTGGCTGCAATTTCTCTTTCTTAAACTTTCTCTCTCTCACTTTTACATGAAATGTCTACACGTCCCTTTATATATAGGGAGGAGTAGGAAACTCAAATGTCAAAAGAAACCGACACCTTAAATGACATATTTAATACCCTATAAATGATCCCACTTAAATGACATTTCTGTTACTAACTTTAATACCAATTAATCTTGATCATAAATTACCTTCAACAACTTTTACTCCTAATTAACAAATGATAATATATAAAATATGGAATTGATAAAATAGATGCCTGCGCCTTACCTTTTGGAAAGAACAGAATATTATTTTCAATAGGGGCAGATTAGAGGAAAGGCCCTCCAAGGAGTTACTTTTATTGAGTGCCCACTCCAAATTTTTATCTTAAATATATGCAACAATCAAATGAATAAAATAAACCTTAATATTTACTTTTGGAAGCTTCGCGCATCGTATGATTGTGTTTTATTTTATCATTTGTAATCATAAGCATTAATTATTCTCAGTCCATTGGACTCAATTGGCTTTCACTTCTTTTATGTACTTAAATCTTCCAAATACTAAATATTCAAGTCTCTTGTTGTTGAGGAAGTTGCACTAATTTATAATGATTTCAGGAGTTATATTATTAAAAACAAAGGGGTTTAAAGAAGAGAATCTAAGAGACTGTACCAAGTGCTTTCTATGACAGAACCAAATTCCCTGCTACTATTCGAACTCACTTCTCATTGTCTTTTTAACTTTACCTAACTTTCAAGCAACAAAAGTGTTTTTCTTTTACTTGCACTTCCAACAGAGTTAAATTCGCATTGGCACAGAGAAAGAAGAACAAAATTTTGATGGGTTTTTATTTGTATCTTCCTTAAATGAACCACAGAGAAGTGAGCAAAGGAACTTATAATTATCTAAATAAGTTCAAACAAGACCTTTCTTTTCTTCTCTAAAACACAAAGCCAATGCCACGCCCACTCGCGATCCCAATCAGAGGATATCATTATGTGCAAATGATGGGATCTAATGGATAATGATATGCAGATATGGACTCACATCAAGAGCATTACTGATAGATTAAATCTAATCATTTAGGAATGCAAAATTCCGCAAGTCATTCGGGTTCTTTAATCATGAAACGAATCGTGTGATGCGACGACTTTGTAAAATCTAATAGCATTCCACTTTATTCACTTATTTTTTTTGTATTTATTATTATTATATGATTGAATTATGTGATGTATTTGAACTTTCCTTAAAACGTAATGAACTGATAATACATAGTGATGCACCATTCTTTAAGGAGTTGTTATTATGACAATGTAACAAAATATCAGTTGTGGGTCAGGCGATTCTCCACTTCTTTTCCAACTTTGCTAAAGAATGAATAAAAATTCAGGTGTTCATCATGATTTCTATTTAATTAAGTCATGCATCACTTCCTCAGTTGAAAGCATTGATTAGACATTCGTGGGCTTGAAGCTTTCCCCATGATTTAAAGTGCATTTTGTCACACACACACACACACCCTTTTCCAGATCCTCTAGGGATTAACCATTAATCCTAGTCATAATTAGCACTAACTTAATCAACTATGGCTGTTTTGGCATGTTTTGTGAGAGAACTTATGTGGCATCACCACAAGCTTGAACAGCAATAGGATGACATTCATTTTCATTTTTTTTTTAATTTAAAAAAAATGGAAGAGAACAAAAGACCCAACAAAAGAGAGGGCATTAACGAAAAATAAATGTGGGAACTAACCAAACAAAAATAAGATAGAGAAGTCCACAACTTTTCATGTTATTGATCTATGGAAAACAAACATTATGAGGGATATTTTTATTAACTTAAACCCTAAACATATAATGATCTCAACAACCCTTCGTGCACCCAAAGTTCCTTCCCCCTAAAAGAAAAAGGAGGAAAAAACCCACCCAATTGAATTCTTCACTTGGGGGTCAGCTCCCAATCGATATGCAACCACTCAAAATCTAGACTTTCTCTCTACTAATTTGAAAGTGAAAAAGGCAATGAACAACCGCCCCTCCAATTGAACACTGACAATTTTCAACAATACAAAATGGCGCATTATGTAAGCCCTCAGAGGGAGAAAAAAAACATTAATATTTAAAAAAAATGAAGATAAAAAAGAAGATGATTTCGAGTGTACATTTCACTTCCAATTTTAGTAGAGCAAAAAGCTCTTCGTGGATCCACAAATAGCCCCCACAAAAGATTTTCTAACACATGCCCTTGTCTACCCTTATAAGACGACTCCTCTCCCAATTAGAAAAAAAAAAAAAAAAAGAAAGGAGTTCTTCAGTGGAAGGTTGGGAATGAGTTGCATTAACTTAACTTAGTTCAAGTTGCAACTCTTTGATTGACAACTTTGTCACTATTGTTTCCTTGCCTTTCCTCTTTTTTTTCTTCTAAAAGAAAAAGGGAAATTCCATCCTAATGGTCGGAAATGCACACAAAGTATGAGTAAGGTAATAAAGAAGGTGACATGAATGGAAAATCAAGTTGGGAAGGGTCGATTTCGCAAGAACATCGGCGAACTCCTCATCATTGTGTCTAGGGGGTCCATTTACGATTGATTCCTTTTATTTCTTATTTCATGGTTATTAATAAAGTTGAATTAAGGTCTTGCACGGAGGGTGGAAGTTGAATCAAATTTCAACAGACAGCACAGGAGGAGTTGGGCTTCATTTGGGCCCAATCACAAATTTAAGCCCAAGCCCATGACCCAGGAGGCCTTTTCCACCCTCAAAGAATTAGCATTTATAGAAGGACAAATTAGCAAATCTATAATGTAGTATATTCATTTTTTCCGATTTATCCCGTTCTTTGAAATGCCACCGTTCTTAGAATTAGCATTAATGGGTATAGTACAGGATAAATTTGCTAATTTGACCTTGGAGAAGACGGATATGTAACGCCATTTGTGCCAACAGGGATGACACGTAAGACGCCATTATTTGCAACACTAACGAATGATGGATTTAATATAACATAGTAAGTACATATATGGTTTCGAAGCGTTTCAAAGAACATGATGAATCGAAAAAAATGGATATAATGCATTATAGATTTGTTAATTTGGCCTTTATAGAAATAAGAGAAAATAATAAGATTGCTTAAATGGAGTAATTCCAAATCATAAAATGGGCAGGTTATGTTAAAAAATAATAATTACAGAAAAATTGCACCTATGGAGAGGTGAGAAAACCTTAAACCCAATCCAATCACAAGGCCCTCCTTTTAAATTAGATAGTCGATTGTTAAGGATGATTAATTAATCCACCCACAACCTAAGAGCCATCTGCCTAGTAATAATATAGTGCATACCCGATCAACGAATTCCAGATGACTCGTCACAGCCACCTCTACTAACCTAGAGACTAATTCGATCTCGATTAGCCAAAGGCAAGCATGTTATAGTTGCAGGCTTATGATTCCACTTAGCCACCAACGATGTAAATGCAACTGGGAGCACAAACTGCACTCTGCCACTCTACTCATGACAGTATCTTCCAGAAATATCACCAAATACAAAAATGATGATGACAAGAAAGGTTATTTCAATGTTAGAATACCAGAGATTTTCGCTTTTCTGCAGGCAGTGCTGGCCACAGGGAAAGCTGCCATCCTTCAGGAACAATTTCGGATATCCTGTACCAGACGTGTATGCATCACTGTCAGCATATAAGTAAGGATGACAGTGCTTTTATTGTCTTGTGATCAGTAATTGAGCAGATTTTACCTTCTTTCAACACATCACAAGGGAAGAAGCCGCAGACATCCCTGGAAGTGGAGTTGACTCCAACGTGGTAGCAGGACCAGGTGGGACCTAAGTGTTGGCAGGGGTAGGGTATCCATCTCCACCCGAACCAGACAGGGAACTCCTGTGAATGGGGGTGTCGGCATCCGCATCCCAGGGTCCAGCCCATTCTCTTACATCTATGCTGCTTGCATGATGACTCAAATGTCACCACATTTTTCTTAGATAAGGGTCTAAAGCCCATGAACACTATGACTACATTTCACAAAGAACTCCAACAGTGTAGCCTTCCCATGAAGTTACTGAATATATGGCATGTATTAGGTAAGCCCCAACTCGGCAGAAGCAGAAACCATGAATAACACAATAAAAGAGTTGGGATCCAGGATCAACTTCTGCAAAACTAAGCTTGGGAAGGACATCAAGGCAGTGTCCCTCCAAGCAGTACACGGTTGCAGGAGTAAGAGGGTCGTGGCCGCAAGATCACTACCCTACCACAAGAAGAACTACCCTACGCCGTGTTCTACTGCCACAAGATGGAGAACACAAGATTCTACATAGTTTCGATGAAGGGCTTGGATGGAACCGGTGTGAAGCAGTCGTTGCCTGCCATACATATAAGTGGAACAAAAAGCACTTGACAGTCCAAGTTCTCAAGGTTGAGCCAGGAACTATGCCAATCTGCCCCTTTCTTCCTGAAGACCACATTGTCTGGTTCAGTGAAAAGGTATCCTGCCACATGATCGCGTGTGATGAGTAATGTCTTGGTATGGATTTAGAATTTAACCCTATCCCACAAATGAACCGGTCATTCTGTTTTCCTTCACATTTCTCGTCCTCAAGAAATATTACCCGGGCAATATCTGGACTGAACATGGAATTAGTAAGGATGGACAGGGGAAGCACCTTACATGTGTGGTAAAACTTGACAATTGATGGACATTTCCACAGAAAGCCCCAGCATCGAAATGCCAAAAACTGTTATACAGAAAAATAACCAACAGTTATGAGTTCAAATTGTAAATGGACAACTCAAATTGTCTCATCTGGCCATACAGCATGAATAATCTCTGGAACAGGTCAGCAGACTCGCAGAAAGTTTAGTACGTCCACATTTTCCCCAAAAAATGAATTCGTGTCCGCATACACATGCATTCAAGCAGACATCAAAGGCCCTGACATTAAAGTTACTCAGTCGTCTGTATTTATTGGATTGGGGGCATCACCACAATGCGTAAGAGCAAGAGCCTCAAACAACCTCGATAAAAGCACAAATTGAAAATTAAGGCACCATTAAATTCAAATCATAGAACATTATTTCTCTTTTTCTAACCTCTCACAATGTCTGATTGATCATCATACTTGAACATTAATTTCTTTCGCATGTAGTAAGAGAAATGACTCTTCATCCATGAAATCAGATTTCCAAACTTTCTTGAGCCACAGAGATGTCAATTCCTGATTTAAGATCCTGCATGAACCCGGCATTTCAGATGTTCCAATGGATACGAGCAAGTATAAATAACAAGTAACTTGACATTACCTCCTGCCACTACCTTAGGGACTCCATTTCATCAGATTAAAGAAAAACTGGGGTGACTTCGTTTCACTGGCATCACAGGATTGCATGACATGAGATATTAGGTGGTGCATTCACCAAAAAACCTGAAAGGAAAGCATGTGTTTCATTTAGAACCCTACACAATCCGATGCATAGCATGCTCCCACAAGATACTTATGCAGAACCCCCAGCTTAACGATGACAACAGGCCGATGCACATCTCCCAAAGATGGATACTCCAGCTTCCTTCTACAAAAAACCGTGGTTGAGAATCCAGAAATTTGCTCACACCCACAACTAAAGACAATTGGACCCTTGATATCAAAGAACTATCATTTACACTCCCATAGAATTTTTTACCTCGATAAACATACCTTCTTGATCTTCTCCAAGAAGCTGCCAGCTTCGGAGGATTTCACACTTTCAGTTCTTTGGTAACGAACAATTTGATCCACATGCCTGTGAACTGAGGCAGTTAATCTGTGTTTCCATAATTCTCCGCATGGAAATCCTCCAAGGAACCCCAACTCCTCCCAACTTTCAGCTTGACACGCAAAGGAACTGAGGAAATAACATAATTAATCGAGTTGCAAATTCAATCCATGACTTGGTCAAAAGATAGAATAACCCCTGAAATAATAGTGTGATAAGCTACCCAACATACTGAGATATATTCTATTAGTTTTTGCGTTCAATACCTCCCCAGCACAAATATTAAGCATAAAGTAAACACAAAACATGATAACAAGAAACATTACCACGGAGTGAAACAGCATTTTCCATGCTCTCTTTTAGCAATTTGGCAGCATCTTTCACGAAAGTAGGATCAACTTCGAGCACTAGTTCGTCATGTACCTACCAAAAGCAGACAGACGGAGGAATCTTGACTATCACATTTTTAAAAGGAAAAGGGATAATGAAATAATTGGTCATAAAAATCTACAAACAGTAACAAATATAAGTCTACACTTGATTATACAGCTTCATGTGTTCACATGGCTTTATCGCATTTGTATACTCCTGTGTATAACCAGTTTAATGCTAAAAAAGAAATTCCCGCATTACAAGATCTGTTAGAACAGAATGAACACTTATCTCCGATAGGACCAGATTGACAGAGATAGGAGTAGGTTCATAAGACCATAACGGCAGAGATAAATCGAACCTCAGCAGGCAAGAACCACTAACGGGATAAAATTCAGTAAGTGCTTTCAAATTTCATTCTGAACACAGGATAACGTAATGACTGACAGACAGAGCAATCCTGTTTTGATGAACATGGTTAAATGTAGGATAGGCAAGACAGTATTGATGACAAAGACATCTTTGGAAACCCCAGTTGTTGCCTCGATCAAGCCTCGTTTGATGTGTCACAAGAGTTATTGGCCATCAGATAGCAAGCATTCAGCTCAATGTTTCAGTGAAAATATTTTGGTAGAAAAGGTAAGGAGAATTGAATACAAACCTGCAACAGGATTCTGCATCTGCCCTTCAGCATGTGAAATTTTGATGCCCCAATAGAGTCATATTTACAATCAACACCACCAGAAATTGTTGCATGAATATTGATCATGGCAATCTTGATGATGTCTGCTGCCGATCCCTGAAACAGCAGGAATAATTGAAAGGGAAACAACACAGAGCGAACAGACTGCTGATATTATAAAGTGTATTTTACTTGACAAATGGAATTCACTGCCTGTCTCTGAGCCTTCAACTTTTCTTTGTCATTTCCAAATTTGATCTTTGACAAGAAACGCTTTCTTCCGTTGAGAGTCTCTATGTATCTGATAACAATTCATGTCCAGTTCCATTTCGTCAGTGTCAGTCAATGCATTGAATGCTTCCCTAACATTCAACACTTCAATAAATAGTACTCTATTAACAAATATATGTAAATGACTTCAGTAATAACAGATAGAAAAGCAGAAATGCTAGTCCAGCCAGAAGATAAAACGTCGACTGACATGTAAAGCAAAAGATAATTTGGATACCCATAAGAAGATGAGTTAAATACCCACCCTTTCTGGTGGCACAAGCACACTGCCTGACGGAGCCAAGAAGCAACACCTGGAAATATGATTTTGAAGTTTATAATTTTTTCGGCAGCTTCATCAGGTCTGCAATCCAATTGTTCAGCCAAGGATTTTGATCCCATTCCATAAAGAATTCCATAAATCATGCGCTTTGTCTGTTCCCGTTCATTAAAGCTCACTGTTTCTTCAGCCTTTCCAGTCCACCGAGCTGCTATCATCGTAAAGACATCTCCGTGAGGTTGGCTCAACAGTTCCATCAAAGCAGCATCTTTCGAAAAATGGGCCATTAGACGTAGCTCAATCTGAGAATAATCTGCAGCCAGCAATAACCAATCCTCCTGCAAGAATGGTCCGCAAATATAACTAAGAGCAAGCACAATGCTTGTCAATTACTAGGAAAGAAAAAAAGGCATGTCTACAATATGATTAAGAAAAGAATCCTTTAAATGCATAGAAGAAATTCGGTGCCTCACACAGCTCAGAGTAAAACTGACCTGTGTAGGGACAATAAAATCCCGAGCATTGACATTGTGATGAATGGAAGTATTGTCCCCAACATCAGCATCCTTGTTAAATTCAAGCTCAACCGAGTGCTCAACACACTGCACAAGTTAAAACACATATAGATATATGTAACATGCCATTTAAGAAGCATACTAATGTTGATCCACCCACATACCTGAAGATTGGGCTCTTCCATTGAAAGCCGACCAGTCGATGTGGATGTCTGGAGCCAGTGACCATGTACTGTATACTTCTGTGATGCCATAGAAAGCTTAGCCAATGAGCAAATGGGTCCTAAAGTACAATTTAAAAGCTTTGCCAGTGTCCTGTGCTCCTTGATGATGGGAATAATTGGATGCTCATGCCTGTAGTAAAGCAGAATTAACCTTATCATATGGATATTTGAAGTACAGTCAGAGACTTAAAATAATGAAGTACTTTGCTACAAAAAGCCCTGAATTCATTCATATCCATGTATAGAAAAGACAAGGTAAAAAAATGACACAGTGATTTAGCAATAAGACCAGCTGGTGGAAAACAAACAGAGCACAAAAATAGTCCCAGCAAAACATGCAATAAAAGATACAAACAAAAGCAAACAGGATTTTTACCAAAAAAAAAGTCAAACAGGATCACCTTCCTACCTCAAGAGATCCAGACACTGCTTATCAGTGCTTGGATGTCGTTTTCCTTTACAACTTGCCTCAGGTATAGGCAATTTTAGGTGTCCATAAAGTACATTTGCGATATCCGCAGCTGTATACAATGAAAACGAAATGCCTGCCAAAATACAAGCCTCCTTTTCCAGATGCCGTATCTTCTTTCCGAGCAAATTCCTTGCCTGAAGGCATCCCTCCATGTCAACACCTACACCCCATCGCTCCATATCTGCAAGAACATTAACCTATACCACAAAGCAGAACAAAGTCCTACAGAATTCAGGTCCTGAGAGAACCCAAAGTAACATGCAAACAGGTGCAAGATAAAAAAACAAAATGAGTAAATAATATATACTAAAAGGGATTTACAGAAATAAGGATTAGGCACAAAAACTGATTGTTTTGACAAATAAGTTGCTTTCCAAAGTGTTATGCTGATAGAAAAAGAAAAAGGAATACCAGAGGCATTTCAATCATCTCCAGTGGCTCAAGTAAATCTTCATGAATCACTAATTTCCACAGTACAGAACGAAGTGCTCTGGTCTGTGCAACTCGTCGGCAGCAACCATCATGTGCAGGCCTCTTCATTTGGTTTCTCCACCTGCCACAGAGATGTGCTGCTGCCGCTGCTTCAACGGATAATCTTCTCTTTACTTCCTATTGCATCCCAAATTTCATAAGCAACATAAAGAGAAGTATTTACTAAATATAAATCCAGTAAATGAGAGTAAGTCTATTCGTTATGGGGGGAAAACTCTTTCAAAGTCATGGAACGTTGTATAGATCACTCCATAAATTGCAGCTCATTGTTTGTTCCGTCTAGAATTAGAATGACTCATCTTCTTTCAGCCCACATAATTTACCTTTTCTATATTGGGGTTTGAGCTCCTCTCCTCATCAGGCCAAAGAATCCATGCTACAACAGAAATGTCTATGACACTTTTCAAGTCAATAGACGGCAACACTAAGAATGAGTTTTCAATTAGTTTAAACCCGAAATCTTTCTTGGCTACGCTAGGTAAACCAACTCTGTGAATGGAGATGGCAGGATTCTTCAGGACCTGAATTTGAACCTTGAAGTTCCATGTGAATTTTCGAACATTCTTCTTTCCCATTATATTGCTAATCCTATTCCATCTACTATGGATCATGTCAGACCAGCTGTCAGGAAGTGTCTTCTCTCTACCATCAGACGATGCACCATTAGTCAAACAATAAATGTTTTTTTTATCATTCTTCGATAGATCCTTGGAAAAATTGACATAGTATACTGGTGACTCATCCCAACATATTGCCATACCATGCATCTCAAAGGGCACAATGCAGTTCGCCTCATTCCGTTTGTTATAATGGATTTCAAAATAGAATTCTGATGTAGAATCCCAAATATCCAAGAAATAATCCAATCCACCTGGCATAGTTCCAACTCCAATGGGTCCTTTATCTAAAGCAGGGTACTTAGAGAAAAAATTCAGATCTTGGATGCCATTCTGTCCCAATTTGTCTGGCCTATCAATATCATCATTCATTCTATCCCCATTAACAGAAGCCTCCAGTTTAGAGAAACTGATCATATCAGCTCCTTTTCCACTGGGAGCAACAGTAGTAGTACTAGTCTTGGGAGCGGACTGTTCAGGTAGGGAAGCAGGATGACAACTAGCCCCAACTTGAAATGGTAAAACAGGGATGTGTAACATTGCTGTAGCAAATGAATGGCTAACCGGGTTACTTTTCAAAATCGCATCTCCACTTTCCATGACCCTATCAGATTCTTTACTTTCAACTAGTGCTACCTCTACAGAAGCACTCGGTAGAGCTAAAATATTACCATCAGTGCCATCCCCTGAGTACGTATCTGTGGGACCTTCTTTGGCATGCTCATCTACAGCTGTTAGCATTGGCCGAGCAAAATGTGCAACGTCAAATCCAAGAGACTGGAATGCAGAGAAGGCAGCTATCCTTGCTTCCTCAGCTTTATCTAGAACAACTTTGCGCGCCTCATTCTTTATCTTCTTGGCAATCCCAACTTGTAAGCATTTTTGAGCTGACGATTCTGCAGTATTTCATAACAAAGTTAATATCCTAGAAAGATGAAGAAGAATATTCAGCCATCACCATCTGCAATGGAATAAAACAGAAATTCTCCAAAACCAACAAAAGAGAAAGGAAATTAGAAAGACTACGCTTCAAGGGTACCTTAAATATTTAGCCATTAGCGTGCAAAAACAAAACTTGAAAACAGAACCAGAATTCTAAATAAGCATAGCAGATAACTTGACTTGAAACGCATGGAAGAAAAACTAACATGACAAAAGTACCATAGTTCAAGTGATAGATAACTATCTACCTTCAATAGCATATGATGAGCATTCAAACAAAGCTTTCACTATTTCAGGAATGGAGGCTTCTGCAATTGCTAAAGGGGTGCGTAAGCCTGCTTTGTAAAGTGCCCTCGCTCGAGAACCCTACATCTCAGAAAATTATGTCAATCAAACGAACATTAATAAAGCTGTCACACAGCTAAGATTCAAAATCAACAACTTATATAGGATATATGATTCTACCTTAACATATGGGATGCTTGTAAGCTCTACTATCTCTGCTCTCACTCCAAAACAAACACGATTTTGAAACTTGCACACTAAGCCTTCCATATCATGCCATCCAAGCCTCTCACAGAACACGGAAACCATGGATGCAAACCGACCGGCATTTTCCTGCAATGCTTGAACCATTCCTCTTGCCACTTTGTAAGCTTCGCAAACCTCAGCCACTGGTACTTCCTTTGGAACAGGATAACATCATCACTAATTTATACAGAATATATCCAGTGCTTAAATGAGGTGACCTTTAATGGATTATCATACTTAAGATGGTCCAGATGGTGAGTGAGCATCTGATATTACTGGAATCACAAAAAGGATAGCCATGCACTTATTAAAACGGATAGGCATGCCATCACAAGATAGTTGGATGATGAAACCTTAAAAGATGAAAAAAACGTTACCTCGACAAGTCTCGACAAGATGAGAGCAACATAAAAACGTTTGCAGACTCTAAGGGCTTCCTCCTTCTGTAACACCACATTCAATGCAACTGTGGACTGCTTTTCACTGTTGCCACGATTGCCTGTTGCTTTCCTTTTCGACCTCTCAACAGAATGTGTTGGAGCACAATGCGCCATTCGCATCAGAAAAGGTTCTACAACGCCCACTCTGTTGGCCACTGACTGCATAATACAAAAGCATACCCAAAAGGCTCAGATTCAGCCATTTGAGCAAACTCAAATATTCACCCTGAACACATAATTGAAAATTAGAGAGAACGAGCCATTGACAAAGAACTACCTGATCCAGAGCAGACAGTTCCATGAACCTTTGGTAGTACAGTTCCCAATCTGGCTCAATATCAATATTGGCGGGGCTAACGATGTAAACCAAATGCAAATCAGATGCAAGAACAAAACCTTCCCTTGCTCTTGAAAGGTCCTCCAGCACAGTCTGAAAAAGTAAGATCACCGTGAATATTCAAACAAAATTCTGATAAAACCAATGAAACAATACCAGTGACTCTTCTGGCGTTAAGGAGCTTCCAAATGCTGCACGCCCAAGTGGAGTAGTGCCATATAACTTGGTCTCATCACTCCACTCAAGAAATTTTCTTTGACACAGCCATCTAAGAGAATCCTGTGCTGATTTTACCACTGCCTCAAATGGTTTTGTTGAATTGAGTAGTGTGCACCTAACATATCGATTAATATCATGGGCAGATTGAACAATCCCACCAGCAACAACTTCAAGGATTGCATGGGTCATTCCATTTTTGTCTTCTGACAGACAGGAATCAAGCAAGGGGCATTTTTCATTAAGAAGCCCCATAATTCGTTTAATCTCCTCTGGTTTGCAAATTAATATCTGAAAAGTCCAAAACAACAAGAAATTTCAAGAACAGTAAGATGTTTGGCCCAATTTGCACAAAATCATTTCTCATGTATTGAAAAACTTCAAACTTTTCTTTTGGAATATATTATTATGATGCAGGTATAATCAGTGGCTCAGAAATGCAACGTATTGTTTTAGAAGAACTTACTTTAGGAGATACACCATAAAGAAAATGACCCAATTATTATCAAGCACAAAAAGATATTTCCCTGAAAGAAAAGATAAAGCATAGAGATATGATGCAAACATACACTTTCACCCTTAGTGTCTATGCCGGTCCGACCTGCCCGACCTGCCATTTGCTTATATCTTGTTCCATCAATAAAATCACGGCCCACCCGGGGTTGTCGGAAAATAACCCTTCTGGCAGGAAGGTTAACACCCGCTGCTAAGGTTGATGTTGCTGTCAACACGCGTACCAGACCTTTGCGGTAGCAGGTTTCAACAACTTCTCTCTCCTCAACCTTTGCGGTTAACAAAAAATGTAAACAAATAAACAGATAAAACAACATTTAGGATTCAACGAAATTTCAAATGCACAACTCAGAAACATGCATACTGTGAGTCCTGCATGGTGATAAGCAACACCACACGGAAGCGTTTCTTCTAAAATAGGATCCAATCCAGCAGGACTCCTCCTCAGGGTATCAAGAGCAGATGTTGTATCGATGACATCATCATTGGAATTCTTCAGTACAGTGGAGAATTTCATCAAGAACTTGGCAACATGTCTTGCAGTTGATTCGCAACCTTTACGACTTGAGCAAAATATTAAGACTGAATGACCATCTTGAACAGTCTGAAAATAGTTGCATAATTATTTGATCAACACCACACAAAAGATACAGGGTACAGCATTCAAATGTAGGAGAAAACGCAAACCTCATTGCACAGTTCAACGATGTGATCTGGATCTTTTCCACCGCAATCAGCTCCTTTTGAAATTGTCCTGACAATTTCCATGTTTTTATTATAGATACTATTACCAACTTTAATGTACTCCTCCAAGGGAACTGGCCGAAAATCTGTCTGGTATAATGCAGCCTGCATTCAGATTATAGTATTCGTGACATCACTATCATACAAGATTGGAGTGAAAGGGATAGCAGTCCATGACCAGCTATCATAAAGTGCTTATGCCTATCAAATTTAATCGAAGAGCGTTCCCAATGTGAGGGATGCCCAACAGTTAGTGCAGGGTAGCGGCTGCGTCTGACAATATGTTTCCAATATGTTACCTTCACAGATATCACAAAGAGTTTGTTACTAACCTTGAACCTGTGATTCATTAAGTAGAACTGTGAATTCCTCCTTACAACAACTATTAGGGTCACTTCACAACTAATGGGGAACCAAGTCTGTGGGTAAAAGTACTATTCACACTGGCGTTCAGCAATTTGTCTTAATGGGTTCACATCTACACATCTACCAATATTATACTTCTGAATATAGTAAAACCGTTATGCATTGCAGACAAATTTTTGAGCATGTATTGAGAAAATGAGCCACTTCGTGATACCTGTAGCCAATCAGCAACGGCCGCCACATTTGGCATGGTTGCGCTCATCCCAACAATTTGCAAGCCATGAACAAAGTCACCCTTCCCACTGCTGGAATTGGAGCTTTCTCCGCTGTTAGAACTTAAGTGACCTTCACCAGCAGCATATCGAAGCTTTGTGAGCATCAGCTCCAAAAGATAACCCCTGTGCGGATCACCTACCTGTTATTGGATCATTCATCAGCCAGGGATACATTACATACAAGCATGAAAGGATGCAAGTAAAGATTTATACTTAATAGAACCGAGAAGTGAACACCAGAAATACCATGTGAAGTTCATCGATCACGATAATTCCAACCTCCGAAAGACGGCCCTCTTCCAGCAGCCTGTTTAGCAAGGAGTTTGCCTTCTCTATGGTGCAGACAGCAACTGATGTATCCTTTGGAAGCATTCCGCCGCCTTGACTTCCATAATAACTGCGCACATGCTTACCAATTGGTTCCAGTATTGCTTGAAGATGTTCAGCCTACACAAATATAGAAATATAGTGTCCGGACCAAAAGAAAGGAAAAAAAACAGGCAGATTATTAGAGAGGTACGAATAAAGTGACGAGGCACCTTCTCAACACAAATTGATACATATGGAAGAACTAGCATTGCAATCTTCCCCGTTGATAGAAGTCTCCGCAACATCAAGATTTCAGCAACAAAACTTTTTCCAGCACTGTAAAGATTCCAGGAGGTATTCAGCCAATCACCATCAAGGTAAATTCTTATTCTCTACAAATTATTTTGAGATACAAGTAAAGCCTTTCCCGGATATCTATATACTGTAATACGGACAAGAAAATGTCCCTTAATAGAATACAGCAACCTGATGGGATAAAGTCTCCATTTCATTGGGAGAAGTCATATTATAATTGTCATAAGTTAGGACGTGAACGGATACAATACAAGATAGCGTGAAATAACATGTTCTATTGCAACAATGCACCACTAAGTGCAGCTACAAAACTGACAACAATAGTTTTCCAAACATGCCAGCATCAAATGTACACACCTAGTGGAGGCACAATACACAAGACTCTTCCTTTCAAGAACGCCTTCAACCAGAAGGCAATCCACCTGGAGTAACGTCAAATTGAAACCAATCTTCATAAGAAAATGCAGGTTTACAATGAAAATAAGAAAAAGAAAAGAATTCAGAGACCAGTGTTATCTACATAAAGTTCATGATTGAAAGTGCATGCATGCCACCAAAATGGTCAAAGGTACCTGCCACTGGTAAAGCTTTACGATTCCTTTGTTCCTATATGCGTTGCATATGTCCAATGGAAGCCAATTGCTAAGATTTAGTTGATCCTTGCATGATAGGCGACTTGAAGGAGTACATGCTTCATCCATTTCAGGCTTAGCGGCAAGAGTCTTTCCTCCATGCAAAATCAGGCCACTACCATCTATATCATCACTTTGACTGTCAAACACAGGCTTGCTTTCCACTTGATAAAGATTTTGTCCTTGCACATAATCTACACCAAAGGTCTTGCCCTCGCACGTGAAATCAAAACGCTTGACAGGAAGAGGGGACACCTTCCGAAATGTGTCATCTATGTCCTCTGATGAGCCTAAGTTGTCGGTTCTTGTTAGATGCCTACTGCTCTCGCCTGGAGCAGCCATTTCAGAGATTCCTTGTGAAGAGATTGATGGTTTTTGCAAAGGCTCTGGGTTGCTACCGCTAGTACTAGTTTTACAACCATGAGAATGAGCAGGATGACATAACCCATCAGCAAGTCTAACAGCCTCACTCCAAAACGCTTCCCCTGGAGAAAATATGGAGCTTCCGCATGTCGACCCTGGAGTTTTTAAAGCAATAGATTTCATCCCAGATGAAGCCGGTGTGTGGCAAGCAGTCTGCTCCACAGTAGATAAGAGAGATTGATTGTGTTTCCCCAAATTTGATTCAAGCTTAGCAGGGGTGTTACTAACATCCATCTGTGAGAAGAAAATGTCATCACCCACAAAATCATTATAGAACAAGAAATCATGGAAAATGGCAACTCTACCTCACTTGAACTATTCAAATCTCCTTTACTAACAACTGGAACTAAAGTGGGAACTGTTTCTAAAGCATTATCCCCAACAGAAATAAGCCCATCATCTTTCTGTTCCTGAGAAAAGCGAAGCCTCTTCGTTGACTCCTGGCAATTATTATCCGCAAAGGATGGGAAATCCTGTCTCTTGTCAACAGAACTCGTTGTCTCTAACTGTACAATTGATTGCAGTTCACTGGACCATAAACAAAAGAAAGAATCCTTTCTAAGATATCTTAATGGCAGATAAAAAATCACTAGCTGAATAGACAATAAAAAACCTATAGCTGGTCTAAAATTAAAAAGGTTGCTGTATAAATCATCTTGTAAGAAAGGAATGAGATATCATAGCCAAATCAAACAGAAGCAGATCATACCTGCAGTAAAGAGACAAAAAATTATTTGCAAACTGTGTAAGTTCCATGCTTTTGTTCTGATATGTTGATGAGGGATAATCTTTCGTTTCCCCCTCCACAGAAACATCCTCCAACACAGATGAGGACCGATCCACTTTCTTTGGGGCAGTTTTGGGGCTATCACGCCACAGAAGTTCACCCCGCAAAGACAGTTCAGTATATTCGGATTTGGCATGCTTGTCCATGTCCGTAACCAGGTTCCGCCTAGCGGAATCTGGACCCTCTGATGAACAATTATCTAAATACGAATGCTGGATCATATGGTCACCATTCTCACATCTCTTCAAGTACCCATCCAAATTACCCTTTTCACTAGGGGACCCTCCAACAGTTGCTTTCTCCTCCTTCTCATTTCTCGAAAGTTCAAAAGGAGAGGTGAATTTACGTTTCCTCTTTGAAGCAAAAAACTGCATGAAGCAGTCAACCAAAAGTAGTATTTAGATACCACATATACTATTACTAGAAAGTTTACCTAGCACTATTCACTTAACATAATTTTAAGAACTATGAAGAAATAATGTTCATAATTTAATTCCATATGCCAACACGATCAGCTTTAATATTCATCGGGATAGAAGTTGCTTGATATTAGAATGTGTCGGGGTTTCTCCACCTAAAGCTAGCTAACAAGTGAAGGGTTTCCCGACCATTGTAAATCTTGGCACAGGCTTGATTTTATCCGATTCCGATGTGGGATTATTCCTCAACACTTGAGGAAGTTCATTTCTCTATACACAAGATAAAAATAAATGTCCAATCCCCTATTCCAAGTGACACTAACTGACTATACCATCTTCAAAACAGTGTTTTTTGCGTTTTTGAGCTCCGGCCCAGGCCTTCCAAGAAAGGAAGCAACAACATGATTAAAGAACAACTGCTTGACAAGTTAACCCCAAGCAGACATCACAGGAGAACATCCCAAGAAGAAATCCCTTAACAATTTATACAATGAGTCCTATCCTGTTCCTGTTTTAATGGTGACACAAGATAGGCAAAGCCAACTTTCGAGCAACTGTGAAGGCTGAATATTACTAATTAGCATCACTACAATTTTTTAAATATCCAACACCACACTTCTAACCACAATTCCCAGATGCCCAACTCATTTAACAAATATCTTAATAAGAATGTTGAATTACCCTACAATTCACCAAACAACTCTACAACAATATTAACTCAAACTGAAAGAACACTGTGCGCCACTTACAAATCGATTAACTCTTCTAAAAAATCAATAAAAATCAAGTGTTCCCAAAGAAAAAAGAAAGCAACTTTAAACCCACAGGAGACACCATTACTTGACCCATCATCCAAATGCTACTTAAAAACTAGCATTGGCATAAAGGATGAGACACCCAACACCAAAATTCTTCCACTAATCGCCCAACTGCCCAACTCATTCAACAAGAACCTCGACAAGAATGCCAAATCAATCTACAAATACGGAGAAACAATCTCGACACAGTTCGAAAGAACTGCTTGCACCAGTTGCAAATCGACTAACTCCGACGACTCCATCATACAATTAAAATCGACAAGAAGGATGAGCCGTCCAACAATGCCAAAAATCTCCCGCTAATCACCCGAAACACCCGAATTACTCAACAAGAACCTCGAAAAGAATACCGAGAACCAATCTTGATTCCGACTACCCCAAAGAAAACAACAACCCCGCGCCAATTTCATCGCCCCCACTAACCGTCAACACTAAAATCAACACCGCAAGCATCAGAAACCTTCAAAGAAGAACAAAAAACCTAAAAACGACAAGAAAAGGAAGAAAGAGAGAACAAGACTCGTCGACGACTGGAGGGGAAATTCCAGACCTTGTCTATGCGACCCTGCGGCGAACCAGAAGCCATTACTTCGACGAGAAGGGGAAGGGGAAAGGGAAGGAGAAGAAGAGGAGCGACGGCGGGGGATGAAGCGATCAGCCGACCCGACGAAAACGGCGAAAGAAATTTGAAAATAAAGCACGACAAATTTAAAAGTAGGCGCTCCAAATTTAATATTTTATTTGTACGTGTTTTCTTTTTGAACTAACATTGCAGAATAATTTTTCATTAAGGAAACATGCTTTCTGCCCTAAGCAGCAATTGTATAAAATTTTAAAAGCAGAAAATTTTAATTATTATTAGGTAACGAAAAAAGATTGTTCCATTAACACGAAAAGATTAGACAGGCAGGTAGGGTTTGAGTTATTACGTAAATTATTTCTTAATATAATGTTTTTAGTTTTAAAATTCTCAGTATTTAAAATATAGATTTTGTTTTTTAATAAAATTGGTGTTGAAACACCTTTTTTCTTAAAATTAGAGAAGGCGCGTTATTGTTTCTCCTTATTAGAGCTCTATCTTGATGAGCTTTGTTCTCGGTTATTGTTAATCCGTAAACTAATCTGTGAAATATGACAATAGGTTTCAAAATTCTTAATATCATGAACTCTGTTACTAACTCCAAATTCATTTTAAAAATTTAAAATCTTGTAACACCGATTTTATTGAACTACGTAGATTCCCATGAACTCGATATTACAGACATCGAAACGAAGGAAATAAAAGTCGGTGATTTAAACACCACTCCAACGAGTCCCTCCCCTTTCCCCTGGACACCCTCACCCTCCTCACCCAACACCTTACATCCCTCGGAGTCTTTAAAATCTCGTGGGATTAACGTTTTTTTTTTTACAATATAACTGAATTGTTGACATGCATAGCAAAAAAGAGTCATGTATGTCAATAATTTAGATGTATTGTACGAAATAAGTGTAAATTTTTACGAAATTTTTATTAAAAAAGGTTAATATCACGTAATTTTAAAAGTCCCCTCAACGCACCGCAACACCACCTCATGAAAATTATAATCCTTTGTAAATTTGATATTTGTAATATTGAGTTCCATTTTTTAAAAGTAAACTCGATATTTATAACACTGAGTTTGAGATATTATTTGTCGAAATTCGCTAATTAGTGCCTTATTTTGATAATTATTTTTCGGGCAAACGTTAATTGAGGGCTCGAGATCTAGCGATAGTCTAGGAGAGGGGTACACTTTTGAGGTATACAACCCTCGTATTGTGTCAATCAGTGACAGTTCTTTTTGCCAATTCATTCAACCGTCCGCTTGTCGACAGAGTGGTAATACCTTTCGCCCAAGTTGATCAAGTTTTCAGCCTTTTGGTTCATCCTAAGCAGATAGTATTCCTCGAGTATGATCTCGGGGAGCTTGGCATTGTTAACTGAACAAAAGTATTTGAAAAAAAAATGCAATCTCAATTTTCAATATTCACATATACAAGATATATATAGGGTAAAGGTAAATATCTAAATATGGTAAATATCTAAACTATGAATCTAACCTTCTTTTTGTCTAGATACATTTCTATCATTATGTCTAGATACATTCTAACACTCCCCCTCAAGCTGGAGCATATACATCATATATGCCAAGCTTGTTACATAACTCGGTGAATACCCCTGATGTCAACCCTTTGGTGAAAATATCCGCTAATTGTTCTCCTAACCGAATAAAAGGCGTTTCAATAGTTCCATTCATCACCATATCCCGAACAAAATGACAATCTACCTCCACATGTTTCGTCCTCTCATGAAATACTGGATTTTTGGCAATATAAATCGCTGACTGATTATCACACCACATTCGCATGGGCGTAGGTACAGAAAAACCAAGTTCATTCAGAAGATTCTTGACCCATAACAACTCACATGCAGTGTGAGCCATTGCACAATACTCCGCTTCTGCACTTGATCTGGACACAACATTTTGCTTTTTACTTCTCCAAGTTACCAAATTACCACCAACAAATGTGCAATACCCAGTCATTAAACGACGATCTGCCTTATCTCCTGCATATCCTGAATCTGAATATCCTTCTACTTTCAAATGCCCATGATTTTTGTAAAGCAAAACTTTTCCTGGAGAGCTCTTGATGTAATTTAGAATACGGATTGCAGCCTTCCAGTGGATCTTTCGAGGCTTTTGCATAAATTGACTAACAACACTTACAGCAAAGGTGATATCCGGACGTGTGACTGTCAAGTATATGAGTTTCCCAACTAACCTCCGATATCTGCCCACATCCTCAAGTAACTCTGAAGAATCATCCCACAGCTCTGGACTGGATTCAATTGGGGTGAGCTCGGGTTTGCAGTCAATGAGACCCGTCTCCTTCAACAGATCAAGTGCATATTTTCGCTGTGACAACACAACACCATTCTTGTTATGTAATAACTCCACGCCAAGGAAATATTTTGGTTTCCCCAAATCTTTAGTAACAAACTGGGATTGAAGAAAGTCTCGTGTTTGAAGAATCTCAATATTATCACTTCCTGTTAGCAGAATATCATCTACATAAACCACCAGAACAACTAAGCCATTAGTACCAGAATTCACAAACACAGAATGATCAGAGGAACAAGGCTTAAAGCCAATCGATTCCACAGCACTGCTAAACTTTTGAAACCAGGCTCGATGACTTTGTTTCAATCCATATATAGCCTTGCGAAGCTTATACACCATCTCCCCCTGAGCAACATACCCAGGAGGTTGCTCCATGTACACATCCTCCAGAAGATCTCCATAAAGAAAAGCATTCTTAACATCCAACTGCAGCATAGACCATTGCAAATTGATAGCAATAGAGAACAAAATACGAATGGAATTAAGACGGGCAGTCGGAGAGAATGTCTCCATATAATCAATGCCATAAGTTTGAGAATACCCTTTGGCCACAAGACGGGCTTTGTGGCGATCAACAGTACCATCAGGTTTATATTTCATAGTGAAGACCCACCAACATCCAACAATGTCAACTCCTGAAGGGGGGTGTACCAACTGCCATGTTTCCCGTGAAACCAAAGATGTCACCTCTTCATCCATAGCAGCTTTCCATGCAGGATATTGAACAGCTTCCTCATAGTTCCTTGGAATAGATGCGGTAGACAAGGACAAGGCAAACGATTTCGAGGAGGTGGAGAGACGGTCATAAGAGATGTAGTTAGAAATAGGATGTTGAGTGGAACGTTTACCTTTACGTAGAGCAATGGGAAGATCAAGGTCAGAAGGTGGTGCTGGCACTAATGTGTTGGACGGATCAGCCAAAGTAGAAGTATCGGTTGGGGTAACTGAACACGGCTGAGTCTGTGAACGACGCGTATAAACGCGTAGTGGTGGAGACACTGGTGCCAAATGAGTAGAAGAGTCAAGCATCGGAGGAACTAATGGAGGGGAACATGGCACTGGGAGAGGGACGCGAGGAATATCTTTTACGGGGGACGGCATGAAATATGGTTGAGCTTCAAAAAATGTGATATCAGCAGAAATAAAGTATCGATTCGAAGATGGATCGAAACATAACCTTTTTGAGTGCGGGAGTACCCCACAAACACACATTTGACTGCCCGAGGAGCTAATTTGTCCGTTCTTGGGCGACAATCATGAACAAAGCAGACACAACCAAAAACACGAGGTAGAATTGAAAACAGAGGTTTTGATGGAAAAAGACATTGCAGAGGAATACGACCATGTAACACTGAAGAAGGCATGCGGTTAATAAGATGACAAGCAGTGAGAATCGCATCACCCCAAAAGTAACGCAGAACATGCATTTGAACCAAGATAGTGCGTGCAACATCTAACAAATGTCGATGTTTGCGTTCAGCTACTCCATTTTGTTGATAAGTATACGGGCAAGTGGTTTGATGAAGGATACCATGTGCTGAACAAAATGAAGAAATATCAGTCTGCACGTATTCTAGTGCATTGTCGGTATGTAACACCTTAATAGAAACAGCAAATTGATTTTTGATTTCATTATAAAATTGACGTAGTTCATCAAGCACTTGACTCCTATCACGTAGAAGATAAACCCAGGTGACACGAGTAAAATCATCAATAAAATTAATAAAGTAACGGTATCCCTGGATAGATTTATATTTATATGGACCCCAAATGTCTGAATGTACTAACTCAAAAGGAGAAGTACTGCTGGACTGAAAACGAGACGGAAAAGAAGAACGATGATGCTTTTCCAACTGACATGACTCGCAAGAAAACTTAGAAAGTTGAACGGAATCCCCCAAAACACGGGAAAGATTATGAAAGGAAGGATGGCCCAAACGTTGGTGCCATAAAATAGAAGACGACATATGAGTAGTAGTTAAAGCTGACGAGGAAGAACCACCAAAATAATATAGACCATCGTGTTCAATACCCGAACCAATCGTCTTCCCATTCTGGAGATCCTGCAACACACAATGAGAAGGATAGAATGTAAGGGAACAACTGACACTTTTGGTGAGTTGACTCACAGAAATCAAATTGACAGGAAAATTGGGTATAAGGAGAACATCAAGTAGTGATATTGAGGATGTGAGAAAAGTAGTGCCAGAACCTTTAACAGGACAAGATTGTCCATTAGCAACAATAACATTTGACTGTGAAAAAGGGCCTATATGAGATAGGAAACGTGAAGAACCAGTCATATGAAAAGACGCACCGGAATCAAGAATCCAGGAACTAGGAGGAGGCAATACGTCCTTTCCTACATGCAAAGCTACAGGGATAGACGAGTCAGAAGAGTTACCCTGGTTGGCGATTTCTGACACCACCGTTAATGAAGCATTTGGCGGTGTGCTGGTGACATAGGTTGAAGCCGGGGTTTCAAGTGCTAGTGCCCAATCAGGTTATCCAAACTTCCGCCAGCATTTCTCAGAAAGGTGCCCCACTCTGCCACAATGTACACAAGGTTGTCTAGAAAGGAAAGGTTGAGACCTTCCACGACCGCGTCCTCGACCACGACCACGGCCTCGTCCAACAGCAGATAATGCAGATGCTGAGTCAGGAGGATTAGATCCAGTGGAGATGCGTAGTGCTCGTGAGTAGGATGTAGCCGAGGTTGGAATTGAGTCGCCTCCTAACACCGATCCACGAATTTGTGCAGCTATTTCAGGATTTACACCCGATAGAAACTTAGATACAGCCAGTCCTTCCTGATACTCTCGCAAAGTTTGAGCATTAAGAACAATCGGCTGATGAAGATCAAGCTCATCCAGTATTCCACGAAGGGCAGCATAAAAATCCGTGAGAGATTGGTCTCTCTGGTGAAGGGCAAACAATTGCTCGTACAATTCGTACACTCGAGAAATATTCTTCTCATGGCCATACATCTCCTTCAGTGACTCCCATATTTGTTTGGCAGAGGTTAAGAATACCACGCTTGGAGATATGATCTCATTCATACTGTTGAGTATCCATGTCATAACGCAAGAATCTGCAACAATCCAATCTTCATATGATTTATCATCAATTGCCGGTGGATCATCTGTGATATGTCGCAGTTTCCTCTGGGCAGTGAGAAAGAGACGAAACGATTGAGCCCACACCAAATAATTTCTACCATCCAACTTGATGGTGGTAGCCTTCAGATTTTGCATCATTAAATCCGAGGATTTTGCATCCGCCATTCCGAGTAATCGCAGATTTTTGGATAGCAAAAGGTGCCAAGGGGGGGCAGCAGGTAACAGGGTAGGGGCAACAGATAACAAACACGGCAGGGGCAGCAGATAACAAGTACCGACAGATGCAGCAGATAACAGGTACCTAGTAGGGGCAGCAGGCTAAAGAATCAGATCCCTATCTGATACCATGAACAAAAGTATTTGAAAAAAAAATGCAATCTCAATTTTCAATATTCACATATACAAGATATATATAGGGTAAAGGTAAATATCTAAGTATGGTAAATATCTAAACTATGAACCTAACCTTCTTTTTGTCTAGATACATTTCTACCATTACGTCTAGATACATTCTAACATTAACTTCGAAGCCTGTTGGAATGCTACATTGAAGAAGTTGCTACCCTTGAGCTGCATGAATGGCTTAAAAGATCTTCCCTCCGGTATCAGCAAGGAACGCTTAGGAAAGATGTGTACAAATTTTGCTAAGAAAAAACTGGTAAAAAATGCCATTTTCAGGCTCGAGCTTGGAAATGGATCCCTGAAGGTCAGCTAACTCTTCCTCAGACAGCACATGTGCCCTCAATTTGTTCTTGAGTTCCGAACGAGGATGACGAAGAGATGGAAAAGGAAGATGGGACGAGATTAAAGAAAGTATTGGCATGAAATTTGTTCTCTGTACATGTTATAGAGAATGGGCAGAGAAGTACTTTGTCTTACTGATAGGGAGGACGAAGAAACTGCAAGATCAGCTGGTTGATCTTCTTCCGGAAGGAATGCATGACGAAAAGTTGAATCTTATACCAATAGAGAGTAGCTTGAAGGAGAAAATATCGTCTCCTCCCAGGGCTTGGCGTCTGCCGATTCAAGCATTGCTCGTGGCGCGACAGGACTTCTTGGAAAAACTTCCAGATGAGAATGCTAGAGCAGACCATTCTGCTTTCAGTGCGGTTATAAGGACAATAATGGTGCATCGAGAAGAACTGAAGCTGAAAGATAAGTAAGAAGAAACGAGAAAGGAGTTCGTGCGGAAAAACGAGAGGAGAGGACGTGAACCTCAACGATCCCCTGATGGAGAAGCGAGCTGCTGTGGAGAGCTTGAGGAAGAGGATGGAAGAGGAAGCGGAAGCCCATCAGAGACTCTTGTGTTCAGATGACGGAGAAGTCCCTTGGTAGCCTCAAAACCCACTTGCCTGAGCTCTCCCGATATCAGATTACTCGCACGCTTGTGCAGATTCTTATGCTATACTGACGGCCGTCACTCAGATGCACAAGTCAAACGGGATCCCCTCTTGGGTATCTTGTTCCAATAGTTGTTAAGCTCTAGTCCACACCGGAAATAGTCATGCATTATGATGCTATGACAGTAGTGTATATCTGCAATGTAAAAACAGGTATGCCTTGATGCCTGACCATGATCTTTCCCTTGAGCGTGATGCGCGAAGATCTGGTGATTTTGAAGTTAATCTATGCGATTCGTGCCCTTTTTAATCTTCCTTTTTCTAACATTAGTTCATATGCATGGGTAAATCTGGGCTGGCAAGTGCAGAAACTCATCAACAAGCAGCATGTGTAAAAAGTCTCTACCCGTAGTTGGAGGATTCGTGTAATTAGTATGGGACTATGGAGCTTAATTCGTCTGCTCTATTTTGGTATAAGACATGATTAAAGTCAAACTTATGCTGCTGTTTACATCTTCCTCCCTCAGATGAGGTCTGGAGTTGGAACAGACATTTTCTGGGGTGTGCCTGTCTATGAAAGTGATGGGAATGAAGGGGATGAGAGATCAACTATTTCAGCAGTCTTCTTTTGAGTGTTGAAGAGTAATAAATTAGGAGCTCGAGTTGGGTGGACATAGCCAGATGGTTCTGCAGCCTTTTGCTGGCATGGACTCTACCGCTTAGGACCAACCCCTCTGACTGAGCCTTGTCGTTCGCGTTGATCTTTCTTCCTAGATATGGTAAGATCCTCTCCTGTCTCAAACTCTGACCAGCTATTGTCATCCAATTTCACCTATCTTGCCTAAATGGCAATCTTATACTACTGATTCACGTGGTGCTTTTCTTTGTGCATATAGAATTCCTGCATGAAAACTACTTGTTCAGATGGGGGTTGATAAGAACACCATTGACAAAAATGGGTGGAGTTGCCAAGTTGGATTCTGAAGGTGGGAAAAGTATAAAAGGGAGCCCCACCATGTTGACATTCAATGCAGAGCTGTCCCAGATTTTGATTTTTCAGCCACCCATCTACTAATCCAAGTTGAAGAAAACCAACCAGAGTCAAAAACAACAAATTCATTCTTCTTATCAAAAGCTCTCCTCCTTCCCTATGCCACAAGAAACTTCCCAGTGGGGTCTGATGCAGACATACTTCTTTTATTACACTGCATATATTAGGATAGAAATCTTGCAGTTCCCTAGGAATAGAGCCAACTTCATCCTCTCATAGATGGGTGTTAGAAACTGGAGCGACCTTCAGAGGAGAGAAGTGAAGGTGATATACTTGGGAAGAGATAACAACCGGACTCATAGCCAGGCTTCTCAGGAGAAGTTGCGGCAGAATTGGAGATGGCAGAGGCTTTGGAGGAGATGGAGGTTAGGAGGGAAGGGAGCCTTGGAAGGTTCCTACGATGCTTCGGATTACCTTCAGAATTTTGATGACGGGATGGGGTGTGCCGAGCCGGATAATCACTCCAGGTCGTTCTCTGCTCGGTATGCCGATCCGTCTTCGAAGGAGGGGAAGGAGAAGTTGTTGATAGACTTGTGAGGCCTTTTATTTTCATGTGCTTTTCTTCTTCCTCCTGTAACTTCATTATTGCAGCTGCTCAAAGAAAAGCTGATTTTTTGTGTGGTTGTATTGCGTGTATATAGGCTAAAACGCGAGTTTTGTTTCAAAATAACAAAAATAACATAATTCTTTTTTCGAAATAGGTGGGCTAATTTCAAAATTCATAAAATATTGACTCAAAATCAAAAGTTCGAATTCACTCGTTACGAAAATTAAAGTTTATAAATTCGATCTCATTGCGGCCCATATATACAAGTGCATCAATTAATGAATTCCGTCGTACCTCCAAATAACGTTATTTTAAAACATAGCTGAACTAAACGTCATAGTTCAGACAATGATTCCGTCCTGGTGTCAAGTATTGAAGAATGATGAATGTGAATGTACGCCTCTTATCATTCATTATAAATGTTTATATAAAAAGTGACGTTTTCTCGAATGATTTAGAAATATGAACCAATAAGTAAATAGTATTTCAGATATTTATAATGAAAACTCGTGGTTATTGAATACTTAACATCGACTAGTGTAATTAAATTATGTGAAATAATATTTTAATCCGACCAACTAGGGGAAGATGATCTAAAAAAGCTAAACTATTCCAGAATGGGGGGAGAGGGGAGGAGGAGGGTATCCCTACCTTGTCGTCTTCATTCACTGAATTCAATGCGACAACGGAAGATGATGTGATGGTTTGGGCCCGGGAGGAAAGGATCAGGCCTCCAAAGCCCCCATGGGGGGGTGGGGTTCATTTAACCGAGGAAAAATCTTTATATAAATTTTTGTCAGAAGTGGGATTTGAACCCACGCCCTCTTTCGAAGACCAGAACTTGAGTCTGGCGCCTTAGACCACTCGGCCATCCTGACTTCGGTAGCATACTAATCATCAAATATTCTGTAATCTTAAGAGGATGGACGGGTCTCCCTGACTTGGAGACTTCATCCCCTGGAACGCCGAGGGGGCGGTTAGCAATTAATTGCCCGATGGTCCAGCCTCCTAAACACCCCCACCCCCTACTCAAAAAAGAAAAAAAGAAATTGACATTTGTCGAAGCGGATGGATCCCAAATATCCCCCGTTCAATGTTCCGTCATACTTGTACATCCTTATAAACATACTTATAAACATCCTCCCTTCGCATCACAGACATCCCCTTACCAAGGCGCTGAAAGCTAAAGCCACATCCACCTTTTCTTGTGAGTACCAAACCGGTTCCACTCGCGTATCACTAACTATTATGTTAAGTTAAAACCAGGTAAATAATTTTAAATTATAAAAATTATTTGAAGTATAAAAAAAAAAGCTAATCTGACTATTGATAAAGACCATTCCACGAGAAAGCATAGGTGCTCCCAGATCTCCCCACGACAGAGGAGATCTAGATTTTCACGAGCTTCTCGCGTGATGAAAAGGGTTCAACACCCTACAGATAAAAAAAAAAAATCTCCAATCAGGACTCGACACTAAAAACAACAGCTGAAGAAGACGATGAAGAAGAAGGAACAGTTCTTCTGAACGTGCTTACTTTTCCTAGACATAATTAGAGAAAAGATCTGAGAGAGGTGGAAAGATGCCTTCTCCTAATAGAAACCATTATCGTTTGTTCGCCTGGACTCTCTTGACACCATACAGAAACTTGTAGCAGCTCCAAAGCATAAAGAGTTCCTAAGCTTTTGTATTTTGTGTTAAGCGCAAAATTTTCAAGTTCGCATTCCCTCTCAAGCAAATCCCTTAGCCGCCTTGAGAAACAAATCCAATAATACAATGCAGTCTGCTTTTATTCTCATTACCATTATTTTACGAAACAAAAAAGCTCAACTTGTATGGTTGCCAGAAATATGCCGTCCGTATATTATTTACTAGTATCGAAGTCGCATTCAATCTATCAGAGAAAAGAATATAATAAGGTGTTTCGGCATGAATAATTTCAAAGATCTTTTGTTTATCAGATGCATCAGGTCAAACAAAAAAAAGGCCACGACAATTCTTCTTATCCAATCCAACTATAGTAAGCACGCCCTCCATGGTCATATTTGAATCACAAATTTCTTCAATGATGAATACTATAATATGCTTTGAAAGCTCTCCTCTCTTCTCCTCTCCTCTCCCTCCATTGGTATTTTAATGACACTTGAACGAGCTTCATTCATTTGACAAACAGGAGCTTCTTTTAAATCTGATGCACCACTTGACTTTTATTTAAAAAAAAAAAGAAGGAATAAGGACCATACTTAATGGAACTACTCGGTCATAAGCATTAAGGCATTGCAGAAGTAAAGCGGATAGAAGAAGATATGGAAAGAATGTCGACGGAGAGGAGTCCCATACCTTTGCTGCTCCGACGACACACAAGCAGCGAGATTAAGACCCTTAACTCGGTTTCAAGCAGTCTTCTGCCCGCATTCGGCACCCTGGTCGACAGGAACGATCTGCAGCTTAGGAAACATGTGATTTTTCCTTATGACCGTAGATACAGGTAGATCTCTCATCCATTGCTGTTATATAATCAAGCATGAAGATGGTGGGGAGATATTGATGTATTCTGTTACTCACTGCAGGTTATGGCAGACGTTTTTGGTGCTGCTAGTTGTGTACTCTGCCTGGGCATCCCCATTTGAACTGGCCTTCAAGAAGGCTGCATCGGGACCTCTCATGTATATCGATTTGGTAGTTGATGGCTTCTTTGCTACCGACATCATCTTGACGTTCTTCGTTGCTTACCTCGATAAATCAACATATCTGCTCGTCGATGACCACAAGAAGATTGCTGCAAGGTATGAAACATCAGCCATGCTTTCTAGATGGAAACCTCCTGAATTTTACCACAGAGCTTCTCAGCTTATTTGCAACCACAAAATCTCCAGGTATTTGACGAAGATATACTTCCCCATGGACATAGCATCTACCCTTCCATTTCAAATTATATACCGACTCCTTACGGGGAAGATGCATCACGGACAGATCTTTGGGTTCCTAAATCTGCTCCGGCTGTGGAGACTCAGGAGAGTTAGTGAACTGTTCTCAAGGTATGGTTGACAACCATGGAACAGGCAGAAATGCTCCTCCTAGGCTATAATATGTAATGAACCTTTACAAAAGCTCTTAACTTAATCTGTCTATGAGAATGTTCAGGCTAGAGAAGGACACTCGCTTTAGCTACTTCTGGATAAGATACAGCAAGCTTATCTGTGTGAGTACTCCTCATCTTAATACAGAACAAGCATAAAATACTTCTCATGCGAATAGACGAAGAAAATTGAAACCATATGAATATTCATTCTTCTTCCTTTAATGCCTTTACAGGTTACTCTATTCGCCGTGCACTCGGCTGGCTGCTTTTACTTCTGGCTGGCCACCATACATAAACCGTCAAGTGACACATGGATCGGTGTTAATGTCAACGATTTCGAGCAAAAAAGCATTTGGCTGGGATACACTTACTCCATGTACTGGTCAATCGTAACCCTAACAACAGTGGGATATGGGGACCTGCATGCCGTGAACACGGTGGAAAAGGCATTCAATATGTTTTACATGTTATTCAATATCGGTCTCACAGCATATTTGATTGGGAACATGACCAATCTAGTCGTCCACAGTGCTGTCCGGACTTTCGTGATGGTAAGCACTCTGCGACATCTTCGTGATTCTGCCTGCAATAGTTAATGCAATTCCTCCATTTAACAGCCGAAAGTTTCGTTATTATTAAGGAAAAATAACAAAAAACTTTAAAGGAATTTTGTTGGCATTGTTTTCTCCCCAGTGTCCTCTTACAATACAATGATTTTTCCCCTTCTCAGTTTAGACCAAGACAACTTTATGACATTGTATCTGACAAGCATTTTATCCAATAAAATTTGCAGAGGGATTCCATAAATGAGATATTGCAATTCGCAAGCAAAAATAGATTGCCAGAAGGCTTAAAAGAACAGATGCTGTCACACATGCAGCTTAAATTCAAAACAGCCGAATTACAGCAGGAAGAAGTACTAGAAGACCTGCCAAAAGCTATAAGATCTGGCATTGCTCAGCATCTTTTCCGTCGAACTGTCGAGAAAGCTTATTTATTCAAGGGTGTCTCGGAGGACCTTATAGTGCAGCTGGTATGCTAATATATTTTCATTTATAAGTAAAAAAGAAATAAATCTCTTCATCTTACATAAAACAGGTCGAGAAGCAGGGCCATTTCTCTATCTCTATCTCTCTCTCACACACATCAAAAGTTCTGATTATTATGACTTCCTAATTCTTAGTATAGTGACTATTATTCTTTCACACGGTGATTGGTTCTTTTGCCAGAGACTAACACAAGTCCTTGTCAAGCAGTTGTTAAAGTAGCTCATATTGTCCCACAGGTATCTGAAATGAAAGCAGAGTACCTCCCACCTAATGTCGAGATCATATTACAGAATGAGGTTCCTACTGACTTCTATATCGTGACATCTGGAGCAGTGGTATGGCTTTTCTATTGTTCTGATGATATACATGATATGAATTGCTAAATTTTGATTTTTCGTGAAGAAATATCATCTAAATTACTAAAATTTTGATTTCCAGGATGTAATCTCATACGAGAATAGAATGGAGAAGGTATGATTCACTTGGGTTCTCGTCATGCAAAGATTTTCAACTTAATTTCTAAATAATTTCATGCCTCTGCCCCCTTATTTATCGAGTTTATCACGTCCGAACTGGGGTAAACACTTTGTTCCAACTCTTACATTTCTACCATAATGAAACTGACTATAGAAACCTTAACTTGTTATCCAAGCCATACATGACACAATTATTACAATTAGTTCTTCAAGCTTACTTTTCGCTTTTCGGTTTGGCAGACATTTACTAAATTCGGTCCAACAAAGATGGTCGGAGAAATTGGAGTAATCTTTAATATCCCTCAACCTTTCACAGTGAGAACAAGAAAGCTTTCTCAGTTTATCCGCATTAGCCACCATAATTTCAAGAAGCTGATACAACCACAGAGTGAAGATGGGAAGACAATTATCACTAACTTTCTACAGGTATAATACACTTCTACCCCAAAAGGTTTCAAACTGAGATAATATTTCGGGAATATTAACAGGGGCATAGACAGAGAAAATATTGTCCATCAAGAAACAAGTATAAGTGTTGTGTTGAGTAGAATGTGAACTAAAAAAACCAGAAGATACTAAATCAGGATCTGCCATTAGCTTTTGTCTCAGTTTTCTATTTCAGAGGACCAATAAAATCACTACCAACTTCTTTTATCAATACAATTAGTTCATGACTGTATTAAGTCTCAATGACTTTTTTTCTCTACGTGACCAGTACCTAAAGGAATTGAACCCAGAGATGCTCCAAGAAATTTCCCAAGGAGATATAAGCATAGAGGTATATTCCGGTTGACAATTTTGTTTGCTCAAGAAGCATTGACTTTGGACAGCTTGATTCGTGTGGCAAGTTCACATTCTCATAAGTCCCTCTTCTTCAACAGGACGTGCTATCTATTCAACAACTTCAGCAAGACAAGAGCACGGACAGAGAGACAAAAGGTACATGTTAGGTTATGTTATTATTACCTACCAGACAGCATATAAGCATATTTCAGATAATACCTCAAAGGAAGGAAATTAGCCAGTGAATGACATAAAATATGTACAATCTGAGTTGCACAGCATAAAACTCCTTCCATCGAGTAGAAACTATGGTATTTACAAATCATCCTATCAGATACCAAAGTAGCGCACCTGAAAAATCTGTCATAAAATAAACTTGCTTCACAAATAATCAGCAGTGAATGAAACTGAAGTCCTCTAGCAAAATTATTGGTATTGTGGGATGATGCACCAAAGATAATGGAGATATAATGCAGAAGCGACGGAACCTTCATCATCTTTTTCAAGACAATTCAAGCCAAGGATCACCATTCATGGACAGCATCCTGATGAAGCTTCCGTGGGAGGTTACATAAAGGGAAAATTGATATATCTGCCGGACTCGATTGAAGATCTCTTCAAAATAGCAGGTAACCAGTACATGCCTTTTCTTTTGTCATATAATTATCCATTACTGTACTGTAATTCAGAAAGTGGCCCTAAAAAATAACACCATGTAGCTCTGGCTAGGATTTAGAATTACCTTCCGAAAACTATCTTGATTTGGTAATATTGCCTTGTTAACTTTGTGGGCACAGATGAAAAGCTTGGCAAACGAGGAAGCAAAATTCTCATGGCTGATGGTTCAATTGTTGAAGACTTGGATTCCTTACGGGAGAATGATCACTTGTATATTTTCTAGAATGTGTGATCATATGTAGATCTTTGCAGACCCAAACAAAGCAGCCTCCCAGTCAAGTCTTCTGAGCCCTTGGTATTTCAAACGAAATGCCAAATGATGCTAAGCATTATGTCAAGCTCCTACTAATACCAAAAAAATGAAGATTCACATGTTTATTGGGCAAATAAATGTAAAAATCATGAATAATTCATTATCTTCCTCTGATAACCAAAACATGAAAGGAATTGTGAAATTCAACAATAGCAGGAAAATTAAAGTAAAAATACTCGTTTAATCATCTTAAAGCATATTCTCTTTCTAGACTTAGAATCTCGCAACACATCTGCAGTTATCAGCATGCGGATTGCGATCAACTTCACTTGTCCAACAGTCAATTCAAACCGCAACAATCATCAAGCACCCGAATGACAACTGGCAACTCACTAAGGAACCGATCATCACAAGAGCATCGTGTAGGTGAGACAGAAACCTGAACAAGTCGCTCTATAATCCGTGGATTACAGCAGTCAGCGGCTGCTGATTTCTCGCAATCAAAGAAGAGAAGCTACTTATCAAAAAAAAAAAAGAAGAGCAGGCTCGAACCGTAGATAAGTAATATCTGATTACGATGCCGATTGCCATTGCCATTGCCATCGCGGTACCCACTGCGGTAGGTCGGCTGTCGCCGTGCGGCGGACCGTTGAGGTGCCGCGCGAATGGGGAGGGAAAGCAACCGACGCGAAAAACATTTCTCCTGTTCAACTAGGGTGGCAATTTTGGAGGTTTGTACGAATTACTGCCGGTTAAAAAAAAATTAGGTTACAAGTTTATAAATCTTTTAAATACGTCCGTAAGTCGATGTTTTTATTTTTTTTTTTAAAATCGTAATTTTAAACTTCAATTTAACTAAATTTAAAAGAAATTTAAAAAAAAAAGGAAAATTACGGAGAGAAAGGGAATAGAGGGATTCCGGTAGGGACCACAAGGAGAGGGGAGGGTGGAGGAGAAACCGAGACGGGATGACGGTGGGAACCAAGAGGAGAGGGAGGGGGAATGGGTAAATGGGACCACTGATAGAAGGGAGGGTGGGGAGAGGGGGTCAGAGCAAAGTCGGGGTTTATTAAAAATTTTGTTTAAATTGCTTAAATCGAAATTTGAAATGAAAATACATAAAATTTTAACAAAAAATATTTAAGTCACGATTTTAAACCGCGACTTAAGGGCTGTCTTTTGGGGATTTAGAAACATGAAACCTTAATTCGTAATTTTTTCTTGCAAACTGACGGTCATTTTATACAATCCTCGGTAATTTTGGACAGGACATGATAACACGAGAACAAGAACCCGTAATTTAGTGTATGGATCTACCCTTAACGGGTTCGTGTCGTTATCGTGTCAACTCATTGTACCCGATATAATGACGGGTAGATTTTGGGTCGTGTGCCCCCTACTCTTTACAACCCGTTAGACTATTTTTAATAAAAGATAATAACATATCCTAAGGCTTTTTTCTTCCCAAACGCTAGGTTTTCTTCTTTCCAAATCGAAAGTCATTCCATTTTTTGAACTAAAAGTTGGATTTTAATCTTCAAAGGTAACATTTATTTTGGTCAAAATATTCAATTTCTAATTAATAGAACATGATATGCATATTTTCACTCAAATATAACACATACATCATAGTTTGTTTCAATTGAACGTTTATTTCATATTTCAAAAATTGCAGTGTCGAGAGTGAAGAACATCTACAACTCAATGAACTTAAGGAAGATATTGTTAGGTTATCTGTAGATAATGAAGACATCCCTCAATCTAAAAGTTCAACAAATTTGTATCGACGTATTCTGTGTCGTGTCTTGACATGAACCCGATCCGTTTACTCGTTTTGCCACCCCTACGTTCAACATCGATTTATAGGCGAAAACCTATGGAAGAAAGAAATAACAAAACTAGTTTTGAATTTTCGAGTGGTTTCAATTTAGTCCCACAGAAATGGAAATGTGTGATGCTGTTAAAAGTAGAGCTTTGTTCCAAAATAACGTTAGCAAAACATTTTGTAAAATAAATTGGATGAACTTAAAATTTCTCAACTAGGGTCGGTAAGTCAGAGTTCCTAAATCCGATTTTGATTTACAAAGAAATCGGAGTAATTGACTCTGATTATGGAGTCTCCGAACTAAAATCGGAGTCACTGACTTTGCCTTTACGGAACCATGTCACTGCGTATTAAATCGGAGTTAGGGACTCCGATTTTAGGAAAGTTGAAGTAGTTGACTTTGTATAGGAAGTCAAGTCTTTTACTTTGAGTTTAGCTATCAAAGAAGTCGATTTTACTCACTCTGATTTTCATTCGAGATACCTCACACTCAAAACTTGTGGTCTAATTTTAAATATGTCCATACTTCCCAAATGTTCACAAACTTATAAGTCGAATAAACAGATACATGAGACATCTAAGATTGATCATACATCTAATTTCAAACAACATCATCCAAACATCTCAATGTCCACTCCTATTTCTTCTTATAATGCCTCGCATATCTCATATTGTACGACCTTCTATTTTGCTCCAATTCCATTGGAGGTTCCGGTGGGGTGAGCTTTTGGAGCTGAGATATCGTCATGTGATTCAAATCATTCACCGAATAAGTGAAATCCTTGCTTGACTTGAGAGGAATCGATGAAGTTCTTGACGAAGATGCATGGGCGAGCACCATAGTGAGATACATGACTTCCGCAGTTGGCTCTTTAATCACTTGGGGCGTGTAGTCCTCTTTTTCATGAACAACCTCGTCAATGTCAAACGTGTCCTCATCGTCACCGCCCTGAAGTTCATCTTCTTTTGTTTGTTGATCCTCTGCCTCTTCTTCTGATTCTTCCGCCTCTTCCTCAACAAGCACCTGTTATTGATCTTCCCCATCTTCTTTTGTCGGCTGACCTCCTTCACGTCCATACACGCGCATAAGGATGAACTCCCTCAAATAGTCATGGGTTCCTCGAGAGAGACCCACTATGTTCCGTAATTCGGTTCGGTCTTCTCTCAACAAGCGTTATATCATGTACAAGTTCCACCTTCATCCAATATGCGAAAAGTCAGGTTAACACAAAGCAATAAAATTGTCAATGATAATTCAATTAAATACTCATCACCGCAACCAACATAATTCATGTATAAGATAGATACGGGAGACTAATCCACCTATACCATCTATCGTTGCTGCTCGATGTATCCCAACTCAAAGGCATAATGTTTTGATCCCGTTGTTGCCACAAAGCAATATAGTCGGGATGGATGTGGAGCCAATTATCGACGTTTTTGCAATGCATGTCGGTCTTGTGACGATGATTGTTTGTGTCTTAAGGCTACCATGACACCAATTGTTCTTTGCCAAACTGTCAAATTACTCGATCAGAAAAATGCTACTCGATTAGATAGAAGCAGATAAGGGGTACTCTTGGCCCAGACTTGTTGATATTCGAGACAATACTGAGGTAGTCTTGCTACGACATCATCCATATATGAATGCCAAATAACTTGAAAAACAAGGCTAACATAAAATGTTCATCAACCCATTACATAATCTCAAATCATCCAAAATGAAGTACTTGTATAGGAATTTGGCGACTCAATGCCTCTTTGTACACTGCATGCACTATAATTACAGTTGCAAAGATGATTCCAATGTCTGATAAAAGAAGTATGGGACAACTAAGTGTTATAGGGCAATGTAGACATTAAAATTTTGCAAATGTCAATCACTGAGCCCAAATCATATGATGGGCTAAATATTTTATATAGAGGGCCTTAATAGATGGGAGCATAAGTGAATCACAAGCCCAATCTATAATTCCTTTAGTTTCACCCACATTGGAAGGAGAAAGCATCTAGGGGGCCATCTACACCTATAAATAGGACCTCCCTCATCCCTTTTGAGGACACCTCTCACACACAAAATTATCTCTTCTCTCTTATTCTCTTAAGCCCCATTGGGTTATAAAGAGATTCTAATTATTTTTTTGAAGACCCCTCTACGGGTGGTGCGGCGAAGGCCCCTCAGCGGGTGGTGCGGCGCGGCGAAGATCCCTCAGCGGGTGGTGCGGCGAAGGCCCCTCTGCGAGTGGTGTGGCGAAGGTTCCTTAGCAGGTGGTGCGGCGCGGCGCGGCGCGGCGAAGGCCCCTCCACGGGTGGTACGGCGAAGGCCCCTCCGCGGGTGGTGCGGCGCGGCGAAGGCCCCCCTCTGGTGGGTTTATCTCCGAAGGCCCCTCTGGTTGGTTTATCTCCGAAGGCCCCCTCTGGCGGGTATATCTTCGAAGGTCCCTCTTGCGGGTTCATCTCCGAAGGCCCCCCTCTGGCGGGTATATCTCCCAAGGCCCCTCTTGCGGGTTCATCTCTGAAGGCCCCCTCTGGCGGGTATATCTCCCAAGGCCCCTCTTGCGGGTTCATCTCCGAAGGCCCCCTCTGGCTGGTATATCTCCCAAGGCCCTTCATAACGGGTTCATCTCCGAAGGCCCCTCTTGCGGGTTCATCTCCGAAGGCCCCCCTCTAGCGGGTATATCTCCCAAGGTCCCTCTTGCGGGTTTATCTCCGAAGGCCCATCTTGCGGGTATATCTCCAAAGGCATCTCTGGTGGTTTCATCTCGGAAGGCCTCATAGTGGGATGGCGATATTCTCGCAGTAGTATAATCTCTAGGAGTTATATTTTCCTAACGGTCATATTGCATGCACAATAATATTCTTCCCGAGCGATATTCTCGAATATTATATTCTTCGACAACGGCTATATCTCTCTGTCAACAACAATGCACAACACAACATTGGTGGAGAGAAGACTCTTGAAGCTCTCGAAGACTCTCGCTGTCTCCTGCTCGCCGAAGCTCTGCCGACGTCCATCGCCCGGTGTTCTTCTGCAAAGCGCCTCGAGGTTCTGTCGGATTGCCCAAAGGCCCCGACGACTTCATCAAATTACCGAAGCTCTGCCGGATCACGCCCAAAGGCCTCGACGACTTCGTCAAGATACCGAAGCTCTGTCGGATCACGTCTAAAGGCCATGACGACTTCATATATCATCTCGAAGTTCTGCTGAAATTCTGTCAGAGCTCAAGATGATCATCCACAACCGTTAATCTTCGAAGATCGAATCAGAGGAATATGTGCTTTTCTCGTGACTAGAGACACAGCCCGCTACTCATTTTAATACGACAATTTGTACGCTGAAATTTCTAAACGAGATTTTAGTGTTCACAGGCAGTTAATACCCTCAGCTTGTTGGCTTCAAGGTTCTCGACGAATGACCTTCTACCAACTCATCGGGGAAGGGCTGCTCTGTTCATAGTGTTTTTGCGCGAGGATGGCCGGATCTAGGGCAGGCGGCTCATGGTGGCACGACGCGGGGAGGCCCGGATATGGGACCGGCAGCTCGCGAAGGCATGATTGGGTGAGGAGGATCGGTGGCGGAATGTATACGGGAAGACGGGACGGGCGACACAGCTGAACGACTAGTGCAATTCGATTAAAATGGAAAAAAAAAAGAAAGAAAGAAGGGAGGAGTGGTTTATGAGAAATAGAAATCGAAGTTACTTCCTGAAAATCAGAGTCCACTTTAATTTGGACCTCAAGTAAAATCGAGTAACTAACTAAAATGGGTGACATCGTGCCATAAAGACAAAGTCAGTATCTCCAATTTTAGTTCGTAGACTCCAAAATCGGAGTAAGTTACTTCTATTTTTTGTAAACCAAAATCAAATATAGAAACTCTGACTTATCAATCTTGAAATTTTATGTTGGCAAATTATCGATATTTGGCTCCAACTATAGCCAAACTTTACGTTTTGTCATATCGTTTAAAAATTTTTTGATTTGGCCTTATTTTAATTTTAATTTTCGATTTAGCCTTATTCGTAACGGACGTTACGATTCGGTGACGTGTCTCTAACGTCGATAATATTATTGTCCACGTAGTCTTCTGACTTATAAATTATGCCTACGTGGCCCCGTAAGTTTCTCTTCGTCTCCGTTTCCTCCGTTCCCCCTCCCCCGCCCCTGGCCCCACACCCAGTCCTACCCCCTCCCCCAAAACTTCCCTTCTCTCCACGGTCACCCTCCCCCAAAATTCCCCCCTGCACCCACCATCACCCTCGCCCCTTCCCTACCCCTCCCCTCAAAACTGGCCCCCCACACCTACTCCCTCCCCCTCCCCCAAAAATTTCACCGTCACCCTCTCCCTCCCCCCTCTCCCCTCTCCCAAAACTTCCCCCACACCCAGCCCCTCCCCCGCCCCTCCCTGCCCCACCCCGAATGCCAACAACCTCCTGTTGACGGCGAAGGAGTAGGGGTTATCGTTGATCGGGAAGAAAATCACGAAGAACGTGTCGTCGAAAGAGACGAAGACATCGGAGGGTACTTGATCGAGAGAAGCGAAGCTTCGTAGGGGAGGGGAGAGCCTTTTTTATTTTTTTATTTATTAATGTCCACGTATGAAAACAAAATGACGTATCAAATTATTTAATATAATAAATGGAATAGTCACGGACACGTCACCGAATCGTAACGTCCGTTACAAATAAGGCTAAATCGAAAATTAAAATTGAAATAAGGCCAAATCAAAAAATTTTTAAACGATAGGACAAAACGTAAAATTAATCTATAATTGAGGTCAAATATCGATAATTTGCCTTTTATGTTTTACCAACCGTTATTTTAAAACAAATCTCATCAACTATTCCGATAAAGAAACAGTACTCCTTTTGGAATCATTGAGATGACACTGAGACGACTCCATCATCCCCATGCAAGAAAGAGAAGGCAGCAACACAGATAGTACAACTCCAGGATACACTCAGCTCCAGCAGTGTCTGTAGCGGAACGTTAGAGCTCCGGGAAATATGCTTGACTACTTCCACATTATCACCAAGCCCATCCCTAAACAAACTAACAACTACGCATTATGAGAGCCGCCGTCCTGCCCAAGCAAATCACTGGTTCTAGGCTTCCAAATCCACAGGACGGAGGCTTGACTGAACTATTCCATCTTTTCCAAAGAAAGCTCACACTATCAAACTCTCGTCTGCCGAGTGTTGTAAGACCTACAGTTCAAGCACTTGTGTGCCACCACATGGTATTGCACTTGAGATGTTTTACCACAATCATTGCACAGGATCCAAACCTACAGAAAGTAAAAAGGATTTGTATAAATGTATGAACTCTCATCCTCAACTCAATCAGTCAGGACACTATGGTCTTATTACTCGTAAAAACGAGTATCAAAGAACTTGCCATCTTATTCTCGTACGGCTTTGGCATCAGTGTCGCTGCAATTTCTAAGTCGAACTTCTCCCAGACCTTGGACATGTCGCAGACGGACTTCAAGCAGAGTGGACATGCATATCTGTCGAAGGATGACAAAGCAAGAAATCAGGAGAGCCGAGTCAACCGAAGTGCAAAGTTAATTTATCATAAGAGAATGCTCATCCACCAAGAACACTTACTGGTAATGCTCTCTCATTTCATCCAAGCAGCTCTGATGAATGGTATGCCCACAAGGTAGGACAGTCACGTCATTCCTTGACTCGAATAGATACTGAGAGCACAATGCAGAACTGCATGCTGAGAACTGGCCGCAATATTTTGAGATAGCATTTGAATGTTTTTCGAATTACCTCGAAACAAACAGGGCAGTCATGATGCATTGCTCCTTCTACACATGGGTGGCTGTTTCTCAGAAGATTTGAATAGCAGCATCCTGTAAAATGAGGAGAAAGAAGCAAATCAGTTTCTGTTAATAAGTGAATTATGCTTTGGTGGATGATAACAACAGGACTAGTGTACTCACCACATTTGTGGCAGTGAAAGAAATTTTCACTTCCTCCAATTCTGAAATGGGGACGGGGAAATGTTTGACCATGATTAGTTTGATATAAATCATAAAGTCTACACTTGTAAAACCACAAGCTCTGCATAAGCTTACCTACAAATGCCACAGCCATCACAGTGATATTGTTTCTTTGATACCTGCAACATGTCCAAGAATGGAATTGTAATACCTTGCAGTGAAATGATTAAGGACTACCAAGAAATGAGAACATTAATCACTTACATCATCATCAAACAAATTGCAAGTAGCGCAGAAGTACTTCCCCATGCACACACCACAGTTGATACAGACCTGCTGTACCTGCATTGCAGTAATAGACATATAGTAAAAACTATATTCTGCCAAATTTAATCCAGGAAGGAACTCATTTTGTCGTATTCAACTGGCAAATGGACACATTCATTTACCCCTTGCTCTGTTCCACATAGCGAACAGATCACCTGCAAACGATGAAAGGAAGAAACACCTTAGTGCTTGTTAAGGAGAAATAAGAGAAAGTACGAATTACGCATTCTTTATAAAGAAACTACCGTCTGGATCTGATGGCGTGAAATCTCATGTCTTTGATTCTGATGTACACCAATGCTATTCTGCAGATAAAAATTTATCACGCAGTAAGTCGAATTGTTTAGGAAATATCAATTTAATATAAGAAAGTGCAACAGTAACTTTAAGTTTTGACAAGATTTCTCAGTGTAGAATGGCAAGATGTATAAACCTATACATTAAAAAACAGAAGAAAATCTACCTTGGCTTCGTTATGGCAATGGCGGCAGTCAAAAACTTCATTGCAACATGGAGCTCCAATGCGGCATCGTCGGCGATAGTGAGAGCACCTAGCCATTAGCAAAATAATCAGATAATCAATGAAAAACAAATGGCATTATACATGCAAAAGCTTCGTACTAGCTAGTTAGAGAAAAGACAAAAAGTCATTACCCATATAGCATATGACCCTTCTCCAGACATTCATGAGACTCCCCTGTATTACCCAAGTCTTCCGAGGGCACCAATCCTTTGTTACTAAAAGTAAGAGAGTCAAATTCCTCCATCTCTTTGTTTGCAGATGGCTTATGCTCCCAGTTCTTGGGCTCCTCAGCATTATCCTCGCAATGCTGTGCAACTGTTCGCCCCATTGCGTTCATTCTAGTGGAATCCTATCTCTCGAAAAGATAATGTTGCACCTGCAAGGAGGAGCAACTTTAGCAATGAGTCCACAACCCAAAAGGGTTGCTCACTGTCCATACAAATGCCATGAGGTCTCCTCTCCCAATCTTCAGCAGAAATGGCAGGAAAACAATCCAACCAAGCTCCACGCCATCTGACCAGGGATGCTCCAGGGGGATTCATCAAAGCAAGCAGCAAGAATGATCCACAAAACAAGTAACCAGTATTGTGCACCGGACACCTGAAGCCTCCATCCTTACCCAGAATTAGAGGCACGACAATTTTAGCTCTCCCAGGAATCAGGTCTGAATCCATTCGGACCAATCACGAACACTGAATAATTCAACCTATTTGAAATCAACAAATCACATGATCAAATCCTTCCTAAAATCATAAGGTCCACATAGTTTAAGGGATTGGAATTAGGTAGAATAAACTGTCCTATAAGGACATCCCTACCTCACTCTGCAAAACTGGAGGTAATCCCCCCGAAAAGATGCTAATACCCACATTCTAACGTTTTGTCCCACGTCAACTGCCTCCTTCAGTCGCAATTAAGCCACCTGATTATATAAATGTTATCCGTCTAACTCAATAATCCTCCTATACTCCAGTCCAGTAGAAATCAACAAGAAGCACTGCCGTCCGAAAATCTCATTCGAGAGGACAAGGTTATCTTAAGATGATGTTAACAACGAGAGAATCGTGCTCGTAATTTCCAGTTTGATCCGATGAAGTGAATTGCACTGCTGTCCAGAACCGACCAGCACAAGTCCCGACTCAGACCCCTCTATAATGAACTCAATATATACAGTCTATGCCCTTTTTTCATCCACGGCCTGACGCTTCTCCACTTTATATATTGTGATTCATGCTATTTTCTCTTAACACAAATCCACAATATCTTTATACACCTAGCTATGGGATATAAACACACATCCGGGCAAATGTTCTGCATGAAAACGAAGGTTCCATGGGAAAAGGAGAACAAAGGATCCGAAAACAAGGGATTGGGCGCAACAGGAGGAAGTTGTAAGGATGCATCCTTCCAAAAAACTTGTCCAACATTTCTCCTAACTTTACCAGATACTTTGCTTCATCTACTTCAGAACAACTTCTTTTAATTACAAATTTCGGACCAGAAAGTGATTCGTAACATTATAATTCTACTTAATATCCAGCCGACCAATTTCCCCATCAGCCTTAAACTTCAGTTAAAAATGCGACTAAAGGGTGGATTGAACCAATAATCCTAATCCAGAACCAACTGCAAATTAAATCACTCTAAAAGAGCGAACCTACCCCAAAGTGCCTACGACTAACAGCAACTTAGATTCTGGAAAAAATAACATCAGAAAAACTCCAGCAAGGAAGAAACACGCGTTTCTGGACGATAACACCCAAAATCTCAGATATCAAGGATCGACCACACCAACTCGCGTCGATCAAACACAGCGTCAGGGGCGGCAAACTCTATCATTTGCACCGAAGCAAAAATCATCAACAACTCACGCGATTAAGGATCATCGTCGTCGTCATGATCAATCTCGAGTCAAAAGCAGCGAAAACGAAAGGACGATCGGATCACATCACGAAAGGACAACGGAGCACAATATAAAAACTTCGGAACGAGACAGCATAAAAAAAAACGAACTTCCGATGCGATTATCGTCGACTCGAGCACACAAGGAAACGAAGTAGCTGATCGGAGGAAATCGAACCCGAAATTCACTACCGAGTTTCTGATGAATCCGCCTTTTATGCAGCCCCCCCATCCTTTGTTCCTAGGCCTGTTGTTCGCCAGGTTGTCAGTGTAAATTACCATAATAACCCTTAATCTATCTTCCTTTGAACCCTCCGTGGCCGTCGGATTACGAAGGTACTAAGGCGCGGAGGGTCGATATTGTCTTTTGATGAGGGAGGGAGTCGGCTTCTCGTGCTAGACGGACACCGACTCTTGCACGCCGCATCGACACGTGTGCAGTGGATATTATTTTTTTAGGGGAATTTAAGGTCGCAATTAATGAAATGACGTGTCATAAGGACCATTTGATATTTTCTTCTCTTCTAAAATATCCGAATCCTTGTTGGGTCACGAGGAAAGAGCGGTCGTTAGTTAAGACCACGTTGCATTTCCAGGGCCGTAGTTTCCGGACAGGGGGATCTCCACGAATCGGCTGCCTTACTAACGAGCATGACCCAATAACCTATTGGAACGGCCCAACCAAGGCCTAACCCACGTTTCGTGTCAACTAATGTTGTGTTTGGTTTCCAAAATCACGCATTCTATACTCGTTCGGGCAACAAAAAAAAATAAAAAAAGAGACAACATTCCATCTATCGAATTCCATTTCCTTCAGACAGAAGGAAAACACATTATTAGATGGTCTTACCACTCCCTGCCCGTCACATGCAATTTACAAGAGCAGGAAGCAAAGCCTGAACTTGTAAATCTACACCATCAAAAAAGGCCAACCTACAGAAATGGAAATTGATCAAATCCTTTTTTTTATCAGGGCCCCCTTTTACCTTCCATCATCATCAACACCAACATCATCCTCCTCTCCAATAAAATGACAGCATCATAAGCTACGTACATCAAACTTCCAATCAGCTGATGGATGGAATTCCTCATTGGTGAAAAGCCCTCTGCTACTCAAACTGCCTACCAGACAACTACGACTGCTGCTATTACTACTACTAAGTCCTGTATAACTATCACCAAAAACCACCCGCAGCTCAGTCCAAAGGGCCGGAAAATAAAAGGGTTGAACAAAAATACAAAAGGAACAGGATATTTACAAGACCGATGCCGCGAGATGAGCTACTCAGCCTGCATCGAAAATGGAGACCGGATGTACACTGTGTGATGATGAATAAGTTGGTCATTTTGGGTTGAGAATCTTCCCTTCGTAGAGGACAATACGAGGCCACCGCCGTTGCCCAGTGACCTCTCCCCGTGAAAATCTGCCCTAATATCTACCTGCTTGGAAGAAATTCCTACCACCAATAGAATAAAAATTATCCGCTGAAAAGACAGTGGGGGCCAATCAGGCGAAAACTACCTCCAATGCCACCTGAACTCGTCACCTCAAGGGGGATTCCCTCCTCCTTCCTTCTTCTGGGCCCCGCACGATGACTCTACTGGCCCACTCGAGTTCCTGTCCTCTGAGGCGGCTTTGATGGCTTCGGCGGCCATGAGGGCGACCAAAGCTTTGTGAACCGCCCGATCTGCTCGGTGGAACATTCTCTCCGCTTTCGCTCGCTTCAACTTGGCTATTTTTTGTGCATGCCGAGCAGTACCAGAAGCATCCCTTATTACGTTATCATCGGCTACTACACTGGGTAGTTGTTTCATATGAGATCCTTCAGACCCTCCCAAATAATAATTCCGATGGTCACTCCATTCAGAATTCCAGTGTTTTATGCCATTTTTCCATCCTGCATCTCTTTGACGGTAAGACATTGGGTCTCTTGGAGATATAAGAGCCCCAATTCGCTTAGATTTGTTCCTCGAAAATCTTGAATTATAATACCCATCATTTCCCGAAGACAGATATCTCGGACTAGCCTCATCTCTTGGTGAACCCCCCCACCTGGGCGACATGGAATCTCCCAAAAATTCACCCCGATTGATGGAATGGAGAACCTTCCCATTGCCAAAGGAATTTCCACTTGACCTTCTCCCTAATTTAAAGCATATCAACAGAAGAATACCAAAAAGTTATACAGCAAGAAGTAGCTTGACATCAATGGGACATGAACTAACACCGGCATACCTAGAGAATGGAAACCATCATGATCTGGGAAACCAGTGGTCCCAGCAACAGAAAATTTCCGGCGAGACCTCTGCTTTGACCCCTTATTTGGAACTTCTAAACCTCTTGGTTTCATACAAAAGGCAAACATTGGCGGTTTTTCAGCAGCTGAGACCTTTTGGCACTCGCTGGAAAGGGTATAACTCATTTTGTTCCCTGTTGACTCCCAATCTTTAACTTGTTGCTGGTACCTTTCCCATGATGGTGGCTATTCACACAAAAAGCAAAATGGATTGAACAAATTAATAAACAACTAACTCGTTATTCATTCAGGATACCAAGCAGAAGATAGCAGACAAACGGGTCAGTAATTCCACGAAGAACCTATGAAGAGCTAGATGCAACTGTCACTAAGGTGACGAGGGCACTTAGAAACTTGAGAAGTCCCCATCAGCTCATTCTCATTCAAGAAAACGAATGCTTTGCATCTCTAAGTCTCTACATCTCTGCTACCATAATCAGTTTCATCGGTTCACTTAGTTGATTAGAAAAGGAAGGACTATTCCGACAGGAACAAACACAACCCAATGGATAAGAAAACTAGAATACTTTTATACATATCAAAGTGGTTTAGTCTAAAACTGTTACCTATGAATAACAAGAGAGTTTGCTTCCATCGCAAACATTATCAACTCATGAATGTCACTTAGAAGTACCAATTGTCCTGCCAGGTTCATTTCTCCTACTATGCACAACAGTAATGCTATCACCATATACCTTTATTTACTTTGAAGCAAGAGCCAGCAAAACAAGGGAATGCAAACCTATAACATCCGGATCATGATAAATTTTGGCAGCAAATAGAAAAGTCAAAGTAATTGCACCAAGGGCAAAGAGGTGATAATAGGGCAAAGAGATGATAATTTGTCATATAATGTTAACATAGCAATCTAATTCTAAGTAGGTGATGACTTCAGCAAAAATAGACAGGTCATATACGAGCAATGAATAAAAACCCACCTGCAAGTGTCTGACCAAAGGCATCCCTTTTTTTTGCCGTTTCTTCCACCAATAGTCATGGATAGATTTCACGATTTCAATTGGTCCTACTCCAACCATTAACTCCTCTATTTCATTAGAGCTAAATTGGTCACTCTGCCTAGAGTAGGCAGCTTTCTCAAATGCATCCACTATTCTCTCGAAAACCTCTTCCGTTATCTTCATTGATCGGCAGGTCTCTGAATCCGATGAACAGTTCATCGATATCCATAATTCATCTTCAGTGTCCATGTCATATAGAACGCGAGATGGATTCAAAGCCATTTCCACATCAGATTCAACCTGTTGAAAGTATTTTGAAGAACTGTGAGTAAATAACTCTTCAGTGCCACTGTCTTCATTTTCATCGATGACACGAACACCCGGAATGGGAATGGTTTTTGCTGATGCGGCACGGACATTCCGATTATAGCACTCCTCATGCATCTCCTTAAAGAGAGTCCACTGGCTCCGATTGGTAAATTCCAAAGCCCAGTCCTTTCCTCCTTTCCACATCATAGCATGTGAAAACCGGTTAGTCGATCCAGGCTGTAGAAACTGGTGTGCTTTATACGAATATTGCATCGCCCCAGCATTTTTTACCACAAGCTTCCACTCGTTTTGGTTGTCAATCTCCAAATAAACTGTGGCCCCTGTCTCTCTCCATCCCCTGTCGCCTCGAGTAATCAACACATTTGCATCACAAGACAATACGTCAAAATCCTTTTTGGAAGCATCCGAGACATCCTTCTCCTTAAGCCTTCTAATTCTTTTGTGAGAAGCAATTCTGTGATGAGAATTTCTGCTCTTGGGACTTAGATCAAAACTGCTATAAGGCATTAAGTAAGAGACCTGAGTTCTTGGCTTTTTTGGCCCACTCATGAAGCCAATATTAAAGGAAGGATCATTTCTCTCATCTGACCCCATGCTCGACAATCTTCTATAAGAGGAGTTGGTTTTACGTCGAAGTTGCACACTTCTAGGTGCTGTAGGATTACCGTTGGGAACTACTGCAGCATTCAAGGCAGTAGAGTTGGGAACACCATTCATTTCCTCGTCATACGGCCTCACAAGCTTCTTGACACCTACAGTGCCATTAGAAAATGACTGGGAAGCATTTAGAAATCTTTCAGGTTGAGGCAATTGTCTTGAAAACATTTCCAGATCCACTGGGATTTCTGAAACAGGATCACAAGGCCTGGCACTGAAAGAAGCGTGATCTGTGCCTTCACATGTTTGGGTAGCAACATCAAAGGAAGCTTCTGAGAAAGAAAGATTCTGCTGTGGGCCATGTCCAGCCTGAGGTGTATCAGGAAGGTCCCTAACACTGCTTGTGTCGACAGTGTTTTCTAAAGGATCCTGCACATCACGCTCCTTCACAAAAATATCTGAGTAAAAGCTATCCATGAGCAGCTTGATGACTGTAGACTTAGAGATATTAGGAACAGTGGCATCTGGAAATGCACGTGTTGGCAGCTTCCTGCTACTGATTTCAAACTTTGAGAAAAGATGTATGACCGCATCGCAACAATTTTGTCTACTTAGTCCTGGCTCTTTTAGACTTTGTAAGCCCTGTAATGTACAGTAAATTAATCATTGAACCCTTGATAACCTTATCTGATCGAACAAAATGCTAAATTGCGAAAAATCACAATTGCCTTTATTATTATTCTACTCTGTAACGAATATCTGCCGACTTTGATGTGATATTCCAGTTAAGAATTTCTCTAACTTGCAAAAGTAGGCAATGATTTTCTTCTTCAATCAAAATGGAAAGATATATATGCCAAAGTATGCAATGGTGGAACGATAATAACATTAACGAGGGAAAAAAAATAGATTTTGAAAAACTATAAACAAATCCTTTGTATTAACTCATAAATCCGGACAATGAAAGAAGAGGGGAGATCTACCTGAACTAATAATTGAAACGGCTTAGATTCCTACAACCTCAAAAATTAATCACTGCTATAAAAAGACCTCTACAAGGAAAGTCCTGAATCTTCCTGCAGAGCACTGCTCATGCTAAAATTGAAAAGCTTTCCCACTGTTACTGATGTGAATGGCGATTCTTTTATGCTGTACGACTAGCAAATGATCCCAAAAGCTATGAAAGGTGTGCCTTGTTGACAAATCATAGGAATATGAAAGTTAAATTCCTTTTTTTCAATAATCCAAAGAAACTTTTTTCCCTTGCAAATGCTTTGGCTTGTTGAGCAATTGCTTCTTAATTATGAAGAGAGTATTCAAAGACGAAGGCCCAATATGCCATTCTTATACCACTATCATCTGAATGCAAGAACATATGAAGGAAACAGAGCAAGAAAGAGTTCACAGACACAGGTGTCCGTGCTTTGCATTTTATAAAAATGAATGGGTGATGACATGAAACGGAAGAAAAAGAATGCCTATAACATGAAAAATGCCTACACAAGGACCAATCAATCAAGCCACATCATTGAATACCCAACCATAAAAAAGAAAAATACCTTAATCAAGCAACCACAAGCAAATTGTGTGGGTAATTTGCTGGTACAATCCTCAAATACAGAGACATTTCCATTCAAGCATCCTGACAGAGACAATCTCCTTGTAAACAGGCACTTTGTCATCAAGTTTGAGTCTATGTACGTCCATTTTAAGCTCTGTAACGAAACAAATCTGTCAACCGAGTAAAGAAATTGCCTTTGAAATCCTTGCATTCGAGTAAACCTCAGACTGACTGAAAGCACTGGCAATGGCTCTTCTTCATCATTGTTTGCCCCATTTCTATGGTCTGTTGCTTGCAATAATAGGAGACAAAAAGACAAAGCCTCTTCCAGGCTTCCTTCAAATAAAAGAAACCTCAAGCCAGAAAGGTTGTCCGCAAGAAGGATATCCAAACGAACCTTTGGCCAAGTCATCATTAAGGAACCTTGTTGAAGCAAAATCAGGGTTTGAGAAAACAGAATATTTTGTGCCCCCATATAGTAATCTAAAAGAGAAATCACAGGCACAGACAACTTCAAACTGAAAAATTCTGGTTGCACTGGTATTATCAGTTTTGATAGTATGTCCTGAAGCATTTGAAAATATAATTTGGAATCTGACTTTCGCAGAGAAATACTGCAGCTCCTGTCTCTCTCAGTTTCATCAGCACCAACTACAAAAGAACCAACATGACCACGACGATATAAGGTTTCACTGGTCTTTCGATGCCGCCTAAAGTACACAATGGGAAGTTTGTCCTCTTTAAAAGAGAGAGAGGTTCTCTTCTCCTTTAAAGAGGTAGAACTAGGAGATATCTTCCTCCTGCCAGGATAATGCCCCTTAGATACAACAGGATCTTTCTGAGATTTACTGGCACTTCTTTTCATGGTAACATCATTTATTCTCCTTACAGGTCTCCGAGCATCATCGGACAATAATGATGCAATTGAATGCATAGATGAAACAGAAGTCTTTTGTTTTTTCCCAGCACGAGAGGAGGAAGACTTGGTTCTGGTCACCCATGATATAATAGGCATCGTGTCCATATTGTTACTGGCAGAATTCTCATCATCTGTCGCCATTTTTTTCTTTCCACCTTCTATTTGATTCTTTCCATCTGCCTTGCCTTCGTGACTCTCCTCTATCGGTCTCGTTCTTCTCCTTGAAGATCTGCCAGGAAACTCACTTGGGAAAAGCAAAAGTTTAAACTTTTCATTGTGAAGGTCCACCCACTCTTCATCCCTATCATCATACTTAATGTGGTAAAGTTTTCTCTCATGATCATAGTTATTGATCAACCCCCGGTACCAACTCTCATCCAAAGGCCAGAAAACCTTAATCCTCTTATTCAGCAGTCCAACACCACTAAATTGCTCTGGACCTACTTCATAAAAATGACGCCTCTTCCTACACAAGCTCTTAGATCCGTGCCGGCTTCTTGGTCGCAGCACCCTGTCTGCCATGTCAGGAGATACAAATTCCGATCCTGCGGCCGAATCTGACTGACCACTATTCTGTGCTTGAAACAAAGATCTACTAGTTGAAGGAGAAGCGGATGCTTTATTGTTTGCAGAAAATCCGGTGCAGCTTGGGTCAAACCGTGAGGATAGCATCATCGCAGCATTCTCCTCAAGGTTCTTTTCATCCTCTTCGACAGAGTCATTCTTTATCTTAGTAGAGCTACCTAACAAAGGCTCGCCCCCTTCACTTGTACTAGCACCTGCATGTTCCATGCCCTTCTTTCGGCGCTTCTGGCGTGACTTCTTTGGCAAGGAACCCACGGCATCTTTATCCGGAATGGCCTCGGCAACACCATCATTTTGGTCAGGGTTTGTCGAGCTAATCAATTTTTCATCAAATTTTTCTTCTTCTTTCTCCTCCATGCAATTCTCGCCGCTAATTTCCATACCTAAGCTGGCTTTGCTTGGCTTTACTTCCTCATCAACGAAATCAGATTTACTATCAGAAAGCACAGAATACTTCAGGGACTGACGCACTTCGTGCTTTTTTCGCCCAACAAACCCCCTCCTCTTTTTTGGTATTCGAACTGTGCCACCTTCCAGACCGAGCGGCATGCCGTTCCCGCTAGCACCATCATTTGCATCATCATGCACTATGGGCTTAGAAACATTTTGCTCGTCAGAACCGATATTCTTTGCACTTTCAGATCCTACGCTAATCTTCTCATTGTAAACCTCCGCCAAGCTCTTCTTCGCATTTTTGCCATTCGTCTTGAGGAAGCTCAAAGGCAACTCCTTCTTACTCCTTTTCCTACCACTCTTCTCACCTTCACCACCAGGCTCAAACCAACCCTTCTTCCTCTTCAAGCTCTTGCCCTCACTCCCACTCACTCTATCATTCGTCTTCGACGGTTTCGGCTCATAAATGCTTTTGAGATCCACGGACCTCGATTCCTCCGATGTTTTGCCTCCATTTGAGCTGCCCGCTCCAATTTCCATCAACTTTCACTCAACTAAGATACCAGAAAACCCAGAAATATCCACCTCAGAGCTCATTACGAACTCCCAATTGCATGCCTTCCATCTGTCAGCACCGAGAAACGCCAAAAACATCAGAAAATGGGGAAATTTCCTGAATAACGAAAAGAAAAACCCACAAAGATAACGAGCCCACGAAACCAAGCCCCTCCAGCAGCAAGAAACTCAAGATTGAAAACCAAAAACCCGAAATCATCCCATAACGAATCTCACCTTTTCACAGAAAGCAGCAGACCCCGAAATGCATCACCGCCGGAGCAGATCGAGGCGATAAAACCCAAATCAAGGACCAATCCAACAGCTGTGAGTCAAATCCCCATCGAAATTTCCCGAGTTTGAGTGGAGATGCGATTAGGGATTTCGGTGGGGGATGATTTGGGGAAAACCAAAGAAAAATTAGGGTTCATTCAATCGATCGAGTCGGTCGAGAAAGGAATATAGAAAGAAAATAAAAAAAGCACGATTTTGTTGTTATCGCCAAGCTTTCTTGAAACGTGGACTTTCCTGATCCGTCGATGGGAAAAATAGAGGGCGGAGATTGCGTGGAGGGTGGTTTTAATTTGAAGGGCGATGACGATGTTTTAGGCGAAAGTCCGAGCGAGATGAACGGTGGGATTGACGTGAAAGTAAATGTAATGGACGGTTTGGATTCAATATGCACGAGATGACGGGTTATTTAATAAGTAATTAGCTGAAACTTCATTATCCTTAAACAAATTAAAATATAATAATTTTATTCTCAAAATTCAAGTATTTTTTGCAGTTGACATGGCTGAATTAAATATCACAAGACATAAGCTAATTCTAAAAAGAATTTTAATCACAATTTGCATAGACATAAACTATTGTTTTTCATTTAATTACAAAAATTGTAAAATACCGTGATATCCGAAAAACAAATCTTATATACAAGCAATTTCCTTTTTGCCAATTAAAATATATAAAATTAATTTTAAGGTTTAAGTAGATTTTACTGAATTTTTTCATTAACTTTAATTGATTTTCGTTGTCATTTAGGAGGTTTGTACTTAATTTACAAAGAAAGCGCAGGTCATAACGGTAGCTTAGGTGAAATTGGGTAAATACGAAATTGGAAACCAAATTTTTTACAATAAACTATCAGTAGAGATTTGTTCTATGCATGTGAAAGACGCGATTAGAAACCTATCACATCTTTGTCTACTTTCACTTCAGACGTAATTATAAACTACGTTATTTTTTATATATTAAATGATGCATTTTTCGATCGCATATTAGGAATGATATTTCAAGAGTTTTATAAACTCGAATAACATTTAAAAAACTTTTTGCAAAAACATCGCAACAAAGGGCAAATAATTATTAATAACACGTTACTGGTTAATAGCCTTTTGGACATTACCCACTAAACGAAGTCGTTTCATGGTTAGCAGAACAAACAGGAAAAAATATATAGAAAAAGCTTTCCCAACCCGGGCAAAAATTTTCCAGATCCCTAATCTTAACCTCCTCCAAAGAATCCATCCCCAATTCGAATCCAATCCCCTCCCCTTCGTGCATTCAATCCCGAGCTGTTTATTACTACCTTGGACCTCGATTTGTTCCCGGATCTTTCGAGTGGGTTGGATCCACAGCCAGAGCTCCCCTTACGCTTGATCCGAGGTTGGTGATTCTTCTGCTCCTCCGTCCTCAATGTTGGCAGTAATTATAGTTTTATAGGGATCTGAATGGCATTCTGGGTCTCTGTTCTGGCCTAGTGTAGGTTGAACTTATTGTTGCGTACTTCCGATTTAGATTGGAACCCGTGTTCGAACAGATTTGGATGCCCAATTGTCTGAATTTGTCAAACTTTCTGGGTATTCTGTTGATTTTAGTTTTGGCAAAGTTATGGATGCGAATGTGATCATATGAGCCACGGACGGTGTTTTTTGGCAGGTTTTATATGTCGTTGAGGAGATAGGGATTTTCGAGTTGGAAGTGGAAATATGCCTGTGAAGTCGGCTCAGTTGTCATTCCGTGACCGGACACAGGAGTTTCAGGGTATACAGGAGAGACTAAAGAAGTCGCTTCCGTCGTTGCCTGTAAGTAATGGGCAGGCTAGCAGTTCGAATAGGGAGGAGCAGCAATCTGCAGTTGCGCTGCAGTCTGATTTTAATCGGCGGGCATCGAAGATTGGGTTTGGGATCCATCAGACATCTCAGAAGCTGGCAAAGTTGGCGAAATGTGAGTCCCCTAGATTTATTGACGTTTGCGATCTGTTTAGCATGTTCTATCGTTGGTTGTTCTGATTTCGTTCATGTCGGCATGATCTTAGTGGCGAAGAGGACCTCGGTCTTTGACGATCCTACCATGGAGATTCAGGAGCTTACTGCTGTTATTAAGCAGGATATCACTGCTCTTAACTCTGCGGTGGTAGATCTCCAATTCCTCTCTAACTCGAGGAATGACGGCGTCATCTCCACTGACACGACCAGTCATTCAACTACGGTGGTTGATGATCTTAAAAATCGCTTGATGAGTGCCACAAAGGAGTTCAAGGAAGTTCTCACTATGCGTACTGAGGTAGGTGTAGAAGTTGCTAAGCTGTAGAGGCCTATCTTTAGCATAATATTGATTTATTGGAGACTTTCTGCTGCCGTAATCAATAAGTTGTTCGTGCTTAAATGGCTCACATAAGTTGGCAATCCCTGTCTATGTTTTGCAGAATCTGAAAGTCCATGAAAACAGGAGACAGCTATTTTCATCAACCTGTTCTAAGGAGGCTACTAATCCCTTTATCCGCCAGCGTCCGCTTGGTACTAGAACTGCTTCCAATGCCTCTACTGTGCCACCTCCTCCATGGGCCAATGGGTCATCATCGTCATCGTCATCTTCCCAGATGTTTCCAAGGTAGTGGTGTATCTTATCCATCTTTGAAATGGCAGTTTCATTAATCAATTCATTGTGTTTCAAGTGTCAATAAATCTTCAATGCACATTTTAATTTGATGTACTAGGGGTTTAATTATTTTTTGAAACCGTGGTTTCAAAGGCGAATTAGGCTCTAGTTATTTTGGTTTTTGAGTTGATGGTTGGTGTGGATGACTACCACTGTTTTTGGGTCTATAGTAAACAGCTTGGCTTTTTTTCTTTTTTCAAATGCCTCTCCTTTATAGCATGAATATCCTGATAAGTGTTTGTTTCTAATTTTATCGTCACAGAAAGGAAGAAGGGGAAGGTCAACCATTGTTACAGCAAAATCATCAACAGCAACAAAGTCAACAAATGGTTCCACTACAAGACAGTTATATGCAGAGCAGAGCAGAAGCTCTCCATAATGTGGAATCCACCATACATGAATTGAGCAGCATCTTTAATCAATTGGCAACCCTAGTTTCTCAACAAGGAGAAGTTGCTATAAGGTGCTTCATTTGAATCTCATAAGCCACTTTGAATTTATCTGTCTGCATATGCTCCAATGTTAAATCATGTCGTCCTTAACGCGGCCTCTCAGTCACGCTGTCCGATCTCTGCAGGATCGATGAGAACATGGACGACACGCTGGCGAATGTGGAGGGGGCACAAGGGGCTTTGCTCAAGTACCTAAACAGCATCTCATCAAATAGGTGGCTCATGATCAAGATATTTTTCGTTTTGATTTTCTTCCTCATGGTATTCCTATTCTTTGTGGCCTAGAACTCACCCTCACCCCACCATGTAAGAAGGGAATCCCGCAGAACAGAACAGAAGAAAAGAAACGGAAAAAGATCTCTCAAACTTCATCTTAAAGTAGTCCCAAATACCTTCTCTTGTCGTGCATGAAGTTGTTTGTGTGTGTATCTATATATATATATATATTTATTTATTTATATACAGTTGCCATCATTCCATGGCCGGTTTTGATTGGTTATCAAAAGATGAGGGGATGTGCTGTGCTTCTTTTCTTGTAGTTCGAAGTTATGCTCAACCATCCTTTGCTTATCGTATTAAAAAAAGTGGAAAAACAATACCATTTTGCTACCAGCATTCAACCAAGATTCAATAAATGGAAACAACACCTGAACCAGAGAATCCCTAGTCCATATATATATAGAGTTTTGTTCCTAAATAATGTTGGTCCGAAAATTATTTCGTCAAATACCGTCGAAAGTTTGAAAATTCTTTAACTAGCGAAATCGGCTTTACAAAGGCCGACTTCGATCATTAAAGAAGTCGGCCTTTGTAAGACTGACTTTAAAATACTCAAACCTAAGACCGACTTTATGTCTGCCGTCTCACCCGCATGAAGTCGGCCTTACGTATCGCAAAAAGGAAGTCGACCTTACAAAGGCCGACTTATTTATGGAGTAAAAAAAAACTTTTAAGGCAAATAAAGTTAGTCATGCCCCTTGCGTGAAAACCCCACCCCACCCCCGCCACGCTCTCCCTACGTGAAAACCACACCCCCACCCCTCTCCCCCTACCAAAAATAAAAAAAAAAAGAATTTTTTTTACTCTATAAAGGAGTCGGCCTTTGTAAGGCCGACTCCCGTAAAGTCGGCAAGGCCTTTAGTAAAATGTTTTTTTTTTATTTAAGTATTCTTAACTCGGCTTTACAAAGGTCGACTTCATGCAGGTGGGACGGGTAGCATGAAGTCTGCCTTTGTAAGGCCGACTTCGCTTAGCTATGAAAAAATTAGTCTTACAAAAGCCGACTTCGGCTTATTTGGCGAAATATGTCGAAGACCACGTTATTTATAACCAAAACAACATATATATATATATATATATATATGGGCGTTATCCACTCACGACCTCGTGTCCGGGAAACAAAAAAGAAGGCGGGCTGACCCATCATAACCCAGGAAAAGAAACCCTAACCAAATCCTCTTCTTCCCTCCCTCACCGTCGGCCCCTATTTCTAGCAAAAATCCCTTAATCCCATCCTTCAGTCGAGCGGCTCCGGTGCCTCCTCACCCACACACGTTACTTATCACTTGCAATTTCCGTTTCCTGCCTCCCCCTCCCCCCCTTATGATTTGTTAATCTTGGTCTTGTTTGCTTGTTGCGATTTTAGTTAGTGATTCGTGTTTGTTTCCCTTATGTTCTATCGGTTTTTGACGGAAGTTTGATCCTTTTTTGATGCCCACAAACCTAATTTGATCCCAGAGACTCGTGGTTGGTCGCTCCTCAACTCGTCGAATTTCTCTCCGTTAATCGCCCGATTTTTAAATTCTTGTTTTTTTTGTTTGTTTTTTCAGTAAAATAATTGTTCCTTTTCGATACCTGGAACCCTATTTCTCTTCGTTAGACATTGCTTGAACCTGGGATTTCTGCCGTATAGTGGTTGGATCCAGGCGACAGGGGATAAATATTTGGAGGGATCCGTGAGTGTTTCGTGAGGAAAGATGGTTGGAGGTATTGGTAATCGTAGGGATAATGGATCCCTTGTCATTAACAACGCTAATGTGTTTGCTGCCCTCGAGACCCTCCGAAAGAAGAAGAAGTCGGATAAGGATAAGTTGTCGAAGTCCAAAACGTCGAAGTCCTCGTCTTCATCCTCTGCACGGGGAAAGGGTGACCAACCTCAGCAGCAGCAGGTGTTCTGGGCTCCTGCACCCTTGAAAGCAAAGTCGTGGGCTGATGTTGATGATGACGAAGATGATGACTACTATGCCACTACTGCGCCTCCTTCTTCTGTTTGGGGGAAGACAGCGGCACAGCAAGAAGAGGAGCAGAGTCGTGAAATCAATGATAATAACATTGAGGTGTATATCGATTTCCTTGTCTTGTATGCTCTTTGTTTTGCAACGAGTGGCTCTTGGGTTATGCAATGAATGGTGAAGTGCATTGTTCAGATAGGGGTATTTTATTTTTGAAATTAAAGTTGTCATTATCTTTGATTTTTAAGGATGACAGACAATCATCCTCCAAGAGCTTACTTAGGTGATTACTTAGGCAAATCCCAATATTTGTGGTTGTGTTACCTTGTTTGTGGTGGCCAAGGTTTCTTCATAGACTATTAAAATGTTCTTGGACCTTGTTTATGTGTTCGGGTTGCAATTTGTGTATATATATTTGGGTTTGCAGCATTTGGCTTGGAACAGAGTGGAATGATTAAGATATGTGTCCAGGGGATTCACTCTTTGGAATACTTTTGATAATCAAGTTGTCGACTGCCTCACAGTGTTGACCTGTAAATTGATACAGTTGGCTTTTCTCTTTGGACCTAAAGTGCATATCTTCTTTATGTAATTTGTGTTCAGGACACGGAGAGTGAAGAAGACATGCTAGATGAAGGTGATGAAGAGCTAGAGGAAGAGCATGAAAATGAACCCGATGTCATGCAACCAGAACCAACTGTGAAGAAATCTGATGAACCTGTTGATGTTACTGTCGCAACGAAGGATGCCGATCGACAACTTTCAAAAAAAGAAAGGAAGAAGAAAGAGCTTGCTGAACTTGAAGCACTTTTAGCTGATTTTGGAGTGGTCCCTAAAGAGAGCAATGGTCAGGATGACTCTGGAGGTAATTTTTCTAAATCTTTCTTGGAAGGCTTTTCTGTTATTTTGCCCTTTCTGATATTATGATGAGCAAGCTTACTGTAGTCTTTCAGGACCTGTAAGTTTATATTATGATTTAGCCATGATATTAGAAAATTAGCAACCAAGCTTCATGGCATTACAAAGGGAAAATTCGTGTGAACTTGAACTGGTCTAAGTTCACTTGTGGTATTGTCATGTATTCAAATTAGTGGAAATTATTGCTGTTCTGACGTTTACTGTTTCCCCTAACTTGTAGACGTATTGCAAAATAAGAAAGATGGTGAGCTGGATGGTGAGGGAGAAAAGAAGGATAATGCTCCTGGAGAGTCCAAGAATGCCAAAAAGAAGAAGAAGAAAGAGAAATCATCGAAGGAGGCTAAAGATGCCCAGGACCACCCGAACAACTCGGATACTCAGAATGGAGCCGAGGAAAATGCTGGAGCTGAGCAGGCTGGTGAGGATGGATCATCCGTCGACATGAAAGAGCGGCTGAAGAAGATGGCATCCACTAAGAAGAAGAAGTCTGGCAAGGAGGTGGATGCAGCTGCCAGAGCTGCGGCTCAGGAGGCAGCTGCAAGGAGCGCAAAGCTCGCAGCCGCGAAGAAGAAGGAGAAGAACCACTACAACCAGCAGCCAGTGCGGTAAAACCACGGCACATTTATAACGGATGAAAGGTTCCGTGTTTGGGGCTCGGTTTGTCGCTGTTCATATGGCAGTTGGTAATAAGTTGTGGATCTGGGTCTCTGGAGAAAGATGACTTTTCAATCTTGTTGCTGTGAACTAGGAGGATCTTCTTTCTCATCCCTCTCTCCCTCTTCTTTTTGCTGTTATCTTGGATTTGTTGGTCGGTTCTCTTGGGGTTAAACATTTTGCAGAGTTTTGATGATGACATGATCTTTACATAGATGTTAGAATATGTTGTCTCATGTTAAATTTAAATGGGTGATGTTATTGATGCCTATCCTAAAAGCTCCTCTACTTTTTACATTATCAAAGGAGCCCTTGTCCAATCTCAATCCTATGCATACAGGAGTGGCTGAAGACAAGATGTCCTTAGTTTTATCTAGTGTATGTACCTAGAAACAAGAGAGAATGAAAAACCAGACGGAATCACAGTAATCGAATTCGTCTATGACAGCATGTTTTGGAGTTTTCATATGGAAAAGAAAGTAGGGCAAGAATAGTAATAAAAGTTACTAAGCAAAGGTAAAACTTTCAAATCTGAGCTAACCAAACACAACCAAAGCCTCGATTAAAGTAAGTACATAAGAGAAACCATCCATGAATGATTTCATCTGGCAGGCCCCGCAATTGCCGGAGTTCCTGAAAGTTATGGATGTTTTTTTTTTTTTGGGGGGGGGGGGGGGTGGAATGATGGCTTTGCTAACTAGGGCTGTGTTTGCGCCGAAAAGAACGGATTCGGGCCGATTAAACACGCCGGGAATTGTTAGGGAGTAAAACAATGTTTATAGAATGTAGTCGCCAAGTCTTTTAGAAATATAGTGATATGATTAACAGAGAAAAGATTGCATTAACAAGAACAACAGTTAATGAATCAGGCAGCCCTTCGGGGTATTTGAATGATTGTCCTATTTTATTGCACAAGACTGACTGTATATATACTGAAATCTAATCATACCCAAGTAATAACTGCTAATTAAAACCACTAAACGTAATTGCTAACACAACTGTTATACACATTTTGCACATGTCTTATTTATGCTAGCTGTACACTACCTAATTCGACCACGCCCTGATGAAGTTCCCACCGAAAATCGACTAAGTGTTGAAACCTCAACTGTGACTCTTCCTTCAAGCATCGCCTTCTTCTAATGCATCTCGATCGAACTTGGCCTTGTCCGTACTTCGACGCACCTAACTTCGACGAGCCGTACTTTGACATCCTTGAAATTCGACATCAAGCACAATGATAGGCCTCGTCATCATTGAAGTCCAAAATGACTTTACGGTGTAAACAGACTGTTGTCATGATCAAATGTTTCTTTTTCAATCTCTGGCTATGAATAACCAGATTGCAAAATCAAAATTACAGACAGAAAATGTTTATGGCCATTGTTGGGAGGTCATTTGAATAGATGAGATTAGTCAGATATGTATCCTTGGGAGAGCGACTGCACAGGCTCTGATGAGGTTAGAGTTGCCATTGCTCTGAACAGCTAGATCATCAAGCGACAAAAAACTGCTGTAAGTGAATTAGAGGAAACCCTCTAGGCTGCATCTCTATTTGGCAATGAAAACTTGTGTCCAAACTGCATTTTGGATTCCAGTATACAAAACATTCTCATACCTTCTGCTGTCTATACTTTTCTCATATGGCACTTAGGGAGCAGCAGCTAGTATTTAGTTGTAAACCTCTTCCATTGCAAGAACTGTTGTCTTAAGCTCAAGTGCCTTATAACTGGTGTAGTGTTCCAAAGTTGGATTCTGTGAGTAGTACCCTCTTAATCAGCGACATCCTCCAATAATGCAGCAAAAAACAGATTATCTCTCAGATTATGTCCGGGTTCTAAGAAAGATAAACAGGTTATGTACCCAGGGATTGTCATATCGATTCAAGGTCCATCGGGCAAGGAGAACAACAGATGCAGCAATTATGGAAGGGAGAAACTATATGAATCTATATTCAATTAATGTTAACTCGGTCGAGTAATTCGCAAGGAAATCCATTTCAAGGGAAGGGGCCTGAAAGAGAAAGAAACAAGGAAAGTTAACTTTCGTATCTTTTGGCGAAATCTAAGAGCTACGACTTGGTTTGGAATGATGAATACCTCTGAAGATACTTGTGCTGCTGGATAAATCTCCTAAAAAGTAGAAGCTCAGCATGAGAACTGCCTTCATGCAAGTAACACCAAGCAGTTGAAGTCTTTGCTTTTCGACTTAATTTTGAGAGAGAAACCAATCAATGAGATTCACAGTGAGGTAAAGTGTATCAGGAACCAGCATGTATTCCTCAGATACCTGAGCAACGTGGGGCCAACAAGTTCGTGCTGAAATGCTGAAAAAAAAAGTTACCGCTGCATTCACAGTACCTCCACTAGCCAGTCCACAAGAATGCCACGCATACTGGGGGTGATGTCTCCTTGTAGAGGGGGATAAAATGGTTCATTTTTTGTTGTGGTTTTCTGAGTGGAAAAAAGAATATTCATTAGAAAGATTTTACCTAATTCCGTTTGAGACAGACTTTGACAGTGTGGGAGAGAGTACAATGGGAGGTGTACGTGCTCCCCATGATGCGATGGGCAAACGACGCCCTCCCATCACCAGCAGTCTTCGGCGGTGCTTCTTGACTGCAGCTCGCCGTTCAGTTTCCTGTTTCTCACAACTTCCTCCTGCATATTAAAGTTCGGCTGTTATGAACTCTACTTATATATTTATATTTATTGTAGTGGCATACAAGAAGAAACTGCTGTTAGTTCAAGAAAACGGTATAGGTACCAAAGTATGGACATGAACGCAGTAACCTTCTCGAATTCTTATCAATAAAGTTTACAGAATCATGGTTAAAAAGCAAATTGCGCTCATGAAAGTCCTCATTATGGTTATAAGAGCAATGGTCAGTTTCTACCTTCTTTGCCAGGTGGAGTTTTTCTTGTGAGATACTTCGCAAACGATCTACGCACTCTAGGAGATCATCTCCGTCATAATCATATTTCCTCTTTTTCTCCAAGCCAGTGATCTCAGGTTGTAATTCAGCTTGTGAAGCAATACATTAAGCTTGAAAATCATCGGCTTGCTTTTCCAGAGCCTACACGGAGATATGATAGAAAAACGAGGCATTATCACACAACAATGGATTGGATAGGAGGAAACTCATTTTTGGGGAAATCCAACTTGAAGTTTGAACTGATAACATGAGAATGTTCATAAACTCAAGAAGTGAGATTATTTCAGGCGTTTTTCTCTAACCAGCAACCAAGAAATAGGCAAAGATTATTTAGCAAGCAACGCAACAAGCAAGTGGAACTAACCACACATATTAGCAGCTTTATTGTTTTCTATTGGCCCAATTTCCAATTTTGCCCTTGCCACAAACCATAGGTCTGCCATAATGGTTGTAAATGATAAGAACGGTTCGAGAAGAGTTAGAGTTCGAGCTCATCTCGAGCCTTAAAATTATTATTGAAGACACGAGCATACGATGTTTAGTAGCTCAGATGGTTAGAGCTTTGATATTAGCAAACCTTATTCCCTTATTTTTCCTTCTTTCGTTCTAATATCTTATTTACTTCTTGATGATGCCACTTTAACATGTTCTTATCCTCTTCTCAATACTAGACAATGTTATAAGAGAATTTTGAGATTTAGTTTGTTAGGAATTGATATCGAGCTCGAGCTTCAATCGGACCCAATGGAACATTCGTATCGAGCGTAAAATGAGCTCGAGCTCGAGCTCAAATAAATGAGCTTTATCGAACTCGAGTCTACAAGCTCCAAGACGAGCCCGAGCTCAAGCCCACTACTGTTCGGGCACGGCTCAGCTCGTTTACACCCCTAGCCATAACTAGGGAATAACAACGAAAATGAAATTTGTGTATGCAAGATAAGCTGTCTCTACATAAAAACGGTATCAAAGTCTTAAAATTCTTCGAGCAATGTATCAAATTTGGGTTTTGACTTGCAAAGAGCTGTTCAACTTTAAGCGTTTTTCATCGCGTTCTAAAATCGATGTTAACATTATTTGGTGAATTTTGAATGATGACGTATTTCGCGACCTCGAATATTATCAGAGAACATTACTCGTCCGGGACGGCAGGAACGACCACAGCCTATAATTGGGCTAACTTATATAAAATGGGCCTAACCCATTAAGCCCAATTCATTTGGGTAGTAGAAGGCTAGGCACAAATGGATGTCACCACTGGCCGACCCTAACCAAACCGCAGCCGCAGACCTTCGCAAATTCCAAAATTTTAGAACGCCCGTTGATTAATAACTTGTTCGAGTCCAAACCCGAAAGGTAAACAAAACACGTTGGCCTTGGGTTCAAGAGAAGGTAATGTACATTGCTTTGTGGTAGGGCAAAATACAACCTCCTCGACCTGGTGTGCCCCCTTGCGGATCTAGTTAGGAGGCCAATGGGACTGACTTTAAATACCTAGTCGGAACCCGCGGACGACATCACTTCCACAGCTTCACCATCTTGTCATGACTGGCTGAAGCAACAAGGCCCGTTGCCGGTGATGCTGCCAATGAAGCTATCAGTCCTTCGTGTGCCGACACGGTCATGGTCTTGTTATTGGCCATGTCCCAAAGCTCCAAAGACTGCAAGAGAATCAAATTCCATGACATTAGAAGACTAAAGATGAGATTCAGAGCAATTCTATGCACGAATGAGACCCAAGAAAGGCTCACTCCATTTGAATGGCTGAGGCTGAAGCAGTATCAGCTAGAGCCCATATTGTTATATACTGGAGTTCATAATCATTTATAATTTCCAGCTATCCAGACCATCATTTTGATTCTTGTAATGATCTTACATCGTTATTACGCCGATGTAAGATCATTACTGTAATGTAATCATCGTCACCTTTACACCGATACTGGCCATGCTATTCACCACCGTCCAGCTATAAACCCATCAACTGATGTTCGGGTTCTACAGGGTTCTTAATTTTTGGAAGATAGAATTGCAACATGCACATTACAAGTCAAAAGAATCAAGCCTTTTATGTGTGTAAGAGGGAGAGACGTGGATTTGATATACCTGGTAACAGCCAATAACCAGCAATGATGGATAAGAGGGATGGAAAACACAGGAATAAAATTTGTTTCCACTGCAGTTGAGTTCATGCAAGCAATCCCATTCACTACCAGATCCAACCCTCCAAACACGAACCAAGTCCTCGCTGACAGATGCCAGAAGCTCCCCGCTGGTATCCCAGCAGATTGAAAGGATAGGTTTAGTGCCCTGCAATAACAAGAATTCCATTAAGCATCTCACCTGCCAAATAGGATTAAACAAAAATACTTTAATCTATGAGGTGATTCCAGAGAAACAAGGTCATCATCCCTGACGGGAACTTCAACCACTGGTATCGGCATTAGTATTTCCTCGATTAAAATTGGAGATCTGAGGAACCCAACAATAGTAATCAAGTCTAGCATATGAAATATTTTCTTGCTTGGAAAAGTTAGTTCCGGCATATTCATTACAAAATCCAAAGTTTACCTGCAATGTTTGAGTACACATTCGCGTCTCCACATCTAAAATAGAAACAAAATTCTCAACAACAGCAGCAAGAAACCGACCATGTCGAGGTTGAAACCTCACCCAGGACATACCGCCCTGTTTACACGACAAAGAAAACGCTAAAGCATCAACTTTCATGAAGCTTAAGACTGATCGTCACCTCTTGCAGAAATATTATAAGAGACGCCATTCAAATCTTTCCGAAAATCAGCTCTCAGAATGGCAATAAAAAGGTAGATCAAACTATGCACTCTTGTAATAATTCAATACCTCGAACATTCCCCTACAGCTACCATGGGTAACACTCCAGTAACGTATCTCGCCATGACCGTCGCATGAGCAGATGAGATCATCTTTGTTTGGGTGGAAATCAAGAGACGTAACTGAGGCAGCATGTCCGGCGAAATTACGAAGAGAGAAACCTTGCTGCAAATTCACATTTCAGAAAATGACGATCATGTTAGACAATGTAAATGAAATTTTTTCTTTCCTGATAAATGGAAATACAGCAATATGGAAGCTTAGTAGGAGAAAAACAGCTCAGACTAAAAATAATTTTCTAGTGATTGCCAAGCATGCCGACACAAAATATGGGGCAATAAATTGGAGAAAGATGGAAATTTTAGGATGCAGATTCTTGCACTTCAGTGAGAACCAAAATTCCTAACCCAACTGTCCCAAGTTGCAGTATGAAAATTTGCAGATCCGGCTTAAATGGACAGGAGTTGAAACTGAAAATATACATGCACCCGGATTATTCTTCTATTTCAGGATATCCAGAAAGACAAAAAGAATTTGAAAAAGTTTCTAGAGTAGCCGCTCTGCATATTTCTAGTTTCTATCATAATAGAATGCCCTACCACCCTGAAAACAATCTCCAGAAGATATGCCAAATAAAGGAAAACAAGATCACCAACATTATCTGCATCCCACACTCTGACAGTTTTGTCGAAAGAAGAAGTAGCAAGGCGTGACATGCTTGGACTAAATCGGACATCTGTAATTAGACCGACATGCTCGTCAAGGATGTTTTTCTGCTTCAAAGTGTCTGCATACCATAACACCACCTACACCATCCATAGAGAACAATTAATTAGACTCCCAAAGGGAAATTCTGAAAGTATAATTGTCCATAACCTCCTTTACGTACCTTCTTATCATGGCCACCGGTAGCGAGCAGTTTTCCATCTGATGAGAAGTGACAACAGCTAACCTTGCTATTGCTTGCAGGGACAGCAATAACTTCATCAAATGTGACTCCTGCAGAATAAACATAATTATCAACTTAAATAACTCCAGAGCACGAGAAAAATAAAAATAAAAAGTACACTTGTGCAAGCAACGAATCTCCCTGCTGCTGTTTTGGAAATCTTTTCCCTCTACTAATTTCTGCTGTCAAATTCACTATGACAGAATAACCCGGGAGGGCTCAATTAGCTAATTAGGATTAGGACCTAAATGAAGCTTATATTGAGCCTGTTCTGCAGATTTTGCATGAGGGAGAGAGGGTATGCTTTGTTGGGTGTTAAATCAAGATGGGAGGACTTGCGTACTGTTGATTATCTTCTTGGGGAGTAAAACCATCAAATTTGGTTTTTCATGAAAAGTTCTTTTAAGAGCACAATTGGAAGGTACACAAAATCTTGAGTTTGGAACTGCTCTCAAGGATCACTTGTTATTTCAACTAAAGAAATGAATCGTTCTGGAAAAAACACCTCCAGTACCAAACTATCAAAGTCCTAACTTTACGAATCATCGACTGATCTGACTCGGCAGACTTGCTCCTTCCATGTGGTGGCCTGAAGATGTTTGACTTCAAAAGTTTCTCGAAATAAAAGGAGACTGCTTATAATGCTCTTGAAGGAATGTTTCACTTGCCTTTACTCGCATCCATACATCGCCCAACATCATCTCTTTGATCTGCCTCCTCATGAGAAAGAAATGACTCGACATTATCCTCTAGAGATGGATCATCGACCATTTGATCCATCTCAGCCTGCATTCATTTTTTCGGTCGGTATTACAATTGAAATAACCACTATATTTTAACAACCATGTTCATCGACCAAAGGATGACCATTCACATACTCACCAAATTATTTGAAGGTGATGGGAGTGTCTCGGAGCCATCAGAACCAAACATCATCAACGGCTTTGAAGAAGCGCCAGTATGGGGCAAAGGAGGCATAGACATCACATCTCCTGGAGCATGAGTTGAAGGCGTGGAAGGGGTAGAACTCGGAGAGGGACCAGTATTTGCAGTACCCGAGCTGTTTGCTGGACCAGAAGACGAAACCGGTTGCTTTCTTTTTCTCCCGGACTGGTTCTTTGGGACCTTAGATGACCCACCAAGACTAATTTAGCATAATTTCCATAAGAGTAGAGCAGATATTCTTGAGTTCTTGGATATTTCCAATGTAGGAATTCAATCACAAAATTCCACACCATGTACATGGTAATGACGACACAGTACTTAAGATAAAAGGTAAAAATACTGAAAATCCACACAAATTAAAATAAAGTTCTTCCTCAACAAGCATAATTTGTTCCAGAAAGATATATCAATCTAATATGTAAGTACCAAGAGGGTCTACTTTATCCTCTCCAACAATTTCTCACCTGATCATTTCCACGAAAGGAATTAGACAAGCTGCCATCCATGGTGATATTACCAGTGCCTCCCATTTTATCTTGTTGGTAAACATTGTGACTAGAGTTTTGTGATTGTGGATTTGGAGGAGAATGTTGAGGGAGTTGCTGCTGCTGCAGAAGCTGCGAATTATTATTCTGTTGAAATTGTTGTTGCAACTGCTGCTGCTGCTGGTGCATCTCAGCAATTTTTAGCTGGCACAACAAAAATTTTAGGGGGCCACTTGATGATGCTTCTATATATGAAGACAAAAGGGTAGAAAGACAAATGACATCAAAGTACACGAGTGAAGATTGAAAATGTAACTTAGGGGATAAAGAATACCTTGATCATCATGTCTGTCTCCCCACGTTGCAAAAGGCCACCACCCAAAGATGAACTCACGTTTGGAACACCACCAACTACATTAGGAAACCCATCCTTACACAGGGGTATGCTGCGATTATGTAAAAGCATCCTGAGTCTTCTACTTTCATCACTGGCAGATGGTGACGTCAAGCTTTGCTGTGCCAACAGAAGTTGCTGTTGATGCTGAGGCAACATCTGGAATTGAGGAAAAGACTGAGGGGATTGCATGAAGGACTTCTGCGGCTGAAGAAGTCCACCTCGGATATTTTCCCATCCCTACGACACAAAAATGTAAACCAACACTCAGACAAGAAAAGTTAAATAAGAATGTCCCTCGCAGGTTTCAAAACAGCACAGACAATCTAATTCACAATCATGAAAACAAACAACGGAAAAGAATTAAAAGAATATGCAATAGGAGAGGGTATAGAAACATGACAACACTATAGCTTACAGTAAGAGGCCATCCTTTCAAGGTCAGGTTGTTGCCACCATCATTGGATCCTGAAATAACACAATCCTTGATGTAATCCAACATAGAAATCAACAACAGATGCAGCACCAAGTGCTCCGTAATAATTGTGCAGTTGAAACATGGCATGGCCAAACAGATACCTGCCATTCCCATAAGAGATCCTTCCGAGGGACCTCTAGGATTGAGCGGAGGACTGATTTCGGGCTTTATGTCCTGTATAGTCTACAATTATTTTGGAAGTAGAGATTATCGAAATGTTTGACAAACTTTAATTCAGATAATTAAAGCTGCTAGCATACCTGTGCAGCCCCTGAAAGTTGCTGGTTCCGATGTGGAACTTGTGGAGACATCCCCCCAGCAGTACCTTGCAACACTTGCCTGATGTCAACAAGCCAGTTGTTTGAGAAAGCTAGCAAGAACATTTTTGAAGTAATAGTTCGGGAAGGCAGAATGTGCTTCGCATGACTAAATTCAATATTTTCCAGCAACCCACTATAGTAATGCGAAGCATCCAGAAAGAAAAAACATAACTGCTTTCTCCCAGTAAAATATCCATCAGCATGTCATCCTTTAGATGAACCTACCCCCACGACTCTATGAGGCAAGTAAGCCTCAACCAGAAGAAATATATCTATCTCGTACATCTTGTCACACAGAGGCTATAGGGTGTAAAAATCTTAAGCAAGAAAACTTTCAGATAATTACCCTGATGACTGACCACCCCCAGCAGCTGACTTCAATATAGATGCATGATTGGGGTCCAGAATCTGGCCAACATTCTCGCCAAAACGCTGCGGCGTCAGAAATCATTTGAGTAAAGTAGCAGGAAATACGTGAGAACTCAGTAAAACCAACTGTTAAAAAATCCTAGAACCTTTGTAGTTTTTTCATCCAAAGAATCCCTTTGAGGCGGCACCTTCAATCTTTCTGCGTACATTTTCCTTGCTATGGCATTAGCAGTTCCAGGGTTCTGTCTTACAAGAGGATCACTTCCCCCAGTCCCATCTGCATTTCCGTTCGCGAGATGAGACCCATTCCGTTGCTGCACAGATGGTTGCTGTTGTTGCGATTGCTGTTGTTGCGGCTGTAGTTGTGGTTGCTGCTGTAGCTGTGGTTGCTGCTGTAGCTGTGGTTGCTGCTGTAGTTGTGGTTGCTGCTGTTGTGGCTGCTGCTGCTGTTGTCTTTGAAACAAAAGCTGCTGCATCTGTAACTGATGCTGTGTTTGTGGGGATTGCTGCTGTGACTGTTGTTGTTGCTGCTGTTGCTGTTCCCGGGCCTTGAATAATTGTGTCTACATATTAGACATCAATCACCTCATCAACTCAGAAGCAGAACTTGAGTTTTTAAAGGCAGCAGCTTTCATCCTCTAAGGTAACAGTCAGAAAGGATCGACTACTGCTGACAAGTAAATCCAAGTAACAAATAGGCTACTATGAGAAAAGGAAAATGCAAGCAAAGAATGAGAATCGGTTCATGAGCTACATCTCTAAATGGGATAAAGTAGAGACCTACAAACTCTCTCTTCCTCAAGGTTTCAGCCGATCAATGTGCACCAAAATAATAATGCCCGCAAAAGATAGCACATTACTTTCAGACAATTGATCATCTTTTCATCAGATGAACTGGGGCATATCAAGTCCACTGTCATCAGTTGTTTACCATCTCAATGGGGTATCGTTAAATTTTAATCAATTACCAATTGCTCAAAGGATCTTTCAGGAAGTGCCTGGAAAGACAGACAAAAAGCATACCCCATGGGAAGAGTTCTCACTCCATTTTGATGTTAGGGAACATAGCCTCTTCCCTCAAGCCTCCAGACAAGAAAACCACATATGCAAACAAGACTCGATATGCACTGTCTAGGTACTCCGTTACTTGATGGTTAAACCAAGGGAGAAGTAACATCCATTTTTCAGTACAAGAGAATAACAAACATAGAAGTTCTCCCAAACAAACCTCGATGTATGATGCCGCAACCTCTGAATGCTTCTCATTGGTTCTAGCTATGAATATATCCCAGAAGACAGACCACCACTCAAAGAGAAATCCCCCTGGGGCGTCGATGGCTGAAAGGGTGCCACCGAAGATCAACAATAATAGACACATCATTATTGGGGTTAGTCAGAAAATGGAGAAAAAGTATAACACAAGAACAAATAGTAGCTAGCAGAGCATTGGACAATTAGCCATCCGGGTGCTCTTACCAACAGGATCAGATGACACTTTCCCTTCAGCTTGAAAAGCTTGAGCAGTAGCCTTCAAGTCCCTCTTCACCAAGTAATCATGAATGTAAACGTCCAACCTGACATAAACGTAAAGAAACATCATTCCTGTGATGAGCTCTCATGAACTGGAGGGACCACAATATGCCACTACACAAATGTGAAGCTTTTGCAGCCAGATTTATACAATAGAGATCAGAAAAATGTTTAGACCATCCCAACACGCGAAGAGGAGAACTGGAAAATAATCATAATAATACACAAATGGATGCCGGCAGCTCGAGTAAAAGCAATATTGGACCCTGCATGATAGCACGACCCAACATCCATACAGATAGAGGGAAAAATAGAAACAAATATTCATGAAACAGTATCAGACACAAATACGAGACTCAAACTCGACCCGCATCCACGAGTTACCATCCCGAAGGAGAACAGAAATTAACAAAATCACTATTCTTCAAAAACTAATGCATCACAATCCCCCAAAAAGAAAAAGGGAAAACGCACCAAGAAATCCCACCATTCGATAATATGCATGCCCTTTTTGGGGAAAAATTCCCAAAAGGGGGGTAAATAGCACACAACGCCAATTACAGAATGAAGGAGCAGATAACAAACCCAGAAAAGCCAAAGAACCCACTTCAAGAACCAATCACACCTCGCACCTAAACTCACTCAAACCCACTCGCCCCCATCAATCTTTCCATCTATAGACCAGTAATCCCCAACAAAGCTAAAGAAGGAGTCCATCACAGTCTTCCCCACCCCCCACCCCCCACCCCATCCCCAAAAACCAGCCCTTTAAAGCTCCAGACATTATTAACAAGCAAAAACACAACCCCGCGAGAAGAAAGGAAGGAAAGAAATGAGAAAGCGCACATCTTGTCGGCCTCCCAGCTGCTCTGAGACATGGCTGCCCCTCTTCGCCCTCGAGGAAGAAGGAGAGATTCTTGCTAACCCTTTCAACTCACGCACAGCAGAGAAAAAAGAGAAGGAAAGGTCGAGAGAATAGAATGTTCCTTCTTTCTCTGCTTCTAAGAGAGAGAGAGTGAGACAGAGGACAGGGACAGGGAAGAAGGAGAGAAAGAAATGCGTATTAAATTAATATTTTATCTGTTAGTAATAAATTATTTGGTTGGTAGATTAATATCTTTATCGATTCTTAAAAAAAAATTAATAATTGGTTAGGATAGGAGAGAGTCGGCGCTTAAAGGTTGAGAAAATTTCTAAAAGAATTATGAGATTAATTTTTAAATTATGAAGAAGTAAAAATTATTATTAAAAATAAAGTCACAAACTAAAATCCTGCTTTTCTTTTAAAATGTTAGAATATGTTGACTTATTCTACAACTCCATCGCTTTTTTTTACATTAAATTATTCTTTATAATGGTGTTTATTTTGTTAGGGGTCAACCAATCAATCACTCAATGTTGATTAAGAATCGGCTGATGGTATTTTAAAAAAAGGAGAGGGAAACATGACATTTTTCTCGTTGAATTTTGTTTCAATATGATGTTGGTCCCCAAACTATTTCGCCAAATAATCTTCTAAGTTTGGAAATTCCTCAACTAACCTAAGGCCGACTTCGATCATGAAAGAAGTTGGCCTTTGTAAGGCCGATTTTCCCATAGAAAAAATGAAGTCGGCATTACAAAGAACGACTTCATGCAATTCGTCCCACCAAGGCCGACTTCCTTTGTGTCTTATAGAAGTCGACCTTACAAAGACCGACTCCTCCCATAACTAAAAAAAAGATATTCCGTAATTTTCAAAACTCAATCTAAAACGACGATGGTAGGATGGATGCTTAAGGGGAGAAAGGAGGAAGGGAGTTGTCGCCATATGATAAAAAGACTTTCTAAATATAATTTATTTAACAAAAACCAAATAATAAAAAATTTTGTTGATCTCGTGGACTCTCCCCCGAGAACATCCTCTTGAGCTTGGAATGCTTCCCGCCTCCAGCTCTTGCCCCGACAGGGGTCCTGCTATTGGGGGTCGGGAAGCCTATCACCCTGCCGTTCCTTTTGACCTGTCCCATAAACCCAACCTTCGGGGAAAGAGGTTCATCTTCATCACGAGAGGGATAGGATCCGACCTCGTCAACCCACTTGACATCCTTGAATGAAGATCTGGAGCACAGCATGGGGAGGAACACCAAGTACTATGTGTTGGGTTGATGATGAAGATTGGCTTTATGGGCATCGACCATTTCTTGCAACATGTGTGTCAGTGTCCGTGCTCTTATTGGATATTGTCTATGATATTAAGACAACATTCAATAATACAGAAGGGGTTGGGACAGGGCAGAGATCTTTGAGTGATTTTGGGTTTTGATTGAGTTTTTTAAGTATGGGAAGAAGGGAAGAAGAGAAAAACAAAGTAACATCCTCCCTCGCGGGAGAGGGTCCACAAGATTAACAAAATTTTTGATTATTTGGTTTTTGTTAAATAAATTATTATTATTTAGAAAATCTTCTTGTTAGAACTTTATCAGATGGCGACAACCCCCTTCCTTCTTTCTCCCCTCAAGCATCCATCCTATCATCATCGTCTTAAATTGAGTTTTGGAAATTATGGGATAATTTTTTTTCAGTTATGGGAGGAGTCAGCCTTTGTAAGGCCGATTTCCATAAGACAATAAGGAAGTCGGTCTTACAATGGCCGACTTCATGCGGGTGGGACGGATTGCATGAAGTCGGCTTTTGTAAAACCGACTTCAGTTTCGCTCTAGAGTCTTACAAGCCTTTGTAAGGCCGATTTCACGAGGTTAGTTGAGGAATTTACAAACTTAGAAAGTTATTTGACGAAATAATTTTTGGACCAACGTCATATTGTAACAAAACTCTTTTCTCATTCCCATCTTCTACTCCAAGATTAAACCATCCACTTATTATCGAGATTGTTGTCGGGGTCATTTATATTTTGTTGTTGGGAGTGGCCTGTCTGATCCCTGAGTTGGACTTAAAATTATTGAAGTTATTCAAGGCTGGTTGTTCTTCCATTACTACTACTAGTTGTAGTACCATTACTATTACCATTACTATTATTACGGCAAAAGCAGCAGCAGCACTGGTGGGCAATGTCTCGGGTAACCTTCATTGCATCAGAATCCACTCCAAGCGAAGCCTCTACTCGTGAATCCAACCGCATGCAAACCCTTCCCTCCCTTCCGGTTGTTCGGATACAGGAGTCCTTGGGTGTGGACAACTCGCTCCGTCTGTGTGTCATGTATATGGTCTGATTTCTTCATTACGTCACGAGTTGTATGGAACATCGCTTATGTAGATAATATTATCCTCGAGAGCATGTCTTCTTACTTGTTTCTTCTGTGTATTATTACTGTGTTTGAGAGTTGTCTTGAATGACTTGTGGATTATGATCGATTTATATTAGGAAGCCTTTTGTGGATATCTTTCATTTATCATCTAAATATATATCATTTCATGTACTTTGATTGATAGCCTATTCATAGTTTGTTTTATGGGTTGCATTTATAGCCCATTTATTGAACATACAAATTGAATAATGCGTGTCAGACTTAGGCCATGACATGATAATATTATAGATAAAAAATTGATGTTTAATTATATGCAGAAACCTCTACCAAAATGCTCACATGAAACTATCATGCATTCTTATTATATCGTAAAACATCTGAAAACGTAAATCCCAGCACTCGAGACATAAGTCTCCTCTCCTGTCTCCACCCTCCAAAGCCCGCGTTCCCTGTCGTATTACGCCTTCCTTACTTCCTATCCGGCCGCTGGCTCATTCCCAAACCGGGTCGCGTACTGCTCGATGTACGAAACGAACTGCTCTTTCACGGGGTAGCTTGGAAAATTGTCAGCGAACCCGAACAGAGGAAGCTTGTAGAACTTCTTGGGGAGGTGGTCGTAGGTCTGGTGCTGCCAAAGGGAGGCGATGCAGTCGCTCTTCTCCAGGATAAGGGAGGGGATGCCGTGGTTTTGGGAAATGCATGAAGACATGGTGAGGGGGCCGACGACGACTCGGACCTGCCTACGTCCATCGGCAGGGGAAGGAGAGTTCATATCTTTTAGAGGGGGAAGGCGGTTTAAATAGTAGAAACAGGGAACAACAAAAATAACATAAGAGAAAAACACCAAACTGTGCGTTCCCATTAACACGTAATCTTGTAAGGAATGTAGTGGGCGTTGGTGTGGATGGAGTTTATAAGACATTAAAAGACATTAATGATCTCTCTCTCTCTCTCACGCACACAGTTTTGACTAGGGTTTTAATTATTTTGGACCAACATCACCATCACATAACTAGTAAGAATGAAAATCAAACTAAAGCCTCGCAACTCTACTCGTTTTCAGCAACTTAAATTACGCACGACAGCTACATTGTTATGTATTTCAATGTCAATAGTTGATTTGAATGTATTGTCATCTTCTTATATCACGGCGCTCACTGGGGATAAAGTAAAACACGATAAACAAATGAAAGATGAGTTCTTCAGCAGTCAACTTCTGGGTCGTCCTATGAACCCATCAAGGAAGAAAAACAAAAGAATAACCATAATTAACGCTTACATTCATAATTTCGAACTGGAATGGTCCCAGAGGTAACAACTTTTCGAATGCTGCAGCCACCAACGAGCGAAGCACTTCCCCTTTGCAGATAAAAGAATAAACGCCCTCGAAACTACATCGTCGCTGCATCACTAACGACGGATGCTGACTTATTGGGAAACGGAAAATGCTCCTCCGAGATGAGAGGAATAAAAGAGCTCGAGGGAGCAGAAAGGAGAGACATGAGAGAAAGAGAAGAGATGTTGAGCGCGACTTCATGTATTTTATTCAGAAGATATTCTTCTTACAGAGAAGTGGGCCAATGTAATAATTTTGGCATGCAGCACGGAGAGAGAGAGCTGATACTGAACGAGAGATTGGATTGAGTGTATAATGATGTGAGTTAGTCCTTGTTTGAGCAGAAGCGAAAGAAGGCAAAGAAAAGAAAGGTGAAGAAAAGGCAAAGGTACTCCCCAAATGGACTACAGGGTTCCATGGTTATGATTATTATTATTATTTCTTAATCTTTTTCATCTTGCTTGAGGGACAATTTGATAGAAAGAAAAAAGCAAATCAACATCGACTAATTTCAGGGCAACTAGACTCTGGAGTAACACGGTCCACTTTTTAAGAATTTTGTTCCTATATACCATTAGTTCGAACTTTTAAAATTCTTAATTTACAGTTCCGAACTCGAACTTTTAAAGTTCGACTTCGTTATATCAAAGAAATCGAACTCTAATAATTCGAGTTCGGGCAATGTGAACTCGAACTCTATGAGTTCGAGCAATGTAACCCGAACTCGAACTCCTAATGTTCGACTTCTTTGTATATCGAAGTTGAATTATAAGAGTTTAGGTTCGGGACTGTAAATTAAGAATTTTAAAAGTTTCGACCGTAAATTCGGAATATTTTTGGGACTAACGAACAAAGCTCCACTTTTTAAGGCCCATCATTCATTGATGTTCCAATTGAAATCACAGGACCCAAATGAAAGTAACTCTTAAATTAAAGGACCAAATCCAGGTTTTCTCGAAATACGAAACCTCCTCACGAAACGACGTCGCTTTTCGGGGGGGTTTGGGGGGTGGGGTCTTCGTCATCATCACATGCCTTTTCTTTCCTTGCAGATGCGGGGAAGAATGACTCAAAATCGCCATCAAATCATCTCGCCCAGATCTCCCCTCTCTTCTCACGCCACGCGTCTTGTTGTTGACTTTGTTTGCTTGGGTCTTTCTTCTCTCTCTCTCTCTTTTTTTTTAATCTGCGGTGTTACGGAAAACCCTTTTTTTTGTCCCCAATTTCAGCGGCCCCACTTCGTGGATTCACTGTATCTGACCCACCATTTTTTGTTTCCCCTTGTTTCAGGCCTCGATTCAGTTTTAATTCTTCCGTAGGAGTTTGATTCGGCGTACCTAGACGGTAGAATTGAGGGCCCAATTGGGGTGACTTTTGGTGGAGTGTTCTCCGTGGATGCGACTTGGGGGGACTAGGGTTTGGCATTTTGCGGGTAGTTTCGGCTTGGGAAGTTGGTTGCTTTGAAGGGGAATTCTGGGGAACTTTTTATTTTTAGGAAGAGGGGAGGGTGTAGTGATGGTTGAGGAGAATGGAGGGCGGTGATGACTACGGTAGGTTGAGTGGTAGTGGTGGGTCTGAGGTGGCGGCCTTTGATCAGAATGGAGGCGGCAGCTCCAGCAATGGCCGGCCTCCAAATCCTATTGCGGGGGCTTATAGACGGTGCTTGGTCAGCGAGAAAATGGGTTCTGGTTCTTCTAGGAAGACGCTCATCCGGCATCCTTCTCTGGTGAGTCTGCCGACTATGTTAGCCTTGGTTTCGATGGCAACATGGTTGGTGTTTTTTGGGATTTTTCTCGGGTGGTTTTGGGTTAAAAGAGATTTACTGTTACATTAGTATGCTTAGTTCTGGTAGTTGAAGCGCGATGCATTGCCATCATGAGTAAATTACTACCAATCTGTCTTTCTTTCTGAAGTTCTGTAAGCTGCAGGTCATCATAACTTGGTCCAATTACCTCATTATACATTTAGGTTGTGATATGACTTATTTTTTCCTGAAACGGTGTTGTTTCGTGTGGTTCCAATGTTGTCCACTGGCAGCCAAGCCTCAGAGGAAGTTCTTGTCCTGGGAATTTTTTTGCTTGATTATTTTCAAGCGACGGTGCCGTATCTGAAGTCAACCGACTTGGAAGTAGTTCTCATTTTACTTTTTCGATGAATGTCCTTAATTTAAAACTGGAAACCTTGGAACAAAACGTGTTGTTGTATATCTGCTTGTCTTGTGTCTTATGTTCAGATGGGAAATCACGTTATGTTGGTGATTGACTGTGTTTTTCAGAATGCTATTAGTTCATTGTTCAGATTTTGTGCTTTATGAACAGCCCCTTTTTCGATTGATCCATCTAACTGGAATTTAAGCAGATAAAGACCAAGATGTGTGACGAAACTGTGGATCCCGTACCCGGTGTAGGAAGCCATGATTCCGATTTTCTTCCAGTTATCCGCTCTGGAGCATTTGCTGACATTGGCTTCCGTACATCCATGGAGGATATGTATGTTTGTGTCGATGACTTTGTGAGTGATTATGGACTCCAGAACATGTCTGATGGACCAAATGCTTTCTATGGGGTATGAATATCACCTTCCGATTCCTTGTTAAATTTCTTTGACCTGGTATTTACCTCAAAATACTATCTAGTTGCTGTGATGTTTTCTGTAGGAGGACTGTTAGGTTTAATTGGAAAACAAAATGTAGATACTGCAGAATGGTATTTTTTTTCTCTTCTCTATCTATGACTGATTTGTCCCGTGAACTCGGCAGGTTTTTGATGGGCATGGGGGGAAGCATGCCGCTGATTTCGCTTGCTTTAACTTGCTGCGCTTTATCATCAAGGATGAGGACTTTCCCCATGACATTGAGAAAGTTCTTCCTTCCGCCTTTCTGAATACTGATGCTGCTTTTGCTGATGCTTGTTCTCTGGATGTGGATCTTGCTTCTGGAACAACAGCTTTGGCGGCAATTGTCATGGGACGGTTAGTTTTTGTTCTGTGACTCTGAAACTTTTTGAATTTTTGGTCTTTTCTTTGTGGAGAGATATGTAATTTGTCTTTGATCGATAAAGAAACTTATTCCCCATTGAAGGAGAAACTAAATAAATGCATAATCTGTATGGCGCTGGCTGTTCTAGGGTCTTGTTACAACCGAAGCTAATTCTAAATGCGTCTTTTTTTAGTTCTTGTTCATAAAACACGTAGATCATAATAGTAAAAGGTTATATAATTTACTCATTGGTGCAAATATGATTGGAGATAGAGCTCATTTGGGCAAAGTTTCCATTTGGTGATCCAACCAATCAGAATAAAGGCTGCATTGTTGTTGTTGTTCTTGTTCATATCTTAGGAACGTCAACCATAATACCTTTTTGATGCATCTATTTAGATATGATTTGATTTTATAATATTAAGGTATCTTAGGAAATATTATATTAGAAGTGTTTTAGATTTCTCTTCAAGTATTAATAAGGCATTAAATTGCAAGAGACAATAATGTCAAATTTCCCTAGCTTCTTGTCTCAAGACAATTTTCTGAGGTACCTTGCAAACCCTAGAAATTTTTATCTTTTCTCCTAGTTTTTTGTTATTTCTCCTATTTCCGCGACGCTACTCCATGACTTTTACTCATGGCATGATCCTTCCGTCTGTTGGCAGGTCACTGGTAGTCGCTAATGCCGGGGATTGTAGAGCCGTATTATGTCGGCGTGGGAAAGCAATCGAGATGTCCAAGGACCATAAGCCAATCTGTAGCAAAGAGAGGAAACGAATCGAGGCATGTGGGGGATACATTTATGATGGATATCTCAATGGACAACTTAATGTGGCTCGTGCTTTGGGTGATTGGCACATGGAGGGGATGAAAAGCGGGGAAGGTGGCCCGCTAAGTGCGGAGCCCGAACTGATGACAATGAGCTTGACCGAGGAAGATGAATTTCTAATTATAGGCTGCGACGGGATATGGGACGTGTTCCGTAGTCAGAATGCCGTTGATTTTGCCCGTCGCCGACTGCAGGAGCATAATGATCCAGCCTTGTGTTGTAAGGACTTGGTAGACGAGGCGTTGAAGAGGAAGAGTGGCGATAATTTGGCTGCGGTTGTCGTCTGCTTCCAACCGAGCCCTCCACCCAACATAGTCGCCCCGCGATCAAGAGTTCATCGGAGTTTTTCTGCAGAGGGATTGAGGGAACTGCAGAGCTACTTAGACGGTCTTGACGGATGATGAGATAGCAGCACTGACTCAAACTTAACACTTTTTTCTACTGATTGATCCTTCGTATCCACATTATTTCTTTTTCCATTTGTCCGGTCAGTCCCTGTTGATCCGAATTTGAGTTGCACACTGTAAAATAGAAGCGGCTTCATGGAGGCAGAGTATTACATTTTTGTAGACGAGTCATTTCTTATTCATTCCCGTCGGAATCTCATAAGAGTTCATCTTCGGCACAATGTTTTATCTTATGATCTTTACATTTTCATGCATTGATGAAAGTGATTACTATCTCGTGGTTTTTGTGGTATCACCTTCTCTGGAAATTGAAGGTTTTGATGGAGAAGGCGAAGATGAATCCGAATAGCAGGCAAATCCCTACCATGACAATGGCGACCACTCCTAGGAAGTCATGTTGGAACCCGAAGTAAGTCATGACGAAGTGCTCCACTGTTTCTCCGGATTCCATCGTATCCTTGACGTCTCCGAACTGGGAAGTGACCATTCCATACAGTGTCCATGAAATCGGACAACCCCAGTAATACCATCGCCACCAGATAGGTATTCTCTGTCGAAAGATTAACCGAGTTAGGACGGCTGGAAGCAGCTGCCGTAACCAATCAGAAGGAGATAACTGAAGTGATGTCAGACTTACCGTTCGGGGGATGATGAATCCGGAGAATATATTCCAAAGGGCATAGAAACCGCCCCCGACGATAGCGGCGATGTTTTGGTTGGGGGTGATGGCCAGAGTCATCATTCCATACAAGGTGAAGTAAAGCAACGTGAAGTACATGAAGAAGATGTACCAGAAGAACTTGGCTGCAGTCCACTCGAATCCGATCATTGCATAGACTAACAGTCCATACGCCGCGGTTTGGATGAGTATGTACGGAAGTTCAATCAGGATCTGTTTCAGATTTTTCATCTGGTTAAGTGGAATCCGGGAGCTGATAGCATCAATTGAGATGTTCAGCTTACCTGAGCCAACGCGTATGGGAGAGCAGAGTACAACCCGGCCGCTCTCTCCCTATAGAAGACCATCCTCTCGATTGCCACCACTGGTTGAACCGAAGTAGCGTTCTGAACACCAATGAAGAAGACCGCAGCGTACATCGAACCCATGGCATTGAAAAGATCCTGTGAGCTCTTCCTGCGGATTTCACGTGGGATTAAGTACGAGCAGGCAAATCGAGCGTGGGTAAAACACTCGGCACTTACGTTTTTGTTCCAAGATGCCAGAATATCGAGCCAAAGATCAAAGCAATCAACGCAGTGAAGAAGAACCTCACTGCATTATAGGCTGGGTTCCGCCAGTACGACCAATGCTGCTTCCACAGGCAAACACGGCACTGCGTGAAGAACGACTGCGAATACTTCGAAGGAAAGCACAGATCAATTGACCCGGGCTGACTCGTGCTCAGTTCCTTGACCAAAGCTTTGTTCCTCCTGTTCAAACATCGAAATCATAATCAAAGGACATAAAAGAATTTCAGTTTTCACGTGTTACTGCATCTACCGAGGCTGCCTGATGATTTTCTGAGGCTCCCTTGATGAGAATGTCTCCTACCTGTGCATATCAGAATTCCTGTATATCTCGGAGAAGTTGATACCGAGCCTTTCTTCCTGAGCAGACGTTGTCACCTCCAACATCCAAGTGGCTGGATTGTGGCCGTCCTTAATTCTCGGAACTCCGTCAATTGCCTTCATAAAGAGGCAGCGGAAGAGAGTGAAAGCTGAGTTAGAATCCACGAAGGAATCATCAGATGGAAATTTCGCGAAGGCTACAGTATTTTCAGCTGACCTCAAAGTACTCAATAAGTCGAGACGAGTGCCTCCCTAATGACCCAAAGAAGATCTCTTCTCCTCCTCTCTTCAAAAGAAGCAACTGCAGAATCAATCCAAACATTCGGATTATGAGGCCCATAAGAAGAGGGAAATGAGGACGATGTTAACTAAACTGGCAGAATCTGTTAAGAATGGTGTCAGACCTCATCAAATGCATCGATTATGTCGATGCTGGGCTGGTGTATAGTGCAAACTACCGTGCGTCCTGTGTCCACGGTATTCCTCACTGTTCTCATCACAATGGCAGCTGCTCTAGCGTCAAGTCCGGAGGTTGGCTCGTCCATGAATATGATCGATGGGTTGGCAACGAGCTCAACTGCAATGGTTAGCCTTTTGCGCTGCTCGGTCGACAGGCCATTTACGCCAGGCAACCCTACAATCGCTTCTCGCAGAGGAACCAGTTCTACTAGCTCCATCACCTCTTCTATGAACATCTGTGAAACAATTATGGAGATTTTCCTTGGCAATATCAGTGCTGGGTCCAGCAGGCACGCTGTTAGATAAATGTGTGGAGTTGTATTTATATACCTTTCTTGTTTTGTAGTCAATTTCCGGAGGTAGCCGGAGCCAAGCGGAATACATGAGTGACTCGTACACAGTGACGTGAGGAGAATGGATGTCTGTCTGTTCACAGTATCCTGATATCCGAGCGAACGTCTCTTGTTTCTTTGGATATCCATTTATCGAGATTGTTCCATTGATATACCCACCTGTTTTCCTGCCGGCTAATACATCCATCAAGGTGGTTTTTCCGGCTCCACTTATGCCCATCAAGGCGGTGAGGACCCCAGGCCTAAATGCGCCTGTCACACCTTTTAGGAGTTCCAGCCGATCCTCGTTAACTCCTTGCAGTTTCATTTCTTGCGGCATGTCTACGGCATATCTGATGTCGTCAAAAGCAATTGATAGCGGTTGGAAAGGTAGAACCATTCCCCGCTTCTCAGTCGGACAGAATTCACTTATGTTTCCTTCTCTCCCAGCCAATGTCCAAGATGACCCGCTTCTCCTACTGCCATTTTCTCCTGCTGCATCATCACGATAGCAATGCACATTAGTTTGGTCCAAGGACGAAGGAAGGAACTGGATAGAGTGTTCACTAACCCGACGAATTTCTTCCCCTGGTCGGCAGCTCAATAGCCTCCCCATTTTTGCTGGCGACTCTCTCTGCCAAGGTTTCCTTTGATATCATGGCCTGAGGCTTCCCGAATGCTGCATCACCCATGTAAAGCTTTTGTCATCGATCACCATGGACTCCAATCGGTTTAATCCGACGAGTATATAATGGAAACTTACGTTCGAGGAATTTTAGTGCCACAATGAAGAGGAAGTTGAACAGGAAAACATATCCGATCATGGCGCCTAGTCCAATCCAGTACCAGTGAGCTTCTGGAAATAGCCCTCGAGACTTGAGCACTGTGACTCCCAGGGGCTCGCTGTAGTTCGGAGGAACCTATCGAAAGAAGCAAGGTAAGTTATATCAGTTATAGATTTGACGAAAGAATATTCACTCTCATATTTTGCTTACATGTCTCCACTGATGTCCAATGAATTCATTCACGGCAATCGCATTCTGCCCATACATCATCGGCGAGATCCAGTAACCCCATATCCACGATTTCTTCACATCCACTGGCAAAAAACAGAGTATATTCACGAGTTTCATCAAGGGCGTAGTTTCATTCTCGAGCAATTGATATAATTACCTCTAGATATGATGAATCCACCCAGGACGTAAATTGCGAGCAGTGCAAATGCGCCAAATGTGTTAGCAACGACAATGCTCCTTCCTAGAGCCGCCAAGAATCGGAACAGTCCAGACGCCATCTGGTCAACGAATATGAGCAGAAGGTATTGCTTGAAAAACCTGCTCAAAATGGATCAAATCAGTTCTACTGCAGGGCTGGTAGTAAATTTCATCTGAGTGGATGGGATACAATTTTCACCTTCCTATGTTGGGATCGAAGCCGATGACATAGTAAGTTAAGATGACCCATACGGCAACTTCCACAAGAGTGATTGGGATCTTCAGAATCCATGTCGGTAGAGCATATGCCCATGGAGGGAAGAACAGGAGGTCTCTTTGCTTGTAGAAGATGGGTAGCTTCAGAATGGTGAAGGCGAGCTCGGAAAACCCGCCAAACATGATACACACAATGGTGAAGAAAAGGGCGCCCATGTAAATCCCGCCGTCCGCAACCGTATCCCGATGCATGTCAATCCGGATAAATATTGTCATTGTTATGAACGCCATTACGATTAGCTGAGAGAGTTTGAAGATGTAAATGAAGGAATTCCTCTTCATTAACAATATCTCTCTCGAGAAGCAGGCCTTCAGCAGCTCTTTCTGGCTCACGCCATATTTCGTAGTCGTTAGAGCAGCAGGGTGGCTACTTGTCTTGTCAAACTGTGTAGCGAGATGGTCTGCGAGCTTGTGACCAATGTGAAACGACTGAAATGCTTCCGAGAATTCCTTAGCTGTTATGAACTCATACAGTTCATCCTTTTTTGCCCAGTACTGTTCTTGATCTTTCCTAGATGTCACCTGTTGGAAAATAAAACGGAGGTTACTTCTTTTACATGTATCTGGACGACAACGTCGGACATTGCAAAAGAACGTTACTTCTTGTAGGAAGTCAGCGACTCCTTTCCTCTCAGGGCACTTGAACCCCATCCCTTCGAAGAACTCGAGCACATATTCCCGGGGGCCTTGGTACACTATCTGCCCATCTGAGAGGAGGACTATGTCGTCAAACAAGTCATAAGTCTCTGGCGCTGGCTGGAGGAGGGAGATAAAAGCAGTTGCTTTCAGGATGCTTGTTGACTGCCTGAGCGAGTTCACGATCTGATACGTTGTCGAACTATCCAGACCCGTTGATATTTCATCCATGAAAAGCGCCCTTGCCGGACCAACGAGCATCTCCCCTGTCGTAACCCGTTTCTTTTGCCCGCCGGAGATCCCCCGTATCATGTCATCGCCAACTACGATATCCGCACATATTTCGAGCCCCAATATCTGATTAACAATGTAATTAGACCAGCCTAATTTAGGGGACTGCTCATTAATTAACTTTGTGATGTAATAATACCTTCAGAACATAATCTGTGACAACATTAGTCTCTTGTCCTTCCAATGAAGCTGCCTGCAATATCCGAAATTTACTGTCTTAAGCAATTATTCAGACGATTCGACGATTTATTCCTGTAAGTTGGGTAATATTCTGCACCTTCATGTAGATATCCAAATCAGGATCCGGCTTTATGTTCGCCTCCTTTTCTCGTCGAGATAACTCTTTCAGCATATCTACAAACAAACACTCTAAAGTCACAGACCACGTTTTCAGAAGGAATCAGGAAGACCCACGTCTTGAAGGTTGTGAGTCGCTGACCGTGACGAGGTCCAACCCCTTGACACCTCGCAGAGAATGCCAGGGTCTCTCTCACGGTCATTTCACCGATGTGAAGGTCACACTGACTGATATATGCTGATGTTCTTTCAGGAATGAACTCATCGAACCCATGTCCATTGTACGTGACTCTGCCGGAAAACTGATCAGCATAATGTCAAGTTAGTTCCTTACCAGGACAGTAAGATTGCAAATATGTCCAATTAAAGAATTCTATACTCGCCTTCAAATCTTTGCCAAGTTTTCCAGCTAAAGCCTGCAACAACGTCGTTTTACCCGATCCTGGAGGTCCTAACAACAGTGTCATCCTGCAGAAGCAAAATCACAGTCTCAGATAAACTTAGTTCTTTGGCTTCTTATGGCATAATTCGGAAATTGCTCAAAGGGACTAGCGAGCGTTTCAACCTTCCTGGCCTGACGATCCCGCTAACATTGTTGAGGATTGGTAATGGCTTCTTCCTGCTCGGGAATATGCGAAGGGAATTGAGGAATCCCTCCAGCAAGTTCATGGTGAAATTGAAAATGGTGGGCAGTGCTCTGCTTCCCACGTAAGCCTCTGCCGCCACGTTCAAATGCTCAAACCGAACCTCTATGGTCGGAAGATCGAGCCCAACCCTGTTTCAAGCATCCCCAAAACAGATATTTTCAATATGCATTCGCAAGAAGAACATCAACGTGAGAAAAGAAGGCCACGGGAAACGGGAACGAACCTTTCTATCCTATGCTTGAGCTTCATGAGGAACTTCTCATTATCCTGCTCGGCAACCTTCATCAACCTCTCCAGCAGGTTCCTCCGCTCGACAATCCCGAGGTTCTGAATGTCGATCTCTCTGCTCTGGCCATCTCCCTCCGCAAGGATCCCCCTCCGTATGCGCATGTAAGTGGGGAGTTTCTCGAGCGCGGCCCAGGTGAGGGCCTCCTCGTCGTTCTCCTCCTTCGCCGAGGACTGCCTCGAGAACACATCCCTCTCTCCGCCCCTCCATATGTTCGAGCTGCTCACCCTCGCACTGCTTATCCTGAACAATTCGCCGCCATCCATGTCCCCTACCTTAAACCTTACCCAGCTGCAAACTCCGTTCTCACGCAAAGATGCCCTCCCCTGCTACCAACATATACCGAGTTGCATGGGGCATGTCACGGCATGGCATGACGTAGGGTTCCATGGTCAAATCTCTTCCGTATGCGATCATATTATATTATCCATCCAATGGACCAAACAAAATGCGAAAAAGGTAGTCTGTAGATGTTGATGTATGCAATAGTAGCACAAACAATACGCTGAAATGGGGTTAAGCCCAGGACAATGGACTACCTTACTCTCATGTTTTGGGACAATTATTGGAGTTTAAGCAATGATGTTACATCATGGTGATGATTGGATATGAGAATTGGGTGTTTGAATATATGTTTGTTCATTTGACGAGTTTACATTTGTTTCTCGTGTCATATTATATATATTTTGTTGTCTGATTTGATGCAGATTCCTTGAGGAGATGCTCGAGGACTCATGGGTTTGTCTCCTTTTGCCGTTGCACATGCTTTTTAGTTGGTGAATCTGGACTTGTGGCTGTTGAACAGAACTCTTCCCGATCCAATCAAATATAATAATCATTGCAGGTTCTTGTTAGCTCAGTAATCAATGGTGTAAAAGTATTACGGGGTGTTGCATTGTGTAGCAACTGACAGCGATGAAATAACCATGGATATTTCCGGACATCTGGAGTAATAACACCATTTTACATGGTTTAGTTTCCACTTTGACTGATTGTTTTTGTAGTATTGTTTTTATTTAGAGCTTGACAGATTTCCACCCATCAGAATGGTTGCACCCAACTGCTGAACAAGATCGTCCTTACGGAGCCGTGCCAGGTCGTCCTCGGAAGCGGTCACCATCACGTCCCTGCTCTCCACACCTTCATGAGATGGGAGGATCACGATCTGCCCCATTTCGCTAGCTGGTTCAATGTAATAAGATGCCCTTATGGGGTCGAGCCCAACTTCTAACCCGGCACGGTATGGGCTGACGTCGTCCAGGTCAATGCACACGAGATCCGAGAAACCCAAGAACCCATTAGGACCCTTAGTGAGGCTGTTAGCATGGTCATTGAGGTGTAACCAGTCGATCAATCCCAAGACATTGAGTCTGTCAAACTGGGACATGGCATCCCTGATTGCGCTGGCTGCTTCACCCACTCCGATCCCACTGTCATCGTTGATTTCCAACTGGGCATTGTTGTAAACTATGCAATTCCCAAAGAAGCCTTTGTCTAGTCCGAGGATCTTCCTTACATCATGCCCCAGACTCATTCTGACAAGGCCCTGTTTGATTACTTTGACCCTGCCCAGACGTGCCCAGAACAACCCTGCCAATGCCTCGAAAGGCGAGAGTGTTTCATCACTGCCTATCCCTCCCGTTCGCTTGGCCATTTCGATGCACAACCTCACGGCCATGCCTGAAAATGTGAAGGTCACGGTTGAGTGGTTTTGCTGATTCGTAAGCGGGATTGATTTCGTTATGCGGGTTTCGTAGTAACTGACGAGGCTGTTGTTCGCATGGTTGTGATCCTGGGAATGGGGGAGTGGAACAAATGCTGGGGGAATATGAATTTCTTGGGCGAGGGTGGTTTTGGCCCACGCGTCAATGAAAGCGGTCGCGCAGAAGGGGTCGGCCAAGAGGTGGATGCAACTCAATCCGATCGCCATTCCTCCTTCCTCGAATTCAGTCATCTGAAATCAAACAAACAGAAAATAACAGCATCATGTCTTCGCTGATTATCATGTCCTAATCATGGTAGATTATAAAATTTATTTAACCTGAATGTAGAAGGTGGACCAGTAATATGGTTTGTGAGACATTTCCTCCCAATGGACGAGCCTAAGCTCCTTCTCCCTATCCACATGTCGCAACCACTCATCAACGCTGCAGCTCACCCTTGCCTCCACAACACGAACCCCAGCATCGTTGCACTTGATCGTCCACCTCTCCTCGTCGTCCCTCTGCAGCCTCCCCATCATGATTGGGTAGCTCGTCAGAGTCTCAGAGAGGCTCTCCCTCAGCTTCACAGTGAGTTCCCCGACTTCTCGTTTTTGGGCAGTGTGGTAGTAGAAGACGATCCGGAGGTGGCGCGGTTCCATCAGCCGGTCGAGGACCGAGAGCGGGCAGCACAGGTTGGGTCGGACAGGCTTGGTGCTGACCACGGTCCTCTTGCACACGTACGTGATATCGGCCATCGTGTTACTCCCCTGATCGAATTCACGCAACTCTTAGGACATCCCTTCGGCCTAGATTTTTGTAGTACTACCATCCCAAGGTTGTCTGACGAATCGGCCCTCTTTTGGGGCAAACATGCCAAGTTCATGAAATAATTTGGTTGAATCAGCTTAACCCTTGGATGTAATCAGATGATGGTTTTTGAAATTTGGAGCGAGTATTCAGATGGGCCCTTCGGACCAGATTATCGTTGTTCGGCCCAAGGCCCAACAAGTTTGCGTCCTTTGAGAGAAACCCTTTTCCCAGCCACAACACCACCGCGTCGGGTCCTCTTCTCCAGTCATCTCAGGCGACGTTTCCCGGCCAATTCTTGATCGTCCCCATCGAATATGTCAGGCTCGACGGTGGCGGGAGACCCGAGCACATGGGCGCATGCGCTTGTGAAGATCTCGCCCTACACATTCTCCGCCATCGGCATCGCAGTCTCCATCGGCGTCTCCGTCCTCGGGGCGGCCTGGTATTGCCGCCGGGGCGGAATCATCTCCCGAGCGATTGATTGTTTTCTTAGACTTTGCGCGATTGATGTTAATTTTTTGTGGTTTTGGCCAGGGGGATTTATATTACGGGGAGCAGCTTGATTGGTGCCGCAATTAAGGCTCCTCGGATCACGTCGAAGAATCTCATCAGGTGATTTATTTGTTAGATTCGAATGCGTTGATGGAACTCCGCTAATTCTGGTGATTGGATGGTAGCGTGACTGTAAATTTTAGGACTCAGGCTGTGGCCCATCCCAGTTTGTTCATAAGCATTAGGTGAATGATTCAATGTTAAAAGGCTGAGGCGATGGCAGAATTTTCCCGGGGAATTGCTGTTTCGATAGAGGTGGAATTTGTGAATGCATTGGTGGCTCTGTGATCTGAATGATCAGATCAGTGTGTCTGACAGATGCTGTAATCTTTAACTGAAGGCTACTGATCGCTATAACATGGGTTGATTCTGCTGTTTCAGTGTTATCTTTTGTGAAGCTGTTGCTATCTACGGCGTCATTGTTGCGATTATTTTGCAAACGAAGTTGGAAAGCGTCCCTCAATCTCTACTTTATGCACCTGAGTCCCTCAGGGCAGGATATGCAATCTTTGCGTCTGGGATCATCGTGGGATTTGCAAACCTTGTCTGCGGGTTGAATTCTCACTCCTCTCCGTTTCTCAAGTTTCCGGTTTCTTCATCCAGTTGAGGTATCAATTGAAATGGTCTTTCTTGACAGGCTATGTGTGGGTATAATTGGTAGCAGCTGCGCTCTATCGGACGCCCAGAATTCATCCCTCTTCGTAAAGATCCTTGTGATTGAGATCTTTGGTAGTGCTCTAGGATTGTTTGGAGTGATTGTGGGAATTATCATGTCAGCTCAAGCATCGTGGCCTACAAGAGGATGATATTCCACTCCTCTGGAGTGTTGGCGTGCCATGGACTTGCCTGCCTCCTTCCGAAGTCAGTACCTCTCATATTAGTTAACTGTATCTAGGATTGTAAACTATTATATAATTACCTGCTCTGATGTGCAAGCCCCTTCCTATCGACATAATCTTGCTTGAAGAGAAATAAGTATCTCATCTGTCTGTTGTGCAAATACTCTGGGATTTTAGGATATGTTGCTAGGTCTCCATCGAGAATATAATTGCAGTTTCGATATTTTGTTTGATATCTTTTTCATTTCATATCGTGCTTCCATATTGATGCACATACTACAATCTGCAAAGATGGAAAGTATATTCTTAATCCATTCTGCATTTTAAAACTATTCTCAGATCTCCAATCCGTTTCTCCAGGAGGATCCATATGTAGAGGAACAGCATGGGAACATGGTATATTTTTCTGCTGCAGCTCCTGCTGTTCTCAAGGACTGGAAGTTCCTTAGGTTGAAAGCTTTTCCATTGGGGAGAGGGAACCTTTGTTTAATCCGACCCAATCTTCCTGCGTGTAGGACTTGCTTTGAAGTAACAGGAAGCCTTATGTCCTGATATTCCCTAAGAGCCACCAGCAGGTTACCTGGTCCCCATTTCCTTAGGCATGTGCCGAGCACTTCAGCATCAACCGATGACAAGTTGCTGCTCCTCGGAGCGTGGGGTGTGGTAGGATGTGCTGCGTCTCCAGCAAACACGACGTTGTCCCATACAGTTTTCTCCAATGGATCAGTCATATATTACATTGACGAAAGGGTCCTCGGTTCCCTTCACGACAGCTGCTAGTTCGGGGAGCCATGTTCTCTCCGTCTCCTCATGCATTTTGTGGACCATGTCACTTCTCACTTTCATCGTGACCGAATTTACATGCCGCTCTCTCGTAAGCATAAGGAATGTTTAAAACAATCAAAATTTGTTGTCCTGAAACTTCGAGAGAGATTACCTTCAGCTCAGGCTCCAGCTGGTTGCTGTGCCAGATCCAGTTGAGTCTCTTGTTGAGAAGTTCATAAGCACAGTGTGAGTTCCTGAGGTGGCGCTTAGATCGAATTACAAGCATTTCCCTAATTACGGGTATGCTTTCCTGATGCCTACGATGGCATTGGAATCATCTTGCACCGAGAAAGTCGAGAATTCCCCTCCATGTGCGAGAGCCAGAGTACCTAATCGAACCATGGATTGATTAATGATCCGGTCAAGAGTTCTGCTTTGCCAATGAGTAGTGGTACCTTAAGATCGGGAAGGAAATTCTTGCGAATGGGGGACGACAGACACCATCTGCCACAATGGGTAGGTCTCCGGTGATTTCAACCTCCTCATCTGTCTGAACAGCTCTAGCTTTGATTGTGATATGGTGCTCGTCTTAGGTAACACTTAAGGAGAGGAAGAGCTGACCCCACAGCACAACATCCGGTGGTAATTCACGGTAAAGAAGTCAATGCAGATCATACCAGTGTGCTGCCCTGAAGCCGAACTCCTCATCTCTTGTCAGCTTATACCTCTCCTTAGTGAAACCATCTGTGGCTCGATTCTGCAATTATTTGGCATGACATAACTAGAGGATAAGAAGAGATGCTTGACCCAAGACCGATTATGCCTCTTGATAGAAGGTCCAAGCCAAGGCCAGCCCCAGTTGGGCTGCCGGTGGTTGGTGTCACAGATTTCTCATTGACAACTACATTGAATCCTGCCGATATGAGTTGGCACAGGATAATCTGGTATGCTGCCTCCTACTATCACTGCCCTGGGCAAATTCTTCCGCTCATCTGGATTCGCATGCCAACATTCGTAGAACAAGATTGTCCCGATGAAGTTGGTAGAAGACTGGTCTGTTTACGCAGGAAAGGGGCAGAGACAAAGGCTAGGTTGGCTTCATCCTTGAGTGTTCCTTTCACGTGGGGCAGGTTTTTAGCTTCGTTTTTGCTTCCTATGTTTATGGTTCACAATTCGTCAAAAAACATCACAGGTACTTACGCTCAATAGATGCGTTCCGATGCGAAATTCAAACAGCTGCGAGGAATAAGAAATCCATCTCACTGGATGGTATTAATACAGAGCCAGAAAGTGACAGCAGAAACTCAATTGTAGGCCTGCAGAGGATTATGTCCGAAAAAGGGCACGGTACTCTGCTGAAGCTCCCAACATTCCTCTGGAGTTGCCTTAGCCGGATCAAGAATGCTGCGGTCGGGAAGCATTAAACCCTGTTTGATCCTGCCGACTCGCCGGGAATACAGAACCTGCTCAGCAGCAACTGGGAGACGAATTGACTGATATTCCTCTAGAGCAGACTGCAAATTTTCCCGACCCCACTTCTTGAGGCACTTCCCCAAGACCGCAGCATCCAGCACGGACATGTTCGTGCTCCTTGAGCAATGAGGGGTCACCGGATGTGCAGCGTCGCCGATCAACACTACATTGTCCCAGTGCAGCTGTTTGACTGGGTCACAGTCGTAAATGATATTTAGGAAGGGGGTTTTGGTTGCTTTCATTATGCTGACGAATTGCGATGGCCAGACTGTCTCCGCTTCTTGCAACAGCTCCCGAACCATCTCGTCAGTCACCTTCATGGTCGAGGAATTACTCTGCATGAGGTAACAAAGGTTTGGTACACTGATCTATGAGTATGACTGTTGACAGCTCTGCACGGTAGGGATTACTCACCTGGACCTTCGGCTCTGGCTGATTAACGTACCAGATCCAGTTGAGCCGCTTGTTGGGGATCTCGAACAGCACGTTGTGACTTCCTGGCACCAAACCCAGATACAGCGACTTCCCTAACTTGGGGTATGCTTCCCTGACATTTCGAATGATCTCGGAATCTTCCATTCCTGAAAACTCAAAAACCCCTCTCCATGCGCAGTAACCCGAGTACCTGCCAGCGTCTGAACTTCTCACTTAAACAGGCATTCAACATATGGTGAAAACCAACCCATTTGTGGCAAGTTGATAGATGGATGATGATAGGATATACCTTAGTTTAAGATCGGGGTAGAACACCTGTCGAATTGAGGAGAAGCATCCGTCAGCTGCCACGAGCAAGTCCCCCACAACCTTGATGGTTTTGTCACTCTGGAGGAGCTTGGCTTCAACAGAGACGGACTCCTCCTCATCGGAAACGGAGAAAGACAGGAAGAGGTGACCCCACAGAAATATCTCTGGAGGCAATGCTCTGTACAGAAGGTGGTGAAGGTCGGACCAGTGAGCCGATCGGTGATTGAATGTCTCATCACTCGTCAACGTCCTGACTATCTTTCCGCCCTCAACAGCTTGGTTCTAACATTAACTTTCAGCTCATCAAGGCAGTTTCGAGACTCTAACAAAGATTAAAAGAGGTTCATCCGCCCCCGTGTTACCTGATCACTGACCATCGGCTTAGTGATGCTCAGCAAGGCCTCCGGCCGACCGAGCCACGACCCGAGAATATCTAGGGACAGAACGTTGAGGCCGAGACCCGCGCCGGTTGGGCTGCCCTCGGGAGGGCGGTGGGACTTCTCCAGGACAACCACTTCCCAACCAGCAAGCATCAGGGCATGTGCACACGACACCCCTGCTATGCTTCCACCAACAATCACAGCCTTTGGCTTCTTCCTCGGATTCATTTCACCTCTTTCAGAGGATAACTCTTGCCAATTGTTCATTCGTCAAAGTAAGAATTCGGAGTTTCGTAGGAGTTAAGACGACAAAATTTGGGGTAATTCTCAGCATGTCATAATCAAACGCGAAAAAGCAGACAAAGGTGTGGATCCAAAGCCAATCATTGTTCAATTATTTAAAGAATATTTGGGCCGTGTAAGCCCATAGGCGTTCGACTATTCCTTCGAGATTCGGGCTGAAGGCCCAATAGTCTTAATTTACAAATCGGCCCGATGACGAGGAACCCATCGCCCCCTCCGCGCATCTCCGGAGCCGCCATCAGCGACACCACCACCCGAACGACGAGGCGATGATCCGACGTAGTACTCGCAACCCATGAGATGAGGCGGCGCTTCTCCTCGGCGGCCGCCATGTATCCTCGTCCCAAGGTCTGCCTTGACAATCCCCTATCGTATTGTGTATATCCGATGTATGTACATGAGATGTTGATTATCGAAGCTTCTTGGACGATTATCTAATGCATGCGACTTCTCGGTCTCGTGGGTTTTTTCTTTGATTTTAATCGATGAGTAGAGTCGCGGTGGTGGAAGGGGGATTTCTTTGAGAAGGAACTTCTCGGACGACCCGAACGGTGGTAGCAGAAGCCGTGTTCTTAGTAGCGATTCTTCCCGTCATCCGGAGGAGAGTAGTAGTGGGTATCGGAGAGATGCGGGAAGAGGAACGCGGAGCTTAACTGGGGAAGCTCACCTGCATGTGGTTCAGAATGCCAACACGGTGATGTGGCGAGGAAATGCGGCTGTGCAACAAGAGCCACGGTTTCCAGCGTACAGCTCTACGAGGCCTTGTTATGTTCAGAATCAGTCATATTCCTACAGTGATAATCAGCAGGCTTACTACTATCCACAGCAGCAGCATTGGCCGGTACAATTCAGGCCAAGGAACGAGTTCAGGCAACAACAACAGACATTAAGGCCTCACCAGTCGTTCAGGCAGCCAGTTAAAAATCACCAAAGCCATCATGATCCGCGATCATCGTCGCAGCATCATCCTGGCCCTTCAAGATCTCCGGATTATCGGAAATGGGAGTATGCACGGATGGAACCTCCTCCTAATTGTGGTACGGATATGTGAGAAGATGTTTCACTTTTATCCATTTCAAGGGTCAATACTGCTAGTATTGCTTGTTACTGGTTGACACATGGAATCAGACTGATAGTTGTTGAAGGCCAACTTGTTCACTTAGTCATGAGCTTCAAACATAAGACGTGCATTTTAAACAGTATTGGGCTCGTCGCGTGTCTTGATCTGACAACATTGTTAGAGAAAGCAATGGACTTCTAGTTTGGTGGAGTTCTCATGATGAATTGTCTTGCAGTTCCCAGAGAAACTTGCGTAAATTAACGGGTTATTAAGTTGTGCTAACTCCTTGTTTGGTATATATTTTTCATCAATTAAGTCATTCTTCGATTCCTCGTCCTCTTATTCTTCTTGGCATATTTCTAGCATCGATGTTCCATTGTAATTGTGGGTTTCTTTACAGAGAGGTTCTCCATTCTTTCTTACAATATATTGGCCGACTACCTTGCAATTGATCATCGGGGGAAGCTTTATTATCATATACCTCGCCACATGCTTGATTGGCAGTGGAGGAGGAGAAGTATCATCTTTGAGCTAAAATTGTGGTCAGCTGATATAATGTGCTTTCAGGTGTCCTTCCTTCTATATTTAGTTACTTTCTTTGAACATCCAATGATGAGATTTAGCTACAATTTATGCTTTCTATACTTAATTAGCCCTTTTTTTTTAGTTCTGATACTGTTATTTATTACTTGTTATAATCTTTTCAGTAGAATAGCTAGCTCATATTTCTTGTTTTAATATGACAAAAATTGTTAATATCAATTTTTAGGAGGTTGATAGATTCCAGGACCTGGAGGAAGACTTGAAGCCGTATGGATATGATGGGATTTGGAAGGTCTGATTTGCATCACTTCCTGAGAACTTTATCTTAGATTTCCACTTGAACCAGTGATTGGAAGCCCTTGATACATAATGTACTATACTACTATCATGTTCTAATACTGTTGCAGTGGCCACACAATTTGAAAGGTGAATGGTGCCTTTTCAGGACATTTTGGATTTAAATGGTTGTTCTAATGAATTGTTCTATATGTATGTAGATGCGAACTGGCAATCCCGTTGATGGCTGTGCAATCTTCTGGCGTGCTTCAAAGTAATCTTGATCCTTTTTTTTGTATGATTCCATATGGACCTAGTTTTGGATTGATTGCTAATGATGTACTTGATTCTTGTATAGGATGACACAGCATTTGAAATTGATGGCCATGCTCCTTTCTTAGGAAATATAATTATTAGTCTTTCTTTGATCGGTTATACGGAATTATGTGCCTTTTCCCTCCGTTAATTGCTTTTTAGCTTCACTTCGGTCTAACTTTTTCCTTTACCGGTTTATTACTCTTAATTAGGATGAAGTTGCTTCATGAAGAATCCATCGAGTTCAAGAAGCATGGACTTCGGGATAATGTTGCGCAAATATGTGTTCTCGGGGTGGGTAATGGATCAATGGCTGTGACTTCATGCAATTAGTTAGCAGTTTAGATAGACCTCACACTATCCTAAGCTTTCAAACTTTGGTTCTTAAAATTTTGCAGATGCTGACCAATGAATCAAAACCTTATGCTACTCCTGATCTTGCGAGGTACGAGGTCCGCCTACTATGAAAATTTTGGTCATGTGCATAAAATACAAGTCCTTTTATGATGACGTGAAAATTTTGGCTTGCAAGAAGGCGTACTTCCCTTGGAAACTGATGACATTCAAGTAATTTTTTGGCAGCTCAGCTGGTTCAAGTAAAATTGTTGTCTGTAATATCCATGTCCTCTACAATCCTAAGAGAGGAGAAATCAAGCTTGGACAGGTATCCCGTGTCAAATTTGTGAGCTATTGTTAAATTTACCTCTCTCATGACATGTAGTCTTCCAGCCTCCAGTGATGTTGGGGAACGTGATATTTTCCGAAAATGACTTCCCATCATATTCCCTTGGTAGACAATTGAAGAAAAATGTGGAAATTTTTTCTTAATGTTCTGAAACAGGCTTCATTAATTGTTTGTGTGTAATGAAACAGGTTAGAGCATTTCTGGATAGGGCTCATACCGTATCGAAAATATGGGATGATGCACCTGTTGTTCTCTGTGGGGACTTCAATTGTACACCTAAGGTTGTGGCTATACTGGTTTCTCTCTGCTATTTGCACTTTGCAAGCTGGTGTCTTCTTCCATGTTCAAAGGATTATCTTCTTTTCTTGTTATTCATTTTGTTTCCTCACGGCATTGTTTATTCTAGTAACTGTCTTTATTTTCGGCAGAGTCCCTTGTACAACTTCATCACTGACCAAAAGGTAAGTCTGGTGATTTGATACTTTCTTTCTCAGTAGCATTTCCGGCTTTAATTTGTGTCATTGCAACTTCTACAGATAAATCTGTCCGGACTGGATAGGGATAAAGTGTCAGGACAAGCGTCTGCTGAAATACATGCACCGCCATCTAGTACTCAACCTCGGTAAGGCTCCTTGTATAGGTTATTAAGTAATGCAGGTAGTGGTTCGAAGAATTCTTAAGTTATGTAATGTAAAAATTTTGCAGGGTTCAACCGGGACACTTGTCAGTGCAAGCTCCACCTGTAGTAGGTGATTTCAATGGATTGCACGATCTGGATCAAAGCAATGAAGCAATATTGAGTTCCATCTGTCTAAATGCCAGTGACAATGTAGAATGCACTTCTATATCCGGGACTGATGGGCAAATGAAAAACAGGGATGACAAAATATGTTTTGGATCGAGTAAAGATGACCATCTAGCTGCTGATAATTGTGGTTCAGATGATGGACTGTTACCTAGCTCTGGTAACTGTGAGAATTTGGATGAAACCAGGAAAACTTCTGGTAGCAGTACCACTTCTCCTGTTGTGGAGGTGAAAGAAGAGAGGGATTCTTATACAAGAAATCCTGATTCCATGTCTTCCTGCTATGATGGAAGCAAGAAGGGACGGCCCTGCCAGTTGGATGATCATTGCAACTTGTCTATTTCACCTACACATGCTGTGGATGCTGGAATTGCTGGACCTGCAACTGCCCCTATACCTGAAGACTGCATAAGTAGGGATCAACCATCATCCCAATCCCATTTTATTGACGTCAACCCATCAACTGAATTATCTTCTGAAAGCTCTTTCTCTGGCGTTGTGGAACCACATTGCTTAATATATGGGGATGATGTGTCATCACATTTGATTGTAGAAGACAAGTGGATAGAAGGCCATTCTCAAGCATCAATTGTGGCTTCTTTAGCTCATCCAGTTGACAGGAAGTCATGTATCAACAGCATAGATTGTCCAGCTCTGGATGATGAATCGTCCTATGAAGACGACAAAACATTCTTGTGTGCATTACACGATTCAGAAGATGCCGAAGCTGTCCCGATTAGGCGACCGAGTGATGAGTTCTCACCTGTATCAAATGCTAACACCGCCGGAGTAGCTATTTATGATCCATCATCCTGGACCCCAATGGAGATAGCCACTGCAACTGGCAGTGCAGATTGCCTCTTTGTGGAGCATCCACTTATACTCAAGAGCGCTTATACTGAAGTAGAGGTATATTTTGGATCACTTTTTCTTTTGATGGAAATTTGCTTAAAACCTAAGAGATAAGAAACTGGGATCAGATAGAGAGACTCTAACACTTCTGTTGAACACTGCAGCATACTTCGGGTACAAGAGATACATGTAGGGAGCCCCTTGTGACGAGCTATAATAGGTGTTTTATGGGTACGGTTGACTATATTTGGTAAGTTCTCCTTCTATCGCATACTTCAGTTTCTGAAGCTACTCACTCTTGACATGGCTTGGCATACGAGTGCTTTTTCCTGGAATGGAGTAAATACTTGGATGCACTGCGTATTGTCTTCATTTTAGTGTTTGCCTTTCCACTCCATCCATCCAGAATGTGCAGAAAATCAGACCCTAATGAGATCATATGCTTGGGGTGCAGGCATTCTGAAGGTCTCCAGACTGTCGGTGTTCTTGCTCCGTTACCAAAAGATGCCATGACATGGACCTCTGGATTCCCAACAAAGGTAAGATAATAACTTATTTGCCAGTGATTCAAGAACTGACATAGATGGATAAATATACAGGATCAATTGCCCAATGTTGATAATTATGGCATCAAGATAAAGTGATTTCACATCAAAAAAATAAAGTGTTTGATTCGTCATGGAAGTTAATGGAGGTCGGCGTGGTTTTGGTTACATCTTTCTAATTACAACCTCCCTTTGCCATAACACATGCTATTGTTCCCTGTGAAGCATTTTTGACACGTCTTTATTTTCTCTCCTTCCACAGAAATGGGGTAGCGATCACATCGCATTGGTCGCTGAGTTTGCTCTGACGAGGGATGCAACTAAACAGTCAAAAGCATGAATCTCCATTTTGAAAACTTTGCCCGTGGTTCTTCTAGAAAGCAGACAACTGAGTTCCCCCTGGAGCCACGGAGCCGAATGCCGCAAAATATGGCCCAAGGAGTTCAATTTTCGCCAGGCATATCCATTCAAGTCAGCTGTAAGGCATCACCAACGAAGTTTTTTATTTTTTTATTTACAAAATTTGCAATCGTGTGGATTTGGTCTTGTGAATGTGGCGTAAAAGTTGGATTTCGGCTGGCAACCAGTGAAGGTAGTTGGTCGCCTTTATCTAATCGAATCCTCTGTTTCTAGAAACTGGCGATGTCAATGCTTTCGCCTTGGAGGTAGCTTCATTGCTTACATGGCCCGTTTTGACTTGGCTATCGATGTTTTCTATCGTCGGCAACTCATTACATTATTTATAGGTCAGAGGCAGTTGATGGGGGGCTGGGGGATATATTAAATGTTAGCAATAACATTATAGTCAACTGCATTGGTTTGGCCGTCATCTGCATGCATATTTACGTACGCACAGAAGGGGAGATGTTCAGACTCTCCTCCAATGATTTCTCCGCCATAACGCCCGTTCACATCACGGGGGAAATGATGATATCTGAGATTTCGGATAAAAAGTCCCTCGGAAATAAAGAAAGGTTAACACTTTCTCTTGTTCACATTATATAAGTCTTTGAATCACGAATGATCACGAAGAATGTAGAGTTTGTAACTACCGTTAAAATGTTTTCGTGAAATATTATCAAAAGTTTTTTAAAATTTTTTTAATAATGTTGCTAATTCGACGTTTAAAATACCAATTTAAAGTAAATAAAAGGAAAGTCGATTTTTTTAAACACGATTTTTTTTTTTATAACGTAAAAATATTATTTTTTTATAAAATAAAAACAAGTAAATATTTATTAATTAATAAATTTAACGATATATTCCCAGCTGTAATAATCAATCAATCCTGTCTAACTGTCCCAAGCTGTCTTTGTCCCTCCCCCCTCCCTCTCGAAGATCCTTTTGCCTTTTTGAATTGGTCTTCACGGAAACGCGTTCAAGATGATGGTGACTGTCCGTCCCATTTGATTAGAATTTTCTTTTAGCCGTGTTCTTTTTTCTGGGAATGTTAGCTCCTTTTCTACATTGTACAACCTTTTGGGTCTCTTTTTCTTACTTTCCTTTTGTTAAAATTCTTGAATGAGTTGGAAATAATAACACATATATTCCCAAAGATTACAAAAAGAAAAGGGTGAATGGTAAAACAAAAGCCCATCCTAAAGCGCCGCCATGTGCAGCGAGCCAAAGCCAAAGGCAGAGCCAACTGCATCTCTGCGTCCTTTCTCAAACCCTGTCACAAATAAATTGATCATTAGTCAAAGTCAAACTTCCTCCACCCCCCATGCACTACCTGGTGGACATAAAGTACTCAGATTGGGTATTATTATATTGTAATAAAAATTTGATCCTTTTCTTTTGTCCCTTGTGCGTATGTGTGTGTGGTTACGTGATTGACTTATTTAGTTTGGCAAAGTGTCTAGTATGGCAAGGAGACGTGTGCAAGGGATTAGTAGGAGATGATTGACTACTTACAGCTGGTACTCCACGTTGATGGAGGCGGCCGTCGACTTGGCGATGGTGCCGAATGCCGTCGTCGATAGGACGATGGTCGCGGTGGACAACGAGGGACGCGAAGTCGATGTCTCCGACCTGTCGATTATCCTCACCTGAATCGTCTGGTCGGGCGAGCATGTCCCTGCTGCCGATGCGCTGATGCACTTGACCAGGTACTGTCTCCCGCAGGCCGCCCCGTTATCCCATATGCCTTCGCCCGCGGCAGCGAACAGGTTGCTTGAAGGGAACTGGGATGGGTCGCTCCCGTAACAAGCCGTGGCTGAATTTGGGAATCAATATGTTACCTACCGGGATTCAATCATCGAGCAACCCGTTTACAAATATTTCAGGAGAGACGAACTCACGCGTGTAAGGAGGGCTGTAGTGGGCGGCAGTGCCCACGTCGGCTCGGGATAGCGAGAGCACGAGCGCTAGCACGAGAATCTGCAAGAGGGCTTGGGCGGGTTCGGTGGCCTTAGACATTGCTTTTCCGAATCGGAAGAGAGAATTCTAGACCTGCAGAGATTGAAGCTGGATAGATTTAATCCAAGTCAATGACAAAGGAGAGGCGTTCCGAGGAGTATACGATGTTGAAAACGTGTGTAGGAAGAAGGTGTGCGGCATGTGACTAAAATTCGACAACAACTCTCATTTTTTATTACAGTCGAACTCGATTGGCGAGGTAGGAGTGGGTGGGGAGATGTTTGGTGAGCGGAGACATGTTGTGGCCCTTAAGTTCCTTGAAACAGAAACACTTCTGAGAGAAGGATTTGGGTAAAGAAGACTCACCTGAGAGAGGACAGGGTTGTTTTGATACGACGTTGTCTCAATGGGTTTATGTAACATATATATATACGCAACGGCACCGCATGCAAATTGGCAGCTTCAATCACCGTACAATGAAATGCAACTGCCGACTAAGCGTTAAATTAAATTAAGAAAAGAAGGTTCTACACCTACATCAGTTTGACTAACCCAACCCTCCCCCGCTGGTCTACCTCTCCGCTCCCAATGGCAAACTCAGGTGGTAAGTACGTTTTTTTTCGTTGCCCCCCGGTTTTCGGGGCTTCGTCCAAACTAATTCGAATTCGACTCGGGTAAGTTACCTGGCTATAAGTAGATGGATTTTATAATAAGGGTGGCTACGTTCGGTGGCCCGAGTCTTGCTTAAACGAATCCAAGCTCCTTGACCAATCCTTTATTGATAGGTGGTAAATACATTGATTATTTGGAATACTACGTTCGAATCTCAACGGTCGTATACTGAGGTATTTATCGGGCCTCATAAAGTGACCTAAAAACCTTTTAGTTATATGAAAAATCTCCCCTTCAGGCGTTTATCATTTTAAGTACTTCGAATTCGAACATTCAGATATACATATTTCAAATTCGAGAGTTACATATATATCGTATTTACTTATTATATTTCAAAAGTGTGTTAAATGTCTAAAATGGACTCTTCTTTGGGCAGATTCCTGGAGTTTGCGGGTGTTTTTGTACATTTTTTAGGAGATGTTGGACATGTTATATTGCCTATGATGCAGTTCGGAGTAGGCAGTCAGCGAGCCCAGATATTGCTGCCATCGCGAATTTGGGGAGGTCAGTCAGTCGTTGTTTGTTCAGATGTGTTATTGTTGCTGGTAAAGTCGGACATTTAGTTCTTAGGTTATGTTCTTTAACTGCATAGGTTTCGGCGATGTTATTGTAGTTGCTTAGCTTATCGTGTTTGTTTTTTGGTATAGATATGTGTAAGAGAGAAGGCTATACTTTATTCTACAACCATAAATACCTCATCGCCCTCACCCCTCAACCTCCCCCTCGCCCCTCCCCCTCTCAACAGAATTTCTCCCCTTTTCAATCTTACACGGTTAACCGCGAAACAAATGTCAAAACTATGAAACGAGAAATTACCTCGATTAGTAAGGGCGTCGAGGACGGACGCGAAATGACGACAGAGATCGTCAGTGAAGTGGCAGAGAATTGGAGAAAATATTGAGTCCGTTAGGAGTAGAATTGAGGGAACGAGGCATTAGTTAACCTAAGAATAAGGATTAGAGGTATTCTTGGAAAAATAAAACTAATAGGTAAATAATAAACCAATGAATTCCTATTACAAGATAAAAATGAGTAATTCCTATTACATGATTTGAGAGAATGTTTATACCATTGAATTTGAATTCAGAGTGAATTATTATTCCCTTTAACCAAACGTAGTGTAAGAGTCTCGCTGTTCTCCAGAGGCAATTGATCCATAAGAGAATGGTGAAAAGTGCAAGGGAATGCATGCAGCAGCGGGAAAGCAGTTCCATGATCTACAGGAGGATGCAACAAGCCTTTGTTGAAATAGACATTGCTGCCGTTACTTCATGCTCATACTTCAAAATCAAAGAATTGAAGGGCTTAAAGGAAGCCGTACTAAAGCCAATGAAGCAGAAGCAAGAGTTTTATCCCAAGAAATACATTGATGACCACCTCCTGGTTGGAGTCAATGAGCAGAGGATCAGCAACTTGTTGCAGGCGATGCTTGTTGGTGTGTCCTTATTCGCCATGCCCACAATCAAATGGATGACCACTTCAGTCCTCTGGGGATACTTTGCTCACACGGCGATCGATAGTCTACCGGGTAATCAGTTCTGGGAGAGGATCAATGCTCTTCATCACAATTCATCTTTCTCTTCTGCTGAAACACTTCCGATCTAACTTCTGCTTTTCAGGCAGGATCCTGGAAGGTGACCATGCTTCGTTTATTGAATCTGTGCCGATCAAGACCATTGTGTTGTTTACGCTCGTCCAGCTAGCCTATCTCCTCATATGTTTTGGCATGACATGGATGCCAATCGCCGGAATCCTAATTCCCATTGCCTTTCTTCCTTCTTATAGTCATAAGGCAACATCTCCTTCCAAGGTTCTTCAACCGCGAGCATCTCCAGGAGCTGGATGCTGCAGAATACGAGGAAATCGCTGATACCCCATTCCGTTGCCGCAGCCACGGTCTCGGCCTCTCTTTTAAGGATAGGAGTTACACGATGCGGAGGTGAGATGGGGAGGAGAGTGAGGACAGAGATGAGAATTTCTACGATGCGGAGGCCCTGGACAAAAGTGACGACCGACAGATAAGAGGTGAAGCTTAGGACAGTAGGCTTCAAAGAAGAGATGCTTGATCAAGTGAGCAAATACAAAACATTCTTCTTACCTTCTTAACTTTCTGTTCCATCGTCCTTGATCTTAAAGAGTGACCTTCTGCAGGTTTAGTCACAATCCCAACAATTTTGAATGAACCAATTCCTGAAAATTAAGCAAGCAGAGATCAGAGCAGCCTCTTTTTGGGTTGATTCTTTCTTTAAGGACTCTCCTCGACCGTTTGTATGTATAGAGCATTGCAGCCTCATGAAAGAAAACAATGCAAATGAAAAGAATAATAGCAAAATAAATTACTAGGACTAGTACAAAATTTTAAAGTGAATCGGTCGATAAAGAACAAATTTGTCTGGAAAGCAGTTAAGAGACTTCTGGGCTTGTTCTTTGAGTGAGATGGAAGCCTATCTGCTGAAGGCGATGAATGCACCTACTGATGCCGTATTGAAAGTATAATCAGCACGGGTTTGCTGCACGTGCAACGTGACTTGCGGGGATCGAACTTACTCGCCCGTGCTTACGGATTAACAAGTCAAGACTGGAGAACTTACTCTGCGCCTCAACGCCAGACACAACATAGTCTCCGTCAATCACGTTGAAAATCCGGACAGTCCCTTAGCAGGCAGCTCCACAGCCGGGCATCAACCAAGAACACCAGTGCGCCATCAGCGGATACAACAGCGCCCACCGGAGGCGTTTGATTGGTGACCGGACTGCGTCTGTGTTGGAGGCGGATTAGAGAAGGTGGTGAATATGCATTTTGTTTGTGGTTTCGGCCCTTAAATTTGTGGTTTCCAAATCGCACCTTTTCTTGTACGGAATAACGTTCCCAAAAAAAAATAAAAAGATTTATTTTATTGAATTTGGGCTTGGCCTCGAGGTCGGTCCGATTTTGATCCTTAATTAATGGGCTTATACTTGATACTAATAAATGGGCCTGGAATACTATTTGAAGACGGGCTTGGGCCTGTACTTTCGAAATATTATTGGAATTAGAAATCCGTCCGGACAAGAAAAGGTGCGAATGGCTATTATTATGCAAACCGCAAAATCCCACTTCTCCTTGCCGCAGGGGACGCACCCTGATTACTGGATATATCTTCGAGCGAGGTGCTAAGCCCATCCTCCCTGCGTGCCTATAATTACCTGAGCTATCTGCTCATTCATATCATCCCAGTGGTATTTATGGGCGGGTGTAGTACTTCTATCTCAGGAAGCCATCCAGTTCACGAGTACTTACTCGGTAGATTTCCGATTTTTTGCTTCCGGGAAGACGAAGAATTATAATGAGGTTGAGTGTCGACTTTACTTGCAGACGCTGCTCTGCGGATTTGTGTGGTTTGCTTCCGTCAGACGGGGTTCTCCCCCAGTTGCCAATGCACACGCTAAGAGCCTTGCTGTCCTCAGGTGGCAGCTGGATTCGTAGTGGAATGGTGAAAAGTGCGAATGAGTGCATCCAGCAGTGGGGGAAGCTATTCCGACGTGTATGGGGGGACGAAACAAGCCTTTGTTGAAACAGTACTCCATAAGCAAAGAACTGAAGGGCCCGGAGGAGGCCATGCTGAAAGCCGGTGAAGCGGAAGCCGGTTCAAATTTCGAGAAATAAATCGGCGCCAAACTCCTGGCATTAGAAAGAGGGTCAGCAACTTTGGTGCAAAAACTCTGTTCCTTCGCTCTTACCTTAAAAAATGATCTTAACAATTTTGAATGAATTAATTCCTCAAAATTCAACAAGCAGAGATAAGAGCAGCCTCTTTTTGAGCTGATTATTCCTTTAGGACTCTCCTCCGCGATTTGAATGAAGAATAACACAAGATATTTCTACAGCTAGAACAAAGTTTCAAGCTACTTAGGATCGTCTGTCAATTGGTTGTCTTTTTGGTCGTTTGAATCGACAGAAAAGTCGCCAGCAACAAGAACAAGATGATCACCATCCCTAATAGTCTCTATTTCCTCCACTTCCGCTCCTTCTTTAGTCAAAACTCTGGTGACATTACATCCAAACTTTGCGGTGCCTAAGGAGAGCAATTCGTCCAGAGAGTCTGGTAATATGACGAGCTTGCCAGTTGTTGCGCCATTGGCTGGACAGCTGATTATCACTCGAGTACGGCTGTTGGCCCAGTTGGGATTCACGAAATTGCGGGGAGATGGAATCACTTCCCTTTCACCTGCGCCGAGATAAGGCCGTTAAGTTTTTTGCACCAGATTGCCTTGTCATTTAGGAAGCACAAAAAGAAAAGTTAACCTGCATTCGCTGCAGACATGAACCCTATGAGTGAATTCCGGTAGTTGTTGGCCTTACGTCGCTGGCGATTGTTTGACCAAGCGGGCTCTTGAACTGGCGGAACTGCTTCGTTAACAAATGGGGCTATAGCTGGCTCACTGGAGTATTTGCCTAGTGGCGGTTGCATAGCCGGTTCGCTTGAGAATCTATGAAGATTATGAACTCTCGTACCTCGGGGACGGAGGACCGATTGTCTAAGCCCTCCGCTGACGCCAGAAAAACTAACTGCTGGTGGTTGGGTCGATTCTTTGATGTTATTGAACAAGAGTTTAATATCTTCGTGACCCTGTTGATCCGCCAGAGCTCTTGCACTCCAGCCATGGACATCGGGTCTGTCAGCATCAGCATTCCTTTCTAAAAGGAATTTGACGATTTCAGCATTGCCTTCGGAGACTGCCACGTGAAGAGGTGTAGTTCCACTGGCATTTGGCAAGTTCAAGTCGCCACCGTGTTTCAAGATCTCTCTCAGCAAGTCCAGATTACTTTGTTCAATGGCACTGCTTGCAAACTGAACCACGTCGCCAGACGATAGTAAAGCACCATTTTCTTTAAGTAGTTTTACGACCGATTCATGCTTTCCTGACAAGGCATCCCATAGAGGCACTCTTCCTTCGGAATCTGCATTATTTATGAGGATTAGTCCAGATTATTTCTGGATCTGGATCTCAAAGAGTAAATGCCCTCCCCCTTCCCCATCACCTGTGTAATGCGAATTGCCCTGGAAACGCACCTTTTATGTTTGGATCTCCTCCGTACTCAAGAAGAAGAGCGACACATTTGTCGCTTCCTAGGGATGCCGCGATGTGCTGGGTCAGAAAATAGAGAGAAGGTGAGCGCTAACTAAGCACGATTAACAGAAGCACTCTCTGTGTGTAATAAACATATACCATTGCCGTTCTTCCGTTGTTATCTGCTTCGTTCGGATCAGAACCATGCCTTAACAACTGGTGTAGGAGTTGGACATCATTCCTCATCGTGGCAAAGCATAAACTGACGGGCACTTCCATTCGCCCACGAGCCAGCAATTGCTCTGTCTCCCTAAGTATCTCGTCCATCAATGGTTCCCTCCACTCTTTCAAATGCTAAACAGAAAATTAGGAAGGAAGAACATTCAGATAAAATAGGTTTTGGTTGTTTTCACTTGCAGGGGACATCGTCCGCTAAATGACATAGTCAGGAACCAACCTGAAACAGATTGTTCATAATGATTGTTCCATCCCCGACATTTGATTGGACGATATTTAAAAACGATGTGCGGTTTAAGCGGAGCAGCTGGCTCAATCTTTTGGTCCGGACGGTGAATATCTGCGGACGATAACACAGAACACCAGTTTCACCGCAGACGTCTCCTTTCTTTGCCTCGCCAATTACCTACGGAATCTTTAAACATTGTTAGTGATAAATAATAGGCCGCTGGTCGAGGAAAAATCATAGAAACCATATTTTACTTACCTGCTCTATGCCGTTTCTTTGCATGATGAGGTCCTGTCAGTAAAACCACAAGTCTTAGAGGCACGGTATCACTTATATATTCAATTGAGATTACAAACAACACATCTCGTGGTCATCTTAATCCAATATGAGAATAAAGGCAAGTAAAACACTTACCACAGCCCCGGTAACCAGTATGTACAAGTCGGTGGGTGCTTCATTCTGCAGAATCACATCCTCTTTCGGAGGAAAGTACTCGGCCCTCATCTCTGATACCTTGACGAGACAAGAGCGTGAGTCTTTCTTTCTCCTATAGTCATTCTGGTTATACGGAATGCAAAAGATGAGGTCAGAAACGATGACTACTTGATTACCAGTTGAAATAGCAGGTCATTTGAAACCCCCCTGAACAGGTACACCGAATCAACCAGCGAGTAGAAAAGGAAGTGAGATATGCTCGACTGGATAGCTTTGGGAAGGGAATCGAGGAACTCTTGTTGCTGAAGCCCTTCAGAGTCGGTCCTAAACTTCAAACAAAGATGAGCAAGCATCTGCTCTTCAAGACGGACAGGTAGTTGGTTCCTGCGTGCGAAATTAGATGCTGCTTGGATCGTGTCTCTCTGAAATTTCGCACAAGTGTGAACTAGAATAAGGATAGATAAATACAACAGAATTCTGGGAAACTGAATAGACCGGGGGGAGAAATACTTACAAATTTTCTGGTTCGACTGGTTCCATGGACGACCAAGTTTGTCATGTTTCCAATTATATAAGAAGTAAGTCCAAGATTGAATAACATGTAGAATATGTCAAACAACATTTCATTAGTATTCACAGGATGTAGGTCCCCATAACCCGTGGTGGTAAGCGTGGTAATTGACCAGTAAATAGTCGTGATGTAGCGCTGCCACAAACTTTTGTTGTGAAAGTTCCCCATCGCTATGCCAATCCATGTCTCTTGTGGATTCTTGTGTTCCGCGGCAATGAAATAGTAGAAGCAAGCAGCGATATGCACCGCAAATAGTGTAACCTGCAAATAGGAACCAATAAGAAGATTTAGGGATTACATCATGAAAGCGCTCAAAACGCACTTGTTTTGGATGCTCGAAATGTCAGTGCAGATGGTACTCACGAAAATAAGCTTTGCACATCGGACCCAGAAGTAGTTAAAGTTCTTATCTTTCTCCAGCCTGAAGGAAAGCAAACAGAGATGGATTGATTCCAGTAATTGCAAAAACCGGAAATCACATTTTCTGAACAAGCACTAGACACAGATAATTTCATTTCACCTGGCAAACATGTTGCTGACTCTTCGAAGACGCCACAGCCGAAGCATGTTAAAAGTTCCATACTGCTTGAGAGGAGATGGTAAAATGCTCTTGACAATTTCGTAAGGGATCGTTGAGATCACGTCGAAGGCAAACCATGATGTCACATATCTCCAAGCAATTTTCTTGGGCTCATCGATGAGAAGATACGAATTTTTATCCAGATAGGCAACGAAGAAGGTCAGAATGATGTCTATGGCAAACAGACCATTGACAACATTATCAGTGATCGCGAGCGGTCCTTGCGGCTTCTCGAGGAATCCAAACTCGAATGGAGAAACCCAAGCTGTATAAAATACCAGAATTACTAGGAAAGTCTCCCAAAGCCTGCGAGTTTGATGCAACCACAAATCAGAAGCATGAGATAACTTCGTCCATCACTCCATCGCCACATCCCTGAAACCTTTCAAAGGGCTCGGGCAATGCATTCCCACACACATCCATCCCAAAGACGTTCACTCACCTGTAGTGAAAATGAAAAGGCGACAAGATGAAACGCCGCAACTTGGTTCTCCTATCCGTCCTCCCACCGAGAGCAGGAAGAACCCCACGCGACAAGCTGTAGTGACTGGCGTCGTCCCTGGACATCATCTCGCTCTGTTCTTCGCGATCAATGCGGCTTCCATCGACGTCCCCCTCACCGCCTCCGACACACCGCGCGGCCAACCTCTTCCTCATCTCCTCCCTCCCTAAAAAAGAAAGCCACGACCCATTACTGTAAAGGTCGACAAGCAATTGGCTCGATTGGAAAGGAAGAATCTTTTGAAGAGTTAGGAAACAGGGGGAAGGGAGGGGGGAGATCGTTCTCGTTACGTACGGTTTTTCCAGTAAGCGAGAAACCGACGCACCTGACGACGAATGTCACGACGACGACGACGACGACGACGATATTTTGGAATCACCTCTCCCTCTGCATGGGGAAGAAAAGAGAGGAGGGGGGGGGGGGGATCCGACCGATTCCTTAACTTTTGCCCCCGTAGAGAAAGGTTGTCATAATTTCTTCCAGGGGAGGTTTGATCTTCAAAATCTTAACAAGAAAAAAAAAAAAGCGATTTATCGAATTCAACAAAAACCAGTGGCGGTTGGTTTGGGATTCCCAATCGGATAACAACATCCAAACAAAAACGGTTAAAAAATCATACCTCTTTTGTATTGATAACTTAGTAATCACGAATTTATTGCAAGGTCGAGTTTTTGGGGTTTATTAAGAATTTGAAAAAAGGAAAGGCAAATAGTTAATCAGAAGATGGGATTTGGAATTTACGCAGCATTGCCCATGCAAAGGCTTATCATTTGTTCCTTTATCTCTGACGTTGTAATTTGGGCCCATAGGAACTTGGGCTGAGAGAGCCCATTAATTTAATGGGCCGGACCAGTGCGGGGTATTGGGCCCAAGGGCGGGATTGCGTAACATCAACTCTGGCACCAAGAGTTACTACTACTACTACTAACTGTCCTCTCCTCGAGTGTCCCTATCCCCAATAATTCCCTCCAATCTCCCCGAATTCGATGATGTTAAGAGGACTTCTTAATAAGAGAGGGCAGACCACTTGACAACGTTAGAAGGTCATAGGACACTGACCAAATCCTCCTCCTCTTGCTTTCAGTTTCAGCACAACCAGACACACTTAACTCATGGATTAGTTTTTCTTTTAAAAACTCGGAGTATTGTGTATATATGATTGATTGATACCGGGGGAAGCATCAGCATGTGCTAACGTTTATTTTCGTTTGTACAGACTTACGGCTGTTAGAAAAAAAAAAGTAGTGAAATACGGTTCGAGTCTGTGAAATTTGGGGATACTTTTGTAATCGGACGGACATTAATCCCAACATGCATGTAAGCCTCCCCGGAGCATGTTCTTTCGTTGGACCCAATCACTTATCTTATTACTTGTTCCTGCAAAAGTAACCATGAAGACAATGATGTTTAGTAGTAGTCGCACAAGGTTGTTGTTTGTTCTTCTGGTCTGCACTTCCTGCTTCTACTTCTCCTCTGCCTTCATTGATGGGAAGAACAGCAACGGTAGTTTAGAATTTAAGGTCATCCGTCATCAGTGCATCGTGTTTAATGATATTTATGTCGATTTCACTGCTTATTTTCTTTCTGGGTTGTGGGGCTGGTTCCTAATGGGAACTTTGAGCTCAAGCCAAAGATGTCCGGCATGAACAGTACTGTGGTGGTTTGCCGGTACACTATCCCAAAATGGGAGATATCGGGATTCGTCGAATACATCAAATCAGGACAAATCCTTGTGGTGCCAGAACGGGCCTACGCCGTGAGGCTCAGGAATGAGGCATTGATCAAGCAGAGGCTTGCAATCACGAGAGGGATGTATTATCCCATCACGTTTATAGCGGCCAGGATTTTTGTGCAGAAGGAGAAGCTCAATGTGTCGGTGGCTCCTGAATGGGGCGTCCTCCCGATGCAGACCATGTACAGCAGTAATGGCTGGGATTCGCATGCTTGGTCTTTCCAGGCCAAGTACAATGTTGCTGAGATTGTGATGCACAATCCAGGAGTTGAGGAAGACCCTGCCTGTGGGCCTTCGATCGATTCTGTTGCGATCAGAGCTCTGTATCCAGCTCAACCAAGCAGCTGTAAGTTCGATCTCATGTCGATATCTTTTCATGTCCCTTCCTCGATTACTAGTCGGCGATGAATCTGTGTACTCCTACAGTGAATTTGATCAGGTACGGGGATTTTGAAGAGGGTCCATACATATTCCCGAACACCTCCTAGGGAGTCCTGATTCCACCGAATATCGATGACGATCACTCTCCCTTGCTGGGATGGATGGTGGAGTCCCCGAAGGCAGTCAAGTACATCGACTCTGCCCACACTCCGTCCCCCAAGGTAAGAGGGCAGCCAAGCTGGTAGCTGGCAAAGCGAGCGCCATCGCACAGGTTGTCAGAACAGTTACAGGTACGGACTATGCACTGTCATTCGCAATTGGTGATGCGAGCAACTACTGAGGGCTCCATGATTGTTGTTGAGGCATTTGCTGGCCACAACACGGTTAAAGTCCCGTACCAATCCTGAGGTTTACAGCCGCTTCAGAAAGGACCAGGATTGTGATCTTTAGCACCTTTTACACGATGAATAACGATTGCTCCCTTTGCAGACCCGCCGTAAATGATGTGAAGGTGTTGGTCGCTCATCGTGCTGGAACATTGTAACAAATGCAAGGATCCAAAGAAGGGAGTGCAAGCAACTGTGCTTATAATAGAAGCTCAGGACAGCAGCCACTCCTTCAGCCCTACTCGGCCGCTTGTAATATTGCATTTATGTATGTTTAATAAGAAGGCTTGATATCAATTGAGGTCCTAATAAGGTAGAGTTGTTACACATACCGCCTGAATGATAAGACTTCTCAGTTCAGTTCAGAGTAACAACATCAGATGTCCAGGTCACATTAGAATGCTACAAGTAGGATTATGGAATTGTACCTGTACTTAGACGGATAACCAACACAAAATATCTCCCATTATAATGGATCAAAGAAGCTGTGAAGGAATGTTTATCTCCGAGTAACATTTGGAACATTCGTCTAAGGAATGCAGATCCAACCACCTCCCTAATCTTGATTCTGCTCATATCTTAGGGCCCGTTCCTATATCCAAAAAACAGTTGTAAGCGAAGTTTTTGTTAATAGCAACAAGTTCAAGAAAGCTGAAAAGGAAATGTTCTACTAAACCTGTTGCTGAATGAGTGATCAGATATGAAGTGCAGCTGTCTCTTGCAAATGTTCAGATATGGGATCTGAGGCAACTAGTAGGCAGGATGAACCAAGAAGAGAAGAAAAGACTTCTTTCCATCAAAATTGTTACGGGGGGCCATGAGGTTCACTCGTGTTGCTTCTAGGCTCCAGTAGAGGAGTCAAAGGAGGAAATGACGGGACTGCCTTTAGTATGAACTTACCGCCACTTCTCAAAGCGGTTGAAGGATTTATGCGACACTCCTGGACCTGTTTGTGAGGGGAGGAGACACGCTTCCGATTAGGGGAGCCGACAACAACTGGTTTGGTGGGAGAGGGAACATCCTTCGGAACTCCTGGGGCATCATCTTCGAGATTACCGTATACTTTGCTACCAGGGTTATCATCCAGATGAGATTTTTCACCACCTGACACAATCCCTGGGGTCTCTAGAGATCCTCCTCGCCAAAGGAAATGGCTTGGAGGGTGGCCACCTCCATGGCATATTGTAAAAGGTGTAGGTTCGGTTTTAGATGACTCTGATGAGGATTTCATAGTTGTGGGTGAGCTGAGTGGAGCAAGATTGGATGAACCTCCTAGTGCATCATGCTTTGGAGCGAACTCGTCAGCCTTTTCGCTGAAGTCAGAATCTATGAAGTCTGCGATAGTCTCTAATGTTGAGGATTCCTTACTGACTTCAGACTGCATCTCCCTGCTCCAACCTGCTGCACCTAATTTCACGGATGAATTGGGGGACAGGCATTCTATCGCGAGTCTAGACCTTTGTAAACCCTTCCGACTGCTGAAGATGGTAATAAGCAAAAGTTCAGATCACAAAAAGTTTGGAACTTCGCCAATTAAAACAAGATACCAAAGTACAAGGAATCTACTCTGAAAACTGGAATGATGGTGTTGGTGGCATGAGATGGTCACGAGAGTACGTCGCCCCCATTGCCAGTTTCACATTACCCGTGCCTTCAAGACTTGCTGCGTCAACAGTCCTACATGTTAGTTCTCTATCAAACGAGAAGTCTGAAAGAGAAGAGCAAAGTTGAAAAATAAGAAACAGTATCCAAAACAAATGCGATAATTTTTCCTAGCTGATAATGGTGATATATGCAACTCAGTAAGTACTGTCCTACCTTCTTTGGTTCCAAAGACATTCTTACATCCTTCACAGCGACAATTATCCGAGCATCCTACATTAGCCTTTTCGACAAGAAGAAACAGAACCACGATCAAGAAACAGACACAACAACAATGAGCCATGATAGAGAAGGTCATACCTGATAGCATTCGCAGTACTTTTTCTGACACATTGATCTTTTGCAATTACACCCCTTTTTATGCCTAGATGATGATGGTGTTGACATAATTCCATCTTCCTGTAACGGCAATTGGTCAATTAGGAGCAAATAGTTCTAGTTACTAAGCACTATTTTAGGAGCGATGTCTAGGATGTACCCCAATAGTTCGATCGAGTTCCTTGTTACTAAGCACTATTTTAGGAGCGAATGCTAGAGGATTGCGGGATTCAATCAGTTCACGTGCTGCAAGGACAGTGTCTTGTTCCTCGAATCTGTTAAGGCAACCTTGGCATGCACAGGGTTCAGTGCAGAATAGTCCAGCAGCAAAACAATCACAATAGCTGTTCAGAGGCGAAGGTAAGTAGCAAAACCTTACAAATAGCAGTCATATCGAAGGGGTAAAGTTGAATGCGCTCACAGCTTTAAACATCTTGACTTCTTACAGCTACAACGCTTACAACCATCAGTGTCGGAGGCATTTAATGCCTTCCTACAACAAAGAAAGGAGAAACGCAGGGAATATGAGCTTAACTGCTAGCAGAAAAAAAAAAACATCGGAGTATAGATACTAAGAAAGAGACGCTTGCCTTCTCCTCTTAGCAGTTGTTTGAGCAAACTCAGCCTCGGAGAAACCCAACGGTATCATCCTTTTGTCATGTGGAGTACCATAGTGCTCTTGAGCATTAGTAAAGTTGTGAGGATTCACAACAACATCATGAGGAAAAGTGGCATTTTTATCTGAAAACTTGCACTCATCAGCCAACGCAAATAGGTCTATTTCTACTTCTGAAGATTATGTACAATTTCATGACTTACCCAACAAAATGCCAGTTCCAGCACCCACTGGTATTGAATCCCTCCCTCCGTGGTTATCATTATCGTGTTTCATGCAAATGGTTTCCCTAGAATCAAATGATCTGGCACCAACAATGCTGTTAAGATGCAAACCTATGCCTGAAGGCTTGCTAGTTGTTATGGTAGAACGTTTTCCTTCAGGACCAGTGATGACAGATATAACAGTGCTCACTGATGGCTTGATGAACGTCGAAGTTTCTTCAGACAGGTCCAAATTTCCCAGATCTTCCACGGCCAGTGACCCCAGACTGTTTACATCGTTAGACAGTGGCCCCAGAGAGTTTGAAGAATCATCCAAGAACATGTCATCAAATCGAAGACAGCGTCTAAGCAGAAAGCGCTGTTGATACAGAACCTGCACTGGTTCATACCAAAGCAGTTATCTACCAAGAATAAGGACCCACTTCTACCGAAAGAGTTACGAAAATACGAAGCCCCTTCAACAAACTTAAAATGAACATGATTGAACAATTGTGTGTCGAATGAATAAATATGCAAACAAAACAAAAAACAACCAATTTCCCGCGGCTGAAATACATGTGATGAAATCATGAAAATCTTTCTGGTATTTTTTGTTACCCCAAACTTTTCAAAAATCGAGTTCAAGAGTGAAGAACTAACGTTATGTTTAGCACAAAAGTTGACCAAACTAACCTCGCGATGCTGTGTATCATCAAGCAGTCTCAAGCTCCCAGAGGCATCCTCACCAGGGTTTTCATTCACCTCTGAATCTTGAAATGGGTCACGTGGAGGTAGTACATGACTGGGAGATGGACCAATGTGACTGCCTCCTTTAATCTGCTAAATAGAACTCCATCACGTAGGGAAATAACAACGGGTAAAATGAGGTAGCCCTTGAAAACTGGAAGCACTACTTTCTGAGAGAGCAGAATTTCGAGACATACATCTAAGACTGGATCAATTCCTGATTGATCGCCGCCATCATCTATGGGCAGATCACCCACGGGGACATCACATCTTACAGAAAAGGAAGGCCCGATCCCATGATACTCTTCAGCTCCAACAGCCGGTCCATCAGACGAGAACAACTCATCAGCGTCCGGGGAGCTACGCCTGGGGGAAACATGTTGTAAGTCTGTGCCTTCTCTTTCAGAGCCTTTAGTGCTATCCCCTTCATGGTCAAAATCTAAGGTGCTTTTCGAGCAGTTAACTTGTCGGCCACTCGAGTGGGTAGATTTTGTGCAATCTGCTTCAAAAGGATCTGCTAAGAAAGCATCCACAATACTAGAGGAACTGCATGATTGAACTCTCAACATGTCTTTAGAATCAGAAATCTCCTTAATGACATCATCGGATGCATTCCCACATAAATCGACGAGCTCTTTGGACTTCTGACAAGAATCAGTAGGATCGTCCTTCCTGACATCATTAGGCGACTCAAACATTCTGATCCTGGATAGAAGTACATTCCAAGCTTGAAGGTACAAAGAAGGAAACGATATGGTCAAAAAGCTGAGGCGTGTGAGGACAGAAGCTTACCTTTTCAAGTGATCATTGTTGCGTTGTGAGCTTATGGTTGGCGATGCGAAGACAATTGGAGAAGAATTGATCCCATGGAACGTCTGCCCCACATTTGCTGCCTTAGCAGACTTTATGGGGGATAGAGTGTTCAAGTAATTCGAGAAAGGTGACTCCTGTAATCCATCAAACAAGTCAAGGAGACAACCACTGCAACTCGGGAGCGTGTCATTCATCTATATTTTTGGTATGGATAAATGACTGGATGTGATAGGATTCGTCAAATTAATATTCTTAAGAAGACAGTAGATAAAACATTCGAAGAAAACTTGCACGTTCAAGAATATGGTCAGCAATCTATTCCAGATGAACGAAATGTGGTCAAATTCATTTTTCGTCAAGACAGAGCATCACATACACCACCTAGTGCCCTAAATCAAGCTCAAGCAGGTGTCCAACTCCAACAACAAGTAAAACAAGGGAGGAGGAAGGAATGGACCCGGCCCCGACCCCAGTCTCAATTCATCTTTAAGTTCTTGAAATCACAATCTCCTTTCCAAATTACAAAGACTGAGTTCATCGGTCAGGAACATCACAACGAACTACGCAACTAAATCCCAAGTCTGCTAAGAGCCCAGCATCCAAAATTCCAATCCAACAACCACCAACAAAACCAACCAAGAAGAGAAGGGGGGACGGGGTCAATTACTTGAACAGGAGAGGAATCAATAGTGGCGGGCCGGGGCACGACGACGGCCGAGGTCCTACATTGAGCCCTATCCTCATCCTGCTCCTCCTCCACCACCATCCCTAACTACCAAAAAACAAATTGGAAACCTAATCCCAACAACCTACGCTAACCGCCGGCATCACAGCCAGCCGCCCGTCTACTTCCCCAGAATGGACGGCCGGTAAGCGAAAACCCTAAGACCAAGCATTTTTGTTTAGGGCGGTTTCCTCCTAAGTCGTCTCCATCTGATGTTGCGTATTAATTTTTACTTGTATTTTTGGTTGCAGTTTTGGGGACGGAGTAAAAGGGGCAAAAAGGAAATTGAAGGGCGGGGGTGTGAGTTTTAAAACCCGGGCGGGAATTCCACCGCCCAACATTCAATTAATTGGGCTTGTTATGGGCCTGGTCTGGGCCCCAATTAAGTGGGCAGGCCTCATCCAGAGGTTGTGTTGTCCGTCGTGGATTGTCTTTTCATTTTGTTATAATGAGCAAAATAAAAGTGTGCGGTATAGGCAAGAGTCCACGGGCATGCATGCAACCCGGTCTGGTACGTTGGCAAAGGAGACACTCTTGTTTCATTTATTTTCCGAAATTTGTTATGTTTTACGGCAGCTGAAGTTACGAAATATTAGATAAAGGTATGAATTTAATCGACATCAACGATTTTAATAGCTTGATCTGTTAAGTTAAAGCTTGTAAAAGCCAAAAGGCATGTGTTGGATGGATACTAAGTCCACGAACTTGTGCTATATATATTCTCATCCCATAGATGCATATGGGGAGGATTAGGGTGGGGTTTAACAAATCGTGGGATATAAGGGAAGACGGGATAAAGTGTTTTGGGGGAGAGGGAAGGGGAAAGGATTTGGTCAATATCATATTTTTTGAATGCAGGAAAATAAAGGAATTCCCATAGTTGGACTGGACTGGACTGGCAGCAACTCTTTTTAAAGATTCACCATCCCCTCCACCCCGCCTTTCCTTCCCGTAATAACAATGAGCACACTCGCTCCACTTGAGAAAAAAAAGGGAAAAAGAGAAACGAGGAGAATTAATTTGGACGACGACGACCACTGTCAATAACAGAATAAAACTGGGAATTGAAAATAAATTAGAAGAGACAAAGAAAATAAAGGGGAAAGCGAAACGCCCACATACGCAGGCGGACAGATAGACAGAAGAAGAGATGTCATTGAGATTGACCACTTGTTTTTCTTTTCTATTGGGGAGTACGTTGTGAGTGTACTTTTTGACTGGTGGTCTGCTTCTTGGTTTTTAGTTCAGGAGGACAAGTACGACATCGAGGGGGAGGGGGAAGGGGGATATTCAAAGCTGCTAGTTATTGGACCCAAAAGAAATCCAAAATGAATGAAGCCGGAGAGGTAAAGGAGGCCTTAGACATGGCAGAAACCTTGGGCATAACTACAAGAAGCACATAAATTTAGACCCATTTTATAATAAATTCGCAAAGTTATTTCGCTGATCCACAACAAGTCTATCAAGATAAAGACAGAAACTTTAAACACATTTTACGGGAAGGCCATTAATTTAGGGGTCTATAAGAGTATTTGCAAGCCACCGTTATGTTGGCCCGCCAAATAAAGTATTAAGTCTACGAAGGCAAAATCGTTAGTGACACTTTAGGAAGACTAGAAAAAATCTTGATTTCGAGATTTTAGGAAAGTGGTTCACGTTCCCATGATTTGAAACGATCTTCAGGTGGAGAAAAATCAGATAAAGGTGGGTCACGTCTCAGCAGGATCTTTGAATAATCCCTCTAATGATGGAGAGGATTTGGGTTTGACGGGTCTTTTGGCTGACGGAAATATGGCTCGAGGTAGCCAAGATTCAACTCCTCATGCGGCTGCTCATACCCATTCTGAGTTCATATCAAGGATTTAATTTTATAAAGTATTCTGAGATATGAAAAGGAACATGGGAGATATGGAAATATACATGGAAAGAAATAATGAGAGGGATGAGAAAAATATGCCCAATATGGAGAGAAATATGTCTGAAATGCGAGAAATGATAAAAGATCTTTTCAAGACATCGTCCGACCTGAAGCCGAGCGACCCCATTGATAGGAATCATTCGTTCATAGGAAAAGATCGGCGCGTGGTTATTGGGAAATGCGTTGTGTCTTTCCAAGAGAATGATGCATGGGGAGATACCATTTAGGGCGATGCATATGTCTATGGCGAGAGAGTGCCTCCTACCAGACCTTCTTCCTCTCGGCCACCCGGTCCCAGTATACCGAGCCCCGTATATACAGGAACCTGGTGGACGAGGACAGTGGAATACAAGGTGATGTGAATCAAAGTGCGGCTTACACATCTCCGCATCGCCGCAAGGAGAACCCCTACGCCAAAATTCCTACAGATGGATATCTATTTAAAGCAAATCCAGCTTTGGGAACCAATAGACTAGGAGAAGCCCCATAAAGAAAGTTTCTACTGGAGACCCCTTATAGACGACTCTATCAATAGAGTGAACTCATTAATGGGACAAATTGTATCGGCTCATGTTCATCGAAAAGACATCTATCTCTACGAAAAGCCCATACTCTGAATACATAAGTAGGGAATGAACTCACGACAGGTCTACGAGGATGATCAGCCCAGATCAAGTTCACGAAGACGACAAAGTAGACTGGGACGAAGATCGATACTCAAATTATGCTTCCCATTATTGACGTAGAGAGAGCTTTTACGTCGACAAGTATGATCATAGAATCAATAGAGTCAGGCAACCCAGATCTTTTATCCTAAAAATTGTCTTGAAACAAGTAGAAAACTTCATAGATGAGGACTGCAAAGTAAATGGGTATGTGAATTTACTTTGACAATGCTCACTCACATCGACGCAGAGAGAGTTTCTATACGAAACCTCCCATTGATGAGTATGTCCCTAATCTCGTCATTGAGTATATCCCTACTCTCGTAGAAGAGTATGTCACTAGAACAAAACCTCCCGTAGAGGTTTAATGTGTTCGTAACAAAACCCCTCGTCGAGGAGTATGTGCCCATAATAAAATATTTTGTTGAGGTACATGTCCCCAAAATAAAATCTTTTATCAAGAATTGTGCCCGTCAAGAAAAACCTCTTGTTAAGGGTAATGTTTTCAAAGTAAAACCTCTTGTACAGGAATATGCTCTCAAAGTAAAACCTCGCATTGAGGAATATGTTCCCATAGCAAACCCGTCACCAGAAGTTGGTAGAGTTAAGCAGTTTGGTCTGCCAACCCTCAAAGATGTTTGGGGTGCAATTGGTCGAACAAATGATTCCAAATGTTGTGCCCATAGTCGACGTCCAACCATTAAATAATGAAATTGTAATTCATATTTTTCATGCTTTCCAAACAAAGGTTAACATCGTAGAGAATGACCTCGAACTTCCCATACATGAACCATGGGCGCCTGGAGAAACAATAGTGGCCAACCCGTTATTGCGGTGCCACTTGCCCTTTGATCCGAGTGGTTTGCAACACAACACAAGTTGAAATGGACAGTGTCTCGCCCAACTAGACAAGGATTTCCAATTCACGCAACACTGGCAAATACCATGGGCTCACACCCTCAACAATATCGCGTACCTAGACATGGAATTCCAACCCGTCCGATGATATAGAGTTTGACACATACCATGAGATCATATCTTTTGATGTTAGGTCTCGAATCTCCAATGTCTTTCATTCTTTTTAAGCTTCTTTGTCCTTAATCCAAACGACATCATAATGCTGGTAAGACTCTCAGCTAACATCGTCTCAACCTAAGATGGGGGCTTGTGTTGACATGACAGAAATCTTGGGCCTAATTATGAGAAGCCCATAAATCTAGGCCTATTTTACAAGAAACCTGCAAAGCCATTTCGCTGATCCACAACAAGTCTACCAAGACAAGGACAGAAACTTTGGGCCCATTTTATGGGAAGCCCATTAGTCTAGGGATCTATAAGAGTGTTTACGAGCCCATCGTTATGCTGGCCCGTCAGGTAAAGTACTAAGTCTACGAAGGCAAAATCGTCAGGGACAGTCTACGAAATCCAGAAAATATCTTGATTCCGAGATTTTAGGAAAGTGGTCCACGTTCCCATGATTTGAAACGATCTTTAGGTAGAGGAAAATCAAGGAAAGGAGGGTTATGTCTCAGCATATCGGATTTAATATAAAAAAAAAAGAAAGATTTTCTGAAACAAACACAGATATTCATATAAGGCCAGCATTGTTTGTCTAATAATCTTCAGTTATCAGCCCTCCGGCACTTCGCTTTTCAGGTTCCTAATCCCAGACCTGTGTCCAGACATCCTTTTACCAAACGTTCGTCCACATCCACATCCCCCGTTCACCGCACTACCGGAGATAGATTCCACCATGCCAGTCTGCAAGTCTATGGCGTCAGCAACAAGACTATGTCATCTCCACCATCTAAGTTTTCATTTCTTTTACGTTTTCATGGCTGTAAGTTTTTTCTTTTGATTATAAGACATCGTTTGTCATCACTGTTATTGCAATTCATCTGCATTTCGTTACTGGCGACCATATCCGAACCCCCGTGTTGTTTATGCCAAATATTTCCAACGTGCTCCATTTCCGACGCGAACAAAAAGATGTCGTCGAGGCCTCCAAAGTATTGGCAGCTTCGAGATCTCGGAAGCAGGATCGGATCTGTATATAGATGAACTGGAACAGATAGATGTCGCGCAATGTTCGACCACCATGGATGTCGCGTACTCTTCCCCTGATTACATATAGAATGGACCTGCCGTAGCATTTCATGTAAGTTTTCAAAATATGATCCACGAGAAGGAGGAAGGGAGAAGTTCGAAGGTTTCGAGATCAGACGGTTCCATTCAACGTATTCCGGAGTCCTTTCCCCCCTTAAGTATTTATAAATTATGTGAGATAAGCTTTGTTTCCAATAGAGCAAGAACACACCAAGTAGTATAAAAACCACCCCTACTTCTCATTTCCCATTCTCTTCCATTTGCATTTGCCTCTAGAACTTGCGGAAAAACAAACTCACTCTGGGAAGACAAACCCTCTCCTTCTCTCGAGGTAAAATTCTTTAGCTCTTTTTTACCCCCCCACCCCCCCCCCCTTTCCTTTTTGGTGGGGATGTGGAATTGTTTTCTTCTGGTTGTGTTTTAAGGGTTTGTTAACGGTTTTCAGACAGTGACCGAAGAGGATGAACAGGCCGGGGGACTGGACCTGCAGGTCGTGCCACCGCATGAACTTCCAGCGGAGGGAATCTTGCCAGAGGTGCGGAGGTCCGAGAACTATGGAAAGAGTAGGAGGAGGTGGCGGCGGGGACTTCCTCAACTTTGTGGGGAGACCGCCCGCCATTGTGGCCCCTCCTTCCCCTTTCAGGATGACTGTTCCGGCCATGAGGCCCGGGGACTGGTACTGTGCAATAGGAAACTGCGGCACGCACAACTTCGCCAACCGCACAACGTGCTTCAGGTGCGGAGCTCTCAGGGAGGAGGTGATCACTGAGGGTGGGGCGTTCGAGAGCGAGGTGCACCAGTGGATGGGGACTGGTATGGGTGGCGGCGTAAGTAATAATCGCCCGAGATGGAGAGCCGGGGATTGGATCTGCACAAGGTGAAAGACAAAACAAAACAAAAAATGGCGTTATTACAAGAAATCATCTTGGAGTTCATGTCCTCCTAGAGCAAGTAAAGATGATAATAATAATAATATGTGGCAAACATTTTGACAGGTTAGGATGCAACGAGCACAACTTTGCTAACAGAACTGAATGTTTTAGGTGCAATGCTCCGAGAGATCAGATCGCAGGTCTCCGTTATCTTCCCGAGTGACTTTTCATTCAGGCGAGCCAACCCTTTCTTGAACATATGGCAACTTTCTTTATTACGATTAAAGACAGAGATAAAATCTAATGCCGAGTCCTGATTTTAGCAGGATACATCATGGATGAGGATTTTGAGCATAAAGAAAGAAGAATCTTTAGATTTTGGTGGGAGGCTCATGTTTGGAATTATGTAGCAGCCAGATTTGCATGTAATCCTGAATTCAAAAGTGGTTTGATCTTCTTCCTACTTTTACTACTGCTTGTGGTGATGCTTCTTTCAAAATCTACTGTTGTCCACTTCCTTTGTGCAATTTACTGTCCACCTACTAAATGATGCAGCAAGAATAAGATCCAAAAGTCAAGAAATTATGCAGAATTTACAGGACCCTTGAAATGATCTCTGGGACACAAATAATTAGTGAAGATAGTAAGTAAATACAACACAGCATGTCCATAAATGGGAGGGGGATCAATTTGGGCAATGGCATACTTTTCTTTGTGTGTTATTTTGTCTAAATATTTTTACCAGAACCATGCAACTCACTGTAGGTTTGTCACGCCTTTCCCTTCCCCCCCCCCCCGGGCCGGCGTTTGTGCATGGTGTTTGTTCCAAAATAATGTAAATTTAAGAAATAATGTCTCGAAATCGGTTTTTAAAAGTCGAGTTAAACTTCTAAAGAAGTAGGTTTTTATAACATCGGATTCTCTCTATCTTTTCAAGTGAACTCGGTCCAGGTTATGGTATTATGTAGAAATTCTTTTTAGATAATTGCCTGTAACTCCTTTTGTTAACATGTATAACCTTGTCAGAAGACCCCTAGGAAGAAAGGAAGAAGATCCATGCAGGGCTTCTTTTGTTTTGTTTTCCCGGGTGTGACATGTAGGGAGAGAAGAGATGAAAGACTGTCATGAACAAAAAATGCATATGTATATTTTAGAGACAATAAGTGAAACCCAAGAAAATAAAATAGGCAAAGGGCAATATGATGGAGGAGGAGGTCTGACCACTTTAGAGAGTACAAATCTCATTCTCAGCATAGGATTCCCCCCCCCCCTCCCCCCCTCCTCCACTCCCATCTTTATAAACCTCTTCATTTGACTTGAAGGTGGGTTTTTACTCAATAATAACGAAAGAAGGGAAAGAAAGAAACTGGATATAACTGGTCAAAAGCAGCCACACACAAACCCACCTTCATCAGTGCCTCTGACTACTACACTCCATTATTTATCTTTTAGCAAGATTCTCTTGTCTTACTTTAAGAATTCCTTGCTTTATTATTTCATATGCTTTGTCGAAGCTAGTGAAGTTTATAAATACAACCCCACTAATTGAACAGAGCAAGACAGAACCCAATTTCAACTATCCCGCCACTCAATCATTCAAGGCTGTCTCAGTCCTGACTTCCATCATCCAGACCATCAATAGGATTTTCCTATCAGGAACTAACTACTACTAGGTCAGGTGGCAAAACCATTTCAGAATCTTCACTGTAATTCTCAGATCACATCACATCACATCAAGTCAGGTAAGTAGTTCAGCAATGTTTTCACCCCCAACAGTTGAGATCTAACCATGAAGGGGAAACAAGCAGAAACTTCCCCCAAGACCATCAAACTTTCTGATTCCCCCAAATATCCATTTCATTTCAATGCAAACACGGATGGGACATGAACGATGAACGTGTCCAATCATAAACAAACAGAATCCCACGACAACAGGAAGCTGGGGCCCAAAATCCATCTCATCAGACAAGATTTATCTACATCAAAGTACAAGGGGGAGTAGGTTGAAGTTGTTTACAGGATACAGTAAAGGTCAAATTGAGGGGAGGGCAGCAAAAATGAGATAGCTTTTATATCCAATTAAAAGCACATTTAAAAGAAAGGGCTTTTGGTGTGGCTTTATAAAGCTCCCCTCTTTATTCTTTGTGTACTAAGCATGGCTCTTTGGTCGCTCACTCTTAAACTAAAGTTTTCCCCTTTCCCCTTCTTTATTAAAAGCCGGGGCAGCAATTTAATCAATTTTTTCTATTAAGTATTTTAACCATAGGTGGGCAGTAATACACTTTTCTTACACAGAGTGCACCACTTAAAAGCTAGGACAGCTGAAAAGCAGATAACTTTGGTATCTCCCCAAAAGATAAAAATGAACCTTTTCACGGAAAATAAACAAACATTTAACTTAAAGTCTTTTGCCATGAAAGTAGTATGGCAAGGTATACTGTCAGTAATTCAGCCATGCAGAGGACAAGACAACAAACCAAATACTTCACAATCACATGAGCTTCCTGCATAATGATGCAATTTAGCAGAAAGATAGCCCAAAACTATCAGGAAAAAGTTTTTCATGACAAGCACCTCGAGATGTTCATCTCGGCATCTTCCCGAAAGCCAAAGGAAGCCTTCCCACTCTTTCAAAAGAGAATGTAAACAACACCGTTGCTGCAATTTTTTACACTGTATTAAGAGGCAAGTGTGTGGTTATCTGCCATCAAGGCCTGGAGTGTTGAAGATGATGTCCAGGGCACTATGACTTCTCAAAAGTTTGGCAGAGTGAGAGGAGCGACGTTTCTTTGGCACATGTGCTTGTTTGTTTTGAACAAATAATTAGTTAGAAAAGTGGACCGCATTCTACCACTCATGGAAAAACAACACTACTCCATGCAAGATTTTGAATGGCACCATTCACTTGAATGTTTCGGAGATTAAAAAAACAACAGACATTTCATTCTGTGCTCATCTAGCTATTGAGGTGAAAGTAAAATAACTTCTCTAAATGGTTGCTAAGGTAGATCTCAATCTCCCAAAAAATCATTTCAGTTAGGATCGTACCAGGTGGCTCAAGTTAGCTGAGCAAGCCAGACAACTTTGATCAACCCCTTCTGTAGTAGATTCTTACTTGAAATGCAAATAGAGGCGATCCGATCAGAACATCATGAGGGATAAGAACCACAGAAAAATAAGACTCTAGAAATGTATTAATGCTGACAAATTTGTTAACCATTACATTTCACACCCAGTATGTTATAAAAAATTCTGACCTTGTCTGCCATCTCTCCTAATGCACAATTCAAATTGGTTACCAGAAGAAACATCAACAAAAATAATTGACCCAATGGTAGTAACACACGGCTTCCTCTATGTCTATTTCAGCTTAGATTTCGATGAGCTCTGCAGCGGCTTTGCAATAGTCCGAGCAGGTGCAGGCCTCGTTGCCTTCTTCAGATTATAATTAATCGATGACAGGGCACAGAACAAGGCGATAACCATCGTGGGGTAAACATGTACTGACCTTGCGGGATCTGTGTTCACTGGCTTCCCTAATATTCCTTCCTTCACAAGTCCCCACAGGATAAGTAATGTCCCAAACATGCTCATTCTGCCCCGTTTCAGGAGTCCCACAAGGGCACCAGCCACCGCGAAGTAGCTACCCGCAAGAACCTGTTAGAACAACAGAAAAAGGAAAAACAAATGTAAAACTGTACATCCATACGGCACCGAACGATTAAGAATAGAAGGGAAAGACAATTCTCACAACACCAGCGGGCAAGAGAAACAACAAAAAGTGACTCGTAAAGAAAAAAACCTCCAGGCGCTGCAGATCCACTACTGCAGACGCTTCTTTGATAGATGTTAGGTTGTAAATATCAAGCAAATCATTCCAACTTGGGATTGCCTGCTGTGTCACGAGCCCACTGGCAATTGCACCAGGATACAGAAGAGCCTTTACGACTGGAACAGGAAATATTTCGCTGGCTATTAGCTGAGAAGACGTGACATGTATGGGCGATGAGCACATGCCTGACCTGCATGGAACCCTGCGAACCAGAATAAAACACAACAATTCATTACCCCGGGGTATGCATAACCCCACAACTGAGATCGACATGCATTCAGAATCCAGTCTATAGCACGGCATGACGACAAGGCAAGTCCTAAGCAATTCGTCTGTCAACAATCAACCTGGTTATTCCTTTGGAATGCCTATTGTGGTAATTGCACTGTAATCAACTCACTCTCAGGAAAACCACAACAACGTCGCCTTCTTCATCACTCCCTCAGTCAGACAAAGTAAGGACAAGAAACCGACCATAACAAGATCGGATAGCAACAATCAGACAATGAACATCCACAGCCCGAACTCAGACCCGCGCACGCAAAATCAAGCTTACACCACCAGAAAAGAGCCAAACTTACAACAAAAAACCAACGGGCGACACTACCAACCCTATAACAGAATTCACGGCATCACGCGGACCATCGCCGGCTTCGCGGCATAAATCGAGAGCATGGGCATTCAGCTGGATTACCTGAAGAGGGGGATTTGGAGGATGATTAGGAGGAAGTACACTTTCGATGACGCCGCTGAGACCTTCTCCATCCATCCCTTCCCCGCCATAGCTTCGATGTCGATCCGATCGCCTCGGCTCAGCAAACAAACGCAAGCAAGCGACGGGAAGATCTCTTCTTTGACCGGAATGTCGTGACGCTTGAGGGGGGATTGGGAAACTATAATGGGCAGGGCAATGATCATTGGGCCATGATCTATAGGACACGATAGTTTTAATGGGCCTGGCCCACTAGTCCATTCATTAAGATATTGCAACTGATCAGCAGTGTCGGGGAGCTGCAATGGCGTCTTCAGCTGCAGTTGCTGCCGCGGCGTCATCCATAAACCCCGCCGCCTTACCTTCTCCCAGTTTCCGATTCTCCCTTTCCTTCTCCGACCAGTCCTTCTACGTTTCCTCTAGGTTTCCGGTAAATCTCCCCTTTCCGCGGAATCGTCGATTCGGCTCGTCGGTGCTCTGTTTCTCCCGGCGTCGGAAGCACGTGTCTTCGCCGTCCCTGCACGTCAAGCCTCCTCAGACGAAGAAGGTTGCTTTCTGAACTTTTTTTTTTCATTTTTTAGTGCTTTTCCGTTTTCTTACGCGACTGCTGAAGTTTATCGGAAGATATTAAGGCGCTGTCTTGACGTGGTTAGCTCTCTGTTTTCCCGAATGAAGGCTTCGAAGTTAGCCTTGAATTGCCAGCGGAAGTCGGAATTCGGTTAATTCAGGGTTTTTCCCATCTGGGCTTTTTTTTAAGTCGGTTCCTTTGGTTAGGCTTATATGGGCGCCTCAGGGTACGGAGGAGTGTTTGTAGTGTGCTGGGACGGAGGGATTCTTTTTATTGTTGGTTGATTGCAAATTCTGGCCTTCTCTGATCGTAGCGGGGAATATGCTTTTATTCTGCCGTTGTCTCTCGTTCTAGAGTTTGGTCTATTGTTCTTCTCTTAGTCGGTGACAATGCTCGTCCCGGGATATGAACTTGTGAATCCTTGGCAACTGCTCCCTGCTTCTTTCTGGAGTTTGGCATAATTGGAAACTAAATGCGACATATGACCCTGCCTCCGGTGCAGAGTTTTGACTGCATTTGAAGAGGCTAGAGAATGATGTAATGGAGTTGTTCACATAGGCATGTATCTGAATCAACATTATTAATGTCTGATTTGTTTAATCTCAATGTTGTGTTCATGTAGGCTATCACGGTGATCATTTTCATAAATTGTTGTCTGTTGTGCTGTTTTGAAATTTGATGATGTGAGCAATATGCATTTTCTCTTTCTGCAGCAAGTTTCCCCTAAAAAACGTGGAGGCAAAGTGGATGAGTTAGATGAAGATGCATTTGAGGCCCTCTTCAAGCAACTCGAAGAAGATCTTAAGAATGATGACCCATCATTTGAGGATACCGAGGATGATATTAGTGAGGAGGACCTTGCCAAGCTGGAGCAGGAATTGGCTGAGGCTCTGGGCGATGATGAACTAGAAATGACTATAAGCAATGTGGAAGCAGCTGGAAATGAGGATGATGATGCCGAAGCTGGTGATGATGATGATGATGATGATGAGGAGGAGGAGGAGGAGGAGGAGGAGGATACTGAAGATGATATTAGTGAAGAGGACCGTGCCCAACTGGAGCGGGAGTTAGCAGAGGCCTTGGCTGATGATGAATTACAAATGTCTATAAGCAATGTCGGAGCAACCGAACATGATGATGATGCCGAAGTCGGTGATGAGGATGATATTGAGAGGCCAGTTAAGCTTAAAAGGTGGCAACTCAGGAGGTTGGCCACTGCCCTGAAAAATGGTCGTCGGAAAACTAGTGTAAGCTATTTATACTACTCGTGACATCAACAGACTAATCTTAAACTTTTTTGACCTGAGTAGTCAACCAAAACATAACTGTCTTAGAAACTTTCAGTGGCATTTACCTTTTTTGGTTTCTATGGCTTCTATATAAAAGCTTGGGGAATGTTGGTTGCAGATTAAAAATCTAGCTGCTGAGCTTTGCCTCGAACGATCTGTGGTTCTTACATTACTCCGTGATCCCCCACCTGACCTCCTGATGATGAGTGCAATGTTGCCTGATGAAGCTCCTGAGTCAAGAGTGGTTCCTGAGAACAGAAGCGTTGAACTTGAAATTCCTGAGGTAGTTCTGGAACCAAGAGAAAACAACACCACACAGAAAGTGAAGACGCCTCTCCATGTAATGCTCCGGACTTGGTCCGCCCAAAAGAGACTGAAGAAAGCACAGGTCGCCACCCTTGAAAGAGTGTACAGAAGAACAAAGCGCCCAACTGTAAGCATTCCATCTGGATTCTGTGTTCATGGAACAACTCAGCATGCTTGCATTTATGAAAATTGCTAGGCGGAGCTTCTTCTTGAAATTCATCTCGAGAGACCATATTGGCCAGTCATTGATCTAGTTTCAAGGAGAGGTGCTGGACGGGCGTCCTGAGTGATCAATATATTATATGGGAAAGCCACAAAGAATTTGTGTGCCATCTCAGTGCAGTGATTCTGTCTTCTAGTCAACAATGGCTCAATGTAACATCTTATTTCTGTTGATGCTAACTTGACAGAACGCGATGATCAGCAGCATAGTACACGTGACAAGCGTGCCACGTAAAAGGGTCATTAAGTGGTTTGAAGACAAACGGGCTGAAGATGGTGTTCCCGATCAACGGCTTCCATATGAAAGACCAGTGCCTGATACTGCTGGCTGAGGTAAAAAATAGTATGTATGTCATACAATGTTAGAATGGATAGATATTCCCTTCTTTTCTATGCTAATCTCTGAAAGCATATGAATCTGAGTCTCAATGGTCTCTGATTAGAAAACCATGCACGATGGAGATGTTTAAGTCTTGTTGTGGAGATTTATTGCACCATTCGGAGATCTTAAAATGTTAATGACCAGTGTAGTTTGTCATTATTTAGTTCTCGGTTTGAACATCATCGGTTTGTTAATGACTAAAGCTCCGGTCTTATATGTTTTACCACTCTGGACAGTCCGCGGTCCTTTCTTTCCTTACTAGCAGTCCATTTCTGTTAATTTCTCTTCCTCTCCCCGGACCCGCAGGCCTTATAACTACAGATCAGCTTATTCATTGACAAGTGGTGGATCATCGGTACTGGTTCCGACGATCGGTTTTCATCAGGCCCATGCTTATTAGCCACGGTAATGCCAACAGGTCGAATGGCAACCAGCGGCGAAGTTGTCCTAGAAGTATATCAGCTCACAATCCTCGGGCATCGGTCGGCTTTGTCCGAAAGCATTTAGGGGATATAGCGCTGTACTTAGGGCAGCCGAATCTTTGACGACGACACCCCTCCTAGAGATAGTACGAGGCACCTTTTTGAAGATTCCTGGGACCATCTATTACCATTTTGATAATGTAATGAGATCTACCTGCGCTTTCCAATACTCTCCCATCTATCCATTCCCAATGCCAACCGTACGTTCGATCAGGTCCTCTCCATCCGACGGTCAAGAATCCCCCACGACTCCTACCTCCGTGCCCTTTGATTCAACTCTCTATCTTCATGGCCACAAAAATATCCACGCTCTGTTCTTTTCTACCGTCCGATCTACCTTCCATCCAACGGCTAGTCTCCTCCCGACAGCCGTGTCCCCTGTTTTTTTAAGAGTTTTGTACCGAAATACGGTTAGTTTTAAAAAAAATTTGCGAAATACGGTCCCAGTTTCGTAAAATACGGTTTTACCGTCGAATGGAAGCGTTTTGAAAACGCACCCTTCGATTTACAAAGATGGTGCGGTTTCAAACGCGCCATCCGTGTATTAAAGGAATGGACGGGTTTTGAAAACCCGCCTCTCCTTAGAACAGACAAGGGGCGGGTTTTCAAAACCCGCACCCCTTTTAGACATTACTACACACTTACGAATTATATTAGAAACCTTGTTTCAACAACACAATAAGCAAACTATCGAACTTCGAAACAATCCATATTATAAAAGAATAACAATAATATCATACATAAAACCTTAGAATATCATACGTAAAGTCCATAAACGTTTACAAACATCGGTAAAGTCCTCTACGCCTCGTCGATTTCCTCCTAACAAAAGGCCTGATAACGGGATCTTCTGGAACGTGAGGCTGCTCCGATGAATCATCCGGGTACAGTTGCGTGATTTGAGAAGGTTTTTCTCCTTGTTGTGAATGGTCGTACCTGAAAAACTTATATTAGTTGAGTTACGAGAGTTTAAATTAATCGAACATCAAATGACTTACCTGAATTCTCTCGCCCCTTTAATCGGAGCTCCCGGGGTCGAACTGGACCCAACCTCGAAGTAAGGTGTGCTGTAATCGCCATCGATATGGGCAACTTGCGAGATGAACATGCCTTCTCGCACTTCATGGCCCTCCTCGTCAAATGCGGGGTCTTCATATGTCCGTAGCACCTCCTCATCTTCATGCTCCTCTTCCGCATGGTTCATGTGAGGATGATCTTCTCCATATGTTGTCCACCTGGCGACATGAACTTGTATACAGGTTGATCTTCCAACTCGCCAGTACGACCATACAATCGTATTAGTGCATACCCCCTCATCGTCTGCATGGATTCCTCGGCAAGAGAAACGAGTTCGGGCTGGTCGGACCGAAGCTTAATCTTGCGGAAATTCTTCATCTATATCACAAATATAGGTTAAAGTTGAAAAATGGAATGGAAAAATGTAATGTGATACTCATAAACGACTTATCATTGTGCCTAGCATGGAGCAAGTGTGCGATATGTATTGCCTGTGTGCTTCGTATACCATTTGGAGTATTTAATGCGAGACTCCCAAAACAGCGGCATGACCTTGTTCATCCGATCTTCCCACAGCTCCACAAACACCCGATAGACCTCTCTTCAGTTGTTCATCGTCTTACCGCACAAATCTATCCGATGGAGTGCCTTACTGGTGTCGCATTCTGCCGGCACGAGCTGATGATCGCCAAACTGACGAATCACTCTATCCGGATAATGCCACTCCACGATGTAAAAGCAAATGAGAGGGAGTCTGGCATGCCAAAAAGCCTCTTCCGATTGGCAATAATCTGAAAGCATGGCTATCAACTCCTTCGGGTAAGGATGCCAAACAATCTGCATATATCAATGTGAATATGTGAGGAAGATTCGATATAATCAACTGAAATTGTTAGCTATAGAAGTTCACATGATCCATACTTTGCCTATCGAGGGCCTCTCTGTACGAGAAAAGTATGAGTAGTGACCGTACGTACATCCTTTGCAAGTGTTGGTGGAGCGGGTTTTGAAAACCCGCCCCTGTATGAAGACACGTTTTGAAACCGCATTCTCATGATGTGCTCGAATTCCGTATAGGGGCGGGTACCCGCCCCTTCCTTTGATACGGGGAGGGCGCGTTTTGAAACTGCGCTCTCTTTGTAAATCGAATGGCGCATTTTCAAAACGCATCCCTTCAACGGTAAAACCGTATTTACGAAACTAGTATCGTATTTCACAAATTATTTTAAAAACAAACCGTATTTCTGTACAAAACTCCTTATTTCAACTGAACTACGTAACGCAACGTTAGTATCTATGGACAACGCACTCTTCTTCTTCTTGCCGCTCCAGTCGCGAGAGATTCTTAGCACGGCCTTTCCATCGGGGTTGTTGTCGGAAGAAGAATGCAGGAACAAGCGAATAGTGCGATCCCGGCAAATTCCTTGCCTTCCAGCCGCGAGAGGTCTTCCAGCTCCGCCGCCCTTCAGCTCGAAGTCAAAGAAGGTACTGGCGGGTCCGGCATTGCGTCGTCCCTTCGAGTCTTTGTCCGTGGATGATTGTTTCCTACTGTTTGATTGAGGCTTGTATTGTTTGATCCGGCGTTGGTGGGAGGAAAAAGGTATTGAGAGCGACGAGGAGATAAGGAGAGTGCCGGAAATAGGAGGCGAGACGGCGGGGACGTCAGCAGGCAGTCGAGAGGCGGCGGTCGTCGCAGGATTGGACCGAGGTCAACTGCCTGGGCAGAGTCAACGTAAGAGAGGGAAAACCCCGGCTGACAAAGAGAACAAGAGGTTGAAAAGGTAATTAGATAACTGCCTTTAAGGCCAGTGGGCAAATCTTGTTAGAAAACTTAGTTTTTCCCTTATGATTGAAGTTGGGTTGTCGTGTTACCGACAAGGTTGATGAGGAATAGAGTATCGGCACAGCAGGCGAGGGAGAGGAAGAAGGCGTACCTTAATGATCTGGAGGGGAGGGTGAAGGTTCTGGAGAAGAATAACTTGGAGCTTGAGGAGAGGCTGTCTACTCTTCAGAACGAGAATCAGATGTTCAGACAGGTAAGTTTTGGAATTACCTTAATATCTCACGCTCGATTGTTGCCGCATCATTAATTCGTTGGCCTTTTGTTTTGGACCCACCAATACTTAAATCATTCGCTTTGAAGTATGACTGTTTAGTTTAGTTGTCCTGTTGGTTTAAGCATGTGTGTTTTGGTTGGATCCACCGTTAGAAAATGACGAAAAGATTGGATATACCTTGTCACGGGACAAGATGAGTCCGCCTTTGCGATTAGGGAATCCCAATAGGACTTTGTGGTGGTTTGCTTCATACAGGAGAGTTGGACTTTGCAGCTTCCGGGGGGGGGGGGGGGATTCACAGTTCTTAGATGTTCTTTCTTTGTTGATTTCTCTAGTATGTGCCTGTGGTGTGGTTTACTAATACACGCTTGCCATTGCCTACCGCTGGGAAGATTTGGCTGCTCCTTGTGTTGAACTTACTCAATGGAAACTGTTGTCGCGATGACTGGGTGGCAGCCATTCTTTTCCTCCTTGTTACTGTATTCCAGCTGTTGTGGCTTACTGTGCAAATAAGATACCAGTTGCACCTCCTTACCATGTCCGCTTCTTGATTAACTACTCCAACATTTTCTGCCTAAGTTAGCTGTTTTGTATCACTGTTTTTGGTCTGTGTGCGAATAAAATTTGGTCCTTATCATTTTGCAGATACTCAAGAACACAACGGCTGACCAAAGAAGGAATGCCAGTGGCTCTAACTCTGACGGACCCCAGTAAAGTTGAAACTCCTGTACCGGCTCCAAATGGAGTGAATGCAATATTGCTAGGATTGAGGTTTGTCAATTATTCAAAGGGCTCGGAAATAGATTGGAGATTACAGTGCGATTTTTTTGATTGGATCACTCGGTCCATGTTTAAAGAGATCCTGGTTGGGGCGAAGAGAATATCAAACACGAGGGATATCTGCGGAGAGGACTGAAACAATGCTAAGGAAGAAGGAACTTTTATCTGCAGAAATCCAATGACAGCGGAGGATTGCTTCAATGGAGGTGTTTCTCTTACAACCTTTTCCCATCAAAAGTTCCGGTGAATATGGGCCAGAACGTCGGCCCAACTAATCGGTCATAAGCCCGTTAACTCAACGTAGTGTTGATGGGCGTCGTGCCTCAATGATCACCAGATGGGGGATATAACCGTAAATTCACTCGCCTTCAACCGAATCCTCTTACAGAGGAAATATGCCGAGACTGACGACAGCCCCCACCCGGTGACAACAAGTGGCAACTACCTACTCTCCCCGGTCAATCCCCCAAGTACAGGCTGTAACTAGCACCCAACTAACACAAACGATCCCCAAAAAATATCCCCAAACATAAAAGGATCTTTTATCCGCCAAAGGATTTTGTTGAGAAGGGCTGAGTGGTTTAATATTTAATACGCCTTATGATGTTTGAAATAACAATTATCCCTTTGTTCGGTCCTCGGCAAAATCGCGCACGAATGGTCACGCTCCCCAGACATCACAATGTTGACTTCCTCCTACCAACGATAATTCACCACGTCATCAGAGGCCCTCAAAAGAAACGAACCCACCGTGGACATTCTCGCACCGGATTACAACTCATCGACGGCGACGTTCTAACAGCTTGCTCCCACACGACTCAGCCGAAGCCGAGCCGAGGCTGCATACATACACTCCGCCGACGCTTCCGGTTGCATCAATAATAGCAACGCAAGAGAGAAGGCGCATCGGCCATTAAAAGAGGACAAGAAACGATGGCGGAGAGAAACTAGATGCTGTCCGGGGCTCACTGTAGTGAAGTTGGCCGCCCTGAGATGAGCGGACGACTCCGTTGAAGGAGACGGGGAGTCATTTCATCAGTCCCTCCGATCCATCAGACCCATCCGTACTTCTTTGAACGGGATCCGAGGGAGTGATGGAGGCGAATGCAGGGATGGTTGCCGGCTCCTACAAGAGGAACGAGCTGGTTCGGATCCGTCACGACTCCGACGGAGGAGCAGTAAGTGTCCTCGGGGCTCTTGTTTGTTCCGTTTGATCGTGTCTCCATTTGGTTGATTCTGTAGGTTTTCGTGCTTGTGAGGGAGGTTTGACTCTGATTTGACTACACATCGGAGCGAATGCCGAGAGATACGGGATCTTGGCTGTTGTGATCTAGTGATTTGGGGAAAAGAATGGGACAACGGAATTGGAATTGTTTGAATATTCATGGTTCTAACACTTGCTCTTCCTGGCAATTGCCAAAATGATTAATGCTCCGGATCTGTCCATGTTTGATGTCATCATGTTTCCGAATTGCGTGTTGTGTGGTGTGGAATTGAGCTAGCATCTCCAAAATTCGTCTGTTTGATTGTACATCATGCTAGTTTTCTTTCTGGACTTGTGAGACATTGGCATTTGGCTTCTTGACTGTCCATTTCCAAATCTGGGTACTCTGTTTTTCCCATGTCACCAGTTTTCATCATATTTCCCTTCTAAGCCTTTCTGTAATATTATATTGAGTATACTAATTGGTAGTTATTTGTTGACGATACAGCCAAAACCGCTGAAGAACTTGAATGGTCACATCTGTCAGATCTGTGGTGAAACTGTTGGACATACAGCCAATGGAGATGTGTTTGTTGCTTGCAATGAGTGTGCATTTCCAGTATGCCGCGCCTGTTATGAGTATGAGAGGAAAGATGGAGATGAGAAATGTCCCCAGTGTAAGACCCGATACAAGAGGCACCAAGGTAAGCAGTTATGGCTCGACAGATTCTTATTTAACAGCCTTGCAGAATAGGTGAAGTAATGTTTATGATTGAGAAATACCATCTTTATGCAGGGAGTGCTCAAGTGGAAGGGGATGATGAGGAGGATGATGTCGACGATCTTGATAATGAGTTCAATTATGCCCAGAGGGTCACCGCTGCCAGGCGCCAGTGGCAAGGAGATGATTCTGAGCTTTCTGCTTCATTGCGACACGAGTCTCAACATCCTATTCCTCGTCTGACTAATGGGCAACAAGTATGTTTCTAATTCATGTTGTCAACTATTTGATACCTCTTGCTTGACTGTGCTGGAAGCTTCTTTCAAGGAAAAATCCCTCTTTATGGTTTCACTTCCTCTATGATTGCTCAAGTCTTCTTTTACTATCTGCCAATTATTCTTTTTTCGTCTCTGGCAATGGCAGGTATCTGGTGAAATGCCATGTGCTACTCCTGACACTCAATCAGTGAGGACCATTTCTGGACCTTTGGGTCCTCCTGATAAGAATGCTCACTCACTGCAATATGTTGACCCTAAGCAGCCAGGTCTTCTATTCTCTAGCTACTTGATTTAGATCTGAATGCAAGTTTACTCCTGGTTGATTTCATTTACTCTGTCGATACTGCAGTTCCAGTTCGTATTGTGGATCCATCAAAGGATTTGCATTCGTATGGCCTTTCAAATGTAGACTGGAAGGAAAGGATTGAAGGTTGGAAGGTGAAACAGGAGAAAAATATGATGCAGATGAGCAGCAAATACAATGAGGCAAAGGGAGAACTAGAGTGCACTGATTCCAATGGAGAAGAATTACAGATGTGAGTGATATTTTTTTACATGTCTCTAGTCTATACATCTTGTTTCTTCCTCTCCCAGATTTCGTTATAAATTCATTGGTTCCTCCTTCTGTTCCCAGGGCAGATGATGCTCACCAACCTTTGAGTCGGATTGTGCCCATCCCATCATCTCACTTAACCCCTTACCGTGTCGTCATTATTCTGCGGTTGATTATTCTGGGATTTTTCCTGCAATATCGGGTTACTCACCCTGTCTCGGGTGCTTACCCGCTTTGGCTCATATCTGTTATTTGTGAGATTTGGTTTGCATTATCCTGGCTGCTAGATCAGTTCCCAAAATGGTCACCCATCAACCGGGAGACATACCTTGACAGACTTGCCTTAAGGTCATTTAAAGTCATATTTTCCAGCCATGTTTCTTATTCTCCACTATGGTGGAACAAATTTTTGTGTCCTCATTGAATCAGAAATGCATTTTGTTAGATATGATCGGGAGGGGGAACCTTCACAGCTGGCTCCAATTGATGTCTTTGTGAGTACCGTGGATCCTTTGAAAGAGCCGCCGCTCATAACAGCAAACACTGTGCTGTCCATACTTGCCGTGGATTACCCGGTCGACAAGGTCTCATGCTATGTTTCTGACGATGGTTCGGCAATGTTAACTTTTGAAGCCCTATCCCTAACTGCTGAGTTTGCGAGGAAATGGGTGCCATTCTGTAAGAAGCACAATATTGAGCCAAGGGCCCCTGAATTCTACTTTGCTCAAAAAATTGATTATTTGAAGGACAAGATAAAGCCATCTTTTGTGAAGGAACGCCGGTCCATGAAGGTAATTGATGAATTCTTCTGAATGGCTTTGACACATTTCTTCATTTGATAGCGGAAGTTTTAGTAGTCGGAAGATGGGATTTCTCTGGGTACCATTTAATATTTCACTAGGGGATTTTGTTTGAGTGGTTTCAGTAGCTACCACAATCATCACTTATTTTTAGTTAACAAATTAGTTGGTCGTGCACTGTCATTTTTAATAATTTTCTGTGTGGTGGCATGAGAATGCATCATTTTATTTATTATCTCAAAGCCTTATTTTGTGTCATATTATCCAGAGAGAATATGAAGAGTTTAAAGTTCGAATAAATGCTTTAGTTGCAAAGGCGCAAAAGATGCCAGAAGAAGGTTGGACAATGCAGGACGGTACCCCCTGGCCTGGAAATAACCCTAGAGATCATCCTGGAATGATTCAGGTCCACAAACATTACTCTTTGCAGAAGTATTATTTAGCTGCTTTAATCTGTTTATGATCCTCTGACTAACAGCTTGGCTACAGGTTTTCTTGGGCCACAGTGGCGGACTGGATACTGACGGTAATGGACTGCCTCGTCTGGTGTATGTTTCTCGTGAAAAGAGACCTGGTTTTCAACACCACAAAAAAGCAGGAGCTATGAATGCATTGGTTTGTCTCGTGGCAAAACTTTAATATCTTTCCTTTTTGTCTCCTATGGGTGAAGTGCTTAATTCCTGGATTCAACTTGTCGTGCAGATTCGTGTTTCAGCCGTGCTAACTAATGGGGCTTATCTCTTGAATGTTGACTGTGACCACTACTTCAATAACAGCAAAGCTCTGAAAGAAGCCATGTGTTTCATGATGGACCCAGCTTATGGAAAGAAGACATGCTATGTGCAGTTTCCACAACGTTTTGATGGCATTGATCTGCATGATCGATATGCTAATCGCAACATTGTCTTCTTTGATGTAGGTTTTTCTTTCCCACTGTTCCACCGAAAAAAAAAATCAACTAATTCACTTGGTCATAGCTCATGGTGCAAAACCTTCCTTTTGAACATGTCGTTTGCAGATTAACTTGAAAGGTCTGGATGGCATACAAGGTCCTGTCTATGTGGGTACTGGATGTTGTTTCAACAGGCAAGCTTTATATGGATATGACCCTGTGTTAACGGAGGAAGATTTGGAACCTAACATCATTGTGAAAAGTTGTTGTGGTTCGCGGAAAAAAGGGAAGGGTCATGACAAGAAGTACATTGACAAGAAGAGGGCAATGAGGAGAACTGAATCCACTGTTCCTATTTTCAACATGGAGGACGTTGAGGAGGGTGTTGAAGGTGGGTATCAAACTGCACTAGTTTTTCACTTCTTTTGTGAAACTTTTTGCGTGGTGCAGTTGCAGTTTCTCCGACTAGTAGGACTTTTGTGGTGCAATAGTGGAGTCTTTGAGCTTTCTGATATTTTAGAACCACATTCTTCTGTTTAGTTGAGAAGCATCTGTCATTTAAAATTTGAATCTGCTCCTGGGAGGTGTTCTGCAACTGAGATTTGAATATGATAAGCTAGTTCTTTTATAGCTAATATTTTATTAATAATCAATCTTAAAGGAAGATAAAGTGTCAGACAGAGAACAATAAGTGACTTGATTCATGCTATTTCATTTTGATTATATTGGGTTTTCTCTTCAGGATATGATGATGAAAGGTCATTGCTGATGTCTCAGAAAAGTTTAGAGAAGAGATTCGGTCAGTCGCCGGTTTTTATTGCAGCTACTTTTATGGAACAGGGAGGACATCCCCCATCCACAAATCCTGCTACTCTGTTAAAAGAAGCTATTCATGTCATCAGTTGTGGCTATGAGGACAAAACTGAATGGGGCAAAGAGGTACTTGGCCATCCTTTTACCACGGGTTATTAGATTACTCCATCTGTGGAAGACTTATCTTAGTGATCCTCTCTGTTGTACTCTATGTATGAGCAGATTGGCTGGATTTATGGGTCCGTCACTGAAGATATTTTAACTGGGTTTAAGATGCATGCCCGTGGATGGATTTCAATTTACTGCATGCCCCCACGACCAGCATTTAAAGGCTCTGCTCCCATCAATCTTTCAGATCGTCTCAACCAGGTGCTTCGGTGGGCTCTTGGTTCAATCGAGATTTTGCTCAGTAGGCATTGTCCCGTATGGTATGGTTACACTGGGAGACTGAAGTTGCTGGAGAGACTGGCATACATAAACACCATCGTGTACCCGCTCACCTCAATTCCTTTGCTTGCCTATTGTATACTACCCGCATTTTGCCTTCTCACTAACAAGTTTATCATTCCGGAGGTATGTGACTTTTCTGACTCCTTTCAGTGGCGTTTGCGATTTTTGATGACTCATCATTCTGCATTCACATTTTCGTCCAATATTTTCTTTTTCAGTAGAATATCGACTTATATTTAACCATCAGACATAGCTCCTGAATTAAATGTGCTCATGTGTGTTGCTTTATAACTTTCTCTCTTGAGTCTCGTGATGATTGCCCGTTTCTCTATAGGTTAACCATGTGCTTAAATTCTGAGTATTTGATGGTATGATGACTGCTGTGTGCTTCAAGATGCTTATAACAAATCTAACGCTGTTGGTCTGAGGTATATTCTCCTCTTTATCTCCTGTCTCCTTTTCAAACAGATAAGCAACTATGCGAGCATGTGGTTTATTCTCCTCTTTATCTCCATTTTCGCCACGGGTATTCTTGAACTCCGATGGAGTGGTGTCGGCATTGAGGACTGGTGGAGGAACGAGCAGTTCTGGGTTATTGGTGGCACTTCGGCCCATCTTTTCGCTGTCTTCCAAGGTCTCCTGAAAGTTCTTGCTGGCATTGACACCAACTTCACTGTCACATCAAAGGCATCCGACGACGACGGAGACTTTGCGGAGCTCTACGTGTTCAAATGGACATCTCTTCTCATTCCCCCGACCACAGTCCTCATAGTGAACTTCATCGGTATCGTGGCCGGCGTCTCTTACGCTATCAACAGTGGTTATCAGTCATGGGGTCCCTTGTTCGGGAAGCTCTTCTTTGCCATTTGGGTGATCGCTCACCTTTATCCTTTCCTGAAAGGTCTTCTCGGTCGCCAGAACCGCACACCAACCATTGTCATTGTGTGGTCCATCCTCTTGGCTTCCATATTCTCTCTGCTGTGGGTCAGGATCGACCCCTTCACCTCCAGCTCCACAACTTCTGCTTCGCAGGGTCAATGCGGCATCAACTGCTAGTAGTTTCCCTCCTGAAGGTTGCTCTTATCTCTGTGTATATATACAAAAAGAGCGACCACTTTTGAGTAGCTTTCGAAGGCCTGCCTGGTCAAATCCCGAGCGTGCACCATCAGTCAACCGCCTGCCTAAACCTCCATTTTGGTTTCGGCTGCTGCCAATTCGTTGTCAAAATACAAAGTTGTTTATTTTATTGAGACCTTCATGTAATATTATTACAATACATTTTTTTTCGGTCTCTTTCTCTTGGGGAATCTCGCCATGTTGTGCAGCATGTCCTAAATCTAATTGTGGCATCGATGGCAACCTCATGAACACAAATCTTCTTCTATTAGGTGAAAAGAATTTAACCAAATCCCAAACAGTAGTAAGATAAAATCCAGGTGTATAAGTTGAGTATTTGTTTGCATAGGCAGTCTCTCCAAAATCATCAACCCCATGAACTGAACCCATCAGCTTCCTTGAAGGTTCTTCTCGGTTGAATCGAATGATTACGTGTCTACGTCGTCGTCCTCGATGAGTATCCTCTTACATGCCTCGTAGCACATGAAAGATATCCCAGCAGCCGGCACCAACTTCATGCAACTAGGCCCCAGCCCTCTGTACAGGCCCTGGATCCCCTCCTGTTCGAGTATGCTCGTGAGAGCATGAATCACGTCCTTGTAGACTTGCCTCCCACTGAGCGCTCCGACCTGCATGTGCTTTCGAGCAACCTCCAATGGGAAAGTAGCCGTGCTGGAAATTGCGCCTGCTGCGGACCCTATGAGAAGGGTCTCAATGTTACCGATCTTCTCTTGCTTGAAAACCCTCCTATAAGCCTTCCTTAGGGTGTCGTAAGCAAAGTAATTAGTAGCAGCATATGGAATAACTCCGATTAGACTAGGCGCGAGCCCCCTGTATAATTCTGCTGGACCTTCATCCCTAACGATTTTCACGAACGCATCGAGTAGACCATTATAAACATCTCCCTGACGAAGGATAAAAAGGCTTCTTCATGTTAGCAGGACTGAAGAGTGCAGCTCAAGATTACTCTCATGCAAAGCACACATTACCTGGATGGTCAACCGGGTTTTTACTAACTCAAGCGGATACGTGCATATTGTTGAGCTGACACCTGCACAAGCCCCCGCAACTAAAGAGGCGGGGATTGGAAGTTTGGGTTGCTCGCCTGGGTTGTGGGACAGCTGCTTGTTGACTGTGTCATAAGCAAAGAGCTGCGGAAAACAAAGGCGGATGATGATCTGAGCGAGCATTCCATTATCACAAAGGGAGACAAGACATCTAACCAACTCCTATACAGAAGACATCCACGCGGCATATGACAAATCTTTAACAGAAAAAAGATTAAGAAAGAAGAAAAATTGAGATCATAATGGCCATTCTCTCGATCTGAGTAGCACAGAAGCTCCAGAATTTCATTGCATTCGTCCACATCATAATAACTTCAGCAACAAACAAGAGCAATTTCAAACCGGATGATCAACACGATCATCACGACGAGCAACACACAAGCAAAAAGCATACAGCTAAGATGGATATACCTCGATAGCCTTGCTAGGAGCAACGCGAATCACGTTAACCAAGTTACCTCTAAACAATCCTTTCCACCCATCAGTCTTCATGATATTATTGAACACCTCAGACGTAGAATGCCCACTACTACCAACCATCAGATGAGTCCTGATCGTCTCCAACGGAGCCACAGCCGTCCTCGACACGGCCCCAGCAACCGCCCCACTGATCAGCCTCCTCAAGGAGGGATTCTTCACCTTGATCTTCAAGGTAAGTCCGCCGATTTTCTTCTTATTCTTCTTCAACAATCCTTCCTCCTCCGATTCTCCGACACCCCGAATCCCCTCAACAGAGGGCACATACTTCACCAACAACTCCGCATGCTGCATGCCACAGCCGCCGCCACTACCATTGCCGGTGTCAGGAGGATTTGAGGAGACGCCGAAATTCGTACCCATCTGGCTGACGGTGGCGAACAACCCACCACCCGGGTGACAATAATCCCCTTCTCTAAAGCACCATGGAGGCCCCAACCCACCAATAGACAAGAACCTATCCCTCCCATCATCAAACGCATTGCTGCCTCCCACCTCCTTACCCATCAATAAAAAATCAAACAGAACGAACCAAAATTAGAAATGCCCAGAAAAGGGAATTTTTCCCGAGGTGGGCAGCAACAAAAAAATCGAAGCTTTCAACTGGGTTGGGGAGGGGGGGGGGGACCCGATGAAGGTCAAAAGTGAAAAGAGAAGAAGAGAAAGGAATCAAAGGTTGTTCCCTGAAGTGGGTGCCCAGGGGAAACGAGAGATTAGTTCGGTGGGAACTATGGGGAAAAAGGGGAAAGGCAACCGGAGGAGGAGGAGGGTAGGAGCATTGTCGTGTCTGCCATCTGAGGAGGAATCGAGGGTGGAATCTTTATCTAAGCAAAGGAGGGTGATAGTTAGGTGAAGGCGAATCCCTCCAACCCCCTCTGCCTCGCATGGTTTGCTGCAGCTGCAGTTGTGGCGGGGTTAGGGAGGTCTGGTCTGGTCCGGTCCTCTCCACCTTTTGCCCTCTCAGGGTCGGGGTTTGGGTTGGGATGGTCTTTCCTTTTTGATATCCTAATAATTAATAAATCAGACCTGAGCGTGACCCTGCCCGCGCTCTCATATGATGTCCGCCAGCTGTCAGAAAAAAATGTCATAACATGCATATTTTTGTGTAATAATAATAAATGTGTCCTCCTTCCTCTAAATAAAAATACCTTTTTTAATTATTTATATTAGATGGGTTGAAAAATTTTAGTGCGACCTCGTAAAAATAAGAACAGGCTTATGAATTTTACTCAGAAGGCATCATCGTTAGCTTCCAACTTTCAGTTCGATACATGAAAATAGTGAAATATGTTGTATTCCAACTTTCACTCAATTTTGAGTATAGGTTAAAATTTATTATTTGTCGAGAAGGTAACAATTATCAACGTTAACTTGATTAAGACTATAATTTATTTTTATTATTCGTGATATTATTTCTTCAAAAGAAAGTGGCAAAATCCAACTCTGAATTAAATATGTATTGCTCGAGGACATATACGAAGTTAGTTGAGAAATGACGTGATAAAACTGAAAAAACGAAGACGACTTAGGATAAAACCACTTTAATGTCCGTAGATAGTTAAATTTCATGGTATAAATAATCTTCTTATAAAAGACTCAATCACGATCACTGGAATTAGATTACCGCTCTTAGTTTTTAGACGCGATTATAAGTGTGAATTCAGTAAGTTTTATAAGAATTACCTCCGATTAAGCATGATATTTTTTTGTCCGGCCTTCAATCAAATTCTAAATTACGTGTTCGTTCGTAAAATATTCCTTCCTAATAAACGGGTGAGAGTCAAATTCACCTCCTCATCTTCATAGACCCACCGGGCCATCGACCTTCCTCTCTTCCTGAATCACGTCCGTGAAGACGGTTGGGAGCAACGATTCGACCTCAAGCTGTGTGTCGATAACTACTTTGGGTTCGACAGATGTGGCGCTACCATTAATGTTCTCAACCCAGCAGAGCTGTTCAGCTTTTGGCCCTCCTTGGACTCCCTAAGCTTGAGAATGCACGTCGTACGCACCTTGACAGCACCCTGTGGGCGATCATCGATTGCTCCGCCGATGCTAAGCGGGCGTTATCGCGTGGGGTTCGGAGCTGGCTTGGTCAACCTAGAAACAGGAGCAACGTTGTGGATCTCTCGCAGCTTGACCGCTGTTCTTGTGGTGAAACTCCATGGATCTAGAGTTCTCGCATTCTGCAGGCGCAGGAACTCGAGCATTTTGGCTATCGACATCCGACAGAGGCCTGCTTCTATGAGGTAAACGTTCCAATGATTTCCTTTCCCCTCTACCAATCCGGTTCCCGTGAACGACTCGAAACCTAGAACGCAGTGGTTCAAGGTCAAAGGCACACTACCTCCTGATTGGATGGAACGCATGAGCAGGTCCATTGCCAGCCTTGTGTCACTCTGGGAAGCAAGACCAGTACTTCCTAGCGAGCTCCATGGACAGATCGACCAGTCTCTACCATCTCTGCGGCGCTACTAAGGGGCCCTTGCAAACATACAAGGTAAAACTCCCACACAAGGATACAGCTGGGTACCGATCCCTCTGAGTTCGTTGTACTTTCAGGTGGCGAGGACCACCATCTCCCACGACATTGTCGTTGTCTTCATCCTCACCGCCATTACCATTACCAACACCAAGACCTCGTGGTTCTCCAACTTCGGACATTCACTCGGGAACGTAATCGTGTTTAACACCAGAACTAACTTTTACTCTAGACTGGTTTTTTGCTTATGTCTGGGTTCAGACATGGGAGTACGTGAAGATCTATCAACGCATGTTTGATATCGAGATTACAACTCACTGGCCTTGTCTTAAATGTTCCCGGGAAGAATATTGCAAAGGGTTGGAGGTAAGAAAAAGGAAAATGAACCAGCTCCTGAATTGGCAGTTGGATATTTTTTCCAACTGTCCGGTGATCTGTCACCTTTTTGATGTCGTTATTAGGGAGAACTGCGGCGCATCGAGTGTAATATCAGTAACAGAAACATTTACATGAGAGGTTCAAGAGATGAGATGAACCTGAGTAGACTCCGATGGACCCTCCTGAATGATCAGGACATCAGGGATGCTGTTGTGGGCAAGGGATGACATTATGCAAGAGGTTGTGGTCGTTGCTTCTGTCCCTGAAAGTAAGGATGGATGCGGCAAACTCCTTCCAAATAGAGTGGAGCCTGCATCTCAATCAGGCGAGATATCTGCACGAACAAGTCATTTAAAAAAAGGAGTTGTCTTTACATGCGGCAATCAGACTACTTGGTATGTGGCAAAGAAAGGAGATGTACTCCGACTGAAGAAAACACCACTCACAGCTCGGCGAAATGCAAACATTTCTTCTTGGCCAGATAGCATGGAAATAATTCCCACTGGCGAACCCCCCGAGCTCACATTGCCTTCCGCGAGGACATCTCGACGGAGTCTAGAGCCTTCTGTCTCAGTTTCAAACTGAAAACTGGTAAAGGGAAAGAATCAGCACGCACATCGAACAACAAGGACCAACATAATGGGATTGCAGAGTACCATAAGAAATGATTTCATGAAGTAGTCACGAAATCACATTGATTCATTTTTATGCTAAGAAAACGGTCATTGGGAGTATCAAGCGCAGACCTCTCCAAATCAAAGAGTGTTCCCTCTTCAGTTCCTTGAAACAAGTCATCTATAGAACAAGCTGCCGTACAAATAAGGCGGCAATGGTGATTGTACATTTCGTCCACAAGCGTGATAAACCTCCTAGCCTAATGTCCACAAGGTAAGAAACCATTAGAAGTAAGAAATAACAACTTTAAAGTAACATGGAAAAGAGATTCATCCACCGATTAGTTGACAATTTTGAATACAGATTTCTTTAGGATGCCATACAGCAGGAAAAGAGATGAGAGCGTTGACCCAGAAACATTCTAGCTTACAGGCTCTTTTAAGGTGAAGGAACTACCTTATCACGTATACGCATACTCATCTTTGGGACATCTGATATGAACACCGTATGGTAATCCCTAGCAATAGCAATGTAATCTGCAGCTCCTACCTGCAGATTAAGAACAAAAAAACTATGAAAAGCCGGCCAACACAACGCAGCATCCATCTTTAGTTTTTTAAAGGAAGCAAGTCAGGTCGTCAATAGTACCAGAAGCCCCATCAACAATCATAAGGAAACTGTAGCAGATCCATGGTCTTTAGAGTAAAGTAGATCACTCCAGGGTCAACCACTTAATTTGAACCAATCCTTAAACATCAACAAATTGGAAACTTAGTAAGATGAGATCTAAGTACCGGTCGGCCACAGAGATACTCAAATGTGAAGCGTGCCACTCCATTACAGCTTTCAGGGACCTCCAGAGACCTACCAAATCACATGTCAGAGCTCCATGAAACAATATGAGAAATAATCTGCACCACTCTTAAGTCCAACTACGCTACCTTCCAAACATCACCGGTAGAGTCTTGGAAGTTACTTGCCCTCCAAATTCACTAGTAATCTCCTGCCACATTCTTTGAAATTCCCTCTGAGCATCTCCATTCCCATATAAAGGCCAGAAGAAGTGAGCCTGCATTTAAGTTTCTTATATTTCAACCGCCAAATGCAAGGGATCCAATGATTGCAAGCACTCGATCTTTTCTTTTATTAGATGTATTTCCAACACTGCCAAATGCTATAGTGAAAGGCAGAAAGTCACCTGCTCTGCGTGTTCTCTTGCAATGAAACGTCTGTAATCAATCTCGCTGCCAATTAGAATATTCTCACAATGTTCGGTCATTTTGTCAACTAATTTAAGAAAAATATCTCGCTGCATACCATCCTGCATAAACGCCAACTAACTTTATCACAAAAACCTGGAAAACACGGAAACTTTTTTAAGGTATCGGACTTATCCACCTCGTATCCTAACCACAACATAATCCTGCCTCTTAGAGAAAAATTTTAAAATATTTACGAACCAAGAAAACATTGCCCTGCTCAATAGAAGAACATGGAACCTGTTACTTTGTTTTTCTCACAAGGATTCAGCAGTTGAAACATAAATATGAAAGAAACATTTCCAGCAATTAAAATATGTCGACTCACTTGATTTAAATCCTGGGGCGCTCTATTACTAGTGGCAACTAAAACTGTTCCAGTGCTGAGCAAACTGCTCAGTATTCCAGACAAGGCCACAATAGCAAAGACATCGATAGTCTGCAATGCAGAGTGAAATTTTTTAATTATCAACTCATATTCAGTGTGTAACCAACTGTGTTAAAAAAGCACAGCAAGTCATTAGTTTCATGAAGACATACAGTCCCACTTGAAGAAAAAGAAATGTCAAGAAGAATATGCAGTATAAATAATGGCTGTAGGCAACATAAAGAACGCAACTCGTACCTGTATCTCATCAAAACAAAGAACACTGGCTCCTCTACTATCCCCACGCTGATCAATAAGAAAATTATCTGCAACTGCCGGAAGGATGTTCTTAATTTGTACTTCTTGGTTGTACATTTCTTCTCCAACCAACCATTCCTTAATTTTCGAATCAAATGGCAGATTTTCAATCCAACTTGAGATCTTTGACTGAACAGAATTTTCCTCTAGTTGCCTTTTCCATATCTGATGCATCTGAGCATTGATTTCAAGCATTGCCTACAACTCCACATTATACTGAACTTCAATGAAGCTGACATCCAAAGGGCATAACAGAAAGAAAGTGACAACCATATTTGTGAGGACCAATTGAACTCCGTGGAGAGTACATACATGCTACAAATTCAGAGCATATAACAGTCTCTCAGGACACACAGAGCGGGATGTAAAATAAACTCATCAGCTCAGCTACAAATGGCAACATGTTACACAGATCACCTCATGAAAGTGATACCGCCTTCTGTGCTTCACAATGCCCACGGTAGAATTGTAGAACATATCCATGAGCATTGTTTTACCTGAGAATCATAGTAAGTTATCAAATCAAAGCACTCCTAGAAAGACTTATAGATTTACTGGTTTGAAAAGGGTAAAGAAGGTAATTTATGCGACTGGCTCTTCAAAGAACAAAGGTGATGTTTGACATACCACTACCCACATTGCCATAAAGGTAAACACCTCTAGGAGCACAAGGAGGAGTAGGGCGGCGACCAACAACAGAATCCAGTTTCCTCTCTCGGTTAAGATAGGACACCCATTTTCCAACTCCGGGTTCTAATTTTTCAGGCCGTTTCCTAAGTGAAGAAGAGTCAGCAAAAACTGTAAAATGAACCCTTCCAAGGCAATTGGGCAAGATTATCACAAATCGAACATCACTAGACAGTGAATATATTACCTAGACATCCATCTATCGACAAGTTTATTACGTTGGTTATTGACATTATCCCACAAACTCCCGTGTTGTTTTATCTCCGCTTCTTCTGTTAATAGCTTGCGACGCGTATTCTCCCTCTTGTTCTCCCAGTCAGCCAATTTCACCTAAAAATGTATTGTTATTATGCAAAGGATCACTCAGAAAGGGCTAAAATTATCGATAGAAGAGACGGAAAAGAGGTACATGGTACTCTTCCATATCCTTCTCATACTGCCCCAGCCTTCCAAGTAGATTCTCCAATTCCACAGCGACATTCTCCTGATAAGGATCATGTTGTAGCTTCCCCTGACTGACTAGATCTCGGTATTGCTGAAGAGGCCCTGAAAACACAAATTCTCATTGACAGCAAGGTATGATGAGGGCTTATTGATGAAGTTTTAGCATATCACACATTCACAATGACAAACCAAAGATTCAAATTTTATGCAATGGCTTGCCTACAACCTAAAAACGAACAACAACAAAAAAAAACAATCACAAAATCGGGTGATTTCAACAAAGGGGTAAGCATCAACACTTGTCGGCCCGACCCAAGTGGGTCATAGAACTTTACCGGGTCGGCTGGAATAAGCTCGGATAGCGGATCCTAAGAAATGGCGAGATCTCGAAGCCAAATCAAGGAAGATCAAACGGGTTCTTCCCATGATAGAGGGATCGATCAGGTTGCAGTCAGTAGTGATCGCACGGAGACCCGGCAAGAGGGAGAAAAGGGAAGAAGACGGGTGGTGGGGACATGTGACACGTGGCATGCCCGATCCTTTGTAGGATGACGTGGACGGTTCTTAAGCCACAGGCTCATTTTTGTAATTCTAATTATTTCATGCTCTTATGCTTCCAATGAGCCCGAGATAGAATCAGGCCCCCAATTATGTCGACATCTCGCTGGTTTCAACCCAGAATTTACAGAGAACGATGTAAAGCCAAACGGGGAAATGCCTTTTCAATAAAGCAGTCAGGAACTTAACTCTAATCAATCTCACCAGATGAGAAATATATCTCAGCCAAAATAGTCTAAAACTCTAACACGAGAGTCTATCGCTAAATTCGACTTCCAACTTCCTACTTCCAATAATACAACACAACGGGAAAGGTCTAAAGCCTCTTGGGAATACAGTAGCCATTCAAAGTCGTGAGTTCCTGAAAAAGGAGAAAGGCACCCGAAGCAAAATGCAGGAGTAGATTCATCTTGCTACGCATTCCCTTCCCCGAGCACAAAACCACAATGCAGGCCCCCATGTGGTCGATCAACCCATCACCTAAGACGGCACTGCAATATTGAAGAAGAAAAAATTCATGTAAAGTTTCAGATGGGACAATAGCATAAAAAGAGAACATAAAGCAGGGATATACTGTAGGTGGACGTGTCGATCTGCTCGGGAAGCTCCTTTATATCCACCTCGAACCTCGCTTGCACCTGCAAATATCAAAATAGGTTAATACCTTACTGCCAGGAAAAGGAAGAGCAGAAACATGAGCGGATGAGTAGGGGGGAAAGAGGGATCCCAACCTGGTTGAGTATATCAGAATCAGATGACGAAGAAACAAATGTGATGGCCAGACCTTTAGTCCCAAATCTTCCAGCTCTACCAACCTATAAATGTTAATGGTAAAAATTTATTAGGCGGCTCAAAAGAAGCAGGCAAATGGAACAATGAAATGGTAAGGTTTACATACCCTGTGAAGGTAAGTATCTGCAGAATCAGGCATATCGTAGTTGATAACAATGTTGACACGCTCAATGTCAATCCCACGACCAACCAAATCCGTAGCGACGAGAATTCTCTTGTGTCCTTCCTTGAAGGACTTATAACGTGTCAACCTACAGAGAACATTCTCGATAAGCTTTACAAGAAATGAGTTTTTGTATTACAAGAGAAGCCAAGCATAACCATCACATAAATTCAGATTTCATCAAGTCGGAAGAAAGTAAAAATACAGAATAACTGATGTTGGAAAAGAACCGATCTGGTCCAGTCAACACAGTAAGTAACATCAACCTCAGTGAAGCAGCAGTACATTATCAATTGCTTCATAAGTCATGCGCCGCTAAACATCATCATAGACATGGAGCGGTGACTCAATATGATCAGCCACACAACAAATGCAAACAAACCAACATCAGTTAGATACTTCACTCGCTAAGGAGAGAGGACTGGAGTGAGAGCACCTTTCTTCCTGTGACATGCCAGAGTGTATGCATATGGAAGGAAAGTTGCAGTCCACCAGCAACTTGTTCAACTCAGCTGCCCGATTCACGCTTTTCACAAATATAACTACTTGATTAAAGTCCAAAGCATCAAGGAGATCATTCAGCTTGCGATTTTTCTCCGCCTCACTCAGTTTGATGTAGTGCTGACATGGGAGTCCCATTTAAGATTCAAGAAATCCAAAGTAATATACTTTTCAAACAAATAAAAGTCCACGACAAACCTGTACGAGCCCATGAAGGGTTAACTTGGCTTCATCAACATATATTTCCATAGGCTGAAAGGAACAAATGGCAGGTTAATAAGATTAGGTTGCTTCCTCGAGGTAAAGCCATTCCAGCGGAATTGAAAATGGACGGCAATGACTGAATCAAATTTCTGGTCCATAGCCTTCGTTCCGGAGTAACTAATTTTTTGAGGAAGTTCTGAAGTAGATGACATTTCACATCAGAGCAGCCTCCAAAATTTAACCGTCGAAAGAACTTCTCCTTCCTGCACAACCACCCAACCCCACGTCCCCCTCCCCCCTCTCAAATTCACAACCCCCTTTTTGTATACCTTCCTACCCAGTCCCTCCCCACATCAAAACCACCTCAAAGAACAAAGGGGGTAAAAAGGGAAAAAATAGAAGACTCGATCTAGGCCCTCCACAATCCAAAGCTTCACAACTAGAGTACTATTGGAAGTGGAAAGGGCACATCAATGCGGGCAGATGTTGTGTAGAGATGCAATAGGCTGCGATCCCACCAATCAGCCGCACTGTTGTTCCATTCCACGTGGCAGTAAGAATTTTTTGCCAACAGAAGAGGACAGCATCTTGGAAAAATCGTGCCGGACATCTGTGTGGCGAATGTTGTAGGCATTGAAGTGACGAGCCACGAATAATGTATCCATGTCGAGATATAATACTCTATTGGAAAATCCGTCAGAAAAAGAGTTAGTCTGCAAAGTAAAATTATGGCGGCGAGGAGACATTACATCTTGCATGAACTTCTTGCAGACAGGGCGGATCTCCTTGCTGAGAGTTGCCGAAAACATCATAACTTGCTTATCATGAGGAGTCATCTTAAATATCTCTTGCACATCTCTTCTCATATCTACAAATTGCAAATAAGATACAAGACAAATTACAACCAATCGAAATTGCAATACTATGCACAGCTCGTCTGGTAGGTGGCATGGCATATAGTAATGAAAGATGAGATTCTGAACTAGGGTGATACATGCTTTGGACATGATAAAAAAAATGCAGGGTTTAAAAGAAGAAAGGGAAACATACCAAGTGATTCAAGCATCTTGTCACACTCATCGAGAATAAAATGCCTGACATTTTTCAGAGAAAGATCCTTGTCCCTCGCTAAAGCCAGAATTCTTCCCGGTGTTCCAACGACTATGTGAGGACATTCATTCTTCAGCAGATCCTTGTGAACTTTGATGTTGACACCGCCATAAAACACAGCAACTTTGATGTCAGGCAAGTATGTACTGAACCTCTCAAATTCGTGACAAATCTACAAATAACAAAAACCCAATCAGTCCAATACATAAAATGAAGAGCCGCCACATCTGATACAATAACTAACTCTTGTATGTACCTGATAAGCTAGCTCTCTGGTGTGACAGAGAACTAGGGCAGCAACTTGCCCTGCCACAGGCTCTATCTGCTGCAAGGTGGACAGGACAAAAACAGCAGTCTTTCCCATTCCCGATTTTGCTTGGCATATCACATCCATGCCCAATATGGCTTGAGGAATGCACTCATGTTGAACTGGTGAATAAAAGAAAATGCATCGAAGGAGCTTCCTGTAAGTAAATGTAGGTCCCTGTGTCCTTTCAAGTGAAAGAGTTATGATCCAAAATTTTCTCCAAAACAGTGGTGTTTACAGTTTACCTGAAAATTACCAAAAAAAAAATAGTGCACATTAGACAACGAAGTGACATATGAAGTGAAGAATAGAAGGTCAAGCATTGTCAAACTATAACAAAAAAAGGATGAGCTAAAACGTTCCATTTCTAAAAAGACTAATCTACAGTTGAAGGGTATGGTTAGGATAAAATGAGGTTTTGCCTTCCGAAGGGTGCTCAAATCCTGAGTCAACGATAGCCCTGAGTAGCTCTGGCTTCAAAAGGAAATCTCTGAATCCCGAGCTGTGTATCCCCACATAACCCCTACAAATCCAGAAAACACAGACATCATCAGCTCTATCCAAAACATCGCCAACTCAAACATCCACACCCGATAATAAAAATACAAACCCTACAGCCGAACACATCAAGAACAAAGCATTGGAACAGAGAAAAATTGCACAAGATCTCTAATCTACAGCAATAGCTTCCCAAATAACTTCAGCAACAACACCCAGCAATTACACCCCCAAATCAAACCCACACAGTTGGACCGAGAAAATAAAGGGATAAACAACCCAAACAGCGGGAGAAGAGAAACGGCGTACTTCTTGGTGGCTTCACCGTTAACTTTACCGGGGACGGAGTCAATGGCCTTGTCTTCCTCCTCCTCGTAGTCAAGAAGTTCCTCCTCGTAGGCCTCGTTCTCCCTCGTCTCTCCCATTCTTTCAGATTCCTTCTTACCCACTGCAACAAGAAAAAAAAACCCGAAAAAAAACTCAGAAAAACGCGAGCAAACCTTCAAGAAGACGCACGCAAATCCATCCAATCCAACAAACAACAACGAAAACAACGAGGACGAGGACAATCAATCCAGATCCGTCCCGACGTCAAAAATCTAGTTCAAACAGTAATGGAAAGCGGAAGAACTGAGAAATTCATTGGTGCGAAAGGGATTACTGACCCCGTCCGGGACTCGAGACAGGGGAGAGGGAAAAAACTAGGGTTTTTGGATTTTGTGAAGGAGAGGGCGAACAGGGGCGGGCGGGATTAGGGCTTCCGGAATTGGGGACTGACGACGGGGGAGGCGCAGGCGTCTGCGTTGGGGGCCTTTTATAGCTTCTTTAAGGCCTCGTCTCGCCATATTCGGGCTTGATGTTAATGGGCCTAATTAGGCCCATTGTTGTTATCCCGTTTTGGTTATCGGGATGGGAAAAGAATGAATAATATTCCTGACGTTTAAAATTGAGGTTCGATCAAATTAAAAAGTATAATTAAAATAAAATTAAATAAAAAGTTTTTAAAATAATACGTTAAAACGTAAATTAATAAATTAATTAAATCAAATATCGATATTTTACTATTTCAGCATCCTCCATGCGTTAAGTTAGAGTGTGCAAAACCCACTAGGAGAAGCTACCGAAGAAGAGAAGGAAAAGGGGAAAATGTCATATCAACCTTTTTGACCCGATTTACATCTTCTACGCTATGTTTAGAAAGGTTAGAAAAGAAAAGAAAAGGTGGAAAATTCTTGCATCTCAAGAAATTATTCACTATTAATATTTAAAAATTTTTGACATTTTTTTTTCCTTTTCTGTTCCTTTTCATCGGATCCAAACAAAGCACTAGTTAAGAAGCTGAGAGTGAAAAGAAGGTGAAATGAAACTAATTGAATATATTGTATGAAGTCGGAGGAAGAATTTCTAGCTATATATTTAGCGTTAATTTTAAAAAGAATTCGTGAAACGTGGCTTCTAAAACGCGATTGAGATGTGCACTTTTTTATAAATTGAGTTGGAGTGATTTTCGAACGCACTTATTTTATAAATGGAGTGACTTAAGTTCTATTTCGAGTAAATTAAAAATTTTACTAAACAATCCTTAATTTCTTACTAACCTCGAATAATTTCGCCAGTGATTAACCTCCACCGGAAGTTGAACACTGACTTAAAAAATCTTTATAAAACCTGACGGCCAAGTTTCGTCCCTTTTCCTCGTTGCCCCGAGAATAGAAAGACATTCGCTTTCCTGTCCACTTTCGCTTCTCCGGCACGCTTCTACGCGGACAGGTTATTATCACTCCGACTTTCCCGGTTCGATCCCCCTTACTCCCCCCAGAAACTGAAGATCCCTGATTTCGTTTCTGGGTTCTCTCAAGATTTGATCTTTTCTGGTGTTTGCTCAACTCCCCCTTGTTTTGCCCAGTTGAGTGAAGTGAGGGGACTTGGGCGGCGAATGTGGGTAGCCCGTGTCCCTCTTTGCTTGTCGCTGTGATGATCGCTTGTTGTTTTGGTTCAACGTTTACTTTTGCTCGTCATCTCCGTTTAGCGATCGCTTCTTTTTTGCATTTCCCATGATCTTTCTTGGTTGTCAGACAGAAAATGTTCCGGCGATCGTCGTGATCCGTGCATTATAAATAATAAGGGGAATCTCTCGTCTTAAATCAAATGCCGGTATCTTCAGTATCGAAGTCCATCCAAGTTTTGTGGCGTGTCGCATGAGCTTTTGCTGTCTTCGTGTTGTATGAAGAAATGCCTATATGAGGTTTTCCCTTTCCTGTTTATAGCATTTTTCCAGTTTGGATTGTTGTTGCCTTTGCTACTTAGGGTTCCTTGCGGCAAAATCAAGATGCCTACAGTGTAAGGTGTGATTTCCGAGTGCTTAGTGTGAAGAGCGACAAGGATGATTGACGTGTCGTGCTCTTACTCAGGTATCTTCGCGGAGAGCGCTGATATTACTTTTCCAGTTGAGGATATATTAGAAGCCGTGTTAAAATGGCTCTGACCGCCATTTTAGATTTCCATTAAAGCTGCTCACCCTTGGATTGGATAATAATGGGATCAGAGGGATATCCAAAGGACTCCGTGGTAACTCAGGTTAGCATCGCTGGTATCCCAAGGGAGGTCAGAGCAATCGACCTGGTGAATTTCTTGGAAGCTGAGATCGGCGGTCAGGTCTGGAGGTGTAGGCTGAAAACCTCCTGGACACCACCAGAAGCTTACCCAGACTTCAATGCTTCGACTGACATGATCCGGCCAATTGATGGCTACGCCAGTGTGGAGCCCCATGCTTTTGTTCATTTTGCTAGCCCTCTGTCGGCAACCTCATGTTATGATGCTTCAAAACGCAATGCGCTCGTGTTTGATGGTCAGTGTCTGAAGGTCAGTTTGGGGCCTGAGAGTCCCTACCGTTTGAATCAGAGGAGGAGGACTACAACTCCATTTAAGTTGACAGGTGTGCATCTCGATATTGGGTCCCAGGTCACCCAGGATGAATTTTATGTCGGATGGGAGGGCTCTGAACCCATGGATTTCTTTGTAGATCCTTTTGACGATATCTGCAGGTTTTGTTTCACGAGACCGACTGCATTCTGTTTTAAGGATAGAGGTCAGTATGCTGTAATAAGATGCGATTTCAAGATGGAGTTCTTGTCTAGAGAGATCCTGGAAGTCAAGCAGTACAAGGAAATGTCGCATTTGGTCACCGTGCTGCGGCTTGCTTCGTCTCCATTATTATACTACAGGACTGCGGACGATGACATAGAACAAAACGTCCCATTTGACCTGCTAGATGACGAGGATCCCTGGATTCGGACCACTGATTTTACTCCAAGTGGGGCTATCGGCCATTGCAACATGTTCAGAGTGTTAGTTCTGCCTCGTCACGGTCCAAAGTTGATGAGGGCCCTAGAATATTTGCGAGAACGCAGAGTTAACAATGTTAGCTTGAGGAGGCCACTTAAGATCTGTGAGGAACCCGATTATGGAGTGCCACAGGCTGATGTTTTATTCTCCGTTCATGAGGAGGGAGTACCTTTTGAGGTCATGTTCTTACTCAACGCCGCCGTTCACAAAAACGTGGTGAACCAGCACCAGATGACAAAAGAATTCTTCGAGCTTCTCCGAACCTGTCCTATGGACTTAAATGTTGCTGCTCTGAAGAATATTTGCACTTACAAGCACCCTGTGGTCGATGCATTCAAGACTCTCATGCTCGTTCAGCAAGGAATGCTTAAAAATCCCAAATATTTTATGAGCCCTAGGCTTCTGGAGGATGTAGTTGAGGTTCGGAGGCTGGTCATTACTCCGACCAAATGCTATTGTCTTCCTCCGGCAACGGAACTTTCTAACAGAGTTCTCAGGAGATATAAAGATGTTTCTGACAGGTTCTTAAGAGTGACGTTCATGGACGAAGGCATGCAGACAATGAACGCACATATCCTAAACTATTATCCTCCTCCAGTTTTGAAAGAGGTCACTCCGAAAAGTTCCGGCCAGAGGACCATGATCTTTAAGAGGTTGAAGGCTATCATGAATGACGGGTTTTACCTCTGTGGTCGAAAGTTCTCTTTTCTGGCTTTCTCGTCGAACCAGCTAAGGGATCGTTCGGCTTGGTTTTTCGCCGAAAACAGGGAGATTACCGTGAACAAGCTCATAGAATGGATGGGAAAGTTCCACAACAAGAATGTTGCAAAGTGTGCTGCCAGAATGGGGCAGTGCTTCTCATCCACTTATGCCACAGTGGAAGTCCCACTCAGGCATGTTAATCAAAATCTTCCTGATGTAAAGCGTAATACCTATGTCTTTTCTGATGGCATAGGCATGATAGCACCTGACCTTGCACTGCAAGTAGCTGAGAAGCTGAAGTTGGATGTGAACCCGCCTTCCGCTTATCAAATTCGGTATGCTGGGTTCAAGGGCGTTGTTGCCTGTTGGCCTGGAAAAGATGATGGATTCAAGCTCTCTCTGAGGGAAAGTATGAATAAGTTCTTTTCAACTCATACTGTGCTCGAAATCTGCTCTTGGACAAGGTTTCAGCCCGGGTTCTTAAACAGACAGATCATCACGCTGCTCTCGGCCTTAGATGTAAAGGATGAAATTTTCTGGGACATGCAGCAAACAATGGTTTCTAAACTAAATGAGATGCTGATGGATCCAGACATTGCATTTGATGTGGTGACATCTTCTTGCACTGAGCAAGGAAATACTGCAGCCTTGATGCTGACCATGGGCTTGAAGCCTCAGGCAGAACCTCATCTTCGAGGCATGCTAGCGTGCATAAGGGCAGCCCAGCTCTGGGGTCTAAGGGAGAAGTCCAGAATTTTCGTTCCTTCTGGGAGGTGGTTGATGGGCTGCTTCGATGAGCTGGCAGTTCTCGAACAAGGTCAGTGCTTCATCCAAGTATCTAACCCTGCCATTGAGAACTGTTTCATAAAGCATGGCTCGAAATTTTCTGAGGTCAAGAAGAACTTTGAAGTGATCAAAGGTTACGTGGTGATTGCCAAAAACCCTTGTCTTCACCCGGGTGATGTCCGAATTCTGGAAGCAGTTGACAAACCTGGTTTACACCATCTAGTGGACTGTCTCGTCTTTCCTCAAAAGGGGGACAGACCTCATACAGATGAAGCTTCCGGTAGTGATCTTGATGGCGACCTGTATTTTGTGACGTGGGATGAAAATCTCATCCCTCCAAGTAAGAAGAGCTGGACACCGATGCTGTATGATCCTGCCAAGGCGAGAGAGTTGCCTCGTAAAGTTAGTCACCAGGTAAAAGTAGTAGTTGTTTGTGGAATCTGTATCGTAGAAATGGGTGGTAATTGACTTTGCTTTAGTTTATGCTGCCTCCAATTCATCGAAGTTGGAGACTAGCCAGCATATTACATCCTTCCGGAAACTGCTTTTGCATTTCTGTCTTTATATTGGGTTGGGCAAATTTGATCGAATTTGACACTTTGACTTTGCCAATCATGCAGGACATAATAGATTTCTTCGTTCAGCACATACTTAATGAGAACCTGGGCGCGATATGCAATGCCCACGTGGTTCATGCAGATCGTAGCGAGTCCGGAGCACATGATGAAAACTGCCTTCATTTGGCAAAGTTGGCTGCTATTGCCGTTGATTTTCCCAAGACGGGGAAACTCGCCTTGATGCCGCCTCATCTAAAGCCGAAGCTTTACCCCGATTTCATGGGAAAAGAGCCCTACCAATCCTACAAGTCGACTAAGATCCTGGGAAGGCTCTACCGTCAGATCAAAGATGGATATGATGAAGAACTTGATTCTCGTGATGAGCCTGATTGCGTCCCTGGTAACATCCCATATGACACAAGTCTCTTTATTCCAGGTTCTGAGAGGTTTATGCCGGATGCGTGGGACCAGAAGTGCTCCTACGACAGGCAGCTGGCCGGCCTCCTAGGACAGTACAAGGTCAACAGAGAAGAGGAGGTCGTGACTGGTCACGTCTGGTCGATGCCAAAGTATGTCAGCCGGAAGCAAAGCGATCTGAAGGAGAGACTGAAGCATTCCTACACGTCCTTAAGGAAAGAATTCCGGAACATCTTCGAGAAACTGGATTCGGACGTAGATCCTGAGCAGATCACCGAAGAGGAGAGGAACTCAATGTACGAGCAGAAGGCATCGGCGTGGTATCAAGTCACGTACCACCCGGAATGGGTGAAGAAGTCTGCAGATATGCTGAAGCTCGACAGTGGGGGAAACCGTACTGTGATGCTGAGCTTTGCATGGATAGCAGCAGATTTCATCGCTCGCGTTAAGATTAAGAAGCAAGGGAGGGAACATGTTGACGGTGGCGCGGGGACGAAGCCCATTAACATGCTACGGAGTTACGTAGCAGACAGGATCTGAGAAACAGCGGTTGCAAGACCACTCTGCCATTGCCATCCTAGTTCGGAATGAGGTTTGGGCCTATGCTCTGTAATGAATATTAAATAACAGAAACATACGTGTCTACTCTACGTCAGCAATGATGAATGAGTATTTGGTGTGTCCGTTGGAGCTTGGATTTACCCCTAGTTTGAAAAAATCTTAACTATCTTTCTGGGGCGATGTTCTAAACAAGTTTTGGAATTGTTACGATTAAAGAAAGTTGCGAAATCGTGATTTTTTAAAATTTACCAACTGTATTTTAGCCAATTAATTTCAAAAGGAAAATCCTCGTGGTTGTTATTACGATCTAGGCTGGCTTCCCACAATCCGAACTATGTGCCAGGAAACAATCAAGTCATGAGTTAAATATTGTATGATGATGATGATGCATTAGTTGGCTAGTGAGTGAATGTAAACTTAATCAAATGCACAAATCTGTCGGATAAACTGGCTTCTGCTATTGCTGATATGCATGGCTGGACCCCTTGAGGTTCTTAATCTCTGAGGGGTGCAGGAAAATCCGCTATGCAACTCTGCTTAAGATTGCCAAGAACTGTTCACTGATGAATGACCTTGATGTATCGATGACAGCAACCACTGACTGTGGAGTTGCAGCTTTGGCTAAGGCAAACCATCTCAATCTGCAGATACTTTCTCTATCCGGATGTTCTCAGGTGTCTACCAAGTGCTTTCGCCCCAAAGAAATTGGGCAAACCCGCTTGAATATTCAGCGTTGCAATGGAATCAGTCGAAGCTCGGTCGGTCTTCTTGTTGAGCAGTTCTGGCTCTGCGATATCCTCTAATAAGAATTGGTGGCTGTCGACTGTCTCCCTGAGTCGAACACCTTCCACGGAGAGGTGGAGAAGTTTCGTTTGTCCTAGTCATAATCTCATCAATTGTTTTATCAAAACCTTTTTCCCAATGCCTTGTTTCCCGAGAATGGTTCGTCTTTGTTGAAAGGGCTGCTATATAGCAAACCCAATCCCACATCGGATAAAGTAAATAGTCCGGTCCAGTATATATAGCTTAGCGGGCTACTCCCTCTACAACCAATTAGTTTTAGAGAGGACTCCCACTGGGCCCGGCATGTGGGCCGGTTCGATATTCTAATATGGTATCAGAGCCCGGTTAAGAAGCCCAATAAAACCGATGATGGGCCCCATCAGGTCTAGTATATATAGCTTAACGGGCTATGCTGGGTTCGGCATATGGGCCGGTTCGATATTCTAACAGGTCTTGTATGCTGGGCTCGGCATGTAGACCGATCCGATATTATCGTTCTGTATCAAGGTTGTCTTGTAATGAAAGATTGATTATTACCACTACTGTCGTTCCTATTACTGTGTTGTCCCATGTGTTTGTGTCTGGTGATATTTATTTTTCTTTCATGCAAGTGAATGAATGATAGCACGGTGAGGATCTTCTTGATAAAAGTTGAAACAAAGGGGATCTTGATATGGGGTCAGGATGATCTCTTTGCTTTTGGCTCACCGTGTTTGCATGTACCATGAAGTTTGTCCTTTTCTCGGCCTGACCAAATCCAATAGAGGAATCGGCTCTCTACTGCATCGGGTCTCTTCATCCCATGTGATGTGGTGCCTCTTCCCTGATTGACATGATCTGACCTGCCATTCCTTGTGTCTTCATTCGTCGTACCTTGTCCCCTTTACGTGGTCTTGATGGTGGTGGTAGATTGGTGTGGGACTCAACAAAATTTGTGCAGTCACGAGTTTCCCCGTGAACACTCCACGGTCATTTACGGACAGGAAGCACAGCCCCGTTGCAAGAAAACAGATACCGATTGATAGGGATATGATACGGGAGGTTTTATCTGGGACTGTGTCGTCAGAGCAGTCTGTTGCCCTGGTGGCCCCTGTTTCTGTGGAGGAGGTGCGCAAGGCGATGTTTCAGCTTGGCCGTCACAAGGCTCCTGGACCGGATGGATATACGGCAGAGTTCTTCAAGGGATCCTGGGAGGTTGTGGGAGCGCTGGTTACGGAGGCAGTGCAGGATTTTTTTACTCGGGGTCGTCTTCTTCGTGAGGTGAATACCACTATTATATCGCTCATTCCGAAGAAAGCGAATCCGACGGCATTAACGGATTTCAGGCCTATCTCGTGTTGTAACACGGTGTACAAGTGTATTACTCGTATACTGGCGACGCGAGTTAGGGAGGTGCTTCCTGGTATCATAGGTTCTGAGCAGTCGGCGTTTATACCCGGACGACGCATTGTGGATAACATTATGGTAGCACACGAGATCATTAGGGGCTATCATACGGAGAGGAGTCCCCCGCGGTGTGCATTGAAGATTGATATCCGTAAGGCATATGACTCGGTCGAGTGGGATTTCTTACGGGCGGTACTGGAGTGTTTCGGTTTTCCGAGTTCGTTCATCTGGCTCATCATGGAGTGTGTAACTACGGCCAGATTCTCTATCAGCATTAACGGGGAGCTACAGGGTTTTTTCAGTAGTTCCAGGGGCCTTCGTCAGGGATGCCCTTTGTCGCCGTATCTCTTTGTGATGGTCATGGAAGTATTATCTGGCATGTTGAGGAAGACTGCGGAGACATCTGATTTTGGATTTCATTCTCGTTGTCGGAAGGTACGATTGTCTCACTTATGTTTTGCGGATGATCTTCTCATTTTCTCTTGTGGGAGACCTTCGTCGGTGCGTTGTGTATTGGAGACATTATCTAGATTCGGGGATCAATCTGGATTGAGGATAAGCGCACAAAAGAGTGAGATCTTCTTTGGTGGAGTCTCGGGGGATGTGCAGGCGCAGATTCTGGCTGATTCTGGTTTTACACGGGGGGAGTTACCGGTTAGGTATCTTGGAGTGCCCCTTATTACGAGGAGGCTAACCTCGGAGGATTGTTCGCCGTTAGTGGATGCTATTGCTAGCAGGATTTGCCACTGGACGAGTAGACACTTATCGTATGCTGGGAGGCTACAGCTAGTGAGCTCGGTACTATTCGCAACTCAGACGTACTGGTCGTCTATATTTCCACTACCGATGTCGGTTTGCAAGCGGCTGGAGCAGCTCATGTCGCGATTTTTGTGGTCGGGTCCATCGATGGACCACCACAAGGCAAAGGTAGCTTGGCAAACAGTGTGCAGGCCAAAGGAGCAGCAGGGAGGGCTTGGCCTTAAGCGGGTCACAGAGTGGAACCGAGCGGCGATGATGAAGCACATTTGGCACCTCTTATCGGATCCAGAGGACTCAGTATGGGCTCGCTGGGCTAGGACGTACCTCTTGAGGGGAGAATCCTTTTGGCAGGCTCGGCAGCCGGATAGGTGCTCCTGGATCTGGAGACGACTACTGACACTGAGGCACCTTGTTCGACGACTCATTTCCTGGCGCATGGGGGATGGCAGCAGGATTTCCTTCTGGTTTGACACGTGGTCCCCATTCGGTCCTTTGGTGGATGTCTTTGGGCGTGAGGATATCGAGCGCTCCAGGATCCCTTCTAGGATCTCAGTGGCGGATTTCTTTACTGATTCGATTTGGCGGAGCTACATTGAGGGAGGTGATATGCGTATTCATCGGCATAGGCGAGCGTGTTTTGACAGATTGCGCGAGCTGCTACCTGCCGGTTGTTATCCATTATCAGGTACTTCTGATCGGCTTATCTAGTCTTTACATCCTGATGGAGATTTTACTCTCGCCTCTGCATGGAGACATATCCGTAAGGATCACCAGGTTGTTCATTGGGCTAGTTTTATCTGGGCTAAGGGTATGCTGCCGCGGTTCTCGTTCATCCTCTGGTTGGCAGTTCAGGGGAGGCTATACACTTCCGACATGCTATTCCGCCTAGGGGTTTCATCTTCATCTACATGTGCACTTTGTGGCTCGAGGCGAGAGAGGTTAGACCACCTTTTCTTTACATGCAGTTATTCAGCGGAGGTTTGGTTGTATACTGTTGGTCGGGATGTTGCGCCGAACTTTCCGCGAAGGTGGTTTGCTATAACTGAGTTGTTGTTCTCGCCGGCTGGGGTCACACTTCGAAGGCGTCTATCTTTTGTTCGGATGCTGGGAGGATGCGTTTATTACCTATGGATAGAGCGGAACAAGCGCAGGGCTGGCGAACGTTTGCTTCCTCCTAGGACACTTGCCTCACTTATTCTTTCCTCGCTACCTCGGTCGTAGTGTGATACTTTATTTGGTTACGTATTTGGTATACGTAGATATGGTGTTGTAGTGTTGATTTCCGGGGGTATGCCCCTGTGATCTTTGTACAGATTTTATTGGGTTATAGAGTATTATTTATCAAAAAAAAAACAGATGTGCAAAGCATATCCCGTGAATGTTTTGCTATGGTTTCTTACCAACCGTCGACTTCAATGGTGAAAGGAGACAATGCCGCGATGTTTATGATCAGGAGACGATCGGCAATCTTCTGTTTATAGTACAGTTTAAGCTCCCCAAAGAAGAAAAAATGACCCATTCCCGTTTTGCTGATATTACTCTATGTTGCTCGCTCCTCTTGGCTTCATATCATGCCTAGGATTCCTGCTCTTGATGCGGTGCAGCAGCAGCTTCATCGGCTGATGTTGTTTGGTGGTTGTCTTCTGTAGCATTGGGTTTGCTTGGTTTCAATGTAGTTGTGCTTTTACGCCTCCCGCTGGACATGGCAGCCTTCTCAGAAGGCAGTTTGGGGAGCGACCGTCTTGTCGGCTGCTTCGGATTGACCGTCTTATTGCTAGTGGCATTCTCGTCAAGGCTCAGGCGATTGGAGTGGGCGATGCCATCGCTCTCCTCCGATTCGGAAGTTGACGAGTTCTTCCTTCTTCCAAGCTTGGGCGATTTAGCCCTTGTAGGAGGAATCTACAACACGTCAGTATATGACATTAAACCGAGAACTCTTTCCTGCGCAAACAGGGTCTGATTAGCGTAATGCTTCGCGGTATAGAAAATAGATGTGAAGAGGAAGCGTTGAGTTTCACCTTCTTCAACTCGGCCTTTGGTGGAGGTTCTTGGTAGAAGCTTGGCATTGGAGTAGCCTTAAAATTCAAACTCTTCCTCAGCAGCTTGATCTCGGCTTCTTGTGTTTCCTAAAAAAACAAGGTACAAAACCCAGAGCTGCAATTTTACACCCGTTTGCATCTCCTATGTCAGCAGAGACTCGAAAGGCAAAGGCGTCAGATTCGCACCTTGGATTTGGCTTGCAGGTTATTTCTTTCAACTTCCTTGGCATGGATCTTCTCCTCAAGCTTAGAGTAAAACTGTCGTAAGATAGCAGAGGGGCATATCAATCGAGGCCATGATCAGTTGTTTCCTTATTGAATCTAGAAAAGCGTGAGTTGAAAACTAACCTCTCTTCTTTTCTCAGCCCGCTCATCACACTTAAAACTGAATCCATAATTAGGAAGAGTACCGACTCTTTGAGGCTTTGCATCACCAGCCATAGGACTTCTTTACCATATTTAAGGATAAACAATTCTACAAACAGTAGAAACACTGCAACTCGGGAAAGAGACTTCAAGGGGTATGAACAACACAGGAAGCAGAATATGCATATGCAACTGGATACAAGTCAGATATAGCACCGGTTTCTGGTTCATAAACTGGTCCTTTATTCAAAGGCTTAAGTTTCACATCATCCCTGTAAAAAGAAAGATCATGTCATAGCTTGAAACAGAGAGAGCTGGGAGACAAAGCAGAAGGATAAGTCAACAATACGTTTTTAAGCATGATAGCACTATCAGCAACTAAAAAGCAGACGAATCAGGTGGACTTACGTCGAAGCCTCTGAGACTTCCGTTTCAGACTTTAATGCTTGCTGTAAACCAGAAAATCATGAAATTCATGAGCCGGATATACCATGACATCAAGAACGTGTTTTGGATCACAATGAAAAGTAGTTCCACGCTAGGAACAAATGGCTGCTTGGATGCCCGAATTTCCTCCCACAGGAGTATGGGATAAGGTACCTTCGATTGATTGGGCTTCCCATTGTTGGGAGGTGCAATACTTTTCACAGGTTGCCTAGGCTGAGTTTTTTCAGTGGTTACAGTTGCAGCAAGGGACTTAGGATTTGAAGATTTTTCGTCGTTCTGAACACCTTTAATCCCCTGAAAGTGTGAGAATATCATCACTACCAGCCAATAGAAGCAATGAAACAAGCGTCAACAGAATGACTCTATCCGTTACTTTGGCAGAAGCATTTAGCTTTGGGCAGTCAACATCTAGCTTAGCATTCTTCAAATCTGCTCTGTGTTCATTAATATCTGCAATCTTGCCTGCATCAGCACCGGCATCCTTTTGAAAGGCACCTTCAATCTTGGCGGAAGCGATCTTCTTGTGCACACCATTTCGATGAACAACCTCGACTCCATTGCCAATGGCCACGTCGTCAGAGTCCATCCCACTCAAGACCCTGCAAAATCAGATATATCGAAGCATGAAATTTTGTAATAACACAGACAAAGCCATTATACAGAATTTCCGGGGCTTGTACATATTGCCGCTCATTTTCCAAAGGAAAGTGAATGAGGGATTCGGCCACGGGTTAGATCAACATGAACGAAAACACGAACGGAGGAAGAGGCAACCAACCGAGCTAATCAATCATCACATGGGCACAGGAGCCTCCCTCCTACTACTAAAAGGTTGCTGATGTTCCCACTTCAAAGACAAACCCAGGAGACAAGATTCGGATCCAAACCACTTAGACTTTTGAAAGCACAAGTCTTGAAACCGAAATCAATTCCGAAAACGGAACTCCAAAACCAGATCCCTTCAATGCCAAAAAGACAGAAAGCAATCATTCTCCTCCGCATCTCCCACGAAACACCAATACTCGACCCACACCCCACCAAAGAGCATCACATTCGACCGATCTCCACAGTAACCCACAACAAGTCATGACTTATAACCGCAAAATAGCTCCCCGGAAAGCACACACCCAAAAACGTAAATTTCTACGAGACATCCTCACTACCCACCACCCAGAGTTCAAAAACCAAAACATCTTTCCTAAATGCACAACCCTCCACCTACATTGAACCCCCCGTAGAATCGAAACCAAACAAAAACCCAAATCCCCCTCCTAAACCCCCCCCCCCCCCAAAAAAAAAAAAAGGACGACGACGGACCTGCAAACACCGCCCCTTGGGGGGAGGGGGAGGGACGATCAGACTTCAGCAAGCATGACCGGGAGTACTTCGGGATCTAATCCTCCGGAGGGGACAAGGCGCAGATCCGAACCCTGACAACCCAAACCAAAAACACGACGCCGTGGTCGTCGGACGATCACTCGTAAAAAAAGAGCGGGGAACTTGAAAGGAAATGCGCTAAAAGTAGAAGCTACCCTTTTCCATTTCCTTTCTTCTTCTTATTATTCTCTTGTTATTTTTGTCCTTATTATTATTGCAAAAAGATAGGAAAGAAAGGGAGGTGACGTCACCGCGGCGTCGTTTGTCCGTTGTCGTTGACAAAACGTTACGGACACGGTCGGTTCGATGGGTAAAACCGTTAAAAAGGCGCTAAAAGTAGCCGCTTGTTTACAGACGAAAATGGGTTGAACTAGATTAGGCATTTTCTAAGAAGGATTTCGTTGTGGAATGTGGTGTTTACGATTCGACGAGTTGTGGAAGCAAACGGCTAATATGCTCGAAATTAACCCCCTTCCATTAATTTTCCTTTCATTTAAAGTTCAGATAAGAGGAACGCTAAATCCGAACACATTAATTGGTGTGTTTACTTTTTTGGTAAGAGGAAGAAACTAGAAAGGAGTACCAAAACCTTGTAAACCAAGCATGTAATATTATTATTATCATTATTATATCACTCGGAAGAAAATGATGGGGTTGCATGGTGGCATGCAATCGTCGTACTTTGGGGAAGCACGTGGGCACTCTTGTAGGGGCGGGGAAGCTGGTAATTGGGCTTTATGGGCCGAGTATGTCCGAAGCCCAATTCAAATATAAAACCCAAAAAATGTAGGCCCATCAAGGCCTTCCCTTTTGAAGGGTAGAGAGTGAAGCCGTCCTTCCCGCCGCCTCGGGCAATCATTCCCCCTATCCCTCTCTGGCTTTTCCCGTTGACATTGTCGATTCCATGTTGTGGTGTTTCCTTTTAGTTTGTTTGCTTTTCTTTTTATCTCTTTTGGCAGACGGAGAAAGCTTTCCTGAAGCATCCGAAGTTGTTTTCTCTGGCAATGTGTTTGAGGCGATCATCGATTAGATTGGTTGATGCTGGAGCGTATGATCGGGTTGTGAATTCCTGTTCGCTTTCCCTGCTGTTTCTCGTGCATTGTTTGTCTCGTTGATCCTTGTTTCGGCTCGAAGAAGCCTGGCAAGGGCAAGAGGCCTGGAAAGGGTGGTAACCGTTTCTGGAACAGCATTGGATTTGGGCTTCAAGAGCCCCCGAGAGGCAACTGAAGGTATCATGTGGCAGAATTCTTGATTTTGTTTCTGATCAGGTAGAGCCTGGGTGGGAAACAAATGATTGTGGTGCCTTCCTAATTATTATTCACCGTCAGCTAAAATGTGCTGATCCTGGTGATTGCATGTGATTGACTTCTGTTATGAATTTATCCCTTATGAATTCATGTTGATTAGGGACGGCGCATTGTGTGAGGAAAGAAGTATAGTTGGTTATTTCTGAATCGGAACAATCATGTGGCCTTTTATATACATTACTGAGCCTTGCGGGCACTTACATCGATAAGAAGTGTCCCTTTACGGGCGATTATCTACCAGAGGCCGTATCATTGCCGGAACATGTCACAGTGCCAAGATGACGACTATGATTATCGTTAGGCGGAACTACCTACCTTCACTGGGTCAAGAGGTATCAGAGGTCGGTGACGTTTCTCTGTTTGCTAAGTTGTCATTTGCCTCTTGAGTTGCATTGCTTTGTGTCGATCTAAAGGGAGGCAACACAATGACAGAGCTTCCCTTGCCGCGCGTACCCAGATAGGAGAAAAGGCACTCTCTAACATTGCTGCTCATATCTCACCATGCTTCCTTGTGAAGAGCGCGACCACGACGGGCTGGTGCAGGTAAACTCTTTAAACTTCCCACATCTAGCTCCTAGTTTTACACTATGTTAAGAGGCCGTATGCACGGTGTACGCGCGCCTTCCGGCCTAGCACGCGCGCGGACGCTAGTCCCTCATCCAAAAATGGCTCCGTTTATAAAAATGTGTTATTTAACCTAGGTAAACAATTACGGAGTCGCCACCGACTTAATTTTGAAAATTGGTCTAAGTCGGAAAACCAGAGTAGGATTCGGGGATCCTTGATTACTAACTCTTACACTTAAACATGCGAAAAGGTGGCGTTTGCTCCAAAAGTTTGCTTTTGATTAACGGGTGTTGGACCCGATCCGGGCATGACTCCGGACTCATGTCAATGTTTTACGGGCATTGGACCCGATCCGGGCCTTTTGGGCCTGAACTCATGTGTGTTGGTTTGACAAACAACATGCGACGATAACATCCTAAAGCCTAATAGCATGCACCGCAACCACAGATCAAGTATTTAGATCAAAGTGAGCGGGAAAGGGTGGTGATCGTGGGCCTATGCACTTGTGCCCACGACCCGTTACATGTGGAAATAATAAAATTTCGGGAGGCCCGCACCTCCCTCATGTACCTGAAATGACGGTTGGGGCCGCTTTATAATCTTGACATCGCGGTTTTTACACACGCGGAGAGATCCACGCGGTTTGATACACGCGCCTTCAAGTAATCTTTGAATGCGCCTTTGAGTAGTCTTCGAGAATTTGATGTCGATCTTCCGAAGTCGCGTGCTCAGTGTACATGCGAAAATAAAATATAAGTGTGCAATGAGTAGTATTGTTAAACTTAATGAAATTCGATCAAATTAAGAAAAGTAAGGCATGTCTTACTATATGAGGTAATTAAAGAAGATTACGATTATTCGGAAAGTCCAAATTTTCGTTACATTATTTTCATGCAAATAAATAATAGGAACGTCAAAGTCTTGTAATTATAATGGTAAAAAAAATGTAAAAAAAAATATAAACAGTCAAAACTAATTAATAGTTGTTCTTTATAAAAAAACGCACATGTGTACAAAACTGCCCAATTAATTTTTTGTTATATAAAAATGTAATAATAAAATAAAATTCATCTCAAATAATCATGCAAATATGAAATGTCCACGTTATTAACTTAATGACTAAATGAAATGTTCAAGTCAAGGTCACTTGCAGCATAAAAAAACAATCATTTTTTTTATAAAACAAAATTAGACCCTAACCACGTCAGATCGTGCAAAAACAGGACAGGTATTTCTCCTTTGTAGCCACGAAGGAGATTGGGTCTACCTTTAGATGTGAGGAGGAAACTCGACGCGGTCGCGAATCGCCAGGAGGAGCGGTCCTGGGCTATGGCAGGCATTCTTTTTGGGGCTCGACGATGGCCGAAACCGGCGCTGGGTCAGAAGTTACCCAAGGCTGCCGACGTAAACTTCGAGAAGCTGGGGGTCGCCGCTGGTGGGGACGCTGTTGCGGGAGGGTCATGTCTATTGTAGGCTCGGCATGTCGGCGAGGTATGGGCTGATTGCCGTAGGGAACCTCAGTCGCGATCTGAGTTGGGAACGCCCAAGATCCAAAAGCAACAGGTCGACGAAGAGAGACGGTGGGGGGAAGCACCATGTCAGGGGGCAAGTGAGCCAACAAGGAGACGGCGGAGATCCTCCATGCGTCGTCTAGCTCGGGGTCGTCGTTTGTTGAAGTCGGGACGGGGCTGTGGCGCCGTCTTCACTCGACAGTGACCGGAATTGGCGTTGTGTTGATGGGACTCCAGTATCTGGGATTGGGGGAATCTGCTGGAGCTCAGCGACAAAAAGGAGCGCTGCCTTGGGGCCGTCTGCTACTGATGAAGCGATCGTTGACTCCTCGTTGTAGCGGACTGAGAGTCGGAGAGCTTGCTGTTGCTGGGCTGCCGCGGCTGGTCTTGTCAGCCACTGTCGGAGAGCTTGCTGCAAGAGGTTGTTGTTTGTTGAGTAGCATCTATCGGGAGGCTGCCTTAGAGCCGAGATAGGAGGAGGTGGAGTGAGGCTTTGGCTCTGTCCTAGGAGGAAGGTCATCAAGGAAGAAAGAGGACTTGGAGAAGAAGCTGCGAGACTGGTTGCCTTCTCCGTGGTGTGTACCTGCTCAAGGAAAGAAAATAGTCGAACAAACAAAGAGAGCTCCTATTGACGTGGTGTGTCTGTGAGGAGCTTGGAGACAGTCCTCCCTCAAAACGTGGTGGTCAGGCCACTTTACTCCTGTCTCCAGAGGAGCTGAAGTTCGCTGCCACAAGAAGCATGTCATCCCCCTGTTGTTGTCGCGCTTCTGTTTGGGTTGGTCGTCAAGGGGGTTCTCCGTGGATGTCGTTTAGACCTACCTTGGGGTCGTTAAAAAAAAATCGACTGCAGACGACGGTCAGAGCCTGGAGGTATGCGCGTTCCCCCTCGGTCAGCTCATCCCTCTTTTTTTTTTTTTCAAATGCCCGTCCCCTCTTTTTTGTTTTTGTGTGTCCTCCCTCTGAACAAAACTTCTCTTTCCGGAAATCTCGCAGATTCGTGGGGATTAGAAGAGCTGAGATCTTGGGGACGACGTGGGTGAGAGGTGGGTGGAGAAGCCGTTTCTTTTTTAACGTGGGTTATGGGTTGCTGATTTACAGTACCGAGATCTGTTAGAGAAGAATTCGCAAAGATGTTAGTGGAGGAAATCTGTTCTCTCCGGAGAAACCGCATCCTTGGTGTCATAAGTCTGAGTTGATTTCAGGAACAAAATAGTTGATGGCTTTCCTGAATATCTAAGAAAGAGAACTCTGAAATTGATTGTAGCCTAGTTAGCTTGATGGTTCGCTTGCTTGGTCTGAAGAGCATGTTCTCCAGTAACATCTGCAATTCATTGTTTTGATTTGATATTTTTTGTCTTTTCAATTGCTTCCTTTTCTTGGCTTAGCATTTCCTCGATATTCCTCCTTTGATTTAGCTCCTCAGCATACAAATTTTCAGTAAATCGAGCTCTATGAGTAGCCTGAAATGCGGCCTTTTCTGCATTTTATCGCCGAAGAAACTCATGCAATGCTTCTCGTTTTGCATCTGCAGCCTCTGTCATTGCTCTCTGCATATTTAACAAAATTGCCGTGTTCTAACAACTTAATTCTTAGCACAGACAATTCAGGTAATGCTTGAATGGTAAAGAGCGCATCCCCCAGGACTAGACATGTTGCCTTGTGCTTTATTTGAAAATGTTGAAAAAGAAGAGAATAGAAAGGATCTGTGAAATTGCAAGACACGTGGTTGGATGATTAATCGACGTCATTAATCGTAATCATTACTGGGTCATCCCCAGCTGCCATCTTAGTAATTGAAAAGATCCATGATCAGCTCCTTACATCTTCTCACTCACGCTTCTTTCGCATCTGGCCGGAAAGCAAAAACTACCCAACTCGTGGAGCCAGCGAGACAGTCTTCTTCGAGAATCATCTGCATGAGGTTTCGACAGCGAGCTTCCTCATCGAGCCAGGGCATACTTTCTCGCCGAAGATCTCTTCCTTTATTTCCATCGTGCACTCGTTCTTGTTGAAATAGAGCTGTTCAACGATGGACTGCGAGAAGGGATCGTGACCGTCACCAAGGCTGTAAGAACCGCAGGGAGAAGATTCCATAGTCGACGGTTATTTCGCGACTTGGGCAAGAGAAAAATGTAGCAGAAGTGCAATTTGTCCTAAATGGCCTGCTATGACTTGTATGCAGGACATTTCTTCTTCAGAGCTATTGGCTGTCATCATCAGCCGAATGGACAAAAGTATTGGGTGGAATTTTACATTGTACAAGTGGTAGGATATTCCAAGGCCAGAAACTTCGGTTGTCTCTTTCATAGCTTCATGGGTTGTGAATTTCCTCTTTTCCGGGGGCTACAGAGTTCATGGAACTGTCAGAGACCCTGGTAAACACAATATGAAGTTAAAGTCAGCGTGATGGGTATCTCGGTCTTCTCCTTTTCTTTTGTCTACTTTGGTTAAGTTGTTTTCCCTTTTGCTATCTCTGTCAGGCGATCCGAAAAATGCCCATTTGATGAACTTGGAGTACGCTGCAGCAAACCTGAAGCTTTTCAAGGCAGACTTATTGGACTATGAAAGTATTTCTGCTGCCGTTTCCGGATGCACGGGCGTTCTGCATGTAGCTAGCCCCTATGCCTATTTCAGGTTGAATTATATAAGCCGGCACAAACCACCACGAAGAACGTGCTCAGTGCTTATTTGCAGGAGAAGGTCAAGAAGGTTGTGGTGGTGTCATCAATTGCTGCCATAGCGATTACAGAAGTTTGGCCAAAAGATCTGACGATGGACGAAACTTGCTAGCTAATATGCCTGGAAAACCATTTTGCAGCAATGGTATTGCGTGGCCAAAACATTGGCTGAAATTGAAGCTTGGGAATTTGCAAAGAGGACCGGGTTCAAAGAAATCTAAAAAGATTAATTTGGGGTATTTACAGCTGCCCCTCTTTGCGAGAGAATCTAAAAAGGTTTTCTCGCAAAAGATATCATAAATACCCCAAATTGATGAATTTATGATCTTGACAAACCTTGCACCTTGAAATCTCATCATGAAAATAGTTTGAAATACATGAAATCCCGTGGAGTACGGGTATAAGTAAATGACACTCATACATATCGTTTCAACTAAAATAGCTCCCGAGCGAGAATAGGAGAAGGGATTTTGGCTTCTCTCACAATTCGCTCTCGTTTCGGAAAGCGGTCTTGATTGGATTTCAAAATTCCTTTGACTTGGATGCTTATGTACCGGTCAAATGAATTATTGCCTAATTGGAATGTGGTTTTGTCATACGACTTCAAGAATGAGTTTAAAGACCTCACCAAAAGCTGTAGAGATTTCACCGTCCGAGAAAATTCTCCATTTTTTTCAGATCGTGGGCCAGTCGAGGTGTTCCATCAGGTTTAATGAATGGCTCACTAGTATGTGTTTTCTTTGGGAAGTGTTTTCCTTATTTTGAAATAACACCTTTGCTCTTGCGACCATCTATGTTGGCCCTGGTGTTTTAATTTTACTTTTTTTGTTTTGCGCTTTGCTCTTGAAGACTTCAGTCTTTGCGCTAGTTTTGCTTTTCCTTTGTCAACGTGCGGAATATGCCCCACATTTATTGAAAATATTTTCTAGGAGTTTTTGGAACTTTTTGAGTTGATGGAAATATTTTGTCCTTAGGAACAACTCGACTGGCTCACAAATCTGTTGATAGTACCTCTTTGCTCGGACCTTGAGGAAGTGTCATCTCTACATTTCGCCACTTTTGGCTTTACAAGTTTTCTCGGCAACTTCGATGCGAGGTGATCTGCAGACTCTGTGAGAGTGGTGAACACATAAACTTTGGTTCTGAGGCAAACAATAGTTGACGTGTTTGGGGTAGAGAAATAAAAAGAAGGTTTGATCTCATCCCGTTTGAGCATCTTTCGTTAAAGGATTCTTCGTCCGTCCAAACGCTTTTATAGGAAATTCTCACGGTGTTTGCACTCGTCTCTCGGGGGGTGAGTGTTTGGGAGCAGGCTTACCTTCTCCAATTCTCGCCCAGAAACATTTGTTGTTGTGAAAATAGATAGTTAAATGCAAATGGCACACAGATGTTCAAGAAACGGATACCTTTGAATGACTTGTTTGGAGATATTTTACCAAGACAGTGCCCATGCATGTATGTGTGTGTCCGAAGTCATGTCTTTGTCCTCATGTGGACGTCCTTGATGATGACAAAGGCAATTTCGAAACTTTGGTTCGAAATTTTCCACCCAACCGCCCGCGCCTTTGTTCGTGATATAGGGTGCTCATGTACCTACAAACGCCCAAAGGGCGGAATCAAGTAAGCTTATGTAACTTTTTCCGACAAGAAAGTATTAGAAATTGGATTAATACTCCCTTTCATGTTGCTTGGTCAGTGCGTCTTCGTCCGATGGAATCGAAGGATTGTGAAGCTCTACTCATGCCTTATGTTTGTGGTGTAAGGTTGCTCTTGTACCTAACAAGCAATGGCGAGAAAACAAGTGAATTTATATAACTTGCTTCTATTAGAGTAAAACGAAACTTGCTCATGTAATTTCGCATATACAAAAGGTAAAGTAGAGTTTTGGTACTTCCCTTTTTGTTTCGTTATTGCGTCTTCGTCCGATGGAATCGAAGGATTAACGAAACTGCAACAAGACTTTGGCTCGAAGCTTTGCCACCCTGCCACCCTCGCCTTTGTCATAGGAGTTCTGTACCATTCGTGTGAGGAACTCATGTACCTGCCCACAAGACAAAGGACTTAAATGAAATAAGCTCATGTAATTCCATTTAATGTGATAAAGAGAGTGATAATTAGATTATTCTCCCTTTTCATGTGTATTGTCATTTCTTGCCCCAGTTTACTCCGTGGGGATAGGTAGAAGTTTGCTGATGACGTTCGTTCCGAAGCTCCAGCTCGAAACCTTGACACCATTTAGGTGTAATAGCGTCGGAGAGCATCTGCATTGATTGGTTGAGGCAGTTCTCCTCCGTCCATCTTTGTTAGGATGGTTGCTCCTCCAGAGAAGGCGTGTTTGACAACGAACGGTCCTTCATAGTTTGGAGTGAATTTTCCCCTGGGGTCTTTGGCATTTGGCAGAATTCGCTTGAGAACGAGGTCCCCAGGTCTGTATCTAACTGGTTTGACCTTCTTGTTGAAAGCTCTGGACATGCGTTGTTGATAGCATTGCATATGATGAGCTGCAGTGAGTCGTTTCTCGTCGATGAAGTCGAAATGAGCAAGCTGATGTGTAGCCTTCTCTTCTTCCGTCATGTCGCTTTGGGATGCGATCCTGAGAGTCGGTAGTTTGACTTCTACTGGAATGACTGCTTGGGTGTCGTAGACGAGTTCAAAGGGGGTTGCCCCAGTTGACTCTATGAGGATTTCATGTGTGTCGATTTGTTTTGGAGCTTTGGCTCTAAAGTTTGTGGTTTGTGTTCATTGTCTGCGTATGATGTTCATGTACCTACGAGACAAGTATGGAGAATAAAATAAGTAAGCTCGTGCAACTTATCTTCTTTTGTAAAGAAAGTATTGGTTTCGAAACGAATACTCCCTTTTGTGTAATTCGTTGTTTTGTTGATAAAGAAATTTGTTTCGAAGCTTTGGTTGTCATGATAAGATGTTGTTGTACCTATATATGACAAGAATAAGGACAAGCGAGCTCATGTGACTTATTTTTTGCAGATGATTAGGGAACGAATATTCCCTTTTCATATGTGTCGTTGTTTTAAAAATGAAGGTAGTCTCAGAGCTTTGGCTCGAGATTGTTTCGAGACTTTAACAATTGTTCTTTGCCCCAGTTCTTGATATTGGAAAGGGTTCGCCAATGAGGGTCGTTTTGAAGCCCCAGTTCGATTGCCTGTGTTCTTTGCCCCAGTTCAAGGGAGCGAAAATAAAAGTTTGGCAGGGAAGGTCATATCGACGCCCCGGTTCGAAACTTTATTGATTGCTTTAATTTTCTGTCTAGGACCGCTCATGTACCTATAAGACAAATATGAAAGAACAAGTAAGCATGTGTAACTTGTTATTTATAGAGAAATTATTGATCTTGGAATGAATACTCCCTTCATGCATGTCATTGTTTTGACAACGAAGGCTATTTCGAAACTTTGGTTCGAAACTTTTCCACCCTGCCACCCTCGCCTTTGTCGTTCACTAGGATGTTCATGTATCCCCTTTCATGTTATTTGTTGTTTTGTCAACTAAGAGTTATCCAAGACTGCTCAAGCTCGTCCCAGGATAGCTTGTAGATATACCCCAGGATCGCTTGGAGATATGTCCAGAATCAATCGGAGATTTGCCCCAGGATCGGTTTGAGATATACCCCAGGATCGCTCGAAGATTTGTCCATGATTACTCGGAGAATTGCCCCAGGATTGTTCGAAGATCTGTCACATGATCGCTTGGAGATTTGCCCCAGGATCACATGGAGATTTGCACCGGATTGTTCTCGTGTCGTCGTCGTCGTTGTTTTGCCAACGAAAGCTGTTTCGAAAATTCGACTCGAAACTTTTCCACCCTGCCACCCTCGCCTTCGTCGTCTGCTTAGGATGTTCATGGACCTATGAGACAAGCCGAAGGGCAAAACAAGTAAGCTCATGTAACGTGTTCTGCAGAGAAAGTATTAGTTGAGGAACGAATACTCCCTTTCATGTAGATCGTCGTTTTGTTGACAACGAAGGATATTTTGAAGCTTTGGCTCAAAACTGTTTCAAGGCTTTGGCTTGAAACTTTACCACCCTGCCACCCACGCCTTCGTCAACATGCGACAAGGGCTAAAATAAGTGAGTTCATGCAACTTATTTTCAAAAATAGGGAAGTATTAATCAAAGAACGAATACTCCCTTTCATGTGATTGTAACGTCGAAGAACGCCTACATCGATTGCTTATGACAGTTGTCTCCGTTAAGATGATTGATCTTTGGTTGAATGTCGTGAATGTGCAAAGTTGATAGAGCCGTGCGGTGGGCTTGGGTGGGGATTGGCCACTCATGTAGTAACGTCAATGAGTGCTGCGGTGACTGACCTTCTCCTCTTTTCTTTGGTGAGAGTCGGTGGTTGACTATTGTCGAGATGACCGCTTGGGTGCCGTAGGGAATTCAAAGGGAATTGCCCCAGTTGAAGTATGCGTCGTCGTTTGGTAGACATCATGGTCTTTGGCGTTGGTAAGCTGTTGTCTGAGCCCTAGATGAGTCATCTTGTACCAGTTGCGCTATGTATTTGCCATCTCTTGAAGAATCTGATCCATGTTCATGTTTTTTTTGTCGTGGGGATGCTTTGGATCCGGCGTTCGTCGAGTTCTTGTTATCGTAGAAACAATGAGGTTGAATGAAGTGTTCATCTTTGGGAGTTGATTGCTCGCAGCTGTATTGATCTCGCGATGCCGTTGTGAATGATGGGTTTTGCCCATTGTGCTGGATTGTGTTGTTGAGTTGTAAGCTGGGAAATCGCCCGTGTTTGGAATGATGTTTCTGTTGGTGCCGAAGTTGTGGCGACTGATGATGTAGTGAAATCGCTTCTATTTCTTTGGAGCGGTCGTCAGATCAGTAGGGAAGTGATGTCCCTAATGTGTCCGATTGTAGCATGTCCGTGAACGGCTCGATGGGCTCGTCATTAGCTCCGATGTTGACTGCAGTTGGCTGGTGAGCTGTAACCTCCTTGGGGTTTTCATGTTGTTGTAGATTCGACTTTGAACTTTGGTAGCTGTTGGGTGATCTTTGGTGTTCGTGCTTGGCTTTGTACTTTGGTAGCCGTTGATGACTTTGGGCTCATGTCGTTTGACGGACGGCTTTGAACCTTGGTAGCCGTAATGGAAACTTTGGTTTTCATGTTGTTATATGTTCGACTTTGAGCTTTGATAGTCGTCGATAAATCCTTGGCATTCTTGTGCTTGTAGATTTGTAATGTCACGCCTTGTCTCTACTCCTGTTCGTGGAGCCATGTTGGATCATTAAACCTTGGAAGGAAAATAGAGAAAATGTTTGGATTAGTATCATGCAACAATGTAATCGATGCATGATAAATTTGTGATGATACTTAATCGCACTCGTATATGCAGAAAAGTATGCAATGTAACTGCAATTGGAAATGAGACGTAGTGATGCAATGGAGCAATGACATGATAATGTAACTACTGCAATCGAACAGACACTCATGTAGTCATGCGAATGTATGAATGCAGTAAGCAGTAAAATAGGTAGGGATAGGAGAAATGAAGGTTGTTGAAACCCATTATAATAAACTCCACCCAACTGCAAAACGAGCAAAGTTAGTTTTACAGTTATTGCAGACAAAGCGTACCTGACACCTGTCCCTGCACATGTAGCAGTCACTTAGTAACAAGCAAATGCACGTGCGGCGTCTGGTACCTGTAGTGGGCAACCAATTCTAGACTCGGATAAAGGTTTCTAGGACCTCCCTCGGACTAAGGGAGGCGGGTCCCGGTCCATAGCCTACAAGCCGCAGGAAGCAGCGAAGCCGTGCCTTTCGGAGACCCCTAAAGATCCTAGTCTCGGGAATAGGGACTTACCTATATATGCCTAATAAGCAGTAAACAAACACAACCATGAAAGCAAACAAAAGGCACCGAGCCAAGCAAGTACATGCGCAAACAAGAACTCCCCTCCGCATGTGGACTAAAAATGTAAGAGCGTTCGAAAAGAATCCACATGCAGTATCCCCAGCGGAGTCGCCATCTGGGATGTACGCGCGCCTTCCGGCCTAGCACGCGCGCGGACGCTAGTCCCTCATCCAAAAATGGCTCCGTTTATAAAAATGTGTTATTTAACTTAGGTAAACGATTACGGAGTCGCCACCGACTTAATTTTGAAAATTGGTCTAAGTCGGAAAACCAGAGTAGGATTCGGGGATCCTTGATTACTAACTCTTACACTTAAACATGCGAAAAGGTGGCGTTTGCTCCAAAAGTTTGCTTTTGATTAACGGGTGTTGGACCCGATCCGGGCATGACTCCGGACTCATGTCAATGTTTTACGGGCATTGGACCCGATCCGGGCCTTTTGGGCCTGAACTCATGTGTGTTGGTTTGACAAACAACATGCGACGATAACATCTTAAAGCCTAATAGCATGCACCGCAACCACAGATCAAGTATTTAGATCAAAGTGAGCGGGAAAGGGTGGTGATCGTGGGCCTATACACTTGTGCCCACGACCCGTTACATGTGGAAATAATAAAATTTCAGGAGGCCCGCACCTCCCTCATGTACCTGAAATGACGGTTGGGGCCGCTTTATAATCTTGACATCGCGGTTTTTACACACGCGGAGAGATCCACGCGGTTTGATACACGCGCCTTCAAGTAATCTTTGAATGCGCCTTTGAGTAGTCTTCGAGAATTTGATGTCGATCTTCCGAAGTCGCGTGCTCAGTGTACATGCGAAAATAAAATATAAGTGTGCAATGAGTAGTATTGTTAAACTTAATGAAATTCGATCAAATTAAGAAAAGTAAGGCATGTCTTACTATATGAGGTAATTAAAGAAGATTACGATTATTCGGAAAGTCCAAATTTTCGTTACATTATTTTCATGCAAATAAATAATAGGAACGTCAAAGTCTTGTAATTATAATGGTAAAAAAAATGTAAAAAAAAATATAAACAGTCAAAACTAATTAATAGTTGTTCTTTATAAAAAAACGCACATGTGTACAAAACTGCCCAATTAATTTTTTGTTATATAAAAATGTAATAATAAAATAAAATTCATCTCAAATAATCATGCAAATATGAAATGTCCACGTTATTAACTTAATGACTAAATGAAATGTTCAAGTCAAGGTCACTTGCAGCATAAAAAAACAATCATTTTTTTTATAAAACAAAATTAGACCCTAACCACGTCAGATCGTGCGAAAACAGGAGAGGTAAAGATGATTTTACCTTTGCAGCCACGAAGGAGATTGGGTCTACCTTTAGATGTGAGGAGGAAACTCGACGCGGTCGCGAATCGCCAGGAGGAGCGGTCCTGGGCTATGGCAGGCATTCTTTTTGGGGCTCAACGATGGCCGAAACCGGCGCTGGGTCAGAAGTTACCCAAGGCTGTCGACGTAAACTACGAGAAGCTGGGGGTCGCCGCTGGTGGGGACGCTGTTGCGGGAGGGTCATGTTTATTGTAGGCTCGACATGTCGGCGAGGTATGGGCTGATTGCCGTAGGGAACCTCAGTCGCGATCTGAGTTGGGAACGCCCAAGATCCGAAAGCAACAGGTCGACGAAGAGAGACGGTGGGGGGAAGCACCATGTCAAGAGGCAAGTGAGCCAACAAGGAGACGGCGGAGATCCTCCATGCGTCGTCTAGCTCTGGGTCGTCGTTTGTTGAAGGCGGGACGGGGCTGTGACGCCATCTTCACTCGACAGTCACCGGAGTTGGCGTTGTGTTAATGGGACTCCGGTAGCCGAGATTGAGGCAGTCTGCTGAAGCTCAGCGACAAAAGGAGCGCCGCCTTGGGGCCGTCTGCTACTGATGAAGTGATCGTTGACTCCTCGTTGTAGCGGACTGAGAGTCGGAGAGCTTGCTGTTGCTGGGCTGCCGCGTCTGGTTTTGTCAGCCACTGTTGGAGAGCTTGCTGCAAGAGGTTGTTGTTTATTGAGCAGCATCTACTGGGAGGCTGCCTTAGAGCCGAGATAGGAGGAGGTGGGAGGAGGCTTTGGCTCCGTCCCGGGAGGAAGGTCATCAAGGAAAAAAGAGGACTTGGAGAAGAAGCTGCGAGACTGGTTGCCTTCTCCGTGGTGTGTACCTGCTCAAGGAAAGAAAATAGTCGAACAAACAAAGAGAGCTCCTATTGACGTGGTGTGTCTGTGAGGAGCTTGGAGACAGTCCTCCCTCAAAACGTGGTGGTCAGGCCACTTTACTCCTGTCTCCAGAGGAGCTGAAGTTCGCTGCCACAAGAAGCATGTCATCCCCCTGTTGTTGTCGCGCTTCTGTTTGGGTTGGTCGTCAAGGGGGTTCTCCGTGGTGAAATCAGAAGGACTCCGACTATGGCTTCATCCTGTGCATACCCAGAAACGAGAAGAAGAAAGGAGGAGAGAAGAAGAAGAAGGAGGAAGAAGGAAACTGTTTCATTGTATTCCGTGTAAAAAACTTTTCTGTACAGCCTTTCTGTTTTTAAGGCTATCCCCGTAACAAACTCAGCTGCTTTTACAATTTTATCCCAGCATAAGATAACTAATAGGCCTGGACAATAACAAGGCCCCCAACACGCTTTCTCTTCCTCGGCTCTTACTCCAGTCTCCGGCCCCAGCATCTCTTCATTCCTCCTGTTTCTTTTCTTCTTCTGTCTCCGCTAGACATTCCTCTGTTCTCCTTGTGTGTGCATGGTAAGAGTTCCACACATCACTCTGCTGACACTCCCCCTCAAGATGAGATGTATGGATATCATACAATCCCATCTTGCTCATCAAGTAATTGAACCTCGAAGGAAACAAGGCCTTAGTCAAAAGATCTGCCGTCTGCTCTTCCGTCCTTACATATCTGACGTCCAGCTCCCCATTGATCACTTTCTCTCGGACGAAATGCAAATCTATCTCTAGGTGCTTAGTCCTCTCATGAAACACCGGGTTTCTACTGAGATGAATGGCTGACCATTTATCACAATAGACAGCCATTGTCAAGTTCAACTTAATATCGAAATCCTTCAACAATGCCTTTATCCACATTAATTCTGTTGTCACAGCTGCCTGTGGAACTCCTTGAAACCGTGGCTTGCTTCTTGGACTTCCAGCTAACTAGAGAATCTCCTAGGAAGACACAAAACCCCGTTGTTGACTTCCTTGTATACACACAACCAGCCCAGTCACTGTCCGCATACGACTGCAAATGGATTTGTGAGTAACTAGATAGCATGAGTCCCTTTCCTGGTGATTGCTTCAGATACCTTAAAACCTGCACAGCCGCTTGCCAATGATCAGATCTCGGCTTATCCATGAATTGCGCCAACTTATGTACAGCAAAGGCAATGTGAGGCCTTGTCACTCCCAGGTAAATCAATTTACCTACCAATTGTCTGTACATGGCTGCATCCACCCCAGGCGTGCCACCTACTGTACTGAGTCTTAAGTTAGGCAACATAGGAGTAGAGCTTGGCTTGATTGCCAACTTACCCTGTTCTTCCAACAACCTTAGGGTGTATCCTCTTTGAGACAAGCAAATTCCTCTCTTGGACCTTGCTATCTCAATGCCAAGAAAATATTTCAATTCTCCCGAGTCTCTTACCTTGAAATACCTTTGTAGATGCGATTCTAGAGCAGAAATAGCTTTTTTCATTTTACCCTGCTACAGCCATGTCATCCACATAAACCAAGACTGCAACAAAACCTGTTGTATCATTCTTGGTGAATAGGGAGTAATCTGCTCTTGACTGTTTGTAACCAACAACAAGAAGACAATCGGTTAGTTTGCAATTCCACTGCCTGCTTGAGACCATAAAGGGACTTTATAAGTTTGCACACCATGCCTTCGCACTCCCCCTGCAGCTGCAAAATCGGAGGAAGCTGCATAAACACCTCTTCATTCATATCGCCATTCAAAAAGGCATTGTGGATGTCAAATTGTCTGAGAAACCAGCCCTTGACAGCGGCTAAGGCAAAGAACACCCGGAGGGAAGTATGCTTGGCCACAGGGCTGAAGGTTTCGTGATAATCAATGCCTGCACATTGAGTGTACCCCTTTGCTACCAACCGAGCTTTGTGCCTCTCAACTGTGCCATCAGCATGTAATTTGGTTTTATATACCCACTTGCAGCCAACAAGGTGTTTATTTGGTGGTAGAAACACTAACTCCCAGGTGTGGTTAGCCTCCAAGGCAGCGAGTTCATCGGCCATGGCCTTTTCCCAATGAGGAATACCCTTAGCCTGCTTATAGGATTGTGGTTCATAATTGCTCTCCAAGGACAGAATGAAAGCATAGTATGGTTTGGACAGTTTAGTATAAGCAATGTATGGATCAATAGGATACAGAGGTGAAGAGTGCTGAGAAAGACTTGGGCTGACCTGTGCCTTGGAGATGACTGAATCAGCTGAGGCCAAGAACAGACTATGATGATAGTCCTGAAGGTAACCCGGGGCCTGGCGAGGTCTAGTGCTTCTTCTCAAAACAGAGGGAGGTTGAGTCACTGTGGGAGGGTCAGGGACAGTGGGACTAGTAGCAGGAGGAGAAGGTGAAGCATAAGAAAGTTCATGTGGATCAGTAATAGGAGAGGGTATAGAAGGTATAATTGGTGACTCTAAGGAAGGAGGAACTGCAATCGGAAAATCGAAACTGGGTGCAGGAGAAGGCTGGGCTGATAGAGCAAATGGAAATATAGACTCAAAAAATACAACATCACGAGAAGTAAACACCTTGTGAGCCTCTAAATCATAAACAAAATAACCTTTTATCCCACGTGGGTAACCTAGAAAAACACATTTCACAGCCCTTGCATCCAATTTCTTTCTGTTATGATCTAATGTATTTGCATAACAAATGGATCCAAAGACTCTGAATATGTGATAGTCTGGTGGTCTGTGATAAAGAGCCTCAAAAGGGGATCTATTGTGAGATAGTATTTTGGTTGGTAATATGTTGATTATGTAAGTAGCTGTGAGGAGTGCATATCCTCAGAAGTGAAGAGGTAGCTGAGATTGGAAGAGCAAGGCTCTGGTGACCTGCAACAAGTGCTGATGCTTTCTCTCAGCCACCCCATTCTGTTGGGGGGTTTCAACACAGGTTCTTTGATGCATTATTCCATTCAAATGATAAAAATCTGTCATGTGAAACTCTCCACCATTGTCACTCCTAATAATTTTAACTTTCAAATTGAAATGAGTTTGAGCAAAAGTACAAAACTGTGTGGTTAGCCCCTGAGCTTCAGATTTGTGTTTCATAAGATGTACCCAAGTGACTCTGGTGTAATCATCTACTATGGTGAGAAAGAAACGAAAGCCACCTAAAGCTGATATGGAATAAGGTCCCCATATATCACAATGCACTAAATCAAAAGCAGAACATGAAGAGTTAGCACTCATGGGAAAAGGAAGTCTTTTCTGTTTGGACCTGTGACAAGTGGTGCAAACATTGTGTTTCAGAAACCGTATGGTAGGTTCTATGGCTTGTACAATCTGAGACTTGTCATGTGAGATATGACCTAGCCTAAGATGCCACAAATCAAAGATGTCCAGTGTATGATTGAGAGCAGAACTTGATACTTCTGGTTTATTTGGTTTTTCAGTGACAGAAACTATCCTTCCTGCATGATAAGGAGCACTTCCTCTGGCCTCAGTGTTAAGAAGTTCGTATAGTCCATTCTTAGATTCAGCACGCCCAATCATCCTCCATGTAACCAGGTCCTGAATAAAGCAATCAGTGTGTGAGAAAATGAAGCAACACTGTTTTGAGACAGTGAGCTTGCTGATGGAAATTAAGTTGAAATGGAAAGAACTAATGAGAAGAACATCATGCAAGACTAGGTTATCATTTAGTCTTACGATCCCAGTGTGTGTGGCATGAACTTTGATGTTATTTGGGAGTTGAACGAGTAAAGGCGCAGGCAGTTTGACAAATGAATCAAATAGATCAATGTGTGAAGCAACATGGTCTGTAGCCCCTGTGTCAAGATACCAAGTGGAGCTACATGTTTTTGAAAGATCTGAGTGAAAAGTGAGTACTTTGGTGCAACCTGTTATGTTACCAGAAGGGTAAGGTGTTTTTGCAGTTGAGATTGGCATTGGGTTGGAGGATTGTCCTTGGAGAACCTCATGAACCGGCAGAACAATATCTTCCTCACCAAGAAGAGCCATTAGCTTTTGAACCTGCTGCCTTGAGAGCCCCAACTAAGAGGATATGTCCCTTCTCTGCACTTCATGTCCTCCAATACTATCCAGCATGTTTACTGATCTCTTCTCTGTCACTTCTGGTGACCTTTGCTGAAAAGAACCCCTTCCTCTGCTTCTCCCACCCCTTGAATTAGGTGGAAAGCCAACAAGATAGAAACACCTTTCCTTCAAATGACCTCGCTTTCCGCAATGATCACAGATCCATTCCATTCTTCCTTGTCTTTTGTTAGTGACTACAGTAGCGACATGATTATCCTGCTGCACTACAGCTTGTGGCTTTACTTCCTTCATATTGGGAGATACTTGCAATGAAGCCACCATCATAGGTACCTCTGAAAACGAGCTACTGCCACTTTTCAACTCTCTTTGTGACTCTTCTCTTTGAACAGCATTAAATGCCTCTCCAATTGTAGGCAAGGGTTTTCGCATAAGCAACTGTGAACGAAGTGGAGCATAATCACTATTTAAGCCATTTAAGAATCTGAACATCATATCCTTCTGCTCCTGCTCAGCGTATGTTCTTGCCCAATTACACTTACAAACTCCACATTCACAACAGGGTAGTGGTCTGTATGTTCTCAACTTCCTCACTATCGCCAGCAACTCATTATAGTAAGCAGACAATGACCTACTGCCCTGTTCCAAGCTACAATACCGAGACTGCAAGTGACAAATTTTTGAGTCATCTGGTTGTGCGTACCGTTCTTTGAGTTCATCCTAGAAATCCTTTGCGGATTCCAGAAAAAAGATGGTAGAAGCAATCGGTACAGACACTGACCTTTGTAGCCAAGCTTTGACCAGACCATTGCATCGCTTCCAGGCTGGGTAAAGTGGGCTCTGCAGCTCTGACTTCGTAATGCTTCCGTCGACAAACCCCAACTTGTTTCTGATAGTTAGGGCGAGTTCAAACGACGAACTCCAGGAGCTGTAATTCCCATCTGTCAGTTCTGGGGTTACGATGGCACCAGCCTGATTATCAGCCTGCTGGATGAAGAACGGCGACTGAGTGCTCTCTATGACAGCCAAGTCTGTCTTCTGTCCTTCCATCACGCTCCGCAGCGCTCTGATACCATGAAATCAGAAGGACCCCAGCTATGGTTTCCTCCTGAGCAAACCCAGAAACGAGAAGAAGAAAGGAGGAGAGAAGAAGAAGAAGGAGGAAGAAGGAAACTGTTTCATTGTATTCCGTGTAAAAAACTTTTCTGTACAGCCTTTCTGTTTTTAAGGCTATCCCCGTAACAAACTCAGCTGCTTTTACAATTTTATCCCAGCATAAGATAACTAATAGGCATGGACAATAACAAGGCCCCCAACACGCTTTCTCTTCCTCGGCTCTTACTCCAGTCTCCGGCCCCAGCATCTCTTCATTCCTCCTGTTTCTTTTCTTCTTCTGTCTCCGCTAGACATTCCTCTGTTCTCCTTGTGTGTGCATGGTAAGAGTTCCACGCATCACTCTGCTGACACGTGGATGTCGTTTAGACCTACCTTGGGGTCGTTCAAAAAAAATCGACTGCAGACGACGGTCAGAGCCTGGAGGTATGCGCGTTCCCCCTCGGTCAGCTCATCCCTCTTTTTTTTTTTTTCAAATGCCCGTCCCCTCTTTTTTGTTTTTGTGTGTCCGCCCTCTGAACAAAACTTCTCTTTCCGGAAATCTCGCAGATTCGTGGGGATTAGAAGAGCTGAGATCTTGGGGACGACGTGGGTGAGAGGTGGGTGGAGAAGCCGTTTCTTTTTTAACGTGGGTTATGGGTTGCTGATTTACAGTACCGAGATCTGTTAGAGAAGAATTCGCAAAGATGTTAGTGGAGGAAATCTGTTCTCTCCGGAGAAACCGCATCCTTGGTGTCATAAGTCTGAGTTGATTTCAGGAACAAAATAGTTGATGGCTTTCCTGAATATCTAAGAAAGAGAACTCTGAAATTGATTGTAGCCTAGTTAGCTTGATGGTTCGCTTGCTTGGTCTGAAGAGCATGTTCTCCAGTAACATCTGCAATTCATTGTTTTGATTTGATATTTTTTGTCTTTTCAATTGCTTCCTTTTCTTGGCTTAGCATTTCCTCGATATTCCTCCTTTGATTTAGCTCCTCAGCATACAAATTTTCAGTAAATCGAGCTCTATGAGTAGCCTGAAATGCGGCCTTTTCTGCATTTTATCGCCGAAGAAACTCATGCAATGCTTCTCGTTTTGCATCTGCAGCCTCTGTCATTGCTCTCTGCATATTTAACAAAATTGCCGTGTTCTAACAACTTAATTCTTAGCACAGACAATTCAGGTAATGCTTGAATGGTAAAGAGCGCATCCCCCAGGACTAGACATGTTGCCTTGTGCTTTATTTGAAAATGTTGAAAAAGAAGAGAATAGAAAGGATCTGTGAAATTGCAAGACACGTGGTTGGATGATTAATCGACGTCATTAATCGTAATCATTACTGGGTCATCCCCAGCTGCCATCTTAGTAATTGAAAAGATCCATGATCAGCTCCTTACATCTTCTCACTCACGCTTCTTTCGCATCTGGCCGGAAAGCAAAAACTACCCAACTCGTGGAGCCAGCGAGACAGTCTTCTTCGAGAATCATCTGCATGAGGTTTCGACAGCGAGCTTCCTCATCGAGCCAGGGCATACTTTCTCGCCGAAGATCTCTTCCTTTATTTCCATCGTGCACTCGTTCTTGTTGAAATAGAGCTGTTCAACGATGGACTGCGAGAAGGGATCGTGACCGTCACCAAGGCTGTAAGAACCGCAGGGAGAAGATTCCATAGTCGACGGTTATTTCGCGACTTGGGCAAGAGAAAAATGTAGCAGAAGTGCAATTTGTCCTAAATGGCCTGCTATGACTTGTATGCAGGACATTTCTTCTTCAGAGCTATTGGCTGTCATCATCAGCCGAATGGACAAAAGTATTGGGTGGAATTTTACATTGTACAAGTGGTAGGATATTCCAAGGCCAGAAACTTCGGTTGTCTCTTTCATAGCTTCATGGGTTGTGAATTTCCTCTTTTCCGGGGGCTACAGAGTTCATGGAACTGTCAGAGACCCTGGTAAACACAATATGAAGTTAAAGTCAGCGTGATGGGTATCTCGGTCTTCTCCTTTTCTTTTGTCTACTTTGGTTAAGTTGTTTTCCCTTTTGCTATCTCTGTCAGGCGATCCGAAAAATGCCCATTTGATGAACTTGGAGTACGCTGCAGCAAACCTGAAGCTTTTCAAGGCAGACTTATTGGACTATGAAAGTATTTCTGCTGCCGTTTCCGGATGCACGGGCGTTCTGCATGTAGCTAGCCCCTATGCCTATTTCAGGTTGAATTATATAAGCCGGCACAAACCACCACGAAGAACGTGCTCAGTGCTTATTTGCAGGAGAAGGTCAAGAAGGTTGTGGTGGTGTCATCAATTGCTGCCATAGCGATTACAGAAGTTTGGCCAAAAGATCTGACGATGGACGAAACTTGCTAGCTAATATGCCTGGAAAACCATTTTGCAGCAATGGTATTGCGTGGCCAAAACATTGGCTGAAATTGAAGCTTGGGAATTTGCAAAGAGGACCGGGTTCAAAGAAATCTAAAAGGGTTAATTTGGGGTATTTACACACGGTAACTAATTACAGGTCCTCTTGCAGGCCCTTGTCCGAAACTGTGAGGTTCAATGTGTTGAAAGTCATAAAGCGTTCGCCGGGATGTGAGTTCCGTGCTTGGTTCCTCCTATTGGGAATAGTTACATGTCATGGATATGTCTGAAACTTTTCTTATTCGATTGAATTATGTTGTATGGACACGTGCCACGTCCTCGTATCAGTCAAATCTAGACGGCCTCAAAGACGAATACGTGTTGACAATCCATTCAACATTTTTGGCCTTTAATGTTTGAAGTGTCCCTCCTTATTACCCTTTCAACCCGAACTTCCCTTTCCGTGGAAAGATTGATCACCTTGGTTAATAAGACAATGGCGGAGATGATCTTGTATAAATACTTTATTAGAGCCAACCCAAACATGCACAAACCGCCATAGAAATCGAGAACACGGTAGCCAACTTCTTTTGCGGAGAGAAGAGACACTAGTTCTTTTCAGGGAAGCAACCGGGAGACGATGAAGGCGTTGGTTTCGGCAGTCATCTTGATGGTGGCGTTTGCTTGCGCCGCGGCAACAGAGTACACGGTCGGGGGTGACCTCGGTTGGACAGGGCCTCCGAACATCACGGCAGGATACTACGACAGTTGGGCGGCCAACAAGGCATTCAAGGGCGGAGATTCCTTGAGTAAGTGAGGGTCCTTTTTTTAGTTTCCTTTCTGAGTGAAATTCGTGAAGATTCCTAACGCTAGGGAAGTAATGACATGAAAGGATGGAGTTGATGTAATTGAGGAACTTTTAACTTGTGCAGAGTTCGTGTGGAATGGGACGCATAACGTTGCGATCGTATCCAAACAAGAGTACGACGACTGCACCAAGGTGACATCGTATTTCGCAGGAGGGACCACATTCATGTTCACCTTCCCTACCAACGCGAGCGGGATGTACTACTTCATATGCACGGTCGATTCCCACTGCGCAGGAGGCCAGAAGTTTGCCGTCAACGTGACAAGCAGCGGGGTTTCGTCTAGTCCCCCAGACAGCGGTTCTCCGTCGGTCACGATCACCACCTTGGGTTCCGCCGCTTCGGCAATGATATATCTCCTGGGCCTATCCATGTTCTCTTAGATGAAGCACACACTTCTTCTTAATCTTCTTTCTAGATTGGTTGGTTTTATCAAACAAACAAGTAACGAATAGAACACTTGCATGTGTATGTGTGTGTGGCGTCATGTAAGCGAGCGAACAGTGATTCAATAAATGAGTGGTTTTGTAATAAGGTGATGTTTGAATAATATGTTTTGGAAAAGGACATTTATCTAAAGAGGAACACCAGAAAGGCGGCGATAATCTTCTTACTCATCCTCTTTAAGTATACACACACCGTTTGGACATGCTAACGAGCACAGACATGGCTCTACCTCCTGTTCCGTCATGTAGTCCCCTCCCTCCCTCCTGCTCCACGGCGTTACGGGCGTGGCATATTGAGGAGATCCTCCTCCACCGGGTACCTGTGTGTGGCAGCATTGGCGATTTTTTCCCTTGCCGACGGCGTCTCTTGAACTTTGCACGAATGGTCGCCCAACAAGCTCCTCTTGTTTGACCACCAGGCACCAGTAACTGGATTAGGTCCCGTTCCTAGCCTCAGAGAGAGATCACATTCCGGTTGACCTCCGGTTCTTTTGCTGTTTGGAGGAGCCACGGCGATGCCACATTGCATGGGGGTGACTTCGAACCCACATGCATCCCTCGAGAATTGAGTGCATCTCCCAGTGTACAGTGGATAACCAGAGTAAGACCAGGATGGCCGAGTCAAGCCCGTGCGGACCAGGCAACCTCTGGATGACTCCTTCCAGAGGCGATGAACTGGGGACATTGCCTGGGCAGAGAGGGAGACAAGGCACCTTGCTCGAGCTCGTGATGTCTGGAACAACACCCAGATAATTTCCCATGGAGAGAGCCTTCCGAATGATACCGGGTTGCTCTCCACCAACTCCCAAGTGTTCTGTCTTATGTAAGACTGCGGGCTGCCGTTGTGTTGACTCCTCGAGGCTCTTGTTGGCGTGCAACCGAGGGGGAGGGCAGCTGCAAAAGAACAAGAAATGGAGTGGGAGGGAGTTGGAGGGGTTTTGGGGGGGGGGGGGGGGGGGGGGGGGTGTTAGAGTACCTTCGATGCAGGGGTGAAGGGGCTCTCCGATTTTGGTGGTATCATCACGTCGAATGATGGCATCGTTGGTGCGGTCCAGCAAGGTAGAGAGATCCATGTACTCAGACTCGGAATCGGCCTTGAGGACTGACAGAAGGGGAGCTTCTCCTGCCACTCTTTGTTCCTCTTGGTAGACGACCCATGAATCTCATTCACTTGGATCGCTTGGACGAGGGAACCACTCATGGGATGGTGCCTCTCGCTGGGCTATGCCCTTCTCACACACTCGCCTGGGACTTGCTCCCTAGTCCCCAGGGGGAAGGAGAGGGGTTGCATTGCCTGCGTGTCCTACTTCTTACCAGGTAATGGGCCTGTCCATGAGACTCACCCCACCCCAATTGTGGGTAAGCCCGCGGGGTTTCCCTCTTTTTGTTTCGGAACGACTCGTTATCAAAGAAAATCCTGCTGAGGAGGAGGTTCAGAGTTTGGTGTTTAGGAAGCCCAATTTGGGAAAGGGAGACTCCACCCGACCCGACTGTAACAGTAACGTAACGCAAAAAATGGAACCACGACACTTTTGCAGTCACACCATCGGGTCAAACTTGTTGTCGTAACGGAGATAAATATTAAAATTTGAACCGCCACTGCCTGAAAATGAATGAATTGGGGGGGTGGGGGGATAAAAAATAAAAATCTATTTGTTGTCTCGTACTTTGTAGTTTTGGAGTTGTTGTTCTTACTGTCTCCTGCTAGCGGAAGTCTTGACTCCTCCGTTGTTGTCTTCGCTGTTCCCGTGCTTTACTTGAATCTACAAGGGCGAGGGAGGAATTGATGCTTCCGAGTCCTCGAGTTTTTTGGGCTTCCTTTTGTTTTCTCTTTTTCTTTTCTTTTTCGGCTTCCTTCCTTTGGTTGGGTGGAGCTGTAGGAGTGATTATTTTCAAAACCCGGTTGCACTTTGGCGTTAATGATCTGGTGTTCGTTCAGCCCTTCCCATTTTTTTATGTACCTTGCGGATAAATGAGATCCTGATAGCTTCGCTCCACCATGAACGAATGAATTGTTTGCTGTTTTTATTGCTGAGTAGCCGATGGCGTTGTTGGGCCGTGATTGTTCGGATTTTGTGAGTTCTGGGTAATTTTTTAAGGAAGGGTTCGTGTTTGTTTGCTCTTTCGCTTTTATTATCAGCTGCTAAGTTGCCTTGTTATGTGTGGATGGTTTGGTTGGAAAATTGCTTCTCTTGTTTAGTTTTCTTCTATTGCTCTCACTTTAGATAGAACGATATGGCCCAGGAGGTCACACCTGCCGAACCTGCTGCTTTTGAGTTCAAGCTGTTTGAAGGCGATCCTGATCACCTCCGAACCGTGGTGGCTACATCCGGCGGCCAATCGACTCCATGGATTGACCCCACAGCATTAAAGCTCAGGCACAGAATTGTGAGGGGGCCATTTGGCGATGTGTGGTTGGCGACTCACCACCAGTCTAATAAGGATTTTGAGGAGTATCATGAAGTGACTATCAAGATGATGCATCCTGTCAGTGAGGATCATATTAGAACCGTGTTAGAGAAGTTTGATGAGGTCTTTTCGAAGTGCCAGGGGATCGAAGGCGTTTGTCGGTTGCATGGGATCTTAGTTTTAAGAGGGAAAGTAAATCCCCTGAGTGATTTCATATTCATCTAGCAATAATTGTTTTTGTTACTCAAGCATCCCTGCTGAAGGAACACCTTTTTCTGCAGATTTGCGTGATCATGAAATTCTATGGGGGTTCGGTTGGTGATAAGATGGCCCGACTTAGAGGAGGAAAGCTCTCCTTGTCAGATGCATTGAGGTAATGTGAATCTCTACATTTGATCCAATATTAATTTTTTGTTTTCTTTTAAATCCCCCCCACTAATCGTTTGCCGATTGGTTTTGCAGTTATGGCATTAATTTGGCTCAGGGCCTGGTGGACCTTCATTCTCGGGAGATGCTTGTGCTCAACCTCAAGCCATGCAATTTCCTTCTTGACGAGAAGGACCAAGCCGTGGTGGGAGACATTGGCATTCCATATCTGCTTCTTGGAATCGCATTGCCCAGCTCAAATTTGAGCAATCACCTCGGAACTCCAAACTATATGGCTCCCGAGCAGTGGGAACCCGACGTGCGGGGTCCAATATCCTTTGAGACTGATTCTTGGGGCTTTGGTTGCAGCATCGTAGAGATGTTAACTGGTGTGTGGCCTTGGAGTGGGTTATCTGCCGATGAAATAAAAAATTTAGTAGTCATGAAGCAGGAAAAGCCGTAAATCCCTTGTGGCCTTCCTCCTCTGGTCGAGAACATCCTTCGTGGTTGCTTTGAGTATGATTTTAGGAGCCGTCCTTTGATGAAGGATATATTGTCAACATTTAGAAGGTCAGACTGTCTATGATATTAGCTGGAGTTTCTGTCGAGTTTCTTTTGTTTGGCCCTGTTCTTCTTGTTTGGTCTTGCACAACTGTGGGATATTAGCGATGCAACCTTTTATTGCCTTTATAGCAGCCTTCTCGGAATGAGCAAACTGAAATTTTACTTGTCCAAACTACTTGATTGAGCCGAGTACGAGGAGAGTTTCCTGTCAATTATTGTGCTGACAACTTCATGGGTTGATATAGCTTCTTCTGTATGTTGCCCTTGAACCAGTTACATTATCTGAGTTAAATGGTCCGTAGTGTTCTATCCATGTTGAATCTGGTAAATGTGTCTCTCCACCTATCATGAATTAGTGGTCTCAGCAAAGTATGCTGTCGTATTAACAGTCATATGATGATGATAGAGGATGCTTCCGAGGTTCATCCATTTGTGCGAATTGTTTGCTCCATATTGTCCACTTTATGAGGCCGTTTTAAGTGGATGACTTATTGATGTGGTGATTCTGCAGTGAACTAGCCGAAATCAAAGAAGCTGATGGATGGAAAGAGCCCGGTGTCCGATGCAAAGTAGTTTACCCCGGTTATACAGAATGGTTCCTTTTGAAAGATCAGCTTCAGGTTGGAGATGTGGTGCGGCCGAGAAAGCTGCCACGCACACGTAAACTCGAAAGCATGGACGTTCCTGAAGGTACTGTGGTGGGTTTGGAAGGCCAGACGGGGTCTGTCCTTGTCAGGGTTCATGGGGTCCATGATCCCATAAGAGTGTCTGTATCGAAACTAGAGCGAGTGACTGATGGCCTAGCTGCTGGTGACTGGGTAAGGTTGAGGGACAGTGACAAGAAGCATTCTCACGTGGGAATTCTTCATTCTATCAATCGTGATGGGACTGTTGCCGTTGGGTTCATCGGAAAGGGAGTTCTATGGATGGGGAGTGCGCAGATTTACACATGGCAGAACCTTTTTGTGTGGGCCAATTCGTGAGGCTTAAAGCGAATGTCCGAGGCCCTTGCTTCAAGTGGCCACGGAAGGGGGGAGGATGTCGGGCGACAGGGAGGATCTCTTGGGTTTTACCAAACGGTTGTCTCGTCCTGAAGTTTCCCGGGTTGCTCCCCTTTGGCCAGGAAGCGGAAGATTTCCTGGTCGATCCAGCCGAAGTGGCGACGGTCAATTTCAACACTTGCCCTGGGATTGTCGAGAAGTATCAGCATCTCGAGGATTTCCACTGGTTGGTCAGGCCATTGCTTGTCACGATCAGTCTGTTTACTGCAATCAAAGCTCGGATCATTCATCGGGAAGAAAATAACAGGGTGGAAGGGCAGGAGGGTTCCACGAGGTAAAGACAACCAGGGGGAACGTAAGCCGCCGATGGATGCTCAATCTGGGAACAACTCAGGATGGCTTCCGCCGCCGGTCGCCAACATGCTATTCAGAGAAGGCGTCGTTGGTACAGCCGCAGCCCCATAGGCTGTTACCCAAGTCGTCCTCCTGCAGTGCAACACATACTTTTTTTTTATGTGGAGTGCTTGTTCCTTGGATTCCAACTGTAACTGCTCCTACAAACTGGGTCTGTACATAAATCCCTGTCCTAAACTTTGCCTGAGGCCAATATTTGAATCAGGGCCCTCAACCCAAAATCGAATCCAACCCGTGTAAAGATTCGTTTTGCTTTTCCCGCTTGTTCTTTTCCAAGAAAAGCAAAAACATTCAAAAAAGAGAGAACATTATGTCATTATCTGAGGATATCCTAAAAAAAAAAATCAAAAAACGCAAGAGAAAGATGATCATCGGCCAGTCACTCTCCCAGTGACATGAGCTAAGGAAGAAGAGTGTCGAGCGGCCAACTCGATGATTGGCTCTAATTTGTTTTATGATGATGGGGGGTGGTCTAAAAGGATAATAAATTAAGTAGGCGGGAGGGGGAGGGGGTGATTATGCAAGTCATAACCCAATCAAAATCTTGCTAATATAATGGAATACAAATCAATAACGGGTCACAATTAGATCAAAGGGATGAGCTCTTGCCGTACAAATCATAACTCAATCAAAATCGAACTTATAAAATTTAATTTCGAGACATTTACGCGCGCATTAAATTCGTAATCCGTCTATTTCTCTTTGGATTTCATGACCCTATTACATTTATTCGGATCACGTGATATGCTCGCCCTCCCTGTTGCACATACTTTGTTATGGAATTCAATTTTGGGATACACATCGAGTTAGTGAACAAACGAAAAAGGAGGAGGGAGGGAAAAGCAAACATGATGTTTTGTCGCATGATGTGTCCGATCTAATAAAGGAAGGGATGGAGTGCACACACGTATCGTCGTATCTCTCACAAAATCTGGCACGAGTGCGCCTTTCTTTTCCCATCATTCCCATGATCTTTTCTTTCTTCTCCGCTATAATGATGAGGATATAGAATAAAAGAGAGGGTAAAATGCCAATGTGGGGGCTCTGGCCATATCCGATGATGATGATGATGATTACCCAATGACATACAAATTCCATTTCTACAAGATGACAGGAAACGATACGTTAGGATTTGGGGTTGCATGGGAAATGGACGATGTCCGAGGAGGAGGCCCCCCGCCCCCCCCCCAGGGTATCGGCGTGCACATGAGCAGTTCCCTCTGTCTGTATCTGTTTTGAAATGGACCCGACCCTTTTTCTCTTACAGGAAAAAAGAACGTGGGATTGGGAACAACAAATCCATCGGGATTTTTTTAGTAAAAATTTCGCTGGTCACATCATCATCTCTCAACTATGAAATGGAGATGAGTTTTGGATGGATGGGACCGAGGAGGATTCCAAAATGATCCTCCCCCTCTTTTTAAATTCGAAAATATCTTTAATTCTTATATCTGTATTATGTCTGCAAGTGGAGGGAGGAGGAGAGAAACAAGACCCTTTATTTGTTGTCAACAGTGAAACAAAATCTCATCCCCGTTTCTTGCTAAAATTGTACACTGTTCGTTCCCTCCCCCCAAACACGCACCCTTAGTTGATTCTCTGCTCCACAGCAGTCGATTTCCTCCTCCTCCTCCTCCTCCTCCCATTTGGATTCTCAGCCTCTACATTTGACAGCAATAAATATATCGTTGCAGTGAAATCTGAAGTCCCCCCCCAACCCCAAGAGAACATAATCCTACATTTTTTTTTAAATATTAATTCATGGTTTGGGAACATAAATAGATGATGTACCAACTTATCTGACACATATCAATACATTTTTTTTGTTTGTTTTTACTCTGAGCTGAAAATATGGGAGATAAAAAGAAAAGGCAAAACAGGGAGAAGGAGGAGCAGGGCGTTTTCTCTCTTTTTTTTCTTTATATTGCCGAACTGCACTCATCCCCAGTCCACATTTTAACCGTATTATTTTTTAAAAAAGAAAAGAAAAGAAGATGGAGGTCCTTTTTAATCACTGACCACCTCGTCATGTCACTCACTCCATGCACACCTTCCGAGTTCACACCCCGCCCCCCTCTCCCATCCCATCCCACACCCAGCTTCTATTTCAACCTTCGTTACCATCACCCCCATCCTCATACCTCTCCCTTCGAACAACAACAAGAAGCAGAAGAACAATGTTCGCAGCGGGGAATGGGCTCAAGGGCGACCCTCGGCTGGAGGCCATCTCCCGTTCCATTCGCGTCATCCCCCATTTCCCGAAACCCGGTCTCCTCCCATTCTTCTTCTTCTTCTTCTTCTTCCTCCTCCTATTCTTTCCGTTTTCCTTTCCATCTCCCCCCTCTTTGCTCTGTCTCTCGTCCTTAATGTTCGTCGAGGCAGTTTTTGAGTTGTCTTTTCCTCTGTCCGCCCCTGTTTCTGATTTTGTTTTTTTATGTTTTAGGGATAATGTTTCAGGACATAACCACGCTGTTGCTGAATCCCAAGGCCTTCAAGGACACCGTTGACATCTTCACCGATCGTTACCGTGACATGGGCATCACTGTCGTCTCCGGTATATGCCACAACCACCTCCCTCCCTGTACGGGAGAAAAAATAATTCTATATATATATATATATATATCAAACTTCGTTTTCTGTGATCGAAATGTCATTGTCTGAGTTATTTCTGAGCAAGTCTGTTCTTTTGTTTTCTGGGGAACGACAAAATTAGGACAGCATTCGACCAGAGTAAGAACTAACTGTTAGGAGTGGTCAAATTTGGTTTCTTAAATTTTAATTTTGTTTTTTTGAAAAGATCTTTTGACTATTATGGGCAGGGATCGAAGCCAGAGGGTTCATGTTTGGACCTGCGATTGCTTTGGCCATTGGTGCAAAGTTCGTCCCCTTGCGCAAACCCAGAAAGCTGCCGGGTACCAAATCCAACCCATGTTGTTTTTTCAGAGCCCTATCGATGTGTATGATGTCGGAAGTCTGTTGCTCCGGGGCTTCAATTTTGGCCTTCCAATTTGGCCCTGTGCTCTGTTCTTTTTCCGAAAATTTTCATGTCTGTTGGTGTTCAGTAGCGGAATGTCAACTTTGGAATCATTTATTCATGGCTTAGAGAATGTCAGCATGGCCAGCATGACCGGTCTCTGATGTTTCATCCTCGAGTTTCAAGTCTGTTTTGTTAAAATTTGCCAGGGGAAGTTATTTCGGAGTCGTACGTGTTGGAGTACGGAACAGATTGTCTGGAAATGCATGTCGGTGCTGTTAGTCCTGGTGACCGTGCAGTCGTAATCGACGATTTGGTGGCGACCGGAGGGACCCTTACGGCAGCAATCAAGCTTCTGGGTGAGCGGATGAATACAATCTTGCCTCGTTTGTGCAATGCCGATGTGTTTGACTCAATTACAAGCACATTTTGTCCGTAGAACGAGCCGGAGGTGAGGTCGTCGAGTGTGCTTGCGTCATTGGGTTGCCCAAGTTCAAGGTACTTTCCCAGTTCAGTCACCGACAATTACTCGAATGTTAGACGAATTTTGATAGCTACAGTTACTGCCATGAACAACCACTGTTCATTCGATCTCTCAGGTTCATTCAAAGATTAAGGGGAAGCCACTTTACATACTAGTCGAGCCAACCGAATTAGACGATTGCTGTCAAGGTGAGCAAGGGGTTGCTTCTTAGTATGCACCCCCATGCGGTCAACTCGCCGAAAGAACAAAACGACCAGTAGCCTGACCTTTATCCTTTGTTTGTTTCCACTGCAGGCCGCCGGAACTCGAATGTCAGATAAAATGGACACTTGCTCTAGGCCGAGAGCTTCCCATCGAGCGTGTATACGACTGCATTTGGTTTGATCCGTCAAATTAACGTGCTCTTTGTTGAAACAAACAACCCCCAAAATTGAATTTCAAGTCCCTCATTGGCACCTGGGAAGTGGGCCTAATCCCGGGCCTGGGCCTGGTATTGTTACAGTCGAAGGCCCGTCATTTTTTAATGGACAACCTCGGATAGGAGTTCATTTTTTTCATTAATTTTTCCTTTACCTCTGCGGTGTTGTCACGTCGCAATGGCCAAACGGCGACATCCTCGGATACCATTTCCTAGTCCCACGACCAAAATGAACTCCGGCTTCCGTAATCTTAGACGCGTTGTCCGTCATGCTACCATTTTGTATGATAATGGGAAGAGAAGTACCTGCTAAGCCATCCTAGGTTGGAAGGAGTGACATCCAGCTCGTGCTGTTTCATGTTGAAGCCCATCTCCTCAACAAATGAAACCTCGTCCTTCGATTTGATTCAAGTAAGCAAACAAACGAGGGGTGGGTAATATTATAGCCGGTGGCAAAAAAAAAAGCTTTGCATCGTTTCACTGTTTATTTTACGCATTACACAAACAGGACAGGGGGTAAGACGTAAGACATTGAACTGAAACACCAAACATAGCATTTGCTGTAAAATATATTGAAAGGAAGGACCAGACAACTGTGAGGGAAGGTCCCCAAAAGCACAGAGCCAACAATAGGAATACTAGTTAATCTTCTTTAAACCACTTCCTTCTTCGAAGGTTGGAGAGGAGGCAGGGTTTGATGAAGATTTATGGACACTGGAAGCCAGGAGGGACGGTCTTCTGGCAGGCGCTGACGATGGCGCTAAGCGACAGCGGGATGTCGAGGTTGATCCCCAGTATGTTAGCCTTGATGGCGATGCACAGGCAGAGTGCCACCTCCAGATCCACCAGCCCCCCTAGCAACGCGCAGCAAGGGCTCGTGGGTGGGGTACCTATGACCACATTGACGAGCCCGAGGACATCTGCGCAAGCCGCGAGCTTCAGGGTGTCGATGGGGCACCTTGCAGGAGTGACGGGTGTTGGGACTGGGACGGCCGGGGTGGGGCATGGCGTTGGCTTAGGCTTAGGGGGAGGGGGGAGGGTGCAGGTGCTGCAGGCATTGGAGACGGCAGAGAGGAAGAGCATCGAGAGGAGGAAGACGGCTGTGGAGACGGTCCTCGACGCCATTTGGAGAATGAGAGGACGAGTCGTGCTTCGCTGCTAAATGTTAGTAGGGGAGGGGAGGAATGGTGGGTTTTATAAGGCGGGGAAGAAGAGGCTCGCTCACTCACTCCCTCACTCACTCAGCTGAATATGGGTGGTGATTGACGAGGGGCTTCCTACTACAAGTTGGAGTTTTTTTGTATGCATGCGGAAAAGATAGTAGTGCGGTTTTGGATGTCACTCGGGTTATTTGTTTTCCTGAGGACACAGTTTTGGAATTCTTTTGAAGTCGGCATTCCCACACAAAAGTTCGTTTGAACTAAGTGTTAGTATCCATCCTTTCGCTATTATTCCTCATTTGAAACTACGAGCGGAATGCCGGAACTATATCTGATAATGGCCAACGCCGGAGTCTTCTTCGTAGAAAAAGACGATGGTTCCGGTAACAAGGGACAGGAGTTTGAGGTGGGAAATGATGGGGGCGATTGCGGGGCCAAACCATGAGAAGGTGTTAGTGTTAGTTACAGGTCACCGAAGGTGATGAAAGCTTTTGTCCTCGTCTTCCTTGTCCTTCTACTTCTCAGCTTATTCCATGTCCCCCCGAGAAAAGTTTACTGATGATGCGAAGCTCGACCGCAAACATCCTCCTCGTTTAAATGAGTAAACGCGTTAAACCTGATTCGTCTTCCCTAACCACCATTTTAGCTAAAAAGGCTAGTTGGTATACTTTCTTTCAACTAATATGTCCTTTTCCCTTCTTGATTTGCCCGCGGTCGCCATGTGCTGTTGCTGCCGCTATTGTTGATTGTTTTCGGGGTTAAGAGCCAAATACACGAAGTCTATTTGGGGGGGGGGGATCTTTTTTCTGGCTAAGTTACATGGTGTAAAATGCAAAGCGATCATTGTACCAAGTAGAGGCCACGGACATCATATCCCCTCACCTCACTTTGCCCCTCAAAAGATCTGTGTTTGGTCCACATATTTGTTGTACCATAGGGATTATGTAATCGCGTTGTTATGGATTGGACCTTAGGGATGACTTGCCGAGGTCTCCCTCCCTAAGAAATTGCTTCCCTACCGAATCTCCCAGGTTTAACACACCTGGGGAGTATACACCTAGATTACCTGCAGGACGGGGCATGTTAGTAGTCGTAGGAGTAACAGTCGTGGTTGCTGTACGTTGTCGTCCTCATAGGCACGGTCGAACGACTCGTAGGACGATGACGGATGTGGCTTACGAGCCCCCTGTCAACGCCACATTATCATCTTCTACGCGAAGACGAATTTCCAAACGCGACATATATATATATATATATATATTTAATAAAGGGAAAGCTGTGACCAAATTCAATCGCAAGTGGGGTCTCGTGCGTTGCCCAAAAGAGTAAGGGAGAGGGAAATGTACAGCGATGGGTGACGAGACATTGGGGATTCTGAGTTACTATCATCTCCCATTGTTTTGTTGAGCAGAGAGATCGCAGAGCACATGCAAAATGGGACTGGTGTGCAAATCACGCCCCGATGAGATGAGATCGTCAGGTTGCTTGGTCGGGGAATGTTCTTCCGGCCAGAGATTTTCCACTCATCTGGCCGGTCACCGGTGCATATCATGGATTGCTGCCTGCACTTAAATTCTGTAAGATTGTAAAACCCGTGATCATCTTCCGGGTCATGCGCCGAATAGGTAAAGAAATGTTAGGCCACAAAATATCTCCCCCCCTTGAAAATGACACGCCTCCCTCTTCTTCGCTTCGTAGCGTAATAGCTCAAGGGAGTGGATAAGGGTGGGAGGGAGTGAATTATCCAATGAGGCCCAAAAAGGACCACATAATTGGGCTTGGGCTTGGAATGTGGGCCTCTGCGTCACTTGGATATGACTCGGCCCATGTAAATCTGCCGACAGCGGGACGATGCAATTTTTGCCATTATCTGTATCAGCTGGCTGGCTGATCTTCTTATTTAAGTAGAAGCAGGCAACGCGATATGGACAGGGGGGGGGGGCATTCTATAGTCTACACCTGTTGGCCGGTTTTTGATAATACATAAAGAAAGGTAATAAGATCCAAGAAAGGGAAGTTTCTTCAACCGGGGGACGGAAGAAGCAAAGGAAGGGAAAAGAATTCAGTTTCAGCGGAAATCCCTGTCTGCGTCAGCTGAGGCCGAGTCTTCCCAACCCGCCGATCCCCCTATAGGAAGGGGCTAAGAGAACGTTGGGGATGGCGATTCTTTACGCGGTGGTGGCCAGGGGGACGGTGGTCCTGGCTGAGTTCACGGCCACTGCCACCAACGCCGGCGCCATCGCCCGCCAGATCCTCGAGAAGATCCCCGGCACCAACGACAGCCACGCCTCCTACTCTCAGGACCGTTTCATCTTCCACGTCAAGCGCACCGATGGCCTCGCCGTCCTTTGTATGGCCGACGACACCTCCGGCAGTACGTCCCTTTATCCCATTTCGTCTAATTTTGATCTAGACGACCTTGTTGTTAGTTTCTCCTCCCATCCCGATTGGGTAATTGATTCTGTTGTTATCGGGGAATTTGTTTAGGTTTGTCCGTTTTAAGTTAGGGTTTTGCCTAGAATTAGGAGTGTGACGATACTCTTAGGCTTTATTAGAAGCTTGCCGGGGATTCGATACACACTCGAACGATATTGTTGATGGTGGAGTGGAAGTATGAATTCCGAGTAGTGGTCCCGAAGCATTGGTTGTTCAAATACTGATGTGCTTGAGTATTTGAGTTTAGTTTGGTTTGATGTGTGCATTTATCTGCATCGGAGTAATGTATTAGTGTCCTGAACCTGACGGAAGCTGCTTGCCATTTCCAGGGAGAATTCCATTTGCATTTCTGGAAGACATCCATCAGAGGTTTGTAAGAACATATGGCCGGGCTGTTCTTACTGCACATGCTTATGCCATGAACGATGAGTTTTCGAGGGTTTTGAGCCAGCAGATGGAGTATTATTCAAGTGATCCTAATGCAGATAGAATTAACCGGTTGAAGGGTGAAGTTAGTCAAGTAAGGGAAAAATCCTACAACCGGATTGGTTGTTTTATTGACTCTAGTGCAGCAGTGTGTGTGCTTCCTGTTTGGACTTGAACCTTGCGGAGGATTTGACATCTTCAGTATGATAGGTACGCAACGTGATGATAGAGAATATCGACAAAGTCCTAGAGCGAGGTGATCGTCTGGAATTGCTGGTCGACAAAACAGCCAACATGCAGGGTAACACCTTCAGATTCAGGAAACAGGCTCGTCGCTTTAGAAGCAATGTATGGTGGAGAAATGTCCAGCTCACGTAAGTGCCCGATTCTGTGCTACGAAAATAACACCGATCCTTACTTGATTCTCTGTTTAAGTCTTCATTATGTTAGAGGATTTGAAATACAACTCCTGAGAATGCGGCTCATTTGAACATGTTACAACTGGATATATAACACCTCTATCCCCTCTCGTGTGTTAAAAAGCGGAATTTGCTACTTGAATTCCTGGGATGTTTCAGCCGTCTGTTGCTCTATAGGGTGCTTTTATTTATGCGCGAAAAATTCATTATTGGATAGAAGTATAGTGAATGACCGGGGAGACTTGTCCCTTTTCCGTTTAAGGTCACACATTTTCTTCTTTTTGCAGGGTCGCCGCGATCGTTGTCCTCCTGATAATTATTTACATCGTGCTAGCTTTTGTTTGCCATGGAATCGCTCTACCATCTTGCATAAAGTGAATTGGGTGGCGAAACTCGGTTGTCATTTTCCTTGCAAGGGGGTGTGTCTTTCTATACCTTTTTTTTTTCGTGTCTTGGATCCTGCCATTGTACCCCCTGGGGTGGTTATAGAGCTGTGCAAGATGTCGATTTGGTTATGTTCTGATTAAGGCCTTCTAGATGTGGTTTGAGTGGTTTATGTGTGATCCCTCCTCTGGTCGGGAGATTGAGACGGGTTCAAGTCTCGTTTGTGCCGAACAGTCAGGATTATTCTATTGGCTGTAGAAAGTTGTATTGATCTGTTTTGAAGGGGATGCGGCTGATGGATGAACAAATCTGTTTTACCGTGGTGGTGGCTTGAACTGAGAATGGTGTTGGAGTCTTTGCTCGGAAAGTTTTGCTGTTTCTCGGTTGGAGAATGGTGTTGAAATATGATAAATAGTTTCGAAATTTTGAAAACAATATTCAGATTGATTTTGCTTAAGAATGGTTGACTTTAAAAAAATTAAAAGATAAATAAAAAAATAGAAAAAGTGGTCTCATAAGGTTCAACTTTTAAAAAGTCTCGATGTATTATTTTAAGAATTTTAAAATTGTCTATTCTATTTTCAAATTTTTTTTTCCTGTTAACACTATTTAGAAATATAACTCATCCAAAAAGTGCACGTTGAATTTTATAAGTTTAACTTTCCTATTTAATTAATTAGTTTATTTATTTATATTGTAAAACAACGAAATAAGAAATAAGAAGACTGAGAGAATACACAAGAAAAATAACGTAGAAAGGGGAAAATAATTTCTTTATTGATTTCGATCGAAGGTACAAAATACTTCTTACAAGGCCCTTTATTTATAGTATAACTAAATGAAGGGTTTCGGTTTATGAAAGGTCTTGGTAGATGAAGAGTCTCGGAGGGCGAAGAGTCTCTGTAGTTACTACTCGGAGTCATAATGGCATTCACAAATATTCATAATACTCCCCTTGAATGACCATTATGATATTGCCTCGTTAAAAACCTTATCCGGAAAATCCTGTGGGAAAAAACCTTGGTCAAGGAGAAAATAGTACAATATTTTTACTCCCCCTCTTTGTGGCCTCATCGTAGATCTCCAAGTCTACGCATACCGAGCCTCTCAAAAGTCCTCGCATCTGCCAGATTATCTGAAGAACGAATTTGTTGAATGTCAATATCACCACTCTTCTGGAGATCGTGAGTGAAAAACAATTTTGGTGATATGTGTTTTGTTCTATTGCCTTTGATATATCCTCCTTCCAATTGAGCAATGCAATCAACATTATCCTCATATAATATCGTCGGGACATTCTTATTTGCATATAAACCACATGATTCTCTAATGTGATGTATAACAGATCTCAACCATACACATTCTCTGATTGCTTCATGAATCGCTATAATCTCAGAATGATTAGTAGATGTGGCAGTAATAGTCTACTTCATAGATCTCCATGATACAACAGTACCACCACATGTGTATACATAACCCGATTGAGATTTACCATTACGAGGATCGAATAAATATCCTGCATCGCATATCCTATCAATTTTGCTTCAGGCATATAAGGATAATATAAACCCATATCCATTGTTTATCGAAGATATCTAAATATGTTTTATCCCATTCCAATGTCTCCTTGTAGGAGATGAGCTATATCTTGCTAATAAATTTACAACAAACGATATATCAGGTCTAGTATGACTAGCAAGATACATTAGTGCTCCAATAACACTAAGACATGGTACTTCAGGACCAATTAGTTCTTCATCATTCATTCGAGATCGGAATGGGTCATTATTTACATCAAGCGATCTCATGACCATTGGACTACTTAATGGATGCGCTTTATCCATATAAAATATTTTTAACACCTTTGATGTAATTCCATTTTTTAAATGCTCAATCTGCAAGCCAAGATATAACTTTATTTTTCCAAGATCTTTCATCTCAAATTATTTCTTGAGATAATCAGCTGTCTCAGTCAGTTCATCTGTGGTTCCAATAATATTCAGATCGTCAACATAAATCGCAATTATTACAAATTGGATCATTTTGATATCCACAAATATTTTTCTACAAATATTCACTGAGACGCTTATACCACATACGGCCAGATTGTTTCAATCCATTTAAAGATCTGTATAATTTGACTGAGTAAAGGTCTCGACGATCTAAATTACATACGTCTGGCATTTTGAATCCTTCAGGGAGTTTCATGTATATGTCGTTCAAAGCCATATAAGTATGCTGTAACGACATCCATCAATTGCATGCTATAGCATATGCAAACTTTTCATCGACGTCGATTTCATCTCGATTCCATCTTTTTCCAGTTAAAACATAGTTTATGGAGATCTCTTCATTTTTAGGTACCTGTGATTCTTCCGGAATCATTTTCTCAATGACTGGACGCTCTTCTGGAGTAATTGTTTCCTCAGTTTGAGCCTTTACTTCGTTTCTTTTCCGAGGATTTTTATCTTTGGAACCAACTGGTCTACCACGTTTCACTTGCATTTTAGGCTCATTAGCAATACTAGGTTGTCTTTGAGGGACATCAATTCTTATTGGAGAATTTGCAGCTGGAATACAAGACTTTGTCACTTTCTTAGGGTCAGTAAAAGCATCTGGCAATTGATTTGCTAAGTTTTGTAAGTGAATAATTTTCTGAACTTCGAGTTCTGATTACTTTGTACGAGGATCATAGTGAGATAATGTTGGATCGTTTATGTACACTAAGAGGGGGTGAATAATGTACGCGTACTGTATCACAACAGAGCGTTTCTCATAAGTGAGATCTGGTTCACTGTAACCGTTACGATTTGATCGAATAGGTTTTCGTACGAGTGTTTGCGCGATCGTAAGGTACACAATAGTTTATAGTGGTTCGGCCTTAATCGACCTACGTCCACTTTTCACCAACGAGGTGATTCCACTATATAATATAATGAGTACAAAGAGCCCTTGCACTGGGTGTTTGGTATCTCAACAAGTGAGATTTAAAATCCTTTACAAAAAGGAGATCACTCCTGGGCAACGATCAGCTCCTCACACAGTGAACGTCTTCTCGTTTCCAACAGAATGATGCTCACACTCAGTAGTTGATTGCTCAAAGGAATTTCACACAGCACGTTGTCGCTTAGGCGTAAGACTGTCCATCAAAGCACAAAGACAACGTTGTGTTAAAGAATAAATCCTCATAAATGATTCCTTACAGTAAAGAAGAACGACTTCTCTGAGAGTAGTCCGTTTTTGGTTCATAGCAGAGGAATGCTTCAGCACTTAATAGCTTAGCATATGATTTCCATACAGTTTCTTTCTCTTCTCAAGATGAGCCTTTAAGTACTCAAGAGACAACCACAAAGATGATCACTTAGATTTGTAAAGAAAATGAAATAGGGATTGGTTCCTCACACAGCAGAACCTGACTTCTTACGTAGCGAAGTCGCGGTATCTGTCCTACACTCAATTCGAACGTGCACGGTTACCACAACCGTAACTCACTGCACTGCACACCCAATGCCTAGGGTAGAATTTTCAGCTCGGGCGGCTCCCACGCAACCTGCTCTACTGTCCATCTGTATTAGGAGGTCGAGACTTCTGCACAGCACTCCTGTGCTCAGGAGGACCTCTTTCCACTCCGACGGCGTTCTCAACTCCTGTTCTACCCTATAGGCACGAGACTTCTGGCGCGCACCTGGAAGTACGTGTCTCACTGCTCAAACTCCGTCGGTTCAAGACTTCCATGCGAAAAGAACACGACAAGAACGGATTCTTGCCGATGGGTCAACAACTGGTTACTGCAATCAGCACATGTATTCACTTAGCTTTCCCCGGACGATCCGTCAGCCGCTTATTGAACGCACGGAGGACACTCAGTCCCTTTCACGACGATCAAGGTCGCACTCAGCCCTTGACACTCTCACACGCAGATTGCAAGAGATAAAAACCAGTCGATCACTTAACACCTTCCGCTCTCTGCCGATCCTCAAAACTTCACTCAGATCACACATGCTTTGGACAACCACTCAGACGCACAAAGGCAATGAGGTCTGATAGCCAGGTTTGACTTTTATGAGGAACAAATCGTGGGAAGACGTCCAGATTCATTAAAACAAATAATTGGATTTGTTTCCAAAACTGCAGACGGATTCTGTGCAGAGGTCTACTCAACGGTCGCTGCGTGCGAGAAGGTAAGTCCACAACGATAACTTTCCTATCTCATCCGAACAAGATGATTTGTTTCTATATTTTATAAACCAATCAACCTAAAGATAACCTTATTTGATCAGTTATTGAAATCAAATAATAAACAAAATTATTTGATTTAGCATTTTATCTTATTACAGTATAGCGTTGCTGCAGAATATCGGAATGAAATATTTTGTTTTCAAATATAAACTTGGAAAGCAAATATCATAATATTGAGTTGCCTAAATGTATGAAATGAGATAGTTAAATCACATTCAGTGAATTTAGACACTCAGACAAATACTATCAGATAAATCAAAATATAATGTAAGTAGGAAATATTTATTTCCATATTTTCAATGTGTAAGCGTAACGTCGTAATAACAGGTTACTATCAGCCAACAACGTACAACACAAGCTAGTTGTGACTGAGCAACATTTTGCTCAAGCTAATCACTAAAGATAAGCTTTCCTCTTATGAATGAAATTAATCAAAAAGATTTTGATTAACTTCCATAATTAGAGGCTTTATAACCATAATTATGGTAGAATATATTCTAAATTAAATTGGAATATTTAGAACATCCAGATAATGATTAAACATTGGATTAATCTGAACAATTCGAATTATTCTGGAAAATTAATTATTTCCACGTTTACAAAAGGACAGACACAATATTACAACGACACCTTATTGTAACGCAGCATCACATTCCTCAAGCTCATCATCAAAACGAAGGTTAACAGATAATGATAACTCACACCAGATTATTCCCTTTTCCAACTGCTTATTTTCGCCTTTTAATGTTGGAAATATCATTTCATCAAAATGACAATCGGCAAACCGTCCCATAGATAAATCACCCGTCAATGGCTTAAGATATTTAATTATAGACGGTGATTCATATCCAAGATATATCCCCAATCTCCTTTGGGGTCCCATCTTTGTGCGTTGTGGTGGAGCAATAGGCACGTATACCGGACACCCGAAATTCTTAGATGAGAAATATTTGGCTCATGACCATAAACCATTTCCAAAGGGGTCATTATAATTTGTAGATCTAATGCGAATTAATATTGCCACGTGCAAAATAGCATGTCCCCAAGTATGTATCGAGAGTTGCAACGGTCTTGCAATTAATTGAAGACGTTTTATCAATGACTCTGCAAGGCCATTTTGTATATGAAGATGTGCTATAGGATGTTCAACACTTATCCCAATTGACATACAATAATCATCAAAATCTTGGGAAGTAAATTTACTAGCATTATCAAGACGAATACATTTTATTGAATGATCTGGAAAATGAGCTCGTAATTTGATAATTTGAGCAAGCAATCTTGCAAATGCTTGATTACGAGTTGACAATAAACACACATGTGACCATTTTGTTGATGCGTCAATTAATACCATAAAGTATCTGAATGGTCCACATGGCGGATGAATAGGCCCACATATATCACCTTGTATTCTTTCAAGAAATTTTTAGGGTTCAACCTTGATTTTCGATGGTGATGGCCTAATTATCAACTTCCCTTGGGAATAAACGGCACAAGAAAATTCATTGGGGAGAAAAATCTTCTGGTTTCTCAATGAATGCCCACACGAATGATTAATTATTCTTCCATCATTATAGCTCCAGGATGCCCCAATCGATCATGCCATATAATAAAATTATTTTGATCGACAAACTTCTGGTTTGTGACAGCATGTACTTCGCCAACACTTATATTTATAAAATATACTCTAGAGGAAACTGCAAGTAGTTTTTCTTATATACATTTCTTACCCGAGATGATATTTGTAATAAATAAATATTCTTTTTGACTTTCATTTGAAGTATCAATGTGATATTCATTTCTGCGGATATATTTAAAACTCAACAAATTTATCTGAGACTTAGAGGAATACAATGCATTATCGGTACAAATATTTGTTCCTTTGGATAATAAGATATTTGCTCTTCCAGATCCCTCAATGATTTTTGTACTTCCAGATAACGTATTAGCACTTGTTTCGTTCATTACCAAGATAGTAAAGAATTTCTTGCTTTTCAAAATAGTATGCGTTGATGCGCTGTCAACGAGACAAGTGCATTTTTCATTGGTGGAGGATTCACTTCCGGGAAGCTCCATTTTGCTGACTAATTACGCAGTGTCTTGCCCTTCAAGGGATTAAGAAAATCAATTATTCTCTTCCGGGAATCAAGTATCCGCTTTTGGGAATCGTTGATTCGCTTCGGGGGATCAAGATTTGGTACGAATAAACTTTTTGATAAATGTAATGAAATATTAAAATAACGTGTAGGATTACAGTTTACAAACCTTTTGAGAATCGTTGATTTAGCACCCTTTCAATCCGTGAAGAATCCTGCATGCGATCGTTGTTTTCTTTTCTTTCCTCGCTTTCCGATAGAGCTTCATGCTGATAACGTATTGTAAAACAACGAAATAAGAAAGAAGAAGATTGAGAGAATACACAAGAGAAAGAACGTAGAAAGGGGGAAAGAGTTTCTTTATTGATTGCGATCGAATGTACAAAATACTTCTTACAAAAGGCCCTCTATCTATAGTATAACCAAATGAAACATCTGGGTAGATGAAGGGTCTTAGTATATGAAAGGTCTTGGTAGGTAAAGAGTCTCGGTGGGCGAAGAGTCTCGACAGTTACTATTCGGAGTCATAATGTCATTTACAAATATTCATAATAATTTATTTATTTTTTATTATTTTTAAATTTTTTTTGGAGGAGATTAAAAGGAGTCGAAACTTTTTATCATATTTCACAATTTTTTTTCCGAAACATAACTCATTACAATTGGATTCATGTCTAACTGTTGGACCCATAATCAGGCCTTTATCCTAAAATTCTGTCATCGTTCCATTCCTGTAAGAAGCACTAAGAACTCTTGCCCTCGGACATGAAAGTGTGTTCATAACTAAAAGGTCAAAGAAGCAAATACCTTGAACATCTCGAAATGTAAAAGTGGGAATACTAAGGTGTAAATTCTTCATCAGAAATAGCAAAATGTTAGGAAGTCCCTGACGTGTCCTTCATTACCTTTTCATCCTCTCCATGCAATCGAAACATCATCATCACCATCCACATCGGCGTAAGGAGGAAGAAGCCCTTCCTCGATATCTTTACCAAACCTTCGGACAGGAGAGCTTCCTTACATGATCTCCTGAGAGGACGGTGTGTGCAGGAACACCATGGCCTTTGTTTCCGGCATGGTCCTGGGATTGGTTCTGGGCATCGGATTGGCGTTCGGGTTCGCTTATTACAGCAGTGTCAGATCCAGACGTCGTTTCGAATTGGTACCACATCATGTGATCTCGACCATCTCTCCATCCCTTATATTTTATCCATTCCGGCCAGTTTGTGGAAGGGATGCACCATCATGTTCACGTAATGTATGATCTCATCGTACGTTTTCATGGTGGTCAGTTGACTGAACATTCGAGATGCAGGCTGCCACCGTCACGGCATTTGCGAATATGACTGTGGAAGATTCGAGGAAGCTGCTGCCAGGGGTGTTATACCCTTCCTGGGTCATCTTTACTCGGCGCCAGAAGTTGAGTGTTTGTGGCATTTATTTTTATTCCCAGCCTCGTCGCCTCTGAGGCATTAGTGCTTTTTGTTGTTCTCAAGCTGTTGAACTTGGTGCCTCCTTGGAATAATTGCAGTTAGCTTGGCTGAACCTGCAGCTTAAGAAGATTTGGCCATATGTCGATGCAGTAAATCTCTCGATCGCCCTTCTCGCAACATACTCGACTCAATCGACTATCCTCCCTGTTTTTTCAAAACCTTTTATTGAATTGATGCATGAAAATGGACCAGGCAGCTTCTGAACTGATAAGGGCCAACGTCGAGCCTGTTCTCGAGCAGTATAAGCCAATCTTGTTGTCTTCCCTCACGTTCTCGAAGCTCACTCTGGGGACAGTTGCTCCTCAATTCACAGGTACGATTAACTTGCCGTTGTTTATCTGGTAATGACTAGACATAGGATCGTAGAAATGGTGTGAAAGATTAGTAATATGTGCAGGAGTTGAGATTATTGATTCTGGGAAGGAAATTGGGGAAGTCGTAATGGAGTTGGAATTGCAGTGGGATGGCAATCCAAACATTGAGCTCGATATTAGAACTCGAGTAGGAGTTGGCTTGCCGGTGCAGGTAATAGATATCCAATCATACTCTCATTGGTGGTGTTTCGCCTCACTGGTCAATGAAGGCAATGGGTACAACGCTTATTCTGGAAATGATCTTGGAAGTGTCCTGCACGTAGGTGAAAAACATTGGATTCACTGGGGTTTTTCGGCTAATTTTCAAGCCACTGGTGGACGAACTTCCTTGCTTCGGAGCCGTCTGTTATTCCCTGCGAGAAAAGGTCAGATACCATTCTCTTCGCTCGTCTTGGATGTTCTGAGAGAAGATTTCGTGCATTATGCCATTCCTTGGAACTCATACTGTGCTTCTCATTGTGATTCTGTCTTCAGAAAAATCTGGACTTCAAACTGAAGATCGCTGGCGGCGACATATCATCAGTTCCAGGAGTATCTGATGCCATAGAGGTCCGAATAAATTGTCAATTGGATGCATTTTCTAACATACCAGCACTTCATCCAGAGGTAAACTGCTTCCAGGAAACTATAAGAGACGCAATAGAAGACACGATTACCTGGCCGATGCGGAAGATTGCACCGATCATACCAGGAGACTACAGGTGATGCTTCAGAAAAGCTGTCTTTTTCAGTTCTTGACAATGAGAATGACCTTGGTTTGGCTTCCCCACTTCCCAGCTACTTGGAATTGAAGCCACTCGGGACATTAGACGTGAAGCTTGTGCAGGCCAAGGAACTGACCAATAAAGACCTGATCGGAAAATCAGATCCGTATGCTGTCCTATTTGTGCGTCCCCTGCGCGACAAAATGCAGACTAGCAAAGTCATTGTGGGTTTTTCGCAGTCCTTTCCATAATTAGTGGTGATCAACCCATTGTACATATCGGGTAAGCAAATAGAAGAATATCTTTCTTTGGTGAATCAGGAAAACCAGCTAAATCCAATATGGAATGAGCATTTCGAGTTCACAGTTGAGGATCCGTCCACACAACATTTGACGATCAGGATATTCGACGATGAGGGGATTCAAGCCTCGGAACTCATCGGTTGTGCTCAGATCTCATTGAGTTGTCTTGAGCCTGGTAAAGTGAAGTATGAATGGCTGAAATTGGTGAAGGATTTGGATGTCCAAAGAGACAACAAGAACAGGGGTCAGGTCAGACCACAGCGTCACGAGGCTTATGACATTGAACTGCGATCTGGTATGCTGAACATGTATTAGGATTCTTCTTTGTTGCTAGGTACAACTGGAGCTTTTGTATTGTCCATTCGGAACTGAGAGTGGACTCAAGAATCCACCCAGACCAGATGTGCCCCTAACAGCATTGGAGAAAGCCCTCGACGTTGGACAAGATGCAGGCAACTTGGGATCCCCACCGAAAAGAGATGCTATTGTGAGAGGAGTGTTGTCGGTTACAGTAATTGCGGCTGAGAAATTGCCGGTGACGGATATCCTGGGAAAAGCAGACCCTTATGTTGTCCTTAGGATGAAGAAGTCCGAAGCAAAATATAAGACTAGGGTGAACGAGATTCCCTCGTTTTTGCTAATGTGGGAAGCCTTCCCTCTCTGACTTGTTTCGTTTTTGGCAGGTTTTGAACAACAGTTTGAATCCAGTGTGGAACCAGACCTTCGATATCGTGGTTGAAGATGGGCTACATGACATGCTTGTAGTGGAGGTGTTGGATCATGATACTTTTGGCAAGGTACTGCTCGTGTCCTCCTGCGCATTTTGCAATGCATGGCTTTGGGATCATAATGATGACGTTACCCTCCGTCGTGTTTATCTTCGACCGGCTGAATTCACAGACCAAGATCGGTAAATGCATCATGACGCTTACTAAGGTGATACTGGAAGGCGAAGTGCAGGACTCTTACCCGCTCGACGGTGCAAAGTCAGGGAAGATTTTCTTACATCTAAAGTGGACTCCACAGTCTATATTCCGTGATACCTGAAACAACCAATGATCGCCATGATGGAAGGTGGAATCAATGCATCCATCTATCACTATGGCAGTTTAATCCTGGGGATGGACTGGACTGGCACGAGGCTGGTCTGGCCGTTTTGCTGTTGTCGTATGACTATATAAATATAACAGGGGCCACAGCAACAAGCAGGGTTTGCAGAAGAATGATAGAGGACAGAGATTTCAGCAACCAGGCAAAACTTTCGCTACTTTATCTGGGAGAATCAATTTTGTTGTCATATGGACAGAAGCAGATTTCCGACACGAAAAACTCAGTTGTCTTGTAGAAAGGGCAAGACATTACTAAACAAAATCGTATACATGTTTTCTTTCTATCCATTTCACATCTCGGTTTCAAGAAACAAATTCTACATGTATAAGTGAGAAATTTTCAAAATCTGTCTCATTCCCGTGTCCACTGTTGACTCCCTCCCTGCCTTCATTAAGGCAGCTGGACAAACTTTACTCTCTGCTGAACAAGCTGCATGACGAGCGTGCGACAGTCTTTGTGTTTCTAGTCGTGATGGTTCAAATATGAGCGTATCCGAAACCTTTCTTTACTTCCCGTACGCCTGTGTGTCTGAATTTCGTCTTCTTGCAGGTCCTGACTGTTTAATGTCTTGTCCGCACCGGACAAGGTAAAAGGAGTGGCCGTTTGTTCATGCTGCATTTGCTCCCCTGTTTCTCATTTCTTAGTCTTTCTTTTTCTTGCCTGGATTTAAAAGGTGGCCACATGCCACTGAGCTTTCTCAACATAAAGAAAATGCCCAACGCAAAGAAGTCAATAATGCACGCCCCAGGGATGAGGGGCTTATCATACTCTCCCTAAGTGGCATCCGATATTGTCACTGGGGGTCAAATTCATGGCTGGTCATAGGTGAATGGTATAAATACAAAGTTTAAGTCGGCTGTAGATGGTTATGGAAGTAACAGAAAGTTTTCTGCTCTGTCTTCTTCCTCTAGTTCTTCTTCTCTTTACAGCGTTCTTCCAATCTGTGGGGAAGAGAGCTGGGAAGGGATCGTGTTGTTGGAACATACAGAAGGTTGCAGAAAGTGTCACTGCACTGCCAAGAGGACAGCACGCCAGGCAGTGGGCGTTGGCAAAGGGGGTGGTTGTTCTTTTGCACATTTGTTAAAGATTGTCTGCATCTGCGATGAATTTAGTTAATCCGTGAACCAAACTCAGATGAACAGAAGGAACCAAACTCAGATGAACAGAAGGAAAAGCTGGAAGAGGATATTGTACGGGCCTGGGAGAGCGATCTGACCCAAATAGAAGCCCACGACATCGATTCGCTTACAAACCTCGGATAGGAAGACGCAAAAGAAAGTTTCTTGATTGAGGTTGTAGTAATGTTGAATGCCAAGTCTATTACCGGCCCATTACCTAAGCCTAACATACATATAAGTCCAACGGGTTACACTTTCAAAATCAATTAGACTCTAAAATCTTCCCTGAAGGATCTACTTGGAGGACCTTTCCATCGAGAAGCATGGTTTGTCCGTGCAGATTCCCCCCCCCCCCCCCCCATCAGGAGTCAGGTGATACTCCTGTCTGGTACTGGCCTGAATAAAGTGCCTCCTAGACATCTTAGCAAAGCCCGTTCCACCAGTTTGGCTGTGCTGTTTTAGGGACAACTCGTCACTTCTGGTATATTCTGCTGTTGAAACTTGAAGTTCGATGGAATCCTCGAAGAATGAGTTGAGTTCGTCCCAGTGAGACATTTGCAAGCACCCTTGGGAGAAACCGAGGAACTCTGAGCCATTCTTCACAAACAGATCACAAGGCGTCTGATTACCCTGGCTCTGGCATACCACTGTGTCTTGTAACGTGAATCCCATCCTGATCCACAGCAGAGGACAATCTGTTGTAAGTCGTGAAAGACTCACGAGAGCGAGGAGGGTGGACCTGCCCCAGCTGCAAGTCCCATAATCACACTTATCAGGAGGCCACCAAACCAAGGTAGCGCAGATAAAGTCCTCGTAGGTAGTGGCGATGGCACGAGAACGGTTGGTATTAATGTTAATATTGTTGATGGAGTGATTGATGATATAACATGTTTATGTATCTGCAACTACAACCACAATCCAAAAACAAAAATTAATTAATATATCAATTGGTTGTCGGCCTAATCTCTCTTAATCGTATATCTCCTCTATCTCTTCTGCTTTTATTATAGTTTTAAAGAAAAAGAAAGGAAAAATGTGTGTTTGTCCGAACTATTGTTTTCGGCAAGCAGTGACATCTAAGCTAGGAAACCGGATGAACACCACCGAGAACGGAGCCACCACGATCGGCTCCGACGCACTCACTTCCTTGGGATCCATGACAGGGATTATCCCTGACGAGTTCACGTTCAGGACTTGTCCATTGAGGAGCGTCACCTGGCTGCTTGGATCCCCGTCCTGGCCCGTCAGGTGGTACTCCTCCCTTGCCTCCATATCCAATATCAAACCCGTTGATAAGCTGCCGAGCTTGCTGTTACTCAATTGTCCTTCCTGCTGCATGATGACCGTCCCGTTCGAGGAAACATCCTCGAATGACACTTCCAGTTGTGCCGTCATGATATCGTCCAGGTTGATCAACAGCAATGTGATGCCTGTCTGCAACCAGAACACGGGGGGGGGGGGGGCACTTCATTTTAATAAATATATGAGAATCCCAACCAACGATTGAGGAGGGAATCAGTAGTTTCTGAGTCACAGTGGACCGTCCATACCGCGTTCTTGGAACAATGGGAGTAGGCGCGGATATTGTCTGTCCCGGTGGAGCTGGTGGATAGGACGGTGCTTCCCATCAGCCGATGCCAGAGCAGAGCGCTGAACACAATGGGGATGTTTACTTACTGCTCAAACAAGTAATGAACCCCTTGAGATTGTATTATGATCATAAGATCTCGATCAGTTACCTGTAGTAATCAGGGTTAGGTTGCAAAGTGGAGGAGTTGAGCAGTCCGTAGCCGCCGCCGATCAACGTTTGTCTGCAAAATTTCTTGGTTTCGTATATCGAAGCGGTTCCGAGTTGATCCAAGTACCTTCAATAGATCTTTTTTAAAAGTCCATGCTTTAATGAAGACGTGACATTGTACTTCAGCGGACATTGAGAGAGTTGTTACCAGAAACTAGACAAGAAGGTGTCAGTGACGAGGTGCCGGCCACTGTTGACGGCACCGCCTGCTTCGCTAACCCATGCCGCTGCAGAACTCCCAGAGTCACTCAAAATGCTCTGCAACGCACTGAAAGTATGAGCCACACGGTTCAGGTATGACGGGCTAAGTATCTTGTCCTTTAGGTTCTTGTCATCGCCTACATACAGGGACAGAGACCGTGTTCTTCTGTCATACAATGGTTTTGATTTGGCACCAGAAGCGAATAGCAGTGTTCCAAGGACTTCTGTAGGTGGTACCTGGGCCGAGGTTGTAGACGTGCAGAGAGATGACCTGGAGAGTCCCATTAGCCAGACGGACAAATTCACCAAACCAGTCGTAGTTGAAGAACCCGCCGGGCGCCAGGATCAACGGCTTCTGGTCAAAACCGATGTAGATTTTGTCAACAAGGTCCCGCAACTCCTGCAGGTCGGAAGCATATTGTGTCGCCGTTAGGCTTGCCCCAATTCCTTTGCCACTCAGCTCATTTCCTTCAAGGAAGAAACACAGGCCATCGCTTTTGGTTCTATCACATCTGTAAGAATCGAAACTCAACAGCTTGTTCTTACCGAGTTCCCAGCCATGGATTTTGTATCCCCTTTGGACAGTGTAACGCAGAAGAGCTTCAGCGTTTGTTGAATTCCAAGGTTCGGTCACCGAACCGTCCGGTCTAACCACCCTCCCGTACAAAGCATTCAGGCCGAAAGTAACGATAGCCCTGCATCAACTTAACCAAAATCAAGCTATCTCAGAGCAATCCTAACAAGGGCAATGATAAGTAGCGATTCGTTGTCTGGGCCACCTACCCAGTACGCCTGATGAAATTGTTGAGCTCATCCCATCGGGACATCGGAAGGCACCCTTCTGAGAATCCCAGGAACCCCGAGGGATCCAAGGTTTGGGGATTGCAGGGCCCCTGGTCCATGTCCGTTTGGTACACCAACAGGTCCTGCAACGTCCCTCCCATCCTAATCACCAATGGTGAAAATGCTGCGAAGGGATTCAGTTTCTCCATAAAACCATCCTCGACAAGGGCAGCGAGGAAACGGATAAAAATCTGGGGGGAAAGGGAGATCTTAGGCTTACCATTTACGGCATTGAGCAGGATCGGATTACTTAAGTTCTGAAAAATTCAAGGCATAGTCCGGCATCAGGAAGGTGCTACAGGATTACAGACTATCAAGATTCACACGATAAGAGGGAGAGACGAGGGCGCTTGCCAGGGTGAAGAGGGTGGCATTTCCCCAGCAGGTGCCGTGGTAGCAGACGTCGGGAGGGCCATAGTCCAGGGTAGCACAGATGAAATCCTCATCCGTGGTTGCCACAGCCGTGGTCCCATTGATGAATACGGACCCATCAATGACCGTTGGCTGCACCGTGTAGGATAGCCCCGGAACGGATCCTAGGCGTACAACGTAGAATAACAGGCACGTACATGCTACGATCACGACCAGGGAAACGACTATGCCAGTCATCTCCCTCTATTGGCTACGCCCCTCGCGAACCTTCCATGCGCGAGAGAGGGCGACCTCCGGGACGGTGTTTTTTTTTTGGAGGATTTTTGTCCGACGACAACAGAAAGCGCAGAGTTAATGAGGCGGGGACGTTTTTGGCATCTGGGTTTGTCTTAAATACTAAGTTTGTATTTGGAGTTTGGTATTTGCCAACGCTGTGTATCTTCTTTGCAAACTTTTCCGTCAACCCTTTTTTTGACCAGGTATTATTTTTAAGACCACCTGTTTGTTTAGTCTAAACACACCCCTCTTGAATCCTCCGAATGTTCAAACTTGGCAAGCCAATTGTGATTCCCATCATTCCTCCTGTAAACTAATTACATCACCCACTTTGTTTAGCTTAGTCCTGACTCACTGCCACTACACCAAAATATTTGTAAGCTGTTTACTTGACCTTCCGATCGAAAGTAAAAATCACATCATCCCATTTTCTCATCTTTTGCCCATGATGTCCAAATGGGTTTCACTTGGTCTGTCTGAATATGACTTCCACTTCCACATTGGGTGTCTCTGAAAGGGACATGTAAACTCATGACAGAAGAGAAGGGCAAGCCTTTTGGTCTTCTCCTTGGACAAACTACTTAGGGGTCATATTCAATTTCTAGATGGCGCAAACTGAGGTTTGATGGAATCTGGTTTTTGTCTTTGTGGAAATTATCGCCTCCTTGGAAAATGAAGTGGGGGGGGTAATCGTGACATTTTTATCCCACGAAGTTTCCTTCGTTGAAGTAATGGGAGGGGGACTGACTTCCCACTTTGGCTGAACGAGATGGACTCGAAGCACTCCCCCTCCCAACAGAATAATGGATTGATTCGATCACGATGCTCATTACCACAAAGATGATTTCGTCTCGGGGGTTGTGGGATTGGTCGCTTTAATGGGTTTTGGTCCATCTCTCGTGGCTTTGTGAACCAACAAAATGGCCAATGGCGTTGCCAAAAAGGAAAGAAGCTTTCTTTTTGTGTGGTGGTAGGTGGGTGGGTTGGGGAGGGGATTATTCCTTGGCTGTTTCCCAGTTTTTGTCCATGCTAGGAGCAATCAACCAGGTCAGCTCTTAGGAGCAAGAAAAATCAGAATATCATCATCCCCGGATACAAACTCCACTGGATCTTTGGCTTTTCTTTCGAGTGAGGGGAGATGGACTTGGGAATTTCGTGGAAATTCATCGGTCCATCAGACCCATGTTTTGTGGAAACGTCTAACCCGGGACAAGTCTCTGCTGAGGAGGGTAATACTCCGGGAGACCCTGTCTTGGAAGAAGATTTGTTGACAGATTTCTTCATCGTTGATTAAGGAAAGGACAGCTTCTGATTGATGCTTAATCAGCCTACCACTTGGTGCAAAGATAGACTTTAGTCATATAATAAATCTGACAGACCCTGATATCAGTTTGGGCCATTAGCCTAAAGGAGAACGATAACAAAACATGCGTAGTTTGTTTCCGAGCTAGTGGTGATAACAGAGCCCTGCTGCACGGGCCCGGCAAGAGAAGAGGAATACGCAGAGGGAAGAGGAGAGCCTGCATATGAGGAAAGAATGTTGATGTACCAAGACGAACTAGGTTAGACCAAGCCGGGATAGTTTAGTAAATACACCAACCCAGGTTGGTCGAAGACTTGATCACTAAAGTCAGGTGCGTTACCCGAATCAGGCCTGTATTAGTAGGGGCGAACAACAAAAAGTAAATATATTTAGGTTGGTTATATTGTATAGTTATGTTGGTGAAATTTGTGAATACCTGCAATCTATCTTCTTCGCTTCTCCTTTTCGTCTTTCTGCTTATTTCTTCTGTTTTTCCTTCTTCCTTTTTGTTGCTTTCAGACAGCGGTGTGATCAGCTCCCACAGAATTTGAATGGCAAACACAAATGAAAGATTCTAAGTACTTTCTAAGTTATTGCAGGAAGTACATAGACAGACAAGTTAACCGAGAATCTAGGCTACGCCAAAATAAGAAAGAAAAGAAATATACTAGCATACAAATCCTGAATCATCTCATCATCCTTCAAGCTAAAAATGTCCGGAACCACCCAACCTGATACCAATCAACAGACCCGTCCATCCCTCGACCTCTATATCTTCACTTCCTCTTCTTCGCAGGAGGTTGAGGCAGCTCATCCTCGTCCTCATCCTCTTCGTCCTCGTCGTCCTCCTCCTCCTCCCCGTCCTCTTCATCGTCCTTGTCCCCATCCTCATTCCCACCATTGTTGGCTTCCGGCTCATCCTCAGGGTCACCCTCTTCATCCCCATTTGCCTCGCCCCCTCCCTCTTCCTCGTCCTCATCATCATCCGGCTCTTCAGCTTCGTCCTCGTCCTCATCATCCTCATTCTCGCTACCATCTACATTCTCGGGACCGGGTTTCTTCACGGCATAAAGCTCATCAAAGGGGAACCTTCTGCATGGGAAAGCAACGTCACCTCCATTTTTAGTATCTACAACTAACAACTGAAAACAAAGGCAGAAAAAAAAAGAACAGGAACAAGGCATCTGAGAACCAAACACTCACATTCGGGAAATTTCCTTGTCCATTGCTAACGCATTCACTGCACAGGCCGAGGAAGTAACCTGGATTGGATAAATCCAACACAAATCACGGGCAAAACAGTAACAGGAATCCGCATTGGGAGTCTGAAGCTAACACCCCCTCGCTTACTGGGGGGATAAAACTTCGATTTTGTGGACCAAGCCCAACTCCAATAATGGCCTATGTCCGCAGCCCAGCCCAATTGAATGAGTTCTAAAAGATAATATCTACGATGGAATTAATGGAGAATAAGCAAGTATGAAAGGACAAAAGCAATCATGCAAAATGGGTGTTACATAGTAAAGGATAAAATGGGACTACAATCGTTGTATCAAGTGTAGCAATTAATGAAAAAAATGGTTTTCTTTTACGCGTCATCTTCTTTCTTCTTCTTCTTTCTCTTATTGCAGAAAGTGCTTCATGATATCAGAGCCCTATGAACATACATCATTACCTCTATGTTCTGCTTGCGCAATGAGTAAACACCATAGATTACCATTTCCTGTTTCAGTGTCCCATGTTAATAGACCATTTGCTCTTGTTTATACTGACCTATGGAGACCTTCTTCTGTTAGATCATCTACTGGAGACATGCATTTCATGTTACTAGTGGACAATTTCACTCGTTTTACATGGATTTATTGTTTACAACTAAAGTCTCAAGCAACATCTACCTTATACAGTTTCATAAACTAATTTAAAACATATTTCAGCTTCCTATTCTCACTATTAGGTCAGACTAGTGTGGAGAGTTCAGGTCTTTGCATACCTACCTGGCACAAATGGGTATTTCACATCAATTGACTTGTCCATATACACATCAATTGTCTTGCCCATAGACATAAGGTTGGTTTGTCACTATTCACACATGCTAATGTTCCCCTATCATTTTGGCCTTATGCTTTTCATCATGCAGTCACTCTCATAAACATTCTTCCCTCTAGAGTTTTTTATTCACAGACTCCTTTAGAATTGCTCACTAAACAGAAACCTAACTGTACTTCTCTCCGAATTTTTGGCTGCCAGTGTTTTCCACTATTAAGGATGTGCAATATCCATAAACTTCAACCTAGATCTATCAGTTGTGTTTTATTAGGAAACAGTTCTTAGCACAAATGATATATTTACTTTCACAGAGAAACATGCAAAATTTATGTCTATAGATATGTCATGATTGATGAGTTAACCTTTCATTTTCAGTCTAGTACTTTTGTAACTACTCCTCATATATCTCAAACTCCTTATATTTTGACTCCTATTTTACCCCATCCATGCTTTACAGACCCATTAAGACCACATAATCAAACATCAACTATAGTTCAACCTTAATCTCCTTCACCTAATGAGTTAATACCTCACTCTACTGTGAGTCCTGTTACTAATACACCAGGTACTCCAGATCCAACCATAACAGAGGCTCCTTCCCTCGAAGAAATACAAGCAGTGTAAAATATACATCCCATGGTTACAAGATCCAAGGCATGAATTTTCAAACCTAAGTTGTACCTATCTAACTTGTCCCAACAACCTCTCCAAGTCTCATCTACCACAAGAACCGAGCCAATACCTATCGAGCCTGCTAATCTGGCGAAAGCCCTGGCTATACTTGTTTGGAGGAATGCCATGATGTCTGAACTTGCTTTATTGGACAAAAATCAGACATGGGAGCTAGTTCCACATCAAGAGACTCCGAAGATTATGGGATGCAAGTGGATGTTCAAGATTAAGCTTAATGCAAATGGTACTTTGGAAAGGTGTAACGCTAGACTTGTGGCTAAACGGTTTACTCAAACTCCTGGAATAGACTATAAAGAAACTTTTAGCTCGGTGGTGCGAGATCCAACAATCAGGGTGATATTATGTCTAGCTATCTCATTTGGGTGGACCCTAAAGCAGCTAGATGTACATAATGCATTCCTTAACGGAGATCTAGCTGAAACTGTCTTTATTGAACGGCCTCCAGGATGGATTGACTCAAGCAAACCTGATCATGTTTGTAGACTCGAAAAGGCATTGTGTAATACCTCAAATAAGCGTGAATTACAATGCCGTAAATGGCACAACACGGTCACCAAAAATTCGGTGCAGATGAACTTTACATAAAGTCTAATCGGAGAGCATCCAGCTTGTATCGATGTCAGCCCCAGATCATCGCAGTGATGGCTTCCTTCTCCGGCTCTCGACTCCTCTTGGCGATATCTCCTCCCGAAGACTGTCAACACCGGTGACAACAACTCTGTCCTATTTTCGGTGTGAACTTCTCAACTACGGCTGCAACAATCACAACAACAGAAAACGCAGCAGTTTGCCGTTTGAAATAAGAGCAGCTCCTGCTACAGTATCGTTGGCCCTTACAAACATCAGCGGCAACAACAAATTGCATCACAAAGAGCCCTTCCTACCGTGATCAACTTTCCTGAAATCCTAATAACTAACAAAAAGGCTCGCCACAGCACGAACTCGTCTCTAACTTAAGACAACCAAACAAAGATAGCCCAACTCAAAGACAAACAAAAGAAAAATCAAAACAAGCTACAGCCCAACCCAAAGTAAAAGGGAGATCAAGTCAAGCACTCAAATCTCAACCCACAAGAGCCCAAGGCAGCTCAAGGCCCAATAATTTACCAAACCCAACCCACAAAAACAAACCTGTTAAGGCACAAGCCTTTCTCCTCTAACTCCCCTCCTGAATCCTTCACCCATGTCGATCACCTGCAGGAAAAGGTGATTCGATGAAGTCCTGGAGCGATCCTGCCCCCTAACGGTTTGGTTTCCCAACCAGAACGTAACTGAATCAAAACAAGTTTCTTGGGGGGAGAGGGGGGAAGGTGAAACAGTTCCAAAGACTTACCAAATTCTCGGTGGGAATTCATTATTTTTCTTTCTAGAGGAGAGGGGAGACAGAACGATTGTTCTTCTCCTTTCTTCCTCAATTGTCTTTTACAATCGCACCACCTTCATCCCTACGGGGGGGACCACTATCCCAGTCCTTCAGTGGGTCATCCTCCGACATTATGCAACAAGCTCTTCAGTCGCCTCTCCACCAAGGACAGGAGCAGAAGGCACCATGGGAATCCCTCTTCGATGGCCAACCCACGCAAGCAGACAACAATGACAACACGATGCCATACCTGAGGCTGCAGTGTCTGTCAACTACTTTGGATACGAAGGCATCAGCACCGGGCTTGGATGACGACTTCTTTTCCATCAGCGGCGACCGGGATGCGAGACATCTCTCTGCGTTCCCTTCTACAGATGACTCAGTCCTTCAGCTCATCGCTCACAGGAACGGCAGCAGATTGCTACTCCAGTGACCGGATTCTCCACCAGCGAATCCCTGCGGCGATGTTTCACAACAATCCTGACGTTCACAGCTGCATCAAACATGCAGTCCCCGACATCCATTGCAGCAGCGAAGCAACTCTCCAAGGCAGCCAGCTCACAGCTAAGTCTTCCCTGCTCGTTTGTCTTTTCGATGCTTCTCTTGCCGTATTGCTTTCTCAACGAAAGTTGTCTTCAAACCCAGCTCCACCTGTCTCCTCACCAAGGTAAGAGGAGTCAGCCGCGGAAACCCCCCGTTGATGACCAATCCAAGCGGAACAAGCGACGGCGACAACAGGGAGGACATCATACCTCTGGTGGCAGCCGGCTTCAACTTCACTGGACACGGCAACAACGGCATCGACCTCCAATAGCGGACGTCCATCCATGGCAGCATAACAGTTCCTCATGGGCATCCAACGGTGGCTCCCTGTTTTCTCCGATCGAATCAACCTCCGCAACCTGTCCCTGATGGTCATTCCGACCTTTTTCAGAAGCATCACAACAGCGGCAAATTCCCCCCAAGGTGGCCTCGTTCTTTTAACTCCAAAATTTCGACAACTCGAACTTCCCTTTTCTTTGACGGCTTCACCTTCTTCCAGGATCATCAGCGGTTCCCACATCTTCCCGCGGTTGATGCTGACACCACCTCCTCAGCTCCTCCTCTGTCTCTTAACCAAGGCACGGGCTACGGAAGCGACAACTCTTCAGCCATCTCTGTACCAAGGAACACACACTGAAGATGATGATTTCCGAAGGGAGGCTTACAGCAACAGCTTCATACCATCCCGCTCTTCTAGGCCATCTCAACACATTCATATCAGGTAGGATCAATGATGCGGCCAACTCGACTTGCGACTTGACCTCCAATGATGCGGCCAACTCGACTTGCGACTTGACCTCCCTCCTGAAGTCGACTTGAGTCAGCGCCCAAGTCGATCAAGTCGCCAGCGCCCAAGTCGATCAAGTCGCCAGCGCCCAAGTCGATCAAGTCGCCAGCGCCCAAGTCGATCAAGTCGCCAGCGCCCAAGTCGAAGCCCATTTTCTTGAAGACGAAGAGTCACGAAATCCATCTTCCTTTTTGCATGGTGCTGTCAGACTTTATGGTTGTTTTCTTTTAATGAGGGTTCTTTAATAGGGGTTCTGGGGAAATGTTTCTAGTCTTAATGAGGGGGCTGGGTTCTTCCCCTCATGGTCTATATAAGGAGTCCTTTGGCTTCCGAATGGTGGACAATTATCATTATCTTTGAAGAAAACCTTTGAGATTTCTCTCATTTACCTTTGAACTCTGATTTGAGTTCGTCGTCCCGTTCAACCGTGTGTTTGTCGGGCAGTCCGATCAGCGCTCGCTGCGTCAGTTGGTATCAGAGCTTGGGATTGCCCGAGGCTGTTCAATGGCGGACGAGTCAGCTAACCATGGTCCAAACGCCGTTGGGCGGGAGGAAGATAGATGGCAAGCGATGGATCAGCGGGTTGGACGGATGGAAACTCGCTTGGACCAGATCTTGCTACGACTAGAAGCCCTTGGTTTGCCTAGGGAACAGAATGCTGAAGCGGAAGAGCGTCCAACGAGAGTCGCTCCTCGCATCCCTCCACGAATTCCCCCTGGTCGAATTCATGTTCCACGACGGATGCAAGTCGTCCATGAATCTGACGATGAGGAAGATGAAGCGGAGGATTACTTTCATGGAAACCGACGTCAACCTCAGGTGCGCGACGAGTTTAGACTCAAAGTTGACGTCCCGGTTTTCGATGGTGGTCTTAGTATTGAGGACTTCCTTGACTGGTATTCGGAAGTCGAACGATTTCTTGAGTATACTGAAGTTCCCGAAGAGAAACAAGTGAAGTTAGTAGCATATCGGCTCAAAGGAGGAGCAGCAGCTTGGTGGGATCGGCTGCAAGAAAATAGAACACTTGAAGGACGTGCGGCCGTTCGTACTTGGAGGAGGATGAAGCAACTATTGAAGGGTCGTTTTCTCCCTCCAGATTATGAACAGTATCTATTCATGCAATACCAGAGGTGTCAACAAGGAAATCGGTCCGTTCACACGTACACGGGTGAATTTCTTCGCCTCGCCGAACGGAATTCTCTGACTGAAACCGAGGGGCAGCAGGTTGCGCGCTACTTAGAGGGATTGACCCCATCTATCCGAAATCGGATTGGAGTTCAAATGATCACCACAATTGATGAAGCACGGAGTTTAGCGTTAAAGGCTGAGCTGCTACAACTTGATCGTGGAAATTACTTTCGGAAGGGAAGTGAAGATTCCTTTAAAGGAGAGAAGTTGAAGGCAGTACAAAGGGAGTCGTCTAGTATGCCGAGCAGGAGTTCGATTGAAAGGTCGGAAGGTAGGAAGAACGTGCCTACGACTGAATTCAAGAGAGGTCCTAGCACATCCTCCAAAGTGCAGTCGATTAAGTGTTTTAAATGCAATGAGATGGGACATCGATCCAGCGATTGTCCGCGTCGGAAGGTCGTGGCTATTATCGAAGAAGGAACTGAATGTGAGGATGTCACGTGCGAACCAGAGGATGACTATGAGGATACGTACCAAGAGGAAGGGGAGATCGAGCATGTCTATGTGATTCGAAAACTTATGTTATCTCCAAAGCGAGAAGAGCAAACTCAGAGGAACCGACTTTTTCGAACACGTTGTTTGATTAAGTCTCTTCCGTTTACGGTGATTATTGATAGTGGAAGTCAGGAAAACATCATCGGAAAGTCCGTTGTTGAAAAGTTGAATCTTCCGGTGGAGAGTCACCCGAGTCCTTACTCGATCGGCTGGATCAGGGCTGTCGGTGAAGTTCGCGTCACAGAGAGATGTAAGGTACCATTTTCCATTGGGAGGTATAAGGACGAGGTGTATTGTGATGTGGTTGACATGGAGGCTTGTCACTTGCTGTTCGGAAGACCTTGGCAATTCGACAATGACGTAAGTCACTCTGGAAAGGATAACGTTTATCGGCTGAAAAAGGGAGGCGTTCGCTACACTCTACTTCCAATGAATCAGGCTCCTAGAGTCGAGTCGGAAGAGAAAGAGAGAAGCAAGGCGTTGCTCGTTAGGTCCGACTCCACTCGAGAGTTAGAGGCAGAAATGAAGGCGGCCGGAGAGGTCCATTTGCTGATTGTAAGGGAGTTGCCGAAAGGAGACAAGGTGGAAGAGGACGTTCCTGAAGAAGTGAAACCAATCCTTGCTAAGTTTGGGGAGCTAGCGTCTGGCGAACTTCCTGATGGTTTGCCACCTCTACGCGACATTCAGCACCGAATCGATTTAATTCCTGGAGCCAGCCTACCGAATCTTCCCCACTACCGAATGAGTCCGAAAGAGAATGCCATATTACAGGAGAAGGTAGAAGAACTGCTACACAAGGGACATATTCGTGAGAGCCTTAGCCCATGCGCTGTGCCAGCTCTACTTGTTCCCAAGAAGGACGGAAGTTGGAGAATGTGTGTGGATAGCCGAGCTATCAATCGGATCACGGTGGGGTACAGATTTCCCATTCCTAGGCTCGATGACATGCTGGATCAACTTCACGGTTCAGTTGTGTTCTCGAAGATCGACTTACGGAGCGGATATCATCAAATTCGAATCCGACCTGGAGACGAATGGAAAACGGCTTTCAAGACTCGAGATGGCTTATATGAGTGGCTGGTCATGCCGTTCGGGCTCTCCAATGCGCCGAGTACATTTATGCATCTTATGAACCAGGTATTGAAGTCTTTTATCGGTCAGTGTGTTGTTGTTTATTTCGATGACATATTGATCTATAGCAAGTCGCGAAGCGAGCATGAGGATCATTTGCGTGACGTACTAACTGTTTTGAGAGAGTACAAGCTCTATTTGCATCTCAAGAAGTGTAGTTTTATGAAGTCAGAATTGCTTTTCCATGGATATATAGTAAGTGCTGAGGGAGTACGAGTTGATGAAGATAAGGTTAAAGCAATTCGTGAGTGGCCTTCACCGAAATCAGTTAGTGAAGTTAGAAGTTTCCATGGGTTAGCTACTTTCTATAGAAGATTCATTAAGAATTTCAGTTCCATTGTGGCTCCGATTACTGAGTGTCTGAAGAAGGGGAAATTCCATTGGGGTGAAGAGGCTGAGGAGAGTTTTGCGTTGATCAAAGAGAAACTGAGCTCAGCTCCTGTACTTGCATTGCCAAGTTTTGATAAGTTGTTTGAAGTTGAATGCGACGCGAGTGGGTTTGGAATTGGGGCTGTCTTATCTCAAGAGAAGCGACCAGTAGCATATTTCAGTGAGAAGTTGAGTGAAGCTCGCAGGAAGTGGTCGACTTATGACAAAGAGTTCTATGCTGTTTTCCGGACTCTAAAATATTGGGAGCATTATTTGGTTGGGAAAGAGTTTGTCCTGTATTCGGATCACCAAGCATTGAAGTATTTGAGTAGCCAACAGAAGTTAAGTCGAGATATGCATGCCCGCTGGTCGACTTATATTCAGAAGTTTCCTTTTAAGCTCATGCACAAGTCGGGGGTACACAACAAAGTCGCGGATGCTTTGAGTCGACGCGCGACCCTTCTTACAGAGTTGCGGACAGAACTAGTGGGGTTTGAACAACTGAGAGAAGCATATGCTCGAGATGAGGATTTTGCGGACATTTGGGCTAAGATTCACCGAAGAGAGAGTGTTGGTGAATTCCATATTTCGGATGGATATCTCATGCGGGGAAACCAACTATGCATCCCACACACCTCACTTCGAGAGAAACTGATCAGAGATTTACATGGAGGAGGTCTTGGTGGACATCTAGGTCGAGATAAGACATTGGCTGCAGTGGTGGAACGGTTTTATTGGCCTAAGTTGAGGAGAGATGTGGAGAGATTTGTGCAGCGATGCAGCTCATGTCAAGTCGCGAAGGGACATTCTCAAAATGTTGGGTTATACCTTCCACTACCGGTTCCAGAGGATCCTTGGCAGGCTTTGTCTATGGATTTCGTGCTAGGACTGCCCCGTACCCAAAGGGGCATGGATTCTATCTTTGTTGTGGTTGACAGGTTCTCTAAGATGGCACACTTTATCCCGTGTCGGAAGACGTCAGATGCCTCAAATGTAGCTCGCATGTTTTTTAGTGAAGTGGTACGCCTGCATGGCAGGCCTAAGTCGATTGTCTCGGACCGCGACTCGAGGTTCCTTAGCCATTTCTGGATGACCTTGTGGAGGTTGTTTGATGTGTCTTTGAACTTTAGTAGTACGGCACACCCACAGACGGATGGTCAGACGGAATCAATGAATCGGACACTGGGAAATATGCTGCGGAGTATATGTGGAGACAAGTCGAAGCAATGGGACTTTGCACTTTCTCAAGCGGAGTTCGCATATAACAGTGCTGTTCATAGTGCTCTTGGGAGATGTCCATTTTCTATCGTCTACCAGAAAGTTCCACAACATGCATTGGACCTGATTCCTCTTCTGAAGGACAATAAAAAAAGCTCAGCCGCTGAGGATCTTGCAGAGCAGATTCAAGACACCCGGAAGCAAGTCAAGGAACGTTTGGAGGCGACCAATGAGAAGTATAAACGGAATGCTGATAAAAATAGGCGAGAGCGAGTTTTCTCAGAAGGAGATCAAGTAATGGTATTTCTTCGAAAGGAGAGATTCCCAGTGGGAAGTTATAATAAGCTCAAGCCGCGGAAGTATGGACCTTATGTAGTGTTGCGGAAGATCAACGACAATGCATATGTCATCGATCTGCCAGAGTCTATGGATATTTCTCGTACTTTCAATGTTGCGGATATATTCCCTTACCATGATTCCCAGGAACCGCTGTACCCGGAGAAACCAAGCTCGAGGTCGAGCTTCTCACAGGTGGAGGAGAATGATGCGGCCAACTCGACTTGCGACTTGACCTCCAATGATGCGGCCAACTCGACTTGCGACTTGACCTCCCTCCTGAAGTCGACTTGAGTCAGCGCCCAAGTCGATCAAGTCGCCAGCGCCCAAGTCGATCAAGTCGCCAGCGCCCAAGTCGACCAAGTCGCCAGCGCCCAAGTCGAAGCCCATTTTCTTGAAGACGAAGAGTCACGAAATCCATCTTTCTTTTTGCATGGTGCTGTCAGACTTTATGGTTGTTTTCTTTTAATGAGGGTTCTTTAATAGGGGTTCTGGGGAAATGTTTCTAGTCTTAATGAGGGGGCTGGGTTCTTCCCCTCATGGTCTATATAAGGAGTCCTTTGGCTTCCGAATGGTGGACAATTATCATTATCTTTGAAGAAAACCTTTGAGATTTCTCTCATTTACCTTTGAACTCTGATTTGAGTTCGTCGTCCCGTTCAACCGTGTGTTTGTCGGGCAGTCCGATCAGCGCTCGCTGCGTCAATCAACCAGGAACCCAAGGCGTTCACAGACTTCCCTCATCCTGAAGCATCTCCAAAGCCACAGTGACCCATGTTGCTTCCGGCGATCCCTCTAGCAGCCCCATGGCGGCTCTAGCAAACCCCCAGATCCGGCGAGCAAGCTTCAGCTCTCCAGTCCCCCGACTTCCCAGATCTCGCGGTGGCGAAACCACCACCCGGTGCTCCCCAATGACGGCAGCATCCCCCCCTCAGATCTGGTTTCTCCCCGGCGGCAGCAACCTATCTCTGTCCCGGCGTCCCTCCGACAGCGCAGCAAGAACCCTCCTTTACCCATCTTCATCACCGGCTCGGCAATCGGTAGGGAAGCAAAGTGGCAGCCCCGACAAACTCTCTGAGCGAGTTCCCAACAGCCACGACGCTCTCCCCTTTCAATTGGGTTTCTCTTCTCCGTGACCCTTGATCGAAGCCTCTGTGGTTCACTATGTCGAGTTCCCAGGAGAAAAGAAACAACAGTACCAGGGTAAGAGGGAAAGAGCTTCCTGCTGGATCACGTGTCAGGTAATCAACCCACTTTCTTTTAATAATTCTCTTTAGCTATGAGTTTTGTTTTTGTTTTTAACTTATAATCTCTGCGATTTAGTTTTTGTTCCCTTTAAAAACTGATTGCCCTCATTTGACTTTTAATAATTATAATTCAAGGCAATCTGTATGTATTAATTTTTCTTTGTTTTAAACTTATTTTATCAAATTCTTTTTACTACAATCTTTACGTGTCTTTGGTATTCATTACGATTTCGTAAATTGATATTCGCTTTTGACGTGCACTGCTAATGCTCATCCTTTTTTTTGTTTTACACAAAAAAAAAAACACGGTGAGACCTTACGGATGTTTTCTTTACGGATGGTGATTGAGCATATTTAATTAAAACGGTAGGACATGTCTTACTCTTTCCTTTTTAGTTGATTGAATTTTATCAAACTTAATCGATCCTGACCACGTTTACACTTTTCTTGACATGTACATCGAGCGCTTAATTTCGGAAGTTCAAATTCAAAATTTCGGAGATTAATTCGAAGGCGCGTATATCAAACCGCGCGGATTTACCCTGGCCTAAAAAACGTGGACTCGAAGTTTAAAAGCGGCCCCAACCTTCAATCAAAGGTATAAAGGGGAGGTGCGGGCCTCCTCGAATTTTTATTTAAGCCCACATGTAACGGATTGCGGGCCCAAGTGCATAGGCCCGTAATCACCGCCCCTTCCCCGCTCCTTTTGATCTAAATAATTATCTGTGCCTGTCCGCATGCCTTAGGCCCATAGGTTTATCGTCGCATGCTGTTTGTAAAACAAATAAACATGAGTTCGGGCCCAAAAAGCCTGAATCGGGTCCAACGCCCGTAAAACAAATACATGAGTCCGGAGTGATGCCCGGATCGGGTCCAACGCCTGTTAATCAGAAACAAATTTTTTGGAGCAAACGCCACCTTTTCGCATGTTTAGATGTAAGAGTTAGTAATTAGGAATCCCCGAATCTACTCTGGTTTTCCGACTTAAACCAAGCTTTTAAATTAAGTCGGTGGCGACTCCGTATAATTAAACAACAACAACTTTTTTTTACGAAGTCATTTTGGATGGGTAACGGCGACACGAGCCGCTCCTGGAATCTCCTGAAGCTTCCTCTTCGGGTCATGTGCTTCTTTTCGTCCGTCGCCTCTTAAGGAGCATGGAGACGATCGGCGAAGAGTTTGGGCAGACCCGGTCAGGAATCCAAGGGGAGACCACCCCGGTCTCTTCCGCAGTGTTCGACGCTCGAGTCGCGACATCGACTGGAAGATTCTAGGGGAGCGGACTCGGATCCTCGGGTCGTCTGAACCGCCGCGCGCGTGCTAGGCCGGAAGGCGCGCGTAGATCCTGGATGGCGACTCCGCTGGGGAATTGAGATGGATATGTCCATCTTGATAATGGGTCTGCATGTGGATTCCTTTCGAACGCTCTTACATTTTTAATCCACATGCGGAGAGGAGTTTTTGTTTGCGCATGTACTTGCTTGGCTCGGTGCCCTTTGTATGCTCTCATGGTTGTGTTTGTTTACTGCTTTCCTAGGCATATCCAGGTGTGCCCAAACCCGGGGCTAGGATTTTTAGAGGGGTCACCGAAGGGCTCAGCCTACTGCTATTTGCAGTATGGTTTTTGGCCAGGGCCCCGCCTCCCTTAGTCCGAGGGAGGTTTAGAAACCTTCATCCGATAGTCTAGCATTGATTGCCCATTACAGGTACCAGATGCCGCACGTGCATTTGTCTGTTACTGAGTGATTGCTACATGTGCAGGGACAGGTATCAGGTACGTTTTGTCTGCTATAACTGTAAAACTAACAATGCTCGTTTTGCAGTTGGGTCGAGCTTATTACAATGGGCTTCAAGAAGCCTCTTTTGTCTTATTACCCTACCTAATGTTACTGCCAATTGCATATCATACATTTGGGCAACCACATGAGTGTCTGTCTAATTACAGTTTTCAAATTAACAAATCATTTACAATAATTGTTTCATGACATTATTGCATTTCCTTTGTAAATGCATACACATATATGAGTGCGATTAGGCAACAATATAAACTTATCATGCATCGATTACATTATTGCATGATACTAATCTAAACATTCTCTCTATTTTCCTTCCGAGGTTTAATTCTCCAACATGGCTCCTCGAACGGGACTAGGGACAAAGCATGACATTACAAATCTACAAGCACAAGAATACCAAGGATTTATCGACGGCTACCCGGCCCAAAGTCGAACATCTAACAACATGAAGACCAAAGTTTCCATACGGCTACCAAGGTCCAAAGCCGTGTGTCCAACGACATGAGCCCAAAGTGTTATCAACGGCTACCAAAGTACAAAGCCAAAAACAAAGACCAAAGATCACCCAATGGCTACCAAGGTTCAAAGCCGAATTTATAACAACATGAAAACCCCAAGGAGGTTACATTGCAAAAGGCCAATCTCCATCAACATCAAGACTAATGACAAACCAAAGAGCCGTTCATGGACATGCAAAAAACGGACGCGTCGGAACATCGCGCCTCTACTGATCCGACAACCGCTCCAAAGAAATAAAAGCGATCCCTCTACATCATCGGTCACCACAATCTGGCACAAGGACTCGTCGGCCTTCTTCACGGTGCCAACAGTACGTTCTAGCACTATGGGCAAACCCGTCTTCACAACAACCTCGCAAGATCAAACTTCCCAAAGAACTTGAAGAAGCAGCATCCCAACACCAAAAACATGAACATGGACCAAATTCTTCAAGCGACGTCGAACACACAGCGCAACTGGCATTAGAAGCCCCCATTCACTCTATTCACCTTCCAACAGTTCAAAGCATACTTACCGATATTTAAACTGCTAATACTTAGGCATTCATTTTACCTTGCAGGTATAAAATGTCTCGTCTGGAGCTCACACAACAGCTTACCAATATCAAAGAACATGATTTCTACCAAACGAAGACGCATACTTCGACTGGGGCAATTCCCTACGGCATCCAAGCAGTCATCCCGACAGTATTCAGCCACCAACTCTCACCAAAGAAAAGAGGAGAAGGTCAGTCACCGCCTCACGCATTGACGAGAAACAAGCATCTCGGCCCACCACATGAGCGGCCAATCCCCTTGCCCACCCACCACAGCTGCGGTCATCGCCCACGCGCACCACAAAAAGCCATCAACTTTGCACATCCGGGGCATTCAACCGAAGTCAATCATCTTATCGAAGAGAACCGTCACAAACATTCAACGTAGACACTCTTTGATATTACAATACATGAAAGGGAGTATCCATTCCTTGATCAATTCTTCCTTGCAAAAAAAAAGTTTCATGAGCTCACTTATTTTAGCCCTTGTCGCATGTTGACGAAGGCGTGGGTGGCAGGGTGGTAAAGTTTCGAGCCAAAGCCTGGAAACAATTTTGAGCCAAAGCGTCAAAATATCATTCGTTGTCAACAAAACGACAATCTACATGAAAGGGAGTATTCGTTCATCAACTAATACCTTCTCTGCAGAACAAGTTACATGAGCTCACTTGTTTTTCCCTTTGGCTTGTCTTATAGGTACATGAACATCCTAGACAGACGACGAAGGCGAGGGTGGTAGGGTGGAAAAGTTTCGAGCCAAAGTTTCAAAACAGCCTTCGTTGGCAAAACAATGAAGACGACACTACGTGAACAATCCGGGGCAAATCTCCAAACGATCATGGGACAGATCTTCGAACAATCCTGGGGCAAATCTCCAAGTAATCATAGACAAATCTACAAGCGATCCGGGACAAATCCCCGACCGATCCAGGGGCAAATCTCTGAGTGATCATAGACATATCTCCGAGCAATCCTGGGGCATCACCTCCAAGCTATCCTGGGACAAGATTAATTCCCCGTTGACAAACGAACGAATCACATGAAAAGGAGAAGTACATGAACATCCTAGACATACAATCAACATATTTCAGACCAAAGCTTCAAAACAAATGTCATCAACAAGACTACATGAGCGCCCTAGGCAGACAATGAAGACAAACAATAAAGCTTCAAACCAAAGCATCAGAACAATCTTCGTCAAACGAACTTCTTTATATCCCCAAAGAACTGGGGCAATGAACACTTACAATACACATGAAAAGGGAGAATCACACAGTCTTTACTCTCTTCATCAAACTAAGCGAAATTACATAAGCACATTTCGTTTACGTCCTTTGCCTCGTGGGCAGGTACAAGATCTCCTCACACGAATGGTACAAAACTCCTATGGCAAAGGCGAGGGCGGTAGGCGACAAAGCTTCGAGCCAAAGCCTTGTCGCAGTTTCGTTAACCCTTCGATTCCATCGAACGAAGACGCAATAGCGAAAAAAAAGGGAAGTACCAAAACTCTACTTTACCTTTTTGTATATGTGAAATTACATGAACAAATTTCGTTTCTACACTAATGGAAACAAGTTACATGAATTCCCTTGTTTTCTCGCCGTTGTCTCTTAGGTACAAGAACAACCTTACATAACAAACAGAAGGCATGAGTAACGCTTCACCAATCCTTCGATTCCATCGGACGAAGACGCAATGATGAAATCATACAAAATGGAAATACCAAAACTCTACTTCACCTCTCTTACAAATGAAGTACATGAGCTTCTTTACACAACAGACGTCAGACAAGAGTAACTACTTCGTCAATCCTTTGATTCCTCCGGACAAAGATGCAATGGCGAAACACATAGAAATGGGAAGTATCAAAACTCTACTTCACTTTTCATATAAATGAAGTTACATGAGCAAATTTCATTCCTACTCTAAAGGAAACAAGTTACATGAGCTCACTTGTTGTCTGTCCTTTGCTTAGTGTAGGTACACGAGCATCCTACATTATAGACAAAGGCGCGGGCGGTTGGGTGGAAAATTTCTAACCAAAGCTTCGAGATTGCTTTTGTCATCACCAAAGATGATCATACCAAAAGGGAGTATCATCTACATTGCTCTCTAACAAAAATTTCTTATATTTCCCCAGATGGAGTCGTATCTCCGTTTCCCCAGCTGGAGTCCTGCCTTCGTTCAAGCTGGAGTTGATTACATGCATCGCATTCCTTAACAAGGATCGAACATACAAGCATATTCCTCCTGAACTATCATTGAGACGGACATATCCACCTCATCTCCTCTGCGGATATTTCATTTCATTGTTATCTCCCCAAACAAGAGTCAAAGTACATGAACTAACTTCGTCTTTGTCCGTTGTCAACTGTGTAGGCACATGGACATCCACACAATACGGTACAAACTCCTAGGCAACGACGTGGGTGATCGGGTGGAAGCCGTTCGATTCTAATCTCAAAGAGCATGACTGGGGCATGAAAGTGCAAACACTTCCCCCTCAAAGTGTACAAGAACACTAAAGAGGTTTGAGTATCTAAACCTATTCATTTCTTAAACATTCGTGCGCTCATTTGCATATAATTTGAAATTATTTGCAATAAAAATGTTTCTGAGCGAGAAAGGAGAAGGCAAATCTATTCCCAAACACTTACCCAGAGTGATGAGCGCAAACACTGTAAGGATTCATCCACAAGCATTCAGGCGGATAACGAATCCTTTGACAAAAGATGCTCCGAGTCGGAATGAGATCGAGCATTTCTTCTCTATCCCAAACACGAAACATCAACCATTGCTAACCCCTTTCGAGCCAAAGTTGAAGTTTTCGTATACACTACACCTAACAAGTCTAAGGACCGCCTCACATCGAGGTTAAAGGAGATCTTGTAGCTAGAAACCGAAAGCAACGGATCGTAGAGGTTACACTTCCTTAAAATTCAAGCAAAGAGGCACCATCGACAATTAGGCCTACCAGTTGAGTCGTTCCGGAGGACCAAATTTCTCAAAGAATTTCCCAAAGAGCACAGATATCAAAGAAGAGTACCAGAAAACAGAGTGGGGCAAATCCCTATGATCCAGTAAAGAAAAAGCAAAATCAGCGCAAAGACCAAAGTCTTCAAGAGCAAAGCGCAAAATCAAAATCAAAAGAGCAAAAGTAAAGCATCGGGACCGACATTGGCGGTCGCAAAAGCAAAGATGCTACCCTACCAAAGACAAAGCCTTCCCCAAAGTGTAGTGTCCATGCTTACCAGTAAACCAATTATTTATTCCACAACGAAATGCCTAAACTGGCGGGTTGTCTAAGAGATGGAAAATTTGTTTGAATGGTGGAACCTCTACGATCCAGTAGCTTTCGATGAGGTCCTTAAACTTTTGCTTTCAGATGACGAATTTAAACTTTAGTCTAAAGGCCTTATGCCAAAGCCACGTTATAACCCGAGTAAAGTATCCTTCGACCGGTACATGAGCATCCATGTCAAAGGAATTCCGAAATCCAACTGAAACAGCTTTCAGAAATAAGAGTAAAACACGAGAGAAATCAGAAAAACACCTTCTCTGTTCTCGCTTTGAAACATACTCTTTAAAAAAAATGATGAAAACAAAACAAGACATAATGTGCATGTACATTTAGTTGTTTTGTCTTTGTGGCTAATGACTTTCTTGAAAAGATTTCAGGGTGCATGTCGACCAGATACGCTCTTGAAATATAATTTGAGGTATTCCTAATATCCTTGCAAGAAAATCTTTTCAGATTCCCTCACAAGGAGGGGCAAACTGTAATACCTCAAATAAGCGTGAATTACAATGCCGTAAATGGCACAACACGGTCACCAAAAATTCGGTGCAGATGAACTTTACATAAAGTCTAATCGGAGAGCATCCAGCTTGTATCGATGTCAGCCCCAGATCATCGCAGTGATGGCTTCCTTCTCCGGCTCTCGACTCCTCTTGGCGATATCTCCTCCCGAAGACTGTCAACACCGGTGACAACAACTCTGTCCTATTTTCGGTGTGAACTTCTCAACTACGGCTGCAACAATCACAACAACAGAAAACGCAGCAGTTTGCCATTTGAAATAAGAGCAGCTCCTGCTACAGTATCGTTGGCCCTTACAAACATCAGCGGCAACAAAAAATTGCATCACAAAGAGCCCTTCATACCGTGATCAACTTTCCTGAAATCCTAATAACTAACAAAAAGGCTCGCCACAGCACGAACTCGTCTCTAACTTAAGACAACCAAACAAAGATAGCCCAACTCAAAGACAAACAAAAGAAAAATCAAAACAAGCTACAGCCCAACCCAAAGTAAAAGGGAGATCAAGTCAAGCACTCAAATCTCAACCCACAAGAGCCCAAGGCAGCTCAAGGCCCAATAATTTACCAAACCCAACCCACAAAAACAAACCTGTTAAGGCACAAGCCTTTCTCCTCTAACTCCCCTCCTGAATCCTTCACCCATGTCGATCACCTGCAGGAAAAGGTGATTCGATGAAGTCCTGGAGCGATCCTGCCCCCTAACGGTTTGGTTTCCCAACCAGAACGTAACTGAATCAAAACAAGTTTCTTGGGGGGAGAGGGGGGAAGGTGAAACAGTTCCAAAGACTTACCAAATTCTCGGTGGGAATTCATTATTTTTCTTTCTAGAGGAGAGGGGAGACAGAACGATTGTTCTTCTCCTTTCTTCCTCAATTGTCTTTTACAATCGCACCACCTTCATCCCTACGGGGGGGACCACTATCCCAGTCCTTCAGTGGGTCATCCTCCGACATTATGCAACAAGCTCTTCAGTCGCCTCTCCACCAAGGACAGGAGCAGAAGGCACCATGGGAATCCCTCTTCGATGGCCAACCCACGCAAGCAGACAACAATGACAACACGATGCCATACCTGAGGCTGCAGTGTCTGTCAACTACTTTGGATACGAAGGCATCAGCACCGGGCTTGGATGACGACTTCTTTTCCATCAGCGGCGACCGGGATGCGAGACATCTCTCTGCGTTCCCTTCTACAGATGACTCAGTCCTTCAGCTCATCGCTCACAGGAACGGCAGCAGATTGCTACTCCAGTGACCGGATTCTCCACCAGCGAATCCCTGCGGCGATGTTTCACAACAATCCTGACGTTCACAGCTGCATCAAACATGCAGTCCCCGACATCCATTGCAGCAGCGAAGCAACTCTCCAAGGCAGCCAGCTCACAGCTAAGTCTTCCCTGCTCGTTTGTCTTTTCGATGCTTCTCTTGCCGTATTGCTTTCTCAACGAAAGTTGTCTTCAAACCCAGCTCCACCTGTCTCCTCACCAAGGTAAGAGGAGTCAGCCGCGGAAACCCCCCGTTGATGACCAATCCAAGCGGAACAAGCGACGGCGACAACAGGGAGGACATCATACCTCTGGTGGCAGCCGGCTTCAACTTCACTGGACACGGCAACAACGGCATCGACCTCCAATAGCGGACGTCCATCCATGGCAGCATAACAGTTCCTCATGGGCATCCAACGGTGGCTCCCTGTTTTCTCCGATCGAATCAACCTCCGCAACCTGTCCCTGATGGTCATTCCGACCTTTTTCAGAAGCATCACAACAGCGGCAAATTCCCCCCAAGGTGGCCTCGTTCTTTTAACTCCAAAATTTCGACAACTCGAACTTCCCTTTTCTTTGACGGCTTCACCTTCTTCCAGGATCATCAGCGGTTCCCACATCTTCCCGCGGTTGATGCTGACACCACCTCCTCAGCTCCTCCTCTGTCTCTTAACCAAGGCACGGGCTACGGAAGCGACAACTCTTCAGCCATCTCTGTACCAAGGAACACACACTGAAGATGATGATTTCCGAAGGGAGGCTTACAGCAACAGCTTCATACCATCCCGCTCTTCTAGGCCATCTCAACACATTCATATCAGGTAGGATCAACCAGGAACCCAAGGCGTTCACAGACTTCCCTCATCCTGAAGCATCTCCAAAGCCACAGTGACCCATGTTGCTTCCGGCGATCCCTCTAGCAGCCCCATGGCGGCTCTAGCAAACCCCCAGATCCGGCGAGCAAGCTTCAGCTCTCCAGTCCCCCGACTTCCCAGATCTCGCGGTGGCGAAACCACCACCCGGTGCTCCCCAATGACGGCAGCATCCCCCCCTCAGATCTGGTTTCTCCCCGGCGGCAGCAACCTATCTCTGTCCCGGCGTCCCTCCGACAGCGCAGCAAGAACCCTCCTTTACCCATCTTCATCACCGGCTCGGCAATCGGTAGGGAAGCAAAGTGGCAGCCCCGACAAACTCTCTGAGCGAGTTCCCAACAGCCACGACGCTCTCCCCTTTCAATTGGGTTTCTCTTCTCCGTGACCCTTGATCGAAGCCTCTGTGGTTCACTATGTCGAGTTCCCAGGAGAAAAGAAACAACAGTACCAGGGTAAGAGGGAAAGAGCTTCCTGCTGGATCACGTGTCAGGTAATCAACCCACTTTCTTTTAATAATTCTCTTTAGCTATGAGTTTTGTTTTTGTTTTTAACTTATAATCTCTGCGATTTAGTTTTTGTTCCCTTTAAAAACTGATTGCCCTCATTTGACTTTTAATAATTATAATTCAAGGCAATCTGTATGTATTAATTTTTCTTTGTTTTAAACTTATTTTATCAAATTCTTTTTACTACAATCTTTACGTGTCTTTGGTATTCATTACGATTTCGTAAATTGATATTCGCTTTTGACGTGCACTGCTAATGCTCATCCTTTTTTTTTGTTTTACACAAAAAAAAAACACGGTGAGACCTTACGGATGTTTTCTTTACGGATGGTGATTGAGCATATTTAATTAAAACGGTAGGACATGTCTTACTCTTTCCTTTTTAGTTGATTGAATTTTATCAAACTTAATCGATCCTGACCACGTTTACACTTTTCTTGACATGTACATCGAGCGCTTAATTTCGGAAGTTCAAACCTGGATTTTCGAAGAGTAACTCGAAGGCGCGTGTATCAAGCCGCGCGGATCCCGGCCTAAAAAACCGCGGGCTTGAAGGTTTAAAGCGGCCCCAACCTTCAACCAAAGGTACAAAGGGGAGGTGCGAGCCTCCCCGAATTTTTATTTAAGCCCACATGTAACGGATTGCGGGCCCAAGTGCATAGGCCCGCAATCACCGCCCCTTCCCCGCTCCCTTTGATCTCAATAATTGTCTGTGCCTGTCCGTATGCTTTAGGCCCACGGGTTTATCGTCGCATGTGGTTTGTAAAACAAATAAACATGAGTTTGGGCATAAGAAGCCTGAATCGGGTCCAACGCCCGTAAAACAAATACATGAGTCCGGAGTGATGCCCGGATCGGGTCTAACGCCCGTTAATCAGAAAAAATTTTTTTTGAACAAACGCCACCTTTTCGCACGTTTAGATGTAAGAGTTAGTAATTAGGAATCCCCGAATCTACTCTGGTTTTCCGACTTAAACCAAGCTTTTAAATTAAGTCGGTGGCGACTCCGTATAATTAAACAACAATAACCTTTTTACGAAGTCATTTTGGATGGGTGACGGCGACACGAGCCACTCCTAGAACCTCCTGAAGCTTCTTCTTCGGGCCATGCGCTTCTTTTCGCCCGTCGCCTCTTAAGGAGCATAGAGACGATCGGCGAAGGGTCTGGGCAGACCCGGTCAGGAATCGAAGGAGGGACCACCCTGGTCTTTTCCGCAGCGTTCGACGCTCGAGTCGCGAGCCGACCAGAAGATTCTAGGAGAGCGGGCCCGGATTCTCAGGTCGTCCGAACCGCCGCGCGCGTGCTAGGCCGGAAGGCGCGCGTACACATTGTATGGGTTAAAACAAAGTCCTAGAGCCTTTGTATATGAAACTCAATGGGTGTCTTTTACGGTGGGGTTTTGCAAATTCTGTGATTGATGCATCTATGTTCTACAAATCCTATAATGCATGTGTTATCATATTGTTGGTTTATGTTGATGACAGGATATAATAACGAGGGAATCTCTGATCTATTGCCCAAACTACATAAGAGGTTTGCCTTAAGGGATTTAGGTGAATTGTTCTATTTTCTGGGTTTTCAAGTAACCAGGACAAAAAAATGCATTAAACTTATGCTAAGAGAAGTATATCATGGATCTGCTTGATAAATCAGGCATGTTGGATCGTAAATCAATGCTTTCTCCTATGGCATCTACTGGTGCAGTATCAAAATATGATGGGCAACCCTTATCAGATCAGCTGACTACAGAAGTTTAGTGGGTGCTCTGCAGTATTGCACTAACACACGCTCAAGTATAAGTTTGAATTTTAACGTCCTGAAAATTACTATTTAGTCGTCAAAGTCTACCGAATTGGTGGGGTCGTGCCCAAAAACATCAAAAATCTTAATGCCTTTTCTCACCATCATAATACAACTGTGGTCGCAAACGTGTTAGACTAGCAAAAATATTTGGCGAGATTCGGATAATTCGTGAACGTGGACGGAAAAACAAGAAAACAAAAAACACTTGGACGACGAGCCATTGATGAACTTCCATAAAAAATTACAAAGTGCGCTATGTTTTCCCATTCAAAAGTAACATTTCACACCACACCAAATTTGTTCCACCGCTACAAACATCATGCTGCTATAAATATGACAGTAAAAAATGTAGAAAGCACCCACCAAAACTCATTGGCCTGTGAGAATAAACAAAGAATCTGATCACCTCAACTACCAACAAGAATGCTTTCTCAATCCACACAGTATATACTTTACTGTTGACACTAACGAAGAATAGCATCTGTGTGAATAATAAAAAAAAAAAAAAAAACCTGGGGCTTGGCTCCAATACGAGCATCCACCCCGACTTCCGTTCTTCGCTCCGGAGCAAACAACGGGCCGCACAACAAAAACATGACCAAGAGAAGAATCAAGAACCTGTAAAATTCACACAAACAACAGCAGGCCAGATCTTAATTCAGCATCGTCCTGAAGGCCGTGATATGTATATGTACTGGGCTAACATACCATACGCATATATCCGTGGCGAAAAGAATTTGAGAAGACTTGAATCAAGACTGCCTTATTAGGGAGATCGACACTCTGCAAATTTCAATTGGTTCTCAAGAGCGGAATGAAGCTTGGGAGCTTGTCGGCGATACAACGGTTCCAATCTGAAGGAGGGAACACCGATTTCCCATCTCTTTGCATCGTACATCTCGTTCCATGCCTGAATGATCTCATCGATCTTGAAACCTGGATAAAATAGTTAGGTGCTAATATCATTAGCCTTGTACGTATGGTTAATAGGCAGACGAGAGGCGGGTCTCGAGAAAAGGACCTTCGAGCGCTGTTTCATTGGAACAATGGTTCTTGATCATCACAGCAATATCGGTCGGAGATGCGCCTGCTAGTTCAAACTTTTCAACGGCAACCTCCAGGCATTCTTCCCAAGTGGGAAGCTCTAGCTTATACTCCACCACCGAACGCTCATACAGCAAGGTGCCCCAGAGAAGGTTTATCTGTGAGGTCATGTTCATCGCTTGCTCTGCTGCCTCATCGGGAGAAGCTTCACTCAAAAGCGATCGGAGTCCCATCTTCTGCAACTGACCCTTATATTTCTCCGATTTTGAGAGCCCGTTGAGTCGCTGCTCCACCATTTCTTCCCATGTCTGAATACCTCTCTCCATGCTGTCTTCGGCTTTGTTGTACAGCGTCAGGACATCCGAAGAAGGTCCTTCCTCCAAGTGAACTTGGTTCCCGACTGCATAATACCAACACAGCTTCGCTTGCTCAAACTGCTGCTGCCCGAGGGCGAGAAGACCTTCATAGAAATCCGGTTTGATTTTCAGGGCCTCCTCATACCTCAACCCCGCTTTGACATACTCTTTATGCGCCCAGTCATATGCAGCTTTGATCAGCACTAGCATGGCCTCCCTCGACTGGTCTTCCGAAACTGCAACGCGCTTCCTCGCTCTGTTCATATGGACATTCCCCCAATTGAACAAGGCCAGAGCTGCCATTTCCTGAAACTTTTCAGCCGCAATTTCAAAAAGCAGTTGCGCATCTTCAGTCGTGACCGTGTCCTCCATCGCCTCAGAATAAAGTTTCATTCCTATCTCGTGAAGGTCCAAGTAGGAATCGGAGTCGAAGCCAACATGGTTCCTGAAGAGACGGGCGAACTGAACGATCCAATCTTCGACACAAGTGGAGCCCTTCTCAACATGTCCTGCCCCCTCCAATCTGCCATTTTCATCGGCCAGATATACTTTTTCTAGCTCCTGCTCATTTTCATGTCCCTCGTACGCCGGTTCCTGATCGGGAGTCACTTGTGTAATATACAGCCTGACTGAACCGTGCTGCTCTCCAGACATCTCAGCTATCCTCAGCTCATTTGTTGTGGTAATAGTAACCAAATCACCCTCTTGATCCCTATACTTGATAAGAGCAGCGCTCAATCCAGGAAACCTATTGAGTGCGACATCCCTAACCAGCTTTATGCTACAATTGAGAGGCAGCTGAGCCCATCGTATGTCCTCGCCGAAAACCAGCTTTGCCGTCCTCGTAACAGCTTTTTGCTCCTCCTCAACATCCTCCGTCATTACTTCCTTGTCTTCCTCTGTAATAGTCTTCAGAAGCGCTTCCTTATTCCGGACATCATTGTGTACATCCTCGACAACAATTGACTTGTCCTTCGTCGTGCTCACCTCAAACCTGCGACTCTTCTTCTTCTTCGACTTCTCCTTGGTCAATTTCTGAGCAGACCCTGTGCTAGGGACCACGGCGCTTTCCGAAACAACCTGCTTGTCCTCTATCCGGATCCCCTTCCCATCAATGGCCTTCTTCACTTTCTCCGCAATATCCAGCGCAGACAAATTATTCGGCTCCACGCTCAAAACGGTATTGACATCCCTCAAAGCCAAATCCAGCCTGTTCAAAGTCTCGTAACACCTCGCCCGCTTCAACAACGCCTTGCTATACTTAGGGGACACCTCCAAAGCCAAATTACACTCATTAATGGCGCGGGGGTACTCCCCAACACCCAACTGCATATAACAGGCGGCCATATTGCTACGCAAGTAGGCGACGTCGATATGACTCTTGGGCAACAGCTTGAGGGCCTTCTCGTATTTAAGCATGGCGCCCTCATGGTCGCGTCTCTGGAAGAGCTTGTTGCCTTCCTCCTTGAGCTCCTGGGACATGGTAATGAAGACTGCAGTGTCGTCGTCGAAAACCTTGGGGTTGCGGTCGGAGGGCTTGGCCTGCTTCCCCGGGGCATCCCCGGCGGCCACGTGTTTCTTCTTCCCGGCGGGCTTCCCCATCTTTCTTTGGCTTTATTGATATTTGACTTATTGAGTCAAGGAAAAGAACAGGCGCCCCAAAACACAAACCACGGCGAATTACAGAACAATCAAACGGCGTCCAAAAAGCAGAGGAAGGCCCGACTCCCCTGGACGAAAGATGAGGATCGCAGGGGGGGGGAGCGTTTAACCTGATCAAACAACAGGAACAGACAATGGAAGGCCACACCACATAATTTATGCACCAAGAGGATCGAAAGCACCGACCGACCTTTCACCCAAAATCAAATCGAGGGACAGAAAAAAAAAAAGAGGGAAGGAAATACTTCCTCTGGGAACAAGGGGAGGAGGAGGGGGGGGGGAGGGCTGCTGGAATTTTAGGGATTAGGGTTAGGGAATGGCGGCGCCCGGGGGGCGGGGGGGGATGAATACTAATGATTAGTAATAACTGATACAAGTATTACTAACTTGGTCGTGAGGGGGGCCCTTCTCTTCTTCTAAGTTTTAACCCACTACTTAGTCGTACGTTTTTGACGAAGTAAAAGGTTGGGCAGGGAAGGGGCCAGCTCATCACTCAAAACTCATCCAGTGACTTAGACAGAAGAAGAAGAAGAAGAAGAAGAAGGTGTGCTGTAAAACCCAACCCGATACTTCTGTCATCCCTTCCTTGGTCCGTTGTAATAAAATAGTAAGTCTTGCCGAAAGTTTCATACTTTCTGTTGTTGGCTTTCCAGTTTCAGGAAAGCAAAACTGACAGCGCAGACATATCTGGCAGCTTTTTTTCTCACTAGGTTGAACTTGGGACTAATGATTTTTCAGGAGGCCAGGCCTTGTTATATCCCTCTCTCTCCCTACCTCCTCCTCCTCCTCCTCCCCCTTACATGTTCCGGGCTTCTCGAGGGCGCCTAGTGTCCTTTTTCCTCGGCCCTTTCCATCCATGTGATTATAATAATAATACAATAGAATAATAGTATAATTACCTCGTGTCCGCCACAACAGAATAGTATAATGGGCATTCTTTCGTCGATTGCCTTTTTCTTTCATCTGATTAACAAGTTAATTATTGGCGATGGATTCTTATATACTTACTATGTATGGGTTATTACCTTTGTTGTTTCCCTTTCCGCAGCTCCACGTTTTTTAACTCACGGCCTTTGACATCACTGATAACTGGCACGGCCGCAGCTGGAATGCAGCCCTGCAAACGCAAGGACATGAGAATTCATCATCGCCAGGCTCCATGGATGTTGTTCGACCTACTTGGCATGAACCACCGCCGTACCTTCCTACGTTTGCTGCCTCGTCCTTGTGATGAAGGCTGCACCGGCATCCAAGGCGTTGAAAAGCGTTACAATCCAAATGGTACAAACCAAAATTTCCACGTCCGAAAAACTTAATATAGAAAGCCTTCCAACTTATACGCTGGGATTGATATTTGGGTGGCGATATTGCTGACAAACTATCACATTTAGAATTACAAACTGTGTGGATATAAAATAGTAAAGATATTGTGCCGAATAATTTTACATTAAAAATAAAAATCAACTTCAGCGGCTCCAATCCGGGCCGGCATTTACATAATCAGAAATATTATTTTCAAAAACTAATCGGCCCATATAAATCATACACGTGGCAACCTGATACATTGATGATATTGTGAGTGGAGAAATGAGCTGTTGATATCAAATCACCAGCTTAGGGCTAAATTGTCTTCTCCCCCACCAGCTTTCTCTATCTCTCCCCATCTCCCTACATACATATATATATATATATATATTAGTTAAATGAGGTCTAATGGTAAGCACGTACTCCACAATTCATTCAACAGGAAAGAAAGACATAGGCAAATACCCCCCCCCCCCTTCGCCCGGCAGCAGTCTCCTTTTCGATTTTCAACCCGTCATCATGTTCGCCAATCTTGTGATAGAGAGGATGTGTGAGGAGACCAAACCTATACTCGAGCACGACCACGGCCGCCAAAGATCCTATGTAGAAGAAGAAGGAGTAGCGCGGTCGAGGTGTGGATGCTTCAACATCAAGGATGGGATCGTCGGGAGTGTACGGATGGGATTCAGGCACGTGTCCGAGGCACTGTCGAGGCGAAGGGTCAAGGGTCTCTTTTATGAGATGTTCCGCAGGCGTAACAGGGGTGAGAAGACCAAGAAGAACATGGGTTTTGCTTACGATCCCCAGAGTTACGCTCTTAACTTCGACCATGTCTCCGACGACGAGTGCGATGCAGCCCGTCGTCTTTGATCCGTCACCTGAAGTCCCCTCCCCGAACAGAATTAGTGTAAGAGATCGATTCCTTCTTTATTCCTCCTTTGTCTTTCGTAACTCGGTTGATAATCAAAAGGTTGTATCTTGTATTCTTCTTTTTTTTTGGTTTTTGGATATGATGGTAAGTTTCCATCCATATCAGTCGCAATTCAAGCGCAAACTTTGTCTTGTCGAAGCTTTATAGAAAAGGATTTGATGTCTTGAAAGGTTACGATGCGCATGCTTTCTATCATTTCCCTCGCATCCCCATAATTGCTCGATTATTTGGGGCTACTAGAAATTCAAGAAACGAAGGTGGTCCAAAGAAAGGCATGATACAAAGCACCAATAATTTCAATCCACCAACTATACTTTATGCCAATGTAACGTACAACCACCCCTTTCCACAAAACCCCAAAACAACGCCAAACGGAGCCAAACAGACCATGATATCATATAATGGAGGACTGCCAAAAATCAAATGAAATCAGTCTCTTACATTTGTACATACATTGACCATCATCGATGCGCGGTTTCTCCTATTATTTCGCAGCTGAAACCAATGACGGGCTGCTTGGTATGGTAGATCCCTCAGCCAGCTGGATCGCGCATCGCACCACGGCCTTGGTCTCTAGTATAACCAACTCAAATGTTTCCCTGTCTACGACTGGCGCTAACCACCACCGCCATCACCTGCATTGCTTCATTTGAAAATTTCGTTGGTGCAAACGACTAATATTGAGGATATATGTATTAGGTTTCGTGGCATGAACGAGGACATACCTCTTGCGCTTGCTCTTCGAGACTGTCGACGTGGAAGGGTTGCTGTGCCAGTTCCTCTTCCTCTGGTTTATAAACCAGTTGTTTATCTGCTTTGGTTGCAACCCGGTTTCCCGGACTAAACGTACCTTGTCCTCCTCCTGTGAATTACAGGCTTACTTGACATTTCGAAACATGGATCATGTCCTACATATTGGCGGCTTTTCTATGAAGAACACTTACTGTAGGGTATGGCCACTTGGAATGGGATTGCCACCATGCTTTTAGGACGGAGGTTGTGTCGCCCGGTAGTTTCCCGGCTCGTCGCTTGCGCAAGATTTCCTCCCTTATGTCTACTATCTTCTCCTTATAGCCCTTCGCGGATATGAAAAAATGCGATTCGGATGAGAACACCTATGTAAAAGCTCCTTGGTACTCTTGGATATGCCATGTGGAAGTCTTGGTCCTTACCTGCTTAAGTTCGTGCTTCAATTCCAGCCTCACCCGCTCCATTAGTGATCTCTCGCTCTCCGTAGGGATCAAAGGACCGAATCCCAAGGTATCCATCCCATCTAAACTGCCATCAAATAAGTTAGCGTCGCTCTCTACTTGATCATCTTCAGCATCGGACATTGTTGCCCCGGTACCTTCCCCGGGGGATACCCCTGTACGTGCAGCAAAGAGATATGAAAGGGCAATCCTTGTATACACAAATCCCTTTGCATTGATTATAATACGAGTACCGTCGAAGTAAGAAAAAAAACGACGGACCTGTTATGCTCTGCAGAGATTGCTCGATCTCCCAACAGGCCATCACGGCTTCCATCGCATGGACACGGACATGTTGCTGCAGTTGTTCTTTGAAATAACATAGCAGTAGGACATAATGCGCCTGCCACGATGAGCAAAGTTTGCTAACATGTCTGTGAGAAACTAATACGTTGAGAAGCATCGAAAAATCATCGATCTTCCATGACGCGGATGCAAAATGACTCAGGCACAGAGGACGAGCATGAATCCCCTTCCTTCTTTTTACTTTCACTTTTTCGTATTTTAACTAATGGTAAGAAGGTGGGTGAGAACAGGAAAAAGGACTTTAGAACAGAAAACGGAATCTGTCGGCAGGTCCAGGCAGGAGAAAATTTGATAAGGAACGGGGGAAGGACTCGAGAGAGAGCATCAGGAAGCCAAGCCCGCAAATTTACATCATTCAATTCCGACATCATATCCCCAAAATATCAGGGAACTCGTTTCAAGAGACGAAACGAGAAGGAATAAGGATTCAATTTACCATGAAATGATCGAGCTCCTTGCTATCGTTGGCTACCAAGGTGGGACCACCCCCTAAGGCCGAATACTTGGCGACGACGTTCTGGGAATGAGTGAGCTGGGCATCGATCCTCGGCAACTGGTCGACAGGGGTAGCAATCCTGAGGCAAGCTATGTGAGCGGAAAGAAGCTGCTCGTACAGAGGGTGTGCAAGGATGTCGGCCTTGCTCCTGGCGGACTGCCAGTCACCTGCGTCGGACTTGCTGGTGGTGGCGGGGTTGGCGCAGGCATCAGCCTGGGGGAGGGAGTCCTTGAGATCGAGGGAAGAGGAGGAGTCGACGAGGAGTAGTCCAGGGGGCCAGGGGGGAGGGGGTTTAGGCATCGTGGTTGCAGCAGAGGAGGAGTCGGGGGAGTTGCTGAGGTGGAAGAAGTTGCTGGTGTTAGGGGTAGGGGCGGCGGAGAGCCAGTTTGGAGGGGAGGAGTGGACGGAAGGGAAGTGGTGGAGGGGGGTGGTGGTGGTGAGGTCTTGGTGTCTCAGCTGCTGGTGGTGGTGGTGGTGGTTGTGGCTGTGGAAGGCCATGGAAGGAGAAAGTCACTCCTTCCCCCTTTGGATTCTCGGTTTCACTTAGTGGAGATGACGTCCGGCAGCGGCATGTCTCCCCCAATTCTCGTCCTCGTCGTCGTGGTGGCCTTCTCTCTCACTCACTCTTAATTTTTTTTTCCAATAGTCTGGATATATTTATAGGGGGAGTAAAAGAGGAAAACGGAGAAGAAGTGTATTTTGGTGTTTGGGGGGATGTTGGGATTGGATGGGGAAGTATGAGGAGTTTGATGAGAGGAGAGGGAAGAAGGTAAATGAGACAGCAACAAACGTATGTCCTTTACAAAGTAAAAATCGTGTGTAAGAAGGAGCGAGCGAGCGAGCGAGGTATTTTTGAACCTTCCTCGTCTATGTTTAGCTAATTTTTAGAGTCCAGGGACTGCCAAACTAAACAAACAAAGAGTAGAGACGAAATGTCACTTTTACACAGTCGTCACTGATGATCCCCTAAGATTGTTTAGAATTAAATCAAATGACAACCCAATATTCATTCCGAGTTAACTAACAGCAGGTGTCTGTTTTATTCTTAACTAGGAGGTAATAATCAATAACATTAAAAACAACAGAGGCTAATGAATAAGATCGTAAGCCCCCCCCGGGGGAGAGAAGGACACGTGTCGAGGAACTAGGGATTGGGACCACACCAAAAAGAGGGAACCAATCTTGGCCATACGCCGTGGCTCTAAGGCTGGAAAACATTTTTATACATCCCCAACACACACGTTTTCCTTGGAAAATAATTTCCAATAGGAACTTGAGGCCAGCTGCATTTAACTCCATTTTTTCCTTTTTCTTTTAATAAAAAATTCAAAAAAGAAAAAGAAAATAAAATAAATTTATTGAAGGCGAGGTGGTGGTGGTATGTAATTTAGAAAATGGATGTTTAGATAGATAGATTGATGGAAACCGATGGGATGCCGTCTGGTTTTGTTTGATTTGTGTACATTGTCTTTTTTGGGTCCCCCCACCCACTCTTTTGTTTTCCAATATTGTTCAAAGTTATGTGTTTGCTTTGTTAGGGAAAGAAATATGGGATGTCCAGCTTCTTTAAAAGGCAAATGCATCATCATCTTCTTAATGGAATGTATCAGAAGCTTTAAGGTAATGAATTTTCCCAGGTATTGAACGTTCTCGTGTTTCACGTTGTTGGGGTCGGTGGGGGGGGGATCATCGCCGTACATCTCCATAAAATATTGCAGTTTCATGAAATAATATTCCACCGATCGATCGGATCTCCATTCCTAGTTGATGATTCTTCCGGCGAAAGTGTTAAAAGGGAAGTGCATAGAAGAGGTTTGGGCATTAGGCCTGTGCGTGGGAATCGGAGATAATTGGAGGGTGATTGATTGATCGATCGATCGATTGATCATCCGCCTTCTTCTTTTATTTCCTGAAAGAAGACCCGCTGATTCGACCCCAAGATTTTGACACTCTCGTGTGCATAGTAAGTAGTACACGTTCATGCCTAATTTTCGACCCCAAAATGTCGCCTCAACCCCCCCCCCCCCCCCCCCCCCCCCCCTAATATTGTATCAACATTACATTTCATTTAGTTTCCCATTCATCAAGCTTTGATCAAACCTCCATTTGACTTCTTCGTATTTGGACAAGGAGGAGTTCTATACGTGACATCCGTAGTCAAGAGTTGTGAAATCGGCGTCTCAGTTCTGTTCATATGCAACGAAATGCGAGTAGTAACAACAAACACCCTTGCCTTGCCTCGCCTCGCCTCCATTAATCGATTTCGTTGCATGGCGGACATGCATCTTGGAATATGATGGTGTATCATAAACACTTAATGCCTACCAACCAACCTTAAAGCACCCGTGGAGCATCCCTCCTACGTAGACACATGACCCGGATCTTCCAACCATAATCTTCTTAATGAATAAAGGAGTTGGATGAATATTAGAATTAATTTGGCCAACCCCACCACCACTATCCTCGCCATTAATTTGGCCAAGTACCAATCGCCATTATCATATTAACCATTTACGTTTTGTTTAGTGGGATTGAATTACAATTAAAAATATTAATCAAAAGTGTTAATATACATAGTATGTGGCACATTATTTTACATGTAAGAACGACAGATGTTGTCTCCTCGGTAAATGGCTTCTTTTTTTGTAGCTAATGATCAAGACTTTGCCCGAAAATGAGAAAGCGGGATTACTTAGTTTATGAATCTTCTTGAGGGTTTCTTTTCTTATTTAAGCAAAAAGCTTTGCAACCTCGTTTTTGTTGATGCATTCGAAAATCGATTCTCTGGAGTATGAGGAGATCCCCATCCCCTCCCCGAGGAAGCATAACACTCGAATACAATAACGATGCTTCCAAGACATGATGACCAATTTGAGATGTCATTAGTCTGATGGTGACCTTTTGAAGAGCATCTGTTATAACCCCCCCCCTCCCCCCCCCCCCCAAATTTTACACTAGCATTCGTGTAAGTCCTTTTGCAAGACAACCCTCTTATCAACAAAGACAATCCTCTCAGCAACTGTGGAGTTCGGAGGAAGACCAAGGGTGCAATTTGGTTAAGATCGACAAGAGTGACTCCGACGCCGCGATGGATGTAGAGACCATTTTGTTTCCTTCCGGAGGAGATTTACGACAATCATAAGTATCAAAACGATATCTATATTAGCGAGAGAATCGAGATATGCCGACATCGGATGCGCGCACTCCGCATGAGGATGATTAAGAAATATACATAAATTTGACATGAGGGAATAGTAAGAGTTCTTGCAGTACAAAAAGTGACTGCTCCGAAACAACTTGCATAGGATCTGTTGTTGCACATCACAGAGTTGGGGTTGTGTGCGTGTGAATGAAATGAAAAGCATCATTTGTTAGAATTGCAGGAACACAAAAGGAGGAGGAGGAGGAGGAGGAGGAGGGTGTGTCTTTCATTTGATAAAGTCAAACAAAAGAAAACCCTTTAACCATCAATTTAGGCTTTTGTTTTCCTTTGGTGGTTTCCAATGGATGGGGGAATGGACCACAGGACCACCCAGAAATGAAGAGCTAAATTGCAACGCAATGAGAAATGAAATGAAAATGGAGATTGAGATTGGGATGAGGAAAATCTGTCCAGGACCACTGGAGCACTCAAAGCTCAACCTCTCTCAGAAGAAAAGAAAAACTGATAAAAAACAAAAGTAATTCCGCACCTTCTGTGTTAATATTGAGAGGGTGAGGAGAGGAGGGGTCACGCAGAAATAGTGGAGTGTGGTGACCACCTTTGTCTCTTACCTTACCCCCTCACTCCCTTTTAAAACAGTGCATTTACTGCTTCCTGGTTCATTCACCCGAAGAATTGAGTTGCTGCTGCCAGGAATCTGCTCTACTCTACTTACACCTCTGTATATACCCACCCATATATACATTCATATATATATATATATCTGCTGTTGTCATACTCTACTTGACCACCAAAAACAAACAAAAAAAAATGACAGAAGAAGAAACCTTTCAGTCTGATCTCATAATAACTAGGCCTACTAGTCTCTTGTGCAGGGTGAGACACTGAAAATGATTTTGTTTAGGCAATTGAATATCTTATCATGCATGCCTCATTAGACAGGTTCTGATACAAGGGAAGGCTCTACTGCTGAGACACTGGGTTTATCAACAGAGACCAGCATTTACCCTCTCAAGAAAGACTTCTTCTTCCCCAGTAGAAGAAAAAAAAAACCCTCCAGAATCCCAAACCGCATGCTAATGTTACGACTTCAAAAAGTTTCACACTGGCTTCAGGGGCCTTTCCCTCTTCAATTCAACACGACCCTTCTTTTTCCCATTTGGAATATTGCTATTTACTACTATCACCATCAAATGATGCGTCAAAGGAAAAGGAAGAAGAGACATCTCAGAAAGGAAAAAGGCAGAGTGGGAGTGTGTGTGTGTTTTGGTTGGGAAGAAGGTTGGGTGGGTTGGGGGGGGGGGGGGGTGGTGGGGGATCCATTCTAATTGAGACAGTGCAGAATTTGTTTTTGGCATCATTCCCATCCATCAATGTGATAAAATGGAATTCGGGGTTTCGTATTTGCATGCTTCCTTACAAAACAGTGAAAAATGAAAAAGTACAACATATAAGTCAAGGGCCGGCCAATCCCTCTTATGTTGTTGGTTTTCATATTTTTGGTTGACATGACAAGTGTTGGAAACAGATTGGAAAGAAAGGACGCCAAACACTCACTACAACTGCAATACATGGGGGGTGTTCTTGGGGGGGTATGACCTCTCTTTCTCTGTGTCTATCTCTGTTGTTGCTTGGTGGATCTTCTGCTGTCATTTTCCTCCAACCTCTTTTACCCCCCACCACGATGCTTCTACAGGTTGAAACGTCGAACCAAACACAGATCCAGATGTTGCCCACTTCCAGTATATCATGCAGGGGTCTCCCTCCCATGAAAGTGAATGCACATAGGAGGTCATTCACCAAGGAGGGGTCCTCACTGTAGGGGACACTTTCTTCAAACCAGAGTTCTTCCAAAAACCCAGGTCCAAGACGACCCAAAAAAGTACCAGCCCATTGAAACCCCTGGGTCGATTTCATGATGGATGTCGGGCCATCTCTCCCACAACTGACATACACGAGTCCCGGGTAGGTGGCTTGGATCACAAAGCAGATCGCATACAGGCAACCGAATAAGAAGTAACGAACTTTCTTTTAAGATGTTTTCAGAACCTCTTTACAAAGAAGAAAGAATTATCAGAGGAGCATTTTGTTAGGATTATGCTCCACAAACTTGTCTAAAATCCCCCCATCTACCATTTACCCCATCATAACATAACCCCATCCAGTTAGATTAGCCAAAGCCAACTACACCACTGTTAAACCCCGTTTCCCTAAATCTTCTTGCAAAAGCAGTGGGGGAGTTGACTCTTCTAAGTGCACGCGGCCTCGGCATCTCATTCCACAGCACCCTTGCGTTACTTTCCTTTTTTCCTTTTTATGCATTCCGGCAAAGATGATGATTATGGCAAAAACTGACTAAGATCTAGATACTCATGACCTGGATTTCCTCCGGGTGTAAGTTGTCCAAGGAAAAATCATGTTCTGAAGGGGTCATGTTAAGATCTGGGAGTAAGAAACCCCCGTCCGGTTCCTCACCATGCATGGAAGCTTGGCGAAAACACGAAGAACTCTGAGACGTTGAAGATGTCCGGCAGATCAATATAGGCTTTTCTTCCAGAGTCAGAGCTGTTTTCTTCTTTCCATCAGTGGCAGTTGTCGCTCGGTCGGTAGAATTTAAGTCAAAATCAAGCTGCAGTTGCAGTTACTGAAGGTTAGTAGGATTCGAAAGCATGCAACCACCTCGCAGCATTTGCAAGGCAACAACAACAACATGGCACAACCTAATGAAACTCAATCGAAATCAGCTGACAATTAACATCTGATTAGCGTCGGAAAAACCAAAACACCCGGGAATATGTGCAAACAAGAGAGAAATATGAAGAGGGTAAAATTGATTCAAAACGAATAAGGTAATTGGAAAAGAAGAAACAACCGAAAACAAAAGGAACAAGTCATCACGTTAATTCTCTTCAAGTTCTCATTTGTGGCGGTATGCTCTTTAAAGGTCGTGCGCAGGGTTGTAATTTCCAACCAAGAGGAGGCAATCAAGCAAGCAAACAAACGAACACGTGAATAACGCCAGAAGGCAGAAAAATGCCGTGAGACAACACAGGCGGTACCTCATTGAAGTGCACTCTCTCCTTCAACAGGGAAACATCTTCCTCTTTAGTTTCAGCAAAAGTCTACGAATAGAAGTCGTTGATCAGAATCGAGGTCCCCCCCACCCCATTCAACGATGTGAAAAAAATTCAACGGACAGTATTTTACCTTCTTTTTCTTAGACTTGTTAGCATCCGGGGTGGCGGGTTCATCTGCAATGACAGCCTGGAGCAGGGAAAGCAAAAGAGGTTGAGATAAAAAGAAAAGCACCAAGGTAAAGAGCTTATCTAACTAGCATTCATCAACTAGAAAAGAGGAGTGGCAAGAACAGCAGACGACTCCCTAACAAGGGGAAGGAGGGACAAGCAGCTTTGGGGGACTGGCATCCCCACGCCAGGAGGGGCCACAGCCACAACAACAATTCGGATATTTAAAAAAAAACAGCAAAAGAAAATGTTCCAAGATAAAGGCCGACCGACCTCAGCATGGGAAATCTCCTCCAATTCAAATCAAAGCCGCGTCCCCAAGAACACACACACACTCATGTTCCCGGTTGTATGTAAATAACCATAAATCTCAGAAAAAGAAAGAGGTGGGGAAGAATCACCGACGTAGGATTTGGGTTGGGCCAAAGGCGACCACGCAGAGGGAAGTGGGTCCCAACACGCACCCCGAAAAAAACAAATCAAAAAATAAATGCACGCCATCCCCAACCCCAACTCAGCCTCGAAAAAAGTCATCCAGAGTCTAAGGAAAAAGAAAGAAGACGACCAGAAACAATTACCGAGAGGGAGGGAATCCCGAGCCCACACAGGAAAACCTCAACCCCTCCACGAAGAAGAAGAAGAAACAGGCCACCCCACACTAAACAAAAAACTACAGGAGAAAATCGGAACCCCGGGAAACGAAGGAGTCGCCCATAAGATAAAATAAAAGAGAACATGCTGATGGATGAGATCGAGGGGGAAGGAAAGGGAAGGGAAGGGAAGAGGAAGTTCCTTCCAAAGGAAAGAAAATATGGGCGTGGGCGTTATTGCACTTTCAAAACAGAACAACAACAAACAGAAACAGATAAAAACCTCCCCCCACCCCCACCCCCACCCCAAACACGACGGGATGGATTATTAGAGAACCCTGGAGGGGAGGGGAAGAGCCGACCAGACCAACGGAGTTCCGCCTCCCCAGAAATCCAAGGAGGTTAAGAGGAAGAGGACCATCCATCGGTGGTTGTTGTGTTTTGAGATTTATCTCCCGACGAGAAAATCACCTTAGATCTGGGGTAAGGCGAGATGGAATCGACGACGACGCTCCAAGCGAGGGGAGTGGTGGGGCTGTTCCTGGAGGAATCTCGTTTCTTATCCGGGGAGATGTCGCAGGTGAAAACCATCCTGCTCCTGGGATGCCTGAAGCCCCACTGCGGAGGGGGAAGCAAGGAGGAGGAGGTGGGGTGGTGGTGGTGGATGCGGAGGAGGAGTTGGGCTACGATCCGGTCATCGGAGATGGCGGAAGACAGCCAGTCGTCCCTGGTAGTCATGGTTGAGGGAGGGGCGTAAATGTCGAAGAGAGTGAAGGGGGGGTGGGGATCGTATGTGTATTTATGTATGTATGTAGGTGGTGGTGGTGGGGGTCCACTCTGAAGTCCCAGAGTCAATTATCATTCATTATGATACATATAACGTCATATCAAACTTTTACAATTTCAAAACTATTAGTCACAAGAACAAACAACTCCTCCATTGAAGAATTCACAAATGACAATAAAAAATATCTCATCCGGCGATTGATTGGTGATGGTATTAACATTATCCAGCTCCCCCCATGTGATGGTGGATGTGGTCCCCATCTTCTTTTCGTGGGGTTTTTTCTTCTTTGGGCAAAACAGAGCTGAGGATTATTAATAAACACGAGGAGGAGGAGGAGGAGGAGGACAGGTCGTTGATTAACAAGTGTTTCCATTTCTTCTTCTTCTCCAAAAACGACCCTCGTGTCATTTTCTCTTTCTACACAAACATATTCAGACAAAAGAGAATGGTCTTACTCGGAAAAAATAAATTTATGAAATAAATTACACTGATTTTAAAATTTTCAATTTAATGCCTTAAAATCGAACTTTTTAGGTTTAATTTTACTTCAAAAAGGAGTTGAACAAGTTAAACTTTTAAAAAATCCTCTCCGGAGGTGGAGCTCGACTTCATTTTTTCTATTTTTTATTATATTATATTTCTATTTTTTTATTCTTTTAACGTCGAACTTATAAAATTCAATTTTAAAATATTATTTTCAAAATTTTAAAGTTATTCACCCGGACAATTTTGTTTAATTAACGTTGAAATGGAACGAAATCCGTCAAAGGCATTCTCCATTTCCTCTGCCTTCCTAAATTATAAAGGCAAAATGTACGTAATTAATTTTGTTTGTTATATAATTTTGTAAATTTTTTTTTATTTTGATTTTGACAAATCTTGAATTTCTTCTAGCGAAAGCCAAACAAGGCCTTAATATAGTTTGACCCGTCTCTTATAATAGTGGAATTTCAGCATCTTATTTCTCCACTTTACCCGTAGCACCGACCTCCCAATAGAGCCATCAACCGGCCTTCATCGATTTTGCATATTTTTTATAGCATCAACAATCATCGTCCAACTTCAGCTTCCAACTCAATTGATTTGTCAATCGAAATTTTAAAACAAAATAACAGAGAGGTTTTAATATTATTTTTTATTTTTTATTTTATTTTTTCATTTTTAATCGATAAATGAGAACGATATATTAATGCCTGCTTGACTTTCGCGCGATAAATTTCAAGATTGGACAAAACTAAAATAAAAATAAAAGTTGATGACAAAATTATATAACAATCTAAATTAATAAAAAAACAGAAAGTTAGCTCAAAGTCAAGGCAATAAATCGATATTTTGTCAAATATAAACGGGGGATTTCCTTGATAACTATGCCTAAGATGAGATTGTTTGTTGGGCCGAAATGAGACTGCCTCAGGCCCATATTTAATCTTCATTGGGCCGGACGGCTCCTACTTGAATGACACGGGCTCTTACCTTTTATATTCTATTAATAATATTTGGTGTTCCATAAGTTGGGTGAAACAATACCAACCCCCCCCCCCCCCCCCCCAATTTTGACCTCCCAATATTGAATTGAGCATTGTATCTTGTAATGACAAAAAAAAAACATTGGCATTGTCATTTAGCCGTAATAATAATGTCAATCCTTTGAAAGAAGACGGTTCAACAAACGCATTTTTTTCTCATATGAAGAAGCAATAAATGATTGGACCCCTCCCCCACCACCATATTTGTTGCCAACTTCTATCCTTGTCCCAATTATATTATGGTTTTCCTAAAACTTTTTACTCTAATTCCATGAAATGAAGCCTTTCCCTATCACCAAACTCTCAATTAATCGAATCACAGAGAGATAGGCACAGGTGTCTGTCTGTGTGTGTGATCCAAGAAAGAACAAGTCCAACCCCACGAAGGAAAACTAAAACAAAAATATAAAGTAAGGGTCAAATGTCAGCAACAGCAAATGCATGGGGATGATGAAGCAATTTTTGTCCGTGTGTTTGTAAGAGGAGCAGACATGCATGCCAAACGGCATCCATTCCAATGTAATTCCGACAGATCTTCTGCACGGAAATCCGCGGCCCCCCCCCCCCCCCTCTCACCAAGAGCAGAAGGCCACACACACCTTCCTTTAGTTTCTGCTGTCGTTTGGGTTGCACCTGCCAAATCTCTTCTCCCCAATCCCAGCATCCTACCACTACCAGTGACACAATCTCTCCCCAGTGCAAAACCAAATATTTCGTGGTCCACCGATCTGCACTGCACATATCTCCAACGATGAATGAACATCTTCCCTGTCCGAATATGCCGCCTCTCTCGCTCCCAGCCAGCATCAGAGATGGATGATGATGATGATGTTTTCACTCCACCCACTTTTTGTCACTCTCTGATATTTCTTCTAATCCAATCCATCCAAACCAAACCAAACCCACTTCTGTTTTTCCTCCGCTCGACAAATAAAAAATTCCTCTTATCCTGCTGACTGAACCGGGGATGCACGTAAGCACTGCGGGCATCCCTTTGAATCCGTCAACAACTTCTCCATCAAATGGTGGGTTAGCTTCGGCTTGGGTGATGAGGAGGAGGAGGAGGAGGAGTAGTGAGTGGGTGTGGATGATGGGGTTGTATAATCTGCTGCCGTGCTGTTAAAGTTTGCGACTTTTCTTTTTTGCTTTTGTTTTTGGTTTGTCCAAAGAGGAGGACGAATTTCGATGCAGTCAGAGTCTTTGGGAGGAGAAAAAGAGTGAAAAAGATGGGGGATTCCCATTCCCGCAATGGACTAATCATTGCCTTGGTCGTCGCCGGGTCTTCCTTCTCTTCTGCTCTGTTTCTCTCCGCTTGTTTCTGGATTTGCTGCCGAAGTCGCCAGGAAAGGGCCCAGAGGAATTCCAGTCCCACCTCCGGTAACCACAACTTTCGTCCTCCTCTTCTTCTGCTTCCGTCTCTTTTACTGATTTTGGCTTCTGGGTTATGTTTTTCTTTCTTGAAAAAATTTTGGTGGGTCGGGGGAAGATTCAGAAGATGCGGAATTGGGCTTATCCATGACTTCCTTCCTGGGGAGGTTCAGTTCCCTGAGGATGGTGAATAAGAAGGGTCCCGTCCTGGTTATGGATTATCAGCTGCTAGAGAAGTCTACGGGGAATTTCCACGAGGGGAATGTCCTCGGGAAAGGTGCTTTTGGGTGTGTTTACAAGGGGAAGCTGGAGGGTGACATCCACATCGCCGTCAAGAAGCTCGATTCATTCAGCATCGATGCTTCCAAAGTATTTGAGGTAGATTTGCCCTGAGATATGCTTGGGAGACTATGTGGTGCTCTTTTACTGATGGAATGGAATGGCATGGACTGGGATGATGTTCGGGTGGAAATTGCAGAGTGAAGTGGGGCTGCTCAGTAGGATGCATCACCCCAACGTGATTTCTCTGCTGGGTTATTGTGTGGATGGCCAGAGCAAGTTCATCGTGTATGAACTGATGCAGAATGGTTCTCTTGAGACTCACTTGTATGGTAGGGAATTCTTTCCCCTGGCTTGTCTTCTTGTTCGTGAAGCGTGGACTGAATGTTGGAAAGTGGATGATGATTGTTGTGCAACAGGCCCTTCTCAGGGATCGTCACTGACATGGCACATGAGGATGAAGATAGCTCTGGACATTGCGAGGTGAGATTTCTAGACTGTCTGCTCGATTTATTACCTCCTGTAAGGACTCGTAGCGGACTTCTGTGCGAACATACGGTCACCTGGCCATCTGACAGAGGATTAGAGTACCTTCACGAGCGCTGCAACCCACATGTCATCCATAGGGACTTGAAGTCGGCCAACGTGCTCTTAGATGCCAATTACAATGCAAAGGTAAAATGTACATCTCCACATAAACAAATTTCGGGATATCACACATCCTCTGTTTTGGATCTATCTTGGCCGGCATTGACTCAATATTTCCCTTTTGGCATCTCTTCTTGCTTCAGCTCTCAGACTTCGGCCTGGCTATAACAGAGGTTACCCGCAAGAAGAATAAAGTGAAGCTTTCTGGCACCCTGGGCTATGTAGCTCCCGAATATGTTTTGGATGGTATATAAGAAGTATTAATCATCGTTTCAAAAGACAGAATTTTATTTAATCTTCCTCATTCATTAGTGCACCCGGTCCTCCCTTTCAGGTCTACTGACCGATAAGAGCGACGTATATGCATTTGGAGTTGTTCTTTTGGAGCTGCTTCTTGGAAGAAGACCTCTAGAGAAACTAGGGCAAGATGAATGTCAATCCGTTGTCAATTGGGTATATGTTGGCCAAATCAAAGAGTTGACATATCTGTACGTGGGAAGGGATTGTGCCTTCAAGGTCTAACCACGTTGCTTATCTTCCAGGCCATGCCACAGCTTACCGACAGGGCAAAGCTCCCGGATATTGTTCATCCGGCGATAAAGGATACTGTGGACGCAAAACAGTTATATCAGGTTAGTCTTATGCATCCATTCCTCATGGTAAATCACTCTCTGACCCTGCGCATCTAATTCTCTTTTCTATTCGACATTGACAACAATTTGTGAACGGCATGTAGGCTGCTGCCGTGGCTGTTTTATGCCTGCAACCACAACCGAGCTACAGGCCGCTGATAAGAGATGTGCTGTACTCGCTTGTCCCTCTTGTGCCGATTGAGCTCGGTGGGACGCTGATGGTCAGGTGATGGACAAGCCGAAGTTCACTTCATCCCTCATCAGGGCAAGTTTCCGCTGCCGATCCTCTACCCATGGCACCAATATTTCTCCTGGACAGATTAGAATTCCCCCCACAAGGTGTTTTACTACACAGGTTAGTTGTTGTAATGATTTTGTAAGAAAGCTTGGAATGAGGATGAGATGAGAATTATAGGCCTAAAGCGTCTGTACAAAGGAATCTGACCGCCTTAACTCATGAATATTGACGGCCTCCAGTCCTCCTATGTAATTCTAACCTGTTTTGCCCATCACATATATTAACAAGTGAAGCAAGTAGCGCGATATGCATCCTGTCTTCCAATTTTACCAAAATTCTACTCTCTAGATCTGTTTTGCGCTCATGAGGTACTCACACTTTAGCCTAAAGAGTACAGCCAGGGAAAATCATCGCATAACAATTTATAGAACAGAGATAATTTCAAGAGTACTTGAGAGCCCATGGAACAAGATGACTGTGAATGCAATTTCAAAACGAACATAATACCAGATAAAAACAAGTGTTTGTTAATAGAGTCGCATATGTTGAAGGTAATATCGGGCGTCCTCCCTCCATTAATCGTTCTTCGGAGCCATATCTCGTGCACATCAGCATATGGGAAACGATCTTTATAAAGAGCCGAGGCCTGTCGTCGCGGAACCTTTTTATGAGAAGGCGAGACACCTTATGTCTGAATAGCCACGAGTGCATGGTCACCCTTGTGAAGTGTCATGACCATTTGGATATGATGGCGAAGTTGCGCTCATTATTCATCGGTATTTTGTCATTTGAACCCGCTTTAGCACCGGCCATCGCAGGCTTGAACACAATAATATTAAGCAAATTGGCAAAGTCGAGATCTTGAGAATTCTCTGGTGTTTATAACCGGGCAGAATATTGATGTCGAGCTCAAACAATCGGAACCAAATCAATAAAACTTCAAAATTCCCGCTCAATACCATGAAAGATGGGAGGATATATTCACGTGGTATTATTACCTTCGACATATACGCCTCTATTCACGTATGCGACTATGTTAGCCAACTCTGTTTTGAAGTGGTTGTTCTATCTTGGACCACATGTTCTGGAATTGCGTCATCTTGTTCCATCACCTCACTTAAATTTGAAATTATTCTGGAACGATTTGCATCGGGTTTATCACTAATTTCTTCTTAGCTGACTAATGTTTACTATCCAACATTGAACAACAACGCCGGAGCCCATCCTACTTCCTTCTTATTTTGAGTTTTGTAAAAAGTATATATTGAACAAATGAAGATGGGAAGGTATTTCTATATCTATTTTTATTTTCCTTTTTCTTGTTGGTCTTTTTGCTTTTAATAAATTTTTCACTTTTTTTTAGAATTTGGTTCGAGCAGTAATATTTTCATATAAAGAGTAAAAACATATAACTCCATTTCTTGTGACACGTATCTTTAAACAGTATCAACTTACTTCGTATATATGTGTTCGCATATATGTGTTGTAATTACTATTCTCTTTACTACTCTCTTATAGAAGAATTATACAGTACGAGGATAATCAAAAAATCAAATTATCAACGGTTGTATTCTTAATCAAGCGAATGTTGAAATATGTTACTTTCTAAAGATAAAATTCAACTAATATTCAAAATTTCGTGTGAGATGACAACATGAAATGTTGAAACTTACCGGACGAACGACGAAGTTAGGAGGGAGTGCTCAAAATTAAGTGAATGATTGTAACATGATCAAGAGAAGGTCGGAGGACTTGGTATATATGTGTACAGGGTTGGCCTCTATGGACCGGTGACCTGAGATTTTCTCAGACCGAAACATTCGCCTAATGGTAATATCAGTAGTCCTCATGCGGAGGACAGCTGCACTCAACCAAATCCACAAGTCCAATCACCACTCAAACCAAAATCAAGCATTGACGGCGACTGTGGAATGATCAATTCGTGATTATTTTGATAAGCCAGTTGGGCTCTGGGGGAGTGTATGTATTTGGGCCCAATCTTTATGAGTTGGGCCTGTTACTTTTAATCCTGAAATGGATTATTAAATCTCCTCATTTAAAGGTAGGTAAGTAAACTTTTTTTTTTTTCTTCACTAGTTAATTTTATCCTAGAACTTCACGTGGGTTCATGAACAAAGGATAATTACTCTTTTAAAAAAAAAAAATTCTCAAGGAAGACTGAAAACACCCTTCTGGACAAGAAGAGGATCAAATCAAGCAACTTGTTAGAATTATGTTTAGCTTGAGAATACATAAGACAGATAGCATGACAACTAAGTGGGGAGAAGAAGTAGGAGTGAGTAACCCGTGTGTCTTAAGGAAGAAGAAGAAGTAGAAGAAGAAGCTTAGCTGGTTCACCCGCGGAAACCATCTCATCATTAACAACGCGGTTTTGACATGTAAAACAAACAAAACCCCCCCACCCTTCCCTTGCCATTCTTCCATACAGTAATTATATTTATTTAAGACCCCCGAAGCAGCAGCACATGGCCTCCCGAGAAAAAATTGGCGCCGTGAGATACAATCAATCCATTCAACAAAAGCTCACAGGAGGAGGGGGAGGAGGGGAGGCTAAAAGCTACACTTAGTTGCTCAAGAATTGGTGGATGATCCCCCCCCTATTCGTTTCAATAATAACGATGGCAATCGAATCAAATCCCAAAAGAAAAAAAAAAAAAAGACCCGAGTGAGTGTTTAGGGTTAAAACCAGGGGCTAATAATAATGAGATTGCATGGGAGGGAGGGAGGTTAGGGGGTGTGACAAAATCTCTCGATCTTGCTTGTCCTGGTTGAAATTGAGCCCACCCACTTGACCTCTCCCCTGGTTATTGTATGTGTATGTATGATGGTGACATTTAATGGAATTAGGAAGTGTATTTGTCTTCTTTGAGTTATATATTATTAACAAAAATCATTGATTGGAATGGGATGGGAGATGGGAGGGTCCCAACCTTCCACGCGCTTCTCTTCCCATTGGCTAACCCACCCCCATGGGATGTTGTCATCAAAAGCACCGTTTTCCTAGCTGTAAACCAAGAAAAGGGGAACTAACTACTCAATAACTTCTCCAAACCCCCTTACTTCTCTCTTGTCTTAATCCTATCCCTCATCTCTCAAGTTTTCTCTTTGTTTAACTAAAAGTCCATCTTCCTCTCCTAAGGGGCAAGCAAAAGCATTGTTAAGGATGGGAATCTCGTCCCTTCTAGGGAGTTCAATGAACAGAGGAAACCCCGAGAACAATCACGTTGGGATCATGTGGGACTCGGAGGAGGAGGAGCAGCCCCCGTCGTCTAAATTATAAGGAGAAAGAAAGAAAGAAGCGTGTAGAAGATCAAGACAAAAAAACTGTGGAATCCAATATACTACTACTACTACTACAAGGAACAAATATCGGCTTACCCGGATGATGGACACATGGAATGACGTGACCTCCTCTTTTGTGTGATGATCATACATACATGTGGGAGAACAGTGAACATGGGGATCTGGTTTTCGAGTTTTGTACGGAAATACGGTTAGTTTTAAAAAAAAATTTGCGAAATACGGTCCCAGTTTCGTAAAATACGGTTTTACCGTCGATGGGGCGCGTTTTGAAAACGCGTCCTCCGATTTATAAAGAGGACGCGTTTTCAAAACGCGCCCCCCGGCGTGCCAAAGGAAGGGGCGGGTTTTCAAAACCCGCCCCTATGCGAGATGGGAAAATGACATGAGGGCGCGGTCTCAAAACGCGCCCTCATGCCAGGGGCGGGTTTTGAAAACCCGCCCCTTAAACACTTGGAGAAAATTCTCCCAAGTATCGGAATGACGGGTGAGGAGGAGGGGGTTGAGGGGGAGCGGGTTTTCAAAACCCGCCCCTTGAGGGGGTTAAGGGGGGGCGGGTTTTGAAAACCCGCCCCTTGAGGGGGGTTGAGTGGGGGCGGGTCTTCAAAACCCGCCCCTTGAGGGGACTCGCCCCCCCTCAACCCCCCTCAGTCGCCCTCCCTTCAACCCCCTACTTCAAGGGGCGAGTCCCCTCACCCGCCCCCCACTCAACCCCCTCAAGGGGCGGGTTTTGAAAACCCGTCCCCCCCTGAACCCCCTCAAGGGGCGGGTTTTGAAAACCCGTCCCCCCTGAACCCCCCTCAAGGGGCGGGTTTTCAAAACCCGTCCCCCCTGAACCCCCCTAAACCCGCCCCCCCCCCCCCCCCCCCTCAACCCCCTCCTCCCCACCCGTCATTCCGATACTTGGGAGAATTTTCTCCAAGTGTCTAAGGGGCGGGTTTTGAAAACCCGCCCCTGGCATGAGGGCGCGTTTTGAGACCGCGCCCTCATGCCATTTTCTCATCTCGCATAGGGGCGGGTTTTGAAAACCCGCCCCTTCCTTTGGCACGCCGGGGGGCGCGTTTTGAAAACGCGCCCTCTTTATAAATCGGAGGACGCGTTTTCAAAACGCGCCCCATCGACGGTAAAACCGTATTTTACGAAACTGGGACCGTATTTCGCAAATTTTTTTTAAAACTAACCGTATTTCCGTACAAAACTCTCTGGTTTTCTATATGAACATTTACGATGTGATGTGCTGAGCACTAGTTTCCCTCGACCAAATCTTAGCTCACCACAAAATCCTTGTGACAGTTACCACTAGCAAATGCAATCTCCAAATTACTGTGTTAAGAAGAAATAGCCCACCCTTAATTGTGTGCGGAACCACTCCATCCATTTCCATTCCAAATTTGATGCCTTAATTAGTGGAAGGGTGGTGTGATATAGTCATTATTGCATTCCCTGTATCATGGAGGATTCTTTGATCACAGTCTTATTGGTGGGGGGGGGGGGGGGTGTTGGTTTCATTATATTTGGCACATCTTTTACATCGAAATGAACAAGTCCTTCTGTGAACAGGTTCCCAAAAATCACGGCTCTTATGTAAGACTGAGATTGATGGTATTATAATTAAAGATGAGGAGGGAGGGTGGGACATGGGTCGTTATCTTCAGTTGGCCACAAATCTACGCATGAGGAATCTTTTTGAGATCACGACCATAGATTTCATGGTCCAACAATGCATGTCATCACCCCCTTCTCCACACCCCAATTGTCAAGGTCAAGTGGGTTGAATTCGGACAACAGTTTGAAAGGTTTTGCTTGAGGGATGTTCGAGGGAGGGGGGCTACTTGACCTTTAGAGTTTGGTTTACAGCAAGCTCGTGAAGAGAACAACACTTAAACCTGCTCCATGTGCTTCTTTTGTCCCTATTATAAATATGTCAACACTCCCAAGCTTCAACAAATCCCCTCCCCCCCCCCACCAAACAACCCCTAAAAAGTCTCGGTTGAACGTGTTGTCCCCCTTCCTGCGTAAATAGAACCGCCATGGCTAGACCCCAGCAGCGATATCGCGGTGTCCGGCAAAGGCATTGGGGCTCCTGGGTCTCCGAGATTCGCCATCCCTTGTTGTAAGCCTTCCTCATTCTCACTGTACTAGGATAAACCCATGTAAAAGATAAGAAGGATTGGTGCCTTCGTATTGCTAATATTGTCGCCGGAGTTCTTGAAACTGGATTAGGCAGGTGTGGTGGGGGTTGGGAATCCTTTTCGAACTCCAGAAGAAGCTTTTGAACTCTTGTTGAGTCGATATATAATTTTTTTTTGTCATCTTTTTCGGTTGTTACAGGAAGACCAGAATTTGGTTGGGAACCTTCGAGACGGCAGAAGACGCTGCCAGAGCTTATGACGAGGCCGCGAGGCTAATGTGCGGGCCAAGAGCCCGCACCAACTTCCCTTACAACCCTAACGCATCCCAGTCATCCTCGTCCAAGCTGCTCTCAGCCACATTGACTGCGAAGCTCCATAAATGCTACATGGCTTCGTTGCAGCTGACCAAATCGACAGTCCCATTCCCGGTCGTTCATCCGGGCCAAGTGATTTCTCACTTTGATTTCTCTCGTAACGGCATGTTGGGGAAGATGGATGAGCTGGGAATGCGAAAGGTGGAGTTTCAGGCACAAGATTCTGGGAATTGGGTGATCAAGCAAGAACAAGAAGCAGAGGCAATCAAACCTCTCGAAGATCGCCACATCGAGCAGATGATTGAAGAGCTCCTCGACTATGGATCACTCGAGTTATCCTCCTCCGAGTCCGGTTGTTCGTCCTAGTGGCCATTGTTTCCTAGTAGGGTAGAAAGAAATCGCTGCCAGTTCGGGGCACATTTCAACATTGCTATTGTGTATAGGCGCGCAGTACTACCGCTATTATTTTACCAGCAGAGTACTTAGTTAAGCTTCTGACTCTACAATCATATCATTTTAGTCATCCTGGTTGGAAAGAAATGCAGGGGATCCTCTGTTTCCCTCAGCTCCTTTGGCCGAACCATCGAACGAGACACGCCCACGAACGATTAAAAGAAAACTTAGCTTGGAAAGAACAGCCGGTACCGTTTTCGTTGCAAGATTTGGAATGAGGACAAGACTGTAGGATCGAGGGAGGGGGGCAGAAATTCAAAAGTTACGCCTGTTGCTACAAGTCTCAACACAGACAGAGACAGAAACAGAGCAAGGGGCAGGATCACTCTGCAGTCAGAATGGAACGCATCCCTGTGTTATCTTCCCTCCTTCACTAGTTCCCTGTTCATATTATGGAATTCTGGGGTTGGGATTCGGGAAGCATGCGTTCCCGGACATCACTTTCCTTTTCCTTAAACACCTTTATGGGAATTGGGTGTGTCGGAGTTGGGGGGGGGTTTGTTCGAGAGATCCAGGACGTATGTCTTGTCTTAGACTAGTGTTAGTAGCAACAACTCCAACCAAATCATGTAATCCGAAAAGAGAATGACATTTTAGTAGGCTAAGTGATAGAGGGAAGCCACGCATTGCTCGTAGTGGTGTGTACATTTATGGAAGGGGGGCATCTCTTTTCCCAAAAGACCTGCCTCCCCTTAAAAAAACAACACCCAATAACATGAACACTGTCACACAAAAGGATCCCCCTAATCCATAATAACCACATCATGCAAATCAGTGATTATTTTATTCCTAACAACAAGTTCCCCTGATCTTTTTTAATAAAGACATCTTGTGACTTATATTATTTGACTAGTTTTGTTAGCATATATATATGGTCCCCTTTTCATTCTGTTGGAATTTCTGTGTTAGCTTTTCTCCTCTTTTTTCCTCTTGGGTTTTAGTTGTTAATGGTATTGTCAATATGGGAATTGCAGAATGATGGATTGAGGTGCTTTTGGGGGGTGTGGGCAATCGATTTTGTTCCCCACATTCATCTCAGGAAAGAGCTTCTTTTATGCAGAAAAGATGGTTAAAAAAAAAATCATTTCAAACTCGGGTGAATGAGTGAATTGAGTTCCCCCTTCCCCCTCCCCTCCTATCATTAGTTGTTTGAATATTTTGCAGCGGCTGCTGGTAAAAAGAATAATTCCACTGGAATCATCACAAGGAACCAACCATTCATTTGTACAAACACATACACACACATAACACAGCCACCCAAATGAGCCCCATTTTTCATACATTATTAACAAAAACTGACGCATTTTGTTACCTGAAACTCGGATATGTCCATTCCCAAATAGCTACAGAACAAGATCTGGGAGGGGGGGTGTTGAAAAGGAAATGGGGAATTTTGAAGAAGCAGGTGAAAAGGGGGGGGGGGGGCCAAGGTGGGAATTTTTTTGAGGAGGAGGCAAAGATCTTCCCCAAGAAAAGAGGAAAAAAAAAGCAGTCAAACCCAATGATGTGGATAGAAGAAATTCATGTACAATATGACCAGGGAAAACACGCTTACACACACAACACAAACACAGGGGGACTTTAATCAGGAGAAGGAACAGGGAACTCCCTCCCCTATCTCTCTTTCTCTCTCTCTCTGTTGATAAAAGAAAAGGGAAAGGAAACGGGTGGGTCTCCAAAGTCCAATCTTTTCTTTATGTCTGCTTGATTTTACATGTTTTCTTACCCAATGGAGTTCATCATTTTGTTCTTTTTTAATTTTGGGTGCCTCGGATCAAGCGATCATGCAAGAATTTTCAAAAAAGCCAATCTTCTTTTATCATTATTTTTTTTAAAGGGGTTTCCTTACAAAAACTGAGGAAGAAAAAGGGGAGGTGTTTTATTTATTTATTTTGGATTTAGCAAAAATGTGACAAAAACAAAACAAAACCCTTCACACATGGGATTGTTATGTGCATTGATGATTTCACCCAAAAAAAAAAAACAAAAAGAAGAGAGAATAGAGAGACCCAACCCCATGTTCTCCTCCTCTCATTACATTACTGCCCTAATAATATTCGTACACAAAACATGTTATCTATCCTTAGGATTCCCCCCCCCCCCAAAAAAAAAAAAATTCGAAATGATGAAATTGCACCCCTGATGGATTGATTGATTATATCTCCTGTTTGTCTAGCTAGATTTCATTGATTGATTATTCTACAGTCCTCACAGACGAGGTCGTCAATAATTTGGGATAATGGATGGCCTCATCATCTCCTCATTGATCAAAATTAGCCAACCCCTATTTGATGAAATCATGCCCCCCCCCCCCCCCCCAGCCGGAGGGAGGATTGATTATTGATTGAATCAGAGGAAAACTGAGGCCCATAATGCACTGCCAAAATTTTCGTTTTATATGGGCCTTAAATAATCTATTTAGGCCCAAATTGAGGTTGGCCCACAAAAAAATAGTGTGCATTCGACTTGCCTGTATCACTGTTTGCACTGCATACCGGTGCATGTTTACATTTTTGCATCGTTTGAATTACTCGAGATAGATATATGTCATCAATGTTGTGTCCCTCATCAAAATTGATGAAAATGATAAAAAAATTCCTTGATAAAAATACCAAAAACCAGCCAAGTCTTGTTCCAAGACAAGATCAAAGTTGAGGGTGAAGGCATCAAGGAATAATTGGTCCTCCTCCTCCTCCTCTTATTGGACCTCTCCCGTTTCTACATCTCTGTCGCCGATGACGACTACGGCGAACTGTCCTTGTTTGGTCTGAAAGATACTAACATTTTTTGTTAATATCTACCCAAAGTACGAATAGAGGACAATTTTTCTTTTTTTGCAAAATATCGGTTTGTTTCGTCGCCTTTTCTTAAACTTTCGTTTATGGCTTGAACTTTAAAATGTTTCTTTTACATCCTTAAATCGATATTTTGAATCATTTATGGCGTTATTCAAACTGCCTTAACCGAATCTACAATTTGACGTCACTAAATATCGTAACTTCAAAAAAATATCGATTTGTAGCCCCAACTTTTTACCGACTTTCATTTGTGGCCTAAACTTTAAAATCTTTCTTTTATAACCTTAAATCAATATTTTGAATTATTTATGACATTATTGTAATGATGTTACCCAAATTTACGATTTCTCCAACACTGTGACACGACATATTTTAAGACCATATCTGCAAGCACGTATTACTAATTGCCATGTTCATGTTTTAAGATATTTTATTCGATGTTCATCTTGAAAGGTTATTAGTCGATGAGTATGAGAGTTTTCTTTTTTAGAAATTTTAGTTTTCGAAGTATTTTACTGTCGTCGAAGGGGGAAACGTGATATTGAAGGTGTTTGACGTAAAGTTTAGATGTAAGGCTTAAATATGTATTAGTAATGAGTCGTGTCGATGAGGTATGATATTGAAGTTGTCTTAGAATAAGGCTATAAATGATTCAAACTATCGATTTAAAGCTATGAAAAAACTTTCAAAACTTAGGCTACAAAAGAAAGTTGACGAAAAGTTCAGGCCACCAATCGATATTTGGTCGGATAATTATGATATTTGGGTAACGGCAAATCAAATTGAGTAACTAAACAAGGCCATAAAGAATTCAAAATATTGATTTAAGGCTATAAAAGAAAGATTTTAAAGTTCAGGCCATAAACGAAAATTCGATCGTGCCACGAATCGATATTTTTTCCGTCGTAGATAATTGAAAATTGTAAGATATTAACATTTTTTGTTTCCTTTTTTTTTTCTGGGTGTCATTTCTTCTGTTGGGAGGTTTGAGTTGTCTTGTGTTGGGAAGGAGAACTGAGTCCATAGTCAAAACGGCCATACTCTTCCGACCATCCATTTCTTTGCAACCTTACATTCAGGTTGCTCCTGGGTAACCTGGTCTTTTGAACATTCGGCCACCCCTGATTTGCCGTCATGTTTCCCCTCCCTCCCAAGTTCAGCATCCCCAGCTGTTGAATTTTGTCAAATTTTGCCTCTTTTGGAAAAGTCGTTGGCTTTGGGGAATTGGGGTGATACTCCTTCAAAAGACTCAGTTCTCCTCCTCCTCCCAATTTGAACAAGCAGCCATCTCAACTGCTAAATATCAGGCTGCAGATGGGCAAGTGAGGGTGATTGCAGAAACAAGCTTTTGACAGTGACACCAACACAAGCTCTCGTATCATGCTCTTGGCCTTGCGAAAGCAATGCAAAGCACGTCACACTCACAGCAAACCATCACTGTGATAAAAATGGATTGGATTACTTTCAAAGCAATATTACTTTTACTAGGAAGAGCCAGCCGGATGCACAATGAGCAAGGACATGCCCCTTTCTTCATGGTCGGAAAATTACATCCCCACTAGTGATAAAGCTAGGTGGACAATTGGCCCCCAACCTGACAAGGGATGTTATTCGATTTCGCCGAGGACAACAACTTTGAGTAGACAAAGATGAATCAGACTTTTGGTCTACTACTGTGACACTTGCCAACTTTGTTGAAAATGGTTACTGGCACCCTCCAGAAATAAGGAAGAGGTTAAATTACACCATCTTCCCCTGACTCCCCCTCCCCTGACAATAGTAACTCACCCTGGAACCTGTCCCCTGTCATGTCTTGAAAGAGAGATTTGGTGTTGAAGCTGAATGGGTCAGAGAAGAAGGTGTGGGCAAACATTGCCTCTGTCCACTATTTCTGCTCAAGGATCGAAGAAGGCGTGATGAGGACATGTCGTTAGATGTGCTAAAATAGGGGAACCTACTTGACTGGCTCCGAAGTTTCTTCTTTTCTTCTTCAAGAGGACGGTTTTTGGATTGGACTTGGCGTATCTTTGTTTCATTCAGTCCGGCAGGTAGTACACAGTTGCAGAAAAGTCCTGGCATACAAAAGCGAAGCAGATGCATCATGACCAACATAAAATTGCTAAGGTTGCCATTCACCAAGCAAAGATTTTGGTAACAGCACAAGGATATGAATCTCCTCAGTTTCTACAATGCTAGAATACGGCACCAATGATTCAGGTAAGTAAATTAGATCCCAGAACTCACCAAGCCGAGCCAGCCGGTTCACCCATCGTGGGATAGGTTTTTGTGCCAGTCTAAGGCAAACGTCATTGCAGAAGTGATTGCAATTCTTTGTAATGAGATTATATGTATTTCCAGAGTACTCTTTCGCTAATTTTTCCATGAATGCACGCACTTCTCTGGGACCTAAGTCAGTTCTTCCAATCAGAATTGACTTTCGAAAGGTAAAACCAGGACAGCTCCTTGGTTCGACCTCAAAAATCCCGGTTGTTGCATGGTCATGTGCTCCAAATCCATACTCCACGCCATGAACTGTGAGCAATATGGTAGAAGCATCAGTTATATTTCCCGAGCTTTACAAGGAACCCGGAAATGTGGAACATAGAAGCCTTTCTCCAAATACGGTGAAACAAAGGGAACACAAATTCTCTACAGTTTAGTTAATGAAAGATACTGCAGAGTGATCAGAAGGAAATATTAAGCAAATGCATGTCTTTCCAACAGTATGGCAGAAAGTTAGAATAACATTGACGACCTTTCATAGAGAATTGAAGGACAATCCCAGCAGAAGAAACATCAGATCGGTCTATGCATAATACATTCTTTGCAATTCGCAAAACTACCAATGCTAACAAACAGTTATTTCTGTCAGACATGCATCAGCCTTTGACCATCGCAATATTTGCCAGCGACCTTAATCCACGGGATTAGCAAGATTTATGCAGTTTCTAGTACTTGAACTACTGGGAGGAGCTCCCGAAAATAGTGCAGCTGGTCAATATCCATGAGCATAGGATTAACAAATTACATCCAAAAGAGGCCATCCATAATTCAGAGGGCAATCTTCTAAAAGACAGACAGCCCCAAAATTAGCCGGTGAAATCAGACTCCCCAGCAGTCAACTAGAACCGGATCACTTCTTGGCACGAACCAAGACAACCACAAGGCAAACAAGTTCAGAGACAAAGAACCGCCCCTGATGACACAAACTCCAAAAACTTCACCTACTTACAGCCTTAACTACTGCAATGTGCGACACTATCCTCGATCCCCAAATCAAATCATCCAAAAGAAGACCCAAAATCTCAAAAGAACAGTTAGTTCCTCGAAGTAAAGAATAGAAGTTGAACCCAAAATTCAGGAACCGTGGGCTAACCTTGGACGCCGGAGTGGTAGATCCCGAGACCGAGCCAGTACGCGTAGCCATTGATGTGGGTCAGGTCATAGACGTTAAGGTACACCGGAACCGACCCGGGTTCCCGGTTCCGTGCCACCTGAACCATCTTGCACGGCATCGTCTCTCCTCGTCGGTAAAAAAAAAAAAATATGGAAACTTTACCACCCAAAAAGAAAGAGGAAAAACAAAAGGTTTTTCCTTTCCTTCTTTCCCGGTATCAGGGGACCGGGAAGAGGGAGGGATTTAGGAGAAGAGAGGTGAGGAAGGGAACCTTTTCTTCTTCTTTTTAATGACTTCGAACAAAAAGGAACTTCTACTTTCTGCTGCTGCTGTCGGTGAACACACTATTTGCCTTATTGCAAGGGGTTCCTCGTTTTTCGAGCTTGGGCTTCTTCTACTTCCATCCCATTGGGGGGAGTTTGCAGGGTTACTAAATTATTGCCCGCTTATGTAGACATTCCCAGGATTAGAAGCTTTATGACAGCAGATCACGAGAGTAGGAGGGGACACCACAAACCACCCGAGTTTAAAGAGATGGGTCTCCCAATTCCAAATGCCTACTTCCACCGGGGTCCTCATGAAATCGTGTCGCTCTCCTACTGGGTACTTCCATCATGGTATGGCCCAAAATTACTGCCATGTGCCTCCTTTGAAAGGCTTCTGGGCTTGCATTTGCTGTTCATTTTAAAGATTACAAGGAAAAACTTGCAAGCAAAGGTAGAGGCCTTGAATCTTTGTGGCCGCCGTGTGAAGCCCAAGCACCCCCCCAGAATTGCTCACTGTCTCTGGCCGCCGACCGACGCTGACGTCCACGGCCCTGCGATCGTCTGGGTTCTGCATGAAGTAAGCGACCTATGGGTCACTCGTCGGCCCATGAACTCGGGGCTGTGAAATGGCATCCTAGCCCAGTCTGATATTATTGTTAGCTCCTCCAAGGGAGGCAGGGTGGTGGCCTCAGACCTCTCGAGCGGTTCGATGTATGCTTCGACGTAGTTGTCCGTGGCTGATTCCTTTGTTTCCGTTACTTTTCTTGCTAGCTCATCATAGGTGGTCTCTTCCAATGTTTCTGCAGTTAGCATCACTGAGGCCAGCACGTATGCATTCCCTACAAAGGACTTGGGCAGTGGCTGCACCACCCGGCACCCTGCATCGACTGCAAACTGGAGGCACACTGCAAACTGCATTGATATACGTTTGGTCTGCATAGGATACCGAGAAGGTGTAAATTGAGAGGACCTCCCGGTGGTACATCATCATGTCTACGAGAAATGTGAACAAAATCTCAGTAAGAGATAATGTAGAGAGTCGGTACCCTGAGGATAAATACCCACAATAAAGTCTGACTACAATTCTAGAAGCTTCATCACATACCTGCAAAAGTAGAAAGTATTAATAAATATTTAAAATTTTTGCAGGTGTTTTGAATTTGTAAACGAAGTTTAACTTATCAAATAATTCATAATTGCTATCCGCTTCAAGATTCATTTACGAGTAACTTCATGTATCATGTAGTATATGAATGATCCACCTCACCAATGGATGCGGGTATAATATATCAATCTATCTATCTATCTGAGTATTCCAATGACCAATATGTATACAATAAAAGGCACTCCAATCTGTCTCTAACTTCCCATGAAGGCTAACATCATGTAACTGGCGATCAAATACACACGACGCAGAGATATACTATATATCGTCAAATCGTCAAATGACGCGTTCAAGCTAACTAAAACACGTCAATGGACTTATGTGAAATATTTCTCCCGGATAAGCAGTGGGTCGATAGTGCGTTCAAGATGTCCTTCGAATAAGTCATTCAAGCAATCTGTAGATACATATCTCCACACCCCATCTAGCTACTAATGAAGCGTTTTCTAGCATAATCTCCGTCTAACTAGAGCGACGTGTGAAAATCTATCCCAAGCCCATAATGCAATAATCTCAATGGATTTATTCACTTTATATAGGCGATGCACAAAATATCTTCACTACTTCCTCTAGATTCAATTTCACAAGCATCATTTTCACCTCCACATTATACATGACATGGCAATTGCTTTTAGAACTATTTTATGTCTATCATTATCGCATTGAGGTTGTTACATTTCTATATTGTTCCTTCCATCATCAAACCCGTCATTAGAACCAAATTTACAACTCTCAATCGTTCTCTCTATCCAAGTATCATCATGAAATGATGGTGTATCCCGTTTTTTAGTATGTGATAATCTCAAAGCCCTCATAATGAGGCTATTTGAAGCTTTATTTAAGTGAACAACTTGGATACGCTCCTTTAAAACAGCTAAAATACTCCCACCAACAACATTATAATTCTCACCATATCGAGTAATTGCTTCAACTTTCTTTATATATAAATGTCGCTTTCTTATTGCCACAAATCAAACCGATTTAATTGGACCACTAACATATAGGTTCTAATAAGCACTTCAACAAACCTAATTCTTCCATACAATGACAGATGATTAAAATGAAAAATCTCCAATGCATACCAGTAATTTCAAGGCGTTAAGGCGCCACCAAGGCGAGAAGGCCTCTCATCGCCCGAGGCGAAGGCACTAGGCTTTAAGGCGCCAATGTATAGACTATAGAATTAAGGTTCGGCTAAGTCCTAGGACAAAAAACATACAATCCTCTTTCAGCCTCACTCAATTCCTCCGTTAAAAATCCTTGCAAAATACTCGCTCAATGGCCATACACTATGAGTGTTGTGTCTGTTGTGTCTTGTCTAAGAGATTATATGTATTTCCAGAGTACCCTCAACAACAGACATACACTCTTCTATGAGGGTTGGAAATCAGCATCAGTCGGTCCCCTTTTTGTGTTTAACTTTAAACCCCTTTTACTTTTCACCCCCACCACCACTCACCACCACTGTATAAAAATTAATGATGTTAGGGGTATTACCTACGGGGGCTGGCCATGGCCTTGGTGCGGTGCGGGGTGTGAGCAGGACGGATGTGGTCAGCCTCATCTTAGCACAGAAGGTTGCCGGGGGAGCTATCAAGATGAAGTGGGCTGCGAGCCAGGATAGAAGTGAGCCGGAAGGGAGAAGGCCGCGGAGACACGTGAAGAGGCCCGGAAGACTGCATTATTCTTTCATTCATTAGTTATAAAGGGCAAGGGAGTAAAATCGTAGGTTGTTGGTTCGTTTGTTGTGGCCGTGAAGGTTGTTAGAAGAGTGCTGTGTCTGTTGTTGAGAGAATAGAGAAAACAGCTAGCAGTATAAGAAGGCAGGAACACTGTAAATGATTTTTCATTCTGATCAATAAGATTGCTCCCTTTCTCCTTTACGTTTGATCTGCCATTTCTGGTTTTCTTGTCCTCCTCACCGGCTCGCACGGGGGGCTGACAAGGGGCTGAGGGCGGCTGGGAGAGAAATGGGGGCTGAGGGCGGCTGGGACAGAGATGGGGGCTGAGTGCGACTGGGAGAGAGATGGGGGCTGAGGGCGCGGCTAGGGTTTAGGTGGGGAGGGGCGCGGATGGGACAAAGAAGGGGGGCTAAGGCCGCGACTAGGAGTTGAAGTGGGGAGAGAAAAGAAAGAAGCTTCGGTCGAGGGGCCCTTTTATTTGTGTTTTGGGTGGAGCAGCGCCTTTCTAGCGCCTGAACGCCCGAGCGCCTAGGCAGCGCCTTTTCCTCGTCGCCCGCCCTAGGCCAAAATAGGCGAGGCCTCCTCGCCTCGCCTGAGCGCCTAAGCATGCATACTTATTCGAATCATAATTAAGCTCACTGTCAATAATCTCGACCAATCTTTATCCCATCATCATAGCAACATAACCCACCAATTAATTAACTATAACTAAATAACTGGCTTAGTTGGTTGGAGTGTTATTCTTTAGGTGCCACCGTAGTTTAAAGATGAACATTTGATCATCTAGGTCACTGTAACTTTTATTGTCTAAGTGTTTTAAAGCTCGTCTTTTTTATTATTTTTATCAACGGCGGATTTTCAAAATCTGGCTTTATGCCGGATGAATATTTAATCCCCGACAACTTAAAGATAAATTTTCAAAACTCGATATTTTTATAAAATTAAATATGAATTTTCGAATCCCATCGTAAAGTCGGTAACTACTTTATTTTTGAAACTTCAAACTTATTAGAATTATTTTTAAAAACTAACTTCGTTTCCTTACCAACCATCGAAGGCCGTCGTGACGAGCTTGGTTGGGTCAAAACCCAAAATATTTTGCCAAACCCGATCTTTGTACATTTCATTAGACCGGGCAGAAGAAGATTTATGCCTGCCTCAGCCTCACAAGGCGTAAAATGGAAACCAGCTTAAAGTGAAAGTGAGGAAAGGGCAGAAGAAGATGCCGCCATCGGAAATGGGCTCTACCACCACCTCCACCTCCTTCGGCTCCCTCTCCTCCTTCCTCCGCCGTCACCTCCTATGCGGCTCCTCCTGGAAACCCCCTCCCCGACGTCGCCGTTCTCACCCAGCTCTCATTCCCTGCGAGTTTCCCCCTCCTCCTCCTCCTGTTTCCTCCACCCCTCACAAGTCCGATAAACTCCTCCATCTCCTCGACCTTGCCGATATTCACGAGAGGCAGGAGATCGAAGAAGAGACTCGCCGCAAGGTCGACTCCCTCGACTCGCTTAAGGAAGTCGTTAGTTACTTGCAGTGTCACTACGATGGGGCAAACGGGGACTACCACGACGATGGGCGGAGGAAGAAGGAAGGGGCCATTAGAGTGAGGTTGTTGAGCAAAGAGGACGGGGAGGCTCGCAGCATGCTGGCAATGCTGGGCGCCATTCCCCCCCTCGTTGAGATGATCGACTGCGACGATGATGAAGCCAAGATCAACGCTCTGTACGCCCTTCTTAATCTTGGCATCGCCAACGAAGCGTAATGTCCTCCTACCCTCTTCCTTCCTTTTCTTCATGTGCATGTACCGAAAATGTGAGGTCTGCTTCTGCTCTGATTTTGATAAAAGTCCGTCCAGGCAAGAGTTTGTTGCTTCCAAGGGTCAGTAAATTGGAGGGTTGCCTTCAAGAACAAGAAGGAATGGATCTCACTCTTATTGTTAGGAGTGGGGGTGGTTGTTGCTGGGGGGATTCGTGTCTTCTGCTCGTCACGTTCTCCCATTTTTTCCCACTTATCCTTCTTGTCCATGAAGCGATGCTCCCAGAACTCGATGAGATTTGTCTTCTTTTTCTGTGCTCATCTCTGGTGACTGACTTGACGATGTTTGCTGCTCGGCCCATTAGTCAACCCTTCTCCTGTTACTCCCTGTTTTGGATTCCGGATTTCTTCTTCTCCTATTTTTGTTGTCTTCCTGTCTGTCTATGCATGGTCTTTTCATTTTTAAGTGAAATGTCGTTTCCCTTGTTTCTTTGTGGTTGCATTTTGGGTGTTGTCTTCTTCTGCAGATTTGTCTATGAGCGGTTGTCACTACCTGTCACTTGCCTTTTTCCAGTTGTTACTTCAATTGTTAGTTTCGCTCTTCTTCTTCGGGATTGATCCCTTCTCTCTCCTTTTCAACAAATTTTCAGGAATAAGGCAGCCATTGTTAAAGCAGGTGCAGTTCATAAGATGCTGAAGCTCATTGAATCTTCTTCTTCGGATGATAATGTCGCCAAGAACCCTTTGATTTCTGAAGCGATTGTGGCCAACTTGCTCGGACTGAGTGCTTCTGACTCGAACAAACCCATCATCGGATCGTCTGGTGCAATCCCCTTTTTGGTCAACACCCTTATGGATTTAGACCGAAAGAGCAGTTCCCAGGCCAAGCAGGATTCTCTGAGAGCTCTCTACAACCTCTCAATCTTCCACCCAAACATTGGCTTGATAATTGAAACCGATTTGATCCCTTTCTTGATTGCTTCTTTGGGAGATATGGATGTTAGTGATAGGAGTCTATCCATACTCAGTAATGTTGTGTCCATGGGTGAGGGAAGAAAGGCGATTAGTGCGGTGCCTGATGCATTTACTGTGCTGGTGGACGTGCTGAGCTGGACGGACTCTCCAGTTTGCCAAGAAAAGGCATCCTATATTCTGATGGTCATGGCCCACAAGGCCTATGGAGATCGGCAGGCCATGATAGACGCCGGAATTGTATCGGCATTACTAGAGTTGACCCTTCTGGGCAGTGCATTGGCTCAGAAACGAGCTTCAAGGGTATTAGAATGTCTGAGAGTGGACAAAGGGAAGCAGATTTCTGAGAGTTACAGCGGGGGTGGTTTTGCAGCTGTGTCCGGTCCAATGTACAGCAGCTCTACATCCACCTCAGCAATTGGACATGGAGATGCAAAGGAGTGCTTAGAGGAGGAAGCTATGATGAGCGAGGAGAAGAAGGCGGTGAAGCAATTAGTTCAACAAAGCTTGCAGAACAACATGAAAAGGATAGTTAAAAGAGCCAATCTTCCTCAAGATTTCGTTCCTTCGGATCACCTCAAGTCACTCACCGCAAGTTCAACTTCGAAGAGCCTCCCATTCTGACTTAAGCAGGTTAGTATGCTCCTGCAATAATAGCCGTCTCAATTTTGCAATGTTAATCATCGACTAGGACGTTAGAGTTCCGCGTTCTATGAGGTATTGGATCATGTAGGAACATATTATTGTGTCACCAAAAATAGAAGCCAGTGGTCTTATCTTAAGATGGGCAGATTAGTATAATATGAAACCTTTTAGATTAGTTTAGGTAGATGATATTAAATATAGCGCCCATAGTTAGACCTTTGGTTGGAAGACGTTGGATTGAATGCCCAATGGCATAGCATGCAAATAAGAGTTCCTCTGAGGCTACTTCAGTTCAAAGAGAATTGGGGTCCCCAATTCCAAAGATAATCAATGATGGTTACATCTTTCGACCGAATCAGAGTACAGCGTGCTTTGGTCCACAACTAGGGTGTCTGTTTCCCAATTTAATATTCCCTCAACCCCCCCCCCCCAGAAAACACAATGCTCCCCTGACTTTTTAGTGTGCAGGGGGGGGGGGTGTCGGTCATTTTCTCATATCATGAAGATGGGGACTGTTCATTACTGTACCTAAATGGAATCCATTCCCACCCGGGGAACTTCCCAATGTAATTACCAATGATTTTAAGTAGCTGGAGTAATTTGGTGTGGTGGTAAACCACATAAGTTGGAATGGGGGAGGAGTGAGCCATGACTTTCAGTGTGGAACTATATTCTATCTCGACTGATTTAGAGCCTGAATTACTGAAGTAATCTTTCGTTTGCATCTGCAGATCTGGATTGTTAATGGGAACATGGCCCTCATTCAGATTGTGGGAAAACAGAAGGAGATGAGCTGTTATCTAGGTATATAAAAAAGGGACATGTACATGTAAGTAAAAACCGATGGAAGGCATCCCCATTTTCTCCCTACAAGGTAAATAAAAAAGTCTTTCTTTAGCAATTTTCAGTTGGGGTTTAGAGTGGGAGTCAGTTAGTCAATGTTATCCTTTTGTAGATCTAGGGAGTTTTGGAATTAGCTGGATCATGTTCTCCACGTGTTGTAGTGTAGATCTCCATTATTGGGTTCCCCAATCTAGTGTGTGTTCTTAACTGCGAGGCTTCTTGTGACAGTGTGTGTGCTTCCCACCTCCCTATGATAAATGCAAAAAAGAAAAAAAAGTCTAAATGCTCAAAACAATTGCTGCCATCCCACAGTGCTTGAATAAATGGAGGAGTTGGGGGAGGTGTGGGGCCAGCAAACTGCAGAAGAAACAGAGTGGAGTAATGTCCTCTTCTCTTCTCTTTTATCTTCCATGCATATCTAAGTGGGCGTGTGATCTGAGAAGGAGAAGGTAGTGAAAGGGAGGGTTCTGCTTTTATCAGTGGTGGTTAGTCTGGGAGAGGGATAAAAAAGAAAACTTTCTGACTGCAGATTGCAGGCCTTTAGCCATGTGCCTGTCACTTTGTAAAAGATGTGGTCATCATATGTTCCCCTCCAGCTCGACCCTTTTCTTCCTTCTGAAAACGTGCACAAACACTTTGTACATGGGCCTGTAAAAATCATGGTTTTCTCAATACCTAGTAATTAGTATTACCCTGTGGATGTCCGACGGAAGATATATATATGTCCAAGAGATAGATATAGGGGATGGGTTAAATGAATGTTGGATTGAGCTGGTGGGTGTCATTGTCATCTTCACCGACAGAGTCGGTTGTATTTGACATGAATCATATTTACTTTGTCAATTATGTCGGCAGAGTTAATGGAATGGCTCCTTAAAAGTGGGAAAAATGAAAAATGGACAACCCAAAGGAAGGCGGTCCAAAACGGGGACAACCTGATCTCTCACAAGGTATTCAAAAATGGGCTCTAATATTATTGAATGGTCAAACAGGGCTTTCGAAAATCATCGAAAAAGTTAAACCCAAAAATTCACAACCTGGCTTGCTCTGCAATGACGGGTTGGGCACTTCCATTCTCCAGTCAGTCAGTCAGTCAGTCCACTCTTGTGCAAATCCGCCCACCGGCACCAATGTCAGCAAGCTCAACAGGGTCCTTCCGGATCATTTTCTACGAAGGAAACCCAGTCTACTCGTTTCTAGATAGAGAATTGCTCAAAAGCAAAATAAAGAATGCTTATTGTACATCTCCCATGCCTCCCCGAAAATGTTTCTACTTCTTCTCCAAGACTGGAAGGAACACGCCTTCCGTAGCCAACCAAATGTTATCTGGGCGCTTTTCTCGGACGCCACATACCTGTCAAGGACAACAACCCATTAAGTCGAGGCCAATTGAAACTTAAGAGAAGAACTGCTCATAGAACAGGTCCCAGCTGCAGCTAAAGGGAAATGATCTTCATTACCAACTGATGTTAAACAGAAATGCCATTGCCAGATTACTCTGAAAACATTCCATACCACCATAAAATGAATGGAACATATCATTAGACATTCGAGAAACTCACTCTCGTGCGCGCCTTCTCCTCTAGCATAGATGGATGGAATGTCTACATGCCTCTATACTCATATAGCAAGCGTGCCTCATTCTATGTACGGCATTTTCATTTATGAAAGAAAGCTTGATGAAAACCGTACCTCCTGCTGCCCCCCAGCAATGCGTTGGTACTTCTTGTCGTGACTGTGTAAATACCCACTAGTATCAACATGTTGGAGACGAATTCTTTGATCCTGCCTCCAAGTTTTACCACTGCCTTCAATCAAGATTCTGTAGAAATGGTCACTAAGCTGTCATCTCCGAAGCTATAAGACATACAGGACAGTTTCAGATAGGATTCTGTTATGCTATCCTACCTCCAATAATCTCCGGTGTCAGATTCTGTCTCTCCTCCATAACAGCTGACCTATTGAAGCGGGAAGAAGAAAATCATTCAGCATGCAATATGGGCCATTCATGAGCTCCACCTCAGCTAACCTACGTAACTTCATGTACAAAAGAAAACACTAAAAAATAGCTAGAGACACATTGATGATGAGAAGGGTGTCCAGATGTCAATAATAGTGTTTCAGTTTCGGCCAGAACCATTTTAAGACAAGCCTTTTCAAGAAAAAAGCTTAAGCAGTGAGCATGTTGCAGTATCTAAGCATAATGCAGTAATACATCCTCCATTTCTATGAAAGGAATTGGCTGATCGAAATCAACTCCAAAAATAATAAGGGAAGGTAAACTGGTATGTAGCTACAATAAGCAGGAAACACATCAAAGAGATTTGAAGGATTCACCTCCAGGTTTCCTGATATAGGAGAAGCATGTAAGTGACTGTGCAGCCATTTTCTTGTTACCATGTGTTGAAGCCTGATTATCGTGCCACTGGTGATCAGGTCGCCTTGTTTAGCAGATGTCCCCGGCTGGGGTCGGACAATCTACGAGAGGAATACTGCTGTCAGCTGATGTCCGCAAAAACTACTCTAACAACAAAACTAATAGTCTAGACGAAAAATACCCAATAGCTGTTGGAGTCATCGACACTGGGGAATCCAGTAACTGATTGCTGCTGGCTGCCAGAACCGTATGGCACATCATGAGAGTGAAGCCTGACCCTTGTCTTTTCATGCATTAGCTTCAAGACTGATCCATAAGTAATCTGCCAGAAGGACAAAGAGCCGATGGTAAACCACTCAACAACGACATGACATTTTGGACAAATTACTAAGAACACACACTGAGAAGATATCAACATAACCTTTGAGTATAGAAATGATTGCCGGAGCATACATATTCATTGCTTTAGGAAACAAAAATAACTACAAACAGTTGTAGATTAATTGGCGCAGGTTGAAAAACGGGATCGACCAATCAACAATTTTGTAGCCAAAGTGCATAACACTGTCATTCCTTCAGCAGGCAAACGATAAATCGATATTGATCCATCCAAACATTAAACTGATGATAGAGCTTAGCGAAACTCCGCCAAGAACATAAAGAAGAAGCAACTCCACAGATCACAATGAATGGATCTACGCAAACCGGACCTCAACACCTTCGGAGGAGGGGGCAGCATAAGCAGGGGTAGGGGAGCCGTTATCGAAATCCAAGCCGAGGAACAAGAACAGGGCAAGGGAGAAGAACCCGATCGCCATCAGGAACAAAAGGGCAATGAACCAATTGTGCTGCCAGAATGGGAAATCAGACGAAGACGAAAAGGAAGGCGTTTGACCTCTGGAGATCACGCGGGCGGCAGGGGCTTGGGATTGGGAACCCAACCTTGGTTTTCTACGAGAAAGCGTAGCTGAAGATGAGGATGACGGAGCCACGGTTTTTTTTTTTCCAGGGAGCTCCACGCCGGGAATACAAGGAGAAAGTTTCCTCCTTTGGGAGTTTGAAGAGGGAGGGAGGGGGGGAGCCTTGGGGTGGTTGGTTCACGTGGGATTAACTAATGGGAAAATCACACGTGGCAAATAAAAATGACGTGGGAAATGGGCTTGTTTATGGATGTCAAATTTATGGGCCGGCCCAGAGCATGAACCAGGCGGACTTCACGCCCCCTTGAATCAACTCGAATTCATAATTCCCCGCGGAATCCGAAGAACCACATTTTGGTACTCTTGGGTATATTAAATCTTTTCTCTTTTTTTTTTTTGGGGGAGATTTTGCTGTCGCTTAAACAACGAATAAAATTTCAAAGCCCATCAGAAGAAATCGGGTCCCCTCTCCCGTTGAAACTCTTGCTGATCTTGCAACGAGCTGCGTTAACTCTTTGCCTCCTTTGTAGTCGGTGCTTTGCTTACAGGGTTTTACACGACCATGGCTATCTCCGATGAGGAGCTCCGGCTTCAGCTGTCGGAGACCGGCAACCAGCTCCTGCTCCTCCTCCATCCTCCTTCCTCCTCCCCCTCCGTCCCCGACCACGACCTCCTCCCCTTGCTCGACGTACTCTCTCTCCCCCCTCCCCCCCCCTTTTTCTTTCCTTTTGTCTTGATAGGAGTTTTCTTTTGTCTTTGTGGTTTTAGTCTTTCTTCTGGCTTTTCTATTTTGGGTTTCTTCCTTTCCCGGGGGGGCTGTGCATGGACTGAGGAGGACTCCGGTTTGTTCCCAATGTTTTCGCTAATTTTACGGCTTGTTTTGCGTAATTCTTTGTGAAATTGAAAATGTCCGAATTGAATCATGGTTTTATTTGTTCAGTATTTGTGATGTTCTTTTGTACAAGTAGGCTCCATTCAACTCCATCAATATATCCCCGTTTGGTCTTAAGCTGAATTTTTGGATGCTGCGGAGCCCCTTTTTTTTAGCTGGTTTTAGGTCCAGTATTCAATCCACCACATGTTTTGGAATTGCATTGACTAGCATCTTGTTTGATGGGGTCATGTATTTTTCAAATTGTTCTGGGACGATTTTCTCTGGCTTTATCTCTAATTTCTTGGTGGCCTTTGATGATCAGAAAGTGGAAGGTTTACTATCGAAGATCGAACAATCACCGCCAGAGTCCATCCTAGATACTCTCCCTCCTTTTGTGAAGGCATTGATCGATGATAAGCTTATCACTCACTCGGATGAAGAAATCAAAGTCGTAGTTGCTTCATGCATAAGTGAAATAACCAGGATAACAGCACCCGATGCTCCCTATGAAGATCATCAGATGAAGGTTTTTTTTTTTCCAAAAATTTATTTCCTTTTCTTGTTTTCTCTCTGGAGTTTTTCAGTTGGGATATGATGTTGTGTCTTCTTGCATTTTGGTTAATTTTTCATCCATGCTTCTCCAGGATGTTTTCCGTTTGATTGTATCATCCTTTGAGAATCTTCACGACAAATCAAGTCGGTCGTATTCAAAACGAACTTCAATCCTTGAGACAGTTGCCAGGGTCAGGTCATGTGTGGTGATGCTGGATCTTGAATGTCATACCCTGATTCTTGAAATGTTCCAGCATTTTCTGAAATCAATCAGGTATTATCGTCATCTAGTCGATGATTTGAGCTGTTGTTGTAACGTAAATGGTTCGGGCTGCTGATATGCATTCGAGTCGTTGTTGACTCATTAGGCACCTGACATTTGTTAGCAGGGATTATCACCCAAAGAATGTTGCCGAATCAATGGTGACTATTATGGCTCTCATCATTGAGGAAAGTGAAGATGTGTCGCCAGAACTGCTGTCGTGTCTTTTAGCTTGCGTGAGAAAAGATAGCAAGGTCGACTACTAATGTTTTTGAAGTATCTTTATGATTGTAGCAGTTTAGTTGGTTGATGTTTTCAGTGATCTTTATTGAAATCAGGGAGTTTCGCATGCTGCTCAAGCATTGGTTGAGAAGGTGCTTGCCAACTGTTCGTCAATACTCAAACCTTGCTTCGGTGAACTGTTGCAAACTCTGGGATCTTCTTTAGATGACTATAATGATGCTGTTGCATCAATATTTCGAGATGCTGGTGCAATTGGCATGAATCATAAGCATGCCCCAGAAGAACATAAGGTTTCTCCCTTGTTATGCTGGTTATTATTCTTTAATAGCTACCAGTTGCCATTTTAACGAAGATTTTATGCATTACAATAAAAATAGCTTAGGTTGTAGCTTTACTTTTCTGGTTAGGATTCCAAGATGGTGCTTTAGTCCTCTTTTTCTGCAAGCGATCTAGGCGTTCCTTTGGTCACCTCTCATGTCCATCCACATGTGTTTAAGATTTCCTTGCAAATGATAGGAAAATAAGTGCAAGTAGTTTTATACTCTCATATATCCATTTCATTAGTGGTCAACTGGCTGTATACTCTTCTACCGTTTTCTTTTCTGGTGTGGGTGCTCTTTATTTCTGTGGCGCGTTCAATGATCAATACCTTTTCAAGCTTCAAAATTTATTTGAATAATCATTGTGCATGATTTAGGTGGATAAACCTATTCCTCCACGAAATGATCCTGTCCTTCGAACGCCAAAATTAAGGATAACCAATATGGCCATCCAGAAAAAAGAGGCTGGCTCAGTTTCCGAGAAAGAGGAGCATCGTGATGGGGGGAATCGATCTAAATCTGATACTGCTGTGGACACTAACAATGTCAAGGAGTTAGTTGATGATGATGATGCTAATTTAGAAAGCCTTCGTGTAAACAAGAAGAGGAAAGGAAGGCAGCTCGATGGTTCTCAGAATTCGAGGAAGAAAGAAGCAAAGAAGCTTCATGGGAATGAGAAAGAACAAAATAATGATAATCTGGACGATGAAGCTTCTAAAGGTGAGCAAGTGGGGAAGCAATCAAAGAAGCCTGGAAGGAGAAAGAAGAGAGATGACGCAAAGGAGGTTGCATGTCGTACCACTGAGGTCTCCAAGGATGAATCTGAAGGGATAAGTGATTCGGAAATGAAATATCAACTGCACTCACACAAGCTATCTGTCAGTGATTCTGCCGATGCAAAGAGTGCCATCACCCTTAAAATAAGCAGGAAGATTAACGAGGACCGTGGTGAAGTTGGGGAAAAGTGTGCAAAAACCTCATCGAAGATGATAAATAAGAGTAAGATCATTAGAGATGGTTCCTCTCTCAAGAAACAAAAAAATAAAAACCAGCCATCCAGTGAAAAGGAGGCTTCAGGGACTGGGGCTGAGAAATCTGCAGTCAAACAGAAGAAAAAAGTAGCTTTCTACCTACTTAATTGTTTAACTAATTGACATCCTAATTTTGTTCTTTTATCCCATATGGTGTACTCGGATTTCTTGTTATGTAGGTGGTGTCTTCTTCATCAAAGCTTTTGTCAAAATCTGACAAAGATAAAGTGCAGTCTTCAGAGACTCCAAAGGCCAGTTCCAAGGGGAAGGGCACACCAGCGAAGAAGGTTCTTTCCTTCCTTGTCAAATTTTTATCACTTCTTGTTTTCATCTATTGTACAAATCTAAGGAGAGCAATGTCCAGAGGGTTCGGTTGGCTGTTTTGTCAGCAGTTGTTCTTTAGTTATTCCAATTGTCCTTAATAACTATAACTTCCAGTTAGCTTCTAGAAGGAAGAAAAATCATTTGTGCTGTTGATTTACATTTATCAGATTAGTGCTGCTGAACTGATTCAACAGTTTGTCGTTGCAGTCATCTGATGTAAAAGGGTATGGGATGGATCTGGTTGGCTCAAAAATTAGAGTATGGTGGCCTCGAGATCGGCAGTAAGTTTATATTTCCATCACCTGTTGAGGCTATTTCTCCTATGCATTATAAGTTAAAGATGTACAAGCCCGCATGTACTTCTGTTAATGTTCTGTCAAAACAGCCATTTTCCCTCTCAAAATTGTTAGCACATTGCTCCTATTGCGGCCCCTGCCCTGTTTGCGTCATTAACTATTGTAAATAAGTAAGGGAATGGTGATATAATGATGGTCTATCCTCCTCCAGTCGCTTTAAATTTGATATTTGGAAGATTTGATTTTGAGGAGACCGCTGGTTTAGAAGATTCCATGCATCTGATCCAACTACCAAAAGTCCGGTTTTTCTTACGGTTTTTCTTTTTTCCTGAGAGTGCTGCTTTTCTTATATACATTTTGACAAACTTTCAGATTTTACACGGGTGTTGTGGATTCTTTTGACCCTGAGAAAAAGAAACATAAGGTTTGTGTTATGACCCTTCTCTGGCAGCTTTACCTCAATGTTTGTAGCTTATCAGCTGTTTCTTACTGTGAATGATTAGGTGGTTTACAGTGATGGTGACAAAGAAATTCTGAATCTCCAAAAGGAAAAGTGGGAGCTTGTTGCAGAAGCTACCGGTTCTGAACAGGTACGTTTGTTGGATATAACTCTACTTGATTCCCCCATTTGGGCCATCTGACTTTATGGTCCACAGGATGAAGCACGCGATGATGGAAATGCAGATGGTTCTCCGGAATTGTATGTGCCATCTTTCTTTCTTTTTTCATGTATTCTGCTGTTATCATGGGAGTTTGTTGGATTATAGGGTTGGATTTTCCTGCTAATCTTTCTTCAATGTTTTTGCTTGTGGTTGCATCTTTTTAAGTGCAATCTTTAATTTATGGCAATAATATTTGTTTGTTTCTGTTTTACCCCTTCCTGATAATTTTACTTGACTCTAGTGCAGGGTTCATATGTTCTGCCTGTGGTTTTATGAATGTGAAAATTCTATCCTTCATTGTAGTGGTATTCTGCAGCATGGTTGTTGAGTGTTTGACTTTAATGTTTTTACTCTCTGGCCATTAGTGTTGTTATTGATCAAACATCGAGTTCCGGGATCACATTTAACGTAGGAATCTCCATCCAGGGCTCATAAGGAAAGGATGACAAAGGGAATGGAGGAGTCGGCAGCCAGGGAAGGAAAGAAGGAATTGATGTCAAAGAAGTAGGGGGAGATAATTTTCTCAGCATTTTCAACACTTGGACCAGATATTCTCGTGTCATTTGATTTTGGTATCTTTCTCAGGGATAGAGATGGTTCCTCAGGTAAGGGCAAGGCAACATCTTTGAAATCAGGTCAAAAGAGAAGTGTCGGCAAACCTGGAAAGAACAGTAAGAACAAATCTAAAGATCCCGCTGAACCGAGTGGCAAAAAGCCCTATGCTTCTTCCGGAAAAGCAGATGAAGACGATGATGGTGAAGAGAAGGCGGCGAGCTTTGATGAGCCCGATGATGATGATCTCCTTTCACTTAGAGCTTCCATAAAGTCGATAAAGTCTAAAGGCAAAGCAGGGAAACTTAAGGAGTTGAAGAATGTTTCTTCTGGGGAAGATAAATCTAAAATGGGTGGCAAGCCTGAGAGTGTGGATTCAGATGGTTTGGATAATCGGAAGGTGAATGTGTCGAATGAGCAGAAAGTGGTTAATGAGAAAGCTGATGATACTGCGGGAGGAGAAGAACCAACAGAAGAGGCATCTGGCAAAGTCCCTGAGAAAGGAAATGAAGGAACTGAGCCCAATACCGGGAAGAAGCGGCCACGAGCAGCATAAGTCTCGCTTCTCACTTAGGGAATTTTTTCTTGTTTGTGGTGGTGTGGGGTTTCGGAGTAGGAATATGGGGAGGCATGAATGTCAGCCCTTTAGCAAATTGATAGTAAGAGTAGATATGTGACTCCATTGTATGTGATATTTAACACTCCATTGGCAGATCAGAAGTGCAGGCATATATCTATCTATCTATCTACCTTTCAGACGACCTTCAAACACAATTCTCAGCCCCCCCACTTATCCAGCTCATTTCCGATGAAATCGAGAGGGAATACGTGGGATTTCACGTTACGGAAATAAACCTGCATTAATAGCAGAAACTATAACAGAAGCAATACAGAGAACAACAGAACATTCTGCAGACGCTAGCTTCTATAGCGCAACCTTCTGCAGGACGAATGGCGAACCAAAACTTAGCAACTCTCGAACAATCTTTGAGCAAATGCTCTTTTCTGGATTTTCAATAGATAGAGGATCAAATTACATAAATAGACTAAAGAAAAACCCTTCAACTACCTTATTAAGTAGCACCCATTAACTCTATTCCACTAAATTTTATTTATTCCTCGCCACCATTTAACTCATTTACTCTCCACTAACATCAGCATTTAATCTCCATTATCATCAGCCTTGAACCAACACCAACAGAATCAAATTTGTGGTTTGGAATTTGGTGGTTGATGATTATCGAGGGATGCCATTTACTTAACAATATATAATGAGTTCCAGCTTCGATTTCTAAGTTAGTTGTGTTTTTCCATGAGCAGCTTCGGAAAGGCGGGCGGCAGGGCAGGTCTTGCTGAACTTGGCATATCAGTTGGGGGTTCATAAGCACAACCTTCAAGCTTGGGGGAAGTGAGGAAGGTTGCTTAAGCCAGTCGCAATGTAGTATGTCATGTTTCTCCAGCTTCTTCAGGTCGCTCAACTCCTTTGGCAGTGCACAGATTCCCGCATATTGCAGCTCCAGTATTCTTAATTCTTTCAGTTCACCTATTCCTAGAGGAATTTCTTTCAGATTCCTACAGCAGGAGGCGTGCAGTTCTTCCAGGTTGGATGAGCATCTGATGGTCCCTGGTGTCTGGCTTATGAAGCAGCCATCCATCCTCAGCACCTTCAGACAGCAATTTCGATATTGATTTTGGAAGTTCTGCGACCCCCGTCCCTGATATATCCAGCTCAACCAGGGAACTATGCAGGTTCCCAATCGACTCCGGCTGATGTTCTACCCTCCGGCAGCCCCTTACGGACAGCTTCCGAAGTCTCCCCAGCTCCACAATGGAGTCCGGGATGCGTCTCAGCGATATGCAATCCAGCAAGCTCAGAATTTCATGGTCCCTCAGTTCCCCTATCTCGGGAACCTCCTCCACCCCCGTACCATCAATCAAAAGTTCTCTCAGGGATACCAACTTTCCGTGTTCTGCAGGTTCTTGGCAAAATCTTAGGTTCAGAAACACCAAGCGCTTCAAAGCGCCGACAGAGGGATCGATGCGCACCAACTGCGGGCATCTTTCCAGGATCAATCTCTCCAGAATGGTATACCTTTGGAAATTAGGGGTGAAGAGCAGATCGGTGCAGTTTGAAAGGTTTATGACTTTCAAATTCACCAAGTTGATATTCACCCGACCTTTCCAGTCTCCTGTACCTGCACTTCCCCAAAGGTCAAGGATCACCAAGTATTTCATATCAACATTGGATGCCTCAAAAGTTTTGGGGCACCTTCGCCACTGTAGCCACCTTAATTTTGGAAAAATGCCATCGAAGATTCCCCCAGAATCCAATTTAAGAAATCATAGCTTTAGCATATTCCTCAAGTTGGCTGCTGTAATCTCCATGGATGATTGCTGGCCTCCAAAGTGGAGGCAGATGGCCTCCACTGCTAAATGTAAAATCAAATTGTTTCAAAAGATTGAAGAAGAACAATCAACACAGATTAACAACGCCATAACTAATGCCACACCTTACAAACTAAATCATATTGTAAACTCTTCCGCTATTTATTATGTCCACGGCCATTTGGTGGACGAAGACACGACTCAATATTCCTGAATTTCTCTGTCCTCTGCACGTACAATTCCCTGCCCAAAACGTTTTAGAGAGCTATGAAGCAATAAACGAACACCCTCACCAACTTTCGCAAAGGGCATCAAGACCCTGCCCGGATGCCTACTTAGGCACTCATGCCACATATATTTCGCTTTTTGAATGTCTTCATTAGCAGCAAAACATGAAATATCGAGAAATATTTGCTTTTGTGCTCATCCAATCCTTCGTAAAGTACAGTTAGTACATCCCAGGAATTTCGAGTAGGTGGGCCAATCGACATGGACATGGTTTCGAATTCTTCTGCTTCCTTACCACATAGCAATGAGACTACAACTTCGATAAGGAGTGGGCATCCCTGTAATTTGCTGACAATTGGCTCAACAAATGCACTGCATTCGGTTACTCTGTAGTCCTCCCCGAATGCATGCCAGCTGAAAAGTTCAATGATGACATTTTCCTTCATCAATCTGACAGATTCGTATAGCACCAAATCTTCTCCAAGATGCTCCACAGGTGCACCTTTTCCTCTGATGGTGACTATTATCGTACTTCCCAGACCAAGCAACTCTTTAGCTCATCTCCAATGAATTCCTTGATACGAGAGATGTTCTCCACGTCATCTAGGACAATCAAAACTTCATATGGCGAAGTAACTCTTTTAAAACATCAAATGCTTTCTCATAAACATTTTTGGCTCAAAATCTTTGCCCAACCCGAGCAATCCCTTCGTAAGAGTCGTGTACTGGTGTATCAGAACCAAGAATGTTACCCAACAACCTCTTTTGCAGCTGCGCGATGCCCCCTTGATTTTTGAGGACTCTGCACATTAGAGATGAAGGAGGTTCCATCAAATTGATGAGACATTTTGTTGAAGACCATTTTAGCTATTGTTGTCTTACCAATACCACCCATGCCGTGCACCAGTACGAATCGCACTTCTGTGGAGTCATGATCCACCAGTTTCATTACTTCATCCTCTTGATTCTGAACTTCAGCAAGCGATTCAGAAAAACTTTCTGAAATATTCCCGATCTTTCCTAAAATATCCTGAGCAATTAGCTTAACGAACTTGCCTTCACTGCACATTCAACAAATACCGGACACAGTCAAGGAGGGGTTTAACTTAAGTGGGTTAAAAGATAAGAAACTATGTATTCAGAAGAAGAAAGACAAACAATTTTGAAGGTCGTGAAATACTTGAAAAGGTAAGACTCGGACCTGATGGAACGATCAGCAAAAGGGACAGGGAAGATTATCGGGTAAGAATAGCATACTGTGATCACCAGACCAATACCATCATCATGTATGTCCCCCCGTTGGTTTTTACTAAGGGACTCTAAAGACTCCAATGCGAGAAATGCCGGTACTTCTATGGATATTGAGTAGAATTCTTCTGATCAAGATTTTGCTATTCAGAAGCAACTGGCCAACAGTAAGTTTAGGTCTACAGACTAGAGAAGCCAAAGGGGGGAGGGAGAATATTAACACACACCCTCCAGCAAAGTCGTTGAAGATCCAACCCCTGATAGAACCCGCCTCAACCAGAGCTTCCTCCTGCTTTTGAACCCTCCTCTCACCAAAGATACGCTGGTGCAAGTAATCCGCTCAAATCATGCTTATCATCAACCCAATCACTGATGCGAACGAAAAACAGAGCAATCCCACTCCAATTGTCCACGATGATTCCGGACCACTGTCCGATTACCTGAGTCCGGAGACACCTACCCTCGATAGCCCAAGCTCACAGACACACCGGAGCACAACTAATAGACTATGCGTAATGCTAACTAACTAATAACCTTCACTGTTCTCTCTCCTTTAACACATGTTACTCTCACTCGGGTCGGGTCCTTCCCCTTCCTTGGGCTAGGCCAAAGCCCACTATACAAGGCTCCTCATACTAGACACAAACTAGCCCATCATATGACGATTTTAACAAACTACCTCTTCTATTCTTCCGCAGTAAATCCAAGAACAACCGAGCTACTCCCTTAGCTGAATATGGATGTTGCATCCCAAGAAGTACCCATATTTTGTTAACATGTCTACCACCATTAGAATGGTGTCTGTGACTCTGGCAAACCCCCAATGAAATCCATGAATATATCCTGCCAGATGCTATTTGGGATCGACAAAGGCTGCAACAACCCTTGAGGGGCTACGTTTTCATGCTTACACCAAGCACAAACTGAGCAATTATCAATAAAGCTTTTAACATCCTTTTCAAGTCTCCTCTAGGAGATAGGTCTTCTAACCTTCTTGAAAGTGGCCAACATGCCTGAATGCCCACCTATCGCCCTGCAATGAAACAAGGTTAAAATTTTCTATCTCACCCTATCATCTTTTTCCACAACCAACTTGGAGCCTTTCTTGAGTAGGCCTTGATGCAGCTGAAACTTCTGCGATGGTGAACCTCCTTGCTTCAGCTGCTGCTGCTAAGGCCTCATCAATTTTCCAGGTTTTTTCTTGTTTTTTTTTTATATCAGCGGGTTTCGTTGTGGACTTACTTTTTGCGAGCCTTCTCACGAGGTTCGGAGGCTCTTTTACAAGCCTGCGAGCCTTCTCACGAGGTTCGGAGGCTCTTTTACAAGCCTGCGAGCCTTCTCACGAGGTTCGGAGGCTCTTTTACAAGCCTGCGAGCCTCAGGCCCGGCCTCTCTACATCCCCTCTGGGCCCGACTTGAGGCCTGCTCCCCTGTCGGTCCAATTTCAGTTGAGGCCGAAAGGCCCAGCAGGTGGGCGGCTCCTGGGCTTTATTAGCCATCACCCAGGAGACCAACTTTAATTTTCCAAGTGGAGTGTGCGTGATGGGGTTCGAACCAGGGATCATGACAAGGTTTCAAACACCCACCACCCACCTTACGCCACTTGGGTGTCCTCGCAAGGACCAATTTTCTAGGTTTGCTTCCAACAGTGTTGGAGAATATCCCTGCACCACCAATGACAATAGTTCAGACCCTTGGAGTCGAGATAGGGCATCAGCTGCCTTGTTCTCCTTCCCCTTTTTGTACACGATTTCATAGTCATATCTCATGAGCTTGGTAAGCCACCTTAACTGAGTTTCTGTGTGGAGTCTTTGTTCCAATAAGAATTTAAGGCTTTTGTGATCTGTCTGAATGATAAATTGTATGTCTATAAGGTAATGGTGCCACTTTTTAACAGTAAAGACAATGAAATACAATTGCTTCTCATAAACAAACAGACAAGTGTGTCTCTGTGCAAGTACCCTACTGATAAATGTTACTGGGTGGTCCTTTTACATTAATATAGCACCTATGCCCATATCACTGGCATCCGTTTCCAGGATGAATATCTCTTCAAAATCGGGTAAAGCTAGAACAGGTGCAGTGATCATCATCTTCTTAAGTTGTTCAAAAGCTTCATGTACCTCCATACCCCATTGAAATGTATTCTTCTTTATCAGATCAGTCAAAGGCCGGCTCGCCACCCCATACCCCTGCACAAACCTCCTGTAATAACCACACAGCCCCAAGAAGCCCCTTAATTGCTTGACAGTCACAGGAATATGCCACTTTTGTACTGTCGTATCTTAGAAGGGTCAGTGGAGACTCCCTCCTTGCTGATAAAATGTTTCAAGTACTCAATTTTAGAGCTCCTAAAGACACACTTGGATTTCTTGACAAACAGTGTATGTTCCTGCAAGACAGTTAGAACTACCTACAGGTGGTGTACATTGTCACTTAGGGATTTGCTGTAAATTATCAAATAAAACCAATATATACTTCCTTAAGTAGGGTCTGAAGATAGAGTTTATGAGCCATTGAAATGTGGACAGGGCATTAGTAAGCTCAAATGACATTACTAGGAACTCATAATGCCCATAATGCGTTCTAAAGGTTGTCTTATGATCTTTGGGAGACATCCGTATTTGATGGTAGCCAGCCCTCAAATCGATTTTGGAGAAGAGAGTAGCTCCATATAACTCGTCCAACAGCTCCTCAATCACTGGAATAGGGTACTTGTCCTTGATGGTGTGCTTACTGAGTTCCCTATAATCAACACACATCCTCCAAAGTTTCGTCCTCCTTCTTAACCATCACAACCAAAGACGAAAAGGAACTCCTACTCTCCAGAATCACCCCAGAGGTTAGCATTTCTTGAATCATCCTCTCTATCTCACCCTTTTGCAAGAGTGTTTATAAGGTCTCAAGCTAATCCCCCTGTACTCCCTCCTTTAATGTAATGGAGTGATTGTAACCCCTAAAAGGGGGCAGTCCTTGAGGCTCCTGGAATATTCTTGAATAAGCAACTAATACTTCTTCCGCAGCAGGATCCACATTCTCTCCATTCACAGTAAAACATTGCACTCCAAAATCATCCTCACCACTATCAACTACACTGTCCAACCAACCAAGAGAGACCAATTTCCTGCAGATCCTGTCCATTACCTTGGGAGTAGTCAGCTGCAGTAAGAAAGGTTCTTGCATTCCTTGATTCCCATCCAAAATAAATTTCTTGCCCTTCCAACAGAATTTCATCAATGACAGTTGAAAGTTCCATGTGATGTTCCCAAGCTCGGCTAACCATTTAACTACCAATACTACCTCACATCCTCCCAAAGGAATTATGTAAAAACCATCCATAAATTCATGTCCTTCCATGCTCCATCCAAACTGTTTTACCATTCCCCTACAGACAATACTCTTCCCATCAGCCACCGTTACCTTGACTGGTGGCACTTGATATTGCAGCCAAAACATAACCCCTTAAGTCTCATATCTTCAATCTCCTCCTGACTCAGCCTTCTCCTACCTTGAAAACCTATACCTCCACCTGCACTAATTGTTCCCCTCTTGAACTCACTGCTTTTACTTCCCCCTGATGCGGACACCACACTCCTAGGACTGAGGGAATCCCTTTCTTTAGTTGCTACAGGTGAACCTGGACTTGAACTAGGCATGACAATAGCCGGTATACTAACAAATCGCATTGAGTAAATCAGTTGGTTTAAGCAACCATAGAGTACTTTTATATTCATCTTTCAGGCTATTAATGAATAAAGTCACTTGACAAGACATATGCAGGTCTATCTTCTCTAAAACCCACATCAAACTCCTGAATACAATCATACAGATTATTAAGCTCCCCTTCCTATTTCAAGTTCTTCGTCTTACCCATTAGGTCTTCAAATACCTCCCTTCCAAACCTCTGGTTCAATGCAGAAACATATTCCACCCATTCCAAAGGAACCTCTCGGCTTATGTTCTTGATATAGGTGTAGTGCCGCTGCAAGGCCCCTTCAAACAAGTACAGTGAGGCTAATTTAACCTTCTTCTCATCAGAAACGTGCTCCAATTCGAAGTATCTTTGGTTTTTATACAACCAATCCTCCAAGTTTGTGCCATCGAAGTCGGGAAAGTCAACCTTTGGTATGACAAACTACTCTGCTCCTCTAGAGTAGGTGTCCACCCCAGGCTCCCTCCTCTGCATTAAACTGACCTTCTCCACTTCTTGCAAACTTCCCTCCTTGTTTGTGTCTAATGTTGAAAGGGTTGCCATATAGCAAACCCAATCCCACATCGGATAGAGAAAAGAGTCTGGCCTTAGCTTAGCAGGCTACTCCCTCTACAGCCAATTGGTTTTAGAGTAGAACCCCGCTGGGCTGATACGAGCGAGAATATCGCGGACCTCCTCCACCTACCGAAATCATTGTGCACATGAACTAATTCCAACGAAACGAACCTCCTCCTCCAACCTTGCTCGAGACTATGCGACCGAAATCCTTGCTCGCGATCGTATGCTGGGCTCGGCATATGGGCCGGTCCGATATTCTAACATGGTATCAGAGCCCAGTTAAGTGCAGTAAAACCGATGATGGGCCCCCTCACCCATTTACGGTGCAACCCAAAAAGAGTGCCCGTGTATAGTCCGGTTCAACCCAAAAAAGGGTGCCGGCTTGTGAGCCCGTATATAGGCTTGGGTTTGAGGGGGTGTGTTGAAAGGGTTTCCATATAGCAAACCCAATCTCACATCGGATAGAGAAAAGAGTACGATCTTAGCTTAGCGGGTCACTCCCTCCACAACCAATTGGTTTTAGTGTGGAACCCCACTGGGCTTGTATGTTGGGGACGACATATGGGACGGTCTGATATTCTAACATGGTATCAGAGCCCAGTTAAGCACAGTAAAACCGATGCTGAGCCCCCTCTCGCCCATTGACGGTGCAACCCAAAAAGGGTGCTCGTGTGCGGTCTGGTTCAACCCAATAAAGGTGTCGGCTTGTGAGCCCGTATGTGGGGGTTTGAGGGGGCGTGTTGAAAGGGTTGCCATATAGCAAACCCAATCCCACTGTAATACCCCAAATTGGAAAAAATAATAAATCGGGCAATTAGAAAAAAATTAAAAATTAATTCATCAAAATTAAAAAAGAAGGAAGGAAATCAAAAGTGGATGTTTGGGGAAAAAAACGATCGTATCCCATCAAGTAGAGGAGGAACCTAGACATTTTCTGACCCTTCATACAATCTCCAATTAGACAATAATCACACGTTAAAAACAAAATCACACGAGTCAAATCCTCCCGACCAGCCTACCAGCCGACACCCTCCCGGCGTCGTTCATCCTCCTCGGGCCACCCCGAGGCGAGGTAACCCCTCGGTGAGACTTCCTCTCACTTTGCTAACTCCAACATGCTTCTACCATGTTCGATATGCTGACTCCGTCGTTCCCTTTCTTCTTTGGCCTACCACACACACCATGGGGTGAGGAATGAGCCTTTGTACAAGGTCGTGACAGCTAAAGTTACAGACAAGGGACAGCCGGCGTGCCACCTTGATCCGGTATTAGATCACAGTGGAAAAAGATCGTAATCACTTAAACTCTTCTCTAAACGCATTTTCATGTCTCTTAGACCTCAAAGCTTTCACAGTAGCTTTGGGGGTCGATTTTACGTTCATTTGTGGCACAGAAGTGTGGGGACATCTCCCGGCCTTCTATTTCAATTGTTTTCTGCGGGAACGCCTCCAAAAGCTACTTTTTTCAAAGAGGTTACGGACATTTTCAAACCTCTAACCCAAAAGGTCAAATGATCTACAATGAGCAATGATCTTGATAATATTTTTGTTTTAATGTTTGGTTGATCGAGGATTGAGTTATTTCCCCTGAAACGGTCGCCACTTTCGCTGGCCGCAGCAGGATAACCTGTTGCATTGTCGCTTCCGGGGAAGTTTCGTGAGATCTAACCGTTGGATCTTACACAAATTTTTCTAAGTCAAACTAGACTTTAATACGGTTATATATATATATGTATGTATATCAACCGTTAAAGTTTCTAGCATAATATGAAGCAATCTCCCGAACAGACTGTATACTCAGTAAAGTCTGCTGAATGTTGCAATCCTTTTCTTTATGTAATAATGGCAGATCCCACCATTGGATTATTGCCAAATTTGAATGTCTTCTTCATTTCATCATGTTGATTTTGATATATTATTCACATTTTTTTGTTCTGAGGATGTAAAATTTTTCATTTTTCTTCCTCAAACTTTCCCGGCCGAAGTCAAACCGAGTCTAAAAAATGGTCTGACTTTTTACACCTGTATATCTTACGATCTATCCGTTGGATCCATGTGAAATTTTACACACATATTCTTCATAGCTTTACCTTTCTGTGAAGTTCTTTTGCACACCAATCGGACATTCGATGACCAAGATATGATAGGAACAATATCGTCTGTGGAAACTGTTCCGCTTTTTTGGACAACCACTTTGGTTCCTTGATCTTGAGAGATTGCACTGTTAGATCGTCATAAAATTTTACAGGCAATCCTATCTGAATTTGTTATAAGTCTTTCATGCCTTTCTTCTAAGATTTCGGTGAGCCGCTCCGCCTGAAACCCTCCAGTTGTTGCGTTATGGCGGTATGGTTGGGCCTTACTTAATATGAAATAGCTTTCACTCTTCATTAAGTTTCAAATCTGTTGGTTAAAATTTCGATTGAATCAGATAATTCTAGCCAAAGTTATAGTCCGTTTACTGAACTGTGCGCAATATATGTTCGTTGTGATTCGTGATTTCGTAACTCTTGATCATCGTTGATTTATGTAAAACACATGTGAAGTCTCGCGCTCTACTATCTCGCACAACTTACACTTTGCCTTTTTGTCTATGCATGTACAATGGATGCATAAGTTTCGAAGGCCCAGCCCGAACCTCTCGAAGGGCTCTAGAAGGTGCGTGTACGCGAATCCTTCCATGTATAAAACCGCGATGTCAAGACCATCAAGTAGCTCCCACCACATGAGGTACAAAGGGGAGGTGCGGGCCTCCACCGACAAGATAGAAAATCCACTTGTAACGGGCCGTGGGTCCAAGTGCATAGGCCCACGGTCACTATTCTTCCCCGCCCTCTTTGATCTCAATAATTGTTTGTGCTTGTCCGCATGCCTTAGGCCAATAGGTTTATCGTCGCATGTTGTTAGCTATCAACAAATACGAGTTCGGGCCTAAAAGCCCGAATCGGGTCCAACGCCCGTAAAACATTGACATGAGTCCGGAGTCATGCCCGGATCGGGTCCAACACCCGTTAAACAAAATCAAATCTTTTGGAGCAAACGCCACCTCCTTTTTTACATGTTAGAATGTAAGAGTTAGTAAATAGGAATCCCGGAATCCTACTCTGGTTTTTCGACTTAAGCCAGCTTTCAAAACTAAGTCGGTGGCGACTCCGTATAGTTTACCTAAGTTAAACGACAAACTTTTTACGAAGCCATTTTGGATGGGGAACGGACGACACGAGCCGCTCCCGATTTCTCCCAAAAGATAAATTCTTCGGATCATGCTAAGCCTTTCGCCCGTCGCCTCTTAGAAAAACAGGGACGGTCAGCGAGGGCCCGAGCAGGCCCAGTTAGGAACCGAATGAGGGATCACCCAATTCCCTTCCGCAGCGTCCGACGCTCGAGTCGTGACATCGACCGGTTGGGCCTTGGGGAGCGGGCCCGAATCCTCGGGTCGTCCGAACCGCCACGCGCGTGCTAGGCCGGAAAGCGCGCGTACACCCACATCGGATAGAGAAAATGGTCCGGCCTTAGCCTAGCGAGCTACTCCCTCTATAGCCAATTTGTTTTAGAGTAGAACCCCGCTGGGCTTGTATGCTAGGCTCGGCATATGAGCTGATCCAATATTCTAACAGACGGACAACTTACTAAGCACCAAATCCTGCATTTCCCTCATTTAGGTAGCAAAAAAATCTATCATATTTGTCAGTCCCTGCATCATTGCTCCAGTATTCTCCTGCTCCCTCTTCAACTCATCCATTCGCGTCTCCACCATGACTTAACTACAGGCACCCGACCTACCAGCACAAGTCCGTCAGCGACCATCCGATCGTCGGTCACTACAGCCGCACGCGGTTCCCCAACACTTCCCTTTGCTAGAAGCTTTGCGAACACGGGACCGATGCTCTGATACCCTGAGTGCAATTAATCCGCTTAAACCACGCTTATCATCAACCCAATCAGTGATTCAATACATCACAATGAAAAACAGAGCACTCCCACTCCAATTGTCCTTCACCCACCCCAGTTCCAATCCACAACGATTCTGGACCACCGTCTGATCACCTGGGGGCTGGGTCTCGTCGGGACACTTAGGCATTTTTGCCAGGAGCCCGTGCCCTGCCGCCGAGAGGGGCGCGCTTGAGCCGCGCCCTTCGCCTTTCCATCGGGCACGTCCGCCACCCCGCCCGTACCAGTTTTGAGTCGACTGTTCGACGCCCGGGTCGTGGCTCCGGTGCCGTTACTTTGAAGAAATTAGAGTGTTCAAAGCAAGCCTACGCTCTGCCAGTTGTCCCTATGGTAATTTTTCTGACACCTCTAGCTTCAAATCCTGAAGGTCTAAAGGATCGATAGGCCACGCTTTCACAGTTCGTATTCGTACTTCTACTTACCAAAAATGGCCCACTTGGAGCTCTCGATTCCGTGGCGCGGCTCAACGCAGCAGTCACGCCATCCTACCTATTTAAAGTTTGAGAATAGGTTGAGGGCGTTATCCGGAGACACCTACCCTCGACAGCCCAAGCTCACAGACATGATCCTGCCTCCGGCGCACACCCAACAAACTACGCGCAATGCTAATTAACTAACAACCTCAACTCTTCTCTCTTTAATACCTGTCCCCCTCACTTGGGTCAGGTCGTTCCCCCTTCCTTGGGCTAGGCCAAAGCCCACTATACAATCCCCTCCTCACACTAGACACAACCCAGCCCACACAACACAAACTAGCCCACCATATTACGGTCTTAACAAACTACCTCTTCTGCTCTTCCGCAGTAAGTCTCCAATCTTCACTTCCTCTCTTCCCAGCTCCCTCTTAACTTTACTCCTTCTCTTCACAGCTCCACTCTAGATCCCTTACATAATACGCTTGTGCTTATTGAGGGCCTTCCTGTACACATCGGTATGTAGCCTTACATCCTGTGGATCCGCGTCATAAAAGATGGGCAGGATAAATTTCCCGTCGGCAGAAACTCTCCAGCGATCAAGAATGGTGGTGAGCACCCAAAGGCACCACGCGTTATCCGCGTAGTCCCTGGAGAAGATAACCACCCAGACGTTGGAATCATGGATGGCTCGCCCTCGCCTTAGTTCATTGCCACGAGTCTCCACTTCACCCCAAAACACGCGGATCCCTGCCTCGGCCATGGAGTTGTAAAGAAGGTCGACGAAGGCGCCAATATCCCACCCGGAAAAGCTGAGGAAGACATCGTAAGTGCTCACTTGATTTGTTTCCATGCGGAAGGGATTCAGAAGAGGATGGGATGATTTTGGAAGCAAAAACAAAACGAATAAAATATATTTGAAGAAATTGGCGTTTTATAGGGAAGTACGTATGAACAAGAGAGGGAAGACGTTGCTTCTCCCTTGCTTAAAGATAGATGGTTGAGGTAGGAAAGAATGACCAAGACTTTCAAATTTTATTTTATTTTATTTATTTGTTTTTTTATGTGCTCGTTGGTAGTGTGAGCATAGGTTCCGAGTAAAACCGGTAATCGGTCGGAACCGGTACTGTAGGTTCTCGAATAGACTGGGTAGTTCTATGATCTAAATTTTTGAAAATCGACAGTACCATGTATAGTTCCAGGTTCTCACCTCGGAACCAACTTGGAGAACCCGGAACCTGACATAATATGTTTTAATATATAATTTATATAATATATTTTTATAATAATTTATATTTAGCAAATTTACGCACAGTTATATAGTTGTTGGTCTCTCTTTACGAATACCCATACCCGCCATCCCCTTGCCCTTTGGTGCTTGATTTTTTTTTAGATTGATTGCTTAAGGTCTTTTTAGATTAATTAGAGTAATGTGGTTGATTTAATGTAAAAGTATCCCATAAGGACATGGAACCGAAACCGGAACCAGAACGGAGGAATTGGTTCTTGGGTGGTTCTTTGAATCACGAGTAGGTCCTTGGGTAGCTATGACAAGAGGTATGATATAGTTAGTTCCCTGCCACATAATTTCCAATTAAACCAATAAAACTAGAGCTCTCTCTCTCTCTCTATCCTCAAGAAAAGTTGCCTGGATTTCTAAATGATCCTACCGGAGCTCAGTAACTGCCTCGATCATCATACAAACGGCTCTCGCGATGCTACTGGTAGCTCCAATACTGGCTCAGTTTCTTCAGCTGGTAAGAAGTACTGCTCCACCATTTCCTCTGTTGCTTCTGCCAAACTCGGGGGATCCCACTGCATATCAACGATTACATACCCACTTATTTTCTCTCCAGGAAGCCACACCTAAGGGCTCACATTAAGATAGCGTGCTATTACCTTTGGAGCAAAATCTTTGTCGATTAGTCTCGCTCGGACACCCTACAGAAAAGGAAAGTATATATAAAATAATGCACAGTTAAACTCTCGGGTGCAAAGAATTGTTTAATCATGTTTCCTATACCTCACGGAAGTCTTTAGAAACTGATTCGCATGTACCACGAAGGGAGATCTGAAACTCTCTCCCTAAACATTGATCAAGGCTCTGGAATCTACCTTCGCGTATCTAGACATAACACAGATGCAGTTGAATCAGCATCGGACTAAACACAGAATTTGATTAAGGACTGAAAACCAGAAAGATGGGACTCACGGATCTTAAGGTAACTTTTAAACTCAATGGAGAAGCTTCTCTGATTTTCACAAGTGTCTTCATACACCAATTGTCGTGGCTTTCAGAGACCTCAGTTTCCTAGCAGTTTAAACAAACAATCCAACTTTGTAACTGTCTGCTAGATAGGAAGACTATTCAATATAATACTGAATCTTAAATTTATACATACTACATCCCCTATTCCTTCAAAAACATAAGATATAAACATACCGAAGCAGTGAAAGACAAAATGTACTTAGAAAAGGGTGTCAAAACAAAATCAAGTCTTCAGTAAGAGTTTCACACACATCCTTTGGGATGCATCCTCTTACCAGAGCATGGACAATTTCCTCTACTGTGTCATGGCCAAAAAATTTGTCTATTGCATTGATCCTGAATAATAAATGAAATACAAAAGTGGGTAAACGGATATAATAGAAGAAAAATTAACTTTTATGCATAGATAAGGAAAGGAAAAAAAAAGAGCATCTTTGATTTATCACTAGAAAAAGAGAAATAATTACCAAATCCAAGATCCAACCTCCTAGCTAGTCATTGACAAACCCATGGATAATGCAATCCACTAGTTTCCTCAGTAAAAATGGCTTTTAATGACGTTTCACAAGAACTAGTAACTTCAACGGTTAGTTCTAAAACAGAATTGGCTTAACCTATAGCCATACATACTGCATAATGATACGACTAATTTGCACATCAGAAAAGGACAACCTGAATCTGTTCTACAAAGATGACAACTCATTCAGTAAGAGTGTTAGTAGATTACCGGTGAAGAATACTGCCACTATCTGGAAAGACAACATCACCATATTGTGCCAATGATGTGTCTATGACGGATGGTTCATCAGTAATTAACTTGCTGAGACGTTCATCCATCAAAGGAAGTCTCTGCCAAGAATACCTGATCTTAGCTTCACACAGAACAAATTTCAGGAATCATAAGAAAGTGGAGGATTAAGATGCAGAGGACAAACTGCATTAAGGGAATAGTGTGTTGCCAAGCCACATGCAACCATCTCAACGCCATTAAGTTTATCCCCTGTAAGAGCTAAGTATTCTCCTGTATAAAAGAAGCCCCACTTTGAATCAAAATATTAACTTCAAATTTGGACCAAAAACAATAAATTGTGGCAGCACAGATTATGATTAATGGTATACATGCATCCAAAATAACTACGAAGATAGAGAAACCTAAATAGCCTGGTAAGCGTGATAGGTAGAAAGAAGATCCAGCATCTGGATGAAATCCGATTTGAACCTCTGGATGAGCAAACACCTGAGGTATTTACAAATTAATTTTAAGTATATTCTACAAAAATAAAGCGGTTAAGGATTGATAGGGAAGCAACTACTGTTCCCAAGCACTATGGTATGCCCATACAGTTTTATCAGTGGCTAGTCGAAACATTCCCGGGAGAGAAATTCCGGCTCCACTGCCCATTGTGATCCCATCGAAAATTGCAACCTGCAAAATAAGCAGGCAGCTGGACATAACTAAACTGGTAAAAAAGTTATCTCTGTGCTTGTTGTAGATTATTGGCATTCAAAGACTGCACACTCCAGAACATAACATGCTATGCTAGTAGAAGAAATACGTCAATACCAAGAATGATGAGGTGGCAGAGAGAAATGAATTATACAGTATAGAGACAGGATGCGGCATACCATAGGTGGTAAATCATTTTACCGAGGCATCAATCGTAACCCCAATTACGGTGATTTTGCCACTAAAACACAGAATACATTCAGATAAGCAAAGCTCGCTTACATGTGGCTTCAAATTTGTAGCTTGAAGATAAACAAACTTGTAAAGCGTGTCAAAAAAATCTCTGCAGCCCTCCGTATTTCCTGCAATAGATTAGTACCACTAAATTTTACTGTTTACATCACAAGAAGCTTTGAAAAAATAGAAAAGAGTAATGGTGGAAGGAAACTGATAAGTTAGGCCCAGGGCATAAACAAAGGGGAGAACCGATGATCAGTGAGTGATGGTGAGGATGACACCCCACCTTCCTCAATGGAATGATAGAGGGAAACAACATCAGCACCGGAGCAGAAAGCATTGCCACTACCCTTCACACCACACAAACATAAAAGAAGAAACATATCATCAACAGGACTGGAAAAGCCAAGAATGAGGGGGATGGATCATTCAGAGGTAAAAGGAGGACATGGGAGAGGTACCTTCATGAGGACGAAGCCGATGTTGGAGTTGTCCTCCCAGGATTCGTACAGTCTTTTAAGTCTAGACACCTTCAATTGATTAAAAAAATATAAAAAAAAAAGAAAAAGGAATTTTTTTTTGGTGGGGGGGGGGGGGGGGGGGGGGGGGGGGGGATGAAGGGAAGGGATAAGTAGAAAACCACCATGGGTGTATTGAGGGAGTTGAGGGAGGAAGGACGGTTGAGGAGGGCCATCCGGGAATTAGACCTTCCATTGACCAGCACCTATCAAACCCCACTAAAAAAATTTCAAAAAGAGGACCTCTCTAACAACAGTTCGAGGAAAAGGGAGGGAGAACCTGGCCGTCGTCCTGAGAGAGGTGGTCGGAGTGATGAGGAAGGGCGGAAGAGGAAGAGGAGAAGCACCTCCTGTTGGTGGTCAGTGAAGACCGCCGCAGTGCAGAGAGGAGGAACCTTAAACCCTGCCGCTGCTGCATCCCTTGCGTCCGTTTGGAGCCTTCGTTCCCTTCCGTTTGCTTTTCCTTCTTCAGTTTGGGCCTCTTCCTGAAGTCGGGCTCAAGTCCTATCTGCATCCTCTTTCGGACTCAGCCCGACACTGCGATCATTTATCACAATCGGATGGATGAATGAAGGGAAAGCTCAGCAGGTGGAGAGGAGACGGGCGAGCCGGAGGTGAAAGAAAAGGCAACGTTCCCGTTGTTTGTTCCCATGTATGTTGTGAAAAGAGGTTAAAATGCAAATAAATCGTTGGTTAAAATGCGAATAAATCGTTGTGAAAAGAGGGATCATTTATCCCTCACACACACACTGGAGGGAGGGGACTCAACGGCATGTTTGTTCCCTCCAGTGTGAACTCCCTGGTACATTGTGATTTAGGTGACTTTAGGCAAAATGTTATATATTCAATGTAAACTAACTTATTGGTCTTAATTTATTGGGATACTTTGGACAGAACACTTTGGAATTAGTAAGAGTTTTATCCTTACCATTATTCTCATGACACACATTCAATTATTGTGATTTTTGAATGACAAAGTAATTAATAAGAATGAAGGAGTATGTTACGAAGATAAGGGATCAATTAAGAGGCTTAAGGTAGATGCAAAAGTTGATTATCCAAAATTTGAAAGGGTTATCGCTCATGCTATTAAGTTGAGTGAAGTGAGCATGTTGAAAATTTGTCATAGATATCTCATAAATATATATGGTGATATTGGATTGAGATTTGTTTTAGTCCCTATTAGCGATGATGATTATGTAAGGTTACCCGTTGAGTTTGTGTAGTCAAATCCCAACCACTTTCACTAAGTTTATGTGATTTATGACCGTAGAATTTCATAATCAATGTAATTGTCTAATAAATGAATTGTGCATGTAAGTGTTCACTATGTTGCAAATTCACAGTTTATTTTGCCCGTTTATACTAAATTTGCGGAATATGCATTTAGGACCATGATTCACGAATGTTTTGGAGGGACAAATAGAGCATCGTGCCACTAAAGTATGGGAAGAAGGTTATACGCCGGTATGATGTATAATTTTGTTGCTCTTATTTTCAAACATCACTTCGATATTAAACAGTAGAATGTATCTTCGAATTACAAAATAATGTTTTTATTTATTGTTGATTGGAGAAATCCTTGAAGAAGGTCTCGTGTGATAAACACACGGATGCCTATTTACGCTAGGTCGGTTTCCATAGAGTAGGGAATGTCTGGTATATTCAGTTGGATTGGGCATTGATCGCATCATTAGTTGACTGATGAAGACCAGGGACACATATCTTTCACATGGTTTGTGGTGCAATGTCAATAACCTTGAAGGATGTTCAAGTTCAATTAGGGCTAATAGTGGATTGCTATGTGATTATTGTCGATTCTTGGGGCATAATATAGGCCATGTGTCAGGATTTAGTTGGAATTGTGTTCGGTAGAAATGTTATGAAGCATGGTTCTGTGAAGATGACTTGGTTAGCTGAAGATTTTGATGTTACTTTTTGGGCAACAAAAGAACATATTCAGAGTCATACTCGAGTTTCCATTCTGTAGCTTATTAAAGGAATGCTTTTCACAAATAAGCTCCATAACTTGATTCATTTGATATGGTTGCCTTTCCTTGGTGACTTTGAGGGGCTAGGATATATAGTTAAGGCAGAGCCTGCGTAAGGCGACAGATCGTAAGACGTCACAGGTTTATAGAACACTTATATTACTACTGGTTTGCGGGTGGGATGGATTCCTACATGTTGCCTATCTTCGACATCATATTGTTTATGTAAAGGGATGCCTTTTAGTAATCAATGGAGAGTAGATTTTTATGCTCGCACAATACCGACCAATGCCTAATCTACTTACAAAGAAGCCCTCGACAGACATAATGCTGATCTGGTACACATCATTGCTTTCAAATGAAGTATAGAATAACTTGACATTGGAGTTACTAATATTTCAATTAAACCGTTTAGGTTATTTTGCATCTTATACGGAGAATGTCCTTGATAGGCTGTATACTCGTCACGAGTCATTTCCCAGTTATTTGGCTTTGCGGCGGCGCTTGGCCTGTTTAAGGCACTGATTTGCTACAGTATCTGAATTATATTGTCTTGTAGCCCGGTAATACACCTGTCCATCAAGTTCTTCGTATCATTAAATTCTTTATAGAACTCAAGCTTACAGGGTAGAGTATGTGCCCCGAAAGAGTGTTGAGTTGCCGCCACTTGGCTTCCTAGAGCCGCGGTCTCAACATTTAAGTTCCCCGCTATAAACTGATTATCTCCATCTAATGGAAGTGGAGGGTCGCGATTAGCTCCGCTCCTGATACTTTTTTCCATTTGAAAACTTTAAGTTTCACGTCTTCCACTGTGGTCGCCAAAAATGTGTTCGCGTCGAAAACGGATCACGTCGGAAATATTTGGCAATAAGACTCGTAGGGATTGTAAATGTGGTCGCCAGTAAGTAATTGAATGAAATAGATCGAATGTAAATAGTTTCACAATACGTAAAGAATGCTTACAGCCATAAAAATAAAAACAAGGACGGTGGTAAGGTGGTAGACTGGCTACTGTGCTCCGTAGACTCGGAACGGGGTCGTAGACTTGATGCTGGAAACTACAATCCAGCAGGTCTGGGCGATGAAGGATGTCGCAGACTTGACGCTGGGCACTTCGGACTTGAGAATCTGGGCAGCGTCGTCGTAGACTTGATGACAGAGTGCCGTAGACTTGCACTCCTGGGCTGGCACAACTCGGTTGCTGGGCTTGGTGGACGGAATGTGGTCGAATGTAGAGGCGGATGTGGATACCAAGGCTACGGTGGCTCACCCTGGTGGCGGTGTCGAAGGCGGAGACGTGTACCGGGACTACGGTGGCTCGTCCTGGCGTTGGAGTGCTGGCGGGGATTTGTTACCAGAGCTTCGGTTGCTCACTCTGATGGTGGAAGTGAAGACCAATGAAACTTAAAAGTTTCGCTCAGGTCGGGGAATCCTAACAACTAACAACTAAGGGGTGACGAGCAAGATAAGCTTTTGTTGGCTGATTTGTTCGTCATCTTCAAGGAAGATCTTCCCCCTTTTATATTAAATCTTGAGGCGTCTGGGGTGTTTGACACGTTCTCCAAGAATCTCTCCAGGTCGTGGCTCTCAAACGACCTCCAGTAATCTCGGAATTGGTTTGATCCTAGATTTGGGCCATAGACATAGGCCGTAGACATGGCCCGTTGACATGGGCCGTAGACATGGACTGTAGACAATGTATGCCACGTTCTTAGGATATTTTGTCAGGTTGTGGCCCTCTCAATCAACTTTCTAGAATCTTGGTAATAACCTGATCCTGGTAGACGTGGGTCTTATCCACATCGTAAACTAAACAATTTCTTTTTCTTATATTAAATTAAAGAAATAGAGTCTTATCCCCAAATTTTCTCATCTTTTCAAATCATGGGAACGTGGCCCCATAATCCTCTCTCCAAAAATCTCGGAGTCAAGATCTTTTCTGATCCTCGTATACTCTACCCCCGTAGACTTTGACCTCGCCAGTCCTTTGTAGACTTAGTACTTCCTTGGCGGGCTCACATATTGGTGGGCTTGTAAACGCTCTTAAAGACCCCTGAACTTATGGGCTTTATAAAATAAGCCCAAAATTTATGTCTCGGTCTTGGTAGACTTGATATGGGTCGGCGAAATGAGTTTGTGGGTTTCTCATAATCAGGCTCGAGATTTTGCCATGCCAACAGACACCCAGAAAAACCTATATGAAGAATTTACATTCGCGACGAGTTTATGAATGTATCACATTGTTCTTTATGAGGGAAGATCGGTATGTCATACTCGATATAGTATTCCAAATATAGCCAGACATACATTTCACACACCAGGGTAATGTTGGGTAACTACGTAAGTCAATGAACTTTCCAAGAAGAGGAGATATTGATATCTCAAATCACACAACTCACTGTTATAGAGCTAAAATATCACTCTACAATACCCTATATCGATAGACCATCTTTATCAACTCCACAAACACCATTGAAGGCTCCAAAAGACTTCCAATTTCTTCATGAACCGAGACCGATTTTTCAGCTGACGCAACTCACTGCAGGGAGGCTGTCGCACCAAGAAGAAGTCCAAGGGCTTTGAATCGTCGCCACTTCGACGAGGAACAAAGCTCGTGGAGGGTGACCTCAAATGGATTATTTCACCCTCTGAGTACCTTCGGACGAAATATATGATTTAAGAAACTGTCTATAGTGACGCCTCTATGTTCTTATGTTAATAGCCCTGTTTGGAATGCGATTATGAAATATGAACAATTTTGAATCACGAATTTGGATTAAAACGAAAACTTATGAAATTCAAACCCCATTTTTTATGATTTTTTTTTTCAAAACTAATGTTAAATTGTACGATCCTCCTCATCCTGGCCTGGACCCTTTGTTCCTGGAAACCGTACCTTGTTTACTTTGAACTACACCAAGAAAGCGACCCAGAAAAATTGATCCCTTTTTTAATCTACCAAAAACCTCCCACATAAAAAACAGCCCCCTCTTCCGAAGACTCATAACCCCGTGACCTTCTTCCCCCACCACCAGTTTCTGACATCGTTTGTAGATGGCCCTTTGCCGGCTTATTGTAGATTATTATGCCTCACAAGCTGCCCTTTCCTCTGGCATTCCCCTTGTTGCCCGTTGGGTTTGTTCTTTCACCCTTCTCCACCGCAGCTGCAGCCGCACAAGCTGCCTTGTCCAAACCCATCTTTTGCAGCTCGGCGAGGAAACCATCCGCTTCAGATGCACTAATTTTGTACGGGCTGTACGCAGGACCGGGAAAGGATCTGTTCATCACCTCTTCCTTGTATTCAAGAAGCGCCTTGTTGATGACATCCCCAACTTGTGCATACTGCTTACAGAACTTTGGCGTCACCTATTACAGAGAATCAAACCCATGTTATAAGATGAACTGGGCATTTCCTTATGCAAGGGGATACAGGCAGAGGCATGCCCCGACCTTGGCATGATGAGGGTGTTGCATCATTCCTAAAAGATCATGGTATACCAAAACCTGCATTACGGGACAACAATTACATTGAATGGGAGGCAAAACAACTGTCACTTCACATTCAGAACGTTAATACCTCGTTCCAAACAACCGAGACCGCTGAGCTTTTACCTTTGACAAATAAAAAATGGCTTCCCAATGGACACAACACGAATCTAGCTTTACCAGGGGACAGAAGATAAACACTTACCTGGCCGCTGCAATGGGGTCCAGCCCCAATGCCAATGGTAGGAATCCGAAGAGCTGATGTTGTCGCTGCAGCGACAGGTGCAGGCACGCATTCTAAAACCACGGAGAAGCACCCAGCTTCTTGCAAAGCCAAGGCAGTCTCCACCACCTACGTACCAACAACACAAAGGGTGCTGATGATGACGACCTACAGAAAACAGTCAGGAGTGAACGAGGAAAACCTTTATGGCACTGGCGATGCTCTTTCCCTGTGGCCTGAATCCTCCAAGGACACTAATAGCCTGAGGGGTAAGACCAACGTGGCCCATCACCGCAATCCCAGCTTCCACTATAGCCTTTGCTGCGGTTATCCTAGAGGGAGAACCTCCTTCCAACTTGATGGCATCCATGCCTCCTTCCTTGAGAAATCGAACCGCCGTATCCACCGCCTGCTAACAAAACAAACACACGGGCATGTCCACACGGTAATGATCCAAAACAGGGGACATGCAGACAGGCCGAAACAGTGCCGGGATCATGAGGAAAAGCGATCATAAGACTAGAGATAAGAAGCACAAAGGAAAAGGCACCCGGTTAGTGCTGGATTCGTAGCTGCCGAAGGGCAGGTCCCCCACGAGCAAGGAGCACTTGGCACCGCGGGCCACGGAACGGCAGTGGACAAGCATCTCGTCGACGGAGATGGGGAGGGTGGTGTCATGGCCGTGGACCACCATGGCGGCGGAGTCACCGACGAGGCAGATGTCGATGCCGGCCATGTCGAGGTGGACGGCAGAGGGATAATCGTAGGCGGTGACGACGGTGATGGGGAGGGACTTCTGGTATTTGTGCCTGAGGTGGGTGAGGGTAATGCGGTGGTTTGGGGATTGGGGTTTGGGTCCCCCGTAGACGGTGTTCTCGGGCACGTTACTCATGCAACGGATGAAACGGAGAATCATTCCGGGGAGGGAGGGGGAGGGGGAGGGGGAGGAGGAGGAGGAGATGACGCCCGGGTGGGTAGTGGCGGCGGGGGAGACGAGGTCATTGATTGAACGGAAGCGGGGAGTCCCCGTCAAATGCCTGCGGACAGAGTTGAGCCCGATGTATCTCATCTGAAAATTACAATCTTTTATCGCTTTTGTCAAGAGTAGGAGGAAGGAGAGAGTGATTTCGAAAGTGAGCTTCTTTGCTTGTTTCCTTTGGGAAGACGATGATGATCAGGAGAGAATTGGAGGGGTATGGAACGGCGCGAGTTAGCGAGCCGTCGGTGGTTTTTGGTTTTTGCCCAGTGTCTCTGTTTGGGAATCGAGGAGGTGTCATTAACCTTTGTTTGGAGCTACAGACGTAAGTCTCGGACCACTGTCCTGTTCTAACACCCAGGGCTTAGCTTAACAAAAGAACAATCCGTTCTTAGCCTATTACCACCTACAGTGTAACTCTCTAGGGAGCAAGCCTGAGGAAATATAAGCCATGACCACAAAATCATCCTTCTTTTTGTTGTTGTCTTCGTCCAGTCCCCCACACTAAAATCGCGTTGAGTTGCGATAAACAGGTTGATCAAAGCAGAAGGCGCTTATAACCTCATCCTAGAAGATTTGCCCTTGTGCAGCAGTTCCCCACTGTCATCCTCGGCCGTAACTCATCAATCGATCTTCACAGAAGAGTAAATCAGCCTCGTGAACCAGAAGCACGCGTAGAACCTAATTGTGCCCGTTAGGACAAAGAATGCATATGATGCGATCAACATGTAGCCAAAGTAGAGCACCCCAGAAACAAACTTTGTGATCTCAAGCATGGTGGAGAAGTAAAAGGTTGCGTAGAGAAATAGGTAGAAGGCGGAGGAGCCGGAGGTCAGGTAAAGACCTCCACCACTAGAGGTAGTCTTCACTGCACAGCCGGAAGTAGCAAAGGACGATGCTTATCTCTGCGCATGTCATGATCAGGATGACAAAGACCAGGAACAGGAAACCAAAAATGTAGTAGAACTGGTTCAGCCAGATGGAGGTAAGGATTAAGAATAGCTCTATGAAGACAGCTCCAAATGGTAAGATTCCTCCTTTGAGAATCGAGAAGGCTGGGTTCATGTACCAGGCCTGTTCAGGGATCTGTCGCGAAACTTTGTTGGTCTTAACAGGATCCTCCATGGCTGGCTTCCTGAATCCAATATAGCTACCCACAAAAACTAGCGGCACGGAGATCCCAAACCATAAGAATACCAGGGCAAACATGGTAACAAAGGGAACGGCTCCTGAAGACTTCTGCCCCCAGATCAGGGCATTCAACACGAAGAAAATACCAAAGACAACAGTAGGGAACACCAATGCAGTGCGGAGGGCCATTTTCTTCCACTCAGTACCCTTGAACATCTTGTACAGACGAGCAGCGGCATATCCGGCAAAGAGACCCATGAAGACCCATAGCAAGAGCATGGCTGTCATTAAGCCTCCCCGGTTTGAAGGGGAGAGGAACCCAAGAAGGGCAAATTTTGGTGACCAGGATCATTCCAAAGAATTGGACACCTGTACCAGCATAAATGCAAAGGAGATCAGAGTTGGTTGGCGGCCTGAAAACATCGCCATGGACCAGCTTCCATCCAGTCTCTTCCTGGGCTTCCTCCTGAGTCTCAAGCTCATTGTACTTGGTGATGTCACGATAAAGAGTGCGGAGCATGATCATGGCCACCATTCCAGATAGGAAGAGAACAATCATCAAAGAATTGACAATTGAGAACCAGTGAATCTGGTCATCGCTCTTCAAGAGATAGGCATCCCACCTAGAGGCCCACTTTACATCACTCTCCTGAAAATGAAAGGAGAGAGAAATCACAAGGAAGTCACTCGACTGGTAAGCCCATGTAAGGTTCGTACCAAAAGGAATTGAGAACAAACATCAAACATCACGGGAGTTGCTCCCATGGTTGCAGCATATAAGCAGACAAAAACAAGAGGCTGATGCCTATTACCAAATTAATCCAGAGAAACCCAAGTTACAAAAGTTGGGGGACAGCATCTTCCCTGGAAGTCAACGTCATAAGTGAAAATAATCTCCTTGTTCTCCTCAACCTCCAATGGGGTGTTTGAGTTTGTCACTATCTGTTTTGAGTGAGGATCACAAGTTGTAAGACGAGTATTGTCGCTCCATTTTCCTTCATACTGATGCTTAATGCTGTGATTATTGGATCAACAAAGTGAAGGTAATCTTTCATCCTTGTCAAATAAAGGTAATTGGGGAGGAATAGAAATGAACAGCAAAACACAAACGGACAAACCTGAAAGGTTTAACCTCAAATCCCACAATTCTTGTCACTTCACCATCTTGATCACGATGGTACTTAACAGTGAAAGCAAGGTGATTGTGGATGAAATACTTCTCCTCTTTATTCTACAGGAGAATAAGACTCAGATGAGCACTATACTCGTGATGTGAAAACCAAGATTCATTTGCTAAGAATAGAAATATACCCCAGAGTACTGGCCTTTAAGTCCAACATGATATCCTAACTGATACGCAGGAGTGTGGTCCTCGTCGGATCTCCGCAAGGGGACCACCAAGGGAAGGTTATCAAGTATCCTGCCAGTTGGATATGCAGAATTTTTCAGCTGCACAGTGGAAGTAGGAAATGGGATTAGATGAATGCAGATCTCTCACATGTTCACTCTATATTCGTCAGCTATCTTATCTTTCAGCTCCTTCGCCTGCTTCGCATCAGGGATCAACTGGCAGAGAACGTTGCACATCTGTGGCTCCCGCATTTTAAACTGCAAAAAGAACTCAAATAACTTAGCAAGCAGACAGCAGGGGGAAGCACGGCAGAACGGTATTCCATATGCCAAAAAAGACCTCATACGGGGAGTTCTCTATGCGATCTCAAAGAAGCACTTCACCGAGATTCTCCGTACTGTCCACTATCTTTTTAGGTTTGCAAAATGGAAGGGAGTAATAAGAATACGGGAGCTGCGTCTTGATAGAGGTCAATTTGTTAACCTTCACCCTTAGAGGATCTCCCTGCGCTCCATCGGATAACCAGAGGTCAGAACACAAACAAGGAATGTAGAGACAGCATCAAACTAGGAAGGCAACCACACATACTAGAAAAATTGCTATGTTCGAAGCACCATTTTGACTACAAGTGTTGGAATCAGAAAACAAGTTCCAAGTAAAGGGAACAGATTTACTTGGATAAAAGAACAAACGAAAAAACATTTACAACAAGGAAGGACAGAGGAGTCCTCCCATTCCTAGAAACTAACTAGTAAACAGCAACAAAAGAGTCAGGAGTGAATGCGGATAATGTGCAACTCTCGGACCAAAACATCTAGGCAGTAAGACTCAAAATACAACCTCTGCGTCCCTCATTGCAGAGGAACGGATGCAGAGTGGAGAGACAATCCACAAAGGCATTCAGATGAGTGTATGGACAGTGTCTGACATCAATGGAAAGATGAAAACATCCATCCATCACATCCTCCCTTCTCCAATGTATTCCTAATCCTTGTCAGCAGTGCAGAAAGATTGAAGTTCAATCGGAGGAAGAAGAGGCGACAAAAGGCATCAGATCCCATTACAGTTAGAAACAAAGACAAAAAATAGCTAATTAGAGACAGGAATCAACGATACGCCCAGACAACAAAATAGCAGAAAAACTGCAAAAATCAAATAGAATGAGAGGGAGAGACGTTGAGGAAGTCCTCCGGGGCGACGCCGGGGAGGTAGAAGGAGTGGGCTTATTGGAAGAGGAGGACGAGAACGATGAGAGCAACATATCTGGGGATTCCATCCTTCACCATCATCATCAGAAGTAGCAGGAGAGGAGATGTGTTCTGAGATTTGGGACGGAAAACGAAAATGCAGATGGAAAGAAAAATATATTTTGCAAAATTCAAGATGAGTCTAGTCGGTCGCTTCTTTCTACCGAAATTTTGATTCCGTGCATTCTTTTTCTAATTATAAAAAGTTGGCAGTTTTCTGGATGTTAAATACATAGAAACCTCGAACTGAGGAAGGAGATAGATAGATCACTCACTCATGACGTGTCTGGAGGTGAGATTTCCAACATTCCATGCAGGCGACGACGTGTCCTGCTCTCCCTGACTTTCATCCCCCCTTCTTAAAAGAAAGAAACCTCCTTTCTCCTGCTCCTGCTGGTGGTGAGGAAGGACAAAGAAGAAGAAGAAGATGAGGGAGGAAGAGGAGACGAAGCAACGTCCCCCTGGACGCCCCCCGGGAGAGGTACTCCACCAACGCCGCAGATTGCCCTACAGTTATCCCACCATGGCACTTGCTGGTTTCCTCATCACGGGTGTCGTTGGCTACTTCACCCTTTACCTCCTCAAGAAGCCCGATGCCGATGCCAGGGATGTCGCCAAGGTGGCCACCGGAGTTGCCCATCCGGAGGACACTCACCCAAACAAGGAGTAGCCTCTTCTTGTTTTTTTTTTTTTCCTAGTACCTGATGTCTCAACTCTCAACTTTCATAAGAAGTAATCAATGTAATAAGCCCATTATCTTATGGGCTGATATAAGCCCATTACAACGTATGTGGGCCCTGAGCTCCTGGCCCTCCCCGCGTACTGCTAGCCGTTGCCAACGGCTAGTTTTCTTTTGGTCGTTGATTTGGGGGGGGGGGGTATATATAGTCCTTCCTCCCATCTCAATCCTGCAACTCCAATCCACCTGTTAAGTAAAAGAAACGAAAATGGCAATTCCTGCTTCTGTAACCTTCCTTGTCCTCCTGATGTTCGGCTTCTCAGAGGCTAGAGAGTTTGTGGTGGGCGGCGGCGGCTGGTCCACCCAGTGGAAGGTTCCGTCCTCAGAGTCCTATCCCCTCAATGCCTGGGCGGAGGCCTCCCGCTTCCAAGTCGGCGACACCCTTGTCTGGAACTATGACGCCGGGGTGGATTCTGTCCTCCAGGTGACCAGTGAGGACTACTCCAGCTGCAATATGGCGGCTCCGATCCAGGCATACAGTGATGGCAACACAAGGGTGACTCTGAACAGGTCCGGTCCCTTCTACTTCATCAGCGGGGCCCAGGGCCACTGTGACAAGGGCCAGAAGTTGATCGTTGTGGTGATGTCCCCCCGGCACACGACTGGGCATGTGACAAGGTCTCCTGCTCCCGCGCCAGAGGAGCCTGAGGGACCGGCCGCAGCTCCTAGACCTTCCAACGGAGCTTCTGTATTGGAGGGTGGCCTGATTGCTGCAATGGGGATGCTGATTTTGGGTTTCTTCTGAGGTGTCATGGCTTTTGGGGATGAACTACATACATACAAACCCATTATAAGCCCCCCCCCCCCCCCCAATTTGTTCATTCGTTTGTATGGAATGTTATTGCAGAACTTTTGCTTCAGTTCCCTGCGCCCTGAATTTGACCCCATAAAAGAAATATTGGGGACAAATAGACCGCCAGCCTGCCTTGTAAGCTGAACTTTGGGCGGGGAGCACTTTTCCAAGCTGGTTCGGGTACTCAATAAAATTATGCATGAGAATAAGGCAAAAGGCACATAGCCTTTCACTAAGATGAGATAATAAAGAGTAAAGGTTGAATGCTGCGGTTCCCAAAGAAAAAGAATACTTGGGACAATGTCTGTCATACACATTCATCATCACTTAGGAAAGAAAGAAATCCCTTTTGACGAAGCCAAAACGGAAGGGCGCATCTCTACCTAATCCAAAAATTAATACTTATTCATCAACTGGCTGTTTGAATTGTGCAGGTGGATGTTAATGGACCAAATACAGCTCCTGTTGTTTATCAGTACCTCAAGTCAAGGGCAGGTGGATTCTTGGGGGATCTCATTAAGTGAAACTTAGAGAGAAGTTTTTTGGCAGGGTCGTGGAGTGATACCCTCCCATAACTACCCCATTTCAAACAGAGGTGAGTGGCTAAATCTCACAAAAGCATTTGGTCTGCCTTCAATTGAAAGTGCTGATCTGATGGGTGTTGCGCCAGCCTCCTGCTGGGAAATATACTTGGTACTTTAATATCTCGTTTGACTTGTGTGTGAACGTGTCTTGCAGAATGATATCAAGACGCTGCTTGCTGCAATGTTGAAATGGGAAACAGGTGAGGCCGTGTGCAGTCCCCGGTCCCTGCTTCCTATTTTGCCGCCTGGGGATGAAGATGGACTTGTAATTCTGTTGTCTTGGATATGATGCAGGTGGGAGATTGTAAGTTCCCTGTCAGTCTTGTATCCTGAAACTCCTGATCCTTGAAAACTGTTGTGGCCAACAACATTCCCTGGATGCGACCGAACATCCTATAATGTGCGCGCCTGCTTTGTTCTTCTGATTTTGATTTTGATTTTTATTTACCAGATTCTTATTTTGTTGTTCCATGGCAAATGACAACATTTTGTTGTCAAGTGGACACACCATCTGGTTGGTGTCTTTGATTGTAACTACACCTTTACTTCATTCAGATCTGTTTGTCTTCCTCCCCTTTCCCAAACTCACATAAAGTGACAAAGCACATTGCGGAGGAAGGACGGGGATAATACATTCAGAGTCAGCGCCAACACCCCCACCCCCCTCCCCCTGTGACTTTATTTCCCCATCGATGCCTTTCCTCCTCTCCGATCAAGAGGCAACTCTTTCCTCGTCACTCAGCTCCAAGTCCCAGTTATGTTTCCCCTGGAAACCCAAAGGCTAGTAGAATCCGACCATGACCACCTCCCTGAGAAGGACCCAACAGCAGCCAACGGAGGAAGCGACGAATCAACAGGGACCAACAGACTGACATCCTTAATCCTAGAACCCATCCAATGGCTCCAGATGCTGTCCGGCCAGCTCAACCCAACCTTCATCCTGGGGGTATTCGTTGTCTACGGCTTCAACCAAGGGTTCGGGGGATCCTACTACAAGGTCGTCTCAGACTACTACTGGAAGGATGTCCAGAAGGTCCAGCCCTCTTCCGTCCAGCTTTACACCAGCCTGTACTACATCCCCTGGATCCTGAAGCCCTTTTGGGGACTTCTCACCGATGTGTTTCCCATCATGGGTTACCACAGGAGGCCCTACTTTGTGTTGGCGGGGGTGGTTGGGGTGGTATCTGCTCTGACTGTCTCATTGCTTGGCGGGCTGCCGGTTGCCGTTGCCTTGGTTTGCCTGATAGGTCTGACGGCCGGCCTGGCCATGGCCGATGTCACTATCGACGCCTGCATTGCAAGGAACAGCATCTCGATGAGCACGTTCGCCCCTGACATGCAGAGCCTGTGCTCGTTCTGCTCATCGGTGGGTGCACTCATTGGTTACTCCACCAGCGGGTTCTTCGTCCACCATATCGGAGCTCAGGTTGGGTTCTATGCACAATTTAGGATTAAACTTGTCCTTTTCCCATTCAATTTCATTCCACATATTTTGTTTCTTAAAGAAAAAGAAAAGGAGTAAGCAAAGCTCGTTTCGTCCGCTTATATTTTACTTGAAAGTACGGGTTATGAAGGAAAATGAACATTGTGCAGGGGGCTCTTGGGATACTGGGGCTTCCTCCGGCTCTGTTGATAGTGCTTGGATTCGTGATATACGAGCTGAGATCAGACAACGCCGGTCATCATCATCCCCACAAGAAGAAGAAGAAGAAGAAGGTCGCCTCCCTTCTCTCTCCGCCGGATTTTGTGTGCTAGCTTGGTGCTCTTCTATTGATCGTCGCCCCCATCACGTTACCACTTTATAAAAAATATCGAACTTGTAACTTCTGACCCAGAGACTATTCCTTTCAACGGCGAACCATGGGCGGGTTTCAACTGGGGGATGAGGTTTAGGTGAATATCCGCGTGATGTTGTAAACTGACAAGTTTCTACTTTCAAAGCTACTGATGGTATATGCCCGATGATCTTTTCATTTACGTGCAGGCATTCGAGAATTTGGAAGCTGCGGTGATTGGGATGCGGGAAACCATAAAGAGGCCTCAGGTGTGGAAGCCCTCCCTCTTCATGTACCTCTCCTTCTCCCTCAACATTAGCCCCCAAGAGGGCCAGTTCTACTGGTACACCAACCCCAAGGCTGGCCCTGGATTCTCCCAGGAGTTTATGGGGATGATCTATGCGATCGGCGCTTTTGCCTCCATCGTGGGCGTCCTCATCTACCAGAAAACCCTCAAGAACCGACCCTTCAGGAGCCTCCTCTTCTGGGCGCAGTTACTCTATGGCCTTTCAGGGATGCTGGACCTTGTGTTCGTGCTGAGGTGGAACCTAGCGCTGGGGATACCCGATTCGTTCTTCGTGATAACAGAGGAGTGCGTGTCGAGGATAGTGAGCAGGATCAGGTGGATGCCAATGATAGTGCTGAGCACGAGGCTGTGCCCTTCAGGGATAGAGGGGACGTTCTTCGCTCTGCTCATGTGCATAGACAGCCTGGGGTTCCTGAGCTCCAAGTGGGGAGGGGGGATGGTTCTGCACGCAATGCATGTAACCAGAAACGATTTCCGGAACCTGTGGCTGGTCATCCTTATAAGGAACCTGTTGAGGCTATCCACCTTGGGGCTGATATTCTTGATACCAAGGGCAGACCAGTACGAGGCTTTGGTGGCGGCTCCTTCAGATCAGGAGGCTGCATGTAAGGATCCCGAGGCCCGCGGCAACGACATGAAGAGTGGAGGTGGAGAAGAGGAGGGATTGCAGCTAGTGCCAGTGAGCAACAATCATAGTAACAACGAGGACGAGGGCTTAGCATAACAAATGCGTGTACAGAAGAAAGGCACAGAGGGAATTGCAATTTTCTGTGCTTTTGTTTTTAACTTTTTTGCGATTGATTGATTTACATGCTTCCCACCTTCTCCGCCCATTTACACTGGATATTTGCCTTGTTTGGTTATTCACAGGGTATCAAAAAATTTTTATTTGATTTTTTATTTTTATAATTTATAAAATGTGAATCAAATAATCTCAAAAAACTTATTGTGTTGTTTTTGTTACTGGTTCTCAAACCGGTTCCGATTTCCATATTTAATTGTACAATACAATTGTTTAACATGTAGAATACTATTTCAAATAACTAGTTAAATTCAGTAATTCGCTGCGTTCAGGGTTGTTGACTTAAACACTTCGAAGAAGTTTAGATGGGAGAGTTGGAAACTTTTGTGCCAAAGAACATGAAATGCATTGAATGGACATACTAACTAATTCGAAGTTTTGGTTTTTGGGAGGAAAATTAGCGCCAGGTTCTAACGAAATTAGGATGAATTTAACATGATTATTATAAAGTATAATATAATGATAATTTATATATTAAAATTAATATATAAATAAAATTTTCAATTTTTAATTTCTTGTCCAAATAAATTAATTATATTACGTCAAGTTCAAGTTGATTCTGATGTGAGAACCTAAAACCTTAATACCATCGCTTGTAAAAAAATTAGAATAAAAAATCTACTCGATCTATTCGAAAACCATCTTAACACCGAACTTATAGTATTAGTTTCGATCATTTCAAATTTTATTGGTACCATCTAGGGTTGTTGACTTAATCAACTCGAAGTAGTTTAGGTGGGAGAGTTAAAAACTTTCGTGCCAAATAATAAGAATTACATCAAAATGAACATACTAATTCGATGTTTTGGTTTTTGGGAGGAAAATTAGTATTAGGTTCTAAGGAAATTAGGATGAATTTAACATTAATTAATATAACATTGATTATTATAAAGTATAATATAATGATAATTTATATAATATAAAGTGTAAATATATTTATTTAATATTAATTTATTAAATTATAAAATCTCCTGATTACGATGTGATAACCTGAAACCAGTATCATCAACAATTTAAAATTTAAAATCTACTATGTCTACCGTCTACCCTGTATTATCGATTTCGACCGATTACAAATTTTATCGGGACCGTTGTTCACATAATTATGTACATGGAAGAGATTTTGTACACAAAAGTCAAATGTAAAATTCATTTTTTATAGACTTAAGTCAAGTCAAAAAGGAAAAGAAGAATCTAATTCCAATCCAACGGCTGATATTTGTCCTCAGGTTTGTGTGCCCTTTTCATTCCCAGAGTTGTACTTACAGAGTTCCCCGACTCCGACAAAGCTCTGGAATCAGAGAAATAATCCCCTGCCTCCCTTCCAGTTCCCGTCGGGGGAAGATCAAATGGTAATGAACTCCCTTCTTATCTGCCTTCTTTTACATCCTTCCTTTCCTTTCCATTCCTCTCTTCAATCCCCCGCTGTTACTCTCGAATCCCTCTTCCATTTCAAAAACAAGGGGGTGGTTTTAGGTTTTCCCTGCCCCCACGCCCACCACCCCAGATCCCAGTTAATTCTTTGGATCCATAGATTGCCATGTACCGATTCTTCCTTTCTCCTCGATTTGCTTTGCTCCATTCTTCTTCTTCTTTTCTGTTATTCGCGCCGTCCGCCCTACCATTGCTTGCATCATGTTTAATGGCCTCTTATTTGGTTTGGATGTGTGCGGGAGGATTGATGCCTTTTTATTCTATTATGTGTAGGCCAACAAGCACACCATCATCCTTATGCAGACTTCGCACAGCAAAGCAACCAGAACTTTCATGGATTATGATTCCACTGGTCGAGCTATGGATGGTATGTCTTGCAAACACCAGTCCCTATGATGGTTCTCCGCATGCGACTTGCACATCTGCGCTCGCCTTTTTTGTGCATAGATACAAGCAGTGCGGCCGGTTTAATAAGTCGCTAAGTCAGCTTCCTCCTTGTTTCCATTCAGAAGGAACAGTGCGATATTTTTAGTTCTTGAGATCATGAGCAATAGGTCTATAATCAAGCAACTTATAGGACGTGCTTTAACCATCGAGATAAGTTAAACGATCTGTTCTTGTTAGAAATGGCATGAAGCTTTAGATTGGGTTTCCCATTTTCCTTCTCATATCTGGCCACGTAACTTATTTATGCATAGTTTGGCCCACCTATGCTTTTTGTTCATTAGTAAAAACAAATAACGATGACATTATCTTGGATATAGAAGCTAAAATTTGGGGAATGATAGGAAGATGCCGGGAATCGGATTAGAGTTTATGGGGGGTGGTCTTGTTTTTCTCGAGCATGTTTCTTTTGATTTCTCATTGATATTTTTTTTCCTCTAACGGCCACATATATGGCAATGACATCTTTAAAGAGGTCTCACAATGTTACCTGATAATGTTAGATGAGTACTTTTGGTACCAATGCACTGGCACACGATGTTGGGCGTAAATTGTACGATAATGAACTAATGATAATATGTGAGACATTCTTTGTTATTTGGTTATGTCCATGTCTCAGCAGTTGTGTTTTTTGCAGGTCTTTGTGGACTATATGAGCGAAAACTGAAGGAGCTGAATCCTGCCGTTAGAAACATTACTTATGATGTTGCGGATCTCCATAATTTCATGGATGGGCTCACAGACTTGAGCGCATTAGTGTATGAATCTCTCTTCCTCCCTGTGTGTATATTGGTATGCGTGTTGTAAAAAAATGAATTTATACGTATCGATGAGTGTGGTGTTACATGCCTGCCAAGCAAGGTACAGATGAATGTAATTGTTGTTCCAGCAAACATCAGAAATGTGCTTTTCTTTGTGTGTTTGGTTTGGCCAGCTGTTGTGTTGCTATAATTGATCTTGATTGTTCTCGGTGCTAGTTCTTATGTAGTTATTATTATCTTTAGATTTATTAGTTAAGACCAGTTGGCATTATCTGGACTGAAAGCTGGTGGTAAAGTTGATTTTACTAAATAGCGGGTTTTCCTTCCTACATGAGGAAAATGATTTATTGTTTCTAATTGGCTGATGCAGATATGAACCCTCCATTCAGGCTTATCTCCCTTATGACAGGGAGTGGATCAAACAGCGAGCCTTTCACCATCTGAAGAAACTGGCCCGCTAACTTTGAGAAAGTTGGCTTGGGCTGGGGTTGGGGGGGCGGCTACGAAATGTCTTGGTTGGGAGAAGTAATGAATGACTCCTGTAGCTGGTGATGGTGATGCATGTATAAGATGGGAGGTTGTTATCACAACTGGATAGAGGAAAAGATGTAACCGTGTCCAACTGTATGCTGAGGTTCTGCATATGCCTTGTGAGCCTTGCTTTTGCTTTCTCAAATCCTGGAGAATGACGATGCTGGTTGGGGTTGGGAGTGTGGGAAACTTAACCGAGATCTGGGGTCAACATCTGGGTGTGATCGAAATGTGGCTCTTTTGAAGCTATAACGAGGTTGAGGTTGTCTCTTATCTTCCAAAGCATAGAGGGGCCAGGGGGTGGGTTTAAAATTGGTAGTAGGATTGCACAGGCCCACGAGTGACCCCCCCCCCCTCCCCTACTGAATAGTTGGAGACAAAGATTCACATAAACAAGCCGCATTTATATTCGCACACCCTATATCTTAAAACTGGTGGCCGATCGTACAAAAGTCGCTATTTGAAGTAGCTATTTTGCTTGCAAAGAAAATCGTCACTCCAAATAATGATTTTAGGACGGTAAATTAGTGATAGTAAAATAAATTACCCATGAAGTCGCTACATCAAGTAATGACTTCATCTTACCATCCTAAAGTCACTAATTAAAGCATCAATTTTCAATGGAAAAAGAAGTTTCACACTAATGAGGTAGCGACTTCCAACAACGGGATCTGGTTCTGCAGCACTTTGACACCAACACTGGATTTCCTTAAGACATTGCCCATCCCTTGAATCGGGCCACCATCCTTGAAGTAAGAGATCTCCGAATCGAATGGTAGGGATTTACCTAGTCGCTAATCTCCGTGGGCTTACACGTGTACGTAAGCGGGATAGTGATACGTGGACGTGCATTTGTTATGTGTCCGAAGCTGTCGATGATAGTTTGGACATGTTATGGTTCGACGAGTGAGAGAGGAAACGAGGGGTTCTACGTCCGGGGTGATGTTGATAATAGGGAGACTACAACCGAAATCATCAGCTTAGGAGGCTCCACACCACTACTCGGGTGGATGTTGCTGTCTGGGTGCGCCCTTCCTTTCATTTAATTACTGTTAATAGAAGTCGTGAGAATTTGTTTTCTGATAAGATAAATGTATTAGTAACAGTAGTTAATGGCAAAAAAAAAAAATTGATCCATAAATCGAAAATTTGTCAAAAAAAAAAAAAATTATAACAATCTTTCAAAGGTGGCAATTTGGCCGGCGCTCTGCTTTGAGTGTGTCCACTGCGAATATACCCCCATGAGGACTAATAAAATGGATAATTTTTAAGTTAAGAGTATATAAGACTAATATACCGTAAACCACAACACACGGTGGGGTCCCCTTGAGGCATTGTTGGGGCTTTGAACCTTCGGTTTCAGGCCCAATCTTTTTCTTTCGTTCCCATTGCAATCCCCCTCTCCATTCCCAAGCAAAATCAGGAGAAGACTATTTTGTTGATAAAGAAAAAAGAAACAAAAGTGTAAGAGATGGCCAGCTGCAGTGGTTTGTGTTGCGTTGGTCCTCTGAATGCCCCTTTTCTCCCCAAATCCTCCTCCCCTGATTGTTGCTCCCTCATCCCACGGGGGTTCGTTTCCTCTCCGACGCCCAGGTGGAGGAGGCTTCATCTATGCGTCAGAGCTTCTGCGGTTGATTCTTCCGAGAGCTCCTCCGATTTCATCAAGCGCATGGAGCGGGCCTGGTTGATTTCCCAGGTTGGCCTGCTCAAACCTAACCTAATTCCATTGGCTTTAAGAATATTCCCAAGGGACTCTTTTTTTCTTTAACGTTGATGTAAATGAGAAAAAAAAAGGCCTTGATATATGACGGCCTTCCTGACAACACTTGCTATATCTATTTCGCCTTGGCTCTAACTTTCCATTATAACCCGTGCCCATGCTGGTTGGTTTTCGAATGGTAGTTTGTTGGGTCCTACTCGCCGGTTAAAGAGCATCGCCACGCGGATGGGTTGACCTCATATTCCTTGTTATGCGATCCCTTGAGTTGATGATGATTGGACTCTGACCGACAGGTTGTGTGGCTCTTTGGATTGTGTTTTTCGCAGCAACCGAGGCCAATCAAGTGCTCTTCTTGCGACACCAAAGGACATGTTGAGTGCAAGTGGTGCGGAGGCACGGGATTCTTCATTCTCGGCGATAACATGCTTTGCCAGGTCCCTTCCAGAAACACCACCTGTGTGATCTGCACTGGAAAGGTAAATGACCATATAAATTTCTTTTGGGAAAAGCTTCCCTTTGTTGTACTGAGGGCTGAATCATCTTTATGGGTGGTGGTAATAGGGTTCGACGAGCTGCTCCGATTGCAAAGGAACAGGATTCCGTGCTAAGTGGTTAGGGAAGCCTTCGACTTCTTCTGGGTAGCTGATATGCTTTGTTCTTCAGTGATCTAATCCATGGGTCGGTTTCCCTTTCTTCCCCTACTAAGAAGATGGCCTTGTATACCATATACGGCTTCACAAATGTATTTCCTTTCTGCTAAAAAACTATAGTTACTTGTTTTTTTTTCCATTGGTATGCAAGGCTAGTGTAGTGGTGATTCTTGTTATAAGATTTACACCAAATGGGGGGTTTTGACCATTTCTTTTTCACTTTTAAAAATACAAGTGTTTCTGCAGGGTCATGAAAAGGCAGTCAAAACTTAACTAATATGAATCTGGAGATGCTATGGATTTTTAAATACTATTATCTCTTGAATTATGTGGAATCATACACCCAAAGGACAGGAAATTCCCCAACATAAAGAGCTCGTGAAAGAGCCAACCCAAATCCCATCACACTCCTATACCATATCGTAAACCCCACCAATACCATAACCGGAGGCAGCCAACCTCCCGTGAATGTACTAAACAGTAGCGCACGGTTTATTTAGGGTCCCATTTTGTAACGGGCCTTTGAGTTTTGTATACTCTTCGTACAGCATTAGTAGGGTCCAGCATTTTGGCAGTGTCGGAGAATAAAAGCAGCATCTGGAGGGAAGCAGAGTTGGAATCATGGAACGATGAGTTGCAAGTTGGACAGGTAGTTTTCCACGAAGATGGTAGCTCAGCTCAGCTTGGTGCTAATTGCATGGCACTAGAAGTCCCCTTTGACGATAAATTCGTATTTTACGAAACTCGAATCGTATTTCGCAATTTTTTTTTAACTAATCGTATTTTCGTACAAAAGTCATCTTGTTGCTTATGATGATGAGGTGAATAAACCCATAATCCGAGTGAAAAAACTCGAAGAGATGGCCGCTAGGGACAAGGAAGAGAAGATGGTTTATGATGCAACAAATAGAAAGTTGGCAGAGGCTGAAGCAGCGCAGGCATCTGCGTCAGATGCAGTCGCCACCAAGGAGAAAGAAAAGAGATGGCTTAAGTTTGCGGTTATTTATTGTAACTCAATATATGTTTTTAGGGGTGTGATGTATTTATATCAATGTACGTGCTGTGCTATCACATTTACTCCACAAGCATGATGTAGTTAGTTGGCCACAGCCCTTACGCAATGGTCGACGACGACTGCCTGGTCGATGGATGTCATCCGCAGCTGAGTCCGGGTCCAGAAGAGTTTGGGATTCAGTGTCTTGACTTGATTTAGGGCCCAAAGGTTAGGCCTTCCTTCCAGGCCATTTGTTTAGATGATCTTGGGGTTGGGGTGAATAAGAAGAAGAAGAAGAAGAAGAAGAAGAAGAGAGCCCTAATTTCAAGGGGATGAGGATAGCGGTGGAAGGGTGCATGCATGGAGACCTGGACAACGTGTACAGGACGGTGCAGGACATAGAGAGAAGGGAGGGGGTGAAGGTAGACCTCCTCCTCTGCTGCGGGGACTTCCAGTCGGTGAGGAACCTGAGTGATCTTGATAGCCTCAACGTTCCCCCAAAGTACAGGTCCATCAACTCCTTCTGGAAGTACTTCTCCGGCCAGTCCCTCGCCCCCCTCCCCACCGTCTTCATTGGTGGTAACCACGAGGCCTCTAATTACCTCTGGGAACTGTAATTCTCTTCTTCTTCTTCCTCCATCCATTTTCCCTCTCCCTTGTAATCTTCTGGGGTATTTATTTCTTTTTTTTTATTTGTTTCCTGTTAGTTACTACGGCGGTTGGGCTGCTCCCAATATATATTTCCTGGGTTTTGCTGGGGTTATCGAGTTCGGGAGCCTTCGAATTGGGGGACTCTCTGGAATATACAATGCCCGGAATTACCGTTTAGGTAGAGAACTGTCTTTTCCTTCAAATATGCATTGCTATCCAATTCCTAATCACTCACTGATGAATTGCTCCTTTTCCTGGAAAAGGGCACCACGAGAGGCCTCCTTATGATGACAGCACTATCAGGTCTGTTTATCATGTCCGTGAGTATGACGTTCATAAGCTTATGCAAGTTGAGGATCCGATCGACATCTTTCTTTCCCACGATTGGCCTCTGGGCATTACGGATGGCGGAGATGTTGACCAACTTATTCGGCAAAAGCCCTTCTTCAAAAACGAGGTTATCTCACCACCCCTGCTACTTTCTTCTTATCTCAATCTATTCATCCTCTCCTTTAAGTAGCATGTTGGGTGGGGTTGCTGATTTTCTTTCTGGCGATTGTCTCCTTGTGCTTCTTCTACTTAAGATAATCGACTTTCCCCATCATTCATTGTATCATTTTGGCAGATATTCAAGAGGACACTTGGAAGTAAACCTGCTGCTCAGCTGCTTCAGAAACTGAAGCCAACTTATTGGTTTTCAGCTCACCTTCACTGCAAGTTTGCTGCTTCTGTTCAGCACGGGGAAGGAGGTCCTCTCACTAAGTTCCTTGCACTTGATAAGTGTTTGCCTGGCCGAAAATTTTTGCAGGTGTATGCTCGTGTATGATTAAGTATCCCTGCCTCTATCTGGAAGCTAATGCGATAATCTATCAATAGGTTGTTGATATTGATTCTGAGCCTGGCATGCATGAGGTGATGTATGACGAGGAATGGCTGGCAATAACTCGAAAGTTTAACTCTGTTCTTCCTTTGACTACTAGGAATGCTGATTATGGGTCTGTACTCTTTTAAATATTTCCGCATTTCTTTTTGTGTAATTTTTCTTGGCAGAAAATATCCATGTTACTGAATGAGTAGTACATGATTTTGTTTCACATAGCAGCTCTCTTCAAGTGGATATGCAAGATTATCGGGAGTGGGTCAAAGCCAGATTACAAGAACGTGGTACCAGACCTTTCGAATTTGTAAGGACGGTGCCTTGTCACATCCCCTCCCAGCCCTCTCTTAATGGTTCCTCTGGTATGAATTATGAGCTCAATAATGCTTCTTCAGTAATTCCTTTATGGTTGTGGTTGTGATTGACAATATGGTAGCCAATCCGATTCCTAGCGAACCATTTCAATGTGTGGAAGTTGATTGTTCGGGATTGGCTCTGTCTGATTAAGAAATAATTGTAGCCATCCCTTTGTGACCTCTATTGAGCATACCAACAGCTCTTTAAACCCACTTAGATTCTGAATGGCTGAGAGGTCGCTTCTGTTTAGACTTATGAAAGAATAGGACTGTTTTGACGGGGATGCTTGTAAATTTCTGATTACTGAAATGGCACACGTTGTTTGATGTCAGATGTTCCCCGGAACCCCCAGACTGTTTCATTTTTACAACTCCTGGAGCTTCCCTACCTACTTGATCTCACATCTGAATCTAGAGAACCCATCATCAGAATGTCTTCCGTCGATCAACCTGGTATGGAGCTAACTGCTGAATCCTGATAATGGTTTAGAATGCATTGCAACCTTTAAACAGCGTCGCTCTTCAAGCCACTTAGATTCTGACATTGATATGATCGTCAAGTCAGTCTTTTCTTTCCAATATTGTGAGGGATAGGGAATGACTTGTAATGGTTTGCAGTAATAAGCCACTTATTCAGGGTGCCTGTTGATTCCAGGTGTTATTGATCATAATACTGAGGAAATCCCCATTGATGATGTTGACGAATCCGGAGAATATGAAGAAGATTGAATCATGATCTGTGGGGCGAGCAGCAAGGGTGCTGGATAATGGTGTGTACTTTGCGAATGCTGTAATTTAGTTGGTCCGCTAGCTAACTCTAATTTTTTTTAAGGGAGTATTAGGGTAGACCCCTTCAGTGGGGGACTGGTTTCATTCTTTTTATGAAGTGGGTGTGTTCTAAGAGACAAGTGCAATTATGGAGTTGTCTCCTGTCATAAACAGAGCTTCTGTCTCTCTCTCTAGAGAGACCTGACAGTTGCTTCCTGGAGTTAAGCAGGACAGACAGCATTCAAGCCAACTGGTCAAATTGCCCAACAGATGATGGTCTTAAATGCTCCACATTTGACTCCATTTCTTCTTCCTTTTTAATAGTATTTGCTTGCTACTCCCGAGTTAATGCACCATCCATCTAGCCTAACCTCTTCCGGACACTACCGTCCAATGCTTTCTTTTACATCTTTGTTACCTTTTTCGAATTCATTCAAAGCAGCGCCTGAGTTGCTTCTTTCCAACTCCCCCCCCCCCCTCTCGTTCCTTCTGGGAGTAGTTTTAAATTGTTTATGGTTGAACGACTCTCTGTGATAGAGTTTTGATGGGGAAACATCGGAAGGATAGTCTGTTGGGTTTCCTCATTCTTCTCATCTTCGACTTGGCAACCTTCGATTGTTCCGTTGCCCAGCTTACTTTCGACTTCTATGCGGCTTCATGTCCATCGGCCGAGTTCATCATCAGGAACACAGTGCAGTCAGCTTCCTTGAATGACCCCAGCATACCAGGAAAGCTACTCCGCTTGGTGTTTCACGATTGCTTCGTGGAGGTGAGCCCTCTTTTGACATTCTCACTCACCAGACTAGTACAGCAGAGTCGTGGAGGTGAGTCCTCTTTTGCCATTCTCACTTCCCAGACTAGTACAGCTAATTGCTTGGTGGTTGTCCCAAGATAGTTCTTTTATTAGAGAAAATCAGCCGGGAGCTCAATAGATTAGGAGAATATTCGAGCATCTTCGGCGGGCATCCAAAAATTGAGCTTCTCATGATGGTCGCGTAATTTGATTGTTGGCGACTCTTCTTGGGGTTTAGGGGGCAAACATATCACGTTGCCCATCATCAACAATAGGTCCTGTTTGACATAATTGATTTGATCAGGGATGTGATGCATCCATTCTCCTGAAAGGAAACGGCACAGAGGGAAGCGATCCAGCCAACTTATCACTGGGAGGTTTCTCCGTGATAGATTCGGCGAAGAGAGTGCAGGAGATATTCTGTCCCGGCATTGTTTCTTGTGCCGACATCATTGCAATAGCTGCAAGAGATGCTGTCGAAATGGTAATGGGGCATCCCTTCCCTATATGTATTATTTTACCTTCATTCAGTGCATGGAATCACATGCATTTGGCCCTCATCGTGAATACATGTCTACAGACAGGTGGACCGCAAGTCCGAATTGCAACAGGCAGGAGAGATGGCAGATTTTCCGCAGCGTCAAATGTGAGACCTAACATGGCAGACACAACCTTCTCCATTGATGCGATGACTAAGCTGTTTTCTTCGAAAGGACTATCAGTGAATGACCTCGTTACATTGTCAGGTCTGGACATGATGGTTACATCTTTTTGGTTGAACAAACGTCACAGATTGGAAGTTAGTAATTGCGGCTGAAGAAGGATTGATTTGATGGCAGGTGCTCACACCATAGGAACAGCTCATTGCAGCACGGTTAGGGATCGGTTCAGAGAAGATTCCCAAGGAAGGTTGACAGGAATCGATCCCTCCCTCGACAAATTATATGGCGAGGAGCTCATGAGAGAATGCCTGGCGGGTGGTGACCTCTCTTCTGCAACAGTCAGTAACGATCCTCAAACTTCATTATCCTTTGATAATCAGTATTACAAGAACCTAGTAGTCCACAAAGGGCTATTCCAGTCAGATTCAGCCCTTGTGGAGGATGAGAGGACCAAGAACATGGTTGAGGATTTCGCGAAAAGCCAGGAAAGGTTCTTCTCGAGTTGGGTCGAGTCATTCAGAAAGCTCACTTCAATTAAAGTGAAAACAGGGGATGCAGGGGAAGTGAGGCGATCTTGTTCCTCCCTCAACAGGTGACGAAGCCTTTTCTGGTGGTGTGTTTTGGGATGTTAATTAAGTAGTGGGAGTTGGCTATCTTTTTAAACTTAAGTCAGATTGGTTAGATCTGCACTTGGCGTAGCAATTGGTGGAGTATGAGTGCACGGGTCGCATCAAGTAATATAGAGTAAGTAGAGTCGTTTCAAGAGGAATTGATACCGGAAACCCTACCGTTCAGTTCCAATTTTTTCAAAGTCGAACCAACAGTATTGAGAGAACGACTACTACTAGAGCAAATAATGATAACAAAAACAATAAGTTATAAAGCAAAAACAAAGTGAATTAATCAATGATAGAAAGACTAGGGCTATGAATCACTCACTTGTTTCATCATTGTTTCGTGTCTCCCCTCTTTCTATCTCAATTCCGCGTTCCTTTACTAACCAAAATACTAAGTTATCATGCTCCACTCGAGGTCTACCAAACTACCTAAATAATCAATTCTTATCTCTAGGCTCACTGCTAATTAAATGCGTTAAGTCTCGATCTCTTTTGATTGACTGTGATGTATATCTTTATATCACCTTAAGTATGTGCGCTCTCACTACGCAAACCAGGCTATTTTTTCCCCCACTTCTTCAGTTCTTTTATCGAGTTCACTCAAGCACAAACAATCAAACAAATGTCGGCCACATGCACGCAAGCATTAAGAACAAGTGAAGTAAATAAACGGAACACAAAACGAGATAGTCCAAAAGAATTCACTAACAGAGCAATTACACAATCGAGTTCATCACAATCCTAAAAGAAAGATTTAGTTCGAACTAAAGCAGAAATAGAAAACATAGATATTGCCTAAAGCTTCTCTGAATTGTCATTGTCTCCGTGCGTATCCTGGTGTGATCGGGGTCCAGGGACCCCTTTCCTGAGAGATCAAGTCTTCCTTTTATTCCTCAAGGAGTTGCAACCCCTACAAGATCTTGAAAAATTTGAAAGGTGGAGAAAATTTTAGAAATAAAATATTTCCTCCAACTTGCAGTTGTACGAGAATATGATGTAGCTGTATCAAGTCTCTGTTGGGTTTTTCATCTCTATTCATTTACGTTCGTGCATTCTTGCACAGCTGTACGAATCTTTTGCGTAGCTAGCTGCACGAAACTCTGGCATAGTTCCGTAAAAATCCATCCATCATTCTTTCTAATATCCGTAAGATTCGAAGTTACCTACAAAATTAACAGAATACTTGTGATACCCGATTTTAAGTAATATACGAAATATTACAATATATTTAAAGAATTTAGCCAAATTTCTGACAGAGATTTAAATCTATATTTATGACAAATTATCATGATTTGGAAGCCGTAGAACGTAGAAGCGGACCACTATAGGCTCCCTCCCTCCCTCACCCAAACCGGAAAGTGGAATCTAGTTAAAACGCAAGTGTAATTATTGCCTTGCCTTTACAGTGGACGAATCAGAAAAGGGTAACTTTCCTTATGTCATTACATAATTGATCAGTGAAAGGAAAAATACGTCATCTTCTCCGTTGGATTGACTTAACCCATTCATCATATCATTCGTTCGGCAGGCAGGCCAACCTTGGTTTGTTTTTCTCATTTACATCCCCTCCAAATGATTGGAAAAAAACAAGGACCTGTCTTGTCTTGATCTGATCATTTTTTTAATGAATATTATTAATCTCTCCAGATTTAATAAACTCTGTAACTAACATTTCCTCCATCCTTTCTCCATTTCATATTAATTGCAGGACTGGACAATGCAAATCATGCGTGATCGAATGGAACAAACAGTGGAGTGGCGAGAAAACACCCAATTCCTTACCCTTTTTCTTTCTTCCCTCTTCTTCATCTCCTTATTGTGAACGGGTTGAATTCCCAATTCTATTCTCACAAACAATCGGATGATTAAGAATGATGGGAACGCAAGATTCCTGGAGAAGTTTTTGATTGGTTTAGGAGAATATACAGTGGAAGGGTGGTCCACCCCACCCCCCCGCCAACACACGCTTTAAGTCCAACTTTGCTGGCAATGATAGCGAGAGGAAGCCCATAGAATTCTAGGAGGAGGGTCCATGAAAAGCACCTTTAGGAGGACAGGACGACGACTTACGTGGTGGAATGTCGTTTTTCTTTGTGGGTTTGCGCTTCCTTCTCTTTTAGAGAATCCCACAAAAGTTATGTAAGTGGGGTGGGTGTCATTTTTTTTTTTGTAAGAAGACTAAAATAATCTTCCATTCAGACTACCAAGGCATAAATCCTACAACTTGTGGAGCAAGACCAGGTGCCCCTAATCATAATATTAGTAGGGGATATATTTTCGTGTTTCCCTTCAATTTGATAATATTTAGTAATGAAAGCACGCAAAATGTAAAACCAGCCAAATAGGGGATTCTAAAACAACAACAAGAAGTTAGCGTGAGGGAAATAATACAGCCAAGTAGAAGGTGTGAGCACGAAGCTATGAGGAAGAAGAAATTTTTGGAATTAACGAAAGTAGAGGAGGTTTAGAGAGAAGCATCATCATGCATTAAGTTCCCTGATTTATAAAAAGGGAAGGGGGCCAAAGCCAAAGAAGAAAGGAAGCAGAAAGGCATGGCGAATCGTGGTCATGGTAGCAACCTCCTCCTGTTGGCATCAAATTTAGTGTTGAGCTTGAGCAGCCTTGTTCTCTTAGGGGGAAGCATCACCCTAGAAGACAACTTCCATGACATCCAAGTGAGCTCTTTGTTTCCTGCCACCTCTTGCACCTCCTCCTCCCTCCACCATCCCAACACCAACACCGACACCGAAGGTGGTTGTCCAAAAACGCTTCCCCATCCTCCTCCTCATATGTTCACTCATATGATATTTCATCTCATATCATCCCCTCGTTGGTGCTAACCCCATCACTCCCGTGTCCTTTGTATCTTTCTATCCATGTTTTTATTAACCCTGCTTCTTGGTTGGAACTTAATTGTTCATCTTCACAGTTGACGTCGAGAGGTCCTCCTCTCTCAAGGTCCTTCCCAGGCACGGCCCCTGCTCTCCTCTGGCCTCTCCAAAAGTGAAACCACCCACGCCTGACCAGATCCTCAACCGGGATGAATTGCGTGTAAATTCCATCGTAGCTCGTATCTCAGGCCAGAAACCTGGGCCTTCTACCCTCGAAGATTCCAAGGCCGATCTCCCTGCGAAACCAGGTAGCACTGTTGGAACAGGCAACTATGTTGTTACAGTCGGCCTTGGCACTCCCAAGAAGGATCTCACGCTCATCTTCGACACGGGAAGCGACCTCACCTGGACTCAATGCCAGCCATGCGCGAGATACTGCTACAAGCAGCAGGACCCGACCTTTGACCCTTCCCTTTCCACCTCTTACACCAACATCAGCTGCAGCTCAGCAGCCTGCTCTCAACTCGTTTCTGCCACCGGTAACCTTTCTAGGAGTACCTATAATCATCTCGTGGATGCCTCTTAGGCTCTGGCTGATTCCCTTGTCGATCTTATCCGATTTCTCCTTTTAGGGAGCACTCCAGGATGCTCCGTGTCTACCTGTGTTTATGGCATCCAGTACGGGGATTCCTCCTACTCTGTCGGATTCTTCGGAAGTGAAAAACTGTCCCTGACGACCACCGACTCCTTCAACGATTTCCTATTTGGGTGTGGCCAGAACAATCGTGGCCTCTTTGGTGGAGCAGCAGGACTGCTCGGGCTCGGTCGTGACAAACTCTCTATCGTGGAACAGACCGCGTCAAAGTATGGGAAGTACTTCTCCTACTGCCTGCCGCCCTCCGATAGCTCGACAGGACACCTGACCTTTGGGAAAGGCTCATCCTCCATGGCCCAGTTCACACCACTGAAAACAATCTCCCAGGGAGCGTCTTTCTACGGCATCAGCATCCTGGGAATCAGCGTAGGTGGGAAGAAGCTACCAATCCCAGTCTCCGTATTCTCAAACGCGGAAGGAATAATTGACTCGGGCACAGTGATCACACGCCTGCCCCCTACAGCATACAATGCCCTGAGGAGCGAGTTCCAGCAGCTCATGGCCAAGTATCCGAAAGCTCCAGCCCTCTCCATACTGGACACCTGCTACGACTTCACCAAGTACCCCACAGTGACGATACCCAAGGTGGGATTCTGGTTGGGAGGGGGGGCGTACTTGGACGTGGACTCCTCAGGGATACTGTACGCGGCAAGCATGTCGCAGGTATGCCTGGCGTTTGCAGGGAACAGCGACGACAACGAGGTGCTGATATTTGGGAACGTACAACAGAAGAAGTACGAGGTGGTGTACGACCTGGTGGGAGGGAGGCTGGGGTTCCAAGCCAATGGCTGTGCATAGACCATGTAAATAAGATGAAAGGAGGAGGATGAGGAGGGAGAATCCTTCCTTGTGCCCTTTTTTTTATTAAATAATTAAATAGAATAAAAATGTATTATTTAGAATGAAATTATATTCTTCTAACAAAACCAACCTTCCTTTATAACATTGAATTGAACTAACAAAAAAAGGAAAAGAAAGTTCCAATTGATGGATCATACATTTTGGCTTGTCGACTGATCATCATCTCATATTTGTAAAAAAAAAAAAAAAAAATTCAATGGGTCTTCCTCCTCATCATCATCCTAGGATGATGCGGCTTGTCAGTTGCCAGTCGGAACATCCAGTACACCTCCTCCAATCAAACGAAGGGAACAAGTGATCAGCAGAAGAAGAGCGAAACTCTTACCTTTTTCTAGCCCAGAAAAGGGGAAAGGGGAAGTGGGTGGGGGGGTTTACCAGGGCGATGACGTGAGCAGCGACGAGGAGGCCGACTAAGTAAGGGGTCATCTCCCCGCTCCATCCCTCTGAAGGTGTCTCCTCCTTCCCCATCTTCTCTCTCCCTTGGCGGCTGGCTGTTGGTCCGATTCCCCCTCGCTGCTGTGCCCTCCCTCCCTCTCTCTCTCTGAAAGCCCTCTTTCTGGGATTAATGTGGATGTTGTTGGACTTGGGCCTGAGCCCCTTGATCTGGTGGCTTTGTTGGTTTGCCGGAGTAGAGCAGATGTCTCCCTTCCCTTGATTTGACAATCCTAGCGGAGGAGGACAGCCGTAGTGACAAACATTACTTGTGCTGTTGGATGATTCCTGACTGATCAAGGGTGGGGGCTTCTGGTAAAAAGTAGCAAGTTATCAGCAACAGGAGGAAGGATGCCCCATGAGTTCTTCATTTAGGATAATTGAAGGTATCTAATCTAAAAAACACTGGAGAACAGACTTGTTTTGTGTCTAGATCTTTTCACAGGACGGGAGAAGCAGCTGGGGTCCGACCAGAAACTTTATTGATCAAAGCAACCGTCCATTTAAAGATAAACGCTTCGAGCACTCTCTGATAAGGAAGACGTTAAGGAAACTCAACTGGCACTTGGAGTTAGTTCCCTTTCCACATGAACCCGCCCGTACTTGTCTTCCTAGAAAGAGGCTTAGGAATAGATCAAGTCCTCTGGAGGGCTATGAAAACCCCCCATGTTTTAGACGCTGCTAGAAGAAGAATTGACTGTCCATGTGCGCGGCGCGGCAGAATATCCCTGCACCTGAAACTAGATCAGAAGCATTGGAGGTGTGGCTCACAGGTTGCCAATCCTATCCATAGACGTTCCCATGATGGAATCAATGGAAGAACCAGTTGCCAATGTTCTCCTCAAAATAAGTCTTGGACAGTTTACATAAAAAAAAAATAAAATTAACCTTTTTTACCACCATACATAGCTAAAAATAAATAATCTATAACCCATTTTGTTACTTTCGTTTTAGATTAGCTTAAATAACAATTCCACGCTATCCAATCCCCACATCAAAACTGAGACCTGATCTCATACTGATACCATCTTTTCCCAGATCATCAAGATAATTCCTATTAGTACCCAAACGAGAGTCCAAATGCCTCTCTCTTGTATAAAAAAAAAAAAAAAAAAAAAATCAAGACTACACAACGAAAATTTCACATCAACCTTTCCAGGTCCAACGTCAACTGAATCCCCTCTGCACTCTCTAACAAACAAACATGATTAAAAGGAGCAACCCTGTGCCACCAGGACCCTACAAGATGTGAATCGTCTACAACCCCTGTACCTTGGCTTTTTGGTTTTCAATACCCCCAGCAGCGTGACATCTAGGTCCCCATGCTAAGCTCCTGTGATCATGCTAGCAAAACAACTTACCTCGAGGTACCCCGAAACCATTATGCTCACCGTCTTCGTTCCCTGTCTCTGTCCCTACTTCTGTCCCTTTCATAATCATCCATCTCTTTGCTCCTGCGATCCCTGTCTCTACTCCTTTCCCCGTCCAACTGATGACTTCTCCCTTGGTTCATCCCATACTCTTTGCTCAACTCATTTTCCCTTTCCTTATCCCGATTCAATCCTCTTCGCGGTGGACTAATACTGCGGCTTCTGCTACGATGACGCTTTCTAGAACCCTCGCGGTGGTCGTCTCTTCTGTCCTTCCTCTCAGAAGAAGATCTCCCTATGGTAAGAACAGCACAATATAATAAACGCTAAGTGTACCGTCCAACCAATAAAACCGTCAGGGAAACAAGAAATTTGCCTTGACAGACAATTACATAATATTCATGTATGCATCTATTTTAGATAGGGTGCAGAAAGCAGAGTGCCATAGGCTACAATCCTAGAATACTTTTTGAGGAGGAAAGCCACAGGCAAAAGGAATTCCAAGAATCTATGTGGGAACTCATATGAGCTTTGCCTTGTTCACTGCCATTGAGGAAGATGTAGCCTCTAATAAAAGAAGATATAAGCCAATCAGACCCAATCTCAAAAACACACTTACGGTTAGCCAATGTATCATCCTTAGAACTGGATAATCCATACTCAGATTCTAGCCGCTTCCTATGAGCTGCAACTTTCTTGTCAATCTCTTCCACACTCTTGATGCCTCGCTCCTCCAGTGATTCACGATATTCAATAAGAGCAACCTCCAGGCGCCTCAGTTTTTGCCTGTAGAAAATATATAAAGGTTAAACCCCCTTATGACAATACTAGACTAGCACACAAACACTTTACAAATTTGAGAATGAGAGAGACGACAAGTGGACCAAGAGCTCCTGTGAATAAGGAAAGCGTATGTACACAGCCTTACATTAGAAAATATTTGCAAAGAGGTTGCTTGCGTTACTCAAGTAAAATGACCTCCAATTGTCGAAGAAAAAACTTTGTCGTTAAACCAAGGGTTTGCACCATTAATGGTGACCTTGATGTCGGTCAATCTTTTGAAAACTAAATAATATCTGAACTTTTCAGGTTCGGAAAAAGACATGGCCTGTATATCACAAACATGGGAATGTCCTAAATGAATGCAAATTAAAATCAATGAATCTTAATACTGAATTACAACCTATGAAGGACTTCATGAGAATTGTAAGGATTGAACACAAAGGAACACTCGAATACTTTGTCTTCAACTTGCAGAAACAAGGTTAAGGGTGCCTCAATAAACCAAACATTTTATATGGCATTAGTAGTCATGAACTTGTAACCATTGAACCCTTTTCAGATTGATTGTTATTACAAATTCATTAGCAGAAAAAACAAGTTTAGCGAGGGAGCCGGTGCAGAAACCTCTGAGTTATTTTTAAAAAAAAAAAGCGGCAGTGCATTCTTGAAACATTTGTCTCCAAGCTTAGAAAGTACTTCCTAGGAAAGAAAAATTGGTTCCTCCTTCTACCAGAAAACCAATGCATGACAGAAGATAAAGGTTGTAATCTTTTTCAAATCCAAGACAACTTCAAACAAAGATTTACAAACAAAAAGATAACAAAATCCATGACCAAATATATTACCTTTGCTCTTCACTTTTTCCGCTTTCATGTACAAAGCTGTTTCCTTTGGTCTTCATCTCAACTTCATTTGTGCCACCTACAGTTCCAGTATTCTCACTTCCGGATGATGAGTAGCTTAACTCAAGCCCCCTGGAACCTTTCTCCTGTTCATCGTCACCTTCATCATTTTCACGAGCCCACTTTGAAGAAGGCAAAACCAGTTCACTTTTTTCTTTTCTTGAAGATGCTTTTAGTTTAGGTTGTGGGATTGGGATGGTTGAATCAAACATAACAGAATCTTTCTCTGCTGAAAATGGACCCTCTGCGTAATGACTTGATCTTGTAAATCCCATAGGTTCAGGCTCAGAATTATTTTCTCTCTGACTGCTTAAGACTCGACTATAGCCTGCATTGCTTTGCTTTCGCTTCAACTCCTCATCTAATTCATTGCCCCTCTGCTTTTCTGCCTCCTCAAGGCTTAATAATCTAGCAACCATCATCTCTCTACCACCAACAGGAGATAACCCATTGTGTCGGCAGCGTCTTTCTAGCTCAGCAAGAGGAAGAGACATCAATTCCTGCATAGCTGCTCCTCTACCCATAGCTAAAGCAGCATCTTGGGTAGTTTTGATCCCATCAATGGTGTCTTCTGAGTTACTATTTTTTTCTATTTCAGGTGTATCGCCACACAAAGAGTGGAAAGGAATCACACCAGAATTATTGGACCGAAGAAAAGTGGCTCTCAAGCCATTGACATAAGCATCTGAAAAGAGAAACCAGTCTGACCAAACTTGCAAAACCTTCAAAACTCGCTCCTGCATAAATGAGCATGCCAAAGAATGCAAAACATGTAACATGGATCAATAATCACAGATAACAAAACTTTGAAAATAAAAGCTGCTTAAGAAACTACCTTTAAGGCCTCAGCAGTTATTCTCCCTGTTATGCTTCGATACAAATCATTAAAGCTCTCCATTACATCAGGAAGCGTTGCTTCAAATTTAGTGCGGTAAGCAGAAGCATTCTTCACAGGAGCACTACTATTGTGGAGAATGTCTGAAACAAGCATTAACCTCGCAACTTTGGTCGGAATAAGCGTTTGTTTAAGTGTCAGAGATTCCGTTAAAACCTCAACAACCTGCATTAGTATGACAGTTACATGCAACTATAAAATGGAACAGAAGTATGCAATAAACCCATACTAAAGGCAAAAGAAACAACAATAACTCTTCATAGCATTACCTCACCAGCAGCATCAGCATTGTCCAAGGCAAAGCCCATAGCTTCTTTTACGAGGCTCCTCTCCAATGTCAATGCACGCAACATATCCTCAAACTCGTCCCTCTGAGAATCAGTTAGAGTACGTTCTTGTTCCACACGCTGCCAAAGGAAGCAATTTTCTTAGAAGATCTAGTCATATTTGCTCTAATATATACAGTGACAAATGACAACGAAATACCCTGCTTCTTCCAGCAGCATAGGTGCTCCCAGTTTCTTTATCATGGTCAGGACTTCTAACTGTTGGCAGAGGAGGTGGAACCCATCTAATTAATATAAACAAATAATGAAAGAAGCAGTTAGAAATGGTGTCATTGATGTTGCATATAAATCTCAGTGACAGGGTGTAGAGATACCTTCCACTGCCGGTTATCATGATAAAAGGCTCTGTGCGCCACCGTTGAAAAGTATCACCCTGAGAGTAAAACTGGTTTCAGCGTAATCTAGATTATGGTGTTGTATTAACACAAGCAGATTTGAACTTTATCAATATACAGCCATTGCCATGTCAACTAGTACCTGAGCAAAAGAATAAAGCCTCCATATGTAATATGTATGCTCCTTAGAGCCTAGCTCAAATAAGAAACTAAAAAGAGGTTTTCCACGGCCTCTCTCCATAATAGCTTGCTCAAAAGCACATCCCCCGTCCAATACATACAAGGCCATTGTATCAATCACATGTCGGAGGTGTTCGTCCTCTGGTGGAACAACAGTTATGTCGGGTACATTGGGAGTCAATACCTACAACAAAATGCAGTCCATAAGACCGTACATTTTAAGTCAATACTTACAACTGTGTGCATATAAGTATGTCACTTACCAATTCCGAGTTTTGCGTAGGAACTGAAATTACTGGAGGACCAGATGGACCAGACAAAATAACATTTGCACCCTGTCACATAGAAATAAAATTGATGCTTTATCCAATATCTACACAGCTTCATGCCAAGACAAGAAGAAGCTTATGACAAGTGAATGCGAACCTCCTTACTCCTGATAGCCATGTGCCCAGGTGGGGGTGCTGGAAGAGCTTGTGAGGGGAGCGCAACGGATTTACCCCACCCAATCTTCAGTTCATATTCATAAACAACAACACCTACAATACAGTTCCGATAGCTCAGATTGCAATTACCAGAAGACATTAAAAGGATAAATATTTAGACTTCATCTCCCAATCCAGATTGGACAAGTATCTACCCTGCATTTCATCTTTCGCAGCCTGTGCATCAGCTCTGTTCATAAAGGCAACAAAGCCACAATTCCGCTGGCGTCTCTTCTCCTCCTCTGTTCTAGGCCACATTATTTTCACACTTGCTATAGGTCCAAATCTTCCGAAGGTCCGTAGTAGAAAGTTCTCATCGACCTATCACAGGTTGGGCCAATCATTACAGCAAAGTAGTTCAATTTGCATACACAGAGGAGGTTTAAAAGGCTACGGACCTGAAGTGAAAGATTTCCAACATACAGATTTGTCGTCTGCGGATCACCATCATCAAATGATCCAGGAAACCTTCCACTCGGATCAAATTCATCCGGTAGCTCATCGAATCGGCTGGAAGGCTAGGGAATACAAATAACTAACTTCAGACAATCAACTGCAAACAAAGGCATGTTTACCAATTTTCACACACAATCTAAGAAACAAAACCACATATGCAAGAAATGTCAAATTCAAGGACAGTTCTCTTCAAGCAATTGCATATATGGTCGAGGCATCACACATGCTTACAGCAGAATTGTCACTCCGACCATCACGCCAACTTTCACGCTCTTGATGTCGTCTCTCCCTCATTTCTTGTTCATGTTTCAACTCTTCCATGAAGTGATCAATGTTCCGAGACTTCCCTTTCTCCCTCTCTTTCCCCTTCTCCTCTTCCTTCTGCCACAAACATCCGAACAGTTTTAGGAAACCATTAGCCAAAGCTGCTGGAGCCCTGCAACAACATACTCAACAAACACGTTCATACCTTCCTCTCAGGTTCCCTTCCTTTCGATGAAAGAGGTGGTGGAATAAAAGAAGGGACATACCTGATAAGCAATCAGTAATCAATAAGCTCCATTGTCTAAGTTCTGAGCAACCAGACAGAGACACAAGTAAAGAGTGAGCGACCATAAGACCATGTTTCATATGGAACTTAGATAGAGAACCATAACAAAATCATATTTTAACTTTTTAAAGCTGGCCCAGTTGGTTACATTAAGAAATTCCAAAGGAACAAAACAGGAAGCATAATCAAAGTTGAAGACCCATATTCATCAAAAGACTACTGATATCATGGGTAGTCAAACCCTTCTTTTCCTCAAACAATATTTCTTCTGACTAGCTGTACCTTGAAAACTTGCTATACAACTGCAGTTCCATTTGTTTAGTTTATCAACCAAAATTAAGAAAATAGAAATTAGAAATCAACACCACTGACTCAAAACAAGGACGGCATCCTCGCATCGTTAATTGAAATACCATAAGCGAAATATGCACAAGAGTCTTCACTTCTATACTAGCAAATAGACTGTGACCAAAGGAAATAAGTGCCACTATAACTAAATGGAGAATTTGTGCAGGATATATATTATATTACATCATAATAGTTAACAATTTATATGTTTATGAGAAAATCCAGTTGGACTGGGAGGAAGCTCAAATATTCAGACTCGGATCGTTTTAATAAATTCATCATTACACAAGGAAAAGAGCAGGAAATTATTAGCTGAAACATCACTGCTGCCTCACTGACTTGAATCATTTTATTTCGATAATCGAATCTTATTAAAGCAAAGTATACTAGCAGCTTTTTTAAGTGAAAATATTTGAATTAAAATAAGGCTCATGCAGAAAAAGGTAGTATTCAGTAAGCAAGACTATAACTGAAGATAAAAAAATCCTATTATTCTTCCAAAAAAGGGTAAACTTTAAGATGATGTACGCCGTGTACTGCGGAAAGAGATTGAGATACTACAGAACATTTCACTAAAGTGATCATGAAAGTTTGAAATTCCTCTCTTGTATGTCACCAAAAAAGAATAACATTTATAGCTGGCCATATGTATACTCTTATGCCATTGAGCAAAATTGTATGTGGTATCTCTTCTTACTGAAAAAGAAAATTGTCACCATCCCCAGTACTTTTCCCCTCCCCCATACCCTTTTGATGAGGGGAGTGTACAGAGTCTCACACCACCTAATGAGTCCCTCAAAGATATTATTGGCTTCATATAAACCAACTTAACTGCATGGGACTAATTACCATGTCAAAGAAAGAAAAAAGATGTTGAACACCCCCAAACCATCATGCAAAGACAAATATGGATGAGTCAAATGGGTAACATGAAGAGCTAACACAAAAGATAATGGAATGAAGTGAAACAAAAAATTGGAAAGGGAAGCATATTAACATGATTCAGAGTGCGCAGCTTTTCTGGTTCCCATACAGAACCAAATATGACAAACAATTAAAACTAGAACAAAGTTTTGCGGGACTTTTAACCAAAATTTAGTCTCTGGTTTACAATCTATATCATGCAGGACCTAGATAATTTCGGCCAAAATTGATATCTCCTTTCCACTTACAATGCCTCGACCAGTGGAGCATCACAACACAATTTAAAAAGTACTCATTTACCTACTTCCCTTCTTTGAACCAGACATCCCATCTTTGGACTTTTCACCTGCCATCCGGGAATGAATAAAAAGGTCCATACTTTTATTAATTTATCCCGTTAATAACAGAAAGACACTCATATTCAGCTATAATGCAGGAATCAATCGATGGGAAAACAAAAAATAAAAAGTAAGAAAACAATCTCAGGAAGATGACAACGAAAATCATGTGATTGAAGATCGCACGGACCTTCAGAATCAATCTTCGGCTTGTCATTTGGGTTGATAGTTCCACCTCGGACAAAGGCCTTAGAGCCGGGAGTATTATCCCCCTGAAAAGACTCCACGAACTCAGCATACAACCGAGCCGTCTCATCTTCAGCTTTCTGTTAAAAGCGCCACACACAACAAAAACAGATGCAATGAGCAAGGATCAAACCCAAACGGAAAAAGGAAAGACCGGAGGGTAATAGGGTAGATCAAAATTGAAAATGAGGGGAACCACATGCCTTCTTCTTAGCTTCTTCCTCCTCTCGATGCTTCTGAAAAGGGGTCTTCTTCCTAGTTATAGAGAAGGAATTCATCCCCACCACAACAAACAGCTCACTTCTCCTGATCACCCGAACTAAAACCCTAAAACGAATTACCAACGACGAAAATACATGAACCCGAAACGGAAAAACGAAAAAGGGTAGTCCCAAAGGACGGGAGGGAAGAAGCCCCAAAATGAAAGAATGCAAAAACAGGGGTGGGGAAATAGAAAATCAACCGAGCTCTGGGCACATCAAACCGTACCAACGAAGAACCTAATCCCAGAAATAGAGTCTTGCCCTAATTCGGTAACAATGTCTAGGGTTTTTCTTATCTGTGGGAACAAAATCGATGATATGGCAGAGAGTAAGCAAAAGCAGATTGAACAGGAGCAATCGCATGTACGAAAATACGGTTAGTCTTAAAAAAAATATGAAATATGATTCCAGTTTTATAAAATACGATTTTATCGTCGAAGGGGCACGTTCTGAAAATACGCCATCGGAGAGCGGTCTCAAAACGCTACCTCCGTATGCTTAGTGAGGGACGGGTGCCGCACCCGCCCCTTACGCATTCCCCGACCCAACCCAAACACGATAGGGGATGGGTGAATACGCCTAAGTGTACAAGGGGCGCGGTCTCAAAACGCGCCCCTTCATCAGGCCGTTCCCCCTATCTCCCTCCTCACGTCCCCCCGTCAACACTTAGTTCACTCCGTTCCCCCGTCCCACCTTCAACTTTAGGCCACTCCCCCCTGTCCCCCCTCTCCTTTTGGAATGCTACAAGAGGCAGGTTTTGGAAACTCGCCCATTTTGGGGACATACAAGGGGTGGATTTTCAAAACATGCCCCTCATTAGAATAACACAAGGGGCGAGTTTTGGAAATTCCCCCCTGTCTGGCAATACAATAATGCTATGAATAACTTTAGAAACCCTGTTTCAACAAATACAAATAACCAAACTAACTTCGAAACTATCCGTTGATAACATCCATACATCCAACACCCAACTTCGTAACAATCCAACATCCAATAACAAAGCCAACGTCCATACATAACGTCCAACATCTAACGTACAAAGTCTAATGTCCAAATTCCATATCAGTAATGTTCCTTACGCCTTGTCGATTTCCTCCTAACATAAGGCCTGACGACGGGAACTTCTGGAACTTGAGGCTACTCCGATGGAACATCCGGGTACAGTTGCGTAATTTGAGAAGTTTATTCTCCTTGTTGCAAATGGTCGTACATGAAGAAGTTATATTAGTTGAGTTACGAAAGTTTATATCAATCTTAAATCGAAGGACTTACCCGAATTCTCTTGGCCCTTTAATCGGAGCTCCCGGTGTAGAACTGGACCCAACCTCGATGTAAGGAGTGCCGTAATCGCCATAAATATGAGAAACTTGCGAGATGAGCATGCCTTCTCGCACTTCATGGCCCTCCTCGTCAAATACGGGGTCGTCGTATGTCCGTGGCTCCTCCTCATGTTCATGCTCCTCTTCCGCAACGTCCAAATGATGAGGATGATCTTCCTCCTCCATATGCTGTCCACCTTGCAGGATGAACTCGTATGCAGGTTGATCTTCCAACCAGCCGGTACGACCATACAATCTTACCGGTGCATACTCCCGCATCATTTCCATAGACTCCTTAGCAAGAGTAATGAGTTACGGCTGGTCAGACCGAAGCTTTATCTTTCGGAAGTTCTTCATCTACATCAAGAATATAGGTTAAAGCTAAAAAATGAATGAAAAAAATCTTATGAGTACTCATACTCATAAACGACTTACCAATGTGCCTAGCATGGAGCCGGTGTGCGATATGTGCTGCCTGGTGTGCTTGGCATACCATTTTGAGTATCTATCGGGAGACTCCCAAAATAGTGGCACGACCTTGTTAATCCGATCTTCCCACTGCTCGACAAACACTCGATGGATCTCTCTCCAGTTGTTCATGGTCTTCCCGCGTAAATCTATCCGGTGGAGTGCCTTGCTTGTGTCACAATCTTCCGGCACGAGCTGATGATCGCCAAACTGACGAATCACTCTATCCGGGTAATGCCACTCCACGATGTAGAAGCAAATCAGAGGAACTCTTGCACGCCAGAAAGCCTCACCAGATCGGCCGTAATCAGGAAGCATGGCTACAAACTCATCCGGGTAAGGATGCCAAATAATCTGCATATATCAATGTGAATGTGTGAGAAGAGTTCAATATAAACAAATGAATTTGTTAGTTGTAGAAGTTTACCTGATCCATGCTCTGCCTATCAAATGCCTCTCTGTAGGAGGAAAGTACATGGGTGGACACTGTGCGTACATCTTTCGCAACGGCCCATCGATGGCTCAAAGGCATATCTTCCACAAATGGGGTACGAAGTCTCAGAGGTGCTATATGAGGGAATCTATCCCATGCCCAAATCTGTAGCAGTATCAAGGGACCCTCTATCTGAGATGCCTTGTGGTGAGCCACCTTACACAAACTCCTGTAAAGCCACGCAAGGCATGCACTTCCCCAACTATAATTTCCAGCCCTCTCAAAGTCAGCTAGCAGAGGCAACCAGAATAAGTGCACTAAATTGTCTAACTTCGTTGTGAATAGCATCCCCCCAATCAGCTGTAAAATGTATGCCCTGGTATGCATATGCACTAACTCCTCAGGGGCATCTATAGGGATCTGACCAAAATTTGCAGCCAGCCAGCTCAGTGTAATACGACTAGACCTAATGTTGTCACCCCTAGGTATCCGGCCCAATAACTCTAGACACACCGCCTCATTAGATGCAGATGTATCTGCTATCACCGCATCACCATCTACGGGCAAATCTAGCTGAATTGCCACATCCTGAAGGGTGATAGTCATCTCACCGTGCAACATATGGAAGGTGTGCATCTCCTGCCTCCAGCGTTCCGTCAATGCCGTGATGATGGCCCAGTCCAATGATATGAACGGAAGCTTAGCCATTCCATAGAATCCTGCTTGACGGAGGTAAACGTCCGTCCTAGGATCGGTGGCACCTCCCTTTAGTGATTTATCTAGGGTTTAGGGCAAGTGAGAACGTTATTCTGTAGATAAAATACGAATTAGTGGAAAAGGTACAAATACATGAAACATATAATGTATAAAAGATACGAATACACGAATTGATATACCACACTATATCTGGCTTCCCATATAGCCGTCGATCGATGCTCTCCTTGAGCATCAAGAACACTTGTGTTTCTTGGTCCTGGACGCATTTTCCTGTTAGACAATATAACAACAAGGGTTACAAACAACACAACTTAAGCATAAAATCAAAGATTGAATAAACATTGAATAAACACTTACAAAAATTCCTATTAGGACAACTACGTCGGTTATGACCTTCATTTCTACATAACCCATAACTAGTTTTTCGAGATTTCTCCTTGATATCCATTTCATTACGTATACGGGATGACCGTGGACGCCCTTTTGGTCTGACTCTTGTAGGATCGGGATTGACTATCGGGAAAGGATATTTCGGCCAATCATTTTTGCAATCAAAAGAATGCCATTTCGAAGCATATACGGCCTTCTGACACTCGAAGGAGTAGAAATGACTAATCACAGCGGTAGGATCTACATGCATGTGAGCATAACATGCCAAAGCATGCGAACAAGGAATGCGATAGATTTGCCACTTCTTGCAGCTGCATTTCCGCGCTTGAAGAAACACATACTTAAGTCGATCTTTTCCTCTAGTTTTCACGTCAAATCTACCCTCCTGTCGATCGAGAAGCACTACTTCGTACCGTTTGGCCTTCTCGATACATTTAAACAACCGATTTGTACAAACACTTGTAAAACTTTCGCCAATTCGCAACGCAGAGTCCGCATCATCTCGTCTTGCTATCCAGTATGACACGTAATTATATCATATTTTCCGAACAAGAGCCGAAACAGGAAGATTTCTGGCACTTCTTATAACGGCGTTGTAACTCTCGCTCAAATTCGTAGTCATAAGACCATATCTGTAAAAGCCATCCCGACTCAAACACCACTGCTCTTCATTCATCTCGGCGAAAAACTCTCCAGCTTCTGGCATTGATGCAAACAAGCTTATCATAATATTTTTATGCTTCACAGTCATCGATTTCCTCGCTGCGGCTATCAACTTCCTTTTACAAGCAACACTCAACACACGGAGGGCGTGCTTTGAGACCGTGCCCTCTTTGTAATTCAAGGGGCGCGTTTTCGGAACGCGCCCCTTTGACGATAAAACCGTATTTTACTAAACTTGGACCGTATTTCGTAAATTTTTTTGAAAACTAACCGTATTTCCGTACAAAACTCCTGTAATTGAGAATTCGATCAGATCATCTGACTGCGTCTCGACTCCCACGGAATCCCATACTCTTCTCCCCCCCCTTTCCTCCCATGTTATTATTACAATTTTCAACTTACGAATTAGTTCTTTCATTCTTTTGATTTGTCACAATTAATTTTAGTTCGATGATACATAATAGTAATAATAGCTTTCCAAACAATTATATTGTACGTTTATATATTTTAAAAAACTTACGCCGGTGAGTTTAAGAGTAGGTGGAACCGAAGTAATGATTATGTTTATAGAAGAAATCGTTACTCTGTGTAGCGATTTATGATAGTATACAATGAATTCACTACTGGCGAGTATATCGTATGTCCATCAATTATGTATTTTAAGTAAAAATTCATCTTGCCACACTTGATCTCTTGTATTACGGATGGCCCGATTCCAGGGATGGGCAATTTCTTAACAGAATTTTCCATTTCTTACGTTTTCAAATTTTTACCAGTAAAAATTGGAAACTGCAAGAGAAGTTTTAGGATATTTCCATTTTCATATTTTAACATTTTCATTATGAAATAAATTATATGTCCCCTTAAATTGTTTTGTAACATAGCTCATAAAAGATGACCGAATTTTATGGCATTCACGATGTCGTGCTCATTTCTATAAATTGACCGAGACTTATGTTCATCAAGTTTAAGAAAAGGGGTTGAGATAGGGTTTTTACCTTTCCTCGTAATTCATGTGGATAAGCTTCCTGATTCAAGGAAAAAGGCTTGACTTTGATTGCAAAAAAACAAAGAAATTGTTTCATTTCGCTAATAGTCATAATATCCGTGATTCGTGTCCGAAAGAGTAGCCAACCTAGTGGGTGGCATTGCCTTATGCCGACATTCAACCAGTGATTACAAGGCACTCAGACGAGGCGAGACGAGGCGAGGCGAGGCGAGGAGGCCTCGCCTATTTTGGCCTAGGGCGGGCGACGAGGATAAAGCGCTGCCTAGGCGCTCGCCTCGCCCAAGGTGCTGGGCCGCTCAGGCGCTAGAGAGGCGCTGCTCCACCCAAAACACAAATAAAAGGGCCCCCCCACCGAAGCTTCTTTTCTCTCCCCACTTCAACCCTAGTCGCACCCTCAGCCCCCCTCTCTGTCCCAGCCGCGCCCCTCCCCACCTAGACCCTAGCCGCGCCCTCTCTCTCCCAGTCACCATCAGCCCCTCGTCAGCCCCCCGCACCAAGGCCATGGCCAGCCCCCACAGGAAATCCCCTTAACATTATTAATCTTTATCACAGTGATGGTGGTGGTGGTGGTGGTGGTGGGGGTGGAAAGGACAGGTGGTTTAAAGTTAAACACCAAAAAGGGGACCGACAGATGCTGATTTCCAACCATTTTTCTCTTCCCCCTTTCCTTCGAGCTCTGGTCTGGTTGCCGATTGAGTGAGGCTGAAAGAGGGAGTGTTTTACAAGGATCTTTTGCAAGGATTTTTAACGGAGAGATTGAGTGAGGTGGATCGTGGATGATGATGCTTTTTGATGATCAGCTAGTTTCTTTTTTAGTTATTCGAAAGTAATGCGAATGGTATGTTTTTAAACTTTAAAATTGTCTTTTTAATTTAAGAAGACATTTATATTTGGCATTTTAATTATATAGTCTATACATTGGTGTCTTAAAACCTAGCACCTAACGCCTCGCCTAGCGCCTTCGCCTCGGACGATGAGAGGCCTTCTCGCCTTGGTGGCGCCTTAGCACCTTGAAATCATTGCATTCAATAGAGAAATTTCAAGATCATGGTGGCACCTCGATTTTGTTAGAGCTTTTTTTTTTGGCGATGGCGGTGAAGCAAATGTCATGGAGGTCGATGTTCCCGAGCTATTACAGGTCACCGGTAGAGGGGGAGGTCTCAGGGTAGTTAACAGGAGAAGATGCCTGATATTCTAATGGTCACCTCCTCGAGTTCTCTCATGTCATATCACTCAGCAAATTCAATGGTTCTACAAAAACTTCTAAAATACGAAACAACGATAGGTGGGATGGGATGAGACCATATGCCATCGACAGGTTAGCGATCTAATAAAAGATTCGTCATTGGCGACAAATGTTTGTATTCAGTTCTATGGGGCACTTCAAGATTCCTTTGTTACCCGATGTATGATTCCCCACGAATATTCTCATCATGCGAAGCAACGACACAATTAACACTAAATGAACACACGTCGCAAACGGCTTCGAAAGGATTATCATAAACTATTCAATGTTCGGAAAACATAAATCTTTCAACTCAATATGATCTTGGTTGAGATTTCTAAAAGTCAAGCAATCTCATGTAGCGTGCGTGAAAGACCTATGTCATTTACAATAGCTTCTAGATTTCTCTTGATCTGTCTTAAGCAGTATATATTCAACCTTGATCTTAATTCGACTTTTTAGAATAACCAATTGAAGATAACATTTTTCCTTTTCGATATCAAATGAATACTTTTGTTTTTCATTTGATTTCTGAGAAGCATTTGCCTTAACATTCTTCTTTTGCAGGGGTTCATACATCATAGATTCTCCTTTAAGGAATTCGATGGCATCAACTTCAACGGACATTTTTCAATTGAAACACCATGGTTGATCAACTCTCTTCCTTCAGGAGAGTCTCATATCTAGTAGCTCGTGGGGACTGCTTGAAGAAATCTCTGAACTTTTCTCGTTCGAGTTTCTTTCAGATGCACGTATCCAGAGCATCTTAAGTGGATGCCATTAGCTATTCTTGTGATACTGAAATCATAAATTTTAAGCAAGCTTTTCTGAAGCGAGTCAGAAACTGTTCGGCGAGTTTCTTTGATCGTTGTCTTATTCGAGTCAAATCTATCAAAGTAATAAAAAAATTGAGCTTCACAAATGTAATCGGGAATTGAGTTTGCATTTATGGCCATCTTGTAATTGAATTTGGAAGAAGATTGATGTACTATGAGAAGCAGCACCCGTTAGCAATTTTTGAAACGACCAAAGCTTAAGTAATCATTATTGGATGCTTCACTTGCTTGATAAGTAAACCGGGCACCATGTTCCATTATTGCCATGCCATCTTCTCTCTTAAGAATAGAGTAAAATTACGGATTCTGTAACCTTTGTGAAAGGGTAGTCTCTGTCAATGTGCTCGGGATAAGACACCCGATAGAGGGCACCTCTTCTTGTCGAGTAACGCCCGAAAACATCCGTTCAACTAACCAGGCAATGCAGCCTTTCAAGTCGGTAGTACCTATGATAGAAGCTTCAAGGTCGTCGACTAGATGAGAAGGCCTTAAGTAGAAATTTACTTGTCTTCAATTTGGAGGGGAGTAGTTTTGAGATATTTTTGGGGAACCCTCACGGTATACATTATGGGCAGTGTCCTATTCAAAGGGTCCCATCGAGTATCGACTATATAGTGATCCTCGATACTAAATGTTAACAACACCCTTATGAAACGTGCCTTGTTGAAGGAATGTGGGTGATATTCTGCCATGAACTCAGTGCTGATCAATAAATTCTAACTCAATAAACTCGTGATCGACTCCATTGCTCGCTGCAAAATTCACTTGTTTCTTTCCTTCAACAATAACAACTCTTCGAGTTCGAGTATCCATGGGTTCATGCACTAGACCCTCTGCTACACTTGCGGAGAAAGAGAATTTGTTGCAAATTGTGCCCTAAGCACTTGAATTTCTTTTTAGAAATTCTTCTGAAGGATTTGTCTAGCTTAAGAATTATCTCCATAATATTGCTCATAGTTAGAGGTCGATCTCCCCTTCCTTACGAGTGTCTCTCATTCTCTTGAAAGGAATCTACAATCATCTCGTCTCTTAGATGACTGAGATTAATCAGTTCCTTAGAATTTATAAGGACATTGTCATTGGGCCTTTCACCAAAATATCCGTTGTTAACACCACAAACTTTCTTGTTGGTGTGCCTTTTCTCGTGTAACGCGTAAGAAATATTTGGCTGACAAATGCGGTGGTTCATAATGAAAGAAAGAGAAAGAAATGTGTTAGCTGAATAGAAGTTAAAACTCATACAATGGAACACGAGCATGGAAGACTCGTCATACTCGTAGATGTCTATGTTGGAGAAACAAGAACAAAAGAAGCGGAAAACAGAGATAAGCACACCGCAGCCTTTCGGTCTGGACATGAGTGATTTTCATATTTATTTTAGAATAACATAAATGACTTTTATAGCCCGACATTCCAAACTATATGACATACTTAGGGGCATGTAATAGTTAGACTAACCATCGTACTTTATGGTAAATTTAAGAACGTGTTCTACTATCGGTAACTGATGAGTTATTGCGCCGTGCATTCAACATTGTGTCGTTATAGTAACTATTGCCGGGTCTCTTTAGCTGCTTACGTCATCGATCAACTTATTCCCTCGACCAGCTCGACGGACTTGTATCCTCGATCGACTTGTGTCCTACATCAGGAAATTCGAGATTTGCTCCTAAATAACGTTAGTCCGGAAATTATTTCATCAAATACCATCAAAAGTTTGAAAATTTCTTAATTAAGGTAGTGAAATCGCCCTTACAAAGGCTGACTAAGTTAGGCTTTGTCAGGCCGACTTCATAATCTTTAAACCGAAGTCGACCTTATAAAGACCGACTTTATGTCATCCGTTCCATTCACGTAAAGTCGACCGGTCTTCTCAGTACTATTTTTTTAAGAGTCAAACTTTATAAGAATAACTTTCATCACACGATAAAAAAGGTCGACCTTTTACTTTCTAAAGTTAAAAAAAAACTTTAAGTCAAATAATGGAAAGGGAAAGGGGGTGCCAGATCGTTTTGTAAGAAAATTAGGGGGAGAGGGGAGAGGGTGTCAGATAATCAGGGGAGGGGGGTGGGGTGTCACATCGTCTGTAAGAAAATCAGGTGGTGGGTAAGAAATGGGGAGGGGGTGGGGGAAGCACTTATTATATTTGACCGAAAGGTTTTTTTTTTTCACTTTAAGGCGGACTTTAATAAAATATTTACGAAATGATATAAAGTCGACTTTTGTAACGCTAATATAACGCTAATTTCGATTTGAGGATTATAAAGTTGACCTTATAAATATCGATTTTCTTCATAATTAAAGTCGGACTTTATAAGATCGATTTTGCTATTTTAATTAAGAAACTTTTAAATTTTCGATGATATTTAATGAAATAATTTTTGAATCAACATTGATGAATAAAACGCCGAGAAATCCATGTGCTTTAGTCTTCTTGTGTCTTTGTCGAGTCCAATTTGAGACCCACACTATCGTTGCCTCTTATCGGGCCAGTCTAACCAATTAGCCAGATTGAATGGCCCTAGAATCGTGCCAATGGTCAAAGGTGTCCATTCTATATATTATTTTCCATAGATCTATATCTGCTCCTCTACCGACGTTTACTTAATTTATCAAACACAATTTCTCTTTTAAAAACTAGAAAACGAAATATTTTAAAACCTTTTGATTTCATGTAGATGAGAATGAGATTGAAAATTTTCTAACTCATGGTCATAGTAATATAACTGTGTTCAATCTGATCATTATATCGATATTACTCTTATTGTATGTTTTCTTTTTACCCTGAATATTTAATGAAAATATAATAAAAAGGATAAGTGGAATGTAAAAGAAAGTAAATAGATAAAAGTTTTTTAAAATATTTTCTCTATTTACCAAACGACAAATCTCTCTCAAACATCGAGAATAGAATAATGTTTTAACATTTCGTGACCTGTTAGAATAGGCGGTTCAGGGACTAAATTGAAGGAACAAAATAAATTAGGGACTCGTTCAAAAACTAATCCTCTCGGGCCGTGGAGCACGGAGAAGAACATCGCTCATTCCGACGTTTTCGCATCTCCTACTCTCATCGCCGGCGCCCCAAGCTCCGGCGGAGGGACCACAACCTCGTCGCCGTGCATTTCCCGGGTACGATTTTGGGGCAATTTATTCCGTTCAAAGATCCGGCAATGTCGACGGATCGGCGATCGGCGGCTTCCGCCGCGTCCCCCGAGGAGACCGCAATGTATGCGATCACAACCGATTCCCAGCGAAATTCCTTGAGTTTGAGCTTCCTTTTGTTTCGATCTTAGTATCACTGAGCTTTGTGAATTTGGTTTTAGGTTTCTGGATATAGTGCAAGAGACGTCGTTGCAGGGACACAGGAAGACGACTCGTTTTTACGGGAGTATTGCGTACTGCTTGCTGTTGGCAAGCTCCTTATCTTTTTCCATGTTTTCTTTTTCTTTTGTGTATAGGATGTTTTCCGTAGATGAGTCGGTTGTGGTTATCGCCTGTCAGATTGTTGGTTTGTTTTTCAGGTGGGGTATGCGGCGTTGGCTGTTGGAGCTCCTTGGATATTCGTGGAAATCAAACATCTGATGCCTGCTCTCCTTTGCTGTTTCGATGTTGCTCTTTTGTTTGTCACGGGTACTTGATTCTGTCAGCCTCTTTGTTGTTCGTTATAAGTATAATGTTTTCGTTCGACAAAATGGATTATTCCAGTGTATTGAACTGTCCCTGTTAACACGGGGTTGGGAGAGGATACATATGCAGCCTTACACTCATCCAGGCTGTTTTCACAATGTCGCTGCTCAATGCTAGCTCCATATTTGTGGTTTTTTGTTAACTCGAGTTGTTGATTTCCTTGTGTTTTCAGTATTCTTTTTGTTCTTTCTCGATGTGCCGTTCGCTTCTAGTCTGAAGAACTTTTCCTACGGATCGTGCTTCATTTAAATCCTGAATAGTATGACAAGTAAACTCTGTATGTTGGTAATATTTGCGTCTTCCTGTCCTATTTCTTTTTGTGATGAGATTAAGACAAGAGCCTCCAGTATTTTAAAATGTCTGGAAAACCTTTCTGCACATTGTTGAGAAACTATAGCATAGAGAATTATGACTTCTTGTGTCACTCGCAATATAGACTATCCTCTTGGCTGTTATCATAATTTCCACATGTTAATAGTGGTTAATTTTATCTGCAGGTATTTTCCAGCAGTATCTGGTTTATCAAGTGCAAAAAATACGGCTTCAGGTGACTGCAAAGCCGCTATTATGTGTCTTTGTTGTTTTTACCAGATTAATTTCTTCCCAGGTTGGTAGACTATCTTGGGATGCATTGTGATGACCTTTTGCATCTTTTGATAGGGTTACTATAGTTTTAGCCAGAAGTTGAAGCATATTGTCCGGTTACCCTTTGCCATTACTGCTTATGGTATATTCTTGTCATTTCCATTTTTTTATACCTGTGAGGAAGATTTGAGAAATTGAAGCCAACAGAGTGCATTGAATAAATAATTTATGTTTGGATAAAAGCTGGCTTATTTTATTATTTTTCTTTGCAATAACATCTTCATTTTTTTTTATAAGTAAAAAGTTGTTGATGTTTTACTGAAAGTTTAAAAGTAATTTATTCAAAAAAACAAGAATGATATATTCATTTGAAATAATTGAATTCTTTACCTATTTTGCTGTATGCTATTCGGTTTAGGCAAAAGGTTTAGCATGTTGTGCAACTGTGTTGATGGCAATGGTGGCTAACTGAATCATTCAATTCCACGAGAACTTTTTATCCAGGACACTGAGTTCATGGTGTTCATGGAAGTGGTACCCTGCATGCTAAAAATAGAAAGTTCATCCAATAATAGTCTTCTCTTCTCTTTGCATTCTTCTTCAAGTTGTTTTGAAGATATCTGTCTTTGTAGTGACTTCGGCAATTTCTATGACTAGTTCGATGATAATGTAGTGTATCTTAGCCAATTCACCTGTTGCTATTTATGAATATTGAACCTTATGTGAAGTTAAAGGAATAATTTTGAAGGACCAGGCGAATTCATGATTCAGGTTGGAGATCGGTGACCTATTTTCCACGGAGAGTTCTTCTCTAGACTAGATTGTTGGCGTTGGCGACCTTCTTTTGTAATGATAGTATCATGAATGAAAAATAAAAGAGTTCTTTGGTATAACCATCATACTGAAATTATGCATGCAATTGGTGGCAGGGACTGCTGCGATGCTACTTTTCATTGTGTGGAATCCTAGCTTTCTTTCTATTGACTGGATATTGAGGTATGATAACTTGTCTCTCATCAACCCGAGGAGATTTGTGGGGAAATTTTCAGGTGCTTTGCTTTACCCGTTGCTGGTGAGATTCTAGGAAACCTTCTGATGCCAACACATAACATGCAATGATCACTGCATGGTTTTTTCAAAAATTTATCTCAAACATAAATTTCCGAAGAAAAGTTTGTATAAGCAGAATGATCATCGAGCAATTGGAGAATTCATATTGATTGTACTTTTAGATTTTTTATTTTGCAGAGAAATGTTGTCTCCTTTTCTCCATTCCGTCTTGTTTCTTTGACATATATCTTTTTATATTTGAATGATGTGTTGAATGACATGGTCAGATATTTACAACAAAGTTTGCCCCCTTTAACATGCAGGATAATCATGGTCATTGAAGCAATATGTGCTGGATCTTTTATGTGCGTTTACATAAGTAAGTTTGTGTAACTAATTGTTGTTGGTAGTACTGCCCTTCTCAAGTACTTTTGTACTTAATTTTATGCATACTATGCCAGTTTGGTCTGATCTGTTTTCTCAGTAGTAAACTCCATGGAAGTGTATCTTTTTTCCTCAGAGGATTCTTATTGTTGCTAGAAGTCGCAGCTGCAATTCTAACAGGAGCCTGCACTGTCTTTTTCTAAACTTAATTACTGAGCGATAAACTGATATTGTCCAGATTTACTTAGAATTGATACCTACTGAGTTTATGATTTATCTACTGCCTTTATTTCTTGGCTTGATTCTCACCTTGATGATAGTTTGCACTTGCAGGCTATGTGCATCAGTACAACTCATTAAACTCTCAACCAGATGTGTTAAAATCACTCTATTCTCCACTTCAACAGAATAGTCCCCTGGAAGGTGTGAGGTAGCTGATACTGTTAATCATACGATTCTTTCTTTCATGCATGCCTAATTTTTCCTCTATGTGATAGAAACATACTTGCACATGACCAGAGTTGGTTCAACTTCTTTGAATAGACTTGTTTCCTGTTTTCATTACTGATCGCTGACATTTTCTCTGCCAACTTCGTAACAGTTTCAATTGTTCATAACAATATGCCGTAAAGGGATAAATTGGAGGGTATCTTGATTGACCTAAAATATCTCATTCTGTCGGCAGATATTATGATGGCGGACAACTTTCTGATCAACAAATGGCGCTGTTGCAATACCAGCGAGAAAACCTGCATTTTCTGAATGAAGAGGTATATCATTTGTTGAAGTAATTGTAGATTGTGCTGCTCATGCTGGCGTCAAGAAAATGTTTAATTTCAGAAACTTGTTAAAGATTAGACTTCCTTTGCAGGTCCTTCGATTAAGAGAAAGTCTGAGTAAGTATGAACGAACTAATGATGGAAGCACACCTCAGGTAAGACTTTCAATTGTATATCTAATAGCTTCCACCAGATCAAATACGAGAACTATTTTGTTTGTAATGTGGTGTGAGATTTGAAATTGGCTGAGTGAATGACAGTGTAGCTTTTTCCTCAATTACGTCTCTACATATTGATTGCATTATTTAGTTCAATACCCATTGGAGACAAAGATGTCCACTGAGGACAAACGTGTTGGGTGGCCAGTTATTACTTCAGGAATCACAGTGGCATAATGAGTTATTAACTTAAATTTAAATACGTTCTTTTATCTTTTGAGAAGCTATTAGATACAATACAAAATTAGGTTTCCCTTTTTGAGAAAGAACACGACATGCTGATCCATTTTCACCTCGATATGGCAAATCTTTCCAGGTTGATCTAGCCCACCTTTTGGCTGCTCGGGATCAAGAATTAAGGACTCTTTCAGCTGAGGTAAATTTTGTGCCTCTCTCAATGGAAACTGACATTTCAAATTGCCAGTGTGTGCCTTTTGAATGCTAGTATCAGAGACTTGTTCGGTTGTCCAACCTGGCTATTTTCGTTGACACATGACATTGTATGCCCCAACCGTATAATGGGATTGGTGTCATGATCTTTTCCAATTTTGTCTTGAATTTGTGTGCATCTCACTGTTACTCCACTTGCTAGTAGGGTGAATGAACTCCATAGATATGACCAGATTCATGTTACAGATTTGGATTTTACCTCTATTACGGGCTTTTGATGAATGTGTTGGGTGTGATGAATAGATGGATCAACTGCAGTCTGAACTTCGACTGGCAAGGTCCTTGATTGCTGAGAGGGACTCTGAGCTTCAGAGCATTCAAATTACTAACAACAAGGTACTACAATTACTGTCAGATGTCTAAATACTCAAGCTCCTTTCTTTGTGCGAATGATTAGATAGATTGATAACGGGGTCTGGTTTCGATTACTCAAACAGTATGTTGAGGAGAACGAGAGGCTAAGAGCAATATTGAGCGAGTGGAGTGCTCGTGCAGCCAAGGTAAGATCATTTTCATTCTAATAAAAATTAAAATTTTTTTCCTGCAAGCCGTATAACATGCTGATACAAATGAGTATATTCAATGTTGGAAGCTGGAACGAGCGCTGGAGGTCGAGAGGATAAGAAACCTCAATCTACAGAAAACGGTTCCTTCCTCAAGCAGTCAATAGCATGGTTCAACATCCCAGAGCAGCAAGGTCCCTGAATCTCTCTCTCTCTCTGTGGTTTATGGTTTATGTTGGTTAAGCATGATCGTATCGTTTCTGAAGTGCGATTAGAATGTAATTATGATGACGGTGGATAGATCCGGCATGATCTTTCGCTTGAGCTTAGTTGTTGTGCCCCTAGCCTAAAATTGCCCCAAGAGGATAACACGTTGACGCTGTTTCGGGAGTTTTTCTGTATGAAAGGAGTGCGAACTAGGCTGATTTCGCAAAAGAAAAATAATAAAAATGATAAACTAACGTGATAAAATTTTTAAATATTGTGATAAAGAAAAGTTACATACCAATATGTTTTCCAGAAATACATACGCAACCCATTATAATCACCCAACAATCAGCACCAACGCCAGGTTCTACTGCAAAATTTGTCAGTAAAAACACCTAAAACACAGTTTAGACCTTGAGACCTCAAACTAACCTTTTAGAGGTTGAAAGGGCATCCGTAGGCGTCGTTGAAGAACTCGCAACCCTTGAGTTCACCTCATCCTCCGAAGATCGATACGCATCATACTTGCATGCTCTGGTGCAGTCAGGGCAGTACGTCACCTGGATAGATTAGTAACATGATTCAGCGCCATGTAACAACCTCAACACGAAACCAGTGAAAGTGTTGTGATGTGGGGGGCTTTTTTATTGAAAGGGGAGGGAGCAGCTCCAATAACTTGGCTGGAAGCAGCTATCGAGCGACGTTGGATTATGCTTCTGCGGGTGTGTTGCCTCGAACACTGACCTGATCATCTGGCTAACTCTTTCGTGGAAATCCATCCATTTTACCACAACGGAAACAGAAATGTAAGGGATGACCTTCTCATAGAGAAGGATTTGATTTGATCCAATCACAAATCATCACATCAAATCGGCCCAGCTACGTTGGTGTACCGCCTCAAACTCCCTAACAAACTACGGAGTCGGCTTGTAATTGAGTATCTCACGGTAGTTCTGTGACGAAGAAGCGTTGATTAAAACCCAGAATAAATGGTTCTCTGATGAAGAAACCAGATATCTTCCCTACCGGATTGACTTAATTGTATTCTTTTACGAACGGGAACCATATTTCACAATTTTTTTTTAAACCAACTTCATTTCTGTACAAACCTCGTATAACATGTACTAATAATACATTTTTATATTATAGTCTCTTTACGACAACACGAATCCTGCTGTTTTAACAGGTCAGCTTCAACTGTTAATTGTCCATCTTATATTAATTGTTCTGTTAACTTATATTTTGTTGACAACACAGATTCTCCGATTATCTCACAGGACAGGCATTTGTCCCAGTCCAGCCCGCCCCGGCATGCATACCTTCTTCTGCGACACCACCCCTGCAAATCCACAATATCAATGTCATCAGCAGTCTGAATAAGCCAAAGTCACGTAATATTTGCATAAGTACGACATATAACCAATGCCAAATGAAGAAGGTTAGGAGGTAAAACGTAACATTGAAAGTAGCCCATGTTGGTGACTTACCTACAAGGCCAGATCATCCCCGTTCAACTCTTGACAAAGCAATAGGGAGGATTACAAAGCGTTGCCCCTGAAGTACTTTACAAAAGACGGTTCTTCATTACAATGATTCAAGACAACCTTGTACACTTCAATCAACAGCCTTGGGAAGCGACTCCCAAAATAATTGTCGAACCCTTCAGGTACCGAACCCAGAAGCTCCTACAACAATGAAACCAACGCTAATTAACTACTGATGATGACTCACAACTCTTTCAGCCATTGGAAAAGAAACGCATATAGGCCAACCAATGGCACATTAAAAGGATCTAGCTTAACGCATCACATTCTGTCAGGCCAAAGAGGAGGAGCACACTAGAGAAATGTTGATGCGATGCCCAAAGCCTCCCAGATAAGGAGTAATTTCTTCACATAAACCTGAATTGCAGGGGAAAGCTCTCGGTAATGGTTCAACTTGTTACGCATCAACCGCAACAGATCTCTGATACTATCATACTTGTAACGCCTGTACCGACCCATGTCTGATATAAAAGCCGATTCTAGTTTTTCATCCCATTTCCCGTTAAGAGCAATGGGAGCAATGCTTTCCATTGCTGTCAGAAGATTAGAACCTGCATCCCTGTCCTCTAATTCTATCCTGTCGCTTATGTCCCGTAGAAAAGACAACCGGGTCTCGGAATTCCAAAACAAGGGGTGATGCAATACGTCTAATGCCTTAGGCCTGCAAGATATTCCAGGAATGGTTAAGTCATTCTCAGCAAACTCCATCACCACAGAAAAAATACATGCAATGGATGTCCACACATAAAAAATCAAGTCTGACTATTTAATGTTTACCTAAAAACAGTAAGACCAATTAACCATACTTTCAGCTTTAGTAATTGCAAAACCATTATCGCAAGTTGTTTGGCAAGGGGATGGAGGATGGAATTTGTTTTAAGAAATGGAATGAAGTCCAGTCCTTTAATAAAATTATCTCCACTCAATACCTAAATCCCCCGACCAAACATTCCCTTAGGTTGACAAGTCACTCCTCATGAAAATGCAACCAAATGCATTTTCCGGAATTCAAAAGAAAAATGAAACATAAAGCCACCTCCCTAAGTTTTTCCCATTTGAACAAAACAAACTGCTATAAAATTAAGAGAAATTCAAGAAGATAAAACAAATGACAAATTCATGCAAACATGATTGACAGCGCTAGAACACAAAATGGAAACCAATGTAAGTAACTTCATTTTGACTTACACCTTCTTCTATATGTGAAATATGATCTTAAATGAGAAAAAAAAGAACACGAAGATCATGACAACAGCAGCAACTCTAAAAGTTAATAAAGAAGACTTGCCTCAATTCAGGATCAGGGTTCAGCAATCGAGTAAAAAGATCCACTGCTTCAGGTATAGATTCCACCAAAAAGAGGTCCACTTTATTGTTGACAATGTTGATGTCACGTTCAAAGCGTTCGCCAAATGGGTGTCTACCACCGCTGACACAGAAAAACAAGACACATCCCAAGCTAAACATATCAATTGCACGTGTCTGGCGCCCCTGAAGGAGTTGTTCAGGTGCTTGCCATCCAGAACTTCCACAACCTGTGTGATATTATTTAAATTTTACTTCATCAAAGCTGCACAAAGTAATTTGGAGCATTTTCATACCAAGAGAAAGAAGGAAAGGGAAGATTGTTGCACAAATTATTGACAAGAAAACACAAAACATTGAATAATAACTTATATATAGGATTAAAAGAAATCAAAGGATTCCCAAAGAGCTACAAATGTAGTTACCAGTGGCATGATAGCCCAAAGATGACATGTCACCATGGAGGCGTTTACTGATCCCCATATCCGACAGTTTGGCACGTAATAATCTTTCCTTAGTAATCAAAACATTCTGGGGCTTCAAATCACGATGTATTATCCCCAATTCATGTAAATGGACCAGCCCAGAAACCACATCCCTGCGACGATCCAGAAAATTCAACTACTGACAGTCCAAATTAATGAAATAAAGAGAAAGTGAAAAAGGAATGCAAATGAGACAAACCCAAGTGAAAATAAGCATAAATACAGATATATTTCCGACTAAAATATTTATCCATTCCAATGAGAGAATAGTCGGATTATGCTATAGGAAGGAGAAATGTTTCTTAAGGGAAATCAAGTTGTGTAAGTATGACAATCATTTAGCATTAGCAGAAATGAATTGAATCGGTATAAGAATGAAAATCAATATCGAAATTGGGGGAAGTGTCTAGCCTAGTTACCAATTGTCCCCATGATTATTCAAAATTTCACCTCATTAGCTTCAACAATAACGAAGAGGGATGACCATTTTCCTTCCACAAAGAAGTACCCTGGAGCACTTCTCTAATAGAATCCAACCGAATTTCATATTCTGCCATAGCTTTTGTAACTTCAGGAATAAATACATTTCGTGTGCCACCAGAATATATCTGTATCAGATCATCCATACTGCACATACAACGCTCAAGTGCAAGATATACAAAGTCTTGGTCATTCTCCATGCCATACCAACGCACAATATTCGCATGTCGGTCTGAAGCAATTAAATTCTGAATCTCCTTCAATGCTACATCATGGTGAGCCTTTACAAGGCGCTTCACTGCTACAGGTCTACACTCATAAACACCCTCAAGAACGATGGTACCATTGCTTCCTTTGGCAATTTCTACATTTGACACAAACAGCTTTCCAATCTTACGTCCTTCAAGTGCACAATCCACAAGTTTGTTTAATTTCTTCCATTCATCATTGTCACTTGTTTGACTTGAATATCGATCCTCACTTTCGTTAGAAGGGAGCTTGACCGTTTGATCAGGTGTGCCATTTCCCTTGCCAGATTTTCGCACTTTCTTCCTCTTGGGGAATGTCTTACGAGTAGAATCATCACCTGATTTAGTTTGGTCCTTCCTCTTTGGAGAATACCAGTAGAAAAAAATGCCAATGCCAAAGCAGAGGACAAGTACAAGCGATGATATTGCCGAGGTTTCAAAATAAGGAACCCTGTGATCAGTCTCTAAAACCTCTTCAATAGAATGATGAAGATCATCCGTCTCTGACTGTTCTGCGGCGGGTAACTCAAGTAGTCTGGTAGAAAATCCTTCCTTGTCCTCAAACTTGGTTAAATGGGGAACAAAAGGGTCTGGAAGATGAATCGCCCCCTCAAGTGGAGGTAGTGAGGGTTTCACAAGCCCTTGTTGACTAGGTAAAACTTGACGTGGAATTAAAGATTGACCTGCCTTTCCATCTTCAAGCTGAAGCCTCAAAAATGCATCAAACTGCTCACGAGTTCGAAATCGATATACTATAGCTCTGGATTGGCATGGAAGTGGCATATCATATACACTATCAGGATCAGAGCCAAGCTGATATCTAGAACTGCCCCCAGAACTGCCATCTTTACAAATCATGGCAGCCCCTATATCAGCAACGGTCATATTCCATAAAACTTTGTCTGAATTCGGAGCAAATGATTGCAGAGTGTAATCCGTTCGAGTGATCTTCAGACGTGTGCTGGTAATATCAGAGTCCAAAGGTGACTCAACCAAATCCTTCCCATTTTCTTCGTATCTGAAGATTCCTGTTCCAGTGTTTTGAGATGATGATACAGAATACGGCAACCCATAAGTACGTAACAACCTCCCAGTAAAAACGTCAACTTCATAAACAGTGCTTTTTCGCGATCCAAGCGTGATAGATCCTTCCTCTGATATAACCGGAGTAGTTTTTATGAAGTCATCAATGCTAATTGGCAGTTTCTGTCAAAAAATTTAATCAATAAAGATGCATGAGCATAATTTCTGGAACAGCTTTCATTTACATCAAAGAATCACTGAGAAACATTTTCAGTGGAAGCAAAAGCTACATGGTCCCAGGAAAACAAACGTTTTAATGCTAGTCTGCCTGATTCGTAGAATGGTCTACAGGTTTCATACAATCCATTAATATCACTACAAAACCTTTATGAACTTGTCATATAAGCCCCGCATCTATTAAGAGTTGTTTCATCTTACTGCATGAAAAATAATTTCGAAATTCATTCATACCGTTCTCCTGAAAAACTCATCATACATATATAGCTCCCAGTCCTCTCCAACATCTATGAAGAAGGGCCTACTGCCTGCACCGGAAGAATTTTCTTTCTCATTTTCTGGATCAACAGGCGCCTGATAAGAAGAGTGAATCGGAGGTCCCAATGGCAATGACCAAATTTCTCTCCCCAAATTGCTATCCATCAAATGAATAATACCATCACTGGTGGCCACGAATGCAGTATTCCGACTACTGCTCAAGAGGAAAGATCACACAAATGAGAAAAGCGTAGCCAGTCATCCAAAAGCGAAATAAAACAGTTCAATGGGATAAAAATTAACATATGACAACCACATAAATCTCATAATCTCAGCATCATCAGGCCACCCAGCTGTAAACCAGGGAAAGAACGAATAAGAAGTCACCCTTTCCATTTACGTTGTGTTTTCAAATGATAGTGGCCACAAGTAATCACGCAACATAAAGAAAAACTAATTAGCCTTTGATGGCAACAATTCAGGTCACACTGAAAAGCTCCAGCTTCTACCACCAGGTCTAATTTCAACAATAATGCATCCCTACAACTCCCGAGTATTCCCACTTATACCACTAATCAAGAAAACTAGACAACAGCGCCTTCAGGAAATGAACAGGCAAGTTCCTGAGAATAACGAATTTCACAAAAATAAGACATGGGAAGGCCTCAACTGAGCCATCCATGCCGATCATCCACGACAACGAACGAGTACCACAATCCAAAAACCACAAATCCCTAAAATCGAATTCCAACGACACTTACGGAGAAAGCGACTTCAGCGACCTCCCGGGAAATCCTCCGGCATGGCCGGCCGGGCCATTGACAGCCACATCCGATAACGCGGGGGTCGTCCCACCACGGTCACCGCCGATCGGCTCAGAAAGCAGGGACAACGCGAGGATCCAGACCAGGGAAGAAGAAAAATGGAAGAACCGGCGGCTCGACATCAATAAAAAGGGGTGTCCAGAACACGAGGCCGAAGACGATCCAGAGCACCTCGGAAAGAATGTCCGATCGGGAAGAATTGGGGGTGGTGATGGCTGAGATTGGGGGTTAGGGATTGATTTTTGGCAAGAGAAGAAAGAAGGAAGGAAGGAAGAATTGTGGAGGAGTTTATAATAATAATTATTATTATCATCTTCTTCATTGTAATAACATGGGGAATGATGTCAGGACCATCGACTGTCGTTTCTCCGGATGGTACCTCGTTTTAGTTAACAGTCCGGAGGGAGCGGAGTTTACATGGATTTTCTTCTATTTTGTTTCCTTTCTAATTTAGATTGATGGTTCTTTTCCTTCTGCGGCAAATAATAATATAAAGGCTACAGTTAGAATCATCCATTTAAAAAAAAAATGAGATGGAATATTAGATTAAAAAATAAGCGATAAAAAGGGCGAGAGCTACGTTTAAATAAAAGAAAAAAAAAAACATGAGATAAAAATGTTTTTGCTACAAAGGGGAAAAGAAATTATTATTACGGCAGCGGATGCAGTAGATCATGTGGTAATTGACGACGACCCATTCCGAGCATTTCCATTCATTGGTTGAAATTATTGTATTGAGTTGATGATGCTTATGGTGATGATGTGGTTTGACTTTGTTTGCAATATGAGTGGAGGTTGATCCCATTGGTACTATGGTGTATTCCCAACTTATGAGAGTCGAAGGAATGCGGGGAAGTAATGCCACCCGCGATAGTTACTTGTTTCGATTCCTGGACGCTCCCGGACGAGTGGGAGAGGATGCACAACGGCGATCCTGACACCTTGAGAAGGGATGAGATGAAATGATGTATATGAGGGAGTCGATATATTTATATTATACAATATAACTTGTTGATCGCACATGTGCTTGTATATTCGGATGTATTTCTATGAGGGCCAACGAGAATGATTATATGACATGTGTCCGATTGTGATTGCGGTGTAAACGCGTAAAAAGTTCTTTTGAAAACTACCCACACTGGAACGAGCACAGGTGCCACTTTGTTTTCATATGTGCGCGTACGAGACGTGACGTACTTGGCGTTTATTCGCCATTTCAGTTCGGGAATATTTGTAGTAGGTAATCTGTTAAAAAGGAAAACGTAGGGTTTATGCCCGGACGTAGTTGACTCGAAACCACCTGTTCGAGTAGGAAACGGACCACGTCGGAAATATTTGGCAATTGGACTCACAGAGAATTGTATGTGGTCGCCAGAAAGATGAATTTCAATGACAAATAATACGACTGATTACAAATTCGAAAACTTACAGAAGTAAACGAACGCTTACAGCCATAAAAAATGAATGAAAAGCGGGGGGAGGGATGACGGGGGCGGTGTAGACTCGCTGCTGGAGGTGCGACTGGAGCTGACGTCACTGCTGACGCTGTAGACTTGTTGTCGCGAAACGCAGACCTGATGCTGACGTCACTGCTGACGCTGTAGACTTGTCACAGTGCACTGTAGACTTACGCCCCGTGAAGCAAAGTTTGGTGGACGTCGGGTGCGGATGTCAAGGCTTCGGATGAACACCTTGGTGGCGGAGATGCAGGGGGATGATGATCGTCGGAATTACGGTCGCTCATCCCGACGGTGGAGGCGATGGTGGAAGCTGGGTGTCGCGACTACGGTTGCTCGTCTCGACGATGGAAGCGCTGGCGGAAGGTTAATTAACGGAGCTACGGTTGCTCACTCCGCTGTTGAAAGGATGACCCAATAACCCAGGCCGAGGTATCTACTAAAATCTAAGGTTGACGAGCAATGCAAAGCTTGTGTTTGGCTGATTGATCGTGATTTTTCCTAAGGAGAATCTGTTCCCCTTTTATATTGAATCTTGAGGGGTTGGGGTGTTTGACACGTTCTCCAAGGATCTCTCCAAGTCGAGGCTCTCCCAATCAACTTCCTAGAATCTTGGGAACAACCTGATCCTGGCAACGTGGGTCTTATCCACGTCGTAAACTTAACGGTTTCTTTTCCTCATATTAAATTAAAGGAATAGAAACTTATCCCAGATTTTCTCTGGCTGAAGATCTTTTCAAATCATGGGAACGTGGCCCCATAATCTTCTCTCCAAAAATCTCGGAGTCAAGATCTTTTCTGACCATCGTAGACTCGAGCCGTCGTAGACTCGGACCGTCGTAGACTCGGACCGTCGTAGACTCGGACCGTCGTAGACTGGAGCCGTCGTAGACTTGACTCTCGTAGACTTAACCCTCGTAGACTTAACCCTCGTAGACTTGACTCTCGTAGACGTGGGTCCTCGTAGACTTAGACCCTCGTAGACGTGGGTCCCCGTAGACTTAGACCCCGTTAGACGTGGGTCATTGTAGACTTAGACCCCCGTAGACTTAGACCCCCGTAGACTTGGCCCCGTAGACTTAACACCGACAGTCCTTTGTAGACTTAGTACTTCCCTGGCGAGCTCACATAAAAGTGGGCTTGGACTTATGATTTCTTATAATTAAGTCCAAGATTTTTGCCATGTCAACACCACCGAGTTGGACTTTTGGCTTCCGCTAAAGTTGATTTGGTCAAATGCTTATCGTACTTTACAGACATCGAGATGGCGGTCTTTACATTACCATCGGTATGAAACAGCCGCATTTTGATTATGGTCATGCTGGTGGAGAGTTGTTGTGGATGTACGTCAGTCAGTGGGGACGACGGTATGTTATGTTGTTGGAAAGATTGAAGTGTTGCATCAGTGTTAGTTTGCGGATTCACATGGGATCCCAGCTGAGGCCGGAGGACTGCTGTTGGAGTGTAATCACGTAAAATGAATTAAATAAAAAGAATAACATGCATACTAAATACAAATTATTGTGCTTCCCACACTGAATAAGCCGCCCGAGGTAAGAGGCGGCACAATTTGCTCCTGGAATTATCCGAGGAATGGTGACAGTAGTTTATTTTATTTTATTATTTTAATTGTGTTCAGTGTTCATTTATCATGAGAATTTAAATTAATTTCTTTTTTCGACACTTCTTCATTTGTAAAAATGGACTAGAAAGGAAAAGTATTAACTCGTGTGGATATATACCCAATGAAACCTGACTGTGGCTTAGTCTTTTAACCTATTCGTCCCATTGTATTGTCCCGATCACGCATCTGACGCCAAAAGCGGGCTCCATACATTTTGAAAGAAAAGGAACAAATTCAGAGGACAAACCAAACAGAGAAAGAAAAACAAAAGGAAAGGAAGAAAGAAGAAGAAGAAATGGTCGTTGATCACAGAAACAAAATAATTTCGTGTGATGTCGAAGCAGCCGACATTCTCCGGTAACATGTTGACATAATTGATTTAATTACGAGAGAAGGAAGGATGATCCCCTTTCTCGTACACAATCCCAACTCCCCACCCCTCTCCTATGACAACGTCCTCCTCCTCTTCCTCTGCTAACCCAGTCCAGGCATCCCAGGATGTGGACAGCCGCGGCCGGGGAGACGACCCCCTTCTCCTTCCCCTCCTCTTGGACGCCACGGCAGACTCCCCAGTCCATCAGGTCGCCCTCACGGTTCCCGCGGCAGACGACCCCTCCCTCCCCTCCCTTACCTTCCGATCCCTCCTCCTCGGTGTCCTTTCCTGCCTACTCCTCTCGTTCCTCAACCAGTTCTTCTGGTTCCGCCGCCAGCCCCTCTCCATCTCCTCCGTTGCCGCCCAGGTCGCCGTCCTCCCCCTCGGCCGCATACTGGCCTCTGGGATTGTTACCCGTAGGGTGTTCCTCCGAGGGACTAGGTGGGAGTTCTGTCTGAACCCCGGTAGGTTCAACATGAAAGAACACGTACTGATTTCCATCTTTGCAAGCTGCGGTGCCGGGTCTGTTTATGCAGTCCACGTTGTGGCTGCTGTTAAGGTGTTCTACAAGAGGGAGATGTCCATTTGGGTCGGTCTCCTCGTCGTCCTGACAACCCAGGTTCCAAGTTTAGGATCTTTCCACATCGTACTAGTTTTGAGTTTACTTGCTTCAATGAATCATAGGTTCAAACTTCAGTCTTGTTTATTCTGGCTTTCGATCGTGGACGATGTGTCAGGATCATGACAGACTTGAGTTCTTTTGGAAAATCAAAATACTGAGCACATCTATCTATAAGTAGTAGTTTCCAGATGTCCGGGAAATCTAAAGTTGCTGACTTCGTGCTAATGTGGTGCCGGGCACACAGGTATTGGGGTTTGGATGGGCAGGGATGTTCAGGAAGTACTTGGTTGATCCAGGGACCATGTGGTGGCCTCAGAATCTCGTCCAGGTTTCGTTGTTCAGGTGAGGAGTCAACAATCGTCCCATCTGTTTACGTTCTTCGAGGCAAAAATGAGCTCCCAATGATGCGACAAACTGATCAGATTATGGTCGGACTTATGTAATTTACTAGCATTAAGTCTCCCATTTATAAGTTTCATCTGCGGAAGCAAAAAAGTTGATGTGGTAATGAAATGAGAAAAATGCATACAGGGCTTTGCACGAGAAAGAGGAGCGGCCAAATGGTGGATTGAGTCGGAACCAGTTCTTCATATTAGCATTCATCTGCAGCTTCTGTTACTATGTCCTGCCAGGCTATCTCTTCCCGATGTTGACCTCCCTCTCCTGGATTTGTTGGTTATTCCCTCAATCTGTCACTGCACAGCAGATAGGATCAGGACTGCATGGCCTTGGGGCGGCAGCGATAGGGCTCGATTGGTCCACCATGTCATCTTACCTCGGCAGTCCGCTGGCCAGTCCGTGGTTTGCGACAGCCAATGTGGCAGTGGGCTTTTTTATTGTTACCTATGTGATCACACCCATTGCTTACTGGCTGAATGTCTACAGTGCGAGGACCTTCCCAATTTTCTCAGACAGCTTATTCACATCGACAGGCGACAAGTACAACATATCGGCCATCGTCGACAAGGACTTTCGCCTGGATCTTTTTGCGTATGAACAAGAAGGCCCTCTTCATCTTAGTACCTTCTTTGCCATGTACTATGGAATAAGCTTCGCCTGCCTCACTGCAACTGTAGTGCACGTTCTTCTCTTCCATGGAAGGTGACTACAATACTACCTCATGGGCAATCAACACACCGGTGATTTCCCAGTTGCTCATCATATCCTTTTTCGAATTTTGTTTAGGGAGATCTGGGAGATGAGTCAATCAGCTCTAAATGAAAAGGCGATGGATGTGCACACAAGACTGATGAGAAGATACAAGGAAGTTCCAGAGTGGTGGTTCACTTGTGTCCTATTGTTAAATGTTGCGGCAACTATGTTTGTATGTGAGTATTTCAATGACCAGCTACAACTCCGTTGGTGGGGTATTCTACTCGCTTGTGGTCTCGCTATCTTTTTCACTCTTCCAGTCGGCGTGATCACTGCAACAACAAATCAGGTATGCTTCTTGTGGGTATGTGTTATTTCTCAACCATGTCATTGGGGTACCTGACTGTTATAAGGTTTTGTTTGTTCTATCAGACTCCGGCTTTAAACGTGATCACCGAGTACATAATTGGGTACATATCACCTGGATATCCAGTCGCAAACATTCTGTTCAAAGTCTATGGGTACATTAGCATGAAGCAAGGAATAGGATTCTTGCAGGACTTCAAACTCGGCCATTACATGAAGATCCCTCCTCGGGAAATGTTCATGGCTCAGGTGCTTGGTACAATCATTTCTGCCATTGCACACCTTGGAACAGCGTGGTGGCTGATCGAAACCATACCTGATATATGCAACAGGGAGGTTCTTCCATCAGGCAGTCCATGGACTTGTCCTGGGGACCACGTGTTCTATGATGCTTCGGTTGTATGGGGTCTGATAGGTCCCCGCAGGATATTCGGAGACCAGGGACACTACTCAGCCATGAACTGGTTCTTCCTACTTGGAGCTGTTTCACCTCTGTTCATCTGGGTTGTCCACAAAACTTACCCTGAAAAGCAGTGGATCAGGCTCATCTCAATGCCTGTGCTGTTGGGCGCTATCGTCAACATGCCTCCAGCCACAGCAGTTAACTACACGAGCTGGATCACCGTCGGGTTCCTATCTGGTTATGTCGCCTACAGGTACTATCGTGGGTGGTGGAGCCGCCACAATTATTTGCTCTCCGGGGCACTAGATGCAGGATTAGCTTTCATGGGCGTCCTGTTGTATTTGTGTCTGGGAATGGAAGGAGTTGAGCTCGACTGGTGGGGCGGGGCCCCAGATGGATGTCCGCTGGCAACATGTCCGACAGCCCAAGGAATTTTTGTTAAGGGCTGTCCAGTATCCTGAAGAACTAAAATATGGTTATCATGTATTAAGCAGGTTGTAGGTGGACATGGCCGTAGTATCATTCCTGTTTACTTGTGGTGGGATATGCTGGGGAAGGCTGTGCGCCCATTCACCCTTAGCCAACTATCGATGCACCTGGTGGTTTACAGCAACTATCGAAGCAAGAATACGATTGACGGCTAATGATTTACAGCTAAAAGACCAACACCTCTTCCTGCAATCCTGGAGGATTGCCGGATCGAGGGTTTTTAAATAAATGCAAACTTCCTCGTTCTTCTCCCCATCCCTCCGCCCTCCTCCGTTGTCTGGACCAGTTTCCTGCATCTGTTTCCGTGGGATTTGTGATCAATGTTGATTCTGCAAGCTCGTATCATTGTTTGAAATGAAGGGCGATAAAGCTGGGTTGGCAATCCTTACCATCCACCCACCCCACGGTAAAAACAGAGGAGGAGAGATGGTCGAAAGCAAAAGGGAAGCGAACTGCTCAAGTTTCGATGGATACACCAACTTCTCTTTAGCTGTCATATTCATTGCTAGGAAGTATCCCAGTGTATCGCTTTTGTTCAAGGACGTTGCTGTTATCTAAAAATTACACGGACCGAGGGGTGGCTCATTACTCGGCATCTCGAATGGATCAGATCAGACGAAATCCATCACATTTTTTCAGCGAAAATGGTATACACCTCATGGTCAGGGGAGTGACATGCTCAAGGCCGAGGGGTGTAAGTTGGTAGTATAGCTCCAACCATGTGGGCAGAGCTGCGGTTGTCCCCCACGGGTCTTCCATATGGCTTGACGCGGCTAAGGGACCGGCAACTACAAGCCCTGCATGTAGCCCCGGCCGGGGAGATGATTTCCGACGAGATGTTCAATATCATCAGAAGTCAATCAAACGTGAACATAGTCATTAATTAGATGAAGGAAAACCAGCAGAGGATTAAGATTAAGGATTGACAGTGAAGAGAAGATTGAGTTGGCAGAAAACACAGATTGATGAGTTCGATGGTCGTGCATGAATTTCTAAAATATAACCAAATCCTTACACACGACATGACAGTTTAATTCCACGTTAGTTTTTTCTCTTTTCCTATAAAAGAGCGAGCGCAACCTCCCAGGCATTTCACCCAATCCTCCAACTGAAAAGGGCAATGGCGGACAAGAAGAGCCTGGCCATCATCGGCATCTCTTCCCTCCTCCTGGTCGTCATCGCCACCACCTTCAGTATTGGCATCTTGACGACCAGCTCGGATGACCAGGCCGATGCCTCCAAGTCCCAGGTCGTCACCACCCTTAATGCCATCCAGGCTATGTGCCAGCCCACCAAGTTCCAGCAAAACTGTGTCGATGCCCTCCAGTCCGCTAACGTCAATTCTACCGACCCCAAGGAGCTCATTAAGACCATCTTCGGTGTTGCTGCCAAGTATGCCTCTGAGGCTGCTGAGAAGTCCGTCACGTTGCATGAGCTCGAGAAGGACCCCAGGAGTGCCAAGGCTCTCGAGGACTGCAAGGAATTGATGGGTTACTCCGTGGATGAGCTCCGTGTTGACTATCTCAGGTAATCAGAGAATTCACAAACCACAATAAACAGCGGAAACATGATCGTTTACGCGGGTTTACAATAACAGAGGAAGAACAAGACAGGTAACATACCCGTAGTTGACATTTCGTGAATCAAGAGGATAAATCTAAAGCAGCGTAGATCTTCTTCCCCTTTTCCTTCCCGTACGGCTGCTCTCGATGGAGGAGACGTAAGAAACTGACGATCGAAAACCTTATGAATCGGTTTCCAGAAATACCATATTTATATATGGTTTTCTTTGTAAAAAGTCAGTTTTGCCATTTATTAAATAAAAGTCTGAAGGACAGGGGAAGTGACCTAGCCGTAAATAACCATAATCCGTATAACCTACGGTCTTATCCATCAACAAACCATAGGATGTAAATGGCCTACACCCAGCCGTAAACCACATTAAATAAAGGAGATGCGCATATCCCAATAACTTTAGTGATCACGATACCTTAGTGGGATTTCATGCACTGTCTTATGTTATAGCCTGTTTTTTAAAAAAAAGTAGTTTGATAAAATAAAATAAAAGGTAATACAAAAGTATACAATTAATGGCAGCCCAAAATTCCAACATTCTCCCACTTGGGCAATATTAATTGTATCCGAAAAATATTTTAGTAAATGATTCTCAGGCTGTAACATCTGTATGGCCATGTAAAGACAACATCTCGAACAACCCGACCAACTAAATTACCCAGCGTCGAGCTATGACCGTCAAAGCATCACTCAATGACATAAGACAACTGTAAATACCCCAAATTTTATAAGGTGCACCATGGAAGAATGCACAAGGATGATGCTCGGAAATACTTTCAGCAACTTATAAATGCGGTCAAGGCGTTTACCATAGGGACTTGAAGCCAGAGAATTTGATTTTGGATGGTTATGGAAATCTCAAAATTGCAGATTTCAGGATTGGAGGGAATATAACGCATCCGGGGGGTGGCCACTCACTTCGATAGCTGAAGCTATAGTTTGGATGATATGATCAAATATATTGGTCCTTTCAACCTTGAAGGATCTCCAATGAAGCATACATATGTAAACTACAAGCTCACGTGTGTTAGGCGTGGCCAAAGCCATTTCCTGAAATAAAGTCAATGCGTGTGGACATGACCCTTCCATAGAACAAAACAACTAATCCACATTTGTCATCAGGACATTATGACATATCGATTAATGAGCTCAGAAACCCACCTCTGAAAGACTCCTGCAACTGGTCAACTTTCCTCTCAACATTTTCAAGCTTTAGTGTCAGCTCCATGTTTTCGGCCTCTACTGTCACATGAGCTTTCTTGGCCTTTTCTGCTGATATACCCTCTGACCCAAGCAAAGCCTGTAAAACGTATAGGCATGCAATTGAAGGATCTTTTATAAATTTTGGGCACTTAAAATTTTCCTTTACCTCCTGGAACGAGCTTAGAAGTTCCTCAAAGGATCTCACAGAGAGCTTTCAAAGCAACTATATCCAAGTCCGATTCTGCATCTTCTTCGAGCCAAGCTGGCAGAACTTAAAAAAGAGAGAGAAAAATATCAATCCAACTAAGTCACCGTGATTCCCGTTACTCACGTTTCCGGCAAGGAAGGATGACGTGCGGTTATCTCAAAAAATCCTAACAGCCTACGACCTCCCCCGAGATCTTTGGGGAAGACGGGCCATCATTCTACACACGTTCTCTGATAAAAAGAGGACTCATCTTCGGGAGAAAAGGTTGAGGGAGGACCTTCAGAGAGAAGGAGGGGACTTTCTGGAGAAACCATCAGTTCCTGATTGACCCCGGCCGCGTCCCCGTCGTCCTCCAGTCAAGGTGAGTCCATGCCAAAGACATGGAAATCCCTCCGTCGTCAGCCCAAACCCGTCTACCGTCGATCACAACTGGAGATGGAAGCTGCCACTACAAACTTTCGGCTCCTCCGGACATATCAACGGCAACCCAACGGCGTCCGCTGTCTCGGCTGTTAAACCCGAATAGGAATAACAAATAATTCCTTTCCCAGCCAAATCGCAAACAACTACCTCCCGCAGCCACGTGGCCTTGCGGGAGGCCTCCTTTTCTACTGATGTTCGTCCCTTCAGGTGCAGGTCACGAAGTTGCAGGTGAACAAGAGGATTCCAAAGGCGACCCCAACAGCAGTGAGACATGATCCCCCAAGGAGTTCCGGCAGTGCAGCCCCTCCTCTAGTGTTCCCTCGGATCAGCAACCCCGAGAGATCCAACGGCAGCAATCTGTCCCCACGGCGTTTTTTTCAGAACATCTAGCAGCAGCAACCTGTCTCCACGGCGTCTTCAGAACCGACAGCGGCGGCAACCCGGCCTCTCCGACGTTCCTGAGTCCAACAGCGGCAGACCCTCTTCCTTCCAATGTCCTCCTCGGGCACGGCGTCTTCAGAGCAACGGCAACGATAGCCCGTCGTCCCCGCGTCTTTGGAATCAGCAATAGTTAACAAGTCCTCCGCCGTTCTCGGGTCTAACGACGAGTTTCAGCAGTGACGTCTCTCCAGCAAGGACGTCCTCAGATTCGCAGCCAGCCCGGCAACAACAGGATGATGCCCATCCTCCAGATCCGGCCATGTTGTCTGCGGTTACGAACAACTCTAGCATCCCCAGGGCAGCTCTTCACGAGGAGCAGCGAGATAGCTTTGGACGACACTCCTGGAGTACATATTTCGCTCGCCCAACGCCCAACGCCCAACACTCACCCACAGTTCTACATTTCAGAAGCTGCGTCTTTGACGGCCACTTCACTTCGGGCATCCCAAGGTGGCTGCAGTCCCGAATCTAGAGCCAGACCCAAATCTCCTCTCAGTTCCGGCCTTCTCGATAAAGCGGCGAAGTTGGCACTCCCCGATGCTCCGTTTGAGTAACCCAGATTCGGTCATGGCAAACCCAGTAGATGCTCCCTTCACCCTACCGTCGACGCCCAGGTTTTGAGTTCCGATTCCAAGCCCCAACAATGGAGTTCTTTTCAACCGTGGAGGACATGCCTTCCTTCTGCTCGCAACTGGGACATCTCCCCAAACCGATTTTGGAGTGACTCCATCTCTCCTTTTGAAGACCGCCTTCCAACTGGTGTTGTCATCACTCGTGTAAACCCAAATCGCAGTAAGGGAGCAACTTGGAGCACCCTCAGCCCGCGGTAAGACATGCCTTACTTTTCTTAATTTGATCGAATTTCATTAAGTTTAACAATACTAATCACGCACACTTATATTTTATTTTCGCATGTACACTGAGCATGCGACTTCGGAAGATCGATGCCAAATTCTCGAAGACTACTCAAAGGCGCATTCGAATATTACCTGAAAGGCGCGTGTATCAAACCGCGTGGATCTCTCCGCGTGTGTAAAAACCGTGATGTCAAGATTATAAAGCGGCCCCAACCGTCACTTCAGGTACATGAGGGAGGTGCGGGCCTCCCGAAGTTTTATTATTTCCACATGTAACGGGTCGTGGGCCCAAGTGCATAGGCCCACGATCACCACCTTCCCCGCTCTCTTTGATCTAAATACTTGATCTGTGGTTGCTGTGCATGTTATTAGACTTTTAGGATTTTATCGTCGCATGTTGACTGCTAAACCAACACACATGAGTTCGGGCTCAAAAAGTATGAATCGGGTCCAACGCCCGTAAAACATTGACATGAGTCCGGAGTCATGCCCGGATCGGGTCCAACACCCGTTAACCAAAAGCAAACTTTTTTGAGCAAACGCCACCTTTTCGCATGTTTAAGTGTAAGAGTTAGTAATTAGGGATCCCCGGGTTTTTCGACTTAGACCAGTTTTCAAAAATAAGTTGGTGGCGACTCCGTAACCGTTTACCTAGGTTAAACATCTTTTTTACGAAGTCATTTTGGATGAGGGACTGGTGACACGAGCCGCTCCTCGAACATTCCTGAACTTTCCTTTGTGAGGCCTACGCGCAGCCTTTCGCCCGTCGCCTTCATGACTGAAGACGGTTGGCGAAATGCCCCGCAGGTCCATTTAGGAACCAAGGGAGGGTTCGACCCAATTACCTTCCGTAGCGTCCGACGCTCGAGTCGCGACGCCGACCGGTTGGGCCTTGGGGAGCGGGCCCGGATCCTCGGGCCGTTCGAACCGCAGCGCGCGTGCTAGGGCGGAAGGTGCGCGTACATCCCGGATGGCGACTCCGCATGTGGATTCTTTTCGAACACTCTTACATTTTCAATCCACATGCGGAAGGGAGTTCTTGTTTGCGCATGTACTTGCTTGGCTCGGTGCCTTTTGTTTGCTCTCATGGTTGTGTTTGTTTACTGCTTACTTGGCATTTCTAGGTAAGTCCCTATACCCGGGACTAGGATCTCTAGGGGGTCACCGAAAGGCACGGCCTCGCTGCTTCCAGCGGCTTGTAGGCTATGGACAGGGACCCGCCTCCCTTAGTCCGAGGGAGGTCTTAGAAACCTTCATCCGAGTCTAGAATTGGTTGCCCACTACAGGTACCAGACGTTGCACGTGCATTTGCTTGTTACTAAGTGACTGCTACTCGTGCAGGGACAGGTTCAGGTATGTGTTGTATGTGATAAACTGTGACACTAACTCTGTTCATTTTGCAGCGGTTTGGGTTGGTCACGGGGGGTTCCAAATCCCTTTTTCTCGCTTCCCTATCTCCTTTTTACCGCTTTAATGCATCCATACACATTCATAATTGCATGAATGCATTTCAATTCATAATTATTCTTGTAATAGCATACATTCTATTTTACATGAAAATTACTACACAAATCGTATGTCGAATCATACCATACTAGGGTTAGGGATTGGAATGCTATCATCTCCGAATGACACCCTATTATGCAGGAAGACTTCATGGAGCCCATCTCATTGCGACAGAAGAACATGCCCGACGCACATCACCTCCACCAATGGTTGCCGTTACTGAGGAGGAGGATCGCGCAGCTCCTCCAGCAGAACCCGAGGAGGAGGATCGCGCAGCTCCTCCAGCAGAACCCGAGGAGGAGGATCGCACAGTTCAGTCCCAGCGTTTCTGGAGGAAGCGTCACACTCAGTGGGATCGCACCTGATCGAGACGTCTTCATACTATTATCGGGCCTGCAAGCCCATTCTATCTTTCATTTCAGTTGATTATATTTTAACTTTGGTGAAGATGTCGAACTTATTGTTCCTATCTAATTCGTTTCTTTTCTTTTGGGGTCAAATTCGAGTGACAACAATCGAATCCCTACATTAGACAAGTCATGCATCATGCATCATTACATATCATGCATCGAAAGTATCACATTGCTCGATGCTGATTCAACTCTCTTATCAATCCAAGGTACCGAGCAGCCAAGATTGATTCACCAAGCAAACGTCTGAAAACCTGCTCCACCCGAGAAGCTATGGCCGACACGTCTTCAAGCCGCACCTCCACTTCTTCAACTACTTCCGCCGTGACCTCTGAGGCTATCCCAGCTACTCGTGCCGCTGTCTCATCTGTTACTACAGCGGGAACGGTTCAAACATTAGCACCATCGTCCCCTCCTGCTAGGTCACCCGTTCTCGCCGAGCTTTTCCCGAGAGCCCTGGCCTTCACCATCGGGTCGTCCACAGCCGGAGTCACTGCTCCAGTCTACATCCCACCTCTGACGGTTTTCACAACACCGGCAACTGAATCATCGACAGCTCCACCAGTGGTTGACATGTCTGAGGCGGCACAAAGCGCAGACAATACGTCCCTGGGAGTCAAGGTGGAAACCCTTACAACCGAGCTGTCATCCCTAAAAATGATGATGACTGAGTTCCTTCAGCGGCAACCACTGGCTACACCTGCTGTTTCTATTGTCCCCCACAACCCGCACCTACCACCATACATGCCTGGGTCCTCGGTGCCAACCAACGCACCACTCGCATTCAACCCTTACCCGTACCCGCCTCCGGACATGGCCGGATCGCCCACCGTAACACGACCATTTGCGCCGTCATACTTTCCTCGACCATCGACACTGGGGCAAACTCCTTACATGCCAGCAATGTTCGGGCCAACTCCCTACATTCAGACTTCTTTGCCGACAGAAGGGCCAACTCCCTATCCTCCTGCCGCCACTCCCTTCAACTTTGGGATTCCTGCGCCAACTATGACAACCTCAGCTCCACATGCGGAGTCGTCTGTGCCTAACTCCAGAACGCGAAACACTGCTATCATTGATGAGCTCCTCGGGGAGCAAAGCCAGAACAATGCCTTCGAGACAAAGCTTGAAGCCAAGATCTCTTCCATGCATGAAGGAGAGTCACGCCGCCTCGCGAGACTAGAAGAACGTCTCAATGCGATCCAAGGGTACAAGACCCACACCTGGGAGTACAGTGACTACCAGGTCCCTCAGGTTCAGATCCCGCCAAAGTTCAAGATGCCTGAGTTCGAGAAATTTCGTGGAACGGGGTGCCCGGAGTTACACCTGAAACATTTCTGCCACAAGATGGCAGTGTACCCAGCAGACGATAAGTTTCGCATATCGATGTTTCAAGAGAGTTTGGCGGAGTCCGCACTACACTGGTACTATACCAAGGATTTGAACCAGTACACAACGTTCAGGGAGTTGGCCCTCGATTTCTTGAATTACTACAGCTTCAACGTGGAGATGGCTCCGACAATAATGGATCTGAGAAAATTGAAGAGGTACCGTACCGAGGACATTAAACAGTTTGCCCACCGGTTCAGGCAGATAGCCTCACAGATCAAGCCAGCTCTGAAGGAAAAAGAGCTTATTGATGAGTTTCTTCAACTCTTGCCACGCGAATACTTGCCCTACATGATCGGGTAGACCATCTCAACTCTCTCCCAGGCGGTTATCAACGCCGACAAGCTCGACGGAGTAAGCCGAGAAGGACTGATTCCCTCCCCATCGACAAAACCAGCTGGTAAGCCTAAGCCCAAGGAGCTCATTGCGGCTGCAGAGCACAGTAAGCAGTTCATGAAAGCGGCGCCACCACCTACTTCTTATGCGCCAAGGTCATATGTCGCGGCAGCAGTTAGACCCCCGGTACCCATTACTTCTCGCTTCAGACCTCCTACTCCTGTGGCGACTTACCCTCAACCAAGGCCAGCCCAGCAAGAACGCCCAAAGCGCAAATTGGAGGACCTGACTCCTACTCCCGACCCGTTGGACGTGATGTTCGTTCGACTGAGAGACATGGGTTTCATCAAGCCCGTGGAAGCTAAAGCAACCAACCCCTCTTCGATTGGCTACAACCCCAAGGCGGCTTGTCAATATCATTATGGAGCATTGGGGCATGACACCAAGGACTGCATTGCCCTTCGTTTTAAGATTCAGAATCTGCTAGATGATGGTGTCATCACGTTTGTTGTACCAACTGTGACTCCCAACGTTACGAGCAATCCCTTGCCCGAGCATGTCAATTACATCGGGGCCAATCCCTTCGCACCACTGGCTGATCGAGAAGAAGAGGTGCACATGTACATCATTCAAAGCAACAGAGGCCGAGGAAGAGGACGTGGACGTAGAGGCGCACACTCTGTACCAGTACCCACCGCTCAACCTGATGGTTTCACCCCAGTACTTTCTCGACGACCCAGGATACCATATGTCTATGTCCCGATGGGGGCCGAACAAACTGGGGCACCTATTACGGTCGAAGCATCACCCCCCGCGGAACCAAGGAGTCCTGTAGTAATTGGCCCAAGCAACTTGGCATCCAGTTCAGAGGTCGAACTCATCACTCGGTCAGGGAGGATAGTACCAGCTCCGGAGGTCCCACCGCAGGCCGAATCGTCAAAGCCCAAGGTGCCTTCAAATGAAGAAATTCGCAGGGTGATCCACGCAGTTAAAGGGAGCGATTACAACATCGTCGAACAGTTGAGGAAGCAGCCTGCTCAAATCTCATTATTGGATCTCATCCATTCCTCCGACAAACACAGGGAAATGTTGGAGAAATTTTTAGCCGAGGTGCACGTGCCAGAACAAGTTGAGGTCAATGCACTCGATTCATACATGAATGGCATGCTTGCAAATAACGCCCTCACTTTCTCGGAGGATGACCTGTCGGAAGAAGGGTGTGACCACAATAAGGCTCTATTCATCACGCTTAGGTGTCGCGACACCACTGTCTCCAAGGTACTCATAGACGGCGGGTCAGGAGTCAACATCATCCCCCTCGTGGTAGCACAAAAGCTCGGGGTCAACATTGAGAAGCTTCCACCTTCCAGCCTCACCATTCGGGCTTTCGATGGAGCAAAACGTCAAGCTCAAGGTGAAGTGACCCTGGAGATCTAGGTAGGGCATACCCTCTTCTCTGCTACTTTTCAGGTCCTCGAGACGGCGGGTTCCTTCAACATGCTGCTAGGAAGTCCGTGGATTCATCAAGCTGGGGCAATCCCCTCAACATTGCATCAACTGGTTCGATTTCCCTCGGACGGCAAACTCGTCACGGTCAAGGGAGAGCATACCATGGAGCTTTGCCACGAGATTGATATGCCATATGTTGGTGAGCCGACCGGTGAACCGTCGACAATTCAAGCGTTCGAGATGGTTAACATGGTCAGGAAGGACTTCAAATCAGATCCTCTGATGAGCCGGGGCAACATTTGCGCGGCAAAGCAGTTCATCAAATTTGGATACCAGCTCGGCCAAGGACTTGGAGCACAGGGGAAAGGCATTCGCCATTTGATCGACATCCCTATTCAACCTGGAACATGCGGTCTTGGGGCCAAGGGTACCGAACCAATAAGACCAACGTGGACCGTCCAGGACCTGCGCTCCGGTGGTCGATCATCAGTCCGTTTCGTTCGTTCGTCAGCAACTACGAGGGAAGGCGAGCTCGTTTCCGAACAAGCTGAGAAGCTCGAGGTCAAGGCACAAGAGCCTGAAGAAGAAGTCAACCTAATGGAAGCGTCGAACCCGACCGAGTCAGACATGCCGCTCGAAGGGTGAAACTTTCCAGCTTTACTTTTCTGCACGTAGATTAGTCGAGTCTATGATAGGTTGCCTTGCTACATTCAGGTTGCGGACTAGCAAGGATGTCTATATGTAACGCAACCCTAGTTAGTATCGTAGTGTCTGTGGGATTGGGCCGCTGATGATAATGGGCGAATCTAAGGAAACGAAGAGGGCCCCGCTGAGGCTTGATCCCACAACCTTTTATTTTATTTTTAGAGCGTCTGACTTATCATAGTTTTCGGACGTATAACTTTCAATTTCAAATAATTCATTTAGAGCTATGACATTGACTTGTTCCTTTCATGTAGGAACGGCGCTTCGGATCTACCCAAAAACACCGCAGAACAAGGTGAAACCGAATCGGCATCCACCCCAGAACAAAATGAAGACATGATAGACGATCCAAAGGTGCTTGACGGCTACCACGGTCTAGAGCAAGGTCTCCAGCGACATGAAGAGCCAAAGGAGATCGCGTTGCAAGAACTAGTCTCAATTAACATAGGAACGGAAGATGACCCCAAGGAGTTGTTCATTGGCGCAGATTTACCAACGGACGAGGCCGAGAAGATCGTCAACTTACACAAGGAGTTCTCGGACGTCTTTGCCTGGTCCTATGCAGACATGCCAGGATTAGATTCGGAGATAGTGAAACATAGAATCCCCACCGATCCGCTCATTCATCCAATAAAGCAAAAACAACACCGATACAAGCCCAAACTTGCTCTCGCAATTAAGGAGGAGGTCGACAAGCTCCTCAAAGTCAACTTCATCGAGGTGGCTAATTATCCGCAATGGGTGGCCAACATCGTCCCGGTGATCAAGAAGTATGGAAAGGTCCGAGTCTGCGTCGACTACCGCGACCTCAACAAAGCTAGTCCCAAAGACGACTTCCCCTTGCCGCACATCGATCTACTGGTGGACAACACCGCAGGCTTCAGTAGATTTTCTTTCATGGATGGATTCTCCGGGTATAATCAAATACGTATGGCCGAAGAAGACAAGGAGAAAACGACTTTTACAACACCCTGGGGCACATTCTGCTACCGAGTCATGCCTTTCGGACTCAAGAACGCTGGGGCAACATATCAACGCGCAATGGTAGTCTTATTCCATGACATGATACACCGGGAAATAGAAGTCTACGTCGACGACATGATCGCCAAATCCAAAGTCGAGGAGGATCACACAATTGTTCTACGCAAGTTGTTCGAGCGATTACGCAAGTATAAGCTTCGCCTCAATCCGGCCAAGTGCGTCTTTGGGGCAACATCAGGCAAACTTCTCGGTTTTGTTGTAAGCAGTAAAGGCATCGAGATCGACCCCGATAAAACCAAAGCAATACGCGACCTCCCAGCGCCAAAGTCAGTTAAGGAGATTCGAGGCTTCATGGGCCGCGTCAACTACATTGGAAGGTTCATCTCCAACCTAGCGGATACGTGTAAACCTCTGTTCAAGAAATTGAGGAAAGACGTCAGATTTGAATGGGACGATGATTGTAAAGTCGCGTTTGAACAAATCAAAAGCTATCTCACAAAACCGCCAGTACTCATTCCGCCAAAGCCGGGGCATCCACTTACACTTTACCTTACAGTCAGGGATGAGTCATTCGGAGCAATGCTCGCCCAACAGTTACCAGGCGCCAAGGAGCATGCAGTTTACTACCTGAGTAAAAAGTTCACTGATTGCGAGTCTCGATACACGGCTTCAGAGCGTACTTGCTGCGCACTCATTTGGGTTCTACACCGACTTCGACAATACACTCTTCATTACGAAATTCTCCTGGTATCCGAGAGCGATCCTCTTAAGTACCTTTTCGACAAGCCGACGCTCATGGGAAGAGTCTCCAAATGGCAGTTACAACTAGCGGAGTTTGACATCCGATTTCACTCAACAAAATCGGTCAAAGGCAGGACAATTGCTGATCACATAGCAGAATATCCGGGAACGGATAGTTCACCACTTGAAGTCAGACTGCCCGATGAAAATATCCTACTGGCGGAAACGGAAAAAAGATGGACAATGTACTTCGACGGCGCTGTCAACTCAACAGGTTCCGGCATAGGAGCAGTGGTGATATCCCCAGACGGACAATACTTCCCAACTGCAGCCAAAGTTACATTCCCTTGTACAAACAACATCGCCGAATACGAAGCATGCATTCTGGGCCTACTACGCGCACTTGACATGCGGGTGCAATTTCTTGACGTCCATGGAGATTCGGCACTCATTATCTCCCAGACAAATGGAGCCTGGCGCACACGGGACCCAAAGCTCATCCCATACCAGGATTACTTGCAGACGCTCATCCGTCGATTCACTGACATTGAGTTCAATTTTCTTCCCAGGACAGACAACCGTTTCGCTGATGCGCTCGCAACTCTCGCGTCAATGATCCCATTAGCCGGAGAGATGGACATAGAACCTCTACGCATTAACATCGCCGAAGACCCGAGCTGCATGCACATTGAGCAGTGCCAGTCTGATGAATCAAAGCCATGGTTTGCGGACATCAGAGTTTACTTGGAGACAGGCAATTTTCCTGAAGGCAGTATGGGAAAAGAACGTAAATTCATCCGGAGGATCGCAAGGAATTACTTTCTCGATGGCGACATCCTCTACAAGAAATCCTTCACGACAACCCTCATGCGGTGCATCACCCAACAGGAAGCTCAGGAAATCATCTTCGAAATCCATGAAGGCGTTTGCGGACCGCACATGAACGGATACGCCCTTGCCCAGAAGATAATGCGTCACGGATATTACTGGCTCACAATGGAAGCCGATTGCATCAAGTACGTTAAGACCTGCCACAAATGTCAGATCTACAGCGATAAGGTACATGTTCCTCCAACAAGGCTTTACCCACATTTCGAACCATGGACATTCTCAATGTGGGGCATGGACGTCATTGGACCAATCAATCCTAAGGCATCCAACGGACACCGATTCATCCTGGTCGCCATCGATTATTTCACCAAGTGGATCGAGGCACAATCCTTCAAAGAAGTCACTGCAAACAACGTTGTACGATTCATGCGCACAAACATCATCACCAGATATGGAGTTCCAGAGCTGTTGGTCACTGACAACGGTACAAACTTCAACGGCAAACAAATGAATTCTCTCTGCACGGAGTTTCGAATCAAGCATCTCCATTCCTCCCCGTACCGTCCACAAATGAACGGAGCAGTCGAGGCCGCTAACAAAAACTTGAAGAAGATGCTTCAAAAAATGGCAACCACATATCGCGATTGGCACGAGAAGCTCCCTTTCGCGTTATTTGCCTACCGAACGACGATGCGCACCTCAACTGGGGCAACCCCCTTTGAACTCATCTACGGCACCCAAGCAGTCATTCCGACAGAAGTCAAACTACCGACTCTCAGGATCTCGTCCCAAAGCAACATGACGGAAGAAGAGAAGGCTACACATCAGCTCGCTCACCTCGACTTCATCGACGAGAAACGACTCACTGCAGCTCATCATATGCAATGCTATCAACAACGTATGACCAGAGCTTTCAACAAGAAGGTCAAACTGATCAGTTACAAACCTGGTGACCTCGTTCTCAAGCGGATTATGCCAAATGCCAAAGATCCCAGGGGAAAATTCACTCCAAACTACGAAGGACCGTTCGTTGTCAAACACGCCTTCTCTGGAGGAGCGACCATCCTAACGAAGATGGATGGAGGAGAACTGCCGCAACCAATCAATGCAGATGTCCTCCGACGCTATTACACCTAGATGGTGCCAAGGTTTCGAGCTCGAGCTTCGGAACAAATGTCATCGGCAAACTTCTGCCTATCCCCATGGAGTAAACTGGGGCAAGAAATGACAATATACATGAAAAGGGAGAATCACATAATTAACACTCTCTTCATCACATTAAATGGAATTACATGAGCTTATTTCGTCAATGTCCTTTGTCTCGTGGGCAGGTACAAGAGCTCCTCACACGAATGGTACAAAACTCCTATGACAAAGGCGAGGGTGGCAAGGTGGCAAAGCTTCGAGCCAAAGTCTTGTTGCAGTTTCGTTAATCCTTCGATTCCATCGGACGAAGACGCAATAGCGAAACAGAAAGGGAAGTATCAAAACTATACTTTACCTTTTATATATGCAAAACAAGTTGCATGAATTCACTTGTTTTTCTCGTTGTTGTCTCTTAGGTACAAGAACAACCTTACACAACAAACATAAGGCATGAGTAGGGCTTCACCAATCCTTCGATTCCATCATACGAAGACGCACTGACGAAGCAACATGAAAGGGAGTATTAATCCAATTTCTAATACTTTCTTATTGGAACAAGTTACAAGAGCTTACTTGATTCCGCCCTTTGGGCGTTTATAGGTACATGAGCACCCTAGATCACGAACAAAGGCGCGGGCGGTTGGGTGGAAAAATTTCGAACCAGGGCTTCGAGATTGCCTTTATCATCATCAAGGACGGCCACATGAGGACAAAGACACGACTTCTGACACGAACGTACATGCATGGGCACTGTCTTGGTAAAATATCTCCAAACAGGTCATTCGTAGGTATTCGTTTCTTGAACATATGTGTGCCGTTTGCATTTAACGATCTATTTTCACAATAACAAATGTTCCTGGGCGAGAATTGGAGAAGGCAAGCCACTCCCAAACACTCACCCCCGAGAAACGAGTGCAAACACCGTGAGAATTTCCTATAAAAGCGTCTGGACGGACGAAGAATCCTTTGACGAAAGATGCTCAAACCGGGATGATATCAAACCTTCTCTTTATTTTCTCTACCCCAAACACGTCAATTATTGTTTGCCTCAGAACCAAAGTTTCTGTGTACACCACTCTCACAGAGTCTATAAATCACCTTGCACCAAAGTTACAGGAAATCTTGTAAAGCCAGAAGTGGACTGTAGAGATGACACTTCCTCAAGGTCCGAGCAAAGAGGTACCATCAACAGATTTGTGAGCCAGTCGATGTTCCTAATGACAGAATATTTCCATCCGCTCAAAAAAGTTTCCAAAGACTCCTAGAAAATATTTTCAATAAATACGGGACATATCCCGCACGTTGACAAAGAAAAAGCAAAATTAGCGCAAAGACTGAGGTCTTCAAAAGCAAAGCGCAAAGCAAAAGAGCAAAATTAAAACACCAGGGCCGACATAGACGGTCGCAAGAGCAAAGGTGTTATTTGAAAACAAGAGAAAACACATACCAGTGAGCCATTCGCTAACCCTGAAGGAACACCTGACTGGCCCACTATCTGAAAGATGGAGAATTCGCTCGGACGGTGGAATCTCTACGGTTCGATAGCTTCTGATTAGACTCGTTCTCATAAAACGACAATTTTGAAGGCCTTATGCCAGAGTTACATTCCAAACTCATTTGACCGGCACATGAGCATCTAAGTCAAAGAAATTTTGAAATTTGTCCGGACGGCTTTCGGAAATAAGAGTGAACCATGAGAGAAGTAAAAATCCCTTCTCCTATTCTCGCTCGGGAGCAATTTTAATTGAAACGACATGCATGAGTGTCATTTGCTTATTCTCGTACTTCACGGGATTTCATTTGTTTCTAACTATTTTCATCAGAATTTATCAATTTGGGGTATTTATGATATCTTTGCGAGAAAACCTTCTTAGATTCTCTCGCAAAGAGGGGCAGCTGTAAATACCCCAAATTTTATAAGGTGCACCATGAAAGAATGCACGAGGACGATCCTCGGAAATACTTTCAGCAACTTATAAATGCGGTCAAGGCGTTTACCATAGGGACTTGAAGCCAGAGAATTTGATTTTGGATGGTTATGGAAATCTCAAAATTGCAGATTTCAGGATTGGAGGGAATATAACGCATCCGGGGGGTGGTCGCTCACTTCGATAGCTGAAGCTATAGTTTGGATGATATGATCAAATATATTGGTCCTTTCAACCTTGAAGGATCTCCAATGAAGCATACATATGTAAACTACAAGCTCACGTGTGTTAGGCGTGGCCAAAGCCATTTCCTGAAATAAAGTCAATGCGTGTGGACATGACCCTTCCATAGAACAAAAAAACTAAGCCACATTTGTCATCAGGACATTATGACATATCGATTAATGAGCTCAGAAACCCACCTCTGAAAGACTCCTGCAACTGGTCAACTTTCCTCTCAACATTTTCAAGCTTTAGTGTCAGCTCCATGTTTTCGGCCTCTACTGTCACATGAGCTTTCTTGGCCTTTTCTGCTGATATACCCTCTGACCCAAGCAAAGCCTGTAAAACGTATAGGCATGCAATTGAAGGATCTTTTATAAATTTTGGGCACTTAAAATTTTCCTTTACCTCCTGGAACGAGCTTAGAAGTTCCTCAAAGGATCTCACAGAGAGCTTTCAAAGCAACTATATCCAAGTCCGATTCTGCATCTTCTTCGAGCCAAGCTGGCAGAACTTAAAAAAGAGAGAGAAAAATATCAATCCAACTAAGTCACCGTGATTCCCGTTACTCACGTTTCCGGCAAGGAAGGATGACGTGCGGTTATCTCAAAAAATCCTAACAGCCTACGACCTCCCCCGAGATCTTTGGGGAAGACGGGCCATCATTCTACACACGTTCTCTGATAAAAAGAGGACTCATCTTCGGGAGAAAAGGTTGAGGGAGGACCTTCAGAGAGAAGGAGGGGACTTTCTGGAGAAACCATCAGTTCCTGATTGACCCCGGCCGCGTCCCCGTCGTCCTCCAGTCAAGGTGAGTCCATGCCAAAGACATGGAAATCCCTCCGTCGTCAGCCCAAACCCGTCTACCGTCGATCACAACTGGAGATGGAAGCTGCCACTACAAACTTTCGGCTCCTCCGGACATATCAACGGCAACCCAACGGCGTCCGCTGTCTCGGCTGTTAAACCCGAATAGGAATAACAAATAATTCCTTTCCCAGCCAAATCGCAAACAACTACCTCCCGCAGCCACGTGGCCTTGCGGGAGGCCTCCTTTTCTACTGATGTTCGTCCCTTCAGGTGCAGGTCACGAAGTTGCAGGTGAACAAGAGGATTCCAAAGGCGACCCCAACAGCAGTGAGACATGATCCCCCAAGGAGTTCCGGCAGTGCAGCCCCTCCTCTAGTGTTCCCTCGGATCAGCAACCCCGAGAGATCCAACGGCAGCAATCTGTCCCCACGGCGTTTTTTTCAGAACATCTAGCAGCAGCAACCTGTCTCCACGGCGTCTTCAGAACCGACAGCGGCGGCAACCCGGCCTCTCCGACGTTCCTGAGTCCAACAGCGGCAGACCCTCTTCCTTCCAATGTCCTCCTCGGGCACGGCGTCTTCAGAGCAACGGCAACGATAGCCCGTCGTCCCCGCGTCTTTGGAATCAGCAATAGTTAACAAGTCCTCCGCCGTTCTCGGGTCTAACGACGAGTTTCAGCAGTGACGTCTCTCCAGCAAGGACGTCCTCAGATTCGCAGCCAGCCCGGCAACAACAGGATGATGCCCATCCTCCAGATCCGGCCATGTTGTCTGCGGTTACGAACAACTCTAGCATCCCCAGGGCAGCTCTTCACGAGGAGCAGCGAGATAGCTTTGGACGACACTCCTGGAGTACATATTTCGCTCGCCCAACGCCCAACGCCCAACACTCACCCACAGTTCTACATTTCAGAAGCTGCGTCTTTGACGGCCACTTCACTTCGGGCATCCCAAGGTGGCTGCAGTCCCGAATCTAGAGCCAGACCCAAATCTCCTCTCAGTTCCGGCCTTCTCGATAAAGCGGCGAAGTTGGCACTCCCCGATGCTCCGTTTGAGTAACCCAGATTCGGTCATGGCAAACCCAGTAGATGCTCCCTTCACCCTACCGTCGACGCCCAGGTTTTGAGTTCCGATTCCAAGCCCCAACAATGGAGTTCTTTTCAACCGTGGAGGACATGCCTTCCTTCTGCTCGCAACTGGGACATCTCCCCAAACCGATTTTGGAGTGACTCCATCTCTCCTTTTGAAGACCGCCTTCCAACTGGTGTTGTCATCACTCGTGTAAACCCAAATCGCAGTAAGGGAGCAACTTGGAGCACCCTCAGCCCGCGGTAAGACATGCCTTACTTTTCTTAATTTGATCGAATTTCATTAAGTTTAACAATACTAATCACGCACACTTATATTTTATTTTCGCATGTACACTGAGCATGCGACTTCGGAAGATCGATGCCAAATTCTCGAAGACTACTCAAAGGCGCATTCAAAGATTACTTGAAGGCGCGTGTATCAAACCGCGTGGATCTCTCCGCGTGTGTAAAAACCGCGATGTCAAGATAATAAAGCGGCCCCAACCGTCATTTCACGTACATGAGGGAGGTGCGGGCCTCCCGAAGTTTTATTATTTCCACATGTAACGGGTCGTGGGCCCAAGTGCATAGGCCCACGATCACCACCTTCCCCGCTCTCTTTGATCTAAATACTTGATATGTGGTTGCTGTGCATGTTATTAGACTTTTAGGATTTTATCGTCGCATGTTGACTGCTAAACCAACACACATGAGTTCGGGCTCAAAAAGTCTGAATGCCCGGATCGGGTCCAACACCCGTTAACCAAAAGCAAACTTTTTTGAGCAAACGCCACCTTTTCGCATGCTTAAGTGTAAGAGTTAGTAATTAGGGATCCCCGAACCCTACTCTGGTTTTCCGACTTAGACCAGTTTTCAAAAATAAGTCGGTGGCGACTCCGTAACCGTTTACCTAGGTTAAACAACATTTTTTACGAAGTCATTTTGGATGAGGGACTGGCGACACGAGCCGCTCCCCGAGTCCTCCTGAACGTTCCTTTGTGAGGCCTACGTGCAGCCTTTCGCCCGTCGCCTTAAAAACTGAAGACGGTTGGCGAAACGCCCCGCAGGTCCATTTAGGAACCAAAGGAGGATTCGACCCAATTCCCTTCCGCAGCGTCCGACGCTCGAGTCGCGACGCCGACCGGTTGGGCCTTGGGGAGCGGGCCCGGATCCTCGGGTCGTCCGAACCGCCTCGCGCGTGCTAGGCCGGAAGGCGCGCGTACAACAACCATAATCACAACACTAAGCAATCAAGCCGTCACGGGTCAATGTGGCGGTGTAGCCGAAATAGCATCCCTTATGTGATCAAATTTGATGCTAGTTCAGTTGGTCCTAATCTTTCTGTAACTTTACACCCATAACGGGCCAGAAAAACCTTTGAGCAAATGATGCTCTCTTATATGTCTCATAAACCTGAATGCGCGCAAATTTTACGGTGCTTTATCAGAGACAAACTTTTAGCGACATTACCGTCCTACTTGAGACTAAGCACCAAGTCTCAAGTTTTTCTTTAAACAATTGTCATGTGCACATGATATAAAATATCTACATGTCGACGATAAGATACTCAATATCCAACCAAACACTAAAAGTTCACAAAATGTTGGATACAATAAGAGAGTATCACAAACTCCCATTAACCAAAGAAATTAAAGGACTACAAGATACCCATGTCTATAACATGTTTCTTGAAAGTTACGGGTCTAAGTCCTTTAGTTAGTGGATCTGCCAACATTGATTTTGTATTGATGTGTTCAATAATAATGTCGCCTTGCTTTACCAGCTCGCGAACTTTAAGATATTTAATCTCCATATGCTTAGAACCACCCGTAGTTCGGTTATTCTTGGAGTAGAAAACCGCAGCACTGTTGTCACAATAGATTACTAATGGTCTAGCAATGGAGTCAACAACTCTAAGTCCCGAAATAAAATTTCTAAGCCAAACAACATGAGATGATACCCCATAACACGCAACAAACTCTGCCTGCATAGTCGAGGAAGCTATTAGAGTTTGTTTAACACTTTTCCAGGAAATAGCTCCTCCAGCCAACTTGAATATGTAACCTGAGGTAGACTTCATGTCATCGGAGCAACCAGCAAAGTCAGAATCAGTATATCCGACTACCTCAAGGTTATCTACTCTTTTATAGACCAACATGTTAGCCTTAGTTCGTTGCAAATATCTCATTACCTTTTTAGCAGCAGTCCAATGTTCCCTTCCCGGATTAGTCAAATATCTAGTACAGACCTGAGCATACATTAAGCTACCAACTGCACTGCTATAAGGTATGCCTTTCATCGATACCTTCTCAATATCATTTTTGGGACATTGATCTTTATTAAACTTATCTCCTTTTACTATTGGTACTTCTCCTGGCTTACAAGATTGCATAGCGAATCGCTCAAGTACCTTCTCAATATAACCTCTTTGGCTCAGTCCCAATACATTTCGAGATCTGTCTCGACAAATTTCAATTCCAAGCACATAAGTAGCCTCACCCAAGTCCTTCATATAAAAGGATCTAGATAGTATCCTTTTGGTCTCGCGTAACAGTGCTATTTCATTACTTGCGAGAATAATATCATCCACATAGAGGACAAGAAAGATGAAACTACTCCCACTAGTCCTCATATAAACACACTGATCAAACGGATTTTCAATAAATCCAAAGGATGATATTACGTCATCAAACTTTAGATACCATTGTCGGGAAGCCTGCTTTAATCTATAAATGGATTTCTTTAATTTACAAACCATGTGCTCAGATCCTTCTACCTCGAAACCCTTTGGTTGCTCCATATAAACATTCTCTAAGAGGTTTCCATTTAGAAAAGTTGTTTTCACATCCCCCTGGTATAACTCAAGATTGAAGTGTGCAATGAAAGATGAGTTACAGTCCATGGCGGCTAATGATGTGTTGGAACTCACTGAACTGCCGGATGGACAAAAGGAAGTTGGTTGTAAATGGGTCTTTAAAACTAAGAAAGACACTAAAGGAAATATTAACCGTTTTAAGGCAAGACTGGTTGCTAAGGGATTCACTCAACGAGCTAGTGTTGATTATACTGAGACTTATTCTCCGGTTTCCTCTAAAGATGCATTCAGAATTTTGATGGCGCTTTTACTATTGGTACTTCTCCTGGCTTACAAGATTGCATAGCGAATCGCTCAAGTACCTTCTCAATATAACTTCTTTGGCTCAGTCCCAATACATTTCGAGATCTGTCTCGACAAATTTCAATTCCAAACACATAAGTAGCCTCACCCAAGTCCTTCCTATCAAAGGATCTAGATAGTATCCTTTTGGTCTCGCGTAACAGTGATATTTCATTACTTGGGCGAGAAGAATATCATCCACGTAGAGGACAAGAAAGATGAAACTACTCCTACTAGTCCTCATATAAACACACTGATCAAACGGATTGTCAATAAATCCAAAGGATGATATTACCTCATCAAACTTTAGATACCATTATCGGGAAGCTTGCTTTAATCCATAAATGGATTTCTTTAATTTACAAACCATGTGCTCAGATCCTTCTACCTCGAAACCCTTTGGTTGCTCCATATAAACATTCTCTAAGAGGTTTCCATTTAGAAAAGCTGTTTTCATATCCATCTGGTATAACTCAAGATTGAAGTGTGCAACAAGCGCCATCAAAATTCTGAATGCATCTTTAGAGGAAATCGGAGAATAAGTCTCAGTATAATCAACACTAGCTCGTTGAGTGAATCCCTTAGCAACCAGTCTTGCCTTAAAACGGTTAATATTTCCTTTAGTGTCTTTCTTAGTTTTAAAGACCCATTTACAACCAACTTCCTTTTGTCCATCCGGTAGTTCAGTGAGTTCTCACACATCATTAGCTGCCATGGACTGTAACTCATCTTTCATTGCAACCAACCATTCATTACTTTGCGATCCATTGATCGCTTCCTCAAAGTTTGTGGGATCACTCACTAATCCACCGAAATCTTCATTAAGAAGGATAATGTAATCATCAGATAAGGCCGGTCTTCTTACCCTACTTAATCTCCTCACTGGAACCATTTTTGTAACAATCGGAGAATTTTCAACAATTGCATTTCGTTCTTCTCTATGCACACTATCCGATGAATCAATACTTTCAACAGGAGGCATCACAACTATTGTCCCCGTAGAAGCTGGTATGGGATGAGGACGAAATTTCGATCATTTGAGGAGGTAGCAGGAAAATCTTGAACATCTGCTATATCATTTTCTAGAAATTTCACATTAAGGGATTCTATTACTTTATTTCCTCTTGAGGGACAATAGAATAATTAACCCTTAGATCTTTCTGGATATCTTATAAAAAATGCACGAACAGTTCGGAGATCAGCCTTTTTCTCAACTGGATTAAATAATTTCACTTCAGCTGGACAGCCCTAAACACGAAAATGATTAAGACTAGGCTTTCTCCCAGTCCATAATTCAAACGGAATCTTCTGTATAGACTTACTGGGAACTCTGTTGAGAATATATGCAGCTGTTTTAAGTGCTTCTCCCCATAGATAGTTAGGCAAGTTGCTCCTATCCATCATGCTCCTTACCATATCCATCAGAGTTCGGTTTCTTCGTTCTGCCAAGCTATTCTGCTCAGGAGTATAAGGCATAGCATATTGTGGTACAATACCACAATCTTGCAGAAATTTAGCAAATGGCCCTATCTGTTGTCCGGTGTCAGTATGTCTACCATAATACTCACCACCTCTATCTGATCTCACAATCTTAATTGTTTTATCCAACTGATTTTCAACTTCCAATTTGAAAATTTTAAATTTCCTCAAAGCCTCTTACTTTTCTTTTATAAGAAATACGTGGTCGTAGCGAGAAAAGTCGTCTATAAAGGTGATGAAGTATTTATTTCCACATAAAGTGGTTTGAAGGGGTCCACAGATATCTGTATGCACAATCTCCAATAGATTAGTGCTACGTGTGGCTCCTTTCTTTCGAGTTTTTGTCAACTTCCCTCGAATACAATCAATACAAGTTTCCATATCACTGAAATCAAGAGAAGGAAGCAAATTGTCCTTTACAAGGCGTTCCACACGCTCTTTAGATATATGGCCTAAACGTTTGTGCCACAGTATCGAGGACTTATCTTTCGACAAAACTCTTTTAGGTGCTGAAGATTCAGCATACAAGGATTCAATACCATATGAAGGTATCAAATCCAATTGATAAAGTCCATTAGACAATCTACCACTACCAACAACCTTTGAATTTAGAGACAACTGCATAGAACCATTCTGAAATAAACAACTAAATCCAAATTTGTCCAACAGTGAAACAGAAATCAAGTTTCTCCTAAAAGTGGGAATATACAGAACGTTTTCCAAAACGAGTTCAAAGCCTGAATCTAAAGGAAGTTTAACAACTCCAATAAATTCAACTCCAGCTTCTGAATTGTTTCCCACTTTCACCTTACTTTCAAATTCATTTGGCTTCCTTTGCCTCTGGAATCCCTGCATGTTCACAACAATGTTAATAGATGCGCCACTATCTATCCACTAAGTATTCGGAGAAACATCGGCAATGTTTGATTCAAAACAAACCAAAGCTAATAATTTACCTCCCACATTCTTCTTCTTTTTCTTTTCAAGCCAATTCTTGTATCGATAACAATCCTTCTTCAAGTGCCCCATTCTCTCACAAAAGAAGCATTTAATACCACCTTTGGCGCTTACAGGTGCATTCTTTCGAATTGCTTTGCCCTGTCTTTGTCCAACACTAGATTTCTTAAATAACCGAGGCCCTTGATTGTTCCGTGGCTTGAATCCCTTTTTAAATACCTTTCTTTTATAAAAACTTGGACTTGCATCAGTTACTGCAAAAGCACTTGGTCTCATATCTTTCTTAATCTTTTCCTCCTCAGCAACACAGCGAGTAATGAGCTCGTTCACTGTCCAACTCTCTCCTTGAGTGTTAAAAGCAGTCTTAATCATTCCAAACTCAGGAGGCAGAGAACTAAGGATCCGATGAACTATATAATTCTCTAGTAAATCTATTTTGTGGGCGCTCAGTTTAGACTGCACATGCACCCATCTCATAATGTATTCCCTCACATTGGCAAAATCTCTGTAAGCCAAAGCATTCATCATCTCTAGCAGGTGTGTGATCTCTGCATTGTCAGACACCTAATATCCTGGTTGATGCAGCCCATAGCAAACTCGAGGTCTTGTTTCCATTTTATAATTTGAACCACCTAGGACCTCTATAGTGGTAGCATTATTGCACATATTGAAGGAAACAGTAGAACAAAAGTAACGCAATCATTTAGTGTCATGAGCCACTTAAAATTGATCAATTTGATCCAACAATTATGAAGAATCCTCATGCCCTAACGTCAACTCCCCTTTGGGTAGAGAAAATTGTGTTATAAAATTGTTATAACACAATGTGTTATAAAACTGTGGGAATTGATACATGCCACCTTTAAGAAACTACCACCTGTCACATACAAGTGAGCCACTTTGGCAGCCAAACACTTGTAGCACATTATGACGTTCCTTCATTAGATAAATGCATGTATAATTAGAACCAACTGTCACAATAAACAGGTCACTTTGGAAACCAAATGTTCATGGTACAACATGGTCAAACTTCTCTAGGCTCATACCACTTGTCACATCAAAAGATTATGTGCGACACCTTACTCGTGTATATATATATACTCTTCCACGAGTCTTATATTAAAATGATTGCGCAAAATTAATTTTATAATATGTGCAATTATTATTCAATAGCTCAGGTTAGCTTAGTCCCAAGCACATGGATTTATTGCCTAATCCATTTGGATTAAGTTTTATGCTGGGACACTTTCATACCTTAATATGTAATATTCACACTGCCCAGTTTTATTTATTAAATTTACAAGCGCATTATTTATATATAATATTCTTATTGGCTTCTTAGACAAATAAGTGAGGATACATTGTCCGGGCTTCAGCTTCTGGTTCCCAGGTTTCATTACCCTGAGACCAACTTATTTTAACTATCGGTACTATCCTTCCACGTATTTGTCTTACATTACGATCTAAGACTGCCAATGGAATATTGTATTCTCCAACAATCGGAACATGACCTTCCACAACGCTTTGAATATCATGATTTCTGAAAGCGTTGATTCCTTCTGCAGCTGTTTGAAATTGTATTTGTCCAGACTGACAGTCAATTGTTGCTCCATTTCTTCTCATCCATTGTATACCAAACATGACTTCAATGTCCGGATCCATTTCCGTGACAAAGAGGTCAACTTTTATGATGAGGGAATCAACACATATCTCACAATCACGACATGGTCCCCATTGTGACGGGGACATCTTTCCACGAAGTGATAATTGATGCATATTGGGTTCTATCCCAAGTCATTCCCATCTCTTTTGCTGACCTTTTTCAGATAAAGGAATGCCAAACTCCCGTATTGAAAACCCCGTTGAGTTTATATCCATCAACCCATACATTTCTTTCCAACCTCCAAGATGGTTGACTTGAGGTTCCCGCCATCTGAACAGAATTTCAGTGTTTATTTGTAGAAGCGTTTGTATTGAGGAGGATAACTTAAACGACGATCGAATAGTGGAATAATTATTTCGGTCGACGGTTTTCGCCTTTTATAGGCTTCAGCTCTGAATGTTACCGTTTTCACGATTGACAATGTCAATTGACATTGTCAATCTTGATACACATTTGTCAACCTATTTATTTATTTATTTATTTACTTTTAACGCACGTTATTGTCAATTGTTACACGTGCGCCACCATCAATTGTTGGTGATCCATCTTTTAGGCAAGAGTTTGAGAAGATCATCTCTGCTGATCTGCCTGGGTACATACAAGCATGTAGGGGCTTGTGAGTTATGGTAATCACTTCGAATAAGTAAAGCATCACCATTATTTTCTGCAACGTTGAGGTCTAGTGCATGATTCTGCACTCTGTAAGCCATCTGATAGTGCATGGTTGCCTCGATGGAATTTTCATCTTGTTCTGGGCCTACAATCTGGACCTGTACTTGTAAGGCATCTAGTATGTTGGAATCCTGTAGAGACATACAGAAGTTGGGATAAAGTGTAACAAATACTGTCCCAGCATTTAGTGTTGTTTCTACGGTGCCGATACAAGCATGCTGATACTCTCTGTATCTGACATCCAAAAGAGCCATTCTTGCGGTGACTGGAAGTCCTTTCCTGCCATGATAGGTTAGTGCAAGTCTAATGGCACCAAAATGGAGATGACTGTATCCCCTGTCTATCCATTGTTTGGGAAATTCAGCAGGCAGTTGTAGGGACACGAATTGTTCCTTGTGGGTGGCCCAAATAGGGTGCTGGCTGAACTTACTGGCTTGAACATATTCGAGTACCTTTGACGAAGGATGCCTGATCAGTGTCCGGATGCTTCTTATGGGGTTTAAAGAAGGTTTGGTGAAGGCAGCATACGGGTTGAGGAGAGGAAGCTTTGTTTCTTCCCATTCTTCCTTATGGGCTATCTCATATAACCCTCCAAGTTTATCTGAAGTAGAGGTTCTTATACTAAGGCCTGAATCTAGTGTGATGGGAGCATTCATCACTGTTGAGCTAGTATGAGTAGTGTTATCCATGGTGGAACACAGCGGAAAAATACTAAAAGGATATCCGAGTCCTTTTAGCAGAACATTTAAAATTAGGCAGTGGATAAATACAGATGTTGCTTGATATACCAAGCAAGATACTGCCGATACTGGACATGGTTGCGGAGGGATATCCATCCGCCACATAAATCCCAAGGGTTGAGGAAGACCTGTTCCTTACCCGGTTCCATGCAGTTGAGGTAGGAAAACTGGGCCTCAATTGTGTGAAGTACACAGTTTCGGGCCTTATAGTCTATGTACTCACCTAATGCAGTGATGGTACGGGTAAAATGTTTAAGAGTTTTCTTCTTTTTCCAGAGTGGCTCGCCATATTGTTGGCAAATATGGTGGAAGTGGCTACGTAAGACAGCACTGTCGGGAAAGGGGGGTTTGCGGAAACGCTGTCTTCCTAGTGGAGGTCTCATCACACCTACTATCAGTGGCCGCGACCTGCGCCTGGCAGCCCTCCTGGCTATAACGGCAAGTGGTCCTTATGGCAGTCGATAGCTTTACGGTTCTGAGAGAACCCTACCAAGTTAACAGGAAACTGCAAACATCCATTTCACAATCAGGGTTTTAAGTAGTCAAGATCACAATATTCAACCACAAAGTTTAGAGTTTATCTGAAAAAAGTCATTCTCTTAAACAGGTCATACCATTATACTGAATTAGATACTCTAGACATAGAATAACAAGATAAGGAGTTTAACCGAACATGAATATTAACAAAGGTGATAGAGGATAGATAAGTAAAACAAAGCAGAACCTGGAAAATTCTGGAAACAAGAGGGATAAAATGAATGCAAGATAAAGCATACGATGGATGCTAGACAAAAGGGTCATGAGTTTGGGTTTTCTGGTTTTTGAATGTTTTTGGGTTTTCTGGGTTTTGCAGATGTTTTTGGGTTTATCGAAGGTGAGGGGGTTTCTTGAGAGATTGTCGATCTAGGGAACCACCACTACTGGATAACACCTTAGGAAAAGCTTAGCCGGCCATGGATATGGAAAAACTACTTGTGTATTAGCTCTCTATGTAAATTGTTCTAACAGTTTCTCATGCGAAGGCCTGTCTGGGCTGAATAGCAGGATGTCATCTATATAGATAAGTGCAGAGTCCAAAATTAGTTCAAAGATCTTTATCATAGCTTTCTGGAAAAGTGATGGGGCAGTTTTTAGTCCAAAGGGCAAAACTGTCCATTGGTAATGTCCATCTGGGATGCAAAATCCCGTTTTCCATTTGTCATCAGGGTGTATGCCAAGTTGCCAAAAGCCACTTTTGAGGTCAAACTTTGAAAAGATTTTTGCTTTTGCAAGTGAAGAGAACAATACTGTTCTTCTTGGCACAGGAAACTTATCATCTTGCAAGAACTGGTTTAGAGGTTGATAATTTATTACTAACCTCCGTTTTCCCCTGATTTGTTCAGAACGCTTGTTTACGTAAAATGCTTCGCATGCCCATTGTGAGTCTGTTGGCTCAATTAATCCCTGCTGCAATAAAGAAGCACATTCTTTCTTAGCAGCCTTAGTATCATCAGGATTCATACCTGAATGACTAGCCTTGGTAGGATTTATGTCTTCATTCTGTTTGAACGGTAGTCGGACAAAGAACTTTGAGTTCTTCCATAATGGATGAGGGCATTTCAGTAGGAACTCTTCATGACTATCTGCAAAAGATGAACTGAACAATTGTTTCAATCTTTCTGCAGGCTCAATTGAAAACATCCGGGTTAGTGATGTGTATGGCTTGAAATTTCCATGATATTTGAGACCTGTAGACAAGATCATCAATTCTGGTAATTTGTGCAGAATATTCCATCCAAGTACTATATCTCTCCCTGGAAGATCTGTGACATATAAGGAGGATTGGATAATGCAATTGTGAAAAAGCTTTATCTTTAAATTCTTAGTCTTGTGAGTGGTATGGAATACGTCACTTGATGCAGCCACAAATTTCTTCATGTATGGAACCAGGAATTGTGGCGGTACAAGAATCGGGTTAATCATGCTTTCTGCTGCTCCAGTGTCTATGAAAGCAATGGCAGTAACTGGTCTTTGGTATTTGGAAAAATATACCTGGACCTTTATATGTGGTGCCATTTGGGAGGCAGCAATGAGTGGGAGCTGATGGACTGAATTTTCCTCATGAGGTTCTTCCTCATCAGAGTCCCCTGTAATAATGATAGTACCATTATTGGATTCTTCAGATGGTGCTTGCCTTATTGGAATGATAGGGAGGTTTTGTCCTTCTGGATGAACTCTGATGGTATATATTCCTTCTTCAGAATCTGTTTCTGAAAATTCTCCTTCAAGACAGAAAACTGACTTTTTAGTTTGGAATTCTTCTAAGGAGAAAAGAGATTCAAGGTCATCATCCCTTAGGGATGTTTGGGTGCATTCTTCAATTTGCGCCATTAAGCCTTTTCCTCTTCTGGGGCAATTCTTTGCAAAGTGGTCAGGCTTATTGCAAATGAAGCATCTGGTGGACTTCTTTTGTGGTCCAACCTTTTTCTTGAACCTGAGAAATCTCTACCATTTCTTTGGAGTTCTGCGTGATTTTCTAGGGAATCTCTTCTCTTTGGAGGGATCCTTCTTTCCATGTTTTGCCTTGTGGGGCTTAGATTCTGTAGCACAAGAGCACAAGTCTTTGGCAGTACATTTAACTTTGTACCTGTTTTTCTTGGCTCGGCAGACCTGGTCTAGACGTTTGTCTTGATTTAGAAATCCTTGAATGATTTCTTTTCTCTGGCACAGTTCATTGACTCCAGAGATGATTTCTTGCTGAATCTGTCCAACTGTTAGTTGAGCAATCCTAATATTCTTTCTAATTAGACTTTTCTCAACCATAGCAGATATAGGTGGTTCTATCGAAGATAGAAATACAGGTTTGTATGTATTGTCTCCACCTAAATGCAAGAATAGATGTAACATTCTTTGGAAATGTTTATCTAAGTCTTGTACCTTGTACGAGCAGCATCTTCTCTGGAAGAATTCTGTTCTTTTTTCTTCTAAGAGGTCATTTGGGTTGCCAATTAGATGAAGATGGAGATTGTTCATGAAATCTGGTAAAGTCATGTTTACCATCTGGATCTGATCCTGTTCTGAGAACAGATTCCACCATGTCTGCAAGGTACCATGAAAGTTGGAGGTTAAATCTGTAAGGATATCAGAGGTATTATATACAGTTACCCTTTTATGAATACACCATGCAAGGAAATCTTGTATGCGCTGAGGCCATTGGTGTCTTGGAATATCATCAAAGGTAAACTTTGTATTTCCGACTCCCTCTGTTCTCCTTGGTGTAGCCCTTTCCATTGATTCATCTGACTGTTCTTCTTCTTGCCTATAGGTGCTAGTTTTTGTTTCTTCTCTGTCAGCCATGAAGACATGGGTCAATTCTAAGGACGAGATTTCTGAAGTATCATCAGATACCTGTTCTGATTCACCCGTAGAGATGCTTTCTTCGGATGAATTCTCAGAGGATGAGGAAGTGGTTTCTTCTGATGAATTCTCAGAAGTGTGGGGTCTTCATACCTATTTGTCATTAGAATCTGGGAAGGCATAAATGGTGGAGACTGGGCAAAATAGCTTCCAAAACTTCCAATAGGGTCATGATTATCATAATAACCGTCAGAGGTATTTTCAGAGAGACTAGGCGAGGTCTGAAGAGTAGTTGATGTTACCCATTTTCTTGTGGGACAATCTAAAGAGTCCGTGTGTCCTTTGATAATCAATTGTTGTGTCTGAGGATTGGGACTAGATTGTGTTTCTGGACTGGGTGTACGGTGTCTTTCTGTAGGTTTGGAGCTTTCAGCCTTTCTCTTGCCTTCTCTAATTTCATTTCCTTTTCTGGATGACTTCTGCTGTTCTCTAATAACTTCTCTGATTTCTGCAGGATCTTTCTTTCCAGCATGTCCATACAGAGGAGGAGCATTAGAGGATAATTACATGAATGAAGAAGTCCTATTACCAAAATCCAGAATATCAAAAGGTTTTGAGATGGGATTCAAACTTAACCCATAGCTTTGCGGGATAACTTGTGGTCGTCCAAAGCTTAGTATACTGGCAGGGTCTGGTGGTTTGTTAAGATCCACCTGCTTGTCTTCTAATATCTTGATTTGCCTTTTGAGCTTAGCGATCTCATCATCTAGGTCAGATCTGAAATAAGAAGGATATTTACCCTTTTCAAAATTCTCTAACCTCTTATGAAGGGATTGGAGCATCGCCTGGTTCTTATCCTGATGAGCATCCATTTTTGCATTGAGTCTGGCTTCTGTTCCTGTCAAAAGTTCTTGGACAGTGTCTATCTTTCTGCAGATGGTGTTGAGTCCTGCATTTTGTGCTAAGGCATTTTGGCTTTGCCAATTTAGGACATGTTCTGCAGTACTATTCCTCAGAGGGTTTCCCTGTGCATCAACACCTGTAGGAATAGGAATCTTGGAACAGTACCTTATACCGTCAATGGTTTGCTCATTTTGAGGTGGGAAGTTTAACTCTCCAGGTCTTCCTATCATCATGATCTCTGATGGGGTGCTAGTAAGGACTGGCTTTTCAGCCTCTTGTGCACAACTGGTGGGTTTTACTTCACCTAGGATTACCTGCGAAGAAGGGTTCTTCTTTTGCCACTTGAGAATATTTTGGTAGCAAGGTAATACCTTTGAGGGCTTCTTTTTAGGCCGGATCCGAGGGGCCTGGTCAATCAGGAACTGCCATGCTCCATAATCTGTTTTGATTTGGGGGGCAGCATTGATTTGGGGGGCAGCATCTGCCTCATCATCTTTGAAGGGCCTCTGATCCTGATCATCATCACTGTCAGAATCGGAGTCATCAGGTTTTCTATGTGATTTCTTTTTTCTCCTGGTGTCCTCATCATCGCTTGAGAGATGTTCATCTTTGCAACCACAGATGTCTGAGGAACAAACATCCCAGTAACAATGGTCAGTTGCTGGGTCTCTGAAGTGATACGTCTCTTGTCCCTGCTCATCAAAAGAATGGATGATACGGTTAAGGGGACTAGGCTTCTTCTGCCGAGGAAGAGGTTGCATCATGAACATAGTCGGGAAGATCGAAGGAGTTGGGGCATCCTTTTCATGTGATCGGTCAAACTTAATGATTACTGTGCCGTCTTTGTTTCTGATGAACTTTGTCTCAGACGACTGGATGGGTTTGACCTTCTGTTGAGTTCGCTCATAGTTGGTGATCCATTTTTCAGGCAAGAGTTTGAGAAGGTCATCTCTGCTGATTTGCCTGGGTACATATAAGCATGTAGGGGCTTGTGAGTTATGGTAATCACTTCGGATAAGTAGAGCATCACCGTTATTATCAGCAACGTTGAGGTCTAGTGCATGATTCTGCACTCTGTAAGCCATCTGATAGTGCATGGTTGCCTCGATGGAATTTTCATCTTGTTCTGGGCCTGCAATCTGGACCTGTACTTGTAAGGCATCTAGTATGTTGGAATCCTGTAGAGACATACAGAAGTTGGGATAAAGTGTAACAAATACTGTCCCAGCATTTAGTGTTGTTTCTACGGTGCCGATACAAGCATGCTGATACTCTCTGTATCTGACATCCAAAAGAGCCATTCTTGCGGTGACTGGAAGTCCTTTCCTGCCATGATAGGTTAGTGCAAGTCTAATGGCACCAAAATGGAGATGACTGTATCCCCTGTCTATCCATTGTTTGGGAAATTCAGCAGGCAGTTGTAGGGACACGAATTGTTCCTTGTGGGTGGCCCAAATAGGGTGCTGGCTGAACTTACTGGCTTGAACATATTCGAGTACCTTTGACGAAGGATGCCTGATCAGTGTCCGGATGCTTCTTATGGGGTTTAAAGAAGGTTTGGTGAAGGCAGCATACGGGTTGAGGAGAGGAAGCTTTGTTTCTTCCCATTCTTCCTTATGGGCTATCTCATATAACCCTCCAAGTTTATCTGAAGTAGAGGTTCTTATACTAAGGCCTGAATCTAGTGTGATGGGAGCATTCATCACTGTTGAGCTAGTATGAGTAGTGTTATCCATGGTGGTGTGGGCAAGGTGCTTCTCCAGGTAGGGTTCCTAGTCTAGATCTCTCACTCCCCTCGAAAAGAAGAAAGGAAATGGCTCTGATACCAATAGTACGACTGTCTCAAAACAAATAATGAAGAGATATGAATCCTGAGAAGCTGACATCTAGTCAGATAAAGAAAGATCACAAAACAAGTTTTACAAAGACATCTATTATTATTTATTATAATAATAATATAAATAATAATATTATTATTATAACAATCATTATAATTCGTCTGTTTATGGTACGGTTATCGAGATGCGTCATACTTATCCAAATGGTACGCATATCGGAATTACGCTTATCGATATTATTCGATAGCATTACGCATATCGAGATTATTCATATTTATCCGATAGTGTTAATAACAAACATCAACTTTGATGATTGTTACCAAAATTAGTAAACTCACATAAACATTATTGCAAATTCAAAGAAAACGACCTGAACGGTCGTTATCATCGATTTAATCTCGATAACCAAAGATATCAAAAAGAGAAAACAACGAAACATAATCAAAATTTCTCCTCAAAATCGTAAATCCGCATAATCCGCTCTGATACCACGTGTTGACTATCTCATGTAATCAGAGAAGTCACAAACCACAATAAACAGCGGAAACAAGATCGTTTACGCGGGTTTACAATCACAGAGGAAGAACAAGACAGGTAACATACCCGTAGTTGACAAGAGGATGAATCTAAAGCAGCGTAGATCTTCTTCCCCTTTTCTTTCCCGTATGGCTGCTCTCGATGGAGGAGCCGTAAGAAACTGACGATCGAGAACCTTATGAATCGATTTACAGAAATACCATATATATATATATATGGTTTTCTTTGTAAAAAGTCAGTTTTGCCCTACTGAGCATGGACATCTCCAACTTCCGACGCAGGCTGCTTTCTGTAGAGGAGGCGGAGGTGAAGGAAGAAGTACTAGGCCATGGAACATGAGAACATCTCATGGATGGCTGGACCGTTCAAAAGGAGGCTGCTGGCGGAGATGGAAGAGGAGATTTTGGGACACTGAGGATTCTTGGGAATCCAACCTGATTTTGCAGAGGAAGTTGATGTCGGAGTCGCATATGAAATGGAAGCCCAACAAGAAGAAGCACAGGAAGATTACGACTCCGTTAGAGAAATTGAACCCGGACATCGTTGTTGCAAAGGACGGAAGCGGAAACACCACCTGCGGCCTTGAAGGACATTCCCTTCAAGGGCGAGAAAACATTCGTCATCTACATCAAGGAGGGCGTTTACAGGGAACAAGTCGAGTTCAACAAGAACATGACCAACCTGATGATCGTCGGAGATGGTGCGACCAAGACCAGGATCACCTTCGACAGCAACTTCATCGACGGCACTCCCACGTTCATGACCGCCACAGTCGGTAAGTCCTTAATTATTCTGGGTCTTGTCATATGTTGCCAATCTCAGGGATTCTTTTTCTGATTTTCTTCTATATTAACTAATGTTACAGCTGCTGTGGGAGAGAATTTCGTGGCGAGGGACATCGGTTTCGAGAACTCGGCCGGAGCAGAAAAGCACCAGGCGGTGGCCCTGCGCGTGCAGTCCAACAAGTTCATGTTCTACAATTACCACATGGACGGGTGCCAAGACACACTGTACGCGCACACCAAGTGCCAGTTCTACCAGAATTGCACCATTACTAGAACCATCGACTTCATCTTCGGGGACGACTCGGCCACTCTCTTCCAGAACTGCAAGATGCTGGAGAGGAAGCCCCTGGACAACCAGAACTGCATCGTGACAGCACAGGGATGGAAGATGCCGCACCAACCGACCGCGCTTGTCCTCCAGAACTGTACCATCGCGATGGACCCCAAGTTCTCGTTTAACGCGACAAAGAACATGGTGTACCTGGGGAGGTCATGGAAGATGTACTCGAGGGCGATCTACATGCAGTCGTTCATCGGCAAATTGATCCATCCGGATGGGTGGCTGCCATGGATGGACAATTTCGGGCTGAGAACGGGTACTTTGCCGAGTATAAGAACAGGTGACCAGGGTCGGACAAGATGAAGAGAGTGAAATTGCCGGGGATAAAGAGCAACATAACGGATAGACGGGCGATGTTCACGGCAGAACATTTGCTGATGGCGGAAGAATGGCTGGACAAAACTGGAGTCCTTTTGTCACCGGGATGATGAACATAACTTCTTCCTCGGAGTGACTTCAAGTTTTGTTGTTTTTTGGTTTGTTTTTGAACATTTCAAATTGATTTTTTGTATTCAGTTTTATACTAGCGACTTCCTACCATTTATTTGTATAATACAACAAATTTGTATATTTTTACGAAAAAGACTGATAAAATTTACGTAATAAAGTAATTCTTCGATTCTTAATACTAAAACATAATAAACATATTTTTGAAAGAGCAACACAAAATCTTCGTATTGTTTATAAATCTCGTTTACCAATAAGAAAATTGTAATAAAATCCTTAATAAATGTATAAAAAAATGAACAATCAAGAACATTTTCTTAATGTACATTACAATTCCTCTAACAGGCGTACATTGTTTTACAAAATATTAATATATTTGTATTGTCATTTAGGAAAAAAACACATAAGATCTAACATTTTTCACTTTTTTGCAAATATTTAACAAAAAAAGACTAATATTTCGGATATAATTAATTTGATTATGCAAAAAAATTTCTAGTACACGACTACTACAATATTATAGCACCATCATAAAAGACATATACGCAAAATGCATGTGGTTAATGAAATTCCGTAAAGCTATAGATAAATTTCGTTGTACTGAAAATATTCAACACAAATAGTTCGTATATTAATATAATTGTCAAGTTTATAGTTTATCCGTCATTAACTGTAAATAAGCATCTTACTTTGCGAAAGGATTGTGTTGCACTTACTGCTAAAAAATATCGTACAAGGACAGAAAAGTTTTGTTATAAACAAAATCTTTGTGAAAGGAAAATTCGAATACAAAATTATTTGCTTAGAAGCAATTGATTTGCTTTCATTTATGAATAATTAATAAAAGCAAAAAAATGAACCCCATAAAAGTAAAAATATGTAAAGTTTACCATTTATTTAGTATTTCACAAAAGAAAAAAAACTTCATAAACAACAAAATGTTAGATCGTTCAGGAACACTAAGAGGGGGTGAATTAGTGTTTATAACTTTTTCGCCCTTTTCTCAGTATAAGCGGAAGCGTACTGTAACTCAGCAGAGCGTTTCTCAGAATAAGATTTGCTTCGCTGTAACCGTTACGATTTTGTCGAGTAGGTTTTCGTACGAGTGTTGCGCGATCCTAATGGACACAGTACTTTGTAGTGGTTCGGTTTAAATCGACCTATGTCCACTTTCCACCAACAAGGTGATTCCACTAGATAATATAATGGGTGCAAAGAGCCCTTGCACTAGGCGTTTGGTTCTCACAAAGTGAGATTTAGAATCCTGTACAATTGATGATCACTCATGGCAACAGTCAGCTCCTCACACAGTAGACGTCTTCTCGTTTCCAGCAGAATAATGCTTTTCCTCAGCAGTTGGTAGCTCAATGGATTCCACACAGAACGTTGTCGCTTAGATGTAAGCCTATCTATCACAGCACACATATGTCAAAGATTAAACCCTCAGATAATAATCCTTACAGTGACAGAAAGACTTCTCAGAGGCAGCTCGATTCTGTTTCACAGTAGAGGATTGCTTCAGCACTTTTGTCCTTCAGCAGAGGATTTCCACATAGATCTTGTCTCTCTTGGATATGAGCATGTAATTGCTTAAGAGACAACCACGAAGTTGATCACACAGATCACCACAAAGAAGAGAACCACAAAGAACCACAAAGATAACTAAGAAAGGGTATACGTCCTACACTCAGTTCGGACGTGCACGGTTACCACAACCGTGACTCACTGCACTGCACACCAGTGCCTAGGGTGGAATTTTCTACTCCGGCGGCTTCCACGCAACCTGCTCTACTATCTGTCCCCAGGAGTTCGAGACTTCTACACAACACCCCTGTGCTCGGGAGGACCTCTTTCCACTTCGGCGGCGTTCCCACCTCCTGCTCTACCCTGCAGGCACGAGACTTTTGGCGCGCACCCGCAAGTGCGTGTTTAACTGCTCAAACTCCATAGGTTCGAGACTTCCCTGCGAAGAGACATGACAAGAACAGTTTCTTGCCGATGGGTTAGCAACTGGTTATTGAATTCAGCACAGTTATTCACTTAGCTTCCCTCAGACGATTCGCCAGCCGCTCGTTAAACACACCGAGGACACCTAGTCCCTCTCACGACGATCAAAGGATCTGACCTCAGCCCCTTGACACTCTCACACGCAACTTGCAATAGAAAGAACCAGGAGACACTTAGCACCTTCCGCTCTCCATCGATGCACAAAGCTCACAAGGACCACTTAGACCACTCAGACCACTTAGACGCACAAAGGCGCTTAGAGACTTAAGCTCGTCAAATCTTTAGCTTCTTCAATTGCCGTCTTCTTGGCTTCCCAAGTTTTAGGCAATGAGCGAAGTATTTTTCTGACTAGCTCAGAATTTGAAATGGTCTTGCCAAGAGATTCCATGGCACTAGTAATTTCAGTGAGTCTATCAAACATTTGATTTATTGACTCATCCCTTTTCATCTTGAATGCTTCGTATTGAGTTACTATTGCATTCACTTTGGATTCCTTAACTTGTTCTGTTCCATCATAGATCAAAGCAAGTCTATCCCACATCTCAATCGCCGTCTTATAAGTAGAGACGCGATTGAACTCATTTCCAGCAAGAGCGCACACTAAGTAGTGCCTTGCTTTACTATTCAGCGAGATAATTATCTTCCTTTCAAATTCATGCCGAGAGTAGCTGGGATTAGATGGAGGAATTACGAGATCTCCGTCCATTATAATCTGCCAGCAATCGGCTTCTTTTGCTCCTATAAACAACTCCATTCTCATTTTCCAATATGAGAAGTGTTGTCCTGCAAAGAACGGAGGACGTTCAGTCGAATGACCATCCGTTAAGAGCATCGACATCCTGCTCAGTATTCAGCAACACCTTACTGTGCTTAATGTAAGACTTTCAGCAACAAGCTGTTCTGATCCTTAGGTTCAACAACAGAGTTATGTACTAGCAACCACACAGAAAGCTTTCCAGCAAACCCGTTCTGATACCAATTATTGGATCGTAAAGGAACACTCAGAGGGGGGGTGAATTCGTGTTTATAACTTTTTTGCCCTTTTCTCAGTGTAAGCGGGCACGTACTGTGACTCAACAAAGCATTTCTCAGAATGAGATCTGTTTCGCTGTAACCGTTACGATTTTGTCGAGTAGGTTTTCGTCCACTTTCCACCAACAAGGTGATTCCACTATATAATATAATGGGTGCAAATAGCCCTTGCACTAGGCGTTTGGTTCTCACAAAGTGAGATTTAGAATCCTATACAATTGATGATCACTCCTGGCAAGGGTCAGCTCCTCACACAGTGGACGTCTTCTCGTTTCCAGCAGAATGATGCTTTTTCTCAGCAGTTGGTAGCTCAATGGATTCCACACAGAACAGTTGTCGCTCAGATGTAAGCCTATCTATCACAGCACATAGACAACGTTATGTCAAAGATTAAACCCTCAGATAATAATCCTTACAGTGACATAAAGACTTCTCAGAGAGCAGCTCGTTTCTATTTCACAGTAGAGGATTGATTCAACACTTTTGTCGTTCAGCAGGGGATTTCCACACAGATCTTGTCTCTCCTGGATATGAGCCTGTAATTGCTTTAGAGACAACAACGAAGTTGATCCCATAGATCACCATAAAAACCACAAAGAACCACAAAGATAACCACAAAGACCAATAAGAAAGAGTATCCGTCCTACACTCAGTTCAGACATGCACGGTTACCAGCCGCGACTCACTGCACTGCACACCCAGTGCCTATGGTGGAATTTTCTACTCCGGCGGCTTCCACGCAACCTGCTCTACTATCCGTTAGTAGGAGTTCGAGACTTTTGCACAGCACCCCTGTGCTCGGGAGGACTTCTTTCCACTCCAGCGGCATTCCCAACTCTGCTCTACCATGCAGGCACGAGACTTCTGGCGCGCATCCGCAAGTGCGTGTCTAACTGCTCAAACTCCATAGGTTCGAGACTTCCCTGCGAAGAAACACGATAAGAACGGCTTCTTGCCGATGGGTTAGCAACTAGTTATTGAATTCAGAATAGGTATTCACTTAGCTTCCCTCAGACTATTCGCCAGCCGCTCGTTAAACGCACCAAGGGCACCTAGTCCCTCTCACGACGATCAAAGGGTCTGACCTTAGCCTCTGGCACTCTACGGAGCTTGCAAGAGAAAGAACCAGGAGACACGACCTTCCGCTCTCTATCGATGCACAAAGCTCACTTAGACCACTTAGAACACTCAGACCACTCAGATGCACAAAGACGGTTGGATCTGTCGTCTTTGATATGATTATAATGGAGATGGAAGCATAGAAAACGTCCAGGCAATCTTCGAGATTTGTTACCAAAATTGGCAGCCAGGACTCAGCAACGGTTTGCTCACCCAATTCCTGTGCTATGAAGAATAAGTATTAACGGTAACTTTCCTCTCTTCTCTTAATCAAATAATTTGTTTCTAAGATTTATGATCTGATCATAATATAATCTGATCGATTATAATTAATCAAAAATATTTGATTAGATATTTCATCCTGTTCCAGCGTAACATTGCTGCAGGATATTATAAACATATTTTGTTTCTAAAAATAAACTTGGAAAGATAATCTGATAGTATTTAGTTGCCTAAATCTTTATAATGAGATAATTAAGCCACATTTAAATGAATTTGGACACTCGGACGAATGTTCTGAGATAACCCAAACTAAAACGTGGGTATTGAAAATTTGTTTCCATATTTTCAATATATATTCGTAACATCATAGCAACAACTCACTGTAACATATAATAGTTACCAGCTGTGATTCAGCAACACATTGCTCAAGCTCATCACTAGGGCCAAGCACGTAACTCATGAAACATTACTGCTGACCATCAGTAACGCGCTGCTTATGTTCATCATCAAAATCAGGTTAACATTGTCCCCCTTTTTTTATGATGACAAAACCTTTCTTAGGGATAGAGCTTGAGTCCAATAGTCTCCTAACTCCCCCTAAGGCTTAGCACTTAGCACTGATTTGTGATTTGTTAAGTTAAGTGCATTTTTGGAAAACTTGGAAAGCTCCCCCTTAACTTATTCTTCTCCCCCTTTTTGTCATATCAAAAAGAAAGGATTAAAGCAACAGATAGTGACATTGCTAGTGCAGCACAAACATGCTGACATTCAAAACAAGCTAACATAGCAGCAAAGAGTTATGGCGATCTAGCAAGATCGAACTGTTTCAAAAATAAGAACAAATGAGCAGAGACATCTAAAGATAGAGAGGAGAGTAGATCAATCCTCAGCGGAGTGCATGGCTCAATCCTCAACAGTTTCAAGCAGAGTCTGGATCATCTTTTCCAGGCGTCAGAGTCTCTCAGCAAATGCATCCATCCTCTGTGCAACAGAGCCAACCACCTCCACAGTGTCGTCCGCTGCAGGGGCCTTCTTAGCAGAAGAGTCATGTTCACCCACGGACTGAGTAGCATCAAGATCTTCACTTTCCTTACTCTCATCATTAGAGAGTTCTAGATCTGGAATGAGGGAGGTGTCTACTTTGTCAGAGAACTCGGACACAGCCGGTGTAGATTTGGTAACCTCCCCTGGTGCAGAGGTTTCTTCCTCAACAACGAGGGTTTTCTCCGCAACAACTTCAGAATCGCCAAGAACAGTGGCATCAATAGTCGAAGCCACATTTTCCTTAACAGAAACAACAGCAGGTGTCTCCTTGGTCTTAGTGACCATAGGAGCAGGGGCCTGAAGTAACGAAGGCTCCCCCTCAATAACTGGGAGATTTTCCTGAGTCGAGAGTTGCTGGACGGAAGCAGTCATAGCCTGCGACCGTTTCTTAGGGTTTCCCTTCCCTTTTGAAGATTTTGCGGATTTAGGTGCCATGATCATATTAGGAAGAAGATAAGGAGGAAGGAGGTAGAGGTCGAAGAAAAGAAGAAGGAAGTTAGGGATTATACCGTAGGGGTAGTTCTCTTTTTAAAGAATATTTTATAGAAAGAAATAGAGAAGGAAATGGCAGGCACCATAGGAAATTTTATTTTCCTATCAAAAATTTCTTAAAATAGTTAGATGACAATATTATCATCTAAGATATTGGGATTACATATCCCTAATTCACTTCGTAAATATTCAAACCTTTTCTTATCAAGTGGTTTAGTAAGAATATCAGCAAGCTGTTGCTTAGTATTTATATGCTGAATCTCACCTTTACCACTTTGTACATTATCACACAAGAAGTGATGTCTCAACTCGATATGCTTAGATCTCGAGTGATAGACAGGATTTCGTGATAAATTTATTGCACTTGTGTTATCACACATTAATAGAATACTGTTGAAATGAAGATTATAGTCTTCAAGTTGTTGTCGCATCCATAATAACTGAGCACAGCAACTGGCTGCTGCAACGTATTCTGTCTCAGCTGTGGATAAAGCAACTGATGTCTGTTTCTTAGAGAACCAGGAAATTAACATATTTCCCAACAATTGACAAGTACTAGAAGGACTTTTTCTGTTTATATGGCATCCAGCATATTCTGCATCCGAATATCCTATGGGATCCAACAATGATCCCCTGGGATACCATAAACCCAAGCTAACAGTCCTTGCGAGGTATCTAAAGATCCTTTTAACTGCAGCAAGGTGTGACTCTTTTGGAGTAGGCTGATAAGCATACGCTAAGCATGATATCAGGTCTAGAAGCCGTAAGATAGAGTAAAGACCCTATCATGCTTCTGTATAGTTTGGAATCAACTTCCTTTCCACCTTCATCTTTTTCAATCTTGGTATTATTACCAATAGGAGTCGACAAAGGTTTAACATTCACAAGCTCAAATTTCTTGAGCAGCTGTTTGTTGTACTTTTCTTGATGGATAAAAATTCCATCTTCAGTTTGCTTAATTTGGTGTCCAAGGAAGAAAGTGAGTTTTCCCATGAGACTCATTTGAAATTCTCCTCTCATAAAGTTAGAGAATTCGGTGCATAGTTGTTCATTCGTTGAACCAAATATAATGTCGTCCATATATATTTGAACGACTAAAAGATCAGCATCCTGTTACTTAAGAAACAAGACTGTATCGATTTTACCACGTCTATATCCTTTTGCTATAAGAAAGGAACTAAGCTTTTCGTACCATGCTCTCGGAGCTTGCTTAAGCCCGTATAAAGCTTTAGATAGCTTGTAGACATGATTGCAAAATTTTGGATCGATGAATCCAGGAGGTTGTTCAACATAAACTTCCTCTTTTAGGTCACCATTCAGGAATGCGCTTTTCACATCCATTTGAAATGGCTTGAAGTCATTATAGCAAGCATACGCTAAAAGTAAGCGTATTGCTTCAAGACGCGCCACATGAGTGAACGTTTCATCATAATCGATACCCTCTTCTTGAGAGTAACCTTTTGCTACAAGTCTGGCTTTGTTCCTCACAACATTTCTAGACTCATCAAGTTTATTTCGATAGACCCATTTTGTTCCAATAATGGAACGATCATTAGGTCTAGGTATTAAGCTCCAAACTTTGTTTCTCTCAAATTGATTCAATTCCTCTTGCATTGCGAGAATCTAGTTTGGATCATCGAGTGCATCGTCAATGACTTGAGGTTCCTTTTGAGAAATAAAAGCGGAGCGTTCATAGTAAATACTTGCTGTATGTCGGGTTCGCACTCTTGTGTGTATTGATCCTATGACTTGGTCAATAAGATGTCTTTTCTTATATAAAGGAGGAACACAATCCTCTATATGTATATCCTGAAAACCACCAGAAACATATTCAGTGTGTGCAGCAGGCACTTGCTGTACATCTACTGCACTGTTTCCGTTCGGATCAGCAACCGTTTGCTGTGATGTTTCATTTGATACTGTTGTTGAGGATTGTGCTGATGCTTCCACAACTTCTTCCTTCTGTGTTGGAGAATCATCAACTTTAACATTGATGGACTCTTCAACAGTTAGAGTTCTTTTATTAAAAACTCTATATGCTTTGCTCGTGAGGGAGTATCCTAAGAATATGCCCTCATCAGATCGAGCGTCAAACTTTCCGACACCATATTTAATGGGTCCTTAAGATAAAACAATTACTTCCAAATGGATGAAAGTACAAAATATTAGGCTTCCTGCCTTTATATAACTCATAAGGTGTCTTTCCTAAGGAAGGCCTAAAGTGAACTCGATTTGAGATATAACATGTTGTACTTATAGCCTCAGTCCAAAGATTTTTAGCAACCTCACTTTCCAGCAACATGGTTCTTTCCATGTCCTGTAACGTTCTATTCTTTCGCTCTACAACTCCATTTTGCTGTGGAGTGTATGGAGCAGAGAAATTATGGTTAATACCATATTCTTCACAGAATGAAGTGAAGTCATGGTTCTCAAATTCGGTGCCATGATCCGTTCTTATGCTTCGAAGAGAAACACCTTTCTCATTTTGAAGATGTTTGACTAAAGTTTCAAAGGTTGCAAACATATCACTTTTGTGAGCTAAAAAATTAACCCAAGTGATTCTGAAAAAGTCACCTACCACAACTAATCCATAACGTTTACCTCTAGACTTTGAGTCCTTGTTGGACCAAAAAAGTCCATATGAAGTAATTCAAGCGGTGCTTTGCTTGAAAGCATATTTTTACTTTTAAAAGAAACCTTTATTTGTTTGCCAATAGAGCAAGCTTTACAAAACTTGTCATTGTCAAACTTAATTTTGGGCAATCCCTTAATAGCATCTTTTCTGGCAAGTTTGGACAGCAAGCTATAGTTTGCATGTCCCAACCTTCTATGTCATAAAGTAGTCTCGTCCTTAACAGACAAGAGACAATTTTCTCCAGTGGAGATGTTCTTAAAAGACATGATATAGATGTTTTTCTTGCGTTCAACAATGAAGCAAGTAACACCGTCTCGTGAAACGTTACACATCCTTTCATCAAAAGAAACATGATAACCTTTATCACACAATTGACTAATACTAATCAAATTGTGTTGGATGCCTTTACAATAAAGAACTCCTTCAATGGTTAGGGAGTTAGAACTGCAAATAATCCCTGTTCCTTTAGCCATCCCTTTTCCATTATCACCAAAGGTGACAGTACCACCATCCTGGAAAACCAGTGTGGAGAATAAGGAGACATCTCCTGACATGTGCCTCGGGCATCCACTATTTAAGTACCATATATGGTCCTTAGCGATGGACTTGAAGCATCCCTGAAACAGAGAAAGAACTTAAGTAAGTCGTTGCTTCCATTTAACAATAGAACCATTAACTTTAGAAGTAATGCCAAGCATATCATTTCGCCTCACATGGAAATTTTGATAAAATGATCTGGCTTTCTACAATAATAGCAAAGCCTAGGTAACCTGCTTTTCATGTACACATAAATCAGTTTTGTTGTGCACAGCACTGAGTTGCTGTTGCAGTTCCTCAATCTTCAATTTAGATTGAGAAAGTTGCTTTACCGCTTTCTTAGCCTTTGCTGATAACTCTTCCTTAAGAAAATCGTTCTTAGCACTCAAGAATTTATTCTCCTTCTTGAGAGCTTTATTATTTGCGGACAAAGACTCAATTTTATCATAGAGTTTTGAGAAAAGATTCTCAATATCTTCAGCAGATATATCAGAGGGCGAGAAAGCATTTACCTTCTCAGTTTCAGCATCAGTTTGCGCCATTTATCAGATGCTTGTTGTTTCATCGTTCTGATATGATTCCTCATCATTATCACTCCATGATGCCATCATGACATCTTTCTTATATTTTGAAGGTTTGCCCTTCTCATTTAGAAGTGGGCAATCTGGTCGCATATGACCAGGTTTGTTGCACTCATAGCACACACCACCTTTACTTTGGTGTGATTTAGTATTCTTCTTTTTAGCATCTCGTTTTCCTTTGAAACGATTTTTGCGAAGATACTTCTTAAATTTCCTTGCCATGAAGGAGATTTCATCATCTGAATCGGATAAGGATTCATCCTCAGAATCATCGGAGGATTCAACGCTTCCTTTAAATGCAACAGCATTGGTCTTCTTATCTTCAGCAACCTTGTTCTCATTTTCGTAAGCAACGAGAGAATCAAGTAGCTGTTGAAGACTTAAGCTCGTCAAATCTTTAGCTTCTTCAATTGCCGTCTTCTTGGCATCCCAAGTTTAGGCAACGAGCGAAGTATTTTTCTGACTAGCTTAGAATTTGAAATGGTCTTGCCAAGAGATTCTATGGCATTAGTAATTTCGGTGAGTCTATCAAACATTTGATTTATTGACTCATCCTTTTGTCATCTTGAATGCTTCGTATTGAGTTACTAATGCATTCACTTTGGATTCCTTGACTTGTTCTGTTCCATCATAGATCAAAGCAAATCTATCCCACATTTCCATCGCCGTCTTACAAGTAGAGACGCGATCGAACTCATTTCCAGCAAGAGCGCACACTAAGTAGTGCCTTGCTTTAGTGTTTAGCGAGATAATTCTCTTCCTTTCAAATTCATGCCGAGAGTCGCTGAGATTAGATGGAGGAATTACGTGATCTCCTTCCATTATAATCTGCCAGCAGTCGACTTCTTTTGCTCATATAAATAACTCCATTCTCATTTTCCAATATGAGAAGTGTTGTCCTGCAAAGTGCGGAGGACGTTTGATCGAATGACCATCCGTTGAGAGCATCGACATCCTGCTCAGTATTCAGCAACACCTTACTGTGCTTAATGTAAGACTTTCAGCAACAAGCTGTTTTGATCCTTAGGTTCAGCAACAGAGTTCTGTACTAGCAATCACATAGAAAGCTTTCCAGCAAACCTGCTCTGATACCAATTGTTGGATCGTTCAGGAACACTAAGAGGGGGGTAAATTAGTGTTTATAACTTTTTCGCCCTTTTCTCAGCGTAAGCGGACGCATACTGTAACTCAGCAGAGTGTTTCTCAAAATGAGATCTGTTTTGCTGTAACCGTTACGATTTTGTCGAGTAGGTTTTCGTACGAGTGTTGCACGATCGTAATGGACACATTAGTTTATAGTGGTTCGGACTAAATCGACCTACGTCCACTTTCCACCAACAAGGTGATTCCACTATATAATATAATTGTGCAAAGAGCCCTTGCACTAGGAGTTTGGTTCTCACAAAGTGAGATTTAGAATCCTGTACAATTGATGATCACTCCTGGCAACGGTCAGCTCCTCACACAGTGGACATCTTCTCGTTTCCAACAGAATGATGTTTTTCCTCAATAGTTGGTAGCTCAATGGATTCCACACAGAACGTTGTCGCTCAGATGTAAGCCTATCTATCACAGCACACAGACAATGTTATGTCAAAGATTAAACCCTCAGATAATAATCCTTACAGTGATAGAAAGACTTCTCAGAGAGCAGCTCGTTTCTGTTTTATAGTAGAGGATTGCTTCAGCACTTTTGTCGTTCAGCAGGGGATTTCCACACAGATCTTGTCTCTCCTGGATATGAGCCTGTAATTGCTCAAGAGACAACCACGAAGTTGATCACACAGATCACCACAAAGACCACAAAGAAAAGAACCACAAAGAACCACAAAGATAGCTACAAAAACCACTAAGAACAGGTACACGTCCTACACTCAGTTCGGACGTGCACGATTACCACAGCCTTGACTCACTACACTGTACACCCAGTGCCTAAGATGGAATTTTCAACTTCGACGACTCCCACGTAGCCTGCTCTACCGTCCCTTTGTATCAGGAGGTCAAGTCTTCTGAACAGCACCCCTGTGCATAGGAGGACCTCTTTCCAATCTCGCGGCGTTCCCTCCTCCTGCCCTACCCTTCAGGCACGAAACTTATGGCGCGCACCCGCAAGTGCGTGTCTAACTGCTCAAACTACGTAGGTTCGAGACTTCCCTGTGAAGAGACACGACAAGAACGGCTTCTTGCCGATGGGTTAGCAACTGGTTACTGAATACATCACAGGTATTCACTTAGCTTCCCTCAGACGATTCACCAGCCACTCATTAAACACACAGAGGACACCTAGTCCCTCTCACGACGATCAAAGGATCTGACCTTAGCCCCTTGACACTCTCAAACGCAGCTTGCAAGAGAAAGAACCAGGAGACACTTAGCACCTTTCGCTCTCCGTCGATGCACAAAGCTCACTTAGACCTCACAGACCACTCAGACGCACAATGGCGCTTGGATATGTCGTCTTTGATCTGATTATAATGGAGAAGGAAGCATAGAAAACGTCTAGGCAATCTTCGAGATTTGTTACCAAAATTGGCAGCCAGGACTCCGCAACGGTCTGCTCAACCGATTGCTCTGTTATGAAGAGTAAGTACCAACGGTAACTTTCCTATCTTCTCTTAATCAAATAATTTATTTCTAATATTTATGATCTGATCATAATCTCATCTGATCGATTATAATTAATCAAAAATATTTGATTAGATATTTCATCCTATTCCAGCGTAACATTGCTGCTGGATATTAGAAACATTTTTTGTTTCTAAAAATAAACGTGGAAAGATAATCTCATAATATTTAGTTGCCTAAATCTTTATAATGAGATCATGAAGCCACATTTAAATGAATTTGGACACTCGGACGAATGTTCTGAGATAACCCAAAATAAAACGTGGGTATTGAAAATTTGTTTCGATATTTTCAATTTATATTCATAATATCACAGCAACAACTCACTGTAACATATAACAGTTACCAGCTGTGATTCAGCAACACATTGCTCAAGCTCATCACTTGGGCCAAACACGTAACTCATCAGTAACGCGCTGCTTAAGTTCATCATCAAAATCAGGTTAACAACAAAATATTACTATGCAAATGTTTTGTTTAACTATTTCCTAAAATTTGTACAATAAACTCGTAAAGTGTTTACATAACTTTATGTTACAAACATTTCTTCTATTATTACAAAATATTTCCTATCAAAATATGAAATATTAAAACAATTTTTATGTTTTTCAAAACAAATATTTCTCGTAATACAGATTTTTTTAATAAACAGTAATGGCAAAAATAATGAAATAAAGCTTAACTCTTGTGAATGAAATATATTTGCTTACCTTTACATAAATATTCTATAAAAAAAATCATAAGTTTCATTCAATATGAATAAATTGCCGACTAACTATTCCTCATTATTTTCGTATTTTTTGAATCTTTTGCAAATCTTTATGATTTTATTACCGCACAAAAAAAGTCTTAGCCCACGGCAATGTCACCTACGAGAATTAAAAGGATTCCTGTAAACAGCATGCAACAATTTCATTTATGTAATAAAGCTTTTTCATCAATCTGTCCTAAATCTTTACTATTGAACATAAAAAACTGTATTCTACATTTTTTCTTCGCGGGTAACATCTGTGGAGTCTTCCCTTCCCACCACTTACTTCCTCATCTCCATGTTCTGCTCGTCCTCCTCGATCGGTCATGTAGAGTCTTTTGTCGCTGCTGGTGCACGGAGTTCTTGAGTTTTGTATTCGAAATGGAGGCACATAACTAGGCGGAATTCGAAAGCTCGACTCTCCCTTTCTCCATTGATTATTTGTTACATGTATTGAATTTTTAAAGTGATGCTTTGCCCGTAGATTTCATTTTATAGACTTCGCCCCGAAGGCTTCGCTCGTGTACTTGGCCCAAAAGGCTTCGTTCACAGACTTAATGTGGGTTTCCTAGTAGACTCAAGTCTACGACTTTTCAGCTCCCTGGATTCTCTATCTTTTAATATTTTTCTATTTTTCTTAGGCAACTTAAGTACAATTTTACATTTTCTAGGCAACTTAATTGCAACTGTTAGTTGTTGTTAATTTTAATAGTCCTTATTTATTGAGCCATTTTCCCTTCTTCCTCTACCAAAAAGCCATGGAGAGCCTCCTTTCATCATCATCCCCACTCTCTTCACGACCACTCTTTTGCCTTCCTTTAGACTTTGATGAGTCTCTTAGAGGTCATTCGGGTTTCGACAGTGCATAACCCTTTCGTAATCTTTCTTTAACTTTCTTTCGGTGTTCTTTGATGGTGCGGAGTGGTTGTGGTTTAGCCAAAGGAAGAAAGGCGTAATCCGGCCAATTCACACCTAGATTCATCCTTACCACACATCCTCCCGACTTCTTAAGTAAAGAGGCAACTTCAATCGACCACAACTTATTTGGCATAATCCGTTGTCCTTTGTTCGTGACCATGGAACTGTTAGAACCAAAGTAAGACTCATCCGCCCCATGTCCATGGCATTCCCGTACTTGCCGGATGCATCAAGCCATTATAAGACACTTGATTTGACTTTTGATGGTTTCATTCAAGTGTGCAGGTTATTGATACATTAGGAAGGAGGAAGTCAAGGCGACAGACTCTTGGTAACTAAAACAGAGATGCCACATCTCTCCCCCTTTTCTGCCCATTGAGTGCCCCTTTGGAACGCGATCTTGAGTTCTGAGGAGCTTGATTTCTAGAACGTGGGCAACGGTCAATTTTAGTTATCTGGTTGCATAGCTTTATTTTACATGAAACTTCCAAGGAATCTTACATTTCCTTCGTTTTTTCACTTCTCCTTGCAGGATGAGGCATGATCAAGTATGAATTAATATTAACTCACCTCGATAGATGAAGTTATGCCTTAGAATAACTTGTAGTAGGTGTGTTATTTCGTATCTAAGTTTTTGCTTGCCTATAGAAATCAAATGAAACAGCTCGCCTTTGATTTCAAATTTGAATACGGATGTAATAAGGTATACCATGTATGATTTGGAATCTTGCCGTGAATTTCGAACCAAACCCTAAAGTGGTGTCGATTTTGACAATTTTGTATCACATACTAGGTTTGAGATTTTACTACGTGAACTGGGTTGAACATGTTTAGAACTTATTCTGGTATATTTCCATGGTAGTTTAAAGATTGATAATTGTGAATTTGTGAAGGTTTTGTTGTGTGTTTGGGTTGTTTGCTCTGTTTTTTATGCTTAGCATATATGACACATGTGCCCAGCTATTATTATTTAATTCATAACTCGAGATCCAGAAATTGAATTGAGCTAAAACCTATTTCATTAGTTTTTGGATCCCCTTAGCATGTCGACCATTCCTTGTCTTATTTATATTTTGAACCAAAATTACCGGTTTGAGCTCAAACCGATTTCATTCAATCACAAATTTGATTACTTTCCTTTTAATAGCAAAATAACTCATTTTCGTACTCTCTATACAAACTTTACTCTATTTTGTCTAAGATGATAAATCGTCTTTCGTTTGTTTACTTAAAACTTGTGATTCTACAATCATTGTCAAGTTTCATTAATAGCTTTCTTTTCCCTTTGAGGAGTATTAATCATGTCATGATTTGATCAGTTACCCTTAGTTTACATCTGAAATGTGTGCGGCCCTTGCTGTGCGCCGGGCGGTTTAGACGACATGAAGATCTGAGGTCCGCTTCCCCAACTTGAGCGCCAGGGTTTTGTGAAATAAATCGGGGCGGATCCTCCCTAGGTTCCTAATTGGATCTGCCCGAGTCCTCACTGGATTGTCTTGAATTCCTTGTGTGGGAGTCAAAAGTGACGGGAGAAAGACGAGGCATGATCCATAATATGAAAGCTCGGGAGGATTGGTAGTGGTTCTTCATCCAAAATGGCTTCATAAGACATGATTAATGTTGCTTAACTTAAGTAAGCTATATGGAGTTGTCATCGACTTATTTTTAACAAAAAATGGTTTAAGTAGAAAAAAAAAATTTGGTTCAAAGATTTCTATAATTACGGGTATTGTACTAGACCTGGGTAATGCACCCAGACTCATGTCATTGTTTTACGGAAGTCGGACATGATTCTGGCATTGCACCCGAAATCACGTCCATTAATTAATAGTTAGAACACACAACAATCACATCCGTGTATTTAGATGAAAGTGAACAGGGAATAATGGTTCTATACACTTGGGTCTACAAACCATCACAAATGGACTAAAAATTTTGAGGAGACCCGCACCTCCTCTTTATTACCTAAGGCCTGCCGGGATGGCTATACATCGGTCGAATGTTGTCAGTTGGAGCCACTTTAGTGAATCATTTCCACCGCGGATTAGTTCCCATGCCCATCCAGTCTTGAGCATTGTCTTCATGGCCTTATTTTTTGAAACGATTGGATCGTGTCCGAAGTTTTAAACACGAACACCTTCAAACATGGTACGATTACAACACGATTGACACGATTTTGAAGAATTAAAATAACTTCTTTTCCATATAAACCTTATTTGCTGGTTCTAATGTCATTATCGTCGAGGATAATTATTGTTTCTATTAAGAAATAGTATTAGGAAAACCAAACATTACCTTGTCAGGATCATCAGGACAAGTTCTCCACCAACACGGAAATGAAAAGCGTTATCTGAATGCCTACTACTTAATACCTCCAACTGAAATTCCGAAAAATAAGTCGAGATGAATCCACAACATGAAAAGATTAAAATAACTTTTTGGGCATCCAAATGCTAAGAATGAATGCATTATCTAAAGTTATTTAAAATCAAAGTGTGAAATCCCTCTAAAGGCACACACGAGAAGGCGTCGATTAATTCATGACCACAGGTGATATTACGATTACTTCCGTTTTGTAATCATGAAATTACCCTCACTTCTATGACATATCTGGAAATTTTATCTCTGCCCCAGCAAAAGGCATGAATGATAATAATGGTAAAAAGAACAAAAGGAAGAAAAAAAGAGAACGTAGAAAAAGGATGACTGGCTTTTCTTTGTTCTAGATTTTGCTTTCGCCATTACCACTTTCATAGGGAAAATAAAAATCATTCGACGGAATCATGACGTTATTTACATAAAAAAAAAGAGAGAGGAAAGCTTTAGTTAAAATGAAATTGGATTATTGTGCATATTCATTTATGGCATAAAAATCTGGATCTTGTTTGTTCCTTACCCAATTTTGAAGCAAAGTAAATTTTTTTTTGTTCCCTGGTACTGCTAAATTGTATCTGACATTGATAATGGAAATCAATTTACGATTGGATTGCGGATTTGGTAACGTCTCTATGCTTTCAAAATTTTGGGGGGCGCCTAGAAGTATCTGGTATAGAGAAAAGAGATCGAGGGGTTTACGACTATGTAAGTCCAATGGCCACGGTTCGTTCTTTGAAGTTCATCGACGGTGAAATTTGCGGGAGAACTTTCGGCAGATGCTTGGAGAGATTATTTAGGTCGTAAACAACTCGCGTGCGCACTAAATTATTGTCGTGTTAATACAGGAAGGGACAATCTTTTTTCGGCTATGTCCAACACAATGAGCACGCAAAATCGGACACCAGATGGAAACACCGTCTACCATATTTTACTACTGATCGCCTTCAGCATTACGTGTAAAGAAAGTTTCGGAAATTAAGCTACGGTCCGGTCCGTCCACCATTGTGCGACATTTAATCAACTAAATTTCCCCGTTTCACCAGAACAGAACCATCGTGACGTTTTGTTAAAATGATGAATGCTACTACCTTAATGGTGGAACCAGTGACTAACGAATTCAATTACTGAAATGGAACTTTTTTAGCATAATTAACTGAAACAAATCAAACTCTTACTTGCAGCTACATTACGATGAACATCTGTGATATTATAAAGCGAGATGGAAATGCACATCACTTTGAACAGGTGCGAATGCCGAACACCATTGATCGATTCGAATGGATCATACCCGATGAAACAATCGAACACAAGTGACGCGATTTTTTACATCTGCGGCAACTACATTATGCGAATCGAGAAAAAGGCATAGACACGAGGAAAACCGATAAGAACGAGTCACGTTTTTTGTTCGACAAAGGTGACAGCAATAATTTGGTGGGCAACATTAATTTCATTTAAGGGAAAACAAAATTCGCGACCTCATGAAATACAGAAGCAAATTAATCAATTGGACTAAAGATGACGCAAAACTAAGACCCCATTTTCCCGTAAATACACAAAACCATCCAAAAGAGAAATCATCCCATATAAACCCCTCCCTCCCAATAATCACATTCCCCAAAACATTTCTTCTACACCCAAAACTTCAATCCCTATCAAGAAATCCCAAATTGCCCAAATCAATTCTGGTTGTGAGGAGTTGCAATGGTTCACATTGTTCAGCAACCGGAGTTGATAGATAGCCTAGCTACTGTCCCTGGCTACACCTACTTGCTTGATATGTTCGATTCCCCATTGCTTCCCCCAGAAGAACAACAACTACAATCACAAATGAATGGCGAGGACATAACCCTCGAAAAACGTTATGATCCCAACTCCTATGATCCCGTCGCGCAGTTGATGCCCAACAAGGCCACCGAGGAGACCCCAAATCATCAGATCAACGGTCCTGGCAAATCGTTTGGTGCTAATGCCAACACGATGACTGGTTCAGGTTCGACTCGAGCCCCAGATATTCCAAAGGCCTCCACTGCCATGACGGTCAGCAAGCCAAAGAAGAAGGGCATCCCGTGGACCAAATCAGAGCATGCGTGAGTTTGCTTGTTACGGTTGTTTTAAACTTCATGGTTTGGTTGGTTGATTGATTTGTTCCGAGTGTTTTGATTTCAACAGTTTGTTTCTTGAGGGCATGGAGAGGTATGGCAAAGGCGACTGGAAGAGCATATCTCAGACTCATGTCCTTACCCGGACGGCTGCTCAGGTGGCCAGCCATGCGCAGAAGTATTTCGCCCGTTTGAAGAGGGACGAGAAGACAGGCAGTGTTGGTCGTACTAAAACCGCAGCGTCATCTAAGGATTTCCTCTCCGCTGCCAAGCCAGTCAGCCATCCAACCGTTAATGTCCCGCCATCGGGTAACGGTAATGTCCCAACAACCTTTTCAAACCCTACATCTGATTTTTGTAAAGTCCCTCAGACACTTACGAAAGGTCCGTCGGAGGAACACTGTCGAACCAATTTAACTGTTCCTTTCTCCTCTGGGGATTCTGCTGCCATTCATACAGATCTTGTCTCTCCATGGAAGTCCTCCACAGTTTCCCATACCATTTATGCCCCTCCCTCGGACATTTTTTCGTCCGATGCAGATCCATACATCCCTTCCATGGACCTCATTACCAACCCAACCTCTGACAACAACAACCTCAGCCCTACCATGTCTGTCCCACCACCAAGAAAGATTTTGCCGGATCCCGATCTTGACGTCCAAACACTAGACCCTATTTCAGCTCCATCTTCGACCAAATTTAATGTCTATCCTACTTTTCCAGTCCCTCCATCAAGCAACATATTCAATGATCCTAACGGGTGGATCCTGACAATGGATTATCCCAAAGACCTAGGTTCGGATGGTACTACTGTCACTCCATCTGATCCGGCGTATTTGCAGGATATCTCATTTAGTGATCCTGATGTGTATCAGCAATCGTTAGATCTTCTCCTTGGCCCACCACCCAAGGATATTCTTCCCTATTCCACCTTTTATGCCCCTCCATCAAACCTAAGCACCTTCGATCCAACTATTAACATGCCTCCAAATGATCTCACTCCTGCTCCCGAAGTTTCACCATTTCCTCCGCCACATTATTATACCATCGGTCACGACTCTTCCTTTACTCAATGTCTATCCGACATGGCTTATCTCCCTCCTCGGGATGACACTTATGAGGATCAACTGTTGATCGAACGTCAGCAGCACCTTCATCCGAATGCGGGTAAATTTATTTCATTCAGGGGTTTTTAAAGTCTCTTTTCTTTTCGTACTAGAGCATATATCTCCGGCTGTATCAGACTGGCTGTCGTTGTGGTTCTTTTTTTCACTTATGGATGGATCATCAAGACCATCATCAAATAATTATCGTTTCATTTTTGTGTCTGCCTTGGATAGTTTAGTAGATTGAATTTTTCCGGCGAATGAATTCATGTGTTTCCTTGAACTATAACAACTATTCATATCAAGTTTGGAAACGACTCGCATGACTACTCGCCATCGTTGCAGGATGTTGTTGCTATACATATATTTTGTTCTTGCTGGTTAACCTCATATTTGTTTCCTTTTGTGAATAATTTTGAAGTACGTGCATAGTCATTTGTATTGCCTTAATCTCTCTGAACTTCATCTCCCAAAGGCAGGTCCATTTTCTTCTATTTCTCGCATTCAATTGGTAACTGGAAAAAGCTTTGGAGAAAGCCTACATTTTTATCGTCAACATTTTAAACAACTTTCCTCTCATTAGTTGTTCTAGTGCTCTGTTGTAACTGGGATTAGTCATGTAATTAATTATTCTATCTAGAATGGATTTAACGAGCTGGAGAGAAGGTCATGGAAGAAGCCTAACTGATGGTACCCCGCGCGCAAATCAATCTTGAATTACCGGAATTATCAGGAACAATGACTTTATTTACTTCCCCGTAATCCATACAAAAGCGCCAGCCCCCCATCTTTCTTCTTAAGCAATAAAATCGAACTCGGGAATGGACTAGTGCTGGGCTGGATTATCCCAGCCAATAGCATGTTGGCAACCAAGGGCTCTATCTTATCCTTATGTGCATGTTTGTACCGATAAGGCCTAACCGAGATTGGACCCACTCTCGACTACAACTCAATACGATGATCGGTCGTCCGTTGGGATTACAGACCCCACAGATCCCCAAACACCGTCAAATACTCCTTAAGAATGTCTTGCACAACTGTCGGTACCCTGGGCTCTGCTAGCCTTGTTTCCTCAGATTGGGGCAACACTATCCATAATTCTTCCTATGAGATCTTCAAAAGTGATCGTATGCCAATCGGGGACCTGCAAAGCGTTGGATCGCCTCTCAATAGGACATGTCGCCCTTTGTGCTCGAACTTCATATTCATAGCTTCCCAGTTCATCCTCACGTCCCGCAACGTAACTAACCATGTGACACCTAATATCACATCCATGCCTCTCAAGAGAAATAAATATCCATTAATCTGTGCCATGCATACCTGCAGGTCGAGAATCATAATCATGCACAATCCTGATGATTGTAACTTTTGTCCGTCTCCTTGTTGCACTTCAAAGGAACCCATAGGTTCCACGTTCAAGCCCGCTTGCTGTACCAAGGATGGAGTTAAAGAATTATGGCTGTCCCCACTATCAATTAGCAATGTCACCGAAACCCCACAAATGCTTCATTGCACGCGCATCGTTTTGGGGCTAGTTAACCAGTTATGGAAAATATTGGGAGGGTAGCACCCCCTGTTGAGTCTTCCTCAGATTCTACAATCGCAGCGTCTTCATCTAACTCCGCATACTCTTCCTTCAGAATAAGTATCAAATCAATATTTATTACATCCGAATCATGCAGACACAATTCTCCCCAGCCCAACCTCAAATAATTATCCATCTAGAGCGTGTAATATTCTGATCGAATCGTGTAGATCTTCAAACAGAAGTCTTGAAATTAATAATAAGATCTCGACAAATGAACAAATAATATTCCAGGGCTTTTCATTGTTGGGAAGGGGTGGGGGCAAAAGGAAATTAAATAAACCAAAAAAAAAAATAATCAAAGTTGGGAGAAATCAAAACCAATGGGCTGCCCGAATCTGAACGCAAAAGACCTCCCCCTGTATCCCACTTCTTCTTGTTGCCAACCCCCGTCATCGAAGTTCTTGGAATAACTAGTCATGTCATAACCCGAAACTCTCCGGTCGATTTTCTTTCTAAACCTCAAGGCGAATCTCGACGATGACCTTCTCCTAGCATTCTCGAGGGTGCCCCAGACCACCTTCCGGATGATCCGCGTGCACGCCGACCTTTTCCTCTTCCCTCTTGAGACCAACCTACCAAACGCCTTCCCCAACCACGAACGCCAGGATCTCTTGGTGATAAGGCTCGTGGTTTCCCTTTCTTCTTCTCCTCCTCCTCGGGTTAGGATGTGGGCAGGGAAATCCATTTTGCTCTTGGCTAAACAGATTTTTGACGTAATAGATGGAAAGATACACCAGTTTGTTTATATAGTAGGGCAATTGAATTTATGGCATCCTCTCGCCCGTGAATTATATCACAAGTCAACACAACAGAAGCTTTTGCATCGTGACAACATGGGAATATAGTAATAATAATTTTATTCTTCCATTTGTTCGAGAGCCACGGTTTTAAAGTTCATTGTCTTCAAGCGGACACCCCGACGGTCAGGAGGATTGACTTGAGCAGTGGCGCCATGTGTTGGTGGTACCTTCTCTTTAGTTGCATAGTTCATTAAATATTTCTTTTTGGTAAAATAAAAAAGTTATTATCCCCATCATTTAAAGAACAATTTTACAATCCATTGAAAATATGAGTGTCTCCATAGAACTTAAATTGAAGCTCATCGGAGCCTCCTAATAGGGATTTACCGGTGAAAAGAATATGTAATAATACTTCTGATGCATCCGAGAAAGAATCTTAAAAAAAAGCAGACATAAAGATTGCGAAATCAAATCATATTGGTCGTGGTTTGAAAGTCGAAGATGCTTTTTCATTGGGCTTTGAACTTGTCCCATTTCTTTTGTGACCTCGGGATTCACGGGGACTTTACTACAACGCAGGAATCCAATGTAGGACTCTTCCTCTTATTTGTTAGAGAAGAAGAGGTTATTTTTGTTTTGAGGCTGCTAAAGTCAAGGGAAGGAGTAATAAATCGTAACTGAACTATCTTTCATCTACCGAGTGAGAGAGCGACCCTCTAAAAAAGAAAAGATGAAGTTCTGTATTATTTGAAAAGATCCCTTAGTTTGATGATACACGTAGCAGCCGGATGGTTAGAAAATTTTAGTTACTTGTATTTGCTTTGTTAACCTTGCTATGATGATGACTGATCTTTTTCTTATATATAATGAATGCTTCCAATATTTCCCTAAAATTATTAAAGAAAGAAGCCCCAAAAAAACGTGGTTCGGGGGGGGGGGGTCGTGGCAAACTTTGAATTTTTACCTCTCATTTAATTAAATTCCCTATTAACTAATATCCCCAGTTTCAGCATCATCTCTTATTTCCATCTAACCCTCGGTCACATGCATTAGATCATGAGATGCATTATTTTTTAAATTATATTGGTACAAGATCCTCATCTTTGAACGCATGCCACATGGTGCATATCATACTATATTATATATAATAACGTACATTATCGAAAGTGATGGAATTTCATTTTAAGACTGTGACTCTGATTATATATATATATATTGGCAACACGATTCTTAAGCGTGAATTAATTGTTTTTCTTCTTTTCAAAAATTTTCCCTTTTTTTTTCCGATTCAATGTATATTGCAAATTGTTGCTCCTCATTGATATTCCCCAATTTTGCTTCATTCTTACTTTGATTTGGATCGCCCTATTAATATTTCCCATTTTAGGATGTCCGGGTTGTATGAATCCCTTTGAGATTAATCCTATAGAAATTATCGTATGCTATTTTTGGTATTTAGAAATTACAAGGAATGTAATTAAAATTCTAGGAAATCCCATATTTTGGTAAGCATTTGAAATTCTTCTTTTGACCAAAACTTGTGGTCATCCAAAGCCTAGAAAATTTTTATTTGACCGGGGGATATGGAGTTCTTGGTAACAAACTTTGAAGGGACTAGAAAATAAATTCTCCTTCAACATCCATTCCGCCACCACCCTTTGATATCAATTTTATTTGTCACCAAAAAAACAATAGAGGAGATACAACAACTCTTTCCCCACCAACATTACACTAAATTCCTTTTATTGTTTAAAACCATATGCTTAAATACAATCTCATACCCCAGTTTGGTAGACCTCGGAGTCCGTCACCAACTTCTCTAACATCCACAAAATGCGTACAGGGTTTCCTCAAGGGCCTTCCTGTCGTAGTCGCCCGTGAAGACGCAGTTCCCCAGTGGCCCTTTCAGAAGGATCAGTCTGAGCAGCCCATCTGCGACCTTCTTATCAACCTGTGCACAAGCAACTTGCCAACCATCAATCAATCATCATAATCCCGACGAGAGAGCTATTAAGCTACCAAACCGTTCACCATATGTGTTTGGTTAGGGGGTGCATTCACTCACCGCCATGACAGACTTGAACATCTCCACGGTCATGACGTCAGGTGGAACAGTCGGCAGATTTGCCTGCTTCAGAATCTTGTCAACTCGATACACCAGAGACCCATCTATCCAGCCGAGGCGATAGGACATATCCACAGCCATAGCCTGAATGTCCGTAAGAAGAAATTGTTAACAAGTAGAAAGGCAATCAAGAAGATACAGGTGACCGACAGAAGTGAGAAAGATTAAACACTGGGTACTTAGACTTACTATGCCAGCTGCGACAGCTTCCCCATGAAGCCACTCCCCATAGCCAAGTCCATTTTCAATCGCCTAAACACAACAGTCCCTCATAAGTATAAAGCATGCAAAACACCAAAACAGACTTGCATCACTCTACACAAGAGTTGAACTAAACAACATTAAGCTAAAACATACAAACAAAAGCTTAAAATGTACGATCAATTGATAATCCTTCATGAATAAGATAGACATGTCCAGGTCGTGGGCAATTGGAACAATCATCAACTAGATCTAGAAAACGAAATGACACCCACATGACCAAACGTATGGCCCAAGTTCAATGTTGCCCTCAATCCGCTTTCCTTCTCATCCAAGGAAACAACTTCGGCTTTGTTTTCACAGGATCGCTTAATAGCGTAGGCTAAAGCAGCTGCATCCCTGAAATAAAAAATCCCCCGAGCAAGGATTTAGCATGAAGATTTATGGGAAAGAGGAAAACAATGATGCCCATGGAGAAGGGGATGACCTACACATCAGGGCTGACATATTCTTTTCTTGCCATTCGAAGAACTCGGCATCTCTTATGAGACCATATTTGATTACCTCAGCAAGGCCAGATGCTAATTCCCGGTCAGGTAATGTGTTCAATGTATCAGTGTCAATGAGCACACACTGAGGCTGGTAGAATGCGCCAATCAGGTTCTTTCCAAGGCGGTGATTGATGCCAGTTTTACCTCCAACAGAAGAGTCCACCTTCACTCAAGAAATTTCATGAAAAGTAACCACCATGACAAAAATTCTCAACATAATATCCCAATGAAGAACAAACGAAGCATTGAGCAAAACCTGAGACATAACAGTCGTTGGGATCTGGATGAAGTTGACACCACGGAGGTAAGATGCTGCAGCGTATCCACACATATCGCCAATCACACCGCCTCCAAGAGCGACAAACGTACACTTCCGGTCAAGACGTGACTCAATGGCCTTGTCAAAGACCTTCATGAGAGTGTCCTAACAAGAATAGAGCCAGGAAAATCATGCAGATTAAACACAAGCTACATCCAACAATAGAACGCCCAACCATCAACTAGAATATAGTTCAAACCATTTCTTTGAACTTTTCGCCGTCTGGCAAGATCACATGATCCACGGATATGTTCGGGTTGTCCTTAGTCAATGAGTAAACTACTTTATCAAGGTATAGGGGACCGACAGTGTCATTCGTCACAACAAGAACCCTCTTCCCATGCACATGCCTACAATGAAAAATGACAGCATTTGCTAACACAGTGAGTTGAGCATAGGACAAGAAAGGACAACTCCGACATCCAGAAAAATGATGGCAGTTCAAATATCTTCTAACAGAAAAATTTTAGCTTAGAAAGTGCAGCATGTCACTGCGCTTACTTAGTCTATCTGATCAAGGACAAGTTGAAGAAGTGTCGTAATTAGCGAATGAAGGGATATCTGGTAGAATATACTCGTTCAACTTCTGGAAGAACGAGCGGATCAATGAAGTTAATGCCTTTAACACTCATAATGTCTCTTCAAAGCTCAGCCACAACATAGCCACTCGGGTACCAATCCTCGTAATGCTCCCTATCAGCCAAAGGCCTGGACCCGTTTTACCAAGCTCAACTCTACCACACGAATCTTCCTAGCAGTTTCCTAAGAAGAGTATCTCGGCAGATCCTCTAATCAAGGTCACCCAAATCAAAACCATCCTCTCATGCCTTCACTTACAATGAAGGAACGACAGTCAAGGATGGTCCATCACTACCACAATCACTATCGTCACATTCGTCTGTGGATTCAACAGGATGCATAGAAGGCGGCGCACATTACAAAAAAAGAAATAAAAGAACAAGATCACAACAAAAGCCAATAAGAGAGGGGACGGGGGTTTACCTCTGAAGCAGAAGGGGCTGATCGAGCAGGGCGGAGCCAATGTAAATAGGGTAGCTGCGATTCCCGAGGTCGACGTCCACGACGGTGGGAGAGGACTTATCGAGGACGGTGGCAGAGGCGGAGACAGATAGGGACATCCCGCGGTAGGTGGGGCGGCGATGAAGGGAAAGCAGGGAGGAAGTGGGGAAGGAGGGAAGGGGGCGAGGGAGGAAGGCAGCTCTAGCCGCGGTAGGCGAGGAGTAAGTGGACGCCGACGAACACGCCATAACAAACAAAAGGAAACAAAATAAAAGCAGGAGTTGGGGGTGGGGGGGGAGAAGAGAGATAAACTAAGCAGGTTGGGGGGTGGAGTGGAGGAATGCTTGGTAAAATGGTAGGCGTGTACTTCTGGGTGGGGTTGGTTAGGGATGGAGAAGTTGGATGGGTGTGGGTGGGAAGAACATCAGTTGGTTCTGGGATGGCGTGGGGTGGGACGTCTTTTTTAAATAATCATTTTTACTCACTTTTGTTTTTTTATTAGTATTAATCGTACATGTCAAAATTTTTAAAATACCAAATCTATCGAGGACGAATTTTTAAAACTCAATTTAAAAAAAAAGTACGAGTGTTTGCGCGGTTGTAAGGGACACGGTAGTTTATGGTGGTTCGACCTTAATCGACCTACGCCTACTTTCCACTAACGAGGTGATTCCACTATATACTATAATGGGTGAAAAGAGCCCTTGCACTAAGCTTTCGGTTTCTCATAAAGTGATATTTAGAATCCTTTACAAAAGTAGATCACTCCTAGGCAACGATTAGCTCCTCACATAGTAGACGTCTTCTCGTTTCCAGCAGAATGATGCTCCACTCAGAAGTGGATTGCTCAAAGGATTTCCACACAGCACGTTGTCGCTTAGGTGTAAGCCTGACTATCAAAGCGCCAAGATAATGTCATGTTAAAGTACAAATCATCACAAATGATTCCTTCCAGTGAAGAACGACTTCTCTAAGAGCAGCCTGTTTCTGTTTCACAGCAGGGGAATGCTTCAGTACTTAATGGCTCAGCAGAGGATTTCTCCACAGTTTCTGTTTTTTCTCAAGATGAGCCTGTAGGTACTCAAGAGACCAACCACAAAGCCAGTCACTTAGAACATAAAAGAAACAGAACAGGGATTAGTTCCTCACACAGCAGAACCTGACTTCTCACACGGCGAAGTCGCGGTATTCGTCATATACTCAATTCGGACGTACACGGTTACCACAACCGTGACTCACTGCACTATATACTTAGTGCCTATGGTGTAATTTTCAGCTCCGGTGGCTCCCACACAACTTGCTCTACTGTCCCTCAGGAGGTCGAGGTTTCTGCACAGCATCCCTGTGCTCGGGAAGACATCTTTCCACTCCGGCGGCATTTTCAACTCCTACTCTACCCTGCACATGAGACTTCTGGCGCGTACCCGCAAGTGCGTGTCTCACTGTTCAAACTCCATAGGCTCGAGACTTCTCCGCGAAAAGAGACGACAAGGACGGCTTCTTGGCGAAGGGATAGCAACTGGTTACTGAATTCAGAACATGTATTCACTTAACTTCCCTCAGACGATTCGCCAGCCGCTCGTTGAATGCACCGAGGACACTCAATCCCTCTCACGAAGATCAAGGTCGCACTTACCCTTGACACTCCCACACTCAGACACACAGGCTTTGAACAACTACTCAGATGCACAAAGGCCATCTTGTCTGACGTCCTAGTCTGATTTTAATGGAGAAAGGGTCGTGGAAGATGTCCAGATTCATTAGGACAATCCACATGATTTGTTTCTGCGAACATATTCTGAGCAACAGTCTGTTCAACTATTGTTCTACCCGAGAATGTAAGTTCTCAACGGTAACTTCCCTATCTCATCCGAACAATATGATTTGTTTCTATATTTTATAAACCAATCATCCTAAAGATATCCTTATCTGATTGGTCATTGAAACAAATAATAAACAAAATTATTTGATTCAACATTTTATCTTATTACAGTGTAGCACTGCTGTAGAATATCAGAAAGAAATATTTTGTTTCCAAATATAAACTTGAAAAGCAAATACCATAATATTGAGTTCCCTAAATGTGTGAAATGAGATGGTTAAATAACATTCAGTGAATTTAGACACTCAGATAAATACTCTGAGATGAATCAAAGTATAATGTAAGTAGAAAATATTTATTTTTACATATTTAGTGAGTAAACGTATCATTACAGTAGCAGTGTACTGTACAACAACAATTGCTCACTCTAGTTATGGCTCAGAAACATTTTGCTCAGACTAATCACGAAAAATAAGCTTTCCTCTTATGAATGAAATTAATAACTTCCATAATTAGAGGCTTTATAACCATAATTATGGTAAAATATATTATAAATTAAATTAGAATATTTAGAATATCCTAATAATAATTGAACATTAATTAATCCGGACAATTCGAAATACCACTTAATTTTAATAGTTTATTCTAAAAAATTAATTATATTCGCTTTTACATAAGGACAGATAACTAGGATCATTGAGCCCGTGAGCTTCATGTTGTTAAGCTCCCTTTCATCCAATAAGACACGCAAGACGCGCTTTATCCACATTGCCAATCCTACAATATCCATCTATCAAGAAATTGTGGCTGACACACAAGGTGGAAAGCCACAATCCTTCAATTTATCATATGTTTCCCGTGCCAGGTGAGTTTTTTTTTTTTATTTTCTGGCACAATCCCTGAAGCAAATACTCACAACATTGTCATCCTTCTGCAAAATGTCAAATGTTGAAGCCAACCTTCATACAACTATTATTTTGTTATTGGGATTGCAAGTACATGTGATCTGTCATTGCCACAAAACCGTCGACTTCATTACATCTGGGTGGAATCCTTGAATCTCTAAGAACAGATGGCACGTAGGCGCAACTCGTGGAGGACAGGTTTCACAAGAGCAACCACAACTTTCTATGCCTAGCCAATATAGGCCTTCCCAAATTTCTAAAACTCACTGTAACGGTCTACGGGCCTAAGTGCATAAGCTCACTATCACCACTCTTTTCAATCCTCTTTATTTAAATAATTGTTTGTGAATGAAGTGTGATATAACTGTTAATAAATAAACATGAATTTCGAATTAAAAGCCCGAATCAAGTCAAACGCTTGTAAAACAGTGACATTAACTGGTTTGAAGCTTAGATAGATTTATAATAAGTAAGTTGAACTAATACTTTTCAAACTTGAACTGTTTTTGTAAGTAAGATTATAGTGAATCCTACCTAAGTTTAATAAAAACAATCATTTTATGAAATCATCATGAATGGGGAAAGACGACAAAAGCCTCTCCTCATCCTTCCAAAATTTTCTAGATGGATCATGCGTCGCTTTTCGCCATTCGGTTTTGACTCCCTTGCGGGGAAGTAGAGACGATCGAGCGATGGCCTGGACATACTCGATTAGGAACCAAGAGAGGATCCACCACGATTTCTTCCATAGTGTCTCGATGCTCGAGTCGAAGTATTAATCGAAGGACTTTGGGGGAGCAGGCCTAGATTCTCATGTCGTTCGAACCGTCACGAATGTTGCGAGGTCACAAAAGACTTGCACAAGAGAAAATAGGTATAATAGTAATTAAATCTAACTAAAAATGTCACCTATCAAGTGTATTAATTGCGGAAATACACAAAGTTAAAGTCGACATATTTTTGTTAATGTACTAAATAAGCTCGACTAAAATCAACTCAATCGTTAGCACACCACCCCATACTATCAAGTTTTTCTCATCGATGCTTTGTTCATTAAGAAGGGGCATATATAGAATTCTTTTGCGTACTCAAACTCCTGTACCCAAAATAAGAAAAAATATTCATAAAATAAATTGCTGCATGATTGTTTAATTTGAGTATAACTTATGTTTTGGGTTAATTTTAGAAACTTGGTCCGCCGCACCTCTAATATTATGGTCGAGGTTAAAATCTCGTGTTTAATATTCACGTAAGTTCGGACATAGTATAAAAGCAGTCTTACATGTCTGAACAGTAAAACGACATGTAGACAAAAAATAGCGCGCATATCTGAACAAATCGCCGACATATCTGAACAGTTGTAAATGTCGACAGTTTTCGACGGTTACATGTTCGAACTCATGAAATTCTCGGACACGAGATTTTAGCCTTGAACTTGTTATTTCCTGTTATTCTAAGAACTGGTCGACGCTACTATGAGACCGGTTTCACAGATTTCCCGACGCAATGCTGGTCCTTAAATAAAAATAAAATTTCAAGTACCTTTGTAAATTAGGAAAACATGACTTAATTTAAGAAGATTACTAGAGCACGGCACAAAGGGGAAATTCCGACGTTGCAAAAATTTTAAGCACTTTCCTGATTTTTATTTAAAAGAAGTAGAAAAATTCCGACCTTAAAATCCGAGGAATGCACCGTAAATTTTACTGTAATCCAAACGGTTAATAGAAATAAACGGGCTCTCGGAGTTGCTGGGCTTGCAGTTCGATTTCCTCGTCTTTGCATATCAAACGGAACCCGCACTTCTTCATAACTCCACCTCTGATTGTTCTAAATCCAAGAGATACCGTGAAATGATCTGAATCGGTCTTTTTTCCCAATAGTTCGTCCCACAGTAAGGCATGGTCGACTTCCTGATCTCGCAGCAGCATCAGGAGCCACACCACATCTGTTTCCTTGTCACCGGGAGTGAACTCGTAGCGATAGCGGCCAGCGTATAGGTCATCCACGTATACCTCAACGACAAACCATTTGTTCTTCCAAAAGAAACCTTCTTCCAGGTTGAAAGCCCCACAAGCCAAGATCCCCACAAGATTATCCCATGTGTCCACGGGGACAAGGAATGAAACAGAGTCGGAGAAGTAGCTTTCTGTCATCCAATATGGTATCTCGCTTCCCGTGAAGGCAAAATTGGTATTCCCCCTGATCTTACGGGCCTCCTGGAGGGGAAGGACACTTGCCATATTAAATCCTCTGTTCACCAACTCTTGGCAGGACGACAGGTTGATCTCGTCGAAATTGGGAATGCGACTCGGCAATAGTCCATGGATAATTTGGAGTGATCCACAACCGCTTGCATCCAGGACTCGTAGATTGGCAGGCAACTCCCCAATGTCTACCAGCCGCTTGCATTCACAGATATACAGTTTTTCCAGGTTCCAAAAGGTTCTGAGAGAAGGAATCTCAGTCAAATTGTCGTTTTCTGAGAGGTGCAGTTCCTGCAGCTTAGAGAAGCAACTGATGTCCCTCAAAAACTCCACAGCTGTTAGATTGCATCTGCGTAGATCCAAGCTGAGAAGACTCTAACAAAAGCTGCCGCCACCAGCTGAGCCCTCGATGTATCTCGGGAACTTCTCCAGGCTCGAGCATCCTTGGATATTCAACAGCTCAAGGTTTTTCAACTTATATATGCTGCTGGGAATGTTCACTAGGTCTCTGCTGTCTTCTAGGATCATACTTCTGATGCCCATCAGATTCTCTATCGATACGGGAAGTTCTTTAATTCCACTTCGTCGTAAAACAAGCTCCTTGAGACATTCCATGCCATCCATAACCTCTGGAAACTTGTCCAGTTTGTAGCAATCATCGAGCCTAAAAGTTTCGAGAGATCGCCATTTTAGTCTGTTAGGGAGCCTTGTAATGCTTTTGCACCCTTCCAGGGGAAAATAAACCAATTTCTCCAGAAAACCGACTGAGTCATTAACTTCTGCCAAGCATTCGCAGCCAGAAAGATCCAACACCTCCAAATTCTGGCATACTGATAAGTCAGGGAGCCTCACCAGTTTTGAACAACCACGGAGATACAAAACTTTAAGGGATCGGCATCTGAGTATGTCTGGAAGTTTTGTGAGATTCGAGCATCCTCCTAATAATAACTCAATCAGTTTCTTGAGATAACCTATCGAATCATCCACTGCCACCAAGCTTGTGCACTGAGAGAGATCTAAAATCTCTAAGTTCCGACACGAGGACATGTCGGGGATTTCCATTAACCGAATGCACCCACTGATATTGATGCATTTCAGGCGTACGAGGAGCTGGATCAAAAGAATAAAAAAAAGAAGAAGAGTTGCCAAAGAGCAGTAACATGTCGTAACAAAAATTTTTAGTAACATAAAAGTGGGAGTGTTTTAGTTAGTTCGTACCTCGAACTGTCTACTGAGTTTCTGTATGCAACTGTTGTGAACGTCGAGCATGACTAGGTTGTTCGAATTACTGCTGAAATGAATGCTGGGTGCCGAATACCCTGGCCATTCAATCCAACATAACCTGCTTGGAAAATATAGAGGATCTCCACTATATTTTACATTGGCCATGACAAGTATCCTCAGGCTGCTCATCTTTGTTAGCGCATCGGCAGCGCCGATGTGGATGTTCTTTTCGGACGACAATCTCAATACTATGGCTTTGACAGCATCCGTGCCCTGCAGTGCAGACTTCTATGAATTATAGAGAAACAATATTAAATCACATCCAATGTTATAGGAAATAATTAGCAAGTGAGGCTCTCACCGCTCCATTTGATAGCACCTGAAGCACATCCTTGTAAACCCATAACCTGCTACACAACCCAGGCTTGTTGGGACATGTCTTTCTCACGATGCATTGTCCCATCAATTGAATCAAGTCGTGCATCTCTACTGTCTCATGATTCGAAGCGGCCACATTTTCGATGGTTATCAACGACCTCTCGATAAGGATCTGTGTTCCTAGCGATGCTTCGAAACCACATGCTTCCAGAACTTTCTCTACATTAGTTCGACTCTTTCCCTTAAAGAAGCAAGCGATATCAAGAAAGATCTCCTTTGTGTTATGGTCTAATCCATCGAAACTCACCCTAAGTACACGATCGATGTTTGGATATGGACTCTTCTTAAGCAACTTCATGGTACTCCTCCAATAATGCAATGGCCGATCCCGTAACAACGAACCCAAAACCACTAGAGCTAAAGGAAGACCGCCGGAATAATCCAAGCAGATATCAATGAGATCCGGGGTGATGTCTCGTTTGTTATCATTCGGGAAAGCATGTCGACTAAAGAGTTGTAAAGCGTCGTGACAAGCCAATGCTTCGACCTTATGAACAGAGTGCCCCTTAAGCAAGGAAATATCTCTTGTTGTGATTATAACCCTACTTCCAATACCAAACCAATTTAGTCCACCGGCCAGTGCATCAAGTTGTTCCAAGTCGTCCACGTCGTCCAGTATCAAGAGAACCTTTCTGGATTGGAGCCTGTCTCTTATTAAGCTGATACCATGGTCCACACTCGAGACCGACACGTCTTTTCGCCTCAAGACCTCTGACAAAAGCTTCTCCTGTAAGTTAGCCAGGCCAAAACTAGGATTGGCGGAGCATTCCCTAACATCTAGTAAGAGACACCATCCGTCGAATTGATTGGCGATGAGGTTGTAGATAGCTTTGGCGAGAGTTGTTTTCCCAACTCCACCCATTCCCCATAGTTCAACAAAACGGACCTCGTCTGATCCCATCTCAAGCAGAAGCAGGATCTGTTCAAGACGAGAATCAATTCCCACAGGATACTTCGCCACATCAACATGTGTGCGGTCTAAGACGATGTTGACATGCTTAACAATGGTCCGGACAAGTTCTGCCTCATCTCTGCAAGGAGAAATAAACGGTCAAAATTCATTCCTACCTCGCAAAATCAGATTATGATGGTTATGGAGGGAGTAGCGCGTCATGCCCATTAAAATCCAAATGCCAGCCAGATAAGTTCCCCGCTTCATGAAGGGCTTCCCTCCACTTCATCACCTCGATGGACTCCTTCCCGAGCTGGCTCTCATGGACGGCAAGTGCCTCAGCAAAGCATTTCCGAGGCGTCCTCACTTCCCCTGGATCCACTCTGTAGAAGACTGGCATCACCACGAGCTTCCCTTCCTTCCTACGCTCCATGATCTTCACCAGCTTGCTCAAGCACCAGCGAGAGGTGGCATAGTTCTTGGAAAAAAGGACAATGGCGATCCGCGTGTCCTCTATGGCCTTCTCAAGCAAAAAACTGATCTCGCCTCCCTTCTGGAGCTCCTCACCGTCGATGTAAGTGCGGATCCCCTCTCGGACCAGTGCATGGTGGAGATGGCCGAGGAAAGTGTTGCGGACATCAATTCCCCTGAAACTGACAAAGACGTGCAAGCTACCCCCCGCCTGCCCTCCAAACACGGAAGAAGATCCCGCCATCTGCAGCACCTTAGATGAGGGATGATTTGCATCTAAGACCCAGTAGAATTGAGGAATCAATCTGACAAGGCGATCTCTTACTCATACGAGAGAAAATGTTAGACGACTTCTAATCTTTGACAACTTATTGATAAATATTTTTTTTGGACAACGACTTGCAGGATGGAATTATTGACCAATGCTTGCACATATTGTAAACAGCCAATAAACTCCTATTCCAAAGCGGGTCAATTTACAGATTTCCCTTTCATGGTTGTTTTCTTTTTTTATATATTAATCAAGTGTTATAGCCTCTGATTCACGGACAGGAGGAGGTCGTGGATGACCCATGGACGCGGAAGATGGTGAGAAACTTCTTCCTTTACCCTCATTTGAATCGTGTCTCTGCTTAGATTAATTATTCCGGGTGTTCATTTGCATTAGACGCCCTGCTTGTGTTCTATGTTCTAATACTTAACCCACTTGGCCCAACTACTACTCTTCCTGTCGCAGGATGTTTCCTTTGGGATGGGGCTAAACTTGCTAGTAAGTTTGACTTTGCGTTTCACTAAATTTTCGCGAGTAAAATTTTACTAAATAGTGTCGAACTTATTAAAAGTTTAATATAAAACTCAACAGGCTTAGTAAAATGTGGGAGAGTTATGCACATTAATGGACTTAGTAAATCTTATTATACGATACTAAAAATTTTAGTAAATTAATATACTAATATTATTGTACTAGCACAACATTGTAATTTACTAAATTTTTTTAGTAAATTATGTAGTAAAATTTACTAAGCCTATTACTGTACATCACACTCACATTTTACTAAAGCCATTAGGCTTTGTACTAAACTTTTATTAAGTCAAACATTGTTTAATAAATTAGTAATATTATTACTATAGGTTATTAGTAAAAATATACTAATATAAAATACCGTTTACTAAAATTTTACAAAAAAAATGAAAAAAATTTAGTAAAACTCAGGTCAACTTACTTGCAAGTAAGTTTAGCTTGGCTCGTCTCCTTTGGTGTACTTCTTCTTCATTGAGACACCTTGGAAACTGATCACAAACAGATGATAAAGCTTCGATCTTCTCTGATCGTAGTTGTTTGTGTGCAGAAGTCCTTAGAAGTGCATGAAACCGAATCTGATCCTCTATGACGAAAAGCAAAGAGAATAGTACGTGTTTCAACCAGATCAGGATCCCCACAAAGAAAATACTAACCAAGATAAAGATTACCTTACCCAAAACTTTCAAAGATATCGGAAATCTCGGTACGTTTTATTAGGTAAATATATTGATAATATAATGTAATGTCACCCAATATATTTTTCCTAAAAAGATATACTCATGTTCATGTCGTATATTTATTAGAGAATAATTATTCACGAAACCTAATATATACTTGGAAGACCCATGATGTCTTTTAGAAGAATCAACAATTGTAATAACATGGTCAACTCTTATCATATATAATCCCTTCAATTGACTCCCCGTTAGTCTTAATCGCCTTCCTCTGAGAACATTAAGGGTTCACCCAAAGTAGAAAATTCAAACCATGTGACATCTATATTCTAATCAAGTATCAGACATTTGTCATCTCTTTCTCATCTTGAGTTAAATCGTTCCTGTCCTGGTAGCCTTGCACTTGTGTTAATTGCCCAAACACACTTCTCAATATATAACGAAATAATATATAGTGAACATCACTTGATGAGGACTCACATGGAAAATACTCTCCAAGTCGAGAATCTAATCCACGTCTGATAGTCTCTTCGACACAGCTTCAACAACTACACCTTACTAGTGACAAGTATATCTCCAGGATCATTGTCGCGGTATACACAATAACTTTAGTTGATGCTTGTAAGCATTCATCCTTCCATATCATCTTCTGACATTTTTTTATTCATGTATAGTTTCTCACAGCAATCGAAACACCTTACATGGCCCTAAGCTTTTTAGTTGGTCATGCTTAATGTTATTGCCATCACAATGGCTGGCCTTACTTTCCCCGAAAAGTTTTAAGTTTTTAGACAAATGGTCAGATTGTACCTCGTCAACGAGGATAGCAATTCTATTGTACAAGAACATCATCCTGAAGTTATGGGATGAAGTGGACAATGAAACTAAGTGATTACGACCTTCTCTAACCCTATCGATCCATTCGAGTATATTATATCACTTTCTCGATAAGAAATAAACTCCAATTTTTCTCTTATCTCCCAACACACACTCTTTCTTTATTAACACGCTCTTTGTACTCATACATTACCTTGTATACGCACCATCGGGCCCTCATGTGCATTCGAATGTGTTGGTTTGACGACACGAGAATTTGGATCCGTGCCCCTAATGTCCTCCGGTCGACACCTCGACTTAAATTATTATGGAAGAAACCGGGGTAGACCATTGAGAGGATCCAGAGCGACCCGTGTCATCTTCCCTCATTAATGATGGCCCTGCTTAGAACATTTTGATATTGTTGTTAACTTAGGTATATTATATGAAGTCACCATCGACTTAAAACCTTTTTAAGTCGAAAAGTAGTTAGTTTCAATCTGCCTCTATTTATGAGTGTTAGAACTGGACGTTGGATCAAACTGATGTTATTGTTCCATAGGCATTGGATCTGATTAAGGCTTTTAGGCCTCAACTCATGTTTGTTTTCATTAATAGTTAGTTCAAGCAATGTATTATGTACGCGGACATATGCATTTAGAATCGTAGCTCGTTACAGATTGACTCATAAATTCATGGAAGCCCGCACCTCCCTTTATACCGTAGGCCTAGGCGAATGGCTATACGTCAGCATCGTCGGCTAGGGCTGTACTTGTGAAGTCTATCCATGATAGTTTGTTACCCACAAGCCGTCCATTCTTGAAGCATTTCTAAGACATTGAGGTCCTTCCGCCTTGTCAAATGCTCGGGTTTGTACGTGTAGTGCACCTGCAAAGAGAATATAAGATTGGTTATCTAATTCTAATCGAGAGATGCAAACCAAGTAGAATTAGCTAAGTAGATAAGAATGAGCCTTATTGGGCACCGTTGTCGATCATCCGGGATGTCCGAGGATGTCCGAGGATTGGGGACGATGGGGCGAGGGAGCGCTGAAATGACATCAACTTTTATTAATACTCAAAAATGCAATTTTATGGTCTTTCATTCAAAACTATTTACATCAAGTATTAAAAAAATCTATTTAAAATTTTGTCTCAGCGCTTGAATCAAAAGAAGAGATCTATTGGACCACTCGTATAGTGTGTTTGGTTTAAGAATTCGGCTATGGAATGTAACTAACTAATAATCTTATTTATTTCTTTTTATTATCTTTTTTTATTTCATTTTCTCCCTCATGATAGGGAATGCCGATTTTTATTATTTCCTCTTCCACTAAACACATCAATTTTTCAATAAACTTCCTTTCAAATTATTATTATTTTTTCTCCTTACCCATTCCATTTCATCCGGAACTCCATTCCGGAAAGCAAACGACCTATTAGCTCCTCTAAAAATCTATTTAAATATTTAATGACAAGAACTGTTAGGTAGATTAAGTGCGACCACCCTAGTAAGGACACAATAGTTCAAGTCCAATTCAATCTCCTATTAGTCCTAATCCTAGTCACTTCCACATTTCGGAGTACAACTTTCCTTACCAGTAGATTCATTACCAATTCATGTCTTTTTGGATGGTCAGGGTGGGCAAGAATTTTGGCTGCCGACGTGGTTCGAGCCTTGGTACAGCAGGTCCAGCGAGCAAACATGAGCAAGAGAACTTCTAGTGGAGACCAAAGAGGAGCCGGCAGTCCGATGAAGGTGATGCCCTAGAAAGCACGTCGTAGAAAGCCTTTGTCAAGTCAGCCGATCGTCTTGAGGAATCTGGTTCATCGCGGTCCTCATTTGTGTTTTCTCGTTTCCATTGCCGAATTGCTCGCCTAGTTCCTTCGCAATACAATTTCAGTTGTGACAGTTTATTTTATATTCAAGTGCTTGTTCATATGTTCAACCTTTTCGGCTATGCCCAATCCTTATGTTGCATTGTGCACCCAATTATCATTGAAAAGCTTGAAGCTTCAGAGTAGGAAAGTGATGGCGTGCAATTGCCAATCATTTTCTGGAACTTCATGGACATCAAAATCATACAGAAATGACCATAACATCAACACTCAACAGGTGCACGTAATGACCCACTCTTCCTATTTCTCATTATCAACCAGTTTCGCAGCGCTGCGGTAAAATTTTACACTCGAGTTACAGGGCACATGATGTATGAACATGAGGTAAAGCATATGAGAAGGGTCATTTCTAAGAGAACGACCCTCTTCATTATTCAAATGAACACTGAATTCCTAGACTGGGGGCATATGTACAAAGAGCAACGAGATATACATCATGTACAGGTCAATCTCCATCCCCAAGTCCATTTGCCCTAAAATAGTCGTGATGGCCATCGGGGAGTGCTAGTGGTCTTGGATATACCTTTACCTCTTTCTATTCATTCCCTGCGATGAAGTTCGGTTCTTCGCCTTGGCATAGATACTTGTCGCAGATGGATGTTGATCCCAGTCCTTCCGCAATCGTAGGATATCCTCCGTAAAAGTGGACCCAGAGGTACCGACGAACATGCTTGACATGGCATATATTGTTTTGTCGAGCATTCCTTCCACCTGCGGTGAACGACATGCCTTGATCATCAAAGCATACAATGGACCACATACCCATTCATTGGTAATATAACGAAATGACTAATCTATTCCTCAGAGTCCTGTGTAGACAACCTTGAGGAGCATGACACCATCATCTCATCACTAAGAACAAATTAATAAGGACAGAGCTGGCTTGCCTGAGGCTATCCCTCGAGATTGTGCTTGTAAAGCAATGCATCCCATTTTTCAGCAGAGTTGTGTACAGGTCGCTTTACAAGCGGTATATGCTTCCCATTCACTCGAATGAGTGACTGTAGCATATCGGTTTCACTTTCTGCTGCATCAGCGGATAGGTATATAACAGGTGCATTGGCTTTTTCCGCTAGCCGATTGATGCATTCAGCTGCTTGAGGAATTGGATAAAAGCAACTCGGCCTCTTCACATTACTGGAAGAATTACCAGAATCATCTCATGAAGATCCTTGAACAAAATATCATAAGTAACCGGATATTCATTTCGTTATAACGCAGCAGCATGCACACCAAAAGATTTTACTAATCCTCTCCTAAGATTACTTCAAAGAGCATCTTACCAGAATTTGAGAAATCCATGGCCGAAAATGAAGAGAGATGTAATCTTTCTAGAGGAAGGTCTGAATAAACCGCTGTGCGGTCAACAGTATAAGCTGGCTAGGCTCTATCAGGGTCTTGCATTTATGAGCTATAGGACCACCGGGCTGATCACCCACTGACTATGAACATCAGCAAAGAAGACATCCCCAACGGCAATAACATCATCATCCACTGAAAACTTCCCCTTAACATCGTCGATGGTCTTCTTATTCGGCTTCTTCACATCCTCAGCCCATGGGGATTCCAGTTTGCCCATTGAAATCCCCAAACCCTTCAACTCCTCAGATGATCCTCGTCCACATAACAATGCTGGGGTGAAGAGAAGTAAAATATGAATCTATCAATATGCACATGCTTCTTCCGACTCTCGGCAAACTTTCAAGTATGTAACAACCACCTCCCTCCCTAAGCACTGGTTTATATGCTCAATGTCTAAAACCCTACTGTACTGATAATCCACTTTCGAACTCGGAATGACCAGAACACGACCCAGAGCCACTGAAAAGAACATGTGCTTCTCTAAACAAATCAAATGGCTTGACATCTGACCCAAGACACATATCGCGAGCAGATACTTCTCAGAAGAAAGTGAACAGTTCTGGGCTGTGTAAAGAATGGTCTTGTCAAATGAAACTTCCAAGGCAGAGGACGGAGTTGTCCGCTGCATTTGCATTTTGGAGTCCTGTTGCTGGGGTCGTTTTTGTAAAAGAAGAATTTACCCGCTGAAAATTACATTTACTTTAACAATTTCGAAAAATGAACCTGTGTCCCATGAAGACGTAGATGAGAAACGTGATTTCAGTGTTCTTTTTTGTAAAAAGCCGTTGTTGTGAATATAACGTCTTTGTTCTCGTATTGGTGCCGCCCTGCATCATTCATTTGTTTTTGTCAAGTGTTGATTATATTATTATGATTTACCACCACAAATTTATGCAATTTTGTAGAGGACAACCTTTTTGATAACTATCGTACCACATAATTAACGAAATTGAAGTTAGAGAATCCTATATATAAATCAAGCTAACGTTGTATGCAAATAGTTTCCATCCCTACCCTACTACCCCGTTTAACTACCTCAATTCCAACCGCGCAGGATGTGTATTGGAAGGTGAAGGATTTTCCGGTAGCGGTGGTGGGGTTGGCCGGTTACTAGTGGCCGCGGCTGAGTTTAATTAAATGCACACACCTGGACAATTTGCAGCAAGAAAGCAAACTTCTTGCGTACTGAATGTTGGCTTTCAAAAGTAATAATAAGGACAATATGGAGGAATAAAACTCTATCAAACTCAACAATTTCTTTAATTATCTAATGGTGTCGTTATATTGTAATAAAAACATTCTAGAATGAGTTTTTATTTTATAATAAAATTTTGAAATAAGTTGTCATGAAAATAAGTCAAATGACGAAATTATCTCTATAATAAAACATTTAATATTTGGTAAAGATTAAGGGGATTGCTTTTAAGAGATTTCAAGTTGTGAATAATCCTAGTAAATAAAGGTTTCCGCGGTTTATTTTATATCCTTTGAGCAAAAGTTTATACTTTAGGGCTTTTATTGATTGAAACAAACATGGGGTGTCCAAAATTTTTCTAAAAAATATGGAAAACTCCCAACTGTAATGAGCAAGTATAAAGTTTTTACATGGATCCCGTTATTTCAAATAATTGAATTTGATCAGAATCTTCAAAACTGAAGTTAGTGGTAGTTGTTTGATGCCAATTATTGAAATATAAGGGATTCGTGTGCTTTGTTGGGATCGTATGAAGCATCCATAAGTTAAAAGCATTGGGAAAACCAGTCAGACTAAGCATATTCAATAACTCACATTAATTTTGATAGACAGGGAAAGTACCAAGACGAACTCCACCACCACTTCAAACAACTACTCCACCACCTCTTCAAACAACTACATTATTTGATAATAGAACGTACATACTTGTGGCACACCCCCAGCTCGAGCCCTTCTCCGTCATACTTCTTGATTCAGTCCTCGAAATAATGATTTTCATACCTGATCCGACAGTCTCCAAGTTCGACTCGAGCCACGACACTGTGCTTACAAACTTTAAATAACACATGATATGCAGTTTGCATGCAATTTAAGCAATCATCTTTCTGAACCATAGTGTTACATGAACCGTGACCGTAGACAGTTTCTCCGCTGCTACCACAAGATCTATTGCCGTAATAATCGAATCCAACTGCCTGGGATGTATGTTTCACCATGAACCCAAGGAGCCAGTTGACAGCACACTCATACGGTTTCGGCTCATACCAACTCCGTCGAGGATATACCGACTTGCTGCAAATCCTTTCTTTGAGGGTCGCATTGTAGCTGCCGGAGGAGGTAGAAACGATGACAGAGTACAATATCACCATACGGGTGATGCTGCAGCACTTGAATGTCATCTTCAATCCCCCACCTTTTTTCATTTGTCTGATAGTGTCCTTATACAATGGTTTTTGCATCCGTGATCATCGCCCATATTTAAATATGAAATGAAGACATAGGTTCCTTCGCCAAAGAGACGAACACGATGTTGAGCAAGGTTATATTTTTGTCTCTGATGAGATTATACGGGAGGGAAATACTAGAAATGTATACAGAGAACCAAACCAATGTTACAGATAACAGAAACGTTTTGGGAGTGCCCTTATTTAAATCTTTTGTCCTTTAATTTATTATATTCCCCGAACATAGAAATCGTGGTCGATATAAAACGTAGCATCACTCTATCAAAGTTCAAATTTGATTTCATCGCATGTTTTGGACGAACAAACCTCGTCCCCTGAAATAAAGTCAAATAAATTTTCTCATTCTCTAAAAGGAAGTTGAATACTTTATTTGATTACTCCTGCCTGATAAGTTGGGTTTTAGGCAACCATGACAAATTTGTTTGCTAAGCCAAGTTTATGGTCATCCATTGATCAACGTGATCAAGCAGCGACCAACTTGCTTAACGATTCCCAAAGTGGGCTCAAGGGACAGCCATCGAACACCGACGCTGAAGAACAACCAGCGGTGATACCCGCATGAAGGCCAGAGGGTCCATGAATTTGTGTGGATTCGAGGAGGAGATTTTGAATAGTTGAAAATTTTTTATAAAAGAAAAAAAGAAAATTGATCATGATTACGAAACCCCCCCCCCCCCCCCCCCCCCCCCCCACCAACAAACACTCCTTTTATCAACCCCACGAGTGAATCCTGCCGACTATTGTCGAAGGTGTCTTCAGTTGAATCCGTTCTCTTCGTTTGTGATTCTAGGTCTTGAAATACAATTCAATTGCCAAGAGTCTCTTTCTTTTTTTTTTTTAAACCATATTTAAGCATTTGTACGGGTTCTGGATACCATTTTTAAATAAAGAAATGTGCGGATGATGTCGTTAAAGAAACACCCAAATTGAAATTAACTAGGGGGCATTATCTTCCTTCTCACACAAGGAGCAGATAAAGTCCCCCCCCCCCCCCCCAACTCAAAGCATTATCTCCACTCATTCGGCAACTCTTTGAACTTACCAACCCCATTCACCCCTTATTAAACATGATAACATGATGAAACAGGTGTGCATAATTTCAACTAATCAGTATGATTTATGTTTAATTATTATTCAGTTGATTGAGTCTCCAAAGTCGAGAGTGCATCCCAGTGATAAAGAACTATGCAGGCCATAAACATGTTAGTTGTCACATCAAATGATGAAATTCACAATCATATTTTATATGTAAATAGAAAGAAAATGTATTTGCTCCCCTCCCATCAACTAAACTACAACTTTGATGACTCAACAAACAACCAACGAGTAAGAAAGGACACGGGTCCATCATCCCTATATATTCCACCAAACACGGCATTCCTCTTCCTCCTACCTGTTCACTTTAAATAAAGATTAATCCCTTCTCCCGTTTTTACCAGTCGACGACAAGGATGCTGCAGAAACTCCTCTCCTTTCTCGGCCGAGGGATGTTTTCCTCGCTGTGCCTTTGCCTACACTTTCCCGACGCTTTGATCTTTTCTGTTCTTTCATTCTATGTCACAACGCCCTTGGCTGTCTTCGTCTCCCTTCCATCACGAGCCCCCAGTCACCAGTGCCGCCGATGGCACGATGTCCAAACTGAGGAAGACGAGAGTTGCTGCCCCGAGACAAAGTGCGCAGTGTGCCTCGAGGATTTGTTCTGCGACGGCGGGAACCAGATCGCCCTTCCAGGATGTGGCCACTTGTTCCACAGGGATTGCATCGACAAGTGGTTGGATTGTAGCTCGAGTTGCCCGATGTGTAGGGCTAAGATGAAGTGGGAGAGCCGGAAGGGACTGTTGCACTGCCTCTGGAGATTCTTGTTGGGCTGCTTGTTCCGGTGGATGGACAGGTGGTTTGACTCGCAGCTCACCCTCGCTTTCTGCGGCCATGCTCTCTAGATGAGGATTCCCATTGACTAGAACTGACATGGCCGTGGGTTGGAAAAACTATCCGAATAAGATAAAATCAGGGGAGGAGGGTGTGGTGTGTTCCTCTCGCCCATTTTTTTAGTTTTCTCAAGTCATTTTTTTTTTTTTTTTGTGGTAGTTTCTTATTGATGGTATTACTCCATTCCAACGTAATCTGAAAATCGATTCAAGTGTTACTTCGAATAGATCACAATCCAAAAGTAAAATAGAAAGTTAGTTGACAGGATGAAAATTAGATTCGGGAAAATCATTTTTAGTCAGTTGTGGAAAAAAAGAGAACATTTTTTGCAAGCAGTTGGATGATCTACACATAAAAGGAAACGTGTTTTCTTATCAATCAAATAAAGTTGAAGATATGAATAAAAATTGTCTATTAGTTTCTCCAGGGAACTCAATGAAACATTAAATATTAGTGATGCTTTCTTAGTTTAGTGGAAAAAGATATTACATTAAAACTAGCTTTACTTTAAGCCGCCGCCGGAACACAAAGCCAAACAAGACTTAAAGGAGGACAGGAGGGTGTTTTCCTCTCGTTAATTGCAATTAACCAACTTCATTTTGTAAGAGAAATATAATATAATAAAGAATCCACCAACCTATGAACTAAATATCTCTAGTAAAATGGTTAAAAAGAAGTAAGTGATGCTAATATTCCAAATCCCATAATTTTCTCATTTCAGTGAATCAAAATTCCTATATACTACGCAGAGAGATTACAAATGAATTCCGCTCTTCATCAGCATAATGCGTGGAACTTCCCGATGATACTTTGGGATAAAATTTTAATTTGAAGATTTCTAATGACATCAACCAATCATCATTCTTTTATACCAAAAACATGACACAATCAAGATATTGGGCCTTCAGAAGCCCAAGCCCAAGTATGACCTCAACCCAGTAATAATCATGTTACATCAACCCATCAAAACCAGATACTACGTTGAAAAACACTGCTGCCACAGATGATATAATTTAAAAGTTATAATAATTACATGCATCATCAATAGCTCCAAAAAAAAAACAAAGATGTAAAAAAAAGAAAGGTCAAAGCGTGACATTTCTTTTTCATCATTTTGTCAAAGTCGTACTGATATTTTTTTAAAATGTCATTTGCGACTAAATCCCTCCTCCGACAAAAAAGCCGAACATTGAGCCCAAATCAGTGGCTGACAACATGGAGGGGTTAGGTTACTACACAGGAAAGGACAAGAAGGCTAGGAGTTAATAATAATTCAGGCATGCACGCAAAATCCGAAATCTCATAATGACAAAATAAATAAGTATTAGATAAAATACGGAACATCTAATAATTTTAGAACAATATGAATGATTGATGTGGGTGTGGGTCATTTGGGTTCGGTTCGTATGATTCACTAACAAGCGAATCCCACTGTTAGGGACCTTCTCTTTGAAAAGCTTGGCCATACGAATTTCTGTGGTTCTTATCCATGGTGGTGGCCTATGATCCTAATTAGGTTTGGTAAGAGTAACAGCCGCTGCCCGGATGCACATTTCTTTTAGTCACGTCGCTTTCATTCATAATTTTTGCTGGAAATGCGGTAAAATTTGATTTCCCTCGTCATTCCTTCTTTGTTTGATGGATGTATTGGGTGGGTGGGTGGGGGAATCATAATTGCTCGTTACCAAAATCCTCTAGTTCTACAAACTCAGCCATCATCATTGTCGTTCCTATTTTTGCATCTGACTGTTCTTTTATTATAATTAATAATATTTTTTTATTTTTTTACGATATGCAATCGTATTATAATACACGAGAGTAATGCATAAAATGTTTCGTACGAGTCCCTTGCCTCGACCTTAGCAGACGCATTCCATCTACCTTTTTAACGAATGTTACTAATAAAGACATATTATTCCTAAATAGATTCGCTCACAAAATATTTACAAATTTAATGTCGTAAATTTTAAAATTCCTCTTATATAGCTTCAAATTCGAACTCTGCGAGTTTAGAGTTCAAGTTCCAACCGATCGGAGTGAAGTCGAACTCTATGAGTTCGATGTGGGCATGATGAATGTACATAGAGTTCGACTTCCTTAACGGCAAGAAGGAAGTGAAACTCTATAAGTTCAATTTCGATCTAAATAAATAAAAAAGTTATCGGGCTTTTATTCCTTTAAGAGAGATCATGGGTTCAACTTCTTTAAGGCACTAAGGAAGGAATTATCTAAATAAGATACAAACTTATCGTGTAGTCAAATGATTTAGTGTAATTTGGGACTATATATGAGGAATTTTGAAACTTACAACTTTAAATTTGGAAATATTTTATGGGCGAACTATATTTAGTAACAAAACTCTGTTCCGTGGGTGGGTGGTTTGGAGTTCTTGGCCACTGCAAACGATATGAAAACTAAAAGCCTAGTAGTTGGAGGCTTTGATGGAACACATGTATGTAAATATTATTAACCACAGAAGATGGACACATTTAGGTGTATATAATTTTGAAGCCGTTTTCTAATGACTTTCGTGTTACTCAAATATATATTTTGTTCACTTAAAAGGGTGGAAAGGACACAAAGAAAAGCACATAATCAGGATTTGAGATTTAAGGCAAGATACGATTCAAAAAAGAGTGTGTAATTCTTATAATACATAGTCAAATCAAGATTACTTCACGTAACTTACCTTTGTCCTTATCAAAGCCAACACTGTGTATGAACTTCCTGCTTTATTCAGTTGTGCATCCTGCTTTAATTTCAACTATTTTGCGACGACCTAAGTGGGGAAATGGTCTTGAGCTATGAGATTAAGAAAAGGGCAAATAAATATTATTAAGATCTTCGTCACCAACTACTACATTTTGACACCCCTCTCTATCGTTGCCTGCCTTTTGTCTTCGTTTGTCAACGACTCGTATCTCGTAGGCACATCCACGTGTTTGTGTTTGTGTTATCATCACGATTTAAATTTGAATTTAAAAAAAAAAATGGGGGATTGTTTTTAACTAACTCATCACGCTCCCGTCTCTTTCCCACCTCCACTCCAAAGAAATACCAACAACATCCTCCTCCTCTTTTTCCTCTGCTCGATGAGGGACACCAGCGTCATGAATGTCGAATCCACTGGCAGAGTTATGATGGTTTCGGTGATCTTGTTGCTGATGGTCCTCCTGCTGGTCATCGCCCTCCACCTTTACGTCCGCTGGTTCTGGCGAAGGCCTGAGCTAGAGTCGTCGTATCCAGAGACTCCCTCGGTGGCCACGCCGCGTTCCCCTGTCATTGCAGCTGCTTCTGACACCGATCTGGGCCTCGACCCAAAGGTGCTGGGTTCCTTACCCGTCGTGATTTTCTGTAGGGACGAGTTTAGGGATGGGTTGGAGTGCGCTGTATGCTTGTGCGAGGTCGTCCACGGTGAGAAGGCTAGGGTTCTGCCTAGATGCCGGCATGGGTTCCACGTGGAGTGTATAGACATGTGGTTGCGGAGTCATGTCACGTGCCCACTGTGCCGGAAGAATGTCGTAGACGAGGAGTCGTCGAGAAAGGAAGTTGTTGTCGTGGATGTCAGTGGAGGTAGTGGTTCCAACCAAGATGGTGATGGAGCTCAAAATTCGGATCTGTCCCCGAGTTTTCCGACAAATGTGTTATTCTGGGGAAATGAGACACAGGTCAGCTCTGGGAGTAATAATGCCTGCTTGGAAGATGGGAATACTCCGTCGTCTTCATCGGATGGAAGCAGCCGGATGAATACGAATGGCAGCAGCAGGCACACGGGTTTAGTCATTGCCATACCAGTCCACGCTGGGGAAAACTTGGGTTTGAGATCGGAAGAGACGAAGTCACCTGTGCAGGCGAGGTTGGGGTCATTGAGGAGGCTGTTGAGTAGGGATAGGGATCGAAGGGTCGCTCCCTCGACTCACGGGGAAACTCAAGCTGCTGTTGATGTAGAGATCGGGTTGAGAGGCCAACCTTGTTGATCCTTGAGTCTTCCATTATAGCTTTTATTTATTTATTTTTCTTTAAGATTTTGTTCCCAATGCTTCCATTTCTTCCTATGTAATTTTACTAAAATGTGAGGAGGGATGAAATGAGAAGAGGCTGCTCTTGTTTGTAAACCGACGCCAAAGAATCTGTATCCCGTTCAAGGAAAAAGGTGAAGCCATCAATCTTTGTGCAGGGAATGTTCATCCCAGAAACGGTTTGCAATTCTACAGATTTCAGTATATTATCAGATGCAACTGAGTGATTGATTGATTGGTTATGCTGGTTCTGTGAGGTGACTTATGGTCGTAGTAGCTTGTAAATGCTGCAATGTTCTTTTCTGAGAATCTGCTACAGAAATGGGCAGTTAGGACCAATGAAGGCTTCAGTTCATGTGGTAGTTGCAGCATGCCTTTTTATGATGGTGAATACTTTGGAACTCGAAGATGTCTTGAAGCAAGACATGGTTCCTTTATATCGAGTACTTAACATTGGCTTGAAGAGGCCGAGCTGTGACTGCATATTTGTTGTGGCAACCATAGGGATCAAATCTATGAACTGCCGGAGAATGAAGCATATCCTAGTACAGTTGAATTCCTGAGAATTAATTACCGAAGTACACTCGAAGCAGATGTATCTTCAACCTCCACGCATTCTAAACTGAACTTTACCAATGGACTTTAGGATTAAGGCAACACCATTTCATCCTGCAGGGGAGGTTACAATTCACTATGTCACCCAGTAAACAGCTGCACAACTCTTGACACCATGCCCATACCCTTCAAGACACACATAATGCACCTCATTCTGGACTCTCTTGTTGTGACTGAAAATACCAGACATCATTCGATGAATTCATCCTCAGGAGAAGGCCACTGTCAAAATCCCTCGTGCTACTTATCGGAACAGAAATATGGCCCCTTATAGCAGCATATATTTAACTACTGCTTTAACTTGCAGCCTGGAGTTTGACCTTCCCCCATCTTTTCCAGTTTCTGTCATGAGTACAGGGGAACTCCACCGCAATCTATTGCTTTTCCCTTCAGATTCCATGCTTGGCCACCAAGTACTTCGACCCGGTTCGGTATTTCCCTTCCTAGCCTCATCTAAGAAATGATCAAATCCCAATAATAGAACAACAACAAACAACAAAATAATGATAGTAGGAAAAAGAAAAGGTTCATCAAATCTTAGATAAAATCTTCACAGGACAGTTTTTTTGATAAACTCAAGCCAACTGTAGTTCATATGGTGCGAGCCATTACATATCAACTAGTTAAGAAAAAAAGAGGAGTAATTTGGAGCAGCCGAGAAAGGAACAAATTGTGGGATTTTACCTGAAAGAAGTCTGTCTCCAGCTCCAAGTCCAAAACCACCACGACAATCGACAAGAGTGGTGAGGATGCATTTGTTTGCTCTACAGTTTGGGGAGCACTACAAGTTTGGAAAAGAAAAGTTAGGAAGAGAAAATGTCTTCAAATATGGTTGGTAAGGTTCATCCACTCCTCGTCACTCTGCTTGCAGTTTCCCAACTACTACTTGCATGGAAAAAGGAAAAACCACCTCCAAACAACCCACATTTAAAACCTCCCCAAAACCATAATATATATTTTTTATATGTATTTTGATTGGAATAAAATAAATCACTAACCATATTCCGGACCTAACTTAAGTAAGATATTGCACGTGAAATTATGCATATATTTTTTCATCAGATAACACAGGCAACGTATTGATTGCATGTCAGCTCAACGACGACGACTACCTGACTTGGTCTCGTGCGATGCGGAATCCGTTGAAGGCGAAAAAGAAGCTTGAATTCGTTGATGGAACCAAAGATAAGCCAAGAGAGGATGATCAGCTGAAACTGCAATACCAATACTAATGTTAGGAAAGTGAAAATTCACGGCAAGGGACGACCAATTTGCGATCATCTGGGTCATCTCAAATGGGATTGTTGGAGCATTAATGGGTATCTAGATGATTGAGAAAAGGGAGCTGATACCAACAGGAATGAATTATGGGATGAACGAAGCAGACCAAAGTTACAAAACAGGCCAACTCCTCATAATCGGGCAAATTGCCGGGACGCGAAGAAATAGAAGCGAATCGACTTACTCGTAACAGTTATAACTTCGTGGTGGATATGGATATTGGAGCCTCGAGACACATGACTAGATGACAAGAATACTTCGTGGAATCTTCACAGTTTACGGGAAAGATGCTTGTTTTCATTCCAATTGGGAGCACGGTGAACGCAAGTCAAATCGGAAAAGTTGCTGTTGTATATGCTTGTTTTCATCACAAGAAGCCTTCGAATTAAAACGTTCAAAACATTAAATTTCTAGATTGACTTAAGAAGAAGCTAACCTGATCGATTTCAATTTAAACAGCTTTGTATATGCTCGTGTACAACACCGTTGAGTTCTGAAAGTTGACCTTCGACCGGCCAAAATTAACGTCTTCGAATAAAAAAGTTCAAAACATTAAATGTCTAAATCGACTAAAGAGGAAGAAGATAACCCAATTAGTTCCTGTTTAAACAAAGCTCAGTAGCCTAAGTTGTGGGAGTGGATCATAGCAATGTTTTGAAATTTAGATGGTTAAAGACCAAAGGGGTCGAAGCTTGACGAGGTGGAGAACCCTGAATATGGAAGGACAGTAGGATAATGAAATTGGAAGTTACTGAAATTTGGAGAGTGCAACGATGATGTCCTTTTTGTACCGACCATATGACGTCAGGGCTTCGGGAAGGGACAAAATGTTTACGCACATTAATTTTTTGTTAAGGCGTTGGCCCATTTTCAGGCAAGTTGTTGCTATAGACGTGGGACACATGGTGACTATAATGTTGAACAAGCTTGGTTTTGATCCTCCAAGACATGGGACACATGACACAAGGAAATAATTAGGATGTGGATGAAGTGAACTGAATCTGAGTTCAAGTTTGCAACATAGATTGAGTACGAGTCCGCGTATGCCCCACCCCACCCTGTGCGGATGGTGTTTGAAGTTTAAAAGGAAGGTTGAGAGTTCAATTTTAGAGGAAGGACTCTTTGAAACCTTAGGTGGACTGGACCTGGATTCGTGCCATGAAAATGGGTTATTATTGAAAATAAGAGGCGATCTGCTCCGATGACTACGCACGATGTCTTGGCAGTAGTAGAAGATTTATTAGATGTACTTACGGAGGTTTTGGCGGTTGAGGCTTTCTTTTATTGGTACGAAATAAGCTCCATTGCTTCGTGAAAAGTACCGACAACCTCCAGGACCAAGAAAGGATTATGAAGTAGTGTTTGTCCAGTTTTCATCGATTTTTCTTATTTTTTACGGTATTAAAGATTATAGTCCAACTTTTGCTTCAAACCGGTCATCAAAATCCTAAAATAAAATCATAGAGTATTCAATATTATTTCCCATTTTTAAAAATTTTTTTCCTTTTTTTTGTCGGTAAATAAAAAAACTATTTATCAACGCTTTGTTTGGCGTTCGCATGATTAAATAAAAAATTAATGATAAAATTATATAACAAACTAAGTTACGAGCAAAGAACTACGTTAAGACAAAAATTATTTTTGTCTTTTTTTGTTAAAAAAATTATGGTTGGTGATATATATATGTTTTTGGTAATTGGTGATGTTTCTTGGTGTCCCCTTTTGTTTTACCAGACTTGGTTTATAAGTATTAACATATAAGATCTACATCATATTTATTTTTAATTTTATTTTTTGAAAAATATCGATTTATGGCGGAGCCAACTTTTTGTTTTGTCCTTAGTTTAGTTTGTTATATAATTTTGTCAGCAACTTTTGTTTCTATTTTGATTTTGGCCAATCTTAAATTTTATTGGGCAAATACCAAACATGCCTTAATAGACGGCTTTCATTTATGGACTAAAAAAGAAAAAAATTAGAAAAATGGAAAATAATATTGAACCTCTCATATGTTATTTTATTTTAAAATTTCGATAGCTAAACCAAGTGAGTTGAAAGCTCAAGTTGAACGATAGTTACTGATGCCGTAAAAAATATGCAAAATTGACGAAGATTGAATGATGGCTTTATTGAGCGGCCACTGCTACTAGTAAACTGGATTATGAGGTGAAGGAATGAGAAGTTGTAACTCCGCTAATATAAGACACGAGTCAAACTATATTAAGACTTTGTTTGGCTTTTTGTTAAAAAAAATTCAAGATTGACCAAAATCAATAAAAAACAAAAGTTTAAATTATATAACGAACTAAAATAATTACAAAACAAAATGTTAGCAGTGAAGCCATGAACTTGCCTGTGTTCTTTTTAGAGTTTGTGAATCAAGATCTCCGACCACAATTCACGCCTGGTCATATGGCGATATCTACTGATTTGATTAGGATAGATTACTCGGTTTGGTGAGGGCTCCACCTCCACCTCCCGCGTAAAAATAATAAGTGAGGTCAACCTACATATTCAGCAACAGCTAAGACAAAGTCCGACCCGCTATAATCCCACGGCTTTTATCATGATGGTATTCATTTGTTGGAGTGTCTAGGCTAATGATGATGATGATGTGTTATTATTTCTTGTGAGCCGGGGAACTTACACTCCAATCATTTCCATCATTTTTTTTTTTCATTTTTCTGTCGTGATGCTTTTGTTGAGGAGCCATCAATCCACAGCGTCCACTTGTTCTTTAATCTAAAAAAATCAATTGAAATATATTAATATATTTCAAAATCTAAGGCATGAAAATTGGGGTGTGGCTCCTTGGTGAATGAGCGGACGCATTCTTCCCTCCATATCATTGGCCCTCTTTCTCTAAAAATTCTCTATCCTAAGAAAGAAAACAACTGAATTCGAGTACCCTATAAATAAATATTTATGTGCTTTGTAGTAATTTTCTTTTTCTTTTTTTATTAATTTATTTTATTATATAATTTTGTTACTAAATTTTACTTTTATAATGATTTTGACCGATCTTCAATTTTTTCTAACGAAAGCCAAACAGCGCCTTAATATAGTCGAACTCATAAGTTTCAACCTATCATTCCTTCACCTCGCCATTTACTTTACTTGTTGCAATGGCCTCCCAATAGTGTCATCATCCAACTTTCGTCTATTTTGCGTATTTTTTACAATATCATCAACTATCGTCCAATTTTTGTTTCCAACTCACTTGATCTCATCATCAAAATTTTAAGATAAAATAATATACTAGAGGTTTTAATATTATTTTTTTCTTTTTAAGTCGTTAAACGAAAACAATCTATTAAGGCATGTTTGACTTTCGTGCCATGAAATTCACTCGTTCAAGATGAGTAAAGCAGGGACCATTGCCATGACTGACCCCAATGATAATAAAAATGGTTTTTGGAGTTCTACATTTGGGAGACAAACGCGTATGACGACGACATTGGGACAAAAGACCAAAGATTAATGCGAGCATGAAATACACTACCCAATCAAAAGAAAGGAGTAAGAAGTTAATTTCAATATTTTATCACATGCATGCAAATGGGGCCTACTTTTTGCTATCTAATTAAATCAGCGAAATGTATCATCTTCTACCAAATGAGAACTCTTCCCCCCCTGTGAGTTCCTCCATTTGCCAACATACATTTCAATCAAAACAACCAAACCCACTTCCTTAAATCACAATCCTCCACCCCCAATTGCGCCTCCTTCTTTACTTCATTTTTTCCTCGACTAAGCTATGGATGCAGTCAAGTCCTTCAAGGGCTACGGCAAGGTCGACGAGCTCGAGCAGCGCGACTTCGCGAAGAACACCAGGAGGCGCTTCCTCGTGCTCGTTTTCCTGCTTATTGTCTTGGTTGGAATCATAGCTGCTGTTGCTGCTACCGTCGTCCATTTACGGAGGAAAGCTAGTGACGATGGTGGGGGTTCCTCCACACCTTCCTCAGGGCTGACCCCTGCCTCTTCTCTCAAGGCCGTCTGCAGCGTGACACAGTACCCTGACTCCTGCTTCTCCAGCATATCCACCTTGAATGCGGGTAATTCCACCGATCCAGAGCAGCTGTTCTTGCTCTCGTTGAGGGTCGCGGCCGATGAACTGACCAAGGTGGCTGATCTCCCCAGCCGCATGGTGGCTCAGGCTGCAGGAACAATCGGAGATGGGGTAAAGACGGTCCTGACGAATGTCTGCCTCCCCATGCTTCAGGATGCGGCCGATGCTGTCACTGAGTCGGTTAGTTCATTGAATTCGACTGGCCAGGTTGGAAAGTTCCTTCTGAATGCATCTGGGATTGGGGATCTTCGCACGTGGCTAAGCGCAGCAATGACCAACCATGAGACTTGCATTGATGCGCTGACTGAGATCAACGCAACCGAGCTGGCCGACTCCATCCATTCAGCGATCCTGAATTCAACCCAGTTCATGAGCAACAGCCTAGCCATCGTGACCAAGATCATCACCCTGCTGGCAGAGCTTAACATCCCCATCCACCGGCGACTACTTTCGTCCAACGACCACGCCGCAGAGTTCCCGTCCTGGGTGGGCCGCAGAGACAGAAATCTGCTGGCAGCCGGGGTGAAGCCGGATGTGACGGTGGCGAAGGATGGTAGTGGGAACTACAGGACTATATCGGAGGCAGTTGCAGCTGCCCCGGTAAAGAACAAGACCGGGAGGTTCGTGATATACATTAAGGCTGGAACTTACCTGGAGAACGTTGACATCGGGAAGAACGCATGGAACGTGATGATGTACGGAGATGGGAAGACGCGGACAGTGGTCTCCGGCAGTCTCAACTTTGCTGACGGGACTCCGACGTTCAAGACGGCAACCTTTGGTAAGTCATTAGATTTGTCCTAATTGCCTTGCTAATGAAATTTTTTTTTTACCTTATGAAATTCTTATTATATCAACCCTTAGTGGAAGAAATACCGGCTTTTTTTGAAGAAGACAAACCACGAAATGTCTCATGTTTTTCTCAAACTTTGGGTGGGATTTGAATTTTGATTGAAGGATTGTTGATGGTGTGTTTGTCCCCTCCCCTCTGTTTCCTCCGCAATCTGCGCTTTCTATAACATGACTTTTTGAATTTATTGCTTTGGTTTATATACAGCCGTGACGGGTAGGGGATTCATGGCTAGGGACATGGGTTTTGTGAACACTGCCGGGGCCGAGAAGCACCAGGCTGTGGCTTTGCGTTCCGGATCCGACCTCTCGGTCTTCTACCGCTGCTCATTCGATGCTTTCCAGGACACGCTCTACACCCACTCTAACCGTCAGTTCTACCGCGAGTGCGACATTACCGGGACTGTCGACTTCATATTCGGGAACTCAGCCGCTGTTTTCCAGAACTGTAACATCCAGCCGAGGCAGCCCCTGGAGAACCAGTTCAATGCCATCACGGCCCAGGGGAAGACCGACCTGAACCAGAACACAGGCATATCGATCCAGAAGTGCACGATCTCCGCCAACGGCAATGTCACTGCTCCAACGTACCTTGGGAGGCCATGGAAGAACTGCGCGACAACGGTTATAATGCAATCAACCATCGGGCCGGTGCTGAACCCCAAGGGGTGGACTGAGTGGGTCAGCGGGGTCGACCCCCCAAAGACAATCTTCTATGGAGAGTATCGGAATGCTGGGGCAGGAGCTGACACAGCTAAACGGGTCTCGTGGGCCGGGTACAAGGCGGCACTAACGGCTGCCGAGGCAGGGAAGTTTACAGTCGACTCGTTCATCCAAGGACGTGAATGGCTGCCCCAGTCCAGCGTAACCTATGGTTCGAGCTTGTAGTTCGAAACCAGGGTATTTCTTTTGTTATGCCCCACCGTTACTTGATCAGTTGTTGCTATTTTTTATGTTTTCTCAAGAATTTTCATACATAACAGTTGATTTTACTTCCCATTTAACTAAACAAAAATTTACTGCAAAAGCTTGTTATCTTGGTTGACTTCTTTTTTACTAAATTAAGTGAGAGCTTGAGATGTGATTTGAGGATACAGCAACAGAAGATAGAAGAAGAACGGAGAAGCAGAGAAGAAGGAATGAGAGGAACAAAGCCTTGACATTCTTAAGACTAACAGAACAGCCATGATGCAAGTGATTCCCTCCTGCAATTCTGTTGTTATCTGCATTTCCTTTCGACGCGGGCCACTCTCCTTCTATTGTTGCGAATGACATGGGCTGGTCTTCCCAGCTCCAACTACCATCCCGTTGATTCGAGCTCCCTTTAAACTTCCTTCAACATCTCCACCACACTCTACAAAATTGAAGCTCCTTCCACCGGTCATCATCCTTCTGCCCTTCATTAGTTCATCACTTCCCGTCAACCTGTGCTCTCCCCTAGATATTACGTTCACTGGCAATGTTCTACTAGAGACTGTGAACTTACTCCACGCAATTTCTGAATGGGAATGAGCTTAGTCAGAGGATTTGCCAGTTGATCCTCTGAGCTTACGTGCAGGATCACAAGAGTCCCATCCAGGACCTTCTCTCTGACAAAATGATGACCTATTTCCACATGTTTTGTTCGATCATGGAGAATAGGATGAACAGCCAGTTGTTAGTGCTCAGATTATCACAAAAGAGGATTGATGGCTTCCGATATGGTAATTGCAGCTCCGACAAGAATTTCTGAAGCCACAAGACCTCAGCTGCTCCATTAGTCAATGTTCGGTACTTAATCTCTGTATTGGATCGAGACAACACTATCTAGTTTTTGAGAGGGCCATGATACAAGATTAAAATCAACGAATGCGCAATAAGCACCCAGTGCTCTTTCGGTCATTCGGGCAACTAGCCCAATGATCATCCGTGAAACATGAGATATGGAATGAGTCGCCAGCTGTTAGAGTAACACCCTTGTGCCCTTCAGGTACCTGAGAATTGATTTGCAGCCATGCATCCTGCTCTTTCTTTGTAAGAAATCATTGATATACTTCTCTTGGCTTAGATGCATCATGCCTGGAAACCAAGGAAGTAGGATAGGTCGGTCACTCAAATATTTGAGTGCAAACTGAGTATGCAGCTTTGGAAGCAGATTTACGATCTCAATTTGATTTGAACCGGTGACTATTGTATCATCCACGTACACTAGTAGAATGAATAATCACACCTTGTTGAGAAAATCTGTAGAATAGGGAAGCATCAGACTTGGAGTTTCGGATAACTCCATTGCATAAGGCAACCGTTAAGCTTCATATACCGCACACTCTCTCTAGGGCTTTGCTGAAGGCCATAAAGGAGCCCTTGTGAGTAAGGAGGACATTACCACCATGCGCAGGAAGATCGGATGAAGACATGTTAAAAAGATAATTATGTTTGAGATTGGGAAACAAAAAGTGAGTGGGCAGAGTTATTATTATTTACAAAAATAAGTAAAAGTACCAAAAATAGAAAACAAAAACATTACCCTCCCTAATATCTCTAAATACATATAAAGAGATTAAAAAAAACCAAAAATAGATTGATTATATTCTGATCCATGCCAAATGATGGATGGGATGTTTTGGGGTAATGGAAGAACAGCAGCAGCAGCAGAGCGGTTAGCAACCTCGGAAGGTTGTTGGGCAGCCTCCAAACCCCCTTCACAATGTCCCACCCCTTCCCCAACCCTAACCCTAACCCTAACCCAAAACCCAACCCCAACCCAGCTGCTGTTTCTGCGTATTACCAGACCCGCGCTGCCCATCACGCCGTCGTCACCACCGACTGGCTCGCCCAAGCCCAGGCCGCCGTCGGTTTCCCTCCCTCCTCCCCCCCTGACAGTTCCTCCTCTGCTTCCGGAAAGGGAGCTGCTGTCGTCCCTGGCGGTAATGGGAGCTTTAGCGTGATCGCGGTTTTCAATGAGTGGAGGAAGCAGCCCGACCTGGCGGAGGCCGTTGCTGCCATTAGGGCTCTCGCGGCTGTGATTAGGTCGAGCGAGGCCACCACCATGATGGAGCTCGAGATCGAGCTGAAGAAGGCCTCAGATTGTTTGAAGGTGAGGGTTTTTCTTTTGGTTTATCGGCCATGTCGTGGCATGGTGGACTGGTCTTATGATTGTGTTATCTTGAGGTTCCTGTTGTGAGTAACTTTTGGAGGAAACTTGTTCCCTGCCAGTGTAGAATGAGTTGATCAAAGTGTTAGTGTTACTGGCTTGTCAAAACCTTGTGCCGACTGCTTGCAAGGCAATGTAATAGTCGACTACCCTGTTACGCATGAGTATTTGATGATGCAACATAGTGAATATTCATCAGTTTGGTCTCGTTATCTTAACGTGGATTACTTAGCTGTCCTGTTGTGGTCGGAGTGGATTTTTTCATACACGATTAAATGTTGTTGGTTCCTTCAAATATCCTTGACTGTTGATTGAGGGAATCTTTGAATTTTTTTGGGATTTATTAGTTGCAGTGGTTAAATGCTTTTCTTTCTGTGACAAATGGAGACAGGAAGATTGTCAAACAATGTGTTCATCTCTCTCATTTGATCTGATCAAAAGTAGATTGTTATATTGCGTCTTGAAGTATCTTTCCTTTGTTTGGTTATTGGGAAATAGCATGGCTAAACAGTGTTCTCTTGCCAGTCATGGGATGCAACCTCAATCTCTCTGACAGCAGGCTGTGATCTCTTCATGCGATACGTCACCAGAACATCAGCCTTAGAATATGAGGACTTTAACTCGGCAAAGTCAAGATTGATTGAACGTGCGGAAAAGTTTGGGGAAATCTCACAGAAGGTATTTGAAATTACTCGCATTGCTCCATGATAATTTCTTCAATCCGTTAGTGCTCAAGTATCTAACATCCATGTTGAGTTATGCTAATGAGAATACTATGCTTGGTGCACCACAGGCACGGAGGATAATAGCAATGCTCAGTCAAGATTTTATATTCGACGGTTGCACCATATTGGTTCATGGTTTCTCCCGAGTTGTTCTGGAAGTTCTGAAGACTGCTGCTCAAAATAAAAAGCTCTTCAGAGTGCTTTGTACCGGTAGAGTACATTTGCACTTTTGGGGAATTCTGTCTCGCAAGATATTTGGTTGGTTAGACATTCTAAAAGTGATTTTTCATACTGGGGATGATGCTGTAAAGCACCCCAGAATGCTGCTTGTCGACATTATTGTTGCTTGTACAGTTTTGGTTAAGGAATTTTCTCTTGCCTCAAACTGAGTAGAAACAGTTATCCTGTTTAGAGCGGCGTTGTCCTTTCTTTGCAATATCCAAAGTTATTCAGTTGCGGAAATCTGTGGGCAGTTAATTCTTAGACACACTGGTATTTTGTCTGGACATGTGCTACCTTATGTCATTTCTGCATATTGGAAGTTAGGTGGTTGGGCAGATGTAGTGTTGTTCTGATAGATTAATGACTGAGAATAGCTCATAACATTGTAGCATCTGAAACAGTTCAATTATTCAGCAGAAGTTTGAAATGCAGAGGGGAGACCTGATAGGACAGGGTTGCGATTATCCAACGAGCTGGCTAAACTTGATGTCCCGGTGAAGCTCCTCATTGATTCCGCAGTTGCTTACACAATGGATGAAGTCGACATGGTCCTTGTTGGTGCTGATGGTGTCGTCGAGAGTGGAGGCATAATCAATATGATGGGAACATACCAGATTGCATTGGTGGCGCACGGCATGAGCAAACCGGTTTATGTAGCCGCCGAAAGCTACAAGGTGAATTGCATACATGCAATTCTATCATTGTCATTCGCCTTTATATTCTCATAGTTATATAATTAGAAGAATAGCATCAGGCCTGATTTGCAGGAGGGGTTTGCCACCAATCTTATCCTAAACCATCTGCAAACCCCCAACAGTTGAAAACCGTACAATTTGGGCGATTGTCAATCTAGTTGAAAAAATCCAAGCTGGAAGTTGTGGAATTGTTTTTCTTCCATCAGATACAAAGGACTTGATTGCACAATCTCAAAGTCATTCTGGAATTGTTCAACTAAGGCCATGGTTCTCGATTGTGTCCTTTCTCCATCTTTTTTAAGTCACTGATCGCACTCTGACTTGATACCAACTTCATTTTGGCATTTCTAGCAATATGATATTTAAGTGTCACGATTGTGGAGCTTACCTATCATTCATGACTGGACTAACATTTTATCTGATTTGGCAGTTTGCTCGCCTTTATCCATTGGACCAGAGAGATATGGCCCCAGCACTACGACCTATTGATTTTGGCGTGCCGATCCCGTCTAAAGTTGAGGTTGAAATGTCGGCCCGGGACTACACTCCCCCTCAGTACCTCACCCTACTCTTCACCGATCTGGGTGTCTTGACTCCATCAGTTGTCAGCAACGAGCTCATTCAGTTATACCTGTAGCCTAATCTCACACAGTACAGTTTTTCTAATGCACCAAAAGGCAAGGTGCTGATGATTGCTCTATTCCTCTCTGTATGCTGGCATGTTAGCGGTTTGGGTTGACATTTTTTTGCAAATTCCTGTGGGAACTATGATGGAATTGTTGTTTGGAGGGATGATCCTTGGCATTTGTGGTGGAGCTTGTTGCTGTTGTGGAAGGTTATATCTGACACTCTCGGGGTGATCATCAGGCTGTTTGCTTGGTGCTGGACATCGATAGTTGGTTTTCTTGATTGGTATCAGTAAGATTTGCAGTGTTGTGACTTCAAATACCATTTATAGTATGTACGACATTTTTTTTTTCTTTCTGTCTTTTAAATTTCCGAGGAAGCTTGCACGGAGTAGACAAATCGAATGCAACACTACAAGCCTCGTGTAATCAAATTGTTGAATTTGCATAAGTTGTGCGTTATTTTCTCCACAACTTTTCTATTTAGGACAACTATGTAACTTTTCAATTGATTACGGCTTTGAGAAGTAGTCCTCTATGGTTTTTACGTCTTTTATAGGCAGATTGTCGAAGTCATACCAAATCATCCGTAGCTTTATAGAGATCATCATTATATATTGTTGTAGAATTTGTAGAGCTATGATGATTTTACTTCTTGTATGCCTTCTGCTCAGTGTCTGTGGGAATGTTGACACCTTATGCAAGAGCGTTGCCACCTTCCGGAAAGAGCTGTCTTTTGAAACTTCTTTGTAGCATTTTTCCATAAGTTTCCATAGATATTGGAAAATTGTCTCCATTTGATAACTCGAAGATGGGATTTAGTTGAGAGAAAAAGTGAAAATTATGTTGCCTAACGGATATAGATATGGACCTCATGCGTTCTAATAACAATATGTGAAATGATTAGATTGGAAGAGAAAAGATGTGAATAGAATGTATGTTTTGTATCACTGACAACCTTCTGTAAAATGCATCGAACCTTTTGTAGAGCTATTACACCTAATAAGGATGAATATTTGGAGTATTTATGTTACGACTATGCTTTTCTCTTAGTCTGAAATAATTACACATTTCTCTTTTTTATGAATAGGAAACTAGAAGAACTCTAAAATTAACTATAAAAGCCCACTACCATATTAATTAAATGACATCGATATTATGAACCTACTTAATGCTCTCTGCTGTCTTGATATCAATGTTACATTTACTTGTGATCATAAATTAATTTAAGAAGTATAAGCATTAAAAATGTAGTACATTTAGAAAAAGGGTCATGAAATTGAAGGACCATCAACTCTTAGTCTGAACAGATGTAAAGTGTGGTAGAAGTGCCCCCGAAATAAACAAAGTCCATGTTTATTTATGATTGGTTAGTAATGCTAAATTATTAATAGCATTGAATTTAGACAAAATATTAATATTTGGCCCAATCAATTTGCCAACTTTACGTTTTGGCATATCGTTTCAAAAGTTTTCAATTTGACCTTATTTCAATTTTACTTTTCAATTTGGCCCTATTCGTAACGTGTAATTTGTTTTTCCCACATAGCAATGATAATGAAATAAATCAAGGGAAAAATATTGATATTTAGCCCAATGAATTTGCCAACTTTACGTTTTAGCTTAACGCTTTAAAAGCTTTCAACTTTATATTTTGGCTTAAATCAATTTTAATTCGAGGAGTAGGAACCAAAAAGATGGGATCCCTTAATTGATTCATACGCCGACTAGGGGCAAAGGGTATCCATCCAATACTGAATGATTGACTCACGGGCTCTTATTCTACTAACGGCTTGGTTTCCCTTACGAAACAAGGGAAGGGAGCGGGGCCTCAAGACATGTTCATTGAGGAGAGAAGAAAAGGTGAGGTCTAAAGCAAAAGAAGACTGCACACGACCCAAACGTAAATCACTCATGTCATTATACGAGTCGAAAATGAACCTAATGTCGCAGATCTCAGCCAACATCGACAAAGATAAAGAGAGAAGCAAAGCCGAAAACAAGACCAGGGGATGATACCCAGTTGTCACTGAGGTAGACTCCTGCTTTCCTAGGTTTTTGGTTCCTGTTCTTTGAATTCCTCCTCGAATTAAAACTGATTCAAGGCCAAATTGAAAACTTTTAAAACGTTAGGAAAAAACGTAAAGTTGACAAATTCATTGCGCCAATTATCGATATTTTCCCTTGATTTATTCATTATCATTGGTACGTAAGAAAAACAAATGACTCATATTAACGCTAACGACGCAATCGCAAACGCCGTTATTAATATGGCCAAATTGAAAAGTAAAATTGATATAAGGTCAAATTGAAAATTTTTGAAACGATATGCCAAAACGTAAAATTGACAAATTGATTGGGCCAAATATCGATAATTTGCCTTGAATTTATTTATTATTTTTACCAGGAACTTATGTACGCCAAAAAAAGAAAAAAAAAAAAAAGAAGGGCGGTGTTCCTTCTCTGTCATGCACCAAACAAACATGTCCTTTTAGAAGTTTTATCTCAAACTTTGGAATACTCCAATCCCATTCCACCTCTTAGGCCTCTCCACTTTGGCATTGGGAATTACAAAGAATACATGGTCAACTAGGGATGATCGCGTTCACATGAAAAACGCAGAAACGTCAAACTCAAATTAATCAATTTTCTTCTTTTCTCTTGTTAAAATATGTTTATTCTTAGGTGGATTCAGAACAACCGACTTATTTAAGTTGATTCGAATCATTGATTACGTCGATAAGATCACGAAATGAAATAATACACCAAAACATATAGTTCGGGGGTTTTAGCAACTAGAGAGAGGTTTCTTTTAAAACATGTGTTGGGTCCCTAATGGGCATTAATAGCGGCTGAATTAGTGTTTGATACATTTTCAAGCCCTCCACAAGTATTCGAATGTCCAAAAACAAGTAATTGATAACTCTAGTAAAATAGAGTTATATTATCACATTTAGGCTCAATTCTAGTTAGTTTCGATAATTTTAATTGTTATTGTTTGCCAATTGAGCTGTAAATTGTCATTCATCACGTTTGCTTTGTGATCGTAGGAATTAAATGAAGGCATGCCGGAAAACAAAGCAAAAGGGTGAAGGATGAAGAGGAAAAGAAGGCGGAGGACACGGTGCAGCTACAACCAATCTTCTTGCAGCTGCACAAGTGAAGCAGAAGGACGACAGACAGGCTCGTGCAGCTGCAACTCCAAGCTCGTGCAGCTGCACGACGAGAGGAGGAATCGATCAAGGGCATCAGACTGGTCATTGCAGCTGCAACGCCAGTCCCGTGCAGCTGCACGAGTGCGACAGGGCAAATATGAAAAGAGCTTCAGAGAGGTCGTTGCAGCTGCAACGAATTCATCTTGCAGCTGCACGACATAATATTGCTCGAAAATTAGGTTTTATTTTTTAGATTTGCTTTAGGTATAAAAAGATTGGATTTTAGGTTTTCGAAAGGGAGGGACCTCTTCTCTCTTGCTCTTCTGACTTTAGTTTTGGCACCCGACGACGGCTAGGAACAAGGAGACGAAGACGTTGATGGAGACTTCGATGATCTTTCTTTTCTCTTTGCTTTTTGTTTCGTTTGCGATGTCGAACTAAACATCTTTTTCCTAGGATGATGATGAACCGACTCGTGTAGTTGGTTATCCACTTTTTCGGAATCAATTCAAGAAGATTTATCGTTTACTTGTGTTTCTTCTGTGTTTAATGCTTACCTATCGGGTTGATCGCCGGTTTGTATGAACTCTTAGTCTTAAGTGAACTCGAGAGAGACTTAGGATTAGAAGAGGGGAAACATAACTTAGGTTAAGGCCGAGAGATCGGTTTAACTAAGAGGAGTATAGAGATATACACTCGTAGGTAACCGAGAGAACAATTGGATCTCAAGGAATTTTGATTATTCGTGATTCGCTATAGAAATATAGGTTTACGAGTGATTAGTAATTCACAGTTACAGCCTCGAGAGAGATGTAGCGATTGTTAGGAAATTGTGGTTAGTAAACGGTAAAACGGATTGAATTGAGGAATAAAGAGTGCGATAATCTACGAATCGATAGGGGATTCGGAGTCCTAGGCTTTTATTCTTCGAATTACAACCTTGCTTCCATTTTTCTTGCGATTTACTTTCTTGCACCCAACCTTTCATTACTCAACCTTCTTGACTAGAATTTGAACTTAATAATTGATTATTGGCAGAAGATTCTGTCTAATCAGTCCTCGTGGGAACGATCTTTCTCATCACTTTATTACTTGGCGCGACCCGTATACTTGCGTGTGCGTTTTAGCGAACAAGTTTTTGGCGCCGCTGTCGGGGACTGGAATAGAACTATTTCAGTCAATTTTCGGTTACAAGTTTTATTCTAGTCACTGATTCTCTTTTCATCTTTTGCAGGTGTATGCGACATCGCAAAGGTGACAAAGAGCTACTCTTTGATCCTGAAATTGAACGAACTTTTTGGATTTTACGAAGAGGTCAAAGGGACACCATGGCGAACGCCAACCACAACAACAACAATGTTGTTGACATTGCGGCGCTGCAACAGCCAAGGACGATGCGGGATTATGCGCAGCCGACTCCACAAAATCATGCTGGTTTTCTAGTCCTGAAATCCAGGCGGATACGTTTGAAATTAAACCTTCAATTATTCATATGATTGAAAATTTCAATTTCGGAGGTTTAATTAATGAAGATCCACACTGGCACCTAACGCGTTTTTAGGATTTGTGTGGCACCTTCAGGTATCATGGCGTATCGGCAGAAGCAATCACGTTGCGGCTGTTCCCGTTCTCGCTTCGAGACAAGGCCAGAGCGTGGCTATATTCGCTACCTGGAGAGTCAGTCAGCTCATGGGACGACCTCCGAAAACACTTCCTGTCCAAGTACTATCCACCAAGCCGAACCGTGAAGATAAGGAACGACATTACTTCGTTCCGCCAACTAGCAGGTGAATCAATGTACGAAGCATGGGATCGCTTTAAGGAACTGCAAAGGCTATGCCCCCACCACGACATCCCAAAGTGGATGTTGGTTCAGAGTTTTTACGACGGGCTAGCGGAGCAACTCCAGTCCACAATCGACTCTGCTGCAGGAGGCACCATTATGAATAAGACTCCAGATGACGCGTTAGAGCTATTTGAGGCAATGGCTACTAATGGCCAGAGGAGAGCACCAGCAAGAGGAGGACTCCATCAAATTGAGGCTATCACAGCCCTTAGTTCTCAATTGGAGACTTTGACTAAGGAGATGGCTGCTTTGCGTACGTCGATGCAATTATCTAACGCTCCTCGTTCTAATATGCAGGTTATGGAGATGCAGGAGTCAGAGGAGGCGAATTACGTGGGAGGCAACAACAGGAATAATCCGTACTCCAACACGTACAACCCTGGATGGCGCAACCACCCCAACTTCTCATGGAGAAGCAATCAAGAGCATCAGGATGCCGGGCCTTCGCGACCAAACCAGCCACCGGGATTTGCACCCCGATGCGACAACCCATAAGTGAACCTAAGTCTAGTGTTGAGCATTTATTGAGACAGGTTCTTGCTAGCAATGAGGAGGTTTGGAAACAACAAGAGGAGACAAGGAAGGAACAAGAGCTCATACTGAAGGATCACGCGACCTCGATCAAGCAACTGGAGATGCAAATGGGACAACTTGCAGGATCGTTAGTCATGAGACCACATGGAACGCTACCGAGTAACACTGAGCTCAACCCCAAGAATCGAGAGAACTGCAGCGCGATTACCCTTCGAAACGGGAAGGACCTTGAAGAGGAGTTTGAGCGGCAAGAAGCCGAAAAGGAGCATGCCAGGGCGAAACGACAGGCCAAGGTACGTGAGACGGAGTCTGGAAAGGACTCTGATCATCATAGCTCAGAAACACCGGTGCGTACCAATCCTGTGCCTATAATTCATGTTATTCCGCAAGTTCCTTTCCCGCAAAGGTTAAAGAAAAACACTAATGAGCAACAGTTTAAGAAATTTCTTGAGGTTTTTAAGAAGTTGCAGATCAACATACCTTTTGCGGAGGCACTCGAGCAAATGCCAAGTTACATGAAGTTCATGAAGGACATTCTATCGAAGAAGCGGAAGCTTGGAGGGCACGAAACCATCTCACTGACCGAGGAATGCAGTGCGATCGTGCAAAGAAGACTCCCACCAAAACTCAAGGATCCAGGTAAGTTCACTATCCTGTGCCACATTGGAATGGATTTTTTTGGTCATGCTTTATGTGATTTAGGGGCGAGCATCAACTTGATGCCATTTTCAGTGTTCAAGAAATTGAACATCGGCGAAGTGGACTTTGCAATTAGCTGACCGATCATACACGTACCCTAAGGGTATTGTGGAAGATGTTTTGGTGAAAGTAGACAGGTTCATCTTCCCCGCGGACTTCGTCATCCTGGATTACGAGGAAGATCGAGAGGTCCCCATCATCCTAGGACGACCGTTCTTAGCAACGGGGAGGACACTAATCGATGTACAGAAGGGAGAGCTTACCATGAGGGTCCACGACCAAGAGGTGACGTTCAACATGGACAAGGCTATGAAGATGCCTAACGAAATTGATGAATGCAGGTACATGGACATACTTGAGGAAGTTGCCATCGAGACGTTCCTAGAAGCATATGAGCTACAGCCGGAAGGAGAATTGTCGAAGGAAGATGCATTACATGATGAGAATTCTAAGGAAGAGGTGGCCTTTGTGCGGCAATTCCAAAGGGTGGAACCCCTCGACCGACCTGCGACGACCACTAAGTCGTCCATTGAAGAACCCCCGAAGCTGGAACTTAAGCCGTTGCCTGACCACTTAAGGTATTCCTACTTGGGTAAGGACAATACTCTTCCGGTTATTATTTCATCGTCATTAACTAACGAACAGGAAGAGATGCTGCTACGAGTGCTTCGGGAGCACAAGACAGCTATTGGATGGACCATCGCGGACATAAAGGGGATTAGTCCAGCAGTTTGCATGCACGAGATTGTCTTGGACAACGACAAGAAGCCATCAGTCGAACATCAAAGGCGATTGAACCCGCATATGAAGGAGGTGGTAAGGAAAGAAGTTATTAGATGGCTTGATGCAGGTATCATTTATCCGATCTCGGATAGCTCGTGGGTGAGCCCAGTCCAGTGCGTGCCTAAAAAAGGAGGCATAACGGTGGTCGAGAACAGCAAGAGTGAGCTCATTCCAACAAGGACGGTCACCGGATGGAGAATATGCATGGACTACAGGAAGCTCAATGCAGCCACATGCAAGGATCATTTCCCGCTTCCCTTCATCGATCAGATGTTGGACCGTCTCGCAGGTAAGAGTTTTTATTGTTTTCTGGACGGATATTCAGGTTATAATCAGATAGCGATCGCACCGGAGGATCAGGAAAAGACCACCTTCACTTGCCCCTACGGTACGTTCGCTTTCCGTCGTATGCCGTTTGGATTATGTAATGCGCCTGCCACGTTTCAGCGATGTATGACAGCGATTTTTTCGGATATGATTGAGAAGACCATTGAGGTATTCATGGATGATTTCTCAGTTTTTGGAGTGTCATTTAAAAATTGCTTGGATAATCTTGCGGCTGTTCTTGCGCGATGTGAACAGACTAACCTGATTCTGAATTGGGAAAAGTGCCACTTCATGGTGCGCGAAGGCATTGTGCTTGGTCACAGGATTTCGGATAATGGTATTGAAGTAGACAAGGCCAAAGTGGAGACGATCGAGAAGCTACCCCCTCCAACATTAGTGAAAGGAGTCCGAAGTTTCTTGGGACACGCTGGCTTCTACAGGAGATTCATTAAGGACTTCTCGAAGATCACCAAGCCACTATGTAATCTCTTGGAGAAGGATGCACCATTCCTTTTCGACGGTAAGTGTATGGAAGCATTCCTTACACTAAAAGAGAGGTTAGTATCTTCACCAATTATCGTCGCACCTGATTGGAACTTGCCTTTCGAACTGATGTGCGATGCGAGTGATTTAGCTGTAGGAGCGGTGTTAGGACAAAAGAGAGATAAGCACTTTCGTGCTATTTACTATGCTAGTAGAACACTTGACTCCGCCCAGGTTAATTACACGACGACGGAGAAAGAAATGTTGGCGATTGTGTTGGCTTTCGATAAGTTTAGACCTTATTTGATTGGGTTTTCAGTGATTGTGCATACTGATCATGCGGCCATACGTTACTTGATCTCTAAGGCGGACTCAAAACCGCGACTAATCCGTTGGGTGTTATTATTGCAAGAATTCGATCTTACCATTGTAGACAGGAAAGGTTCCGAGAACCAAGTAGCTGATCACCTATCCAGGCTGGAGGAGGGAATGAAGAGCACACCCTCGACTCTAATAAACGATTCTTTCCCTGATGAGCAACTATTCGCTGTGGAGGTAGCCGCGCCTTGGTATGCCGACTATGTGAACTACATAGTCGCAAATATTTTTCCTCCAGACATGACAAGCCAACAGCGGAAAAGGTTCATCTATGAAGTTAAATTCTATATGTGGGAAGAACCTTTGCTTTTTCGGAAATGTGCAGACCAGGTCATTCGGCGGTGTGTTCCGGAGGAAGAAATTAGGCCGATCCTTGAGCAATGCCATGCCGCCCCGTACGGTGGACATTTCGGTGGTCAGAAAACCGCAGCAAAGGTCTTACAATCAGGTTTCTACTGGCCCTCATTATTTAAGGATGCTCACACTTTTGTAGCACAGTGCGATCGCTGCCAAAGGGTAGGAAATATTTCACGTAGTGATGAAATGCCCTTAAATAATATTCTAGAAGTCGAACTGTTCGATGTGTGGGGGATAGATTTTATGGGGCCCTTTGTTGATTCCTTAAAGAATAAATACATTTTAGTGGCTGTTGATTATGTGTCCAAATGGGTAGAAGCTGTCACGTTACCCACTAACGATGCTCGTGGAGTTTTGAAATTTCTTAGACATATTTTCACGCGGTTCGGAACACCACGAGCCATCATCAGTGACGGTGGAGCTCATTTCTGCAACAACAAGTTCATTACACTGATGCAGAAATATGGAATCAAGCATAAGGTGGCGTTGCCATACCATCCTCAGACATGCGACCAAGTAGAAGTGTCCAACCGCGAAATCAAGAGGATCCTGGAGAAAACGGTAAGTGCTAATCGAAAAGATTGGTCCACCAAACTTGACGATGCACTATGGGCATACAGGACGGCCTTCAACCCCGATTGGGACATCGCCGTACAAGCTAGTATATGGAAAAGCATGTCATCTGCCGGTGGAGCTAGAGCACAAGGCTTATTGGGCAGTTCAAAAGCTTAACCTGGAACCAAGCGCAGCAGGAGAGCAGCGATTAATGCAGCTGAACGAAATGGAGGAATTCCGGAGAGATGCATACGAGAATGCCCTCATTTACAAAGAGAAGACCAAGGCGTGGCATGATCGTCGACTTAAAGAGCGTAAATTCTCCCCTGGTCAGTTAGTACTTTTATTCAATTCACGGCTTCGGTTGTTTCCAGGGAATCTCAAATCGCGCTGGTAAGGGCCTTTCGAAATTACCCAGGTACTACCATTCGGTGTTCTCGAATTAGTAGGTACTGACTCTTCTGACAGGTTCAAGGATAATGCAAGTCGCGTCAAGCCATATTTTGGAGGTGTTGTCCACCGGGATCCGGGGACACTAATGATGAAAGACACGTAAAGGACTAAAGCGTCAGGCTGACGACGTTAAATCAAGCGCTGCTCGGGAGGCAACCCGAGTCAAATTTTATTTTCTTTTCTTGGTTAATTTGTTTTATTGTAGATTTTGATTTGATTTTGGCTAGATTTTTCAGGGAGCAGAAATTACGGAGCGATAAGATTACGGGACCGATGCAGCTGCACCATTATTTCGAGCAGCTGCATGGGGGACGAAGGAAGACCATCTGACACGGCGGTGCAGCTGCACCGTCCAGGTCATGCAGCTGCACGACTCATCCAGAAGGACAAGTCTGCCAGGTCGTTGCAGCTGCAACGACCCTCTCGTGCAGCTGCATGAGACCCTCAGTCAGAGTCAAGTCACCAAAGGCGAGCTTCATGCAGCTGCAGCCAATCTTCTTGCAGCTGCATGACCGGGGGGCGAACAAGGGCGATCATCAGACGACACCTTGCAGCTGCAACCCCGCCCGCTTGCAGCTGCACGCTTATAAGAAGACAAAGAAGGGGGCTGTCTGACAGGTCGTTGCAGCTGCACGAGGTCCTCAGAAATTCAACACAGATCATCCGACAGGGTCGTGCAGCTGCACGACCCGACCGGTGCAGCTGCACCGGTTCGGATCTTCGGAAAAAAATAAAAGAGGGGTCGACCGCCCCAAACCCTAAAATCATTTTTTCCTCTCCCACTTGCAGATCTACGCTCAAAGCCGCCTCCACCACCTCCGGTTTAGGATTCCGCCGATTTCCGTCGCCCACAACCTTCCCCGGGGTAAGTATCGTCTCCTACATCTCGAGCCAGCACCCCTGTCCAAATCTTTTCGCTCGGACCCCAGGTGCGTTTTTTTTTCTTCTCCGTCGCTCTCCGGCAATTCGTGGCTCTTAGCTGTTAGATTAGGACGTGCGTCGGTGGAGATTTGATTAGATGGCTCCTAAGAGGCAGAAAACCGGTGTCGGGTCTTCCTCGGGTCACACCGAGGACGATAGGATTAGGGAAGCGGCAATCGCTCTATCATCGAGGAGCGCGGGATCAACGCTAATGACCGGTATCTCGAAAGCTTCCAGTACATAATTGATAAGCTAGGATGGGTAGAGTTTTGCTGGGAACCGGCCCCGGCTAGTATCCCTTTGGTTAGGGAATTCTATGCGAATGCGCATACCTATGACCCGAACGGTGAAACAATTCGGGTCAAGAATAAGAAAGTGGTATTTAGACCGGACGCAATTGCGTTGCTTTATAACTTGCCCCGTTATGAAACTGATGGCTGGAATGCGTATCTCGCCGAATCCTTTGATACCCAAGCAATATTAGAGACATTAACTAGGGACCGGGCAGGAGCACGTTGGATATTGTCGACATCAAACGAACCCATTGCACTCCAGGGTCCAGATCTCCATGCGACGGCGAAGATGTGGCAACTCTTCGTCTCCGCACGACTTATCCCAGGAACCAACGTCTCCCGTTTAACTAAGGAAAGGGCGGCGCTGATATACTGTATATTGCAGTTGAAACAGATTGATGTAGGGGTAGTAATTAATGGTATGATTCATCGCTGCCTTCGTGAACTTAATCTTGGATTATGGTTTCCCACCATAATCACTGAGTTGTGTAGACAGGCAGGGATTAGGGTGGACCCTAAGGATGGGCTGCTCCAACCTCAAAAATCGCTCAACAATGCATCATGGCTCAAGATCCAGCACGAGATCACGATCAAGGAGAGACGCGACGGGGGTATAGTCCAGGTTCAATCTGCTACTGGAGGGGAAACATCCCAACCCGACCCGACTCCGGCATCGAGTTTTCCTTCTGACGAGGACCGATGGGCTCAGATGACAATGTTCATGCAATCCACGATGGACTTCCAGTAGCGCGCCTTGGCATTTTAGCAGAGTTTCTTGGATTTTCAAGCGCGTTCATTAGCTTACCAGTAACATACCATGGATTACCAGAGGTATCAAATGGATTGTCTCCGTCAACTCGGTGTTTCTCATGGCGTGGATTTCTCTTCATTTCAGGAGCCCGTTTTTCACTATCCCCCTCCTACGGAAGATGCAGCGGATGACCCTATCTCTGAGGATGAGCAGCCCGGCGACGATTGATCAGGGAGCACTACTTCCCTTTTGCACTTTCTTTTCGAGTTTCTTTTACGGAGTTATGTTTGCACCGAGGTCGCTGCAATGTTTAGGTTTGGGGGTGTGGTGTTTGTCTGCTGATGCGTGTTAGGCTCCTTTATGTTTGTTAGAAATTTGGTTTAGTTTGTTTTCGTTTTTCGATCATTTTTAGGTACGTAAAAAAAAGAAAAAAAAAAGAAAAAAAATAATAGTTCCTAGATTCATGTCGAACCTCCTCAGGTAGCCTTAGGAATTTGAGAGCGAAGAGTCTGACTCTAGGATGATGCCTTGAGGTAGAGCACACCTAAGGAAGAGAAGGAGGTTGTTCTAAGTTAGCGTGTGGAATTTGAATAAGTAAAAAGAGAAATACTCAGTAGGGAGCATGATTAACAGTGAGAGCCTTACACCTTCCTTGAAAGTATAGCCACTGGGATAAGTAGGGGATCTTAAACCAACTCTTGAAGCTAGCTCTGACCTTTGTGAAAAAAAAAGGAAGAGAAATAAAACGGTTGCCAAGGCTCTGAGCACCACTATCCAGGCTAGGAAGTGTGAAAAATTGAAAAAGAAGCAACGATTAGTGAGTAATGAAAAGATAAGGCCTGGATATGTGCTTGTGGTGTGAGTCGTCCTTACGGCTCGAGTTTTCGTCCTAGGGGTGCTTTATCACCTAGTGCCTTGGTCCAACTGGACCGGGAGACACTGACTGAGAACTCGCTACACGGGCGTTTGCGGGAATTGATTAGCATTTAGAGTCGTGCAATCGAGAAAAAAATGAAACAAGAATGATTGAGTAGAAGGTTCATGAGTAGGTGGAAGGAGGCGGCAAGAGGTAAGTCCCTGAAAATTCCTCGGTGGCTATGAAAGATTCGAGGGTGTGTGGTAATCATTGTGAAAGGGTAACCTACTGGGATGAGTTTTAAAGCAAAGTGTTGATAGCACACGCTAGCGGTGAATAGACTCTGACTATGAATGAAGTATGCGACCTCATCTGAGGGTGTTTAAGGACAATTTGCAATCAAAAGACTAAGGTGGTCTGAGGAGTGACGTTGAGTCTGTGTTTGCTTTGCCTTGGTATGTTTTATTTTGTTTTGCTCGAGGACTAGCAAAGATTAGGTTTGGGGGTGAGATAACTCTAGTAAAATAGAGTTATATGATCACATTTAGGCTTAATTCTAGTTAGTTTCGAGAATTTTAATTGTTATTGTTTGCCAATTGAGCTGTAAATTGTCATTCATCACGTTTGCTTTGTGATCGTAGGAAGTAAATGAGGGCATGACGGAAAACAAAGCAAAAGGGTGAAGGATGAAGAGGAATAGAAGGCGGAGGACACGGTGCAGCTGCAACCAATCTTCTTGCAGTTGCACAATTGAAGCAGAAGGACGACAGACAGGCTCGTGCAGCTGCAACTCTAAGCTCGTCCAGCTGCACGACGAGAGGAGGAATCGATCAAGGGCATCAGACTGGTCGTTGCAGCTGCAACGCCAGTCCAGTGCAGCTGCACGAGTGTGACGGGGCAAATATGAAAAGAGCTTCAGAGAAGTCGTTGCAGCTGCAGCGAATTCATCTTGCAGCTGCACGACATAATATTGCCCGAAAATTAGATTTTATTTTTTAGATTTGCTTTAGGTATAAAAACATTGGATTTGAGGTTTACGGGGGTTCTCTCTTCTCTCTTCCCTTTCTGACTTTAGTTTTGGCACCCGACGACGGCTAGGAACAAGGAGACGAAGACGTTGACGGAGACTTCGACGATCTTTCTTTTCTCTTTGCTTTTTGTTTCGTTTGCGATGTCGAACTAAACATCTTTTTCCTAGGATGATGATGAACCGACTCGTGTAGTTGGTTATCCACTTTTTCGGAATCAATTCAAGAAGATTTATCGTTTACTTGTGTTTCTTCTGTGTTTAATGCTTACCTATCGGGTTGATAGCCGGTTCGTATGAATTCTTAGTTTTAAGTGAACTCGAGAGAGACTTAGGATTAGAAGAGGGGAAACATAACTTAGGTTAAGGCTGAGAGATCGGCTTAACTAAGAGGAATATAGAGATATACACTCGTAGGTAACCGAGAGAACAATTAGATCTCAAGGAATTCTGATTATTCGTGATTCGCTATAGAAATATAGGTTTACGGGTGATTACTAATTCACAGTTACAGCCTCGAGAGAGGTGTAGCGATTGTTAGGGAATTGTGGTTAGTAAACGGTAAAACGGATTGAATTGAGGAAGAGAGAGTGCGATAATCTACGAATCGATAGGGGATTCGGAGTCCTATGCCTTTATTATTTGAATTACAACATTGCTTCCATTTTTCTTGCGATTTACTTTCTTGCACCCAACCTTTCATTACTCAACCTTCTTGACTAGAATTTGAACTCAATAATTGACCATTGGCAGTAGATTCTGTCTAATCAGTCCTCGTGGGAACGATCTTTCTCATCACTTTATTACTTGGCGCGACCCGTATACTTGCGTGTGCGTTTTAGCGAACAGTAAGCATAATAAAGTTTATTGGAGATTGTAAGAATATATCGATACAGAAAAAGGTTACTTATATCGCATAAAATACGAGATTTTTAAAATAGTTCCGCCTTAATTGGCATACCTTCACTTTCTGTCACCACATTGATTCCCCTTATATAAAATAATGGGTGCAATGTGTTCTTGCGTTAGGGTAATGGTATCCATCACACATTAGACTATTAAATCCTCAAGTAGATAGAAGAATCTCTTTTGGGTAATGAACAATTCCTCACGCAACGGATGACTCTTCGTTTACAACAAATTAATGTTCGCACTCAGCAGACGGTGGCTCAAAGAATTTTCCACACAACACGTTGTATCTTCCACGTAGGCATATCTATAAAATAAGTCCGTCTATAAAAGAACATAGACGATAAAAGAGAGATATTAACCAAGTGATCAGGAAAGGCGAGTGATTTTTCACACTACAAAACCTAATTTATCATGCAACGAAGTCGGGATATACGTTTTCTATACAATAAAGACGTATACGGCTACCACTACGTGAATTCATAGAGAATTCACTAGCTACTCGTTGACCCTACGAAGACACAGTCTGTCTCTAGACAACCAAGTTGGAGACATAGTTATTACGTCTCTCACGCACACATAACGTGAGAGAATCAAGTCGAGACGATCACATACATAGCCCACTCGCCTCTTGTCCAACCACACGAACCCCCACATATTCATATTTTAATATGAATTTATCTTTCCACAATACCTTTCCACGAACTTATCTTTTCCGGATGAAGAATCAATTAATCGTGTGCAAAAGTTAATTAATCTATTAAGCCTTATCCTTAATATTAGTTTTCAAAATTAAAATATTTATTCCCAAATCTTTAGACTGAAGTATTCCTTGGGATGTACATAATTGATTTGATAGCATCATAATCAATCTAGTTAGTTCGATTTAAATTTGATGTATATGATAGATTTCGAGTGAATTAATAAAAAAATATATTTTCATATTTAGAAAAGATAAGTGCAGTTTTACATAAACACATCACCATAAAACCGAATGTCAAACTGCAGGCTTTATTATAGAAATCGAATCAAACAGTTATAGAACAAACAAAAATGTGTATTGTTTGCATCAAATTCTTGCAATGTCACTTAAGGAAATACAAACCCAATAAATGATGGGAACAAATGGGGAACTCAAACACTCTTTCCAAATATCCCCCACGCCAGCAAACGCTTGCATTGAGAAGAAAGTTGAAAGTGTGTGACTCGTAGGTATTAGTGTGCGATAGAATTAGATGAATAAGAAGTGGCATAACAAATTGGGGGTAATTTGATGATTAATAGATTATATTCTTACGATCCACAATTTTCGGACCGCCCATTAATGATTCGTGGTCAGTAAGTCCCACATGTCCCACTAATATATATACAAGGGATACACAACCCCAATATATTATCACATGCCGGGGCGCACTCTCTCAAGCAATAAAGACAACAATGGTGGTTGTTAGTCACGGGAGCTCTCTTCCTCTCCTCCTCTCCTTCCTCATACTTAACGACGTCCCACTAACTCACCAGAAACTTGAAGACAATCATACTCAAGCTGGAAGAGTATCGGCCGCGTCCCTCTTCATATTCGGCGACTCCTTCTTAGATGCTGGCAACAACAACTACATCAACACCACTACCCTCGACCAGGCCAACTTCTGGCCTTACGGTGAGACCTTCTTCCGCTTCCCGACCGGCCGCTTCTCCGACGGTCGCCTCCCCTCCGATTTCATCGGTATGCGGCAACACGCTTGTTTTCTCCTCTCCATGTATTCATGTTTTCATTTTCTTTTGAAATTATCTTTAGAAAAGGCATGTCTTATCCCCCTATCTAAAAAACTCCAGCCGAATTCGCTGGACTGCCACTCATATTGCCGTACTTGCAACCGGGAGCTCATGAATGGCGCTTTGGAGCAAACTTTGCGTCCGCCGGGGCTGGAGCACTCGTCGGAACATTCCAGGGATCGGTTAGTGCATCCACACCAAACCCTCGTCCAGTCGTTTTCATTTCTTTATGTAATGGCAATTCAAAACACTGTCTCATTTTTCGTTTCCCTTTTAAAAAAATTTTAATTTCTCATTTGTTTCAAGGGAAAAAAATTACTGTTTTCTTCTTATTATTTATGAAAATAATATTATTTTATTTTATTTTCTCAAAAAACATAAAATAGTTTCTTATTCTAAATTATACATAAAATGAAATTAAAAATGATAATATTGATATAAAAATGACCCGAGACAAGTCAATAATATATTACTACTACACGTTACTTGAAATACTTATTGATTCCCAGATTAAATTTTGTAATAATAATGAAATCGGGGAAGTAGATTGGCAAAGGGTTGAAAGAGACCGGACATAAAAAAATAAAGTTGCCCTTGCTGACTAACAAAACTTACATTCTGACATTAAATTTACCCAACTTTCTATCCCACTCATTGGATTCGTTTACAAACGAGAAGAATTTAGTAAGTGGTGGGAGGGTGAATCCTTTTTATTGATTCTTAATATACACGATATATTATGGTGGGAGGTCATGACAAATGTAACCAGACAATACAAAAATGATGCCAATATTATGCGATCATCGTTGACTTCTTCTTATGCTATTTTCCTACGTTTCACAATCTCGACAGCAACAGTACAATTTTCAGAATGGATGCCAACAATTCAATATTAGCGGGAGATACATTTATAAAGTTCAAACATAGAAAAGTAAATGGTAAGATAACTTTCGAGGTATTTAAAAAAAAAAGATAATAATTTCCTTTCAAGTTTATTAGAATTCTGGAAACAAATGAAACGTAATATTTGAGAATTCCTATGATTTACTTTATAAAAAAGATCCAAGAGATTTTCAAGGTTGTTGTGGTTGATTAAGCTTAGCCTCATGGGAGAACTTGTAATAATAATGTATGTGTATCACGATGAAAGAAAACGCTAGTTATCATTATTTTCTCTTTCTTTTTTTGGTATTATTATTATTATTATTATTATTATTTTCATATCAGGTGATTGATCTGGAAACGCAATTGGGTTACTTCAAGGAGGTGAAGACCCAACTGAGGAACAATGCCGGGGATGAGGAAACGCGGAAGACGTTATCAAGGGCAGTTTACATGATCAGCATTGGGAGCAATGATTACCTAAGCCTTTTCTTGACTAATCCCAATGCTTCCACCTTATTTAACACCACCACATCAAAACTTGATTACGTGGGAATGGTGATCGGAAACTTGACCACCATCATCCAAGTAAGACACACACACCCCCTTTTCATCCCCCAATTTTACTCCCCAGAAACACCCCAAATCCCTTCTCTTTCTCAAGGTTAGGTAATAGAGAATATGATGCTAGAGAAATTAGGCAAAAAGGGTTCGTTGGTTCGTTATGGAGGCACATACCTTGATAATATGTACTCATTGTGCTATTCATGTATGAAGTCGTAAGATAATATGTATTCATTGTGCTATTCATATATGAAGTGGTAAATTGGATATATTTGGAAGTCAAAGTTTAGCTTTATGTCAAAATGACTTTAGACTCTTTCGATGTTTGGTTCTATATGTATATTCCAGAAATCCATGAGCATTCAACATAACAATAGAGATACCTATGTTGATGCCAATGTATTTTTTTAAGGGGATATATGAGAAAGGAGGCAGGAAATTTGCATTCATGAACCTACCGCCGTTGGGGTGTCTACCAGGGATGAGGATACTCACAACACCAGGGAACGGGGAATGCCTGGAGGAAGCATCTTCGCTCTCAAGTTTGCATAATCAAGCCTTAGGACGGGAGCTCCAGAAGCTTGAGAAGAAGTTGAAGGGATTCAAGTACTCTCTTTTCGACACCAACTACATTTTCGGACATATGACAGAAAACCCCTCTATATATGGTACAAGGCACTAAACTCAGCCTTTGCTAGACTGGGGTCGTTCATACATAGTCATGAAAGATAATAGGAACGGGGTGTAACTCACATCATGCTGTTCCACGTTGTTTGAAGGGTTGTCGGAAGTTAAGGTGGCATGTTGCGGCGCGGGAGAGTTCAGAGGAGTGTTCAGCTGTGGCGGCAAGAGGACAGTGAAGGAGTTCGAGCTGTGTGGAGATCCAAGCCAGCATCTTTTCTGGGACTCTTATCATGCGACTGAAGCAGCGTACAATGTAATTTCAAATCGGATGTGGAGTGGGGATGATGCTGGTCGTCGTTTCGTCGGGCCTTGTACGGTCAAACAGCTTTTCACCGAGCCTTAGGATTGAGGGTGGCTTCAATCAACTGGATGGTTTGATGTCATATATATAGTACGGAATTGGAAAGTAAATGATACACAATTTACATGGGATGCGCGGCACATGTGGTTTCAATTAGTCCCAATGGATGTTAAATCAAACATTGTGTGCAAAAGTCAAGGTCGATATCTATCCTTTGTAATGATTTTGAAAAAACAAATACAAAAAGCCTCTCGTAAACAATGCTTAGTCGCATTCATGGCCAAAACTAAAAATGTCGAAGAGATCTTTAAGCACGGGTGCTTAATTATTTAAGAAGAGATAACGAAATTTGTCTGAGACTTTCGGCTCGACATGCGTGCGGGTTTGTAACATAAGGAGCGTCAGGTGCTTGCCCGGACCCTCGCTTGATCGTCTTCAACTCTCATGAAGGATTCCAAATGAAGAAAAAGCGGAGCATACCTAGGGGTGGACTGAACGGCTCGGCACGCCCTCATCGTTGAAAATGATTTTGTGGAAAACATGTTTTATGCTTTACCTAAGGAAGCTATATGGATTCCCTGAAGGTTGGCGGATTGGGATGGTGCCGGAGCTCAGGTGACAATCCTGGTAGTCATCATTCCCAGAAAACCAACAACGTAATATTTGTTGCAGAGGAAGCGAAAGAAAAACTAACTTTGTCCGTATTCTGTCGTCGCCCTTTTAACACCAGGCTAACAAACTTAACTAAAGGAAATGACAATTGTAACCATCTTCTATCTTAAATTCTTTAAGGCTTAAAGGCCGCTTGAAGGCCTTCTGTCATTCTTCTATCGCACGGCCCCTTCCTCCTTTCCCTTCAGTTCAGCTTGCTCTGCTTATATTCCTCAAGTCTGTATTTCACAACATCCATCTTCCCAACTCCTAGATAGCTGCCCACACTCCCCCTCAAGATGTGAGTTATAGATGTCCTTCATTCCCATCTTGTCTAAGAGCATATTTTTCCTTCCTGGATGAAGAGCCTTCGTGAATAGATCGGCCAACTGCTGTTGTGTTCTAAGATGGAGAACACTGATTATCCCCTGTTCCACTTTCTCCCCGACAAAGTGCAAGTCCATTTCCAAGTGTTTCGTCCGCTCGTGAAACATTGGATTTTTGCTAATATATATGGCCGACTTGTTGTCGCAGTGGAGCGGTATAGGCAACTTACAACTTATTCCAAAATCTTTAAGTAAGGCAATCAGCCACAGCACCTCTGCAGCCGCTGTTGCAATCGCTCTGTACTCGGCCTCCGTCGAACTCCTTGAGACAGTGGTCTGTTTCTTCGATTTCCAGCTTACAAGCGAATTCCCCAGAAACAATGAGATCCCGGTAGTTGATTTGTGCGTGTCAACGCAACCTCCCCAATCACTATCTGAGTAAGCTACCAGTTCTGCTGCTTCTCTGCTGGAAAAGAACAATCCCTTTCCTGGTGTGCTCTTTAAGTAACGAAGCACTTGGTTAGCTGCATCCCAGTGACTCTTTGTTGGCTTATCCATGAATTGAGCTAACATATGCACAATGAAAGCTAAATCTGGTCTTGTAATTCCTAGATATATTAGTCTTCCAACCAATCTTCTATATGCATTTGACTCCACAATGTCCTCCTCTTCTCCTCGCCCCAGCTTCAGATTGAGTGACATCGGTATACTACAAGGCTTGACTCCAAGCTTTCCCATGTCCTCCAATAAACGTAGAGCATAATTTCTTTGAGATACTAGGATACCATCTTTAGATCACGCTATTTCAAGTCCCAGGAAAAAACGCAATACTCCCAGATCTCTTACTTCAAAGAACTGAAGCAAGTACCTTTTAAGCTCTTCAATTAGATCTTCGCTGGAAGCTGCAATCGCCATATCATCAACATAAACGAGTACAGCAAGAAATCCTCATTGTCCTTGCTTAGTAAATAAAGTATAGTCTGATTTGGATTGGTTAAACCCATTAGCCAATAAGCAGGATGATAACTTATCATTCCATTGCCTCGACGCCTGTTTGAGCCCATACAAAGCCTTCTTGAGCTTGCAAACTGTCTTCAGTCACTAGGACATCTCTCCCCCTGAATGTCCAAACCCTCTGGCAACTCCATGTACACAACCTCAGATAAATCACCATTTAGAAAAGCGTTGTGTATGTCAAACTGTCGCAGATGCCAATTCTGTAAAGAAGCAAGAGCCAAAAACATCCGGAAGGTGGTGTGTTTGGCCACTGGACTAAAGGTTTCTTGGAAATCGAATCCTTCTCGTTGTGTATAACCTTTAGATACTAACCTTGCTTTGTGACGCTCCACAGTGCCATCTGCATTGAGCTTTGTCTTAAAAACCCATTTACAACCAATCGCTCGATGGCCAGAAGGCAGAGAGACAACATCCCAAGTGCCATTGTCCTGTAGGGCCTGCAATTCAGCAGCCATTGCTTCTTGCCAGTGTGGAATATGACCTGCCTCGCTATAGTTATGTGGTTCAGAGTAATGTTCTAGGGATAAAAGATAGGATTTATACGGTTTGGACAGTCTTGAATATGAAATGTAAGGCTCAATTGGGTAGAGTAGAAGAAGTAGATGAGGATGCTGACCTCGTATTCAGTACAGATGACTCAGGAGTTGCAAGTGGAAGAGAGAGCCATGATGATAGTCGCTAAGATAACCAGGGATCCGTTTAGTTCTTGTGCTTCTACGTAAAACATGGTCTGGATGATCTGAATGAGATGCAGTATGTGAATGTTCTGAAAGAGTTAAGTCATCATGTTGGCCTGAATCTGTTGATGACTCTATATGCGATGTGGTCTCTAATGCAAGATTATCAGAATGTGATGCATTATGAATGAGAGGTGTAGAATATAATGAGGTAAGGTCATGTGCTGAACAGAGTGGTAAGACTAAGGAATCTGCATTTGAATGTAAAGTTTGAGAACCTGAACATAGATGAGGTAGTAGTTTAAATGGAAAGATAGATTCATAGAAAGAGACATCTCTAGAGATAAAAACTGATTTTCTGTCCAAATCAAATAAATAGTATCCCTTGGTTCCAAGAGGGTATCCCAAGAAAACACATGTCCATGCTCTTTTATCCAACTTCCTTCTGTCATGAGAAGTTGTACATGCATAGCACAAGGTGCCAAACACCTTTAGATTTTTATATAGGGGACTTTTAAGGAACAGCCTTTCATAGGGCGTTTTATTTTGCAAAACTTTACTAGGTAGACTATTAATTATGTGAGTTGCAGCTAATAAAGCATAGCCCCAGAAATGCAGAGGCATATTTGCCTGAAAAAGCTGTGCCCTTGTTATTTCTAGTAAGTGTTGATGTTTCCGCTCTACCACACCGTTTTGTCCACACAGGAAGTCTGGTGCTCTATAAAAATCAGTCATATAGAATTCCGAACCATTGTCACTCCTAAGCTTCTTGATCCTAGCTTGGAATTGTGTTTCCATGAAGTTATAGAAATCCTGAACTAACTGCCTGACTTCTGATTTTGCTTTCATTAGAAATACCCATGTTACTCTTATGAAGTCATCAACTATAGTTAGGAAGAATCGATAACCTCCTAAAGCTGTGACTACACAAGGTCCCCATATGTCAGAGTGAACTAAATCGAAAGGTTGTGAGGACTGTATACTACTAGTTGGGAACATCAACCTTTTTTGTTTTGCTTGGTGACAGACCGTACAAGCATTGTTAGGTAACATCGTGATGCTTGGTTGTAATGCTTTCAGAAACGAAATTTTGTTTTGTGCAACATGGCCTAATCTCAAATGCCAAAGATCAAAGTCATCCAGACTAGTGCAGTGTCTCAATGTATTAAATGCATGCAACATGTCAGCTGTGCTTAATTGAGTAATTTGATGCTGTATATTAGAGGAGCATTTAAGTTGCTCTTCACCGGTTATCTTGTCGACTACATATAAGCCTCCTCTTCGTTTAGCAACTCCAATCGTCATCCAACTGCGTAAGTCCTGAACAAAACAACAATTGTGTGACAAAACAAGACAAATGTATGGTTTTTTAGTAAGCTTACTAGCCGATATAAGATTGAACTGAAATTCTAGGGACGAAGAACACATCCTCCGGTGTAAGAGCTGGATTCAGATGCATCTTTCCTATGTGTGTGGCTAACACGGTGCTATTGTTTGGAAGATGTATCTGAAGTGGTTTACTCAGTGGAAACAACATGGTCTGTTGCTCCTGTGTCCAGAATCCAAGTTTGTGGGGTTGTTGGAATGACTTCACTATGAGAGGACATGGTAGAGATTATACTTGAAAAAGATGATGAGGGGGCAGAAGCAGTGGAAGTGGATAACTGGCTGGTTTGTCTGTACGAAGTCGAGGCATTAGGTGTTTTATTGTCCTCCATACTTAGCAATGACAAGAGCTTCTGAATTTGATTCCCTGTCAGGTTAAGCTGTGGGAGCTGTCCCTCTGACACTTCGTCTCCACCCTTCAAAAGATTGATCTTTCTTCTGTTTTCCCGGCCATGAAATCTGACCGAACTTCTCCCTCTACCTCTGCCTCCTCTAGTACCAGATGACGGAAACCCAACTAAGAAATATCATTCCCTCTTAATGTGTCCCTTTTTGCCACAGTTGTCACATATAATATCGGGATTGAATCTCTTACGGTCTGCATAATTTACTTGACTCGAGTCCAGTACCTTTTCGGCTACTCGGTCTGTCTGTACAGTAACTGTGGCAGCAACAGGATGCTCAAACAACAAGCTTGCTTCATTCCTCATGGTCTTCTGTAATTCTTCTCGCTGAACCACATTATACGCTTCTCCCAGCGTAGGAAATGGTTTCCTCAAGAGCAACTGGGTCCGCAATCCCTCATACTCTTTACTCAGTCCATTCAAAAACTTAAACACCATGTCGATTTGCTGTTCCTCCATGTATTTTTTCTGCCATCCACATTCACACTTCCCACATTCGTAGTATGGCATAGGCCGATACATTCTTAGTTCCCGGAGAAGCGAAAACATCTCGTTGTAGAACCGAGAAACAATTTTGCTGCCCTGCACTAAAGCATGGTATTGAAGCTACAATTGACAGATTTTAGAGATATCCGACTCTCCATACCTCTCCTTCAGTTCATCCCATACCTCTTTCGCTGTACTAAGATAAAAGACAGTAGACGCTATAGGAATCGAAACCGATTTCTGCAACCATGCTTTCACTAAGCTGTCACAACATACCTAGGCTTGACATAAAGGATTATTTATTGCAGGTTTTTCAAGCGTCCCGTCCACAAACCCAAGATTGTTCCTGATAGACAGAGCTAACTCCACCGATCTCTTCCATGACGGGTAATTCCCCTCCGTCAGCTCGGGAGAGACTAAGCTCGTTACCTGAAGATCAGTGGAGCTTACGAAGAAAGGTGATTGTGGGTTGTCCGCAAGCTCCAGCGCCATCTTCCCTTGCCGCAGCACCTCCGGCTAGTATTCCCGCTCTGATACCATGAAGGTTGGCGGATTGGGATGGTGTCGGAGCTCAGGTGACAATCCCGGTAGTCATCATTCCCAGAAAACCAACACCGTAATATTTGTTGCAGAGGAAGCGAAAGAAAAACTAACTTTGTCCGTATTCTGTCGTCGCCCTTTTAATACCAGGCTAACAAACTTAACTAAAGGAAATGACAATTATAACTCTCTTCTATCTTAAATTCTTTAATGCTTAAAGCCCGCTTGAAGGCCTTCCTCCTTTCCCTTCAGTTTAGCTTGCTCTGCTTATATTCCTCAAGTCTGCATTTCGCAACATCCATCTTCCCAACTGCTAGATAGCTGCCCACATTCCTCGCCGTTAAAACGTGGCACAAAGTTGAAAAAGAAAAGGGTGACTCTTTCTTACATGCAAACCGGTAGCTACACACTTTTAAAAAGGTTTCTGATTACACAAGTTAGACTCGAACTCATGTAGGGTGATAACAGAATATCACAATCGAGTCCACATTCAAATATTTAAATTTCAGTGGATGAGGGAGTATGATTAATTGACTTATACACTTGGGTGCACGACTCATCATAAGCGGAAATGAATTTTTTGGAAGCGCTTCTACATTCTCACCATGTACCCACTGAAATGGCTTTACATAAGCAAGCTTCGTCAGTTGGCTCTGCTATGATGAAGCATTTCCACCACAGTCCACCGGGCCATCATATCTTAACGTTGTCGTCGAGGTCTGACGGCACATGTGATTTCTAAGGGTCTTGTTGTTTTCGTTGGAGGGGCGTCTGATCAAGGTTGCACTTGTGTTGCTGCTAGAGAGGGGGAAGGGCGATTGGCCTTGGCGAAAACAAGATTGGAGCAGTCAACAACTTTTTCTGCCATTGTGTTCACTGTTGGTGGTCCGTGGTCATCGTCATGGCCAGACCAAAAAGATACTGAAACTTAAAGAAAGGTCATCACGGCCATACGACGCCACCCGACATAGTCGGTGCAATCGGGTAGCCTTATCAATGACTCCATCGTTGCAGACGAGGGGGATGGAAATGCGTAAAGAGAATGCCCGAACTTCCCGCCGAAAATGCACATATTCCCTTCTCAAAGAGTAGATATTCATGCACACTACCACAATAAAACAAAACGTAGTTATTAAATCATGTTAGTCCCTCACCTTTTACGCTCTTGGAGTATCTGCCAATGATTCCGGCCGTCCCTTACTTTTTACGCTCTTGGAGTATCCGCCAATGATTCCGGCCGATTGGGCCACGTCTTGTTTGACGTTACTCTAACGTTACTTGTTGCTTCCAACCAAGAATCTCTCGTTGCCTCAAGATCACCCTCAAAGAAGAATTCCCCTTGTGGTATGGCAAGAACAAAATTATCATTGTATTTCATTCATTCCATCATTCCGCAAGCTATGCACACCCTAAAAATATTTCGACTAGGAAAGACTGTGATTACAGAAAGGGACGCACATAAGATAAAGAGATTAGTTTTTTTTTATGTCAATTCCAAAACGTGAATAGTTCCAAATGCTGAGCCACAAGAGACATTTTATCTCCAGCCAAGATCGCTGAACCGCAGTGACCCAATGTTCAAGTGCTCAATGCAGACAGGGGATCTTGCTGTATTCGGAAACATAACCAACCTCCAAACTTGTGCAAGTGACGACCTCGCTTAGTTACATAGTCGACCATGAACCAGAGATAGGATGGATTATGGATGAGTACGCAGGGTTTACATTCGATTTTGATATATAATACACACTTTAATTTTGCATTTGGTATAACTATAGTACTATAAGGAATGTGTCGGTCAACACTCCGCCGGGTGAAGTAAACAGCTTTAAGACACGGGAATTTTGCAGCAGACCTCGAACACATCATCCAAAGGGGCGTGATCTCCGGTACCCTCGTCCTTCCTCGCATACAACAACTCCTTCCCCTTGAATATGAACATTCCTCCCTATAGCAATAACATCAACAAGAGCTTGCCTCAGATTAATAGATGAAAAGAAAGGGATGAAGTGATCCACTAGAGGTGGTTAAAAATGCTGAACCTGCTGCAAAACACTACTACGATCATCTGGTGTGGCGTTAATCGTGTAGTTCTTCAAGGCCTTTTGTATTGCGTCGAACCGCGAAAAGACCTTTGTCTGCCACAAAAATAAATGAGAACTTAAGAAAACCCCTAGGGGATTAGGTTAGGAACGATTGAAGAACCATTGTCAATTTTATGTCGTCAATGAGTACTGCCGCAAACTGTTATTCCATAAAGTCAAAGATGATACGAGTGCACCAATATAGTCCAGCGTAACACACAACACATGATATTGAGATGACGGAAAATACGGCCAAGTAAATGAATAAACAGCATTGTCGTGTAATGATTTCATTGCGTTAGTTCGAAAGCTTTTGCTGTTCCATTGCCAGATTAACTTTCTGTAATCATTCTGTAGTCTTCAGGAGCAGGTAAAAGTGGCAATGTAAATGTCCAAAAAGAGGGGAATAAATAGTTACATACACTTGCTGGATTGAAGAATGTGCGTCCCAGACCAAAGTACAACCCCAGAACATCGTAAGCCTGAAATATTATATCATACCAGAGGCTTATAGTATCAGAACATCAGAACATTAAGTCGATGCCGGTGCAAAAGCTACCTTGCGCGTAGGATCAGCATACAGGCAGTCCATAGGGAATGGCAACTGAAAAAGTGCAACAAGAAAAGGGTTATGGAAAGTCCCAATGAAAAAAGGAAGCCTTTTGTCTTCTATTATTCAAGAAAAAAAAGTCTTCTTGAAGAAATAACGAAAGAAGTACCCGCTCGGCAAGAATTTGAGCCTTGTCAGGTGTCCCAACTCCAACAGCAATCAGTTTAACACCAGCAGCATCGAATCTAGCCTTCACGTCTCTCAGAGAAGAAGCAAGCTCCCAACTAACAATCAACAAACACAGTACTGGGTAATCAACGGAGTCCCCAAGCTATCCAATAATCACAAAGATTATGTAGTTATATTTGAAGTTTTTACCAGCATACGCATCCAAAGTGTCTTAGAAGAGCTACAACCGCAATTCCCTACACAACAAATCCAGTGAGAATATAAAATAGAATCCCTGTCCGTAGTAGAAGAAACAGAGACATTCATTACAACATGTTTTTTTTTTTTTTGTGCACAGCTACCCATAAGTCCTTTCAAAATATTTGACATTAGCTTTGCCAAACACAACCAATAAATTACAACAAAATCTTTTGTAACGATCACCAAAGGCATGATTGCTGAACACACAGAATGTATTCTTTCACTCTACTCCCATAGAATTCCGAACCTCAAACAAACCACACTCAACTCCAGTTAACCACATCTCCATTAAAAAGTCAACGACTGGGCCCGACAATCATGAGGATAAGCTTCCTTCATATAGGGGATGTAATCTTCTAACAAGGGTTTGCCCAGTTGTCTAAGAAGACATATGGGGCTCGCAACATTAACACGAATCGAACAAGGCATCCCGACAGCCTCCGAACAATGATGGAAGAAGTGTTCGCAACCTGGGTGTGGCCCAAGAGATCCCTAAACAAGACAGGGTCCCCTGCCGCAGTGAAGATGGTAACTTCCCCGAGAACATCGGCGATGTTAGAAGGGGCAACCCCAGACGAGGAGGAAGAAGCCCTAGAGATGAATCGGGGGAACTTTGTGGTTCGGGTATTAACGCGAACGCGTGGAAGGCATGAAACGGGGAGGGGGTTGGGTTGTCGGAAATGAAAGGGAGGAAGATTAGTAAGGGAAGGAGGAGAAAGGAGAGTGAGGGGGGATGAGATGGAGGACATGGAAGCTTGGAGACTGTCGGGAACTGGGTGTGCTGTGTGAGTAGGGGGGTGGTTCTCCTCCACAAGAGGCACCCTCATGTAGAACCCACTTTATTTGTACGTGTCATTTGCCTTAATTTTATGTTTTATAAAAAACTACATTTCTTTTAGGTAAAATAAATACTAAAGGACGTAATCTCTTCGTTACAAATAGCAGAGAGATTGTCCGAAACCAGAAAAAAGAAGAGCGCAGGAAAAAGGACATTCGAACTGGAAAGTTAGTCAACTTTTTATTTTATTATTATTTTAATTTATTATTTAATTTTATCATTAACTTTTATCAATTATGAATTTCTTTAAGTGAAAACCAAATAAGTCCTTAATATAGTCTGATCCGTGTCTTATAACAGTGAAGTTTCAACCTCTTATTCATTCGCCTCATAATTCACTTTATCCGTAGCAATGACCTCCCAATATAGCAATCATCACAACCTTTATTAATTTTATGTATTTTTTACTATATCAATAACTATTGTCCAACTTCGGCTTCTAATTCACTTGATTTGGCCATCAAAATTTTAAAATAAAATAACATATGACATGTTTTAATATTATTTATCATTTTTTTGTCATTAAATGAAAATTGTGTCGTAAGGCCTACTTGACTTTTGTGCTACAAAATTCAAGATTGGTAAAAATCAAAATAGAAATAAAATTTGTTAATAAATTATATAATAAATTAATTACAATGGTAGGTTTAAAATTGAGGCCGATATTTTGCCCTTGTTTGAAGGCAATCGAGTCCTAACATACATGGATCGTACCTGAACAGACTGTTAAGAGGACAGAACACATGCACACACAAATGTGAGTTTTCATGGCCTTGGTCCTCTCTTGCCGCTCTTCCGTCTTCTTCTTGCAACAAAACCCAATCCATCAGTCGACGTCCGCTGATATAATGCAGCGACACCAGGAGCCACCACCCAAGCCAGGAATTACTGCTCCCGAACCATTTGATTCGACCATCAAAACTGTAAATCAGAAAATGGTATAGCGGATGCCCTAATATTCGATCACGGCTACCGCCATCAAGTGGACAGACCTCCTATGATTACTTCCCCGGTCCCCTTCTTGGTTGGGGCGACAATTACTACAAAGAGGATGCAAAACGGAAAGAGAGGGTGAGGTCGGCTACAGATTTTGGGCCCATCAGATGAGGGACGAGGAGACCACTGACATCGACTGATTCTTCCGTCGATGACGCAAAACTTCTGCTCAGGTTTGGGGCCCCTCGGGCAAGCCTTGGTAGGATCAGGTATTGTTCACATAGTAAACTGTTCTGGACCATGTTTGAGCTTACTGTCAATAGTCATAGCCTTGTAAGGAAGGACCAGTCGAAAGATATCAAGCTAAGTGTTGAGGAAAAGGCGGAGACGTTGATTCATAGTCGAGTGAGTCAGCCGCCATATCAAGTTGAACAAGGCCAATCGAATGTAGCAGTCGACGGATAAAATTCAGTCGAATGTGACGGTTGGAAGACAATAGAAGCACGTAATTGAATATAAAATGGCGATTACATAGCAGTTATTTGTCTTTTGCTTATATATAGAGGTTGTTTGGATTATAATAAGGAAAAAAAAACACACTTCAGAAGTTGTTTTCTTTTGATTTCGATCAAGTGTTGCAAACAGATTGAATTAATGGCAACGAGTGTTTTTGCATTCTTATTGCATTAAATTGATTTTACAGCGGCGACAATTTCTTTTCATTTCCTATTCATATCGTGTGTTACAAACAGGTATGATACATGAAAACGACACAAAATCGTTGAAACACCACACCCAAAACAAAAACAGCTGAATCTCAAGTTCTACACAAAATCTAGACTAGTTCCCTCGCTATCATCCACAAGACGGAAGCTTCAGAAGAGTATCAACTACAAAAACTCACAATACTACACCTTCTACATCGATATCCCTTCATCGCCGCTTGCCATTGTGGTATTCATCTTCATCTCTTTCCGTATTCCTCTTTGATCTTCTTTCCTCAATCATTTTCCCCTTGTAAATGATCGGTGCTCCAACCTGCCCCTTTTGGGTAGGAGCTTCAAGTTACCCCTTTGCCCATATTCTTTTATTGTCATGCAGCATGTTAGAGTATGGACTTGGTCTCGCCATCCCAGCTCGGACCTGGCCTTGTTAATTCCAATTGGATAACCTTCATCAATACAAATTGGTCCTCCACTAATTTCATTCATCAATACCTACCCCATTGCATCAGCCTTGTACTTAAGGGTGACAATAGGGAACTTCAATTGCGGATCATGAAGGAATTCCCAAGTTGCTTCTTCACGAGGTTTGTCATGTCCATTGTACAAGGACCTTTGTAGGAGCATTATTTTCCTCTTTTTACCATTTTCCTTTCCAAAAACAAATTTGGGATATGATCAATCTTCAGAGTAGGTAGATTTGTTGACGCACTTTCTTCGGTCTCAAGCATTTCTTAAGCTTGGACACATGAAATGTTGGAAAGAATTGCGCACCACTAGTAAGATTCATCTTGTAAGCAACTTGCCCGACCATGTCCAAAATCTTATAAGGGCTAAAGTGACGCAATGACGATGCGGAAGGGGTGACGGGTATGGTTGGAAGCGTGTATACGGGTGAGGGGTAACAAATCAAACTGACGGCTTAACTGAAAAAATAGGGATATGTTGGGAAATAACCACCATAGAAAAAGATTTCACCACTTGATAGAAGTAACTAGAGCAGGCTTATACGATCCTCGGATATAGCAGCGCACCACCATAAATAGTAGCAAGTCGAGTGACAACCCGAAGTATAGAGATACATGTTTTATGGTCGTTCAGATGGAGTACATAGATCTTGGGGTTGGACTCAACTCTTCGATTGTTGGCGGACGACGCATCACGAGATAAGGCTTTCAACTGAAGTTTCCATTCGAAGAATGAATAAATTATCCTAACGCAAAGACAAGCTTTGAAACCTTTCCATGGACCATGAAGAAGTTTCCCAATGATCTAACAAGGGACGATAAATGCGTAGAAGTCAAAGGTACTTCTAACGAAAGAAAATTGGGTTTATTCTCGAATAAAAAGTCTGAAATCCCCTTAAACAATGTATTGGAGGCGTACTGAACCCTAAACGAAATAGGAAACTAAAAACGAAATGAATTATAAAATCATAAAATTAAATAAAAGGCTAAAATGAGCTGCAAACGTATTATAATAGAGATTCCAAGCCCAAACGCCAAAAGTTACGCTCATTTCGAATTTTGCCGACGAACATCCTTGGAACGATCCTTGACAGCCCAAAACTCGTCCTCCACATGTTCCACATTAGTCTTCCTCACTTGAAAGGAACTCGACCCCGAGTGATCCGGATAATAAGAAGGCTTCAGAGGAAAATAGCGCGACAAGTCCGCCTTTTTGAATGTGAGAGATATGCCCATCGACTCTGACTCAGACCGAGTAATTGTTAGGAGGTTTCCTATCAGTGTTTAAACCCCAAAGGTAGCAACGTAATCTTCCTCCCATCTTTTGTAAACTGGTAAACATTCTTCCATTCATGATGCATAGTACCAAGATCAAACTGTCACGGCCTGCCAAACAATAATTGACAAGCGTCTATGTCCACCACATCGCACATAACCTAATCCTTATAATATTTTCCTTTCGATAGCGGCACACGACACCTTTCCTTTACCTTAATTCCCTCACCATTCGTAATCTAAATAATGCTGTAAGGCTCAGGATGTTTTTCCACAGGTAATTTCAACGTGTAAACCACTCGAGATATTATATTTTCTCGACTGCCATTATTAATTATCACCTCGAAAATATGATTAGAAATAGTGCACCTGGTATGAAACAATGCATTACGCTGAGAATCGTCTTGCCGGGGAGCCAGCAAGACCTTTCGAACGACAAAAGTCTACTGCACATCCTCGTCACCCCCATCGGGCTCGCAAACTCCTTCTTCTTCTTCTTCCTCCTCATTCTCACCTTATTCATAAATCAGTCATATTCACTTATCGACGCTTGGGGCAAGTATTTAATTTATACCCTGGTTCTCCGGATTTATAACACTTATCTCCAGTTGGTTTCGCATAAGGATTATGTGATTGTTTGTTTACCACCTCCTTCTCCTTCCCCTTTTCTATCATACCTCTTTTCCTAGTATCAGACATATATCCCAGGCTTGGTCGAGGGCTTAGTGTGGGTGATTCAGTCACACCCTACGAGTCTCTTCCCTCCTCCCGTAGTAACTTCTAGCCTCCAGTAATTCTGTACGAAGAGCTATAGTCTGCGCGTCGCCGAGGATTAAGATGACTTGACAACCAATTTTATCACGGATCGCCGGCCGCAACCCGTGAAGATATTTCGCCACCTGTTGTCCTTCGTTCTCCATCAAGTTATTATGTGACGACAACCTCAAGAAATCTGCAGTATAATCGGCTACAGATTTTTTCCCTTGTATCAGCGTCTGGTATTGATGGAATAAGAATTGGTCATAATCTGGAGGGATAAACCTGGCCACCAGCATCTTCCTCATCTTTAGCCAAAGTCGAATTGGTTGTTTTTCCAAACGCCGTCGTTGAGCCTGAACTTACTCTCACCACGATGATGCTCTGCCCTTCAATCGGTACGTGGCCAATTTCACCTATTTATCCTCAGATATCTAAGAAAAGTCGAAGAACCTCTCTACTTCACCCACCCAATCCAGGAACTCCTCGATGCCCAAATTCCCATTGAAAGGAGGAATATCCACATTCAAATGAAATTTGTCTTGCCGGTTTTGTCGATATCCTCTAGGTTTAGGGTTTCTTCTACCGTAGATCTGGTTTGACCTCCTCATCTGACCAGTAATCCTCGTTAGACCTGGTATCCTGCTGGTTGTGTTGACGACCTTGAGCAATTCTCTCGGCATAATCTCCACCACCTTTGCCTCCCATGGCAGCATGCTCCACCTCCGATCGCTCCACGCGTACCGTAAGCGCCTGCACCGCTGTGGATAAATTTCTGATCTCTCTGAGCACGTCAGCAAGATTAACATTTGCACCGGTTTGGTCAGCCATCGTTACGTCGAGGGTAAAATCTTCGCTCTGATACCATCTAACACAGGACGATAAACGCGTAGAAGACAAATGTACTTCTAACGAAAGAAAACTGGGTTTATTCTCGAATAAAAAGTCTAAATTCTCTTTAAATAATGCCTTAAAGGTGTATATAAAGATCCTGAACCATAAACGAAATAGGAAACTAATAAAAAAATGAATTGACCATAAAAAGGCTAAAATGGGCTGCAGTGATTCCAAGCCCAAAACTCGTCCTCCACACGTCATGATACGAGGAGTAAGAATTTAACAATGTAAAATCGTCGCACTTATATTTATTGAACTTCTATCGAGGGTAAATTCGTGACTTTGGGGATGTATTTGTCGTGTGAAGTGTTCATATCGCGTTAACCAACTTGGTTGAACTTACTCATTACCTCCGGACACTCTCGTAGGTGCTTTTAGTCATGTACTCACCCAAGTTCTTCTTGTGGTCATCATGTAAACACACTCGGTTTTCCATTTTTATTAACATAAGTAAATTTTGCAGAAGTTATGATAACTTCTGTAAAAAAAATATGTATGGTTAATTTAATTATTTCAATCAATTTGGTGAAGATTATCAAATATTTTGTAAACAGTCCATACTATTTAATATTCGAATATTTTGGAACTGATACATGCACACGAGTTTCATAATTTACAAACAATATGTAAAATTTTATGATTTTGACAGCGAATCCAAAAATTGAGATATATACAAAATATCATAGTTCATTTTGTCTTTTTAGGTAATATCAAATTTTTATAAGCCTTACATATATTTTGGTAATTTACAAAATTTTGAAAATATTATGAAAATAAGTTGAGAACTTATTAATACAATTTCATATTTTACCAATTTTATTATACAATTATGTCTTGACAGATTTCATATAAAAAAACATTTTAAACGTTTTTCCAGGTTTGGAGGATAAAATAATTTTTTGTTTTTGAATTTTTGGTCGGTTTGCCAAAATAAAAGAAGTCAACAACGCTGTGCTCCAACTATCAAATAATTTATTATTTTTATTGATTTTTTTATAATAAAGATGGTCGAGTTGGGTGGTTTTAAGAATCCGTGGGAAGAAAGTCGAATTAATTAGAAGACTTTCGACAAAAGTTTTTTTCGGAAAGAATTTTTCTAGTTTTTATAAGCGTAAAAATTAGACAAAAGTTATATCCGGGTCCGGGTTGAGAAATTTAGTTTTATGTCGGCCGGGTCGGATCGGACCGAGCAGTGGGGGATGATATCCAACGATTGCTTTTACGACCACGTCATCCCCCTTATCTCCCAAACCACCCACACCTCGCCGGCGAACCACCCGCGATCTACTTCCTCCCCCCACGTCACCACCTCCTCTGCGACTGACGGTGCTTCTTACCAGATCTTAAAGCCATGGACGACTCCGATTCGGCTCCCGTGTCTCCCAAGGACGAGGGCGATCCGCCCCCCGCTAACCTATGTTCTGCCGCTGAGGACGACGACGACGACGACGACGGTGTTGATATCGTCCCCTCGAAACCCTCCCCCTCCTCGCCCCCATCTCCGTCCCCGTCACCATCTCCTCCATCGCCCTCGCCTTCTCCGCCAACTGCCGTGCCTTCCAATGGTCGGATTTCTGTGTGCTTGCCCTCGCAGATGGAACATAATCGTTCCCCACCCTCTCCGGTGCGTGAGCCGGCTCCTCTGCAGGTCCTTGCCCTTGCAGTTCCCAGCCAGAGCCCCTTTCCTGGGGGACCGAATTTCTCTAGTGGAGGCGGCGTGGGAGGCAGGGAGGACTTCTGGACGGAATCGGCTACCGAGGTCCTGATAGATGCCTGGGCCGAGAGGTACGTGGGACTTAGCAAGGGTAGTCTGAAGCAGAATAACTGGAAGGAGGTCGCTGACATCGTGAATGGTGCGGAAGACCGGTCCAAGACCCCAAGGAGCGATATGCAGTGCAAGAACAGGATCGACACTGTGAAGAAGAAGTACAAGAATGAGAAGGCGAGGGTCGTGGCTGGCGGCGGGCCTAGCAGGTGGAAGTTCTTCGAGAAGATGGATCGGCTCCTCGGGCACTTAGACCCCAATCCTGTGGCGCCAGCTCCCAGAACAAAGAGTGGAAAGGGGTTGGATAAGGCATGGACGGCTGTGAAGGGTCCGCGATCCAAGCCTAAGTCCAAGAAACGCGGGTGGGCATCTGGCTGGGAGTCGGATGGAGATGGCAATGACAATGACGAGGTGGATGATGAAGCAGAAGATTTGAATATGCTCCCCCCGCTTCCTCCATCCCTGCACGGGAAGATCTTGGGAAGGAAAGCAAAGGGGACCAACGGGCGACAGAATGGGTTGATTGGGGGTGATGCATTACTGGAGCTAACGAAGGCGATCGAGAGCTTCGGGGAAGTGTACGAGAAGACAGAGAGAGCAAAGCTGAGGGAGGTGGTGGAGATGGAAAAGCAGCGGATGAAGTTTGCGAAGGAGATGGAGGTGCAGAGGATGCAGTTCTTCATGAAGACCCAGGTCGAGATAGCCAAACACGGGAGTAAGAAGGGCAGGAGGTCTGACCATTCAGGCAATAGAAATGCGACGGAGGATCGGAAGGGAGGCGGGGATGCTGATTAGCAATGTCACATTACTTACATAGCTAGCCGTAGTTGTCTGAAAGATTGAAATGATTCGGTGGTGGTAGTTGCGATAGCTAGGATCGTAACTACCAGGTCTGAGATTGGTTGATAGCATCCTAACCCGTTTGAAGTTGTGACATTCTTACCTGTGTTTGTATGGTACTATGTAAATGTTTCATTGTGAAGAGTCGACATTACATAGCTATGTAATGTGAATCCGAGTTTCCTTCCGTGAGTATGCTCCGAAGGTGGACAGCAGCATCCGCAGCTGCTGGACGGAAGAGCTGAAATATTGGGCTGCATCCTTGACATCACAATGCCGGAGGAGGAGTATGAAACGCCCAAATGAACTTCTCCAGTCTTGGCTTGATGAAGGTTACTTTGGGGGGGGGGGGGGGGTGTGGGGGGTGGTATGGAACGAGAATGAAACCGGAAAGAAGTAAATTTCATTCCATCTTAAGTACAGTGAAATCCCCCCTTGTAACCGAACGTACCACTAGAATAAGCTGACCATCTTCCCGCGGATTCCTTTCTGGGCCCTCAGAAATTTAGTTCTTAACAATTATTAACACATATTTCATGAAAATTTAAAAAGATCAATTACAAGTGATTTTTTTCAAATAAATGAAATGCCAATTTTCCAATTTAATAAAAATGATTAACAAACCGCTTTCTTTTTCAACTTTACATTTACTAAAGAATCAATTATAGTTCACGTCTTCTAAACTTAGTTATACAATAATATAATTTGTATGGTGAAGTCACATGATTGTTATTTGATCAAACATTAATTTTATAAATTTTAAACCCAACTTGTTTAAGAATTAATCATTTCATTCATATAACTGATTTTACAAATTACTATTAATTGGGTATTTTAGGAAAGTTTGGTATTTTAATTAAAAGCATTTACTTCACTTGAGATCATCCCAAAAATCAGGGTCAAAAGGACTACTGATGTCGGATATTTTTATTAGACAGTCATCAATGCACTTCTCTTAATATTTTATATATAGTTATTGCAGGGAAACTATGTAAAAATAAATGTATAAATCATCCAATTTTTTTATTTATCATAATATACCTTTTGTTAACTCATATTTATCATCACTTACTCGGAATGACTAACGGATGACTTGACGCTGTCAATCCCCACATTAACTAAATTAGACATTATCGTTTTATTTCTGACACTCTTTCCTTTCCCCAAAAATCGTAATCAAAGCGTGACCAAAACCATTTACCCTAGCGGAGTGATTTGGATCATTCCAGTCACAGGCAAATTCATACAAATCTCGTTCCCCCGATTCAAACCTACAAACCTCAACCTCCTCCAAATTGATATTGAAGGTATTTGTCGGGTAATATGCATGATTTATTGAATATTTAATGCTTTTTAACGTATGTATGATGTAGATCCATGCGTAGTAAACGAAAAAGTGTGTGCAAATGATCGAATAACATCGACAACAATAATAATTTGGAAATGGGTTCGTTTATCTAAGCGTAAACGATGAAGAACAAAGATAGAATATACGTAGGATGTCTCGTTGCAAAGAGGTCGAATGGTTCTTATGGCCAGAAATGTAAAAAAATAAAAAAGAAAATTGAAGAAGGCATGCGGAGGAAGAGTAAGTCATCACGCCACGCTAGATTCTGGACCTAACCGGCAATCTTGTAGAACCACAAATGACAATCAAAACAAAGGTTGTCACATAAATATATATACAACTACAAATTGAAATTGAAATTAAAATTTTACGGAAAATATATATCTTCCCAGTCCTTTTAAAAGAAGAAAAAACCGTTTCTTCCATTTGTCGTTGGTATGATAAAAACGAGGAAAGTGAGTCCCAATCTCCCCAACCTCAGTTATAGAATATCATATAAGAGAGATTATTTATATTTATTGAGGTTTATACCACGCGATTCTGAGAAAAATTTAAATATATGTATAAAAAAATTGATTCATTTTTTAAGGTGTCTTATGGGGAGACAGAAGAGAAGGAGAGGAACGTGAGCAGTAGTCCACCCACTCTTCACCTGTCCAAGGGAAGCTTATTGCAGTGGCCACCCACCGGTTTTTACGGCAAATATTTCGTAAAGCTTTTTATTTACTTTGCTGAATGCGAGAAAAATTAAGTAAAAGTTTGTCGGATAGTGATAATATGGAGGATTTTGTTAACCAGTGTTTTTATATATATAAATTGTTTAATGGCCGAAACTTTCTCTTTTTTTTTTGGTCAAAAACTTAATTTTTTGTACAATTTTATCCATAATTTTCATTTTTGTAATTTCGATAAATCTGAAATTATAAACCTTAAAAACCCCACAAACACCCTCTTCTTCTTCAATCGCGACTGCTTCTTTCTTATAGAGTCGATAGGATCACTCTGGCGGCGCCTAGTCTCTTCTTTATAAACCCGGCCACCAGCCATGCCCTCTTCCATCCACCTCCTCCTCACTCCACAACCCAACAGCTCGTCGATATAGCTCTCTCAGCAGCGGCTTCTTCCTCCCTTGAGCAACCAATGGCGATCGGTGGTGATGCTTCACACAACCATCAGCAGGGGCTCTCACTGAGCATATCCTTTCTCAATATCAAGAGTGAGAAAATTTCGGATTTGTCAAAATCAATGCAAAAACAAAAGTTAAAAATAAAATTGTATAACAAACTAAGTTTTAGACAAAACGGAAAGTTCAGCCAAAGGTCACAAACGTACATTATGCCTATTTTTATAAAGATGAATAAATATCTTGCTTTCGATGATTAAGTTTTGGCGAACTTGTTTAAAAAAAAGAGAAAATTGTTTTTACTAGTACTACTTATCGAAAAATATGTATTTGTTAAAATTTTTGTTTGTAAAAAAAAAACTTTCTTAATATTAACGTGTGCCTTAATTCCATTGAAATTGAATAATGCAGAAGTTTTGTATTTATAGCAGAAAATTCTGTAGCCATAGTTGTCGCTGAAAATTTATGAATTAATTGTTTAAAAATACAAAATAAGCAAAGAAGAAGTTAAGCGTTACTAATATTTTATCCTTAATGAAATTTTTCTGCCTAGTGTGGACAATTAATATAAGCAAAAATTGTGTCACTTTATAAAATTTTCCTTTTCTTGTATATTTTTTGTTATCTCCATTTTTCGTATATAAAAACAATTAAGTCGTTTTGACAAAGTTGTGTTGTATATAGCAAAATCCTTCGTATCTTTTCCCGAACTTGTTGGATGTTGTGGTTTCGATATTGTAATAGTCTTGTTCAAATAATTTGATTATTTAGATAATAAAAGCCGTTCATTTGAAATGCATTTATTAGTGATTTTTATATGAAATATCTTGTATGTAAAGGAAATATGAAATACAATACGAAGTTTTTGTTTTTAATCACGGTAAAGATGTTAATTACTTTTAAAATCCAGTTTAGTATTTGAGAGGCAGTGATTCCACGTAATACTTATTTTTCGCTTATTTTTCCTGTAAAGGTTGGTGTATAGTTTTTTCATACAATACGATTAAATCGTAGGATCTCGTCACTATCAAAAAACTAAAATATATATAATAAGGGAGATGATGAAGTGTCTGACAGTAACCTCTCCACAAAAGAAGAATCATTATGAAAAGGAAATAATTCAACTACTTGTGTTAGTTTCAACTATTTTCATCAACTACGAGCATAAGCGACCCTAAAATTAAAAAAAAAATGCAGGAAGGTTTATTTTATACCTCGCTCTGGTCGCAAAAGAAGTGTATAAACTATTTCATATAATAATTCGAATATACATTATTAATTTATTTTTCAAGATGGGTGAGTTCGAATTAGTTGAAGCGAAATTTCAGATAACATGGGCAATAAAAGAAAACCACGTACTCTCCACCTATTATATAATAATAATAATAATAAATAAATAAATAAATAGTAAATGTACAAAATACTCCTCACCTCTTATTCACACATCGTACACAACACAAGCATCACAAAAAAAAAAAAAGAGAAACCCACGTACCCACAAAATATATCGAATCACTATATATATATCATTAAAGAACCAATAAAAATTTATGGACCAATACATATTTTTGTCTAAAAATAATAGAAATACGTCCCAAGCATAAAATCATGTGCAATTGGGGTTGGCGCAATTGATTAATAAATCGAAATGGAAACGATGAACAGATCAGCCATTGGGTTATTGGGTAAGCCTCCTTCGTCTCCTTCGCCTTCCACCCCCCAAAATTCATTACCAGATTTTCCTTTCCCATTGACGATTCTTCCTTTCATCTTTTATAGATATGCTTCCCCAGGATTGGATTTTCCACGACTACCAGATAAAGGATTTCCATGGATTCCGAGAAGCCAAGTTACAAGTTGTTTGACCTTTCTCGAGGGAGGACCTTCGTAGAAGGTGAGCGTTCCGTCTTTGATCATGAAGAAGAAGAAGACCGCTAGGTGTGGTGGTTATGATTCCAAAGTGAGTGATTCGGAGAGTTCCGCTGCAATATCGGCCGTTCAGATGAGGAGTGGGGGTTTGACCGGGAACCAGGAACTGAACGCGGAGCTTATGACGAAGGCGAGGGACCACGAGAAGGAGTTTGAAGAGCACCTGTGTCGGCTATCTTCTGGCAGGTGGAGTAATGCTTCCCTCGAGCAGGGCAGGGAGGAAGGAGGGGATTGCGTTGGCAGGAATTATTCTAGGGGGAAGATGTATAGTAAATACATGGAGAAGAGAGATGCGAGGTTGAGGACGGAACAGTGGTTGAACACGGCGGCCATGAGGGACGCAAAGCTGCGGGCATTGAACGACGATCTCCAGAGATGTCGGGTGAAGTTGCAGGAAGAGGTTGCATTTTCGGAGGATAGTAACTATATGGACTCAGGTGCTCAACCATCGCTCCAGAAGTTTTGGTCCATCAGCGTTCTGTCGAGCCAGACCACAAAAGAGGTAAAGGTCTTCGTGTTGATCGTTCAAACTGGTATATGACGTAGAATTTATTCGAAGCTTCATACAAAACGCATGTCTATCAATCCTTTTTCCTTCTTTTGATTTGCTTTGTAATTCTTAGCAGCAAGGAATCAACATCCATCAGAGGGAGGAAGATAATTTACTTCCAATTTCGAGAAGCCACGAGGCCAGAAAGGAATCCCCGGTTAGGAAGTGGCCTTCGTCATCCATAGATCGACCTGTAGCTGTTCCAGTTCCCCAGCCATCGAATAGGATGACGAGTGCTACTTCCATGAAGCCAAGATCCAATCCTCCGAATTCCCATGATCCGAGGAAAGAGAATGGGAAGACTCCAGTGACTGGTAGAAAAATAAATCACTCTAATGTCAAGGACGGTGTCCGAACCCGAAATTCAAGAGAGGATCCACAGAAGTCGCAATCATCGTTGATGAAGAGCTCTGTGAGTCCACTGGGCAGAAAAAACACTTCAGCAAGAATAACTGCAGAGGTTAAGGTTGACGCCCGCAAGAAAGGAAGCCAGAGTTTCAATGAGAGGTATTCGTCGAGCCTCGAGTCTGGGTCATTCATTAGGCGGGCCAAACCAAGAAAAGTTCAGTGCCAGCCAAGGAATGATAAGAGCGGCCACCATATATCTGTTGAATACAACGATATTGCAAGTAAAACAGAGGGGGGTGTTCTGGCGTTGAGGTTCGACGAAGAAGAGAGCCACCCTGAGCTGAGAGGAAAATTCTACAAGGAAATTGATTTGAATCCCTTCCACAGAAATGTTAGCGCTGAGAATCCTGGAAAAGAATCTTCCCTCAACATGCAAAAGGAGCAAGACTATGACAGTTCGATGGTTCTTACGGTCGATGCTGGGTATATCTGTAAAACATGTTCCTCTGTCTTGCAAAATGTGGAGGATACTGGAGTCAGTCATTCAATGGTCCCAGATGAGCGCACAAAAGATTGTGTCACAGAAAGGATTTGCGACCATTGCAATGGGGTCGACTTTAGGGTCCCGAGATCCGGCCTGGGATCTGACAATTCTAAGAACTTAGAGTCAACTGACGGCGATTCATCAATAACACAGTTGCAGGCAGAGCCTTCAATGGATTCTGTTTTTGAACAGTCGAATTCTACTAGTCTAACTGAGATGATTCCGGCGATTTCTGACGTTGAAACCCTTAAGGCCGACACCTCTGCCATTAACAGTCCACGTGGTCAATCTCGAATCGGAACATCAAGAAGTTCCAAATGGTTCCTCATATTTAGCAAAAGGAGCCGAGAAGATGACAGCTTGGAAGATCTGGTGTCGACCTTGACTTCTGAAGGAGATGAAGAAGATATCTTCACTGAAGTCCTAGTTCTCGAGGAACAAGGTTATCTTCCTGCTTTCAGCTTTTGACAGAATCATAGTAGCATAGTAAAAGCTTGTCTGATAGAATGGGTTCTTCTCCATTGCAGTGCAGTCGCCACATTTTCCGGTCCATTCTTCGCTGGGAAGAATTAAAAGGAAAGGCGGCAACTCACGGGGAAGATTGCTAAAAGGTAAATGTTTTTATAATTTCATTGCGGTAAACTCTTTCCTTTCTTCTGTGCGTTTCATGAACACAGAATTTTAGTCAGATTCATTTCAACTTCTGCAGCAAACGGATCATGCCTTTTGCTGTCGTCACTCCGGTGCAGAGGAGAGGACACAAATCCCAGACAACCAATTCCACGAGAACGAATCCGCAGATAGCTCCAGTAAACCTCGACACATTTTACGCCTTATCAGTGTAATATTCCCCAAAACTGAAGTACAGAGATGCTAGGTCGATTCGCTTGACGTGTATTGCTGGGTTAGGTAGGTGATGTGTTGTGGTACATCTCCATCGATCGCGGTTAGCTTGAATGGATGTCCCATCCGATCGCATTAGGGTGGACGGACGAACACGGGTTACGACGTGACATAGGAGGGATGAAAGCAACGGGGAGGGATAGTTGCAAACTAATTCTATGAAAAATCAAAATGAGGAAGGTGAATGAGTGAGTAGGAACGAATCATTTTCCTTATCATGGAAGAAGATTTCAATTAGGTTAAAGAAAACCGTAATAATTTAACTAAATAAATCAACAGCTTGAAGAATAATAGCCTCCACCCAAATATAGACAGATTTCTTTTTTTTTTTTGATATAATGAACCGGTCTAATTTAGGTGTAATATATTATAATATGAAATAAGAGTTGTCATAAAGAATAGAGGGACTCCTTAAGAGTACAAATAGCATATGCTTACTCGTTAAACGTCAGATGGCATGCCTACACTCAACATATGATTTCTCGAGAAGAGAACTACAGAACTAAACATAAATCAGGTTTTTCTGGCCTTCTATGACGAATAAATGTATCGATATAAATAAACGATGTAGGAAATGTTAGAAATTTGGTCTCGTGACACGAGCTCGACTGCAAAGTTCAATCCTGTAATGAAACCATGGCATTTTAAATCATGGGGCATAGATAATATAGGAGAAATTGGACCGAATCGTGGAGATACGCATATATTATTTGCCACATATTACTTCAACAAACGGGTAGATGCGAAAAGCTTTCAAAACTATTAATTAACCTGATGTGATATAGTTTATCAAAACATTTATCACATTTCAATTTAGAATTCCCCAAACAATTATAATCGATAATGGAAGATGAAAGCGTATTCAATGGAGCACAAATAAGAGATTTTACCAGCAAGTTTGGTTTCTCAATCGTTAACTCGACCCCATATTACCCTCGGTATAACGAGCAATCCGAAAGTACTAATAAGGCGATTAAGAATAGCACACAGAGAATGATTGATGACAATCCGAATAGATGGTACAAATTCATTTTAGAGTCATCAAACGAAAAAGTAACGGTGAAAGTACACGATAACATGCACGGTCATACAAGTATCAAAACACAGCACAGTTTACTTCATCCTGCCCTTCTGTCACCTCATAAAGTAGGAGGTAATTTTGAAACCTCCTACTTTATTTGGCTAATTTTTTTGGACTAACCTTAAGAAAAGTAGGGACGAACAGAAAAAAAATCCTATTAACTTAATTAGATATTTTGAAGGTTTGATGATCAAACTTTGATGTAGATGAGGGGACAACGAAATATATGGACAAATTGAACGCACGGCAGGCAATCAAGCGGAAGGACAAAAGACTATCTACTGAAGGTCAAATCTACCAGGTCCCAGTCAACCAAGTCGTAATACGGAAGAAGAGATGTCGCTTAAAGAGAACCAAGCCTACCGGGAGGCCACCTGAAGGTCGCGTCTACAAGGTTAAGTTTATGACGACAGGACAAAGTCTACGACATGATGTCTATGGGACAAAGTTTACGAGGATGAGTCTACCAGCCCAGGGTCTTCGAGGCAGAGTCTACAATGCAGAGTCAACCAGGAGAATGAGTCTACAAGACTGGGGAGTCTACGAGGATGAGTTACAAGACTGGATCAATGATGTTGGGTCTACCATGTCTCACTCAAAAGGAAATAAGATATGGAGGATCTTATTTATTTTAGGAACCCTTTATTATCAAGATATTACTATTTTGGTTAGGATTTTCATTAGGATTATAAATAACTTCGTTAGGTAAAGACATTATGGAGGATAATTGACTATTTTCATATTATTTGGACACTATGAAGGTTTCCTCCGTGAGGATTGCGCTTCCGCGCTGCGTTAGACTTTCAAAATTGAGCGCTTCGAAAATCCTTTCTGGTGAAGTTTCAATGCATCGAGTTCTTCTTAAGACAACATTTTGATTTTCTATCAATGATTCGTGATGTTATGAGCATTGAGGTGTCATACATTTATGCAACCATTCCAATATTACATTACTGTCATTGATTGAAAAGTGAAACGAGAAATTATGGTGGGAACAGTCCGATGATTTTTATTGAAAAAGGAGAGAATGTGAAGGGAAGATGGCAACACTGGCATATTGGTTTTACGTTCATGTAACAATCAGCTCCGTAATTGAAGGCGCGTGAGGAATCTGGAAGTGATCGGTCAAGCCGTAGTGAGCCATCAGGAGCCAGACATGAGTCAAGAACTCCCCACCCCGCCTCAGCTGCTGGCAATGGTAATTCGCTTTGCACTTGGCCGCTGCGTATGCAAGCAATTCCACCCACACCATGCCAATGATCTCCCACTTCATCTCCTGGTCATTAAACTCCTCGAGCTGCGATGCGAGAAGGCACCCATGGAACAGCACAAACTTGCTCTTGTCCTCCTTCACAATGGTCATGTTGAGTTTCGTGTTCAAGCGGTCACGAAGCTCCTTGCATGCATCCCTTACGTTGTATTCATCCGTTTTCCCATACTGTTTCCACGCGGATTTGAGTTTGGTGATAACGCAACTACATAACTGTTTCGTGTTCAGGCCACAACATGTGAAATCCGGCTTCTCCTTACCGGGCTTCTCCTTGCCCTTTATCGACTTTAGCTCATCGAAGAATCTCATCGCTTCAGTGTAGGTGTCAGAAAATTTGAGGCGTCCAATCCCCGTTGGCAGCATATATGGATGGAACACGAAGAGGTACATGAGATACTTCGAAAGAAGTGTGCCGGTCTCGATGTATGATCTTATGTTATCCTGAATACGTTTTTCTTGACCGGAAGGGATGAGAGAATCCGGATACCTTGGGTTATGACACAACTCAGTTGCAATGTGCCAAATGAGGATGCTTTCGTCGAACTCCAATTCAATGCTCCATCTCAACTTTTCCGCTTGGTTGAACTTCCCCAGGATTTTGCTCCCTCGGGTGTTCCAGGTGGACTTCTCCCATTTGATGTATTCCATGATGACCTTTTTCAAATTGTTAGTCACCTCCGTGTTAGTTTTGTAGAAGTGCTTCTCAATTGTCTCATCTAGCCCGGCAAGCTTCAGGAGGCGATCGCAGAATAGGTGCTTCTCCCTGAGGCAGAAACTGAGGAGACAGAGTTGAGACATCTTGCGAGACCAGCGCTGTCTCTTCTGCAAAGGTTGGATACGATGGATTGCCTTGAGGATATTGAATTTCTTGCTCTTAATTAGCCAGCATGCCACCTTGTCCGAGAACATGAGGAATGCCAGTGCATACACTTCCAAGAAGATGGCCACCCCGAGCAAGAGGAGGGTCACGCCGAGGTCAACTGGGGTATAGGAATTACTTCTGACTTCCACCAACAAGAACAATACCAGGATGACAGCAGAGAAGAGCATCACCCCGACTCGGCGGGCAGTTCCCCACCAGGTGTCGATAACCTTCGCCTTGGTGTAGAGCACATCGAACATGAGCCCGAGCTCGATCTCGATGATCTTGAAAGCAACCCCAAACTCCTTACCGTCAAGTATTGCAAGGCTTGTGTCACGGTCCTGAAAACTGAGGAGGAGATCGGCAAAGAGCCGCTGGAAGATGGTGACGAGTCCCCCGGCTGCTAGCAGCTCAACCAGACAACTTCTCGACTTGTCATTGGTGTTGTCTTTCTCTTCGAAGAAGTCCGAATCGTCCAAATTGTACTCCATGGCAGCTTCACGAACCTCGATCACTTCATGTGGCACGACCTTGAATCCCTCGGCCACCCTCAGCTTCTGCTCTTCCGCCACCTAGGGAGTACGTAGATTAATTGTTTGTTCGAGATTACGGAATACGTAAGATTAATTGTTTGAGATTAACCCTTTTCTTTTCCAACCAAATATCTTCTTGAGTTTCAATTTTTTATCCTAATTAGCAATTGAAGTCATCCTTGTGGTATTCTAAGGTCACATACCTTGGACAAAATCGAGGCGTGGTTGGGGATTGAATTGCGGAATTGCTCTGAGCTACTACTCCACAGCACCCACACCCTCTCGCTGTACTTGACAATGCCCGCGATCATCATCCCGATTGTCATGATTGAGAGGCTCGATCCATTCCAGGCCATTAGCAAGATGTAAAAGGTCACCCCTGCTTGGGTAAGCAGAGACAGAAAGTGCCTCAGCCACAGCTCGTTGTCTTCAAGCGCGTAGGCAGTTATTGTATCGGGGCCTCCCAGGTGGAGCAGAAGGAAGGGCGCCCAGAACGCCGAGAGCTCAACGTTGAAGTCGGCACTTAGTTCGGTCAATTTTGTTAGCTTGGTTGTGATAATACCGACTGCATAGACAGCCACCGGATCGGCCATCAGGTAGGTGACCCAGGTGATGAAGGTGGTGAAAGCTCCAGGAGAGTGCTTGCGGCGGTTGCCGATGAAGATGAGGAAGACCTGGATGCTGAGGCTGAGGACTACCATCCCACGGAGCTCCCATGCATTCCAGATTGCCTTGAACCCAGAACCGGAAGCTTCTATCGCTGCCCTGCCCCGAGGAATGATCCCGCCGTCGCCAAAACCTGTCGCAGAAGAAGACCATAACAAAACAAGAGGAGGTGATGATGGGGTTGAAGGAGATACTATGAATGTTATTGCTATTCATCATACCAATCACTGGGAAAGTCATCCTTGAGGGAGGTGTAGTGAATAGAATCTCCTTGGGGGTTTTTCCTTTTTTAAGGACGGGGGAATTCAATTGCAGCAGGAATTATTATCTCGTAATATGTCAAGATTGTAAGTGATCAACCAAATGTTACAAAAGTCATAAACTATCGAACGTGGCAAGGACATGGATTAAAATCGATTATTTAACTCCATACTATTTAGTCCTCGTAGAGTGTGAAAAGGAAAATGGGTACCCCCTATATAATTCAAGAAGCATAAAGATTCCTGAATTCTACGTCTTTTTCATTTAGAATAATTCCGCCATGTCAAACAACAGCGCTGTTAACATTGTATGACCAGATCCGGACCTGCTCAAAACGTGGAAGCCGTATAAGATAACACCTTCTGCTTTCGAATTATTTCCCAAATATAATAAGAACCGGCACGACTTCTGTTTTAAGTCAAGCAACTATCTTTAGTAATTAAAAGAAGACAAGACCTCAAATTATATTCGACCCAGTCGTTATTGTCGGCCATAAAAAGTTAGGGAAAGTGAGAACACTCTGTGAACAAAGTGGTCTCGAAAAATGAAGAAATTATTTTTCTCTGATCACTTTGGCACATGGGAACTAAAAAAGAATCTCCGGAATATTTCTGATTAATCCTGACTACATATAATAAGTTAAAACGAATTCAAATTATTGAATCAACCCAACCCATGTTGGGGTGTTGGAATATTTTACTCTCAACTAACGCCGGTTTGTTTACTTCTGCACTAAATTAAATCGATTTTTTTCAAATCATTGGGTGTGGAAAGGAAAAAGGCGGGAACCACTTTATCTTTTACATGATGAGTCAATTCTTAATAATTAACGGATGGACTCTAGAGAAACAGGGGCTGGCCCTCCATCATAATTTTTTAAATTTCCTCTCGATTTTTTTTAAACCACGTGTATCCTTCCTGTAAAAAAAATAAAAATAAATAATTGTCCCGTTTCACTTACAATACATAGAAATAATAACGAGGGTAAAATGATATAAAGTGTTATTGATACGAGTTCGTCACATGGGCTGTCTGAAGGAGTGTGAGCCAGTTGGTTGAGTAAAATTCCCTCTTTACCAAACGCGGGTTTGTCTTCATCTGTCTCGAATATAATGATCAAGATGTATGTACTCGAGAAAGTCTCCTATCGAACGCATTGTTCTCAGGTGTCAAATAGAGGACTATCCCAATTAACCCATAGTCAATTGCCAACTACTTTTCAAGATTTTGAATTCGTGCTTCTCATGTGTTGGACTTGTTTGTGGGGGCTTCACTTTTCCAAAACATACTCGGGTTTGAAGCCACACATGGGCCGGATCCACTTGTGCACGTAATAGGCTAGTAGTTTTCCCATAATTTTCGAGCGAGCCTTTTCGAGTTGATTGAGTTCTGCGTCATTCTCCCCCTTTTGTTGAAAATGATTTGCCTTCAAATCGGAGGAGCCCTCGTCACCTTCGTACAGAGCTAATTCTTGAACATTAAAGGTCACGAAAACTCTGTAATCTCCAGGAAGGTTGATCTCGTGCGACTCTTCGCTCGCTGACACTTGCCACACCATCAAACCAACACTCAGGCAATCCAAAAGGTTTAGTGATCCTTCCTCTATTGACTCCACGAATCAATAATTCTCGAACGGAGTTCCGAGGAACGCACAACCTTGATCCTCGAAATAGGAATCCGATGGGAATGCCCGATAGACTTAGTCAAGCATTCATAGTTAAAACTCCTCGATGTCGTCATCAGGGGCATACTGATCCTTCAACACCTCAAACCCAATTAACATGGATTCCATAATTAATGGTAATCAACCAAATTTTCCTTGTTAAGGCATGGACAGCCACGTTCGTTCCTTTAGACGTGTTTTAGAATTGAACATGTTATTATAACATCATTGGAAAACTATTTTCCTTCTAGTTAGTTTCCTCTATCAAATACTGTTTACGAAAGCAACACTAGCAATAAAATTGAAGCATACACTTACAGAGTTTATCCACACATTTCCACAACTCGTGAAAAGTTACAACCGCGAGTCTAAACCCTAAACTTCTCTCACTATATCACAGGAGAAATGGTATGTTATATCTTTGATGAAGTGTTCTGGAAACATTCACATTGAATACTTAAAAGAGGAAGACACAACATCTGCCTGTGATAAATATATATAATATGAGTAATAAATTTATAATTAGTTCAGCTGGGTCCTTTTTTCCCATTTATCCAAAAATTATCGCGTGAGTCCTGGTCTTTTGGACGTTTGTTGCTTGATGAAGTATCCATTAAAAGGATATTCCTTTTGTAGTAGTGTCATCATAACCAATAAATTTTCCGGTTAGAAGCATCAGGCTTCATTTCTTCCATTTTCTCTTGCACGAGCAAAGATGATGAAATGATGTAATCTTTTAGTTATTAGTTATGGAAATTGAATAATTGCCATTGTGCGATGAGCGAGTAATTTGCAATTAAACCTTTTTTTTTTGGAGAGCACAGTACCATGAAATGTATAAAAAAAAATAAGACATCTATTTAAGTTTCAAACTCCTTTTAAACTCTTTTCTTCTTTAACCTCAGTGGAACTGTCTCCCCACGTTTATGATTTTATGTTAGTTTTCATTGTCTTTGTACAAGTTACCGTAATTTTAAGTAGGGATAACGATTCGTATATTTGTTGTCATAGTCATGTCGTGTGTCAATCGTTTTATAGTTTAAAACCTCAAAAACGTGAAACAACATATTCAACTAACAGCCCCGGTGAAACCGAGAACGACTCATTTATGTCATAGTACATCGTTTATATGTAGATTTATTGCATCAATTAAATTATTTGAAACATATATAGCTTAAATTGTTAAGAACAAGTAGCCTCAGAAATATAAGATCTAATAATAATGACGAGTAATATTATATTCAATAAAGTCATTTTACTTTTACATCGACGATTTAGCATAAAAAAATAATTCAAAGTTTTCTTCTTTATTAAACGATCATATTTGTAAAGTTGACTGATCTAAAACTCGTATCTAGAAATATGTTTTTTTCAGTTTAAATGAAAGACTCATTTAACTAAAAATATATCACAAATTATCGGCCACAATTTAAGTATATTTTTCCTTCTACTTTTTGTCGATAATTCAATGTACAACTAACCCATGCGTTGGATTTTAGGAAAACTTTCACTGTTCTCCTCTACGTTTTAAATGTCGATCAAGATCAGGCGTACTTAAATACCGAATTTCAAAGACTTTAAAATTTTAGATCCTGATCCCAATCCATAATTTAAAATTCTGTATTTCGGTAAATTATCGAATTTTAATTCGGTATTTCGGTAAATACCAAATTACCGATGATTAGTGGTATTCACCCGTGTTCACCCAAAATTCATTCCGAGCAGATTGAACACCTCTTGTATGTTGAACCTTATGCAACCCTCTATGAATAAAAGGAAGCTAACCCATAATGGTGATACCATCAACCAAATTGTTATGAGTAGCATCCTCTGAGAAGTGAGAATAATTCCTACAAGCCAAATACAAAATACAGACACAAAGAACACAACTAATACACGGCCGTCAAGAGCGAGAGAAACCAAATTTGCGAAGTAGCAAAGGAAACCATGAAGACAACCTTGGAGGAAAAAGGAAAAACCTTATCAGGTTAATTATCGGGTAGGGGAAGATGAGGAAGCAGCTTCTGGGTCTAAGTCAATCCAATCCAACACAAACCCCAACTCAACTAGAATCAAAATAATAAAAAGGATCTCAATCACCAAATCTCAATCCCAATATCAACCGCTAATGAAAAACCAAATAGACAAGCTGACCTATGGAGACGGCAAGAACCCAGCCAAGGTTAGTTATCTGGACCTAGTTTGGGGTGTACTGCAGCAAAGTGAAAGACAAGGAGACGGTGCGGAGGAAAGACGATTGGGTCGGGTAGGAAAAATGGGTCAGGCCTATGGGTTTCCAAGCCCGTTGTTAAACCTGGGCTTAATTTTTTGTCGGTCCAAAAAAAATTCGATAATTCGGTAAATTCCATTTTTTTTAATTGTAGATCCCAATCACGATTACCGTTTTAATAAATTCTTACTTCCATTTTCAATTCCAAATACCGGAATACTGGTCCCGAAATCTCGAAATTTTAAAATTTCGGGATTGGAATTGGTATACCAAAATTTTTTATTTCCCCTAATCAAGATGATTTGGGGAAAAAATCATTTTATTTATTGCATTACTTATTCTCATGTTTTGGCATCGTAAGTTTTTATTCCCTATCGAGAATAAAGATTTGAGGGCATTTTTAATTATCAATGGGATAAACTGTCTTGTTCTATGTATATAATTAATGTTGGTATCCCTCCTTTCCTTCTTAGCCTTATTTATGGGATAAACTGTCATATTCTTCGTGAAGGTTTTCCACTTGGTTTGTTTAGTCAAGGTTAAAGAACACTTGGCAATAATAATAAAGGAAAGCGATGCAGTTGATTGGGAAAAAGAAACTTTAGAAACCGTGTATTTCCTATACCAGGTTTATAACACGTAAAAACTTTAGTGAGAAACTCATTTTTGGAGTTGCCTGTTTCTTCCTAATTCTGATGTGAGTGTAATTGAAATTTTATATATTGATCTTACTTAACATGAATTCATCGGATCAAAGAGATCATTCTTTGAGTAATCAAAGGAAATGATTTATTTACTTTTATGTACGTCACTTGGTTGGTCCATATATAATGCACACTAGTCATACAGAGATCTTCTCGTTCCTTGTTTTGGCCGTCTCGATACAAACCATGTCCGGGGCACGTGGCCAAAGTACCCACCTTGCTCTAGCAGTACTTCCACCAGTGGTTTCTGCTGTGCCCGTGGTAAATCCCAATGACCGGTCAATAATTTCTCGTGTTTGGACTTGTCTTAAGCGCCGCTAAATGCGCAACACTATTTTTTTTGCCTTTTCTTTATCAAACCTTGTATTCCGCTGTAGTTTGCTCTCGTCTCTCTTGGTTGAGATGCAAAATGAGACAACATATCCTTGTTGATTTTCCTCGGGCAGGGTAGAATCAAGTTTTATTTTATTTTCCATCAAAGGTGCAATAAATATCTATTTCGTTTGGAAGGATATCAGCATAATGGATTCATAATTATTATTCATAATAGTTTATTTTTCGCGCTCCTTCATTGCAAACTTGTCCTATACCTTCACAATAGCAATCTGAATTATCAAACAGAATGCTTTCTTTGATATAGTCAATGACAATTTTTCTTTCTCGATGTTCAACATGGTTCAAAACTCTTATAAGTTCGTTCGTTTGTGTGAGAAGAATAAAAGACGATTCACTATGAATGATAAATATATAATATGTCACGCATTCACCTATAGTACAACAGTTGCATCAGAGCACAACAGTCAATACGGTCAAACTTGGTTGCTTCCTCTAATGGAAAAATACACATGTTGGTTTCTAGTTAATTTTAACATATTTTAGTAGGATCAACCCTTAATCGATTCTGATTTTTTGACTTTTTCATAATCAAATTACCTTCAAATTATATAAAATTTTGATAGAAATGTCATTAATTAGTATTTGTTTTTTAAAAGTTGGTAATAATGACATTTGATTTTGGTTAATTTGTGTGTTCGACAAGTTAGTTTTTATTACAAGTTGATACATACATGAACTTTTCACATTGATATCTATTCTTGCATGATTTTGACTTCATTTGCATACATTAGACATGATAAAACTCGATCGAACATGACTGGATACATCCAAAAGCATTCACACATGTTACCTTGTGTCAAGGGTCCTTGGATGACCTAGTTTTGCAACTGAGTAACCATCTCCTCTTCCTTGTGCGTTTATGATGTCGGTTTCATTTCCCTCCCTTATGCCTTATTCTCCACGATTTGGCAGGCTCTGGGCATGATTGGACCTCGAGGAGTTGGATTTGAGCATGTTTAACTTTGGATCCGCCCTCCCCTTCCCATCATAAGTACATGTTTATGAAGCTTAAGCCAGTAAAGGGATCATTTCTGGAACGTACGTGATATGGTGTGACGAGCTTTTCCAATATAAGTTGTTTTGTCTGCGGGCGGGTCACACCTTAAGTCATCCAAAACCAAACTAATAATAAGCCAGGGGAACCAAATAATTGCTAATCATAACGGGATAACATGAAATTTCATAAATTAGTAGTTAGTTATAGCTGAAAGGGAATTTTGTAAGATAAATACAATAATAAGATGATAAAACAATATTACAACATAAACATCTTATGTTTAATTAAAACTAAACACGTAGAGCTTGATTGTCACTTCATTCAAGAAAAGGTGCTTAAAAGTGGTGCTTGCCCTAAGGCATGGTGTTCCATCCAAATTGCATCAGGCTGATGTCTTTACAAAATTCCGATTTGAGAGCCCTTTCTCGTTTTGTCTTTTGTGTTATCAATAAAATGTATGTAAATACCATAAAAACACAATATTGAGGGGGAGCGTTGTAATATGACGTATTCACACACCTTTGTGCCATCGGCTGCAATTGTAGGAGATGAAGTTGTTCTCTGTTCGTTCTGATATACATGTTGTTTATTAATTTCTGTTTTTTATTTTTTTGTTTCATATTGGAATGAAAGTCAAGACAACCCACAGATTTAGTTTAAGAATCTTTTATTTGGACAATTTTAGCTTTTCCTGGATCGGAAGGATGGCATCGAATCACATGTCGTCCCACCGAGAAGGCAAAAGAAAAAAAAAAAGGAAGGGATAGTCCTACTGCGAGGATAATAAATGGTTTGACTGAAGGAAACACGTACTTTTATTTCTCTCCCTTAAACTTCACGGGCTTTCCCCAGACTCCCACATTTAATTTCGTTGTCAAAACATAGAACATCGTTAATAAAATTCAATTAGCTTCGGCGTGTCACAATAATCCCCTATAATGTGTAGATACATATCATGATGATTTTTTTTTTTTTTGGGTTTATTCCACGTTACAGAAATGAACAAAGAAACGGGATTAGCTAGCAATGTTAACCCCCATAGTTAAATGATCATCGACTACCTTTTGAAAGAATCGAGTTCCGTCTTATCCCTCCTTTTTATCTTTACTTTCCACATTATGCCTATTCCTAATCACGCTACACGAATCGTGTTCAGATGTCCAACAACTCCACTCGGAATCAGGTCCTTCTCCTCTCCTTGCAGAGAATCAAGTTCGGTTTTCCACGGGGCCCTATGAATCGTATTCTCTCGTTCCTCTTCCGAACGGTCCCCATAGGTAGGGAAGATGAATTATTTTGATTTTTTACATATAAGATATTGTAACCTTTCAGATATGCAAAGAGACTCCTCCTAGGTGAAAATTTACCTTTTTCTATTTCTTTGTTTCACCATCTATTCTACCCGTGAATTTTATTTCACAGTATTTGTTTGTATTGTAGATAATTATGTAGCCCCAGGTTAATCTAGCAATTTGAAACTTGTTTGGATATAATTAATTTTAAGGCAACAGTAATACAAGACAAAGATGATGCTCTTTCTAACCGAGGGGGAACTTGGGTTATCCTGCTTCTTCCTTCAGCAAACCACACTATAAAAGGAATCCACTACGTGGTAGCTCGGCCCTCGATCAACCGAAAGAAGCCTCCCGCATATTTCCTTTTTCATTCACTAGCGTGTGAGTACCGTCCTTTGTGATTTTTAACAGCCGGGGTTCTGTTGGTCCGGTGAGAGGCCATGGATCCAATCAACAAGGAGGCCCCTCCTTCCCTTAACTTGCTGCTACTTCTCAAGGAGTCCGGCCACGACTTATTCCCGCTCCCCTTGCCGGATATGTGGAACAGCCTCCGTGGTGGTCTCATCCTCAGGGACAAAGAGGTTATGATTACTGTCTCTACGACCAATCACTCCTTTCACTGGCCTATTTTTTACATAACTCCAGCCGTGTTTGCTTAGTTTGATCAATTAATGTATCCGATTGATTAATTGATGCAGAATGCCCCAACAAAATTGTTTTGGATGGATGAGAGATCGGACACGAATTTCCTGTTGCTGCCCAAGGAACTGAGAATCAACACAGATAGCTTCGGCAATCAGGGCCCGCAGCACGGGCAGGATAGCGTAAAATTGTAATACCCCCTATCCCAGTCTTACCGTCTTCCGTAGGCTGCCGTAACAACTACAATGTGGCCACCTTATGTAAATCGAAAACCTTTTTTGTTTCCGGTGGGGCAGGGGCACTGGGAAGGTGATACCTGTTCCCACGGTGAAGTACGAGAAAACGAGATATGTACGTGTAAGTGGGAAATTGGGGTGGGTGGGTCTGTCACCCGATGGAGAGTATGAAGTGGTGCTTTACCTGAAGTTAGACCAGAAAGGAACCACCCAGGAGATCCGCTGCGCCACTATGAAAAGGCTCTCCTTACCAGATGGAACCCAGACACGTGTACCTTGGTCTTATGGGAATAAAAAAACATCAGGGCAATGGGATGAATTTCCGGTTGGCACGTTCATAATGAAGCCCAACAATGTAGGTGAACTGAGCTTCGAGATCCAAGTTTACTTTTGGGGCCGTCCTGACATTACCATCAAAGGAGTCGCCGTCATCAAATCAACATCGAAAAGATTTGATTATCATTAACTGTGCTGTTACTATATCAACTTATTGGGTCGCCGCTCTCGTGATGATGTTGTGGGGGCGTATACGATACATATGATATAGTCATATATTACCCGTGGTCTGTACTCAAATTATTCAAGCCACGTCCGCGAACAATTACTCTCATAACCTGCATGATTCATAATTAACCTACTCCCGTTGACAAAGTGTGTGGACAAGCAATCGGACATTCTTTTCCTTTTTAGCAGAAGTTTGCTTCTACTTTCGGTGCTCCTCCGGTCGTCCATCGACCATGCCAGTAGGTTATGGCAATTAACATACTCAAATACCACATGTATGGATCTCATTAATAATTTATTTCAATTTCCACGCTTGGCCCCAAAATTTATTGCGTCCCGTTTAGGTACTCGTATAAAATATGAAATCCAAAAAGTGACTCGTTTCATAAACGTATAATACGTGTTAATCTATTTTCAAATTATAAAATGAAAAACATAATGTAAAAAATAATTTCATGTTCTAAAATAATTTATCCACGATCAAAAACTGCAATACCTTTAATGAAATAAATTTAATGGTTATATGTGAACCGAATAAATTGTCACATAATGTTAAACCAAAAACTGAATAGTAGAAACATAATATACTTTCTAAAATAATAAATAATTTAAATTAACATTTAATGTAATAGTTTGTAGATTTAAAAATAGGACTTCAAGAGATCAAATTGGACACGCTAAAAAAAAGCCTAACATTCATATAGTCAATATAACTAACATCAATATTTAGTAATTATTACTAATAATATAATCTTTAATAAGATATTTATCATAAAATAAAATATATTTTAAAAGTAAATTAAAAATTAATTATATATTAAACGGGTTATATGATGTTTAATTTTGAAAACCTGAAGACGTTTTATCGTTTCGTATGGACCTGTTTAGACAAAAAATCATATGTCGCGTGGATATCCCAAGTAAAGAAATCAATAAAAAAAAATCAAAATTTGATATAATCTTTACATTCCTAAAAACAATCAATCCATAAAAAATTAAATAAAGGAAATCGTATGATACAAAAGAAAACAAAGAAAAGTTTCTTTCATTTACATTGTTCGTCAATCACACGTCATCTCATGTTAAAAACACAGTTAGACACTAAGACACTTTTCCCAGACGATCTTGCTTGGCCCATCTTCTTTCTCCTTCTTCAACGGTAGCCCTGCAAACCCCCCATGGTAGGTTTTAAGCATCGGGAACCCTGTCAATGCCAATTCAAACTCAGGGACATGAAGGCGTCGCGGCAGCTTTGAGAACAGCCAGGCGAAATTTGTTGTTGCACTTCCCTGCTGTACGAGAAGAGCCTGCATCTTCACCTTCCACAACATGAAATCATTCGAACCATTGAACTTCTCAATTTCAAATATGTGAAAAGACATCTTCAACAACAGTTCCTTAGATCTAACAAAACCTTGCTCTGATACCACTTGTTATCGATTGCAACCAGATCAATGACGAAAATAAAACCAGAGAAACACAAACACCAGGATTTTACGTGATTCGACCAGATAGCCTACATCCACGGGCAGAGAGTACTCTATTAATCAAGAGCAGTCGTCCCAATTGCCTTGTCCACCCAATAACCCTTTACAAATCCACAAGTAACCCTAGGTCTAGAAAATTCCCATCTAGGTCCCTAAATTTTGGGTAGGGTCATAATTCAGGTCGGCTAATAATAATTCAAGTCATTTAACAGTATTGTATCACAACAGAGCGTTTCTCATAATGAGACCCGCTTCGATGTAACTGTTACGATTTGATCGAGTATGTTTTCGTACGAATGTTTGCGCGATCGTAATGGACACGGTAGTTTATTGTGGTTCGGCCTTAATCGACCTACGTCCACTTTCCATCAATGAGGTGATTCCACTATATAAAATAATTGGTGCAAAATGCCCTTACACTAGGCTTTCGGTTTCTCACATAGTAAGATTTAGAATCCTTTACAAGAAGAGATCGCTCCTGCGAAACGATAAGCCCTTCACACAGTCGAGTCTTCTTGTTTCCAGCAGAATGATGCTCACGCTCAGTAGTTGATTGCTCAAAGGATTCCCCCACAGAACGTTGTCGTTTAGGCGTAAGCCTGTCTATCAAAGCACAAAGACAACATTGTGTTAGAGTATAAATCATCACCAATAATTCCTTACAGTGAAGAATGACTTTTCTGAAAACAGTCCGTTTTCGATTCACAGCAGATGAATGTTTTAGCACTTAATAGCTCAGCAGAGGATTTCCACACAGTTTTGTCTCTTCTCAAGATGAGTCTGTAAGCACACAAGAGACAACCACAAAGCCAGTCACTTATAATATAAAAGAAACAGAACAGGGATTGGTTCCTCACACAGCAGAAGCAGACTTCTCACACAGCGAAGTCGCGGTATCCGTCCTACACTCAGTTCGAATGTGCACGGTTACCACAGTCATGATTCACTGCACTGCACACCCAGTGCCTAGGGTGGAATTTTCAGCTCCGGCACCTCCCACGCAACCTGCTCTACTATCCCTCTATATCAGGAGTCGAGACTTCTGCACAACACCCCTGTGCTCGGGAGGACCTCTTTTCACTCCGGCGGCGTTCCCAACTCTTGCTCCACCCTACAGGCATGAGACTTCTGGCGCACACCCGCAAGTGCGTGTCTCACTGCTCAAACTCCGTAGGCTCGATACTTCCCTGCGAAAGGACACGACAAGAATGGCTTCTTACCGATGGGTTAGTAACTTGTTACTGAATTCAAAGCATGTATTCATTTACCTTCCCTCAGACGATTCGCCAATCGTTCGTTGAACGCACCGAGGACACTCAGTCCCTCCCACAACGATCAAGGTCGCACTCAGCCCTTGACATTCCCCCAAGCAGATTGCGAGTGATATGAACTAGTCGATCACTTAGCACCTTCCGTTCTCCGCCGATCCTCAAAGCTTTATTCAGATCACACAGGCTTTGGACAGCCACTCAGACCATATAGACGCATAGCGGCACGTTAGTCTGAGAACCAGATCCGATTTTAATGAAGGAATGTCGTGGGAGATGTCCAGATTCATTAGGACAACCCACATGATTTGTTTCTAAAATTGCAAACCGATTCTGAGCAACTGTCTGCTCAAAGGTCGCTGCACCCGAGAAGGTGTATTCTCAATGGTAACTTCCCTATCTCATTCGAACAAGATGATTTGATTTTATATTTTATAAACCAATCATCCTAAAGATAACCTTATCTGATCGGTTATTGAAATCAACTAATAAACAAAATTATTTGATTTATCATTTTATCTTATTACAGAACAGCATTGCTGCAGAATATCAAAATGAAATATTTTGTTTCCAAATATAAACTTCGAAAGCAAATACCATAATATTTGAGTTGCCTAAATGTATGAAATGAGATATTTAAATCACATTCAGTGAATTTAGACACTCAGACAAATACTCTTAGATAAATCAAAGTATAATTTAAGTAGTAATTTATTTTCATATTTTTAATGTGTAAACGTAACATCATAGTACATCTTACGGTAAAACAACAACATACATCTTATGCTAGCTGTGACTCAGCAACACTCTTCTCAAGCTCATAACTAAAGATAAGCACACGATTCATGAAGTAATACTGTTAACTACAAGTAACTCGTTGCTTAATTGTAGACATGAAAATTTTGCAAATGTCTTTCACTAAGCCCAAATCATATGATGGGCTAAATATTTTATGTGGAGAGCCTTACTAGATGGAAGCCCATGTGTGTCACAAGTCAAATCCCTAATTCATATTGTTTGTCCCACATCGGAAGGAGAAGGCATCTAAGGGGCCATCTAGACCTATAAATAGGATCTCCCTCATTCATTTTGAAGAGACATCTCATAAACAAAATTATCTCTTATCTTCTCTCAAGCCCCATTGGGTTATAAAAAGATTCCAGTTATTTGAATACCCTTCTAGGGGTGGTGCGGCGAAGGCCCTCCCTTTTGCAGGTATATCTCAGAAGGCCTCTCTTGCAAGTATATCACTGAAGGCCCCTCTTGCAGATATATCTCTGAAGGCCCCTGCAACTCGCCTCGAAACTCTGTCGGATCATGCCCAAAAGCCCCGACGACTTCATCAAGATACCGAAGCTAGATCGGATAATGCCCAAAGGCCCCGACGACATCATCAAGATACCGAAGCTCTGCCTGATCACGCCCAAAGGCTCCGATGACTTCATCAAAATATCAAAGCTCTGCAAGATCACGCCCAAAGGCCCCGACAATTTGAAGAGTGAGAAGTTCCTTTGATAGCGAAATTCTTGAGCATCTTTTCCTCACCCGATCGACGACGAAGTGCTTCAAGATCAAGATCAAGCTTTCACGATCAAGCTTCAAGATCAAGATCAAGCTTCAGCAACCTGGTGTTCTTCGTCCATCTTCAGAAGACTGTAGATCACTCCTGAAGACTCCACGTAAATCATAACCTCAAACTTAGTTTCTTCTTGGAAGTGTTCACTTACTTTCTAAGAATATTTCTAATCACATTTATCTCATTTATGCATGTATAACATGAAGAATTTCTCCATAAACTAGCTCCTGTGGCGGATCAAGGACTAGACAGATTGTTCGTTCCTCCATCACGAGTTCATATATGGGGTTGTCGACATTGGAATTAGACAAAATCAAGTTGTGTCGCTCCTTCACTCTCCTATGTGCTGGTCTTCTTCATGCCATTTAAGTCCAAAAGCCTTTTTAAGTTTTCCAAACATGTCTTGTGCACCAAAACCTCATTCTTGATTTGAAAGTTAAAATCTACATTATTTAATCCCTATTTTCATGAGTGGTCCTATTTTAAAATTGCATATCGTTTTTTACGCTCGACAAAAATTTTCCAGTTTTTAACTTTTGTTCCTGACAAATTTAGGAACACATAAATTTTTTTTTTTTGGTAGTAAAGGAACACATAAATTTTATTTTATTGAATTTTAAGCTTTCTTCGCTGAGTTATGCTAAAAATTATTTCAGTGTGACGTCTTTCAACCGTTACATTAAGAAAACTCATCATCTTCATTTTCACAAGCCCAGTTTCTACGAAACTTCATGGAAATTAAGGCATTATTGGGCTTTGGTCTTGTCTCGTTTTGGGCTCGTCGTCACTTGTCATATTTTTTTCACTAAGTGGCCTACAATCACATTACGCTTCGGCCCAGGCCCAATAGACGAATTATTTTGATATTTTGGGCTTATTCATTTAAGCCCATTCATTCGTTTTGTTATATCTAATTTTATATAACCGTTCATATTAAAAATATTTCTGAAAATTTGTTCGGTCCATGACAAGCGGGTGGACATCGACTTCTTAAAAAATGCAATGAGAATATTTTTACATTATGCCCATTTTTTACTATTGTCTGTCGTACTATTCTCAATTACTTTGGGAAGACAAATCCTACTCTCTCATTAATTAAATTTATTTTTAATTTAATCGAAATTCTTATTTCAATTTTTTGTCTCTTATTCAAACGAGGGCTCGGATTAATGCGACTTATAATCTCAGACGAAGAATTTATAATCGACACTTATCCTTTGACACAAGTATTGATTTCAACGGGCTACGTAATGTCCTGTAAGTATTTTTTGCCGAGCTTTGGTCGATGGAGGCTTGAGGAAGGAAATGGAATTGTGCACGAGAGGATGGATAAAGGAGAAGGTTCGTTTTGGTCTAGGATCAAAGGGGTGTTCTGTCCCCCGGGAGGATGACGGGCGGTTTCGTATGAGGTAATCAAAATGCAGGCTTGAACACTCGTTCTGATATTAGAATTGTATAACAGTCAGCGTCAATTGTCATAAAAACTCGAACTGTTTGATGAAAGCATGATAGACGGTTAAAGGAAAATGAAAAAAAAAAGCATATAAAGAGACGTGTGCAGGAAGTAGAAAAGAAGTTACGTCATATAAGATGCGATATGGACCAAGTTTTCAGATTCTGTATTTCCTTATCCGATGGTATTAGGGACTAGTCTTCCCTGTTTAATGTTCCCCCAATATCCGGGCCTAATCCAGTCGGCTCAACCATATACCCTTGGAAGACTTCTGGATAATGGCTTGGGTAATAATCTTCTTCGCTTAACCCCCCATGGCACTCCAGGACATTAAGTGGGGTTGGGTTTTCTGTCTATAGTTTGGATGCTAGGTATTCTGCCTCATTTTTCCAGTATTAGGCAGTAGTATTTCGGGGAGTCCTCCCGTTTAATGTTCCCCCCTCTATCAGTGGCCTAGTTATCTCCGAAGGATGGCAAATCGCCTTCTCTTTCCCACCATGACACTCCAGATATGGATTCATGACCTTCGTACTCGCGAAGTTCGCCTTCTCTTTCCAACCATGACAATCCAGATATGGATTCATGAACTCCGTACTCGCGAAGTAAGTCCCTCGAGATGACGAAAAGGTGTCGGTGTTTATTGGATAGTTCGGATGCGAGGTCTACTGCCACCTCGGCCAACTTGATTCGTTTGAGCTTGGATGCGTTGCTAAGGTTATCCATTTTCAGCAATTCCTTGCACCCCCTTATTTCCAACTCTTCTAAGGACTCCATCGATCCGACTTCCAATCTAATCTCCCTCAGCTTCTCAAGCTTCCACAGCCGGAGCTCCCGGAGACTCCGGAAACTGCCTTCTCGACAGGTGATGGTTTGGCCAATGAAGGACCTTGCAAGGAGACTCAGTCTGACGAGATGTGGCAACTCTCCCAGATAAGACATGGGGTCATACTGTAAATCGGAAATGGACAAGGTGAGGACACTTAGGTTCTTGGGCAGATAGCCTAGGCTCTCCCCGAACCCATTCAACCTCCCGTGCAAGTACAGCTTCAACAGGGACGGCATCCCTTTCATGTGGGGGCTGAGTTCGACTTTGCCAGGCTGGCCTAAATGATCACGTGATCGAAGCCGGAACAACTCTAGAAACATTAGGGTCATTAGATTCTCCATCACCTCCAACACATCCACAGAGTGGCATGTCATTCCGAGCTTCCTGAGCCCTTTGAATTTGTTCAGGGCTTTCAACATAGCGCTCCTCTTGCCAACCGATAATCCCCATAACGTTTCCAATTTGCTTCCGAAATCCCCTGACGGGATGTCCTTGTCAAAGGATACCTCGTTCAAGTAGAGATGCCGGAGGGATTTTAGTTTAAGGATCGAGCCGGGGAGTTTAGTCACCTCAGTATGCTTCAGATCGAGAGTCTCGAGCTTAGAGAGGTTCGCGACTGAGTTTGGTAATGAATCGAGGATTGTCTGCCTCAGCCCAAGGTACCTCAAGTTAGGTAGCAAATCCCCAAACTGCACTGGCAGCGTCGGCCTGTAAACTCCCTCGAGATCAATTACCCTCAGCAGTGCCCTATCTTTCGTCCGTTGCAGAGGTTTCAGCAGCTGTTTGACCTCTCTCGATCGTGTCCCCTTCTTAGCCGTTCGAAAAGATATGTAGGACTGGATAGATAATACGGTGTCAACATCTAGGGGAGGGTGGGTTGTGCTGTCCCCTGCACGTCGAGCAACCCAGTGAGATGCCTTGGTGGGGATTGGCCCCCTCGAGACGTGCTTGTTCTCTCCTTCGATGTGGAGGAGCCCGAATTCTGTGCCCAATTTGGACAAGTAGTCATGCCAACAGCCTAGCAAATGACATGCCTTGGGTTTCTGGTTGGACGGTCTTCTCCTGTCCACCTGAACAATATTCCTATCAAGCAATTCTTGTAAACAGTCCTCGGGCATGTCGGGGCCATACCAACGAGCCAGGCCTTCGGTATACCATAACTGAAAGATCCTCCTCGTCCGGATCTCCGATTCTCTGGGAAATAAACACAAGTGGAAGAGGCATGGTTTTACCCAGGGAGGCAGTTTCCGGAATATCCAATACATGACCTCTTCAATGTTCCAATCTGGGTGGAGTTCCCCCAATGATCCGGCATCAACATCCATGACAAGTTCTCTCCACAGGATCAATTTCAATGGGGATCCGCCACAGATCTCTTGGATCTTGCCTATACTCTCTTCAGTCAAGGTATTCTCTGGCAGAAATTTCCTGCAACTGTCTTGTTCCAGTGTCTCTAGATAGAGTATGTTTCTCAAAATATTTGAACCAAGGGATGCAAGGAAATTCCTAGATATCAAGATTACCTTGCTCCCACAGCGGTCCAGAACGTGACACGGTATCCAGCTAATGTCCACGCTAGAATCTTTTGCAATGTCCAGCACGATCAAGTACCTGTTCCCCATCCACAAACTGGAAAGCAACTTGAACAAATCTCCATTCTGCCTCTGATCCAAGTCCTTCAGCTCCTTTGTCAGAGACTGCTTGATTAACTCTGCCAGCAACCATCCTCGGCTCATGTCTTTGGAGCAAGATATCCAAGCTCGGCAGTGGAACAAACGCTCAGTCTCAGGGCAGTTGTACACGCTGCGCACTAATGCTGTTTTCCCAATGCCTTCCTCCCCGTTAACCGAAATCAAGAATTGTCCCTTAGATTCCTTTAACATGTTCTTGAGTGCTTTGGTTTCGTTCTGCCGCCCAATGATGCCTGGCATGCCAGAGATGGAAACCGAAGCCCTTGTTGCAGCTGTAATGGTCGTCCTCCTCATCATCAGAGACTCGGCTCTACGGCTTCCACATCTCCTCGACTCCCCAAATAACTTCAGCCTCGGCGGTGCATTGGAACTTCTTCCTGTGAAGAAATTAATCCATCCATGCCTTGTCAAAATGATATGGACGTCGTCAAAATATAAAGCGACTTGATCCTTCTTTCTGTAATTGTTTTCTCCTCGGCGATTGTGAGAAATAAGAAAACTTAAATCTTGAGTTGAAGGACGATGCAAGTGCTATACATACCGCAAATAAAAAAAAATGGAATCAATAAAACAAATTTTACGGATGTTGGTATGATAAGAACATAAATTCTGCAAAGTCAATCCAATATGATTTCAATAATTATTATAATAAATAAAAGATTATGTTAGAATTAGTGATGGATGTTTTGTGTGGTAAATAGATTATATGCTCACTGTTTAGTATTTTGAAACTTTAAGCGGCGAACACAACATTTTTAGCTAATAATGTCGAAGTGTAATACTTGAGAATTAACATGTGGAATAATACCTCACAAGTTTCGATGGTTTGAGTTAAAAATTTTAATTCCTTATTGATACAATTAGTATTTTGTTAGATGATGATGCCCCAAGATACTTGATAACATCCACTACCTACAAAACTAAGTATGTTATTTGTAAGTAATTCTTGAAATAGCAACAAAACCTTTCCGTAACGAGTATTTCTAGCTATCAGAAACATTACTCTCAGATTAATTAATGCAAAATTTTGATCTACATAAAACATTTTTGTAATAACATCATACAACATGACCCGAGGTCCCCACCTTAGTATTATTATGAATTTAATATATAGTTTCTGAGTTCATTTTTAATAAGTTTTTGGAGTGTTACATTATACGGTTTTAGAATATTGAGAGAGTAAAGGTGATTCATAAAAGTGTAAAACCTTACCGTTTGACCTAAAAGCTTAAAATGTTAGGTGAGACTTGGTGATACATCATTTAGTTTAACAAAAAGAAGAACAAGTGACCAGTGATATTGGTTCACCAATATAAATTTCCAGGGTCTATAAGCATTATCGAAGTGTTATGAATTTATTTAACACAATCACCAAGGACGGCGCCTTATTTTCGAGTGTGACTAAAAACGTTATCTAATCCAAAATATGCTAACGTTGCAGATACTTCATCTAATTTCGTCGTCTGTGGGGTGTGGAAAGATATTTTTATATCATTTCGTAGTCTTCGTCCTTTTTACATTGCCCATGCTATTCTTAACCATTTGCTTTAACTTGAGAAAAAATTCGGCTTTCATGTTAGAATGAGGCATACGGGGAGAAGCTATGTACCTCGTATCGTGCTGTAGTGACATAACACGTCAACCAACTTCTGGATCAATTTCTGTGCCTTGGCATGACTGTCTCTGCATCCCACCAGTTCAGCAACCGTGTGGATGAAGCGGCCCTTTAGCGACTTGTGAAGCTGCCTCCTTGATGACTGCACGAGGATGTTTTCCACGATGTCCTCGGCGTCACGAGCATAGGTCGTCATGTGCCTAAACTGTTGTAGAATGTCCACCCCTGACTCATTGCCATCGGAAGTATCACAGAGAATGTCCTCAAGTTCTTTGATGAATTGATACAACTGATCCCCCAGTTCTTGGTGGAGGATGGCCTTCTCTGACAGAACTTCAAGCAGTTTACCAATCAACTTGGCGATAATGACTTCTGCCATGATGATAATATCCTCGGACAAACCCATTTGGGGGAATAAACGGGGAAAGTGAATTCGTATGATGAATTTGCTTAATCTTTGTTGACGAAGCAAGGATATATATATATATATATATATATATATAGCAGCAGCCATCACAAGCCCTCTCAGTAAGTAACATGTCCGTGAATCGTGCTCCATTCACTTTAAGCGATGGCGTGCGATATGATTTTCGGCCATAAAGCTATTCGATTTCCGTGCGTGTCACGTATAACCATTCTTTTTAGTAATGACAAGTTACGTGACAACAGTGAGACATAAGAGAACATATAAATTCCCTAATGTTGTTCCTTGCCACGACACGAAGCAACGCGATAAACGAATGCAAGTAAAGATTACCAAATTTGTTGTTTCACTTTTATGTCTACCCATCAATTTTCTCTGTCCGAATAATGTCTTTCTCTTTTTACGTTTTTCCTCTCTTTGTATATCACAGGAAAGCAGATTATGTCGTTGCGTTTGTCATGTTTTGGTCCCGCTAATCGGAAATTAAATGTTGTCAGTTACGTTAGTGTACCATGTTAGTGTGTATATTATCAAATGTTTTAGTTATGTGTATAATCATTTAGTTTATTGCGTTAAAATCAATATGATTTGAGTGATTAAATAATTTTTTAATTTTAATGACAATGTTAAAAGTAACGAATGATTATATAAATTATTAAGTGTCACCGTGAGATTTATTAGTCCTAAGTTTAGTGACAAAAGCATTTGGTCATTAACTTCCTTTGCTTTGGTAACCACTTAAGTTTTATTCACCGATTAATTTAAAAGAAATGCATAAAAGTGACTAATATCTTCCAGTATCACCAAGAAAATAAGACTTATTAATGTTCGTTGCCATAATCTAAAGCAAAGTGATGACACGAATGCAAGTAATGAAAATGATATTCTTCATTACTTTTGTTCTTCCCTTGTATTAGTCGGGGAAGCAAATTCTTATGCTGCGATCGTCGGATTGCGCACGCAAAGCCACGATTCGTTTCCCCTTTAGTTCCTCTGTTCAGTAACTTCATGACATTATAAGAATAAAAACATAAAGTTATGACTCATAACATCTGATGATCTCGGACAAGATTTTCATGAAGACATTGTTATTTGCCAAGACCTGAATGCGGAATCATTTGTGTTGCACTCTTCCGGCGACTTTACCGGTTGTCGGACCACTTGGACTCACTATACTGTACACCTATTGCCTAGGGTGAAATTTTTAGCTCCGGCGGCTCCCACACAACTTGCTCTACTGTCCTTCTATATCAGAAAGTCGAGATTTCTGCACAGCACCCATGTGCTAGGGAGGACTTCTTTCCACTCCGGCGGCGTTCCCAACTCCTGCTTTACCTTGTAGGCACGAGACTTCTGGTGTGCACCTGCAAGTGCGTGTCTCATTGCTCAAATTCCGTAAGCTCGAGACTTTCATGCGAAAAGACACGACAAGAACGGCTTCTTGCATATGGGTTAGCAACTGGTTACTAAATTCAGAACATGTATTCACTTGGCTTCCCTTAGACGATTTGTCAGCCGCTCGTTGAAACATTCCAAGGACACTTTGTCGCACTCAACCCTTGACACTCCCACACGCAAATTGCAAGAGATAAGAACCAAACGATCACTTAGTACATTCCGTTCTCCGTTGATCCTCAAAGCTTCACTCAGATCACATGGTCTTTGGACAGCCACTCAGACCCCACAAAAGAACAAAGGCACGTTTGTCTGAGAACAAAATCTGATTTTAATGAAGGAATTTTGTGGGAGATGTCCAGATTCGTTAGGACAACCCACATGATTTGTTTCCAAAATTGCGAACAGATTCTGAGCAACGGTCTACTCAACGGTCGCTGCACCCGAGAAGGTAAGTTCTGAATGGTAACTCCCTATCTCATCTGAACAAGATGATTTGTTTCTATATTTTATAAACTAATCATCCTAAAGATAACCTTATCTGATCGGTTATTAAAATCAAATAATAAAAAAAATTATTTGATTTAGCGTTTTATCTTATTACAGCGTAGCACTGCTACAGAATATCAAAATGAAATATTTTATTTCCAAATATAAACTTGGAAACCAAATATCATAATATTTGAGTTGCCTAAATGTATGAAATGAGATAGTTAAATCACATTCAGTGAATTTAGACACTCAGACAAATACTCTAAGATAAATCGAAGTATAATATAAGTAGGAAATATTTATTTCCATATTTTCAATGTGTAAGCGTAACGTCATAGTAACAGCTTACTATAAAACAACAACATACAGCTTATGCTAGCTGTGACTCAGTAACACTCTTCTCGAGCTTATATGCACACGATTCATGAAGCAATACTACTAACCACAAGTAACTCGTTGCTTAAGTGTAGACGTTAAAATTTTGCAAATGTCTATCACTAAACCCAAATCATATGATGGGCTAAATATTTTATGTGGAGGGTCTTAATAGATGGAAGCCCGAGCGCGTCACAAGCCAAATCCCTAATTCCTATTGTTTATCTCACATCAGAAGGCGAAGGCACCTAGGGGGCCATCTACACCTATAAATAGGATCTCGCTCATTCCTTTTGAAGAGACCTCTCATATACAAAAATCTTTCTTTCCTTCTCTTAAGCCCCGTTGGGTTATAACGAGATTCTAGTTATTTAACGACCTTTCTACGGGTGGTGCGGCGAAGGCCCCTCGGTGGTGGTGTGGTGGTGAAGGGGCCTCTTCTGGGTATATCTTCGAAGGCCTTTTTTGCGGGTTTATCTCCGAAGGTCCCTCCAACTTGCCCGAAGCTCTGTCGGATCATGCCCAAAGGCCTCGACAACTTCATCAAGATACCGAAGCTCAGCCGGATCACGCCCAAAGGCCCCGATGAATTCATCAAGATACCGAAGCTTCGCCGAATCAGGCCCGAAGGCTTCGACATCTTCATCAAGTCTGTCAGATCACGTCCAAAGGCCCCGACAATTTGAAGAGTGAGGGACTCCTTCGATAGCGAAGTTCTTGAGCATCTTTTCCTCACCCGATCGACGACGAAGTGCTTCAAGATCAAGATCAAGCATCAGCAGCCTGGTGTTCTTCGTGCATCTTCAGAAGACTCAAGATCAAACGTCAGTCTTGAAGATTCCAGATCAATCTTCTACAACAGCCCTGGTACTCTTCGCCCATCTTCAGGAAGACTCTCCAGATCAAGCTTCTACAACAGCCTTGGTGATCTTCGCATTTCCTCAAGACTCCATATCAAGCTTCTACAACAGCCCTCGTGTTATTCGCCCATCTTTAGGAAGACTCTCCAGATCAGGCTTCTACAACTGCCCTGGTGTTCTTCGCCCATATTCAAAAGACTTTCCAGATCAAGCTTCTACACCCCTGGTGATCTTTACCACTCCTGAAGACCCGCCGGATCAAGTTCTACAGCCCCAGCATCTTCATTAACATATCTCCCTAAAACTCCAGCGGATATTTGCCAGAGCTTCAGCCCATCTACACTTCGGATAATTTGCAAGTATAGAATCAGGGGACTCACGTGCTTTGTCTGTAACTAGAGATTGAATCCACTATATTTTCAATACGATAATTTGTACGCCGTTTCGGGTCTATATAAGAACCGTGAGATTTTCTGCGCTCACACTTAAGTTCATTATTAAAACACAAGTCAACAGATTTCCGACAATACTTAACTTCCTTACCATGTAAAGATGGATGCTCCGGCTCATGCTTATGGAGGAACAAGCAAAACCTACAATGCTCAAAGCCCTCCATGTGAAGAATCTGTCATTTTGCTGCTATTCCCTTCTATGATTGATTGCCTTTTTCATTGCAAGTCTCGTGGACATTATATTCGTATGGGATATTGTTTGTCAATAGAAAATTATGGGCCACGAGTCATTGAACGACCTGTGATTATGATTGGGATAAGGGCCCAATGAGGCCCAAGATAGGTTAAGGTCCAAACTGAAGCGACCCAAGAAATACATCGAGCTAAGGTTAATGGGCAATATGGTCGTAGAGTGATGGATAATGCACAACAATGAACTACTGCACTAGCGAAGAAGCACATTGGGCGAAGGCTAGTGGGCGAACCGCTGGTTTGTCAAAGGATATCGAAATAAGGAAACATGAAGATTCAAGACTTGGAATGCACGAAATAATTAGGCAAGGAAAAAAAAAGACATGAGAAGAAGACATCCGGATAGACAACGAAGAAGATCGGGATACCTATCAGCACAAAATGATAACATAGGCTTGGACACTATAAATATGTTTTAAATTTTATCTTTATAAAGGGTCCATAACTGCCCCCTTGAATTACACTTATCAGTTCTCTTACTCTCTTGCGATTATGCTCTTCTCCATATGGCATCCGTAAGTGTCTTCGTTTAAGGGAATCATCTTTTATTTTTCTTTTCGGCGACCACACACACAAACATGCACGTGTTTGAAGAAAAAAATTAGCTAGGAATTGTCGCGGTTTGCTTATGCTGCATGAACAGATTGCGTGATGCATTGTTCGTAGTTGTTGCTACACACAGATCTTGAAGTAAATCTCGTCAACCCCGTCATTGTTTTGTGTGTTTTAGATGGGTGCATGCCTTGGAGCTAATTCTGAAGAGACGTCCGACCAATCCTCGTAGCTTCACTTTTTGAAAATAAAATTGATTACATCGCCTGAGAAGTCCAAGAGTCAGTCGCCTGGGAAGTTCAAGAGCCAGTAGCCTGACTAGCCCAAAAGTTGCACGAAAGTCCAAGAGTCGCCAGGGAAGTTCAAGGGTCAGAAGTCTTAGAGTCTTTTCTCTTTTATGTGTAAATACACTAGTTGTATCAAAGAAAAAAGAATGAGAGGAACTAGAATGTCTTCCCCCTTTTAAAATTTATCTGTCTCATCAAGTGAGTAAGAGTGTGAGGGTTCGTCTCTTCGCCCACCAACGTTTCCAACAAAGTGGTATCTGAGCGAGTATGTCTTTAAGCTTCCAGTATCCGTATCTTACAAATGACAACGACGGTAGTTGTCTAAGTGAAGACGATACTAGGTTCCCAAGGTGCGTGAGAGATCGTCAGCGATGGGTTTGTCGAACCCGACGAGGATGCGGAGTTGGCCCTTATTCAGAGGTTCGAGAAGAACAAAAAGAAGGGCTAGCATGTTCTATCAATCGAAGCGACTGCAGTCCATGCGCCGTAGTAACAGGACGCCGAGGCGATGAATGGGAGGAATCACGATAAGCGCGAATCTCCCCTACGAGTCTGTGCGTCATAGAACAAGGGTGCAGGCGTGATACTTGTTGTCCGCCGCCCTATTGTGTCGCCCATGAACTTACAGTTTCGAAGATGAAATGGTCGGGAGTGGGAATGTATTCCGTAGTCCTCGCTGAGACGAGAGAATTGCTTCACTGCGATGGGGAGCTGAGAACCAGCTTCGTGCATTAAAAATGAGGTTCTGTTGGGACGGTTTTGATGATGAACCGGACCCTCTGTACTACAGAAGGTCGAACATTCTATTCTATAGAAGCTTCTCACAATGAGGATCTTTTTGTAAGAAACATTGTTGTAATTAAATAATTAGTTATCAATTATTTAATTACGAAATATATATTATTTGATTAAGATATTCTTCTTCTCAGATTACCATGATTTGATTTTCAAATAATCATATTGGAGATAATATTTCTTGTGAAGGAAATGTATCTTCTATATACGGAAAGGTTCTATTATTTGGTCTATAGGCTTCTGTAAGCTTACTTGATCAACATACGAACATTATTTGATTGCAAATTACCACCATCTGTCCAGATACACTATCACGTGTGTTTTTATCAGGATGGAATTGACTTCAAGTCATTTGGAAACAAATCAACAATTGTTTCCATCTGTAGAAGGTTATCAAGCAGAACCTTCTGCGATACCTTCTGTGGTGCACTATTCATGGAAAATATATCATGATCTATTCTGATTTATTCTCTACCAGAATACTTGCACGTATATATTATTTCTGTATATAAATCATTTTGTAAACTAATTCTTTGTTTCACATTTTGCAGATTACGTTTTATATTTTCCCTTTGTATTTTCGTCTTGAAATTTTGTGTATAAATAGTCACGCCCTCTCTCCCATTAAACAACACTCAACGAAAACATCCATCCCATTCTGTCCAGAGAGAGCATGAGCTTCATTTGTTTAATTTCTTTAGTTCTCTCATTCTTTCATTCGTTTTGAGTTAGTCACACGAGGAGCACTAGCGACGGACGACTGCAGCGTTGGTGAAGCCTTCTGGGAGAGTGACTCGGGGGCTCGAGGGACTCGGCTGGAAGCTGCAGGAGACGTTGTTGGAAGCGTGTGTACGTGGGCAACGTGCAGCGGGCCGGAGAGAATGGCTGAACCTCGGGAGCACAGAAGGTGAGGGACTAACCAGCTTCTGTTGTGTAGAGCTCTGTGTGCAGGAACCTAGGACGGAGGCTGCCGTCTGCTTGCGTGGGGTTTGCCACGTGCTTGCGCAGGGTCTGCTGCATGCTTGCGTAGGGTATGCTACGTGCTTGTGTGGGGTACGCCACATAGTCGCTATCTCGAGGAGATCGTGCAGGTCGTGTGGAGCCGCCGGAGGGAAAATCCATCCTTAAACAGGGGTCGCTGTTCGCTTGCGTAGGGTCCGCTACGTGCTCGCGTGGGGTACGCAACGAAGTCGTTATCCTTGAGGGATTGCGCATTTGCTACCTAGTTAGTCACGTTAACGCGTGCAACCTCCTGTTGTGCAGAATCTTCGGATCTGTATAACCTCCTGTAGAACAGAACCTTCAGGTCTGAATCTACTCTAGTGCAGAACCTTACGGTCTGTACATAACTCAAGTCATTTCTAATACGAACCATTTTGGTTTGTTAAAGATTGACACATTCTTGGTACAGAACCTTACGGTCTGTGCTATACCTTCTGTGATACAGAATCCTTGGATCTGTTCTGTAGAAGGTTGACGCTTACAGTACAGAATCTCTTGATCTGTGCTATAGAAGGTTAACACGTCTGACACAGAACCTTCTGGTCAGTATTGTGCCTTACCTTCTTCGACACAGAACCTTCTGGTCAGTGTCGTGCTTACCTTCTTCGACACAGAACCTTCTGGTCAGTGTCGTGCTTACCTTCTTCGACACAGAACCTTCTTGTATGTGTTGTGCCAAACCTTCTTCGACACAGAACCTTCTGGTCAGTATTGTGCCAAGCCTTCTTCGACACAGAACCTTCTGGTCTGTGTTGTGCCTAAGACTCTTCGACACAGAACCTTCTGGTCTGTGTTGTGCCAAACCTTCTTCGACACAGAACCTTCTGGTCTATGTTGTGCCAAACTCTCTTCGACACAGAACCCTCTGATCTGTGTTGTGCCTAAGTTTATTCGACACAGAACCCTCTGATCTGTGTTGTGCCGAACTTACTACGATACAGAACCTTCTGGTCTGTATTGAGCCTAAGTTACTATAGTACAGAACCTCAGTGTTTGTGCTTCGTAACAAACCTCTACGGTACAGAACCTTCTGGTCTGTGCTCTGCCACTCAAGCCTCTATTGTACAGAACCTTCTGGTTTCAATCTCCCATTCTCATCATATTCTATGATCATAAATCGATTCTTGCAGGCCACAGCTATAGCTATCGTAATCATAAGGGGAAACCCCAGATTACAGCAGGCAGTCATGCTCATAAAGTTTTCGGTCTTCATCCAATTCATTTTTCGCACAACAGTACTTGTCCTTCTGTGCCACAAGACCATGGAGAACTCCCCAACGTTATTCGTCCTGGCCAGCCATGTAAGTTCTCACATACGGGTTGACTCTGTGACAAAATAAATCATAAGTACTCTTTCCCAGGCCTTATTGAGCATTCTATGGCATAGTTCATCGGGGCCTTCTGGTACTTGCTTTCGGTGGGGCGAACACTAGATTGCTGGAGGAGTGTTTGCCGGAGTCATGGTGGATGCAACCCGGACTCTTTATACTGTGGCTGTTCCGTTGGCAACAAAAGCTACATGAACAATTATTGCTCCCCGGGAAAGACATCTAACATGCCAGCATTCGATTTCGGAATATACCTTAGAGCTATTCCAATATAGTCGCATCGACTAGATTTACACTGAAGTTCACCTACTGCTTCTGGTGGGGCCTGTGCAACCTCAGGTTGATGATTCCCCCTTCATCAAAGGGTTCAACTCCCATTGCGAGTGATTTCCGGTTATTTTTATTCAAGGGAGAGATAGTGGTGATGATAGTTTTCTCATGTTCTTGCAGCTCTCTGGGACAATCTCGACAATAGTGCCTATGAATGGGAACTTTGCTTCTCGATTTGCATCTCCATAATCGGGTTGATTCTGGTGTCCTTGTTCATAGGGAATATGCAGGTAAAAATGGAAGGTCTTGTCTGTTTCCCGGGGGTGCTCTTTTTTTCCAACGCATTACTCTTTTTATTATTTCTGACCATGTTTAATGTCGAGAGAACAGGCCTACTTCCAATTTAGAACACAGGTACAGTTGGAGAAGATGGACAAGAAGGAGAAGAAAACTGCTAAGATCAGGAAAAGACGGAGGGATCTTTTGAAGAGGGAGACATTCCATTGGCTTCCGCCAGATTTGAAGGGAGACATAATGGCATGCGAGGAAGACAACTGGGTCGAGACTAACGAGGTGGACCTCCAAACTGCACTCAACTGCCTCCCCCAGGAAATCGGGGGCAGGATCATTCCAGCACTTTGCTCAAAAATGGAGTCAGAAGTATTCCCTTTCTCTTCCCCTCTCTCCATAGCAACCATTTATCAATTAATGCATTCTTCTTAGTTAGATAAACCAGTGTCGCTTAATCAACAGTGGTTACGACTCTGACCCAGAGGATATGCGAAATTGTTTCATGTCTAAGATTTTAGGATTGATAAAGGTGTGTTGTTGAAGGCAAAGACCTTTCAAGCTCTGACGGGGACTCAGAAGTTTGAAAACCGGGTCAGGCCTAAGGTTTATCATAAAGGAGACGTCTTGTTTCGAAAGAAGACCCGGTTGGTGAGATAGTGATCATACGGAGAGGCACATTGAATGTCCATGCCGAAGATACCAGGCTCATGACCTAGGCCATGGGCGTCATTGGCGAAGAGTTATTGAAAGAGATTATTACCAGTTCGCGAAAGTCTCATACATCGTCGCTGAGCCACCCTCTTTCACGGGTGGATATCACAGCCACCAAGAAAGTTGATGCGCTTCTTATAAGCACGAAAGACCTGCAGTTATTGATGAAAGATGTCAACCTCAAAAGCACTCTCTCGTGCATCTCCCCGCATCTAAGCAAACAAATAAAGTTGCACTTATGCTTAACCATACTTTCCAAGGTAAGTACAGCTCATTTGGCGGGTGTTCGGAATATTAGTGTTGCCACCTTCCAGATGCCGAGGATGACATATATTTCCATTGGTTCATTTAGTCTAACGCCATTTCTTGTGATCCACTTTTGTAGCTGCCTGCCTTGGAGAAAGTACATGGAAAAGCACTCGAGGCCTTACGAGCAGTGCTGGTGTCATTCAGTCATCAGTCAGTCCTTGTACAAGATGACTCTGATATCAACAAGATGTTCATTATAGTTAGTGGTCGCCTTCGTTCCTATGACAAGAAGGTCGGAAGTCTGTCTAAAGAATGCTCCGACAAATTCCTACGGGAGGAGCTCCTTCAACAGGCACTCAGTACCGACTCATCAGACAACTTGAAGCCGCCAGTCTCCACCATATTGATCCGTGCCATTGACAAAAGTTGAAGCATTTAGACTCATGGTATCCGACGTTAAGTGGGTGCGTCAAGAATGGTTTTACAAGGAGGAGCAGGAGATGAAAGTTTTGAAGAAGAATTTTCGCAGAAGGTGAAGGAATATGAGGCGCGTTGAAGGAAAATGAGCAATAATATGATGGTCGACGAGCATGTCTGTAATGGCATCCTTTCCTTCTCTCGCATGAGAAACTTGTTCTCAGATTCTTGAGTTGTAGCCTCTTCATTTTGGAACTCATTTCAAATTCCGTTTTGTCTTCACCATGCCCTTTTAAATAAATGATTACATGGTGGGAGGCATCGTCTGACATTGGGGTTAGATTACATTTATTTTGGCAAACATGCGGTGAGAACTAGGACTGCAAAAGAATGTGACCCACCGAGGATAGCTCACCCATGAATGTCGTCCCTAACATGTAGGAAGCCAGACAAGGAGGAACCGGAAAGGTCATATGATCCTTCCCAGGAGAGGTCATGTGATCCTTACCAGGAGACGGAGTTATCTGCCATCAAACAAATGTTTTAGCTCTTAATGGAAAAGATCAATGTCCTGGATGAGAAAAATGGGACATTCGAAAGGAGGAATGGTAATTGCATGGACAACGTCATGCGAAATCTAGAAGTAATGACAGGGACGCGTAGCTCTGTTCCTGTAAAGTTTAATGACGAATCTGTGGACTACTTGCCACAAGACCAAGAGGCGCATAGGAGCCCCGAACGGAGCAAACAATCCAAACTTCCAAAGCCTGCCATGTTGTTGTTGGGTGTCCCGCATAGAATGCAGAAGAAAGAGAAACAACCAAGAGACAGAACCCCAGGATGGTTTACGAACCTCCTCATCACGTAAAGGAGAGCTTCTATTACAAGCCTCATGAAGCCCAGGACGTTAGGCTTCCTAAGGAGGGACGATTCCCTTAATTCCCCCTCAAACATCTTCTCTCAACTAGTCTTTGCACCTGACCTAACGGAATACATCACCAGGCTGATCGAGCAGACGATTCCTGGTCTAAACAGTAGGGCAGAGGTGGAGTTGTATCGTGTTCCCTACCTCGAAGCCATCAACATGGATTTCACTTTCCTATGTGGATATCAGGTGCTTGATTTCACTCATTTACGAAAAAGGGCATAACGCCGACTAAGCATATCGCTCGTTTTACTGGCTAGGTGAGCGAGACGGCAATCAATGGGTCCTGGAAGCTTAAGCGTCATCTTTACCTGGTACATCGATTTACCTCCAAGTGAAATATAGAATTAGGAGGAGATGCAGGTGCAAGTTCCCTTGCCTTTACTTGGACGAACTCTTCTGTCACACTTCAAGAGCTTACTCACATGATAATGATAGAAGTGGCCAACAAGATAATCAAAGGTGCTGTTCAACGATGTGGTCCTGCCAACCGTATACCGGCAGTAAACATGAGCATAATGGTAAAATGATGACCCTTTAGAACATGGGGCCTCAATATCATTGGGAAAATCCACCAGCAATCTAGTCAAAGAGATGTGTACATTCTTGTGGCAACTGACTACTTCACTAAATGGGTCGAAGCCGAGATACACAAAGCCATTGCTCATAAATATGTCATCGAATTCATTAAGAACACCATTATATATCGATACAGAATTTCCCGGAGCGTTGTGGTTGATAATATCAGAGTATTCAATGGAAAGCTAATAGATGATTTCGCCCAAGAGTTTGGTTTTAAGATACTGAACTCATCCCCTTACTATGCTCAACGAAAGCCAAAGTGGCCAACAAGCTAATAAAAGGTATTATTCAAACAATGATAGAAGTAATCCCCAAACATGGCACAAGCCGCTCAATGAAACTTTACGGGGCTCTAAGAGTGACCAAAACAGAGAGCATCGGAGGAACTCCTTTCAGCTTAGTCTACGAACATGATGATATATGCTCCCAGTCAAAGTGCGCTACTGTTCAATGAGATTTTTGAAACAATTAGGGATGCACGATCACAATGAAGAACACATGCATCTGAAAACAGAAAACATGGAAGCTACTAGGACAGCCGCATTAAACCATTTGGCGGCACATAAAGAACGGGTCGCTCGATTTTGTAACAAGAGAGTGGCGTCCAAAATCTCCTCAAAAGGATATCTAGTATGAAAACTCAGGTTATTCGAAGGGTCTTATGACTTTTCTTTTTTTAACCATCCATATATTCCACGAACGACCCAAAATAGTATCTGAACTGACGTAAGAAAAAATGGTAATTTCTTTAGCAAGAGACGAAAGAGTCATCCACTCCACTCCATCTCCCGTTACAATATATTCCTTTTTCTCATGCCTTAACCCAACCCCCACTAAATTAATGTGAGAGCGTATGTATTTCTTTTTTCTTTTTTCTTTTAAAGAAAGGATATAATCATCCAAACTCGATCAGGGGAGATGTATGACTTTTGAAAACTGAGCTGTCAAACCGTGTCAAATATTATAGGATAAAAACAATTGATGCTAAAACCCAAGATTAGGTTTGGATTCCCCAAACCTGCTCCCCCCAGACATTAAAATATTTTGCCCCTCTTAAAACCTATTTGACTTGTCTTTTTTTGTAATAATATTAATGAGGGTGTCGTTCATGGAGATGGTTAAACTGTCCCCTGTTCGATCGAGCTGTTTACTCGTGCTCACGATCTCCATGAAGTGTAGTACCATTTACATCTTACCGATATCGTGAATCAGTATCACATTTCACGTGTTTGTGCTACTTAGATTTATCAGGACTAAAGAAATGACCGACAAAAAAGGGGAGAATTGAAGCCGGTGGTTTCATAACATGTACATCTGTAGATTTCTCGTATGCTTTTACAGACATTTTTACGTTTCCGAGTAGCCGCTCTTTTTTCTCGCAAAAATGATCATAGAATCGCCTCACGAAGTTTACATGTGTCATATGTAGCAAGTACTACATTACTGAACGACGTGACTTTCTTGAATTTATGAGAAGAGTTTACATCTGTTCATACAAAGGTCGCAGAAAGATTCGTAAATCTCTTAATGAAAATGAAATGTTCTTAAAAACGTAGTGTGGTGCCGTAAAAGTTAGAGGTACAAAATGGAAAAACCAAACGTGATGATGATCTGTAGCACTGATACGACCTATCCCTTTCTGGTAAGGAAAATGATTACGACAATTTAGACTTTTAACTTGTGTTGCAGGTTATCCGAATGCCTTTTGAGTTTCTTCAAACGCCAAAAAACGATATATAATATATATATATATATGAATCAACTTGATTTATTTAAAAATTCCTGTGAAAGATGGTTACATGATAATTGCTCTTTGCCTGGCAGTAGTAGGGAATCGGTTGAGGCCAATGCCGATGGGGACGGTGCCTGTCGTCTCCATGAGGAGCCTCTGTTGGAATGCTTCATAGGAAGCCCCGGCATCCACGATATCCCTTACAACCTGCTGGTAGTACTCCTTCAGCTTCCTGAGGAAGCTCCTCAACCTGATCTTCCGCCATATCCTGACGATCAGCGGGCTCCGCTTCCTCGGCCGATTCTTCCGGCCGAGACGCACTGTGGGGAGTTTCCTGTGTCGGATCGGGACGGCCTTCCTCTGCGGTCGCCACAGTGAGAGGCCTTGTCGGTACTTGTGGTGATCCATTGTAGGGAGGAAGAATCGTAGTCTTTTGGTGCGTGTGGGGGGAGGAAGGGGAGTGATTGGAAGATGTGGTTTAAATCAAGACAGGGAGATGTGGTTGGACCAACAAAAGGCATCTTTCCTTGTTGCCTGCTCCACAAAGTAATATCTTTCTAGATGAGTCTCCAACTCGTAAATTAATTTAATAACATTCAACTCCAATCGTGTATTACAAAAGGCCCATCGTTTGTCATGACTAACAAAGAAACTTTGGATAATACTTGTAATGATTCCCATTGTAATTTATCTAAATAAATTTTCGGTTCAAATTAAAACAACAAAATGAGTTCTTGGTAACATTGAAGAAAGGATGATGTGCTTCTTGGGATTGGGGAAATTACTCAACTGAAACGGTTTCCATGTCATATTCGTGAAGAGCCCTTTCTAACTTAGTGGAGTGAGGGGGACGCATCCGCGAATACTTTTGTAATTTCAACAAGGTGTAAATATTAAAGCAAGTAATTACCTTCGTCCAAAAAAAGCTAACGCCTTCACGTTCCAGATAACTAAATTTCAGCCACTCTTTCGTATATTTTTACGAAATAATGTCAAAATTTTAGTATATTTTTTGTAAATGGTTGATGGGCTTCGTGCTTTCTTTATATATTTGTGCAGGCTTTTATAAAATTCGTTAATGGGTTTGGACAAATATACTAAATTTTTTGGCAGTGTTTTCTATTAATGTTCAAAACAGTAGCAATTACTTCGTATATAGGCCGAAGGGCTTCGTAATTTCGTCATACATTTCTACTGGCTTTCACTAGATTTCTTTAATCTCCTGGACTAATGTACTAATTTTAAATAGTGACTTTTCAGTAGTTTTCTAAAATAATTGGTATTCTACGAAAGAATGATCTCGTGGCTAGTAATACTTACGAAGTTAGTATGTAAATTACCAACATATTTCATAATTTTGTACGAAAAAAGTTTCATATTTTACTAATCAAAACATTATTTCCCTAGCCTAGCTCTGAACCTATACGCCGAGCAAAATTACATTTCCGTCCTTCACCCACCCCTAATTCCACCTCCGAAGACCCAGGCGACACCCTTTTCCTCATCAGTCCCATTCGAAAGAAACTATACTGCGTAGAATCTAATACCTCCGCAACCCAAGAAACCTAGGGAGAAAAAGGTAATTTGGCTTGGCTTATAGGTTTGGAGCTAGGTGAGGGAAACATTGTTTTGATTAGTAAAGTATGGAACTTTTTCATACAAAATTACGAAATAGTTTAGTAATTTGCATATTAACTTCGTAACTAAAAATTCACTATTTAAAATTATATTTGCCCAGCCCATTAAAGTAATTTAGTAAAAACCCGTAAAATGTAGGAAGAAGTACTAACATCATCGGCCCGTTACGAAGCAATTACACTATTTAGTAAGTTATTAAAACATCATTATTCATAATTAGTACTTTTTTAAAGCCCATTAATAAATTTAGTGAAAGCCCAAAAAAATGTAAAATGAAATTACAAAGCACATCGGCTCATTTACGAAGCAATTACTACTTTTATGCGCGCCTTCAGGCCTAGCACGCACGTGGCGGTTTGAATGACACGGCAATCCGAGCCCGCTTGGTCGGCCCTTAACTCTATCGTCGGGCTGCGGAGGAGACCGGGGTATATACTTCCCTCGATTCCTAATCGGGCCTGCCCGGGCCCTCTCCGATCATTGCTCCTTAGGAGGCAAACTGGCGAAAAAACGGAGCATGATCCGTAAAAGGAAGATTCGGGAGGCTCAAGGAGCGACTCGTGTCGCCTTCACCTATTCATGACTGCTCCGTTTAAAATATTTTGATGTTGTTTAACTTAGGTAAAAGTAATACGCAGTCTCCACCGACTTATTTATAAAAATGATTTAAATCGGGAAAACCATTGGTTAGGAATTCCTATATACTAGCTTTCACACACTCACATGCAGTGGCGTTTGCTCCAAACCATGGTTCTGGTTACGAGCGTTAGACCAGATCCGGGCGTCAAACCGACACACATGTCAATGTTTAACAGGCGTTGGACCCGATCTGGGCTTTAGGCCCAAACTCATGTCACAGGGTTACGAGCATTAGGCTCGATCCAGGCGTGGCACCTGGATTCATGTGAGATGGTCACAAGTGCAATTACATACAAGTATTTAGATGAAAGATGAAAGTAGGCGGCGGATGGTAATCGTGAGTCTATGCACTTCGGCCCATGACCCGTTTAAATGTGAATTTAGAAATTTCGGGGAGGCGATGTGGATTTAGAAATTTCGGGGAGGCCTGCACCTCCCTTTTGTACCCGAGGCCTAGTCGGGATGGTTATACATCGGCTGAGTATCGTCTGGTGGAGCAGCTCTTGTGAAGCCCATACTTCGCGGGTCTTCTTGAAGCTTCAAAAATCCCTTCATGATGTACTAAAGTCGACATGTGGCAATGATGGGCCACATGCACCTGCAAGTCCAATAATGAAACAAGTGCTTAATCCAAAATGATGCAATAATAAAGAAAAAATGTCAAAAAAATGCAGACAAACTCAAAAAAAATTATGAAATTATAAGGAGTTTTCTTAACCCAACAAAGATATGAGATATAAAATTTAAGGCTCCGGATGTTAAACCTAAAGTAGCAAAAAAAGTTCCACAAATTTAGGTCAGGCTCGACGCGTAATCTTATTGCAGATTATTTAAGAAAAAATATGTAACCTTTTTATCTAGAAGCCCAAAAAAAGCAAAATCATTGCCAAAAGATGCTCATGTTAAGAAAAATCAATATACGTAAAATTTCATGTTAAGAAATCAGTGCCAAAAGATGCTCATGTTAAGAAAGATCATATATACGCAAAATTTCATGTAAATGGATTTAAAGAAATGAAATGGCATTGGGTTTTACTAATGACAAACTATCGAAACAAAATTAAATTTTATGTAACCATTCTTATGAGCATATTTCAGTCCCAGAGGTGTTGAAATTCAATAAAATAAATTTTATATGTTTCTAATTAGAACTAAAATAACTTAACGAAAAGATATAATAATTTTTAGACATGTCTAAAATTTGTTATGAAATTTTGAATAGGACAAGGTCCTGAAAACGAGACTGAAAATGATTGATTTTAAAAAATTCATAACTTTAAAACCAAAAATTAGATTTTAATGCACAAGATATGTACAGAAAGCTTATGAACCGTAGTAGTTAGGCAAAATAGTTTTTCACATAAAAGACCTTCAAAAGAATAAAACCGAATATAATTAAATACATATGTTTTTCCTATTTCGCTATTCGAGTATGCGGAATCCAAACATAATTAGCCAAAAGTGGATCAAAACTCAATCAAATTGAATCAAATTTTATTATAAACTACGTTAAGAGGATAAGAAAATGGCATAAACAACTGATTTTGTCTGATTTTGAAAATCGGACGAGAAAGTTATGTTCTGCCGACTAATCCCCTTGCATTCCGGCCGAGTCTATGCTGCTTCGTCAGGGCTCAATTTTTGCGTTCCTCACGTCACATGTGACAAGTTCAAACAATGTAAAAGAAAAATGTGGTTAGTTATGCTCTAAGATGAAAGAGAAGCCAAACAAGTATGAAAAAAGAGGGTCGAAAACTTACCGAGGGGCTGCCTCGCCTCGGGATGGCCCGTGAAGGAAGAAGGACGTCGTGGAGTCCGCGGCAGAGGGGAGGCTCTCGGAGAGAAGGGTGCCAATTGGTCCTCTGAATCTGGCCATCTTTCTATATGAAGAAACAAACGAGAAGAATGAAATAGAAAATAAAAAGAAAGAATTCTTTGGAAAATAAATCAGGTGAGGTAATAATTTTTCTTTTATGGATAGATTTGCCTAATTTGTGGTCTTAGGAGTAGGCTATTTGTGTGATGGATTAAATAAAACGTCACTTTATGTAATTAATAAAAGAAAATGACTTTTAAATGTGCTTTGCCCCATTTTCATGACATTATAAAAAGTGGAAGTCCATGTATATGGACATGGGCTTCAAATTAAGAAAAAAATGGGCTCGTTGAAAGTGATAAATATGCTTCTAGTTGCTATAAGCTCATGATTTCAAAACAAAGAAAATAGTTTGTATTATGGTTGAAAAAAATGTTCGAAGTAAATTCACAATTTGGGGATTGACACTACTGTTTCGTATATTACTAAACTAACACAATTCAAATTTCATAAATTTTTTCCAAGTTCATTAACAAATTTTTACAAAACCCTGTAGAAATATGCGAAAAGTGTATGAACCCAATCGGTCCATTTACGAAAGAAATCCCAAAAAATTTATTAAAATTTTGACACTGTTCGAGACGTGTCGACGTCATTCCCTTCCCTTTCGTTCATTCAAAATCGTGTACAATTATATCAGTTGCTTAAAAGCTGATGATTACCCAAGTTGGAAACATAAATCTTATTATGTTTGACTTTAGTTAGATTTGGAAAAAAATATGAATCCAATTTTGAGGATTGGTTTTCAGATGAATCCCATCTTTTTAATGAAATCTTTATCAAACACATCCAAGCTTTGACTTTTTTTTATTAATGTATCATGCCATTTGCACTTGGGATGAATCAAATAGAGTTTCAAAGACAGATTAAATTAATTGAAATTCTTAAAATTAAACGTATGAAATCATTTATTTTATAATTTTCAAATTGTGAATAAACTAAGAAAAAGTCAATTTTACGTTACGTGTTTCTTAATACCTTTCGGAAAACCCTATTTTCCATCATAATCAGTAGAAAATTTTCGTGATGCATGATGTCTCACTTACACAACAAAGTCTTCGGAATATATGGAGATAATGGAGAAAGTTCAGTGTAGATACGAAAACAACAAGTCTAGGTATTAATAAAATAAAATATTTCTTATATTCTTACAAAAATCAATTGGCATTGATCGAAAAAGAAATAACCATTGTTCTTTTTACAATACCTTACATAACTTATATGTGGGGAATCATATACTTCGCTTTTGCTTGTGAATACCAAATATAACACTATATTGACATGCACAAAGTAATGTGATATAGACGCCTCGACGATATCGCTAATAACTAGTACAACTGCTAAGTTTGGTCCAATATGCGTAACCTTAGATCACTTGGAAATTAGAATCGCAAACTTACATCTAACGTTGGTTTTAAAAGGAGGAAATTTCTTGTCAAATAAAATTCGAATTTCACAAACTTAAACTTCTCATCCATCCAATTATAACTTCCAATGACTTATAAATATCATTTCGAATAAGTTTTCCACGGCTTTGTCTAATATTAGTATATTTCCATAGGTAATTCTAATTTACTTAATTTGTTTCCAATAATTTAATTTCTTATGATTTAACGTTCGCTGAATAACACCTTCCAATTAAAGATGCATGGGTCGACTTAATGGGAGGATGCTATTATTGTTAAGGACGTGATTTGTTTTGTTAATAAGAGTGAATGGATTTGTCTGCTTTAAATTTAAAATTTAGGGCCCATTTATTGAAAGCACTTGTAAAACAAAAGAAGAGTAGGTTTTCGGTCTATCATGCCCTTGTATACTTAGGTAACCTTCATAATATATTTCAATATTTAATAATATGTTTGGAAATATCTTCTCATCTCATGTGGCCACTCCGGGTTCCCACGTGGCCGTGCTGATCTTTCTGTCCAATTCTGTTCCTTTAAGATGGCCGCATCAACGCGTGCGACCGCACCAATTTGTCTATTTCCAAATCCCTTTTCCACGACTCATTCTGTCTTCTGGCTCTCTTTCCTCAAAATGTCTCGTACGACTTGGATTTGGCATATTTCCCGATCCCTTCAGCTGCAATTAAAACCATAAATGTGGAAGCACAGATGCAAGCCAACCAAAATGATAACAACATGTAACTAGTCCTTGCGAGGACACCCAAGTGGCGTAAAGTGGGTGGTGGGTGTTTGGAACCTTGTCATGATCCCTGGGTCGAACCCCATCACGCACACTCCACTTGGAAAATTAAGACCGGTCTCCTAGGTGATGGCTAATAAAGCCCAGGAGTCGCCAACCTACTGGGCCTTTGGGCCTCAACTGAAATTGGACCGACAGGGGAGCAGGCCTCAAGTCGGGCCCAAAGGGGATGTAGTGGGGCCGGGCCTGAGGTTCGCAGACTTGTAAAAAGAGCCTCTGAACCTCGTGAGAGGGCTTGTAAAAAGTAAGTCCACCACGAACCCCACTGATATCAAAAAAAAAAAACATGTAACTAACTACCTTAGCTTAAAAACCTCCAGTGTCCGACAGTAATTAGACTCGTAAACGAGAAATTTCCGGTAAACAAATTAAAAGGAAAAAGAAGAGTGTAGCCCAGGGTTAGTACGATACCTCATGACCAAGACCCACCGAAAGGGAAGATTGGATATTTGAAAATTGTGGAGCGAAGTGGTGGGAATGAAATGATGAGATTGGGGGCCAAAATATGTGGAACAAAATTAAAGTGTGTGGGGGGGGAGGGGAGGTGGCCCACGCCCATTATGTATGAATGGCATGATTTGCTTGGGATTTGATTTTGTGGTCGACCATGAAATGAGAGAACTACCAGCACTCTCTCTGTGCACGTCACGTGGGGAAAGGGGGGAGTAACAACTCTGGGTTGGGGAAGCAATTCCGATGGAAATGTGGTGTGTGGGTTTAGACGAGTGACTTACATGGGGTCAACCGGCATCTTCTCAGAAACAACGTGGCTCGTCCTCTTCGAAGAAACTGGGGGGTTGAGTCAAGAGAATATCTTACTAGTTCTACAAACGAAACGAAACTAAACCCCTTAAACAAACTGCTGCTGTCAGGAAAAGAGTCTAGCGTTGGATCATCCCTCCCTTGAACCCACCCAGAAATTTCCCCTCAAAAGTATTTGTTTACTCATCTCATCCAAAACATCTACACTGATGTGATGGGGCTTGAATAAAAAATAAATGCCGGGAACATGACGCACGGTGGCTCGATGGCTCTCTGACTCCCAACTACTTGTTTTACTTTTTTGTCGTTATCGTCGAATTGAACCATCATCGTGGTCATCAACTTTCCTTCAGACTCTTAAAATTCATTAATTAATGTCCATAAAATTAATATTTAAAATACCCATTTATTAATAATAATTAAGAAATTTTAAAATACTATGGCAAGAATAATTTACAAGACTATGGAACGTTTCTCCTGGTATCAGAAGTGGTTTCGTTTATCACGCGGGAGGGGAACGGCAGTGACCCACAAAATTCATCTATTCACACCACTGTTTCATTTTATATATATTATTTGATATATTGAGTTTCCAATGGTTATCGACGAAAGAGAAATATTCAACTTTCTCTTCCACTAATCAGTCTCAAAAGAGAAATATTCAAAAAGCTAATGTATGGAAAGAAGGAAACTGTTAAAATCCAATCGGACTGGACGCCAGCCATTGTCTAGACATAACCAAGCATGGAACCATGACGATGATGGTGCCGGTGCCCATGCCTCTCCTATAAATCTCCTATATTCCTCGCTCCAATAATTTCACAATCCAACCCAACTCAACACCTAATCCACAATCCAACACAGAGAATGATTTATCACAGCTTCATGGAGTTAGCCCCGTCCTGGGCAGCGTACGCGGCCGCCTGGCTTGCTACCCTGTCCCTCCTCCTCGTCTCGATGCACCTCCGCGCCCGCCGCCATAAGTACAACCTCCCTCCGGGCCCAAAACCATGGCCGGTGATCGGGAACCTCAACCTCATCGGGGCTCTCCCTCACCAATCCCTTGACCGGCTCTCCAAGAAGTACGGCCCGCTCATGTACCTTCACTTTGGGTCATACCCCACTGTCGTGGGGTCCTCAGTGGAAATGGCTCGTTCGTTTCTCAAGACGCATGACGTGGCCTTCGCCGGCCGGCCTAGCTTCATGGCTGGGAAGTACACGACGTACGAGTACTCTGACATCACGTGGTCTCAGTACGGGCCTTACTGGCGACAGGCTCGCAAGATGTGCATGATGGAACTCTTCAGCACGAAGCGGTTGGAGTCGTTGGAGTACATACGGAGGGAGGAGATGAAGGCCCTCCTGAAGGGCCTCTACGAATCGAGAGGGAACGAAATCATGCTGAAGGACCACTTGTCTGACGTGAGTCTAAACGTGATAAGCCGGATGGTGCTCGGGAAGAAGTACACAGAGAAAACCGATGAGAACTTGATTGTGACCCCCGACGAGTTCAAGAGGATGCTGGACGAGCTGTTCTACCTAAACGGGGCGTTGAACATCGGGGACCAGATCCCATGGCTGAACTTCCTGGACCTGCAAGGGTACATCAAGAGGATGAAGGCGCTGAGCAAGAAATTCGACCGGTTCCTCGAGCACGTACTGGATGAGCACAACGAAAGGCGGAGAGGAGTCGAGAATTACGTAGCCAAGGACATGGTGGACGTTCTGCTTCAGTTTGCGGAGAATCCAGAGCTCGAGGTCAAGCTCGAGAGGCATGGAGTCAAGGGATTCACTCAGGTACACAACACAGAGTAACTTGCCCCGATTTACGTCACCGACTCTTAATTGATCTGCATTTTAGTGCTCTGCTTCTTTACTCTTTGTTCTTTCTTCTTCTTTGGTCGTTTTTTTTTCTTCCGTCTCTTTTCTAATCTTTCTAAGCAGATAAGCATCAGTTTTCTGAACAAGTCAAATTTGAGACTGATGTTTGTTTCTTGACCAGTCGAAGAATGAATATTATTACTACTAATCAATCATAGTTTGTGTATATCTTTTCGGCTTGCAATTTGAATAGGAGTGGGGACAAGATTAATTCAATGTCCCCTAACGTCAGTCTAAATTCGTTCAATGTCCCAGGACTTGATAGCTGGCGGGACCGAGAGCTCAGCGGTGACCGTGGAGTGGGCGATCTCGGAACTCCTAAGGAAGCCTGAGGTTTTCATCAAGGCGACAGAGGAACTGGACAGGGTGATCGGTCGGGAAAGGTGGGTGGAAGAGAAGGACATCGCCAACCTCCCCTACATCGACGCGATAGTCAAGGAGACGATGAGACTTCACCCGGTAGCTCCGCTCCTTGTGCCGAGGCTGTCAAGGGAGGATACCAAGATTGACGGGCACGACATACCTGAGGGGACGCGCGTGCTAGTGAACGTGTGGTCAATTGGGAGGGATCCAAAGGTGTGGGAGGAGCCGGAGGAGTTCCGTCCGGAGAGGTTCGTGGGGAGGGAGATAGATGTGAAGGGGCAGGACTTCGAGCTGTTGCCATTTGGGTCGGGGAGGAGGATGTGCCCGGGGTACAGCCTAGGGCTGAAGGTGATACAATGCAGCTTGGCTAACCTGTTGCATGGGTTCGAGTGGGGGTTAGGGGGAGGGATGAGGAGGGAGGAGCTGGACATGGAGGAGATATTTGGGCTGTCCACTCCTAGGAAGAGGCCCCTCGTGGCCGTCGTCCAGCCCAGGCTAGACTCCCACCTTTACACCACCCCTTAGTATAATAATGTTCTGTCCAGCCAGCCTTCCATGTGTTGTCCTGTTTTTGTTCTAATAAGTATGATGGGCTTCCCCCTCGTGTTTGGACATGAACACCTTAAGACAAAAAACAAAAAAAACGAAGGTTGCTGCGTGGGCCAGTTTGGTTTTGTGATCGTGATGGCTTGTTATATCTGATGATTAGTTTAATAAAACTTTGGGAAGTCTCGAGTTTTCGACGTAGCGTTAGAAATCCGACAATGAGTAATGCTCTGATCTTTCTTCGGAACATTTTCTTATACAATTCCTAGGAACCAAAATGTATTTATTCTTAGTCTTTGATTTACAAGCATCTGAACCTGACGCCAATAAGTGCTATGCAATGCAGCTCCACTCTCCTCCACCTTTCTTTTTCGGACGCCCCCACTAAACTCCGTCAATTGAGTCTATACTCATATGCAATGATAATATGACCGATTTTAATTATAATATACCTCCGGACAAGTGTATGAGATTATCAAAACATGTATAAAGAAATGACCGATTCCACTTATCAAAATGACCATTTTATAAAAATGTCATAATATGCTCATAAAACGACCGATTGATTTTTTCCTCTTTTTTTTTTTTTTTTTTTTGCTATGACTTTGATCGTGCTTGGTTAATTCAATATGTTTTTAAAATAATCTTACTAATTTTAAATAGGCCTTCACTTAAAAAATCTAAACAATTTTAAGTATGTCTTTGAGTTTTTATTTTTCTGTAAAATACCATTGATTAGACTTAATTAATTCAAAATTTTTGCAGATTGCTAAACTGAGTATTGCCTTTAGGAAATTATATTACTTTTTTTAAAATTTTATATTACTAAAATGGTTTCGTAAAGATAAAAGGCAAAATATCGTATTTTGGCCCTAATTATCGGGCTATTTTCATCTGTGGCCATAACTTTATTTTTTTTATTTATGGCCATAACTATGACATTGATTTTGTTTCGTAACGCCGTTGGTGGATCTTACCTACGTGGACTAACGGCTGAACTCGTGGCAACAAACGTGGCCATCCTGTCTTTTAGAAAAAAGACAAAATATCGGATTTTGGCCCAAATTATCGGGCTATTTTCATTTGCGGCCACGACTTTATTTTTTTTTAATTTATGGCCATAACTATGACATTGATTTTGTTTATGCCATCGACGTAGCGCCGTTGGTGGATCTTACCTACGTGGATTAACGGCTGAACTCTCGTGCGAATGTGGCAATAAACGTGGCCATCATGTCTTTAAAAAAAAAACCCAAACTAATAAAAACCGTAAATCCCCTCCCCAGATGTTCACAACCCTCCTTAATCCTGCTGCCTACTCCACAACCAAACCTTTCGTGGCCTTGCAACCCCAGCAGCAGCATCGCATGTTCAAGGTGAGGTTCTTCGCTTGGATGGTGATGGGCATCCTGTTCTGTGAATTTATTCCCCCTCTCTCCCCGACGGCTCTTCTATATGGGACATCGAGGCCATAAACAAAATCAATGTCATATTTATGGCCATAAATTAAAAAAAAATAAAGTCGCGGTCGCAGATGAAAATAGCCCGATAATTGGGGTCAAAATCCGATATTTTGTCTTTTTTTCTAAAAGACAGGATGGCCGTTTGTTGCCACGAGTTCAACTGTTAGTCCACGTAGGTAAGATCCACCAACAGCGTTACGTCAAGGCCATAAACAAAATCAATGTCATAGTTATGGCCATAAAAAAAAATTGTGGCCGCAAATAAAAATAACCCGATAATTGGGGCCAAAATCCGATATTTTGCCAAGATAAAATAAATAAATAAGTAGTCCTATCCTAAAATGAGTTTGCTAATAGAAAACTAAACGAAATCCTAATGAGACCAACCAAAGGTGGCGACATCCTCTAATAACCAACGGAACATACAGCCTCCACCATGAGCTGATTGGTCATCTTGCACCCAGTCGGTCCAAATGAGTCCTCCGACACATCGAGCGTACATCTGTCCATACCCAAACATTCCTGAAATCGTGGAAAGCATTTAGTTAGATCCAAGGGATGGGATGCTGTTCATTTGGGAGACTTAGTAATTAAATTACCTTTTCGATTGTCTGCATTGTGTTTTTGGCCTCGCACACGCCCTTCTCGAACTTGCCGCAAATGCCTGTTGGCAAGCCAAAGCTTGCGAACCTGATCTCTGATATTACTCTCCCGCCCTGGCACGATAGCTCCAACTTTTGTCCCTCGTATGGGGTGGCGCAGATGCTCCCGACAGTGACCGTGTAGAACTGGATGTTCATCGGGGTCCCCCCAAACTCCTCAAACAGAACAAGCTCGTTGTCGTCGTCCTTGAGCCACTCCCTGGGGACGTGATAGTACCTCTGTGATGGCTGGCCGCAATTGGTCACGCACTTGTTAGCGTAGTAACTTCCCCTGTAGTCGCAAGTGGAAGTACATCCATCCCCGCTGGCCAGGTACGCCGGCCAGTATCTCCCGAGATTGTTCCCATTAACCCATGCCGTTCCCTTACCCAGTCCCATCAGATCCACCACGACAGGATCCGTCCCGAGGGGAGACTTGAACGTCGTCTTATACCAGACGAACTCTCGGTTGGACAGCAGGTTATGGGCATGCCATCCAGATTGGTGCCTCGAATCTGGCCTGAAAATCCCCTTCTCCATCCCATGTATCCCGACCTTGTACGTCCAAGGATTGGATGTCAAATTCTTTATCACCACATCGCCAAACGAGTCCCTCCCCATCAGGCTAACCGGTCCATGGATCCCCACCCAGCTCAAGTCGAAGTTGGCGCCATAGTTCTGTAGCCCCACAGTGGCACTGAGTAGCGAAATGGTGTTGGTTCCGACTTCAAGCTTCACTGGTTCCACCAAGTTCATTCCGTAGCCGTACTTCTTGTCTAGGTGCTTTCCATTGAAGATAACGTGTATGACGTGTCCCTCTGTACGAACCTGAAGGGTCACCCCTGTTGCTTTTGCGATCGGGTCTCCAGCCTGGATATCGACACTGTCATGAGAAAGCAAAATGATCAAATTTACTAGACACAGAAAATTTTACTCTAAAGATCACATTGACGAAAAGAAAAATCTCATACCTCGTGAGATACCAAAGGTAATCGGTCGTGTCATTAGTCACGGCCTTCTGATCCAAGAGCTCATTAACGGTGAACGCACTCCCATGGACAATTCCATCCTTGAGGACCTCGAAATGCTCTGGCCGCCACTTCCACTCCAAGACATAGGGCTCGGACTGGTCCTCACCCTTGTTCGGTTCTTTTACCATTATCGACGTCTGACTGCTGACCTTGGCAGTGTTGTAGACTTCGCTGTAACAATCGGGAAGAATGGTGACGGACCAAGCAGGAACGACGAACTTCGTTCCCAGTAAATCGACTGTGGAATCGTCATTATTTGCATTCCCAAGGAAACAACTTTGCTTCCCTTCGTACGAATAGATAGTTCCCTGGAAATCCAAAACCCGAAACATGATCAAATGCCGTCTCCTGGAATAGCACGATTGAATATTTATTAATAGAGCGAAGCAAAGCTCGTACTCACCGACACGAGGGATCCATAGTCAATGTCCCTCTTCTCGCCATAGGTAAGGATTTCTTCAATGGACATAATTACCTCGTGGAGGCTCTTCAGATGACCCCATTTTGGCTGATTCAGATTGCCTAAAAGAATCGGGGTAAACAAAGGGAAAGAGGAAAACTAGAGCCAAAGTAAGCGAGACGAACCGTATTCGTCGAGCGGGGCATCATAGTCGTAGGTCGTAGCTATGTAAGGACCGCCGGCTGACCTGTTAAAATTGGTCCCTCCATGGTACTGATGAAACAAAAAAGTTCAATACACTGTTGTATCATAAAACTCTACCTCTATCACGAAAATGGTTTTACCATGTAGTAGTTTTGGAAAGATCCGCCGAGCTGGAAAAATCTAGCGACCGCGAAGGCGACGTCCTCAGCAGTCCTATGTGGATCTTGCATGCCCCAATTCTTAAACCTTGGATATCGAATAAAACTTAAAACTCATTCACACGACCTAACTCTTCATAGGAAAAAAGGGATGGAGCTTATTACCATCCAACCCAATTCTCAGTCCAGCCCTTTGGCTTGTTGCTTGCATCGTTAGGCCAGAATTGATCACAATAATAGCCATTGCATGTGTTTATCTGCCATGCCACCACCAAAAGTACTAATGAAGCTATTTTGAAAATCTTAATTTAATTCGAACAGAGAAGAAGTCTTCCTCTCTTATTACCATTGTGCGCGGGGCGTCGCCTTGCTGACACATAATCCAGGGGACGCCGACGTTGTAAGAAAGGGCCAAGTTGGCGCACCAGTTGATGTACTCCTTGCCGTCATTCCCATAGGAACTTTCGATGTTCCCGTACTCGTTCTCGATCTGAAATAGGATTGACACAGCTTACATTCATCAAGACAGAGTAAATTATAGACTAGTAACTGTTCAAAGAACCTGAGCGATGATGATTGGTCCGCCCTGAGATGCAAACAAGTTTTCGCTCCTCAGCTTATCCACGATCAAAGTGGTAAAAATTTTCATCTCATTCTATTAAAGAAAGTAAGAAATTAATACGGTGAGTTAAAATTTTATAAACCTCAAGAAGACTGGGGATTATATGTACGATTTTTCCTTTACCTGGTAAATATCGTTCTTGGTCCTAAGCCTGATGCCGGGTATGTTATGCAACCAAACGGGAAATCCACTGTGTATAAAAATCACAATATATGGTATGAAATAATAAATAATAATAATAATTTCAGAGAAAATCAATTGAAAAAAAAAAAAAGAAAACAACTCACCCATAATTCCACTCTCCACAAATGTAAGGGCCAATGCGAAGGACAGCATGGAGACCTTCTCCTTGGATGGTCTTGATAAACCTAACGAGGTCCTTGTTTCCTGTGAAGTCGTACTGCCGATGCAAGGGCTCGTGTGCGTTCCAGAAGACGTAGGTCTCAATCGTGTTGAGTCCGCCTTCTTTAGCCTTCTTCACGAGATCCGGCCACATCTGTAAGAGCGAGAGCGAATCAGTGACATGCTGCAAAATTTTTACCACGTAGGGTATTTTTGTTCAACTTACTTCGGGAGTGCTACGAGGGTAGTGAATAGAACCGGACAGGATGATCCTCCTCTTGCCATCAAGGATGAAACCCCTACCATCATAGGAGACATTCATGGCTGACACAAGACAACATTTGAGGAGAGCAAGGAAGAGGAAGATTGCTAAGCCGATCGCCTTTGAATTCGCCATTAGAGAAAAGGACAAGTAGGACCGGCACTAAACAGTTACAGGTTTAATATATATATGTAGGTTGAAGGGCTAACACAGTATATCGGCCTTAGATTTTGTGATTTAAATTAGTTGATGAGAATCTTAAATAGTGTCGGATTTTCTTAGTTTAAAATATTGGGATAGATTTTTCGATATAGATTTGTTAGTTATAATCCTCGATAACAGATTTTGGTTTGATTTATACGCTGTTAAAAAATCATCAAATCTGTCAATACCCGATTTTCAGTCATCATTTGTAATAGATACTTTCATACCATAGAAAAGATTCGCGTTTAATGGTTTCTTCTTTTAAGGTGAACAATTTTATAAACACGTAATTTGAAGTACAATATTATATTAATTTGAAACTAAAGCAATACCTTTTTTTTTAAAGAGGCGAAATTTAGCTTTGTTAAAAAAAATTAAAAATAAAGTTTTATACTTTATTATGCTCCCTGAATTTCGATTTTTCTATTTTTGTCTTTCTTCTGGTAAAATAAAAATATATTATATGTTTCGTTTTGAGCTAACAATTCGAGCTTATAGGACAATTAACATTTGTACAAGTGCTATCTAGTTGATAAAAGTTTAATATATACAAAACATTCCGCAAATTTTAAAAATTTTAAGTAATTTAAATAAAATTTTTAAATCAAATGAATATTTAGCTCAAATAATTGGAAATAATATCCAAATTTTAAATACATCTCGCATAAAAATTATTAATTAAATTATAATTTTTAATTTATTACAAGCAACCTAATAGAAACAAAATAAAATTGATGTGAGCCTTCATTAATTAATTGTAACTTATTCTTTATTCTTAATCACGGGGAGCTTGGGGATGAATAAAAGAGTTTTGTTACAAAATACCGAAAAATATTTCGCGCAATAGTGTAATAACTTTTAAATTTCGTCGAATAATGTCCTAACTCGGAATTAAAAGTACTGAATTTGTTTTTGAAAAATAAACAACTCGGTATTTTAAACACCAATCAAAAAAAAATAAAAAAGAAAATCCAAGTTGAAGAAAAAATTGATTCCTTCTTGGGTTTGACATATAACAACAAAAAAGTAAATAAAAATTCAAGATTGATTTCAGAAGGAGAATGTTATGAGGACAGAGGAGGAGCAAAGCTGGAGCAGCAAGCAAAGAAGTGGAAGGAAGAAATAATGTTTTCATTGTAAAAGATAGCTACAATAGTTAGATACAAGGCTAACTATAAAAGAAGTGTTGTAGTGTAGTTGTGGGTTGTTGAAGAATTATGTTATCTTCCTCTTGCTCTGCTTACATTTTTGCTTGTATTCTTCAAGCATTTGACAGTGATTGAATAAGAGATTCGACTGTGATTCTTCTCCAATCAGCCCTTCTCTTATTCCTTGTTCTTATCCGATTCTCGTAATCCCAGAAGAACATAACAGAGAATGGTTCCCTTTTTCCTCCGGAGAAGAAACTTTTTGGCTTTTATGGTAGAAAGTTTGTAAATTCCCTCTTTATGACACTTTCCCCTATTTTGTTTTCTATTATTTAGATAAGCCCAAAATTTTGAAAAAATCTTAATTGAGTCCCTGAAAAGGCTCGAGAATGAAAATCTTCGGGACATCCTTATGGAACTCCTTCAAGATTGGAGTTCTTCACAGAGTCTAGAATGGCTCCCTATGAAATTAGTAAAAGTATAAATGATATTTTAACACAGTTAACTATTCAAGAGTACTGAAAGTCTTGAGAGCTGAAACGATCTTGCTCAGGAAATAGGCTCTATAATAAACAAGATGTTAGACTCTATTGAGCATGAGAGAAGTTTAAAAAGGCCTGATACAGAGGCTATTTATGGAATGGAGAGTACTTCGGGAAAACCAGTTGAAAAAATAAAACTGGGAAGAAGAAATTCCAAATAGAATCAAGGCAAGAGTGTAGATGAGATGTATAATGAATCGGTTGCTCCTTACATCTTAGACCCACGAAAGCGAAATGCAAACTTAAAACTCCTAGAGTGGGGAGTTGGCGAAAGACTTAAGGAAATCTATAGGTCTGGCAGAAGAAACACCAGTTCATCTAAACAATAGAACATTTAATGAATTGGTTACTGCGAAAAGACATATTTACAGATCCCCATAGGACAAAACCGGAATTTATTCCAAAAGATAATATTCTAAAGCCAATAATCACCCCTAGTGCTTTTCCAGACATCGATTGTGAAAAGCACGTATCAGAAAAGATAGATGAGTGGCTATCACTAATTCGAATGACTACGTCTGCTGGGATATTATCTCCTGAATTAGGTTATGAATTATGTGTGGCAGGCCTCATGGGTGTGTGCCCCTCCAGGAAGGGAACAAAAGGAGGACCGTCATCCTTCGTGGCTCCGTAGAAAACATGTTTATTGTTTAACCTAGGTAAGCTAATACGGAGTCGCCACCGACTTTATTTTAAAAAATGATATAAAGTCGGAAAAACCAAAGAGGGTTCGGGGATTCCTATTTACTCACTCTCTCACTCAAACATGCGAAAAAGAGGTGGCGATGCTCTAAAAAAGTTTTTGGTTACAGGTGTTGGACCCGATCTAGGCTTTTGGGCCCATACTCATGTAATTGGGTTACGAGCTTAGGCCCGATTCGGGCATTGGACCCGAACTCATATTTGATGATCACATGGGCAATCACATACAATTATTTAAATCAAAGTAGGCGGGAAAGGGTGGTGACCGTGGGCCTACGCATCTGGACCCTCGGCCCATTTCAAGTGGAAAAATAGAGTAACGGGAAGATACGCGCCTTCCCTCGTGTACCTTAAATTTGATGGATGGGACCGCTTTAAAGTCTTCAATCATCGCGACTTTTACACATGCGGAGAAATCAATGCGGTCTGGTACACGAGTCTTCGAGAACCCTCCCAAAAATGACAAAGCTAAGATAAATAGATTAAGATTTCGCAACCTAAACAAATACAATCAAACCCAGATATAAATGTAAGAAGAATCGAATGAGAACTTGATGAATACCTGTGCATCCATGAGCATATGCAAGAGTTATATAAAAATGCAAGATGTTCATTAAGCGGACGCAGGATGAAGGAGTAGCATCCGCTGAATTTCGTTTTTCCCGTGATCAGCACTAGCGGCGACGGAGCGGTTGACTCCACTAGCAATAGGAGAAGGTAGCCAGGGGTTCCGAGGTGGACGCTTCTTGCCTTAACTAAACAGAGATAAGAAGGATAGGTTCGATGAAGCTGGACACCGCTGGCCGTTCTTAAATCCGTCGCTGTTGTAGACCTTAATGCTCCGACCAGAGGGGGGAGAGAGCTGATGTTGCCTTGGCTGGCACGGGAGAGGGAGGTTGGGGGTTTCCGCCATAACCAGAGACTTTACCTTGACGAGAGATATAGTCGATAAATCTGGCTGGAATTCCACCGCCAGACGCAAGGGAAAGAGGCCGAAGCTGCAGCGACGGGATTGAGCAGGGGAGCCGAAGGAGAGCAAATTAATCGGGAGGAACTTTTCTTTTTTTTCTGTTTCAACCACCCTCTCCCCCAAACAGAATTGCCCTTTTATATCCATGTGGGGAGAGTGTGGGAGCAAGGAGGCAGGCGTGATCAGGTGAGCCCTTTCTATTTATTTATTTTTGTTTGTTTGAATTTTGTGAAATCTTTAATTGAGTCCTTTGATTTGTTTTCTCTTCTCATATTAGTCCGATCAATTTTGTCTAAAAAAATGTGAGATCGTGATTAAGATGTTTCTAATTTCACACGGTCCTTTAATGAAATTCTAATAATTACGGATGGGTCGTGAGATTTTATATTTCTTTGAGATTACTCCAGGTATTAAATGAAAAAGCATGAAATCACGTATTCGTCTTAAATTAATTTTATCTTACAAAACAACTCAACCCAAACAGTAAAAAGGAAAATTGTTAAATCTTTAAATTTTTACGAAAACAAAACAAAGCAAAAAGCTGAAAGTTTGAAAAATGAATAAAATGGATTTTCTTTGGAAAAAGTAAAATGTAATGAGAAATTAATCTCATGTAATTAACTTTATAAAAAATTAGCAACCTAACCATATTTAGGGAAGATTTTTTTTATTGAATTAACAATGTGAAATATAATAAAATTTTGAACTATTAAAACTTTGCTTTAGTGATGTCTAATTTTAATAAAAAAACAAACATATTTGTAACGTAGTGTGACAAAATGCAATTAGTTGTATGCAACTAATTTGAAATTAATCACCCAATCATGCTTATGGATTTTTTTTAATAAAGAGCAAATTCTAAAACTTCAACCTACTGAAATTTTGATTTAGTAGTTTGATTTTAAATCTTAATTTTTATTCGTAAAACAATTTACGGATGATTGAATGGGATTTGCCCCGTTCAATCTTCAAAATTCTAAAATTCGATTTGGGGTAGCACAATGGGCACGGCACAAAAATACTGGACATCTTTGGTGGCTCACACAAACATCAAAGAAAAGGTATATCAAGCGCTAACCGTTGATGGTGTATTGGCAATCATTGTTGATGCATTAGAACGGGAGTTTTGTGGCACTGTTCACAGAAACTTGGAAAAAAAACAATCTTTGACTCCTATAGTAAAGCTATAGATCTGCAATATGTGCCTGTTTGACAACTACGTCTGTGAATTCCAGAAGTATTATTATAATCTGGTCGTAGTTTCACGACAGTTCATATTGGGAACCTTTTTTGTAAAACTTCTAGAGCCCTGGCCAGAAGTGGCGCAAAAGGCCTATGAATTACTTCTGAATGATGAAAAGATTGTTCCAGGACTCGGAGGAAAAATTCAGGCGGTCAAGTACGCGATGAGAAAAGCGTGTACTGAGCTCCAAGTTAAGGAGGGAGCCAAAAAGCTCCCATACCTGAACAAGAGCTGTTGTTCTCAGATTGAGTATGTGCCTAGGAGGTATGGTTATGTTACTCCAGGAGAATCCATGAGAACAAGAAAATTTCCTAAGAAGATAAAATTTGTTCGATATAATAAGAGGAAAGTTTAGCCAAGAAAGGATCTCTGAAACAAGCAAATGGGAGGTCCTGCTTATAAACCCAAAAGGTTTGTAAGGAGACGAGATAACCTTTAGGATAAAGATAGGATTGATGCCTTGAAGCGAAAGCATGACAGAGAGCCTAAGTGTTCAAAAAGGAAACCGTTGAGCAGTTGCAATTGCTGTCGTTTTTGTGGGTCAAAAACCCACAAGGTGGATACTTGTCCTCGGAATAACCAAAGGAGAGAAATACTCCGGATGGTATTTTTAGATGACAGGAGTTATGATGGGGAAGTCCTAGCTTATGTACCACTAGATGAGCATGAAATTTCTGACTTAGACTCGGAAGTAGAATAAATTTATGAAGTTGTGCCAAATTACGACACAGACTCATAAGAAGATTCCGATCTCTGGACTGCTCATCTATTCATGATGAGAGTAGAGCAGAACGGAGATGGTGATGTGTCGGTCATCTGAAAACAACAAATTAGGTACTAGAAGAATCTCATCAGTATGAAGATCCATCCCAGTCTATTCTGGAATGGAGGTTGCCCTAACATTAACGTGAGAGAAGTCTCTTATGTTTCAGGTTTAGTTTTAGATCAACAATAGACATCTCATAGTCGGAGGCAACAGCTCAAGTTACAAGCACGGAACATGAGAATCTGGATATCCCATTATTAAATGTACAATGCATTAGGAAAATCATGCAACGTACGAGACGTGTATATACACATTGGGTTGATCCAGATAAGATTAGTTCCGCTATTCCATCTTCCAGCGGATAGTCCTATAGTAGCAGCTATGATTGATAAAAGATGGCGAGAATTCAAAGATCAGTTAATATCAGGTATACAGGCCAACCTTGCAAATGGTCCTGTATGTTTCCAGGTCTATCAAAATTTCATGATGTCCTTGAACGATCGTTGTTTGGGGAATTCATTGACTTTAATGATCAAATCAATGAATATGAATATAATGAATCTCCAGGCCAAGTTTTTGGCGTATCACACTAGCGTAATCTACCGATTGGTAAATACCACTAGTCCTGGTGTGAGGAATATCTCAAGACTTCCTGAGTTGTTCGAAGAAGGTCATAATAACTACCAACAATTTCATAGGCGATAGGTAAACCCATTGGAGTTAACATGGCTAAGAAGTTGGGTTATGACTGAACCTGGTAATAGTTCTAGACCGATTAGTGTGGCGAGTATCCGACAAAGAGGTAATGAGATTACTTTAATGTTGGGGGCACCGTCAGCTAGTAACTCTATAGCTGATATGCATTTGCCTGTGAGAAGGCCATTTCTGAGAGAGCCAAGAGCTCATACACTCTCTGAAATTTCCTCTAAGGCAAGCGATGTGGGAGATGACATAATTTTGTCTCGCCCAACAGAAGGGTCAGCGCCTCCGCTAATAGAGGAAATGTCTTGAAGGTCTGTCGATTCTAGAACCCTGTCTCAACATACGGGAATGATCGTGGGATATAGATAGGTATCACTACTAGTCTATGAAGATCCAATAGATCAACCGAGAGAGGAATCAATACGAATGATGAAAGTTACCTATCCAAATAACTCTTTATCCAATATTCCTGAAGTCTGTAAGGTAATTGAACAAATAGCCAACCAAAGGTCTATTTCGGTAGACGAAACCTATATGATGATAGAACCATCCCAAGAAGTACCCAGACACACAGGGTTTAATGTGAGGAAGGAAGAATTAAGCACATACGTTGCTCTAACTTTCAAATTCCTGGATACTATGAGAATTCTCTGGATACCTTGATAGACACTGGGTGTAGTATAAGTTGTGCTAGACTCAATTATTTACCAGATGAGTGGTGGGAACCACAGCAAAGACCCATCCATATGGTTAATGTCGATGGAATGGCAACAATTGTTAGCCATCAGGCTAGTAACGTGTCTATCTTTATTGGCGGACAGAAATTCGTCATTAAAGAGATCCTTACACATCCTTTGTTGGAAGCATATATCATTCTTGGTAATGTTTTTCTTAAGGGACAAAAGGAAAATCTTCCTTTTGGGCAATATGTCCATGATATTTCCATTGGAGGTATGAAAATCAGTACTCTACAAGAGCCTAAATTAAGGTTAAAATTTGGGTTCTATCCGGTAAAATGGACAGAGTATTGTGGTGATTCACCATGTGAAAAAGCATTCAGAGTGTGAGCACAGAGTGGTAATACACGATTGGAAGAAAACGATTTATGGGTGCAAACTTTGTTTTCTCCAACGAATACCAAAATTTCTAACTGGTATGATGACTTGTTCCCCAAACAAGAAGTGTGTAGGGCAGTAAAGTTAACAGGGACAAAATGGGATTAAATTCCTTCTAAAACTTGTTGACAATTTTAGAGAAGGTCCGTTAAAATTGTGGAGTCGGAATGGCCTCAAGGCTAGACTCGAATTAAAGATCCTGGAACCATTATCAAAGCCAGAAATATTACGTACATTGCTGAAATGGTTGAGGAATTTGACAAACAAATTCCTGAGTTGCTTGGAAAAGGTTTGATTAGGAACAGTTACAGTTCACATTCTAGTCCTGCCTTTATGGTAATAAACCATGCCGAAGCAGGTGGGAGGCAAAGCATGAATGGTTATAGACTATCATCAGCTTAACAAAGCTACCAAAGATGATGGCTATAAAATTCCTACTGCATGAGATCTGATTGATAGAATTTGTTTGAGCCAACCAAAATACTTTTTTCCAAATTTGACTTGAAAAGTGGTTACTGGCAAGTCCAGATGGAAGAAGATTCGGTTCCTCTAACTGCTTTCAATGCTTTGCAAGGGATGTTTGAATGGTCGGTGATGCCGTTCGGCCTGAAGAATGTTCCGGGTGTTTTTCAGCACAAAATGGATAATGCTTTAAAGCAGGTCCGCAAGTTTTGTGCAGTCTACATAGATGATGTGTTAGTCTACAGTTAAACTGAGGACGATCACATGAGGCACCTTGATAAGGTGACTAATGTCTTTCGACAAGAAGGCATGATTCTATCTGAAAGAAAGATAGAGTGGTTTAAGGAGTCAGTTAATTTTCTAAGTATGGAAATTGAAAAAAGGAAAGATTAAATTACAAAGTCGTATTGCCGAGAAAATTGTTGATTTTCCTCACAGACTAGAGGATGGGAAGCAAGTCCAAAAGTTTTGCGGATTTGTTAACTATGCTAAAAAGTTTTTGAAAGATCTTTCTCAAGATTTTGGGATGATTTCAAAGAAGATATCTTTTACGAATAATTGGTCATGGGAAGATGAGGATACTCAGGCTATTCAGATGATTAAGGGAAAGGTTAAAAATTTACCGCAACTTTCCTTACCTTCTGATAAGGATGAGTTAGTCCTAAAGATTGATGCTTCTAACGAGTTCTGGGGGGCTGTTCTGAAAATTAAAGGAAGAAAGCCAGAACCCGTTTGTAAGTATTGGTCGGGTAGGTTTAAGGAGTACGAACTCCGATACCCGATACATGACAAAGAAGTATTGGCTTTAAAAAATGGAATAAAGGCCTTTTACATCTTTTTGACACCTAAGAAATTCTTAATGCGCTCTAACTTGACCAATGTAAAAAGGTTCATGAGTCTGAATCTCAAGGAGGCTAGGCAGACTAGACTTTTGAGGTTGTAATAGTGGTTTAGCTGTTATAAATTCGATGTCGAATGCATTTCTTCAGACAAAAACATAATAGTTGACTATCTCTAGAGAACTTGCAGATGGATCCAGCCGCGAAGAGGAAGATTTGCTAGGGATGCAAGCAGGAGGGCACTCCAAGAAGGTATGTCCCAATAAGAAAGAGAGTGAGCATATAATGATGTTGGTTCTGTTTCAGGAACAAAAGCAGCTCTCTGCTGGCAGTGTAAGCGACCTGGACATAGATCTTTCGAATGTCCAAATAAGCTGAAAGCTGCGAAGGCTGATTCTCAAGGAAAAGCCAAGAGAAAGAGGAAAGCAAAACAACTTAAGTCCTCTGGTCCTAAAAAGGATGCTTCAGTAACGGAGGAAAAGGCTGAAGAACATTGGTGGTATTCATTAACCATGGAACAGTACAATTACTATCGAAATCACCAGGCCAAAGAGCAAAACATCTCAATAAACCAAGCTGTCAAATCCTATAAGAGTCTCTTGTAGAGACAAAAGGATGAGAAATAGCAGGTTCAGGCTGAGTATGCTCGAGAGGAGGCATAACTCAAAGCCTTCATAGGTTAACCAATTCAGAAGGAAGAACCCGATGAGACGGAAGAAATGGAGTATGACGAGTATTTCAATTGTGAAATACCAAAAAATGCTCATAGAAGATAATCCTAAAGCTAAGGAAAACCTTGACGAAGCAATTCCTGAAAGAGATTCGGCTAAAGAATCTGGTGAGCAAGCTCACGATGGCAGAGTTCATGAGGGTTCAGAAGAATCTTGGTATTTTGATTTAGACTCTTTTGAAGATGGATCCCTATCTTAGGATGCAATTGTGGTCCGTGGATTACTCATGGGTGGCGTCAAAAATAATTATAAGCGCTAGATTGAGTTTTTTGTGGCCAAAACAATAGAGTATATCAGAGTTCTGGAGTCAAAGTTACTATATAATGCTTCAGACGGAGAAAAGCTGTCCAAAACCATAAAAGATAGACAACATATTCTTACCACCACAATGTCCATGTTACCTTATGAGGTCAAAGAATTCGAGATCCCAAGGGTAGTTGTGGATATGAGAGAATCCTCACTCGAGGAGAACTCTATACTTCGCCCATATCTACATTGGATATTGGAGAAGTGACCGTCCATGAAGATTAATTCAGGAATTGTGGGAGTAGCATTACCATATTTATATGCAGGGTTTGTGGATATTCTGTAGATTGATCGTTCAGAACCAGAACAGATCGAGCTACTGCCCCATCTGGTAAAGTTTATACTCGGATGCCTGTGATATGGACCAAAGTATGCCACGACATTGATTACTAGCACTATGATGGAGGAATAGGAATATGAAAGGATGAGAAAAGTAATTCTTCCCAATATGCAAGTTTGGGACATCCATCCTAGTGAAAGTAGACATCTCAGAGAACCTCAACGACAGGACATTGATCATAGAGGTTTATGGCGGAAGTTACAAGGATAAAAATCGTAAAAAAAGCCATAAAGATTGAGTTCTTGAAGGATGTGCGGGAGTATGTACTCACCCAAAAGGAAAAGTATTACGTGCTCAGTGATGGGATGACAACCGTTATGATCCTCCGTTCTTATTTAAGCTATGCGGATGAACAAGCTGGAGAACGAGGATGAGAAAACTTCTAGAAGAGAGAAAATTCCGAGTTATGCCTCCGGACTGATAAATTTAAAGTGTGGAGAAAAATCGCTGATTACTCAGATAAATCATTAACTCAGCGATTTGAACAAGATATAGAGAGAGCCCAACGAATGCAGGAAGAATATCAACAACAGAGGGGACTCTCTGAAAAAGAAATTGGCGAGACATACGGGGCCAATAATGAAGGAATCTCCAAGGACGAGGCAATAATACAGACGGGAGAAGAAAAATGTATAAAGTTATATTAAACATTTTTTCGATCACTAGGACCATCAACTAACTTTTGTAGTTTTTCAATAATTTAGTTTCCTTTTACTTTTGAGCTGGCAAACAGTGCAAAGACACCAGCTTCTTTTGTGTATATATTTTACAACACTCTACCACATAAGGGGAGGCAATCTGAATAGAGAACTTTCTATCACATCTCTCTGAGTTCAAGTTATTTGATCTATCTCCAAAATACCTTAAGGAATCAAGAGTAACATTGTTAGAATTAACCTAAAAATATAGGTTAAGGATAACATAAGGGTAGATCATTTAATCGAAACCTTGAAGGATAGGCCCTTGGACTGAAACTTTGTTAAGGAGGAGGAGTGTCTATATAAAACCTTCAAGGTAAGGGCATTTGGGATGACACAGAAGAACATCTCCATCTCACTGAATTCTCAACTCTGAAAAGTGAGGAACTCTTGAATGTATGAAATTGCGGAAGCTTGGTGAATACTTAGAGCTATCCATCTGAGTAAGGTATGATAAATATCTTCTATTTTTAAGTTGTTTATGTAGAATTTTTTAATTAAAGAAACTTAACTGAAGTGGTGCAAGAGCACGATTCAGTCAACCATTTGGATCACGGGGTTGACAAGAATTCTACTACTGAACTTTTGAATACCCTAGTAGGTCGTTTGGAAAATATATCAGCCCAGATAACTCAATTATTAAGGCTTATAGAAAGTTATTCTAATAAATTAGAAAAATCGACTCTTGTTCGGAGTGAATTTGAAGAATTATTCCTTGAAAGTAAGTCCAGTTTGGGATTTACGTCTAGTTTAAGATACTATAACGGGTATTTGAGGTTGGCAAAACGCCGACGAAAAAAAAAATTAGAAAAAACTTCATAAGTTCGTATCATACGTATCTAATTGATATAAAAAACGTTTAGGAAAAACTTTTTATTTTTTGTCTCGGGAGAATAAATTGTAAAAGAGGAGGAAATTGGGGCTGATTTAAAAGAAAAAGAAAAAGTTCGTAAGTTGGGAAAAAAAAAAGACTATCCTAAAGGAGAAAATAGTTTCGAGGACCGCGGTAAAAAGGAACGAAGCTCGATTTCGGAAGAGGGAGGCACTTCTATTTTTTTTTTTTCCTGACCACAATTTGTAGATTCCATCTCTACCATTCCATTCCTGAGGATTCCGACGGTCAAATTAAAAATAAAAAGGAAAGAAATAAATCAATCTTGTCGTGAGCCTTGGCCTCCACAATTCCAGAAAAATCCCGACCTTCGTCGATCCAAAAATTCACCTCCCCAACTTCAACCCAAATTCGTCGATATCTCAGTCAGACCTTTGATTCTCCAAGGATCGATCAATCTTTCGTCCCCAGATGCCGATGTCTGTCCCTCTTTACTCGACCCCGGCCAGCACTGTCTGCTCCCCGTCGCACCCCATCGCCTCCCATGCCCACCCTCCTTTTGATGCCGAACTCAATCCCCGTCCCTCCTCCTCTGCGCCTAAGCCTGCTTTAGTCGGTGGGCTCTCCTCCCTGTTTGCGTCTCCCGGACCGGTGCTGGCGAAGGGGTCCCCTGCCGCAGGTTTCGGGGATGAGCTGGGTGGGTCGAGGATTGAGAAGGGGGATGAGTTTCGGGAACTGGGTAGTTCATTTCGGTATTCGGGTATTAGTAGGTATATTAAGAAGGATTGGGATTATCACAGCCCCGTTTCTGTGTTTACCGCCCCGGCTTCGTGTGGTAGCAGTATCGGCTGTATAGGGTCCTTTAGGAAGGACAGGGATCATCCTAGCTCCTCGTCTGTGCTCAGTGGCTCGGTTTCCGCCAATAGTAGCTGTGTCGGAAGCAGTTGTTTGATGGGCGGTTTGGGCAGGATTGGGCGCGATGGGAGTGGGGATTCCAACTCCTTGAGTTCGTATCGCTCTGGATATAAAGGGCTTTTTGATGGCTTTGTTGGGAATGCTGTGGCATCTTGTGTGGACGTTGAGGTTGAGGATGAGCCAATCTCTGTTAATGGGGTGTATGGAGGTATGGGAGTATATGGAGTCAATGTGGATGAACTGACATTTGATTTGGAGGATAGCTTTGTTGAATCAGATGTTGAGCCATACGTGAAGGAGTTGTTGGCTAGTGCTCAGCGAAGGCATAAGATATTCTGCGATGAGTTCGTGATAAAGGCGTTCTTCGAGGCTGAGAAGGCTCATAGGGGCCAGGTTTGCTAGTGTAGACTCATTTCTATCAGGCTCCCTGTTCCGTCGATTGTGGACGGTTATTGATTACTTTTTCTGTTGGGTTTGTGATGTAGGTGCGTGCCAGTGGTGATCCATATTTGCAGCATTGTGTGGAAACTGCAGTGTTCTTGGCATTGATCGGAGCTAATTCAACAGTGGTTGCTGCAGGCTTATTACATGACACGCTTGATGATACTGTCATTAGTAATGACTACTTACTCAGGACTTTCGGTGCTGGTGTGGCTGATTTGGTCGAGGGGGTTAGTGCATTCTTCACACTGAATCTTTATGTTAATTTACGGTCAGTCATGTAAGAGCGGAAGGTACGCCACACTAGAAGAATTTTACTCGATAGTAGGACTTATTTTGTGAATTCACTGCTTATTTAAATGTGGTCATTGAAGTAGTGGAATCTGACCTTTCTATGACAATCCGAAATCATTGATGAAGGAGAATTTTATAGATTATTTGACCCTTCTTTGTGCATGGGATTTCTGGTAGGTTTCAAAGCTGAGTGAACTAAGTCATCTGGCAAGAGAGAACAATATAGCAACCAAGACTGTTGAGGCTGATCGACTTCATACCATGTTCTTAGCCATGGCCGATGCCAGAGCTGTGTTGATCAAATTAGCAGATAGATTGCACAATATGATGACGCTTGATTCATTGCCTTCAGTTAAGCAACAGAGGGTCGCCAAGGAGACCCTAGAGATATTCGCACCACTAGCGAACCGGTTGGGGATCTACAGCTGGAAGGAGCAGCTCGAGAATCTGTGTTTCAGGCATCTTCACCCTGAAATGCACAAAGAGCTCTCTGCTCAACAGTTAGAGTCCTTTGATGAGGCAATGATCACGTCTTCAGTTGAGAAGTTACAGGTGGCTCTTAAGGACCATGACATGTCTTACCATTCTCTATCAGGAAGGCATAAGAGCCTGTACAGTGTCTACCGTAAAATGTCAAAGTAAGCTTTTTCTTCGATGCTATCCTCATCCACTTGCCCATGCTCACCAAATTTGGTATTTGTCAAAAGGAAAATCTGATTTGCAAGCTGACACTTTCTTCCCCTGCAGAAAAAATGTTACAATGAACAACATCCATGATATGCATGGCATACGGCTGATTCTCGACAATGAGGAGGATTGTTACAAGGCATTGGAAATTGTTCACAAGTTGTGGTCCAAGGTTCCCGGGCAGTCCAAGGACTACATAAAAAATCCTAAGATTAATGGGTACGTAATGGTGCACTGAAGAGCAAGTTTTTTCTCATTCTTACTGGGGTCATGTGATCCAAAAGTGAGAAGTGTTTGGCCAAATAATGCTTTTCTCGATTGTAAAATTGTTATGGAATTGATTGCTTTGAGAATCAGTTGATGGAATTGATTGTTTTCTTACTGTCTCATGCTTGAACTGATATCTTTTGTTATCTAGGTACCAATCTCTCCATACGGTTGTGCTGATGGATGGGCTAGTTCCCCTGGAAGTCCAGATCCGTACTAGGAAGATGCACTTGCAGGCAGAGTTTGGGTTCGCCGCTCATTGGAGGTACAAGGAAGGTGATTGCAAACACTCTTCTTTTGTGCTCGGGATGGTCGAATGGGCCCGTTGGGTAGTGAGCTGGCAGTGTGAGGCGATGAGGAAGGATAGGTTGAGTATTGGCCAAACAGGTTCCACCACAACCTGCTCTTTCCCTATCCATGCCGAAGATTGCCCTTTTGCTCACCGACCTCACACAGGCCACGATGAGCCAGTGTTTGTTATCATGATTGAAAATGATGAGGTTTGTGTTTCTTCCCATCTTGATGTCTTCACACTCAATCTTAAATTATAGTTGAGCTACTGCGATGTTCTCGAACTCTGCAGATGTCGGTCCAGGAGTTGCCTCCCAGCTCAACAATGATGGATTTGATGGAGAGGGCCAGAGTTAGAGGCTTTAGTGGGATGCCCTACCGATACCCTTTCAAGGAAGAGCCGAGGGTTAAGCTGAACCACGAGCCGGTTTTCGAGCCCACCTGCAAGTTGAAGATGGGTGACATTGTGGAGTTGACTCCCGCCTTACCCGACAAGTCCTTGGTCGAGTGTAGGGAAGAGATCCAGCGAATGTACGACCGTGGCACTGCAGTGTCAGGCCCAAGGTCCCGCGCTAAAACTGGGGCGGGTTGGACTACCTGACCTCTGTATGTATTGGACTGCATTTATTCCTTGGCCGTGTCGTGTGATGCATATGTATGTAGTGCCAGATAAGGAGGGAAACAAGTCCTTGATGTTGTACATAAACGTATGTAAAATTCTACGTGTAATATGTTCATGCAATGAAATTTATTTTCTTTGTTCCTATTAACTTTGATTTTTTGCATACGTTTCAAAATCCTCCCTCATTTATGTTGTATTTTTCTTAATTTCATTAACGGTTTTGAATTTCCAAAACGCCAATTATGTTTGATAAAATTGTGCCGCGAACTAATATTAGTTAATTGTAAACACACTAATTTGCGATATCATACCACATAAAATTAGAAGAGGCAAATATTTGTCGAGATTTTGCCCAAAAGGTTGTGGCTAGTGTGTACATGGGCGGGTTCTAATCCACCTAATAGAATCGTGTCATCCATGTCGTAAACGTATCATGTCTGGTTTCGTGTCAAGCCCGTCAAGATCTTTGGCAGTGCGCAGGCCTCTCAGGAACTTTGAAAAATACAACTTGATCCAGAGATATTGGATCCATATGGGACCTCATGTTGGACATTTACTGAACATGTCAGAATCAACGGTGGCTATGAATCAGAGGTGGTCCTCCCATGAAAGCGCTTACTTGTACTACAGAACACAAAGTTTGCAACTATTCCTGATAGATTCAAATTCCTCCGGATGACCTTATTGGGTATACTCATGTGTTGCTTGATCGCCTGACTAATTTTGGACTGAGGATCAAAACAAAGACAGATCTTCCTCTAAAGGGAAGAGACGAACAGGCGTACCAGAAGGCAACAACAGGTCGAGTACTAAATATCCTCAAGAGTGATAGACATGGGGCCCCTGGCAAATGGAAATAACAACTAATCACAGGATTCCAAAGAGAAAAAAAAAATGAGCAAATAAGAGGGATTTAGTTCAATAATGGATGAATTTGTCAAAATCACGATCCATTTGCTGAGATTTTGAACGTCAAGCTTCCTCCAAAATATCAACCGAACTCATGAGCGAGCGAAGCTGGTAGATTCGGATATCTTAGTGCTGGTCGACATAGCATGCTCGAATGAGTCAGCAAGTGAAAGTGCAGACATGGACACCATTGTTGCAGAGCTGCAATCAATCCGGGATACATTCTGATCAGTTAGACGGATCACACTATGTCACGAGGCACAGAATACTCGATTCTAAGGCATGTTATAAACATCACTCTGACAAATTTACATGACACGATTATATGATTTTCAATGTAAGAGAAGTTCGTCATCTCCAGTTTTGAACGGCATCTTCAGATACAGTCCCTCGACAGAGAAGAAGGGAAGAGTTACAAAAGAGACCAAATAATGAAAGACCATAATTTTAGCGACTAATGGATATAATTTTATTGTATTTAATGGATATGATTTTATTGTATTTAATTTACTTCCTATTTTAGGCTTACACCAACTGTATATATGGGTTATTGTAATCTTTTCACAATAAGATAATACGATGATTTTCTTTTCTTTATCATGGTATGAGAGCTCGTGTTCTGATTTTTTTCCTTTTAGCCCCTTGTTTCTTATCACCATTTTCTTCTCCGCTTGAAAAAAACCCATGAATAAATAAGATGTTTTCAAACCTATTGTCACCACCTTGAACGGTTCCAATTATAACTTGCGGGCACAAAGCATGAAAAGTTTTTTGAATTGGTGCAAACTTTGGAGAATTGTACGGGAGATATAACCAAACATGTTCGTCTACGTGATGAGTCTTCAATTGAGTTCGCCGATCGACTTAAAGAATGGGACTACAAAAATCATCAAATCATTACTTGGCTTTACAACACAACACCACTATGCCTGCTATTCATATTCAGTTTGCTGATTTTGATACTGCAAAAGAAATTTGGGATTTTTTAGCAAAAGATTCCTCACCACGGGTCTGGCGCACTACTATCAGTTATGGACTATTCTTCACCAACTCAAACAGGAGCCTATTCACTTAATCAATGAATTTCTTTCTCAAGTACAACCCATCTAGCATCAATTATCTCAAGCCAAAATTAGTGATGATCATATGCATCTCATTCAGGTTCTCATGGCACTTCAACCAGAATATGAAGCCGTGAAGGCATCATTACTTCATCGTAATCCCTTGCCAAGCCTGGACACTGCCATTCAGGAAATAATTTTTGAAGAAACACATTTGAATCTGAGCAAAGCACCTCAATCAGAAGTTATTCTCGCCGCTACTAGACCCTTGTCTTAGAAATTCGAAAATCAATCCTGTAAGAATTGTTTTAAATCTGGTCATACTTTTGTTAATTGTCTGACTATATAGTGCATATATTGTCATGGTTTTGGGCACATCCTAGAACATTGCCCCACCTGGCCTCCTCGGCCTCCTTGACCAAAAGGGATTCCTAGAGCCACTGCTGTTACAGAGGGTTTGACTAACCTCACGATAAGTTATCTTGAGGTAATTGTTAAACAGGTCGTGTCTTCTGGTTTTGCATCTGCTCTATCTGCTACCCCTAGTATCTCTCCCTGGCTCTTTAACTCTGCTTGTTTCAATCATTTGACTAATGATTCTTCTATTCTTTCACCAAAAACATCAATTACATCTTTGCCTCCTGTACATACCGGTGATGGTTCAAAAATGAATACAACTCACTTTGGACAAGCTTCCACTCCAAATCTCAACCTCCCAAATACATATCTTGTTCCAAATTTAACTCTGAATCTTATTTCAGTTGGTCAACTTTGTGAACAAGGACTAACCGTAAGCTTTTATCCGTCTGGTTGTCAGGTTCAGGATCCGCAGATGGGTCAACTTATGGTATCTTCAATCCGGTTGTCAGTTACAGATGGCATCTTCGCCAAATAAACTCCAATCTTTAGTCTCTCGGGGTCTCCTAAGATCGACTAAATTTGAGTCATTTCGTTGTCTTGATTGTCAACAGGGAAAACAACCAGCCATGTCCTTTACTCCAAGTTCATCCATTTCTAAAGGTCCTTTTGATCTTGTCCATTCTGATATTTGGGGTCCATCTCCAGTCACAACGGTTCATAGTTATCGACATTTTGTGTTGTTTATCGATGATTTTTCACGTTTTACATGGATATATTTTTTAAAACATTGTTCCGAGCTTTCTGAAATCTTCATTAAATTTGCTCTCATGGTTAAAACTCAATTTTCTCATACAATAAAAATCTTCGGACAGATAACGCAATGGAATATAAAGATTCTTGTTTACTTCGATTTCTTGAACAACAGGGTACTATAATCCAATTGTCTTGTCCTCATACTTCACAACAAAATGGGCGTGCCGAGCGAAAATATCGACATATTCTTGACACTGTTCGAACTCTATGACTTTCTGCATCTTTTCCTAAAAAATTTTGGGGAGAAACTGTTCTCACTGTTGTTTTTATTATTAATCTATACCAACATTAGTTCTTCAAAATTTGTCTCCCTATGAGCAATTATTTAAAAAGCCTCCTATTATTCTTTTTTAAAACCATTTGGATGTGCTTGTTTCGTTCTTCTCCAGCCTAATGAACACACGAAATTGGAACTTCATGCCCATTTATGTTGCTTTCTTGGTTATGACACAGAACATAAAGGATATAGATGTTGGGATCTTATATCTCAACGTCTTCGTATTTCTCGACATGTTACATTTTGGGAAAATACTTGCTTTTTCTCTCTTTCAAAATTTCATCAAACTCTCACCACACCATTTAGTTTATTTTCTGACTAGTCAGTTGAATTATTTTCCACGACGAATACAACTTTTGTCAATGATCTTGCTCCAACTCCTGCACCCACTCCTATGAAAGTTGTTCAAACTACGGATCCTGACACCGAATCCAATCTTTGCCGAAGTAATCGAGTAAGAGAACCCCATTCTTATCTTAGCAATTAGTTTTTCTGCCATCGAATCCTTGTATGAACCCCACACATATCATAAGGCAAACACTAATCCTTTGTGGCAGCAAGCGATGGAAGAAGAACTTCAGACCTTAGAAAATACAGGTACTTGGGAGTTGGTGAATCTTCCATGGGGCAAGACTCTTGTCGGATGTAAATGAATCTACAAAATTAAAACTCGTTCTGATGGTTCGATTGAACGTTATAAGGCACGTTTAGTGGCAAAAGGATATACTCAGGAGCATGGGATAGATTATGAGGAAACTTTTGCTCCGGTAGATCGGTTAACTTATGTACGGAGTCTCTTAGCGGTTGCTGCGGCTAAAAGATGGAAGATTCTTCATATAGATGTAAAAAATGCTTTTCTCAATGGCAATCTGCAAGAAGAAGCGTACATGCATCCTCCTCCTAGTTATGTTTGTCCTCCTCAAAAGGTATGCAAGCTTAAGCAAGCATTATATGGATTAAAGCAGGCACCTCGAGCATGGTTCGCAAAATTTAGTTCCACCATTGCTCTACTCGGTTTCATTTCTAGTCCCCATGATTATGCGCTATTCATACGACGAACGGACAACGGGATTGCTCTTCTTCTACTCTACGTTGATGATATGATTATTACTGGAGACGATTTATTCGACATCGTTGAATTGCAAAAGTTCTTGAATAATCATTTTGAGATGAAGGATTTGGGTCCTCTTAGCTATTTTTTGGGACTTGAATTTTCTCAATCCTCGGACAGTTGTTTCTTATCTCAAGCAAAATATGCATCTGATTTGATTTCTCGAGCAGGACTTACATATAGCAAAGTTGTATTGTCCCCTTTGGAACAAAATATAAAGTTGAATGCCATGGATGTTATTCCCTTGGACGATCCAACCTCATATCGTCAGGTTGTTGGAAGCCTTGTTTATCTTACTATTACTCGACCGGATATTGCATATGTTGTTCATTTGGTGAGCCAATTTATGAATGCACCCCTTTCGTTCCACTTTGCAGCCGTACTTCGAATTTTACGTTATATTAAGGGGACTATTTTTCATGGATTTCAATTTCCGATGAATGTTTCTCTAGAATTATTTGGATTTTCATATGCAGATTGGGCTGAAGATTCCACATATCATCTCTCAACAACGGGTCAATTGTTTCTTCTGAGGTGATTCCCTTATTTCTTGGAGAAGTAAGAAAGAGTCTGTTGTATCTTGTTCTAGTACCGAATCAGAGTACCGCGCTCTTGCAGATGCTATTACGGAATTGATATGGTTGCATCGATTGTTGGCATATATGGATATACATTAGTCTATTCCTACGGTTCTATATTATGATAATAGAAGTACTATCCACATTGCTCATAATGATGTCTTTCACGAGCGTACCAAACATATAGAGATCGATTGTCATCTAGTTCGTCATCAAGTTGCAGCAGGCACATTACAGTTAAAATCGGTATCATCCTCGGATCAAATTGCCGATATTTTTACCAAGGCTCATCCTCAATCTCGTTTTCACGATTTACTTGCCAAACTCAAGTTGATATCTACGAAATTTACTATGAGTTTGAGGGGGATGTTAGCATGATGAATGGAGGAAAATCTGCGATAATCACGTCAAATAATGAAGACCATAATTCTAGCGAATAATGGATATGATTTTATTGTATTTAATGGATATGATTTTATTGTATTTATTTTACTTCCTATTTTAGGCTTACACCATTTTTATATATTGGTTATTGTAATCTTTTCACAGTAAGATAATACGATGATCTTCCTTTTCTTTATCACTCCTGGTGGACCTCGTCGCAAAGTCTGCATAGCTCGTGCAGCTGCAATACATGTTATTGTCGTTCAGGACCATGCCTTTTGGATTGAGTTCCCGTAAAAGGTTCAGGAACTTTGATCTCTCGTTGTTGGGTCCATTGTGGTTGAAGTGGCTGAGCCGAATTGTGCACATACGACCAGGATCTCATCGGGCTTGAGGCTCAAGTATTTTTCCATGAGTTGTGTTTCATTGATTCGGTTGATTTGGAGGTTGATGTTCAGGGATTTTGCAAACTCCTGGAGCATGGGCGAGGAGTCGTACCCTGGAGTGCCGAAAGTGAATGGGGCAGCATCCGTCGGGAGTGTGCTGGTAATGGAAGATGCAAAAGACAGTTAATCGGACGAGAAAAAGTGGGCCACCGTGTCTACGGGAGAGCACAACAAGCAGGGTTGGCCACTGAGCACCATGTGACACACCGATGTCGAGGATATGGAACATCGGGCGGTGGTACTACATCTTTGAACCTATGTTTACATTATTAGTACCCTTGTTGAACAACTGTAAGATCAACGAATTCATGATGTTCAGGAATGCGAACCATGGGCTAATCTCATTGAACTTGAGGAGGGACTTATGAAAGAACCTTGGTTCGACCGTCGAGAATGTCGCCATAGAAGAAGACGAACTCGTAGATGATCCAAACAAGGGAAATAGGTGATGAGTCAAGGCACAGAGTCCATGCGCCGCGAGGCGTTGGTTGGGCTCACCAGAAAAGGATGCGACCTCATGCCGACATGTTAGAAATTTCTAATTTTTGGGCTTTCATTAATTGTTTATTTTTAATTTATTTTTATTTATTTTAAAAGATATATTTTATAAAATAGGCTGTGACATAAGACAGTGCATGAAATTCCACTAAAGTATCGTGATCTCTAAAGTTATTGGGATATGCGCATGTCATTTGTTAAATGAGGCTTACGGTTGGGTGTAGGCTATTTTATAACCTATGGTCCATTGATGGATAGAACATAGGCTACGACGGTATATTACGGCTAGATCAATTCCCCTGACCTTCAAATAATTATTTAACTAAGGGGGAAACTGACATTTCATAGAAGGAAATCATTTAGTAAGTTTTCCTGTATTTGGGTTAATCACCCTGACAAACATATCGTCAGTTTCTTTGGTCTTCTCAATCAGAGCAGCCGTATGAGAAGGAAAAGGAGAAGAAGATCTACGCCACCCAGGTTTTCAATTTTCAGATTTACAGTATGACAAACGTGGCGAATACGAGTACGTTTTCTTTTCCCTAAATCTTTTTCGGTGACCGTAAACCCGCGTAATCGATCTAGTCTTTCGTTGTTTTCTCGGATTTGTGGTTTCTGTGACTGTGTGAATTTCTTACATGTAGTATCGGAGTGGATTACGCGGATTTACTATCATGTGTAAAGAATTTTCAATTTCACATATTAAAATTGTGTTATCTGTTTGATTGAGAAAAACTAATGGGGATATGAAAAACTCGTTCTGTCTTTTTTTTTAAATATATTATTTATAATGTGGGCCTTTTCACAAAATGGGCTACAATATTTAAAAAAAAAATTATAACGGCCTGGTCCAAGTGAGCCCAATCATGCGCTGCGAGGCGTTGGTTGCAGGACATTCTTGAGATGCTGGACACGCGTGAGGTTGTTTGCAGCGATCACAGCTGCACACTCATTAAGCAGCTTCTCAACCCACCGTCCCTCCATACCGTTACTGTTACCAGAGTTATTCCCCAACGATGCAGTGGACCATTTCTTTCCTCCTACCTTCTTCTGACCACCTTTGGTCGTTACCTTACCTTCCGCTGGGACTGCGGCGGGGGTGACCATGAGGACTCCAGGAAGCTCTGGGAAGGAAGGGGTGGTGGAGGAAGGAAGTGAAGAAGGCGACAGAGTCTCCGAGCCAGTCGAGGATGTGGGCATAGGAAGCGGAGATGTTGGGCTCGCCCCTATAGATGGTCATTTGCTAGTCTTGTCGTTCTTTGATTCTCGTGCTTAACGAATGGAAAAGGATTGAATGATCGGGTTCTTTATACTTGTAATGCATTGCATTTGACCAAATGAAAATGAAATGCCAAGAAATTGGAAAGAATGTAACGGTGGAATTGGCATTGGCTTATAACATTCTTAAATTAATTGTGGATTTAAAACTGTGATGATGTGTTGTTTAATTTTGAATAGTCAAGGGGTTGGCCGGCAATTGATTTAAAAAAAGTAATTACGTACGTCTTTACCAATTGACGTCTTTCTTAACTTGCTTTACGGCGTCCTCAGAGTGCATATCGCTAGAGCCGCAGATTACTCGAAATGTCCCGTGGCCATCTCATAGAGATTCATCTCAACAGACACATTCAACAATGCGGCCGGCGGCACGAATGATTAATATCGTTCATCCTCTCGTATCAAAGATGGGACTCGAATCGTATATAGGCATTAAATCTAGGGGGGCGACAGGCACTGTTTGTGGGAGGTGATCACGGGAGCAAAAGGGTTGAATTTCTTACGAAACGACTAAAGGGGTCGATTATTTTTTAGTTCAGGTTTACTGTCGAGAGATATATAATGTTTTAGGCTTCGGAGAATCTATCGGGCGAGGCTAAAGTTACGAGAACGCGATTTTCCGTGCTTAATGAAATAGCATGTCCCAGGGTACAAAGGACCCCAAGGAATTGTCATGTATACTTAGGGATCACCATTTAAGAAAGCATTATTAACATCACTTGATGCAAATGCCAGCTTTATTAACATCATACGGTGGACATTATTTTAATTGGGTCAGGCTGACGAATTGAGTAATCAGGAGTTAATTATGACAAGGACTTCACAACTAACTGCTTATTATACTTTTCATTTCTGAACCTCGACCCCGTGGTTGGAATTTTCATGTGGCTGTGCTGGTAAGGAAATCTGGTGAACGCACAAATGTGGTGGTCCTCAACTTCTAAAGGCATCATCATGTGCCGCCTCTTCTGGTGGTGGTATCTAATCTCAAGGATACAAAACAATGGCTGTCTTGTTGCTATGCTCTGTCGGTCCATTATACGTTTTCTTGATTCCTTATTTTTTAGGAAAGATGTTAGTAGCCATGGATTGATGACAGTGTTGGGGCGCAGATGTATTATTGTCGGATCGATAATTTCTGATGGCTCATGTGCTTGTGTACTTCCTTTCCTTTTTTCCTACTATCATCTGCTAAATTTTCTGCGGTTTTTTCTCGCAGCCGTGAAATGTTTAACAAAATGGCAATCTCAGAGATGGTGGAGCAAGAATTACGATAAGGTCATGGAGCACTACAATGTTCAACGATCCACCCGCCAGGGAGCTGAGCCTTTTCCGACAACTCACACAACTGAAGATGAGGTGATATACATCACTATTAATTTCCCTGTTGCTCTTCCAGTCCTCTCCTCATGTGACCGTTACTTTTTCTGTTTTCGCAGTAAACTATTATGGGCCTGCATAGTTGGGGCTGCTGAAGCCTAATACAAGAAGCGATCGAACTGTAGGGATGTCAGTCGAATGGGTAAGTCAGTCGATGATATCCAGTCGATTGAGCTAGGAGTCACCTCAAGTCGAAGAAGATGATCCAGTCGAATGTGATAGTCAGCGGGTGACAGAAGCACGTAATGAAATGCAAACAATGAATACTTAGCTGTTGTTTGTCTTTCATTTATATATATGAATTGTTTGGATTGTAATAAGATACAGAAAAATACTTCACACTCATACGGCCATTTGGTTGTCTTGTTTTGGTTTTCAGTCAAGTCTTGCGACATAGTCTACGTTCAAGGGCAGTGATTATTTTGTTCTTTCACAGTTTTATTCTCCTTTAATTCTACGACGGCCACAATTTCTTTCATATCGCAAGTAGGTTTCTTTTATGCAGACAGTTCCGTTTTTTGGCCGCGTTCCGTTAGTCCTCGGTTTACCATGCCGGGAGACTAATTTACGGCAACCTCGTGTGCTTTTTTGCTTTTCTTCATGAACGTGATCCACATGCGATGTTCATGTGGGTGGGAGGTTGTACCCACACACTTTTTTTCTTTCATCTCCTTTTCTTTACTGGCTTTCCAATGATGGACGACCATCACGACACTACTGAGTCCACTCGTTTGATTTAAACTAGTCATCATATTATTGCCATTGTTGTTATCTCTTATCTCCTTATTACCCTGTCCTCATCCCTCTCCTTGTCTTACATGTCTATATAACACGAACCACCACGGGTTCAAGAAATATCACACCCTCTAGGGTTTGGTTTTTCTTTCTCAATGCAAGCAAAGTGCTCTTGCTCTTCATAAGTCTACACAAAAGGACTCGAAATGCATATCACGACTAAAAGTAAACCTCTATTTGAAGAGTTATTTCATTCATTTGTGTTCGGATTCGTGAGTTTATTTAGAGAAATCAAATCAAAGGTTTTGTGGAGGGGTTGGGTTTGAGTTGCTTGGGGCAGTATCCAATTCCACTCGAATGCTCTTCTTTTTTTATAATTGTTTCTTTTTCCTATCGAGAGCCACGAGTGCCGATCATCATTAATCTCTCATGCGAGAAGATACTCCCTCAAACAAAAGTCAAGATTCTCCAATTCCCCCCCCCCCCCGGCACTGACATTATTTATCATAAAATCTTTTTATTAATATACAGCAAATACATATATAGTGAGTGACCTGGAAGAGACGAACAATTGCAATGAACTGTTTGTACACCAAACTATATGTTAGTGCTGATCAAACACATGAGATGATATGGCTAAGGAAGAAATGTAGAATGGGAATGGGAAAGAACATAAAATTGGAAAGGCGGTGGCAACAGCCGCATGATTTGAATGAAGCCCTTGTCTTAATGGGGATGGGGATGGGGATGGGGACTTTTTAAATTTATCTCCAAAAGTTTCTTTTAAGAAAATTATGAACAAGTTCCAACGTTGGCAAATTAAAGCCAAAGTGCTGCGTGGTCTCACATTCAGTTGTTCAGTCTTAGTGTGGACAGAACATGCAAAGTGCCTTTGGCTATTGCGTCGTCACTTCCTTGTTTATTAGCAAAAAACTAAAAAAAAATAAAATGGCGAAAAGGATAATTTAAATGGAATTATTGGAAATGCAAATTACAAAGTATTTTACCATTTTTAGAATTCGAATATAATATCATAAGTCACGAGGTCAGCTTTTAACATTAAAATAATCTTTTATCGGTGAATATTAAATTTATTTTTAAGATGGTTTCTCTAAGTTATATTGCTAATAAGTCCTTGTTTTTTTTTCTATGTAGATGAATAAACAGTTGGGGACACTCCTGTTTGGTTTCCCACGACGTCATCACCATTAGCAAGGTTAGGCTATTGAAGAGCTTAAAACTCTTCCGGTACTAATTTTGTGTTTCCCGATAAAGTATGCAGTAACTTTGTATGAAGTGATTATGGGTTTGGTTTAAGTGATGAGGAGCTTGGAATCGATTAAGAAGGTTTCGGGTTTGAAATCTGTCATATGCAGCCACCTCTGGCAGAAGACTCACCCCACCATCATAGTCAGGTGTTCTGCTCGGATCGAGTTTGGATTAATCTAAGCAAGCTTGAGATACCAATATATATTTTTTAGAAAATTAATTTTGAAAGTGTAAGAAATTCATATATACTAAACATAAATAAATAAATATTTTATTTAGAAAATGGATTATTTTTATATTTAATTGTATGTATTATATAATATTACATATATTTTGCATGTGATAAAAAATCAATTACTAAAATTTTAGCATAACATTTTATTTAATTGATAATTTGTTTCATGTACTTTACCAATTAATTTAAATAATCACTTTTACTTAACCAATTTTTAATAATAATTATTTTATGAACTCATCAGTCCCAAACACGAGAATTTATGAGGACACATTCGGACCAATTAATGATGCACGATTCAGTTTGTTAAGGCTATGTTTGTTTCCATGGAAAACACATTTTTTTTTTTATAAACTCTATTCTCATAATATTTAAAACTTTTTCAAAATAAAAACCAGAGCCTAAATTCAGGACTCAAATTATTTCTTAAAAAATGAATTAATGATTAAATTTTAATGACGAATTAATGATACTCGGTACAGCAGATGAAAAAAATATCATATTGATAAATATTTGTGATTAATAAAAGCAGTCACAAACAATTTCTCCCCTATTCTTCCTTCGATGGTTTTCATGTGTCGTGTCTTATTCCGATTTTGTATTAAACTTCTCAACACATAACTCGACCATTTATGTGATCTTGTCACACAGTAATAACCAAAACACGACACTATCATTAAAAACGGGTCAACCGGTTTATTCAAATAATATTACTCATAAATTTTATTTTAAAATAATTTTTTTGATAAAATATTTTATTAGTATAATGGTACGATATTTGATATGAATTTTTACCGTCTAAAAATTTTCTGCAATATAAAAATAATTATTACTATCTATTCAAAAATAAGATCATGTATATAATTGACAAATAAAAAACCAATCATTTCAATTTTAAGTAAATTTGAATAAAAGATTTTTTGTGACCTTTCTTTGAGGAAGAATGTTAGATCGTAAAAACAAAATTATAAAAAAAGTATCTAGATATTAAGCAAAATGTTTTTACTAACCAAATTTTGGGATAGATAGAAATTAATCGTCTACTGTCGATGGATGTATTTACTTTAAAAACTAACCTAGACACAAATATTTTGGCGTAAGCATATCGTTTCGTGTTTCGCAGTTGTTAAGGTTTTAATATGTCAAAATACCACCACATTGCCAAACATAGATCTAACTCTTTGTGTTTTTTCTTATGGGTAAGTAATGATAATCTATCTACCTATTAGTTGACAAAGCAAAATACTATCTCCCCTGCATCCAAACTCCAACTAGATAGGCGTGCACATAGGCCTCTCCATACTTTCATCAACTACTATAACCCCCCCCAAATGCTTTCCTCCCGACAACGTTGACACAAGACAACATCATCAGTCTCCCGACTGTCTTAACCAAACCAACACCAGAAAAGCTTCCAAACCCATCCGAAAATGGAGCATCGCCTTCCCAGCAGTCACCACCACGCTTCCTTCTCCTCGTCCCTCCTTGACGCCATCTACCGCTCCATCGACCAGTCCGACCTCCCCAGTCGTCCCCACAAGACAGAGAGCCTATTCACCTTCTCCTATGAAGATTCCACCAAGGGTGTCCTTAAAAGCAAAGGTGAAGCCCATGGGGAGATGTTCCGACACAATATGTGCGCCGCCAAGAAGTGGTCGGCTCTGGGGATCAGGAGCGAGAGGTACCTTGTGGTGCGACACGAGTCGTCTAACCGGAGCTTCATGCCAGGGGATTCGAGTGGGTTATCGTCGTCCGAGTTGGAGTTTGCCGGCTTGAGGTCGTCCTCGTCCTGCTGCTCGACGAAGCGGCCAAAGCCGATCCAGACGAGCATTTCAGCAGACCAGGTTCGTACATCTGAGTTTCGGACTTCCCTGCAAGCTCGATCCGCTAAGAAACCCAGCATGACAGTCAAGATCCCACCGCGCGACGGCACAAACGGCATGAAGGCAAGACCAATGGGTATGTCTTATGGGGAATTGAAGAAGGCGATGAGGCAGCGGATTTCGCCCCGGGGCAAGCTAGCAGGCTTCCTGAACTCAATCTTCAGCACCAAGAAGGCGAGGATCACGGTCCAAAGCCTCCCGGAACATTCAGACTACTCGTCATGCTCCTCTACGTCATCGTTCTCCCGGTCCTGCCTGAGCGTGAAGACCCCACCCTCTGTTGCCTCCTCCTCGTCGAGGAGGAATTTCACCGAGAAGCGTTCAGTGAGGTTCTGTCCCGTGAACATCATCCTCGATGAAGAGCGTCCCTACGGCCACAAGAGCCTTGTCGAAGGGGCCAAATCCCATAGTGATCTAGGCGAACGAGCTGTGGCGGCGGCATCAGAGCCGGACTTCGACATCGTAATGGAGGAAAACCAGAGGGTGGTTGACACAGCGAGGGAGATGTTGAGGAATTACCAGAGGACGAAGGAAAGCTATGATGACGATCTAGAGGATGGTGACGACGAAGGGGATACAGGAAGCTGCGCAAGCTCCGACCTGTTCGAGCTCGACAACTTCGACAGGTATGGGGAGGAGCTGCCGGTGTACGGAACGACGAGCGTAGGCGCGAATCTGGCCCTCGCCAACGGTTTAATGGTGTAATCTTTGTTTAGTACTCCGGGGGGATTAACTGGGCGATTAACGGCGTCTCGTGGCGAGGGTAAAAGAAGGAAATTCAGTTTGGTAAGTGAGGGGTAAATTAGGAAATTCGTCCGGTGGTTTACACGTGGCGGTCGTACCGAAATAAGGTTGGTTGGTTTTATTTTCCTCATGTTATTGGCGGGGTGTTTTCGTGCCTATCTCTATCCAATACTCCGATAATTGATATGGATGCTGCGATTGCTATGTGATTAATCTTATGTGAGTTGACTTATACGTGAAGATCCGGTGAACCATTGTGTAATTGAATAGAAGGGAGAGGCAAAGAAATAGGTGAAGGCAGACCTTTCGGAGAGAGATAGGGAACATAAATTTGACTTACAATGAACTTGTAGTGAACTTAGACATTATAAGTGATTAGCCCTTTGGGACATGTATGAATGGGTGCATGCATGCGTTTTAAGTATGTGAAATTGCATGGAGGGTTTTGATGCTACATTTATGTTAATGTTGGAGGACAGGTCCTTGCGGTGTAACTATTCATTAATTTGAATTAATTGACGATGGTAATAAGAAAAAGGAGGAGATGTCGCATTTGAAGGTGTGTGGGGGAGATATTGAAATTGTCTCAAAAGATGTTGACACATGAGATCTTAGTGTGTTTGATATTATTCCCCACTCCCTCCTTTTAATCTACAACGTCATTCCTTATGTCCCGTTTCCTCATTGCACCATATATATATTACTATCACATCACCAAATGCCACGCATTCGCTTATAAGCATGCATTACGTTTTAATATTTTTTCCCACTAATTCATAAATTTATCATCAGTAATTATTAGACCGTTGAATAACCATCATTATCGTGTCATTTTCAAAGCGAGCAAAAATTTAGCCACATGCCTTGAAAGGCGTAGCCCATATAATGTTGTCCAGCTATGTTCAATAATTACGAGTTTCATCAAATGACGAAAATATATCGTTGTTCGGGCGATATGACGTCCTACTAATTATATGTAAATGCCATCACCACATTTGCACTGTGAAGGGAGAACGACATGCGAATCAGCCGTGTTTTTAAAGCGTTTCATTCAACCGGGATTCATGGGAATAAGCCCGAGTACTCCTTCATAGATCATATGAATAACACTTTTTTCTAAACCGATGATTAAGCTTAGCTATAAAGTAGCATCATATATGAGATGAGGAGGAAGGCCACTAAATCATTTCAGCGTGAAATTTGGTAATCAAATTAGTGTGGGGGGGAGAATTTAATGAGATTCTTTCAGTGGTTGCTCAGAATGTAGGGAAAGATTCTTAGCCAATGGTTATATGGTCAAAAAAGTTAAAATCTATCATGGGGTTCACCTTCAAGTGGCCTGTTTGGATATCTGAAAATGTCTGTAGTTAGGGGGAGGCTTTCCCATTCGATAATGCCAAAAGGGTTCCCCTTTAGTCGATCGATTAATTACTATATTATCACAACTTAACTCGATGATTTGCGGGGCTATAGCTAGGAATAGGAACTTCTGCATCTTCTGTCTAATCTGATCGGATCTAGCTAAATATGAACTTAGAGGACATTTTCATGATCTTCCTCTAGATATAAAAGGCTGACCTAAGAATGTAAAGGCGTCAAAATTAAATTATGCAAAATGAAATCCCCACTACGGTGAGATAATTAATTCAAAACGTAATTTACACTTGCGTAGATTAGAACGACGATCTGAGTTTTAATCCCATCAGCTAATTAGATGCACCTGTTTGATTTAGGGTCTGGTTTGTTGGCGAAATAAGAAGACACGGGAAATTTGAGATTTGAAGAAAGAAAGAGAAAATTAAAGCAGAAGTAGACTATGAGGACTTCATGAAGGATCAATTGCGAAATCCCCATTTTGACATCCGGGGGAACATCTCATCGAACGTCCCACAAGTGTACAAGTCACGTCCTGCGACTTGGGATTGATCCATCTACTATTTGAACGAGTCACGGTCCTCGTCATGTAAACACGCGGTATCGAGAAAAGGTAAATGTGATGAACAGATGTCGTACCATAGTGTCCCAATTATATAGTCATTTGGATATAGACCCTAATTAATTGACATTGTTCGCCAAATGGGGCGCACAAAAAGGGTCGAATGTGTCCCCCCGAATCTCTTTGCCCTCTCTCACAAACTGCGCCCTAGTTCTCCTCCACTACCTAAATTATTTCGACACTTCAATTATTTGCCTAAATCTATGGTGTCATTAAAATAATAATATATCACACATGCATGGTTTTCTTTCTAAAATAATATAACGATTAGCCTCGCAATTATTTGAGAGGATCGGGGTGGGGGTTGGGTTCGGATTGTGTTGGACATCTACTCGACATATGAAAATTATTTTAATACGAATTATTTTTTTTCTACTACTGCAGCCTTTCGATATTATGAAAAGGTCGTGGTCTCAATGGAAATAATCAGAACCATAATTTTCAAACTTGGGAAGAAAATTTAGAAATTCAAGTCTGAACTTTTGAAAGTTGTAAAAATACTTCTAGAAGTGGTTTTCTTCTCCCAAAGTTGTCAAATCAAATAGAATTTTTTTTTTAAAAAAAAGGAGATGATATGGGTTTGCATCATCAGAGCACATCGTTGGGATCAGCACAAATATTCTCCGTCCCTTTCCTCTTCGTCCCCACTACAAACATGAAAATAATAAATAAGAGAAAAGCTCTCTCCTTCTTTTTCCTTTTTTTTTTTTTACTTTAACTAAAGATGCCTTGTCTTACACCTTTTCCTTTTTATTCCCTCCCTCCGAGATCCCGAGCTGTGTTTTTGTTTGGTTTTATGATATATAAATATTATTGGATTGGTAAGTTTTGGTGATTCGGTAGTGTTAGAAACTTACTATAACAGCGATTTGAATTAAGAGTTTGTCAAAGTCAATAAAAAAATATAATAAATAAATATATTTGGGTTGATTTTTAATAATTATTTTTTCTTATATATATATGTGTGTAATTATTGTCAAATGATTTAATGCATATAATTTACATTTATAATTACATTTATTTACATGTAATAGTTATAGTACATGTTAAGATTTTTTTAAAAAAAATTTCATCGTTTATGTTCTTGCCTGGCTCTCCTAATCACATCAAGGGCGGGACTAGACAAAAAATTCCTGAGTACCTAGAACGAATGTTTTTTTTTTCATCAATTTCGATCGGAATAATCACTTTACTTAAGTGATGGCCAAAACCACTATTATGAAATAATTGGTATGAAAAAAAGTACATTGTCCCATTACCACGTACAAACGTTTACATGTATACGAAACTCAATGAAAACAATTCATTAAATAGGAAAATGTATCTTTCCTTAAACATTAAAATTTAATTTTCCTTTAAAAAACACTAATATACGTGAATATTTTCTTGTACTTCATTTCTATTTCTCACTTAAAAAATAAATAAAAGCTATCCGTTATTTGTGGACCAATTGTAGAAATGTATGGCACTTAATAATAATAATATGATGTGGACTCCAACTCTATATTGAGTAATAATCTTTAAGTTATTATATGGGATTTGTGCTAGTATGTTATGTTTGGATTCTCTACACATCAATAGAAGGCGACTTTGCTAATAAGCTAAATGTTTAGCAATTTTCCCAAATAAATTTGTTGTTTCCGGAGGATGCATTAACTAAAATATAATTTAAAAAATGAACATAATACTCCAAAATTAACGACAAAAATGCATAACTTAAGTTTACTGGGGTCGATAACTAACATGGAAAGAATGAATTTTGAATGGATGGAATTTGCAGTATTTGATGATAATCATAAATCACAACATGTATATAATAAAAAAAAAAGGAAAATGATTGTTAGTGATGGAATCAAACTGAGGCGTATCTCTCAAAAGTGGGAAGAAAAAATGAAAAGAAGAGATTCGATCGCACGTGTGGCAGATGTTGGCGTGCGACGGTACATCCCGTGCGCCATCAAAGTACGTGCCCCTACGACTTTGCTTTGTATTTTTGGTCCCCTCGTTGTAAAAAACACCTGACACAAATCAAACAATATTTTTAATAATTTAATTTTCATATGTATATATTTATATGTATGTTTGTATAATCTAGTCATTTTACGAATACAAATAAAAGTCAAATAAATAATAGTATATTGATTAATTAACCTTGTGTGATTTTCTTTTAATTATTTCTCTGTCAAATACTCAACTCAAATAAAGTTGGAATCACCTCGAAATCCCCAACAATCCCTCACAACTAAACACTCCATTAGATGATAACATATGAATGACCAAGAACCAGGGGCGAGAAGTGTTGAATCCCATTGTTAACACGCCGGAAATATTTTGGCTTTAAATTTTGAGTTTGAGCGTAAGTATGTGTGGTTGGCGTAAAAAGAGAGAAACAAATGACACCCATAAATGGAAAAGCTTTTCCGGTACCATTAATGAACGCAAGAGAGCAAGAAAATAAGTATGCTTGATAGCAAACTGCTATCATATTATGATCTCTCATATGACCCAACTTAGCGACAATTACCGGACACCCACTGTGTAGGGGCAGTGTGATTGGGTCTACTACATCCACAGGAGGGGAACACCCCATTTCCTTACCATGATGATGCTTTTTAAGTTTCTCGAAATTATAAAACTAGCAAAGACTTCGATATGATCATACGTGAAATAGGTTGATGATTCCTCTTCTTGGGACTTCTCCCAAGAGTAATAATTACAAGTATTGGACTCTGTCTCTCCCCTCCCCTCTCCTTTTTTTTCCGTTTGGTGACAACTACTATTAACTGGGCGGTAAATTGATTGGAAAGTGGATGGAGAATTCTTTTCTTAAAAGGGAAAAAAAAAAACAAAAAAAATTTAAGACATCGATGATTATCTTTTCTTGCTAATCCACTGGCTTATTGGGGGGTGACAGAAACAAAAGAAATGCTAATTAATTCGATGCTCAAGTTTGGTGGATACTCAGGTGGAGTTTCAAACCCCACTTAAAGCGTGGAAAACTAACTCCGATCGTGTTAGAGAGAGCCTACTAGCATCATAGTGCCCTATGCGATCACTTTACTTTTACCCTGATCCTGAACATTGAATTTTCATGATCATGACCGACTTGGATCTAATGATACTGTTGGCTTACGTGTTAAAGGTTTCACACAAGAAAAGCTTAGTTGAGAGATGCACGAGATATAGGAAAAAAGCGCATGCGCACAACCCTTATTCTTTTCAACTGAATGAAATGAATGCCGACTAAGTAGTAGGATCCCTAAATTGTGAGATTGTTGGTGAAGTGGGAAGCTTCATATTTGTGTCAGTCTCAAAGGACTCTTTTGATATATGATGGTGTGGATCCTCATTATCCGATGTGATTAGAAGGAAAAAAGAAAAGAAAAGAAAAGAAAAGCAATCAAGCAGGCCTAGTCATTAATAGGGGTTCTGTCTGACATCAACCGCAGTTCATTGTGTTAAGGCCAAATTATAATATATCCTAAACTTTGTCGCTTTTTTTTTTAGCCTTACATTTTGAAAATATCACCTTAAATCATAACATTATGACGTTATCTCAATTATATCGTCCGTTAGTCGTCCTTTCTAACGGAGGCCTACGTGACGCTGACATGATAACTAACGCCGTCAACATCACATTTAATCTAGTCGAAATTATCAAATATATTCTAAAATTTCTCAACTTTTTTCGATTTATCCTAACATTTCGAAAATATCTTCGTATAACCTAATGTTAAGACGTTATTTCAAAATTGTCCATCATTAGACCCGACCCCCTAATGACGACCAAGGATGAGGAGTTATTTCAAAATTTTTCATCCTTAAGACTTGTCTTTTTGCATTCTACAATTAACAATTGACTGATTATATCATTAGTTTCAATTGACTGATTACATGTAAAAGGACGAGGAATTGTTTTCGGTGTCACATCCTAGTGGAATAGAGAACTATCAGCCATGCTCAAATCAGCTACAATATAGGAACATCGTGACCTAAGAAAGTTATGTTGGTGAACCTAGCATGGGAGTCTCAACAATAAGAAAACAATTATTATGAGTGTTGTTTATAGGTGCCAGTGTTTCTCGGTTGTTTCCGTGGGTGCCCTGTATGTCTTGGTATGCCATCACAACTTCAAATCTTCTTACAACATAATATAATACTCATAACTAGCAGGACTTAATACAATCCACTTGGGTAGCTGGATAGGGAAGAAAAGGGACGGGGTGGGTTGAGGTCGAGGTTGGGCTTAGGAACAAGGCTAGGAGTACACATCAACGCCAAGTCGGACGCCGTTACGGGTCGGGTTTAATGGTGGACAATTTTGAAATAATGTCTTAACATTAGGTTACATCAAAATTTTTTCGAAATGTTACGGTAAATGGGAAAAAATTGAAAAGTTTAGGATATATTTGATAATTTCGCCTAGATTGAACATGACGTTAACGACGTTAGATGCCATACCAGCGCCATGTATGTAAGGTGATATTTTCCAAATGTTAGGCTAAATCGGAAAAAAAAAATATCAAAGTTTACTATATATTTGATAATTTGGAGTTGTTTTAATTATGCTCGGTTCGTTTAAGGTAGAAGTAGTAATATTTTCTGAAACTGTATTAAAGGCGTATAAAATGGTAACATTCCATCCAAGGCTACCCCACTTGGCACTTCTCTGAGGGGTTTGGTTGCATTAAATGGTCATCTCTTCCTGCTAAGACTTCAAGTTTGAAAAGAAAAATTTCTTTTAATTTTTTTAAAAGAGTTTCAGGCTATATGAGTGGTATTCAAGCGTGTATGAAAGAGTGAAATTACTAGCTAGTAAGTACTCTTGATCACATTTAAGTTCGTTCTGATGTAGTTTGAACAAATTGCATTCTAAATAACATATTAAGGGTGCTAGATTGGACATGAAAATGGATCGTTAGATTTGTGGGGACAAAAGAACATCCACACGAGTGGCCATAGATCGCATCCAAATTCTTTTTAATAATGATAAGCTAAAAAACACGACAGATTTGCTGCCAAGCTCTCGTTTCCCTTATCACTACGAGTCTTTCACATCCGCAGTGTCACTCAACAACCAGGCACCCACCATTCTCTTGTGCACGGGATCCCTTAACCTACTCCACAGGACTAACCTAATGTGTCCTGTATATCATGAATGTCCGCCGCAGTTTCCCGGTGTTCTGACCATCGCTAGTACATATCCGCATCACACGTCACGAATCTCACGTGAGCTTTCGGCTACTCCCAGACAGTGAATAGTAAAAAATGGTCGGGGACGATGATGCTGGAATGCAATCTCATTAATTGATACTAATTTTTGGGCAGATTTGAACAAACTCCTCAGGTTTCAACTTGAATTGTTTGATGTGAGGTCGACCCTATCAAAATATTGCATACACAAACACCCTTTGTTTAAGACAAATTGGTCGTCGTCAAAATTTGGAATTTAGGGTTGGGGACAAACTCCTACATTATTATTGCAACTTATGTGGGTCTTATAAATTTCATATCGGCGGCATCACCTGTGGATCATCAATCAGGCAAAAACAAGATAGGGTTTTGGTGGGTCTTGATTTTATTTTGTCTGGTAGCTTATCTATCAACATAGACAGGAGAAGAGGACGTGGAATAAATAAATCATCATGGACAGAAAATGTTGATGACGACCCTTTACCCATAATGTTACTCCCACCACAGCTCCTATTCAAATGGTATATTTATATCTATTTTTTTAAGGAGATTATCTTGATGAATAATTTCTTTTAACAAAATTTGAAAAAAAAAACTAGTTAATTGTTAGGTCCCATTGTCTTAGTCCGACTCAACTGCCCCAAATCAGAAAACTCTAGAGGAAAGAAAAAAAAGTAAGGTAAAATATCGATTTATGTCGTTAATTTTGAGTCAATTTTATGTTTTGTCATTAACTTAGTTTGTTATATAATTTAATCACCAATTTTTGTTTTTATTTTTATTTTAGCCAATTTTTAATTTTATCGCGCGTAAGTCAAATAGACCTTAACAGACAATTTTTATTTATCGATTAAAAAAGGAAAAGAAAATGAGAAATAATATTGAAACATCTCATATATTATTTTATTTTAAAATTTCGATGGACAAATCAAGTTAATTGGAAGCCGAAGTTGGATGATAGTTGTTTGCTATAAAAAAATACGCAAAATCGATGAAGGTCAGATGATGTTATATTAAGGGATTGTTACTACGAATAAAGTGGATTATGATGCGAATTAATGATAGTTTGAAACTCCACTATTATAAGAAACGGGTCAGACTATATTAAGGCTTTTTTTAACTTTTGCTAAAAGAAATTTAAGATGACCAAAATCAAAATAAATACAAAAGATGATAATAAATTATATAACGTTAATGACAACATAAAAAATTAACTCAAAGTTAAGGGTATAAATACCTTTGGTTTTTTTACATCCTTTGGTTTGACAAATGACATTGCTAGAGACACGGTTGAAAAAAAAAAAAGAGAATATTTGAATGTCGGGACGTGGGAGAAGGATGGACTTTTTTTCCGGTTGCCTGCCCGGTTTTCGAAGTTTCACTCTGACTAATTCGGACTCGACCCGGGTAGGATACCTGGCTATGGTGAGTAAGTCTTCCAACAGAGGTGGCTGCGTACGATAGATTTCGAACCCGAGACCTCCTTAATTGAATCTAGCTTCTTACCTCACGTTGGTGGAGAAGGATGGACTTTGGTTTCCCAGTTTTTTTTTTGTCAATTGGATCCTGACATCAGAACCGACTCAAAACCCCCAGATCCAAATGTCAAGGATTTACGGAGAGGAAGAGGAAGATAGTAATTAACAATTGAGTCAAAATCCTCTGGAGCCAATTTTTTGACAGATCCCTGACATTTCCACCATTCACGAATGGGTCCTTTTATGTTTTGTTAATTTTTAGGGAAAACAGTGAAAAAGGTCAGCCCACAACATCATGTGTGTGGACTTCCCTCTTTTTTTCGGTTTATTTTGCATCCGTTGTCTGATCTGATCCCCCTTGTAACCAAAAGACAGTTACTGTTTTTGGGTCTCATTGACCCCAGAAACACCCCTGTCGCCATCATTGGAGTTACGTTGGGCCTGTCCGAAGCAAGAGGCCCTGAATATAGCACCTCATTTCGTTACTGAACGGGGTTGTAGCTTGTTGGATTAAATGAATGGAGGTCCAATTCCAAGCCCAAGCCCAAGCCCAAGCCCAAGCCCACGCCCACAAACTCAAAACAGAAGTCCAACCGTAAAATTGAAAGGAAAAGAAAAAAAGGACAAAATAGTTGCTGATTTAACAAATTCAGTACACAGCAAGGACAACGACCCCTCCATCTTCTGATTCTCTGATTTGGTGGTTATGTGTGTTTTCGTTTGTGCTGTATAAGGACTACGTTCAGAGAATAATGACATTAAGCCGTTCTTCATTTTCTTCTTTTCTTCTTCTTCTTCTCTTCTTCTTTGTGACTTGCTTGTTTTCTGGGTTTTTAATCCTGCTGGGAAGAGTTAAATATCTTCATAGCCGATAGCTTCTTTCCTCGTTTCGTTAATGATCGTGTACTCAGTAAAAATCCCCGACTGCTTGTTCTGATGAGGAATTGATTGCTGGTGCTTCCTATATAATGTTGGTGTTGTTTTGTAGGGCTTCTGCAGGAAATCAAACGGATGAGAGAGGCAAGGTTTACAGACGGAAGAGGAAAAGCCTATTGTGGAGATAAAGAATAATGCAAAGAAACGCCACATGGTAGGATTTCCTATTTGATACTCCGTTTCTTATCCTCCTTGATGTTGACGGGCTTTACGTAACACGTATCAAATTGTGCGAACTTTTGTGGTCACCGTACATAATTTAATTAGAACAATGGATGCACAATACTTGTGTTAACAATCAAAACGTTTACAAAGAGAGGATTTTTACAGACTTACAACCATTGCATAAAGCAAACACAAAAAAACTGGTTAGATCTCTGGACGGGAGGGGCGTGGCCGCGTCTTCGACAACCTCCTTTGTCAGAGGCTGCCTTTAAACGGTGGAGACGATTGGGGCTGGACACAAGGAATACTAGATGGATTCAGAATTTTTAAGAGGCCTTCAAGACGTCGGAGAAAATAGCAAAAACGATTGGACCTTTGTTGTGACATAGGCAATTGTGTCAGCCTCTAACATTTAAGGTGTCTCCTGACATTGCTAAATATACCTAGCGTCGTGGTTCGAACCGCAACATTGCTATATATATTAAATGATGCGGTTTGGAATCATGACACTATGGATGACCGAGCTGGCTTAAGGCTCGTAGCTCAGTTGGTTAGATCACTCCTTTTTTCTTGTGTTCATAACCTAAGGGATTTGACTCCTCGACATATGAGGTTGGACTTAACGCCTTAGACCAACTTGGCCATGGCATTGTCGCGATTCCGAACCGTGCCACTTAGTATATGTAGCAACGTCGTTATTCCGAATCGTGTTTTCATGACGTCACACACCATTTATCATAGAGTCGTGGTCCGGAACCACTATTTTGGTGGAATTTGAGAGTATCATTGTTCCGAACCGCGACAACACAAGTGCAATATTTTTGGTACTTTTGAAACTAAAATCATATTTTGTGAATATATTTTTTTAAAACTAATAATATTTTCGGACAATTTCCTCGAATAATTTGATAAAACCAATTGTAACTCAACACCATGATTAATTTAAATTTGAAATAATTAACTTCAAGAGTCACAAAGTGATTTTTTCGTTTTACAATATCATTGATGAACAATGGACATGAAATTGTATTATCCTTATATGCTTAAAGCAGAATTAATTGGATATGAATATGCAAGATGTTTATCAGACCCTCATAATGGTAAATCTCAAACGGGGTATTTATTTACGTATGGGGTACTGTTATATCCTAGAGACATATGAAACAAACCATTACCACTACATCATCTAATCATTTTGATATCATAACAATTCACGAAGGCTTTGCCTACAATGATTTTTCGAAGACTAATACATAAAATTGGAATGAATAAATTTGGAGATTTAAAATAATGTCACGAGGAGGGAAAGTGGACTTCTTTTAAAATAATGGTTTTTCCCGTGGAGTTTTCTTAGAAAAGGTTTTTAACGATGCAATATCATAATGGACATGTAAGGGGAGTATTATAAATATATTTCCATACTCTCATCTACTTTCATTAGTGTACAATCCCTTTATTATTATTTTAAAATTACAAATGTATTTTTTCCATTGTAAGTACTCTATAAATAAAAAATATTATATATGTATAATGATTATTAAATCAATAAGAAATTTTCATCATTTTTCCTGCATTCTTTCATTTCCATGTTTCTCTTTTCCGTGTTTATTTTGCAACACATTTTTATAACCCGCATTCAAACCCAATTGTCCCGAACATTCTTGTTATTTTAACTCCACCTTTTGGCCCCGCGCCGCCCGCATGAACCAGCCCGCACAAATAGAAGTCTTCTTTTTGTTTGTTTGGTGATACACGCTTGTTTTATACGGAAATTTGATTAGTTTTAAAAATTTTTTATGAAATGTGTGGGCTAAATTACTCAGGCCGTATGAAGCTGGATGAATTGCATGAAAGGACAAAGGGACCAGAAGGATCTCATATGGCTTTAGAACATTAGGCCCACATTATTTACGGATAAGAATGAGTAAGGATAGAAAGGTAAATGTGTAATGGGGAGTTTGTTAGATGGTTAATGTGTGCGCGAGCTGTACTGATATAACAGACAAGAACCCAGAATCGGGTGTGTGCGTGAATACACAGAAACTTTTCTCTCCCAGAATTCTTTCTCTTTCGCTTCTCTGTTTCTCCGTTTCTTGTCTTTCCCAGCCTTCATGGTATCAGAGCAGGTTTTCCAGAGGGCTGTTTAGGAAAGACAGATGGAGATCGAAAGCCTCGACAGTCCACAATCGCCCTTCTATGTAAATGCAGCGGACTTACAGGTAGGAGCTATAGTAAGCCCAGAATTATCTGAGGGAAATTATGTCACTTGGCGCCGTTCGTTCGAGCTATCGCTCTCTATTAAGAACAAGCTAGGCTTCGTAGACGGCACAATCACTAAGCCTGCAGCAAGTGGCAACCTGTTTCAAGCGTGGAAGCGCTGTGACAATTTGGTGCGGTCGTGGCTGCTGAAATCAGTGTCCACAGCGATAGCCTCAACCGTGTTCTACCTGGACACTGCACAGGAGATCTGGGACGAACTTCATGAGAGGTATGGAGAGCCTGATGATTCGCGAATCTGTCAACTTCAATTTCTGTACCACAGTTTGGTTCAGGGAAATAGAACTATTTCGGTATTTTATAACGAGATGCTGGCTGTGATAAGAGAACTAAGGGAATTTCGCCCTCATCCGGTCTGCAAATGTGGGAAGTGTGATTGTGGCTGGGACAAAGAATATGCAGAGACAATGCAGAAGGATATGGTATACAAGTTCCTGAATGGGCTGAATCGTGAGTATGGAGCCTTGCGGAGTCAAATTCTACTAAGAAAGCCTTTCCCGACACTAGGAGAGGCGTACAACATTATCCAGCGGGAAGAAATGCAGCAACAAGTGAAGAATGAGGAGCATTCACTGTTTGGAAATCCAATAGCGGCGGCTATAATACCAACAGCACTAGAATCAAATAAGGTGCTGGCATATGCAGAGAAGAAGAGGTTTAACTCTGAAATTGTGTGTGAACACTGTGGAAAGAGAGGACATCTCAAAAGTCGTTGTTATCATCTTGTTGGTTTTCCTCCGAATATGAAATTTGGTAGAGGAAGAGGTATATTATCCACCAGAGGACAGGGGAGAATTGGGAGAAGTGTGACCAACTTTGCAGCACGAGAAGAGATATCACCTCAACTTAATTTGTCAAGAGATCAAGTGCAGAAGCTTCTGGCATTGCTCAGTGAGGAAAATCCCAGCCAAACTACTGCTGCAGGTTCACAGGGACAACACTCTAGCCCACCTATTAAACACATCCCATCTTCTAGTTTTGCAGGTACCTTGTCTTTTCGTACTGCAACAACTTGGAGAAACCAAGGCTCCTGGATCATAGATACCGGAGCAACAGATCATATAGCTTCTTCACTTGATTGTTTCGATTCTTATCATCTTTTAACCAGTCCTTTGCAGATTCAACTCCCAAATGATTTTAAAGTTCTAGCTACACACATGGGTGTTGTCAAACTCAATGACAAACTGATTTTAGAAAATACCCTGTTTGTTCCATCCTTTCACTTTAACCTTGTGTCTGTCAGCAAATTAACAACCACCGGTGATACTTGTTTTGTTTTTATTCATGACTGGTGTTACATTCAGGACTCACACAGATGGATGACGATTGGACTTGCTAGACGAGAGGGTGGACTGTTCATCATCGAGGAGATGGCTGGGAAGGAAGACAACATTACAGCCTCTCAAGTTAGATACACAGTTCCTCTAAACCTTGACAGTTTTGCTATCCCTCGTTCTAACTCAGCCAAACTTTATCGCTCTCTAGATCAATTTGATCTTTGGCATTTGCGTCTAGGTCACGTGTCACTGTCTAAACTTGATGCTTTAAAGACAATAGAACCCTCAGTGGTCATGTTTGACTCGAATGCATGCACTACGTGCCATGAAGCAAAACAGAAAAAACTGGTTTTTCCACACAGTGTGATACAGACTACTAAACCTTTTGAATTATTGCATTGTGATATATGGGGACCATGCTCTGATGTTGATTTGAATGGTTATCGTTTCTTTCAACCTTGGTTGATGATTTCTCTCGAGTAACGTGGGTTTTTCTCATGCGAAGTAAGTCGGAAGTGCGAGGTCTGATATATCAATTTCATCAATTTATACAAACTCAATTCAATGCTGTTCTTAAGACACTAAGGAGTGATAATGGAAATGAGTTCTTTTTACCAGATTTCTATAGATTGCATGGCATAATTCATCAAACTTCCTGTGTGGCAACCCCGCAGCAAAACGGTGTTGTCGAGCGTAAGCACCAACACCTTTTACAGATGACTAGGGCCTTACTATTTCAGGCCAACCTGCCATCTCAATTTTGGGGACATGCATTACTTACAGCCACACACATCATCAATCGTCTACCTAGCAAAGTTTTACATAACGTCTCTCCATATGAAAGGTTGTTTCAAAAGAAACCCATCTTACAGAATCTGCGTGTGTTTGGTTCATTGTGCTATGCTTGTACTTTATCTCATGGCCGAAGTAAATTGGCTAAAAGAGCTAAGAAATGCATTTTCATAGGCTATCCTTTCCATGTTAAAGGATATTACGTCTTTGACCTAGAGACACATAAAATTTTTGTCTCACGTGATGTTCAATTTTATGAATCCATATTTCCTTTTATGTCTGACACATGCACCTCTCACCCATCTTTTCCAAATTTGTCTCTACCTGCCCTTGAAACAGCCCATTTCGATGATACCCCATATTTTATTCCATCTGGTTCTTCAGAACAATCTTTACACACTTCGACTGATGAACCGCAGTTCCCAGATTTGTCTGGTACAGACGATAGTGTATCTACCTTGAGAAGGAGTGTAAGGCCACGCAAACTTCCCAGCTATCTTCAAGATTACCACCACAATCTATCCTCTCAGCAAGTGAGTCCTAATTCATCTAATCTGGGTAAGTCCGCTTCTGTTCTACTATCCACTTGTTCTGTTCCTTACCCCATAGAACCATATATCTCATATACTCGATTGTCCAACCCCTACAAAGCTTTCTTGTTGTCTCTGGAACAAAATCATGAACCACGTAGCTATTGTGAGGCGAAGGAAATTCCTCATTGGCAAGATGCTATGTCTTCTGAACTAAGGGCCTTGACGGATAACAACACTTGGGATATAGTGTCCTTGCCTGCAGGAAAACGTGCTATTGGTTGCAAATGGGTATACAAAACCAAAATGAAGGCAGATGGGACAGTGGACAGATTCAAAGCCAGGCTGGTAGCTAAGGGCTACACACAAAGGGAAGGTTTTGATTATGAAGAGACCTTTAGTCCCGTAGCCAAACATTCTACAATCAGATCTTTCCTGGCTGTAGCAGCTGTAAAAGGCTGGTTTTTACGACAATTCGACATTCATAATGCTTTTTTAAATGGTGACCTTGTAGAGGAAGTTTATATGCAGCTTCCACAAGGGTTGGACATTCAGGGGGAGAGTGCATCTATTCCTCCAACATCTGCTGCTCCATTAGTGTGCCGATTGCGGAAATCATTATATGGGTTGAAGCAAGCTTCACGCCAATGGAATTGTAAGCTCACCTCCTGCTTATTAAGTAATGGATTCGTTCAATCCAAGGCAGATTATTCGTTGTTTACCCGAGAATCTACAGATGGTTTTATAGGAGTACTAGTGTATGTCGATGACATTGCTGTCGGAGGATCAAGCATGGAAATTATAGATGACTTAAGGAAGCACTTACAGGATCATTTCAAGGTGAGAGATCTTGGTGAATTGCGATATTTCCTAGGACTGGAGATAGCCAGGTCCAGAGAAGGAATTTTTATATCACAGAGAAGTTATACTTTGCATTTACTGGAAGAAATGGGAAAGTTAGGTGTGAAACCGTGTGCTGTTCCAATCACTCCGAATCACAGGTTAACACATGAAGAGGAGGATGAACCAATGGCGGACGTCAGTTCTTACAGAAGATTGATAGGGAGACTCATTTATTTGGGCATTACTCGTCCTGATTTGGCTTTTACAGTACATGTTCTCGCGCAATTCATGGATAAGCCAGCAAAGAAGCATTGGGATGCAGGGTGCTCTGTACTGAGATATCTCAAGGGGACCCCAGGGAAAGGAATATTTTTTGCTAGCAAATCAGAACCCAGACTCCAAGCATACTCAGACAGCGATTGGGCTGGATGTGCTAGGAGTCGTAAGTCAACGACAGGCTTTAGCATTTTTCTGGGAGATTCATTGATTTGTTGGCGATCGAAAAAACAGAGTACTGTATCCAGGAGTTCGACGGAAGCAGAATATAGAGCCATTGCGACTACAACAGCGGAAGTGATCTGGCTCAAAGCTTTGTTGAAGGATCTGGGAGTAACCAGTAAGCTGCCAATTTGTTTGTAATGTGACAACAAATCAGCTGTTCACATTAGCAAAAATCTGGTGTTTCATGAGCGCACGAAACACTTGGAGATAGACCTTCATTTCGTAAGAGAGAAAATAGACGATGGAACGATCAGGGTGTTGCACATGAGGACGCATCACCAGCTGGCGGACATTTTTACTAAGGGATTACACCCTGGGAGGATGAATTTCATTCTTGCCAAGATGGGAATGCAGGATATCCATACTTCCCATCTTGAGGGGGAGTGTGGGCTAAATTACTCAGGCCGTATGAAGCTGGATGAATTGCATGAAAGGACAAAGGGACCAGAAGGATCTCATATGGCTTTAGAACATTAGGCCCACATTATTTACGGATAAGAATGAGTAAGGATAGAAAGGTAAATGTGTAATGGGGAGTTTGTTAGATGGTTAATGTGTGCGCGAGCTGTACTGATATAACAGACAAGAACCCAGAATCGGGTGTGTGCGTGAATACACAGAAACTTTTCTCTCCCAGAATTCTTTCTCTTTCGCTTCTCTGTTTCTCCGTTTCTTGTCTTTCCCAGCCTTCAAAATGTGGTCCGTATTTCGTAAAATACAATTTTACCTTTACATAAAAGAATATTCTCAAAACGCGCTTTTATGTGCGTAATAAAATGCCTGTTTGCACGAAGGACGTATCATATTTTACGAAATTGAAACATATTTCACGAATACTTTTTAAAAACTAATGTATTTCCGATCCTGTTTCAATCTCCATTTCTCATCAGGGCCAAATCCACCGAGATCGCTGCTTCCAAGAAATCCACGCTTCTCCAAATCTCCACCATTCCAAATGGGTACACTCTAAAAAATGTCCTTCGTAGTCGGCCGTGATCCCGTCGGTTCTTTTCTCTGTGCTTCGTTGGATGTTAGATTTAGCACCGGCTCCAGTCATTCGATGCGGGGCTGATTATTTTGGAATTCAGTGATGCATCATATTCTACATTTTTTGTTTTTTGTTTTTCCTGTTGTGGAATGAATGATCGCGCTATTGATAGTGGTTGATGAAGGTGACAGTCTATTCATCTGATTGTTTGGAGGTATTTTGGTTATTTAATGGAATTTAGGTCCATCTTTCATGCTTTTCTTCAAAATGTCTTTTTTTTTCTTTTCGAGGGGTTGGCGCTGTTTAGTCTGTTTGGAGAAAAGTAAGAGGGTTTGAGTTGTTGCCTTTGGTTTGGGCTCAATGTGATCGTTGTTCCGCCAGAGAAAGGGAGTGGTGATGATTTTCTTTGTCAAGGTCTGGAATTTCTGTTTCATTGGGTTGGTTTGTCCTTGCGATCAAGTTGCTTTAAGGGGGCTCGTGTCCGAGTAACCCACATTCTGTAGGATCTCTACTGATTTTTCGGGTGCTTTGCTGTCCAGACTCTGCCATCAAGTGCTGCTCAACTCAACTTATTGATGGAGATGGCATGTTTAATCTAGATGGACTCGAGCGTTTCATCAAGGAGGTTCAGCTGAGGGAATGTGGGCTTTCTTATGCTGTGGTTTCAATTATGGGGCCGCAGAGTAGTGGTATGCAACCCGAAACTCCCTTTTTAAATCTTCCTAACAGCTTGCTTTTAGGCTTGTCGTGTCATCTGGGCATGCCCTGTTTGTAGTTGCAGGTTGGCTGATTAGTTTCTCTGATGTTTCCTGGCAGGGAAAAGCACATTATTGAATAATCTGTTCCATACTAATTTCAGAGAAATGGATGCTTTCAAAGGAAGGCACGCCTATGTACTACACTCATGCTTCTTACTGCTGACGAATGATGCTTGAATGAAGTTCTTTCCTTCTATTTCTAGATCTCAAACCACCAAAGGGATATGGATGGCTAGAGCAGCTGGGATTGAACCGTGTACGCTTGTGATGGATTTGGAGGGTACAGATGGCAGGGAACGAGGAGAGGTGGGTCTTCTGGATTCTTCAAACATAAACTGTTTAGATACATTATTGTTCCTAGAGCATTTGTATTATCGATAGCCCTATTATTGTTCAGGACAATGCTACAATAGATGACTGCTTTGATTGGTTTGTATATATCTTGTATTGACAATGTAGCGCATGCAAGCATCTTCTGAAAATAATGCCATACAGCTTTCAACATGGTTGGCTAGAGAGAAACAGAAAAATATTTCATCAGGAACTGTCTTCCCTTCACCAACTTTTGGCTCAAATTATTGGATTCTTAGGAGATGTTTCCGCAAGCCTAGACCTTTATTTAGGTTCTTTCAATTGTTATTATTTTTCTACTGGTTTGAACCCTTTGTTTTTTTCCTACCATGTACTATTTGGATTTAATTTTACCTTTTTTTAAATAATCTTCTAAAAGTATCCAGATGCAGTGCCATGAACTTGCCTTATATTGTCTGATTGGTAGTTTTACTCAATCTGAAAACATCCATTGCAAAATATAAGTGGAATGATGCTCAACATGTTGATATAGTCTACAATTTTGCTAATTTTTGTTTATGAAAAAGCAAATTGATTACGAAATGCGTCGAGTTTTTCATTCAGTATTTGTTATCTTTATTTCAGGATGACACTGCATTTGAGAAACAAAGTGCTCTCTTTGCCCTTGCTGTCTCCGACATAGTGCTCATAAACATGTGAGGCTTTCTGGTTGCCGTCAGTATATCTGTTATAACAAGCAATCTGCATTGTTCATATAATAAAGAAATCTCCGAGAGTCACACAACTTAAAATATCTTCATTTTAGGTGGTGCCATGATATAGGGCGAGAGCAAGCTGCTAATAAGCCTCTTCTGAAAACCGTGTTTCAGGTATATTTTCGTTTTTGGATGGGCTTGTTACCTTGCGATCCTTGCTGCTGACTTAATGTATTCTTTTAAGGTCATGATGCGATTATTCAGCCCCCGGAAAACCACTTTGATGTTTGTTATTCGGGATAAAACACGGGTATGGAATATCACTTTGTTTTAAGTTCATGTGAGAGTTTATCCTTTCTCCTTTATGTTCTGGGTAATTTTTTCCGGCTTGAGAAATGCCATTCCTTTTTAACTGATGTTACAGACACCGTTGGAAAATTTGGAGCCAGTGCTAAGAGAAGATGTGCAAAAGGTAATTTACCTTCCTCTGCTCCCGTAAAGTTGATGGATTACCCCACTATGGCTCACCTTTCTTTTCTTGAGCTGCAGATTTGGGACTCTGTTCCTAAGCCTCAAGCTCACAAAGAAACTCCTCTTAGTGAATTTTTTAATGTACTGACTTTTTCTGGATGTAAATTGTTAATTGGAATTCCTTCTTGTTTGACTGAAATTGAGTTTCCCAACTGCTTGTGAATGTCCAGGTGCAAGTTGTTGCCCTTTCTAGCTTTGAGGAGAAGGAGGAGCAATTTAGGGAGCAGGTATGTATGCATTACATATTTGATAGTAAAGCAATTCGCAGAAATATTTGATTATATTACAGCAATTGACAGAAATATTTTATTATATTCCATCAATTCACAGAATGTTTAAGCCATTCTCCCCCCTCCCACCTAAAACTATATCGTATGTAGATTTATATTATTGAAGCATCCAATAACCTTTTTGTACTATATATGTTTTGCAAATTTAGTCGTTCTTCATTTTTTAACCTAGATCCAATCTTCTTCAGAGAACTATCAAAGCAGAAACTGATAATTATTGGATTGTTAGCCAAAAATATATCCACTAAAAGTGAGGATAAAAGTGAGAAGATGAGGCATGATGCCTCTAGTTATTGGTAGATATCATAAAGGTGAGAGAAGATAGTAGACATGGTAATGGTAACTAATTGGATTGTTTCAATTCCAGTTTGTTTGCTTTTCATTTGTTTGATTATTTTTTCTTCCTGTTTCTGTCAGATTGTGTATGCCAAGTGAAAGCAAAAAGATATCTCTCAGATCCTGTGGCTAGCTAGTTATTTTCAAGTTACTTTTACCGTAAGGCATCAGGGAGTATTTCTTTCTGACTGAGACCGTTTAATCTAACAGGTGGCAAGCTTAAGACAACAGTTTTTTCATTCCATTGCACCTGGTGGACTCGCTGGAGACAGACGGGGCGTGGTTCCTGCTTCTGGTTTCTCTTTCAGTGCCCAGGAAATCTGGAAAGTTATTAAAGAGAATAAAGACCTGGATTTGCCAGCTCACAAGGTAAATGATTACAATATATGAAAAACAAACATAAGCCAGCCGAATATTGGATGAAACATCTTATACATCACTTTTAGGTCATGGTTGCTACTGTACGTTGTGAAGAAATTGCCAATGAGAAGTTTTCCAGCTTCAAAGAAAATGAGGTTACTTTTCTTGTTCTGTAATTTATTTTCCGCTTTATTGGATGCTTACGAGTGCAAGCCAGTCATGAGGTGTACTATATATGATGTATTTGCCAGGAATGGCTCCGCTTGGAGGAGGCTGCCCGGACAGGACCAGTATCTGGTTTTGGCAGAAGCATCAGTTCTATCATTGACACCTGCTTATCAGGGTAAAATAATTCTGCTCAGTCGTAAGCTTATTGGTAGTGGTGTTGCTCCATTGGTTTTTTTCATTTGTTATAGATTTAGATTTTATTTTATCATCTCCATTGGATATAGCTCAGTCCTGATAGGCCCTTATCTTTCAAAATCTCAGTCAAATTGGCCTTTTTCTTTTGCCATCGGCATTAGAGTAATTCTTTGAGAATTACTGTTACCTAGGGGAATTTTCTTAATTATTGCTGGTGGAAATTGAGTTGTTTGAACTTTGGACATGCATTACTCATTTTACAATTTTTATCCAATGTCTGGTAGTAAAATATTTTGATAATTGTTGACACTTTTAGGTATGAGATGGAAGCAACATACTTTGATGAAGGTGTGAGAACTTCAAAGCAGAAGCAGCTTGAAGAAAAGTTACTCCAAGTAAGATGTAAAAAGCCAGTAGAGGAAAGAAAATAGTGGATTATACCCATGAAAACTGATTTTTTTCGTTTAGTTATTGCCTTTTTGTTGGATTAATTTTCTCTATAATTATTGATCAATCTGATGAAATTAGACTTAGTTCAGCTATTCTGATAAAAATGCAACCATCAATCTGTTTTCCATGGTTTTTTGTTTCTATCTTAGCTTGTGCAACCGGCATCCCAATCTGTTTTGGGGCATGCACGTTCCGGGATTCTTCATAAGTTCAAGGAAGCTTTTGACAAGGCTTTAAATATAGAAGGCTTCTCTTCAGCTGCTAGCAGTTGCAGTGAACATTACATTTCTCTCTTTGATGAGGCATGCTCAGGTACTTTGGGGACTATTTTGGAGGTTTGTTATCCAAAAAATAGTTGATATGCTAAAGGTGCATTTCTTTGTATGTTAACTGCTGAAAGATGTCGACACACTTGGGTCAACGTTACATATCTAATCCACTAATAACTCAGTAGGAATGTTTCTTTAGATGCAATTATTCAACAAGCAAAATGGGAAACTTCTAAAGCAAAGGAAAAGTTTCGACAAAATGTCGATGCTCATATTGCTTCAGTGCGAGCTGACAAGCTTTCTGATCTCACCAAAGAATACGAGGTATGCCATTGCGTTCTTAATTTAGAAAATATTTGACGCTGCTGCAGGCCAGCAGTGACATTTTGATTTTGTCATCTGGAGCTACTTTTTAGGGAAAATTAAATGGTGCATTATCTGGACCTGTCGAAGCTCTTTTGGACGAAGCAAATGAGAAAACATGGTTATCAATAAGGAATCTTCTTCGGCGCGAGACTGTTTCAGCTATAACTGGTTTCTCTTCCGCATTATCGGGTTTTGATATAGATGAATGTTCAAAGGAGGAAATGGTTTCTAGTTTACAAGACTATGCGAGGGGTGTTGTGGAAAGGAAAGCTAGGGAAGAAGCTGCAAGGGTCTTGATCCGCATGAAGGATCGGTACGACCCGTTGTAGCTATATTTCTAATTCTAAGGCAAAGCTTGAATTTTTCTTTTCTCTTTTGGGTCATTGGAAATGTTTTGTCCTTGAAGGTTCTCAACATTGTTTAGCCATGATAGTGACTCAATGCCCCGAGTTTGGGCTGGAAAGGAGGATATTCGGGCTATTACCATAACTGCTCGCTCTGCTGTAAGAAAGCTTTCGGAGACATGTCAAAATGCTTGTCTCTCTATTCTGTGTGAGGCTGGACTATATCTGAAATCCTGCTTTCGTTGGTGCAGTCACTGAAAATACTATCGGTGATGGCAGCAGTGCGATTAGATGACGAGCCCGACAATATTGAGAAAACTTTAACTGTTGCTTTGTTGGGTGAAAGAATCTCAACTGGTATTGCCAACAGAAGCATTACAACAGCTGATCCACTTGCTTCCAGCACCTGGGAAGAGGTAAAGCACTATGGTTTGAATGCAGGTTATATTCCTAATTAACTTAGTGAATCAAAAGTGCTTTGCTTATTAGTCATCAAGCTTATGCTTATGTGTATTTTGCAGATCCCATCCTCCCGAACGTTGCTTTCACCTGTTCAGTGCAAGTCATTGTGGAGGCAATTTAAGATAGAGACAGAGTACACAGTTACTCAAGCTATTTCTGCTCAGGCATGACCTCTCTCGTTTTATTTGGAATTCTCTGAAGCTATTCCTTTCATAAAGTTTCCCAGAAGGAGTTATCTTTTGGTGTTAATACCTTTTTTTGTTCTTATTACACAACAGGAAGCAAACAAACGCAATAACAATTGGCTGCCACCTCCATGGGCCATTCTTGCATTGATTATTCTTGGATTTAATGAATTCATGACGCTTCTTCGGTAAATATCTTCCTTTCAGAATTTTGAATAGTGAGGAGTTGAGAAGGCACTGATTTTGTTCTTTTTTTTTTCTCATATATGCACTTGCAGAAATCCGCTGTACCTGGGTTTCATGTTTCTGGGTTTTCTACTTATCAAAGCCCTATGGGTACAGCTAGACGTATCAGGAGAATTCCGAAATGGCGCTGTGAGTGCTTCCTTTTCTACCAGAAATATCGATCTAAGTTTCTTCTTGCCTGAGGAAAATTGACAAATGGAATCTTCACATGCATTGCATGTCATTTGCCCGTGTCGGTGTCATCACTCGTGTTTGTCCTGCTGCTTCTGTCACCTATCATTTTTCATTTCCTTAACTGTGTCTAATCCACAACTTCTGTGTGGTTCAGTCTTCTCTTGTGTATCTTGTAAGTTAATTCATTTCCTTCTGACATATTCTAACCTGTACTCTTGCAGCTCCCAGGTTTTATCTCCATTTCTAGCAAGATTGTCCCCACTATTATGAATCTCCTCATGAAGCTAGCAGAGGAAGGACAGGCGCCTGTGACCAACAACCCTCAGAGGAATACCATCGCCGAATCTAGGATCCACCCAAATAGAGTGGACACTCCGAGCAGCATGTCTTCCATGGGTTCTTCGGATAGAACATCGGAAAACCATACTGAGTACACAAGTACTTCAAAGGAAGACTGAGGTAACATTTTTCGTAGTGGAATAGGCTCTTCTCATCAATACTCCTGATATCTTAATCCTTCCGGACTTCATTGTTGGAGAATAACACGTGCATTTTCATTGTTCTTTTTTACGGGAAGTGCTGCATAGAGGAGCGATGTTCTTGTTGTTTGAAGGTCTCCGGCTATGCGTCTTGCTGACAGGCTGAGAGGCTTGTGGTGATATTTGTGCCATGAGCTTGCCTAGACTTTATTGTTTCATTCGCTTAGAGAACTACACATTGTTTCATGCTGATGGTCTTGAGAGAATGTCCTGATGGCAATTTTTTCAATTTCATGGTCAAATTTTTCTTCGCATTTTCTCATTGTAGCGGCAGACTCCTATTTTTTTTTTACTAAATTTGTAACTAGTTGTGAAATGAGAAATCATATTCATTTCTTTTTTTTTTTTTGCATCAGTTGAATTGTTTGAATATGTTAATGTAGTTTTGGGTTTCGATCATCTCCGGTAAGCCTGAGATGAACATGGTAGACCGATTGTTGGTCAATGTGAACCATACTTGCATGATACTACGAGTCATAAGGTTGGTTGCATCTGAAACGCAATGCTCGTTTGTGCTGCCTCTGGATATTCTGCATGGATGCGATCGAATGCCGTGACCTGGATATTTCATTCCACTATTTGCCCTTGGCTCCGATGATATGTCATTCCGTCTAGTCAGAGGTACTCGAGGAAGTTCCTGAGGCCTGCAATTTGATTGCTTTACGATTGAAAGTGTGATAATATGGACTCATGGTCCGTAAAACGGAATTGTTTTCGACACAAGTCGTGGGAAAAGTTAATAAAATTGAAATTATCAAGCTTGGACTGATTTTTTAGATTTAAACACTATCTTACGATTAAGTTGACAGCGACCGCAAAATTTTTACATGTTTTCGAAACTGACGGCTTCTTAGGATAATGCGCGTGTTGGCCTTGTCCGATCTTTCTCGCTTTTTCCTTCCCGGAGCTTTTCCTCCGCTTCGTAAGCGTCGCCTTCGACTTCCCTTGGAAGTTAAAGATGGCAGGTGAAGATCCGGGAAGACTCGATTAGAATGAACTGAGGGATCAACTTCGCTTTTCTCCAAACAACTCCTGGGCACTCGATTGGGGGAATAACGAAGGATGACGTCAAAACCCCGCCGCGATTCCCACACATATTTTGTTAACTAAACCCAAAACTACTACTTTAAATCGTGTCATGTACAAACGTATTTGGTCTCAAATTATCGATTCAGTGATCAAGCTATTAAATAAAATGATGCACTTAAAATATAAAGTTATTTCTCAATGAATCAAGTTTATATTAAAAAAATTAACATTAATTTTTTCTCAATAAATAGAAAAGTATCCCATACATACAATTAAAAATGGGATATCATAAATTTTGTTTTTTTTTCAGAGATGCCAATTTAAATGTATGACTATTTTTCTTATTTCCTAAATTTATATTAATAGATTTTTTTCATTAAAAAAACATGGTTCAGTTGGCATCGGATTTTGAAGTGTCGCAATGCCTAATTTTCTGGTAGAAGTCACAGTCAACCAACCATCTGGGTCAAATGGTTGATACAATAACAAGACCGATATATAAGTTAACATCGCACTTTGCTAGTTTGTGGCGATCACCCAAGATTTGATAATCCCTGAACTTTTTTTCTTTCAAAGTCATTCGAAATGTCCCCAGGTTTACTAAAAGCAAATATGCGTTGAATTAGGATGAGCAGCACATCAAGATAAGTATGTGGGAAAGACATGTTGACTGACGAAGCTAATTTAGTGGTTGTTCATGTATTCAAATCAAATTATATGAAGAGCAGCACTAAGAAAGGAAACCTTATGGAACCTGTGGTTTGAAGATGAGCCAGATACATGTGTTTGTTTGACTGATGTTTGAATAATAATAGTTTTGGCATAGTGCTAGTTTTGCTTCCCTTTTTTTTAAAAAAAATATTGCTTATTGGCCAGAAACAGGTAACATAGCAATAGTGCTCGATACAACATCACTTCACCTAAGATTGAGGACCCAAAGTATATAACACATGCTTACAAAGTGTACAAAAAGAAAAGGAAAAATATTTCACATAGTACCTAAGAAAATGGTATTATTTTGTACCATTTGACTTAAAACGTTAAGCTGGCTTCAAGCCAAATCGGATAGGCATATGTGACTGTGTACTTTAATTCAATACTAGACGAGCTCTTTTACCTCTTGCCATATTTTTAGGTTTTTACGTGAAAATTTAAACGCACCAAAGTTACAATTTAATCTATTATATATTTTAACATATTACACACACCTCCACTCGTTGCCGAATCAAAATTTGACTTTCTCCAGGTCAACACTAAAAGGTAGATCTACGGGGTTTTGGTCAATTTTGACCATCATCCCTAAAGCATGTGTTTATATGAATTCCCTTTTCAGTTCCAACCCCACTACAAAGATTTCCACGGCACGCTAGCGATTATGCCCCGCGTGTTCATATATATATATATATATAAACATGGGTATGGTCTTGTCATCACATCAAAGTCATAGACTTCATATCAGCAACCACAATACAACAACTCACCTTTTAAGACATTCCCCTTCTCCTCGGGAACCCGGAAAGCATGTCTGCCGGCAGCACACCGCCGAGGTTCCCACCCATCAAGTCCCGGGCCTACTCCGCCTCCGCCTCTCCTCTCCACACGTTCTACCACCCTGAGGCCGAGTCTGGCGGCAAAGCCAGGAAGCGAGGGCTCCTGTGCACTCTTCTCCTCTGGTTGACGGTTGCCCTCGTCGTCGTCATCCTCTTCGCTGCACTTTTTCTAGCCGTCCTTTTCCTCATCTATCGGCCTCGGCTCCCTGCATTCTCCGTCTCATCCCTATCCATCAAGGAGCTAGCCGTCTCCGCTGCCTCCGCTTCCATCAAATCGAGGCTCGGCATCACAGTCACAGCGAGGAACCCGAACTCGAAGCTCAGGTTTGAGTATGACACCCCATTGAGGGTCTCGGTGGTGGTCGGCGGGGTTGACGTCGCTGACGGGAAGTTCGCAGGCTTCGTGCATGGGACAAAACACACGACCGTGCTGAGGGAAACGATAAGGAGCGGGGGAAAGCGGCAGGTGACGGGGGAGGAGGTTAGGGCGGTGAGAGCAGGGGTGAGCAAGGGAGTAGCAACAGCCGAGGTGAGGGTGGACGGGAAGGTGAGGGCGCTATTCGGAAAGCTGAGGTCGCCGGCAATGGTCCTGCAGGTCAGGTGTAAGGGACTGAAGGCTGCCGTCCCGGGGAGCCATAAGTCGTCGGGTGTGGGAGGCAGCAAGTGTGAGGTGAAGTTCAGGGGGAAGGTGTTGAGGTGGACTGTCTGAATGAGCCGGCCATAAATTGCATTGCTTTCTTTTTCCTACAAATGTTAATTGTTTTATATATTTATGTTTAAAAAAAAGTGGGAAAAACGAAGAGTTTAGTATTTGAAATCTTTGTAAAACCTTTTTATCTTGACGAATTGTTATTATAAACTTTTCTTTTTATTTCACTTGAGAACAGAAAAAGGAAAAGGAAACCAGATCCTCGATAACATTAACCCACGTAAAATAAGTCCACCAAACTAAAAATTCATGAATTAATCCATTAACTCTGAATTACTCAGAGTGCAGTTTTTCAAATAACTCTTAGCCATAAACACAGTGTTCGAACGTCCCTCGATAAGAATTCAGATTTTTCAAGTACAGGATTATTTTAGGGACTGACGTTATAACCGAGGAACAAACTCGAAACGATGGAACCATCGATTTGCGGCTTCTGGGTAAATAAACAAGGTAATGCCGTATACAATTCTAAAAGGTGGTGATAAAATGTGTAGTTTGGCCATGGATAAATATTTTGAATGAAAAGACATGGTTTAATTTGATTATCCCTTTTTGTAAAAGCCGTCACAATGTGATTTTGAGTAACGATTATTATACAGACTTGGAATAATATTACTAGAAGAAAGTGAGGAGGATTCAAAAGGCTTCTCAATGCTTTTCCTCCAAATTATACAGCGTGTCTTCCCATCTCTTTTTTCTTCCTTTCCCTTCTTCAGTTGCTGAGCTCCAGGAACCTCTGCGCCATGGGATGCTTGGCCTCCGAAAGCCTGTCCGGCGTCAGCACCTCTACCAGCTCCCCGCTCACCAGGAGGCACACCACGTCTGCTATCCTCTTTATCTGCTTAATGCTATGGGACACGATGATGATGGTCATCCCCCGTGTCTTCTTCAGCTTCTCCAGGCAGTCCTCTATGTTCTGGGTCGATATTGGATCCAGCGCGCTCGTTGGCTCATCCAGCAGCAGGACCTTTTTCCCAACAATTATCGGCAACGGATCAAAAAGACTAAACATCGCCATGAGATATGGACAGCCTGGCTAAGTAGGTCGAATCTAATAAGGGCCGAAAAAGGGCTTACGTCGGGCTCGTTGGCAAGCGTTCTGGCGAGGGCGACTCTCTGTGCTTGGCCGACAGACAGCTCACCACCACCTCTGCTGAAGAAAGAGGGGTCCATATCTGCAAGGGTAAGCAGCTTCTGGACTTCATCATCCGTTAGCTTCTTTCCTTTCAGTTGCGGGCCATACCTGATATTATCAGCCACAGAACCTGACCAAAGAACATCGCTATGACTTTTTTTCCCTCTGATTGCCGGAAGGCAAATAAACATACAAAGCATGCTCAAGGCTCAGCCAAAAGCAGCGAGAATCTGCATACCTTCAAACATGACCGGTAACTGGAACAGCATACCGACCTTCCTTCTTATGCTGAGCACATCGATCTGCCTAATGTCTTCCCCATCAAGGAATATGGTGCCGGATGGAGGCTCCCACAGACGGTTCAAGGCCCTCAACATCGTCGACTTCCCACTCCCGCTTGGCCCGATTATCCCGATGATCTTACCCTTGGGAATATCCAGGTTGATCTTGTTTAGAATGGGAACCCCAGCATCCGACACCTTTGAAAGGTCACGGATTTCAAACTTTATCTCCTTACCGCCCTTCTGTCGGTTATCTACATCGGCATCCCCCGCAAGCAGGTGTTCCTGCGCCTCCAAATCTGGAGTAGTTCCCAACAACAATATGCATCAGGAGTCATTGCATTAGAAAGCGTCCGACAGTTTCGCAGTGACACGACATTCTCGGAACCCGGTGATCTAATATCAAATATCAAATTCCCACGGTCCGAAATTCGATCCATTCTAGCAAGGACAAGTCCTGAGAGCTTAAAAAAGAGCCAGGGGAGCCTTTTGGGAAATAGCCAGCCATGGCTTCTCAAAGTAAACAAGCAGATCCAACTAATAAAGGAATTCGCAACTGCAAGGTCAATGAAGGATTAATTGCTGCCACAAGCAGAGAAAGAAGTTCCAACAACAGGACAAAGGCGATTCCTGATTCCTGAAACATCAAGGAAACGGCCGAAAATCCCCCAAACCCCAACAATCCCTCCCAGGGAAACCTCCACGGCGGAAAAGGGTAAATGCCCAGAAATCGTTAAAGCAGAATCAACCACCTTACCGACTGCCACCATATCGAGAAAGAGAAAGAAAGAAAGCAGGGGGAGGGGGAGGCGGAATTACCGGGAGCCGATTCAAGAATGTGGGAAGGCATGATGAATGATAGGGAGGGAGGGAAGGAGGGGATGGATGGATTGAGGAGGAGATTGGGGGAATGGGGGGTGGATTTTATGGGAAAGAAGGGGATTGATTTTCCATATATTTCTTCATTCTTCTCTCTTTTTTGGGCAGAGGAAGAAGAGGAAGCAGATGAAGCCTTTCGTCCTTCCCCAGTTGCGATCACTCCCTGTTGTTTCCTGACCCAGTCAGTCTCGTTTTCCTCGTCACATCATTATCATTCCAAATTTAATGGGACGTGAGCAACCAAATCTTAATTCTGGAAAACAAAAATGTAACGAATTAATTTGAATTTAACTCATTTTAATTGAAAGATAAAATTTCATTTTAAATCATAAAAAAAGTAAAAAATTTTGTATAGCTTCTTTGAAACAGTTTTTTCCCTTTCTTATAAAGAAAACAATTTTGAAGCACAGATTTGGTAAAATTTTAAATGTATAATAAATTGAAAGTAAAAAAAAAAAACGACAGAAAATTTAACTGGTTCACAAAAAACTTCAAAAAAAAAAAACGTAAAAAAACTTTAGGTCTTTGTACGAATGAAAACGAAAGAATATGAAGAGAAAATGTGAGAGAATTCGTTATTGATTTCCAACATTATTATACGTATACAATATATATCCTTTCTATTTATAGAGATTTTACAATAGAAAGAATATAAAGAACCGATAGAAATGATTACAATAAATGGACATTTACATTAGGTTTCTAATACTCCCTTGAATGTCCATTCCGATACTGTCTTGTTAAAAACTTTTCCAAGAAAATCCTGTGGGAAAAATCATGGTAAAGGAAAAAAAGTACAGTATGTTTACTCCCTTTTTTAGTAAGATTACTTTAAATCTTTAAATTTGCGCATTTCAATTTTATGCACCAGCCTTTCAAAAATTGTTGTAGGCAAAGCCTTTGTGAATAAATTAGCCAGATTTTCTGATAAACGTGTTGAACATCAATATCACCACACTTCTAGAGATCATGGGTGAAAAAGAATTTCTTACTTTTCGAAATAGTATGTGTCGATGCGCTATCTACGAGACAGTCACAATTTTCATTGATCGAGAATTCGCTTTCGGGAACCTCCATTTTCTTCATAAATAAAATATTAATTTTTTAAAAAATAGAGCTTAGGAAAACGAGAGTATATGGAGAGAAAAGGGAGAGAATTTCTTATTGATTTCCAAACAAATAGATATTCCTTCTATTTATAGAGATTTTACAACACAAAAAATCTAAAGAATTATAACCGAATGAATAATAAATGATTACAATAAATATGCATTAACACTATGTTTACAATAAGTTCGAAAATTTTCTCGACTATAATTTTTCTTTACCGAATTCTTTGTTGTTGTAATGAGAAGGATATGAGTGGTCATGTAATTGACTTTTGTTTCTTTAATGTCTCGTAATTCGGATGATGTCCGTGATCCCGTTGAGCCTAATATCATCCATATTGATTAAAATAATACTATGAGTACTAAAAAAAAGGAAAAAGAAAAGATGATCAATACGAAGAAAAAGAAATCAAGGAGGAAAAAGGTATCATTATTAGAGCTGCTTGCAATTATTGCCAGATTTGCCTCAAGGCTAACCCCTAAACACGGTACATCAAATGACTCGTACATCATTTTTTAATATTTGATCAAAAGAGGAAAACGAAAGGAAGATAGAACACGTACGATTATGTATTTGATTATGTGGAAAGGAGAGAGAGAGAGAGCTAGCACGTATGATACTTTTTGCCATCGTGGGGTACAATGGTTTTATGCAAGGTTTGTATCAAACGATTCAACCCGTTGTTCAATCGTATTTCATCAAGATACATAAGACTTTGCCCAGTGATTTCGAATGGGACATAACAAAGGAGATTAGTGAAATGTTGAAGTTATTTTATGTGGTGACTGAATTATTCTCCGAAGAAAAATATCCTATAAGATAAAAGTTGCTTTTAGGAAGTAGAGAGTGATCCAAATATGAGACAAATGGCCTCAAATATGTTCGAGAAATTAATTAAACACTGAGTTGTTACTCATACTATCTTATGAGTAGCTTGTGCTTTGGATCCCTGATATAAGATGTAGCTTAGCTTCTGAATTTTCAATTTAAAATCGATTTATAGAGTTGTAGAGGATGAAAATGAATTGCAAGAGTATCAGGTAAAAGAAGACTGGGAGATCAAAAAATCGACTATTGAGTAATTTGATACGATGGCTTGACATGAGTTTAATTGCTTATGATGATATTGATACGTTGAAACATTATGACTTGTGTACTTTAGTATGAATTCTAATACAAGTGAAGTGAAGTCTGAATTGGATTCTTAGTTGATGAAGAACTAACAGAAGCTTCCAACTCTACGACTAATTAAGAAAGATGTTACAGTAATTTCAATTTCAACTTTGCCATCCAAGTTTGCCTTAATCACCGTTAGATTATAAGGGGATATATCGTAACGGGCATGCATATCCACGTTCCCAAATGTCCCCAGAGTAGCTTTTTAAAGTTTTCATCTTCAGTTCGGCTTTTAGACTTGAATTTTGACCTTTTGGACTGGTAGAATGAAAGCTCTAAGTAAAAAGTTTTCACAAACAAACATGCCCTTAAGGGGATGTTTGGGTGTATATGGAAAATTTACAATTTTCGTCCAAAATAGTTTCACAGATTTAAAAAAAAAAATGTTTCTTATGGGTTTCTTCTCATGGAGAAATTAAAAACAAAAAACAAAATAATCCATAATTCTTAAAGAACTTCAAAGAAAAAACAAAAAAAAGGTTTTGAGAATATTCATCAACCCAAAAAAAAATGTAATCTTCTGGAAGTATTTTTCAGTTCTTAGTATATATTTGAAAAATTGTGTTATTCAGTTTGCAGGATAGCAGAACATACAAGTCCGATCCTTGATTGGAAAGACGAATGGTTGAGTCGGCCACGGTAAAATGATGAATCACATAACAGGAAGTGAAACCACTTGATTTAAAACATCAACCCCAGTTGGGGGATAGCATTGATATAAATAAATATTTGACAAAATATTGATTTATGGCTTTACTTTTGGGCCAATTTTCCCTTTTAGCATAACATTTGAAAAGTTTTGTTTTCAGTCTTAAATAAATTTTATAAATCTTGTGTGATCTAATTTAGACGCCGTCATCAATTTGGGTAACCGAGACCGAATAATTTCTCACGTGGCTTGTTTTAGTTATTCTGATTTATTTTACGTAAATATAAAATATTAGTTTTTTGCCCGAACTTTGGGTCAACTTTTTTTTGTCATAACATTTAATGATATTTCTTTTGTGGCCTTAAATCGATATTATAAATTTTTGTGGCCTAATTTAAACTCCTTCATCGGTAATTGACTTCAAATAATTTCTGATATGATCTCTTTTAATTTTTTAACCTCATATTAACATAAAATATAAAAGAGACAAATACGAGGTCCCAACTGTGTCTCGCCCCCCTCCCCCCCCCAAAAAAAAAAAAAAATTAATTCGCATACCAACGACTACGACAACAACATTAGATTAGTACATTAGTTTAGGTTTTGTCCGGGAATGTTTTGGGTGGAATTTAATTTTTGTTTGGTTGGTATTGTTAGGTCAACGCTAATTGTTTTCATTATTGCAATTTCTTGGTGTGGAGGAGGGAGGGGGGGGGGGATGCTTCCCTTTTGCCACGAATATTATTGTTTACAAACGAAAGATACGACCCCACAATTGCCAAGTGAATCTCACATTAATGTGATTTTGATGACATTCATGCACACTTCAATAATCGTACAGAAAAAACAAATGTTTAGTCCAACCCCTAGATAACACATAATTTATTATTAACATATAAGTGACAAAAGAAAGGTTCAGAATGTTCTGTTCCCAAATGAAGCCTCCCCCGAGATGACATATTTGACTTAGGTTTGATTACGATAATCTTTTAATCGCTTCATTCCATCGTGTATTATTGCTAGTGATTACTTGGGGACGGATGCTTTAGAAATGACCACTCGTTTTCAATTGTATGTATTAATTCATCTAGAGAGACACCAATACTCTGAACGCTTTCATCTGGTCGGGGGCACAATCATTTGGAAGACTGTATTCACATATTATATGAATTTGTGTGCTGTTTTCTCTGGGGGACCACTGATCCCTTGGGGACAGCATACACATCTTCGACAATTTTGGAATCACATCGGCCGTCCAAGGACCATATATTGTACATATATGTGTTGTACGAACACGATATCACGGTTAACGTCATCTCACGCGCGGGCCAAGAGGTGGTTGTTGGCATTTGCTGATTTTCATCCGGCCGCGTGCAACACCCTCTAGTTGAAGTTACGTATGGAGTAATTCTTGTCAGTTTCTCTGATCCGCGAAACGAATACACAGAAACCTAGTAATGAAGAAAGAGAAGTAAAGAAATTGGACCTATACTAAAGAAATGCTTCTTCTAAATGAGGGAAGAAAACAAAAAAAAAAACCCTAGTCTTAAACGAGATGTGGCTATCGCCAGATTGTTCGGATTCCAGCCAGGCTAATTGGGCCTGATCTTTTCAGTACGGTTCGAGTTCAACATAGCCTACTCGTTAAAAATTTCTCAACCACCAATATGGAGTTAAATTCGCTTAAGGAGGTTTCGACCGTACACTCACTATAGCCAGGTGTTATATCCGGACCGGATTAAGTTCGAATTATTCAGTGTCTATCCTCTTTTTATCAGCCAAGAAGATGATTTTAAGGACTCTGTCTCAGTTTTTAATTGATGCGTCCATTAAGGATATAGAAACCTTTCCTCAAAATTTTGCATTAAAAGTAGAAATTCCGACATCTCCCCAAACGAACAAGGTATTGTTTTGTGGATTGTATATGGCAATCGAACCTTGTATTGCACTTCTGCAAGGCTAAACCACCATGAATATAGGCCGGTTAGCAAAGTAAAACATATGGAAATCACCTTAGATTCCTCTTCAAATCATTCGTCAATCAATTAAGTTCAGAATCCTCTCCAAATCATTCGTCAATTAATTAATTAATTTTTATTTGTACCAGGCTAAACTTTTTCTGTAATTTGACTGTTGTATCTATAGGGTTTCAAGGTAACAAAGCAAAGCATGTGGAGATCCAACTTGAATTGGCAAGCTGTATCAGCTAATAAACATCCATCTTCTTCTCATTTCATGTCCAATCAACAAAGTCTTGGTGCACAACTTGCTCAGCTTGGTCGAGATGCATCTGCTGAGGTGGGCGTCTTTAAGCAATTACCGTGCCTAATTTTCTGTTGTATTATACTTGGTGATTTTCTTTTCTGATGTGAAAAACTGTTCGCAGGGTGCAGGTCGGCATCTAACGACTCAGAAAATAAAATCTGGAGGTTGTGGAGTCCATAGGTGGAGCCGGGAAATCGGACACTAACCAAGTGAAGAAGTTTTTTAGATTAGAGGTATTGCACCAGCATACTCAAATGGTACTGTACTTAACGAAAATTTGGATTTTAATGGCAGAACTTCTTAGAATGCCGGACCGGCCCATATGCCGAGTCCAGCATACAAGTCCAGCGGGGTTCCTCTCTAAAACCAATTGGCTGTAGAGAGAGTAGCCCGCTAGACTATATATACTAGGCTGGACTCTTTTCTCTATCCGACGTGGGATTGAGTTTGCTATATAGCAAACCTTTCGATAGAACTTCTTTTCTTTCCTTATTACTTGGTTCAATGTGTTTGTGTTATGTTTTTTATTATTGAATTTGGTTATCACAAGAAACAGTTGTTTGTTTGCTTTCCACCAGGATCTTTGTCTCACTTTCGTATCATCTTCAGTGGCTTTTTTACTAAAAATAGAGGGTGCTACTTTGTAATTCCACTAAAAATGACCCACTATTGTAATTCCTGTACTATTTTTTGAGAATCATTATTTCATTTATGCGGAATAACTGTTCCATAATCCAATAGAGTAGCGACATGGCTAAGACATTGTTGTGAGAAAAATAAATTAAATAATTGCTCGTGCAAGATTTAGCACGAAGTTAGATTAGCGCAGGGTGCAGGTTGATCAAAAGGCTTTTCAAAGATCAGGGCAATCGTTTATTAAACGTGCAATACGCATTAACCCGATTAAAAATTATAAAAATAATATTGCACAATTTATAAAAATAAATATATTATCAATAATTTCATCATAATTTAAAATTAATTATTTATTTCTGTTATAACTTAATAAATATAAAATAACCCTGATAATGAATGATGTTTGTTTGTTTCAAACTCAAATAGTAATAAGTTTGACAATTTAATAGAGTGATAGTGTTGGGCGGGAACCACCGGCGCCGATGACGAAAGCGGAAAGAATAGCGGGGGACGATATCCGACGCACAGATTAACGTGGTTCGGCCCAGACCAGCCTACGTCCACGGGGAGATCCTCTTTGAGATTTCACTATGACCAACGAGTTACACGATTACAAGCCTCGAGTAAGTTTCACCCCGAGTCTCTGTAGAATACTCTCTACCCGACTCTCCGAACATTCTCACCGCTCACCGTGTATCACCCGTTCCTAGTACAACGACTCACCAGAGACCCCGGAGCGCAACAATCACACTGACCCGTGGATATCACCTATCCGACTCTCCTATTTGAAGCTTTGGACAATCCGTCTATTTATAATAGGCAATATAATCTAAGACAATATCTTTACTATATCCCATAATATCACACGAAATTTTATGTGATATTACTTACCAGACTAGATATTTGTTCCATCCATTAATTATTTATTATCTAAAAAAGTAATTAAAGTTATAATAATTAACCTATATATTTCATAATAATTCAAATTATCTCCACTTAAGATGAATTACATGTACATCGACGAGTTGAAAAAAATAAAATAAAAAGAATTAAATTAAGGAGTTATGCACGTTTAAAATTTTAAAACTCAAATTCGAACTCATTTTTTGTCATGTGTCTTAATATGTTTGCATGAAAAACACGTGTAACTAAACTCGAAACTCTCGTCATATGTCGGTGTTAATATGTTCATGTGTCAAATTGCGAAACCTAATCCCATACAAGTGATCCTTGGTGAGAGATGGATTTTGGGACTCGGTCTAGGCGAAGGGATCGGACCCTTCGTGACTCTCGTCATATGTCGGTGTTAATATGTTCATGTGTCAAATTGCGAAACCTAATCCCATACAAGTGATCCTTGGTGAGAGATGGATTTTGGGACTCGGTCTAGGCGAAGGGATCGGACCCTTCGTGGTTGCACAACCATTGTTCGGTACCCTTGGTGATAGCTTGACTTGCTCGAGCGCCTGCGACTGCAAGCCTGTTGGATACTCCCTCACGCATCTTATCCGTGGGCCCGCCCCAGTGCTCCACTTCAAGGATGGCGGCGTTGGTGGTTTCCCTTCCTCGCATTTGGTTGTACTCGGAGCTTCCTTTTTCGGCTCCCTTGACTGATTTAGAGAGGGTTCCGTCTCGGCCTGCCTGGTGTGGATGAACGTCGGTGGAACATCCTCGTCGACGGAATATCTCTGCTAATTTGCCTTGTCACAAGTTCGATCCGATTTTGGGAAGTAAAAATTGGTTGGAGGATTTTCGTTACCTTCACTTCGGCTAAATCTACCCGATGATCTTGAAGGAAGTTGATGAATTCCAAGAAATTATCCTCTGTAGGATGATAATGACCGCTGTAAGGCCATATTGCCTACAAGAAACAACTGAGTGTCGGATACTCGATCGGAACACGGAAGCAGAAAATGAACGGGAATCCTTATACCTTGAGTATGCCTTCATGGGCAACTAGTCTCCCTGCAGCCGAGGCAGCCCCTCCGGCCAAGAAACTCGAGTGCTGAAACAACCCTTTCTTCTTCTCTCCAATATAGAGCTTCCTTGTGGTGCTGAGGACGAATATCCACTTCGAACCTTCCGTTGTGTTGACTGGCATCTGGTTCTGCTCATAGATGAGCTTCCCTTTCTTTATGATGACTTCGTATCCCTTCCTCTCTATCTGTTGATTTAATTGGACATTAAATCAAGATGAACAAGTGTTATTGATAGCAATATATCTGCTTGTTTCTGGGTCCGAATCTTACAGGTCCGAGATACATGATGCGCTGATGCTTGAGGACACTCCTCGGGCATCTCTCGAGATTCAGTTCTTTACCATGACCGATATCTAGCCTTCATATCACAAAAATTAAAAGAAGAATGAAACACAATAACCCATAAACAGGAGCGAATATCACGGGACTGCAATTCCCATCGAATCATCCAAATTTCCATTTGCTTACCAGTAGAAAAAGGGCTGCGAGCTCTCGCTGGCGAACCAGAAGCTGTAGTAGAATTGTAAGTTGTGCCCGTATCTGTGGCACGGATCGATCTGCGAAAGGAAAAAAAATAAAATGATATCACGATGCACCACGTAAATGTAGTCGTTTTATTTCATAGTCGATGTTTACTTACTGCCTCGAGCCAATGTCTTAAGGCCAATTTCTGAGCCTTGTCGTTCTGGGCCAGACCCTTCCCTATCTACAAACACAATAAAATGCTCAATTTAGACCAAATCGGCCAGTTGAGGATTTGTTGTGCTTAACAAGTCAAAACACAAATATTTTGAATCAACTTTGTTAAATGAGAAGATGTCTAATTGGGGAAGCTCAAACAAGAAGGCTGTTTGTAGATATGTGGTCATGATTCAGACAGGCGCTCACAGATGCGTGATCAAGATTCAGATAAGCGTACAAGAACTTATTTTTAATTATGAGACTCACTTACACCTAATGGAATGCGAATCGCATAGTACGTCGTTGATCTACATGCAATACAAGAATTTGTCGAAAAAGAGGGGGTAGGGCCGGCAAATGTATAAACCTTAGCAGCTCTAGTTCTTGCTCTTGCCCACTTGGAGACCACAGTTTCTTTCTTCTCTTTATCGTAATAAGATATCGAACTCTCCTCAAGCTTTGTGAAATTCGACACTTTCCACCTGCCCAGCATAATGAAATTGGGTTTTGTTTTTCTGTTGTGACGACGAAGCAGTTGTTTTGATTGGGAATGGAGTTAGTACCATAGTTCCTCAATGACGATGGCGCAATCGGCGAGGTTCCGCCTTGTCCGGTAACTCCTGTACACCTTCTGCACCTTGGTTGCAGCCTTGCTGAGTGTGTCCGGATCCTTCACTCCAAAATCATGAACAGACATGTCGGTTCGAGTCTCAGGTCGTTGCTGGGGTCGAGGAAACACTTTGGCCAAGCGATACAGCTCATTAAGCCGATTCTTGCTTCCATCCAATTCAAGTGGCTTCAACTGAAAGCTCTCCCTCGACTTGTACCCTCCTCCTCGCTCCCTCGGAATGCCGATCGTCTCCGCCGACACACTGCCCCCATGAAGATCCACGTTGCTGATTGTCATCCTCTCTGTAAAAAGAAATGGGCGAATCAATTTCAAAATGAGAGAAAAAATAAGCACGAAATGGGTGAAAATAAATCATGGTTATTACATGACTTGTTGGCGGGAAAACCTTGGGATTATGTAAAAGGAAATCGGACGGGATATTATCGTCTTTTGAGGAGGCGGGAAAAATAATAGAATTCTTGAGGGATGTCTGAATAGTCGGGGGGGAACCAGTAATTTGATTTGGGTTAGGATGGGAACCAGATCAACGAGATCCATCTATTTATAGTTAGTTCTATTCTACAAAAAAGAGGTTTGACCGAAGAATTTGGAAAGTTACGGGAGGGTCAATCCGGCGGCGCATTTATTACAACCCTGTGCAACTTAAGATATGTTGTTAGTCTTAAAAAAAAGTAAGCAAAAAAACATGCCATGGTAAACTTGATTTCCTTTTCATATATATAGTAATTTAGGACGCGGGGACTCGATAACATGAATGGTAGGTTAAGATATTTCGTGAATCCCTCGCGAGTGTTACACAATCGACAAGATGATTTTTACTAACTGCGTATTCTGATCATGATGTGTCCGGAAGTTTCAAGCACGAAACTCATACGTATATAGATCGCCTAGAAAGATTCAATCATTTAACAAGCTTAGTTTTTTTTTTAATAAATATATTATATGAAAGGATTCGCCAGCGACGGATGAAATGATTTTTGGGGTCATCGAGAGATTTGGACAAGGTGGGCCAGACAGAAACTATTAAAGACCTGCCTGCTGGTGTAACATGTTTGAACTTTCTAGAACAACATCACGACGTGCACTTATTAATGAAGTCCTCCTCCTCATCGTTGGGGACAGTAATTACGTCTCGTTAGTTCTATGTAAATATTCTTCTATTATAATAAAAATAAAGGACCATTATAATACATAAATGATTTCACATAAGCTCGTCGTGTTTTTCTTTTTATTAATCCACCTAGAATGAATCAGGGATCAAAAACTCGATTCAGCCTAAAATAACAAGATGCGAACCATTATTTTACATGATTCCACGGCACATTGACCAAAATAAAATGAATTGTAAAATTTTGTTCCGTACAAACAAAGACCGAAAGTTTCCACCAAACAAAGAAGAACACTTCAAACAAATAGAATATTAGTAAAGTCATGGGGTCTTGGGTTTGGATTGGTTTAGATGGTGGCATTTATTGTCATGAGCGAATATTATTATTATTATTTTTATTGGGTGTTGGAATATATACAGTTTGAACCAATGATCATTCTACGACATCTAGAAAAATTAGGACCAGGAATTTCTGTAGTAAGAAATCAACGCCGGTTTTTAAGATTTTTGATCGGTTGGAAGCACTGCCCGAAATTACAAAGTTTGTGAAACGTGCATGTTTTTTTTTTTTAGTAAAAAAATAAATCGTAATTTTTAAGTTTTGTTATCCAAAGAGTTACAAACAAATATTTTAAGGAACACTAGACTCGATTTGATATAATGTCCAATGTATACAAAAGGGTTACTATATGTTGGAGTGTCGAATTGGACGGGGGATAAATGGGGGGAAATGTTAAACACTCGGCATTGGATAAACTCATACCATGTTTATTTCGATTAGCGATTCATCGAATCGCTATTTTTCTCGAAAAATTTTCGCCATTCCGCCCCAGCTTGAAGTGTTCCATCAAATTGCAGGTAGCAGTGAAACTATATAAAATGCATACACTAAAAATATTTATTAGTTTAGAGGCTGAGTTACATTCATCAGATATATTGTCATGAGAATTTGAAAAGCGACCTTTATTTATAAATTGAATTATTGTTAATTTGTATGTTTTTTTAATGGTTTATTTTGAATAAGAACTACTGTTTATGACTACTTTAAATAGCTTAATTTCAATTGGAATTTATCGCTTAGGAATCTATCATCTAATTTATTTATCGTTCAACGAAATTAATATTATTAAACATATATTATTGTTTAGTGACATTGCATGGAACTAATGTTTTCCTCGTGGGGGACAATTTTGACGCGCAATCATTAACAACTTAAACATAAATCATATCCTTAATAAATAATAATGCAAAATATATGTTCATGACCTTAACATTGGACCAACTCTTTAAAAATAATTTCCATTTTTAGTAGTTCACGAAATAATTTCTAAAAATACTGGAAACTCTTTAAAATGAAAGTATTTGAGCGAACAATTTCTCGTTTTCTTAACATAACTAGTCTCCCATCCCATCTCCGAGGCGAACATTATTTTTTTACAAATTTAATTTGGTAATTGATCATTTCTAACGTCATATATGATGAACTCCAAAGTTAGGCCATCCTAATATTTTCGGATTACTGGAATTTACCAACAACCGTTATCCGATGTTATGCGTATTGATGAGATTTTTTAATCAGGTATATTCCGTAGTTCCCTAATACGCGGATTGCTGGAATCATAATTTTATTTTATTTTATAATTATTTTATTAATTACTGATTTTATTATATTATCTAAATAAATATTATTACTTAGATCTTAGACACAATTAACTAGATAAATTAATATTTTTTAATCATTAATTTTGAGCATGATTTTAAGAAAATGAAAATTTTGTGGTAGAGAGTCATAAATCTGACGAATTCATCAACATATTTTCTTTCTAATTTCAACAAATCTTAGAAATATGTAGTTATTTTTTTAAAATTACATTGAGCAGATGTGTTTATTGAGAATTTTTGTAAATCACAAAATTCATAAATGGCATTGCAAAAATATAAATACAAAAAATTTGTATATTCTAAAATATTTGGTATAACTGCTTCTTTCCTCCTACATATAAAGTTAAATAATTCTCTATAAAAAAACATGTTTTTAATAAGAAAAACATATACACAAGATTATAAAGAATTAATAATTGTAACTACATTCTCTTTGTAAACAAAAACTTATGTGAGAAGTATGTGAAAAAATAAATAGTTTTTGTAAACACAATTTTTTAAAGTAATTTAGGAAATTTTTATAGTATAAAAATCTCATAATTGATTTAAATTTATTTTTTCAATTATAAATTACTCTATACAAAATAGAAAATAATAGATAATTACTTTTACAACAAACAAGCCTTACAAAATTTTGTAAAAGTAGATATGTTTTATAAATTGCAACATATTAGTTTGACATAAAAGAATTTATTTAAGTCATATTGTAGTAATTAATACACATATATTTTGTAAGTTTACTAATTTTCCCTTTCGCTATCAACAAAATTATAAATAAAAAAGGTGTATAATGTTACTAAATTTATGCAGATAAAAAAAATAAATATAAATTTTATGTGAATTTATAACATGAAAAATGTCATAATAAGTCTATTAAAATTTTGGAAGAAGATTAACAAAAACAGACGATAAATATGGCATTATATTCTATCATTTTTTGTAAATACAAATTTTATGTATAAGTTTTGAAAAATCTATGAAAAAATTGTACCACGAACAATTGTGAGGGGATAAATTAAAAGGCAAGGAAACACCATGTTAGAATTTCCCAAACATTTTCTCAGAAATTATTTGGCCGGGAATGTCATATTGACCATTACGTATATTTGATATAGATAAGTATTATGAAGTTCTTCTTTTATTTTCATTCTCAAAATGCATAAAAAACTTATATTGTAATCTCCATTTCATTGGGATTTTGTTTATGCATTTGAACTGGTCATTGGGAGCCGAATTTCCCTCCAAGGCCAGAAGCAGGCACTGCAGATGCCGGATCTTCGACTTGAGAAGCTAATAAATGATATCCCCTTAAACAGGGGGATCTGGGAATATTTTTTCAGGAAATAAGAATGGAGCAACAGATCAAGACGTGCACTGAATCCACCTCTTCAGGTTCTTTTGACATTTCTTTTGTCTGTTGTTTATCTTGTCATGATTGCTCTAACTTTCTCATAAAAATGCGACTTAGTTTGGAGCCAAATTCCCCTCCTCCCCCTCCACTCCCTCTCTTTTGGTAATGATTCGGTCGCATGTGAGCGGCTGCACTTTTTTATTTTATATGCCATGGCCATGCTTCAGCGCCTCCCCAGAATCTCATTTGGCGGTGTTTGCCAGCGTGAAAGATAAAGATGGAAAAGCCTCTAACGTATTTGAGAGATCTGTAGAGGGGACAGAGTTTGCGCTTCACAAGGACAAACATGATAAGGAGACTCATGGCATGAGCAATGACATTGACAAGAACACGCCTGCAGACGACGTTAAGGGACCAAAGTGTGGCTCAGAGGATGAAGGAAGAGATTGAATCCTTTGTTGGTGCTGACATTACAAACAAGGACAACAACTGATTCATGCAAGACATCTTGAAAGTAGCATATTTGCTTCTGATTATCCGTGTATGAGCCACAATATGATCCTAGAAAAAATCTTGTAGAATTTTAAACTTGTTGAACAAATAGTTGTTCTTACTTTCTTCTCAACAAATTTTCTCTTCTTCGGAAATCATCTTATTCTCTTTAATTCGCCAAGAGCATAACTGCCATATCTTCAAGACATACTCAATCTGAAAACATCTCTTGTTCAGATAGAGAAACTTCTTGGCTGCTTCTTTAACTTCAAGAACAGTATATGCTTTTCTCATCACGTACTTAAGTGCATGAATATTTTCTCCAAGTTCAGGAACTATCTTTTCTTCACTTACGAGTAACTCGTAGGCCTTTTAAGCTAGTTCCACCCAAGCCTCTAGAAGTTTTGCGAAAAATATTCATAATATGAAATGCTAAGAAACTACGATAATACTTCTGAAACTCACAAACGTAGTTATCAAACACACACATAATGCACATCTGAAGCTTGACAAGAGCAATCAAGGACTACTCTTTTTCTATAGTCTCGATAGAAAACGAAAAGCCGGAGAATTCCCTTTTAATCCTAAAGAATGCCAATTATGACAGCATCAATGGTCAGCGCCTGATTCTATCTTTTTCTCTATGTCCGTATGATCCACCAAAGATTTTCAATTTTTTTATGTTGTTCCCACGAGGGCAGCCACCTATAACTCATAAACTAAACCGGGATATAACATTCCGTAGTAATTCGGATTAGTTACAACCCCTCATCTATCCTTTCAGATACATGAATCTGTATTTAAAAAAAACACCGGTGTTGATCAAAGGAGTTTCGGAAGGATTTTTGAAGATTTTTGACATTCTAGGGGTTTAATTGAAGTTTTTATAAAATTGAGGGCCTATTTTAAAATCTTGAAAAGAAACAAAATAGTGAGGTAACCTTAATTTAGGAAGTTAGAAAGTTATAGCCCTAAAAGACAAATTTCTTTTGTAAACTACCGAACTTTACCCGGTTTCCCACATACCTGACAAATGTGGAAAATCACATACACGGTTGTTTTGCATTTATCACGACGGCAACGACTTTGACTACATCTTGTTTATCCTATTTATGTCGTAAATTTCACTCTCTCTCCCGCTCACTATAGATTTGTATATTTCTTCAATTAGTCACTAGTCAGTAAACATAAAATAACTAATAAATCAATGTCTTTTTGTGCTTTGGCCATGATTTGAGTTAGAATAATGGATCAGGAATTTCTTTTAAATGAGTTTTAAAAGTAAAAAGTGTCAAATTAATAAAATGTTATTATGACTCAACACGGTTTTAACATAAAAATATTTTATTGGAGAGGAAAGTTCAAGAAATGAAATACCAAAATATATTGTCTATTAATATTTTATAGTTGAGAACAAGATTTAGAGATGGCATACCCCGTCAAAGACTCGACACAGTGGTAGTATTACTATTGAGGTGTTTATAATAATCCTTAGCTGCTGGGAATGTTACCCGCCCAACTTTTCTCGATTCAATTGTCTCTGAAACACCAAATTTAGCAAAGGCAAGTCATGTTGTGGTGGGCAAATCCGGGTTTGCTAACCTTCGCTTTCCTCTTGCTCCAGCTGCCACCGCTATGGTCACGTTCTGCAGCCACAGGGACACCTACGTGCCGTGAGGAAGAGCGTACTGCTCTGTTACTATTCAAGAGCTCCTTCTTCAATGAGAGCTATTGCTCCTACGATGCCAACAGCAGTCCCAGGAAGATGATGTCATGGAAGGCCATGGAGGGGAAGGCAGGGGACTGCTGTGAATGGGGAGGCGTCACGTGCGATGAGGAAGATGGGCATGTGATCGGCCTCGAACTCAGTAGTGGCTGCCTTGGGGGCATAATAAACTTCAACGCAACCATCTTTCAACTCGCCCACCTCCAGCAGATCAACCTCGCCTTCAATTCGTTCTCCAGGTCTCATATTCCATCCGCCATGGCCCGCCTCATGAGGTTGACAGAGCTGAATCTCTCTTACAGCGGCTTCCTTGGCAACGCCTTACCTGTGACGAAGAAGCTTCCGAAATTGTCCTCCCTTGATCTTTCTTACAATACAGCAATGGTCATTTCTAGCTTGGACGAGTTGCTTCTTAATTTGACCCATATCGAGGAAATTCATCTGAGTCGGGTCAAAGTGTTGGACGGCAAAGTTCCAAGAAGCTTGGGGAATATGACCTTTCTGCGGTCACTTGAGCTCTCAAACTGTGGTTTATATGGTGAATTCCCGAGCTCCGTATTTGAATTGCCGAGTTTGGAGTACCTCGATGTGGGGGAGAATTATGGATTGACAGGCCACTTTGCCAGCTTCCATCGAGGAAGTCGGATGAAGTCCCTGGTGCTTTATGATACGAACTTCACGGGCGAGCTTCCAGTTTGGCTGGGAAATCTTAGTTATCTGACAACTTTTCATGCCACAGGTTGTCGATTTTTGGGGGAAATACCATCTTCAATCGGTGACTTGACCAACCTCGAGTTCTTGGGCCTTGGATACAACAAATTCCACGGTACGATCCCACCTTCTATTGGGAACCTGACTGGTCTTCTAGAGCTAGCTTTGGAGAAAAACAGACTAAGTGGCAACATTCCTTTGTCCGTGGGGAATCTTGTCCAGCTTCTGGGACTGGATCTTAATGGCAATCAACTGACTGGCGAAATCCCATCTTCCCTGGTGCAGCTCCCCCAACTTTACATTTTAGACCTCTCTTCCAATATGCTTACAGGCAACGTCCCTTCCCATATTGGTAATTTTACCCATTTGATTAGGCTTGACCTGTCTTCTAATCATATTCATGGTCCAATCCCCAGCTGGTTGTATAACTTGAGTCTAAACTATCTAATCCTTTCCTCGAACAATCTGACTGGGGTGGTTCGATTGGACCTATTCGGAGGAGTATCTAACCTTTATCTTTCATACAACTTCTTCTCATCCATCATCTTTCCTGAATCTGGTGTCTCCCCGAATGCAATAGATCTGAGTTACAACCATATCCTTGGAACACTTCCTACTACTCTTCCAATCGACATCTCATTCTTTCTCTTCTCTAACAACCGACTATTTGGAGAGATCCCCGCATCCATCTGTGACCTGTACCGAATCATACTGCTGGATTTGGCAGATAACAACTTCACTGGGGTGCTTCCACCATGCTTTGGCAATCTCAGCTCCACCCTGGGAGCAGTGAGTTTAAGTGGCAACAACTTCACTGGGAAAATTCCAGAATTGATTGGTGACGAATGTCGTCTGTATACAATAGACTTTAGTTCCAATTCATTTGAGGGGCCTCTGCCGAAGTCACTTGCCAAATGCCAGTTGCTGAATTATGCAAATTTTGGGATGAATAAGATTAAGGACAGCTTTCCCTCTTGGTTAGGCTCGTTGCCTTCGCTTAAAGTGCTCATGTTGCATTCCAATAGGTTTCATGGGTTGATCAGGGCATCCCGAAACAGCACTTGGTTTCCTAGTCTGAAAATCATCCAGTTGTCCACGAACAATCTGCGAGGCCCACTGCCTGCTGACTGCTTCGTTCACTGGCAAGCCATGAAGAATCCCTCTACAGATGATACCGAATACCCAAACCCTTATGTTCGGATGCTATCGATGGCAATCGCCGACAAAGGAATAAAAAGGATGCTCGGAACGACCTTGGGATACTTCACCCTTGTTGACTTTTCGAGCAACCATCTCAGCGGCAACATCTCCGAGTCAATCGGGGACAATCTACTCAAGCTCCATACCCTGAACCTCTCAAACAACATTCTGAGCGGGCCGATCCCTCAATCTCTGCAGAACTTGAAGAATCTGGAAGTCCTGGATATGTCGAGGAACAGACTCTCTGGCGAGATCCCAGGAGTGCTGACGCGGATCACAACTCTCAATCATTTCAATGTATCCTACAACAATCTGTCCGGATACATTCCTCAAGGGAGTCAGTTTGGCACGTTCGACAACAGTTCCTACATTGGCAACCCGGAGCTGTGCGGGTCTCCTCTGACAAAGCAATGCGGGAATCTGCCACGTTTCTCTCCAGGTCCAGCAGACAATCAGAAGAAGTCAATCCAAGCACTAGGAATACTATGGATAGCTGCACTTGCAGGGATGGCAGGCGGTTTTGTCACAGGGATCGCAATGGGGCATACATTTGGTGATGACCTTATTTGTTTGCTGGAGGGGAAATGGCGTAAGTATGGGACACGTGCCGCCGCCTGAAGCCGACTCTGGGAGAATTGTTGGGTAGCTGTATCCTGTGCCCTTCTTTTCCTTACGGTTATAATCTGATGTATGCGAGAAATAAATCCTTGATTGCTAGATTAATCAAGTTCCAAGCAGACTTTTCGCGTTCACCTCATTCTCATAAATAAATATTACTCTTGACAGAGAGAGCTCACTATCTTCTGCTTTGTCAGTTTTAAGGGCTGCCATCCACAGTCATCTCAACAAATCCTGAACCTTGAGAGGGTAAAGTTCCATGTGTTCATGCAAGGTATAATCCAGGGGATCATATTACTTTTTCTTCCCGTAAAATTTGAAGGAAAACTTCCACAAAAATCACAATAATTAAAAAAAAAAAAGAACAAATTATCGTTTTCAGTGTATCCCCAAATATTCATAAAAAATCGATGAATTCGAGTATTATAAATTTTCGAACAGTCTGAGGAAGGAGACAAAATAACCTTGACTTTTTTTATACCGAGTTCGTAAGAAACTTGCAGTTTTACTTGAATTACGATAGGACACAGTTATAAAATCCGACAGATCTGAACACGATATGGTCATCCCCGAGCCACACACTACTCTTCTAGATGTTCGATTACCCATCCAACCACTCAAATCGGAGAAAACGTTGTCCCGAATTCCTTCTCCATTAGACACTTAACAAATCTGCAAATATCTGAAACATCATACTCCATAAATTAGAAAAATGAAAAAAAAAAAAATGTATCAGCCAACTACACGATTGGTCGTTATGACCTTAGAGACATAATTCTAGGATAAGGATAAAATCACGCACCCGGGACATTCCATTCTTTACCAAATAGTAAGAAATTATTTCTTACATTTTTACCAAATCGTATCTATGGTTTCGTATAATATGATTTTTTTTGGTAATGGGCCGATGAATTTCATAATGAGATCATAAAAATATACAACTTTTACAAAAACAATGTTGTTATTGGGCTTCATAAAAATGTATGAGATAATTTTACGAAAATAACGGCAAGTTGCCTTATGAAGAGATTAACAAATTTTGTATTGTTATTAGGTTTCGTAAAAATGTACAAGTTCAATGATTATACTATTTGGTATGCCTGTTTTGGCCTTAACTCATGAAAAATCATCCTCTAAATGCTAATAATTAATCCTAGTTTTAACTCTATAACCTCCTGACATATGCATTTCACTCTTGTGAAGAACTAATTAATATCTAATTGTCCTCGTTTAACCACCAACAACTCATTATCTAACAACTACAACTTTATATCATTTATTTCAAAAACTTAGTTGCTAATATATATTTCAGTGATCCTTTGGGGTAAATGTGTACCTTATGTGTTCTCACATTTCTTCACTTGGAGTAATTAGTCTTTACAGTGAACATCGATTTCCCGATCTTGATTTTCCATTTCCAATGTGCAGCAACATCTTCTTTCGACGACACAATCTCGCTCCTACCAAGTATCTTCCAAAGATCTTGTCCTTGTTGGTTAGACTTCATGCATGTCTTCCAAGGGCTACTATTATGATTATTTAATAACTTTAGCATTCCCATGGTATTGAATTCTATAATGTTGTTAATGACATGGTCGCATTGAGCTTGGTCCCCGACCAATGCTCGTTCTGATACCACTTGTTGAATTATGTCTTAGCATTGATTAAGACGAACATAAGTCCTTGAGCTGACTTTCAAACTTGTAAGCTTGGAAGAAGAGGAAGATGAATCATAACACTTTACTTGAGTCTCTCACTTATTTGGAATTCTTTGATTCTTGGATGACTTTAAATGAGGATTCTAACTCCTATATTATTCTAATTGAGATCATTAACATATGAATACTTCTAGAATATTTTATATAATTCTAAGTAAATCTTGAAACTTTCTACCCATTTCTCAAGCTTCTTTATTGTTCTAGAGTCATTGGGACTTGTCTCGAAAGGCTTGAACTTCCTTGACCTTCTAAAACTTTTTGAAGTTTCCGATTTGCTTCTTTCAAAAGCTTTCCAACCTCTCCACATCTATCTTGGTTCTTCAGTAGCCTAAAGAATCTTTGAGAGTATTAACTTTAATGAGCTGCAACCGGCAACAACAAGGACAACCAAAACATGGTAAATCGTAAAATTTCAAAATTCAACAAATATAAACATAAACTCTTGCATGGAATACTATTATTCTGACGAATTTGTTATCAGAAATAGTGTTATGGCCACAACCGGTTTCAACCATCTCTTTGTACTGTGAAGTGAAGCGACGATGTCTAGAGTATTGAGCAAGACATACAATGGGAAATCTAGAGACATCAATTTGCGAGACTCATATGTGAGACAACTATTGGATGATGGTGTAATAACCATCACATATGTGAAGTCGCGTAAAAAACTAGCGGATCTGTTGACAAAAGGTCTAAGTAGAGCCCTTGTTGATTCGACTTCACAAGGAATGGAGTTAAAACCAATATTGAGTCATCGATGACGGGAACCTAACCTCTACTTAGTTATACCACTGTCCTAGAGGTTTAATAGGCAATAACAAGTTAGATACATGACTAGAGACACTAGACTGACTGCTTGAGTCATTTTCATTCCGAATTGTAGTGCATACCATTGTGAAAAGAAGATGAGTAGATACTCTTAACAAGGTTCAATTTCATTGCCTATTACAACGGAGGCAGGAAGAAAGGCAATTGTGCCAATATGAACATTCAAGGTGGTGTTGCCTTGAGTAAAGTGTTTTGGTTTTCACTTTGTAAATGTTCATGAAGTCAGGAAAGAGAACAATGCTAGAATCATGCCGTATATGGAAATTTCTTAAGGATTTGGGACGATGCTCCATGTGCGATGTCTCGGGTCTTAGCATATGAGATCGATGTTTAATCTACGAACACCAAAGATTTCGTTAGGATTTTGAGACGTTTGCACTAATTGGTGGTTTAATCTAAAATGACACTATCTTGTATGCGGAGTGTTGTCAAGTTTGGATGTTGTTCTCAACATTGTGATCTAAGTGGGGTATTGTTGGACATTTTAATATCAATGGTGAACATAATGGTTGGTGTGACCATACAGATTCATTGTGGCCACACCGAGGAGTCACTTGTGAAAAGAAGGATTGATGTGGCCACACCAGACTTCTGTGTGGCCACACGATTGTATATGTCGTTCACAGAAACATTGGTGTGACTACACCAGATTTCAATGTGGCCACGCTAGGGCGTCACTTATTTACAAAAACATTAGTGCGACCATACAAGATTTCAGTTAGCCACACTGACTAATAAATATACTGACAATAAAATGATTTGTGGAGATCACATTGCTGAATGAATGAAGTGCTGTTTGAATGGTTGTGTATCTTCATATGAACAACCAAAGATAACTATTGGAAATTGGGGATTGTTGTCATTGAGGGAACACAACCCTTGATCTTTGAAGTTCGTACCCTTTAGCGAATAACTACGACTCTTTATTTTCAAGGAGTTGCTTCATGAAGAAATATGTTCTCTTATTTAGACATGGATTTTCGTGAAATGACATATCTCATCATAATGTCTCCATATCTATGTAAGACATAACACTTGTGGAGAAATGTATACTCGCTTAAAAACATATATAAACACCATCTTCCTTTTGAGATTTCTTTTTGGAACACTCAGTTTTGCAGAATCGCTTGTTAGTGATTTGTCTAGGTCGCGTCCACTCTCATAGTGGGGGCGAATAATTCCTTAAAAAGAGTGCACTTGCATAGAAAAAGGTCTTTGCTAATATTGATTTGTCTAGGTCTCGTCCGCTCTCGTCGTTCGGATTTGAAGCTTTCCAATCGGTTCGTGAAGATGTTTTCCCAACATAGTTCTAGCACAAATCGAGGATCTCAATCGTCATTTCTGTCATATAGGACATTGTTATCTCGAAATTCCTCACATGCAGCGCAATTGTCGGTGTGCGGAAGTCTTCGGAAGAATATCGAAATGGATTCAATAATCAAAAGGTGAAGAATAAAAATATAAAGATGTAACTTACGTTGTTAAACTGGATAGTCGGAGACTAGGGTCATTTCCTAATGCTTCCCATACCTTTTTATTTTATCAACAACTTAATTTATTATATAATTTTATCTACAAATTTTATGTTTATATTAATTGTGGCCAATTTTCGACATAGTTTCGCAAAAAGCCTAACACGGCAGGAAATACCCCAAATTCGTAACGGAAGCTTTCAATGCCATTCAAAATTCACCTCATCTTCAATAACCTTCAATGCTCCGACTTGATGACGAAAATCAATGGGTTTCGTAACCTACATCGGTTACAAACGATTCCCTTTCTTATGGCTGCTATAAATCAGCCATAAAAAAAAAGAAGAGGGGTAGAGAGGAACATACACACAAAAAAAAGCTTCCCCCTCCAAGCGTTCTTCGAGCCTCCCCTCTCCACCCGACGAGCCTCTCGATCAAGGTAAGCTCGTGGAGCAATGGAGACCCCCCGACCAGCCTAACCGCGTAGGACACGTTCCGGTTTCACAAGTCGACGGCTGCGGCAAAAAGAAACAACGGCGACCCCGGACAACCTCCGACGTCCTCCCCTCGCCGTCTCCATGCTCGAGGCCTTCTCTCTCCGGCATCTAGGATCTGCCGTCCCTCGTCCAAAGACGAGGAGGACTTCAATTACCACCTTTCGTAGCCTCGTAGCTTTGCCGGAAGGCTCCCTTTTGCTTTGACGTTTTCTTGTTTGCGCAGTGACAAGGATTGGACAGCCGAGAACCAACTCCCGAAGACATCCTGTGGTCGCACAAATAGGCCAAGACTCTCACATTCCCTTCCCTTCATATGTCCTAGCATGTTGGGATACGTTGCAGCCCTCCCATCGAGCCAAAATAGCTCGGTAAGTCCAAGCATATTTCGGATCAGTTTGCGCAACCTTCGGTTTTTGAGGTATATCTTTCTGTGTGCTTATCGGAATTACGCGAAACCACTTTCATTTGATTTTTAACTTAAATACGGGTTTAAGAACATCAACCAAGTTAAATTTGAGTCCATAACGTAGGAGTTTCGAATAAAACATTGAATTGATTACAAACAACCGAGTTTCGCACTTTTGGACATGACCGTTTGCATTTTTGCCATACGTCGAACTTCAAATATACTCTAGACATGTCACACTAATTGTATATGATGTTTCAAGCACAATTTTTTTAGTGGTTTTAAAATGACATGGCATTTATATATGAATGGAGTGTTTTCGAAGAATCCGAGGACTTCTAGGCTCGGATCTACATGTCAGCAGTCCACTCTTTTACTCATAACTTTCTTTCTGAAAATCGTATTGACCTAAAACTTATGCCATTAGATGCCTGACTTCAAGAGCTTTATTTTGAGTATAAGTAAGCTTATTTTCGTGAACTGTGCTAAAAGTTATACACGTTTTTTTGAGAGGCAGCAAAACTGTCGGAGCTCGGATCTGCATGTGGACATCTCACTCTTTCGTTCATAACTTTCATTACAGACCTTAGATTAACTTGAAACTTGCACTATTGGATTATTGACTTAAAGAGCTTTCTTTCAAGTATAAATATGTGCATTTTCATGAATTGAGCAGAAAATTATATATGTTTGTTTGAAAGGTACCGAAGCTGCCGCGGTTGAGAATCTTTAATTACGCATGATTTTCCATCATGTCTTGAACTTGTTTGTTGTCATTGATATAATCCTCGCGTTTATCAAGTACATATTATTATTTACTAATCATTTTTCTATCTTGACGTTTTCGCATGTGAAAATGCAATCTCGGTAATTCGAGTGACGTTCGGGACATATTGAAGGTCGGCGGGTTCAAACACTTCACATCGTTCGCCTCCGTTTTCCAACTTCAAGATGATGCACGGTGGACCATAGTGGAAATGCTCCAGGCGGCCCCAACCTTCATTAAAGGTACAAAGGGGAGGGGCCTCCCCGAATTTTTATTTAAGCCCACATGTAACGGGCCGTGGGCCCAAGTGCATAGGCCCACGATCACCACCCTTCCCCGCTCACTTTGATCTAAATAATTATCTGTGTCTGTCCGCATGCCTTAAGCCCATAGGTTTATCGTCGCATGTTGTTTGCAAAACAGAAACATGAGTCCGGAGTGATGCCCGGATCGGGTCCAACACCCGTTAATCAAAAGCAAACTTTTTGGGAGCAAACGCCACCTTTTCGCATGTTTAGATGTAAGAGTTAGTAATTAGGAATCCCCGAATCTACTTTGGTTTTCCGACTTAAACCAAGCTTTTATAACTAAGTCGGTGGCGACTCCGTAATAGTTTACCTAAGTTAAACAACCACCCTTTTTACGAAGTCATTTTGGATGGGTGACGGCGACAGGAGCCGCTCCTGGAATCTCCCGAAGCTTCATCTTCGGGTCATGCGCTTTTTTTCGCTCGTCGCCTCTTAAGGAGCATGGAGATGATTGGCGAAGAGTCTGGGCAGACCCGATCAGGAATCGAAGGAGGGACCACCCTGGTCTTTTCCGCAGCGTTCGATGCTCGAGTCGCGACGCCGACCGGAAGACTCTAGGGGAGCGGGCCCGGATCCTCGGGTCGTCCGAACCACTGCGCGCGTACAACGGCAGGAAAGGAGGAGGTCTCGGCGACTGAGAAAGGAGGTGGTACGTCGAGTTCTCGATATTAACAATCGACTAAAATTTAGATGTTAAACAAATGGGACAGCAATCGGGTTTTGTTCATTTCGTAATTTGGTCTTCCATTCGATTTGGGGAAGAACAGTCCATTTAATCATGTTCCTATAATCCCAAGATGAAAACGATCACACAATAAATTTCTTTAAATGACGTTTGTTAGTGGGATAAGCCGGAGTCAATACATAAATAATCAACTAATTTATTGATAAAATAAGAAGTTTGTCTAAAGTTAGGCCATGTATAAAGCAGACGTACTCAGACACAACTTATATACTGAAAAAGAAAATTTTTTAAAAAAATTATTTTAAAGCCAGGTCCAATGGGCAAAATATATCTTCATCGCCTCTCAACTTTGAGTAAACTCTCTGTTTTGTCATTAACTTAATTTGTTATATTATTACAACTGTCAATGAAACTTCGATAATTTCGAATATTAGGACAGAAAGACAATACAAACAATGAAGAAGAAGATTGTTCAAAATTAAGCGAAATTTTACATTATGTAAATTATATGCTGGAGTAGCAGTACGACAGACGTACTGAACGGGGCAACCAAAAAAACAAATGGGCTACGAACTAATAAAATGGGTTCGATAAGTCTCATCGTATTCCCGAGAGAAATTAGTCTCATGTACGGATGAAAACAGCAACTCTTTCTTAAAAGAGAATAAAAAATGTAAAAGGAAGCGGTTCGTCCAAACCGGGTCTGATCAGACCGGTTTGAGATAATGGATTAGGGTTCCGTTCCTATATATAGAAGAGGCGCAGCTTCTTCTCCACGCTCCTACTCCTCACTTCAACCCATTCAGCTTTCCGGCCGCCTATGGATTTTCCAACTTCCGATATTATAGTGATGAATCAAAGTTGTGGTGGGGGTGCTTCTTAGCACCTACACACCCAGAAAGCAGTGATGAGGCTATAACATGTAAGATGGAACCATGAAGTTGGTTCCCTCGATGAAATTTACTTGTTACGCTTGGCTTCTGAGCTTTTTTTCTCTTCACTTGCTAATAGTTGTTTCCGGTTCCATGGCTGGACCCAATTTTCTTTTTTCTTTTTTTGTTACTTTTCATTTTAAAATTCTTTTTTTTTTTTTTACATCTGATGCATTTTTGGATCGATGTAACGGCGTGTCCGGGTTTCGGAGCGTTGGACTCCACAGCAATGCTTCTCTGAGTCTTAAATTTGCAGTTGCTGATCTCGGGTTTTATGTTTGGAAGGACATGCAAGAACCTTTTGAAAAAGGGATGTACATAAATTCAGCTTTGGAATATTCTATGCGCAGATTACTGGTAGTCATGAGTCGTGGTGCTCATCTTAAGGAAGAGTTCGTAAACTGCAGCCGATGGCTTCATGGGCAAGGACTCGTGGTCAAAATCCATCGGCGTGTTGGCTTTGCTTAATATAATATTTGACTTTTCTTGCCATTTCCAATTGGATTAAGACAAGTCAATCGCAGTTGCGCGAAATCGCTTTCTCTAAATATATTAAATACCTCCACATCCAGACGAAATCGGAAAGGTATTATTCTCCACCTCTGTCTTCTCAGCCAATACCCGGAGTTGAATTTTCATAAGTTTTCTTTGATGTGGGTGAGGAAGGCCCTGTCCTTCAACCAAGACAGGGCAACCTCGTCCGTCCTTACTCCTGATGCCCACAAAAGCAAGTCACTCCAAATCGACCCTCGAGATGGGAATGATTTCGGTTCTGTCAACAGTAAGAAGAGGCGTAAGGGGGGTTGCTTCTCATTCAAGGAGGTGAGCATGGAGCCGGAGACTGCTTCCACGCTGTCGGAGGTCGATTCGAACAAGTTGAAGGCTGAGATCATGAGATGGGCTAAGGCTGTTGTGGCTTACGCTCGTCAGGTGAGCGGGAGGTTCGGCATCTCGAGGTCCAACAACGATGGCAGATGGCATAGTAACAAAAGCGGGGCTTATTCTTATGGGGATGTTGGCAGTGGGTAGAGTCGATGCTCTTGCTTGGTATCAGGCTGGAATGTGTTTCTTGTGTCTCAAATTTGGGTCCTGAGTCTTGAGTTGTGCAGGCTAATTAATTGATTTTTTTCCTCGTTTAATAAAATTCCTAATCTCATGTCAAATTCAGTATATTGTATTCTGCAAATTTGGTTTTGATGGAATCGTAACATTGATCGCTAATTCAATCGAAATGTTACAGATATCAAATTATATTACATTGACTTATTTGAATGAATGAATAAAGTAATTAATTACATTATTATGCTTTGGGCAATCGGGTTCTGGGATGCTCGGTTCCTTGTTGTTACAACATAAAACATATAATGTGAATTAAAGAACCATCAAAAAATTTACTTTGGGTTCATGATTTGATCACATTGGACGGGAAAATTAGGGCGAAGATAATTTATATATTAGAATTAATTTATAAATATAATTTTTATTTTTATTACACAGGTTAGAGGGGAGAACTTGAAATCGTATTATTCTAAAAACTTGACTCTAGGACCTACCCGTTTTATCGGACCTGTTTTTGCTCACCCCTACAATATTATGAAAATTAAATTAAATGCATTCCCATTAAGAGAATATTATAATTGACTTATATTCTACCCGGTCGTTACGAACGTAATATAGTCGTTATTTTAACCAATAAATTTTGGACACGCGTCAAACAAGCACCCAAAGACCACCTTCTCCCTGGACGTCTGCCTTCCCTTCCCACGGAAGAGCGAACGAAGGGAAAGCAAAATTCCCCCCAAATCGGAAACCCTAATTTGATCTCCTAATCGCCACCTCCAACGCCATCATGGGTAACACCGAGAAGCTGCTCAGTCGGATAATGGACCTGAAGTTCACGGCCAGGTCGCTGCAGAGCCAGGACAGGAAGTGCGAGAAGGACGAAAACCTCAATCTAGAAGGCCACGGAAAAGGGGAACATGGACGGCGCCCGAATCTACGCCGAGAGTGCCATCGGAATGCGGACCGAGCTACTTGCCACTAGGCTCGACGCTATCGTTGCCAGGCTCTGACACTCGGGCCAAGATGGAGTGAAAGGGAAGGGATTACCGGACAACTTCGACTGGATGAAGGGCCACACTGTTCGACAGTCTGAATAGATACCCCGCAGCTCTTTTGAGTGTTCGTTGGTCAAGTCAGTTTATTCGTTAACATAGATAAGATCTTATAAAGTGGACGGGAGAAGGTGGGGGCGGATTAAAATGTCCTGAGGTTATGATAGTCGTGAGATCCATCGTTTCATATGGAAATGCTGTAATCGTTTCATATGGAAATGCTGTAAGGGACGCCTTTTGTGGTCACACCTGGGTCCGAGAATGGCTTCAGGAGCTCGTACGGAACGATGCCTGTGCCGTTCCTGTTCCTAAGCCTTAGATCCGCATTCCGACTGTCGATGACCCCTTCCAACTTCTTTAGCTTCGTGTTAAACTTTTCGAAGGCCAATTTGATGACCGGGTCCTCAGCCCACGCCGGCTCGATGTTCTTTCCCAGGTACTCCTCGTCGGGGCTGTGGGTTGACAGCACATACAGTATCGCCATTATTATCGTTGCTTGTGTTTGTGACGGGAAGCACCGAAGGAGCATGTCATGGGGCTGCTTGTAGAAGGAGTTCAGTGTCTCTGGGTCAGGATCCTCAATCGGGATGTTGACACGGGCAATTGCAGGCCGGCTTGGGAAGTAACCACTGAAGGTGTATTGTCCAAAGTTGACGGCGGCATGGTGTCCTGAGGAAACCCAGGCAATGGTTGTCACGATGTGAACAAGATCGTCCCGAGTTTTAAGGTCAGGCCACCCAGGCGAGTCCTTTTTGTCTGCATGTCCCACGGTTCGGACCTCGGTCCACCAACACTGAAGTTCCTTATCAGCAGTTATCTCCGAATCGTTTGAGTAGTAATGGTAGATGTAATCGGACATCCACGATTTCAGTATGTCCCAAATGCAAAGGCCATCATTCGCGAATGGGTAATCCTCGATCGCTAATTTTAGCCCGTGCGGAGCTGCCGGGTCAGGTTCTGCCATTCCCCTGCAAACCCAATAGCAAACAGTGATGACCCAGGTTTCGATGCCCATGATGAAAATCGAAATGTTTGTTACCTGTTGATGAGGTCGTTCGGCAAGGCCTGCAAGTTGAACTGCCACTGCAGATCATAAGCCACGGCCGACAGCTCCATGGAATACTTCCCAGGGGAGAACCCGATTTCGATGATTCCACCGGCACTGATGAGGTACCCTCGAGCGAGTGCATTGATCTCCATTGTGTACCGGAAGTGGGGGTGCAACAGCTTGTAGATTGGGTGCATCACGCTTAGCTGCCGGTTCGCCGATATTATGAAGGGTTCCATTGCGCAATGAGTCCTCAACCTAGATCCAGAGAATCACACATAACATGTCATTTTTGTGAAACATCACATTTCATCGATCAGTCAAATACTGAACCTACCAGTGACTGACGAGCTCATGGTAACCTGAGTCGTGCGCGAGGACATGAGCCTTGGCTATCTTCCAAAGCCAACTCTCTGTCGAGTGATTGCTAGGGGTGAACACGTGTTTCCACTGTGGCTTCCCATCACCTGGCGGCCTGGTAAGCTCGATCGCGGTGGCCTTCAACGTGCCATCTGGGGTGAGGAAGAACAGTGTCCGTGAGCCATACAGAGTCGTGTTCTTCAGTTCCCTCACTTTGTTCACAAATGGGAGTAATAAGTCGTGGTAGTCGAGAACAAACAGTTTCTTCTGCTTCACTGCCTGTGAGAATCATGATTGTGTTGAGCAAGTTGCTCAATGCCGTCCACCCCCCACTACTTCAAATGCATAATCTGTCGGTTCAATAATTGATTTATCACAAATTTTATAATTCAAGACGAACCTCCTCGACCGTCATGAATCCACCAATCTCTCGCTGGATGATTTCGGTCGTGATTGCCGACTCTGGTGGACCATAAGTCTTTGGGTCTAGCTTGCTCTTCAGCGGCCATTCCTGCAAAAAACCAACATAGATCCGCACCTCATAATTGTGGAAATGATTGAGATTGATTGTGCTTTACCTTCACCAATTCGATAGCAAGAGGGTTGATCCCCGCGAGCGTCTGTCGGGCGAACTCCTCGTCTCGAAGCCAGAAGAAGTTGTCCCCTGGAAAAAGTTGTTCGAAACGGGAGGATCACATCCCATCTCATTCCTTAGAGGCGAACCCTTTAAAGAGACCAACTTACGTTCCCAAGCTTCAGGGGATTCAAAGGAGATGACCGATTCGGTAGTGTTTTCAGCGGCCTTGATGAGCCTTGGAATGACGTTCTGGAGCGAACCTTTCCCGGTTAACCCCCTCAGTTTGATGCCCTCCTTGAAGAGGCTGTCGATGGCGGTGAAGAATGGGAACTCTTTGTCCGCGTCCTCGAGAGCGCCTTCTATGGACGGGACGACCGCATGGACGACCGAGAAGAAGGTCGTGGCCGAGAAGTTCTCGCTCTTGATCGATGAGAACTCCTCGTCCCTCGGCACGTAGAAGAAGCTGCTCCTCGTTTCCGCTTGGGGATCTGATACCATCCATGGACGATCCGTTAAATAGTTAAAACAAAAGTCTATCAATTTCATTTCTTCAACAAAAATCAATGATGACTTTGATTAGTAATTAATGAACAAGTAAAACTACCCTCAAATGAATGAATGTCTCTCTCTCTCTCTCTCTCATATTCAATAGTTAAATAGAATAATAATCAAGTAATTTAAACTCTCCTTATTGTATGTAATTTAAACGGTCGTTGCCATGTTGATTTTGTATTGTAAAAGACAATATCATATGAGTAAATGGTTTACACATACGAGTCTGTTTAAATGATTATAAGTTTGGTTTAGAAGTTAAGTTCATGTTACAACGAGCTGCACTAAACCATTTCTGTGATGCGAGCACATGTACGAGTGGTCCCAAGCTTCGGGTTTACTCAATTTCGATTTCGTAATGTTGTAATGAATCATGGCCAATGGTCTCATTTCAATACCAAAACACTTGGATATACGCCGAATGTAGTAGATTTGCTACATGGCTTAATGTTTGAAACTCTAACATTAACTTGTCGTCGAGAATAATGAATTTTATTTTTACAAAGAACTCGTTATTCTCTATAGTTCTTTAATAATTGAAAAAGTGATTCAACTCAGTAACGAGTTTATAAAAGGAAATTAAACATTTTTAAAACATTTTGTTCGTATTTAATAAAAGTTTTTTTTCCAAAGCAACGGTTAGGGGAACAAAGTTCCTGAAAGTATAAAACTAAACTATGACACAATGAAAATTTTATTAAAAACATTTACCGATTTCAATTTATGAAAAACAAATTAAAATGTTAAAATTCGTGAAGTTTAAATATTCGGAAGTCGCGAGAAGTAAAATTTCCAAGTTTTTTTTTTTTTTTTTTTATATGGGAAAGGATATCGTTCTCAAAACTGACCGGATTTCGAGTGAGGACGCCCGGTGCGGCATCGTCGGGGATAAGGGAACTCCTTGTTCCCACCGAGGACTGGTCTCCTCATCTCGACCCCGGCATCCGGGTTACCGAGGTCGTCGTACACGTCAAAATCATATATTCTTTCAAATGACTTCCTCTCGCCTTTGCCGTTCCCTCGCAGGGTCTCCAGCTCCTCTACCCTCAGCTTCTGCAATCCGCTTGGGGTCTGGCTCGGCAGGTATGGCTGGTAAAAAAAAGACCCGTCATGGACATAACACCAACCAAACAGACAAGGCACGTGAAGCAGAAACCAATGAACCTATTGCAACTGATGTGTTTTGCACAGGTCCCGTAGTTCCTGGACCCTGATCATTCGACAACGTAAGGTCTGGAGACTTGATCGTCCTAAGGTTTCTGTCTCTCTGCCCTACACTCCAACCAATTTCTTCGAAATTTGGAGTCGACGGAGGGAGCTTTTATTGAAATCAGGGGACCATACATGAACAAATGATCCAGAAGCTCGACTCCCAATCTAAACGCCTTTCACGGACACCTCCTCTTCGTGTCCGCGAAATTGTTAGCGCATACCATGTTACTCATCACGCAACGAAACGACTGTGTGCATATTTTAATTTATTCCAACTTGATTTCCCTAGTATCTTTTGAAAAACCTAAATGTCTAAATATTCGTACAAAACTTTGTTTTTTATTTGAATTATATATTCTTCATTAGTTCACTTACTCGATTATTTTAAAAATAAAATATATAATATGTCACTTTTTTATCTAATAATTTTAACTGAATTAAAAAGAGGACACACAAACTCACTCCAAATCATTTACTTTAAAAATTTACAAATACAATATATTTATTGTTTAAAACGTTAAAATTCTAAAAGAAATTATATAATTTTTCATTTAAAATGAAATCAACGAAATTTCGTTTGTAATTTCCATGTTTTTGTTTTTGAAAAACATATAGGACCTTGTTTTCGATGATGAAACGACGGAAAAATCTGAGAGAATTTGCTAACCTTGTTTATGAAGAAGACCCTCTTCTGGGGATTGTCGAACTTGGACGCGACCCAGGAACGACATGAGATGGTCACCGGACCATTATGCAGCCCCTCGAGGGTGATGTCCTCCAAAAACATCTCCTTGTGGTGCTCGTTCTCCATGAGCACAGCCCCTATCGCCCCGAAATCGCCATTGACTTCGAGTGTGCACTTATACTTTGCCACCCCGTCCTTCTCCCCGGTCTTTTTCGCGTACCCTTTTATCGTCTCCCTTTCTTTTCCAGTCTCTTTCCCATTTCAAAGGAAACAAAGAAATAAAACAGTGATTACAAAACAACTTTTTTTTACCGACTAGAACGACCAACTAAAAGTAAGTTATATCCGGGTCTCCAGTACTTACTGGGATCGATCTCAGAACTAACGAGCTCCAGCAGGATCGATTTACCAAACAAGTCAATAACCTCGTCCAGCCCTTCTTTTATCCCAATCCTCGACAGAATACTCCCACCTGTCTTCACGGTTAACACTGCCTTAACCTTGATGGACTGGATAGTGAATGACTTCGCCACCGCCTTGATCAGATTACCAGAGGGCCTGCGTCCGACTCTGAAGTCATTACTACCCCTAGTGTTACTTCCACATACATTCCAGAGTCCACGTTCCGGGTGAAACAGCAGGAAGGGCATACATCTGCCGTGTAAGAAGGTCTTGCTGTTCGGCAGGGCCAGGGTTTGTGGCGAAAGATTGGATAGATGACGAAGAGGGGTTGCCTTCATCACTAGACTTCCCTTCGGGCAAGAATGTCAATGTAGAAGATTAGAAAGAAGACTGTGAAAGTAGTCGTGGTTGTTGATGGATTTTTGGGAAGATGAGGATGGATTGGTTTATATAGGAGAAAAGTGTGGTCGGGGATGACAGTTTTATCCGCAGGAAATTCTTAATCGTGGACAATTAAGAATTGAGTTCCTACCAAGTAAGCGTACATAATTAAGACTATGTTCACTTGTCGAAGGGGGCAATAGGAAATAAAGAAAGAAAAGTATTGTCGTGCCCTTGGTCTTCCCTTGAAAAGTAGTAGATTGGTGTAGCCTTAAAATTCTCGAATGAGAAGCTCGAGTCGTTCCAAAATTTAATTATGCACGTGTGAGTTCATGATTATTGAACCACAAAAATGTTACACAATCTATAAATATTAAGTATGATGTGACTAAGTATCTTTTATTAGTTGAGCCAAAGTCATCGACACGTGAAACCCAATTGGAGAAATTTTCGCGCGGCCGGTGAAAAGCCAAGGTAATACTACCATCGTTTCTCACGACCCTTTATTGGTCCCCTCCAAGTTTCTGAACAAAATTAAGGACCACACGCCACTTTATCCTCCAACTAGGCGGGCCAATACCTCGTACGGACCCATTCCTAAAGGTGGTTTCTAGTTGGTTTGTCTTTATTTTTCTTACGATGTAGATAGTTTCTTTAAAAAAAATTAGATATTTCTAAATATTTAAATATTTTTATAGAACCTAAAATATATAAATATTTTCTACTAAATATCATTGTATTTGCCACATATTTTGGATCACAAAATCCAAGAGGTACCCAATATGAATAGGGGTGGGTTCCCCATTTTGTAATAATAACTCTCCTAGTACTAATAAGAGAAATATAGGTTAGAGAGAGTACTTTTTGTTATTCTCATTTTCGCAAATTCCTCTTACTATTTTCTCCTAAGTTTGTGATGATTAAAGCTAGTCCGATTCTCGACCCAATATAAATAGGGGTGGGTTCCCCATTTTGTAATAACTCTCCAAGTACTAATAAGAGAAATATAAGTTAGAGAGAGTACTTTTAGTTATTCTCATTTTCTCATATTTCTCTTACTCTTTTCTCCTAAGTTTGTGATGGTTAAAGCTAGTCCTATTCTTGACGACTAACTTAAGTAAAGATTCGAAGGTCGTGAATTCAACATTTAGTATAAGAGTGAATTGATCGTAGACATTGGTTGATGAAGATGTAATTTGAGATTCCGTTAGACATTGGTTGATGACGAGGCTACACTTCTAGAAGTCGATTTTGGTAAGCCGGAATTCAACACTATCGGTGTGCTAAAAAATTAAACAATCAGAATAGTATGTGGAAGACGTACATTGAATTTTATCAACCATAGGCAATATCTCTGCGAGATTATTGAGAAGTGAAACTTCCTCGCCGGTGGAGGATATGTAAATCCCCCAAATGGACGAATTACCTTAGTACGAGGTCTTTATAGGGTTTTCATTTTAGTTCGGACGAATTTGCAAAGGAAAACAAAATTATTTGCCTCAGTCGACGATTTCTGGCTACATCTCAGACAAAGGAAGGAAAATAGTTACCCAATAAAAACCCATAATACAATCCCACATAGACAACGAAGGCAAAAAAGAGGGGAAACAACGTATGCATTAATGGTCGGCTCTGGTAGGGGGATCAACCTTCCTTTTACATTTGATCTTCCTTGGGGATTCTTCCTCCTCTTCTTATACTTCTTTTTTGATCTTCTTCCTCCCAAGGAAAGACATCGCCGAAGCTCACGATCGCCTCATCGTCACCTACACAATCTCCTCATCAAGGAAAGGTAGCCCTCTTGCAGGAACCCTTCAAAGCTGAATAAGGACAAGCTCCAAGACGCCCCTTCACGGACACCTGGACATTCCTTTTGCCCCTCGGTGGGGCATGCAAATCCCTCAGTGAGAGCTTGTCTCATGTATTTACTAACCTAACATGCATATATGATGTTTATTGAGCCGACCACGTTCCGTCCATATTTGTTTTGATGTTCCTATGCATGAGTACATTCCTATTCATGGGCTTGGAATGATTGAAAGCTAGGAGTGGCAAGTAGGGTGTCGACATTCCACTTTCGAAGGTACTGCTCTTCCGTCTAGCGACAAAATCGAGCTTAGTCTGGTCCATCCACTTCCTCTCTCTTCTTTGACAATGTGAATAGGTTATGCATCTTAATCGAGTTTTTATAGCTTGAGTTATGTCCAATTCTTTGGACATACGCATGAGAACGCTAGTTGCACAATCATTGCTTGGCATGTTCAGGAATAACTTGTCGGTTAGTGTATGAATTGAACTGTTTTTAGCCTCCGTGGCTTCCTTTCTTGATGGGGAAGAACTACTTTGTTGACAACTTTTTCAAACGAACACCTTTGGACAACGTTTTTGGCCCTTGAGAGTGTGTACCCGTGAGGCAGGCAGTTGCTACCGCCTTGAATAGATTCCAAGAGGCCCTACGTCCAACTCTGACGTCATTAGAACCCGTAGTGTTACTTTTCACGTTCCAGAGTCCACATTCCGGGTGAAACAGCAGGAAGGGCGGACATCTGCCATGCAAGAAGGTCTTGTTGTTCAGTAGGGCTAGGGTTTGTGGCGAAAGATTGGGTAGATGATGCAAGGCGTTGGGATGCGTGAAAAAAAGTCCCACATAAGATGGGGAGCCCATTCAGTGTGATATATTAGGAGAAATGACCCTCCCACCCCTCGTACTAGCTTTTGAGGTGATGATCCCGAAATACTTGTATCATGTGCTTTCATCGTGACTTTCCTTGGTTTACATAAGAGGAAAGTGTAGTCCGGGATCATATTTTTATTCGCAAGAAATTTTTAAATCGTGGACAATTAAGAATCGAGCACTATAACGTCAGTGTACATAATTAAGAATCGATCACGCAGTGACTCTGTTCACTTTTCCGAGGCAAGAAAGAGGAGCACTGTCATGTCCTACGGTCTTTCCTTGGAAAGTAGTTTCGTTCCAAAAATTTAATTATGTACGTGTGAGTTGGTGATTACCCAATACATTTTTGTGATTCTTTAATGCATGCAAAGAATGATACCCAATCTATAAGTATTAAGTCCGATGTGACTAAGTATTTTTTTGGTTATCTTGCCGTTTGGGTCACCAGCAAGTTGAGTGGCCACGAAAAAGATGCTTGTAGAGCTTGGACAAGTTATCAACACGTGAAACCCAATCGGAGAAATTTTAACGTGGCAGGGGAAAAGTCCAGGTATAGTACCCATCGTTTCTCACGAGCTTGGACAAGTTATCAACACGTGAAACCCAATCGGAGAAATTTTAAAGTGGCAGGGGAAAAGTCCAGGTATAGTACCCATCGTTTCTCACGACGCTTTATTGCTCCGCTCCAAGTTTCCGAACAGAAGATAAGGACCACATGCCTTATTATCCCCTATCGAGGCTGGCCTCTACCTCGTACGAACCCCAATCCAAGGTTACCTTTGCTAGCTTTCGGACAAAACAAACTACAATATTTAGTTGGTTTGGTATGGGGTTTTAATAAATTTACGTTCATTATTATTTTTTCTTTTTTCTTTTACAATATGATGATTTTCTATTCGTTCGCGATAATCAAATTAGAGCCATTAGCGGCTTTTTAAAATAATAATATGCTGGCATTTAAAAGCTATTTTTTTATTCTCAAAATTATCTTAAATGAGCTTCATTATCTGATAGTTATTTCTTGAGAATTACATGTGAGAGCATATACTTTTTCTTTTCTATATAATACTAGGGTTACATAATATTTGGTGGTAATATAGCGAAAGACTCGTACAGATGTTTTAGCGGTAACTACACTGAGATTTCGATTGATTGTTTCAGTTGATTCTGCTTTTCCCATAGTAGCAGACTGAGTGTTGGCCATAGTGTTTGGATGAAAATCTTTCGAACACATCGTGTGATTTCGTACATAGAAAAATTATTGTTCTTAAGGCTGCATGATTGATGACATGGGATACGCCATATCGTACAGCAAATATATTCCTTTCTATGAGTCAGGCATACGGTAATATATAAAAATTCTCCTCTCCGCGAAATTAATGTTGTTATAATACATATAACAGTATGTTCTTTTCTATTAAAAACATTGGGATGGATGTGTCTAGATGGGAATCTCTAATTTTATAGTATTATATCGAGTTGATATTATTCGTTTCAAATCACATGTTACTACTCATCATGGTTTAAAGTATGCATCTAAAATTATTTTTGTGAAAATAGTATTGATTTTGGACTGATTTGTTAAAAAAAAAGGTTATGAGCCTAATACGTTAATTCGTCTCTATACATAAATGACATCATCTGTGGACTTCCACCGAACGAAAGAGAAATTATGGGATAAAATACCTTATAAGCCTAAGTCAATAATGTAAAATATGATGGGCTAAATGTCACTCAGTCAGCAAAATATATGGCCGATCAAAATTCCCCATGATTATATTAATATAAATGAACTCATTGAGTCTATAAATAACGGTTTGCCTCGCCTCTATGGAAACGCAATTCAAATGGGAAGCTTTCCAATATTGAAAAGTGGCATTCTGCTTATCAGCGATGGAGCAATGCGGGTACACTTCGGCATTCTTTGTGACGTCTCTTACAGACATGATGTTCTTATCTATCCTTCGGAAGATTCACTTTTCCAGGCTCTTAAAAACCGTCCGGCAACTTCACTAGAATACTTCGTTATTCTTCAATGGATCGCCCAAAAATCAATCTATCTCCTTCTCAGACATTCCGCGAAGAGGAAACAAAGGAATTGACGAGTACTTCCGAATGTAACGACTGTCGTATTCGGTGTTCACATTGAGATAAATGGCATTGGAGTATGAGAATCCATGGGATAATCTAACCTTATTCTATCCGTTTCGATGAATCATGATACTTGGTGGTTACATTGTTTATGTTTTATAGTGTCTGGTCAACAAGGTTTTCACCATTGAGGCGACAGAGTGTTTCAAACTATAAAATATAAAAGCAACACCTCAAATATTCTTAGGGAGTCATCGATAATAGCACGAACAACACAAAAGGCATCTATATAGAATTCAAAAATGTTTATACCACATAAAACTCATGAATGTTTTGCATTTAAGAGGTTTAATTATAAATAGCGGCATAACATACCAGCCGTTATAATTTGTAGCCCGAAGTAAGATTTTTTAGGCTTGGAGATATATGATTCGCTCGTGAAACATACGAAAGGAGCGAGAATATATCATTTGGAGAGATGTATTAGGTTATATTATGTTAAATTACTAATATATTTACTCGATATTATAGAGGAGAATATTAATTGAATTTCCATATCTTAGGAGGTGTAACTATCCTATATATATGTTCGTCATACAAACCAAAGGACGACGAGTGCATGGAAGAGGTCATACACGAGTACAATGAGTCAGTCAATAAAGAAAGATATGGGAAATACTTGGATTTTTTTTATTTCTTGCTAGAATTGTTGGAAATTGTACTCATATAGGTTGGGGTTAGGGGGTTAGAAAGAGTTTCAACATGAGTTTGTGCTCCATTGATATAACAAATCTTCTTCTCTACTCATGATATGATTCGATCAGATCTCTTTACTTTCCTTAAACTTCTAATTAATGACTGAATCCGATTCAACATACTTTCAAGGGCTTCCTCGAGCATACGACAATTGGCATCAAAGTCAGATTGTGCTAAAATTGAGATCCATGATAGCATACAAGTTCAAGATCAAGAAATTGGACGTGAATTTCTGCTTATGGTAGGTCAAGATGAAGGCGTTGTTGTACATGGTGGATTGGAGAAATATCTTATTGATTAGTTGAAGAGTACTTCAATATTGACGTTTGACTAGTGGAATGACATGGGTATTAGAGCAATATCAACGATTCAGTGGTTTCTATCCAATGTGGTTTTGGCGAATGTGCTCAAGGAGACAACGACAATTAAGCTATGGAGTTGGCTGGAGATTATGTACACAATGAGAACTATGAGCAACAAACTTCTCATCATACAAATGATTCATCATGCTCAGAATGACTGAACATATCTTTGTTAAATGTTGTCCGCTTCATATCAAAGCATCAGGGAAATGTTCTTGTACGAAAGAATTTTAACATTGATGAGGTACGATATGCCTTTTCCTATAAGGATTTGATTGATGAAGAGTTGACTGATAAAGCAGGTGCTTCCGTTGTGGGTACACGTAAAGAAAAACTATAAGAAGCTGGTATGGAAGAATGAAGTGTTACAAGAAGTTGTTCTGTATACTAGTGATAACGATCCCGAAGATGTGCATGTGGCTAGCGAGGTGCAAGCTGTTGAAACCGAGCCAAATAAACCATCATATGGATAAACCGATGATTGGATTCACGACTCATAAAGTAATTTCCACATGAGTCCTCATAAGGTGATACTCTTCATATGGTGTTCCACTACAGGTGGAGAAGTGCGCTTGGGCACCAATCATAAATGCGAGTTTATGGGTGTCAGAATGGTTCACTTTAGGATGAAGGATGTAGTTTTAGAAGGTTTGTAGGAGACCGACATGTGATGAGAAATATAATTTTCATTGATCTACTAGAAGCCAATGGGAACAAAATTTTCCGCTTCAGGTAGCTCTCAATGTTCTTTGAGGAAGGTAGTTGATAACTCTATGTATGTAGAGTTATTTGGGAATCTTAACGGGGCTTTTCATGGCTAGTTAGACGAGTTTATGTTAGAGTTTTACAAGTTTTCATCGTGTTTTTTCTTCGGTTTAGTTTTATGTTACTTTTGTTATTTTATTATATCTTGAGCTTATTTTGAGAGTAATTAGAACCTAGTTGATGCATGTTAGATTTGTTTTGATTTGATATAGGTAAATAAAGAGAATTATAAGTTGGGCAAGTGAAAATTGGACGAAAATTGATAAAGTGATGAAAAGTTACAGAGAGTAGAAGGACGCGTCCTTCAATCTCAAGGAAGCGACCGTGAGGAACCAATAGACTACAGAGAGCAGAAGGACGCGTTCCTCATTCTCAAGGACGCGTCCTTCGACTATCTGCACAAGATCTCGCCAAATCACTTGATTCCTTCATTATTACGATTTGAAGAGAGAGGAGTCATCAATTAGTTACTAGTTTTACTATTCTTAGGTTATTTTGGTATTTATTTACTTTCTTAGGCTTCCTAGGATCTCTGAGAATATTAGAAAATCTTTTAAGGGAATAATATATTCTCTAGGATAGCCTAAGGAGGGGAGAGAATTTTTCATTGAGTTTTAGTTTTTTTTAGACTTTTGCACTAGGGAGAAAGGAGAGGTGCCGACTAGGGTTCGAGAGAAGATCCGAACGAGGCGACTACCGACCAGATCGGGAGATCGGGAGGGCGTCCCTTATCTATTTTCCTTGATCTTAATGTCGATGTTATTTTCTTCTGAATTTTGGATGTTTTCTTATTTTAGTATGAACTAATTTTCTTATCTAGGGTGCTAAATTTGCGAGACTTGTCAAGGTGACTTTGAACGTGATTTATTTTATTTGAAAGTCTGGTGTTCTTTGATGTACTTGTGTGTTTATTATTCTGAAATACGATTGGCGTCGGTTTCTGAAATAACTCGGATTACCTTAGCATCGGGAGGTGTAAGATTAATTCGAGAGAAAGATCGAAGAACAGGTTAATAGAAACTGGAGATAGGGATATCACAGTTGATATTAAGTGGATTAACTATTGGGAGTAGATTAATAGAAACCGTAGATAGGGATATCACGGTTAATGTTAATTGAATCAAATGCTATGAGTTAATTGAATATAGATCGTAGGGATACGTCTAATATATAGGAGAGCATGAATTAAATCCTCGGACAACTTTATCTAACGTTCAATTGATCCACGACAAGTTAAGTAAATTTAGTTGCCCTAGGCTTTCTTATCGATATTTTCTCATGATCTTTGCTTACTTGATTTTAGTAATTTTCATTTAATCCATCATTTATTCGATTAGTCTAGATAATATTTAGTGGTTTAATTGGTATTCAGGAACAATTAGTCCTCGTGGGAACGATATCTTACGTGCTATAATCGATTCATGTGTATACTTGCGCATAACACATTTTTAGCATAACAGTAGTTGTGGATGACCCGGAATTGATTAAGGGGCTTGTATGTGATGATATGTGTTGTTGCTATTATGAACGCTGGTTGTTTTAGAAGGCGTCATGAACCTTTCAAAAAGAGTATTTAATCATCGGAGAAGCTGGGCAATAGGTTGCTAGCGCAAAGAAGTAAGGTGTAGGTAATCAAGCTCTTCGTGAATGAGCTTGAATGTTAGGCTGACAAGGCTAGGAGCTTGGAGGAGGAGAAGAGAGATCAACGCCCTCTGAGGTTCTTCTCTGCACAATGCCCTCTAGTCATCTATACAGGGAGGAAGGATGTGAACAAGAATGGTTGAACCGATCACAACTTCTTGGTTAAGGTTACATAGTCTCAAACTTCGTTATCGGGGGTCCTCCTTTACGAAACTCTCTTCTATTTAACTAAGTTGCAAAACATGAAGCTTTTATGTATATTGCTTTGCGTTTCTTTGGAAACATTTGGTAGGGTGCTAAAACCTTGTTTAGATATGTTATGCATGAATGAAAACCGATATATAACTCAGTTAATAGAAAAATAGAAAATTATTTGTACGCGCGTTCTTTCGTGACCTCGCGGCGGCGATTCGGACGACACGAGGATCCGAAGCCCGCTCCCCCAATGCTCCTCCAGTCGACGTTAAGACTCGGGCGTCAAGGCGCTGCGGAAGATAGTGGGGTTGTTCCTCCCTTAGTTCCTAATCGGGCGTACTCGGGCTCTCGCTCGGTCGTCCCAAGGCGACGAGCGAGAAGTGGAACATGATCCCAAAAAGGAATCTTCGGGAAAATAGGAAGCGGCTCGCGTCGCATTGCCCTCATCCATGATGGCTCCGTAAGAAAATGGTTGATGTTGCTTAACTTAGGTAAGCTATTACGGAGTCGCCTCCGATTTATTTATAAAACGGTTTATGTCTGAAAAACCGTTGGTTCGGGGATCCCTATTTACTAACTTTTACATTCTAACATGTGAAATGGTGGCGTTGCTAAAAAAGTCTTTGTTTACGGGCGTTGATCTCGATTTGGGCTTTTGGGCCTGAACTCGCGTTCGATTAAAAAAACTATCACATGCGACATAAAACCTATGGGCCTAAAGCACTCCCACAAATCAATTATTTAGATCAAAATAGACGAGAAAGGATAGTTATCGTGAGCCTATGCACTTTGGCCCACAGCCCGTTATAGGTGGAAAAGAAAAAAATTCGGGAGGCCTACACCTCCCTTATGTACCTGAGGCAGCTGAGATAACAACTCGTCGGTTGAAAATTGTCGATCGGGACCGCCCTAGTGAATCCTTCCACCGCGCCTCCTGTCTTGGGCTTCGCCTCCTCCAGCCTCCAGGATTCATCGTGTCAAATCCCTTGAAGTTCCATTCGAATTTTCATGAAAAATAAATGAAAATGGTTATATTATTAAAAGAATGAAAATTCAATCATTCTTTAAGTAGAAAAATCAATGAAAAATTTGTTTTCCAAATTTCACAGAGATCAGACATTGTCGCGGGTGGATCCCGTTTCCGGTTCCATATAAAATGGATATCCTCCCCCGACGGTAAGGCTTCGAATTTTGAAAACGTGTCGGAGTCGCCACTAACCTATTTTAAGTTCAGGTTAGAAAAAACTATAGAGATTCGTTTAAGGTTCGGAAATTAGGGATTACTAAATCGCATACGTATATAAAAAAAGGCATTAAAAATGTGTTTCTAAGCACCTGAATTTTTATAGTTCATTTTTTAATAAATCAAAAGAAACTCAAGGGAAAAAACGGGGTGGAAGATGAGCGGGATTTGTACCATTTCCCAGCTCCCTTATTGTACCTTTGTGCAGGATAGTTAGAAAACTATTCGGATGTTCCCCTCCTAGTCGTCTGTTCTTCCAAGCGTTTCCTTCTTTTCTTCTCCGTCTCCGAGTTTTGGTGTCTTTCCTGTGTTTTTTTATGTCTTCCAAGGTCTAGCTATTTATAGTGAATTTATTATTATTTTTTTGTTAGATTTTTTTATGATTTTTTATGATTTTATTTGATTTTGCAAAGATTTTTGTGAATTTTTTCCGATTTTTGATGATTTTATTGTGATTTTCTCTTATTTTTCTGATTTTCGGTGATTTTGTTATTTTTTTCTGATTTTCTCATGATTTTGTTATTTTATGATTTTCTCATGATTTTGTTCATGATTTTCTCATGATTTTGTTCATGATCCTTATTGAAAAATTGGGTTATGACAGTTGCCCCTCTTTGTGAGAATATTTGGTAAAATTTTCGAACAAAGATTTAAGAAGAACCCAATTTTTTTTTTTTTGAAGAGGAATGGTCAGGCATTGCGTTTGTTAATAAACGCTTGACCAAAAATGGCATCGCATTTGTTAGAAAATGCATAACCAAGAGTAGGAGAAAAGGGGTATCACGTTTGTATGAACGTTTAACAAAAAAGAAATGAAAACGGTGTTGCGTTTGTACGAATGTTCAACCAGGATGATCGAAAATGGTGTCGCGTTTGTACGAACGCTTCACCGAATTGAATATGACTTTGCATTTGTTAGTAAACGCTCCGTCGAGTGGTATTGCATTTGTTAGTAAATGCTTAACCAAAACTGGAAAACTGAAAGTGGTGTCACGTCTGTTAGTAGACGCTTAACCGAAAAGAATTGAGAAATGGCATCACGCTTGTTAGTAAGCGTTTAACCGAATGAAAATGACGTCATGTTTGTTAGTAAACACTCAGTCGAGCTGGAAGTGGCGTTGTCCTTGTTTGTAAGGGCTTAGCCGAACTGGAGATGGTATCATGTTTGTCAGTAAACACTTAACCGACTGGAAGGTATTACGCTTGTTAGTAAGCGCTAAACCGAATGGTGTCGCATTTGTCAGTTAATGCTAACCAAATTGAAATGACGTAGCGCTTGTTAGTAAACGCTTAGTCGAATGGCGTCGCGTTTGTTAGTAAACGCTTAGCCGACTGGAAGTGGTATAACGTTTGTTAGTAAACGTTTAACCGACTGGAATGTATCGCGCTTGTTAGTAAACGCTTAGTCGAATGGCGTCGCGTTTGTTAGTAAACGCTTAGCCGACTGGAAGTGGTATAACGTTTGTTAGTAAACGTTTAACCGACTGGAAGGTATCGCGCTTGTTAGTAAGCGCTTAACCGAAAAGAATGTGACGTAGCGTTTATTAGTAAACGCTCAGTCAGATGGCGTCGCATTTGTTAGTAAACGCTTAGCCGAACTGGAAGTGGTATAACGTTTGTTAGTAAACGTTTTACCGGATGGTATGACGTCGCGTTTGTTAGTAAACGCTCAGTCGAATGGTGTTGCATTTGTTTGTAAATGCTTAACCATAGTAGAAAAATGGTGTGGCGTTTGTTAGTAAACGCTTTAACCAAATTGTTGTTGACACCGCGTTTGTTAGTAAACGCTTAGTCGAGTGGCATCGCGTTTGTTAATAAACGTTTACCAAGTTGAATTGAAAAGTGGATAACTTGACTTGGACGTACTGTCACACCACAAGAGTGCTTAACAGTAGAGAAGAGGATCATACCTTAGCATAAAGGCTTGAGTTTTGAAATCATGAAGTATCCTTGGGATTGTTTGCGTCTCCCATGTGACTTGCCGAATTTCTGACTGTGGATGATATGAAGGCAAGATGCTCTATATGCATGCACAAAAAAAATTTTCACTTTTTTTTCTTTTGAAAAACAGAAACACTTGTGCGATAGAGAATGAAGAAAGGTCTTTCTTACATCTCTCAAGGCTCACTCAAATATGTTTCTATGCTATCATAGTGGAAAGTTCGATTCCTTTGAAATGAATGCTCAAGGGCTAGTCGAAAGAGACTTTGATTTTGGTTGTAATGTAGGCTTGGTGTAAGACCATGTTTATAGAAGGCTTGATCTTTAAGAAAGAAAGCAAGTCAAAGAATCTCATCGAATAAGACTCAAAATGCAAGGACGTCACCTTTAAGCATGGTTCTCCCAATGTGGACTTGCACATCGACACAATACTCATGGGTATGGTGGCATACGAACGAGTGAGTTCGTGGAGAAATGTTGTAGAAGAATAATTTTCTCTATCTTTTCCCACGAGAAACGAGGCGTTTGAATTTAAAACGGTTTACCCAGATTGGCAAATTGAGATCGGGATTCTAAAACTTTTGTCCCTTTTTCTTTTTGACACTTTGCTTTTGCGACCATTTTTTTGGCCCTTGTGTCAAAATTTGCTTTTTCTTTGAATGATATTGAAGGGCTTTCTTTTCTTTTCTTTTGTTTGCCCTTGTCTCATTTTCATTTTCATTTTTTTTTTGAAATATTCGATGGAATCGATTCTCTGGAATTGTTTAGATGCATTTGAATGATTGAAAGATGGTACAGTATTGTGCCGACTTGCGAGATCCATAGGGATGTACTTCACACTCAAACTTGAGGAAGTAACGCATCTCCATCTGAGTCCTATTCGGAAATCTAGACTACAGAACTCCTTTTACCTCTATGTGAGGCGACTCTTTGACTTGAAAGGGGAATTGTGTTTCGAAAAATCTCCACTTTGGCTAGCAATGGTAAAGTGTTTGGGGATAAGAAAGAATGCTCGATGTCATCCTAGCTAGAGCATTTTCCGTCAAAGGGATTTCTTTCCCACTCCGATGCTATCATGTTTGGATTTCTCACAAGTGTTTGCACTCAACTCTCGAAAAGGGTATGTGTTTAGGGATAGGCTTGCCTTTCTATCTCTATCACACAAGTGTTCCGCTAGGGAAAGTGTTTCAAATTTTTTTTTGAATAAAATCGTTTAGTGAGAATGCATGACAAATGAACATAACACATGTTTTATGAAATGAGAATTTTTACCTGTGATGTTCGCCTTGACTTGATGCCCTATAGGGAAAAGAGAGGATGTATAATCAAGTTCAATGTGAGAAAAGTTTTAAACTTGGAACAATACTTTTCTTTACCGGTTCCCTGACAACGCGTGCTCGTTGCCCCAGTAAAGGCCTCTACAAAAGAAATGAAACATTGATTAGTTTTTTTATTTTGTAATATATGAGCTGGAACGATACTTCCTTTACTGGTTACCAATGGTTCTTGCCCAGTTAAAGTATCGGTTGCCCAACATCGGTCGAACGTTGCCCCAGTTGAAGCGTCGTCTATTTAGTATGGCTTGTGAGCCTCGTAAATTTTCTTTGCTCCTAAAAAGATTTATTCTAAAAGCAAATATCATTGAAATGAATTGCTCAAATAAGGAAATAAAATGGGTACAATATTTCTTCTCAGGTGTAATAGCGTCGAAGTGAATCCGCGTTAATTGGCTGGGGTAGAACAACCCCATCCATCTTCATTAAGATCAGGGCCCCTCCTGAAAAAGCCTGCTTGACGACATACGGGCCGTCGTAATTGGGGGCGAATTTTCCACGAGGGTCTTTGACGTTCGAAAGGATCCATTTTAAAACCAAATCACCGGGCTTGTATGTCACTTGTCTAACTTTTTTGTTGAAAGCTCGGGAAATACGTTCTTGATAACATTGCATATGATGTGCAGCAGCGAGCCGTTTCTCATCTATGAGATCCAGGTGAGCTAGACGATGTTGCACATAATCGTCTTCGGCCATGTTTGCTTCCTGGAATACCCTAAGGGACGGGATCTGAACCTCGATTGGTAGAACTGCTTGTGTTCCATAGACAAGTTCGAAAGGAGTTGCCCCAGTTGAGGTACGTGTTGTTGTTCTGTAGGCAAGTAATGCGTATGGGAGCTTTTCGTGCCAATCGCGGTATGTGACTGCCATCTTCCGGACTATATTCTTTATATTCTTGTTTGCAGCTTCCACGGCACCGTTCATCTGTGGACGATATGGTGAGGAATTGAGATGTTTGATTCGAAATTCCTCACACAATGAATCAATAATCTTGTTATTGAAATTGGTGCCATTATCGGTCACGAGCAGCTCAGGCACTCCGTAGCGAGCAATTATATTGACGCGGACGAACCGGGCCACATTCTTTGCTGTAACTTCTTTGAATGATTGAGCTTCTATCCATTTGGTGAAATAGTCGATGGAGACTAGGATGAATCGATGACAATTCAAAGCTTTTGGATTGATTGGGCCGATGACGTCCATCCCCCACATTGAAAATGGCCATGGTTCAAATAACGGGTACAATCTAGTGGGAGGCACATGAACTTTGTCACTGTAAATCTGGCATTTATGGCACCGACGCACGTATGAAATGCAATCTGCTTCGATTGTCAGCCAGTAATACCCTTGTCGCATGATCTTTTGTGCCAGAGCATATCCATTTATATGCGGTCCACATACGCCTTCATGGATTTCAGTAATAAGTTCTTGTGCCTCGTGCGTATCAACACATCTCATAAGGGTCGCAGCAAATGACTTCTTGTATAACACATCTCCATCTAGAAAGTAATTGCGAGCAATCCGTCGTATGAATTTTTGCTCCTTTTCGCTGCAGCCTTGCGGGAAATTGCCGGTTTGTAAATAAACTTTGATATCGAAGTACCAAGGTCTGTTATCTGGTTCATCAATGATGGCAGCACAATTTGGGTTATGAGAGATGTCGATTTGCAGGGGCTCGATGTTCATTTGTCCAACCAATGGGATCATTGAGGCCAATGTTGCCAGTGCATCTGCGAAGCGATTCTCCGATCGAGGTAAGTAATTGAACTCAATATGACGGAAGCGTTTGATGATATCTTGAAGGTATTCATAATATGGGAGGAGCTTTGCATCACGAGTACGCCATTGTCCATTTGTTTGGGCGATAATAAGTGTCAAATCTCTGAAAACGTTGATGTCTTGTATTCGCAAATCAAGAGCATGCTGAAGACCGAGAATGCACGCCTCGTATTCTGCAATGTTGTTGGTACATGGAAAAACAACTTTCGATGCGACTGGATAATACTGACCGGTGGGGGATATCACAACGGCTCCTACACCCGACCCATTGAGGTTGACTGCTCCATCGAAGTACATAGTCCATCGTTGATCATCGTCTGTGACTAAGATATTCTTATCTGGCAACTCAACGTCCAAAGGAGACACGTTCGGCCCTGGGTAGTCAGCAATATAGTCTGCAATACTTCGACCCTTGACAGACTTAGTGGCAACATATCGAATATTGAATTCAGCAAGTTGTAGTTGCCATTTGGAGATACGTCCCATTAGCGTAGGCCGACTGAAAAGGTATTTCAAAGGATCATTTTCCGATACCAGAAGAATCTCGTAGTGAAGGGTGTATTGCCTTAATCGATGGAGTACCCAAACCAATGCACAACATGTTCGTTCCAAAATCGTGTAACGGGCCTCGCTAAGTGTGAACTTCTTGCTTAGGTAATAAATAGCATGTTCTTTGGCACCTTGTGGCTGTTGTGCCAAGAGGGCTCCTAAAGACTCGTCATGAACAATAAGGTAGAGTGTCAAGGGATGCCCCGGTGTTGGCGGGAGTAATACCGGAGGGTTTGACAGGTATTGCTTGATTTGTTCGAAGGCGGCTTGGCACTCGGTGTCCCACTCAATTGAGGTATCTTTCTTGAGAAGCTTGAATATTGGTTTACAGGTTTCTGACAGATTTGAGATAAAGCGAGCTATATAATTGAGCCGACCCATAAAACCTCTGACTTCTTTAGCCGTCTTCGGTGTTGGTAGATTCTGAATGGCTTCGACTTTGGCAGGATCAACTTCGACACCACGGTTGCTAACGACAAAACCAAGTAGCTTCCCGGATGTTGCTCCAAATACGCATTTCGCAGGATTCAATCGTAGCTTGAATTTTCTTAATCGCTGGAATAATTTTTGTAAGATGTTGACGTGATCTTCCCCTGCGCGAGACTTAGCAATCATGTCATCCACGTATACCTCGACTTCTTTGTGCATCATATCGTGGAATAGTGCTGCCATGGCCCGTTGATAGGTTGCCCCAGCATTCTTTAATCCAAACGGCATTACTCGATAGCAGAACGTTCCCCAAGGGGTGGTGAAGGTGGTCTTTTCCTTATCTTCCTCCGCCATCCGAATTTGATTATAACCGGAGAAGCCATCCATGAAAGAGAAGCGATTGAATCCTGCGGTGTTGTCTACCAGCACGTCGATATGTATCATCTTTAGGGCTAGCTTTGTTCAGGTCACGGTAATCGACGCAAACGCGAACTTTTCCATTTTTCTTCATAACTGGTACAATATTTGCAACCCATTGAGGATAACGAGCGACCTCGATGAAGTTCACCTTTAATAATTTGTCTACTTCTTCTTTGATAGCGAGCACAAGTTCAGGTTTGTATCGGCGTTGCTTTTGCTTCTTAGGGGACACCGATGGATCTGTAGGAATGTAGTGTTGTACAATGTCTATGTCGAGCCCGGGCATGTCCGCATAGCTCCATGCGAACACATCTGAATACTCTCGTAATAGGGAAATGAGTTGATCAGCTTCATCTTGAGGAAGATCCGAGCCAATGAACAATTCCTTTGACTCTTCGAGAGTTCCGACGTTAATGACCATTGGTTCACGGATTGTCACTTCTTTAGGCCCTTCATGGCGTTTGAGTTCTTGTTCAAAGCCGTAGTAATCATCAAGCAACTTCTGGTCATGGATCGAGCCATCATGTTGTTCTTCATATGGATCTTCATCTCCGCCCGAAGCGCCATCCCTGTAAAACGTGATGATTCTTTTGTGACTCCATAAAAATGTGACAAAAAAGTTGAAGTGAGAGGGCGTTAGGTGTCAGAGAGCATGAATAGCTGTAAACCATTCTGGGTGAGTGCTCATTTTCGTCATTCGTCTAACATTGTCTCCCTCCACACTTCAACTCGAAAATTCCTAATATACCGTGTTTATTACATTTTTGGACTTCCTTGCTAGTCCACGGTGAAAATATAGCAAGGTGACTCGATCTAAATGAGGACGCGTTCTCATGTCTAAGAGCTGGACATAACGAACTCTACACGATTTAAAATATTAAAAGTAAATTAGAAAAGACTCGGAACGATTCACCCTTCGACAATGGAGGAGGATGGCGCTTCATCAGTAGTGCAGATTGAAAGGTCTTCGAATGATGGGATAGGGTCAACCAGATCCTTCGGTGCCGAGATGAAAGTCTCTCGAAGCGGTGGGCAAATCAGAGATCCATTTCTGTCTCGATAGGGCTTCTGCTGACCGGGATATCTAAAGCCTAGACCGGTAGTCCCAGTTTGGCTCTTGATATGGAATGCGAGAAGTTCCGAACTTCCTTGTCCGTGAGTGCCCAGGCCCTTCCCAGTTTGATAGCCATAGTACACTAGCATCCGAGCTGCATTGAGTACAGGGAGCGGGATCTCCGGCTTACTTGTTTCTCTTCGTACCATGTGGATTATTTCGATCGATTGAGCGGTACTTGGCTCTTCTGCTGGTTCCGGTACATACGGAAGATCGATCTCATTGCAGATAGGGACATCGCATTCCCCTTGGACAGTGATGAGCTTGTCTCCTACGACGAACTTAACCCTTTGGTGCACAGTAGAAGGAACAACACCTGCCGCATGGATCCATGGTCGCCCTAACAGCATGTTGAACGAGCCTGCGGCATCGAGTGAAAATTTGTCTCAAATGTGGCTGGTCCTACACTGATCGCTAGAAGAATTTCTCCTAACACTTTGCGTTTCACTCCGTCGAAGGCTCGAACAATAAGGTTACTGGCTCGGTATTTGGACTCGTCAAGGTGAAGTTGCTTCAAAACAGTGACAGGGACAATGTTCACCCCAGATCCACCGTCAATCAATACTCGCGGAATCATCATATCCCGACACTTGATTGTGATAAAAAGTGCCATATTGTGGACCTTCCCAAGTTCTGGCAAGTCTTCATCGGAGAAGATAATGGAGTCTCGAGAGAGAAGGCTTGACATGAATACATCAAGACAGTTAACTTCGATTTGCGCAGGTACGTGGACTTCCGTGAGAAACTTTTGTAACACATCGCGGTGCTTATCTGAGGAGTTGATGAGATCGAAAAGAGAGATCTGTGCTTGTTGCTTTCTTAATTGTTTAACAATGTCATACTCACTTGTTCTGATGTATTTCACAACTTTCTTAGCTTCTTCGAGTGGCACTTCGCTTATCTTCGGAGCCTCGGTACTCTTCAACATCTCAGTTGCAGGAATAACTCGACCAGAACGGGTGATTATGTTTGTTTCCTTCTCATTTTCTCCTGATGGACTGGTGACTGAGTTCGTCGAAGCATTAACCTGTGGCTTATAGATGAACGATCGAACCTTGACAGATGGTCGGTAAAGGAAGGTGGATGTTACAAGTGGCGTGTAAATAGCAGGCTTTCCATTCCGATCTCCTGGTTGCATTGAGTGCCGAACACATAGGACTTCTTCGTGAATTGGACAGTCTGGTACTATAGCGGGAAAGAGAGGTGGCAGATCTGCCTCGAAATTGTCAGCTACTATCATATTCACATGCTCGGGCAATGGATTTTGCTGAATATTCGGATGGTTGGCTGGGGTGTCGAAGGCCATTATTTTGTCATCAAGCAGTGACTGTATCTTAAACCTAAGCGCAAAACAATTTCTTGTATCGTGGCCCACACCTCCTGAGTGATACAGACAAACGGCATTCGGGTTGTAACCGCGGGCTAATGGGTTGACTCGTGTTGGAGGAATCGGGGTGATGTAACCCATCTCATGCAGTCGTTGAAACATGATATCCAATGGATCGGGAAGGGGAGTCAGATCTTCGACTTTTCTACGTGGTTTATCATTCCGGTTGGTATTTTGCTCCGGCTTAGAGACTTGACCTTTCTCTTGCGAAGCAACACTCCTCCTATCTGGATGAGTAGTTAATGGCTGGTACGTCCTGGGATTCGCTAGAGCATGACTGTTGATATTTCGCTCAATACTTGCAGAAGTTTCGCTCTTTCCTTTTCCGCGAAGTGTTGATTTGACAGTCGAGTTAGCAACAATCCGACCATCCCTCATAGCATCTTCTAGCTGCTCCGCATTTAACACCACTTGACTAAATGAAGAGCCACGTTGTGTGAATAGAAACTGGTAGAAATCCCTTGGGAGGAGACGAAGAAATTCATCCACGAGTTCTCTCTCTTTAAGAGGAGGTTGGATCTGCAATGCCTTCTCACGTATTCGTCGAGCAAAATCCTTTATGGACTCGTTGCGGTACTTCTCTAGCTTACGCAAATCGGATATAGTGGGTGCCATCTCAATGTTGAAGCTGTAGTGGTTCAGAAAATCTTGCGCTAGCTCCCTAAATGATGCGTATACTGAGGTGTCTAAAGATAGATACCAGTGTAGTGCCGAGCCAGCGAGACTTTCCTGAAACAGAGCTACTTGTAATAGTTCATCTTTGGGGTAAATGGACATCTTGTGGAGAAAGTGTTTCAAATGTATTTTCGGACAGCCGATCCCCTTGAACTTCTCAAAGTCTGGTAGCTTGAACTTATGAGGTACTGAAATCTGTGGGACTTTGATGTCATAGTCTTCAAGGGAGTATATATTATGCCCTTGGACTGTGTTTAGTCTTTCTTCGAGGCGGGCGAGGCGTTTCTGCTCAGTTTCTTGTAATAATGCGATCCTGGCTTCGACTCTGGCCTCGATGTCAACTTCTCCATCAGGTCGAGGGAATAACTCTTCAAGAGCCCCTGCATTTTGTTGTGTCGGCATTTCAGGGGTAGTCTCGGTAATATGGACCTCTGGCAAGGCGGTAGGTGGAGGAAGAACTCCAGGATATTGGAACGGTTGTGCTGTCTTGGCATGGTGAAGGGGTGTCAATCCCGAAGTGGCGCCTTGTGACGAATGCAAACAAGGGATCGTTGGTGGGGTCATGGTTGATGACAATGGTATTGTGGGCATTGGAGGAACAAAGGATGGAGTCAGAGGTGTTGTTGTTGAAGAACTCGCCTGTTGACTGTGGATCATGTTGCTCAGCATGTTTTGTAGTCGGGCCATATTCTCACAAAGTTGATCGACTCGTGTCTCCAAACGAGTATTTGCAGTGTGCGCGTGATCCCTATTTTCTGTCAGGGGGACCTGTGAGCTACTTAGAGAGACCCTCAATCCCAACTGATGGTCGTCAATCGGGCTGAAGGGAGCTGATCCGGCGGCTGACGCATATCTAGCTAAAGAGGAAGTGAAACTGGCAGACGTTTCTGGGTTGGGCATCGTCGTGTCGGACGGGGAGACTCCTGAGTTGGCCATGTGCACCGTCCGATTTCGAAGCTCGAACGGGCGCGTCCTTGGGAGATTAATTTTGGTACCTTCGTTTAAAAACTGTATTAGTAAAAATAAATAAATGAGGATGATGCAAACAACGTGCTATGCAACACACAAATGAGTAACCATGCTTGACATGCCTTTCGGCCCAAGGGATTTCCCGTGAATTTTAAATGAAACTGTCTGAATCGTCGTCTATGCTCTGGATGTGTGAAGGGGCTGCAGGTATTCAATTGAAAAAGCTAACTAATTTCGACCGTCTCTAAAAACGAAGGAACTCTCAAGTTAGTGCCAGCAATCTAACTCGACATTGGTGAGTATGGACTAAAAGGAATTATATTTTGAGACTCGAGTTGGATGATTTTTGTCAGACCAAGGAATTCTAGATTGTCAGTATCACTTTCATTGGGCTCAAGTTTATATATGGAATGGGGAGTTCATATTTAGTTCTTACAGATTCCTCAGGTGACTTCGCGGAGAAATTCAACTGGCAAAACTTCACCTTGGAGATTTCAAGCGGGGGAAGGTTATATGCCAGTGAGAGCACGACAACAACCGGTCAAATTAGTGTTGTAAGATCAGAGGTAAGGAGAGTGAGTTTTCTGTGGTCTAAATCTCCTTGAAATGTGCCCAAATATTACAGGGAGAAGGCAAACTCATGATTTAATAGTCAGGTTCATCGTTGGCTCCTGACATGGTTCTGACCACGAAAGTCAGCCCAGTTCGCGTGGTGAGCAACTTATGAAGAAAAGTTAAGGGACTGTAATGTCAAGTAACCCTCTAGGAACCTCAGAGTTGACCCCACAAGTCACCACCACCAAACCTGGTATTTCGTGGGAAGATCTGGATCATTAAATTGTTTAGTGTTTCCGGTGCCAGTGTTTCTCGAAACTTTTAACTTGACCGAGAATATGATGCGAGAGAAAGATCCAACTCAAGCAACCCCTGTCCCTTTCCTCGCGTCGCCTTAACTCGGTTGTATTCAACAAGATTGGCGCCTTTGTATTGTTGGGGTCTCGGAACAGCTCATTGAGGGAGGTACAAATAGATGCAAGGCAGTGTACCGGATTTGGTGGTAATCGGGTTGTTAATGACTTTCTTCGCATATGATAAGCCGAATCAATGTCGCATCCTCCTGTCATATTAATACAAATTTGATTTGTTCGATACTTTTTCGATGAAAAACACAAACACAGTCAGACTATTAGGGTCGTATTGCCACCATGTTGATGTTTGCTTAATATTTGGACTTCTATCCCTTGAAAGATGTTTAGACAAAGGATCGATCGAAAGCCGCGCTCTTTAATTCTTCACTTGACCGTGTCATTAGGATTTGCCGATGACTGAAAAGAAACCTAACGGAAACGGGAAGAAACTTCCTACATGTACCCATCTTTCATATTATTTCCTTGGTTGGCGGGCAAAGCGAAGAGTCCAAATCCTTCATTGTCAGTGATATTAGGTAGAGGTTCCTCCAAGGAGTCCATGCATGGCACAGCGGAACCCTACTTGACTTTGAAAGAGAGAAGGAATCTCCGATGTTCTCGGCTCCTCGAGCAGCTCCTAGAGTTCTCGCCTCGTGATGGAATGTTGCGTAGAGAGAGTTTTATCACTTAATAGACATACAAGAGATGAACTGGATCACCTCTCCACGCTTAAAATGTGGCAAGTAAGGTCAAGTTTCATCTGTGCATTTAATTGGAAGTAGAGCGGTCATTCCCACATCTCGTCGCGAGATTCTTCACACTATCTTGCGTGTGTCCTGTGTACACTTGCCATGAATAATCAAAATTCCTGGTGACAGAGGGGGTTTGATATAATTGTATCACGCCAAGGAAATCAAACACCCCATCAGTTAAACGGAAGTAAGTCGTAGGTCATGGACTTGGGCATAGAGGCAAAGAGACCAGGCCAGAAACGTGAGTTCGAACGTTCATGCCGTGGCAACTTTATCTCTTCGTATCACAACTTTAGCGGTTCGTCGTGTCTTTACAACGGTACACACGTAAAAAGCAAAAGGCTGGGAGAAGCCTTAATCAGGTAGGTTTGAAAGATTGATCCCTGTTCAATGAGTGCATATTGCTTGCGGCCGATTGCTTTCACAGTTCATGTTCTCCCGCATCTACCTTGTTTACCTGTCGTTCCCATGCACGTGGATGTATAGTGTTTAGTCGTGATATTTCTTTCTCTAAGCTGCCCAGGTGGGTTTCCCTTGGTTACGTGCCCACAGAAGAAAGAAAATGGTGGGTGTCCTTTTTCGAAAAACGGGGGAGAAAAGAAAGAGGTAATACAAGGAGTTAGTTTTATGGAACATGTCATACGATCGGTTGAAAAGAAACTTTCTTCGCTTCTGTTCTATGAACAAGTGAAATGTCCACTTACTCTTACTTCTCCATCTCTGGTTTCTGAAGGAGATAAGGGGTGACCCCTCGAGAAAGCATTGAATTCACCATGCCTTTTGTTAGGTGGAGCCTCGCCCCGAGAAGAAGAAGACATTAACAAATGGAGGAACCAAAACCTTCGGATGATGAACAGATAAGAATCTGTGAGTGTTTGTGTGTGTGATTACGTTAAAAAAGAGAGAAAAATGAATGTCACGCCCACCATTAGATTCCTTCTGGTATTATTTTTTCGAAAGCATGCACAAACGCATAGTTTGCTGGCAGATTGGAGAGGGAAAAAGAGATCATCCCCATGACACACAAATTGTTTTTGTTTTCCCTTTTGTAGTCAAAATAATTGAGATGGGAGGGGGGTGGCACATACGATTAATAGTGATTAGTTTACATGATCTTCCTATTCGTTTGATCAAATACATTATTTACTAGCTTTAGACAATCAATGGTAGGTCGTCCTTAGGCTGAGCGTGAGGAGGATGGGAGGCTCCTTTCCAGTGCTAGGCGTTGGTGCTTGAAGGTTGCAATCATGAGATCGTATTCGTTGAGGTCGATGATTGGACAAGTAAACTCGATGATCCGCGGCTGCTCCCACACTTTGACGATGTGTTTAATAGCACTCCCAAATCGAGCTTTATGAATTTGTAAGTCGTCCGCGTAGAAAGGCTTGTGAAGATGCTGATGTGGTGGGACTTTCGGGAATCCTCCAAATTGGTGCGCGACTCGGATGGGTACGTAATAAGAACTCCCATGAAGACCGAGAATCGGTATATAGGCACTTCCCTTAGCTGCGAGCATGATCGGACCTGTCTTAAAATGTCGAGACATATGGAGAAAATGGTTACTCGTAAGACTTTCGAAGAAAGACTTCCAGTGTGTGAATCCTTTGGGGGGAAGGGATATGCGGCGAGAAAAGTGTCGCAATAAATCTTGATCATGAAGATATTTATAGGCACTAATCCCTAAGTGAGAAGAAAACCATGCCAAGAGAAGAGGCAAGCAAAACGTTATGTTGTGATTACGAACTCCTCCTCTAGCTTGGACATTGATCTTTGTGAGGCCGCTAAGTGTTTCGCCGAGGATAGTGGGGATGAAGGGTTTGCCCGATAATAATGCTCTTGTGATATGGACAGCCCGTGCATGAATTGAACGCTTGGTAAATGGAAAAATAACCATCCCAACGATGGCAAGAATGAAAGCTCAGGCAGACAATTGACCTTCTTCATTTTCAGCCACGTAAACACTTCTTTCACAGAGAAGAAGCTCTTCAATATTCACATGGCTATGAGAGGTAATTAGTGACGATGCTGCAGTCGGTGTAACATTGAGAACAATTGGAAGATCATTCTTTAATGAAGGAGTACGCTCTAGAGGCAGCAAACCAGGGATGTGGGGAAGTCGCGCAAGCTGGATATACTCTTCTAATGTTGGTAATAACTCAAAGTCTCCGAACTTGAACGAAAAAGTGTTCGAATCCCATTTTCCTAGTAGGTTACGTAGGAATCCTAAATCCAGTTCAATATCAATGAGATCAACAAGGCTTCCTAGCTTTGTCCGAACAAAATCCTTCTCAGACGGGTACAAATGTTTGAACCAATTTTTTAGCGCATGGCCGGATGAGAAATCATGTGTCAAGTTTATTATAGGCATCCTGAATTTAAAGAAATAGATTCGAAAGACATGTCAAGAATGTGCTTAAGATGCAAACGGAATAATGGATGCAAGCGCACAATGCATATTAAAAAAATTTAGCAAGAGAAAAGAACAACTCCCTTCACCGAATCGAGCTAAATTAAACAAGACATAGAAAAGAAGGGGTTAGAGTAAGATAATCAATAATAAATACATGAGTTATGAAACCATGCAAAGGGGAACCCATCAAATGATTCTATCTACCGTCAGGATGTGGCTTGGACCCGTTCATTAACCGTAAACAGAGAAATCCGAGTCTGGGTCCATTTTAAATGAAAGGACTCGGATATTCGTCCGGCGGTAAACAGGTGGGTACCCACCTAAAGGTAGAGGCAAACGGCCAATACCCGTCGGCATATGGTATACCCGAACTAATCCTATGGCGCCCTGGATGAAGGCTCATATAGCAGAGGAAAACCAAACAACAAGTAATATTGAAAACGAAAGAGCGTCAAACAAATTTAAGCGCAAAACACATAAAAAAAAGCCTTTAAAAAAAAAACGAGTTTTCGACCCTAATTCTCTAAAAAGAAAAAAAAAAGTTTCCCCAGCGGAGTCGCCAAATCTGTCGCGGGTGGATCCCGTTTCCGGTTCCATATAAAATGGATATCCTCCCCCGACGGTAAGGCTTCGAATTTTGAAAACGTGTCGGAGTCGCCACTAACCTATTTTAAGTTCAGGTTAGAAAAAACTATAGAGATTCGTTTAAGGTTCGGAAATTAGGGATTACTAAATCGCATACGTATATAAAAAAAGGCATTAAAAATGTGTTTCTAAGCACCTAAATTTTTATAGTTCATTTTTTAATAAATCAAAAGAAACTCAAGGGAAAAAACGGGGTGGAAGATGAGCGGGATTTGTACCATTTCCCAGCTCCCTTATTGTACCTTTGTGCGGGATAGTTAGAAAACTATCCGGATGTTCCCCTCCTAGTCGTCTGTTCTTCCAAGCGTTTCCTTCTTCTCTTCTCCGTCTTCGAGTTTTGGTGTCTTTCCTGTGTTTTTTTATGTCTTCCAAGGTCTAGCTATTTATAGGAAGCATGTAGAGAATTTATTATTATTTTTTTGTTAGATTTTTTTATGATTTTGTTTAATTTTATTTGATTTTGCAAAGATTTTTGTGAATTTTTTCCGATTTTTGATGATTTTATTGTGATTTTCTCTTATTTTTCTGATTTTCGGTGATTTTGTTATTTTTTTCTGATTTTCTCATGATTTTGTTATTTTATGATTTTCTCATGATTTTGTTCATGATCCTTATTGAAAAATTGGGTTATGACAGACATGTCCAAACATTAATGAAGATTTCTATATTTCCTGCGAATTAAGAGCTCAAAGAAAAATAGAAAACGTGACATGTGAACAAGATAAAAATTCGCGAAATATGTCCTGACGACCACATTCAAATGATGGGCATGTCTGTTAATGTTGGTGGTGATCTAACGGTGAGATCAATTGCAATCTAATCGAGAACGGGACTACGATGTGTTGAACATCCAACTCCACATGTATTCTGTTCATCGGTTCATTTTCAAATTCACCAGAGACTTCAACGATCAAAATAAGCATGTATATAACCGTCTTTTAAGTTAGTTTATTTCTGAAAGTTTGGAGATGATCTAACGGTCGGATCTCTCGAGATCTCCTCGATTGTAGTATGAATGCTAGTCGCAAACTGCACACGCCTTTAGCTCCGGGGTCCTATCTCGATCCACGATCATAATAAAAATACATGTAAAATTTACTCAAGAAGACCGTCAGCCATTGGGGATCATTCGGTATGAAGAAGTCGGGATTAGGCGAAGTTCATAACCCCTTAGAAAAGGTCCCCTTTTGAGTCTCCGTCGACACGGTACTCCACCTACGAAATTTGAACAGATGCATAATCAAGCAATAAAGAGATACCACCTGATTTCGCATCGATCCATCATCGGACGAGAAAGTTATGGTCTGTCGACTGGCTTCCAAGGAGAATGGGAGGAGTGCCTCCGATTTCTATGTGTGAGTGAGGAGTTGGCCTCCGATTTCCTTAGAGGGGGAGATGGAACCTATCTAAAGATTCTTGTCTATATCTCCCCAGGTCTATGCTATTTATAGGGAGCCAGATTTTGTGTGTATATATATATAATTTTGTGTTTTTTTCCCGAATTTTATGTGACTTTTACGTAATTTTGATGATTTTAAAAAAATTTTGGGTATTAAATTATTTTATATGGTGTCACTTAAATTATACAAGTGACTTTTGAACTCACGGCATGCGGTCGTGATTCCTCCGATGTTCCCCTCACATGAAGAATCGATTTTGTTTTGTTTTTTTCTTAATTGAGACTTTGATTTTATCAAACCCCTTCAAGTCGTCACCGCGTATTCATCACGGGAACGTGGCATTTACGGGAGGAAAAAACAGACAACTGAGTTGAAATTTAGAGGAGAAAGCGAAAGACAACTAACCCAAAAATTAGAAGCTAAAGAAAAAAGAGTTCAATGCAAATATATATCCGCGAACTTAGTCAGGTACAAGAGAATCTGTCGAAACACTTGACTTGGACTTTTCAACGTCAAGCATGTAATAGCCCTTAAAAAGTGCTATTATCACTTGGGAGAGTCATCATCGATTATGGACATGGCGAAGATTTTGCCTCTCTTGTTTGGTTTTGTATCCCTCCATGTTGTCATCCTGCTAGCGCAACCGATTCCAGGTAACATGATTTGGGGCTTATCCTTAAGTACGTCATTGGCGTGTGCTTGTTAATTTCATCCAGTTGCCTTGATCGTCTCTCGCAGGCTTCATAAGCATCGACAGCGGCGTGACCAATGAGTACACAGATACTTCCAACAGGATATACTATGAGACTGACACAGGTTATGCGGACACGGGCACAAATTGGCAAGTGTCATCAGACAACTTCGGTGATGGGTTAGACGCGAGATCGAAGAACATGAGGATCTTCCCCAACGGGACAAGGAACTGCTACACTCTTAGACCTCAGAATGGGAAGGGCAACAAGTACCTAATAAGGGCATCCTTCTCATATGGGAACTATGACAACCGTATTTCTCCTCCGGCTTTTGACGTCCACATCGATGTAAACTCATGGTTTACATACTCTGGGTCTAACTACTTCTGCAAGGAAGTCATCTACGTCCTCCAGCGGGACTATGTACAGGTGTGCCTGATAAAGACCGGGAACGGTGTCCCTTTCATATCGGCCGTCGAGCTCCGCCTTCTGGACAATGGCATATATCCATTCGAGTCCGGTGCGCTGGTGAGGGAGGAACGGAATGCGATGGGATCTTCAGAAGGGTAATTGACTGGATTTTTTTTATGGATCTTTTGTAGATATTTTGACTAATGAATTTGCAGGTTTTGTGTGGTGCTTATTCAGACCATCTCCTATTTGTAATCTGACAGGTCTATCCGTTATCCTGACGACCCATTCGACCGCATTTGGTACAAACATTTACCCGAAGACATCCAAGCAGCTACAAATACTACGGCCATCGAGATTGACCCCAACAATAACCCTTACAAAGTCCCAACAGCAGTCTTGAAGACTGCTGCAGTTTCGAATGTTTCGCGCTCTTTCTACTTGTCGACGCCATCCAACTCGGTGGATGGCTGGCATTTCTACTTGTACTTTGCTGAAATCCAGCTTCTACAGCAGAACCAAACGAGGGAGTTCTCAGTTTACATCGACAATATGTTCATCAGCACAGAAAACCTCGAATACTCAACGTTGACCACCATCGCATCTGGGCTTCTGACCGGGCAAACCGTCGTTGGCTTCAACCTCACTTCCACAGCCCGATCTACTCTTTCACCTATTATTAACGCTTTTGAGACTTATAAGGTCTTAGAACTCCCAAACTCCATGACGTATCCGGGAGACGGTAAGTGTTGGTCATCTCTTTTCTCTCTTTGGATGGTATACAAGTCATTCAGGTGGAGTTACTATGTCCTAAATCGTGCAGTTGAAGCCATCTACAACATACGAACAATTTATGGGCTGGCCAAAACCAAGGAGAGCTGGCAAGGCGATCCTTGCAGTCCCGTTCAATACAAGTGGAGTGGATTAAGCTGCAGCGATGATAGTGCTCCAAGGATCGTCTCAATGTAAGTGTAATGCATTCTGTTAGTGTTCTTATGCATTATTTTTTGAAGAATGCTTTTCTGCTCCATTAACGTTCAGTCCGTGTGCAGAAATTTGACTTCAAGTGGCTTGACCGGACCCATTGCTCCTGCCTTAGCAAATTTGACGTCTCTACAATCATTGTATGTATTGGTATAATCTTTGAGAAATGCCTAGTTGCGGTTCACACACCATCAATTTTATTCTTGCGATTCTATGTGTACCGGTTTCCTCAGGGATTTGTCGAATAATCAACTAATGGAGTCCGTGCCTGACTTTTTAGCTCAAATGCCGAGCCTTAAGATCCTGTAAGTGACCTAATTTTCAACTGCGTAGTTGGTCATTAAGTACGGAAAACATGCTAAATATACTTTGTTTTGCAGAAATTTGGGTGGAAACAACCTCAACGGATCGGTACCACTTGATCTAATGAAGAAGGCGGCAGACGGGATGCTGCTACTGAGGTTTGAATAGAGCTTATTTCTCAGTTCAAGTTGATTAATCCTACTGGAAGAGTAATGATTAGAATCTTCTGACTATAACAGCATAGAAGGGAATCCGAATCTCTGCAATTCAAGTTATTGTAAAAGCACAGGGGAACCAAGTGAAAGAAGACCGGGCTTTGTTGTGCCACTTGTTACCTCAGTGTCGGGGGTTATCGTGGTGGTCTCGTTGGTTACAATAGCTGCTGTGACTTGGAGTCGTGCCAGGGAGAGAAGAGATGGTAAAGTTCATTCCTCCAACTTCTTGTGAAACACTCGGCTCAATATTAAAGACGATTTGTTTCTGGATTGGACTCTTGATTATAGCCATTACATTGGTTCTTACTACAGAAAGTAGTCCCAGTATGCTGAAGACTTTCACACCCACCGAGATTGAAGGCATTACTAACAATTTCAAGAAGATCATTGGAGAGGGGGCTTTTGGGAAAGTATACCTCGGAAGACTTGATGGTGGAGCTGAAGTTGCAGTGAAGGTACTGTCTCAGATGTCCAGGCAAGGCCACAAGGAGTTCCAAGCAGAGGTTGGACGAATAAAATGGATCTTGCTCTATAATATTTTTATGTATTAGACGCATGACTTGAACATTTGAATGCAGGCAAAACTTTTAGCGGTTGTTCACCATAGAAATTTGGTCTCACTCGTTGGTTATTGCGATGATCCTAAAAGCCTGGTGCTCGTCTACGAATACATGTCAAACGGAAATGTCCGTGATCATTTGTTGAGTAAGTTTCTGACCCCAAACTTCTGCTCAAGCATTCATATCAAACAATCTTATAGTTTGCTTATGCAGGACATGAAATGCCTGTCTTGAGCTGGCTTCAAAGACTAGAGATAGCTGTCGGGGCCGCTCAAGGTCCTGTTTTAAGCAACTGTTATTCATTTATAGTTCCATAAGATAGGTGATGTGCTCAGACTTGATGGTTGTTTCGGTTACCTACAGGGTTGGAATATTTGCATAGTGGGTGTAAGCCACCGATTATTCATAGAGATTTAAAACCGGCGAATATCTTGCTTGATAATAATATGCAAGCCAAGATAGCGGATTTTGGGCTGTCGAGGGCCTTCAGAACTGACTATGATTCACATGTTTCAACCAATCCTGCAGGCACACCAGGTTATGTTGATCCCGAGTAAGTCCATCACCTTTGTTAGTCTTCCCCATTTGGACATTCATGTTTGTTAAGAGACTTCACTAAAATGCTTATGATCAGATATGAGTCAACTGGCAACTTCAACCAGAAGAGTGACATATACAGCTTCGGGATAATATTATTTGAACTGATCACGGGACAGCCTGTGCTCTTGAAGGAGGGACATCGAGTGACTCATATAGTCCGACGGGTGACTCCACTTATTGAGCGGGGGGACATAGAAAGAATCATCGATCCGAGGCTACAAGGTAAGTTCCGGATTGCGTCCGCGTGGAAAGCAGTGGAAGTCGCCCTGTCGTGTGTGCCAACCGCTGCAGTCCAAAGGCCTGACATGGGCCTTGTGCTTTCGGAGTTGAAGGATTGCATGGCACAGGAAATTTCAAGCCTGCATGGTCAACGGAAGGGGGCTGGTAACCAATGCTATTCCATTGAGATGAGCTCTCTTGATCCCAGCGAGATGTCTCCCGATTCACGATAGTTCTAAAAGCCAGGTCAATGTCACTGAGGTTGGTGACTAAACCCAACAACTGCAGCCACTGGAAGAACACCATCAACCACTTTGGTGAATTTAACGACTACGAATTTGGATAGTTCTTGTCATGGATCAACGTAATAGCCGATGTGATCAGTGCCCACAACATGTTACAATCTGAGAGATTTCCATTAATCACGTAATTTACTTAGTAATTGTGTTGACAATTAGCCACGTATAAAATTTCATTTTAAGTAAAAAATCTTTTAGATTTTCAGTAAGTGCAGACACTAATATTCAATAATTTATTGCATCCTCATTAATTCATAGTACTAAAAGTACGCTGATTGTCTACCAAAAAAAATTTGTGTCTACCCTTCAGTATTGGTTTTCTAAATCTCCTCTTGATGAGCTTGTACCTTTTCAATAATATAAACATGGACCTATCGTGACAAAATAAATGAGAAAAATACAATAATTTGAATAAATTACTTATCTTATTAAACAAAGAAGCAGAAGGAGGTCGAAGAAAATGAGATAATACAGCAAACAAAAAGAGAAATGGGAGAATATCCTATTCATTTCCAAAATATCCATATACAATCTCTCTATTTATAGAAATCTTACTACAGAAAGAAAATTATAATTATAACAAAAGGAATAATAAAGATAGTATACTAATGAGGGATAAAGATAAATAGGAGCCATAATAACATTTACAATAAATATATTTACAATAACTTAAACATTTATTCCCCTTTTGAGATTCAATTAAAAGACAATATTTATTTCTAAACAGATTAACTATGGATCATTTATTCACAAGCCCAATGTTTCCTTAATACTCCTTGCACCAATGTGAGAAAAGGGAAATCTTTTCTATCTATATATCGAAAAGGTAAAATTTTTCTTAGGACGGAAAATTATAATGACAACGTAATTATTAATTCTCTTCATTATCCGTATGTCTTCCCTCCGCCCATCAAATAAAGTAAATGGCGACTCTAGCGTCAAACAGGTGGTTTTCTACGTAGCCATCTTATCAGGGTATACACGAGCAGCTCGATCCTCCCCACCTTTCTATTAAATATGTTTTGATGATGAGTCAATTTGACTTTCCATGATACAGAAGCCAACCTTCTAAACTGCTAAAGCTACGACTTTTTATAAGGAAATATTTTTATGTAATTAATAAATAATTACAAAATTGAAATGAATCTTCTTTGAAAGTATCCTTATCAAATAAGATATTTATTCGGATCAAAATTGTTACCAAAAAACAAAATAAATAATATATTTTTAATTGAAGTAAATAAATAATTTATTTATCGAAGATTTTACATGATTGATCATATTTTTCCACTATAATTATTGGTTGGATAATTAGACACGTCACTTGTCCAAATTTATCAAAATAAAGATATGACAAAATAATTTGTGGAAATAAATTTTGAATTATTTCCATTTGATTAGAACCTTTTTCAAGCGCAGAACCTCCCCTACAATATCGTCACCGCAGTAGAGTTTAACCACCAAGTTCGGGATGGATTAGTGTGGTTCCTCTACGCCTAGGACGCCAGAATATCGAACCATGAACGAAGAAAGGCATGAGAGAAAAACATATTGACTAGTGATTGTGAGGCCCTACCCAATTCTTGCCTGGAGGGGACACCAAAGGCCTCTTCCCTTCCATTGCATAGATAGAGTGGATAGATAGAGAGGGAGGGAAGATCTTTTGATCTAAAGGGATTTGATAGAATTATACTATTATTAATCTGATTTAATAATATATACTTACTGACGCCATTTACATATAAATTAATATTGATGATTTATTTATTTACCATTTTTGTACATAAGCTATATTAGTTAATTTTGCTTATCATGCTTACCTTTTGGTTGTTGTATATAATAGGCGAATTCATTTGTGTAAGAAAGTGTACAGCAAAATGTGAGAAAGACAGGGAAACTTTGTCGATTGGTCTGTTATGTTGTTAGTCACACGTGAAAAGGAACAGGAGCTGCAAAAGGCTCTAGTGTTGGTGAAATCTTTTGGGAAGGTTACCTAGAAGTCACGAGAGATTCTTGGTTGAAGCTAGGGGCATCGTTGGAGAAGATGTGCGGTTGGAGGCTAGCTTTACCAACGGTGCAGTAGGTCAGAGAGAAGGGCAAATATTCCACGAGCACAAAAGTTGAGGATTGATCAGCTTCTGTAACATAACGTTCTGTATGTGCAGGAACCTACGACTGAGATTGTTGTATGCGCGCATTGGGGTTCACCACGAAGTCGTTGTCTCAAGGGACCCCACAAGCAAAGCCGCAGCTGGGTGTTGTGTAGGTGATGACGCCATCGGAGTGAAAACTTTCAAAGGGAAGTCACAGCGGGTTGATGTGCATGTGAGGACACCGCCGAAGTGAAACGTTTGAAGAGAAGTCGCAGCGGGTTGTTGTGCAGGTGAGGACACCGTTGGAGAGAAACGCCTGAAGGGAAGTCGCGCTAAGGAGATAGAGGCGAGGACACTGCCCGAGGAAAATGTCAAAATATTTAGTTTCTATTTGTTAGTAACGTTAACCCGTGCAACAAGTCACTTTTGGTGCAGAACCTTCTAGTTTGTGTTGTAGAAGGTTAATCGCGCATCATCTTCTGTTATCACTAGTACGTTTTGTTTAGTGATAACCATCCAAATTATGGGGGAGAGTGGACGTAGGCAAAGCATATTGAACCACTATAAATCTGTGTCGTACGAATCATTTTAGGATCTGTTCCGAACATTCTATCTCATAGAAGTCCATCTAAAAACGTTCCATTTTACAAAAGTCATTTTAAATGGGTTAAAAATTCTTAATTGGACATTAATATTAATTCACTCCCTCTTAGTGTAACACTTTCCTTTATGGATCATGCTCTACATGTCGCAGATTGCCACCAATTCTCGTACGAGAATTGAGGACGATTGTGTGAAGGCCCACACAGGTCCATTTAGGAGCCATGGAGGATCAACCTCGATTCCTCCATAGCCATTGGCGCTCGAGTCGAGAGGTTGATCAAATGACATTAAAGGAACAAACTTGAATCCTCGTGTTTCTGACCCGCACGCGTGTCGAGGGCCGAGGTACGCACACTATATGATAAACGCATTATTTTCGTCCTAGTGCAATGAATCTACTACATGCCTTATCTGTTGTGGCGGAGTAGGAATAATCTCCTAGGAGGGCCAATGGATGTAAATCAAAATTAGGGGCCATTAGTTAAACCAAATTAAATACATTAAATAAATCAATGGACTCCCATTAGTTGTGGTATCCATGGGCGACTTTGGACTATCTGCATATATCTCTTTATACTAGCCAGAGATTTGTGTCCATACACAAGGTTGCATGCTCTGGTAGAGGTCCCCCAAGAACTCTGCGTAGTATATCGTCCTTACTATTTTCAGGGGATGGTCGGTCGATCATTATGTTGTCATGCTGCTTTTACTCAGTTGAATAGTAGTGCTTGCATTATATGCATGCACATGGAATATGAATCGGAATGTACAGATGAGTGGTGAGAAGAGACTCCTAGGAGATTATCGGATATCATTACATCTTACGTTTTGATAATTGGTATACTAAGTCAACCTACTTATTGTAACTTTTTGCCCGACTACTCATTTACCCGTCTTAATTTGTTCAATACACAGTTTTGAGTGTATATGATCATCTTTAGCTATAAATATAAGTTTTGAGTGCCTCTTCTTTTGATTTATGAGCGAGATCCCACTAAATCACGAATACATGTCACGTCTCGAATGCGAGTCATCTTAATTGGGAAGCCAACCATACGGTGGACGTAATTAACAATTTTATCTTGTCACCCTTCAATTACGAAATGTTTCTCGCTTAGACCTAGTCAAGTGAGGAAATACAACATGTTCATCCTACAACAAGGCAAATATACCTTGCTTTTTTCATTGCTCATTATTTGCCAATGAATTCTAGGTCAACTTCATAATTCGGATTGATTAAATCAAATTGAAAGAGATGACTTCCCGCAACTACCTTGTAACACCATGATATCTGTTCTCTGCTCGTTCCCATTTTGTCACATTTCGTCTCTCAATGTTGTGGAACAATAGATTCATTAGTGAAACAATAGACCTTGACCGAGTTTTAGTTGGTCGGGAAATAATTCCAGTAATTATTTTCCATTTTTAAAGAAATCCCAACACGTCACACGATTCATTTTTTCCAGTGACGTCAGACATGTAAGTTAGAGGTAAACAAAATGGCTCAAGTTGTGTCGGGAGTGATTATTGTTACACTAAGGGGGGGAGTGAATTAGTGTTAAAGTCCAATTAAGGATTTTTAACTCTTTTTCGATTAACCCCGCAGCGGAAGGAAACTTCTGTAACACAGAACCTTTAGAGATAGGTTTCTGTAAGACAGAACGTTGTTTGATGTACGCAAGACTTTTATAGTGGTTCGGCAAATTGCCTACTCCACTCTTCACTCAGAAACTTGGATGGTTTCCACTCAAATGTATCTCAATACAGATTACACAATTGATAGTAAACAGAGCTAATCAGAAAGTTCTGCACTGTAGAAGTATGAGTGGCAGAGCATAGACCAGAAGGTTCTGTACAGTAGAACTTGTTACACGGCAAAAACCAGAAGGTTCTGTACTGTAGAACTCTGAGTGGAAGAGCACAGACTAGAAGGTTCTGTACTGTAGAACTCTGAGTGGAAGAGCACAAACCAGAAGGTTATGTACCAAGAGTGTGTCAATCTTTAACAAACCAAAATGGTCCGTATAGAAATGACTTGAGGTAAGCACAGACCGTAAGGTTCTGCAATGAAGTAGATTCACAGACCCGAAGGTTCTGCGCTACAGTAGGTTGTACAGACCCGAAGGTTCTGCACTACAGTAACTCTACACACGTTAGTGTGACTAACAAAGTAACCAATGCGCAATCCCCTCAAGGACAACGACTTCGTGGCGTACCCCACGCGAGCACGTAGCGAACCCTACGCAGGCAGACAGCGACCTCTGTCCAAGGATGGATTTTCTCTCCGGCGGCTCCACACGACCTGCACGATCTCCTCGAGATAGCGACTATGCAAACACAACGCCCTTGCACAAGGCTTCTCCGAGCATACACAACGCCTTTGCTCTAGGCTTCTCGAGCATACGCAACGCCTTTGCTCTAGGCTTCTCGAGCATACGCAACGCCTTTGCTCTAGGCTTCTCGAGCATACGCAACGCCTTTGCTCTAGGCTTCTCGAGCATACGCAACGCCTTTGCTCTAGGCTTCTCCTGCACACAGAACACTACACAACATGCTTCGCAAGCTTGGATAACAATTTAAAGTTGGAATGTCCCAACCTTGTATGCCACAGATGGCTCTCATCTTTGACGGACATAAGGCAGTTTTCTGTAGTACAGAAGCTCTCCTGTGTCGAGGTATAAATGTTCCTTTTCAGATTTCCAATGAAGCGAACTTCATTATCTAGGATACCAAAACACTTGTCTTGATCAAAAGTTATTTTATAACCTTTGTCACAAAGCTGGCTAATGCTCAGCAAATTATGCTTGAGTTCTGTGACCAACAGAACCTCATCTATGACCATGGAGTCAGGACTTCCAATGGTACCTTTACCAATGACAGAGCCATTGCTATTGTCACCAAATTTCACAGACCCTCCATTATGTAGAGTCAGTTGTGAAAATTTTGATGGATCTCCGGTCATATGCCTGGAGCATTCGCTATCCAGATACCATTCACTTTCGACAGCTTCTGTTTGAAAGCAGGTATGCATTTCATTTTGAGTTTCTGTGTGAGCGGTGAGGCACATTAGTGCTTCTTCCTCATCATCAGAATCATCAAGATCTGCCCAAGCAGCCGTTGCTTTCATACTTAGGAGAAGGTTTCTCCTTTTCTTTAAGCAAAGGACATTCTGTTCTGTAGTGTCCTTTCTTTATGCATTCATAACAAGTGACCAACTTTGGATCAAAGTGCTTTTCGTGATTTTTGCTTCTCTTATTGAAGCGTTTCTTGGTGGCAAACTGCAGAAGACGTTTAGTTATCATTACGAGTTCATCATCCGAGTCAGCTTCTGCTTCATCATCAGAACCTTCTGTAGGTTCTTCCGATGCTCTGAAAGCTATTGCTCTCTTTGTATCAGATTGAGAGGATCTTTCCATCTCATATGATATTAAGGAGCTCATCAACTAATCTAATCGAAGAGTAGAAAGATCTTTAGCTTCCTCTATAGCTGTTTTCTTAGCTTCCCAAGATTTGGGTAGAGTACGCAGAACCTTTCGAACTATCTCAGAATTTGTATAGATTTTGCCTAAATGTTAAGGCATCAACTAGGAGGTTGAGTCTCTGGAACATCTGTTCTACAGATTCATCAGCCTTCATAGTAAAATTTTCATATTGATGAATTAGAAAATTCATCTTAGTTTCTCTAATCTAGTCTGTCCCAACATACATGGTGACAAGCTTATCCCAGATTTCCTTGCCCGAAGTGCAAGTAGAAACTTTCACGAATTCACTTTCAGACATAGCACTAAACATTAGATACTTTGCCGTCTTAGTGAGTCGTTTGATCTTGAGGTATTCCCGTGTAGGACGACCATCTCAATCATTTTGTTGGTTCTCTGGTATAGAAGGTGGACCATCTTCTATATAGGACCATAAGTCGTCGTCAATAGAATCGACGAATGCACTCATTCGAATTTTCCAATAGGCAAAATTCTTACCATCAAATATGAGAGGATTCCCAACATGTGGTTTTGGTATATGATAGTTATCAGCCATTAGTTCAATTCGTATAGAGTATCAGACTTCTATAGAATAGAACGTTGACGATTACTGTGTAGAACCTCAACGAGCTACAAGCTTCTGTTGGGTAGAAGTCAGTTATCAAACCGACCGTAAAGCCTCTAATAATTAGAGCATGAGTGTCAATATGACGAATTCGAATTTTCTTTTTCGATACCAGAAGTCAAATTCTCACAGAGCTATAGGCTTCTGCAGAACAGAACCAAGAAGCGAATCGTAAAAGAGTATATAGATGGTAGAGTCTTTGTAAGATCACAACAGAACAATTAGCTTCCGTTTGATCAGAACTCTTATATCAATTTTTGTATTTTAACAGAACGTAAACTTCTGTTGAACAATATAATTCTGATAGAGCGTAGGCTTCTACAAAATAGAGGCAGATAACTTTTCACAAAACTTACGCCTTCTATGGAAGTAAATCTAATTCCTTTGATAGTCAAGTTCCAGATAGTCAGAACAAGAGTATCAAACTGAACAATCCAAACAGAAACAAATTTGATCTGTTTAGATGATAGTCGCAGAGTCAGAGGCTTCTGCAGCGTAGAGAGTGTAGTTGGCACGAGCTTCTGTGGATCTACAACAAGCGGTTAAGCTACTATTGGGACCCGCTCCGATACCAATTGTTACACTAAGAGGGGGGTGAATTACTGTTAAATTCCAATTGAGGATTTTTAACTCATTTTTGACAAACCCCGCAGCGGAAGGAAGATTCTGTAAAACAGAACCGTAGAGACAGGTTTTTGTAAGACAGAACGTTGTTTGATGTACGCTAGACTTTTATAGTGGTTCGGCAAATTGCCTACTCCACTCTTCACCCAGAAACTTGGATGATTTCCACTCAATGTATCTCAATACAGATTACACAATTGATAGCAAACAAAGCTAATCAGAAAGTTCTGCACTGTAGAAGTATGAGTGGTAGAGCACAGACCAGAAGGTTCTGTACAGTAGAACTTGTTACACGGCAAAGACCAGAAGGTTCTGTACCGTAGAACTCTGAGTGGAAGAGCACAGACCAGAAGGTTCTGTACCGTAGAACTCTGAGTGGAAGAGCACAGACCAGAAGGTTCTGTACCAAGAGTGTGTCAATCTTTAACAAACCAAAATGGTCCGTATAGAAATGACTTGAGGTAAGCACAGACCGTAAGGTTCTGCACTGAAGTAGATTCACAGACCCGTAAGGTTCTGCACTGAAGTAGATTCACAGACCCGAAGGTTCTGCACTACAGTAACTCGGTGCACACGTTAGTGTGACTAACAAAGTAACCAATGCGCAATCCCCTCAAGGACAACGACTTCGTGGCGTACCCCACGCGAGCACTTAGCGAACCCTACGCAGGCAGACAGCGACCTCTATCCAAGGATGGATTTTCTCTCCGGCGGCTCCACACGACCTGCACGATCTCCTCGAGAAAGCGACTATGCAAACACAACGCCCTTGCACAAGGCTTCTCCGAGCATACATAACGCTTTTGCTCTAGGCTTCTCGAGCATACACAACGCCTTTGCTCTAGACTTCTCGAGCATACACAACGCCTTTGCTCTAGGCTTCTCGAGCATACACACCGCCTTTGCTCTAGGCTTCTCGAGCATACACAACGCCTTTGTTCTAGGCTTCTCCTGCACACAGAACACTACACAACAGAAGCTGGTCAGTCCCTCACCTTCTGTGCTTCCAAGGTTCAGCCCTTCTCTCCGGCCCACTGCACGTTGCCCACGTCGACACGCTTCCAACAACGACTCCTGCAGCTTCCAACCGAGTCCCTCGAGCCCCCGAGTCACTCTCCCAGAAGGCTTCACCGACGATACAGCCTTCCGTCGCTACTGCTCCTCGTGTGACTAACTTCGAACAAACAAAAAGAGTTAAAAAAACTAAAGAAACTATAGCTCACGCCCTCTGGACAGAATGGGATGAATGTTCTATATTGTATAATGGGAGAGGGCGTGGCAACTTATACACAAAATTCTAAGAAGAAAATGCAAAAGGAAAAAGATAAAAATGTAATCTGCAAAATAAGAAATTAAAAGTTAGTTCATAAAATAATTAATCTGCAATAATATCATACACGTGCAAGCATTCAGATAGAAAATAAATCAGAATAAGATTATGATATATTTTCCATGAATAGTGCACCACAGAAGGTATCGCAGAAGGTTCTACTTGATAACCTTCTACAGATGGAAACAATAGTTGATTTGTTTCCAAATGACTTGAAGTCAATTCCATCCTGATAAAAACACACGTGAGAGTGTATCTGGACAGGTGGTGGTGATTTGCAATCAAATAATGTTCATATGTTGATCAAGTAAGCTTACAAAGCCTGTAGACCAAATAATAGAACATTTCTATATATAGAAGATACATTTCCTTCTACAAGAAATATTATCTCCAATATGATTCTTTGAAAATCAAATCATGGTAATTTGATTAGACGAATATCTTAATCAGATAATATATATTTTGTAATTATCAATTATTTAATTACAACAATAATTCTTACAAAAAGATCCTCATTATGAGAAGCTTCTGTAGAATAGATTGTTCGACCTTCTGTAGTACAGAGGGTCCAGTTCATCATCAAAACCGTCACAACAATTATGTGGTGCCGAATGTATCTTTGGGATACAACATATGAAGATGAGATTCCACTAGGCCAAATCAAACAGAAGAGTGAGGGGAGGGAGGAGTCATAAGGATATTGTGATGACGAAGATCAGGATGATCCTGAACGTTGCGTTGATCTTTTCGATTTCTATGCATCTGAACAAGTTCGTACAAGGGCAACAAATTCCAGGTAAACAGTTCCTTTTTCGGGATTTTAGATGTGAAATTTGGGTTTGATTTGTTATGGATCGTTTTTCTTTCTATATGTTCTGGTGGTTTTAATGAGGGGCACACAAAAAATGTAAAGGAAAGAAACGGGAAAAGAAAACTCGAATTTGTTGTTGCAAAGTGATATTGGAGACTGCGATGGAAGAGAAAAAAAAAACATGAAGTAGGACACGATCGAGAGTATCTCTAGGTATATCTTGGATTGACATGATGCATGTACGAGTGTCCTGGCTTTGAGTGTTCACTACGGAATGGGTGGTCAATACATCTTTTAACCAACGCCTTACCCACTAAATCTACATGAAAGATGAATATAAATATGACATTTCGTTTTGGGCAATTGTGTTTCGATTACGCATCCATTCTGGTTGTGATTTCCTACCAGAAGTTAAAATGATTTCTTTTTGTAAGAATATGATTTCAGATAAATGTTCTAGAATAGATATCTCTTGGGATGAAGTCTGAGAAAGACGAAAAGGATGAAAAAAAAAAGCCTTTAAAGTTTGATGATGGTAAACAGCATCTGCCGAATAATTTAAATGAAGAATATTACATTCGAGTATAGAACGTGTCGTTATAGGGTTGCTGGTCCCCAGACTACTCACGGCTAATTCATGTTAAGGTAGCAGGTTTCATAAGCATCGACTGCGGGGCTCAGAATGACTACCTTGATTCATATTTGAATCTGTACTATGAGACGGATGCGAAATATGTGGATACAGGTGAAAATAGACAAGTCTCCACGGACAACATTTATGTGAACAATGATGAGAGATCGAAGAACCTGAGGATCTTTCCAAACGGTACGAGGAACTGCTACACCCTAGGACTAGACCAAGGGAAGGGCAACAAGTACTTGATAAGGGCTTCCTTCTTCTATGGCAACTACGACAGTCGAAATGTAACACCAGTCTTTGATGTCCACATCGACACTAATTTTTTGTTCACAGTCCATCGATCAGATTACTTCTGTGAAGAGGTCATTTACTCCCCGTCAAGGGACTACGTGCAATTGTGCCTGATAAATACTAGAAATGGGGTTCCTTTCATTTCGGCCCTGGAGCTGCGTCTCCTGGATCGGGACATTTACCCAGTTGATTTGGGTGCATTGGTTATGTCAGATCGTTATGCCCTCGGAATGCAATCATGGTAAGTTTCAATTTATCTCTCTTGATCCACACATTTTCATGTCATCGTTCAAAGAGATTTAGCAGTACTCTATTCAAGTCGCAAATATTATGATATGCCTTAAACGGGACTGTATTCGCAGGCCCATCAGGCACCCAGATGATGCTTTCGACCGTATTTGGTACCACTACTTTCCTGTTGGAACAAAAAATATTTCAAACAATACCATCCTTGAGATCGATCCCACTAGTAATCCTTACAAAGTCCCGATGTGGGTTCTGGAGACGGCTCAAGTTTTGAGTGATCCATCCTTCTGGGTATTCTCATCAAACATTACAGACAGCTGGTATATCTACTTGTACTTCACAGAAATCCAGGCTCTGCAGACGAACCAATCTAGGGAGTTCTCTGTTTATGTGGATAACGAAGTGGTCGCGACAGAGAGCCTCCAATTCTCCACAATGACAACCTTCCAGTCTCAGATGATAACAGGTCAAACAAATGTGAGTTTCGGCCTCTCTCCCACAGCGCAATCAACCCTCTTGCCTACCCTCAATGCATTTGAGATTTATCAAGTCTTGGACCTCCCAAATCCCATGACTGCACAAGGAGACTGTAAGTTTGCAAGGCATCATTTCACATCTACAACTTCTTTTAGGATTGGTCATGACATGCTAACTTGAGAAATCATTCAGTCGATGCAATGGTCAATGTGAGGATGGCATACCGGTTGGTCCAAACTGAAGACAGCTGGCAGGGCGATCCTTGCATTCCAGCTATCTACGCGTGGAGCGGGCTAAACTGTAGTAATGACAACAATCACAGGATAATTTCTTTGTATGTATACCTTCTTAAAACGTGAAATAAAAGCCATATGTTGTATTATCTTCAGTTTTCTAAGTACTTATCCATGCCACAGAAACCTGAGCTCAAGTGGCTTGACAGGATTGATTGCTCCTGCTTTCGCTAATTTGACAATGATGGAGTCATTGTGAGTATTGAATGTTTTTCCCATTCATACTGTTTTAAATTTATTTAGCTTTGGAATTCTTAATCGTCATTTTATGTTAATCAGGGATCTATCAAATAATCAACTAACGGGACCGGTTCCTGATTATTTTGCACAAATGCCGAGCCTGAAGATCCTGTTTGTAACCATAGTTTCTATTGCGATTGACCTGTGATCATACACGCAATGTTCTTACCAAAAATCTGTGTTGCAGAAATTTGAGTGTGAACAACCTCAACGGAACAGTGCCTCGAGACCTGATGAAGAAGAAGCAAGATGGGACATTGCTTCTAGGGTTCATGTTTTTGCCTATTTACATATTTTCTCAATTAATACTTGGGCTACTTGTATTTACAACATCTTTGTCTTGGCTGGACAGTTTAGATGGGAATCAAAACCTTTGCAATTCTACTTCTTGTTCGAGCAAGGGCTGGTCGAGAACAAAACGGGGAATCATTGTTCCAGTCATCGCATCTACGTTGTCAGTGGTTGTCGTCATTTTGTTGGCTGTTATAGCCATAATTTGGAGAAATGGACGTAAAGGAAATGATGGTATAGTCAATATCTTCACATTATTTCGGTATCCATGTCCCGTCATTATTCTGGATCTTAGCTGTTATTACTACAGGAAGTATGACGAGGATCTCTAGGAACCGTGTTTTCAGCTACTCTGAGATTGAATGCATCACCGACAATTTCAAAAACATTATTGGAGAGGGTGGGTTTGGTAAAGTGTACCTCGGAAAGCTTGAAGAAGGAACAAAAGTTGCAGTTAAGGTTCTTTCTCATTCATCCAGCCAAGGACCCAAAGAATTCGAAACAGAGGTGAGAGATGATTCCAAAAGGTTATTATTCTGACCAAACTTAAGTGTTCTGACTCTGAACGATTCTAAATGCAGGCGAAACTTCTCATGGTTGTACACCACAGGAATTTAGTCAATCTCATAGGCTATTGCGATGAACCTGGAAACATGGCACTCGTTTACGAATACATGTCCCAAGGGAACTTACAGTTTCACTTATCGAGTATGTTTTAAATTTTCAGTTTCTGTTTTCAGAATGTAATGACTGATCTCGTCTTGAACTCATTATAATATTTGGATACAGAAAACCTTTCACAAGTCATCAGCTGGTCTCAGAGGCTACAGATTGCGGTTGATGCTGCTCATGGTAATGCGGCTTTGACTTGTATGTAATGCTCACACCATGAAGTGAGAGATGATGTCTTTAATTCATAACTGGTTTGGCTCATACAGGTCTGGAGTATCTGCATAGCGGTTGCAGGCCACCTATAATCCACAGAGATTTCAAGACGACCAACATTCTACTTGATGAAAACCTGCAAGCAAAGATTGCAGACTTTGGGCTGTCGAGGGCATTTACTACCGACTTTGATTCACATGTTTCAACGACTCCTGCAGGCACCCCAGGTTATCTTGACCCTGAGTAAGTCATGATTCCTACAGCAAATTCTTTGCACCAGAAGGTTTTCTGTCTTTAATGAACTAATACAGAGATTTCTTGTGATTGGGATAATTAGATTTCACTCCTCCGGCAACCTGAACCAAAAAAGTGACGTCTACAGCTTTGGTATCGTCTTGTTTGAGCTGATAACAGGCCTTCCCGCCGTCATTAAGGGAAAAGAAAACGTGACTCATATACTCCATCGAGTGACTCCGCTCATTAGGAGGGGCAATATAGAGAGCGTTATGGATCCGAAGCTGAATGGAGAGTATAATATTGCCTCAGCATGGAAAGCAGTTGAAATTGCGATGTCATGTGTGCCAGCAATTGCAGTCCAGAGACCGGATATGAGCCATGTGTTATTGGAGTTAAAGGAATGCATGACTCTCGAGCTTGTATCCCCACAAAATCGGCAAAATGGAATCAGCAAAAGAAGCTATTCATTTGAGACTAGCTCCCTTGACTTCGAAATGTCTCCCACTGCGAGGTAGTGTGCTATGGACCAGTTTGAGGATGCTGCGTCCCATGGATGCACATCAGCTGGAGCCACACATGAAGATGCACCAGATGAGGAGCAATTACCGTGCAGAATGAAGTTGAACTGAAGTACTTACCTGTCCGCATAAACTTTAAGTTCGTCGTCAATAAACTGATGTTTGCTATTGTTAAACTGGTGAGCATGATAATTCTGACCAGTACTTCCATATTAATTTCTAGTTGTGCTCTTGTTGCTATGGAATGAATCTTCATAGGATATGAATTTCAGGCACAGTATCCTTCAAAGGATGTCTCTTCCTCGTTGTGCTGCACGAACCTGAAAATTCGATGGAACTTCACAAGCCCGTTACCTTCTATTCATTTAATCTCGGGCTCACGTCGGAGTTCAAGATTTCCTTGGCATTCGAATATAAATTTAATTGTGGTGTTTGAACAGAGCATTTAAGTTGAGGAATTAATTGCCTTTGCACGCCTACCCCATCTCTGTCTTACTAACTGGAAACAACATTTTGTTACCTTTTTCTTTTTTTAAACTTCATTGATTTTCATAATCACGGTTTACCGGCAAACACATCGAAAATATTTGGCAAAGGAATACAAGGTTCAATATTTGGTTCCAAAATGATCACGGTAGACAAAGACTAAAGAAAAAGATACAGCATGTATGCATACTCCTTCCGTGACTTTGCTGGTGCGCGACGATGGTTTGGACGACACGAGTATCCTAGGCCTGCTAACCACGGCTTTCTCTAGTTGGCGCCTCAATGCTCAGAAGAAATCGGGGTGGTCCCTTTGTTCCGATCAAAGGCGATGTCGCCTCGTTTAGAACCATTTGGGAAGAGCTAGGAGCTGCTCGTGTCCTCATCTGGCCTCAGAGACTACAGATTGCGATCGATGCCGCTCTGGGTAGTGCTTCTTCTACTTTTTATGTAATTTCCGTATGAAATCAAGTTGGAAGTAAACTCATGCTTGTTTTGGTTAGTGCAGGGCTGGAGTATTTGCATAGTGGATGCAGACCACCCAAAATCCATAGCGATTTCAAGACGAGCAACATCTTGCTCGATGAAAACATGCAAGCCAAGATTGCTGATTTTGGATTGTCAAGAGAATTTGGAACCGACTTCGACTCACATATTTCAACAATTCCGGGGGGCACACCAGATTATGCCAATCCCGAGTAAATAATGAAGCTTTATAATCTCTTTATTCGTGGAGAATTCATGTTATGGAAAATGTGGAACCAATAAGGGGCAGAATATATTGAAATAAAATAAAATTGATTACGATGAAGAATGTCAAGAGTCATATGAGGAAGTCCAAGATCGGAAGGTCAAGAATCAGAAGTTCAAGAGTCGGAAGGCCAAGAGTGTTTAAGAGTCGGAAGTCCAAAAGTTTTTTTTTTCCTTTTTTGCGTAAATTGCTTAGTGTAGGAAGAAAAAAATTGAGATAGTCTTCCCCCTTTAAAATTTATCCGTTTGTCCTTTCTTATCAAGTGAGTTAAAGGGTGAGACGGCGTATTGCAGCGAGTGTCTGACAACGTTTCCAACAGACTCTCAAAGAATAAATGATAATCCAAATCAATATACCCGCATCAACTCTTAGTTGTGCCAGTCTCCGTATGAGGAGAGAAAAAGCTATAAATTTTGCTCATATTCTCAACTGTCAATTCTTCTCGGTCATGGAAAGATTTTAGAAGGCAGAAAGCTTGAGAGGAAGTCATATTGCCCCGACAAATTTCCATACAAAGGTTAACAGCCTTCGAGATTTTAAAGCCTTTGCATATCGGGATCTACGCTGGATTGGTTCAAGACCGATGATAATGGAGATTAAATGATTGGGTAGTGACCTAGAATAAATGTCGGTTAGTGGTCAATTAATGGTACTTAGTGGAGGTTTTAAAATTGATATGGTTTATTTTATCTATTTAAATTTCGTGATGTAATTAATCTATCAATCCAAATCCAAGAAAAGAGCATTTATTCAAAGTGTGTTTGAGTTTTCTTAAGTTTTTTATTTGGCCTCCATCCTACAGGGGGTTATGTGTTTATAGAAGTTATCGTCTGTGGAAGGTTTTGTTGTTTTGTCTCTCTTCTGTTAGAGTTTCTGCTATTGATGCAAGTTTGTTTCCGCAAGTGAGAACGTACGGTCTAACTACAGGTCAAGATAATTTGTACTTTCAGAAAATATGCAACTTGTTATGGTATGCATTCCTGTGTTCCTTAAAGAGGAATACGTTCTCTGGAAGTTCATCCCCGGGGAAGGAATTCCAGCGTGCAATTGTTTTGAAATGTTACAAAATATCCGACAAGAAATGCAGTTAACACAGTCTAGTTTATTGCTTTCCAATGACGGAATGCTTTTCACTTAGACTAGAATTACTGCTCGTTTTACTTCCAACAACGCAGGCACTAGTTTTACCGCCCTTCCTTTCATCGCCCCATAATATATAGATGATGTTGATGATAATGACGACGGCCTCCTGCGCACCGACGAATGTTCTTCGCCTTCTATTACTTGTGGCTTAAAGTTTGACATTTCGATCCAGTTTTTATATTGATAAGCTCTGACCGCATTTGAGTCGTTTTCCTAGTGTCATCCCACCTCACCCCAGTCATTTTCTAGTGTCGTCTGTCGAATAAATTAACAAAACGAAGGAATTATTCTCATAAACTAATGTGATACATAAAAGTCAATGAAGACTACAATCTCTAGTTGTGCAGGAGTCAAGAATAATTTATCTGGGGAAAATGTTGACTTTGGCATTCAATATAACAAAAGAATAATTTATCTGGGGAAAATGTTGCCTTTGGAATTTAATATAACAAGGTATAGATTCGTATAAACAAGGGGAACTCCCAAACAGACGAATATAAAGGAAGCAGGAGAGAGAGAGAGAGAGAACACCACCGCCACAACAATGAGGAAGATCTCTATGATTATTTTTATCGTTCTGGTTTATGAGTACTGGAACAAGTTTGTCTCGGGGTTCGATATCGATGATACGCGAGAGGATCAAAGCTTATCAAAACGAAAAAATGAAAGAAAACTGATTCGTGGGTTTCAACCATCGAGTTTAAGTTAAGCTCGAGAGTTAGTGGATTCAGGCATATCACGGCATGAAGAGACAGGCTTAAACTACGACGGCATACTCAATAATTTCTTACATCTTCAGCCATGCCAAAAATGTCTTGATGATCATTTCATTTAACGATTGATTTTCTCTAAAAGAAAAAATATTTACACAGCCTTAAACTACGACAACTCTTGATGCGTTAAACTACGACAACTCTTGATGCGTATTCTTTATTGATTTATTTATTTTTCATTCCGGAAAAACTAAGTTATCACATTATATCTTAGCAGCGGACATAATCTGTAATCGGGAGACTAATTATCACTGAAGGAAATATATGCAGATGCACCATGTGACGTAGAACAACATAAATCAAATTTCATTATTGTCACGAACATACATATGGTAATATTAATACTAAAAATATTAAGAGCTAATTTTATTTTAGTGAATCCACCACAAGTCTCATCATCGACAAGAGAAAATTGGCGTTCGAGGAGCTTTCCTGAATTATGTTTTCTTTCCAAGGGCCGGTTTATGCATCTTTCAATTAAGGAACAAATGTATATACTATTAAAAGTATGAGTTTACAAAGCAGAAAACACAGCGGCAAGTCTATCGAAACACGGAATTTTTATTACAGTCATGTCTTTATGAAGGACAGTCTTTTCAACCAGGCTCATCAAGGAACATCTGTGTGCCACATATCGGGCAATTTTTAACGTCTCTCGTTCAACAGAACCGAACTACAATTGGAACAAATGGAATTAGGATTACATGATATGTGCATTCGACGCAGAAAAAAAAGAAAGGAAAAAGAAAATGAAATACAACATTTTTACATCAAGAAATCTCATTTCAACTTGGGAACTTTCTTAATCACTCTCGAATGATGAGATATTTCAAATTGGACCAAGTAAAAGTATTATTTCCTCAACTTGCAACAATGCAAATATCAGCTCACCAAACTAAGTTTCATCCGTCATTCACCGAAAAAGAATTGGAGGTCACCATTATCACATGGAACGATCAAGTTGAAAGCATCAGGCAAAATGTGACCACGACTGTGTGCTTTAGATCCATTTCGAAACAACAATGCGTGGTTGGAAATTCGATCACTTACCTCTTATCGACAGGCTTTATGTCGGGTAGACAGTAAAGTACCTGCCTCACGGTAATCATTGTCCACTGACATAAGAAGGCGCATACTTTTAACATAAGGCAAATAATACTTATTCGAATACATTAAAATATTCAATTCAAGGAAGACTGGTGGCTCTTTTAATTTTGTAGGTGTTAATAGACAATGGGCAGAGGGAGTAATTATCCCATGTCGAATTGTCTTCTTTTTTACTTTAATCGAACAAATGTCAAGATTCATATAAAAACTGGACAGACACCAAGGTCAAGAAGAAATCGGAGCACTTGAAAAAAAGTGTGGGTGAAGATGAAGATTGTGCTTATCATGTTGGTTTTTGTATGTGCAAACATGTTCGTCCAAGGACAACAAATTCCAGGTAATGAAAGTTGCGTGATTTTCTGTCTCTCTTACTTTCTCAAGTTAATTGAAGTGCTGGATTTAGAAATACACACAAGTCGAGCCTCTCCCAGCATTCTCGAATAAATAAGTATTTCACATGATGAGGATGTCGATTCTAAGAACAATCCCTGGTAGTTTTAGATATGCGTGCTTATACTTAAACCCGTGATCTGATTTTGATACTATGTAGATGTTGAATATCGATATATACACACGCACATAATTAGTATGATCTGATACTGATTTTGTGGAAAAACATTTTGGTAGCAGGTTTCATAAGCATTGATTGTGGCGCCCCAAATGACTACATTGATCCACATAGTGGTGAAATATACTTTGAGACCGATACAGGCTATGTTGATACTGGCGAAAATCGGGAAGTCTCCACCGACTATCTAGGCATTCCATATGCTGGCTTTTCCAAAAACATGAGGATCTTCCCTAATGGGACAAGAAATTGCTACACTCTCAGACCACAGAAGGGGAAGAACAACAAGTACATCATAAGGGTTTCCTTCTTCTATGGCAACTATGACGCCCGGAACATTACGCCAGTCTTTGATGTATATGTTGACACGAACTTTTGGTTCACTGCCAATCTCTCTAATTCCTATAGACGAGAGATAATATATTTCTCCTCACGGGACTACGTCCAATTGTGTCTGATAAATTCTGGAAATGGAGTTCCTTTCATTTCAGCCCTCGAGTTACGTCTCCTGGACATTGGCATTTACCCATTTGACTCTGGTGTTGCACTCGATATGTTAGCTCGGAACGCCCTCGGAATGACAAGAGAGTACGAGCTTGAATTCATCACTCTGCCAGCTTATAATAGATATATTTTAAGGCCCTGGTTCAAGGGGAAATAGGTAATTCTCTTCAGAATTGTTTTATAACATATGACTTGAAATCATGTTGAGTTTGCAGGTATTACGGGTATCCAGAGGATCCCTTTGACCGGCTTTGGTACCGGTATTCACTTAGCGGTTTGCAGACAGTAGTAAACACCACAACCCTGACGATTGATCCCAATACTAATCCGTACAAAGTCCCGATAGAGGTTTTAGAGTCTGCGCAAGTTTTTAATGATACACAAGGCTGGACAAACTCCTCAAGCCCAAGCGACAAATGGTATATATACATGCACTTCATGGAGATCCAGGAGCTACAACAGAACCAATTAAGGGAGTTCTCTATTTCCATTGATAATGCGGTGGTCGCAATGGAGACCCTTCAATTCTCAATGGTGACAACCTTCCTGTCACAAATGCAAAGTGGTCAAACCACTATCAGCTTCAACCTCACTTCCACTGCACGATCCACCCTCCCACCTCTTCTCAACGCATTTGAGATCTATAAGGTCTTAGACCTCCCTAATCCCATGACGGCTTCTGGAGACTGTAAGATTGAGGTTTCTCGTTTCTAAAGGTTTATAGACCTTGTCAAGACAAGCTGAGTTGGAAAATTTGTGCAGTTGATGCAATCAACGATGTGAGGAAGACATACAGGCTAGAACAATCGGAAGACAGCTGGCAGGGTGATCCTTGTATTCCTGCAATCGACATGTGGAGTGGCCTAAACTGCAGTAATGATAGCACTCCCGTGATCATTTCATTGTATGTATGAACTGATTCAGCATAAAAAAGTTGCCGAGCAAGTGCCTTTTTCTGTTTCTTACGTGACAAACCTGTTTATGGTGCAGAAACCTAAGTTCAAGGGATTTGTCAGGAACCATTATTCCTGCTTTTGCTAATTTGACTATGCTTCAGTCGTTGTATGTTTCGATTTACATTCTCGAAGAATGTGGCTTAAATGTGTCAACAATGGGATCTTATTATTTCTTTTATGCTCATCAGGGATCTGTCAAATAATCAATTAACAGGACCAGTGCCTGATTTTTTTGCACAAATGACTACCTTGAAAATCTTGTAAGTTACCCCGAGTTTCTACTTACATTGGCCTGTTACTGAAAATGTAAAGGTCATAGCAAAATACTTTGTCGTTGCAGAAACTTAAATAGAAACAACCTCAATGGATCCTTACCTCATGACCTGTTGAAGAAGAAGAAGGACGGAACAATGCTTCTAAGGTGTGCACTCATGCCTATTAGTTGGTTTAGGCTGATGTTTTTTACTAGGCATCGCGATTCTGACCACAATCTTGTTACATTCCAACAGTTATGATGGGAATACAAACCTTTGTGATTCAAATTCTTGTTCGGGCAAGGGCTTATCCAGTCGTATTACTGTTTCAATCATAGCATCAACCCTGTCGGTCATTGTTGTCGTCATTCTGTTGGTTGCTAGAGTTGTAATTTCAAGAAACTTGAGGAAGAGTAGTGACGGTATGGTTGATATCACTGAAATCTTAATCACGTAAACCATGTCTAATCATTACTATAAATTATTGCTTTGATTTCACTTTAGGAAGAACGTCAGATATGTCAAAGAATCGGGTCTTCAGCTACTCTGAGCTTCAATGCATCACAGATGATTTCAAAACAATCATCGGACAAGGTGGGTTCGGAAAAGTTTACCATGGGATACTTGAAGATGGAATGGAAGTTGCAGTAAAGGTACTCTCTAGATCGTCCAGACATGGTCACAAAGAATTTGAAGCAGAGGTAAGAGATGCCACCGAAAAATTCTTATTAATAGTAAAAAGAAGTGCTCTAACAGATCGCATTGATCTAAATGCAGGTAAAGCTTCTCATGATCGTTCACCACAGAAATTTGGTCTCTCTTATCGGCTATTGCGATGATCCAGATAACATGGCACTAATTTATGAGTACCTGTCCAATGGAAATCTTCGAAGTTACTTGTCAAGTATGCTTGATTATTCCAACCTCTGGTTGACGGTGTGTTTACGAATCTTATTTTGAACCAACTCATGATCTTTGTGAAACAGAAAACCATCCGCATGTCCTCAGATGGCCTCGGAGACTTCAAATCGCCATTGATGCTGCACAAGGTGGTTCTGCTTTAAGTTGTTGTAGTTTTGCAGCAAAGTGGAAGACGACTGATCTTAGCTCATGTTTTGTTTGGCTTGTAAAGGGGTGGAGTATTTGCATTGCGGGTGCAGGCCACCAATCATCCACCGAGACATAAAGACCACTAACATCTTGCTTGACGAAAACATGCAAGCCAAGATTTCCGATTTTGGGTTATCGAGGGCATTTGAAACTATTTATGACTCGCATATTTCTACGACTCCTGGGGGAACACCCGGTTATCTCGATCCCGAGTAAGTAACAGACTCTCCTGCTCCCTTTCTTAAACAAGTTTTTCTCCATTTGGGTTGAGAACTCAAGTAATGCTACCTAAAAAACATCGATCTGGAAGACTTTCTAAAACGATTAAGTGTAAACAGATATACATCATTCGGCAACTTCAATAGGAAGAGCGACGTCTACAGCTTTGGGATTGTCTTGTTCGAGCTTATCACTGGCCATCCCGCGCTAATGAAGGAGAACGGAAAATTGACACACATTGTCCGATGGGTGTCGCCGCGCATCGAGAGGGGAGATATCGAGAGCTTAGTCGATCCAAGGCTGAGGGGAGACTTTGAAGCCGCATCTGCGCAGAAAATCGTGGAGGTAGCTATGTCATGTGTGGCAGCAGCCGCAGCCCGTAGACCTGACATGAGCCGCGTACTTTCAGAGCTGAAGGGATGCATGGCCCTGGAAATTCATTCCACGGAGAGTCAAAGAATGGGAACCAGCGAAATGGGCTATTCGTTTGAGACAACTTTCGAGATAACCTCTCCTAGCCTTGGCATGCTGCCTCCGGATGCCAGATAGTAGCACTAATAACCATTACAGCATGCATCAAGTCAACATCTACAAGAACATTGTTATCAGTGTTAACCTAATCCCGTTTCACTGAATTTAAAGTGTGAGAATCAGTCAGTAAAACCTTTAGTTAAATCAGTTTCCTTTCAGTGGAAAATTCATAATTTTGTATGAAAACTTGGGATCAACCCTAAAACGTAGGATCAAGCTCATACAAGTACGTATTAATCTTTGACATGTACATTATGGACTTTATCCGAATTCTACATGGCATAACTTTTTCTTACACGTAGTTCTAAAACTTGTTATATGTAAGGAAACTTATATACATATATAAGCATAAAAATTTTCTCGCATGTAGAATTTTTCTTTAACATTTACTTACAATCAATACGTAAATGTGAGGAGAAAAATAATTTTATAACCTCAACTCCAACTCCTCTACTTCCCTAGCCCCAACCCTGTACATAAGTTTCCTTGCATATAGAACAAGTCTTCGAACTACATATAACAAGAAGTTATTGTTGACATGGCAATTAATTTTGGGCCTGGGTTTAGAACAGAAACCCAGTAATCCCTCAAGTCACACTCCGAGTCGGCCCAAGATGTAGTCGTCTAGGCCGACTCACGACGAAGTCGACTAGGTCGATTTACGACGAAGTCGACTAGGTCGACTTATGAACGGGGTCGACTAGGTCGACTCACAACGAAGGAATATGGTGATCAAAGCCAATCAAGATGACTCAACAGTAGCTAGGTCTACTAGTAGGGTCAAGTCGACGGAATCCTGGATAAGTCGACCAAGTCGATCGTAGTCCGTACAGATCAGTCAAGTCGACGAGGTTGAGATAAATTTATTCATTTTCAATCACGTTTGTTAAAGATCGTAACTGATCTCAAATACCCAGGAACGAGATCCCATATATCAAGGGGGTTGTTAAGACACTCCCACGATATTAGGGATCACGATCTGTAACACGATCTGTAAAAACGATCTATCTGTTACGTGTTAATCACGTACAAGTCCTCTATAAATAGCAAGGAATTTTTAAGAAAAAGACACGACCATACACAGCCGAAACTCTGAAGTTTGTTCGTCAACCTTAGAAATTAGATGCCCTGACCCAGTTTATAGGTCAATTGCCCTTCCACCGACAGAGTGAGCTCGTAGGGCCTTTGCCGTCAATCCTCCGCCAGCGACACCACCGACGAAGTGAGCTCGTAGGGCCTTCGTCACAACTCTCCACCAGCGACCACCCCCGACGAAGCGAGCTTCCAAGGCCTTCGTCACGATCTTCCGCCAGCAACCATCACAGACGGAGCGAGCTTCCAAGGCCTTCGTCACGCGTTCTCCGCCGCTACAAGATCCCACATCGTCACCACCGTTTCCCTTTTTTCCCTTTTAATGGCTGTAAGCCCTTTACTTTTAATTCTCTAAAGATTGTAAGACTTGCATTATTTCTGTATAAAGTTAGTGCATCTTCTTACTGGCGACCACAATATAACTACTGTGAGTCCATTGCCAAATATTTCCGACGTGATCCGTTCCGTGCGCGAACACGTTTTTGGCGACCACGGTGGGAGCACGTTGAGAAAAAAGAATGCCGAGAAATACTCGAAGCTGTGAGTCTCAGAATCCCTTAGATGGGGAAAACCAGGAACTTCCTCCGGGAATGGAATTGCCAGCGCCGGCCCTAGGAGGCCAGGCAGCTACAAACCAGTCAGAACTTCCTCCGGGAATGGATTTGCCAGCGCCGGCCCTAGGAGGCCAGGCAGCTACAAACCAGTCCACCTTTGATTCACATACCCCGTCTGAATTTATTTCAAGACTGGAGTTCCACAAGGAACTGGGAGATGTGCGTCAGGAGTTGACTGCTATGAAGGGTATTCTAATGGATGTCCAAACCCTAATAGGGCGTCTTTCTGGCCCGAGAAACGAGGAAAGAATAAGACCTCATATGAGAGAAACCCCCTTTAGGGAGTCTACGTTCATGACAGACGCTCGACGGACTGCTCAAGGGCCATGTAACGTGACTTTTGAGCAATCTGAGATAAGGACGAATGCTCTTTTCGAACCCGGGAATCTGGTTCCCCCTGGTCGACCCTCTTCTTCACGTAATCGACCAACGAATACGTATTGGAATGAGGTAGAGGACTTTCAAGAGGAAACAAATCGAGGGGAGGATTTTATTCCGTCTCGTCGCCCTGGAAAAGTACCTGTAATCGACGCGACTGGAGACCCCTATGAGCTTGGATCCCGAGGTGGAAACTTTCGGGAGGAACCTTCTTTCTACATGAGGGATCCAGTGAATCAGGTAATGGGGGAAAGATCTCCGTACAGCCCGATAAGGTCAACTCGACCTCCAGCGCAGGCCCCAGTAGGCGGTGTACCCCTAGACTTGAGGGAGACCATAACTCAGGTTATAGAGCAAGTCGTCCCCGGAATAGCTCGGCGAGACGATGCCTGTTTGTACAGGTCTCCCTATCCTGCATATGTCGACAGGGATTTCCCTCTACCTAGAGGTTATAAGGTGCCCGACTTTACTCATTTTTCGGGTGAAGATGAAATGACCCCACTCGAGCATGTCGCTCGCTTCACTCACCAACTTGGTGAGGCGGCTGGGAACGACTTTTGGAAACTGAAGCTTTTCCCTAACTCATTAACGGGAGATGCCTTTACGTGGTATGCGAGTTTGCCGCCAGGGTCAGTAGCCTCGTGGACTCAGATGCAGTCTATGTTCGTTAAGACCTTTGCTCGACTGGATTCCCCCATGTCAATGTTTGAGGTAATGCGCCTTAAGCAGGCTAACGGAGAATACCCAGGACAGTTTCTAATGAAACTTAGGAAGGCCCTACTACGGTGTAGACCCCCCATACCGGAGAGAGATCAATTACTTCTCGCATTAAATGCGTTGACAATCCCGTTCCGGAAAAAGCTGCAGGGCGAGCGCTTTGCTGACCTGTATGACTTAGCAAGGAGGGCTACTGAGTATTATCAGCTCCTTACAGAGGAAGCCCAGCTGACTCGAGCCTACCAAGTCGACACTTATGAAGTCGACGTGGCGGAATTTGTCAAGGGAGAGTCGACTATATGCGATCCCCTGACTAAGAAGAATTCCAAAGCTAAGGCATCCCAAAAGAATGCCGAGGAAAGAAAATATTCTTTCGATACGGATAAAGTCGACGCTATATTCGACTGGCTTTATCAAAGGAAAAGGATTAGGCTCAAGCCTGGCCATCGAGTCCCTCAGACAGAGAGGGAAAAGAATAGGAATTACTGCAAGTGGCATGGGTCCTTCACCCATGCTACCAAGGACTGTTTGTCCTTTAGAAATATCATTCAGGATTTAATAGAGTCTAAAGAGCTCCGTTTTCCCGAGGTCGACGAAGTCGCCGTGGTGGATGATAATCCATTCGGGGATGAAGTCGCCATTCATACGTTTGACATATTTGATGCTGAGATTAATCTCTTAGAAGTTATTAACGACTCTGCTGCACCCTCGCAGGACTTACAAGCAACCGGCGAGACTTTGGTGGCTAATGCCCTGATGAAGCGACTGGCTGAGCGTGGGGTCTTCATTCTGCCCAAAGGAAGGGAGAAGTGGTTATGCCACTGGCACTTGAACGACACTCATACTACGGATCAGTGCCACACGTTCAAGAAATACCTACTGGACAGCAAGACGGAGGGATGGTACGACTTGACCCCGTTCGAGGAAGCAGCAATGTCGCTGAACACTTCCCGAGGATCTTCTCACGCCCTCAAAAGCCCTCCTAGCGCAGATCGTCGATTAGCCTTGCGAGGAGGAAGAGGAGGCCCCCAGGGTCACAAGGGGAATGGAGAGGCAGTTGCCCGGGGAACAGAACGCCCGGCACGGCGACTGGAGTTCATAGACTCGTCTGGCCAAAGGGTCATCAAACAGGGGTACACTAGAACTACCCCTGTCAAGGAGATTAGACCGGTAGAGGAGCATAAGGAAGCGGACCAACCTCAACAGGCCGTGAATCGCAGGCCCCGCTACGCGTCGCAGACAGTTGATCCTCAGGAACTGCGGAGGGGGCCACCTATTACCCAATTCCTGGACGAAAAGCTGCTGTGCCAAAAGTGCAAGCTGATCGCTCACAACCGCATACTCATCACCCAGCTCTGCACAGCATGCTGCGTTAACTACTTCTTGCGGCTCGTCGACTTATTCGCCAAAGGGGAGATGCTGGTGAAGGCAGTCCGTCCTGAGGGCTCAGGTAATTCGAACCCTAACAAGCTCTCTTCGAATAGGCCAGCAGATAACCCTGTGCAGGTAGGATATGACCCAGCCGACGGAAGGTTTGTAGAGGTAGGTCGACTTCCTTTTGGTTCTAAGAAACCAAGGTTTGTCAAAGCGCTTAACCCTTCGTCTCAATGGCAGAAGGCGGAAAGGAAGGTTACGCTTCCCGTGAGGGCTCAAAAGAGAAAAGAAAGGCGTCTAAGTCACGCCCAGAAGAAGCCAAGAATGACCCCTGTGATGCCACCCTTTGGCGGGAACTACGCCACAGGGAAACAAGTCGCAGAGCCCGAGCTGGTCGAGTCTACTGACTACTCGGAAGACCCAGGCTTGAGCTTCGACTACACTCCTCTACGAGGAGATAAGCCCTGCGACTTCAACGCAGAGCAAGGGCCCCTCGTGAGCTGTAACGCTCTTACCCTCCCTGCGGAGTTCGCCTGCAACAACAAGTCAGAGGCACCGGAAGGTAAAACTCTCGACTCTAAAGTCATTACATTTCCTTCTGGCTTCCCTCTGCACTGGTTGAGGAAACCATCAGATCGCATGAAACAGCATATGCATTCGCTATACATCTCAGCCACCTTTGATGGTGTCTTAGTGGGCCGAGTCTTAATAGACAATGGCGCGACTGTCAATGTTCTTCCCCTTGCCAAGTTTAGATTACTTGGGTACAAGCCTAGCGAGTTGGTGCGAACCGACGTAGCTGTAAGTAGCTTTAATGGGAGAAAATCCGAATGCCTGGGCATATGCTCCGTGCGCCTAGGCGTCGGGAGACACGAGCAGGAAACTGCTTTCTTTGTAATCGATATAGCCCCTTCATTTAATGCGCTTTTAGGACACGATTGGCTTCATAAGGCCGCCGCGATTCCATCTACTTTGCATAGGGAGTTAATCTTATGGCTTGATTCCGAAATAGAAATCGTTAAGGCTGATGAATACTCCTGTTGTGACAAGGGTATTTTGCATACAGAAACGTGTAAGACAATCAAGGACCTTACTCTGGATCAGCGCTACAAGCTGGGAGACCCCACAGTCGGACCCCTAGGTGAACCTTCTGGGAAGTTCGACTTCATCGTAAGCTATGGCACCTCTCACCCCAAGCCTGACGAAGGACCCATTGTGCCAACAGGATGGGGGCCCGACTTCACAGACAAGGACATAGATGAGGTTCTGCAGGAGGTAGTCACGACCAAGGATGGAGGCGAGACGAACAACAGCCCAAGCGACAACAAGGAAGAAGCACCTAAGAGCCAAGAGAGCGCTGCGACGGAGTTGGAGCCCGATAGACTCCTACACGAAGGGATGTATGGACAGTGAGGAGAAAGGTCATGCAGTCGCTGATATCCTACAGCGACTTCAGAAGCATGTTAGGATGTCTAGGAAAGTAGGATGCCAAATAGGCAACATCAATCTCGAAGCTAGGTCATGTAATAACGTTGACACCGATTTAGGGGGTGTCCAGAGTCGTGAGTCACTGATGATGCCATGTGACTCACTCGTAGGCGTCAATTTAGGCGAGGCATCAAGCCCTCGAATTGTTTTCATCAGTTCTTCAATGAATAAAGAACTTTTCAATTCTATCAAAGCCGCTCTAGAAGAGTTTAAAGACTGTTTTGCTTGGGATTACGCCGAGATGCCTGGCCTAGATCGCCGACTTATGGAACACAAGTTACCAATCAAAACGGGGTTTAAACCAGTCCAACAGGCGCCGAGGAGAATGACTCATGAAGTCACTCAAGCAGTATTCGAGGAAGTCAAGAAGCTCTTTAAAGCTGGATATATAAGGACATCGAGGTACACCGAGTGGATATCCAGTATAGTTCCTGTCATTAAGAAGAATGGTAAGATTAGAGTTTGCATCGACTTCAGAGACTTGAATCGTGCCACTCCAAAGGATGAGTACCCCATGCCTATCGCAGACGACTTAGTCGACAAGACTGCAGGGCACCAAATTATGTCCTTCATGGATGGTTTTTCAGGATATAACCAAATCTTCCTAGCTGAGGAGGATATCCATAAAACTGCGTTCAGGTGTCCCTTAGGCATTTTCGAATGGGTAGTCATGCCATTCGGACTCAAAAACGCTGGGGCAACCTATCAACGAGCCATGAACGCTATATTTGATGCCTCGATTAACAAAACAGTCGAAGTATACATAGACGATATAGTGGTCAAGTCGCAAGACGAGAAGTCACATGTTAATGACCTTAGAAATGCTTTCATTCAAATGAGAAAGCATCAGCTCAAACTAAACCCTCTCAAATGTGCCTTCGGAGTCAGAGCAGGACATTTCCTAGGGTTCCTAGTCCATCAACGTGGTATAGAAGTCGACCAGAACAAAGTGAATGCCATTCAAAGATTGAACCCTCCGAGTAATAAGAAGTAGTTACAGGCTTTCTTAGGAAGGATCAATTATCTAAGGCGATTTATCAGTAACGTCGCTGGACGGACAGAAGTTTTTTCGACTTTACTGAAGGCGAAGGGAAATTTTGTGTGGAGCGACGAACACCAAAAAGCATTTGAAGGCTTAAAGGAGTATTTAATGAAGCCGCCTGTGCTTGTCCCTCCTCGGATAGGAAAGCCCTATCTGCTTTACGTGGCAGCGACTGAATCAGTCATCGGTGCCATGTTAGCCCAAGAGGCGGAGGACAAAACTGAGAGAGCGGTCTACTATTTGTCAAGACAACTGACTGCCACAGAAAAGCGCTATACAATTAAGGAGAAGTTGTGCCTATCAGTCTTCTATGCTGTTAAGAAGCTGAGACATTATATCGGATCCCAAGAGGTTCATGTTATTGCCAAGTCTCCAGTTATAAAATACTTTTTCGAAAGTCCCCTATTGACCGGAAGAATTAGTAAATGGAGCTTGGTCCTATCCGCATACGATCTGCGTTTCAAACCTCAACAGTCGGTGAAAGGGCAGGCCTTAGCCGACTTCTTAGTGAACCACGATCCATCTACATCAATCGATCAAGAGGAATCCCTTGAAGATGTCTGGCAAGCTTGGTTTGATGGATCTTCGGCGAAATCCGGCGTAGGCATAGGCCTCCACATACTTTCGCCACTAGGAAAGGACGTTCGCCTAGCATATCGTTTGTCGGCGACTCATACAAACAATGCGACTGAGTATGAAGCGTTGATCACGCTCTTGAAGGAATTATTAGCCTTGGGAGCCAGGAAAGCCAGAGTAATGGGAGACTCTCAACTGATTATTAATTAGATGAATGGCGACTCTCTATGTCAAGAGAAACTCGCACCCTATCATCAAGTCGCTCGAAGGCTAGTCGAGCGGTTCGAAACAATTACTTTCCTCTTTGTAGGCCGGGAGAAAAACACCATCGCTAACGACTTAGCCCAAAAAGCTTCGGGATACAAGGCTAGAGGAAGAAACGATTGTGTCCCCGAAATAGCTTCTCATTTAGTCCCACAAAGCGATTTGTTCGCATTGGACATAATGACAAGCGATAAGGATTGGAGGAGGCCAATCACCGACTTCCTCTCCGACCCAACACAAAAGGCGAGCCAAAGAATCAAGACTCAGGCTTTGTCATACACCCTTATAGATGGGGTACTTTACAGAAAGACCAAAGAAGGAGTCCTACTAAGGTGCGTCGCTTTAGACGAAGCGACCCCAATTATGTTGGAGACTCACCAGGGTTTATTCGGATCTCACCAATCTGGCACCAAAATGTCTTGGACTATCCAAAGACATGGTTTTTACTGGCCATCAATGCTAAAGAACTGCATAGAAATGGCTAGGGGATGCCAAGAGTGTAAAAAACATGGTCCGGTGACAAGGGCCCCAGCGTCCGACTTAGTCTCAGTTGTCAAGCCTTGGCCATTTAGGTCTTGGGCTTTAGATATAATTGGGGAAATCCATCCGCACTCAAGTAAAGGTGACGCCTATATTCTAGTCGCCACCGATTATTTTACTAAATGGGTCGAAGCTCAGGTATATAAGAAGAACGATCACAAGGGAGTGATCGATTTTCTTAAATCATCTATCATCTATAGATTTGGAATTCCCCAGAATATTGTAGTGGACAATGGCACCGCTTTCAATAATGAGAAAACGCGAGAATTCGCTACGGAGTTTGGTTTCTCGATCACCAACTCAACACCTTATTATCCTCAGGCGAATGGACAGGCTGAAGCTACCAATAAACTCATAAAGAATAATATTCAGAAAATGGTTGGCGCAAATCCAAGAGAATGGCACCAACTATTACAAGATACTTTGTGGGCTTTGAGAGTTACTAAGAGAGAAAGCACAGGGGAAACCCCTTTTTCACTAGTATATGGGCAAGACGCCGTCCTACCTATTGAGGTTCGATACAAGTTGCTCAGGGTGACTCACCCTGATTTACAAGACGAGGCAATGTACCTCGCTTTGGACGAATTAGAGAAGAAGTGACTTGATGCAATAGACCGACTCGAGGTCCATAAACAAAGGGTTGCTAGGCACTATAATAAAAAGGTTGTCCATAAGCACTTTAAAGTGGGCGATTTAGTTTGGAAGATGGTGCTACCCCTTAAATCGAAAGACCAAATTTTGGGTAAATGGTCCCCTAATTGGGAAGGTCCACATGAGGTATGTGAAACATACTCATCTAATAGCTATAGGCTTATGACGAGAAGTGGGGTCAGACATCCATTAAAGGTTAATGGTAAATATCTCAAACCCTATCGCGCGACTATCTGGGAAGCTCACCATAAAATCCTAAGACAAAGGACTCCATTAATTTGGGAAGCGCTTAATTCCTAAGAGATCGCGCTAGGCTTCAGTAACGCTGTCTGGAAGAATGAATTGGGCGTAGTGGGCAAGAATTCATTTGGGACACAAGGAACGGATGTTTATTCAGTAAAACAAAAACAATGGAATAACATTGTTCTTTGGTTACGAATCTAATCTCCATAACCCGCCAACGTCTTTGAAATCGAGGACAAGGGATTTACGAGCTCGTCGCTTTGCGTTCACCTTGTTTCGCTGGGCATAAAGGTCGACGACCTTTTCCCTATCCTTCTCAGCATCGGCCTCCAGCTCCTCGATTTCTTGGGTGTTGATCGACGCAAGCTGCCGAGTCAGGTCATTCTTAAGGTTCGTGTAGAACTCTATCTGTCTCTCTGCCTCGGTCAGCTTCTCTTGCACGTCGACCAAACGTTGGCGAGTGTCCTGTGCAGCTTTAGAGGCCTGCCCTCGAGCTTCATTGATCGACTGAATCTTCGAGTCAGTCGAGTCCAAGGTGAGCAGATCGGCGTAGTAATCCCTCCAACGGGTCCAGTACGTCGACCTAAAGCTCTTGCAGGCCCCCAATATTTCGTCAGTAACCCGAGGGGATGTCTCGATCCTCTTTAACAGCTTCTGCATCCTCCTGAATTCGTTGATGCTTAAGGGGTCGATGAGCAGAAGTTGGCAGAGTTCTTCGATATCTTCGTGAAGCTTCACCCACGGGTCCTTGGTCGACTTAGAAGTTGCCGCAGCAGGATCCTGAAGAATAAGAGGCAAAATGTTGTTAAACAATACCTTAAAAGAAAAAGGGTCAACGACCTCATACGATCGAGTACTTACTTCTGGAGGCGATCTGTCCCCAGAGCTCTCATCCGAAGAAGAAGGAGGAGTGGGAATCTTCTGTCGACATGCAGTCACCTTCACCCTCTTCGGACGAGCCTATAAGGAAAGATATAAATGCCTCAATCAAGATCGCAATAGTAATATTATGTTCTGTTTAAGAACACATACCATCCCTGGTGTAGGAGTTTGAACTGGAGAAGGAATAGTTTGGTCTTCCTCCTCCCGAGTCGACCGGGTCGATAGTTCGACCGGGATCGTGACAGCCTGTTCTTCCTGAACCAAGGCTTCAGGGATTTGCTGTTCCTAAAATAGAGTATGACGCGAAACCAAAAGTCTATATATGAACTAAGGTAAGGATGCACCAGCTGAGAGCTAAACTCACCTTGGCAATCGAAGCCTTTGAACTTTGGCCCAAGATGTGGGAGATGAGCTGGTGGTCATCCTTGTCTGGAGCCTCTCCCTAGACAATATGGTATGGGTCAGATATGAAAACTCAAAACGAAAACTGAAGTTATCAAAGTCTTACCTCTGCGGCCGGTTGTTGTGGAGCGTCGATTACAGCAGAAGACACTGGCACCACAGCCGGTGCCCTGGTAGATGAGGTCGCCGCTGAAGCGGTTGGCGACCTGGATGGGGTCGCCGCAGAAATATTTTGCGACCTCCGCGAGGAAGTCGCCACCTTCACCAGCCTCTTCCTCTGGGATAGAGGCATCTCCTCAAGATCTTCTTCCTCGGCCGCCTTGCGCTTTGGAGCGCTTTTAGATCGAGCCTTAGAAGGATCGCCTGCGGCTATTTCCCTGGGGCTCGCAACTTTGGCCTTCCCCTTGCTGGTCGACTTGAGGGCTATTTCCCTGGGGTTCGCGACTTTAGCCTTCCCCTTGCTGGTCGACTTGAGTCTAGAAGGAGCGGGGGCAAGGGGAGCTTTAGGCTTGGGTTTTCCAGAGCCCTGAGGAACCATTGATCCTGAAAAGGAGGAAGCTTATGATTAATATTAAGAAACCAATACTTTTAGAGTAAAGCTAAGTATTTACCTCTTGCTTTGATGTGCGCGTCATCTACATAAAAATCAGGCTCCTTGGAAACCTCCAAGAAATGCATCAGGGCCCGCAGCTCTTCATAAGTCGCCGACCACAGCACAGTGAAGAACTGTGTGGCGAAACAGGCAGAAGTATCAGACGGGAATTCCATCTGGGAGAGCTGCGCCTTGTGATTGAGCAAGTCGAGGGTCCTGTCCTTGGGTCAATTGACTTGCACGCAATCCTCTTCGCCCTGTCCCCGTACAAGCCGCCGGTAGGGTCAGCAAGTGGAACTGCTACACCCTGGATAAACCCAAACTGCCTTGCACACAGCTGAGGGTTATAGACTTCAATGGTCAGGTAGCCATCGAAGATAACTGGCAGATCTCTGCGGGTCAATACCCCATTCCAGAAGCCACGAGCAGCTTGAAGATTAATTTCCTGAGCAAATGTCTTGCCGCCTGGAAAGGGTGCCCAGTTGCGTCGATCTACCCTGCCGAAGTCGACTATGTGCTTCATGTGGCCAGTAATCGATGTCATTAGCCATTGATCCTTCCGCTGGCAGCACTGATCCAATATGGTCTCCCCATAATAGGAGGATTCGAGGGGCGAAGAAGGACCCTTGAACCCGGTCAATCCCGGCATCCACATGGCCGACCAGAGATGGGCTAGCCAGAGCAACCCTCCTGCTGGATGTTTTGGAAATGGCTTGATTTGAGTCGTTGCTCTGTCCAGATCATGGTAAAGAAGACCCAGGATGAAGGGGCCCCAGGAGATTTCTTCATTGGTCTCCCTCAGAAAATTGGCCACCGCATAAGAAGTGTGGCTAACCTTCTTCCCAGGGAAGCAATAAACGAACTTGCTCAACCAGGTGCTGAGAAACTCAACCTCTTCCCGGACGCCAAAACCTTCGGTCGACAACTTCTCATCTGACCTCTTGCCTGCTGAGGCCATTTTCAGGTGCCTGCTCACCACCTCCATGTACTGAAGGGCGCCCTTGGGATTAATATCACCTGCCTGAGAGTATTGTCGAACAGGGAGGCCATTGACTTTGCACCTGGTCAAAATCTTCACATCTGCCAATGTAACAGACATGGGACCTTCCGGGAAATAGAAGCAGTTGACAGCAGAGTTCCAAAAAGGCAGCATGGCCGAACAAACCCTAGGGTCACAGTTCTTATCTGCCACGGACATCCTAAAGAATCTCAAGATCTTCTGAGCCCTAAACCTCTCTGTGAAATGCTCCTCCCACATCTTAAGCCAGTCTACCATCTCAGACTTAGAGGCAGAGGGAAAGCACAGGAAGGATCCCTGACCTTCCCAGTTGAGGGGATCGACAAAGTCAGGATGGCAGATCGGGATGGGCTTCTCAGTGACGAGATAGTTGAGCGGCACCGTCCCCGGGAAAAGATGCTCCGGCAAGATAGGTCCGAGAGTGACGCCCGATCCCTGTTCCTCCACGACCGGAACAGGTCCGGTTGGCCTCGCACGCAGATTATGGAACTCGAAAGCCTTAAAAGTCGACATCTTTTTAAAGATCGGAAGAGTTTTGAGGAGGGAGACGAAGAGTTTTCTGGGAAGCGAGGGTTTCTGGTTTCTTGGAGAAGATGGAGAAGTGTTGAGTAAGGAAGAAAAGTGCGGGAAAAGGACGATGACTCTCCTTCTTTATATAGGGCATGATTTCTGCTGAGTCGGCATAGCCAACCCAGCATAAAAGGGGGGCTTATGTTGACATGGCAATTAATTTTGGGCCTGGGTTTAGAACAGAAACCCAGTAATCCCTCAAGTCACACTCCGAGTCGGCCCAAGATGTAGTCGTCTAGGCCGACTCACGACGAAGTCGACTAGGTCGATTTACGACGAAGTCGACTTATGAACGGGGTCGACTAGGTCGACTCACAACGAAGGAATATGGTGATCAAAGCCAATCAAGATGACTCAACAGTAGCTAGGTCTACTAGTAGGGTCAAGTCGACGGAATCCTGGATAAGTCGACCAAGTCGATCGTAGTCCGTACAGATCAGTCAAGTCGACGAGGTTGAAATAAATTTATTCATTTTCAATCACGTTTGTTAAAGATCGTAACTGATCTTAAATATCCAGGAACGAGATCCCATATATCAAGGGGGTTGTTAAGACACTCCCACGATATTAGGGATCACGATCTGTAACACGATCTGTAAAAACGATCTATCTGTTACGTGTTAATCACATACAAGTCCTCTATAAATAGCAATGAATTTTTAAGAAAAAGACACGACCATACACAGCCGAAACTCTGAAGTTTGTTCGTCAACCTTAGAAATTAGATGCCCTGACCCGGTTTATAGGTCAATTACCCTTCCACCGACAGAGTGAGCTCGTAGGGCCTTTGCCGTCAATCCTCCGCCAGCGACACCACCGACGAAGTGAGCTCGTAGGGCCTTCGTCACAACTCTCCACCAGCGACCACCCCCGACGAAGCGAGCCTCCAAGGCCTTCGTCATGATCTTCCGCCAGCGACCACCACCGACGGAGCGAGCTTCCAAGGCCTTCGTCACGCGTTCTCCGCCGCTACAAGATCCTACGTCGTCACCATCGTGTCCCTTTTTCCTTTTAATGGCTGTAAGCCCTTTACTTTTAATTCTCTAAAGATTGTAAGACTTGCATTATTTCTGTATAAAGTTAGTGCATCTTCTTACTGGCGACCACAATACAACTACTGTGAGTCCTTTGCCAAATATTTCCGACGTGATCCGTTCCGTGCGCGAACAGTTATGACATGTAAAGATTGTACAAAGTCCATTTAAGAATAGTGTACATACCTGAGAAAGTTATGATATGTAAGAACACATTCTTTAAAAAGTTGGAGAAAGAAAACAAGAGCACGAATTCACCACAAACCCCAAAATCGGTAGTATCTCCTCAGTCAACGCATAGATGAGTAACTTCTCGAGCGGAGAGATATGAACTACCTTTGAAACTTCAAACTAAGTAAAAAGGTCGTGGTGCACCCTCCTTTTTCCGTTTACCGGAATTCGAACAGTGCACCGGACCGTAGCCAAAACTAAATGTAAAGTAAAATCTGGGTGATCGGAAGCGTAGAAGGGGACCCAGATTTGGCTAAATTTTGACGACAATAAAGGGCACGGCAAAGCATCCACAAAAGCAATTTAAAAACAGAATACCAACCGATAAATTGTCAGTGGTGCACAAGATTTAGCATGACGTGCCTTCGACAGGAAAATGGAATAAAGTAATAGAATGTTTATCATCTAGAAATCGTCAATTTAAATTGAGAAATGAAATCCGCCGATGTCTGAATGACTCTATGATGGTGAAATGCTTTTAGAACTTTGGACCCGGTCAAGTGTTAGTAATGCCCCCTTCTTCAATTTGCAACAGTTTAATCTCTGGGACATGTGCGATACGGCAGGTTGCCAACATATTATGTCGCTCAGCTCGATTCGAAGGTATCGGACAAAGACAACGATGTGCTTTAGATCAATCCGTTTCCAGATTTGGTTTTCCATTTTATAGCTAAATCTGATCCACGCGCTTTAAATCGTGTCTACAAAGTTGCATCAAGGGTATCGATTTTCAAATTAGATGAAAAGTTCCCTCCGCACACTTATCATTGTCAAATGACATAAGTTATGCGAATCAACTTAAGGCGTGAATATTTTATTCACACGAATAAAAAAATTAAGTCAAGGAAGACTAAGAACTCCGTAGTTTTGTAGGACTAAATAAGGGCAGGAGAAAATAGTTATCGGACGCCAATTTTATCTGCGAGTTTAATGACAAGGAAATGTTCCTATAAAACGAGAGAAACTCCAGAAGAAGAAGAGGAGGGGGAGGACAAAGATGAAGGTTCCATTCATCATGCTGGTTTCTGTGTATACAATCATGTTTGTCCGAGGACAACGAATTCCGTGAATGAAAACTCCATGGATTTTCTATGTTTCTTTCCTTCCTTTAACGGTTTGTGTGTTGGCTCAGTTGGCAATTAGTTACAAGACCAAGTACTCATCCCCATATCATCGCTAATTGATAAATACTCTCCATAATTGCTTCGACGAAGGAGCATGAAATATTTTATCTTCTTCTTGTTGCATTTTCTTATAAGATATTTTATCAGTCTCTATATGGGTTTACTGTTGTTGGAAAAAGGAAATTTTCGTAGGAAGTTCTAAAATTATTTCGACACCGTTATTTTACTATTCATCTTTTTCTTCTAATTCTTTAAACCATTCAAGCAAGTACAAAGATTTGTAAAAATTTATATCAATTCCCTAAAATGTCAGGAGGAGAAGGAAAATCCTCGAAAAATACTTCTTAACCCCTTCAAAGTTGAAGTTCATCCTAGAGTCAAGAGAAAACCCTTGAAATTAGTAGAAACATAAATGATCTTTTAATATAGTTAACTATTCAAAGGAACTCTGAAAATCTTGAGACCACAAATCACCTAACTCAAGAAGTAGGTGAAATAATAAACAAGATGTTGGCCCTTTGAATGTGACTAAGAGGGGGGTGAATTAGTCTTTTAGCTCGAATAGAAATTTCTCGACAAACTCACATAACCCTCACAACTTAAGACTTAACTTCTGTGATTTACAGAAGCTTAAAGACAAATTGGAACACAATGTTTTATAGTGGTTCGGTGAATACACCTACATCCACTTTCGGTCACTTTCACTAATAACTTGTAAGTAGTTATTACAGTATAGAAGGTTGAACCTTCTGTGGTGAAAGAAAGCAATTTCTTTAACCACGGAGCGGTAAGATTAACTTAACCAATACAAGAATCTCTCTTGCTGAGTTTGTGATATGTCTAGGTCGAAGCACAAGAAAAGCAACCAGACTTGGCAAGCACAGAAACTTGGCTAGAACCAGATGGGCTCTTCTTTTTATATTTTCGATTTAATCTGCAAAATAAAGAAAATAAATGTCTACAGAAGGCTGCAGTACCTCACCACTTGCGCCTGCTAGGGATTTCTTTTCTTGGACCTGCTATACACCAACCCGACGTTACAAATAGCTTCCCCGGCCAAGTCCTTCAGATTCGCAGCCACCGACGCCTACGGAGTGGCTTAACCAAAGCACGCCTGCTACAAAAAAACAGACAACAAGATAACAGACAACAGACGTTTGCAGGTCCTTCACCGCTTACGCATGCTACTGACTCCTTCTCTCCGACTAACTCTATATGTCGACTTGCTAACCAGCGACCCTTCTCCCTAGGCCCTATTGCACGCAGTCCAACAGTGTTCCGATCATGTCTCTTGGGTCCGTAACAATCGGCGTCTCCGTAGCAGCTTCACCATGCTCAACCCGCTTTAGTCACCTCCTACGAGAATGCTCTCTTGGAGAAATAGACCTGCACACTCACACACACGTTAAAGCACCACAATAACATTGTAGAAATGCCAAGACTCACCATGCTTAGTTAAAATTCTGAAATGAATTGCTTTTTAGTTTTTCTTTTATACAGTGGTTCCGTCCTTCTGTTATTAAAGATACTTATTTTTCTAAAAATAAATTACGACCAGATTCATTCCTATGGTGCATAAAATGATTGGAAGCAAATTCTATTTGATTTCGCAACAATCAGATTATCCAATCACCATTTATTTCATTACAGAAGGTTGGAGCCATATTTTGTCAACAGCCTTCTATAATTGAAAATAAAAAATATTTTAATTCCAACCTAAGAATTATAATTATAGGCTCGTGCATTTATCCATTAGGGACTTTCAAAATTAATTTTGTTTTAATTTGATATTTTAATCCATAGATAGTGCACTATAGAAGGATCGGCCAAAACAATCAAGCAACCTTCTAATCCAATAGCGGGATATTCCAAAAACATGAGGATATTCCCCATTGGGACAAGGAACTGCTACACTCTCAGACCTCAGCAGGGGAAGGATAACAAGTACCTTATCAGGGCTGCCTTCTTTTACGGAAACTACGACACCAGAAATGTTGCACCGTCTTTCGATGTCGACATTGACACGAACTTTTGTTTCACTTCCAATGGCTCCGATTACCACCATCGAGATGTCATTTACATCCCGTCAAGGGACAATATACAATTGTGCCTGATCAATACAGGAAGCGGAATTCCTTTCGTTTTTGTCATTGAGTTGTGTCTGCTGGAAAATGACATTTACCCATTTGAATCCAATGCACTTGCTTTGTTTGGTCGGCATGCACTTGGATCATCAAAAGTGTATGTGCTTGTATTTGTCGCTTGTGGAATTCTCTCGGGTTTTTTGTATCTTGTAGGACCAATACCTTAAAACAACACTGAATTTTGCAGGCATCACAGATATCCAGAGGATGACTTTGACCGTATTTGGCTCCAGTACTCGCTAAGTGGTGCAAAAGATGCTTCGAATACCACCATCTTAGAGATCAATCCAAGTACCAATCCTTACAAGGTCCCAATAGGGGTTCTGGAGACTGCTCAAGTTTTGAGCGATACACAAGGCTGGACAAACTCATCAAACTCAAGCGACAGCTGGTACATTTACATGTATTTCACCGAGATCCAAGAGCTGGAGTCGAGCCAATCAAGGCAATTCTCAATTTCCATAGATAATGCGGTGGTCGGGACAGAGAGCCTCCAATTTGCCACTGTGACAGCCTTCCAGTCGCAGATGAACATTATTGGCTTCAACCTCACTTCAACAGCTCAATCATCCCTCCCACCTATTCCCAATGGGCTCGAGATTTTTAAGGTCTTAGACCTCCCTAATTCAATGAGGACCCTTGGAGACTGTAAGTTCTTGTTGTCTTTTTATCTATCAATTGAGTCCTTCATCGGCCTGGCTAAGGCAGACATTCAACTAAAATACGAGTCAATGCAACCTACAGCGTGAGGAAGACATACGGACTGGTACAAACTGAGGAGAGCTGGCAAGGTGATCCCTGTACTCCAGCTATCTTGACGTGGAACGGCGTAAATTGCAGTAGCGATGTAAATTCCGTGATCATTTCACTCTAAGTGTGCATTGATTCAGTGTGAAGAATTAACTATGCACCCACCATTTTGTATTTTGCTTACACATAAACCTGTCTGTGGCACAGAAATCTAAGCACAAATTGATAACTCCCACTTTTGCTAATTTGACGATGATTCAATCATTGTACGTATTCATGAACCTTTCACGTATGTGGCTGAAATGTATTGAACTCGGGGAGTTTTATTCTTTCATTTATGTTCATCAGGGACCTATCAGATAATCAACTTACTGGACCGGTGCCTGACTTTTTTGCACAAATGCCGACCCTGAAGAACTTGTAAGTTACCTGAGTTCATATTGGCCACTTATGGTATAAGCAAAGGTCATAGGAAAATACTTTGTTGCAGAAATTTAAACATAAACAATCTCAATGGAAGAAGAAGGCAGACGGGATGCTTCTTCTAAGGTTCAAACTTGTGTGGATTAGCCGGTATAGATTGATTCTTTTGACATCATCATCACTCATAGCACCGTCATCTACAGTTATGATGGGAATCCAAACCTTTGCCATTCAAATTCCTGTCCTGGAAAGGGCTCAGTCAGTCACATTATTGTTCCAATTGTGGCATCAACTTTGTCGGTCATTGCGGTTATCTACATATTGTTGGTTGTGTTTGTGATTTGGCGAAACTTGAGGAAACACTATGACGGTAAGGTCGATGCCTTTGAATTTTATTCTTAACATGAAACAAGTCCATTCAAGACTATCGGTCATCAGTATATTTTTTAACAACAGGAAGAACGACGGAGATCTCCAAGAATTGGAATTTCAGCTACTCTGAGCTCCAATGCATCACAGACGATTTCAAAACAATTATTGGAGAAGGTGGGTTTGGAAACGTTTACCATGGGATTCTCGATGACGGAAAGGAAGTAGCTGTAAAGGTACTTTCTCGGTCATCGAGACAAGGTCACCGAGAATTCGAAGCAGAGGTTAGAGACGCCTATGGGAAATTTCCTATTTTCATCAATGTGAAGTGTTCTAACGCATGACGACATTTAATGCAGGTAAAACTTGTGATAACAGTACATTACAGAAATTTGGTCTCTCTTGTTGGATATCGTGATGATCCAGAGCACATGGCGCTCGTTTACGAATACATGTCCAATGGAAATGTCCGGAGTTATTTGTTATGTATACTCCTTGCAAACTCTGCCTCTTTATACAGTAGTCAAGAATCTTAATTTCAACCACCCTCATGATGCTTGTTATACAGAAAAACACCCTCATCTCCTGAGCTGGCCCCGAAGACTGCAGATTGCAATTGACGCTGCTCAAGGTACATCTGCATCGACTTGTTAAACTATGTTCAATCACAGAGCATGATAATGGGTATAATCTCATGTTTGATTTGGCTTGTACAGGACTGGAGTATTTGCACAGTGGGTGCAGGCCGCCAATAGTCCACAGAGATTTAAAGACGGCTAACATCTTGCTTGATGAGAGCATGCAAGCCAAGATCTCCGATTTTGGATTATCAAGGGCATATGCGACAATCTACGACACACATTTCAACGACTCCAGGGGGAACACCAGGTTATGTTGACCCCAAGTAAGTAATTGATTCTCCACCAAATTATTGGCAACGGCAGTTTTTATCTTTCTGACATTGAGAATTCAAGTAATGCCATTACAAACACTTTATGCCATTATGATCAGATATACATCATTCGGCAACTTAAATCGGATAAGCGATATCTATAGCTTTGGGGTAGTCTTGTTGAGCTGATCACGGGTCATCCCGCACTGATAAAGGACAAAGGAAAACTGACTCATATTGTCCAATGGGCATCACCGCTCATCAAGAGGGGAGATATCGAGAGCCTAGTTGATCCAACGCTGAAAGGAGAATTCAAGGCAGCTTCCGCACAAATAGCTGTGGAGTAGCTATGTCATGTGTGGCTGTCGCTGCAGCCAGTAGACCTCACATGGGCCACGTTCTTTCGGAGCTTAAGGGGTGCATAACTCTGGAAATGGAATCGGCAGAAAGTCTGAGAATGGGAACCAGCGAAAGAAGCTATTCTTTCCAAACAACATTCGAGATAAGCTCTCTTAATATTGGCATGGTGCCTCCTAATGCCAGATAGTACAAGTAACAGTTTTCACTGTCATCATGTCAAGACCTACCTTAAATTGTTACAAGTATGTACGTAAGCTCTGCTTTGCCAGAATGGAAGTTTCGAAACATTCAGTCTTGGCTTTTCTCTCGTCAACTCGGACATTTTCTCCTCTTCCCTGCTTATCCTTTTTCCCTCTCGAAGCTCTTATAGTTCATCATTTTATAATGCTACCAGTTTCCAAAAATTTCTAACTCCCCGATGATCTTTTGAATGTCTTTTTGGAAACTAAATGACCTTCTGTAAAATTTTTAGCTCGTACAAAGCTCTGAAGTCGGCCTGGGAGTCGTTGTGTCGTATCACATCTTGATGGCTGAGAGTTTCATTCATCAGACTTAATGGGGTTGAGTATTTTGTGAGACCTATAGCTGGTTGAGCCATCACCGGTGTCGACCTCATTTGCATAGCACAATGTATCCTCCAAGTTCATGTTGCTATCAATTTAACCATTTAAACACCGGTAAAAAGTTGTGAGTTTGAGTTACTTTGACCTGGTCCAAATTTTCCAATCACTTGCATCAAAAAATCTACAGACCCAGAAGGACAACTCACATTTCCTTTGATAAACATTGAATCGGCATTCGGATCATTTGAAAAGGAAACTTGATGAATGGAGCCAAATGCCTTCGCATTTTATGACAGGAAATGGTGTTATTATGTTGGGAGATGCAATCGGCGAGTTTCTTGGTCGTCACTCGCAGATGACAGATGTGAGTTAGTGTCTTCTTCAACTGGCGGCAATTCGCAAATAGATAAAAATTAAGCTAAGAGATAAACATTATCTTTTCAAAATTGGACTTTGCCCAACAACATTTGATTATATTTAAAAGAATTTAAAGAACAATGTTAACTTAAGCACGACACTAGGCAGAAGAGCACAACTCTGTTTGAATTTCTGATTGCCGCGATCGATAGGAAGCATATTCAAATGACTATAAGACTGTCGGGGATGACGTGGCGCGCTCCTGTTGATGGCGCACTGTAGCAAACCGGCAAGTGACCGCATGGAATGGTAATTCCTCAACAATAAAAGGCGTCGTTCAGAGCAAGCGTCAAAAGCTGCACATAAAAACGCGAGGAAGAAGAATCATTCCCCGATCGAGATAGAGAGAGTGTGGAGGCGATCGGAACAAGGCCTGAATGTCGTGGCAGACTTGCGTCGATGAGCATCTGATGTGCGACATTGAGGGGAATTGCCTAACCGCAGCAGCAATCATCGGCCACGACGGCAGCATATGGGTCCAGAGCGCATCCTTCCCACAGGTACACGTATCGACTCCGATAACAATCCGATGGTATTTTGATGAGTTGAAGGTTTCATTCTTCATCGTTCTGATTTGGAAAGCAAGAATGACCTGCCTGTGATTGATCAGTGGTGGCCGAAATCCAATCCTTCCCTTCATCGATCTGTTTCGACACGGATAGGACGACGTCATTCATTTTAACGCAAAACTGACTTGTGAAGAGTTGTGTTTCAGTTGATTGGACAAGTGTGTTCAACTGAGGATCTTTTGATCTGCAGGGAATAAACAAAATCAACTATCATCGTCCAAACGATCTGATTCTTTCTTTCCCGTGAAAGGAGATTTTACTATTCAAAGGAATTGTGATCCGACAATGGAAGATTAATCTCCGTGATTAGCTGGCTAATCTCTGTCTCCATCCTGTTTCAATGTCTGTTGATGCAGTTTAAGCCAGATGAGATTGCCGCAATCATGAAGGACTTTGACGAGCCTGGCTCACTCGCTCAACCAAGTACATGGTGATCCAAGGGGAGGCTGGAGCTGTCATACGCGGAAAGAAGGTTCCTGTTCTTCATCCCTTTAACATATAATACCATCTCCCCAATGTTTATAGTTCTCACTTATTTGAGATATTAGCGAGACGACATAGTTTTCGGAGAGGTAAATGATGATGATTGGTATTGATATTTTGGTAGGGAGCGGGAGGAATCACTGTGAAGAAGACTAGCCAAGCTATGATATTCGGCATCTACGAGGAGCCATTGACGCCCGGCCAGTGCAACATGGTCGTCGAGAGGCTCGGGGACTATCTGGTTGAGCAGGGACTGTAAAAGGACAGCAAAGATCCCTCTCAATTCCAATCTCTCACATTTCTTACCTTAAAGTTACTTCTATGTTTTCTCCCATGTGCTCAATATTAGAAGAGTTGCATTAATAAAACCATCTGCAGGGACCTCAATGGTCACTTTCAGCTTTTTCACGGTTTTTCCGCTTTCTTGAGTCTTTATGATTGCTACTGATGACCTTTTGAGCCTCTTGATGGTATCAAATTGTCGATTAATTCTCGAAAAGTTGTTCCGAAGCCAAACATAGCTTGCTGGTTTATATGCGCTGCGATGTTTCGGATGATTTCACAACCTCTTCGGGTCATAGCGCTGAGTTCCGAAACTGTACATTTAAAGCAAGAATAGATGGAGCACAATCTTAATTCAAAGATTAATCAAATGCATGAAATTGGCAGATCAGAGTCTCCAAATAGCCGCACTTGACACCACCGTCAGGAATGTTGTGCCAACTTATTAGTACTATCGAGCATCAGGAAGCACATCGTTGGCATCAAGAGAGCTCATTTCAATAGGATAGCTCCAGCTAATGTCCTATTCCAGGCAACTCTTTCAACTCTGAAAGCGCAATCCCCATCTAAGGTCACTGGACTGCAGCTACAGGCACGCGGGGCATTGCCACCTCCACCACTTTCCATGCAGATGTTCGGCAACAAATTTGCCTTCCATTGGCCTTGTCAAACGGAGATGTCATCTGCGTGGGCTTTTAATTGTCGACTGTTTTATTCACCGCATCATTTTACTCTTGTCATCTAGTTTCTTGCCATTTCTTTTATCTTGTAAATCTCCCATCTCCATTGATTTTGTAACCGTGATTTGAAGGAAATATTATGACTAAAGGAATGCTTAGTTGCCTTCAGATATAGTCAGAGTTCAAGGGAGAAGATTTTGGGATCAGACAGAAAATGGGTTATAGTGGAACCTCTTCAACCCAGGTTGAAGGTGTTTGTTTTCTGTCATTGAGGGATTGATTGTCATGTGAGGATGGATCTAATTGTCAAAAAACATGGTAGAAAATATTGTAGTTGTCCTCGTTATAAAGACGCAGATGGTGGCTGTGGATTCTTTGTCTGGATCAATGGTGTTACTGTTGGTTTTGTTTCAAAGAAGGTCAAGCGTGAGGTGATGTGAATAATGTTATTGTTGAAACTAAATTGAGGAAGGCTGAGGTGAAATTAATCAAGGCTAAAGCAAAGATGGAGATGTCGAAGGCTGATGTTAATAAATATTTGTTTATGTTTCGTGTTTTACTTTTCTTAGTATGTACTCTTGCCTGTGTTATTGTTGTAACAAAGTAAATGTTGTCGTCCTATTTAGAAAATAAATTTCAAAGTTAGAATTATAATATAGATATATAAACATTATCTTAACATGGTCTAAAAAAGCCATTATAGCTATGAAAAGCATTCAACCCTAACTCAATTACAATGCCAACTAAAAACTAACAGTTACAAGTCAAGCTCTAAGGATTCAAGACAAACAACTAAAACATTTCTAATAAAATAAGCCAATCAACTAAAACATCCCGGTTACAAGCTAAGCAGTTAACATAATTCCTAGTTTCAACACACCAAGCAATGATTCGTCAATTCCCTACATTCTCACGTTGATCCGTATACGAGGCCTTTAAGCTAGATCCGAAAACGAATGACTATTGCATGTCTATTGTGCCCATGTTGTAACAGCTTTGAGGCTAGTCGTGTCTCCATTCATCCAAATTTGCATTTTGAAACCATGGTCGCATCCATTGTCCTTGGCCTCCCTCTTACTCTACCTTTAACCCCCGTAGGTTAAAATCTAACCACGTGTTTGCTCCTTCCAATAGGAATAAGGGAAACTTGTAGACCGGAAGGTAAATGTATTTCCTGTAAAATCCACTTTCACAAGCCTTTATGTCATGTTTCATGAAACTAATAGATGCTACCCCAGAACAACAAGGTATGCTAGTCAAATCCCATTTCCTATATGCATATGGTGGCGTCATTTTAAGTTCATAATGTATTTTTAATTTCTATGAACAACCTCAAATAACTCCTTTTTTGGAAACTAGTCCCCAGCATTCACCCAACATTCTCAATATTAGTTATAATGTTTGGACATATATCATCATCTCTCATTATAAAACAAGTCGTTCTTATAATACATTCTTGGCATCAAAGATGGCCTAGTATCATATCTCACACCTATAATTGGTCTTGTCTTCGGTAGAGCAATGTAGATGATTCAAATCAAATCGGAAGACCCGTAGACAAATTGTTAGTCTGAAGTAGTTAAGTACATGTAATCGTAGTAAGTGTTTCAATTCAAATGATCGAAAAATAGGACATTATAAATTTAATAATGTTGAAGAGAAGGGCTGAAGCCGCGTCCAGGAATCTTCCGTAAACTCCACATATAATTGATAAAATATAATTCTTTTAAAATATCTGCAAAAGCTGTCCCCCAATCGGATATTTTATATTATTATTTATCTTTTCATCTCTTCAAAAATAAAAAGAGAAATAAATAAGACAATTTTGTCTTTTTAAATAATCAAATCAGGATAGAATAGTACCGACTCTTTTGCTTTTGTTTTTTTTTTGTTTTTTTTTTTTCCAATCACTACCCTCTCCACCCGTCCCTCTTCCTCTCTCTAGACTTTTCGGACAAGTCAATTAGGTTTTCGCCTCCTCCCTTTCTTCCTTCACGAATTCCTTCCGCCAGTCGGATTTCACCCTCTTCCTTTTTGTCCTCTGCCTTTTCGTTTCGTTTTTTTTTTTTCTTTGTTGTCTTGGGTTGGTCGGTTGGTTGATTCTATGGGCGGAGCGGCGCGATAGAGAAGAGGTTGCGGTTGGCAAAAAAGAGGGGAGGCCGGACGAGGGGAATCAAAGGATGGTGAGTGCCGAAGGGTTGGGTGGTTCTGAGGCGGCCGCGAAGCATTATGGGGTCACGAAGCCGATCTCTTTGGCCGGGCCGTCCGAGGCAGATGTCCTGAAGAGCTTGGAATTAGACAAGGTTACGGCTTTTCGTTTGGTCTTTCTCTCTCTCTCTCTCTCTCTGTGTTTAAAAACAAATATGTTTCTTGGTTTTGTTTTCAGACACTTGGGTTGTTGTTTATGGGCTATTCGGAGCAGATGTTTTGTCCTTATGGGTAATTTTGGTTTTGGGAGAAATATTTGGTTTCGGTTACTTGGGTAGGTTGGATTGTGAAGTGTTCCTTTGTAAAATCTAAGGGGAGTTCTGTATTTCTTCGGTTTTAGGGTAAATACTGCTTATTTTTCTTTTGTTGGGTTTGGATCGGATCATATTGGATCAGACTTGATTCTTTTGTTCGACTAGATTGGTAAGAGTGTTGTTTATTGATAAATGGAAAACGCTTAGATGGACTCAGCGAAGCTGTAAGTGTTTCAGGCGGACGGCTTGGGTTATTGTTTGTGTCGGCAAACCGCCGATTTCCTTTGTGAAAATCAAAGAGATTTGTGTTTTGACAGCAAAATGGGCTTTTTTTTTTCTGGAGCAGTTTTTGGTGGATAGTGGTCTTTACGAGAGCAAGAAGGAGGCAGAGAAAAGAGAGGAGGTTCTGAAGAGAATCGGCCAGGTAAGTCCATTGAGCCATGCTGTTTGTGTTCTGTGCTGGTGTGTAATTGGAAACAGAAGTTGCTTGGGCCGTTGTATTCATGGTAATGTACTTTGGCCTTTGGTGAGGAAATATGATTAATTTTCTGAGAGCTTGATTTCTGATTTCAGAAGAGATTGTTCACTGTATACTTTGAATATGCTTTTGTAGTTTCGACTTCACTTCTTTCACTTTGCAGGGAGCAGTGACGTGGTTTTAAACCTGTTTGAAATAAGACATATTATCATGGTTATTGCGTTTAAGAGAGACCTAGAAAAATGTAAAAATATGTGCTCGGGATACACCTGCCAAGATTGGTACTTTCTCATGCATCACTTCCTTTTCCTCTCTTCCCTTTTGTTTAAAAGAAACGAATTCTTTGATACTGTGAAAGTATACCACTAGTACCTCAACGTGAAGCTAAATCATTTCAAAAAGATGATCCCAATCAACTTGTTGCCAAAGCAGAGAATGAGCTCCTCTTCAAAATAGCTGATATTGTTGAGAAAATATAAGACAACTAAAATATTTATCCCTGAAGAATATTGTTTGTTCCAATCATGTGGAACAGCATATAAAGTGCTAAGATGCCTGGTGGACATCTGTTAACTGGTAATGACTGTGCCTCTTGTTCGTGTAGATACAACTATCATTCTTTACACGCATTTTATTTTCTAGTATGTGGGTTCCTTGTGTTTTGATTAGCATTTCTGGTTAAGGTTTGGAGCTATAGGCACAATCTCCTTTCTTGATATAGTGCTGCCGAACATCATTTCAACTCTCCTTTCCAGATCGTGAAGGAATGGGTGAAGCACCTAACCAGAATCAGGGGTTACTCAGACCAAATGATTGAAGATGCTAATGCTGTGATATTCACTTTTGGATCTTACAGGCTTGGGGTATGCATACCTGCTTTCATAGTATTCATTTTTCTTTTGGTTCTTTTAGTTGCTTGAAAGTTCGACTTCCATAGTCTTTTTTACGTTGTGGTTTCCTCGCCATGTTTAAACATTATTGTAGATTGTGCTGTAATGCTTCTTGTTTGCTTTTAGTGAATAATAATTGGAGCTCTTATGCATAGGTACATGGTCCTGGTGCTGACATAGATACCCTATGTGTCGGTCCTTCATATGTCAATCGTGAGGTATTCTTTTTTTATCTATTTACTTGCTTCTCTTATGCCGAGCCTCATTCTCATACTAGTGGGTAATTTTGTGGGCACCCCTTTTTATCTTGTTAAGTCTGTGTTTTGTAGGAGGATTTCTTCTTCGTTTTGCATGACATGTTAGCCCAGATGGATGAAGTGACGGAGCTGCAGCCAGTCCCAGATGCTCATGTCCCAGTGATGAAGTTCAAATTTGATGGGATATCCATAGACCTTCTATATGCTAGTGTTTCCTTAATGGTCGTTCCAGAAGTAAGTGGACATTAACTTTCTTCTAACTTAAGCCGATGTGTAATATGTTAATTGCTTTTTTGTTGAAATGGTCGTGACAAATAACAAAAGGATCTCATATTCGAAGAAGACGTGGTGACACTAGAATTCCTTTCGAATTAATGTTTCTAGAATGGCGACATGTCGTTTGCTGGGCGTTTGCTGGGCGACATGTCGTGTTTTAGGAAGTTGGCTTTGCTGGGTTTGGTTCGTTGAGGTTATTTGTATGAAATGCGGGTGGACCAGAACCTTGTTTCTCTTAGCTTTAGGAGAGAGTGTTACTGTTTCCTCGCATATTTACGATACCAAACTCAATTTTGGTCTCTTGCATCTCTATCCTCTTCAGTGTATATCTTCTTTTGCTATAAAACTTGTCGATCAATCGTTTGTGTTAATGGTCAATAGTTGGCCGCATTCTTCTTTATATATCTTATTTTTAAAGAATTTTAGCTTCCATAGTAATAGTAACCGGATGATTATCATCCTACATGAGTATTCATTGCTATTGTAGTGCGATAGAGTAGCGAAGCAGGAATAGGAGAAACAACAGAAAAAACTAGGAGAAAACTATTATGGCTGAAGGGAACGATAAAGATTTCTAGGGTTTGCAAGTAACTGTCAGAAAATTGTCTTGAGACAAGAAACAAGGTTAAAAAAATGACATTAGTTTCAATTGTAGGCTGAAACCCCTTATTTATCTTATTCTTGAGAAATTATTCAAATGCCCTCTAGCATCCTGTGTGGTTACTCTGGGATTTGACATGCATCAAAACTGATGCTGAAGAATTGGCATGGTGACTTTTTATAATACTGACGATGTATGACTATACCAGTTATCTTTAAGTTTTATGTTCGAGGCTATTAGAAAGATGATTGATTTCTAGCTGAGAAGTTATAAATATATATTCTGCTTCTACATTTCTTTTTAGTTCATCATAGGCAATATTTTGAGGCTGATGAATTGTTTTGATCAGGATTTGGACATCTCTGAAGTCTCTGTTCTATATGATGCGGATGAACCAACTGTTCGCAGTCTGAATGGATGCAGGGTTGCTGACCAAATTCTTAAGCTAGTTCCCAACTTTGAGGTAGAAAAGAATCATTGGTTTTTAACGGTGATACTTGTGGCCACATTTGATAATTACTAGCTTTGTTACTATTTTGTTTTGTCTGTATAGCATTTCCGAACAACACTTCGATGCCTGAAGTTTTGGGCCAAAAGACGAGGTGTCTATTCCAACGTGAGTAAACTTTATTCTCAACTGTATGCATGTTTATCTGCCTTTTTTTGTCCCTTTTAATTTTCTGTTTGGCATGACATCTATCTATAGGTGACTGGATTTCTTGGGGGTGTCAACTGGGCTCTTCTTGTAGCTCGTGTCTGCCAGCTGTATCCTAATGCAGTCCCTAGCATGCTGGTATCCCGTTTTTTTAGGGTATATACCCAATGGCGGTGGCCAAATCCTGTGATGCTTTGTCCAATTGAAGAGGATGAACTGGGATTTTCTGTGTGGGATCCACGTAAGAATCCTCGTGACAGAACCCATCACATGCCTATTATAACGCCAGCATACCCTTGCATGAATTCTAGCTACAATGTCTCCACCAGTACCCGGCGTGTAATGATGGAGCAATTCCAATTTGGTAACAGAATATGCGAGGTATAAGGCAAAATTTTCTTAGGGATTCCCTTGAATTCTTTATGTTTAACTTTAAGAGTTTGCCTCTGCTTGTTCTTTTTCTTTTGCAGGAAATTGAGCTGAATAAAGCCCAGTGGAGTGCCTTATTTGAGCCATATATGTTCTTTGAGTGCTATAAAAATTATTTGCAGGTTGATGTTCTGGCTGCTGATGTTGATGATTTGCGATCTTGGAAGGGTTGGGTGGAATCAAGGCTGAGGCAGTTGACTTTGATGGTAGCATCTCTCCTTTCTTCCTTAAACATCCAATTTGCGTCCAATTTGATTTTTTATCAGTATCTTAGTTGTTCATATAGCTGTGTGAACTTTGTGATTTGCAGATCGAGCGTGACACGTATGGGAAGCTGCAATGCCATCCTTACCCTCATGAGTATGCAGATACATCGAGGCAGTGTGCGCATACTGCATTTTTCATGGGTTTGCAGAGGAAACAGGGTGAGAGAGTTCAAGAGGGTCAACAATTTGACATACGTGGGACAGTCGATGAGTTCCGGCATTCCATTAATATGTACATGTTCTGGAAGCCAGGGATGGAAATATATGTCTCTCATGTCCGTAGAAAGCAGACCCCTGCTTATGTGTTCCCTGAGGGGTATAGGCGAGTTCGATCTAGGATTTCAACACCGCAAAAGGGTGATAAGTTGTCCTCTGAGAATGCTGACAAGGGTAGGAATGGATCCGAGGATAGAGATCTGAAGAGAAAGAATAGTCCAACAGAAGAGGATTTGAGGCGTGATATTCCGGATAAACGTAAATCGGTCAGTCCTGGTTGGCCAGAGTCGGTCTCGCCAGATATTCTTAATCAGAAATCCAATAATCTGTCTCCACCAAGGTCGATGGCTACATTGAAGAGAGAAAGTCTTGGTGGAGAGGAAGGAAATATGGCTGTCATGGCAGAGTTGAAGACTGGCCCGGAGAGCAAAGATAATGTACTACCAGAAACTCGAGGTTATGGTGAATGCAATTCGAATTCAAGCTTGATTACAACTCTGGCTAGTGAGGTTGGTTCTTGTGATGGTGTTGGGCATGAATCGGCAGTGGGTAGCAGTGATGGTAACAATGGAAGTGTTGTGGGTAGCATTGAGGAGAGTAACAATCCCAGAACCCCAGAGGGTTACTCATGCGAGGCCGATTCTAAGCTCTCCTTGGAGAATGTCTGCGCTTCTTTCCCAGGAAAATTGCAGAAAAAATTGGAGGTTGTGTTTGTTCCCTCTCCTTGCATCTTTAATCTCTCCTCAGTAATTCTTAATTTTGCATCCCCAATGGTTATAGACTGATTGTCCTTGAAAGCACATTGTGCTTGTCCAAATGGAGTTAGTCATTAAGGTCCTCATTTTTCTATATGCCTTAGTCTGGATGATTGTCCTTTGCTTATTTTCTTTCTCTTCAACTGTTTGCTGTTTCATTTGTGAAGCCAAATGCTGGTGTTGGATTGGAGCTCAAGCCAAGGGTGGGAATCGATTCCGACTTGCAGAAGCCGGTGATAAGGTTCACGTGTTTTCGTATTACTTAAGCTTTCTCCTGTGATTTTCTCGATCTTGCATTTACAGCCTAAACTCTCCTTTGTTTTCTTGTGGTTTAGCTCAGTGGCCGGTTGAGATAAAAACCTTAGAGGCTCGAGGTGTCGAACATGAACCAAAAAGAGACTTTTCGAGGTGACTTGTGAGAAAATTGTCGGAAGAAAGAGAAGACAGAAAGAAAGCCAGCAGTTCCTGTGGGTAAGTTCTATATTAATTGCTGGCTTTCAAATGTTTCCTTTTCAGGCATACCAGTTCCTTTAGAGTGATGATGTTTACTGGGGAGGAGGGGCCCAAACACTACGAGCCCTCTTATTTGGTGAATCGGAGACTGTTTGTCAGCTCTACCCAGGTGGAACAAAAGGAAAAAAAAAGGGGGAGAAATTATTATCACCAAAAAAAAAATAAAGGAAGACGCTTATCATCTTGTACAGTTTGATACGTGGAATTGATTGTTGGACTGTGATATTAGGTGGCTCTAGATACTTCCTCGATGTTTCTGTGGAAGGTTCTTAGGAAGCTGGTTTTGTTCATGGAGAAGGGCACTCTGCTATTTGTGAGTTTTATTAGTGTCTTTTCAAATTTTTTTCTCTTTTGGACAGTCTGTACTAGGAAAAAGAAAAACACTAGTTCGGGTGTCTACTATATGTGGGGATAACTCTCTTGTGTTTTTACTTGATGTTACTCCAAACTCTATTCCTGATATGTAACCAATTTGATTAAACCTTTTTATATCTTTTCTATCAGTTTGTGGTGAGATCTGCTTATATCCTATCATGAGCTGTTTGTCGACTGCTGCTGGCTTTTGGCTTAAAGTTTGAGGTGGGTGGTTTGCACATAAGTTGTCATAATTATCAGTTGTAGGTTTTATGTGCTTTGGAGGACTTGTATGCTTTGCTTGGCAGGGTCATTGATTAAGAATATTTCTTGGAACACGATTGTGATTTGAAATGGATGATCCGTTTATTTGGCATTGTTCTAAGGGAGAGGAGAGATCCTTTCTAGTTACGGACAATGACCTAGGAGTGTTCTGGCTTCATCAAATTAGTCCCATGTTGGAAAATATTTCCAAGGCTGTCCCCGATTTGAGTTTTTAGTCCGTCCTTTATAGTTCAGGACTTGCTAGTCTCGATTTTTGGACCGCGGAAAGCATAGAGATGTTACCAGTGGCCGTGTTTCGAAACAGGCTCAAGCAATTTCAGCCAAGATCTATTTTAATATTTCATTTTTGTTTTTTTTTTAGTCACTTTAGGATGAGCCATGTCTATGGAGTATTTATGTATTATATATAGCTTAGTTAGAATTTATGGACTAACATAGCGGAATCAAAATACTTAGCGGTGTCAGTTATTTCGCCTTAAAGAATTAACAATCACGCTTTCCTTGAAACTGTCGTTTTGTTTGAATCATTTCGACACGATCTTGAGAAAATCATTTCACACATGATTACTACAAATATTAGTCATTCTTTCCAATGTGACGTGTTGACTACGTCCGATTTACATAGAGTTTTGCATGGTTATATGGTTAATTCTGAAAAAAATTCACTAAAAAAGCCGTTACATTTTTTAAATTTACGTGTATATTACTGTACGGTGTAATTTTATAATGAAAATTTTTTAAATTGAGAGATTCGTTATCTTTTTCAATTTTTCGAGTATTAATTTAATTTTTAAAACTCATCATAAGAAATAATTTTTTTTATAAACTCGGTACAAACCTTAGATTACATATGCCCTATCTGTATTATTGAGTGTTCGTCCTATCAAAGAGAAGCATGGAGCAACTTGAGGGTGTAATGGTCGGATTTTTAAGATCAAGGCACACCTTCGCCTCCGGGGAAGCAAGGGCTATCAGGACTGTTTTCGGCTGTCTTGTAGGGGAAACCGCCCATGAAGGTAGTGCCTTCAAATAAAATTATGAAATAAATTACGTATGTTTAGGTTTGATTGCATCCTGGATATGTAATCAACCTACTTTGACACTAATATATATAGAGGTGGCCACGCGTCGAGTTTTTTTCCGGTACGGCTCATAAATCGAAACAATGCAAACTGTAAACCTGTTCTGGTTAAACATATGTGTCTTCTTAGCGTTAGTTAAAGGAATTAAACGTAGCTCACTTACCCTATGAAAATGTTTTAAACATGTTCATTTTTGCATTCTATAATATTAAACTTCTATTATGGGTGGTGGGTATTTTGAATCTTGTCATGATTCCTGGTTCGAACCCCACCATGCACACTCTACTTGGATTTACGGTTGGTCTCGTGGGTGATGGTAATATAGTCCAAGAGCTACCCATCTGCTTCAACTAAAATTGGACCGACTGGGGAGCAGGCTTCAAGTCGGGCCAGAGGGGATGTAGTGAGGCCGAGCCTGAGGCTCACGAGCTTATCAAAGAGCCTCTGAGCCTCGTAAGAGGGCTCACAAAAAGTAAGTCTACCACGAAACCGTTGATATAGAAAAAAAATATTAAACTTCAATATAGTTGAACTATTTTGGGTTTACATCTTATTACACGAGGTAAAGCATATGAGAAGCAAATTTCAAGACACTTGTTCGTTCAATTATATCTAAGGTTAAGGGTAAAAGTGTATAGTTGGTGCATATACGTGTAAGTGTTTATTAAAGGCTAATAATAATTTTAAGAGTTTAGAATAAACATGTAATCATGACAAGTAATAATTGGTCATATCCATTTAATGTAGAAAATGACGGAGGATTCACCCGAAAAATCGCATGTTCGAATATCAGCAGCCGGACCTTAGGGTACCAACTAGGCATTAGCCTTTGTGAGACTGACTTTACCCGGTAGTCATGGTTGTAGGGTCTCTGGTTAAAACATTTGATAGACTAATGAAGGTTTTAGTTTAAAAAAAGTAATGTTAAAAGGTCAATTTTAGCTTTTATATTAGATTGTCTATATAATATTTTAATTATCTCGTACAACCCGACGGGCCTAGCCACCATGTCCATGGGTTGAAAATCACGTAATCCATAACCGGCCAGACAACTAGTATGCCGGTTACGGGAGCTCAACGACCCGTCGGTTTCAAGTCGACGCAGGTTCTTTACGGGCCATGTTCGAGTCTAACTTGGCCCATGGCCACCTCCACTAAGATACTACTATTATTGTTGAATGGTGTGTCGACCGGTTCTTGAGTGGAGAAAGCCATTGTGTCCATACGGACGACGATTACTAGGAATGCAGGGGATGGAAATGTCCTATCCCTTGATATTCACTAAGATATGTGATCGAGATAACATGATGATATTGTAGCTTTAACAACCTGCGGGAATGAAGGCAAATATCATTTGATCGTCTTTCTCTCCCATCCATGACCATCCATGTAGTAGTCGCTACAATGTTGTGCCTCTACACTCCCAACAGTAATCCTTATTATGCCGCTGCAGCGATGAAGGACACAGCTACCTTGATCAATGCCATTCCAGTCAACGGGTAGTTGACAGTCACCTCATCTCCAAGACTTACATTATACATGAACGAGATTATCCCTATCAGGGATATGGGGCCTGCAGTGGATTCCTACGCCCCAAGATTGCCACGATGGCTTGGTCGATTGGTAGGATGCGGGGTGAAGCCAAGGCTTCGAGCTACCGACTGAGATTTAAGATGTATGTATTCGATTTGAACTAGTAAAGAAATGTATGGGACCACAGGTTTAAGGACGACTTTGATCAAGGCAATTCCTTCGTGCTTTTGCCGATTTTAATACATCTTACCAACAAGTGGGAGTCCATGTTTGCTGCCCCCTAGTCGTTGAAGTTTATATATTCCTCCTTATTTGTCCACCATCTCCTGGTTGAAATAAGAACAACTTTTAAACAAAACTTATTGTGTCCGATAATCCACTCTGACGTGGGTACTCGGTGATGGAGTTGTCGACTAGAGCACTTTTAGTGCTCGTAAATGCGGCTCGAACTCCGTCCGAACTGTCATTTTGAATGGACATTCATCGCATGGCCAGGAAGAAGTCTTCTTACACATTGGTAGAAGATATGCGGACTGGTTTTAGCCGAATGATCGGCCGAAAAGCTTTCAAATCATGAATATGAATTAAGTGAGTAATTGTTGGTATGCCATGGCCACAAAGTAATTAGTATTTTAATCCAAACATGGACTTTCTACGATTAATAGAATCCCAACAATAAAATGTTAGGTTTATATGGGTCAAGAAATCTTCGTTTACATGAACTCAAAGTGATCTTGATTAGCAATTAAGCTTCATATGTAATGTCAATTCCATAACCTTGAAGACTTTTTATAGTAACGGAAGCTCGGTACATAACCGTAAAGATAGACAAGTTTTTGTGAATTTGATCCGCTGAAGCTTGATGTATATAGTCAACTTCAGAACTTAGAAAGTCTTTGCGGTGATGTAAGGTTAGTACAGAAAGTTCTGCACTTAAAAGAGTTTTTGTATTTAGGTTACTTTTCTCCAATTAACGATTTATGCTAGATGATTACTTAGAAAATAGAAACTATTAATAGAAAAAGGTAAAAGAGAAGAGACACAAATGTTTTGACTATTAGCATATGTCCACTTTTTACCCTATCAGGATTACCGAACACAAATAACGATTACACAAGATGCAACGACTGCTACAGAGAAACAAAGAGTTGAAGATGGAATAGAATATTCTAAAGGCAATCATATAATAATTGCACCATAAACTGTGACTAACTGTAGAAGTCACCAACTTAAGATGGCGTCTGCACCTATTTAACTTCACTGACCGAGACTCTCATAGCGGGATGGGCGGATCGATTTGCATCTTTTGGTAAATGGCGTTGGTATAACAGTAGATTAACTTACTTATGGGTTTGTAGGGTTCCAGCATACGAGATTGATATACTAGGCTAGCCTGTTAAACTACTGTCCTAGGTCAATCTAGACTTGTTAGACTGACTGTATATGTCATGGCTTTTGGTTTACGAGGTTTGTATAAGATTATATCATTAGTGTTTAAAAAATTACTTCAAAGTTTTAAAATTACCCGATTTATCGTTGATACGACGCATTTTAAAAATACGTCTTCTTTGTAAATTGAAAGATGAATTTTCAAAACGCACCTCGATAATGATAAATCAAATATTTTTTAAACTTCGATCACATTTCAAAAATTCTTTTAAAAACCAACGGTATAATCGTACAAAGCTATTTGATTTATGGGGTATGTCCCTTTGCGGGTGTATAATATTTTGGGCTTATGTAATTTACTTATAGAAAAAATCACAAAGGTTTCTGCTCGGCTTCACTTACCAAGACCACTACTTTCCTTCATTCATCAGGACTTGTGCTCGCACCCATGCCACTTGCTCTAGGATCCCACTATAAATCGGATCAACTCCTCACTGATGCTAGCAACGAGTCTTTAGTCTATTACAAACTAGTGCTCAACTTCACTCACCTACGATTTCACGAAAACAACCTAGCACGAAAGGTTTTGTCAGTATATGTCGCCCGTCCTTACCCCGAGGCAACCCTTCTTTCCTGCCACTACAAGACCCGTTAACACTCCATTGTCAACGTTCATGCTCCTCTTGTCTAAGTCATTCAAGCTTTTGGATGCCCGACACAGCTTATAACTTGGACGAAATCTTTCGTGGCTGGGATACTCACCCGAACTCAAGAACACGAAAAGTAGAGTAGCACACAATATGTTTTTACTCAGATTTGCAGCTGTTGGATACCGTCTGATTTACCCTTTCAATATCACTCGACCATAACCAAACAGTGGAAATCGGGCATCGCCGAACAGAGTAGCAGCCCAAGACTAATTTTTCATATATACACACACACATACCCACCTTCTACAAGGTTCAAAACACACGTCAATAAAAACAAAATAGAAACTTAAAAAAAAAAGAAAAAGAACTGAAAGATCTAGAAAAAAGGAAGTCTTCCATAACTAGCTAGTTGCCCATCTCTTGGTGGGCGTTGGATCTTATCGTTCTTGTCTCCCACCAACTGCACATAAAAAACACCCCGCCCCCCCCAAATAAAAAATGAATATATTATTAAGAGAAAAGGAAAATGCCCGACATAAATAAAAACACTCAACTGCCATGGGAAGAAAGCTCAGAGGTCTTGAGCACTCTCAATCTCTTCACAGTTGACACAAACATGCTACAAATTCACAACACCAAAACATATCAGCCGGAAAAGACTATTTAAGAATCAAATATGACATTTTAAGTGGATTAGAGTTATGAAGGGTGTCTCCTTACTGCCAAGGGACATCCCCAAGTAGCATCCTGTCCCCTTCGTTGTCCTCATACACGATGGTGTACTCCCCTCTTCCATCCACCGCCCTTGTTGTTGTTATTACCTCCTCCCCTCCATCCCTTTGTACTGATAATCAATCCCCCCCCACCACCCCCGAGAAACGCAATAACGGGAATCGGCTAGTAAAATATGGTAACTACGTAGGAAGTGGCGGAACTGATTGTTACATACCTGCTAGGAGGTCCCTGAAGAGGACGTCCACGGCTGAGGATAGCTTGTCATAGGTTTCATAGGCTCCGAGGTCGACCTTCCTCCCGATCGCAACTCCCTCCATGTTGATCTTCACGAACATGGACCCTTTGGGCCTCTCGATCATCTGATAATTGTGATTCCCCCCATCGATGGCTTCATCATCGACCAGGCTCTTATTATTTGCCTCAACAGCATCATGGGAAGAGCTAGGTCGTTTCGGGCAGTTGTTGATCGAGTTTGCGGTGATGTTCTTCCTGAATGACCTGACGGGTGGCCACCCAACCACTGGACCAGGTGCGGTTCTGCTTTCCGATTCGTTTCATGGGCAAAAAGCATCGGCATCATCAGTATACTCATCGTACAAAACCCTTTCTAAATACATGGTTAATCAATAGAAAATATATATATATTCGTGAAGTTTGAATAAAAAAAATACCGTTTCTGGAATGTCGTGGTGGTGGTAGTGTTGTGCTCGCTCTTGACATCCTTAAGGTTAAGATCGAAGTGGGTAGTACTCTTGTGTTGAACATTGCTCCTCAACGATCTCGCGGAAGAGAGCAACAACCCGCGATCCAAGTCACTACCATCACCTCGTAGGTTAAGGTTGTGGTGGTGGCGGCGGCCGCGTTCCCCCGGTGGAGCAAGGCCAAGCCTAAGCTCAAGCTTCTTCTCCTCTTCTTGGCCACTCACCTCCTCCCTACAGTTTGGCATCAAATTGAGCAGCTTAGGACCGATCGCTTGATCTCCAATCCTAGCAATCCCCTCCATAATAGCAATAATAATGGCTTTTTTTTCCTTATCTTATCATGCAATTCCCTTTTGGATGAAGGCCGAGGTGTTCTTATAATCCAATCTACTTTTAAAGCAAAGGAAGTGGAGAAAGAAAGGAAAAGGTTTGGGAATGTTATGGGGGGAGGGAGGGAATTCTTTCCCAATGACAATGATTGAGGTCCACATTAATTGCCACATCTCAATAAAGAAAAGATTGGAGTTGTTTTCATTATTTAATTTCATTTTTCATTATGAATGAGCACGCTCGTAGTGGGATCTTATCCCTCCTTTTTTCTTTCCTGGTGGCATTTTTTAGGGCATAATAAGGTTGGGGATGTTGAATGCAAACCCCTGTTTATTTGGTGTTCTTGCAATTTTATTTTTTGAGTTAGTGGACCGTCATGCCAAGTCACACTCATGATCGCCCCCGCGCCTAATTTTCTACGGGCTGATGATGGGAATGTTTGATTTCTTCCTTTTTCCTTTTGTTTGTTTGGCCCAGTTATGTGGCCAGATGCCCTTTATTAGCAAACATGTTTGTTTGAGGTATGCACACATATATCTTACTTAACATTTTCTTTTTGAATTTTGAGGGAGATCTGTTTTAAGGCAACGATAATATCTCACGGTCTGAATAATCAATAAAACGTAGAAACAAAAGACAACTGAATATGTTTGGGTGATATTCGACACCTGAATTTGGTTGGGACTTTGTTCGAAAGCACATGCCGACATGAATGAATGTCAAGTGTCACTTTTCTTCTTTTTTTCTTTTTTTTAAATTTCGGTGTCTTTTGATTCAGTCTTTATTTGTGGGGGGTGGGTGGAATTGTGGGTTTCCATGAAAGCAATCATACCTAGGAGGGCTGCCCCCATCTCTAACTCCGACTTCAATTATTATTACTACTCTAAAATTCGCTCCCGCAGCTTACATTGAATTTGGATCACATCCTCATCTTTAGGCCATTGCCCTTTATTGCTTTCTTTCTTTCTTTCCTTTTTTCCCTGTTTTAATTTTATCACTTTACAGAGCCCCCCATGTCCCAACTTGTTGAAAATGTGACTATTTTACTCAACCCTAATATTCCCTCATATTCTATTCCCATTTCGAGGAAAACGATTTAATATCCCACATGAAAAGCGTTCCCGATTCCTTTATCTGCCTACAAAAGCCTTGCCTTTATAGTTAAGAAGTTTTGTTAGTTTTCGTCTCTTAAAGTCATAACAACAGGTTAAAAAATTCTCATATTTATTGATAATCTGGATCATCAAAAGGGTAAGGCCATCGTGTTAGAGTATTATTATTGTTAAAAATGGTCACAGACAAATATGCAAAAGAAAAAGGGCATGTTGGGAGCATAACTTCCGATCATTAATTACCCAATGTCAACTATGAACAACCAACACCAACACATAATACTTACGCATGGAGGCACTATTCATTAGCATAAACCCCATATTTAACGAACATAGGCTTAGTGAATGAATTGTGTATAGTTTTTACTTCATGTTCTCTTTCCATTGTGTACTTGGAATGTTATTACAAACTCACCCTGCGTCCAAGACGTGCGGTTTGGATTCGGCTTGTAGATAAACACGTCGTCATCAATAAATGGAAGCTGCTGCGGTCATCCCCCGTGATGAGTAGTAATATGAATGATGGTAGAAAAATGATATCAATTAAAGAGATCGGGATTTCACCTTTTTGATGAAAATAGTCTTTTTTTTTTCTTTTTCGGAGGTTTTCCTTTCGATGACCCGATTATTGGGTAGTTGCGATGCAAGCTTGTTTTTTTAATCCCTAGTTGAGAAAAAAAAAAAAAAGGTGCCGTTATCCTAAGGCTCTGGATAAAATCCAACGTCAGCACACGTAAGCGTAGCTATTCGGGAGCATTTTGTTATTAGCTTATACTTGTCTGTCATTCGGTGGTTTTAAGCTCGTTGAGGAGTACAAAAGTTAATGGGCTCAAGAAATTCAATAGTTTTCATAGAATTATCATGGTAATATAAAATTGGAGTGTGAATAGATATGTCATCACACTTAAGTTGACTTGTCATTGTATTCGCGTCTACCGCCTACTGCCCTCGCACGCCTGTGTGGGTCCGCAATAACAGGATCCGATGTTGTTCTCCAGACGTCTTCCGGTCGACCCCTCGACGCGATCATCGCGGAGCTATAGAGGAATCGAAGTTGACCCTCCCTTGGTCCCTAAACGGACCTATCCGAGACCCTCATTCGATCGTCCCAAACTTCTGTACAGGAGTCGAAGGCGACGGGTATAAGGGTAGTCATAATCCACAAAGGAAATCAAGGGAGGATTGAAGCGAAAGAGTCGCGTTCTGCGTCCATAAAATGTTGATTTACTTCGATCTAATTTTTAAAAAACTAATTCAATTTAGAAAGTCATATTGGATCCTTACTTATTAGCTCTTACATTAAAAGGTTTTTGATTATGGGGTTGGATTTGAACTCATGTTAAGTAAGTTATGGGCGTTTGACTTTCATTTCTAATTATTAGTAGTTAAATATTCTTATAATTTCTTTATATTATACATAAAAAATTTCATATCTTTACACTTCATTTCATTCCAACCTATCTTTCCTTTCTGCAACCAAACTCACCTCGTTCGAGCTCCTGAGAACTCCTAGGACTCGAGAAACAACTTCCTGTAACGGTGAGCAATCTCACTTCATTTCATTGTTTGCGTTTGACCTCTCTAACATTAAAATGATGTCGTCTTATGTTTTATTTTCCTCCTTTGTGTTTTGACATATTTATGACACGACCGAGCAACAACGGGTGTAAAGGAATGGTGCCTACCTTTGGCCAGTTAGTTGGACTGCATGTTGGAGGTATGCTTTTCAATCCGGGACTTAAATATACGTTATATTATGCATAAGAATACGTTTTTTTTTTTGTTTAAAAGAAATACGATTTTTCAAATCTTTGTCTCATCTGAGCCTATTTTTTAGAACCTTGTTTTATTCAAAATTTTGTTTCGACTTTTGCAAATGCCAAAAAATTGCAACTTTTAGTATGTCGTTCCTGAAACACATAAAATTTTATTTCATTAATTTTCAACCTTTTTGAGATGAGATGTATTCAAAAAACATTTTGACATGTGATATGGCTATGCTCGGCATTTTAGGTTTTAGTAAACCTAATGCCAATTCGTCTCTGTCAACCACATTTGTCATTATTTTCATTAAGTTCGAATTCTTTTTGCTTTGGTTTTGCCCCCATTTGGGTTTAAAGATCTTGAGTTAGGCATTTTTTTTCGAGTGGTCGTCGTTTTATTGAACTTCTCGCTACTTCTGATTTATTCATTTGAATTTCAGCTTATTTATTTTGATCTCAATATTTGTTTGTGATCATTTCACATTAGTTCGGATTCAACGCCTAAATCAGACTTATTGCTCGCAATCTCGTGACATGAGTTCAAATCAAATGCCCATATCGGATTCAAAGCTCATAATCATAAACTTTATTTTAGAGCATCGTCACCTTTCCACGTTTGAGAGCTAATAAGTAGAAATTCTCGAACTCAATCTGGTTTTTTCGACTTTATACCATACTTTCTAAAATAAAATCCGCGACTAACTCCGCGTAGAGTAAAGCAACGGCACCTTTTTTTCCAACGGAGTCATTTGAAGGACAACTTTCCTCCATGCCTCGTATTTTACCAGTCGCCATCTATCCTGTACGAGAATTGGAGTACGCACCGAATCTCCAAGGGACACGAAGCACAGAATTCGCTAGCCAAGCGAATTCTGAGTGCCTAAAGTGACAAAATCTTTTTACCACTAAGATGAAATAATTATTTTCCAATGTAAACACATCATGGAAACCATACTGTAAATTTAAAGGGGTGGGTTAAAAATTAAACAACTTGATCAACAATAATGAGCTTTTGTGAGGCCTCAAATGGCTCGGCTGGGATTGCCCCCTCAAGCTTGCTTGAAAGTCTGGCATGGATGCCGGGGGTTTCTTTGGCATGAAACACCGACTGACTCGAGGGCTTGCCGAGCAGTTTGAAGGGATTGCCTGCAAATGTTCTCAGCCTTGATGAGGTTGAGCTGGGATACACCGACCAGATCATCCACGTTGACGAGCAGCTTCGAGTGCCACATTGTTGGTGGCATCATGACCGTGTTCATTATCGAGACTCTAATCAATTGTCTCAAGTAAAACTCCACAATTGACTTCAAAGCCCGAAGCCAAGTCGAGTGATTGGGACCAGACGGTGATGTTTTAAGTGTCAAGGGATAAGACACATAGTCTCAGTGTCCAATAAGAAGAAATATGATCATCATATAGTTGTAATGACGAAGAAGAGTTTTAGGAGAATTCAAATCCTATTTAGAATTAAGAGGAGATTAAGGAATTCTTGATGGAGAGCTTGTAAGTCGTCCGCAAGGGCTTGAACGTGACACCCGCTCTAGAGGAGAGTCGGAAAGAGAATTTCTTTCACACTAGATGCACCGTCGAGGACAAAGCCTGTCTTGTCATTGTGGACATTGTCTTCCAATGTTCAAGATCACATTCCATTCATTGAGGAAGAAGAGTGAGCCGGTTTGAGGTCAAACCTTTCTTAACATGGAGAGACTGATGCGAGATGGTCCAGTTCACGAAACAACCACAACTCGAGTCAAGTTGATAGGGAGTCAATCTACTATTAGTTGAATGTTCAAGCGAAAAGGATGCCAATCGACAATGCAGACTGGTCGAGATAAGGGTCGGCTTCAGCAAGATTTCAGTCAATCGTAAAGAAGTCAGCATCGAAGGAATCCGATTGAGTTGTCTTCCGTCGAAGATCTCACATAGTCAAGTGGAGGCCGAAACGTTTGTTACCTTTTTCGAAACGACTCTATATTACTTCTTTCCTTTAATTTTCTGACAAGAATGATGTGGTTGTACATATCGTTACATTTTAGAAACACTTCAATTTTAAGATTAGCATTTAATTTCGTAGTTTGAGCAACTTCTATAAATACATGCGCCTTGTAATAGAAAAGCACAATTATTATTAAGAATTCAAGGAAATCCTTTGTTAAATTTTGTGTCTTCATTCTTCTCTTCATAGTGAATTCTAAGTGCGACTGAGTTTAAATGTATCGTCTTTGGTAATTATGTATTTGTTTATTCGTCCATTCTCATTTTCATTCGAGATGTTTAAATCTCACCCTATCTTTCACCTTTTTTCCCGTGGTTCGTGTTTCTCGCACATTCGTTCACTCTTCGCCAACCATAAAATCCCTTCCAACCATATCTTGTCACCCTTTCCTACAAGTCCGCGTCAATACCATTCATTAAAAATCATTCCGCCAAGAATGATACAAATAACTGACTTTACTCCATAATTTGAGGTAATGCCCGAAACGTGGCTAAAGGGGGGCACAAAAGGCGCGGGTCTGCCGTTCATCTGTAACGCCGATAAGCAGGGCTGTACATGCAACTCTCTGCAAACTTCACCAGATCCACCGGTTGAGGAAGCCGAGTCGCCAAGCCTGAGGCGCAGCGAGAAAATGAGGACTAGTCCGACATTCGCTGCACAGTGAATACCGAGTAACCAATAAATGAAGATGGGATACACAAGATAGAAGCCTCTTACCAAGCTCGTAAGCTTTCGCAGCCACACTTGCGGCGATGTTGGCCGAGATCATCCTGATGTTGGAGAATGGCGGGTAAATCAAACCCTTGTCGAAGTTCTCCTGTGTCACTTCCGCAGCTAGTGCTTCCGCTGTTTCATGGACAAGAAAAAGGTTTCAGATTTCATTGTGCAGTTAAGTTTTCCAGGTCTGTCTGACGAGGTAAAGGCACAGTAAAAGCACTCACAGGCTGCGAGGAGCATGTCGTCGTGGACACGGATAGCTCCAGACATTATCAGGCCCAGGCCGAATCCAGGGAATATGTATGCATTGTTCGCCTAAAATGAGAGAGAATGCAAAAACTCAGCTTCCGAAAAACGATTATTTACCTGGATAAGATAACAGTTAAATGCTTGGGTTCTGGGAGTATGTACCTGTCCCGGAATGAAAACCTTCCCTTCATACTCTACAGGAGCAAATGGACTTCCACTCGCAAAGATTGCACGACCCTGTTGAGAAATTGGAACATGCTGCTTCAATCACTTCCATTCTGTTTTGACTTCACAAAATATCACAAAAACTAGTTCTGTGTCCTTAACCTCACTCCATCGATATGCTTCTTGAGCCGTGCACTCAGACTGTGAAGTTGGATTTGAAAGCGCGAGGATGATCGGCTTCTGAAATTGAGCAAAACAAGAGGAATTGGTCACTCCCATCTGAGAAGACAGCACCAAAACTCAAGCACAAAGAAAAACACACCGAGAAAATTTTACCTCATTCAAGGAGGCCATAGCCTCAACCACTTCTTTAGTGAACGTTCTTCCCGCACCAGATGTGCCTATCAACACGGTCGGTCTAATTGCCTAAAATTTCCCACAACGTGTGAGCATAGAAGATAAGAGGAATCAAATGTGTACAAAGAAAAAGGAAAGATGTAAGCATACTTTCACCGCATCCACGAGATTTTGAAGGGGTCCATGCTCATGTGCCCAAGGCTTTTTGAAATGCTGGAGAGTCTCCTTCCGTGAACTAACGATCAACCCCTGGGAATTACCAGAAGTGTACATCAATCATCTAGCGTTTCCAAATTTTGACAGGAAATATGACAGTATTCAACATGGTTTAAGTAATAGCCATGTCCAGGGTCTACCTTCGAGTCAACCAGCCATATATTCTGGCGAGCCAAATCCAAAGGAACATTAGTCTGCATCAAGTAAACACAACTTTCTGAGTTTGCGACCGCTAGCTATAGATTTCAATAAAACACACAAAAATGAGTTTGTATGGTTATTCATTAATATGAACCTGTTTTGAAATCTCTAGGGCAATCAATTCTGCTATTCCAGTACCAGCCTGCAAAATGAGTCGACAATACGCCATGAGATGACTAGTGCAACAAAATATCATCACAGCACATCAATACTTATACAATGGACAATTACTGATTCAGCTCAACATGATGTTTTAGTTAACCTCTCCAGCTCCAAGGAACAGATATCTATGATCAGCTAAACTACCCCCGACTAATTTCTGTGCTGCAATTAGCCCAGCCAGGACCACCGAAGCTGTCCCCTGAGAAATCATGAAAAAACAAATAATTAGACGCAAAAATGTTCCACGTCGTTAGCGGCGTTTCTTCTTTTACCTGAATATCGTCATTGAAGACAAGATGAGTGGTACCATATTTCGCAAGTAGATCAAATGCGTTGTGGTTAGCGAAATCTTCAAACTGCGAATGCGAACAAGTCCCATACATTACCCAAGAAACTACAGAAGACAATTTCTAATTCCGAGGTAGATGTTTATATTCTGTTGGGACCTGAATCAGGACTCGCTCCCCATAATTCTGCTTAACAGCACACATGAATTCGTGCAGAAGCTCTGCATATTCCTGTGATGGAAAAGGAGAACGCAAGAGGCACAGTATGATATATACATTCATCCAATTGTTTCCATGAAAAGGTAAAGGAAAAGGACCTGTCCAGTAGCTCTTCTCTGCCTTAGTCCGATGTAAAACTCATCATTTAACAGCTTCTCGTTGTTAGTTCCAACATCAATTGTTACAGGTAAGCACTGTCAAGTTTAAAAAGCAAAAAGTAAAACTCAAGCGATTTCTGGAAAAGCATTCCCAAAAAGAAACTTAAAAAGATAAGCAACGGATGTAAGGACTACTCACAGCGGATGGTCGAACTCCTCCCAGAGCTGTGTATAACGAAAGCTTTCCAACAGGTATACCCATTCCCTGTTACAGTTTCAAATGCATATCAGCCTTCAGTATGCCGTCATGTCCCAAAATAATTTGTCGTGATTTCGCAAAAGGTGAGAAATTGATTATACCTGGCATCCAAGATCTCCAAGTCCCAGGATCCTTTCTCCATCTGTTACGACAATAACTTGAATATTCCTCTCTGGCCAGTTCTTCAGCACCTCGCGAATCCTCCCCCTGAAAGGATCAGTTCAACGTTACCACCTGCATCTGTGGATGTCACGGTGTAATGGAAAAACTTCATGGATAGCTAGAGCCCACTTCTCCTTCAAGCTAATGAAGAGACCCTGAGGACGCCTGAAGATGCTCCCATACTTTTGGCAAGCTTCACCAACGGTGGGAGTGTAAACAACAGGCAACAGCTCTTCAACGTTGTCAATTAGAAGCTTGTAGAACAACCTTTCATTCATTTCCTACAAAAAGGGAAGTATTCAGGAGGATCAAACTTTAGTACACTACCATATTTCTCTACTGACATAAGAATAGGAACAATGTACAAGACACGAGCATGATATGCATAGGAGCTTCAGTAGTGTATCCAAATCAAATACTTCTAAAAGGTGGCAAAAGAAAGCAAATCAGTCAAATGCCCAAAACAACCTGAAGATCCATCATGGCCATATACTTCTGCAATGGGACCTGGTATTGCCGAATGTTGTGCATCATTTTCTTCACCTGCCAGGGGGGCATATTTGTATTAAATAAAATACGTACCAAAAACTTAAGAAAATATAACGGACGGAGATGGAATTGCCTGTGAACCTGGATTTCATGAGAAACGATGGTTGGAGGGAGGAGACCACAAAGATAGTGAGCATCTCTCTCCTTTTCGCTGAAAGCAAGGCCCTTATTGTGGTGTGGATCACGCAGCAAGCTATACCCACTGCCAGAAGTGAAAAATCAATTGCATCACAAAACTGAGGGGAAGGATCCGACTCTTTGGCCATAAGCTGCTGTAGGACAAAAGAATGCTAAAACTATCTCAAATAATCAAGATCACCACCGGCAAGGAAGTGAGATACAGATGCACTCAAGGAAGCACAAACAAAGGAGCGGTAGAGAAGCACGGCTCTCCTCTCGAAGCACAAATATATCTGGCAGGAACTTTTGTTCCACCATGCATATCAGCAATCACATACCAATATATTTTTAGCTCAACAAAATGGCTCGAGGAATAAAATACTGCCTCTATGATACGGGAAGAGGCTAACGTTACGTAGTTTACTAAATTTCATCAATCGGTTAGTAAAATTTACTAACTTTTTTAGTAAATTTTACTAAACAGTGACCATTTTTTTAGTGAAATTGTTAGTAATCGGATACTAACCCCGTTAGTAAATTGCATTAGTAATTTACTAACCCCGTTAGTACCCGATTACTAACGTTACGAACCCCGTTAGTACCCGATTACTAACGTTACGAACCCCGTTAGTACCCGATTACTAACGTTACGAACCCCGTTCGTACCCGATTACTAACATTACTAACCCCGTTTGTATCCGACTACTAACGTTTTTAGAAATTTACTAACCCCGTTAGTATCCGATTACTAACGTTACTAACCCCGTTAGTATCCGATTACTAACGTTACTAACCCCGTTCGTATCCGATTACTACCGATTTTACGAATCAAGACAGATTTTACTACCGTCTTGATTCGTAAAATCGGTAGTAATCGGATACGAACGGGGTTAGTAACGTTAGTAATCGGATACTAACGGGGTTAGTAACGTTAGTAATCGGGTACTAACGGGGTTAGTAAATTACTAATGAAATTTACTAACCCCGTTAGTATCCGATTACTAATAATTTTACTAAAAAAATGGTCACTGTTTAGTAAAATTTACTAAAAAAGTTAGTAAATTTTACTAACCGATTAATGAAATTTAGTAAACTACGTAACGTTACGCACGTAACGTTACCCGCTTCCCTATGATACGAAAGTAAAAAAATCTTTTTGCCCAGAGTCCCCTAGCAACTGCTCACCATTGTCACAATATTTTCATATCCACAAACGAGTAAACCCCATCAAGAACAGGCACCATGCAGGGCAAATGCATCACCCTCGAAGAAATTGAAGACAATAGCATGAATCCTCACCGAAACCCAGAGGAGCCCCAACTAACCTTGCAACAGACACAGACCAGGGAGTAACAAGCAGGTCCTCGAGGCCACAGTCCTCCCCAAACACATCCTTCACACCACTGCCCGTGGCCAACTCCCCATCGACATCCGCCATGGCAGAATTGTCATTACTCAACTGTATCTCCTTCAATGCACCGTCCATCACCACACCCATATCACCACCCTTTGTAGTGCCTCCAGCTTTCATTGGCCTCAAACATGCCACTCTCACATAAGCCGCAGGCACTCTGTGCCTCTGCACAGTGATGCCCGAGCCATTGATTCCCGAATTGCTCTGTGAGATCGAATAAAACAAACATCAGAATCCGTTATTTTAATCAGCAGATAAATAAATAAAAAAACTATCTAAAACAATTTGGAGATACATGATCGAGCAAATCATCACTATTCACGAATAAAATTTTCCTTCCCACCCCCAAGACAACGGAACTCAAATCGAGAAACAAACCCGAAAACCAGAAATCCGGAATGGGAATACAACGAAAGAACCAACAAAGCAAGAAATCCGCAAGATCAAAACACGAGGCACGAAACGGGGACAAGAACCGAAAATCCGAAATGGGAAAGCTGAGAACAGATGGACGAGAAATGGGTGAGTCGTGGGCAATGGCGGCGGAGGGATGAAGCCGTGATTTACCAGGAAAGAGCACCGGTTCAACGACAGCATGGCGGAAGTCGAATGCGTTAAGAGCTCCTCTCTCCTCTTGCCTTCTCTTCCCTTCTTTCAACAACTGATGCTCTCCTTCTCCCTCTTGTTGTCGTTGCGAGTAGATGGGATCGAAGGTGGTCCGGAGAAAGACGAGTTGTCGTGTGGGGGAAGTGCGAAAAGCGTCTGCCTTTGATCATGTCTACGTAGAGGAATTGGGTTTCCGACACGTGTCGCGTCGCAGGAAAAGGAGAGATGGTCGGTAAGAAAAAGAGAGAGACATCACGGTGTTTATGCTCCGCGGGGTTATTTCTTGTTTGTCCGAACGCGTGCGTGTTCATGAAAATGTTCGTAGTTCATATTAAGAGCAAAACAAAAGGGGTGCTGTGAACTTGAAAAAAAAAATGATAAATTACCCTTAAAAATGATGGACCGGTCGTTATTGGCGGCCAGGAACTATAACGCCTTAGGACAAGTTCACATGCATGTTTTTGTTTACTAATCACATAAAGATTGATTTGGGTCGGTGAAATTGAAAATCGTTTCCTTAGTAAGTCCCGATAGCCAAAATCTAAAATTCCAATATGCTGCGTCTTCTGCTGTTGGGTTATACGCATCAAAAATAAAAAAAGACAGTTGTCGAAATCGTGGTTAGATTAGTGTCCTAGAATACAACAACTTGGTGACAGTATTATAGCGTGCTGGGGTTTCCAAGTGGTCGTCCCCAAAGTTAATTTAGTTGGTTGATTGATTAGCAATTGGTCCGAACAACACCAACTCTTTTCTTCTCTAGACTACATCCACAAAAAATTGAATTAGTTTTGATTCCTTAAAAGAAATTAACGATTACACTGAACTTATTATCTAAGATGTCGGCACATCCCTTTTCTTCCTTCGTCACGTTGAGAAAATAGCATAGCGCTGGACACGTAATTCGGGGTCGCTTTAACCAGCATTGTTGGCACGCGAACAAGTACATGAAAATGTGTGAATCCGATATGGTCGAGGATAGAAAGATTATGAAAAATAAGGTGTAAAATTTACGCCGACGTACACGACGGAGGAAGAAGAAGGATTCACGGCTACAAAATTAGATTGAACTATTCTTTAATCACTTGATCCATCCGAGTATAAGATCGATAAGAAATAAACCAAAAGCATTTTTTCCTAGTTTCAAAGTTAGAAGAACACCCGTGAAGCGCCTACATCACTCTTAAACTGGTCACGAAGCTCTCAACATTTTCTTTGTTTTCCGTCTCACACCTCTTTTTTTACTGACGTATTGTTTGCAGTCATGTATCATCTCTTTTATTATGCTCCCATAATTTATTCTCTGATTATTGTCGTGTGTTTTGCTTCTTACGGTGACACATATTTATAAAATAGTTATACTCCCAAAGTTATCGAAAATTTAGATAATATAATATTTTATAACATGAGGTAAATATAGAGATGACAATGAGCCGAGTCACATGTCAGAATAATGCGACCCGTAACTGGTCCGTAAAAGCAACGGGTTGGAAGGGTTAATCAAACCGCCACGTCCGGGTTCGACCCGTCAGGTCGACGAGTTATCATCTGACGGGCTGTAACTCGTGGGATAACTCTACTAGTCGACATGTGATCAGATTTAATCTTTAGTTGTGTACTAGCTAACTCTTTGTATGAAATTTGTCAAATTAAAATGGAAAAACAAGAGGTTGATTAAGTTACCTATGTATCCCCTTAGAGGAATTAAAGCTAACGTAATTCAATTACCAAAATATGCATGTCTACTTATCCGAATTTGGGGACTAGTGGTTAAATCTTAGATGTAAATGAAAGCTACAAGACACATATTTGGGATATATTAATTAATCAGAACATTAATTAAATAATTTATGGCAATTATTAAGTGACATAAGGCATATCATCATATGGATTGTCTTACCTTATACGTAGTAGAAACTTACATTTTGTATGGTATCATAAAAATCATGCTAACAAAATGCATTTTTCTTTGGCAAAATAGCGATTTCTAGCATCACATTTAGCCCGACTTTCTTTCTCTGCTCGAACTTTAAAGTATTTCTTTTGTGGCCTTAAATTAATGTTATGAATCATATATTGCCTTGGAACAACGTTATCGACTCCTCCGATTTGCGTCAATATTTTGATATTCTTTTTTTTATTATAATAATTTTCAATGGGGGCATGTATAATATAGATTTTTGGCCCCATCTTTTAACCGACTTATTTTGTGGTCCGAACTTTAAAAAATTTCTTTTGTTGTAGCCTTAAATCAATATCATGATTCATATATGATCCTGTTATAACGATGTCTATTTGTTGTCACTAATTATCTTATGTGTCATAAATTAAACAAACAATTTCTCTAACGTCGTTCTAATAAGCCCATATAAAATTCATAATATTAATTTAAGGTTAAAAAGTATTTTTAAATTTCGGGTGTGATAATGTGAGTGAACATGTGATAAAAATATGTACGCATGTAAATGACGCCACTGGCGGCTAAATAAAATAGTCAAAGGCCGAGATGACATTAAAACAAAATAACGCTTTAACAAGTGTGCTAATTGCTTTTGCCCTTCTCTTCTTACTTTCCAATTCTTTTATTCTTTTTCTTATTGAAAAGTCTACACCGGTAAAAAGCACCAAGTTTATAAAATTCGATTTCGAGTTATTATTTTTTAAATTTCAAAATTATTTATGATTTATGTGTGCGAATTTGTATAGATATTTGTAATTCTTACCTAGGAGTTATACTTCCCAAAAGATCATTACACTTCCCTTCTCTTTTCTACTTTTTTATTGTATTAAAATACTATTAGTAATTGGAGAAACGAACACTATTCGACACTATTCTAAGTGAGTTTGTGTTTAGGTTAATTGTATGTCGAGTTTAAATGGGTTCAACCCATATATACACAATAATATACGTGTTCGGATTTGATTTTTAAGATTAATCCATCTCGAACACGGTTAATTTTTATCGTTTATCTTCATGTTTTATATGGATTAACATTCTCTATAAAGAAAAGCACTAGAAAAATCTTTCATTAAACTTTATCTTATTTTGAGAATCTATTATATGATATTTTGAAATTAATTTTTGAATAATTATTTGAGTTTTACCTTAATTATATAAATATAAATAGTAGAAGAAATACAGAGAGTCGTTCCGATGTAAAATATGCTCGTGGGAAACACAAGAACGAGCAGTTGTATCTAGTTTGATTTCCCGTACGTAAGTTAGGAAAGCTTTGGGTGTCGGGCTTTCTGATTTGCCAGCTCCCTTTCTCTTAGCTCTCACTCCCACCCCATATCATACATATCTGTCCCATTCTCACTGCGTTGGAGTTGACACAGGTTTTGGAAAGTTTGATATAATCCAATTCTTTACCAATCCCAAAAACAAGGCTTTCATATTTGCAGTAAGTCAGACAACCTTTGTTCGAAGGAATGGCATCTTTTATCTTCTTCTTTTTCAAAGGAGAGGTGGTCAGGAGAAGTAATCCTGAATGTTCACAGCTTTTCAAAAGAACCCTCCTCCTTTTGCTTTGATACAAAGGAACAAAGATTGTTCCTTAGGCAGATAGATGTCTTGGTGAGTTGATTTGAGTAGTCATGAAGCAAATAATGAGACAGACACAAAAACAGTTGAAGGTAGTTGGGGCATCAGTTTCCACACCCCCCGGGGCGAAAATTCCAAACACCCCTCCTTCTGTTTCAACCCTATATCTGATGAATCCTGGGTTCTAATTTAAGTAATCCTGCGGCACGTTTTGAAAGTTCTGCCATATCTGATGTTCTACTAAACCCTACACTAGCTGTAAGCTAGCAAACAGCAAAACTGCTTGGAAAGATGTTTCAGGGACTTAAAAAACTTCTTCATATTATGGAAGGAGGCAGAGTCTCCCATATGTCGAACACATTCTCCTCGCTATGTAACGCGAATAACCTGTCCCCGCCGATCGAGAAGTCGCATATTGAACCCCCGTAGCTCCTCCTCAGTCTCGACGTTGGGACGCAGTCGGGACCAGAGAAGACCGATATGGAGTCGCTCATTGATGAGAAGAGTTGACTGTCGTGCAATGCCAGTTTCGGGTAACAAGGCTCGTCCGGCATCTTCCCCTTTGTCATCCGGCTCCTCGAACTCCACCTCACGCTACCCGCTACCCTCCTCAGATCCATAAACCCTAAGTCCTCGTACTCATTCACAACGCAGACGGAGTTCTTCCCCTCCATCGCGATCACGTCGCGCACCCGCTTCTCGTCGAAATTCGTAGGCGTCCCGACATCGGACCAGTACCAGACCGTGTCCTTCTCCCTACAGTCCAGCAAGCTGATATAACAGTTGTCTTTCCTGGGGAACAGGGTAGCAACTAAAAGGCAGTTGTATCCGCTCAACCATTGGAGCCTGTCGGCATCGCCCAGCGGCCAGCCTGGAGTCTCGTAGAAGAAATCGATTTGTTTCCCCGTGATTTGATCCCAAACTCCAATTCCATACTCATTGCGCCTCCCCTTGCAGCTGGAGAATACTTTATAATCTGAACTAAAAGTCAAAGCCCCTGCCGTGTAACTCTTCTCCTGATCCTCATGACTCACGCTAAACTTGTATCGCAATTCCCCGGTCGATGCATTGAACAGCCCCATACCTCCATCTCCAGTCCCCAGGCGCTCGCACGCAGTGATCACGATATTCTCTGAGTCTATCCAGCCTGCATCGTTGACCCTCTGGAAATCCAGATTAATCGGCGGATGCTCTTCCAGCATCCAATTGTACACATGGACCATGCTACCGTGAACAACACAGCACCCGCCATCTGGACTGGCTCGAATAGCAGTGCCATCACCAGGTGCCTGACCACTGACTGAACGTGAGTACTGTAACCTGTTGCCATCGAGCTGCCCCCATTTCGCATCACGGACGTGATCGAGCACGCCATAAAACAGGGCTTCCCTATAGAGAGACTTCTCAGAAACGTTCGCAGGGATGAAAAGCTCGCCCGTCCGCAGGAGGTCAAGAAGTACCGCAAAACAATCCGGGTTCCTGTCTATGAAAATGTCGGAACTCACATCTGTTTGCAAGCTCCAATTTCGATCGAAGAGGGCCCCGAAGAAGGAATCGCGGCCAGCGTTTGCGAGGGTTGTGGCCGACGTCTCGAATCTTCTTCCCCCAACGTTAAATCTCACCCGATCTCCCTGGATTCCCATGACAGCTCCCAACAAGAATTCACAGAGAGAAATAAAACAGGGGAAACTGCTTCCAAAACAAACCAAAAGTTCTGCAGAAGGCGGCAGACTTGGGATATCACTAACAGACGAGAAATCCTCTGATACAGCCGGAGCTAAAACTTGATCAGGGCAGAGGAGGACGAGATATATGTGCCCATGATCAGAGAGGAAGAAAAAGGGATAAGGATTGTCCGAATACCGTATGGTAATAATTTAAAAAAAAAAACACAAAACGAAGCCGGAAAACAGGGGATGGGATGGGGAAACTTGATTACAGATGCGAGAGGGGGGTTTTTTCCAAAACCGAAAACTGGGTATTGAAGAGAGGAAGGGTTTTGGATTTGGGTCTCAATTGTTATCGAATTCAAACGAAGAAAGGATTAGAAAAATTGGGTCGGCTCCATTTAAAAAAGTTGACAGTTTCCTTGCATTCTTTCTCTCTTTCTTTCTGGTACGCGCTCAAATTAGGGGGGAAGTTGGGGGGGGTCCGACCCGGAGTGGTCATGCCGGAGTCATTTTCCTGCAGCTCCAAATATCATTACGTGAGTGGTTGGGTTGGGAACCGAACCGAATGTCGGATCTGTTGTCTTTGTTGACTCGGAGCTGGACCTTTTGGAAGATGACCGGTTCAACTTCTAACTTCTATTTCTAGAAAGAGATGACGAGAGAGGTTGCCGTGTTTCCAATTCACTACTTCTGTTGGACAAATGACATGATTAACATCTAATGCTATTACTAATCAAGTGGGATCTCGACACGTGGCACCCTTATGTTGTTCCTCCCTTTTCCGTCCCTGCCCCCACAAACTCAAAAAAAATAAAAAATCAAAATTCGTATGTTCTTGCTGGTAATTGATTGAGTTTCACTTCTTATTATTGTGTTTTCGAAAGGGATTATTAATTATTAGTTCCAGGAGAACCAAGCCCGCTAATCCGACTTTTCTTGGACGGCACTACATTACATTGATTACATATTATATTTACTAAATCCTTGATTCTCACGTCGTCATGTCGAGACTTGTTTATTTAATTCATTCAAACATTGAAAAATCAAAAGCCTGGTCTTGTGCAGTAAAATCCCCTGTATTAAGGAAAGCAAAAAAAAAAACCCTATTGTTATTACCAAACAATGTAGGCCTACATGTTATTGGGCCTTCTTAGGAGCTGTGCCGAGATGGGCCCATTTCATTGGTTCTTGGGCCCGTCCAATATCTCAATTCTTAAAAGTGGGCTTCTTTTGTCTTTTTAAATTATTTATCGAAATAATAAAATATACAACACCTAATCTCGGCCGACAAAAACCACTCCCTTGTTCCTAGTGAAATTACTATATTAGGCCGCGGGGGGTGTTATGTAGGGTTTTTCTGTGCTTCGACACTCAGCCGCATCGTCCAACCAAATAAAAATTCCCATCCTCAGCCGCCAACGACGAATCAGGCCTTAATCTCGCCGCGGTTGCCACCCGGAGGGTTCTTCTGGTTCTTGGGGGGAGGGACCCACCCCCGATGGCGGCGCTTGATAACGGGGCTAGCGGGGACACCGGCCGGTTGTCGCTCCTCATGGGATCCTCCAGCTCGTCCTCGGTTTTCCACAGAAGGATCGAGTTTCATCCCGCTAGGAAGAGCTTCAACGGTTTCATTTGCAGCGGCGGGGACTTCAAGATCGAGACGTTGAACTCCGGGGCCTCTGATCGCGTTAGGATGGATTTGGGGAACGCTGTTTCGATTATGCCTGGGAAGACCGAATTGGATTTGTTGGATGCGTGTCTTGATCCCGAGCTCAGCTTCAGTGTCTCTTTTCAAAGAATTGTGAGTTCGCTTGTCCTCTGTGCCGTATGTTTTGTCTTTTGTTCCGTAGCAGTGGCTTGGTTTTAAGGTTATCGGGCTGTGAAGATTTAGTTCCTCTTTGTTTGAAAAGGGACATTCATAATCTGGTCTTCAATGGAATCGTTAGTCCAGGGGTGAGCTCGGGAACTAGATTGCGTGAACTGAAACAGAAAATATAAGGAATCAATTCGTAGTATGGTTATTGATAATCTGGACACCAGACGGCGACTCGAATTGACACGAGGACCCTGATTGGGTGTTGTTGTGACGTTAGGCTTGCCTTTTCAGTTAACGAGGACCCTGATTGGGTGTTGTTGTGACGTTAGGCTTGCCTTTTCAGTTTGAAGGGACACAAATCTTGCTGAACTTCTTTGGTTGCTTCTGTTAGAATATTCCGTAATTATCAACTTCCGGCATTTTTTTCTGCAGGGTGCTGGCTTGGAGAACCTTGGAAACACCTGTTTCCTTAATTCAGTGTTGCAGTGTTTAACGTACACTGCGCCACTGGCAGCTTACTTGCAGAGTGGAAAACACCAGATTTCTTGTGAGTTGATGTATCTTGATTTAATTTCCATTGTTAATACTGTCAAATTTGGTTTGGTTTACAAAGATGATAATATTAGAAAGATTACTGGTTAATGAAGCTTTAAATTTCAAAACGTGTGATCATGTGGTTGTTTGACATGCTTTCTCATACTTTGTTTGATGCAATTTTGGCCTGAGCGTTTTCTGTATTGGTCTGTGAAGGTCGAATAAATGGCTTCTGTGCCTTATGTGCCATTCAGAAGCATGTGAGCCGTGCTTTAAAAGCGACTGGTCGGATTGTAGCTCCGAAAGACCTTGTCTCCAACTTGCGCTGTATCCTTTTGACTATCAATTGCCTAACTTCCGTCCACACTTATCTATATACTATTCTAGGTTCATTCTTTCTGTTGGGACAATTAAACACGGTAATTTTGATACTTGATCGATGCTTGATGTTGACTTCAAAAATTGAATATGGTTCAATGAACGAGATTCTTTTTTTCTTAGATGAAAATTTATAAAGAAAAGTTTAAAATAATTTAATTGGAATTACATCTTTCTTCCCATTGGTTGGAGTTTCTACTCCCATGGGAATGTCCATGGAGTCTAATGTCTCTATCTGGGAAAAAAATTGCCTACCGAGGATTGGTACTTCTATTGTGAGATATATCTAGATTTGGTGTCCTTAATGTACCATAGGCATATCTCGTAACTTCCGAAATGCAAGACAGGAGGATGCTCATGAATACATGGTGAACTTACTGGAATCGATGCATAAGTGCTGCCTACCTTCCGGTGTGCCCAGCGAATCCCCGGGTGCTTATGATAAGAGCTTGGTCTACAAGATTTTTGGTGGTCGACTTCGTAGCCAAGTAAGCATTTCCTATGTTCTTACATTAGCTACGTAATATTTGTTGAAGCAGGTATACAAATTACTACATCTGTGTGGATGATTCGTATGTTTAACAGTCCTAATCAGTTTCTGCAACACTTAATGCAGGTAAAGTGCATGCAATGCTCTTCCTGCTCCAATAAATTTGACCCATTCATTGATTTAAGTCTTGAAATAGTGAAGGCGGATTCAATAGTGAAAGCACTCAAACATTTTACCACTTCCGAGCTGTTAGATGGCGGGGAGAGGCAATACCAATGCCAGAGGTGCTGCCAAAAAGTTCGGGCGCTGAAGCAGCTCACAGTTCACAAGGTTCCATATGTCCTCACCATTCATCTCAAGCGCTTCGAGTCGCATGATCCTGGGCAGAAAATCAACAAGAATGTCCAATTCGATACTGTGTTGGATTTAAAACCTTTTGTTTCTGGTTCTTATGTAAGTATACATATCTTTATTTCGTTCAGCTGGAACGTGAAATGTGTGTTTGTCTCAATGTTTTTGAGTAGTAAGCTTAATTTTATTGTGATAATGGTGAAAATTGATGAATAAGCATAATTGGAGCGTTAAGCTGGCTATAACTTTCTTACTGGCTGCTATTGTGGTCACTCTATGACTTTCTTCCACCGACCAACATTGTGATTTTTTTTTTAATCCAGGAAGGAGAGCTGAAGTATACTCTCTACGGTGTTCTGGTCCATCATGGTTGGAGTACTCATTCTGGTCATTACTATTGTTATGTCCGTACGTCCACAAATATGTGGTATTCCCTGGATGACAACCAGGTAATTTAAAATCTGAACCCGTTATTCTTGCTGTTATCTGTGGATGGTGGCTGACCATTTTAAAAGTACCCGAAATTGCTCTTTCTGTACTTGCTAACCAGCAGTGTGGCTTCTGGGATATGTAATAGTTATGGGTCGGCAGTTGTCGTGTCCCCATTCCAGGTTATCCGTTTGGGTGAAATGTGGTCATCTGTGATGTATGATTTGATAGTAGAATATCAATCATCTTCGCCTAATTCTTTATTAGAATGACAGTTCTCCTATTTTTTCATGCTCCAGGTCCGTCAAGTCAGTGAATCGACAGTGTTGCAGCAGAAGGCTTACATGTTGTTCTATGTTCGAAATAGAAGGAATGTTGCACCGAGGAAATTTGTCGATAACACCGCCAAGGAGAACGTCAGAGACAATGTTAGTGTAAATAAAATGTCAGTTATCTCTGCTGAAAATCCCCGAGGGCCTGGACAGCTTGGCTATAACCTTGCTAATATTTTATCCCCTTTTGCTGGTCCTACTGGCAAAGACATATTTAAAAGTAGCCTGCCCATTAAGTTAAATTCCCTGGGAGCATCAGTTCAGGAGCGTTTATTTGCACAGAAAGAACTGCCTGTCAGGCTTCCTATGTTGAAGGACATTGGCAATGGAAGTGGCATGAAGCAAACCTCACAGAACCTTCCTCGATTAGACAGTAATGTTAGTCCCAATGAAGAGAATGCCCTTGTAGTTATGACAAGCAGTGGAACTAGTCCACCAAGTGGGAACTCCAATTCCAGTCAAGAACTGCTTACGTCTAGTACCGATATTCATGCTTGCACCACTGTCCCAGAAACTGCTTCCAACAAGAAGATCGATGATAAGACATCTCAACAGGTATTGTTGGCGACATTTGTTAACCATGCCATAAAGTGCAGAATTTGTTACAATTTTTGAATGTAAATTTTCGCAGAAGATTTCTTCTTCCGCTTTAGCGCCTGTTGTTTCCGTAAGTTCACATGTGAAGATGCATGAGAATGAAGGTGATGTAGAAGTTGGAGATCAGTCTGGCAAAAACATTATGCAGGTGTTGGAGCATGTAAATGTTGTTGATTTTGACATCGCATTATTTATGTCAGATCTGATCTAATCCTTTTCTGTTACAGGTTGGAAGTATTGCCGGGGAGTGTTTGAGCGATTCCTCCCCAATTAAAGAAGATGAAATTATTACCAAGGAAAGTTTGACGGCTGATGAGAAAGAGGAATCCACCCTGACAAATGGACCAGTGCAGAAAGATGCCCCTAATTTCAGGCCCTTGAAAAAGATTAAAAGGAGCTCAAAGTTTCACATTGCAAGTCTCCATCTCAGTACTAGCATTCTGTTCCGTGTGTCCTCTGGCCAATGTCGGCAGCGCAGAAGGCAGAAAAGTCGCAAATCCAAAAGGCGGGATAGGAAGTTGGTGGAAACCAATGGCTCTCCGTCGGATATGGAGCCATCATCATCATCAGAAACAAGGAATCCAGGAGGACATGCAAGGTCATCTGATTCGAAAAGGAAGAGGGCCAAACCTTCTTCATGTGAGGAAGTAGATGACCTATCTGCAAAGAAGACTATTAATTCTAATCATGATTCTTTTGACAACATTGGTGAAGCGAGCAGTAGCCCCAGTGAGAATATTGCTGCATTTGCTGCATGTGGATCATTAAAGAAGAACAGCAGCTCTAGTTCCAGCAAGAAGCTGAATCAAACTGCAGGTTATGAAATATCAGACGACAGTCAAAGGGACTCAATGCAGAAGGGTTTAATGAGTATGGTTACACGGGGTTTGGAGGAGACATTAGGTGAGCATTCCCTGCTCATTCTTTCCTTTTATGTTGAATATATTCTCTTAATTTTATCTGTTTCTGTCCTTTTGCTTTGCATCCATCCCATTGAGATGTAAAATCAGCTGCTGGTTTATACTAGTTATGGTTGGCGCATACGGTTATAGACTGTGAGCTAACTTTATCTTTTCATTATGTCTGCAGTTCATTGGGATGGCATAGACATATCGCCTTCCCCTTCATTTGAATCAAATGGCGCCGAGAATATGAGCATTGGCTATGTCTTAGACGAATGGTGAGTGTAACCTTGTTTCTCGTAGACCTGTTTTTATATTGAAGACGATGATCCATTGTTATCTAATTTCTCCTCCCTATTACCATCTAAAGGGACGAAGAGTATGACCGGGGGAAGAGGAAGAAAGTGAAGCATTCAAAGCACGACTTCACCGGTCCCAATCCTTTCCAGGAGTTTGCTTCAGAGAAGATAAAGTCGAAGAACTCGAAGGTGTACAACAAGAGTTACAGATCACCGCCCTTCAGGATATAAAGAGATACGTCTCGAATCTCCAGGTTCGCCATAATTTTGACCGCCAGTGTACGCGAGCTGAGCACGTCTTGCTTACCTGTTTAATGGATATCGGAACTGTATGTCCGACGCAACTGAAGGAAGATTCATGTATTGTGTGTGTGTACGTGTGCGGGTGAGAGAATCGGCCATGTATTGTTGAGCATTCAATCGCATAAATCCGATTAATTCTTTTCAGCAGTGCAGCCCAACTTTTCTAGGATGCAAGAAACGAAGTATCTGTTTACGCGTCTTGGTGTCAACATCTTGGAAAAAACAAGGCCATGTTTCTCTGCGCATATCATTGCGTTCCCCAAGCCCAAAGTCAAATATTCCCTCGTTTCGGTACACTTACCACATGGAGATTTTTTCTCTCTCTCTTAATTTAAAGAGTGTTAGTTGGACAATTAAAGAAAGTTAGCAATTCTTTTCCAAACCAACCATAAATCCCTACCTACAAGCTCCATTTACTTTGCTGACTAACGTTTGATCTTGTCTTGATCTCGTTTCTCCCTCCCATTAGCCAAAAGAGAAAAAAAAAAAGACTTAATTCCCATCTTGGTTAATCAAAGGTAATAATGGTGGACCATCATTACTGACTAAGGCAGCGGAAAGCGTGAACATGGGGCCGACTGAATGCGACATCCACAATTAAGATGATATCAATTGTTACGCCATGTCGTATTTGGTTATAAATATTGGATTGGCATAAATCCATAATTGTGGGGGTCGGTTGATTAGGTTTCCCTCTTGAATTAACTTCCCTCCCACGTTATTTCATTACACCCATGATCATATTTAATGTTGTAGTAAAATAGTAGCAAGTTCCCTTTTTAGCTACCGAATGATGAGATCCATGTTATTAGACAGCAAGGCTACAGATGAGACGGATTAATACATGTTATGTGCATGATGTGTTTTTAAGGTTGTGGGGTCAAGTCGAACCTGACACGAGAGAGAACTGATTTTTGAGACCACAGTGAGGGCTGGCCTGGTCACATGAAGAAGAAAGCTTCTAGAATTGTGAGGTGGGGGAGTTTTATGATCGAATTAATACGATAATCTGATTCTTACTTGCTCCAGAGACACTGTTGCATGCATCCAATTCCACGACTTGTCATAACTCCCAACTTTTCAACTATTATTCAGACACAACCTTAATGAGATGAGATGAAAAACCTATCTGTTCTGTCGCCTACAGCTGAAGACTATTTGGTTTGGTCAACACCCCTAAAATGAATCCAATCAGGAAAAACATACTGGGGCTTGAGTGGAGGAGGAAAGCAATCAATCAATCCATTGGGTTCTCTCCCTCTGGCTTGAAAGCTAATGGGAGATTGAAATTGACTGATGTTTATTGCATTGCCGCTCTGTCAAATCCCATCCCATATTTGACATTTTTTTCACCCCCCGAAATAAAAGGAAGGAAAGGAGAAAACCCAGATTAAATATCCATCCATACATCCCTCCATCAATTTCTCCACAAAGTAAATTCAGATCCACCACCACTGGAAACATTCATGAAGATATATCCCTCCCGCCCCACCCCCCCAAATAAATAAGAAAGCTTTGCAAGAACATTGAATACATCTCCAACCAACCCATCTCTGTTAAAATCCACCCCAACAACCCCAGATTTAATTCCCTATAAAAAAAGAGAGAGAATTCAATTCGGTTCAATTTCAACCTCCTTAATTCCACACACCCCTCCATCTACCCTCAATTTCATTTCTCCATCATTACATTTATTTATATATTTTACTACAAGAACATGGCATGTCAATCTCCTCTTTCCTTACCCCCCAAATGATTCCCTTTATAAAGAATGAGGAAAAAGGAAAGGGCAAAAAAGATTCAATCTTTTTTTTTTTAAATGGTCTTTCTGCCCAAAAGGTCCATCCTTTTCGGTTTTCGCATCCAAAAACAGAGAAAAAGTTAAAGACAGATCTTCCTCTTAGTCACTCACATGTGTTTGCATCTGATAAGTGTGGAGTGGAGGGGGGGGGGGGGGGTGGGGGGGGACAAAAGGGCATTAATATGAATCATCCTCCCTTGTTGTTGTTGTTGTTGTTGTTGTTGCTGCATGGACTTTTGCCATTGCAAGCGAGACAAACATGAACCCCTCCTTCAAACCCCGCCTCATTCCCACCTCCAATCCAGAAACAAAGACACTCCCCCTTCTTGTGATCTGCAAATCCCGTTCGTCCCCTTGTTGTTTCCTTATTGGCAAATCGGGCTAAGGAAAAGTTGGGTTTATTTTTATTTTTAATTTATTTCTCTGGTTTTGAGGGTGTTTTGAAATTGAAGGACGGGGTTTGCTTGCTTTTCTGGTTCCTGTTGTTGGTGGTGGTGGTGGTCAAGGGGTAGTTTTGCACCAGTGTTCAAAGTGTTCAGAAGCTATTAATGTTGTCGTGAAAGAGAGGTGTAATGGGTGCTTCAAGTTTCCAGTTCTTTTAGTTCGTGACTTCCACACAAACACACAGACTTCATTTGAGTTTCCCTCCTGTTTCATTTTCGTTTCTGATTTTCTGTCCACTTCTCTTTCGTTCTTGTTGTTTTAGTTCCGATGGGTTTTAGTTTCAGTTTCAGTTCCAGTGTCTTTGGTTGTCTTCTGGTCCTGATCATGCTTGCCAAGCCACTGTCTTTCGCTCCGCAACCTAACACGGATGAATACTACGTATCCGATTTCTTCGAGAAAATGGGGGTTTCTTCATCTCCAGCATTTGCCCAAGTCGAGAATCTTTCTTCTCCCATCTGTTCCTGGCCAGGGGTTTACTGTGACGACGCGAAAGAGAGTGTGGTTAAGTTGATTGTTCCTGGTTTGGGACTTACTGGTCCTATTCCTGACACTACTGTCGGAAAGCTCAGCAAGCTCCAGTCTTTGGATCTCAGCAACAACTACATCACTGCCCTGCCCACGGATTTCTGGAGCTTGAGTTCTCTCAAAAGCCTCAACCTTTCTGGGAACCGGATTTCCGGGTCGCTCTCTAACAACATTGGTAACTTTGGGTCGCTTGAAAGCATAGATCTTTCCCGGAATGATTTGAACGGGGAGATCCCTTCTGCGATCGGATCTCTCGGGACTCTCCAGGTTCTTAGGCTGAATAACAATGGATTCCAGGGGGCCGTTCCATCTGGTGTGCTTAATTGTAGGTCCTTGGTTTCGTTGGATTTGTCGGCAAATCAGCTAGACGGGTCTCTCCCGGATGGATTTGGGGCTGCATTTCCCAACCTGAGGATTTTGAACCTCGCCGACAATGGTATTCACGGCCGCGACACAGACTTGTCTGACCTGAAATCGATAGAGATCCTGAATGTTTCTGGAAATGCTTTCCAGGGGTCAGTCGCTGGTGTGTTCCGCAGCACAATGGAAGTTCTTGACTTGAGTAGGAACCAGTTTGAGGGCCACATTTCGCAGGTACTCTCGAATTCAAGTGACGGGTGGTCTCGTCTGGCTTATCTTGATTTATCTGAGAATGAACTAAGCGGAGAGATGTTGCATAGTTTCAGCAGAGCTTGGAATGTAAGATACCTCAATGTTGCCCGCAATAGGTTCAGCCGGCAGGAGTTCCCATCTATGCAAGGTCTCTCCAGTTTAGAATACCTCAATCTGTCTGGAAGCAGCCTGACTGGTCGAATTCCTTACAGAATCTTTCAATTGAGTAGTCTGGAGACACTTGATGTTTCAAATAATCACCTAAGTGGCAAAATACCCCCTCTGGGCAACAGAAACCTCAAAGTCATGGATGTTTCTTGGAATAACCTTACAGGAGAAGTCCCAGGGTCGCTGGTGGAGAAGCTCCCATTGATGGAGAAGTACAACTTCTCTTACAATAACCTGACTCTCTGCGCAGAAGGATTTTCCATCGAGGCTTTCCAGAATGCCTTCTTCGGGTCGACGAATTCCTGCCCCATTGCTGCTGATCCAGATATGCTCAGAAGAAGAGCTGATAAGAGCAAGGGTATCAAGCTTGCACTCGTTTTGTCCCTGTCATTGATCTGTTTGCTCGCTGGATTGCTGTTTCTTGCATTTGGATGCAGGAGGAGAACCCACCTCTGGGCTGTTAAGCGAGTCTCTTTCAAAGAGGAGGAACAGATTGCTGGCCCTTTCTCGTTTCAGACTGATTCGACGACATGGGTTGCTGGTGTTAAGCAGGCAAATTCTGTGCCGGTTGTTATTTTTGAGAAGCCATTGTTGAATATCACGTTTGCAGACCTCTTGTCTGCAACTTCGAATTTCGACAGGGGGACCCTTTTGGCCGAGGGGAAGTTTGGACCTGTGTATAGGGGATTCTTGCCAGGTGGGATCCATGTGGCTGTAAAGGTGTTGGTTCATGGCTCGACATTGACGGATCATGAGGCTGCGAGAGAACTCGAATACCTGGGTGGAATCAAGCACCCCAACCTCGTGCCTCTCACGGGGTACTGCTTGGCCGGCGAACAGAGGATTGCTGTTTATGACTACATGGAGAATGGGAACTTGCAGAATTTACTTCACGACTTGCCTTTAGGCATTCAGGCGACAGAGGACTGGAGTACTGATACATGGGAAGACGACGACAACAACGGGATCCGAAACGTGGGTTCGGAAGGATTGTTAACGACGTGGAGGTTTCGTCATAAAATAGCACTAGGGACTGCTCGAGGTCTGGCATTCTTGCACCATGGGTGTTTCCCTTCTATCATACACAGAGACGTAAAGGCGAGCAGCGTCTACCTCGACTACAACCTCGAGCCAAGATTATCTGACTTTGGGCTGGCCAAGGTTTTCGGGAATGGATTCGACGAGGAGATTGCTCGAGGATCCCCGGGTTACTTCCCGCCGGAATTCTCGCAACCCGGAAACGAGGCCTCAACGTCTAAGTCCGACGTGTACTGCTTTGGGGTCATACTGCTGGAGTTAATCACAGGGAAGATGCCCATCGGGGACGATTATCCCGAAGAGAAGGACGGGTACTTGGTCAGCTGGGTCCGAGGATTAGTGCGTAAGAACCAAGGATCGAGGGCCATCGATCCGAAGATCCGAGAGACGGGTCCGGACGACCAGATGGAGGAAGCCCTGAAGATCGGTTACCTGTGCACGGCAGAACTCCCATGGAAGAGGCCGAGCATGCACCAAGTGGTGGGACTCCTCAAAGACATAGAGCCACCAGCATCGACATCAAGTCAATAAATTTAGGCCTCATTATCATCACCACCTTCACTTCTCAAAAAATTCAATTCATAATCATCAGTGGTACTTCTTTTTTGTTAAGCTGCCATCACTCGAGCAATTAAATTATATGTACAGCAGCCCAGAGAATCCCATCCAAGTCCCATGTTTGGACTCCTAATTTAACTTCCCCAACCTTGGAATGTGGAAAGGAGGACTGGTGCTCGGGGATGATGCATCGTACTGCGCATTGAACTCTGCAATGTCATGTTTCTGGGTGTTTTCTTCTGTCAGGGAATTTTAATCAGACAACATGTGAAAGAAGACTGGTGTTTGATGGATGATGATTCATTGGGCTAATCTTAAAGAAAAATGGTCGGTTCCCCGCCCCCCCCCCCCCCCTCTGACACCTCCACTACAATCGCAAAATCTCAAGTGGCTTCCATGTGGTCTGGTGATGTAATCATGTCTCCATGCTTAAAGCAAACTGTTAGTTCCCTCGTGAAGAGAGTTGTAAGATTCTCCTTTGACCGGTTTCACCGAGTGGGCCTGGCCTGGCCACACAATGGGCCCAATGGGCTTTTGGGGGCCTTTTAGAGAATAAACAAATAATATATCACGTGAATCATATGGTGCAAGGGAAATGATTGTGTTCAAATTCAAACATCCTCCCCCACCCCGGCCCAAAAAAAAATAAAAATAAAAACCTCGGTGTCGTGTTAGAATAATGATTGACATGGAGTGCGACTGTAAGGGCCTGCAAAAATTAGTGATAAAAGGAAAAGCAAGAGGTAGGGGTCATCAGCACCATGACTTTATATGACAAAAACCCTGGTCAAACAAAAAGATCCGGCTTTATCTTTTTTTATCTTTTACTTTTAAAAAAAAAATCAAACCTTTGAATGGAATAATCGTTAAAATAATAATAAAAAAAGGGGGTTGGATCGATCGGACCAAATTTGATCTCCCCAAGAAAAAAGATATTCTTTTTAAAAAAAATTTTAGGAAAAAGAAAAATATTCGAACAAATTGAACAACTAAAATAAAACTAGGGCTTCCTTCCTTTTGGGGGGTTATCTATCTCTTCGTTTTTCTCTTTGTTTATTATTACCACAACGCAGGAGAAACAAAGGGAAAGGGACAAAGAGACATGTCGGACGAGGAACACCACTTCGAGGCTAAGGCAGACGCCGGCGCTTCCAAGACTTACCCTCAGCAGGCCGGAACCATCCGCAAGAACGGCTACATCGTCATCAAGGGCCGCCCTTGCAAGGTCGTCCCTTTTCCTCTCCTGATTCGATCTATCCGGGTTCCTCTGGTTCTTCCAATCCTGGCTTGTTTCGTTACCCCCGTCTTCGCCGATCGTGTGGTTTCGTCTTCTTTCTTGTCTGCCCTTTCTGGGTTTTTTCGCTTTTCCCTGTTTCGATCTCAAAGGTCTGGACTTTAGGGTTGTTGTCATGTGTCCTGTTCGAATTGGCGGCCGGCGGTTGTCCCTTTCTGATCGTTTTTGGAATATTCTGTTTAGTTGGATTGAGGGATGAACTGGAAAGGGTTGTTCCGTGTCCGTGCGATCTATTGTTTTGGGCTTATGGTGTTTGTGGACCCCTAGGTTGTGGAAGTGTCGACCTCAAAAACCGGCAAGCATGGGCATGCAAAGTGCCACTTCGTTGCCATTGATATCTTCAATGGGAAGAAGCTCGAGGATATTGTCCCCTCCTCCCACAACTGTGATGTAAGAAGTCCTTTCCAGCCGGGGCCTTGTCTGGTTTTGTGCAAATTACTGGGTGCTGATTTCTTTTCTTTTCTTTTCTTTTGTTTCCTGGTTGTTCGTGTCATTGTGCAGGTCCCTCATGTTAATCGCACAGACTATCAGCTCATCGATATCTCTGAGGATGGATTTGTGAGTGTATATTGGAATGCTTTTGTGGCGGACATTTTGATTCGTACATTAATCGCGTGCCTGAGATGGTCAATGATGGGGAGACACTTCTTCAATAAGTCATTCCCTAGCTTTGTAATATCCCCCTGGGATTTTATTTGCTGACACACCGATGATGATGGTTCAGGTGAGTCTTCTGACTGAGAGTGGTGGCACCAAGGACGATCTCAGGCTTCCCACCGATGAAAATCTGCTTAGCCAGGTACATCAGGATCACTTTCATCGTTGATTATTCTATTCTTCTGTTATTACTTAACTCTCATTTTCCCCAGATTAAAGATGGGTTTGCTGAAGGAAAGGACCTCGTGGTGTCTGTTATGTCGGCAATGGGCGAGGAACAGATCTGTGCCCTCAAAGATATCGGTCCTAAGAACTAAGGCCGTCAATTTCGCCAACTGAGTGAAACGATGACTACCTATGACTGTTATTGTGTTATCGTATAATGTGATTGTGATATTGTGAATCCTGATGGGAAACGGAGACATGTAAGGAGATAGTTATTTTCTTGCATATCCTCATAAACATCCAAAATATTCCTCTAATGGCAGATGGATTATATTTACATTGCCTCTTCATGACCATTTATGTGTTGCTGAGCTTTTGCGGTAGCTGCATAGGCTCTTCTATCAACCTAAGTCGTGGATGTATAGGATGTGATCATAGGAAGCACCGATATGGTTTTCCTTCTGCACCCCAAAATGACGGATGAATTTACCAAGTGAAATGAAAAGCAGCAAGTACTACCTTTCAACTTTACAAAAAGAAGCAGATGTACATCTCGGCTTGTCAATATGTTTGTTATCATCAACCCTCCAAGATCATCAGAGGCATTTCTTGCCATGTCGGAGGCTGAATTTAGGACAGGTTCCATGGGTGGCGTCCGACTCCATGGCACTGCAAAGGTCGGATCCATTTGCATTATTGGTGTTCATACTTGTGGGTAGTACCCTCGTTCTTGTCATCGTTCTTCCGTCAGCAGCAGAGATGCATTCCTCAAATAGGGAATGGCTTATAAGATGGTCATTGGTTAGTCCTGCTGCTTGCATGAACAAGTGGATCATGGAGGCCCCCGCACTTCAAAATCCCCTCCTCACAAGGTCCTTGCTTATGATGTCAACTTTGGGCGATTTCACTGGGACCAGGCGAGGATATTGGAATCTGCTAATAATTGGCTTGTCGTTCCCGAAGCTCCAGATGTACTTGTTGAATGAACCAAACTCTTCTATTACCTGACAAAAATGGAATTATCACAAGTTATCCCAGAATAAAGTTCCATTCGATTTGTTAGCACTATTATTCTCCGATGAAGGAATAAACTACAGGAGGAGTTCTAAGGAAAGGAGTTGAAATTTGTAATCGGCCAGAATTTACAGAGGTCAGGACCACAAGGCAAACCTTCATCTAGTTGATATGATAAGACACGATATTGCTTGTCGGACAGAAGAACACATATTCCCCGATTCCATCCATACGTCGGACATATTGGGACTACAAATACCAAAGAGAATTGAGAGAGGGAATACCCCCGATCTTTTGCCCATAAGAGTTTCCGGACGTTTCAACAAATTTACCACCAACCATGCATTTCTGTGACTTGTAATCGGCAAAACCAAAAAGGAGATGATTTTTACCTTCGTTACTTGGAGAGCATTCTCAATGACAGCACACAATTTAGGCTTCAATAGAAGGGAACTTGCAGGAAGTTCAGGGCTGCCATCTTTGTCTCACTGAAATTTGAGGCAGCTATAGGATCAAAGTCTGCAAGTACTTCCCTACGAGATTTATTGTTGTCATTCGGAACAGAAGAAGAGACAAGAAAAATTGTTATAAAGCTTTATACGATGAAAATACATTAAAAAAAAACATGGCACAGATTTTCCTCAGAGTGGCGCCTGAAAGCATGACTTCGGCTTAAAATGGCAGATCATGTCAGTTCAGCCAAAGCACCTGATAGCACCAGGAGCTCGAATAGCTTCCTTTGGTCACAAACAGAGTAGCATACCACAGAAGTCAAGCAGATTGACCAATGACTGATCATGGGATGAAGATATCGAGAAGCCAATATATCGATCGATACATACTTGTCATTGTGAAGTGGGACACCCCATTCCTCATCGTGAAAAGCAACAAAACAGGGATCTGATCAGGAAACCAAAAACTACTTACTACCACATTCCCATTATTGTAATTTTGAAAAGGCTGCATCTCAGCTACAAGATGAGCTCTTCGTGATATGTTTGGAGTAAGGTACCGGATAGCCATGATCAATTGCTCTAAACAACCTGCTGACAAAAACGAAAGAACCCATTGTCGACAACTTAAGTGTTCCGACAGAAACTCCTATTTTCAATGCAGAAACCTCACAAACTCTGTAGTGAAAATCCAGTCAAATTTGGGCATTAGATGAGCAGCTTTAACTCCTAGGGGAAGTACAAAAGGAGAATTAGATATATCAGAAAAGACATGCATATAACACGTCACAACAATTGTACAAAATTAGCATTAATGACCAACCTGTTATTGGTGTGATCCAATCACATTTTTTCTTCACAGTGGAATCTGACGACAAAGGAAAATCCAAGCTTCTGTCTGAATCCTTAACCCAAATCTACAACTCGAAGGCTCAAGATTCAAACTTCACAGCAAACACTCACCGCAGAAAAGGGCAACGACAATCCCATCTTAGTTGGACCGCACTAGAATTCAGAAATCCCGGGATCCATTCCTGAACTATAATCAGAAAGAAAGAGATTCCCCTCCGGCAATGTGCGACGAGATGCCTTAGGTTGAAAATCAAAGGAGGAGATCAAACCCCAAGTATTCTTCAAACAACGCTCTGAAGTGGGTCCACCCCAGCTTTAAGTTGAAAGGGCAGCTGAAAAAAGCCGACAATTACCGATTATCTCATTCACTCCCCTCCTTCTTCTTTAAACAGGAAAATCAGCAAAATGGGCATATTTCGCAGACTGCAGTTCCTTGCAGATTTTTTACGCAGGGGAAAAGGGTTAGATTTAGCAGCAGTAACTGCAAAACTAAGACCAGCGAACTCCCAGGTATCGATACCAACAGATTGTATCGTCCGTTTCCAACAGGGACAGAAGAGAAGAAACGTGTTTTGTCTTGTTCGTGTAGCAGCAGACTGCGGGCTTGTCCGGAAGAACTCCACCCTGATCAACTCGTTGACTCCAGAGTTCGACTGAACTGAAGCCCGTGGTGCGTGGTGCTTCATGGCCCAACAGGAGCCCCGGATTTCATTACAACAGTGCAGAGACTTGTACGGACGTAAAAAGATTCATGTTGAAATTATCTAAATACCGTTCTTACGTTGCGATTGAAATTGATATTTATATTTTACGAAGCAGTCAATAATTTAGGTAAAATTTATTAAAATTCACGATTTAAAATCGTAATTTTTACAGAAGAGTCCATCCTCTTACAATTTTTTCTTTAACTATACCTCAAACGATGTTTGAAATGCAATTTGTATAACAACGTTGCAACCTTTAGGACAACAGGAAGACCTCGCAATTTTAAACCATAATAATTTATGAATCATATTTAAGAAATTTACGAAATGATATTTCGCTAAAGATAATTTCTTACAAATCTGCTACAGTCCATCCCATATAAAAGTTAAAATGGGTTGGGTTTTGTCCTAATGTTGATGATGATAAGGAATGGGGTTGAGGTTTGTGTTGCAACCCGCAGCGAATGTGGGATGAGACCGAGTGACACAGCGAGGCTGCCTTCCCTGCTCGGCCACAGCGGCCGCGCCAGCTTGCTCTCTGCCCCATTCCCATCTTAACCCTCGGTCCCATTCGGGAAGGGCCACTAATAAATACCGATAACCCTACCCACCTAGAAAAAGATGTCCGCCATCGTTGCGTGTCGGGCATTTTACTCTCACTTTCCCTCCGCAGCCCCTCCTACCTACACCTTCCTTCTTGCACGGGTTCTCCCTGCTAGTTTCGGACGCCCCTTTGGCCGGAGAAGCGGAGGAAGGAGGAGTCTCGTCATGGCTGCTCACAACCTCGGTCTCACTACGCCAGTCAATCTCGATCCCCTCAAGGTCTGTCTTGAAAAATTGGGAATTGCCCGTCGATGGCGATGGTTTTCGGTGGACTTCTTTTGTTGATGGGTTTGTTTGTAGATCATCATTCTGACAGTTCTTTTATGGTCCTGTTGAGAGATGTGTTTGCTCGTAGATGCTTTTTTGGTGCACGAAATATGATCCGATGCTTTGTTTTTGTTTCCCTTTTGGTTAAAACCAAAATCTTGATGATGGCAGAGTCATTGAATTTTTGGTTAATTTGTGTCTCTGGAAATTTATTTGTTGCAGATATCCTTCGCTGCGAAAGATGCTGATTTGGCCGAATGGAAAGGCGATGTGCTTGCTGTTGGAGTGACCGAGCAGGATCTGACAAAGGATGAAAACTCAAAGTTCCAGAATCCGATCCTGCAGAAGCTGGACGCCCAGTTGAGCGGTCTCTTGGCTGAAGCCTCTTCTGAGGAAGATTTCATGGGAAAAGCCGGCCAATCAGTTGTTCTAAGGCTTCCGGGAATTGGCTCGAAGAGGGTAGGCTTGTTTGGACTTGGCCAATCTGCTTCAAATATCATCTCTGTTAGGAGCCTTGGGGAGTCAGTTGCAGCTGTGGCCAAAACTGCTCAGGCTAGTAATGTCGCCATTGTTCTTGCCTCTTCGGATAGTTTGTCTGCCGAATCAAAACTTACCACTGCCTCTGCACTTGCATCTGGTATTCTTCTTGAAAGTTGTTGAAATTTCATAATATATCAATATTTGTAATAGAAGAAAACATTGATTTTTTGTTAATAATCTGGAATCACTACAGGGGCTGTGCTTGGAGTTCATGATGACAACAGGTATAAATCAGAATCAAAGAAGCCGTCCCTTAAATCTGTGGACATCATTGGTCTTGGTAATGGCCCTGAGATTGAGAAGAAGCTTAAATATGCAGAGAATCTGTCCTCCGGTATTATCTTTGGAAGAGAGCTCGTCAACTCCCCTGCCAATGTGCTAACCCCTGGTATTTAGCAGCTTTAATTATCCTTCTGAGTTAATATTATGCACTCAGCATTTCATCTCCCACCTGCAATTCGGAACCCACATTTCCCAATTCCATTTTCTACGAGAGGAACTCTGGATGCCCATTTAGATTCATTTTTGTAATCTTATGATTGATTGCATATGTTTCCCGATAAATGGAAGCATTAATATTCAATTTTACAGCTTGAACTCCTGCAAATTTTGTTATCTGATTTGTCCCCTGATATAATGTTTCTTTTCTGCTGACCACCATGGATGATTCTCATTTTTGTTTATCGTCTCCCAGCGGTGTTGGCACAGGAGGCGTCAAATATTGCTTCATTGTACAATGATGTGCTTTCTGCGACAATTCTGGATGCTGAGCAATGTAAAGAGTTAAAAATGGGGTCCTATCTAGGTGTTGCAGCTGCTTCTGCAAATCCTCCTCACTTCATCCACCTGTGTTACAAACCACCAGGTGGAACTGCCAAACTGAAGTTGGCTTTAGTGGGGAAGGGGCTTACTTTTGACAGGTATTGTTTCATCACCCTTGCTATGACAGAATTAATGTCACTATTGGCATCTCTCTTCATTCTGCTGCTCTGGTCAGTTCATCCGTTTTAAGGATAGTACTTTTGCATCTACAGTGGTGGTTACAATATCAAAACCGGCCCCGGATGCTCAATTGAGCTGATGAAGTTTGATATGGGAGGTTCTGCTGCGGTTCTCGGTGCAGCAAAAGCAATTGGTCAAATTAAGCCCCCTGGTGTTGAGGTATCATTATTATTAACTTTTTTGACCAACTCATTCCAAAAAATCAAACTAGCAAGCATTCTCTTGCAATTACTTGCTGCATGAAAAGGGAAATTTTGTTGTGGGACTTAAAAAGAGTCGTTCTATTATACCTGTAGGTTCATTTTATTGTTGCTGCCTGTGAGAATATGATCAGTGGAACAGGCATGAGACCAGGGGACGTAGTCACAGCCTCTAACGGAAAGACCATAGAGGTATAACGGTGGAATTACTACTTGTGGTCCCTATTCTCAAGTACTGACGTCTTTTGCTACCAGGTAAATAACACTGATGCTGAAGGAAGACTTACTCTGGCTGATGCTTTGGTCTATGCATGCAACCAAGGTGTAGAAAAGGTATTGGCCGTCACAAAGTGTGCATTTACCTTTGTCATTCTAGTTTGGTTCAGTCGATTGAGGGGGTGACTTAGAAAATGAAAGGAAGCCACCTTGTGATATGAAAGCAGCGGTGGAGTGCCGAATTTCCTTATAGACTGATAAATGCCCTGGTTCAATTGCTCCTGTTGAGTCATCCGTGATTACTCAAACTGGTAAATTAATGATATGTGTCAATTGAAGGACGACTAGAAGCTGAGTATGAATCTTTGTGCTTGTCTTTTCTGGAACATTTTTTTCTTCTTCAAATTAATTAATTTCAAGTATACATTCTTTCTACCGGGGCAGGTATTTTAAACAAGGTATGATGTAAGTGAAGCATCACTACTACTAAAATCGTCGAGTTCATGAAGCCTTGATTCTTCTCTCAATGAATACTGTGTATTAGGGCTCATACTATCACTAGCTTTTGTCACTATCCATCTATATATGTTGACATTTTTAAATTTTTTGTCATTCTAGATAGTGGACTTGGCCACGTTGACTGGAGCCTGCATTGTTGCTTTGGGGCCTACAATCGCAGGTGTGTTCCATCACAACTGTATCCAGACAGCATGATAAAAGGACTAGAGAACAGAGACATCCCGTGCTTTTCAACTGAGATCCCGACTCTCGATTAACATTTTCTGTTGTAACAAAGTTCTTTCAAGAATTAATTAGCTGTGATCCCTTTTGGTTTTCCCTGACAATGTGGGATATTTCGATTAACAGGCGTCTTCACTCCCAGTGATGACCTTTTCAAAGAAGTATTTTCTGCATCAGAGATTAGCGGGGAGAAGTTGTGGAGGATGCCCTTGGAAGAGAGCTACTGGGAATCAATGAAGTCGGGAGTGGCTGATATGGTGAACACGGGGGGCCGCCCGGGAGGTGCTATTACAGCTGCACTATTTTTAAAGCAGGTCGGTTGCGTCCTAATCCTCTAGTATGAGGCATTTTTATGCCATGTCTCTTCTCCGCATTTTGTTTCTGCCTTTTAAAAGGTTTCGAGTGCCTTAGCAATGGAATCTCATATTTTAAGGGTTGGTGCAGTTTGTTAAAGAGGGGGTGCAGTGGATGCACATCGACATGGCTGGTCCCGTCTGGAACGACAAGAAGAAGGCCGCGACCGGGTTTGGCGTCTCGACGCTGGTGGAGTGGGTGCTGAAGAATTCTTCTTCTTAGGATGAATTCGTTCCATTTTCCATGACAAGGGATGTAGGAGGGGCAGAAAAGTAACAGAGAAAGAGATGGTCATCTCGTAGTGTCCTTTATTTTCGGGACGACCTGTACTTTGGTCTTGTTGACGTTACAAGTGTCGTGCCGGACACAACGAAATTACAAATGCAACATCAATGGAGGTGGATCCAATAATTTGGGGAAACATGCATCACCACTTGTCGTCCAGAGTATATTGTAAAATATTGAAATTTTGAGAAAAAAATTGTTTCTATATTTTGAAAGTAAGATCTCAAAATGGGATTGAAAGTTGGATTTCGGAATTTCATTTTTGGAATTTTGAAACTAACCAAAACCCGCTTGTCATCCAGACGCACCATCTTGACATTAGAGCTTGTCAATTGCCGGGGGGTGAGAAATACAATGTCTAAGGCCGTCACTAAAAGTCCAATTTTTTATCCTAAACGCAAAATGGCGATATTATATTTAACATGCATGGACATTGAGCCTATTCGTATAAAGATAATTTAGCCTTTTATTTCAAATGTCAGGAAAATATAAGTATTCTTCTAATTTAACATTTCTTCATAGAAAAACTTTTAATTTATATGTTTTCTAACTCTCGAGACCCACCTAAGTATAAAATACCACTTTTACTGTAAGAATTAGACTCGACTTGTTTACTTAATACACACATTTTTTTTTACTTGTCGACTTTTTGTATTCGTGTATCACCTTCTCGCTCCTAGAGTTTGTACGTTTATATATAAAGGGCTTTTAAATGATATTTTTATCTATAAATGTGCATACAAGCATACATATATTTAATTTATCGGTTAGTTCATATATGATACGTGTATGACCTTTTTATACAAAATTGGAAGCATGGATTCCTTCTCCAATTCGGTTCGGACAATCTAATTCCCTCCTCTTTATGTAAACATGCACACACGTTCACATTCATCTGAATAACAAGAACACGACACTCGTACCACCTCCTCCTCCTCCTTTCATATTTTGTGGTGGGTTCTTCTCTAACATTTTCATTTCATCATCGAAGTCTGCAAAGTTCGTCGGCCTCCTTCGCCTCAGCGCCTCGAAATGAACATGGACATGGATTTGATCATTGCCGGCCTCCCCTACACAGCTTCATTAAAATGTTTAACGTGCTCATCGAGGTAATCACGAACAACCAAGAATGCCATTGGGATCATCGGATTCTTATAACAAAGAGAAATTAAAATGAATTAAACGCTTTCAAAACCAATTGTTTTAGCATCATGCGATTCATATGTATATCATTCGTGTTATGGTAAATTGTAAATGGCCGGCCCATCGTTTCCTTGGCTTTCTCTTCACTCCTTTTCCCTATATAAATACACACAAACATCGAGGAAACTTAAGGCAAAAGCCAATTACTCTTTCCATCCGGCCTGAAATGGCAGTCCACCAAAAATCTCCTCACTTTCATTTGCTTCTTCTCGCATTGCTGTTCACCACGACACTCTCATTCCCCATGGAGCAGGAGGCAGACAGGATCTCTTCTCTGCCGGGGCAGCCCCGTGTTGAATTCTCGCAGTTCTCCGGGTACGTCACTGTCGACGACGAGGAGGGAAGGGCCCTTTTCTATTGGCTGACCGAAGCTGTCACCCCGACGGAGAAGCCGCTCGTCCTCTGGCTCAACGGCGGTGAGTCTCTACATCCTCAAACCTCGGAAAAAGGCATCCTCATATACTTCCATTTTTTCCCTTCCAGAAACGACTCTATCGCGTAAAAACAAATTAGGCACTCCTTACAGGCAACATATAGAATAGCATTTTGGGACCATGTCTAGGGTTGGCATCAGTCACCCTCCACGAGTCGGCTTTCGTAGTGGTCTCATTGCATTTGCATCCATCGATCAGGGTGCCATGTACACGAAACATTTGCGCACTCGCTAGTGACTCTTTTATGAACATCTAACTTGGGTACCCGAAAATAGGATGGTCGTTTACACGACCTGTTTCCCTACCAGCTAGTAATGGAGGGTAAGAAAAGAAAAGTTGTTTTGCCGACAGACATCAACAGATGAAGAAGGTTGGAAACAGTAAGTTGAGATCAAACAAATATTATTTTGTCCACTGTTCCATCGACCATGTTTTCGAGGAACAGATAATGGGAGCGAAACATTTAATGCTTTTTATTTTCTTTTTTTAATTAATTCTTCCCAAACCTTGATCATATATGAAATTTGTTAACAAGATTAATTCATGTGTATTAAATTTAGTGATTTAGCATTTAATATGTTTCGTAAGTTTTTTTTTTATATTTAGTATGCTTAATAAGTGGAGTTTTTCCTCAATTTAAAATATGTTAAAATTATAAAATTATATCTTATGATGTTAATATTTAAAATTTAATTACTTATATCTCTTAATCGGTTACCCAGTTGCGGCCAACTTTGACCACTGATTAATGCCCTTTTATTTAGACGATTGCTCTAATAATTGGTGAGCCTAGTCTCTGATTATGTTCAATGAATCACTATCATTTCGTCAGCAAACAAACAAAAAAGTGTGCCTTAGTAGATATTTGGCATTGAGACAAGACCCCGCCTACATTTATTTACTGTCAATGGCATAATTTAATGTGACAACCACACAAGGAGATGAACAAAAGGTTCCCCCATGAGTTCACTTGTCTTATTCTTTGATTTAATGCTGGAAATTTCGGACAACATTAAATATCGACTCCAACTCCATTTCTGTACATTATTACATCATATATTTAGGGCAAGCTAAGCTTTTTTTTTTCGTCCCTGTCACGCAGGGCCAGGATGTTCGTCGATTGCCTACGGTGCGTCGGAGGAGATCGGGCCATTCAGGATAAATAAGAACGGGTCGTCTTTGTACCTTAACGAATACGCCTGGAATAGAGGTAACGTGACCGAGCGTGTGTGTTAATCAAATGAGATTAAACTAATCACGTGTATGTTTATGAACTCGAAATCGATCGTGATTTCATGCAGAGGCGAATATCCTTTTCCTGGAATCGCCGGCTGGGGTCGGCTTCTCTTACACCAACACCAGCTCCAATCTTAAAGACACGGGGGATGAAAGGACCGGTAATAATATTGCCAACTCTTGATGATGATGATTTTGATTATACGTTAAACGACGTTTCGTTCGCGACACAGCTCGGGATGCCCTCGTCTTCATGATCAAGTGGATGCAGAGATTCCCTCAGTATCAACACAGGGACTTTTACATTTCTGGAGAGAGCTACGCAGGTAAAAATAATAGTACGAAAATGAAAAAGTCACGTACGTTCTAAAACTCCTCGTGGGCTTTGTTCGAATGCGATTAGACTCTGACTTGTAATGTCTCCAGGCCATTATGTCCCGCAATTGGCAAAGAAAATCCACGATTACAACAAAGCGCACTCGAAACCATTCATCAACCTCAAAGGATTCATCGTGAGCTTTCCTCTTACCTTTTATCCTGACGAGTTTTATATAATATATGGTTAAATCATAGGGCTAAGTCGAAACCGATTGAAATTTTGCTTTTAGGTGGGAAATGCTGTTATGGACGATTACTACGACGGCATTGGGACAATCTTGTACTTGTGGAGCCACGCCCTCATCTCCGACGCCTCCTACAAGTCCATCCTCAACTACTGCAACTTCACCTCCGACGACTCCAACAAGAAGTGTGAGGATGCCGTCACCTATGCCTTCCACCATGAGATCGGCAAAATCAATCAGTACAGCATCTACACGCCCACTTGCCAAAACCCCCAACAAAATACCGCAATCAGGTTCAAGAACACTAAGGGCCACCACCTTAGGCGTGCGATCTCCGGGTACAACCCTTGCACGGAGAACTACGCGGAGAAGTATTATAACCGACGCAATGTGCAGGAGGCCATGCACGCCAACACCACTGGGATCCCTTACAATTTTACCGCTTGCAGGTTCGTGTTCGCTTTTTATTACATCATGCGACACTAACAAAAATCAGTCCAAAGCTGATTGGTTCCTCCGTTACAGTGACGTAATCAAGAATTGGACGGATTCCCCAAATTCCATGCTGCCGACTTATAAGGAATTGATCGCAGCTGGACTGAGGATATGGGTCTTTAGGTAAGCCCTGCGACTATCACATTTCATGTCCAAGTTCAAATCCAAGGTGTCAGCACTGTAGATCTTGGCAATTTTAGACTAAGGCACAGGAAACAAGCAGCCATTTTTTTGAAACTTATGACAGCTTCAATTACTACGATCTGACACACACACCCAGACTCTTTTCTACGATCTTGTCTGAATCCCGAGTCTGGAAAATATCTTGTTGGAAGAATTGGGATTTGAAGAGGTTGAGTGTTTGACCGTCTTTGTTTGAGGAAAAAGATTAGATCCAATATATTGTATTTCTTTCTTTATTTACTAAGGACTAAGGTTTGTGGTTTCTGCCCTAACGAGGTTCGCCGATGCTTTTCTCTATGCGATTTCTGCAGTGGCGACACAGACTCGGTGGTTCCAGTGACGGCCACCCGGTTCTCTATCAACCATCTGAACCTGAGCATCAGGAAGAGGTGGTATCCGTGGTATTCCGACAACCAGGTCGGCGGGCGGACCGAAGTTTACCATGGGCTAACGTTTGCGACTGTGAGAGGAGCCGGGCATGAAGTACCGCTGTTCCAACCTAAGAGAGCCCTAACTCTTTTCCAATCATTCTTGGCAGGGAAACACCTGCCAAAGTCATAGATCAATTCCCGTCCCAGTTTCTTCATATTGGGGTTATGTTTCAAGTTTACTTAAAAATTTGTCGATTTGGCAAATGAGAGATGAGTTTTCGATGATCGTGTAATTGAAAACCGGTAGTTCCTTCCTCAAATTATAACGCAGGTTGTTCTTTTGATACCTATAGGGCCAGACCGAAATTGGTCTGAAAGGACCAATTAATGGGGGCTTTGAAGGCCTGCAAAAAAAACCCAAAGACCATCGAGTCGGACACAAGCTTGATTGTCCCCGCATTTGTTTATCTTCCCATATCATGAGGTTCTTGTTCAAAAAATGTATCCCCTCTTGATCACATCCAGACTCTAAAATTATGGCATATTGTTTTAAACAAGGAAAGACATAAAGAATGCTGACCTTTCCTTTACAAGAGAAAAAGCGGAAGCCGCTAACGGTACGTGCACATAACCGTTAAGTTGTTTACTAAATTCGACTAAAATTTTAGTAATCTGTACTAAAAATCGACTTTTTTTAGTAAATTGATTAGTAAATTACTAAAAGAATTAGTAATCGGTTACTAATTTTTCACTGTTTGACCATTCGGAAAGTTACTAAACTAGGTTTAGTAAATCGGCCGAAAAATTTACTAAACTTTTTAGTAACCGATTACTAAAAATAACGTTGATTTGACACTTTTTTTTAGTAATCGTTACTAAAATTTCACTGTTCAACTTTAGTAATCGGTTACTAAAAAGTTTAGTAATTTTTTCCGCCGATTTACTAAACCTAGTTTAGTAACTTTCCGAATGGACAAACAGTGAAAAATTATTAACGGTTACTAATTTTCTGTTAAAAAATTAGTAATAGTAGTAATTTTCCAGGTTTTCCGTCCGAAGATTTTAGTAATGATTTACTAATTTTGTTAAAAAATTAGTAAATTACTGTGTAACATAGTAAAGTCGTCAGTAAATTACTAAATTTTTAAAATTTTTTTCGTAATCGTTTACTACTTTTGGAACAAAATTCAGTAACAAATTACTAAACTTTTTAGTAATTTTCTAAAATGAATAGTACATTCTGAACCTAAAACTGAACTGGTTTTCAGTGTGAAATTATCATTTTACCCCTGCGATAAATTACAAAATCGTTTACGAATTTTCAGTCCGAACCTAAAACCGAACCTATTTATAATTTTACCGGAGGGGTAAAATGGTAATTTCACACTGAAAACAGGTTCAGTTTTAGGTTCAGAATGTACTGTCCATTTACGAAAATTACTAAAAAGTTTAGTAATTGATTACTGAATTTTGTTCAAAAAGTAGTAAACGATTACGAAAAAAATAAAAAAATTAGTAATTTACTAACGACTTTACTATGTCAAACAGTAATTTACTAATTTCGATTACAAAATTAGTAAATCATTACTAAAATCTCCAGACGGCCTACCTGGAAAATTACTAGTATTACAAATTTTATTACAAAAAATTAGTAACCGTTACTAATTTTTCACTGTTTGACCATTCGGAAAGTTACTAAACTAGGTTTAGTAAATCGGCGGAAAAAATTATTAAACTTTTTAGTAACGGATTACTAAAGTTGAACAGTGAAATTTTAGTAACGATTACTAAAAAAACTGTCAAATCACCGTTATTTTTAGTAATCGGTTACTAAAAAGTTTAGTAAATTTTTTCGCAGATTTAATAAACCTAGTTTAGTAACTTTTCTAATGGTCAAACAGTGAAAAATTAGTAACGGATTACTAATATTTTTTAGTAATTTACTAATGATTTTACTAAAAAACATCGATTTTTAGTAAATTTTACTAAAAAAAATCGATTTTAGTAAATAATGTAATGGTTACGTGCACGTACCGTTAGCCGCTTCCGAGAAAAAGCCACGGAGCCATAAAATGTGAAATGGAAGAAATATAGAAGGAGAAAGAGAGAGAGAGTGAGTTTTAGAGGGAAAGGAAAGAGATGGAAAATCTCATCATCGTCATCTTCATTCATTTGCCCCCTTTTGTCCTAGCTCGGGGTTGGGGGGACCAAACCTCGAATTAGGGAAGAAAATGAAAGAAACAGGGGACCCCAGGACAGGTTTAAGAAACGACCAGGAATGGAAGGTTGTCTTTTGCAAACACCCTTCCTTTTTAGAGTTTTGTTGCTTAACAACGTTATTCCGAAAAAAAAAAAAATTACGAAATGGGATACTTAATTTTAAAATTTATTAATTAATGCCATAAAATCGACGGTATATTTTGTCCTTTAAGAAAATCAATTTTTAAAATCAGGAAGTTAGTCTTTTAAAGGACGATTTTTTTTATTTTTAAATTTAGAAAATTTTTTCATGACATCGATCGAATAAATTTTGAAACCAAATAACCTATTTGTAAACTTTTTTACTCACTGACATTATTAAGTGACAAACTCCTTCCTTTTATAATATTTCGTCCAAATGACATAACAACGTTGTTTGTTCATGGTCTCCATCCTCTCCCCTGCAAAAGTTAACCACCTTCCCCCTCTCTCTTCAAGGAAGGGAGTTGGTGGAATGTGCTCTGGATTGTAGGAGAGGACAGCCGAAATAGAATTATATACCACCACCCCGACACACCCACCCAACAGAACACAACCTTCCTCAACTACGACCTCTTCCTTCCCATCTTCATCGCCATATGAAACACGGAACAACCAAACCCAAACTCACCCGCCCACAAGGAAAAAAGAACGAGAGAGGAGATGTCTTCTCTTTTACCAAAAATTTTCTTTTCTTCTTACAAGAATGGATCGGATTATGTGCGTGTTTGGAAGGGGGGGGGGGGGGGGGGTGGTTATGTGTGTGTGTCCTTACTGGGTTTCTCTGTCTTTGGTCAGAGAGCTCTTCACAGAGCTACAAGGCCTCACCCCCACCACCTCTTTTCCCTTCCTTTCTCTATCCCTCTCGCTTACCCCTTCCACCTTCTCCTTTCTCTGTCTTCTTCCCTTCCCTTCAATACCCTCCCCGTTTGTTGATATCTCTCGTATTATCGTTGGCGCCCTTTACCGTGTCCCCTCCTTTGGCGGTTCCCTGATTTGGGTATCTGGTTTTGAGGCTTGATGAAGAAGATGAAGGGGAAGGGGATCTTGGCCGCGGGGGATGTGGATTATGCTCCTAATTTGTCTCCCGTTCCGGAGGACCCCGTGATTAGGTTTAGGCACCAAGCCCTCCTCCAGGACTACCGGGATCTGCAAAAGGCGGGAACTTTTCTCATGGGTTGTTGTAAAGCTGCTTGCTTTGTGATCTGGGAATGCGATTTTTGGGAATTTTTCTTGTGGGTTTTCACGAGCTTCGCAATCGGTGATCTGGGTGTGTGTTTGCAATCAATGTTGGTGGATGGATCTGGGATTGGTTCCTCTGTTAAAGTTGATTTTTTCCCTGCGATTTATCCTCATCTGGCTGGATGTTATGGTATAGCTGTTTGCTTCTGGTGATAAGTGCTGCTTTCCCTAGGTTTAGTAGTTTTGTGATTTGAGGAGCTTCAGTCAAGTTCCTGCTGAACTCTTTGTGATGGTGGATTGAGAACATTAGTATCTGAATTTCCATATGCTTTAGAGTTGTCTCATCAGCCTGTTGTGTTGTACTTCTTGGTTTAGATGTTTGTGTTTTAACCCGGTTTGTGTTCTGCAATGATGGGTTCAGTTATGTTTTGCAGGAGACAGATGCTATGAAGAGGAAGATGGAGATCCTGATAGAGAGGAAACTCACTCTTTTGGCCGAAGTCCAGTATGTCTATTCCCTTTTTGTTTCTGCTAGATGTTTTGAATGTTTTGTGCCAAGAGGGCACCAACTTATTTGTTGATTTGTTGTGCAGGTTCTTGCGGCGTCGGTACAGGTATTTTATAGATAACCAGATCTCTCAGCCTCCACATTCGAGGCATAACGTGAAGCCAAAGAATTCAGGGACAAAGAGTGAAGCTGCCAAAAGGAAAGAACCACAAGGCATGCCTGTTTCAGGTTCTAATGCAAAGAAGCAAAAGACCAGCACTGTAAAGAGGGATGCTTTGCCTCCTGTAAATTCAAAACAGGGGACGAAAAACGTTGTGCTTCACAATTCTTCAATGAGTTTGGACATGAACGAGAGAAATCCATTAGTTGGTAGCAGGGATTCACCCTTACTGAATAGTCAATCGGCGTATGAATTACCTCAGAAACAAATGCTTTACCAGGAAGGGGATACAACAATGCAGCAACCTGCTCCTGGCTTTGACCTTAATGAGATATCGGTAAGCATCTATTATCGTGAAACCGGGTGGATTTTCATTGTTATTCTCCCTTGTTTTGCTAATTTACCTCGACATCGATTGCTTGCAGGCGGAGGAGTTGCAGACCGGCAACAATCAACCGAGAACTGAAGTGGCATACATAATTCCGAGCAGCGGTGGAATCGAAGAGCATGGTAATGAAATCAATTCAGCGGTTTATACGAATAGGACTAGCATGAAGGGACCGAACAAGGCTGGGAAGAGGAGAATTACTTGGCAAGACCAAGTGGTTGTTGGAGTATGAGTTTGCACATACTATTTTAGATGCATTAGACAGAAGGTATTAAGCATGCCATGGTTGATGAACTCTCCCCTGTCAGTGCAGCTATTTAAGGGCTCAAGTTGTTCATATGTTTTACTGTCTCTCATCTGGTTCGACGTCTCGGTCCTCTTCTGTAAAGAACAATATCCCATTGGATGCATAGTGAGCATAGGACCGGAACCTTGATGGGTGGTATCACATGAATTCTTAGTCCAGCGAATTCACCAGTCTCCTTCCCATATGCTCTTTCTCCTCCTCAGCCCCAGCTAGAGATGTAATGAAACAGTCACTTGCAGATGTAATGAAAGGTTTAGCAGAACGAAATAAGTCTGTTCAAGAACCAAAGATTTTACCGACTCGAAAAGACCGCTCCACACGTGTCAGGACATCATTGGCTGGAAACTAGAGGTTTGCGAGCTAAGCACTTTCCCCGTTCAACCTCACGTTTCTTGTCGGAAGCCAATCAATCCCCCTTCCCCTTGTCGGTCTTGTTCAAATCCGGAGCAACCCCCCATATTCTTCCTATCCCCAATCGTCAACTCCATTTCTTCGCCTCGACGTACCGTCGAAATCCTTCTTCGTCGCTTCCCGGGAGAAATCGTCGGTGTGCCCCAGAATGCCGTCCAAGTGCGAGATCTTCTGCGAGATCCTGATTGCCATCCTCCTCCCTCCTCTCGGCGTCTGCTTCAGGCACGGCTGCTGCAGCGTACGTCCCCCCCCCCCCCCCGGGGGGAATTCTCCCTCCTTTTTCCTTATCTTCGGGGACTAGAAGTTTTGGACTTTATGATTTATTTTTCATTTGGTGCAGGTGGAGTTCTGGATATGCGTTTTGCTGACGGTTCTGGGTTACGTTCCCGGGATAATCTACGCCCTTTATGCAATAGTTTTCGTTGATCGCGACGAGTTCTTCGACGAGTACAGGCGTCCGCTTTACGTGTCGTAAAGGTGTTTTGAATGATGATTGCCTCGTTGTGATGCTCGCTCTGTGATTGTGGGTCGGAGTGGTCTTGTAATCTGAGATGAATCGTTTGGGTTTTAATACAAATTGTTTCTCATAAAAGTTCCTGTCTGAATTATCTTCGCCCTCTGCCGACTTCTTTCTCTTCCTGTCTGCCCGTTCTCTTTTTTCCCCCTATCTCTGATAAATTCAGATGCTTGAGGAATACTTCTAGTTCAGGGGATACTTCTGATGTTGAATTGCATTGGCAATGAGAATTTGCTTTGTTTCCATGAGCCTAGACATGTTTTTTCATAAATAAAGGGGGTGTCAGTTAACTGAGAAGATCGACGCTGGTGATTTTCTGGGTCACTAGTGAAGTTTCGCCTGAGTTTGCTTTGCATCATCCTCATTCTGTTCTTCAGGCATACCTCCATAGGGTTGAAAGCATAGATCGGCTACGTATCCTACTGTTATGCCGATTAGAACAGAAGTAGAGGAAGCAGTACTAATCAAACGTGACTGATTCTTGTGCCAAGGAAGGAAGAGTGACCGAGCAGATAGGAATATCCATCACTACGAGATTTAAGACGTGTCCAGAGGAGATTGGAGGAGCCACCGCTTACAGCCCTTCCTCTCTTAACCTCGATAGCTTCTTCCAACCGATTTGTCCCGTCGTTCTGTGGGTAGCTTCTGGCTTCCAACTTACTACTGGTCTTATACACAGCTGCACTAGCAAAGTGAGAATGAGATCCTGTTTCCCATCTCACAAACAAAACACCATATAACCTTCTTGGCCTCGCCTTCCTGTAGTTGGCGTGAACTTTTTACAGCTGACAAGATGAGAGAGCTCTACAGCCAATGATAATCAAAAAAGCCTTGCGCGTATATTTGCCTTCATGCTGGAACACCTCCCCCCCCCCGGGGGGTCTATCCTGCCTTAGTGAATATCCTAATAGGATGAAATAGAGAGGAATTTTACTTTGGCTTTTCTTAAATTAATTTCTGTCACTGAGGCATTAAGAAATCTTTTCATCATAACTTTGTCGATGGTGACGCTCTTTCTTCCTGAACCAGAAGAATAGCAGGCAAGCCTTTTGCAGAAAGTGGGATGTTGCATCTTTTCTGGATCTGATTATGATATTGAAAAGATTACACCTGAATTTCAATGCCAGTTCGCTTAAAGGCTCAATATGTGCTTGCAAGTCACCACAAGTCCCCTAAAGATTTCATTTTGCATAAAACATGAAAAGGGAATCCTCCTCCCTTTTTCAGTAATTAGATTTGATTCCATGATCATGCAAAGTTTCAAAGGTCTACAAGCGACTGTCCAACCCTTCAAAAGGATTCATGCAGAAATAACTTAAAAGAGATGCAGGCACAAACTACCAAATTTGACCAAGTAAGAATATATGATACCATCCTTCACAATAACTTAAACAACCTCTAAGGTCTTTTAAAGCAAAAATGGAGTGGAGATGAATCAAATACAAAACTAGGTTGGACCTCAGAATAGGGGCTGCTCTACCTGTGAGCAAGTTGGTATTATTGGCCACTGCTCCACAACAAAATCCATGCCCCTTTTATGTCCTCAATGTCATCTCTCAGAATAAAAATGCATGCCGTGACCTCATAATATACAAAGCAAAACCAAAGAGAGCTGTCCTCAGTAGCACAAAGTTACAACACTATAACAAGGGGCGTTTGCTTTGCCTCGGAAGGAAGGAATAAAGGAGGAACCTGAAAATCTAATGCGCAGCACCAGTTCCATCGTCATCAAAATCTTGTAAAATAGTGATTTCTTGATATCTCACCCACCTAGGGTGCGCTTCATCAGAAAGCTCTTGCACTCCTCGACATCAGCAGCCTGTGAATCCAAGATGGCATGCCCAGGACTGCTACTCACAATCTTCATCGCAGAATCAAATATGGCTCTCTGATATCGGTCATCCTCCACCTTCTTGAGGATTTCCTTCAAGACCTTAAAATCCAATCCACCAGCAGATGCCAGTCTTCCCACAATTTCGCCAAAGTTATTTGGAGCATTGGGTAAATCAATTCCAATATCATCCAGCATAGAGGCATAGAGCAAGCATCCAGTGCCGATGTCTCTTGAAGAAAAGGTTTTCTTTGTCAGGAGAAATTCCATAAGTTTCCCAACCGGTTCTACACGTGGCGGGCTTTTTTCCAAAGCAAGAGCAATGGCTTCCTTGACAGCTTCAGGATAATATTCTGGGGCGTTCAGCTCCACTATGCACTGCAGGGCTTCATCCAATATTAAAATACTAAAGTATTCCTCAAGAAGAGAGATGGTTTTCCTCCTCAGGTCATCAAGGTTTAGCTTTCGGGATGGTGCCACTGGCTTGTCAGGAACAGCTGCAGGGGAAGCTGGAATGCTTCTTGGAGGAGCAGGGGATTGACTAGCGGATTCAATAGGCGAAACAAATGAGGGAGGACGAGAAATGGAGGCTCCACCACCTTGCAAAAGGGCACTGGGCCTTCCTCCAATGATGCCAACATTACCCTGAGGTAACAATCTATTATTGAGAGATGGTGACCTGCCAACTGAGGTTGGGGGCACTCGCCCAGAATGCTGCATTCCAAGATTGTCACCTCTTGACATAGACCGAGTCCGGGGAAACTCCCAGTTGTCATCCATTCCAGGGGCCCCGGGCATCTTCCTGGTCCCAGGCATGCCGGGCATCATTCCCCCGGTGCCGGGTCGGCCAACTGGATAACCTACAGGACTTCCTGGCGAGTTGCGATTGCTTCTCATGCCTGCAGTTGCACCAGGACGCAGGCCGAGATTTTTTTCAGCCTCTGAATGGATTTCAGTAATTTTCTTGGCTTTGATCTGTGGAGAAAGTTATAGTGAATCAATGGAGAGGATATCATAGATTGAAATTACAAGTTTCCAAAAATGATTTACAGAAGGAAACACGGAAGTAAAAGAAAACATAAGCGAGAAAACCACTGCATGTGTTCAGTAGAAATCATCCAAAGATTAACCTCTTCACGCCTAGGCACCCAGTTGTTCGCACGCAAATCCAGAACATCTTTAACCATGAACCTCAACCTTGGCGCCAGCTGAGGGTTGGTTGTAAGTTCTTTCAACCGACTGAAGTAGCCATCACTTATCCGCTTTGATTTCGCACTCTCATCGAGCTGCTTACCAATGGTATTGAAGAACTGACAAATTGCCTCCACATTCTCCTCAGCAGGACAAGTCTTATTATCAGGTCCCAAAAGCTCCTGATTCAAGCAACGAAAATCATAAGCAAGTTTAAAAATGAATGAAAGAACTCAAGAGACTCCTGGAAGGCTATATTAACCTGAACGATATGGTGAACAATCTTTTCAGGCACCATCTTTTGTTTCAAGAGCTCCCCAATCAGTCTGATGTTACCAAGAGTTCGAAGCTTGACCATTCTCTCCTTATCTCTGCGTTCAAGCTCTTGCTCGGGAGCAGTCATTTGTCTGACCTCTTCCTGTAAAATGTCAGCTCCTTCAAATGCCTCCTGGCAGTTATTCAGAAGTACTCGCTTGAACGTAATTTCCTTTCCACCAGGTTCATCGGCGGGAAATGGGGGCAGCCTTTCATTAAGATCAGAACACAGAAGGGCATACATAGGGCAGAATGTTGGCTCCAGTACGGCCTTCTCGAAAATAAGTTGAATCACATCCTGTTTTTGACAAATAATACAAAGCTATAAAGCAGTAAAAACACAATGCAATATTGTAAACATGTATAACATCCAATCTCAAACATGAACCTTCAAAATATCAGCTGAGGTAATGCCAGAGTCTATTAGCTGTCCCTTGAGAACATCAAACTTCTCTGGAGTCAACTTGTTCAGAATCCTATAGAGGAACAGATAAAATAATAAAACCATGACCCTTTTAAGATTACACAACATGGAAAAAAACTACTGTCCCTAAAATAATCAACAATAAAAATGATTAAAACAGCCACTATCCATAAAGATACAGTAATTCTTAGGGATGACAAGAAACGCATGGATCACATTTCAACATGAGGTTTAAAAGTATCAATTGTGACAGAACAAGGGAATCAACATTAAGCAATATGTATATCTTATTTGCCAGGGTATACCGCCATTTAACAATCACAAAATTTGATATGCATTCATCACTAGATGTCCTTCTAATCACCAAACCCGCCCCCTCAAACCATTGCTTTTCAACCCTCATTCTTGGACAACAGCTCATATTGTAATAATATTGGATCTATCTGGAAAATTATACGAATGGAAGATGTGCAATCAAACACCAATTTTTTTTTCTTTCAATACAGAAGTGCAGTATGCCATCATTTTGGCTGAACCATTCGCAGGAGATTAGAGAGACGAAACAAGTACAAGCTTCCCATTGGACAAAAGGCCATAGTCCTAAAGAAAATAAGTGACGCCCCAAAAAGCAAATTGCACTAGAAGGAACTGAATCCAAGATGGACAAGTTAAGACAGAGTTCTATCACGTCAATTTGATTTTTTTTAAATGGCCTACACTAAATGACTAAGAGAATGGGCCTAACAGCCAACTGAAGGCAGATGACACAAAGCAACTCCACATTTCAGCAGATATGACAGTACCCTTTCACAGTCTTCAGTACACGCTCTTTTTCTGAAATATTTCCCCTTCTCACTGACCATGGCACCTCAGCCTTGATGAGAGTAGGGATAGATCCACCATGCTACATGACATTGAAAAAAAAACACAAATAAAATAGCCAATAATATGAGGCACTGTACCAAACAAGGTGGTCAGGTCAAAAGAAGAATCTCAAGGATCTCATTCCAACTATAAAAATGAAGAAAAAAGGAAGGGATTGGATGGAAATGAAACTATCTAAGGAAACCTGATCTCAAACCTAGGGTATTCCAGAAGAAACCAATTCATAGCTTGTAATTGGTAAGTTGCGACAAGATTAAAACAGGGGACTCCCAACAACAGAGAAATATCCTTCCGGGCACATACAGTGGTATAAACAAGACCATTCAACCTCAAAGCCACAATTAAGATTGTTTCCAGTTAACTAATCCCACAGGAACTGCAGCTAATTGATGTAAAATTGCAGAAGAAATTTGCTGAGTATGGAGAACCAGTATCCAAAATTAATTTAAGGAAGGGAGGATAAAGATTGGAGTTTTCTGGATCAGATAATAAAAAACACGTTCATGCATTTGAATAAAAGCTAAACTATAGAGCAGTGATTTCAAGGCGCCAAGGCGCCACCAAGGCGAGAAGGCCTCTCATCGCCCGAGGCGCTAGGCGCTAGGCGAGGCGCTAGATAAGGCGCTAATGCATCAATGTATAGATCATAGAACAATTTTTTGTAATTAAAATGCCAAATGTAAATGTCTTCATCAATCAAAATAAAAGGGACAGTTAATCCATCTTAGTAAAAATAAGCTGAGGAGAATGTTCTCACAGATAATGGATGCGCAAATCATTTAGCTAAAAAGCATGAAACAAAAAATGGGTCGGGATAAATCCCAAAGTTTCTCAAAGTTTCGTGATGCCATTCTTCCACATACATCCCCCACGAACACTACGCGTACACATATCACTGTACGAGGCAATAAATTTCAAGAACGAGGCAAGCGAGAAGGAGAAGAAACCTGCCCGACGATCAAATACCCTAACAAGCAGTCTTCTTCCGGCGCCCTACTATGACGATTAAAAGGGTCCGGGAGCCTGTGATCGAAGTTTCTGATTTGCAATGGAGGAGGAGAAACGAGGGCGTGATAGGAGGCGAGGGGGGAGATAGGGTTTGATTAAATTTGTAATACCTTTTTGGTCCTTCAATTTTTTTATTTTTTACCAATCAAACCGAGACTCCAACAGGGACGGGGAAAACACGGGGGCGGGGAGAGGCGCCAGCGCCTGATTGGCGCCTTGTCGCCTGGTGTCGGGCGCTCGCCTAGGCAGCGCCTAGGCCGTAGCGCCCGCCCAGAGCAAAAATGGGCGACGAGGCCTCGCCTCGCCTCGCCCTGGCGCCTAGTCGCTCAAGGCGCCTCGCCTTGAAATCACTGCTATAGAGCAGAACAGTATATTTTTAAAACTAAATTCTTCAATATGCAAGAGGACATTCCTCTCCTCAGCTGTTTAGAGCTAGAAAGAGGAGACACTATGCCACCTAAAAATTAGCAGTAGCTTCAACCAAAGCAGGAAATAATAAAGACATCGAGCCAAAAGGAGAGTAGCCACTGAAATCAACCTGTACCTGATTTGAAGAAATCTGCGCTCGAGCAAATTGTGAGCTCACTTGATCGGGGTGATTGAATTGCCCAACTTCCTGCGGTCTAGCATCAAAACGGCTGCTAAAGTCTCGGTTTTCACGAATATTATCCCACGATCTTTCCTCCCCAGCAGGAGGAACTTGTGAAGACCTCCCGCGCCAGTCACGGTTATCTGGCTCATAGAATCGATTTTGTGGATGATTTGGCACCTAATTCATAATGCTTGGTTAAAAAATCGACTTTCCACACATAAAATGAGTAATGAGAATCGCTTAACTGTAAAATCTCACATTGATATCCGAACGACCTCCGACTGTATCTTCTCCAAAAACCTCTGCCTCAACCTCATTTTTAATTATCAATATTTCCTCACTTGGTTCAGCAAGCTAAATAAATAAGATTTCATGGAAGAAATAAACAAACACAAGAATAGAAAAATAGAGCAAATGATGAAGAAAAGGCTTCAAACCATTATCTACAACCCGCACACCTCTTCTAGACCATATAAGAGGGTGCAAAAGATTAAAAAAAAAAGCCAGGAAAACCAGTGAACCTCTCTTAGCTGTAGTAGCCGATCTCTGGTATATCGAATGTGTTCATGACCATCGAACCTCGAGTCTCCGGTCTGAATAGAGCAATGAGATCATTTCAGGAATAATCAAACGAAAGGCCACATGTAAGAACTATTCGCATTTCCCAGATACAAATAAAATACGACAACCCCCAATCATGGAACACAAGAACGACCCATATGCATCAAATTTTAGAACAGCCTCAGAACAAAAATCCAGAACATCCACGGGCTACCACACAGCAACACCGACATAAAACAAGACCATCAATCCTCAGAAAACATCTAATCTGGACAGATCAAAATCACCAATAACCACGTCGATCAATCCAGGCTTCCGCCCAAAGAATCAACCAACCCAACCACGACGCGGGAAAATCGAACTCCCACACCGCAAGATCTAAGACAAAAAGTCTGGTCTTTAGCCATCACCTTGGTCGAATTGGGGGCACCTCCATGGGGGCGAAGGACGGACAGATCGGAGCCGAGGGAGAACAACGAAGGATTCGAAGAGGAGGAATCGAAACGAGGTGCGAGGAGTCTGGAACTTCCACGACCGCCACCACCACCAGGTCTCAAGCTGATAACACTCGGATCACCCTGCTGCATAACTCTCCCCACACGAAAAAGAAAGAAAAGCGAAGGAATTGATAGCTGATCCGGGATGGGTTTTCGATTCGGGGACGTGGGGACACCCTGAAACAGTAAAGATTGCAACTTTCCCTGGGGAGGCAAGGGCTAGAGAGATAGAGAATTTGGGGGAGAGATTTTCTCTCTCTACCGAGGGAGAGGAGACAGAAGGAAACAATGGGTTCCCTTCAGAGGTTGATTTTATATAATCGGAAAACTAATTGACTAATCATATATAAAATCAAATTAAACCGCTCCAATTATTGTGATTGTATAATAATAACCGTGTTGATTATTTGATTAGGCTCAAAGGGATTCCGATGCCAAACTTGGTGAAACTCTGGGAAATTCTATCAGTAATGATGTTTGTTTGTGGTATATTCTCCAACCCTCTTTAGCAAAGGAGATGTCCACAACATTCACAAAATCAGATCCACTACTCAGTTAAAAAATCGGTGGGTCTTAGATCACCGTGAATACGAGGATTATATAAAAATACGGTTTGTTTTTTAAAAAAATTATGAAAATACGTTTCTAATTTCAAAAATATACTAAATAATTTACTTATATTGTTGTTCGGGATCGCGATAATAAAAATACAACATGCTTTGTAAGAGGTTAAAAGACGTCTTAAGCCAACTGGACCATGGTATTGTCGTGGTTCAAAACGGCGACATTTAGCATATGAAGCAATGTCGTCGTTTCGAACAACGACAATTAATATATTTAGCAATATCGTAGTTCCTAACCACGTTTTTATGGGGTCAATCACCATCCGCCATAAAATCGCGGTTTCGGACCATGATTTTTGAAAAATTTAAGAGTGTTGTGGTTCTCAACCGCAACTTTTTTATATTTTATTTTTAATGTCGCGGTCCGAAACAATGACGTAGGCGTTATATTTTGATTATCTTTTAAACTGGAACTGTATTTCATAATTTTTATTTAAAACTAACCATATTCCATATAAATTGTGATTGCTGGTGAGATTGTAAATTATATACATCACATGTCCTGGGGAATCCACTTTTTTGGAATTGAAAGGATTTCCCAAAATGAAACATTCACTCCATTTCATCCCGTTTCTTCAAAAAGGCACATATCCATTACCAGGAGGTTTGTACAGATGAACAGTTAGTTTCTAAAAAATTTCGCGAAAAACGGTCGAAGTTTCTCAAATTACGCAAAACCCATCGAGGGGGCGCGTTTTATCAAAGAGGGCGGGTTTTGAGAACCCGCTCTCCGTGTAAAATGGAAGGGGCGGGTTCCCAAAACCCGCCCCTCTAACACTTAAAAAAAAAAGAGTGTTTCGGGGGGCGGCCTCTTTAATAAGTAAATGAAGGGCGGGTAACCCGCCCTTCTAGCCGAGTTGGTTAAAGTAACATCATAAATTGCGAGAGGTTTGGGGTTCGATTCCTATTAGCAACAACTTTGAATAATTTTTTTCTGAAAAACTAAAAAATTTTCATCCTAATAGGAATCGAACCCGAGACCTCTCGCAAACTAAGAGACTACGTGACCAACTGAGCTAGAAGGGCGGGTTTTAAAACCCACCGTTCATTTACTTATTAAAGGGGCGGGTTTTGAGAGTCTCTTTTTTTTCTTTTTTAAAGTTACTTATTAAACCCGTCATCTTTGTTATTTGATAGGGGCATTTTTAAAACGCGCCCCTTCGACTGTATTTTGGTAATTTACGAAACTTATATCGTTTTTCGCAAATTTTTTTAAAAACTAACGGTAAATCCGTACAAACCTCTCCATTACCAGACACCTTGAACAATACAGATATATCTAAAAGGTTATCTAAAAGGTGGGCAATTCCCTTACGCCTCCAATACCCAAAAGAGACGTGAGATTATGACAGTGAGGGGAAGAAAAAACATGCAGGGCTCTAAAAACAGTAGTCGGTGGTGATATTATTATTACAAGTGGCTGGTCTCAACCAAAACTGGTAACATCCTCAAAGCTAGCAATATGAAGAAATGGATCAGTAAAATATGTCCTCGTCATAATTCAGTATAAAAGAGTGTACAGAGCGCAGACCTTCGCACCCTCCTGTGTTGGTAGCTAGGGAGGTCGGGATAGCGAGGCCTTATTGGAATTGAATATGGCCTCCTGGAATCCCTCATACTTCTTACTTACTTGAATCTGGGAACCTAATGGCATGCGTTCAAGGTCGTTCACCATGAATCTCAATCTAGGTGGTAGCTGAGGATTGGTTGTCAAGTCCTTCCAATCGACTGAAATGTCACTCATCCAGCTACTTCCCAATTGTTTTGAGAAACTAACAGATAGCCCCAACAACCTTTTCAGCAGGACAGGTACTATTGTCTGAGCCCCAAAGCTCCTGCTTCAAGTGATGAAAATCAGTCGACAACATGGCAGGTGGTCTAAAGACCATATTACATTACAGAAAAGGACAAGTGAAATCATCAGGACCAGCACAATATGGTGAATAATCTTCTGGTACCATTCTGTTTCACAACCCACCAATCAATTGGATATTACCTAGAGTAGAGGCTTTAACCAGCCGTTCCTTGTCTTTCTGCTCAAGCTCCAATTCATGAGGTATCATATGTGTCACTCTCCAAAGTTTGTACACCCCTTCGAGTGCCTCCTGGCATTCATTCAAAAGGACAAGCTTGAAGGTGATGAGAATGGGGGCAACTTTCTCAGATCAGAACGTCATCAGAGAATCACTACGCCAGAAAAAAGTAGACGAAAGAAAGGGAAACATTTGGAATATCAGCAGTTGTGATGCCAGAGTCAATTAATTGGGGACCTGGAGAAGTCCAAACTTCTCTGGTGTCAGTTTGTTTAGTATCCTGCAAAGGCAACACTCGTACTGTCATTAAATTTCTCGAGATAATATATACATATTTTCTTGAAAACAGAAGGCCTTTTGTTGATGATAGATAGAATTGTTCGATTAATGGCTTATGGAGAGATATCTGTAAAAAGACTACCATTTCACAGTTTTTAGCACGCAGCTTTTCTCTGAGAGGTTCCCTCTTCTGGCTGACCAAGGTACTTCCTTGATGAGAGCCAGAGTGGGTCCACCCTGTTTGGTAAGCGACGACAATATTAAATATGAAACAAACTTCATATGATGAATGGATTGTTCTGCAAGAATTATCCCAAGAAGAAAAATATTATTAAAGTTACTGTACAACAATCACAAAGTACCTGCTGTATTGAGCTGAGCATGACCGCAAACTGCGAGTTAAGTTGGTCATGGCAACCATGTAAGACTCCATTTTCTCGGATCTTGAACCAGGAACTGTCATCTCCAAAAACAGGAAACTGGGTATAGTGACCCCGCCAGTCACGATTATCTGGCTCTGAGTACCCACTCCGGGTCCGATTATCTGCCTAGAAGGGAAGAAAGGACAGAAACTGTAATGAAAAATGAAAAAAGTGGACTATCACCTGAACCCGAAAGAGCCACAAATTATCTTACATTGTTCTCTACAAGTTTCCAGGTTTGGCCTCCGGCAAACAATTCGTCCACAACTTATTTTATAATCCAGGAAATTTCATCATGCAGCCAGGAGAACAATCTAAGTTTTCATTCCGCAAGCACCAACATTTTCTAGTTATTACTTAAGAGCCTCCTTTCTCAATAGACGGTGCAAGTTTTACACAAAGGGAGTTGTGCTGAGGAAGTCTGCCTAAACTAAATGACTGTTCGATGCCATTAACAATGAATACTCATTTACATTTTATTAATGTTTATATAAAATACCTTAGCTCTCTGAACTCTAAAGGTTGGCCCCTTAAGTAACAACAAATCAATTCTGACACGGAAATTCAACACATCCATCCATAATCCAAATTGGACAAGCAAGTATAACCATTCCTTCCTGGTAGCCAGCAAAAACATCTAGAAGTTCGCAAAAGGTAAAAACAGAGAAGAAATGGGGATGGTAGAAAAGCACGGTCCTAATTCTAAATGTCAGCAGGTCCTTTATGGGCCATACAATGCTCCAATATGCCCATCTAAAACCTGCCGAATCACTTTATGTCCATATTTACAGCAGGCGAACATGCTTAAGTGCCCAACCAAGAATCAGGACAATTTAACAATGACATTCCTCCCTCCAAACCTCAAAAAGGATCCTCTCAGCTAGCCAATGAACACCCCAAACCCTTTGTATACCAAGAAAAGGAGGGGATAAAAAAACATTCGAACAGGAAAATAGAAACCCGATAACATGAATTTCAATCCGAACCTAAGAAAACAAACTCTTCGTGAAAGCTCCTCCCTGGACATCGCCATACCCTGACGACCGAGAGGGAGGGAACGACGCCGATTATGCTGAAGTGATCACCCCTATACCACAGGCGTCGCGAGATTCTCACCACCCACCCGCGACGGCTACGCCCTCACCTTATTGCCGAACTCCGGTCTCGGTGAATGGTCCGAAATAGCACCCCGGGAGGCCCGGCTCAATAGGGCCCTCCCAACATGGGTTCTACTTCGTCTCTGGTTAAATGTAGGATGGATGATGAGCTGCCCACTTCAAAGACGGCGACTTTTCAGCCCACCCACCAAACCGAAGCCCCTCGTGACAGGCATTTATCTTCGAGTCAAAGACACTTTGTTTGCATTCTCCTTCAAGCACCCCCACAAGCTCTTTTATTACCACCTTAACAATATCTGACCAAACATTTGACAGCAATGCCTTTTCCCTTCTCATTTTTAGGATTGTACCTCTCCACGGTTTCCGACGAGAAAAAAAATTTATGAAATACATTTCGAGTTTTTAAAATTTTCTTATTTGAGATATTGACTTTGAAAAATTCATCATTTTGAACGTGACTTAGGTTAAATGTACAAAGTCGAATTTATTCTTAGCAAATTCTACAAAATTTCAAATCAATAAAAGTTCTTATTTTAAAGGCAAATTATCGATTTATAGCCCAAATTATAGGCCTACTTTCTTCTGTGTCCTATAGTTAAAAAAGTTTTAGATGTGGCCCAATCTACATAAAATTTTTTGATAAGGCCTAATTATTGACGTCCCTCAACCGGTGCCGACGTGGATTTGACGGACTTTTATAATCCACCTACGTGGCTCTGTTTTTTTTCAGTGAAACGCAACGTGGCCAAAATTAATTACCAGACGAAATAAATCAACAAAAGGGGCTTAGGGTTAGGGTTCGTGGGTTGGTGGTCATTTCGATTTTGGGAACAATCGCAGGAAGTCCGATTTCAGGAGGGGTTTGTCCGAGAAGTGTTGTAAGAAATTAGCCTTTCTGCGGCGGCGGAGTTGGACCAGAATTCCACAGGTTTAGATAAGTTTGGGAAGTGAATCCGGATTTGAGCAGCTTTGATCTTTTTCCTCCCTCTCTCTTTTGGGGTTTGTTTCTGGGGGATAAAGAAAAAAATGGAGGTGATGGTGGCTTTCCTGGGGGCGGCGTACGTTAGGGATATAGGCGTTGAGGAGGTACAGGATAATGTTCGGGGAGTGACCGGCGCATCCCTCTCCAGGCGGATGATCTTCCAGAAGGAAGAAGGCTTCCGGGATGAGGACCAGGACGAGGATGAGTTGGACATCGGTGTCCCCGACGACAGCGAATACGAGGGAGAGGATGGGGAGGAGGTTTTGGCTCTCGAAAATTTTCACAGAGAGAGAGAGATTGAGGTTTTGTGGCAGAGAGATCAAGGAACCCAGATGAACACGGCCAAGAACAACCCAGATGAACACGAGGAGGACAGAAATTAGAACACAAACCCTAATTTCCCAATTTCTTTCCTTACGTTATAATAGATCCCACGTGCATAAATGAACGTTTCCCATTTCCTGCCACGTAGCGTTTTCCTGAAAAAAAACAGAGCCACGTAGGTAATTATAAAAGTCCGTCAAATCCACGTCGGCACCGGTTGACGGACGTCGGTAATTAGGCTTTATCAAAAAATTTTATGTAGATTGGGCCACATCTAAAACTTTTTTAACCATAGGCCACAGAAGAAAGTAGGCCTATAGTTTAGGCCATAAATCGATAATTTGCCTATTTTAAATAACGAATTTAAAGTCGTCGTTTAAAAACGTGTTATAGACGTTATTCATATTTTGTTTTGTGAATGCTTATTATTATTTCGGGGGATGGACTAAAAAGTAGTCGAGATGAGGTAATGGATAGAGATGTCCTGACAGAAAACAAGGACGTGTCTTTGTCTGTTGGGTGTATGCTGACAGAAGTAAGCAAAAACCAGGAAAAGCTTGGCTTCGAGGCAACTGAGACTCCGCAACCAACACTTTTTCTTCTTCTTTTTCGTTTTCTTGCACTCTGCGGGGGTTGTGCTTTGTGTGTTGGACAGACATTAGGTGAGAGGTGTTACTGACCCCACCAATGTTCTTACATTCAAAAGAGCATGTCTCCTTCACCTCTTACATCCACACTTAGACCCGCCTGTGTATTCGCCCACAAACATCAGAGGGCTGTTCAACTTTCATGGAGGCCAGCGCGGGGCTGGTTGCCGGTTCTCATAACCAAAAAAGCTTGTTGTCATTCATGGCCATGAGGAAGTGAAGATCAATGAATGTGTCGATGTATGATAAACTTTACGTGTGGGTACTGACCTTTTTTATCGTCTTCAAGTCTGACTGCAGCCGAAAGCCTTGAAGAGCCTCGATGGTTAGGTTTGTGAGATATGCGGGGATGAGGTTGGTCTCACGGTTGATGGGGACCACTTCGTTGCTCGCAACGAATGCGGGTTCCCGATGTGTAGACCGTGCTATGAGTACGAGAGGAGAGAAGGTGGCCAACTTTGTCCTCAGTGCAAGACCTGATACAAGCGTATCAAAGGTAATGTGGAGATTCAAGTTAAGAATGTTGGGATTATGCAAATGCATGACCCGGCGATTTGTTGTTGCTTCAGGGAGTCCGAGAGTGGAAGGGGATGATGATGAAGAAGATATCGATGACATTGAGCATGAGTTCAAGATCGAAGATGAGAAGGACAAGCAGAAGCGCCTCGCGGAAGCGATACTTCATGGCAAGATGACCTATGGAAGAGGACCTGAGGATGAAGATACCAACCTGCCAGTGCCGCCAGTGATCACCGGCATCAGATCCCGACCCGTGAGCAAACTAAATCTTGGGAATGAACTTCTCCAAGGAACTTAGTTTCGAAAAGTTTTGACAGGTCTCCAGGCTTGCGGTTTCGCAGGTCAGTGGGGAATTTCCTATATCAACTAATGGCTATGGAGAGCAAATACTACAGCCCACGCTCCACAAAAGAGTGCATCCCTATCCAGGTTCTGAATCTGGTAATCAGATTCGCAGTTTCTTGGGAAATTCAAGATTCTGAGAAGTACAGTAACAAGCTAACAGAAGCATCTTGGACACCATTTCCTCGTCGATGCTTTGTACACAGATTGCGAGAAGTGGGATGAGAAGAAAGAAGGTGGGTGGAAAGAGCGAATGGATGACTGGAAAATGCAGCAAGGAAACTAGGACCGGAAACCGTAATTTCATTATACTTCATGCATATAATTCATCAACAAAGTTGTTAGACTTACAGATTATTACCTGAACTGATGCAGGCTAGAAGAGGCAAGGCAGCCACTCTCTAGAAAAGTCCCAATCGCATCCAGCAAGGTAAATCCATACCACATGGTGATTGTAGCCCAACTCGTCATCCTGGGTTTCTTCCTCCGCTACAGAATTCTGAATCCTGTGCACGATGCAATTGGTCTCTGGCTAACGTCCGTCATATGTGAGATTTGGTTTGCTATATCCTGGATCCTTGATCAGTTCCCCAAACGGTTTCCCATCGACCGTGAAACTTATCTCGACAGACTTTCAATGAGGTAAAAGATGGATGAAGACTTGGTACCAGTGTCCGAGTATCATTACCAACTCCTGAATCATACGGATGTTTAACAGGTGTGAGATTGAAGGGGAACCTTCTATGCTTGCTCCAGCGGATATATTTTTCAGCACAGTGGATCCCATGAAGGAGCCTCCCCTTGTGACGGCAAACACGATCTTGTCGATTTTAGCAGTGGACTATCTAGTCGATAAGATCTCCTGCTACCTTTCAAACGATGGTTCCATGCTAACTTTCGAAGCCATGTCCGAAACTGTGGAGTTTGCTCCGAAATGGGTGCCCTTCTGCAAGAAGTTCTCCTTAGAGCCACGAGCGCCTGAACTCTACTTCACCTTAAAGGTTGATTACCTGAAAGACAAAGTCCAGCCAACTTTCGTCAAAGAGCGACGGGCAATGAAGGTTTGTTATTCGCATTTTCAACCAAGAGATCTCTGGAAATTCCAGTGCAACATGACCGTATTTTGTTTTTTTTTTTAACATTAGAGGGAATATGAAGAGTTCAAGATCCGGATAAATGCATTTGTTGCCAAAGCAGCCAAGGTTCCACCAGAAGGCTGGTTCATGCAGGACGGGACTCCATGGCCAGGTAACAACACCAAGGATCATCCCGGGATGATTCAAGTCTTTCTAGGACACAGCGGAGGTCTTGATACAGAAGGGAACGAACTACCTCTCCTCTTATACGTATCTCGTGAGAAGAGGCCTGGTTTCCAGCACCACAAGAAAGCTGGAGACATGAATGCTTTGGTAAGATTTTTCATCCCAGATCTGCAAAATTTGACAGCTGCTCCTTTACCTTCAGAACAATGCCAGTATTGAAGTCTCTTCCTTCCTTAAAACCTTCAGATTCGAGTATCTGGAGTGCTCACAAATGCTCCATTCATGCTGAACTTGGATTGTGATCACTACATGAACAATAGCAAGGCTATAAGGGAGGCAATGTGCTTTCTGATGGATCCTAAGACTGGAAGGAAAGTCTGCTATGTCCAATTCCCCCAGAGATTTGACGGCATTGACAGGCATGATCGTTACTCCAACAGAAACACAGTCTTCTTTGATGTAAGCTTGTCATAATGTTTAACCAGGAGCTTCATCTAAAGAAGGCCTAGACTGCGTTTGATCTCACTGTCTCACTCTATGATTGTCTAGATCAATATGAAAGGTCTCGATAGAATCCAAGGTCCAGTGTATGTCGGCACTGGATGTGTCTACAGAAGGCAAGCATTGTATGGCTACAACCCGCCTTAAGGTCCTAAACGGCCAAAAATGGTAAGTTGTGACTGCTGTCCATGCTTCAGCCGCCGCAAGAAGCTCCCGAGGTACTCCAAGCACAAAGACAACAAAGATGCTGCAAATCTGCAAGGTTTTCTTACACATTTGGTTTGTCAATGCACTCCAATCTTGCTCATCCTATCATCTGCCAATGAGAAATTTACAACCTTGATCAGGAATGGATGAAGACAGAGCTGCTGATGTCCCAGATGAACTTTGAGAAAAAATTTGGCCAATCTGCAATTTTTGTAACTTCGACCCTCATGGAGCAAGGAGGCGTTCCTCCCTCCTCAAGCCCAGCTGCACTCTTGAAGGAAGCTATTCACGTGATCAGCTGTGGCTATGAGGATAAAACCGAATGGGGCACCGAGGTAAACCATCTAGTCGGTTTTGAAATCAGCAGATGAGCCCCTTCTTGACCGTTTTAGAATGAATTTGGATGCAGCTTGGTTGGATCTACGGGTCAATCACGGAGGACATTCTAATGGGGTTCAAGATGCACTGCCGAGGCTGGAGGACTGCATGCCGAAGAGGGCAGCCTTCATGGGATCAGCACCAATCAACCTCTCTGACAGGCTTAACCAGGTTCTGCGGTGGGCGCTGGGATCGGTCGAGATCTTCTTTAGCCGACATAGCCCAGTCTGGCACGGTTACAAGGAAGGGAAGCTCAAGTGGCTTGAGCGGTTATCTTATATCAACACCACCATCTACCCCTTCACGTCTCTGCCACTCCTCGCGTACTGTACCCTTCCTGCGATTTGCCTCCCCACTGACAAGTTCATAATGCCGCCCGTGAGTCCACATAATGATTAAAATTTCAAATAGTTCTATTGCAGAGAAGAGCTTTTGGTTTTGCTTCCACCTCCCTAGAAGAAATAACTTCTCGAGTGAATCATGTACTTTGCAGACTAGCACTTTTGCCAGCCTCTTCTTCATAGCCCTGTTCATGTCAATCTTTGCTACGGGAATCCTGGAGCTGAGATGGAGTGGGGTGAGCATCGAGGAATGGTGGAGGAATGAGCAGTTCTGGGTCATTGGTGGTGTCTCAGCCCACCTATTCGCAGTTGTGCAAGGTCTGCTCAAGGTACTGGCAGGGATAGACACCAACTTCACAGTCACTTCTAAAGCAACGGACGACGAGGAGTTCGGTGAGCTCTACACATTCAAATGGACAACCCTGTTGATATCTCCGACCACCATACTGATTATCAACATGGTGGGAGTGGTTGCTGGGATTTCCGATGCGATCAACAATGGGTACCAAGCATGGGGTCCCTTTTTGGGAAGCTCGTCTTTTCGTTCTGGGTGATTTGTTCATCTCTATCCTTTCCTCAAAGGGTTGATGGGGCGGCAGAATCGGACACTGACGATCGTAGTTATATGGTCGATACTATTGGCATCCATTTTCTCACTGTCGTGGGCAGGATTGATCCGTTCGTGCTGAAGACCAGGGGACCTGACACGAAAAAGTGCTGCTAAGTCACATCTGAACAACTACGTTCTGTATGGATACGAAGACGTGAGGAGATGCATCAGAATGAATACATCTAAGATTACATATTTTTGTTATAGTATTATTCAAGACCATCCACAAGGATTACAGCGGAGCTACATTGAAGAGTAATAGAAAGAACAAAGTAAACAAAGCAAATTTACTATCAAAATGTATAAAAATAATTGTCTGAACTTCATCAACTGTCTCCACAAGCGAAACCTCCATCCTTAAAATGATGAAACCTTTTGGCATCCCTAACCACTATAAGTCTATAAGTGACCTTTGATATGAACTTTGTTGCAGTGTGACAGTCTAAACAGACGCGCAGATTCTTTATAGTCCTGATGTCAGCTCCTGGTTCAGTAGCCATGAGACCGAAAGCATTCGCTAGTTCCTCACTGTGACCCTCAAACATCATCTCTTTCTCTTCGTCCTCTATATCCTGTAAAGCGGCAGTTGTCTCAGGCTTATATCCAGCATGTTGCCTTGTTCGTTGATCATCTCCCATATCAAGACCTAGGTACATCGTGGGGCATATCATGCACATCGAGCGACAGGCAGTAAAGCCTCTGCATCGCCCCGACCATGTCCAGACATATCCATTGGATATCTGACGGAGAGACTGACCGGCTGACCTTGAATTTAGGATCGGCTGCAAACCCCTATGGGCTCCCCATCAGCTGTGAATATTTTGTAGTTACAGTAGCTATGCTGCCGGACACTGCCATTCTTTCCTGATTACACTGGAGACATGATGAAAGGGAACAACTGTATGTATTTATGCTTCACTTGTGGAAAGTGGAAAACTTGATTGGCCTCTGTACGGATGATAATCTGGTCAAGAACATCTTCCTCCTAAATGTACTAAGATTATTATCTTCAATCTTTACCTCGTTGGAAGTAACTAAAACTTAATTCTATAAACTTCATCTGTTACATCATACGAATGCTTGAAACCTTGTCAACACGTACCCACGGTGGCACAATTTTCTTCTTCAATACAGTCTCTAACCAATTAGGATACATGACCAGGCACTTCACAATACTATGCATAAAGCTTTTCATTTCATTTTTCTTTACAGAGGCATTATGGGGACTCCTCATCAATTCATTTTTTTCAGAATCCCAACACTTTTGCATCTCCAAAAATCTCTCTAAATGAAAGGAACAAGTCTCCCCGGCAAGGCAGCATACAATATTAACAAGCATATACACGGAGAACGGTGATAGCCGGGGAGGCCTAGAACTTAACACCCAGTTTTATCAGCTACCTAGAGTTGCTTTCACTATCTTCCTCAGATATGTTAAACAAGAATTTCGGAAGCGAGGTGATTCTAGGAAGATGCATCAGAAGCTCTCCAAAAGAATCTTTCCTGGACATACCACCTGTCTGTTTGCTGCCAGTTGCATCTTTTGAAACCTCCTCTGGGGCACTGGCAGCAATAATCCATTTCCCTTCAACCGCGAAACCTTGATCATCTTTGGGTTGAGCTACCATTATGCGGTCTGATGATCGTTCCTCGCTGCTATCCATAACAGATTGCAGTTTGCTAACAACTGGTGTATCCTTCTGCAAGAGGCAGCAGAGAGAATTGACCCTGGCCATGAGGGATTTCTCATCTGATGCCGTCGTCACCTGGCTGTCACTGAGCAAGTACTGTGCAATGCCCTCTAGTAAACCCTGACATTCAGTTGAGTCCTCCAGGGAAGAGCTACCAGAGCCCATCTGCTCCGATATACAGTGTCCAATATGGTTCATCAGATCACTCATAGACATTGAAGGATGTAGTCCAGGCACCTTTATCTGATCCCAGTTTTTACTAGCTTTAATACCAACACCTTCAGACCTCATGTTTCCTTCACACAAGCAACGTAAATCAATTAGAGCCAGACTAGTGGATATAGAAATTATCAACCAAACAGTCCATTCTAACAGAATATTTTCTGAAATACAGGGAATTAATTATGTAAAACCCCGAAGATATACAGAAGCAACAAAATCTTCCACAAGGGACCAAAATAAAGAAAGACAGGGTGCGTGATTATCACATAAACGGGTATGCCACTTGAAGCAGAAGTGATTGCATGAACAACTCCACCAGTTAGATCACGGCAGCTAAAATGGTACTGTGATTAATTTACCAGATATCCAATATTATGCAATCAATATACTGAGAAACAACAAAACATTACTGCACCTGAAAAGGAAGAATGAATATGTCCAGACGTATCTGACTTCATTGATACGAGATCCTGATGCCCATTCTTAGAGGACAGGGACCCCGATAAAGGTGATAGGTGAACATCAGTTCCGTTTGATAATTTATCGCTTTCCACGTTATCAAACCTAAGCCCCTTGGGCTCCTCTAGACCCTCAAAAACTGAAGGGCGGGGGTCAAATAATGGAGAATCCAAGATTATCTCAGGCTGCCGACTTAGAAAACCAAGACGCATATCACACTGAATCAATTTCTCAAAGTGTTTTGCTAAGAGGCCTTGCTGACATTCGAGAAAATGTTGTCTACAGAGAAAATGAAGAGGAGATATCAGTATACTGAATGCAGTCAATCGACATCAAAACCATTGCTCATACACACATTACATCAGTCATGCATCTGCGAGCATAAACAAATACACAGTGAGACAATCACAGAACAGAAGGTGATGCAACATGTCACTCCATCTGGACAGAAAAATAAAAATAATCAAGAACGGAGTTCAGGCTAGTGAGGCAGAGCCTATCCTCTAATTTCATGATAGAAGGAAGGATAATATTTTAACGTGGGAAAATAAACAGTATGCAGAAGATCTAGCTACTACATAGGATTAGTGTTGTCATGTTACCTGTGGATGCTAGCTTGCCCATCAGTAAAATCAGAAGTAGCTTGCCACAATGTGTGCTTCCTTGGCTGCGGGTTGGTTTCCCGAAAGAAAAGGGGCTGTCTTGAAAGCTGCACCACAATATTAACACATCTTTAAAGTAAAGCATCATCTGTATTCAAAAGAAGATGAGAGGAAAGCAAGGGTAAAACCAGAGAACTACCACAACTTTTAATGTACTCGGTCCATCATCGGGGCAATGTGCTTTCAGGGCCACAATATCTGACCACTGTATTTCGATTTTACTCTTCAGCCCGCCTTCAAGAACTTCCCAGACAAGCTTATGTTTTGCAAAGTAACACTTAGCCACCAGATCACCTTCATATCTTGATTTATACTGTCAAGAGAACAACATCAAAATGGCCCCTTTTTTTTATCAAATTCAAGAAATGCAGTCAAAATAACACAAACAAGCCTGAGACACTGCTAGAATTGAGTACCTCCCATTGTCCGATCCTGAGAAGAGAAGCAGGGAAATTAGACGCCTTCATCTTGTCAGATGTACAAAGGGCAGCCGAACCTTTGCTGTCCATCTGTTCTTCAGCAGAAAGATTTTCACTTTGTGCATTTAGTAGATTAGTGTCACCTTGAGAAAGCTTCATTTGAATCAAATCCAACAATGAAGGGCTCTTCCTGAGTCTCAAACCAAGTGGGCTAGGCTCCTCAAGCGGATTGTAATTCGAAGGAGGAACAGGAACTGCCTTGGCACCTGTACCCCATCGCTGGTTTACAGACGGAAACATATTCGATCTTCAAACAAGGTTCTCAGCTACCATATCATTTTACTTCCCGAAAAATCACATCACTCTGGGAGAAATAAGTCTAGCGGGTCTTCCAAGTCAACACAAATTTGACTCGTCGGAATTTCAAACACCCGATCAAGAATCTTAAACCCTAAAAAACAACCCGAAAGAACAACAACTATAGAAGATCGTGCCATGATAAATAAATCACTCCAAACCGAAATCAATTTTACTTTCAAACCCAAAAAAACCAATAAAAGAACATGAATTTAACATCACCGAGGAAAAAAAAACACAAATTTACCTGATCCAAGCCGGAAGACGTCCTGGATCGCTTGTGAAGGGATCCATGCTCGTCCTCCGAGGGATCCTCGACGAACTCAACCTTGACGAGGGGAGCCGCCTTCTCGTTATCCCCTCCTAATTCGAACTCCGCGGAATTCATCAACTGCACCATCACTTCCACCCAAACGATCCAACCCCTGCAACCCTAGGAACACCCAATCAAATCGGCTACGGAAACAAGAAGAGGTCGTAAAGGCGGCGGTCGAGGGGGATTGCTTGGATGGCGCACGTGCCGGTGGGAGGAGGATTTTGTCCTGGCCTTCGGGGGGTTGCGTAATTACCTAAATGGACATGTGAAAGGGGATGGGTGGACCGAAGAATGGTAGGGCTGTTTTGGGGAACTGACTTAGTGTGGGGGACATGGCTTCTGTCTGTCCCTGGAGATTTGGATAGCGTGGCGGGCCAGGTGTGTTAGAATGGCGGCTGCTTGGTTGGTCGGAGACGCGTGCCGATTTGATTGTGGGCTTCGTTTGTGTGACGCGAAAGCATCATCCCCTACAAACTTCCAAGTGGTCGACACGTCAGACTTTGTCTTCATCTTGGATTTTGCTTCTACGGTGGCCGCTCATGGATGTCCGCACAAAAACCTATCTCTAAAATAATTGATAAATGAAAATAGATTTTGATATTCGGTTCGAAAATGTGATCACAAATTATACTAAAATTTACAATGAAGAGGTAAAAAAAATTAAAAGTTTAGTCGCAACTTAATTTTTATTTGAATTGTGATTATAATATGTAATTATCAACATTGGATTATGGGATGTTATCGTGTATGACTCAATTCGTGGGCCCTTGCTCCGGGGCATGTGACCTAGGATTTTAAGTTATAGACACATTTCTCAGGACTTTGTTCGCCTTCCGCGACTTGTCATTAAAAACAAATCATTAGACATGTCGATAAGACATAATTGAGAGACATGAAGCCAAACCGCCACCTTTGCCTACACCACATGATGCCGGGAACCGTGACCCAACAGGAACAGGGCTCGGACTCGCGCCGACGATCTTCGTTTTTTTGAGTGGATCTCAAACAGCTATGGTGCCAGTCTCGACAAGACAGCGATAGGTTGAATCCCGGGCAACATTCCAGCCTCCTCAAATAAGCGAGCAAGTCCTCGAGTTCCACCATTCTAAGGCCTTGACAAGACAGCGATTGATTCCCACTACAGACTGCAAACTACTTCCTGTATGATGGATTAAAGAAGCATGAGTTGGAAATAAATGTCGAAGGATATAATGTTTTAGGCGTTGTTTCTTGTTCAGATCAACACTTCAGATGGATTAGGATCAAATGTTTTAGGTGTTGTTTCTTGTTCATATCAACACTTCAGATGAATTATGACTCCAATAAAACTGTTGGATATTTTGGGTATTAGCATGCGGAAGCGAAAAACTAAATTTTTATTTCTGAAGAAAAGGCTTTCGTTTTCACGCTGCCATAGCCTAAACTAGTTCTTCTCCTATCCAAGTCACAGAAAGTCGAACATCATTCTTAAGTAACAGCAGAAAACGCTCCAACAGGGCACTGGTCCTAGTAAGCCTATCAGCGGACCGGACTACAGAGATTATACAACTAGTGTGCAAGCATCATGTAATGAAGTTTTGATTCTCATGATTCGTGCTTAAAAGTGACTCTGTTCCATGTTGTCGAAACGAAGTGATGTCATTCCGCATCTTGATAGTCTTGCTAGGTGGGAAATACTTTGATAGGAATTTTCCAGACATCTCTTCCCAGTTTGTGATGGACCCTTCTGGCAAAGAGTAGAGCCATGTTCGTGCTTTGTCCCTCAACGAGAATGGGAAGAGTCTCATCCGAATGGCCTCGCTCGACACTCCATTATATCGAAAAGTGTCGCAAATTTCCAGAAAGTTGGTGATGTGCCCATGTGGATCCTCCGATGGAGATCCTCCGAAACTCGAATTTTGTAGCATGGTGATAACCGCCGGTTTGATTTCAAATGTGTTGGCTTGGATGGTCGGCTTCACTATGCTAGAGCGTTCATGCACATGGGGCTGGGCATAATCCCGCATGATTCTCGGTTTAACGTCTTGATTGTTGTTCTCCATTATTTGTCGGCGTGTGGCTTCCTTTTGCTCTCTTAGTCGTAACCGAAAGGTTCTTTCTATTTCGGGATCAAAAGGAACCAATTCCCTACTGCGCATACAACGTTGAAATTTTTCCTGCAAGTAAATCGAAAAATCAAGATTAAAGCTGAATTAATAAAGATATGATTAAAAATAATATTGGCTGAAAATCTAGAAAACAGTCCCCGGCAACGGCGCCAAAAACTTGTCACGTCGAAAACGTATTCACCACGCAAGTGCACGCGATCGTACAAGTAATAAAGTGTAAGTAAGATATCGTTCCCACGAGGACTGATCTGAATTTCTTCCAATTATCAAATTAACCAATCTCTATTATCCAACTAACGAGTTGAGAAATAATCTAACTAAATGCAAAGCTAAAGAAAACGAGTAAGTAAATTGAATTAAAATTCAGATGAGAAAAGCACCTAGGGCGACGATTTCACCGGACAATTAATCGCAAATCATATCTCAATCAACACGCTTAAAATGATCTGGTTGATAATCTGGAATTCGGTTATCTTCCTACGCCCCTCCCGAGGTCATAAGAACGTACAACTCTGTAAATAGTAATCACTCTATTCCTAGGTAGATTAACTATCGAGTGCCCCTTAAGAATCAATTCCAATTCGATTACCTAGGACGATTGGGTATATTCCTATCCCGCTCGTTAATAAACCCGTCTTCCGACTAAGTTTACCCTAAGTTATTCCTATTCCCGTGCTTAATCTAGGATTCCCCTTCCGCGTGCACCTAAATTCACTATTCAATCCTATTGGTGATCAGGCAATAAGAAAGCATTAAGAACGAACAGGAATAATCAACCCAAAATCATTCGAGTGTGTCAAAAGAGATAGACTCTTGACTAATCGTCAAGATCCATCTTAACCCTAGGCAAAGAAATTTAGTTCATAACCGAATTAAACGAAAACATCAGATTCATCGTAAACAATGAAAACGACATAAAGGAAAACTAAAAGAAAAACTCCCAAAGTCTTTGTTGACGGCTCTCTGTAGTCGCCTCCCCCTCTTTCCCTCTAGGTAAAAATAAAATGTTTTTATAATCCCCCTAAACCTAGAGAATCTTTAGAAAATAAGGAAAGAAAATCTTCTAATTTCTCCCCATCGTAGCTTTAGGTCTTGCAAGAGCATCCAGAGATCTTCCTTCTGCACGAAGTCTTCATAATTACGCCGAGGTTCCCTTTTCTTCATATTTATCCTGAAATATACCAGAAAACTCGGCAGTAATCTATTTCTCGGGAATAATGTGAAATAACTAGGAATATTACGCAATAAACACAATATTTCATTAATCTAACAAAATCTAAGTAGGAAGTTGCCCTAAATAACTCTACTTTCATAGAGTTATCACACCCCCAAACCTGAATTTTGCTAGTCCCGAGCAAAAATGAAGAAAATAAAATTCAAAGACTCTCCTCAACAAACCCAAGTCAGTCAAACGTAGAAGCATCTTTTAGAACATTCTCAGAAATGGGTGCATCCTCCGCATGCATCTAGATTCCATTCACTACCGAACATGCTCAATTAAAGGCTTTAAAACATAATATCTTCATCCCAGCAGGTTGTATACTCAACATTAACAAGCAAACACTCCAAATAGCTCATGTCAACCAGTAACTCGCAAAGATCACCACAAACATCTCTATTCACTCATCAAAGGTTTTCTGAATTTTTAACAACTTCATCATTTCTTTTTTTTTTCAAATTGCATGACTTTAAATGTTCATCTGATTCCGGCTAAAGCTTATGTAGCAAGCTCTCGACCAATGAATCCCGATTCAGTTGAACCAGGGCATTAGGTGATAAAGCACCCCTAAGATCAATCACTCAAGCTAGCACGGAAGACTCACACCACAAGCACATATTCAGGTAATATCTTTTTCTCTATTCTTTTTTCTTTTTTTTCTTTTTTTTTCTTTTTTTTTCTTAAACTTGAACATTGGTACTCATAGTCTCGGCAACCTAATTTTTCTTTTTTTTTTTTATCTTTTTTTTTCGCCGAGATCCCCAGAGATGTCGTTTCAAGAGATAATTCAAGCTACTCTACTCACCACTAGTCATCATGCATTCTAAGGAGATGTAACCTGTTGCCGCTAAGCACACTTCCTACTGGGAGATCTTTTCAAAATTAAACGAAAAAAAAAAAAAAAAAAATTTAGCATACTAAGCAGAGAACTTCATCTATCCACACTTGAAGAATGCAACCCATATGCTCATCATCGAAAACAGACATTCCACATCGACTTCCTAAGGTTCTGTCGAGGAAAAACGACCAAAAAGACGAAAATAAAGACAGGACTCACCCTAAAGCACACATCACTTCCAAAGTCAATACAGCACACACACCCCCAAACCTAATCAAAGCAACGTCCTCGGTGCTTAAAATAAGACGAGTAGAAAACGAGAGTACCAGGATATGTCGGTGATCATGAAGCGGCAATGTGTACCTCCCGACTGCCCTGGTGTAGGACTAAACCGTATTGTCTGAATCCGCATCTTCTTCTTCTGCAGCACCCATCGTCGGTGGAGTTGGTTGTTCGCCAAGGTCAGATAGATCCACATGTAATATTGACGCTATTCGCCTCTGAATTTCCTCCGACCTTTGATGGCATGCAATTGAGTACTCCATGAATTCGTTGATCCTGGTCCAATGTTCCTGGGCAACAGATGTGTTGGCAGTAGCAATGGCAGGACCACCTGCTGTGCGGTTACCCTGAGATGTGCCGGAAGGGGCGTCTTCCTTGTTCTCCTCCTCCCGTTGAATTTTCAACCATGTGGCATGAGTGATTGGTTTCTGTGGATGAGCAATCTCTTCGGTAGGTTCCCAATGTACCCCTGCCCTCCTGCATAACTGAAATACGTATAGCGCCAGCGGTTCATTCTTGCGCGACTTCTTCCATGTGGAACCTGGTCTCAAATCCTCGTTCCGGAATTAAGGTCCGACGCACCATAGAGTCCCGGTAGTTTTGGGCCGCTTCGTTGGTCAATGCTTGTCCTCTCCTAGTGCTGGGAGTACTCCCTACGGCCAATTTCTTCTTGGGTGCCATCACAACTTACGGAGTGACACACAATTAGCACGTTCACAAATTAATTTGCACAAGACACTTTCACACCAAGAATGGATCAAAGGAAAGCGTGGTATCCGAACCTCGAGCTATGAGTGGTGGGTGTACGGCTAGAACTAACCCCCAATCTCCTCCTAAAAGAAATAGTCAAATACCTGGTTCGGAGAGTGTGCCGGAGTGGCGGACGGCGTCGGCAACTTTGGTGGGCGGCGGCGGCGGTTCGTCTGTGATTCGAGATGGCGACGGCGGCGTTGGCTGGGATGTGGCGGACGGCGGCTACTTGGGAGGGCGACGGCGTCGGCAGCGGCGGCCACACGTGAGGGCGACGGTGTGGAAAATGGCGACGGCGGTTGCTTCCCCCTATCACAAGAAATACAACGATTAGGGTTTGTCGAGTCAAATGCCCAAATTCGTTTTCTAATTTTATGATTTTTTTTTTTATTTTTTTTTATTTTTTTATTTTTTTTTATTTTTTCGGTGCAGCTGCACGAGATTTTCGCGCAACTGCACAAAGTCTCTGTGCATTTTGTCTTCCGAGCGGTGCAGCTGCACAAAGTTTCTGTGGATTTTATGCTCCCTGCGGTGCAGCTGCACCAATTTTTCGTGCAGCTGCACAAAGTCTCTGTGCATTTTGTGTTTCAATCAGTGCAGCTGCACGAGATTTTCGTACAACTGCACAAAGTTTCTGTGCCTTCGAGGTTCAAGTGGTGCAGCTGCACGAGATTTTCTAACAGTTGAACGATCTTGCTGCTTGCTCTTGCGTCCCCCGCTACCTTTTCACCTAATAAAACAAAAGAAATAAAAACAATTAAAAGAAAATAACTTGGGTTGCCTCCCAAGAAGCGCTTGGTTTATAGTCTACGGCTCGACTCTTGATATTCATCACGTGTCTCTTAATGTTGCCGCGGCAACTACCCTTTCAACGTTTCCTCCCCAATAGTGTTTCAGCCTCTGTCCATTGACCTTGAATGTATGCTCTGAACTTGGATTTCGTATTTCTACGGCACCATAGGGGAATACCTGAACTACCTGAAATGGTCCAGACCACCGTGATTTGAGCTTTCCTGGGAATAACCTTAGTCTGGAATTGAACAGCAATACTTGTTGTCCAGGCTCAAATTTCCGCTCAATGATCTTCTTATCATGCCACTGTTTCGTCTTCTCCTTATAGATCCTCGCGTTTTCATATGCTTGAAGCCGAAATTCATCAAGTTCGTTCAATTGGAGCAACCTCTTCTCTCCAGCCTTCTCGAGATCAAAATTCAATTTCTTAATCGCCCAGAATGCTTTGTGCTCCAATTCCACCGGCAAGTGACATGCTTTCCCATAAACTAGCTTAAACGGAGACATTCCAATTGGCGTTTTGTACGCTGTCCGATAAGCCCACAGTGCGTCCTCTAGCTTCAGTGCCCAATCCTTCCGTGACGTGTTTACAGTTTTCTCGAGAATTCTCTTAATTTCTCGATTTGATACTTCCACTTGCCCACTAGTCTGAGGATGGTATGCTAGAGCAACCTTGTGATTTATTCCGTACTTGTTCAATAAATTGGCGACTTGTTTATTGCAAAAGTGAGATCCCCCATCACTGATGATTGCTCTTGGGGTACCGAACCTTGTAAACACCTGCTTCTTCAAAAACTCAACCACTGTTTTAGCCTCGTTAGTGGGCAAAGCTTTCGCTTCAACCCATTTAGATACGTAATCCACAGCCATTAAAATATAATGATTTTTGAAAGACGAAACAAATGGTCCCATAAAATCAATACCCCAAACGTCGAAAATTTCTACCTCCAGAATGTTGTTTAAGGGCATTTCATGTCGCCTTGATATGTTTCCCGTTCGTTGGCATCTGTCACATTTAGCAACAAAATTGTAAGCGTCTTTAAATAAAGAAGGCCAATAGAAACCTGATTGTAAAATTCGAGCAGCTGTTTTATCCCCTCCAAAATGTCCGCCGTAAGGTGATGAATGACATTGCCACAAAATTTGATCCCATTCCTCTTCAAGTATGCATCTTCTAAGAATCTGATCTGCACATTGCTTGAACAAGAACGGTTCATCCCACACATAATTCTTAACATCATGTAAAAACTTCTTCTTTTGTTGCACATTCAAATCAGTGGGTATGAAATTAGAAACAAGAAAATTCACAAAATCTGCATACCACGGAACTTGTGTGTGACTAACCGAGAGCAGCTGTTCATCGGGAAATGATTCATTTATAACTACCTGGTTGAGCTTGATGTCGCTTTGACCATCTAGCCTTGACAAGTGATCGGCTACTTGGTTCTCTATTCCTTTTCTGTCCTTGATTTCGAGATCAAATTCTGGTAGTAAGAGAACCCATCTTATCAATCGTGGTTTTGCATCCTTCTTCTCAATCAAGTACTTGATTGCGGAGTGATCTGTAAACACTATGACTTTCGAACCCACAAGGTAAGATCGAAATTTGTCGAAAGCAAATACAACAGCTAGTAGCTCCTTTTCAGTGGTCGTGTAATTTACCTGTGCATCGTCCAAAGTTCTACTAGCATAGTAAATCACATGAAAGACCTTATTCTTACGTTGCCCAAGCACTGCTCCTAAGGCATAGTCACTCGCATCGCACATCAATTCAAAAGGCAAAGTCCAATCAGGCACTATAACGATAGGTGCTGTAACTAACCTCTCTTTCAATTTTGTAAACGCTTCCATGCATACTTTGTCGAAGTTGAAAGGTATGTCTTTCTTCAAAAGATTACATAATGGTTTTGATATCTTGGAGAAATCCTTAATGAATCGCCTGTAAAAGCCAGCATGACCAAGAAAACTTCGGATATCTCTTACCGATGTTGGTGGGGATAACTTTTCGATGGTTTCAATCTTTGCTCTGTCAACTTCAATGCCCTTGCTCGACACCCTGTGACCAAGGACAATACCTTCTCGAACCATAAAGTGACACTTTTCCCAATTTAGGATTAGATTAGACTTCTCACAACGTTCGAGTACACTTGCAAGATTATGCAGGCAATTATCAAATGAGTCACCAAAGACGGAAAAGTCATCCATAAAAATTTCTAAATATCGTTCTACCATGTCAGTGAAAATGGATGTCATGCATCGTTGGAATGTAGCAGGTGCATTACACAATCCAAATGGCATTCTACGAAAGGCGAACGTACCGTATGGACATGTGAAAGTCGTTTTCTCCTGATCTTTTGGTGCAATGGCAATCTGATTATATCCTGAATAACCATCGAGAAAACAATAATACTCCTTACTTGCTAATCTGTCCAACATCTGGTCGATGAATGGAAGCGGGTAGTGATCTTTTCTAGTTGCTTTGTTCAACTTTCGGTAGTCCATACACACCCTCCATCCCGTGACAGTGCGAGTAGGGATGAGTTCATTCTTCTCATTTGTCACAACTGTCATTCCGCCTTTCTTGGGAACACACTGTATAGGACTAACCCATGAGCTGCCAGAAATAGGATAGATGATACCTGCATCGAGCCACTTGATGATCTCCTTCTTTACAACCTCCTTCATGTTTGGGTTTAACCTCCGTTGATTCTCTATCGAAGGTTTGTGATCTTCCTCCAGGAGGATTTTATGCATGCAAATTGCTGGGCTGATTCCTCTGATATCTGCAATAGTCCATCCTATCGCCTTCTTGTGATCCCTCAAGATTCGAAGTAATTTCTCCTCCTGCAACTCTGTCAATTCTGCAGAAATAATCACAGGGAGTTGATTTGCGTTTTGGAGAAATGAATACCTCAAGTGGGTGGGTAAGGTTTTGAGCTCTAATTCTGGTGCTTCTATGATGGATGGTTTGATGGTCTTTTCTGGCATCTCCAATGGATCGAAAGCTCTCAGATCTCTAGGTATGTAAGATTTGCACTCCATCCAACCGATCATTTCCATAGTTTCTTCATCGCTAGTTGTTTCCTCAGAAGTTAATGCTAGCTCAAGCACATCGGTCGTCTTCAAAATAGTAACTTCTTCGGCTGTTATCCTGTCAATGATGTCAATAGAAAAACAATCATCGGGTTCATTCGGACATTTCATTGCACGAAGAATATTAAATGTTACTTCCTCGTTATTAACCCTCATGGTTAGCTCACCCTTTTGGACATCAATTAAAGTCCTACCTGTGGCTAGGAATGGTCTTCCAAGGATGATTGGTACTTCACGGTCCTCTTCAAAATCAAGCACGATAAAATCCGCGGGAAAAACAAATTTATCTACCTTAACCAAAATATCCTCAATGATTCCCCTTGGAAAAGCAAGAGATCGGTCGGCTAATTGCAACGTGACCGAGGTAGGTTTTACTTCCCCCAAACCCAATTCGTAAAATATTGATAAAGGCATTAAATTAACACTCGCTCCAAGATCACACAATGCCTTACCGCTAAAATTTGAACCAATAGAACAGGGTATAGTGAAACTACCTGGATCTTTCAGCTTTGGAGGTAACTTTTTCTGCAAAATAGCACTACATTCTTCAGTTAAAGCAACAGTCTCAAACTCACCGAGACTGCTCTTTTTAGATAATATATCTTTCATGAATTTAACGTAGCTCGGCATCTTCTCCAACGCTTCAGCAAAAGGTATGTTGATGTGTAGCTTTTTAAAGATTTCTAAGAATTTCAGGAAATCCTTCTCATCATTCTGCTTTATAGCTCGCTGTGGAAAAGGAAGAGGTGGATATACGAGTTTATCTTTTCCATTAGAAGCATTTTCCATACCTTCTTTTGGTTGAGAAAGTTGTTGGCTAGGCTGAGCAGAAGGTGCATTCCCTTTGTGCGTAACTTCTGGTGTGGTTGCAACGTCGTACTTGAACTTTGAGGCTTCAGGAAGTGTTCTCCCATTCCGTAAAGTGATAGCTTGCACTTGTGCATTCCCGTCATTCCTTGGATTCACCTCAGTATTGCTCGGGAGAGTGCCTTGAGGTCGATTATTGATTGCTTGTGCCAATTGTCCGACTTGGGCTTCTAAACTCCGAAGTGAAGCCGATTGGTTCTGCAAAAGAGTGTCGGTTTTAGAAATATATTTGACTAATAGTTCTTCAATACCTGACATTTTCTCTTGCGGTTGTGGCTTTTGTTGATGAGCCCCTGGTGGAGGAGTTGGTTTCACCGATTGTTGATTTCCCCACGAGAAATTCGGGAGGTTCCTCCATCCCGGATTGTAAGTGTTCGAAAAGGGGTTGTTCCTCGAGTTGGCTCCCAAGTAGTTGGCTGACTCGGCACCAGTAAAACATTGACCAGGAGCATGATTTTCTCCACACCTCTCACACGGATAATAAATGGGATGACTAGGACCCTTTAATGCATTTAGCTCCCGAGTTAATGCATCCACTTTAGCATTGAGGGCAGCAACTTCATCAACTGAATGTACTCCAGCTACTCCTCGGGCACGCGATACTCCATGACCGTTATTAGCCATCTGCTCGAATAGCTCCATTGCTTCCTCTGGCTGCTTGTTTAATATTGTTCCCCCTGCAGCTGCATCAATCGTTGAACGAAGTGCATCAGTTAATCCATCATAAAAAATTTGTACCAGCATCCATTGAGGTATCTCGTGGTGTGGGCACACTCGTAAAAATTCCTTAAATCTCTCCCACGCCTCATAAAGTGACTCTGTTCCATGTTGTCGAAACGAAGTGATGTCATTCCGCATCTTGATAGTCTTGCTAGGTGGGAAATACTTTGATAGGAATTTTCCAGACATCTCTTCCCAGTTTGTGATGGACCCTTCTGGCAAAGAGTAGAGCCATGTTCGTGCTTTGTCCCTCAACGAGAATGGGAAGAGTCTCATCCGAATGGCCTCGCTCGACACTCCATTATATCGAAAAGTGTCGCAAATTTCCAGAAAGTTGGTGATGTGCCCATGTGGATCCTCCGATGGAGATCCTCCGAAACTCGAATTTTGTAGCATGGTGATAACCGCCGGTTTGATTTCAAATGTGTTGGCTTGGATGGTCGGCTTCACTATGCTAGAGCGTTCATGCACATGGGGCTGGGCATAATCCCGCATGATTCTCGGTTTAACGTCTTGATTGTTGTTCTCCATTATTTGTCGGCGTGTGGCTTCCTTTTGCTCTCTTAGTCGTAACCGAAAGGTTCTTTCTATTTCGGGATCAAAAGGAACCAATTCCCTACTGCGCATACAACGTTGAAATTTTTCCTGCAAGTAAATCGAAAAATCAAGATTAAAGCTGAATTAATAAAGATATGATTAAAAATAATATTGGCTGAAAATCTAGAAAACAGTCCCCGGCAGCGGCGCCAAAAACTTGTCACGTCGAAAACGTATTCACCACGCAAGTGCACGCGATCGTACAAGTAATAAAGTGTAAGTAAGATATCGTTCCCACGAGGACTGATCTGAATTTCTTCCAATTATCAAATTAACCAATCTCTATTATCCAACTAACGAGTTGAGAAATAATCTAACTAAATGCAAAGCTAAAGAAAACGAGTAAGTAAATTGAATTAAAATTCAGATGAGAAAAGCACCTAGGGCGACGATTTCACCGGACAATTAATCGCAAGTCATATCTCAATCAACACGCTTAAAATGATCTGGTTGATAATCTGGAATTCGGTTATCTTCCTACGCCCCTCCCGAGGTCATAAGAACGTACAACTCTGTAAATAGTAATCACTCTATTCCTAGGTAGATTAACTATCGAGTGCCCCTTAAGAATCAATTCCAATTCGATTACCTAGGACGATTGGGTATATTCCTATCCCGCTCGTTAATAAACCCGTCTTCCGACTAAGTTTACCCTAAGTTATTCCTATTCCCGTGCTTAATCTAGGATTCCCCTTCCGAGTTCACCTAAATTCACTATTCAATCCTATTGGTGATCAGGCAATAAGAAAGCATTAAGAACGGACAGGAATAATCAACCCAAAATCATTTAAGTGTATCAAAAGAGATAGACTCTTGACTAATCGTCAAGATCCATCTTAACCCTAGGCAAAGAAATTTAGTTCATAGCCGAAATAAACGAAAGCATCAGATCCATCGTAAACAATGAAAACGACATAAAGGAAAACTAAAAGAAAAACTCCCAAAGTCTTTGTTGACGGCTCTCTGTAGTCGCCTCCCCCTCTTTCCCTCTAGGTAAAAATAAAATGTTTTTATAATCCCCCTAAACCTAGAGAATCTTTAGAAAATAAGGAAAGAAAATCTTCTAATTTCTCCCCATCGTAGCTTTAGGTCTTGCAAGAGCATCCAGAGATCTTCCTTCTGCACGAAGTCTTCATAATTACGCCGAGGTCCCCTTTTCTTCATATTTATCCTGAAATAAACCAGAAAACTCGGCAGTAATCTATTTCTCGGGAATAATGTGAAATAACTAGGAATATTACGCAATAAACACAATATTTCATTAATCTAACAAAATCTAAGTAGGAAGTTGCCCTAAATAACTCTACTTTCATAGAGTTATCAGTGGTCAGTCAATGTATAAGCTCCGGAAAGAAATGACCACCTTCTGTAACGACTGCCAGTATGCCATCCTCCAAGCAGCTCATGACGGGTAATATTCCAGAAGAGGAGACATTGCCAGCACCTTGAGACTGCACATTCGGGTCACACTGTACCTCCCAAACCTCACTCTCGCGTACGGAGTTACCAACTTCACCACCAGTTCCTACCTAGAAAGAAAAACTGGCTCTTTCTGCCACTGATGGTCCCAGGCAAATATTGTGCCCAACGAACCCCTGCCTGAAGAACAACGCTACAACTGAACTGAATAGGCAACTAACTACATATTATTGAAATATTAGCTCAATACACTTGAATAGTCGTCCTTACAAGGGATATGTGCTTTCGCGAGGCATGGATAACAATTGAATGAATAATACCAGAAACCTTTCCTGGAGCCCTGCAAAATTTTCAGAAATCGAAAACCAATCCACTTAGAGAACGAATCCTGATTTCTGTGGAGGTTATAGCAATCACTGGGTCTAATATTCAATCGAGTACAATGCAGCCATTTTTGCCGCATCCGGCAACATCAAATCTAGCAGAATTTCGGTACCACAGGATCTACAATCCTAAACCGCCATGATCTGACTCTTAATTCAACTTCTATAACATCCTAATTGACCAAAAAAAGAGCACTTCTTCAAGAATTTGGGCAAATAATAGCAAGAGCGGATATACCATCCCAATCCTGGTATCAACAAATCAAAGAAGGCATCACAAGAAACCACATCCTTTCCACTTCAACTGTGAAACCGGATTCCCAGCAGAATTCTTCTTATCCGACCAGAACATCCCGAAGCCATACCCGCCGGCAGCCATGTAAGAAACCAACCCGAGCTAATCGAAAACCCGCTCCGTCCACACGGATCCACCCTCCCTCACCCCAGCCAAATTGATCCTCCCGTCCTTGAATACTGCTATGAGCAGAATGTGAAGCTGCGAAGGATGCTATGGGCGGAGTACGAAGCTGCGAAGGACAGAGGAGGAGTATATGTGAGTTGAAGAAGTGGAGAAAGAGGAGTTGTTGCTGTTAAATGTACCGTTACATTGCTCTGTTTGTTAGAAGTCGTTACAAGTAGTTGCAGAGAAAATAGATATAAGAGCCGGAGACTGTTGGTAGTTGGGTTGTTGTATTCTGTTATCTTCCTCTTGTTCCCCTGTTCTTCGTTGTAACCTGCAATTGATTGAATGACGAGATTCGACTGATGTTCATTGCCGATCAGTCCTTCCATCATTCCTCGTTCTTCTCCGATCGTGTAATCCCAGAAGAACCATAGCAATTGGTATCAGTTGTCCGATCCTGGCCACACGTCCATGGTTGCTACGAAGACGCAGTCGATAATGGACGAATTCCAGGAGGTGATGAAAGATTCGTGGACCGATTTTTTGGCGCAACAACAACAGAAGCAAGCCGAAATTCGGGAGGAGATGCGAGCGCAACGGAAAATGATGCTGCGTGTCACGACACAGCTTCAGGAGATGAATACCAGAATTAATGATCTAGAGGATCTTCCTACTCGGGAGCATCGTGGTACTCACAGTAGCAGCCCACCCAGTCAAGGAGGTTTCCAATCTCAATTTGCTCGTTTTTCCTAAATTGATTTTCCACGTTTCAAGGGTGATGACGTACAAGGGTGGCTGTATAAATGCGATCAGTTTTTTGAAGTGGATGCTACACCAGAAAATTTTAAAGTAAAAATCGTGTATGTTCATTTGGAAGCAAAGGCTCTGGCATGGCACCAATCCGCAATGAAAGCTCGGCCACAGGGTAGATTACCTGGGTGGGATGAGTATAAATCTATGATTACAGCACGTTTTGGTGGTCAGCCATATGATGATCCGGTGGCAGAACTAATGAGTTTGAAGCAACAAGAAGGTGGGGGAGTAGACGTATATCAGGAGAAGTTTGATGCGCTGTTAGTACGAACAGATTTATCCGAGAAGCAGGCTTTGAGTTGTTTTTTGAGTGGTCTACGGGCAGAAGTGCAGACTGCAGTACGCATGTTTCGACCGCAGACGTTGATGGATGCATATACATTGGCTCGCTTGTAGGAAAATCTTTTATCCTCTCTGTACAAGCGCAACAGGGCACATCTTGATAAACCCTTGCTGAAGCCTTTGGTCAGCAGATACCAGCTATTCTGCCTAAGCCATCTACGGAAACTTCCAAGTTTACCAGATGACAATTGTCCCCTGAGTTTATTGCGGATAGACGTGCCGAAAATTTGTTTTTTCTGTCCGGAGAAATTTGCACCAGGCCATAAGTGTAAGGCGCAGCTACATAGTGTAGAAGTGCTTACGGAGGAATTGCAGAGGATTCTGAGGAGGTTGAGAGTATTGAGCAAATAACAGAAGATTCAATTCCTCCTATGATATCCTTGAATGCAATTACGGGTAATACAACTTATCAGACGATGAAGGTTACGGGTCAGGCTAAGGGTAGCAAAATTCACATTTTAATCGATTCGGGTAGCACACATAATTTTTTGGACAGAAATGTAGCTAAACGCTTGGGCTGTATAATTTCTCCAAGCTACCCTGTTGCTGTTTCGGTTGCCAATGGGGAAACCATCTACTGCCGATCTGTGTGCAAGGATTTTTCATGGGACTTGTAAGGAAAGACTTTCAGCATTGATATTATGTTAGTTTCTTTGGGAACTTGCAATATGATCTTAGGGGTTCAGTGGTTATCTTCCTTAGGCCCTGTTTTGTGGGATTTTACGAAGCTGCGAATGGAGTTTCTGTATAAGGGCTGTAAACATGTTTTACGAGGAGGGAAAGCTGGACCTTTGAATTGGATGAATGAAAAAGAAATGAAAAGTCTGGTTTCTAAAGGGCCACATTCGGTTCAATTGTTTGATGTGTATATTAAGGCAGTGGAAGAAGAATCTTCTAAGAACTCGGCGACAACATCTCCAGATTTGCAACAGCTTTTAGCAGAGTTTGAGGACATTTTTAAGGAACCAACTACTCTACCACCACACAGGGACCATGATCATCCCATCCATCTGAAAGAAGGGACTTCACCAATCAATGTGCGACCTTATCGTTATCCAGTAGTTCAGAAGGATGCGATTGAAAACATGATAAAGGAGATGTTGGCTGCAGGAGTTATACGACCGAGTCAAAGTGCTTTTTCTTCTCCTATTGTAATGGTCAAGAAAAAGGATGGTTCGTGGAGATTATGCATCGATTATAGGGAACTTAATAAAGCTACGGTGAAAGACAAGTTTCCCATGCCTATAATTGAAGAATTGCTTGATGAACTTCATGGTGCCACTGTTTTTTCGAAGATTGATTTGAGGTTTGGATATTGGCAAATTAGAATGGCTCCGGATGACATTATGAAGACTGCTTTTCGCACCCATGAAAGCCATTACGAATTTTTAGTGATGCCATTTGGTTTAACCAATGCTCCATCGACATTCCAACATCTTATGAACTCCATATTCAGACCATATCTCAGGAAATTTGTGTTAGTGTTCTTCGACGATATTCTCATTTACAGTAAGGCATTGTCGGAGCATTTGGATCATGTCAGGGCTGTTTTAGCTATTCTGCGACATCACAGTCTCTATGCCAAGCTCACCAAGTGTATTTTTGGCACTCCAGCAGTCGAATATTTGGGCCATGTAATTTCAGCTCGGGGAGTACAAACTGATCCGAGCAAAATAAAGGTTATGTCTAATTGGCCAGAACCTAAAACTGTCAAAGAACTTCGAGGTTTTTTGGGTTTGACAGGCTATTATAGGAAGTTTATTCAGGGTTATGGCTGTATCAGTAAACCATTGACGAATTTGCTCAAGAAAAATGCTTTTCATTGGGATTCGGAAGCTACTGCAGCTTTCCAGAAACTTAAGCATGCTATGAGCACAGCACCCGTATTGGCTTTGCCAAACTTTGCAGAGGAATTCGTCATTGAGACAGACGCATCGGGTACGGGAATGGGGGCTGTTTTGACACAAAGGGACAATCCATTGCGTATATTAGCAAGGCTTTTTCTCAGAAAATGCAAGGGTGCTCTACATATGAAAAAGAATTGATGGCAGTGATCTTCGCTATAGAGAAGTGGAGGCCATACCTCATTGGAAGGCACTTCGTGATTAAGACTGATCACTTTAGTCTGAAATATCTATTAGAGCAAAAGATTACTACCGCTTTTCAGAGCAAGTGTCTACCGAAGCTTCTGGGTCTTGATTACGAGGTGGTCTATAAAAAAGGGAAGGAGAATGCTGCTGCCGATGCGTTATCTCTAGTGCAAAGCTCTGAATTAATGTCTCTTATCTTGTCACAAATTAACACGGATATTAAATTGCAGATCCAAGCTAGTTGGCAGTCTGATGATCAGCTGCAACTTTTAATTCAGCAATTGCAGACTGGTCAGGTTAGGCCACATTATTCTTGGTCTCAAGACGAATTAAGGAGGAAAGGGAAGTTGGTTGTGGGTTGTAATGCTGAATTACGGCAGAAAATTATTTCCTTATTGCATGATACTCCTGCAGGAGGCCATTCGGGTATGCAGGCCACTCTGAAACGCATTGCTGCTATGTTTTATTGGAAAAAAATGAAAAGGGACGTCCGAAATTATATCAGGGAGTGTGTGGTTTGTCAGCAATGTAAGCCTTTATTACACAAGTCAGCTGGGCTCCTTCAACCATTACCTATTCCGGATGCTATCTGGACAGATGTGTCCATGGATTTTATTGAAGGGCTTCCTAAATCTAGAGGGAAAGACACTATAATGGTGGTCGTGGATCGCTTGAGCAAATATGCGCATTTCCTCTTGTTGACACACCCCTTTACTGCACTTTCTGTGGCTCAATTGTTCTTGGATCAGATTTTTCGTTTGCATGGTATGCCAAGAACGATTATATCAGATAGGGACCGCATATTTGTTAGCACTTTTTGGAAGGAACTCTTTCGGTTGCAGCAAGTTGATTTGTTGATGTCTTCTAATTATCATCCTCAAACGGATGGCCAGTCGGAGGTCGTTAATAAATGTTTGGAAATATATTTGCGGTGTATGACCGGGGAACGGCCGAAGGAATGGGCAAACTGGATTTCTTTAGCTGAATGGTGGTATAACACCACATTTCATACAGCTATACGGAAGACTCCTTATAAGATTGTGTATGGGCAACCTCCTTCGATTCACTTGCCGTATGTGATGGGTGACAGTCAAGTGGAGGCAGTCGATCGCTCTCTGCAAGCCAGAGAAGATTGTCTTCGGATGCTTCGCTTTCATTTACAGAGAGCTCAGGAACGGATGCGAACTCAGGAGGATAGGCATAGAATTAATAAACAATTTGCGGTGGGAGATTATGTTTATGTCAGGTTGCAGCCTTATAGACAGAAAACATTGGCATACCGATCTTCTGCAAAACTGGCTCCAAGATACTTTGGCCCTTTTCCAGTGGTTGCTAAGATAGGTGTTGTGGCCTATCGTTTACAATTACCTGTAACTGTGAAGGTGCATCCGGTATTTCATGTCTCTTTGCTGAGAAAACATGAAGGTCCACCTCCTATGATGTGTTCTGTGCCTTTGGTTGATGGACAACAGCTGTTGACAGCTGAACCTCTAAAAGTATTGGACAGGAAGTTGGTCCGCGAGGGTAATGTTGGTGTGGTATATCTTTTGATTCAATGGACAAATGGGGAACCATAGGATGCGACTTGGGAGCCATATTCAGATTTGGTTAAACGATTTCCAGCTTTTGATTTTGATACAACTTGAGGACAAGTTGTTTTTAAGGAAGGTGGCGAACTATGATGAGGACTGTGATGTGTTGGGAAGTGGGGATAGACTGTAGAACGAGGGAAGGATGTTAATAACGAATGAGTGGAGGAGGGTTCGTTATGTTGGAGGTGTAGTCTTAGTTACTGGTAATAGGTGATTGAGCTTGAGGACAAGCTCCATTTTAAGAGGGATGGACTGCTATGAGCGGAATGTGAAGCTGCGAAGGATGCTATGGGCGGAGTACGAAGCTGCGAAGGACAGAGGAGGAGTATATGTGAGCTGAAGAAGTGGAGCAAGAGGAGTTTTTGCTGTTAAATGTACCGTTACATTGCTCTGTTTGTTAGAAGTCGTTACAAGTAGTTGCAGAGAAAATAGATATAAGAGCCGGAGACTGTTGGTAGTTGGGTTGTTGTATTCTGTTAGTTTTCTTCCTCTTGTTCCCCTGTTCTTCATTGTAACCTACAATTGATTGAATGACGAGATTCGACTGATGTTCATTGCCGATCAGTCCTTCTATCATTCCTCGTTCTTCTCCGATCGTGTAATCCCAGAAGAACCATAGCAAATACACATATGCACGCACTCAACCCCACCCTCTAAGCAAACGTCAAAGCCAGAAACCGGGTTCCCTACCCAATTTTTTCTACAAAAATCACAAAAAATTCTAAAAATTTGAAAATCTTCAGAAAAACACTAAAAAATAGCAGATCTTCCGAAATTCATAAAAATCATGAGAAAATCATCAAAGATCAACAAAAATCCACAAAACTCTAAAAAAATCATAAAAAGATTCGATAAAAAATAATAAATAGTTACACATAGATACTCAGGGAAGATTATTCATTGGGACGGAGAGACAAGCATTGAGAGAGGAGACAAAAAAAAAATAATAACGACGAAAGGCTTCGTCGTCGAAGATGCTCAACGACTCCGTCATCATCACCAAGCAGTCTCAGTTTGCTCCTCACAATGGTTTCGATTCTTCCCCAATCTAAGGCGATCAATTCCGGGTAAACTGCTTCCGTCGCCTCTATTTTTATTTTGATGAATCGGTTTGCTTTTAATTTTCTTTCATATCTAGGCAGTGAATGTGGGATCACAGTTCGGCCCCATCCCTAACTCAAAGCATCCCAGAATCTCATCCCACCGTCGTGGACGATCACTGCGGCATCAAGAAAATGCCACTTCACGAAATCGCAAATATGCTGAGCAGATCAAATCTTTCAGGGGAAAACACAACCATGAAAAGAAAGGACAGACATGAAGAGGAAAAAAAAAACAAATGCTTCGAGTAATAGGTGTTCGCCTCCATTAAACCCGACCAGATTCAAATACGTCAGGAGGGATGGTTCGAAGACATCGCCATCACATGGCTGCAACTCCATTGGATTGATGGTTAGACCCAGCCGCCCCAAGTGTGAAAGCTTGCAAGCTTCCCCGCCAGTTCAATCCAGTGAAGTCCCTCCGAGCCAAGGACACGACAGCAACTCCTACACGGCCCACGCAATCGTTGGCTTCCGCTGCCCGCTTACGATGCTGCCATAGACTCCACTGCCGGGGTTTCTTCTGTCAACCGTCACTGCTGCCGTCTCCGATCAGTCCCGCCTCGCTGACTCCATGACCAGCGGCCTCTCCTCGCCGTCGTCCCCCACCTCCAGTAGCAGTAACACCAGCAGCTCCAACAGCATCAAGCGAGCAGCCCATTTTCGCCGACGAAGGTTCCCCCAAGCAAGAGCGACGGCTAGAAGCAGCTTCTTACCACGGCCGACCCTTGATTCCAGCCCCCATCTTCAGCGGACTCCTACTCCGAGTCCCGTCGTCCAGATCCGGCCACGACGACCAAAACCCGACGCTCAGCCACCGACTCCTTTTCTCGGCGCCTCAGACTCGGAGCTTCAAATCCCAGCATATTCCTGCAGCGTCAGCGTCCGGATCTACCTCCTCTCAAAGTCTCAGCCCCTTGCCGAGCGAGGACCAACCCATTTTCAAGCGAAGCAAGTGGGTTGTCGGTAACTCACCGAGGGAGGTAATATTTTTATTTTCTTTCATTTCTGTTGAACGCCGATTTGATTGTTTGTTTTGTTTCTTTTTGTTATCAATTGCATTCAACATGCGTGAGACAAACTTTTTTTTGTTGTTTTATTTTGCAATTACCTCTGTTTGTCGTTTTTGGGACGTATTCGTCCGGCTATTTTATTTTTTAGATTTTAACTTAATTTCTCACAACCTTTGTAATCTGGCTTTTGCTTATTTCTTAATATTTCAAAAAAAAATTCATTTTTAAAGTAAAATATCCTTTTTTTGTTTATATCTTTTCAATGGACTTATAACATAGGACAACTTAATTGTTGCATATACGGGATTCATTGTTCTCTTTCATTAAAATAATTCTTACAATGTTACGATTAATTCCGGTTCAAACTATTTTCGAACAGTTTACTTCGTTTATTCGGTACTTATGCAGGCATCTTGGGGGCGTGCCTTGCGGACAACCAAGGCACGCACCTCACTCAACGTATTCAAGATTACGAAGTATTCGAGGGATTAATTGGATTCTCGAAGATCAAGACCCTTCCAAGACGGCTTCGCACTCACCAACGTTACGGCATCAGCAGCTCGCCAGGTTCACCGTAAACCTATTCTAAAAACAGCGAGAAATGGTACAACACTCGGTTCTCCCTTGAATTTATTTTTTGGCTTAGAACTGTTAAGGGCATTAATAAATCTGTGATTGTTTGCATTTTTGCCCCAAAATCATCTCTCAAGAAATATTTTCATAAAAATGATTCACGTAGACATTTTAAGCATTATTGAGCTCGAGATTATTTTTTTTATATATCAAACAACTTCTTTTTCTAAAACCGAGCTCAAATAAATCGGACATCGGAAACACACGATAAAGGCCTCCCTTTTTCTTTGTGATGCATGCGATTTAGTAATCCCTAATTTCCGAACCTTAACGAATCCCTATAGTTTTTCTAACTTAAACTTAAAATAAGTTAGTGGCGACTCCGACACATTTTCAAAATCCGAAGCCTTATCGTCAAGGGGAGGATATTCATTTTAAATGGAACTGGAAACGGGATCCACCCGCGACAGATTTGGCGACTCCACTGGGGATAAGGCTTCGGATTTTGAAAACATGTCAGAGTCACCACTAACTTATTTTAAGTTCAAGTTAGAAAAACTATAGAGATTCGTTAAGGTTCGGGAATTAGAGAATACTAAATCGCATGCATTACAAAGAAAAGGGAGGCTTTTATCGTGTGGTTCTAATGTCCGATTTTATTTGAGCTCGGTTTTAGAAAATGACATTGCTTGACATATAAAAAAAATGATCTCGAGCTCAATAATGCTTAAAATGTCTACGTGAATCATTTTTTAGAAAATATTTCTTCTTAAAAATTGAACTTTCGGGCAAAAATGCAAGTAATCATAGATTTATTAATGCTCTTAACAATTTCTAAGCCAAAAATAAATTCAAGGGAGAACCGGGTGTTGTACCATTTCTCGCTCTCTGTAGAACACCCCCGTTAGCGTGTATACCTCACGGTGCTGTTTTATAATAGGTTTACGGCGAACCTGGCGAGCCGCTGATGCCGTAACGTTGGTGAGTGCGAAACCGTCTTCAGAGGGTCTTGATCTTCGAGAATCCAAATAATCCCACGAATACTTCGTTATCTTGAATACGTTAAATGGGGTGCGTGCCTTGGTTGTCCGCAAGGCACGCCCCCGAAACACCTGCATAAAAATCAAAGCAACGAAGTAAACTGTTCGAAAGTTGCGAAATATATAAATGAATAACATCACGGGAATTATTCATTCACGAAATGATTAATTATACCGCGTTGATGAAAGAGATCATATTTTGCAAAGCATAACAAAGTTATAAGATTCACTCATCAACGTGATCGTAAATAATCGATTAATCAATTAATACGAAGACGGCTGGATAACGGTTAAAGTCGCAACAATATATAATATATTTATAAAAATAAGGAAGAGAAATGGAACGGGAAACAAAACAATTATGAAATGTCATAGGGAAAAGATTGAATAGCTAGAGTAGGAGAATAAATGACCGAACCTCGATGGAACAATTTAATTATTTAAATGAAAACAAGGTATTTCATTCCTCGAGCTCTAAGGAGCTGAAACACTCGGCTGTCAACACCATTATGATGATATCGATACCGACACGTCATCAAATTATCCCGCAGACAACATAACCAAGCATTGAGCACTTTTGGACAATGTATTGAAAGTTGGAATTGAAGTACACCACGAAGCTAATTTCACAGAGGCATCCAACAAATCAAGTATCAAACAAACTAAAAAAATGAAGTTGTCGTCGAGCCCAAATCGAAGCATCTCACAGAAAACATGATCAAGCATAGAGGAAATGGGTGGGAGCTGACCGGTGAATGGACTTTGGTGCTACGCGTGGTCTGGTTTAAGATTTGGTCCCTGGTGAAGTTCAGCACGTTGACTAGGTAATTGCAGACGAAGGTGTTGGGATCGCAGCCAATGATGTCTCCGCTTTCCCATAGTGACGCGATCGTTGTGACTCTCGTCTTAATGTTCCAAAGGGTGAGCATCGAAGTGAGGCTCGCTGTGTAGCTCTGTAGTGTATTAAGACCAATCCCCAAATCAATGATGTTCGTAATTATTGACGCCGCTTCCACCTTTGAGTCCAGAGCCTCGTCACAGGTCTAGTGATTGAACATCTCCTCTTATCATAATCTGCAGGATCCACGCCTCAACAAGGACCTTACTGTTTGGATGGTAGGAAGATATCCTCGCTAATGCTCTAAATGCCGACGGACGAGTCAATCCATTCCCGTCACGGACCATCTCTACGAGGGGAAGCACGGCTCGTTACGCGACTCGGAGGCTTGAGTACATGATGGGATATGTGGAACCAGGATGGAGATCCTCTGGGTTGGATCAGTTCAAGAGATTTGACCGGGTTGGACTGCTTGTTTATCATGAACTGGAAACAAATGCTTCTCTGATTATTCCATGTTTCACCTCAGCCGGGAATGTCAACTTTTCTGTTCTATTGTTGGGTATGGCTATTGAAGTATTGGGAAGATGCCTTGTAATTATGCTAGCGAACAAGGAGAAATACACGAATCGACCTTGTTTGTCCTTCTTGACCAGCCGCTATATAAGCTCCTCAATTTACAATCCAATCAGTTCCACTGCATCATCAGCCTTGAGGAGAGACCCCTCCGACTCCGAGATCAATGGCTACTTCCCTGCGTTTGGTTTCGCTCTCTTCCTCACTGTCCTCATGTCCTGCATCCTTATGAGCTCAGCCGCTCGCCCTTTGCCTTATGAAACTGAGACCACACGCAAGGATTCTCTCACTGTGTCTCCATCGTCCGCCTCCCCCATGGCACAGCCTGCTCTGCATGTTTGGTGGCTTCCAGTATGGCCAAAGCTCTACCAATCCTTCAGTCTTCTTCGCACTCTGATTCCAGCCTCTGCCCCCCTGTCATCCGCGCATATCACCAAATCATCTACCCAGCCTACTTCGTTTGGATTTCCTGGATTCGGTTATCCTGACTTCGGTCTTCCTGGTACGGGTTTTGGCATGGGCAGCGGAATGGGATTAGGCATTCCCAGAACCAATCACCCCACCGATTATCTTATCTTGCTTGAAATAAGTGCTTGGGAGGAGTTCTCAGAACCAATCATCCCGCCACGACCTGGTTAGTGTTTCGTTGTTGTTGTGTCGCGGACGCCACCGTTGCTGGTTGCGAATAAAAAAAAATGTAGAAAGAATCAAAGTAGAAAAATTCGCCTAATCATACAGAAGTAAAGGAAAGAATTTACCGGATTGTCGGATAGCATAAGTCGTGACGGAGTCATCGAGCATCTTGGTTATGAGTTTTTTTTTTGGAAACGACTTCTCGCCAGTCTCTTTCCTCCGTGCTTGTTTCTCTGTCCCCCTTAAGTGTATTATAGGGAGAAAAATTATTTTTAAAAATAGATTTTTTATGATTTTGTGGGATTTTAGATGATTTTAAGTGATTTTAGAAGATTTTTGATGATTTTTATTAATTTTTTGATGATTTTCAAATTTTTAGTATTTTTTATGATTTTTAATTTTTTTGTGATTTTTTGTAGAAAAAATTGGGTTATGACAGTCGATACGTGAGGGAACAGTCGAGAGTGAGGAAGTGGAGGGAAGGGTGGGGGGAGAGAGTGACGTTGGAGAGAGGGATGAGGGTGGGGCTTTTGGAAATGGAAAGGGAGAAGAGCTGAATGGAAGGGGAGGAGGAGGAAGCGGACGACGGAGACGTATTGGGAAGTTGGGAGCTTGTGTAATTGGATGGGGGGTCATGCTGACGTAATGTGCCCGCCATTGATAGGAGGAGAAAACCCGGGAAGGCGGGGGATGGAGGGAGGACGACGAGAGGGTTCTACCCGAAGAGGGTTTTTGGCTCCACCTCCGACGAAAGTTGTTTCTTTCTAACTACGTACGGATTTTAGTTTTTTTAAAAATTTACTTTAATACGTTTCGAATTTTGTAAAATATATTGTCAAAAAACACGCACTTCAAACTACAAAAAGGACGAGTTTTTCTTCACTATAAACAAAACTAACTCCTATGCGGCGGGTTTAAAGAATTACTTTAATCAACTGAACTAGAGAGGAATTCGAATTACTTTGCAGCAAGGGCGAATTTTAAAAACCTGCTCTCCGAAGATGCGTTTTAAACCCGCCCCTGCATGAAGGCGGGTTTTCAAAACGTGCCTTCATGCGCATCATAGGATGCCACATAGGGACGAGTTTTGTCTATTTATATGGAGTACGGGTTTTCCCCCCCTCCTTTGTATTTTAAAGGGAGCGTTTTTAAAACGCACCCTTTCGACGGTAAAATCTTATTTTACGAAATTCGGACCGTATTTCAAAAATTATTTTTAAAACTAACCGTATTTCCATACATTCCTCTTAAACTACACGCCTTAAACTAAGTCTTGCGGTCCAAGTGTGTAAGTTAAGACTCGGAGAATGTGTTCTGTTACTTAATCCTAAATCAAAGAACTCAATTCACTAACTTTATTCGATTCCTCGTGATTAATCGTTTCCCCACGCAAGGCATTTTTAGCTCCAACCCTATTCTATAAATGCATAAAAAATGAAGCAGCAAGCACCAGGGAGGAACTCACCCATGTAAAGCATTGTGCAAAGGTTTCTTCTCCCCCAAGTTTATAATTATAGTTGCAGTCGATGTGATCACTTCTTCTTTTTCTTCCTCAGGTGTTATGTGATATTCATCCCCGGACCTGATGGCCACAACGCAAACAGGTGCGGCGTATAAACCGTACCCAAGCGGTTACACTTACCCCGCTTCGGGTTATTCGTATGCAGGAGGTGATTACGTTTACACCGCTACGGGTTATCCGTATGGAGGAGGCTACACCTTCTCCACTTACCCCTTCAATAATTACCCATTCGGGTATGACTCCTCGGGTGAGATAAGGCCCCCTGCATTTGATGCGTTTCATTTGATAAAATGTCAGGCATAATGACTTGTGTGATTGCGTCACTCACAGGTTCATGCGACTGTGGTGTGGCCGTCGCGCCTGCCCCACATGCTGCGGACCTCAAAGACGTGTTCAAATGGGTTCCGCATTGGGTATGGAAAATGAGAGACAGCACGATGAACATTTGGGATTTCTGGGGCATCCAGATGCTCGTGATCGGCAGCATTTCCTTCCAAATCATCCTCACCCTCCTCGGTGGCAGGAGGAAGTATGTCTCAGGACTTACTGGCTTAATGATGCGTTTCATCGTCGCATGTGTTTACTTGTTCGCCACCGAAGTCGTGCCCTTCTCTCTTGGTAGGCTTACCGGGCTCAGGATCACGGATCCTAAAATACCTAACCCTTTTGTTGAACTCAAGGCTTTGCTCGCCCCGTTGCTTCTGCTACAACTCGGGTACACAGATAACATCACCGCTTATGCGACGCAAGACACCCAGCTGGGCGGTAGGCAGGTTCTCAACTTGACAATAGTCGTGCTCGTCGTTTGCTCTATTCTTGTTAGGTGCTGGAGTTATTCGGATTTTGTGATCCTGTTCATACCGATGTTCCTAGCCGGTATAGTAAAATATGCGGAAGGTGTATGGGCTCTGAAATTTGCTTTAGGCTGGAATACCGGCATCACTAGTGAGGACATTGCTGAACAAAGAGTTCCCAAGTTCATGCAGAATTTGCCTAAAGTGAAAGGGCTGGAGTTGCTCATGAAGGCCTTTTACCGTTTCGACTGCTTGAAGCCTCACCTCGAGGATTGGATTTATCTTCCCAGTTATGTTTCGCAGCCCGAGCTTTCCCTTAACCTCTGTTCTCCTAAAGAATCCTTCAGGATTGCCGAAATCGAGCTCGGGTTCATGTATGATGCCCTCTATACCAAGTCACCTGTCATATACAGCAAAGCAGGATTAATGGTGCGCTTCTTCAGCTTCTTCTGGCTGTTGGTCACTCTGTTCGGTTTTCTGTCCGCCTCAAGAAATCTACCTGCTTGGTATGGCATTCCGGCTTACAAAAGATTCACCTTGTCTGTCATCGTCTTAGCGGTCCTGCTGGAACTCTACCAGATCATGTCGCTGCCATTTTCCGACTGGGCGATCGTCAAGATTGCCAATCATCGAAATTGGCCGCTCTCAGAGAGTCTCTTGAAAGTTCTTGGGCCCGTTTCTTTCCAAAGATGGAGAAAGTGGTCTGATACGGTAGATCAATTCAATCTCCTCGATTTCAGCCTACGCGGCTGCGACTGGACGAAGTGCGTTAATTTCTTGAAGTATCATGGCATCAACGTGTACTTGCAAAGAAGTTGGAGCCACTATAGAATGGGGCCCGTGAAAGTTCCTCCTCGTCTCAAGGAAAGGGTGATCGTTGAGCTAAGCAACTTTGACGAGGTGAGGAAATCACGTCCGTTTATGCAGAGAGGTCAGTGGACTCTGGAGAGGTTCGAGGCCACAGATCTCAAAGGGAGTATCCAGAAAGGATTCGACAAATGCATTGTCGTGTGGCACCTTGCTACGGACATGTGCTACCACTCAGATGATGTCGTCGGCTCCTCAGAATTGTGCTCGTTCAGCAAATTGCTCTCGGACTACATGGTCTATCTCCTCGCGCTTCATCCAAACATGTTGTCCACGATAACAGGGAACATCGTGCTGGGACACTCATTGAAGAGGATCAACGAGTTCCGGAAAGCTCAAAGAGACGTGAATTCGGGGAAAGAGTTGGCTCAGGTAATTCTACGGACAACGGAGCCCAGGACCACAAGGTCAACCTCGACAAAAGGTACAGAAGCATTGATCACCTCAAACTGGGATGTTCTCGGAGAAGCACGAGAGCTGGCTTCATCATTGCAGCGGAAGACAGATCCTTGGACACTGATCTTCAGCATGTGGATGGAGATGCTCTGCTATGCTGCGTATAACTGCCAGGTAACCTACCACAAGGAACAGCTCCGGCGAGGAGGGGAGTTGATCACCATTGTTTGGCTGATTTTGTCTCACACGACCGATAAACTAACACTCGACGAATGACTCTTCCCTGGAGTGCCCATGTTCTTGTCCATGAATAATGCCAATAATGTCTCAACTGAACCGAGTCTAGCTGGCTATGAAATCGGCTTGCGAAAATATAGAATATGTTGGGAAAACATCTTCACGAACCGATGGGAAAGCTTTAAATCCTAACGACGACAGCAGACGCGATCTAGACAAACCAATGTTAGCAAAGACCTTCACCGCGCAAATGCACTCTCTTTAAGGAATTATTCGTCCCCACTATAAGTTGCAGTCGGGGAAGTAGCACGAATATCCCTCCAGGAGTAATGAAGATCACTAACACGATTCTGCAAAACCGAGTGTTAAACGAGAAATCTCAAAAGGAAGACGGTGTTTAGATATTTTTGAAGTGAGATTCTAAATTTCTCCACAAGTGTTATGTCTTAAATAGACATTGAGACATTAGGAGGAAACATGTCATTTCACGAAGATTCATGTCTAAACAAGAAAACATGTTTCTTCATGAAGCAACTTCTTAAAAAATAAAGAGTCATAGTTATTCACCAAATAGTGCGAACTTCAAAGATCAATGGTTGTGTTTTCTCAATGATAACCATCTCCAATTCCCAATTATTATCTTTGGTTGTTTCGTATGAGCATACACAACCATTCAAACAACACTTCATTCATTCAACAATGTGTTCTACACAAACCATTTTTATTGTCAATGTGCTTGCTAGTCGGTGTGACCATACTAATATTTATGTGGACAAGTGACGCCCTGGTGTGGCCACACTGAAATCTGGTGTGGCCACACCAATGTTTTTATGAACGAAATAAACTCGTGTGGCCAGACCGAAGTCTGGTGTGGTCACATCAATCCTTCTGTTCACAAAGAACTCCTCGGTGTGGCTACACTGAAATCTGGTATGGCCACACCAATCAATATATTCACCATTGACATTAAAATGTCCAACAATCCCCCACTTAGATCACAATGTTGAGAACAATATCTAAACTTGACAACACTCCACAGACAAGATGATGTATCAATTAGTGCAAACGTCTCAAAGTCCTAACGAAGTCTTTCTTGTCCGCAAATTAAACCTCGATCTCATACGCTAAGACCGGAGACATCGCACATGGAGCATCGTCACAAATCCTTAAGAAATTTCCATATACAATATGATTTTGAACTTGTGCTCTTTCCTGGCTTTATGAACATTTACAAAGTGAAAAACCCAAAACACTTTTGCTCAAGGCGGCACCACCTCGTATGTTCATATAGGCACGGTTCCCTTTCTTCCTGCCTCCGTTGTAATAGGCAACGAAAAATCGAACCTTGTTAAGGGTATATACTCATCCTCTTTTCCACAACGGTATACACTACAATCCAGAATGGAAATGACCCAAGCGGTCAGTCTAGTGTCTCTAGTCACGTATCGATAACTTGTTATTACCTATTAAACCTCTAGGACAATGGTATAACTAAGTAGAGGTTAGGTTCCCGTCATCGGTGACTCAATATTGGTTTTAACCCCATTCCTTGAGAAGTCGAATCGACAAGGTCTCTACTTAGACCTTTTGTCAACGGATCCGCTAGATTTTTACATGACTTCATATATGTGATGGTTATTACACCATCATGCAATAGTTACCTCACATACGAGTGTCGCAAACTGATGTGTCTAGATTTCCCATTGTATATCTTACTCAATCCTCTAGACATCGTCACTTTCCTATCACAGTACAAAGAGATGGCTGAAATCGATTGTGGCCACAACACTATTTCTGATAACAAATTCCTCAACCATTCCGCCACTTTGCCCGTAGAAGCCAAGGCAACAAACTCTGACTCCATTGTGGAGTGAGTTATACAACTTTGTTTCTTTGACGCCCAAGAAACCGCACCACCTCCTAGTATAAACACGTAACCAGAGGTTGACTTATCGTCGCATATGTTAGTAATCCAACTAGCATCCGAGTATCCTCTAAAATCGCTGGATATCCTTCATAATGTAATCCTATGTCCTTTGTCCTCTTGAGATATCCAAATACTCTCCCTATTGCCTTCCAGTGTGAGGCTCCAGGATTACTAGTATATCTTGATAGTTTGCATACCACAAATGCTATATCCGGTCTCGTACAATGCATAACGTACATTAGACTTCCAATTGCACTTACATATTCTAATTGTTCAATGGCCCGACTAGAGTTTCTTTTGAGTTTAATCGAGGCATCATAAGGACTGTTCGCTTTCTTAAAGTTTAGATAACTAAACTTTGAGATGATTTTGTCAATATAGTGGGCTTGACTAAGAGAATAGCCCCCATTAATTTTGCGAACCTTGATTCCAAGGATCGTATCAACCTCATTCAAATCTTTCATTTTGAAACTCGAAGTAAGATACCTTCATATTAGTCCCAACGATCAACATATCATCGACATAAAGGCATATAATCACTCCATATTCATCCATGAACTTTGAGTAAATACACTTATCCGCATCATTGTGCGTAAAATCATTACTCAATACCACACTATCGAACTTTTCGTGCCATTGTTTCGGTGCTTACTTTAAGCCATATAAAGACTTAACAAGTCGGCGAACTTTCTTTTCATTTCCGGGGAGTATGAACCATTCGGGTTGTTCCATATACACCTCTTCCTCTAAATCTCCGTTTAGGAAAGCCGTCTTAACATCCATTTGATTGACATGTAACTTATAAATTGATGCAAGTGCTAATAACAATAGATGTTATCCGCGCAACCGGATCATATGTGTCGAAATAATCGACACCCTTCTCTTGTTTGAAACCTTTCGCAACCAATCTTATCTTAAAGGTTTGTATTGACCCGTCGACATTGTATTTTTTCTTAAATACCCATTTGTTCCCTATTGCTTTGGAACCAGGAGGAAAATCCACAGGAACCCAAGGGTTGTTAAACAACAATGAGTCTATTTCTTCATTTATTGCCTCCTTCCAAAACGACACATCTTTTGATGACATCGCTTCCACGATCAATACAAGGAGAAATATTCTCCTCCCCGATCGCTCCTTAGAGCCTTAACCTTTCTTCCTATTTGATTCTCAACTAAGGCCTTAAATGCCTTGAATTTCTCAAAGGCCTCATCTTTGTGTTTCAACAGATACACATAAGTATAACGAGAGTAATCATCAATAAAAGTAATAAAATAACGATTACCACCTCTCGTAAGAACACCATTCAATTCACAAATATCAGAATGAATGAGATCAAGCAATTCCGTAATTCTTTCAACTTTAGGAAAAACCTTCTTGTTCATTTTTGCTTGAACACAAACTTCACATTTATCATTATCAAAATTCTTGCAAGAGGTGAAACCATTCTTTGCCATAAATTTTAATGAAGTTTTTCCAATATGACCTAGTCTCGCTTGCTATAAAGTGTAATCAACATCAACAAAATAAGTAAAATCACTATTCTTATTCAAACTGAGTTTGTACATCCCATCACTCACATATCCCTTTCCCACAAACACACCATTCTTGGAAAGAATTATCTTGTCAGACTCAATTACGGCCTTAACACTCCTTTTACACAACAAATTTGCCAACACAAGATTCTTCCGAATATCGGGTACGTGAACAACATTAACTAGGAGCACTTTCTTTGTCGAAGTGAAATAAAGTTCAACACTTTTATTACCAAAGAATTTTGTCGGGACATTATTGCCCATGAGAACTTCTTCTCCATCAATCACCTTGTAGTCCTTGAATAATGTCTTATCATAACAAACATGTACCGTCGCTCCCGAATCATACCACCAATCAGCCGATTTGGTTGTGGTTGCCATGTGGACATCCGTGACCATGTCTATCTTCAAGTTGGTCACCATTGCAACAATTTCATCAATGTCGTCCACATGATTCACGTGCTCATGCTTCTTTATTTTCTTCATGAATCGACAATCCCTTTTGAAGTGACCCTTCTTTCCACAATGAAAGCAAACTTTGTCCTTCTTTGGATTCATGTCATCATGTTTCCTCTTCTTCTCTATAAAGACACCCTTTTCTCAATGTTATTGACATTGGATCCCGGAAAATTACCCTTTCCGTCTCTGGATCGGGACTCCTCCTCGATCCGAATATGCTTCTCGATTTCCTCGAGATTATACATCTCTGTAGAGTGAAGTAATTTTTTCCGATATCCTCTCCAACTTGGAGGTAATCTGGAGATTATAACTCCCATAATAAAAGACTCCGGAAGTTCAACCTTCAAGTTTTTTAACTTCGAGACCATCAACAATAAGTTGTGTAATTGGCTTATGATGGAAATTATCACTCATTTTAAACTCATCAAACTTTGAGATTAGAAACTTATCTGATCCTTGCTTTGAAGTTTGATGACGTGCCTCGAGAGTTCTTCATATTTCCTGTGGTGATTCTAGTGGGGAGACAAGGTCGTAGAGTTGATCCGAGAGAGAATTGAGGATGTGTCCGCGACAAAGCACTTTATCATCCTTCTGCTTCTTCTTTTCAGCAAGCGTGGGGTCCTCACTGTTCAATGATGAGTTGCTCGACGTCACTTCCAAATCAAACACGTAAGCAATCTTCAGGGCTGTCAACAAGAACATCATCTTGTCCTTCCATCGCATGAAATTGGTGCCGTCGAACCGATCCAGTTTGGTGTAGTCGGAATGCAACATTTTCATGTCGTCTCGGAGGATGAAGCCAGAATAATTCCTTAAAACTATTGGGAAAACTTCTTCACGAACCAATGGGAAAGCTTCAAATCCGAACGACGAGAGCGGACGCGATCTAGACAAACCAATGTTAGCAAAAACCTTCACCGTGCAAATGCACTCTCTTTAAGGAATTATTCGCCCCCACTATGAAGTTGCAGCCGAGGAAGTAGCACGAATATCCCTCCTGGAATAATGAAGATAACTAACACGCGATTCTGCAAAACCGACTGTTCCAACAAGAAATCTCAAAAGGAAGATGGTGTTTAGATATTTTTGAAGTGAGATTCTAAATTTCTCCACAGGTGTTATGTTTTAAATAGACATGGAGACATTAGGAGGAGACATGTTATTTCACGAAGATTCATGTCTAAACAAGATAACATGTTTCTTCATGAAGCAACTCCTTGAAGAACAAAGAGTCATAATTATTCGCCAAATGGAGCGAACTTCAAAGATCAAGAGTTATGTTCCCTCAACGATAACCATCTCCAATTTCCAATCGTTATCTCTGGTTGTTTCGTATGAACATACACAACAATTCAAACAATACTTCATTTATTCAACAATGTGATCTACACAAACCATTTTTATTGTCAATGTGTTTGCTAGTAAGTATGGCCACACTAATATTTCTGTGGACAAGTGACGCCCAGGCGTGTCCACACTGAAATCTGGTGTGGCCACACCAATGTTTCTGTGAACGAAACAAACTCTTGTGTGGCCACACCCTGGTATGGCCACATCAATCATTCTGTTCACAAAGAACTCCTTGGTGTGGCAACACTGAAATCAGGTGTGACCACACTAATCATTATGTTCACAATTGACATTAAAATGTCCAAGAGAATATGCTTTCCATTTTTTCCCGTTTTTTTCTTTCATCCCCAGAAAGAGAATCTCGTCCTTCTCCCTATCCCTTGGAGCAATTACAACCCTAGATGATGCTCGCCTCATTCAGTTTAGTACTAGCAATCTGTTAAATATCGTCTCGAGAAGGACAGATCAAGTTGCATGAAAATGGCCAAAGCCAAGAACCACATGAAAATTCAAGTAGCGTAGGATTAGGAATATACACAACAGAAACGTTACACGCCAAATGGGAAGAAGGGTAAAGCAGATTCTTGTCTGGAACTGAAAGCATCATCGCAAGGACGGACAAAAAAGATGCCTCCAACACCCGACAGCAATCTCCTTTTGCTCCCAAGAATGCAAGCAATCCAATAACTTAGGAATAAGATTCTGCCCCCAAAGTAGATCTCACAAGCTTTAGATGAGATTTCGCTAATTATGTTAGTTTGCATTAATTAAGCAAAAGGTTACATCTCAAAAATCCAGAGACCACACGTTATGTGTTTGCCTAAGTTCGGCATTGGAATATGTTTTTGCTTATTTTCATATCCTTCCCTTGAGGAAGTTCCTGCAAATCCTTTCCCAGGATTTCCGGTCTGGTTCAGCCATTTCTAATGCGAATTTTGCGTCCTCGGCAAATCCTCTCTGCGGAAATGAAAGAAAGGCCAGTTATTGGTTGTAGGTTATGGCATTGAGGACGGTTGGGGTGGGGGGGGGGGTGTTGTCGATGTAGGTCGATCCTTTACCTCTATGCAGTCGTTGTTGAGAAGTCGGTCGATCAGGTGGAACAGGATATCCTTGGTATACTCTGGGTGGCCCTGGATGCCCAGTATGTGATCCCCGATTGCAAACATCTCAACTCCGGTCTTGTCCGAGACCGCGATCACCTGTGCGCACGAGGGGACCTCCCACACCTCGTCCTGGTGGCACTCGATGATGGAGAGATCTGACGGGGGCGGGATCTCTCCTTTCTCCTTGTCAAAGTAGCTACACCTGAAGAAATTATCGACAATCCTCACTTTCCTCAGCCCAATGTCCCACCCCGTGTACGCCTTTCCGACTTTCCCTCCAAGCGCCCTGCACAGCACCTGAAGATCGAGAAGGGGGAAAAAAATTCCATTAGGAAAAAACACACTCAGTGTACCGAACTCTCTATCTAAGGTCTATGGTTGTTCGTTCATGTCGTTATCTTACCTGGTGGCCGAAGCAGATCCCGAGCACCTTCTTCCCCATGGAGTCCAGCGTCTGTAGCAGGAAGCAGAGCTTGAGTATCCAGTGGTCATTCCCGTAGGCGTCGTAGGGACTACCACTGACGACGAACCCATCATAGTTATCGAGATCGTCCATCTCAGGGAACTCCCCATCGACGACCCGGAAAAGGTCCCAGCTCTCGCCTTCCTCCCCAAAGGCGGCAACGAAGACGTTGAAGTAGCCGCCGTAGACCTTCTTGACGTATTCAGAGTCCCTGGCGGCAAGCAGGAGAGCGAACCTCCTCGTGTTGGTCACCTTCATGGTATCCCTTGGGAGATATTTGGCGAGCGATGTCTTAGCTGAGGATGTTGCTGTGGGTGTCTGCGAAGGGTGAATTGGGGGAGGGAGTTCTTATGGGGGGTGGGGAATGAAGAGGATGGGGACCAGAAAGAGCCTTTCCTCCCGCCGAAATTCTTCGCCTTTTTTTTTTTTTAAGTAAGAAGTTATCCGTTGAAGTATTAAGCTTCGATTGGATAGAAAGTGTCACCTAAAAAGTTGAACACGTTGGACTTATACGCCTAGTCTCACGTTAGATAATAAGTATTGGTTTTACATTAGACCATTCATATATTGATAATTTTTTTGCCTTTTTATTTACGTTATAGTTGGTTGTACTGATTTTTGTTTAAAAATTTTTAAATAAAATAAGCTTTAGATTCATGATTCAAACACAAAAGCATAATTATATTTAAGAAAATGAACGTCGGTGACGTGTGGGGGCATGTCCTTTTAACATGTATGCCCCAAAACGTGTCATGTTGAATTCATTGTCATTCCTTGCTGGCCCTACTAGCTCGTAACGACAAGGGGGGTGCAACGAGTTAAGTTAAATTAGTTTAAGTGAACAGTTAGTTAATCAACAGCCGAACTTTGATTAGGGAGTGCAAGCAACCTCTCCGCTCTATACTCTCGAGTGCTTTTGACCAATATAGCTCTGATTATACGATTAAAAAAATAAATAATAATCCAATAATCTCGCCATCGTCCCATTCTTCTTACAACTCGTGTAAAATGTGAACAACTTATGTTCTTCTGTCTGAGGGTGTCCATGTCCAATCAACAGGACGATGCTTCTTCCGTCTTTGTAAATTTTATATTGTTTCCTCAATTTCGGCTCGCTTTCATTGAAGCATCCTCGTTCCACGTGAATGACATTTTTCCCCCACCCCCAAAACAAAAGTTACAGGCTCTGATAATGACAACGATAATGTAATAGAGAAGATGAAGATAAAATATGAGCTTGTGCACAAACATTTCACGTGGGTAAAGAGAAAAGATCTTTTAATTATTATTATTATTTTGGGTGGGTAGGTGGGGGGGGGGGGTGCCAATCCTCCCGATCCATAGGGCGCGGTGGGGATTATTTTACGTGGTTAATATTACAACACGCACACATTGGTCCCCCGACCGACGCGTCCCGAGAACAAACGGGAACAACATTTATTGCATCATCTTACGTCGTATTAATCCGAATACAGAGAAATTATCCAACAGGAGGATGTTCTTTTCCCTTTGCCCTCGTTCGAACAAAAGCGTAAGAGAAACTTCTTCTTCGGCCTCGAAAAGGAAAATTATCCGCCGGCCGTGCGTGTCTTATATTATTTTTACGGTTAGTTTTCCTTGGGGTTGGGTTGAAATTCATTATCCCTCTTGGGACTTTTCGAAGAGAAGGAAAAGGAAAAAAGAAATAGAAGACGGAACGGGAAAGGGATATGATTCGGTTGTCCCCTTCTTACGGAATATTGGCCGGAAGATGTGGTGGGGCGACGGTATTTCGGGTAGAGGAGAGGTTCTCTTACATCATGGGATTGAAAGCATGCAATGCAAGAAAAGGAAAAGGATGATGGTGGGAATGAGCATCGGATACAGGCGGCTTTATACATGGGTTGGGGGAGGGGGGGGGGGGATCGTACCCGTGAATAATATTTCATGCATGGCATGGGATAAATGCCGAGTTGTGCATGCTTCCCAACTATTGGGGTGGGTGGGTGGAATCCATGTCTGATTTTGATCCTTTAGTCGAATACTAGTTGCAGTCTTAAGGTAGACGTTTTGTCGTCCGGGTTCATCAATACGGACAAAGGCATCATATCCTTCCTTCTTCTTTTGCAGGAATTTTTTCAAATTGGGTTGGTGTCATGTGTTCGGACTTTGGAGTGCATGGATTTGGGACCATGAAGTGCTTGTGGGTGTGGTAACTTGTTCCCTCCATGGAATCTGGGGGGTCGTCGCATGGATTTTTTTTCCCAGCCCCATTAAAGTAGAAGTAATTTGATAACTATTTTGCTTCTTCCCAAACTCCATTACTGAGAACAAACAAAATTATATACGAAAGGATGATGGGGTTATGAAGTAGCGATGATGGGCCCAAATGAAAATGGGAAACGATGGAAAGAAAAGGTAGTCCAAAAAGGGGAGAGGGAGTTGTCATGTCTGAAAGGCCCAAATGAATTAGTGTTATATATTTGGTGGGGTGTGAAAGTGAATCCTCGACTGCCGAGAGTGTCGACTGTTGGGGGGGGGGGGGGGGTGTTCGAGTCCCTCTCATCTTCTTCAGACAACTACCGTAGCCGTAGCCGTAGCATACCCCCTCCGATATCACACACGCACGCACTCGGGAACAAAACATCAACCCCCCCCTCTTTCGATGATCTTGGATGTTGTTTGTATGTATCGGACGGTGGGGATGGTATAGAGAAGAAGAGGGGGAGCATGTGTGACGACAGCGTATTTAATGGTGGGAAAGCAGAGGTCGGAAGGGGGGGGGGGGGACAGGGACAACAGAGGTTGCTTGCGCAAATCTAGCTTATCTAGGGGGTGACTTTCTTGGACTACCAATACTCTCCCCATCCCTCCCTTAACATTAACCAAAAAAGTAATATAAAAATCAATATCAAAAGACAACGAGACCTCCCCTCCACCACCACCCCCTTCCTCCTCTCTCTCCTCTCCTCTCCATTAACGGACAACAACAAGATCTGTCTGTTCTTCCCCCCCACCCCCACTCTCTTAAATGTCTTTACTTTCTCTGGTCACCTCCCATGACTATCCCCTCCTCCTCTTCCTCTCCTACCTTCTTACCCACCAGGCTTCGGCCCCCACCCATCTCGGGACTTCCCTCTTAGACGGCGGACCCAACCCGTTTCAACCCTCCGAAGCCCGGCAGGGGAATTGCCCCGGGCTGCTGCATTCTCGTCTTGCGTGCTGTCCTAAGCTCCTGTAGCAAGTTCAGTTTAAGCCTTCGGGTTGGCGGCGGCGATTGATGGTGATATTGGCTGAGACGGCTCAATCTTTTCTTCTCTTGTCTCATGTCTCCTAGTACTATTATCATTAGTATTATTATTACTATTATACCTTTTATTAAGTAACCTCTCAATGTCGATATCTGAATCTTTATTTGTTTCATTACCTCCTCCCCCCAAGTCCCCATCTCCCATTTCTCCATCCCAACTTTAGTTTTAATCACTGTTCTATTACTTTCATCTGTGTCCGGAGGAAGAAGACCGAAACTTTGGTCCTTTTACTCTAGAAAAGTTCTAGTTCCAAACCCCACAAACTAGATGGGTCTGGTCCCTAAACGAGCCAAAACCTTGAATGTTGATCACTGCCGATTTGGTTGTAACTATGGAAGTGGGGTTTGAATTTGGGTCGTTCGTCCCTTGGGGGTTTAAACTAATTTAAAATTTAACTTCAATAACAATTGCCACAAAAGCAGCTTTCGGCGCCTAGCGTTCTGTCTCTTGCTGCCCTATTTTTTGTCTACCCAACATAGGTTTCGGCTCGGCCTTAGTTCGCTACTATCGATGTATGTGTTTGTCGGAAATTTTTAGATAGCAAGCGAAGAGAATAGGGTAAGTAAGCAAAGGGTAAAGGCACTAACCAGACATTGGAAGTTGTGGCATGATGCTCAGCTTCTTTTAATAATACTAGCTATATATTTTATACATCAGATATCACCCCCCTCTCTCTCTCTGTATATCTCTTTCTCTTGTCTCTGTCAATGTTTTTTGTTTTTTGGGTTTTGGATGTTAAGAGAAAGGGCAGAGGGGAGCAGGCACGTGTCAAAATCATACGCATGTAGCCAAACAACTGCTGCTGCTTATAAATAATGCTCATTGGAAGAAGGGAGTTGCTGTCAATCGTCCGGGGGAAAGGGCCTAGTGCACGCCTCTGAAGGGTCGCTATAGGGAGGATGGAGGGCGAGAGAGTGAAGAAGGGATGGATGGTGTACTAGTTACTGGTACTACTACCCCTACTCCTACTACTTCCTCACTTGCTACTGCTATTACAAACACCACACAGATGATACAATTATGGGTGTCCCGGGGGGGGGGGGGAAATCAACTTTAAGGAACTCGATAGTTACCTGAGATGAGATGTGGGCGTATCATGTTCCTGCTGGGTCGGGGGGTTTGAGTTTCTTCTGCAGTTGCAACCCTTGGTGGGCTGTGCCCCACTTCTTTGATGGGCTCACGGGTCTGATAAAAGACATTAACTTGTTCCTGATCTGATAAAAGACATTAAACAATAGGGGCGACTGACTGCCCTTTTGACTTCCTTAGCCACGAGCTTGGACAAACTCTTTGGGTCCCATGAGTCTTGTCTTTTTACTCTAACCCCAAAGGTGTCCCCATCGCGAATCGTGTCAGAATTAAAAAAACGAAAGAGATTGGGAGAAGGAACCTCCTCAACCTCAACTTTCTTTGTCTTTTTTGTTTTGTTTTGTTTTAGTGCGTGGTTTGGTGCCGTACCGTTTAACTATCCAATCATTTGTATCATTATTTGAAAGACATTATGAAAAAGGGCCAGAAACCTTCTTTCTCCTGATTTTATTTTTAAAACGACAACAGACATCATCAGATCAGACCGGACCCCATCTCAAACCCACGCGGGCTACCGACAAGAAGACTCACAAGACAGCAGAGAAAGATCACGAAGAAAGGGACATAAGGACGGTCAGGCATGGCATGGCATGGCATTCGAACTCCAGACATGGGACGCACGCACCGGCCCTAAGCTGTTTGCGGAACAAGGTGAGTCTTCGCGGGTGCTGCTGCCACCGCGGCACATTTCTCCTCAGTCTCCTTCTCTACGCCAGTCGGCCCCTCCCGCCATTGCTTCGCCTCCTTTCCTGGATTCTTGGTACAAGTTCTGTACATCAGAACCGCGCCTCCAGGCAAGACCTGCCTCACGGTGGCCATGCTGCTGTATCCTTCTACTTCTGATTCTGATTCCCACTTGCAGTTCCCACCAGGGTATGTCACTGCAACCGAGAACTCCTCTGGACTGAAGCATTCTATCACCCGGTTCATAATCTCGTTGAAGTTCACGGACTCCTGTTTGAACCCCATTGCCTCGTAGCTGGCGTAGCTGTATCCATCCTCCGGTGTCACGTGAATTGTGGACAACGCCGTGTCCTCTATCCCATTCATCGAGTACCCGCACGGTTCGAACTCGTAGTCGCATATCACGTGACTGGGGATGATGCTTGAGATCCCTGATGCCTTCGTCATTTTGACTTCCGGGCTCTTGTAGAACACTGCAGCTTTCTCCTTGTCCAGTCCGGTCATGCACATCTCCAGCGTGATCTCTGCCGTAGGGTCATTCCCAGTCACCCTTTTGCTGACAGCACGGTACACATGCCACTTGCGGCTGTGGTTGTTTGGGTCAGAGATCATGTATGCAGCTGAATTGAGGTGCCCGAAGGACCCACTGAGAATATCAACCTCGTCGGCAAAGTTGCGGTAGGGCACCGGCTGGGCATCTGGAAAAATGAAGCTGCCACGGGAATACTTCACCGAGAGGACACCAAGCGAGAGTGATTCGGCAAGGCCAAGGATCTGAGGGATTGAGGAGAGCAGCTTCGTCGTGCCGCATGTCTTCAGGATGATCCTCAAAGGGTAGATGAAAAGGCTCGACTCAGAAAGCACGTAGGAGTCGAACTCAGAGTTTGATAGCTGGGACACAATAGTGCAGCAGGCAGGCTCGAGGATCGAGTCGATCTGAGGACGGGTGAGCCTGCGGAGGCCGAGTCCCGAAGGGTCAGTAAAGAGAGGGGCGGGCGCGAAAGCGATCTCCAGGCGCTTCTCGAAGCCCTCAAAGCCGATCGGAGAGGAGGATGTCATGCTTTTAGCACTTCCTCCGGCGGATCACCGACGAAACAGTAACACCAGAAAGAAAAGGAACGTTCTTGAGCAGAGAAAACAGCACCAGCACGAAAAAGAAAAACGGAAATGAATGGACGTCGACGGGGGGCTATTGAAGCAGGAGAACGGGGCACGGGAAACTACTCGACGCGAGGAGGGATATCAGGATGGCTTCCTGAGGCACTGCATCGAACCAAAACAACCAAGGGACCACCATCAAAGGTCCGATCATTCAGAGACAGGAAGGATAAAAAAATGGTGAGGGTGGAGGGAAGCGTTTACGTTGGAGTAGGCAGCGGAACGGAACTTCTGGATGCCGCCATGGGGACGGACGTCTTCGATGCAGTAATCGAGGGGGGCTTCGTAGTTGAAGTGGCTGCTGTTGCTACTGCTGCTTTTGTTCCCACCTCTAGTCTCCATTAAAACATTCACGCTTCTCTACGGTCACAGAAACAATTAAGAGATAAAAAAAAACACAGCACGAATCAAAATCTCAATGCCAGGGCGATGGGAATTACCAGAAGGGATAGAAAGAACCGATTCCCTTACGCTGCTGGGTATTGAAATCTGGAAACTTCACAATCGAAAAATCTCTGGAGGGACGAGAGGAAGACGAGAGGTTGGGGGGATGGGCAAATGGGATTACGACGATGCAGAGGAGACGTTGGAGATGACGATCATTCGGCGCAGGGGAACCAGTATTTATAATTGGGAGGGATCCGAGGACAAAACCGACATTTCCCTAAAGGCCCAGCTTTTTTATTTTACTTTTATCTTTACAAGTTTCTTTTTTATCCTACCAACTCCCTTGATCTGATCACCCCGTGCAACTTTTAGGACAAAAGGGGTTTGGTCGGATTATAATAATGACTTTTAACTCGTAAAACAGGAGTTATGAACCGTGGTCTCATAAATTATTTTTCTTTTTTATACTGACTGTAACTCATAAAACAAGAGTTATGTACCTTTTTTAGCATGGTCTCATAAATTATTTCCCCTTTTAAGGTTTTTAGTTTCTATATTCCTATTTTATCGTAGTCTTTTTTTTTTTTTTATCTTTTTCCTTTTTTAAAAACCAACGCACTAAGTTTTAGTTTCTTTTCAATTTAGTCCCTTAAGATAAAATTAAAAATATTTTCTAAGCGGCTCTGATACCAATTTTAAACGCAGAATACTAACTTATGAAGATTTTTTTAATTGTCTTTGTCGCCGGCGTTCTGCCAACTTTAAAACCCATTAGAGTATCTTGAGCTGACCGTAAATCCAAAACTAGACTTACATTCGAGAAAGAATTCCTCAAATTCACTCTAAACTAGAGTGAGTTCTTCTAATTTCTTAAAATAATTTTCTACAAGCCTTAATAATTGAGTTATCTGGGCTGATAGATTCTCCAATCGACCCACTATGGTATTTAAAAGTCTAGTAGTAGAATCCTTGCCGACCCCGTGATCCAAATGGAGCAACTCTGGGTTTGGACAATCAGTTATAGGAATTACTCGTGCACTTACACTACTTTAATTAAGTTCTCTTAATTAAAATCTTCTTTTAAAACAGAAAGAACATCATAAACAACTTAAATAGAGCTTAGAAGATGTTTATCATACCTTACTCAAATGGGTAGCTCTAAGTGTTCACCAAGCTTCCGCAACTTCAGAGAGTCAAGAGTTACTCACTTCTTAGAATTAAGAAATCTGTGAGACGGAGAGGTTCTTCTGTGTCATCTCGAATGCCCTTACTTCGAGGGACTTATATAGGCACTCCTCCTCCTCAACAAGGTTTCAGCCTAAAGGCTTTTCCTTCAAGGTTTCAATACATAGCTCTCGCCTTCTGTTAGCCTTAACTAATCTTACATTTTGGTTAATCTAACAATCTTACTCTTGATTCCTTAAGGTATTTTGAAGACCGATTAAAGAACTCAAACTCAGAGAGATGTGAGAGAAAGTTCTCTATTTAGATCGCCTCCCAAATGTGGTAAATGGTTGTGAAATATATGTATAAAAGAAGCTGGTGTCTCTGCACTGTTTTTCAGCTCAAAAGTAAAAGGAATCTAAATTATTAAAAGATAACAAAAGTTAACTGGTGGTCCTGGTGATCGACAATAACTTTATACAGCTTTCTTCTCTCGTTTGCATTGCTGCTTTGTCCTGGGAGATTCCTTCATTATTGGCTCCTGATGTTTCACCTTTCCATAGAGTCCCTGCTGTGGTTGACATCTTTCATGAATTTTTTGGGCTTTCTCTTCATCTTGTTCAAATCGCTTAGCTAATGATTTATCTGTATAATCAACGATTTTTCTCCTGACTTCAAATGTATCTATCCGGAGGCAAAAGTCTGAGTTTTCTCTCTTTCAAAAAGAATTCAGAAAATCTAAAACTCTTTCTCATCCCCGTTCTCCTGCTTTTTCATCAGCACAGCTTAAATAAGAACGGATGATCGTAACGATTGTCATCTCGTCACTGAGCACGTAATATAACTCCTTTCGGACGAATACATGCACTAACACATCTTTTAAGAACTCAACTTTTATGGTTTTTCTTATTGTTTTGTCTTTGTAATACTTCCGCGATAAACCTTTGTGATCAAGGTCTTGTCATTGAGGCTCTATAAGATGTATACTCTCACTAGGATGGATGTCTCATACTTGCATATTGGGGAGAATTACTTTTTCTATCTTTTCATGTTCTTCTTCTTCCATCATAGTGCTAGTAATCAATGTCGTGGCATACTTTGGTCCGTATCCCAGGCATCCGAGTACAAACTTTACCAAATGGGGCAGTGGCTCTATCTGTTTCGGTTCTGAATGATCAATCTCAAGAATATCCACAAAACCTGCATATAGATATGGTAAAACTACTCCCACCATTCATGAATTATTTTTTAGGGGCGGCCGCTTCTTCGATATCCAGTGTCGATACGAGTGAAGTACAGAGTTCTCCTCAAGTGAGGATTCTCTCATATCCACCACTACCTTTAGGTTTTCTATCTCTTTGACCTCATAGCGTATTATGGACATTGTTGTTATGAGAATCTGCTGTCTATCCCTTATGGTTTTGGACAGCTCTTCTCCATCTGAAGCTTTATACAACAACTTAAACTCCAGATTTTTGATATACTCTATTGCTTTAGCTGCAAAAAACTCAATCTGACGTTTATAATTATTTTTGATGCCACCCATGAGTCCTCCACAGATAACAGTTGCATCTTAAGATAGGGATTCATCTTCAAAAGAGTCTAAATTAAAATACCAGAATTCTTCCGAACCCTCATGACTTACGTCATCGTGAGCCTGCTTACCAGATTCTTTAACCGAATCTCTTTCAGGATTTACTTCCTCAAGGTCTTCCTTGACTTCAGGATTACCTTCTTCGAGCATGTCTGGTATTCCATAATTGAAATACTCGTCATACTCCGTTTCCGTCGTATCCTCAGGTTCTTCCTTCTGGACTGGTTCAGCTATGAAGGCTTTAAATTCTGCTTCCTCCCTAGAATACTTATCATCAACCTGCTCTTTCTCCTCCTTTCGTCTCTTCCAGAGACTCTTATAGGATTTGGCAGCTTGACTTATTTAGGTGTTATGCTCTTTGGTCAGGTGATCTCGACAGTAATTGAACTGTTCCGTGGTTAATGGGAACCACTAATATTCTTCAACCTTTTTCTCCTTTACTAGAGCATCCTTTTCAGATTCAAAGGACTTAAGCTGCTTTGTTTTCCTCTTCTTCTTGGCTTTTCCTTGGGAATCAGCCTGAGCTTCTTCCTTCAGATTTGCCATCTCCGTCTTTCCTTTGGAGCTTCCCTCCTTGGGATCAACCACTCCCTTCTGGGATTCAACTTTTGCTTTTCCTTTAGAGTTGCCCGAAGCTTTCTCTTTTGGATTAGCCATCCCCTTCTGGGAATTTGTTTTCGCTTCTCCCTTAGAGTAGGTAACAACTTTCTCCTTGAGATTGGCCACTCCCTTCTGGGAGTTTGCAGTTTTCGGCTTACTTAGACATTTAAAAAAATCTATGTCCAGGTCGCTTACACTGCCAGCAAAGATCTGCTTCCGTTCCAGAAACGGAACTTGCATCACTATGCTCACTCTCTTTCTTATTGGGACATACGTTTTTAGAGTGCCCCTCCTGCTTGCATCCCCAGCAGATCTTCCTCTTCGCGGCTGGATCCATCTGCAAATTCTCTAGAGAGAGAGTCAACTATTATGTTTTTGTCCGAAGATATGTATTCATAATCGAATTTATAATAGCTAAACCACTCTTGCAACCACAAATGTCTAGTCTACCTAGCCTTTTTGAGGTTCAAACTCATGAACCTTTTTACATAGGTCGAGTCATAACGCACTAGGAATTTCTTAGGTACCAAAAAGATGTAAAAGGTCTTTATTTCGTTTTTTAAGGCCAATACTTCCTTTTCGTGTATCGGATATCGTAGTTCGTACTCCTTAAAACTACCCGACTAATAGTTATAGACGAGTTCCGACTTTCTCCCTTTAATTTTCAGAATAGACCTCAAGAACTCGTTAGAAGCATCAATAACCAGGACTAGCTCATTCTTATCAGAGGGTAAGGCAAGTTGTGATAAATTTTTAACTTTTCCCTTAATCCTCTGAATAGACTGAGTATTCTCATCTTCCCATGACCAAGGATTAAAAGATGTCTTCTTTGAAATCATCCCCAAATTTTGGGAAATATCTTTCATAAACTTCCGAGCATATTTAACAAATCCACAAAATCTTTGGACTTGTTTTATATCCTCATGTCTGTCAGGAAAATCAATAGTTTTCTCGACAATATGACTTTGTAATTTAATCTTTCATTTTTCAATTTTCATGCCTAGAAAATTAGCTAACTCCTTAAACCAATCTATCTTTCTTTTAGATAGAATCTTGCCCTCATGTCGGAAGACATCAGTCACCTTATCAAGGTGCCTCATGTGATCGTCCCCAGTCTGATTGTAGATTAACACATCGTCTATGTAGACCGCACAAAACTTGCGAACATGCTTGAAAGCATTATCCATTTTGCGCTGAAAGACGCCTGGAGCATTCTTCAGGTGGAACGACATCACCAGCCTTTCAAACATCCCTTGTGGAGCATTGAAATTGGTTAGAGGAACCGAATCTTCTTCCATCTTTGACTTGTCAGTAACCACTTTTCAAATCAAATTTGGAAAGGAATTTTGGTTGGCTCAAGCTAATTCTATCAATCAGATATCCTGCAGTAGAAATTTTATAGCCATCATCTTTGGTAGCTTTATTAAGCTGACTATAGTCTATAACCACTCGTGCTTTACCTCTCACCTGCTCGGCATGATTTATTACAATAAAGGCAGAACTAGAATGTGGACTGTAACTGTCTATAATCAAGCATTTTTCAAGTAACTCATGAATCTGTTTCTCAAATTCCTCAACCATTTTCAGCCGTGTATGTAATATTTCTGGCTCTTATAACGGTTCCGGGATCTTTCAACTCGAGTTTAGCTTTGAGGCCATTCCGACTCTACAATTCTAATTGATATTCACTAAAATTGTCGGCAAATTTTACAAGGAACTTATCACATTTTGTCCTTGTTAACTGTACTACCATACACACTTATTGTTTGGGAAACAAGTCGTCATACCGGTTAAAACTTCTGGTATTCATTGGAGAAAACACAGTTTGCAACCATGAATCATTTTCTTCCAACCATGTATCACCACGTTAAGCTCGCACTCTGAAAGCTCTTTCACATGGCAAATTACCACGCTGTCCGTTTTACCGAACATAACCCAAAATTTAACCTTAATTTAGGTTCTTGTAGAGTACTAATTTTCACACCTCCAATAGAAACATCATGAACATCTTGCACAAAAGAAAGATTTTCCTTTTGTCCCTTAAGAAAAACACAACCTAGAATGATATATGCTTCTAACAAATGATGTGCAAGGATCTCTTTAATAACGAATTTTTGTCCGCCAATAAAGATAGGCACATTACTAGCCTGATGGCTAACAATTGTTGTCATTCCATCGACATTAACCATACGGATAGGTCTTTTCAGTGGTTCCCACCACTCATTTGGTAAGGCATTGAGTCTTACACAACTTATGCTACACCCAGTATCTATCAAGGTATCCAGAGAATATTTATAGTATCCGGGAAATTTAAAAATTAGAAAACGTTTGTGCTCAGTTCTTCATTCCTCACACTAAACCCCGTGTGTTTGGGTACTTCTTGGGATGGTTATATCATTCTCTAGATTTCGTCTACCGAAATAGACCTCTGCTTGGCTATTTGCTCAATGACCTCACATACTTCAGGAATATTGGATAAAGAATTATCTGGATAAGGAACTCTCATCATCCTTATTGATTCCTCTCTCGGTTGGTCTAATGGATCTTCATAGACTGGTAGTGATACCTGTTTATAACCCTCGATCCTACCCGTATGTTGAGACGGGGCTCTAGAATCGATAGATCTTCGAGACATCTCCTCTACTAGCAGCGGTGCAGACGCTTCCGCTGGGCGAGACACAATAATATCATCTCCCACATCGCTTGCCCTAGAGGAAACTTTAGAGAGTGTATGAGTTCTTGGCTCTCTCAGAAATGGCATTCTCACAGGCAAATCCCTATTAGACTAGTTGACAGTTCTCCTAACATCAAAGTAATCTCGTTACTTCTTTGTCGGATATTAGCCGCACTAATAGGGCTAGAACTACTACCAGGTTCGGTCATAACCCAACTTCTCGGCCAGTTTAACTCTAATGGGTTTATCTCTCGCCTGTGAAATTGTTGGTGGTTATTATGACCTTCCTCGAACAACTCAGTAAGTCTTGAGATGTTCCTCACACCAGGACTAGTGGTATTTATCAAACGGTAAATTACTCTAGTATGATATGCCAAAAACTTGGCCTGAGGATTCATTATATCCATATTAATTGATTTAATCCTTAAAGTCAATGAATTCCCCAAACAATGGTCATTCAGGGCCATCATAAAATTTGGATGGACCTGGAACCATACATGACAATGTGCAAGGTTGGCATGTATACCTGATATCAGCTGATCCTTGAATTCTCGCCATCTTTTATCGACACAGCTGCTACCATAGGACTATCCGCTGAAAGATGGAATAGCGGAACTAATCCTGCCTGGATCAACCCGATGTGGATATAGTTATATACACCTCTTGCACGTTGCATGGTTTCTCTAATGCATTGTACGTTCAACAATGGGATATCCAGAGTCTCAAGATCTGTACTTGTAATTTGAGTCGTTGCCTCTGATTGTGAGATGTCTATTATTGATCTAAAGATAAACCTCGAGACATTATAGACTTCTCTTACATTAACGTTAGGCAACCTCCATTCCAGAATAGACTGGGATGGATATTCGAACTGGTGAGATACCTCCAATACCTGATTCGTTGCTTCCAAAGGAACCAACTCATCACCATCTCCATTATGCTCTATTCTCATCATGAATAGATGCGTAGTCCAGACACCAGAATCATCTTCTGAGTCTGTATCGTAATTTGACACAACTTCATAGATTGATTCAACTTCCAAGTTTAAGTCAGAAATGTCCTGCTCCTCTATTGGTTCATAAGCCAGGACTTCCTCATCATGACTCCGGTCATCTAAAAAAATCATTCGAAGTCTTTCTCTCCTCTGATTCTTCTGAGGACATGTATCCGCCTTGTGGGTTTTTGACCCACAAAACCAGCAGCAATTGCAACTACTCAATGGTTTTTCTTTAGGACATTTAGGTTCTCTGTCATGCTTTCACTTAAAGGCATCAATCCTATCTTTATCCTTAAGGTTATCCCATCTCCTTACAAACCTTTTGGGTTTGTAAGCAGGACCTCTCCTTTGCTTATTCTGAAGGTCCTTTCTTGGCCAAACTTTTCTCTTATTATATCCAACAAATTTTCTCTTCTTAGGAAAGTTTCTTGTTCTCTCTGATTCTCCTGGAGTATCACATCCATACCTTCCAGGTACATATTCAATCTGAGAACAACAACTCTTGTTCAGGTATGGAAGCTTTTTGGCTGCCTCCTTAACCTTGAGCTCAGTACACGCCTTTCTCATCGCGTACTTGACCGCCTGAATCTTCCCTCCGAGTTCAGGAACAATCTTTTCCTCACTCAGAAGTAATTTATAGGCCTTTCCGCAACTTTTGGCCAGGGCTCTGGAAGTTTTGCAAAAAAGGTTCCCAATATGAACTGTTGTAAAACTACAACCAGATTGTAATAGTACTTTTAGAATTCACACACATAGTTATCAAGCAGACACATATTGCGAATCTGTAGTTTAACTAGAGCAGTCAAATATTGATCTTTTTGCACGGATTTAGTGGACAATGAAAAACCATAGGACTCTCGTTTTAATGCATCAGCAATAATTGCCAATACACCGTCAACGGTCAGCGCTTGATCTATCTTTTCTTTTATGTCTGTGTGAGCCACCAAAGATTTACAGTATTTTTGCGCCGTGCCCATGAGTGTTGCTACACATAATTCATAAACTGATCAAGGGGATAATATCCCAACAGACGCAGTCATTCGAATCAGTGATAGCCACTCATCTATCCTCTCGGATACGTGCTTCTTACAATCAATGTCCAGAAAAGCACCAGGAGTAATTATTGGTTTCAGGACATTATCCTTGGAATAAATTCCGGTTCGGTTCTATGATGATAGCCCGGCCAGTAAATCTCCCTTTTCGCAGTAACGAGCTCATTAAACGTTCTATTATCTAAGTGAACTGGTGTTTCTTCTGTCATACCTAAGGCTTTCCTTAAGTCTTTTGCCAACTCCCCACTCTGGGATTTCATATTTGCATCTCGCTTTTGGGTCTGGGATGTAAGGAGCAACTAATTCCTTGTACATCTCATCCACATTCTTGCTTTGATCCTATTTAGAATTTCTTCTTTCCATTTTCAATTTATCAACTGGTTTTCCCGAAGTATTTTTCAGTCCAGAAGTCGCCTCTGTATCAGGCTTTTTTAAACTTCTTTCATGCTCAATAAAATCTACTTCCTGAGCAAGATAGTTTCGACTCTCAAGATTTTCAGTATTCTCTTAAATAGTTAGTTGTGTTAAGATATAATTTATACTTTTACTAATTTCGTAGGGAGTCATTCTATACCCTGTGACGAACTCCAATTTTAAAGGAGTTTCGGAAGAATTTCCTGATGAGTTTTCCTCTCCCAACGTTGCAGGGCTTATTTGAAATTTTTCAAAAATTTTGGATTTAATAGAAAAATGACAAAATGACAAAATGGGGCAACTACTAGAGGGAATTTCTAAACTTCTTACTTTATTCCCCGAAATATTTTTCCTCACAACGGTATTTTGACACTATCCTCCGTAAAATAGTCAGTCTCCGTGAACACAAACACGATAAAGAGCATTCAATGCTTCCCTCCTGACCTTTTAATCGGTGTTATATGATATTGTTACTAGAGGTGAGTGAGTGACCACATAATAATGATGATGATGGTAATAATAATGGTAAACGGATAATATCCATCCTAAACGTAAATATGTTTCGAAACTTAATTTTCAAAATTTTTAAAATAATACCTCCACAACCAGCCTTATAAGTTCGAGTTCACTTATTAAAAAAAAAATTAATTTTTAATTCTCGTGCTAATGTATTATTCAATGAAAAGTTAGATTTGATTTGGGAGGGGGTATTGTTTTAGAAAATTCTGAAACAACTTATCCCTGTTTCAAAAATATTTTCCTATTGTTACGAAACATATCTCAAAACTCATACTTAACTCCTTGACGAAACGATATGATACATTATGCCTCATTCGAATTAAGACGTGGCATAGTGGTGTGGTGTGGTGCTGCTTTTTCCTTCCTCCAATTAAATGCCAAACAAATAATTCGATTTTTTTTATACTATCATTTTGTTGTGTACTAACTAACCAATCCCCCTCTATTTTTATGATTTTATTTAATTTTATGTAAATGTCCTGGAGAATAATTCTTATCCATTCCAGGATATACATATAAAATGAATTTGATCGATTGGACATCAGTAGTCCCACGTTTGGCATTTTTGTATGTGTATGTGTCAGATTGATTAATTTAAGTACTCGGTGGTGTTGCATAGTCTGTGTTCCCAAATCACTCAGCAACCCCCCCCCCAACCCAAGATCATCCCTTCAACTTATATTGGGCCTGAGGTTAACAAAAGCCCAATTTCAGGCCTCACTTCGGCCCATCCCACCTTAACTGGGAATTGCGGTAAACGATGTCGGATTGCTTTCTAAAACTCGAAACAAAAGGCGAGGAACTCCTGACGTGGCTGAGTTGGGTTTATAGAAGAGAGACCCACGAGATTGTGTCGGAAGGGAAGGAATGTCCGGGGACAAGTCTTCTTCGACGCATCCGATTTTCTGCGCTTCCATGATTTGCCTCTTCCATCTTTGGCGAGAATCTGAGAGGTTTGATTTGTTTTTTCAATGGAAATTGAGGGAGGGCTGGTCGTGATCGTAAAGGCTCGAGCTTTCTGTGTTGTCTATGGTGAAAGTTGCTTGCAGTTGCTTTGTTGTCGGGACGAGGGACGGCTTCCGGATATTCCGACTCCAATTCCGGGAAGCTTTTGTACGAGAGAGGTGATTGATTACTTCTGTTCTTCATCTGATTTTGTACACGACAATCCTGAACACCCTGTGGTTGAGAAAACATGTGGTTATCCATTCCATTTGTGAGGTCGATCCTGCTTGATGTGTATTGATGATTATTGTCTTTGTTTTTCTAGCTGTTGGAGCTTTCTGCATTGTCGAGATGCTGTTCCTCACCAGTCTTGTGGCCATCGAGGTGCTGTTCCAACATCTTCTATGTTTTTCTTTGGTTGTGGTGTTCTGTTATGTATGTGACGGAATGCTGTTGAAGAAATGTCTGTAGAAGAGCTAATTCAAATTGCAGTTTCCTGTTTGTTTGTCTACACCTTTTGTTTTCATCATTTTCCCCCTACCTAGACCTTCCGCCAACCAAAAGATAGTGACCTTGTGGAATGTACTTTTGTGGGACGATTGTCACTGAAGGAATCTGCATAGTTGAAGAACACGAAGCCCCTCAACCATCGTTTTTATTTTCTTGGGATATAGTTTGACCAAAATGCAGAAAAGTTATCTATTATTCTGTGTTTAGAGGCACTTGAATGCTTCGTCATTCTGCTGGGGAATGATCTGCTGTCTGTTTAGGTACTTGCGTGCTTCACCATTCTGCTGGTGAATGATTGGCTATCGTTGACATGCAGACTTGTTGTTCTACAAGACAGCTTACATGTATGACATTAATAGTGTGACAATATCGGATACATTTGACACTGTTCCAAATCCAAAAAGTTAGAGGAAAGAGCAATCTCCTGATTGAATCAGAGTAATCCTTCTCCTGTTCCTACTGCACTCTTAAATTATAGCCTTTTTCATCACAATATTCCATGCTGTTTAGAGCACAGTTTTCAATGGTAGTAAGAAATATTCCCATTGATTTCAGACTTTATCTGTTTTGAGGTAGAAGGATATCTTGTCAGTTACCCTTAGGCATAGTAAGTTGGAAAGTGTGTGACTTGGCGCTTTCTTATAAATTGGTCCTTTCATTATTTTTGCTTAGGAATTTGTGAATTCTATCCATGCTTAGAAGGTTGCTTCCTGGCTCTTCCTGCAAGCCCGACCAAAGGATCAGTTCTGATGTTGTCATGGAACTGCATCCACACTGTGAGGTTACATAGCAAATCTCTATTCAATCGACACAAGAAGCAAAAAGAATTAGCTGCGTGATTGTTGATATTTTTCTCAATTTTCCGTTCTGGGCGGAAGTGATTCTCATACTTTTGCATGAGATAGCAAGTCTTATATTGATATCTTTCAGATAGATGCCCATCGTTCAAGATTGGCTTCGTTGTGCTCTCCCCCATGGGGATTCATCAGTCCCAGGTGAAGATGGGCGTCCCCTTCTTTTCATTCGGACCGTTAAAGCTGAATGTGTTGTTTGCTGTTAAGTCGGTAATAAGTTAAAAGAATAGTTAATGTCAAACAGATTAGCATGTAAATGGTTGATAACATTGGACAATGGACTTCAAATCTAACTTTGGAGATTCTTCATACCTACTTTCTGAAGTCGGTTTTCTGCACTAGAACATTGTTTCTGTGTTACATCTTACATGTTTTCTTAAGCACGCGTTTATGAAACTTATCTTCTATTGAAGTCTTGATACCTGCCATGATCTGAAATACACTGTAGCTTATGAAATTCAGAAATACAAGATCAAGTAGTTTTCTTGGAGCAGTGTTGCTGGACACAGTCAACGAGGCTGTTGATCCCACACATCATGCGGTGTTAATACGGATGGAGCAGGTGTCGAGAGGTATGACAATTTGCTCAATTAATTGGCCAGACCAGAGTTCATATGACTTATTCGTCCTTATGAATACTTTGGTCCAGTCATGCTGTGATTCAGAAGGTAGAAAAAGAGGGTACTCCTTCCGAGTCTGAACTAACAGGATGTAGGTGATTCATTTTGAATAACACTCGGTCATTCTCTCAGCGTCATCTGGTTTCCTAATCTCTTGTTCATGTTTGTTTCTGGTTTAATCCGCAGGGTGACGATCTCGGTAATATTCAGTCATCGGCTACTTCCAGGACTACAGCCTAAGCATCAATCAGCGAACAACAAGATCCTCGGTAACAGTTGACACCAAACATCAAGGTCGCCACGAAAAGAGGCTCACACTCACCCTATTGCAGCTGGTGTTAATATCACAGAGATCTGATGTTGTATATATTATATGGGGATGGACTGAAAGAAACAACACACATGCGGCCACTCATCACGCCTCTCAAAATATTATATTGGTTACTACCACTTCTGAAGGAAAGAAAATGCGAGGCTTAGCATAGGCGTGATAGAGTTGGGACATCTCACGGCTGCATGTCTGAAGAGGCAGGCGTTCATACACAAATAAATACTTTTTTTAAAGTATATTTTATTTTGGGTGGCCTATAAAAATGGACAGCAACCACAGAAGAGAGAAGCCATACCAACCACCAATACGATCCAGAGAGTCTCGACCAGACATCTCCATCGTCGCACAGCGTGTTCCTTCTTCCAATTTTGATGAAGAAAGGGAACTGGGAATTCGCTTATTTTCCAGCTTGATACCATAATCTTTCGTTCAAAATTCGTTCTTTCATCGTCTTTTCCATGGCCTCCTCCTTCAGGAGGCTCTCGCTTCTTCCCTCCTCCATTTCTTACCTCAAGGTGCGTCACGATCACTCTCTCTACACGTGCGCGCACCCTCCTTCCGTTCGGATTCGTTCATGCAGCGTTTCCTGGGAATGTTCTGATCCTCGTGTTTCGCATGCTTACGGTTCTGGGGCGTTTCTTGGGTTTTTTTTTTTTTAAATATCTGTTTGGCATTTTGACGAACATGTCGTTTGTCGCTTGCAGGGCGCGCGGTTTTGTCTTCAGGGAGCCTCCTCAGGTTATCTTTCTTCCTCTCCTTCTTCTTTGATGTTCATGTTGATTTTCGAGAAGGCGGACTAGCCCTAAGAATTGCAAAGAGAAATGGGACGTCGAATTTGGGTGGTGATGCTGAAGTTCGTCCGGAAGTTTGATTTTTTTGTTTTGTTTTGGGGTGTTTAGGCTTTGGAGGAAGCTGTTGTGGCTATAGTTCTGCAGCATCAACGCACGAGAAGGTTTTGAGATCGGAGGACGAGGATGATGGGAGGGCCGATAAAGATTGCATTGACTTGGCTCACAAATACGAGGTTGCCAGGCTTCGCAAGGAGTTCGATGCTGGGAAGAGGAGTTTCCTCAAAATCCCAGGGGCTCTTAAAGATATGCCCAAGATGAATCCGAAAGGTTTGCCTTTAGTTGTGAGGATACAATGAGAGGTTTAATCCTTGGTGCTTTTGTGATGCTGTTGCTGATGTGAAGGACACGATTTGTGATTGACTTTTTGTAGGGATATATGTGAACAAGAACGTAAGGCTGGATAATTTACAAGTATATGGATTTGACTATGACTACACATTGGCGCATTACTCGTCCCATCTTCAGACTTTGATTTATGACCTTGCAAAGCAGCATATGGTCAATGAGGTCTGTTCGCTGCTCACCTTTTTTTATAGGTATCTGAGGGCACATTGTTTTCCTTTATTGCATTACTAAACTATTTTTTTGTGTGATTTCAGTTCAAGTACCCTGAAATCTGTATGAAATTCCAATACGATCCTACTTTTCCCATTCGAGGCTTGTATTATGACAAGTTGAAAGGTTGCCTTTTGAAGCTGGACTTCTTCGGGTCTATTGAACCGGATGGATGCTTCTTTGGACGACGGAAGGTGATTCTCTGTTTAGTTTTTTCACATTGTGTTACAGGGTGAAGAAATATAACGTAGTTGCAGAATACTTATAAGTTATGACTTCTTCGGTTAAGTGCAGCTTTCTAGGGCCGAAGTTAATGCAATCTATGGGACTCGACATATAGGCCGTGACCAGGCACGTGGTCTTGTTGGCTTGATGGATTTCTTCTGTTTTAGTGAGGTGAGTTTTTTCTCCGTTTCTTTTTGAATTAGTTAGTGAGATAAAATCTTATATGAACAGGCTTTTTTCTTGAGAAGTTTGTGATTGCAAACAAATTTCTTCTGTCCTCTGAAATATTTTATCACATGAATGTCTCCCATGAGAATGCTTCCTCTGCGTACATGTCAGTTTAACTTTTTTCTTGGATAACGAGGCTAAGTAGGACAATCATAAAATCTGTGACTACATGGGTTTTAGTCTTTAACTCACTTCTCTCTGTTACTAGGCTTGCCTGATTGCTGATATGGTGCAATATTTTGTGGACGCAAAGCTAGAATTTGATGCTTCTTACATATATGAAGATGTCAATCGTGCAATCCAGCATGTTCATCGAAGTGGATTGGTTCACCGAGGGATCCTTTCTGATCCTCATAAGTATTTAGTAAAAAATGTGAGTTGTATTTCTCTTTCAACCATCTAATCTGTCAATCATATCAAAATCGGATTATGGTTTTGTTCCTCAGATTAAAGTTTTCATTAAGTTTCAGTTTCTTTAGCTTTTCATTCGATATAGTCAGATATAGAGCATTGACTTAATTTGGTTTATTCCACAGGGAGAGCTCCTGCGCTTTCTTAGGATGTTGAAAGAGAACGGGAAGAAGCTCTTCTTGTTGACTAATTCTCCCTATTATTTTGTTGATGGCGGGATGGATTTCATGTTGGAGGTAGTTTCTATGTTTGATAAACATTCTCTTCTGAACACTGTTTACGTATTACAGAGCATCAAAGTATTATTACTGTTATAATTTCTAAAATTGCCTGGATATCCAGTCATGACTCAAATTATTATTCTTGTTTATACTGACTGTTACTTGATCTTTGTCTTTGTCTATTCAGGAGTACATGGGTTGTAAAGCCTCATGGAGAGAGCTTTTCGATGTCGTAATTGCTAAGGCCAATAAACCAGATTTTTATATGTCTGATCATCCATTCCGGTTGGTACTTTTATTTTCATTATCTGGTGTTTCTGAGTTTAATTGTAACCGAAAAGCTATCTTTTACATATCCCTAAACATGATTCAGCTGCTACGACGCAGAAAAGGATACTCTGGCTTTTGTCAAAGTGGATTATTTTCTTCCCGATAAAGTCTACTACCATGGGTGCCTAAAGTCTTTTCTAGAGATCACCAAATGGAATGGTCCAGAGGTATGCATGTGTCTTGTTGGATGATCTTTGGGATTGCGAACATCGATAGCTATCATGCAACTGCTAACATTTTAGAGACTAAACTTTTCCCTCAGGTGATTTACTTTGGAGATCATTTATTTAGTGACCTTAGAGGGCCATCAAAGGCTGGCTGGCGTACTGCTGCAATCATTCGGGAACTAGAGGTATGCATTATTTGATAAATAAAGGTCTGTGATATCCATTTTGTTTACTTTGTCTGGAGTTTTCATTCTTTAGTGGTTGGCACTGCTGCTCTTGCTGGGTGTTATTATCAGCGCTGTCATCTGCGTTGAATTTGCTCTATAGGGAGTTCTGTTTAGTCACTATGACCACTCTTGTTACATCACCTTGTTTGTCTCATGAGCATATCCTACCATTTCTGTTGTAATTGGCCTCATGCGGGTATTTATATGGTGCAATGGCTCTGATCGCTGATTTGTGCCTGACAGAATGAGATACATATTCAAAATCAGGACAAGTACCGCATCGAGCAGGTAGAGAACTTACCTCCACAGACTTCAATTCAATTCTGTTATGTTTACATCGGAATGCAAAAGCTTAGCTGATCAGACATTGTTCTTGTCAGGCGAAATTTCACATAATACAGGAGCTACTTGGTAGATTGCATGCGACGGTGGGCTGTGGTCAAATAAGTGCAGGATACAAGTCTTTGCATGAAGAATGCAACCATGAGCGGGAGAAAGCGTGTCTCACTATGAAACAAATGTTCAACAGCTCGTTCGGTGCTACTTTTCTCACCAGTACCGGTCAAGAGTCTGCATTTGCGTATCACATTCATCAGTACGCAGATGTTTATACAAGTAGGCCAGAGAATTTTTTATTCCACCAACCAGAAGCATGGTTTCATGTGCCATATGATATCAAGATCATGTCGCATCATGTCAAGGTATGAAACCTTTTTCCCTACCTCATATTTTCCTCAACCATCCTTCCTGTATATGTTACAGACTCAAGAACATGCTGAATCTGCGCAGGTTCCATCTAGCTTGTTCAGGGACCAATGACCTCATCCTCGACGACAACTAAGACGAAGTTAGAATTTCTTCCCATCAGACTAAAGTTTGATGGCTATAATCGATCAATTGTCTGATGGGCTAGCTTTTTGAGCACTACTCAAGAATCAATGTGCCTGTCTTCGCAACATTAGACATTGTTCACATCCTGATGATATCAATGTATCCAATAATATGTGGGTTATTGCCTTATTGTCTGTTTCTGTTTTGATAAGATGTGTATTGCGCCAACATACAGAGATAGCTAGTAATTGGTAGAACCATTACTTTTTAACTGGCAAATAATAGAACAACTGGGAAACTGCAAAGCGATTTAACACTGTCCAATATGCAAAAGAAATTTAGTGTCCCTTCAGAGAAGATCCATACATTCTTATTCGCAGCAAAATGGTTTGATTTCAGTAACGTTCGAAGGTCCATGGTCTCCAACATTCTTCCCATGAAATGATCCAAGGCCGCGGTCTGCATTGGCAACAAACAAATAAATGTTTATGAAGAAAAAGGAAAGGAATTAATGATCCAAGGCCGCGGTCTGCATTGGCAACAAACAAATAAATGTTTATGAAGAAAAAGGAAAGGAATTTAGAAGAAATCCTGTTAACGACTAGCTTTAGAGGTGTTGTACTTACAAATAATACAGCGCCTCAATTATACCTGTGCCTCTGGGGTAATTCTCGTTTGTACTTCCTTCACGGCGGTCATCGTAATTATTCACGAAAAGGTTATCGACCCCATGAACCACCACGAAGTCATTTTTGGTAGATTTTTCAGTGCAAGAGCCTCGCCTTGTTGATCAAAGTCATTCCTTCATCGTTCCTGGGATGCTCGGTGACGTTGATGTTGAATCTCAGATCGCATGCGGGAAATAAAAAGGCGTCCTTAACAATACGGTTGCTCCAGAAATCCTCTTCCTCGACTCTCCATGTTAGTATATGCGAAGGCAAGGGATCCATTACTCCAAGCCAAAGGTCACTCTCATTCTTGATACCCCAGACTTTGTCTCGAGGTGCAAATATGGCGATGTTTCCTTACATGAATCCTCAGTCATGTACGAAACGATGGAGGTTAACCTGGAGGATGCTGGCTGTCAAACCATAGCCCGATTTCTCCATCAGGTCATGGCATTGAGCTTTTCTTGGGCATGTTCAATGAAAGGCCAATGATCGCTCGTCGAACCGACAACACGTTACCGGTTGGTGTACAAGAGGACGAGAACCTGAAAACAAAGAGTCGAGAAGAAATTGAATTTGGCTGCCATTGCGCCTAAAGCTAGTAGATCATCCTCTCTGTTATGGCTGTCCAAAATATATATATTGGTTTATGTTAGGAGATACTGATATCATCTCTTCCTAATAATCTCAGATATTCTAAAAGAAAATAAACGGCACCATATCATGTCAGATTTTAAAAAATATAAAAAACCAACCTATTCTAATGCCTAGATTGTAGGAAGATCTGTTGGGGATATATAACATGGGAAACTTTTCTTTAATAATCTTAATGTTATGATATTTCTTAAATAATATCAAATTGTCTTCCTACTTATTTAAATAACTGAACTGGATCGGTTTGTAACTTTGATAAAGATCGGTCAATTATGTGAACGATTTATGTTTCGTAATGGTTTCAGTAATCGAATGATGTCTGGAAGATTGTTTCATGATTTATGTTTGAACTTGGAAGACAAGCACATCTATTTGAGAAAAAATAATTTTTAATATTCGTATAATCATGATTCAATCTCATTCCTAGAAAAACATAATGATGAAAAATAATGTAACATAGAATCGGGTAGTATTAATATGGGGTATTGCATATTGCACAACTTCAGGACTTGTCAATTCCAAATCCTGCAAATCAATTTGATTTGTTAAGAGTCTGGATTAGATATGGAGAAGAGAGGTGGGTGGGGTGGGGTGGGCGGTAAGGGACTCACAACTTATCGATTCCATCATCTTGGCGGAGGCAGGTTAGGTTATAACGTTGAGCAAAGAGGCGGTCCACTCCGTGAACTGCAACATGTTCGTCGTTGTAAATACCCCAATCCACCACGTTAGCTTGATTGATCGTTGCTTTCTTCCGCCAACCCTTGCCATGGAAACCTCGGGCAACCCTAACCATGAAGCACGGCTGACAGGAGGGATAAAGCTTCGTCCCCACCACCACTCGACTACTACACGAGTCCTCATCATCCACCCGCCACAGTACGATCTGCCCTGCTAGTTTATGCAACGATGACAAGGATGTGAGTTTGTCCTTCCCCATGGCTTTATCCCGGGGAGCAAATATAGTGATTCCCCTCCGCATGAACCCGCACTCGTTCAACAGCCCCTCAAGGTTGTTGTCTAGTACGTCGGCCATGGCACGATATCCAGAACTCCTCATTGATGCAGTGATGTTCCCGAGCTTTTCCTTGGCGACATCGAACGACAGGCGTTCGGTCGGGGACGAGGGGATACGTGGGTAACCAGTGTGGAGGAGCACGAGGGCATCAAGGAGGATGGTTAAGAAAAAGAAAACTTTGGTGTCCATGAATGAATCGGTCACACAAATCTCAATTGCCTCCCCCAGTTGGAATACGACGAAAAGATTTTCATGTAATCCTTGGACTTATATATAGGGTGGATCAGAAAGCAAACAAATCACATTATTGTTGAAATCAGATTAGATCACGAAATCTAAAAAATTTTATTAATCGGATCGATAGAAGAAATCGCCGAGGAACAACGTGGACCAAGGCTTGCCGAATGTCTGGTGCTGCGGATTGGTCCATTACCAAAGCCCAAGTCCAGGGTCTAAGTAAACGAACCACCTCGTATTTTGTCGTTCGAAAGCAGTGGAGTCCAGCATACAAGCCCAGCGGAGTTCCTCTCTAAAACCAATTGGCTGTAGAGGGAGTAGCCCGCTAGGATATATATATTAGGTCGGACTCTTTTCTCTATCCGACGTGGGATTGGGTTTGCTATATAGCAAACCTTTCAACACCCTCCAACTTATAAATAAACGTGTTTCATTCAAACCATCCATTACAAAGTTTCTTCTTCTTCCAATGGCTCCGGCTAAACACTTTCTCGTCTTTCTGATCTGCTTGTTTCCTTTCCTCGTCAGCGTCTCAATGACCATTCCTAAAGGGATCACCATGAAGTTGATTCACCGCCATTCCATCCACTTTTCCTCCTCAAACATTCAGCCGAAGAACATGTCCTTGGATCTGTCGAGTCAAGCATTCGGAGGTTCAATGTCCCACTTGGACGGGACCATCTCCGGATGCGAGGCTCCTGAGGCACGACCTTGCCCTAAAGATATACAGGCAAGCCTATGGTCTAAAGCTCACACAAGTGTTTTCTTCGTGGAATTCTATATAAAAGGTTCTTCGCATCGGGTACTAGCGGTGATGGACACAGGGAGCAGACTTACATGGGTGCACTGCATCCCGTGTACACGATGTCATGAGGCTGACAGTCAAATATTCGATCCGTCAACATCTTCAAGATACCAAAACGTCAGTTGTAGATCATTTTACTGCGAAGAAACTATGCATCACAAATGTAGTGAACTTGGGAATTGCGAGTACACAATGTTCTACACTGGTGCGGCACCCTCGAGTGGGTCTCTTTCCATGGAATCCTTCATCTTCGAGACCTCCGATGATGGATTGGTGACAGTACCTGACGTGGTCTTTGGCTGCAGTCATCAAAGCCATGAGCACCCGGATTTGGTCATGGGAGTGGTCGGACTTAGTGCTAAGATGCCGTCCTTTGCCACACAATTCGGAGGTAAATTTTCATACTGTGTTGGAAACATAAAGGACCATGCTTATGAGTACAACCAACTATCCTTTGGCGATGCGGCGATATTCGAAGGGGACGTTACGCCTCTGGTCGTAGACCCGTCCAACGGCTTTTATTTCTTGGACTTGGAGGGAATCAGTTTAGGAGGGACAATGGTCGACCTCCCCACCTGAACCTTCAGGAAAAGAGATTCATGGCACGGCGGCATGATGATCGATAGTGGATCCGAAGACACTTATCTTCCAGCGGAGGTGTATTACATCTTGGCAGACGAAGTGCGGAAGACAGCGTCACAACTAAGGTCTCAGTTCAGAGGACGCAATGGAATAAGGAGGCTATGATTCGAAGGTAACATGAGCACGGACACGGAGGGCTTTCCGATCCTGAGATTTCACTTCCCCGGTGGAGCCGAGCTGGCGATGGAAGCAGAGAGTCTGTTCATCCAAACAGAGATGGCATTATTCTGCATGACGTTGGCTACCAAGTCTGAACCTCTATTCCAGCACTTCATCCTTGGAATAAATGCTCAGCAATACAACAACATCGGCATCGACCCCTCCGCGAAGAAGTTGTACATTCAGAGGATCGAATGTGAACTTCTACTCCATTAAGATGCCATCTTAGCATTAAGTCCGACCACTCCCATGATTTAGATTCAGGATTTATACAAAAACTCCCATGTTTTATCGCATGTTTGCACAGTCTTTGCCTTCTTAATCTGATTTTTATATACCCAAATATTAAGAAGAGGATTCCAGATCACATGAACTCCTTCCTACCATCAGACTAAAGTTTGATGGCTATAATCGATCAATTGTTTGATGGGCTAGCTTTTTGAGCAGTACTCAAGAATCAATGCGTCTCTGTCTTCGCAATATTAGACATTGTTCACATCCTGATGATATCAATGTATCCAATATTATGTGGGTTATTGTTTGTTTCTGTTTTGATAAGATGCATATTACGCCAACATACAGGGATAGCTAGTAATTGGCAGGACCATGGCGTTTTAGAATCTCAGCCAAATAATAGAATAGCTACGGAAACTGGGCAAATATGAAACTACAGAAGGAAAATGAACACTGTCCAATATGCAAAAGACATTCAGTGTCCTTTCAGAGAAGATCTATGTGGGGGGCTAAATGGTTTGATTTCAGTAAACACGTCCGAAGGTCGATCCGGGCAGTTTCCGAAGTTTTTCCCAAGGAATGATCCAAGGCGGTCTGCATTGGCAACAGAAAAATGAATGTTTATGAAGAAAGAGCAAAGAAATTTAGACGAAATCCTCACAATGAGTTGTGTAGTACTTACAACTGATACTGTGCCTCACTTATACCTTCACCTCTGTGGTAACTCATGTTTGTACTTCCTTCGCCGCGGTAAAGGTGAATATTCTTGAAAAGGTTATCGACCCCGTGAACCACCACGAAGTCATCTCGGTAGATGTTCCAGTGCAAGACCCTTGCCTTGTTGATAGAAGTTATTCCATGATCGTTCCTGGGATGCTCGGTGACGTCGACGTTGAATCTCGGAACGCATGATGGAAATAAAAAGGCGTCCTTAACAATACGGTTGCTCCAGAAATCCTCTTCCTCGACTCTCCATGTTAGTATATGCGAAGGCAATGGATCCATCATTGCTAAATTCCATGGGATTTGAACCACCCTAAAGTCGCTCTCATTCTCGATACCCCAGACTTCGTCTCGAGGTGCAAATATGGTGATGTTTCCTCGCATGAATCCGCATTCGTGTATGAAACGCTGGAGGTTAGCCTGGAGGATGCTGGCTGCCAAACCATAGCCTGATTTCTCCATCGACTCGGTCATGGCATCGAGCTTTTCTTGGGCATGTTCGATGACAGGCAGATGATCGCTCGTCGAAGCGACTAGACATGGCTGGTTGGTGTACAGGAGGACCAGAAGCTGAAAAGAAAGAGTCAAGAAGAAACTGAATTTGGCTGCCATTGCGCCTAAAGCTAGGAGATCGACAATGTCCTGGCGAATTTCTGTCCAAGATATCTAATCTCTTCCTAATAATCTCAGGTTTTCAATAAGAAAACTAATATCAGATTTTTCAAAAACATTAAAAAGTATTCTAATGCCTTGATTTTAGCATGATCTGTTGGGATATACATACAATCGAAAAGTGAAAATTACACATTTTCTTAAGATAAAAAATAGATTATTTTCATTTTAATATTATGATATTTAAAAAAAAACATTAAATTATCTTCCGATCCTGAGGCAGATAGTCTGTTGGTCCAAACATGACATTGTTCTAACAAGTCTGCGCCTGTTCAATATTCTTTTTTACTTTGAGATTTGTCACGAACACGTGTTTACACCACCGACCAGGAACAAACAACCAAATGGGAATCATTGATTGTCGGTTAATAAAGAGGGAAGAAAAAATTCTTAAAAATAAGGGAAAGAGTTGATTCCTTTGACTACATTACAAAAGAAAAATCATCTCTTGAAGCAAAGAATCATTTTAATGATTTCTTTCTTTGCTTTGATTGAGGATGCGGGTCTTACTCCCAACAATGTCTTCCTTCTTCTTGTTACGATTTTTTTTTTTTTTGGAAAACTGAAAAGTAATAATTAATCGCAGGATAACCAAATAAAGAATGTTTTGTGTTTGCTTTTGAGGGAATCATCGTTCGGATTTGTTGGCGTGGTTCCTGTAACCGTAGTAAGACATGTACCACTTGACGAACCTCTTCAGCCCCGACTCGAGATCGGTTGTCGGCTTGTACCCAAGCTCGGTCCTTGCCAGGCTTATGTTCGCGTGCGTGAATGGCACGTCCCCATTCCCCGGCATCTCCTTCTCGACTATCTTCGCCTTCACCTTGAGGTTCCTCTCCAGGATGCTCACCAGGGTCGGCACGGTCACGGGCGAGGTGTTCCCCAGGTTGAATATCCTGTATGGCGCGGGGCCCGTCTTCTTACCACCTGATCCGGTGCTCTTTCCTGCCGTGTCAAGCGACGCTACGCAGCCCTTGACTATGTCCTCGATGAAGGTGAAGTCACGTGCAAGGTCCACCCCGTCCTTCCCCCGGTAGACCGTGATCGGCTTCCCCTGCAGGATGTTCTTCGTGAAGGAGAAGTAGGCCATGTCCGGCCTGCCCCATGGACCGTACACGGTGAAGAACCGTAGGCCCGTGATTGAGAGACCATAGATGTGGTTGTAGGTGTGAGTGATCTCCTCCCCTGCCTTCTTTGTCGCTGCATACAGGCTCGCCGGTCTATCGGTCAGGTCGGACTCGGAGAACGGAACCTGAGCCACAATCCAATCACATTCCTCATCACCATATCCAATTCCCACGCTAATGAACCAAATTTCTCGATAACAATCTGAAGTGAGAATTCCATACCTTTTCGTTCAATCCATAAACAGAGCTGGACGAGGCCCACACAACGGCTGGCTGGGGGTTCATCGACTTACAGGCCTCGAGCAATGTCACCAGGCCAGCAAGGTTGCTACGTACATAGGAATGTGGGTTCTCGATGGCATACCTGACACCGGCCTGCGCAGCCAGATGCATCACGTGGGAGAACTGCACGGCGTCGAACAGCCGCGCCAGCAGCTGCGCTTCATTGATGTCCCCATCAATGACGAACACCTTGTGTTCGTTCAACATGGCCTGCCGTGCCCGCTTGAGGGAGGGATCGTAGTAATTATTGAAGTTGTCAAGGCCAACTACGCCGTCGCCCCTCTTCTTGAGGGCGAGGGAGACGTGCGTGCCGACGAAACCGGCGGCACCCGTGACAAGGACCGAGAGACCGGAGTCCCTCCGAGGGGCAGCCGAGGCCTGGACCTGCCTCTCCCAGCCGGGGCCAACATGGAGATACGACGAGGTGTAGGACGATGAGGGGAAGAAGCTCTGGAAGGAGAGGTAGGAGGCCGTGAGGGCGATGAGGAAGAGGGCCCAGAGGAACATGGTCGACGTTGAAGCGAAGCACCGGTTGATGTGTCGGTTCATGAGGTTGTGGTGACGGTGGAGCTTCCCTGGGGTGGAGGGGAACAGCTCCTCTTCCAAAGACGGCATCTTTCCTAGATATTGTGCCTTTGTTTAATCCTTGTACCTTGTCGGGAAAACACTCTTCCTCGTCCCGGGTCAGAATCAAGATTCCATCTTTTCCCCTGGGTAGTGGTGGGATTGTTTCCTGATTGCTCCTCCGTTTCTGAGATCCCCGCTGATGATCGGTTAAAAGAACTTGTTTTCGTTTTGAGAGGAGGGGAGTTGGGGGGGAGGGAGGAAATTAATGTGAAAAGGAGGTTGGGATTTGGATTGGTGGAGGAGAGGAAAAGTGATTGATTGATTACTAAAAAGATCAAAAAATAAAAAATAAAAGAAATAAAAAAAAACAGAGGATGAGATGAGAGGGCCGCCGAATGCCTTTTTATTATTATTATTTTAATTGAATTTTGTTGTTGTTTGAAGAGAAAAGCAATCGAGCTGAAGGAGAAGAGGAGAGACTATTGACAAATATATGTATATATAGAAAAGACAGGCAGACAGACATACACACAATCAGATGTGGGTGGTGGGGGTGTAAGGAGTTGTGTACCGTATTAGCCCACGCCCATGTTGTGTCCTCCTGACTCTCCTACAATTAGTAGGACATACAATCTACATCCAGTGCTTTGAAATGAATAAATGATTTGATTTTTTATTTTGATTTTAATTCATGGAGGTGGTGGTGGGATCCTCGTCTGATTCATGTTAAATCCCAAATGGGGAATACATGATGATGATGATGACGACGACGATGAGGTGGGTTTCTTCTACCCAAAAGGGTTGGGTCTCCCAAGAATATTGACCCTTTAATAATGGATGGCAAAACAAAACATGGGAGCCACCATTTGGTTAAGAGAGATGGAGATGGAGCTTCTTCCATTCCATGGAGAAATTTCAAACAACAAAACAACACAATGGTAAGTGTTTGTATTTAGAACATGATCTGTTTCGCAAGTCATTTAACTTGGGCACACCACCGTCCCACTTGGCTCGGTCGGTTGACTTTTGTTTATTTATTTATACCTTACTTCAGTTTTTTGATCTTAAAAGAAATTAGAAGTCGAAATGCCAAAGAAAATGGTTGGCTGAATAGGGATTTCATTGGGATGTCGGGGGGATTTCAGTCACATATGAGACCGGCACGTTATAAGTTGACTTTAAAGCATGGTTGTTACATTTGTTCTTATCACATTATTAGAGAGATCCTCATGGACAAATCATGGGACAAAATCGAGAAAGAGCACGACCCAAGTCGTCTTTGGCAGATCCAGCCGACTCGTGGAATAATAATCCTTATTTGAATTACTAACCACGTCGTCTTTCTTGGGCTCACCGCTTGAAGGGATGGGGACTTATGTTGAGAGGGTTCTCCTATCCTCGGACCAAATTGATAGTGCATTACTCGTATACATCGAGAGTGATGAGATGAAATCGCAACCCCTTTTTTTATTTGCTGACGACCAAATAATGTCACGATGACGCACACATGCATTGACAAACTCAGTCTCACCAAGCAAATGTAATGCGATCGCAAAAAGTTAAAGAGTGGCTTCAATAATGATATTTGCTCATTTTCCATGTCCCGAGCCACTCCTGGAACCGGCATAAGAACCGCCGAAGAACCAGCCTCCAACCCTGTACTGGAGGGTCGTGAACCTCTACCCAATCCCGAGGATGATGACTAAAACGACCTACAAAATTTTTTCCAAATTAATCAGAATGGTTTCCCGTCATTTGACGGTCAAACAGCGGAAGCGACGAAACTATACCTCCACCGTGGCATCCTCTATTGTTTTATCTCGTGAGTCCGAGCCACGTGTACTCTGTACCATCTTATTCCTGCGTCACACTAAAAAAATAGTCCCCTATTGGGGTCAGCGATAAATCGCCGAGTACGCCTCACCCTATGCACACGCGAAACATGAGACTACTATTCACATCTAACGTGCATTTTCTGAAAAACCCTTTATGCATCATGCGACTTATACAGAAAGAGGCCTGAGTCTCCAATAAGTAGATAATATCAAATCACGACGATAAGGTATAAGTAATTCATCACAATCGTAAGTAGCGGTAAATAAATATATGCGACTCCCATGAATCAAACGCCATCATCTCATATCAACACTTCGTTCGGTGCCAGGACCACCGCAGTGCGTCCCCACCCCCTCCTCCGGGAGCGCCCGGGAAACGGCCAGCAGGCACGACCGCGCGTGGTCGTCACCTCCCCGTTCTCCTCCGACCCTCGGTCGGGAAACCACTCCCTCAAGCCAGTACTCAAACGTATCCCCACGATTCAATAGAAGATCTAATCCAAATTGCACAATCCAATTCCATAAGGACGTGGTCGGTCCAGATCGCAGACAGCGGCAACTTCATTTCCGACTCTAATAATTCTCACGATATCTACGGAACCCAACCACCGTTGACCAAGGCCGAACGTGGTTGGTCCAATCCGTAATTTTTGCCACATATCTTACGGATCAGCCGCACAACGCGTGCCCGCGATCCCCAACCACCGTCTCGTCATCATTGCAGCCATAGGGGTGGAATTATCTCAATTTCTGGGCAGGCCAATTGCCGATTTGGAAGGAACCGTTTAAAAGCCATTACAATACACTGTAACCTCAAGGACTCTTACAATTCGGCTCCACGTAACACACATTTCCATTTATAATTAATACGCGGCTAACCATTGACGGCAAGTTCTCATTCAGCCCACAATTCCACAGAAGGTTGCCCTTCTGTCAACGTCGCTCCCTCGCCGGGCTACAAGCTCCTGGCGAGTCACACAGCACAGAGCAACAACTACAATCCCCACGTACAGAATCGGCCGCTAGAAGACCGCCGAATAGAGTCATGCTATAAGCAGAACGTGCCAACAACAGCCGCGCTTTCGCGGCCTCTCCCTCTACTCGCACCTCGCTCCCGACCTTCCCCCCCCTGTACACTCGCTATCCTAGCCCCACAGTCGCAACACAACCGGACGCGCCGACCATCATAGCAAACAAAGGAAACATAGGGGGAAGGGGGTGAAGCGTACCGTTTGCTAACGGGATCCTCGAGCCAACGACCTTACCCACTTCTTTCGCCGCTGGTCCCCACTGACCCCCCCGGATCTCCCTTCCTCTTCAGCGATTCGCTCGTCCTCCCACAGCTACAGTGTCGCGGGAGACGGAATCGTGACCCACTATAGTAGGGAAAGAAAACCGAGGGTAGGAAGGACGGGCACCGTTCTCCTCCGTGAATAATGCTCGTACCCGTCGTGACGATGGCGGCGACTTCAGCCCCCAACTCGACGGAATGAGCGAACACCCGGGGAAACTCCGCTAACGCCGGCCAAATCCGAGTTTTCGGAGTTTTGCGATTTCTTATTGTGTGGAGGAGAAGCTACCGAGAAGCCTCCCTCTTCCCCATCTTATCTTCCTGTCCTCTCACCTTTTTATTTTTATTATTATTTCTTTTTAATCCAACTTAATATCCCACCGACAAGTTGTGGGATCGAGGACGCCATACTTCCCCAATCCAATTACGTGAAGGGGCTGTAGATATCCGTGGGTTCTCTGCATCATTTTATTTTTATTTATATTCCTTTCTTTCTGATTCTTCTTCTTTTACGTTTGGGGGTGGGAAAGTAATGTCCCAAATCTCTTATAAACACTCATCCCCCGGAGGATAGAACCATCGCCCGGATATTATATAATTCGTCGCTCACTATATATTTTACAATTCTCGTCGTTTCTGTAATATATTACTTAAACTTTTATCAGTCAAAATCCGTGACGTTAAACGAATATTATCGACACCCTAATTCGATTTCGTTTAGGTCCAGGCGTCCCCTTTCCCGCGTGACGTAATCACACGAAATCAAATTAGTAATCTCGTTAATATTCAATATTAACGTACATTGACCGCGAAAGTATTAAACTTCCGTGCCACGTCGGATTTTGACTCGGTCAAACGTTCTAGCTCCAGTCAACATTCTAGTCCAACTAATATATTTCCATTTCCGAAATTCCGGGTCGTTACAATCTACCCCCCTTAATTTAAATTTCGTCCCCGAAATTCCATTGTACATCTCACTCTCATTCAAATAAGTACGGATACATCTCTTTCATCTTGGATTCTGTTTCCCAAGTGAACTCCTCAATATTCCCATGTAACCAACGAACTCGCACCACAGGAACCACTCGATGACGGAGCTGCTTCTCCATCCTATCGACTATCTCCACGGGCTCCGTAGTAACCTGTAAGTTGGGAGCCACCTGAATCTGCTCATCATGCAGCACATGTCGAGGATCTGGGACGTACTTCCTAAGCATAGATACATGGAAGACGTTATGGATCTCTACCAATCTGGGGGGTAAGGCTAACCTGTAGGCCACACTCCCGATCCTCTCCAAGATCTCGTAAGGTCCAATATATCTCGGGCTTAATTTTCCTTTAAGCCCAAATCGGAGGTTCATTTTGGTAGGAGATACTTTCAGAAAGACGTAATCACCTACCTCAAACTCAAGAGGCCTGCGCCGCCTGTCTGCATAACTCTTTTGTCTACTTTGGGCGGCGCGAAGACGATCCTGTATAAGCCTAATCATCTCAGTAGTCTCACGGACCATCTCAGGTCCTAACTCAGACTGCTCTCCACTCTCGTTCCAACATAGAGGAGTTCTACACGGGCGACCATACAGAGCTTCAAAAGGAGCCATCTGAATGCTCTGTTGGTAACTATTGTTGTACGAGAACTCCACCAATGGTAGCTGATCTACCCACGAGCCTTCCAGATCTAAAGCACAAGCTCTCAACATATCCTCAAGTATCTGGATGACGCGCTCAGTCTGACCATCTGTCTGAGGGTGGAAGGCAGTGCTCATATTCAATCTCGTGCCCAATGACCGCTGTATATTGCTCCAGAACCGAGAAGTAAACCTCGCATCCCTGTCAGAAACTATAACACTGGGAACACCGTGAAGGCGAATGACTTCCTTCACATACAGCTTGGCCAATTTGGCAACCGAGTACGTCACACTAATGGGGATGAAGTGAGCAGATTTAGTCAATCTATCCACTATCACCCAAACAGAATCAAAACCCTGCACTGTCCTGGGCAGGTTAGTCACAAAATCCATGGCGATCTCATCCCATTTCCATTCGGGAATTGGCAACGGCTGAAGTTCTCCACCCGGTCTGCGATGCTCAATCTTGACCCGCTGACAGGTCAAGCAGCGGCTCACGTACTGAGCCACATCTCTTTTCATACCTGGCCACCAGTATTGTTTCCGTAGATTCTGGTACATTTTGGTGACCCCAGGGTGGATACTATACGCACTTAAATGAGCCTCATCCATGATCAGCTTCCGTAGATCCTCCTGAGCAGGTATGCAGATACGTCCCTGGTACCGCAACAAATCATCATCAGACACACTAAACTCAATATCTGCCTGATCTTGCAATTTGGATCGCTCCTCCGTCAGGTATGGATCTTGGAGTTGGGCCGCGCGAATCCAATCCATCAACTGAGACCCAATGATCATGGTAGCGAGTAGAGGACCACTGCCACTAAATCTCACTCTAACACCGATCTCATTTACCTGCTCGCGTAGTCGCCATTCTTCTACCTCAATGCTGGCTAAGGAGGCAGCCTTTCGGCTCAATGCATCGGCAACCACGTTAGCTCTGCCTGGATGGTAAGAGATCGTGCAGTCGTAATCCTTGATCAGTTCCATCCACCGCCTTTGCCTCATGTTCAGCTCATCTTGAGAGAACAGATACTTTAAGCTCTTATGGTCAGTGAATATCTCGAAGGTCTCGCCATACAGATAATGGCGCCAGATTTTCAAAGCGAAAACTACTGCGGCAAGCTCCAAGTCGTGGGTAGGGTAGTTCTGTTCGTGAACTTTAAGTTGCCTAGAAGCGTAAGCTACTACCCTGCCGTGCTGCATCAGCACAGCACCCAGTCCAAAATAAGAAGCATCACAGTAGACTGCAAATCCTCCACTGCCACTGGGCAATACCAACACTGGTGCAGAAGTCAATCTGTTTCTTAACTCGAGGAAGCTCTCCTCACACTCATGAGTCCACTCGAACGCGGCTTCCTTTTTCAGCAACTGAGTTAAAGGCCTTGCAATCCGGGAGAATCCCTCAATGAATCGCCTATAATACCCAGCTAAGCCTAGGAAACTCCGCATCTCAGTAACAGTAGTAGGCCTGGGCCAATTAAGAACTGCTTCGACTTTGGATGGGTCCACTGCAATACCCTCCGCGGATACAATATGGCCCAAGAAGCTCACGCTGCTCATCCAGAACTCGCACTTGCTTAGTTTGGCATACAACTGATTCTGTCGTAGAACTTCTAAAACCAATCTCAGATGATCCGCGTGTTCCTCCATACTTTTAGAATATACCAGAATATCATCTATGAACACCACCACGAACTGGTCAAGGTAGGGTCTGAAAATGCGGTTCATCAACTCCATGAAAGCTGCTGGAGCGTTAGTCAGCCCAAAAGACATCACCAGGAATTCGTAGTGTCCATATCTGGTGCGAAAGGCTGTTTTCATAACATCAGAATCCTGCACCCTGATATGATGATACCCTGATCTTAAATCTATTTTAGAGTAAACCACGGATCCCTGAAGCTGATCAAACAGATCATCAATACGTGGCAAAGGATACCGGTTCTTGATGGTGGCTTTATTCAACATACGATAGTCAATACACATTCTCATCGTACCGTCTTTCTTTTTCACAAACAACACAGGTGCACCCCACGGAGACACACTGGGGCGTATAAACCCCTTATCTAATAACTCCTGGAGTTGCACCTTCAACTCTCTTAACTCAGCAAACCCCATACGATACGGGGCTCGGGAAATAGGTTCCGTACCTGGAACAACATCAATCACAAAATCTACTTCTCTTGACGGTGGTAATCCAGGAAGTTCCTCCGGGAACACATCCTCGTAATCCCGTACTACGGAGATGTCCTGCAAGCTCGGAAGTTCCTCCTTCAGATTCAGCACCACTGCCAGAAAAGCTTCGCCACCATCACGCAAGATCCGCTGGGCCTCCATCGCCGCTATCAAGGGAATCCCGTCACACTGGTACTCCTGTCCGGAGTATGCACAGACTGGCTGTCCTGGAACTTTAAATAAAATCTCTCGTCTGACGCAATCCACCATTGCGTGGCACGTCATCAGCCAGTCCATTCCCAGTATGACATCAAACTCCCTGATCTGAAAGACAACCAAATCAATACGTGACTGGAGAAAGTTCACCGTTATCTCACAATTCCTGCATACTGATCGCATCGGCATGCTCTCTCCATTGGGCATCCATACCCGTAGAGGACTACCTCCCAAATCCACAACGAAGCTGTATCTATCCACGAAACTCTGAGAGATGAAGGAATGGGTGGCACCCGTATCAAAAAGTGCCGTGGCATCCCACCCATTAACAAGAATCATACCTGACATAGCGTTGCTGGAGGGACCCGCTCGTCCTCGGCCTATGGCGCTGACACGGCCAGATCCTGCCGGTTGGTTAATCGAGCCCCTGGATGAGCCTCTGCCAGACATGGAACGAGATCCAGCAAATGAGGGACCAGCACCACCACTATGGCTCCTAGACAGCTGTGGACAGTGGTTCCGAATGTGGCCTGGCTCGCCACACTGGAAACAAATGACTCCCATAGCTGGGCATGTCAATCCTCCATGGGATCGTCCGCAGCGAGAACAGGTAGGTGAATGAGCTGGCCGAGCACCTCGGCCGTAGCCACTAGGTTTGAAGATCCCACTAGAATTGGGCCTCCTGCTTCCCCCAAAGAAACGGCTCACTCCCCTAAAGAATCCTGCGGATTTCTTTGATGGTCCAGCCTCCTCTTTCCCTTTACGTGTTTTCAGCGCGTCTTTATCCTTCAACGCTCTCTCTATGGCCTGAGCTCGATGGTAGAGCTCCTCAAAAGTCTGTGACGAAAGCGGTACCAGCTTGGAACGGATCCTTGGATGCAGGCCCATCAGATACCTATGAGCCCTCTGTTCCGGCGTAGCTACCTGGCCTGGAGCGTATCTAGCAAGCTCAGTGAACTTGCGCTCGTGTTCGTCGACCGTCATGTCTCCTTGCTCGAGCAACTCGAACTCTCTGACCTTATCAAGCCTCATGGTGGCCGGGAAGTACTTATCCAGGAAAGCCTGACGGAATTGTTGCCACACCGTGCCCTGGTAATGTGCACGAACGGCCACCATGGAAGAGGCCCACCACAGATCGGCGCCCTCTTGCAAATAGTACTCGACCACCGCCAGTTTCTCAGCATCAGTATACTCCAAGTACTTGAAAATCTTGTCCCAGTTCTGGAGGAAAGACTGGGCCTTTTCAGGCCCTTCGTTACCCTCAAATGTAGGTGGGTTCATCTTCCCAACCTCCCTAATGATCTTCAGCCGGCGGCGGTTAGTTGGTGCCGCCCCAGCTGCACCAGAACTCCCAGCAGCGTTGCTCCCAGCGTCGTCGGCCATCTGAATGTTCACAGAGAAGATTGAGTAGAAAGTTGGGAAGTAGGAAAAGTGCAACTGAAGGGTGTAGTACTCAAGATTGGCGTGGTTCCAACTGAAGAATCCACTACCTCCTTTATACTATCAAGATTCAAGGTCCATTAATTCACGATTTATTAAAAACTGACACTCATACATGCAGGGTTACTATTCGCCTGCAAATTGTCGGTCACATGGTTACAGTACCAGAAATGACCCTTCACACACTCTGACAAGATTCTCACTTACACACGACAAATACACTCAGCTCACACACAAGTCTAAGTTCAATCCTGGGGACCACGTGCGTAGTCAGCTACTGCAGCCTGAAGCTCCCTACGAGCAGCCTCAAAGAGTCCTAGATGGAAGTCCTCTACACGTCGGTCCAGTCCGGGGATACTATTCACAAGATCCCGAAATTGTTGGCACTTCACAAGTCGGTAGATGGGAACGTCCTCATCCTCAATCGCTGCAAGGTCTGCTATCAGACGCCTCAACAGTGGGGTGGTAAGCTCTGGGCACGAATGATGGTCTAAGCCGGTCAGGAATCCTGTGAGAAGGTTCAAGCACTCCGTAACGGTGACAAAGGGCGGCTGGAACTCATCATCCAGGGCCAAGTTCGGAGCGTTTCCGGCTTCTGGAACCTCTGGAGCTTCACCATCTGGATCACCACTGGGGCCTGTTTTGCCTTTGGATAGCTCAGGCATGCGTCCTAGGTGTCGACCTTCACCGCGATTTGCCATACTAACTGGTTTCACTAAGGGGTATTACTTGTGATCTTTATGGCTAGGATGTGATTTTTCACTGACTGCTCCTCAATCGTATTTATAATAAGTTTTCATTTGTCATCTAGCCATCCGTGTGGTCTTTTCAACTCACGGGCACGCGTACTGTACCCTGTCAAGTCTATTCGCACTCAGAAAGATTCCCCTGACAAAGGTGAGTGCGCCCGTGTCTATCTTTTATTTACTTTGCCAGACTCTGTCCAGTCTTATCATTCACGGGTAAGTTTACTATTCTTTTTCATTTAACCCTAAAGCGCAGACTAATCCACCTTATTACTCCAACTAACTGCGCTCTGATACCAACTGAAACGACCTACAAAATTTTTTTCCAAATTAATCAGAATGGTTTCCCGTCATTTGACGGTCAAACAGCGGAAGCGACGAAACTATACCTCCACCGTGGCATCCTCTATTGTTTTATCTCGTGAGTCCGAGCCACGTGTACTCTGTACCATCTTATTCCTGCGTCACACTAAAAAAATAGTCCCCTATTGGGGTCAGCGATAAATCGCCGAGTACGCCTCACCCTATGCACACGCGAAACATGATACTACTATTCACATCTAACGTGCATTTTCTGAAAAACCCTTTATGCATCATGCGACTTATACAGAAAGAGGCCTGAGTCTCCAATAAGTAGATAATATCAAATCACGACGATAAGGTATAAGTAATTCATCACAATCGTAAGTAGCGGTAAATAAATATATGCGACTCCCATGAATCAAACGCCATCATCTCATATCAACACTTCGTTCGGTGCCAGGACCACCGCAGTGCGTCCCCACCCCCTCCTCCGGGAGCGCCCGGGAAACGGCCAGCAGGCACGACCGCGCGTGGTCGTCACCTCCCCGTTCTCCTCCGACCCTCGGTCGGGAAACCACTCCCTCAAGCCAGTACTCAAACGTATCCCCACGATTCAATAGAAGATCTAATCCAAATTGCACAATCCAATTCCATAAGGACGTGGTCGGTCCAGATCGCAGACAGCGGCAACTTCATTTCCGACTCTAATAATTCTCACGATATCTACGGAACCCAACCACCGTTGACCAAGGCCGAACGTGGTTGGTCCAATCCGTAATTTTTGCCACATATCTTACGGATCAGCCGCACAACGCGTGCCCGCGATCCCCAACCACCGTCTCGTCATCATTGCAGCCATAGGGGTGGAATTATCTCAATTTCTGGGCAGGCCAATTGCCGATTTGGAAGGAACCGTTTAAAAGCCATTACAATACACTGTAACCTCAAGGACTCTTACAATTCGGCTCCACGTAACACACATTTCCATTTATAATTAATACGCGGCTAACCATTGACGGCAAGTTCTCATTCAGCCCACAATTCCACAGAAGGTTGCCCTTCTGTCAACGTCGCTCCCTCGCCGGGCTACAAGCTCCTGGCGAGTCACACAGCACAGAGCAACAACTACAATCCCCACGTACAGAATCGGCCGCTAGAAGACCGCCGAATAGAGTCATGCTATAAGCAGAACGTGCCAACAACAGCCGCGCTTTCGCGGCCTCTCCCTCTACTCGCACCTCGCTCCCGACCTTCCCCCCCCTGTACACTCGCTATCCTAGCCCCACAGTCGCAACACAACCGGACGCGCCGACCATCATAGCAAACAAAGGAAACATAGGGGGAAGGGGGTGAAGCGTACCGTTTGCTAACGGGATCCTCGAGCCAACGACCTTACCCACTTCTTTCGCCGCTGGTCCCCACTGACCCCCCCCGGATCTCCCTTCCTCTTCAGCGATTCGCTCGTCCTCCCACAGCTACAGTGTCGCGGGAGACGGAATCGTGACCCACTATAGTAGGGAAAGAAAACCGAGGGTAGGAAGGACGGGCACCGTTCTCCTCCGTGAATAATGCTCGTACCCGTCGTGACGATGGCGGCGACTTCAGCCCCCAACTCGACGGAATGAGCGAACACCCGGGGAAACTCCGCTAACGCCGGCCAAATCCGAGTTTTCGGAGTTTTGCGATTTCTTATTGTGTGGAGGAGAAGCTACCGAGAAGCCTCCCTCTTCCCCATCTTATCTTCCTGTCCTCTCACCTTTTTATTTTTATTATTATTTCTTTTTAATCCAACTTAATATCCCACCGACAAGTTGTGGGATCGAGGACGCCATACTTCCCCAATCCAATTACGTGAAGGGGCTGTAGATATCCGTTGGTTCTCTGCATCATTTTATTTTTATTTATATTCCTTTCTTTCTGATTCTTCTTCTTTTACGTTTGGGGGTGGGAAAGTAATGTCCCAAATCTCTTATAAACACTCATCCCCCGGAGGATAGAACCATCGCCCGGATATTATATAATTCGTCGCTCACTATATATTTTACAATTCTCGTCGTTTCTGTAATATATTACTTAAACTTTTATCAGTCAAAATCCGTGACGTTAAACGAATATTATCGACACCCTAATTCGATTTCGTTTAGGTCCAGGCGTCCCCTTTCCCGCGTGACGTAATCACACGAAATCAAATTAGTAATCTCGTTAATATTCAATATTAACGTACATTGACCGCGAAAGTATTAAACTTCCGTGCCACGTCGGATTTTGACTCGGTCAAACGTTCTAGCTCCAGTCAACATTCTAGTCCAACTAATATATTTCCATTTCCGAAATTCCGGGTCGTTACAATGACGGTCCTGAGCTCGACCATGATCCTGAATGGGACCTCGGACTGGATCCCGACCCGGGCCTGTGCCTGAACCTCCTCCTCCTAGTCCAATCCCCTCCCCTACTCTCAGTCCCAATTCCTCCTCTGAGGCGACCTAAGTCGACGCCCAAGTCCTTTCTTGCCACACGGCCCTTGGACACCCTAAAGCAATCTGAAATCAATAGTAGCACAACAAGTACTGAGCACTTGGAAACCGACTTAGTTGAACGCTCTGCAATTGAAACAAAGTGTTTTCTTGTGTACGTGCTAAATTGTTTCGATGTAAGATATAGTGGAACTGGAGATATAGATGGCAAAAGTGATGAGTTATAGTGGAGAGAGTTGAAAAATGAATTTCAATTTCAAGTAAGGTGGGAGGGAAATGTTCTAGTGGCTTCTCTCTCAGGGTGGAGATGGGCGATTCTGCGGCCTAAAGAGGACAAACTGCTTCATTGTGGAGGGAGTTTTAAATGCCTAGAAATCGCACCGCCATGTCTCTGTCAAAATCATTCATATTGGAAGTATGAACCATAATAGATTTAATGCACTTGCTGACTATGACATCACTCATAATAACAATCTACTGTCCGGATGACCCATCAAATTGAAGTAAAACTCATGTTCTTCCCGTGAATTTGAGGGCTCGGAATATACGTTTTCAAATATTTTTAGTAGGTTCTGGTCACCAACATAGTACTTTATTGCTTGGTCTAAGTTATGCCTGTATAATCTTTGCATTATTTGATTCTGAAAAATACATTACGATGTAATGTAAGATAATCCTTTGCAGTCGTGTATAAAATCAAAATCCTTTCATCTGATCCCATAACCATCAATCGCGGGGAACAGGCTTGATCATTCTCTCTGTCTATAGGATGTTGTTGGGCATACATATAGCTGGTTTCGGTAGATTGCTTGACAATCTGGTTATTGCGTTCAATGTGCTCCTGACACAGACGACATTATCTGGCTTCCTCAGAACACGTCTCCATGTTAAGTGGCTCGTTGGGATCTATGTGCCCTTGATGGTCCTTATGATGGTGTTTTTGTTCTGTTTCACCATCCTCGTCAGCCAAGTGACTTCTAAGGGTGTCGACAAGGTTTCTGTTCCTGCCAACTCACATTGGTTGCGAAAGTGGGTCAATAACGCCAATACGTGGAACTGCCTTTTTGATATCGAGTTCTGCTCAGAGTTCTTCAATACATACTGGGATGATACTCCAAGGAGTTTCAATTCGACACGATTGTCTTCGCTACAGGTTAGCAACATGTCCTTTCCTGGTTTACTTATAGATGGTCAGTTGGCTATGCCGGGTGGCTTCGTGGTGATAGTTGCCTTATTCCATTTCATGTTTGTTTTTCAAATATCCTCATCTTTTCCTGAGATCGGTGTCCAATGAAAGAAATTAGTACGTGTCTTTGCCGTATTGAATGGCTCGACCTTAAAATCGCGATTCATGAATACCAGTGCCCATCTAACAGTCTTTTAATCCGCTCTTTGTGTAGTCTGGATGTTGTAAGCCATCATACGACTGTAAACTCTTTACTGACGTGAGCCCAATGGACTGGAAGAGGACGAACAGTTCGGTATATACCAATCCTGGCTGCCATACATGGGCCAACAAGCCTACCGCACTATGCTATGATTGCGAATCACGCAAGGCCAGAGACAACTGGAGGAACTCGAGACATGGGCAGAAGTGGTTGCTGCTTCTATTCACGTCACCTTGCTCGTAGCGCTCATAATTTGCTACCCCCTGGGCTGTTGCTCACATATACTTGATGCTGTCTTTCCATACACTTGTTTTAGTTTTATTTTTTCCGATTTTAGACAACTGTACATCGTTTTATAGTATCTTTTTTCCGTCGGCTAATTGTATAAGATTGATTTATTTAACTATTTATAAATTGTTGTGAAAGTAATAAGAAAATATTCCATTTTAGAATTTTCAGTATAAATTTCATTCTATTTCCCTTTAATTATTTTCTATTTTGAATTATTTTTGAAACATAAGTTTAAACTCCTCTTTCATCAAAAGGACAAGCTCAGCCCTTCAAATTCCTCACAAGAAAATTAACAGAAATTCCATAAATATCACACAGATAACATCGAATGAATCATTATTGTATTAATTATTTTTTGAAAATAAATTATAGGCAAAATATAAAAAACTATCACCGTGTCGAAAATTTAATTTTGAATCTAATCTGTCGCGGTGGAAGGAGCTGAAGCTGTGTTTTCAGATATTGGATGTTTTATTTTTTATGGCCAATTACCGACGGAATCCGTCCATTAACGGTGTCCATGTATCATCTACCGTGTCCATTTTATTTCATACACCTCGTTGTCTCCGTCGACCTCGGCTGCTCGCTCTCCTGCCTCAAGCCCAAGAAGCTCCTCTCCGCGGTCTTCTGCCCCAAGCCTCGCCTCTGCCCCCGACACTGCACTCAAAATCCCACCACAACCGAAGCAACTGCTCCCGCTCCTTCTCCTTCTCCTCCACCACTTCCTACCGCCAAGACCTTGCTGCCACTGCTTCAACCATCTCCTGGAAGGATTGACGGTGAGGGTGCCGCGGTCGAGAAGGACTCTTGCGACCCCTACCTTGACTTCCAGGTTCCTTGTAAAAACTCATGGTTGTTAAAATCTCCCCCAAAAATCTCAACCACCACCACCCAGTCCTCATAGTCATCACCACCCAGTCCCAGTTCCAATCCCAGGCCTAGCTCCATAATCTCACCATCCATTTGCCCGATGATGAGCGTCAGAGGCATTCCCTGCCTCCCATCCCCCGGCCCCAGCTATTGCTGCCTTGTTCCGTCTCCCCCACCGTCATCAAATGCCACAAGAAATCTTCTTTCTACACCGATCGGCCCATCCACTGCCCCTGCCGCCCATTTTTCTGCACCTCGGGTTGGTCCTACCTTCTCCAACAACCCTGTCTACGAGTCCACCGATTTCATCCCCGTGAGGAAACCCTCGAGGTTCTCCCTCCTCCTCGGATTCCTCCCCGGGAACATATCTGACAGGTCAGAGGTGTCGTGCCGCATAATCCCGATCCGACCTCTCAAGCCTCCCCATCATCCTCGATCTTTGCCTTCTAGAGGAAGAAGCAATCCCGAGCCTCGTCCTCAACCACAGCCAGTTCTGCCTTGGCTTTCCGAAGGAAGCATGCCACTGATGACTCCAACCAAGGAACGTCCCTGGCCGGAGCGTTGGACCACGAGGAAGATAGGAAAGTCGACGGTCCAAATAAAATGGACAGGTGGGTGACACGGTGGATGACTCGGTGACACCGTTATTTGCAAGTCAGCTTGACGGATTTCGTCCATAAGGTTAAAAAAATTACAAGTTCAAGCCGGTGATAATATCGTATTTGACAAAACGGAAAGTTACGACATAGTTTATGATATTATTGTATATTTTACTTAAATTATAGACTAAATTGTGTTGGAGAAATTATTACATGCATAAAATTCATCTATCATTAAATTTTCATGATCAGTTAATTGTACCCTTCTATTAAGAACTATATGGATTTGATGAAGTAAGAAGCTTGCGGTAATTAAAATGATGATGGTTAGCGATTTATCATCAAAATAAGTAAAAAAAATTAAGGAATTAACATGCTAATAGTATTTATTTTTAGTGTTGTAATCATTTGGGTTATAATTCATTATGAAATAAAAGGATGACTATGTCGATTATAAAGAAACTAATGAGTCTGAAACAGTTCAGATTTTTCATTCAATACGTGCATGATTGTCATACTGATTGTCGACCATTGCTCCGACAGTACGGCGTCACCTCGAAAAGCTTCATACATGTAATAATTGATCGAATTCAGGAGATAGATAAGAATCTCTGTAAGAGAAACTTTGTATTACCGGGGGGGGAGAGGAACTGCGATCTTCAGTCCTAGTCTTATGGGCCGATGCTCGAGTTTCCCATACTTAGTAAAGCAAGCCGATGTTAAAGATCAACAACTATTTTCAAAGGTTCTAGAAGGTACTAGAAAGTTCTAGAATAATCTGGTAAGTTCAAATGTCCTCGAAGGTACTAGAAAGTTCTAGAATACTCTGGTAAGTTTCTGGATAAATTTAGAATACTCTAGAACTTATTAGAAACTCGGAGAAGTTGTAGAAAATTCTAGAGGATCAATCCTAGCCGTACATGTGGAATAATCTTAGCCGTAGGATGAGGAGACCAACTAGTATAAATAGACGCGATGAGCCTCATTTGTAAAAATCATCCAAGAATCCAAATATTTGAAGTAGTGGAGTGTTGGCTTCAAGTGATAGTGTTTCACTTCCTCTTCTTCCGAGCTTAGGAGTTCGAAGTCCGCTCAAAGACTAGCGTTCGCCTTGTTCAACGCTAAGTCGAGATCCAACATTTGGTATCAGAGCGAGGTTGGTCGGGTTGTTGGGGTCGAGCTGCCGAAGTCCAGCGGTGGTTCTGCCGAAGGCCAGCAGAGTTTTTTTTTTTTTTTTGCCGAAGTCCAGCGGAGGTTCTGCCGAAGTGTCGCGGAGGTTCTGCAGAAATATAACAGAGGTTCTGCCGAAGTCTCGCGGACGTTTTGCAAAAATATAGCGGAGGTTTTGCCGAAGTTCTATCAAGGAAGCTGCAATCCGGGATTGCGTTGGGGATAGGTCGGGGACCAGGCTACGCTTCCAGAAAGTAAATTAGGTATGGCAGAATTTAATACTGTCGGCATGATGAAGAAATTAAACAACCAGAATTATAGCACGTGGAAGACGTGCATAGAATCTTACTTACAAGGCCAAGATATCTGGGAGATCATTGGTGGGAGCGAGACCATTCCACCCGAAGAAGATGCTGCTACACTCCAAAAATGGCGGATTAAGGCAGGGAAGGCCATGTTCACCATTAAGACCACTATTGAGGAGGAGATGCTTGAGCACATAAGGTACGCTACTACTCCGAAAGATGCCTGGGATATTCTAGCAACTAGGTTCTCGAAGAAGAATGACATGAGGCTTCAGTTGCTAGAGAATGATTTAATGGCAATTAAACAAGGAGATTTAGGAATTAATCAATATTTTACAAAAGTAAAGTCTATCTGCCGGGAGATTTCGGAATTAGACCCAGGATCCAGGATTAGCGATGATAGGATGAGGAGGATTATTATTCATGGCTTAAGGCCAGAATATAGGGGATTTATTGCGGCGGTGCAAGGATGGCCCACGCCGCCGTCGTTAGAGGATTTAGAAAATTTGCTAGCTAATCAGGAAACGCTGGCAAAACAGATGGCGGACGCAACTTTGAAAAATGAAGAAGATGCCCTATATAGCAACAGAGGAAGAAACTCTGCTAAATATAAGAGGCCTGGGGATAGAAGATTCCCACAAGGCAGTAGAAGTGAGCGACGTGAGCAGCAACCGAATAGACTACAACAACAGAAGAGAGTAGGCAAACCGGCTCAGCGGAAGGATGCAGAATGCTTCAACTGTGGTAAGAAGGGACATTATGCCCGAGACTGCTGGTTCAAGAAGAAGAACGTAGAAGGAAATGCTGCCACATCAAGCAGTCAAGACGGAGACAAATCTGAAGAAGAGTGGAACCTTGAATCATCTCTCGCTGTGATGGAGGAAGAGCAGTTGTTGGAAGACCAGGCTCTTGTAGTAGTTCACAATAACTCCGTGAACTATGCGGAGAACTGGATTTTTAACTCTGGGTGCTCCAACCATATGACGGGTGACCAAGAGAAGTTGCAAGAGTTGTCAGAATATAAAGGCCAACGAATCGTCGTCATCGCCAACAACTCTAGACTACCCATTGCTCATGTCGGGAAGACTGTTTTAGCTGCCGATGACAGTGCCAACAAGGTGCAACTACAAGGAGTTTACCATGTCCCTGCTTTAAAGAAGAACCTTTTGTCAGTAGCCCAACTGACAGCCCGTGGCAATTTCGTGGTGTTTGGACCAGAAGACGTGAAGGTCTACCGTGAGTTGAAATTTTCAGGCACACCGTTCATGGAAGGACGGAAGGTCAACTCTATCTACGTCATGTCTGCAGAATCTGCATACGTAGATAAAGTGAAGAAGAACGAGACAGCTGATCTCTGGCACGAAAGACTTGGGCATGTCGGATACCACAAGCTAAAGGTAATGGTGAGTAAGGAGATGCTGAAGGGCCTTCCACAGCTGGAGGTGAAAGTCAACAATATATGTGCTGGCTGCCAGTACGGTAAAGCACATCAGGTACCGTATGAAGAGTCCAAGTATCGGGCAAATGAACCACTCCAGCTAATCCACTCCGATGTGTTCGGTCCAGTGAAGCACCCAGCAGTAAGTGGCTGCAGATACATGGTAACCTTCATCGACGACTACTCAAGGTATGTCTGGGTAGACTTCATGAAAGAGAAGTCAGAAGTCCTTCAGAAATTCAGAAAGTTCAAGATCAAGGCGGAAAGTGATCTGAACATGAAAGTGAGGTGTTTACGCACCGATAATGGGGGAGAATACACCTCCAGGGAATTTGAAGAATTCCTAAGAGAACAAAAGATAAGAAAACAACTGACATGCCGTTACACGCCACAACAGAATGGTGTGGCAGAAAGAAAGAATAGGCATCTTGCAGAGGTATGCAGAAGCATGTTGCACGCCAGAAATGTCCCAGGAAGATATTGGGCAGAGTGTATGAAGACGGCTGCAGATGTTGCAAACAGGCTACCCCAAGCTCACCTTGAGTTCAAGACACCATTCGAGCTACTCTGGAAAATGAAGCCTACAGTGAGTCACTTTCGGGTATTTGGGTGCGTCTGCTATGTCTTCATCCCTAGCCACTTACGAAGCAAGTTCGACAAGAAGGCGACGAAGTGCATCTTCCTAGGATACAACACAGAGAGAAAAGGATGGAGATGCTGCGATCCTATGACTAACAAGTGCATTGTATCAAGGAACGTCGTCTTTGATGAAGCAACTTCCTGGTGGCTGCCTTCAAAGGAACCAGAAGAAGAAGCTCAATTGAAACAGGGGGAGCAAATAACCCTAAAACCAACCATTGAGGAGACTGATGAAGGGCCCACTATAACAGGGAATAATGACAGAGACGGAGAGAAACCTTGGCAAACAGGAGTGTACCAGAGGTCCTCTGAAGAGAATGCAGCAGAAGAAGAAACTGGTGACGGGACGACACCACTGAGGAGGTCCACAAGGCAACGAAGACCTCCAGCAAGATACATAGATGCAGCTCTTGCTGAAGATGTCAATCCACAAGAGCCATCGACCTTTAAAGAAGTGTCGAAGGACAAGGTATGCCAAGAAGCGATGAGAGAAGGTATTACAAGGAGATATCCAGTTGCAGTATATCGGCACATAAGATCAGCGAGCGGATATCTTCACCAAAGGACTTAATGCACGCAAGCTCGAAGACTTTCGGTCACAACTTGGCATGATAACAAGAGAAAGTAGTCGATGAGGGGAGTGTTAAAGATCAACAACTACTTTCAAAGTTTCTCAAAGGTACTAGAAAGGTCTAGAATAATCTGGTAAGTTCAAATGTCCTCGAAGGTACTAGAAAGTTCTAGAATACTCTGGTAAGTTTCTGGATAAATTTAGAATACTCTAGAACTTATTAGAAACTCGGAGAAGTTGTAGAAAATTCTAGAGGATCAATCCTAGCCGTACATGTGGAATAATCTTAGCCGTAGGATGAGGAGGCCAACTAGTATAAATAGAGGTGAGGAGCCTCATTTGTAAAAATCATCCAAGAATCCAAATATTTGAAGTAGTGGAGTGTTGGCTTCAAGTGATAGTGTTTCACTTCCTCTTCTTCCGAGTTTAGGAGTTCGAAGTCCTCTCAAAGACTAGCGTTCGCCTTGTTCAACGCTAAGTCGAGATCCAACAGCCGAGACATACCTACCTATTTGCTTTACGAGAATAACACAAGTTCCTTGTTGATGCATTGAGCTGTTGTATCTTGGACCCGCCTTGGCCGCAATAGTTTAATACGAAACCGACGCTGAATAACGAGATACAATGACAAACGTAATGACATAATTGGTCTTGTTTTTGTAGTTGCTCTTAACCTAACCATATTAAAAACATGACCAAGTTTCAGACATCTAGGAATTAATTAATGACCCGACACTGACTGATCTCTAACTACAGACATATACTGGCAAATGGGGAAGGGTAACATCATGTTAGATGTTAGTTGCCTTGGTTTGAAATTTCGGACCTCTCACATAACTGGAATAAACTGGGAGTCTCCCGAGATCTTTTCACACCCCGAAGCCCCATCTCAATCTCAACCACGCGGATTCTGACAGGAGGATCCTTCCCAACTCTCACTTCACCCCTAATAAATGTCCCCTCCACTGCCATTCCTACTTATTTATACACGTAAAAATGTAAATAGGGGCAACCGGTAAGATTAAAGAATCAATAGGCAAGTATTTTTTTTATCTTAAATTTTCTAAATATTTGTTGTGCCCATCACAAATCCATCTATCTGGGTACAACCTTACCTTGGCTCTCGATTCATGTACATGAGAAAGTAAAAAATGGGAAGAAAGAGGAACAGGTCATGTCTGGTCCGTTTTCTTTCACTCCTACTACTTCTTCTTCTTCATCATCCTCCTCGGCCCTGTTAGATCGAGCTGTATTTAGCCATGTACACAAAGGGGTGGTACAGGGCCAGGCGGCCACCGCGAAATAAAACCCTGCTTCTGATATAATCATACTAACCCTCAGAGGAAAATTCAATGTAATAGAGGGTCTCGATCGCATAGACGTCTCGTCCCTGTCCTGGGCTGGGACCACGTTAACCCTGTGCATCCACTAAGGGAGGTACTCGCGGTGTGAGATTAGATGTAAGAGTCACATATGCATGCGAGGAACAATTGATGACAAGGAAATTAGGGAAAGAACGTGGGGGGGAGGGATGACGCACCGCCCGTGTTATCGCCGCCGTTTTAATCATGTTACGGGAAGAAAGGAAGGAAGGAAGGACCAGATGGACCGACCGACAGAACCGACCCAGAAGAGATGTTAATTGCAGGAAGAGTAATTGCAGCGCAGCGGAGCAACAAGAAAAGGCATTCAAGTGGAGGACATGGTTATAGGATAAGATAATGTTATTATTCATTTATTTTCATCCTCTGTTGCGAATGGATAGAAACTCCCAACCAACCCCCCTCCCCCTCCCCCTCCCCCCCAACCCTATTGGTATTAATTGTCCAGCATTTTTGGTCCGGTGGAACCACTTGGAATGTGTTGGTGTTTGATGTGTCCTCCAGTTTCACAGCTTTCCCACATCTACATCTAACTTCCCTGTATCACGACCCTCCATCTAACCGAGGACAATCCATGCATCCACTTAAACCATCAATTATGAGGACTTCCACGGCTGCTGCAGGGCTAGAATGCTTGTAAAAGAAGATGTTATATGTACCTTTTGAAGTGTTTGATGCGCATGCTATTGTTTTCTTAACAAAGACTTGCTATCTAATTCGTCCATTATGCCACGAGATTATTGTATACGCGTTCCACGGGGGAAGGACGGTAGCGGGTGCAAATCGCAGGGGTCTCTCTCGAATCCCATTATAAAGGCAGGCCCAGTTGTTGGATCTTCGATGAAAATTCGCTTCCCACGACTTCTATACGTACAAGGTTACGGAGGGGGATAGGAACCAAAACCTCCGTAACAGTCAGTCATATCGTCTGTTGTAATAACATCATCCGAACAGGACCCACCTCCTCTCTGCATCTCTCTTTCTCTTTTTAAGGGGAGGGGGAGAGGGAAGTTCCATCCATCCGGGACTAGGAGATTGCCCAATCTTTTAAAACACTTTGGCCTCAACTCTTTCCTCCTCCTCATCCGGACATCCCCCACGACAAGCTGCAACCGTAAAACTCATAAAATAAGGATTTCCCCCACCTCCTTGGCAGGAGGAACAGCTCCGCAACGAGCATACGTCGTCACATTATTTGAAGCAGCAGCAGGAGGAGGAGAAGGATGATGATGGCGGCTCCCTTGTCTGCTTGGCCTTGGGAGAACCTGGGTTTTTACAAGGTAAGCACCCCCTCTTCAGTTGTTTCATATCAGTTTGTCCCTTCTTTTTTTTTTTTTTGCACAAATTATTTGAATTGCTTTCTTTCCTTTCTCTTCCTCTTCTGATGCACAGTATCTGCTATATGGTCCGTTCGTTGCACAAGTGGTGCACTCGAGATGGTACGAGGAAGAAAGATGGAGATCGAGCTGGTGCTTCCACCTGCTGCTGTTGTGGACCCTGAGGGGTCTGGTTCATCAGGTCATGGGATCTCTAGGGAACATGCTCTTCCTCAACCAAAACATAAGGATCAACAAACAGGGTGTTGATTTCAAGCAGATCGACAGAGAATGGGACTGGTAATACCCTTACCGAGTGCTCTTAGATACTGCCAAATCGTGATTTTGGGTTCATCTCCAATTCCGTTTCGTCGTTGTCTTGATCTTGGATCCTTCTTGTTGCCCTGATTTGTCTTTCTTTTTTTTTTTTTTTTTGTTTCAGGGACAACTTCCTGATCCTTCAGGCTTTGCTTGCTGCCATGGCTTACTGCACCTTCCCTTTCCTGGAGAATCTCTCCGCCTTCGACTCTGTGGGCATCGTCACTGCTCTGATCCTCCACATTGGAGTTTCGGAGCCCCTTTACTATGCCTCACACCGGTTCTTCCACGGAAAGAACTGGTTCGAGAACTACCACTCCTTGCACCACGAATCTACAGTCCCCCAGGCTTACACTTGTGAGTAGATTGAGAAACAGAGCTTTTCGTACCTACTCTTCTCTGAACTCCGACTCCTGATTGATTTCTTTACGGCCATAGCTGGACAGGCGACGTTGCTGGAGCACCTGATCCTGGCGGCCGTAACAGGGATCCCAATCCTGGGTTCGTTCCTGTCAGGACATGGATCAGTGGCCCTGGTTTACGGGTACCTGCTAATGTTCGATTTCTTGAGATGCTTGGGGCACTGCAATGTCGAGTTCATCCCATACCAGATCTTCGAGAAGCTGCCTTTCCTCAGATACCTAATCTACACCCCAACGTGAGTGCACCAATTGCTTCCATGGTTTTGGTTCATGTCCAATGATGGGGGGATTTACAAGGAAGTTCATCACAAAATGGGAAGTCCAACTTGAAAGTTGACCTTCCAAATTACTTCAGTTGGGAAATGTTTAATTCTACTTCGTTTCGGGAAATTTCCACTTCCATATATTCCAGTCCTTTCAGTGTGTGGGCTGGTGGTTGCGGAGACATGAACTGGGTAAATCTGCCTAATGATCAAAGTAGCAAATAGGAAGCTTGTGGCCTTACCCATTTGCGTTTGGATCTCTTGTTTCACTCAAATGAGGACATAAACTTGAATGGCTTCCCATCAGGATTTGTTATTTCCATATCTGAAGCTGCATGGTTTTAGTTAACATGAGCATTTTGCCCCTTTGGGGGATGTGCAGATACCATAGCCTACACCACACAGAAATGGACACGAATTATTGCCTATTCATGCCGCTTTTTGACGCAGTGGGGCGAACCCTCAATAAGAAATCGTGGGAGCTTCAGAAGCATTTTAGTTCTGGATTAGGTAGGTTGAGATAGTGCTTTTACTTTGTCCTTTTTCTTGGTTTAGCTTATTGATGGAAGCAAGCGCAGTGGGAATATTGTTCCATTCGGAATTGACCGGATTGAAATTCAATCATCATGGCAGGAGAAAAGGGGAAGGTAATCCCAGACTTCGTTTTCCTAGCCCATGTGGTGGACCTGTCGTCTGCAATGCACGCCCCATTCGTCTGGAGGTCGTTCGCCTCCCTACCCTTCTCGACCAGGCTGTTCCTTGTTCCCTTCTGGCCGATAGCGTTCGTCGTGATGCTCGTGATGTGGGCGTGGGCGAAGACCTTCGTCATATCGTTCTACAACCTAAGAGGGAGGTTGCACCATACTTGGGCAGTTCCTAGGTTTGGCTTTCAGGTAAAAGATCCAACACTGACACCAATCGGAAATATCCCATCTCGTGTATGGTGGCAAGATTACATTCTTACAAGAATAAACATGGTTTCACCTCGATGGTGCAGTATTTCTTACCGTTTGCAGCGGTGGGGATCAACAAAAGGATAGAGGAGGCTATCCTAGAAGCAGATAAATTGGGAGTGAAGGTGATTAGCCTGGCAGCATTAAATAAGGTTGGTTGTTATTTCCTCCCTGTCAACTAACTGGATGGCATCCATCCTCTGTTCCCTCCAAAACTAGGTGGTCCTCAATTAATATAGCAAACCATAATGCCCTTTTTGTTTCTTAATTCCAAGATCAATTAGAGAAAGCACAACTGTGGACCTTCCTGCTTTGGGACATGTCTAAGAAAGTTCACCACCAGTTTGCGATACAGTAAAGAGATAGGATCGCATAATGGACTGCTCGATCATTCATCATGTATGCATCCTTCCAGGCATCAATCGACATTAATCTTTTACTTCCTAACATTTATGCATTCCAAATTAGTGGAAAGCTGGGTTTCTGAAGAATTAGTAACATGGGATTTGAACAATTAGTTCTGAGCAACTCTCTTCGAAATTCATGTTGTATGAAAAATCTTAGGCATCCTAGGTTCAGTTCTCGGAATGGAAGCAAGGCTTGATTTGATGAACTTTGTTAGCTGATGAGAATTTGGGATTGAGGCCATGTAATTTAATTTGCTTTGATTAATATGCAGAACGAAGCGCTTAACGGGGGTGGGACGTTGTTCATCAAAAAGCACCCAAACCTCAGGGTATGCGTTGTCCACGGGAACACCTTGACGGCTGCGGTGATCCTAAATGATATCCCTGCAGATTGCACGGAGGTGTTTTTGACTGGGGCCACCTCCAAGCTCGGAAGGGCGATCGCTCTCTACCTTTGTCGGAGGAAAGTGAGAGTCCTGGTGAGTTTTTCTCCCGGTAATTCGTCGAAAGGCTCGGAAATTCGCTTTATTTGTCTATTTATCTATGCGACGTACCAATATTTCAGATGCTGACTCTGTCGACCGAAAGATTTGAGAAGATAAAGAAGGAAGCTCCCGCGGATTGTCAGAATTATCTGGTGCAAGTAACAAAGTATCAAGCAGCTAAGCACTGCAAGGTATCAAACCAGCTAACCGCTCTCAAGCTATCGCGATTTGAAAATGTTCTCTAACCACGTTGTTCCTGTTGGTAGACATGGATAGTGGGCAAATGGATCACACCTAAAGAGCAAAGTTGGGCACCTCCGGGTGCTCATTTCCACCAATTTGTGGTGCCACCGGTCTTACAATTCAGAAGGGACTGTAAGTACGGAGATCTCGCGGCCATGAGGCTGCCAGAGGACGTCCAAGGGCTGGGGAGTTGCGAGGTAAGTTCGTTCCCGACTATGCATAATTTCGTCCTATAAGCAAAGGATGGATAGGCAGGATGAGTGGTTATATTGACGGTACCTTGATGTTTGGAATTCGGACAGTACACCATGGACAGAGGGGTGGTTCACGCCTGTCATGCAGGCGGTGTGGTCCATCTCCTGGAAGGATGGACCCAACACGAGGTAGGGGCGATTGACGTCGACAGGATTGATCTCGTCTGGGAGGCAGCGCTGAAACACGGCCTAAGGCCCGCAACAGGAGGGACCAAAGCAGACCCTCCTCCCCCTTGTAAATCGCCATGAGTGAAAAAGAAGAAGCTTCATCATCATTTGGTCAGGAAAACAGAACAGGAACGAAAGAAAGGAAGTCTAGGCAATCTTACTTCTATTTTTCATTTTATTAATCGAAACATCATAGGGTGATTGATTGATCGAAAAGCACAACAATTTATTGGGCCTCAAGAGAGGAGGTGGGATTTGAGCAGTGACTGGAGTACTACAATGTCTTCTATTTACCATGACAGATGTTACCATTTGGGATGTATCCTTTCTATTCATTAAACCTTTGGGGTCAACTTCAATATCAACATAGCATCTGGTCTTTTGTATATTTCCCAGGCTGGATCAGCCATTTGCTATTTTTATCGTCGTGGGTTCCGAATTGCTTTTAGTCATGTGGTTCAAGAGCACGTTCCCATGTGAATTGGGTTGGGGGGCTTGGTTTTGTCTACCCTTAGGTTTTGACGTCCACATGGGAACAACCATGACTTTCCGACAATCAAATCAGGAGGGGTGCGATAAAGATGGAGATAGAGCCAACCGCCATCAAGTGATAAAGCTTAGAATTTCGCCACGTGTGTTAGATGAGGGGGCCATCTCCATCCACGTGTCGGCATGCAGAAACACCAGCGCCACGACACTCGCGGGTCTTTGCGGTTGCCGACTTGACCCCCCCGGACTACTTCTGTCCGGAGAAAAACTGAAAGGGGATTGACGAACGAGGAGGAAGACGATGGAGAAAATGTTGCATGGAGTTTGGAGGAAGAAGCCGACGAAGCAGAGCAAGAGGAGAAGGCCGACGCTGGCAGGACTCGTCAAGTATCTCACGGCCGATTCCCACATGCATGCTCCGCTGCTGTCTACGCCGAGTTCTCGTTACCTTTCTGCATCGAGGGCCCTCTCGTTCCTTGACGTGGGTAATGTTGGTTTCTTTGATTGGATTGAGCATAGTAGTTGGAACTCTGTTTGAGTTGATTCATCGGGCGCTGACTGATAATGTGTTTGTTCTTCTGGTTGCTTTAAAGGGAGGAAAGGAGGAGAGGGCGGTGGGAATAAGAGGAGATTCTTCGAGAGAGCGGTGGAGTACTTGAAATCGGATCCTCACCTGTACGGTTCTTTGGTCGACGCGGAAGAACTTGGTCATGCGGCAAGGGCAGGTCCCGTCCACATATTCTACCTTCCCCTAAATTGATAATTCTTGTTCCGAAGATAGTCGTAGGGAGGCAAAGATAGGTTGTTGATAATCGTAGTTGTGTGAAGAGGTCTACCAAGGACTTTTGGTACTCCTAGGTACCGAATATTTAGGTGTTGGGTGATCACTTTCAGGTCCGATGAGGCACATCGAGAGGGTAGTAATTGCGGTTTCAAGGGGGATAATGCTAATCGAAGAGAGCCAGGACGATGGTTTGCGCGGAGACGTGAGCACAAAGAAGAGCCGATCCGAGGAGAATCGGCACCCTATACTGAACCTTGCTCGGACGGGTCAAAGTATTAATGTGCAGGCGAACAAGGTCAAGGACAAGGTTTCGTGGGACATCCAATCTGCCAGAGCACGAGGTCTGCCTCTCCATTTCTTGTCTCTCCGATCTGCACAAACCATTCGTTTTGCCTATGATCGAGTGTTTTCTGGGTGCAGGGAAGCAAGGCGGTGTCATAACACGCTCCGGGAAAGTTGCTAAGGGACTGACAAACTGAACTTTTTTGTCTGTTGTAAGAAAAGAAAACTGGGATTTTGTTGTAAGACCTTAGGGTTGGGCTTGGGTTCAGTTCAGTTCAGTTCATTCCCAGGTTGTCATGTCGGCGCGCGTTCATGGATGACTTTAGGACTTGGTTCCATCCCTCTACATGGGCTGGCTATTTATGTTGATACCATGCGAGGCCCAAGCTCACTAGAGATGGAGAATACATATGGGCTTGGACTCAGGACGAGTTGAGCTTATTAGCTGAATTCTAGGCGGATCATGTAATCAATCCCTAGCAATTATAATTCATCATAACTTGACACACACACGACTAACAATAACTATCATGAACTGTCGAGGAATAGGCTGATCCGGGAAATGGGGAGTTGCACACAATCAAGCTGTGTGTCAAGAGAGGAAAAGGAGGGGGAGGAGGACATAAACAGAAGCTCTTGCATTTTCACATTAACGGGGGACAAAGTGATTCAAGCCACAAATATGAACCAAATCCGTTTAGGACAAGCTTTTTTTTTTTTTTTTTTATTGCCGGGAACTAAGCTTTCTCGAGGGAATAGGGAAAGCAAAGCAAAGGGGTTTTGAATCTTTAAAACCTTTCATCACACACCTCTCCTTTATTATCTTGATCCATCTTAATTGCCCCGGGGGAGGCGTGAGGATTTTAAGGACAAATGATTGAACGACAACGTGAAGAAAAGAGAAAGAACATATGGTTTCTTGGTACTTTTAAGCGAGTGACTCGGACCCCCCCGAGTTCACGGGGCCAAGTGTGTGTGTGAGTGCTTGCTTTATAGGGAGGAGAGGGGAGGGGGTGGGAAGAAATACCCCTCCCCATGTGGAGACCATGTGCATTTGGGACTACCCCTTTTTCGCCAATTCATGATGCAGCCCCCCCCTTGCCATTTGCCCTTGGCCAATGTCTCGCCCCACTCCCCTGATCCTCCTATCATCAAAACAGAAAGGAAATGCCTATGCTAAGGAACGAGACGTATAAAATATGAAGGAAATAATTTCTTCTTTCCTTTAGGCTTGTTCTCACATAGTTCAACTTGTTGAAATGGTACGCCCACCTAAGACCATTTCCCTCACCTTTTCTTTTCCACTTGTGGCCCCTCACCCCTGACCCCAACCCAACATCAATCCCGATAACCTTTACTCTCATTCCCATCTTCGCCCAGGCAAGGATAAACTTACTTGCAAGTAAGTTAACTTGAGTTTTACTAAATTTTTCCGTTTTTTAATAAAATTTTACTAAATGGTGTTTTTTTGTTAGTACATTTTTTTCTAATAATCCTTAGTAATAATATTAGTAATTTATTAAACAGTGTCGGACTTGGTAAACGTTTAGTACAAAACCCAACGGGCTTAGTAAAACGTGAGTGCAATGGGCTTACTAAATTTTACTATACGATTTACTAAAAATTTTAGTAAATTACAATATTGTACAAAAAATTTTAGTAAGTTACAATTATGTACAATACGATGCACTGTAATAATTTAGTAAAAACTTAATAATTTAATAAACAGTATCTGGCTTAGTAAAAAATTTAGTAAAAAGCCCAATGGACTTAGTAAAACTAGAGAGAAATGGTCATTTTTACTATACGATTTATTAAAAAATATTGTAAATTACAATACCTTACTATAACGTACTAAAATTTTTTTAGTAAATTAAAATATAGTACTAAGAAATATTAGTAATTTATAATTTTGTATTATACGAATTACTCTCCTAATTTAGTAAAAACTTAATAATTTACTAAACAGTGTTGGACTAGTAAATCTTTAGTGAAAAAGCTCATTGAACTTAGTAAAACGGGAGATAGGAGCACAATAACAGGCTTAGTAAAATCTACTATACGATTTACTAAAAAGTTTGGTAAATTACAATATTGTACTATACGATTTACTAAATTTTTTAATAAATTACAATATTGTACTAAAAGTATTAGTAATTTACAATTCTATACTATACGATTTACTGTAAGAGTTTAGTAAAAACTTAGTAATTTACTTAGCAATAAAGGGCTTACAGTACATCGTATAGTATAGAATTATAAATTACTAATATTTTTTAGTACTGCATTGTAATTTACTAAAAACTTTTTAGTACAGTATAATATAATATTGTAACTTACTAAAATTTTTAACAAATCGTATATTAAAATTTACTAAGCCCATTACTATGCATTTGTCTCTACTTTTACTAAGCTCGTTGGGCTTTATACTAAAACTTTTACTAAGCCATTTACTATTTAGTAAATTACTAAGTTTTTACTAAACTGTTACAGTGCATCGTATAGTATAAAACTGTAAGTAGTTAATATTTCTTAGTATTGTATTGTAATTTAGTAAAAAAAATTTAGTACCATATAGTATAGTATTGTAATTTACTAAAAATTTTTAGTAAATCGTATAATAAAATCTACTAAGCCAATTACTGTGCATTTGTCTCTACTTTTACTAAGCCCATTGGGCTTTTTACTAAAACTTTTACGAAGACTTTTACTATTTAGTAAATTACTAAGGTTTTACTAAATTGTTACAGTATATCGTATAGTACAAAATTATAAATTACTAAAATTTTTAGTATAATATTGTATTTATTAAAATGTTTAGCAACTCGTCTAGCAAAATTTACTAAGCCCATTGATGTGCATCACTCTCACGTTTTACTAAGTCCGTTAGGCTTTGTACTAAACTTTTACTAAGTCTGATACTGTTTAGTAAACTATTAATATTATTACTAAAGCTTATTAGTAAAAATGCACTAACAAAAAAAATACTATTTAGTAAAATTTTACTAAAAAACAGAAATATTTAATAAAATCCAAGTTAACTTACAAGTATGTTTAGCCCCACCCATCTTCGCCCATGTTTTCCGGATCCTGCCAATTCTCTCCCCTTTCATTTCGCCCTCACATGCTGCCAATTTGTCAGTCTGAACTCTGACTATCTCTTGCCCTTTTCTTTTGGGGGGTTGTTCGGGTCATAACCCAATAACCACAAGTTTGGGAATTCGAGCCAGGTCAAGAATTTGGCAGTCCCAACATGAAAGTCCCATGAAAAATATGGTCGATGGGTTTTTTTAGCCCTGATGGATAATCGGGTACGTTCCCTATATAAGTGTGGAGAACACATTGAATGTATCCCACCTTACAAAGTTTTAGGAATCCTCGTATCTTAGGGGATCCTGGCAATTAACGAAAAGGAAAAGAGTAGCTCCCCTGTACCACTTCAATAGAATCGGCCTCAGGGGCAACACTCACTGCGGGGCAGAAGGCTCTGGTTCTATTACACGAGAGAACGTGTAATATCTAAACATCTAATCCTCCGTCCAGTTTTCTGACATCAGTCTGTCCCCGTTTTCCCCAAATTCGTCGAACTAAATCGATTTCCCACCTCTTACCCGCACCCAACAGAGGCGCATTCATTAATCATTTGTCGTCGAATGACCAAAGTCAAAAGATTTCAATCAAACTTCCTACTTCCCCACATATGAATCAGTTCCATCCAAAGAAAAAAAAACTCCACTCCCGACACATGCAATTCTTTAGGTGGTCGCCCATAATCTTGTCGTAATTTTCAAAGGGCAAGGTCGAGTCAACACATACTTTGGGTGGAGACACATTTTGAATTGAAACTTTTGTTCTTATTAGTAGCAACAAGTCACAGAATGTTAGGTCCGAATGCCACTAAACGGTACCTCCCCCCAAAACACACACACACTCTCTCCCATGAATATCAAGAGAAAATATAACATTTCTGATCACGAAAATAGATAAAAAAAAAATATCAATTTTTAATGACACGTCCGTAATGTCATCGATCTGTCTCCCCAACAGATCTTAAGGAAACGTTGGACGAAGGTTTCAACTTTTAAGGAGGGGTGGTTTTCTTTTTTGAGTGTAGTTTAATTTGGAGATCAGGAGTGGGAGGAAGGAAAGGGTGTAGGGCCAAGCTCTCCATGTGCATCCATGTGCTGTGTCTCTCTCAAGAAAGGCCCACCACCACCACCATTTATCTTCTCTCCCCCTCACTTTCCGAGCAAAAATAAAAACGGGGGGATTTCCGTTCCTCGTTCTTTGCGTTCCTTCCCATGTTCTCCTCCTTATCACCATCATCATGCTCTTTGGTGCTCCTTTCCTTTTTATTTCTGATTCAGGTGGCCTGATTTCCCAGATCAACAAGTAGGTCGGAAGCTTCAAAGTTTTGTACGTTCACGGCCTTTTTATAGTGTTCTTCCTCCTTGCGATCCATGCTCCGATAGGAGTGACAAATCACGTCGGTAAGGTCAGTAGTTCGTCGTTCTTCGCTGCCCCAAAAAACTATGAATTTCCCACCCATCATTCTCTGTTAGTTTCCCTCCGAGTAGATTGTCATCGACACGGTATCAATGCTCTTTAAGTTTGGTGTTGCCTATGACTATTTGTTTTGTTAGGGCTTTTATTCTGCTTTACGGTTCAGAGCTGGTTTCTTGGAAATGATACGACTCGGAGTTTTGTTCCGTGCCCTTTTACAGGATAATGACGCATAATCCGAGCAAAGTGAGGCAAAAGATCATGAAGAAATGGATAATGGGTCTCCGAAGTTGTAGCTCTTCTCATGAGAACTTGAGCGTGTCGGAGAGGAGGTGGATCATAAAGCTGTCGGCGGACCTAGCGTTAGCCTCGGTCAGAAATGGCTCGAGAAGATGGAGCCGTGCCATTATAGAAGAGGCTTCACGAAATCCTGATAACAAAGGTCTCATCCAACGAATGCTGGGTTCAGGTTGTGATAATCGTTCACCCTGCCTGATACCTCGGGAGGGAAGATCAGACGGGAATGGGGCAGGTCATGTGACCAAGAGCATGAGGGTAGCCACATCGAACAGGAAGATAGTCAAGAGAAGTCGGAGGGCGAGGAGATCCAACGGAAGGGCACCAAGGAGGAACGAAGCTGCTTCAATAGCAAAGAGGCTGGTGAAGAAGAGGACTCAATTGCTCAAGGACTTTGTGCCAGGGGGACAGGACATGGACGACGTCTCCTTGATAGAGGAAACCCTAGATTACATTGTCTGGCTTCGGGCTCAGGTCGACGTGATGCGAGCTCTGGCTCATTCTCTACCGGCTACTACCTCCATCTGACAGGTTAAAACAAAAGAGACGAACTCAATCCGGCGAAGATCAAACGAAGGGAGCATCGGTCGGTATAATATCACTATGTTTAGAAACTCTTAGCCTTTCTAAGAGAAGGTTTGCTGTTTGTACAATCTGGCAAAACGCGTTTCATAAGAGTACTTAATATACCTCATATCGTGCTTGTTCAATGGAAAACTCAACTAGAGAGAGAGCTTCGCCAAATCACTTGGAACTTGTTTTTATCACTACTACTATTAACAGTTGAGGCTGAGGGGGGCTTCATTTTTATAAGTCTGGACAAGAATTTAACAGGACATATGGGGCCAAAAGATTCGTTCACCCGTGCACATGGACTAATACATACATACATACTTGATTGAGACGGAGTACCAGGGAGCCAAAATCTTAGATGAATTTTTCTTTAATTCTTAGATTCGATTATGCCACCGACATTAATTTTGGACCCAATGCTGCACGTCTCTGTGGCTCTATATGAATAAGAATTCATTGTAGATAGATGAACAGTTGGTATGCGAGTGTGGTGAATAATTTGCTGGAGTTTGTCCTTGCCAGATTCCATGTGTCCGTCCACCCCCGAGACTCTTGGAAGGGCTTATCAAGCAGAGTTTTTTGGGCCGTTAAAGAGTTTATGGAAAGCCCAATTCAAATCAAAAGCAGGCCCAGAAAAAGCCGGCCCAGCACAACCAGTGTGGTCAGAATAGAAGGAAAAGGAAAGGAAGCACATCATCACAAGAGAAAAAAATAATAATTCTTCTTCTTCTTCTTCTTCTTCTTCTTTTTCTTTGAAAATGATCGTCGGGGTTAGCTTTAATGATGCCTTGTCTCGTGCTCTAATCAATCAATGTCCAAAAATGTCGAATCATGATGTCTCCACTGAGTTTCCATTACTTTGTAATGAAATCTTTTTTCCACTCAGTTCGTCCGGTTGTACATGCTCCCTCGTGTGTGGCCTTCGCCCCCCCTCCAAAAGGATGATCCTTATCATTATGTCTGGTGACTCCGACTGGATTTCCATGTGGGAATCATCGATCGATCAAACTTTGTTTCCGGAACAGTGGATGCAAACCCATATCCCATCATCCACCATAACTAACTGTCTTATCATCTCATCTCGTCCCCCGCTCTCTTTTGGATCTTGATCAACCTCTTCCCTATTTGACAATAGTGGATACAAATTTGTCACTGAAGCAGCTGTGGCACCACACAAACACCACTTAAAGATTGATGGGCACCCACTAGAACGTGATGTCGGGACCCCTTCGTTTTTGCGTTTCGTGTCAAAATTTGTGCGCACTTCTTAATGTTTAGCCTAGCTTTAGCTTTAGCTTTAGTTAGTACTATGGATAATCATTAGATGCTCTTATTGTCTTGGATATAAACTAGTCGCGTGTGTGATTAATGAATGTCCTCTGATTAATGCCCCCCCCCCCCCCCCCCCCTGCAACTTTCTAATCCACCCGCGGGAGCTCAGGAATAATCTCGACGATGGCCGACTCGAGCTTCAAGTCCACCGCTCCTTCCCATGCTCATCCGGAGACCATGGACTTCCTCTCGCGCGCGTGGTGCAACTTCGCCATCCAGGCTTTCCAACCGGACCGGGAACCCGAATGGCACGAACAGTCGGCGCTCGTCCTCCTTGATCCCCCTGTTGAGAAAATCGAGAAAGATGCCGCCGCGGCCTCTCCGTTCCTAGTGAGTTGAACTTACGTTTCGTGTCCTTGTCGGAACTAGAGCTTTGAGTTTAATTTGGATCTGAAACGTGCAGAAGATGGAGAAGAGCCTGAAGATGGACGATTCGGATTACAAGCCCTTGCCGTCTTGGAAAGCCAACGATGTCAAGGTAACAAACACATCGGGACGCGCTCCTGTTGGGTTTGTACTTATCTCGAGCTAATCTTACTTTGTTTTTGCTTCCTCAGTCGTGGATTTGGATGCAACAAGCCATGCACCCTGAATTGAACTACAGCAGCTGCTTCCGGAAGAGATGGGTAATCCATTGAAACCGATCAATCTGTAGGTTTCTGAGTGCTTTCTCAGAATCTAATACCGAGATCCGACGCAGGCACCATGGGATGTCTTCCATTTTAATTTGACTTCAATCAAGAAGTGGTTAAAGGAGATGAAACAGAGGAGGAAGGAAGAAGGAAGATTGCAAAGAGCCGAGGCCCATGCGGCCTTATCGGTGGCAGGACTAGCGGCAGCCCTTGCGGCAATTGCTGCTGAGAATTCGAAGCCTGCCAATTCATCAGATGCTGCCAGAGAAACCGCGGTCGCCTCCGCAGCTGCAATCGTGGCGTCCCAGTGTGCCCTGGTGGCCGAAGCATTGGGAGCGAAGAAAGAGCAACTTAGCAGCGCGATTACATCCGCCATGATTAGCACCAGCGCAGCCGATATACTGACACTAACTGCCACAGCCACGACATGTAAGCGGTGCCTCCTCTTAATATAGATGATGAACATTGTGGCGTCATGATAAATTAAAATGTAATGGTTTTGATTTATCTGCCAGCGTTGAGAGGTGCCGCAACATTGAAAGCAAGGCATGGATGTAGAAATGCCACGAACAATGAAGATACTGTGCTTCCCATCGAGCATCACAAGGAGTCCGACTGTAATTTTGAGAACAGGAGATCGATCCTCGCTCAAGGCACGAAGCTCAATGTTGAAATGGCTGAAGGTAGGAACTCCAACAAACAATTCATAGCTCCATTCGGTTATATCAAATTGTGTTCTGTTCATAAAAATTTAAGCTTCACGCTTTGTTGCTCGAGCAGGATGGTACAAAACGCGGTTCGTGTCAATAATCCTAACGAACGAATCCAAGGTCCGAGCTTCTAGCCCAGTTCCCCTGTTTTCATGAAGTCTTTTCCGCTAATATCGTAGCACAACTAATTGTCCAAAATCAGCGACCCCTTTACAGGTGATAATCAAGATCACTAAGCTCAGTTTGTTGAAGAGCAGCATGCAAAGTAAGCCTTTCTCCAAGCCCTTAACATAGTCCGGTAAATAGACTTCGATTTCCTATTACTGTAGGCTAATCTAGATCTTCAACTTCCTCAGGCACAGTGCTGGACATGCACGCCGAATTATACGAAGATTCCAAGGAAGAAGACGCTGCGGCAACATGCTACCTGCTGGTACTGTCGACGGCTGCCAGAACGATCAAGCTAGACTTCTCGGACGACTACAAGCGCTACAAGACGTGGTCGGCCACCCTATCGGAGCTACTCATGCTGTCTCGCACTTACGGCAAATATGAGCTAGATGTATACAAAAGATTTTAAGGATCCGGCTGTTATTTGTTCTTTAATACATGGGGAGAGTGGGGAGGAATTCCGAACCTTGGGCCCGACTAAATATCGATTTCGCATATAAACCCTAGACCAAGGGCCGAGCCCGGCATTAGGTTTAGACGAGAGAATGGACCAGAAGACAATCAATCAATCCTCAACTCCTTGTTGACACAATAGAAAATCTTGGACCTAATTATGACAAACCCCATAAAAGCTTATGAAGCCTATAGCCAAGTTAAACATATCAAGTCTGCGCCCGCAGTCTACGTAGACTATGCGGCAAGGGAAGTCTACAGAGGCGGGGTAACAACCTTGTAATCAAGGGAAGTCTACAAGCCTGCGCCTCCAAGAGACACAAAGTCTACAGGCTTGCGCCTGCAAAGGATACGAAGTTTACAGGCCTGCGCCTAGAAAAGACACGTGTCAAAGGAAAACGGTTCCGCGGCCCCGAGATAAATGAGACTTGTTACCCACGCCTATATCAGCACGTATTAAAAGACAACCAATTAAACCCAAAGTCAAAGGAGTTTACAATCCACGATCAAGCGAGTGGAAGTCAGTTAGCTCCGAGATTCTTGGGGAGAATCGAGTCTGGAAAATCTTCGGGAGGTCGTAACGGACCGGGTATAAAAGGGAGAGGATCTCCCTCGGAGAAAATCACGAACAAACCAGCCAACATAAGCTTATCTTGCTCGTCACCCCTTAGTTGTTAGTTGTTAGGATTCCCCGACCTGGGTGAAACTCTTAAAGTTTAATTGGTCTTCCTTCCACCGTCAGAGTGACCAACCGTAGCTACGGCAACAAATCCCCGCCTTCACTTCCACCACCAGGGTGAGCAACCGTAGCTCTGGTAACAGCCCTCCGCCTTCGACTCCAACGCCAGGACGAGCCACCGTAGTCCCGGTACACACCTCCGCCTTCGACTCCAACGCCAGGACGAGCCACCGTAGTCCAAGTACACATCTCCGCCTTCGACGCCTCCGCCAGGGTCAGCCACTGCAGCCTTGGTGTCCACGTTCGCATAAACACTCGACCACATCCAGTCCATCAAGTCCAGCAGCTAAGTCCTGCTGCCCGAGGAGCACGAGTCTACAGCGCTCTGCCATCAAGTCTACGATGACGCCCCAAGTCTACGGAGCACTGTAGCTAGTCTACAATCTTACCACCGTCCTTATTTTTACTTTTATGGCTGTAAGCTTTCTTTACTTCGTGTAAAAACTGTTTGCATTCAATTAATCTCTTCAATTACTTACTGGCGACCACATCTACAAATCCCTGTGAGTCTTATTGCCACATATTTCCGGCGTGATCCGTTTCCTACGCGAACACTCCTCCTCCTCCTAATGAAACCAAATGCTTGGAAATACTCATGCCCGGGGAATGGCTTTTTTCGTCACTTGGCTTTTTCACAATTCACTAGAGCATAGAATCTGGGGCCTTTCCGGCGGAGGAGGAGGAGGAAAGACTTTTACACGCCCTCGGGAAAATCAAGTCAAAAATATAAAACACATAGGGAGAGAGAGAGCCTCTCGGATGATTTAATGGACGTTCCGACAAACATGGGGGGAGGAATGGGGAATCGCGGGTGTTTGTGGTTTCCCATGCAATCCAATTCCCCCACCTCCACTTTGGTCGCATTACTTGGGCAATAACTCTTATTTTTCCTTTTAGGCCAAAACCAGAAAGGACGATTGAACCACGTTTGGCTCCACCACAAATAATTGCGGCTCATTTATTTGGCTCCGCCCCCTGTCCTATCCTATTCACCTTTTAAGCTACCTCTTGGCATGACCCGATCTCGAAACCTTGACGCGGCCCTGAGTTGCTCGACGGATCCGATCCGATATTTAACCACAAAGCTAACCGGGGGAGGAGATGCTTTATCTTTGTTTGTATGTTCTTTTTCTTTCCGGGGATTCGGGCACGAAGTCAACGAGGGGGATGAAATCCAACTCCCCTAGTCTTTCGTCTTCCTTTTCTGTCCAGAAGAACGTGTGTCAGTCGGTCTGTTTTGAGTGATCCGAGATCCTCTTTATCATCATATTAAAAAAAAAAAAAAAGAAAACTCGGGTCAAATGAAGGTGGTAAGGAGAGGACAGGGAGGGACACGATTCCTAGTTTTAATCTCGTGGTGTTAGAAGGTGGCGGGATGATATTTGATGTATATTGTTGCTTCTTTCCCTTTTCCCTTTCGCTTTCGCCTTAGTTTAAACGTTGGGGGAGCTGCTTCTTCTTCTGCTTCAGCTTCAGCTTCTGTTTCTGCTGCCAACCATTAAATGACCTCACACCTCAACACATCCTCAAGAGTTAATTCAATTCAACCATATTATTAACTCCTCCCACCTTCTTCCCTTCCCTTTGATCATCACTTCTCCCCTTCTTACAACCTACGGTAGGTGGTGTTTCAGGCGGAGTGCATAATCCCCGGTTGTCACTACTAACTAGTACTTCTCGGCCATGTCCTGATTTGTGGAGCATTAAGCAACCATGGAAAATGACTCCGGAAGTGATCAGCACCCACCCTACCTGCCGTTCCAACCACCGCCTCGAGCTCCTCTGAGCGACGGCTTCTACTCCGACAGTTTCAACCTTGGCTACAAGGTCAGTCCTGGGATCCTGCTCGTCATCATTGTCCTCGCTATCCTGGTGTTCCTGGGTGCACTCGCCCACCTGCTCATTAGGATCATCGTAAGGCCCAGCATCAGAGACCCTGACGATCCAGATAGCGTGAATGCCCTCCAGGGACGGCTTCAGCAGCTGTTTCATCTCCATGATGCTGGGGTTGACCAGTCCTTTATCGACATGCTCCCCGTGTTCCATTACAAGGCCATCCAGGGTAAGAAGGTCGAGTCCTTTGACTGCGCTGTTTGCCTGTGCGAGTTCGAGCCAGAGGATAAGCTCAGGCTGTTGCCCAAGTGCAGCCATGCATTCCATGTGGAGTGCATCGATACCTGGCTGCTTTCCCACTCGACCTGCCCCTTATGCCGGGACAATTTGATCCACAATTTCTACCCGGACGGCGGTTGCTCGCCGTATGTTCTGGTTCTGGAATCTGGGAGCGAGAGCTCGAGGGATATCATCTGCAATGACAGGGACTCTGTTTCGAGCATCGGCAGGACGAGTTCGGTTCTGAGGTCAGATTTTCACTTCAATTTCACGAGGGAGTCCGAGAAGGGGTCCGCGCGATCTCGAGCAGATTCGATCGGCAAGTCCTGTGAGATTGATAGGAAAGAGAAGGACGACGGCCCAGGGGAGAAGGAGAAAGTGGTGCATGTTAAGCTAGGAAAGTTCAGAAACTTCGATCCCTGTGAGGACAACCGAAGTAGCGGCCCGAATAAGGTGGATTCTAGGAGGTGTTTTTCTATGGGATCATTTGAGTATGTAATGGACGATAATTCGACCTTGTTGGTCCCGGTCGAAACCTTATCGAAGAAGCATGCCGGCAGGAAACCCTCTGTTTTGCCTTTTAGGCCTGGCCACAGGCAGGCAATGTCTGTCTGTGATGGTGGATCCACGAGGATGTTCAGCGGCTTTGACGTGACCAAAACCATGGAAATTCATGGAGCCCCAAGCAACGCTAACAGTTTCCGCGGGAACGGGAAACAGAAATCTGGAACAGACACAGAAAGTTTCTCGATATCTAAGATCTGGCTGCAAGGGAAGGAGAAGGCGAAATCGAGCCTGGATTCGTCGAGGCGAGCGATGTCCTTCAGATTCATGGGGGGAAGTGGGGAGATCGTCTTGGGCAGAGAGGTGAAGGATGCCAGGAGTTGGTCGAACGCTGGATCCGAGTTGGGCCTCGAACGGGGAAGTAATCGGGTTAACAGCAGCGGCAGCAGCATTATGAATCCACAACCAAACTCGCAGTCCTTCGCTAGGAAATCTTCCTTCCCTTGGCTTCCGGGGTGGCAAACCGAAGTTGTTCATTCATCTTCCGCTTCCAGTGTTTAGTCTCCTTCCCTCTTCTCCAAACCCACCCTCCTCATCGTCATCGGTTCACAGGCACATAATTTCTTGTGTCTGAAAATTTTCCCCTAGGGTCGAATTTTTTGTGTGTGGATAATATCTTTTTATGGGATCTCGTCAGGTGGGTCAGAACTCCAAAAATGATCGTGATGGTCTATCTATGCACATGAAGCAGCATTTCAGGTTCTTATGCTTCTTCTTCTTCTTCTGTTGGATCGAACTTCGAGCAGATAATTTCAAAATCAAATACAAAAATAGGAGTAACTCTGAGCAAATTGAAGTCTCTGATAAATGATGCTCCTCCTCCAGGCTGTCATTTAATGGGAACCTAGTTATTGTTGAATCTGTATAGTTTGGCTGCAAATTGAGAGAGAAGTGGGGAAAGAGGAGAAAGGAAATTAAATGTCTTCAGTTGAGGAATAAATAATTGGTAGGTGGAGATGTGTTGTTCATATCTTTGGTTTCCATTCCATTGCTCTACGTTTCACGTGCTCTGTCTTAATCCTTTTGGGTCTCAATCTCGACATAAAGGCCAAGTCTATATTTAAATGACTCCTGGGAATTCAATATTCATTGCCCCTGCTGGAGTACCAATCACACCTACGGGTGTAAACGAGCCGGGCTAAGGGCTGGGCTCGGGCTCGGGCTCGTCAGGGAGCTCGTAGGCTCGAGCTCGAGCTCGATAGAGTAGAAATATTGAAGCTCGAGTTTGAGCTCGTTTTAGGAACTAACAAACACAAGATTAAGGAAATTCCATTCTTGAGTACAATTCAAACGAAATCATCCCAGCGGCAGATTAAGGAACAACCAAGCAAAATCAAACTTCGTATCGTGAAGGCTAATATTCACTCTTGAGCACGATTCAAAGGCTCCTTAATTTTTCGCAAAACACATTCATCAGTATGGGCTGGTTAAGGGAATGGGGTTCAAACCCCTTACCTCCTGCATGTGAAATAAAGCTCTTACCAATTTTATAGGCTCGCGAACGGTTCTAATAATAATTTTAAAACTCAGTTTCCTCGAAAGTTCTAATCATTTACACCCTTAATCTCAGCCCAATGTTTCCATTCATTTTTGTTCATACCAACAACTCAAACCACAGAAGACAGTCACTCAATGGCGAAGAGCAAACATCAAGTCGCCTTATATGGGCAACAACTTACTGTAATAATCTGGTTTATAGTAAACAGCAAGGCCGTCGATGGCATTTGCAGAGGAGAACAAGGAGAAAGAAAGGGTGGCGATTATGATCAGGAGATGGAGTTTTAGCTCCATATTAGGCTCAAACCAATTGAATCTGCCTCCGTGAACATGCAACCCGAACAAACCCAATTTAAGGTGGCCGGGGGGGGGGGGGGGGGGCGATAGGAGAAGCATTCAGCTCTTCCATGTCGTCGAGAGCAGGTTTTTCTGAACAAGCTTGGTTTGGGGATTGTGAATGGTTGTGGTTGGAAGACTTGGACTATCTCAAAGTAGTCTTCAGTGCCAGTCGTTGTCTGAACCTTGGACTCCTAAGACTTGGAACCACGGGGCGTGGCTTGTTTGGTTTGCAAAGTTCACTGGGAACCCTTTTCCTTTCCCGAAATTATGAATACAGGTAAACTTTAACACAACTAGTCTTGAGTTCCCCAATCAAAACATCTGGTCTGGTGTGTTGAACAACCATTCGTTAGAGACATCGTCGTTGGTGCGAACCCTTTGCCCATCTGCCAACAATTTCTTTTCCGGGGGGAGGGATTCCACCTCAGGATGGTAAGAAAAACACATGGAAGTCAGGTGACGAAGGGAATTACCGCGTGATAAGCGTCCCGTGTTTGTCCTAAAAGACCGCTGGGGGTGGAGCGGAAGACCAGATCCCCCCCGGGCAATCCCCATCATCCTAAAACCGCTTCAATGGAACCGATGGTTTTCTTTGTTCTGACTTAACCCCCCCATCTCCATCCATCCTCCGTCACCCACAAAAACCCAGAACAAAAATCCTCTGCCCCAAAAATATCGCCTTTTTACATCATCGTCGTCGTTTCCTTGTCGCGGAAATCTGTAATAAATTTCATGCCTCTCTCCGGTCCCGGGCAAGACTCAGCCGCCGCGGACGGCGGTGCGGCGCCGTCGTTCAAGCGGAAACCGAGGCTTCTCTCCCTCCTCCTCAAGGCAATCATAATGACTCTAATCACCTCCGTCTTCTTCGTCTTCCTTGGCCTCGCCGCAATCATCCTCCTCCACCTCTGCCTCGCCGGCGGCCTCCTCCACCGCCGCGGTAGCAGTAGCCCCGGAGGTTTCCCTACCCTCCTGCAAGGCCAGCACCGCCAGCGGCCGGCCCTCACAGGGCTGTCCCCCGCCGACCTGAGGAGGGTACCCAAGTTCCGATTCTTGGAATACGGGAAGAGTCAGGACTGTGCCATTTGCCTGGACGAGGTTAGGGAGGGGCAGTGGTGTAGGAGGTTGATAGGGTGCGGGCACGTCTTCCACAAGGGGTGCGTCGACACGTGGCTCGTGAAGGTGGCTGCTTGCCCTGTCTGTAGGAGGGGGGTCAGGTCTCCTAGAGAAGGATGCGGAGACGGTCGTGGGAGGGAGCTGAAGGTGGATGGCTTTCAAGGGTTGTTGCGGTTGTGATTACTTCTCTTCACTTCGCCATCTTTTTGTTAGATTTAGTGTTTGGCTTCCTTCGAGGAGTTTTTTTCTCCGCATCTCCTTTGGTTGGTGATTGATTCCTGAGATGGATTTTTACATGATCCCTTCTGGGTTATAGATAATTGCAGATTTCATTCTCCTTCCGCCCACGTGGGTCTGTTCTTGTGTTCATTTGGGCATGAATATGAATTTGGGATATGATGCTTGACAGATTGACTCTCTTAGTTGCCTGTAAACTGAGGATTTGGCTGCATTTTGCTGAATCTAGGATAGAGTCTCTTATCTTGCAATGGCTGGCAGCTGGTATTAGCTATTGAATAATAAGGTAAGAGTCTTTTGCTGGTGGGAAGTGCCTTTGCCGTATCCATTCATTGATTGAAGCAGCTCTTGTTGATTAGCAGCTTTGCTGGGTTACAAGATGGATGGTCTTTATGTGCTTGGGATTTTAGAACATGATTGGCTGCTTTTGCTTCTGAAAAGGAAGGAGTGAATGGCTTTCTGGGATTTTAGACAGAACGTGTGTAGATACTGGATGGATTAGAGTCGCTTACTTGGGAAAGAACTCATCATTTGCGTTAGCTGTGTCCTGCATTTTGGGGCCTTGGTAGCTGTTAGGATAGTCTCACACCGAATAGAAAAGGCCTGGGCCATCGTCTTAAATAGAATTGGGACCCTTCACATCATTGCTAGCTTTTAGGTGAAAATTGAATGGGGGCTTCTGATTTATTTTTGGATCATCTCATAAGAAGCCGGTGATGCATGTTAGACTGGGTTTAGGGAGTTCACCATGACTATGTACCACCCACCAACACTAGGATGGAGATGTCTTGAAACATTCATCTTCATAGACTTGAAGGAGATGAATGATTGAGTCATGGGCAGGAGGGGGGGGGCGTTTGCTGCTCGGATAACATTCCTCATCTCCAAGAACGTGCCATCCTGTCGCCCCTGGCATCGCCCCTGCCGTCCCAGGGGACACCCTTCCACGGCCCCAGCCATCGCCCTCACCAACCCGAGTCCCCCCACTAAACTTGTGTCGGTCCGGTCACAGCCCCTTACTACCCTCATGCCCAATTACCACCACGGCTTGGACATGACAGACAATTCAGGCCAGTCAATTATCCTATCATCACAATAAAGGAGGGGGAATAAAAAGGCCTCCACGGAGAGGTAGTCATGGGCCGGGTTGGACCTGGACTCGGTCCGTGAAGAACGATTTATCAAGGAGATGAGAATCCTGGGTTATGCCCGCAGCCTCTCTTCATCGCCTTGACCTCAATGGTCATATCTCAGCTATGTAGGTTGATCTCATTCGAGCAGCCGTGGTGGAACGAATTGAATCTGACATGGCTCGCGAGGATGTTTGGCATGACTTATTTACTATTAGGACTGCGAGAGTTTCCTCGGAGAAAAAGGTCGCCAAAGATGAGCTGATGAACAACAGCGATGATTCAATCCATTATACCCCTGCGTAAACTCGAAGTGATCTTGGTATTGAAGTGCAGCTAGCTATCCAATCCTACCATCGGAAAAGACCTAAGGGTGTGTTTACATCCATAACCGAGCTATGATTTTGAAGTCCGACCCAAACATTGCTCCCCCTCCGTTTTCCTTCAATATTTCGGTTTGGGTTTTAGATTCTAGACGTTTGTTGACACTTATTTGAAGGGGTAGGGTAGAGCTGAGGAGGATTTTCAATAAGGCCAAATCCAGGAAACAGAAATAAATAAAAAAAAAACATCTCACGTGAACCACTTGGTATCCCTGACCCTTGAGAAAGGATGTGGACCACAAAGCGGGACCCCGACTTAAATTATGAATCTTTGGAAATCTTGCGTTCTATTATTAATGGAACGGAGCGATAGGTAGAATGAAATGGAATAGAATGCTTGTTCCGGTAAGAAATGTGAGGTGGAGTAGAATGTTTATTACTTAGTCTAGGAAAGGAATGGTACTTGGAACGGGATGTGATACCATTCTTGCTCATTTTAGCGTAATCAACCGCTGAAGTGAATCGGAATAGAGAACCAAATCCATTATAATTCTGGTCCGTTCCCGGAAACCAAACACGCCATAACTACTTTCTAGGAGTTTGGAGGTTGAGATAGACAATTCATTGAGTAGGTTGTTTTTTGTTTGTTGCGTTTAGGAAGGGCTTGTCAGTGCGGGTCCACTGCAAGATTGACGCGGTCAAACACTCGAAGGACAGACAGCTCGCGTGAAAATAACAAGGCAAGCTCGAATGGATTCGAAAGCTTCGAGGCAACAACTGCGCAGTGTGATTGAACAGTGTGCGGACATCCGCTTATCCGAAGAAAAGTCGCCCGTTTCCCGGATACACGTTTCTGTAAGGCTTTGGACGTGGGAGGTTTGTACCTAATTAGGGTTAGTTGGGAAAAAAATTTAACGGTTCGAATTTTTAAAATTACCTAAATATTGCTCCTAAATCGATGTTTTAACCGGTTTGAGTTTTAACCAATGTCGCTGTTTCTCGCGTTTTGAAATAGCCACTTAGGCGGTATCAAGGTAATTTTGGAAACTCAAATCATATTTTGAAAAAAATTTTCTCAATTAACCATAGTTAGGTACAATCTTCTTGGACGTGGGTAAAACATTTGTATATGATATGATTTAGCTAAGTTCTCGTTATTACAAAATACACACAAACATTTACTTCATTCCCGCTTTCGTGTTCGGTTCATTGGCGATCGCGTTACGGACTTCGTGTTCATTATGAATAGATACAACGTGTGCAAACAAAGGGTAAAAGTGAACGGGAACTTTGATGCGTTTCAAAGAGGGGAGAGAAAAAGGTGAGGCATGTTACTTAATAATTGGTCTGCAAAATTATTTTATACAAATATGGTCTTAAAATTTATCGACTAATATCCATAAAAAACACCGATTTGTTCTTTAAAAAAATTAATATTTGAAACACCGATTTTATCTTTAAAAATTGGAAAAATTATTATTTTTATGTGAGGTTAAAATCGATATTAGTCGAAAAAATCATGAAATCAGAGAACATATTTAGCACAATTTTTTCACAATCAACTTTGTATTGAAACAAAACTCAAAAGGCTTCCTAAGATCGAACGACTAGGAGTTGGATGATTGGATTAATCTCAATAATTCATTGATGATTGAGAGACAAGGCATACAAACTAAGGCAAGGACAGTGGAGGAAATTAGTCTCTGCTATATCTCTAAACTTCTTTTGACCTCTTGACCCCTTCCATTCCTGGCAATGCGATTTGACTTGCATCCTTTCAATTCAAATGCAGGTCCCTCGAACCATCATTTGATCCGACATTGCATTTATAAAAACAGTCTCATTTTACCCACAAAAATGACAAACAATCACAACAGTCCTTGATCTTACTTCCCGAGTCCGACAAACACCATGGAGCTTCTTCAGTTCGAACCCCTTTTAGCTGCCGTGGCAATCGTGAAGGAGGCCGCCAGGATCATCCGGCGTAATGGGAGATTCATGATCCCCGTGGCTTCCTTTGGAATCTTGCTCTACTCCATCTTAGTCCTGACCAACTTCCTCTCCCTGAGGCATTACCTTGTCAGCCTGACGAAGAAACTGGCCTCCTTCCTGGTTACCAGCCCAATGAGCCCTGGGTATGTGAACCTCCTCATTGGGTTGCAGCAGGACATCTCGTTCTTTGTTGGCGTGGAGTTGATCTTCGCATTGGGCTACTCCGTCACCAGCTTACTCTTCTCGACTGCCACCGTGTACGGCACTGCGATCTCGCACTTGGGGAAGGACTCAGAAAGGGTCGACATCAGGGACCTGGCCAAGCTGACAGCAGCCTCTTGGAAGCGGCCCCTGGTCACCTCCCTCTACACCTCCATCTTCGGGATCGGCTACAACTTCCTTGAGGTGACCATCCTGTTGCCCCTTGCCCTGCAGAGGGCAACCTTCGCGACAACCGTCCTCGGCCTGGTTGCTGGCCTGCTGTATGCTTACCTCAGCATCATTTGGACGGTGGGGTTCGTGGTGTCGGCCCTGGAGGAGAAAAGCGGGATCACGGCACTCGGGGAGGCAGAACGACTCGTCAAGGGAATGAGAATCCAGGGTTATGCCCTGAGCCTCTTCATCAATGTGACCTTGATGGTGATCATCTTTCCGGTTTGGAGGCTGGTCTCATTCAAGCGGCCATGGTACAATGAATTGATTGTGTATATAGTGGTGAACCTGACGTGGCTCGTGAGGATGTTTGGCGTAACTTGCTACACGATTTACTATTACGACTGCAAGAGTTCCCATGGAGAAGAGGTCGCCGACAATGAGCTGATGATCAACCGCGATGAGCCCGTCCATTATACACCTGTTTGAAACTCAACCGATGTGCTATCCATGTATTTGTGCCATCATCGCAGCTCAAACCTGCATGACCTTTCTTTTCGTAATTATGGGCCTTGTTGGCCACCCAATGTAGGCCAAATATTAGCCCATATTTGAATCACCCGATTCATTTATGTGAAAAAGAAAAAGAACAACGGATGGAAGTTAATGATCACCTGATTCCCTTTACCAAAGCAAGGACACCACACAGACACACCAAACAAAACACCAAACAAAAGGAGGAGCGATCAGCCAAACGACAAAAGCGGCAACAGCCCACGTGTGGCGTTTAGTTAAGGACGAACCAGGTCCCAAATTAACTGTTCAATGTCAACGAAACAAAAGAAAAAGACACTATCCTAATGGCAGCTTAGAGCCCCTTTGCCCATTAGCTAGTGCGACCGACACCCACCGCAATCCCACGTCCACAATAGGGGGCTACATTGGGCTCAATTAATGCAGCAATGGGCTACAACGGGCTCAATTACTACCGAGGAATATTATCTTTCGAAGTCGTGGAGGATCACATCAACGGGCCACACAGCTCCCCGTAAGTCTCATTCAATTTACACAGTAAATTTTAATTGTTCAAATAATTAATTAGAATTGACTGACTTCTTTCTCCATTTCCACTTCCCTTTTATATTGCATGTACACTGCACGTGCGGTTTGGAGGGGGTTATCTTATGACATTACGAAGTATCGACATCAACGGGCCACACAACGTCGCGTGAGTATCATTCTTACTTACTCAGTCAATTCTAATTATTGACATGTCTTAATTAGAATTTTTCAAACCACCATTTCCACCACCGCATTCTGGTTTAATTTGCATGAAAATCAAACGAGCATCACGGGAATTCAACAAGACGAATTTCGAAGACTGAAAGCTCGAAGGCGCATGTAACAAACTGCGTTTGGTTGGATCTTTAGCGGCTTAAAAACCGTTGGTCTGAAATAAAGCGGCCCCGACAAACATTTCAGGTACAAAGGGGAGGTGCGGGCGTCCCCGAACCAAACTATATATCCACCTATAACAGTCTTTCCCCGCCCCCTTTTATCTCAATAATTGCTTGTGCTTGTACGCATGTCATTAGGCAACTTAGGTTTATTACCGCATGTTGGTGTAAATCAACAAACATGAGTTTGGATCCAACGCTCGTAATACAATGACATGAGTCCGAAGTTATACCCGGATTGGGTCCAACGCCCGCTAATCAAAAGCAAACTTTTGAGGCGAACTCCACCTCTTCGCATGTTTACATGTAAGTAATTAGGAATCTCGGAACCAACTGTTTTTTTGACTTAAACAGTTCTAAAAATTAAGTCGATGGCGACTCTGTAATAGCTTACTTAAGTTAAGCAACAACAACCATTTTGTGGAGCCATCATGGATGCAGGAAGGCAACACGAGCTCCTCCCAATCCTCTCAAAAAATCCTTCTATGGATCACGCTCTGCCCATCGCCCTTCGCCTTCCCAAGGAGCATGAAGACGACTGGCGAGGGCCCGAGCAGGCCAGACTAAGAATCGAGCTAGGATCGACCCGTCTCCTCCGCAATGCTCGACATTCGAGTCATGACGTCGACGAAAGACGTCAGGGGGAGCGGATTTCGGATCCTCGTGTCGCTCAAACCGCCGCGCACGTGCTAGGCCGGAGGGCACGCTGACAAACTCCATCTTCGTCCTCGTTGCGTTTACCTATCTAACCTCTACCTGTCCATTTTGAGGCGTCCAGGCAAAGGGGTTACGTTTCTCCTGTCCAGACAGGCTCGGCACAATTTCTTCTTGTAATGTCATCATGTGTCCTTTGGGTTATGAGCTGAGGCTGGATACTGTGGCATGACGAAAGCGTCATTAAGGAAACTACGAGGCTGTTTAAAAGGAAAAGCCAAGTGGGTTAGTTGGAAGACGATGTTTAAACCAAATAGCTAATTGGACATGTGAGATTGAAGTTAGGCAAGTGGAAGAGTTTTAATTAGGACACACATGTTACCAACGTGTGTGGGAGAGAACCATTTAAAAGGGAGGGTCGTGGATGGACTCAAGGTACTAGTCTCTCTCTCTCGAGAGAGAGAGAGCATCTTGTTTGCCCCAAGTGGACAGAAAGAAACTCATTTATTTCTTGCACATGCACTACCTAGGAAACTGATGTTGTTGTTGTTGTTCTGGTCTGGACTTTGGTAACGTGTACATAGTAAAGACTGATAGTGGGGGAGGACAAATCTTGTTCGGTCCCCGACTGTTTAATGTTCTCCCATTCACCTCTTGCTATCAATGTTGTAATAGCAAGGCCGAATCAAAACCAGTAAAGGGAAAAGGAAGTCAATGCGGCTCGGCTCCCCTTTGCCTTTATACTATCCTTTTGTTTATCCCACGGAAGCACTCCCGGGGTGTTAGGCTTTTGTTCGTTTTCCCCATCTCAACCCAGAAAATAAGAACAAAGGGTTTGTCGTAGGAGTATGTATCCGAGGAAGATTCGAGCAAGTTGGCGAATACTCCCGAGGTTAGTTTGTGGCGCGATTTGGGATTAGAACACGTCGTTTCTCTAAATTTTTGATCGGGTGGGTTGGGGGAACAGGAGAAAGGACAACCAAACTCGTTGGGAAATTTGTTGGGTGGTTTAAGATACGACCACGCACTCGCCGCTCGAGGCCAACGAGGACGACGACGACATCTGGGAGAAAAGAAAAGGGTGAAACTGGTTTCTAAGGAGACTTTCGGGTTTGTCCAATTCCCCTCACGGCTCCATTTGAAAATGGCGTATGTTTTAGTGTCGCAGGGGAATAAGAAAAGATAGAAACGAAGGTGAGAGCCTCTTTATCAACATTGTTGACATGTTTTAGTCTAATCATCCAGGGTCGCAATCTTTCGGGGATTTGAAGCGAATTTTGGCAATTGACGATCAGAGATGATCCCAACTGACGTCGATATGTTTGAACTTTGAACTTATATCGTGTGATTGTTAGTCCACAAAAGAACTGATGATTGCTTGCCACCTATATTCCACATGACGAGCTTTAATACTTGGGAATATTAAGGAAAGAAAGAGGGGGGAGGTCAAGTCAGGAAAGGTAAGGTCTCGTGTTTGGTCGGCTGGTTTCGTTTGGTGCACGACAAATTCTTATGATGATTGCCTTATGCGACTCCTATTTGTCAAATCCGAGCTCTGACTAATTCGTGGACATCATTAGTTTAATTTTTTTTGGGCATGTGTAAAGACCACACTTTTATTGATTTTTCCACATGTAATAGGGTGATACGTGCGAGAGTTTAGTGAGAAATGGATATTAAGATCGGACGTATTTGTGGAGCGGATGACGTTGGTGGTGGATTAATGACTTGTATCGCCCATCGTACGTCTAAAGTTTAAACCATGAAGAGAGATAACCGTCCAAAATATAGATGGTAAAGAGAGAGAGAGAGGCGTTCAAGGAGTAATGGAATATAAGGAAAGGACGCCCACGGGCAAGATAGGCGATGAGAATAGGTTAGGTGGGTGGTGACTTTGGAGTAAATATTTTCTTAAGATGATCGATAGTTTGGGAGATAATCACACTCAAATTGATAAAAGAAAAATGTAAAGGGACGGACTAGGAATGTAATGGGGCACATAAATGGGTACGAAGGAGGACGAAATGAACCGTTCCAAGGACAACTCCCATTGTCCACGGGGATAGTTCTAATTTACCTGGAAAACAAAAAATTTTGTCCTTTATAGGTTGAGTTTCTAAAATTCTCATTTTACCGCCCCTCCAAAATTACCTTTTCACAAATTATAAATTAGCCCAAAAATTTTGAAAAATTTTCAATTAAATCCTTGTGATGGCTGGAGAAGGAAAATCTTCGGGAAATCCTTCTGGAACTCCGCCAAGATTGGAGTTCGTTCCGGAGTCTAGGATGTCTCCTTTGGGAATCAGCAAGAGTATAAATGACATTTTAACTCAGCTGACTATTCAAGGGAGCAATGAAAGTCTAGAAAGCCGAAACCAAATGGCAAAGGAAGTAGGCTCTATTGTAAACACAATGTTAGACGCTCTGGAAAGAGAAAGAGGTTTAAAAAGGCCTGAAGCCGAGGCGACTTCTGGACTGAAGAGTACGACAGGAAAACCAGTCGAAAGGTTGAATCTGGGAGGAAGAAATTCCAAACAGAATCAAGGCAAGAGTGTGGATGAAATGTATAAAGAGTCAGTGGCTCCTTACATTTTAGACTCACAAAAGCGAAGTGCGAATTTGAACTCTCAAAGTGGAGAGTTGGCGAAAGACTTACGGAAAGCCTTAGGTCTGGCAGAAGATGCCGCAGTTCATTTAGACAATCGAACGTTTAATGAACTGGTAACTGCGAAGAGGGAAATTTACAGGCCCGATTATCCTCATCGAACTAAACAAGAGTTTGTTCCTAGGGATAATGTATTAAAGCCTATAATCACCCCTGGTGCTTTTCTGGACATAGATTGTGAGAAGCACGTATCTGAAAAGATAGATGAATGGTTATCACTAATTCGAATGACTGCGTCCGCATGAATTTTATCCCTTGGATCAGTTTACGAATTATGCGTGGCAGCCCTCATGGGAACGGCGCAGAAATACTGGAAATCTTTGGTGGCTCATACTGACATCAAAGAAAAGATAGATCAGGCGCTGACCGTTGATGGTGTGTTGGCAATCATCGCTGACGCATTAAAACGGGAGTTATGTGGTTTTCATTATCCACTGAGACTGTGGAAAAAGAGCAGTCATTGACCGCTTTGGTTAAACTACAGATCTGCGATATGTGCTGGTTTGATAGCTACGTATGTGAATTCCAGAAGTATTATTACAATCTGGACATAGTGTCTCAACAGTTCATATTGGGAACCTTTTTTGTAAAACTTCCAGAACCTTGGCCGGAAGTTGCGCAAAAGGCTTATGAATTACTTCTGAGTGAGGAAAAGATTGTCTCTCGACTCGGAGGAAAAATTCAGGCGGTTAAGTACGCAATGCGAAAGGCATGTACTGAGCTCCAAGTAAAGGAGGCAGATAAGAAGCTGCCATACTTGAACAATGACTGTTGTTCTCAAATTGAGTATGTGCCTGGAAGGTATGGATGCGATACTCGCAGTACTTCAGGAGATTCTTTGAGGTCAAGAAACTTTCCTCGAAAGAGGAGGTTTGTTGGGTATAACAAAAAGAAAGTTTGGCCCAAGAAGGACTTCCAACGGAAGCAGAAAGGAGGTTATGCTTACAAACCTAGAAGGTTTGTAAGGAGACGGGATAAACTGAAAGACAAAGATAGGATCGATGCCTTCAAACGCAAGCATGGCAGAGAACCTAAATGTCCTAAGGGGAAACCGTTGAGCAGTTGCAATTGCTGCTGGTTTTGCGGTTCGAAAGACCACAAGGCGGATACTTGTCCCCAGAAGAACCAAAGGTGAGAAAGACTCCGAATGGTGTTCCTGGATGACAGGAGTCAAGAGGAGGAAGTCTTGGCTTATGAACCAATAGATGAGCAGGACATTTCCGACATAGACTCGGAAGTAGAATCCATCTATGAAGTTGTATCTGATTATGATACAGATTCAGAAGAAGATTCTGATCTCTGAAAAATGCATCTGTTCATGATGAGAGCAGAGCAGAACGAAGATGGTGATGAGATGGTTCCCTTAGAAGCATCGAATCAGGTACTGGAGGAATCCCACCAGTACGAAGATCCATCCCAGTCAGTTCTGGAATGGAGGTTGCCTAATGTTAATGTGAGAGAGGTCTATAACGTTTCAAGATTTAATTTTAGATCTATAATCGACATCTCATAAACAGAAGCAACGGCTCAAGTTACAAGTACGGAACTTGAGACTTTGGATATCCCATTACTCAACATACAACGCATTAGGGAAACCATGCAACGTGCGAGAGGTGTATATAACTATATACACATTGGGTTAATCCAGGTAGGATTGATCCCGCTATTCCATCTTCAAGTGGATAGTCCTGTGGTAGCAGCTGTAATTGATAAACGATGGCGAGAGTTTAGAGATCAGCTGATATCAGGTATACAGGCAAACCTTGCACACGGCCCTGTATGGTTCCAGGTCCATCCAAATTTCATGATGGCCCTGAACGATCGCTGTTTGGGAAATTCATTGACCTTAAGGATCAAATCGATGAATATGGAGAGAATGAATTCCCAGGCCAAGTTTTTGGCGTATCACACTAGAGTAATCTACCGATTGGTAAATACAACCAGTCCTGGTATGAGGAACATCTCAAGACTTACTGAGTTGTTCGAAGAAGGTCATAATAACTACCAACAGTTTCATAGGCAAGAGGTAATTAGAGTTAACCTGGCCAAGAAATTGGGTTATGACTGAACCTGGTAGTAGCTCTAGACCAATTAGTGCGGCTAATATCCGACAAAGAGGTAACGAGATTACTTTGATGTTGAGTGAACCGTCTAGAGACGGTTTTAGAGCTGATAGACATCTGCTTATGAGGATGCCACTCCTGAGAGAACCAAGGGCACATACGCTCTCTGATGTTTCTTCTAGAGCTAGTGATATGGGAGAGGACATAATTGTGTCCCGACCAGCAAAATCATCTGCTCCACCACTAATAGAAGAAATGTCTCGAAGGTCTGTTGATTCGAGAGCCCCGTCGCAACATACAGGTAGGATCGTAGGGTATAGACAGGTATCATTACCAGTTTATGAAGACCCTGTAGACCAACCGAGAGAGGAGTCGATACGAATGTTAAGAGTTACCGGTGTGGAAAACTCTTTGTCTAAGATTCCTGAAGTTTGTAAGGTTATTGAGTAGATAGCCGAGCAAAGGTCTATACCAATAGACGAAATCTGGAGGATGATAGAACCATCCCAGGAAGTACCTAAGAATATTGGGTTCAGTGTCAGGAAGGAGGACTTGAGTACATATGTGGCTCTAACCTTCAAGTTTCCTGGATACTATGAGTATTCTCTAGATACTTTGATAGATACTGGGTGTAGCATAACTTGTGCTAGACTCAATGCTCTACCAGATGAGTGGTGGAAACCACTGCAGAAACCCATTCATATGGTAAACGTAGATGGAATGGCGACAATAGTCAGCCATCAGGCCAATAATGTGCCCGTCTTTGTTGGTGGACAAAAGTTCATCATTAAAGAGATCCTGACCCATCCTTTATTAGAGGCAGACATCATAATTGGTAATGCCTTTCTAAAAGGACAAAAGGAAAACCTACCTTTTGTGCAGGATGTCCATCATGTGTCCATAGGTGGTGTAAAGATCAGTATTCTCCAAGAACCTAAGTTAAGCTTAAAGTTTGGGTTCTATCCGGTAAAACAGACCGAGTACTGTGATAATTCACCATGTGAAAGAGCTTTCAGAGTGCGAGCTCAACGTGGTGATATACGGTTGGATGAGAACGTTTCATGGGAATAAACCTTGTTTTCCCCAACGAATACCAGAAGTTCTAACTGGTATGACGACTTGTTTCCAAAACAAGAAGTGTGTATGGCTGTTAAGTTAATGGGAACAAAATGGGATAAGTTCCTAATAAAACTAGCCGATAATTTTAGTGAAGACCCACTAAAGTTATGGACTCGAAATGGCCTCAGGGCTAGATTAGAGTTGAAAGATCCCGGAACCATTATAAGAGCCAGAAATATTACATATACAGCTGAGATGGTTGAGGAGTTTGACAAACAAATTCCTGAGTTGCTTGGAAAAGGCTTGATTAGGGACAGTTACAGTCCACATTCTAGTCCTGCCTTTATGGTTATAAATCATGCCGAGCAGGTGCGAGGTAAAGCACGAATGGTTATAGATTATCGTCAGCTTAACAAAGCTACGAAGGACGATGGCTATAAGATTCCCACTGCGGGAGATTTAATTGATAGGGTAAGTCTGAGCCAACCAAAGTTCTTCTCTAAGTTTGACTTGAAAAGTGGATACTGGCAAGTCAAGATGGAGGAAGAGTCGGTTCCTCTAACTGCCTTCAATGCTCCGCAAGGAATGTTTGAATGGCTGGTAATGTCGTTCGGCCTGAAAAATGCTCCAGGCGTTTTTCAGCGCAAAATGGATAATGCTTTCAAGCAAGTCCGAAAATTTTGTGCGGTCTATATTGACGATGTGTTAGTCTACAGTCAGACTGAGGACGACCACATGAGACACCTTGATAAGGTGACTGATGTCTTCCGACAGGAGGGCATGATTCTATCGGAGAAAAAGATAGAATGGTTTAGGGAGTCAGTTAATTTTCTAGGCATGGAGATTGAGCAGGGAAAAATTAAACTGCAAAATCATATTGCTGAGAAAATAGTTAATTTTCCTGACAGACTTGAGGATAGAAAGCAAGTCCAAAGATTTTGTGGATGTGCTAACTATGCAAGAAAGTTTGTGAAAGATCTTTCCCGAGATCTAAGTAGGATTTCGAAGAAAACCTCTTCTACAAATCCTTGGATGTGGGAAGATGAAGATACTCAATTTATTAGAAGGATTAAAGCAAAGGTGAAAATTTTGCCACAACTCGCTTTGCCTTCTGATAAGGATGAGTTAGTCCTGGAGGTTGATGCTTCTAAAGAATTTTGGGGAGCAGTCCTCAAAATTAAAGGACGAAAACCAGAACCGGTGTGCAAATACTGGTCGGGAAGCTTCAAGGGGTGCGAGCTACGGTACCCGATACATGAAAAAGAAGTATTAGCCTTAAAATACGGAATAAAGGCTTTTTACATCTTTTTGGCACCGAAAGAATTTTTAGTGCGCTCTGACTCGACCTATGTAAAAAGGTTTATGAGTCTGAACCTTAAGGAAGCTAGGCAAACTAGACTCTTAAGGTTGCAGGAATGGTTTAGCTATTATAAATACGAGGTCGAATACATTCAGTCCGACCACAACATAATAGCTGACTCTCTCTCTAGAGAACTTGCAAACACCTCTCTTTCTAAAAACTCTGCAGATGGATCCTGCTGCAAAGAGAAAGATATGCTGGGGATGCAAGAAGGAGGGACACTCCCGAAAGGTATGTCCTAACAAGGGAGATAGTGAGCATAGTGATGCTGGTTCCGTTTCAGGAACGAAGGCAGCAGTTCTCTGCTGGCAGTGTAAGCAACTAGGACATCGTTCTTACGAATGTCCCAAGAAGCTGAAAACTGCGGATTCCCAGAAGGGGAAGGCTGAACTTAAGGAGAAAGCAAAAGCTGACTCCAAGAGTAAGGCGAAACAAGATCTCCAGAAGGAGAAGGCTAATCCCCAAGAAGATGTGTCTAGATCTGAGGGAAAAGCGAAGATAGTTTCTCGAGAGAGAACGACTGAACCCAAAAGAAAGGCAAAAGCCAATTCTAAGGGGAAAGCGAAAAGTTCCCAGGAAGGGAAGACGGATCTGAAGGAGAAGGATAACACCAACTCTGGAAGAAACGTGAAGATAGATCTTCAAAAGAAGATGGCAGATCCAAAGGAGGAAAGCTCCAAAGGAGATGTGAAAATGGCAGATCTGAAGGACAAGGTAAAAGCGGAGTCACAGGAGAAAGCCAGAAAGAAGAGGAAAGCCAAGAGGCTTAGGTCTTCTGGTCCCAAGGAGGAAGATCCTGCAAAGGATGGTCCTAAGATGGACGGTAAGGTTGAGCAACCTTGGTGGTTTCCGTTAACCACGATGCATTTCAATTACTGTCGAGATCACATAGCCAAAGAGCAAAAGATTTCTATTAACCAGGCTGCAAAGCTCTATAAAAGTCTATTGGAGATGCAGAAAGAGCGGGTTGAGAAAGAATATGTTTCTGAGGCAGAAGAGAGATTTAAGACTTTAATTGATGAGCCAATCCAAGAGATAAACCCTGAACCAAGGGCAGAACTTGAGGAAGCGGCTGCAATGGAGTGTGAGCAATACTTCGATTTTGGAAGTGCTTACGCATCGTTGGAAGGTAATCTTGAGAAGAAAGAGAACCTTGAGGAAGCAATTCCTATTAGAAACTCGGCCAAGGAGTCTGGTGAAAATGCTCACGGTGACAGAAGTCACGATGGCAAAGGCCATGTTGGAAAAATCCAAGAGGATCTGGGAGGATCCTGGTTTTTTGATCAAGACTCATTCGAAGATGAATTCCTAAGTTGGGATGCGTCTGTAGTCTGTGGAGGACTCATGGGTGGCATCAAACATGATGACAAGCGCCAAGTTGAGTTTTTCGCAAGAAAGACAATTGAGTATATCAAAGACCTGGAGTATAAGCTATCGATTATGGCTTCAGGTGAGGAGGAGCTGTCCCGAGTTGAAAAAGAGAGACAGCAGATTTTCTCCACAACTATGTTAATAATACTAGGGGAAGTAAAAAATTATGAAGTCCCAAGGATAGTAGTAGACATGAGTGAATCTTCGCTTGAGGAAAACACTGTACTTCAATCGTATCTACATTGGATATCGGGGAAGTGGCCGTCTCTGAGAATTCATTCAGACATGGTGGGAATAGCAGCACCTTACGAATTCATTCAGACATGGTGGGTTCGTAGACATCCTGGAGATCGACAGATCTGAACCAGAGTGTGTGGAACCACTGCCTATGTTGGTAAGGTATGTACTTGGATGCCTAGGCTATGGACTAAAATATGCCACGGCATTGATTACTAGCACGTTAAGGGAGGAAGAAGACCATCCGTAGTATGGGAAGGTAATACTTCAAAATCTGCAGGTATGGGACATCCACCCTTGTGAGAGTAGACGTCTGGTGGAACCTCAACGACAGGACCTCGATCAGAGAGGTTTATGACGAAAATACTACAAGGACAAAACAGTCCGGAAAGCCATAAAGGTTGAGTTTCTTAAGGATGTGTTGGAGCATGTGTTAGCCCGTAAGGACGAATACTACGTGCTCTGTGACGGTATAATTACCGTCACGATTCTTCGGTCAGATCTAAGCCTCATCGACGAACAAGCAGGAGACCGAGGATGGTAAAGAATGCTCGAACTTCTAGATAGTTTCTGGAGGCGAGAGAACTCTGAGTTACACCTCCGAACCGACACCTTCGAGGTTTGGAGCAAAATTGCTGATTTCCAAGACAAGACCCTAAATCAGCAAATTGAAGATGATGAGAGAGCCCAACAAATCCTTAAGACGGTTCAAGAACCACAGAGACTCTCAGAAAAAGAAGAGGTTGGCAAGGCTTCACGCGCCAACAACAATGAAGGAATCTCCCAAGACAATGCACCAATGCAGACGGGAGAAGACAACTGTATAAAGTTAGACTAGGACATTTTTGTCGGTCATTAGGACCCCACTAACTTTTGTAACAGTTTAGATTCCTTTTACTTTTGAGCTGGCAAACAGTGCATAGGCACCAGCTCCTTAGTGTATATATTCACAAGCCCTCTACCTCATTTGGGGAGGCAATCTGAATAGAGAATTTTCTCTCTCAAAACTTTGAGTAAGAAATCTTTGATTGTCCTCCAGAAGAAAATCTCTCAAAACTTCGATCTCAAATCAGAGTAGAAGTTTTCTCTGTTTGTTCTTCGAAAAATACCTTAAGAAACCAAGAACGTTAGAACTAATCAAAACCGATTAAGTCTAACTAAAGGTTAGATCTGCGGATCGACACCTTGAAGGATAAGTCATTATGACTAAACCTTGTAAGGCTAATCCATCAGGATGAAACCTTGGATGATGAGTGTCTATATAAGTCCATCATGTTATGGGCATTTGGATGACACAGAAGAGCCTCTCCATTGCCTTCTCTAAGTTTTTGAGAAGAAGACTCTTGAAACTTAGGTTTCTGAGTTCTTTTAGTGCGGAAGCTTGGTGGACCCTCTGAGCGATTCAATTAAGGTATGATAAGCATCTTTATAAGTTGGGAGTTGTTTATGCTGTTCTTTCTGTTCTGAAAGAAGATTTTGATCAAGGCAACTTAATCAAGGTGGTGCAAGTGCACGAGCCATTATATGATTGATTGTCCTAACCCAGATCTTCTGCATTTGGATCACGGGGTTGGCAAGGATTCTACTACTGGTCTTCTTAATACCATAGTAGATCGTCTTGAATATCTAGCAGCACAGATATCACAAATATCAAAGCAGATAGAGAGTTATTCTAAGAAATTAGAAGAACTGACTCTAGTACAGAGTAAATTCGAGGAATATTTCCTTGAAGGTAAGTCTAATCTTAGATTTACGGCAAGTTCAAAATACTCAAACGAGTATTTGAGGTTGGTAGAACGCCTACGCCAAAAACAATTAGGAAAAACATCTTAAGTTCGATTCCTGTCAATACTGAGGAATATCTAGCATGCTGGTATCTAACTCTTCAGGGAGTTAATTTGCATCGCTTATTATCCTCTGTATTTTTATTGGTATCAGAGCCCGCTTAAGAAAAATTTTCCTGATTTAATCTTGAAAATTAATTTTGGGTTAAGAAAAGGTTAGGAGAAAACTGCCGTAAAACGGTATTTTTGAAACTCGCAATCGTAATAGACAAATTTGTTTTGGGGACCACCATAAAAGGGAACATTTCTCTATTGTCCACAGTGGAGGCCTCAGTGCCAAAAAGGGAGGACGAGGCGGGCCAAGTGAACAAGGAAGAGAACTTGGTCAACCCACATAAAAGAGTTAATCGGATCAAAAGGGGAGGAAGCCCAAAATAACAAACTGGCCTGATCTTGAAACATTAAGGATATTAAAAAAATGTCATTGAGCCATAAGATAAAGAAAGATATTTTGGAGTACAATCCTCACTCTAGCGTGCGTGGAGGAAAAGAAAAGAGAAGAGAAAGAAGAGGGGGAAACCGAGAGGGAGGAAGAAGAAGGGGGCGTTCCCGAAGGGCTCAAGGGGGAGATCCTTGCTAGATGCACGCGGGAGAGGATCCGGAAGACGGGGGAGCAAGGGAGCTTGTTCGGGAGCGAGCTCGTGAAGAAGGAGGACTCGCGGTGCCCGGTGGTGGATCAGAGGAAATGTACCTCATTTACCCTCATTCCGCACTTATCTTCCTTAGCAGTGGTGATATCACAATTAACTTGGGTTGTTGGTGTGTATGGCTCACGGATTTTGGTTGAGGACAAGTGTAATAAGAGAAATAGATGAGGGTTTACCGGAAGTTAAGCATCCCATGCACAACGCTTGGCTTAAGTGGAGGATCCGTGAAGAGAAGAAGAGGGAAAAGTGTTCCGTAGTGAGGGAAGGTTAAGGGAAGAAGATAACCTACCTTGTCTTGTGGCGGATCGTTGGAAAGATACGAACTTTCCTCTTCCCTCGTACTTCCTTATGCTAGAAATGTTAGCTTCCATGTTGAGAATGTTGATGCGGTGCTCGGATCGGGTGATGTGCGAGTGCATGTGTGGTGTGAGGATGGGGGAAGGCTAGGATCCATGCGGAAATGGATGAGTACACCCCATATCTTGTGTGTAAGGTGTGGTAAAGTGTGATCGGTGGAGAATGGAAGGGATGGTTGGTGAAAGTGGCATGGATGTGTGCCGGATGGGTGGTAAACAAGGAAAGGTGACACATTTATGGGGTTTTGCAAGTTGAGCATGGCTTCTTAGCATGCGGAGGTGATCGGTGATGCTTCCCGCCCTCGTGTCAAAGTGGTATCGGGAGGATCAATGAGTAATCCCACTCCCGCGTGAGTGTGTAAGACGCGAATGAGGGGTTCGATGATATTCCCACACTCGGATTCAAGTACTCTAGGGAGGATTGGCGAGTAATCCCACTCTCGTGAGTGTGTAAGGCACGGATGAGGGGTTCGGCATCCTCAGATTAAGGACTTTCAGGAGGATCGGAGAATCATCCCACTCTCGGCGTGCGTGTAAATTATAGATGAGGGGACCGGTGAGCTATCCCGCCCTCGGAGGAAGGTTATGAGAGGGTCAGTGAAGAATCCCGATCTCGAGTTACCTATGAAAGAAGGCGTTGGGTGAGGGGTTAGGACAGGAAAGTCCTCTCCTCCCCCGAGTTGAAGTAAAGAGGAAGGATAAATGCTTGAGGATATTAAAAATCGCGTGCGCTTATTCACTTATTATTGTATGTGCGTGCATGACAGGAAGGAGATCACGAAGTAGGCGTCCTTAGTTCCTAAAAGTGTGACCTTGTAATTGGGATTAGATTTTGTAAATAAACTTGATTATTGCTAAGTGAAGGTTTTCTTAGTAGCTAAAGTAGTCTTTCATTGAATACTTGGAGTACCCAACTTGAACGAACGAAACGAAGTAAAATAAGGCGTGTGCATTAATAAATAAAGTCGGGAACCTTTCAGCATGTCCCCCTACACTTCCAACAAAGTGGCTGACATTAGGATTGCGTGATGAGAACAATGAGGGGAGCACCAAAACATGCATGTTGGAATTGCCGGGTAGGCCACACTTTGTAAGGGAACTGAACTCATACTATATATAATATGTATCCGGAGGGAGGGCGATGCGCGAGACGTGTTGAACGCCAAACGCGTCGTCCAATATACGAAAAACGAATACGTGGTTTGATTTTTGGTTCAATAATATGGTGTCGACTGAAGTTGTTAGTAAACAATTGTCGCGGGTGGATCCCGTTTCCGGTTCCATTTAAAATGGATATCCTCCCTTGACGATAAGGCTTCGGATTTTGAAAACGTGTCGGAGTCGCCACTAACTTATTTTAAGTTCAAGTTAGAAAAACTATAGAGATTCGTTAAGGTTCGGGAATTAGGGATTACTAAATCGCATGCATCACAAAGAAAAGGGAGGCTTTTATCGTGTGTTTTCGATGTCCAATTTATTTGAGCTCGATTTTAGAAAAAGAAATAGTTTGATATATATAAAAAATGATCTCGAGCTCAATAATGCTTAAAATGTCTACGTGAATCATTTTTATGAAAATATTGAAATTTCGGGCAAAAATACAAGCAACATAGATTGATTAATGCCCTTAACAGTTTCTAAGCCAAAAAATAAATTCAAGGGAGAACCGGGTGTTGTACCATTGCTCGCTCTCTGTATAACGCCCCGTTAGCGTTTGTATCTCACGGTGCTGTTTTTAGAATAGGTTGACAGCGAACCTGGCGAGCCGCTGATGCCGTAACGTTGGTGAGTGCGAAGCCGTCTTCGGAGGGTCTTGATCTTCGAGAATCCAAAAATAAACCCTCGAATATATATAACTTCGTCGTCTTGAACGCGTTGAATGGGATGCGTGCCTTGGTTGTCCGCAAGACACGCGCCCGGAGTATCTGCACAAGTACCGAATAAACGAAGTAAACTGTTCGAAGAAAGCTTGGAAGTTTATACTTTGATTTCTCCATTTATAATTTTTCCGAAATCTCAAATCGACAGTTGGACAAAACATGTTATGAACAAATAGTAAACACGGTAATAATACTCTACGACTAAAATTTTGAAAGTACTAGTAAATGTAAAGTATAATAATAATTATTTTAAAAAAACGGCGAACTCTCTTTTAGCCAAGTTAACAATTAAAATTTTCAATAAAATGATAATTAAAGCGAAACAAAAAAAAGAAAGGAAAAATAAAGAAAATAAGAAAAAAAACAAACCCACAACGATCATCAGAAGGCAAATAGGGAAGGAAGCCAAATTTACTTTTTGTTAACCGCGGGATTTCAAGACCAGGGAGGGCGAGACCTCCACCGAGAGCTTGGAGTCAGAGATGGTCTTCGAGGACAGGGGTAAGCCGTGGGGAGGAGGCTGCGTCTAGCCGCCGCTCTTGCTTAGGGGAGCCGCCGTCGGCGAAGATGGGTCGCTCGCTTCTCTGGTTTTGTGGACTTCGAGCTAGGAGGATGGCCGTTGATTACTCTTCCAATGATATCTCCGATTTTCTTAACCGAGCTATTGATGGACGGCGATCCTTCCTTGTCCGGCTCCTCTACTTGCCCTGAACTCGGCGGAAATAAGAATTCCACGGGGGCTTTCAGATTTTTTTTTTTGGCGATGAGACTGCCCAAAATGTTATCTCCTCCGGTGACCTTGGTCGGGTTGAAGCCTACCCTGATATGCCGGTGGGTTCGAGGAGGAGTTGACAGTGGCCATCACAGCCGCTGCTGTTGCTGCCGCTGTCGCAGTGTTGCTGCTGTTGGTGTCGCCGCCGCCGCCGCTGCTGCTGGTGGTGGTGCTGCTGCTTCTGGGACGATCCTGACGATGTTGTGAGGACGCAGCACCATGCCGACGAACCGCTGGGTGGTCGTGGCCTGAGTAGGTGGGGTTGCATACTCTGCTGGAAGATGATGTCGGTAAGACGTGAGTCCCCGACGCTTGGTCCATGGGCGTCGAGATGAACTCATCGGAATGAGGACAGGTCGGAGGGAAATCCGGGGCTTGTGTTGGGATGAACTGAGGATGTCCTGGAAGCTTGTCCAGCGGTCGGAGGCTTTATTGTCGTTGAGGAACTAATGCGGGAATCGGGGATATCGTTGATGACGACGATTGTTGGCTGCCATGGTTCGTCCAAGAGCGTTGAGCGCTGATTCAGAGCTGGTGTTGCGGAAGCCGCCGTGACTGGGGAAAGGAAAACGAGACGTCGGAAGCTGTTCGATGACTGCAGGGTCCCATCTGTTGACACCATGGGTGAGGCACTCCAACTCCTGGACCGACTCAAGGAGGTCGTAGACATCATCGATCACTGGTATCATGACAATGACCTTCACAAGTGACTTTCCTCATCTGGCTGAACCGTGGCTCATGAGCCAAACCCAGTGCAATTAGGAAACTCTCGACTGGCTTGTCCCTAGTGAAGTCCACGTGCTTCATCAGCCCCAAGTCAAGCCACCACCCGGAGACTTCTCCAAGATCACTTTGATGTACGACTTGAAGGTGATTGAAATTGAGCTTGGCCAATCTGAGCAAATGCAGGTTCGCTCGTCTCCCTTCGTAAGACTCGGGGTACCACTTGACATCGTACCATCGTATTCTCCACAGCAAAGGTGGCTCTGAGCAGTCCTCATTTCTACTGTCATTTCCCGTTGAAGTAGTGGCAGCAGAATTTCTGGCTTTAACGAACGCATCCTCAATTTCCTTCCTGGATCAGCTGATGATTTTCTTCGAAAACGATTGTTCTTGAAATCTCTCGGTGCCTATTTCCCAAGCTCCTTTTTTTTCAGCCTCTTCTCTTCATTTCTCTTCTTGAAAGCTCATTCCGAAATATGTTGGTCGGTTCTCCCTCTTGCTTGTGTCGAATTCTCAGGTAGCGCGAGTCGCGGATGGAATTATCGAGCATTTTGCATTCCAGGGGAAGCGAGTTGGGCGATCGTGTCAATGGATGACGGAAGCTCGGCCGGCTGGGATATACCTGATGCAATTTCTAGCGAGAAAAAGAGAACGATACCTTTTGGTGACGACGAAGTCTTGATTTTTCCGTCTCTTCTTCTCCGTGCTTCTATGTGTATCACCGTCTCTGTCTGTGTATCTTCTCTCCGTCCTTGTATGTCTCCTCATGTCGAGCTATTTATAGGGAGCAGGTAGTGATTTATTATTATTATTTTATTAGATTTTCTTAAGATTTTGTTTGATTTTATGTGATTTTATATGGATTTTTATTGATTTTTGATGATTTTCCATGATTTTCAATGATTTTTATAGATTTTATGAAGATTTTCGATTTTTTATTGATTTTTGATGATTTTCAACTATTTTTATTGATTTTTTTGAAGATTTTCGATTTTTTATTATTTTTTGTGATTTTAATGGAAAAAATTGGGTTATGACAGTTGCCCCTCTTTGTGAGAATGTTTGGTAAAATGTTCGAACAAAGAATTATTAAGAACCCAATTTTTTTTGACAGGAACACTAGGGCATCGCGTTTGTTAATAAACGCTCAGTCGAGTGGCGTAGCGTTTGTTCGCGCTTAGCCAGATGGTATAGCGTTTGTTCGCGCTTTACCGAATTGAAAATGACATTGCGTTTGTAAATAAACACTCAGTCAAGTGGCGTAGCGTTTGTTCGCGCTTAGCCAGATGGTATAGCGTTTGTTCGCGCTTTACCGAATTGAAAGTGACATCGCGTTTGTTAATAAACGCTCAGTCGAGCGGCATAGCGTTTGTTCGCGCTTGGCCAGATGGTATAGCGTTTGTTCGCGCTTTACCGAGTTGAAAATTGACATCGCGTTTGTAAATAAACGCTCAGTCGAGTGGCATAGCGTTTGTTCGCGCTTGGCCAGATGGTATAGCGTTTGTTCGCGCTTTACCGAGTTGAAAATTGACATCGCGTTTGTAAATAAACGCTCAGTCGAGTGGCATAGCGTTTGTTCGCGCTTGGCCAGATGGTATAGCGTTTGTTCGCGCTTTACCGAGTAAAATTGAGAAATGGATAACTTAACTTTGAAGTATTACCATACCACAAGACTGCTTAACTGTAGTAAAGAAGATCATACCGTAGCATAAAGGCTTGAGTTTTGAAATCATGAAGTATCCTCGGGATTGTTTGCGTCTCCCATGTGACTTGCCGAATTTCTGACTGTGGATGATATGAAGGCAAGATGCTCTATATGCATGCACAAAAATTTCGTTTTTTTCTCTTTTTTTTTAAAAAATAGAAACACTTGTGCGATAGAGAGTAAAGAAAGGTCTTTCTTACATCTCTCAAGGCTCACTCAAATATGTTTCTATGCTATCGGAGTGGAAAGTTCGATTCCTTTGAAATGAATGCTCAGGGCTAGTCGAAGGAGACTTTGATTTTGGTTGTAATGCAGGCTTGGTGTAAGACCATGTTTATAGAAGGCTTAATCTTTAAGAAAGAAAGCAAGTCAAAGAATCTCATCGAATAAGACTCAAAATGCAAGGACGTCACCTTTAAGCATGGTTCTCCCAATGTGGACTTGCTCATCGACACAATACTCAAGGGTATGGGCATGATGACATATGAGAGTGAGTTCGTGGAGAAATGTTGTAGAAGAATAATTTTCTTTATTTTTTCCCACGAGAAACGAGGCTTTTGAATTTAAAGCGGTTTGCCCCAGATTGGCAAATTGAGATTGGGATTCTAAAACTTTTGTCCCTTTTTCTTTTTGACATTTTGCTTTTGCGACCGTCTTTTGGCCCTTGTGTCTAAATTTGCTTTTTCTTTGAATAATATTGAAGGGTTCTCTCTTGACACTTTGCTTTTGCGACCGTCTTTTGGCCCTTGTGTCAAAATTTGCTTTTTCTTTGAATGATATTGAAGGGCTCTCTTTTCTTCTTTTTTTTTTGCTTGCCCCTGTCTCATTTCTTTTTGTTCTTCTTTGAATATTCCACAAACTCGATTCTCTGGAATTGTTCGGATGCATTTGAATAATTGAAAGATGGTAGTGTATTGTGCCGACTTGCTAGATCCATTAGGGATGTACTTCACACTCAAACTTGAGGAAGTGACGCATCTACATCCGAGTCCCATTCGGAAGTCTAGACAACATGAACTCCTTTTACCTCGATGTGAGGCGACTCTTTGGCTTGAAAGGGGAATTGTGTTTCGAAAAATCTCTACTTTGGCTAGGAATGGCTAGCAATGGTAAAGTGTTTGGGGATAAGAAAGAAAGCTCGATGTCATCCTAGCTAGAGCATTTTCCGTCAAAGGGATTTCCTTCCCACTCCGATGCTATCACGTCTGGATTTCTCACAAGTGTTTGCACTCAACTCTCGAAAATGGTATGTGTTTAGGGATAGGCTTGCCTTTCTATCTCTAGCACACAAGTGTTCCGCTAGGGAATGTGTTTCGAATTTTTGCATGACAAATAAACATGACACATGCTAATTTTACCTATGATGTTCGTCTCGCCTTGATGCCCTGTAGGGAAAGAGATGATATACAGTCAAGTTCAATGTGAGAAAAATTTTAAACTTGGAACGATACTTTTCTTTACCGGTTACCCGACGATGATCGATGTTGCCCCAGTTAAAGCATCTGTGAAGGACGTTAAGTTGATTAGTCTCAAATTTCATATGATTGAATTAGAACGATACTTTCCTTTACCGGATATCTGACGATGATCGATGTTGCCCCAGTTAAAGCATCGTTCATTTGGCACGGCTTAGAATTTTTCATTGCTAAAAATGCTCCGAGGGGAGTTACGCTAAAAGCAAAAATGAATTGACTTAAAATTGCTCAAATAAGAAAATAAAATGGATACAATATTTCGTCTTCAGGTGTAATAGAGTCTAAGTGAATCAGCGTTAATTGGCTGGGGTAGAACAGCCCCATCCATCTTCATTAAGATGAGGGCCCCTCTAGAGAAAGCTTGCTTGACAACATATGGGCCATCGTTGTTGGGGGTGAATTTTCCACGAGGGTCTTGACGTTTGGAAGAATCCATTTTAAAACCAATTCACCAGGCGTGTATGTCACCGTTTGACCTTTTTGTTGAAAGCTCGGGACACCCGTTCTTCATAACATTGCATGCTATGTGCAACAGCAAGCCGTTTCTCATCTATGAGATCCAAGTGATACAAACGACGTTGCACATAATCCTCCTCTGCCACATTCGCTTCTTGGAGGACTCGGAATGAAGGAATTTGAACTTCGATAGGTAAAACTGCCTGGGTCCCATAGACCAACTCGAATGGAGTTGCCCCAGTTGAGGTGCGCGTTGTTGTTCTGTAGGCAAGTAACGCATATGAGAGCTTTTCGTGCCAGTCACGATATGTGACAGCCATCTTCCGAACTATGTTCTTTATATTCTTGTTTGCAGATTCCACGGCACCGTTCATCTGAGGACGATATGGTGAGGAGTTGAGATGCTTGATCCGAAATTCTTCACACAATGAATCAATAATCTTGTTGTTGAAGTTGGTCCCATTATCGGTCACGAGCAGTTCGGGTACTCCGTAGCGAGCGATTATATTGATGCGGACGAATCGGGCTACATTCTTTGCTGTGACTTCTTTGAATGATTGAGCTTCTATCCATTTAGTGAAGTAGTCAATGGATACTAGGATGAATCGATGACCATTCGAAGCCTTTGGATTGATTGGGCCGATGACGTCCATTCCCCACATCGAGAATGGCCATGGTTCAAATAATGGGTACAATCTAGTGGGAGGCACATGAACTTTGTCACTGTAAATCTGTCATTTATGACATCGACGCACGTACGAAATGCAGTCTGCTTCGATTGTCAGCCAGTAATACCCTTGTCGCATGATCTTTTGTGCTAGAGCATGTCCATTCATATGCGGTCCACATACGCCTTCATGGATTTCAGTAATAAGTTCTTGTGCCTCGTGTGTATCAACACATCTCATAAGTGTCGCAATAAATGACTTCTTGTATAACACATCTCTATTTAGAAAGTAATTGCGAGCAATCCGTCGTATGAATTTTCGCTCTTTTCTGCTTCTGCCTTGCGGAAAGTTGTCGGTTGGTAAATAAACTTTGATATCGAAGTACAAAGGTTTGTTATCTGGTTCATCAATGATAGCAGCACAACTCGGGTTGTGAGAGATGTCGATTTGTAAGGGCTCGATATTCATCTGTCCAACGAGCGGGGTCATCGAGACTAATGCTGCCAGTGCGTCCGTGAAGCGATTTTTTGTTCGAGGCAAATAGTTGAACTTAATGTCACGGAAGCGTTTGATGATATCTTGAAGGTATTCATGATATGGGAGGAGCTTCGCATCACGAGTATGCCATTGTCCATTCGTTTGGGCGATAATAAGTGTCGAATCTCCGAAAACGTTGATGTCTTGTATTCGCAGATTGAGAGCATGTTGAAGACCGAGTATGCACGCCTCGTATTCTGCAATGTTGTTGGTACATGGAAAAGCAACCTTCGATGCGACTGGATAATACTGACCGGTAGGGGATATCACAACGGCTCCTACACCCGACCCATTGAGGTTGACTGCTCCATCAAAGTACATTGTCCATCGTTGATCATCGTCTGCAACTAGAATGTTCTCATCTGGCAACTCAACGTCCAAAGAAGACGTGTTCGGTCCTGGGTAGTCCGCAATATTGTCCGCGATACTTCGTCCCTTGACAGACATAGTGGCAACATATCGTATGTCGAATTCAGCAAGTTGTAGTTGCCATTTGGAGATACATCCCACTAGCGTAGGCCGGCTGAACAGATATCTCAATGGATCATTTTCCGTCACCAGAAGTACCTCGTAGTGAAGGGTGTATTGCCTTAATCGATAGAGTGCCCAAATTAATGCACAACATGTTCGTTCCAGCATCGTATAACGGGCCTCACTGGATGTGAATTTCTTGCTCAGATAATAAATAGCATGTTCTTTGGCACCTTGTGGTTGTTGTGCCAAAAGGGCTCCTAGAGACTCATCTTGTACGGTGAGATAGAGTGTCAAGGGATGCCCCGGTGTTGACGGAAGTAGTACCGGAGGGTTCGACAGGTATTGCTTGATTTGCTCAAAGGCGGCTTGACATTCAACATTCCATTCAACCGGGGTATCCTTCTTGAGGAGCTTGAATATGGGCTTACATGTTCCAGACAGATTTGAGATAAAACGAGCGATGTAATTCAACCGACCCATGAAACCTCTCACTTCTTTAGCTGTCTTTGGCGGAGGTAAATTCCGAATAGCCTCAACTTTGGCAGGATCGACTTCGATACCTCGGTTACTTACGACAAAACCGAGTAATTTGCCTGACGTTACCCCGAATACACACTTAGCTGGATTCAGTCTGAGTTTAAATTTCCTTAGCCGCTCAAATAGTTTTCGGAGAATAGTAACATGGTTTTCCTCTGCGCGTGATTTAGCAATCATGTCGTCCACGTACACTTCAATTTCTTTATGCATCATATCATGAAATAACGTTACCATGGCCCGTTGATAAGTTGCCCCAGCGTTCTTCAAACCAAACGGCATTACTTGATAGCAGAACGTTCCCCAAGGGGTGGTAAACGTGGTCTTTTTCTTATCTTCCTCCGCCATCCGAATTTGATTGTAGCCGGAGAAGCCGTCCATAAAGGAAAAGCGGTCGAATCCTGCTGTATTGTCTACCAAAACGTCGATATGTGGTAAAGGGAAATCGTCCTTAGGGCTAGCCTTGTTCAGGTCACGGTAATCGACACAAACGCGAATTTTGCCATTTTTCTTCATAACTGGTACAATGTTTGCAACCCATTCAGGGTACCGAGCGACCTCAATAAAGTTCACCTTTAGTAGTTTGTCCACTTCTTCTTTGATGGCGAGTACGAGTTCGGGCTTGTATCGGCGTTGCTTCTGCTTCTTGGGGGGTACTGATGGGTCTGTAGGAATGTAGTGTTGCACAACGTCTATGTCGAGCCCGGGCATGTCTGCATAACTCCATGCGAACACATCTGAATACTCTCGTAGTAGGGAAGTGAGTTGATCAGCTTCATCTTGAGGAAGATCTGAGCCAATGAACAGTTCCTTTGACTCTTCGAGAGTTCCGACGTTAATGACTATTGGTTCGTGGATTGTCACTTCTTTGGGCTCTTCATGACGTCTGAGTTCTTGTTTAAAGCCGTAGTAATCATTAAGCAACTTCTGGTCATCATGTTGCTCGTCATATGGATTTTCACCTCCGTTTGAAACGCCATCCCTGTAAAACGCGATGATTCTTTTGTGAGTCGATGAAAATGTGATAAAAAGTTGAAGTGAGAGGGCGTTAGGTGTCAGAGAGCATGAATAGCTATAAACCATTCTGGGTGAGTGCTCATTTTCGTCATTCATCTAACGTTGTTTCCCTCCACACTTCAATTCGAAAATTCCTAATGTACCGTGTTTATTACATTTTTGGACTTCCTTGCTAGTCCACGGTAAAAATATAGCAAGGTGACTTGATCTAAATGAGGACGCGTTCGCATGTCTAAGAGCTGGACATAACGAACTCTACACGATTTAAAATATTAAAAGTAAATTAGAAAAGACTCGGAACGATTCACCCTTCGACGATGGAGGAGGATGGCGCTTCATCAATAGTACAGATTGAAAGGTCTTCGAATGATGGGACAAGGTCAACCAGATCCTTCGGTGCCGAGATGAAAGTCTCTCGAAGCGGTGGGCAAATCAGAGATCCATTTCTGTCTCGATAGGGCTTCTGCTGACCGGGATATCTAAAGCCTAGACCGGTAGTCCCAGTTTGGCTCTTGATATGGAATGCGAGAGGTTCCGAACTTCCTTGTCCGTGAGTGCCCAGGCCCTTCCCAGTTTGATAGCCATAGTACACTAGCATTCGAGCTGCATTAAGTACAGGGAGCGGGATCTCCGGCTTACTTGCTTCTCTTCGTACCATGTGGATTATTTCGATCGATTGAGCGGTACTTGGCTCTTCTGCTGGTTCCGGTACATACGGAAGATCGATCTCGTTGCAGATAGGGACATTGCATTCCCCTTGGACGGTGATGAGCTTATCTCCTACGACAAACTTAATTCTTTGGTGCACGGTAGAAGGAACATCACTGGCCGCATGGATCCATGGTCGCTCTAACAGCATGTTGAATGAGCCTGCGGCTTCGAGTACGTGAAAAGTTGTCTCAATTGTGGCTAGGCTTACACTGATGGCTAGAAGAATTTCTCCTAACACTTTGCATTTCGCTCCATCAAAGGCTCGAACAATAAGGTTGCTGGCTCGGTATTCAGACTCGTCAATGTTGAGTTGCTTCAAGACAGTGACAGGGACGATGTTTATCCCAAATCCACCGTCAATCAATACTCGCGGAACCATCATATCTCGACACTTGACTGTGATAAAAAGTGCCATATTGTGGACCTTCCCGGGTTCTGGCAAGTCTCCATCGGAGAAGATAATGGAATCCCGAGCGAGAAGGCTTGACATGAATACATCAAGGCAGTTAACTTCGATTTGCGCGGGCACGTGAACTTCCGTGAGAAACTTCTGTAACACATCGCGATGTTTATCTGAGGAGTTGATGAGGTCGAAAAGAGATATCTGTGCTTGCTGTTTTCTTAATTGTTCGACAATGTCGTACTCACTTGTTCTGATGTACTTTACAACTTTCTTGGCTTCTTCAATTGGCACCTCACTTATCTTTGGAGCTTCAGGATTCTTCAATGCCTCAGTTGCAGGGATAACTCGGCCGGAACGAGTGATTATGTTTGTTTCCTTCTCACTCTCTCTTGAGGGACTGGTGTTTGGGTTCGTCGAAACATTAACCTGTGGTTTGTAGATGAACGGTTGAACTGCGGCGGATGGTCGGTAAACAAAGTTAGATGTTGTAACCGGCGTATAAATGGCAGGCTTTCTATCTGAATTTCGCGGTTGTGTCGAGTGGAGAACACATACAACCTCTTCGTGTAGCGGCCAATCTGACATGGTAGCTGGGAAAAGGTGTGGTAGCTCTATCTTGGCATCATCACTTGCTATCATGTTCACATGTTCTGGCAGAGGATTTTGCTGGATGTTTGGAGGGCTGGTTGGGTTCTCGAAAGCTATTACCTTGTCATCAAGGAGCGACTGTATTTTAAATCTAAGTGCTAAGCAATTCCTCGTATCGTGACCAATGCCCCCAGAGTGATACAAACAAACTGCATTTGGGTTGTAGCCACGAGCGGATGAATTGACCCGTGCTGGAGGGACTGGAGTGATATAACCCATCTCGTGCAGGCGCTGAAACATAATATCTAATGGATCAGGAAGAGGGGTCAGATCCTCAATTCTTCTACGACTAACATTTTGCCCCGGCTTAGTGACTTGACTCTGATCTTGTGAGGCGACGGGTCTTCTATCCTCAGTCGGGCGAGCCATCGAAGATCGATACATCTTGGGTTTCGTGGAAGTTTGCATGTTAGCGCTTCTCTCTATGTTTGCGGAAGTTTCACTCTTTCCTTTTCCGCGAGGTGTTGCCTTGATGGTCGAGCTGATAGCAATTCGGCCGTCCCTTATAGCATCTTCTAGCTGTTCGGCATTTAACACAACTTGACTGAATGAGGAACCTCGTTGTGTGAATAAATACTGGTAGAAATCTCTTGGGAGGAGAGAGAGAAATTCATCCACCAGTTCTCTTTCTTTGAGCGGAGGTTGGATCTGTAATGCTTTTTCACGCACTCGTCGAGCAAATTCCTTTATAGACTCGTTGCGGTATTTCTCGAGTTTCCGCAGATCGGATATAGTGGGTGCCATTTCAATGTTGAAGCTGTAGTGGTTCAGAAAATCATGCGCTAGCTCCTTGAATGACATGTACTTAGAGGTATCCAAAGACAGATACCAGTGAAGTGCAGTACCAGTAAGGCTTTCCTGAAAGAGAGCTACTTGGAGTAAGTCATCCTTTGGATAAATGGACATCTTGTGGAGAAAATGCTTTAGATGCATCTTTGGACAACCAATCCCTTTGAATTTCTCAAAGTCCGGTAGCTTGAATTTATGAGGTACTAAAATCTGCGGGACTTTGATATCATAGTCCTCGAGAGAGTAGATACTGTGCCCCTGGACCGCATTCAGCCTTTCTTCAAGGCGGGCAAGACGTTTTTGTTCGCCTTCTTGTAGCGATGCGATTCTAGCTTCAACTCTAGCCTCGATGTCAGCTTCATCTTCAGGCGATGGAAATAGCTCTTCAAGTGCGGCTGCATTCCGCTGTGTTGGCGCTTGAGGGATATTTCCAGTAGCACGGACCTCGGGCAATGTGACGAGTGGAGGAAATGTCCCGGGATATCGAGATGGTGGCACCACCTCAGTCTCAATAGTAGGGAGAACCGTTGTGTTGTGGAACAATGGATGATGAGGAGGTGTCAATGCCGAAGTAGCGCTTTGTGACGGGTGTAGAAAAGGAATTGTTGGCGGAGTCGTGGTTGATGACATTGGTGCCGTGGGCATCGGGGATGTAAAGGGAGGAGCGGGAGGTGTTGCTGTTGAAGAGCTTGCCTGCTGGTTGTGCATTATGTCACTAAGCATGCTCTGTAATCGGGCTATGTTTTCGCAAAGAAGATCCACTCTTGCCTCCAAACGTGTATTTGGAGTGTGCTCCTGACCCCTAATGCTTGATGAATTGTTCAAACCGGCACTTGATCCCAACTGATGGTTATCGATCATCGAATGTCTGATGAGAGCGGGAGTGGAGTCTGTAGACATTCCCGTATTGGGCAGTGTTGTGTCGGTCAGGGAGAGTCCTGAGCTAGCCATGTGTACCGTTCGGCTTCGTAGCTCGAACGGGCGTGTCCTTGGGAGGTTAATTTTGGTACCTTTTGGTGACGACGAAAGAATGTAAGAGGAAGATGGCTTGACAACTTATAAATGCTTTGGATGTGATGCCTACTCCATATTTGGCATAATCAAAGAAAACCAATTTAAAGTTCAAATAGATCATAATGGAATCCCTAATAAAGTAAGCCTATAACAACTCAGAAAATAAATTCCTAAGTGGCATGCAAGCCTCAAAATCTATAAGGAAAAAAACGTCGACGCTTGAACGAGCGGGCTTCTCCGTCGAGCTTTTCTTCTTTGATTTTCGGTGGAGTGAAAGGATGACGAATCTGTCCTGAATAACATAAGCTGACAATTCGTCTCATCTTTACGTCTTCAATGCCACTGCCTGGGTATAGGAAATCTGCCTCGATTGGTGGTTGCAACTGTTCCACCGGAATTGGTATTTCTGCGCTACCTCCAAATTGGTGTGCGACACGGGCTGGTAGGTAATATGATGACCCTCTAATTCCCAGTATTGGAATGTATAGGCCCTTCTTGGAGTCAATGAATGCATCATCCATTTTTGAAACAACGAGCCATGGGGTAGAAGTCCACTACCGTAAGGGCCTCGAAGAAATCATGAACTTGATGGAAACTCCTATTGGGAAAGATAGCATAGTTGGCCATATAATGCATCAAACTCGGAGCATGGTTGGGACGCAATGCGTATCCAGTGATTCCCAAATGTGTTAGGAACCATGTTTGCAATAGCGGTAGGCAGAAAGATGCGATGTGGGATCTGATTCCGCGCTGAGTTTCAGAGGCAATCTTAGTCAATCCATAGTAGGTTTCTCCCAGTAGGTTTGGTATGAAGGGGCGATCTTCCAAAATGGCCCTTGCAATGTAGACCGCTCGAGTGCCTATTGAATGCTCGGTGCCTGGGTAAAGGATCATTCCAACGAAGAGGAGAACGAATGCCCTTGCAGATGGTTGTCCGTCACCTTCTTCTGGGAAGTATGGCGCCTGTCGAAAGGTGAGGATCTTTCTGATTGGAATGTGTCCCAGCTTCGTCGGCACGATTAGGCTACGAACCGCTGCGTATTCCATCCTGAATAATAAGGGCAACTCGTCACACACCGATCCTCTCCAAACAAGGGGAAGGATACCCCGCTTATGGTTGAAACCCGTTAGCTGCAGATACTCTTCGTAAGTGGGAGCCAGCTCGAAATCGTTGAAGTGAAAGGTAAATGTGTCTTTGTTCCATTTTCCCACGAGATTTCGCAGAACAACCCAATCCAGCTCCACCTTGATGAGTTCGATCATGTCTTTCAACTTTGACTCCACGAACTTTTTCTCGCTGGGTGGGAGGATATTGAACCAATCCCTCAACTTCTTCATCGGAGCTTGATCTGACCTCAATCTAATGTAATCGGACATCTTTTAAAACCTTCAAAAAAAAGTTAGTTGTTTTGCTATGATTATGCCAAATATGGACCTATGTGAATGCAATGCAAAACAAAATAAATCAATAAAGCCCCTGCCGACCGAGCCTGAAATAATCTGCTGGGCAAAACCAAAACAAGCGGTTAGAGTCATAACAGTTTGTATGGCCGTCAAACACATGCCTATCTAGACTGGCTTTTGACTCACCCTCGGACAAAAGGTGAGTTGGTATATGCCGCAGGTAAAGAGGTAGACAACCTCTCTCATATGGCAGGTATACCCCTAGACTTAGGTGTCCCTGGGTTTTAGGTGGAGAATGGAAGGGATGGTCGATGAAAGTGGCACGGATGTGTGCCGGATGGGTGGTAAACAAGGAAAGGTGACACATTTATGGGGTTTTGCAAGTTGAGCATGGCTTCTTAGCATGCGGAGGTGATCGGTGATGCTTCCCGCCCTCGTGTCAAAGTGGTATCGGGAGGATCAGTGAGTAATCCCACTCCCGCGTGAGTGTGTAAGACGCGAATGAGGGGTTCGATGATATTCCCACACTCGGATTCAAGTACTCTAGGGAGGATTGGCGAGTAATCCCCCTCCCGTGAGTGTGTAAGGCACGGATGAGGGGTTCGGCGTCCTCAGATTAAGGACTTTCAGGAGGATCGGAGAATCATCCCACTCTCGGCGTGCGTGTAAATTATAGATGAGGGGACCGGTGTGCTATCCCGCCCTCGGAGGAAGGTTATGAGAGGGTCAGTGAAGAATCCCGATCTCGAGTTACCTATGAAAGAAGGCGTTGGGTGAGGGGTTAGGACGGAAAAGTCCTCTCCTCCCCCGAGTTGAAGTAAAGAGGAAGGATAAATGCTCGAGGATATTAAAAATCGCGTGCGCTTATTCACTTATTATTGTATGTGCGTGCATGACAGGTAGGAGATCACGAAGTAGGCGTCCTTAGTTCCTAAAAGTGTGACCTTGTAATTGGGATTAGATTTTGTAAATAAACTTGATTATTGCTAATTGAAGGTTTTCTTAGTAGCTAAAGTAGTCTTTCATTGAATACTTGGAGTACCCAACTTGAACGAACGAAACGAAGTAAAATAAGGCGTGTGCATTAATAAATAAAGTCGGGAACCTTTCAGCATGTCCCCCTACACTTCCAACAAAGTGGCTGACATTAGGATTGCGTGATGAGAACAATGAGGGGAGCACCAAAACATGCATGTTGGAATTGCCGGGTAGGCCACACTTTGTAAGGGAACTGAACTCATACTATATATAATATGTATCCGGAGGGAGGGCGATGCGCGAGACGTGTTGAACGCCAAACGCGTCGTCCAATATACGAAAAACGAATACGTGGTTTGATTTTTGGTTCAATAATATGGTGTCGACTGAAGTTGTTAGTAAACAATTGTCGCGGGTGGATCCCGTTTCCGGTTCCATTTAAAATGGATATCCTCCCTTGACGATAAGGCTTCGGATTTTGAAAATGTGTCGGAGTCGCCACTAACTTATTTTAAGTTCAAGTTAGAAAAACTATAGAGATTCGTTAAGGTTCGGGAATTAGGGATTACGTAATCGCATGCATCACAAAGAAAAGGGAGGCTTTTATCGTGTGTTTCCGATGTCCGATTTATTTGAGCTCGGTTTTAGAAGAAGACATTGTTTGACATATAAAAAAAAACGATCTCGAGCTCATCAATGCTTAAAATGTCTACGTGAATCATTTTTATGAAAATTTCTTAAAAGTTGAATTTTCGGGCAAAACACAAGCAACATAGATTTATTAATGCCTTTAACAATTTCTATCCCAAAAATAAATTCAAGAGAGAACCAGGTGTTGTACCATTATTCGCTCTATAGAACGCTCCCGTTAGTGTTTGTACCTCACGGTGCCGTTTTTAGAATAGGTTTACGGTGAACCTGGCGAGCCGCTGATGCCGTAACGTTGGTGCGTACGAAGCCGTCTTCAGAGGGTCTTGATCTTCGAGAATCCAAAAATAAACCCTCGAATATATATAACTTCGTCGTCTTGAATGCGTTGAATGGGGTGCGTGCCTTGGTTGTACGCGAGGCACGCCCCCGAAATACCTGCATAAGAACTAAAACAACGAAGTAAACTGTTCGAAGAAAGCTTGGAAGTTTATACTTTGATTTCTCCATTTATAATTTTTCCGAAATCTCAAATCGACAGTTGGACAAAACACGTCATGAACAAATACTAAAGATGGTTGTAACACTCTACAACTAAAATTTTGAAAGTACTAGTAAATGTAAAGTATAATAATAATTATTTTAAAAAAACGGCGAACTCTCTTTTAGCCAAGTTAACAATTAAAATTTTCAATAAAATGATAATTAAAGCGAAACAAAAAAAAGAAAGGAAAAATAAAGAAAATAAAAATAAAAAAAAAATAAGGAAAAAAAAAAACAAACCCACAACGATCATCAGAAGGCAAATAGGGAAGGAAGCCAAATTTACTTTTTGTTAACCGCGGGATTTCAAGACCAGGGAGGGCGAGACCTCCACCGAGAGCTTGGAGTCAGAGATGGTCTTCGAGTACAGGGGTAAGCCGTGGGGAGGAGGCTGCTTCTAGCCGCCGCTCTTGCTTAGGGGAGCCGCCGTCGGCGAAGATGGGTCGCTCGCTTCTCTGGTTTTGTGGACTTCGAGCTAGGAGGATGGCCGTTGATTACTCTTCCAATGATATCTCCGATTTTCTTAACCGAGCTATTGATGGACGGCGATCCTTCCTTGTCCGGCTCCTCTACTTGCCCTGAACTCGGCGGAAATAAGAATTCCACGGGGGCTTTCAGATTTTTTTTTTTGGCGATGAGACTGCCCAAAATGTTATCTCCTCCGGTGACCTTGGTCGGGTTGAAGCCTACCCTGATATGCCGGTGGGTTCGAGGAGGAGTTGACAGTGGCCATCACAGCCGCTGCTGTTGCTGCCGCTGTCGCAGTGTTGCTGCTGTTGGTGTCGCCGCCGCCGCCGCTGCTGCTGGTGGTGGTGCTGCTGCTACTGGGACGATCCTGACGATGTTGTGAGGACGCAGCACCATGCAAGGGCATGCCGACGAACCGCTGGGTGGTCGTGGCCTGAGTAGGTGGGGTTGGATGAATCCCAAGCATACTCTGCTGGAAGATGATGCCGGTAAGACGTGAGTCCCTGACGCTAGGTCCATGGGCGTCGAGATGAACTCGTCGGAATGAGGACAGGTCGGAGGGAAATTCGGGACTTGTGTTGGGATGAACTGAGGATGTCCTGGAAGCTTGTCCAGCGGTCGGAGGCTTTATTGTCGTTGAGGAACCAACGCGGGAATCGGGGATATCGTTGATGACGACGATTGTTGGTTGCCATGGTTCCTCTAAGAGCGTTGAGCGCTGATTCAGAGCTGGTGTTGCGGAAGCCGCCGTGACTGGGGAAAGGAAAACGAGACGTCGGAAGCTGTTCGATGATTGCAGGGTCCCATCTGTTGACACCATGGGTGAGGCACTCCCACTCCTGGACCGACTCAAGGAGGTCGTAGATGTCGTCGATCACTGGTATCATGACAGTGACCTTGACAAGTGACTTTCCTCATCTGGCTGAACCGTGGCTCATAAGCCAAACCCAGTGCAATTAGGAAACTCTCAACTGGCTTGTCCCTAGTGAAATCCACGTGTTTCATCAGCCCCAAGTCAAGCCACCACCTGGAGACTTCTCCAGGATCACTTTGTTGTACGACTTGAAGGTGATTGAAATTGAGCTTGGCCAATCTGAGCAAATGCAGGTTCGCTCGTCTCCCTTCGTAAGACTCGGGGTACCACTTGACATCGTACCATTGTATTCTCCAGTGCAAAGGTGGCTCTGATCAGTCCTCTTTGCTACTGTCAGTTCCCGTTGAAGTAGTGGCAGCAGAATTTCTGGCTTTAACGAACGCATCCTCAATTTCCTTCCTGGATCTGCTTATGATTTTCTTCGAAAACGATTGTTCTTGAAATCTCTCAGTGCCTACTTCCCAAGCTTTTTTTTTTCAGCCTCTTCTCTTCATTTCTCTTCTTGAAAGCTCATTCCGAAATATGTTGGTCGGTTCTCCCTCTTGCTTGTGTCGAATTCTCAGGTAGCGCGAGTCGCGGATGGAATTATCGAGCATTTTGCATTCCAGGGGAAGCGAGTTGGGCGATCGTGTCAATGGATGACGGAAGCTCGGCCGGCTGGGATATACCTGATGCAATTTCTAGCGAGAAAAAGAGAACGATACCTTTTGGTGACGACGAAGTCTTGATTTTTCCGTCTCTTCTTCTCCGTGCTTCTATGTGTATCACCGTCTCTGTCTGTGTATCTTCTCTCCGTCCTTGTATGTCTCCTCATGTCGAGCTATTTATAGGGAGCAGGTAGTGATTTATTATTATTATTTTATTAGATTTTCTTAAGATTTTGTTTGATTTTATGTGATTTTATATGGATTTTTATTGATTTTTGATGATTTTCCATGATTTTCAATGATTTTTATAGATTTTATGAAGATTTTCGATTTTTTATTGATTTTTGATGATTTTCAACTATTTTTATTGATTTTTTGAAGATTTTCGATTTTTTATTATTTTTTGTGATTTTAATGGAAAAAATTGGGTTATGACAACAATTTAGTAAAAATCAAAGTGGATTTCTTCACACTTGGCAAATGATACGAGGATTTCCTTCAAAAGGAGGTACCAACCTTCACCCTCGAAGGAAATACATGAAAATCAAGTTACGATCAAATGAGGGAATAGGCTTAGCCCTTGTTAAAAAAAGGGGTGGATGGAAGACAACAAGACTCGATCAACGGAGGTATCCGACCTTTAGACTTGAGATAAACACGAAGTCAGATAATAAGTACGTCTAAAATTAAGAATCTAAAGTTATAGATAAAATTGTAATTTCACTGTTATGTGTTATTGTTACTTTCTATGAAACGCCTATTTATACAAAATCCTAAATGTTGCTTGCGCTTTCGGGACCATCTTTATGGTGAATACGCGCCATCTCAATTGCTACAGAGTTACACGTTCCCGTGTCGAATCCTAAAAAACTTCTTCATGCTAGGTCACATTCATATCCTATCAATCACAAAATCGCCTCCTTTTCTTCCAAATACGTCGTACTCCCAATTGACTCCTTGAACTTGCGACGTGTGTCCTTGAATTGCTTCCACATTCTTCATCCGGATGAGCCTCGAGCGATAATCATTCAACTTGGGATTGGGCGAAACAGTTGTTGTCCAGGTTGTTAGTCACACAGGTTGTGTGCAAAGGCGGGTGGTAGCCTGTAAGCCACGTTCGGCGGGTGGTAGCCGTGAAGCCACGTTCGGCGGGTGGTAGCCGTTAAGCCACGGTTAAGCCACGGGCTCAGTGAGGAGCCGGAGTCAGACACGTTGCGTGCTGGGTAAGACACGTGATTACGTGTAAACTTGTTAGTCACATTTTTGACAGAAGTGTGCATCTGTAAAGTCTCATATTCCAATCATAGTGAATACGCCCTACTTAGGGTGAGAACTGGGAGAGTGGACGTATGCATTGTTTGCCGAACCACTATAAATCTTTGTGTCTTACACATAAGATATTTCATCTCAGAACTGGGAATCTGTTCATCAGCTCCAGTTTCTGTAACTTGACAGAACCACGCTTCTGTGAACGAAAAAGTGTCATAACTCTTACGGCACTAATTCAATCCCCCCTCTTCTTAGTGCAATCCTATACCAACAATTGGTATCAGAGCAGGCTCAACGATAAAGGCTTAACTGCTTTTTGAGAGATCCGATAGGTTGCAAATGGGATACATGCACGTTGTTGGACTCAGTAGTAACAATCCACCATTATTTGATGGACAAAACTTCTCCACCTGGCGCAATAGGATGGAGTTCTGGATAGCATCCTGTGAGCCGAAGTGTTTAGGCATCATCCGTAATGGTCCTCTGCCTCAAAGAGAATAAGATCTGAAATTTGAGTATGGCGGGACAATTTAACTTTCTAATGAGAAAGTTGAAATCATCAAGCTGAATCTTATGGTTGTCAACTTTCTTCATTGTGCTATATCTCCTATTGAGTACAACCGAATCTCTATTAGTGCCTTAGCAAAAGAGATCTGATATTGACTTATTCTAACCCATGAAGGGACGAATCAAGTCAAAGAAATAAGGATAAATCTGCTGGTTCAGCAGTATGAGGCCTTCAAAATGAAGCCTGATGAGTCTATCTCTGAAATGTATGATAGACTAAATACAATCATCAACAGCTTAGCCCTTCTTGGGAAAAATTATACTAATGTTGAAATGGTGAGAAAGGTCCTCAGGCCTTTGCGCATGAATTGGGAAGCTAAAAAGACCGCAATTGAGGAAGCCAAAGATCTAACAACTCTTAGGCAGGATCAACTTATGGTTTCTCTCCTCTCCTATGAGGAAGAGAAACGGTCATCTGTGCCTCAGACGACCAAGTCTATTGCCTTTAAGGCATCAGCTTCTACTGATGATGTATCAGATGATACAGAAGCAGAAACAGAAGAGGAGCTCTCCTTGCTAGTAAAGGGTTTGAACAAACTTCTTTACAAGAAACGCTTCAAACGAAGTGTTATACCCAAGTTCTCTAACCTAGAGGACAAAAAGGGGCCAGTATGTTACGAATGTAACAAACCGGGACTCTTGAAGAATGAATGTCCCTTGTTGGCTGAGAAGCCTAAGCCTTCTCGAAACAAAAGAAGAGCCTTCGGACAGCCTCCGCTGATTTCCTGTTCTTTCTAGACCATATCAGAGTGCCTTCTCAAAACAAAAGAAGAGCCTTATTGGCTTGGAGCGATGAGGAGGACAACGAATCTGAGTCTGAGGATGAGTAGAAAGCAAACATTTGCTATATGGCTCGTTCCAAATCAGAATCCGATTTAGATGAATAGATGATCTCTACATCTATGTCTAATTTATCTTCTAATAATCTTAAAAGTTTTCTGACGGAAATCCTTGAGAGAGTAGAAGAGCTATCCTCGAAATATCACTCGGTGAAAAAGCAGAACAAGGTTCTGCAGTCACAACTCACTTCTCTGCACAGAGAAAAGATTGCCTTGGAAAAGGAAGCTGAGATCTTCTGCACAGAAGCATCTCCTCTTATCAGAGAACCTCATCCTGAGGTATGGGACGAACTACTCGTTCGTGACAAAGTGGTTTCTCCACTAGATGAGTCTAACAAAGGTTTATTACCTGAAAGTCAGTCTCACAAATGTCACAGAAACAAATCTGAATGCTCAGATGATGTATGCTATGTGACACAGAAAGCATGTTCTGTGACAAGTCCCAAACTTACGCAGAAACAGAAGTCTGTGGTGCCACAAAAATCTGAGTCTGTGAAATGTTACACTTCTGAGCATAAGTGTAACAAATCTAGGATTAAAAACCTTGTCGGATTGATAGAAAAGGTTAAATCCTGTCACTATTGTGGCATGCTTGGACATATGATCGGACAATGTCAGATCAAGAAGTCTATAAACATAACCAATGCGATTCTCTCATGGAACAAGTCACCATCCAATGGAACCGGCTTAAAGTGGTTTCCTGTTGTAACTTAACTTGTTCTTAATCGTAGATACACTTGAAAACTAAAGCCATGAAGGATGAATGGTACCTGGACAGTGGGTGCTCACGCCACATGACAGGGGATCCTTCTAAGTTTTCAAGTTTGAAGTTACAGAACGATTATTCTGTGACATTTGACGATGATAGCAAAGGCTACATCAAAGGCATTGGAACTATTGGTAGTTCACAAACAATGCAGATAGACGATGTTCAGTTTGTTGCAGGATTAAAACATAGTCTATTGAGTGTGAGCCAACTCTGTGATAAGGGTTATCAAATAACCTTCAACGCAGAAGGATGTTTTGGATTCACAGACGGCAAAGTCTGCTTCGTTGCTGAATGAAGAAAGAACATCTACATCGTTTCTCAAGACAATCTTTTGTCTTCTGAGAAATGCCTTGTTTCCTACAAGGATGAAACAAATCTCTGGCATAGGAAATTGAGACACATCAATTTCCAATTATTGTCTAAGATTGCTAAAAAGGAGCTGGTACGAGGTTTACCGAAGCTCACTTTTGAAGAGAACAGCTTCTGTGAAGCACGTTCTTTGGGAAAACAAACCAAAGCTTCTTTTAAGAGCAAAGACTACATTTCCACCCTTTTGGAAGTCCCTGTTACATACTAAGACTTCCTAAGGATAATGTTGGAAAATTCGATGCTAGATCAAATGAAGAAATCTTCCTTGGTTATTCTGATTCCAGCAAATCTTATCGAGTTTTCAACAAAAGAACTCTTGTTGTTGAGGAATCCATTAATGTCATCATTAATGACTCTCAACACACAGAGGAATCCGTCTTATCAGACAGACCAAGCTCACAGCTGATTGCTGCTGATGCACAGAAAGAGAGCGTTATCCTTCTTGAGACTGATTCTGTGCAAACCCAGTCCATCGTTGGACAGGAAGCAAACTCTGAGGGCACCTCAGAGAATAATGATTCTGAGAAGAATCTCTTGGACAGAGTGCCCACTCTTTACAAGAAAAGACACCCCATGGAGCAAGTCATTGGGGATGTACAGAAAGGGATAAAGACGAGACGTTCTGTGAACATTCTGCGTTCCTTTCCCAAAAGGAACCAACAAACATTGATGAAGCTCTTGCAGATCCTAACTGGATTATTGCCATGCAAGAAGAGCTTAATCAATTCGAACGAAACAAGGTCTAGACACTTGTTCAGAGACCGAAGGATCGTTCTGTTGTTGGAACCAAGTAGGTCTTCCGCAATAAGCTTGATAAATCAGGCTCTGTGGTTAGGAACAAGGCCAGACTCGTGGCCAAGGGTACTCTCAGTCAGAAGGGATTGACTATGATGAGACTTACGCCCCTGTAGCGCGCCTAGAAGCTATAAGACTTCTGTTAGCTTATACGTGTTATAATGATTTCAAACTATTTCAGATGGTCGTGAAAAGCGCCTTTTTAAATGGTGAGATCAAGGAGGATGTCTACGTAGACCAACCTCCGGGATTCGAGGATCCTAAAAAACATGATCATGTTTATAAGCTTGATAAAGCTTTGTATGGCTTGAAACAAGCTCCCAGAGCTTGGTATGAAAGGCTGAACCAATTTCTTATTGAAAAAGGCTACAGAAAGGGAAAGGTTGACACAACCCACTTCCTAAAGAAGCACGGAACCGAGCTTCTGATAGTTCAGATCTACGTAGATGACATCATCTTTGGATCCACGAACAATACCTTGTGTAATGAGTTCGCAAAACTATTGAAAAGTGAATTTGAAATGAGCATGATGGGAGAATTAACATTCTTTCTGGGCTTGCAGATTCGCCAAACTTCAGAAGGTACGTTCATCCATCAAGAAAAGTATACTAAAACTTGTGAAGAAATATGAGTTGACCAACTCAAAACACTTGTCTACTCCAATGAGCACAAACGCTATTGTGGAGAAAAACGAAATAGGAAAGGATGCAGATCCTAGGCTCTACAGAAGCATGATAGGGTCCTTATTGTACCCTACTGCTTCCAGGCGTGACATTCTGTTTAGTGTCTGCCTTTGTGCTAGATACCAATCAGCACCAAAGGAATCCCATTTAACACTTGTTAAAAGGATATTTCGATATCTTTTTGGGACTACAAATCTAGGGCTTTGGTATTCCAAGATATCATCATTTGATCTTATAGGGTATTCCGACGCAGACTTTGCTGGCTGCAAAATCGATCGGAAAAGCACCTCCGGAACTTGCCAATTGCTTGGAGATATGCTCATATCTTGGCACTCATAGAAGCAAGCTTCTGTTGCATTATCAACAGCAGAGGCATAATATGTTGCAGCAGCGAGCTGCTGTGCACAGTTCCTGTGGATGCGTCAACAACTTGAGGACTATGGTTTCAAGTTTGACAATATTCCAATACGGTGTGATAACACCAGTGCCAAATCTGACCAAGAATCTTGTTCAGCATTCAAGGTCTAAACATATAGAACTAAGACATCATTTCATTCAAGATCATGTCCAAAATAGTTATATTGCTGCGGAATATGTTAGCACAGAAGCACAGCTCTGTGATATCTTCACAAAACCATTGAATTTTGAGAAGTTCTCAAAACTACGAATGGAATTAGGGATCTGCTATCCCCTCTAAATGGATCTGATTGATCCGTGTGCATGATTGATTTTGTGAAAATTTTGATTTTGAAAAATTATTTTCCATTTTTATTTATTTCTAATTTTAAATTATCTTATCTTTGGATTTATTTTACCAATCAAATCTTTCCCGCTTTTATTTATTCCCTTCCTTTCAAATTACATCTGCACACACACGTTTTCTCCTTAAAGCCCATTTCTTTGTCTCTCCCACGTTCTTCCCTCCGACCTCTCTCCGTCCTCTCTTCCAAAATCCTAACTCCATTTCCCTGCTTCAATCTGTCCTCATGGCACCACGAACCAGGAATCTTCGCATGGCTAAGGCCAAGGCAAGGCACTCCGCTAGATTCAGCACTAAATCTCTGTCCGATCAGGACTCTGAGGAGACCAAGTCTTCACTACAGGGAAGTGACTCTGAGACTGTCAGTCTCTCGTCAAAGGGGACGAAATCTAAGTCCCAATACTCTTCCTCTAAGAGCTCCATGGCTCTAGATATAGAGCAAGAAGTCAACCAACCACCTGCAAAGGAGGACCCTCCTGCAGCAAAATTTCTGAGCCAGAAATTGATGACATGTTGATTTCTCATCAAGAACAAGCTGAGAAAGAGGTCTCTACATCTCTGCGCGAAAGCCCTCCTCTTGAGTCTCCATCCCTGGCTATCGTGCCCTACAATGGGACTTTGCCTCCTCCTCCTCCTCTTCCTCTAACACAGAAGTTGGCCTCAACTTCGTCTAATGTTGAGGACCAGGCTGTGAACCATCACGTCGTCGCGGTATAGGAGAAAGGAAAGGCATAGAAACGTCCATCTGCGGCACCGCAGAAGGAGAATAAAAAGCGAAGAGGTACTACTCTAACCTTTACTCCTGAGATTGGGGATATCGTTTCTGCTGAGGAAATCCAGGCTGTGTTAGATTCTTCTGAGACTCCTGCTAGAGATCTTGAGAACAGGAAAATCGTTTCATGTCGATTCATCATATTCTAGTTTCTGAATAACTGAAAACCATGGATCTGTTGTCTCAAAACTCACTCTTTTAAATCTCCTGTACATTTGTGATGCTTGACTGAACCTTCATTTTGATTTTATGAAATCTGTTTTCTTTGATGATGCAAAAAGGGAGAGAAGTAGTTCCCTGGAGAATTTTTAGTTTTTTAGTTTTTGGACAGGTGTTTTGTGTTTTAGGACAGGTGTTCTGTTAGACCAAAGAATTTTCAGTTTCAGGACAGGGGTTCTGTAAGAACAGACTCTGCATTTTTTCGTCTGTGTTTCTCTATTTGCAGGTCGTGAAGACGCCGAGGAGATTTCCTCAGTGAAATACAGGTCTCAGTAGAATTATTTTCTGCTTTGAGAAATTCCTCGCCAGAACGATACTTCTGGTTGAGATCAACTTGGGGTTGAGCAAAACTGCTTAAACTCAGGGGGGAGTTAGAGAATCGTCTCTGTTCATATTCGGGTCAGAATATCACTTATGTGTGACGTTCTGAACTCTGATTAAAAGTTCGTCTTAGAACTGCTCACCTGTTCGGGGGGAGCTATGACAGAATAGTACTTCTGTCCAGAATGCATGTTATTGCAATCATGAGCGCTGATTTGATCAAATTATAAAAATGCTCTGAACGATTAGGTTAATGAACATTAACTAATCTCGAAAGTTCATCTTTGAACTAATTACTGGTCTGAGCTAGCAATAATTTCGATCGAAATTAATCCGCTTAGATTCAGGGGGAGTTACTACAGAAAGTAGCTTCTATGTCAACCATCTCGCAACAAGGAAATCTGTAAGACCATGAAAACTCTTTAATTATTATTCTCCAGATGAGCATGGTTTTAACATCATCAAAAAGGGGGAGATTGTTGATATAATCTGGTTTTGATGATGACCAATATTATGTATTGCAAATGTGCTATTTAAGTGTACAGAAGAACAGGTCTTTGGGTGTGGAAGCTGCTCTCTGTCATCTGTGCAATACGTAAAAGAGTTATGAGGAGTACTTCAACAGGGGAAACGATCTAGCCATCAGAAATGGTGTTTTGAGGACAAGATCTATTATCGAGTCCACTATCTATGTTACAGAGATGAGCATCTGTGTCACAGTTGCTATAGCTCTCCTTACTGGAGTACTTGCTATGGTTTACAGAATGGTATTTCTGTGAGTGACGATTTCCTTATTGGAGATTGTCCTATATGCGAGCACGTGAGATATTTATCTCATACATCCTTATTGGATCATGTCTAGGTTCATCTATGGACATTAAGTTATTTGGAAAGATTCATTTCCTTAACTAACGTGATCATATATATTTGGCAACAATCTTATCAGGTTGAGATCTCCCTGTATGGTGAGAATAATTCTACGAAGGGAATGTTTTCATATTATGGAAACTTATAATCCCAATGCCAAATTCGTATAAGGAAGAGTGGTGGTTCTGTCGCAGAAAACAGCTTCTAAGCAGATGACATTATCTCTTGTTGAGCGATCATTTTATTTTATTATTATCTGACGTGATTAAGGGTAATGCTTTATGCTTTTGGAAGTTTTCCCACAGGATTATATCATGGAGATTATGGCAAGTGAATCAACTAGCCGTTGGGATTGATTGGGAAACTTCGCCTCTACGGACAAGCTTATAACCAAGAGTGAAGGAATGATTCCAAGTTGTCGTTCTACCGAAAGCTTACCAGAATCCTTGTCCCTTCATCGTTGCAAAAGCCGAGAGCGTCCGTCGTGCATTCACTGAGCCGATCACCGCTGACTGAGAGCGTCTTCTGTAACTGCAGACAGGTAGTGCTGTAGTTGCTAATCTTGTGTTGTGCAGGTTGTTAGTCACACATGTTGTGTGCAAAGGCGGGTGGTAGCCGTGAAGCCACGTTCGGCGGGTGGTAGCCTGTAAGCCACGTTCGGCGGGTGGTAGCCTGTAAGCCACGTTCGGCGGGTGGTAGCCTGTAAGCCACGGTTGGCGGGTGGTAGCCGTTAAGCCACGGGCTTAGTGAGGAGCCGGAGTCAGACACGTTGCGTGCGGGTTGTGTTAGACACGTGATTACGTGCAACTTGTTAGTCACATTTCTGACAGAAGTGTGCATCTGTAAAGTCCCACATTCCAATCATAGTGAATACGCCTTAATTGGGGTAAGTGCAGGGAGAGTGGACGTAGGTATTGTTTGCCGAACCACTATAAATCTTTGTGTCTTACACATAAGCTAATTCATCTCAGAACTGGGAATCATCCAGTCTCTGTAACATGACAGAACCACGCTTCTGTGAACAAAAAAGTGTCATAACTCTTACGGTACTAATTCAACCCGTTTTTAGTGCAATCCCATACCAACACAAGGGCTTATATAGTGCACCCATAGAATATATATTAAGGGAAACAAAATAAAATATAAGATAACAAAATCAAAAAGATAATGAAGGGAAATTTATTATTTTTCCGAACAAGATCTGAAAAGCTGATGGGCATTGTAGCAGAGCAAATGAAGCAAGTGCAACCTGCAAGTTGTCCGATTGTAACCGCCGCTTGAGTTTCTGGTCGCATCAACTTCCTGAAAGCTTTCCTCCTTCACCCATCACACGATCTGTCCATCTCAGCAACTGAGATCCTCTTGTCGCTTAGTCGACGAAGTCAATGCAACGCCATCACAAGACTTGTTACTCAAGCTCATCAATCATTGGGTGAGTGCCCTCAGTCATCAAACCTGAGGTCAACATAGAAACAAACTCAAGACTACTTGTTCAATTAAAAACTCCGGCTTCTTATTCAACCTCGAACCAAAAAGTAAACGAGACTCGAAAGCATAGCGCGTCAACAAGTGTCTTAACAATTATATTCTGAGAGCACTGGCTTCCATATTAGCACCAAAGTAGTTAAAAAAATAGCATAAATTGTAACAGAACATGAATCGCTGGATTCATTTAGTTTGAGTACAAACGAAACATCTTACCCGATATGTTTAGCTCTCTCCACACCATGTCAAAGAAATAATCTTCTTTGTACTCCTGTAACTTGACACGAGAACCAACCATCAGAACTCGTGGGAAACAAATAAAATGTTCTGCAGAAATTCTCCTTCAAAACTATCGAGGTTTTGATAAGACATAATAATTCAAAATAAATTCTTGTACGAATATTTCACAGAAAACATACACTCACCTAAAGCTAACGTCAACAGATAAATAAACTAAATAAAAAATAAAAAGGAAGGGGGTAGACTTATTGAAAATAAATAAAAATAGGAAATATGTAAAGACAAAATTACTCGTAATTGGACTTGGGAATATTGTTCCTCCTCTTTTCCTTCCTTTTGGATTTGGAAGTAACCCTCGTATGTGCCAACATAATGTTCCCTCCCAGGCAGCAACCTGCTGCACTCACTCACAGATAGATACAACTGCCTTGGCATTTCCGTATCCGGTGGTTTGGGCAAACATGGGATTGAAGAGCAGTATAATATATCTAAACGATGGAGGGACCCGAGCAGACGTGAGAGGCCTCCTATCTCAGCCAATTTCGGGCAAATTGAAAGAAACAGACGCTCGAGCTTCCGAAGCCCTGACATGTCCACAACCCTCTCCAGAAACTCACATCCCGCAATTGAAAACCAGGTAAGATTATTCAGGGACTCAAGACCATTTAATCGAATCTCGGTAGCATCGGATTTATACAGTGATAATCTCCACAAGCTCTGACAGTTGGAAAGCCATTCCCACCGTGACAGAGATGTGCAGAAATATAATGTCAGGGACTCTAATCCAGAGGGAAGGCTCAGGACCGATGGGTCTTCACAAGAGATTGAGAGACTTCTGAGTCGTGAGAGCTCGCCCAATCCGCTGCACAAATATCCAGGCATCATCCGGTTGGGCAGCTTTATGGTTAAATCCTCCAGTCTCCACAGGTGTTGAATCAAAGGCATTATGTTTCCCGTCGACAGTTGGGGATTGATCTCTTCCCCGTCACAAGAATTATACAAGGTAAGTTTTACCAGATTGGTTAGAGTGGGATGTTCTTGAACAAATCTAAATGGGATCGTTAATGTAGTCAGGCTCTTTGGGAGGTCATGAATCTCCACAATATTATGACAGTCATCCAACAACAACGATTCCAGACACGAGAGCTCGATGATCCATGCAGGAAGCCCCCGATTCCTCGTGCCCGATATGTTTAAAATTTTCAAGGACTGCAACTCGTGGAATCCGTCAAGAAACTCTCCTCCTAGATCGCTGTTGTAACTGACGTTCAACACTTCCAACCTGACCAGATCTCCTATTGTTCCCGGAAGACCCCTCAAGTTATTAAAGCTCACATCCAGCCTGATCAAATTCCTGAGCTTGCCGATTGATTCCGGAAGTTCAGTGATTCTGTTCAAGGGTAGGCATAGATCGCTTAAATATTCCAAGTCCCCGATTGAGTCTGGGATTTTCTCCAGGCCCATTCCAAAGGATATTATCTTAAGTTTCTTCAAGCCTTTCAACTCCCCGATGTTTTCTGGGAGTTGCTTAAACTGGAATCCGATGATTACAAGCTCGGAGAGGGCCTTTAAGTTGCAGATGGAGAATGGCAGATTCAGTCCATTTGAATGACCATAGAGTTTCAGGGACTTCAGAGATTTTAGATCACCGATAGAGGAATCAATTTGAACTGTAGGGCCTCTGATCGCCAATCTCTCCATACTTACAAAGGAAGACAGGTTGGGAGTGCTTGCTAAATCAAGATTTTGAAGGACGAGGGTCTTTAGACGACATCCCGCAGTCTGTTTGGCACAATCATCTGTTAGTTTTATTCCAACAAATATATGATCATGAGAAAATAAAATTTGTATAATCGAAGAATTGGGATGACAAGCATACCTTGAATTGATCCCATCCAGCCCAGGATTCATTAATACTACTGTCGGAAAGTCTCAGAGACTAAGTTGTTGAAATGAAAATTAACCCCACGAAAATTAAAAGGACAATGACTCCAAGAAAGCCATCTTAATTCTGATAGACAGTCGTCCTCGAAATTCCCAATAAAGTTTCCTCCGAATATCTCCAGATACTTTAAATCCGATAGCCCCGACAATTCGACCGGAGTGAAATCATAAGCATGGCTTGAATCGAGTTTAAGAGCTTTAACGTGCTCTGTCCCCTATAATAAAGAAACCGACAACAAGATTGTCTGGTTATCAACTCACCAATGGCTTCGAAACCCTTAACAAGAAGAATCAAGACATGCGTACATCTGTTTGTTACCTTTCTTTTCAATAGTAGACGCTTGGCATCTTCGTTACGTAGCCTGCTGCGCTTTTCGAGAATTCCATTACTTTGCTTACGATCCACTTCTCTTCCAAGGTATTTAAAAAGATCGTGCATCATTATTCTATTGAACCGATCAATCTTCACCAAAGCATAAGATATCAGTGTGTCCATGCTCGTATTCGGATAAAGGTCGCAAGCATCCCAGTAGTAGAATGCATTCGTCTTATCTTTGTTGGCGAAGAAGAACGCGATATCAAGGAAGATTTCTTTCTCACAATCGTCGAGCATCTCATAGCTAGACATCAAAATTGCTGGATACAGACTTTTGTGTGGCACCTTCTTTAACTTGTTGAACGTTTCTTGCCATTTTGACACCCTACTCCCTCTCAGTTGCAATCCGATGACCTCGATAGCCAGAGGAACACCTCTAGTTAACGAAAGGATATCATGTGTGGGCTGTTCGTAACCATCGGGAGGCGCATCTTTGTTGAAGGCATGCCGACAAAGAAGTTTTAGAGAATTCTCAAAACCCAATTCTCTCATCTGATATATGTAAATCTTTTCCTTGTGAACTATCATGGTGTTCTTTTCAATCTCTTCAACATTAGGGATGCAACTCGAGTTCCTAGTTGTGATGACGATTCTGCTCCCGAGTCCAAGCCACTTGCCCATTCCAACGAGCTTCCATATCTGGTCCTCGTTGCTGACATCATCTAGAACGACAAGAACATTTTTGTTTCGTAACGAACCTTGGATGCAGTTCATGGCATCGTTCTGGTCAAGAAAGTTGTATGATGAGAACCTGTGCAGGTCATGTAACAACTTGTTCTGCAAATTCAGAATACCATTATTTGTGGAATTTTCCCTGACATTAGACAGGAAGCTGTACCCCTCAAATTGCCAGCATATTCTGTTAAAGATGGCACTCGCTAGAGTCGTCTTCCCGATGCCGCCCATGCCATGTATCACAATGGTACGCACATCCCTAGATCCGCAATCCAACACATCCATTATTTCTTGTATTTTCTCCTCCATTCCAATGAAGTGACTGGGAAGGATTCTGTGTTTGATCTCGAGCGTACGACAGATATGCTCTACAATTCGCTTAATGAGCTTCCCCTGCCTGCATACAATCACAGTTATTTTTCAATCCTCTATTAAATGCAAAACATCACATTTTTTTTTGTCTCAGGCTATGAGAAGAAAGAAGCGGCTCACCTTTTGGCATCGGTTGAACTCCATCCCTTCGTTTCAGGAATTTTGAGTAGTGCCTTCCTCCATCTCTCGACCGTTTGGTGGCCGGAAGCCTCCTCATGCTCGATCAAGGTTTTGTTGTACAGATCCGTCTTAAGCTTCACGTCGCTCACATCGACGTCATAGAAAACTGGAAGCATCTCCTTCCCGGGTAATTCCTCCATACAGTCCACCATCCATGAGATTTCCTTGAGGCACCACTTGCTGGATGCATATCCCCTGGACAAGATGGGTAGGAAGACCTTGGAGTCGTATATTGCCTTCTTGATCCCCTCTGCGATGCATTCCCCAACACGGAGCTCCTCGTCATCCATGAACACCTGAAGCCCAACATCCTGAAGGAACTCGAAGAGGCAATCGGCAAAGCCTGCACGAGTGTCAGGCCCCCGGAAGCTCAGGAAGACGTCATACTTCTCTCCAAATGAGAGTGGTGCGGCCACGGCCATTGGGGTGAAGGTTTCTTCGCGTGTTGCTCTTATAGATGATGGAAGCCTTGTCTTGAGACTGAATTTCACAGATTATAAAATTCAAAAGGAAGCTTCTTGGCAATTTCCGATAACCAGAGAATCGTATATTTGGGGAAATATTCGTCCATTTTCTTATGAGTTGCCCAAACTTGTGGATCAATTTTACATTCACCACTTTCACAATGTCTACACAAATAAAAAAACGATATAAGTTATGTAAAAGTTGATCCACAAAGTTGGGTGTCACATAAAAAATGGACGACTATTGTTGTCAAGATCGGAATTGGAATTTAGACTTTGAACAGGAAGGATATCGGACTTGAGTCTATCCAATAAGTTCGAGATTATTTTGGAAGCGGACAGCTGCTACGTGATCTTGTCCGAAAGACAATGTCATATATAGTTCCGTTGGTTCATCAGGCAACAGGCAAAGCAAAAGTGGGGACAAACTCAACCTCGTTTGATTTCTTTCAAAAGAAAAGGGTTTGCAGGTGATGTGGTAGGACTAGGACCCACGTGGCAACCTCGTTCTTTTTGAAAGGACAACAAAACCCACGCACCTTGTCTCTTAGCCATTTTTTTAAGCCTCCACCACAACAACTACAAAGAAACGTTCTCCTATTGATGAAATTATGACACGATGGTCAAAATTTAAATGCCAACGTTGACCCAACTCCCCCCCCCATGTGATCGGACTAAAGACACAATTGTTGGAATTGGGATTGGAATTTTGATTGTAATAAAATAACCATCACATCCATATCTTCTCCTTAATCTGGATAAGGTGGAGGTGGTGGGGCAGTAGTAAATGCATAATAATGCAAGAACATGGTAACTGTCGGATAAACAATTAATTGGTGAAGAAGAAGAAGAATGGAATAGCAATAAATACTTTGGGCACATTTAATTTTTTTAGTACATTCGATAATGATGAAATCCTGGTGGGTATAAATAAGGGTTGTGGTGGGGAGATATTTGATTCTTCTTCTTCTTCTCTCGTTCTTATCCCAACTCCAAAAAGGAAGAAGAAAAAAGGGAAATATTTTCTTGCTCTGTTTCGTTCTTTCTTCCTCCCCACGATCGCATCAAACATTACGTCTTTTGGTTTCCGCCATTAGTTCATCCACAAATGAAATGATCATCATGACTCTTTATTTTCCTCCGCCCACAACCTACTTCTTCACTTGTTCATCCAGAAAAGAATCTCCCCCAACTTCTTCTCCTTCTTTGGATATAATTCCCTGACAGTTACTGTCCCCCCTCCCCCCCCACCACCCTTAGCTGTTCTTCCCGGCCGTCTCTTGTTGTCCCTTCGTCGTCGTCGTCCGGCAATGATCTCTAGATCTTGCTTCGACCTCCTCAACCTCCTCTCCCTCGATGAGTTCAGGGCCGTTAGCCGCATCCCTCGTGCTGTGACCGCCGACGGCATCCTTTCTGATTTTGAGAGCGGCACCGGATCTCCCCCTACGCGGCAGCCCGAGCGCAGGATCATTGTCGCAAACCAGCTCCCTGTTCGCGCGTTGCGGGATTCGGCCACTGGGAGATGGACATTCGAGTGGGACGAGGAGAGCTTGGCTTGGCAGCTCAAGGACGGGCTGCAGCCTGGGAAGGAAGTGGTTTACGTCGGGTCGCTTACGGTGGACGTGGGTGTGTACGATCAGGAGGAGGTGTCCCGCATCTTGTGGGATGACTTCCGCTGTGCCCCGGCGTTCTTGCCTCAGGATTTGCACAACATGTTCTACCACGGTTTCTGCAAGCACTACCTATGGCCTCTGTTTCATTACATGCTCCCCCTGTCGCCAAGCCAAGGCGTGCAGTTTAACCGTGTGCAGTGGCAGGCTTATGTTACCGCAAACAGGATTTTCGCCGACAAGGTCATGGAGGTGATTAACCCGGACGACGATTATGTCTGGATCCAAGATTACCACCTGATGGTTCTCCCTACCTTCTTGCGGAGAAGGTTTCATCGGATACAGGTCGGTTTCTTCCTCCACAGCCCTTTCCCTTCGTCAGAGATTTATCGGACAATGCCCATTCGCGATGAGATCTTGAGGGCATTGTTGAACTGCGATTTGATTGGGTTTCACACGTTCGACTATGCGCGGCATTTCCTGTCGTGTTGCAGCCGGATGTTGGGTCTAGATTACGAGTCCAAGAGAGGATACATTGGTCTAGATTACTATGGTAGGACTGTAAGTATCAAGATACTGCCCCTTGGCATTCATATGGGTCAGCTACAATCGATTTTGTCGATGAACTCGACGGCTGAGAGGGTGAAACAACTGAGGGAGCGGTACGAAGGAAAGGTCGTTATTCTTGGCGTCGATGATTTGGATCTCTTCAAGGGGATAACTTTGAAATTCCTTGCCATGGGGCAACTTCTGGAGCGTCACCCCGAATTGCATGGGAAGGCTATTCTAATTCAGATCACTAACCCGGCAAGAAGCCAAGGCAGTGACGTGCACCAGGTCGAGGATGAAACCAATTCAGCGGCCGATGAAATCAACAGGAAGTACGGGCGACCTGGGTACGAACCTATCGTGTATATCAAAGGCCCTGTCACATTGGAGGAGAAGGCCGCTTATTTCTGCCTAGCCGAGTGTGTCATCGTGAACGCGGTGAGAGACGGCATGAATATGGTGCCTTACAAGTATACTGTCTGCCGACAGGGAAGCCTGATTACAGACGAGGCTTTGGGGGTCGATGGGGATACCACACCCAGGAGAAGTGTGATAATAGTTTCGGAGTTCATTGGGTGCTCGCCATCGCTCAGCGGGGCCATCCGTGTGAACCCGTGGAATGTTGAATGTGTGTCTGAGGCCTTGTACTCTGCCATAACGACATCTGATTCGGAGAAGCAGATGCGACATGAAAAGCACTATAAGTATATCAGCTCCCACGATGTTTCGTACTGGGCTCGGAGTTTCGATCAGGATCTCGAAAGGGCTTGCAAGGAACACTACTCGAAGAGGTTCTGGGGAATGGGGTTTGGCCTGGGATTCAGGGTGGTTGCCTTGGGCCCAAGTTTCAAGAAGCTGACAGTCGATTACCTCATGTCGGCATACCGAAGGACAAGTAACCGGCTAATCCTGTTGGACTACGACGGGACACTATTGCCAAAGGCTTCGATTAACAAGAAGCCTAATGACCAGGTGCTTTCTATCCTGGACCGTCTGTCTAGTGATCCCAACAATATCGTCTTCATCGCCAGTGGCAGGGGAAAGGATTCGCTTGGCGAGTGGTTTGCTTCCTGTGAGAAACTTGGCTTGTCAGCAGAGCACGGGTATTTCACGAGGTAAAAAGAGTGGAAACTTTAACTTCAACTATCTTATTCATCTCCTCGTCGGTGTTGCTTGATTGAAAGATCTGTTCTGCAGGTGGTTTAAAGACTCGTTATGGGAGACTTGCAGTTTGGCGATGGGTTTTGAATGGAAAAAGATTGCGGCTCCAGTGATGGAGCAGTACATGGAGGCAACAGATGGATCTTCCGTCGAAACTAAGGAGACCGCTCTGGTCTGGCACCACCAGGAGGCTGATCCCCACTTTGGATCTTTCCAAGCGAAAGAGCTTCTCAATCATCTGGAGAGTGTTCTCGCAAATGAGCCCGTGGTTGTCAAGAGGGGCCAACACATCGTCGAAGTGAAACCACAGGTGAGAACCGAGCCTTTTGTCGGATCATCTACCATTGTGATGATCTAGTTAATCAAAAACATCTTTGTAACTAGGGAAAGCATTCAAATGCAGGGCATAAACAAGGGCATAGCAGTGGAAAATCTGGTGGCTGCAATGAGTGTAATACCTCAAATTTACTCATGACAATCAATCTCCAACCATACAAAAGGAGACCATTAGAACTACGCCTACAATTGAAAAGAAGATGCCGCAATCCACTTGGAAAGTTGAGGCCGGATCAATCACAAAGACCGCAACTCCTCCTCCGAAGCATCGCCTGAGTTCGCGGCAACATACTCGCCAGCAGCCCACAAACAGCAGCGAACCAGCTCCCCCGTTGCAGCAGCAAAGCAACTCTCCAAGCAGCGCCAAAGCCGCACCAGCAGCATCCCCAGCCAGCTCACACGACGACGGCTCCTGCACAATCCATGCTATAGCATGTCATAAAACACCACATCCAATGAAAACCGACCGGGAGCCCAAGGCGTTTCCGATCTCGGCAACATTCCCACCATTGGAATCCCAGCCTTATCTATCTGTTTATCAACCAGTGTCCTCAAATCCTACAGCCAATTGTTGAAATTACACCAGTGCAGTCAAATGAAGGGTAGCGTGCTTACCTACCTGACTCCCAACCGATCGTTGCGGATGTTCATCCGATTCAGCCCCCAGCAGCATCAGTTCCCGACTCAGCAAAATCAGCCCAATCGCAATAATGGCAGAGCCAAGAAAGGGAATCGACGTGCTACTGGAATGGCAGATCAAGGTCATCAAAATGCTAGTAATTCAAGCAAGCGTTCACAGAGCCGTCAACAGAGATTACCTGGTGGTAGTGGCTATGGCTCAGCCACAAATTAACTACCAACGCACAACAAATGGGGACAGAGACATCACTCACCATGCTGGCTGTTCTCACAACAGCAGGACCAAGGTTGCGAGACAATCAGAAGTCGAATCCATCTTCATGACCATTCTGCCCATTCCTTCGTGGAGGCATGAGAAGAAGCGCAAGTCCATCAGATCCTTTCGAGCATAATCAACAACTAAGTTACATTGCCATTGCTCGAGCCACCTCCCCAGCAGCTTGCCTAAATGGCACCTACCCAAAGAAGAAGGCTGGAGCAAGCCCAAGCCTTGTTAAGAGGCAGCCCGACCCAAAGAAACAACAAAAGTCAAAGAAGGAAATGAAGGGGGGAAAGGTGTCAGGCAGAAAGGAGATAAGAAAACCAGAGAAGGCTGAAAGCAAAAAAATACGGCCACACGCAAAGGTGGTTGTGATAGTTTCCCCTCCTCAGCCCCTGTCTCAGAACGCAAGGCAGGCTGTCAACTCCCGACCACGAAGGATAGCCGTAATAACCTTCCTAGGCACAATCATCATCTGGCCTAGCTTCTTGAGATGGGTGCCGCAATCGACCAGATAACAGCCGAGGTCCTCTACAAGAACAGGGGAGAAGAAAAACCAGGGGGGGCAGGGGGCTTCTTCTTCATTCTTTCGGAACGCCTCTTCGGGGAATTCTCCCCGGAACGAAGAGAGGACTTCAGCAGCCATCCCACCACCATTGGCCGTTCCTTCAACAAGGTAAGAAGAACAAAGCGCCCGCGGAACCCCCCCCTTCTCCAGCCAACCCGAACAGGGAGGATCGTCCTACCTCCGGCGAGGACGTCTCCAAGTGCCAGGACTTACGCTGTCTTTGATCATCCCGAATCCCAGGAGTCACGAGACAACAACGAGACCCCAAGGTGGCCTCCTTCCTCTATCCTCAGCTTTGATAGTTTGAACTTCTTGTTCTTTCATAGCTTCCCTCTTTTTCAGGACCATCAGCCGTTCCAGGCACCACCCTGTTACTGAAGCTGCGTCGACAACAATGACGCCCTCCCAATGTCTCCCAATCCAACAGAGCTGCTCCCTCGACGTCCTGTGTCTAACAACAGTGGCCTTTCTCCCCGAGATGATGCTCTTCCAGCGGAGACGTCTTCAAGCTCAATAGCCGACACTCTATCCTCTCGACATCCCGAGAACCTACAGTAGCTGACCAACTGCAATGGCACCAAGGCAACAGGCGCCCTCTTGTCGCCCAGCTTTCAGCGACGCTCCGAGAGACGGCAGCGGACCCCTGTCCCTTCTTGCATTCCTTCCCTTAAACCTCGCTGTAGAAGCCCCTACTCCGGCAATCAACTCTTCGATGGCTCATGTCCACAGACCCGTCTACGACGGAACCTCCCTCCCCGGGACTTTCAGGATTGGCGACCGGCGGCTGTTCTCCTTCCTTCCCGGCGACCCCTCCTCCTTGGCGTCCTCGGATTCCAGCTCAGCCCCCCCCCCACTTCCCCGGGCGAATCCGCAGCAAATCGAGGCAGCCACGACCAGCAGGGGGCTCAAATCTTCAGCAGACCCGGGGCGGACGCGCGCGTCTTCCACGCCCAGCAACCCCGTGACAGCCGCGTTCCCTCGGCGACCCACGGCTCAGAGGCAGCTCCCGGCGTCGGCTCGGCAAGCCGCAGCCTCTTCTCCGACCGTCCCTGCCTCAGATCCGGAGCTCCTAGTCTCACGGTGACGAGCCCACCTCTCCTCGCCATCCCCGCACTCGAACCCCTGGCGCAGCAAAACCCACGCCAGATCCTCCTTCTCCTCCTCCAAGTCCGCAGGGCAACCTCTCCCTTGGTGTCTCCGGAGCTCATGGTGGCAGCCCCCATTTCCTACGGCGTTTCCAGCCCTCACGGTGGCAACTCTACCTTTCCCGGCGCTCCACCCAGCAACGGCAGACCCACCTTCCCCGGCGCTCGCAGATCTCGCGGAGGCGGACCCATTTCCCGGCATTCCAAGCCCGAGCAACAACGGCAGCCCCACTTCCTCCGGCGAACCCAAACCCGTCACGGCAGATCCACTCCCCAGGCGTCTCCAGAGCTGGCAACGATCAGGCCAATCCTTCCCGGCGTCTTCGGAATCGGGCACAGTGAACCCACTCTCTCAGCAGCTCCGAGGATCTTCCTCTCCGGGGTCATCTTCAGCGGAGGAGCAGCCGAGCCTTCGTCGCGTGGGAGCAACTCCATCGTTCCATTCCGATTTCTTCGCGGTCGAGCTATGGGAGGAGGACGGAGCTTCCAAGACAGGAGAAGCTTCGTGAGAATCGTTCTCCCTCCTCCTGTCCAGAAAAGGTCAAACTCCTTACTTTTATTATTTCATTCAATTTGAAATTGCACGTGTCTATCTGCAGCTCTTTACGATAGTTTGCTCTGCCTTTATAATTGTCTATGTTCGGCATTTTGGATCTTAAACCCACGAATAGATTTTTTTTTTAGGATTTCAATTAAAACGTGATTAAAACATGTGTCTTGTTATTCCTCTAAATTTTAACTTTACTTTATTTTCGATTCTTAGGTTCGAATGATCCTTAATTAATCTCTTTGAAGTTATATGTCAGTGTCTATTTTTAATTTTATTATTACTATTACTGTTGAAATATTCCAAAATGTCTTACGAAACCCCCCCCCGTGATGTTGTCCTTGAAATTTGTTTATGTTCCTGTTTATTTACACAAATCAATATTTCAATATATGGCACGTTACTAACATTCATCTTTCTTTATTTTGCATGTAAAACACGGTGAAACTTCGCGGGTATCTTCGACAACACACCAAATACACATCTCCGATTAAAACGGTAAGACATGCCTTACTAATTTAATTCAATTGAACTTGAATTTGATCGACTTGGCTCGCCCATTCGTCTGTTCCTCTACTTTGCATGTAAACACCGAGGAATTCACTACCAAGGAACGTCATCCTCCGACGGCGCGGACGATCGACATCAACGGGCTCACAACGCCCCGTAAGTATCGCTCTTATTTCATTAAGTCCTAATTATTTACTTCGATTTAAATTAGGACTTTCTGACCACTTCTTTGTTTTCTTTGCATGTACATCGAGCACTTAATCCTCGAAAATCAACTCCAATAATTTCGAAGATTAACTCGAAGGCGCGTGTATCAAACCGCGTGGATCTACCCCGGCCTAAAAAACCGCGGGCTCAAAGATTTAAAGCGGCCACAACCTTCAATCAAAGGTATAAAGGGGAGGTGCGGGCCTCCCCGAATTTTATTTAAAGCCCACTTGTAACGGATTGCGGGCCCAAGTGTATAGGCCCGCAATCACCCCCTTCCCCACTCATTTTGATCTAAATAATTGTTTGTAGGTTGCGCGCATGACTTAGGCCTTAGGTTTCGTCGCATGTTTGGTTTTAATTCAACCAACCTAAACTCGGGTCCAACGCCCGTTAAAACGTCGATAAAAGTCCGGCCTACTCCCGGATCGGGCCCAACACCCGTCAATCAAAAGCTAACTCTCTTTTGGACAAATCGCCACCCTTTTCGCATGTGGTAGAATACTAAGGTTAGTAAATAGGAATCCCCGAACCCAGAACTCTGATTTTTTTCCGACTTAAAATCACATTTTTAAAACTAAGTCGGTGGCGACTCCGAACAAGTTTTTCCAAAGCTAAAACAAACCCCACTACAACCCTTTTTCGGAGCCATTTTGGATGGGTGACGGCAACACGAGCCGCTTCCTGGATCCTCCCGGAATTTCCCCAGCGAGGTCTTAACGCAGTCTTTCGCCCGTCGCCTTCAAGGACTGGAGACGGTCGGCGAAACGCCCCGCAGATCCGCACGGGAACCAAGGGAGGATTCAACCCGGCGCCCTTCCGCAGCGTCCGGCGTTCGAGTCGAAACGTCGACCGGACTGGGCCTCGGGGGAGCGGGCCCGGATCCTCGGGTTGCCCGAACCGCAGCGCGCGTGCTAGGCCGGAGGGCGCGCGTACATCCCGGATGGCGACTCCACTGGGGAGGTGAGCTCCGCATGTGGATTCCTATCGAAGACCTTTTTTTTACCACATGCGGGGAGGAGTGATTGTTTGCGCATGTAATTGTTTGGCTCGTTGCCTTTTGTATGATCTTTTGTTTGTGTATGTTTACTGCTTTTTAGGCATTTCTAGGTATGCCCGAACCCGGGGCTAGGATTTTAGGGGGGTCACCGTTAGGCCCAGCTGTGCTGCTCTTTGCGGTATGGTTTTGGGTCGGGGCCCCGCCTCCCTCAGTCCGAGGGAGGTCTTAGGAACCTCCATCCGAGTCTAGAATTGATTGCTCATTACAGGTACCAGACGCCGCACGTGCATTTGTCTGTTACTGAGTGACTGCTACATGTGCAGGGACAGGTGTAGATACACTTTGTCTGCTATAACCGTAAAATTAACAATGTTCGTTTTGCAGTTGGGTGGAGTTTATTACAATGGGCTTCAACAACCTTCATTTCTCCTATCCCTACCTATTTTACTGCATTCATACATTCGCATGACCACATGAGTATCTGTTTGATTGCAGTAGTTACATTATCATGCCATCCACAGTTCTACTCCATTGCATCACTACGTCTCATTTACAATTGCAATTACGTAATGCATATTCTTATGCATATACGAGTGTGATTCAACATCATGAACTTATCATACATCGATTACACTGTTGCATGATACTAATCCAAACATTCTCTCTATTTTCTTGTAAAGGTTTAATTCTCCAACATGGCTCCTCGAATGAGAGTAGGGACAAAGCATGACATTACAAATCTACAAGCACAAGAATGCCAAAGATTTATCGACGACTACCAAGGCCCAAAGTCGAACATCTAACAATATGAAGACCAAAGTTTCCATTACGGCTACAAAGGTCCAAAGCCGTGCGTCGAACGACATGAGCCCAAAGTGATATCAACGGCTACCAAAGTACAAAGCCAAACACGAACACCAAAGATCACCCAACGGCTACCAAAGTTCAAAGTCGAACCTACAACAACATGAAAATCCCAAGGAGGTTACAGCTCACCAGCCAATCGCAGTCAACATCAGAGCTAGTGATGAGCCCATATCCACAGACATACTCAGATCAGACACGCCGGGAACATTACGCCCCTAACACGGGCAATTCCCCAGCTTACAACTCAACAACACAATCCAGCACAAGGGGCAAACCCCATCATTCACAACGGCATCGCGAGATCAGGACAGCTGCGAGCAATCAACCCTCAAATACGAACACTTCATTCAACCTCATCGTTTCTCCGACAACAAGAACTTGACGAATGCCGGATCCACAGCATCCCAACGACAAAAACATGAACATGGACCATACTCTTCAAGCGACGGCGAACACATAGCGCAACTGACATTAGAAGCTCCCATTCGCTCTATTCGCCTTCTAACAGTTCAAAACATACCGATATTTAAACTGCTAGCACCGAGGCATCCATTTTACCTCGCAGGTACAAGATGACTTGTCTGGGACTCACACAACAGCTTACTAATGCCAAAGAACATGATGTCTACCAAACGACGACGCATACTTCGATTGGGGCAATTCCCTTTGAATTCCCTATGGCACCCAAGCGGTCATCCCGACAGTAGTCAACCACTTACTCTCACCAAAGAAAAGAGGAGAAGGTCAGTTACCGCATCACTCATTAACGAGAAACAAGCACCTTGGCCTACTACATGAGTGGCTAATCCCCACCCAAGCCCACCACATGGCTCTATCAACTTTGCACATTCACGACATTCAACCGAAGATCAATCATCTTAACGGAGAAAACTGTCATAAGCAATCGATGTAGGCGTTCTTCAACGCTACAATCACATGAAAGGGAGTACTCGTTCCTTGATCCATACTTCCCTATTTATGAAAATAAGTTACATGAACTCACTTATTTTAGCCCTTGTCGCATGTTGACGAAGGCGTGGGTGGTAGGGTGGTAAAGTTTCGAACCAAAGCCTTAAAACAGTTTCAAGCCAAAGTTTTGAAATATCCTTCGTTGTCAACAAAACAACGGAATAATATGAAAGGAAGTATTCGTTGCCAAGTTAATACTTACTTTGCGAAAAAAAACATGTTACATGAGCTTACATGTTGCTTGCCCTATGTTGGTCTCATAGGTACATAAACATCCTAAGCAGACAACAACAGGCGCGGGCGGTAGGGTGGTAAGGCTCCAAGCAATGTTGGGGCAAAACTTCAAGCAATCTTGGAGAAATCTTCGTTTCACATAAAAGGACTATTCGCTCCTTAACTAATACTTTCTCCGCAAAACAGGTTATACGAGCTTACTTGTTTTGTCCTTCGGCTTGTCTCATAGGTATATGAACATCTTAGACAGACGACGAAGGCGACGGTGGTAGGGTAGAAAAGTTTCGAGCCAAAGTTTCGAAACAGCCTTCGTTGGTAAAACAATGACGATGATAACACGAGAACAGTCCTATGACAAATCTCCAAGCGATCCTGGGGCAAATCCCCGACCGATCCTGGGGCAAATCTCCGAGTGATCATGGACATATCTCCGAGCGACTCTGGGGCATATCTCCAAGCTGTCCTGGGACGAAACTGAGCAATCTTGGATAATTCTCAGTTGACAAAATGGCAAATAACATGAAAGGGAGTATATGTTCCTTAACAAATGCTTTCTTTACAAAACAAGTTACACGAACTTACTTGTTTTGCCCTTCGGCTTGTCTCATAGGCACATAAACAACCTAGGCAGACGAGAAGATACAACAACATCCTATCATGCCAATCAAGACAACTTTCGAATCAAAGCTTCGAAACAACACTCATGATCAACAAGACAACAAGACAACAAATTACATGAAAATACATGAGCGTTTTAAGCAGACAACAAAGACAAACAATGAAGTTTCAAACCAATGCTTCAGAACAATCTTCGTCAACAAACTTCTTTATATCCCCGGGGAGTCAATTGGGGCAAAGAACAGTCACGATACACATGAAAAGGGAGAATCATTCAAATATTACTCTCTTCATCAAGCTAAATGAAATTACATGAGCAGATTTCATTTATGTCCTTTGTCTCGTGGGCAGGTACAAGAGCTCCTCACACGAATGGTACACAACTCCTATAACAAAGGCGAGGGTGGAAGGGTGGCAAAGCTTCAAGCCAAAGTCTTGTGGCAATTTCGTCAAACCTTCGACTCCATCGGACGAAGACGCAATGACGAAATCATACAAAAGGGAAGTACCAAAATTCTACTTCACTTTTCTTACAACTGAAGTTACACGAGCAAACTTCATTCTTACTCTAACAGAAACAAGTTACAAGATTTTTCTTGTTTCTGGCCATCTGTCTGATAGGTAGATGAGCATCCTTACACAACAAAGCTTCAAGCCAAAGTCTTGTCGCAATTTCGTCAAAACCTTTGATTCCATCGGACGAAGACGCAATGACGAAACCTTACAAAAGGGAAGTACCAAAACCCTATACTACTTCACCTTTCTTATAAATAAAATGACACGAACAAATTTCATTTCTACTCTAAAAGAATCAAGTTGCACGAAGACACTTGTTTTGTTGTCATCTGTTTGATAGGTACATGAGCAACCTTATACAACGGATATGAAACCAGAGTAGCCATTTCATCAAACCTTCGATTCCATCGGACGAAGATGCACTGATGAAATCACACAAAAAGGGAAGTGTCAAAACTCTACTTCACCTTTCATATGAATGAAGTTACATGAACAAACTTCATTCTTACTTTAAAAGAAAACAAGTTACATGAGCTCACTTGTTGTCTGTCCTTTGCTTAACATAGGTACATGAACACCCTATCTTACAGACAAAGGCGCGGGCGGTTGGGTGGAAAGTTTCGAACCAAAGCTTCGAGATTGCCTTTGTCGTTATCATGAATAACCATGCCAAAAGGGAGTATCATTTACATTACTCTCTAACAAAATTTTTATCATTCCTCAGATGAAGTCAGAACGACCATTGAGATGGGCATGTCCATCTCAACTCCCCAGCGGATATTTTACTTCATCTCCTCAAGCGAGAGTCAGAATACATGAATTAACCTCGTCTCCGTCCGTTGTCAACTGTGCAGGCACATGGATATCCGTACAGTATGGTACAAACTCCTGGACAACGGCGAGGGTGGTTGGGTGGAAGCCGTTTGATTCAAATCTCAAAGAATATGACTGGGGCATGAAAGTGCAAACACTTTCCCCTCGAAAGTGCACAAGAGCACTGCGGAGGTTTGAGTATCTAAACCTGTTTATCTCTGAAGCATTTGTGTGCTCATTTGCATATAATTCGAAAATTTTTAATAAAAATGCTTCTGAGCGAGAGTGGAGAAGGCAAGCCTTTTCCTAAACACTTACCCAGAGTGATGAGTGAAAACACTGTAAGGATTCATACACAAGCATTCATGCGGATAACGAATCCTTTGACAAAAGATGCTCTAAACCGGGATGAGATCGAGCATTTCTTCTCTATCCCAAACACGAAACATCAACCATTGCTAGCCCCTTTCGAGCCAAAGTTGAAGTTTCCATATACACTACACCTGACAAGTCTAAGGACTGCCTCACATCGAGGTTAAAAGGGGATCTCGTGGCTAGAACCGGAAGCAACGGGCCGTAGAGGCAACACTTCCTCAAGGTTCAAGCGAAGAGGCATCATCAACAGTCAAGCTCGCCAGTTAAGTCGTTCCCAAGGATGGAACTTCTCCAACAATACTACAAGAAGTACAAATTTCCAAGGAGTCCAAAGCATCTCCAAAATGATTATAGAAAAGAAAGCGGGGCAAATTCTTATGATCCCGTAGAGAAAAAAAGCAAAATAAGCGCAAAGACCAAAGTCTTCAAAAGCAAAGCGCAAGATAAAAGTCAAAAGAGCAAAATAAAGCATCAGGACCGACATTAACGGTCGCAAGAGCAAAGGTGGCATTTTTTCAACAAGTCAAGTGAAAACATTCCTCAAAGCAGATCATCAGCACCTAACACTAGGCCAACTATTCATCCCTAACGGAATGCCTAAACTGGCGAGCTGTCCGGAGGATGGAGAATTTGCTTGAACGGTGAAAACTCTATGGTCAAGTAGCTTCCGATGAGGTCCTTAGACTTCCCCTTTCAAACAATGAATTTAAACCTTCAATCTAAAGGCCTTATGCCAAAGCCACATTACAACCCGAATAAAGACTCCTTCGACTGGTACATGAGCATCCAAGTCAAAGGAATTCCGAAATCCAACTGAAGTGGCTTTCAGAAATGAGAGTAAAACACGAGAGAACCAACGAACCTTCTCTGCTCTCGCTTGGAAGCATGCTTTTAAAGAAAGAACAAAACGAATCATAATGTGCATGTACATTTAGCTATTAAAGTCATCATCCTGACTAATGATTTTCTTGATGAGCTCTCAGGATACATGTTAACCAAAAGATAGCCTCAAAGCATAATTTGAGGTATTAACGATATCCTTGCGAGAGAATCTTTTCAGATTCCCTCCCAAGGAGGGGCAAACTGTAATACCTCAAATTTACTCATGACAATCAATCTCCAACCATACAAAAGGAGACCATTAGAACTACGCCTACAATTGAAAAGAAGATGCCGCAATCCACTTGGAAAGTTGAGGCCGGATCAATCACAAAGACCGCAACTCCTCCTCCGAAGCATCGTCGGAGTTCGCGGCAACATACTCGCCAGCAGCCCACAAACAGCGGCGAACCAGCTCCCCCATTGCAGCAGCGAAGCAACTCTCCAAGCAGCGCCAAAGCCGCACCAGCAGCATCCCCAGCCAGCTCACACGACGACGGCTCCTGCACAATCCATGCTATAGCATGTCATAAAACACCACATCCAATGAAACCGACCGGGAGCCCAAGGCGTTTCCGATCTCGGCAACATTCCCACCATTGGAATCCCAGCCTTATCTATCTGTTTATCAACCAGTGTCCTCAAATCCTACAGCCAATTGTTGAAATTACACCAGTGCAGTCAAATGAAGGGTAGCGTGCTTACCTACCTGACTCCCAACCGATCGTTGCGGATGTTCATCCGATTCAGCCCCCAGCAGCATCAGTTCCCGACTCAGCAAAATCAGCCCAATCGCAATAATGGCAGAGCCAAGAAAGGGAATCGACGTGCTACTGGAATGGCAGATCAAGGTCATCAAAATGCTAGTAATTCAAGCAAGCGTTCACAGAGCCGTCAACAGAGATTACCTGGTGGTAGTGGCTATGGCTCAGCCACAAATTAACTACCAACGCACAACAAATGGGGACAGAGACATCACTCACCATGCTGGCTGTTCTCACAACAGCAGGACCAAGGTTGCGAGACAATCAGAAGTCGAATCCATCTTCATGACCATTCTGCCCATTCCTTCGTGGAGGCATGAGAAGAAGCGCAAGTCCATCAGATCCTTTCGAGCATAATCAACAACTAAGTTACATTGCCATTGCTCGAGCCACCTCCCCAGCAGCTTGCCTAAATGGCACCTACCCAAAGAAGAAGGCTGGAGCAAGCCCAAGCCTTGTTAAGAGGCAGCCCGACCCAAAGAAACAACAAAAGTCAAAGAAGGAAATGAAGGGGGGAAAGGTGTCAGGCAGAAAGGAGATAAGAAAACCAGAGAAGGCTGAAAGCAAAAAAATACGGCCACACGCAAAGGTGGTCGTGATGGTTTCCCCTCCTCAGCCCCTGTCTCAGAACGCAAGGCAGGCTGTCAACTCCCGACCACGAAGGATAGCCGTAATAACCTTCCTAGGCACAATCATCATCTGGCCTAGCTTCTTGAGATGGGTGCCGCAACCGACCAGATAACAGCCGAGGTCCTCTACAAGAACAGGGGAGAAGAAAAACCAGGGGGGGCAGGGGGCTTCTTCTTCATTCTTTCGGAACGCCTCTTCGGGGAATTCTCCCCGGAACGAAGAGAGGACTTCAGCAGCCATCCCACCACCATTGGCCGTTCCTTCACCAAGGTAAGAAGAACAAAGCGCCCGCGGAACCCCCCCCCTTCTCCAGCCAACCCGAACAGGGAGGATCGTCCTACCTCCGGCGAGGACGTCTCCAAGTGCCAGGACTTACGCTGTCTTTGATCATCCCGAATCCCAGGAGTCACGAGACAACAACGAGACTCCTAGGTGGCCTCCTTCCTCTATCCTCAGCTTTGATAGTTTGAACTTCTTGTTCTTTCATAGCTTCCCTCTTTTTCAGGACCATCAGCCGTTCCAGGCACCACCCTGTTACTGAAGCTGCGTCGACAACAATGACGCCCTCCCAATGTCTCCCAATCCAACAGAGCTGCTCCCTCGACGTCCTGTGTCTAACAACAGTGGCCTTTCTCCCCGAGATGATGCTCTTCCAGCGGAGACGTCTTCAAGCTCAATAGCCGACACTCTATCCTCTCGACATCCCGAGAACCTACAGTAGCTGACCAACTGCAATGGCACCAAGGCAACAGGCGCCCTCTTGTCGCCCAGCTTTCAGCGACGCTCCGAGAGACGGCAGCGGACCCCTGTCCCTTCTTGCATTCCTTCCCTTAAACCTCGCTGTAGAAGCCCCTACTCCGGCAATCAACTCTTCGATGGCTCATGTCCACAGACCCGTCTACGACGGAACCTCCCTCCCCGGGACTTTCAGGATTGGCGACCGGCGGCTGTTCTCCTTCCTTCCCGGCGACCCCTCCTCCTTGGCGTCCTCGGATTCCAGCTCAGCCCCCCCCCCCCCACTTCCCCCAGCGAACCCGCAGCAAATCGAGGCAGCAACGACCAGCAGGGGGCTCAAATCTTCAGCAGACCCGGGGCGGACGCGCGCGTCTTCCACGCCCAGCAACCCCGTGACAGCCGCGTTCCCTCGGCGACCCACGGCTCAGAGGCAGCTCCCGGCGTCGGCTCGGCAAGCCGCAGCCTCTTCTCCGACCGTCCCTGCCTCAGATCCGGAGCTCCTAGTCTCACGGTGACGAGCCCACCTCTCCTCGCCATCCCCGCACTCGAACCCCTGGCGCAGCAAAACCCACGCCAGATCCTCCTTCTCCTCCTCCAAGTCCGCAGGGCAACCTCTCCCTTGGTGTCTCCGGAGCTCATGGTGGCAGCCCCCATTTCCTACGGCGTTTCCAGCCCTCACGGTGGCAACTCTACCTTTCCCGGCGCTCCACCCAGCAACGGCAGACCCACCTTCCCCGGCGCTCGCAGATCTCGCGGAGGCGGACCCATTTCCCGGCATTCCAAGCCCGAGCAACAACGGCAGCCCCACTTCCTCCGGCGAACCCAAACCCGTCACGGCAGATCCACTCCCCAGGCGTCTCCAGAGCTGGCAACGATCAGGCCAATCCTTCCCGGCGTCTTCGGAATCGGGCACAGTGAACCCACTCTCTCAGCAGCTCCGAGGATCTTCCTCTCCGGGGTCATCTTCAGCGGAGGAGCAGCCGAGCCTTCGTCGCGTGGGAGCAACTCCATCGTTCCATTCCGATTTCTTCGCGGTCGAGCTATGGGAGGAGGACGGAGCTTCCAAGACAGGAGAAGCTTCGTGAGAATCGTTCTCCCTCCTCCTGTCCAGAAAAGGTCAAACTCCTTACTTTTATTATTTCATTCAATTTGAAATTGCACGTGTCTATCTGCAGCTCTTTACGATAGTTTGCTCTGCCTTTATAATTGTCTATGTTCGGCATTTTGGATCTTAAACCCACGAATAGATTTTTTTTTTAGGATTTCAATTAAAACGTGATTAAAACATGTGTCTTGTTATTCCTCTAAATTTTAACTTTACTTTATTTTCAATCCTGAGGTTCGAATGATCCTTACTCAATCTCTCTGAAGTTATATGTCTGTGTCTATTTTTAATTTTATTATTACTATTACTGTTAAAGTGTTCCAAAATGTCTTACGAAACCCCCCCGTGATGTTGTCCTTGAAATTTGTTTATGTTCCTGTTTATTTACACAAATCAATATTTCAATATATGGCACGTTACTAACATTCATCTTTCTTTATTTTGCATGGAAAACACGGTGAAACTTCACGGGTATCTTCGACAACACACCAAATACACATCTCCGATTAAAACGGTAAGACATGCCTTACTAATTTAATTCAATTGAACTTGAATTTGATCGACTTGGCTCGCCCATTCGTCTGTTCCTCTACTTTGCATGTAAACACCGAGGAATTCACTACCAGGGAATGTCATCCTCCGACGGCGCGGACGATCGACATCAACGGGCACACAACGCCCCGTAAGTATCGCTCTTACCTCGTTAAGTCCTAATTATTTACTTCGATTTAAATTAGGACTTTCTGACCACTCATTTGTTTGATTTGTATGTACATCGAGCACTTAACCTCGAAAATCAACTCCAACAATTTCGAAGATTAACTCGAAGGTGCGTGTATCAAATCGCGTGGATCTACCCCGGCCTAAAAAACCGCGGGCTCAAAGATTTAAAGCGGCCCCAACCTTCAATCAAAGGTACAAAGGGGAGGTGCGGGCCTCCCTGAATTTTATTTAAAGCCCACTTGTAACGGATTGCGGGCCCAAGTGCATTGGCCCGCAATCACTGCCCCTTCCCCGCCCTTTTGATCTAAATAATTGTTTGTGGTTGCGCGCATGACTTAGGCCTTAGGTTATTCGTCGCATGTTTGGTTTAATTCAACCAACCTAAAGTCGGGTCCAACGCCCGTTAAAACGTCGATAAGAGTCCGGCCTACTCCCGGATTGGGCCCAACACCCGTCAATCAAAAGCTAACTCTCTTTTGGACAAATCGCCACCCTTTTCGCATGTGGTAGAATACTAAGGTTAGTAAATAGGAATCCCCGAACCCAGAACTCTGATTTTTTTCGACTTAAAATCACATTTTTAAAACTAAGTCGGTGGCGACTCCGAACAAGTTTTTCCAAAGCTAAAACAAACCCCACTACACCCTTTTTCGGAGCCATTTTGGATGGGTGACGGCGACACGAGCCGCTCTCTGGATCCTCCCAGAATTTCCCAAGCGAGGTCTTAACGCAGCCTTTCGCCCGTCGCCTCCAAGGACTGGAGACGGTCAGCGAAACGCCCCGCAGATCCGCTCGGGAACCAAGGGAGGATTCAACCCGGTGCCCTTCCGCAGCGTCCGACGCTCGAGTCGCGACCCGGATCCTCGTGTAGCCGGAGCCGTAGCGCGCGTGCTAGGCCGAAGGGCGCGCGTACAATGAGGAAAAGAGGGATATCGCCAGACTTCCTCCTGTGCATCGGCGATGACAGGTCCGACGAGGACATGTTTGAGAGCATTGCGGGCATTCCCTCGAATCCTTCAGTAGTCCCAATCAAGGAGGTATTCGCGTGTACGGTGGGGCAGAAGCCAAGCATGGCGAAGTACTACCTTGAAGACACCACCCAAGTCCTCATGCTGCTGGAAGGTTTGGCAGACGTCGTGAAATCGCCTCTACCGGATCCCAATCAGGTCTGAAAAATGCATTCGGCCTTTGTACAGAGCTTAGGGAGAAAGAAAAGCAACGATAGGCCCCATTCACACAAACTAAGTCTTCCAGCAAATTGAAATGATTCATATTCTTTTCAAAGCCCTCTTGGATGGACCGCTTCTTCTTCTTCTCTGAGGGTTTCTTTCTTCTCCCCCATTTTTGTGTTCAGAAAGAACAGTTCTTTGATAAATGAGATGGCCTTTTAGCCCAACAATCATTTCTGGGTCTGTTCTCGGCCGATTATGAGTTCCTTGAAAGAATGGAGGCCGTCTCCGGGTCCTGTCCATCTTGGAAATTTCATGATTTTGTACCAAACGATGTGATCCCCAACGCTCCTTAGGACAGAATTAACTGAGTTCGGATAGAACTTAGTATCTTTCAGAGGATGTGATTGACTTTAAGGCATTGGTTAGGGCACCAACAGGTGGAAACTAGCTGAATTCATCCGCCCCAGTCTTTCTGCTTGTTTCACATTGCATTTCTTTTCCTTACGAGGGAGAAACGTTTACCTCAGGGGTGTCATGTCCCAGCCATTTCTAGTCATCAACATGTTTAGAGAATCATCTTTCCATGCGTCGCGTGATGTTAGGGGCATCCCGGACGTGTCGTATTTCGAAGGGAATCGTTGATCTGCTTCGTGCGGCCAATATGACTTGAAATTCCATATGGGGAGGGGGGGAATCGGCTGGACTATAGAATGAAATTGGCTGGCAAGTTAACCATGGCCACCGCCGATGGGAGGAAAGGAATATATATATATAAGAAAAGGATTGCAAGGAACAGCCCGTGGTGGCGTGGTCTCGATCGCCCTGGATGGCAAGGCAAAAGAATGACGTAGTAGGAGAAGGCGACATGCGTCAAGGTGACCCCGTTGGCCCCTTTGAAAAGGGCATCTTTTTTTGTATGAATTCGGTTTTGGAAGGCACGGACGGAACTGTCTCCCTTGGAACCACGTTCTGAAATGATTGGGGCGGCCGGGAAGGAATGCACGGAATTACGGTTAGTTTAAAAAAAAATTACGAAATACAGTTCGAGTTTCATCCTATCCATTTGCAATCCTAAAACAAAACGTTCTGCAATTAGAATCAACTGTTTCATCATATCCATTTGCAATCGTCGCTTCATCCTCTATTATCGTGAACGCTGCTTCAGCCTTCATCGTCGACGCTGCTCCAGCCTTCATCGACTCTACTTCAGCCTTCGCCGTCGACGCTGCTTCTACGCCATCCGTCGATGGACCTGCTTCTACGCTATCCGTCGATGGAGCTGCTTCAACGCCAGCCGTCGATGGTGCTGCTTCTACGCCAGCCGCCGATGGAGCAGCTTCTACGCCAGCCGTCAATGAAGCAGCTTCTACTCCACCGTGGATGCTGTCGAGGATGTCCATTGACGAACCATGGAGTTCTTCATCATCGATGGTGTTTCTCTCTAGGCTTGCCGTTACACATGGTCTCGTCGATGTTAGGAATCGACCTTGCCCAAAAATGTCGTTTTACCTTATAAACATTTCGCCCCCTTCCAAACCAAAGATAAACTATGTTTGGCGGTCCATAACCACTACCTTTCAAGGAGAGAGCCTCGGTTTTAGTGGGCGGCCCAACCCTTGGGACCAGAGTGGTCACCGTCGCTCCTTCGACATGGTGAAGAGGCTGGTCGACATTACTCGGGTCGATGTTACAATTAATCATCAACTGCAGATCAGTGTCAATCGTGGGGTGACCTTCGACGTTTGGGGCTACCTTTCTCGAAGGGCGAGGGCACCCCTCTTGGTCCCTTCGACTTGGCGATGTGGAAGCTCGTCGATGGTGCCTTGGTCGATGTCTCGATCAGCTATCAAGTGGTAATCGGGTTCGATCAAGGGGTAACATTCAACCCCAAAGAGCGGACCCTCATAGGGGGCGAGGGCAGCCCCCTCTATATCGACGCTCTTTCGAGGCGAAGGAAGTTCCCTTTGCATCCATATCCCTTCGGACCAAGGACGTTCCATTGGATCACCCTCAACGGTTATCTGTTCGTTTTTTGTAAGAACGAGAGTCAGATTGAGAATCAACAAACGGAAAGTTTCCAATTCCCGACACATAATTTCCAATCGCTCCGTTATACTACGGAGAGTATTTCTTATAGATATTTATGTATCCGACTCTCGGAGGGCAATTTTCAAAACCCCATCCGAATGTTCATCGAGAGATTGAACAAACTCTTTGTCGTAGAAGAAATCATTATCCCATTCACCGCACCCTAAACGTGTTGACATTTCGCATATTCACACGAAACTCGTTTCCGCCTCCCACTGTGGTCGCCAAAAACGTGTTTGCAAACGAAAAACGTCACGATATATCGGGGATTCTAAGTGTTGAATGTAGATGTGGTCGCCAATTAAGTAAATGAACAAAACAATCAGAAATTCACTAAGTGTAAAAAGAAGAACTTACAGCCATTGCATAACACTTAAAACGATTACGGATAGTTATGACAATCAAGCAGCCCTTTGGGGTCATAGAATGATTGTCTGGTGTGTCTTGTTACAAGCTAGAAGTAACTATTTATAGAAATCCTAAACCAAAACGTGTTACAATTAGAATCAACCGTTTCATCCTATCCATTTGTAATCGCCGCTTCATCCTCTATTGTCGTGAACGCTGCTTCAGCCCACATCGTCGACGATGCTCCAGCCTTCATCGACGCTGATTCAGCCTTCACCGTCGAGCTGTTTCTATGCCATCCGTCGATGGACCTGCTTCTACGTCATCCGTTGATAGAGCTGCTTCTACACCGACGTCGATGGTGCTGCTTCTACGCCAGCCGTCGATGCTGCTGCTTGTACGCCAGTCGCCGATGGAGGAGCTTCTACGCCAGCCGTCGATGTGCAGCTTCTACGCCAGCCGTAGAAGCTGTCGAGGATGTCTATCGACGAAACATGGAGTTCTTCATCATCGATGGCGTTTCTCTCTAGACTTGCCGTTACACATGGTCTCGTCGATGTTAGGCTTCGACCTTACCCAAAATATTGTTTTACCTTGTAAACACTTTCCCATTGACCTTATTCGCGTACCTAGTTGGAAAGTTTATTTGGTTGTACCACGTCATGTATTCATTCGTAGTCGTAGGTCGTAAAGTTTTTTACTTTTCATGCGTGTGCGTGCGTGTTGTGGGATGATGAATAATACAGAGAGGGGGACCACTTTCACGACTTTGCATCTTAATTTTTAATACATGCAAAGTTAAAAGACTTTTTGGACGGCCGTGTAAGGACAAAAAATAACACAATGTGCCCGGGTGGGGGCTAAAAGATGGACACACCGAGAACAACAGAATGCCCCTTTTTCTTAAATTTCACTGTCGTGTTTTCGCGTCGGACGAATCCAATTTTCTTCGACGAATTTCGTGGTTAACAAATTTCACTGTGGTGGATGTTCTAAGTGTAAGGTGCACCACGTGTAAAGCTCAAGCAGCGAAGGGAAACCTGATCCATTGGGCCAGGTTAATCCTTTAGTTCAACCGCCGCCCCCCCCCCTAATTTCGTGATCTCCGCCGACCGACCAGACGATCCGGAATTCCATGTCGTCGGACCGGAGGAGTAGATTTTATCCGGCGCTGGTGGTGTGCCGAGTTCCAAGAACTAATAAAGGAATTCCTCGCTTGGGACATGCGTTCGGGATAGCAGAGAAATCGTCCCCGTGAAATTATCATGGCATTCACATTAAGCGCGGTGTTGGATCAGTCAAAGTTTGGAGGTAATCATCAACCTCCTTGGGCTTTAAGCCCGTGGATGCTGCTTATTCGTGTAGTTGGGCCATTGTCGTTATTACATCCTCGGATCCAACGGAAAGAAAACCCGAAGCCAACCGCCATTTGCCAAGTGCGCGTCAACAACAAACAACAGACAGTGTTAGTTAGGCCATGCGTGTTACGTGCTAGGTACTTTGGCTAGGTCATGTACTCACCATTTCTCTTTATATCAAATTTACCTTAACAAAAAAAACAAACAACAAACAGAAAACCGCGCCGGGGGAGGTGGGGGTAGTTACGTAACTCCAGATAGTGTGATCCGTCGTCCGCGGACCACCTCGTACTGGGTCGTTTTGCGAAAACCAGAAATCGAAACCTCCGTCTCCCCAACCCCCAACCTTTTGTCTCGTTGATAGAGAGATACAGAGGAAGATAATAAGATTTGATAGACTGGCATTGGCGAGTCACGCCGTCCATTTGAGGCCCTGAAGGATCCCCCATCCCACGAGGGACGGGCGCCTGCCTTCGTCCTTTTCGGAGGACTTCCGTTTGAATCGGGAAGATTGGTGATTTTTCTCATTCGCTCTGTTTCGTTTCTGGGTTGGATATATCATCCGACCGAGTTATGGAGTCGACGTCGTCTCCGGATCCTCCGATCCGCGTAGTAGCGAGGACATCTATGACAGACTCGCTCAAGGGATGCGGCCTCACTGGGATGAGGATCAACAAGGAGGAGCTCGGGAGGAAGCTGGTCATGCCCAAGTACCTACGCATTGCCCTCCGCAACTCTATCCGGTTCAAGGACCCTAACCCCAGCGCGAGGAACGGGATCGGTTATTCTTGGGAGGAGAATGTGGATGCCATCCCTCCCGAGGCTCCCATGGTGGTGTTCATCAACTCGAAGAGCGGGGGTAGGCACGGATCGGAGCTTAAGCATCGGCTGCAGCAGATTATTGCAGAGGAGCAGGTGGGTAATTCTTTTCCTTTTCCTCGTGGGAGGTTTGGAAGGTTCTAGCTGTTTTTTTCTTAATTTTATTTGTGAAGGGTTCAGCTTTGGCATTGTGTTTTGAAGCATGGTTTGCACTCGCTTATGAAGTCAAGATGATGTGGGACGATCGTTGTATGTGTTGGTCTCAACCAGTATTGATGGAAAGAACGATTATGCTTTGACCAGTTTTTCAGTTCACAAGTCGCTTATGGCATTGGTAGGAATCACTGAGTGTTGTTTGTTGCTATGATTAAGCGCAATAAAGTCGTGAGTTTGCGAGCCCTGGATGCAGGCTTGCTGTGTATTTTTATTTTTGTCATATTTAGTCGCCTTAGTTTAGCACTAGATCCATTTCATATCAGGGGAGTTTTAAAGCATCTGAAGATTAGGGTTAAGTTGAACATGGTGGATTCGAAGGTGCACAGTTAATGCAGATGATTTGAACACATCTGCCATGAACTTTACTATGTAGGACATTAAAGTGTGAGGAGGATGCAACCTTGTCCTCTTGTATTTCTTGAACTGTGTCTTGTTCGTTTACATTGTAGTTGCTCATATTTGCTGCAGGTATTTGATCTAAAAGACGTCAAGCCAGGTGATTTTGTTCAGTATGGTCTGGGCTGCTTGGAGAAGTTGGCTGCCCTTGGCGATGATTGTGCTAAGGAAACTCGTGCCAAAATTAAAGTTATGGTATGCTAAATGCTCCTGCTGTCCCTGAATATCCATTTCAAAGTGCTATGACCAGTATATGCTGACACAATGAAAGCGCAGTTGGAGTTTCCTTTACGTTTCTGCGAGTGCCGTGCTACATTCCGATCTTTTCCCCGGTTTGATTTCTTGGTTTATGGGCAGGTTGCTGGTGGGGATGGTACAGTAGGTTGGGTACTTGGTGGTCTCGGAGAGCTCAATAGGCAGGGACGATTGCCGGTGCCTCCTGTCGGTATCATCCCACTTGGAACAGGGAATGATCTTTCCAGGAGCTTTGGATGGGTATGCATGCATCCTCTAAGTTGTTCTGTCCCCGCTTTGTCGTGTGTATGTAGCTAATTTAGGGAGTTGACCTTGACTACAGGGTGGTTCATTTCCTTTTGCCTGGAAATCAGCTGTCAAAAGGGCTCTTGACAGGGCAACCACTGGCCGAATCTGCCGTCTTGACAGGTATTAGAGCTTTTCCGTAGCATTATTCTGCTATGAGTTACAAAATTGATTCCACGGGTGAATGGAAGTGCAAAATTTAAATTTCGTTTTGTAATCCCGCCTGGCACATTTCTCACAAGTCACACATTCTTCTGATACCCAAGAGCTTTCCGATTTTGTATCAAGAGTTTTCTGATTTTGTATCATTAATGTATGATTGTCTGTGACATAACTCTGCAGTATACTGTTAGTTGTCCTTTTAGTTTGTCAATGAAACAATTCTTTTGTGTTCCCTTTTATTCATCTTTATTTCATCAACGAAGCAATTATTCTGGTGTGTGGGGATATGCAGCTGGCACGTGTTGATGTCTATACCTTTGGAAGAAGAAACTGAATTACCTTATTCTCTGAAGTCGACTGAGGCATGCTCTCTTTACGAGGTTAGTATTACTTAAATGCAGAACTATAATTCACCAATTTGTGCTTAAGATTTATTGATTGAATGTTTCTCCTCAAGGTTATGCAACTTTACAAATTACATGGATAAAATCGTTCTATTGTCCTGTTTCCCAGGGCTTGGAAGTGGAAGGGGAATTCCCGAAGAAGAAAAGTTATTTTGGGGGAGTCTTCTACAATTACTTTAGTGTTGGTAAGTTATCTCATTCTATAATCTCAGTATTTTAATAGAATTCAAACCTTGATGAGCCCCATCTGTGCCTGAGGGATTACTTGTGGAAGGAGGAAGGGTGTTCTTTGAGGACTGCTAGAACTTTCTTCATTTGCATTCTTTATGGGGATGGGGATGGGGATGGGGATGATGGGGTGGTGCTGATTTGATGCTAAAGCAAATGCCTGGAGTGCGGCTGAGAGATCGGATGTAAAAGCTTCTAGCTAGAGGATGTAGCTATTTGAAAAGTATACAAATTGTTGTGGTTGAAGCTTTGGAGATTTTCCTATCCGATGTCGCAGCAGTATATTAAATTCTTATAGTTTCCACTGCTCTGGATGATCTTGCAGGAATGGATGCTCGAGTAGCATATGGTTTCCACCATTTACGCAACGAAAAGCCTTACCTTGCACAAGGCCCCATTGCCAATAAGGTCCTAAGTCTGTTCTTTCATGTAGTATGTGACATGTAGGATTTGCGGGTTATATTTAAGTGAAAAAAAAATTCTGGGATTCAATTGAAAGTAGCTTTTTATTTGAATTCTTTTGGACATAACATGTTTGAGGGGTACTCCTCTAGCGTCATGTGTTTTATTTACTGAAAATTGTGTAGCAGGTTTGTGTACTGGTGGCATTTTCGGAAATCGACAGTCTTCAAATTTGCACTGTCCATTATCGCATTGTATCTTGGACAGCTTTCTTGAGATTAAATGGAACTTTTCTACTTTGCAGCTGATCTACTCGGGTTACAGTTGTGTTCAAGGTTGGTTTTTCACGCCTTGCATGAGTGATCCAAGTTTAAGGTTTGATCACCAACTTGATTTGAGCTGTTCCCATTTCCTTGTTGTTTGCACTTCTTCATTCACCACGCCTTGCCTATACGTTTGTAAAAGAGGGTGTCTACATAGAGTTAAATGCTGTGGATGTTCAAGAATTTCTTTTAAATTTGTGGATAATTCTCAAAATGGCCATTACCTTTGGCTCAACAACATAGAGCTTAATTTTTGAAATTTTGCTCTGTAAACTCCTCTATTTATAATCGAACTTTGTAAGCATAATTCTCCGTAAATTATTAACACATAAGTATGTTGATTTCAGGGGATTGAAGAATATATTAAAGTTACATATCAAAAAGGTCAATTGCTCAGATTGGGAGATGATTCCAGTCCCTGCAAGGTGTGATAGAGGTTTACCAGATTGGATCTCCGTCTTTTCGTGAATCCCATATGTAGACAACATATTCAACTCCTTTATCATCTTCTTCCCGACTCGTAGTGTCAGGGCAATTGTAGCGCTTAATCTGCACAGCTATGGCAGCGGAAGGAACCCATGGGGCCATTTGAAGCCAGATTATCTGGAGAGGGTGTGTTTCTTCGTGTGCTGATGGGAAATGTTTGGTTTGTGGAAGACTAACTACATCTTAGGAATTATACGCCTTTGAATTGATCCTTTTATGTGAATTTTTGAATGATGCTTTTAGAAAAGGGGATGTTTTCTTGGATAGAGGGTAATGGTTCCATGATCATGCAGAGAGGATTCCTCGAAGCCCATATGGATGATGGCCTGCTCGAAATATTTGGGTTGAAACAAGGATGGCATGCCTCTTTTGTGATGGTCGAATTGATATCAGCCAAGCACATTGCCCAGGTAACTGTACATACCCTCGAAACGTCAAACCGCTTCCCTTCATTTCTGTCTCTTTGATTAATTGACGACAAGCGCAAAACCATCCCTTAGGCTGCATCGATTCGGCTGGAAATCCGTGGAGGGGAGTGGAAGAATGCATACATGCAGATGGATGGAGAGCCGTGGAAACAGCCATTAAGCCAGGATTATTCGACCTTTGTCGAAATCAAGAGGGTAACATTCCAGTCCCCCACGATCCGGGGAGAATAACCTCAGGCTCGTATTCGCCTCGGGAAAGAAATTGCTGGAAAATTTTTTCTTCCTCTGGTTGGCATGGCCTGAGGGTGGGTTTTGCTAGGAAGAAATTATGTATCCTAGTGTTGTATATACATAGTCCGATTCATTTGAATTAGTGGCGTACCCCAAGATTCTTTTCCAGAAAACAGGGTTAGCAGTCTCACTTCATCTGCTAGGATCCTCAATCTGATGAACTCCATCAAAGTTTCTAAATGGGGGCCAGGCTCCCAGAGGTAGCAACTCATCAGTCATCAGAAGCAGACAAGATCCATGCTTTGCTTGCCTGCAGGGGGGGGGGGGATCTGGTGGTGGTGGAGGACAAGGTACAAGTCAAAGGAAACACCCAGACACACCAGTTAGGATGGATAACATATTACTGACTTCATGGGTTGTACTCAAAATGTTAAAACAAGGCCAAGAAAACAACAGAGGGAAATAAATGAGCATCACATGAAGCAATGAGCAAAGACTACTGATTCATCTCCCCCACAACACAACAACATACAGAAAGGAGTTTTGGGGTCAAATGCATTTCCTACAGGGGGACTGTTTGCATCATGCAAGAGGAGTCATTCCCCAAATGGGGTGTGAGTCAGCAATGGCCTACACAACACCAGAGGGGGTAGTTGGTGGTGCCAAGGGGAGGCTTTAGTCGTCCGAGTTCATCATTCTTTCTTTTCATCTTCCGGGGTCCCAGCAACCAAAGATGAGTAAGTGCCTTCAGCCATCATCATGTGCATTTAATTAGTTCCCCCCCCCCCCTCCCCGCCTTCAACTTCTAGTTAAGTAGTAATGTCTCCCCATGATTGATTGCCATACTTTTGGACATCTTGGGGACTCATCTACACATGATTTTGCGATTAGTCTAGGCCTGTTGAATTCGATTCCCTAAGCTACACACAGAAGGCACATCGTCGGCCACCTGAACTGAAATCAACCCGCCGAATGATTATATCCACGGGGCGCACCGAGATGCAGATAAAGCAGCCAAATGTTTCTGATCTTCATCGGTGGGCGAATCATAGGAAGATATAGGGTGCTCCTAACATATGAAGCATGAAGAGAACATTATTTCACATCAGACTTCCACCCGCCATTAAATCGACAGGCGATGCCATGGGAATAAGAATGATTCTCCGTGTCATGATAACAAAGAGAAACAACTATCATCAAGACGTTGCGGGATCCACCCAAAGCTTATATAGTGCGAGATCTACTCACAAAGGTGCGACAGAAAAAGAAGAAAAAGAAGGCATCGATTCTACTTTTGCATAAACTAGGACAGATGACTCCCCCCACCTGGTTAAATTAAACTTGTTTAACTGTCTTTGTATGTAATGGTTTTCCGTCGTTTGTTCATTTGCCAGACGAAGACAAAAACATGTCTTCTAAATATATAAAAAGGAGAGACCAATGTTGTCTGAATAGTTTATGCGGCAGTGTCCTCCATGGGGGAAGGATAAACAAGAAGTAAACGAAAAAAGAAGAAGATAAAAGCAACCCCACAAACTATTATGCCTTCCATTAAGGTAGAACAACACCCAGAAGAATATTGTAATAACATGAATGATTCTGTGTACTAGTACAAGCAACAGACCATGTCCCAAAACAACCCATATCCCGAAATTGTTTAATCATGATAACAGAGGCATATCTATATCATCCGAAAAGTTAAGTGGGATATCGAAACCCCAACTCTCCATGACACTGTTCTCGGGCTAATCATGTAAGAAAGTGGAGGAGCCGGGGGGGGGGGATTGGATAGGTTATTTTAATATCTGGGATTTCCTTTTAATCCACTGGATAAATACAAAGATCTCCATGACGAGGTCTGTAGATGAAATGCCTTGTTGCACCCGGCAGGAGCCCCATGTCAATATATAAAAGATGATGGTGAAGGGGACCTGTGAGGATGGATGGCTATTTGTCAACACGCGTCTTTCCTTTATGATGCAAGAGGACGACGCGGACATACCCTTTTTCTAAATATAAATTTAATATAAGCACTGCATCGTCGGCACCATGGCAAGGAATTATTTACCCAAAAGAAGTGATTATAAAAATATGGGTTAAGGAAGAGATATACACTGCTCTGCTCTGGTTTTGTCTACAAATGGACAATCTAAAAAAGAAAGTAGACAGTGACGGGATGGCGGGGGAGGGGTGGGGGGAGTTAATTGGTTTAATTGAATATTTTTTGCAAGAGAAGTGGGAGTCGGTGTGGGAGATTTTTTATCGGCCTAATTCTGATTGGAACATAGGCAGCTTTTTCCCATGTTTTTAGTGTCATAAACAATGTCTCCCCATTGGCCTTTTGCATGTACGAGCGACCCGAATGGCGACGAAAGGCGAAGGGAGGAGGAAACACATGAATTGTAGGGTTACTATAGATCAAAGGGCAGACGTGCCTGTAGTACTACTATTAGTCTAACCGTGAGAATGCATGTAGGGTAACACAACTCGTTTGGACCTTTTTTTTCCCATGTGAAGAAGGGGGGGTGATGATGTTTTTGGTTTCCCTCCCCCAATCCCAACAATCTTCATCTCGCTGGACTTAACAACCCTTTTACCTTTGCGAAAATAAGTGGGAGATCCCACGTTTTGGTAGGGGGAGGAGGACCCAGCAGCCGTGGTGATGATCGAATTGTTTTCAAATGGGAAATTTCAGGAGGTGACACTGGGGAAAGGATAAAAAAGGAGCAAAGCAGGAGCACACATTAGGGTCCCATGGTTATTATTTCGTGAAGAAAACCCTACAGCATTTTGGGACCCCCTCCTCCTCATCCTCTTGTCGTGATCATAATCCACCTGATTCCATTTGCCTTGCCATGACATGCCCTGTTCTCACCTCCTCCTCCTTGGTTTCATTTACATGTCTTGTGTTGGGTAACCACGAAGGAAAATGTGATGTCTCCTGCCCCCCTTTCGACAAGTAAAGGTAAAAAGAGAGGGAGGCGAGCGAGAGAGAGAGAGAGAGAGTTCTCGTTTCCTAAAACCCCAAAGCCAAAAAAGCCTTCATCAAACAATCACTCATTCTCCACTAAACTAAGATCGCACCCCTCCCCTCAAGTAATTTCTATTACTCACCGGTCAAATCCCTATCTTTCGTTTGGCACCATGCCCGGAAGGAGGAGGATAAGATATGATGAGAAAATTCAACAAAAAGGAATGTTACTGGAGATTAGGAAAAATATTTTACGAAATAAGATAATAATTTTTAAAATTTATAGTGTGTCCCGGGGAGTTAGAAATTAAAAAAAAAAAATTAAGCAAGCTTCTCCTATCTCTCTCTTTTTCTCCATTCAGTACTAATTCTCAAACTCGCTTGTGTGTACTGACGATTTACTTATTTCCATTGACCTCGACCTCTTTCTATTTGTTTATCTTGAGACCCTGCCAATAAAACCACTTACACGGCCCACTGTTAAAAATGGGGGAAGAAAGACGACCTCGTGTTTCCCATCACTTGAACTGTAGTTGATTTGATGTGCTCTATTTTTCAATCTAATGATGATATACGCCAACAAAGGATCGGAACCGCAACTCTCACCCTTAAACCTTCTCAACTTTTTTTTTTATAAAAAACCAAAAATGACGACATAAATCATTTGGGACTGTTAAGGGGATTTTTTTTCAAGAAGTTAATAATCTCTAAAATGCAACAAATTAAATGGAATTCATGGTCTATAAATATGCACCCTCTTTTGCCTATCTCTCCCTCCCACACATCTTTCCTATTTCTCACCATTTGCCTCCTTTATTCCTCTGTCCTTCCCTTAATCTCCTCAAACGCCATCCCTCACGACATACACATTCTGATAATCCTCCAACATCACATAACATATTCCCAACTTCCTCTGTGTATCAATAGATGGAAGCATCCGGGAGGGGACAGGTTAACGAAACGCTGGCGGGGGCCTCTTCGTTGGCCGGGCAGCGATCGCCTTGGCATTCCCCTGTGCCGTACCTATTCGGGGGCCTTGCAGCCATGTTGGGCTTGATTGCCTTCGCCCTACTCATCCTTGCATGTTCCTACTGGAAGCTCTCCGGCTACTTGGAAGGGGGGAACGCCGAAAGCAGCGATGGCCAACGGCGAGACCTCGAGTCTGGGAACAAGGACGAGGAGCCACAGAAGCCGCCTGTCTTCGAGGAGAAGGTCCTCGTGATCATGGCGGGCCAGGTGAAGCCTACCTTCCTTGCAACGCCGGCGTCGAGCAGATCCTCCTCCTTTGGGAACAATACCAATTGTGGGAGCTTCGAATGCGACCAGAGGAACGGGGACGTTGAGATGGGGAAGCAGGTGGGGAGCGAGGGGGGCTCGCCGGGGACGGATACGCAAGAGACCCTCCCAGAGGGACACTAGATCTTGTGCTGCAAGGGTAGGGGGGAGGGGAGGAGTTGCATGACGGTGTCCCCTTCCCCTTAACAAGTCTTGAAAGAATAAGTCTTAGGGTTACTACTACTAATCATTTCGGGAATGTAAATAATTTTCCGAGAGTGTCAACATGTGAATGGGACGAAACTTCAGTCATCATGTGTGGACTGGAAGAACCTCTTGATCTACATGCTAAATTTTGCTCTACCTTGGTTCAGTCCCTTTTCGGAGAGGTTCACTGATTAATGCTTAAAGGGAAAAGGGGGTGTGCATTGAATCGAGGATGAGAAGAACCAGGCGGGGGGGCGTAAAGCCCAGGTGGTGAATGAGGGTGGGAAAAGAAATGATGAGGAAAAGGTGGTGATGGGGTTTGTCTCGTGTTTTGTGTGTGTCGCGAGTGTCTTAAACATTGTGACATCGGGCCTCGGCCACGCGTTAGGACAACATGCGAGCGAGAGGGAGGTGTGTTGTGGTGTTTGGCCTGCGGGGACGGGGGGGCATTTGATGCGGCGAGGTGAAGCTGAATTCGCATATAAACAGTGGGCGGCATAAATGTCTCTCGGTTTGTGGAGTTTCCGTAGAGGAGGTGCTTCGAGTCTAATTGAAGTCCTACCACTTTTTGATTATTTCCCCTTCGTCGGCCACCCTCCCCAACTAAATCTTCTAAACACTCATCGGACTGTGCAATTAATAGTAATGCTTCGTCCCCCCCATGAGTTCAAATGTCCTGTGTGTGGTGGTCCTACTCTCCCACCCCAATCCCTTAGTGGTCTGGATTATTACAAAATGTATATCCAAAAGCAAAAACCCAACAATGATTGGGAGGTGTCTCCTTAGTGAAATATTATGTAAGCAAAAGAAAGAAATGATTAGGGGCCCCCGGAGGGTGGGGAGGGGGCTTCCATATATGAATTTTAAGCAGCCCTCGGCACAGTGACTCCCATTTACAAACTCTCTTTGGAAGACTCGGAAAAGGTGACATAGACTCCAACAGTCGTTCCATCCGTCCACCTTATATGTTGCCATACCACAAGAAAATGCGCCGCTGTGTTCCCGATGGACGTTTCTTTAGCGATTGCCGTGCGATGAGATGATTAGGAAAGGATAATATTTTGAGTATACATCCTTCTTTTTATGAATCTTCTCAAGCTTTTCCCTTAGATGCTTGTTGTCTAGGCATACCTTTTTCGTTTCCTTTACTTGGCTAATGATTCCTTTATTAGTGGGTCATATCGTATTAAGGATAAGATCGTCCCAAAACACAGATCACGTACGTCAATCCACAGTTGTAGCTTCACTTTCTCTTTTATCCTTATTATTCTGTCTGAATTACAGTGGATGTTCTCTATATGTTTGTTCCTCGACTGGGGCATATCTTAGATGACGTTTCCGGAATATATTTGAGGTCCACAGCAGGTGGTGTTTTTCCTTTTGTTAGACGAAATTTCGTTGTCGTCGTAGGGTCCATCATTTCTTCATACATGTTACACAAAAGTTACTCTAGATATGATACCGTGTTTACATGAGTACGTTAGCAGAAACTCTCTCAGAACAAAAGCTCTCTCTCTCTCTTTATTGAACGAAATCAAGGTGGAGGACAAACCCTATTTATAACTCCAAAAATAATCTAAAGAAATCAAATAAGATCTAAACAAAATCTTAATAAATAGATACAATATCTCCTCATAAATCTTTCTCATACCTTTTCATATCAGCCATAAACCAAATCACCAACAGCTCCTCCAATCCTTCACAAGACTTCCACAGCTCCTGAAAGTTCCCAATCGATATGCCGAAGCGAAAATACATTCTAAATTTATTTCTAAAAAAGGGTTTACCGGAGTGATATATACTAATATCTCCTAAATATCTTCAAAGATATTATTCTAAGCATAAAATCTAGACTAGCTATAACAGCAAAAATATCATAATCCTAACAACTCGGGTCATAATTCAATGTTATCTTTCGACCATAAAGTGATATTTTCGTGATTGGACATATATGAGATCCGTTCTGTAAACCGGGTCATCGTCCAAATGATGGCAAAGCAAACTCTATCCCGCGAGCGACAGAATAATGCGAGCTAACGAATGCGATGTCTCATCAACATGCACCGAAGCTGCAAAATATGCAATGCGAGGTCAGTAGCTCACATGATGGAATGGGTCAAAGGACAATTCTCAAATCTATATGGAGATAATGCCTGCCGGAATTATTCAAAATGGAACCGACTGTCTTGCCTATCGGTATGATACGAAGCGGCCATACCTTTTAGAGAGAGGCATACATCTTCTACAACTAAGGAGATTGATATGTGCTCGGTCAATTGTAGTAAATATGTTCTGATATATCAATAGTATGTCTATTCTTACATATCGAATTCTTTATTCATTCATTATGTCACAGCAATAACAAGGAAGCCTCCATTAGGGTCAACATCAGGGACATTCCTCTCTGATTTTCAACGATGGACACAAAACATGAATAGGCACCTTCATCCCTTTACAGAAAGCCACCATTGGCCTTGTGATCATACTCGTTGGCATGTTCTGCAACGCGGAATGCCACCACATACATGTTCCCCTTCTCGTTTTCTCTTATTCTTTATTTTCAAAATTTTGTAGTGGATGTGAAGTTTATGGGGGTACCTTTCCGCCTTTTGTACGCCATATCGTAATAGTATCATCGCGTCATATCCGAATTAGTGGGAGGGAATGGAATCATCATTGTCATCTAGATGTGGCCCTCTGTTAATCGTACTTCATATGGTCTTGAAAGCATGATCTTCATACATACTCCAACACGAATAATGCATTTACTTTCCGGTCGTCTTTACTGTTAAACTAGTCCAAGTTTCCGCCGGGGGGAGGGGGGGAGGGATATGAAACCAAACTGTGTTTGGCTGCTGGAGGGAAGTTGCCTTTCCTTTCCTTTGGGAGACTAAATCATCATGTTACTCACTGAATATGATAGTGTTCAAAAGCATCTGAAATGGGGTGGGGGAGGACAGCGCCCGTGAATTGGAATCGGGTAAAATGAAAAATTTAAGTTTTGCCCACATCATGGATCTCAGAAACGAGCCCAGATGGAGAATTTGGGTCTGAAAGAATGTAGTGCGATCCAGGGAGTGGAATGGTTGGTTTGTGGGTTGGGGGGGGAGCCAAACTTTATGAGGACGGCCATGAGAAATACATGGACAAGGCGACACAGAAGATCATGGACTAGGGGGGGGGGGGGGGAGGTGTTTGGATATTTCTAAGTGTGAGTGAGTTGGGAGGAAGCAAAAAGACAGACAGCTGGGGCCAAGTAGAGGCCCATCGATCACGTGAAGGCAGCGTGGGGATGGTGAACGTGGACCCATCCATACCCATATATTGGTGTAGGGCCACCCCACCATTTGTCACCGATGGCTAACCCAGCACTGTCATATTACATCCATTCCACCACTGTCATATTACATCCATTCCACCCCCCCCCCCCCCCCCCCCCCCCCCCCCCCCTCAACCAATCCCGTATTGAAGGCCATGTTCCACACTTCACCCTAAATGCGATTTCTTTTGCCTTTTGGGGAAAAATCTCCTCTCTTACATCTTCTGTCTTGTCCACTCGAGAAGTTGTTCGTGATCGATTTGGAGGGGATGCACTTGCCTCCTTCTGACCCTCACCCTATGTCAATATGTCGTCTACCTTTTTCTTATCCAATTTGAAGAAACTTTCTATCGAGGCAAAAACGCATGGAATGAGAGCGGGTTAATAATACAAATGGAGGGAGGGAGGGACGGAGGGCTGGGGAATTCTTGAACTTCCGAAAACATCAAGAGGAGATTAACACAGGAAGAGGAAATGGATAAAAGCGCAACGATCTCAGAACGTTGGGACGACCCCATAGTGGGCATCGGCTATGAAAGCGGCAGAGGATGCCGATTGGTAGAAATAGTTGTCGATGTCCGACTCTGTCTCGGTCTCGGTTCTCTTGGCGAACCGCCCCTTGATCCGGGGTCTTGTCTCGGCGTATGCCTTCCTTGAGGCGTAACGGATGGTCTTCTCAAACTTGCGGTTCTTCCTCTTCTCCCTGTACCTCAACACCCTTGCTTCCCTATCAACACCGCACAACTGGGTCGGTTGGCTCCCGACCGAGGAGGCTGTGTTTGTAAGGCTGGGGTCGGAGCCGTTGTTGCTCAACGCACACTCGGGGACCACCCCGACGTCCAACGATGACGAAGATACCTGAAATTCGGATCCCAAGTTAATCTCAGCGGATGTAAGATTGATTAACCAAAGCAGAGTTTTTGTTATCTAGACTGGACATTAGGGAGTCGGGGGGGAAGTAATTACACTGTGGCTCAGCGAATGAGCGAGATTTCCGAAAGAAGAGAGCTTCGATCTGCAGAACCCGAAACCAATGTCGAAGATATTCTCGGGCGGACGGTTCTGATTGATCATCGGAGTCGTGACAGCGGGAAGCCGTTTAGTCCGTACAGGAACAAGGCTATCCCCTGCAGTGCTATGAAACCGATCCATCTCCCCATTCCCGAATTCAAAGTCGAGGAGAGATTCCATCTCATTCAAGAACAGGCCATGGTTATCCACAACTGCGGGAGCCACCTTCATGTCCGCTTCCTCCACCGCCTTCAACTCCCCCTCGTTGAGGTTCGGCAGCAGCCAAGACACGGCATCCAGCTCATCCTGCTTGCAGGTGCCGCCACACGCCTCGGCCTTCGCCACCGGGGGGAGCAGGGAGCTGAGCGAGGCAGACCTACCCATGGGCTCTGCCGCATCAAAAAAGGGCTGAACAGGAATACGGTCATGTCGACTCGCAAGGGTATTGGCAGAATGGATGTCAGCATCGCACGAGACACAGAGTGCGGCGGCATCCGCCCTACAGGTCACAGCGGCAGGAGCATGCTCGCAGACCTCACACATCCAGACGCGCTCGTGGCGAAGAGGGAACCCGGTGTCCATCCTATGGATCCTGCAGTCACAGCCAAGGCAGAGGAAGGCGGCGTCGGTGCGACAGAACAAGGACGCAGCCGCAGACTCACAGGAATCGCAGAGCTTAGCAGCAACGGGCCACCCGCCGGCAAATCCCATACTCAAAGCAACAAAAAGGGAATATCAACACAAAACCCGGTTTTCAGCTGGTGGCAATCGGAGTTTGGGAATTCCCGAGCTGGGGGTGGGGGGGGGGGGGAGCTTTGGGATTGGGAAGTGGGAAGGACGAAGTAGATGGGCAGTGGTCGTATCTATCTATCTAAAGTCCAGCCAGTCATTGGGGGATGACGACGAGTGATGAATGGACACGTGGGGAATTATCAGCCATGTAAAAGATTTGTCGGGGGGAGGGGATGACTTTGATATTAATAACTTAGCTATGATTCCATCAAATACGATGTCGTGTTATATTGTATTATTACACGTGGTCTAACATGGTGGGTGCCACTGTTTATTCGGTTAAGGCCACGAACCAGGGAGGTTAAAGATCGAGGAGTCAAAGGAGTTCGTGGGTTTAGTAGCCGAGGAGGGCAGGGAATCATTTCATTCATGGAAACCGGGGATGTCGGGTAACCCTTGAGGTCCTAAAGAATAACCCTTGAGGTATACCTGGCCCCTCGTTTCACGGGAACGTTTGACGAACGGTGACCACAGAAAGTTTCTTTTTTGTGGTTTCCCTAAAGCTGCAGGAAGGTACGCTGGTTACCGACTAGTTGGGTGAAACGGAGAAAAACAAGTCCACATTTTTTGCGTCTCCGGGGTCTTCGTCCCCTATCCCCTGCCGCGAATACGTCATCTGATGCGTCAGCAGAATGGACACGAAAAACACTGGGGGGGGAGGGGTGGTCAGTCGCAGGAGTCTCTCAGGCTGTGGCTGTCGCTTTCCCAATTCCTTGGTCGGCTCGGCGTGCCCTCTCGGTGGGGGCACATCCCGGATGCGAGATGCTGCTGGCCATCCCCTTGGGTTGCCAACTCTCATCTTTGTCTAAAACGAGTGCATTATTAAATAATGACATTATTTGATTTCGAAGTGTACAGAAGGGATAGTATTATTTAATCATCCGAAAGAGTTGAGGGGGTAACGTGTCCGTGAAGAGTGGTAAGGTTATATTAAAATTCGATCCTCGGAATCAACAGGGGGGGGATCACGAGGGTGTATGCTATTGGGAAAAGGACCTTGATAATATTATCCCTTATGGTCCCCCGAGTCAACCGGGACGAGATAATTAAGCATTCTCCCCTATTCCCACGTGCCCCAAGGGGAAGAAGACAACGAAGCCCTTTAAAACGAAGAAACAAGATATCAACGGATGAATTCCAGTCGTCAAGAGTCGCTTTCGAGGGGGAGAGGAAAGGCTAAAGGAGATTAAAAAGGTAACGATGATAATAGTTCTAGTTAAACTACGTGATGTAAACCAAATCTCACGTAACAGTTTAATTTTTTAGGTCAAAGGACGATAAGTGTGGTCCACGTCCCATGAGAAACCTCTTCCTCACGGACATTTGGGTTCCTCCTCCTCTCGTATTAGTAACGGTGAGTGAAGCCCGGAGTTGGTTTCCTTTAGTAAGAGGACAGGCCTCGGCTTGTGAACCATCCGCCCCAAAGGCTTAAGCCCACGTTTCACAACATTCGTGCGAGGGACCGCAGTTAGTTTTTCATCATCCAACGTACGTGATGCGTTAGAAAGGAATCCATCATGGGCCTTCGCCTAAGGGACAATCAAAGGGATGTTCAGGGATGACCGATTCGGAGGTAAACCTGCAAAAAAAGCAAAGCACACGACGGGAACATCCGGGGTCGTCGCAGTTTCCCCCGGAAATGCCCGTCCTCGGTGCCGTTTTAGGTTATCGCAAGTTGAGAGCAAAAGACCAACTGGACGACCGATGACTCGAATTATTTTTGCCTATTGGGAGGCCGTGAACGACTTTGATCCCTCCACCACAATTTCAGATCAAAGGGAAGGGATGCCAGATCGAATTTGGCGACCGTAGAAGGGACGTCGCATTCAAATGGTCGATAATTGCGTCTCCATTTTTAGGCGTCTGACTCATATTCCATAAGACAAATCAGTTCGAGTCCGACCTCCTCCAAGGGATAAGAATCATTCAAACTAACTTAAACGAGAGCCTCAGGGCGTGCCGTTTGATGGAGCTAAAAGGGTCAACTCAAGTTGCGAGAATTAAGAAACCGCGAGCCAAGCAGGGACAACGACAGGGGTGGGGGGGGGGACCCAAGGTTCTTATCTTAATCCGAGGAGTTCCTGTCCCTTCTGCAGATTAAGAGGGCCTCTCGATGCTTGCTTTCGAGACCAATGGCATGCCCATCACTTTAAACACGAAACAGGATGGGGTCCATAAGCAACATCCTCAGGCCCTCATTTCACTTCATGTCCAAATCCAGTCTTCCATTATTACAACCATCATTTAGACACCATGACTTATTCTTGCCTCAAGAAAAGAGAAAAATCCCAGACACAAAAGTCCCTTGGAGTTATCTCCACTTGTCTTTATTTTTTTTCTTTTCTTACGGACGTAAAAATTTCCTCGGATTCGAATACTATAAGATAATAAAGTAAAATTATTGGGCAGGTCCTCTTGGGATACCCTTTTTTGGGCAAAAGGCTACATTATTTCATATCGGTTTGATCGTATAAGAAATAGGATGACAACCCCTCGGGACAGATCACCCACCCACCAACGGACAATCCATTTCGACAAGTAGTTTTCCATTTTTGTGGTTAGCAGCAAAATCAGCGGACGCGAGGGACCACAACTTGATCGTTTAATGAACATTATTTGAGTCCGGACCAGGGCAAAGTTATTTTGTCCTAGTTTGTAATGACGAAACATCGAGGTGAACCCTTGAATGAGAAGCCAACATAAAAGTATAATCGACCTAGGAGCTTTTCGCTTCTTTATTCGTATGAAGCAATAATTGAGTAAAGTTTTCAACGAGAAATTATAGCTCCGATTGGTTGGGGGGCGCAACAAATTATCAAAGTCAATTTCTCTTATCTAAACTATAGAGCCGAAATATATGTACGTAGAATAGTCAGACAAGAACTTCAGCACGCGGGAGTTTAAACAAAGCAAAATATTTTATTTTGGACTTCCGCTATGCCAAAGTAGAGCACATGCTCGAATCGACACACGCTTACCCGCTGTTTATACAAACAAATTTTGGGACTACGATGATGGGCGTGGACCATCGTTGGGAAGTCGTGTGCTCGATGTTCAATAGTGATCAACTCGAGAAGATGACTTTGGAGATGACTTTATCTTCCTATCTCTCTTGTATTCTTTGCTTTATTACTGTTGCGTTTTGTCCTTCTGAAGTCCGAAGGATTCCATGTTTGTAAGTGTTTAACTGATTTAACGCTTAAGATTTTGCAAACCTTCCTTATTTTAATATTTCATTGTAGTTCCAGAGGCTTGGTTTTAATATTATATAGTTTAACATATCTCATCAAATCGAACCGGGCTGACATCTTTGACTCTGGACCCTTGGTTTAAGGCTAGGCGGGCTTCTTGGCTCATTCTGCCATGTATTAGAATTTTTTGCGTGCGCAGAGTGGAACCCAAGACCATTCTGATACCATATAGAAACATTACCTTTGATCTAAAAAATTGTTAAATAAGTCTTTAATTTTTTTATTATATAGTTTAACAACACCCAATCGGTGATAGTGGCTCACCTAGTCAACATATTCAGTCCCAAGTGTGTTGTTACTCTTTACCCTACCGCGGCAAGTAAGGGACGGACTTGCTAGCTCGAATAAGTTGGTCCGGTTAGACGTGGCGGGATCCGGTTGGACGGTCTGCGAGTCTGAGGTGGGGAGTGTTTTGTTAAATCCGAAAGGATAATGACACCCCCTGCTGTAGACGGTGTAATATCTTATGAGGGAATGAGAGGAGGAGTAGGCCGAGGCCAACTGCCATTCCACGTTTTCGGTGTTTATCGTAAATGCGAGTGTGATCGTTTTATAAGGGAGACGAAATTCAAAATGTGCAAATACCAAACAGTCTTCCTCTCTCCACCCCCCGCCCCCTACTTCCCAGGAGGACGGACCAAACCAACTCTTCCTCGGATGGAGAAGCCAACCACTCGACTACTGTTTTTGGTAATAAAAAAGTTGCATAGCTCGACTGATATTAACCCCCTTTGGATGGACACATTGGACAATGAGGAAGAGCATGGCCATAGACATGGAAGGTGCCGGGAAGAATCTCCCCTCCACCATAAAATCCACCACCCCTTCCTTGTCTTCCTCGAGGTCCTCCTCCTCCTCCTCTTCTGACTCCCACTCGAACTCTCACCGTACGGGATACAAGGAACATCTCAAGGGTGTTTAGTAGAGAAAGAGGAAAGGAAAGGGAAAGGAAAAGGAAAGGGAAAGGGAAAGGGAAAGGTTTGAGTTTTTTACTAGGGGGAGAGTTCCTCGGAGATGGGACACGGGGACAACATTGGGAAGTACAGGTGTAGTAGGACGATCGGGGAAGGCAGCTTCGCCAAGGTCAAGCTCGCAGTAGACTCCTCCAACTGCCATCCTGTTGCGATTAAGATCATCGACAAGGATAAGATACATGGGGATGACTACATGAGATGTCAGGTCCAGAGTGAGATTAAGACCATGAAGCTCCTGCATCACCCAAATATCATCAGGATACACGAGGTACGTATCACTGCCAGATGGAATGCTAAAAAACCTTATAGATTTGGCTTGTCTGATTAAATAGGAGCAAGGTGTAATTTGTTCCTGAAGGTTATTGGAACCAAGTCTAAGATCTACATAGTCATGGAGTACGCTTCCGGAGGACAACTCTCCAACAAGCTGGTAGGTGATGGCAACTGCGTACGATGATATCTGGGAGTCTTCGGTTAATCTTGATGTTTGTGCCTAATTTTTATAAATGCTCATTTTTTTGGGGAACCAGGCGTACGCGAAGAAGTTTAGCGAATGGGAGGCGAGGAAGCTTTTCCAACAGCTGATCGACGCGGTCGATTACTGCCATGCCAGAGGGGTTTACCACAGAGATCTAAAGGCAAATAGAACAATTATTGATTGATATATTGGTCAAAATTAGGAGGCGTGATTAAGTCTTGACTGAGCATGTTTTGGTTATCTGCAGCCTGAGAATTTGCTGCTGGATGGGAGGGGCAACTTGAAAATTTCAGACTTTGGATTGAGTGCATTGAGAAAGGTAAGACAAAATCCGCAAGTCCGACCTCCCTGCATCTAACATTCCCTTCAATCTCAGATTCAGATGTCTAATTATTTCCAATGCTATGTTGTCTGATCAAAGAAATTACATGTTTCTTTACAGCCCGGAGACCTTTTGTCCACCGCATGTGGCTCGCCCTGTTACGTGGCACCGGAGGTAAAGAACCATGAAAATTTCTTTCTGTATGTCAGCGTAGTTATTGTCAAGTGTCGACTTGTTATCCATTTGGGTGCCAAGAAGAAGTGGATTTGAACTGTTCTGATATCGTTTTCCTCTCACAGTTACTCGTGAAGAAAAGCTACAATGGAGCCGCTGCAGATACATGGTCATGCGGTGTGATCCTCTATGAGCTACTGGCAGGATTTCTGCCCTTTGACGATCGTAATCTCATTAATCTTTACAAGAAGGTGATTCGTGTTACCAATGTTCGATGATGATGTCCCTGCCACAAACTAAATCATGTTGTTCGCTCTTCCTGTATTCCCATATGAAGATTTACAGGGCGGACTACATGTGCCCGCCGTGGTTTACCAGAGGTCAGAGGAGGATGTTAACAAAGATACTCGAACCATCTCCTAAGAAGGTAAAAGGTCGACTAGTATTGTGAATGAAACGTCATGGACTATTGATCATGTGATTGATTATGATCCCTGCAATCGCAGAGAATCACAATCACGGAGATAATCGAAGACGAATGGTTCCAGGTGGATTATGAGCCGGCTATAGTGTACGACTCTCATGAAAAGATCTATGTCGATGATGTGACTGCTGCATTTCAATCCACTGAGGTAAATAACGGAAGTCATGTTGTCGGTTGACAAACAATGAAAAGGTCCGGCATAATCAAATTGAATGCTAAACGTTGTGGCTTTCTAATACAGGAGAAAGGGGATATAGGGATGAAGAAATCCTCCAGTTTCATTAACGCGTTCCAATTGATAGCCATGTCGCATGACCTCAACCTATCCGGCCTATTTGTAGAAGAAGATGAACATACGGAGAAGACAATGCTCGTTTCGAAGCTCGCTTTTGGGGAGACAATGAAGATGGTTGAAGATGCAGCTACAGAGACAACTCTCTTGGTAGAAAGAGTTTACAACAAGGTAAGAAGAACTCTCGATTTCCTTCCAAGTTTAGCATCAAATCCCCTTTACTTAAGAATCTAACCATGACTTGAAACTTTTTCTTGAGCAGATGAAGATTCACCCAAAGATGACTAGGTGCCCTCGCTCGTATTGCAATCTCTCTGCCGAGGTAAGGACGCGTTGCAGTTACATTACATGTTAGAAAAAAATGTTCCACAAGATGAAGCAGCATTTGAACAGCAGGTGATCGAGCTTGCTCCCACACACTGCGTCATCGAACTGTCAAGATCCTCTGGAAAGCTGGGCGAATACAGAGAGGTAGCAAGTCAAAATCCGACATGGATATCTACAACAATCATATTCATCGTTTCGGTATCTTTAGCCTAACTTTGGGGGTTCATATCTGTGGATTACAGTTTTTCCAGAGATTGTCCTGCCTACTGACAGAAAACTCGGGCGCCGCTGCACAAACAGATGTATTCAACCTCCTGAAAAGCAACAGCAGCATCGTGGAAGATTTCAGATGGTAAGTACATACTTCCGTCTCATTCGAACTGAACTCGTGTATCTAAAGATCTAATCTAGCGTCCGTGCTTGTCTTCATGTTTAAATGCAGCCCAGTGGAGGAACTGACGGCGAAGAGTATAGATCTACGGGGATACTCTTCATCCTAGATTTACATATCATAAGATTACGATGAAAAAGATGCGAATTAATTTCTTTTTTGCAGCTTAGGAAGAAAAACAAAATAAGGGGGCTACATACTGTGTTGAAAACATATATCCAAATACGAGATGTATATGCTCCAAAATCGTGCAAAACAGAGGTCTACCCCTTCGTGTCGGCCCAACTAAGAAAATAAGTTCTCAATTCGTTGCGAGCCGAGTCGGCCTATGAAAGAGTAATCATCTTCGAGCATTGTACTAACTCAAGTCAAAGTTCAAAAGGACTCGACCGCTAAACATGTGAACCCTATACATAGTTGCAAATCGTAGAAACTGAAAATAATTCGACGCTACCGAAGTGGAATGGAAGAAAACTGTGTGGCCTGCAAATTTCAGAGACTTGCGATTAAATGAAGAAGGATTCACCTTATTCTCGTGGCCGAATGAAATCATTTTTCACCAACTGTTCTCCAGAACATTTTTTGTTAATTGGTAAAGTATAAATGTGGATGGTTGGAGGAAGAGGATTGTGAGTGGGTCATTTCATGAAATGGGGGCGCCGCCGCAAGTCAGCGATTGGGCAGACGAGTGGAGGTACTACAGTTACGCCGCCATCGGGTGTGTGGGTGGGCATGAGTGCCTGCACTACACGCAGATAGCATGGAGGAGTACGACGAGCTTGGGTTGCGCCCGCATGTTGTGCGACACGGGGATGTGTTCTTCACCTGTAATTACTTCCCACCCCCCCGGGATTTATGAAGGGGAGAGGCGTTATTGGGCTTCATGGGTTGCCATTTTTATGTAATCTAGATTAACAATCACCATTAGTATAATCGTTGAAGTATGTGATTCTTAATTAGCAGAAGAATGTCCACCTAATCGCATCCAGGTCATCAGAAAGGAACGAATTCCTGATTTTAGAACTGGCTTCTCGTCCTAATTAACCATCTCTCTTTGCTTAGTCTGAGGCTGCTCTGTTTTAGCTCGTGATGTCGTTTTAACTAAACCCAGCTGATTAATGAGACTAATTTCTCCATTTTCAATCCATAGGAAACACCTGTGGCTCCCGCCAAGATCCCGGTCGTTCGATCATGGGATTCGGAATCCCAATCCGAATCGGCCCGTGCATGGTACAGGAACATGTTTGGTCACGCTCCTACGTACGCGTTCCAGAGTAAACCCCCTGTCGAACCGAATCAGCAACCAATAACAGGGAAGGCTCGCAAAATTATGAACCAGGTTATAAACCTATTAATAGCAAGGAATGCTTGTAAATTACAGGCGTTTTTTCATAGGATGCAACAAGGCTTGTAAAACTATGAAGCAAAAGTCTGAACATGATGAGGACATTCATTCCTGTCCTATAACTCCTAATCAGGCCTTTTGTTGGGACTTGTCCTAATTAAGGCTTTTCTTGGTTCTGACCATATAATCTGATTATCTTCCGTTCATCTAATCTCTCCCCAACTTAGTAACAACCCCAAACAAAAGTACATGTCACATGCACTTGTCCTAAAACTCCCTTTCTAAGCATGAATCTCACCTGTAAAACTGACTCCCAATATTACATATAATTGGAAATCGCCGGCATTTCCCTTCGCTCCACAGAAATCCCAGAAAGGAGAAAAATCGTCCTCCTAAGAAAGGCGAAACGAAATGGGCAAATTGGATGCGGGGGTGCAGCCGGGGAGGTACGTTGCGGTTTTCGCTTTCCCTTTTGCAACCCATGCAGCGCCCCTTCTCGACCTCATTCGCGGGATAGCGACCTCGTCTCCATCCACAGAGTTCTTCTTCTTCAGCACCGATAAATCGAACACGGCAAACTTCCCAGACGGGGCACGTGACCCCCGGTTTCCCAACATCAAGCCACGTAACGTGCACGATGGCGTGCCTGATGGGTTTGTCCCCACGGGAAACCCCTTGGCTTTTGTGCATATGTTCCTGAAGGTGATGACCGGGAGTTTTAGGAGGGCTTTGGTTAAATTAGAGGAGGAAATGGGATGCAAAATCAGTTGTCTGGTCACGGATGCCTTTTATTGGTTCGGAGAAGAGATCGCTGGGGAGAGGAACGTGCCGTGGGTTCCTGTCTGGATAGCCGGTCCAAAATCGATCCTCTCCCACATCCTGACGGATCGGATAAGGGAAACTCTGGGCACGGAAGGTGATTATATTCTTCGCCTCAATCTCGCTTGTTAAGATTAACAACATCAGAATAGTTGTTTTGATGGGGGATTCATGACTGCGACCTTCTCAGTTCAGATAATTGTCATTTTTAAAGATTGTGCACCGTTCATGCATGTTTCTGGCATCTGTTAGGACTCGATGCACTTGGAATGATGCTCTGTTCCTTGTTCCTCTGAAAACCTTCCTACATTAATGCAGGGTACCAGGGCAAGTCTCTTGATTTCATCCCTGAGTTTCAATCCCTGCGCCCGGCGGACATCCCCTCCGAGGTCTTTGTGCCGGACCTCTCCGCCGACCCCTTCGCCGAAATGGTCCACCGGATGGGCCATGCCCTGCCTCGCTCCACAGCTTTAGCCACCAACTATTACCCTTCCCTTGTCGCCCCATCAACCATCCTCCCTTCATCCCTCGCCCCGTCAAAGTACCTTCCTGCTGGCCCATTCTTCCTCCTCCCCACTCTGGCCAGTACCCAGGCACCCTCTGCCGATGACCATAGCTGCTTACCTTTCCTCGATGGACAACCCACCTCCTCGGTCGCATTCATTTCCTTCGGGAGCGTGATTACCCCTCCCCCACAAGAGCTGGCAGCCCTCGCAGGTGCCCTCCTCGCGACAAAGACTCCGTTCCTGTGGTCCTTCAGGGGAGATCCGAGAGGAAAGCTCCCAGATGAGTTCCTGGAGGAGACGCATACCGGGGGGAGGGGGAAGATAGTGCCCTGGGCACCACAGAGGGAGGTGTTGAGGCACAAGGCAGTTGGGGTGTTCTTGTCGCACTGCGGGTGGAACTCCCTGATGGAGAGCGTGGTTGGCGGTGTTCCAGTAATAGCGAGGCCATTCTTCGGGGACCAGCGGATAAACGCAAGGATAATAGAGGCTGAGTGGAGGACAGGGGTGATGCTGGATTGCGGCGGGGGAGAGATGGTCACGGAGGGGAAGGTGGCGGGGGCGCTGACGAAGGTGCTGGGGAGCGAGGAGGGGAAGAGAATGAGGGAGAGGGCAAAGGTGATGAGGAATATGGCAGCGAAGGATTGCGAGGGAGACGACGGCGGATCATTCCACAACTTCAAGGAGTTGATTAAGATAATCGTCCGTTAAATGAACAAGAAACGGGTACTCTAACTAGTTCATGCGTTAGTTTACTAACATCTTTCTTACATGTAACATTTGCATGGATCGTCATGACAAGGCCATGTTTCACCAGACGACCCAGTTGTCTACTTTCGGATCACTTCGGGTTTACATATATTTCCCCTAAAGTATCTACCTCTCGAAAATGGTTACTGTCAACGTGACACCACCACTAGTGGAATACCACCCGGACAAACTCCCAGACCAGATTTCGTTTTTAAGATTTCAGAACACGAAAAAGTAGTGGATTTGAAGATATCGCCTACGCCTATCTATCTATCCTCCAAAAATCTTTCGGATTTGGCAAGCTTCAGTTTTCACTTTAAATTAAATATAGATTAGTACAAATGATCATTCGTACTACCGTAGAAAAGATAATAATGATGAGTAAAGACAAATCATTCAATAAAACTAGAGACCGAAACCTCGTACTGTAAGGTCCTCGTCATCACTTTTTATTAACACAATCTACACCAGCTGTGATCTCGATTTCTTCCCTTGTCCCTTCCTTTTTTGGAGCGATGGTTGTTACAATTTTAACTCTTGTACTGAGTGATGCCGCATAAGCTCCCCGATGATCCCAATTCACCAAATATTCCTTGGTCGGGAGGGAAGATGTTGCCCGTCGTCGAGCCCCACGAGAAGCCCGACTCAGACTTCATCTCTCCTCCTTCGTCGCTTGGCCACCAGGCCATGAGGTCATCTCTGGCAATGTTTCCAGCCTCGTGATCATTGTAGTAACCAAATTCCCCAGTGTTCCGTTTCATGAAACTTTGTCGATTGTGGTTATTGCTGACTGCGGAGTCGTCCATCCTTTGGGTTCCGAGATAATTTTCTTCTCCTTCCGGAATGAGGGAAGCCTCAGCCATGATGCTCCTGGCATAGTACTCGAGCGAAACCGAACCCGGGTCTGTTTTTGGGAGATGGTTACTGGAAACAGAGTTGAGGTTGTGCTGGTTCTCGTCGAGTAGCTGGAGGCTCTGGGCGAGCTTCTCGCAGAGTAAGGGAGTGGTCATTTTTGGCCGCAGTGTGGGGTCGGTGTAGTAGTTGGATGAGGGGTTCTGAAGGGTTTGCAGCTGGATGTGGAGTTGGAGCCTCTCGAGGGAGGAGTTGCTGAGGGTAGCATTCTGCGATTCCTCATCGGTCCCTACTTTGTTGAAGTCATGGCTAGTGGAAGATGAGTAGCGGCAGGTGTTGTTCTGCCGCTTCCGGCCAAGAAGCCTCTTCTTCAGCCGGCTGTTCCAGTAGTTCTTTATGTCATTGTCGGTCCTTCCAGGCAACTGAGCAGCAATTATGGACCATCTACAACACATCAAAAAGCAAGATGTCAGCTTCGAACTGCCAAGCGAGAGACCCCTCCGATTTCCATTTTGTAAATTAAGGTAAGTGATCAGATACCTGCTGCCAATACTGATGTAGAGGCTACAAATAATGTTATCTTCTTCCTCAGTGAATCCACCATGCTTGATATTAGGCCTCAGGTAATTCAGCCATCTCAGCCGGCAACTCTTGCCGCACCTCCTCAACCCTACACGCACAACACCCATCAGCAACTAATGCTACACATGGGAATCATTCCGTCCTGAATGCCACGAGGTCATCACGACAAAAAGCAACTTCTGGTAAATGCACTGGGAAAAAAAGAAGAGTAGGCAATTATTATTTACCAACTTTCTGAGGGAGGGCGATCCAGTTTCCGCCCGTCCCGTGCTTCTCAATATAAGCCTTGAGCTTAGCATCTTCCTCCTGAGACCACGGACCTTTCTTCACGTTCGCCTTGTCGCAGCACGGCGCCCTGCCCATTTCTTCCCCTCGCCTTGCTTCTTGCGCTTCGAGTTCTTCGTTTGGGGCGGGTGAGGTTGGAGCCTTGACTTGGAGGTATTGGTTGTGGGGGAGAGAAATTAGGGAAGGGGGTGGTAAGACCTTGGTTATATAGCAGGGGGGAGGGAGGAGGAATTCTAGATGGGAAACGATCGATCTGGTTTTAATTTCAACGCCATTGGATGTTTGTTTCTCTAATGGTTTCTTTTCTCTCATGTGGGTCTGTCCATCTGTCTGTCTCCAACGTTTCTTTTTTTGGATTAGTTAGCACGACTTAAATCAAATTTAATTACTATTCCATGAGAATTGACCCCCTCCCAACAAATATATATGTATATATCATAAAGAAGACTTCATGTCTACCTACTTCACGAAAAGAAGATCAATTATTGGAAAGCTTTAACTACTTACAATCTCGACCTTGTAAGTTTTGGTTTGGCTTCTGGGAATAGACATTCCAACCTTGCCGTGACCAGCTCAAACTGGAACGTGAAAGTCCGATGTGTTTCCTCCGTTATCGATAGCGAACACATCAGTTAATCATCGTCAACGTGACCCTAGTTTGTTTAGTAATATATATATACAGAGGGAGAGGAGGAGGGGTGGCGACACCATTTTATACAACACATTTACTTTAAAGGAAACCGAACAAGAAATGCATGGAACCATGGCCGATAACGTTCATTTCTTAGGAAACATTCACCACAACACACCTACGTCCGGTACTGCCTTTCAACTATAGATTAACTCGAGAGTAGCGAAGTTGTCATAGAGTTCTCATCGCTCGCGCGTGACGATTTCTGATCCATTTATGATAACACCTCGGCTTACATTGAACTGAGTTAATATTCTTAATTTTGACCCTCCAAACCCTTCCACCGTGTTTCACATGTTGATCATAAATTGGATCCGATGGAGGGAACCCCCGGTGCCTGCACTCCACACATGCAAGTTTAACCAAGAGGAAACTATCCAAAGCTTTTCAAAAGGGCAATCCCCCCGCCAACTCCCCTTATGAAATTATTTCCCTTTAAGAAATAGTTTTTGGTACCAAACGACTGGACTCAGATCTTTGGGGACAGAGAGGAAAAAAAGGAGGAAGAGGGGCTGGGGGGATGGGATGAGATCCATCTGTTTGTCTTAATCTCCCCTGGAATCTCTTGCATTGACAACCCTGCCATCACCTTCGTCATCCACTCGGACCCACCTCCTCCATTTTCTTAAGGTTCTTACTATGCCTTTCGGGTGAGAAGTAGAGCGGCCAATCACTTGTCCGGGATAAGAGTTTGGATATGACTTTAAAACACTAAACTAACTCCCCCCCGCCTAAAAACCGAAACCCACAATAATTTATGCAATTATTAATCTGCCACCACCACCACCTTTATTAGTTCCATGAAATCAAACCATCTCTCTCGAGTCGGGCAACCTTTCTTTATTTCTTTTCTTTTTTTTTAATGTAAGGAGGTCGGGTTTGCAACTTGCGACATCCTTGCGTGGATCGTGGGGGAACTTCAGCCCCACAAATATATATATATGGACCGACCCTACTACCCATCACATAGATTGGACGAATGTTTCTAACATGAAAACGTGCATGTAATGTCGGAAGTAGTGAACATATGATCAGGGGAGCTGGGGCGGCCATCTCTCTAGTAAACAACTCCGGTGATCGCATTTAACATTTCCTTTGCCTCGTCAATTTTAAAACCCTACTCCCCATCGCGATGCCAAGTCGGAACAAAGCTCTAACAAATTATTTCGTAAAATTTGATTCGAAAATAAGGACAGACGTGTAGCTCGGCAACCGATGAAGGTAAGACCGATTGATTCCTCTTTGTTTTACGCGATGGCCACGAAAGGGTTGACAAATGTACCACGGCAATTGGACTCTCGAGAGGACTTGATTTTATCGTATGTGTGTAAAAAAAGGTAAATTAGGCTCAAGGAATAATTTGGTGATGACTTTTGGACGATGAGTCATTGTTTGATTCGTTTTAGTTTAATTATTAAAACGATTATTAACTCTGCTTGAGCAACTTTTTGGATCTCAATCGAGAGGGGGGGGGGGGGCACCTTTCTCTCTATCTCTCTCTCTCAAAGTTACCAAAGACACAACAACATTTGTCAACCCCTCGTTTCATTTCTGAACATGGGTTTTCGTCCTCTTTTTGCAACAAACCCATCATCTCATCTCAAATCAAAACTTGACCCCTCCTCCATTCCCATCACTTATCTAATCGCAGGCGTTTTTTTATTAAAAGTAAACACACAGACGCACACACGTTGTCGATTGATTGTTTCGTGGGGGGAGATCAGCTGTTTGAATTGCGTGGTTCATGTTCTTTTGGTGGGTATTCATTATGATCCGATCCGATCCGATCCGACCCATGAAACGTTTTATATTTCCTCTTATCTCTGTGAGTGTGTTCCAGTTCCAATTCCATTTTGACCAAACAGGGAAATTAAAAGGAAAGAAAGAAGGGGTTGACAAGAGTGTCCTTTTGACTCCTTGTTCCGTGCATTAGGTACTCTTTTTCCTTCTAGTTTAACTGCCAACAGAGGACTTGACTATGTGACGTGAATTGGGGAATCGATGTCATCCATTTTCGACCCCCTCCCAAAAAGAAAAATATATTTAAACAACGAAAACTATTTCTCGAGTGAAGTGGGAAAGAGTTGGTGGACAGGACACACAGATTCACACCCTCTGCTCCCTTGAATATCACCTGATAAGACAAAAGGTCAACCAGGGTGGTGCTTTTGACTAATCATTCCTGGCAATTCGTCAATCCCCCACCACCACTACTAGTTACTAACTCAAATGTTCGATTCCCAACTTGGTGAATATATAAGAAGTGTAGAACGATAATGTCAAGTAGCAAGAGCCCAGAGGAAGCCGGAGAGCAGTTGGCAAATAGCCAATGATTCTCCCCACCTTGGATGTATGCAACTTACAAGGGAATAATCAAAGGCCATCGCCCTATTATAAAAACTCCTACTTAGCGTGTCTCAGCCCTAGCTTGGACACATTTTTAGGCTGTCTGCTTAACTAGCTTTGTTATATTATAATGTTTTTCTGTAAAATATTTACTCGCGCAACAAGTTTTAAAGTCAACGTTAATAGGAACAAATCTCATCGCCTAACCCTATTCCTTAGGCAAGAGCAAGTAGGAGATGTGTCATGTGATCCCCTGGTTGTAAGAAAAAGAGCAAGGTTACTTGCTAAATGGGCAGTAACATAAAAGATTTATATAAAAGTGCCGACCCCTTTATGTTGTGAACGAGTTAGTGTGGAAGCAGCTTTTCTTCCCAGCACGGCACGATAAGTCCACACTTTACAAAAAATCTTTCGAAATTGTAAAGTGAAGTTATCGTCCCGTGCACACGGGAGAATAGCCAGCCACATCCAGTTAGTGTTATATGAAGTTAAGAGAGTTTCCCAGTTCCCATTCAAGCATCTCGCATGAGCAAACCCAATCAATGTAATGATAATGATGCAACAACATGCAGGCTCAGAATATCGGGGCCTCCTCCCAAAAAAGTAGGGAATGGGAATGGGCTTTTGTCTCTTACAACTTGAGAAAAGTCTTTAATATATAATCTTTGAAGACAAACTAAAACTAAACAACACCCCCCCACTTCTTTAATCTAAAACTAAGACAACCTGCATGTTACTAGGAATACATTCCGTACAAAGAAAGATTTCCAGCTAAAACAAATGGCTCTCCTAAACCACTTTCTCCGCCGTCGTTCCCTCCACCCCACCAGCCGCAGCACCCGCTTCGCCACCCTCCGCCACTCCTCCTCCTCCTCCTCCTCCTCCTCCCGCTCACTCTTGCCTTTGTCCTTCCCGACATTCCAGATATGGGCCTCCAACACCTCCCTCGGCAAAACCCTCGTCTCCGCCGGCCTCGCCTTCGCCTCCCTCTCCTCTTCCCCCTCTCCTTCCAGGTTTCTCTACCTTAAGCCCGTCCAGACCGGATTCCCCCTTGACTCCGACTCCCTCTTCCTCTTCCGCAAGCTTTCCTCCCTCTCCCTATTGTTCCCCCCTCCCTTCCCTCTTCTCCTCTCTCATCAACTCCTCAACTCTTCCCTCCCCGCAGCTCGGTCGCTCCTCCCCGATTATGCGCAAGGCCTGGAGACTAATGTTGCTGGGTTCGTGGAACTGGGGGCTTACGAGGAGAGGTTGGTTGGGGTGACCAAGGAGGGTAAGCCAGGGGTGTTGGTGAGCGTGACTGGTTGGGCGTGGAAGGAAGCTGTGTCCCCTGACTTGGCCGCCAAGAGGGAAGGCGGTAGGGTCGACGATGCCGAGGTTCTCCGCATGTTGAGCAAGTCTTTGTGGAACCAGTGCGAGGATAAGACAGGGGATGCGTCGGTCTTTTGTGTGGTGGAGACTGCTGGCGGCGTGGCCAGTCCCGGGCCTTCCGGAACGCTTCAGTGCGACCTGTACAGGCAAGGAGGAATCCTGCTTCTCTTGTCCTGATCAAAAGCTGTGATTTTTAAATATGTAAGAAGCGGATGGCCGATGCCTGTAAAAGCTCTTTTGTGGGTCAGTCTTAGTTTTACAAATGGTTTTGGTTGGGACAACTGAGATTCGATCCATGTAAAGGTGGGGCCGGTTTCTCTCGTCTTTTTGGTGAATATAAAATCTTCTATCCCCTTGGTGAGTGCTAATGGCTTATTTGCTCTTTTGGCTTTATCGAAGTTGCTTAGTTTTACTTGCGCTATAATTTGTTTAAACAAAAAAGGGTTTCCGTGACTTGAGTAATCTCTGATTTCAAATACTTACACCTGTTGCCTGTTCTCAGACCGTTACGTTTACCTGCTGTTCTGGTTGGGGATGGTCGGCTCGGCGGTATATCGGGTACCATTTCTGCTTATGAGTCATTAACTTCGCGAGGATATGATGTGATTGCTGTTTTAGTCGAAGATCATGGACTTCTCAACGAGGCATCTCTACGATCCTATCTTAAGAACAGGTTAATTATTATTATATTAACTTATGATCTTCTGACCCCAACTCTTTACATTCATTGGAAATATCTGACTATTCATGTCTGCCTTTAAGTTATCTTCCTGATCATAGGATTGTCTATAGTTATCGCATGTTTGTGTTTTAGTCCTTCATCATCTTTTTTTGTCATTATCATGCTATGAGAAGTTCTGTGTTCTTAATTACAATTTCAATGACCAGGATCCCTGTGCTGGTGCTGCCAAAAATTCCAGAAGATATGTCTAATGATCTGATGGATTGGTTTGGTGACTCACGCCATATATTCATGTCGCTGAGGGATATAATGCTGCTCTCTTACCGGGAAAGAGTACAGTCATTGCTCGACATGCCAAAGAAGGCGGGTAATATATTTTGGTGGCCCTTTACTCAGCACAAACTTGTGCCAGAAGGTCATGTCACCGTGATTGATTCACGCTGTGGTGAGAATTTTGCAGTTTTCAAGGTTGGTTTGCTTGCTTCTGGTACTGTAGTGCTGCCTTTGTACTTGTTTCTCATTTATAAATGTCAAGTGTGGCCATTCGGATTATCAATGAAGGAACATCCACCGGTGGGAACTTAATTTCTTATTTCTTCTTGTAGGAGAATGAAAACTGGTCAATGTCTCAACTGTTTGATGCTTGTGCAAGCTGGTGGACCCAGGGACCTGATGCTACCATGCAGGTAATTCTATTAGCTTTTTATGACATTGAAAGAATTTCTTTTGGGTAAACTGAAATAACTAACTCCCAATGAGCTGATGACAATATTTTTTGATTTTACTGAACTGAATCAAGCTATTCACTGATTCGATGGCCCCTACTTTTCGGTTGTTTCTGAAATTGCTTTGGCGGAATTAAATTCATGCTTCTAGTATGGCTGTGGAGTGATGACTATTCAAGCTTCTAGTATATCTGTGGAGTGATGACTATCTCTGTGTTTTTTATGTTTACATCACTAATTCATTAATAGGCGATGCATGCATCCACTTTGAATGACTGCCTGAATTTCCTGTTTAATGTGCTCATTTTTAGGTGTTTTCAGACTGAGCTGGCAAGAGATATTGGATATGCTGCTGCCAGGTATGGGCATGTCATGTTTCCAGAAAACGTTAATCAGCCAGCCTTAGAGTGTGCTGAGCTTTTGCTTTCAGGTGTTGGAAAAGGTTAGAACTTGTTCCATCTTATATTTGAGACTCTTCCTCTACTATATTACCGGAAAATTTTTACTAATTTATTTGCATATGATTTGACTGTAATTACCAATTTCCTGTTTCCCAGGATGGGCTTCTAGAGTATACTTCTCCGATAATGGATCAACAGCTATTGAGATTGCTCTGAAGATGGCTTTCCGTAAATTTTGTGTTGATCATGCAAAGCTATTGGATGCTGCTGAGCAGCAGATTGAGCTTTTGGTCAGTGCTGTAGTTATCTCTCTGATCTTCCCTTAAACAAGACTGCAAGCCAGTAATCTGAGTGGAAATTTGTTGTAGGAATATTTTACTATAGAAATCAATATCTGCTTTGCTGAAAGAAAGTTTTGTAGTGTAGTTATTACTGAAGCATGCTGGGCTGTAACAGTGGTGTTCTAGTCAATCGAGTAATCTAGTTTGAGCCATCTGCTTCTTTTTTGGCTCCCAAATACAGTTTCACCTCCTTGAGTGGACACCTTTCTGCTAGTGACAATCTGATTATAATATTCTCGTGTCAACTTTTGGTAGGTTCTAGCCCTTCATGGTTCTTATCATGGTGATACACTGGGTGCTATGGAAGCTCAGTCTCAGTCACCGTATACCAGCTTTCTTCAGCAGCCATGGTATGAATTTGTTTATACTTGAGTGAAAATATGCCAAGATCTTATCTGATAAAAAATTGCTTTTGGACAAACTATCGACTTACCAGGTCATTACCTACTTGAACTTGCAACGAGATTTCCATGTGACTGATTCTGAGGAAATATAGATGCTAAAGTTTATGGCTCTAGACAAGATATTTATTACTTAATGAATTTAATTTTATATGCATAGATTGTATAACCGCCGAAGATATTTTGCACTTTAAACTGTCTTCGGAAATGCTAATATATTTAAGTCCTGTATTAACTCTTGGATAAAACGTGCAGAATTACATTAAAAAGAGGCTTTTGAGGGTCCTTTCATGCCATTGGATATATTTGAATATCTGTATAAAATGAAGCCTACCTATATAGATCAAGATGATGGTTTTATGGTGTTCAATAATTAAATTGTAATAAATAGGTTTCATGGATTTCATAAGGTACTCTGGAAGAGGTCTATTTCTACATCCTCCAACAATCGCTTTATGTGATGAGCTGTGGGAGCTTTCAGTACCGGAGGAGCTGCTCTGTGGTAGTTCTGCCCTTAAATCCCTGTGTATGTATGCTTAACCTTATGCCGCCTTGAAACATCTGAATGCTTGTTTACTGTGGTCAAATTGTAATTGCTTTACTCCTTGGTGTTCCCACAGCCTTCAATTCTCGGGAAGATATCTTTCTGCAGAGTAGAGATGCATCGGATCTTGCCAGATTATATTCATCTTATATATCCAAACATCTATCTGCCTCAAGGAAAACTAAACATATTGGGGCACTAATCATTGAACCAGGCAAGATGTCTTGTTGGCTTTCTTTGGTATGCTTATCATTCTGCCTTAGAATTTTATTCTCATCTGTTATATTGTAGTCCCAGCACCTGAGACCTTTGTCAACCTTAGTGGTGTAGTATCATGTGACTGCAAAATCTGTAGTTTAAATGATTGTAACTAGTCCAGAGAGTGTTATTATTTGTTGCTGGTAGCTGCTCTGGTCGAGGGAGGGTTACACCATTTACAGCTTGCAGACAGAGGATAGCCACGACTATCCTTTGTTCTATTTTCCTCTTCCACATATAAAACAAACCATGCTACCCGTGACCCATTTGGATCTGGCTTATATTTTCCCTAGCTGCTCTGGTCTAGTGAGGGTTACACCATTTACATCTTGCCAACAGAGGATTGGGTCAACTATCCTTTGTTCTATTTTCCTCTTCCAAAAAAAAAAACACGCTACCTGTGACCCATTTGGATCTGGCTTATATTTTCCCTGGGTAGTTATTTTATGGGATGGGATTGATAATGGGGTTTAAGTTCCCTGTTAATTGCGGACTTCTCTTTCTTTCTTTTTTTCAAAATTTTAATTCTACAAGGAATTAAACACTATTGTTGGCCCTTTAGTAAGACTTTAGTGCGTGGGAGGCTGTCTATGCTAATTGCATTCATGGTAGCAGTCATACAAGCTGCTGGAGGCATGCTTCTGGTGGATCCACTTTTTCAAAGAGTGCTTGTTGACGAGTGTCGTCGTCGGGAGATTCCTGTCATATTTGATGAAGTTTTTACTGGCTGCTGGCGACTGGGGGTTGAGGTTGGTTGTTTATAGCTGCTTTAATTTTCCTAAAGCCACATGTATCGCTTAGAGTGTTATGTATGTTGTAACAGTCTGCTGCAGAACTACTTGGGTGTTCACCAGATATAGCATGCTTTGCGAAGCTTTTGACTGGTGGGATGCTACCCTTGGCTGCTACATTGGCAACAGATGCTGTTTTCAACGCCTTTTTAGGAGAAACGAAGGTAATTAGTGTAGTCTAGTTTTTTGTCACTTTTATCATGAACCATTCAAGTTTCAAGTGATCCTTTTGCTTTATTTCGTGTATTAGATCCCCCCCTAAATTTATTTGTTTATATGTAGCTAAATATGTTGAAGAACATTGCACACATATAAAGCCAACTATACATCATGATGGTTTTGCATTGTGTGCTTAACTTGCATGGAGGAAAAACATATAAGTTGTTTTTCCAAGGCTCATATATTTATATTTCTTGTTTTTTGTTGGAGTACTTCAATTCATGAATCACAAAATGAAGTGGATTTCCTTCATACCTTAGTGCATCATACTGTGAGTTTTGCTGATGCATGAGCTGTCGTTTCACACAGCTCAAGGCCCTTTTGCATGGACATTCATACACTGCTCATGCTGCGGGATGTGCAGCAGCCGTCACGTCCATAAAATGGTTCAAGGATCCTCAAACTAACTGCAACATAAATCCTGGAGGAACACGGCTAAACGAGGTATCGGGTTTTTTTTCTTCTGGATCTGACCAGTTGTGTTCTGCTCTGGGTTTTGATTGGAAGTATTTTTCCGATTGAGCAGCTAATTAGCGCAAGCTACAATTTACATTTTGAGTTACGGTTTGATCCCTGTTCTGCTCTCTTGTTCTGACACGTGTTACCTTAGTAATATCTTGAGCGGCACGGGAACTTCACGCATTGAGAGACTTGTGTCTCTTCATCCTTGGGAAAGAGGGGTCATGCTTGGACAGTAATCCTTAAAGAAACCTTTGAAATGAATCGCAGCAAATTCTCCATTGCTTAATTGAAAAACTTTCAATGGACCATTCATCATAAAGTGAATCACATAAAGGATGAGTTTTGTTTAGTGATCACAGCAGAAAGGACAGATCGTATGATTAAACATCTTCATGATGTTGGGTCTGTGTGTATATATCTTTATCTAATCAAAATCCAGAAGACCTATACAGAATTTGGCATTGTATATGATCTGTTTAGCGTTGGTTGACTCTTGCTCTCTTTGGCAGCTGTGGGATACCGACTTGGTGAACCAACTATCCTCTCATCCTGCAGTTCAAAGAGTCATTACCTTGGGAACTCTCTTTGCTCTTGAACTCCAAGCCGAGGGCCCTAATGCCGGGTAACCTTGTATCCTATTCTTGCTCTAGTATTCTCTGGTTTATCCTAGAAAAACTTTGTGGTTCATCTCTTTAATCTTATCCAATGGTATTGTGAATTTGGCGCACAACCCGGTTGTTTCCTCAAGAATGCTAGCTCTAAAAGTAGGGTGTATCTTGATGTAGGTACGGATCACTTTATGCAAGGTCTCTCCTGCAAATGCTCCACAGTGATGGGATATACATGAGGCCACTGGGCAATGTTATCTATTTGATGTGCACGCCCTGCACTTCGCCTCGGACGTGCGGCGATCTCCTCGGGAAGCTCATCCTCAATCTCGACAAGTTTTACCGGGCTCAGAGCCTGCAGGATCACATGTTGCAGCAGCGCGAGCATATTTTCTGTTAGCCGTGGGGGTGTTTACGTTTGTAGCTTTACTGGAGAATGAGGAAGGACAACTTATCCGGACGCAAAACATTTTCTTTTCAGCAATTGAAATTGTTTATTTTTATGGATCAATCGGTCAGTCGTGTTCGCCGGTGATGACGTCCGTCTTGACGTGTCCGGCTGACGTGGGAACTTTTTAATTGTCAGAATATTTGAAGATAACATAGAATGGGCAGCAAAGGGATGAAAGCTCGTACCCCAAAATTATATAGGCAGTTTTTGTTTCCTTCTTTCCTTGTGGCAATGATCGTCCGAGGTTAACGAAGAAGAGATGCTGGAGCGCTTACTATATATATCCCAAACTTAAGACATAATTCTTTGAAGTGTATTAATGATGGATTGGAAACATATATATCCCAAGCTTAGACATAATTCATTTAAGTGTATTGTTAGTGGGATTAGGAACCCATCATTAGTCCGATGCTCCCAAAACCCAACACCAGCTCTCAAAACTTTAAGGTATCGACGGAGTTGGGAACTCGTCACTAACGTGGGATGTGAAAGGCGGACGTTCTAATTCGATTTTATGTTAAATGAATCATCTAATATAAAACGGTTTTTCCAGCCCCGTTATTGCCAAGCTCGACGTATTAGAAATTTCATCTTTTTTGATAAATTAAGTGACCAGATCTCCGACCACACCATAAAATTGATATTTTTTTTTAAACCAAACAATATTTTGCTCATTGTTGTCTAATAAAACAAGAATTCGGCACGTGACGCGCAGGGACAGCGAGGAGAGTAGGAGAGTAATCGTGTAACCGCACACAGGGGATCACAGACGAGGTCTAAGTCGTCAAGGTGGACTCGTCGTCGGGGGGTTATTTCGGTGTTAACACAAAAAGAAGTTCTCCGAGCCAGACTGCCGACTTGCAACTTGCAGCACCCGCACAGAGACACACTCCCTTCCCCTCTCCCTCTCTGCAGAATATGTCAAGCCCCATTAAAGGTAAGATTCATCCCATCCCGCCCCCCCCCTTCTCCTTCTGACTTGCTTTGCCTTCTCGTCTTCCTTGGTGATTATGATGATGTAATTGTGACGACAACCCTCCTGTTCTGTTTTTTTTTTTTGGATGTTTTGGGGGAAAAGAGAAGGAAGGAACGAGCTTTACTCGATTGCCGATGTTTTGGTTTACTTCTGGGTGCGACCGCAATAACACTTTCTCAAGGGTATTTTAATGGGTCTGATGGGGGTTGTGATGCCTCTTGGGTTGTTGTTTTTTTTTTTTGTTTCGGGAGGGGGGGGGGGAATATTGTTTTGGACCCGCAGGATTTGCATTTACTGTCGTGTTTGGTCTGTTTCTTCGTCGGAAGGAATTTGGTAATTAGGTTTTCTTATTAATGGCCCGTGTATTCTGGGGCGGGAGCTAGTGTTTGACTTTGGGAAGTGGATTTCGGTTTTGCCTAGATCTGAGCTTCGGATTAGTTTATGTCGTGGGGGAAGGTTTGATTGACGTACTGATTAGTTTTGAGATTTTTCTTCTTGGTAGATCCCCTGAAAATGCACAGGTCACAGAACAACCGAGGGAAAAGGAATTTGGAGGGTGAGGATGAGCAGCAGCCAGAGCGGAAACGACCTGCTCTCGCTAGGTAATGGCTCTTCGTTTTAGATTGTGGGTGGAGTCGTGCTCGAAATTGTAGCCTATCTTTATGTTAACAGTGTTATGAAGAAATTGATGCCCTGGTCTTTCTTCTGTAGTGTTATTGTTGAAGCTCTCAAGGTCGATAGCTTGCAGAAAATATGTTCGTCATTGGAACCCATCCTTCGCAGAGTGGTAAGCTTTCTATAGTTCTTTCATTGTCTTTCACCACCAGTCACCGCATTTAAAATTGCTCATTTTGAGCCTGTTGCTACTCCTATGGGGCCAACTTTCTCCATTCACAAGGCGTTTACGGAGCTTCTACTTTTCTGATTAGTATATGGAATTGATTCCTATGCTTATATTTCTTGGTAGTCTTTTCCCTATAATTGCAGGGCACTCCTATTCCCCTATCTTCTTTAGAAAACTTACTAAAATTTCTCGTTCATATGGACTTCTGCAGGTAAGTGAGGAAGTTGAACGTGCTTTAGCAAAGATAGGGCCTGCTAGGCTCAATGGAAGGTATCTGGCTTGCATTTTGTTGAGCATTGTCTACCTCTTGAAGTGCAGTTTTGTTTATTATGATTTATTTAGATGCTGTTTGTTTGAGGATGCATCGTTTCAGCAATTTTCTCTGTTGGGATGGTTAATTGTGATGGGGCACCTCTAAATTTCAATAAGTCATCCCGTGGATGCAAATATGATGTCTGGTCAATAAGGGCCAGTAAATAGGGTAGCCATATTTTAGTCAGTTTGGGTGTGTTATTATGCTCTATTACCTACTTGGCGGATACTTGGGTCTGGGTTGTTTGGTTTTAAGCAAGAGAAGTATGCTATTACTCTTGATTTATACTTAGCTAGTTTATGTCATGTTCTTCAGTCTTATGATTGCCAGAATCATTTTCAAACAAACACAATACTATTACGTGATTAAAACTATTTCCTGCTTAAAGTAGAATTGTGCTGTTATGTGCTTTTTTATCGCTAAGTGATTTTGTGTTTTATACCTTTATTCAGGTAGTCAATGGTAATTTCTTTCTTGTATATTTTAGGGTGTCCCCTAAGAGAATTGAAGGTCCAGATGGAAGAAACTTGCAGCTTCAGTTTAGATCACAATTGTCTCTTCCCCTCTTTACTGGAGGAAAAGTTGAAGGGGAGCAGGGTGCTGCCATCCATGTAGTTTTAGTTGATGTTAACTCTGGCCTAGTCATCACATCAGGGCCGGAATCCTCAATCAAATTGGACGTTGTTGTGCTAGAAGGTGATTTTAACAATGAAGATGAAGAGGGGTGGTCCCAAGAAGAATTTGAAAGCCATGTTGTGAAAGAACGAGAAGGGAAGCGGCCATTGCTGACTGGTGACTTGCAAGTAACTCTTAAGGAAGGAGTAGGAACTCTCGGGGAGTTGACCTTTACTGATAACTCCAGCTGGATTAGAAGCAGGAAGTTCCGGCTGGGTTTGAAGGTGTCTTCTGGGTTTTGTGAAGGCGTCCGTATCCGAGAGGCTAAGACGGAAGCTTTTACTGTTAAGGATCACCGGGGGGAATGTAGGTTATTTAATTGGCTAACATTCTTTCTATCCATTCTGCCGTTCTGAACACTCATTAATGACTTCTTTTCACTTCACAGTGTACAAGAAACATTACCCACCTGCACTTCATGATGAAGTTTGGAGGTTGGAAAAGATTGGAAAGGATGGATCCTTTCACAAGAGGCTGAATAATAATGGAATATTCAAGGTGGAAGATTTTCTTCGCCTTGTTGTCAAGGATTCCCAGAAATTAAGGAATGTAAGTTGATTAAAGGATTCTATCGGTTGAGTTTAAGTATTTCATATCAGTTTCATTTTGGTTCAGAAAAGAGGATTCATCCCTCTTATGAGACAAATGTGCTTGTAGATCCTTGGAAGTGGCATGTCGAATCGAATGTGGGAGGCCCTTGTGGAGCATGCAAAGACTTGTGTCCTCAGTGGAAAGCTCTACGTTTTCTATCCAGAGGATAACAAAAATGTCGGAGTGGTCTTCAGCAACATCTGTGAGCTGAATGGATTTATCTCTGGGGAACAGTACCAGACTGCTGATTCTCTTTCAGAAGAACAAAAGGTTGGGTGTATGTAATTCTCATTTTTTTTTAAATATTTGTTTGAAGTAGAACTGTGCTATACTTTTACTGGTGCTGGTAGTGTGATTCATAAATGCTGTTTTCTCTCGTATCCTGTTATGTTGCTGCATGCAGGTTTTTGTGGATAATTTAGTAAAGAAGGCATATGACAATTGGGATGACGTTGTGGAGTATGATGGAAAATCATTTGTGAACTTCAAGCAAGTAAGAAGGTCTTCCCGGAATGACCCTCAGGCTGGGACATTGGATTATTCCAGCGTAGTAGATCAGCAGCTGCAATTACCCAAGCTTCCTCTTCCCTTCGCTTCGGACCAACCTACATCAAGCTCAGTTTTGACTGTTGCTGAAGGTGGGTAGTTCGGTAAATGCTCTGTGTGTCAGTTTTTAATGTAAGACCTGCTTTTCCTTTCTTTTTTTAATCTTTTTCTTTGTCAGTGATGTTCTCTAGATGATGCATATCCTTTTCGTGTGATAGTCTCGGCAGTTTTCATTGTTTTGGGTATATACTAGTATTGGAATGTTTAGTATTGTGTATGCTTCAATGAAGTCCCTTTTTTACCTTAACGGTGAATTTTCTTACAGGATATAATGATAATGACACGGGCCGATATTCAACACAGTCTCAAATCGTCACTGCAAATCTCCGTTCTCAGTATGGCCCTTCATATTCTGATAATGACCATATGGCCAACAATCATGCACAGAGTTCGAGACATGACAGCAGTGTTGGCCTAGCCCTTGGTCCCCCACAATCAACTGGATTCCAATTCAATTCCCTGATTCAACCTTCCAGCTTAAACACTTTTGATGACTGGTCTAGCAACAGAGATAAAGGAGATATCGAGTTCCTAACTGAAGAAGAAATCCGCATGCGAAGCCATGAGATGCTGGAGAATGAGGATATGCAGCATTTTCTCCGACTTTTCAGTATGGGTGGCCACGCCGCCATCAACATGCCTGAAGATGCTTTTGTGTTTCCACCATATATGCAGTCGCCTCAGCAACACGATGAAGACCGCTCCCGCTCGGGCAAAGCTGTAGTCGGTTGGTTGAAAATTAAGGCGGCTATGAGATGGGGATTCTTCATTAGGAAGAAAGCAGCTGAGAGGCGGGCTCAAATTGTCGAACTGGAAGAATAGGAACTGATATGGGATACTGATCTAAGAATGGCAACCTGACTTAGGTCACCAATCCCATGACTTACAGTTTCTAGCCCTCTGAAACTGTATAGTCACCCCGAAGTAGATAATGCTCTCCAGCTGCCTTATACATGCAGGCACGGACTTCTGCTTGTTTAGGGAAGATGCAGGTGTTTGTAAAGCTTTCTGTACAGTAAGTTCCTTTCCATTTGACCTCAACTTTGGTTGCGCAACCTGTAAGGTCTGTGTTGGATTTGGGGATTTGTTACTACATGATTGATTAGGGGCATTTGCTATCGCTAATTTAAGGCATTCCCTGTAACTGTATTTGAAGCCAGTTATATTCTCTTCAGATAAGGTTGTATTTGCATCTCTTTTGTTTCGAATGGCTGTTTCTGGATGCGTTTCAGCATCTGAAAGAAATCTTTCTTGTCAGCAAATTCTGCAGCATTTGTATATCTATTGGAAGAAGTGAAATGCATTTGCGTAAGGATGAGGAGCGGTTGTAATGATGGGATGTAATTTCACCATTGAAGCTTTAAATGAAAGAATACTTCTCAACGAAGGAATGAAATAATCTCTTAGCCTAAATTGACTAGAAAGAACAGAAGCCACTCCTCAATTCCCTGCCACTGCCGCTGATTAGGAGGAAGTCCTTGAGGGAACCTCTTGGTGTCGGTGCAGTAGTCTTAGATCATGTAGTTCTTCTGCACCCACTTCATCCTCTCCTGACCCGTAGCGCCGAGCTGCTGCGACAGCCATGACGAAGATGAGGCTGATGTGGTTGTGGATTGCGGAGTTGCAGGATGAAGCACCATTGGACCATACACACGCATCCGCATCGAAGTTCCTGTAGGGATGTGGTGAAAGGGGCCTGGCTCTAGTTCGTCTTGACCAGACCGCCCCTGGTAGTCCAGTAATCTGCATTCCAGAGGATCGAGGATATCCTCATAGCCTGGTTCTTTGGGAAGGGGATACCGCTCGATTCCAGAATCTTGAATTCCCTGATTGGGGTACCATCCACCCAGAATACAGTCAGCGAACTGGGCTGGGGGAGAGACAGACACGGTGAACTCACGGGTAAGAAAATATTCGGTAAATAATCAGTCAGGAATACCTAGTAGTGATGGGTGCATGAGTTGGGATTAAGGAGAAAGGAGGGCGGTGGGGGTGAGGAGGGGGAATCAGGGACTTTTTCAACACTCGCTAGGCAGCCCAGTCAAAAAAGAAAGGCGAAGCCAAGAGCTTCTTGGTCCCATCCTTCCTGCTCGGTAAGTTGACGGAGTCCTGGGCAATGATTGCCTTGCCTCCAATCCAACCGGTGGATTATCTTTCCTCCTATTCAGATCACGACACGCAGTAAGTTGAACTTTTCCCCCCATGAATTTACCGTGGACAAATTACCAGCAGGTCGGTGCAACCAAAAACAAAACAACTGCTCCCCCATTGTGCACGACGCTTCATTATTATTACAAATGAGGTGAAATATGAAACCAAATGATCTTCGTCCGTCCATCCACACACAACTATTACATCATCATCATCATCCTTAGCTGGCCTTGGCTTTAGGCTTTGCGATGGGGGAGCAACTTGTAATATGTATGATATATCCACCCCTCATCCCCCCCCCCCCCTCAAACTAATCCTAGTAAACAAGCCAAGCCAAACCAAACCTCCAATTAAGTGGTGGAGAATTTACATCTTAATTAAAGCCGAAGTACACCAAACCCCAAAACCTGAATGGAAGCCAGGTGTTTTGTTTCTACAGAAGCCGAAAGAGAGTTTTGATTTTGCCATTCTCATTGGCGGAGCAAGTGGAGGGCAACACCAACACCACCACCATCAGATTCTTCATTATTTTTATGCAAACAAACAACTGGGTCAAAACCCAAGAAGGGAACCACAACCAGCTGCAGCAGCTTCACTGGATGGCACAAGTGATGTGCCCAAATTTAAAACAAAAAACTCGTGGCTAAATTCTGTATGCAATGATGGGAGGGAACAGCTTGCACCCCCAGTCATCAACGTCATCGTCATCGGATAAGAACACGAACACCCCCCCAAGGACATAAGTAAAATAATAAGCTGAAGAATCCAAAACCTAACTGGACCAGTAAGTAAAGTAATCCTCATGTCAAATCATATTCATTTTAATAGATTACTTCATTTGAATAATAAGATGTCCAGCTGTAAACTCTCTTCCCTCCCTCCAGGAAACCCCAACCAAACCTACTTAGGACCATCCCCTATAAATACTCCCCCCCCCCCCAAATCATCACCTACAAACCCCATCCCATCCATCCATCGACATCTTCCACCTCCCGAAGGAAACTTGCTCCGAAAATGGTTGCCAAGAATCTCCTCGTGCTAGTGTTCACTGTCCTGGTTGCTTCCTTCCCGAATTCCGTCCTGGGGAACATGTACCAGGACTTGTCTATTACATGGGGCGACGGCCGAGGCCAGGTCCAAAACAATGGTCAGCTTATGACGTTGTCCCTCGACAAGGCTTCCGGCTCCGGTTTCCAGTCCAACAACCAGTTCCTCTATGGCAGGTTCGACATGCAGATCAAGCTCGTACCTGGGAACTCCGCGGGAACTGTCACAGCGTGCTACGTAAGCCACTCTGCTCTCATGCGCCTTGTTTGCTCCTACTCTTTAGGGGGGGGGGGGGGGGGAATCATCATGATCCATGTATGCTGACTCGAACTATTTTCCTTCTTCAGTTGAAGTCGGATGGGTCGACGTGGGACGAAATCGATATGGAGTTCCTCGGCAACTCAACCGGCGAGCCTTACGTGCTCCACACCAACATATTCAGCCAGGGGAAAGGCAACAGGGAGCAGCAGTTCTACCTCTGGTTCGACCCGAGGGCTGACTTCCACACCTACTCTGTTCTGTGGAACCCCTCTCACATTGTGTAAGTCTCTTTTATATATAACTTGAACACAACAATCAGACATTCAGACAAAGAGCCCTGTTTCCTTCAAGAAAGATATCCTGTTCACTAACCCGGTTTTTTTCTAACTCGTGATCAGCATCTCCGTCGACGGGACACCAATCAGGGAGTACAAGAACCTGGAAGGGGCTGGGGTGCCATACCCGAAGACCCTGGCGATGAGGCTGTACGGGACGCTGTGGGACGCGGAGGACTGGGCGACCAGGGGAGGGCTCGTCAAAACGGACTGGTCCAAGGCGCCATTCACCGCGTCCTTCAGGAACTACAACTACAGCGCGTGCGTGTGGTCGAACGGTGCATCCTCGTGCCCCTCGTCCTCCTCGAGGGGAGGATCGTCATGGTACGACGAGAAGCTGAGCACGGCAGGGCAGAGCAGGATGAAGTGGGTGCAGCAGAACTACATGATATACAACTACTGCAACGACCCAAAGAGGTTCCCGCAGGGACTTCCCCTGGAATGCACCCTCTCCTCCAAATCCTCCTAAACCTTAAACTACTCCATCCCTCTATTGCAACTCCCTCCATCTGTTCCATTATTATTATTTTTTTGTGTGTTATAATTAGGTTGATGTTGTAAAAATGTGGACGTAAAACTAAAGTTGTTCAATGAATAAAATTATTAAGTGTTGATAATGTTCGTTTACGTCGTAATCTCATTTGTTCCTGTCTCTGTGCCTTCTAAAGGAAAGGACTAAAAACCTTGAACACCACAAACAGCGAAGCTTTTATGTTTCGTGTCGAACTTTGTCTTAAAACATAACTCTCGTTCGATGTCCCTCTGCCCTTTATCGATCAGATATCGTCGAGTCGGTCTTTCTGAAACTCATGTTACCTACGATTTGGTCGGACGATGATGGCGTTGATAATTCTAACGATCGCTGATTTTATTTCTTCGAGTGAGAAAGGGACACGTACCTTCTACAGACCACAGACTTGACGTGTTAGAAAACACAACACTGTAATCTGCAGACTTCCCCCATTTTTGTCAACGCCTGTCTTAAAAGGTTGAACATTACTCAAAATTCACTGATAAATTTGGACTTGAGAAACAAGAAGGGAGGATTTTATATTATTACTCTTATCCTTTCGCCACCATTTCCCACCATTAAAAAATTTCATTTTCTTTCTAACAGGAAAGGAAAAGTAAACCAGGGGGTTTTGGTAAATAGCAAAGAGCATTGCCGGCGGATGCGTCTCTTTTTTACGAACTTGGGAGTAGTATTTTGGCGGACAAGAGTTCCCCCAACCTTCCTGCATGATCCAAAGATAATCTCGAGGCATTGTTTCGCGGCCGCGAGTAGAATTTCGGAACACAAGGGGAGGGGGGGGTCGAGGGACCGATGTGTTCGGATGGTGACATGGACCGAGTCGTGATATGGAATTTGATGAGATGAGATGAAGATGGGGACGGAGCAGCGGACGTCGAAAACGACCGAGGAGCACTCTCGTGAAAGCGTTTGGACTTATCTCCTTAAATGATGACATAATAGTCAATCTCATGATGGAGGAGGCAAAAGGGCCACCAGCCACACGGCTGCCGCGTCCTTCTTCCCTTTCGTGGAAAGCACAAAACCGCGTGCCGGTTAGCAAACTCTCGTCCTGACAGGCGAGGAGGACGATGATGTCAATATAAAGAATTGTTTATGAACTGGCTGGTTTGTTTCTCTATATTACCGTTTATGGATGGTTAGTGGTGGTCTTAACCATCACCTAAATCGAGTTCATTTTGCCCCCGTTTTGGCAGAGCCCCACCACTCCATATCCCTTTCATCCCACGCAAAGCGCCCCCATGCTTTTGGACACTCCATGGCCCTCGCTTTCTATTTATATTCCATAGATTAGTAAGAAGCCGAGATAACATTTAAGAATGTCACGTCATATCGAATTTTAGTAAAGTCTTTGTCACGGGACCGAGGTTGAACGTTTAACTGAGTTCCCATTACTTAATCGTAGCCATTTATTCAGTCGAGCAGCTTAATAAAAATTCGACTCCTATCTTTGCAAAAAGAAACAAGAATCAATCATAAATATATTAGTTGAGATAAGCAACTATTCAATAACTTTACTGCGATCATATGATTTCTAAGTTGGGTTTATTGGATTTACATGCACGAGGCGTTTATGAGCGAAAATGAATGAGCATTGACTCGACTATGCATTTAGTTATAGGACACTTGTTATTTTGTAGCGTGAGCGAGTGAAAGCATTTTCGTTATTCAACGTCGTATTAAATGTTGTTCATATTGTAATAATAGTAAGGACCTTCCAATGCCAACAAAAGTATTCTACGACCAAGCTCAGAAAACGACTTATGTTGCCGCCAATGGTTCATCACGGCTACAATTTCAGAGGCCAAAATCTCCCAGCTGTAGCGAACTGCGGCGATTCCGCAAGCCTCCCCCCATCCCATCCTCGAATATCAAGGGAAAGGCTCGTCAGCATTCCCATGAAGCGTGACACATATTTGTCATGTTTGTCTTCTTCCTTGCTCGGCTCCAATATATTGTTTTAAACCCTTGACCTTTCATCCCTCCAAAACCTTGTACACTAGGTAAGAGTTTTTGTTTCCGTTAAATCCTCCTCATTGATCATAACGAATGGCTCCTGCCCTCGTTTGTGTTTCCTCGTCCATGTTTCTGTTGATGATTTGCCTTGCGATCTGTTCCCGTGCCGATTTCAATCGGGATGTTGAGATCACTTGGGGCGCTGACGGTCATGCGAAAATATTGGAAGATGGCAAGCTCCTCACTCTCACGCTAGACAAAAGCTCCGGCGCGGCCTTCCGGACAAGGAACCAGTTCCTCTTCGGCAGCTTTGATGTGAAGATAAAGCTCGTGCCAGGAGACTCTGCCGGAACCGTCACCACATACTATGTAACCAACATCAACCTCTTCAAGTTCATTTATTCATGTGATTCGTGGTATAGAATTTATTATGGACAGGTTGAGAAATATCTGACACCTTAGGTTGCAGCTACGTTCGGAGGCAGCGGCCTGGGATGAGATCGACCTCGAGTTCCTTGGCAACTCAAGCGGCGAGCCTTATGTCCTTCACACAAATATTTATACGGGTGGGGTTGGCAACAGGGAGCAGCAGTTCTACCTCTGGTTCGACCCGAGGGCAGATTTCCACTCCTACTCTGTTATCTGGAATCCCCGGGTCATTATGTAAGGCAATTCCATGTCCCCGAATCAATTGAGAATCCCCTACAAAACCATGTGACGATGCTTTTTCCCCGTCAGCATAATGGTGGATGGTACTCCCATAAGGCAATTCAAGAAACTGGAGTCAAGGGGCGTTCCCTACCTGAAGAGCCAGCCGATGAGAATCCAGTCAAGCTTATGGAATGCGGACGAGTGGGCGACAAGGGGCGGCCTGGTCAAGACGGACTGGTCCAAGGCTCCATTCACTGCGTCCTTCAGGAACCTGAACGTCGAGAACACGTGTGTATGGTCCTCGGGATCGTCGTCGTGCGGTACCGGTCACAGGAGCTCGTGGTTTGACCAGGAACTGGACTCGGCTGGCCAAAGTAGGCTCGCATGGGTGAGGAAGAACTACATGATCTACGACTACTGCACCGACCCGAAGAGCAGGAGCCCTGCTGAATGCAGCATAAATTAGTTAGCTGAAACGTGTACCAAGTATATTAATTTAAAATATCACATACCTAATGCCTATTATCTTGAAAGTGATATTAGTTGATAATAAAACATAACTCGGGCAATCTCCTGGCAATCTCGGATGATGAACTGTAAACGGGTGTCGTGATATTTTTCTTCCATAAGGAAAAGACATTGTCTGCATGATTTTCCCGCAAGATGAGTTAATTATATATGCAGCTGCTATGGAGCAAACCCCGGTCATCCTTATTCTAACTCTGCTGCCGCCTCATATCCTAATTATGTTTCTCGATTTTCTTGAATAATCTTCATTCAAGGCCCTCCTTGTGATATGCAGAGGATCTGGTTGAAGATCCTGAGCAGGGTATTATGTATCACGGGGTGATTTTAATCATAGATGAACTAAGAGAGCAAGTCTCCAAAGCACCAAAAGGGCCTCATAGATGTACAAATCTCGCACGACTTCTGGGTCATGGCCGTCGATTCTGATCGGGTGGTTCACAAAATCGTCGTTGCCATGCTGAAAAAATGTCAATATCAGGGTATGGACTGACTGAAGGCGAACTGTTTCTTCTCGTGTTTGGGATTTGGAGTTTCGATGTTCGCGGATTCCTAGAGTAGTAATCATTGTTTGGTTTTCACCTCAATGTATGATTGCATGAATCAAACGTTTTGGATTAAGCATCAACTGGCTGATGTGCTTTCAACAGAGGCAATGCCAAAAAAGATACTCCAAGCCTTTGATGAGCCAGGAATCAGAGGGAAAACGTTGCGAGCCACCTTCAGGTGTGGAAAGCCGCTACCCTGATTTAACTACCAAGTTAATATTTTCCTTGTCGATTATATGCTTTACGAGTAAGACCATGGTTTCATGGTTTCTTTCCTCTAAAGAAGTACCGAAAGAGGCTGAAGAAGCAAGAGCTTGCAGCAGGATAAATATGCAGCCAATGAAGACCTCAAAAGTGGAAAGCTGTGGTAGCGGCAGAGCAGCAAGAGGCCTTGGGCCATTTGTCACTGGAACTGGACACATTGTCAACCCTTTCTCATTGCTTACGCTGCCAGCCACCCCAACTACGCCCAGATGCCCTCCCACAACAGCCTCAACAATCAAGTGCCGCAGAGTAACTGGCTACATTCAGCTACAAAGCCGTCCACTAATTTCCCCAACTTAAAGCTGAAGGCATTCTCGACTTCTCAATTGGGACCCCAGAATAGGTCCAACAACCACCTCGGAAGCACTCCTCTGCTGGGCATTACCACCCCAATGGTTCATGTCAGCCCCCAGTGGGTTATCGTTACATCAACAATCGACATCATCCATTGTAGATGCAGGGAAATGCTTTTCCACCAGTACCAGATCTGGCCATGGAGTCCATCACACTAACCCCATTGCCAAAATCCTCATCAGGTCAGTCTCGCTAACACTTGTTCAAGGCAACCACTAAAGAGGTGAGTTTATGCAACAGATTATCCTGCTTTAGGTGAAGTGTGTGGACCTACAATATCATCGAGGGCCAACGCACTAGGCACGTGATATGAAAGTTCATCTGTGGTGAACGAGTTGCTTGAAGAGATATTGGGGAGTGGTTTTTACAAGAACAAGCAAAGCTCTTCGGACGACAACCACAACACCATTCTCAGTCAGGTATGGTAACTTTTTCAAGTTGTTCATCTTTGCTTCCTTACATACAATAGGAGAAAATGACACGATAAATTAAAAATAAAAAATGAAACATCACAGCCGGATTCCCTGCAGTTTACCAGAGATTGGTTTCCAAGGCTGCATTGAATACACTTATGGGAAAAAGGTCGAGTAGTTAGAATCACAACTACCATTTGCTTGAAGGTCCATTTGTCCAGAGTTCATGTTATTATTTCCTTTTCCATTCAAGGTGTTGTTGGTTCAACTTACTATGACAATATGTCACCACACCAGATTTCCATTACCTTTTTAACCATATCTCTCCATCATTGTAAGCATAGCTCACTTAACCCCAGTACAAAATGACTCGAAATAGCGATGGCAACCGATACCTTATGTATTACGGCAGAGCTCTTTTTTTATTTCCTATTAGTGGATGGCCAACTGAGGTAGGAGGGAGTTGTAAGCATTGTACAATTCTTTAAGGCGGAAAGGGGTCAGTGTCACGAAATTAAATGCGGCATGGTTGTGCTGGTGGTGGTGGTGGTGGTGGAAGCAGAGTGGTGGTTAGGACGAATTAATGTGGATTCGATCCGGCAGATGCAGACCAATGGATGTTGTGTTACTTGCTTCCCCATCTCGTGAAATCTTTAGAATTGAGATACAGCCTCGAACTTCACGGAAGGCGAGGGTCAGGAAAATGGGGTCGTTGCATCGCAATTTTTTGCTTTTGTCGTTAAAGATGATAATACACAAAAGGTGTACTGGAATGAGTAAGTAGTCAGCTGCATAGTAGGAGATGGCGGGCCACTTCGGCCGAGCTGATATCTACATCTTTAAAGGTTGAGCAATAATGGGGGAGGGAGAAGAGAAAAACCTACGACCTTCTCATTTTCTCTCGAACTGTTCACGTGGACTCCTCCAGACCACTTGCGAAAAAAAGCCAAAACCTTTTCGATAAGTTTTTGCCTTAAAAAACGGGAGCATCTGATAGCTTACGTCGGAAGGAGATAATTCCTAAGAGATGGGATTCTGCGTGGCGAAAGTGGAGGCCTTGATGCGAGCCATCTCCTGCTCGCTCTTAGTCCTGACGGCTTGCCTCGTGGCGCTCGACTCTCAGACCAAGTACATTGTCTTCACTTACGCCAAGAAAGCCTCCTACAAGGACTTGAACAGCCTCCCGTACGCATTCCCGCTCCCTCAGTTCTCCTCCTTGTTCGTGTTTACACGTAATGGTTTTTTAATTTCTTTTGGGACGACTGCTGCAGGGTATTGGTGTATATAGATGCTGTTGCTGCTGCTTACAACTTCTTTCAGCTCGGGAAATGCACGATCCAGCCGTGCCGCAGCAGAAACAAGTTGGAACCCCTTCCTTCTTCTGATCAGAGGTTTCTTTACCAGTCGTGGCTTTGCTTCTTGTTAGACCAGGTAACAAATCTCAAACGCCGTTTGCATCACTGTGAAATTCATTATCTGGGTTTCACATTCTCTCTTTTCGTTTATGGCCCGCCATGATCTGATTAGTTTTAGGAGTTACCGAATGTTCCCGCCTGGTAAGATCAAAAGGCTAGACTTAGGCCTTGTCATAACCGCGTTGCCTAGGAAGTGTCACGGGAAAGATTTAGCAGACGCGGCTGCCTTCGCTTTTGCAATAAATTTCGGACAGCAATGAGGCCGACTTAATGGTCATCCATTCACCAAAAGCATAATAGCCATTATATCGTTCATGCCTGGCCTAATGGAGAACAAGTGGGCAGAAGTTAGCTGAGGCCTTAAAGCCAAGAAAAGTGAAAGAAAAAAAGCAAACGCTTGTTCGAGTGAATAGCTTCTTTCGAAAAACGCAACGAAGTCTAATGAAAAGCTGTTTCAATCCTCCAGGTTGCCGTGTACATAGTGTTCGGTGCTACGGTGGGCGCGATGCAGGGCTCCATGCTGGCTGTGACGGGGTCGAAGGTCCTGCAGTGGATGAAACTGTGCAACAGATACAAGAGGTTCTGCATGCAGATCGGAGGGGCCCTGCTATGCGGCTATGTGGCGTCCATCGCCATGGTGGTATTATCCTTCATCTCGGCCTATAATCTGTTCAGGCTTTATTCCCCCACAAAATTCATGCAGTTGAAGAGCAAATAAAAGGATTGCTCCTGCGTACATCAAATATAACAGTAATACCTAATGTCGGGTGTCGGGGCTTGCATTAATCTGTCGGATTTGTGTGCGATATACTTGGTTCTTGGTCGGTTTATTAATTACTGGACAGATGATATCATCACAGTGGAAGAGATAAGGACGTATGGTACTGACATATCATCACGTCTGAAATCTTCTTTCTCATTCTCATGATCGTGGGCTAAGTGCTTCATCTGAACCCAACTGGTGCTGACCGAGTCCAAAGTCTAAGCCGAGACAAGTGATCTTGGATGGCAGAGGAACTTGTAATAACTGGCCCATATACATATTCTTTTTCCATATCTCATTCCCCTGATGGGGGTCAAACTCAAAGGAGACACGAACGATGATGAGGCTAAGGGTGAGGGATGGAAACTGAAAAGATTGAACTTGATAGGTGCTGCATTTTCCATTTGATTAGTTTAATTACGTGTGAGAATTGCAATTGTGGGGGAGGATGTCGTGTTTGTCCCCATCCAGAAGCCTCGAATCCCGTCGACTTCAACCCCACCTTCACATCCAACGTGACAATGCAAAACCATGGCGTGGTAGGATAAATGATGATCTTCAACAGAAGTTGCCTTGATTTGACAAATCCAGATGCCGCAAATATTGATTATTCACCAAGAATCTAGATGCGCCGTCCTCGTCTCCGAGCTTCGCTTTCGAAAGATGAGAAACTTATCTCGTCACCCGACCTATAGTAGACCCCATTTCGATAAACTAAGGGAACTAATGTCTAGCCATTCTTATGTAATGTTTTTCAGAAATTGAGATCTAAGACATATGATGAAGAGAAATATTGTCTTTGAATTTGCTGATCCCTTATAGTAAGTTATCGGTATACATGATCGACTAATCTCCCATTCCTCGTGAACCAAATACGAAAAGATCTTTAGGAATTTCCGCTTGGTTAGGCACGACGTCGGAAAACTCAACAAACTCTATACGCAAAAGTAACCTTACCACAAGAAGAATGACTTGTCCGGGACCCTCGTTTTTGTCCTTAAATCACCACATGGTTTTAATTTAAGCTTAGTTGACAAAGTTGCTGCCCTACTAGCCGTCCAATTAATGATCCATCTTTTTCGAGCAGAAACTGTTGGGATTATGATATTTTTGTGTTATGTTTAGTTTAGATTTTATGCTTAGAATAATATCTTTGAAGATATTTAACCACAGACTATTAACACCAGTTTTGGTTTAAATACTGGATCAAGCTCTTATCCTCTGAAGGAATCTGCAAAGGAGGAAGCAGCTGTAATTGGGTCTTTAGATACCTTACTGCTTCTGTCTGGGCTTCTGTCCATGGCTGAGATCCTTTCTTTAATTGGGCTTCTAGCGGATGTCTCCGGAGAGGAGAATGTAAGCTATTTCAGAAATAAAATTACAGCGAATTTTTGCTTTCGCATATTTATACCAAAAATACCCAACAGTGGTATCAGAGCGACGTTTGATCGTTGTTATGGCTTTCAGTGGTTCCTCATATCCTATGTTTCCCATCTTCGATGGCGAAAACTATTTATTGTGGGCCGTGAAGATGAAAACACACCTCAAACGTCTCGGCTTGTGGCAGTGGGTTAAAGCTGACAAAGATCCAACGCCTTTAGGTAATAACCCGCCTTGAATCAAATCCAACTCTATGAGGAGTCAACAAAGGATCCAAAGGCCTTGTCCTACATTTTTTTATGGTCTCGAATGTGATTTTCACAAGAATTATGACTTGTGAGACTCCTAAGGATGCATGGGATAAGTTACAGGAGGAGTTTATAGGCAGCAGCAGAATGCGTCGTATGCAGATTCTGAATTTAAAAAGAGGCCTTGAGCATCTGCGGATGAAAGAACATGAGACCGTCAAAGAGTATGGTGAGAGACCTTTGCCGATCGTCAACAAAATTCGGCTTCTTGGAGATGAATTGCCTGATAGCAGAATTGTGGAGAAAGTGCCAGTGAGTTTGCCAGAAAAATTTGAGTCGAAGATATCATCTTTCGAAGACTCCAAAGATTTGTCAAAAATAATGTTGACCGAACTCATCCATGCATTTCAAGCTCAAGAATAGAGAAGGTTGATACGACAAGAAGATGATGCAAATCATAAAGATCAAAAAGAAGAAAAGAGTGTTAAATGTGCCTATGTTGCTAGACAATCTAGATCTCGGAGGGAGAAAAGACAAGAAGATAAGCCAAGGAGAAGAAAATTTTCTCCTTGCCTTCACTGTAAGAAAGATAATCATTCTGAAAATCGTTGTTTCTTTAGACCGAATGCACGATGCAGGTCATGCCAACAACTTGGTCATGTGGAGAAAGTATGCCCAAACAATGAAGCTTCTCAAGAGGAACAAGCATAAACGATAGAAGAAGAAGATGATCAAATGTTTGTTGCTACGTGTTTCTCGACAAAGGTACGAGATCATACTTGGTTTATAGACAGTGGTTGTACAAATCCCATGACGCTAAATTTGAGCAGTTTTGTGAGGCTAGACAAGTCTAGCAAATCGAGAGTGATGATTGGGAATGGAGAATTCTTGGATGTCAAATGGAGAGGTACGGTTGCCGTAAAAACAATGAGAAGTACTAAATATATATAAGATGTTTTATTTGTCCCTACAAACGGTCAGAGTTTGCTGAGTAAGGAAATGACTTACACCATTGTGAATTATCGTGAGTTTATATCCGTAAAAATGAGATGGAAAAGCTTTTCTATTGTGTGAAAAGAAGAAAGCGCACTATAATGGAACATGTCCGAGAGAAAAATCGAGTAAGATTTCAAGAAGATGTTGAGATAATCAAAGATTCTAGGATGATATTTAGAACATCAGATTAAAGATCTTTTGAAGAAAAGTTTGAATAGATCGAGATTCAAGAAGATAAGAAAAAATCAAAAGGAGGAGATTATTGATATTATGATATTTTTGCTGTTATCTTTAATTTAGATTTTATGCCTAGAATTATATTTTTGAAAATATTTAAGAGATATTAGTTTTATGTTTTTAGGTTATAAAATAGATCTATAATGTAAGCCATTTTTTAGAAATAAAATTACAATATATTTTCGCTTCTGTATATTCATACAAAAAATATCCAACAGAAACATCTCGCGGAAAAGAGTGACTATGATAGTGTCCGCTTTAAATCCATCGAGTTCGATGGTTGTCGTAATTCATCGATCACGTCAAATAGTTATATTAAATTTGACATGTATGTTGTTGACATGCAAAGAAACATATTGTGTCGGGGTGGATGAATGTCATATAAGCCAAACCACAGGAGTGTCGGAAAAGGAACGTGATGAGGATGGAACAATGGCAGAATTGGTTCTGTACCTTCTCGAGATGTTCTTGTTCAAGGAGGTCTCGCAATTGGTTTCATGTTGAATTTGAGAAACATTTTTGCCATAAAAAAATTGAAAGAGAGATGTCGCGAAACTTACATTCACAAACTTCTGAGCATACTAGTGTTTAGTTGCGCAGATTATCCACAAAGAAACACAACATCTGCTCGTACGATCCAGTAAATCAACAAAAATTTTTTAGGGGTTATTTACTACCAGGTTTTAGTTTCAGTTCCAGAGAACGAGGATCGGCCAAGGCAAGCAAGAAACCAGGCAATCGACCATTACTTGCCGACATCGGATGTAGGAATTAGACCATGATTACATTCGCGTTGAGTGAGTGGCAATAATCCTTCAAATTTACCAATACTTATGGCACGAAGTCCATCGCAGTAGTTACTATTTGTTTGTTGAAAATAGCTATAGCACGGCTAAGATTTAACGAGAAATGGTCTTAAGACACTGGCCTTATACAAGACTACTTTCAGAGCTTCAGAGACAAGTCAAGTTGGCTGAATCCATTCTCCACGTCATCGTTCATCGTCCTCCACTCCCTGGGCAGACAGTACTCGGTCTGAACCCCCCTACGTCGGTCCAGGTTCATTCCATGGACATTAGAAGAAGGTTGTAATCTACCTCCTGACGACAAAAGAGAAGCCGAGACAGGACGCCCGTTACTCGTTGAAGCCGGATGAGGTGTCGCAGACGAACCGAACTCCTGGCTCTTCTTTACCAAGGTGCGTTCCAGCTTGTGAGCATTCTGATGGCCCCCGAGGGCTTGTGAGCTGTAAAACTTCTTCCGGCAGAAGGTGCACGAGTATAGCTTGCGGTCAGCAGGGGACGAGGAGATGGGATCGAGGACAAGCTCCAAGTTCCTGTTACTTCTCGAAGGATCAAACCAGTTGTCCATCGATAGAGAGAAAAGCTAGAAATGGAAGAGCTAAGCCATGAAAAAATTGTGTAAACAAGGCTGGCTCAAGGGTTAATTATATAGGAAGATGGAGATCAAGATGGTGAAATAACGTTAACTCGGTTAGGTGAATCAATCATCGAAACTCACAACCGGGAAACGTGAGGTGTGATCGAAACAAATACTGTGGGCATCTAAGTCGTGATCACTCCAAGGAGTGAAGGAAGAAAATGTCGGGGGCAGATTAAAAGGGAGATTTGCGTTATGATTATTCCATTTTCCCATCTTAGAAGAACCAAAGCTTTGGAAAAGAAAAGTAAACTTAATCATGAGGGTTCAGGACTTAATTGCGAGGAAGCAAGCAGTAGTAATCGGGGTTTCCATTATGGGCAATAAGTTATAAGATGAATGGTGGTGACTTGAGTGGTGCAAGGAGGGATTAGGACTTGGACTTTAGAGATCACATTCAATATTACAACTTTGAGGGATTCCGATGGATAAAGCAAAACGTGTTTCCCTTCCTCCACCAGACATGATGATTGGCCGGCTGCTGACAGCATAATCTAAAATAACTAGTCACGTGAGATCATGATATTTTGCTGTTATTTTTGGTTAAAAATAATATCATATGATTTTGTTTAAATTTTATCTGATTTCTTTTAGCCCTTATAAATAGGGTAAGAATTGTCCTCGGACGAGAGAAAAGAAAAAAACCAATCATATATTTTGATTTCGTAGAGAGAGCTTTTGCGACTAGGTTCTCAGAGAGTTTCGTGTGTTCTTTGGTTCCTACAATACCTATATCCATTTTTTCGCTTCCGCATATCCATATTCATACCAAAACACATAAAATACCGAACGGCACGACGCCCTCACCTTCGCTCACCCATCCCTTCTGTGTTTTTTACATGGAGAATTGGACAATGCTCAGTCGACTTAAGAGGGCTGTGAACAAGATTAAAGTTGTTGGTCGGCTTCAAAGTTCACGGGTGGCTTTGCGCTGCCCCTCCGAGCAAGCGATTCCCGAGCTTCAGTGACTGACCTGGTTTGAGGGCCTGCATGGGCAGGGACAACGATCCGTTCATCGGAACGTTCGTTGCGGAACAGGGGAAGCTTCAGAGGACGATGTTGACAAGAGGGTGGAGCTGTTCATATGGTTTTACTTTGATTTGTACAAAGGTCGCATATGAACTGATCAATCCCTCAATTTCTCTTTTATAATTCCACATTACGCATGTCATTGGAGGGCTTCTACCTAATACTTCCTCTGTGATGTGCTTCATTACGGAAACTAAATCATGTCTCTGTTGTAATTCACTGACAAAATAATCAAGTATAGTTTATCCTCTAGTTCCTCAAGAGAACTTCTCTTTTATCCACGGTCTCTCCAGTTTCCCAGGGAAAAGAACCTGGGCAAAACAAACACCCGGCCAGGGCTCCCAAGTATTGGTGACAACACCGAAACAAGATGTTAATTTGCCAACCCCCGGGTTCGGCGATCACTGCCTTAGTGTAATGTCGTCAAGGTTTGAGAGCAAGGGCGAGGCCGAGCTTGGGAGAAGCGTTGATGGCCCTTGAGTCGTACTCTGCAGAGAACGTAATCAGAGACTTTGGCCTCCATTCCCGCTGGTATAGCATAGCTACTTTCCCGTTGTCAGAACAACGGGTTTTCACAATAGTGATGGGATCAACCACATGAGAACTTCCGAGTGTGAAACTGTTCTCGTAAGTGGCGAACCGGTGAGTGAGCTCCGCGGCAACGGCAGTAAAGGGGTTGACGGAATGGATATACGATGCTTTAACAGTCTGGCCTTTGTCAACCCTGCCCAATCAAAAGCAGATTTTAGCTAGGGAGAAACCTGCTAGTTTTCATGGTAAAAGGAGTGATCTTGCAATCGAAGCAATGTCTCCCACTTACAATAGAACAGCTACAGAAAAATCGGGTCCATTGAATCCAATCCCAGCATTGTATTTAGTCAAAGAAGCGGAAGAAGTGTCGAATATGATTTCTCCACCCAAGCTAACATCCTTGCTCCCAATAGCAGCAGAAAGGTCCAACAGTGGAGTAGGATTGAGGCCTATACCTGCACCGATGGCTGCACTGGGATGGACGTATTCGACATCAAACTGGTAAGAAAGAAAAGGTGTTATGACTCGGGGCTTACATCAGGTTCAAACAAAACACCTCAAGCATAAGTGAACCGTCTGGGCACAAGAGCAACAGAAACAATATAACTGGCCCTTCCAACAAGCACAATTGTTTTTTCCGATGATTTTGCAGCAAGTTGAATAAATGACATAAGACTGGGTTAATAGAAGAAAATGACTCAAACGTTAGAGCACTCCTTCAGTGTACGCAAGATTCCAACTTACCTTGCCAGACTTTTGATCAGGCACTTTAAAGCTAATTGAAGTTTTCAGATTGCGCATAGGGCCATAAGTCACTTTTGTCGACACCTGAAAATCAACAAAAAGAAAAACCAAGGATTATGAAATGATCTTCTGAGAACATCAACAACGGCTCTAGATGACGGAAATATCAGAAAACAGTAGAGGACAAATGAGTAATTCCTACATGTGAGTTTGTGTCAACTTTCACATCTACAGTGGCTTTTTCAGTTTTGTGTACTGTGCTTATATCGCCAACAAATATTTGATCTTTCTTCAAGACAGTTGCAGTGAGACCCTGAAAGGAAAAAAAGTGAAAGTTATTGAAAGAGTAGAAAAAACCCTGAGTGGATGTGCACATAAACACATAAACTAAGAAAGAAACAGATAAAAATACCATCCCCGTGATGCTAGGAACTGTCAGGGTAAACTTGTGATCAAAAGTGTAATCTTTGGTCAAGAGGTCTGCATAAAATGTATTGATTAATCAAAAAAATTGGGCTTATTAAAAGGGGTATAAAGCATCATACCCAATAGTTTATTGAAGAAAAAAGAAAAGTGACCATAAGTTAACACTCGCCGAAAACGAGTGTTTCTAGGAAAACACAAAGTATTCACAATCAGAAATAAAAAAGGCAGCTATTAAGAAAAATGTTCCCTTTCCATAAGAAAGGGCCGAAATGTCATTAACCAACTATCATTTCCTTCTCCGTACGCGGAAGCTAGTCATTAACTGATTATCATTTGCTCAAACGTACAAGAAGAGTTCCCAATCGATGGGAAAATTATAAACTGACAGGAAGACAGAAGATAAAACAATCTGACCTAATAGCAAATGCCCAGAACGACAAGCAATCCTTCCAGGGATAAAGGGAAAACGGAGAAGTTTGTATCGTACCCCTAGCCTTCTTGCCAATATCCGCGAAAGGCGCTGGCCCACCCGCCATCTTTTGCAACTCACCTAAGAAACGACCACCTGCAACAGAAATTACGACCAAAACCCACCATTTCAGTCCACCGAACGCCCAAATGCCGACTGAATTCCCAACCCCCACCCCAAAGACAACAAAAAACAATCGGATTCCAGAAATCACTGGCCACTAGTAACAGGACTGATTTATCGACGTCGCTTCCTCGGAAACAACCGCGAGGACTTGCGGTCAAAGATACATCCGATGTTTGAGTTCTACTAACTACAAGGACCGAGGAAAGACGACGAACCTGTCGGAGGAAAATGGAACACCGGCTCCTCCTCCGGCTCCGCCGCCGTAGACGCAGGCAGCAGATCTGTGGAGAGGGGATTCCCAAGGGGCGGTCCGCCGTTGAGCCGAGACGCTGCGCTTCTCATTCCACTTCGCTTTTATACTTCGCTGATATTTGCAGAATGGTCCTTGTACTTTTTGAAACCTTTTGTTTCCGTGGGTTCGGAAACTGTTTCCATCTAAAATTGGGCCTCAAAAAAATGGTAGCATTTGGGCCCAAATGTTAAGTACATGTTCGGGGAAGTCGATGGTGTCTTTAGTACCCTCCGACCACGGGACAACACTGGGTGTTTGCCCGCAGTTTCCCCCGGTGGCTCTCAAAAACGAAGCTCCAATGCCCAGCGTGGCTGCGTCTAGCATCTTGAGGGGATGGGCGCGTATCTCGCCTCCATGCTCGAGATGTCTTTATTAATGCACAATCCAATGTCCATGAAATTCAGACGTTACGATATCACATGGTTCGACCATGAAAGTAACAGCGAATGGGGGCTGTCGACGTAAAAAATCTCACGGTCCGTATATAAACCGGAAGCAACGTACAAATTGTCGTATGAAAAATATAGCGGGTTCAATCTCTAGTCACGGACAAAGCACGTGAGTCCCCTGATTCTATACTCGTAAGATATCCGAAATATGGATGGGCTGAAGCTCTGGCAAATATCTGCTAGAGCTTTAGGGAGATATATTGATGAAGATGCTGGAGCTGCAGGGCTTGATCTTCAGAAATGGCGAAGATCTCCAAGGCTGTAGAAGCTGGATCTGGAGAATCTTCTGAGGATGGACGAAGAACACCAGGGCTGTTGTAGAAGCTTGATCTGGAGAGTCTTCTGAGGATGGGCGAAGAACACCAGGGCTGTTGTAGAAGCTTGATCTGGAGAGTCTTCTGAGGATGGGCGAAGGACACCAGGGCTGTTGTAGAAGCTTGATCTGGAGAGTCTTCTGAGGATGGGCGAAGGACACCAGGGCTGTTGTAGAAGCTTGATCTGGAGAGTCTTCTGAGGATGAGCGAAGGACACCAGGCTGCTGAAGCTTGGTCTTGATCTTGAATGCTTGAACTTGATCTTCAGGCTTGATCTCGATCTTCAGACTTGATCTCGATCTTCAGCCTTGATCTCGATCTTCAGACTTGATCTTGAACCTTGATCTTGTAGCCTTCGGAGATAAACCCGCAAGAGGGGCCTTCGGAGATATACCCGCTAGAGGGGCCTTCGGAGATAAACCCGCAAGAGGGGCCTTCGGAGATATACCCGCCAGAGGGCCTTCGCCGCCGCACCACCCGTAGAGGGGCCTTCGCCGCCGCACCACCCGCAGAGGGGCCTTCAAAAATAACTAGAATCTCTTTATAACCCAATGGGGCTTAAGAGAATAAGAGAGAAGAGATAATTTTTGTGTCCCAAATAAGGGGGAGGGACTCCCTTTATATAGGAGTTGAAGAAGCCTTGGGTGATTTCTCTTTCCGATGTGGGACAAAGAGCGTCATGGGCTTGGGGTTATATTGGGCCGACATTTGGATTGGGCCGAAATATGAATGGACCGATATATGGGCTAGGCCCAGTTCATTTTATAATTGGGTTAGGCTTATTGGGCTAGCATATGGGCTTAACCACAATTTTAAAACCCAATAATAAATGGGTTGGGCTTGATCTTTTTTATAATCTCAGGCCCGTGTATTATATTTACACTAAGATATAAGTGCAAAATATTTCATATCGTGATGTCTTATAATATAAAGACAATCAATCATATTCGGCCAATATAATATATGATTTAGGCCGAATGACATTATTTCGACATCGATAAAATTTCAATGTCTACAAATGCCCCCACTTTAATTCGTATCTCGTATGTGTATGTCTATTGCAGAGAGATTAGAATTAAAGTATGTGAATATTGGAGTGGGATCCGTATGACACATGATGTGTATTTCACAAATCGAAACCGTGGTTTATTTCGAGGAGACAATGGTATATGTGTCTTGCGAAGGACGATAACCCACCACAAGAAGATACGCTGAAGTTACCATGTCTTCCATCCAAAATGGGCTTTTGTGCTTCGCACATCAGGCTTGATATCCAACACTGATCAAAGGAGGTTCCATATGATTCTTATCGCCTCAAGGCCTGGTCTTTAGTGTCTCCATCTACGATGTCCGATGCCGAGCCAAAACCTTCGCTTACATTTGGCGAATCTTGTTGGGAAGAGTATTTTCGGGAGTTACTGGATAATCATCAACGGCAGCTCGAATTCCAGAAAGGATTGCTCAGCTCGAAGGGAATAAAGAAGTTGATGACGCTTCTGTCGACCATAACTTGAGTGACCCAGCTGTGGCTTCTTGAGTTTATATATGGGAAGACATCAAGGAGAAGATTTTCAAAACTCCCTTTAGTTAGAGTCACACAATTATCGAGTTGAAGAATATTCTCGATCTCATTGATGAAAGTGAGCATTTGGAGCGGCCTCTTATCCATGCCTTGGTGGAAGAATATATGCAAGGATCGACAAAATATTCAGATCTATTGTCCACCGCTGAAGGGACAACAACAGAAGAATAACTAGCCGCCGTTAAAGCCAAGATTGAAGAACTTTGACAACAATTGTCTGATTGCATTGGGGCTAAAGCGACCTTAGAGGATTCGCTAGAGTAGACTGTTGCTATCATTAAGGAGGCAGATGAGGACATATCAAATTTGAAGGGGACATGTCTGCTTTGAAGAATGCCTGGATAGTCCGTGATGAAGATCGTTTGTCCTTCAATGAACTTCGAGAGCAGCTGAAGATGACTCGTGAAGAGTTTGTCCAATTTACCTGGGAAGCTTGATTTCACTCTTCTAGCTTGTTTAGGCTCCAAAATAGGACTTTCCTTCTTTGTAGAAGGACTATCATTTTTTCAAATAAAAGTCCTTTCTTTTTGAAGTCGTTCATCTCTTATACTCATAGAACCACGACTTTAATATATTTTTAAGCCGTTCACAGTTTATACTCGTGCGAGCCAAGAGTATTACATTTTTTGTTTGAGCCGTTCATAGTTTATACTCGTGCGGGCCAGGAGTATTACATGATGATTTTTTTTTTATCAAGCCGTTCACAGTTTATACTCGTGCGGGCCAGGAGTATTACATTTTTTTGTTTGAGCCGTTCACAGTTTATACTCGTGCGGGCCAGGAGTATTACATGATGATTTTTTTTTTTTTATGTCGTGCAGTTTAGGCTCGTGCGACATGGAGCATTATTCTTCAGGCGTAGTATCGCTTCAGGAACTTCCCATTGATTGGTCCAACTCGTACTCCATCTTGATCAACTATTTTGTAGGCGCCCCCAATGTAAGCCTCTTGGACTACGTATGGACCATCCCACTTGGATGTGAATTTGCTCCCGGTCTTGTGCGTGATGATTATCGGTCTTCGTACTGCCAAAACAAGGTCACCTACTTGAAAGGAGCGAGGTCGTACTTTTTTGTTAAAAGACTTCGACATCCTCGCCTGATAGCATTCAATCCGCTGCTGGGCTTCAAGACGTTTCTCATCCAAAGCTTCTAGTTCCTGCAAGCGCAATCGCGCATTATCTTCCTGACAAAGTCCTTCTTGTATGGCTATTCGCAGCGACGGTATTTGTCGTTCAAGTGGAAGGACCGCTTCAACACCATAGACCAACGAGTATAGCGTCATTTGAGTCGCGGTTCTGTACGTCGTACGATACGCCCATAGAGCTTCTCCGACTCGTTCATGCCAATCTCTTCTAGCTTTATCAACCACCTTCTTTAGAAGATTGCATAGCGTTTTATTGAACGCCTCCGCCAACCCGTTTGCGGCCGCATAATACATGGAAGAGTTATATTGTTTGAAACCAAATTGCAAACAGAATTTATCCATGGCCTTATTAGAGAAATTTCGGCCATTATCTGTAATGATATAGCGAGGTACGCCATAACGAAAAATAATATTATTCTTGATAAAGGTGATCACCGTCTCTTTCTTCACTTCTCGAAAGGATGAAGCTTCAGCCCATTTGGAGAAATAGTTTGTTGCCGCCAGAATATATGAGTGACCCCCAGATGATTTGGGTGTAATGGGTCCTACGACATCTAGCCCCCAGGCCTCAAATGGCCAAGATGCTATAGTCGGATGAAGTGGCTCGGGCAATTGATGGATGAAGTTAGCGTGAAACTGACATGCTTGACATTTCTTTGCATATTCCATACAATCCTTTACCATCGTCGGCCAATAATAACTCATCCTCTTCAATTGGAAGTGAAGTTTAGGACCACAAACTCCAGAATGCGCCTCCTCTAGTGCTTTGGTGGCTTCTTCCACTCCAAGCCATCGTAGGAATACTCCTTCAAAGGATCGCCGATAAAGAGTATTTTTAAAATATATGAATCGAGGTGCTCTTCTCCTTACATCCACTTTTTGTCGTGGGTCGTTAGGCAGCTTTCCGTGCTCGAGAAAGTCGATGAGTGGTTGTCTCCAATCTTGGTCATCTATGTTACAAACGGATATGAGATTTATTTCGTTTGTTTCCTCCTTGTCAGGGACCGGTGGAGCCGCCCATGCTTGACATAATCTAATGCTGACCTCCCTATCTACCGAAGTGAGTGCAGAAGCAAGACTTGCCAAGGCATCCGCTTGTGCATTTTCATTTCTCGGTATATGACTTATTGTAATGTCTGGGAACCACCCTGCGAGTTTAACCGCATAGTCATGATAAGGCAGAAGCTCTGGCTTACGAACCTCGTATGTGGATAAAAGTTGATTAATCACAAGCTTGGAGTCTCCATATACCCTCAAACTATGTACTTTATTATCCATGGCCATTTCCAACCCGAGTATAAGAGCTTGATACTCAGCCATATTGTTTGAGCATAACTGAGTGAGGGTATATGCATAAGGGATGATATCTCCATCGGACGTGACGAAAACAACTCCAGCTCCCGCGCCTCTTTGTGTTGCTGATCCGTCAAAGAACATTTTCCAGGGAGGGGGAACATCAACCAACATTACTTCCTCGTCGGGCAGTTCTTCCGATATTTTCCAACTATCTGGTATAGGATGGTCTGCCAAGAAGTCAGCTAAAGCTTGTCCCTTTATAGCCTTTTGAGGTACATACAGGATCTCGAACTCTTGGAGCATAAGTGCCCATTTTGCGAGACGACCAAATAAAACTGGCCTTGACATTATATACTTGAGAAGATCTGCCCGTGATATGAGACGAACAGAGTGTGCCTGCAAATAATGTCGCAGCTTTTGTATAGCAAACATTAAAGCCAGAAAGGTCTTCTCAATTGGAGAGTAATTCAATTCCGCTCCGATTAAAGTCCTGCTTAAATAGTATAAAGCATTTTCCTTTCCGTCATCATTCTTTTGGGCTAATAAGACCCCCAATGAGGCTTCTTGTGCTGCTATATACAATATGAGTGGTTTACCTTGGATTGGTGCGCTTAAAACTGGCGGCTTTGATAAATATGCCTTTATACTATTAAAGGCATTCTTACATGTTTCATCCCATTCAAAAGGGGTATCTTTTTTCAGTAGCTGATGAAACGGATGACATCGTCCAGCCAAATTCGATATAAATCTTCGGATATATGCGAGTTTCCCCTGAAGGCTTTTTAGCTCATGTATATTCCTCGGCTCTGGCATCTTCATAATTGCATCTATCTTTGATTGATCGACTTCAATGCCTCGATGTCGAACGATAAGTCCAAGAAACTTTCCTGAAGTGACCCCGAATGCACACTTCATGGGATTCATCTTTAGTTGATATTTACGCAGTCTGTCAAATACTTTTCTCAAGTCATCAATATGATCATGTCTTCGTTTGGACCTGACAACCAAATCATCCACGTAACACTCTACGTTTTTATGTAGCATATCATCGAAGATGCGCTGCATTGCTCTTTGATAAGTTGCTCCTGCATTCTTCAACCCAAAAGGCATCACCTTATAACAGTAGATTCCTTTTGGTGTACGAAAAGCCGTCATTTCTTCATCTTTCGGGTCCATTCGAATTTGATTATATCCCGACGATCCATCCATAAAACTGAGGGCTTCATAGCCTGTGGTAGCGTCTACCATTATCTCAGTGATCGGAAGCGAAAAATCGTCCTTGGGACACACATTATTGAGATCACGAAAATCAACGCAAACTCGGAGTTGACCGTTCTTTTTCTTGACGGGTACGATATTTGCGATCCATGTTGGGTACTTCACTTCCCGAATGAATCCAGCTTCGATAAGTTTATTGACTTCGACTTCTATCTGGGGAATCAACTCCGAACGAAAACGCCGTTGAGCTTGCTTTATGGGACGAACCCCATGCTTCACAGCTAACTTGTGAACTGCAATCTTTGGGTCGAGGCCGGGCATTTCTTTGTAGCTCCATGCAAAGACATCTTTGTATTCCCCTAACAATTGGATATACAACTCCTCTTCTTCAGGGGTTAAACTCGCACTAAGGAAAGTAGGACGGTGATCCCCTTCTCTTCCAAGGTCTACTTCCTTCAGTTCATCAATAGTAGACTTCTTCCCATCTTCGAATACTTCAGGAGCATCTTCCACATCATCTTCTTTGTGAGATGCGTCTTCATCAGCCTCTGAAATCGTGACATGATAAGAAGCGACATCATCTTCCACGTTATCTTGAGATAACTCCTCATTGCCTTTTGTAGTTATCCATGTCTTCGTGGTCATTTTCAACACTTCTCCAGTGGTCACCTCCACAACAGTTCGACGCTTCATCCGGGAAGGAATTTTACTACGGAGGTCATTTGTGTCTTCAATTATGATTGGAACGTCTTTCCTCTTGTCCACTCTCTTCCACACCATTCGACTTCTTAGAGTGTCGCCTAACCTCAGTTGTGCCGGTCTCTGAGCAACAGTCTTTTCCCCCGGAGCTCCAAGTCTATCAAATACTGATTTTCGTTCGGATGGGGCTCCAAGTCGATCGAATACCGAAGTTCTCGTCGATTTGGTTGTAGTTTTATCATCAGCCTCAATGTATTGAGTTGAAGCCTTCTTTAATGCTTGATCGACGAGCTTAGGTGTATCGTACCCAAGACCAAATTTTGACTTTTGAGTATCACATCCCGGATTGGCCTCTTTTGAAATAGCCCCAAGCGCCTTTAAGTCCTCTGTGTAGCCGGCCGTAGAGATTAGCCTGAATGCATTTGGATCAAATCCGTTGGTGCGCCTGTCAGGCAATGAATCTGGATATATAATTGCCCCTTGTTTAGGCCGGACAAAACCTTTTAAAGGCGTACTCGTTTGAGCAATTGTCGTCATTTTCGTCACTGGCCAGTTGAGTTCCTTTGGCACCATTATTTCTTCAGCGTGGCTATTCACGAAAGGTGGTTCCCCGGCTTTTCGGAAGGCTCTTGGGACATAGCGCAGAATTGGTTTGCTCTGCTTCGTCACATCTTCTGCCTGTATATTTTCAGGCATAATATCAGCTGAAGATTTCTCTTGTCGTATGGATGGTATATCTGCGCTTGATTCTTTTAGAGCGTTCTTTACGATAGGCTTTAAGTTTGACGCCTCCACATGTACACTCTTGTTCAAGTAAAACTTGGCGTCAGCAAAGTATGACTCCTCCTCTGTGAAGGGCTTAGCATCCGCCCATACTGTACACGACACTCCGTCCTTAATAAACTTAAAGCATTGATGAAGTGTTGATGCGACAACTCCATATTCGTGCATCCATGGTCGACCCAGTAACATATTATAGGTCGTCCTTGAATCGATAACATAGAATGTCGTGCAAGATTCCATGTCACCTATTGTGAGAGAAAGGCAAATTTTTCCTATGGCTCGTTCTCCGCCTTGGTTAAATCCCTGAATTATCAGCCAACTGCTTGAGAGATCATCCACTCCCAAGCCAATATCCTCCAAAGTTTTTGATGAAATGATATTGACTGCCGAACCTGGGTCAATTAGGATGCGATTAACCTTTGTGCCACATGTATATCCAGACACAAATAATGGTCGATTGTGTGACTTGTGGCCCACGAGAAGATCTTCATCAGAAAACGTGATAATCGGACAATTCTCCTTCACCTTTTCCACTGACATTGTTGTAGAATTTTCCGGGAAGCCAACCTTTAGATTGGACTGCTCCTTTTCCATGTCAATATGGTGACAACTTCTGGACAAAGTCGCAAGCCTTTGAAATTTTATAGGGAAGAAATCCCACACGGTGATTGGAGATGGCTTCTTCAAGGTTACTTCAACATCAGGCTTTCGCTTATCTACAACCTCCCTGAAGTTTGCCTTCATATTTCTTTTTTTAAAAACTCTTGCTCGAATAGGAGGTTTCTTCTCTCGAGGCTTCAAAGTCTTTCTTCGGTTCCTTCTACGTGTTACCAAAGTCCAACCTTCCTCATCATGAATCGCCTCATGGCCAATTGCACAGCTTGACATCTTAACGTCCTGACTATCATCCAGTTCCACCGAACAAAGGAAAGCAGCCATCTCATCAGAGTTAAACGACCCGAAGATAATATTGGATGCGTTCGAACTTGCTACGTCTACTTCTCTTTGAAGACAAAACACTTCTCAATAGGATGACCCAGAACACGGTGATACTTGCAAAAGTTTGGATCTCCCGCTCGACTCGCTTGTTGTGGGCGTTTCGACGGAGGGAGTTCAATCATTTTAACAGACAAAAGAAAGTCAAATATATCCGCAACATCTGAATCTGGGAAAGGATATTGCTTATTCTGCCTTTCCTCCAGAGTCGGTCGCCTCTTCTCTGTCTGAGGAGTTGCTGGAGCATGGGTTGAAGTGCTTGATTGTCCTTTGTCCTTCGCATTCGGAACCTTGATAGGAACAACATCGGTGGCCAGCACTTGTTTCTTGCTATCCTTGAAGGCAGGCTTGCCCCCAGTTCTATTAACTGGTCTTCCTGTTCCTTTGGATGGCTCGGGTACCGGAAGATCTCCCACACCAACTCCTACAAAGCTCAACTCCATATCATGTGCTCTTGTAGCTAATTCCTCAAAAGACCGAGGTTTGATCCCTTGTAGGATATAACGAATCCTCCAAAGCATTCCTTGAATACACATATCTATTGACGTCGCCTCCGATAAGCGATCCCTACAGTTTAGACTTAGGTTTCTCCATCGTTGTATATAATCAACGACGGGCTCGCCTTCCCATTGACGAGTGTTAGTGAGTTCTATCATGCTCACCACACGCCTCATGCTATAAAAGCGGTTCAAGAATTCCCTTTCCAATTGCTCCCAACTGTCAATACTTCCTGGTTTTATGTCGATGTACCAGTCAAAGGCATTTCCCTTCAAGGAGCGGACGAACTGTTTGACCATCAAGTCTCCATCTGTACCAGCATTGTTGCAAGTCTCGACAAAATGAGCCACATGTTGCCTTGGATTCCCCTTCCCATCAAATTGTTGGAAGTATGGAGGCTGATAACCCATTGGCATGCTCATACTTTCGATTCTTTGACTGTATGGCTTATTGTACGCCAAAGATGTTGCATACTTTCCCTCAAGTTCATCCTTTAGAGCCTCTTGTATTAGTTCTTTCATTGCTCTAGTTGAGACCGGAGCACCAACAGAGGTAGATACAGGCTTCGGTGAATCATCAACATTCAGCACATTCTTGCCTTTGTCCTTGTGTATATGAGAACCTCCCTCATTAGATGTTCTTCCAGACTCTTTATTCTCGAGCCTGCTTATGACATACTCAAGTTGTTGATCCCTATCCCTCATGGATTTTGTCATTGCCTCAACTGCTTTTGCAAGAGACGCAACTTGGTCTTCCAACGATGGGGTGTCAGCCATCATAACTGGCATGATTTCATCTAACTTTTCAGCTAGATCAACCTCACCAATGCTTCGAGACTGATTTGGTGAAGAGTCCTCCGATAAACTATCATGGAAGCTTGGCAGAGGAACTGGCGACATATTGCTCTTGTTCGGTGGCGTCTTTTCGGCAATCTCCTTACAGGATGGAATAGATCGAAGAATGCCTTCTATCTCCTCCATTTGCTTGCGCGTTTTGGCCCTTGATTCAGCAAAGCTCCATTGTGGAGTGCAGTCTGATGAAGAATCCTCAAGAAGAGAGACACTCGATGAGTTGTTGAAGAAACCACCCAAATGAGTCGGTGATATGGAACCCTTGCTGAGAAGGCTTCTTTCAGTAACCTCCTTGTATGATGGAGGTGACTTTGGAGAGATGGATCGTAGAATCTCTTCCGTCTCCTTATATATGTCAGCAATGGGTCTGGTCTTGATGAAGTTCCTGGAACCAGGCGATGAAAAGCTTTCAGACGACTGAGAGGGAAAACCAACTAGCTGATTATTCACAGCATCGATGGAGTTTTTCAGCATGATCATCTTTGAAGCCATCTGGATACTTAGACGTAAAGAGATAAGAGGTAGAGATGGTCCCACTGGGCGTGCCAGAAATTTGTCGACGTAAAAAATCTAAAGGTCCGTATATAAACCGGAAGCAACGTACAAATTGTCGTATGAAAAATATAGCGGGTTCAATCTCTAGTCACGGACAAAGCACGTGAGTCCTCTGATTCTATACTCGTAAGATATCCGAAATATGGATGGGCTGAAGCTCTGGCAAATATCTGCTAGAGCTTTAGGGAGATATATTGATGAAGATGCTGGAGCTGTAGGGCTTGATCTTCAGAAATGGCGAAGATCTCCAAGGCTGTAGAAGCTGGATCTGGAGAATCTTCTGAGAATGGACGAAGAACACCAGGGCTGTTGTAGAAGCTTGATCTGGAGAGTCTTCTGAGGATGGGCGAAGCACACCAGGGCTGTTGTAGAAGCTTGATCTGGAGAGTCTTCTGAGGATGGGCGAAGGACACCAGGGCTGTTGTAGAAGCTTGATCTGGAGAGTCTTCTGAGGATGGGCGAAGGACACCAGGGCTGTTGTAGAAGCTTGATCTGGAGAGTCTTCTGAGGATGAGCGAAGGACACCAGGCTGCTGAAGCTTGGTCTTGATCTTGAATGCTTGAACTTGATCTTCAGGCTTGATCTCGATCTTCAGACTTGATCTCGATCTTCAGCCTTGATCTCGATCTTCAGACTTGATCTTGAACCTTGATCTTGTAGCCTTCGGAGATAAACCCGCAAGAGGGGCCTTCGGAGATATACCCGCTAGAGGGGCCTTCGGAGATAAACCCGCTAGAGGGGCCTTCGGAGATAAACCCGCAAGAGGGGCCTTCGGAGATATACCCGCCAGAGGGCCTTCGCCGCCGCACCACCCGCAGAGGGGCCTTCAAAAATAACTAGAATCTCTTTATAACCCAATGGGGCTTAAGAGAATAAGAGAGAAGAGATAATTTTTGTGTCCCAAATAAGGGGGAGGGACTCCCTTTATATAGGAGTTGAAGAAGCCTTGGGTGATTTCTCTTTCCGATGTGGGACAAAGAGCGTCATGGGCTTGAGGTTATATTGGGCCGACATTTGGATTGGGCCGAAATATGAATGGACCGATATATGGGCTAGGCCCAGTTCATTTTATAATTGGGTTAGGCTTATTGGGCTAGCATATGGGCTTAACCACAATTTTAAAACCCAATAATAAATGGGTTGGGCTTGATCTTTTTTATAATCTCAGGCCCGTGTATTATATTTACACTAAGATATAAGTGCAAAATATTTCATATCGTGATGTCTTATAATATAAAGACAATCAATCATATTCGGCCAATATAATATATGATTTAGGCCGAATGACATTATTTCGACATCGATAAAATTTCAATGTCTACAGGGGCGAACAACATTTTCGTCATCTTCACCATGTAATCAATAACCTGCTATGCTGGTGCGACTCGGGAAACTAAGCAACTGGAGAAACTTCCACGAACAGGCCTTCAAATCTCTGCGGCTGGCCGTGTCCTTCCTGTCGACTTCAGTTTCTGGCATTTGCTTCAGCATAAATATCAAGCTTGATCATTCATTAAGAAACGGGTTAGCAGCTAACTCTAACCCGGGCAATCCAGAACTTTTCTTTAACTCAACAAACAACTGATGTATCGAATCCGATTGGTGCCTAGGTCAGAAACAAGAACAATCAAGCTCAAGCTCACCAACAACAGGAACAGAAGTTTGCACATAACTACTCCAACTCCTTAACCACCTCAATTCCCATCGACTTGGCAGTGCCCATGCGACTCGCAGATGCTCTCCATGGAAATCATTTGGATCTGCAAAGACAATGTAGAGAGCAGGTATAGAAGCATGAGACCAAAGGCTATATAGCTTTGGCCCGACTTAGTCGCCTCCACCAAGAAGGCACTTAGCCCAATCATAAAGTGCAATAATCGCTTGCTACTACGAATGAATAAAAACTCGAATAGCCACTTCAAATAAAATTCAAATTCTTCGTGGGCCCCAAGCTCTGCTAATGTATATTCATCTATTTCTTAATCACATTGTTTTTTTATCCATGATTTGATGATTGAACTCAGACCCCAATACCATCTGCGTCATGGAAGCGAAGAGGAATGTCATGGACGTGATAGTCACTCAAGAAGCAAATTCGGGGAAGCCGATTGTGTCTTTATTAATGGCATCATCCAAATGTCCATGAATTCGGACACTGTGATCTCACGAGAGTTTCAACCATGAAAATAATAGCGAACCGGGGGGGGGGGGGGGGGGGGACGAACAACAACATCATCATCGTCTCCATGTAATCAATTCAAGAATACAATAATTAAATAAGGGTGTCGCCGTCACGTTTTCGTTGTCATGATGATCCTTCACGCGAAAGACTTTGTGGCCGCCTAATTGTTTTCATCGACGACATCGCCTTCCCGGTGTTTCCCTCGTACTGTGCCCGTTTAAGTCTTATGTATGTGTGTCATGTAATAGTGGTAAAATACTCGACTCGTTGTAAAGCTCACGAGAGGAAGTGCCAAAGAGGCGAAAATGTATCCTCTCAAGCTTCATTCCAAGGCGGGTAGGAGGAGCTCACCGCCACGCTGGTGCGACTCTGACAGCTAAGCAATTGCAGGAACTTCCACGACGAGGCCTTCAAACCTCCACGGCCGGCCATGTCCCTCCTGTTGACTTCAGTCTCTGGCGATGGGAATAAAAGGTTGGACGGGCTTCGCCGGAGCTGCCTGCTCTTTATGTCCCTGAGCCTGTCCATCGCGTGCACTTCACTGTTGACAGGTCCGAACATTATGATGTACCACCACCTAGGCCTCGACGACGACCTGTTCTTATCCAACATGGCCGGAAACGATTTCTCGTTGATTGACGAATTACTGTGCTTCCGTGGTTGCTGCCTCGGCTCCGACCCGACTGCATGATGATGGATTCTGTCATAATCAAGTGATCTGCAGTTCCTCATCAAGCCAGACCTGGAAATGTCGGATAGGTTTGGCGAGCCTAACTCCACCTCGGATAATGACTCCGATCGCCTCCGGACAGGATTTACGACGTCAGACTGGGCGAGCTTGCCGCAGGTGATGATATCTTCAGCGGAGCACATCTCGGAGCCGAAGTCGGTCAGGAACTCGAAGAGTTCTTCGGCGGTGGAATGACGCACATGGCGTGGAGATCTTACTGGATCATCTCCATCCCGTTCGCCAACCGCGAGATCGCACAGGGAGAGAGCATCATCTACATAGTCCTCCTCCTGATCAAGCATGAGACCGCGGCCCTCGTGCTCCTGCTCCTCCATTTTGAGCGCCTGGAAGGGAACGACCCGATAGCAAAGCAGGGTGGGGGGGATTAAGGGATTCCCATCAAGAACAGGGGAGAGAAGAAGATGAAGGCAATTGGTAGATCACAATGCCAGACAAGAAATTTTTTTTTTTTTAAAGAGGAATATAAATTAATGGGAAAATGAATGATGGTGGGAAATGGGTTTAATCAAGGTCCATATTTATATCAAAAGATTTTGTCCTATCTTTTCGATCATCTAGAAGTAAAAGGGATATAGGTAGGGAGATTGGAATGCAAGGGGGGGAAATGGTGATCATTGACCATGCGTAATCAATTCGCATCATTTTGGAGGACATTAAGATGGGGTAGTTTTGTTTTTGGCAATTTGTTCCAAATGTTGCGAACCCAATAAATGCAATGCATTGAAAAAATAAAGGAGCTAAGACTCTCTTACTTTGTAAACTACGACCAAGTCTACCAAACACATTGGAAATCGGCAAAACGATTGTCTTAATTTGGGGAGGTAATAAAATGTCCATATTTGTAAAGGTAGAAATGTAATTTTTTAGAAATAAATTCGGTCAAGCGGAACTTACCTCTTTTTTGCATGTATATATACAATTCTTTACAAAAAAACGAAGGTGTGATATCGTGTGATATGCATCTCAAAACACACTCTAATTTTTTCATATAACCCACCAGAATAATAACTTTGGTTTATAAAGAAAGAGTTAAAAAAGAATTACACAATCGACTACCCTAAAACCACAACTAAATAGCTTGTGTCATTTCAGACCAATAAAAATGCGAATCCCCCCGGGGAAATCCTCCCCTTTGGGTGTAAACCTCACCATACGTCACGCAAGTATCTGCCATTCATTTGGAGACTTTTCACCATGCTCTCAGTTTTGGAGCTGTCAAGAGATCCCTGTCCAGCAAAACGAAAAGAATCCACATCAACCAGAAGAGAAGAAGGAAGACCAGAAAACTATGATGCGGATTCTTCTTTCCTGGCAAGTGCCACACCTAGGGTTATTACCTGCTCTTGTACAATTGTGTGGAGAGTTCTGTGGACATCTCTAGCCATGCCCTTTGCATCTCCACAAACATATAAATAGCCTCCCTCAGAAATCATGTTCCATATATCGGCAGCCTAAAAGACAACTACTCACTGTGAGAATTTCGCACCTATTTAGAAAAGGAACACTTGGGACACCATGGAAATATTAATATAAAGCGCAGAAAGACGAGATCAATACCTTCTCGACCATTTTGTGTTGTACGTATTGCTTTGTTGGTCCCTCACGTGAAAAGGCAACTATTAGCTCGGAGAGCGCACCGGCTTGCACAAAATCGTTCAGCTCATCTTCATAGATGTAGTCCTGCACAAATGTAGACCCTATTTGATCAACTTCACTAACTTGTTAAACAATTGCTCAGTCAGTGTGAAAAATACCATCTTGCGGTTCCTGCATCCAAAAAACAGCACAGCTGGACCTAACTCAACCCCCGATTCCTTTAGAGCAAGCCTCTCCTGCAAAAAGGTAGGATTAGTAGCTTCAATTACAAATAAGACGAGGAAGAAACTAAAAGATTGATACCAAACCTGTAGGAAACCTCTGAAAGGTGCTAATCCAGTCCCAGGTCCAATCATTATGACAGGTAACTTAGCATCTCCAGGGAGCTTGAAGTTTGATTGTCTAGTGAATATGGGTGCCCAACTACATTGTTCGCTTTGATCCAATGGCACAGCCTCCTATAAAAGTAAAATACGAGCACATGAGACAACATAATCCACCTGTCAGCCTCTCGCATCAGAAGAGCAAAGGGAAAAGCTTTGGAGGATCAAGAAATTATTCCATTTTCTTAACCATGCAAAGGAAAGAGCAAACATAGCAGACACATAGACCTCCTAATTATCCTGGAGGGTTTGATCGAGGACATTACACTCATTCATTTGGCATAAAAGAAAATAATTGATGGCACCTTCATCCATGTCGAACATACTCCTCTGTGGATCCTTCCTGTTGGAGTCACTTCATAAACCAGTGCACAGGAAACGTGAATTCTTGTGGGCACTATCCTGAAAATTTCAAGGCAGGTTAAAATGGTCAGTTATATCCGATCAGATTCCATCTCATAAGCATCGATTCATATCAGGAAATGCACGCTCAAATAGCAAATTATGGACCAGTTTTTGTAATGGAGGGAATTTTTTTCAGTAGCAGCATGAAATCACCTGGGAGATGAAGATATTGAATAGAATCTAGGTTGTAATCTCGGGACCACTGCAGCAAAGAATACACCAAGTGGAGGTCGTGCAGATGGAAACTCGGCCATGACTTCCAGGAGGCTTCTCTGAGATGCTACCACCCACTGTGCATATTCATCCTGAGAGTTTGACGACAAACTCATACCCACTCATTATGTGTCTTTTTCTAAGTTGTAATCCATAGCCTGGAATTAAGGAAAAATATGCAGACTAAGCCAAGCCTCTTCAAATACCTTTCCAGCAGGAGATGCAAGAAATCTCAGCCTCTCAACCTCATTCGGATCAGATGCATGGGCCGCCAAGGCAAGAATAGCAGACTGAAATCATACACTCTTTCTGAATCATCAGCACTTCATAAGCAAGCCAGAATAAAAGCTTAGGAAAGCTTCACCCCTGCATGTAACTTTGACCAACCTTTTTCGGAGAACTCAAGAGATCAGCATAACGAGTCAAGGCCGTTCTCAGTGTGCATGGCGGGAATGGAGGTGGCAAGGAACCTCCACTAAGTGGTGTGCCATCTTCCTTGTCAGTATGGACAGAGAAATAAGTATCTGGGGACAAACCCATCAATTTTATTGCTTCCTCCACAACTTCTGGTAGATTCTCGCAATAGACACCAACATGATCACCAGTCTCGTATCTGACATATAGGAAGGCAAAACAAACGACAGCGTATCAGACGTTTCGCATAATTACATCTCAAATCGTACAGAAGGTGAGCAAGACACAATGTTACAATAGATCAATGGAAATCACAACTCACGTGATTCCAATGCCGGAAATGTCAAATTCCAAATGAATGCAAGATCGATCAGACTCAGGAGTATGGAGTTCTCTTCTCACAGCGACATTGGCCCTTCATGCAGTAGATATATCATGAGATTCTAGAATGACAAACAAAGGAGTCTTTCATACTTGTGGGCAGAATATCCAGAAATCCTGCCACCGTACACTTCGCTACCTGCACGGATGTTGAGCGTCGATAACTGCATGACCTTTGGAGGTGCTCAAGTTCTTGTCTATCGCCGGTGCATTGGCAGAGTCGTGATATTCAACCCTATACTCCAAAATAGCAGCAGTATATGGAGTAGAGACAGTTGTATCATCCTCATCGCGAAGCAGCTGATCCAACTCCGGCCACACCAACTCCCTCCTGCAAAGCGATTGCAATTAATGTCGGAAAATTTCCCATGCATCAGACAATCAAGGTAATACTGGCTCACACAACACCAGAGATGTCAAAGAAATAGATATCTTATGGCATACCATGCACTAAAATCATCCTCTATACACTGATCGTCGTCTCCAAGACCTACAGGCACGAGTCTCTTCCCACCTGAGGACGAAGGATACGGCTCAGCTCCAAGGAAATGACAGACTCAATTCATTAAGAAATGCAAAAGAGGAACTGCCCAATTAACGACACGGATCTGTCATCAACCAAACTAACTGTAAAAATTGTTTAAGCATTGATCACACAACCAATTGAGTGGCATCCCTCCCATTGAACCCCTCAATTATGAGCAGTCAAGAGATACTTTCTCAGACAAAACCAAGCAGATTGAGATGTACAATTCGTATGGAGATACACCGCCGAAGGCACATTTTCAGCAACAGGAGACCAAAGTGCAGTCAAATCTGACCTTGCTGAACAAGGATCTCATCCACCACCTTCGCCACCTATTGTAGAAAGACCAATCATATCATCAGAAAAGCCTTACCATCTCGAGGGAAAGAATTAGAGCACTAAACTAGCACATGCAAGTAACCGACAGGAACAACCAACCTTGTTGAAGTGTTCATACTGCCTGTTCCCAAGACCAAAGACCCCAAATTGCAAGTTCTGGAGCCATTCTCCTCTTTCCTCACCCTACAATGTTGCATCAAATTGTCCAAGTTGTAAATAGTATCGAGTTAAAAGTCAGAGGGGTTGAAGATCAACAAACTAACCTCAGTAAACCACTTGTAGAACCTCGCAGCGTTGTCCGTTGGCTCTCCATCTCCATACCTGCATTACATCATTTGCAACCAGAAAACATCACAGACCACACCAAAAGATCAAGCAAATAACTGGTGACCAAACTTGAAAAAGCAACAGAAGCATAATCCTCACGTAGCTAGGAAGAAGAAGGCTAAACTCTCTTTCTTCATCTTCTCCCCATACTCGTCGTCATCGGCGGCATAGTCATCCTGCAAACAGCATCACAAGTACAAATCAAGTAATCAGCAAATTGAACCCGAACCGAGAGTTGAAATTAGTCAAAAACAGGTCTACACGTGCATACCAAGTCAACAATTTTGAACGTTGCTTTCTCATATCTTGCCTTGGCTTCTTCGGCCATTGCCTACAACAAGGACCGACCATGGTCTAATTTCAAACTCTCGCACCAGTCCTGAATTGATTCCCCAATATAAATCGGGAAAAAGCAATTGATTGAAATAGAAAAAAGCATATACAAGAGCAGCCCCCCCCCCCCCCCCCCCCCAAGGTAGCACGATCGGCATGATTTTCAACCTTTGCGAAACCTTCGGCGGTACCAGTCTGGGTGCCAAAGAAGATAGTGACTCTCTTCTTCCCATCATCGACCTCGGGGTCTAGCTCCTTAACGATCAAGGGCTTGGGAGGTTCGAAGGTCTTGGGCTTGGGAGTGCCGGATTTTCGCCAGACGAGGAGGACAACGCAACCGATGAGGACAGCGATGGAGGTGGTGAGGATCATGACAAGCTCCCTGTTCTCGAAGATGAGGGAAGGGTCCAGCTTGCCCTGAATCATGGCCGTGATCAGGTGGAGCGGGGAAGGCTCAGCTGCCGGAGAATCCATCCACAGGAACAGGGAGGGAGGAGGGGATCGAGAAGGAGCTCAAGATCAAGGTGTAGGCTTCACACATTCGAGGGAAGGCCCTCCCCAATTCTTAACACTTTTTTCCCCCTCACCTCCTCCCTCTCTCTATCCCTAAAAGGGTGGGGGTTGTGGTCGGGGGGTTCACGGATGGAAGACAGTGACGGGGTGAGATGAAACGCCGCAAAAGCTTGTCGTATATCAGACCAGAGAAGACGACAAGTCTAAAACCACTGACCCACCCCCGGCTCGGCGGGTCCTTGTTTGGTGATATACTGTCGGTTGATTCATCCACGTGGGGATGATGGATGGATCTCTTTTTTTGGTTTCACCTACCCCCCAACCCAACAAAAACAAGCGGGGGGTTGTTGGTTTATTTTGTATTTAATTGGCAACAAATCATATAACATCACGTGCGGTATTATATAAAAGCCCAATTTCGGGGGAAAGGCCCAACATCGGTTCGTGCTGCCCATTTGATCCGCCGGATGAGGATTCGGCCTCGAATGTGCATGTTTTGAACCGAACCAAATCTTTTTTACATTTCCTCCCTCGATCTGTTCGGCAACGATCCGGTTCTCGTCTTCTTGACAGAAGCAACCGGATGAAACAGTGGATGATCATCGCTGGCCTTCATGCACGTTTTGTGGAATAGTTTGCTATTGTGACTGAAGTTTGTTTTTGGTCCTGCAGGTGTCTGTTGCCAGGACTTGCAATTGTGTCTACTTTTTGCTTCAGCAGCGTCAGCGTGACATGAGTTCAGAGAATCCACAAATGACCAGAGACAGAGGTCTGGTCTTTCATTTCGGATATGTTAGGATGTACTTTCCGTGTGATGTTTCAGCTCGTCTTAGATACGTTGTTGTTTAGACAAAAAGTTGGTCTAGATTCATTAAGTGAATTGTCCCACATCGGGTAGAATATTGGCTAGGGATTATGCTTTATGCTATATATAAGGCTTGTACTTATGCTTTGAATAATATAACATATACACACAATATATTTTTCTTATAGCCTAATGTTCTTTCTTTACCTATGTTTGCCCATTGTTTCCCTACCGACTTTATCTAGATTCATTAAGTGAATTATCTCACGTCGTTGTACTTATGTTTTGAATAATATAATATATACACACAATATATTTTTCTTATAGCCTTTTACAGTTGTATGGCGGCTGAGTTACTTTGTTTTAAAGCCATCAAATGGTAACTGTTCGTCACTGGTCGTTCTTGGCCTTATGGTTTAAGCTTTGTCATTCATTCTCTGTCGACATTGATAAGGATCCTAAGTCCAAGTTCTAACTGATAACTTCGACTTCATAATTTTTAATCCGAAGGCACTTTGGAGGAAACATGCGAGAGAACCTGACTAGCAATTGTAAATTTTTTGGGTAGATTGCTTTCTGATATATCAAGATTGGAGGCTAAAGTTGAGAGACTTGAGTCCCAGATTGAGGCAAAGGGCAGGGAGATTGCAACTATCACCCAAACTGTGAGATGCTTATTCCTTACGAGGTTCTGACTTAGAAATGAATGCATGTATCATCACATCCTGATTTATCCTGATACTTCTCAGGAAGCTAAAGCCACCGCACAGTTTAAGGCCCAAATTGAGAAGCTGCAACAAGAGCGGGATGAGTTTCAGCGCATGGTTATTGGTAACCAGGTTGTGTTTGGCGTCTGAATTGGGCACTTTGGCAGATCATGTTTTATAAGTTCAGACGCGCACGAGTCTGAGCCCTTGACATACTTTTCCTTTTATCCTCTCTCCTTCATAAAGCAAGTAAGGACTCAACAAATACACGAAATGAAGAAGAAAGAAAAAGATACATTAAGTTGCAGGTGCGTTTCATTAGTGGAGAGGACCTACTGTATGTTTGTTCGAATATGACATTCCTCCTGAATTTTTGGACCTGATGAGGTCGAGTGAGTATATCTTTTGATGTGTTGTATAATATGTCCAAATCATCCCTTCCCCTATACAGGAGAGACTAAATCAAGTGTTAATGGAAAAGAAGAAAGAAACCAAATCCGGACTGGAGATTATGAATTTACTTCAGGTAAAATTGCTTTCATTATCTGCACTGACTGATTCATGTACTGTCCACCCTCTGGTAGTCTGATATGTTTCCTCAACTGGTGTGCAGAAAGAAGGTCGACAGCGAGGAACGTGGAATGGGAAGAAGGCTGATAATGACTTCTATAAAAAAATTTGTAAGGAATACTTTTTTATTCAAGACGTGTTGACCAGGATGTCGTGCAACTTATGCCTAACTAAGATGATGCTTTGATGGCAGGTAGATGCTTATGAATAAAAAAACCAAGAGCTAGTGGCTGAAAATAATGACCTGAGAGCATTGCTGCGATCAACGCAAGTGAGTATATGTACTTCTGAGTTTCTGACTATGAATTCTTTTTATTTGTAGTGTCTTCATGTTGCCTGTCAGCATTAGACCCCTATTGGCAGCGGTTTCAAGCGAGTAGTTAGTAATTTACCTTTTTTCCTTTTATGTGCGCTTCCTTTCTTAAGTGGAATTCTGTGGGTGGTTTTGGCGATCTTAAACTGCATCTTTTGAACAATCAGATGTACAGCATGTGATGTTTCAGTCTCATTGCAAACTTACTTCTGGACTTCCATTGAAACTTTACTTTTTTCTGTTCCTTCTAATTGACATACAGACAGATATGCATGATTTTTTCAATGCTCCAAATGGGACATCCAAGCAATCTCAAGTCGTGGGTGGGAAAAGTGTTGTGGACCCATCTCAATCTCCTCTTGGAGGAAGGACGGTGAGCTCTTCATAAAGAGATGACTGTATTAGATGCCAAGCTATACTTTTCTAATCAGGTGCAGTGTTATTATTCATTTTCATCAGGATGTATTCGACTTGCCTCTTCTTCTTGCAAGAGATCAGATAGAAGGGAGTCTTCGTAACAAAATGGCCTCAATAAAGGTAGTGTTGCCTGTGGTTTATGTTTGCCTGCATTGTTTATTGTCATGAGCTGTCTTGTATGTTTCTGCATAGGAACAATTGGAACAACTACAAGATGCCCAGAAAGGCGCAGAAGTCACTTCAGAAGCTACTGAGCGGGAACTGGAGCTTGAAGCTCAACTTGTTGAGGCAAGGAGTATTATCCAGGAGCAGGTACAGATTTCTCTTTCCGATGGATTTGATGGTATATTTTGGCCACTTTGAGTTGAATTTGCTTGGTTTTCATCCATTATCCATTACAGGGGTCCATATTATCTAAACATCTGGCAAAGTCTGATAGGCCCAGGTATGCTTGCTGTCTTTTCTCTCTACTTTTCTTTATTTGGTCTGAGGAATATTCTCTGAGACATTACAACGGAAAACTGATGATACTCGTATTTATGTTGTCAGCGAGTCACGCCTGTCTTTGTCCCCAGAGGTACAAGTCACATTATGAACATCCGTAATCTTTGAAAGAACTTTGGTAAAGGTACCTCCTTCCTTCTGATGGGGAATGCGACAGGAGCTCTCCCAAACTGCCACTTTACATGATTGGCTGTGGTATACTTTGTTAGCGAATGCGTGTTTATCTTTTGTAGGGTCTCTGAAGAGGTCGGACAAACTGCCTCTCGGATATGGGTGGAAGATAACCCCGTTTTCTACAAAGTTCTTGGCGGAGGGGTTCGCAACAGTAAAAGATGTTTCAAAGTCTCGGACAGCCAGCCGGCCGCAGGAGAGTAGCCATCAATGAAGCATTGAAATGGTATGATTTGGGTTAGTGTATCGTATCCAGTGTATTTTAGGATTTCTCAGGTAGAGCCTGTAGCATAACTACTGACCCTAACGATGTAGTGTCCGGAACATCATCAACTCCGGAATTCATGGTGTGAACCACGAATCGAATCTGTGCTAACTCTGTGGGGTTCGTATCTTCAACCCGGTTAACTCTGAACCTCTTGTTTGGTGCCGGTAGTTTTTAGATGACATTTGATTTCAATTTTACTACATCTTTTCTCTTTTATGTTTTCGTTGTGTAGTTTATTTTGGGATTTGTAGCATGTTGGCAAGTCAAATGGCAAATGATAACCTTTCCCTCAGCAGACTACGACTTTCTTTTAATGATTAATAGGGCCGTCCAATTATCTTCTATGTAGACGTAAAGATGTTGATGAGGAACAATAAAATTTTTGCTATGTGTGATAAAGTTGACAACATCCGACTAATGGCTCCTTCTCTCGTAGACTCTAGAAGTCTCTTAGTCTAGAAAGCTCTCGTAGGTTCTAGAAGTTTCTTACATTAGTCTAGAAAGCAATAGGACTAGTCTAGATTTTTCTTAGATAGGAAAATTCTAGAAACATGGAGAAGGATTCCTCCTTCGAACACTCCCTATAAATAGGGGTCATTGGCTCCATCTTGTAATGACCAAGAAAGAAATACAAGTCATATTCCTCTTGTAAACATTCCTCTTGTCCAAGCATTTCCTTTGGTGACTTCTTTCTCCTTGGTGGTCGTAGCATTGGGTCTGCTGGAGAATCACTTTAGTCTCAACATTTGGTATCAGAGCGAGGTTGTACGGGTTGTCGAGGTTGAGCTGCCGAAGTCCCGCAGAGATTGTGTCGAAGTTCTGCAGAGGTTCTGTCGAAGCTTTTTGTGGAGATTCTATCAAAATCCCGTAAAGGTTCTGCTAAGACTAGCAGAGGTTCTGCCGAAATCTCGTGGAGATTTTGCAGAAGTACAAGCGAAGGTTCTGCCGAAATACTGCCGAAGTTCTACCAAGGAAGCTGCAATCCGGGATTGCGTTGGGCATAGGTCAGGAACCAGGCTACGCTTCCAGAAAGTAAATTCGGTATGGCAGAAATTAATACTGTCGGCATGCTGAAGAAATTAAACAACCAGAATTATAGCACGTGGAAGACGTGCATGGAGTCATATCTCCAAGGCCAAGATCTCTGGGAGATCATTGGTGGAAGTGAGACAACCCCACCAGAGGAGGATGCTGCCAATTTGAGGAAATGGCGGATTAAAGCAGGGAAGGCCATGTTCGCCATAAAGACCACCATAGAAGAGGAGATGCTAGAGCACATAAGGTACGCCACTACCCCAAAGGATGCCTGGAATATACTAGCAACTAGGTTCTCGAAAAAAAATGATATGAGGCTTCAGTTGCTAGAGAATGATTTAATGGCGGTTAGACAAGGAGATTTAGGAATTAATCAGTATTTTACGAAGGTAAAGTCTATCTGCCGAGAGATTTCGGAGTTAGTCCCAGGATCTAGGATTAGCGATGATAGGATGAGGAGGATTATTATCCATGGCTTAAGGCCAGAATATAGGGGATTTATTGCGGCGGTGCAAGGATGGCCCACGCCGCCATCACTAGAAGACCTGGAAAATTTGCTAGCTAATCAGGAGACGCTAGCAAAACAATTAGCAGGCATAACCTTAAAAAATGAAGTTGAGGCGTTATATAGTAATAGAGGAAGAAGCTATACTAAGAATAAAAGGAGTGAGGAGAGAAGATTCCCACAAGGCAGTAGAAGTGAGCGACGTGAGCAGCAACCGAATAGACTACAACAACAGAAGAGAGTAGGCAAACCGGCTCAGTGGAAGGATGCAGAATACTTCAACTATGGAAAGAAGGGGCATTACACTCGAGATTGCTGGTTCAAGAAGAAGAACGTAGAAGGAAATGCTGCCACATCAAGCAGTCAAGACGGAGACAAATCTGAAGAAGAGTGGAACCTTGAATCATCTCTCGCTGTGATGGAGGAAGAGCAGTTGTTGGAAGACCAGGCTCTTGTAGTAGTTCACAATAACTCCGTGAACTATGCGGAGAACTGGATTTTTAACTCTGGGTGCTCCAACCATATGACGGGTGACCAAGAGAAGTTGCAAGAGTTGTCAGAATATAAAGGCCAACGAATCGTTGTCATCGCCAACAACTCCAAACTTCCCATTGCCCATGTTGGAAAGACTGTTATAGCCACCGATGACAGTTACAACAAGGTACAACTACAAGGAGTCTACCATGTTCCTGGAATAAAGAAGAATCATCTGTCAGTAGCTCAACTAACAACCCCAGGCAACTTCGTGGTGTTCGGGCCAGAAGATGTGAAGGTTTACCATGAGTTAAAGTTTTCAGAAACTCCGTTCATGGATGGACGGAAGGTAAACTCCATCTATGTTATGTCTGCAGAATCGGCATACATAGACAAAGTAAAGAAAAAAGAGACGGCAGACCTATGGCATGAGAGACTTGGGCACGTTGGCTACCACAACTTGAAGGCAATGATGAACAAGGAAATGCTGAAAGGCCTTCCACAGCTGGAGGAGAATGTTAATAATATATGTGCTGGCTGCCAGTACGGTAAAGCACACCAGTTACCGTACGAAGACTCCAAGTATAGGGCCGAAGAACCACTGCTGCTGATTCACTCTGATGTGTTCGGTCCAGTGAAGCATCCATCAATAGGAGGCTACAGATACATGGTAACCTTCATCGACGACTACTCAAGGTATGTCTGGGTATACTTCATGAAAGACAAGTCAGAAGCCCTACAAAAATTCATAGAGTTCAAGATCAAGGCAGAGAGCGATTTGCAGACGAAGGTGAAGTACCTACGTACTGACAACGGGGGAGAATATACCTCTCGGGAGTTTATAGAATACCTGAGGGCGAACAACATAAGACGACAATGGACTTGTCCCCACACGCCACAGCAGAACGGTGTGGCAGAAAGGAAGAATAGACATCTTGCAGAAGTATGCAGAAGCATGTTGCACGCCAGAAATGTCCCAGGAAGATATTGGGCAGAGTGCATGAAAACGGCTGCAGATGTTGCAAATAGGCTACCCCAAGCTCGCCTCAAGTTCAAGACACCCTTCGAGCTACTATGGAAGATGAAGCCTACAGTAAGCCACTTTCGAGTCTTTGGGTGTGTTTGTTATGTCTTCATCCCTAGCCACTTGCGGAGCAAGTTCGACAAGAAGGCGACCAAGTGTATCTTTGTAGGATACGACACAGAGAGGAAATGATGGAGATGCTGTGATCCTACGACCAACAAGTGCACCGTATCAAGGAACGTTGTTTTCGATGAAGCAACTTCTTGGTGGTCACCCTCAACAATAGAAGAAAACAAGGATCACATTAAGCAGGGGGAGCTAGTAACACTAAAACCAACTTTTGAAGAAACTGAAGAAGGGCCTTCTATAATAAGAAATGATGATACAGAAGAAGAGAGACCTTGGCAAACAGGAGTGTACCAAAGGTCCTCTGAGGAGAATGCAACAGAAGAAGAAACTGGTGACGGGATGACACCGTTGAGAAGATCCACTAGGCAACGGAGACCGCCAACACGATACATAGACGCAGCACTTGCGGAAGATATAGATCCACATGAGCCATCAACTTATGAAGAAGCATCCAAGCACAAGGTATGGCGAGAAGCAATGCAAGAAGAAATTCGAGCCCTAGAAGAAAACCAAACTTGGGAGTTGGTTCCTAAACCCAGCGAGGTGACACCCATATCTTGCAAGTGGGTCTATAAGGTGAAGACTCGTCCCGACGGATCCGTGGAAAGATACAAGGCCCGTCTTGTTGCTCGAGGATTCTCACAGCAGTATGGTTTGGACTACGATGGGACATTTAGCCCAGTAGCAAAGATAACAACTGTCAGAGTTCTACTCGCCCTGGCTGCAAGTAAGACCTGGAAACTTTGGCAGATGGATGTGAAGAATGCCTTTTTGCATGGAGAGCTGGATCGGGCAATCTACATGGAGCAACCCCAGGGCTTTGCAGATAAGTACCACCCCAGCTATGTTTGCAAATTAAGGAAAGCTTTATACGGATTGAAGCAGGCACCACGGGCATGGTACGGTAAGATTGCAGAGTTCTTAATCCAGGGTGGATATACTCTAACAGTGGCTGATTCAAGTCTCTTCATCAAAGTTCGAGAAGAGAAAATTACAGTGGTGATCGTGTATGTGGACGACCTTATCATCACAGGAGATGACAACTTAGAGATCAAGTTGATCAAAGATAATCTTTCTGTGAGGTTCCACATGAAGGAGCTCGGAGAATTGAAGCATTGCTTGGGATTAGAAGTCGATCGAGTTGCGGAAGGCTTATTCTTATGTCAACAGAAATATGCAAAAGAGCTACTAAAGAAATACGGGATGTCCGAGTGCAAGCCGATATCAACACCTATTGAGTTCAACGCTAAGCTTAGTGCAAATGAAGGCAAGGATCTTGAAGAGTCAACAATGTATCGTCAGTTGGTTGGGAGTCTGATCTACCTGACACACACAAGGCCAGATATCTCCTATGCGGTCGGTTTGGTAAGCATATTTATGCAATCTCCAAAGAAGCCTCACCTTGAAGCAGTCCGACGAATTTTAAGGTACATAAAGGGAACGATGGATTATGGGATACTCTACAAGATCAAAGGAGATTGCAAATTGATCGGATATTGCGATGCGGACTATGCCGGAGATCGCGACACTCGAAGATCAACCACAGGATATGTTTTCAGTATTGCAGGGGGAGCAATATCATGGTGTAGTAAGAGACAACCAACAGTCTCCCTCTCCACCACAGAAGCAGAATACAGAGCCGCTGCAAATGCAACTCAAGAATCTACTTGGCTTATGCAGTTATTAAGAGACCTTCATCAGCAAGCTGACTATGCAGTTTCTTTATCCTGTGACAATAAGTCAGCAATCCAATTAGCTGAAAACCCAGTGTTCCATGCAAGAACTAAGCACATGGAGGTCCACTATCATTTCTTGCGAGAAAAAGTGCTACAAGGAGAGATCGCACTAGAATATATTGGTACAGAAGATCAGCGAGCGGATATACTAACAAAAGGATTGAATGCTAGCAAGCTTGAGGAGTTTCGATCAAAACTTGGAATGACAAGAAGAGCAAGTCGGTGTTGAGGGGGAGTGATAAAGTTGACAACATCCGACTAATGGCTCCTTCTCTCGTAGACTCTAGAAGTCTCTTAGTCTAGAAAGCTCTCGTAGGTTCTAGAAGTTTCTTACATTAGTCTAGAAAGCAATAGGACTAGTCTAGATTTTTCTTAGATAGGAAAATTCTAGAAACATGGAGAAGGATTCCTCCTTCGAACACTCCCTATAAATAAAGGTCATTGGCTCCATCTTGTAATGACCAAGAAAGAAATACAAGTCATATTCCTCTTGTCCAAGCATTTCCTTTGGTGACTTCTTTCTCCTTGGTGGTCGTAGCATTGGGTCTGCTGGAGAATCACTTTAGTCTCAACAATGTGGACTCGGTCTCTGTAAGTATCCCACACTCACACACAAACACTTTTTCGTAGCCTTTCTTTCTTTCTCTCATCAGTCAATCGTGCTTCATCAAAACTGTGAATCAGACGGATGACTGTCATTAGGCAAAGACACTGTCAAAACGGTATCTGATTGTGCCGTCAATTCCTCTGGAACAAGTCAAGGGGTTTATCCTTGGAGATGTTGATGTCCGTGATAATGTAAGGGTCATGAGCTTATTGCCTCCTACAGATGTTGTAAATAACAGAGACCAGCATTCCCAGGGTAACAACCATGTCGCTGAGGCTATAAATATCGAAGATGGATCGGATGTTGTTAAAAGTCATGGAAAGGAGTGTGTTCCATTCGCCGAGAGAGCTGAAGCAGGCTTGCCGATCACTCAATGTAAGCTTGAGACTTCGAGGGAAGGAGTGGGAAGGATTGCAAAGCAAAACGAGCCTTAGCATGAAGGTAGTAGCACAACGAAAAATTCAGGCAGTGGAAGGATAGACGACGAAGCTTCTGCAGAGGACACTTCTGACAGGGATTTTGAATATTATGTGAAGGCGATGAGATGGCTAGAGTGTGAAGGACACATTGAGAAGAATTTCAGACAGAAGTTTCTTACTTGGTATAGCTTGAGAGCAACAGTACAGGAGGTTAGGATAGTGAAAGTCTCTGGCAGAGCAAGCTCATTGATACCTTCTCTGACTGCATTTGAAGCAAAGAGAATAATCGGGTCGTTTTGTCCCCGTGACTGTTGATGTTTGTGATCCCAAACCCCCCCCCCCCCTCTTTTAATTTAATTCAAACCGGGTTGTAGACTGGGGAATCCAATGATATGTTAGGAACCCTTCGATCATAACCCATTCTGATTAACTGAACACATCCTGAAACCCGCCGTTGTAAACTTAACATACCAGAGAATCTGACAGCGAAAATCAATCGCCAAATCTATCTAGGAGGAGAAAAGGGCACTCACACTCGATGGGGGATACAATATGGCCTTCTTGCCAGAGCAGAGTCCTTCTCATTAGAGAAAGATCCCCGCGTACCAAATATCACAGGTGCATGGAAAGAGCAGATGACCAACTGCGAGGTAGAGAATAAAAAACTCCCAACATGGCATGGATTCTGCACATAGACAAATACTTGACTTAACAATCCTCCACACAGATTCTGTGAAAAAACTTACACTGTCAGGGCTCGTTTTACCGGGATGAACATCTCATACTTGCTGTTGTTTGTTTGAACATTCTTTAGCTTTCACACTTTCCTTTTCCTGTAGATGTTTGAACATTGTAAAACCCATCAAATGCTATATGCAATCCCCACAAAATGGTTTCATTGAGGAAGGACACGATTTTTCCAACTCGAGGCTAAAAATTTGAAGAGATCCTATTGATGAATATTGCACGTGAGGTGACACTAATGCATGTCTGCAGGAACCTAAAATGGCTTTTGAAAGCATTCTACATGCATTAAGAGTTCCGGGAAGTCTGTTTACAGGGGATGTTCTTGCTCTCGCCAACATATTCAAGATATGAAACAGTTCGGACATCAGTATTCCTAGCCTCAGATCACATGGAAGCCGACCAAATACTTGGGATCCAACATGTTCCAAAGAGGCGACTACAGAAACCATAATGCCTCCCTCTTGTAACAGGGAAAAAGTAAAAAGGATCAAACTTAAATCACCATCACGAACAAAAAAAAAACGGCAGACTAAACAAATGTCATGCAAACAAGGGCTCACCAATCCTTTGGTTTCGTAGTAGTCGTCCAGCGCCCACTGATACTTGGACTGGTTCAAGCCTAACCAACGAGCCACGTGGTCATCCAAGCTCGAATGAGCTGCAGCAGACAAGACCAGGAGAAAGAATCATTCAAATTTGACCTCACAGACAAAGCAAATAGCAAAAGCATAAGAACCATTCTCCAAGGCAGAAAGTGATCCTATTCTTTTATCTATTGATTTCACAGAATTGAGCGGAGAAAAGGGTCGGATAACATCAAACTGCCAGCAAAATCCCAGGTCAATGAGGACAAACTAACTTAACTGATTAGCCCCCCACAAGCCTCTACATGGCCCGTTCCACTTGGGAGATACAAGATAATAAAAGAAAGCTAAACTTAGCAGCATACCATCGTGGAACTTGTGGAGGGCATTCTTGAAGAAACCCAACAAGGGCCGATCCTCTGAGGCATCACCATCAGGAACCTTGACCAACTGCTGAGGAGGGGGCTGAACAGGGGGAAGAACAACCTCGGTGTTGGTATCGAGGGAGGGCTTAGGGGTGGAAGGAGGGGTCATGAAAACGGTGTAAGGACCAATCTTGCCGATCGTAGGCGGGGGAACGGATTCTCTGTTGATGGGCATGGTGTGGTGTGGACTGTGGAGATGAACTGCGGCTTTTTTTTTTTTACAAATTCGGGGGATCTTTGTTTCTGTGACAAAAGCTTTCCCCTTTGCTCTAACTTTTCTCAGTCTTTGTTGGAACTTGTGAGTTATGCTTGATGAGAGCGTGTCTGAAGATAAATGAACAGGACAGGAAACGACAACAGGGCTAACCTCCACCCCCAACCCAACCCAGTTCGGTTCCATCAGTCCATGCTTCCATTCTTCTAATCTCATGTTTATTTTGCAAATTTAATTCCACTTTTTCAGTAAGATAAATAGACGATTTTCAATCAATTATTTGTGGGGAGTGATGCTTTTTTTTTTTTTACATATTTTAGGCCAGTCGAGGCAGAGGGGGAAAGTTCACAATTTTAAGTCCAGGACAGGGACATTAGCCCTACTTGATCTTCCAAACCAACAGCTGCTATATCTCTAGGTGTTAATTTAGAGGGAGATAACATCATCGTTCAGTTGCATTATCCCTGCAGAGTCCCCGCACACAACTACGGTCTCCAGCTCCAAGAGAGGAGGGCGGGGGGATGTCAATCCAGTCCGAAATTAATCAGCTGATTCCAGGGAATCCTTTAAAGAAACAGCTACGGGACCGAGGTCGACATTCACTTGAGTAAATAACTGAATTCCAATGATGAGTAACCGTCCAGATGCAGTCTATTCGGCAAGGGAGTAACATGTCTGACTAAAGTTCAAAACCACCCCAATCCCTTGATTCAGGCACCATCTTTATCTCCGACACTGCAGATGCTTTTTCTTACCAAACTGGCCTCTACATTGCAGGAAACGACTGCACCGTTATAAGCTCCCGGCTCTAATCCGCCCATATAAAGGACAAGCAAAAGGAGGAAGGCAAAGAATATTAGGATGCTTCGACAAGCTAATGCTGCCGTCCACTGCATATGAAGAATAAGCATCCCCCTGATGGATGTCATACACAAACCATTTCGGCACTGAAAATGCAAACTCCCACACATAACTAATTCTCAACGATGATAATATCTTGCAGATTGAATTTCCTATGCTTGTACATTAAAGATGCACATTTTTTTCGATAAATATAAAACAAAGGCTCATCAATGATCGTTGGTTAAAAGAATCAATGCATAGGCCTACCCGATACTTTGCGATGCTATCGAGGGACTTGTAACACCATAGCTACTCTCGACTCGTAGGAATGTCTCGAAACCACATGCAATCTCTGAATTATCGCCTTTTACATCCTAAAATTGTGGTGTTCAATGTGTTTGCACATAATTGTGAAGGACTTGTTTTTGTGAATTGTAGTGGCTTGACCAAGTAATAACCAAGGAAGATCACATCCAGCACGCAAACACTAGATGCTCGGTGTCTGCACAGGGGACTTATTTTTGGTGAACTGTAGTGAGTTGATCAAGCAGGGCATAATATCTAGAGATAAGAAGGGGGTAGAAACAGTAAGTTAGGAATATAGAGGAGAATATTTATATATCAAAGTGACGAAGCATCAAGCAGAGTTTAGCCCAACTAGTAAATTAAACCCATCTCTCTCTCTGCTCGCACATGAAAAAGCAGAGGTTTTTGTAAGAAAGATTAATAAACCCTGGCGCCGGTTGTCTTGGCTTCCCCGTTGGATTCCTTTTATCTCCATTCCCACCCCCTAATTGTTCCTCCCTTTCAGTTTGGTGAGTGCGAAGAATTATTCGAAAGGTTGAAAAACTCGGGTGCACAGTTGGTCTAAGAGTGGGGAGAAGAGAATGGAGGGAACCCCTGCCGATGACACTGCAAAGGCTGTTTCCGACATGACGTTGGATGCTTCCTCCGCCGGAGAAACCCAGAGCAAGAAGTACGCTTTCTGTTTCCAAAGCCTTTTCCTTCCTTCCCCACTATCAGATTAGGCAATCCCCCTCCTTGAGCTTTCTGGGTTTTTTTGTTCATTAGTATTTCCCGGTTAGATTTGAATTCCAAAGCTTCTGTCTTTTCTTGGGGGTGGTCAGTGCTATGATTCACAGAGAAATGCGACGAAATTTATCACTTGTTAAGTGGCTGCCTTTGGAATGGTGTAGATTTTAGTGTTACTTTGGTTTGTCGGCGTAGTTTTGTTTCACTGACTCCATTAAGTTCACCACCATACAACTCAACAGATACACCGACTCATTCGACACTATACTCCGACTCTGCCCTTCTAAAGGGAACATCGGCCCTAACAATTCCTTTTGTCATGAAATGGATTGCAGTGCACGTAAGAAGGAGTTGAAGCTCAAGCAGAAGGAGGAAGAAAAGCGCAAGAAGGAAGTGGAGAAGGCCAAGATGGTACGAGATCACTCCCCCGTTTCAGTTTTCATTTCAGTTTGTTAAATACTGCACCTAATTTAGATGGAGTTCGGCAGTGCATGTCCTTGGGAAAAGTTGGTATTTATCTCTTTTTAAGTTAATGCTATCGTTGGACATATTTTCCCATGTGCATAGTCGATGCCATTTCATCCCTCCCCCTCCTCCTTGAGGGTAAAATGCAGTATTTCGTTACTCCATAAAAAGGTGATACAGCTTGGTGACAGTGGAATTGGCTTTGGAACGATTGCTTTATGTCTGTGACATTATTCATCATGCAATCCAACGTCTATCTGAGCTAATGTGGGTTACTTTGGAAAAGGTGTCTGCATTAACCAGTTCCTTAACTACCTACTATGAAAAATTTTCCATAAGGTTTTACTTGCACATAGAGTCTCATGCTATAGTTATTCCAAGGCTGACCACTATAACTATCTGATAAATTGTGGGACTAAGGCTTCCCTGGTAGGAGAATCTTGATTCATTTTAATTAGTAATAATTGTGTATATGAGGCATAATGGCGAGATGACAACCTTTTGTTCAATACTAATGAAATATGGAATATTCAAATCTGTTAGGCTCCTGCCAAGGCAATATCCCAGGCTCAGAAGACAGGAGCGGCAGATGAGGATGATATGGATCCAACAGTATGTATTTATTCTTATTGGGTCTTTTATACAAAAAAAAAAAACAATCTTTCAAGGATCTTAAATTGTCATCCTTTTTAACATTATGGCATTCTTTTAAATGTTCTTTATATTGATGATTCTTGACCTCCATCTCTTATTCTGGTCTTATCCTATTTCTTTTTGTAGCAATACTTTGAAAACAGGCTGAAGTATCTTGCTGGTCAGAAGGCTGATGGACAGAACCCTTATCCTCATAAGTTTCAAGTTTCCCTGTCTATCAGCGAGTATATTGAAAAATATGAAAGTTTAACTAATGGGGAGCATCTCGAGGATGTCCAGATCTCCTTAGCAGGTAATGAAAAGACCCCGTGTTCCTTTAATGGAAATTTTCAGCTTCTTCTCTTAATTGCTTACTGTGTGGTTTTTTCTAGGACGGATTATGAGCAAGCGGTCTTCATCTTCCAAATTATACTTTTATGATATGCATGGTGGTGGTGCAAAAGTTCAAGTTATGGCTGATGCTAGGTAATTTTCATATCCATCGTTCTCTGTATCATGTGACATTTTTGTCAGTCTGTTATGTTTATGCTTTTTTTCAGCATAAACTTTTGTCTTGTTTGATATGTGCGCAAGTGGTAAAGGAATGTACCAGAGATCACATGTTACGGGGATTAGCTGGTTATTTACCTGGCTCGATTGTAAGGGATAAATAAAGATTTCTTAATTGTTTTAGTCAAAGGAATGATGATTATAAGAATTTGGAATTATAAGATTTGCTCAGCGGAACATATCAGCCTACGCGATTACTTATAGGAATTTTCATCTTAACAAATGCCTTTTTATGGCTTTGTTTCGGCACAATTGATAGAGTATCTTGCCTGGAGACTATCTTGAGGGACATTTAAGTACCCAGTTTGTCCTAATTATAGCCTCCGAGTCATTGTCCGAGGAGAATATGCCTGGTGATGATTATTAAACTAGTGTTTAGCATTCCATTAAAAAATCCTTCTTTGTTGCCATATTGTCTTCACTGACAAGTTCTTTAGTTGAGCAGAAGGAAGCAGATGCAGGTCCTTACCAATACCTTTGTTAAAATATAAAATAGTCTGAATAATTTGTTTGATGTTCTTATTGTAGCAAATCTGGCTGGGATGATGCTGAATTTGCTAGGTTCCATTCAAATGTGAAGCGTGGTGATTTGGTTGGCATTATTGGATTTCCTGGTAGGTTGAGAAGAATTGCCTTTCAGAACAGTTTTTTGGTACTTCTAATATGTTTCTTGATGAGCATAATATTTATTTCATTCCCTAGATATTGTCAAATAAATATTCGTGATTAATTCATGTCATTGGGTTAGATACCTAATGTGGGTCAGAAGATGACAGCTGTATTGTTAACTTTTGGTTGATATGTTTATATTCATAACCAAGAGTGATATATGATATAATGATAATCCATACCCGGGGAGTTTTCAATGCAAAATGGTTCATTTGAAGTGATCAGTTATCAACGGGAAGTTTCCTACTAATGGTTGTTGATATCTTTTAATTTCTTTCTTTTAGGAAAAACTAAGAGGGGGGAGCTGAGCATATTTCCAAGATCATTTGTTGTCTTATCATATTGCCTTCACATGATGCCTAGGCAGAAAGCTGGTCCAAGTTCAGAAGCTACCAATGTGAAGGTGAAACATTTTAGGATTAATCGTCTGGGAAGCATGCTTCCTGAATATATTATGCATTAATAAACCTTAAAGCTCTAATGCAGTTTTTTTGTCGAGGTGCAGAAAACTGAAGTATGGATTCCTGGAACTCCCAGGAACCCTGAAACATACATTTTGAAGGACCAGGTATAACAATTTAACATCTACTGGAAATGTTACTGAGCTCACTATATTTGCAAGCGTTTTAGTTGCACATATAATTTCACCTCCTAAAATTGAATGATTTCAGGAAAGTTATGTTGTAGATAATCTAATTAATGAATTTATTCAGTTTCAGAATATTTTCCTGTTGAAATAGAGTTATTTGTGCTGACTGTCTTAGACACGGAGGCTTTTATTGGTATAGCATGATTTGTGAGAAGCGGTAAGGACTGGGTAGGATCAGTTTGATTGGTTATTATTTTAATGAGAAATATAAAAGAACCTTGTCCTCTCAAACAATTGCTCTTTACAGAGCTGATTTGATAAGCATCAGTTGATCTGGCTGCTAGTAAATAAGAGGAACTGTGCCGACCGTGTGTGGTATATCATTCTATTATTGGGGTAGATTGATGGATCTGTTTCTATTTTGTTTCACATGCTGCTATAGTCATTTGTTTCGTAACTTTCAGATATATGTTTGACAAATTGCTACAGTAATTTGTTTCTTTACTGCAAGATTTGTGTTTGTGTTTTTAGAGTGGATCCAGTCAACCTCCTAAACTTGTTCCCTTTGTGATTCTCTTTAGGAAACTCGATATCGTCAACGTTATTTGGACGTGATGTTGAATGGCGAGGTTCGCCAGATATTCAAGACTAGAGCAAAGATCATACAATATGTTAGAAGGTTTCTGGATGATCTTGATTTCTGGGAGGTATTGTGATTATTCATATTGATATTAGATATTGCATGATGAATCTGTCTCACCTCTTTCCATGTATATTGAATTTTGTCCAGGTGGAGACGCCCATGATGAACATGATCGCTGGTGGTGCTACTGCACGACCCTTTGTGACACATCATAATGAACTTAATATGAGGCTTTACATGCGAATAGCTCCTGAGCTTTATCTGAAGCAGCTCATTGTTGGAGGTTTAGATCGGGTCTATGAGATAGGGAAGCAGTTTAGAAACGAGGGCATTGATTTGACACATAATCCAGAATTTACTACGTGTGAGTTCTACATGGCATATGCTGACTACAATGATTTGATGGAGCTCACTGAAAGCATGCTTAGTGGTAAGTTGTCAAACTTGCCTAACACCTGGGATCAGGCCCTTTGTAGCGTATTCTGAGTTCTTTTGTAGTTCTCAACAATTAGACTGGATGCAGGAATGGTCAAGGTGCTTACTGGTGGCTATAAGATCCAGTACCATGCAAATGGACTCGAAAAGGATCCTATTGAAATTGACTTCACTCCTCCATTCAGGTACATGATCAATTACCCGTTGAACTTTTGTCATTGGTTTACTAATTCATTGTTGACACTTTTGCAGAAGAATTGACATGATCGGGGAGTTGGAAAAAATGGCTAATCTCAATATCCCAAAGAATTTGTCTAGTGATGAAGCCAACAAATATTTAGCAGAAGGTTGTTTGAGATTTGATGTCAAATGCCCACCTCCCCAAACAACTACTAGACTGTTGGACAAGGTAAACATTTCATCATGGTCTTTTCTCTACAGGAACGTATCATGTGGGGCTCTTAAACTTGTTTTCTTTCTGCGGTTTTTGTGCTTCTGCTACATCCTCTAGTTAGTTGGATATGAGTGGTTGAGAAAGTAGTTATATGTCAAAATACATAAGTAAATAATAATGAAAGTATATGGATTGTGTTTATGACTATGTTGTGGGGCAGGATCTCTTGAAGGTCCTTTTGTGTTCTTGTCTGGTACCTTCTTTCCATGTCTTGCTTTCTGATTGCAGCTGGTGGGCCACTTCTTGGAGGAAACTTGTGTAAATCCAACATTCATTATAAACCATCCCGAGATAATGAGTCCTCTGGCAAAGTGGCACAGATCAATACCTGGACTGACAGAGCGTTTTGAATTGTTCATTAACAAGCATGAAGTATGATTTCCTGCCAATATGTGTATCTTTTTCCCCTTTAACTCGAGCAGTATCCTCCCATCTCAGTCTGCCTTTTGCTCTTGTTATGGTTCAGCTCTGTAATGCATATACCGAATTGAATGACCCCGTTGTCCAGCGTGAACGTTTTGCCGAGCAGCTGAAGGTATTAAGCCCCTCACATTTCTCCATCAGCTCCTCGTGAAATTTTGGTAAAGCGGACACGTGTTCGTGCATTTTACAGTATAGGCAATCGGGTGATGATGAAGCAATGGCGATGGATGAAACGTTTTGTACTGCACTCGAGTACGGGTTGCCTCCAACCGGCGGTTGGGGATTGGGCATTGACAGGCTGACCATGCTCTTCACCGACTCTCAAAATATCAAGGCAGGGATCTTGTTTGGATACATTTTTGTTGCACAGCATGCCTTGATCGGCCTATATTGACGATGGCATGGTATTTGCACGATTGCAGGAAGTTCTTCTGTTCCCAGCCATGAAGCCGCAGGATGAACCCCCTGCCAAAGGTACAAAATCAGACATTTTAGCAAGTGATATCCATAGAGAAAACATGTTTGTGTTTGCTCAGAGACTCCCACCTGCATTTTCATTTGATCATCTTCTACCTGGCAGCTCCAGCAAACTGAGATTGTGTTTAAAAGGCGGCCATGGGAATGCAGGATCTCTCTATGGGTATCATTCTTACACTAAACTGTGTTCGAAATACGACTCCTTTTTGGGGCTTCCTGGGTTCTTTCTGGCTACATGGGTAAGTACATTCCCACCTAAAAGGGCACCGGATTGATTCACATTGGTATGCGAAAGACTTGGGCTTACTGTGTTATATTATATTGACAAAACTTGCTCGGTACATGTATTGATGGTGCGACTTGTCAGTCTTTCCAATCGCAATTATGGATTGGGCCATAAGAATATGTGTGAATCCGTTCATGTTCATGAGACGGAATAAAAATGTCTGAACCAGGGGGACCTTTGAAAATGGAATTCCATCTCGCCAAGTGACTGGACAAAGATGAAGAGACCTGTGGTGAATTTGGATGCGAAGAGCTGAGTGCTTTATTCCTACTTAGCGTGCCCGAGATTAGGAGGCTGAGCATAGGCCGAAGAATCATATTCTTTTAAGAGTTCTTTACTTTCTGGGCATGAATTCTTTGAGTGAATTGATTATCTTATTAGTGGTACTAGAAAAAGGGGGACGACCTAGGAAGCAAAAGCTGAAGTTAAAGGCAGCGAGATAAAATCGTGGGTTTCTTCCATCTTGTTACTATCAAGCAGTGACATTGTTCTCGTCGATGCATACTTGGTGAAGGAACTGCATGCCTCACTTTCTTTTGTTGATAATACGGTAGATGACAAATCAATGGATGGAGGAGAGAATGGGATAGGGATGGAGTTAGGGAAGGGAGGAATAAGGCCGAAAGGGCAACTTGCTAAAGTTGGGGTTGGGGTTGGGCGGTGTTTGCGTGTACTTTCCACATCCAAAATCTCTGCCTGATAATCACCATCCATAACGGAAGATGATAAAGGAAAAGGAAAGGCGTCTAACATTCTAAGGCAGCTTTTTGGCATCTCTGTAAGAACAATGATGGGCGGACAGGACAGATGATGCTTGTGGGTTCCCCTGCCTTGCCTATCCCCTCAGCGCCTAAATTCTTCTCCCTCCATCATAAACAGGGGTGAGGAGACGCAATTGGTGATGATCATCATCACCCTCTATCGACTCGAATAATTGACACCCAGATCATTTCCTCTGATCAGGATTTTGCACAAAAATATAATGAAATGTTACGTGAGGCATCATATTATATTGACAAAGGCAGCAGCGAGATCTTTGAATGGAGGAGACTCAACTCAATCTTACGTGGTCGAACCGACGGACACAGAGCGATGAGCGGTGGGGGAGTGGGAGTCTTCAAGGTCAACTTCGGGGTTCCCATCAGAAATAATTGAAGGGACCTTTAGGACATTCTCTCTAAGACTTAAATGAATTCCGACAATGGTAGAAAAATGCTGGCCAAGCCTCTCTCTCTCTCTCTCTCTATCGATGTTAAGGAGGTATGCAATTATTTGGCCTTACATGGGAACTCTAACACTCACCATGGGAACTCCTCTAACACCCACATGATCACGTGTTGTGATGGGATTGATGATCGTCGTGTCGATTATTGCATATGGTTATGTCCGATGGGGATCCAAACCCATCGCGTCCCTGACATTGCCCTCCGTGCCCAACTTCAAAGAAAGAATCGACTTCAATTTCGATTGTGTGTGGGGGGGGGTATTTTTCATGCCCCACCTCCAACTCATAGTCAAATGAGAAGGACAAACATCCGTTTCCATCGTGTCCTCAACTTGGTTCAGGAAAAAAGAAAAAGGGTAATGGCCGAGCGTGAAAAGAACACGAGTGGGCAGGCTTAGTCTTAGGCTACCCTCCTCACCAAATCGGATCTCCTTTATATTATATGGGACCACTGTTGATCTAAACCCCCCACTCCGGCCTCCATGATTGAGTTGTTTTTAACCTCGAAACATGCTCAACAGGCAAAAGCAATACGGGGGTGGAGGCAAGCTGAGGTCATCGGGCACGAGTTTTGGCTTTGTGGGGGGGTTGGTTGGTACGGACAAATCATTGACGAGACCCTTTTTCCCCTCCCCTAAATCTGTCCAAACCCATGATCAAGTGGGCAATTTGGTGTACTTGAACATGATTAGCGGAATGGGTATGATCGCCTCCTTGGAGTCACACACAGTTGTGGGTTCCATTTGGCATGCATACTTAAGTTTAATCAACTAAAAAGTTGGCCATATTTTATTTTTAATACGAGGGGGTAAGTGGGAGAGTTAGGATAGGAGTCCAGTGTCCAATTGAGTCTGGGAGAAATTGCTAAACCTCACACAGAAAGCCTAAGTTGCTTGGGAGTATATGTCGGGGTACTGTTGTGAATGTGAAACGTTTCAACAGAGTCATAAAGAAGCGGTCTAAATCATACGTTCGTACAGAATCCGTACGTACTTGATAGCTTAGAGAGAGAGAGAGAGAGAGAGAGAGAGAGGAGAACCCACCACCAAATCTTTTTGTGAGGAGTTAAAAAAATGTGATATGATCTTTGCCCTTAGTTTAGGGTTTTATAAAATATTAGGGTTTGGGATGGGATACGGCCGGGGGGTTTGTACAGACAGTTGAGAGGTTCTTTAATTCTAGTCGTACAGTACAATCCAATGCATCCAAGGTCAACATGTCCACACGACTGCCGAATGGAAGCCATGCCGTCCAACCTCAATTTTATTAAAAGGAAAAGGACAGGGAAATAAAACCACGAAGAAGAACGAATGGGGGGGTCGTGCCGGCAGACGGGGGAGTCGTGTTTTAGAGGCGTTCGGAACTAAACCAAACCGGCCTTTGCACAAGGAATGGACAGAGACGTAGACGGACATGATGTAGACTTCTCTTGTTTAGAGGTTGTTGGGTTCAAACTCGGGTAAGAAGAAGGGGAGTAGTAGGTAGGTTTAGTTGTAGCTTCAACTAGTATTATTGATTGGGTCGAGGTAAAATGAATTTACATGGGTATTTTATCCAAATAGAACAGATTAAAAAGGGGATGGAGACGAGGTGGAATTGTTGACGAATGGTACGGAACGAATGACTACTGACTTGGAAACTACACAATCAAAATGTTTTTTAAGAAATAATTAATTAATTAAAGGAAAAGCGACGAGAGGGGGAATATAAATAGCCGAGGCACACCCCCCTCCCCCCCTCCTCTTCCTCTGTCGCCACCATATTTGCTCGTGGTTCTTTTCTCTTCTTCATCTCGCCCCGTTCGCAGCAGCAGGGATGGGAGGAGACAAGGGAATCGGTCTGGAGGAAATCAAGAACGAAACCGTCGATCTGGTATAAATATGAAATTCCCTCCCCCTCCCCCCCTCGAGGATTGTTGTAGATCCGTAACATCAAATGGACAAAATCTCTCCCTCCCTCACTCTGTGTCTGTGTGTGTTAATGAGGGGTTAGAGGAGAAGAAGAAGAAGAAGAAGAAGAAGAAGAAGCAGAAGCTCTTTTTTTTTTTTTAAATTAACTAATTAATGTCCATAAAAATTGAATACTGGGAGAGGGTGTATGCTTTTTTCCCCAGGTCCCTTTAAATTCTTTTATTTTAATGACAGTCGCGACGTTCAAACTCTTTGCTGCTGCTGCTGCTGTTGTTGTTGTCAACTTGCTCCTCCCTCCCCTGCTTTTAACTCTCTTGCCCAAACCAGTAAAAATATTTAGACAGACAATTATTTTCTGGTTTTGGACTGAACGACGAGGCTTCTGAATCCCCCCACATCCACAGGAGAAGATACCCATTGAGGAAGTGTTTGAGCAGCTGAAATGCACTCCCAAGGGTCTCACCACCGAAGAGGGCGACAGCCGCCATCAAATCTTTGGACCCAACAAGTTGGAAGAGAAGAAGGTTTGCTCTGCTCCAACAATCCTCAACTCCCCCCTCCCCCCCCCCCAACCTCCGATGATTGGTTGCTGAATATTCATTTGTCCATTCCAGGAAAGCAAGGTTCTCAAGTTCCTTGGTTTCATGTGGAATCCCCTCTCCTGGGTCATGGAAGCCGCTGCCATCATGGCCATCGCCCTCGCCAACGGCTACGGCAAGCCCCCCGACTGGCAAGACTTTGTTGGCATTGTCTGCTTGCTCCTCATCAACTCTACCATCAGTTTCATCGAGGAGAATAACGCCGGCAATGCTGCGGCCGCCCTCATGGCCGGTCTAGCTCCTAAAACTAAGGTGAATTCTTCCTCCCCCTCCCCCCATCATTTCCTTTAATCATTGTTTACTCCGGTTTTGCTTGTTCTCTCCATTACAAGAAAGCATCGTCAATTCCTTCTCCTGTTTTGTCCTCAGGTTCTAAGAGACGGGAGATGGAGCGAGCAAGACGCGAGCATCCTGGTTCCCGGGGACATCATCAGCATCAAGCTGGGAGACATCATTCCGGCCGATGCTCGTCTTTTGGAGGGTGATCCTTTGAAGGTTGATCAGTCCGCTCTCACCGGCGAATCCCTTCCCGTGACCAAGGGTCCCTCGGAAGAAGTTTTCTCGGGTTCGACCTGCAAGCAGGGCGAGATCGAAGCCGTCGTCATTGCCACTGGTGTCCACACCTTCTTTGGGAAAGCAGCACATCTCGTGGATAGTACTAATCAAGTTGGCCATTTCCAGAAAGTGCTCACGGCCATCGGAAATTTCTGCATCTGTTCGATTGCCATCGGAATGCTGATCGAGATCGTTGTCATGTATCCAATTCAGCGCCGCAAGTACAGGGATGGAATCAACAATCTATTGGTGCTGTTGATCGGTGGAATTCCCATTGCCATGCCCACGGTTTTGTCAGTGACAATGGCGATTGGTTCTCACCGGCTTTCCCAGCAAGGAGCTATCACCAAGAGGATGACCGCAATTGAAGAAATGGCTGGCATGGACGTCCTCTGCAGCGATAAGACTGGAACTCTTACTCTGAACAAGTTGAGTGTGGATGTGAACCTCATCGAGGTGTTTGCAAAGGGAGTGGATAAGCAGCATGTCGTCCTCCTAGCTGCCAGAGCCTCGAGAACGGAAAATCAAGACGCAATTGATGCTGCCATTGTTGGAATGCTCGCTGATCCGAAGGAGGTGACTGTTTTTCCATTCATTCCTTTTTCTTCGATTATTTCTTAGGCATGCTTGATTTTATTTCGTAAATTGCAGGCTCGTGCAGGGATCACTGAGGTCCATTTCTTCCCATTCAACCCTGTGGACAAGAGGACTGCATTGACTTACATTGATTCTGATGGCAACTGGCATAGAGCAAGCAAAGGTGCACCGGAGCAGGTACCACCTTCTATGCTGTCTCTTTATCTCGCTCAAAATGGTAATAGACTTAAACTAAAGGGGGGCGTTTCCGAAAACGTTAACTTTTTTGTTATTTGTCTGGACAGATTTTAACCTTGTGTAATGCAAAGGAGGATGTTAAAAAGAAGGCTCATGCCGTCATTGACAAATTTGCGGACCGTGGTTTGCGGTCGCTCGCTGTGGCCAGACAGGTTTGACATGGAGACCTTACGATTGGGCTTTTGGTTTTGAAAGTGGAGAATATCCTCATCCCGAGTTTCATCAATGTCAACTACAGGAAGTGCCCGAGAAATCGAAGGAATGTCCCGGCGGCCCATGGCAATTCATTGGTCTATTGCCACTATTTGATCCTCCAAGGCATGACAGCGCAGAAACTATTCGCAGAGCACTAAATCTCGGTGTCAATGTCAAGATGATTACCGGTACTTGTCAGTTTGGCATTTTATAGTTGGTGGCAGATATGTTTTATTGTGTGACTATTTGCCGTCGATGGCCATGATAATCAGGTGATCAACTCGCCATTGCCAAAGAGACGGGTCGTAGACTTGGGATGGGAACAAACATGTACCCATCTGCTACTTTGCTAGGTCAAAACAAGGATGCAAGCATTGCTGCCCTTCCCGTTGAAGAACTCATTGAGAAAGCCGATGGTTTCGCTGGAGTTTTCCCCGGTTTGTGTTCCTTTAACTTTGAATTTCGGCCAAAGCTCTTGCTATTTTTTCACATAATCTATTAATCCTAACTCGTTACCTCAACATACAGAGCATAAGTACGAAATTGTGAGGAAACTACAGGAAAGGAAGCACATCTGTGGAATGACTGGTGATGGTGTCAATGACGCCCCTGCCCTTAAGAAGGCTGATATTGGCATAGCTGTTGCTGATGCTACTGATGCTGCTCGAGGCGCATCCGACATTGTCCTCACAGAGCCAGGTCTTAGTGTCATCATAAGTGCAGTGCTTACGAGCCGAGCGATTTTCCAAAGGATGAAGAATTATACTGTCAGTATCTATGTTCCCTACTCTTTCAATATTCTTTCACAGGTCCATGTGACTAGAAAGGAATTTGATTGCTTGTGTTACCTTGTTTTCTCGTTACAGATATATGCTGTATCTATCACCATCCGTATAGTGGTAAGTGATTCATTTCATTTATGGATCCTCTTTTTCTTTTTCGCAAATTGACGATTATTAATTTGATTTTTTTTTTTTATCTTGTAGTTTGGGTTCATGCTGATCGCACTTATATGGAGGTTCGACTTCTCCCCATTCATGGTTTTGATTATCGCCATTCTCAATGACGGTGAGGGATTATCTATCTGGCCGATGCTCGTGATTGAATTTCGTGGTCTTGCACATCGATGATGCACATGCATTTTGGTTGTTTCAGGTACCATCATGACAATCTCAAAGGACAGAGTGAAGCCGTCTCCGATGCCCGATAGCTGGAAATTGAAGGAGATATTTGCTACCGGTATCGTCTTGGGAGGCTACCTTGCGCTGATGACCGTCATTTTCTTTTGGGCAATGAAAGAAACCGACTTCTTCACTGTATGGACACGTGACTGTCATGCCTGATATTTTTGGCCGTCTTTCCTGTCGCGTGACAACTAACAAGATCTATTTTGCTCGTCTTCCTATGAAGGACGAGTTCAATGTCAGATCGTTGCGATATAATCGCGAGGAGATGATGGCGGCTCTCTACCTCCAAGTGAGTATAGTAAGTCAGGCCCTGATCTTCGTAACGCGATCCAGGAGCTGGTCTTTCATAGAGCGCCCGGGGATGCTTCTCGTCAGTGCATTCATAATAGCCCAACTTGTAAGAATCTCTCAAAACCATGAGCGATTGCCGCCTTCCTTTTGTTGCAATATACCTCATATTTTTAGCTCATCCGCTGCTTGAGCTCATCTAACGGCTTCAATCTCAGGTTGCTACACTTATAGCAGTATACGCCAACTGGGCCTTTGCGGAAATCCAAGGATGCGGGTGGGGATGGGCTGGGGTCATCTGGCTCTACAGCATAGTCACCTACGTTCCGCTTGACTTGATCAAGTTCGCCATCCGTTACATCTTAAGCGGAAAGGCGTGGCTTAACTTGTTGGAGAACAAGGTAAGCTATAATCACATTTATGCTTCCTAGAAACCAGGATGGATGAAGAATTTCCCATCCCTCACTTTTGTTTCATTTCTCGGCAATTCAACAGACGGCTTTCACGATGAAGAAAGACTACGGGAAAGAAGAGAGGGAAGCACAGTGGGCTCTGGCACAGAGGACTCTCCACGGACTCCAGCCGCCGGAAGCTTCAGCCCTGTTCTCAGACAAGAATAGCAACAGGGAACTGTCGGAAATAGCGGAACAGGCCAAGAGAAGAGCAGAGGTGGCGAGGTAAGTCCCTTTCGACCTCCCGTTGGAATCTCCACGCGAACCGTGATAACCCCGTGCACGTGACGCGGCACAGGCTGAGGGAGCTGCACACGCTGAAAGGGCACGTGGAGTCGGTGGTGAAGCTCAAGGGATTGGACATCGACACGATCCAGCAGCATTACACCGTGTGAGTCAAATATCGGAAGCGGATCATGAAAGAGGAAAGCGCTGAGAGGGGGGGGAATGATTTTCATCCCGATGGGTCATTTTCTTTTCTTTTCTTTTTGTTCTGCCTTGCCCATCTGATAAGTTTAATACCCCAAGAAGGAAAAGGGTATCGATCGATTTTAACTTATTGAATCTTCCTAAACAATAACTGTGGAGTACTACTAACTAGAAGAAGATCTCTAGCATCGTGGTTGTCCCCCCTGATCCCAACATTGACAGCCAGGCCCAGCCAGCCCCATCCATCCATCCATCCCATTTTTTGTTTTTAAGAGACTTGACCACACTTTCGGGGTGCGTGTGGGTGTAATAAATGATCTTTTGGGATTTCGTGGACCTCTTCCAATCAACACCACACTCCCTTTGAATGTTGTTGCATTCATCTCTCCTCTCTTCTCCTCTCCTGCTTTAATTGCTTGATTCTTTCCGAGGATTGTAGGTTAGTTTAAAAAAAAATTACTAAACATAATTTCTGTTTTGAAAATATCATCGAATATCGCTCGTAAGTAGCTGTTTGAAATCGGCTTTTTATTTTACAAAATAAGTCTTGACTTTGTAAAAATTTGTCAAAGTCGCAGTTTTAAGATCGCGAGGTAGGAAGGCTTAGTGAAAAATTGAAGCGAATGAGGCGTCTTGATGTTCTATGGTAGTCGTTAATTCAAACGACGACTTTTATTGAAAAACGGGGTTTGAATCCTGACTTTGGTTAGACGGTATGACGTTTCATTCACTTCAATTTTTCATTAAGCCTTCCTAAGTCTTTATTTGAAATATCGACTTCTTTGTAAAAATGAAAGTCGTGGCTTGAAACCGTAAATTAAAATGATATTTAAGATATTTTTGAAATTGAAATTATATTTCATAATTTTTTTTAAACCAATAATAATGACGTACAAGCCTCGATTCTCTCATGGCCAAATAATCACCCACCTCCAGATAAGTTTTTTTACAAATTCGGGCTGAAATAATTGACTCGGGGACAATTCACACGGACCAAAAAACTTATGAAGCCCAGGAATATTGCTGCTTATATTAAAATGAGCATTAAAAAAAAAGCAACGTGGGAGGAACATTGTCGTGGTTATTCTAATCAACTCATGAATCTCTTAGTGATAAAAAAAATTGGTGATATAATCTGGTTTTGATTATGACAAAATATTATGTATTGCTAATATGCTATTTAAGTATATAGAAAAACAGGTCTTCAAGCGTAGAAGCTGGTCTTCAACGGAGGAAACGATCTAGTCATCAGAAATGGTGTAAAAGAGTTACGTGGAGGACTTCAACGGAGAAAACGATCTAGTCATCAGAAATGGTGTTCCAAGGACAAAATCTATTATCGAATCCACTATCTCTATTGTAGAAATGAGTTTCTGTGTCACAGATGGTTGCTAGAGTACTTACAACGGGTTATAGAATGACACTTCTATGAATGACAATTTCCTTATTGGAGATTGTTATTTAAGCTAGCACATGAGATGAGATAGTGATCTCATACGACCTACTTAATTCTTATTGAATTAACTTAGGAATTAAATCTAGATTCACTTTTTGATTTGACTTATTTGTCAAGATCACTCTTTAAGTTAATTTAGAAAGATATCATGAGATATATTTCCTAAACTTAAGTGAATATTTAGCCACGACCTAATCATATTGAAATGTCCCTTTGTGAGAATATTTTACAATGAGAATATTTTCATATAAAGAAAACAAATCAATCAGAATGTCAATTCCATATACGGAAAAGTGATGGTTCTGTTATTGCAGAAAACAAACTCTGTGCGAAATACATCATCCTTGATTTTGAAGTCTTATTTATTTATCTAATGTTTTATGAATAATGTTTATATTATTGGAAACTATACTACATGATCGAATCTTAGAGCAAATGGCAAGATATCAACTAGCCGTTATGATTTATTATGAAGCTTCTTATGTGGACAAGCTTATAAGTAAGAGTGAAGACATAATTCCAGTTCGTCCTTATACCTGAGAGTTTACCGGAAATCTTCGTTCCTTCACTGTTGCAAAAGCTCTTGAGCGTCCATTGTTCTTTCACCGAGCTGATCTCTTCTTTAAAAAGTGTTTCTTCTGTGGCCGCAGATTATTCGTTCTGTAGTTGTCCTTCTTGTTATGGGTTGTTAGTCACACAGGGTGTGCGTGCAAGGGTAGGTGGTAGTCATAAAGCCACAAGGGCATGTGGTAGCCGTCAAGCCACGAGCTTAGTGAGGAACCGGAGACAGTCACGTCGGTTACATGCGGGTTGGGTTAGTCACGTGTACGTGCAAGTGGTTAGTCACATTTCTGGTAGAAGTGTGCATCTGTAACTTCCCTTGATCATCATATAGTGAATACACCCTAATTAGAGTAAGCGTTGGGAGGGTGGACTTAGACATTGTTTGTCGAATCACTATAAGTCTTTGTGTCATTAACACAAAAGATAATATACATCAGAAATAGAAATCTGTACAACAGATCCAGTTTTTGTAGTCTAACAGAGCACGACTTCTGTGATCAGATACAATCGAAAAAATGTAAAAAATTCTTAAGACACTAATTTAACCCCTTTATTAGTGCAATCATATACCAACAAAAACAACAACGAAAGAAACAAAGGAACTTCCTTCCCGAATCATCACTAAAATAATAATACTTATAATGATAGTATTGTTATATAACGATTGGTTTTCAGTAGATCGGGGTGGTGGGAGATGGTTTGGTTTAGAGGGATCAAAAGAGTAGCAGCCCATGCCCCATCTGTTTTAATTTCATTTTGATGCTTGTTATAACCCAATTTTTTTACAAAAATTACAAAAAAATAAAAAATAAAAAAATAAAAAAAATTGAAAATATTCAGAAAACACTAAAAAATTGTAAATCTTCCGAAAATCAATAAAAATCATAAAAATCATAAGAAAATCATCAAAGATCAACAAAAATCCACAAAACTCTAGAAAAATCATTAAAAGAATTCGATAAAAAATAATAAATAGTTACTCAGATGGAGAGATTCAAAAAGACAGAGAGACACACGGAAAAGAAAAGAATGCTTGAAGTGAAATCGAGATTTCGTCGTCTCAAAGGTTTGCAAAAAATGATGTCGGAAAGATTCAGTGAGGAGATTGCAGAGTCGTCGCCAGAAATTCACGTGGATGGCAAAGTGTGGTTGCACGATCAAGTCAGAGATATGGAGAGGGCGGCTGTATTGCAAGAATCCCAACAAGATCCTGGTTCATGGAGTAGGCTATGGGCAAGGGTACAAGGAACGTTCAAGGGCTTGTCCTAGGCCATGTCCCGAAGCCCTTTGCGGCATCGAGTAGGAACAGAATAAGTGCACGACGCAGTTTGCATGGGTCAACTTATGTGGCTACAAGCCTCTATGAGACTCTGAAGAAACCAGCGGAGACTGACAATGAAGAGGAAGCTATTATGCTTTAGACAGACTACTTTAAACCTATGGTTAACCTAAGAGGCCTGAGGATTGACCAAGTGAATTTGGAAGCAACATTGAACGCATGTGGACCACAAAAGGCAGCAAGGTTGCTGCGAGATTAATGATATTAATTCTACGTGAGTTGCCATGCCCCAACAGAGGAAGAAACGCGTCCACACATCCGACTCTACGCTTTTGGCCAATACCGAGTTCATGGTTTGGTGCATCCGGGGAGAAGAACGCAGTGCCGTTGCTGGAAAGGATGAGTCTTACTATGATATCGAGAAGTTGTGCGAGATGGTCGAGCAACAGGACAAAGAGGTGGAAAAGGTGACCGACGAGAAGCTCGACGAGTTGCACGAAGATGAAGCCGAGGTCCTCGACGAATTCGTGGACAGGCTATGCCTTTCCTTCACAATACCAGGCTTCTAAACCTTCCCCTGCATCCGCACACAAGCACACGCATCATCTAAAGAGCTGCAATTTTCCCCGGTCGCCCGTTGCGCCACGATCCGCCGCCTCTCCGAATCCTCTTCCACAGCGGCGGCAGCAACAGCAGCAGCAGCGGCAGCATACCCGCATACACAGGTGACGAGGATGGGAGAGAAGTCTCAACTTAGGGATACAAGCAAGTCTGGAAAACAAGGAGACCAACGCCTGGAGATCGATTTCGTAATGCTCTCAGAGGTCTGTTGCTGCGATTCGCCCGCACGGTAATAGAACGTGATCATGTTGTGGGAGTACCTGAGATGGAGAGAACGCTCCCAACATCCTCGGTAGTATAATTCAGGCCACCTAGCCTTCGGGGGGTTACAGTCCACAAGGAAAAGATCTGATGGAAGCATTTGAGAATAACTATTTTCAGAAGGATGCTGTACTCGGAAGCAAAGATGAGTTGCAGGGACTGAGAAACGAGGAAAAGATCCTCTTCCCCGGATACATCGATTTCTCATCCGAGGTCATTGCTGCGCTCCGCATACTGATGGTGCCCTGGTGGTCGTCGATTGGGTTGAGGGGGTTTGTGTCCAGACTGAAACCGTCCTTCGTCAGGCCTTGAGTGAGAGGATTCGGCCCGAGCTGACAGTGAACAAGACGGACAGATGCTTCCTCGAGTGGCAAGTTGAGGGAGAGGAGGCTTACCAGACATTCTAAAGAGCTATTGAGGACGCTAATGTCATCATGACGACATATGAACACCCTCTTCTGGGTGATGCCCAGGTGTATCCCGAGAAAGGAACGGTGGCCTTCTCTGCTGGTTTGCCCGGTTGATGCAGCAGCAACAGCAGCGACACCAGCAGCAGTAACACCAGCAGCTCCAACAGCATCAAGCGAGCAGCCCATCTTCGCCGACGGAGGCTCCCCCGAGCAAGAGCGACGGTTAGAAGCAGCTCCTCACCGTGGCCGACCCCCATCTTCAGCGGACTCCGATTCCAAGTCCTGTTGTCCAGATCCGGCCACGACGACCAAAACCCGACGCTCAGCCACCGACTCCTTTTCTCGGCACCTCAGACTCGGAGCTTCAAATCCCAGCGTATTCCTGCAGCGTCAGCGTCCGGATCTACCTCCTCTCAAAGTCTCAGCCCCTTGCCGATCGAGGACCAACCCATTTTCAAGCGAAGCAAGTGGGTTGTCGGTAACTCACCGAGGGAGTTTACTTCGTTTATTCGGTACTTATGCACGCACCTCACTCAACGTATTCAAGATAACAAAGTATTCGAGGGATTATTTAGATTCTCGAAGATCAAGATCCTCTGAAGACGGCTTCGTACTCGCCAACATTACGGCATCAACGGCTCGCCAGGTTCGCCGTAAACCTATTCTAAAAAACGGCACCGTAAGGTACAAACGCTAACGGGGGCGTTCTACAGAGAGCGAGAAATGATACAATACCTGGTTCTCCCTGGAATTTACTTTTGCCTTAAAAATTGTTAAGGGCATTGTAATACCTCAAATAATATCTTCACTTGGGACAACACTTACAAACATCTCCCTGTTAAAGCTATGCGATGTTACAGGAGATTAACTAGGCCGATATTCAGACCCGGAGAGTTCTCGGATGGTTTAGAGATTTTTGCAGCTCATCCTTCGGCATATACAGGATGAGGGCCGTCACCAGGCATGCTGTCAACATGTTGCAAAGCGGTGGTCGATTCCAGCAACCATTTCCCTCGGATGAGCCTAGCCTGCATTTTTGAATCACGCCATAAGGTCATCTCTACATTCTCATCCGAGAAGAATCAACTCAGCAGTACAATTACCAGCAAGGATACCATCGTGGCGAACTTTGACGCATTCACTCCTGATCCTTGCTCGGAACTTCCATCTCCTTGAGTTACCGTTTCTCCTGCCCAAACGCACTTGGCGGGCCCGCAACAGTTGAGGTCGTTCGCAGCTTCCAACGCCCGATAGCAGCAGCAATCTGCTACCGTCGTCGCGACTGCCGCTCGCGGCGAGACTCCTCGAGCTCAGCCATTTCATCCCCGTGTCGCTGTTCCTCGTCAATGACAGTCGAATGCGTGGCCTTCCCCTGCTCGATGAACAGATGCATCTGGTGTTACAACAATAAATTAGACGGTAGATTGAGCAAAAGGAAGAGATCAGGAAAAAAAGCAAGCCTGCGTATGAGGGAGACGAAACTGACTGATCCAGCTCCTTTAGACCCCTAGACAAGAGCCATTTACCTAGGCAGGAAATCAGCCCACAGCACAACACAATGGAATCCAAGACTCAAGATTCACAACCCAAGCCCGACCCAAAGAGGAAGGCCAAGGCAAATCCCCAAAAATTTTTTTAACCCAAAGAAGAAGGCCGAGACAAACCTGCCCGACCCCCCCAGTTGCAGTAGTCTGCAACAACAGCAGCTGTTGCATCCGCAGCAGAAAGCCAAACAGTAATGATTTTCCCTCCCCCCCGTCTGAATCTTACCGACGACGGACGAAACAGGCTCCACTCGCTTTGCTCGAGATTAGACCTCCACTTGCTCTGCGATGGACAGACCCACTTGGGGGGGCCTCACCCTCTTGCTCCTCCTCAGGGACGGCGTCGTCCCCCGGGGAAATTCTCCCTGACGTCCTCCAGAAGAAAAACAGGAAGGGAGGAGCCGCCTTCTTCCCCCCCTAACCTGTAGCAGTTTTAGGCAATGATGGCCCCATCTCCTTGAGGCGTGTGCCGCAGTCTATGAAGAGAAGGGCCGAAAGGAAGGAGAGAAAAAAGAGAGGAGGGGGCTGACCAGACAGTTCGGGGGAGAAGAAATGGGAAGCTGTGAGGATAAAAGCCGGAGAGAAATACCTTCTTAATGGGGGGGAAGCATTCAGACCAAGGGGGAAGCTTCTTCTAAAATTCTTCTCTGGAGGTGGCCAACTTCCGGAGCTTCAAGAAAAACTTGACTGATCCTTTCTCTTCTTCTCTTCAGACCCAGCCTTGACATCCGATCAACCATCTCCATTTGCCAAGATCTGCGAACAAGGTAAGAAGAAGAAGCCAACGTCAAAACGGAACCCCCGATGACCAAACCAAACTGAACATGCGGCAACAACAACGAAGAAGCAAAAAGGGAATACCTCACTTCAGGAGGCAGCCAGCGTCAACTTCACTCGACACAGCGGCAGGGACATTGACCTCCAACGCCGGCTTCAGCATCATCGACTTCATCAACGGGAGCAAGTTCCTCGCATAGCTCAACCAGCTCCAGTCCTCTCCCACACTCCCTCAGCGGAGAACCGTGCCCAAGCCACTCTTTGCGGACGCACGTTAGTGTTGTGAAAATTTGTTTTTTTTTTTAACTTGACTTGTTTCCTTCCATGTGCAGGTATACACTCTGGAGACATTGGCCCACCAGCATACAACGGCAGCTGCACAACCTCCGGCTAGCAGCAACTTGCTTCCGTCCCTCGCAGCACTTTACCTCCCACACCAACTTCAACGGACTCAGCAGCAACGAATCAGCTTCCCAGGGCAGCGAATCCTACAGCCGCGCCAAAGTCGCACCAGCCCATCCAGAACTAGACTCCCATCCCCCGGGTTTTCCCTCAAACCAGCAACCGTAGCAAACCTGCTTCTCCAATGTCCCTGGTTCCCAGCAGCATCGATTTCGTCCCCCCAGTCGTCCCAGACCCAACAGCGGCCGACTCTCTCCTGCTTCTTTGATGCCCATGGAGCTCAGCCGAGAAATCACGGCCTCCCAGCCGTTCCTTATCTCAGCCACCCTCTCCCGGAGTCTCCTCGGCCGACCTCCTCTCCAGACGCTCAGTCCAGCCGCACCAGCACATCCCTCAACGATCGACAGCCTCCATTCCCCATCTCCTCATCCTCGCCAAGCTCCTCCAACGGTGGCAACCCACGTCCAGACACTTCGATGCCCTTCCGACAATAACAGCAGCTCCGTCTCAAAAACCAGCGTTGGTGGCCCACTCCCTTCCAGCGAACCCACAGCGAATCCAACTCCGGTGCTCATCGACCCGGCTGGCTTTCTCCCAGACGTGACCGCCGTGTCCTCGGCCTTCCTCCAGACCAGCACGACGATGAACCGTCCGCGCCCAACATCCCTCTTCCCGGCGCTCCACCAACGGCCGCAGCGAGCCCTCCTTCCCGGCGTCCCCAGATCCGACGCCGGACCCGTCTTCCAGCATCTCCGAGACCTGCAGCAGTATCCCACGGTCTGGCGGAGGAGAGCTACGGCCTTCCTTGAAGCTCTCTCGGAATCCCACTCCCTACATAGAAGACTACAGCCACCTCATGCACTTTCCCCCCAAGGCGGCTTCCCTTCACGACGTCGACCGGCCAAGGAGCAGCAGACTTCTTCGTTAAAGACCCAGCCCAGATCCGGTCTCGGCGACGAAACCCCACAAGCTTCCAGAAAACCCTGCCTTCCGATCCTTCTCCTCCAGCGACACCATGGCAGCCTCGGAGGTCTCCATCTTCGGCAGCAGCACCCCGAGGCGATTCTGTCCTCATCCTTCTCGTGGCGGAATCGACGAAGCTTCCCCCGGAAGCCATGGCCCTCTCTCCCAGCTCACGTCTGATTTGGGAGTTCTCAGGACAAAAAAAGGGAAACAAGGCTTTTCTTTGCCTCCAGCCCATAATCGTTGAAGGCTTCCAAGGAGGGTAGATGGGCTTCAATCGCGGGCTGTAAAATGCCAATCCCCTCTTCACAGGTAACGATCTCATCACAGGCTGTGAATTCTCTTTTTAGTCCCAAATTGTGATTTTAATTATATGTTCTGCCTAAAAATAATTACCCTCCATCGATTTTCCTATAATTATAATGCAATCTGATTACGTCAATTCCTTTGCTTTAAATCTGTTTTTATCACATTTTTTTAGGAATTTAATCTCCCACTTGGATTTATTATATTTCTCGTAAATTAGTACTTGATGTACATTACTAAGATTCATCTTCTCTTTGTTTCTCACGTAAAACACGGGGGAGCTTTCTCGGTCATTCTCGACGAACTTATATTAAGTAAACATCTCCAATCAAAAAGGTAAGACAAGCCTTACATTTTCTCAATTTAATTGGATTCCATTCGAATTTGATGATACTAACCACTTCTTTATTTTTTCTTTGCATGTACATCGAGCATCTAATCTCGGAAGATCAACTTCAAAATTCCGAAGATTAACTCGAAGGCGCGTGTATCAAACCGCGTGGATCTACCCTGGCCTAAAAACCATGGGTTCGAAGGTTTAAAGTGGCCCCAAACTCAATCAAAGGTACAAAGGGGAGGTGCGGGCCTCCCCGAATTTTTTGTATTCAAATCCACTTGTAACGGATTGCGAACCCAAGTGTATAGGCTCGCAATCACTGCCCTTCCCCGTCCTTTTGATCTAAATACTTGTTCGTGATTGCACGTTGTTTAGGCTTTTAGGATTAGGCCGCATGTTTGTTTTAATTAAACAAACCTAAATTGGGGTCCAACGCCCGTTAAAACGTCGATAAGAGTCCAGCCTACTCCCGGATCGGGCCCAATACCCGTCAATCAAAAGTTAAACTTTTTTGGACAAATCGCCACCCTTTTCGCATGTTTAGAATATAAGGTTAGTAAATAGGAATCCCCGAACCCAGACTCTGATTTTTCCGACTTAAAATCACACCATTTTTTAAAACTATGTCGGTGGCGACTCCGAACAAGTTTTCCAAAGTTAAAACTAAACCACACCCCCTTTTTTGGAGCCATTTAGGATGAGGTGACGGCAAACCGAGCTGCTCCCTGGATCCTCCCAGAAAATCCCAAGCGAGGTCTTAACGCAGCCTTTCGCTCGCCACCTTCAGGGGACTGGAGACGGTCGGCGAAACGCCCCGCAGATCCGCTCAGGAAACAAGGGAGGATTCAACCCGGGTCCCCTTTCCGCAGCGTCCGGCGTTCGAGCCGAAATGTCGACCGGACTGGGCCTCGGGGGAGCGGGCCCGGATCCTCGGGTTGCTTGAACCGCCTCGCGCGCGTGCTAGGCCGGAAGGCGTGCGTACATCCCGGATGGCGACTCCGCTGGGGATACTCCGCATGTGGATTCCTACTAAAAACCTTTTCTAACCACATGCGGAGGGGAGTTACTTGTTTTCGCATGTAATTGATTGGCTCGGTGCCCTTTGTATGATCTCCTACCTGTGTTTGTTTACCGCTTTATTAGGCATACATAGGTAAGTCCCTATACCCGGGACTAGGATCTTTAGGGGGTCACCGAAAGGCACGGCCTCGCTGCTTCCTGCGGCTTGTAGGCTATGGACCGGGACCCGCCTCCCTTAGTCCGAGGGAGGTCCTAGAAACCTTTATCCGAGTCTAGAATTGGTTGCCCACTACAGGTACCAGACGCCGCACGTGCATTTGCTTGTTACTAAGTGACTGCTACTCGTGCAGGGACAGGTTCAGGTATGTGTTGTATGTGATAAACTGTGACACTAACTCTGTTCATTTTGCAGCGGTTTGGGTTGGTCACGGGGGGTTCCCAATTTCCTTTTTTCTCCCTTCCCTAACTCCTTTTACCGCTTTAATGCATCCATACACATTCATAATCGCATGAATGCATTTCAATTCACGATTGTTCTTGTAATACCATACATTCTATTTTACTTGAACACGATTGCACATATTGTGTGTCGAATCATACTATACTAGGGTTAGGGATTGGAATGTTATCATCCCGGATTAACACCCTATTATGCAGGAAGACTTCATGGAGCCCATCTCACTGCGACAGAAAAATATGCCTAACGCCGATCATCTCCACCAGTGGCTGCCGTTGCTGAGGCCATCCGAACTCGAGTTCGTGCAATCCAAGCTCAAGGGGCTCTTCCACCTCATGCGTCTGGAATTGGACTGGGCTCTCCTGTAGAACCTGGTGGCGCGCTGGGATCCAGACGCCTTCGTCTTTCGCTTCGGGGACTTGAAGCTGGCGCCACTCTACGAAGAGTCCATCAACCTTGCTGAGATGCCCCACCGCACGGGAATACTGCCCTTGCCTCGGATCGACAAGCCGAAGGAATACATAGCGAGGCTTCTTCAAATCCCGTCAGCAAGTGTACCCGGACTGTTCCATTCCCAAGGAGACATCAGCGTCAATGGCATCATCGATTTGCAACTGACGCCGTACAATCCACGCATGGGAGAAGGGCAAGGATCGGCACGAGCGTTCATCCTGCTATTCGTCGGGACGATACTGTACCCGCAGAATGAGAAGACAATCAACAGGCGAGCCGTCTACATCACCAAAGCCATTTTGGAAGGCGCTCCTTTCCTGCCCAACCTGATTGGAGAAACCAACTTCAGCCTCACCAACATTGTGCGTGAAGCCAGGCGAGGAGTTCGCAACCACCGAATGACCTTCTGTCCAGCCCTACTGCAGGTGTGGTTCTACACTCATCTCGGCATCACAGGAGAAGCCTTCACAAGAGAGCACACGCCGGGACTGCTGGCCCGCATCGTGAGGCGTGCCCGCCTTCCCATACGCACCTTTGTTGGAGTCGACACTCTATTCCGTTCTCTGGAGCCGGCCGACTTCTATCAGAGAGCACCCTGCTTCAACACGGATGATGCCATCACTTCCTCGACGGACGGATACTTCATTCCAATCATGGGGTTCGGAGGCACTTCCTACTACGCGCCATTTCAAGTCCGACACCAGCTGGGATTGACTCCGAGGACCAGAGCACCTCTATAGCTCTTCCGACCGCTCAGCCTCGGCGACAAAGTGATCAAGACAGCACTCCAGAGGGTGATCGCGCACATCTCCCGCACATGGATGACCCTCACGGAGGAAATCTGCGAACTTCCACCAGAACCCGAGGAGGAGGATCGCGCAGCTCAGTCCCAGCGCTTCTGGAGGAAGCGTCACGCTCAGTGGGATCGCACCTGATCGACGGCGTCGTCATGCAGCTATCGGGCCTGCGAACCCATTCTATCTTTCATTTCAGTTGATTGTATTTTAACTTTTACGAAGATGTTGAACTTGTTGGTCTCTATCTAATTCGTTTCTTTTGGGGTTAAATTCGAGTGAGAACAATCCGATCCCTACATTAGACACATCATGCATCACTACATGTCATGCATCCATGGTATCACTGCTTGATGCTGATCGGATTTTCCTTTGTTTTGAAACAAGGTACTGAGCAATAGCTCCATACCGAAAGCGCCCCAAATATCGTGCCATCCGAGCAGTGATGGCCGAAGCTTCGGCAGGACAAGCACTGACTCCCATGGTCCTGTCTCCGGCAGCGGAAGAAGAGATGGCCCTGGCTGCTGGAGTCACCATTGCCGTCCCGTCGCCCGCCGCCATTGACTTCTCGGCCGCAATGGAAGCTGCCTCACCTTTCCCGACGTTCGCCTTCCCGTCGTTGCCCCAGACTATCCTCGCTACCGGGCAACCCTCAAATGGGAGGACCTCACCGATGTACGTCCCACCGCTGGTTGCGTCAACAGCGCCGTCGGTGATGTCTTCAGCTGCTCTACTGGCGACAGCTCCCCTCAATTCCACCTCAAACGTACTGGCCCAAGGCGCCGGCCCTCCTTCACTGGGAGACAAGGTGGAGTCTCTCACAGCCGAGCTCTCTTCTTTGAAGACGATGATGGCTGAGCTTCTCCAAAGACAGCTAACAGCCACCCCTGCTACTGCCACCTCCCAAAACCCCCACCTTCCTCCTGTCATGCCAGGACCCCAAACATTAACATACCCATTCCATCCTAACCTAAACACTTTTCCAAACACTCTACCTCCCTATAATCCGGTCATGCCCGGATCCGTTACCTCCACAAGTGTAGCACCTTTATCTAACCCATACATGAGTGGGCCACCCCTTTCCCTTCCCACGCCTCAGCCATATCTGCCTCCATACTACCCTCAACCAACATCCCGAGGGCCAACTCCCTACCTCCCAATGTCGTACGGGCCAACTCCCCACACCCATACTCAAACAACCGGGCCAACTCCCTACCCTCAAACAACCTTCACACCTCCCGCTTTCAGAATTTCCCAGCCGATTGCCACCCCCTCAGTTCCGCATGTGGAACTAGCCTTGCCAAGCCCACGAACTCGTAACGCAGCGATCGTCGATGAGTTATTTGGCGAGCAACAACAGACCAGCGCTTTCGAGACAAGGCTCGAGGCTAGGATTGCCTCAATGCAGCATGAAGAGGCTCGCCGCATGGCAAAGTTGGAAGAGCGCCTGAACGCCATCCAGGGGCATCGGGCACACAACTGGGAGTACGCCAACTACCAAATCCCTCAGATTCAAGTCCCGCCAAAGTTCAAGCTGCCCGAATTTGAGAAATTCCGTGGAAACGGCTGCCCGGAATTACATCTCAAGCACTTCTGCCACAAGATGGCAGTATATCCAGCAGACGATAAGTTTCGCATCGCCATGTTCCAAGAGAGTTTGGCGGAATCAGCGCTACACTGGTACTACACCAAGGATGTTAGCTAGTACACAACATTCAAAGACTTGGCCCTTGACTTCCTCAACTACTATAGCTTTAATGTTGAGATGGCGCCTACAATCTCGGATTTGCGGAAATTGAAGAGATACCGTACCGAAGACGTTAAACAGTTTGCCTACCGGTTTAGGCATATCGCGTCTCAGATAAAGTCGACGCTTACAGAAAGGGAACTCATCGACGAATTCCTCCAGCTGATTCCCCGTGAATACATGCCCTACATGATCGGGCAAACATTCTCCACCTTCGCTCAAGCAGTCATCAATGCGGACAAACTTGACGGGGTAAATCGAGAAGGGCTAATCCCTTCCCCTTCAGCAAAACCGGCAGTGAAGCCTAGGCCCAAGGAGCTTATTGCAACTGCTGAGCAGAACAGGCAATCGATGAGGGCAACACCACCCCCGACCTCGTACGCGCCAAGGACGTATATCGCAGCCGCGCTCAGGCCCCAGCCCCGGCAGCAACTCGTTTTAGACCCCCAGTCAACATGGCAGGACAACAGCAGCCAAGGCCTGCACAAATGGAGCGTCCACGACGAAGGGAGGACTTGACCCCAACGCCCGATCCCCTGGACATCATGTTTGTTCGATTAAGGGACATGGGTTTCATCAAGCCCGTTGAAGCCAAAGCAACCAACCCCTCCTCGTTCGGATACAACCCCAAAGCTGTGTGTCAGTACCACTCAGGAGCAGCAGAGCATGACACCAAAGATTGCATCGCCTTGAAGTTCAAGATTCAGAATCTGTTGGACGAATGAGCCATTACATTTTCTGCGCCTGCGGCTGCCCCAAATGTTAAGAGCAATCCTCTTCCTGAGCATGTAAATTATATCGGGGCAAATTTCTTCTCAGTTTTAGCCGAACAGGATGAAGAGGTGAACGTGTATGAATACGAGTACGCGCCCTCAAGGAGTGTCAACGTCATAAGCGCCGGTCGTAGTCGAGGCCGAGGCCGCAGCCGAGGTCGAGGAAGAGGTCGTGCGCCCCAGTCCAGTAGAAGTGTTCAGCCCACTATCTTGCCGGATGGATTTACATTAGTTCCCCCTCGGCGGCCAAGGACGCCCTATGTTTATATTTCGTTGGGATCAACACAACCTGAAGCGTGTCAGACAGAATCATCGCCTGCAACAGAACCAAGGATTCCGGTCGTGATGGGACCCACCTGCACGCCTCTCAGCCCATAAGTTGAATTAATTACCCGCTCAGGAAGGGTAGTGCCAGCCCCTGAAGCCTCGTCTCCAGCCGAATCTTCGAAGCCCAAGGCGCCTTCAAACGAGCAAATCCACAAGGTGATTTATACGGTGAAGGGAAGCGACTACGATATAGTCGAGCAGCTACGAAAACAGCCAGCCCAAATCTCACTATTCGACCTCATCCATTCATCTGACAAGCACAGGGAGATGTTGGAGAAGTTTCTAGCCGAGGTGCATGTGCCAGAACAGGTTGAAGTCGCTGCTTTGGATGCATACATGAGTAGCATGCTGGCGAATAATATAATTACCTTCTCGAAAGATGATCTACCAGAACAGGGGCCGGATCACAATAGCGCTCTCTTCATCACGCTCAAGTATCGTGATACCACCATCTCCAAAGTTCTCATCGATGGCGGGTCGGGGGTTAATATCATTCCGTTGGCGGTAGCTCAAAAGCTCGACATCAACTTGGAGAAGCTTTCACAATCCGGCTTAACTATTCGGGCTTTCGACGGCGCGAAGCGGCAGGCCCATGGGGAAGCTACGTTGGAGATCAAAGTTGGGCTAACCCTCTTCTCTACCCAATTCCAGATTCTGGAGACTGCGGGGCCCTTCAACATGTTGCTGGGGCGTCCATGGATTCACCAAGCTGGGGCAGTTCCCTCAACACTTCATCAGATGATTCGATTTTCCTCAGATGGCAAGCTCATCACAGTCCGGGGAGAACATTCAATGGAGCTTTGCCACGAGATTGACATGCCATACGTGGGAGAGCCAACCGAAGAGCCGTCAACAACGCAAACCTTGGAAATGGTCAACATGGTGAGACGCGACTACAAATCAGATCCTTTGATGACATGGGGCAACATCAGTGCTGCAAAGGAATTCCTTCGACATGGGTATCAACCGGGCCAAGGACTCGGAATTAGGGGACAAGGGATCGTCTATCCGATCACCATTCCAGCTCCTGCAGGGACTAGTGGACTCGGGTTCACTGGCAAAGTGCGGCGCAAACAGGACAATCACCCCATCAGCAAATCGGCCATCCATTTCGTCCGATCATCTGCGGCGACAATGGAAGGCGAAATCCTGTCGGAGAAGTTGGAAAATGTGAAGATCCAGAAGGATGAAGAAGTTGATGACGAGCAGATGACTATTGAACATGTTAATGTCGTCCAAGTGAATATCGGGCTCGGTCATAGGCGTCGACCTCGCATGCGGGCGCCGTACTTCCGAGCTCCAGTAATGCCAATTCCACCCCGGACGCCTCCAAGATTCGAAGCGCCTCCTCCGAACAGGCGCTTGGATTCTCCTACTACTAGCGAAGAAGCGGAGGAGAAGGAAGACGAGAAGACTAGGACACAAGAGTCAGAAGAAGAAGTTTGTATGATGGAAGCGTCGACCCTGGCCGAGTCAGACATGCCTCTCGACGGGTGAAACTTTCCATCTTTACTTTTATGCACTTAGATAGATAGAATCTAGGGTAGGTTACCTTGCTACATTCTGGTCGCGGACTAGCAAGGTGGTCTATATGTAACGCGACCCCTAGGCAGCACCTAGGGCGTTTGTGGGATCGGGCCGCTGATGATCAGGGCGAATATGAGGAAACGACGAGGGACCCGCTGAGTCCTGATCCCACAACATTTTCTTTTGGTCAAAAGCGCATGCCTTATTGTCGCATGAAACAGTAGTTCGAATGATTCATTTCAATGCATCACTCTGATTTCTCCCCCTTTTCAGGAACGGCGCTTCGGGTACACCCGAGAACACCCCTGAACAAGATGGAGAAGCAGTAGACGACCCTAAATCCATAGAAGGATACTATGGCTTGGAACAAGGTCTTCAATGACATGAAGAACCAAAGGACATCACACTACAGAGGCCGGTTTCAATCAACATCGGAACTCAAGATGACCCCAAGGAATTGTTCGTCGGCGCAGACTTATCAAACGATGAAACTGAAGACATCACCAACTTGCTCAAGGAATTCTCTGATGTCTTCGCTTGGTCGTACACAGACATGCCAGGATTAGATTCGGAGATTGTGGAGCACAAGATTCCTACAGACCCGTCAGTTCATCCTATAAAGCAAAAGCAACGCCGGTATAAGCCTGAACTAGCCCTTGCCATCAAGGAAGAAATGGATAAGCTGCTGAGGGTCAACTTTATCGAAGTGTCTACCTATCCACAATGGGTTGCCAACATAGTCCCTGTCATCAAGAAGAACGGGAAGGTCCGAGTCTGCGTCGACTACCGCGACCTCAACAAGGCGAGTCCCAAGGATGACTTTCTACTCCCGCACATCGATCTATTGGTGGATAATACCGCTGGATTCAACAAATTCTCTTTCATGGGTGGATTCTCCGGTTATAATAAGATTCGCATGGCCGAAGAAGACAAAGAAAAGACAACCTTCACGACGCCCTGGGACACCTTCTGTTATCGAGTCATGCCTTTTGGACTCAAGAATGATGGGGCAACTTATCAACGTGCTATGGTGGTTTTATTTCATGATATGATGCATCGCGAAATTGAAGTCTACGTCGATGATATGATTGCCAAGTCCAAGGAAGATGAAAACCACACTGTCATTCTCCGGAAGCTATTCGAACGGCTTCGTAAGTACAAGCTGCGCCTCAACCCTGCCAAATGCGTGTTTGGAGCAACTTCGGGCAAACTTCTTGGTTTCGTTGTCAGTAACAAGGGCATTGAGATTGATCCTGATAAAATCAAAGCAATTCGTGATCTCCCAGCTCCAAGGTCAGTCAAAGAGATCCGCGGCTTCATGGGTCGTGTTAACTACATCGGACGGTTCATCTCCAACCTAGCCGACACATGCAAACCACTGTTCAAGAAATTAAGGAAAGACGTCAAATTTGAGTGGGACGATGATTGTAAGATCGCATTTGAGCAGATTAAGACGTATTTGACAGAACCACCAGTTCTTATCCCGCCAAAGTCGGGGCATCCACTCACGCTCTATCTCACCGTCAGGGAGGAATCATTTGGAGCCATGCTCGCCCAACAGTTGCCAGGTGCCAAGGAGCACGCGATTTACTACCTCAGCAAGAAATTTACAGATTGTGAGTCGAGATACACAACTTCTGAGCGTACCTGCTGCGCACTCATTTGGGTTCTCCACCGACTCCGACAGTATACTCTGCATTATGGGATCCTGTTAGTGTCCGAGAATGACCCACTCAAATATCTCTTCGACAAGCCAACACTGATGGGGAGAGTATCAAAGTGGCAATTGCAGCTCGTCGAATTCGACATTCGACTCCACTCCACGAAGTCAGTCAAGGGGAGAACAATCGCTGATCACATCGCTGAATATCCAGGAACGGATGATTCATCTTTGGAAATCGGACTACCAGATGAGAACATCTTGCTCATGGAACAAGAACCAAGGTGGAAGATGTACTTCGACGATGCAGTTAATTCCTCAGGATCGGGAATAGGAGCTGTGGTGATCTCTCCAGATGGACAATATCACCCAACGGCCGCCAAAGTCACCTTTCCCTGCACAAACAACATAGCTGAATATGAAGCGTGCATCCTTGGCCTACTTCGTGCACTCGACATGCGGGTTAAGCTCCTCGATGTTCATGAAGATTCGGCACTCATCATCTCCCAGACAAACGGAGCATGGCGCACTCGAGACCCGAAGCTCATTCCATATCAGGATTATCTACAAACACTGATTAGACAATTTACTGATATTGAATTTAATTATCTCCCACGAACTGATAATCGATTTGCCGATGCTCTTGCAGTACTCGCCTCAATGATTCCGTTGGCTGGAGAGATGGACATCGAGCCTTTGCGCATCAATATTGCTGATGATCCAAGCTGCATGCATATTGAGCCGAGTCAACCAGAGGATTCCCTACCTTGGTTCACGGACATCAAGAATCATTTACAATCAGGAGGGTTTCCCCAGAACAGCACGGGGAAGGAACGCAAGTTCATTCGGAGGATAACAAGAAGTTATTTTCTAGACGGTGATACCTTGTACAAAAAATCCTTCACGACGGCTCTCATGCGATGCGTCACCAAGCAGGAAGCTGAAGCCCTCATTGTCGAAGTCCATGAAGGGGTTTGCGGACCGCACATGAACGGATACGCTCTTGCCCAGAAAATCATGCGACAGGGGTATTATTGGCTCACAATGGAAGCCGATTGCATCAAATATGTCAAAGCATGTCACAAGTGTCAGATTTACAGCGACAAGGTACATGTGCCTCCAACAAGACTTTACCCGCTATTTGAACCGTGGCCGTTCTCAATGTGGGGCATGGACGTGATCGGGCCCATCAATCCCAAGGCATCCAACGGGCACCGATTCTTGCTGGTCGCAATCGATTACTTCACCAAGTGGATTGAAGCACAATCCTTCAAAGAAGTCACAGCAAACAACGTTGTGCGTTTCATGAGGGCGAACATCATCGCCAGATATGGAGTTCCAGAGCTATTAGTTACAGATAATGGTTCAAACTTCAACAGTAAACTAATGGAATCCCTTTGTATGGAATTTCGAATCAAACACCTCAACTCTTCACCGTATCGTCCACAAATGAACGGTGCAGTCGAAGCGGCCAACAAAAACATGAAGAGGATCCTTCAGAAGACAGCAGTTACCTATCGCGATTGGCACGAGAAGCTCCCTTTCGCGTTACTCGCCTACAGAACAACCATGCGCACTTCGACTGGGGCAACTCCCTTTGAGCTCGTCTACGACACTCAAGCAGTTATTCCAGCAGAGGTCAAATTGCCAACTCTCAGGATATCATCCCAAAGCAACATGACAGAAGAAGAGAAGGCCAATCATCAAATCGCCCACCTCGACTTCATTGATGAGAAACGACTTGCCGCAGCTCACCATATGCAATGCTACCAACAACGCATGTCTAGAGCATTCAACAAAAAGGTCAAGCCAATCAGGTACAGACCAGGTGACCTCGTTCTTAAAAGAATCCTACCGAATGTCAAGGATCCACGAGGGAAATTCGCTCCAAACTACGAAGGACCGTTCGTCGTCAAGCACGCCTTCTCAGGAAGAGCAACCATCTTAGCAAAAATGGATGGAGGAGAACTGCCACAATCAATTAACGCAGATGCTCTCCGACGATATTACACCTGAATGGTATCCAGGTCTCAAGTGGGACTTTTGAGACGATATCTGTCAGCTGATTTCTTTTACATCTCGAAAAATCACTTAGGATAAAGAAGGCTGACATCAGGGAAAAGGGAGAAATACACAATCACTCTTCCCCTCATTCAAGTTAAGCGAAATTACATGAACACATTTCGTTTACGTCCTTTGTCTCGTGGGCAGGTACAAGAGCTCCTCATACGTATGGTGCAAAAATCCTATGACAAAGGCGAGGGTGGCAGGTGGCAAAGCTTCAAGCAAAAATCTTGTAGCAATTTCGTCAGACCTTCGATTCCATCGGACGAAGACGCAATGACGAAACCATGCAAAAAGGAAGTACCAAAATTCTACTTCACTTTTCTTACAAATGAAGTTACACGAGCAAACTTCACTCCTACTCTAACAGAAACAAGTTACAAGAATTTCCTTGTTTCTAGCCATCTGTTTGATAGGTACATGAACATCCTTACACAACAGACATCAAGCAAGAGTAACAATTTCGTCAGACCTTCGATTCCATCGGACGAAGATGCATTGATGAAATCACACAAAAGGGAAGTATCAAAACTCTACTTCGCCTTTCATACAAATGAAATTACATGAACAAATTTCATTCTTACTTTTAAAGAAAACAAGTTACATAAGCTCACTTGTTGTCTGTCCTTTGCTTAACATAGGTACATGAACACCCTGTCTTATAGACGAAGGCGCGGGCGGTTGGGTGGAAAATTTCAAACCAAAGCTTCGAAATTGCCTTTGTCATCACCAAAGATGATCATACCAAAGGGAGTATCATCTACACCGCTCTCCAACAAAATTTCACCAGTTTCCCCAGATGGAGTCGTATCTCCGTTTCCCCAGCTGGAGTCCTACCTTCATTCAAGCTGGAGTTGATTACATGCGTCGCATTCCTCGACTATCATTGAGACGGACATATCCATCTCATCTCCCCAGCGGAAATTTTACTTCACTAACTCCCCAAGCAAGAGTCGAAGTACATGAACTAACTTCGTCTTTATCCGTTGTCAACTGTGTAGGTACATGGGCATCCACACAGTACGGTACAAACTCCTGGGCAACGGCGAGGGTGGTCGGGTGGAAGCCGTTTGACTCTAATCTCAAAGAACATGACTGGGGCATGAATTTCCCCTCGAAGTGCACAAGAGCACTACAGAGGTTTGAGTATCTAAACCTGTTTATTTCGTAAGCATTTGTGTGCTCATTTGCGTATAATTCAAAATCATCTTTAATAAAAATGTTTCTGAGCGAGAACGGAGAAGACAAACCTATCCCCAAACACTTACCCAGAGTGATGAGCGCGAACACTGTAAGAATTCATACACAAGCATTCAGGCGGATAACGAGTCCTTTGACAAAAGATGCTCTAAACCGGAATGAGATCGAGCATTTTTTCTCTATCCCAAACACGAAACATCAACCATTGCTAACCCCTTTCGAGCCAAAGTCGAAATTTTCATGTACACTACACCTAACAAGTCTAAGGATCGCCTCACATCAAGGTTAAAAGGAAAGTCTTGTAGCTATAAACCGGAAGCAACGGATCGTAGAGGCAACACTTCCTTAAGATTCGAGCGAAGAGACATCATCAACAGTTAAGCCTACCAGTTGAGTCGTTCCTAAAGACCGAGCTTCTCAAATTCCAAAGAAAATTATTAGAAAACAAAGCAGGGCAAATCCCTGTAATTCAACAAGAAAAAAAATCAGCGCAAAGACCAAAGTCTTTAAAAGAAAGCGCAAAATGAAGACCAAAAGAGCAAAAAATAAAGCATCAGGACCGACATTGCTGGTCGCAAGAGCAAAGGTGCTACTCCTCAAACAATTCTAAAACAAAGCTTTCCCCAAAGTGGATTGTCCACACCTACCAGTTATTCATCCCCAATAAAACACGTCAACTAGTGAGCTGTCTGAAAGATAGATAATTTGCTTGCATGGTGGAACCTCTATGATCCGGTAGCTTTCGATGAGGTCCTTAAACTCCTTCTTTCAAACAATTGATTTAAACTTCCAATTTAAAGGCCTTATGCCAAAGCCACATTATAACCCAAGTAAAGACTCCTTTGACCGGTACATGAGCATCCAAGTCAAAGTAATTCCAAAATCCAACTGAAATGGCTTTCAGAAATGAGAGTAAAACACGAGAGAAATCAGAAAACCTCCTCTGCTCTCACTTAGAAACATGTTTTTAAAAAAAGAACAGAACGAAGCATAATGTGTATATACATTTAGCTATTTTTGTTGCAACTAATAATTTTCTTGATGAGTTTTAGGATACATGTCGACCGAACATTATTTGAGGTATAAATATCCTTGTGAGCGAATCTTTTCAGATTCCTTCTCAAGGAGGGCAAACTGTAATACCTCAAATAATATCTTCACTTGGGACAACACTTACAAACATCTCCCTGTTAAAGCTATGCGATGTTACAGGAGATTAACTAGGCCGATATTCAGACCCGGAGAGTTCTCGGATGGTTTAGAGATTTTTGCAGCTCATCCTTCGGCATATACAGGATGAGGGCCGTCACCAGGCATGCTGTCAACATGTTGCAAAGCGGTGGTCGATTCCAGCAACCATTTCCCTCGGATGAGCCTAGCCTGCATTTTTGAATCACGCCATAAGGTCATCTCTACATTCTCATCCGAGAAGAATCAACTCAGCAGTACAATTACCAGCAAGGATACCATCGTGGCGAACTTTGACGCATTCACTCCTGATCCTTGCTCGGAACTTCCATCTCCTTGAGTTACCGTTTCTCCTGCCCAAACGCACTTGGCGGGCCCGCAACAGTTGAGGTCGTTCGCAGCTTCCAACGCCCGATAGCAGCAGCAATCTGCTACCGTCGTCGCGACTGCCGCTCGCGGCGAGACTCCTCGAGCTCAGCCATTTCATCCCCGTGTCGCTGTTCCTCGTCAATGACAGTCGAATGCGTGGCCTTCCCCTGCTCGATGACCAGATGCATCTGGTGTTACAACAATAAATTAGACGGTAGATTGAGCAAAAGGAAGAGATCAGAAAAAAAAGCAAGCCTGTGTATGAGGGAGACGAAACTGACTGATCCAGCTCCTTTAGGCCCCCAGACAAGAGCCATTTACCTAGGCAGGAAATCAGCCCACAGCACAACACAATTCAATCCAAGACTCAAGATTCACAACCCAAGCCCGACCCAAAGAGGAAGGCCAAGGCAAATCCCCAAAAATTTTTTTAACCCAAAGAGGAAGGCCGAAACAAACCTGCCCGACACCCCCCCCAGTTGCAGTAGTCTGCAACAACAGCAGCTGTTGCATCAGGAGCAGAAAGCCAAACAGCAATGATTTTCCCTCCCCCCCGTCTGAATCTTACCGACGACGGACAAAATAGGCTCCACTGGCTTTGCTCGAGATTAGACCTCCACTTGCTCTGCGATGGACAGACCCACTTGGGAGCCTCACCCTCTTGCTCCTCCCCAGGGACGGCGTCGTCCCCCCGGGGGAATTCTCCCTGACGTCCTCCAGAAGAAAAAGAGAAAGGGAGGAGCCACCTTCTTCCCCCCTAACCCGTAGCAGTGTTAGGCGATGATGGCCCCATCTCCTTGAGGCGTGTGCCACGGTCGATGAAGAGAAGGGCCGAAAGGAAGGAGAGAAAAAAAGAGGAGGGGCTGACTAGACAGTTCGGGGAAGAAAGGGGAAGCGGTGAGAATAAAAGCCAGAGAGAAATACCTTCTTAATGGGGGGGAAGCATTCAGACCAAGGGGGAAGCTTCTTCTAAAATTCTTCTCTGGAGGTGGCCAACTTCCGGAGCTTCAAGAAAAACTTGACTGATCCTTTCTCTTCTTCTCTTCAGACCCAGCCTTGACATCCGATCAACCATCTCCATTTGCTAAGATCTGCGAACAAGGTAAGAAGAAGAAGCCAACGTCAAAACGGAACCCCCGATGACCAACCCAAATAGAGCATGCGGCAACAACAACGAAGAAGCAAAAAGGGAATACCTCACTTCAGGAGGCAGCCAGCGTCAACTTCACTCGACACAGCGGCAGGGACATTGACCTCCAACGCCGGCTTCAGCTTCATCAACTTCATCAACGGGAGCAAGTTCCTCGCATAGCTCAACCAGCTCCAGTCCTCTCCCACACTCCCTCAGCGGAGAACCGTGCCCAAGCCACTCTTTGCGGACGCACGTTAGTGTTGTGAAAATTTGTTTTTTTTTTTAACTTGACTTGTTTCCTTCCATGTGCAGGTATACACTCTGGAGACATTGGCCCACCAGCATACAACGGCAGCTGCACAACCTCCGGCTAGCAGCAACTTGCTTCCGTCCCTCGCAGCACTTTACCTCCCACACCAACTTCAACGGACTCAGCAGCAACAAATCAGCTTCCCAGGGCAGCGAATCCTACAGCCGCGCCAAAGTCGCACCAGCCCATCCAGAACTAGACTCCCATCCCCCGGGTTTTCCCTCAAACCAGCAACCGTAGCAAACCTGCTTCTCCAATGTCCCTGGTTCCCAGCAGCATCGATTTCGTCCCCCCAGTCGTCCCAGACCCAACAGCGGCCGACTCTCTCCTGCTTCTTTGATGCCCATGGAGCTCAGCCGAGAAATCACGGCCTCCCAGCCGTTCCTTATCTCAGCCACCCTCTCCCGGAGTCTCCTCGGCCGACCTCCTCTCCAGACGCTCAGTCCAGCCGCACCAGCACATCCCTCAACGATCAACAGCCTCCATTCCCCATCTCCTCATCCTCGCCAAGCTCCTCCAACGGTGGCAACCCACGTCCAGACACTTCGATGCCCTTCCGACAACAACAGCAGCTCCGTCTCAAAAACCAGCGTTGGTGGCCCACTCCCTTCCAGCGAACCCACAGCGAATCCAACTCCGGTGCTCATCGACGCGGCTGGCTTTCTCCCAGACGTGACAGCCGTGTCCTCGGCCTTCCTCCAGACCAGCACGACGATGAACCGTCCGCGCCCAACATCCCTCTTCCCGGCGCTCCACCAACGGCCGCAGCGAGCCCTCCTTCCCGGCGTCCCCAGATCCGACGCCGGACCCGTTCCAGCATCTCCGAGACCTGCAGCAGTATCCCACGGTCTGGCGGAGGAGAGCTACGGCCTTCCTTGAAGCTCTCTCGGAATCCCACTCCCTACATAGAAGACTACAGCCACCTCATACACTTTCCCCCCAAGGCGGCTTCCCTTCACGACGTCGACCGGCCAAGGAGCAGCAGACTTCTTCGTTAAAGACCCAGCCCAGATCTGGCCTCGGCGACGAAACCCCACAAGCCTCCACAAAACCCTGCCTTCCGATCCTTCTCCTCCAGCGACACCACGGCAGCCTCGGAGGTCTCCATCTTCGGCAGCAGCACCCCGAGGCGATTCTATCCTCATCCTTCTCGTGGCGGAATCGACGAAGCTTCCCCCGGAAGCCATGGCCCTCTCTCCCAGCTCACGTCTGATTTGGGAGTTCTCAGGACAAAAAAAGGGAAACAAGGCTTTTATTTGCCTCCAGCCCATAATCGTTGAAGGCTTCCAAGGAGGGTAGATGGATTTCAATCGCGGGCTGTAAAATGCCAATCCCCTCTTCACAGGTAACGATCTCATCACAAGCTGTGAATTCTCTTTTTAGTCCCAAATTGTGATTTTAATTATATGTTCTGCCTAAAAATAATTACCCTCCATCGATTTTCCTATAATTATAATGCAATCTGATTACGTCAATTCATTTGCTTTAAATCTGTTTTTATCACATTTTTTTAGGAATTTAATCTCCCACTTGGATTTATTATATTTCTCGTAAATTTGTACTTGATGTACATTACTAAGATTCATCTTCTCTTTGTTTCGCACGTAAAACACGGGGGAGCTTTCTCGGACATTCTCGACGAACTTATATTAAGTAAACATCTCCAATCAAAAAGGTAAGACAAGCCTTACCTTTTCTCAATTTAATCGAATACCCTTTGAATTTGAAAATACTGACCACTTCTTTGTTTTTCTTCGCATGTACATCGAGCATCTAATCTCGGAAGATCAACTTCAAAATTCCGAAGATTAACTCGAAGGCGTGTGTATCAAACCGCGTGGATCCACCCCGGCCTAAAAACCGTGGGTTCGAAGGTTTAAAGCGGCCCCAAACTCAATCAAAGGTACAAAGGGGAGGTGCGGGCCTCCCCGAATTTTTATTCAAATCCACTGGTAACGAATTGCGGGCCCAAGTGTATAGGCCCGCAATCACCGCCTTTCCCCGCCCTTTTTATCTAAATACTTGTTCGTGATTGCACGCTTGTTTAGGCTTTTAGGATTACGTCGCATGTTTGTATTAATCAAACAAACCTACATTCGGGTCCAACGCCCGTTAAAACGTCGATAAGAGTCCGGCCTACTCCCGGATCGGGCCCAATACCCGTCAATCAAAAGTTAAACTTTTTTGGACAAATCGCCACCATTTTCGCATGTTTAGAATATAAGATTAGTAAATAGGAATCCCCGAACCCAGACTCTGATTTTTCCGACTTAAAATCACACCATTTTTAAAACTAAGTCGGTGGCGACTCCGAATAAGTTTTCCATCACACCTCTTTCTTCGGAGCCATTTAGGATGAGGTGACGGCAAACCGAGCCGCTCCCTGGATCCTCCCAGAAAATCCCAAGCGAGGTCTTAACACAGCCTTTCGCTCGCCACCTTCAGGGGACTGGAGACGGCCGGCGAAACGTCCCGCAGATCCGCTCGGGAAACAAGGGAGGATTCAACCCGAGTCCCCTTTCCGTAGCGTCCGGCGTTCGAGCCTAAACGTCGACCGGACTGGGCCTCGGGGGAGCGGGCCCGGATCCTCGGGTTGCCCGAACCGCAGCGCGCGCGTGCTAGGCCAGAGGGCGCGCGTACAGGCATTAATAAATCTATGTTGTTTGCATTTTTGTCTGAAAATTCAATATTTTCAGAAAAATGATTCACGTAGACATCTTAAGCATTAATGAGCTCGAGATCATTTTTTTTATGCCAAATAATGTCTTCTTCTAAAATCGAGCTCAAATAAATCGGACATCGAAAAAACACGATAAAAGCCTCCCTTTTCTTTGTGATGCATGCGATTAAGTAACCCCTAATTCGCGAACCTTAACGAATCTCTATAGTTTTTCTAACTTGAACTTAAAATAAGTTAGTGGCGACTCCGACACGTTTTCAAAATCCGAAGCCTTATCGTCAATGGAGGATATTCATTTTAAATGGAACCGGAAATGGGATCCACCCGCGAACAATGTTTAAATAAAAAAGGGAGTTGGAACCTGGAAGTCAAGTCCATTCAAAGATGCGCAACGAATGGGTGTGGGTGGCGTTAATCCAAACTCAAACTGAAGATGGGGAGGTGTTTGTCCTGTCATCACTGTGTTTCTCCGATCTGGGACGCCCCCAAATTGACAGCACCCCATCTATATGTTCGAGTAGGTAATGATAGTAGTCAGTCAGTCAACGAGAAGAAGATTTTTGCTCTTGAGAGATGATATAAACCATAACATGAAGAACAAAAGGGGTAGATCTGAGACGAGCTTAGTTTGAAAAGAAGCAAGCTACATGATGGGGGATCCCATGAACGAGTTGGTTGTCGTCCGTCGCCTCTGGTTTTAGAAATTTGGGATTCCAAGGAAAATTTTTTTTTTAAAAGGGCATATTCTTCGTTCTCTCGCGGCTGAGGTTGGAGGGTCCAAATTTCCGGCCGTGTCGAATCAAAAGGATCAAAGTAGGTTGGAAGAAGAATCTCTCTTCGGTTGAAAAAATATATTACAAGAAATTTTCAAGTAGGTTGGTTAGTGGGTGGTGGTGGGTCAGGAAGGGCAAGGGGCAGGCAGACAGGGTGGGGGGAGGGACCTTAGGAACAAAAACAAATCACATCTTCCAAAATTTGCATTCATAGGAGGGACTGGACACAATCCGAGGTAGAAAACAAATCCACGGATACCCCCAATCACCGGGTGATTGACACGTGTTCTCTGGACAAGAATGGGACATCCCCCACTATAATAGGGAGGAAGAGGAGGTGGGGTCTCACTCAATTCCTCCTATTCCCTTGTGATTGTTGTTTGAGTATCTTATCCCTCCGTGTCTCGCTGTGTGTCAAATCACTGAAGGCCATTGGATCTCTGATGGCAATGAGATGAGATGAGATGAGATGAGACGATGGATGGTGGTAGCAGTGGGGTGTGGGGGGAGGGTCTATCCTGAAGAAGAGGTAGTGGGGTCTCTCACCATCATGGGATTTGCCATGCAATTTGTCCGACAGTTGCTAGGTTTGAGAAAGGACATCAAAAGGATCACATCCCAATTTGGGGATTATTCTCGGACCCATGATTATCGTGATGTCCCCCAAATTCAACTTGTTTTAGAGGATGTCGAGAGTTTGTGTGTGTGAGAGAGTGCGACTGGTGGGAAGTGGAGGGTGAGATCAACATCGATGTAGTTGAGAAGTTATTCTCTACCTAATAATTTTTATTCCCTTCATATCAAAATCCTCAAACTAAACTTGGGGAGGAGGGGGGGGGGTTTGGAGTTTTGTGTTAGGTATAGGGGCAAAGGGAGGGGAGGATGAGGACAAAGAGTTAATGGTGTCAGACAAGTAAAAGAAAGAGAGACGAGACAAAAAATAAAGGAAGAGGACTCGTATCTTCCATGTCTGTGAGATGGTGAATGGTGGGGTCTTGGTTTGTGTCTTGTTGAGGCTACAAGGCGTGCTCAATTGTTGTTTTCCATCTTCCTAACGGATGAAATTATTTCTTACCTATTTTGTATTTATATAATACAAAATAAATATAAAATAAGTATGAAATAATTTCGTATAGTATGAAATATGTACGAAATTTCTGTCGAGTGTACGAAACTCGGTCGAAGTTTCATACCGCACGAAAACTTCCGCCGAGAGTACGAAACTTCCGTGAGAGCATCTAATTGGCCTATGGGAATTTCATCGACGAGAGAGAACGAGGTCAGCTGAGGCAATGATCGGAATGTGAAAATTGGAGATTATTTTCATGTGAAGGAAATAGGGCTTCATGTGAGAATTGTTAAGGATGCCATACGGGTATTGAGATGGGTTTGGTATCAGAACTAAAACCCCCTCCCTCCCTTCCCTCCCTCTATAGAGTTTATTATATACATCAAATGCAACGGTGGTGTTCTTTCTTTTATATATAATTTGGACATCTAGCTTTTGGAGGAAAGTGATTGGTATAAAAGGGGGGGCTTACCTCCACGTCTTCCAGGAATACTGCTGTGTGCTGTCGTCCTTTTTATCTTAACCCAATTAAAGAATTAGGGCCAATCTCATATATATAAGTCCACAGGCAGCTTTTTGTTAGGTCTTGTGTTTTCCTCCTCTTCTTTTTTTTATTTATTTGTTGATGATGATGATGAAGCTGTTGTTGTTGGGGTTTGGGAGGATAATTTAAAATCCAATCCCCAGCCTTTTTGTTTTCTCAATTAAAAAGGAGAAAGAAAGAAAATCTGGATCAACAGCAACAGGCTGTCAAGTCTGAATTATTAGCATACATGCCCATGATCACATTTTTCTTTTGAAAGCCACTTTTATTGTTTCATCAAGTAAAAAGCTAGAGAGAGCTTGCTGGTTCCAAAAAAAAAAAAAAAAAGACTCTGTCTCTCTTCTTTTGCTTTGCTGTTATGTCTGATCTGCAAGCTTTCCTGAGAGATGCCATTTTGTCCCTCTGGGTCCCTCAGATTTCATTTCCACATACACCCAAAAGGAGGCTCTTCTTCTTCTTCTTCTCCTTACTCCTTTTTTGCTCCCTCCCTCTTCAAATCCCATGCATAGAGAGAGCATGTCATGTAGGCGCATCAAGTTTGCTGATGGTAAGAGAGGTGCTGCATGCAGGACGGAGGAAGAAGAAGATGTTGAATAAGTCCCTGTCCCTACTACAACATCACTCCAATCAACTCCTAAGCCAGGTTAGCCTGGTCATGATCCATATCTATTGTTGGGTTCCCCCTGTCAATAACTCTGTGACATTTGTAAGAAACTATCCCCCCAACCCTCTTACTTAATTCTAGATTGATGCGTGTTTTTGTCCTGAATGAAAATATGTGGTTCAAATTTGGACGCAAGTAAGATCTGTTTTCAAGTCTCATGGGAATAAGTGCTTTGGACAACGTTTGTTTGCTGTCCCATAACCAAAGATAACATCGACTTACATGTTGCAATGTCTCCCCGAACTTCCTCAAAGTCCTTAATTCCCCCTCTCACATTCAACATCTGCCCAAACTGCCCGTGGATTTAGAAAACAACAAAATAAATATATAGAATAGAAAAAGTAAGCCTTTTCAGGACATGGACATGTTCTGTTTTTATCTTCTTACTTTCTACACCACCGATAAAACCCAGCAAAGAATCCTTAGATATCGGTATCTGCAGCTTCCGGGATGGGGACCCAGTTCGAGTACGCCATCAATCTAGTGGCGGTTTCGTGGGGTGGTGACGCGTTCCCGTTTTGCGGATTGGATGAGCGGGGATATCCTCGTGACAGGAATCAGGAGGAGGGCGTAGGACGCATCGGTTCAGCGAGGATGCGGGGGTCCATGGGTGAGCCGGCCAACGAGAACAGCCTGGAGTCCGTAAGAAGGAAGATGCAAATGCAGGAAGATATTTTCAGGAAACAGGTATGGAATTTGTGATAATTCGAGCACAATATTCGAATTCCCCTGTAGTTCTAGTATGGGCAAGATGGATTGTGGTTTTTTTACACAGCAGATTTCCGATCTGCTCGCAGGTAAGAGAGCTCCACAGGCTATACGGTATACAGAAGAAGCTAATGGGAGAGCTGAAGAAAGAGATGGAGCAGAGCAGGCTCCTGACTAGCATGAAGAGCCGGCACACTGATTTTCTTAGCTGGCCTCATCAGATGGCCTCTGGACGCACGTTGCATCGTCAACGCTCCAATGATGAACAAGGTTCCCAAGAGAGGAGCGCCAGTAGCTCAGGGGAGGCCACCCGAATGCCGAGAGGCCTAGATCTGGAAATAAGACCGAACAGAGGGGAGAACACTGTTGTTGACGGGGAATTGCCATGTACTAGCTTCGTCCCTCCTATTAGAAGAGATGCTCTGCACGTCGACGACAGGCTGGAAGAAGAAACCGATGTGGAACTAACGCTCACCATTGGCGGGAGGTCCAGCAAAAGGAAATCAAATAACTGCCCACATGGCCATAGGGAACAGGACATAGAATCCTTCAAGAAGAAGCACTCGTCGGCGTCAATCGCATCGGACCACGGCGATGCAAGCAATAGCAATACGAGCAACATAGGAGGCTCGTCGATGACATCAGATCAAGAAAAAAAGCGGCCACATTGGTTATTCCCGGCATAGTAAATTCAGGCAGGGACCACAAGATGCATCGGGTACTTCCAAAGCTTCTTCGGGAATCCATATTGATGTACATACATTAACCCCGGAGTGGAGGTACTAAGATCATTTTGTTTCGTTTTGCTCGAGGTTATCGGAGTCTCTTTTCGACGGAGTTCTGTAGATATGTCCCCAGTAAGCAGCTGTATCATCTCGGCAGAAGACACTCCTTTTTTCCTTTTCTTTCTGTTTGTTTTGGGCTGAAAAAGCTGGTTGGGGAAGGGAGGGAGGTTCAAGAGCAGCCTGGATTAACGATTAACAAAGGAAAAATATGTCCAGAGGAGGAGGAGACCCAACAAAGCTGCAAGACGACAGTAGAAGGCAAAGCTTACTCTTTTGGGAAGAGAGGATGGTGGGAAGGGGGGGTGAGGACCACCCATCACTGTTCTTTTATTTTCTAAAGAGTTTGTCCCCTGGAGCAGGCTGTCCATTCCGGCATGGTGCTGAGGGATGACGTTGAACTGCCAAAAGGAATCCATCCGCCCACCTACCTTTCTCTATCAACTCCTCTTTCTTCTGCCCATGTCTTCCTCCCTGATCCTCTTAGCTGCATAAGAAAGCAGGTCAAGTCTCTCGCAACAAGACTGGATTACAAGAGAGCAACAACTACTCACATTGCCTACTGCCCTTCTGTTGGGCTGGACCCTGTTTTATCATCCTTATTAACAAAGGGTGAAATTTCAGCCACCCCACCACACTCACTCCACAACACACACTACCATACATTTTTGGGGAATTGTATGTACTCATGTACAACAACAGGTATTCACATAAGTGAAAACCAACACTGACAGGTGCAAAGAAGAAAAGCTCCCGCACTTTCCTGTCCACTGCAACCCTTCCGGTTCAAGCCACCACCATATCCATCTTTGTACTGTTCTACGACCGAAGAAAAAATAGACAAAATAATAGCCGGTATTCGTGGTCTGTCCATTGCATGCTAAGGAAGTCGGCCTTTTCTTTTAGTACTGTTTTTTCAATTTTCAAAAAAAGGTCGACTTCATTTCGAGTGCGGTGAAATCGACGTTATAAAAATCGACTTCCTTCATGATTGAAGTCGACTTTTGTAAGACCGATTTCGCCACCTTAGTCAAGGAATTTTGAATCTCGAAACCTTATTTGACGAAATAATTACGGAACCAACGTTATTTAGGAACATATCGCACAAAACCACCTCCTCCCAACTTTTGTTAAAAACCAAACCAACCCAATGAGGTAACACCGATCTTTTTACACGCTTCCATCCTCACAGCAAACCAATCATACTTTAGTCCCCGAGAAACTACCTCAGTCGAATCCCTGCATCCTGCCTACGACTTCTCGTATCCAAGAAATTACCAAACCAAACCAAAACCAAGACGAAACCAACTCACAAACACCCCCCACGAAGAAATAAAATGAAAATCAACTCACTCTCGACCAGAAAAATAAAAATAATCAACACCGAGTCCTAAATTCGTTGGACCAACTGAACAGACATGCTCATCTGATTTTATCATTGACTGCATCTATATGGGACTTCATTGGGAGCAGAAACACATTCAAAAAGCACCGGACTGCTCCTTTTTCCAATGATCACAAGTCCTTAGCCTGCACAAACAATACGGTCCACTCCGGCTTAGAAGGTCCAAAAAGTGGCTCTGGTTACGAGAAGCAAACTCTGAAGGTAGACATGTTACCAATGATTGACAAGCCTTCATCTGCCCCACCAGAATCACTCAGAAACCTTGAGTATGAGAATAAAAAAAATCTAACCCAACTGATTCAAAACAACTGAAGAGCCATCTTCAGCTTGTTTTGTCTCCATTTCGGCAGCTTATAGAAAGCACTCTTGGTCATTCCAAATTTCTCCCTGAATTCCTCTGCTGACAAGTAGGCCTGCAAAATCATCAGGAAACATACTCAGTAAATCAATCAGAAGACGGCACTATACCGTAAGGCGGATGGATGTCGCTCTCCTACCTCTCGTTTTAAGATGTCAATGTCTGCCACTGGATCTGTTGATCTGACCTGAAGGCGTTCATAAGGATATGCGGGCAATCCATCCTCATCTTCAGGTTCCTCCTCCACAGCTTCTTCAATGGTTTGACTTCCTACCCGGCTGTTCACCAAGCTCTCTCTAGAGTTGGCGACAGAATTTGGTTTTGGAGACTCGGGAGTTACTGATAAGTGATAACACAACACCTTCATACTTAACTCCCATGACATGGAGGCATAGAGCCTGTTGTTGCAATAAAACGAGCTGAACAGGACCTCACCTTTAATAGATTTTGGTATCATGATTTCTCTTGTTGGTGGAGATTTCTCGAATGATGAACTAAGAGCAGCAATAGAAGATGCCTTCGGAGTGAGTCTTCCTGAATCAGGTGTAAAAGACTTTGGGTAGATCTTCCTGACCGCTGGAGGCGGGGTTGAAAGATTTCTGGCATTGGGGTTCTCGAAATTGGCAGCTAGCGCATTGAAAGCTGGAGATCTTCCCCTTACACGTACACGCTCGGGACTAAAAGACACACTCCTTGACCGCTGCGACTTGTCTGGAATACCGCTCGATCTCCCGCTGTATGAAACTGGAGTTCTTCTTTTCGGTTTCTGGAACATATGAAATATTAAAAGAGTGACATAGATTTGATCTAAATGAGACCCAAAAGATTTGCACAGTACATCTTACTTCAACATTTGGTTTGCCACCACCTTTCAAAATTGTCAACTTTCTCTGGAACGAGTTCCCATGTATCTGCACCAAAAGTGTGGACAACGTTAAGATAGTAAAATAACCAAATGGAAAGATAAAGATTAGAGAGGCGGCAAAGACTTACTCCTGCCTTTGAAGAGTCCCAAGTGAAGAAGCGAGTAAAGAAAGATGGTTCACTCCCTTCCATGATCACATATATTGGAATGTCCCTGGACAGCCTCTCCAGAAGAAAATCACTCTCCAGAAATTTCTGGAAAGTAGTGAGAAAAGCGTGAGATAGAAAAACAAGTCCTCTCACCAATTCAATTTAACATCAGAATTTTCATACTAATGTAAACCAGAGTTGAAGATCCTACGATATAGTCCTTGATCATTATTAGGATGAATAATATCATGCAGAATGTACCTCACCAATTGCCAAAGCATGCATTTTGTTCTTGGAATCAACTTGTTGGCCTACCCAGACAAAAACTGCAGTGTGACAATCCAGGATATAAATGTCCTCCGTCATCAGATCATCCTGGGTAAAATTATAAATTTCTGTTGCCTGAGAAAACAAGGTAAGGGGAGTGTGTGAGCAAAAACACAAAAAGAAAAATAGAAAACAAGATAAGAATGTAATACTCTTATGTTGGAATGTATATGTACTGTAACTAATGGAAACAAATTAGAGGCTCCGGAAGTTCCAGATGCCTGTTAATCAAAGTGTGGAATACGATAACAGAAGAAGACAGGGATGCTTCCGTTGATCAGTGTCTCAAAATAACAAATGCGAAGAGATCACACCCACCTTTAAATTCCCTGAGAGCAATTTTTGCCAATATGTTGAAGTGAAGAAAACAAGATGAGTTAGTAGAGGTCAATTGCCCATACTAATTAATAATGGTCAGAAGCTAAATGTGCAATAAACGTATACCCTTAGAGAAACTGCAAGAGAACAGGTGAGGATCACTCTCAGCATCATGTGCTATCTTTTGGCTGGGATATTCTGACTTTCCTCCCAGTAACTCCCAAAATTGCTCAGATTCAGCACCCTCTTTTTGTGTTTTTGATTGTGCATTTGGCTGCAGTTAAGACTGAACTCAGAATGAAATCATTCATGGACATTGGCATGGTCGTTAACCACAGGAAATACACTATCAATTTCTATAGTCAGGAACCGACCTTTATCACATCTAACTGCCTCTCAGCAAGTTCCTGATCCTCGGGAGACGTCAGGTTGCCAGACCACGTGAAAATTGTGGAACCATTATGCAATATATAACAGTAGGACGAGTTTAAAGAGGACGCTGCCTGGTGTGGAAAGAGCGAAGAAATCATCAAATAAATACCAAATTTCAGGAAAGGGAAAAAATCAACAATTAGAAGCATAATTAACTCTGGGTTATTGAACTGTGCAGATTTTAGCCCCTTTTCAGATTCCAATCGATTAGGAAGATATACTCAGTATATTCCCAAGAAAAGATGAAAAACCACCAAGGAAATAAGCTGATCTAGACACAAGTGACTTCAGAAGGGTTGTGATTTAGGTTCAAGCAACTCAATGGATTTTATCAGATAAGAAAATAAATTCCCCAGATCATTGGGAACAAAAAAACAAACTAAAAGTTTCTGAGACCAACGGCATGACATACAGCATCTACTTGTATGGCTTGCATATTCTCAGGTCCAGATCCCTGGACCCTAAATAGGGCAATACCATCTTCTTTGTATGTCTCATCTTGAATTTCCTTTTCGGCTACGTGGTTCTTATATCCATCCCCAACGCCACCCTGAGAATTTTCTAAAATTAAGAGAACAGGAAACAGATATTTCATGGCTAATATTAAATAATTTATGGCATCACAACCAACCTTGAATATAATAAAGCTCTGAAAGATTGAAAAGAATTGAATAGGCTCACTCCCTTCACAGATACGAGCCTACAGAGAAATTCAGCTGGTATATATCACCGCTTATTATGTATGCAAAGTAGCAATTTCACAACTACAGAAGCTTAGAGAAAAGAAAACATACTTGGGCTGGTAAGAACTTCAATGACTCAATCATCTTGCTAGCTTGAGAGACAGCCGAGGCTCTCTCTTCCTGCCTCCAATAAGATTGAGATAGTTATCATTTATAACAAATCCTTGATATAGTGAAAAATGGAGTAAAATCAACAACAGAAACACAATTGTAAGATGAATATTGCGGCTCCAGCCTGTGTTTTGAGAATAATCTTATAGGACTGGATTCAGGCAACAAATTCTCAACAAAAAAGGCCAATCACCAGCAATTAATCGGGATTATTCCTTCTTGTTTTGCAACACAACGGAAGTCCCTAGCAATTTTTTACCCGATGTGCGTTAACATGGACATGAGAGAACTGTGGATTCAGATAGTTCCGAAATGTGAAAACTGTCTACAGAGAAAACTTCAGTGTTCACCCAGAAAAAGAAAATTTCTCACCTCAACACTTTTCTTCCCAAACCATGTGCCGATAAGGTATTCCTCCTTGTCTTCTCCAGGATAAGAATATTGGAATATATAGCAATCTCCACTGTAGAACTTTGACTGATCTGAGGATGAAAGAAGGATCTTCTCTTGTCCATTGACACGCCAAACCTATTCAGATTGAATATTTTCTCAGCCGTCTAAAAATGAGACGACATGCTTTTCATTGTGATTCATAATGAGGAGAATGGTCTTGCCAATCGTTATGATAAATAAATTTAGAAGAGAAGACCTGCAGACTTCCGGTGCAGTCAATGTATGGTTGAGGCTCTTCTTTGACTGGAGCTGCTTTCATGAGACCTTTAACATTTACTCCTTGGCGTTTTAGGAGTGCTACAAATGGAATTTCAAAGTATGTTAAACTCACAAATACAGCCCCAATTAACTTCTGAGGTCAACAACTATAATGAGGATGGCAACATTTCAGGAAAGCCATCCCATATAGATGCATAATCCATATCTCACCAGCAACTTTCCCTCTTCCATCCTCTGAGACAGCCACCTGAGTAGTCTGAGGCCACGAATCAAATTTTGACCGGAAGACTACTGTCTCAAAACCTTCAATTATTCGGATAATATGAGACTGCGGACGATCAGGACCATTAACTAACTCCTGTTCCATAAATCAAACAAGTTTTAGGATATGCAATGCCAATCATCAAGTTCAGTTAACAAATGCTTCTGTTCAGTATCAACATCAATATCCTTGTTGTGCAAACCGCTCCCAGACTAACAGAATATATATTGTCTAAAGTAATCGGTGGTGAGTTTCAACCTATTCAGGAATCAGGATGACTCGTGACAATACCAAAATGAACTTCCTTCAGTATGAAATCTTTCATAATATTATCACAATTTACTACCTATCAAGAATCTCATGAAGATTGGTATTACATGCTGAAGGTAAAGCCGCTTTATCCTTAACATTCCAAACACTCAGTGAGATATGTATAAAATTTAGAACCTCTGCTGCAGAGCTTGCACTCTTCCTGTCGTTAAGAGAGGTAGTTCGTCCCATCCAAACAAAGACTTCCGTCCTGCAATCAAGTAGATAGCATTTACTTGTATCCAGTAAATCTCTAGTCAAGGACTCAACTTCAACTGGTTCAGCTTGTCCCTTCTCCACCCTGCAAGGAAATAATCAGTCAAATGGTACACAAATCCAACTATCACCATTATCAGAAGGGCGTCTTAAGTGTGTGGAGCACTTCCCTGCCAGCGTGGCATAAATATACAAGCAACTCAGTTGATGCACCAAATCTTGTTTCTTATGCTTATCATCCAAAGACCAAAAAAATTCACCGGAGGTGGTGCTTTCAATGGATTGACAGTATTTTAACCTCTTTAAAAGGGAGACATGCTTATTCTCAAATGTAAAATTATTTGCGGGAAAATACACATCAAAGTGACAATGAACAGAAAATGCACCCAAGCAGGCGGTTAAGATAATGTTACGTATTGCAAACTGCGAGTACCGGAATAGCTTTACAACAGACTGATCAGAGGATTTGTTGTCTTCTTCAGGAGCTGCTTTTCTTGGCAGAGGAGCAAAACCGCCAAAAAAACCCCAAAACTCCCCACTTTCAGAGTCTGCCATCAATCTCCCATCCTCTACAAATAATTAACTGTCAGATACAGTTATACTTTATTTAAAAAAAGAAAAATACTAATAAACTTCAAGATGGTTACCAATTGCCGCTATATCACATTTTCCATCATGGTATGTATCCTTGAGATATTGAACAACTTCTAGAGCCTTGGCTCGTTCTTGAATGGAAGAATTCGAACCGTTGAATTGGAAGATTTTAGACTTGGTGTCCAGAATAAAAATGTCATCATGGTTCAGTGAAGATCGTGCAAAAGGTACCTGCAACCAACAAAGTATTTGCAATTAATCGATGGCACGATTCAAGAAGAATGATTTCAACCAGAAGCTGTACGTCCAAAACTATACCTCCTTTACATGGACAACATGCTTGCCTCTGCACACAAACAACCGAGTCTTATGCTCTTCTGCCTCCGCATGTCTGAAACCAGATGCAACCCCGCCCTCCAGCGGAATAATACATGGCTTAAAATAAGATAAAAATTTCTCTGTCTCGTGGCCTTGAACTTCACGATACTGAACAGCCCGTCCTCCAAGAGCTGCATCCAGTTCAACTGTCTTAATTGCTGCAGTACCTGCTTCATCCTGTAAGAAAGGCCGTGACTTTGCAAACATGTATGCTGAGACAATCAGGGGTCTCTGAACTGAAGGACCTTTACCTGGCTCGTATCCTTGCCAAGCCAATAGTGAATGTCATGACGCAAGGCACCATTCTTCAATGCAGTTGTCTGCATAATCAGTATAACTTCTTACATATCCAAACAAGCACTTCGTCCATGTTACATCATAAAAGCCAGAATAGAAAATGGCAAGAGTAGCTGCTCTGAGATTCTTGAGACTTGTTGATTGAAGCAGAGAATGTTCAGCTGAAGTTTTGATGTCAACCTATAACGGGTGTTTACTGTTGAAGCTTTGTAACTTCTGATATGCCCCGTCAAAACAACATCTACAAACGTAAATAAGGCTAATACAAAGGAATGACGTCATTTGTAGTTTACTCAGGTCAACAGGGGAATATGAATATGAAACAGAGGGGACCAATTCCAGTTGCGAAGGCAATAGAATAAAACGTTATTTATCAATAACATATAATGAAAAGAAATCAAACTTTCCTCCTTGTGTCCTAATTGAAGTGATTCTCAAGGGGATAAGCATATAACCCAGATTAACAAATAAAAAATGATAACTAAGTTCAGCATTTATCTAACATCAGCTGCTAAACATATAAAATGCTGACTATTGATTACCTTCAATATGACATAAGAATCCCCAGTAAAAAACTTCCCGTGGGATGACTGCGGTACCAAAACAGGACGGAAGTCCTCAATTCGCCATATTTCAACACCACTATTCACAAGTTAAGGAGAGCACACGATTTTAAATATAAGACTATGAAAGCAAAAAATCATCCTTAGCTTACCTATCTGCTGTCTTATTTTCGAATCTACTTCAAAGAGAGAATCGATGCATCAGAGAAACAAGAATATAAAGAGTCACTGATATAATGCTTTACAGGGCTATAAACTTCATGCATTCTACAACTAAAAAGCTGCTTCTAAGTGATATAAAATAGTGAAATATTTGTTACTGCAAAAGACAGAGGATACGCTTTTTGCCCAGCCGCTTGAAAAGCTGGATCCAAATCTCTCATAGAAACGGCCATGCTCTATTGCAGTCCAACAATCCACCCAACAGTCTTCTATAAGATTAATATCTTCCCACTGTCTAGAAATCACAGAATGAGATGGGAAGCATCTTCAACTTTAACAGGCTTTATAGAACCTACGCCGGCAAACATCCATAACACGAATAACAAGGCAGAAAAGGAAAAAAACTACAAGCAAAATAGATTAGTGAAGCCTGCTCTACGATGTCAAACTTCACGATTATAATAGTGAGAATGCAAGCAAACCGCAAGACGTTTGCAGCCTTAACCTCACCCTAGCAAAAACCCTTGGTAACAAGTCATCGAAGAAGATTTCGGTAACCCAGCCAATACAACACCTGACTCGATCCAACAATATACAGGATAGACAAGCAACACAGTATAAGTGCCATCTGACCAAGTGATACTAAAGATTTCTTCATCTGGTTCTGATCATTATGCCCTTTCACTGAAAGAGGATCGGTAAGCTTGATACGGATTCCACCAACTAAACAGACAACCAAGGCGTAAAAAAAGTAACACTCGGGCAAACAGCTAGGAGGCCTGACTAAGTCCTCTAGATGAACCAATTTCAGCCACGATGGAGACAATCTAAGTCGTTGTCCTAAACAGGAATCTCACTGATTTTCCAACAAAAAAACAGAAGAGAAAAGAATAAGATTTGGATTACACAATATTCTGGACAAAACATGAGTTTTAACAAAAAGGGACTCAAGAACGACATTGAGGGGAAGATACCAAGGAAGCTGAATGGAAAGGCCAGCTCAGGAGCTAAAACAGGATGGGTGAAGCCGTAGCAACGTGGCGAAAAAAAGAAACTCTTCGTTTTCTGTATTTGAGAGAGAGAGAGAGAGAGCGGTGGGACTGGAAGCTTGGGAAGAGGGCGCAGGTATTATTAATCTCCGAACTTACACACACACATCCACATCCAGAGGCATTGTCCAAACATCAAAATAATAATAATAATACATCATCGTCGTCTGTTATTCCCTCCATAAAATACATGGGAACTCTCAAAACCCACCAATAAACACACAAAAATATCTTCCCGAATTCCGAGCTGGAATCAAGGGCACGGCAGCTAAATCTCGGGACACTACACATCATTTGGTTGCCTTGATAATCAATTGATCAGACAAACACTGCTCCGACCGTGAAATCCACGTCCAGGCAAGCTCAGAAATTAAGGGAAGAGAGGGAAAAGAGACGAGCAGGATGCTGAAGTGGAGAAGGGGTACCTCCCGATCGGGATAGGAATCAGCTGCTTCAGTGTAGATCCAAATCAGATAGATGATCGAGGGGGAGGAAGGAGTGGAGAATGGAAAGGCGAGGGAGGAGCAGGAAAGGGGAGAGAAAGGAATACTACCAGTGTGGAAGCAAAACGGCAAGAAAAAGAAAAAGGAAGAAGAAGAAGAAGGAATTAACGGGTTTGGTTTGCAAACGGTGAGGGTTGAGGTAGATAGTGAGAGAGAGAGAGAGAGAGAGAGAGGAGAATGATGATGATTTATTATTATTTTTGAACACAGCTTTTCTGAGAGGCTAAACCCACGACATCAAATCATCCCACATCCAGCGATTTCCTTCAATTCAATCAAATTCCAGATAATATATTTAAGTCTTTTTACCAACAAGCAGCCAGCCAGCAGAGGCAGAGGCAGCCTCACTTCCCCACTGTCCATCCCAAAAGGAAAAGAAAGGAAGGACAGAAAGAGCCGCGTCTTTGGAGTCAAGTCGAGTCAGTCATAGGGTTGGTCAACCCGAGGGACTCTCTCCCCTCTCTTGTTTGTTTGTTCGGTGGTTGTCTTAAAAGAGGCTGAGATCTCCTCTTCCTCCACCACCTACAACTACTACTTTCAACTACAACAACGACAATCGAGGATGTGACAACGGCTTTAGGGGTTGTAGTAGGGGGGAAACCAAACAAAAAAGTTGAGTTGGAGGGAAGGGGGGAGGGTCGGTGGTCGGTCACCAACCCAAAAAGAACGTGCTCCCCACCATCATTAACAACAACAACAAAAGATTCTTTTTCTTTTTTCCCCAATTCATAATAATGTTTTTGAGGTTTGGGCTACCCACGGCCCATCATCACGTCGTGCATCGTAATTGGGCCCATAACATGTCCCTCCCTCTATTCAATAAACCCTCCCCTCCCCCATCACATCCCACCGACCGCCCGCCCGCCCGCCCGCCGGCAACGCCACCTCCCACTGACTCGATCACCCAAGGAGAGATTCTCTCCAATGGAAGCAAGTAGAGAGGGGTTGACCCTTGTCGGTAGGAAGCCCTTGTTCGGCCTCCCAACCTCCTGTCCCTTCTGCCTCCCCGTCTTTATCTACCTCAAGCTGTCCCGGACTCCCTTCCACTTCCATATCAACTTCTCCATGCCCGACTTCGGTTCCCTTCTATCTCTTCCCTCTATTCTTGCCTACGTCCATCCCTTGATTTTGTATCAGTTCCTTGATTTTCTCTTTTCTTTTCTTTTATTTGCGTGTGGTAGATCAAATTCCTTATGTGGAGGTGGGTGCTTACGTCGCTTATAATAATGAGAAGGGTGGAGTCATTGGGAGTCTGAGAGATAGTGGCGTCGCTGATTTGGATTCCCGAGTAGCTTCCATTCCCGAGTTCGTTTCCATGACGGCCATGGTTACCACTTGGCTCAAGGATGCCGTCGAGTACGAGCTCTGGCTTGGATACGACGGTGCCCTTGCTTACGACATTTATTACAGCGACCTCCCGTGGCCACTCGGTAAATTGTTGTGCCTTAAGCAGATTCATGCCCTCCGTTTCCGGTTTGGGATTACGAAAGACAACACCGAGCAGAAAGAAGCCGAGGTTGCTTTTTTTTTCCTATCAAAGTTGTTTGGTATCTCTATGCTAATGTCCCTTCTTAATGATCTTGTGTCTGTGTATTTACTTTCTTGGACCATACACTTACTCTCTCAACAGATCTTCAAGAGAGTGCAGATGGCGTACGAGGCATTGTCGAGTAGGTTAGGAGAAGACGATTATTTCTTTGAGGACAGGTGACTTTTCTTCGAGCGTCATCTGTTTTCTCCATTTTCCTCATGGGGCTTGTGAATGTTGATGCATTGAGTAATGTTGGTTTTTCTAGGCCCTCAAGTTTGGATGCAGCTTTCCTGGGGCATGCACTTTTCACCCTTCACGCTTTACCTGTAAGTGATCTTGATCTCGAGTGATCCCCTGCATGTTGGTGTTCATTACAGCAGTAACATGAATAACGGTCTACCTTAATAATGGGGAAGTAGATTCATTTCTAGTTTGCGGAACAAATTTTGTCGTGTGGATATACTATCAGAATGATAAGTTATTACCAGATAGCACGTAACCGGGCCTCTTCTTTTGTCAGACTCCTTTCCTCATGCATTGCAAATGGGTCCATTTATCGTGATGTTGTTGTGGTTGCAGAGCATGTCTTTGAATGAGTGATTGTCTCTGAACCGTCAAATACAACTCTGTGTATATCATTGTGTAATTGTACCCGTTACGAGAGCTATTTTCCGCAGGAATCATCTGTGCTAAGAATCAAGTTGTTAGAACACGGCAATCTTGTTAGATATGCAGAGAAGCACAAGGCAACATGTCTAGATGCTGCATCTTCTTCGCATGGCGAGGGTTTCATCCCAACCCCGGCATCATCAATTCCTCGACAAGGTCATTAAGATTATCGCAACATTATTAAATTCTATATTTTTTATACCAGTAACCTCTTAGAATTCAGTGGTTGTTGTTCAGACATCTGTATCGGTTATTCTGTGATAGCTCTGGCTTTTTGAAATATCTATGTAGTATGTATCAGATTCTTCTGTTTGTGGAAAAGAAGAGATTAATATATTTTCAAATGCTCATTGCATGCACAACCTGACCTTGTTTAGTTTGGATTTAAGGTACCAAGCCTAAGAGAAAACAGAGAAGAGAGAGGACAGAGGAAGAAAAAAATTTCAGGAAGAAGACCAAATACTTCCTGATCGCACAGGTCATTGCAGTTCTATCTTTCCTCACCATAATGAACAGGAGTGATGATGGGGATGTAGATTTCGATGAAGAGGACTCTGATGTTGTGGACTATGACTAGTTTGCCTCGTAGGCTGAAACACGAAACACGATTTTTCTTTTCGCCCTATTGACAGCCAAGGTGAGACTTTCTGAGTTCTAATTGCGGAAACGCTTGCTTTGTTTCGGGCAAGTTGTGTTTATTATTGGAGGCGTTGTTTCGTTTTGTATCATTGCTGTGAGAGGGGGACTTGTGGTAATTGGTGCCTGACTGGGTGTTATAACTTAGTCCTATTAGAAAATGAAACTGGGCTTGGTGGAAGTTATCTACAATGGAGCAGGCTTTCCATTTTAAGTTTAATCGAGAAAAAAATTCGCAAAATAAAATAAAAAGTTTCGAAAATTTATTAAATATGAGGTGGAAGTACTCGTAGAGTTCGACTTCGGGGTTTGTATTTCAGGAATTTTAAAACATTCTTTCTTTTTTCACGGAACTTTTCTTTCAACTAACCTTGGAAACATTCCACGATGCCTTCCCCTCCAAATAGGAAAGGCAAAATATACGTTTATGGCCTCAATTTTGAGTCAACTTTCTGTTTTGTCATTAACTTAGTTTGTTATATAATTTTGTCACTAACTTTTATTTTTATTTTTATTTTGGCCAATCATGAATTTCTTTTAGTGAAAGCCAAACAAGGTCTTTTAATATAGTATGGCCCGTGTCTTATAATAGTTGAGTTTCGACCTCTTATTCGTTCGTCACATAATCTACTTTATCCGTAGTAGTCACCTCCTAATAGAACATCATCCGACATTCATCGATTTTTCATATTTTTTGACAACATCAGCAACTATCGTTAACTTCTGCTTCCAATTCACTTGATTTGTCCATCAAAATTTTATAAAAAAAATACAAATGAAAGGTTTCAATATTATTTCCTATTTTTTGAAATTTTTTTTCCTTTTTAGTCGATAAATGAAAATTGTCTATTAAGGTCTGTTTGGCTTACGCACGATAAAATTCAAGATTGGCCAAAATCAAAATAAAAACAAAAGTTTGGGACAAAATTATATATAACAAACTAAGTTAATGACAAAACAGAAAGTTGGCTCAAACTTGAGGCTATAAACTGATATTTTGACAATAGGAAATAATCATCCCCTACTGCCCACTTTCCTCTGTTTTGGTTTTGAGCAGTTTGGGGTTTCTGGTCTTAAAAGGGATCGAGAACTGGAAGGTGGGCACGGGCCTTGTTGGGCGGGACCACGAGTCAACATAATGTAACCCGTGATCGGTTCTGAAATGCAAACGGGTCGAATAGGTTAAATCGATCCGTTGGGTTCACAGGTTTTGATATGTTGGATCGACATGTTATAATGAGGGATAGCCCAACGGGTCAAACCGCATTTGGTGCTACGATATATGACTTTATATGAAATTTCTCGTATTAGAATAAAAAAAGAGAGCAGTAACTTGTACTTAATCTGCTTACCAGTAGAACTAAATTGCTATTTGTATTCTCTTAGCATGAATTGGATGAATACTTACTAGTTGTTAGAGTCGAGACAATTTGTTAAAACTTCTTCTTTTATATCTTCTAAGGTGAAGCAAATGAGAATAAAAATCTAAAGTTAATTATTTGTTTCAACAATAACTAAAGCTATCGGAACAACTAAATGTGTAGTTGGTGTATATACACGTAAAAAAAAAATATTATTTGCAATATTAAAGACGTGAAATAATTTTTAAGAGTTCAAAACTAACATATAAGTGTGGCTCAAGCAATGTGTGCTCATATTCTAAAAAAATGTTAAGAAGCCGCTTATTTGGTCAGGTTATTCTGTTACATTTTGTAAGTTGAATTCCAGCGACGTGAGACATAAGATTATTGAAAAAGATGGACCAACCCACTTACTCACGAGTCGAGAATCATATAACCTAAAACCGATCCAACAATGCGTATGCCAATTACGAGTTGAGCCTGAACCCGTCTGTTGTGAGTCGACACAGGTTGTACGGGCAGAGTCCGGATTGAACCAGGCCCGCGGCCACCTCTACAAAAACATGCCTCCATTGGCATCCGAGGCTTTGGAATGCGGTTGGTCTCTTTGGGACGATGCTCTCTGATATACCAAACATGTCTCGACAAGCAAAAAGCAGCTCTTCACCGTAGGACACCGACTTTTCTGTTATATTGTTATGTATGGATATGGAATCGAGTCTAAGTTCAGGAAACACTTGCCACTGTCAAAATATCCGGGCGGATCGACCTTATAAAAGCTGCCTTGTGAGTGAGTAGATTGTGCATTATGGATATTGGAGAACACCTCATAACGTCCACTTATTTCTAATTAATTCCAATTAGCGTGACGATAAAAATATTCGTGATGTTATATATACCGTGAATACGTATAAATTTAGCGTCCGGCAAGGTAATATAAGCTCCTCGCCGTGACCGTATGCGTGCATCAGGTGGTGGAACAAACATGAAACATCACACTTGGGAGTTGCTAAACAAGCAATTCTTTCCCTTGAACAGACAAAAAGTTGGCCACCGATCATGAGTGCGGTGCAGTTCATTTCGGAAACGGCACACCTTGGAATCCCTGCAGCATCATATCTTTTCGCTTTTTCGTGCAATTTGCCATCTTACTCCCCGACACTGGCCTAATCGTCTTCCACTTCTCAATTTCCAGTTGAGTCTGAACATACTCTTACTGAAACATTAAATAAAAAGAATAAGAAGAAGAAGATGGTGAAGATATAATCCCATTCCCGACCAATGATGAGCAACAGTTGACAAGGAAAGTTGAAAGAATGCAAAAACTCACACTATCTTTTACGTCTCTCTCCCCTCGAACTTCAAGACATTTCAACGTTGCTTCCTCTTATTCATATGGAATAATGGAACTGTGACGGAGCGGCCGCTCGAGACGGATGTCGACTAGAGATATCGTCTCGGACAAGCGCATAATCTTTCCAACAATGGTGACCGGCCATATTTGATAGGGGAGTTTGAACCTCTAGGGTCATATACGGATGGAATGGTAGTTGGCAGTGCATTTTCTTTCTTTTTTTTTTTATTTAATCGCGATATTGCCATTACACTTTTTGCTTAAGGAGATATCATTATTTATTGGAGTGGCGAGTACCAAAAGCATCTCCAATATAGTTTTTTAGCTATCCCCTGCACGCCTTTTAAAGGGGAACACCATCTCGAGTGGGATTCCATCACTTTTCTACATCATACATTTATCAGCATACTTTCCCATATCTATATGCTTACTTTTTCTTCATTCTAACCCGAATGAGCAAGATTGACATTAAGTGATAGTTATTTTCGGTTATACCGTTACATTGACCCACTTACTTTATCGTTGCATGCGCTTGTGATTAGGAGGTTTGTACAATTTTACCTTTAGTTTAGAAAAAAATTGTCGGGTTCGAGAACCGCGTTCTTCCCTCAAAATCAAAGTCGCGACGTATGGGAAGTAAATCAGAAATTTCCAAAATTATGACAGTATTTTAATAATTTTTCTCTAAACGAACAATAAAACCGTACAATCCTCTTGTTAAATGGTGTGACGACGACAATGGTTCAATGTTAGCAGCGTTGATGGTTGGGGTTACTTTGAGATGTTGTCTCGTATATTGTGCTTTGTGTTGGTCACGTTAGTATACAACGCGTGCGTCGGTTTCAAAAGTTAAATATTTTTGAAAACTTTATAATTAATCATAGCCTAAGCGAGAGAATATTGGAATTGTTTTTAGTTTTATTATTTTATTTTTCTTTTATAAAATTTCGGTCGAGTTATAATCAATTACCAATATACATTTTCATAAGACAGACAATATCACGGTATACGAGACTATACATGTAGCCCGTTAGGTTTATGTGATCATTTTGGTTTGGCGATTATGCATATTGGGTTTAATATTAATGTGTTTTGGACGACTTTTGGTGTAGACACATGTGATAGAAGTCATCACCCGTCACACCATATATTAATTGGTGTTAGGCCGGTCTTCCACTTATCCTAACCTTATAACATGCTTCATCCGCCGTCGATAAGTCAGGGAGAAACCTATATTAGCAATTTGGCTCTGTTTTTTGTAGATCTCGTTAGGCAACTATCAGTAATTGAGTTTGTCGTACATAGTAAGAGTCGTTAGGCAAAATCCGGGTACTTATCTTTGTTTTTCAAACTTTCGTGTGATCTTGATTTTTCTTACATTAATGCTCTCGGAGACTTACTGTACAAATAAGGGGAGGGACCTTCCCTATTTTTCAGTGCTGCAATCTCTTAACATTTACTCCTGCAAATGGGCTGCCTTATCCTTGCTTAGGTTGGGGTATATGCTTCAATTAAGGATCATGTCAACGATTACCAATGGCACGCCCCCATTTAAGTTTAATGCGACATGAATTTTGGCATCGGGGGTCGAGTCGTTTAGTTGAATATCAGGTTTCCTGTCAAGGCAAAAGATGCCGCAAACTACCCCCATCGTTATGGTTACGAGGAGACGGAACCGAGAGTTTGCCGTCCCTTCTTGCAATTGTCGTCAAATGTTTTGGTCCATGCTTTGCGTACGATATTTTATATTTATTTTCATAGTCGATGTGCGCACGCGGATCAAATATAAAACGGCATATGCCATGTTACCCTTTGTATAGCCGTGTGAAAAGTTAATTGAGCATTGTGCTTGGAATAACACAATGATAAAGAAAAGCGTATAGTGTTGCACATTAAAGTTTAGTCGTTTCCGCAAGTAGATAAGTAGGAGAAAAGAGGACAAGCGGAAAGGGCGGTAGACAATCTATATTCTTTTTAGTAATGCGGCATGTGGAATTTGATGAAGACAGACAAAACTTGTTTCTTTTAGGAAATCACGGATTATAGAAATCCAGTCTGTTTTGATTTGTAGAAAAAAAAACAAAGAAGAGAACTGTTTAGTGTTGTGGGTGGTAGAGACAAATGGGTGATCGGCCAAAACGAAGAGGTAGGGGGGAGGATAGACAATTTGGGTGGTTGAAGACATGGATGGAAACGAAGTGAGACGACATGGAGTTGATCGATCCCAACGGAGAGTGACAGGGAGGAGGATGTAAGACAGGCGTAGATGGGGGCATAATTATGGGTGTGCAGGAGGGAGGGGAGCTTCCTATGTATCCATTTCAATTTGTCATATTACATTTTTCATCTTTTTTAATTATATTGTATGAAGTAACACATAGGGGTGAGCATAGGTTCCGGGTAAAACCGGGAACCTGTCGGAACCGGTACCATAGGATCGGTGTCAGTACAGGTTCTCAAATAGATCGGGTAGGTTCTAGGTTCTAAATTTTACAAAACCGATGGTACCAAATACGGTTCTAGGTTCTCCTCCCGGAACCAACCCGAATAACCTAGAACCTAACCTAAATTTTACCCAACCCAACCCAATAACCTACCCTAAATCTTACCCAACCCAATAACCTAACTTAAACTTTACCTACCCCAAACAATTGTCCTGGTTCCTTACCTTTCTGTTCCCAGTCTCACCCCCCTCTTCACAACAATGTCTTCATCAAACGGTTCCAGGGGTTACGGTTTCTTACGGTAAGTCAGCTCTTAATCTGCTTTCTCCCTTCTTCCTTGCCTTGCCTTAATTAAAGCTATGTTTCGTGTTAATTGTCTATCATCTTATCCTATGATACTTTGCTAAGAACTTTTATATTTCATCTGGCCATCAGAGAACAATGATAATGTGGTAAATGATAAAATATCCCTTCTAAAATGTAATTTGTAAAGCAATTTCATTCTCGGAAATGATATCGGCTCTTTCTATGAAGTTTACTTACTGGGCATATGTACAATTATTAAACAAATGTGGACAAGAATTAAATGTTGATAAATTTGAATAGAAATAATTTGTTCATTAACATTGTTGGTGTAGGGGTGTCTTAATCAGAATTGAAACACGAACCGCTTGTAGGGCGACGCCGTTGACCGAACCAAAATTGAAACTCAAAGGGCGACGCCGCTAACGGAACCGAAATACCGGAACCTGTACCAGAACCGGTAGGGTAGGTTCTTGGGTGGGTCTTTGATTAATCGGGTAGGTTCTAGATTCTAAAAATTAAGAACCGGACATTATATGATAGGTTCCAGATTCCACGTTCGAAACCTGAAAACCTGGAACCTGCTCACCCCAGTAACACACCCGCCTTAACAATAACAATAACAGCGCAATAATGTTTAAATGTCCTAAGGACCCGAAAAATAAAGAGAAATTCCCCGGTCAGTCGTGGATGGGATTCCTATGTGGATTCCAATTCTCCTCTTCATCTCGTGTGTTTTCATTGATGCGCGCGCGCGTGTGTGTATATATATAGCCATCCATTTTATATTTGAAGCACGCCTCCCATCTTCTCACCTATCAAATTCAGGTGTGTCCTCCATCTCAACCTTACTTTTCCCTATTATTCCATAGTGTTGTCCCTCCCCACCCGGCAAGTTCATCTTCGTTTCGCACCAGTCACATGCTTCACATGACCAACTCTTCTTTTCTTTGGCACCAGAATTCTTCCCTGCCGACAACCACCCCCTCCCCCACTTCCTTTTGCGTGTTTCCTTTTCCTTTTTCTTAAAGTTGTAAAAGGGAGGAGAATGGGAGGAGAAGGGGAGGGCAATCCCAGGCCCCAGAAGAGCTACTTCGACGTGCTGGGGCTGTGCTGCTCTTCCGAGATACCTCTCATCGAGAACATCCTCAAGCAGATCGAAGGCGTCAAGGACGTATCCGTGATCGTGGCTTCTCGGACGGTCATCGTCGTCCACGACGCCCACCTCGTCTCCCCGACTCAAATAGGTAAATAAAAAGAAAAACCCCAACCTGAACATATCTTAGAACCCAAAGAGTTCCCTTCTGCGATCTCTGCCTCTTTTGGGACCAATCAATCCGAGGCTTCTTTTTGGCCTTTCCTTTTGCATTTTTTTTTTTTGTGGTGGTTTTGGTTAGATTGGGTTTGGTGGGGGTGGGGGGTGGTGGTGTTGGTGTCGTCACCACCGAGATGACAAGGAGGTGGAGTAGAGTAGAAGATAGCAGCAGCCGGCTGCTGTTGTGGTTCTCTGACCCTTGTCGGATATGTCCACTGTACTTGGGAGGAACTCACCCGTTAAAACTACATTCACGTAAACATTCGGATAGTACATCTAGTTTTACTGTTCACATGACTGATACACCAAGGAATCTTTCTTCCCTACGTTAGTTTTTGGTGTCTCTCATACTCTATCCGCCATTATTGAGGTTAGAGAGGGTTGCCATGTCCATTAATAAGAAAGGGGGCCCGCTCTCCCTTTGAAACTTCCCTCTCTAACTCCTTTTTCTTTAGTTTTTAATATCAAACCCTGCCTTCACTTATTTATTGATTGAGTAGGGTCGAGTATTCACTGGACCTGTGGGGAAATATGTGATGTCCAAAATATAAATTACTTTCTTTACACAAAATGAAAAGAAAGGAGCATCCCGACAGCATGCTGCCACGGCGCCATTTGGGAAAGAAGTCCTTTCCTTAAGATATTCTTCCCTTCTTTCTTTCTTTTTCTTTATATGCAGATTTGGCTTCTTCTTTTTATTATTTGTTTCATCAACAGTGAACGCTTTAAATCAAGCGAGGCTTGAGGCCAGCGTCAAAGCCTACGGCGACGCTCATCATCCCAAGAAATGGCCCAGTCCTTACACCCTGGCTTCCGGCCTGTTGCTCGCCCTCTCCTTCCTCAAGTATGTCTACCATCCCTTCCGTTGGCTAGCCCTCGGAGCCGTGGCCGCAGGGATCCTCCCCGTCGTGTTGAAAGGCCTCGTGGCCTTGAGAAACTATAGGATCGATATCAACATCCTCGTCTTGGTTGCCGGTGAGTTTCGTTGTTGCAGTAGCTAATTATGTCACTTTTGGGTGTAATCTTTTTAGCAGTTGGGATGACTCAGTTCCTCTTTTATCATGCGTCGAGTGATTAAAAAGGCAATCTCTGCCCAAAAATGTAATCATAAACGGTGGCTTTTCTTCCCGATTTCTTGTGTTGAGAGGAACCGCGAAACAAACCATTGGAGGTGTTGTTTATGACAGTGATCGGGACAATAGCGATGGAGGACTACCTCGAAGCCGGGACCATCGTGTTTCTCTTCTCCTGTGCCGAATGGCTCGAATCCAGGGCTAGCCACAAGGTTTCTTCCTTCTCCCGTTCTCTTCGTTTTTTTTTTCCATCTTCCTAATGCTTGTGCTTCATCGGATGAACGACCATGAGTTTTATTGGCTGTGCAGGCCACGGCTGCGATGTCAACGTTGATGAGTGTCGCTCCTCAGAAGGCCATAATAGCCGAGACTGGGGAGGAAGTAGGTGTGGATGAGATCAAACTCCACACCATTCTGGTAGTTAAGGTAGGGGAAGTCATACCCCTCGACGGCATTGTTGTAGATGGGAAATGTGAAGTTGATGAGAAGACGTTGACTGGAGAGTCCTTCCCTGTTGCCAAGCATGCAGGTTCCACAGTCTTGGCTGGGACGATCAACATAAACGGTATGCTACTAACTAACAGATTCTTCCTGCTGTTCAGACTACAACTAGAATTTGTGTTACCATTGAGTCCCCATTTCTTGTCTATATTTTCATGTTGTCGACGGCGGTACCCAGGCTATATAGGCATAAAGACAACTGCAGTGGCTGAAGACTGTGTGGTTGCCAAGATGGCAAAGCTCGTGGAGGAAGCTCAGAACAAGAGATCTAGGACTCAGAGGTTCATTGATAAATGTGCGAGGATTTACACCCCTGGTATAGCAAGGCACCTCGCTAGTATTTTTCATTTTCCAGAGGAAGAGGATCCCTCTGCTCTTCAAAACTTAGATTCTGCTCTTGTTGATTGGCAGCAATTCTAGTACTGTCGATCGGCATTGCTGTGATTCCAGCAGCATTACGTGCTCGCCATCCACATCACTGGTTTAACTTGGCATTGGTCGTACTAGTCAGCGCATGCCCTTGTGCGCTCGTGCTCTCGACTCCTGTTGCAACTTTCTGTGCCCTCACAAATGCTGCAAAATCTGGGCTTTTGATCAAGGGAGGAGATTACCTTGAGACCCTGGCCAAGATCAAGAACGTGGCTTTTGACAAAACAGGCACAATTACAAGAGGTGAATTCTCAGTGGAGGAGTTCCGGTCCCTCGATGAGAATGTAAGCACGGAAACATTGCTTTACTGGTATGTAATCTTTTTTAGTCGAAGTTTATGATCTTGGTAACATCACAACGACTCACAAGAGACGACTGATGCTTCTGCTCACGTACATGTGTGTTCAGGGTTTCGAGCATCGAGAGCAAGTCAAGTCATCCTATGGCGGCCACACTTGTGGGATATGCCAAGTCTTTTTCTGTAGAACCGAAGCCTGAACAAGTCAAGGATTTCCAGAACTTCCCAGGAGAAGGGATTCATGGTAGGATTGACGGACGGGATATCTTCATAGGGAACAGAAGGATTGCATCAAGAGCTGGTTGCGAAACAGGTGATGTAAAGCAGTTAGTTGATTAGAAGTGAGATCATAAAGGTCCCTTCTATTGATATTACCACCGTACACGTCATCAGGTTCGAAGGATTCTACTAGCAACGGAAGAACTGTCGGATACATATTCTCTGGATCAACAGAAGTTGGCATCTTCAGTCTCTCTGACGCGTGCAGGACTGGGGCTGAGGAGGCCATCCAGAAGCTCAAATCACTGGGATTACAGACGGCAATGCTCACAGGAGATAGCCAAGCAGCTGCAATGCATGCTCAGAATCAGGTTCGTATCTACTTTTTCCCCATCAGGACTGTTCAATTAGTATGAATTAAGCAATCAATTTGTATTTTGTACAGCTACATCACGCTCTGAATGAGGTCTGTGCAGAGCTCCTTCCCGAGGATAAGGCAAGGTTCATTGCCGAGCTGAAAAAGATCGGCCCAACAGCTATGGTGGGAGATGGAGTGAATGATGCTCCTGCATTGGTGACTGCTGATATAGGCATTTCCATGGGAGTTTCAGGTTCGGCACTTGCGACTGAGACCAGTCATGTGATTCTTATGACAAATGACGTGAGGAAGATACCAAAAGCGATCTCACTAGCCAAAGAGGCGCTGGCGAAGGTGGTTCAAAACGTGATACTCTCCGTAGTGACAAAGGTGGCTATCCTTGCCCTGGCCATCGCCGGGCATCCGTATGTGTGGGCGGCAGTGCTAACCGACGTCGGAACTTGCTTGCTAGTAATTCTTAACAGCATGCTATTGCTGCGAGAAGGTGATCGTCGCCCAAGAAAATGCTGCAAGTCCTCCACAGCCCCTTCACAAGCAGGCACCTGTTGTGGCCACAATGAAGACGTGCCGGAGGACCGTCACAAATGCTGCTCTGTGGACAAGGGTCTGAAGACGTGTGCCAAGGGACATTGTCGGACCAAACCCAATCCTAGTTTGGGACTGCATTTTCATCATGGTCATGAAAGAAAGCAGCATGGTTGTCATTCTGAGGACAAGTCGGCCAGTTGCTGCACATCAAGGCCGAGCTCATCATCAGGAGAAGAAAAGAGGGAGGTGCACACCGTCCACCACCATTCATGCACGCAGCCACAAAAAAGCACAGATGTTCACAACCATGACTACCCGAACCCGGGCAATCCGCATCCCTTCTCACTGGAGCACCCTAATGAGGATGCCCACTGTGATCACGGCACTCATGAAGTGAGACCCCATGAAAGTCCATGCATCAAAGAGGACCACCCAAGCCACTGCGGAGAAGGCCATGTCAGCAAGGGAGAAGCTAAAGGGACCATATGCAGGGGGCATCACGGGCGCATTCAGGGAAGTGAGGAGGCCCGTGGTCAGGATCGGGGCAACAAGTCGGCAATCGATATAGAATCGGGAGATGATAGGGTGAAGTACACATCATCATCATCATCAGCATCCATGAAGAGGGAGGTAGGGGGATGTTGCAGGAGCTACATGAAGGAATGTTGTAGGAGCCATGGACATGGACACATACAACATCTGGGCTCAGCTTGCTCCTTGTCTGAAATCACAATCACAACCGAGTGAAATCATCAGATCCTTTCATTCTTTTTTCTCGTGGAGGGCGATTAAAGCCAGATCAACCGACCATGGTCACAGTTTCTTACCCCTTAAAATAATGTTGAGTGTGTCAGTGTGTGAGCTTACGTGTCAAGACACTTTATCGTTATCATAATCTAATTTTTTTTTCTACAAAAATCATAAAAAAATAATAGAAAAAATTAAAAATATCCGAAAAACACTAAAAAAATTGAAAATCATCAGAAAATACTAAAAAAATTGAAAATCATCGAAAATTAATAAAAATAATCTAAAATCAATAAAAATCATCTAAAATCATCGAAAATCAATAAAAATCATCTAAAATCACTAAAAATCCCACAAAATTATAAAAAAAAAAACTAATTAAAAATAATAATTAAGCCACAATCTATTCTCTATAAATAGCTAGATCCGGGGAACATAGGAGATGACAGATACAAGCACAGAGAGAGAGAGACAAAAAAAAAAGACAAAACAACAACAAAAGCTTCGTCAGACTGATTTGCTTTCCCAATCTAAGGCGGTCCTTCCTTTACTTATATTTTAATTTTGATGAATCGGTTTGCTTTTAATTCTCCTTTTATGTCTACGCAGAGGACGTGGGATCACAGCTTAGCCAATGCCTCCGACACAATTCGAGCCTTGTAACCAGAATATTTTTTTTCAAGGGCGTTGCACATTCCCGGAGACAAGGTTCCAAGCTGTACGAGAGGATTTCAAGCCATCCGTAGTAAGAAAAACCATCCGGCGTGGGAGGAATGACTTGTGATCCGCTGAGATGGAATCACACAAGTCGGCTTCAACGGACGCTGCTCCGCCGCCCCCCATCCCGTCGTGGAGGAAGAAGACGAACGACGCCATCTTCCTTGAGGATCTCAAGGATCACACCGCAGAATGGAAAAGCTGGGGAAAAGTGCCGATCAAAATCCTCCAAGGCTGAGGCCATTGATCATTCGGATGTATTGAAAGCACTCGAGTCCGCTTTGAAAAAAGGCCGAGGACGCTTTCTTGGAGATATCAGATCAGATGGTCGGAGCTTGCTCTCATGGGCTCCTGTGTGTTGGTAATGTTGATGAGGGGTGAGGACATTTACCTGATGAACGTCGGGGACAGTTGAGCCATCTTAGATCAGAGTGCTGCGACTGCGTACGGGACCGCAAAATCGAGTCAATACACGAGGCCTAAGGGCGACGAGAATCCGATCTGTGATCTAAAGTCGATTCAACTCACCTGGGATCACAGCACATATGTCGACGAGGAAGTAGAGAGAACCAAGAAGGAACATACGGACGATGCATCTGCGATCGTGAACGAACGGGTGAAGGGCTATTTGAAGGTTACTCGAGCATTCAGTGCCGGTTTTCTCAAGCAGCCGAAATGGAACGACGCTCTCCTGAAGATGTTCAGGATCGACTACATCGGCAACTCGCCATACATCAACTGCGCTCCCTCTCTCGTCCACCACAGGCTCAGCCCGAGGGACCGCTTCCTGATCCTCTCGTCGGACGGGCTGAACCAATATTTCAGCAACGAGGAAGGGGTCTCAAAAGTCGCGTCCTTCCTGACCTCATTCCCGAAAGGGGATCCTACTCAGCACCTCGTCGAGGAAGTACTGTTCCGAGCAGCCAAGCAAGCCGGGATGGACTTCCACGAGCTTTTGGAGATACCGCAGGGAGAACGGAGGAGGTACCACGACGACGTATCGATCATAAGGGGGGATATGGCGGTCTTCCATGTAAATTACAAACAGCAGAGATTGATTTTCCCCCTCGGCCTCTCCCCCAAGAAGATTGAGGAGGACATCGCCAAGGAGATAGCCGCGTACTGGAAGGGGCTCCGTGTCACCGTCAAGCTCACCGTTCAGAACCGTCAGGCCAAGGTCTCCGTAGTCTCCTCTGCCGCCACGCCTCTGTTCTCCTCGGACCTGGGCAACCCGCGCTTGGCGTTCCCAGCGGCCACCATCGATTAAGCCCCGACCTCCGCCTCGACGCTCTCGATCGCTGTTGGACTGTGGAGTTATGCAGCCCGATCCAGAACCCAAAACAAGATACTACGGCCCTGATTCAGGATCAAGTTTGCAGTGAGTAGTTCGTCCTAGCCCGCCTGAGACAAGTCTGAAGTCTGCCTCTTATCTGTCTATTCTCTTATTAAGGATATGATAGTAATTACAGTTGGGATTTTGGTTACAACCAACTCAGTGTAGCGTTGTTATAAGACTGAGGACATACAGCGTTGTATTCTGGGTTTTTGCCTCAAAAATAGAAAATATAATTTTTCCTTCCCTCTTATCCTTCTTCCCTTTCTTCCCATTCTTTCTTCATTCTTTCTGGGTTTTTCTACGTTTTCTGGGTGCTTCAATCTTCTGGCTTCAGCTTCAACATGGTATCAGAGCCTTCGAAGGATTGATATCGCAACCCAAAGAGACGATTTTGGTTTGACCGTGGAGAGGAACGAATGGCAGACCCAGTAACACCTGTTTTCCCATCTGGGCAGACACCAGCCTCAGGTGCATCTGGGATGACTGCAACATCAGGATTCCCACAGATCACAGTACCGGCAGGCATTTTCTCAGCGCATGTTAAATTAGACGATGGCAACTACGTCTTGTGGAAAGGTCAACTTCTCGCCGCCACATTTGCCTCAGGATATGATGATTTTATTTTTGGAAGTACTGTGCAACCTGCTCCGTTTCTGGATGATGAAGGTCTTGTGGTGAATCCCGAGTTTCGACAGTGGCAGCGTACGGACAAGGCTGTGATGAGCCTGTTATTTTCTTCCTTGACGCCCGAGCCGTTAAGCCAGGTAGTGAGCTGCAAAAGCGCATGTGAAGTCTGGGAGATGCTGCGTAACAGATATGAATCTGCGTCTCCCTCAAGAATCCTTAACCTGTGCTTACAAATGCGACAGCTCAAGAAGGAAGGCCGCACTATGCAGCAATACTTAAATGGAATGAAGTCACCATCTGACCAATTGTGCGCCACTGGAGAACCGGTACGTTATCGGGATTATCTGTGGTACTTAATGGAGGGGCTGCCAGCGGAGTATGATGCTGTGGTGACCGCTATCTATAGCAGAACGGATCAGCCAAAGCTCGAAGAAGTACACAACTTGCTCTTGAACTTCGACATGCGGTTGGAACGGCGCTATGTATCGAACAGCACACTCCCTCAGGTACATCTTTCATCCATGCGCTCCTCTGCTGTAAAGCCTCACGAATAGTTTCCACCCTCCTCATATACTCCATCTCTCCCTCGCCCACAAAGCAGACCTCACTGGCAGCATAACCGTCCCTATCCCTCTCAGCTTGGTCTGCTTGGCAAACCTCCCTTTCGCCCATATGACAGTGCTTCTCATCTGGGAAGTCGACCTTCTTTTTCTAAACCTAAGCCTCGCTGCCAAATCTGCTTTAAAATCGGACACATTGCACTCACCTTTTTTTACAGAACTACTACCTCTGCTTCCCTTCCAGAACACCACAACTCAACCTTTATGACCTCCCCTCGCTCTACCTTCTCACCACCACCTTCTTCTCCTGCCTTTCATCCTCAAGCCCACCTAACCCCTGTCCAAAATTTCTCAGCTTCCTCTTACCCCTTTCCTGCTCCTCCCATGCATCCTATTTTCCCAGCTACCAACCCTGCCTCTGAGTCAGAGACATGGCTCGTTGACTCAGGGGCGACACATCATGTGACACCCACGACTTCTGCTCTCCAAAATCTCTCCCCATATTCAGGTAATGCCTCTGTTCTCGGTGGTAATGGTGCACAGATCCCTATTCAGAATATGGGAGACATACCTCTGTCTACTTCGTCTGGTTTACTTCAGCTCTTACATATTCTCCACACTCCTTCTTTGTCTCGGAAAATCATTAGTGTCTCCAAACTTTGCCAAGATAACAATGTTTTTGTTGAATTCCACTATGATTCTTTCTTTGTCAAGGACAAGACAACCGGGTGTATCCTCCTTCAGGGCCGGATGCATCAGGGTATATACACTCTCCAAACACATCCTCTGTCGCTCCAAGTCCCCCTGTCTCATCCCAGCAATAGCTCATCCTCATCAGCTTCCTCACTCGCTGCTGTTTTACCACACACAGTCATGAACATCTCTACTTCCAAGACTTCTGCAGTTTCCTCTAATCTTTGGCACTCTAGATTAGGCCATCCCAGTGCTGATGTATTGTCTAGAGTTTTACATCAGTATACACGCTCAAACACTACAGCTTTGTCATCTTTCTGTCATGCTTGTGCTGTCAGTAAACATCATAGGTTATCTTTTCCTCTGTCAACTTCTCGTGCAGCCAAGCCTTTTCAATTAATTCATACGGATCTTTGGGGACCGTCGCCTGTGGCATCTATCACTGGCGATCGATACTTTATGCTTCTCATCGATGACTCCACTCGATACACATGGATATATTTCCTTCGTGATAAATCTCTTACTTTACCTGCGTTTAAACAATTCTATGCCATGGTTCAGAATCAGTTTCACTCTTCCATTTCTGTAGTCCGATCCGACTCGGGGGGTGAGCTTCGATCTCTCCATAATTATCTTCTCCAACTTGGTATTGGACATCAAATCTCATGCCCTTACACTCCACAGCAGTATGGCCGTGTTGAGCGTAAGAACCGGCAAGTCGTAGAGGTAGGCATGACATTACTCACTCATGCAAGCGTCCCGATGTCTTTCAGTTTCAGTGATCAACATTCTTCCTTCCAAGGTTCTTCATTTTTCTTCTCCCCAAGAGAGTCTTACTTCTTCCAAACCTGACTATTCCTCTCTTCTTGTTTTTGGTTGTTCGTGTTACCCACTACTCCGGCTTTACAATACCCACAAACTTGAACCTCGTTCTGTTGGCTGTGTCTTTCTAGGACGAAGCGAGTCTCACAAGGGATACATTTGTTAAGATTAGAATTCTGGCAAGATCTATATTTCAAGGGATGTTTTGTTTAATGAAAATGTTTTCCCATTCCAAAACTGTTCAGAGTTCACTCCATCTTCCTATGTCTCTTCTCCGTGTCTACCGGTCCTTATTCATCCTCCTCCCTATTTTGCTACGTCTCTGCCCTCTACATCATCGTCAACTATACAGTCTTCCCATTCTGATACAGAGTCTCCAGTTTTTCCTTCCCCAGTACAGTCACCTCACATTCCTGTCTCCAGTACTTCTGAGCGGTCAACTGCACAATTACCAACAGCAGACAGTGACACTGCCCAAGCCCCTATTTCCACTAATATTCATCCAATGATAACAAGATTAAAGGCCGGTATTACCAAACCAAAAATTTTTCTCACTACCCAAACCTCTGAACTTCCTACGTAACCAACCTCAACCCGTGAGGCACTTACTACACCTATCTGGAGAGCAGGTATGAAGGATGAGTTTGAGGCTCTGTTGCGGAATCGTACATGGCAGCTTGTTCCGGCTGCATCGAATCAGAGAGTGGTGGGCTGCAAATGGGTATTCAAGGTGAAGCTCACTTCTACGGGGACTCTGGAACGATGCAAGGCTCGGCTGGTTGCCAAAGGCTTCCATCAGTCCCCAGGTATCGATTATACTGAAACCTTCAGCCCGGTTGTGAAGCACCAGACGATTCGAGTAGTCCTCTGTCTTGATGCTGCGTCTAGTTGGCCACTCCATCAACTTGATGTCCACAACGCTTTCATGCAGCAACCTCCGGGTTTTGAGGATCCGACCTATCCCACTCATGTGTGCCTCCTGAAGAAGGCACTCTACGGGTTGAAACAGAGTCCCAGGGCTTGGTACATGAGGTTGCATACCTGTCTAACTCAGTTGGGATTCACCAACTCAAAGGCGGATGCCTCACTCTTCTTCCAGCATACTGTTACAGGGGTCATCATTCTTCTGGTTTATGTTGACGACATAATCGTCACAGGATCAAACACGACAGGGATCACGGCATTACTGGCTCATCTTAACTCAAAGTTTGCCCTTAAGGACCTGGGTGAGCTTTCCTACTTCCTTGGCATACAGGTGACTCGCAATGCAGGAAGCATTCATCTCTGTCAAACGAAGTATGTGACGGACTTACTTGGGAAGGCAAACCTATCAGATAGCCGCTCGGTTCCTACTCCTATGTCTACCACTAGTACTTTATCTAAGTATGAAGGAGAGGCTTTGTCTGATCCGTCTGAGTATCGAAGTTTGGTTGGTGCTCTTCAGTTTTGCACAATTACTCGGCCAGATATCTGCTTCGCGGTCAACAAAGTGTGTCAGTTTTTGCACTCCCCCACAACATCGCATCTTCAGGTGGTTAAAAGGATTCTTCGTTATCTGCGGGGAACGCCTTCGTTTGGTCTAACTCTTACTGCAACTACTGATTGCAAAATCTCTTGCTTTACCGATGCGGACTAGGCAAGTTGTCCCGACGATAGGAAAAGTACCAGTGGCTACTGCACTTTCTTGGGACCGAACTTAGTGTCCTGGGCATCCCATAAGCAAAAGGTTGTACCACGGTCGAGTACTGAAGCAGAGTTTCGGGCACTTGCTGATGGTGTGGCTGAAGTAATGTGGGTTAAGAGTTTACTGTTGGAGTTAAAGGGAATTCAAACTGCTCCTGCCAGTTCATTGGTCCCATTCATCTACTGTGACAATCTCAGTACTGTCCAGATTGCAGCCAATCCGGTTCTTCATGCCCGCACAAAGCACGTAGAAATTGATTTTCATTTTGTATGAGAAAAGGTCCTCGCAGGAGAGCTTCAGGTGTTTCATGTTTGCTCGGAGGATCAGCTGGCAGACCTTTTAACCAATGTTCTCTCTGTTCAGAAGTTTCTAAATGTTCGAAGTAAGCTCACAGTAGCTATGAAGTTGGGAGCAGCTGGTATTGAAGGTTCAGTTCCAGGGGAAATAATGCTAGCAGGACTAAAAACTGTAGTAGTTGACAGTAAGGAAGATGGGGGAGAAACTGGGGAAAATGAAGAAAGGAGGAAGAGTTTTGTTTGCGGGGAAGTGTTGGACTGTGGAGTTATGCAGCCCGATCCAGAACCCAGAACAAGAGACTACGGCCCTGATCCAGGATCAAGTCTGCAATGAGTAGTTCGTCCTAGCCCGCCTGAGACAAGTCTGAAGTCTGCCTCTTATCTGTCTATTCTCTTATTAAGGATATGATGGTAATTGCAGTTGGGGTTTTGGTTACAACCAACTTAGTGTAGCGTTGTTATAAGACTGAGGACATACAGCAGTGGGTTGTATTCTGGGTTTTTACCCCAAAAACAGAAAATAGAATCTTTCCTTCCCTCTTATCCTTCTTCCCTTTCTTCCCGTTCTTCCTTCGTTCTTTCTGGGTTTTTCTGCATTTTCTGGGTGCTTCAATCTTCCGGCTTCAGCTTCAACAATCCCCAAGGTGCCACACTCCAAACCGCCCATGACCAGCGGCCTCCTGACCCCATACATTCTTCCCGTGCTGAAGTTCCGTTCTGCCACTCCCGCGCCCTCCTCGTCTACCGTCTCGACTCTTCCTCTTGGGGCGTCAACGTCCATGCCGCCTTCGCCTGGAACCACAGCGCCCTAGCCGAGCCCGTTACCCAGGGCGTCCCTCAGACCGGCAGTGGCGAACCACGACCAGTAGTGGTGGAGCGATGTTTTCTTCACCGTCTCCAGCTTCGCCTTCGCCGACCACCCATCTTGGTCATTCCAAGGAGAACGTCTCCAGATCCAGCCCCGGCAGCAATGAATCCGTCTTCCCTCGGCGTCTCCAGATCCAGCGGCTGCGGATCCCCGTCCTCTCGATGCCTCCCAGATACGAGCCTTGCTCTGACCGGCAAAATCCAACCCATCAACTACGGGACGGCGTCCCACGCAATGGAGTTTCGCAACCGACGTTCCTCCCCTGCGAACCAGCACCCCCGCTGGAACTTCCCCGTCAAGTTCTCCCTCGATGAGCTAACACTCCAGGTCGGCCGCCTCTACCTCTCCGTCCGTCTTGTCTCTGACCGCAAGCTGGGTGACAAGCACATCGGGAAGGTTACCATCCCCGTCAAGGAGCTCCTTGATACTGACGAGTCCGGTCCCAGGACTGTCTCCGACTCCAAGGTAATGTTTGTTTTTTTCTATTTTAACTTTTGTTCTTTTGTTCTTTTGTTTTGCATTTTACCCGAACGTTAAGACGAAGATGTTTTTTTTTTTTTTGCAATTAAAAGAACTCTTTTCTTTTTTTTTTTTAATTTGGCCGATCATTTTTTTAATTTTAACTTAATCACGTGGGTGTTCATGGTATGACATTTTTTTAATTATTTATTTCTAACTTTCAAAGTTTTGTATTTTACAATATTTTAAAATTCATTTTCTTAAAAAAAATATTTTTTAAAACCCTTTTTAGCTTATTTCTTTTCAATTGCTTTATAACGTAAGGTGATTTTTTATCGTTTCGTATTAAGAGTTCATGGGGTCTACTGCAAGATATCTTTCGTCAAAATAACTCCTATAGTGTTACAATTAATCTCGTTTCAAATTATTTTCGAACAGTTTAGTTCGTTTATTCGACATTTATGTAGGTATCTTGGGGTGTGCTTTGCGGACAATCAAGGCACGCACTCCATTCATCGCATTCAAGATACATATATATTCGAGGGGTTTCTTGGATCTCGAAGATCAAGACCCTCTGAAGATGGCTTCGCACTCACTAACGTTACGGCATCAACGGCTAGCCAGTAAAACGGCACCTTGAGGTATAAACGCTAACGGGAGCGAGAAGTGGTACAAACACCCGGTTCTCCCTTGAATTTATCTTCGGCATAGAAACTGTTAAAGGCATTAATCAATCTATGTTGCTTGTGTTTTGCCCGAAATCAACTTTTAATCAATTTTTTTCTTAAAAATAATTCACGCAGACATTGTTAGCATATTGAGCTCGAAATCATTTTTTTTAATCTCAAACAATTTTTTTCCTAAAACCGAGCACAAATAAATTCGAATATCGAAAATACATAATAAAAGCCTCCCTTTTCTTTCTGATGCATGCGATTTAGTAATCCCTAATTCCTGAACCTTAACGAATCTCTATAGTTTTTCTAACTTGAACTTAAAATAAGTTAGTGGCGACTCTGATACTTTCAAAATCCGAAGCCTTATCGTCAAGGGAGGATATTCATTTTAAATGGAACCGAAAACGGGATCCACCCGCTACAATTGTCAAGACACTTTATTGCATTTGTGGATAAATAATTAATAAAGGCGAGTATTTATCATTGATTATTTTACTTTTCTGCACGTAAAATTATTAATGATAATGTCCGAGAGATTAATATGTATATTAATTTGAAATAGTCCGTGATCGGATAGATTCTTAGAAGGGACATGGACATCTAGATCATCGTTGAGTATAACTGACGTCAAGATAGACTGATGAATTTTATATCTAAGTTATACTTAGGGGTACCCTGAGATTAGGGATACTGAACACGACCCGATTAAGAGGATACCGCATATTGAACATCATTGGCCAATCCTCTTTATGGACGAGTGTAACTGATCTTTTGACTTGAGAACTTCATTTATTCTATACGTGGAGTTTTACACTTTGACGTCGTTAAAAGCAGTCTTTAACCGGATTGTAAGTTGTGTTTCATCGCTCTTTTGGATTAGAGAGTTGACATCTAGGCAACTTGATAGAGATATTAGTGACTCTAAAATCCATGGCCATGGGAGGAATATTTTACATTCAAGTGAGTCTATTATATCTTGGTAATCAAGTAAAACGATTAATTTGGTGATGATGTATTTTGTGCCAAATTAATTGAGATATCGGTTAGATGAAGAGATTGAATTACACAGTAATCGGTTAATAGTGGTTTATGATTTATGATCATTATCCTAGCATGCTAAACGGTTACCTTAGTTTGTGTATGGATTTACACTACCTTCGTGTATAGGACCTAGAGGGTCGCACGCATAGCACGTCGACAGAAAATGTATTATTGATTATTTTAGTGGATACTAAAATTAATCATTTTATTATTTCAGAATTAAAATTAATTAGATTATTAATTTATTCTGAAATATCGGAAGCAAGATCAAATATGAATTTATTCGGGTCAATTTAAAAGGATGTCAAATAAATATTTATTTATTTATATTTTATCCAAGATATTATTTTATTTTATTTATTAATATATTATTTGATAATTAATGCCTACGTGTCTTTGCATTATTTGATTTAAAAATATTTTAATAAAAACAAAATGGCTTAATTACTTGCACGTTACGTTTTGAAGATTATAATTAATTATATGAAAAAACGTAAAGATGATTGTTTTATCATAAACGGCAGGAAAACAATGAGACGTTCTAAGAAAAATAAGAAGGAAAGAAATGGTGATGACTTCCTGATCCTCTAAGAGTGAAAAAAAAATGAGGCAGTTTTTTGAGAGATAATCTAGTGAGATTAGCAAAAACAATTTCTTTGATTTTGCAACCGAAAGTTTTTCTTCGTCGATCCAAGAGGCTAGTACCTAAGGGATCGAGATTCGTGATCGTATGCGTGTGGATACCTCTGGAGGAGTTACACGTGGGGCTCTCGATCGATTGTTCCTGATTATGTTTTGTTTCGCCGGAAATTTTAAGGTACGATTTCCGAGTAAAATTATGTTATTATTTCTCTAAATTTTATACATACCATGAGATTCTTGTTATTTTTGGACTAAAATTTCATTATTTTAATCTTCCGCTGCGCCCTAAAACTAACAGAGTGTTCTGTTCTGGTTCTATCCATTCGATGAATCAAGAAAGAGGAGTCCCTTTTTCATATACATAGATATACATATTTATTAGATATTTGTAGGATAGAAGTAGAGGGTATAGAAATTGTGTATCCCGAGACAAATCTGGCTCCGATACTATGTAGAAAATGTGTGTCGGGTTTCTCTTCACCTAAAAGCTAGCAATTAAGAGAATGTCCCGGCTATATTTAAGCACTTGCCCAATGCCTTTTTCTAGTCCCAACGCACTCCTTGCTACTCGAGAGGATGTGAAATAGGAAACAGACACCAAGGCAATTTCCATTATTCCTTCCAGTCCTTTCATTTCTTTTTGTTCTTTAATTCTTGATCTTTCCAAAGGTCAGATTCTATTCCCAGACAATAATTCAAACATTTCAGCTGGCCAATTCCACCACCCTCGGGAAAAAAAAAACAAGAAAGGAAAAGAAAAGCGAGGAGGAGGAGGAGGAATTTCAGACAAATGTTTTAGAGGTCAACTCTGTTTCTGAACCGTGGGACTTTGGCCTTGACAACTTCATCCCTGCTGACCCCATTCGGGAAGATGCACAAAAGAAATATGGAAAGAATATATGGATTTATTTTTATATTAATATATGCCTTATGCCACTATCATCCCCCATTCGAATTTCATCTATATAAACCTCTCGCTCTGGTGACTTGGTTCGATATGTGACACAACCAAAGCTGATCTTTACTTTTGCTCTGCGTGGTCTATGAGCCTCTCATGAAGAGTTTGAAGGCCGAATTTAGCCAAGGATGACTTGCCGGTTAGACTCGCTGCAACATTCGAGCGTCCCGCGAGTTGTCCTTGGCTACATTTGCTTCTCTTCCTTCTCATGCGAGGCTTTCATAAGACCCAGTGACAACGATCTCGAGGGCAGCACACCCTTCCCATCATTCTTCTGGCAACGATTTCACTCCATAGGTAACAGAACTTTGCGAGACACTTGGTAGATGTTTCTGTGAATCCAGCTCGCTGCTCTCTCCAAACTTTTCTCAAACCCTTATGCTGTAAAATTGACCCACTGAAAAGAACGGCCATGTATGCATTGGTGTGCATTGGTCTTTCTCCTTTGCTGCTAAGTAAACAAGAAGGGAAATTCAAAGCAATCCTGCCTCCGAGATCCGTTGGAGACTGTTTACTTATGGATAATCTTGGGCTCTCGATCAAGGAAACCGTGGGTACTCAATCCATGACGAACAGCACTCTACCAGCCTTGTGCTTGACTAGTCCTATTGTCGAGCATACTCTCCCCTAAGATGGTGGTCAAGTAACTCCATGTTCACACATGAGTCGGTCCAAGAGTCGACGCATGAAGGGCATTTACTTCATCGCATGCATGGTCTTGAATAACATACCCAAAAGGTCCCTTGCATGTTGGACCAAGCTGTGAATGCTTCTTGTTTAGAGAGCCATTAAGTCACTCGCCTTGAGAAGTTCTCCCATATGGTCTATAAAATAGACATCGGAAATAAGTAGGACAAGAATAACACATCGAGAAGGTGTAAAATCGAGAATTCATAAGTAGCCAGTTTGAGATTGGTTTTCTAGCAACTCACGACCTCTGCCAACGGTTTTTGATGGTTAGCGGTTTCCCACAATGTTCCTGAATGTAGTCGAATATTTGTCAAGACTTGTGGTGGGGCATTTTTTATTGTAAAAATGGAGGTTATTGGTTTCTTCGTAAGACACGACAATCACTCAGGACTTGGATTGTCCACTGCTTTCTTTCTTTTTTTCAAGCACCGTATTCCCGACTTTGGCATCTTCAAATATCCGACCCTATTTCATTTTTAGGTTATTGTACATTCATTCTTGTCCTTTGTTCAACGTTCGTGGTAAAGATCTGATGGCCACTGCCAAATTTTGGAATCGAATCCCTTGTTGATCATAACCAAATATTCCCGAAAACAAAAACAAAAACACTAACTTAAATCCGTTGAATCACGATATTTCCTTTTCCCTAAACATGAAAATACCAAATAATAATACATAAAAAATTAAGAGAGAATGAGGGTGCGAAAAGGCTACTCTTTTCTGCACATGCATCATCATCATTATTATTAGTTAAAAGAGATACTTACCATTCCATTTCCACCAAAAGGAGGAAGAAGTATAAACAAATTTCGGTGCACTTGAGTCGGCAGAATCTTCTCGTGATTTCCACTATCCCTGCCGAGAACTTCGCCTTTTAACCTCTGAGCATTGTCCGACAAACAACCCCTCCCACTCGACCATCGTGACTGCAAGTATGAGTCATGGTAGGGAGGAAACCATTTCGGGGGGGGGGGGGGGGGGGGGGGGGGGGGCGGCATAACTTGGTCGACCTTCAAAACCGGAAAGATATATTTGCCAATTTGCCACCCCCATTAATCTCACTGCATGATTTCATGTCCACAAGCCTCTAAATAGATGTTTGTTATTGAACAAATTCATTTTACATGAGATTTTGGAAGAGAAGGCACGAGACATTTCATCAGAATAAGCCAGACCGCCGTTTAAATCTTGTTGAAACGCCCCCAGGATGTATTCTGCTCCCTACGAAAGCAAAAGCTACGAAGACGAATGCGGCATCGACATGTCTTCTTGAGTATATTTGAAATGACGACGTGTTTGAAATATACTTTGATTTTTGCATGTTTTTCTTTTGTTTCCTGCCCCATTTTTCCGCTTGATGTCACCATCTTTGTGTTGAAACATATACACAATTTGATTTGGATGCCTGCCGAAAAGAAATTGCTCTGGAGATTGGAATGAAAAGACGGCCATGTTTCTTCGGGAGTCAACTCATCGGCAAAGAATGCGACACGCGGGCATAAGTTTGAAAAGTACGATACTAGGAGGGAATATTTGATAAATGGAATGGACGAATACAATTATCTCCAATTTTCAAAATTCGCGAAAACAAAGATGCCTTTTGTCATCGATCGTTCATAGCTATGTCAATTAAAGTTTCCATTTACGGGGCATTCCACCACCGTGCTCCTGTCGTTCGTCCGGCCATTTGCGACCGAAAAGGAAGAGCATATAATTCTTGTTCGTTGATGCTCTGAAACACTCATCAGACAAAAAAGAAGTCTCGTATGTCATCGAATAGTTAATGGGTCTGCAATTTGGTTCAATCGTTCCTTCATGTATTTAGTAAAGCGCGTGCTCAATCTACATCTCTATCTCTAATAGTTATTAAGAAAGAAAAAGGCTGCTGTAATGAAGTAGTAATGATCACGTGGTCTAAATCTAATGGAAACAAAAAGTGGAAGGAATAATATGTCATTTTCAATGCGCTGTTGGTGTTGGGGTTGGGGGTCAAAACGATATCCTCTCATCTCATCACAACCCACTGCTTTGTGTAGAAACAAGAACATATTCCCCCGCCCCCTCCCATTTTGACAATTGTGTGGATATGATATGAATTCAGATCATATCCCACCCCACAAACACACATACAAAATGAAAGAATCAAGCCCACCAATAAAAAAGCATCCCCTCTGAAAAGGGGGGGGGGGGGCAATATGCAGCTCCTCCTCTTCCCTCAACAAAAATTACTAGATAAAAAAAAAGCAAAATAAATTGAAAATCGTGTCGCACCACTATTGGTTTTTGTCTCTTCCTTTAAGACTGACTTTACGTATAATGTTTCGTTGTAATCAGTAAATTTTGTTAGTATTACATTACCATGATATCCATGCCTCTTAACTTTCTCCTGCAAATTGTTTACGCCCATCCATACCCTCAACTACTGGAATGCCTTCCGGCTATCGTTGCATTATCATATTTGCGATCCGGCCTGTGTTAACTGTCACTCAGACATGTGTTATATGGAAACTCTGTAGATGAGAATCGGTATAAAGTTTTAATTTTTTGCCCGACATCTTTTGTTAGATGAAATCGTTTTGAACTGGATGACTGTTAGCATTGTGGAGGGAAGAGAAAAAAATGGTGGATGGCGACGTAACATAAGGTGGAGAAATCGAATCTATCTCGAGATTGATCATCGGCAATGAGGATGTGCGTGTTGGTGTTTTTCTTTTTATTTATTTTCGATAAGAATATATGGTCACTGCGAATTCGAAGCCCCACCCACCGTCATCATCTAAAGGATGGATGGATGGATGACTTTTGATATCCTCACCCTTTTTCCCCTCCTTGCTACCCTCCCTCTTCTTCCTTTCTCTCTCCGGCTATAAAAACTCTCCTTATCTTACCATAACATTGCCCTTCACACACCACCCTCTCTGACTTCTATCAATCCCTCTTCCCTAAAGAAGAGAGTGGAGGATGTTTGAGCCAAGAATGACTTGCCGGCATCATCGCTTCGGTTGCAGCTCCCCCCCCCCCACCCCCCAATCTGCCAGTCTACGAGTTAGACATGCATCGAAGCGTTCCCGGCAAGTCGTCTTGGCTCTAATTTCCCCTCTCTTTTTTGCCCCCGTCAAGAGCTTTGGCTAACGAGGAGGACCGTCAGTGTAATCTTTTGCTTGGCCTATTTCAACTTCTTTCTCTCCTTTGCTATTACTTGGTGTTCATTGCAGGCGATGCAATGAAGGAGATGGTTGGCTGCAATGTCGTGCGTGCGCCTTTCCCTTCCCACGCTAAATAAGAGATAACCACGAAAGAAACTATTCAAGGGGGTGAACGACCCTAAATCTATATAGTATGCTTCATTGTGGGACTTGAATGGTAAATGTACTGATGATGGAAGTAAAAGGGGATTGTGTGGAATGATATTTAGGGAGGTGAAATCCCTATTTAGGTTTGTCGTTCTTCTTTATTGTAACTCATAAAGAATAAATTACTAATTAATTACAAGGACCTGCCAGATCCTTTTCTTGCAGATTCAATATAATTTTCCTTCTTGTGCCGATTGAAAGCCAAAAGGGATCAAATTTTCTCTATGGATTTGTAAGCAGTCCGCTTAAAAATAAAAAATAAAATAAAAATAAAATCGAATGATTAAAGAAACACAAACGATTAGGGATTACATTGTTGAGCTGAATCATACAATTTGGACAGATGGCTTCCTCACGAACATGCATTCATAGAAAATTTATTTTGTTTCTTTACATAAGTACTTAAAAAGGAGATGTTATAGGAGGCATAAACTAAATTAAATAGGACAACTTCAGAAAGAGTTAATTTTCTCATTTTTCCTATACTTCCTGGGTGTTATTAAAATAAATAAATAGAAATAGCTTGTTCTTTTTTATAGAGAGTGGGGAAATGTTTTATCTGTAGATCGAGAAAATAAAGAGATGGGAAAACTCGTACAGATCCAACGATATGGTCGTCAATATTATCATGATGTTAGGGAGAAAACAAAAGATTACATACTGTATCGGGAGATCTGACTTGCCCTGATCATAATCCATAAGATTATTGAACTCGAACCACACCACCACCTTGGCTCCCCATTCGAGTTCTAGTAAGTAGTCCCTTGCGCTGAGAATAAAACCCTTGGGAAATCTCAAGATGATAGTGGCATATGGGGATGCCAAATTTCCAGGTTATCGTTTGCTTCAAAAGTTAATGCTAGCTAAGTTGCAGTTGCAGACTGGAGATCATAATCAGTAAATCTCTTGTTTTTTTTTTAAATAAAAATTTAGGATGGGGATGGGGATGGGGCTGAAATGGGGAGGATGCGCGGGAGATCGGGAATAGCAGAGAGCAGGCATTATGATTATGATGATGATGTTGATGATAATAATAATAAAAGAGAAGCCGTCCAATTACACTGGACTGAACTGGGACAGAAACAGGCGCACATGGGAGGACATGAGAGGAGGAGAAGGAGGAGGAGGAGGAGGAGGAGGAGGAGGGGGAAAGGCGAGAGGCTGTCCAGATAAGGAAAGTTTCTGTAAAGCAATGCAATTGGGCGGTGGAGGTGGGTCACGGGTGGGACTTGGATAGGATTCTCTAATAATAAAAATGATAAATGTTGGATTTGGCATGTAGAGTTTGGTGACCCTTTACTCCGTCGAGGAGTCAAACACCCCCCCCCCCCTCCCCCTCTCAGTGCCTTTATGAACTTGTATTAAGTGGGGATGGTTCCCCGTATCTCTTTTGAATTGTCCGTGACTCACAAGGAAATGTATATGTATATATATATATGACTAGAAAAAATAAAAGCAGACAAAACCTCATCATAATCTTTCACATACCACACATTTCCCTTATAAATACCCCACTCCCCGTCCCCTCCCCCCGAGTGCCTCATTCCAACTTCAAACTAAACCCCTCGGGAGGAGTTCTTCTTCTTATGTCATTTGAGATGTCTCGCATGAGATATGGTGAAGAAAGTGAGATTGCAGCCAAGGATGATTTGCCGGCTAAACGTACACTCGATGCCCCGCCCCGGGGATGAGGTTCTCCCTCCCCCCCGGCAAGTTGTCCTTGGCTACATTCTGGCTCTCTTACTCTCATGTCAGCCTCTCCTGAAGGACCCTCAACCCATTCCATTTTGGCCATTCTCATGGTTGCTTTTGTTTTCAGGGCATGCATGGATCAAGTCCTTTCCTTGTAAACCATTTGGTAAATTCCATTAAAGTACAGCTCTCCCTTCTCTTCAGAATGGGTTCACTCCTTGATCAGAACGTTTTATATTGATGGATATAATTTGGGAAAGTAAAGGTATGAATCATTTGCCCATCTGATGACCTTCAAATGAAGATTGGAGTTGAAATTGAATCGAATGAGGAGGACCCAGAACAAAACCAAAAGAAGGAAAGAAAGAAAGCCCTGTTTCATTTAGAGGAGGAGGATATTTGGGGATCCGCTAATCTTTTTCAATGGGCTTCGGGTCTGATAAGTTTCTATATAGTTCATAGGACATGGGAGTCTGACTAACTGGCAAACCTTTCATTTCATTTCATGTCATTTTCCCTCCTCCACTCTTGGTCCGGTCCATCACATGGGCTTTACTTCCCTTATGTAGTGAAAGAAGCCGAGCCGTGGAAACAGATAATAGAATCAAACAGTGTACATGGGCTTAGCAAGGTACCAAAGCTTTGTTGCCGGAACCAAACTCACCTCCCACAAAGATTAACACGAATTAGGACAGAATGCTTTCCAGGAGGCAAAATGCAAAAAGCACATGCATGGAAATGGTAATATAAATACATGGGAGGGACCCCACTAAAAGGAAACGCTTCCAGAAAATATGGAAAACACTACTCGAGATCACGATAGGGGGGATTAGTTGATCCTGTCCACATTCATCGGCTCTTTTTAATCAAGCAAAACCTCTTTCATCAGAAATAGACTGGAAAGCCATCCAACTCTTTCTTTGTTTAGCCTTTTGTCACACACGGACCATCATCAAAATGAACCGGTTTCTGCGGGCCTACGTTATGTCGTCTCGTCCTATCCACGTCAAGGAGCATAACCCAATTATCCAGAACAAATACTCCACTTGGTCTCTGTGTTGATATAATTTGGTTTTGATGACGACAAATGTTATGTATTGCTAATATGCTATTTGAGTGTACAGAAGAACAGGTTTTCGAGTGTATAAGCTGGCTTTTTGTTATGTGAACAATGCGTAAAAGAGTTATGTGGAGTACTTCAACGGAGGAAACGATTTAGCCGTCAGAAATGGTGTTCCGATGACAATATCTATTATCGAGTCCACTATCTCTATTGTAGAGATGAGCTTCTATGTCACAGATGTTATAACTCTCCTTACTGGAGTACTTACTATGGGTTACAGAATGACACTTTTTTTAATGACGATTTCCCTATTGGAGATTTTTCAATATGCGAGCACATGAGATAATCATCTCATACGTCCTATAGTTAATTCTTATTGAATTAACTATGGACTTATTGTCTAGGTTCACCCTTGGAATTAACTTGTTTGTCAAGTTCTTTCCTTGAGTTATTTTGGAAAGATTTATTTCCTAAACTAACGCGATCCTATGATTATGGAATTTGGCCACGACCTAATCAGGTTGAAATCTTCCTTATATGGTGAGAATATTTTACAATGGGAATGCTTTCATATCATGGAAACAAATCAATTCCGATGCCAAATTCATATAAGGAAAAGTGTTTGCTGTCACAGAAAACAGTTTTTTAGCAGAATACGTTATCTCTTATTGGGTGATTAATCTGGTTTATTATTATCTGATATTAGTAAGGATAATGTTTTGTGTTCTTGGAAGTTTTCCTGTAGGATCGAATCATGGAGGAAATGGCAAATGGATCAACTAGCCGTTGGTGATTGATTGGGAAACTCCTTTATACGGACAAGCTTAAATGCAAGAGTGAAGCAACATTTTCAACTTGTCGTTCTACCTGAAACTTACCAGAAACTTTTGTCCCTTCACTGTAGCTTAGAGCGTTCATTGTTCATTCACCGAGCCGATCGCCTCTGAGAGAAAGTGTCTTCTGTAACTGCAGACTGTCTGTGTTGTAGCTGTTTTATTTGTGCAGGTTATTAGTCACACGGGTTGTGTGTGCAACGGCAGGTGGTAGCCGTGAAGCCACGTGGGCAAGTGGTAGCCGTTAAGCCACGAGGGCAGGTGTTAGCCGTCAAGCCACGGGCTCAGTGAGGAGTCGGAGTCAGACACGTCGGTTGCGTGCGGGTTAAGTTAGACACGTGAGTACGTGCAAGTTGTTAGTCACATTTCTGATAGAAGTGTGCACATGTAAAGTCCCTTGATCAACATAGTGAATACGCCTTATTTGGGGTGAGCGCTGAGAGAGTGGACGTAGGCATGGTTTGTCGAACCACTATAAATCTTTGTGGTACTTACAAACAAGATAACTTATATCAGAACTAGGAATTTGTCCAGCAGATGCAGTATCTGTAATCTGTCAGACCCACGCTTTTGTATTCAGATATAATCGAAAAAGTGTCAAAACTCTTAAAGGCACTAATTCAACGCCCTTCTTAGTTCATTCCTATGCTAACAGTATGAAATATCCCATGTATCAACTCAGGGCATGATCCTGTCAAAACCGACCCAGCTGTTCGTCTTTACAAGATTTATCAAAATGTCAGCACAGTGAAAGGTAAAAGGAACCGGGTACGACGGCAAATGGAGTTCAGTTAACACCATAACCAAACTAGTAGTAGGGAACGTAGAAGAGTGTACGAAATAATTTCGCTTCCATGAAGGGAAGTTTAGTATCTTCCCATCGTACCTAAACTGTTTGTATTTATTCACCTGTCTCTCTTCTAATGCTAAATCCACCAGTTCACACTTTCTCTTAGCATGGGAACTGAAGATACATCTTATGATAATAACTGAGTTCGTGGGGAACGCGGGGGGTGGAAGTCAACGGGAGACATGGATATAACTTGTTTTTTTTTTGGAAAAAAAAAAGTAGTAAGTTGGGATTGGGATTGACTTTTTGAGAGGACGGATGTAATCCAAAGTGCTAGGTTTGACAAAGCAACAAAGTAGGAAGTCGGCTGTAAGAAGCGTCCCCCTCCCCAACAAGCAATATCATTGACCCAAAATAAGTAGTAGTTTTTTGAAGTAGCTGTTGCGGTAGTAATAAAGTCTCTTGTCTGAAATAATTAGCCGGCATGCAAATTGTAAAGCCACCTTGATCTAACATCAACCAAGAATGCAAGTGGGTGTGGGGTGTCTCACCCAAGAACATGTCTCCCTCCCCCACCTTGCTTTTTAAATAACAGATCCCATTAGAGCATAAAACTAACTAGCTATTAACTAATGGGTTGCTGCCACTCCTTTCCTTTCCTTTCCTCTACACATCCCAACTCCACCCCCTGCTTCAAGGCCATCGTCAGGGTCGTTCACCTCGACGGCCACGTCCAACACTTCCCCTACCCTGTCACTGTTGCCCACCTCATCGGCGAGGCCCCTAGGCACGTCGTCTGCACCCCTCTCCAGCTTCTCTCTTCCGGCTTCGTCCCCATGAAGGGAGACACCCTCCTCCAGCGGGGCCACGTCTATTTCCTCCTTCCCTACTCGGCTCTCCAGGCAGACGCTTCCCCCTTGGACCTGTCCTCTCTCGCAAGGAAGCTGCTGGCCAAGGCAAAGGGGCCTCCCCCCGACAGGAAGAAACCCCAAAACGTGGGGGGAGGGCAGGAGAGGTGGGTAGGAGGAGGGAGGTCTTGGAAGCCTCTGTTGGAAACCATAAGAGAGAAGTCGTTTAACAGGAGAAGCGAGTCGGACTTGCAGGAAGATCGCGTCCCTGTCCCTGTAAATGTGTCGGAATCAGGAGAAGATGTGTAAAAATGTCAGGGGGTTGTACTTATATTTCCTCCTGTTTCATATATATATATATATATATATATAATATATATATTAGTTACTCCCTGGGGACTGCTTTTTCATTTTAAGTCCAGGGTGAATGGAGGGAAGGCGGTTGGGAAATCTGATCCACACCTGCTGCAAGTTGAAGTCGCAGAGGCAGGGGGTTCCCCTCCACGCCCTTTCCATCAAGTCCGGTCTGTCTTCCGACACCACCCTCTCCAACCACCTCATCAACTTCTACGCCAAGTGCTGCGGCTCCATCCCACTAGCCCTCCGCGTGTTCGACGATTTGCCCCACCCTAACCTCGTCTCTTGGTCCTCCTTGATCTCCGGCTGCACCCAGTCCTCCCACCACTCCCTCGCCCTCCACCTCTTCACCCGCCTACCTTTCCCCCCTAACGACTACATCTACGCCCCCGTCCTCTGCTCCTGCGCCTCCCTCGTGGCTTTGACTCTTGCCCTGGCCGTCCATGCCCACTCCATTAAGTTTGCCTACTCCCACCATTCTTTCGTCTCCAACTCACTTATTTCCATGTACATGAAGCTTGGGCGTTGCAGCGATGCTTTTGCCGTCTATGCCGATATTCCCGATCCGAACGTCGTGACTTATAACAGTATCATAGCCGGCTGCATCGAGAATGGTTTCTCGGAAATGGCCCTCCAAGTTTTTAAGCTCATGCACCGGCGGGATGTCGCGCTCGATAAGTTCTCTTTTGTTGTTTTGTCCTCCGTTTCTCCTGAACTGGATAACCTGTCGATAGGGACAGCATTGCAGTGCTTGGCAATAAAACTCGACCTTCACTCTTTAGCTTTTTCTGGGAACTTGATTATGACCATGTATGCAAAATTCAGCTTGGGGGAACAAGTTGAGATAGCTTTTAGATCGATTGAGGATGCGGATGTTATTTCGTGGAATTGCATGATCAGTTCTTGTTGCCAGTGTCTTGATCATGCAAAGAGTTTGGCAATATTCAAAGAGATGTTGTTGGAGTCTAATTTACAGCCTGATGAGTACACATTTGCTAGCGTGCTTTCGGCCTGTGCAGGTTTGTCTCTTATGCACCATGGGAAACAAATTCACGCGCATCTTATCGTGGCAAATATGTCGTGGGATGATGGGGTAAATAACGGGCTTGTAAACATGTACGCCAAATGCGGGTTGCTTCCGTATGCATGTACCATATTTGAACAAATGCCTCTGCGCACGCTGGTTTCTTGGAATACGATGATCAGTGCATATGGAAATCACGGACTGGCGAACAGAGCCATAGACGTATATGAGGAGATGCTCAAAGCGGGACCTGCTCCAGATTCTGTTACATATCTGGGGCTTTTGGTTGCCTGCAATCATTCCGGTCTAGTAAACCAAGGTGTAAGTTATTTTAACTCCATGACAGATCAGTGGGGGATCTCTCCTGATCTGGAACATTTCTCGTGTCTTGTTGATTTGTTGGGACGAGCTGGTAGAATTTTGGAGGCAGAGGAGCTACTTGACAGGTATTCCTTTGGAAATGATCCCATCGTACTTGGAAGCTTGCTTTCTGCTAGCCGGCTGCATGGAAATACTGCTGCCGGAGAGCGGTTGGCTAAAAAGCTATTGAAATTCCAACCCACAACTACCTCGCCCTATGTGTTGTTGTCGAACTTATATGCCTCCGATGAGACATGGGGCAGTGTCGCAGAAGCGAGGAAGATGCTGAAAGTTAGTGGATTGAAGAAGGAATCTGGCCATAGTCTGATTGATGTAGATGGAGCATTCATAAAGTTCTCGATGGAAGACTTTTCAAATTTGAAGATGGAGGAGATGACTGCCATACTGAAACACATAAGGCAGATGGTATTGGAGGTTTCGTCAGATAACCCAATTTTAGACCCAGTGTGAGGGATCCAGCTTCCCTGTCAGGGGACTGGAGCACTTTGGTCCGCTCCATGATGGTGCTCTGAGAATATCTCATTCAACACCTACCAATGTTGGGGCGCTTTTCTCCCCATTCTACTGCAGTCTGAACTGTGAGGGCATTTGGCAGAGTTGATGAGGCTCTCATCACGAATAAAGGAAGCCTTACCATAAAGATATAGGAGGCATGGACTCAGGTAAATTACTTCTCTTTTGTCTGAATCATGCCTATTGATCTGGAATAGAAATATCCAATGCAAGCTATGGATCTGGGAGCGTTGCAATACCTTTGACTGTTTTGTTTCGTCATGCATACATATTATTCTGACAAAAACAATCGTGGGTGCTTCGGCCATTGAAAAATTGGGCCAGGCACTTCACTTCTATACAAGAGTTCAACCTGTCCTTTTGAATGCTGTTTTATACGGGGCCTTCCCCTGCAATGGGGTTGGATCTGCTCCCTGTCTCACCAGCTGTAACATTGGACTCGCTGACAGCCCATGTTATGTACTAGTTCTGTTATGGTGTTAACTGAGCTCCATTTGCCATAATACCTGGTTCTTTTACTTTTCGCCGTCCTTACATTGCGATAAATCTTGTAAAGATTAACAGCTGGGTCGGTTTTGACAGGATCCTGCCCTGAGTTGATACATGGGATATTTCGGACCAGGAGGCGTATTTGTTCTGGATAACGGGTGGTTCGACGTGTATAGAACGGGATGACATGATCCGTAAGGGAATGTGAATGTTGTGGTGGAAACGGGTGATGTTTTTTTTTAAGCAGGAGAATAGACGGTGGAGGACATGCCACATCGGTTGAGGGGATGGGTTGGTTCATAGGGAAATTTTTTTTTTGGGGGGGGAGGGGGGGGGGGGCTTATGTTTGAATGCACCGACAATGGCAAGTGGAATGAGTTGTGGGCACCTTCTGGTGCGCAGAGGAATCAGTCAATCCATGGGATCACGTTTTTTGGGTGGGGGTGATGTGGTGGGGAGGGAAAGCCAGCTGGGATCCATGTGTATTGCTTTTTGCTAACTTTGAAATTGACCGGGACCTTGGGAGGGGGGGGGGGGGAGGTGGCAAACCCACCCGCCCACAAGTGAAAGCAACGGAGGGGAGAGGGTGGACGATGGGAGGAGATACCCTCTCTGATTGGTGGGAAACAAACGAGACTATTTATATATATTGGGGATTAAATTATTATGGTGGTGGGGACTGCAAGTTTGGAAGTAGGGGAGAAAGGAATCTTATCCAAACCCACTTCTCCGCTGGGGGTGAAACTGGTGAAAAAAGTGGTGTTTCCGAGAGTTCCCTACTCTTCCAGGTCTTCAAACTTGGGGGGGACCAATAACTGGAACTCTTTTGGTGAATAAGTAAGTATTCTATTATTATTAAAGTGTGTGGGTTTGGGTGGGTGATTTGCTGAGCTAAACCCTCCAAATCAGGAGTAGGAGTGGGGCGGGGCTCAAAATTAGTGAGTCGTGGTTGGTTTGGCGGCGACCTCCCTTTCCCAATGATTAGGAAAACATTTTTCTGCAGACCCCCCCCCCCCCCCCCCTCCCTCCCAACTCTACTCTACTGTAGAATATTATTATTATTTATCCCCACGTGACTTAATTAGATAAATGATAAACATTTGTGTGGTTTTTAATTGTTTTTTTAGAAGGGGGGGGGGAGGGTTTGGTATGGGGATTTGGATCAATCCAATCAAATTCGGATTGGTCAAAAAAGAAACAGAGGACGTGCACGCCTAACCTTTTTATTGTATAACCGACGTGTTCATTTCCAATTAGCTCAACACCCCCCCCCCACCCCCCGGCTACTCGAAACTTCCCCAATAATATTTACAAACTCATGTTACTTACGGACACCGTCAAATGATATAATCTTCTTCTTTTTTTTCCATTGGAATATGAAGAGGAGTGTCGTACTCAATTGTTTTTGGTTGGTTCGTGATCGTGAAGGGTGGGGCCATGGCGTCACCATCAGACAAGAGTGGTAGGGCGTGGGCGGTGCAGACTATATATAATGTATTTGTATTTGTCCCATTTTGATGATTGCCAAATAATGAAAATGAAATATATAATAGAGAGAATGGGACAGAGCACCACCACCATAAATCAAACATTATCGCCGGAGGATCCACTTTGATTGGGTGGTGGTGTCATCTCTTTGCGTGTAGTAAACATATTGGCGCGTATCGAAACCCTCAAGTCTTTAACTCCCCCCCCACCCAACCTCACACGGTCAGGTTTCACAACCCCCACTAACACTGGCTCGTAGGAGTGCACACAATATAAAAAGACCGTAATATATAAAGAATCACAACTATAAGATTATAAAAACATAAAAAGCAGAAAAAACGATGAGACAAACACATTGAACATAATTTAAATACAGAACTTAGATTTTTTTTTTTCAGCATCCTAAAAGAGTCCTAAAACCACCCACCAAGGTTGATTTCACTAGGGGATTTACTGTAGCTGTCGTTGTCCGTTAAAGTGTTTCGCTGCCGTCTTCGAGTTTCTTTTATTGTATTTTTACGTCACGTCATGTATGTAAATATTGTCTTATAATTTAGCATTATTTGATTAATTTAACTATTATATTTTCCTTTTAACTTAGCGTACGTTTATTTTACTGCGATCACACAACCCACCGTAAAATATAACGCGGAGAACGTAATTCCGTACCAACGGGATGGTCGGAAAGTGAGGACGGCGTTGTCCGTTACCTGAAAAAAAAATGAAGCATCACCGCCTTCTTAGGTAGGAGTGGGGTTAATATATAATATAAATGTAATGTAGGGACAGGGAGTACCATGATATGACAAAATACCATTCAGCAGGAGGAGATAAAAAAAGAGAAGTTTGTGTCCCCTCTTTTTAACTTTTTTCTCAACGGAGGAGGGTGGGTGGAAAGAAGAACACGAAAACAAACGGACCCAACCCCCTCCCCTTTCCTTTTTACTGTTTCCTTTCTCCAAGGTTGAAGCCATGTCAGAAGATGCACAGCAACCTGCCTCCTTTCCCGACCTTCGTGGCGTTCGTTGGCGCATCCATCTCGGGGTTTTGCCCTCTTCCCCTTCTTCTTCCATTACCCATCTTCGCCGCGTTTCTGCTGACTCCAGGAGACGGTGCTCCCCCCCCCCCGCTTCTCTCTCTCTTTCCCACGCCCTTGTGATTCATGGGGGAACGCCCACCCCGATTTCTTCTCTTCTCTTCTCTCGAGGTGTTGTGGGAATTGAAGCTTTTTTTATTTTTGTCTCATCTTTGGTTTGTATTTTTCTATACGCAGGTACGCGGCCTTGAGGAGGAGTCTCCTCGTGGATCCCCATTTTACCAAGGATGGTATCAATTCCCCCGATCTCTCCGTCGACAATCCCCTCTCCCAAAACCCAGGTCACCTTTTTGTCTGCCTACTTCCCCACCTCCCTCTTCCTGATGTCTTTTGTCTTTGGTGGTCGGTCGAAGTTTGTTGCTTCTGCTGATTTCCTATTGCCTTGCATCCTAATTTCCAGACAGCAGCTGGGGGCGCTTCTTCAGGAACGCCGAGCTGGAGAAGATGGTCGACCAGGACCTACTACGGTTGTATCCCGAAGATGGAAGCTACTTTCAGACGCCAGGATGCCAAGGCATGCTGAGAAGAATTCTCCTCTTGTGGTCACTTCGTCATCCTGAGTATGGCTACCGGCAAGGTAACATTCTTTCCCTCTTAAATTCTCCCACCCTGTGTTTCTTCCATCAGGCAAATCACAAATTCAGTTGAAGGGAGTGTAATTGGCGTGCATACTCCGCAGCAGATAAAAGGATAAAGGCTGATTTCTATCGTTCATTTCAAAATGCGGCATGATACTTTGGCTAATCCAATGGTCTGGGTCTTAGTCATTATGAAATGGAGTTGTGGAACTAACTTCTCTATTTGTAATTTTTTTCATGCTTTCCTGGCCATCCTGTTTCTGCATTTTTCACATGATGGGAATTCCTTTTGGTTTGTTACAGGGATGCATGAACTGTTGGCACCTCTGGTTTATGTTCTTCATGTTGATATGGAACGCCTTTCTCAAGTGAAAAGACTTCATGAAGAGCATTTCACTGACAAATTTGATGAATTATCAGTTTATGACAATGACGTAATGTATAACTTCGATTTCCAAAAGTTTTGTGATGCCATGGACAACGGCACTCCCCATGGAAGTGCAGTAAAGAAGAAGAGTATAAATGAACTTGATCCTGAAGTGCAGAGTATTGTCTTGTTGAGCGACCCTTATGGGGCGGAAGGGGAACTTGGTATTGTCCTATCCGATAAGTTTTTGGAGCATGATGCTTATTGTATGTTTGATGCTTTGATGAGTGGAGCCAATGGTTCAGTTGCCCTGGCAGACTTCTTTGCACACTCAAATTCTGTTGGGCCCAGGGCTGGCTTACCTCCTGTCATTGAGGCTTCGGCTGCACTATACCATCTTCTTCTCACCGTCGACTCATCTTTACATAGTCATCTTGTTGAACTGGGAGTTGAACCACAATATTTTGCTCTTCGTTGGTTGCGGGTTTTGTTCGGACGTGAATTTTCTTTGCAAGACCTCTTGGTTATATGGGATGAGATTTTTGGTCAGGAGAATAGTGATAAGGCGGAAGAAGACAAAAGGATGGATGATGATGCAGGGTCCGGCTTCCAGATTCTTTGTTCCGCAAGGGGATCATTCATTGCAGCCATGGCAGTGACTATGATACTTCACCTGAGATCTTCTCTCCTTGCATCTGAAAATGCCACCTCATGTCTGCAGAAACTGCTGAACTTTCCTCATAATATATGTGTGATGAAGTTGTTGGACAAAGCCAAATCTTTGCAAATGCTTGCGCTGGAAGTTAGCACTTCACCTGCTTGTCCTTCATTGAACCCGCCTTTTGTCCACAGTAAGCCAAGGGTGGCCAGAGGTCATACACTATCATCTGACTTTTCCTTGCCCAGAACTACTCTGAATTTGGTACCCGAAAGCTATTGGGAAGACATGTGGAGAGTTCTTCACAAGGAAGAAGAGCTTAACCAAGTTCGTCCAGTAAAACAAGTTTCAGCTAGGAAAATCGGATGGTCTGGGAAGGCGGGGATAAGCATAACTAGAACAGAATCTGACCCATCTCCCGCAAAGTCCAGGAGCGTTGGGAAGGTGGCCAGGCCATCTGTCCGACGCAGTTTGTTAGAAGATTTGTCTCAGCAGCTTGGTTCAGAGGAGAGTGTTGACGAAATAATCAGCCATCAATCTTCTTTTCCGACAGATCACTGTGGTACAGAAGATGAGAGGTCATCTACTGGTAATTCTGGAAGTGAGGAAATTTCTTCTGTATTTTCTGACCCGGCTAGCCCTCTTGCTGGGGCAACTGGCCAAGATATTGACTCGGAGAAAAGTAGTCTTGTGTCAGATTCGTCTCTGGATGACCCTGATGTTCAAAGGCAAAATGCACCTGAAGGTTCAGCAATAACTGTATCTGATGCTCCTCGAAATAGTCCTCCGAGTGCCACATCGAACGTCGATTCTAATGGTACAACCATTGCATCATGGAAAGACCGAAAGACTCTCTCTGGTAAATTTCAATGGCTTTGGAAATTAGGAAGAAATGGCCATGCAGCCATGGAGGTTTCTGACCGAGAAGGATCTCCCAAGGCTACATTAGCTTCCAGCCCTGAAGATATTCCAGACAATGCCAAGCCATCGCCAGCAGTTGATGAAAATCGCTCCGCCGGCAGTGAAGTTGATAATGTTGATGTGAACGTGATGAGCTCGCTGAAGAACCTGGGACAGTCAATGCTCGAGCATATTCAGGTAACTGATGCTGGAACCCCTTTGTCTACTGGAGTGACTGTTAATGCTGGGAGTAGTTTTCATCTGAACATGAAGTTTCTCAATGCTAATGTCACTCGAGTCTCATTTCCTACCAGGTGCTTGAGTCAGCTTTCCAGCAAGATCGATGTCAAGTAGGGCAGCTGGAGAGCTTCTCAAAGAATGGACTTGTCGGGAAAGGTCAAGTCACTGCCGTGACAGCTCTGAAGGAACTCCGCAAAATCAGCAATCTGTTGTCTGAGATGTAAGCGGGGGGAGACACTCACTATCCGTTGACTGTATATATATTTTTGTAAAATATTTCCATTGGAATCCCTGAGTTTGGGCCCTAGTTTTGTCCCTCAACACCTTTAGGCAGTGATTCTGGAATCCGAGGGAAGGTCGTGTTGTCCCATCTATTGCCTCATCTAAAATACTATACAGGCACAAGAGAACGTATATATGCAAGGATCACGGCGATTTATGTATCATCCTCCTCTTCTATGCTTCAAGATCAATGAGACTTGACGGCAAAAGTGACTGAACAGTGAGTCATTAACTCGCGAGGAATTCAACTGAGCAAAATCAATTTACAGTTCAAATAGCTTGAATCCGATTAAAGCACCAACAGGAGATAAGAGAAATCTAACAGGGAGAGAAGCTCCTATCTGTCTTAGTATGCGCCCAGCTTGAAAATAATCTACTTAGCTTTATTTATAGACTATAACTCCTGTCAGAATTTATACCTGTCACAAAGTATAGTTCTATTGAAGCCATCAAATCAAATGGCACAGGGATCCAATTACTTAGTAACTTGTCCTAATCGATGTTGTGAAAACCAGGAAGTAGAGAAGAAATAAAACCGAAAACTATCATTTGGATCTCCTTCATGATTCCCCACCATCGGTTGGCCCCGTTCCCATGACCAACATCATCAGCTGCATGTTCATTCTCACCTTCGCCATTGCCATTATCACCAGCAGCCTGATTCTGGTTATCAGCATCAGCTTGTCCTTCAGCTGGGTCATATCATCGACAGTTGTCAGTTACTAGTCGAATGCAAAATTTCTTGCAACCATAAATTGTTAGTGCTGTAACTGCACACAGACTCAATGCAGGAAATAACTTTTCAGAGGAAAATGTTCACAAGTGTCTAACTAGGCTCATGTCAGCAGAAGGCCAGTACATCAAGTGGGATGCCCTTTCATCACTGTTCCAATTATTAACTCCACTTCTTCCTAAGAAATGGGCACGTGGGATGCAGCAAAGGCAAAAAAATAAAAAATAAATAAATGCACATCAGTTGATCTTAAAAAGGGATTTGGACTACCTGCTAATGGATCATTTACATTATCAAGCCCACCAGCAGGAGGAGCATTATTAGCCCGAACAGCTGGCCTTGGAGGATTAGGAGGAGCAGCCGCCCTCTGCATGCCTTGAGATAGCCAACGCACCAATGGTGTAAGAGCTCCAGTTTGATACCTTCAATAACAGCATACATCCATCAGTTATTTGATGAAATTAGACTCGTAGACTTAACAAAGGGAGAATGTATATATCCCTTGGGACTGGCTGATTGTTCTGGTGAATTGTTCAGCCAAAATGAAAAACCCTCGCACTCTGAGATGAATTGAATTGCTTAGACAAGGAAACTCACAGGTAAACGAAAGTAGCAAAAAGGAGAAGCACAAGCGTCCTTTGTCTGGAGCCATCTTGGTTGAACAGAAATATGACAGCAGCCAGCTTCAATATGAGCAACAAGTCTAGCTGGACAGCTATTTGAAACCTTCTCACGATGACCTGCCTTTGCGGGCCAGGCTGTTGGAGCGGATTCTGCTGCGGCTGCTGCTGCCCTGCTTGTCCAAGGGCATCCCCCCTGGCATCTGCCTCGGGGCTTCTTCTGCTGCTTGAGCATAAAACCCACAACCGTAAAAAGCAACTCATGCACGCAGGGACAATGTAAGGGTGATTATTCTCCACAAACTTTTGATACCCGAGCATGACAAGCACAAAGAAATGGTTTTGCAGTTATTTACTTTTAACTTAGCCAATTCTACATGAATATTACTCCAAAATCTTGATATAGTGCACAGGTCAATTGATCCAAGCCATATGAGGCAGGTGATGTTTGCACTAAGGACAACACAACACCAGTAAACAAATTAAGAGAGGAAACTGATGGAGAACGAAAGAAGTAACATACGTGGGTACATTATAGGTGAGAGGAATGAGGGAGGTGGAATGGATTCCATAAGGACCCATGGAAGGAACAACAGGAACTGCATAAATCCCTGCTCCCCCGTTAGGATTTTCTTGATTTTGCCAAGTTGACCCGGGAGCAAGTCCAGCATATGGCATTGGGAACGCGGGACAACCGCCATTGGGGAATGACGGAAAGGACGAAGTCACGGGAGCCTGAAATCATGCCAGGCGAGTGTATCAGAAGCGAAAAGAACCATCCCCATTTAAAATCCATTCAGGAGAGGAACTACCAAGAATCAGGAAGAAGGGAGTTCGGTAGACAAAGAAGGAATGGGGCAGACGAGGAATCCGGGAACCCTAATTTCGATCACACGATCAGACAATACGAGAAAATCTTACGCTGTCTTTGGGAGGTGGAGGAGGAGGAGCAGGGTGGGAAGTGGAAGGAAGAGGCTCCGCAGATTCAGCCATCATCACCTCGGGAACGAAGATCGCGGATTGAGGAAGGCCAGATCAATGGATTCCAAGGGCAAGGGCAGGAGGGTGGGAGATACAAGGCCGTCCCCCCTTGGAGGATTCGTCAGCGTAGCCAATTGCCGCCGTCCACGTGTGGAGAGAAAAAGCCTCATGGCATTGTCGTGTCATGCCTTGTTATTTATTTATTTTTCTCAAAAAATTATCCGAGGGAGGAGGAAGACTGGCATTCAAGACCTGCGCTGGTTTCTCATTCTCCGGCTCGGTCACCGAAGTTATTCCTTTCCTCTTTCATTTCCCTCTCCCGTACACTCACCGGATGTTTACGCACATGTAAATACCCCAAATTAATCTTTTTAGATTTCTTTACATGTTGATCGTGATATTTAACATTGATATCTCTGTTATCTTGAAGATGAGACCAGGCACCAGCCTTGGCCACCTCTGGAAGACATCGCCAGGACATCGCGTTGAAAGACATCGGTAGGTGCATTAACTGTGCGTGCTCCCTCATGCTTGTCTTTTCCAGACTCGTCGTCCTGGAGATCCCTTCAGGAAGCATGTCAGGTTCACGCACGGAGGATGTTCTTGAATCCCTCAGGACATTGTGCTGGGTAATAGAGATCTCGAAATAGCTACTGTAAGAATGACAAGCAATGGGGATAACAATCGGCTCCATTTCACAGAGAAGGGAGAAACATCTGGTTCATCCACGGAATTTCTCCACACAAAAGGGATTATTACAATTAAAAAAAAAAATGTCGAGCTCGCCATTGAAGGATGAAATGAATTCAGTGGCTAACGGGTCTACCGATGGAAAAGACGCCCATCATTATATACATCAGCGCCGCACAGATTTCTGCTACAAATTATAGGCTAGCATCCATATTATAACAATTCCATTCAGATATCATGCCATCCCTTGGATCGTAGGTCATGCCTTGAACAAGGAAGATTCCCAGCAATGTCGGTTTACCACCCAAGGTAAAGAATTCTGCCACGGACATTTGATTTGTCGTCAAAGTCCTGTCTTGCCCGAACAAATCACGGTCATGCACCCCAGAGTTTCTACACTAGGAAACCTGCGAACTATCGCATTCTTTTGTGCCATTTTCCCTCGTGCCCAAGGCCAAGTAGTGATGACAGCTGGAAGCCCTCCGGGAATCGCCGCCGCGGCAAGCGTGACGGCAATCTCAAAATAATAGGTGCACTTCTGGAAGGAGAACTGGATGTTTGCCCACCAATCCGTCCACGATCTCCCATGATAGGAAGTTCTTGTAGTTCGTAACCCAAACAACCAGGCAAACAACCCCGATCACTATTATAAGCCTACCTCCGAACTCGTTCAGCTTTCTCTTCAGGGGGGGGGTGTCCGTCTACTCCAGGGAAGCCTCGTGTATTTGTCTTTGCATCTTGCCAATCACATGCTGGTGTTGATGATGCAGGCCCGAATTGTCCCGCTTGGTTTTGAGAATTTCGAGTTCAATAATGGGAGTAATGCTGATCATGCAAGCAGGGATGATGATGATAGTGACGAGGGCGATGATCCTTGAAAGCTTTTGAACCCCCATGAGCCTGGGATATTGAGAGCGAAACCTTTTAAAAGAGTGAAAGGATTTGGGAGAGCTCACAACAAAAAATTAAATTATTATCTTTAGCAAACATTTTACCATAAGCCCAGAATTCAGGGATCTTTGGGAAAAGCAACTAGACAACAAACATAATCGTACAACATCTCCACCATTATTCGAGAAGCTTCGTCGATCTCTGATAGACAATAATAGTGTCGAGGAAGATGGGCCTTCCGAGAGGAACGACGACGTTGCCTGTTTGGGCGATGACTAGAAAAATCTCAGATAGAAGGAACAACAAATACATTCTTCTTTTTCAACACCAGCATCACCCAGCAACTTGAAGAAAATGCTACAAATATTACCCACTGCATGAAGCCAAATATTACAGAGAACTCGAGCTATGGATGATGCCACAGGACTCTTGCCTGATTCGGCACCAAGTTTGAAACACAGAGACCAGTAATCAGCACAGACGAGAGAAGCAAAGTCATTGCTGTATACACAGTGCAGTATCTCCAACTCAAACCACCGCAATGTATTAGTCATGCTCATCGGCACCGATAAGGACTGGTTCAACGACTGTCCTTTCCTCTCGAGGACTAGCAGCCCTTCAAAATCCCAACCTAGAACCTGATGAACCACCAATGCTAAGGCTTTGTGTGCTCTCTTCCGGGCCATCTTTGAGACCATGATGGCGTGTTGCAACAGTGTTTGACAACTCTTGAACTTTTTGCCCTTCAAACAAGCAAAACATCCAGTAGTGTTCATTTTAGAAGTGGAACATATGGGCATCACAAAAATGAAATAACCACATGATAACTTTTTGCTGCCGTATATCTATTCATGTTCATCACAGTTGATTGCAAAAATGGGAAAGAACATCAGACATTATGAAGAACATGCAGAAAACAACAGAAAAAAAAAAATCTTTTGCTTCGAAATTGACTTAAGAGTATCATTCAACAAGAGATTAGGTGTATGCATTTCATTAGACATCCGCATCAGCATGAATTCTATATCAACATTTTTTTTTAAAAAAAAAAAGAAAAAGAAGAAGACACATTCTGTCGAAAGGTTCTTGTTAGGATTCTCTGGTTAGTCCTGCAGACCCCCACTCACCCCTCACACCCGAGATTTTTGGACGCTCAACGGCTTCCCCACTCACCTCTCCTCCCCGAGATTTTTGGAACAAAAATCTGGACACGATCCCTGTTGGGGAGTCCCTTCTTATTCCCCACAGACTGGGACAGAGAGCGACATACAGAGAGAAACAGAGAACTCAACCATCCACCAGAAAGACTAGCAGTCCCGCCCCGGTCGCATCTTCGTCAGCCTCTAGCCAAGGTAAGACCATGCCAAAGACATGGAAACCCCTCTCTACCAATCCAGATCCACATTGTCGAGACCTCGAAGTCACATGAATACCAAAGATGGAGGTCCAGCAGTATGCCTCCCAATCAATAAAGAAGATCGAAATATCTCATGGGTCTTCCTGGAGCCGCGACCGTCTTCCTCATTTATCTATAGCCAGCCACTCATTAGACTATCCTTTGACAAGAATAGGCGTATCTGCTTCCCGTGACCTACAGGAGCGTCACGGGAAGTCCTTTTTGCTTTGATGTCTTTATTTTACTCGTGCAGGTCAGATAGAAGTAAACCCCGGGTCTACGTCTTCCAATGGCCTACCCTCCTCTGTTGCCGGGCTCCTCAGACAATTTCCTAGGACATGCCCAGCATCTGTCTCGGCTCTCAAACCTCCACCAATCAACTTGGCGGACTCTATGAAATCATCGGTGGCCACAGGCGATTCCTGGTCCCAAACCTAGTAGTGAACCCAACGGTGAACCACGTCTTCCCCGACGTCCCTTCTGTCAGCGGCATCCCCTCCAGCAGCAAAGTCTCCTACATCAACGATTTCCTCAGATCCGACAGCGGTCGTATCTAGATCGAGCGGCGACGTCCCCCTGCATCCTTACTCTTGGGATCAGGCTACCCCATCTTCTCCGGTTGTCGACCCAGACCTCAACGGCAACAACGTCAGCAGCTCGGCACCTTTGTCGGCGTTCCACTCCCTAGCCAACACTGTTCCCCTTGCTTCTAGAAAACCGGCAGTGACGAACCTGTCTTCTCCCTGAGTCTTCTGAATCGGCAGCGACGAAACCATCTTCCCCGACGTCTCCAAAACCAACAGCAGCGGGAGTGCTCACTTCCCTTGCAGAATCATGCTTCATCGACTCCCTGAAGAACGTCTAGTCCCCTCCTCTCCTCGCAGATCCCGCTTCTTCCAGACCTCGGTGGCGGCCCCAAAGCGGCTCCCCGCTGGACCAGCCCCGCAATTGGTTCAAGGACGGTCACGAAAGAGGCGGCAATGCGATTCTCAATCTTAGTCAGCCACTGCTCCGTTGGGCGCCCTAGAGTTCAGACTCGGAGACGTGGCTCCAATCGTCCTTCTCCTCCCAAAAGCCGTGGTTCCGACATCTCAGACTCTTCTTTGCTTGATGGTTTCGGGGAACATGCTGCCCGTACTCAGCTTCGGCTACCCTCAGGTGGTCAAAGGATTCTCATCCTCGAAGGTAACGGAAGCTTTCATTTTTTTTATCTTATTTCATTTCATCAATTTAACGATTAATATTTTCTATTTTTAATTTGTGAATGCATTTCCAAATGTTTTACCGAATTTTCGTTTTAAAATTTTATTTTATTTTACGTGCTTTGATTTACAAAAAGCTTAGTAAGAATTAATTTTATTGATACTTTTATAAGTTCGTGTTTCTTTTCATGTTTCTCTTTATTCTACACAAAAATCATACCAATTGCTTAAAAAATTTCATTTAATATTTAAAGAATTATAATTTCAATTCTAATTCTTTGGCATGTCTTGAAATTAGGATTTTCTAATCCCTTTCTTTGGTTTTCATTACATGAATATCTGGACATTATTGCGAGGGTCCAACAAGACGGAGGCCAAAGACCGAAAACTACTCGAAGGCGCGTGTATCAAACTGCGTGGATTTCTCCGCGTGTGTAAAAACCGCGATGTCAAGATTATAAAGCGGCCCCAACCGTCATTTCAGGTACATGAGGGAGGTGCGGGCCTCCCGAAGTTTTATTATTTCCACATGTAACGGGTCGTGGGCCCAAGTGCATAGGCCCACGATCACCACCCTTCCCCGCTCCATTTGATCTAAATACTTGATCTGTGGTTGCTGTGCATGTTATTAGGCTTTCAGGATTTTATCGTCGCATGTTTGTTTGCTAAACCAATACACATGAGTTCGGGCTCAAAAAGCCTGAATCGGGTCCAACGCCCGTAAAACATTGACATGAGTCCGGAGTCATGCCCGGATCGGGTTCAACACCCGTTAACCAAAAGCAAACTTTCGGAGCAAACGCCACCTTTTCGCATGTTTAAGTGTAAGAGTTAGTAATTAAGAATCCCCGAACCAGCTGTTTTTCCGACTTAACAGTTTTAAAATAAAAGTCGGTGGCGACTCCGTAATTGTTTACCTAGGTTAAACAACAATACATTTTTTTACAAACGGAGCCATTTTTGGATGAGGGACTAGCGCCCGCGCGCGCGTGCTAGGCCGGAAGGCGCACGTACATCCCGGATGGCGACTCCGCTGTGGACTTCCGCATGTGGAGTCTTTTCGAACACTCTTACATTTTAAACCCACAGGCGGAGGGGAGTTCTTGTTTGCGTATGTACTTGCTTGGCTCGGTGCCTTTTGTTTGCTCTCATGGTTGTGTTCGTTTACCGCTTACTAGGCATGTCTAGGAGTGCCCGAACCAGGTACCAGACGCCGCATATGCATTTGTTTGTTACTAAGTGACTATTACCTGTGCAGGGACTGGTTTCAGGTATGTTTTGTATGCGATATATTGTAAGCACTAACTTTGTTCATTTTGCAGCGGTTTGGGTTGGTTGCGGGGGTTTCCTCGATTCCTTTTCTCCCTTCCCTATCTTCCTTATTTATATTACTACAGTCATTTACATTCATTATGTATGAGTGCCTGTTGATTAATAGTTGATACATCAATATATTTGTTCAATGTAATCATTCTTCAAACATAAAGAACTCGTGTGCAAATACACATCATATTAGGATTTGGATTGGATTGTTTTTACAATTGAATGACGTCCAAGCATGCAGGCTGACCTCATGGAGTCAATAGCGCTACGCAAGGAGATTCCGTCTACTAAATCGCTTCGACGATGGCTCGATGTTCTCAGACCCTCAGAACGGGAGTTCGTGCAACAGAAGCTAGGAGGTCTCTTTCACCTGATCCGCATGGAAGTCGATTGGTGTACGCAGCGCCCTTCCGGCCTAGCAGCGCGCGATGGCGGTTCGGGCAGCCCGAGGATCCGGGCCCGCTCCCCCGAGGCCCAGTCCGGTCGGCGTTACGGCTCGAACGCCGGACGCTGCGGAAAGGGGCCCCGGGTTGAGCCTTCCCTTGGTTCGCGAACGGGTCTGCGGGGCGTTTCGCCAACCGTCTCCAGTTCCCTGGAGGCGGCGAGCGAAAGGCTGCGTTAAGGCCTCGCTCGCGAATTTCGGGGAGGGCCCAAGGAGCGGCTCGAGCGGCTCGAGCAGCCGTCACCTCACCTCAAATGGCTCCGAAAAAAAAAGGGTAGTGGGGTTCAGTTTAGCTTTGGAAACATTTTATTCGGAGTCGCCACCGACTTAGTTTAAAAATGTGATTTTAAGTCGGAAAAATCAGAGTCTGGGTTCGGGGATTCCTATTTACTAACCTTAGTACTTTACCACATGCGAAAAGGGTGGCGATTTGTCCAAAAAGTTACTTTTGATTGACGGGTGTTGGACCCGATCCGGGAGTGGGCCGGACTCGTATCGACGTTTTAACGGGTGTTGGACCCGAATTTAGGTTTGTTTGATTAAAAATCAACACACGACATAAACCTAAAGCCTAAGTCATGCGTGCAATCACAAACAATAAACGAGATGAAAGAGAGCGGGGAAGGGCGGTGGTTGCGGGCCTATGCACTTGGGCCCGCAACCCGTTACATATGGGCTTAAAGTAAAATTCGGGGAGGCCCGCACCTCCCCTTTGTACCTTTGGTGAAGGTTGGGGCCGCTTTGTCTTCAAGCCCGCGGTTTTTTAGGCCGGGGTAGAACCACGCGGTTTGATACACGCGTCTTCGTGTGATCTTCGAAAGTTTGAATTTGGTCTTCCGAAGTTACATGCTCAGTGTACATGCGAAGAAAATATAAGAGTGGTTAGTATTATTGAATTTGATAAAACTCAATCAATTAACAAGGAATGTAAGGTATGTCTTACTATCCTAATTTTGATAAATCATTTTAGTGTCAATTTTTATATATATTGTCAAAAATAACACTTTATAAAATTTTCAAATTTTTAAAAGGAGATGTACGCAACACAGTCGAACGATAATCAGTCAAACGAAATACATGTATAGTCGAATGACATTTAAAATAGCTAAAGGGCAATCGTTCATTTTAGTAATATTAAATTATTACCCCTGTCCTAAGTGTTAGCATGAACCTTGGCATACGAATCATAGAAATTGAACAACACAGACAAATCTCAAAGGGAACAATCAAAATTGAAGAAAAGCTCTTACCTTTCGTGTGGGTCGCGTGCGGGGTGTCGCGAGGAGGAGACCTCGGAGGCTGCGGAGATGCCGTCGTGGGGGATGAAGACTCCCAAGGGTTGTCACGATCGGGGTCGAACTTGGATGAGTTGCTGGAGCCGCCGGTCCTGGACGTCGAGGAACGGTGTTCCAACCCCGTGAGGTCCAGCAGCACCTGGGAGAGGTGGATGCCGAGGGAAACCGGGGGTGGGTCAGCTGGCATGGGTTGCCGTCGTCGGGCTCGATTTTGCCTGGGGAAGACCGAATTTGGAGAGGTAGCGAAGAAGTCGCGTCGGCTACCAGATCTGGGGGGGGGGGGGTTCCGCTGTGGCGTGTGTCGCCGGAGTTGCCTACGCCCGGGGATGCTTCTCTACAGCTTTGCCAACGCCGAAGGGGGAACGCAGGGACGGGCTGTGGGCTGAAGGTTCGAGCTTTCTGTCTCCGTCGAGCGCCAGGAGGGGAGTGGCGAGGCTGCCGCCGCCGGGAACGCTGGAGGATGCTGATCAGCGGCCACTGGGCCAGAGGAGATCGAGGCTGCCACCGTGAGTTGTGAGGGGACCAGGGGAAGTAGCGATTTGCTACTGTCGGCGGAGGGAGCGCCGGAGGGAGGTAGGCTGAGGGAGGACGCCGCTGCGGGGCCGTTGGTTGAGGGACGAAGCCGGAGGGAAGTGATTCCGCCGAGGGAGTGCCGGAGAGGGGTGAGTTCGCCGTTACTGAGCCTTGGCTGCCGCTGGTGCTGAAGGTCCCCGGAAGAAGGTTCTACCGGATTTGGGCTCCTATTGGGGATGCCGGAGAAACGGGGGCTGGTCGCCTGATTCGGAGACGACCGTTGATGGGGAGACAGAATGGTTCTTTCCGGGGATGAGGAAGCCGAAGAAGAGTTAAGGTTCGACAATCTGGGCGACACCGATGCGCAACAGCTTCTCTGGACCTTGGTGTCGAGCTGGTGCATGAAGCTTGGGGAAAACTGCGAAGGTTGGTTCGACCGGAGAAGACGGGGAACCGTTGCTAGACGCCCACAGGGAAACTGTTGCCACCGTGATCCTCTGTGCTTCAGTAACCCGGAATTTTCCTTGAAGATAGTAACCTCTACAGCTGGAGGGTTAGACCATCTTCGGATGGGTACCTGCGCAGGAAGAGAAGTGTGTTAATGCAAAAAGAAAACTCCTCGCTGATGGTGGGAGTCGGGGCTTATTGGTTTGTCTAAGAGGAGGCCGTCTCTGCCGCTGCCATGGGTGGACATCCGTTGTTGAGGGTCAGTGCCACTGCTGTCGTATCAAATGGAGCTGAAGCCGGCTGCGAACTGAGGTAAGGCGTTCTCCTTAGCGTTGTTGTTGGTTGTCCTGTCTTGGTTGGTCATCGAGGGGGTTCCTGGGCTGACTTCCATCTCTCTTACCTTGGCGAGGATGCTGTTGAAGGATGGCTGGAAAGTGGGAGCTGTGATGAAAACAGAAGAAGCTGGAGAAGCTCAGGAAACAAGGGAGGGAGGTCGATGGCTTCGAGATCCTCCCCCGGTTTCCTTCAAGAAGAATGAAGAATGTTTCGTTTTCAGAGGATTGGTCCACTGTTTGATCCAACCCTCCTCTTCAAAAATAGATGAGTCCCCCCCCCTCTTTTTGTTCTGCTTCCCCTTCTTCTTATATACTCTTTTACCTTCCCCCGAACCAGAAGTCTTCTAGTTTGTCTCCCGTTCCTCCTTGATTCTTCTCCATTCTCCCTCCGCTTCATAACCTGGTTTCCATTCAGTTCCCTTCTGGTTCGACTCTGGTTGAGAGGACAAGCCGTTAGGGGACAGGATCTTCTTGGACGTTGCTGAATCAGAACCTTCTCTACAGGGGCAGACCGAGGCTGGTGCGTGGCAGGAGAATCCCCAGACTGTGCAACGTGCGCGCAAGTGGGATTCTTGTCGGGAGATTGCGGGTAGGCTTTCCTTCTTATTCCGATCTGGGCTTGGTTTTGTTTTCCTTGTGGGCTGGTTTCGTGGGTTTGGACTTGATCAGCTCCTTACTTTGGATTGGGCTGAGAACTGTCTTGGTTTTTGGCAAATGGCTATTTGCTTTGGGGTTGGGCTATTTTGGTTTCATATTAAAACCAAACACAGATGAAGCAATGATCGGCTCCTTTTTCTGAATTAATTGTCTCGGATACTGGCTGGTTGGACTTGAGATTCTTCTTGTCTGAAGGCATCCCAGGAAAGCTGAAAGTCAGAGTATTCTCGCTAGAATCCGCAGTAGAAGGACTTCTCCATGTTTTCCCATTCTTCAGCCAATGGCAAACAAGCATGAATCCATCTTCTCGATCGGCTTCTTGAATGTCTGCATCTTTGGTGCAGAAAGCATGGTAAGACGATTTGTCTCTTCAAAATTTACGACCTTATGGTTGAGCAAACTACATCCATTCACAATGGTTCCTTCTGGTCGAGAGCTTGTAGGAGGCAGAGCACCCTTTTCAACTCCATTAATGTCTTGTAATGTAGAGGTACCAGAATCTTGATGTGGAATATTGACAGAATTGTCCAATTTATTGCTACTACCAGCCTAACTACAAAAGATTTTTCTTTGTGATGGTCTCACGGATTGCTGCATCATGAAGCTGGTTTCATTTGTTGGTTCCTTATTATAACTTTCTCTGGCGCTGGTTTTTGACAAACTGTTGATTGTCCGAGCTGAAAATGTCGTTGTTTCGCTCTGACTGGCTGGAACGACCCGTTCGAGGGCACATCTTGTACAAATCAAAGAAAAGAGATGCATTTCTCTCCGCTTGTTCGAGACCATGGAACCCAAGCGTCATCCTTAGGTGATTGAAGCTAGACATGCAGAGCTAGGATAGAGTAGGCCTTTGTGTACTCAGATGTTGTATTCTAGAGGTCGGCGGGACAATTTTATGGCTTCCCTGTGAATGGAACCTATGCTTTGGAATGTTCAGCAGTGGCTGCATCTGCGGCAATCTTTTGCAGTGGGAGTTTTTATTAGTTTCTAGCCTCAGAGATCCCCATCTCATTTTTCTTCGCTAGGGGATGTCCCCTTTTACTTGATTATTCATGGAAAACGGAAATTAGATCAAAGGGTAATGTTGCATAATCGAAACCGCAATTGTTGCTTACAAAAAATTGGTAAGCAAACAATTATGTAATCTGTTGGCTTTATGAGAAAGGAATAACAAGAGGATCCAGGCAAAGAAACGATCAACCATTCCAAACCTCTGGCACCTTGGGCTTTGGCCATTTTAATGAATGTTGGGTTTATCATGGGGCTAAGATAATTGTTCGCGGTGAACGCATTAATTTGAGGTATTATAGTTTGCCCCTCCTTGGGAGAGAATCTGAAAAGATTTTCTCGCAAGGATACCAGGAATACCTCAAATTATATTTCGAGATCGTCTTTGGTCGACATGTACCCTGAAAGCTCTTCAAGAAAATCATTAGTCACAATGAAAACAACTAAATGCACATGCACATTATGCACATGTACTCTGTTTCTAAGCGAGAGCAGAGAAGGTTCGCTGATTTCTCGCGTGTTTAACTTTCATTTCTGGAAGCCGTGTCAGTTGGATTTCAGAATTCCTTTGACATGGATGCTCATGTACCGGTCGAAGGAGTCTTTACTAGGGTTATCATGTGGCTTTGGCATAAGGCCTTTTAAGTGGAAGCTTAAATCAATTGTTTGAAAGAAGAAGTTTAAGGACCTCATCGGAAGCTACTGGATTGTAGAGATTCCATCATTCAAGCAAATTCTTCATCTTTCAGACAGCTCACCAGTTGATGTGCTTTGTTGGGGATGAGGAATTAGTTTACTCGTTGCTGTGAACAATCCACTTTGGGGAAAGCTTTGTTTTAGAATGGTAGCATCTTTGCTTTTGCGACCGTCAATGTCAGTCCTGATGCTTTGTTTTTGCTCTTTTGATTTTGATTTTGCACTTTCTTTAAAAACTTTTGGTCTTTGTGCTAATTCTTCTTTTGCTTGCTGAACTACAGGGATTTGCCCCGCTTTGTTTTCTGATAATTTTCTTTGGAATCTGTGTTTCTTGAGAAGTTCTTCGAGGAGTTCAGCCCTTGGGAACGATTCAGCTGGTGGGCTTAACTGTCGATGATACTTCTTCGCCTGAATCTGAAGGAAGTGTAGCCTCTACGATCCGTTGCTTTCGGGTTTCTAGCTACAAGATCTCCCTTTTAACCTCGATATGAGGCGGTCCTTAGACTTGTTAGGTGTAGTGTATATGAAAACTTCAACTTTGGCTTGGAAGGGGTTAGTAATGGTTGATGTTTTGTGTTTGGGGTAGAGAAAAAATGCTCGATCTCATTCCGGTTTAGAGCATCTTTTGTCAAAGGATTCGCCATCCGCCTGAATGCTTGTGTATGAATCCTTACAGTGTTTGCGCTCATCACTCTGGGTAGGTGTTTGGGGATAGGCTTGCCTTCTCCGTTCTCGATCAGAAACATTTTTATTGGAGATAGTTTCGAATTATATGCAAATGGACACACAAATGTTTAAGAAATGAATATGTTTAGACACTCAAACCTCTGTAGTGCTCTTGCGCACTTTTGTGTTCTGCGTCTTCTAAATTAAACTTGGAGCGGCTTCCACCCGACCACCCTCGCCGTTGCTCAGGAGTTTGTACCGTACTGCGTGGATGCCCATGTACCTGCACAGTTGACAACGGGCAGAGACGAAGTTAGTTCATGTACTTCGACTCTTACTTGGGGAGTTAATATTCCTGTTGGGGAGATGAGATGGATATGTCCGTCTCAATGATAGTTGAGGAATGCGACGTATGTAATCAACTCCAGCTTAAATGAAGACAGGACTTCAGCTGGGGAAGTGGGGAAACGACTCCATCTGGGGAATCCTGAGAAATTTTGTTAGAGAGCAGTGTAGATGATACTCCATTTTGGTATGATCATCTTTGGCGATGACAAAGGCAATTTCGAAGCTTCGGTTCGAAATTTTTCCACCCAACCGCCCGCGCCTTTGTCTGTAATGTAGGATGTTCATGTACCTACACTAAGCAAAGGACAAAGAACAAGTGAGCTCATGTAACTTGTTTCTTTTAAAGTAGGAATGAAGTTTGTTCATGTAACTTCATTTATATGAAAGGCGAAGTAGAGTTTTGATACTTCCCTTTTCTATGTGTTTCGTCATTGCGTCTTTGTCCGTAGGAATCAAAGGATTGACGAAATTGTTACTCTTGCTTGACTCTGTTGTGTAAGGAAGTTCATGTACCTATCAAACAGATGGCGAGAAACAAGTGAATTCATGCGACTTGTTTCTGTTAGAGTAAGAATGAAGTTTGCTCGTGTAACTTCATTTGCAAGAAAGGTGAAGTAGAGTTTTGGTACTTCCCTTTTTGCATGGTTTCGTCATTGCGTCTTCGTCCGATGGAATCGAAGGTTTGACGAAATTGCTACAAGACTTTGGCTTGAAGCTTTGCCGCCCTACCACCCTCGCCTTTGCCATAGGAGTTTTGTACCATTCGTGTGAGGAGCTCTTGTACCTGCCCACGAGACAAAGGACGTAAGGCGAAATAAGCACATGTAATCTCGCTTAGTCAGGTGAAGAGAGTGTTGATTGTGTAATTCTCCCTTTTCATGTGTCAGCGTCTTTGCTCTAATCGACTCCCTAGGGATATAGAGGAACTTTGCTGACGTATATTGCTTTGAAGTTTTGGCTTTGTCACTGCTTATGTGTAATATCGTCGGAGAGCATCTGCGTTGATTGCTTGTGGCAGGTCTCCTCCGTCCATCTTTGTTAGGATGGTTGCTCCTCCCGAGAAGGCGTGCTTAACGACGAACGGCCCTTCGTAGTTTGGAGCGAATTTCCCTCGTGGATCTTTGACATTCGGTAGGATTCTCTTGAGGACAAGGTCGCCTGGTCTGTATCTGATTGGCTTGACCTTTTTGTTGAATGCTCGGGACATGCGCTGTTGGTAGCATTGCATGTGGTGAGCTGCGGCAAGTCGTTTCTCATCAATGAAGTCGAGGTGGACGAGCTGATGATTGGCCCTCTCTTCTTCTGTCATGTTGCTTTGGGATGATATCCTGAGAGTTGGCAATTTGACCTCTGCTGGAATGACCGCTTGAGCGCCATAAACGAGCTCGAAAGGGGTTGCCCCAGTCGAAGTGCGCATCGTCGTTCTATAGGCGAGTAACGCGAAAGGGAGCTTTTCGTGCCAATCGCGATAGGTAATTGCCGTTTTTTGAAGAATCTTCTTCATATTTTTGTTTGCGGCCTCGACAGCACCATTCATTTGTGGACGGTACGGTGAAGAGTTGAGATGTTTGATATGGAATTCTGCGCAGAGGGATTCCATCAGTTTACTGTTGAAGTTTGAACCGTTGTCAGTGACGAGCAGTTCTGGAACTCCGTATCTGGCGATGATGTTCGCCTTCATGAAACGCACGACGTTGTTTGCTGTGACTTCTTTGAAGGACTGGGCTTCAATCCATTTGGTGAAGTAATCGATTGCGACCAGCAAGAATCGGTGCCCGTTGGATGCTTTGGGATTGATGGGTCCGATTACGTCCATGCCCCACATTGAGAATGGCCATGGCTCGAATAACGGGTAAAGTCTTGTTGGAGGCACATGTACCTTGTCGCTGTAAATCTGACACTTGTGACACGCTTTGACGTATTTGATGCAATCGGCTTCCATTGTGAGCCAATAATACCCTTGTCGCATTATTTTCTGGGCGAGAGCGTACCCGTTCATGTGCGGTCCGCAAACCCCTTCATGTATTTCAACGATGAGAGCTTCAGCTTCTTGCTTGGTAACGCATCTCATGAGGGTTGTCGTGAAGGATTTCTTGTATAATGTATCCCCGTCCAGGAAATAGTTTCTTGTTATCATCCGTATGAATTTGCGTTCTTTTCCTGTGCTGTTTTGGGGAAATCCTCCTGATTGCAAATGATTCTTGATGTCCGTGAACCACGGTAGAGAATCTTCTGGCTGACTTTGTTCAATGTGCATGCAGCTTGGATCGTCCGCAATGTTGATGCGAAGAGGCTCGATGTCCATTTCTCCAGCCAACGGAATCATCGACGCGAGCACTGCAAGAGCATCAGCAAATCGGTTATCAGTCCTTGGAAGATAGTTAAATTCAATATCAGTGAATTGTCGGATTAGTGTTTGTAGATAATCCTGATATGGAATGAGCTTTGGGTCTCGAGTGCGCCATGCTCCGTTTGTCTGGGAGATGATGAGTGCCGAATCTCCGTGCACGTCGAGGAGCTTAACCCGCATGTCGAGTGCGCGAAGTAGGCCGAGGATGCATGCTTCATACTCGGCGATGTTGTTTGTGCAGGGAAACGTGACTTTGGCTGCCGTTGGGTAATATTGTCCATCTGGGGAGATTACCACAGCCCCTATTCCTGATCCTGAGGAATTGACTGCACCGTCAAAGTACATCTTCCATCTCGGTTCCTGTTCCATGAGCAAGATGTTCTCATCCGGCAGTCCGATTTCCAGAGATGAATTATCTGTTCCTGGATATTCGGCGATATGATCAGCGATCGTTCTCCCCTTCACTGACTTCGTGGAGTGGAATCGAATGTCGAACTCGGCAAGTTGTAATTGCCACTTAGAGATTCTTCCCATCAATGTTGGCTTGTCGAAGAGATATTTGAGTGGATCATTCTCGGACACTAACAGGATCTCGTAGTGCAGAGTATACTGTCGGAGTCGGTGGAGGACCCAAATGAGTGCACAACATGTACGCTCGGAGGTGGTGTACCGAGACTCGCAGTCTGTGAACTTCTTGCTGAGGTAGTAGATTGCATGCTCCTTGGCGCCTGGTAACTGTTGGGCGAGCATGGCTCCGAATGATTCTTCTATGACTGTGAGGTAGAGTGTGAGAGGATGCCCCGGCTTTGGCGGGATGAGAACTGGTGGTTTTGTCAAATATGTCTTAATCTGTTCGAATGCGACTTTACAATCATCATCCCACTCGAACTTGACGTCTTTCCTCAGTTTCTTGAACAAGGGTTTGCACGTGTCGGCCAGGTTGGAAATGAACCTCCCGATGTAGTTAACGCGGCCCATGAAACCGCGGATCTCCTTGACTGACCTTGGGGCTGGGAGACCGCGAATTGCTTCGATTTTATCAGGATCAATCTCAATACCTTTACTACTGACAACGAAACCAAGCAGTTTGCCTGAAGTTGCCCCAAACACGCATTTGGCGGGGTTGAGGCGCAACTTGTACTTGCGAAGCCGTTCAAATAGCTTTCGGAGAACGATTGTGTGGCTTTCATCTTCCTTGGACTTGGCGATCATGTCGTCGACGTAGACTTCAATTTCGCGATGCATCATGTCGTGAAAAAGGACGACCATAGCACGTTGGTAGGTTGCCCCGGCATTCTTGAGCCCGAAGGGCATGACCCGATAGCAAAACGTGCCCCAGGGTGTTGTGAAGGTTGTCTTCTCTTTGTCCTCTTCGGCCATGCGAATCTGGTTATAGCCGGAGAATCCGTCCATGAAAGAGAATCTGTTGAATCCGGCGGTGTTGTCCACCAGTAGATCGATGTGCGGGAGTGGAAAGTCGTCCTTGGGACTTGCTTTGTTGAGGTCGCGATAGTCGACGCAGACTCGGACCTTCCCGTTCTTTTTGATGACCGGGACTATGTTGGCAACCCATTGCGGATAGGTAGCCACCTCGATAAAGTTGACCTTCAGTAGCTTATCTACTTCTTCCTTGATGGCAAGGGCTAGCTCGGGCTTATACCGGCGCTGCTTCTGCTTTATAGGATGAATTGACGGATCTGTAGGGATTTTGTGCTCCACAATCTCCGAATCTAATCCCGGCATGTCCGTGTACGACCAAGCAAAGACGTCAGAGAATTCCTTTAGTAGGTTGACGATGTCTTCAGTTTCATCCTTTGACAAATCTGCACCGATGAACAACTCCTTGAGGTCATCATGAGTTCCGATGTCGATTGAAACCGGCTTCTGCAGAGTGATGTCCTTTGGTTCTTCATGTCGCTGAAGACCTTGTTCCAATCCATAATATCCGTCCATGGATTTGGGGTCGTCTACTGCTTCTCCGTCTTGTTCAGAGGTTTTCTCGGGTACTCCCGAAGCGCCGTTCCTGAAAAGGAGAAGAAATTAAAGTAATGTATCCAAACGAAATATTCGGAATATCGTTTCATGCGACAATTCATAACAAGGCATGCGTGTTTGACCAAAAGAAAATTTTGTGGGATCAGGACTCAGCGGGTCCCTCGTCGTTTCCTCGGATTCGCCCTGATCATCAGCGGCCCGATCCCACAAACGCCCTAGGTATTGCCTAGGGGTCGCGTTACATATAGACAACCTTGCTAGTCCGCGACCAGAATGTAGCAAGGTGACCTATTCTAGACTCTATCTATCTAAGTGCAGAAAAGTAAAGATGGAAAGTTTCACCCGTCGAGAGGCATGTTTGGCTCGGCCGGGATCGAAGCTTCCATCATACAGACTTCTTCCTCGGACTCTTGTGTCCTTGCCTTCTCATCCCGTTTCCCCTCCACTTCTTCGCTCGTAGTAGGGGAATCTGCATGCCTGTTTGGGGGCGCTTCAACCCTTGGAGGCGTCCTAGGCGGGATTGGCACCCGTGGAGCTCGAAAAGGCGGTGCTCGGGCTTGCTGAACATACGCCGGTATTTGATCCCAGGGAATGGCGAAGTCATAAGGTATGAAACGAGCCCGTCTGCGAGGTCGACGCCTATGACCTTGCCCCAAATTCACTTGGATGATATTGACATGTTCAACAATCATCCGCTCGCCGTTGACCTCCTCGTCACTCTGGATCTTCACGTTCTCCAGTTTCTCCGATAGTATTTCACCCTCCATTGTCGCCGCAGATGAACGTACAAAACGGATGGCCGATTTGCTGCTAGTGTGATTGTTCTGTTTGCGCCGCATCTTGGCCGTGAATCCGAGTCCAGTAGTCCCTGCTGGAGCTGGAATAGTGATCGGATAAATCATTCCTTGTCATCTGATTCCGAGTCCTTTGCCCGGTTGATACCCATGTCGGAGGAACTCCTTCGCAGCGCTGATGTTGCCCCATGTCATCAAGGGATCCGACCTATAGTCATGTCTGACCATATTCACCATTTCCAGTGTTTGAACTGTTGATGGTTCCTCAGTTGGCTCTTCAACGTACGGCATGTCGATTTCATGGCAAAGCTCCATTGAGTGTTCTCCTCTGACTGTGATGAGCTTGCCGTCTGAAGAAAATTTGACCATCTGGTGAAGCGTTGATGGAACTGCTCCAGCCTGATGAATCCAAGGGCGTCCCAGCAGCATGTTGAAGGACCCCGCAGTCTCGAGGACTTGGAACTGAGTGGAGAAAAGCGTCGGCCCAATTTTAACTTCCAGCGTGACTTCTCCATAAGCCTGACGTTTTGCGCCATCGAAAGCCCGAATAGTCAGACTAGACTGTGGGAGTTTCTCCATACTGATGCCGAGTTTTTGAGCTACAGCCAACGGAATGATGTTGACCCCAGATCCGCCATCGATGAGGACTTTGGAGATGGTGGTTTCGCGACATTGGAGTGTGATAAAGAGAGCATTGTTGTGATCCTGCCCCTGCTCCGGCAGATCATCTTCTGAGAAGTTAATTACATTGTTCGCCAGCATGCTACTCATGTACGCATCCAATGCGGCGACTTCAACCTGCTCTGGCACATGTACCTCGGCTAGAAACTTCTCTAACATCTCCCTGTGCTTGTCAGAGGAGTGGATGAGGTCGAACAAGGAAATCTGGGCTGGTTGTTTTCGGAGCTGCTCGACTATATCGTAGTCGCTTCCCTTTACCGTATAAATCACCTTGCGGATTTGCTCGTTTGAAGGCGCCTTGGGCTTCGAAGATTCGGCTGGGGATGAGGCTTCAGGAGCTGGCACCACTCTTCCGGAGCGGGTGATCAATTCTACTTCTGAGTTGAGAGACGTGCAGGTGGGTCCCATCACGACCGGAATCCTTGGTTCCGTTGCAGGCGATGACTCTGTCTGACACGCTTCAGGTTGTGCAGATCCCAACGAAACATAGACGTACGGCGTCCTTGGTCGCCGAGGAGGAACCAATGTAAATGACCGTGGGCTGAGCTTTTCTGCTAATCTGGGGTCCTCGACCTCTTCCTCGACCTCGGCTGCGACCTCGGCCTCGGCCACGACCGGCGTTTACGACATTGACACTCTTTGGTTGCGCATAGTCGTATTCATACATGTTCACCTCCTCTTCCTGTTCGGCCAAAACGGAGAAGGAATTTGCCCCGATATAATTCACGTGCTCCGGAAGAGGATTGCTCTTAACATTCGGGGCAGCCGTAGGTGCAGAAAATGTGATGGCTCCCTCATCTAACAAGTTCTGAATTTTGAACTTCAAGGCAATACAATCCTTGGTGTCGTGCCCCATTGCCCCGGAATGATACTGGCAAACCGCCTTGGGGTTATAGCCGAAAGATGAAGGGTTGGTCGCCTTGGCTTCCACGGGCTTGATAAAGCCCATATCTCTTAAGCGGACGAACATGACATCCAACGGATCTGGTGTTGGAGTCAAGTCCTCGAGTCTACGCCGGGGGCGCTCCGGTTGTGCAGGCCTTGGCTGTTGTTGTCCCACCATGTTGACCGGGGGTCTGAAACGAGTCGCAGCCGGGGCCGGAGGCCTGAGCGCGGCTGCCACATACGTCCTTGGCGCCTATGAAGCCGGTGGTGGAGTTGCCCTCATCGACTGCCTATTTTGCTCAGCAGTTGCTACAAGCTCTTTGGGGTTGGGCTTCACTGCCGGTTTTGCCGAAGGGGAAGGGATCAGCCTTTCTCGGTTTACTCCGTCAAGCTTGTCTGCGTTGATGACTGCCTGAGCGAACGTGGAGAATGTCTGCCCGATCATGTAGGGCATGTACTCACGCGGGAGCAACTGCATGAATTCATCGATGAGCTCCCTCTCCGTAAGTGCCGGCTTAATCTGAGACGCAATGTGTCTGAACCGGTAGGCGAACTGCTTGATGTCTTCGGTGCGGTATCTCTTTAGTTTCCGCAAATCCGAGATTGTTGGCGCCATCTCTACATTGAAGCTGTAGTAGTTGAGGAAGTCAAGAGCCAACTCTTTGAACGTTGCATAATGACTGACATCTTTGGTGTAGTACCAATGCAGCGCTGATTCCACCAAGCTTTCTTGAAACATGGCGATGCGAAATTTGTCATCAGCAGGGTATACCACCATCTTGTGGCAGAAATGCTTGAGATGTAGTTCCGGGCAGCCATTCCCACGAAACTTCTCGAATTCAGGCATCTTGAATTTTGGTGGGACTTGTATCTGCGGGATCTGGTAGTTGGCGTACTCCCAGTTGTGTGCCCGATATCCCTGGATGGCGTTTAGGCGCTCCTCCAACTTCGCCATGCGGCGAGCCTCTTCTTGCTGCATTGAGGCAATCCTAGCCTCGAGCCTTGTCTCGAAAGCACTAGCTTGTTGTTGTTCGCCAAACAGCTCGTCGACGATTGCCGCGTTGCGGGTTCGCGGGCTTGGCAAGGCAGGTTCCACATGCGGAACTGAAGGGGTAGCAACCGGTGGAGGGATTCTGAAAGGAAGAGGTGTAGAGGTTGTCTGAGGGTAGGGAGTTGGCCCAGGTATTGTTGTTTGGACATGGGAAGTTGGCCCGAATGTCATAGGAGGGTAGGGAGTTGGCCCTTGGGATGTTGGCTGGGGGTAGTATGGAGGCAAATAAGGCTGAGGCATCGGAAGAGAAAGGGGTGGCCCACGCATGTATGGGTTATATAAGGATGCTACACTTGTGGAGGTAGCGGATCCGGGCATGACCGGGTTGTAGGAAGGCATAGTGTTTGATGGGTTATAAGTAGGCAAAGTATTTGAAGAAGTGTTTAGGCTAGGGTAGGATGGATATGGTGGTGTTTGAGGTCCTGGCATGACAGGAGGAAGATGTGGGTTCTGGGAAGCGGCAGGAGCAGGTGTGGCTGCTAGCTGTCGTTGGATGAGTTCGGCCATCATTGTCTTCAAGGAAGAGAGCTCGGCCGTGAGAGACTCCACCTTGTCTCCCAGTGAGGGATCGCTGGCGCCTTGGGCTAGCGTGTTCGAGGCAGGATTGAAGGGAGCTGAAGTCAGTAGGGCTGCCGAGGGTTGCACTGTTGATGCTACTGACGCAGTCAATGGCGGGATGTACAATGGCGAGGTTCTCCCGTCGGAGGGTTGCCCAGCAGCAAGTATGGTCTGGGCAGCGGCGGGAAGGCAGAGATCGGGAATGGCGAGGCAACCTCCATCGAAGCTGGGAACTCGATGGCGGCGGGCGGTGGGATGGCGACAGTAACTCCAGCAGCGGGGGATGTTTCTTCTTCCGCTGCCGGGGACAAGATCATGGGAGTTGGCGGTGGTCCTGCAGAAGCTTCAGCCATCACCGCCCTGACTGTGCGATATCTCGGGCGCTTTCGGTATGGAGCAATTGCTCAGTACCTTGGTCAGAAAGGAAAATTCTATTAGCATTAAGCAATGATACTATGGATGCATGACATGTAGTGATGCATGAGATGTCTAATGTGGGGATTGGATTGTTGTCACTCGAATTTAACCCCGAAAGATGGGAAACGAATTAGATAGAAGGCAATAAGTTCGACATCGTCATAAAAAGGTAAATACAATCGACTGAAAGGAAAGATAGAACGGGCGCGCAGGCCCGGTGGTCGCATGGAGACGTCGTCGGTCAGGTGCGATCCCACAGAGCATGACGCTTCCTCCAGAAACGCTGGGACTGGGCTGCGCGATCCTCCTCATCGGACTCTGGTGGAAGCTCGCAGATTTCCTCCGTGAGATTCATCCACGTGCGGGAGATGTGCGCGATCACCCTCTGGAGTGCTGTCTTGACCACCTTGTCGTCGAGGCTGAGTGGTCGGAAGAGCTGCTGCGGGGGTGCCCTGGTCCTCGGAGCTAATCCTAGCTGGTGTCGAACCTGGAACGGCGCGTAGTAGGAGGTGCCTCCGAATCCCATGATCGGAATGAAGTATCCGTCCGTCGAGGAGGTGATTGCATCATCCGTGTCGAAGCAGCGGGCTCTCTGGTAGAAATCGGCAGGCTCCAGAGACCGGAACAGAGCGTCCACTCCAACGAAAGAGCGTGCAGGCAGGCGGGCACGCTCCACGATGCGGGCGAGCAACCCTGGTGTGTGCTCCCTGGTGAAGGCTTCTCCCGTGATCCCGAGGTGGGTGTAGAACCATACTTGCAGCAAGGATGGGCAGAATGTCATCCTGTGGTTGCGGACTCCTTGCTTGCGCTCACGCACGATGTTGGTGAGGTTGAAGTTGGTCTCGCCAATCAGGTTGGGCAGAAAAGGAGCGTCCTCAAGTATTGCCTTGGTGATGTAGACAGCTCGCCTGTTGATCGTCTTCTCGTTCTGTGGGTACAGGATCGTCCCGACGAAAAGAAGGATGAATGCTCGCGCTGATCCTTGGCCTTCTCCCATGCGCGGGTTGTATGGCACGAGCTGCAGATCGACGACGTCTTTGATGCTGAGATCCCCTTGGGAGTTGAAGAGCCCTGGTACACTTGCCGATGATATCTGAAGAAGCCTCGCTATGTACTCCTTCGGTTTGTCGATCCGAGGCAGGGGCAGTATCCCTGTGCGGTGGGGCATCTCGGCGAGGTTGATGTACTCCTCGTAGAGCGGCGCCAACTTCAAGTCTCCAAAGCGGAAGACAAAGGAGTCTGGATCCCAGCGCGCCACCAGGTTTTGCAGGAGAGCCTAGTCCAACTCCAGACGCATGAGATGGAAGAGCCCCTTGAGCTTGGACTGCACGAACTCGAGTTCGGATGGCCTCAGCAACGGCAGCCACTGGTGGAGATGATCGGCGTTAGGCATATTTTTCTGTCGCAGCGAGATGGGCTCCATGAGGCCTTCCTGCATAATAGGGTGTCATTCGAGGATGATAACATTCCAATCCCTAACCCTAGTATGGCATGATTCGACACACGATTTATGTAATCATGTTCGAGTAAAAATGGAATGTATGATATTACAAGAATAATCGTGAATTGGAATGCATTCATACGATTATGAATGTGTATGGATGCATTAAAGCGGTAAAAGGAGTTAAGGAAGGGAGAAAAGGAATTTGGAAACCCCCCCTGTGACCAACCCAAACCGCTGCAAAATGAACAGATTTAGTGTCGCAGTTTATTGCATACAAAACATACCTGCCCTGTCCCTGCACGAGTAACAGGCACTTAGTAACAGACAAATGCACGTGCGGCGTCTGGTACCTGTAGTGGGCAAGCAATTTCTAGACTCGGATGGAGGTTTCTAAGACCTCCCTCGGACTAAGGGAGGCGGGTCCCGGTCCATAGCCTACAAGCCGTAGGAAGCAGCGAGGCCGTGCCTTTCGGTGACCCCCTAAAGATCCTAATCCCGGGTATAGGGATTTACCTATATATGCCTAGGAAAGCGGATAAACGAACACAAACAGGAGATCAAACAAAGGGCATCGAGCCAATCAATTACATGCGCAAACAAGTAACTCCCCTCCGCATGTGGTAAAAAGGTTTTCGGTAAGAATCCACATGCGGAGTTTCCCCAGCAGAGTCGCCATCCAGGATGTACGCGCGCCTTTCCGGCCTAGCAGCGCGCGCTGGCGATTCGGGCAACCCGAGGATCCGGGCCCGCTCCCCCTGAGGCCCAGTCCGGTCGGCGTTACGGCTCGAACGCCGGACGCTGCGGAAAGGGGCCCCGGGTTGGGCCTTCCCTTGATTCGCGAACGGGTCTGCGGGGCGTTTCGCCAACCGTCTCCAGTTCCCTGGAGGCGGCGAGCGAAAGGCTGCGTTAAGGCCTCGCTCGCGAATTTCGGGGAGGGCCCAAGGAGCGGCTCGAGCAGCCGTCACCTCACCCCAAATGGCTCCGAAAAAAAAGGGTAGTGGGGTTCAGTTTAGCTTTGGAAACATTTTATTCGGAGTCGCCACCGACTTAGTTTAAAAATGTGATTTTAAGTCGGAAAAATCAGAGTCTGGGTTCGGGGATTCCTATTTACTAACCTTAGTACTTTACCAGATGCGAAAAGGGTGGCGATTTGTCCAAAAAGTTACTTTTGATTGACGGTTGTTGGACCCGATCCGGGAGTGGGCCGGACTCGTATCGACGTTTTAACGGGCGTTGGACCCGAATTTAGGTTTGTTTGATTAAAAATCAACACACGACATAAACCTAAAGCCTAAGTCATGCGTGCAGTCACAAACAATAAACGAGATGAAAGAGAGCGGGGAAGGGCGGTGGTTGCGGGCCTATGCACTTGGGCCCGCAACCCGTTACATATGGGCTTAAAGTAAAATTCGGGGAGGCCCGCACCTCCCATTTGTACCTTTGGTGAAGGTTGGGGCCGCTTTGTCTTCAAGCCCGCGGTTTTTTAGGCCGGGGTAGAACCACGCGGTTTGATACACGCGTCTTCGTGTGATCTTCGAAAGTTTGAATTTGGTCTTCCGAAGTTACATGCTCAGTGTACATGCGAAGAAAATATAAGAGTGGTTAGTATTATTGAATTTGATAAAACTCAATCAATTAACAAGGAATGTAAGGTATGTCTTACTATCCTAATTTTGATAAATCATTTTAGTGTCAATTTTTATATATATTGTCAAAAATAACACTTTATAAAATTTTCAAATTTTTAAAAGGAGATGTACGCAACACAGTCGAACGATAATCAGTCAAACGAAATACATGTATAGTCGAATGACATTTAAAATAGCTAAAGGGCAATCGTTCATTTTAGTAATATTAAATTATTACCCCTGTCCTAAGTGTTAGCATGAACCTTGGCATACGAATCATAGAAATTGAACAACACAGACAAATCTCAAAGGGAACAATCAAAATTGAAGAAAAGCTCTTACCTTTCGTGTGGGTCGCGTGCGGGGTGTCGCGAGGAGGAGACCTCGGAGGCTGCGGAGATGCCGTCGTGGGGGATGAAGACTCCCAAGGGTTGTCACGATCGGGGTCGAACTTGGATGAGTTGCTGGAGCCGCCGGTCCTGGACGTCGAGGAACGGTGTTCCAACCCCGTGAGGTCCAGCAGCACCTGGGAGAGGTGGATGCCGAGGGAAACCGGGGGTGGGTCAGCTGGCATGGGTTGCCGTCGTCGGGCTCGATTTTGCCTGGGGAAGACCGAATTTAGAGAGGTAGCGAAGAAGTCGCGTCGGCTACCAGATCTGGGGGGGGGGGGTCCGCTGTGGCGTGTGTCGCCGGAGTTGCCTACGCCCGGGGATGCTTCTCTACAGCTTTGCCAACGCCGAAGGGGGAACGCCAGGGACGGGCTGTGGGCTGAAGGTTCGAGCTCTCTGTCTCCGTCGAGCGCCAGGAGGGGAGTGGCGAGGCTGCCGCCGCCGGGAACGCTGGAGGATGCTGATCAGCGGCCACTGGGTCTTGGGGACGCCGGAGGAGATCGGGGCTGCCACCGTGAGTTGTGAGGGGACCAGGGGAAGTAGCGATTTGCTACTGTCGGCGGAGGGAGCGCCGGAGGGAGGTAGGCTGAGGGAGGACGCCGCTGCGGGGCCGTTGGTTGAGGGACGACGCCGGAGGGAAGTGATTCCGCCGAGGGAGTGCCGGAGAGGGGTGAGTTCGCCGTTACTGAGCCTTGGCTGCCGCTGGTGCTGAAGGTCCCCGGAAGAAGGTTCTACCGGATTTGGGCTCCTATTGGGGATGCCGGAGAAACGGGGGCTGGTCGCCTGATTCGGAGACGACCGTTGATGGGGAGACAGAATGGTTCTTTCCGGGGATGAGGAAGCCGAAGAAGAGTTAAGGTTCGACAATCTGGGCGACACCGATGCGCAGCAGCTTCTCTGGACCTTGGTGTCGAGCTGGTGCATGAAGCTTGGGGAAAACTGCGAAGGTTGGTTCGACCGGAGAAGACGGGGAACCGTTGCTGGACGCCCACAGGGAAACTGTTGCCACCGTGATCCTCTGTGCTTCAGTAACCCGGAATTTTCCTTGAAGATAGTAACCTCTACGGCTGGAGGGTTAGACCATCTTCGGATGGGTACCTGCGCAGGAAGAGAAGTGTGTTAATGCAAAAAGAAAACTCCTCGCTGATGGTGGGAGTCGGGGCTTATTGGTTTGTCTAAGAGGAGGCCGTCTCTGCCGCTGCCATGGGTGGACATCCGTTGTTGAGGGTCAGTGCCACTGCTGTCGTATCAAATGGAGCTGAAGCCGGCTGCGAACTGAGGTAAGGCGTTCTCCTTAGCGTTGTTGTTGGTTGTCCTGTCTTGGTTGGTCATCGAGGGGGTTCCTGGGCTGACTTCCATCTCTCTTACCTTGGCGAGGATGCTGTTGAAGGATGGCTGGAAAGTGGGAGCTGTGATGAAAACAGAAGAAGCTGGAGAAGCTCAGGAAACAAGGGAGGGAGGTCGATGGCTTCGAGATCCTCCCTCGGTTTCCTTCAAGAAGAATGAAGAATGTTTCGTTTTCAGAGGATTGGTCCACTGTTTGATCCAACCCTCCTCTTCAAAAATAGATGAGTTCCCCCCCCCCCCCCTCTTTTTGTTCTGCTTCCCCTTCTTCTTATATACTCTTTTACCTTCCCCCGAACCAGGAGTCTTCTAGTTTGTCTCCCGTTCCTCCTTGATTCTTCTCCATTCTCCCTCCGCTTCATAACCTGGTTTCCATTCAGTTCCCTTCTGGTTCGACTCTGGTTGAGAGGACAGGCCGTTAGGGGACAGGATCTTCTTGGACGTTGCTGAATCAGAACCTTCTCTACAGGGGCAGACCGAGGCTGGTGCGTGGCAGGAGAATCCCCAGACTGTGCAACGTGCGCGCAAGTGGGATTCTTGTCGGGAGATTGCGGGTAGGCTTTCCTTCTTATTCCGATCTGGGCTTGGTTTTGTTTTCCTTGTGGGCTGGTTTCGTGGGTTTGGACTTGATCAGCTCCTTACTTTGGATTGGGCTGAGAACTGTCTTGGTTTTTGGCAAATGGCTATTGGCTTTGGGGTTGGGCTATTTTGGTTTCATATTAAAACCAGACATAGATGAAGCAACGACCGGCTCTTTTTCTGAATCATTTGTCTCAGATACTGGCTGGTTGGGCTTGGGATTCTTCCTGTCTGAAGGCATCCCAGGAAAGCTGAAAGTTAGAGTCTTCTTGCTAGAATCCGCAGTAAAAGGACTTCTCCATGTTTTCCATTCTTCAGCCAATGGGAAACAGGCACAAATCCATCTCCTCGATCAGCTTCTTGAATGTCTGCATCTTTGGTGCAGAAAGCATGGTAAGACGATTTGTCTCTTCAAAATTTACGACCTTATGGTTGAGCAAACTACATCCATTCACAATGGTTCCTTCTGGTCGAGAGCTTGTAGGAGGCAGAGCACCCTTTTCAACTCCATTAATGTCTTGTAATGTAGAGGTACCAGAATCTCGATGTGGAATATTGACAGAATTGTCCAATTTATTGCTACTACCAGCCTGACTACAAAAGATTTTTCTTTGTGATGGTCTTATGGACTCCTGCATTATGAAACTGGTTTCACTTGTCGATTCCTTATTATAACTTTCTTTGGCGCTGGTTTTTGACAGACTGTTGATTGTCCGAGCTGAAAATGTCGTTGTTTCGCTCTGACTGGCTGGAACGACCCGTTCGAGGGCACATCTTGTACAAATCAAAGAAAAGAGATGCATTTCTCTCCGCTTGTTCGAGACCATGGAACCCAAGCGTCATCCTTAGGTGATTGAAGCTAGACATGCAGAGCTAGGATAGAGTAGGCCTTTGTGTACTCAGATGTTGTATTCTAGAGGTCGGCGGGACAATTTTATGGCTTCCCTGTGAATGGAACCTATGCTTTGGAATGTTCAGCAGTGGCTGCATCTGCGGCAATCTTTTGCAGTGGGAGTTTTTATTAGTTTCTAGCCTCAGAGATCCCCATCTCATTTTTCTTCGCTAGGGGATGTCCCCTTTTACTTGATTATTCATGGAAAACGGAAATTAGATCAAAGGGTAATGTTGCATAATCGAAACCGCAATTGTTGCTTACAAAAAATTGGTAAGCAAACAATTATGTAATCTGTTGGCTTTATGATAAAGGAATAACAAGAGGATCCAGGCAAAGAAACGATCAACCATTCCAAACCTCTGGCACCTTGGGCTTTGGCCATTTTAATGAATGTTGGGTTTATCACGGGGCTAAGATAATTGTTCGCGGTGAACGCATTAATTTGAGGTATTACAATTGGTTCCTGCTCCAACATCTCATCGCTCGTTGGGATCTCGAGAGCTACACCTTCAGATTTGGCGCTTTAGAATTGGCGCCGACTTATGAAGAATATGGGGATCTCTCTGCACTCCCTCCTCATTCGGGAATCCTTCCTCTGCCCTACGATGACAAGCCAATGAATTATATAGCTCATCTTCTTCAAATCTCTCCAGCAGTTGTACCCAGCTTGTTTACCGCAGAAGGACACATCAACGTCAACAGGCTCTTCGAGTTACGTAACACGCCGTATGAGCCACGCATGGGAGACGGTCAAGGATCAGCGAGGGCATTCATCCTCTTATTCGCGGGGACCATACTCTACCCGTACAGCGAAGCATTACTCAACAAGCGAACAGTCTATCTAACAAAAGCAATCCTCGAAGGAAGGCCTTTTCTCCCCAACCTGGTCGGCGAGACAAATTATAGCCTTACCCGGATCGCACGCAGAGCTAGAGAGGGTGTGCGAAATCACAAGTTTACGTTCAGCCCGACACTGCTCCAAGCATGGTTTTACATCCACATTGGCATTACTGGAGAATCGTTCAGACGGGAACAATTTCCAGATTTGCTCGACCGCATATCGGAGCGCGCTCGGCTTCCAACTCGTACCTTCGCGGGAGTTCAAGCTCTTTTCCGTTCTCTGGAACCAGAAGACTTCTACCAGATGGCCAAATGTTTCGACGTTGACTGGGCCATCACAAGCTCCCCGATGGAAATTACATTCCGATCGTCGGGATCACATGAACATGCTAATACTGTCCGGCGCGGGTCATGCACCAGTTCGGAGGAACTCCGCGGATCAGAACAGTACCAACAAAACCATTTGATCCGATCGACCTGGACAGCCCACCACCAAGGGGCGTAATTCGGCGAGCGACGACACACATCGCACGTGTGTGGATGTCTCTCATTGAGAAAGAGTTCGACCTTCCCCCAAAACATCAGAAGGACATCGACACCCAGTCAGCCCGTTTCCAAAAGAAGCGCATCACTCCGTGGGATCGCATTTGAAGATCAACGAGCTTGAAATCCCATTTCATCTTTTATTTGTCAAACTTTTTAATACTTTTTATAATAAATTTCAGTTTAGGCGACGTTTCGTTGACTTGCTTTCTCTCTTTTGGATTGAATTCAATTTAATTACAATCCAATCCTTGCATTAGACATGATCATACATCATTACATATCATGCTTCCAAAGTATCACATTGCTCGATGCTGATTCAACTCTTTTCAAGCCAAGGTACCGAGCGGCCAAGATTGATTCACCAAGAAAACGTCTGAAAACCCGCTCCACTCGAGAAGCTATGGCCGACACCTCTTCAAGCCGCATCTCCACTTCTTCAACTACTGAGGCCGTTCCAACCACTTGTGCTCCTGTCTCATCTGTCACTACCACGGGAACTGCTCAAGCATCAGCACCATCGTCCCCTCTCGCTAGGTCACCCGTTCTCGCTGAGCTCTTTCCTAGAGCCCCGGCCTTCACCATCGGGTCATCCACAACCGGAGTCAATGCTCCAGTCTACATCCCACCTCTGACGGTTTTCACAACACCGGCTACTGAATCATCGGCAGCTCCACCAGTGGTTGACATGTCGGAGGCGGCCCAAAGCACAGCCAATACGTCCCTGGGAGTCAAGGTGGAAACCCTTACAACCGAGCTGTCATCCCTAAAAATGATGATGACTGAGTTCCTTCAGCGGCAACCACCAGCTACACCTGCTGTTTCTGTTGTCCCCCACAACCCGCACCTACCACCATACATGCCTGGGTCCTCGGTGCCAACCAACGCACCACCTGCATTCAACCCTTACCCGTACCCGCCTCCGGACATGGCCGGATCGCCCGCCGTAACACGACCATTTGCGCCGTCATACTTCCCTCGACCATCGACACTGGGGCAAACTCCTTACATGCCAGCAATGTTCGGGCCAACTCCCTACATTCAGACGTCTTTGCCGACAGAAGGGCCAACTCCCTATCCTCCAACCGCCACTCCCTTCAACTTTGGGATTCCTGCGCCAACTATGACAACCTCAGCTCCACATGCGGAGTCGTCTATGCCTAATTCCAGAACACGTAACACGGCTATCATTGATGAGCTCCTCGGGGAGCAAAGCCAGAACAATGCCTTCGAGACAAAGCTTGAAGCCAAGATCTCTTCCATGCATGAGGGAGAGTCACGCCGCCTTGCGAGACTAGAAGAACGTCTCAATGCGATCCAAGGGTACAAGACCCACACCTGGGAGTACAGTGACTACCAGGTCCCTCAGGTTCAGATCCCGCCAAAGTTCAAGATGCCTGAGTTCGAGAAATTCCGAGGAACGGGGTGCCCGGAGTTACACCTGAAACATTTCTGCCACAAGATGGCAGTGTACCCAGCAGATGATAAGTTTCGCATATCGATGTTTCAAGAGAGTTTGGCGGAGTCCGCACTACACTGGTACTATACCAAGGATTTGAACCAGTACACAACGTTCAGGGAGTTGGCCCTCGATTTCTTGAATTACTACCGCTTCAACGTGGAGATGGCTCCGACAATAACGGATCTGAGGAAATTGAAGAGGTACCGTACCGAGGACATTAAACAGTTTGCCCACCGGTTCAGGTAGATAGCCTCACAGATCAAGCCAGCTCTGAAGGAGAAAGAGCTTATTGATGAGTTTCTTCAACTCTTGCCACGCGAATACTTGCCCTACATGATCGGGTAGACCATCTCAACTCTCTCCCAGGCGGTTATCAACGCCGACAAGCTCGACGGAGTAAGCCGAGAAGGACTGATTCCCTCCCCATCGACAAAACCAGCTGGTAAGCCTAAGCCCAAGGAGCTCATTGCGGCTGCAGAGCACAGTAAGCAGTTCATGAAAGCGGCGCCACCGCCTACTTCTTATGCGCCAAGGTCATATGTCGCGGCAGCAGTCAGGCCCCCCGGTACCTATTACTTCTCGCTTCAGGCCTCCTTCTGCGACGACTTACTCCCAGCCAAAGCCAGCTCAGCAAGAGCGTCCAAAGCGTAGATTGGAAGATCTGACTCCTACTCCCGTCCCGTTGGACGTGATGTTCGTTCGACTGAGAGACATGGGTTTCATCAAGCCCGTGGAAGCTAAAGCAACAAACCCTTCTTCGATTGGCTACAACCCCAAGGCGGCTTGTCAATATCATTATGGAGCATTGGGGCATGACACCAAGGACTGCATTGCCCTTCGTTTTAAGATTCAGAATCTGCTAGATGATGGTGTCATCACGTTTGTTGTACCAACTGTGACTCCCAACGTTACGAGCAATCCCTTGCCCGAGCATGTCAATTACATCGGGGCCAATCCCTTCGCACCACTGGCTGATCGAGAAGAAGAGGTGCACATGTACATCATTCAAAGCAACAGAGGCCGAGGAAGAGGACGTGGACGTAGAGGCGCACACTCTGTACCAGTACCCACCGCTCAACCTGATGGTTTCACCCCAGTACTTTCTCGACGACCCAGGATACCATATGTCTATGTCCCAATGGGGGCCGAACAAACTGGGGCACCTATTACGGTCGAAGCATCACCCCCAGCGGAACCAAGGAGTCCTGTAGTAATTGGCCCAAGCAACTCGGCATCCAGTTCAGAGGTCGAACTCATCACTCGGTCAGGGAGGATAGTACCAGCTCCGGAGGTCGCACCGCAGGCCGAGTCATCAAAGCCCAAGGTGCCTTCAAATGAAGAAATTCGCAAGGTGATCCACGCAGTCAAAGGGAGCGATTACAACATCGTAGAACAGTTGTGGAAGCAGCCTGCTCAAATCTCATTGTTGGATCTCATCCATTCCTCCGACAAACACAGGGAAATGTTGGAGAAATTTTTAGCCGAGGTCACGTGCCAGAACAAGTTGAGGTCAATGCGCTCGATTCATACATGAATGGCATGCTTGCAAATAACTCCATCACTTTCTCGGAGGATGACCTGCCGGAAGAAGGGTGTGACCACAATAAAGCTCTATTCATCACACTCAGGTGTCGCGACACCACAGTCTCCAAAGTACTCAGAGACGGCGGGTCAGGAGTCAACATCATCCCCCTCGCAGTAGCACAAAAGCTCGGGGTCAACATTGAGAAGCTTCCACCTTCCAGCCTCACCATTCGGGCTTTCGATGGCGCAAAACGTCAAGCTCACGGCGAAGTGACCCTGGAGATCAAGGTAGGGCCTACCCTCTTCTCTGCTACTTTTCAGGTCCTCGAGACGGCGGGTTCCTTCAACATGCTGCTAGGACGTCCGTGGATTCATCAGGCTGGGGCAATCCCCTCAACATTGCATCAGTTGGTTCGATTCCCCTCAGACGGCAAACTCGTCACGGTCAAGGGAGAGCACACCATGGAGCTTTGCCACGAGATTGACATGCCATATGTTGGTGAGCCGTCAACCACTCAAGCGTTTGAGATGGTTAACATGGTCAGGAGGGACTTCAAATCGGATCCTCTGATGAGCCTGGGCAACATTTGCGCGGCAAAGCAATTCATCAGATTTGGATACCAGCTCGGCCAAGGACTCGGAGTACAGGGGAAAGGCATTCGCCATTTGATCGACATCCCTATTCAACTAGGGACAGGCGGTCTCGGGGCTAAGGGTACCGAACTAGGAAGACCAATGTGGATTGTCCAGGACCTGCGCTCCGGTGGTCGGTTATCCGTTCGTTTCATTCGTTCATTAGCAACCACGATGGAGGGCGAAGTCGCTTCCAAACAAGCTGAGAAGCTCGAGGTCAAGGCACAAGAGCCTGAAGAAGAAGTCAACCTAATGGAAGCGTCGAACCCGACCGAGTCAGACATGCCGCTCGAAGGGTGAAACTTTCCAGCTTTACTATTCTGCACGTAGATTAGTCGAGTCTATGATAGGTTGCCTTGCTACATTCAGGTTGCGGACTAGCAAGGATGTCTATATGTAACGCAACCCTAGTTAGTATCGTAGTGTCTGTGGGATTGGGCCGTTGATGATAATGGGCGAATCTAAGGAAACGAAGAGGGCCCCGTTGAGGCCTGATCCCACAACTTTTATTTTATTTTAGATCGTCTGACTTATCATAGTTTTCGAACGTATAACTTTCAATTTCAAATAATTCATTTAGAGCTATGACATTGACTTGTTCCTTTCATGTAGGAACGGCGCTTCGGATCTACCCGAAAACACTGCAGAACAAACCGAAACCGAATCGGCATCCACCCCAGAACAAAATGAAGACGTGATAGACAATCCAAAGTCGCTCGATGGCTACCATGGTCTAGAGCAAGGTCTCCAACGACATGAAGAACCAAAGGAGATCACGTTGCAAGAACTAGTCTCAATTAACATAGGAACGGAAGAGGACCCCAAGGAGTTGTTCATTGGCGCAGATTTACCAACGGATGAGGCCGAGAAGATCGTCAACTTACTCAAGGAGTTCTCGGACGTCTTTGCCTGGTCCTATGCAGACATGCCAGGGCTAGATTCGGAGATAGTAGAACATAAAATTCCCACCGATCCTCTGATTCATCCCACAAAGCAAAAGCAACGCCGATACAAGCCCGAGCTTGCTCTCGCAATTAAGGAGGAGGTCGACAAGCTCCTCAAAGGCAACTTCATCGAGGTGGCTAATTATCCACAATGGGTGGCCAACATCGTCCCGGTGATAAAAAAGAATGGAAAGGTCCGAGTCTGCGTCGACTATCGTGACCTCAACAAAGCAAGTCCCAAAGACGACTTTCCTTTACTGCACATCGACCTACTAGTGGACAATATCGCCGGCTTTAGTAGATTTTCTTTCATGGATGGATTCTCCGGGTACAACCAAATACGTATGGCCGAAGATGACAAGGAGAAAACAACATTCACAACACCCTAGGGCACATTCTATTACCGAGTCATGTATTTCGGACTTAAGAACGCTGGGACAACTTATCAACGTGCCATAGTAGTCTTATTCCATGACATGATGCACAGGGAAATCGAAGTCTACATCGACGACATGATCTCCAAATCCAAAGTAGAGGAGGATCACACGATTGTTCTACGCAAGCTGCTTGAGCGATTACGCAAGTATAAGCTTCGCCTCAATCTGGCCAAGTGCGTCTTTGGGGCAACATCAGGCAAACTCCTCGGTTTTGTTGTCAACAGCGAAGGTATCGAGATCGACCCCGATAAAATCAAAGCAATTCGCGACCTCCTAGCGCCAAAGTCAGTTAAGGAGATTCGAGGCTTCATGGGCCGCGTCAACTACATTGGAAGGTTCATCTCCAACCTGGCGGATACGTGCAAACCTCTGTTCAAGAAATTAAGGACAGACGTCAGATTTGAATGGGATGATGATTGTAAAGTCGCGTTTGAACAAATCAAAAGCTATTTACAGAACCACCAGTACTCATCCCGCCAAAGCCGGGGCCTCCACTTACACTCTACCTTACAGTCAGAGATGAGTCATTCGAAGCAATGCTCGCCCAATCGTTACCAGGCGCCAAGGAGCATGCAGTTTACTACTTGAGTAAAAAGTTCACTGATTGCGAGTCCCGATACACAGCTTCAGAGCGTACTTGCTGCGCACTCATTTGGGTTCTACACCGACTTCGACAATACACTCTTCATTACGAAATTCTCCTGGTATCCGAGAGCGATCCTCTTAAGTACCTTTTCGACAAGCCGACGCTCATGGGAAGAGTCTCCAAATGGCAGTTACAACTAGCGGAGTTTGACATCCGATTTCACTCAACAAAATCGGTCAAAGGCAGGACAATTGCAGATCACATAGCAGAATATCCGAGAACGGACAGTTCACCACTTGAAGTCAGACTACCCGATGAAAACATCCTACTGACGGAAACAGAAAAAAGATGGACAATGTACTTCGATGGCGCTGTCAACTCAACAGGTTCAGGCGTAGGAGCAGTGGTGATATCGCCAGACGGACAATACTTCCCAACGGCAGCCAAAGTTACATTTCCTTGTACAAATAACATCGCTGAATATGAAGCATGCATTCTGGGCCTACTACGCGCACTTGACATGCGGGTGCAATTTCTTGACGTCCATGGAGATTCGGCACTCATTATCTCCCAGACAAATGGAGCCTGGCGCACACGGGACCCAAAGCTCATCCCATACCAGGATTACTTGCAGACGCTCATCCGTCGATTCACTGACATTGAGTTCAATTATCTTCCCAGGACAGACAACCGTTTCGCTGATGCGCTCGCAACTCTCGCGTCAATGATCCCATTAGCCGGAGAGATGGACATAGAACCTCTGCGCATTAGCATCGCCGAAGACCCGAGCTGCATGCACATTGAGCAGTGCCAGTCTGAGGAATCAAAGCCGTGGTTTGTAGACATCAGAGTTTACTTAGAGACAGGCAATTTTCCTGAAGGCAGTACGGGAAAAGAACGTAAATTCATCCGGAGGATCGCAAGGAATTACTTTCTCGATGGCGACATCCTCTACAAGAAATCCTTCACGACAACCCTCATGCGGTGCATCACCCAACAGGAAGCTCAGGAAATCATCTTCGAAATCCATGAAGGCGTTTGCGGACCGCACATGAACGGATACGCCCTTGCCCAGAAGATAATGCGTCACGGATATTACTGGCTCACAATGGAAGCCGATTGCATCAAGTACGTTAAGACCTGCCACAACTGTCAGATCTACAGCGATAAGGTACATGTCCCTCCAACAAGGCTTTACCCACTTTTCGAACCATGGCCGTTCTAAATGTGGGGCATGGATGTCATTGAACCAATCAATCCTAAGGCATCCAACGGACACCGATTCATCCTGGTCGCCATCGATTATTTCACCAAGTGGATCGAGGCACAGTCCTTCAAAGAAGTCACTGCAAACAACGTTGTACGATTCATGCGCACAAACATCATCACCAGATATGGAGTTCCAGAGCTGTTGGTCACTGACAACGGTACAAACTTCAACGGCAAACAAATGGATTCTCTCTGCACGGAGTTTCGAATCAAGCATCTCCATTCCTCCCCATACCGTCCACAAATGAACGGAGCAGTCGAGGCCGCTAACAAAAACTTGAAGAAGATGCTTCAAAAAATGGCAACCACATATCGCGATTGGCACGAGAAGCTCCCTTTCGCGTTATTTGCCTAACGAACGACGATGCGCACCTCAACTGGGGCAACCCCCTTTGAACTCGTCTACGGCACCCAAGCAGTCATTCCAGCAGAAGTCAAACTACCGACTCTCAGGATCTCGTCCCAAAGCGACATGACGGAAGAAGAGAAGGCTACACATCAGCTTGTTCATCTCGACTTCATCGACGAGAAATGGCTCACTGCAGCTCATCATATGCAATGCTATCAACAACGCATGTCCAGAGCTTTCAACAAGAAGGTCAAACCAGTTAGATACAAACCTGGGGACCTCGTTCTCAAGCGAATTCTGCCAAATGCCAAAGATCCCAGGGGAAAATTCACTCCAAACTACGAAGGACCGTTCGTTGTCAAACACGCCTTCACTGGCGGAGCGACCATCCTAACAAAGATGGACGGAGGAGAACTGCCACAACCAATCAATGCAGATGCCCTCCGACGCTATTACACCTAGATGGTTTCAAGCTCGAGCTTCGAGACAAACGTCATCGGCAAACTCCTGCCTATCCCCATGGAGTAAACTGGGGCAAGAAATGACAATATACATGAAAAGGGAGAATCACATAAGTAACACTCTCTTCATCACATTAAATGGAATTACATGAGCTTATTTCCATATGTCCTTTGTCTCGTGGGCAGATACATGAGCTCCTCACACGAATGGTACAGAACTCCTATGACAAAGGCGAGGGTGGCAGGGTGGCAAAGCTTCGAGCCAAAGTCTTGTTACAGTTTCGTTAATCCTTCGATTCCATCGGACGAAGACGTAATAGCGAAACAAAAAGGGAAGTACCAAAACTCTACTTTACCTTTTATATATGCGAAATTATATGAGCAAATTTCGTTTTACTCTAATAGAAGCAAGTTACATAAATTCACTTGTTTTCTCGCCATTGCTTGTTACGTACAAGAGCAACCTTACACCACAAACATAAGGCATGAGTAGAGCTTCACAATCCTTCGATTCCATCGGACAAAGACGCACTGACGAAGCAACATGAAAGGGAGTATTAATCCAATTTCTAATACTTTCTTGTCGGAACAAGTTACATAAGCATACTTGATTCTGTCCTTTGGGCGTTTATAGGTACATGAGCACCCTATATCACGAACAAAGGCGCGGGCGGTTGGGTGGAAAAATTTCGGACCAAAGTTTCGAAATATGCCTTTGTCATCATCAAAGACGTCCACATGAGGACAAGGACATGACCTCGGACACAAACATACATGCACAGGCACTGTCTTGGTAAGATATCTCCAAACAGGTATCTGTTCCTTAAACATATGTGTGCCATTTGCATTTAACGATCTATTTTCACAATAACAAACGTTTCTGGGCGAGAATTTGAGAAGGCAAACCCATTCCCAAACACTCACCCTCGAGAGACGAGTGCAAACACCGTGAGAATTTCCTATAAAAGCGTCTGGACGGACGAAGAATCCTTTGACGAAAGATGCTCAAACCGGGATGAGATCAAACCTTCTTTTATTTCTCTACCCCAAACACATCAATTATTGTTTGCCTCAGAACCAAAGTTTCTGTGTTCGCCACTCTCACAGAGTCTACAAATCACCTCGCATCGAAGTTGCCAAAAAACTTGTAAAGCCAGAAATGGCGAAATGTAGAGGTGACACTTCCTCAAGGTCCGAGCAAAGAAGTACCATCAACAGATTTGTGAGCCAGTTAAGTTGTTCTTAAGGACAAAACATCTCCATCAACTCAAAAAGTTCCCAAAAACTCCTAGAAAATATTTTCAATAACTGTGGGGCATATCCCGCACGTTGACAAAAAAAAGCAAAATTAGCATAAAGACTGAAGTCTTCAAGAGCAAAGCGCAAAACAAAAGAGTAAAATTAAAACACCAGGGCCATCATAGATGGTCGCAAGAGCAAAGGTGTTATTAAAAAAAAATGAGAAAAAATTCTCGAAGAAACACATGAGCCATTTGCTAATTCTGATGGAATGCCTCGACTGGCCTACTATCTGAAAGATGGAGAATTCGCTCGGACGATGGAATCTTTTTTGAGGAGACTCGCTCTCTTAAAACAATGATTTTGAAGGCCTTATGCCAGAGCTACATTCCAACAGACAAACTCATTTGACCAGCACATGAGCATCCAAGTCAAAGGAATTTTGAAATCCAATCAAGACCGCTTTCCGAAACGAGAGCGAATTGTGAGAGAAGCCAAAATCCCTTCTCCTATTCTCGCTCAGGAGCAATTTTAGTTGAAACGACATGCATGAATGTCATTTGCTTATACCCGTACTTCACATAATTTTATTTATTTCTAACTATTTTCATGATGAGATTCCAAGGTGCACGGTCCACCAAGATCAAAACTCATTAACTTGGGGTATTTATGATATCTTGGCGAGAAAACCTTTCTAGATTCTCTCGCAAAGAGGGGCAGCTATAAATACCCCAAATTAACCTTTTTAGATTTCTATACATGTTGATCGTGATATTTAACATTGATATCTCTGTTATCTTGAAGATGAGACCAGGCACCAGCCTTGGCCACCTCTGGAAGACATCGCCAGGACATCGCGTTGAAAGACATCGGTAGGTGCATTAACTGTGCGTGCTCCCTCATGCTTGTCTTTTCCAGACTCGTCGTCCTGGAGATCCCTTCAGGAAGCATGTCAGGTTCACGCACGGAGGATGTTCTTGAATCCCTCAGGACATTGTGCTGGGTAATAGAGATCTCGAAATAGCTACTGTAAGAATGACAAGCAATGGGGATAACAATCGGCTCCATTTCACAGAGAAGGGAGAAACATCTGGTTCATCCACGGAATTTCTCCACACAAAAGGGATTATTACAATTAAAAAAAAAAATGTCGAGCTCGCCATTGAAGGATGAAATGAATTCAGTGGCTAACGGGTCTACCGATGGAAAAGACGCCCATCATTATATACATCAGCGCCGCACAGATTTCTGCTACAAATTATAGGCTAGCATCCATATTATAACAATTCCATTCAGATATCATGCCATCCCTTGGATCGTAGGTCATGCCTTGAACAAGGAAGATTCCCAGCAATGTCGGTTTACCACCCAAGGTAAAGAATTCTGCCACGGACATTTGATTTGTCGTCAAAGTCCTGTCTTGCCCGAACAAATCACGGTCATGCACCCCAGAGTTTCTACACTAGGAAACCTGCGAACTATCGCATTCTTTTGTGCCATTTTCCCTCGTGCCCAAGGCCAAGTAGTGATGACAGCTGGAAGCCCTCCGGGAATCGCCGCCGCGGCAAGCGTGACGGCAATCTCAAAATAATAGGTGCACTTCTGGAAGGAGAACTGGATGTTTGCCCACCAATCCGTCCACGATCTCCCATGATAGGAAGTTCTTGTAGTTCGTAACCCAAACAACCAGGCAAACAACCCCGATCACTATTATAAGCCTACCTCCGAACTCGTTCAGCTTTCTCTTCAGGGGGGGTGTCCGTCTACTCCAGGGAAGCCTCGTGTATTTGTCTTTGCATCTTGCCAATCACATGCTGGTGTTGATGATGCAGGCCCGAATTGTCCCGCTTGGTTTTGAGAATTTCGAGTTCAATAATGGGAGTAATGCTGATCATGCAAGCAGGGATGATGATGATAGTGACGAGGGCGATGATCCTTGAAAGCTTTTGAACCCCCATGAGCCTGGGATATTGAGAGCGAAACCTTTTAAAAGAGTGAAAGGATTTGGGAGAGCTCACAACAAAAAATTAAATTATTATCTTTAGCAAACATTTTACCATAAGCCCAGAATTCAGGGATCTTTGGGAAAAGCAACTAGACAACAAACATAATCGTACAACATCTCCACCATTATTCGAGAAGCTTCGTCGATCTCTGATAGACAATAATAGTGTCGAGGAAGATGGGCCTTCCGAGAGGAACGACGACGTTGCCTGTTTGGGCGATGACTAGAAAAATCTCAGATAGAAGGAACAACAAATACATTCTTCTTTTTCAACACCAGCATCACCCAGCAACTTGAAGAAAATGCTACAAATATTACCCACTGCATGAAGCCAAATATTACAGAGAACTCGAGCTATGGATGATGCCACAGGACTCTTGCCTGATTCGGCACCAAGTTTGAAACACAGAGACCAGTAATCAGCACAGACGAGAGAAGCAAAGTCATTGCTGTATACACAGTGCAGTATCTCCAACTCAAACCACCGCAATGTATTAGTCATGCTCACCGGCACCGATAAGGACTGGTTCAACGACTGTCCTTTCCTCTCGAGGACTAGCAGCCCTTCAAAATCCCAACCTAGAACCTGATGAACCACCAATGCTAAGGCTTTGTGTGCTCTCTTCCGGGCCATCTTTGAGACCATGATGGCGTGTTGCAACAGTGTTTGACAACTCTTGAACTTTTTGCCCTTCAAACAAGCAAAACATCCAGTAGTGTTCATTTTAGAAGTGGAACATATGGGCATCACAAAAATGAAATAACCACATGATAACTTTTTGCTGCCGTATATCTATTCATGTTCATCACAGTTGATTGCAAAAATGGGAAAGAACATCAGACATTATGAAGAACATGCAGAAAACAACAGAAAAAAAAAAATCTTTTGCTTCGAAATTGACTTAAGAGTATCATTCAACAAGAGATTAGGTGTATGCATTTCATTAGACATCCGCATCAGCATGAATTCTATATCAACATTTTTTTTTAAAAAAAAAAAGAAAAAGAAGAAGACACATTCTGTCGAAAGGTTCTTGTTAGGATTCTCTGGTTAGTCCTGCAGACCCCCACTCACCCCTCACACCCGAGATTTTTGGACGCTCAACGGCTTCCCCACTCACCTCTCCTCCCCGAGATTTTTGGAACAAAAATCTGGACACGATCCCTGTTGGGGAGTCCCTTCTTATTCCCCACAGACTGGGACAGAGAGCGACATACAGAGAGAAACAGAGAATTCAACCATCCACCAGAAAAACCAGCAGTTCCGCCCCGGTCGCGTCTTCGTCAGCTTCTAGCCAAGGTAAGACCATGCCAAAGACATGGAAACCCCTCTCTACCAATCCAGATCCACATTGTCGAGACCTCGAAGTCACATGAATACCAAAGATGGAGGTCCAGCAGTATGCCTCCCAATCAATAAAGAAGATCGACATATCTCATGGGTCTTCCTGGAGCCGCGACCGTCTTCCTCATTTATCTATAGCCAGCTACTCCTTAGACTCTCCTTTGACAAGAATAGGCGTATATGCTTCCCGTGACCTACAGGAGCGTCACGGGAAGTCCCTTTTGCTTTGATGTCTTTATTTTGCTCGTGCAGGTCAGATAAAAGTAAACCCCGGGTCTACGTCTTCCAATGGCCTAGCCTCCTCCGTTGCCGTGCTTCTCAGACAATTTCCTAGGACATGCCCAGCATCTGTCTCGGCTCTCAAACCTCCACCAATCAACTTGGCGGACTCTACGAAATCATCGGTGGCCACAGGCGATTCCTGGTCCCAAACCTAGTAGTGAACCCAACGGTGAACCACGTCCTCCCCGATGTCCCTTCTGTCAGCGGCGTCCCCTCCAGCAGCAAAGTCTCCTACATCAACGATTTCCTCAAATCCGACAGCGGTCGTACCTAGATCGAGCGGCGACGTCCCCCTGCATCCTTACTCTTGGGATCATGCTACCCCATCTTCTCCGGTTGTCGACCCAGACCTCAACGGCAACAACGTCAGCAGCTCGGCACCTTTGTCGGCGTTCCACTCCCTAGCCAACACTGTTCCCTTGCTTCTAGAAAACCGGCAGTGACGAACCTGTCTTCTTCCCGAGTCTTTTGAATCGGCAGCGACGAAACCATCTTCCCCGACGTCTCCAAAACCAACAGCAGCGGGAGTGCTCACTTCCCTTGCAGAATCATGCTTCATCGACTCCCTGAAGAACGTCTAGTCCCCTCCTCTCCTCGCAGATCCCGCTTCTTCCAGACCTCGGTGGCGGCCCCAAAGCGGCTCCCCGCTGGACCAGCCCCGCAATTGGTTCAAGGACGGTCACGAAAGAGGCGGCAATGCGATTCTCAATCTTAGTCAGCCACTGCTCCGTTGGGCGCCCTAGAGTTCAGACTCGGAGACGTGGCTCCAATCGTCCTTCTCCTCCCAAAAGCCGTGGTTCCGACATCTCAGACTCTTCTTTGCTTGATGGTTTCGGGGAACATGCTGCCCGTACTCAGCTTCGGCTACCCTCAGGTGGTCAAAGGATTCTCATCCTCGAAGGTAACGGAAGCTTTCATTTTTTTTATCTTATTTCATTTCATCAATTTAACGATTAATATTTTCTATTTTTAATTTGTGAATGCATTTCCAAATGTTTTACCGAATTTTCGTTTTAAAATTTTATTTTATTTTACGTGCTTTGATTTACAAAAAGCTTAGTAAGAATTAATTTTATTGATACTTTTATAAGTTCGTGTTTCTTTTCATGTTTCTCTTTATTCTACACAAAAATCATACCAATTGCTTAAAAAATTTCATTTAATATTTAAAGAATTATAATTTCAATTCTAATTCTTGAAATTAGGATTTTCTAATCCCTTTCTTTGGTTTTCATTACATGAATATCTGGACATTATTGCGAGGGTCCAACAAGACGGAGGCCAAAGACCGAAAACTACTCGAAGGCGCGTGTATCAAACTGCGTGGATTTCTCCGCGTGTGTAAAAACCGCGATGTCAAGATTATAAAGCGGCCCCAACCGTCATTTCAGGTACATGAGGGAGGTGCGGGCCTCCCGAAGTTTTATTATTTCCACATGTAACGGGTCGTGGGCCCAAGTGCATAGGCCCACGATCACCACCCTTCCCCGCTCCATTTGATCTAAATACTTGATCTGTGGTTGCTGTGCATGTTATTAGGCTTTCAGGATTTTATCGTCGCATGTTTGTTTGCTAAACCAATACACATGAGTTCGGGCTCAAAAAGCCTGAATCGGGTCCAACGCCCGTAAAACATTGACATGAGTCCGGAGTCATGCCCGGATCGGGTTCAACACCCGTTAACCAAAAGCAAACTTTCGGAGCAAACGCCACCTTTTCGCATGTTTAAGTGTAAGAGTTAGTAATTAAGAATCCCCGAACCAGCTGTTTTTCCGACTTAACAGTTTTAAAATAAAAGTCGGTGGCGACTCCGTAATTGTTTACCTAGGTTAAACAACAATACATTTTTTTACAAACGGAGCCATTTTTGGATGAGGGACTAGCGCCCGCGCGCGCGTGCTAGGCCGGAAGGCGCACGTACAGCACAAAATTTTGAGCCTCCTTGTCTCAAAAAATTGATAACTGACACAAGGAATTATGAATTACCAACAATGTAATTGAAGAGAATAGATTGGACTAGAAAAGAACCAAATCGAGGCAATTATGAATTAATCACAATTTTGAAATGATGAAGTCATGGTTGAGTTTGACGGCCTTTGAGAGCGAATTGAGAAGGAACAACATTATCAGGACAAGGCGGTGCAAACGAGCTCGAGGAATATCAGGACCAGGTGATGCCATCAAGCACGAAGAACGAGAGAAGAGACATCGTTGCTAAGGCGGGACAGTGTAACCGGGTTCGAAGTCCCTGGGGATCAAGTCAAGAACGAACAATGCAATCAGGAAGGAATAGTATGGTCGAGTCTGATAATTCTATCGAGACACGATCACTAACAAGTTTCCCTTGCAAGACAAGTCTATTATGTTCTTTGCTTTTCATGAGGAATTGGATACCGGCTTGCGTTCAAACACAGCTAAAGATTCTGGTAGATGGAAAAGCTCCCCACACCCAGCAAGAGGAGAGGAAAGATGAAGTAAATTGAACTTTGAATAACTACATCAATCCGGTAGCTCTCTGGAAAGCAATATTACAGCTAGCTGGATTTCCAAATCTCCAAGGTCCAGCAAATAGATGGATTAAAGCATCTTTGACTGTCTACCAGAGGAGGAAGACCAATACTTGCCATGTTGCTGACCCAGCTTCATGTGTAAACCACTCCCCATTTTCCATCCCCTTTCAGCACCTCCTTATTTGGCTTCTAGCCTCCAGACAAGATATCTACAACACAAGGCATCACACACCTGCAGATTCGGAGCACAAACCAAGTTAACCGAATGGCTTGTTCCTTCCCCTCTAGGGAGGTCTTTCTTCCCATTAAAGACTACAGAACGCAAAACAAAATTCGTCGACTGAGGTCACAAGGTTGGACGGCAAACATAGCTTGTATTAGTAACCAAACACAGTCCCTCCTCAGCTTTTTGTGAATACACAAACTACCTTAGCAAGTTTAACATGTTTACGAGTTCTTTTTCATCTGGGTGACCCCATTCTTACGAGTGAATTTCCACAAAAACATCCTTCTCTACCCATTGCATAAGATTTGAACCTGGAGCTTTCCTATGGTAGAAACCAGGATGGCTTTGGCCCCCCATTCAATCATAAGTCACACAAAAATCTCTCTTTTTTTTTTCTTTTTCTGGTTCCAGGAAAATGAGAATCTCTGTTGAAGCCAACATCCCTGCCAATCTTTAAGGTAGGCATAGATACGAGGCATGAACGTGAAGATACCGAATCATTCGTCGTCCCCGGATTCGGAACCGTCCTCGGAGGCAGTCAGTACCTGCACCTGGATTTCAACCACCTGAGGCCTTGAGGAATCAGATTCAGACTCTACATCAACTGTCGTCGTGGATGCACCATCTGTAGTTAAGCAGAATCAATACCTACTCAAGCCAAATCTTATCATTACAATAAGCACAAAAGATTTTATAAACCCTATCCAGGTGTTTCGGAAAAGGCCGCACACACAATCACACAAAGCATAAGGCGATCTCACAGCAAAACCCACAAGAGAATTGAACGCCTACGAATCTGAAAGAAAGAAAAAGGCTAGGGTTTTTTCTTTTTTGCTTTCTATGGACAGTACCGAGATGGTAGAGGGAGTGGAAGCAGGGCCAACCGCGGGGGAGGAGAAGGAAAGGGACTCTTCATCGGAGAAGGGGGAGGCGAGATTTCCGAGGTAGTGGACGGCGCTGAGGCTCCTTGGGGGGACCCAGAAGGAGGCCCCAGGGAGAAAGGGGATCCAATCGGGGGTGTACCTAAGGGCGAGGATAGAATTGAGAGATTCCTCGAGGCCCCTGAGACCGATGGAACCGGAGTCGGTGTCGGCGTCGGAGTCGCCGTGGAAGGAGGAGGAGGGGAGGGCGGAGTCGAGGTCAATCTCGATGAGCTTGCCAGATCGGGAGGAGCGGTGGCGGGAGGAGAGGGGGAACAACTGGAGGGGGAGGAGTTGGGACGATTGGCGGGGTTGGAAGAGGAGTCTCCTCGACAGCATCCCTTGTAACATCGCAGCCGCAGAAGAAGTAAAGTAGTTGAGGTTGGTTCCCTACTGCTTTGTTAAGACACGACAATGAAGAAGAAGAAGAAGATAATTCAGCCCCCTTCCCCCTCTCTTGATCGTCCCGATTATTTATAAATGGGCTTCATTTTTTGACCCAGACCAGAACGATAAGATAAAAGTAAACGCCATTAGGCCATTACCAAATGTTATTATACAAAAACAAATAAAAATAAAATAAATTGTTAGGTAGGGTTGGGGGAGATAAAACGTTGTTGGTTCATGGTCCATAATATGACATTGACTCTTTGTGCAAATTCTGGGAACCCTGCAGGAGTCTTCCACCCGTTTCGCAACTTTGATACAATTTCCTGGCAACTCCCACAAAGAAGTCTGGGGAGGTTGGAACCTTCTGCTATGAAATCACCCCGATGAAATATTAGTTGAGGATAAGGCTCAAAACACCATTTGTCTAGTACTAATGGATTGTCTTCTTTTTAAAAACTCAAGTCAATCCCCCCCCCCCCCCCCAACACAAACTAATTGAGGAAGTTGCCCCCTCCATTGCCTGCCCGCCTGCTCTTTTAAACCCAGGATTTCCCCCCTCCAGGGAACATGCTCCCTTTCAAAATGGATCATCGCCAAAGCCGATGAACATGCCAAACATCAGGCATCAACCTCCCTTCTCCCTTACTATGGCTACCGGCACATGGACAACACATGGCTTGCATGAAGTAGATTCATCCCCTCCCCTCCACTCCACCATTCTCTGCCTCAGACCATCTATCCTACCCTTAATGCTACATAGCCACTCTATCTCCCACTCCCTTTCCCGCTGACAACCCTCGCCCGTCGCAAAACACACCCTCTTTGCACCCTCTTCTGTCTTTCTCCCTCTCAGTAGCCTCAGTCGCTCCTTCAAGCAAATATTGTCATCTAAATCTATACTGACCTGTTGCACAACACATTACTACTTTCAGCGATCAAAATGAACAACTTGTCAAAGCCGAACAAAGTAAGCGTGCATGGGTTTGGGTATTGTACGTCATTTTTCTGAGAAGGTTGTGCACCAGAAACTCTTCTCTGTGGCGATTTCCTCTCTACTGTTTCACAATATTCCTCAACCCCCATAGGAATAACCCCCTCCAAACCTTTAGGCTGGAGAGATGAACCTTCTGCTGACGCCTTCCCAGGCTCAGTTTTTGAGGCAATTAGTTCTTCAGGCTCCTTGTGAATCTACGAAGATGGTGAAGTGAGCTACTGATACAAACAAAGTAGGCTGTGGATAAACAGAAAAGCTGTAAATCCCTATTAAAATGAGAAAAACAAGCAGCTCACCTTTCTACTCTTGAGGGCTGTATACCGGGCATTCCTGAACCATTTATTGACCTGAATTACAAAAAAATTGCATCAACATATGCACCAGTTGCTGCGCTCAACCTGTTTCTCATACAATGGGAGGCAATCTTTCAAAAAGGAAACTGAGGACAGCTGATAGAGGTCTGAATAGAGCATGATTTTGATGTTGTGGAACCAAAGCATTCATACATCACTATGAAATGCCTCGGAAGGTTATCTCTAGGTTTAGTAAGAACAACTTTTAAACTAGCCATGGGTTCATTAGGACAGTGAATCGACTTACTCACAATGTTTCATGACATTATGGAAGTCATCCCTCGTCAATAGATCCATGGCTTAAGGGATGACATAACAGATAGTTCATCCTCATCTATTGGGGACAAATTTAGATGTGAACTCTTTACCTTCTCGAATCGAATGCCTAAGTCCTTAGAAAGGTCTTCCCGGACAGATCTAGATGGAAGCTCATTTTGTGAGAAAACTTGACGAAGCTTCTGTCATGGTAGAGACCAAGAGATTAAGAATCTTTAAAATTCAAATGACAAATGAATGCATGTTTGCCTTTATTTGCCTCATTTGTTAAAAAGAGAGCAACGTTTCATTAGCAGGATTTCTTCTCTCTTAATAGTGGTTAAGCTGGCTCCTACATTTCCTAAATCTGAAATGGCAAAGAATGCTTAAATCACAAAGCAAGTAGATCAGAGGCATGGATGCCGCCAATTCAGAAACGGGTATCAGGTTTATCAAGCCACTTTGGTTTGAAGTGCTTAGTATTTCTACCCTTGCCGTGGTAATGAAGCTTTTATTACCTCCACTGCACTGGGCGGGAGTCTGAAAACTGGTCCCTTACTTGATTTGCGAGGAATCTCCTTATCACCCTGAGAGATTTCATGATTTAAGAAGTTCCCGCTGCTTTCATGGAGAGTAAGAAGAATATCAGCAGCATCTGTTTCCTTTTCTCTCCCTCTTTTTCTTGCAGGACCCCAATCTTCATCATCACTGATTGTCTCACAAACAGGGGCATCTTTTCCAAACATCTCCTGTGGAAATATTTGTTGAATCAAAACTAATCATATACCAAATAGTCAAACTAGTTTCAGCATCATAATACTTCAATCTGAATAGCTTTCATTCTTACCATATCAAGCATTAGTAAAAGGCAACAAAACACAAATTGTTACCTTAAATGACATTTAGTATCATGCAGTTTTGAATGGCTGGTAGGGACTCACAGTATAAAGTTTTTTATAGTCGACAGTCGCTCTGTGTCTGGGGCCAGAAATAATGTTGGGTTCTTCGGGGATTCGGGCTGAATCAGCATCACACATTTCATTACTCCCAGGTTCATGTGATGCTGATAGAATTTCACAGTCTAATGAACAACACAAGCTGATGGAGCTACTAGTATCCTGGGACATAGAATCATCTGCCTCGGCAAGGCTTGTGCATCCACCTGCTGTCCTGTGCTCAGGTTTATAGTCGTCATCTTCAGAGTCATCAGAAGGCCACTTCTCTTCGAAATCAATCGCGTAACCTTCCCCATTTGTTAGTGCAGCTTCTTCTTTGAATATGTCCTATCACGGAGTCCACAATCCATTTCTGCCTTATTATCTTTAAAACAAGTGCCGGCCAGAAAACTAGAACATATCTAACCTGCCACTGACTGTCAAGAGGAAATTGGGTACCAAGATGAGCATTCATTGCATCAATGATATCCATCTTACAATCACAATACTTGCAGAACCAGCCCTGGTCTCCTGGTGGGACTACACATTACAAAGTCGCATCAGTCAACCGGAAGACATCGAACAGTTTTAGTGAAATGAATTTTGTACATACTACTCTCAGTTTCCAGGGGAGGATCAAGGCATTTCTGATGGAAGGCACAATTGCAAGTTCCATCGCAGAGGATTATATCATTATCTGGGAAAACCTCATTTTTCCTGCACCTGGCGCAAAATATCTGGAGAAAACAATCAGACATCACTTATCAGAGCAGACAGTATTAGACCATGGGGTCAAGTATGGTAATGCAAGCATGCGATAACTTCCCAGTCGAACTCAACAAAAAACACATAGGGCAACCAGAAAGTGATCTCGATACTTTCCACTCATAGCTGATTGAAGAAAAATAAGATCAATGAGCAAAGCTCTGGAAGCAAGCTTATCAGAAACAAAACAGTTATGCTTAGCACCAAAGCGACAAATAGTTTTAAGTGCTTACATGCTCGTGATGGACAACACCATTTGGTGCCATCACAGAGTCTCCAATGCTACCAACTGAACCAAGGGTATCTAGCTGCCGGATAGCATCTCGAATTCCTAGTTTACAATTCCATATCTGTCTCCTAGCTCTCTGCAGTTCCTTCAGTGGCTTGATCTTTTCTCGACTGTGTTGAAAAAGAATGAAATGAACCAATATTTTCACCCGAACTCCGTCAATAAGTTAAAGGGTTCATTTTCACTGGAGAATGGTAGCCGGAGTATCATACCTCTGACCTTTCCAGCCTTCACCGGAATAAGCATCGATGAGGTTTTGCTCGAGCTTCATCTTGATAAAAAGGTACCTCGTCCTTCTCTGCAAACGGGAGGCTTCATCTGGCTCAACATGGCGCTTTCGTCTATTCCTCTTCTTCTTTCTCATTTTTTTTGATCCGGAATCGTCATTGCCCTTGGTAGTTTTATCGTCAAGGACCTTCTCCGAATTCTCGTTGTAGCAACCAAAGGAGTGTTTCTCCGAAACACTGGAAGAAACTTTTCCAGACGATCCACGCCTGAAGTTTATCAATCTTTCGTCATTGGAGCTATCCCTTAAAGAAACTGGTTTAGAGTTCTGCCGCAGCTTAGTTGACAACTTTGAGATTCTCAATTTGATGCGATTTAAGAAGTTGTTCCTGTGCTTGCTTCTGGCGAGCTTTTTACTCCCGTTCTTAAGTATAAGTGACGCGATTAGCTCGCACCCAGCATCTGTTTGACCATGGCCAGCCATACCTTGTCGACGGTGAATCAATTTCCTTTTGGCATGCATGCTGCGTTCCGGAATTACAACAACGGTCTCATCAGTCAAGAAACGAAACGGTTAACAGGCTACAGCAACTCGAGCAGTGAAAAAGATGGCAGCATCACATCGAACACGAAAAAGAGTGGTAAGAAACAATACAAGGGAAAATAAGAGAAGCACTCCGGAAATCGCCACCAAGTTCATATGGCAAAGCCAACTGAGAAGGGGGAGAAAAATTGTGACTCGGGCGGCGATTCTACATGAATATTACTCCAAAATCTTGATATAGTGCACAGGTCAATTGATCCAAGCCATATGAGGCAGGTGATGTTTGCACTAAGGACAACACAACACCAGTAAACAAATTAAGAGAGGAAACTGATGGAGAACGAAAGAAGTAACATACGTGGGTACATTATAGGTGAGAGGAATGAGGGAGGTGGAATGGATTCCATAAGGACCCATGGAAGGAACAACAGGAACTGCATAAATCCCTGCTCCCCCGTTAGGATTTTCTTGATTTTGCCAAGTTGACCCGGGAGCAAGTCCAGCATATGGCATTGGGAACGCGGGACAACCGCCATTGGGGAATGACGGAAAGGACGAAGTCACGGGAGCCTGAAATCATGCCAGGCGAGTGTATCAGAAGCGAAAAGAACCATCCCCATTTAAAATCCATTCAGGAGAGGAACTACCAAGAATCAGGAAGAAGGGAGTTCGGTAGACAAAGAAGGAATGGGGCAGACGAGGAATCCGGGAACCCTAATTTCGATCACACGATCAGACAATACGAGAAAATCTTACGCTGTCTTTGGGAGGTGGAGGAGGAGGAGCAGGGTGGGAAGTGGAAGGAAGAGGCTCCGCAGATTCAGCCATCATCACCTCGGGAACGAAGATCGCGGATTGAGGAAGGCCAGATCAATGGATTCCAAGGGCAAGGGCAGGAGGGTGGGAGATACAAGGCCGTCCCCCCTTGGAGGATTCGTCAGCGTAGCCAATTGCCGCCGTCCACGTGTGGAGAGAAAAAGCCTCATGGCATTGTCGTGTCATGCCTTGTTATTTATTTATTTTTCTCAAAAAATTATCCGAGGGAGGAGGAAGACTGGCATTCAAGACCTGTGCTGGTTTCTCATTCTCCGGCTCGGCCACCGAAGTTATTCCTTTCCTCTTTCATTTCCCTCTCCCGTACACTCACCGGATGTTTACGCACAAAATTTTGAGCCTCCTTGTCTCAAAAAATTGATAACTGACACAAGGAATTATGAATTACCAACAATGTAATTGAAGAGAATAGATTGGACTAGAAAAGAACCAAATCGAGGCAATTATGAATTAATCACAATTTTGAAATGATGAAGTCATGGTTGAGTTTGACGGCCTTTGAGAGCGAATTGAGAAGGAACAACATTATCAGGACAAGGCGGTGCAAACGAGCTCGAGGAATATCAGGACCAGGTGATGCCATCAAGCACGAAGAGGACCCTTAGAAGTCAGATCGAGAAGAGACATCGTTGCTAAGGCGGGACAGTGTAACCGGGTTCGAAGTCCCTGGGGATCAAGTCAAGAACGAACAATGCAATCAGGAAGGAATAGTATGGTCGAGTCTGATAATTCTATCGAGACACGATCACTAACAAGTTTCCCTTGCAAGACAAGTCTATTATGTTCTTTGCTTTTCATGAGGAATTGGATACCGGCTTGCGTCCGACGAATCGTGTTTTCGTGTTCAAACACAGCTAAAGATTCTGGTAGATGGAAAAGCTCCCCACACCCAGCAAGAGGAGAGGAAAGATGAAGTAAATTGAACTTTGAATAACTACATCAATCCGGTAGCTCTCTGGAAAGCAATATTACAGCTAGCTGGATTTCCAAATCTCCAAGGTCCAGCAAATAGATGGATTAAAGCATCTTTGACTGTCTACCAGAGGAGGAAGACCAATACTTGCCATGTTGCTGACCCAGCTTCATGTGTAAACCACTCCCCATTTTCCATCCCCTTTCAGCACCTCCTTATTTGGCTTCTAGCCTCCAGACAAGATATCTACAACACAAGGCATCACACACCTGCAGATTCGGAGCACAAACCAAGTTAACCGAATGGCTTTTCCTTCCCCCCCAGGGAGGTCTTTCTTCCCATTAAAGACTACAGAACGCAAAACAAAATTCGTCGACTGAGGTCATAAGGTTGGACGGCAAACATAGCTTGTATTAGCAACCAAACACAGTCCCTCCTCAGTTTTTTGTGAATACACAAACTACCTTAGCAAGTTTAACACGTTTAAGATTTCTTTTTCATCTGGGTGACCCCATTCTTACGAGTGAATTTCCACAAAAACATTCTTCTCTACCCATTGCATAAGATTTGAACCTGGAGCTTTCCTATGGTAGAAACCAGGATGGCTTTGGCCCCCCATTCAATCATAAGTCACACAAAAATCTCTCTTTTTTTTTTCTTTTTCTGGTTCCAGGAAAATGAGAATCTCTGTTGAAGCCAACATCCCTGCCAATCTTTAAGGTAGGCATAGATACGAGGCATGAACGTGAAGATACCGAATCATTCGTCGTCCCCGGATTCGGAACCGTCCTCGGAGGCAGTCAGTACCTGCACCTGGATTTCAACCACCTGAGGCCTTGAGGAATCAGATTCAGACTCTACATCAACTGTCGCCGTGGATGCACCATCTGTAGTTAAGCAGAATCAATACCTACTCAAGCCAAATCTTATCATTACAATAAGCACAAAAGATTTTATAAACCCTATCCAGGTGTTTTGGAAAAGGCCGCACACACAATCACACAAAGCATAAGGCGATCTCACAGCAAAACCCACAAGAGAATTGAACGCCTACGAATCCGAAAGAAAGAAAAAGGCTAGGGTTTTTTCTTTTTTGCTTTCTATGGACAGTACCGAGATGGTAGAGGGAGTGGAAGCAGGGCCAACCGCGGGGGGAGGAGAAGGGAAGGGAATCTTCATCGGAGAAGGGGGAGGCGAGATGTCCGAGGTAGTGGACGGCGCTGAGGGTCCTTGGGGGGACCCAGAAGGAGGCCCCAGGGAGAAAGGGGATCCAATCGGGGGTGTACCTAAGGGCGAGGATAGAATTGAGGGATTCCTCGAGGCCCCTGAGACCGATGGAACCGGAGTCGGTGTCGGCGTCGGAGTCGCCGTGGAAGGAGGAGGAGGGGAGGGCGGAGTCGAGGTCAATCTCGATGAGCTTGCCAGATCGGGAGGAGCGGTGGCGGGAGGAGAGGGGGAACAACTGGAGGGGGAGGAGTTGGGACGATTGGCGGGGTTGGAAGAGGAGTCTCCTCGACAGCATCCCTTGTAACATCGCAGCCGCAGAAGAAGTAAAGTAGTTGAGGTTGGTTCCCTACTGCTTTGTTAAGACACGACAATGAAGAAGAAGAAGAAGATAATTCAGCCCCCTTCCCCCTCTCTTGATCGTCCCGATTATTTATAAATGGGCTTCATTTTTTGACCCAGACCAGAACGATAAGATAAAAGTAAACGCCATTAGGCCATTACCAAATGTTATTATACAAAAACAAATAAAAATAAAATAAATTGTTAGGTAGGGTTGGGGGAGATAAAACGTTGTTGGTTCATGGTCCATAATATGACATTGACTCTTTGTGCAAATTCTGGGAACCCTGCAGGAGTCTTCCACCCGTTTCGCAACTTTGATACAATTTCCTGGCAACTCCCACAAAGAAGTCTGGGGAGGTTGGAACCTTCTGCTATGAAATCACCCCGATGAAATATTAGTTGAGGATAAGGCAACACAAACTAATTGAGGAAGTTGCCCCCTCCATTGCCTGCCCGCCTGCTCTTTTAAACCCAGGATTTCCCCCCTCCAGGGAACATGCTCCCTTTCAAAATGGATCATCCCCAAAGCCGATGAACATGCCAAACATCAGGCATCAACCTCCCTTCTCCCTTACTACGGCTACCGGCACATGGACAACACATGGCTTGCATGAAGTAGATTCATCCCCGCCCCTGCACTCCACCATTCTCTGCCTCAGACCATCTATCCTACCCTTAATTCTACATAGCCACTCTATCTCCCACTCTCTTTCTCGCTGACAACCCTCGCCCGTCGCAAAACACACCCTCTTTGCACCCTCTTCTGTCTTTCTCCCTCTCAGTAGCCTCAGTCGCTCCTTCAAGCAAATATTGTCATCTAAATCTATACTGACCTGTTGCACAACACATTACTACTTTCAGCGATCAAAATGAACAACTTGTGAAAGCCGAACAAAGTAAGCGTGCATGGGTTTGGGTATTGTTCGTCATTTTTCTGAGAAGGTTGTGCATCAGAAACTCTTCTCTGTGGCGATTTCCTCTCTACTGTTTCACAATATTCCTCAACCCCCATAGGAATAACCCCCTCCAAACCTTTAGGCTGGAGAGATGAAGCTTCTGCTGACGCCTTCCCAGGCTCAGTTTTTGAGGCAATTAGTTCTTCAGGTTCCTTGTGGATCTACAAAGATGGTGAAGTGAGCTACTGATACAAACCAAGTAGGCTGTGGATAAACAGAAAAGCTGTAAATCCCTATTAAAATGAGAAAAACAAGAAGCTCACCTTTCTACTCTTTGTGCGTCCCTCCCGCTCGTTCCCGAATGAGAACAAGAAGGAGGACCGTAATCCTTCGTGGCTCCGTCTCAACAACCCCCTTGATATATGGGATCACGTTCCTGGGTATTTAAGATCAGTTACGATCTTTAACAAACGTGATTGAAAATGAATAAATTTATTTTAACCTCGTCGACTTGACTAATCTGTACGGACTACGATCGACTTGGTCGACTTATCCAGTGTTCCGTCGACTTTAACCCCACTAGTAGGCCTAGCTACTGTTGAGTCATCTTGGTTGACTTTGATCGCCATACTCCTTTGTTGTGAGTCGACCTAGTCGACCCCGTTCATAAGTCGACCTAGTCGACTTCATCGTAAATCGACCTAGTCGACTTCGTCATAAATCGACCTAGACGGTTGTATCTTGGGCCGACTAGATGTGTGACTTGAGGGATTACTGGATCTTTGTTCTAAGCCCAGGCCCAAAATTATTTGCCATGTCAACACACGCCAAGGGAGAGGGACGATCGGAGGAGACTGGAAGCCAAGGAGAGAAGGGAGCTGGGGAAGCGTTTTCTGTTTTGTTTTTAGGGGAGGTCCCTTTAATTTTTTTTTTAATTCCTTTTATATAGCACGGTAAAAGTGTGTTGGGGTAGGTTGTTAGTTTGTTAAAATAATTTGTTAGGTTGTTAGAATAAGTTGTTATTAATTTGTTAAAGTGAGTTGTTACAAATTAATATAAAATGAAATGAAAATTCGAATTAAATGTTAATGAAATGTTAAACTTTAATGAACTTTTGGAAAAAAAATAAAAAGAATTTGTTATTTTTGTTTGATTAATTATTTTAATGGGCTTTGTTGGATTTCAATCGTTTTCACCTTACAATTAAGAATCTAAATCCATGCACACGTGATTGGACTTCAAATTAAAATGAATGAGCTTGATCTAAATGACAAAAAGCTTTAAAATGTCATTTTAACTATTATTTTATTTTTATTTTATTTTAACTATTATTTTATTTTTATTTTTTTAAGAAAAGTTAAGAAATTAGTCTCATGTAACTAATTCTCAAATTGAAATTAATCATTAACCATGTAACATGAATTTAATCGAAAATTACGAAAAATTCAAAATTATTTCTTTTAAAACCAAAGGTTAAAGAAAAAAAATCGAAAATTCGATTTGAGGTGTCTACAGTTTGCCCCTCTTTGCGAGAGAATCTAGAAAGATTTTCTCGCAAAGATGATCTAGAAACCTCAAATCGAATTTTGGGATCTGCTTTTGCGAAACCTGCTTTGGGATCTCATTAAACAAATGTGTTAGTAATGAGAGAAACTTGAATTATATGCGAACAAATGCACCCATGATGTCCATGTATATCATGCTTTATTTATGTAATTCGATAAGGGGAAATGCTTCTGAACATGATTATTGAAGGACTTCCTCACACTCTCGAGGTTCACTCGTGTTTGTGTGAGCTCGTCTTGATTGGACTTGGACTTCCTTTAACTAGGATGCTCATGTACCAGTTCGAAGGAGTCTTGACCGGGTTATAATGTCGGTTTTGGCGTAGGGCCTTTCATAGAAAGTTTAAATTTTTCTGCTTGGAAAGAATAAGTCCAATAGACTTTGTCGAAAACAGACCTGTTTTACAAAGGTTTCACCGCTCAAGCAAATAATTTGTCATTTGGACAGCTTACTATTCAGCACACTTCGCTTGGGGATAATGTGACCATTCACTGGGAGTAATGAAATTCTTGTTTTAAGCAGATCCGCTGGGGATGAAAGTTCCATTGGGAATTCTTTGAATTTGTTGCGAAAATTTCGTTTTGAACACCTTTGCTTTTGCAACCAACTTGTTGGCTCTGGTGTTTTTTATTTTTGCTCTTTTGAATTTTGCACTTTGCTTTTGCAGGGCTTTGGCCTTTGTGCTTTTCTTTTGCTTTTTCCTTACTTTTTTTTTTTTTTTGAAAAGATTTGCCGAGAATGTTTGTTGGTTCTTTTTCTGTCTTTTCATTCTTTGGGAATAAGACTTCTTTGATAGGGGAGTGGCCTAATTAGTTTTTCATGTCCACTGACATTGTCTTTCCGCTTGAACCTTGAGGAAGTGTTGCCTTTGTAGCTGGTCGTCTCCCACTTCCTACTACAAGACTCCTTTTGACCTCAGTGCGAGGTTGTCCTTGGACTAAGGGGTAGCAGTGTTTATAAAAGCTCCATTTTGGCTCTAAGGGTTAGCAATGGTCGATATATTGTGTTTGGGATAGAGAAGAGAATGCTCCTTTTCATCCTGGCTTTGAGCATCTTTTGTCAACAGATTCTGAGTCCAATCTCGATGCTCGTTTTTTATAAGAACTCACAGTGTTTGCATTCAACTCTCTAGGGTAGGTGTTTAGGATAGGGTTTGCCTTCTTTTCCATGTTCAGAAGTACGAACTCCTTTGGGTGATGTTATGACATTTACAGTATAAACGATATGCAGATGATGCAAACTCACTGAGTGGATGACATTGTGCATTCCTTGATTTATGTTGCGCCTTGGCTGTGGATTTATGAACTTTATTTCGTGGATTTGGTGTCTGCTTTGGAGATCATCCATGATATAAGGTGCTCGAGTTCCTACATCAAGGAATAGAGGCTGAGTGAGTTCATGTAACCTGACTCTTGTTGAGGAAATAAAGAAACGATAAAGTAGGGCATCCGCTGGGGGAATAAGTTGCGAATGTCCATCTTGATTGTTGCTAAGAGAAAATACTTGTATGTTCAACTTCTACTGGGGATTGTGGTACACTTATGAAGTCAATTCCAACTTTGGAGAAATGAGGAGCATGACTCCAACTGGGGAATGATAAGAAATTTCAATAGGGGATAAACATTCCTTTTTACGTGATCATCCTTGGTGAAAACAAAGGCAATCTCGAAGCTTTGGTTCGAAATTTTCCGCCCAACCGCCCGCGCCTTTGTTCGTAATGCGAGGTTGCTCATGTACCTGCACCCGCCAAAGGGCGAAAGTAAGCTCATGTAACTTGTTTTGATAAATGGGAAAAGTATTGATTTTGAAACAACACTTCCTTTCATGTAATCGTTGTTTGTTGACAACGAAGGCTACTCCAAGATTGCTTGAAGTTTTTCCACCCTACCACCCTCGCCTTTCGTTGTCTGTCTAGGATGCTCATGTACCTATGAGACGAACGCAGGGCAAAAACAAGTATGTTCATGTAACTTGTTTTGTAAAGAAAGTATTAATATTGAAATAATACTCCCTTTCATGTTGTTTCGTTGTTTGTTGACAACGAAGGCTTCTCCAAGATTGCTTGAAGTTTTTCCACCCTACCACCCTCGCCTTTCGTTGTCTGTCTAGGATGCTCATGTACCTTTCATGTGATTTGTTGTTTTTGACAACGAAGGTTTCTCCAAGATTGCTTGGAGTTTTACCACCCTGCCACCCACGCCTTCGTCTACATGATAGGGAGTTTTTGTACCTATATGCGACAAGGGCAAAAACAAGTGAGCTCATGTAACTTGTTTTGTTAGGAAAGTATCGATGTGGATCGAATACTCCCTTTCATGTGTAGTAGCGCCGAAGAGCATCCGCGTTGATTGATTGCGGTAGTTCTTGTCCATCCATCTTGGTTAGGATGGTTGCGCCTCCCGAGAAGGCATGTTTTACCACAAAAGGTTCTTCATAATTTAGGGCGAATTTTCCTCTTGGATCCTTGTAGTTGGGAATGATCCGTTTGAGAACGAGGTCTCCAGGTCGATATCGGATCGGTTTGACCTTCTTGTTGAACGCCCGAGCCATGCGTTGTTGATATAACTGCATGTGATGGGCTGCCGCGAGCCTTTTTTCGTCTATGAAATCGAGATGAACAAGATGATGATTGATCTTGTCTTCATCTGTCATATTGTTCTGGGACAATATCCTAAGGGTCGGTAGTTTGACCTTTGTCGGAATCACTGCTTGTGTTCCATGGACGAGCTCGAATGGAGTTGCCCCAGTCGATGTTCGCATCGTCGTTCGGTATGCGAGTAGCGCAAATGGGAGCTTTTCATGCCAGTCGCGATATGTGATTACTGTTTTCTGAAGAATCTTCTTCATATTCTTGTTTGCTGCTTCGACTGCGCCATTCATTTGTGGACGGTACGGTGAAGAGTTGATGTGTTTAATTCTGAATTCTTCGCAGAGAGAATGCATGAGTTTGCTATTAAAGTTGGAACCATTGTCCGTGACGAGTAGTTCCGGTATGCCATATCTAGCGATGATGTTAATCCGCATAAATCGCAGGACGTTCTTTGCGGTAACTTCTCTAAATGATTGAGCTTCGATCCACTCGGTGAAATAGTCAATTGCGACTAAGACGAATCGATGTCCATTTGATGCTATGGGATTGATGGGTCCAATGACGTCCATGCCCCACATTGAAAATGGCCACGGCTCGAATAAAGGGTAGAGCCTGGTAGGAGGTACATGCACCTTGTCACTGTAAATTTGACACTTGTGACATGCTTTGACGTATTTGATACAATCGGCTTCCATTGTCGACCAATAATATCCCAGACGCATGATTTTTTGGGCAAGTGCGTATCCATTCATGTGAGGACCACAAGCACCTTCGTGTACTTCCATCATAATGTCTTTGGCTTCTTTTTCTGTGATGCACAGCATGAGGGTCGTCGTGAAAGACTTCTTGTATAGGATGTTCCCGTCGAGAAAGTAACCTCTGGATAACCTCCTGATGAACTTGCGTTCTTTCCTTGTGCTTATATGAGGAAAGTCTCCTGAATGTAGGTATGACTTAATATCGGCATACCATGGAGGTGGATCTACTTGTTGATCGGGTTCAGTGTTCATGCAACTGGGCTCTTCGATGATGTTGATGCGTAGAGGTTCAATGTCCATTTCTCCGGCCAATGGTATCATTGATGCGAGGGTTGCAAGTGCATCTGCAAATCGATTGTCGGATCGTGGTAGGTAGCTGAAACTAATGTCTGTAAATTTTCGAATCAGCTCTTGTAGATAATCTTGATATATGATAAGTTTTGGATCTCTTGTGCGCCAATCTCCGTTGGTTTGAGAGATTATGAGTGCAGAATCTCCGTAAAGGTCTAAGAATTGTGCTTTTATGTCAAGTGCACGTAGTAAACCGAGAATACATGCTTCATATTCAGAAATATTATTTGTGCATGGGAATGTGACTTTAGCAGCAACCGGATAACACTGCCCGTTTGGGGATATCACAACTGCTCCAATGCCAGAACCTGATGAGTTGGCTGCGCCATCAAAATACATCGTCCATCGTTGTTCTGGGTCTACTAGTAAGATGTCATCATCTGGCAGCTTGAATCATCTGTCCCTGGATATTCTGCTATGTGATCGGCAATAGTTCTGCCTTTGATTGATTTCGTTGAGTAAAATTTGATGTCGAATTCGGCAAGTTGCAGCTGCCATTTTGAAATTCTTCCGATAAGAGTTGGTTTATCGAAGAGGTATTTGAGCGGATCATTATCTGAATTTAGCAATATCTCGTAATGGAGAGTATATTGTCGGAGACGATGAAGAACCCAAACGAGTGCGCAGCATGTGCGTTCCGGGACTGTGTATCGGGCTTCGCAGTCTGTGAATTTTTTGCTGAGGTAATAAATGGCGTGTTCCTTGGCGCCTGGTAACTGCTGTGCTAGCATTGCCCCAAATGACTCTTCTAGTATTGTTAGATAGAGCGTGAGCGGATGTCCCGGCTTTGGCGGGATAAGGATTGGCGGTTATGTTAGGTACATCTTGATCTGTTCGAATGCGTTCCTGCAATCTTCATCCCATTCAAATTTGACGTCTTTTCTCAATTTCCTGAATAGAGGTTTGCATGTGTCGGCCAGGTTGGAAATAAACCTTCCGATATAATTGATGCGGCCCATGAAGCCACGGATCTGTTTAACTGACTTTGGTGCTGGAAGTTCCTTAATTGCTTTGATTTTATCTGGGTCTATTTCAATGCCTTTATTGCTTACAACAAACCCAAGAAGTTTCCCCGATGTTGCCCCAAACACGCATTTGGCGTAATTGAGACGCAATTTGTATTTACGAAGTCGTTCAAACAGCTTGCGTAGAACGACCATGTGATCTTCTTCTGTTCTGGATTTGGCGATCATGTCATCAACATAAACTTCGATCTCACGGTGCATCATGTCATGGAATAGGACTACCATTGCTCGTTGATATGTTGTCCCGGCGTTCTTTAGCCCAAGTGGCATAACTCGGTAACAGAATGTGCCCCAGGGTGTGATGAATGTCGTCTTTTCCTTATCTGCCTCTGCCATCTTGATCTGATTATAGCCAGAGAATCCGTCCATAAAGGAGAATTTGTTGAAACCGGCCGTGTTGTCCACTAATAGATCGATGTGCGGTAGAGGGAAGTCATCTTTGGGACTTGCTTTATTGAGGTCTCGGTAATCCACGCATACTCTGACTTTTCCATTCTTCTTCATGACCGGGACGATGTTTGCGACCCATTGAGGATATTCCGATACTTCGATAAAATTGACTTTAAGTAGCTTGTCTACTTCTTCCTTGATTGCAAGGGCTAGTTCCGGTTTGTATCGACGTTGCTTTTGTTTGATTGGATGAATCAAAGGATTAGTGGGGATTTTGTGTTCCACTATTTCCGAGTCTAATCCTGGCATATCTGCGTATGACCAAGCGAAAACATCTGAAAATTCTCTGAGAAGATTTATAATTTTCTCGGCTTCATCTGTTAGTAAATCTGCACCAATGAAGAGCTCTTTGGGCTCGTCTTCTGTTCCAATATTGATAGAAATTGGTTCTTGCAGAGTGACTTCCTTGGGATTTTCATGTCTCAGTAATCCTTGTTCTAGGCCATGGTAGCCGTCAAGGGATTCCGGATTTTGAATGACTTCTTCATCTGGATCTTCTGATGTTTCGGGGTCTTTTGACGATTGGCCGTCTGTCTCATCGAATTCATCTGAAATATGACCACATTCTATTTGAAAAGGTTCTGGGAGTTTGTCCCGGAATTCTCGAGTAGTTTCTGAAGTGTTATTCCTGCGTAGGAAGTATGTCAAGAAACAATTCAGAAAGCATATGAAGAAATTGAAATAACCATCGCATGCGAGGAATTGAAATGACTATCACACGTGAAGAAGTTGAAATGACCAACACATGCGAAGAAACTAAAATGACCATCACATGCATGGAAGTTGGAATGACTATCACATGCGAAGAAATTAAAATGACCATCACATGTATGGAAGTTGGAATGACTATCACATGCGAAGAAATTAAAATGACCATCACATGCGTGGACAAATGAGATGTCGTGGGCATCAGGCCTCAGTGGGCTGGGCGTTATTCATGTGCCCGTATTTTCCTTATATCCCTCACATACCCTGGAATACATCATCGTCCTGATGTGGATCCCACAACATCTCGACACTAAGTAATCGTTACATTCGCTCCACCAGTCCACAACTAAAGATATGGTGGGTTTATTGACGCATCCGTTGATCGACATGCCAATCACGCGGATTCCATATGCATAAAAGTAAAAGGATGTATTGGAGTGTTTCACCCTTTGAGTGGCAACTCGTCCAGGTTCAATGCTCCTTCGAGGTGGAGATATGCCATAGCATCGGCTAATTGCTCCTGCTGTAACGTGCCCCGTGATGCCGGAACGAATACCTCGTATAAGTCTGGATAGCCGAGAACTCCGCATGTCTCGATCCTTAATTTCCAATCTTGAATAGTCTCTTCTTCATACCCGATACCCGCTTTGTCGGCTGGCGTGGGGATCTGAATTGGGAAAAGCATGCCTTGTCCTCTTGCTCCCAAACCTCCTCCAATCTGGTATCCCATTTGAAGCAAAACTCGTGCCATGTTTGCGACCACTGGTTCGATTGGCGGGTCATTATTGACTTTTCGGATCATGTTTACCATCTCGAATGCTTGCATCGTAGACGGTTCAACAGAGGGTTCTCCAACATATGGAATGTCGACTTCATTGCATAATTCAATATCTCGTTCTCCGTTGACAGTTACGAGTTTGCCTCCGAAAGGGAACTTCACTTTTTGATGATACGTGGAAGGGATTGCCCCAGCTTGATGAATCCATGGTCTCCCAAGTAACATGTTGAAAGAGCTGTTAGTTTCAAGCACCTGGAATGCAGTCATAAATTTAGCCGGGCCCATAATGATTTCCAGGATTATTTCTCCGAGGGGTTTGCGCTTTGCTCCGTCAAATGCTCTGATGTTTAAGCTGGGCGGAGACATGTTTTTCACGTCGAGTCCCAATTGGCGAGCGACTCCCAGAGGTAGTATGTTAACTCCAGAGCCTCCGTCGATCAACACTTTGGAGATCTGATTGCCCATGCAGCTTAATGTTATAAACAAAGCTTTATTACTTTCCTCTGCTCCTTTTGGGACGTCTTGGTCGGAAAAAGTGATGGCATTTTGAGCCAACATCCCATTCATGAATATGTCAAAAGCATTAACTTCGATTTCTGGCGGTACATGCACCTCTGCCAAGAACCTCTCCAGTGAATTTCGATGTTTGTCTGACGAGTTGATCAGATCAAATAACGAGATTTGTGCTAGTTGTCTCTTCAACTGCTCTATAATGTCATAGTCGCTAACCTTTATCGTCTTGACGACCTGCCTGATTTCAATGGCAGTGGGCACTTTGGGCTCCGGATTCTTAGGTAACTCAGGTCCCGCTACAATCTTTCCCGATCGGGTAATTAACCCCACATTGTCTTCTGTCAACTGGACATTTCGTGTCACCGTTGGTCCCATCACGATAGGGGTGACCGAAGGAATTTGCACTTGCGGTACTTCAAAATTTGAGCTCATCCCTGAAGGATAGTATACATAGGGCTTTGGGATAGTTGGTTGCCCCGGAAGGGTGTAGAGATGTTTTGCGGGTTGGGGTTTGCCTCTCCCTTTTCCTCCTTGTTTGTACAAGGGTTCATACATATGAGTTTCTTTTCGTGACTCCGAACTATTTTCATTATCTGCCGGAGTTGTCGGTGTCCCATCCAATGCTCTGACTGTTGGGTACGACAAAGGTGTCGACATTCCATATGTTGGAGTCCTCATTTCCATAGGCTGATATTGATATTCCCATCTCGGCGCTAGTGACCATTGGCTTCCTGATATAACTGTAGTATCTGCTGTATTTGCTTGAACTTGGCTGCTCGAGCCTTCGTCTCTCGGATAAGATAAACCTGAAGGCGGGGTGGATATGTAAAGAAAGTCCTGGGGATATACAGGAGTCCTATTGAGCGGTGGAAGGGGATGTTCTTCCCATGGGTAGACGACGTCCCTGTCAAGAGACGGGTGTCGGCAGAGTCTCTTGTGTCTCATTTGACCTGGCGTGGGGGAAGATGGAGATGCGTGATCCGGCATATTATGTAATCTTTGGACATATTCTTGCTGGGCAGCTTGAACCATGTCTAAGAAATCATTTGCCTCTCGAGCTACAACAGCGTCACCTAATTTTCGATTTTCCAGTGTTGGGAAGCGATAATTATGCATCATGGTCGATCTCTCCATTCCTCTCGGAGGGTTATCAACAATTCCTTCTGATGGTTCCCGTTCATCTCCAGAACTATCATCTTCTCCTGATGATCCATCAATTATTCCTTCTGAGGGATCTTCTTCTTGTTCGGAGGAGTCCTCTTCTTGTGATGATTCTTCCATATTCTCTCCTTCTGAAATATCTCCATCTGAAAATTCTGCTTCAATCAAGTTTACATGTTCTGGGAGAGGGTTCTTTTGCACATTTAGTGCAGGGGCCGGAGCAGAGGCAAACGTAATAACTCCATCATCTAAGAGGTTCTGAATTTTGAATCGCAGGGCGATGCAATCTTTCGTGTCATGTCAGAGTGCCCCAGAATGATAATGGCATACCGCCTTGGGGTTATAACCAATGGATGTAGGATGGGTTGGTTTGGCATCGACTGGTTTGAGGAAGCCCAGATCCTTAAACGAAAGAACATAACATCCAACGGGTCAGGAGTCGGAGTTAAGTCTTCGAGTCTACGTCGTGGTCGCTCTTGTCCTACCGGCTTTGGCGGTGGAGGCCTCGCCGCGGGGGCCAATGGTCTGAATCTGTTCACAGTAGGTACAAAAGGTCTAGGTGCCGTTGCCATATATGTCCTTGGCGCATAAGAGGCTGGGGGCGGCACCGTTTTCATCAAAGGTTTGTTGTATTCTGCTGTTGCGACTAGCTCTTTGGGCTTAGTCTTCATTGCCGGCTTTACTGTTGGGGTCGGAATAAGACCGTCTCGACTAATCTGATCCAAACGGTCAGCGTTAATCACTGCCTGGGCAAGGGTTGAAGGAGTCTGTCCGATCATGTAAGGGAGATATTCTCTGGGTAACAACTGATTGAACTCGTCTATCAGTTCTCGCTCTTTGAGAGTGGGTTTGATCTGAGATGCCACCTGACGAAAACGGTAAGCGAACTGCTTCATGTCTTCAGTTCGATACCTTTTCATTTTCCTCAGATCTGATATAGTAGAAGCCATTTCCACATTGAAACTGTAATAATTCAGAAAATCATGCGCCAGCTCTTTGAAAGTGGAATATTGACTCAGATCCTTCGTGTAATACCAATGGAGTGCCGATTCTGCCAGACTCTCTTGGAACATCGCAATGCGAAATTTATCATCAGCCGGATATACTGCCATTTTGTGACAGAAATGTTTCAAGTGCAGCTCTGGGCAACCCTTCCCTCTGAACTTCTCGAATTCAGGTATCTTAAACTTCGGAGGGATTTGAAATTGAGGGACATGGAAATCATTGTATTCCCATGAATGTGCTCCGTAGCCCTGTATAGCATTTAGGCGCTCTTCTAGTTTCGCTAAGCGCTTTGACTCTGACTCCTGCATGGAGGATATCATTGCCTCGAGTCTTGTCTGGATAGCACTGGTTTGGCTGTTGGTTGGTGAATCACCGCCTGTGGAGATTGGTTGCTGATAGGGGGGCTGGGAGTTTCAAAGTTGTTGATTGGCGGAGAAGGAATAGTGGTAGAGACATAAGGAGTTGGCCTTGTCATGGGGAAATTTGGTCTAGCAGTATGTGGTTGGTGAGGATTTGGCTCATAGGTAGTTGGTGGGTAGGGAATCGGCCCGAATCTAGGCTGGGGATAATATGGGGGAATGTGTGGTTGGTAGGCGTTTGGTAAAGAGGTTCCAAGCATGTTTGGTGGATTATACGGGTGGGCCGGGGTGGCCGTTGATCCCATCCCGAGAGTGGGATGGAAATAAGGGTTGTATATTGGAGGTGGGTTTGTTGAGACGGAAAACCCCATCATGTAGGGGGGAAGGTGTGGGTTATGTGGTGGAGCTGAGGTTGGGGTTACCACAGGCGGAGTAGTGAAAGGGATAGAAGTTGAGGTAGGGATTAGAATCTCCATGGCAGTCAGCTACCTCTGCAACAGTTGTGCCGTCATCTGCTTCAAGGAATCGAGCTCGGTGGTGAGAACATCGACCTTCTGCGACAGGGTATTATCCACAGCGCTTTGGGCTGGATTGGCATTATCAAGTACTTCCACAGCTGGCGGAGTAGTTGATGACTGTATGGCTGATGCCGTAAAAGCGGTGATTGGAGGAATGTGAGTTGGGAGTGTACCCCCTGATCCCGATTGCCCAATGTTGAAAGTAGGGGTTGCAGCATTGAATGGCGGGAACATCATGTTGATCTCCGCAGTAGTAGAAACCGGGAACGAGAGCCCAAGAGCAGGTGCCGAAGTTGCGGCAATGGCAGTAAGGCCCGAGGTATTCCCGATCATGCTGGCAGGAAGCCCTTGAATAGTCTGATCTGCAGTATGGTTAGCCATGAGGTTTTTCAATGAGCGGTATCGACGCCTCGTAATCGGAGCAATTTTGGCAGATTAGTACCCTTGCACAAAGAAAAGAACATTCAATCAGTATCAAGTGGTGGTAATATTTTGAATGCATGATATGTAATGATGCATGACATGTCTAATTTAGGGATTGGGTTGTGATTACACTGAATCCAATCCAAGAAAAAGGAACGCGTTATATAAAAGCGACAAAGTTCAATACATCATAATATTCGAAATACAATCCAACGAAAGAAAAGATAGAACGGGCTCGTAGCCCCGAGGTGATAATGCTGCGGTGTCCTAGATCACATGCGATCCCAGGGAGTGGTGCGCTTCATCCAAAAACGGCGAGATCGGGCGTCTACGTCTTCCTGTCGCTCAGGAAGTAGCTGATATGCTTCTTCTTCGATGAGGGTCCCCCAAATTTGGGCGATGTGTGACATAGTCCTCTTAATCTTCGTCTTCGACTCTGACTGATCGAGACTGACCGGAAGAAAGAGGCGTGCTGGAGATGAAAGAGTTCTCGGAAGTCCTCCGATCTGGTGTCTGACACGAGCTGGGAGATAGTAGGATGTGCCGCTTATCCCCATGATCGAAATGTAGTCCCCATCTGTGGAGCTGATGATTGCATAATCAGTGTCGAAGCAGCGAGCCATTAGGTAGAAATCTTCTGGCTCCAGTGAACGGTAGAGTGCGCCCACTCCGGTAAATGTACGAGCTGGGAGGCGTGAACGCTCCGAGATACGTCTGAGTAGTCCCGGATAGTGCTCTCGAGTGAGTGACTCTCCCGTGATGCTGAGATGAGTGAAGAACCAGGATTACAAAAGTGCTGGGCTGAAGGTAATGCGGTGGTGTCGAACCCCTTTTCTGGCTGCCTGTACGATGTCGGTGAGGTTGAAATTTGTTTCTCCTATTAGGTTTGGTAAGAATGGACCACCTTCCATCATGGCCTTCGTCAGGTAAGCTGCTCGTGCATGTAGTGACTTTTCTTTGTAAGGATACAGGATTGTTCCGACGAACATTAGGATGAACGTCCGTGCTGAGGTTGCTCATATACGGAATAAAAGGGGACGTCTGAAAGTCGAGAAGTGCTTCAGCGTTGATGTGTCCTTGAGAAGTGAACAAGGAAGGAGCACCAGTTGGAGAAATCCGAAGCATCCTGGCTATGTAATCCTGGGGTTGATCCAATCGAGGAAGATGAAGTATCCCTGGACAGTGAGGAATCTCTGACAGATATCCATATTCCTCGTATAGCGGTGCTAATTCCAAAGCTCCGAAGCAAAATGTATATTTCTCAGGGTCCCAGCGGGCAACCAGATTTTGGAGGAGGGCCCAGTCTATCTCCAGGTAGATGAGATAAAATAAACCTCTGAGCTTGGACTTGACGAATTCTTGTTCTGACGGATGAAGCACGGTGAACCAATTGCGTAGTTTGCACGACGACGGAATGTCCTGGCACAGTGAGATTGTCTCCATGACTGCTCACCTGCATGCTTGGTTGTTATTCATATGCAATAACAACCCAATCCCAAGTCCTAGTATGATGCCGCATGCGGTTTGTGTAAATATGTTTCTTTTTATATTATTATTTTAGGAATAATGAAACCTTTGGTGTGTAAATATAATAGTCGCAAATCGAATGATATTCATGAAAGCCAAATGTGCATATGGATGCCTTAAAGCGATAAAAAGGAGGTAAGGGAGGGAGAAAAGAAATGTGGAAACCCCCTGTAATCAACTCAAGTCGCTGCAAAACGAACAAAATTAGTATTACAATTATCACATACAAGCGTACCTGAACATGTCCCTGCACGAGTAACAGTCACTTAGTAACAAGCAAATGCACGTGCGGCGTCTGGTACCTGTAATGGGCAATCAATTCTAGACTCGGAAGAGGTTTCTAAAACCTCCCTCGGACTGAGGGGGGCGGGTCCCGGACCATAACCTACACCGCAGAAAGCAGCGAGGCCGTGTCATTCGGTGACCCCCTAAAAATCCTAGCCCCGGGTTCGGGCATACCTAGAAATGCCTAGAAAGCGGTAAACAAACACAAACAAAAGATCATACAAAAGGCATGAGCCAAACAATTACATGCGCAAACAATCACTCCTCCCCGCATGTGGATAGAAAGAAAGAGTTTTCAGTAGGAATCCACATGCGGGATCCCCAGCGGAGTCGCCATCCGGGATGTGCGTCCCTCCCGCTCGTTCCCGAATGAGAACAAGAAGGAGGACCGTAATCCTTCGTGGCTCCATAAAAATTCGTTTGTCGCTTAACCTAAGTAAGCTAGAAGAAACGGAGTCGCCACCGACTTTATTAAAAAATGGTATAAAGTCGGAAAAACCAAAGAGGGTTCGGGGATTCCTAACTACTCACTCTCTCACTCAAACATGCGAAGAAGGGGTGGCAATACTTTTAAAAGAGGTTTCTGATTAACGGGTGTTGGACCCAATTTGGGCTTTTAGGCCCAGACTCATGTCATTGGATTACGAGCTTAGGCTCGATTCGGGCGTTGGACCCGAACTCGTATGTGATGATCACGTGCGCAATCACATACAATTATCTAGATCAAAGTGGGCGGGGAAAGGCGGTGACCGTGGGCCTATACACCTGGACCCACGGTCCGTTACAAGTGGAAAAATAGAAAGTCGGGAAGACCCGCACCTTCCCTCATGTACCTTAAGTTTGACGGTTGGGGCCGCTTTAACGTCTTCAATCATCGCGGTTTTTACACACGCGGAGAAAAATCCACGCGGTCTGTTACACGCGTCTTCAAGGCTTCCTTTCCACACTTGTTGGAATTTCGAGCTCGCACGAGTAGTGTTCATGGAAAAATGGGGCGTCTTGAATCCATTTGACCGCGGATGCATCCCGAGCGTTAATCGGATCGATGCGGGTTGGTTTTCACATGTGAAAACAAGGGGAGAAATATACGGAGATTAGCAAACGAAATCATGTTTTCATAAGCTAAGTAACAACCTTATTTTGAAACAACCATGTCATAGGAAAATTATTTCGAAAAAATCATTTTATAAATGTGAAACGTAAGCTTATATGAGAACACGTACAAAAAATGAATGTATAAATGATCGAGATGCAAAATAGGTGACACTCCCTAAATTTCAATGTAATAAGAATCAATCAAATGAATCATTGGCAATTAAAAACCAACGCGAAAGAGCGTTCAATCAAATATAAAGCAAACAAACATAACAGAACATGCGGCAGATTTGGATAGCCACGAAGAATGAAGCGTAATTTTCAGCTCCGAGCATGAAATCACGTGTTCTTATACTCAAAACGAAGCTATGAAAGATACGGACCCAATGCCACAAATTTTACGTCAATCCGACATTTCAAACTCAAGATATAAGTGAAAATATATGTCTCCATCATGCAGGAAAAAGCCAAATTCAGAACAAAATGAACTTGTTTTCAATACTAAAACATGCATAACTCCACAAATATGAATTATTAAGCTACCAAATAAAAGGGATTTATAATACAATGGGTTCTATGCAGATTTAAATCAGTTCGCGAAACAAAAGATCAACATAAACATACGATTTACTCGAAATGGCCGAAACCGACACTGTTTTAGTATTAAATTCGAACATCATAGCTCAAGACTCCAAATCATGCCTGGTCAGTTTTGTTAGATCAATATTTAAGTTACGGATCTGATGCAAGTGGTTTCACTTAATTACGACAAGCGAGTAAAAAGTTAGACGTAAAATACTAACACTAGCGCAAGCTGATTCGAAATTTACTTACACATATCAATGTTGTTTTGAAAACTCGAATCTATCGTGGGAATCTTATCTCTTTGGTTTTAAAAGTCTTTGAGGATTCGCTAAGAATAACCTGCAGCAAAAACAATAATTAGACATTCAAGGTGGCGAAATTGATGAAATCAAAAGAAAAATTGAACAAATCAGTGAAAAATTCATGAGACATACTAAGGACGTTAAGAAAATAATAATAATTATGAGCCAGCAACACAATTGAACGATCCAAATATAAGTTGGCAAAAAGACTGTGGCATTACAGGAATAGATAAACTTATAGCCTGCAACAATGATATTTGCATTAGAGAACGACACGGAAACCAGCGTCAACAACCATTTTGCAGCCAGAGGAAATGAAACTGCCGCAAAATTCGAAGTAAGTAATATATCAATAGTTACATCGCAAGCGTAGGAGGATGAGAAACTAATGAATATAATCAAAGACAAGTTGCAGCATGGATACTTAAAGAAAAATACAACTCCCTTAACGTCTCGCTTGGTTTGGTGATTTCGCAACAAAACAGGACCTAGAGCAATAATGGATGCTGCCAATGGAAGTTCGCAGCAACGCTTATAAGGCCATGAAGATTTCTTGCGTTGGCTGCCGATGCATGGACTCCAGAAAAGAGGACGAGAGCACGAACGTCGGTGTTGCAGCCAATCAAAATCCAGTTTGATCCTGTCAACGATTGATGTTGGCGACGAGTGGATCTTAACTGAGCAAAGTGAAGAACGAAGACTCCGTTGAAGCCGCGAAGTTGTAGCAGCGGCATGACGTTAGAGAGGAGTTGCTGGAATTTGCACCAGGGGATTCCCGCGTGGTTGCGGCCGACCTTGGCGACTATGCTGGAGTTTGCACCAAGGGATTCTCGCGGAGTTGCGGCCGACCTTGGCGACGATGCTGGAGTTGGCTCCAGGGGATTTCCACGGCGCCGTTTCTTACCTTGAATCAGAGAAAGCCGAGGAGATGATCGGGAAGCCACCACGCTGTTCGCCTATAGAACGGATCACGTCGGAAATATTTGGCAAAGGACTCACAGGAATTGAATTTGTGGTCGCCAGTAAGAAGATGCACAATTTTTATTGAAATCAAATGCAAGTCTTACAATCTTAATGAATAAAGAAAACAGGGCTTACAGCCATCAGAAATGGAAAAAAGTGCAAGTGTTGACAACGATGCGGAAATTTGTGAAGGCGGATAACTTGTGACGAAGGCCTTGGAAGCTCGCTCCGTCGGTGGTGGTCGCTGGCGGAAAGCTGTGACGAAGGCCCTACGAGCTCACTCCGTCGGTGGCGTTGCTGGCGGGAGTTGACGGCAAAGGCCCTACGAGCTCACTCTGCTGGTGGAAGGGGAGTTGACCTACAAACCGGGTCGAGGTGTCTAATTCCTAAGGTTGACGAACAAACTTCAGAGTTTTGGCTGTTTATGGTCGTGTCTTTATCTTGAAGAATTCATCTGCTATTTATAGAGGATTTGTACGTGATTAACACATAACAGATAGATCGTTTTGCAGATCGTGTTATAGATCGTGATTCCTAATATCGTGGGAGTGTCTCAACAACCCCCTTGATATATGGGATCACGTTCCTGGGTATTTAAGATCAGTTACGATCTTTAACAAACGTGATTGAAAATGAATAAATTTATTTTAACCTCGTCGACTTGACTGATCTGTACGGACTACGATCGACTTGGTCGACTTATCCAGAGTTCCGTCGACTTTGACCCCACTAGTAGGCCTAGCTACTGTTGAGTCATCTTGGTTGACTTTGATCGCCATACTCCTTTGTTGTGAGTCGACCTAGTCGACCCCGTTCATAAGTCGACCTAGTCGATCTAGACGGCTGTATCTTGGGCCGACTAGATGTGTGACTTGAGGGATTACTGGATCTCTGTTCTAAGCCCAGGCTCAAAATTATTTGCCATGTCAACATAAGCCCCCCTTTTGTGCTGAGTCTGCTGTGCCGACTCAGCAGAAATCATACCTTATATAAAGGAGAATCATCATCCTTTTCCCGCACTTTTCTTCCTTGCTCAACACTTCTCCGTCTTTCCAAGAAACCCGTGTTTCTCAGAAAACCCTTCATCTCCCTCTTCAAAACTCCTTCGATCCTTAAAAAGATGTCAACTTTTAAGTGCTTTGAGTTCCATAATCTGCGTGCGGGGCCAACCGGACCCGTTCCGGTCGCAGAGGATCAGGGATCGGGCGTCACTCTTGGACCTATCTTGCCGGAGCATCTTTTTCCGGAGACGGTGCCGCTCAACTATCTCGTCACCGAGAAGCCCATCCCGATTTGCCATCCCGACTTCATCGATCCCCTCAACTGGGAAGGTCATGGATCCTTCCTGTGTTTTCCTTCTGCATCTAAGTCTGAGATGGTGGACTGGCTCGAGATGTGGGAGGAGCATTTCACAGAGAGGTTTAGGAATCAGAAAATCTTGAGATTCTTTAGAATGTCTGTGGCAACCAAGAACTGTGATCCTAGGGTTTGTTCGGCCATGTTGCCTTTCTGGAATTCTGCTGTCAACTGCTTCTATTTCCCAGAGGGCCCTATGTCTGTTACATTGGCAGACGTGAAGATTTTGACCAGGTGCAAAATCAATGGCTGCCCTGTTCGGCAGTACTCTCAAGCAGATGATATTAACCCTAAGGGCGCCCTTCAGTACATGGAGGTGGTGAATAGGCATCTAAAGATGGCCTCGGCAGGTAAGAAGTCAGATGAGAGATTGTCGACTGAAGGTTTTGGCGCCCAGGAGGAGGTCGAGTTCCTCAGCACCTGGTTGAGCAAATTCGTTTACTGCTTCCCTGGGAAGAAAGTCAGCCACACTTCTTATGCGGTGGCCAATTTTCTGAGGGAGACTAATGAAGAAATCTCCTGGGGTCCCTTTATTTTGGGTCTGCTTTATCATGATCTGGACAGAGCGACGTCTCAAATCAAGCCATTTCCAAAACATCCAGCAGGAGGGTTGCTCTGGCTAGTCCATCTCTGGTCGGCCATGTGGATGCCGAGATTGACCGGGTTCAAGGGTCCTTCTTCGCCCCTTGAATCCTCTTATTATGGGGAGACCATCCTGGATCAGTGCTGCCAGCGTAAGGATCAATGGCTTATGACATCGATCACTGGCCACCTAAAGCATATAGTCGACTTCGGCAGGGTAGATCGACGCAACTGGGCACCCTTTCCAGGCGGCAAGACACTTGCTCAGGAAATCAATCTGCAAGCTGCTCGTGGCTTCTGGAATGGGGTATTGACCCGCAGAGATCTGCCAGTTATCTTCGACGGCTACCTGACCTTTGAAGTCTATAACCCTCAACTGTGTGCAAGGCAGTTTGGGTTTATCCAAAGTGTAGCAGTTCCACTTGCTGACACTGCCGGCGGCTTATATGGGGATAGGACGAAGAGGATTGCGTGCAAGTCGATTAACTCGACGACCCTCGACTTGCTCAATCACAAGACGCAGCTCTCCCAGATGGAATTCCCATCTGACACTTCTGCCTGTTTCGCCACACAGTTCTTCACTGTGCTGTGGTCGACTACCTATGAAGAGCTGCGGGCCCTGATGCACTTCTTGGATGTTTCCAAGGAACCTGATTTTTATACCGATGACGCGCACATTAAAGCCAAAGGTAAAGACTTAGCTTTACTTTAAGAGTATTGGTTTCTTAATATTAATCATAAGCTTCCTCCCTTTCAGGATCAATGCTTCCTCAGGGCTCTGGAAAATCCAAGCCTAAAGCCCCCCTTGCCCCTGCTCCTTCTAGACTCAAGTCGACCAGCAAGGGGAAGGCTAAAGTTGCGAATCCCAGCAAAATAGTCGCAGGTGGTCCTTCGAAGGCTCGACCCAAAAGCGCTCCAAAGCGCAAGGCGGTCGAGGAAGAAGATCCTGAAGAGATGCCTCTGTCTCAGAGGAAGAGACTGGTGAAGGTGGCGACTTCCTCTCATAGGTCGTCAGTTACTGCAGCGGTGACCTCATCCAGGTCGCCAACTGCAGCAGCGGCGACCCCATCCAGGTCGCCAACTGCAGCAGCGGCGACCCCATCCAGGTCGCCAACTGCAGCAGCGGCGACCCCATCCAGGTCGCCAACCGCTTCAGCGGCGACCTCATCTACCAGGGCACCAGCTGCAGTGCCAGTGTCCTCAGCTGTAGTCGACGCTCCACAAAAACCGGCCGCAGAGGTAAGACTCTGCTGACTCCAGTTTTTGTTTTGAGTTTTCATATCTGACCCATACCATATTGTCTAGGGAGAGGCTTCAGACAAGGATGACCATCAGCTTATCTCCCACAGCTTGGGCCAAAGTTCAAAGGCTTCGATCGCCAAGGTAAGTTTAGCTCTCAGCTGGTGTATCCTTACCTTAGTTCATATATGAACTTTTGGTTTTGCGTCATACTCTGTTTTAGGAACAGCAAATCCCTGAGGCCTTGGTCCAAGAAGAACAGGCTGTCACGATCCCGGTCGAGTTACCGACTCGGTCGACTCGTGAGGAAGAAGACCAAACTATTCCTTCTCCTCCAGTTCAAACTCCCACACCAGGGATGGTATGTGTTCTTAAACAGAACATAGTATTACCATTGCAATCTTGATTGAGGTAATTATATCCTTCCTTATAGGCCCGTCCGAAGAGGGTGAAGGTGACTGCTTGCCGACAGAAGATTCCCACTCCTCCTTCTTCTTCGGATGAGAGCTCTGGGGATAGATCGCCTCCAGAGGTAAGTACTCGATCGCACGAGGTCGTTGGCCTTTTTTAGGGTATTGTTTAACAACATTTTGCCTCTTATTCTTCAGGATCCTGCCGCGGCGACTTCCAGGTCGACCAAAGACCCGTGGGTGAAGCTTCACGAGGATATCGAAGAACTTTGCCAACTTCTGCTCATCGACCCCTTAAGTGTCAACGAATTTAGGAGGATGCAGAAGTTGTTGAAGAGGATCGAGACGTCCCCTCGGGTCACGGACGAAATATTGGGGGCCTGCAAGAGCCTCAGGTCGACGTACTGGACCCGCTGGAGGGATTACTACGCCGACCTGCTCACCTTGGACTCGACTGACTCGAAGATTCAGTCGATCAATGAAGCTCGAGGGCAGGCCTCTAAAACTGCACAGGACGCCCGCCAACGTTTGGTCGATGTGCAAGAGAAGCTGACCGAGGCAGAGAGACAGATAGAGTTCTACACGAACCTCAAGAATGACCTGACTCGGCAGCTCGCGTCGATCAATACTCAAGAAATCGAGGAGCTGGAGGCCAATGCTGAGAAGGATAGAGAAAAGGTCGTCGACCTTTATGCCCAGCGAAACAAGGTGAACGCGAAGCGACGAACTCGTAAATCCCTTGTCCTCGATTTCAAAGAAGTTGGCGGGTTATGGAAATTAGATTTGTAACCAAAGAACAATGCAATTCCATTGTTTTTGTTTTACTGAATAAATCAAGTACCTTGTGTCTCAAATGAATTTCTGCCCACTACGCTCAATTCATTCTCCCAGACAGCGTTACTGAAGCCTAGCGCGATTTCTTAGGAATTAAGCGCTTCCTAAATTAATGGAGTCATTTGTCTTAGGATTTTATGGTGAGCTTCCCAGATAGTCGTGCGATAGGGTTTGAGATATTTACCATTAACCTTTAATGGGTGTCTGACCCCACTTCTCGTCATAAGCCGATAGCTATTAGATGAGTATGTTTCACATACCTCATGTGGACCTTCCCAATTAGGGGACCATTTACCCAAAACTTGGTCTTTCGATTTAAGGGGTAGCACCATCTTCCAAACCAAGTCGCCCACTTTAAAGTGCTTATGGACAACCCTTTTGTTATAATGCCTAGCAATCCTTTGTTTATGCACCTCGAGTCGGTCTATTACATCAAGTCGCTTCTTCTCTAATTCGTCCAAAGCGAGGTACATTGCCTCGTCTTGTAAATCAGGATGAGTCACCCTGAGCGACTTGTATCGAACCTCAATAGGTAGGACGGCGTCTTGCCCATATACTAGTGAAAAAGGGGTTTCCCCTGTGCTTTCTCTCTTAGTAACTCTTAAAGCCCACAAAGTGCCTTGTAATAGTTGGTGCCATTCTCTTGGATTTGCGCCAACCATTTTCTGAATATTGTTCTTTATGAGTTTATTGGTAGCTTCAGCCTGTCCATTCGCCTGAGGATAATAAGGTGTTGAGTTGGTGATTGAGAAACCAAACTCCGTAGCGAATTCTCGCATTTTCTCATTATTGAAAGCGGTGCCATTGTCCACTACAATATTCTGGGGAATTCCAAACCTATAGATGATAGATGATTTAAGAAAATCGATCACTTCTTTATGATCAATCTTCTTATAAACCTGAGCCTCGACCCATTTAGTGAAATAATCGGTGGCGACTAGAATATAGGCGTCACCTTTACTTGAGTGCGGATGGATTTCCCCAATTATATCTAAAGCCCAAGACCTAAATGGCCAAGGCTTGACGACTGAGACTAAGTCGGACGCTGGGGCCCTTGTCACCGGACCATGTTTTTGACACTCTTGGCATCCCCTAGCCATTTCTATGCAGTTCTTTAGCATTGATGGCCAGTAAAAACCATGTCTTTAGATAGCCCAAGACATTTTGGTGCCAGATTGGTGAGACCCGCATAAACCCTGATGAGTCTCTAACATAATTGGAGTCGCTTCGTCTAAGTCGACGCACCTTAGTAGGACTCCTTCTTTGGTCTTTCTGTAAAGTATCCCATCTATAAGGGTGTACGACAAAGCCTGAGTCTTGATTCTTTGGCTCGCCTTTTGTGTTGGGTCGGAGAGGAAGTCGGTGATTGGCCTCCTCCAATCCTTATCGCTTGTCATTATGTCCAGAGTGAACGCGTCGCCTTGGGGAGCTAGGTGGGAAACTATTTCTGGGATGCAATCGCTTCCTCTTTTGGCCTTGTATCCTGAAGCCTTTTGGGCTAAGTCATTAGCGATGGTATTTTCCCCTCGACCTACAAAGAGGAAAGTGATCGCTTCAAATCGCTCGACCAGTTTACGGGCGACTTGATGATAGGGTGTGAGTTTCTCTTGGCATATAGAAGTACCATTCATCTGGTTAATCACCAGTTGAGAGTCCCCCATCACTGTGGCTTTCTTGGCTCCCAGGGTTAATAGTTCCTTCAGGAGCGTGATCAAAGCTTCATATTCAGTCGCATTGTTGGTGTGATCTGCTGTCAAACGATACGCTAGACGAATATCTTTCCCTAGTGGCGAAAGTATGCGAAGGCCTACTCCTACGCCGGATTTCGCCGAAGATCCGTCAAACCAACCCTGCCAGATGTCTTCAAGGGATTCTTCTTGGTCAATCGACACAGATGGATCGTGACTCACCAAGAAATCGGCCAGAGCCTGTCCTTTCACCGACTGTTGGGATTTGAATCGTAGATCATACGCGGATAGCACTAAACTCCATTTACTAATTCTCCCAGTCAGTAGGGGACTTTCGAAAAAATATTTTATGACGGGAGACTTGGTAATGACATGAACCTCTTGGGATCCAATATAATGTCTTAGCTTAGTAACAGTATAAAAGACTGACAGGCATAACTTCTCCTTAATTGTATAGCGTTTTTCTGTAGTGGTTAGTTGTCTTGACAAATAGTAAACCGCTCTCTCAGTTTTGTCTTCCGTATCTTGGGCTAACATGGCACCGATGACTGATTCAGTCGCTGCCACGTAAAGCAAATAGGGCTTTCCTACCCGAGGAGGGGCGAGTATAGGCGGCTTCATTAAATACTCCTTTAAGCCTTCAAATGCTTTCTGGTGTTCGTCACCCCACACAAAGTTTCCCTTCGCCTTTAGTAAAGTCGAGAAGACTTCTGTCCGTCCAGCGACGTTACCAATAAATCGCCTGAGATAATTGACCCTCCCTAAGAAAGCCTGTAACTGCTTCTTGTTACTCGGAGGGTTCAATCTTTGAATGGCATTCACTTTGTTCTGGTCGACTTCTATGCCACGTTGATGAACTAGGAACCCTAAGAAATGTCCTGCTCTTACTCCGAAAGCACATTTGAGAGGGTTTAGTTTGAGCTGATGCTTTCTCATTTGGATGAAAGCATTCCTAAGATCATTAACGTGCGACCTCTCGTCTTTTGATTTGACCACTATATCATCTATGTACACCTCGACTGTCTTGGCAATCGAAGCATCAAAAATGGCGTTCATAGCTCGTTGGTAGGTCGCACCAGCGTTTTTGAGCCCAAACGGCATGACTACCCACTCAAAAATGCCTAAGGGACATCTGAACGCGGTTTTATGGATATCTTCCTCAGCCAAGAAAATTTGGTTATATCCTGAGAAACCATCCATGAATGACATAATTTGGTGCCCTGCCGTCTTATCGACTAAGTCGTCTGCAATGGGCATGGGATATTCATCCTTTGGAGTAGCACGATTTAAATCTCTGAAGTCGATGCAGACTCTAATCCTGCCATTCTTCTTGATGACAGGGACTATGCTGGATATCCACTCGGTGTACCTCGATGTTCTTATATACCCAGCTTTAAAGAGCTTCTTGACTTCTTCGAATACTGCCTGAGTGACTTCATGAGTCATTCTCCTTGGTGCCTGTTGGACCGGCTTAAATCCTGCTTTGATTGGCAACTTATGCTCTACAAGTCGGCGATCTAGACCCGGCATTTCAGTATAGTCCCAAGCGAAACAATCCTTGAATTCTTCAAGAGTAGCCTTAATAGAATCGAAAATTTCTTTATTCATTGAAGAACTAACGAAAACGATCCGAGGGCTAGATTCCTCGCCTAAATTGATACTTACAAGCGGGTCACATGGCATCATAAGTGACTCGCGACCCTGGACACCGCCTAAGTCGGTATCAATGGACTTAGATAAGCTAGCCTCAGCATTTACACTGCTTATTTGGCAACCTAATTTCCTAGACTTCCTAGCATACTCCTGTAGTCGCTGGAGGAGATCAGCGACTGCATAGCCTCTTCCTTCGTCACTGTCCATACAACCCTTCGTGCAGGAGTCTATCGGGCTCCAACTCCGTCGCAGCACTTTCCTGGCTCTTGGGCGCCTCTCCCTTGTCGCCATTAGGACTGTTGTCTGTCTCGCCTCCATCCTTGGTCGGGACTACTTCCTGCAGGACCTCATCTATATCCTTGTCCGTGAAGTCGGGGCCCCATCCTGTCGGCACGATTGGTCCCTCATCAGGCTTGGGGTGAGAGGTGCCATAGCTCACAATGAAGTCGAACTTCCCGGAGGGTTCACCTAGGGGTCCGACAGTAGGGTCTCCTAGCTTGTAGCGTTGATCCAAGGTGAGGTCCTTGATCGTCTTGCATGTTTCTGCATGTAAAATGCCCTTGTCACAACAGGAGTATTCATCAGCCCTGATAGTCTCTATTTCAGAGTCAAGCCATAAAATCAACTGCCTATGCAAAGTCGACGGGATCGCGGCGGCTTTATGAAGCCAATCGCGTCCCAAAAGCGCATTAAACGAAGGGGCTATGTCAATTACGAAGAAAGCAGTTTCCTGCTCGTGTCTTCCGACGCCTAAATGCACAGAGCATATCCCCAGGCATTCGGACTTCCTCCCATTAAAGCCGCTTACAGCCACGTCGGTTCGTACCAACTCGCTAGGCTTGTACCCAAGTAGTCTAAACTTGGTGAGTGGGAGAACGTTGATGGTGGCGCCGTTGTCTATTAAGACTCAACCCACCAAAACACCGTCAAAGGTGGCTGCGATGTATAACGAGTGCATGTGCTGTTTCATGCGATCCGATGGTTTCCTCAGCCAATGCAGAGGGAAGCCAGATGGAAAAGAAGTGACCTTAGAGTCCAGGGTTTTACCTTTTGGCGCCTCCGACTTGTCGTTGCAGGCGAACTCCGCAGGAAAGGTGAGGGCATTACAACTCACGAGGGGCCCTTGTTCTGCGTTGAACTCGCAGGGCCTGTCTCCTCGTAGAGGAGTGTAGTCGAAGCTTGAGCCCGGGTTTTCCTAGTAATCAGTAGACTCGACCCGTTCGGGCTCCGCGACTTGTTTCTCTGCGGCTTGGTTCCCTTCCGAGGGTGGCACCGCAGGGGTCATCCTAAGTCTTTTTTGGGCGTGACTTAGACGCCTTTCCTTTCTCTTCTGAGCCCTTAAAGGGGGCGCAACCTTCCTTTCCACCTTCTGCCATTGAGACGAAGGGTTAGGAGCCTTGACGAATTTTGGTTTCTTAGAACCAAAGAGGAGTCGGCTTACCTCCACGAATCTGCCGTCGACTGGGTCATACCCCACCTGCGCTGGAGTATTTTCTGGTCTATTCGATGAGGGTTTACTGGGATTTGAATTACCTGTACCCTCGGGGCGGACCGCTTTTACCAGCATTTCTCCTTTTGCGGACAAGTCGACCAGCCGCAAGAAATAGCTGACGCAGCATGCTGTGCAGAGCTGGGTAATAAGTATCCGATTGTGGGCGATCAGCTTGCACTTCTGGCACAGTAGCTTCTCATCCAAGAATTGGGCGATAGGAGGTCCCCTCCGCAATTCCTGGGGGTCGACTGTCTGTGACGCATATCGAGGCCTGCGACTTGCAGCCTGTTGGGGTCGGTCTACTCCCTTATGCTCTTCCACAGGTCTTATCTCTTTGACAGGGGTAGTCCTAGTGTACCCCTGCTTGACGACTCTCTGGCCGGACGAGTCCATAAACTCAAGTCGCCGTGCTGGGCGTTCTGTACCCCGGGCGGCTGCCTCTCCATTCCCCCCATGCCCCTGGGAACCTCCTCTTCCTCCTCGCGAAGCTGATCGGCGATCCACACTAGGAGGACTTTTGAGGACGTGAGAAGGTCCTCGGGGGGCAGTCAATGACATTGCTGCTTCTTCAAAAGGAGTCAGGTCATACCAATCTTCTGTCTTACTGTCCAACAGGTACTTCTTAAATGTGTGGCATTGGTCTGTCGTGTGAGTGTCGTTCAGGTGCCAGTGGCAAAGCCACTTGTCCCTTCCCTTTGGCAGGATGACGACCCCACGCTCAGCCAGTCGCTTCATCAGGGCATTAGCCACCAAGGTCTCGCCGGTTGCTTGTAAATCCTGCGAAGGTATAGCAGAATCGTTAATGACTTCTACAAAGTTAACCTCAGTGTCAAATATATCAAATGTATGAATGGCGACTTCGTCGCCAAATGGATTATCATCCACCATAGCGACTTCATCGACTTCAGGAAAACAGAGCTCTTTAGACTCTATCAAATCCTGAATTATATTCCTAAAGGACAGGCAGTCCTTGGTAGTATGGGTGAAGGAACCATGCCACTTGCAGTAATTCCTACTTTTTTCCCTTTCTGTCTGAGGGACCCGATGACCAGGCTTAAGCCTGATCCTTTTCTTTTGATAAAGCCAGTAAAAAATGGCGTCGACTTTATCTGTGTCGAAGGAGTATTTCCTTTCCTCGGCATTTTTCTGGGAGGCTTTGGCTTTAGAATTTTTCCTAGTCAAGAGGTCACATATAGTTGACTCTCCCTTAACAAACTCGGCCACGTCGACTTCATAAGTATCGACCTGGTAGGCTCGAGTCAGCTTGGCCTCTTCTGTTAGGAGCTGATAGTACTCAGTGGCTCTCCTTGCCAAATCATATAAATCGGCAAAGCGCTCCCCTTGAAGCTTTTTCTGGAAAGGAATGGACAAAGCATTTAATGCGATGAGCAACTGGTCTTTCTCCGGTATGGGAGGCCTACATCGTAATAAGGCCTTTCTAAGTTTCATTAAAAACTGCCCCGGGTGTTCCCCATTAGCCTGCCTAAGGCGCATAACCTCAAACATCGACATGGGGGTATCAAGTCGAGCGAAGGCCTGTATAAACAGGTGTCATCTCGCCGAGCTATTCCGGGGACGACTTGCTCTATAACCTGAGTTATGGCCTCTCTTAAGTCTGGGGGTACACCGCCTATCGGCCCCTGCCCTGCGAGTCGAGTTGGCCTTAACGGGCTATACGGAGGCCTTTCTCCCATTGTCTGGCTCGTTGGATCCCTTACATAAAATGAAGGCTCCTCACGATGGTTACCATTCCGGGGTCCAGACTCATAGGGACCTCCAATTGCGTCGACCATTGGCTCTTTTCCAAGGCGACGAGCCGGAATAACATCCTCCCCCCGATCTGTTTCCTCTTGGAAGTCCTCTGCCTCATCCCAATATGTATTCGCTGGTCGACTACGTGAAGAAGAGGGTCGACCAGGGGAAACCAGATTCCCGGGTTCAAAGAGAGCATTCGTCCTTATATCAGATTGCTCAAAAGTCACGTTACGTGGCCCTTGAGTAGTCCGACGAGCGTCTGCCATGAACGTAGACTCCCTACGAGGTCTCACTCTTTCCTCGTCTCTCGGGTCAGAAAGACGCCCTATTAGAGTTTGGACATCGATTAGGATGCCCTTCATATCAGTCAACTCCTGACGCACATTCCCCAATTCCTTGTGGAACTCCAGTCTCGAAATAAATTCGGACGGGGCATGTGAATCAAAAGCGGACTGGTTTGTAGCTGCCTGACCTCCTAGGGCCGGCGCTTGGGCATGTGAATCAAAAGTGGATTGGTTTGTAGCTGCCTGGCCTCCTGGGGCCGGCGCTTCCAAGTTCATTCCCGAAGGAAGTTCCTGGTTTTCCCCATCTAAGGGGTTCTGAGACTCACGGCTTCGAGTATTTCTCGGCATTTGAGACTAAGATCCTTTTTCCTCAACGTGCTCCCACTGTGGTCGCCAAAAACGTGTTCGCCTATAGAACGGATCACGTCGGAAATATTTGGCAAAGGACTCACAGGAATTGAATTTGTGGTCGCCAGTAAGAAGATGCACAATTTTTATTGAAATCAAATGCAAGTCTTACAATCTTAATGAATAAAGAAAACAGGGCTTACAGCCATCAGAAATGGAAAAAAGTGCAAGTGTTGACAACGATGCGGAAATTTGTGACGGCGGATAACTTGTGACGAAGGCCTTGGAAGCTCGCTCCGTCGGTGGTGGTCGCTGGCGGAAAGCTGTGACGAAGGCCCTACGAGCTCACTCCGTCGGTGGCGTTGCTGGCGGGAGTTGACGGCAAAGGCCCTACGAGCTCACTCTGCTGATGGAAGGGGAGTTGACCTACAAACCGGGTCGAGGTGTCTAATTCCTAAGGTTGACGAACAAACTTCAGAGTTTTGGCTGTGTATGGTCGTGTCTTTATCTTGAAGAATTCCTCTGCTATTTATAGAGGACTTGTACGTGATTAACACGTAACAGATAGATCGTTTTGCAGATCGTGTTATAGATCGTGATTCCTAATATCGTGGGAGTGTCTCAACAACCCCCTTGATATATGGGATCACGTTCCTGGGTATTTAAGATCAGTTACGATCTTTAACAAACGTGATTGAAAATGAATAAATTTATTTTAACCTCGTCGACTTGACTGATCTGTACGGACTACGATCGACTTGGTCGACTTATCCAGAGTTCCGTCGACTTTGACCCCACTAGTAGGCCTAGCTACTGTTGAGTCATCTTGGTTGACTTTGATCGCCATACTCCTTTGTTGTGAGTCGACCTAGTCGACCCCGTTCATAAGTCGACCTAGTCGACTTCATCGTAAATCGACCTAGTCGACTTCGTCATAAATCGACCTAGACGGCTGTATCTTGGGCCGACTAGATGTGTGACTTGAGGGATTACTGGATCTCTGTTCTAAGCCCAGGCCCAAAATTATTTGCCATGTCAACACACGCCAAGGGAGAGGGACAATCGGAGGAGACTGGAAGCCAGGGAGAGAAGGGAGCTGGGGAAGCGTTTTCTGTTTTGTTTTTTAGGGGGGGTCCATTGAATTTTTTTTTTTGTCATTCCTTTTATATAGCACGGTAAAAGTGTGTTGGGGTAGGTTGTTAGTTTGTTAAAATAATTTGTTAGGTTGTTAGAATAAGTTGTTATTAATTTGTTAAAGTGAGTTGTTACAAATTAATATAAAATGAAATGAAAATTCGAATTAAATGTTAATGAAATGTTAAACTTTAATGAACTTTTGGAGAAAAATAAAAAGAATTTGTTATTTTTGTTTGATTAATTATTTTAATGGGCTTTGTTGGATTTCAATCGTTTTCACCTTACAATTAAGAATCTAAATCCATGCACACGTGATTGGACTTCAAATTAAAATGAATGAGCTTGATCTAAATGACAAAAAGCTTTAAAATGTCATTTTAACTATTATTTTATTTTTATTTTTTTAAGAAAAGTTAAGAAATTAGTCTCATGTAACTAATTCTCAAATTGAAATTAATCATTAACCATGTAACATGAATTTAATCGAAAATTACGAAAAATTCAAAATTATTTCTTTTAAAACTAAAGGTTAAAGAAAAAAAATCGAAAATTCGATTTGAGGTGTCTACGCTCTTGAGGGCAGTATACCGAGCATTCCTGAACCATTTATTGACCTGAATTACAAAAAAATTGCATCAACATATGCACCAGTTGCTGCCCTCAACCTGTTTCTCATACAATGGGAGGCAATCTTTCAAAAAGGAAACTGAGGACAGCTGATAGAGGTATGAATAGAGCATGATTTTGATGTTGTGGAACCAAAGCATTCATACATCATTATGAAATGCCTTGGAAGGTTATCTCTAGGTTTAGTAAGAACAACTTTTAAACTAGCCATGGGTTCATTAGGACAGTGAATCGACTTACTCACAATGTTTCATGCCATTATGGAAGTCATCCCTCGTCAATAGATCCATGGCTTAAGGGATAACATAACAGATAGTTCATCCTCATCTATTGGGGACAAATTTAGATGTGAACTCTTTACCTTCTCGAATCGAATGCCTAAGTCCTTAGAAAGGTCTTCTCGGACAGATCTTGATGGAAGCTCATTTTGTGAGAAAACTTGACGAAGCTTCTGTCATGGTAGAGACCAAGAGATTAAGAATCTTTAAAATTCAAATGACAAATGAATGCATGTTTGCCTTTATTTGCCTCATTTGTTAAAAAGAGAGCAACGTTTCATTAGCAGGATTTCTTCTCTCTTAATAGTGGTTAAGCTGGCTCCTACATTTCCTAAATCTGAAATGGCAAAGAATGCTTAAATCACAAAGCATGTAGATCAGAGGCATGGATGCCGCCAATTCAGAATCGGGTATCAGGTTTATCAAGCCACTTTGGTTTGAAGTGCTTAGTATTTCTACCTTTACCCTGGTAATGAAGCTTTTATTACCTCCACTGCACTGGGCGGGAGTCTGAAAACTGGTCCCTTACTTGATTTGCGAGGAATCTCCTTATCACCCTGAGAGATTTCATGATTTAAGAAGTTCCCGCTGCTTTCATGGAGAGTAAGAAGAATATCAGCAGCATCTGTTTCCTTTTCTCTCCCTCTTTTTCTTGCAGGACCCCAATCTTCATCATCACTGATTGTCTCACAAACAGGGGCATCTTTTCCAAACATCTCCTGTGGAAATATTTGTTGAATCAAAACTAAGTCATATACCAAATAGTCAAACTAGTTTCAGCATCATAATACTTCAATCTGAATAGCATTCATTCTTACCATATCAAGCATTAGTAAAAGGCACCAGAACACAAATTGTTACCTTAAATGACATTTAGTATCAAGCAGTTTTGAATGGCTGGTAGGGACTCACAGTATAAAGTTTTTTATAGTCGACAGTCGCTCTGTGTCTGGGGCCAAAAATAATGTTGGGTTCTTCGGGGATTCGGGCTGAATCAGCATCACACATTTCATTACTCCCAGGTTCATGTGATGCTGATAGAATTTCACAGTCTAATGAACAACACAAGCTGATGGAGCTACTAGTATCCTGGGACATAGAATCATCTGCCTCGGCAAGGCTTGTGCATCCACCTGCTGTCCTGTGCTCAGGGTTATAGTCGTCATCTTCAGAGTCATCAGAAGGCCACTTCTCTTCGAAATCAATCGCGTAACCTTCCCCATTTGTTAGTGCAGCTTCTTCTTTGAATATGTCCTATCATGGAGTCCACAATCCATTTCTGCCTTATTATCTTTAAAACAAGTGCCGGCCAGAAAACTAGAACATATCTAACCGGCCACTGACTGTCAAGAGGAAATTGGGTACCAAGATGAGCATTCATTGCATCAATGATATCCATCTTACAATCACAATACTTGCAGAACCAGCCCTGGTCTCCTGGTGGGACTACACATTACAAAGTCGCATCAGTCAACCGGAAGAAATCGAACAGTTTTAGTGAAATGAATTTTGTACATACTACTCTCAGTTTCCAGGGGAGGATCAAGGCATTTCTGATGGAAGGCACAATTGCAAGTTCCATCGCAGAGGATTATATCATTATCTGGGAAAACCTCATTTTTCCTGCACCTAGCGCAAAATATCTGGAGAAAACAATCAGACATCACTTATCAGAGCAGACAGTATTAGACCATGGGGTCAAGTATGGTAATGCAAGCATGCGATAACTTCCCAGTCGAACTCAACAAAAAACACATAGGGCAACCAGAAAGTGATCTCGATACTTTCCACTCATAGCTGATTGAAGAAACGTAAGATCAATGGCAAAGCTCTGGAAGCAAGCTTATCAGAAACAAAACAGTTATGCTTAGCACCAAAGCGAGAAATAGTTTTAAGTGCTTACATGCTCGTGATGGACAACACCATTTGGTGCCATCACAGTCTCCAATGCTACCAACTGAACCAAGGGTATCTAGCTGCCGGATGGCATCTCGAATTCCTAGTTTACAATTCCATATCTGTCTCCTAGCTCTCTGCAGTTCCTTCAGTGGCTTGATCTTTTCTCGACTGTGTTGAAAAAGAATGAAATGAACCAATATTTTCACCCGAACTCCGTCAATAAGTTAAAGGGTTCATTTTCACTGGAGGATGGTAGCCGGATTATCATACCTCTGACCTTTCCAGCCTTCACCGGAATAAGCATCGATGAGGTTTTGCTCGAGCTTCATCTTGATAAAAAGGTACCTCATCCTTCTCTGCAAACGGGAGGCTTCATCTGGCTCAACATGGCGCTTTCGTCTATTCCTCTTCTTCTTTCTCATTTTTTTTGATCCGGAATCGTCATTGCCCTTGGTAGTTTTATCGTCAAGGACCTTCTCCAAATTCTCGTTGTAGCAACCAAAGGAGTGTTTCTCCGAAACACTGGAAGAAACTTTTCCAGATGATCCACGCCTGAAGTTTATCAATCTTTCGTCATTGGAGCTATCCCTTAAAGAAACTGGTTTAGAGTTCTGCCGCAGCTTAGTTGACAACTTTGAGATTCTCAATTTGATGCGATTTAAGAAGTTGTTCCTGTGCTTGCTTCTGGCGAGCTTTTTACTCCCATTCTTAAGTATAAGTGACGCGATTAGCTCGCACACAGCATCTGTTTGACCATGGCCAGCCATACCTTGTCGACGGTGAATCAATTTCCTTTTGGCATGCATGCTGCGTTCCGGAATTACAACTGCGGTCTCATCAGTCAAGAAACGAAACGGTTAACAGGCTACAGCAACTCGAGCAGTGAAAAAGATGGCAGCATCACATCGAACACGAAAAAGAGTGGTAAGAAACAATACAAGGGAAAATAAGAGAAGCACTCCGGAAATCGCCACCAAGTTCATATGGCAAAGCCAACTGAGAAGGGGGAGAAAAATTGTGACTTGGGCGGCGATTCTTCACTTCCCCAATAAAGAAAGTGGGTCAATTTACGGGCGACATGAACTTTAACTCTCATTGACCGAATGGAAGATCGAAGAGGAGAAGGGCAAGGCAGAAGCGAATCTGGGGAGGTTGGAGATGGCCGGCCTAATAGAGGAAGAAGGCCAACAAATTGGGACGCCACGTAGGGAGATGGATTTCAACAAAACCCTTGGTGATCAAAAGCGGCAAGGAGGGGTTGGTGAGACAAAGATTACGGAAGGGAACAAAGCATCCTTTAACTTCTTAGCCCAAGAGCAACACCCCACCCACAAGGGGTGGAAGGGGGATGGACTAAAAACTAGCAAAAGAAGGAAGGAAAAAAAGGAAATTTGAGGTGCGGAATTAGGCCAACTCTCGATTGCTGAAACAATCCCGACAGCAAAATGCAGGATCCGAGAGACTACCTTAATCGTCAACAACGACGCAAGGAAGGACCCCAAAATGTCCAACTTGGACTTGAATCATCGTTTTTTGCTGCAGGAGCAGCGATCCAACTTCCTCTACCACACCAGATCCCCCTTCTCTCGTTTGAAACTACTTTGTATGATGAATATGATCCGCGCCTCCTCTCTACAAACACGTCCTTTCGATCCACACACACACAGCCCAAAACCTGAGAAAAGACCCTCTTATATATATATACACGAAATGTACGAGGAGGTTGGTGTTGTCCCAATGAAGGACTTCTGTATTTCATGCTGTCCAGTTGCATACACGAAGGCTCCTTTTCACCGCAGATTGACGATGATTGCCACTCCCTTACCCAACAGTATTTTCCCCCCAATCCATCTCCAAATTGTCCCCTTGTTTGCCTCTATATCCTTAAATCATCTGTCAGCTGATGATGTATGGGAGTGACACAACTGTACCATTGCTGAAGGTAGGAAAGCGTCTTTGATTTCATTTCAATAAGATGGAAAAAAGCAAGACGAAACCAACAATGTGATGCTTCCACACTTCTGGCAAGTTAATACATGAAGCAAACATGATCGGGCAGAGAACAGTGAGTTATGCTCTTCAAGCAAGCATGTTTTTCTGCTTTAAGTGGAGTTACATTGGCATTAATCTCTACAGGCAGCTGAATCACGTTTGACAGGGAATAAATGTAGAACAGGCAGGGGGTCCGTTCAGTCCAGCGTTGCAGCTAACTTGTCTTCGTCAACGTCAAAGGCTTTCCGTGCTTGTTTGAGCTCTTCTTGCATCGACAGTAACTCTTTACATCGATTCAGCTTTGGAGCATCCTGCAAGGCAGTCAAGATAACATTCAGATAAAGGAAACGAGGAACGCGGGCATGTTTACGTGAGGAATACGACCTTGCGAACTAGGTAAAGGAAGTCCTCGACGGATAGCTTTCCCCTCCTGGATCCGATGTCCTGGGCTTTGTGTGCCTGCACGAGACCACCAGGCACAAAAACAATCACACATGATTTTATCGGAGATTCAAAGGGAGAAGTACGGGTGTCAATCTACTTACGAAATCAGTAACATACTCCACCACAATGTCCTCTACGAGGGCCACTGTTTCGGGGAGGGGCTGAAGAAACAAGGAGAGAATGCAATTAGGGATAGCAGGCAAATTAGGGAAACCAGAAAGGTGGAATCAACAACGTGGGGTTGTGGTGGGGGGGAGATTACGTTGGGATCATCTCCGAAACCGTACATCATATGCTGCACTGCAATCGGGATTGGAAATTGTTAGAAAGGAGAGAGTAGATCGAGGGGGAGATTGGGGGGGGGAGGGACTGACACTCTTTCTGGAAGATGCCGCGCTTGCGCTTGGAAGCGGTGTCGGAGCCCTGGGAGTGAGAGTGAGTTTGGGAGGCAACACCTCTTCCTCTGCCAGTAGTCGCTCCTCCCACTCTGAGATGAATTGAATTGCTTAGACAAGGAAACTCACAGGTAAACGAAAGTAGCAAAAAGGAGAAGCACAAGCGTCCTTTGTCTGGAGCCATCTTGGTTGAACAGAAATATGACAGCAGCCAGCTTCAATATGAGCAACAAGTCTAGCTGGACAGCTACTTGAAACCTTCTCACGATGACCTGCCTTTGCGGGCCAGGCTGTTGGAGCGGATTCTGCTGCGGCTGCTGCTGCCCTGCTTGTCCAAGGGCATCCCCCCTGGCATCTGCCTCGGGGCTTCTTCTGCTGCTTGAGCATAAAACCCACAACCGTAAAAAGCAACTCATGCACGCAGGGACAATGTAAGGGTGATTATTCTCCACAAACTTTTGATACCCGAGCATGACAAGCACAAAGAAATGGTTTTGCAGTTATTTACTTTTAACTTAGCCAATTCTACATGAATATTACTCCAAAATCTTGATATAGTGCACAGGTCAATTGATCCAAGCCATATGAGGCAGGTGATGTTTGCACTAAGGACAACACAACACCAGTAAACAAATTAAGAGAGGAAACTGATGGAGAACGAAAGAAGTAACATACGTGGGTACATTATAGGTGAGAGGAATGAGGGAGGTGGAATGGATTCCATAAGGACCCATGGAAGGAACAACAGGAACTGCATAAATCCCTGCTCCCCCGTTAGGATTTTCTTGATTTTGCCAAGTTGACCCGGGAGCAAGTCCAGCATATGGCATTGGGAACGCGGGACAACCGCCATTGGGGAATGACGGAAAGGACGAAGTCACGGGAGCCTGAAATCATGCCAGGCGAGTGTATCAGAAGCGAAAAGAACCATCCCCATTTAAAATCCATTCAGGAGAGGAACTACCAAGAATCAGGAAGAAGGGAGTTCGGTAGACAAAGAAGGAATGGGGCAGACGAGGAATCCGGGAACCCTAATTTCGATCACACGATCAGACAATACGAGAAAATCTTACGCTGTCTTTGGGAGGTGGAGGAGGAGGAGCAGGGTGGGAAGTGGAAGGAAGAGGCTCCGCAGATTCAGCCATCATCACCTCGGGAACGAAGATCGCGGATTGAGGAAGGCCAGATCAATGGATTCCAAGGGCAAGGGCAGGAGGGTGGGAGATACAAGGCCGTCCCCCCTTGGAGGATTCGTCAGCGTAGCCAATTGCCGCCGTCCACGTGTGGAGAGAAAAAGCCTCATGGCATTGTCGTGTCATGCCTTGTTATTTATTTATTTTTCTCAAAAAATTATCCGAGGGAGGAGGAAGACTGGCATTCAAGACCTGTGCTGGTTTCTCATTCTCCGGCTCGGCCACCGAAGTTATTCCTTTCCTCTTTCATTTCCCTCTCCCGTACACTCACCGGATGTTTACGCACAAAATTTTGAGCCTCCTTAACTCAAAAAATTGATAACTGACACAAGGATAAAGGTTAAAACTAGCCACTTGATTAGGAGTTTTGAAACTAAAAAGAATTACCAACAATGTAATTGAAGAGAATAGATAGGACTAGAAAATAACCAAATCGAGGCAATTATGAATTAATCACAATTTTGAAATGATGAAGTCATGGTTGAGTTTGACGGCCTTTGAGAGCGAATTGAGAAGGAACAACATTATCAGGACAAGGCGGTGCAAACGAGCTCGAGGAATATCATACACAGCTAAAGATTCTGGTAGATGGAAAAGCTCCCCACACCCAGCAAGAGGAGAGGAAAGATGAAGTAAATTGAACTTTGAATAACTACATCAATCCGGTAGCTCTCTGGAAAGCAATATTACAGCTAGCTGGATTTCCAAATCTCCAAGGTCCAGCAAATAGATGGATTAAAGCATCTTTGACTGTCTACCAGAGGAGGAAGACCAATACTTGCCATGTTGCTGACCCAGCTTCAAGTGTAAACCACTCCCCATTTTCCATCCCCTTTCAGCACCTCCTTATTTGGCTTCTAGCCTCCAGACAAGATATCTACAACACAAGGCATCACACACCTGCAGATTCGGAGCACAAACCAAGTTAACCGAATGGCTTGTTCCTTCCCCTCTAGGGAGGTCTTTCTTCCCATTAAAGACTACAGAACGCAAAACAAAATTCGTCGACTGAGGTCACAAGGTTGGACGGCAAACATAGCTTGTATTAGTAACCAAACACAGTCCCTCCTCAGCTTTTTGTGAATACACAAACTACCTTAGCAAGTTTAACATGTTTACGAGTTCTTTTTCATCTGGGTGACCCCATTCTTACGAGTGAATTTCCACAAAAACATCCTTCTCTACCCATTGCATAAGATTTGAACCTGGAGCTTTCCTATGGTAGAAACCAGGATGGCTTTGGCCCCCCATTCAATCATAAGTCACACAAAAATCTCTCTTTTTTTTTTCTTTTTCTGGTTCCAGGAAAATGAGAATCTCTGTTGAAGCCAACATCCCTGCCAATCTTTAAGGTAGGCATAGATACGAGGCATGAACGTGAAGATACCGAATCATTCGTCGTCCCCGGATTCGGAACCGTCCTCGGAGGCAGTCAGTACCTGCACCTGGATTTCAACCACCTGAGGCCTTGAGGAATCAGATTCAGACTCTACATCAACTGTCGCCGTGGATGCACCATCTGTAGTTAAGCAGAATCAATACCTACTCAAGCCAAATCTTATCATTACAATAAGCACAAAAGATTTTATAAACCCTATCCAGGTGTTTCGGAAAAGGCCGCACACACAATCACACAAAGCATAAGGCGATCTCACAGCAAAACCCACAAGAGAATTGAACGCCTACGAATCTGAAAGAAAGAAAAAGGCTAGGGTTTTTTCTTTTTTGCTTTCTATGGACAGTACCGAGATGGTAGAGGGAGTGGAAGCAGGGCCAACCGCGGGGGAGGAGAAGGAAAGGGACTCTTCATCGGAGAAGGGGGAGGCGAGATTTCCGAGGTAGTGGACGGCGCTGAGGCTCCTTGGGGGGACCCAGAAGGAGGCCCCAGGGAGAAAGGGGATCCAATCGGGGGTGTACCTAAGGGCGAGGATAGAATTGAGAGATTCCTCGAGGCCCCTGAGACCGATGGAACCGGAGTCGGTGTCGGCGTCGGAGTCGCCGTGGAAGGAGGAGGAGGGGAGGGCGGAGTCGAGGTCAATCTCGATGAGCTTGCCAGATCGGGAGGAGCGGTGGCGGGAGGAGAGGGGGAACAACTGGAGGGGGAGGAGTTGGGACGATTGGCGGGGTTGGAAGAGGAGTCTCCTCGACAGCATCCCTTGTAACATCGCAGCCGCAGAAGAAGTAAAGTAGTTGAGGTTGGTTCCCTACTGCTTTGTTAAGACACGACAATGAAGAAGAAGAAGAAGATAATTCAGCCCCCTTCCCCCTCTCTTGATCGTCCCGATTATTTATAAATGGGCTTCATTTTTTGACCCAGACCAGAACGATAAGATAAAAGTAAACGCCATTAGGCCATTACCAAATGTTATTATACAAAAACAAATAAAAATAAAATAAATTGTTAGGTAGGGTTGGGGGAGATAAAACGTTGTTGGTTCATGGTCCATAATATGACATTGACTCTTTGTGCAAATTCTGGGAACCCTGCAGGAGTCTTCCACCCGTTTCGCAACTTTGATACAATTTCCTGGCAACTCCCACAAAGAAGTCTGGGGAGGTTGGAACCTTCTGCTATGAAATCACCCCGATGAAATATTAGTTGAGGATAAGGCTCAAAACACCATTTGTCTAGTACTAATGGATTGTCTTCTTTTTAAAAACTCAAGTCAATCCCCCCCCCCCCCCCCCCCCCCAACACAAACTAATTGAGGAAGTTGCCCCCTCCATTGCCTGCCCGCCTGCTCTTTTAAACCCAGGATTTCCCCCCTCCAGGGAACATGCTCCCTTTCAAAATGGATCATCGCCAAAGCCGATGAACATGCCAAACATCAGGCATCAACCTCCCTTCTCCCTTACTATGGCTACCGGCACATGGACAACACATGGCTTGCATGAAGTAGATTCATCCCCTCCCCTCCACTCCACCATTCTCTGCCTCAGACCATCTATCCTACCCTTAATGCTACATAGCCACTCTATCTCCCACTCCCTTTCCCGCTGACAACCCTCGCCCGTCGCAAAACACACCCTCTTTGCACCCTCTTCTGTCTTTCTCCCTCTCAGTAGCCTCAGTCGCTCCTTCAAGCAAATATTGTCATCTAAATCTATACTGACCTGTTGCACAACACATTACTACTTTCAGCGATCAAAATGAACAACTTGTGAAAGCCGAACAAAGTAAGCGTGCATGGGTTTGGGTATTGTACGTCATTTTTCTGAGAAGGTTGTGCATCAGAAACTCTTCTCTGTGGCGATTTCCTCTCTACTGTTTCACAATATTCCTCAACCCCCATAGGAATAACCCCCTCCAAACCTTTAGGCTGGAGAGATGAAGCTTCTGCTGACGCCTTCCCAGTTTCAGTTTTTGAGGCAATTAGTTCTTCAGGTTCCTTGTGAATCTACAAAGATGGTGAAGTGAGCTACTGATACAAACCAAGTAGGCTGTGGATAAACAGAAAAGCTGTAAATCCCTATTAAAATGAGAAAAACAAGAAGCTCACCTTTCTACTCTTGAGGGCAGTATACCGAGCATTCCTGAACCATTTATTGACCTGAATTACAAAAAAATTGCATCAACATATGCACCAGTTGCTGCACTCAACCTGTTTCTCATACAATGGGAGGCAATCTTTCAAAAAGGAAACTGAGGACAGCTGATAGAGGTCTGAATAGAGCATGATTTTGATGTTGTGGAACCAAAGCATTCATACATCATTATGAAATGCCTTGGAAGGTTATCTCTAGGTTTAGTAAGAACAACTTTTAAACTAGCCATGGGTTCATTAGGACAGTGAATCGACTTACTCACAATGTTTCATGCCATTATGGAAGTCATCCCTCGTCAATAGATCCATGGCTTAAGGGATAACATAACAGATAGTTCATCCTCATCTATTGGGGACAAATTTAGATGTGAACTCTTTACCTTCTCGAATCGAATGCCTAAGTCCTTAGAAAGGTCTTCCCGGACAGATCTTGATGGAAGCTCATTTTGTGAGAAAACTTGACGAAGCTTCTGTCATGGTAGAGACCAAGAGATTAAGAATCTTTAAAATTCAAATGACAAATGAATGCATGTTTGCCTTTATTTGCCTCATTTGTTAAAAAGAGAGCAACGTTTCATTAGCAGGATTTCTTCTCTCTTAATAGTGGTTAAGCTGGCTCCTACATTTCCTAAATCTGAAATGGCAAAGAATGCTTAAATCACAAAGCATGTAGATCAGAGGCATGGATGCCGCCAATTCAGAATCGGGTATCTGGTTTATCAAGCCACTTTGGTTTGAAGTGCTTAGTATTTCTACCTTTACCCTGGTAATGAAGCTTTTATTACCTCCACTGCACTGGGCGGGAGTCTGAAAACTGGTCCCTTACTTGATTTGCGAGGAATCTCCTTATCACCCTGAGAGATTTCATGATTTAAGAAGTTCCCGCTGCTTTCATGGAGAGTAAGAAGAATATCAGCAGCATCTGTTTCCTTTTCTCTCCCTCTTTTTCTTGCAGGACCCCAATCTTCATCATCACTGATTGTCTCACAAACAGGGGCATCTTTTCCAAACATCTCCTGTGGAAATATTTGTTGAATCAAAACTAAGTCATATACCAAATAGTCAAACTAGTTTCAGCATCATAATACTTCAATCTGAATAGCATTCATTCATACCATATCAAGCATTAGTAAAAGGCACCAGAACACAAATTGTTACCTTAAATGACATTTAGTATCAAGCAGTTTTGAATGGCTGGTAGGGACTCACAGTATAAAGTTTTTTATAGTCGACAGTCGCTCTGTGTCTGGGGCCAGAAATAATGTTGGGTTCTTCGGGGATTCGGGCTGAATCAGCATCACACATTTCATTACTCCCAGGTTCATGTGATGCTGATAGAATTTCACTGTCTAATGAACAACACAAGCTGATGGAGCTACTAGTATCCTGGGACATAGAATCATCTGCCTCGGCAAGGCTTGTGCATCCACCTGCTGTCCTGTGCTCAGGGTTATAGTCGTCATCTTCAGAGTCATCAGAAGGCCACTTCTCTTCGAAATCAATCGCGTAACCTTCCCCATTTGTTAGTGCAGCTTCTTCTTTGAATATGTCCTATCATGGAGTCCACAATCCATTTCTGCCTTATTATCTTTAAAACAAGTGCCGGCCAGAAAACTAGAACATATCTAACCGGCCACTGACTGTCAAGAGGAAATTGGGTACCAAGATGAGCATTCATTGCATCAATGATATCCATCTTACAATCACAATACTTGCAGAACCAGCCCTGGTCTCCTGGTGGGACTACACATTACAAAGTCGCATCAGTCAACCGGAAGACATCAAACAGTTTTAGTGAAATGAATTTTGTACATACTACTCTCAGTTTCCAGGGGAGGATCAAGGCATTTCTGATGGAAGGCACAATTGCAAGTTCAATCGCAGAGGATTATATCATTATCTGGGAAAACCTCATTTTTCCTGCACCTGGCGCAAAATATCTGGAGAAAACAATCAGACATCACTTATCAGAGCAGACAGTATTAGACCATGGGGTCAAGTATGGTAATACAAGCATGCGATAACTTCCCAGTCGAACTCAACAAAAAACACATAGGGCAACGAGAAAGTGATCTCAATACTTTCCACTCATAGCTGATTGAAGAAACGTAAGATCAATGGCAAAGCTCTGGAAGCAAGCTTATCAGAAACAAAACAGTTATGCTTAGCACCAAAGCGAGAAATAGTTTTAAGTGCTTACATGCTCGTGATGGACAACACCATTTGGTGCCATCACAGAGTCTCCAATGCTACCAACTGAACCAAGGGTATCTAGCTGCCGGATAGCATCTCGAATTCCTAGTTTACAATTCCATATCTGTCTCCTAGCTCTCTGCAGTTCCTTCAGTGGCTTGATCTTTTCTCGACTGTGTTGAAAAAGAATGAAATGAACCAATATTTTCACCCGAACTCCGTCAATAAGTTAAAGGGTTCATTTTCACTGGAGGATGGTAGCCGGAATATCATACCTCTGACCTTTCCAGCCTTCACCGGAATAAGCATCGATGAGGTTTTGCTCGAGCTTCATCTTGATAAAAAGGTACCTCCTTCTCTGCAAACGGGAGGCTTCATCTGGCTCAACATGGCGCTTTCGTCTATTCCTCTTCTTCTTTCTCATTTTTTTTGATCCGGAATCGTCATTGCCCTTGGTAGTTTTATCGTCAAGGACCTTCTCCGAATTCTCGTTGTAGCAACCAAAGGAGTGTTTCTCCGAAACACTGGAAGAAACTTTTCCAGATGATCTACGCCTGAAGTTTATCAATCTTTCGTCATTGGAGCTATCCCTTAAAGAAACTGGTTTAGAGTTCTGCCGCAACTTAGTTGACAACTTTGAGATTCTCAATTTGATGCGATTTAAGAAGTTGTTCCTGTGCTTGCTTCTGGCGAGCTTTTTACTCCCGTTCTTAAGTATAAGTGACGCGATTAGCTCGCACCCAGCATCTGTTTGACCATGGCCAGCCATACCTCGTCGACGGTGAATCAATTTCCTTTTGGCATGCATGCTGCGTTCTGGAATTATAACTGCGGTCTCATCAGTCAAGAAACGAAACGGTTAACAGGCTACAGCAACTCGAGCAGTGAAAAAGATGGCAGCATCACATCGAACACGAAAAAGAGTGGTAAGAAACAATACAAGGGAAAATAAGAGAAGCACTCCGGAAATCGCCACCAAGTTCATATGGCAAAGCCAACTGAGAAGGGGGAGAAAAATTGTGACTCGGGCGGCGATTCTTCACTTCCCCAATAAAGAAAGTGGGTCAATTTACGGGTGACATGAACTTTTAACTCTCATTGACCGAATGGAAGATCGAAGAGGAGAAGGGCAAGGCAGAAGCGAATCTGGGGAGGTTGGGGATGGCCGGCCTAATAGAAGAAGAAGGCCAACAAATTGGGACGCCACGCAGGGAGATGGATTTCAACAAAACCCTTGGTGATCAAAAGCGGCAAGGAGGGGTTGGTGAGACAAAGATTACGGAAGGGAACAAAGCATCCTTTTAACTTCTTAGCCCAAGAGCAACACCCCACCCACAAGTGGTGGAAGGGGGATGGACTAAAAACTAGCAAAAAAAGGAAGGAAAAAAAGGAAATTTGAGGTGCGGAATTAGGCCAACACTCGATTGCTGAAACAATCCCGATAGCAAAATGCAGGATCCGAGAGACTACCTTAATCGTCAACATCGAAGCAAGGAAGGACCCCAAAATGTCAAACTTGGATTTGAATCATCGTTTTTTGCTGCAGGAGCAGCGATCCAACTTCCTCTACCACACCAGATCCCCCTTCTCTCGTTTGAAACTACTTTGTATGATGAATATGATCTGCGCCTCCTCTCTACAAACACGTCCTTCCGATCCACACACACACAGCCCCAAACCTGAGAAAAGACCCTCTTATATATAATATATATATATATATATATATATATGAAATGTACGAGGAGGTTGGTGTTGTCCCAATGAAGGACTTCTGTCTTTCATGTTGTCCAATTGCATACAAGAAGGCTCCTTTTCACCGCAGATTGTTGATGATTGCCACTCCCTTACCCAACAGTATTTTCCCCCCAATCCATCTCCAAATTGTCCCCTTGTTTGCCTCTATATCCTTAAATCATCTGTCAGCTGATGATGTATGGGAGTGACACAACTGTACCATTGCTGAAGGTAGGAAAGCGTCTTTGATTTCATTTCAATAAGATGGAAAAAAGCAAGATGAAACCAACAATGTGATGCTTCCACACTTCTGGCTAGTTAATACATGAAGCAAACATGATCGGGCAGAGAACAGTGAGTTATGCTCTTCAAGCAAGCATGTTTTTCTGCTTTAAGTGGTGTTACATTGGCATTAATCTCTACAGGCAGCTGAATCACGTTTGACAGGGAATAAATGTAGAACGGGCAGGGGGGTCCGTTCAGTCCAGCGTTGCAGCTAACTTGTCTTCGTCAACGTCAAAGGCTTTCCGTGCTTGTTTGAGCTCTTCTTGCATCGACAGTAACTCTTTACATCGATTCAGCTTTGGAGCATCCTGCAAGGCAGTCAAGATAACATTCAGATAAAGGAAACGAGGAAAGCGGGCATTTTTACGTGAGGAATACGACCTTGCGGACTAGGTAAAGGAAGTCCTCGACGGATAGCTTTCCCCTCCTGGATCCGATGTCCTGGGCTTTGTGTGCCTGCACGAGACCACCGGGCACAAAAACAATCTGACAAGATTTTATAGGAGATTCAAAGGGAGAAGCACGGGTGTCAATCTACTTACGAAATCAGTAACATACTCCACCACAATGTCCTCTACGAGGGCCACTGTTTCGGGGAGGGGCTGAAGAAACAAGGAGAGAATGCAATTAGGGAAAGCAGGCAAATTAGGGAAACCAGAAAGGTGGAATCAACAACGTGGGGTTGTGGTGGGGGGGGGGGGGGGGGCGGGGGGAGATTACGTTGGGATCATCTCCGAAACCGTACATCATATGCTGCACTGCAATAGGGATTGGAAATTGTTAGAAAGGAAAGAGTAGATCGAGGGGGAGATGAGGGTGGGACTGACACTCTTTCTGGAAGATGCCGCGCTTGCGCTTGGAAGCGGTGTCGGAGCCTTGGGAGTGAGAGTGAGTTTGGGAGGCAACACCTCTTCCTCTGCCAGCAGTCGCTCCTCCACCGCCGGACGTTGGACCACCTCCACCCATCATTCCCTTCTTCCCCTCCAAGAGGAAAAACCCAACCTGATTCATCCCTAAAATATTTAACCACTCATTTTCCATCTTTTTTAATAATAAAAATAAAGCCAAATTAATAAATATATCATGTACTGTATTCAATTTTTTCGATTTATCCCGTCGTTTGAAATGTATCGTACAGTAACCCTAACTTACGTTACTTCGACGTTATCGTCCGTTAGGACCCATCTTGACGGAGTCTGACGTGTCGCACATATGCCTCTGACGCTGTTAAAATATAACCGTTGGCCAAATCCGATCGCCCAAAAAATTAATTTCTCCACCTACCCCTTTCTCACCCCACCCCACACCCACGACCACCACCACCATAACCCTAATTCCTCCGTCTAAAATTCTCCATTCCATCTTTCCCCGTCCACCCCTTTCCCTTTCCCCCCTCCCCGTCGATCATTCCTTCCAAAATCGGCAACCCGGGCTCCCCCATAAGCGTAATCACAGTAAGTGACCCCAGGCTCCCCCATTCGTAGTAAGTGTGGCCGTCCCTTTCAATTTTTTGTGTTTGTGTTCTTCCAAAAGCTGTACATTCTAGAAGGGCCCCATAGATGGACGTGCAACGTGGTCGAGCAATGGGTTTCAGCAAAAGCTGTACGTCCAGAAGCTCTTCCACTGACCGACCTGTTTTTTGTCTTTGCGGAATTGAGTGTAATGTTAAAACAACTTTAAATGCAAAAAATTATGGTTGAAGATATCATGTATATCCTCGTTACAAGGATTTAGATGGTGGATGTGGATTTTTTGAATGGATTGACCTTGTTAGTGGTGGAGTTGTTTCGGAGCCTGCAAAGAATTCTCAAGTTGATGCTATTGAGGCTAAATTATAGAAGACAGAGGTTGAATTGATCAAAGCGGAAGCCAAAATAGAGATGCTCAAGGCTGGGGAAAATATATATATATATGTTGTTGTGTTGTGTTTTATTTGCATTAGTATATATTTTATCCTATGTAGTTGCTGTTAAGTGAGCATTATGTAAGTTTGGATTTTGTAATGTTATCTTGATTCCAAGATAAAATTCCAATATTCCAACACTTCATAAGAAAGACAAGATGAATAAGCAAGATTCCAACATTCCTAGATTCCCAGATTCTAAGATTCTAACATTATAAAGTTAAATAAGCAACATAGAGAACATTCAAAGTGAACATTATAACATTCCAATAGTATTGGACAATACCTTCCACAGTACAACACATTTCAACAGTTCAGCTTCACAGGCTTGTTCTATCAGTATGCGCATTTCCATAACTGAAGCTTGGACTTGCAACACCTGATTCTTGTGTGCCACTGGTACCCACGTTATAACTGCTTTGGGGCTGCTCCATCATAGGCCTCATTCTACCTATGCCTCTCCCTTTGGCTCCCCTGCCTGTTGCTCCTCTACCTGTGGCTACCCTACCTTTTCCTCCCCTCCCTGTCGCTCCTCTCCCTGTGGCTCTCCATGTTGCACCTGAATGCGTGCCCTGTAACTGAAGAAACAACCAGGAGTTACATACCTAAACTTACAAGAAAATTGAAAAACAACAACAACTTACATTTTGGGTTCTAGGATGAACTATTAGAGCATTTTCATGTTGTATAGAGTCGCCAGGCTCTGTCGAAGATATAGGTCCAGGTTGGGCTTTGCAGCTCCTCTTCTTATGTTCATATCCCTTACATTTGCTGCATTGCATCTCCAAACCTCTCATTGGTAACTTGTTCAGGTTTTTTGGCTCTTCATCTACACCCTTTCTCCTATTCTTCTTTGGTCTCCCTGGTCTGATTTTGAATGGTGGAGGTTGAATGGGTTCACCTTCAGCTTCAGGCCATGCAGTCTCCCCCTCCAATGGTGTCAATGGGTACTTGTATGCCTTAAGGTATGTCTCTTTCTTATACAGTGACTAACATAAGCCTCAATGTCATGTTTCATGAAATTTATTGAGGCTACTCCATGACAATAAGGAATCCCAGTCAACTCCCATTCCTTACATGTACAACTAGATCTAAGCAAGTTTACGACATACTTCTCATTTCTATGAACAACCTCAAATAATTGGCCTAAGCAAGGTTTCGGTACCCATTTTCCAGCCTCTACCTTCAGTTTCTCAAACTTGGCTCTAATGTCAGGGCATAAAATGTCACTCATCTCATCAAACAACATACTCTTATGGTACATCCTTTGCATAAGAGCAGATCTAATCTCATCCAACATTTCTACAATTGGCCGAGTCCTAGGCAATGCAATGTAGCTATTAAACGTCTCACAAATGTTATTATTTGTGGCGTCACACCTAACACTTGTATTAAAGAATACCTGCAATAAAGATAACTGACATAAAATCCTAATCACTCCCTGTCGTATATATGCATATTAGCCAAGACTACATACCTTGCAAAAATGTTTCGGACCCTGCTTTCGAAAGTCCTCTGCTGCTTCATTTGATAGAAGTCTCATGTTGTTCAGGTTTTGATGGTATGCTGCTTCATGCGTGCTCTTCACGGTTGCCCAAAAGCACTTTTTCAGCAACTGTCTAGGATGTATGCTTTTCTAGTTAGCATAAATGTGTCGAGCACAATTTCGGTGCTCAGCCAATGGTGCTAATTCAGCCACAACATGAATCAATCCCTACAACGAAGAAGATAGGTTACACAATTGAAGTTGTCACTGAATTAATTGAGTGAAGTTAAGGAAATGACAAACCTTTTGTTTGTCACTGATGAAGGTCCAGCCATTACCATCATTTACATCCAAATCAACAAAGAGCACAGTTAAGAAGCACATCCAAGACAACGTGTTCTCCCCTTCAACGACTGCCCAGGCTATCGGAAACATGTAATTGTTTTCATTGCGACCAACCGCAGGCAATAGAGTTCCTCCGGCAGCATGCTTCAGAAAAGTACCATCAAACCAAACAACATTCCTACAACCTTGTCTAAACCTCTTCCGTAATTCATTAAATCCGACATACAACCGTTTGAATGTGTTGAACAGTCCTACACTTCGAGTAAACTCAAGCTCCAGCTTGAAAGTGCTTTCCAGATACATCTTACTCAGGAAAGCAATGTAACTCCTAATTTTCTTGTAATGCTCCTCAATTGAACCATTCAATAGTTCCTGAGCATGCCACTTAGCACGATACACTTGGAATTTGTTAATCTGAAGGGAATCCCCATCAAATTGACCATAATATCTCTCGCTGTCATTGAGTCAACAGGTCGATTATTCTTGATGAACTCACGTGCCAACCATGTAACACTAGCTTGACGATTTTTCAGCGATCTTGTACATTTATGTTCCGTGTTACATGACTTGACAACAACGGTACTTTCCCATTGCAGCTACCCAGCATACACCCGCCAAGGACAACCCTTACCACAAGCGACCTCCATTCTTTTCTTATCACTTCTAACCCAATGAACATCAACACCATTACAAATGGCATAATCCTAGATAGCTTGTTTAAATTGATCTAAGTTGTCAAAACTCAAACCAATATCGAACACTAAGCTCCTATGATCACATTCGGGATCATACATTCTTGATTTAATATCACTAGCTACAATATGTCCCTAACCCTTATTATCTCCATCCCCGACATCATCCTCAGAACCAACATAGTCTGAATTAATCTCACTTTCTAAATTCATCTCCCTTTCCAACCGCTCAGGAACCACATTTTCAACATACTCATCCTCTACCTCCAATTGTTGGTCCTCCTCTTCCGGATCACTCATGTTCATCTCATCACCCTCAATGTATATATGAATATATTTAGCTTCAAGCAACATAGAAACCATCTCACTAATTTGGCTATCAGTAAATATTTCTGTCAACCCTTTAGCTAAGCTTTTCTGAGGCTTAGCGAACCACATCATACTTGGTTCATATCCAGCCCTTCTAGCCAAGTTCATAATGGTAAAATATCCAATTTCGTCAACATCTACGTTTTCGAACTTAGTTAATTTTCCCCCACAATACCTCACTCGTCCACTTAAACTAAGTTTATCTCCTACGTGAAAAATCAATTTACCCCTTTGCACATCCATCTCAGCCTAATGGATCAACAATACCAAGTCAGACTAACTTACCAAGTCAAACAAACTTCCATTAACGAAATGTAAAGGGAAACAGAGAAAAAAACTTACCTCAGCACTGATATCCTCAAGAGACGGGACATCAAGATGACCGAGCGGGCAACCAGGGGACCAAGACGACAGAGAAACGGGTGAAGACGACCAGTGATGAAGTCTTGTCTCAACACTTGGAGCGACGACCAGTGATGAAGGGGACCGAAATCGGGCTACTTAAGTGCGAAAGTGAAAGGGGTCAGGGAGTGAAAGGGTGAAATTAGGGTTAAAAACGAACTGATTAGGGCATCCCCGATTGAATATATTGGGGTGAGAAAGGGGGTGGGGGTAAAATTGGGTTTTTCTTGGCTAACGATTATATTTTAACAGTGTCAGAGCCACGTGTGTGACACGTCGGACTCCGTCAAGAAGGGACCTAACGAAAAATAACATCGAAGAAACGTCTTAAGTTGAGGTTACTGTACGATACGTTTCAAACGACGGGATAGATCGGAAAAATGAAATATAATACATAATATATTTGCTAATATGGCCTAAAAATAATAATATGTGAGACTTTTTTCCGTGGATAACAAGATTAAATTTACAGAATTTTTATCGTGGATGAAAAAAATAAATAGAGAACAAAAAACAAGAGGGAGGAGGAAGAAGAGGATGTCGATGGTGGGGATGTATTCCTGCTGCTTTGGGAATCATGCTCTCTTCAGCACCGGAACCAAAACCAAAATCACCTGCCAGCAGCAGCAGCTCAATGGCAACCACTCCCTCGAGGCTCACTACGTCCGCCGCGCTGCCATTCTCTCCGACCTCTCTGCCGGCTTCACCTCCCCCCACCCTAACTTCGGCTGTGTCCTCCTCACCCCCTCCGGCAACGTCGCCGGCGAGGGCTACCTCTATGCTCAGGGTACCAAGCCCGCTGAAGTCCTCGCCCTCGAGGCCGCTGGCTCCGACTCTTGCCTTGGCGGCTCCGCCTTCCTCAACCTTGAGCCCGGCGACTGCCATGGCGATCACTCCTCCGTTTCTGCTCTTATCCAGGTCATCTCACCTCCCCCAGCTTTTCCAAGTAGTTGCACGGCCAATTGACTGGTATTGCTGGCGATGACTTTTTCCCCCTTTTCTTTTGGTCAGGCAGGAATCAAAAGAGTAGTTGTTGGGATGAGGCACCCTCTACGACATCTCCGTGGAAATGCCGTTCGTGCATTAAGAGGTCATGGATTGCAGGTTGATGTCCTTGGGGAGGATCTTCAAAGTAAGACGATTGAGGTATGCCACTGCACATGCTGAACTGCAGTAATAGACGTCCCAATTCAGTATGCCCTGGTGGTGCTGCTGGTTCTATTTGTGGAGTTCTAATGTGGTCGAACCATGCTACTATGCCACCTCAATATACATTGACGTTATCCTTTCCTAACGCCCAGTAGCTCATGCATATTTTCCTTCTTGATCCTGCCATCAATCATCTTGTCTAATGGAGTTTTCTGAATCTGCGTTGCAGGAAGCTCTCAAGTTGTGCCACCTTGTAAACGCCCCCTTGATTTATAGAGCAGCTTCTCGAATTCCTTTTTCTGTCCTCAAGTATGCTATGACTCTTGATGGTTAGGATCCTGATCATATGTCCCTCCCGTTGGCTCCTGATTTCATAGCAGCAATTCACTAGTTCATTCACATAGGCTAAGTGCTCGATAGAGAAAATAATAGTTCACGTCATCCTTCTTTCACCTTTCAAGGAAAAATCGCTGCCAGTAGCGGACATGCATCGTGGATAAGCAGCAAAAAGTCAAGAAGTAGAGTTTTTGAGCTACGTGGAAGAAGTGATGCCGTTGTTGTGGGTGGAAACACTGTACGTAGGGACAGTGAGTTTCAGTTCCCAACCAACTCTGGAATATTGAAGTTGTTTAAGCCTATTCTTCCTCCATTTTCATCCTTTTTCTATGCCCGACCAGATCCTAGGTTAACAGCGAGACATGGAGGTGGGCATTTGCCGATGCGCATTGTGATGTCACAGACCCTCGATCTTCCTCAGGAGGCAAACCTTTGGGATATCTCTGAAGTATCAACAATTGTGGTCGCCCAGAGAGGTGCTAGAAAGGACTTCCAGAAGTATCTGGCATCCAAAGGGGTTGAGGTTGTGGAGTTTGACATACTAAACCCTAGAGATGTTATGGAATACTTCTACGAATGTGGATACCTTTCTATTTTATGGGAATGTGGTGGTACCCTGGCTGCATCTGCTATTTCATCCGGAGTTATCCACAGGGTATGAAATCATTCTCAGTGAGCTCAGGGTTGCTTTGTTTCGAGAGGACGAAAGTTCATATCATCACCCCCATCTGCCATTCCTGTTTCTTGCATCCTCAATGAATGTTGTTGTGACACAGGTAAATGCATTCATTGCACCTAAAATCATTGGCGGAAGGAATGCACCAACCCCTGTTGGTGAACTTGGGATGGTTGAGATGTCGCAAGCCTTGGATTTAATTGATGTTTCCTATGAACAGGTAAATTGTAGATGGCTGCAACGTTGCGGAGCTTCTTCAGTAGCCCAGGGAAAACCATACTTTCCATCTCCTTTCCATGTTTTAATTCAGCAACCTTCAGATAATTTTTGTGCCTCTATTCTTTTTTCTGCAGGTGGGGCCAGATATACTTGTCAGTGGATTTCTTCAGCCGATACCTGACTTGACTCCCAATATTCCATCGGTGGATGAGACTTCAGTGATTGACCCCTCGGTGACACCTTATGAGTCAAGTATCATATTCTTCTACAAGACGTGGGATCCATACGGGGCTTTCTCGAATTTCTCTCCTCATCCTATCCAGATGCAAGACGATGATGGAAACTACGAAACTTGGTCAAGTGTGGAGCACTACTATCAGGTATTATTAACTAATAGGGAAGTATCCTCTATGCCTGAAAATGCAGCTCATGATCCACTACAACTTATTACTTTCAGGCCCACAAGTTTGTCGGGGTTGAAAATTCCAAGGCTCAACAATGGGTTGACCAAATAAAATCTGCAAAAAGTCCCGAAGAAGCAGCAAGAATAGGAAGGTCTGCACAAAGGAGGCACCCCGATTTGGTAGGGACTCCACCTGTCCGCTTTTCCCTTCACTTCCATGTGAAAAATGAGTTGAACATGTTCATTTGCATAACAACTATGTGGTTCTGGACGATGTCAATAGTTCCTTGCTTGTCATCCAATCTTAGTAGTTTATTTGTGGCGATTTGCCAAACAATCAGAGTCTCTTGATTCGTGATTCCCTCAAATTTGTTGGGAGGCAGTAATGTTCATCTTCTCTTTATCAATCTTGCTGCAGAAGGGCCGTTATATGGTCGTTGAAGGCAGTTTGTTGACCGTGAGTTATCACTGACATAAATGCAGGTGAGATCTGACTGGGACTCGGTGAAAGTTGACGTAATGTTCCGTGCCTTGAAGAGCAAATTTTCCATATACCCCCATTTGAACAATATGCTTGTATCGACGGCGGGGTCTGTACTGGTGGAAGCATCGCCGCATGACCTGTTCTGGGGGGGTGGGAGGGAGGGGGAAGGACTGAATTATCTCGGGAGGCTGTTAATGCAATTGAGAGCAGAATTTATCGGGGAATCGCCGAGTGCAAGCAGAGGAAGCGAGAGCTCCTTTCTGACAACTTAGCTCTGCAAGGTATGTTGTAATTTTAAGAGAGAACGGGAAGGAGGGGTGTTAAGGGGCTGCGATGGAAAAAAGAGGGGTTCATCTCGGAAGATTAGAATACGAGTGAGGAGATGATGGTTGCCTGGAAACATGTTGAGCATTACATCTGTCTTTGAAGGGTTGTCCGTCCCCCGGACATCTCGTAAGGATGAAGGATTGTTAATCTTGTGGGGCGGGGGTGTGCTTATCCGGTTTCCTAGGGCCGCGAGACAATCCACCTGATAAAAGAGGGGAAATTTTTGTCATAATGCTGTGAACGGGTGAATGCCTGACACCTACCCCTGCCCTGCACTCCCCCCCCCCCATCCTCTTTTTGGTCCGTCCGTGTGGAGAGAGCATTAAGAAAAATTATTGTAAAAGAGGGGGAAGGGAAGGGAAGAGGTCAAGCGTAAATATGACCCCGAGTTGGTCCAAAACTAATGTCCATTTTAACTTAAACCGAAACGACAAAAGGAAGGGCCACAAGAGCAATGAAATTGGGGGGGGTGGGTCTGTTTTGTCCCTTCCGACGTCCTCACCTCTCTCTCTCTCTCTCTCTCTCTCTCTCTCTGTGGGGTCTCTGCTCCCCCTCCCCTCTCCTTCATTGACAACAATAAACACAAGGCAGTCACATTGTTTGCATAAACCCTTTCTCTCTCCTTCCCCTCCGCACCTTTCTCTCTCTCTCCCTCAAACACAAACCGGCTTCCTTTTGTTTCTGTACTGCTGGGTTTTTTTTTAGCCTCCCAAAACTCTCTACTCCTGTTTGCTTCCTGTTTGTTTCTGAAGGTTCTTCTTCTTCCTCCTCCTCAAAAAAGGAACAAAGAAAACATTCATTTCATCCCAGTTTTATAATCCCGAAGTCTCCCCTCTACTTTTTTTTTGGTTTTATTCTTTCAATTGCAGTTGCAGGGTTTAGGGTTTTTGAAAGTCCTCCCCTTCCAATTCTCTAGGAAGAGAAAATATATACACATATAAAAACCGGAAAGCAAAAAGGGGGGTGTGAATCTCTGGGGGAGGGGGGATAATATTATGTCATCATCGTGTTTGAGTGGAGGAGGCAGCACACCCTCTGGATTCCAACTCCATTTAGTTAACTCCTCCACTCGCTCTCCTTCCCCATTGTCATCTCCGGCTTCCTCCTCCCTCACTTGTACCCTTTCGGATTCCACCCACTCTCCCCACCTCTCCGTCTCCACCCGCAAGCCTCGTACCCTTAGGAAACGCCCCAACCAGACTTACTACGAAGCCGCTGCTCTCCTCTCCACAGCTTTCCCCAACGTTTTCTCCCCTGCCCCCCTCCCCCACCGCCCACCCCTTCACCCTTCTTCTCCCCACGACCCCTCCCAATTCTTCCTTCCCTTCCGAATCCTTGAAGATGATTCCCCTTCCCTAATCCATCATCCCAGTGAAGACCAGAAGCTCCTTCCCTTCCTCAAGGAAACTGGGCCCTCCCCTTCCTGCCAAACTCCCGACGACTGCGAGATACAGTCCGATGCGGCAGCCCCTCTTCACCATCAGTACGAGGAGGATTTCGACGCGGAATCCATGCTGGACCAGGAGCTAGAGGAGGGCATCATCGACAGCATCATGGGGGAGAAAAGCAGCGGCGGCGGCGAAGCGGAGAAGTTGGAGAAGGGGGAAAGCGGGCTCCTGAAATTAGGACGTTCTTGGGGTAGGAGTCCGATGGCATTGCTAGGATTAGGGGGGAGATTGGGGTTATGCTATCATGGAGTTAGGAAGGCAAGAGGAGGGTGTGGGTGGAGGGATGTTGGGCAGGTGAATTGGTGCAACTTTCTGACGGTGGATGTCAATGAGATCTCCCCTAAGCTCAACCCCAACCCGGCTTTGTCAAGTAAAAACAACCCGGCAGCAGCGGAGAAGAAAAGGAAGAAGGTCGAGAAAGCTCTACCAGCGGCCGATGTTTGGAGGAACAGGACAGAGCTGGCTTCCCCAGCAACATTGGGGTTGGGAGTGAAGAAAATGCTGAAATTGGACTACGAGAATGTGCTGGAGGCATGGATAGGGCGAGGCTCCCCTTTCCCGGACGACAGCCCTGCCTCCGACATTGCTGTAAGTAAATAAACGATCCTCGTCCCTGTCCGAAGAACCAGATGCTGGGTCTGTCATTTGATTATCACCACCTTTTTTCTACTGAAATGAAACCTTAAAAAGTGAAGAGCCACTGCAAACTTTTGTTTTAAAGATTGAAAGCTGCTGTTAGCCTGTGCCAGCCACATCGTTCAAGGATTGAATAATGTGCAATGAGCGTGGTGTGGCCATTTAGTTAGTTGATGGGGCTAAGGTTTGAGACTGACATGGGAAAAGGGGGATGAAATGTTTGCAGGGGAAGGTGGATCGGATAATGGAGCTGATTGTGGAAGGGGTGAGACACAAGGAGAAAAGGAACAGACCCTTCACCACCACCAATAAGAAGAAGACGAGACACATTCCAATGCAATTGCAATTGCAATGAATCCCAGGAGGTTCCAAGTTAATCAAGGGAGGACTCAACAATCCCAAATTCCCTTACTTTTTTTTTTTTTTTTTTTTGCTCTTTTTGGGTAATGCATAATCTTGGAAAGTAGTAGGGAGAGGAGTAAAAGTCATAGAGCAGAGCCCCCCAGAAAAGAAGGCCTATAATTTTTTGTATTTTGTTATTTGTTTACTTGCACATTGTTGAAAGGTTTGCAAAGCTTTTGGGTTTCACGTTGAATAGAAAATGCAATCAACTCCCACGTCAAATAGAAAATACCTTCACAATTAGCGTATATATCAAATGGGTCAATTCTTGTATTGTCAATTGGTTTTACCAGGCAAGAGGAAGTTATATGTATTCATCGTGATAATGCTTGCATGGTATCATAGCGATGGCGGAGAAAAATCAAAGAGGTAAATGGATCACAGAGATGGATTCATGCTCGGTCATTTTTTGTCTTGAAAACCAGGTAGGTGCTGTGGTGTTTCGTAGAAGGCAATTACTATATCTCATTCTCCAGCTATAATAGAGGTTGTTTTGAGACAAAAAACACTAGCTTTCTGAAAAACGACCATCTTATCTCAAGGATTATCGTTACCATCTCTCAGCATGTTTAATCATCTATTAGTTGTTTCTTCTTGTTCTTCCTTACCTGCTCATCCTATTGATACTTTCATTGCTTCTTAGCTTTTGTTGTCAACTTGGAAAAATCATTTTGAACCTCATACAATCATTTCGGAACTCGTTGTCTCGTAAGAAGGAAAAGAAAAAACTTGCTTTTACAAAATAACGAAGTCGAATTTTAAAACTTAAGTGTCGTAAAATAATTGGGGACGAACAACTAAAGAGGGAGGACGGTATCAAATAAAGGGGGCCAGCAGGCAAAGCCCATGCCCACCCAATTCGTCGTCTCCTCTCTCTTTCTTTCTTTTTAATTATCTCGTCTCATCCAGAAGACAATACACACACAATCTTTGTCCGACGGTGAGGAAAGAAAGAAAGAATGCCTACCCTCAACCTCTACACCAACGTCCCCGTAGACTCTGTCGTGGCCTCCGACATTCTCAGGGACGCCACTAAAGCCCTCTCCAAGATCATCGGCAAGCCCGAGTCCGTTAAGTTTCCTTCCTTTCCCTTCGCCTACCTGTTCGACCCTATTCCCCACCGAATTGCTGCTATTAAAGTCTCTTTGTTTGCAGTACGTGATGATTGTGATGAACCAGGGGGTTCCCATGGCTTTTTCCGGGAGCGAAGCCCCTGCCGCTTATGGGGAGGTGATATCTATCGGGGGACTTGGTCCAGACGTCAATGGCAAGTTGAGTTCTACCCTTGCTGACATCTTGCAGACCAAGCTCTCCATCGATGCTTCTCGCTTCTACATCAAGTTCTACGATTCTCCGGTTTGTCTTCTCGGTTGTTGTCGCTCATGGGATAACACGGACCTTGCAAAAAAAAAAAAGGAATCTCTCATTTTGTTTTTAATGGGGATTCTTGCATTGCAGAGGCCCTTCTTTGGATTCAATGGTTCAACCTTCTGATCAGGAGCATCATCACCCCCCGGACAGCAGGAGAGCAGAAAGTCTATAACTTGTGGCCGGCCTAGGATCAGATTGGGATTTTCTTCGTTGGGGGAAAGGGGGAATGTGCAAATTGAAGTGACTGTAAAAGTAAAAAACTAATGTTTGTAGCTTTGTTATGGGGGCTGGGGTTCCAGCAAATTCCTTGGTAGTTTTTAAAAGGAACAGAATCACAGCCCAGCAGCAGCAGTTGGGTTAGGGTATATTGGTAAAGGATGAGGCCGACACACATGGCCTCCAGTTCTTCTTGTTGGGAAAATAATCCCACGTTGCTTAGGAAAGGCTTATATATAGTTGGGACTATTCACCTAATTGCTACCTTTTAGGTGAATGGTGTAATCCCGACATTATTTTCAACATGGTTTCAGAGTCCGATTCGTCCCGTCGGATAAAAATTCCGAACGAGGGCCTTCGACCCCCGAACAAAGATTCGATGTGGGATTACGGGGAGGTGTTGGGAAAATAATTCCACGTTGTCTAGAAAAGGCCTGTACTAAGGGTTTATATATGGTTGGGACCTTTCACTTAATTGCTAGCTTTTAGGTGAAAGGTAACCCCGACACAATTTTCAACACTTCCTTAAAACACAAAAGAAAAAGAGGCCCGGAAGAACATAACTACTTGGAAACCCAAACTGACCTGCCCACTACATGTATCACACACCCTTCCCCTTGGTTTGTGCCTCCACAAGGATCCATCTTTCTCATCTGATCAGTAGAATCTTTCTCAAGACGCCTCTATTCAGTAAAACATTTGTTTCTGGCCGAATCTTTCCTTTTCGAGAAGCTGATATCTTTGACATTGATGATAAGGCTTTTTCTACGGGAACTTCCCTTCTCTATCAGCTTTCTCTGTTTTTTAGTTTACAATACACTCAACATCTTCACCATTCTAGACAAATTTTGGGTTCTCCAGAGAGGCAATCGTAGCTTCAAACATTTTTGGCAACGACACCAAAATCTCCTGCACAATCCGGTTATCCTTCATATATGTGCTAAAAACTCTGATTCTGTTGACCAGATTGACCAATCTATGTGAGAAATCCTTCACGGCCTCATCCTCCTTAATTTGTTGTCTTTTGAATTCGCATCAAGTTCAGTGCCTTCATATCTCTTATCTTCTCGTCGCCTTCATACTCAAGCTTCAAAAAGTCCCAAATCTCTATTGCGGTATGAAACTTTATGATCCTACTGAATATAGAGGGTGACACTACAGCATAGAGGCATATCTTCACCTTCTTCTTCGTGACTCTTTCCTTATAAAACAGGATCTAGTTAATTATAGAATTATCGGGGAGTAGATCCAATTCATAATCACCTTCCACTGTTTTGCACAAGTCATGCCCATCTTCTACTTCAAACCGCATGGCTTACCCGAGACGATAATAAGTGACCGAGATGCGATTTTTCGCAGCGACTCATGCCAGACTCTATTCAAATTGGGAACAATGGCTTACAGACTATCACTGTTGTTCTATGGACCGTACAAGATCTTAGACAAGGTGGGAACAATAACTTACAAACTTGTCGTCCATTTACTACAAAAAACACATTCACTATTTATACTAACATTTGATCATATCCCAACAATAACTGTTATCTAAACTGTCGTGCATATTTACACATGTCAAATTACATCCCCTTCACAGTCAAACATGACATGATCCATCACCTTCTTCAACTTGCGAATAGCCTCGGCTGGATGTAACTATGTCTTCACTACATGCTTATCCATAACATCCTTCGACTATGATGATGGGATAACCTTTGACTAGATGCAGTGTGCTTCGACTGGTAACTTCCTTTGACACTCCTTTCGACTGTCTATACCTGCTCATCATCGACAACCACATGGGCATATAAAAAATGATGCCTAAAATGGCGTTGTTATGTAAACACTATTCCTCCGGTATGTGGAGTAACTGATGCGGTGTTGTGTTAAGTTGAGTGGAAATTTGGGAAGAATTCAGCTGTGCTAAGTCACTCTTTCACCAGCTTCCTTGGATACCGCATTTACTTTAGCTCTTTGTAGGAAACACCGTAAGGTATTGACCTTGGGCATCTACTACACGCTTCTTTCTTTTTGTAAAGACAAGCTTTTCATGCACCAATATGTTAAATGATTTTTTTAACAGAAAACCTGGATGGAATATCTTGTTGAGGATTCTAAGAACTAGGCTAGGGCTTGAAGTTTGTTGGAATGGCGGCGAGATCACCAAGATGATCACCTGACAACGATAATCAGGAGGATGATTGTGTCGATGGCCCAGAAATGAAGGGAGAGGGGAAGTGCGACACACCAGATGTTGAGAGGCCTGACAAGATGGAAGTTACTGCAGATCCTGTTCAAGCTATGTTATTTGACATGATCCCAAGCATTGGCATAAGAAAAGTCGAAGCCTCAGAAAGACCATCTGAAATGAAGATGCAAATTTCTCAGGTTTTTTAACCTAATGAGGAGCCACCGAGGAAGAAGAAAGTTAGCTAAAGGGATGTTGCTGGAGAGCTGCTTAAGATTGGTAAGATCACGTGCACGGTGGTTAACTGGGTTTATCAAACGTTTTCTTTGAACGCTTGATCCCTTAAGCATGGTGATCCACTTGGCTCAAGGATATAACTCTATTTTTGGTGCTTTACTTTTTTTAATGAATATTACTTTACTTGTTTCAGAGAGGTGTGGGCGAAGTGGTAAAGACGTAGGTCACAGTTGTACAGTCAATGGGTTGTTTGTTTGCTTAGATGTTTCCTAGGATCAGAAAAACCGGGCTTTCCGGTTCTCCACCAGCATCTCCCCTCATTGCTAAAGATGCTTCTTCAAACTGGCATGGTTATGCTAATTCTCCAGAGTAAAAGTTTGCATCTCTGGGCCACATTTGTAGCTTTCTCCAGAGTAAAAAGCTCAGGGTTTAGCCAGCAAGAAGCTGTCGAGAATGTCAAGAACCTGCCTGCCCAAAGAAGCTTGACTTTGTCCTACTTATCCAAATTACGGGATCTGTCTTTTGCTGGAACATGTTAGATGTGACCTTCATGCAGCCTAAGCAAAGGGCTGTCTATGTCTTCGAGACGGGATTACTTACTCCTGTCCACCACCCATAATGACAAAAATTCTCACAATAGCGGGAACTCCCTCATCCAATTTCAAAGTATTAGAAGACCTTTTCTTGAATAACAAAGCTGCTGTATCGGAGCCACGTGAAAAACAAGAAACAGTCGCCCTTAGACAGACAAAGAACACCCGGATATACATAAAGCTCCATCCTCTTCCTGTAAGCCAAGTGCGACGTGGAGTTTGTGTTCTGAGTAAGTGCCTAACACACCATCTTTTGCTTTAGGCATGTCACCATCCATACTTGCCTTGGGTTTGAGATTTCGAGAGAAGGCCTCTTGCCCGCCGTTCCTGAAGCTCCGTTTCCTTCTGCTTCATATCAAAGTAGAGGGAACTAATCTGATGCTTCCTCTTATGAAGCTTTGAAGGCTTTCCTTTACTTGAAGTGGGCTGCACAAAGCATTCTGACATATTGATAAGATGAAGGAGAGAATATACACGCTGTCTTTCGACATTCCTTCCTTGAGAGAAGGGTTTTCCAGCCAGTAAGTCCAGTTGTATGATACTATGCAAAAATTCCAAGCACACCAAGGACAGAAAGATGATAGCAGAACGCTCAAGTTGGGCAATTGAAGGTGAAGTGCACTCAGAGACCCTCTCATCATCCATCCTGGGAACCTAGACATGCTAAGGAATATCCCACAACTATTGTAATATCACCTCCAAAGCCAACATTATGCATCATAAGAAACCGAAGATGGCAAACACGGAAACCTTGATACAAAAATGCAAGGAATACCTGATGAGCAGGGCCAAAAGCGATCCCAGTTAGCTTCATCTGATCCTCGCGAGGCCTGTTCTTCATCAGCTCATCCTGCTTCACCTCCACTATCTCCACATTTGCCTCCTTCCGCCCTCTCTTCCTCACACCCCCAATGGCTGCCCCTTCAGGAATACCCCAGTAGCTCCCTCCACTGTCCTGATGATAGACCCCATCACTGGCAACCCCAGCATCGACTCCATTCCAACCCATCACCCCAGCTTCATCATAGGCAACCGGGTAAGTTTCCTGGGATGCTGCTGCCCCATCTAAGTAACTAGGGACACCGGTAAACTGATAGCTCGAGTAAGCATCTGGGAGGCTTTCGACTTGGACAGGAGGTGGATTAGGAACAGGGGGACTCTGGGTAGCGTATTCAGCCTGTGTCTCAACGATGGAACGCCTTGCTGACCCAGAGGAAGAGGAACCGGCTCCCAGGGAAGAAGAGTGACGGGGCAAAGGGATGCTGGACAAGAAAGAGCGCACGGAAGGAGGCTGAAACGTTGTCTGGGAATCACTCCGACGCTTGCGAACCTTGTCCTCGTCGTCGTCGTCGTCATCCAAGGAGTTGGGAGGGGGAAGAGGAGGAGTGAGGTGGACGATTCTCTTGGGGGTAACAGAGGAGGAGGAAGAGGGTTTAGGAAGGGTAGAGAAGAGACGGGAAGATGAGGAGGGAGGCCCAACTTCATCACCGTCGCTGCCCTTAGGTCGAGGTAGAGAAGAGAACAGGGAGGAGGAGGAAGACTTGGACTTGGGTTGGGGAAGGGAGGAGAAAAGGGAGGTTGGGTCTGGAAGTACCGTTTGCGGTTGCCGACGGTCGTCGTCGTCGTCGGAAGAGGCGTAGGAAGCCAACAAATCCATGGGGAGGGGAGCAGATCAACAAAAAGGGGTAGGGGGAAGGGGAAATTGGGAATTAAATCGGATTGGCAAGATACGTGCCCTAAAAAACAAACCCCGGGGGGGGTATTTTTGGGCTTCCCATTCACCAAAGCCCAACAACCCTTTCATATTAATATTCCCATATTTCCAAATGAAAAATGTTTGAGGAAAAAGTAAACGTTAAACGAGGGGTGAATATATTAATAGACTCTTAACAAATCACACACCCATTCCAAAACAACATGGGATATTCCCGCCTGTTTCTTCTCCTGCCCCTCCTCCTCCTCCGCCTCTACGTCAATCCCGTCCTTTATGACCAACACGATCTCTCCGATACTGTCACCGCTGTCCGAAGACAGGTTAGAGACGCGACCCACTACATCATGGGCCTTAACTATCAGTTCCGCAAGGCTTAAGAGTATCTCCATCGTAAACAACACTGATTGACGTTTGTTTCTCATTCCTCTCTTATCGTTTCTATTCATGTCATCGCTTTCGTAACATCAGTGAACAAAAAAAAAACCCAACTCACACATTGTATAGAAAATGTCTCCTTATCTAATATATATACCCAAAGGATCAATACTTCTATTACCAATTGGTTTTAGAGTATATCTCGTTGGACTTATATATTGGACTTGGAGTGGACGGCCCCGAATTTCCCGAAATCGGATAGCCAAGTTCGATCGAACTGGCTATAACAAATTGTAACCATCCTCATGCCTCAATTCCCCATGCATTTTACATAGTATCACTCTTTATCTTGGAGAGAGAGAGACACACACAACCCTTTTTTTCTTATTTGTTATTAGAATTAATAATATTAAATCCTACCAACCCACCAACTAAACAAGAGAAAGAAACAAAGAGAGGGCAAAGGGGCAAAAGTTACGAGGAAAGCAAGGGATCTATCTTTATCTAATACTAATCTCTCGAAAGTAGTGAACTATTCTGCCTCCCCCCTCCAAAAAAAAAAAAAGAACAACTTAGAAAAAGCAGTAAAAAAAATATAATGGAAAGAAAGAGATTCCATACCCCGCCGCTTCAAAAGGAGTGCCCACCGTCTCCTTAAAATTCACAATTCACATGCAAACCATATTCAGAGACGAAAAGGAATTTCCTTCTTTATCAACGAGTGAGCTGACCACTCCTGAATGAGCGAGCGCATCGAGGGGCCTTCCTATTCTCCTCCTCCCCCCTCGTTTATTTGGGGTCACATCAATTCAATTCATATATCCATCCGAGTATTGGAAAATAGTCGACGGTGGTTAAAAGAAAGAAGATGATCACCCAAGTTTTTGGAGTAAATAATGCTTTCTTGACCCCCCTCACCCCCTTCCTCTCTCTCTCTCTCTCTCTCTCTCTACCTTTCCGATTTCATCGTCACTGTTACGACAACCCTCTCTTCATTGGGTTATATATTTCAAAAGAATTCCAGAATCATTCCCTTCTGTCACCTGTCTCTCGTGCTTCTTTTCTTTATCAACCAAAGAAAAGGACAATGGCTTAGCAAGCTTCTGTAATATATGTACGATTTACTTGTTGCCGTTTGGAATATAACACGGGCATGATGGGGCGGACAAATCCCCCTTGTTATGAAGGAGGAGTAAGAGATGTTGGCAAAAGAATATATGATGTCCCCCCCCCCCCCCCCCCCCCCCCCGGTCGTGAAGAGGCATGCTGCTGCGCAGGCCAAGCGACTTTTTGGCCCTATTATTAATGTTTACACACTCGACAGTCCAGGTCTGCCCCCGACTAACTATAGTTAGGTCGACATCACTGTGAATGACAGACAAGTCTATTCACATTCCGACAATCCAAACATCATCAACACTTACATACGATGGACATCGTTTGATGCAGTGCAGTGCTGATCATTGATCTCTCTATGGCATTATTCTTCACTTTGTGATATTCCTGGAAAAATTACCCCTCCCCATAAATAACCCGGGACTATATAGAGGTACACTATATTATTTTGTATTTTGTATTTTGTTATGGCATTAAGTAGAGAGAGTCGGCATGAAGGAGGTTCATCTTTTGGTTTCTCATATGAAGAAGAAACACACCCCCTTCTTCTTCTTCTTCTTCTTCTTATAGCTTTTTCTTGACTCACTGCTGTCCTATTATTCTCTCGTGATGTAGCATGTCGAATCCAGTATCAATAATTTTTCTGTTGCTGTACTTAGTAACAATAATTCACTACTTTCTTTTTCTTTTCAAATTGGGTGTTAATGCCGCTCTTGCAAAGGAGGTTGGAGGGGGGGGGGGGAAGTGTTAAAAAGCAGTGTCCCCCCCGGGGGGAGTGGCGATCGGGATTTATCTTAAAATGCGAGTGACCGATTCCTCCGAGGCAAATTGCCAATTAGGAGGACAAAGTATCATCTCCATCAGTAGAAGAGATATGCTTAAAAAGTAGCGCAAAAGAGGAAAAAGGAAAAGGAAAAAGGGGGTTGTGGTGGTTCCTGGCAACACTTAAATGTATAAAGGCGCAAGCTCTCCTTTTCCTACACTCACTTTGCCTTTTTCTATTAATAAGAAAAAAGCAAGGGAAATAAAAATAAGAATAAAAAATAAGAATCACCCCACCGAGCAGCTCTAAGGAAAGGATAAATCCCAACCTAAAATACCTTTCAGTAAGCATGAGGATAGACAAAACCCCCCCACCTTCGGTACAAAACTATTGTTGGAGATGTCATTTAAACTTCAACATGGGCGAGGGCGATAGGCCACCCCACATGTGATCCTCCTCAGCCTCTTCAAAATGTCCATCTCCCTCTCAATAATTATACTCTCCTCCTTTTTAACGTCTGCTTTCTCTAAGAGCGACTGTCCCTTCTCCAAAGGTCTGTTCTTACCTAAAATCTAAAATAAATATTCATTTGCTTAGGAGGGTTAGGATGAGTGATTGACATAAATTGGTCAGGCCAAAATTTTATTGGCCGGAATGTTGATATCCCTTTTGCTGCTTTTGTTATCAAGACCAGGTCATCTTGAGTCAGTCTGCTCCCTGATAAATCCATGGTAAAAAGGAAAACAATAAAGAGGAAATTTTGGAGGGGGGGACAAGGCGGGGGCAGTGGCTGTCCGATTCTAATGAACTTGCTATTTATTCCCTTTTGGGTTGCTTTGTAGAAATTATGTCAGGCCAAATGAGAACCAAATCATTTGACTTTGAAAGGCACGATTCACTCCCCCACCCCCCCCCCCCACCCCCACTCCCCACACCCATATTTCACTAATAAAGACGTCTTTGCTGGGATGATAATCTATTCTTAATTCGACAAATAAAGAAATAAAAAATAAAAAAGAAAAGAGATACTTTCCTTGTGAGAAGAGTAAACCTCCCTCTTCACATATGTCGATGTTTGCTTCGCCTTTCCTTTCAAATCACTAAAGAATTATCACCACTCCTCCCCCACATTCTCATCTCTAGCATATATAATCTTTTCATTCTTTTTGGGTTGTTATAGATTATTGAGTGGACTTACTTTTTCCATGTTATTATATGAATGTATAATATTAATAGCAAACAGATTCAGAAACGGTCATCTTTTTCTTTAGGGACCATCATTTCATTTACATACTTGAACCATAGAAGGAACCCCACCAAAAGATTCTTCCTGTCATCCATTACACTATGGAAAAGGGGGGAGGGCTTAATAATTACCCAATAGAACTCTGGATATGAATGACTCCAACTGCACAGCACTGCCACACCCCCCTCAATCACACACTACTCAAACACTATAGCCATTGTCATGTCATGACCCGCAACAACCATCGTCATGGGGATGTCAATCAGTATAAAAAGGTAATTGACGATAACTTTAGGAGAATGAGAAGGAGGATCCCCCCCTCCCTCCTCTTTCGTGGTGGGGGGTTTGTCAAGGGTCGGAATAATTCATGTCGTTGATTACTTACATCATGAAATCGCTCAGCTCATCTTAAGGACCCTTTGACTGCACGCACTACCCGGGGGGGGGGGGGGGGGGCAGGGGGTAGGAGAAGAGTGGTTCTGGCTGGCTGGCTAGTGTGGTTAATAGTCATGTGGAACGAACGTCATAAACATTAAGAAAGATTATAATGGCATTCGATTCACAGGAGAGGGACTTTTCTTTTAGTTATTTTGGGGAAGATAGGAGCATGGGAATGAGAAAGAGGGTATTGAATGAGATCCTTGCATGGAACAATAATGTGATTGGGGAGGGGAGGGGGGTGAAGGGAAAGGTTATGGGTGGTGGTGACTGGTGGGGGTGGAGAATGAAATGTTGTCTGTGGCCGCTGCCCTTTGAGTGGAACTTTGGATTGGAGACACTGACTTGACTCCCCCCTTCTTTCTTTCTCGAAATAAATTATTGAATGTAACATCTACGTCACGTTTCTTCATGTATAAACAACAAAACGAGTTAATAATAATTTAAAAAAAGGAGAAAGGAGGATAAACACATGGGAAGAATGAATAAAAGGCAGGTAAAACACAAACAAAAAGGGAGGGGGAGGGAGGGCAGAGTTGGACTGCTTTTTTATTCCCCCCCTCTTATAATCTCTTTTCCTTTTTTTTTTGTTGTCCCCCAAAAAAACTTTTTACCTTTATTACTTTCCTCTTTCCTCTTTTCGTTTATCTGAGTGTTTTATATTTTTTGAATTTCTTCTGCTGGCTTTATAATCTGCCCCCATTTCAAAGGATGACGTGGCAAAATCACTATAAGACCTTCCTTATCCCTCTGTGTATGATGTCTATTATATTCACTTGGTATCTCCTCCTCCCTCTTGCATTTTTACAAATGTGATCACATTTGTTTCAAACTTCTTCTGTCAAATCCTCCACCCCCGCATATAAACACACAACACAACACAAACCTCCTCCTCCTCCTCCTCACCTTTAAAAGAATGAATGGCAAATGGCATTCCATCCCTTACGTACTACCACCAACCATCCACTGACCCACTCTGCGAGTGAAAGTGTGTGCCACAGTGAGTGAGTGTACGAGATAAAAACAAAGTGAGGGAGAGTTAAAAAAAAAAGACGACAGCTTATAAGTGAAGGGGAAAATAAAAGGCTGAAAAATAAAACTGAAAAGCCATTAAGAGAAACCGAGGACTATAAAAAGAAGGGCTCCTCCCTTACCCACAACTCCCTTACCCTTAAAACTAACCAAAGCCAAATCCTTTCTTAATCTCTCTGGTCTGACCTCCATTCATCCGATCCCTACCACAAACACACACTGTATTCCCCGGAACCACACCACAAGTAACCGCCACCGACGTAGCTTTAGGCGTGTGATAGTTAAGCTCCAAACTAGGCAGGTGGTGAATTGGGGAGGAGGCTCAATCTGAACCAGCTGAGGAAGAGTCAAAAGTCGTGCGGGGTGCCCTGTTGCGAGAGAGGGGAAGTTAAAACCCGACTGGGGGTTTTAGGTGGGGGGGAGTGGGGGGTTTTGGTCAAGTAATGCGTGCAGGAGCATACACTATACAGCAGACCCTCACAGCGGAGGCTGCTACCGTCTTGAAGCACTCTCTCGGCCTCGCACGCCGGAGGGGCCATGCCCAGGTCACCCCACTCCATGTGGCGGCCACCCTGCTGAGCTCTAGGTCCAGTGTCCTCAGGAGGGCCTGCCTCAAGTCTCAGCAGCATCCGACTCCCAACGCCAACACCCATAGCAACAGCAGCAGCAGCAGTAGTCAACCCCTCCACCACCCTCTCCAATGCAGGGCCCTCGAGCTCTGCTTCAATGTCGCCCTCAACCGCCTCCCCACTTCCCCTTCCCCTTTCCTCCACGGCTGCCAGGCCACTCTCTCAAATGCCCTCATCGCTGCCCTCAAGAGGGCCCAGGCTCACCAGAGGAGGGGTTGCGTTGAGCAGCAGCAGCAGCAGAACCAGCAACCATTGCTGGCGGTCAAAGTTGAGCTGGAGCAGCTGGTCATGTCCATCCTGGACGATCCAAGTGTCAGCAGGGTCATGAGAGAGGCTGGTTTCTCCAGCTCAGCTGTCAAGAGCAACATCGATGACTCCTCTCCCATTTCTCCGATGTTTCACGGTTACGGCGGCATCACTTACGGGGGAGGCGGAATCTTCTCTTCTCCCTCATCTCCCACACATGCAGAGTACGCACTGAGGGGGGAGAGCACTGTGATCCCTTCCCTTGGGACATCCTGGCAGACACAGCCTCGCTTCCTGAGCCCGCTCCACTCGTCTCCTCCTGTGAAGACCCCAGGCCGTGATTCCATTCCTCCCAAAGAGGACGACATCAGGGTGATCCTTGAGGTAATGCTAAGAAAGAAGAGAAGGAACATGGTGGTCGTGGGGGATAGCCGTTCTGCGACGGACAGGCTTGTCATGGAGCTCATGGGTAGAGTGCAAAGAGAAGAGGTCCCGGAGAAGTTAAAATCCACCGGCATCATCAAATTCCAGTTTGCACCCCTCTCATTCAGGTATATGAAGTCGTCAGACGTGGGTTCAAACATGGCCGAACTTAAGCGGAAGATAGACAATTTTCTTAGAGATGGGGGTGGGACTATAATTTATGCCGGAGACCTGACATGGGCAGCAGAGGACAACTGCGGCCCTGTGGATCAACTCATTTCAGAGATGGGGAAGCTGCTGTCGAGTTATCTGGGGAGCCCGGCGGGAGGGGAGGCCAAGGTGTGGCTACTGGGGACGGCCAACTTGCAGACGTACATGAGGTGCCAGAAGAGGAGGCCGCCGCTGGAGGTCGAGTGGGGAGTGCAGGCTGTGTCGGTTCCTTCTTATGGGGGACTCGGTCTAAGCCTCCATGCAGAGGCGGGGGCACCCGCACTTACCAGGTTTAAACTCGCCCCCCCTCCCCCCCATCTCTCCATAACACGTAACAGACAGTTTGGTTTTTGTCATCCGTTGGCATTTTGCATCTGCATTCTTCTTCTTCTCTCACTGCTTCAAAAGCATGCATCGCCTCGTCTGTCTGTTGTCCAGAAGGGTTGATAAAGGGAGAAAAAAAAAGATGAGATGATATTTTGTCCGCTTCCAAGAAATTTGTCTTAGATCGCCAGCCAGCCAAAAGGGGTTGTCCTCTCTTTTCGCGACCAATTGCCCAACTCTTTTCCTTCATTAAATGCGACTCAAAAAGGAGGAGGGGGTGATGATTGATTTGAGTTGCCTTGGAAAGAAAACACTCGGAGCATTAATTGCTCTCTCAAAACGAGACGAGTACAAATTCGTCTCATGGGATCATGATTGGCTTTTTTTGTTTTGTCCTTCTCCTTCCCATGTTTTGGTTTTATTAATTAATGCTTTTCTTTTTTAAAAAGGTGATGATGGTGGTTGGTAATGTACTTGTTTGATTGGCAGCCCAATCGGAAATGATGGTTCTCGCCAGGTGGTGGTGGTGGAGGTAAAGCCTGTTACAAGCAAGGGTGTGCAGCTGACTTGCTGTGCGGAATGCACCTCTAACTTCCACAAGGAAGCTGCCTTCTTCTCCACCTCTGCCCCCAACAAACTCTTGCCTTCCTGGCTCCGTTCCCCCGAGGTAAGATCCATCCCCCTCCCAGTTCTAATGCCAGCCAGACATACATTTCTCTACTCTTTTCTGTTACCTTGATGGGTGGAGCGTCGTCACTTTCAGGAAGATCTTTCCCATCTGAAGGTGAAGTGGAACAAACTGTGCCACGGTCTCCACCAAGAGAGAACCAAGAATTGCGTCCCTTTGCAGAGGCATTCCTGGTGGCCTCTTCAGACCGGCATCTTACCCGATGCCAGTCCTTCCATCACCTTCGCCAGTCAGAGCCCGAGTGCGGTCGCTCGTTTCCGGGGGCAGCAATCTAACACCATTGAGTTCGGCAGCAGTCGCTGGACTGGGAAGAACCAGGGGTCGGAACCAAACCTGGACTCCCTGAGGAATTCGGAGGGCAAGGAGGTGAAAATTACTCTTAGCCTTGGCAACTCACTTTTCGGTGATTCGGGGAAATTGGCAGAGCACAACATTGAACGTATGCTGCAGCGTGGTAATGCACGTCGCCTGCTCCAGGATAATGTTCCCTGGCAATCCGAGACGATTCCTGCAATCGTAGATGCCTTGTTCGATAACAAGTCGACCTTCAAGGATACCTGGCTGCTCATCCACGGGAATGACACGATAGGGAAGAGGAGGCTGGCCCGTGCCATTGCGGAAGCTGTATTTGGGGCCCTCGATTTGGTGATCACAATGAATATGAGGGCGAGAAACTGCATCAAGAGCTCATATTCGGAGATTTTCACAAGGATATCCAAGGACGAGGAGAAACTCGTTGTCCTGGTGGAGAACGTTGACCTGGCTGACAAACAGCTCGTCCAGTTCCTTTCCGAGCGCCTGGAGATAGGAAAGACCTCTGACTCAGTACAGGGGAGAGGGGGAGGTAGAGGCCAAGTAGTGTACATCTTAACGAAGGGTGATCCTGTTTCAGCAAGCGGTGATGAACGGGAGAGTCGGAATGCGGTGGTTCAAATGGAAGCAAGGGTCGTTGAAACCACTCTGGAAGCTGGCATTGATCTAAAGAGGAAAGCTGATTGGGAGTTGCCTGACAAGTTAAAGGTTTTGAAGACGGGTGGGAAGGATAATAGAAACAGACACACGGTGAGCATTCATAACAAGGTAGCTTCCAAGCAGTCAGGGAAAGGCATCTTCGATCTGAATGAAGAAGCCAGTGAGGAGGGAGGCAGGAAAGACTTGGAGGAGGTGAGCCCGAATTCGAGCGACCTGACAGGGGAAAGCGGAGGAGGAGAAGTAACGAGTGGAAGGGGGTTGCTGGGGGGGATCGAGAACCAGTTTAGTTTTAACAGGAGCCTGACAAGGGATAGGGAGGTGAAGGAGTTGTTCATGACGAAGATACGGGGATCGGGGGAGGAGGTATACGGGGGAGGGGACAAGGTTAGGTTTAAGGTAGAGGAGGGGGTGTTAGAAGGTATAGTGACTGGGGCGGGGCTTTTCCTAAACGGTTTGTTTGAGAAATGGTTGAAGGAAACATTCCAAACAGCGATGCACATAGTGAGGGGGAGGGGATGTGATCATGGGGATGGTGTAATTATTATTAGCCTTTGTTTAGGAAGTGGGGATAAGGTTGGGGAGGAGGGTTACATGAACACATGCCTACCAAAGACCATCCACATTCCCTCTGGCAACTAAACAAATTGGGGGGGTTAGGGGGGGGAATGCTTCTACCTGTTCTGCTTCTTGTTTGTTGTTCATGTTAAATATTATTAGATCATTATTAAATGGGTTGTAATGTCTTTTCTGGGTGTGTCTTCCCTGTGTTTGTGTTGGTCTAATGATTTTTTTTTTTTTTTGGTTTTCGACCATGAATGGATGAGTTTAAAAGAGGCAATATGAGTTATAAAGGACAAATGATATATTCTCTAGAGTTCGAGACCTTGGCTGATGATTGCTTTTGACACCGTGAAGGTCCATCACCAACCTTAAAATTAATGGCTGGGGGTTATAGACTTGTCATAAAATATAAACCTTCATACTGCTGCATTAGTTATTTCGTGAATTTCAATACCCAACCCATAATTAGAGATTTTCATTTTTTTCCCCAGCAAAAATGATGAACCTTTTTTAGCTTTGATAAGCAAAATGATCAAAATGAGCGGATAAACTTGTTGGTTAATAAAACCCTAAGTTTAAATTATTTAATAATTCATTTAACTTTTAATAATTAAATTAAAAATGAAGCGATAAATTTGTTCAGTCACATCAGCAGCATCGTTAGCCGTCGCTCCCATTCAAACCCCCCACATTGATCATCATCTCTTAAGTGGAATACTATTAAGCCTTCAGAATCCATCCCTTTCTTCCAATTCTCTTTTTTTTTTTATGTGATTTGCGGGTGGCTAAGAAGGTTGCAATCGGACGGTCAACCTGGTGGCAGTGAAGAATGAACATTAGAACTTTGATAAATTGTTCGGTCAATTCAGCAGGTGTCCCACGTGATAAACCTAATTGGGACAAAGAAGCTACATTAAATTTGACCACGGAATCCCCCGCCCCCACCTTTCCCCTTCTTATTATTATGGATATTCAAAAGCAAATGATAAAATCATATCAAGTCTTTTATTTAGGTGCATAATCGTCAAGACATCAGATTGGGGGATACGGTCGGAATATCCTCCTTCAATAAATAAATCCCCCCATGTTCCTCCTCCTCCTCCTCCTTTATAAACAATCCTATTTTGGACCACCGCATTAAAGCTGCCATTTACTTATCTCCCCCCCGAATCTCCCCATCAAGCAAGCAAACGACAGCAAAGAGAAAGAAGGATGTGCTTCGGGTGCTACCTGTGCGACGGAATTGAGAAGGAGCTCGGAAGGCAGCTTGCTTCAGGTTCGTGCCCCCAATGCGGGGGGAAGGTGGAGGCCATCGACGTGGAAAGCCATTGGAGTTTCTGCTTCCTCCCCCTTGGTTTTCGCGTCAAGAGGAAATACTTATGCACCCTCTGCCGCAGGCGTTTGGTCCTTAACCTCTAAAAATGTTGCGACTCCATTTGCATAGGCATGAGGATCGGCTCCTCTCCCTCCCTCTCTCAGTCAAAAAGCTTTTGTCCGTGCCGGGGGGTACTACCAGGTGGTCGTGTGCTGCTTTCTATCCCTCCTGCTCAACCCAACTGTTCGCAGCCAATTTTTGATTTCCACATATAATATTGTTTTATTATAATTAGCGAATATAATGTAATAAATCATATTGTTTACGTAGTTTGTCTTCTATCTATCTATCTTATTGTAGTCGAACCTTAAACTAAAAGAAAGAAAGAAAGAAAGAAAAAAGATTGTTTACGCAGCATATGCGAATGGACCTTTGATGTCTGTCTATAAACGGACTAGTTTCTTCCTTTTTTATTTTCTCCGAGATTCTTCATGGCCGGCGCATTCCATCTCTAGTTGAAACGTCTATCTCCCTCCCAAGGAAAAGAAAAAACAGAACAAAACTACTCCGCTTTAACATCAGCTAATGGGGACGGCAATTTTTTTCGTCCAGAAGCTCTCCAATCCCCAGCATTTGACGAGGAGGGGGATGCCTCATGCCTTTCATTGTTTTGTCCTGGATTGGGCAAGAGTAAAGTGATGTTTGGTGTCTTCTTTGACATTGTGTTGAGGGCATTGAAAGTGGAAGATGACTGAATGCGTTACAGAGTGATGCTTTTCCTGGATGGATCGACAAAGGATTCCGCGGAAGGGGGGGGGGGGGGGCGGTAACCTGTTGAGCAGGGTAGACCATATGCTACCTCTATATGAATTTGCATAATGCACGTCTTCTTGCTTCTACAAATCGGGGTAACAGTTGGCTCCAGGGTACTAATTGTCACCCCTTCTTCTGATTTTGAAACAAAGGGAGGGATGGAGGTCCCCCCAATTCAAGGGTGGGGGATAGGGGGACCTAGGAGGACTTCCCTCACTCTCCTCAAGCAATTAGTAGGGAGAGGGGCTACCATCCATGTAATCTGTTGATCCTTTTACGACATTGGAAGCTCATGGGAATCACGGATTGGTCTAAATAAGAGATGATGCCCAACCACCATCACATCTCCACTTCATGCTCTTCAAATAAGGCGAGGAAAAGTTCAATTCAAACTTGTATTGTTGGAACAGGGAAGGCACTCCCGAAATCACGAATGGATCCAAAGGAGCTGAGCTTGGAAATAGCTCTGGGCAAGCGATTCGCTTTCCTATTGTTGGGATATAAAAGATGTGTTTGCTGGGTCCCTCCTGCCCTTTTACTGAAAACACGACGGAATGAGGTAGGGAGGGGACCAACCTATGAAAGCGAAGGCAAGGGACTAGCATGGGGGAAGAGCCATGTTCCTCCTCTGCCACTTTTGCAGATGGAAGCCCTCATTTCTGTGGCCCACCCACCTCCTCCCCTCCTGCTGTCCCAACTTCCGGACCAAACTAAGCATCTGTTCCGCCTCAATTTCATGGCGACAGCAACAGCTCCAGAATTTCATTCATAAGTTCCAAGGTTTAAGAGGTATCTCGCAATACCTTTTAGATTCGGGTCACATTCTTTGCACTAATCTTAGTATGGAATGGAAGAAGAAGGTTACTAGGGGGAACTACTGAACAGATCGCCGACCATAAATGACAAACCTTTTCCAGGGCAGGGGAGGAGAGGGAGTATCTTCAAGCAGAAACCCCCTTGGGTTGGGGGACGCAAGAAACAACGTCCAAGATCCCTCTCCCATGCCTGCCACTTTTGTTTGATTCAACAAGCACGTTAGTTGGAAATGCTTAAAAAGTCTGCTAAATTATGCAGAAGAGTATAGCAGTAAATCTAGCATAAATAAAGCGGGGGCACAAGTCATTGTACGCGTGCCCTCCGGCCTTGCACGCGCGATGGCGGTTCGAGCAACCCGAGGATCCGGGCTCGCTCCCCCGAGGCTCAGTCCGGTCGACGTTCCGGCTCGAACGCCGGACGCTGCGGAAAGGGGACCCGGGGTTGAGCCTTCCTTTGATTCGCGAATGGGTCTGCGGTACGTTTCGCCAACCAGCTCCAGTTCCCTGAAGGTGGCGAGCGAAAGGCTGCGTTAAGACCTCGCTTACGAATTTTTAGGAGGGCTCAAGGAGCGGCTCGGCCTGCCGTCACCTCATCCTAAATGGCTCCGAAAAATGGGTGTAGTTTAGCTTAACTTTGAAAAACTTGTTCGGAGTCGCCACCGACTTAATTTAAAAATGGTGATTTTAAGTCGGAAAAATCAGAGTTTGGGTTCGAGGATTCCTATTTACTAACCTTTGTTTTCTAAAACATGCGAAAAGGGTGGCGATTTGTCCAAAAAAGTTTAACTTTTGATTGACGGGTGTTGGGCCCGATCCGGGAGTAGGCCGGACTCTAATCGACGTTTTAACGGGCGTTGGACCCGAATTTAGGTTGGTTTGGTTAAAACAAACATGCGACGTAAATCCTAGAGCCTAGACAAACGCGCAATCACAAACACGTATTTAGATCAAAAGAGCGGGGAAGGGCGGTGATTGCGGGCCTATACACTTAGGCCCGCAATCCGTTACAAATGGGCTTCAAATAAATTTCGGGGAGGCCCGCACCTCCCCTTTGTACCTTTGATTAAAGGTTGGGGCCGCTTTAAGCCGTCGAGCCTGCGGTTTTTAGGCCGGGGTAGATCAACGCGGTTTGATACACGCGCCTTCAAGTTAATCTTCGAAATTGTGGGGTTGACCTTCCGAGATTAATAACTCGATGTACATGCAAAGAAAAAGAAAAATAAAGAAGTGGTCAGAAAGTCCTAATTTAAATTGAAGTAAATAATTAGGACTTAATGAAATAAGAGTGATACTTACGGGGCGTTGTGAGCCCGTTGATGTCGATCGTCCGCGTCGTCGAAAGATAACTTTCCTTAATGGTGAATTCCTCGGTGTTTACATGCAAAGTAGAGGAAGAGTAATACCAATGATATCGATTAATTTTGAATGAAACTTAATCGAATTAAATTGGTAAGACATGTCTTACCGCATGAATCGGGGGTTGCGATTCTTCGAGATGTCCAAGTTTCCGTCGTGTTTTTCATGTAAAACGAAGGGAAAATGGGTGTTAGTGATACATGTTGATAAAAATACAATAAATCTAAGCGAGAGTGAAAAATCCCAAAACAGTAAGATAAGATCTTCTTAACAAGAGGGGTTTAGTATGCTTAGATTCAATTATGAATTTTAAATAAAAGCCAATCGTAACTATCTAAAGAAGATAATCAACAAATTTTTTAATAGGCAAAACTAAAAATGGGCTCACGGCTAATAAAGTAAGGTAAAAGGCAATAAATTTATTACCTTTCTTTTATCAGAAACACCTGACCGTAGCAGAGAGGCGCTTTCCCCTTTTTCCCTGAGCAAAGTTGTTTCTTTTCCTCCAAAGCTTCGGCATGGTGACCCAGGACTTCGCAAAATCGAGTAAGACGAAGGAGGGGATGACGCGCTCGTTACTCCAAGAACTCGTGCACCAACTGAACCAAGGGTACGCCGGCCACCGATCTCGTCGATCAAGAAGCAAAGGGGAGGGAGACCCATTCGGGGTGTAATGGACCAGTGGGAAACTTGCTCCGGGAGGTTCTCGAGGCTACTGCCTTGCTCCTCGCCGATTGCTGAGCCAGCGGCGGAGACAAGTTGCTGCCGTGCTGTCGGAGGAGCACTGGGGTTGTCGTGGGTCTCTGTCCGCCGCGGCGTCGATGGAGTGGGAGATCTGCTCCGGAGCCCCAGATCCGCGAAGGATCCGAACTTCTAAAGGTCGTAGCCACCTGGGTTTGCTGTGGATTCGCCAAGGAGTGTAGGGAGGGGGGCTGAGTGTGCTACACCAGAGGAGGGAAAGGGAGCAGGGGAGTGTCGTTGTTGGGTCTGCTCGCCGTAGGTTCTGTGGAGGCTCAGAAAAGGTGGGCCTGCCGCTGGACTCGAAGCCGCCGGGGAAATGAGCTGTCACTGTTGGAGGGAAGCCGAGGAGGGCAATGATGGAAGCTGTTCTATGGTTCTTCAGGACGGCTGGGTGAACAAGTCCGGCGTCGGATCTGGGGACACTGGGGAAGAAGACACGTTGCGGCCGTTGATGGAGCGCCAGGAAGGCGAGTGCGTCGCCGGATCTAGTGGGGGAGCTGCCGTTCACCGGATTTGAGGAAGGCTGGAGGTGGAGATTCACTTGGGGTTCCTGGTGGTCGATCGTCGGTTGCTGTAAAGGATGCTGGAGAGGGGTCAGATCGTGGCCGCTGGCTCTGGGGATAGAGGGCTGGCTCTGAGGCGGCTGGATGCACCGTTGTGGGAGGCTGTTGCCGTCGTTGGGGAGTGGCGTGGTAGAGTCTACAAGCCGAGGAGAGGCCGTCTCTTGGGTGCTTTGGAGAAGTCTGAGACAGGGGGTAGGTTGCTCCGGGAGTTTTGTCACTACGGCCAGTTCTTCGGGAGATGGAGTTGGTGACGACGGCCACTCGGGAAGCGTCGGGAACTGGGCAAGGTCGCTGAAGGAACAGGGAGCGTCGCCGGAGAATCAAGGCCACCATTGTTGGTTCTGGGGACAGCCGAGGAAGCGTAGATTCCCTGTCACTGAGTCTGCTGAAATCGGCAAGAGGATGACTGCTTTGGGACGCCTACAACGGGAGCTCGTCTGGGGGGGGGGGGGTTAGTTCCATTGCAGCAGACACTTGGAGAAGCCTTTTGTTGTTGCTGCAAAGCTAGGAGACCACCACTTTCACCGGCAGCGCCGCTGCAGCTGCGAGACTGACAGCCAGCTACCCTCGGAGTGGAGACCTGCACATGGAAGAACAACAAATCAAAACCAACAAGAAAGCTCCTCGCAACGCGGATGTGCATCTGCGAGGAGCCTGGCAGCTGTCTCCCATCAACAGCGGGCGGTTGAGGTTAGGTAAGTCGTCTAGGGAGGGAATGGACGTCCGTTGTCGAAGACGGTGGTTGGTGAAGCTGGTATTGTCGCTGCAGAAGGGATGTGTGTAGTCGCTGATGATGGTTGAGGAAGCTGGAGCTGCTGTCGAAGATTGGTGTCTCTACTGCAACATCCAATGAGGTTGACATCGACTGCATCCAGAGGTATGGCATTCTCCTTTGCTCCTCTGCTGTTGTCGCCATGTGCCCGATTCAAGTTTGTCGTCAAGGGGTTCCCATCAGGTTGATCTTGCTCACCTTGGTCCATGATGCTGAGGGATTCCTGGTGGTGAAAATGGCTAGAGGTTCTGATCCCAGAAGAGGGAGGGACCTCCAAAAAAAATTTTCAATCGAGAGTCATTTCTCTTTTCATTGCTTTCCCTTTTTAGGCATTATGCAGACGGCCCGGCACTCGAGGCCATCCTCTTGTGGTAGTGTCATGAGCTGGAGGTAAAGTAGGTGGCGTCTCCTTTCTTTCTTCTTCTGCGTTTACAGGGGATGACAGTGTCCAAAAGGGGAGTTTCAATGTGATTGGACAACACAGGCAGCGCAACAGAGAGGTCCCGTGCAAGTGGGAGGGGTGCATCCGTCTGCGCTTGATCTGACATTCTTCCCTCCCCCTTTTATGCTTGTTTGTTTATACCCCCATCCTCTCTGCTGCGGTCAAAGGTGGGTTCGCTGGTGGTCTGGTGGGAAACAGGCGGCGGATCATCATGAGCCTGCCGTCGCCGATCAAGACGTGAGGTTTACAACACAGGGCGTCAGCTACGAAGGTTAGCACTTGGCTTTCTCGGGGCTGCCTTCTTCCCCCTTTTTTTGTTTTACTGGGTCGTTGAAGGGAGGGGGAAGAAACATTGACGTGCCCGCAGCTGCGAGGGAAATCATTGTTGTCTTGCAGTCTCCGAGGCTAAGAACTCGTGAGAGGGAGCGGAATCAGCCGTTCGTCCTCCTCGGTGGTGGTGACGACTCGGCAGCCTTGGTGCCGAAAGGAGAGATTTCCTGGAGGTTTTCAAGATGTTTCGACGAAGGTGGGAGGTAAACTTTGGCTCCATCCCTCTTCGTCTCTTATGGAGGTCCTTGGCCTTCTCCTCCTTCTTAATCCCAGGGAGATCATTTCTGTCATGATTGTCGGGATTTTCTTTTCCTGAATTTTCATTTTTAGGGAGTGGAGGCTCCCGTCATTTTTCTTGTCGCAGTGAGGTTGATTCGGCTGAGCATCGAGCGTTTTGCTTGCTGTCGACGGCTTCGTTGTAAGCGTTGGTCCTAGGTGATCTCTGAGCAATTGGCAGACATAGGGGATAGAGCAACAGAATACTCAAATGGGTAAAGTCGAAGGCTATTATAGCTGTGGGTTGCGACCGTAAGTCTGTGAGGAGCTTCCACTGGGAGATGCGACTGGGAGGTGCGACTGATTTGTCTGGAGCACCTTTTATACTGTAATCTTTTGGGGGAAGGGAGTCGAACAGCTGTTAACGTCACACCCCGCCGTGGGGTGGGCTGACATTTTTTCTTCTTGATTTTTTGTCTTTACGTGTCCATAGGATTTGTTTATTTGAATAATTGTTGGTGTATTGGTTCATTTCTCATCCACCACCACCGCCTTGGGGAGTGTAATCACAAATTTTAATGTCTTCCCGTGTGGAGTCATACCCTGTGCTGTTGTAGCAAGCCACCTTGGAACGGGAGGATTAGTAAGATCCCCAAATAAAGTTTGGATGTTATTCTCCCTTTGGGAAATAAAGTACGTCATTGTCCGAGATGCCTGCCGTTCTCGTTGTCTGAGGCAAACATAATTTGGGGATCTACAGTTTGCCCCTCCTTGCGGGACAATCTGGAAAGATTTTCTCGCAAGGATCGTTATAGATTCCCAAATTTTTAGTTCAGGACGTTCTTGATGTACCTATACCTTGGAGCCTCATAAATAAACTTATTAGTAATAGATGAATCCCCGTAAAGTACGGAAAATCGGAAAAATAACCAAACATGTATGATTGCAGCAATCATGTATGCCATATTTCATTTTGTAGAGACATGTGTAAGAATTGCTTTGGGCGAATCGGAGGAGGGATTTTGAACTCTCTCGTGGTTCGCTCTTGTGCCTTTTCTGAAAATCATCTTGGTTGGATTTAAAGAAATCCTTTGACTTGGATGCTCACGTACTAGTCGAACGAGTCTTTGTTCGGGTTATAATGTGGCTTTGGTGAAAGGCCTTTAGGTTGAAGGTCGAAATTCGTCCTTTGAAGGAAAGAGTTTAAGGACCTCATCGGAAGCTATTGGATCGTAGAGGTTCCACCATTCAAGCAAATTCTCCATCCTTCAGACAGCTCACTAGTTGATGTGTTTTGTTGGGACGAACAGTTGGCTTGCTAATAGGTATAGATGATCCAGTTTGGGGAAATCTCGTCTTTGACTTGTTTGAAAGAGAGCACCTTTGCTCTTGCGACCGCCAAAGTCGGTCCTGGGGCTTATATTTTGCTCTTTTGATTTTCATTTAGCGCATTCTTTTAAAGATTTTGGTCTTTGCGCTAATTCTTTTCTTGTCCTTACTTAATCATAGGGATTCGCCCCGCCTTGTTTTCAGATAATTTTCTTTGGAATTTTGCTTCTTGAGAAGCTCTTTGAGAAGTTCGGTCTTTAGGAACAACTCAACGGGTAAGCTTAACCGTCGATGATGCCTCTTCGCTTGAATCTTAAGGAAGTGTAGCCTCTGCGATCCGTTGCTTCCGGTTTCTAACTACAAGATCTCCATTTTAACCTCGATGTGAGGCTGTCCTTGGACTCGTTAGGTGTAGTGTGTGGAAAAACTTCAACTTTGGCTCAAAAGGGCTAGCAATGGTTGATGTTTTGTGTTTGGGATAGAGAAAAAATGCTCGATCTCATTGTGTCTTAGAGCATCTTTTGTCAAAGGATTCGTTATCCGTCCAAATGCTTGTGTATGAATCCTTACAGTGTTTGCACTCATCACTCTAAGTAAGTGTTTAGGAATAGGTTGCCTTATTCACTCTCGCTCAGAAACATTCTTATTATAAAAAAATAATTTTGAATTATATGCGAATGGGCACACGAATGTTTAAGAAATGAATAGGTTTAGATACTCAAACCTCTGTAGTGCTCTTGTGCACTTTCATGTTCCACGTTCTTTTAAATTAAACTTAGAACGGCTTCCACCCGACCACCCGCGCCGTTGCATAGGAATTTATACCATATTGTACGGATGTCCATGTGTCTGCACAGTTGACAACGGACGGAAATGAAGTTAATTCATGCACTTTAACTCTCGCTTGGGGAAATGAAGTAAAATATCCGCTGAGGAGTTGAGATGGATATGCCCATCTAAGTGGTCGTTCTGACTAAAAGTTTCGTTAGAAAGCAATGTAAATGATACTCTCTTTTAGTATTGTCACCCGTAGTGATAACAAAGGCAACCTCGAAGCTTTGGTTCGAAATTTTCCACCCAACCGCCCGCGCCTTTGTCCATAATAGAGGATGTTCATGTGCCTATGTTAGGCAAAGGACAGACAACAAGTGAGCTCATGTGACTTGTTTTCTTTTAGAGTAAGAATGAAGTTTGTTCATGTAACTTCATTCATATGAAAGGTGAAGTAGAGTTTTGACACTTCCCTTTTTGCGTGATTTCATCAATGCATCTTTGTCCGATGGAATCGAAGGTTTGACGAAATGGCAACTCTGGTTTTGTATCCGTTGTATAAGGTTGCTAACGTTCCTATCAAACAGATGACAAGAATACAAGTGTCTTCTGCAACTTGATTCTTTTAGAGTAGAAATGAAATTTGCTCATGTAATTTCATTTATAAGAAAGGTGAAGTAGTGTAGGGTTTTGGTACTTCCCTTCTTGTAAGGTTTCGTCATTGCGTCTTCGTCCGATGGAATCGAAGGTCTGACGAACTTGCTACAAGACTTTGGCTTGAAGCTTTGCCGCCCTACCATCCTCGGCTTTGCCATAGGAGTTATGTACCATTCGTGTGAGGAGCTCTTGTACCTGCCCACGAGACAAAGGACGTAAACGAAATGTGTTCATGTAATTTCGCTTAACTTGAATGAGGAGAAGAATGATTATGTATTTCTCCTTTTTCCCTGATGTCAGTGTTCTTTATCACGAGTGATTCTTCAAGGTGTAAAAGAGCTCAGCTGACAGATATCGTCTCAAAAGTTTGATTTGAGATCTGGATACCGTTCAGGTGTAATATCGTCGGAGAGCATCTGCGTTAATTGCTTGTGACAGCTCTCCTCCATCCATTCTTGCTAAGATGTTGCTCCTCCTGAGAAGGCGTGCTTGACGACGAACGGTCCTTCGTAGTTTGGAGTGAATTTCCCTCGTGGATCTTTGACATTCGGTAGGATTCTTTTAAGAACGAGGTCACCTGGTCTGTATCTGATTGGCTTGACCTTTTTGTTGAATGCTCTAGACATGCGTTGTTGATAGCATTGCATGTGGTGAGCTGCGGCAAGTCGTTTCTCATTTATGAAGTCGAGGTGGGCGAGTCGAGGATTGGCCTTTTCTTCTTCTGTCCTGTTGCTTTGGGATGATATCCTGAGAGTTGGCAATTTGACCTCTGCTGGAATGACCGCTTGAGTGCCGTAGACGAGCTCGAAGGGAGTTGCCCCAGTCGAAGTGCGCATCGTCGTTCTGTAGGCGAGTAACGCGAAAGGGAGCTTCTCGTGCCAATCGCGATAGGTAATTGCTGTTTTCTGAAGAATCTTCTTCATGTTTTTGTTGGCAGCTTCGACTACACCATTCATTTGTGGACGATACGGTGAAGAGTTGAGATGCTTGATTCGAAATTCCATGCATAGGGATTTCATTAGTTTGCTGTTGAAGTTTGAACAATTATCTGCGACTAATAGCTCTGGAACTCCATATCTGGCGATGATGTTCGCCCTCATGAAACGTACAACGTTGTTTGTTGTGACTTCTTTGAAGGATTGTGCTTCAATCCACTTGGAAAAGTAATCGATTGCGACCAGTAAAAATCGATGCCCGTTGGATGCCTTAGGATTGATGGGCCCGATCACGTCCATGCCCCACATTGAGAACGGCCATGGTTCAAATAGCGGGTAAAGTCTTGTTAGAGGCACATGTACCTTCTCGCTGTAAATCTGACACTTGTGACATGCTTTGACATATTTGACGCAATCGGCTTCCATTGTGAGCCAATAATACCCCTGTCGCATGATTTTCTGGGCGAGAGCATATCCGTTCATGTGCGGTCCGCAAACCCCTTCATGGACTTCGACAATGAGGGCTTCAGCTTCTTGCTTAGTGACGCATCGCATGAGGTCCGTCTTGAAGGATTTTTTGTACAAGGTATCGCCGTCTAGAAAATAACTTCTTGTTATCCTCCGGATGAACTTGCGTTCTTTCCCCGTGCTATTCTTTGGAAATCCTCCTGATTGTAAATGATTCTTGATGTCCGTGAACCAAGGTAGGGAATCCTCAGGTGGACTCTGCTCAATATGCATGCAGCTTAGATCATCAGCAATATTGATGCGCAAGGGTTCGATGTCCATTTCTCCAGCCAACGTAATCATTGAGGCGAGCACTGCAAGAGCATCAGCAAATCGATTATCAGTTCGTGGGAGATAACTAAATTCAATATCAGTAAATTGTCTTATTAGTGTTTGTAGATAATCCTGATATGGAATGAGCTTTGGGTCTCGAGTGTGCATGCTCCATTTGTCTGGGAGATGATGAGCGCCGAATCTCCATGAACGTCGAGGAGCTTAACCCGCATGTCGAGTGCGCGAGGTAGGCCGAGGATGCACGCTTCATATTCAGCTATGTTGTTCATGCAGGGAAAGGTAACTTTGGCGGCCGTTGGGTAATATTGTCCATCTGGGGAGATTACCACAGCTCTTATTCCCGATCTTGAGGAATTAACTGCACCGTCGAAGTACATCTTCCACCTTGGTTTTTGTTCCATGAGCAAGATGTTCTCGTCTGGTAGTCCGATTTCCAAAGATGAATCATCCGTTCCTGGATATTCAGCGATGTGATCAGCGATTGTTCTCCCCTTGACTGACTTTGTGGAGTGAAATCGAATGTCGAATTCAGCGAGTTGTAATTGCCATTTAGAGACTCTTCCCATCAATGTTGGCTTGTCGAAGAGATATTTGAGTGGATCATTCTCGGACACTAACAGGATCTGATAGTGCAGAGTATACTGTCGGAGTCGGTGGAGAACCCAAATGAGTGCGCAGCAGGTACGCTCAGAAGTTGTGTATCTTGACTCACAATCTGTAAATTTCTTGCTAAGGTAGTAGATCGCATGCTCCTTGGCGCCTGGCAGTTGTTGGGTGAGCATGGCTCCAAATGATTCTTCCCTGACGGTGAGATAGAGCGTGAGAGGATGCCCCGGCATTTGGCGGGATAAGAACTGGTGGTTCTGTCAAATACGTCCTAATCTGTTCAAATGCCACCTTGCAATCATCGTCCCATTCAAATTTGACGTCCTTCCGTAGTTTCTTGAACAGTGGTTTGCACGTGTCAGCTAGGTTGGAAATAAACCGTCCGATGTAGTTAACACGACCCATGAAGCCGCGGATCTCCTTGACTGACCTTGGAGCTAGGAAATCACAAATTGCTTCAATTTTATCTGGATCAATCTCAATACCTTTGTTGCTGACAACAAAACCAAGAAGTTTTCCTGAAGTTGCTCCAAACACGCATTTGGCGGGGTTGAGGCGCAGCTTGTACTTGCAAAGTCGTTCGAACAGCTTTCGGAGAATGACGATGTGGTTGTCACCTTCTTTGGACTTGGCGATCATGTCATCGACGTAGACTTTAATTTCGCGATGCATCATGTCGTGGAACAACACCATCATAGCACGTTGATAGGTTGCCCCAGCATTCTTGAGTCCAAAAGACATGACTCGATAACAGAAGGTGCCCCAGGGCGTCGTGAATGTTGTCTTTTCTTTGTCTAATTCGGCCATGCGAATCTGATTGTAACCGGAGAATCCATCCATGAAAGAGAATCTGTTGAATCCAGCAGTATTGTCCACCAATAGATCGATGTGCGGGAGTGGAAAGTCATCCTTGGGACTCGCCTTGTTGAGGTCGCGGTAGTCGACTCAGACTCGGACCTTCCCGTTCTTCTTGAAGACAGGGACTATGTTAGCAACCCATTGTGGATAGGTAGATACTTCAATAAAGTTGACCTTCAACAGCTTATCCACTTCTTCCTTGATGGCAAGGGCTAGTTCGGGCTTGTACCGGCGTTGCTTCTGCTTTATAGTATGAACTGACGGGTCGGTAGGAATCTTGTGCTCAACAATCTATGAATCTAGTCCCGGCATATCTGTGTAAGACCAAGCAAAGACGTCAGAGAATTCCTTGAGCAGGTTGACGATGTCTTCAGTTTCCTCCTTTGATAAATCTGCGCCGATAAACAACTCCTTGGGATCATCTTGAGTTCCGATGTCAATTGAAATTGGCTTCTGCAGTGTGATGTCCTTTGGTTCTTCATGTCGTTGAACACCTTGTTCCAAGCCATAGTATCCTTCTATGGATTTAGGGTCGTCTACTGCTTCTCCATCTTGTTCAGGGGTGTTCTCGGGTGTACCCGAAGCGCCGTTCCTGAAAAGGATAAGAAATTAGAATTATGTATTCAAATGAATTTATTTGAAATATTGTTCTATACGACAATTCATAATAAGGCATGCGCTTTTGACCAAAAGAAAATGTTGTGGGATCAGGACTCAGCGGGTCCCTCGTCGTTTCCTTAGATTCGCCCTGATCATCAGCGGCCCGATCCCACAAACGTCCTAGGATGCCTAGGGGTCACGTTACATATAGACAACCTTGTTAGTCCGCGACCAGAATGTAGCAAGGTAACCTACCCTAGATTCTATCTATCTAAGTGCATAAAAGTAAAGATGGAAAGTTTCACCCGTCGAGAGGCATGTCTGACTCGGCCAGGGTCGACGCTTCCATCATACAAACTTCTTCTTCTGACTCTTGTGTCCTAGTCTTCTCGTCTTCCTTCTCCTCCACTTCTTTGCTCGTAGCAGGAGAGTCCACATGTCTGTTCGGAGGGGGTGCTTCGATCCGTGGAGGCGTCCTGGGCAGCATTGGCACCACTGGAGCTCGGATGTACGGTGCCCTGGCCTGCTGGGAATGTGTTGGTATTTGATTCCAGGGAATGGCGACGTTATGAGGTAAGAAGTGAGCCCGCCTGCGAGGTCGACGCCTATGACCGAACCCAATATTCACTTGGATGACATTGACATGTTCAACAGTCGTCTGCTCGCCGTCGATTTCTTCATCGCTCAGAACCTTCACATTCTCCAGCTTCTCCGACAGGATTTCGCCTTCCATTGTCGCCGCAGATGAACGGACGAAACGGATGGCAGACTTGTTGCCGATGTGATTGCCCTTTTTGCGCAGCATTTCGCAAGTGAATCCGAGTCCACTAGTCCCTGCAGGAGCTGGAATAGTGATCGGATAGCTGATCCCTTATCCTCTGATTCCGAGTCATTGGCCCGGTTGATATCCATGTCGAAGGAATTCCTTTGCGGCACTGATGTTGCCCCATGTCATCAAAGGATCCGATTTGTAGTCGCGCCTCACCATGTTGACCATCTCCAAGGTCTGTGTTGTTGATGGCTCTTCGGTCGGCTCTCCCACGTATGGTATGTCAATCTCGTGGCAAAGCTCCATCGAATGTTCTCTCCGGACTGTGATTAGTTTGGCATCTGAGGAAAATCGAACCATCTGGTGTAGCGTTGAGGGAACTGCACCGGCTTGATGAATCCATGAACGCCCCCGCAACATGTTGAAGGACCCTGCAGTCTCTAGAATCTGGAATTGGGTGGAGAAGAGGGTTGGCCCAACTTTGATATCCAGCGTAACTTCCCCATGAGCTTGCCGCTTCGCGCTGTCGAATGCCCGAATGGTTAAGCTGAATTGAGGAAGCTTCTCCAGGTTGATGCCAAGTTTTTGAGCTACCGCCAACGGAATGATATTAACCCCCGACCCGCCATCGATGAGAACTTTGGAGATGGTGGTATCACGATACTTGAGCGTGATGAAGAGAGCGCTATTGTGATCCGGCCCCTGTTCTGGTAGATCATCTTTCGAGAAGGTAATTATATTATTCGCCAGCATGCTACTCATGTATGCATCCAAAGCAGCGACTTTGACCTACTCCGGCACATGTACCTCGGCTAAAAACTTCTCCAACATTTCTCTGTGCATGTCAGATGAATGGATGAGATCGAATAATGAGATTTGGGCTGGCTGTTTTCGGAGCTGCTCGACTATATCGTAGTCGCTTCCCTTTACCGTATAACTCACCTTGCGGATTTGCTCGTTTGAAGGCGCCTTGAGCTTCGAAGATTCGGCTGGGGATGAGGCTTCAGGAGCTGGCACTACCCTTCCGGAGTGGGTAATTAATTCAACTTCCGGGCTGAGAGACGTGCAGGTGGGTCCCATAATGACCGGAATCCTTGGTTCAGTCACAGGCGATGATTCTGTCTGACACGTTCAGTCACAGGCGATGATTCTGTCTGACACGCTTCAGGTTGTGTTGATCCCAAAGAAACATAAATGTACGGCGTCCTTGGCTGCCGACGGGGAACCAACGTAAATCCATCCAGCAGGATAGTGGGCTGAACACTTCTGCTGGAGTGGGGCGCACGACCTCTTCCTCGACCTCGGCCGCGGCCTCGACCTCGACCACGACCGACGCTTACGGCATTGGCACTCCTTGGTTGTGCATATTCATATTTATACATGTTCACCTCTTCTTCCTGTTCGGCCAAAACTGAGAAGAAATTAGCCCCGATATAATTTACATGTTCAGGAAGAGGATTGCTCTTAACATTTGGGGCAGGTGCGGGCGCAGAAAATGTGATGGCTCCTTCATCCAACAGATTCTGAATTTTGAATTTCAGGGCAATACAATCCTTGTTTGTCGTGCCCCGTTGCTCCTGAGTGGTATTGACAAACCGCTTTGGGGTTGTATCCAAACGATGAGGGATTGGTTGCTTTAGCTTCAACGGGCTTGATGAAACCCATGTCCCTTTATCGAACAAACATGACATCCAGGGGATCGGGCGTTAGGGTCAAGTCCTCCAACCTTCGTCGTGGACGCTTCATTTGTGCAGGCCTTGGCTGCTGTTGTCCTGCCATGTTGACTGGGGGTCTAAAACGAGATGCTGCCGGGGCTGGGGGCCTGAGCGCGGCTACGATATACGTCCTTGGCGTGTATGAGGTCGGGGGTGGTGTTGCCCTCATCGATTGCCTGTTCTGCTCAGTAGTCGCAATAAGCTCCTTGGGCCTAGGCTTCACTGCCGGCTTTGCTGATGGGGTAGCCCTTCTTGATTTACTCCGTCAAGTTTGTCCTCATTGATAACTGCCTGAGCGAAGGTGGAGAATGTCTGCTCGATCATGTAGGGCAGGTACTCACGTGGAAGCAGCTGAAGGAATTCATCGATGAGTTCCCTTTCTGTAAGCGTCGACTTTATCTGAGACGCGATATGCCTGAACCGGTAGGCAAACTATTTAACGTCTTCGGTGCGGTATCTCTTCAATTTCCACAAATCCGAGATTGTAGGCGCCATCTCAACATTAAAGCTGTAGTAGTTGAGGAAGTCAAGGGCCAAGTCTTTGAACGTTGTGTACTGGCTAACATCCTTGGTGTAGTACCAGTGCAGTGCTGATTCCGCCAAACTCTCTTGGAACATGGCGATGAGGAATTTATCGTCTGCTGGATATACTTACATCTTGTGGCAGAAGTGCTTGAGATGCAATTCCGGGCAGCTGTTTCCACGAAATTTCTCAAATTCGGGCATCTTGAACTTTGGCGGGACTTAAATCTGAGGGATCTGGTAGTTAGCGTACTCCCAATTGTGTGCCCGATACCCCTGGATGGCGTTCAGGAGTTCTTCCAACTTTGCCATGCGGCGAGCCTCCTCTTGCTGCATTGAGGCAGTCCTAGCCTCGAGCCTTGTCTCGAAAGCGCTGGTTTGTTGTTGCTCGCCAAATAACTCGTCGACGATCGCTGCGTTGCGGGTTCGTGGGCTTGGCAAGGCTGATTCCACATGCGGAACTGAAGAGGTGGCAATTGGCTGGGGAATTCTGAAAGCGGGAGGTGTGGAGGTTGTTTGAGTATAGGGGGTTGGCCGGTTGTTTGAGTGTGGGTGTGGGGAGTTGGCCCGTACGACATTGGGAGTAGGGAGTTGGCCCTTGGGATGTTGGTTGAGGTAGTATGGAGGCAGATATGGCTGAGGCATAGGAAGGGAAGGGATGACCCACTCATGTATGGATTAGGTAAAGGTGCTACGCTTGTGGAGGTAGCGGGTCCGGGCATGACCGGGTTATAGGAAGGCAAAGTGTTTGGCGAAGTGTTTAGGTTAGGATATAATGGGTATGGTGAGGTTATGGATGTTTGAGGTCCTGACATGACAGGAGGAAGGTGTGGGTTTTGGGAGGAGGCAGGAGCAGGTGTGGCTGTTAGCTGTTGCTGGAGGAGCTCAGCCATCATCGTCTTCAGGGAAGAGAGTTCGGCCGTGAGAGACTCCACCTTGTCTCCCAGTGAAGGACTACCGGCGCCTTGGGCCAGTATGTTTGAAGTTGATTTGAGGGGAGCTGCCGCCAGTAGAGCAGCTGACGACATCACCGACGGTGCTGCTGACGCAACCAGCGGTGGGACGTACATCGGTGAGGTCCTCCCATATGAGGGTTGCCCGGTAGTGAGGATAGTCTGGGGCAACGACGGGAAGGCGAACATTGGGAAAGGTGAGAGAGCTTCAATCGCGGCCGAGAAGTCGATGGTGGTGGGTGACGGGATGGAAATGGTGACTCCGGCAGCCGGGGCTATCTCTTCTTCTGCTGCCGGAGACAGGACCATGGGAGTCAGTGCTTGTCCCGCCGAAGCTTCAGCCATCACTGCTCGGATGGCACGATATTTGGGGCGCTTTCGGTATGGAGCTATTGCTCAGTACCTTGTTATAAAATCAAAAGAAATTCCGATCAGCATCAAGTAGTGATACTATGGGTGCATGACATGTAGTGATGCATGGTGCGTCTAATGTAGGGATTGGATTATTCTCACTCGAATTTAACCCCAAAAGAAACAAAGTAGATTGAAACCAATAAGTTCAACATCTTCATAAAAGTTAAAACACAATGAACTGAAAGGAAAGATAGAATTGGTTCGCGGGCCCGATAGCAGCACGATGACATCGTAAGTCAGAGGCGATCCCACTGAGTGTGACGCTTCCTCCAGAAGCATTGGGACTGAGCTGCGCGATCATCCTCCTCGGGTTCTGGTGGAAGCTCGTAGATTTCTTCCGTGAGGGTCATCCATATGCGAGAGATGTGCGCAATCACCCTCTGGAGTGCTGTTTTGACCACCTTGTCGTCGAGGCTGAGTGGTCGGAAGAGCTGTTGTGGAGGTGCTCTGGTCCTCGGAGTCAATCCCAGCTGGTGTCGGACTTGAAATGGCGCGTAGTAGGAAGTGCCTCCGAACCCCATGATTGGACTGAAGTATCCGTCCGTCGAGGAAGTGATGGCATCATCCGTGTCGAAGCAGGGGGCTCTCTGATAGAAGTCGGCAGGCTCCAGAGAACGGAATAGTGCGTCAACTCCAACGAAGGTACGTATGGGAAGGCGGGCATGCTCCACGATGCGGGCCAACAGTCCCGGTGTGTGCTCTCTTGTGAAGGCTTCTCCTGTGATCCTGAGATGTGTGTAAAACCACACCTGCAGTAGGGCTGGAGAGAAGGTCATTCAGTGGTTGCGAATTCCTCGTCTAGCTTCACGCACAATGTTGGTGAGGCTGAAGTTGGTTTCTCCAATCAGGTTGGGCAGGAAAGGAGCGCCTTCCAAAATGGCTTTGGTGATGTAGACGGCTCGCCTGTTAATTGTCTTCTCATTCTGCGGGTACAGTATCGTCCCGACGAATAGCAGGATGAACGCTCGTGCCGATCCTTGCCCTTCTCCTGTGCGTGGGTTGTACGGCGTCATTTGCAGATTGATGATGCCATTGACGCTGATGTCTCCTTGGGAATGGAACAGTCCGAGTACACTTGCCGACGGGATTTGGAGAAGCCTCGCTATGTATTCCTTCGGCTTGTCGATCCGAGGCAAGGGTAGTATTCCCGTGCGGTGGGGCATCTCAACAAGGCCTCAAATCCCCGAAGCGGAAGACGAAAGAATCCGGATCCCAGCGCCCCACCAGGTTCTGCAGGAGAGCCCAATCCAACTCCAGGTGAATGAGGTGGAAGAGCCCCCTGAGTTTGGACTGCACGAACTTGAACTCGGAGGGCCTCAACAGCGGCAACCACTGGTGGAGGTGATGGGCGTTAGGCATGTTCTTCTGTCGCAATGCGACAAGCTCCATGAAATCTTTCTGCATAATAGGGTGTTAATCCAGGATGATAACATTCCAATCCCTAACCCTAGTATGGTATGATTCAGCACGCAATTTGTGCAATCGTGTTCAAGTAAAATAGAATGTATGGTATTACAAGAACAATCGTGAATTGAAATGCATTCACGCGATCATAAGTGTGTATGAATGTATTAAAGCGGTAAAAGGAGTTAGGGAAGGGACAAAAGGAATTTGGAACCCCCGTGACCAACCCAGACTGCTGCAAAATGAAAAGAGTTAGTGTCACGGTTTATCGCATACAACACATACCTGAACCTGTCCCTGCACGAGTAGCAGTCACTTAGTAACAAGCGAATGCACGTTCGGCGTCTGGTACCTGTAGTGGGCAAGCAATTCTAGACTCGTCAGGTACCTGTAGTCGGCTAATTAATTCTAGACCGGGAGGCGGGTCCCGGTCCATAACCTACAAGCCGTAGGAAGCAGCGAGGCCCTGCCTTTTGGTGACCCCCTAAAGATCCTGGTCCCGGGTATAGGGACTTACCTATGTATGCCTAATAAAGCAGTAAACAAACACAGGAAGGAGATCATAGAAAGGGCACCGAGCCAATCAATTACATGCGAAAACAAATAACTCCCCTCCACATGTGGTTTGTAAAAGGTTTTCGGTAGGAATCCACATGCGGAGTGTCCCCAGTGGAGTCGCCATCCAGGATGTATGCGCGCCCTCTGGCCTAGCACGCACGATGGCGGTTCGAGCAACCCGAGGATCCGGCTCGCTCCCCCGAGGCCCAGTCCGGTCGACGTTCCGGCTCGAACGCCGGACGCTGCGGAAAGGGGACCCGGGTTGAGCATTCCCTTGATTCACGAACGGGTCTGCGGGACGTTTCGCCAACCATCTCCAGTTCCCTGAAGGTGGCTGCGTTAAGACCTCACACGCGAATTTTTAGGAGGGCTCAAGGAGCGGCTCGGTCTGCCGTCACCTCATCCTAAATGGCTCCGAAAAAGGGTAGGGTGTAGTTTAGCTTAACTTTGGAAAACTTGTTCGGAGTCGCCACCGACTTAATTTAAAAAAGGTGATTTTAAGTCGGAAAAATCAGAGTTTGGGTTCGGAGATTCATATTTACTAACCTTTATATTCTAAAACATGCGAAAAGGGTGGCGATTTGTCTAAAAATTTAACTTTTGATTGACGGGTGTTGGGCCCGATCCAGGAGTAGGTCGGACTCTTATCGGCGTTTTAACGGGCGTTGGACCCGAATTTAGGTTGGTTTGATTAAAAAACAATCATGCGACGTAAATCCTAGAGCCTAGACAAACGCCCAATCACAAACAAGTATTTAGATCAAACGAGCGGGGAAGGGCGGTGATTGCGGGTCTATACACTTGGGCCCGCAATCCGTTACAAATGGGCTTTAAATAAATTTCGGGGAGGCCCGCACCTTCCCGGGGTAGATCCACGCGGTTTTATACACGCGCCTTCAAGTTAATCTTCGAAATTGTGGGGTTGACCTTCCGAGATTAATAACTCGATGTACATGCGAAGAAAAATAAAGAAGTGGTCAGAAAGTCCTAATTTAAATCGAAATGAATAATTAGGACTTAATGAAATAAGACGATACTTACGGGGCATTGTGAGCCCGTTGATGTGGATCGTCCGCGCCATCGGAGGATAACTTTCCTTAATAGTGAATTCCTCAGTGTTTACATGCAAAGTAGAGGAAGAGCAATGCCAATGATATCGATTAATTTTGAATGAAACTTAATCGAATTAAATTGGTAAGACATGTCTTACCGTATGAATCGGGGGTTGCGATTCTTCGAGATGTCCAAGTTTCCGTTGTGTTTTTCATGTAAAACGAAGGGAAATGGGTGTTCGTGATACATGTTGATAAAAATACAATAAATCTAAGCGAGAGTGAAAAATCCCAAAACAGTAAGATAAGATCTTCTTAACAAGAGGGGTTTAGTATGCTTAGATTCAATTATGAATTTTAAATAAAAGCCAATCGTAACTATCTAAAGAAGATAATCAACAAATTTTTTAATAGGCAAAACTAAAAAAGGGCTCGCGGCTAATAAAGTAAGGTAAAAGGCAATAAATTTATTACCTTTCTTTTATCAGAAACACCTGACCGTAGCAGAGAAGCGCTTTCCCCTTTTTCCCTGAGCGAAGTTGTTTCTTTTCCTCCAAAGCTTCGGCATGGAAACCCAGGACTTCGCGAAATCGGGCAAGACGAAGGAGGGGATGACGCGCTCGTTACTCCAAGAACTCGTGCACCAACTGAACCAAGGGTACGCTGGCCATCGATCTCGTCGATCAAGAAGCAAAGGGGAGGGAGACCCATTCGGGGTGTCATGGACCAGCGGGAAACTTGCTCCGGGAGGTTCTCGAGGCTATTGCCTTGCTCCTCGCCGATTGCTGAGCCAGCGGCGGAGACAAGTTGCTGCCGTGCTGTCGGAGGAGCACTGGGGTTGTCGTGGGTCTCTGTCCGCCGCGGCATCGCTGGAGTGGGAGATCTGCTCCAGAGCCCCAGATCCGCGAAGGACCCGAACTTCTAAAGGTCGTAGCCACCTGGGTTTGCTGTGGATTCGCCAAGGAGTGTAGGGAGGGGGGCTGAGTGGGCTACACCGGAGGAGGGAAAGGGAGCAGGGGAGTGTCGTTGTTGGGTCTGCTCGCCGTAGGTTCCGTGGAGGCTCAGAAAAGGTGGGCCTGCCGCTGGACTCGAAGCCGCCGGCGAAACGAGCTGTCAGTGTTGGAGGGAAGCCGAGGAGGGCAATGATGGAGGCTGTTCTGTGGTTCTTCAGGACGGCTGGGTGAACAAGTCCGGCGTCGGATTTGGGACACTGGGGAAGAAGACACGTTGCGGCCGTTGATGGAGCGCCAGGAAGGCGGGTGCGTCGCCGGATCTAGTGGGGGAGCTGCCGTTCACCGGATTTGAGGAAGGCTGGAGGTGGAGATTCACTTGGGGTTCCTGGTGATCGATCGTCGGTTGCTGTAAAGGATGGCGGAGAGGGGTCAGATCGTGGCCGCTGGCTCTGGGGATAGAGGGCTGGCTCTGAGGCGGCTGGATGCGCCGTTGTGGGAGGCTGTTGCCGTCGTTGGGGAGTGACGTGGTAGAGTCTACAAGCCGAGGAGAGGCCGTGGGAGCTTTGGGGAAGTCTGAAACAGGGGGTTTGCTCTGGGAGTTTTTGTCACCGCGGCCAGTTCTTCAGGAGATGGAGTTGGTGACGACGGCCCACTCGGGAGGCGTCGGGAACTGGGCTAGGTCGCTGAAGGAACAGGGAGCATCGCCAGGGAATCAAGGCCGCCCTTGTTGGTTCTGGGGACAGCCGAGGAAGCTAGATTCTCTGTCACTGAGTCTGCTGAAATCGGCAAGAGGAGGACCGCCTTGGGATCCCTACAGCAGGAGTTGGTCTGGGGGGGGGTGAGTTCCATTGCAGCAGACACTTGGAGAAGCCTTTTGTTGTTGCTGCAAAGCTAGGAGACCACCACTTTCACCGGCAGCGCCGCTGCAGCTGCGAGACTGACAGCCAGCTACCCTCGGAGTGGAGACCTGCACATGGAAGAACAACAAATCAAAACCAACAAGAAAGCTCCTCGCAACGCGGATGTGCGTCTGCGAGGAGCCTGGCAGCTGTCTCCCATCAACAGCGGGTGGTTGAGGTTAGGTAAGTCGTCTAGGGAGGGAATGGACGTCCGTTGTCGAAGACGGTGGTTGGTGAAGCTGGTATTGTCGCTGCAGAAGGGATGTGTGTAGTCGCTGATGATGGTTGAGGAAGCTGGAGCTGCTGTCGAAGATTGGTGTCTCTACTTCAACATCCAATGAGGTTGACGTCGACTGCATCCAGAGGTATGGCATTCTCCTTTGCTCCTCTGATGTTGCCGCCATGTGCCCGATTCAAGTTGGTCGTCAAGGGGTTCCCATCAGGTTGATCTTGCTCACCTTGGCCCATGATGCTGAGGGATTCCTGGTGGTGAAAATGGCTAGAGGTTGGCTGATCCCAGAAGAGGGAGGGACCTCCAAAAAAAAATTTCAATCGAGAGTCATTTCTCTTTTCATTGCTTTCCCTTTTTAGGCATTATGCAGACGGCCCGGCACTCGAGGCCATCCTCTTGTGGTAGTGTCGTGGGCTGGAGGTAAAGTAGGTGGTGCCCCCTTTCTTTCTTCTTCTGCGTTTACAGGGGATGACAGTGTCCAAAAGGGGAGTTTCAATGTGATTGGACAACACAGGCAGCGCAACAGAGAGGTCCCGTGCAAGTGGGAGGGGTGCATCCGTCTGCGCTTGATCTGACATTCTTCCCTCCCCCTTTTATGCTTGTTTGTTTATACCCCCATCCTCTCTGCTGTGGTCAAAGGTGGGTTCGCTGGTGGTCTGGTGGGAAACAGGCGGCGGATCATCATGAGCCTGCCGTCGCCGATCAAGACGTGAGGTTTACAACACAGGGCGTCAGCTACGAAGGTTAGCACTTGGCTTTCTCGGGGCTGCCTTCTTCCCCCTTTTTTTGTTTTACTGGGTCGTTGAAGGGAGGGGGAAGAAACATTGACGTGCCCGCAGCTGCGAGGGAAATCATTGTTGTCTTGCAGTCTCCGAGGCTAAGAACTCGTGAGAGGGAGCGGAATCAGCCGTTCGTCCTCCTCGGTGGTGGTGACGACTCGGCAGCCTTGGTGCCGAAAGGAGAGATTTCCTGGAGGTTTTCAAGATGTTTCGACGAAGGTGGGAGGTAAACTTTGGCTCCATCCCTCTTCGTCTCTTATGGAGGTCCTTGGCCTTCTCCTCCTTCTTAATCCCAGGGAGATCATTTCTGTCATGATTGTCGGGATTTTCTTTTCCTGAATTTTCATTTTTAGGGAGTGGAGGCTCCCGTCATTTTTCTTGTCGCAGTGAGGTTGATTCGGCTGAGCATCGAGCGTTCTGCTTGCTGTCGACGGCTTCGTTGTAAGCGTTGGTCCTAGGTGATCTCTGAGCAATTGGCAGACATAGGGGATAGAGCAACAGAATACTCAAATGGGTAAAGTCGAAGGCTATTATAGCTGTGGGTTGCGACCGTAAGTCTGTGAGGAGCTTCCACTGGGAGATGCGACTGGGAGGTGCGACTGATTTGTCTGGAGCACCTTTTATACTGTAATCTTTTGGGGGAAGGGAGTCGAACAGCTGTTAACGTCACACCCCGCCGTGGGGTGGGCTGACGTTTTTTCTTCTTGATTTTTTTTTGTCTTTACGTGTCCATAGGATTTGTTACTTTGAATAGTTGTTGGTGTATTGGTTCATTTCTCATCCACCACCACCGCCTTGGGGAGTGTAATCACAAATTTTGTTGTCTTCCCGTGTGGAGTCATACCCTGTGCTGTTGTAGCAAGCCACCTTGGAACGGGAGGATTAGTAAGATCCCCAAATAAAGTTTGGATGTTATTCTCCCTTTGGGAAATAAAGTACGTCATTGTCCGAGATGCCTGCCGTTCTCGTTGTCTGAGGCAAACATAATTTGGGGATCTACAGTCATTACATATATTGATAGGATAATAGAGTGAATTCACCGGGTCAGGTTAAGATGAAGCAAAATTCCACTCATTCATTAAATCAAATATGCTTCTGAAAGATCTTTACTATCATTCTAGACAATAAGGATGGTTTCATAATATGAAACAGTAAACAGATGAAAACATCAGTCCGTCATTTTCAAAGGACAGAAGTTCAACCAACTCGAATGGTTCATGTAATACCCCAAATTGGAAAAAATAATAATAAATTGGAGCATTCAATAAATTTGGCAATCGGACAATTAAAAAAAAAAGAAATCAAAATTGGAGATTTGGGAAAGAAACGATCGTCTCTCAACCTAGACATTTTTCTTCGGACAATCTTTAATTAGATAATCATACAATCCCATGTAAAAAAAAAATCAATCAATCAGGACACAAATCTCGAAAAAAAAACTCCCAATCCCTTATCAGAGACACAAATCTCGAAAAAAAAAGAAAAAAGATACTCTTCAGACAATTAGACATCTCACCCAGACGCTCTTCCCCTCTGAGGAATCGGAGGCCAACTCTTCCTCCCTCTACATACAATCGGAGGCCAACTCTTTTCGACGTACACACAGAAACCGGAGCCAAGGACTCCCCCTCTCCAAGGCTAACGAGCCAAAGCCTCCTGACCAGCCAATCAGCCAATACTCTTCTCTCAGACGACATCGCCTTCTGCCATAGCCACTACCCAAGCGTGGTGCTCCAAGGCAGCCTTCTAACGGACTCCCCGACGTCCTTCTTCCTCCTCAGGCCACCCCAAGGCGAGGCAACACCTCGGTGAGTTTTCGACTTTTTTTATATATATTCATTCAGCCAGTCTTTTAATTTAGAACATGGCTGACCATCTTTTACATTTATTGAACTCATCGCATGTGATGTGGGGAATACGAAACTGAGCCCCGATGGAGCAGCGTAGCCTCGACTAGAATGCAAGGGAGTCAGTCCGCAGGCCATAAGTTTCATGTCCATTGTTGGACTCAAACAAAATCTGGTTGTTTCGATCCTTTATCCTGTTAACATGATTGTGATTAAATTTTAGCCAATTTAGTTGAGTTTTCCTTTACTTTTGACTAATTATACTTGGGTTTCGTATACTGGAATAACGAATTACAAAAAACGCATGTGCTTGATCTTATATGTTTTTGTTCTTCAGACTATACTTTAACTATAAAGATACTTTTTATAGAAAACACGTTTCATGATCTTTGTTTTTGATATATTATGCATAAATTTATCATTTTTAGATTTCAAGTTATGATTTTTTGAATATTAACCATATTTCTGCCATGTTTTTAGTATTATGTATCATAAACTATTTTTTTTTAATTTGCACACGTTCAAAAATTTTGAAATTTTAACATGATATTTCTTATATGACTATAAAGACATATAATTTTATTTTACTGAATTTTGACCTGTTCTGATTAAAATATGCTTAAAATGATTTCGACATGTGATATGAACGTTTTCAACAATTTTGTTTCAGTAAAACCTATTTACAACAGTTCTATTTCCTATAAACGTTTATAAATATGATCTTCCTTAAGTTAAGCATCTTTTAACACTGGTTTTGCTTCATTTGGATTTCTTGATCAAGAGTTACATATTTTTCTTTAAGTGGTCTGCAATCATATCGCGCGTCGGGTTTGACCCAATTTCGGAAAATTTTCTGCTATGTTGGGCTTAATATATTAATTCCAAAATTTGATATTTCTTGTTTTTTTTCAGATTAAGAATATATTCCTATAATTTTATGATTTTTTAGAGCCCATTTGCATATTTTTTGGCATTTTCCCCTACATTGCATTATTAAGTTGTTTTGGGCTCTTTAATTGTTTTATTATTGGGCCTGTAGGTACCCGTGAACCATCAACGTCGTTGGTCAACTTCAACGTACCTAGAAGGAGTCCCTGTAGACGGTACTCAAGACATGACGACACGTGGAGTTTGACCGTGGTGGCCGCTTCACAAAAGCGGCTCCAACTGACCAGCTTAATTGATGACATGCCATCCCGGCGGGCCACAGGTACATGAAGGAGGTGCAGGCCTCCCGTTTTTTATTTATTTTCACATGTAACGGGTCGTGGGTCCAAGTGCATAGGCCCACGATCACCACCCTTTCCCGCTCCCTTTGATCTCAATATTTGTTTGTGCTTGGCCGCATGCCTTAGGCTCATAGGTTTATCGTCACATGTTTTTCGGGTCCAAAGTCGGAATCGGGTCCAACGCCCGTAAAACATTAATATGAGTCCAGAGTCATGCCCGGATCGGGTCCAATACCCGTTAACAAAGAACAAACTTTTGGAACAAACGTCACCTTTTCGCATGTTAGAATGTAAGAGTTAGTAATTAGTACTGTTTTTTTCCTACTTAAACAGATTTTGTAAATAAAGTCGGTGGAGACTCCGTATAGTTTACCTAAGTTAAACAACAACAAACTTTTTACGGAGCCATTTTGGATGAGGAACTGACGACGCGAGCCGCTTCCAATTTCTCCCGAAAGTTCCTTCTTCGGATCATGCTTCGCGTTTCGTCCGCCGCCTCTTATGAAAACAGAGACGGTCGGCGAGGGCCCGAGCAGGCCCCGTTAGGAACCTAGGGAGTGATCACTCAATTTCCTTCCACAGCGTCCAACGCTCGACTCGTGACGTCGACCGGTTGGGCCTTGGGGAGCGGGCTCGGATTCTCGGGTCGTTCGAACCGCCACTTGCGTGCTAGGGTGGAAGGCGCGCGTACAGATCACATGGTAGTCATGCTCTCAGCTGCGTACACCTTTGATCATGCCATATGGCTATGGGACCGTATGAATCAGCGAGAGGACGAGTATGTGTGTGGGATCCTCGGCTCACTGTCAGCATGGGTTCCTCAGCGCGTTGGCTTGGTCTCACGGCCCTCCTTTAATCAGTTAGCTGAGTTTTGATTTTACGAGAATAAAAACAAAGTGGTTGGGTTGATGCAGGGGAGGAGTGCTCTTCTTGTCCTGATAAGTTTTCTCTCAAGATCATGGGAACCCCCATCAGTGTGGCTCCCCCATCCAAGAATGTCGAGGACTTCGTGAATCACCTGGATGCCATAATGCGGATATCTTCACCTACGATGAGATGAGGTTGGCAACCGATCATTTCCGCGCTGATTTAATCGTTGGGGAAGGAGGATTTGGGGTTGTTTACAGAGAGGTCCTGGACGACCACGTGAGAAGTGGTTACCAATCCACCCAAGTCACCGTTAAGGAGTTAAATCCACAAGGTTTTCAAGGCAACCGTGAATGGCTGATACTTTTTCAAGCCCTCGGACGATGAGCGAGGGCCCTAGGAGGCCCGATTAGGAATCAAGGGAAGGTCAATCCCTTTCTTTCGCAGCGTCTCGATGCCCGAGTCTTGACGTCGACTGGATGAGCATCGGGGGAGCGGGCCTCAGATTCTTGTGTCGTCCGACCACCGTCGCGCGGTGCGAGGTCACGGAAGGGCGTGCGTACATCTGTCTTTTGAAAATGGGTACCTGGGATATGTTCATCCTTCTTCCTGCACTCAGCTTTGTACATTTTGGCATTCCTTTGGCAGCTATACCTTGCTTACAATTAAACGTGTTAGCTTAGTGCGTAAGTGTCTCTGCTGATCATGGCTACTTCATTTCTTCACGTTTTTCATTATTACAATTATTTCCAAAGATAACATGTTGGTTTATATATTACAATAATTGCATCAAGATACTTTACTTTGGTTTTAAAATGCCCTTGGAGTTGGTTGCCCTTTCACATGGTCAAGACGAACGAAATAGCTCTTGATGCTGCAAAAGGACTTGCTTTTCTTCACGGTGCAGAGAGATCTATCATATATCGTGACATCAAGTATTCAAATGTCCTGTTAGATTCTATTAGTTTTGCATCTTTCTATTCTCTTTACATTGGACATGTGTTCTCTACCCATTCAACAAGTAATTTCCTTTTGTCACCAATGTAGTTCTTTGTCGTGATTGTATTTGTGAAACAACATGCATGGATCATCTCCTGATGAATTCCATATCAAGATGATTTTCAGCACGGCTCCTCCCATACGGCGGGTGACTGCCGAGGAAGACAAGGACCTGCTCCGTTCGTCCCGCGCGTGTATGGAGCCAGAAAATTCAATATATTTGGACTCCTTTTAGTTCAAAACTGTTCTCACTTGTGAGACAAAGAAATGACATTGTCCAGTGCTTTTATTCATGTAAGTTCTGAGAAAAATTGAAGGTTCTTTCGGAGTTGTTTAGGTGATGACTTACTTTCTAGAAAGTAAAAGAAAGGCGTTCCTCCTACTCGAAGAGTTTTTTGGCTAGTAATAGTTGGAGAAAAATGATACGATGTGTATATGTAGCATAATTCTTGCAATTACATTTACGGGAAAAGCGCACTTCTCCAATTTAGATGTGATGAAATTTCTGAATTGTAACGTTTCGGTACCCATTTTGATCTTTTGAGTTGTGACATATACCGTGCTAAGGTTGGCTCATGGTAGCAGCGCCATGATAGGTAACCTTTATCTGCAATATGCATATTGGTTCTGATTTATGCTTGTTGTTTTGATGCCTTGGATATTGAGAAAAATACTTGGATTGCTGAGAAAAGATGCAACTATCAGATAGGCTTAGCGAAATGTTTATATTATGCACAACATTAGGGACTATTGTTGGACAAGAAACTTCGATGATGGCCGGATGCCACATCTTGAACAAATGAGATCCGATTTTATTTCCCAGTTCCCTGGCTTTATCTTGGCCTCGTAAAGCCTTTCCTGTTCGGGCAATGATATAGCCTAATAAATCTCGCATGGTCTAATGAGATGAATGGGAACTTGGCTAGGTCACTTGACGGCTCCTAGTGATGTTTACGGGTTTGGGGTGTGGTGTTACTTGAGATGCTCATAGGAGGAGAGCAATGGACAAGACAAAACCTAGCCGAGAGCATAATTTGGTTGAGTGGGCAAGGCCCCTTTTGAATAACAACAACAGTGGAGGGCCAGTACTCAGTTAAGACTGCTATGAAGGTAGCTGGCCTAGCCTAGCTGTGTCTCAGCCAAAACCCAAAAGGCAGACCACTGATGAGCCAAGTGGTCGAAATTATGGGAGATTTGCCAGAGGAGGAGGACAAGCTAGAGAGCTGCTTCCCAAATCAAGGAAATGGTGGCGGCACTTCCACAGCAGGTCAGGGGAATCAAGTGACAGATAAAGGAAACATGGGAGAGCCTCCTCCTTGACTTTTCTTTCTCCAACTTTAGGAATGACTGACTAGTACAGAAAAAGAATAGCTTGCTTCTGGAGGGACTGGATTTGTCTCTCTGTTGTTGGCGGCGTGGATGTTAGTTTTAACAGGGTTTTCTTTTATTTTATTTGATTTTCCATCTATTCAAAGCGTCGTACTATACACACAATAAACAATCTTTCTGAGTTCCTCTTCATCATTAGTTCTAAAAAAAATGGAAGAAAACCCTTTCAGTAGAAGTTGGACCCTGTGCAGTCAACTACGAAAAACTTAACTCTTTATGAAGACATTTATTTTAGTGCTCATCAATTCATTTCCCATTTCATGAAATTGCATGAAATAATTTTAAGAATATTGTTTTCATGTTATAAAATTGTTCGAGGGGTAGGATGGATTTTTACTTTATTTTTTTCTATTTTAAAATGATTTACTTTTCCAACCATTTCATTCATATATGCTTTTTTCCTTCCACCCCTTTCCCAATTCTCGTCCCAAAGACAATTAATATACAGTACTCATAGCCCCCCCCCCCCAAAAAAAAGACAATGTAGGAATATCAAGTCACACTTAATGAACTGAATTGACATGTCATGCTGATAGAAGCAATGGGCCACAAAATACTTTACCATTTCAAAATAAGTTCTCATTCCCCCGAGGAAGATTCGTTTAGTCCTTTGATCCGTTTGCTTTCTTCTCTGCAACCAACTGGGGAGAATGGCCGGAAATGACTCTCATTACTGGGCTTAGTGGTTATTATGATAACAAGACCAAGATCAAACATTTTGGTCGTCTGACATTGATTCTTCGGAATTGGTGGTCACAGAATCTTCAAGAGCCTCCAGAAAGGACAGAACAGTGAACTTATCTGCAAGAAAGCATCAGAACAACAATCAATCAAATATCAAGGGTTCTACCTTTATCTTTCACTATGTACACCCTGAGAAATATTGGTGCTCAAGTTCGACTTATTCGCATGATATCATCATAAAAAGATACCACAAACTACTTGCAAGATGAATCAATATTTTCTTCCCTCCCTTAATAACTCCCACTGCAATTCTACCAAAGCGCCAGCACATATCTGGAGCCATATACCAAAGACCTGGGAAGCCATCAACCCACATCTACCAAAACTTCAAGGAGCAAAGACAGGAGAAGATTACTAACATTTAGTTGGATTTATTCCAAACTGGGATAAGTCTATCTGCCCCGTTCGAAGTACCTGGAGCCAAGAATCCAAGTAAAACAGTCAATATCCAACACAAGGTCAATCAATCATCAGCAGGAAACTATCGGAGCATGATTCATAGAATATGGATATTACATAAGTAAATGAATCAACTTGCTGACGAAAAGGAGGACTCTGAAGTAACTCCAATAGGTCTTCAATAGTTCTGTGATCCTGGAAACTACAAGCTCATGTAACTGGTTTGGCAAGAAAAGGACATAATAACAAAAATAAGTGCCAATACCTCAGGTAAGAATGAGAACAACTCTTGTTCCATTGCAAGCATTTGCATTAATGGCACAATCAACTCCGGCTTCAAAATGTCTCCTAATCCCAAGCCTATCATAGCAAAGGCAAAAAGTTTGTAATGTTGTAAAACTGAGAGAGTAAGCTATTGTTATAGTTTCAACTTTTTCAGAAATGTCCATTAAAATGTATATTCATGCAATTCAAACTTCCAGATGTCAATGAACGTAAATTAGCATATCATACACCAAGGCACTCATTCGGATACTTTTGTGGAATTCAAAATGGAAAGCAAGGTGCAGTTTACATAGCACAAAAAGTTATCTTTCAGTGACTAAATCACCAAAAATAAGAAGACAAGAAAGGACCACAACCTCCATCTGGATCAACAGCGACATCTGCAAATTAACAGAATAGATGTCATAATGTGCTGCACCTATATTTTTAATGTTAAACATAGAATCATGCTCATTTTGAGTGAAAGAAGACAAAGAGAGACCTGCACGTTCTATGCTACCAAGAATTCTTTGCAAGTCTTCAAGTTTTACTGGTCCACCTAAAGAGCTAGCCTGATCAACTGATTCAGCACTCCGACCGTAGCCAATCAGATTTGTGGTCCTTGAGGAAACATTGAAAGTACACGATGCTTTAGTTAGCCCTATTCAAAATTCCAATACAAAACATGGTCTAGATAGCAAACCTTGATGAAATGTCATCATCAATGGTATTTTCTGATGCTTGGAGAGATGCAGATGTATCGGGCTCAACTTCTTGAAATACTTCCACCAAACATGCAGAACGATGAAAAGCAAGATTCAAGCGAGCAATAACAAACCGATTCAATAGGTACACAATTCAAATTTGGATGGCAACACTGAAGGCATCAAAATGAAGTTGTCCCCTGGTTTGTTGAAAAATTTATGTGATCTAAGCTCCATGAGGGACAGAAGTCTTATCCTTGAGTTGCTCACAAATCTTCTCTATTACGACTTGCTAGGTTGATCCTTATAAATAAACTCATTAGATTTAGGTAGAAGACATATTCCGGATGCAAATATAACTTTTGATGGGATATCTTTCTGGTATAGAAGGACAAACCAAGATTGTCTACTGACAAGGTATGTTCCTGTGACTCTCGTGACCAAACGCAATGACAAGAATCTCTAGTGCAGATTATGACCCCAAAGTAGATACCACGACTAGGAAATCAAACAGCTAGACACATAACCTAACCAACAAGAGTGTAGACCAAACCTCCTGAAAGTCTAACTAAGTTAATCATGCCATTCCTGCCCTTACAATGGAAAGTTAGCATCATTAGGAAACTTTAATGATGTCAAACATCATGAAACTGTATGGTGAGCTATCCAAAAGGATGAACAAAGAAAGAAAGAGAGGGTCTGCAGCAGTAAACTAATCTGATTTATAACCTTCTACACAACAATAAACGCTTTTACTTGTCAAAGAAAAAACACAGATCTACAGAGTGCATATGGAGGTTTCTTAAGTCAGTGACACCAAAAGAGACATAGATTGATCTGTAACCAAAGAAAACTAATAATAATCAAATTGAATATATTTATAACTAAACAAGTACCAAATGGCTGGTTGAGGAAGTAGTTGACTGAGCTACACAGTTGTGCATCGCCCTCTGCATTTGGCTCCTAGTTCACAGAGGAAACATCCATGGTTTAGACTAGGGACAATGCAATGAAAAGGGTTCTTCATCGGAAGCAATTCAAACACCAATGGACACCGGGATAAAAATGTCTTACTTGCATCCAGAAGAAGAACTTTCTATCATCACCACTAAACTTTAAAATGTAAACCCTCCCGGATGTCTGATCAACCTAAGAGAGGTACCAAAGCAACAACTTCAACTTAATTAATGAGTAAGCAACACTGAATGGACCCAAATAGTTCATCAAGGGAATGAGCATATAGTCAGCTGGGCAAGGTTTCCTCATCATGAATTCACTCTCACTGATGGTACTAAAAGAAGATGCTCATTGTACCTTCTCAAAAACTGCCTCATTGGGAAGAACAATTTGATCCTAACATGCAGAGGTCAAGGAAACATTATATGTAGCAATGTAAATAGCTGATAACAAGATGGCAACAAACAAATTCTTGAAAACCCATTCAATTGCAAGGTGTGTAGGTCTATCCTCACACATATAAATGACCACAATTCCATAAATCAGATGCTAGGACCAAAGCAGGACGATTACAAGTCATCCCTGCTAACTATTGGAAAAGAAAGTATCGCTCGCAACGTTCGACTCATACAACATCCAGCCATAGAAATCACCTTCCAAAAACAAGTTGTAGAATCTCCGTTTCCATCATCATGCCAGGGAACAAAAAAGGATTTTCTCACCTTGAGACAAACAAATATAAGGGCATTTTTTTTATCATAGTGGTCTCAAGTTTTTATTGCCTGCATTACATCAATAAACTGTCTTCCAATACCTCCATTTAAAGTTTATGCTTAAAGTAAAAGTATATGTCAACTCATATTCAGTAAATAAAAGATAAGGCTAAACTCACAATTCGAGGCACACGTCTTGGTAAAACAAACAAAGAAAGGCCACAGAAATTTATGATCAACAGGGAAGCAACTCTTGGAAATAGAAGAAAAGGCCCCTGGTCTCCCTCCGTCTACAATGCAAAAGATGCTTCTGACCGAGAAAAGCTACAACAGCAGTTCTTCCCTAAAATAACTATCCCACTCCAAACTTTATAGATGAAGAAACACACACTGGACACGAAGATTGATAAATCTCGAACCCGGTTTATTGAGTAAAAATTTCAAGCAGAGATTTTCATTCTTTGTTTTTTCCTTTTGTTTTTTTTTTTTTTTGGAATATGGACAAGGATACGTCCTCGACCAAATCAAGAGAGCGATCCAGCCACTGAAAATGAGTTAATCCCTCCAGACCCTGGCAGCAAGAAGCAGGATAAGAAAGATAATTTAGACAGCGATGGAATACGCTGCTAAGGTTAAGAAAGAAGAGGAGATGTTTATACCCTGCTAATCCGAACAAGGCCTTTGCGGGCATCGGGGATGACCCTTTTCCCCTCCATGTTCATCTTGCCAGCACGAAATTCAAGCATCCTTCTTTCTCTCTGTTTTCGTTAACCAATAATACCAAAAGAACAAGGGACTCAGCAGTAGAATGCGAAGCAATGGGACAAAAGCAACCACCCCAAAAATTTACCTCCGGAGAAGAAGATAGGCTCTTGAGAGAGGGGATTGCTCTTCCCCAACAAGTCACCCACAACTCTGGTCCTCCTCGATTCTACTCCTAGGGTTTCTGGTTTAACTGGAAAAATTGAATTTAACAAGAGGGATTTGGCAATTCAACCCAGAAGGTAATGGGTTTTTGTTATAACATGTGCCTCAGGTGACGTAATTATTAATTTCTTTAAATATAATTTTACAATTTTAATATAATTAAAAAAAACAAAGAATTATATTAAATTATTAAATTTAAAACATATTTATTACATCTTAATTACGGGGAACCCTAAATACACCACCGATTAACAAATGTTCTCGAAGGCAATTGCATTGGGCCATCATGGCTCATCAGGATTCAATATCAAATGTGGGTTTCGGATTCGGTTGCCGACCTGGCAGCCCGAACATTGCTTTTCAACTTATCTAGGAACAAATCTCTCCCACAAACTGCAGGGGGTTGGTTGGGTCCCAATTTGGGTGTTAATAACCACCCCCCCAACCAGGCCCAACTGAAAGACCAGAAAACTCTCCCAGTCAGGAATTTTCAACATGAAAAGTCTTAAACCCCCCTACCCTCTCCCACATTCCTTCGATCAGATCATCATCCTGTCGTCGTGTTGATTTTACCTCGAGGATAATAAGAGGGGAAGGAAGGCCACCAGGCATCCTTGAGGCACAGCACCCTTATTCACCTGTGCCCCACTTGCTCGGCGGACACCGAAAGAGACGGGAGAGGTGAACATGGCACCAAGGGGTGGCGATAAGAGGGAGGAGTCGGTGGCGGTGGCCATAGACAATGACAAGGCCAGCCAATATGCCATCAAGTGGACCGTCGAGAACCTTCTCTCCAGAGGTCAGGCCCTTACTCTCCTCCATATCAAGGCTAGAGCCGCCTCATCCCTTCCTCCTTCAGGTAAAAGTTTCTTCTGTTGATTCCATTGTTTTGGATACGAGAGTACACTGCCCAGTTGTGGAAACAACAATCGGTCAATTTTTCTTTTCCCAGTTAGTTTTTCCTCCTCGTGTCTCCTAATTCTTTCAAAGAAAATGTTGCAGCCGTTGCCATCCCCGACCCAAGCGACGTGCAAGCTAAGGACTTATTTCTTCCATTTCGCTGTTTTTGCACGCGTAAAGAAGTAAGTTTGCCCCTTTGTTTCTCTTTTTCACCAGTTTCTGCAACTTTGCCATGTTTTCGTATTATAAGGGTAGCTCTCTGTCTCCCTTCTGCCCAGGAAAAACAACAATCCTTTGGGTGCGGAATGGCTTGAAAAAACAACAATCCTTTGTGTGCAGAGAACCACCCCCCCCCCCCCCAAAAAAAAAAAAAAAACAGAGAGAATAGAGCAAATTAGACCCCCACACCAACCAAATTTACTTTTAAAGCGACAATCACATTTTCCAAAATTTCCTTAGAGAGGAGGGGGGGGGGGGGGAGAGAAGATCCATCGTTTGGTAGCTGAGTTTAAAAAGTGCTCTCTTCATGATCATAATGACGTGTTATTTTGCAAGGAACCATAATTTCACGTCCTCATGCTTTTAACCGGTTTATACTAGATTCAATGCAACGAAGTTATAATGGAAGGAACGGACATTTCCCGAGGGATAGTCGAGTATGTATCCATGAATTCCATCGAAGTTTTGGTGCTTGGTGCACCATCAAGAAGTGGTCTGTTCAGGTATGATCAATTTCCCCGTGTATACTTTCGTTTTGCATGTGAATGCCCAAGTTAGCGACTTCAAAAGATTGCGGGAGTTTACAATATGGGAAAAAACATCCGATTTTATCACTTAAACTAAATATTGGCTCTCATTTTGGTGTGCTCTAACTCATTAGAGCGGAGAGGATGGGTGGATATTTATCTTCTAAATCATCCGTGTTGCTGCTTCGGTCCCTCTTTGGCAGATTCAAAACGTCGGATGTCCCAACAACAGTCTCCAAGGGAGCGCCGGACTTCTGTACCGTGTATGTAATATCCAAGGGAAAAATTGCTTCCGTCAAATCTGCATCCGGGCCGCCTCCACCTACCAGGTCCTCCCTTTCTAACCAATTAAATGGTCAGACGAATTACACGCCAAATTTAATCGAAGGAACCCGTCCTATGCATTCTCAAAGTACAAGAGGTACCCCTAAAAGCTTTGGAACCTTTTCTCTTCTCGAACTTCACCGTTTTCGATTTGTCGTTTCTTTTTCGTTGATTTGTAATCCAATCTACATCTTTCACTTGCCTCATCCGATGCAGCTCCCGATCGTAGCCCCCTAACATCGCGCAATTCGTACGAGGATTCTGAAATTAGGTGAGCTTGGTTGAATCTTACAATGATAATTGATTGAAGAGATGATTATAATGCCAACGACAATGGCAATTGTCAACAGGTCCCCTTTCACTAGAAATAAAGGTTCAACAAATAGAACCCACGAGCCCTCCAGGCCAGATAGCGACATATCATTTATTAGCAGCGGAAGACCAAGCATTGATCGCTTGTTCCCTTCACTTTACGATAATTCAGAACCCTTGAGGCTTTCCAATTCTACCACCTCCGACTTGGACTACAAGAGCATTACTTCATCATCCTTTGACCTAACTTCTCAGCAGCTAGACTTCTCATCCGGGTCACAAGAAAGTGGGAGGTTGTCATTGTCGTCACAAAATATGGTAAGTAACGTATTGTGCTCACGCTTTGATATTATGCTAATTAATAGCATACAAGCAATGCTTACTTCTTTAACCAAAAAAGAAGAAAAGGAAAAAGACAAATCAACATCCCGTGACCGCGTGGAAAATTTTTGCTTTTTTGTTTTTGGAAAGTTGTGTAAAAACCGCGAAAAGAACAAATTTGCAGGATGATGTGGAAGCGGAGATGAGGAGGCTTAGGCAAGAGCTGAAGCAAACAATCGATATGTATAGTACAGCTTGCAAGGAAGCGCTCACTGCAAAACAAAAGGTAACCCCTGGGGCGAGGTTCTTTTTATGGACGAGGTTTAAAGCCTTAAAACCGTAGATTAGTAAAGTTGTGACCATGCATAACAAGAAATGATATTTAGCAATTAGAGAGTGGGGTCATTTTGCAGGCCAGGGAATTCGATCGATGGAAAATGGAGGAGGAGCAACGTTTAGAGGAGGCAAGACATGCTGAGGAAGCTGCATTGGCCCTCGCAGAGAAGGAGAAATTAAAGTGTATGGCTGCAATTCAAGCTGCAGAAGAAGCTCAGAGGATTGCGGAACGAGAAGCACAAAGGAGAATATATGCGGAAAAGAAAGCGTTAAAGGAAGCCGAGGAAAGAAAGAAAATCCTCAGTTCTCTCGCCCAAAATGATATTAGGTATAGGAAGTACTCGATCGAAGAAATTGAAGCCGCCACCGATAACTTCTCCAACTCGCTTAAAATTGGGGAAGGAGGTTATGGACCGGTATACAGATGTTGCTTAGATCACACGCAGGTGGCAATTAAAGTCTTACGGCCAGATGCGAATCAAGGTCGCTCCCAGTTTCAGCAGGAGGTAATTCATCATCCTTAAGCTCTATACATCACCACAAAAAAGACGGGGGAATTCATTTCTTAACATTTTGCTGCAGGTTTGTCGTCTGATGCTTGTTAGATGACTAATAACAATTTCTTTTTTCTCAAATTTATCTTTTAAATTATTTGCATATTTTTTGGACACAGAGATAAGGTAAGCATCATCGGGATGCAATAATGAAAGTTGAGAAAAGAGTTTCATGTATTCTTGTGAAGTAGAAACAATCATAACACAAGAGAATAGGTATGAAAATACATATTGGCTTCGGCATGACATTTTAGGTACAAGACGTCATACTTCATTAACAAAAATAGAATTTCATTAAACGTAAGGTTTGGTTTCGATCTGATTGGATTCATTAGTTCCAAACTCTGAGCTAACATTAAAAGGAAAAGGAAACAAAAAAAGGATCTAGTTAGTATGACTTCAATTGTCATGATCTGCAGGTTGAAGTGCTGAGCTGCATACGACATCCGAACATGGTTCTTCTTCTCGGCGCCTGCCCAGAATACGGTTGTTTGGTCTATGAATATATGGCTAATGGCAGTTTAGAGGACAGACTCTTTAGACGTGGAGGCACGCCAGTTCTTTCTTGGCAACTAAGATTCAGAATCGCTGCTGAGATTGGCACGGGACTTTTGTTTCTCCATCAGAAAAAGCCAGAACCACTGGTACATCGTGATCTGAAGCCCGGTAATATCCTACTTGATCGAAACTTTGTCAGCAAGATCGGCGATGTTGGCTTAGCCAGGCTTGTACCTCCTTCCCTGGCAAACTCTGTGACTCAGTATCGGATGACCTCGACAGCTGGAACCTTTTGCTACATAGATCCTGAATATCAACAAACTGGAATGTTGGGAATAAAGTCAGATATATACTCCCTTGGGATCATGCTCCTACAGATCATAACGGCAAAGTCGCCAATGGGTTTGGCTCATACAATGGAACGGGCTATTGAGAGGGGAAATTTCGTCGAAATGCTTGATCCAGCAATTCGGGATTGGCCAGTTGAGGAGGCATTAAAGTTTGCCAAGTTGGCCCTCCAATGTGCAGAATTGAGGAGGAAGGATAGGCCCGATCTAGGAACTGTTATCCTACCAGAACTTAATAGGTTAAGAGCATTGACCGAGGATACTATGCCAGAACTAATGCAATATAACACTCCGGGCATGTATACAAATAGCACTACTCCTTCCGGTACTCCTTCTGGTACAAGTCAAGTAAGTGGATAAGAAGAGAGTGCATATCAATCCCATCATATTACAAAAATTTCTGGAGACAGAACATAGGATTAGGAAAAGTGACAGTGTTTCTATGGATGGTATCACTTCAAGATCGGTTCTCGACTTATGTCAATAACTCTTCAAAACCCTGTGCTTTACTTGTTAATTTTTAAAATACAAGTTAACATTTCATTTAGATGGGAAATCGTGATTTGACCTACAAGTTCACTTGAACCAGAGGAGGCGTCGTCTTGCGACTTCGCGGAAGCATGAGACGAGCCGGATGAAGCCATTGAAACAACATCTCTCATTATGTCATATACTTATTACAATAGCAAGTATATTATTTTATGACGGAGAATCTTTATATGAAACAAGCAATTGCTTTTCTGAAGTTATTGGAAACAGACGACACCTCGATTACGACCATCAGTATTCCCCCCGGTAACCCGATTTCCAAACCCTAGTTTCGATCTTTCAGTATGTAAATCCTAAAGAGATCATACCACAATAGAAAACGAAAACTAAAGATTGTAAAAGAAGGAAAAAGAAAGAAACAAAAATAAAAAGATGATAATCAATCTGAGGTGCTGGGGGTTTCCTCCTCCCCGGCATCATCCTCGGCCGACGCTTCCTTGTTTAGGTCTATTTGGGAATGGATCCGCTTCCTCTGCTCCTCATCTGTATAATCAAGCCCTTTCGTGGGCTTCTTCTTTGTATTTCTCTTTTTCTTCTTCTTCCGACTGTCCCCAGATGATGAACCGCCTTGCCTCCCAGTTGCTTCCCCAGCCTTCTCGAACTTTGAGCCATGGGTTGTGGGCATGAAACCCGAAGATGAACCCACATTCATTCCGCCAGCCTGGATTTCTCCCTCCTTTTCCTTGAACTTTACTGTCCGCAGAATCCTTTCACCAATTTTCAGGAGATTCCCTGTGAGTTCCAGGGCCGGCTGAGTTTGCTCGACGTCATGCTGCTCCTCTTCGTGCTTTGCCGCCTCCTCCCATCTCGGCGACACGGGTGGGGGGTGTGCCCCCCTCCACATCCTTTCAGGGTGGCTCCTCATGTGGCCAAATAATGCCCGGGCAGTCGGAAACTCCCTCATACATATGCTGCACGTGCGTGCCCTCCCTGGAAGGTTCTCGAGTGAAGCAAACTTCTTCTTTCCCGGTTCCTCAGCCACACCTACTGCTATCCCCTTCCCAGCCTTCATCCCCATCTTTCCCTTCTTCTTCGTCAATCTGCCACTCGACTGCCCGGCCTGGGCCACGGGCGGCTGGGTCACTGGTGTCTGGGCGAAAGGGGGAGCCAAAGGGGGAGTTGAAGAACCATCGCCATTGTTGTCACTGCAGGGGATCATGGTAGGTTCGCTCCTCTTTTCCTCACTGCCGTTGTCGTTGCCGTTGCCGTTGCCGTTGCCGCTGCCGCTGCCGCTGCCTCTGTGGGGTGAGGAGGGTTTCTTCCCAGATGGGTCGGCCATGATTTGATGAATGTCGTGGTGCTTCCGTTGGTTTCAATTGTTTCTGGAAAGGAGGAAGGAGATACTCTGATGATCCAAGAAACAATTCACAGAAGGGAGATGGGATGAGGCACCAGTAAAAAAAAAAAAAAAAGAATTCGGGAGTTGGGGCTTTTAAACTGCTATTGCCAGAGGGAGAGTGAGTTCTAGCGGTTGTCATCATCATCACACTTCACAGAATTTTGGCGGTTAGAATAACGAAATGACGAATGAGTATGAACGATGTCTCCCCGATTCATAAAAGGGTGTCTTTGTTTTCGTTTGTTCTGGTTAGCAATAGATGAATCGATGCATATACTTGTTTTAAATAGGGTGCTACTAAGAAGAGCATGTTTATTATTATTTAATGGAAGCACTTTATTGCATATTATGCGACAAACAAATACAGATCTAATCATTATACAAAATCTGAAAAACGAAAACTGTAATTATTTATTAATGAAAGCATTTAAAATGAGAAATTAAAAGGTCGCACGTGCAATGGCTTGTCAAAAGGTCGCATTCTATTTTAAGTTTTCCATGTGGTACATCGTTTCTTCAAGTGTGATGAGCCAACAAATATGACTTTTCCATGACTGCGGATTGCCTTTGTTTCTTGTAACTTCTTTCCTTTTAAAAACGTCAACATTTATATTACACTGTGCTCCAGATTTACGTTACCATATTATGATAATAATAATAATTTTAATTTTGTTTAATTTAATTCTAAAATCAAAGAAAATTGCTTCCCATATGTTTTAATATTTCTTGTTGGAGAAAATGCCTGTGATCGTTGCTCTCCGTTCGTTTCCTTTGGGAAAACAATAATATTTCCGGTTCTTAGGGGGAGAGATAGAGTATATATTATGTTGTAGCTCCATTTTCTAATGAAAAATTCTAAGTCAAACGAAACAATGGATAGACCCAGACCTAGAACACAAAAGTTGCGCAGTTTTCACCTCCCATGATCCGTTGGCATCACTTTTACTTCACTCTTTACCGAGAAGATTACATCATATATTCATCTCTCGCTTGATGAGGAGTATCGTGTGGTTCCGACGTCCGTTTAATGATATATATCGCTTGGACTCCATTATTTACCGAGAAAGTAGTAGGTTTCAAGCTTCTCTTTGTTGAAAAATACCTGGCTCTATGCAGCTCATCTAGCATGTCATCTAGTTAAGAAATAGAAAAGCAATATTTTAATATTTTCTTATTGATCATACGGCTATCCATGCTTATTCTCCATGTGTCATCATTCTCCGACACCAATATGATCAGTACAAAGTAAGGGGCTCAGAATCTCACAAACCAAGCCTTTTTTGAGTAGCTCATCGACCTACTTTTGAAGTTCTTTGACTTCATCGGGGCTTGATGGGGTAAAGATACTTATGGATGCCTCGTAGTGGAGGTAGTTCGACTGGCAATTCATCAGAGAACACATCCTCGAACTCCTCAATTAAGGACGTTGCTCGAGGAGGCTTTGTCGACTGATCTGCGGCTGCTTCGACCAGAACAAAAAAGTAGGCCTCCGACTGTGCACCTGGGGTGCTTCGATGGGTTGAGTGGTCAAGGGCATCTGTATGATTTTCTTTTCATCGACATTGATGGAATATGTATTGCAATACTCGTCATGGCTCGTCGATCAAACTACCATGGTCTTCCTAGGAGCAAGTGACATGCATCCATTAGAATCACATGACAAACGACTTTGTCTTGGTAACTTTTCTCGATCGAAAAAGAAACTAACGCTCGTTGTATCGCCCGAACATCGTTGTCTTTGTTGAGCCATTGGAGTCGATAGGGATGAGAATATGATTCAACTGACAGCTGGAGCTTCTCGATCACCGTACTCAAAGTCGTATTAGGGCAACTTCCATTGTCAATGATCACGAGATAAACTTTTGTTTTCGCATGCAATGATGGCATTCTCACAAAAAAGATTTTTTTTTTTAAACAAGCATGTGGACCCGAATTTTGTGTCAAAATGATAGGATGTTATAACAAGTGAACACAAGCAAGAAAGTATATAAAAATGAATGGAGAAGGATGCACTGCGGCCAACTACTCGTTACATGTGGATGAAAGGTAAACGGGAGGCTCACACCTACCGTCGTATACCTCAGACTTGTTTGGAGGGTCCAAAGTTGAACGGGCATCATCAGTTATGTTTCATGACATGCCAAAAGTCTTGAGCATTGTTTTGAGGGGTATGCCATAACAGACTCGAGTTTATAATAGTTGTCAACCGGTGGTAACCTATATAAAGGGTGACTATGTGAATTTGTTAGTTTGGAAAGTGACTGAATTAACACCTCAAGCCTTTCGTTTGAATATGGACCAAACTAAGAGAGAGAGAGAAGTAAACGGACAAAAAGGAATTAAAAGAAAAAATTACTTAGAATGTCGACGTAAGCAAAAATGTCATTTGGAATCGAAGGTATTTTATCAAAATCGGGTTAATCAAATGTTGAAGGGGGAGTCCTCTTGGGATTGATCCCCACCGCAAGAAAAAAGAAAAAGGGGAAAAGAGAGAATCAGAGGAGAAGTAAAAAGGAGAGAAAGGAACAAGAAGTACAAGAGGAGAATGGGAAAAGAAGGCGTGAGCTCGGACAAGATCGTCGAGCATGAACCAGGTACGAGAGACCTCATTCTCTCTCGGGTTTTCGTCACAATCCTATGATTGACCATGGATCTCGACTTCATGCTCCATTTCTTTCTTGTCGAGAAGTAGGGGGTCATATTATTGTGGACATGAATTTATTTGCGACTATTATATGTACTCCTGGTGTTTGATTGAGTCCAAGGGTATATGTGGTACCTTTGAGTATGAGTGAATGTGATGCCACATATTGATTGATAGGCAGCCGAATGAAAGAAATACATCGTTGCAGGGTGGAGAAATGGTTCAGCCATGGTATAAAATGGCGAGGAAGTTCCGGCGTAATGACTATGGTGGTATTGGAGGAGGACTAATGGATTATTACCAATGTGGATTTGGACTCGATGATTGAGATCGAGAGGGGAAATAAGTGAATGGAAATGCGTAGGGAAAATGCGACTGGGTATGATGGGAGTAATAGAAAATGGAAGAGAAGAGATGGACTCCTTTTCCGGTTATGGCCGAAAAGGAATGGTGGTGGGTGTAGGAAAAACGGCCGCAGTTGATGACCAATCCTCCCCACCAGCAAGGCCTTAGTGCAAGAAATGATTAAGAGCGGTTGAGTGGTGAATGAAAGGGAAGGGAATGACATGAAAGTATGACGACCCCCATCGATCGTTCTCTTTATGACAAAAATAGATACATTGATGAGGAGACATATAAATGAAGGACGTCATATATAACTAAAAAAAGAAAATTATGGAAACTAGGCAAAAAATCACAAAAGTTTATAAGGAGATGCTCAACCATCAGGGATGAGGTTTGCCGAATTTGAGCCAATTCGGCAGAGATCATTGATGCCGGTCATTTAAACAAATGGGCGAAAGTTCCTCGAACAATAAAAAAATCGTATATGCAACATCAAAATGAAGAACTTTCAGTATGAAATTCCAATCAATATGAAATCCGAGCTCAAAGAACTAAAACTTAACAAGGAAGGTGCTTACAAACATCAAGGTCTTTTGAACTTGGAATTCTCAGAAGGCATTGCCTTTTTGAAGCAAAGGCGTCTACCCCGTTAGTTTCTAACTGGCCTAAAGGAAAATTTTGAAGTTTGCATTTAGAATTCCAGAATGAGGTGAAATAAAATAAAAAAGGATCCTTCATAGGAGGAGTACCGAGCTAAAATTTGGGAAAGTTAGGTCAATCCTACAAATATTTAGCAATTTTTGAAAGGTTCGGCATAACGGAAAGCTGTGTTTTAGTGAAATCCGGTTTGGAGAGGCCACATACTGTGAAATTGTCACTTGGGATCAGATGAGCAAAAACCGAGTTGAAGGAGGACAAATTTATCCCGGAAGAACAGTAAGACGGTCCGTTGGCACATTGCTTTCGAGATCATAACTTCCTCATCCAAGCATGGAATTAGGTGAAACCACTTCCATTCTCTCCGTAACTTAAACACGGAGTTGTGGTCATGGTTTTACGTAATTTGGTACTTTTTAAGCTTAGAACTGAATTCTATAAGAATATATAACTTTCGTGTGTTATAACTTGCGTGTTTGTATTGTTTTGTTGGCTTCCTTACACTTATCTTGACTGAAATCAATCATTGTGTTGTCATTTCCTTTCGTGATGTTTTGTCATGAGATCTAGGCATGGACATGTCCATTAGGCGCATTTAGCTTTGCTCGCAAAAAGTTGTTGGACGCATATATATGCATGTTTGTTTTGCTTCAAAGTTTTTTACTTGCGCATATATCTTGTTTCTTCGTGTTGGTCCACTCGTTAACTGACCTTATCTTCCCAATGTTAGTTTTAGGGCACAGCGGAAATAAAAAAAATAAACTTTAATGCCCAAAATTCTCATGGTATGCATCATAGAAATATTTTGATAAACAATAATAATATTTCTTACGCGGAATTCTTACATCAAAAACACAGTTAAGACAATATCAAAACAAAGTGTCCCAAGTGTGATCCCTCTAGCGGTATCCACGCGCATGCGATCACGAACTCTCGACGATTCTGCAGGTGATAGCCTCTTGGATCGTTGAATAACTTTCGGAAGCAAAACACTCAGACCCTTGTTTTTCTTTTTTTTTTTCTTTTGAGATTTTTTTGGGACTCCCAACCTAGGCTCTTTTACCAATCTCAATCTTATTTGACAACCCCAGTCAATCTCTTGAATTTCTTGCCTTAAAAAAAAGCTTTACGTTTCATTTGCTAAATACATTTCAAATGATACGTATATGTAACGGCAACATCAATGGCAAAGAATAGTTATTTAAATGTAACCAAACGTGCGATTAAAATATTAAATTCTTTTAATGCAAAATTTCTCGGTACAATATACATTAAAATAATTTAATCAATATTATTTCCTCAAATAAAATATCTAGGATACAAAATCTAAACAATTATTAAATATTTATTTCATATCCTTTATTTAATATAATACGACCCGAATAAATTCATATTTGATTTTGGTCTATTTATTTGCTTCCGATATTTTAGAATAAATTAATAATCTAATTAATTCTACTTTTGAAACAAAATGAGTAATTTTAGTATTCACTAAAATAATCAATAATATAATGTTCGTGTCGACGTGCTATGCGTGCGACCATCTAGGTCCTATACACGAAGGCAGTGTAAATCCATACACAAACTAAGGTAACCGTCTAGCAACAGTTTTTAGTCACCCGACGTGTTAGGATAATGATTATAAATCATAAACCACTATGAACTGACTACTGTGTAATTCAATCTCTTCATGTAACCGACATCCCAATTAATTTGGCGCAAAATACATCATCATCAAGTTAATTGTTTTACTTGATTATCAAGATATAATAGCTCACTTGAATGTAAAATAATCCTCCCATGGCCATGGATTTTAGATTCACTAATATCTCTATCAAGTGACCTAGATGTCAACTCTCTAATCCAAAAGAGCGATAAATCCTATATTGACTCAACACTATTCTCTCTACGCTTTGTCACACACCCAACAATCGTATTACTCACAATCCAGTTAAAGACTGCTTTTAACGACGTCAAATTGCACAAACTCCACGTATAGAATAAGTGAAGGTCTCAAGTCAAAAGATCAGTTACACTCGTCCATAAAGAGGATTTGACCAACGATGTTCAATATGTGGTATCCTCTTAAACGTGTCGTGTCCAGTATCCCTAATCACAGAATACCCCTAAGTATAACTTGGATACACAATCCCTCGGTCAGTTATACTTAGCGATGATCTATATGTCCATGTCCTCTCTAAACATCTATCCGATCACGGATTATTTCAGATTAATATACTCATTAATCTGTGGAACTTTATCATTAATAATTTTACGTGCAGAAAAGTAAAATAATCAATGATAAATACTCGCCTTTATTAATTATTTATCCACAAATACAATAAAATGTCATGGCACATAAGTGCACACACTAACGGTCAATGTGTGTGTGGTCCTTGCACGGGCTATGGAGTGAGAAATTAAAGTTGTTCGGGCGCACAAGGGATCTGCTAAGCACGCACGGAGGTACACATGCGGACAAGCACAATAAAGATGCTTCTTGGCATGTAGCGTCCACGTGAGGCGCTCCTCACAAGTTCCATTCACATTCAACCTTTATTCATGTTGTACAAGGCTAACTCAACACCTGTCTCGATGAGAAGGATTACACATGTTGGCTTTCACTTTCTAGGAATAGAGCGATTAGCACTATATTAGGAAATTATAGTTTGAACACTCAGGAGATGCATAAGGAGATAACTTTACCATAGGTTAATGACTTAAATATTTTGAAATCTTGATAAGGAAGGAACGAGTTGGATAATGCTCTAGGGGAAGTTCATAGTCCTATGCGTTTTGTTAATTGAATCTTCATTTTATTTTTATTTTTTGTCTCATTTCGATTTAATCCAATTTTCGCCTTTGTTAACTTGAACTCAAGTGGGTTGCTTGTGTGGCTATTATAAATTTATATAGTGATTTTCTATGTGTTCCACTTCTACTTGCCATATCAACGAGATAATTGGGCTTAATAGTGTATTTGAATTTGCCCCTTAAACAAGGGTGATAATATTTTTACACTATTACCTTTATGATAAACATTTTAAGCTTTTGCATGCATTTTTTAATTTTAATTTAGTATTAGTGTTTGGTATTTTTTTTTAGTAGTTTTTAAGTTTATTTTCAATTAAATGAGTTATCATGTTGATGTATCTCGGTTGTGGTCCCTATTGATGTGGATGAACTATAATGAACTCGAATAGTCTGACAAACGCGAAGTTAAATGGATGTAGATGACCACAGAGCAGAAGGAATTATCGTTCCAGATTTAATAACATATCCTTGAGAAAATTGAGGAGTGAAGGATGCATATGCTTCCTTGGAGGACAGGACCTTCAACCAGCTATTATATGAAACTCATCTGATTACTTCCTATCTCTTTTATTTTGTGATGTTGGTTTATTTTATTTTTCCTTCAAGACTTATTATATCGTAGAAAATATTAGGAAATAATTTTAGTGGATTATATATTCAGTTAAGTATAACCCTACGAGAAGGGGACATTCGATTAGAAGACATACGACGGTAGGAGTTCAAGTGATGATCAAAACGAGGCGGCTAGTCAGAAGATTGGGATGGTGTTCCTTCGCCACTTTTCCCTTATTTTCTAATGCCATGATGTTTTCTTCCAACAAAAGATTCTTTTTTTTTCCTGGTATTAATTACATTTTTTTTATTACATAAATTGAATCTAACTTTTAAACCTAACAAGTGATTTATCTCTTTTTTTTTTTAATTTGTGAGGTTATTTATTCAAATCATGGTCATAAAGCGGCTAATATCTAGAGTACCGATTAACTTAATCTGATAGTATAAGCGACCTTCTGTTTAGATTAAGCTGTGAATTAAATAGCTTGAGTTAGCGTCATACTGAAAAATAGAGCTAATTATGAGAAAAAATAGGAATATATCGCTTGATAAACATTTTTAGTTGATACATAATGCATCCCCGCTAGTTAATCAATTAGGAATAGAATGACTAGCTCGATACGATAAATACATTTTTAGAAAACTCGGGAGAGACGTATCCTTGGATTTTTATTAATTTATCATCATTTTGTTGTTTTTTTTTTCTGTTCCGATTCATATAATTTCATTTTTGTTGATTTGACCTTAGTATGGTTATTTGCGTGTCTAATACAAAATTTCTATATTAATTATAAGTGGGATCTACCTTTACTTTATACGCATGTTAGTTAGGCTGACTATAGTATTTTAACTTCTCTCCATCGACAACTAGGATCACAACAACTCATCTTCGGCCACTTTCCCTGCAAAGGGAAGCACTAGTTGTAGGGGAATACGACCCTTTTCTAGGGACACGGGAAAGGAAGGAGCTCGAAGATTGGTCTGGCGATCTTGGAGACTTCACGGATGCAGTTGACCTCTTTCCCAAGGATCAGTGGTTGCTCCAGCACACCCAGGGATGAGGCCTTAAAGGTGGTTGTTCGAGAACCTCGGCCAACAGCGATTTGTTGGAAAATGTGGGCGTGAACCTATTAGGCCTCGTTCTTTCTTTCCTCGAATCGTGGGAACACATCCAAAGAAAATGGGATGATAAAAATTTGAACTAAAAGAGGAGTCCCTCGAAGTACAGCAGTATACATTTTGTTTAATAATTTTATTAGAGATAATGTAGCTTTTCAACTCCAGTACACCGACTAATTTGCCTTTTTTCTAAGAAACGTTTTTGTGGAAACATTTTGGGTGCAAATCTAAATCTATCATCTCTAAATAAATCCTTTTCTCTTTAGCATATGAAAAAATATATATCATATCATAACCAGGAATTATTACCTGGACCCCGTACCCCAATCATCAAAGTTCTATCTTGGGTTGAAATTGTGGCTAAATTATGTGCGTCTAGTCGTTACTATGCACACCACATGTGGATTCACATGGTCTGGTTGTTGGAGTGGATGAATTATAGGCCGAATTGCAATTTATGGCGACAAAAAAGTAGACCATTTCAAATTGATTTAACTTAATTTAGAATATTATAATGAGTTAGAAGAAAACTTGTATTATATTTAATTCATTCAAAAAGAATTTGAAGTTCCAGAACCAGTGAAACTACAATATTCTAAGAATCCTTTTTATAGATTCAAACTTTTAAAAAGTAAATAGTTTTTGGACCAACCAACTTTTGTCCCCATTAATTTGTCGGTGAAAGTTGAGTCTTTTCATCCGGGCTGAAACACGAAGTGTAGGTCCCCCAAATATCAATAAGTGATAAAGATACGGGGATTTCTCTGTCATAGCTGAAGGCACGGATATTGAATATAAATATGCTTGAGATAAATATCGCACGTTGGAATAAAATGCAAGGAAAGCGCATGTTTTTCCTTAATTTTGTATTGGTCTTCTTTACAATTTTTTTAGTCCCCAAGAAACTACGTTTCATAAGCTTTACAATCGTGTCTCATGCGTCAAAATCTCATTCTTGGTTTGGAAGTTATGATTTTTTTTTAAAACCCGACGGTGCTATTTGTAATTGGAGATACATAATTATTTCATGTTTTTTAATAACAATTTCTAATTCAATTAATGCACATTGTAATTAAGTTATATTTCCCCATTTGTGAGGCGTCAATATCCCACATTCAGTTATTGTCGATAGGACCCCCAAAATTGTACACGAAGTGACACCTCTTTTCTCGATAATTTAGGCCACATGTTCCAGACTAGGCCAATAATTGAATGGTGTGTTTAGTACGAAAGCAGGCGAAGGGAATGAGAATTGATTTTGTTGAAAAGGAAAGGAAGAAAAAAAAAAAAATACGAGTTCCATTTACGTTCCCGTCACCACCAGTTCGATCTCGTGACTTACCACACACCCTTGGTATCAAAAATAGTAATTCATATGAGCTTATCTTCTATATGAGGCAGCTATACCCGCCCCATCTCCACATGCATTGGAGCACAGATACGCACCTCCAACAACGCACGACCACCCCACCCCTGCCCAGTAGTTCACCATAAGCTTCTGTTTGTTCCTCTTCTGTGCTTTCTCCAACCGGCTTTCATTCTTTCGATCCATTTGATCTGTTTCTTTAGTTATTATGAGAGAAAGAATAAGAGGGATATCAGTGGGTGTTTCTGTTTTTGGTGTTGGTTGTTTCCTGCATTTATTTCGTTTCCTCCAGTTACTAATTTTGTATACTCGGTCTATTAACTTTTGTTTCCTTCTTTGACGCTTTTGTTTTCTTGCTTCTTCCTTTGGGGCTTTGCAATGACTGGACTCTGCCTTCTTTTTGGTCCTCAGTTTGGTGACAAGGTGCCATGGCCATCTCCCTGCCGAGGAACAAGCCCCTTGGTGGGGGTTTTGTGGCAGAGAGTCGTTGCAGAGTAGCATCGTCTGTGGCTCCTCCAAGCACTCAACTTCTCCACACAATTAGCTCCGCTGGTTTTAGGGGCCGATTGTTCCAGAGAAGGAGGGTTGGATCCAAGTATGATGATGGCCTTACCAAGAACTTTGCCATGGTCCCAGAGCAGTTGGCGCCAGACGACAGTGCCGTTAGTGAGTGTATGGACCCCAGTAGTAATATCTTAGCATGTGGAGGCGGAAGTTCACTGAGTGAAAAGCTTCGGTGAGATCGATTGGCACCTCCGTTCCTTTTTCTCAAAAAAGAAAGAAAAAAATCTTTGATGTTGTTGATTCAGAAAAAGGAACAACCGTTTGGCTTTACAGTGAACCAACAGGGTTAGCCGAAGCTAACGAGCAGCCTGGGAGAAGCCTACAAACCGAGCTGATTATCCTCTCTCTCCCTGCAATTGCTGGACAGGCCATCGAGCCACTGGCACAGCTGATGGAAACTGCATACATCGGCCAACTGGGTAGGTTTCCATCTTTCAATCTTGAAATTGGTTTTCTCTAGGACTCTAGAAATGACGAATCTTTGCACGCAGACGCAACCCAAGATCATGTAATTGCAGGATAGTGATTATTGGCCTTAGTCCGGAAATAAGGAGACGCCCACCATCAATTTTGCTCATCCCCATATGTTCGTTTTATCAAATGCATTGCAGGACAACCCAATTATGGCAAAGTGAAAACCTAACTATATTGAATGTATGAATCTCGCTGATATGATTCCTAATTCTCCCTAGCCTGTAATTACTGTGCAATTTTGATAATAGGTTCCTTGGAGTTGGCCGCTGCTGGTGTTTCAATGTCGATCTTCAACATCGTATCAAAAGTATTGAATATCCCCCTCCTAAGCGTAGCCACTTCTTTCGTGGCTGAAGACGTGTCTACTACTGGTTGCCTTTCCTTTCTCCACTGTTTTGCTTGGATGACTGCGTTCCATTTCTCTCAGCAAACAGGGGATGGCATCATTAACCTCTCTGTATCTGCAGGAAGTTACCAACAGGATCAGTCCAAGAGAAAGCCTCTCCCTTCAGTATCCACCACTCTAATATTAGCAGTTGTAATTGGCATCTTCGAGGGAGCAGCATTGTACTTTGGTTGCCAACTTTTTCTTGATATTATTGGCATATCCACAGTAAGTGTTAAAAACTCAAATCGAACAACCTGAAAGAATACCTTCCCCAGTGACTTGTACACTTCTCTTTTGGAAATTCTGACAGGATTCCTCTATGCGCGTGCTAGCGGAGAGGTTTTTGAAGCTCCGTGCCATCGGTGCACCAGCCGTTGTACTGTACATGGCCATCCAAGCGATATTTCGTGGATTTAAGGACACCACGACACCTGTTTGGTGTCTAGGCAAGGATTGAATCTCTACTGAAAAACTGCTCTTTAGATAATTGGACATTCATCTGACCACATACCCTATCTTCTGGGGGTGTTGACAAGGTCCTTTGCTTTTGGGTTCCAGGAATCGGAAATTTATCTGCTGTGCTCATGTTTCCGACACTGATATACTATTTCCAACTGGGAGTGGCTGGTGCGGCAATATCAAGCGTACTGTCCCAGTATGCAGTCACCCCTTGGTTAAATTCCAACTGTTTCAGTATGTAGGTATCCTAAATAACTTATATGACTGGTTTTCGTTCCTGCAGAATCATCGTCATGTTGTTAATGCTTTGGCATCTCAACAAGAGGACACTGGTGGAAATCCCGGACATGAACAATTTACAACTAGGTGGCTACTTAAGATCTGGTCGGTATTAATTGGCAAAATCTGATTAGCTTCCTCATTGACTGCCATTATTAACCGTTCCTTATTTCATTTTTATCTTTTGTTCAATCATTTATAAAGTAGATGAGTTACCTCCGTAGGTGGTCTTCTGGTCGGAAGGACGGCAGCTTCTGTCATGACAATAACCATGAGCACATCTATGGCCGCTCGACAAGGAGCGATAGCAGTCGCTGCTCACCAGATATGCTTGCAAGTTTGGTTATCAGCATCTCTTGTCATAGACGCACAAGCCGGTGCCACGCAGGTGCCCAGTACTTAACGATCGTTGTTTCAAGTAAGGGAATTTCCGGATGTACTACTAGAAGTCGTTGATATGATTCATTTTCGGTGTCATTTTGGATAGGCCATGATTGCGGGAGCATTTGCAAAACGTGAATTCAAAACCGTGAAAGAACTAACTTACTATGCGCTTCAGGTAATTGCAGAATTTCATCCCATTGTGATAGTTAGGCTAAAGACCGTGCCGGTTTTGCAGTACTTTCACCTGATCCTGCAGCTTCTGTCTCTTCAGAATGGACTAATAACAGGTCTCTCGTTGGCTCTCTTGTTGGGTACCTCCTTCGCCTCTATGGCGGCTTGGTTCACCAATGATCCCCAAGTTCTGAAAATTGTCAGATCCGGAACACTGGTAACTGTCCCGATACTTCCTGTTAGATTGGAGGTCAAGATTGATTCGATAGGAACACTCAAGTTAGGTGCTACTTATTTCGACCGCTTCTCAAGATTTTCTTATCCCTGTCTTGGTAGTTTGTTAGCGGGACGATGCCACTCAATGCCTTTGCGTACATTTTTGATGGTCTCCACTACGGTATATCGGACTTCAAGTTTGCCGCCTACTCCATGGTGAGGCTTCCGCCCTTGTTGTTTGTTTTGGCCTTTCACTGCAAACGTGCAATTTCTATGAAAGATTATGTCCTGATCGTGAGAGAGGTCGCAGATGGTAGTCGGCTCATTCACCTGCATATTATTGCTTCAAGCGCCGTCTTTCCTCGGTCTGTCTGGAATTTGGATAGGACTCGCAATTTTCATGGGAAGCAGAGCCATCGCTGGATTCATGAGGTAAGCTGGAATATCACATTTGTCTCCCATCAAAGCTCGAACAATGGGAGTTTACATTCAAAACGATTTTGAATATTTTTCTTTTTTTTTTCAGATTATATTCCAAGAATGGTCCATGGAAATTCTTACACGAGGAATCGTATCAACTCTAGGTTAGTTCCCCTCAACACTAATCAAACGAAATTGACACAGGAGATCTGATTGTGATATTTGTATGTTGCAGGCTCAAAGCATAAGGGCCATGGCAAGTGGCGGGGGTCAAATGCAGTTTTTAATAAAAAGATCTTTTTATGTTATCTGTAAAAGTATCAATATTTTTTTTATGTTATCTGTAAAAGGTTTTCTTGTGTCATAATGAATTTTATTATTTGGAGGGACTTCAATAAACAACTTCCGCACCTGAGGTATAAACTCGAAAATCGAACGTCTATCAGAAGGCCTCCTCGCCTTCGAGTTAGTTTAACTTATATACCCTTGACACTTAACTATTGTCTGTGCACTGAGCTTAAGAGAAAATGAGATTGAGAACTAGGAAAGCTAATGAGCCATATCATAAACTATGTAACGTATAACCAAACATCACCTAATACCTTAAGTTTTTAGGTCAAATGATAAGGTTTTTATATGATATCAGAGCGCACACTTGCACGTTATAACCCACCACCAAAAGGGGCGGAATGGAGCGGTAGTCATGGTATAATGGGGAAAAGAAAGCTGGTTAATTTTGTTTTATTTAATTGGGGGTGGGCTTGGAATGGATGAGTGGACTAACACTTTAGTTGCATGTTTTGGTGAGGAGGACAGCACCATATTTGGCAAAGAAGAGCAACAACATATATATATATATATGACTCGTCAATCCCACACACTTGTCAACCTGACTTTGAAGTGCGTTAACTTTCTTTTCCCCCACTTACTTGTTCTTTTCCCTGCTGAGACTTTAACGGTGAGGTCGGTTAGCTATCAATGGAGATCGGACCATCCCCTGTTCATTCCAATCTTACTTTACTTGGCGAAAACATGTGATTAAGATTATCAATCTTTTGTTTTCTTCCGGGTGAATTGCTAGCTCCACATTAATTACTCCTACTACCTCTGCTAATAATATTATAATTATGACTATTAGAGTGCCATGGTTGTTTGTTCCCTTAGTCTCTCCTGTCGTGGCCCACGTTCAATCACTATGCAGTTTGACTCTCCTCCAAGCAGACCAAGGGGCATTAGTGCAGATATATAATTCTTCTCCTCAAAATTTACAAAATTCTTTTATTTTTCTTAAATTAACTGTATATTTAGGTTTCCAATTGAAAAGGGTCAAAAGGTTCAAATATATATAACTTTATTAATTAGCACGACCAAATCCCATGATCATACTTATTCAAATTTCGGCCTTTAATATCCCCCGATCACATGCATATGAACGATTATTCTCGGATTGAAGTTTTTTTTTAATCCCCGTAACTTAAAATACAAATTTTTATATTTAAAGAGCAACGTAAAATACTCTTGGTTTAAAAATTTATTCTTTATATTAGAGGATTAACGTAGTAGATAATGAAATTATCTCATTCAAACTAATTAAAAATAACAATTTTGTCACTTAATCAACCTAATGTTGCTCTAATATATTTTTTATTGGGTTATTAATACACCAAAAATAAATTCTTTTAGACAATTACATAAGAATTTGTGCAGGGTCGAAATGACGTGCTTTTTGCGTGGGGGGACAACTCCAAACATTATAAAGGTTCGGGGGGCCTCTTTCAATCAAGTGTGGCGACAAAACACTTCCTTTCCTGTATGATTGTTTTAATATTTTTATTTTTGTCCGTCCGTCCGTCTGTCTTTCCTCCTCCTCTTCTTCATCGTCCACTTCTTTCTTTCGGTCACAGCAACGACATCGGACTGCCGCATCCTCCTCACCATCCTTTTTGTTAAAAGCGAAACCTCAATCCCTACTTGATACTGCCAGGCAACCCTCAGACTCACTGCAGAAGATTCCGCCCGAGATTTTCCGTGTCGCCCCATCGGTTATGCCTACATGACGTGCCTCATCGACCGGAGTGGTTGCTGTAGTTCTCTTTCAGGAATGGTTCCCCGTGGATTTGGAGAGGATGGCGAAGAGAGAGGAGACAGGGCGGGTGGCGGGTCCCCGGGAGGTACGGCGGCGGCAGAGTACGTCAAGTGTCCTTTGGCGAAGGTCTTCCCGGTTTACGGGATGGGGATGTGGAATCCAGGGGTAACAGAGGCGGCCATTGTTCCGGGCGCGGACGTGGGGGATTCCATTTGGGATGCTCTCCGAGCAGAGGCCAAGTCCGAGGTGTGATTAACGCCTTTCAAGCCTCTTTTTTTTTTCATTTTTCAACTTGAATTAATGCTTTTTCAAGTAATCGCGTCGGTTTAAGTGTGCAATCCAAGTGGAACTGTGGTGGCGGTTTTTGCTTTTGTCTTTTTTTTTTCATTTTATTGTTTTGCGGGAGTGATGTGTTCTGCGTCGGGGAGTGGGTAGAGGTGTTATCCGGGTTGAAGTGGCTCCTGCGGAAAATTCAGTGATTGTTTGGACGTTGCATATCTTTGGTGATGGGGTAGGAAAACTGCGCTCCTTGTTTGTTAAGGATACTTTTTTATGGGTTTGTCAGGGAAGTCTGTCCAGTAAAGTTCACGCGGAGGACATTTAATTTGGGTGGACTTTGCGTTGGCTGACTATATGATGCATCTCTCATGCAGAGAAGTATGATGAACGACTAATGCTTGATGCAGGCAGAGAAGGAGCCAATCCTGAGCAGCTTTCTCTGTGCGGGCATTCTTTCGCATGATAATTTGGAGCAGTCTCTGGGATTTGTTCTTGCTAATCGCCTTCACAATGCGACCCTTTTGGCAACACAGCTTGTGGATATCTTTAGCGAGGTTATGGCGAGAGATGCAGGCATTCAGCGTGCGATTCGACTGGATCTGCTGGTAAAAATGTTGGATTCATGTTGCTCTTTTGTAATATTAGACACCTTTCACCTCAATGCAATGGCGATCTACTCCTGTAGGCTTTCAAGGACAGAGGTCCCGCTTGTATTTCATACTCCTCTGCCTTATTACATCTTAAGGTGAATGAATCTGTACTTGCTCTTTTGGCATGTCTATGCACATTTGCCTTGAAATATGGTTGCTTTATTGTTTGATGTCATCCGTTGAGGTTTTCCTATTTATGGTTCCTATGCATGCGATCTTGATTTGTTTTTAAGCTTTTAGCATGCGGAAACAATTCTTGTCATAACTTTCATTTGCTGTCTTTTCAGGGCTACCACTCACTACAATCATATCGGGTAGCACATGCTTTGTGGAACCAGGGCCGTAAAGTGCTAGCCCTCTCACTTCAGAGTCGAAATAGTGAGGTGTCTTCTTTTTTACTTCATCAGTGTCTAGCTATCTTAGGTTTTTTGAAATTCCTTCTCCGTTTTGGGGCTCTCATATGTATTCCTTCTGTTTAGGTGTTTGGCATGGACATACATCCAGGTATGCAACCACAGTATTACATCTTTGAACATGTAACTGTTTAGAGTTTAGACTACTCCAGTTAAAGATTCCATGACTCTTGCCTGCTCATATCTTTCCTGGCAATGAATGAAGAGGGAAACCTTATAGGGCAGAATTACGAGATTCTTGTACCCTTTATTTTATAAATTATTTTTACTGCTATGGATTCCTAAACGAAATTGGAATCCATTAATTAAGCTACAAGAGCATATTTTATGCTCTTTTCATTCTTAATGTTCTTGTTATGGGATAATCATGGCTTATGCCTCAGGCGCTCAAATCAGTGTCTTCCCAAATTTGTGTGCTGATAGGCAGTTCTTACTTTTTAATTCAGCTGCAAAGATTGGAGAAGGTGTACTATTAGATAATGGGACTGGTGTGGTTATTGGTGAGACTGCTGTTATTGGCAACCGAGTATCTTTGATGCAGGCAAGCCTCTATGTTGGCATTTGATTGTGCACCTTCAGTTGTGGTTGCTTATCTTATTCCTTTCAATTTTCTGTAATTCTTGTTTCCGATGGTAATATTTAATATCTCACTTGATGGCTGATTATCAGATACATTGTGAAGTTCTAATGGTGCCGGTAGAAAATTATTATTTTTTCTTTAACTATAAGTTCTAATGATAGCTAATTGCGCGGCCATTTATTTTTCATCACCTTCATCTCCTCGGGTCAAGCCACTGCCTGCGATTTCTGAGTCAGCTATCACCTTCTAATGGTGCCGGTAGAAAATTATTATTTTTTCTTTAACTATAAGATGAGTGAACTAACGACTTTCTCAAGTTAGGATTGCCTGCCGCTTCAACTTCCATGAGAAAATCCACTGACCATTGTCTGGTATTCCGATAAGTCATTGTCTGGCCTTTTTGGACAGTCATCACTTTCATTCTGTTTTGTGTGGTCGAGTTCTGAAACATATGATGCCAAAAAAAAGGAAAACAAAATGTAAAAGGTACTACGGGGATGGGGGATTGGGTTTTGGGGCTAACCGTCTTAATGCATTTATCATTGAGACTGAATGTATGCCCAAGATTGCTCTACTGGCTGTGCCCCGGCTAGATTTGCGTGGACAGTACTTTGAATGGTTCATCTTCTGCATGTGGTAGTATGTTCTTTGAATTTTGGAGTTTGGACAGAACGCTGAGAGTTCTTTGGTATTTAGCACTATTAACTTCAAATAACCAGAGGTTTTTCACGTTTGGATTTCGTTTTTAGTCAACAAGGTTCCTTTTGTTTGTGGATCAAGAGCCAACTCAGATATAATGTTTTTTTCTCTACTTCCTTTCCTTCTGGCGGCGGGAATAACATGTTGTTTTACCATTTGGTGGCATTGACAGGGCGTCACTTTAGGAGGCACTGGAAAAGAGATTGGGGATCGTCATCCCAAGATAGGTGAAGGTGCACTTATCGCAGCCAGGGTGACCATACTAGGGAACATAAAAGTAGGAGAAGGTGCTATGATCGCTGCCGGCTCACTTGTGTTGAAAGATGTTCCCCGACATGGGTGAGTCTTCGAATAAGATGCATCATCTCTTTACATTAGTAATTCATAGGTATTAAATTTATTTTGAAGCTTGTTCATTTGTTCCTTTTTTTTTTTGTTTTTCGAAGAATGGTTGCTGGAATCCCAGCAAAGTTGATTGGTTTTGTGAATGAAAAGGACCCATATCTGACAATGAAACATGGTATGTTATGACTACTTTCCTTATTTCCCCTGTTTTCTGAAATATTGCCCTGGAATGGCTCAGCAGTTGGACTTATTTTTCTCGCATATGAAGTTGTGCATATTTGACATACATGGATCTATTAAACCTGGGAAACCAATCTCACTTATACATATGATGGCAATCTAATATAGAACCCAACAGGAGTGAGTTCGTTTATAAAAGGTTTATGTCGGTCAATAGGGGGCGGACTGTGCAAGATTATATCTGAAGGATTATAAAGCAAGAAAAGTTCTTTTCAACTACTGAACTTAAGTTGTTATGTGGATAGCACAAAGGTTTTGGCTGCCATCCTTTAGGCAAAAAGATGAATTTTTTTTTTTTTGAGGGGAGGGGGGGGGGGAAGGTTTTCTCTATATTTTTGGGTTTTTACTTGATATGGCAGACAAGGCCTAGTAATTAGGTTGTTCTGTAGGCAATGGCTAATAACAGGATTGAGGGTGGCATACATGTATGATCATCCTCCCCATATATCCGAAGTCCTCAAGACACAATCATGCACAAGATTGATTACACGGCATTTGTTAAAGGGGGCCTTTAGCTTTGTGACTCTGCATTCCTTAGTGCATTGAATTCTACTGGAGTCTCATTCTTACATGTGGCCATGCTCTGTATCGTTGCACTTTATTCAGATGAGTCCAGAGGCTTTTTCAAGCATATAGCTGTAGACCTCAGCAATGGGCTGTCTAAAGGTGAAAAAGGAACATAACTAGCTGCTCTTATTTTTCGACGATTCGACGGCTGAACATAGATAGGTCTTCGCCAGACGAATTCCGTTTCCTGTGATGAATTAATTGCTTTAGATGGATTTCAGGAGATCAAGAACGGGATCGTGGAGAAAACCCTGAGAATACGGTTGGAGGAAGATGAATCCCCATCCAGCAGCATCTTGTACAAAAAACAAATTAAGCCCCAAATAATTTGACCAAAGACCATGAACAGATCTTAGACAAATATGTCAACCAAAACCTTCCCTTTTTTTAATGTTTAAAGTATGTGACATGATGTGCCTTTGTATATTATTTCAATTTTCAACTTAGGTTATCCTGGTCATAAGCTCATCTTCCCAAGTAGTTCAGGGTTGTTTCTTCGTTAGAATGTTGCCTTCTTCGGAGAAAACTGCTTTTCTTATTGGTTTGGTTTGTTCTTTCCTTTTCTCGTGCCTTTTTCTTTTAAAGGCACCTTTCTTACCACAACAAAAATTTATATGTTTTATTGCATACCTGAAGAAGGAAATGGTGAGTTTACATTGTTTTAGTGCCACGATTTTAAAGTAGGTGCAAACTCAGCTAAATATTTTTATTTTATATTAAATATCCTAAGTATAAAGATTTGGCTCGGACGAGAGACTACTGTTAGTACTATTCTTTAGTATTTATGTTATTTCCTTCTAATTAGTTTATTATTAGTTTCTTTTAGCAACTTAAGGGATACCGGTTGACCGCCGACTCACCCAAGTTTTAGCCCTCGTTAATTCATACACGTGTCTACCTGTTCGAAGTCAACTAAATTAGCGAGACGTAACTGGTCGAAGAGAAAGAAGTCCAAGCGCCCAGCTCCATTTTTATGAGCACTCAACAATGATTCTCCATTTCATTGAAGATGACACACAAGGATCTAGAATAGTGCATGTCTTTCCTTTTCATTCATGCATCTCTTTATGTTTTGTATGGCTAGTTCTTGTATTAAGTTATGCATACATTTTCTTAGGTTCATTGTTTATGCATTTATGTCTTTGTTTTGGTGGCCCCCATATAAAGGGCGCCTTTCTAAATTCTAAGTACAATTTGATTTAGGGTTGCTAGGCCGATGGTGGTGCATATGTACCCTTCGTCCACGGTGGCGCGTTGTTTTATTCATGTCTGAGCGAGTCTATCCAAATCTTTTATTATGATTGTATATTTATATTTGTGATGGTTATTCTCAAGTTATCCCTTCGCCTATTCCCAGTTAATTTTTGTTCACCCTTTCCAAGCCCTTTTGGTTGTACCCCTCGCCATTTTCCCGACTACTCCGCATTAGATAATTTCAACATTAAAGTGTTATACATAAATTTAGGTATAAACAACACGAATAAATTTAAGATATTTCTTTATTTTCTACCACACATTGTGTTTTAAAGAAAAAATTTATATTTTTTAATATAATAACCGAACGTGATAATTTGATTATTTTGTAATTATTAAATTAATTATAAGGAAAAATTTATAATTTTAAATTATAGCTGGATTATTTTAGAATATATTTTAAAATAAATGACTAGCGCAACACGTTTATATATTGGATCACATGTGATTTATTAAGTCTAACACATCCGTCAACCTTGAGCTAAAGCGAACTCATGGTCTATCCCATATGTTGTCCACGACCCAACTCATAACCTACCTTAATTCAAGCCCAACTATGATGCCAATTACCAATAACGAAGGAATCTTTCAAAGAAAAGAGTGAGCCAGATGGGAGAATGCAAATGTATAACATTGATCCCCATTATAGCTGCAAACGCGCACACACCGACTTTCTTATATATAATCTGTACCCATTTCCATATTCAGGGACGACAACTGAATATAAAATATCTTATGTCACATGTTTTTAAGTCGAGTTTTCTTTATTGTCTTCAAAATACCTGAGAGTCAAAAGTAAGTCTAATAAGTAACTTAAGATGGGGCCTACTTGTACGATAGACCATTTTCTTTATATAAAGGAGGAACATTGCGGATATAAATCCCTCAAGGGAAGGTTATTCCTTACAACAAAAAAATATTTCGCTCTTTTATTCTTTCATCTCCGAGAAGCTACCCAATTGATGTATGACTATAAGCTTTTAATTTTAAAAATGTAATTTGTTTATGTCTTATCTCACTGTTGTACACGCGCCTTCCGGGCAAGCACGTGCAATAAGAGGATCCGCAGTCGGCATCACGACTCGAGCGTCGGATGCAGTGGAAGGACACCGGGTTGATCCATCCCTTGGTTCCCGAACGGATCTGTGGGGCGTTTCGCCAACCACCTCCAGTCCTTGAAGGCGACGGGCGAAAGGCTACGTGAGACCTCGCTTGGGAAATTCGGGGAGGATTAAGCAGCGGCTCGAGTTGCCGTCACCCATCAAAAAATGGCTCCGTTGTAAAAATGTGTTGTTGTTTAACCTAGGTAAACAATTACGGAGTCGCCACCGACTTTTATTTTAAAACTGTTAAGTCGGAAAAACAGTTGGTTCAGGGATTCTTAATTACTAACTCTTACATTGAACATGCGAAAAGGGTGGCGTTTGCTCCAAAAGTTTGCTTTTGGTTAACGGGTGTTGGACCCGATCCGGGCATGACTCCGGACTCATGTCAATGTTTTACGGGCGAAGGACCCGATTCGGGCTTTTTGGGGCCGAACTCATGTGTATTGGTTTAGCAAACAACATGCGACGATAAAATCCTAAAAGCCTAACAGCATGCACCGCAACTACAGATCAAGTATTTAGATCAAAGGGAGCGGGGAAGGGTGGTGATTGTGGGCCTATGCCCTTGGGCCCACGACAAAACTTTCGAGAGGCCCGCACCTCTCTCATGTACCTGAAATGACGGTTGGGGCTGCTTTATTATCTTGACATCGCGGTTTTTACACACGCGGAAAGATCCACGCGGTTTGATACCCGCGCCTTCAAGTAGTCTTCGAAGTCTCGGAATCTTTGAAATCCGTCTTGTAGAATTCTCGCATCCCTCAGTCGGTGTACATGCAAATCAAATAAGGAGAGGACCAGAAAGTTCTAATTTGAATCAAATTTGAATGATTAGAACTTAATTGAGTAAAAACGATACTTACGGGGCGTTGTGAGCCCGTTGGCGTTGATCTTTCGTGTTGTCGAAAGATGATGTCTCTTGGTAATGAATTCATTGTTATTTCACATGTAAAACAAAAAAACGAGAGAGATGTGCAAAATTGTTAGTAACAGTTAAATTGACGAAAATTTAACTGAACTAAAAATAACAATTAAATGGCATTGTAAATTAACATGAAAATGGCCAAGTCGAATGTCAATTCCAGAATAACTCGGGATTTTTGTCTAAAAGGGAGCAATGTAAAATATAAACATAACGAGATAGTTACATAGAGCGTTGGTTAAAAATCATGTGGAAAAATTACTTAACATCACGTACGTTGAATGCGATTAATGAAAAATAATATTTGATCGTTCAGAAATAAAATGCATTGTTTCAAACCTTCAGAATAATTATTTTTGATTTTTTTTAATAAACGATAAACGACTATTATTCTTTTAGTCCCACTATTGGCATACGGTGATGGGAAGGCAAATGAAATAAAAATAGTAAAATGATATTAAAATTTCTTCCCAGACCAACAAAAAATCAAAATGAACAAAACAAAATTAAAACAAGGCTCCTTGGGTTCGAAAGCACCTGGGAGAGAGGGGGATTCGCTAGACGACGGAGGAGATGGTGGTGCCGGCTGTGGTTGTCAAGGACGGCCGTGTAGAAGATATCCAGCGTAGAGGAGGCGACTTGAGGGATCAAGATTCGCTCGATCTGGCCCTTGAATCCTTGATCGGCCGGTCAGTCGGAGGGAGACATATCGATCGAAGCCGCGGGAGATAGGCCTGGATTTCCTTGAAGACGGATGGGGTTCAGCCTCCGGTCTGAGGTTGGGCGCCCTTGGCCTCGGCGGGGTGAGTATGAGACGGAGCTGACATTTGGGGGCGTCTGACTGCAGATTGCCGGGGAAAGACAGAGGAAGGATCCCTTCGCGTTTGTTGCTGCCGGGGTTAAGGCTGGGTCTGCAGCACGGCTGGAGGTTGGGGAGTAGCCGAGATGGTCGGTTGCTGGTGAGTAAAGATTTGAAGCCATGACAAGTTGTTGCCGGTGTTTGGTTAGTGGGAGATGGCTCCTGGGAGAATTTGTCCCCAGGATGGCCAGGAGGACGGTTGTTGTTGCCGCCGGTTCTGAAGACGTCAGAAAAGGCGAGTTTGCCGCTGCCGGTGGTTTGGAGATGCTGGAGGTGTGGAGGTGGCGTCCCTTTTGTCCTCGAGCTTTTGTCGGGAACACGGAGGAGTTGTCTTTGGGGAGACTTTGGCTCCTAGTGAGTCTTAAGAGGGTGTCCTTGGCTCGATTTTTTAGATGTGTGGAGCTGCTTCCGATTGTCAGAGGGACTGGATGAAGAAGGAAAACCATCGTCTGTGTTCGTCAAGAAGAATCGGTGGGAAGCCACATTCTCCTCGTCGTCTTCGAAACGGCCGATGCGGATTTGACAGGCCTCAGAGAAAGGCATCCTGTTCCTACACACTAAGAAACAATTAGAATAAAAGAAATTCCCTGGCCGCTCATGTACGACCGCAGGGAGTCGAGATCGGTCTGTCGTCTATATTCGAAAACCGAAAGGACGATGGTGTTGCAGCTGTAGGTCGGGATCGTCTGCTGATGAAAGTGATGATTCCGACTGGAGTTGGTAATGGGAGAGCTCACTCCATTGTTGATGTCGGAATGTCCCAGGAGGTTGGGTTTGAGTTGGTGACGCTGGAGGTTCCTCGTTCATGCTGTTGGACCTACCTTGGGGTCGCTAGACACAGGAGAGGAGCAAACGTCTCAAGGTCGAGGCATCTGTCTCTGTGTGGGTCTATCTGTCTCAAGTCCTCCGTCTCTCGGAGCCCCCCTGTGGAGAATAAAAGGGGCTCCCCAGAAGGATCGTGTGTTGGCCTGTGATGTTTTTTTTGTCTGAAACAAAAGTCCCCAATGTGGAGAATAAAAGGTCATGTTGTCTGAAACAAAAGTCCCCAATGTTTCAGGAATGAGAGTTGCGGCTGAGTTCGTTTTCTCATGAGGGACTGAATCCAAATCTTGCCTGGTGGATTATGATGCGCTCAGATATCAAATCTATTGTTTAATCCTAGTGAAAAAGTGCAAATCCATTTCTTGTGTCACAGACCTCCACTTCCAACCAAGGCCAGACTACATTTTTGCAATCTGACAAAAGCATGAGACCAAGGCTAAATCTGCAAAGATTTGTTGCTGACAAACAATCCCCCGGGTAACACGAGCGAATCTATTGTAAATTCATTCGAACTCATCATGCTCCGATTGCCAACGGCATCCATTCACTGTAGCCATCAGGGGAAAAAAAAAGAGACTTGGGAGTTCCTACTTCCCAACAAATCGGCATGTCTGTATGGTGGGGAACTGGGATGGGCTCGGTTTGAACGCCCGCAATCACGAGTGTCGAAAATCCGATGGATCTGAAATTTACCAGGTAAGGGCAGTTCACATGAAGAAACTTCGGGCGTGATTTATGAGCAAGTCTTTGGTGTTTCTTGCTGCCAGGAGACGTAATGGCAAACGAAGAGAAGTCGTGTTCAACGAAAACTTTCATCTCAAAGCAGTCAGTTCGTGGGTATACAAATCCTCCATAAATCCCATTATTCACATAAAGCGGCTGCGCTCTAGGATACCCCGGAAAACTACCTGTAATCCAGGATGCCCCGATATGAATGGCAACTGAAATTGTTGTCTTCAAAGAGACTTCCTTGGAAAAGAAGGCCAGCCAAGAAGCCTCCAGATGGATGACTTATTGCGTGCCTTGAATGAACCCATGCTGCCACTAGAAAAGCCCTCAGAAACTAACTGGCCGTCACCACCGCTCGACGACAATACCACCTGCGTTTAATTCGATGCAACGACAATTGACTCGAATCCCACCACAAACAACACTGGATGCAGCTAATGAAGTTGAGATGGACATAATACAGAGCACGCCAGTCCGACCAACAACAAACATCTACTATCTACTACTGGATACCGAAACGGGTTCCGCTGGATGGCTTTGGAATCATTCGCGATTTGGGGATCTACAACTGTGTTTAAAAGTGATTTAATTAATGAAATTTGTTTAAGGTAATGCGTAAGCACGAGTCATTCTACATGTTGTCCAAACTCTAAGTTGATTCATTTGGATCACAGGCAGACAAGCATTCCACTAAAGATTATTAAATATTGTTGGTTGGTCATTTGAAAAATCTATCAACTCATATATAAATTAAGATAAATATAAAGTTATTCTAAAAAATTAGAAGAAATTAATCTAGTGCCAAGTTTGTATTCTCTCTATAAATTTGTTTAAAATATAGTTTTGATGTTTTTGAGGAACAAATTACAAACTTAGAAAAAATTCGACGACTCAATTACAAATTCAGAAAGGTTTTCTCTAATAAAGGATAAAATTAAGGTAAGGAAAGGAAACGATACGAATTGAACAATTATAAATTATCATTGATAAACAGAGATTTAGGAAATAACTTCATCAGCAGCAAAAGTTGTGGGCTCACTCCTATTTCGAGTTCGCATTTCGGGAAAATGTACGACGCGCTCAAATGAACATATAAACTGGTCAATCATTTTCTGTAAACTCCCAATTCTTTAAACCTTTATTTGGGATCATGGAAATATTATGTGGAAAGAAAATTCTAAATTTGGATTAAATTTTTTTTTTAATTTATGAATGTTAAACTAGGGGTGAACGAACATTAGGTTGGGATAGAATGGAAAACTCGTGGAACAGGTATCATAGGGTCTGATTAGATAAGTTCTTGGATATAAGTTAGGTTTCTGGGTCTAAATTTACAATAACGAGCAATATTAGGTAGGCTTTCATGTTGTAGCCATAGAATCAACTCTGAACCTGACCCAGAACCTAACTTATAACTTAAGTTCATTCCCACCAGATCAGATTCTAATTAAATAATCATATAATAAATTTTTTTTTTTATGAATATTTATTATCTACTTGTTGGTGTCTGTGAGTTTGAGTCTGTTGGGGGATTCTTCATATGTGGCTTTCTAATAATCAATGCATTAGCAAACATAACTTAATAGTACGTGGTAGTGTGATAATGATTTATTTGGTTTACTCATGTTCACTTAACGTATTAACAAAAACATGCCGACTTTTTCTCCACTTATTATACTTGATGGCGAGATTTTCGTTTGTTGTCAACTACTGCCGTACCTATTTTTTCTCTTCTTCTCATTATTCCATTAATCACGTATTATTTCGGTAAACCGGCTTATGAAATTACTAAAATATAAATTGGAGCCTGCACCAAAGCCTGTAGGATATGTTCTTGACGGTAGAGCACAGCTTAAGGATATGAATAGAGGGCGATGGCCGATGGCCGACGGACAGTAGGTGGGTCATCCATGAAAAGACTACTGTTTAAAGGAAATAAAATAAATAGGGCTTCTTCTGTTTCGCATTCAAACAAGTAAATTATCAGAAGATAAGGTACACATCCGAGTAATATGTTAAATTTCTCCAATTTCCTTAAATACATGTCGGTGGAGCTGGAAATATCGACACAAGAGAATAAATTAGATTTATTAAATATTCTTGTATAATTTGTGTTGGTTTTTCTTAATATCACTTGTTATTTTCTTTCTTCCCTGGGGGAGTTCCTTTTAAAGGAGAAAGATAATCGAATGCAATGATAAAATAAGATCGCTTCATTGGGAATACGTGTTATCTCAATGTGATCCAAAACTGGACAACATCGTATTACTCTGTTCAGCAAGTAAAGGAAAAGCTGGAAAGAAAAGGAAAAGCGAAAAAAAAGTCGGGTTTGAATGAAGAAGAAGAAGAAAAAAATAAAAAGGAAAACGAAAAACAAGATCGAATATTAGAAGACACATACATTACCTAGGACTGCAAAAAGGAAAAGAACACTAATTAAAGCAATGCACAAATCAAGGGAAAAGAAGGGGGGGGTGGAAGTAAGGAATTTCGATGACCTTGCTTGCCGAAAATCAAATCTACATCATGATCGATATCTTTGATTAATTAAAACAAATAAATAAATAAGAACTACTTTTCCCTGAATTTGACACCCATAATTCAAATCGTTACTATTGGAAGTAAAAAACTCGCTTGCATTGGGTTTACCCTGAGCTTAGATGGAAGAAGCTTCATTCATCCTGTGAAATTGGGAACAAGGCCAGGGCAATCCGCCACGTTGAGGCGCCACGAGAGGAATGATAGCTCTGAGTCTTGGCCGGCACCTCCGTCGTCATTGGCAAACTGGAACTCTCTACGGGTTACTGCCGGGGCGAAGCAAGAGGCTGTCAATATATGTGATTGGCTAGCAGCTTGAGCGTGAACCCATGAGCTGTGAGAGCGGAATGCATTAGGGGCCATGGAGGGAGGAGGGTGTCCGCCGGCTCCGCTCCCTGCTGTTGTTGCCGCAGCTCTCTTTTCCTCCTTCTTGAATCGTATTCCACATGCATTGCAAAGCGACTGCAGGCATAAAATGAGAGAGCCCGTCATTGGCCTCAGGAAATTCCCCCCAATAAAGAAACTTCTCTTCAATTATTTAATTTTCATCCTCCCTCGTTTCAAGTGACTGCACCCGTGTCTTGGGTTAGATTTGATGAAAAATGCATTTACATCATATAATACCCATGTCCAAATCCATTAATTTAACGTTCGGTTGAACGTATCCTTGACCGAAACATTTCAATATCATCATGACAAAAAAGTGAGAGTGCATATGTTACTCTTAACTAAGCCCTCTAAATGCACAGACACCCAAAAATGACTAAAAATAAATAATATTGGGACCGACAAAAAAAAAAATTCGAGAAGAAAACGCTAAAAAAAATGTTCAGGACGTGTAAATAATACCTTGGGGCCTCTAGGGCCATTTCTCCAGAGAGGGGTTGAAGTGGTGTCGCAGTTGGTGCATCTGCGAACAATCAAACTGTCATTCCCGGAGCCGCAGCCATTGATGCCGCCACTGGCACTGTTCCCATTATTGTTGGGGGTGGTAAATGAGGAGTATTGCTTAGGAGGCTGGAGTGAGTCCCAGCAGAAGTTAGGAACGTGAGAGCCTGCGGCCGTGGATGACCTCCGTTCATTCTCGTACCCAGATGAGGACCGGGTAGAGGGCGTGCCAAGGGAGAGGGTGCAATCAACTGGGGAGCTGAAGAGGTCGCCGTGGCGGTGGTAGAGGCCGAAGGGATCATCAAACGAGGGGATGGGTTGGTTCGGGTGGCAGCCAGGGGAAGAGAAGAGGAAGGAGAAGGAAGGGGTGTTAGACGACGGAGACTGGCAGGAGTCATGGAACATGCTGCCATCGGGGCAGCAGGAGCAAGAACCGCCGACGAGGACGCAACGGTGCATAATTGCCTTCTCCTTTTTCTTCCCTTCTATTTTCCTTTTTATTCCTCCGTTGGATTGTTTTGGAGAAAGGAATGCGATGGATTTGGGAGTAAGAAGAAGAGGAAGAGAAGGGGAAAGGGTCGAAATAGGGGTCAGATGGGCAGTGGCGCTGTGGCAGTTGGCCCCTGAAATTTTCTTACACCTGAGGATGATGTGGGGGAGAGAGAGTTAATAGTGTTAGAGAATGAGGGGGACCCCCCAAAACGCCGAGGTGGTTGCGTTTAACTTGATTTCCGGTGGGGAAGCCCATGAATTTATAATCAACCGTGGGACCGAAGTGAATAAACCTTAGTAATGTAACTTTAAGAGCGGTTAATCAATTAATTATCGTTAGTTTCAATTCACGATGATGTAATATTGTCGCCAGTGTTTGTCCATTTATTTAACAGTTAAGAAGCAGAAACTAAGTTTATATTCTCCCTCCAGAGGTGATTCCTAAGTGATGTAATAATTGTACTGGGGGCAAAGGATGATGGATTATCGCGAGGGAATGGACAAACTTTTGTCCCGAAGGGGAGTGGTACTGGGTTAGGGTGACAACGAGTCCGAGTCCAGGCCAACACTTGGCGGCTTCTCGATGACATATCTATAGAGCTCGACCTAGCCAGATGATTTGAGCTCAAGGTCCAGTTAATTTAATTACAGAAAGAGCTCGTGCTCGGAGGCTAAAGAAGAACTAAAATTGTACCGCAACCTGTCAAACCTCTAATCCACAGGCACAATACAACGACGGCGTTGACAGCATGGAGGCAATAACGGCGTTGGAGATCGGCTGTGAGAGTGTGGCAGTACAACGGCGGATAAAGAAGGAACCGAGGTAGAAACTCATTATCCTGTATTTCTATTAATAAAAGCACTAAACCGATTGATTTTGTTAACGACCCGGTCGGCTGGTGGAAATCGTTCAGTTTCGAATTCAAATGTAACTTTGACGGAGCGACTGGGTTGGGGGTCCAAGCAGTACAAAAATGCTGGGTGGGGGGTGGGTCTGTCTATCTGTCCGTCCGTCTGTCATCTCCCAGGATTAGTATGGGGGTGGCAGAGGAAATTTGAAGAGGCAGGCGGAGGAACGTATGATTGGTGTGGTCAGCCAGTCAAAGGAGGGGGGGCACGTGAGTCGATTTTCTTTGGTGGTGTCCGAGCCTGTCCCCGATCACGAGGCCTCCCCACTTAAAATTTGTGCAAACATTTCGTGTATAATAATTAAAAAATAAATTATATAATTTTTTTTCTTTTTTTTTCTCCATCGGGCCTCCCTATTTAGAACAACCAACTCCTTTTGCCTCTCGGGAAATAACATACAAAGAAGGCACTGGTGATGACGTTTTTTTTTTTTTTTTATAGTGAACTTCTGTGGGAATTTATTCATTTTAGCTCGGCTTATTCTTCTCGAATTAATCAATTTTTCTTCCCAAATGGGCTCATTTTAGGTATCTTCAATTTGTGAGGTCGTTGAAGGTTAATTAAAGAAATAAAATGTAGTACAATTTAAATCAAATAACCGTTCATCCATTTCAACGTTTCTACACCATCGATCTACCTCAAACGTGTCGAGTCACTCTTTGAAAGAAGAAACAGATGAAAGTACTTTGAGGATTCAACGTTGATCATTTTTTTTTGTATAATTTATATTATGATAAATCGGGGCATACCAAACGCGTCAGTAGTTGGGAGGCCTGTCTCCGAACTCACGCCCAAGAACAGTTAAGAGGCCTGAGTCGTGGAATCACGTGAACAAACATAATTCCACGGTAGAATAATACTTGCCAAAAGTTTTCCAACAGGACTCAAAATATTCCCTCGTAAATGACAATACAGCTTCGACATGCAGCAATCATAACGATTCTTTGCCCTTCAGGCCGATCAATCGCTCAACGATTGCACGAAAAAAAGCTTTCGTCGGCTTTTTTTACTGTAGTCGAGGGTTTCGGATCATTGCAGGGTTGAAAAAGTTGGCAGGAGAAGAAGCGTATTGAATAAGTATACAGAACATCACCTCCGTTTTGATCAGTCGTTAACTTATTACCAACAACGTAAGTATTTAGCTGATCTTGTTTGTTAAACAATGGAGATTTTTTTTTCTTTTGAAAGGTAAACAATGGAGATTGGTTACTACATTAGCTAGACCTGTTTGCTGAATGTCATCGATATATTTGGAGCCAACCCATATTCGTATATCCAAGATCCATACGTTTATAAATTGTATCGAGAGTTGGGATCATTATTATTATTATTTGGCTTTTGTTATAGAACACCTTTTCATAATATTGGTATGTTGGAATTAACTAACCTTTTACGGGACTTAGGACTCATTAGAAACTCATCGTACTTATTATTATATAGATGCGATTTGGGGTATATTTTGGAACACTCCATTATATATATATTTTTAAATTTGCAAACAAATCATTTCGGGCATTTGAGAGATACTTCATTCATTCTTCGGACCCAATTTTACGCCAAACTGATAAATCTTACGTATATCAGCTAGATAAATTGTTTCTTATTATGGTTGAAATTTATTAGAGGATATTTTTCTTTCCTTTTTCCCCAAACCAGTTAACATTTAAAGGGAGGTAATAAGGACAAATGACAAGGGCAACTGCCTGAGAGAGTCGGGATGCAAAAAAGTAGAGCATCCCCGATTACTGTGTAGTAGTAATCATAGAACCAACATGAATGCATCATTGTCTTCTTCTTCTTCTTCCTCTTCTGCTGCTCGGATTTTCTTGGAGATGGGATTTTAAAAGCCAGAGCGAGTCAAAGATGGGAAAATCCCAAAGAAGTAAAGTTCAAAGTACTTCCTCCTCCTGAACACCTGCACCTGCCCCTCCTGCTTGAACTCTTCTACTCCTTTTTTTACTTTATTTTATTTTCTTAAAAGTGAATTAATAAAATTAACTAAATAAACAAGGAAAAATAATCCGGGAGATATTTCGGCCAAGGCAAAGGGCACATGGGAAATTGTGTTCAAATTTTTTTCTCCCTTCCCAAACAATGGTCCGAGTAATTATTACTATCCTCCCGCAACCCAAAAGATTTGTCTTGGAATCTGCACCATTATGTTTTGTTTCGGTAAGCGGAAGTCGAGGGGAAGTGGGGGGGTGTTATGATTTTACTTTGGTTGAAATTTAAAAAAAAAAAATTACATTGAGAAAATAAAAAAATTGCTTTAAAGCAAAATCAATTAGGCTGCTTGTTCATTAAAATCTTACCCCGTTTATTATGTGTTGAGTTCTATTATGCGATTCAACATGGGTTGACAGTGGCCTAATTAAACATTTTCACCCATTAAAATGTGGCCTTTGTTATTTTCAGTGGATTGGTTGTTTATAGCGTTCCATGCAAATGAATATAACACGGGGACAACATCGTACTTACGAGTCCTCTCTTCCCGGAGCATATTAGAGAACTCCTTTTTGATATTGATACTGGACATATGTTTTTCCACTCTTTGGCGAAAATGGCCATGGATGGATGGGGGACCGGCGAGATCTCCAAAAAAAAAAAAAAAATCTTAAAAAATTATCTCATGTTGTGATTTTTAAAACTTGTTTTATTTAAGTAAATCCACTGTGCGAATATTTGCATGTCCCTTAGAAACCTGCTACTTTGTTTCTTAAAAATTTTGAGGCCCCTTATGGATACTTTTTCGTTTTCCTAAAGAGGATAAACATACACTGGCCAATCTATTAATATTACCATATGACAATTACTAAAACATTTTACGAACTTATTGCTATTCTAGCGTCGTGGTAAACGGCAAGAGAAATTCAAGTAAGAAAGCAAAGTTAAAAAAAAACATCACATATATATATAGAGAGAGAGATAGAAAATCATTATACACAAAAAAAATAATTGTACTTTTGTATAATCACGTCGGTGTAAAATTTTGATAAAAGCTGTGAAACTATAGTGAACTAATCATGAATTTTCGCCCGCCCTTTTAAATACGATAGAGTAGAAATGTGGAATGGTCACGGATCGTTCTCCGAGAAATTTACATCTTTTTAGGTATGTTATTAACCTCTGCCCCGTTAAGATAAAATTTATAAGCATCAGGGTATGTCTTTTTATATTATTATTTTAATTTTAGATAAAGGCTTTTTAACGGCGAAGATGTGGGAGGAGGGAATGAATGGTACGCTTTTTCTCAAAAAAATATCAGTCAAACAAACGATAAAGATATCTAATTCCCATCTACAATATCTTTAATCCCACTTTTTAAGGCGACGTCTTTTTCTTTTTTAAGGTCTCCATGCTAATAATCATTACATGCACATTTGGCTTTTCCCCTTGTTCGGAAAAAGCCATCAACAAGTTTTCTCTCTGGCAGATGCGTCTCATTGTTAGCCTCTGAGACGGTAACCCGATTCATTCACTTCTTTCCTGTGTAGTTCAAATTTACATAGAAACGTGGAACCCGATGATATCTGTGGGCCGTGTCTTTTGGGCCCCGTTTCACGTCGTGACATTTAACTTCTGCTGTTAGGTGATGGTGTCTTCTGCCATCGGCACCCTCGACAATCCCCGCCTCACTCCAACTGGCCTGCAAATTTCTATCCAATAATACAACGCCATTGGAATACAACAAACACGTGAACACATCCTTCCTCATTATTACTTTTTTTTTAATATATATATATATATATATATACACACAAGTAACGTTCGTTTTGCTCATTTGTTTTGCTTTTTGGCATAAAAAAAAAGACGAGCTCTTGCACGAACGTGCTCGGGATACCTAAGCCGAGTTGGATAACCCCTATTCGACACGATAAGACATGTTTTATAATTGTTTTTTTTTTCAACTTGGTTAAATTCATTTAAACGTAGTTGATTTAGTTAATGCGATTCTCCGTTTGTTTTCAAATATATTCACGATGTGGACACAGTTTGGACACTCCTGAGCAGAGGACTTGTAGTTGTGTCCCTAGAACGCTACATGTGTTTTCCATTGTGTGCATATGGACAAGAAGTCCCGCCCATGTGTGGTGTAGTCCCGCATCACGGGCGCCCGGATCCGGGAGGTACGTGGCCCATCCGATTCTCCCCGTCGTGAGCTTAGGCCCAGCCATCTTCGAGGATCGACTATAGCGGGCCCACAAACCCTCGTAAGTGTGGCTCCTTACTCAATTATTTCAGTTATTTAATGTATTTCTTAGTTATAATTTTTCTTACCACGTTTCGATGTTAACATGTCATGGGAGTCTGAGGATACAATGCGACGGATCAACTGTCGACCACGATTTTAGCAACTAACCTCAGCATACTCGGGGAGGAGTTTATGAAGACGGTACAAAAAACATGATGGTCCTCAGTGAACGGTTTCACATCGATATTGAAAATTAAAGGGGCGACAATTGTAGATATCAGAGATTTTTCATAATGTCTAAATAATATTATTTGATTTAAATTATATGTATGGACCAAAACCCAATTTATGAAGGGATTGGGTCATAAATGTGTAATGGGTTCAAACTAAATATATGGACAAAGCATGGTCCGAGCTAAATGCGTTCCACGTAGAAACATGCTGCCAAATATGCGGGGGTTACATGCCCATTATACATTGCGTTGAAGCCCAATAAATAGAGGCCTTCGCAAGCAATTTCATTCATTCACAACATTCGCTAGAGTTGGGTAAGTATGCTCTCGAGGTAACTCTCGAGTATTCTCAACCTCCAATTCATTGAAGTTTTGTTAATGTTCATCACTCTGGTGCTTTTTCACAATGCCTCTCTAAAATTTAACTAAATCAAGCTGATAGGTCTCGATGACTTCATCGAGCTACTGAGATTTCATCAAATCAAGCCAACTGAGATTTCATCAAATCAAGCCAATATATCCCGACAACTTCATCGAGTTGCCAAAGTTCTGTTTAATTTTATCCTAAGCCTTCAGGACATAATTGAGCTACCAAGGTTCTACAGCATCGCCAATCTTCGAAATTTAAGTTATTTACTAATCTAATCATATCGCGCTCTTCTAAATTGACCAAATTCCAAAGTTTAAAGACGGTGGGGGCTCGTGGAGGTGCATCCACTCCTAATAATAAATTGTTATTTGGTTTACCTTCTGAAATTTGACTATGGAAACTGGTGTTAGAATTCAAGAGTATCAATCAATGCCCCAAGTTTATGAAGTCTCCCAATGCGACATTATGATGGTTAATTATTATTTTTATCATTACTTCTTTTATTTAAAGAAAAACGAAGCGCGATCTTAGGAATGGTGGTTGAACCAAAATATTTAAACCACCCCTAACCATATCAAGCAAAACAGAGAAAGAACACACAATCAGAAAATAAACCAAATTTTTTTTTGGGGTTTAATTTCGGATAATGTAAATGTAAGTTCAACCAACCCAACCAAAACTTCCTTAATAAGTACACGAAATCAAAATAAAAGGAAATCAACTGCCCAATTTCTGGATCTCCCACAAATTCGCCTTCATCTCTTTTTGGTATAACTAATAATGTTAAATCTTCATCCGCCCGATTTTGGAAAACCTGGTTGATGCCAATTGTATTATATTCAGGACAGGGTTGGTCCAAAAATTTTTTTTATTCTCTTGAATTTTCCAAATCTTACTCTACGGCGAAATAAATGCCAGGGAGATTATTTTGGACGTAGAGTGTGTGCTCTCCCTGGCACACTCTCCTAGAAAAAAAGTCGATATTCTGTTGCCCAGCCAAATAAACGTGACCCAGCAGTTATGCCAAGGGTTAAAGACGTAGTAAGTAATAACAGCTTTCATTTCCCTGGCGTTAATTAAAAATGTTAAAATTATGAGGGCTCGTGTCGTGTTTCGATACGCTGAAAGATTATCGATTCACTGAAAGATATGTGATCAATAAAATTGTGATCCCCTTGATGCATTTGAAAGATGGATCTTGTTAAGGAGGTGTTATGCTTTAAATTTAATGAATTAGCATTTAATACGTTTTATAATTTTTGTTTTTTCCATTTAATATATTTTTTATAAGTCATGTTTTTTCTTATTTTAAAGCGTATGAATAATTATGTCTGTACCATTTATATATCTTAACCCAACACACACGTTAACAAAACTTAAAAAAAAAATTATAGTAAGCATGTCTTTTGTTTCTTAGGACTTTGTAATACATGATGCCCTCTGCAATTACTGGCCGCATCCTTCGTAATTTCCACATCTTCAAAGAGTTCTACGTAAATATTAAAAGAGAAAAAGAAAATCGAGTAATATTTTTGTCGACAAAATCATATGAAAAAATCCTTTCATTTCGCTTCTCATTATCGAGGAGTCCTCGACCTTATTTAGTTAAATCATGGTCTCAACCCTAAAAGGAATAAAAGAAATAACATTTCTCTTCTCTGCCAAAAAACCTGCAACTAGAGTAAATGGCTAAAATGTGCCAAAGGGATCCGCAACGAATTGCATTTTCTTAAGCCACACAAGAACTGTAACAACAGTCTTAGGTGGTGGTAAGAGACCAACCACATTTAATTAGCCAACAACCTCCAAAGACAGCGACCTTATTCATATGAATTGATATAGTTTAATAGATTACTCATCGAATCAGCCGGGTGAATTAGGTAATCCGTAATCGGTAAAACAACAACAATCATAATAATATAAAATTGGGAGGGATTGTTGCCGTAGATTTGGAAGGTAGTTCTGCATGTGCAGAATTCTTGCAATACCCATAGTGCCTGATGAAAGTTAATAGTTGTATGGGAAAAAGCACTTAAGTAAAAATAAAAATAAAATATATATATTCATTAAGAAGAGTTTGGAGATCATATTAGAATTCCAATTCCAAATAAAAAAAACACGAAATGATAAAAAAACAAAATTAAGGGAAAAATAATGGCAGCATGGAAGAATTGGCTGGTTGAGGGGGGGGGGGGGGGGAGGGGGGACAGCCCACAAGATTAAATGATATGCGACAGCAACCCAACACCAAACTGTCCTTCCTGAATCGCTTTAAATTCACTCCTTCCCCGCCCCAAAATTCGACGCTTCCCCAATTCCCGTCACCACGAAAATGGTTAACTTCGTAGCGATCCAGAAGCCCCTCCTCCACGGCCTGATGAAAATGGCCGGCATTCGACTCCACTCCGTCGAGCTTGAGCCAGGCACTACGATGAGTATTTGGGTTCCCTCTGAGACCATAAAAAAGCACAGGGATGGCCGCAAGCCCAAATCTACCTCTGGCAATGATAAGCCCGATGCTACTGTCACGATCACTAATCCCACCAAGCCTGTCGTGGTGTTTGTGCATGGTTTCGCGGCCGAAGGCATAGTAACGTGGCAGTTCCAGGCCGGGAACTTCACCAAGAAGTACGCCGTGTACGTTCCCGACCTCATATTCTTTGGCGGGTCTACAACCGACAAGGCCGACAGGTCTCCTACGTTCCAGGCCGAGTGCCTCATGAAGGCATTCAATAAGCTCGGAGTTGAGAGGTTTACGGTGGTCGGGTTCAGCTACGGGGGCATGGTTGCATTCAAGATGGCAGAGATGTACCCGGAAGCAGTCAACGCTGTCGTGATATCTGGATCGATACTTGCCATGACGGACTCCATCAGCGACGAGACCCTGCATCGCCTGGGATTCTCGTCCTCTTCCGAGCTGCTGATGCCAACCTCGGTGAAGGGGCTAAAGGCCCTCCAGACGGTTGCGATGCACAGGAAGATATGGTTCCCGGACCGCTTGCATAAGGATTACCTCGAGGTTTAGTTCCCCCCCCCTCCTCTCCCACACCATTTCGACAGATTTAACTTCTTTCTTAGAGGACATTGACATGCAGTATGCGTGAAACGGGTCATCTGATTTGTGCCATTCAGATAGTTTCAGTTTCGAAAATTTCATTTCTTTTGTTTAAAATTCTTTCAAGATGGGCAAAAAATGAAGGAAACGTCATGTGCTCTGGTACTCTCCCCTTTATGACTCGATGAATTTATTACGAGCAGACCGCCGAACTTTGTGTTAAGTTATTTGAACTCTGAATTCTGTGACTGGGATATATGTAGTTCACATGGGAGGGGATTGTGATGTGGGGGTGTATTCCTGGCGAGCTTGGTTTGGCCAACGACAATTAAATTGCAGATTGCTGCAGTGGTGTAACCCTCCATCAATATCTCAACCACCAATCTGTCCTTTTTCTTCTTTGTTTGTTTTTGTGCTACATTTCTTGATAAAGAAATTACAAGGAGTAGTGGATGTTGGGTTACCTAAGTTCACACGAATGGTCAAAGTGGACTTTCTGGGGGACATTGCCCACAAGACAAGAAACAGTCGTCGTCCTACTCGAAACATTAGGATTTATCAAATTATTTTATTGCATAATATGATTGGATATTTGTATCTAACCTTTGTTGTGTAATAATTATTTAAAAAAAAAACACAGGTGATGTTCACAAACAGGAAGGAGAGGAATGAATTGTTGGAAGCTCTGGTCATAAGCAACAAGGATGCCACCATCCCTAAATATACTCAGGTAAAGCTCATTTTTAGTCTTGGTAACAATAGCAGTCTCCAAATCCAAAGGAAATTTCTTTTAGTTTTGGTAACCCAAGTAAAGTATATGTGAACAGAGGATCCTCCTGCTGTGGGGGGAGATGGACCAGATCTTCAAGCTGGAGCTGGCGGAGAACATGAAAGAGTAAGGACCCAACTCCCCGACTCCTCCATGATTTCATCTGTTCGAAGCATTCCTTTGTTGATGATGTGGGTATTTGTGGTTATCTTCGATCAGAAAATTAGGGGAGAAAGCAGAGGTTGCTGCAATAAAGAAGGCAGGACACCTTGCCCAGCTGGAGAGGCCCTGCGTCTACAACAGAAGGCTCAAGCAATTCCTGGACTCCATTCACTACCCCACCACCCCCACCAAACGATGAAAGATATGTTGGATTTGGAATATGTCTAAATATGATGCCGCCAGTGGGATCACTTCAAATTGTTTCTCATCTAAAAGCACGAAAAATGTCACAGATGCGGCCCTCAGGTATCATTGTCGTCCCCGTTATTATGGATGCAACTGCCAAAGTGCAAACCAACACATAATGCATCAAGAACCAAGATAGCATGCAATCATGAAAGCAACATAAAACATACCAATTCTTAATTATAATCAAAGAGCGTTACATCTCGTCGTATTCACCTCCTCTGTCCTCCCAACTGAATCTGGATTTTTTAGTAACAGTTACTTTTAGTTTTAACACACAGACCCCTCTTTTTCCGCTAATACAACCTGAACGTTGATCAGATATGAAACCCCTAAAGCTTTTACATCAAGATACCGCTTATGATAATTTTGTCGGGACTTCACTTGTTATTTATAATCTTTTTATTTAATTTCCAGAACATGTAAAAACGAACGTTATTTTCATTAATTTTTTTGTGGATCATAAACATTAATGGAATCTGACTTGTCGATGCCGTTGGGGTACGACAAAAGAATATTTTTAACCAATAAGATAAATCAAATAAAAATACTAAATTTTAAAACATATTTGATAATGGGAACGTCCCTCGCACCCTCTGCTATATTATCAAAATTCGGCTAGTGTACCACAATAGAGGGATGCTACGTGTGCTGGGTTTGAGGAAAAGGGAGGAAATAAAGGTGGAATGAGAGCAGAGGCTAGTCGGGAATATTTTACCTATCATAAATTGGTCCCCGAGGTCTGCTCCATAATCCGGATGGTGTTGATGTCAAGATATTTGCAGTGGCATCATGACGACTCCCTCGAGACAGTGAAGGACGAGCTCAAGCTGATACCTGAGATATCTAATGAACCAATAGGCAAGCGGTGGGTTAAAGGATGAATAGATGATATGCTTATTATTGTCGTGTTCGACATCGGTGGAGGCGGAATTGGAAACTGTGACCTCGTTTAAATCCCAGGAATTGACCGAAATTGAAAGGAAAGGAGGGGGGGGCCGGGGGGGGGGGGACAAGGTCTTGGGAATATAAATTGAGGTGAACCTAAGACGAAGTACGTGCAGAAGACGATGATAGAGGTGGCGAACTACGTGTAGGTAAAAACAGATGATAAATATGTTGATTTGAACTTTTAAAGATATGAATTCGAGATAATCTAGCGAAATGATAGTTGAGGGCTCGCCGAAGTCGAGGGGGAGCAGGCCACTTGCAGAGGTGCGGATACCTCTTGAAATTGAGACAACTCCCTTCCTCTGTGACTTGATTACGCGTCCCATTTCTGTCCACCGGATATAAACCGTGGCTTCATTTATATATCGGGAATTTGTTAATTGGTAAGGACTGGGCCATATGGGGTTCGTTTGGTTTAGAGCCGAAAGAGGCCCCTTTCGGTCCTATGAGGTTTGTTGTCACGGTACTTTCTAATCGTTTCAAAAAAATAAATCGCATCACAATTTTTTAACGGAAGTAACCAAATGTTCGCTACAACGTTCTATTACTTATCCTAGACAATTCCAAACTTTTGTAATAAAAAAAAATTACCCCATCTATCTGATACTCAACTGCTGAAGTTGTCCTTGTTATACCATGAACATCTTACTTCTTTTATATTCATCTTTTTCTTTCCATTTGGGACACAAAGTAACATTTAAGAACAGTATGGGTTGAACCTTCTTGTGCCACAAGAAACGTGAGGAAAAAGAATGACATTATCAATGCGGGAGTGAGATTGAAGGGAATTGATGTTGGCGGAACGTCCCCATTCCCCATATTTTGGCATTCGGACTCGTTTGGGTGGAATGAGAGTTTTTTTTGTTTTAAATCACGCATTGCTTGATAAAACTCACAAAATATAAAAAAAAAATCATCGCATAAATGTTTGTCCTTCGTACGAAAGGAAATGAGAAGGGCATTCAAAGAGGAGAGCGCGCTTTATTTTCTCGGGTTCAAAACCTACCGTACGTAGTCATTCCTGTTGAAAGGCTCGTCCGTCATAATCAAATGTCCTATCAGAATCGAATTCGGATTAATGGGAGCTAAGCTTAAAAAATCGACCGAAAACAATAAAGTGAGGAGGACAGACTGAAATCTTGTCTTTCCCGTCCAGCCACAACCCTAAAACTCGGAGTAACTTACGGATAGGCATGTAGTATTCTCCTGTGCGTGTCTTGTGTTGTCCGAAAAACCATTACACCACTCGCACACTTCACCCTCAAATAAATAAAAATAAATTAAGTATTCGACTCATGGGCTGGGACGTCATCGTGACTTTGAGGAAAAGACGAGAGAGATCCGAGGGAGAATCTCCGACTGCGATTTCGTACGTGTGATTTTGTCCATTTCGAGTAAATATCATTATTCCAACTCGATCCCCCACACTCCATTCCATATTAAATATGATGATGATGGGGACTCCATCCCGTCACTCCATAGCATCTATCCTGTATCTACTAAATATCATCAATATCTTTTTAGTGGTTCCATTTGTTGTTGTGCTTCAGAGTATAACTTGGCCTGTGTCTACTGTACATTTGTGTTAATTTTTTTTCCTCATATTATTTGGTTTCTTTTAATTCTCGGGGTGAGGCCCTCTGTAAATTCTTAGATTGTTATAGAAGTACCGTAGCTCATTGCACACGTTCTATCACAGGCGATGAAAGAAAGGATCATTGGGAAGAAAATTTACAAGGAAATACATGCGTAGGAGGCATTGACGAGAAAGCGCATGGTAAAGGGACAGTTCTTCCTAAAGAAGACCACCGATCAGAGATATAAGGAAGTAAAAGGGAAGTGGGGGTCTCTCACTTAATGAAAAAGTAGAAAACGACTGGTGAGGAAGTGAAAAGAGGCGTGAGAGAGGAGGACAGACCGATTGAAGAGGAACGGGCGGGAGGAGGAGGTTCTCTTATGTGGAGTGAACATGAAAGACAAAGTTATATCTTTTTCTATATTGCATATATACTTACTATAAATTCAAAAAATTAAAACTATTTTTTTATAAAATACCTTATGTTAAGGTCACCATTTTTTGAATTTTTCATTTATTTAGATTTTATAATTCTCTTAATCTATTTCTACGGACTATTAAATTAGATGTTTTTTTAAAAAAATCTTATTCATTCGGTTAACTATTTGAATTATACATAGTTTCCATTGTTCAAAATATAAAAATATATTAATTTATAAATTGTTACGCTATGTCCATTTATGTTGAAATTCATTCTGGTGTTCCCACGGATTTTAAGCTACAGAATTCTTCTAGCTGGGGAGGGAGGAAGTACCCAAGAAGGAGACGGAGACAGGATAAATGATCACATTAAAATAAATTATTATCATCGCAACAAGTAGTTTTTTTTGTGAAGTTGAATTATACTAATTTTAGAATACTACAAAATTTATATACTCTATTTTCATGAGAAGTATATTTTGAGTAGATAGGATTGCCATTTGCATACGTCGTGGCAGAGGACAGAAAGCCGATTCTAGTGTAAATGCTATAGTATTGCTATTATGCTATTCTATCCCATGACAGAGGGAAAAGGATGAAATGTCACGATGGGGTGTCAAAATCATAAAAACTTGTCAGGAAATTACAAAAGAAAGCCATTTCTGTCCGATATAAATATATTTAGAAGAGCCTACCCATTTAATTATGTTGATTTATAACTGTTTAGTAGAATCGAGCTTGGTACGTAACCGTTAAATGTGACAATATCTTGAAGTGAAAATAACTTCCTTGCGTTTTCAGTATTTCACCGATGAATAGCTCTTTAGTCTGCCGAACTACAGAGAGCAATCCAAGTCTGCGAAAAGGTGATGTTGATGGACACAGGGAATGAGTGGGAATTGAGAGAGAATGAAAAAAATTTCAGTCAGAATAATTTTCATAAAATAGAACGTAGGAAAAACCCCCACCCCCTACGAGGTGACTCCCCATGTTCCTTTATGCAACACATTTTTATATTACAATTTTCAGATAATCTGTTTTACTTAATTACTTCGATTTTTTCGTGAGCATTTAACTCAGAAAACAAACATTTTTATTGAGAAGTTCACGCGATTATGATTAAAGGGATTTTTTTTATTAAATTAAATTATTTAATATAATTATAAAAATTTCTACGAAAATTTGATTCCCTACCGTATTTTTCCTTTTCGATCAGATTCGAGCTCAAGCAACCCCAGGATTTACCTCACTTTTTTTTTTCATCCCATGCCATCATTACCCCCATGCTGCGATCCCCTGCTTCTCCATTGGCATATAATTTGCATATATATTTTTATGTTATCTTAAATTTCCTTCTATAGTAAAAAATTATGTATTACTTTATATTCATAAAGGCTCACAACGTATATTTCCCGTTATAAAGCTAAATAAATGGTCTTTTCCTTAATAAAAAAGAACAGTTCTGGTGCAGGCGATGATGGGGGCGTACTGCCGCCATTCCATAACTCTAATTTTTGTGTTTTTATTTCTTATTTTGGAATAAGTAGCCTCACAGCATATTTCTCTCAACGTATGACGTGAATACGAGGTTTTCCTCACAATACGTGTACTATTCTTATCTATTACTACAGTCTATTGTATGGTTTCCAAATAGCAACGTGACATGGGACGATGGACATGGATCGTGCTCAAAGTTCTGAACTTTTCGGCATGCATATTAGAGATATAATTTGGTCTTCGTTTTTGTTTAAGTGGCAGCTTGTACTATATATGTGTGTGCACAAAAACATCAGTGTACAAAAGGCCAAGACTGGGAAGGGCCGTGTGCTTTCTGGCAATGAACTCCACCTAATTGATGATAAGGTTTATACCCACTCAGGGGGGTGGTCCAGGAGTCCTCGATGAACAACCTTTGGTTTTCCTCTTTGAACCAGTCCTTCCGGGTTGATTTTAGGTTGAAAAGCTAAATGTGAAGTCCGGGAAAGCCGGTTCTACATAAAGTCCAAGCTCTGGCTATCGTCTGATGTCCGCATAGGAGTACAACGTAATCGGGAGACTGGGATCAAATTTTTTTGATGGATTTGATACCATATCTTTATACGAGAGATAGTTATTTTCTTTTGTTTTTTTATTATTATTTAAGAAAGAATATCGGAAGGTGATGACACATTCGGAGAAAGCAGATCCCTCGAGGATCAGATCTCCCTGAAAAGAAGTGAAACCCCGCAATTACTTAGTCTACGTAAGCTTTGTTAGCCTTTCAGCTTACGACCAGAGGGCACAAATTTAGGAAATACAAAAAAAACAAAAAAAACAAAGGAAAAGTGAATAGCTGCTACTTGAAACTATCTAATACATATCCCATAGGGAGCAGCTCCCTAGTTGCAAAAATAGAAAGTAGTAGTAATAGTAGTAGTAGTAGTAGGAAAGTTACGAGAGGACAAGTAATGCATTCTCGTAAGACGATGTAAAAGAAACAGCAATATACAAAGAGTACATAAGATTTGGATTATTCGTCGCTGTAATAAATACATGTCCTGCGTGTTCAAGCATTTGTCCGTGTTGTTTTTTTTTTTTTTTTGCTTGTAAATCCTCGCGTAACGTTTGTCATTTTTTTCGAAAGTTCGACTACCAAGGTCTGATTTCGAAATGAAATCCTATTGTTCGTGGCTAATTATTTCGGATGTGTTTCCACGTGAACACTCATCGGAGCAAAGGTCCAGTTTTTCAACTCCACCCCCCATTCCTTCTACTACTTCCCCTCCCGGTTCTGTCCCTTTCAACTGGCCCTCTTCAACTGGTCATTCTCTACCAGATATTTACCTGATCTACTCACATCATCATCCCCCTCATCATACGGTGGGAGGGGGGGGGACGGAAGTTCTTTCTTTCTGAAAACAAACATAATTCCCTTAAGCAATAAGCAAGAGGACCATGGTACGAAATTAATTACTTCTTCCCGGGACACATGTTATAAATGCCAACATTAACGCACCCAAACGGTTTCCCATGTAATGAAAATCGGTCTCTTGTGTTGCTGTTTACGAATTATAAAGGGGCACAAACCCCCTTTCTCTTATTTTAGTCGATCACGCGTTCTCTCATTCCAAGTTGTGTCCATCTCCTCTTTCTTCATTTCCCCTCTTTAGTACCAGCTAAGAATCCGCAACAAGATTTCACAGCTAGGGATGGATTCTCAAGATCAGCATCAGCAACCCAAGACTGATCAGGGCACCAACGTTACTGCCATCAGCAACACGGACACGGCTGCAGCCGCCATCTATGGCAAGGGAGGGGGATCACAGCAGATCGGAGGTCCCAGACCAACCAGCACGAGGTGGACACCGACTGCAGAGCAGATAAGGATACTCAGGGACCTCTACTACAACTATGGGGTTAGGTCTCCCAGTGCCGAGCAGATCCAACGGATCTCTGCCCGCCTCCGTCAGTTTGGGAAGATCGAGGGCAAGAACGTCTTCTACTGGTTCCAGAACCACAAGGCCCGTGAGCGTCAGAAGAAGCGCCTATCTTCCGATCCCATCTTTCATCCTACAAATGGTCGGTGTTCACCCACAGTCGCCCGTCCCTTGTATTTCTCTATAAATTGACTAACATTTGTTATCCGGGTTCTCTGTTGAAACCTTCCGGCCTTGGCTTACATCTTCAACTCATTATGGTGGTATGCTAGGTAGTAGTGCACAAATGGGCAGTTACAGATCCGGTTCTGTCGCAATGGAGAAGAACTTCAAGGTGATGACTGGGGTTTCTTATCAATTTCAGCTTAGGTTATTTAATGGAAGAAGATCTTTAGCGAAGAATAAATTCCTTACCTCCTGTTTTGATTCCTCAGGAGTGTTCCCTGTCTGCTGACAGCGGTGGAGGCTTGGAGGTCCAGACTGTTGGATGGGCTGCCATGAACCTGTCCTTCTATGCGTCTTCCTCATACTGCAACGTACTGGGTAACAGATTCCATTGCGGAGGAAATCAATCTGTGGGGAGATACCCACAAGAAGGTGGGGAAGACGAAGAAGACAGGGAGAAAGGGGACGACGACTTCGACGATGCCCCCGAGATCGAAACGCTTCCCTTGTTCCCCATGAGAGAGGACAAGTATAGTGAGGGTGGCTTATTTGGGATAAGCCCTAGCACTAATCCCACACTGGCTTCGGAACCGGGTCTTGGGCCCGTGGGTTACTATTATAGGGGGACAGGAGGCTCATGGCATGGGGATGTGGTGATGATGGCGAAGCCGAGGGCATCTCTGGAGCTGAGTCTCAGCTCCTGCACGGGGAAGAAATCCCCGGCGCCGTTCTAGTAATGTCATCCTGGTTGTTTAAATTAATTACACTTTAAGAAAAGAATTAGTGTACTGGTGGGGGTTCTATAAATTGTTATCCTAAAGAAGGAACAGGTAGAAGGCTACCGCGAAGTGGATCACTTCCTTCTCTGTTGAACTGCTTTGCCAATCTACTACTAGTTCTACTACTACGACTCAGGGTTTCCGATTGGGTGTTAGGAACAGCTTAGTATCAGTTTGACTGGAGAAGCAGATTGCTTTTTTGTCAGCTGGACACGTGGCTAGCTAGGGTTCTCCTAAAGCTATATGTGCTTGGGGCAGGGGATGGAATCGTCTCTTTTCGAGGTTGGAGTTGGATAAAGAACATTCTCTTTTAGTCCTTCCTCTGTGTCGAATTAATTTGCAAGGTTCTCCCTTGTTTTTTAACTTGCATACTTTTGCATTAATCACAGCTCACGAATCCTGCCAATGTACCTATATTAGTGTTAGACACACCTGATAAATTAAGTTAACTCTAAGAAATTAGTGGTACATGTTTCATCTATGAACCTAAATTAGTGTTAGACACCTAATATTTATAGGATTATGTAGTTAGTTTACATGTTATTTTCATTTTAGTCATTTTACATGGATACTTTCGTACTTGAGATGTTCTTTATAGAAAAAAGGGTCGATACGACGTGAAATCTACATCGAGGAAAACATCTCGAAGGATGAGTGATAAGAAGGTAAATGGTAGAATTACCGAGAGGGAAGCTGGTGGACAGGAAGAGTCGTGTAGCCACACGAGGATTTGGTGTGGTTACACGAACACAGCAGATTTGAATAGAAAGATTTGTGTGGCCACACGAGGATCTGGTGTGACCACACGGGGGTGAGAATATATTTTTAAATATTTTCAAATCTCCTGAGTGCTTTGGGAAGATTTACCCTAGCTATAAAAGGGTTTAAATCATGAGTTTTAGAGAGAAGACAGTGGTCGCTAGACGACGGCCGAAAGGGGAGAGATCGGAGCAGACGATGAAGATTTTCTTTTCTTTTATTTTCATATTTTGCTTGTCATCTAGTATGCGGAACTAAACTCTTTATCTATGACGGTGATGAACCGATTCATGTAGTTGATTGTTTAAACTCTTTTCGAAATTGTAGATCCCCCAAGTTGGCCACATGTGAAGATAGAAGCATTAATGAGCGACGGCGGAGCTTGTCCCCATCCCCATCAATGGATGCGTGCAATCATCCAAGAATCCCCCAAACAATAGAGCAAAATAGGACAATAACCAATGGGGGTTTGATGGTAACATGGAAACCAATTGTCCAATGGTTTATTTACACATTTTGGCACATAGATACAAGGATTCGGGGCTGCCATCTAGAATCCAACGGAGAGCTTCCAATCTTCATGCCCAAAAAGGTTTCTTTCAAAAAAAATAATAATAAGAGGAAGGGGCGAAGAAGAGAAGCACGCAGACAACAACTCCTCCAAAAAAAAAAAACACACATACACACACGGGAGAAGAAGCATTCTCCGAATTCCTCCCCTTTGGTGCAAAGAGCCTTCTTCGTCACCATCACTTTCGGAGTCCCTTCGACGACGCTTCCGACCAAGGTAAGCTTAGGGAGCATGGAGACCCCCAAGCCAACCTAACCACGAGGAGTCGGCTGCACCTTCACAAATCGACGGTTGCGGCTAGTACAAATCGCGGCAACACCGAACGACTCCCCGGAATCCTCCCTTCGTCATGAACTCGCGCAAGACAGCGCCCTTTACTCTCAAGTTCAAGAGAGTGCAGCGGATGCTAACATCCCACACATCATATCCGAACGTCGAAAGAGAGCCAAAGTTTCTTCGGTTCTTCCTCGGGCCAACCCGAGGCGAGGCGATCCCTCGGTGAGCTTCCAACCTCTTTATTTGTCCTCATTCAACCATTCTTGCTTAGAACGTGGCTGACATCCCTTCCCCTCCACGTTCTTGCTTAACCTGTCACATGCGACATGGAACGAGAAAAAAAAACAAGCATATACGGAGATGGAAAGCCGCGGTCAGACTGCAGAGGGGTCCGTTGACGGAGCATAACTTTCCTATCCGACATCGGATTGCGTGAGCATGCGATTTCGGGAGAACCGACTCCGAATTTTCGAAGATCACTCGAAGGCGCGCGTAACAAACCGCGCGGGTTGGATCTACCGCGGCCTAAAAAACCGTTGGTTCTGAGAGAAGCGGCATCAACCGTCATCTCAGGTACATGAGGGAAGCGCGGGCTTCCCGTCTTTTCTTTATTTCCACATGTAACGGGTCGTGAGCCCAAGTGCATAGGCTCACGATCACCGCCCTTTCCCGCTCTCTTTGATCTCGATAATTGGTTGTGGTTGTTCGCATGCTTTAGGCCCATAGGTTTATCGTCGCATGCTATTTGCTAAATACACATAAGTTCGAGCCCAAAAGGCTCGAATCGGGTCCAACGCCCGTAAAACAGTGACATGAGTCCGGAGTCATGCCCGGATCGGGTCCAACGCCCGTTAATCAAAAGCCAAACTCTTTTGGAGCAAACGCCACATCTTCGCATGTTTAGAGTGTAAAGACTAGTAAGTAGAAATCCCCGAACAAGCTGTTTTTTCGACTTAACAGTTTTAAAATAAAAAGTCGGTGGCGACTCCGTAATAGTTTACCTAGGTTAAACAACAACACATTTTACAAACGGAGCCATTTTGGATGGGTGACGGCAACACGAGCCGCTTCCTGGATCCTCCCGGAATTTCCCAAGCGAGGTCTTAACGCAGCCTTTCGCCCGTCGCCTTCAAGGACTGGAGACGGTCGGCGAAACGCCCCGCAGATCCGTTCGGGAACCAAGGGAGGATTCAACCCGATGCCCTTCCGCAGCGTCCGACGCTCGAGTCGCGATGCCGACCGGATTGGGCCTCGGGGAGCGGGCCCGGATCCTCGTGTCGCAGGAGCCGCAGCGCGCGTGCTAGGCTGGAGGGCGCGCGTACATGAATCAATTCATGAAGTTTCACATTTGCTTATATTCTCTTGTGTTTAATGCTTACATATCGGGTTGATCGCCGACACGTCAGATGGGCGTTCCCACCCGATGTGGGACTTCGTTCCGTGCATGAAGCTTACCGTAGTGGAGGCAGAGAATCATAAGCATATGTTCCGTAAAATAAGAAAACATAGCCTATAACATGAGCCATGATTTCTGATGATTTTCCGCTAAGAGTTAGTGGTTTCAATCTTTACTGTCAACCTGCAATTGTCATTCCCTGTTAATCTCTCTATTGTGTGGCCACACCACCTGTAGATCCCAACAATTTGCAGCCACCAACAAGATTCGCCGCAACAAACTAGAGTAAACAATGAGGGACAAACACAATGATGAGCTGTGTCGAAGTCAGTCACGTGAGGGGCGTGCAAACGAAGTCACGAAGGAGTATTTACATAGATACTGTGGTAGTCATCGGAGTGAAAGCCACGGGCGCAGCGAAAAGCTAAGTCGGAGTTAGTTACGGTACGACCATACAGGTGATAGTTAGACACGGTATGTTAGTTCATATTCTTTTTAGCTACATTTCAAGTAGAAGTGTGCATTTGTCATTCCCTGTTCTGACATATAGTGAATACACTCTAATTATGGTGGAGTGACGGGAGAGTATGAAGGTATTACTCGTCGCGAACCATTATAAATCTGGTGTGTTATGCCATGTTTCGAAACATACACGTAAAATGAGAAAACTAATTCGGATTTGGAAATCTACAAATCCTAATCACGCCTCATATTTTCCATGTATCCTAATCTTCAAATTTTCCTATGTCTTCAATAAATAAGTTTTTCGCTCACTAGCCTTCACTCGTTGTGTGTCTTCACTCATCTCGTCAAGTCACTGTCGACTACAGTCCTTCGCTCAGTAACCTTAGCAGCCATCCACCTTCGCTACTCGAAACCTCGACTTATCTTGAGCATTATTAAGTCTCTAATCATGTCATATGCATAGGTCATTCAAAAGACTCCAAAATTACTTTTGCCAATTTAAAGTTCAACGGACTCGTGTCATAAGGTTCTAAATTCTGTCAAAACAAAACGATGAAATTGCTTGAGGACCTTTTTTGATTCATTATTTGAACATTATGTTGATGTCGATATCTTCGTTTTGATAAAATCGTCATCTTTAATTACTAAAAATATGGCATGGCACCCTATTGACTGAATATTAGTCCGTTGAAGATCTTAGCTATCATAAAATAATAAAACATAAATTTACAGTGAAAGATATCGAAGATTAAAGTTTAGCGTTCACGATGTTGAACGGATCTTTTATAAATTTATTCTTAAAACCAATATATTTAGTTGTGAGTTATTTAAACATTTTCATAGAAAGCCTTAACTTCCAACTATTACTGTTTAAGTAGAAATTATGCGTGGAAATTTCCCTTCGCCTGTGAAAAATTCCAACTATATTTAAGTACTTGACTCAGGCCTTATTTAATGCCTTCGCTAAAGCCTTCTCTAAGAAACGTGAGACTTTCAAGCTTTTAGGTAAAATGTATCAACAATATTTAAGCATTTGACCCATTTTATTCCAACACCGTCCCACGTCGAATCTTTATTCGACAAATCTGACTCTAATACTGTATAAAAATTTTATTAAAGACTTAATAAACCCGTATGTGAACTTAAATTTAAAAAAAATATATGAAAAAGGATTACCACCAAATGAAAAAAAACCGAGTCCATGTAAAAAAAATTACCACCAAAATGAAAAAACCCAAGTCTCATGTCACATGTCGCCAAATGAAAAGTCTCATGTCAAAAACCCAAGTCCCACATTAAAAACGACCACATGTCGCCACTCATGTCAAAAACCCAAGTCCCACATTAAAAACGAAACCCAAGTCCCACATTAAAAACGAACTTATATATGAAACCCAAGTCCCAGTTAAAAACGAACTTATATATAAAACTAAGCAGACTTATATATAAAATTATATATAAAATTAAGCAGACTACTCTCTTTACAACTAATTAATTTTAAAACTATTCTCTTTAAAATCAACAGAATCCACTTGCTCTACATCGGTAGACTCGACATTGAAATCAACTACTGATAATGGACTCAACATGTGAAATCCACTACTGGACTCAACATGTGTAAAACGGTTCGATATTCTAACATATTCTAGATATTCTACAAGGATGAGCTTGACTGGCGATCGATGATGCTTGAAAGACAACAAAGCACTCTCCACCTAACATGAGAGAAATACATAAATAGACATAACACAATTTTTTTGTCTCGTTTCATTATCCTCGTCTAGTTAATAACATAGCGCCAGGATGATCAAAAGTTTATACACAAACAAAAGCTCATTCCCATCACCTAACGAAAAAGAAGAGGCATGAAATAACGGGAAATTCTTGTTTCTTTTTTTTAGAAAAGAAAGAAAGGTGAAGGGGGGCGGTGTGATTACTGAACTTCTTTTCTGCTGGGGTTGGGGGAAGGAACTAAGAGGAACCATTCTTCTGAAAACGACCTTTCTCCTTCTCCTTAACTTCGCTCCCTTGGCTCTTGTCGTAATCTTCACCAGAACAAAAACAAAAACGCTCTTTTTTCTTAATACAAGAACGAAGAGATCAGGCAGGACGCCCACAATCCATTTACTCGGTGAATGCGATGCAAGTTTTGTTCGGGAGGGATAAAAATCACTCACCAGGGTGGTCCTCATCAATCTCCCCGGGTTTCTTCAGCTTCCACGAGTCATTCCCTCCGTATATCCCACCGAAACCTTCCTCGTCGGACCTAGTCGCATATCCTACCCCAAAGGAGTGTTCCATCACATCCCTTAGAAAGGAGACGCAAACCCCACGGAACCACTCCATAACTAAAGGGCCTAAAAGAAAGAAAAATGGGGGAATCAATCTAGAGAATATTTACCCGGCCTTAACGGTGAGGTGGTCCCCATCATCCCTCTCGCTCTCCCGGTTATCATCGGGTTTGACCTTGTTGGCCTTGTCCATGTCAGGGTTGCCTTCCTCCCGTCGACCGGTCCGAGCCACGCACAACTTCCTGAAGTCGAGTCGCGTGATTCCACTAGCTGTAAGCGACGGTCGTGATGAGGCGAAGGTTGTCGGCGGTGCGTAAGTCCTACTTCCCGACTTTATTATAACGATGCCCACGTTCATTATCAATAACTCCAATAATCGGGGTTTCAGTTTATTGACGAAGAAAGTTTTTTATATTTGGAGGCGATAAGAGGGTATGGACTCGGAGGCAACGCGTCATTCCTTGTCCTGTGTGAAAGACACGTGGCGAGGACATTCGGACACGTGGCGGGTGATTTCCTCAGCCGGATGAGGAGGAACTCTCGTGTCCGTTTTGGAATAATTGTTGGAGACTCAAATGGTGGAGACGTGTGGACATGTTGGAGAGGCATGCAGAAAGCAATAGCTGGTGGAATGGGAAAAAGCTTTGGAGCATCCTTACGTTACTAATAACGTCTCCATCTTAATTTTCTACTTATAAAAAAAGTGTAATTTTTTTTCCCTATCCACAACTTACCAAACACAAGTTTTAACCTCTGCTAACGTGGAAGTGATTAATAATGGGATCCCAAATGATAAATATTTATTTCTCAACCAATAAAAAATAGAGATTCATAACGGAAGGCAACGCAATTACCGACTGTCTTTGACAATGTTTATAGAAAAACTGAATGGTGAAAAAGAAAAGAAAAAGGACTTTTAGTTGATTTATTGATCGTCTGTAGTAAAGGAGGGATATGATCTTAGGAATGGTTGCAGAGACTGTCGAATCCCATGTAGTCTTGATTCTCCAACTTTTGGATCATGTTCGCTATCCCAACTCCACCTGCCGCGTTTACAGTTCAAGAAATCTCCCGATCATTTCATGGCTAGGACATGTATACAACAACGGGAATGATGATAGTCGAGGCTTGATGTTATTATTACCCAGACTGATCGCGCTGACAAAAATGGTGAGGGCAAGAATGAAGATGATGATGGAAGCCCGACCGATGACTGCAATGATCCTCCTCACGACATGCTGCCCGACCAAAGCAGCGATGGTCGCGACCAAAGTGAAGTAGGTAGCTGCAAGTTACCGATGAAGAGAGAACCCTTTTCAATAAAACTTTGAAACTATGTCAAAATTTTAGCCAAATGATTCTGGTAAACATTTAATTCTAGGAGAATAGTTATAGAATTCAATAAGAAATGGCTTTGGATTTAACCGTAGGGAACGGGGAAGCGCTTTAGGATGTAGTACTGGACCACTGACATCGAGGATGAGAAGGTCATTGCGAACGTTGACGTTGCACTCGCCACCTTCCCTCGGCACAACACAAGCCACAAAATTAATCAGTTAGTAAAAGTGAATGATCCCTTAAGCTCCATTTTTTGGGTGATCTAATTCATGAGGGTCAGGAGGAAAGGAGGGGCTTGACATGGAATATTTTTAAAAAGGAAAAACAATACCTGGGGAGGGATGCCGAGTTCAAGAAACAGAGGTCCAAGGATGAAACCACCACCAAGGCCAAGCAGACCACCAACCATGCCGGCCACTATTCCCAATATACAATACAACAATATCTGGTGCACCTTCCAAATGGTGACCTCTTTCCCCTTGGAACCTATCACCTTTTTCCCTTTGTACAGTCCCATGGCTTGAAACAGGGTCACCGAACACGCTATCGGCACCTACAACATTACCATTTTCCCCAAAAACATAGAAAGAAGATATAAAATTAAACAAAATAATGGTGGCAATGGGGTGATTATATTTGTCAGGGATTCGATTGCCTGCAGGGAATTGAGGATCCAGTATTGGGTGGAGCATGTCTTGGTGTATGTCTGTCCCAAAAGTAATTTTATAAAATGAGTACTTAGAAAGAACTAAAAGAAAGAATGGAACCGTGGGTGAGAGTCTCACCTTGATCATTTGGACGACCAGGAAACCTATCCACACCAACAGAAGCAGGGACAACTCTTTCCAGCATATGTTCTTAAGCATTGGAACCTGTCGCCGTGAAAAGAGCGAGGAACAGAGATGAGTGTGTCTTTAGGGTAGGCGCAATCTAACGTATAAGGACTATCAGGAGATGATGATGATGAAATTGCAATGACGCGCAAACCTCTTCATCGTGGTTGCGGGTAGCAGCAGCAGCAGCAGCAGCTGGACCACTTGGGAGTGGCCTGTAATCTTCCTCTGAACCTTCTGGCGCATTAGTCAGAAACATTTCAATGGCCCAATTTTTTCAACTAAAATAACTAGTAGTAATCAGTTTTTTGATTAAATATGTTTAGGGGATTTGTAGATCATTCAACTACCTCCTCCTTGTAGCTTTGAGTGATGGGTTATTGCTTCCTATCACCACCAAAACAAGCAAAATTCAGCATCTCCAAGTCCATGATCCTTTTAGACATTCGAAACACCACAAAAAAATCGCTCGCCTGTCTCATTAAAGTCTCCTTCTTCCATGTCTCGATCCCCTTTAAGAATGCCTTCGTCGAGGTCCCTGTTATGTTCGTGCAATATATGGTCCACAAATCATTCTATGTAATGACTGATTCGAGGACAGAAAATAGAACGCTCCATTCCCACATAAGAATTGGTCGTTTTAAGTTATTTCACCTATGAAGAGGATGATGAGGAGGACGGTGACCATCCAGTCCGCAAAAATGACATTGAAGGCAACTCCGATGCTGATCCCTAGCATGAGCATAGGCTGGAACAGCAGCGCAAGGTTGTAGTCTATTAGCGGCATATCGAGGGTGGGGTGTCTCAGTCGCAGGTTGTAGTACACAGTCGACCCAGCCGCACCCATTATCATACCTGTGGTTCATATATGTGTGTAAGTTAGACGTAGTTTAAAAACAAAAAACGTAGAGCCGGTCAGCCCTTTGGTATATGACCACAACATATACATTTGGAGATTGCCGTAGAAGATTTCGGGTCAAAGCCGATGATTAAGGAAAGCATGGGTACAAAGATGCCGCCACCACCGACACCTCCAACGCTTCCCAGTGCCGCACCAAAGAACCCCACTATCGATCCAACCACGATCTTCCAACCGAACTCCATCTCCTGCCCACACCAGCAACCACAGAAGCCAATTCCAACAATAGTTAACCAATTGATGAGCCAAGGAATCATCCAAAACAAGAACGGAAGAGGTCAGCATGCAATGCAACAAAAGAAGAGGATGATTTTACTTACAGGCCACACAGGCTCGTATGATGATTTGCCGGTATTCCAGAGGAATCTCATCACCTTATCCGCGAGTGAGTAAGACGTGTGACCTCCCTTGGAATTCTGGGGTCTCCCCGCGAGCACAAGATGAGCAGAGAAGCTCGAGGCGAGGATGAGCAGCTGCGGGAGCATCAAGCGTGCACATGCCCCTGCCTTGGACGACCAACCACTCCTAAGAATCGCGATGGATGCAGCCATCGTTCCCCGGTAGGAATGAAGTGGGGGAGTAGGCTGTCCGTCAGGTGGATATTATAAGAGAGCCAGGTGGGTGTGTGCGCTCTTCAGTTTGTCCGAGACTTCCCTCTTTATGTTTTGAGGAAGTTGGTCGTAGGGAGAGTCACAAACACTAAAGGATAGATTGAGATGACGTAAGAAATCAAGATAAAAAGATTTAATAAAAGATATTAAGATACGGGGAATATTCTATCGATTCACGGTTCTTCAAAATAATTTATTTTAAGGGAAATGCTCACGGTTCCGACGTTAAACCCAATCCCACCTCGGATAAAAAAAATAGTCCGGCCTAGTATATAAAGAGGATTTTCGCTTGACTTGTGTTTTGAGCTTGGCATATGGGCCGGTCCGATATTCTAACATGGTATTAGAGTTCGATTTACCATATAGCAAACCCAATTGGCCATATACTAGGCTCGACATATGGACCAGTCCGATATTCTAACACCCCTTAAGATTCCCTTTCGATTTTTCATTGCATAAACAAACAAAGGAAAGGGAAGAAAATTTCGAGGAACACAAACACCACCCAAGAGACGTAACTTCAATTCTTCTTGTATCGAAGACGACGGACAAAAGGGAACGGGAAGGAACACTTGTAGATGGGGAGGAGAGGTATAGGAAACTTCCTACCCCCTTTGCTAAGACAGTACACACAATTCTTGTCGGAATCATATCAGTCCCCCGCGCAAAAAGTCACGGGAGAAAGTATGTTATATGCATAAAGCTTCTTAAGATTTATCCTCCCTCCCTTTACGCGCTTTGTTATTTGTCACCGATTGAAAATCCCACTGGTTTTTTGTACTTAATTTGCTGAATTTTTATTAATTTCAATGGGAGAAAGGATTCTTATGCTATAGCCATTCGCCGCACGTGGACAAAAGAGGGAGGAAAATGAAATGAAATGAAAATAAAATGGTATTTGCTTTTCGTTCCTCTCCTATTACTTCATATGGTCTTTTTAAGTGGGAATTGGGATTTCATATGATCTCTTGATAGTCCTTGGGATTGAATAGGGTTTGACGATATTTTAGAAGAAGAATCCGACAATTCAATGTAGAATTTGGAGGATATCTATCCCCTCCTCCTACTTCGTCGAAACGACGGACATTTATCTCCTTTGCACTACACCACAACCTGCAGGTTTCCCACAAATGTCGCTCTCACTTCCGAACAAACAAAATCTTGCTAATATCCGTCCTTTTTATAACTAAAATTCTCTAACAATTTGGCAGGAAGAGAAGGTGCACCATTGTTCCTAAGAACAAGGAATGGAGAAATTACCTGGAAATTTCCTGATGATTTGAGCAAGTACTGAATCATACATTTTTTTTTTTTTTACGAATTATTTTTTGAAGGGGAGTTTCGATATGTGTCTTCCTTGCTTGTCCATAAATTGCTTGGGAAGACTAATAATAGTTGGTAAGGATGGAAGTGGAAGTTTGCCGGGGGCGAGAGAGGAACGTTCCGCCGTTTTAGTGGTATGGAGGCGAAGCTTCCTCATTCCATGGCCACTTTCTTTTATTTGGCACACGATTTTGGATTTCCCTTTCCGAGAGCAATCGGCTCCGCTGGCCCAGGCATCTAATCTCGGGCCATGCTTACGTGGAGATCCCGTTTGTATTTCGTTAATGGCCTTTATCTTTTGGAGAGTCCCTCTAAGGTCATATTTCATCATATGTTAATATAACACACGATAATCTATGACAATATTTTATTTGTACGTGGAGAGGGCCATGACCCCTGGTTGGTGGGGATTTCTTTTGAATGAGCCGACAAATAACATTATGGAACAAAATAATATTTCTCTTACCCTCAACGAATTAATGGAATGAAAAGATTCTTCATTGATTCAACTAATCCCCATGCCAAACATATCGACAGTGGTTCATTGTAATGATTTGGGCATCTAAAACAACACAAAGATCTTAAAAATCTAGTTAGAGATTGCGTTGTATTTCCCGGTTTAGTTAGACCAATGTTTTAGCCCGGTTTGTATTTAGAGATTGCGTTGGCTGTTTTCTTACAGAGAATCTGACTTTCGTTTATGCCAAATCTTGAAATCCCATGTCCTCGACTGCCTTGGGTCATAAATTTTGGCAATTTGTCCCATTTCTTTCAATATTGAGACCACAATATCTTCCATCTTTGGTATTTTTGATTTAGCCAAGTGGTCTTTGTATTCCTTCATATCCAGGGATGAGTTGTGCACCTTTGAAGACGCACGCACTAATGCAAGTTAAGAATATGAGAATTTTCTTTTATTTATTGGGTTAATAACTAAATTCTTGTAGTTTAACAACTGAACCCCTGCGTCACCTCAAGATTTACCAATCCTATTATAACGTTTATCAATAATAATTCAATGTCGACGATTCTAATCCAACGTAAGCCGAACGAACTTACTTGAAAGTTTAAACACTTAATAATTGACGACGACGGTCACCTCACCAGGCATCAAGCCATCATGACACACCACCACCACAATTTAAGCAGACAAACAACAAAAGAGGTATCCAAGAATGAAACTCCCATCATCTCATCCTACCAACCTACCATCAACCTGTGTTTCCACACCATAAGGAGTACTAAAACCCAGGCCCAAAAATCTCAGGAAATAAAACGAGCAAATCCATTCTTTTTCGTCCCTAACGATGGAAGGAAATGGAGAAAAAGCAACGCATAAATACATAGCGTTTGCAATTATAGCAGAGGATTTGGCATTCTCTCTGGCATCACCCGTGATCTCAGTCCCTACTCGCCCCACGCCCAAAATGGTAGCTATCCTCATCCATTTGGTCATACTTGCCTCCATCATCCGGATAACGGTCATAGCGACCATGGTTCATCGGATCGTCATATCGCCCCCTTTCCCCGCGATCATAATGGCTACGATGATGGTCATAGTCTCGACTCTCATCCAACTGCCCAGGCTCTGGCTGCCCATACCACCCATGATCACCGCCCTTGGTCCCACCATAGTCATATTCACGATCTCTCCCAGCATGCCTATCACGGTCATGCTTTGACTCCGTCCTGTCATATTCATAATCCCTGTCATGGGAACGACCACGATCCTCCCTCTCCCTTTCCCTGTCCTTTTCACGGGGACGGTCGCGATCACGGCCACGTTCGCGACCACGGTCACGGTCACCATCCTCTCTATCACGATCACGGCCACGGTCGCGGCCACGTTCACGTTCACGATCACGGTCACGACCGCGACTACTCTCCTTGTCTCTCTCCCTCTCACGGTCACGGTGATGCCTGTCATCATGATGGTCATGTTCCTTGACTCGATCGTGAGATCTCTCTCGAGATTTCTCACGTTCTTTCTCCTTTTCTCTTCCTCTTTCACGGGACTTTTCCCTAACAGTAATTAGAAGAGCCATTTACGTGAAAAAGCCACCAAAATGCAAAAGGATAAAACCCACTTCCAAGTTTATCAAACAACAGCCACTCACCTATCCCGTCGATCCTCATTCCTTGGCTCCTCAGAACGGGTAGGTCCACCAGACTGCGGTTGATCCCTAGACAAGTTTAACAATTAGATTACCATGATCATGCAAAAGAATTGGGGCACATCAGTGTTTAAATAGGTTTTACAACACAGATTATCAAGTTTCCAGAAATATGAAACCCAGGACTAGAGCAGCTTTACATATCAGCAGAAAATTCAATCACACACAATCAATGTGTTATAGCAATAAATTACTTCTGTAAGAAAACACCCGGCTGATGTCAGTTAAGCCATTCCCAATATATTTTTGCTAAATACGTATTTTCATATTATTACGAAAACAAGCTTTTCAAAGAATCTGCACTAACTTACAATTAGGATATTAACACAAACTCTATTTCTTTGATTTACCTCCCCGGTGGCCTCTGGCTAGCATCATCTCCCCCAACACGACTTGTTCCCAGTCCTCCTCCCAGTCTACGAGGGCGCCAGTTTGGAACAGTTCTACCACGTTCAACATCAACAAGGACTCTTCTTCCATCAATCTTTCTCCCATCTGCTTGCTTATATGCAGCTGTTCCAGATTATTAAAAAGTTACGAAAAGGAAACACAGGCTGCATATATCATCAATAAACAATACTTCATCCACTTGAAATTGAATTATATACAGAGCTACCACTTAATGGAGAAACAAACCAGACTTCTAGTGTATCACTTCGGTTATAGCTATAGGGGAATTACTTTTCATATCGCGAGTGTGCAAATACTCAATGAAAGCGTATCCTCTTGGCTTTTGAGAAACTGTATCATGAACCAATCGGATCTGCAAAAGATCAATTTGCATAATCAATTCTTCAAGAAAGATACAAATCATATCATCAACATCAAAGGCTAAGGAAAGGTTCACTATGGCGACTTATTGACAACTCTAAAGATAGGCACAAAATAAATGGGCACGGCAGACAGGCAGTAAGCCTCATTAGCCGTGCTCACCTTAATTGACTGAGCCTCTTGATTTGAAGTGCATCACCACCAGAGTCATGGAAAAGGAATGTGCACGGCAAACTTACAACACAAATGACTAATCTCCCCTTACCAGGGATCAAATATTTTGAATAAAGTTATTGCAAGTAATTCAGGAAATACCAGGACTTCTTTCGAACAGCTGATACATATTTGGTAGCCTTTAAGACCAAGGTGAACATCTTCATTAGCCAAAAAGTTAGGAACTAAAATCCACAAACAGAGGAGCAGAGCTGAAATACTCCCTCTTATATTATTTATTTGTTTTACCAATCTAAGGAAAGAGAACAGAACTTGATCATCTCTGGTAGCATGAAGATATTATTGGCCACGTAACACACCCCTTCTCATATCGGGAGTTTCGTCATATGCGAACTGGCAGCAGCCCCGTCATTTATATCTTGAAGCCGAAATTCTTGAGGAGAGTTCAGATCGCGCAAAGGGTTTTAGAAGAAGGATCCGAATTCAAGAGGAGAAGGATATAAGAAACCATTCCTTGAACCGTAGTTGAATAACCTTACCAGAGGATGTACCTTGATTATATTTCTTAGAAAGGGTTGATGATAAGGGGTCCCACTTACTAACTACTGGGGAAATGTTAGTAGAAGGGTCATAAAGCGAAGCTCACAGCTCTTGAACCACTATCCATGATCTAAATAAAAAAAAGGTTCTCGACTACACTATCTCTATAAACAATAACGTGAAACATCCATGCAAAGATGAAAGAGAACATTAAAAAGGTAACTGATATAAAGGGTAATAACGTACATAATTGTTCCTGATCCTAAAAGAACAGCCACAACTTGTGGAAACACTTATATTTTCCAAACTACAGTTTTAGTTGTAGATGGACAGGAAATGAAGATGCACAATTTTAATCCTCTACGAGAATAATTACAAGATCAGCTCAGACATAAGGACGGTTACGTTAGATCATTAGGCAAATGAATATCCAGATCAAAAAGGCCTGGGTATATCTCTAGCAATTAGGCTTCAATTGGGAGAACAAGCAAATGAACACGACATGAAAATAAGAGAATCCTTTTCCTTATGGGCACTTGACCTATATATAGAGCTGTGACCTCTACACACATTAGCAACCACAACCAATAACTTCAGATAAGTGTGCAAAGGCTCTTCTTACCGAACCACGAATGGAAACACAGATTACCTACCCGTTTAATTGGCCCATAAGACTCAAACTCCCTCTTGAGTCGACTCTCAGTGGTTTCGTAACTCTGCAGAAAATAATGGTGTCAGAAGCTCAGCATTTAATATGTCCTCATACGACATAGTAAGGGGAAATGACTCACAAGCTTTGCCACAAAAAGTGTCTTGTAAGGATCTCCAGAAATATTTGAGTCATTGTTTGGATCATCTGTTCAACAAGAAAATGGAAATTCATATAAAAGAATCTAACAACCATATATAAAAGTATAATTTTCCAGCAGAAACACAAGAAAATTGCTCACAATTCTTTAACTCCTCAGCAGCCTTCTCAGCTCCCTTCTCCAGACGCAGTTGGTGTATTCTAGCTCTCCTTTGTGTCTAAACAGTAAATAGTAGCAGATAAGACAGCTCATCTTCGTTACACGTGTCCTTGTGTGCAAAAATGCTTCATGCATAGTGCTGAATATGGGAAGACAACCATCCATGTAGGTAGTAGTCCCATGCCCGTGCAAATATTTGACAAGAAGTAGAAGATGTACCAAGATAGACTCACTCTTACAAGGAATTCCATGGATAGTTGAACGGGTGGTTATATTTGATGTAAGCCAATTGTCTAAGTAATGATCCAGACTATGACACTCCCAAACAAATATCTAGCATCCAATCCTTGTGCATATTTTTATATGCAGATATACAGTTCATTAGGGGCGCTAGTTCTTGGTAGAATAGCTCAGAACAATTCAAATGAGCATGCCCATTGAAGGATATAACACAAAATTCAACTAAACATAATTTCCCTTGATATCATATATTAGGGTAATATGTCAACATTTAAAAGATAATCAGAAGTTCACAAAATATGACTACAGTGGTGGCTTCAACACATTATTGAAAGAAGGGTCCAGTAGAATAAATAACTTTTTCATGACAGAACGGCATGAAAGAATATTAAACCACAGCAGTGTTATCAAACTCTTAAGAACAAACCAAATGATGCATTTGACTGGGTCAACCATGTATTATTTTGAATCACAGGTCAACCTTACGATTTCTTCAGAATTTGATTAAAAACACAATGTGAACAATTCAAATGTCAACCTTACCATGGTGCTATATTGGGCTAGAGGGCTAGATTTGTATCTATTTCTTTATCAACGCTAATTATGTAAGGTCAATCAAATACGGCACACATGACATAAAAATATATAAGAAGGCGTTAAAAACTTTTGAGCACAGAAAGTCAAATATTTAAAACTACCCAGTTTCATATTCGTCCCTAATAGATTGTTCTTTCCCCAGACAAAATGCACTAGACCATCAGATTCATAAGTAGAAGGTCCAAGTAACAAAGGAAAAAATGGCACGAAGTTGTCTTTGTTTTTACTCTTCCATATTTCTTCTTTTAATAAAGTGTCAACAAGCATAAACGCAGATCAGAAAACGAATGGTAGTTAATGGAAAGAGAAGACTTTAAAATGTTGAAGCGAAGCAAATTGGCACAAGTGTGAGAACGGGGTGCTGGTCTCACTATAATACCATCAAGAAAATGAAGGAAGTGGTGTCGTAAATGGCAAGGGAAAGAACAACAATATTAACTTGGTCATACATATTCAATAAATATAATTTCTCCCATGAGGTTTCGCTCATATTGCTTTTATTCAAAGTAACTTCCACACTTCAGCTTGAACCTTCATCCAACACATACGAAAAAATGAACTTTACAATTCAACGATTTGATAGCAATTATCCACCATATAAAAACCAGGGCATCTCCACATTGCTCATGCAGAATAACATCACAAACACTTCACAAATATGGATTCTCTGATTACCACAAGAAGTTTTTCTGAAAAGGTTTCACACTTACAGGTGTTTCAGCCTCTTGAACAGGAGGGGAATATTCCGGATCACCTGGCTCAGCAAAGTGACTCACGAATTGTCCAATCCCTACAACACAGGAAACACGTAACGAGGCTGAGAAATGGATCAAAACACACAAAATGAGGCATTAATTTATTAAACGAAAGTTCTAGTCAAGACTAGCCTGAGTACGGCGGGCATTTCCTTTTCTCAGGGGGAGGCTTGAACTCCAAAGGAGGCCTCGGCTCAAACAGCTTCAAAAGATTCGCTGTCAGACCTGTTTGATGACTTTGTCCAATCTGCAAAAACAGTTAAAAAATTCCATATCACATCAACGCTTCACTTAACTTAAAACGTTTAGCATATCAGAACTTCCCAAAAGAAGAGACTCTCACCTGTGTGATGGCAAAATCAGAAACAGAGACGATAAAAACCCATTCAGCAACACAAGACAATGAATTGATTAGGAACAGCAGGGAAACCCTAGCACCAAATTAAGACGGAAATGACAACACAAAAGGAAGCCATAAAACCTATCATCGAACAAAACGGGGGGGAATCGGCTTAAAACAAAGACTCCCTAGGGCCTCCTCTACTAAGAGAGAAAGAAAACCGGGAAAAACCGCTCACTGTCACTATCATTTCACTTTCATAGAACATAAACACGACACCGAAAATTGAACAGCACTACAAAACCTAAACACATCCCTGAATAACCAAAACGCCAACACATACCTCGAATCAACGACACCTAAACCTAAACCCATCCATGAATAACAAAACAGCACTACGTTCCTCGAATCAACGTCACCAAACAGCTAAGGAAGAAAAACCTAAATAAGGTAATCAGATCACAAACGAGCCACTGATCAATTTTATAAAAAAAAAGAAAAAGCGGAGGAAACCCGACCAGCTTGAGCTGGAGGACATTAGCGCGACTCTGTGCTTTGGTTCGAGTCTGAACCCCGGAGTTCTGGTTGCGCATCAACGCATCGTTGTAGTCCCCCATCTCCACGTCTGCCTGATCAGCGTTTCCTTTCCTACTCTTTTAGGCTTCCTCCTCCGCAGAGGAAACGAGGGGCTTTGTTTTTCTTCCTTTTTGATGTTTTGGTTCCTGGGGATTTCTGGAGGAAGAATGCGACAAGGGGCTACTTAAAGTGTGATTCGATTGATTTGGGCTTTTTCTTTTGGGCCTCATAAAGCCCATCCACAAATGGAACTTACACCGCTTAGGGAAACGTTGCTGGGTGGGGCTTTCTTCCTCCCCCCCTCTTTCTGAAAATATATCTACATTAAAATGTGACTAAATGATCATGAATTCTAAATGAAAGACCAATCAACCAAAACAGCAGTGACTAGAAAATCAAAATCAGAAACCACAAAGATGATCGATCGGGGCATTACCTATTTGTTTGAAAGGAGATAAAGATCAAAATAACCCGCGTTAAAATAATGATAATTAAATAATCTTTTTGCAAGAGTAAAAGTTAATCATGAATTACTCTTTTTCTAAGTTCGTGATACCAAACCAGTAAATAGCACAAGAAGGGTTTACTCTTTATATATATACTACGATAAAGGAAAGACACAAGTTGACACCCGTAACTCGGGACAATTTCTTTTTCAGTAAATTGAGACACAAACAAAAGGGATTGAGTCTTCTCCACAAACAAACCAACAACAAAAAATGGAAAAAAAAAGTGAATAACTCGTGAATTTTTAACCATTACAAATTTGCCCATCTCTCCCTCTTTAAGATCCCCATTTTCCTTTGGTTCTTTTCCATGATATCAACGGCGATCCTGATGATTAGAACTTGTTCGGTGAACGACCCATCTCTCTTGAGTCCCCGCTAGATGCACCATAATCGCTGCTACCATAATCTTGGCTCGACAACGCCACCTTCCTGAACTTCTTCATGTCAGCCTGGTAGGAATCCGCATCGTAGTCCGAGCTCATGTTCGGCATGAACACGTGGCTCTGCCCAGGCCTCACGCCCTCATTCAGGTCATCCAGGGACACGTCCCCTTCTAGCGCACGAACAATCTGTCGCGGACGATAATACATTTCGATCTCTCAGTATTTCCCCCAGGAGACAGTGTAACAATTGAAGCACGAAAGGAGGTAGAATAATGCATAATAAATTACCTGGCTCATCTTCGGGCGCTTTTTCGCAGAGTGGCGGGTCGCGGCGGAGGCACATGCAACCATGCGACCCACCTCATTTTGGTTGTAATTTCCCTCAAGGAGAGGATCCACCAGCTCATCGTAGTTTCCGGTCTCTAGGGCATTAGCCATCAGTGGCCTAGCCTGAAATATTCCGTGAATCGCCATCAAGAGTAGATCCTAATTTTTCTTATTTCAACTTGTACTGCAAGAATGGGGAAAGATTGCAGCTAGTTACCCAATCCACGAGACTATCTTCCATGACGTTGTTGAGATCGACGGGGCGTTTTCCCGTGATAATCTCCAGGAGCATTACCCCGAAGGAGAAAACATCCGATTTCTCAGTCAGTTTCCCACTTGCTGCGTACTCCGGTGCCAAATACCTGTCGGTTTTGGATGCGAACACACACCTTAGTACCAAACAACAAATCTCAAATCACAATGATAGCACAAACGCCATTTATCCTCGTATGTTGCTGGGGGTTGATCGTAAGTGCTTGATAGATTAAATGCCATCCACACGATCTTACCCGAACGTTCCCATGATACGAGTGGAGACGTGAGTGTAATTGTCCGAAGAGAGCTTTGCCAAACCAAAATCAGCCACCTTTACAACAAAATAGATAAATAAATAAGGGACATTCAGAAGCGATGGAGCGATCAAATTATCAAATTAATCAATCCCGATAATAATACCATAGCTTCGAAGTTGTTGTCGATGAGAATGTTGGCGGCCTTAATGTCCCTGTGGATAATCTTCGGGTGGCCTGAATTTTTTTATTTTTTTTTTTATCAATGGTTGAACTAAACAAGAACACATGAAATAATAAATGTGGAACTCACAATCTTCGTGAAGGTAAGCAAGTCCTTTGGCTGATCCAGTAGCTATCCGAAGTCTTGTTGACCAGTCCATCACCGCCACACCACTTCCTGCATATGTATATATAAAGAATTGCCATCGGTGGTTTAATAAAAAAAAAAAAAGGAAATACGACATGTTGTCAAGGACTAACCATAAAGGTGATGCTCCAAGGTCTTGTTAGGGATGAACTCATAGACCAACATCCTTTGCCCGCCCGAGACGCTGTAACCGACTAGCGACACCAGGTGACGATGGTGAACCCTACTGATGATCTCCACTTCTGCCTGGAACTCCCTCTCACCCTGTCCGCTCCCAGCTTTCAGGCTCTTCACCGCCACCTCCTTTCCATTCTGTAACACTCCCTTGTGCACGTACCCGAACCCTCCCTGTCCCAATAGGTTCACCTGTGAGAACCCTCCCGTCGCGGCTGCCAGCTCCTCATATGTGAACATCCCGCTGTTGAATCCGAGGGCCAGGGCCGGCGATGATGGGTTGCGACGGTGCCCGGATAAGCTCGAACTCATGTCTCCGCTGCTCATCATCGGTGGCGGCGGCGGGGGTGCTGGCCAGCCGGAGCCGGGTGGGGCATGCATGTTCATGCCGTACTCTGAACTAACTCCATGCCAGCCCGGGTGCGGCTGCTGCACCGCACTGGGGAAGTACTCCGACCCCGCTAATTTTTTGCAAAAAGGTGAGAAAAATGAGAATTGAAAGCATATGATTAGAATTCTAAGTGAATGGATTGATTCACCATCCATTAATCATTACTTGAGAAATACACAGAGAAATTCCCATATGCATCAACGTGCGGGGATATTTATTCGGTTCGATGGAGTTATTACCTTTATGAGAATTCATGTAGTAGTGCATGTCGCTATGTCTCCTCTTCTTTTTCTTACAAAAACACGTGATGCAAATTGCGAGCAGAGCAATGACCAACAACCCAACCCCGACCGTGATCCCGACCACAAGCGGCAAGTTAGCCGATGTCAATGTTGACGTTGGGGTTTTAGAGCTGCTCGTTGCAGTCGATTTGCTCGCCGGAGGAGGAGGGGATAATGCATTTAGGGTTGGTGATGCCGATGAACTCGGTGGAGGAGGTGAAGCGATGGTGGGGCCAGAATCTGTCCCGGTGTTGGAGGATGGAGGGGACTTATTGCCCAAGGACTCGGGGGACGGAGGTGGTGAGGAAACATCCGAAGGAGTGGTGCTGGGCGAAGCAGGAGCGGGAGATGAGACGGAGGACGGTGGGGGCGGGGAGGTTGACGAACCCAAATCGGGCGGCGGGGGAGACTCGACGAGGGCTGGTGGGGAGACAACGGAGGCTTCCGGAGCGGGAGAAGTCCCATTAGGCAAACTCATCCTGCAAAAGGCGTAGTGGCGGATCAAAAAGAGATTTTCCCACGACCAGGCAGGGAAAATGGTGGGGGGGGAGGACGAACCTCTCCGGAGAAGGCTCCCGTCGTGATCCTTGAGCGGCCCCCCCCCAAAGATGAACGAATGAAAGACAAGAACAAGAATATAACTATTTTTTTTATTAAAAAAAAAGGTAATTATGCTTTGGAATCACGGAGTTTAATTTGAAGGGGAAGGCTTAATTACCTCCTGAAAGATTCGTTCAAGAGAGGAAAAAACGGGAGGACGGAAAGGAAGTCAGATTAGAAGGTGGGGGAAAACAAATACCCAAAAAGAAAGGAAAGGAAACAACAAAATTGTCTCTTCTATTTTCTTGGGGGTGGTTTGCTAATTCTTCCAGCTAAATAACTGGATGTGATCTTTTTCTTTTGTTTCTGTTTTTGTTACTTTGAACATCTCCCTAATTTTAGGACATGGTTATTACAATCCGGAACCGAATCTTATTAGTCCAGTGGAGGAGGAGGAGGAGGAGGAGGAGGAGGAGGACTTCTGTTTGAAAATCAATGTTATCCATACCACCAGAGTCAAGTCAACGACATACGATCGAACATAGCATTTTAAAACACTGGCAGCCCATGGTTGAATGAAACCCCTTCAGAAGTTGAGGAAACGATGGATCCCGGCCCATCCAGTTTGTCTAAACGTGAATCATTACGGCTTTTGTTTTTACGATAAATCAATTACTATAGTCTTGTCGGCCAACTAGACCTGCTCGTGGGCTCGGCCCCCAATTGCCCTGAGCAATCCGTCCATTATTTGATTGGATTTACTGTATAATTATTCGAATGGGTCTGGTGTGACCGTAATTTTTACACCCGATTAAATTTTGAATTGAGTTCGAGCAAATAAAATAATAACTTTATCCGGTCAACCCTACCTAGTTAGAAGGGTTTTTACTTTTATTTATACTTTTGTTATATTTAATTTAAATTTTTCATTTTTATTATATTGTACCGAGCTTTTGGGTCGAGTATGGTCTTAGGTAAAAAAATTTTAACACTGAGAAATCTAGCGTTAGGGCCTAGCGGATTTAGATAATGAATAAATATGTTTAGCCCGAATAAATTCAGCCCAAAAACTATCTGAACTCGTCCATTGAGCATGTCTAATGTAAACCGTGAAGCTCTATAGTGAGATTAAACCCGAGAGGACGGGAAAAATGATATATGCGACTTCATCATCAGGCGAAATTAGATTTTAATAAAAAAAATATTTCTTGATGGGTAATGTGGTTGTTGAGGAAAATGCCTTCGTTCTCGTTAAAATGAAATTAGACTTAACGTACTGAATTTTTTTATTAATTTCTTTCCAAATTAATTATATATTATATGGTTCGGGCGTGATTGGACATCGCCATATCATAAGATATATATCATGGTAAAATGAGATTTGATCATGGACCAATCCACGAATCATATATTATACATGCAAAATAATTAAGATGTACCTGCAAACTATAACTTACAAAGCACGAATTCCATTTATTTAATCCACCAATGTAACCTTGTTGAATCCACATCATTAAAATTATTAATTAACATTCTCTCAACTTACACTTGTACACTTCTCGAATGACCCTCATACACTCAATTGAACAAGACGAACTATATAGGCTCGTTGTTCGCTGGTTGAGTGATCATTCTTGACTCGATTACTCCTTTTTGGAATCCACCTCACATTAATGCAACTCGACCATGGCTTTGCAAACTCCGTCATCTTTTCAATGATGACGCAACCACTTTACCGATCGAGTAGGTTGCCATCATCCTCTCCCACCGAAGTATTAAGCAAAGAAAGTAACGATAGATGACATACACAACCGACAACCTTTAATACTACGTGAATCACCATCGAAGGTGGGACTGGAACGAGCCCTACTCGAAAGTCATGGTACAACTAATGCACCACTGGACAATCATGAGGTTGAGCAACATCACAATCAGGTAAAACCAATCACCATCAATGAGGTAAACGTTCGGATAAATCTCACACACTTGGAATCTATCAAATGATAAGAGAAGTGTACACAAAGCCTAATAGGTTTCTTGGTTTCAATTTCAAAATTCTGTATCTTTAAAGATTACAATACGCTTGAGGTTGTCTAATTTAGGAAATTAGATGTTAATTTGGAAATTGAAATGATGCCTAAAAGTAGCGGATACACAACCGTATTTGCAAGCTTTTTAGAAAATTAAAGGAAAGAAGTAATGTTGAGTCGTTTCGAAAAAGTTAATAAACGATTTAATGAAGCGGGATTGTCTACGGAAGACTTCTCAACTGGATTCCTTTAATATTGACTTCTTGGCGATCAACTGAAGTCCTGCTCCTGCATTGTCGACTGGCTTCATTCTCGCTTGGTTATTCACTGAAAGCAGTGGGACTCCTTTACTACTTGCTTGGAGTTGGGGTTGTTTACTTAACTGGACCAACCCCCGCATTAAAGACTCTAGAGAACTAGGAGGGAGGTCGAGAGAGATGAAGAATAAGTACTTTGATTAATCCTCGCTGAAAAAATGGAAACGGATTTTAGGGTTTAGGGAACTCATGCTGTTAAGTCACTAGATAGATACGTATAATTATGTTAGAACCATATCGCCTTTCTGACGTAAAATGGCCCCAATATTTGTATCTAAACAACAGAGAATGCAGGAATTGTTTTTCATCGTCTTTCTTTCATCCTGCATAATTGTAAAAGAATATGACAAAGAGGCCTGACATGATTCACGTGGTAAGAGACATCTTTTTCAATATCTGGGGATGGGCTCCTCCACTCTGCAGGAATCAGGTGAGCACAACACAACCTATCGTCGTGCATCACGTGTTGTTACCATGTTTGCCGACATTGCATTTAAATTTAGCACTGTATACATAACGATGATGGAATCCATTCATTGCCTAAAGAAGTTGAAGATCAAAAAATCTACGCGGGACAATTTCATTCCTGGGAAAGTATTTATGTTACTGTCGAGTCATTTTTACTACTCTGCAAGCATTCAGCAATTGTAGTCCTTTCCTTTTAATATGTTATGTACGTGTTTTTGCTAATGAAGGATACAATTTTGCGTTCTTCCTGGAAGAAGTTTCTCTCTAACTAACCTTCTTCTAGACTAAAAAGTAACTTCTATGTAAATCTGATTTTGACTCTCGACCCAAGCCATTTCCGAGGCACCTCTCCATGATGCAATTCGAAGATAAGCTCCACCGACTCTCAATTGTTTCCCTTATTCTTTTTGTGCACGTGACATGCGTGGCTTAGAGGGGACATAAGTCGTGGGCCCTATTTTTTTTCCATGTAAATTTTGTAAAATTACGTCGATTTCGTAATAAAAAAAAAAAGTTAAAACGAATCTTCTGTCCAGTAGTTGGAATCGATAAATCGAGTGAAAGTGACAGAAAATTTCATGTTATATAAAGTATATGTCGGGAAGGTGTTTGTATAAACCATTTTCACAAAGTATGCATGGTATTTCGAGACTAAAATGTTTGACGTAAAATATATACGAATTTTTTATTATATTTAAAAAAGTATTGATAAATCTTTTTCAAGGAACGTTATATTTAGGCGTAACCCTAAAGGGAAAAAGCATTCTGAATTTTTTAAAGTTTCGAAGACATCCAATATGAAGAGAGTGAGAAGGTAAGTAACGACTAAGGCTTAAATGGAGGATCAGACGATGCGACTATTTCCCGAAGCATAGGATAGGAAGTGCATTCCGTTTCTATTTTCCCTTTTTTCTGATGATTTTGTTGTTTTCTTCTTAATTTTGGATGTTTATTATATTCTGAACTAATTTTCGTTTCTAGGACTTTAATGGTACTTTTATTTTGATGATTGAATTCCTTTCTTCATAATTTTTAAAATTGTGTGGTTATTTATCCCTATCTTGATCGTCTGATCAGCAATTAACTTGATTTCCTAGTAGTTTGAAATAACTATTTTAGGTTAAGTCGTGGATTGGATAGCTTATGTTGTATTAAAAAATAGTGCTAATTAGGAATAAGGATAAGAATATATTGGATCACCTTATCCAACCATTTAGGATCGACAGATAATGAATTCTCACCAGTTAATTATTTTAGAATGAATGGATTAGCTCGATAGAAAAATACATCTTTAGACTAATTGAGAGAGGCGTAAGGAGATAACTAATTGTAGGTTAGTAACTTAAGAATTTGGTGAACGAAGAAGCGAAGGGAAGAGTTGGATAATTCATTTGGGGAAACTTAATGATTCTAGACTTTTATTTATTTATTGAGTTATTATTTTATTTTTCTAGTAATTTTAGTTCCACTTTCATCGTATTTTCGTTTTTGTTGAGTTGACCTCAGTTTGATTAATTGTGGCACTGTAAAAATTTTCTCAGTTGATTCCTTGTTGGTTTAACTTCTACTTGTCGTATACGAGTTAGGTTTAATAGAGTACTTTTTAGCTTGCCGCCTTCAACTAGCATGACCAATATTTCATACAAGAATTTGACAAGGAAAATATATTTGAGTAATTCAAGTAATAATTTGGTGAAACTTTACCATGTTTTGTAATTCAAGTCTTCATAGAATTATTTTTTTCCGTTATTAGAAATAAAAATCAACATTTCACGAAATTTTGTTTTATTTTGTAATTACAAAGTAACAAAATTATTAAGTAAAACATAGTTCTCTAATTTACTAAGGCTACGTGGTAATATGATTTTCTAAAGGCAACAATCCATATAATATTTTACGACATTTTTAGTTTACTTATATTTTAATCAATATTTGGAAAAATAATTCTCAAAAAATTAGAGCTTTTTCGATTGATGTGGTAAACGCATGTTTAAAATTTTGAAGAATATTTTGTACCAAAATGTAACTCGAACATCCATTCAAACATATCGTGATATTGGATGTTATGACCACGACGTATAGAATATTTTTACTAACCTAATAATTACTAACAATGAACTATAGTTGAATGCGATAAATTTAAGGTAAAATAATATCATAATTTTTTGTTATTTTCTCTGTTATATAATAATGATAATTGTTTTTTTTTCCACAGCTGACACAGCTAATATTAAAAATCAAAGTTTATTATAAATCAATCATTCTTCCTAATCTAAGTCAAGATGTCAGAAAATATATGAAATGATATGTTACTACTTTTTAGAAAAAGGTTTTATTCTTTTTTAAAAGAATACTTTATTAAATCCTCCCGTTATTGCTTCGTTAGATCATATATTATTGAACGTTATCTTGGAGCAAGACCTTTTGGAGGAAGAAGACAAGGAAAATGATGACGATGATACAAATAAAACCATAGAGATAATTTTTTTATGAAACACATGGGAAAAGAGTGATATTTGGATCCATCTGAAGGCGCATGATAGTAAATATATTTTTAATTTTTAAATACTTATTGATTGTCTAACATCATTTATCTTAAATGGTGATATTGATGTTCATCAAATACATTCATCAAAGAATCTAATAAATTTATTCACAAAGGTTTTGTCCATTAGGTTATCTTGGAAAGGTTTTCAATGAGTAGTGTCATAATGGAATGTCGCTCTCATTTACCTCTGTTTAGTGTATAATCTTTTATTATTTCTTTAGTTGCTAAAAAATAATTTCATAAATTTATTACTAAATAAGAAATCGTTAGACAATCATTATAAAATATTTCCTTAGTAAAATATTAATAAAACACTGAATATAATAGAGTTAAATATATTAATATATATGAAATTTTGATATGAATCATTATCTTTCAACAATTTCAATTGAATTAAAAAATTATTAATGGTAACTAAATATAGGGTAAAATGTAAAATTTATAATGAATATCAAATATAAATACAAAGTGTAAAAATAAAAAATATTTTTTATTTTCAAGTGACTTTAAAAAAATATATTTCGGTGACCCTTTTACAGAAAGAATTATAAACCTCAAAAAGACGGAATCGTGCATTTAAATATGTCATAAAATTTCAATGGTGAGATAAAAATTACTTCGTTTAAGCTCTGCCTCATGGAGAAATAAGGAACACAAATATCTTTGTTATAAGAAATTTTAATCCGTTTAGACACGAAAATGATCGAGTTAAATAAACATAACCATGATTTATGTAGTATCGTATTTATATTATTATACCCGTATCTCCCAACATGTAATTGCTCAAGTGATTCTTTAAATAAATATTTCTTGTCTAAAGTATAAAATAATATTTGACGTATGGAGCTTCTGAACAACACGAGAGTTTCGCCAAGAGAAGCAATTGGTAAGTTTTCTTTTGAATCCGCATCCACGTTGTTTAAATTGTGTCCCTTATAAATATAACGACAATCACCCCAATAGAAAACGCCCTTTCAACCCCAGGTCACATTAAAAAAAAAAACATGGAATACGCTTTCTCTGTCGTCGTCATGATCATCGTCCTCTTCTTTAGCCTGCATCACCTCGTCCGCCTCCTCAACCACGGCCTCCGTCATCTCCCCCCTGGTCCTCTACCTCTGCCAATGATCGGCAACCTCCACCAACTAACCCACCTTCCTCAACAGCTCCGCAACCTTTCCCGCACCTATGGCCCCATCATGCTCATCTACCTGGGAAATGTTCCTACGGTAGTCGTCTCATCTCCACGTGCTGCGGAGTTGTTCCTGAAGACCCACGATGCAGTGTTCTCATCCCGTCCAAGGTTTGGTATCCTCAAGCTCATTCCCCAGTGGCAGAACAGCATGTTATTGTCACCGAGCAATTCGTACTGGAGGCACATGAGGAGGCTATGCACTCAGGAGCTGTTGACTGATGCAAAAGTGAAGGAGTTAGGCAAGTCCAGGCAAGAGGTCCTCATGAAGATGGTCGACGGTTTGAGGAGGTGGGAGAAGGACAACAATATCCATGCCGAAGACATAACCCGGGTTTTGGCAGATTCAATGGAGGAGTTGGTTTGTCATCTGGTGACGAGGTGTGATGATGGGAAGAGGAAAGGGTTTGAGCTGGGAGAGACTACTCGCGATTTGCTCCACCTGGTTGGAACGTTCAACATTGGAGATTATATACCAATCTTTCGGCCATTTGATCTACAGGTAATTGAGTGGAACCTTAAAAAGGTTTTTCTGGGGGAACCCTCTAAATTATACCCTAAAACTTTTAACCCCACGTCTCTTGCTTTTAGGGATTAGGTCGACGTGCAAAGGAACTGAACGAGTTGTTAAATAAAAAGCTGGACGCCATAATCAGTGGTCATGAACAAGCTGCCCCTTCCACGTGCGACCAAAATTTTGTGGATATATTGCTTGCGCAAATGAACAAACCTGCACGCAAGATGGCCAAAGATGGGATGCCTGAGCATGTCGTAGATCGGACTAGCATCAACGCGATAATGTTAGACATGATTACTGGTGGAATCGAAACGACATCAACCACTGTAGATTGGGCTTTATCAGAGATGATAGGAAACCCAGGAGTGCTGAAACGTCTCCAGGACGAGATGGAAGAGGTAGTTGGGAAGAAACGCATGGTCGAGGAATCTGATATTCCGAAACTGGGATATCTGGATATGGTGGTGAAGGAAACATTGAGGTTGCATCCCCCAGGCCCACTATTGGCCCCTCATGAGTCCTTTGAGGATATAGTAGTGGATGGCTACTTAGTGCCGAAAGGGGCCAGGGTTATGGTTAACGTGTGGGCAATAGGACGAGACCCTGATGCATGGTCGACCGACGCAGAGGTATTCCGTCCAGAGAGGTTCCAAGGCCTGCAGGTGGATTTGAGGGGACGCAACTTCGAGTTCTTGCCATTCGGATCTGGAAGGAGGTCCTGTCCAGGGATGAACATGGGTCTGGCGATGGTCAAGCTAACTATAGCACAGTTGGTACACTGCTTCGACTGGGAAATGCCTAAGGGGATGTCGCCAGGGGATATTGACATGAGTGAGCAATTCGGACTATCGGTGCCGAGAGCGAATCCGTTGTGCTTGATTCCACATTATCGTCTGCTGGATTGATCGTCTAAAAGACGAAAGACATTCAAGGTTTAATAAATACGTTCGACCGTTCCACATGGGAATGGTGTGGTCCTGATTCAGATTATATGCGAAATAATTATTAATAATATCGTCTTCTAGAAATCATTGGAAGCCCAGTTGCCTGTAGCCCCGTTCCGAAACAATCGGGAATGAAGATCGGCCCATGCCATGTTTCTAGTAATTGCCAGATATTAAATATTTGAATATATTATTAAGAATATTTAACGTGAAAGTAAGCGTCACTCAATGAATATGACTCTTGGTTTGTCAGACTCTTTCACTTTCTTTATTATTATCCCTAAAAGGATTTGTAAATTAGTTGTACCAATTCGATTGAAATCAAGGAAGAATCTCACTTTTTCTTTCCTTAATTCTCTCTCGTTTATTTTCTCTCGCTTTTCATTCCTCCTCCTTTTTCATTCCGCAATACCTTAACAACACGAAATTCTGTTAAGTATTACCAGCCTCAAATAAAAAGCTCACGAGTTTGTTTCTAGATTGAAAGGGGGCTAAAAATTAATGATCGAACAAAATTTTAGGTATAGCGTTTCTAACTACGAAATTCTAAAATTTCATAATTTTGGAATCGGTATTTGGTAACTTAGATTCGGGATTGAGAGAAAAATTTCAATAAATTGGTATTCGAATTTGGGATCGGTGTAAAAAAAATCGATATTTAAGCAAATATCGACTTTACTTTAGGCCTATGCAAAATTATTTTGGGCCATCGTTTGATAATGGGTTAAAAAAAAAACGCATTAGGCCCGACGTTGTCACAAATCTTGCCAGCCACCCTTGCCACACCCCGCCTCCATTGCCGACAACACCTCTCTCTCGGGCTTTCCCTCGTTGGAAGAGTGGCTTTTCTGCGTTTTTTGCATTGAGATTTTTTATTTATCTCTTCAAGATGAATTAGGATTTTGACGCTCGAGTGTTTGATTTATGCTCATGTCCCCTCCGCCCTCTATAACGGAATTGTTTATTATATCCTTCCCCCTTTATAATGGTATTGTTTATTATATCATAATGGATGCTGAATTGTGATGTGATGATGGGTGTATAATGCACTAGCCCTGGTAAGGTTCTCCTTTTGCATCAAATTAAACCACATGCTCCATCATGTCGTCCATCTTGTGTGGTGTTTCTCGTCTCTTACATTGTTATTGTCTGAAAGAACATAAAAGGGGTCAGCGATAGAGCATTCAGATCCCAGCGAGAGGATAATATCAGTCATTCATACCAGATTACCGAAATAAAATTTGGTAATTTACAGAATTACCAAAATTTAAATTTGGTAGTGAGATCAGAATCTATAATTTTTAGGCCTCAAATAATTGATATTTTAGTATTTAGAAATTTGATATACTGAAATATGAATTACTCACATTTGTAATAATCAAAATATCACACATTATTTCATAACGAAGTAAATTATCAATCAGTGATCACATTTATCGCACAAGAATTCACTAGCGTTGGTTTTCCTTTCATTCATTTTCCTCAAAAAACAAGCACAGCAGCTTTAAAGGCTACTCAACAACTGACTTTATAGAAATTACAAACTATAATAAACATTTACAAACTTTTTATTTTTTTTTTTGGAGAATACAAGCATTTTATAGAATTTACAAAACTATAGAAGAACCCTCAATGTAATTTACCAAGGTTTTGAAATTTTATGAAGGTAAGAAACAAATTTGCGTATTTTTTATTTTGAACAATTATATATCTAAAAATTCTCTCATATAATTTGTAAATTGCAGAATTCCTAATTAGTATTATTTATAAATTATTTTTTTATAAAATATCTTCGACCTTTGACAGAATACCTTAAATTCGACTAAGTAATTAACATTGTAAATAAGAAATTCTTGACATAAATATATAAGAAGTTTATGAAAAGTATCAGCCATAAACTTCAAATGTTTTTAGGCAAATTGGTTGCAATATTTATGACATTTTCAAAAGTTTTACAAAAATTTGGAAATATAAGATTACTTATACAAGTTCCTTTGTTATAAAATTTATTACTATGTTTACTATTTGGAAATAGTGAAATCGGTGTGCTACTTGGATCGAGAGTCCGAATTAGTCGGACGAACAACAACAAAAAATTATTATTGAATATACAAAATTTATGAAATTAAAAAAAATCGAATCAAGCAACGATTGCTTCAACTAATTTTAGACGATTTATGGACCAATTTTTCTCGGCTTGTATTGAAAAAAGTTCCTAATATTTGTTGAGACTAGGAAAAAGATTGGTGCTGGTTGAGTAATTTTCCAAATTTTGTTAAGCATCCACGAGAGTTTGAGCTGTATAAAATTTTTATAAACAACGAGTTTTTATGTTAGTTGCAAATTATAATTTTAGATTTGGAATTAAAAAAAATTCCCTGAATTTAGTATGCTCCAAAAGAAAAGGAAATTTATGTAAGAAGGGTTTTGCCGGCAGTGGTTAAAATATAAATTATTATTATTATTAAGGAAAAAGAAACACGGTGGAATCTGGAAATTCCCAGCAGGCAGGGTAACACAAACGAATTCAGTTGACCTTATCTTCAAAAAAGGAACTGGGGTGGTCAGCTTCTCTTCATTACCCACTCCCAAATGTATTCCATCACGGCGATTCGTACCCACACCCTGTCTCTCCTCGACGCCTGCTCTGACGTCCATCGTGCCGAGCAGATCCACGCCACCATGCTCAAGACGGGGCTCGTCTTCGACCCCGTCCCTCTCAGCAGGCTCTTAACCGCCATTTGCACTTCGTCGCCTGCTATGGACAACCTCTTGTACGCCCAGTCACTGTTCGATCAAATACGGAAAGCAAACACCCTCATGTGGAACACCATGATCAGGGCATATTCCGCGAGCAACTGCCCTGCAGAAGCCATGGCTCTGTACAACCGGATGGTCTCCGACTTCTTCCCTCCAAATGCCTACACCTTCCCTTTCCTTCTGCGAGCCTGCACGAAGCTGCCCCCTCCCAAGGGGACGATGCCTGTTCACTGCTGCATCTTGAAGACCGGATTCGATTCGGATTTGTTTGTGATCAATTCCCTCATTCACGCCTACGCTGTATCTGGCAGGATGGACGATGCAGTTGCCGTCTTTGAAGCCGCTCCTGTAAGTGACATCATCTCTTGGAACTCCATCATCGACGGCTTTGCCAAGCACGGCGAGGTAGAGATGGCCTTTCAAGTATTCCGGGAGATGCCGAAAAGGAATATCGTGTCATGGACGTCGATGATATCTGGGTTCATTCATGGAGGACTCGACCAGGAGGGACTTAACTTGTTCAAGGAAATGCTGATGGAAGGGGTCGAACCGGATAACGTGGCCTTGGCGACCGCGCTTTCGGCATGCGCTCATCTCAGAGCAGCAGAGCAAGGCAAATGGATTCATGCTTACATTGAGAGAAAAAGAATCTGTACAGACCCTGAAGTGGATTGCGCTCTAGTAGATATGTATGCGAAGTGCGGTGAACTAGAAAAAGCTTTCAATATCTTCAGAAGATCACGAAATAGATTGGTTCCTATATGGACGGCCATGATCTCATGTTTTGCAACTCACGGTCGGGCAAGAGATGCGATCAATTTGTTTGCAGAAATGCAAGAATCTGGCATCAAGCCCAATGCAGCCACACTAACGGCAGTTTTGAGCGCTTGTAGCCACATAGGTCTGGTTGAAGAAGGGAAGTCGATCTTCATAAGTATCAGCTCAGTTCATGGCTTTAAGCCAACTATGGAGCACTATGGGTGCTTGGTGGACCTCTTCGGCAGAGTAGGATTGCTCGATGAAGCTTGTAAGGTGGTCAAATCGATGCCTTTCGAACCCAATGCTGCAGTTTTAGGTGCCCTACTAAATGCATGTCGATTACATGGAAAAACTGAGAAGGCGAGAGAGATCGCAGGTGAACTTATCAGAAAGGACCCGGGGCATGGGGGAAGATACATTCATGCGGCAAGTATTTCTGCAGCAGCAGGAGACTGGGAAGAAGCTGCCCGAATAAGGATGAAGATGAAAGAGGAGGGAGTGATAAAGGACAGGGGATGCAGCAGCATCACGGTTGATGGCATTGTTCACGAATTTTTTGCCGGGGATCAGTCACACCCGAGAATGAAAGATATTAACGAGATGTGGATTCACACTACTGAGAGACTAAGGAAAGAAGGATACAAGCCGGCGCTAAGGGATCTACTTCTTGACCTGGACGACGACGAGAAAAAGGCCGCGATAGAACGGCACAGTGAGAAACTGGCCCTTTGTTTCGGTTTGATCAGTACCAAACCGGGGACAACCATACGAATATTCAAGAACCTCCGTGTCTGCGAAGACTGCCACAGGGTCATGAAGATGATCTCAAAGATTTATTGGCGTGAGATTGTAATGCGAGATCGGATTCGTTTCCACCATTTCACGAATGGAGCCTGCAGTTGCAGAGACTACTGGTGAAGTGGCTCATAGAGAGTATGAGGTGAAATTACCCATGATAACGTCGGCTTCTTATTCTACCTCGCATTCGTAGGCATGGTTTCAATACACCTCAATACATGAAGCGTGGGAATATCAGAACAAGATATCAGCAGGACAGAAAACCATGGGCAGTTACTTGGTATTCTGGATCGATAGGGTGTCCCCCAATCCATTCTCCAGATATAGCTCACTGGAGGAATATGCAGTCCACAAATACAAGGAAGTTCGCCACCGCCACCACCTCTCTGCTTTCGCAGACATTTTTAATCAAGTCAGATTCGAGTGTGTGACATTTTGTCCTCATAATTCCCGTAACCAGACTTAGCCCTCCCTCCCCCACCAATAACCATTTTCATAGGCTGTGGTTGGTTACACATCGAGCACATGTAACTATGCACATACATAAGTAAAAGACCCAAAGAGTTGAGGACAAACCTTGTCCTCTGTCCCTTAGGATCTCGATCATTCTTTATTCAGCGTCTCCGTCCCTTCAGACCACCCTTAACTACATACAGCTCCTGGAACTGAAGCCTGTAAAAGCTGCAATATTAATTTCGGAAAGAACCACATGAGCATTTTGATATCCAAACTGATTGTCTCTGGTATTCAATAGCTTTTGAGATCATAAACTGAGATATCAAAAAATCCGAGTTAGCTAAAATGTCCCTGGAAGTATTTCTCTTCAGACTAAAGTATGTGTTCAAAGCTGTGGTAAACGAAAATGGTTTCGTGTGACTGTTGGTAACGACCAACTCCGTGGAGAGACTTGTTCTCTTTAAGAATATCCTTATAAAACAGGGAATAACAGAGAAGAGTTAGAGGGATCAATGTAGCAAGTGTCACTGAGCAAGAGGAGCCCCATTGATCTCCACAGAAGCATTTAGTGGCAAAATGTGCACCTAAAACCGACATTTACCTTACATAAAGCTTTAAAGCCGAAATCCCACATTGCTGGAATGTATGGATCATCTTTTAGCTCCAAAGTCACGGCTGGATTACCATCAAAATGTTCTCCGGTTCAGCATCAGGCAGGCAATCACAGGACAGACAAGAACACCCACAACCAAAACAAAGAATACATATTTTCCTTCTGGGGCATGACGTCTAATTTATGCCTTCCCCTTTTGATCTGGGTAGAAGAGGTTCCTCTCCAGATTTATGCAGGATGTAGAGAGTATTAGTTTTGTGTTTATTTACCTGGGCTCTTCCCATGAAAAACACCCGCTGAATTCATTTCCTTCCCCCACCATTCTTTCTCTGAAAATTTTCACCCTACAAACCAATTTAATAGGTCACCAAATGAAGAGAATACATCCTCGCAAAAGATCACATTTAAGAATCGCGACCCGGAATGTGAGAACTGCTGGAAGACTAAGATCAAGAGTTTTTTTTTTAATTTCAATTTGTGTGCTGTAATTTCAGCTCAATTCTGCTATCCAACTTCATTTTCTTCATGTTTGGCTTCCTCCATGAGTCTTTCAGATCGATGGTGGTTTTGTCCTAGTGATCACTGGACAATATAGGACAGCCGGATGAATGGTTATTGTCATCGATCACAACTGACATGAATTCTTTTCCTCGTTTTCTGACGGAAACTTCCTCGCCCGGTTGTTTGTTCTTGTTCTTGGAATGTGCATCCACGCCTTCATCGAGGAAGATTTTTTATTTTATGCACCCATGTTTTTGGGGTGAAGTTGTACTGATTTGATTGTGGTTGTTGTTATAGCTCTCGTTAACATATTCTATTCCGGCTCCACGAGTCCCGCCGAGCTGAGGTTCATCTCTGAACAAGGATGGAGCCTATTTAACGACGCTTTGTCCTGTGTTGGACGCCCCTCCCCCCACACAAATATTCCTCTCTCGGTGGAATTTGAATCTGAATCTGGTGTTGGTTTATACTGTGATGGCTAGGGCGCCTATGTGCTCTCATGTACAATTAAAACGCGTTAAATGTCATTGTTTTCTACGCCGAAGGACTCGTAAGAATACCGTCCAGCAGATGCTTACTTTTGACATTACGTGGGACATTGTTTTATACATCCATAGCTGTGATCGAGCTGTAACAGCTTCCCTAATCTGACCCGTGTTCTTGTGTCACTGACACACCACACTTCGTGATAATCTAGTGCCTCGTCTTTAACACTGTCGGAATTCCAGACCTCATTTCAATTACCCCAATCCGTTTTAAGGTCCGCATTGTACTAAGCTTTGTTCTTTTAGTGTGAAATGAAGCAGAGAAGGAGCGGATATGAGCCATCGGATACTGAGACCGAGTGGAATGATCGGCCACGGAGGGAATTGAAGCTGTTTGAAGTCGTGTCAGGATCCAAGAGTCCAATACAGAACCGCAACGATGATGAAGGTGATGTTGCTCGGAAGAACACTAGTCCCCTTAAGGTGAACAGAAGACAGATCTCAAGGGGAGATCATGAAGGGTCATTCCGGAAATATGAGGCCACTTCTGCCCGCCGCAGGTACAATAGCAAGTCGCCGTACAAATCCCGGCTGGATGATGACGGTGCTATCACACAAAATTTCATTTTAGGGAGGAACTTAAGAGTAAGTCCGCCTCTGAAGCCGGAGCAGAGGAGGTATGCCTCCCCGTACAGAATGGAGATTCAAGAAGAGGAATTCGATGATGACAACGATGCCACAAGGTCCGCCCGGAAGCCGAATGGTCGGACACCAACCAGGGAAGACGCCAGCAGAGCAAGCATGCGATCAAATTACAGCCAGAGGTCAGTTACGGCCCCGAAACAACGACCAAGGGATCAAGAGAGGCTGGATGAGCAGATGCCATCCCCGATCTCGAGGAGTGTCACGAAGAAGCATCAGGATATTTCTCACACTAGGAAACCTTCCATTGGAGAACTTAATGAGATGGTGGCAAGCTTGAAGCTCCAAAGAGATCCTCATGTTACCTTGAATCTCGACAGCACGGAATCCATCCAAGCGGGTGATATTTTCTTTTCGCGTGATGTCAATGCACTAGCACACAAGAAGGGCGTATTGCCACCACCAAAGAATGACGGACCAAATAGAAATTTCCCTCTGGTCCAAAAATTTGCCAAACCAAGAGACAATCAGCTCGAGAGTAATGCTTCAAATGGGAGGCCTGAGCTCAATCAACGCCTAATTTCGTCAAAACCCATCACATCGCAGGCACTGATGACTTCGAGCACTATCATGAGCAGGCAAAGCAGCAACATGCATGGTAGAGTGAACAGTAAGTTTAGCGACACGAGTCTGAGGACGACAGAAAGCATGCAGAAATTCACGGATGGCCGGAGGAAAAACCAGATGGACACTTGGTTCACAAATTGCATGAGGAGGAATGGCCGATGTAGGAGCTCGAGTTCACCAGAAGCCCCCAGACGCATTGATGAAAGCTCGTTCATCGAGAGAGCCATCGTAGTCGAACACTTGAGGCAATTCTGGTCCGATAAGCATCAGCCTCGTTCCCTGGATGGTTTCCACTGCCACAAGCGTGAGGCTCAGCTCCTCAAGAAACTCGTAAGCGAGAAAACTGCCTTTTCAGATCTTCTGATGTGCTTAAGTACTCAACTGGGGGACTTAAACATTTCAATCGCCAGGTTTCAACCGATTCTTGCCCCCATATCATGTTCAAAGGCCCGCCCGGCGCAGGGAAAAGGGCTCTCACTGCTGCACTACTCCTTGAGATTTACGGAGATGAAGCTCAAAATGTACATAATTACCAACTTCATATTAGGATTGGCAAACACTCCAGGATGAATCCTAATTTTTCATTACTTTCTCTCAGGTGAGCCATGAGCTAAGGAATTTCAACATCCAGGTATGATTCTGTAAGTTGGAATACATTTTCAGCCGCTAGCAAAAGAATTACTGGTTTCATGGTACTCGGAATTGGCAGGACGAGAGATCAATCCAAGTAGGGGTCCCGATAACAACAAGCTCACACCATGTGGAGCTCAATGTTAAGGAAGAGCCAAATTCGAGGCACGTCCTGATGTCAATCGTGAAGGAAATCAGTGCCAGCCGCTCTGCTGCACCAGAAGTTAGTCGGATAGGTTTGAAGCCGGAGTACAAAGGTTGATATGGACAATCACATGAAAACTGGTTAGGGAGATGGCCTTTCGTTTGTATCTGCCTGAATTGAAGTTGTGCAATTCTCTGTTCTGCCTGCAGTTATTGTGCTCTATCAAGTGGATAAGGCCGCAGAGACCATCCAACACTTGCTCAAGTGGATCATTGACTGTTATTCTGATGTCTGTAAGCTCATCATCTGCTGTGAGGATGATGTGAATATTCTTGAATCGGTGAGGAGCCGCTGCAAAATAATCAATGTCGCTGCTCCCATCACTCATGAGGTAAGTCCAGGCTATCAAAACATTGTGAATTGGTCTATGAAGAATATAAAGAAAGTCCTAAGATGCACGGCTTCTTTGCATGAGTTTCTGCAGATAATAGAAATACTGATCCAGATAGGAAGGAAGGAAGACTTCGAGTTGCCGATGAGCTTCGCCGCAAAGATAGCCGGAAAATCGAAGCAAAATGTTCGGAAGGCCATCATGGCTCTTGAGGCATGCAAAGCACACAGGTTATTGGACAAACAGAAAAGTTTCAAAATGTTTCTTAATGTGATCAAAATCTTAGAATGCAGACGTTGATGTACAGCTACCCTTTTGCGGATGGCCAACCCATTCCAATGGGATGGGAGCAGGTCGTGATGGATCTTGCAACCGAAATTCTCGCAGATCCATCACAGAAGAGGTACACATTGAGATTGCACATCTGCCAGTCTTTCACGGACACATAAAATTTCCTGATGCCTTCGGATTCCTGCAGGGTTTTCTTCATCCGGGGAAAGATTCAGAAGCTTCTGGTGGACTTTGTGCATCCGAAGCTGATCCTCCAGGCGAGCCTCATTGAAACTAAGGTTGTTGCAGTCATCTATGTCAACCTTAAAATTTAAAAAGGACCCTTTTGGTGCATATCACAGATGCTCGTGCAGCAGTTTCTTAAAGTGATGGAAGCAGGATCGAAGAGAGAACTCTATTACTGGCATGCTTACTACGTAAGTCTCTTTCTCAAAACTTACGCGACCATGCTCAAATTATTTCGAAAGCCGTACTTCGGAACATCCTGGCCATGAAATAGTCTGCCTTTTTGCTCCCGACTTTTAGGACTTTGCCTGTTGTACTGTCTGTAATGTTTCTGAGCGAGTTCAACTGCTAAATTCAAACTTAATGTGCAAAAAGAGCAAGTTTCTTTGACATTGGCAGGACAAGAGATTACCAAACGGAACAAGTGCTCTACTGAAACTTGAAGGTAAAGGTTGCTACAGAAAAATTTCTCAAATCTATTGGTTGCAGACCCAGACTAATATTTAGGGATGACTTCTGAACAGAGTTTGTGGCGAAGTTCATGAGCATCTACAGGAAGAGCTCTAGCTCCCGTCAATACATGTAATCTATGTCAGTTCCAAAGGGGCGTATTCCTTACCAGTGGTGTCTTCCTCAGACATTGTACGAGGATTCCTTTGACCAGGGGGTTTGCTTAAGCAGCTGTTACTAGGTGAGTGGACACTATTCGATGGAAGGAATAGAAGTGGCATGATCATTTTTCCATGATGCTGACAGGTTCCATCATCGTGTAGAAGAAACTTGGAATCTGTCTTTGAGTGCTACTTAAAACCTGGTTTTTTTCTTCATTGAATTGTAGTAAGAACATTACTTCGGGTTGATTCATAAAGAAGAAGGGCAGAATCGACTTTTTGCTGTCTTTCCTCTTTTATTCAATATATATTCTTCTTAGTTGTTATTCTATCTTTTCTTTCTTTTGGTGACATTATTTTCCACTGGATTTCATGATACACAAAGAAAAAAGAGAAAATGTTGGACGTACTTTTTAAAAATATTTAAGTTCATTATTAATGTAATGTAACTATTAAGTGGCGTATAGTAATAGTAGGTAGTAATACAAGAAATGATCCTTGTTTCGTTTGTATATAAGAGTTTATGAAAATTGTATGGATTTATAGTTTAAAAAAAAAATTATGAAATGGGATTTGATTTTTAGAAATTATTTAAATATCGTCACTTTAAAATGACTTTGATTTTATGCATGAGTAAACGACGACAACGAGTAAAATTGATTAAATTAGAATTTCAAACAAAGATTATGGGACTTCAAATATTTTTGGACTTTTTTTTTTTTTGCCTCCATAGCAGTCTTTTAAAGAAAGTCCTTTGAAACTGCGATTACCGTTATCCTTTCTGTTCATTGCTTTTGGCTCACGATGATCGTCAACTCCTCGATGCCTCCGGGCAAGCCAGTGGTTGCGGAGAACGTGCAGCCACTGAAAGAACGCTGATCTGTGGTAAAATGCAGCACATAACTTACTACTCACCAACACACACACCAGCACAGATAACAACTTCGCTATCGCATTCCACAGCCAACAACCCGGCTAAATGTCCACACCACAACAACTAACAAAAACCCCGACAGCCCAAGCCAACAATACCCCGCTCCGATCAGACCATCTCAGCCATCCGCGCAACTCCCCTGCTTCACCGGAGATCTAACTAACTCATCTGGCTGCCGCTGTTCATTTATATAATGTTTGTTTACGGGCTGGGCTAGACTCGACTCACAAGCCCACTTCGCAGGAAAACGTGCAGGCGCCTGATCCTGTGGCCGGGCAATATTGGCTTGGGGTTTCCCAGATATGGCATCCGACGACGATACGGCGGAGTTTTTGTTGATCATTTCGGGTATGACAGAGGAAAAGCTTATGGAGTCGACCTTCCATTCCGCAGCGGAGGTGGGACAACTTTTTAGGATGTACGGGTTAGTTCACGGATTTTCTACTCGGAAAAGGGACAGAAGACGTATGCGAGATGAGGAGTCTGTAATACATAGTTGGGTTTGCTCGCGCGAGGGCCTTCCGAGACGTAGGTCCACCACGAATCTGCCATCGCGGGTTAGGGCGTCGACGAGGACGGGCTGCCCATGTGGAGTTAGAACCACTCTAGACTGTAATGGGATGGGAATAGGGTATTTGTCATTCACTGTGAGAGCGTTCAATTCTCTATAGTCCACGCATAACCTCCACTACCTATCTTTCTTCTTAACTAAAACCACTGTTGAGGAAAATGAACTTCTGCTTGGTTGTATCACCCCAGCCTTTAGCAGCTCTTGTATCATTCGCTCAATAATATCCGTCTGCATTGCTGAATGACGATAAGGTCTGACATTGACCCCCTGCACCCCTCCTTCAGCTGGATTACATGTTCATGCCCCCTAAAGGGTGGTAGTTCTTTTGGTTCTTGGAAGATGTCTTCAAAAGATGATATTACCCTCTCCCAATCTAGCTGTGCTTCTTGACCTTCCAGAGAGCAGCAAACCAATGGGAACTCAACCAGTCCCTCTACTCGCGCTTCCATCCAACAGCAAATGAAGGTAGGGACTACATTTCTCCAAATTCGGCCCTCCTTTGCTGTCAGTTCCAGCACCTTACTGTCTAAAGTCCTCTCGTTGCCCACCAACCTCACCTCCTTTTATTCCCATGTAAACCACATTACTGCCTCTTGGAAATTCCAAGTGATATCGCCCAACTCAGCTAGCAACTTGACCCCTAACACCATCTCGCACCCTTTTAAAGCGATCAGGTAAAAATCAGCCGCGAAACTATGGCCCTGTACCTCCCATTCAAACCTCCTCAGCATGCTAGTGCAGTAAATACTTCGGCCATCCGCAACCATCACTCGCACAGGGGCTATTGGAACAACAGCCAAATTCATTCCTTTAACCACCCCAACATCCAAGAAATTGTGTGTGCTTCCCGAATCGATTAGCATGTTCAGACTCTTCCTTCTAAACTATCCAATCACCTTCATCGTCTGGACCCCAGTTCCTCCTTCAACTCCCTTCATAGCATGCAGGGTTACAGTAATGTCTTCACACCCCCCAGCCAATCTTTCCCAATTATCAGATTTCTTCATGTCTTCCTCACCCTCTTCCTGTCCTTCTTCCACAATCAGAGAGAAAAATTGTCGCTTAACACATCGATGAGCTCTAGTGAAGGGTTCGTTGCACCCAAAGCACAACCCTTCAATCTCCTCTCCTCTATCTCGTCTTGTGTTAAGCGCCGCCTCCCCTGTGAAGCATTTCTAGTATCTTCTCTAGCAGTAGGTCCTCTGTTACTCCCGCTTCGATATGGATTACCGGAATTAATGGAGCCACCTGTCAATCCTATAGTCCTCATGTTCTCGGTGTTATTAGGTGTGGCAACTATGGCCTCTCCCCTCACTCCTATCTCTCTGGTCGCTACCCTACTAGTGAATCGTTGTGGCCTTGCTCCCTGTTCAAATTCAATGAGTGGTGCATCCTGGCTAAGAATTCTAGCACTTGTTTGAGCACTGAGCAGATCCACTGGTCTAAGCAGCCACAAGGTGCTCTTGTACTCCTCCTTTAGGCCGTTGATGAACAAGCTAACCTGGAATTGGATCGGCAAGTCGATCTTCTCCAACACCCTCCTCAAACAGGAATCAAATTCAGCCATATAAGAGTAGAGATTATCCAGCTTTCCCTCCTGTTTTAGATTCTTCATTTTGCCCATAGGATCTTCGAATACTTCTGCTCCAAAGCGTCTATTGAGCGCTGCAGCATACTCCTCCCAGCACAACGGCGCCCCAACACTTCTACTCTTGATGAAAGTGTAGTGCCACTGCAAAGTTCCACCATACATGTAAAACGAAGCTAATTTGACCTTCTTTTCCTCCGGCACTCCCTCAAGCTCGAAGTAACGTTGACACTTATACAACCAACCTTCCAAGTTACTCCCGTTGAAATCAGGGAACTCAATCTTAGGCATCATGAACGTAGTGGGTCCTCTACTCGTTACCTCTACCTCCCTAGTCCCCGTCCTCTCCGCTACACCCCTTTCCAGCATCGATGACCCCGAATCCTTCCTCTTATCCATCTCAGACAGCTGGGTTTGCATCTCCGTAAGCTGAAACATCGTATGAGTCTTCATATCCTTCATTTGCATTGTCATTAGCTCCATTCGTTACATCATTTCGTTCAATACTGAATTGGGCTTCTTGGTCTCTTTTCAACTCCCCATACCTCGTCTCCATAACTTACCACAAGATCGGCGCTCTGATATCCTTGATTTGTGGTAAAATGCAACACAGAACTTACTACTCACTAACACACACACAAGCACAGATAACAACTTCGCTATCGCATTCCACAGCCAACAACCCGGCTAAATGTCCACACCACATAGCTAACAAAAACCCCGACAGCCCAAGCCAACAATACCCTGCTCCGATCAGACCATCTCAGCCATCCGCGCGACTCCCCTGCTTCACCGGAGATCTAACTAACTCCTCCGGCTGCCGCTGTTCACTTATATAATGTTTGTTTACGGGCTGGGCCAGACCCGACTCACAAGCCCACTTCTATGACCCGGCCCCATATTTGAATTATAACTACCTAACGGCTATTAACTGTCGCATCTTCACGCGCCCCCGCTCTTTTACTCTGGCTTCCCTCCTACTGCCCCCATAAATTCCTCAGCTACTGTCATCATCTTCTTCCTCGCCATCCCTCTGTTTATTCTTCTTTTCCTCTGCCTCGCCTTAGCCAACTCCGTCGTCCGCCTCAACTCTGCCAGTCGCCCACGTATCAAACGCATTCCCCCTCCGCTGCCCATAACTTCATGCTTGATTCCGCCTAGTTTATCGACCAGTCTATCCGGAGAGATTCCTGCTGCTTGCCCCGGGGGATTATCCAATTTCTCTTATGGAAAGTCGAGGAAGTTTGCTCTCTTGCCGGACGAGAGCAACAACTATCAAGCGAGAGACCTCGCAAAGCTCGAGCATTATTTTTAACAAGATCATGAGGATCCGTCAATGGTTTATGAAGCATTCTCCGGACGACCCCGAGGCCTTCCCTCCTTGTCCACTCTCCCCCGTGTCCGACTTGGACTCGGACGAGAACATCAAGATGTCAAGAATGATCCCCATCAAAGTACGACAGAGGGACCAACATGGGGTTGGTTCAAATAGTAAGAAGCTTGGACTCGCTTAAGGAGGTCTCGGTTCGAAACTTACCGTACGCAGCCACCCATGTTCGTTGGTAGACTCACCCATTATAGCCAGGTGTCCTACCCGGGTCGAGTCCGGATTAGTCGGAGTGAAGCTCCGGAAACCGGGCGGGAAACCAAGAAAAAAAAAAGTACGGCAGAGGGCTGATGGCTGCAGGGTCCTCGCTTTTACGAAAATCCCACGGATCTTTCAGAGGATATCATTGTTAGTGTGTGCACTTATGTGCCAAGACACTTTAATGTATTTGTGGATAAATAATTAATAAAGGCGAATATTTGTCATTGATTATTTTACTTTTCTGCACGTAAAATTATTAATGATAAAGTCCCACAGATTATTGAGTATATTAATATGAAATAGTCCGTGATCGGATAGATGTTTAGAGGGGACATGAACATCTCGATCATCACTAAGTATAGCTGAGGTCAAGATAGACCAAGGGATAGTATATCCAAGTTATACTTAGGGGTACCCTAAGATTAGGGATACTGGACACGACCCGTTTAAGAGGATACCACATATTAAACATCATTGGTCAATCCTCTTTATGGACGAGTGTAACTGATCTTTTGACTTGAGACCTTCATTTATTCTATGCATGGAGTTGCACTTTGACGTCGTTAAAAGCAGTCTTTAACCGAATTATGAGTAATACGATTGTTAGGTGTGTGACAAAGCGTAGAGAGAATAATGTTGGGTCAAGATAGGATTCATCGCTCTTTTGGATTAAAGAGTTGACATCTAGGCCACTTGATAGAGATATTAGTGACTCTAAAATCCATAGCCATGGGAGGAATGTTTTACATTCAAGAGAGTTTATTATATCTTGGTAATCAAGTAAAACAATTAATTCGGTGATAATGTATTTTGCGCCGAATTAATTGCGATGTCGGTTAGATGAAGAGATTGAATTACACAGTAATCGGTTCATAGTGGTTTATGATTTATAATCATTATCCTAACATGTTGGGTGACTAAAAACTGTTGTTAGACGGGTTACCTTAGTTTGTGTATGGATATATACTACCTTCGTGTATCGGACCTAGATGGTCGCACGCATAGCACGTCGACACGAACATTGTATTATTGATTATTTTAGTGGATACTAAAATTAATCCTTTTATTATTTCAAAAGAATTAGAATTAATTGAATTATTAATTTATTCTGAAATATCGAAAACAAACTATAGACTAGGATCGAATATGAATTTATTCGGATCGATTTATAAAGGATATATATTAAATATTTATTTATTGATTGAAATATTATATCAAATATATTTAATTGAATAATTTTTTTTCATTAAATTAATTTAATAATTTATTCATGTGCACGTTGGCGGAATGAATCAAAATGAGTTGATTTTTTTCATTAATTGTGTCAATTAATTTTTTCCGTTACGAATGATTTATTTTGAGTAAACGGAAGGTTTTAAAAGAAAACATAATCAGAGGGGTATAGTCTGATAGTTTGAGGATCAATAGAAAAAAGAGACAGAGAGTCTAAAAATTGGAGAAATATTTCCGGAAAAAAGAGCACGTAAGATTCAAGCTTTGTTTCCATATTTTCTTCTTCGTCGATCCAAGAGGCTAGCACCTGTCGGATCGTCAAGTGTTCGTGATCGTGTGCGCGTGGATACCGCTAGATGAGTCACACTTGGGGCTCTCGATTGTTCGCGATTACGCTTTGTTTATTCGGAGATTTTAAGGTACGATTTACGGATAAAATTATTTTGTTATTAATATATTATATGTACCATTATCTTGTTATTTTTGGGCATAAAATCAAAATTATATTGCTTCCGTTGTGCCTGTATTCCAATAATTATCATATTTTTAGGCGCGCGTTGAAATATTAGGACATGTTCATATTTGTGGGTATTGATTCCAGTTTCATTTTGTTCATTGACACCTTGAGCCGTGGCCTCGTCAACCTTAGCACAATATTTGATTATGTTCTTGAGACGAGCGTTATACTTGGAAAGAATTAACTAAAAATTTTAGAAGCAAAAACTCAATCCTGTAATTGAAAGTAAAATACTGTTGGTAGTAAAAAAGAGAACAAGAAAGAGTTAATAAGTCAAAGGATTGGTTGCGATTGTGTAATAACATACGACAAATCTAAATGCAGAGGAAGGAGGGTGTCTGCTCTCGCATTTACCTAGTTTTTAGTTTTTGTCGGTTTCTGCTTCGTCTCTTCAAATAAAAAGAAAGGCAGTTGTCAAAGTTGCTTTTTTACCTTCCCCGAATCCCAATCGAACCGAACCGCCGCCATCGTCGGGAAGGCAAAGGCATTCGGACAAGCTGATCGCAGGTAAAAAGTAAAACTCTCCTCCTTTCTCGTAGCTTTCTTGGTATGAGGGGTAAAGATCGGGATCGGACGGATGGGTTCGAGTTGGTTTCTGCGTAACAAACTGATTGACTACCCCGTTGACTTAGTTTTAGCCCAACGGCGTGATGTTTGTTAGTTATCCCCCTGCGCGATGTGGTCCTGTTCCCAACTTGAGAGTTTATGTCTGCATATCTGATGTTCTGGGATTTTATGTGTTGGGCTGGCTGTCCAGTCCCGATTGGGTATTGTTGGCGAACCTCGTTCGTGTTTGTGCGAACCGTCGTCCGACTGGTGTCGCCCAGTGCTTAAAGATGTTGAATTTTGTAGGACCTCCGCGTGCATTCGCGGAGAGACCCTTGTGGTAGAAATTAGACCCCCACAGGCAAATGTAGTTGTCGTGGGTTCAGATGACATGAAGGTGATTGTCTTGTTTCTGTTACTTGACTGTTGCAGAAGGAAGTCAACATGGCTGACAACCACGGAAAGGTTGGGGAGGAAAGCTCGGAACCTCGTAAGGTGCGTTTGAACGAAAGGATTCTGTCATCGCTGTCTAGGAGATCTGTCGCTGCTCACCCCTGGCACGATCTTGAGATCGGTAAAAGCCTAGTCTTATCTAGTTTATGCGAGTAGTGGGATTTTCCTCTCTCGCTTTCATCTGTTAAACATTCCTTGATCGCTTCGTGCAGGACCTGGTGCGCCTGCAGTTTTCAATTGTGTAAGTTCAATCACTGTCTTATTCGTATTGGCTAGCAACACACTGGGATTTTTGTCCACAATGCAAAATTTATGATGCCATTGAATTTACCACTCACATCCTTAAATATGATTTAAGGTGGTAGAGATACCCAAAGGAAGCAAGGTCAAGTATGAACTCGACAAGACCAGTGGACTCATAAAGGTGTACCGTTTTGTCTCTTCTCTGTTACTTGTTTTCTCGGGGCGAGTACAGCTTCTCCTTGTTGCTTCGGCTAGCTCGTTGTGGGTCCTCTGTTGATGTTGAGAGTGGACATGTGACAGGTCGACCGTGTGCTGTACTCCTCGGTTGTGTATCCACATAACTACGGCTTCATACCCCGCACAATCTGTGAGGACAGTGATCCCATGGATGTTCTTGTGCTCATGCAGGTATTACTCTCGCACATTTTAGCTTTCTCAGCTTTCTTCCCATTTGACTATCATAGCAACAATGTGTTTGTATATTAACGCCTCGTGGGCTCCCTTTGTTGCAGGAACAGGTCCTGCCCGGTACTTTCCTCCGTGCCCGTGCTATCGGCCTCATGCCCATGATTGATCAGGTAATGAATGACATAACTATTGTCAATTCCTCGTAGAATCACTCTTGAAAAGAATTCCGATTTCCCATGCTGTAATTGTTGATTCATGGGGGATACTCGTGACATAGGGTGAGAGGGATGACAAGATCATCGCTGTGTGCGCTGATGATCCCGAATTCCGTCACTATACGGACCTCAAGGAGATCCCTCCGCACCGACTCGCTGAAATCCACCGCTTTTTTGAAGACTGTATCCTGAGAAGACCCTACAAATACTGCTAGAGTTAATTACTTATTTCATTGCACTTGAAATCAGTCAACTGGGGTCACCTCTGCTATACAGATAAGCTTTTTTCTTAGAATCTGAGTGGATCCTTGACAGACTGATGATGTTCAGACAAGAAGAATGAGAACAAGAAGGTAGATGTTGAGGACTTCCTGCCGGCGGAAGCTGCCATCGAAGCAATCAAGTACTCCATGTGAGTGCATCCACCCAGTTGGGTGTTGATTTCTGCAAATTTTGATACCTCCAAGGTGTTAATTGTAGTGAGCTGATGGTATTATTTTTCTGCGAAACAATGCAGGGACCTGTATGCCTCTTACATCGTGGAAAGCCTGAGGAAGTAGAGATTCTTACATCTGGGGAAGGCTGCTCTACCGTCACTAGTGCTCATTAATACCTTGTGACATCACAATATTAGTCCCCATGGGCTTCTTAGTATCTATCTCCTTGCTCAATTTGAGATACTGACGAGCTCCGTTGCTGCTTTGTGGCAAAAGAAAAATAAAAGAAAATGAATAATTAACTTTATTGTTCCATTTGCGATTTGGGTATCCCAGCTGGGTAATGCTGCGACATTATGGTTTTACTTGACAAATCAGAGTATGTCGGAAGATTGTCACCAAAAGTGGGTTTACACAGTTTGGAACTTGGGGGGAGACCAATAGCCCTGCAATTCTGCCCAGGACAGAGGTTCCTGATCTACACCTATGTGATCGGCCTCAAGCCCAAGCTGCCTGGGCTGCCAGGCACGTTGGTTCCTTCGCCTCTGCAATCTCCTCTTCCTTACTGCCTTCCCTCTACCCTCCTCCCAGCTGAGCTGTGAAGGACTTGTTAGTGCCATTTATATCCACATCACCTCTTATATACAGCAAAAGTGCATTTAAGCTTTGATTGATACACCCACATCGCAAATAGGTGTGTTTTTTTGGTAAATATAATGAAATATTTAACGGGACGGTGTATGGATTTTTTAGGAAAAAATATATAAAAAAACGTAGATTTTATTATCAGCCCAAAAGTTCCTAACTTTCATCAAAATTTCCCGAATTTCACAAATCCTTCGAGAATCCGTACAAAGAATGTTTCAGCAAATGGAGAAGGGAAAAAAAAAAAGCGAATTTCTTTTCCAAATATAAGTTGAATATTGAGTTCACTCAGCTTCTTACCCCCGCGTTGTGGTCTATTGGCCTGGAATGAGTGTTTCAAAATTAAACAAATGGATACGTGACATCAAAGCATCGTCTGAAACCTTCCCCTATACACCGCCCCCGGCCCCCACCCTCACCTACGGATCTTTATCATTTTCTGTACTACCCCCCACATACTACGGGACCATTTTAAGATATTTTTTTTTTTGGGTAGAAAAGTTGGGACGCACGACGGCCACCGACTTCTTTAAAGTAGACAACACACAAACATTCTTTGCTTAGCATTCCCCCGCCCCCACTCCGGAAATAATATAAATTATTGTCCTACCATACATAAGTAGCAGTACATTTTCGATTTATGCTGCTTCACTGAACTTAACTGCAATGTATGTTAACTGCAATGTATGTATATTCATAAGCTTGTAAAATGGGTGGTTCCGAGTGAAGGGACTTGGGATCATTTTTTCTTTATCTTCACGAGAATGATCGACGACGACAACTAATGGGGGGAGTTGTCCATTTCACCTTTAACACAAAGTGTGGGAGTAGTCACCCTGATCCCGACCCTACACTAAATTGAGTGATTGATGAAAAATGTATCCTGCCAGTGTCTTTTCAATTTGAATGTTTTCCCCCTCCCCACCTCCCCCACGTTATAATGTATTCATTCCCCTCTCTTACCAACCAAACTATCCATGCATGTGTTGTTGTCCCCCCCCCCCCCCCCAAACTACTTAAACATCCACCTAACCAGAAACATCATCTGACCTTTCCATTTTGATTTGGCTTTTCTAATTTTCCATGACTATCTTTTAAGGTTTAATTAACTCGTTCTAGCTTTATTCATCGAAATTGAACTCGAAGGTGAAATTGATGTTAACCTCGCGTTATGTTGTAGTTATTCCACATAAACTAAGATGAGAAGTGGTGCGAAGGCCACGCGGGATACCATGGCAAACGAAAAAGGCAAAAAGGAAAAGAAACAAGACAAACTTCAATGTCATGCTTCCATCTGGTAACATAACAAGCAGGGGACATCATTCAATGTGAGACACCCAAACCAACGAAATAAATAAATAAAATAAAAAGAAAAAGAAAAGACCTTATCTTAATCTAATCAATAATACCCCCCCACCCCCAATAAAAAAAGAAAAGGAGGTAAGAAGAATGATGATGGGAAATTACCCGGAATCATCTCCTCCTGTCTTGTCCCTCCCCACCCTCTCTAGCTTTATACCATCCACATTTTCCTATTAATTAATGTATACATGTCCCAACTTACATAATTTGATAGAAATGTCATATTTAAAAAAAAAAGAAAATGTAGCTAAAAAGACCTGAGAATTTATTTCTAAGTACAACCAGTATTTATGAAAATTAAATATTAAGATTATTACAGGCCGAGTTTTTAGTTTTAGATATGGGACGGTTGTCTAACAGAGAATGGATATAAAGTAAAAACAAGACAAATCTCTGGACCACAGTCTAACATAAACCCCAAAATCCCTCCTCCCCCCCCATGGAGAAGCCCCTTTCTCGCCCCCCGTCGCATTCCGGCCGACTCAAGCCCCACCGTCCCCCTCAACCCATTACCATGTACGACGACGTTTTCGGCGGTCCTCCGAGGTATGGCGTCCCCGTTCTCTCCCCCAGGACCGAGGACTACCTCGAGATTTTCGGGGGCTTCCACGCCCCCTCACGCGCCTGCTTCCGGGTTCCCGTTCTGGATCTCCCCCTGGCTGTCGCCGACGAGGTGCTGGTGGACGTCGGGTCAGGGGATTTTGATTACTCCGAGGTTTTCGGGAGGCGTGACGGTGAGGATGTTGGGCTGTTGGACTTCGAGGTGGTGAGTAGATCCGACGACGTGGGAGCGAGCAGTTATGGTGATGTCGGTGATGACGATGACGATGCTTGGTGCGTCTCTTTCTTCTTTACTGTCGATTTTCTGGCTGAAATACAGTGACGTGGCGAGCATTCTGTGTTAGTTCATCTGGATTCGCTCCCGTGCGGTTTCGACTTTTGTTCTGTTAAAATTTAAGGTCTTCATTTTGGTTTTTGGCTTGACTGAGTGGCACGCACACATGTCGTCTGGTTTAAGTTTTTCTGGCTGCTTTTCGGTAATTAGTTCACTTTTGTTATGATGTGTTGTGTGTGAACTAGCTCGCATAAAGAAAACTAGGCTCCATAGAAAATGTTGAGATTATATGTTGTTACTGTAAGCAGTACGGAGAGCGTTCTCTGCATCACAGGTTATCTGTTCCCATGAGAATGGTCGATGGTCCACCTTGAAAATTTGGAGAATTAATGGGATATATTTTTGCCATGGTTGGATTTCAGTATTCAAGGGAATTATCTGAGCCTTTTTTGTGATTGTAAGCTTATAGAGCTGACATTTGTTTGATTAAGCTATTCGAGGACTGGCTCCAATGATGGTTCGTGGTTGAGAGCATGAGTATGGATGTATATTAGTAGGTGCATGCGCATTTTTCGTCTTTTTGGGTGGAGTTGTATGTTTTATGCAATGTTGTTTCATCTCATCGAGCATTTCCATCGTTCTATACGATAACATAGAAATGCATTATTCAGCATGTATATTTGCAGGACCCCTGAGGCTTCGGATTATCTCTCTGAGGATTCAGAATTTTGTGGGTATGATCGGACTTTCTCCAATGGGAATCCTTACATGTCGGTTGATGGCGAAATAGGGTACGAGATGTCGTTCCACACGGCCAATCATGAACGTGTTCCATTTGATGGCTTGAGGCACACTCCACAGATTCAACCCGTTCCGGGTTTTTCATATGTGGTCAGTGAAATCCCTGGAATTACAAAGCCTCATCAGTCCAAAAGACGAAATTCTAACAACAGTACGCGTGTGGATCGTGGCATAGAGCGAGTAGAAGGAAAGGAACAGAAGAAATTTTTCTCACATTCTTCTTCTGCAACATACCGAGGGAAATCAAATGACCATGATTCTATCAGTCAAAAGCAGTTGGGGAGGGTTAAATATTTTCCTGCTGAATCGTTTGTTAAAATTTCTGAAATTAGTCTCCAAACTGCACCTTCTAATTTACCGCCACCCTCTAGACCACCTCCTGCATTTGACATCGAAACGAGTGATCCACGTGGCCCAACTTCATGCTGGAAGAAAAATTCTCCTGAATGTGATTCTTTACCTGATTGTTTTGATGTCGAAGTAGATGGAGGTTCATCTGCTGCGGCCTCTGCTGCTGCAATGAGAGAAACAATGGACCAGGCACAATCACAACTGAAGAGTGTCAAAGAATCAACAGAGAGACAAAAGGATTGCTTTCTTGGCCCTGAGATGTCAGGTTCAAAAAGTGGTGCTAATTCTATGGTGAAGAAAGGTAGTTTGTTTGCTAATTCAACAATTAGTCAGATGGATGATAGAGTTCAAAACTACAGTCACACGGTCAATAATGGCGCCAAAAGCTCCATGAGGGACAAAAGTAGAAATATTGCTGGGGAAAACCAGAATGAAGTAATGGACGAAAAGGTTGTGGAAGATGATGTAAGATCCGAGCAGATTCGGTGGAAGAAAGAAGGATCAACCGTGCTTTCTGTGTTTGTTGAAGATGACAGAACTGGCGGGACTTGTGAACCCACAGTAGGCTATGACTTCTTTGCGGATTGTAAAAATTCTGATCGAGGCAGGGGAATAAGAGGTGATATGTTGGGGAAGGATGTATCTGACACGAAGGTAAATGGATTGAAATCGAGTGAATGGAATGAGACAAGGAATTTGAACGATAAGCAAGTAGAAAACAAAAGTGTGATGATCGGGGAGAAGGAAAAAGGGGTAAAGGTCATGGAAGTGTCTGAAGGAAAGGACCTCGAAAAAAATGAGGTCTTGGAAAAGCACAGTGATCCTAAACATGCTGGTAAGGCACCAATGACGGAACCTCAGATCATGGAACCTCGTGTTGGAAGAAGTGACACTTTTGTTGTGGAAAACCAGGATGGGCTGGATGCAACTGAAGGATACACAGGTTTATTTAATCGTGCCAATAGACAGTCTCCGGAGCACATTACCAGCCACAGAGATTTGATGGTGAGTGAAAGCAATGCGCAGTTTAAGGTCCATGAAAGTTTGCTCTCTGAGAAAACTACGAAGGTGGACATTGACAGGGAGGAATATGAACGAGGACCCTGGGCTAATGTACTCCATAGTGTGGTGCAGAATGACCAAAATATGGCATCAGGGAATTACGGAAGTGCGAAGGAAATTATTCATTATGTTGCAAATGATGCAAGGAAGGAAGAATTAACCAAACTAGTTCAAAACAAGGATAGATTACCTGCAGTGGTTGAGCAGCAGAAAGTGAAGGTATTACTGGCAGAGCACTACCCGAAAGAGAGATCAGAGCTTGAAGGTACTCTTGGGTCAGCAAAACAACAAAACAAGTTAAATATTCATAAGTCAGAAGGTGGGGACGCACAGGCCAATCAGCAGAATGAACAGACAAAACTGAAGGAGGATAAGAATGGAGAAGAGGTACCACTAAGTTGGGCTACTGAGCAGAAAGAGAATGATATCAGAAGAGTAGATCTTAATGAAAGGAAAGAGATGGAAAAGATGCTGAAAACATCTCCTCTTCCAGAAGACAAGAAGAAAATTATGAATGCTGGTTATCAAATGGAAGAAGGGGATAAAGAGGCTGATGATGCCACAAATCTCGAAGAGATTGGAAATTCTCCTTCAGAATCATGTAGAGAAAGTTCAACCAACTTAGCTGCCCAAGAACAAGGGACAAGCTACGGGAGCATGAAAGAGGCTGAGATGTATGTCCATGCTAATGAAAGCTTATCTCCCAGGAATGATAAAGGCAATACTCAGGAACATGAAAATCTGGGTCAGTTTGAAGCTGTAAATGAATCTGATGATGACATAGAGTGGGAAATCATTGATGAAGGGCTGTATGAAGTAGTTGATGTTAGAGAACTAGGTTTTCTGAATCAAGCTCGTGAAAAGATTCCAGTGGATGAGGTGATTGTGCCACATTACGGTGCGGATGCTGAGTTCGACTTAGAAAATTTGAGCAACTCAAAAACCCATCCAGATACTGTAGCTCCTCAGCTAAATAAACACAATGTTCAGAGTGAGGATGCTTTTAACAGCGGAACAACTGAAATGACTGAGCGGATGGATGAAAGAGCTTCCCACCTTTCTAAGCAAGATCTTAGAAAGCCTGGATCTGATATCTTTAAAACTGCAGAAGTAGTTCATAAAGAGAAGTACGTTGATAGCAGAATGATGGTCAAGGAGACGGCTGCTAGTGCAGATCAAACAAATTATAACATTTCATCTGAAGAGGAGAAAATAGTGGCAGAAGCAGTGAAGTTCAAAAATGACGGTGTGTTATACGGTGTTCCGTTGCATCGGGGGAAGGAGATACCGGTGTCCTCTCGGGTGAATGGTGGATTTGATGGTAAGATGATAACTGATGCATCTCTGCCTGATTTAGAGGGTGGAACAGCCCGGCAGCAAAGCACATTCCTGCCTGAAGAGAAGAAAGAAAAGACGGCTGTCTCTGAGGCTAGAGATGCTGTGACACTAAGCAGGGAGCAAAAAGCAGAAATAGAACGCCTGAGAAGGATAGAGGAAGAGAAAGAGAGGGAAAAAGAGCGAGCAAAGGATAGAATGGTGGTTGACAAAGCTACCCTTGAAGCTCGTGAGAGGGCAATCTCGGAATCACGTGGGAGATTTCATAAGTCAACCATAGAGAGGGGGACTGCTGAAGCAAGTCGTAGGGCAATGATTGAAGCACGTGAAAGATTGGAAAAGGCATGTGCTGAGGCAAGGGAAACCTTGTACAGTGAAAAATCAGCAGCGGAGGAGAGGCTCAAGTTGGAGCGAGCTGCAGTGGAAAGAGCCATTGCAGAGGCTCGCACACGAGCTGCTGAAAGAGCCAAACCAGATAGATCAGCTTCTGATAAGTTCTCTTCTGCCACATACAGCAACATTCGACAAACCTTGTCCTCTGTTAATAAAGGTTTGTTATTTTCATTTGGGACTAATAGCAGCTTACCAAGTTTTCTTCATCCCTAATTGACTTGATTATTCACTATTTGTTGCCACTTTTTGGTCCTTAAAGTTTCAGGAGAGGCAAAGACATCCGGTAGTGTTGAAGTTGAATCAGCTCAAAGGTGTAGAGCGAGACTAGAGAGACACCGACGAACAGCAGAAAGGGCGGTATGATAGTCTCCCGTCTCTCTTCCTTCATTGGTCAGTCTTCAGAGGCTAGTTGTACATTGTGTTGACTAATGTTGTCTTGTGGGTGGGTCTGCCAGGCAAATGCCCTGGCTGAAAAGAACATGCGCGATCTACTTGCTCAAAGAGAGCAGGCAGAAAGAAGTGTAAGTCTGTTTGAGTTCTCCCCATAAAGAAGCTGGTTTTTCCTTTGTGTACAATTTAACTTGTGCTCGGTTTCTCCCAGAGATTGGCCGAAACACTTGATGCAGATGTCAGACGGTGGTCAAAAGGAAAAGAAGGGAATTTGCGGGCATTGCTGTCGACATTACAATATGTAATGCTTGATTCACCCACAATAATTATCGCCTGCATACGAAATCAGAATTGTCTTCTCGAGAATTCATCTACACTTGACTAACCTCTCTCATTATTTTCTTTTGTAAATGTTCCAGATATTAGGACCTGACAGTGGGTGGCAACCGATTCCGTTGACGGAAGTGATAACATCGGCTGCGGTGAAGAAAGCTTACAGGAAGGCCACTCTGTGCATACACCCAGATAAACTGCAACAAAGAGGGGCGAGCATCCAGCAGAAGTACATATGCGAGAAGGTTTTCGATCTCCTCAAGGTTTTTGCCTTAAGCTGTTTACTCTCATCATTCACAATGCTCGTAATTTAGAAACCCTTCGCACCCTCTGCATGATGACATTCTGGACGCCCTGGCTAAATCTGCAGGAAGGTTGGAACAAGTTCAACTCGGAAGAGCGGTAAGCCCACAAAAGGTTTGGGTTGTGGTGAAGGGCACAGCGAAAGAAAAGCCAATTTTGATTGGTGGCATTTGCATATTTTAGCATCTCCATCTTTTGATTAATTTGGGGTGGGGGGGTTCTGTCTAATTGTGAGATTAGTTAGTAGTTATTAGTTTGGCTCTTACAAAATTGGATACCAATAGTTAACTTAAGACTCGAGCAGCACTCCATTAAGTTGGGGTTTTACCAAACACTTGTACAGATGAAAAATGAAATATTTTACCTCCTTTTATTATTATTATTATTTAAAGTAAACGGCTTGAGAAGGAGAGAAACATATAATTAGGGTAGGGCGATTAACAAGGTCAAACAAGTTTTTCCTTTTCTCTTCAATCGGGGAAATAGTCGTTCTTCCTTCGGCCAGGAGAGACCAGAAGTGATTCCTGCGTTTATTTTGTAAAATCACCACAAGTTTAAAATCGACTTATGCCGAACTTAAGTCGCTGAAAATAAGAAAAGAAGAAGAATTAGCCGAAGACACAATAAAAGCATCCAGAAGACTAACATTAGTAATAGGCTGCATGGACCTGGAAAGATGGACGAAGGCGTTCGTTTCCAATGGCCACTTTTTAATCATATGAATATTGACAACAATCTCAACATCCCATATATAAAACCAATGCCCATACATCAGAACTTAATATTAAAAACTGAGAGATGCCTCTGTGTATGATGGAGTCGCGGTTAGGATTTGAACTCGAATATAGCATGTTGAAGGTGGTAGGATCACAGTTGCAACCTCCTTTCGGCTAAGAAGCTTTCGTCAGCGACAGTCAACCATCTATTATCAAGTTCCACGTCAGTCAATACCGGACTCCGAGTGAGATTCATCCAACCACTGAAAACTGAATGTAAATTGTATAGATGCAACTTTTCTTACGATTTTACATGATTCGCTGTTGATGGGTTAGCATAAAACCGGCTACTCCCCACTTCTTTGAGCTGCCCTTTCTCCACTATACGGCGTCTGACTTCATCCACGATGTCCCATCTTCCTACGGCTGCATAAAAGTTGGAAACTAGGACATAGTTTGCCGGCTTGTTTCTCTCCAATTCCATTAGATGCCTTGCAGCATACTCTCCCCTGATGAAGTCTTGATTGAGACTAGAAGCATTCAACAATGCGGCCCAAATTATTGGAGACGGTTCAAAATTTCCTTTAACCATTTCATGATACACAGCCCAAGCATCTTCTATAAGACCTGCTCTGCCCAAACCATGGATGAAGCAAGCATAATGCTCCGGATCAGCCTCTATACCATACTTGTTCCTAGCCAAATCAAAGCAGAGCCTTCCTTTATCAACCAGACCGGAGTGTCCACATGCTGATAGTACTGATAGAAGGGTAATGTTATTTGGGGATGCATCACCGGCATATTCTCCCATCTTATGGAATAGCTCGAATGCTTCGAGCCCACAACCATGAATTCCATATGCATCAATCATGGTAGTCCATGTGAATACATCTTTTTTATTAATGCGATCAAACATGATCTTGGCAGCATTAATGTCGCCACACTTTGCATACATGTCCAGCAGAGCATTAGAGAGCTGACTATCCATGGTGAAACCATACCTCAACACCGCACAATGTATCTGCTTACCGATCGAAAAATCTGAGCACTCGGAGCAAGCAGCAAGAGCACTTGTAAGGGAAATTATATTCGGCCTCATTGAACTCATTATCTGAAATGCCTGCTTATACTTCTTGTTTCTGACACAAGCGGAGAGAATGGAATTATGCATGGGCCTGTCACCAGTATGACAAAAGCAACCATATACTTTCAATGCCTCCTCGATACACCCGACACTAGAGTAGAAATCAATCAGCGCTGTGCCCAGAACTACCAAGTCCCTCCCCATCGTAATCACTGCACCGTGAACCTGCTTACCCTGCCTATATGCTTTTCCCATCGCACAAGCTTTGAGCACATTACACAAAGTGTACTCACTAAATTCCACGTTCTCCCTCTGCATCCGCCCGAAAACACCAATACCTTCCTTCGCAAATCCTGTCTTCAGGAAGCTAGAAATGAGAACATTCCAACTAATGACATCCTTGTGCTCTATCTCCTCGAAAGCCTTCACAGCCTCGGAGACGCTCCCGTACACAGAATACAACTTAACGATAGCTGTCTTGCTCACTGTCCCGGAACCGGCTCCCATTCTCACCATCAAGCCGTGGACCTGCCGGCCACAAACTGGGTGGTTCGGCAGCTCCTGGCAGGCTGAGAGCACAGAGGTGAAGGTATAGGCATCGAGGGCTGCTCGGCACCTATAGAGACAGAGGAAGAGGTTCCAGGCGCCGAGGGCATCTCCGTCCTGGACGTATGATGACAGGAGGGAATTGTAGGAAGGAATGTTCCGGGGGGGCATTTCATCGAACAGGTGGTCGCGGGGAGCACTGGAGGAGGTTCCATAACAGGGGGAATGTCTGAATCCCGGTAGAGGCCTCGTCCGACAGCGCCGTAACGAAGCCCATACGGACATCAAAGAGACAGACAGGAAGGGAGGATGATCTTTGTTTAATTAAAGTAAAAAAAGGAATATTTTCGGCGAGGGTTTGTATAATGAATTATGAAAGAGCCAAAGGTGGGTCCCGCCTAGGCTTTTTTTAACTTTAAAATCGTGGAAGGAAAATAAAAGTAAATTAAATTATTTTTTGAAAAGATTTAATATATTTAATTGACCAATAATAATGACCTGCCAATATGCGTTCTTCCTTATTTTTATCTATACAACCGGGTGAGCGGGTTCCAGGTTCCAGGTTTCAGGTTTTCAGGTTCCGGACGTGAAACTTGGAGCCAATCTTATAATGTTCGGTTCTTAATTTTTATAATCTAGAACCTACCCAATTAATCAAATATTCATCCAAGAACCTACTCTACCGGTTCTGGTACAGGTTCCGGTTCTGTTTCGATTCCGTTAGCGGCATCGCCCTTTGAGTTTCAATTTTGGTTCGGTCAACGGCGTCGCCCTACGAGCGGTTCGTGTTTCGATTCTGATTAAGACAACTCTACGCCAACAACGTTAATGAACAAATCATTTCTATTCAAATTTATCAACATTTAATTCTTGTCCACGTTTGTTTAATATTTGTACATATGCCCAGTAAATAAACTTCATAGAAAGAGCTGATACCATTTCCGAGAATGAAATTGCTTTACAAATTACATTTTAAAAGGGATATTTTATCATTTACCACATGATCATTGCTTTCTGATGGCCAGATGAAATATAAAAGTTCTTAGCAAAGTATTATAGGATAAGATGATAGACAATTAACACGAAACATAGCTTTAATCAAGGCAAGGCGGGGAAGAAGGGAAAAAGCAGATTATGAGCTGGCTTACGGTAAGAAACCGTAACCCGTGTAACCGTTTGATGAAGACGTTGTTGTGAAGAGGGGGACAGACTGGGAACAAAAAGGTAAGGAACCGGGACAATTGTTTGGGTTAGGGTAAAGTTTAAGTTAGGTTATTGGGTTGAGTAAGATTTAGGATAGATTATTGGGTTGGGTTGGGTAAAATTTAGGTTAGGTTCCAAGTTCTCCGGGTTGGTTCCGGGGGGAGAATCTGGAACCGTACTTGGTATCGCCGGTTTTATAAAATTTAGAACCTAGAACCTACCCGATCCATTCGAGAACCTGTACTGACACCGACCCTATGGTACCGGTTTCGACAGGTTCCCGGTTTTACCCGGAACCTATGCTCATCCCTAGATAGAACCATTGGTATCCTAATTCTACCAGCATCACTCGTTAAAATATAATATAATACTTTAAGGTTTTCAAATTTACTTATACATTTTAAATATCTGCTAGAAAATACTAACATCCGAGCGAGCACTAACTCTGGCTACGTGAAAACCCAGTGATCAAATTCAATCAAAGTTGGATGAGGCGTTAAAAAAAAAAGAATTTCAGATCTTCTAAAAAATATTGGAATGGGGCTCGGGGCGAATGAAACTCGACGGTGATCTCATTCTCTCTCGAATTGAGGGGATGGAGTGGATTAAAGAGTCAATTCTTTCGTAAAGCCTAGTTCCGTCATATATATTATTTTGGGCAAAATATATTTATGGCATTATCAAAATTTCTATTTTATCATTATTTTATTTTATTATATAATTTATCAACCACTTTTATTTTTATATTAATTTTGACCAATTACGAATTTTTTTAATGAAAGTCAAACCAGGTCTTAATATAGTTGACTATTGTCTTATTATAGTGGAGTTTCAACCTCTCATTCTCATCATCCCGCCTTCATCAATTTTGTGTACTTTTTACGGCATCAACAATTACTGTTCAATTTCGGCATCAAACTCACTTAATCTGATCATAGAAATTTTAAAATAAAATAATATACGAGAGGTTCTAATATTATTTTTTTAAAAATTTTTTTAAATAAATAAAAACCGTCTATTAAGGCTTGTTTTACTTTCATGTGACAAAATTCAAGATTGGCCAAAATCAAAATAGAAATTGGTGACAAAATTATATAACAAAATAAATTAATGACAAAACAGAAAGATGTCATAAATCGATATTTTGTCATTATTTTATTATTAATCACACAACTTTCTAAATCAAAATAAAAATATAGTAAATGGGTTAAAGAAGGTGGTGGGATATTTAACCTAGATAATCTTCTAAACTGCTACCGTGCACGTTTCTCTATCCATATCAGCTTCGTTTGTTGCCACACGTCTTCTTCTGTCCGTGATCTTAAGAACGTGGGGTGGTTGGGGTTGTGATACTCCTTACCATGAGAATGCAGAGAGCCGTCGCATAGGAAGACTTACCCTTGGCCCAGCATCCTTCCATAGAACCTTACTGAGGTAGGGATCGGGGCCTATCTGTTCACCTCCTGCAATTTGTAGGCCCACGTCTCCTCGTCGTCGTCCAAACTGGTTGGAATGAGGCGAGTACTTCTAAGGATCTCTGTTATTTTCGTTCGACAAGCAACGAGATAGAGTTTGGTAAGTGGTTACACCAATAGAAATTGAAACTCTAGTCAAAATTGATGAAGCTGAAGATTTATGACTTGATTGATCTCCCGATCAAACGCTATGAACTCAAACCCCATTGTTTACACTGCACTGCTATGTTACTGGAACTCTGTTATTAACTGTTCTATTTTCCTGAGGGTTCTAAGACCATCACCCTTGGAAGATATCGAATTTCTAACACGTCGTGCCTTTGATGGAGTCCTATCAAACTTCACAGCATAAGACCAAGACCCATTCCATTTTTGTAGCGACCTAAATTTTTAACATTTATCATCAGACACATGGATACGCCATTATCTGCATGGGTACATACCGAATAATTTGAGTTCTAAATGGAATGATTGTCCAAATTTATTTTTTGTAGCAGATATAAATAACCATCCAAGATCGTTACTGGTTTGAACCCATGACCGCGAGGCCTTCTTCGTCTTTTCCTTCTCATATGACGCTCGATGGAGAAAGCACAAAACATCGACATAGAGAGAGGTATTGTCAATCAATACCTCTTTCAGTTCTAAAACCGACGTTTTAAATCCTTTAACTTCAATAATACTAAGAGAAATGTCATTTTTGCTCTTTAATAAATAAAATTCTGAAGTACATGGAAATGGACATAGCTGTAAATATCCGTAATTTTATATCTTGTTGGATCGTTCAGGCACACTAAGAGAGATGTGAATTAGTGATTGTAACTTTTTCGCCCTTTCTCAGTGTAACCAGAACCGTACTGTATCACAGCAGAGTGCATCTCAGAAGTGAGATCTGCTTCGCTGTAACTGTTACGATTTGATGGAGTAGGTTTTCATACGAGTGTTTGCGCGATAGTAAGGGACACAATAGTTTATAGTGGTTCGCCCTTAATCAACATACGTCCACTTTCCACCAACGAGATGATTCCACTATATAATATAATGGGTGCAGAGAGCCCTTGCACTAGACTTTCGGTTTCTCACAAAGTGGGATTTAAAATCCTTTAAAAAGGAGATCACTCCTGGGCAACGATCAGCTCCTCACACAGTGGACGTATTCTTGTTTTCAGCAGAATGATGCTCACACTCGGCAGTTGATTGCTCAAAGGATTTCCACACATCACGTTGTCGCTTAAGCGTAAGCCTGTCTATCAAAGCACAAAGACAACGTTGTGTTATAGTATAAATCCTGACAAATGATTCCTTATAGTGAAGAACGACTTCTCAAGAAGCAACCCGTTTCTGGTTCATAGTAGATGAATTCTTCAGCACTCAATAGCTCAGTTGAGGATTTCCACACAACTTTTGTCTCTTCTCCGGATGAGCCTGTAAGTACTCAAGAGACAACCACAAAGACAATCACTTAGAACAAAAAGGAAAATATAAGAAGGGATTGAGGAACCTGACTTCTCACTCAGCGAAATCGCGATGTCCGTTCAACACTCAGTTCGGACGTGCACGGTTACCACAACCATGACTCACTGCACTGCACACCCAGTACCTAGGGTGGAATTTTTAGCTCCGGCGGCTCCCACGCAACCTGCTCTACTGTCCCTTAGGAGGTCGAGGCTTCTACACAGCACCCCTGTGCTCGGGAGGAGCTCTTTCCACTCCGGCGGCGTTCTCAAACTCCTGCTTTACCCTACAGGCATGAGACTTCTGGCGCTCACCCACAAGTGCGTGTTTAACTGCTCAAACTCCGTAGGCTCGAGACTTCCCTGTGAAAAGACACGACAAGAACGGTTTCTTGCCGATGAGTTAGCAACTGGTTACTGAATTCAAAACAGTTATTTACTTAGCTTCCCTCAGACGATTCGCCAATCGCTCATTGAACGCACCGAGGACACTCCGTCGCTCTCACGACGATCAAGGTCGCACTCAGCCCTTGACACTCCCACATTCAGATTGCGAGAGATAATAACCAAGCGATCACTTAGCACATTCCGTTCTCCGCCGATCCTCAAAGCTTCACTCAGAATACATAGGCTTTGGACAACCACACAGACGCACAAAGGCAACCTTGTCTGATCTCCTAGTCTGATTTTAATGGAGAAAGGGTCGTGGAAGATGTCCAGATTCATTAGGACAATCCATATGATTTGTTTCCAAAATTACGAACAGATTCTAAACAACGGTCTGCTCAACGGTCACTGTACCCGAGAAGGTAAGTTATCACATTAACTTCCTCATCTCATCCGAACAATATGATTTGTTTTTATATTTTATAAACCAGTCATCCTAAAGATAACCTTATCTGATCGGTTATTGAAATCAAATAATAAACAAAATTATTTGATTTAACATTTTATCTTATTACAGGGTAGCACTGTAGATTATCAGAATGAAATATTTTGTTTCTAAATATAAACTTGGAAAGCAAATATCATAATATTGAGTTGCATAAATATATGAAATGAGATAGTTAAATCACATTCAGTGAATTTAAACACTCAGACAAATATCCCGAAATAAATCAGAATATAACGTAATTAGGAAATATTTATTTCCATATATTCATTGAGTAAACGTATTATTACAGTAACAATTTACAGTAAAGCAGCAACATACAGCTACTGCTAGCAGTGACTCAGTCACTCAGCAACACTCTTCTCGATCTCATCACTAAAGATAAGCACACGATTCATGAGGCAATACCATTGACCACAAATAACTCGTTGCTTAAATTCATCATTAAAACATAGGTCAACATATCTTATGGTCATATTCATGAATGAACTATAAGATATTGAAATAGCCTGGCCATATGCCACAATAAATAAATGAGAAATTTGGAGTCGATTTTCCCATATTCATCTAACTGGTAAATCCAATATTCCGAACCAAATTTCTTATTTCAAACGCTTTAGCCAGTAGTTTGGAATTATAATAGCGAGAAATTCTCTTTTATGTACTTCAACAAGATTCAAAGTAAACATCCTTTGCTGATCAACATCCTCGATCGATCGCCTGGTATACACCTAGAAAAATTCCCAGAAGGTGATCTTTCATCATTCAGGGAGCACAATCATTAACTAGAAGCAATATTTCGATTACTTTTATCAAGATTTACGTGACTACTTTTAATTAACTTTAATCTACTTTTATTTACAAACTTGTTTATGTGGGTTAATGAAGTAATTCTTAGTTCAGTATCATTCGGATGGACGTTTGTAAATTGAATCACAAATCATCCCATTTCTGTTCAAATGATTTTTTACACAAATTTAACTTCAAATAAAATATTTGTAAATGCTGTTGCTCATGCCAACATAAAAGATAAGAGCAGGATGATGAACAACACAAGAGGAGGAAGACCTCATTTCTATTGATTTTCTACATGCCTTTGTATTTATTATTTGCCTCTTCTATGAATGAATGAGCGTGCGATCAAATGTAATTCCGTGTCCTGGAACCACTTATCCTTACTACTGGTTGCCCAAAGAACGCACGCCTTGACTTTCTTCGGGCTGCTCGTGTTTGACAAATGAAATCAGAGAAAATGCAGTTACCTGGCCCCATCTGAAGGGTGCTGCCAATAAGTCGGAGAGGACTCTCATCCCTCATGATCCAGCCAATTTCTCATTATGTAGACAATGAAGGCAGCGCAGAAGCAAGCAGCGCCCAGAAATATAAGGACCCTGACGATCAGGAAAGAGTTGAATGCGCTGGAAATAACAGATCTCCAAAGGAGGTACCACAGGAGAAATGACGATGTTCCCACTAAACCGCCGATGATGACTTGGTCAGTTGTATGCAGTTGTTGTGAGACTCGTAACCACGACTGCCAAAAACAGGAGAAAACAAGCCATTAGTCATAAGGGTCATGGACTGTACCAGCTGATGTCCTGGATTCCAAGAAAATATGCATGCCCCATATGAATTCTTTACTAGACGGCTTGAGACGACCACAACTACTACTTAAAACAGAACAATGAGAATTCCACCTTGAGAATATGCCAAAGCGGAATGAAATGGCCTCCTGAAATAAAGTTCTACATTGTAAAATTTGCAGGACTAGTATTTGGTCGCATTGTCCCTTGAAGTTATCTTTCATCTTTTTTGCAGGTTTGAGAGCTTCTACTTCCTTTCAGACAACGACAGGTAGATAACCGAGAAAAATATCGAAAGGCCGATTCAACATTTTGATTAACCAAGTAAATCCCAGTCTTCACATCTTATTTGCAATCCAACCACATATCTGAGGATGCCGTCTATCTGGTCAAGCAATTGTTCATTCAGATTGAGAAACAGGTACGAACACAAATATTTCTCCTTAACGTCCGTAGAAAATGAAAAGGGTTCTGAAGCCTTTGATACTGGGGCCAGCGATGCAAGTATTCAATGATTGAAAGTCAAAGGGTTGGAGACGAAGGGAAGTAAGCAAAATTATGTTCACAGAATGACGACTCATTGTCATTCCATCAGTAGTACTTACCATATACACTCCCAGTACCAATAGTATCCCGCTGATTGTGAGACTAGCCTTATTGAATCCAACCCCCTCAATGACTGCCTCGACACATCACAGCCCAGGGTTAACAGCCTAGTTATGGAACCATAACAATGGAAACCAAATGGAATTGCATAGAATTTCACAGAAGAACTCAACCCTCCAGACGGAAAGACCATGTCCAATGAACAAATACCGTGATGATACTGACAGAAGCCACTGATGAAAAATATGCGAGAGGGTCCAATTTCACAGCTACGTCTTGTTTATCATTTTGCACAATATGGAATTATCTGGTTCCAAATTAGTTGGGAGGATGTTTGGCATGACAGGAGCATTAATCCATGGCAGGTTTGGCAAGGTAGAGGATTTTAAAACCTCCCACTGCTTCTCCCAAAGTTCTGACTAAAACGCCATCAGTACAAGCACAGCCAATGGGATTGGGAATGCATGACTGCATGTTTGGGCCCCAGAAAACCACACGAGAAACGGAAAAGAGGACAAACTGGCAACACTTACTTGAAATAATGGCAAACGTGATGACGAAGGAGATGGACTGAGCATGAGAAGATGGCATTCCCGGGTCAGATCTAAGGTTGGCCACAGGTCTTTCTTGGTTGATCACACGCTTAAGTGTAACTGACAAAATTGTATTGAAAACTGACCCCACGACCATCCACAAAGCTTCGGCGTCATGTTTCCACAAAACAACAGAACATAACATCCCGGAAACAACCCATTTGCTCTGCAAAGAGACGAACCAAAATCAGAAATCTGCAGGCAAAGGGCGCCCATACATTCCATGTTCAGCCAGATAGAAATCAGAGAAAAAACAAAGTGTCAAAGGTGAATAATCTAGATACGATTCTGGAGCAGAGAAGAGAAACTAAAATAGGAATGAAACAGAAAAAGATTTACATCCTCATGGACGGCACGCTTCAATAACACAAACCAAACATAATTTCACGGTTAACATGAACTAAACTACCATGTGCCTTTGCCACCCCCCCGAAGATTCCCTCCAAGATGCCATTACTCCCACTCAAATTCAATCAAAGTTAATTTCCAACTGGACGACAAAAGGGACAACGCAATTAAATAAGAATAAAAGGGAAACTCGCTTCTGGTGGAAATCAGCTCCTATAAGTCAACGTTCAGTCGCAGAGGAAGGGAAACAGAACAAGGAAGCAAAAGTAAATCGAAACACTCAGTAGAGAGAGGCGAACGGACCAGGCCGTTGATGGTGGCGTGCAGGCCGTCGGCAGTCATCAGGGGAGAGGCGGTGGCGGAGCCTCCAGGCAACATCCCCTCCTGCTCCAGAATCCTAATCCCTTCCTCATTCCCGGAATCAACACAACTACTCGTCTCTCTAGAGGAAGAAGTCAGCCTCCTTCCCCTATCGTCGCCCATGCCTACAAAGAAGGGGACCCCGGAAAAGGACCCAACTCCAGCTCCAGCTCCAGGAAAACCGGCCTTGTGGATTTGATGAGGAAAAGAGGTGGAGAAGGGGAGGGAAACGGCGAACGAGGAGGACATGGGGGAGGATCGGAGGGGATGGTGGGGGAATTTGGAGGAGGAAGAGTCTTCGTGTTCTAGGAGGAGGAGGAGGAGGAGGAGGGAAGAGGACGACGTCGGGGGGGTGGTGTCAAATATTAGATGTTGTGTTGTTGCGATGGGTGGGTGGGGGAGTCCGTAGAGGATATTGAATACTATTTCTTTTTTAAGAGATTCATTTAATTTTTAACGTCAAATTTCTTTTGCTTGCTTGCGTGATTTGGATTTTTAATAGCGGTCGCTGTTTCTTATGACCATTATTTATTGGGTGTCTTGTCTTCTTTGATTAAACAATTAAATTAAGTGAAATTGGGAGGAGTTAAGACATCCCAACCGTTATTACCAATTTTTTATTTTATTTTATCTTCCACATGAAATTTTTATATATATATATATATATATATTTTGTCTTTGAGTGGGCACTTTCAAATTATTTGTACACCAGCTCCCAATATAATAAACAAATAAAAAAAAAAGAAAAAATTTCGGAGACAGTCTTCCACGAGTGTCGACTTTGTTGCCGCCTTTTCTTGTACAATCGCCCGCGGGGCCCGGTCTTTCTACAAGAACATATGCACCCGCCTTTCAAAATATTTTCTTGTTTGTTTTCATTAATATTACTATATAAGTAGTGTTGAGGATGTGTTTGGCTGCGTTGAGAATACTTCACCTAGTGAATGTAACGTTCGTGGTTTGTGAATGGTCGCCCGCTCAAATTTGTTATCGAAAATTTAAGAAAAAGCCTATGGGCATAATAAATACGGAGAATCCAAATCCCCCGTGGGATAAACTCCTCACCACCCTTGTTAGAGAAACATGTGAGCCAGAATTTTTTAGAATACGGACTGATATCTCTTCCCTCACATGTATTGTGGCTTTAAATAAGCTTGTAGATATCATGTATTCAAAAGGAGGAAGATTTGTGTTCAAACAATTCTTGAAGAGAAAGAGCCGTACGGTTGTACGTAAAAAAGATGTGTACTTCAAGTATCGAGGGTTATGTTTTCTAGTTTTCTCCAATTTCTAATAATTACCTTTAATTATTTATAATGGAAACCCATAACCATTTAAATAACACTCCATTCATTTAAATTATGCCAAATGATCAAATATATCCTAAACTTCGGCATTTTTTTCCGATTTAGTTTAATGTTTGAAAAATATCACCGTACATCCTAACGTGATGACGTTATCTCAATCATATCCCCTGTTGTTGGTCGTCCTTGCTAACGAAGGCCTACGTGACGCTGACAGGACAACTAACACCGTCAGCGCCACTTTCAATCTAAATAAAATTATTAAATATATCCTAAATTTTTTTCAGTTTTTTCAATTTTATCTTAATATTTCGAAAATATATTCATGTAACCTAATGTTAATACGTTATCCCAAAATTATTCACCGTTAGACCCGACCTCTAACGGCGACCGATTCATAATCCTAACGTTAAGCCCAATACCGACCTCAACCCACCCTTGACCACACCAACTCGTAGAAAATCCATCGTCCCCTTGCATGTTATAATAATAGTATTTTTTAAAAATAGGGAGACACTGACCGCATCTAAACATGTGGCCGTGAATTAATTGGAACTTAAAAGATATGGACTGCTATATAATATTCATGGAGATTCTATACGAGTACAATCGGGTATGGTACTAGGAGTTCGAGAGACATGGATGCTTAACCTCCCATCGACATTTTGATATTATTATAAGCAAGTAGTTCAGTTCAAACAGTAAGCCGGTGAAAAGCAACAACCGAACGGCCCATCCCATCAAGGCATTCGTGACGTGTAAAGGACACCTTCTTCAATTGGATTTTGTTCTAGTAACAAGTCATTTGGTGTGTCTCATCGAGAAGACACACCAAACTGTTTGATATCTCCGACGGTGTGTCCCTATTTTTAAAAAATACTAAGACACACCTATCTGAAAGGCCCCATTCAGGACTCGTCGGAGACATCTATCTGAAACCGTCTCTTATTTGGTGTGTCTCATGGAGAAGATCACGGTGTCTCCGACGAGTCCTGAATGGGCCTACCACTTGTTTTTGTGTAGGCTGTACCTGGCCGCCTCCACCCTCGACCTTTCACGTAATTTTATTGACACCCCCACTATTCGAGCCCAGCCCACGTTGCTTTGAGGCATCTTACATAAAAAAAAAAAAATTACTCTTACTCGTCCTTATTGTATGAAGGCAGCGCCTGTTATAAATCCAAGAAATGTAATAATAATATCATAAATAATCCCAGCTGAGTGGCCGACACTATTTCCTTTCAATTGGTTGGGATCCTGTCCTGTCGGCTTAATTTTGTTTCTATATTTTCTAAGCTTTTTTTTGTAATGTATAATTAATTTATTTCCATTATATTGCTGTAGAAATAACTACTTTATGTGCACAAAACCAAAATTTGATGATCTTACTATTTTAATATTTTCATTTAAAATAAATAGAGATTCTTTTTTCCAACAGCTTTCATATATGTTTTGGTACTTAAATAATTCATTCCTTTCTCACTCTTCTAACACCAAATTGTTTAGATAAATTTCTTTTAAATGATACATAATTTTTTTTTATGTCGGATATTGTCATGAATTTTCTTTTAAGCTTGGCTATGAGTATCTAACTTTGGCAATTACTGATGGGGCATTTGACATATCCACTGAAGAAAAGTGTGTGATGCTACGAAATTTAATACTTGTAATTAAAAAGTGTATAATAAATCATTGTGACTCGTGATTTTTAGTATGTATGCAAATACTGTGACAGTAACAATTTGCGAATCACCATCGAACTCACCAATTCAAGGGGGACATGGCCACCCCGGTTCCACTTCCCTGCCCGGGACTGAAGCACAAGATAAATTTTCTTCAAAGGGGAAAATAATATAACACAAGAGACAACTAAACCACAACATCCATTTATTATCAGACACTCGACAAAAGAAAACACACGTAGGATCGACTAGTAAATATCACATTACATAATCCAATCAGCAAATTATTTCTTCATCAAGTATCAACCGTTGCACGTTTCCTCTTTTCTATGTAGCTTGGGGGGCCCTTACTTCCTCACGAGGGAGACGATGACGTTGACGAACTTAGGCTTCTCTTTCGCCATCCGATGAGCGATCAGCTTCCGATACCTCTCGAAGCAATCCTCGATGATTTCCCCGCCGAAGTGGTTGAGCAGCAAAGGTTCGGCCACAGCCCTCATACACCCGGCCACGCTGTAGCTTCCAGATGCCTCCTCAGGGTCCACCTCGGTGTCGTATCCACTCCAATTAACTTCCGAGACTGCCAAATCGTCGATGGAGAAGGCTCCTTGATTTTCGATCTCCAGTTTCACTTCTCCCGGACAGGGGTTGTAAAGAGGAATGTTGAAGTTGTCCAATTTTTCTTCCGCCATCAGTCCCTGCGGGGCATTGATAATTTTTCTTTCCTCGTAAGTAAAGGCGAAACACAATCATGTTCCAGCACGACAGCCATCTCTTCGTGTTTTGGCATGTCACTGCGAGAAAAGAAATTCTCCCGCATACTATAATTAGTTACAGATTTTTTTTATTTTCATTTTCTTTCCTCTTCTTTTATAACTTGAATAGTTTCACTTACGTTGTACCGTGAGTAATTGACAAATAATTGAAATTTCCTGACAACATAAAATGGAAGTAAAGCAAAATTGACGAGTAGTGTGTACCTCAGATACCATCTCATCCAGCGCCATGGCTAACAGTTCCCAAATGCAGCAGCACTCGTCGCTGCACGGGTCGTCGCTTCTCCTTCCGAGAAACGTCAGCACCATTCGGCCGCCGCTCACCAGCTCCTCTGCCCGGCATTCCAGGAATGTCGTGAAATCCTCACGGAACTGCTTGTAGTATGCCTCAACCACGTTGGGAGGGCTCTTCCTTGATATGTAGACGTTTCCTTTGTTGTTCTGCACACCTTCGGGCACCTGACCATGGGGATTGGAGAAATTGAAGTGCCAGATCGGAGTTTCATGCCTTGGCTGGGACGCGGATTTCAGAAAATAGCAATCGTAAAAAGTTCACCTTAGACAGCCAATGGAGGCTGTATGACGAATGAACAAAATGCAAGCTATTCCGCGGAAAGAGTCTGCCGTAAAATGATCCCGGAACACCAGTGAAGAAACATTTGGGCAATGTCCCTTCCTTGATACCCTGCTGGTTGAGTTGAGTAGTCTGAAAGATGGGCAACGACACGAAGATGGAATTGAAGTCGTTGCTCGGGAGGTCATTAAGGTAAATCTGGTATTCCGGAGACGGATGCCCTGTCATTGCACAGAAGCTCTGCACCGCTTTAACAATTATCTCTGAGACGGTGAACAGAGTGTTGGGACCGGAAGAGCAGCCGAGGTCTGCAATAGCTAGGGTGGCGGGGGAGGCAGCTGAATAAAGTGAGGTGATGGCGTGTTCGGTGATGGGCCTGGTCATGTTTATCACCTTCTTCTGAGAAATCCTCGGACCAAAAAGGTAGTCAGGTTTTCCAGAATGCAACTACGGCGTTACTAACCATGAAGAATTAGATTGTACCTGTACAGTGGAATTACTGGCATAGCTGTTCTCGCCGATCCCTCCGTTCATGCGAAGCACTGTCAACACCTCCATAATATCTCTCTATCTCTCTCTCACACAACCTTCTTCCTCTCCCTCACTAGTTTCTTGGTTTCTTGCAGAAGTAGAAGAGGGAATGGGTGCTCCTATTTATAGCCGATGTGGGATGTGTTTGTTGGGTTTTCACCGGCCGAGTGGAAGCTCGGCCATGATCTATGTATAAATCCAATTGTAAAGACGTTAAATAATTCATGCCTTATTATCCCGAAACATTTACGAACATTTTAAGGTGATGCCTTCGAGAGTCTCAAATGTAACTAACTACTCTAGCATTATTTACTGAATTCTAAAAAATTAATGAAATCAAATTGATTTTTACTGCGTTTCTCGGTAGATTAAGATGTTATATAATATTATACTAATAAAAATAAATTAATATATTAATATAATATATTAATTTTTTGTCGTACTTATCCGTCCGCGCACGTTTATCCGTACGTGTCATACTTCGCGTACGTTTATCATTTTTGACCATCTTAACTCCAGAACTAGTATTTACTCCTTTCGACATTTCAAAATACATTTTTAATCAAAAAAATTAATTTTAAAACTTATGTATTTGAATTCTAACATCCATTAAAATTAAATAAAGAATATTCGTGTCGATATGTTTTTGCATGCCACCTTCAAACTCAACATCCATGCACAACCGTCTATTAACAATTTTTTTGAGTCACCCAATATTACATAATACTTGTTATGAACCAAAACAAAATTGAAGCGATTGTTATGTAATTCAATCTCTTCATCTCACAGGTTGTTTTTAACACCAAAACCAAATAACGATATTAATCACAATTTGATCAAAAATTATTTTAAATAGCATTAAAATGCATTTAACAGCATTAAAGTGCATAAATACACGCATGGAATAAATAAATGTCTCAAGTCAGGTTATCGGTCATAGACGTTCAACAAGAGAAGTTACCAGCTTAACGTGTAGTTATTATCTATGAACGGGTCGTGTCTCATATACCCCTATACTTGGGCACCCCCAACTATAACTTGAATATACATCTCTCAATTTAAACTCAATCTGAGTTATAATCACGTTGATCTAGATGTCCATGTACTGTCCAAACATTTATTCGATTAAGGATAATTTTATATTAAGAAATAATTACCGTAAATTAATTACAAGCATAATAATAATTTAATACTTGTATTTATTAATAATTTTACATATAATATAAAATTGAAATGTGTGTGGACACGCTAACAACTTTCACAAAAAGTTTTCTTTTTATGTTTATAGTAGTCTTCAAGACGACCAAATCATAACATCACCCCCTCCTCGGACTAAGGTTGTTGGCTGTTCAAACCGTTGTTGGTGTTGTTATTATGTATAATTATTTATTCCTCAAATTCGACACCGTCCACCGCGATCGCTACAGTCCAGACTTCAATTGGTTGGGGGGGAGTTGGTCCAGAAAATATAGAAGTGGTTTATTCCCAATCTTGGACTATATATCATGTGTTGTATGGACCTCTCGGTCTGGTGGATGGTATTCTTGTGTCACGGGTGGGTGGAGGGGCAGGGATGATGCCTTATCGTCCAACCAAAAGATTCCGCTGCACCGAAGCATTAAAGATATTTTATTTCATTTTCCTTTTCTATAGAAATAAAAATAAAATATTACCAAACATGTGATGGGTGGGATCAAATGCTGATATGTTAATGTCTGATTTTTTATTTACCAGATTAAAAAAAAAAATCGCAGGTGCGGTGTTTGAAGGTTTAACAATTTTATTTTATTTTTTATTATAATTCAAATATATACCGATTAAATTCAAGATTTGTATTTGTATATTTAAATAGAATTACATATGGTGACAATATATAGATAAAAAAGATGCATAAAAGATTTTGTCAAGAAATACTAAAAATAAAACACATATAATGGAGTTTAACATTTCTCTGGAAATCAGCACCTCCTTCTCTCCAATTCCCAATCCTACACAGCTAAACATGAAAGACAATAATTAGAAGAAAGGGGAAAAAAAATCGTGATCATTATGAACAACAAACTTGTGCTGCAATGCAACTACTAAAACGAACAAAACATGCCTGACTAGAAATTCCTTTCAAATAAGTTTGAGGTTCATGCACGAAATTATCACGACAGAGCTTGCAAGAATAAGGATTGGAAATGGAGATCTAAACTCTTGTTGATCAATAATAGAAAAAAAAAATTGGAAAATCGAATCATGAGGCTCAGGCAGAGTTTCCTTTCTTTCTTTATCCATCTATCAGGTAGACTGTCAGTCAATAAATAAAAATTTTGGATTAGTCAATTTGGGCGTACAAGTATGCCCCACTCACACACATATTTGAGTAGTTTATAATAGAAGCAGTGAACTATAATCTTCCGTATTATTTGAGTAGTTTATAATAGAAGCAGTGAACATATTTGAGTAGTTTATAATAAAATCAACGTTACCTAAGATTTTGTATTTCTACCACGAGTCTTATGAAGTTGTTTTTTAATGTAGTATTAGTGAAATTGCTCGTGTGACGTTAATCAAAGTATAATTATGAATATGGTAAGAAGACAAAGGAACATTAGAAAGTGTTTTGTGCATATAACAAAAGGATGTTAGCTAAAGTAAATATTGTATGACCAGAAGGAAAGAGCAAATAGACAACGATCCGAAAATGCATGGGCCATGCGAGTGTGACATCACACGGACGAGTCGTCTGTGTTTACGCCAGAAACCCTTGGAAAGCTATCACCACACGTACCGTCTCGTTGTCAGTCGATGGTGCATCAACTAATGATGTCACCGTCTTTTCCACATAAAAAAAGGAAAAGAAAAGAAAATCGGAGGAAATCTCGGAGCTAAAGTGTACGCTAATTTCGAAATTTTCCATCCTAACTTTTCTTTTTCTTCCTTTTCTGTGGAAAACAAACACAGGAACGTCCGTGGGAAAAGGGACAAGGAAAAAGCAACTGCCGACAATACCAAGGAAAAATTGCGAAAGCCTAAAAATCGAAACATCCCTAAAAGCGCTCACCACTCATCCGTCAAAGGACCACTTCTCCTATCTGTTATTATCATCCTATCCCGAGTTACGTGCGAGTATGTATACATATATACATACATGATATTAATATTGATTATATCTCAAAAATTTTGATTTCATTTGATTAATATTTGCATAGGGAAACTTGAACGAATTTCGTGAATCACGACGGTCCTCCTTTAATGTGGAGGGGCCTGCACGCATCCGCATGATTCTCACCATCACCAACACCAATCCTTTCGGAGGAAGTTTGACTGAACCCTAAGAAAAGTTGGACCGGAACATAGGGACAACAACAAAAACCCTAATCACTTCGTCACATCCCACAATTTTCGTAAGATCCGACAACATTAACCCAAAGAACAAAGTGGTTGTACTACCTACTCTTCAGTATTGAACTTCCGTTAAAGAAAGCATAAATTGGTAAATTCATATATAAACATGTTAGTTCGTTTCGAAATGAGCTTGAATCCGACCCCCTAAACAAAAATTTCTTGTTGGACGAATAAATGCGAATTCAATTAAGTACAACGACGTAATGTCGTAATCTTACCATGCCCAGAGTGGATGCGACTACTTGCTTCCCTAATTAAAGTAGAGTTCTACACGGCTCAATTGATGCGTTGGGGTGGGGGGGGACCAACGCGTAACACATGCACGGCTCTCTGTACTTGACTCGTGTGTCGTGATGGAATCCTTTTCTTATCTCTTTCTTTTCTTAATTACAGGATGAAAGACAAAACGGCTATGACTTTGACTGGGGTTCTTAGCCCTCATCAACTTTACAACAACAACCAGAGCTTCTTTGCGTCTCTGTCTCTCAAAAATTAAGCACGTTTCGATTACATGGAGATGCATATACCTAATCAATGGATACTTAAGTTTCACGAACAGAATGAATCACATGGTTGCGTGTGGCCGGTAACACTAAAACGGAGGATTTGTCGGAGCTCACAGAGGAAGCGCGTCCACAACCCGGAATATTTGACACGAGGGAAGGGTCAGCCCTTACTACAGCAACGTTTTCCCACCCGATTTCACGTGGGTGTGTGTTTGGGGGAGGGGGGCGGGGGGACTATGGCCAAGGTATTATTGATATATGCGCTTTCCATGTTTCCAGAGGCCTAAAAATACTGTCGAGATAGAAAACAGAAAGCAAGCTGAATAGAAGACAAACGGATGCAGAACTTTGACGTCTATTGGGTTGGGCCTCAGTTTGATTGCCGGTCCCAAAGTTATAGAAAGGCCCATGGCCCATTTCGATGTAGTAATGATAAAAAGGGTCATCTCATCTCTTAGATGGATTAAGGCTTTTTGGGAAAGGCCTACAAAGTCCCGAGGCAAACGCGGTGTTTGTTTCCATGAATTTTGATGACTTTTCAATAATAATCATACAACAACCACGTATTTCATTTGGACAAAAAGAAATATACCCGTACAAGTCATTATTTTTCCCCAACCTTTTCGTTGTGAAATTCCAACGAAAATATCTAAAAAGGCTGACTAGTTGTAGCGCATCATTGTTAATTAAGCATCTTTCGACGACTGAGGGGCATGTAACTCGACCAATATCTTACCATTCTGTTCATACAAAAAAAAAATAAGACAAAATTACCACAATTTGACATTTTTGTATCCCAAGATTTGAAGATAGCGGAAGAAACATCCTTCATCTCTTCAGCGGTAATAATTTTATATTCGGCTAATGATTGATGTTTTGTGTTTTAGCCTTCCCGAACCAAACCATCCTTTATTTCTGACGTATTAACACCATTCTCAACATTTTTTAAACCTCCCTTGCTAAATTCGAAAATTGCATTGGGCTGCCTACACTTGCATTACCATCATTGGAATGGCTTGTTTAATCTCCTCGAACTAATCTCATGGCCTTTTGTCGTTTTACTAATTGCAAAGAGGCGACACCCCTTATTCCTCTGTGGTGAAGTGGTTTATCTCCCTAAGGTTTGATGCTGCAAAGCTTCTTCTTGTTGATGTATAACAAACTTTATGTGGAAGGCAATTGCTACATCATAATAAAATAATATAGAGTCCATTAAATATGTGAAATATGATACATTGATGAGCGTGTCCTAAACATATCCATTGTACTCAACTTTCTTGATTTCCCAATTCTTCACGTATTTATATGCCGTTGCTATTATACTTATATTTCACTCAAATTATTATTCATTTGCGTTCCCCTAGAAAATAAATTTTATTTAGGAATAAAATTCAACTAATCCACTCAGGAGAGCCGGTTCGGTCAAAGTTCAGTTTGAACTTGACTTTAATCGAACTCGAGCATTAATACTTATAGCTCGATAGCTAGCGAACCGTATAATATTATATAATAAATATTAATAGGACTGCCTCTCCTCCTACACCCCATCGGCTGGACGAATTCCATCCTACCCCCTTGCCGGACGACGTCCTCTCCTAAGGCTACACCCCTCGCCAATACAACCACTACTTAGGTTTCCTTGCATTTAACCTAACCAAAATGTGTGTTCAGATGTTGCATGTGTTTTGAGATGTTTGGACCTTCACGAAGACATTTAACCTAGGTTAATCCAGTCATTCTTTATTGTGTTGTCTGATTCATGGCGTCTTGCTTTCCATCAGATGTATCGAGTCGACTTCAAGTTACGTGTGATTTCTATCCGAGCTCAAATTATTCCGAATTTATGCTCGGTCTGTATTCAAGTTTCGCGAGCCGAACTCAAATTTCCTATAATTGAGTCGAGCTTAACTGGAGCTAAAAATGTTTTGGCCCGCTCGGTTCGTTTTCACACGATAAACTAGTGGTTTATTTAAAATCTATTTTTAAAATGAAAGGAAATCAAAGTTACGGTTCATAGTGATGCTGCAATCACAATCGGCGTCGACCTGATCGAAATTCGAGAGAACCCTACGTTGAACGATGCACCGAGAATTTGGTTTTGTGCGCCATGTTGTCCCGGTCAATTTAGGAAAACCGAGGAGGAAGCCGACTTCGGAAAGAAGATGGAGCGGCTGGAAGTTGGGACTTGAGCTAAAAACCCTTTTCATGACTTATTACTACTTTCAGTCACTTTTGCATCCTAGAATTTTCTAAACCACTCTATAAATGGGACGATAAATTGTGTGATCCGGCGAGTGTTTGTTTTTTAGATTAAAGTCAGTGAAGACTCTTTAGTGCATTCTAACAAATCTCTATTCACTGAGTAGATTAAGACATCCTTTTTTTTTCCTTTTTTTTATAAGTAACATTAATTTTGCTCGTAGGATTTCAAGAGGGATGGGGGGAAAGTTGGGAAGTTTTCGAGTTATTTCATTTCATATTTAAATTACTTAAAAGTCTGGAATGATAAACTTTTTGCTTTTTTCTTTTTAATTCATGGAGGAAAAACGCAAACATAGCACACGAGTCCAACTCCTGCCTCTAGAAAGCAACCCCACTTTAATTATTACGACTTTTTACCTATTCATCTTTCTTACAATTTCGCCTTTCTTTCCTTCTTTTACATTTCTGGGAGGTGGATGGATGATCTCGTTCTTCGTGAAGAATTGAGATGGGATCGATGAAAGGGAGAGCTTTTCCTTTGTTTTTCTTTTCTCTTTTCGGTCAGTGGAAGCAACAAATTTGGGAATCTCAGAAACACTATCTAATCTAAATCACCTCATCTCAAAAGTCGTCTTCTTCTTTCTCCTGTAACATCTTTTGTAACGTAGAAGTTTCCATCCCTGTCGACATAACTCATTCCAGACTCAATTTCAAATTCCCTCCTCTCTCACACAGCGGTGTCCGCCCCCATTTTCTCTCCTTTTACTTAATATCCAGAAGCCTTAATACCTAAGCTTATGACGCGATATTATATTCCCATTCCCCACCACCACAAGGTGGAATAAAATCATTTCTATTCCCAACGACGTGACGAAACTCGTCCGCTGAGTGGATGGATACAGAACTGGCCTATGTTCATCCAACTTTAGCCACGCATTGTTTAGAACTATCCCAATCATAATTAAACACATGGTTTCGATGCAAAAGTCTTAAGGAGGCGAATTACTATTAAAATTTGTTTACCTTATCTTTTTTTTTCTTCTTATAGATTCGCAGCCCCGTAATATTCCAAAGGAACTTTGATTTTTGGGTTAATTTTCTTTATAAAAAATTTTGACCGGAAGGGTGGGGGGGAGTGTCTGCTTGGAATATTTACGTGTTCGTCCCGATCCATTGGACACCAATAATTAAAGAGATTAAAACCTACACTGGGGGAACTTTTTCGGCTACTTGGATGCCATGTGACTTATCTTTGACATGAATTTTCGGTGGTTGCACCAATCTCCCCCGCAAAATAGGCGACCGTATTTTTTGTAGTTTCATAAAATATATACTCCTCGGTCCTGACCGATTGCAAATTGCGAAATCTCCTTAATTAATTGTGAACGGTTATCGGTGGTTGGGTTGGATGTCTATACACATGCCACGTTGAAATGTCACACAACAGTTGGTCAACACTCTGTTGGTCAATCAATCATTTGCCATGATAAGAACAGGATCTCAGTGGTTATTACCATAGCTTGATTCCGCATGCGTGTCTGTGGTGATTGTTAGAACGTTCACTAGATGCTCAGAAATCGTCTCTATCTACGTTCTCCCCTGAAAGCACACACAGGAGAGACCGCGACGTAAACGTTAGGGTTTCGCATAATCCTTGACTGACTCTAGGACTACCTTGGTAAGAACATTCTAAAGCCCGCCCTCTGGAGTTCCACGCTTAATTAGTTAAAGAAGTTGTAATGTACGCACATTGGATTCTCTTAAGCGGATTTAGTTTTTTTTTTAAGTGGACAAAGGGGGGGTTAGGGATGACTAGAAAGTGCAATTTTCTCGGTAAGACCCCAAAAAGATATGGTTTTGGCCCGTATCACGCAAAAGCTAATAAAGCAATGCACCCATTCGAAATGAATAAACCATCTTTATATATTGCGTAGTCGACCATGCGTTTTCTTTCTCATAAAAGTATGTCATACTTTCCTACTCCCTTAAAAGTATGTATCTACGTAACTAATTACTGCATGAATTGATGATGACATCGCTTTCTTTTTCTGAAATAAACATAGGTGTATGGCAAGAAGATACACATGGGGGATTCATTGGGTCGTAAAAAAAAACTTTGAATTAAAATGAAATAAGATCGGTTTTATAAAATCAAAGTATTAAATACATATATATCAAAACTTTCCCATCGAAAAATTAGGAGGATCCGATTAATAAATGGTAGAATTACCAAACAAACGTGCATTAAACCAAAAGTAACGATGCGGGTGCATCTCTCGGACGATGAATTATATTAGGAAATTCGACGTGTTTTACCTCCCCCCAACCAAACGCCAAGACTCCAAAAAAGAAAAAAGGAAGTTTGGTAAAGATGCTCCACGGCTCCATGACATTATTCTGAGCCATCAGCCGGCCATCCCGTGTTGTCGGAGTGTGTGTTTCTATTTATCACACGTAAAAAAACAGTTGAAATATCCCCACTATCAACAATGACATGGTGATTATATACTCATATACACTAGGGTCTCGGATTTGTGTATAATGCGTTATAGTTCAATTCCGACCAAATCGTAGTTAAACTAAAATGGATTTTGGTAAAGAGGAAAGAAACGGACGGTTACAATTGAATCCCATAGTTGAAATCAAAGTCCATATAAATATGTATATATAATTGCGAACCCCCCCAAACCCCCAATCCCCTAGCGGAAACGGAACATATTCCCTAGTGCTGCTGCTATTGGTGGGCGTGGAAAAGAAAATAAAGGTGTTAACTTTTTCCCGTAGCACCCTTTCTTTTGCCTACGTGGGCGTGATTTTTACGCGCTGGGTAAATAAAATAAGGGCCGCACACCCCAACTCCTTCCTTTTTGGCTTTCATTAAAAAAAAAAATACTTGTCAGAAAGGAAAAAAACAAAGGCGAAATCGACATTCAACCATGTTTTATTCTCAATCATTGCATCATTTTAATCAACTTGTGAATGATGCCTTCTGAAATTAAGCTCGTGAAATCATCAAAATGATTGCTTATGAAATTAATTACATATGCTCTCTTTTCATTAAGGGTTCTTTGACCATGTTCTGTTCTTACGTAATCAATTATCTTTAAGAATTTGGGTTTTGGCCTACAGTCTCTTTTTTTTCCTGCAGCTTTCTAATTTGCTGCGATACGTTAAAATTGATACTATTCGAATTGTTAAAATTACGTTTTATGAGTCCATGAATTGTAATGTTTTGAATGAACACTCATTCTACGAAAACGTAGGTTATTTTGGATCGATCGGGCATTGGGATCGATGTGGGAATGGTTTTGTTTAGTTCAGTAAAATATGCTTTGAGAAGAATTTTCATTTAATATTCTGAAAGTGATGCCCTAAAACTATATCGAGAAGAATCCAAACACAAAAGACATAATCAACAAATTAACTTTAATTGAAAGTATCTACCAGGATATATTCTGGGCACCGTTTATGTAGAGTGAAATGCCTCCTTAAACTAATCCAAGGCCTAGAGGTCAAGAAATTTTGTTTCACCAATTCCCGAATCGGTGATCTCTCATTGACCCCATGATTAAAGAGGTAATTCCAGAGGAAACCCTACCTACATTATATAAATAGTTCAAGTAGAGTGTGTTTAAGTTGATCGAACACTTCCTTGTTTTAATATACATTTATGTATTTATTACAAAAACCATAGTTTCAAATCAATTCAATAAATATTTCGAATTTAACAAATGTTGAATTTATTAAAGGGTTTTCTTGTCAATGTGCCTAAGAGGAGCACCCCTTAAATATGTTAAAATATAGTAACATTAAAAGTTTCAAAGTAATTTAATAAATTTATATCAAGATAATAAAAAACTATAACACACCAGGCATATAATGATCCTGTAGAGTAGGTCTATCAAAATCCATTTATAAAAGATCCAACTACTAATGACATCCCAAACATAAAAAGGAAAAGAACACGTACGTGAAAATCCTATTAAAATTTCCCACCTCCATTTCATCACATCGGCCAAATCCTCTTAGGCCTTATTAATTGCCCTGACTTTATTACAAGAATATAAAAAGCCATTGTATTTTAATTAGTGTTTTTCTTATTTTAAAATTTATTATTTGTATCTCTTTAACCGTTGCCCTAAGTTCTCGATAACAAGACCAATAAAGAAAAGGATCCCCTCCTCGGGCCCTCCGCCTATGTTTCTTCCCAATCAAGCCCCACCCCCCAATTACTTCGGATTTGAGCAACAACAAGGGTCAGCTTTCCATTCGTTCTCACCTTTTTTTTATATAAGTTATAAATTAAAGGATGAGGATTCATTCTCACCTTTTGTTTATTACTACCGGAAATTAAACGATATAATCCGAGTAAGTTTATTATAAAGAGAGAGAAAGAAAGTTTATTTCTTAGAGAGTTAGTATTATTTTCATTATTATGTGAAGGCCAAAAAGTTGAGGGAATCGCCCACAATTTGACACCAATGACTTTCTTTTCCTTGTCGGGTTGGTTATAACTTCATCGTCTTCCAAAGTATCGCCAACGAAGAAAAACTCACCCCCGCCCCCTCCCTCCCTCCGATGACCAGAGAGCATTCAACTCATTTATCTCGCCTTACTTTCAAGAAATTTTTTATCTTTAAAAATTTTCCAAAGTTTTAATTGTAACTATTTTTTCTATATAATATGATAAAAATGTCAAATTTTAGGATATATTTGATAAAATTTGTCGTATAAGAGGAAGTAAGAATAAATGTCTAATTTTAAGTATTTTAAAGTGTTTTAAATTTCGGGATAGATACGAAAGACATAAGTTATTATATATTTCGTAATACGCTTTAAAAAAAAAACTAAACACACAATCGTATTATAATATTAAATTCTACACTGTTTATATTTTTTCAATAATTGACCTTCTTCATATTTTAATTTGTTTTCTATTTAAATGTGGCATTGTCTTACCAATTTATATCCGCTCGAGATATCAAAGGAACAAAAATTGCAAAATATCTATCTTAGTATAAAAACGCAAGGAAATAACACCATAAATCACTTCTTACACGCACTTAATTTTGTAACGACCTTTATGCCCCTAATTTCATTGAGGGTGTTTCTAGTTATGAAAGGACTACCCGATCCAAAGATCCACTCCTATATGTTTAGTTAATAATTAATTCTTTTATGAATCGCATAAGAACGTACCGGGCTTGAATGGGATTACTTATTTTGATAATAATGTCACGATACATCTATTCGGGATTGGATACTTGAAAAATAGTTAACGTTATTTTATTAAGTATGTATTTTTTTTAAAAAAAAAGGAAAAGGAAAAGGAAAAAGGAAAAACGAGTTTTTAAAATTTTTCATTCCCTCCGCACATCCATCCGAAGGGAGCCTGTTTTTATTATTATTTAAAAGGGAGACAGACATTGGGGGGTGGCTTCAGCTACAAGACTCGGACAAGGACAAGACGACACACTGACACTTGTCGTTCATGTTGTCTGTCTTTCATCATCGTCTCCTTTATCTTCATCAGAAATGGGCCCCATCCACTTGAAACCCCCCCCCCCCCCCCCCACCCCCCCCCCCCCCCCCCCCCCCACCCCCCCCCTCCCCCCCCCCCACCCCCCCCCACCCCCCCCCCCCCCCCCCCCCCACCCAACACTTAATATTATTATTATTAGTATGTGCAGGCAGCCCCTATAAACGGCCCAACTCACTCCGCTTCAACCTCCCCTTCTTCTCCTTCTTCTTCTTCCCATTCATTCATTCCCCACAATCCCCACCCACTTTCAAAACAGAGAGACCAAGAAAATAAAAAAAGGAAGCGATGAGAGTCCCCAATACTAACAGCGTAATCCAACAACAACACCCCCAGCTCATCAAGCCCCCCTCCTCCGCCTCCTTCTGCTACGAGCCCACCTCCGTCCTCGACCTCCGCAGCCCCCTCTCCTCCTCCTCCGACAATCCCCTTCCTCCCCCTCCCCCTCTCCCCCACCCTGTTACCGCCCCCGATGATACCTCCACCGCCCCCGCCCACTTGGACGACCCCCTCCTTCCCGGCCTCGATTGGGATTCCATTATGAACGACATCGGCTTCAACGACGACCAACCCAACCCTGTTCTGGTCAAGTCGGCTTCTGTCGACTCTACCGATTTCAGAAACCCTCCTCCCGCCCCCCACAGTATTTACGAGCAGGGTCACCTCGTGGTCCCCCCAGATTTTGAGGTTTACTCTGCTCAGGGCTTCCCGCATCCGCCGCTGACGTCACACCATTACACCGGGGCAGGTGGTGGCGGGTATGGGGAAGCCGATGGCGGCTTAAGCAGCGGAGGCTTTGAGGTCCTCGAGGACCTGATTCGGGTTTCCGACTGCATCGACTCAAACGACGTCCAGCGTGCTCAGGCGATATTGGCACGGCTCAATCAAAGTCTCAGGTCTCCGTTGTCCGGGAAACCGGTTCACCGGGCCGCCTTCTACTTCCAGGAGGCACTCAACTCCCTCCTCTTGGCTCCCCCTCTGAATCGACCCAATCCAGCTCGGTTCTCCTCGTGGGCAGAGATTGTCCAAAACATCCGCGCGTACAAGGCCTTCTCCGGTATTTCCCCTGTGGCGATGTTCACTCATTTCACTACGAACCAGGCCCTCCTCGAGTCGATCGATGGGCTGCCTACTGGGTGGACAGGGATCTTCCACGTCATTGATTTCGACATCGGTTTTGGGGGCCAGTATGCCTCTTTTCTTAAGGAAATCTCGGAGAGATCGGAGGCCTGCAAGTTCCCCATGCCATTCGTCCGTGTCACGGCCGTCGTGACTGAGGAATATGCAGTGGAGGCGAGGTTGATCAAAGAAAACCTGACCCAGTATGCGAACGAAGTGAAGGTCCGAGTCTCGATTGACTTTGTCCTGGTCCAGACCTTTGAGATGACCTCTTTCAAGGCGATCAAGTTCATGGACGGCGAAGTCATCGCCATCCACCTGTCCCCCACCATATTCGGGCGCCTCGGCTCGTGCAACAACATCGTGAGGTTCATGAACGATGTGAGGAGGGTGTCGCCCACGGCGGTTGTCTTCGTGGACAGCGAACCATGGGTGGGCACCCAGGGCGTGGGTGCAGCCTCATTCAGGACCAACTTCGAGAACTGCCTAGAGTACTACGCGACCCTGTTCGAGTCCATCGATGCAGCAGTCGGCTGCGGAGAGGACGGCAACGACTGGGCATGGAAGATCGAGGGGTGTCTGATGCAGCCGAGGATAGCGGCCGCCGTGGAGTGGGCGGGGAGGAGGGCGGTGCCGCCGTGGAGGGAGGTGTTCCACGGGGCGGGGCTGAGGGGGGTGAGGATGAGCCAGTTCGCGGACTTCCAGGCGGAGATGCTGCTGGGGAAGGTGCAGGTGAGGGGTTTCCACGTGGCGAAGCGACAGGGGGAGCTCGTGCTGTGCTGGCGCGACAGGCCCCTCGTCGCCACGTCGGCTTGGAGGTTCTGACGTGTCCGAGCGACGCTGGTGGGGGTGGTGGTAAGTAGTCAAACGGGTTTGTCGTTTCCAATTTGACCACTTTTTCGTTTTTTTGTTTTAAAAAAAAAATGTTGGGTCTTTTCTATCTTTCTTTTTGTTTCTAATTTTACGTGGCCGGTGTCTCTAGCTATCTGTCTTTAGTAAGAGTCTTTGATGATGATTATGATATGACGTGTTATCGTGTAACGACGTTCCAGACAAAAGCAAAATTTGTTTGGTACTGGAAATTAAGGGGGGGAGGGGATGGTTATTTTAAGACGTCGAGTCCCTTTGTTTGTCTCCTTCTGGTGGAAAACTATTGCTGGTACGCCTTCGTATTATTGGAATGGTTCAATGTCCTACTAACTGCGGTCTGCTCATGAATCATGAAAAGGTATTATTGAAGTAAAGGAATGACCAAAGGGTGCTCGCGACATATGACAAAAGGTAAACCCTATACAAATTCAGAAGTCTACTGCTTCTTTTTTTTTTTTTGTCATAGTCTCCAGTGGCATAAAAATATTCGACCACTTTTGCGACTTATACTTAAATTGGAGCGAGTAATGAGAGACGTGTTTGGTGGACGATTTCTCTTTATCCCCATAATAAATATAGTGCAGACCATACGCGTGTCGAGTTAAACTGATTTGGTTGTAGTTATCCTTCAATCCGGTTATCTTCGGACAGCCTTTTTGAGTTCCTCACTTAGCGAGAGTTTCACTCTATCTGTCCAGAAACGGAAACATCTTTGGTTCACTGGTTAGATGCTGTACGCATGATTTCCAAGGCTGAAAGACATCGAGAAACTCCTCAAGCTCCCTCTCTGTTTTGGGCCTTGCTAGCCCCCTTAGTGGATTTCTTCCCTTGTTGTAGCTTGAATTCTGGTTCATCCACTTGATACAGAATGCATTGAAATCTACTACCATGACCGAAACACCGAAATTTGACTTGAATCGACGGAAGAGCGATAGATATCCTACTTAGAGGACGTGATCAACTCATCCAGCAAATGTTACTCCATGTTTCAACCCATCCCCGGAGGAAAGCAACTCATCGACTTTGTTTTCTTTAGGCGACACCTCATTGAACATGCCATGCCTTAGCTTCGGACCTATCAAGAATTTGAAATTCAGCCCGTTAGATTTCAGGCACAGCGGGAGCAATAAAATTAGGTTTTTATGCCCAAATTATCAGATTTTGGTACGTATAAAATATTTTTGAATAAATAACGAAATTAACCTTACTCGAAAATGTACATCGAAATTCCGGTAAACCCAAAACAGAGTTGCGAAATCAAGAGCCTCACGTGTGACTCCTCTAGCGGTATCCACGCGCACGCGATCACGAACTTCTCGACTATCCCTCAGGTGCTAGTCTCTTGGATCGACAAAACCTTTCGGAAGCAAAACCTCTCTACACACCTTTTTTTACATATAAAATATTTTTGAATAAATAACGAAATTAACCTTACCCGAAAACGTTCATCGAAATTCTGGTAAACCCAAAACAGAGTCGCGAAATCAAGAGCCCCACATGTGACTCCTCTAGCGGTATCCACGCGCACGCGATCACGAACTTCTCGACTATCCCTCAGGTGCTAGTCTCTTGGATCGACAAAACCTATGTCTGTCCCCAATCTATTTTTAATCTGACCGACTGATTTTCTCCCTTTCGTTTTATTTGTATAATAAATTGCTTTCCAAAACAAAAAGTAACGTCTACGGAATTAAAACGATGCTTGATTCTCATTTTCTTTTCTTCGAAAATCTCTATTAATATAATATGAAAATAAGTAACAAATATTAGTTTTAAAATAGACACGCACGTGGATTATAATAATTTAATCAAAATTGATTTTTTTTCAAATAAAATAGCTAGTATATAAAATATAAATAAATATCAAATATTTATCTCATATCCTTTATTTAATAGAAACATATCCGAATAAATCCATATTCGATCTTGGTCTATTTATTTATCTTTGCTTCCAATATTTCAGAATATATTAATAATCCAATTAATTCTAATTCTGAAATATTAAAATGATTAATTTATTATCCACTAAATAATCAATAATATAATGTTCGTGTCGATGTGCTATGCGTGCGCCATCTAGGTCCTATACACGAAGACAGTGTAAATCAATACACAAACTAAGGTAACCGTCTAGAAATAGTTTTTAGTTACCCAACGAGTTAGGATAATGATTGCAAATCATATACCACTATGAACCGATTACTCTGTAATTCAATCTCTTCATCTAACCGACATCTCAATTAATTCGGCGCAAAATACATCATCACCAAATTAATTGTTTTACTTGATTACCAAGATATAATATACTCACTTGAATGTAAAACATTCCTCATATGACCATGGATTTTAGAGTCACTTATATCTCTATCAAGTGGCCTAGATGTCAACTCTCTAATCCAAGAGAGCGATGAATCTTATATTGACTCAACACTGTTCTCTCTACGCTTTGTCACACACCAAACAATCGTATTACTCACAATCCGGTTAAAGACTGCTTTTAACGACGTCAAAGTGCGCAAACTCCACGCATAGAATAAATGAATGTCTCAAGTCAAAAGATCAGTTGCACTCTTTTATAAAGAGGATTAACAATATGTGGTATCCTCTTAAACGGGTCGTGTCCAATATCCCTAATCTCAGGATACCCCTAAGTATAACTTGGATACACTATCACTCGGTCTATCTTGGACTCAGTTATACTTAGCGATGATCTACATGTCCATGTCCCCTTTAAACATCTATCCGATCATTGGACTATTTCATATTAATATACTCATTAATCTGTGTGACTTTATCATTAATAATTTTACGTGCAGAAAAGTAAAATAATACACGTCTTTATTAATAATTTATCCACAAATACAATAAAGTGTCCTGGCACATAAGTGCACACATTAACATAGCCAACTGCTCCATAGTCATGAACTCCGATCCTTCCAGCCAAGCAAGAACGCTGTCAAGAACAGAGCCACGGATCAGAGAGCATAAGCAACAAATATGAAAGGAGATGGACTATACATGTAGTATCCTTTGTTGGGTCTGATTGTATAACTTCGAAGTTCATCAAATCATCCTTCCCATTTGGAAAAATTAGAAAATCAGTTGCCAGTGTAGGGACATGTTTTAGGCTTGAGAAAATAAGGGAAACCATATAAATGTTACATAGTGATCGATAAACTGCCTACTGAAATAGTCTAAGCACGACAATGGACCTGAGGCCAACGCCAATTACGACAAATCAAAGGTGTTTTCTTCTGAGACAATGGACCTCAGACTGACGGATCCTCAACAAACAGGGCCTTGAAAGAAACCAAATTCAACTAAATATGGCAGCTGAGTGCAATTGTAGACTCGCCTGCAATTCAGGATCATATGATAAGTTCGGGAGAGATCAGTTTCTATGACAGGAATTAAAAGCCCTGATATATTAACCAGAAATCAATTTCAAGAGATCATTTCTTTCTCGGACAGTAAACATTGATTTTTGTATTAGAGCATTCTCAATTTTAAACAGCTTTATAGTTCTGTATACTTTACACTTCTTATTTTATAAAAAATCACAACAATTAAGTTCCTTTAATGCCATCAAATCAAACAAGGCTTCAACTAGGACAAGTATGAACTGATAACATCCGCATACACATTAGAACAAACTGTCAAATTAATATGGAAAACATTGTAGTTAGATTACTTATTATAAAAAATCACAAATCTTACCGCGATTAGTTTAGATACATTTAGACCATTTCTCAAAGCTGAATCACAATACAGATCTTGCCCAGTTTTCCAAAGGAAATTCTACTCAGATCTCATCATTTCCTCCAATCTAAAATGATTAGAAGATATCATGAACCAGCCATAATGGAATCTTTTGGGGAAGATATTAGCGAAACCTATAAGTTTAAAACCTAACCTCAAACTTGAGTACTTAATAAGAAAAACTCAACCTCGAGTGAAAATCGTTAATACCCAACCTTTAAAGTATCATAGGGAAATAAATACAGAGGACATGGGCAATAGCTACCAATTGAAAAAGGTGGCTCGTTTGAGGAAATGATCAGGAAGTCTCTTTTCCATGTGATGTCAATTCCGTTGGGAGACTCACATGACCATAAACAAATATTGGCTAATGAAGAAGATTCTGAGTATGTGAGATACATGGAAAGATGTTGAGACTGAGTGGATCTAGTCACAGATAAAGGAACAATGGTTTTGAACAGAATAAATCGCAAACATACATCTTGATAGTGTTGAATGCCTAAATAAGAACTTATTCAGGCTTTAAGACATTATCCTGACTCCTGTGTCAGATTAATACCATATTTGTGCGGGAATGTTATGTTCAAATGAATAAATCCAAACTAGTCTTTGAAAAATTCATGGAAAACATTACCTGTTATAGTATAATTTTGAAAATAGCAACTTCACTCATTTGGTTTATCTAAAGGGCACAAATGTAATAAGCAAGAAACTTTGCTGCTAGGAGAATAACGGGAATCAGCAGAGATATAGACACCAAAATTCCAAAGCGAAAATCTTAAGACATTAAGAAAAACCAAATGGAGCTTAGCAAGGTGTCATGATAAGGCAATATAATAATTTAACAGAAGACCTTTGTGGAGACGGAGTCTCTAGCAGTTTGCTTCTTCACCGGTCCCTTTCCAGCCGCATTTTCGGCATTTTCTCTCTGCCTCTCCTTCACTTTAAAAAGTTTAATCATTGTTCCTATGATCCAAAATCAGAGTTCATTTAACCAGGTAACGGCACAGAAACAGTGAATGAGCATCCCTCTGCTTGCGGATTTCAAATAACTTAGCAGAAAAATTCTGATGGGGGAAATAACAGAAAAACAATGAATGGAACAGAAAGCAATCGTTTGCAGGTTCAGCCATATCAACTGCCTCCATTCGACAGTGAAAATGTTGCTACCCACTCGGCAAAAAATATTTAAGTCAACACCCAAGCATTCAACCATGATTACCCCACCCGAACAACAGCAGGATGGTGTGCTTATCTCCTAATCAAGAAAGCAGTAAGAGAAAACACAAAGTCCAACACCAACCCCTTAAGTCATAACAACAACGTACACTTCATCACTAACGACTTGCTAACAGTTTTTGTATAACTCCAAAGAACAACATAATCTCAGGAACAAAAAGGCCAAGACTCAAAATCCCATAAGTCCCAATTCTCTATAGAGCACTGCCCACCAAAAATTCAACATTATCCAAACCTCTTAAGCTGGAAACGACGAGATGGCCTCACCCATAAGGCCCTCAAACTTGAAATTCAAACAACCTAAAGCAACCCAACAAAGAATCACACTCCCCCTCCCCCGGTTAAATCAAATTAGGAAATAGAGCTCCTTCAACGACGAAAAAAAGAGTAACCCAACAACAATAAGAAAGAAAGCAAGCCGATAACCATTGTGTGGAACAAGAGAGCAATACTTAGGTTCAGATGAAAGGAAAGACTTGGGGGTTTGTAAGAATTTATCTGGGAAATGAGTTGGAGGGAAGGGAAAGGAAAAGAACTAGACAAAATCAAGCGACAGTCACAAGAAATGCTGAACCGAACAAACACCCCCACTAGTAACATTTCAGCATCCCTACTTTAGCAATTGTAATAAAGATTTTTTCTTTTGCAAATGAAAGTGGACGGATCCAATCCAAGTATGTTTGTCTTTCCGGTCTAAAAAGAAGAGAGGGATAGAAAGCGACGGGGGAAAATAAAAATTAATAAAAAGCAGATAAAATTATATAAATTTTCCCAGTGAAGAGATAATATTGATGGAAAATAATCTCCAAAAGCTTTTGAAATTTTACCCAGTCAAAGAAATGGAATTTCCTCCATCAGGGCCTTAGTGATTACTGAATGCGACGTAGTTAGACCTCTTGCTCTTATTTTTTTATTTGTAATAGAAAATGAGAACGATAGAGAATGTGAAAGGGAAACACAAGCACCAAAACTCATTGAATTGACTCCCTGTTCCTCCCTGCGGCGGCCATTGCCCCGAGTCGCCCAACCCCACCCCAAAGTTCTCATCTTCCCGACTACGAGTTCAAAGAATTCTGTAAGGTTACAAGGAAGTTTGATTGTTACGGGATTTTGGGATTTAGGTTTTTTCTGGGTTTTTTTGTTTTACAAGCATGGGCAGCATCTTCAGCAAGAAGAAGAACGGCGGCGGCTCGGAGGCCGCCCCCGCTATCCTCCCCGCGGACATCGACTTCAGCGATCTAGAGGCCGCTTCCCGGGTTGTCGACCCCGGGATGCAGGTCTTCAGTCAGACCGTTCGGCATAGCACGGAGACCGTCATCAGATCCCTGGCCGTCGAGGCCGAGCATAGGCCTACTAGGGCCCTGCCGATCGAGGCCCTAGGAACAGTCGCCAGGAGCACGCTCGAGGTTGAGCAGGCGTTGGTCAGGGTCATCCTGGACAGCCGAGACGACATATGGAACAGCAAGGAGTTGCTCTCTCTGGTCAACGACTACTTTGAGAACAGCCTCCGGACCTTCAATTTCTACACCGAGCTCAAGAAATGCATCGGGCGGGCCAAGGAGGGGCGTTCCAGGATACTGCTCGCAGTGAGCTACTTCGAGGAGGAGTCGCGGATTGAGGGCAGTGGTTTTGAGAGGACGCTTAGGCAGTTAGAGGGTTTTAAGGAAGCCGGGGACCCTTTCACAGAGGAGTTCTCTGTGCTTCTTCGCTCGGTCTATGAACAGCAGCAGCAGATGTTCAAATCCTTGAAAACTTGTAAGGATAAGGTCGACAGGAGTCTCCGATCATCGAAGACTTGGATGAAGGTCACAAATGCCATTTTTGTCGCGGCATTTGTATCAACCTTGATTGTTTCAGTCGTGGCTGTTGCCATGACCGCACCGGCGGTGGTAACTGCACTGGCGGCTGGGCTGGCTGCTCCAATAGGCTCCTTGGGGAAGTGGTGCAACACGTTGTGGAAGAATTACCGGAGCGCATTGAAGCAGCAGAAAGAACTGCTGACCCTGGCCACTGGTTTCACAAGGCTCACTATTGCAGACATCGAGACGATCAAGACGCTCGTAGATAAGCTGAAGATCGAGGTCGAGTCTCTGATGTCAACCGCTGACTTGGCTGATGGAGGAGAAACCGTGAGACTCACTATAGAGGAGATCAGGAAGAGATTGGACATCTTCACGGAGATAGTAGAGAAGCTCAGCGATTACGCAGATCAGGGTAGCCAGTACACACAGAAGGCAAGAGGGATTATCTTGCAGAGAATAACTGGACAGCCCAGTAATTAACATAATGGATTCCGAGATATCTATAATGTTTGATTTCCCCCCTTGCAACTTTGGTTGAGTCTGGCACTTAACATGAAGGTGATTAAGCGGCTCTCAAAGGCCGCTCATTGGATGATTCTTCATGCACGTTTCCTATCCTTGTATTGTTGCAGCTTTGTATTTGGCATCTGAAGCCCGTCCTCACTGTTTAAATAATGAAAACGCTCCTTTATTTCATGTTTGTGGAGTGCCATCATGTTCATCTGCATCAACTGACCCTGTATAGCCTGCAGAGAAGCAGCAGTTACATGGGTCACAGAAATGACTGCGGAGATTGCAATGGAAAAGTAATTCATGTTCCGATAAGAATAACCAACCACTACAACTGACTGAAACTTCCGGTATCGAAGAAGATCCCGCCTAGCGAAAATGAATAAAAACAAACTCTTCATCCGCTGAGATGAGAATTAGCCTAATCGCAAGCAAATATTATGCAGAAAGGACTTACATAAGTGATCCGGAGTTGAAAGATTCGCCTTCGGAATCTGGTGGGAAACTCTTAACTGAGAAATGTGAATCAGAATGAAATGGTAAAACGATCGTACTTCGCATGCTTTAAGGTTTAATCATCCTTCCTCTGTTACATCTCATTATCCACTCCATTTCTCTGTTCCTGCATACTGATCACACGAAAAACATCAAAGGTAAAAGACTGAGAGCATCGTAGTTTCACGGACCAAACATCAAGAGGAAGGTGGGATGTGAATTTCTGTTTTAATTGAATTGGAGTCTCTCTCTCCTGTCCCCAAGTATTGATTACTCGTTATGAGCATCAGTTCAAAGTACATCCTTCGACACAGTCTTATGGAATTTGGGACTCATGAGTTAGCCATATACTTCAGCCCCAAAGAGATCGATTAGGTGAACGAAATGTTCCAAGCGAAACACAAGCAAGCCATGACGTTGAAAGTGAAAGACAGATCAAGCCGAAAGATCCAAGTGAAAGGATCTAAGCTAAGACGGACCAAGGAAAACGAATTTAGTGAAGCAGATTAAGCAACGCGACTTAGCGAAGCCTGGTTCAGATATGATATGGATGATTATACGATGAGGTTAGGAGCAGTTAAAGACACATTGACAATGAATAGCCTTAGATTCTAAGGAGTTAGGCTATAAATGGCACTTTGTTATCTTAGAAAGACACGCGATTACCGTCACAAAACTGATAGTTAGTCTTTGCCCCTTTTAAGGATTTGTTGTTTGTTCTGTCTCTTTCATCGCGCCAATTATATAACACTCGTAAGCATTAAAATTCCATTTCTTTTAAATTTAATTTTGGTTACGACAATTAACAAATGTTCCGGACATATTTATTAGTCAACCTCATCCCCCTGCTTCATGGACATGAACTCTGATCCTCGTTGGGTACTCCTACGGGAACAGTTTCATCGACGACTGGCTGCATGACAAATTTCATTGTTTAAATGTAAGTAAATTATTCTAGACATGTCTGGACTCGTAGTCGATGATTTTAGTTTTGGACCGAAGAATTAGTCCGCGGATATTAAACCGGTGTTGGAGGAAAAGGGAACATTCGAAGGATGGTATTGAGTGAGACCAGCGCTGCGTTTGATCCAACGAAGACAATGCTGTCGAGTGATGTAGTCGAAGAATGATGGTCCAGTCCACCGTAAAGGTTGACGAATGATAAAAGCACGTGATGGAATGTAATTACAATTATTTGTCTTTTATTTATATATATATTATATAGAGGTAATTTTGATTGTAATAACACAGACATAGGGACATTTTGATTGTCTTGGTTTGATTTTCAGTCAAATATTGTAACCCAATCTATATTCAATGATAGCAAGTATTTTGTTCTTTCACATTGTTATTCTCATTTATTTTACGACGGCCATAATTTCTTTTCACTTTCTATTTATATGACATTTGTTGGTGCAAATATGGTGTAAAAAATTTCTTTCTCAAATAATTTTTTATTAGTTTTTATTTTGGGAAAATCCAGTATATATGCCTTTCTAATTTTCATATACGACCTCCGGAGATACATCAGATGGAGCCAATTTTTACCTCCAACGCTGCTGATGGCAATTTGGTGGGACTTAGTCGATGGACCCAAAATTAAACCATTTGTCGGCAGTATGCCCAATTATTAAAACTTACAAAATGAATTTTGAACTTAAAGAAATCAATAGTAGAAAAACGTCCTACTTTTTTTTTTTGTGTTTCCAGGCCATCGGTGGGTGAAATGTTCCTGGACCGTCGATAAGTGGGCTCGGCCTCATAAATGCCTCAATACCCCGAGTCAACATTATAACCTGCAAATCCCCATGACACAACAATAATGTTAAAGGAAAAAAGAAAGCAAAAGTCGAGGGAAACAACGTGATATCAACACTTTTCCCGAGGATTATATGGAAATAAGTTAGGTTTTAAAATTTTGTTTCGAGTTTAAATAATTATGTATTTATCGTTACCGTCACGAGTTTTGAAAATTCGTCTATAAATTTACAAAAAAAGCGAGTTTCCTAGACTCGTCTATCCTTTTTCTACCAAAGACGGATTTTTTGTAAAATGATTCAAGGTAAAGATGTATTTTGAAAACCTGTCTTTGGTAGAAATAGGGAGAGACATGTATTGCAAACTCGGTCTTTTGTAAAATAAGATAGGCGAGTATTCAAAACCCGTATTTGAAAAATATAGACAAAAATTTTCTCGTAGCTCAGTTGATTAGCGCTTCCCTTATAAGTGGGAGGTCAAGAGTTTGACTCTTGACTGCTTTCCGACACCAGTATGAGAGTCCATCTAGAGCTGTACAATTATGTACATCGAAATCGTCAAACATGGACATAATGAATCATCTATGAGTGAACCTTCTAGTAGCTCTAGAGTTATTAGTGTGGCCAACATTTAGCAAAAGAGGTAATCAAATCACCTAAAGTTAGGAAAACCATATAAGTGAATTATACAGTCCTTTGACAAAAGGATAAAGAAGATGATGAGGATGGATATCCTCAAGGAGATGTTGAATTTTAGGTTACATAAACCAACTGAACTAGACGGTTGAGGCTCATCATATGATAGAAATGAAGTATGATGATTATTTTCATTATAAAATAACCATGCTTGATAAAGGAGCTTCAAATGTCTCCGTAGGCATGAAAAATGATGCCTTGAGGATGTAATTCCTAAAGGAGATTCTACTAAAGAATCTGGTGAGAAAGGTCACGATGAAGAAAGCCATGAATATTCCAAAGAACCTAGTATTTTAATATAGATCACGTAGACAAATCCCTTTCTTGGGATGAGATGACTATATGTCCATATGGATGAAAATTTATGTTTTCAATAATTTAGATTCCTTTTCTTGAGATAACATATAGTGGACACCAACTTCTGTGTATATATTTCATACCCCCTTCCATATTTGGAGTGGCAAACTAAATCGAGAAAAATTTCTCTCACATCTTTCTAAGTTGAGTTCTCTTTATCTCTAGAACACCTAAGAGTCATGGATAAGTTAGCTGGAACTAATGATACAACTTTTAGTTGGAAATAAGCACAACCTTCAGTTAGTCTAACGGAAGGTTAGACCTTAGTTTACACCTTTGTTTGGAGGATGAGTGTTGCCTGACGAAAAGCAACATCTCCCTCTCACATTTCTTTCGATTATGAGGAGCATGGAACACTTGGAGTTTTGAAGGTGCAAAAGCTTGGACAACCTAGAAGCTGCCCACTCGAGATATAATTCATTTTTTACTGTGGAAGTTTGAGTTTTTTATGCCTTATCTTTGTGTTAAAAGGAGATTTTAATTAAAGAAACTTTCTTAACATGGTGCATGCATGAGTAATTAATGAGTAATTATCCGAACCCAAAAATTCTTTGTTTGAATTAGGATAGGAAAGGATTCTACTACAGGGTTGTTAAAGACTTCAAATAGAGAGTTTATCATCTCAGATAATTAAGAATAGAGATTTATTTCAAGAAATTAAAAAAAAACGACTATTGTTTAGAGTGAATTTGATGAATTCCTTTTTAAAAATAAACTTGTTATGAGATTTATAACCAGTTCAAGATATTCATTACTTGAGATAGGATGAAAGTAAACGTAAGAGACATTTGAAAAACCTTCCTAAGTGTGTTTCCTCTGTTCAAATAGATAGTAGAGCCGCTAAGGAAAATTTTCTATTTGTCTATAAAAACCAAATCACAAATAGACCAAACTTTAAGGATTTAATCGCGATAAAGAAAAGTACTTTCGATATTAAAACGATGTAAAATTATATGCGTCATTCTGATACGTGTTAAACTATATGATAAATAGGAAAGAATCAAGAAGAAAGTATATAATGCAAATAATAACTAGGACTAATATTTTTATAATATATTTTGATTAATATCGCCCCAACATGATTTAGTGGATAATAATTTTGAATAGAATAGAAACGAATTGGAATTGAAATTTAAGGTTGAAATTTGATCCAGACACGTACATGATTCCGGCTTATGATTCAAATTATTTAGTAGATGAATATATCAAACCGTGTGGTTTGAATTAGAAATCGTAAAGTTTTGATAACAAGATGTAATATTTCAAACATATTAAAATAAAATATTATGATACGCACCAATTTTAGAAAACGTGAGTCGATTGATCAGCACGATCTCGTCATGGCAATACTTTTTTTGTCAAGCTGTTAATATTATGATTTTTCATCGGAATTCATAATGGCATTCCTTAAATGACTCGTGTTAATATCATACGACATTGATATGGTCAGCCTCGAATATTAAAACCGCAACACCTTCCCCTTCGGTTCTACCAAATAATGGGAGGCACTTAATGTTATTTCAATCCACGGAATCATTCATTAATTTATTTATTTTTTCTTGATCGACAATTCCCATAACAAGAAAGTACCAAAGACAATTCCCATAACAAGAAAGTTCCAAAAAAAATAAATAAATAAAACAATCCGAAGCTTCCATGCAATTTCCTCATCCCCAAATCCGATGCCCATCCTCTTTGCATCGATTTTCTCATCGTATACGATCATATATGTGCATGTATATATATATATATATATGATCAACGCATTGTCCTTGTTCACCATAACATTACTCAATCCCATAACACCAAAACAGGAGATGGTTAAATCCCCCAAACCCATCCAATGGCTCAACAGGAGCCTCAGCCTCCCCCTCAGTGGCCGCACCCGCTCCCTCCGCGAGTCCCGGCCCTCCCCCTCCCCCACCCCTTGCCCCTCCAGGGAAAACGAGCTCCGGGAGGTCTTCCGCCGCTTCGACGAGGACGGGGACGGCAAGATCTCGGCCTTGGAGATCCGTTCCTACTTTGCGTCCATCGGGGAGTACATGTCCCACGAGGAGGCCCAGGGGGTGATCGATGAGCTCGACTCGGATGGGGATGGTCTCGTGCATTTTGACGATTTCGTGAGGCTCATGAAGATGGACGGGAGGGATGGCGGGGGTAGCGACGAGGACCTCAGGAGGGCCTTTGAGATGTTCGAGCAGGATAAGGGGGCGGGTTGCATAACCCCAAAGGGGCTGCAGGCGATGCTGGGAAGACTTGGCGAGAAGAGGACGTACGGGGAGTGCGAGGCCATGATCAGGGCTTTCGACATTGATGGGAACGGCGTCCTCGACTACAACGAGTTCCACCTGATGATGGCTTGATATGTAATACATCGTAAGATGAAACACCATCGCCACAATCAAGGAAAGCATGTACATGTTGTAAGAAGAAAAGATTGCGGGTCAGCGTCTTTTTCTAGAAGCTTGTGGCAATTGAAACGAAATGGCCGCGCATTTATTTTCGACATACAACCACAGCGCCAACTCAACATCAACAACCAATCCTGAAAGCCCACAAGAATATTCAAGAAATAATAAGACTCAAATCCAGGATATACCGAAGAGGAAACAAATGATCGCAATCCTTTCCCAACCTCCCCCCTAACTACGACGAATTCCGATAAAAAAATTCTTTCTTTATGGACCTTCCTCAACTTAGGAAGTTCCAAACGTGATGTTTGACTATTGTTCATGAAAATTGCATGCAACTGTTTTATTCATCCAATTTTTTTTTTAAATGCTAATTGGAAAGTTCCGGGAAAGTGTCTTATCCTCTGTTTGGTGAGCGAGACATCTTTCTTAGTAACCTGTTCCATTTAATATGAAACAAATTGAAAGATTGAGATTATGAAGAATAAAAAAAAAAGCTCCATGTTTTCATGTACTAAACGACGGCTGTCTTAATTTTAATACATATAGATTCTATTGCGGAACAACTATTTATACTTATTCTTACATGGTCCTTTCTAGTTGAGTTGAAAAGGATATATTTATCTTTATAAATATACTCGGTTTCATCAGAGACGACAATTCTATGGTAAATTTAGATTCCCAAAATTAATAATAAAAAAATATACAGTCATAATGAAATTAATTTAATACTTGGAAAGTTAAATAATTTTCCAGAACTCTTATAAATAAATCTGCATATGTTCCGCCAACGGCTTCAGACAAATTATTTCAATTTAATTGATTACAAAGATGGTACAAGTTCGTTCCCAACACACATTCCTTAGAAAATCGTCGTGGTGGAATCGAGAATTAACATGTTAAGCAACAAGAATATATTTGTTCATTTATTAACCGATCAATTCTATCGGTATCTAAAATAACCTTAAAATTACCTGACTAATCTGAAATAATTTCTACATAAACGCTAAACTGAGTCTATGATTTTATTTCTCGATAATTAATAATTTATACTCCCCCGTTGATAAACATACTTTTTCATCCATCGGAATGCTTTCTTCAAACTATTTCGCGCCTCGTAGCATCTCATGTTTGTTTCGGACGAAATGATAGGCAGCTGGATGTGGGCCACTGGACCATTTCAGTGCTGCCTCTAACGGACCAGAAGGGAGCATGCGACCTTTGGGCTGCCGCCGATGTGATCGGAATGGGTACATGGGACACTTGAGATGCTCTTCCGGGTCGGAGCTAGGTTGCATAATGTACATTTGTAATTAGCATGCATGCCCCATTACCCCTATAAATAAGTGTTGTAAAGGGGCGTGGGAAAATTCATGGTAAGATTGAATTGAGAATAAAATATGTGACTTGGCGGAAATCTTGTGTTCCTTGTGTCAATTGTGAGTGGATTTTTGTCCTTGCGAGCGTCCTTCTAGTGTGAGCGTGAGCGATACACAAGAGAGCATGAACGTGAGCAAACATTGTGAGCGAGTGTGGGCGGAACTAATGAAATCCGAGTGTGAAGGCTGATCGTGCTTTCGGGAAAGTATTTATATATATTTATTTGTTTATTTAAATGATTAATTCGCATAACACGTTTATTAAATTTGTTACATGTGGAGTTTCATATTCAGACGCGATGAGGTAAATGGGTCAAATTTCGCGTTAGAGTTTTTCAAAACACGAATCCGTTGAAAGACGGTGCATTTACGACAATAATGACACATACTTTCACCCTAGTTTTGATGTTGTCTCAAAATGCTCCTATTTTAAAAAAAAATACCCTTCCCATGTGACCTACAATTGCCCGGGGTTATGTTCCCAAATGAGGTTAGTAGGAAAACAAATTTACGAAATAGGGTAGACAATTTCAAAATTCTAAAACACAGTCCCGAAGTCGAACTCTATAGGTCCCGAAATAGGGTAAACGTATTTCAGGAATTTTGAAATTGTTCACCCTGTTTCGCGAATTGTATTTCATGAAATGGAACAAAGCCCAATATTGCCATGATCATTAATTACATCATAATTTTGAAAAAGGCTTAAGTTAAAAAGAAACCTATAAAATAAACACGCGATGGTTAATATCAAAAGTAATTCCAACCAGCATTTTAAATAAACAAACATGGAGGGCGGGTGGGCGGTGGAGGATTGACTTTGAGACGGGGCTACTTGTTCATAACTTCATCATCAAATCCATAAATGTGGGTTTGGACCCATCTCTACTAAAACACACCCCCACGTTAATATAAGAGTTTTGTATGGAAATATGGTTAGTTTTAAAATTTTTTTGCCAAATACGGTCTCCGTTTCGTAAAATACGGTTTTACCGTAGAAGGGACGCGTTCATTTAGAAAGAGGGTGCCGTTTCAAAACGCGCCCTCATGCAGGCCCGCCCCTCTTCTCCAAGTGTTGGGGGCCCCTTCGGAGAATACACAAGGGGCGGGTTTTCAAAACCTGCCCCCCTCTTAGACATTACTAAACACTTATGAATTATATTAGAAACCCTATTTCAACAACACAATAACCAAACTATCGAACTTCGAAACAATCCATATTATAAAAGTAGAACAATAATATTATATATAAAACATTAGAATATAATACGCAAAGTCCATAAACGTTTACAAACATCAATAAAGTCCCCACGCCTCGTCGATTTCCTCCTGACATAAGGGCTGATGACGGGATTTTTTGGAACGTGAGGCTGCTCTGATGAATCATCTGGGTACAATTGCGTGATTTGAGAAGGTCCTTCTCCTTGTTGTGAATTGTCGTACCTGAAAAACTTACATTAGTTGAGCTACGAGAGTTTAAATCAATCGAACATTAAAGGACTTACCCGAATTCTCTCGCCCCTTTAATCGGAGCTCCCGGGGTCGTATGGACCTAACCTCGAAGTAAGGTGTGCTGTAATCGGCATCAATATGGGCAACTTGCGAGGTGAGCATGCCTTCTCGCACTTCATGACCCTCCAAGTTAAATACGGGGCCCTCGTATATCCGTGGCACCTCCTCATCTTCATGCTCCTCTTCCGTATTGTCCATGTGAGGATGATCTTCCTCCATATATTGTCCACCTGGAGGCATGAACTCGTATGCAGGTTGATCTTCCAACTAGCCGATACGACCATACATTCGTTCCGGTGCATACTCCCGCATCATCTGCATGGACTCCCCGGCAAGAGAAACGAGTTCAGGCTGGTCGGACCGAAGCTTAATCTTGCGAAAATTCTTCATATATATAACAAATATAGGTTAAAATTGAAAAATAGAATAGAAAAATGTAATGCGATACTCATAAACGACTTACCATTGTCCCGCATGGAGTTGGTGTACGATATGTATTGTCTGGTGTGCTTCGTATACCATTTGGAGTATTTAGTGCGAGACTCCTAAAACAGCGGCACGACCTTGTTCATCTGATCTTCCCATAGCTTCACAAAGACCCGATGGACCACTCTCCAATTGTTCATCGTCTTGCAGCACAAATTCATCCGATGGAGTGCCTTGTTGTTGTCGCATTATGCCGGCACAAACTGATGATCGCCAAACTGACGAAACACTCTATCCGAGTAATGTCACTCCATGATGTAGAAGCAAATGAGAGGGAGTCTAGCATGCCAAAAAACATCTCCCGATCGGCAATAATCCGAAAGCATGGCTATCAACTCCTCCGGGTAAGGATTCCAAACAATCTACATATATCAATGTGAATGTGAGGAAGATTCGATATAATCAAATGAAATTGTTAGATTAGAAGTTTACCTAAACCATGCTTTGCCTATCGAAGGCCTCTCTGTATGAGGAAAGTACATGGGTAGTGACCGTACATATATCCTTTGCAATGGCCCAGCGATAACTCAAAGGCATATCCTCTACAAATGGGGTTCGATGTCTAAGAGGCACTATATGTGGGAATATATCCCATGCCCAAATCTGTAACAATATCAGGGGACCCTCTATCTAAGATGCCTTGTGGTGAGCCGTCTTACACAAACTCCTATAAAGCCACGCTAAGGAGGCACTACCCCAGCTGTACTCTCCAGCCCTCTCAAAGTCTGCTAGTAGAGGCAACCAGAATATGTATGCTAAACTGTCTGACTTCGTAGTGAATATCATCCCGCCAATCAGTTGCAAAATATAAGCCCTGGTATGCTTCTGCACTACATCTTCAGGGACATCTATAGGGATCTTACCAAAATTGGCAGCCAGCCAGCTCAATCTAATACGACCAGACCTAATGTTGTTATCCCTAGGTACCCGCTCGAATAACTCTAGACACACTGCTTCATTAGATACGGAGGTATCTGCTATCACCGCATCGCCATCTATGGGCAAACCTAGCTGAATTGCCACATCTTGTAGGGTGACGGTCATCTCACCGTGCACCACATGGAAGGTGTGCATCTCCGGCCTCCAGCGTTCTGTCAATGATGTGATAAGGGCCCAGTCCAAGGAAATGAATGGAAGCTTAGCCACTCCGTAGAATTCTGCTTGACGGAGGTAAACATCCATCCCGGTATCGGTGGCAACTCCCTTCAATGATTTCTCTACCCGACGGCAAGTTAGAACGTTATTCTGTAAATAAAACACGAATTAGTAAACAATGTACGAAAACATGAAAGATAATGTAGTGATTTAAAACTAAATAAGTTGATATACCATACTATATTTGGCTTCCCATACAGCCATTGACCGATGCTCTCCTTGAGCATTAAGAACGTTTGTCTTTCTTGGTCCTGGACGCATTTTCCTATAAGACAATATAACAAAGGTTAAAAACAAATACAAGTAAAACATAAAAACAATAAGAATATATAATTTAAACATTGAAAAAGCACTTGCAAAGATTCCTATTAGAACAACTACGTCGGTTATGACCTTCTTTTCTACATAACCCACAAATAGTTTTCCGATATTTCTCCTTGATATCCATTTCACTACGTCTACGGGATGACCTAGGACGCCCTTTTGGTCCGACTCTTATAGGGTCGGGATTGACTCTCGGAAAAGGATATTTCAGTCAATCATCTTTGCAATCAAAAGAATGCCATTTGGAAGCATGTACGGCCTTCTGACACTCGAATGAGTAGAAATAACTAATGACAGTGGTATGATCTACATGCATGTGTGCATAACATGCCAAAGCATGCGAACAAGGAATGCGATAGATTTTCCACTTCTTGCAGCTGCATTTCCGCACTTAAAGAAGTACATACTTGAGTCGATGTTTTCCTCTAGTTTTCACGTCAAATCTACTCTCCTGTCGATCGAGAACTACTACTCCGTACCATTTGGCTATCTCTAAACATTTGAACAACCGATTTGTATAAACACTTGTAAAACTTTAGTCAATTTTCAACGCAGAGTCTGCATCATCCCGTCTGGCTATCTAATATGATACGCAGTTATACCATATTTTCCTAATAAGAGCCGAAACAGGAAGATTTCTGGCACCTCTTGTAACGACGTTGTAACTTTCGCTCAAATTCATAGTCATAAGACCATATCTATAAAAGCCATCCCGACTCAAACACCACCGCTCTTCATTCATCTCGGCGAAAAACTCGCCAGCTTCTGATATTGATTCAAACAAGCTCCTCATAATGTTCTTGTACTTCACAGTCATCGATTTCCTCACTGCGGCTATCAACTTCCTTTTACAAACAACATTTTTATATCTCGTATTGAAATTGCTTGCCACATGTCGAAGACAGAACCACCAATGCGCAAATGGCGGGGTCCAACCCACCTGCGGATCATTCACAGCCGCTTGAGTGCCAGCATGTCTGTCGAAAATCAAGCATACTCCTCCCGTCCTTTCAACAACGACATATCCCTTAAGGCATCTCAAGAACCAACTCCATAAATCATAGCTTTCCTCATCAACCAGTGCAAATGCAAGCGGCACAATATGGTTCTCCCCGTACGTAGATCATGCAATTAAGAGTTTATGCTTATATTTACCATATAGAAATGTGCCATATATACTTACAACTGGTTGACAATGATTGAATGCCTGAATAGACAGTCCGAACGCCCAAAACAGTCTCTGAATTGTTCCGGGGTTGGCAATTCTAATTGCATTCATAAGATGCGGCAACTCATTATAACATTCATCCCATTCGCCGTATTCAACTGCAATTGCCTTCCTCTTTGCATCCCATACTCGTCTCCTAGTTACTTCGTACCCAAATCTCTCCTTTATTACATTCAGTAGGAACGACACTTTCACTTCAGGAGATTCTCTAACAAAAGTACGGAAGTAAGGAACCATAAAGTTATAGTCAAGTCAAACTCAGAGCAAAACACAGACCATGTCGTCTTATCTGACTCCATAATTTCGTAATTATAATGGTTCTTGATATGGAACGTATTCCCCGTATGAATGAGATGGTTTTTATATTTGAACTGCATCTCTTTACGAAATTCAACCACAGCGTACGGATCGTCCGTCATCCTAACATCCTCATTCTCCTAGAAAATCTCCTTCCCAGTATCGCCACTGTCTAGATAGAATGGTAGAGGTTTCTCCAACCGTTTCTTCCTAGAAGGACCAGCCTCATTAACCCCTATATTCCTAACATTTTTCTCGTTTCCTAAATCAACACCGTTGAACATTTCATCATCAGTATTGTCGTCATTATCGTAATTCACTATTGAATCAACGATATGATTCTCATATCGTTGATATATAGTTTCGTTTAGAACTACTTCATCGCCCATATCACGTTCTAAATCTTCAAATGGGTTACCCTTTTCATAATCATTACCACCATCCTCCTCATTCCCCACATTACCACCATAATCGCTACACCATTCGTTCACCGGTCCCAATTGACGAATATTTCTACTAACTTCGAAATTTCCCATTCTCTCTTGCACGACATTTAACCCATCATCCACATTTACTCCTACGGCCTCCATGTTACTACCATGCTTACTTCTTGAATTTGGGGGCCTTCCTTCATTGCTAGAATTCCCAGAAACTGATATCACATACACTTCTTGAATGCGATCACCATTTGACATCGCAAACTCACACAACAACCTAACATCCTCATCATCACCAATAGGTACTAGCACAAAATTTATGCCAGAAGAACCATACGAAGGAACGGGATATGTATGACATATTTCTAGCCTACTGCCTTCGTTTAATCTCATTGCATTAGCAATGACCCTTTCAAATTGCACATAGTCGACATCAGCAGGTACCTTTATTCGTTTCACTGGACCCCTATTATAACATACTTCTTGACTACCAAGAATAACTTTCCCATTTCCATACAACAACAAATGAACTTGCGATATTGAAACGTAAGATAAAACTTACGATTTAGTGATTAACTACTTCTTCGAACTTACTAATACCTACAAAAATTCAAACAGCATACCATTAATAATCAAAATAATGGTAACTAAATAAACATTATTAAAACGTAATTTAAACTAAAACGTAAATTCAATTACACCCAAAATTTCAAAATAAACCTAATTTTAACTTAAACCTAATTTCAACTAAAACCTAATTCCAATTAAAAAAATTCAGCTAAAACTTAATTCCAACTAAAACCCTAATTTGAACTAAAACAAAATTCCAACTAAATCCCTAACTTCAACTAAAACCTAATTTCAATTTCACATAATTTCACGACATTAACATAAATTAATTACTGAGACAAGGAAGCTGTCGGCGGTAAAGGGTAGAGGATGAAGGGGGTGACGGGCGGAGGACGAAGGCCGGCGTTAAAGGGCGGAGCACGAAGGGTGGATGGGGTGACAGCGTGAGGTCGGAGGACGAAGTACGTGAGGACGTAGGAGGAGTAGCGGAGGACGAAGTACGGTAAGGGGAAGGCGGACGGAGGACGGGGGCTCGGGCATCGGGCGTTTAGGGGTCGGGGGTCGGGCTAAGGTTTAGGTAAAATGAATTCGGGGGTGGGGGACCCGAGTTAAGCCGTTTACCCGCCCCTTATTCAGTTACTTGAGGGGTAAGTTTTGAAAACCCGCCTCTTGTGGGATTATGAAATGGGTGGGTTTTATCCGACGTCGAAACCTTCCGTCTCCACTCCGCGAATTCGTCCAACTGTTGAGGGGCGGGTTTTACCCGCCCCACCCGCCCCTTGTTGAACTATTGGAGGGGCGGGTTTGTGTATTCCCAGGAGGAGGGGGTTTAAAACCCGCCCCTTGTGTATGCCAAAAAGGGGCCCCCAACACTTAGCGAATTTTATCAAGTGTTGGAGGGGCGGGTTTTAAAACCCGCTCTTGCATGAGGGCGCGTTTTGAAACTGAGTCCTCATGATGGGTTCCCATGCCGTATAGGGGCGGGTTCAAAACCCACTCCTTCCTTTCATACACGGAGGACGCGTTTTGAAACCGCGCCCTCTTTGTAAATTGAGGGACGCGTTTTGAGAACGCGCCATTTCGACGGTAAAACCGTATTTTATGAAGCTGAGACTGTATTTCATAAATTTTTTTTAAAACTGACCGTATTTCTTTACAAAACTCTTAATATAAAAATTAAACAAGTGTATATACCCTCGTGGTCACCCCCAATTGTTTCACGCCTCTCGGTAACTTCAAATTTTATCTTGTCAAAAAATTCAACTAAGTATTTGATCATGGTAAGTTGCACTTAGGCTAGAGTTATATACGTAAAATATAAATAAATTTCTTTAAAAAAAAATATTAGCATTTCGAGACAATCGTCAAAAACGTGTTCAGGTGATTCGGAAACTTTTCCTCTGTGATTTATGAATTTATTTTTAAGAAACGTTTCATAAATCTTCCCGCATAATAATGGACAAAGACTTGGTCCCTTTTTCCTTAAAGAAAAATTTAATATGGACCAAGACTTACTAGATAGAACACAATGTCAAAAAGAGGGGAGGTGGAAAATTACTTTAAAAGTGGGGTGTACATAATTCCGGTGACTCGTAAAGTTTAAGCAGCCATAATTCAAATTCAACGACTACTTGGGCAAATTCTATGAGAATGAATTTTCATGGAAGGTCAATAATGGAGGGCGTCCCCATGCACGTAAATAACGGAGCTATGATATTTTTTATTAAGGGGGCTAAAGTGCTGTATTATGATTCTTGGGGCTAAATTAAAATTAATAGAAAATTTAGGAATTCAATCCGACCAAAAAAAATCATACCCAATAAAATGAATTTCAAATTTCTAGATAACTTTTTTCTAATTACTAATATTTTCTTTATGGTAATTTTGGGAAGCGGCTAACGGTACGTGCACGTAACGGTTACGTAGTTTACTAATTAATACTAACGAAAAGTAATAAATTTTACTAAAAGTTGATATTTACTAATTACTACTAACGAAGTCAACGCATATTTAGTAAAAAATGTAGTAAAATTTACTACTTTTCGGTCAAATTTTAATAAAGTCAACGCAAACTTAGTAAAAAAGTATGGAAATTTTACTACTTTTTCACTGTTGATTCCAGTTCAAGTTTACTACTTTTGCGCTGACTTTACTAAAATATTTCCGTTAGTAACGTCAACGCAGAATTAGTAAAAAAAGTAGTAAAATTTACTCAATTTTTTACAAATTTTGCGTTGACTTTACTAATTTTTTTCGTATTTTAGTAAAGTCAAACCAGTTTTAGTAAAAAAAGGAGTAAATTTTACTACTTTTTTTACTAATTCTGCGTTGACGTTACTAACGAAAATGTTTTAGTAAAGTCAGCGCAAGGTTAGTAAAAAACGTAGTAAATTTTACTACTTTTTACTGTACGAATTATGCCGATAATTAGTAACCGTTTACTAATTCTAGTATTTTTTTAGTAAAAAACTCTTCCACTTGGTAAATTTTACTAATTTTGACATGTTTTTACTAAAAAAAGTAGTAAACTGTTACTAAAAATGAAGGTGTTTACTAACGAATTTACTAATTAGAACAGTGTTTCCGAACCTATTACGAACCTATTTATGTAGTGAAATTACCGTTTTACCCCCGTTACTAATCAGTGAAATCCGAACCAAGTTACGAACCTAATTTCTCCCCTGTAACGGGGAGAAATTAGTAAACTACGTAAAATTTACTACTTTTCGTTAGTATTAATTAGTAAACTACGTAATCGTTACGTGCACGTACCGTTAGCCGCTTCCGTAATTTTGTGATAGAAATGATTCCCAACTATTTCACCGAACGTACAAGACTTAGCTTAGTCTGAGTGTGCCTATTCGAAAAAGAGGAAAGCGAGTAATATGGGGGGTTGGGGTGTTGGGGGGGGAGGAGAATCTATTGAATGATTTTGCTACCCCAATATCCCACTGACGGACGACCTTGACTTATGAAAAAACAAAAGAAAAGGGTTCCGACAACTACGTGTCTCTCAAGGACTATGATTCTTAATTATGCCCTTCTCATTACGCAAGACACCATTTGAGGTCAACACCCCCCACCACCCCCCCCCCCCCCCCCCCCAACACCCATACTTGAACTGAGTTAGTTCCCATCCGGGTTGCAGCACTAACAACTTATGTTCTTCATCTGGGATGGTGATATAAGTGGCAAGCTACCAAGAGCTACGTGCGTCGGAGGCTAGTACCCGGCCACCGATCTGGATATCGATGGATGTACATATCACTTGTCCAGGCTAGTACCCGGCCACCGATCTGGATATCGATGGATGTACAATCACTTGTCTATCCCAGCTTTTGAAGTCTTCCCGTTCACACTAAACTAATCCTTTTTGCTTCGTTCACCCCCAGTTGATGGAAGGCGACTTAAAGGTTATATATACTATTTGGGAATATTTTTTCGCACATGGTCGTATCCCGTGACATAACGACAATGCGAATAGCACGGGCCACTATCGAGATTGATATAAAAAACCTCGTAAATGATGGATGCCTCACATATGTCAAAAGACGAAGAGCATCCTTGCACTGTGAAAATCTCACAACCCAGAATGGTGTTCACTTCCTGTATTCCCTTCCCTTCTTCTTACCTCATAGTCCTCCTCTGCCTTTGCTGCTCCCCTTCCTTGGTTTCTTCCCAACAGCCTTACATCGGCCGCAACACCACCCGGTGCACCAACTTCACATCCCCTCCTGCCGTCCCGTCCTCGTCCTCTGATTTCGGCTACTCCTGCAACGGCCTCAACCGGACCTGTCACACCTACCTCATTTACAGGTCCTACCCTCCCTACAACACCATTTCCACCATCTCCAAGCTCTTGTCCGTCAACCCGTCTCAGCTCTCAGAAATCAATTCTGTTCCACTTAATGGAACCATTGAGACGAACAGGATGCTGATTGTCCCGGTCACCTGCTCTTGCTCGGGCAAATATTACCAGGCAAACACGTCCTACGTGGTCCAGCACGGGGACAATTATTACCTCATCGTGAATGGCACTTACCAAGGTCTCGCTTCATGTAGGGCGCTTAAGTATCAGAACCCAATTGAGACCGTGCTCATATACTCTGGCACAAATTTCACCATCCCTCTTAGGTGTGCTTGTCCATCCAAGAACCAGACAAACAAGGGCATCAGGTACCTCCTAACTTATGTCGTCGCAGAGAACGACATCGTGTCTCGGATAAGCGTTCGGTTCGGCGTAGATACTGGGAGGACATTGGTGGCCAACAGACTCACCGAGCTAAATGATGTGATCTTTCCATTCTCGACGTTACTAGTTCCATTGCAGAAGCCACCTTCAGTTTCTCAAACCATGTCACCGCCTCCATCTCCATCACAGCAGCCATTGTCGGGACCACCGCCATCAACATCTCCTTCTACTAATCGCTCGAGGACTAAGTGGGTGTATGCAGTCGTTGGGTTCATTGCAGGAAATGCATTCCTGCTGGTTATTGGGAGCATTGTCCTCTACATGTTTGTGCATTACCACAGAAAGGTAAAACCTGAGATATCAAAGGGTGTTCCTGAGGATATTTCAAACAACCTGGAACGAAGTGATGGACCGGGCGGCCGAGAAAACTTGGGAGAACGATTAGAGGTATTGCGGCTGAACCTATCAGGCATCGCTCAGTCGATCAAAGTTTACAGCTACGAAGAACTCGAACAAGCAACAGATAATTTCAGCTCAGTTTGCTGCATCAAGGGGTCGGTCTATCGGGGGATAATTGATGGCTCCCATGTCGCCATCAAAGAAATGAGTGGAGACGCAATGAAGGAAATAAATATCCTTAACAAGATCAGCCATATGAATCTCATTCGGCTTGTGGGTATCTGCTTCAACGACGGCCACTGGTACTTCGTCTTTGAGTACGCCATGAATGGTCCGTTGAGTGATTGGATATACAGGAGCGGTGACAAGATGGGGGACAAGATCTTGTGCTGGAATCGAAGAATTCAGATTGCATTAGATGTCGCTGTTGGACTGAACTATATACATAGCTTCACCACTCCCCCGCTTATACACAAGAACATAACGAGCAGCAACATTCTCCTTGATGAGAATTTCCGGGCAAAGATCACGAATTTCGGCACAGCTAGGTCAATCAAGGGAGATAAAGGCGAATTCACGATGACGTTGCATATCATGGGAACCCAAGGGTACCTGGCCCCAGAGTACCTCGAAAACGGGCTCGTGTCGACCAAGCTTGATGTTTACGCCTTCGGAGTTCTCTTGGCAGAAATGATCACGGGAAAAGACGTCAAGGAGCTGCTCGGAGACTGCAAAACGTATTTGTCTGACATTGTTAGTGATAAGATCGAGCCGGATGACGAAGAAGGCATGGGGAACAAATCAAGGGATCTCATTGACCCTTCCTTGGGAGGGAACTATCCAGATCATCACATCATAGTCATGATGAAACTGATTCGACAGTGCCTGAGGAGGGACCCTGGAGGTCGACCCGCAATGGACGAGGTCGTGCAGATTCTGTCAAAAGTTTCTACTTGTCCCAGCAGCTTCTCCTTTTAATCCGATTCACGAGTAGAAAATCTGTTATATAGCCTTTATTGCAAATCTATCCCTCAATCATATTTAAACAACATTTACAAGTGTCAAGTTTAGCAAGCCGCGATCGAACTAATGATTTGGTCAGCATCCTCTGCGTCCTGCCCTGAAGTCCAAGACCCTTCGCCAGTGTCTGTGTACGCGTGGGCGAGGACTGATAGATTGAACACAATTTCAGCCATGGTTGGACTGGCAGTTGACCTCTCCTGGGTACATCCCTTGGCCAGGACAGCCAAGTTCGCAGCCCCTTCGATCAGGTAAAATCCTTCCATCGTCGAGCCTGTTTGCGGGGAACAACATGCCGCGATATTTGATGGGAACTCACAGTTATTAAAATAAGATGGTGTCACCAAGACTTAAAAGAAACTGAACAGAGAATTGCACAAATAGTACATTGAACAAAAGAACTTACTTCCATTATTATCAGAAAACAAAGGTACACCAAGAGAACCAAGCAGCCCGGTCGAACTTACTTTAAATGCTGGTTGTCCCCTTACTACAAGAAATGCGTTCACTATTTACTACTAATATTTGATCATATCCTAACAATAACCGCTATCTAAACTGTCGTGCACATTTTACACATGTTAAATTACATCCCCTTCATAGGCGCATGATCTAGCACCTTCTCCGACTCGCGAAAAGCTTCGGCAGGATGTAGCTCTGGCTTCACTAAGTGCTTATCCATAACATCTTTCTACTATGATGCTGGGGTAACCTTCGACTAGATGCGGCGTACTTCGACTGAACTATGTGACAACCATGACTTTCTTCGACACTCCTTTCGACTCGCAATACCTTCTCATCATCAACAATCTCATGGACTCATCAAACGTAAGGCTCAAAATGATTAAACTGTGTAAACAGAGTCCATCCAGCTCCATAGCCTCTCATCTTGGTTCACCTTATCTTCAAGGATTTCACCGATCTCCTTCAATAACATATGTATCTTGCCATCTTCTTTCGTCTCCATCGCCTTCTTCCCAGAGAGCAACTCAAGTATCATCACCCCTAATGCGAAGATGTCCACCTTTAGGGAAACCATCTCAGAAGCTGACTGTGTTATTACGTAGTTCGATATCGAGGCCTTGAATTTTGTGTCCAGCAATATGTTGGTTGTCCTAATGTCACCATGGACTACGCTGCGCTGTGCATGTTCGTGCATGTATTGCAGACTGTTGGCAACATCAAGCATGACCCGTAGCCGTTGGCTCCACGCAAGTAGGACTACTCCAGAGGAGGAGGAATTGGACGATCTGTTTCCTTGCTGCTGGCACAACCATTTGTCCAATGATCCATTCTCCGCATACTCGTGAAGCAAGATGCAGTTCCCCTGGAGGTCATAGCAGATGCCCATCAATTTCACAAGATTCGCGTGGTTGACTCGTTGCAAGATCTTAAGTTCCTCCTAAGTGTCATCATTGAATCGCTTCACCGCCATTAGTTGCCCGTCTATGTATGCCTTATATACTGATTCACCCGTTACAGAGATCTCCAAAATCCAGGGTCGCATCTGAAACCACCTTGAAATTGTACACGATTAACTTGCCCAAGCACATGGAAACCCCGGGGAGCAACTTGTCCAGATAGGTCTTCTGGTCGAATTCTTCGAATCCGGCATAGCCCTTCATCTGCATCAAATCTGTCATCTCTAAAGCCGAGTCATTCCGGTCTGGCGACCAACTTGTGTCTGGCTTCAGATGAACAAATAGTACAATAGGCCCCCAGTAGTATTGACAAGACAACTGAACTGCATACGACTGAGATGGCCGTGACAAGAACCCAGCCATGCTTTTATTAGCCACTTCCATCCGAAGGACTCAGGTTTTGGGCCAGAACTGGCAACTGCGTCGCCGGGATCAATAGTGGACGATGATCACCGCAGTCAGATTACTCATGCCGTTCTCTGAGACTAAATCGGCCGCGGTCACACCGAAAGTGTTTGCAACAGTTGAGACTTGTTTGTTTGGGCCGCCAAACATAGCATATCAAGTAGTTGATCCAGCGAGCCTTCTGTTCTGTATAGGGGAGGTTACAAAAACAAGGGAAAGATCGATTTGGTCCCGACCTGGAGGGCAACCGGGTCCAGCGTCGGGTTGGCACCCTCAACGGCATGCCAATTGGTGAGATTCTCGAATACGTCGATGGACACCAAGTAGTAGCTATCCCCTTTCTTGATCTCGTATGTGATGTTGGCGAAGTGGCGTGTTCCATTGCAAGCACATGAGACTGGAACCAGTTACAACTGGCACAGGATCAGCCGGCTATCCTCAGAAGGGAGTTGTGAAATTCCTTGGATTGGCTGCGGTAGAACACTTAACAAATATTCAGAAATTTAAATCTCTACGAACCAACCCAACCCATACTCATCTGCATACATTTTGATCGTCCTTACTATCCTCCTATGAAGGAATATTGAGTCTCGTAGTCCTTCTATGTATACCCATGAAAAGACAATTCTAATTAATTTTGGAATTACGATGAATTCCCATAAAAGCAAAAGACATACTGTTAATAGTAGCAGTAGGATGAGTAACCCAGTCTCAACCGTCCATGGTTCTATAGTAATGCAACAACCTCATCAAAAAGCATTCCATATGACAATTTTCTTCATGTGTCTCTTTGCATTTACCATCCTCTAAATGATCCAATCATCTATGTTCGGTCGTGTCCTCTGGTGTAAATAGTTCAACAGCAGCAAATGATTATCGGTTTTCGTATCGCAATGCCACTCGCAATGCCAACGATTTAGCTTCCAAATCGCAGGATCATCAATGGCATCGACCCGTACGATTGACTGCTGTGATCATCAACCCTGCAGAAAAGCTTATAATTCCTTCCGCCCCTCAAGATAAGGTCCCAAGGCCAATCAGTGAACTCATCTGCAGTATTACTTTGCAAAAAATAGACAATTGGGACTGAATGACTCGAGATGATGCAGATCTCCCATAGGTTATGGTAACATGAAATGACATAAGTTCAGAATACATAATCAAGTGTACACAACAGCATTTATTAGGGATGTACTGAGTCTTGAACTTTCGAAAGTTGCTCAATGTTAGAACGACGAGACTAGTGGCATGATTCCATTTCCAACAACAAGGACCAAATTGTGGAAAGTGGATTACAGCATCTATCATCCACTGATCCTAGCTCAAGAAAGAACAAGAGAAGGAAAGTAAAGCAACTTGTAGAAATAAAATTCCAGAAACGTTCAGTCAAGCAAAAATGTAATATAGGGAATCAAATGTATGACTTCCGCAAATCAATATAACAACAATTGGAGGGAAAACAATGGGTAAAATAAAGGAGTGCTACCTTCCTTCCTCACACAAAAGATCACAAAAATACCGTTCCGATTTCAAATGATCTGTTAACTGGTCGAGCGCTGAGTACAAGCTAACGGATGTTTCGCTACGCATATCGTCGACCATGAACTCGTGAACATGACCATCAACCTCGATGAAGCTAACCGCTACACATTTACCAATGTTGCTTTCGTTCATTATACTCCTGATTTTCCTCATGTCCTCCCATCTACCCACGTCTGAATAGAGGTTCGACAGAAGCACACAAAGCCCTGAACTGTGTGGCAACAGCTCTAGCAGCTGCTTTAGGATCATGTCTCCAATATCAGCATAAGCACGGATCCTAGCAGTGCCTAACAGTGCTCCCCATATCACTATATCAGGTCTCATTGGCATCGATCCAATCAACTGAATCGCCTCATCAAATAAATCTCCTCGTCCAAGAAGATCAATCAAACAGGCATAGTGCTCTATTTCATAAGCAATGTGATAATCCGTTCTCATGAGCCGGAAATACTCCCTTCCTGTATTAATGAGTCCTCCGTGACAACATGCAGATAACACTCCGGTGAAAGTGATTCCATCTGGGGAAACACGAGCAGGACGCATTTTCTCAAAGAGGTTGATCGCTTCAGTGCCTCGTCCATGCAATGCAAGGGCACCAATTGCAACATTCCAGGAGATCAAGTTCTTCTGAGGCATCCCATGAAAAATTCTCATTGCCATTTCAAGTTTGCCACACTTCGCATACATGGCCATGACTGCATTATTGAGAGATATGTTCTGTGCAAATCCACTGTTGCGTATATATTCGTCAATTTCCTCCCCTGTTACAGCATCCCCAATTTGACCGCAAGCTGAAAGAATAATCTTGAACGTAGTCTCATCGGGGTAAAATCCCGAACCATGCATTTTCCAGAAGAGATTAACAGCTTCCACAGGCTGCCCATTCTGTATGTATCCCGACATTAGTGTATTCCATGAAACCGCATTTTTATTCGGCATTTTGTAGAAGCATTCACGTGCTGAATCCAGGAAACTGTGTTTAGCGAAGCAGTCCACCATGGAAGTCCAAGAAACCACGTCCTTATTGGGCATTCTCTCAAAAACTGATCGAGCATAGTCCAAGCATCCGCACTTTGCATACATGTCCAGCAGCGCGTTCCTCACAATCAAATCAATAATGATCCCACTCACAATGATGTAAGCATGGATGAACCTCCCAGAGCTCAGATCGATTGTCAGCGAACACGCTGATATCAAGCCAACCAACGTAAACACATCAGGCTGCAAGCCGACCGCTCGCATCTTTCCAAACAACTGAAAAGCCTCGCCTGACAAGCCCGCCCTCGAGTATCCACCAATCATCGAGTTCCACGAGACCAGAGTCCTCTCTGCAATTCCGTCAAACACGTTGCGAGCGTCCGACGACAACCCGAAGCTCACATACCCTTTTATCAACGCGTTCTGGACGCAGACCTGTGACCCAACCCCGAGCTTAACAGACTGACCATGCACCAGCAAGAATAACCCATGAAGCGACCCACTGCTGCACGCCTTGAGGACAAAGGGCATGGCGAACTCGTTAGGCGAAACTCCCGAACCAACCATCCGGAAGTACAAAGCTAAAACCTCGGAGGGACAGTTGGCGTCGGAATAAGCCCTGATCAGGGTATTGTACATGAACCTGTTGCGAAGGGGTGCGTGCTCGAAGACAAGGCGGGCGTAGGTGAGGTCGCCGTCGGGGTGGAGGGCGCAGAAGGAGACGAGCTTGCCGAGGACGAGGACATTATCGGGGGAGGAGAAGCCGCCGAGGAGGACGCGGGCGTGGATGGATTTGAGCTGTGCCATGGAGGAGCATGATGATTCCAGGAGGCCATGAAGCAGTGTCGCTTGGTGTTTGAGGAGAGACGAAGAGACAGAGACGACAACGTTGGACCGTCCAAGGAGGAGCATGACGTCATCTCGGGCTTATGCGGTGGCTTTACGCTTTGCCGTATCCCAGTCGTTAGTAATAAAAGCGAGGGTGGGGGGGGGGGGGGGGGGGGGTTCGTTCATAATGGACCTAATGAGAGGCCCAAAATCGTTATGTGCCCAACCCTATATATATATATATAGACACATACTCCCGCTCAATTTTGTTCAGCTGCTAATCCCTGCTGCGCGTCTGCAGGTTGATGATTCTCTCTTCGATTTCTTGGCTGATTTTTGTGCTCATTGATTTTCCATACGTTTGATCTTTTGTTGTGCTTTTTTATTTTTGTGATCTTTTCGGCTTCGGCTACCCATTGTGGAACAACGCGGATCAATCTAGCCGATCCATCGGCGACTCAGTGCTTGATTTAGGTCTGTCTATGCCATTCCTCGGATTTTTTGTTCTCCTTTCTTACACTTAACGCTTCATGCTGTTGCGATGGATTTTCATCTTTGATGAATAGAATCCAAAGGATTTCACCAGATTGATCTTGACGGTGAGATGCTGATTTTGGTTTTTTAGGTGCTTATCTTGTGGTTTCACTTTTCTCTGTATCCGTAAAATCCTTCTTGATTTGCGAGGATCTTATCCAGGCCTCATGACGAACGTCCTTTTCACGATAGAGAGATGAGTCCTGAATTCTTATGAACAGTGCTCAGACATTCCATCGAACATAAGATTTAGCCAGTAAAGTCGCCTAGGTTTATTTATCACATCATTGTTCTGCGATGCGCCATGCCATCTTCCGTGTATTTTCCTTCGAATGCGATTTTTTGCTTGCCGTTCCATTCCCTCTGTGAGCAATATTTTCCTTTTGTGATGTGGTGCACCACTTTCACAAGGACATTGGAGGGCGTACTTATAGAGTGTGGACTTCCCTTTGCTGTGTCCTTACCTTTTTAAAAGCTGAACAATCTTCCTTGACTTTGGGCTTGAACCCGTAGCTTTAAGTGGAAGAAGAGCCGGGTTGTGGAAGTATGTCTGAAGAAGTTTCCAGCAGTTCTGAGGTTATAAACCCGGGCTTGGATGGGATAGCAGCTGCTTCAATTTTCTTTTTGTTTGAATATATTTCTTAGAAAAATCATTCTGTTTTTCATTCATTGTGCATCATCCATAGAGCTCGGTTTTCTAGGAACCCGGGTTGTCAAATGGAAGGATGCGAGAAAAAGAACTGCTAGATCTTCTCGGGGTTGCGAAAGAGGAAGTATTGAGATCCCAGGGGTTGGCTGTGGAATCTAGGCAGCTTCTGTGCTTGTCACATGATTGAAACCGAGCTCGTCCTTCTGGGGCAGTTCCCTTGATCATGGGTTATCTACTGGCAATTTTGTCTTTGGGGATGATTCATGTGCTGCATTCAGTCTCCGAGACCCTATACAAAGGCCCTCTGCCAACTTGATCAACTTAGGATGTTACTCTCAGGTAATCATTCATTCTATACTTTTATGGCTCCGCGATGTGGTAAACTAATGTTGTATTCAAGCTGAATTTAATTTACAACCTGATCAACCAAACAATTTGCTGCACAATGTCCAAGCATTTCATGATATTTCAATAGTTTTTTGGAATCATTTGGATGTTTGATTTGATACCATTTTCAAGATCTCATCATTGCCACTGTTGTTGCCTTGGTCACACGATTACTTGACTTCAGTTTGCTTGATTGCAAGTAGTCTGCTTGCTGGTTAATGGAGGTGAATGCCACTGGCAGACATGAAGATTTATGTTGGATTTGAAGTGAAAGAGGGAAGTTTCAGGACCAGCTGCTGCTGTAGCAATTCCTGGGTTGTACTCGGCTGGCATTCCACTGTTCTTTACATTGTGCTTAGATTTCATATTTTGTAACCAATCCCATGCTACGGGATATGCAGGAGATGCTTTACTATTAAAGGCAGGCAGTTGTTATATGGAATGAAACTGGTATAATCCCAAGGCTGCAATATTATACGCATATAAATGCATTATATCATGTGCTACTTCCTTGTCCAGATGCTTGCAACAAAAGTTCTCCCAACTCCAGTGAACCATTACATGCCAAATCAAACCAAGGTCATATTGCTCAATGACACAGAATAACATCAGATAAGAGATAAAACTACCATACTGAAAATTTTGAGCAAATGGATTAACATTCTTTATAGAAGAGACAAAAAAGGGAGAATGAATCCATCAATGAAAAGACCCTGGAACTGCAGCACAAAGAAGTCACGAAAAAAATATATGCAGAAAGCATTTTAAAACACTGAGACATGATCAATACTGGATGATAAAAGAGAGTATCAGCTCAAAAGTGCTTGAAAAAGCCATCATTTGTGCTCTTAAAGAGCACATGCAGCACAGACTCAATAGTGTCTATCATCACAGCTGGATCCATCTCCTTTCTTAATAAACCTCACCATGATAGTAACCCATAAAACCAGTGTTGTTTTTTCCTAGATGAACATGTGGTTCCTAAAGGCTAAGGCATTCAGAATGAGTAGGAGGTTAATAAATCATCATGCATTGTGTATACATCGGATGATTTACTTTTCTTCCTCATCACGCCAATCCATGCCACCACTGCACTAAAGATGATTCTAAAAGTAATCTTGCCAAACAAGAAAATCCAAAGACATTAACAAAAGAAGCTCCTCTCAGACAAATGCCTCGAATTGTCCTCACGAATTTTAATGAATGGATGTTCAATCGGACTCGTCATCTTAACATACTCATCATGGAGGAGACCAACTTCAGTGTCTTTTTTTTTTTTTGCTGAATAAGTGAGTAGTGTTGTCCGCTGCCCATTACAATGCACACAAGAAACAACACTAGAAAAAATATTAAACATGTGTTTTGCCAAAAAACAATAGAAAAGGAAACTCCACATGAAACATGACTCACACCAGAATAACAGCATTATCTGGAACAGGCCTCTTCAGTTCAGGTCTCCATTGTTTTTCCGCATGGTAAAAATCTCGGAAGAACGAAAGTTTTAGAATGATCATCATCAGAGGCAAATTCAATTGATTGCTCGTATTAACCATGACAAAACTCAAACAGAAGATCCTATCCAACAAAATGACAAAAAATCGAAGCAAATTTCGAAACTCGAGGGAATATTGTCAGAGAAAAATCTTCCATCACAATTTGATGTGCATCAGCCAGGGATAACTGGAATTAGATAATGTCTCATCATTCATATCACCCATGAAAGGAATGATAAAAAAACAATTGAAAAGAAATTGTTTGAAAAAAGAAAAATCAAATAAAGCCTCAGACCGTCCTAGTACTTAAAAAAAATATCATCAACAAGAGGAGGCAAAAGTCACGCGACTCGCCTTCAGCATCGTTCAAAGCAGTCATCACAGGCTACCGAAAATGAAAAGACTTGATCCAAAGAAAAATTCAGCACGCAGAAGCGAACGTCGAGTAGTAGACTTGGAAAACATCAAATCTTTGGGAGTATAACCAGAAGTAACCGTGTATTCGCGTTGGGGCTTTAGAGTCGGCGGCCGAGAGGAGGGGATCGGGGGCTTTATTTATAGAGGAAGGAATTAGGGTTTCATCGATTGAACCCTAGAGAAGGGGAATTTCCTTTTGTTACGAGGAATCCTTGTATTTCCAGATCGTTGCATAATTAGTCCCTACATTTTATTGTATTAGGGATACTCCCCCGTGATGGAATGTGGAGCTGCTTCTTCCCTTCTAGTTGGAACCACAGTGGTTCATAAGCACAGCTATGCTAACCATCCACATCATGAAATTAGATGCGTTTGAGAAGAATTTGGCTAGAGTGAGGCCGAGATGTTGAAACAGGTGATCGACTATAATTTTCTTTATTTATTTATTTAAAAAAAAAATTGTCGTAAAGAAAGACTTTGAATAACATTGGTTGGCGTTAAATTAATATGAAGTGTGGTGGTGACCACGGGGTGAAATATTGCCAAGGATTATAAAAAAGTTTAAAACTTATGGTGATATTTTTAAAAGGCAAAATATACGTTCGTGGCCTCAACTTTGAGGTAACTTTTTGTTTTGTCATAAACTTAGTTTGTTATATAATTTTGTCACCAACTTTTATTTTTATTTTGATTTTGGTCAATCATGAATTTCTTCTAGTGAAAGCCAAACAAGGCCTTAATATAGTATGACCCGTATCCTATAATAGTGAAGTTTCAACTTATTATTCATTCGTCTCATAATCCCCTTTATCCGTAGTAGTCGCTCCCTAATAGAACATCATCCGACCTTCATTGATTTTTCATATTTTTTGACAACATCAGCAACTATCGTTAACTTCGGCTTCTAATTCACTTGATTTGTCCATCAAAATTTTATAATAAAAAAGCAAATGATAGGTTTAAATATTATTTCTCATTTTTTAAAACTTTTTTTCCTTTTTAGTCGATAAATGAAAATTGTCTATTAAGGTCTGTTTGGCTTACGCACGATAAAATTCAAGATTGGTCAAAATCAAAATAAAAATAAAAGTTGATGACAAAATTATATAACAAACTAAGTTAATGACAAAACAGAAAGTTGGCTCAAACTTGAGGCCATAAATTGATATTTTGCCTTTTTAAAATTTAAAAATTTAATTCCATTTCTAGATGGGTCATACAAGTGTATCAAACTAAGTGAAATCAATAATTAAGTGGGGCATTTTGAGGCCATGTGTCATATTTCTTATAATTTGAAACATCGTCGAATGGTGGCTTCACCTGCGAGTTACTCCCTTTATTGAAAGGGTGGAATCTTCATAAATGAGCGAGCGAGTCATATGCCTTCCGGATGTCAATCTTCAGCGCACACCTCACGGACTCATTTCCATATGATAACCCCTAATCAGCTCGTGTGCCATCCTAATGTTATCCACGATACGACACTCGGGTATAAACGCCGACTGCTCTGAACCTATGATACATGGAAGCACCTCCCTCACTCGCGTTGCCAATATACGAGTTATGCACTTATATATCGTGTTGCAACACGAGATGCGTCCGGAATTCGTCAATACCATCGGATTCGCTTTCTTCGGAATAAGCGATGTGATCATGGTGTTAGCCTCCCGAAGAAGACGATCCATTGTAAAAAAATCCTACACTACCTGTATGACCAAACCCCCGATTACCTTCCGGGATTCTCTGAAGAACTCTGTCGTGTACCTATGCGGTCCAGGTGCCTTACGGCGGCCAAGCTGAAACATCGGCGCCCTCATCTCCTCCACTGAAACCACGACCATCAGGCTAACAATCTGCTCCAATGACACAGTCCCAGATATAATAACCATCACCATATCACGATCAATTTGTACTACCCTCGGTGCTGCTGTGAATAACGAGCTGAAGTGCCCGACCGTCTCATCCCTCACCTCTATCGGATCAGACGATACCGCAACATCCTTTCTCGTCAACGATAAAACGACATTCCTATTACGACGTCGCTTCATCGTGCTGAAAAATAAGGTCGTGTTCTGATCCCCGAGCCGAAGCCAAAGGACACATTCCCTCTCGCACAACATGCTCTCTTCCAGCCTAGCCAAATAATCAACTCGGTAGCCCTTGCCCTTTCGGATAATATTATTTGTACTACTCTATTAATGAAAATAATATATCAAAGTAGATCGAATGAAATATATACCATAAAATTCAAATTTTATTTTGAAGTTTAGTCATTTATCTATAAAGTTTTTGCTTATCGATACATTTAAAGTGATATTATGTCATATTAATTTTGTGCATATTACAAGATTTAAAATTGTATTATAAAAAAGGAGAACAAATGTGTTGTACTATTTTTCCCTTGCCTATGTCCCACTGAGTTTTCCACACAAGGTTTATAAATCAAATGGGAATACTATGAATATTTAATGTGGATTTCCGGAATGACTCTTCAGTTGTTTATACTTTTTCCTTGTTTTATCATTAATATTGATGTATATCTCGTCCTTATAAATAGAATAACTTATAAAGTAGTGTAAGGATTCGAGAAGCGACAAAATGAACTCTCCCTCTTTCTCCGCTTGTTCTCTCTCGTATTGCTTCGATTTCTTCTACCTTTTTCTTTTTACGACAATAAGTCGTGTTACTATTAATTTAGAGTATCTAAATAACATTGTCTTATAAAACACACGTGTCCTATTGTTCTTATTATTTTTTTAAATAAGAAATCACGAATAGGTAATTCTTGTCTTGGGTAAGGTATAAAATAATAATAAAAAAATGCAAAAAGTGGGCCCAAAGAAAAGCCGGTAAAGAGAATGGGCCCCCAATGTTAGAAAAAGGGCTACCAACGACGTGCGGGCTCGGTCTGCTCCGGGCGGTCGTGCCTTTGCCCCATTCCCCAAGCCATCAGGAAAATCCAGTAAAAGCCGAAGCAAGCTCTCTCTCTCTCTCGCCCCCCCCCCCCCCCCCCCGCCTGCGACCTCCACCTGCTCTGCAATTTGATCCCTCGTTTTCGCTTCCGATCTTCTATTCCCCAGGTTCTACGTCGGTTGATCTTTATCTCTTGCGTTAGTTGGGGAAGCGTATCGTGCTCCGTCAGAGCCCCTTTTCTTGTGGGTCTCGTTCTCTGGGACACGTGTTAGGTTTCTGGGTCGCCTACGATTGTGTTTGTAGTAGTATTATGGGTGGTGGTAATCCTTTCTTGTCCGTCCCCTCACTCTTTCTAATACTTACCCCGGAAGATGATATTGGGGAGTTGTCGATTTGATTATTTGGTTTTGGGTTGTTAAGGTAACGTTTTCTGGAGTGAGTTTAGGGATTCTGGTGCCGTGTGTTTTGGATATCGCATTGACTAAGAGTGGTAGTGGTGGTCTCAGTGCGATTTGGTAATCGGCCCGGGGTAATTTGTGAAAAATTCCTATTAGAAATTGTGTTCAAGACGTGGTTTCTTGGTGCTGGCACTTGTTATTCTGAGGTGTCGACTTTTTGGAGACCATAAAAGAACCACGAGCCATGGACTGGATCCGTTTAGTTGTCTCCCTTTATTTTCCTTGGAGACAATAGAGGCATTGGCTGCTTCCGTTTGATAAACACAAATGGAACTGCCTCATCTTTGCACATGGCCATGTTCCTTACATGTCTGTGCCCCTTTGTTCGTGATACCTATTGATTGCCGGGACAGGCGTCATATTACCATGCACATCTGCTTTCTGATGCACCATGGAAAATGCAACTGGTGTCGTATAGCTTGGTTGGTGTTTTTGGATGTTTGTAGTGACCAATTCTCAAAGGTTGTTCTTACTTCTGAATGGTACATTCCCTTGGCCATTATCGGATTTTATAGTCTGAAATCAGCTATCTCATGGGATATTGTTGTTTCTTCTGGTAGTGTTTGGTACGTGCATATTAGCTCTAGTTCCATGTAATTTTACAATGAGGACATGTCAGCCCACTCATTTTATGAAAGCTTACAAGGTTGAATTCTCCTGCAGTAGAATGAGTGGAATGCCTCACCATTATGATTGCAAATGAAACAAGTGGAGTGCTATGACTAAGATATATTGTTTGATGAGCAGATAGTTCCATAATTGATTCTAAAGATCTGAACTACTCATGTAAAGGATTACCATGTCAACAACCTGGCAATCTTTGTTATGAACTTGTATCTGCGGTGAATGACATTTCATGGGATTTATTTACGTAGTGGCCATTAAGGTTTATATACCCTTCTATCGGATACTTTTTATTAGTCTGTCTCATAGAGCCATTATGTGGCCAGAAAAATGTTTTTACATGAATTTTGCTTTAGCTCTTGCTTGCCTCAGATGTGTGCAATACTTCATATTTTACTTGTTTTTCCTTTTTCTTGGTGTTGGTTTACTTATTAAAGGGTGATGGCCCTGACGTGCAATTAATTATGTATGTCATTAAGCTAACAGGGTGTGTGCTAAAAGGATTCAAGACAGTGTCTGAAGTAATTGTTTTCCTTGGCTTCCTTTCCATGGCTTATCTAATCTTCTGCTATGTTTTCCCACTTCCTCTAGGAAACCTAAGAGATGTCTCGAAGATATGACAGCCGCACCACCATCTTCTCCCCTGAAGGCCGTCTCTACCAAGTTGAATACGCAATGGAAGCCATTGGAAATGCTGGCAGTGCTATCGGGATATTAGCGAAGGATGGGGTTGTCCTGATTGGTGAAAAGAAGGTTACCTCCAAGCTCCTCCAAACATCAACATCCACGGAGAAGATGTACAAGATTGACGATCACGTGGCATGTGCTGTAGCTGGAATCATGTCTGATGCCAATATCTTGATAAACACTGCCAGGGTCCAAGCCCAGCGATATACATATGCTTACCAGGAGCCGATGCCCGTTGAGCAGCTGGTTCAATCACTCTGTGACACCAAGCAAGGGTACACTCAGTTTGGTGGCCTTCGTCCTTTTGGGGTCTCCTTTCTTTTCGCGGGATGGGACAAGAACTATGGCTTCCAGCTTTACATGAGTGACCCTAGTGGAAACTATGGTGGTTGGAAAGCAGCAGCGATTGGCGCAAACAACCAGGCAGCACAGTCTATCCTCAAGCAGGACTACAAGGATGATATTGTTCGGGAAGAAGCAGTACAACTTGCACTTAAGGTGCTCAGCAAGACGATGGACAGCACCAGTCTCACTTCAGACAAACTTGAACTTGCCGAGATTTTCTTAACACCTTCTGGGAACGTGAAGTACCAAGTTTGCTCCCCCGACTCCCTGACCAAGCTGTTGGCGAAATTCGGAGTTGCGCAACCGGCCAGTGATGCTTGAAGAGCCTTCTTGATTGGTAGTAGGAAAGTCTGAACTTTATGCTTTTTGCTTATCAGAAACTCTCACTGTTGGATCTTGTTTGCCACATTTTATCGTGATGCTATCTTCATCTTGAATCTGTTTGATTGTGTGCTGGCTATTATATCGTGTAACACTGTAACTGTGACTTAGTTTTATGCATCATGGGCAAGTCGAGGGATCATTGAATGCTAGAACAGCAGCTCGAGAAGGAACATTTTGAGATTTGCATGCAACAGGTCTGCATACAGTTCCCAACTCAGTGTTCAGCTCTAATGATCGTGTATCATGAGGTACCCAATGAGCGCCCAGACGGTAAACCATTAAAAGGGCTATCCCGGCTGTGTTCCGTGTGGCTCCATTATCAAGTTATGGACTCCACCTGTTGCCGGGATGTGCTCCTGTAGGAAATAGCACCCAATCAGGAGGCATATAATGCCAGTGAGCCAGCTGTCCTTCAATGTGACAGCAATAAACTCCGGGGCAGCCACAGGCAGCAGGATCATCAATCCCAGGATTTACAAAAACTTTGTAGGTAAAAAGATGTTGTTAGCCGAATGTGCCTGTAATGAAGTCAATCTGGTCCTGAGGGTCGGATTGATAAACGTACCAGGGAAATGTTGTGGGAAGAAAAGACGAAGAATGACTGCGGGGAAGGCAATCCATTTCCCGACTTCCCATCTATAAAATCAAGATGCGAGTTAACTACAATGAGAGGAAGTGGGATGGATCTTGATCTCGAGTTATCTCAGGAAGTGGGATATTGCAGAAGGGAGGGGAATAAATTGTAGGGAACCAAAAGGGCAGTGAGCATATTTGTCCTCTAGATGGTCATCCTGGTCTAGCACCCACAGGAATCTGCAATTTCCGCACACAAAAAGCTTAACATTCCTCGAAATAAAACATCCCTGTGCTAGGAATTGAGAAAAAACATAGCTTAGGTGATTTAGATGCAAGCATTTCCAAAATGCAAATTCGAGTTATGACCACCAAAAGCCAACGTGCGAAACAAGTTTCTTACATGGCGGCAAATGGGGCAATCCATTTGAGGAGATGAGTGCCGAAACCCAAATCCTCGTGCTTGGAGAGCTCGCCGACGATCTCCTGAGCAGCACATCGATTCATTGGTGTTCATGGCAATGTATTCCATCCTCACCATGATTCCCTTCTCCCCTGTTAACAAAATTTGCTTTCTTCTTTTAGAAATCACCTTGGGGGGGATTGAGTATTATGTTTTTCTAACAACAAAAAGTGTCATCCAATCCAATGGTCTCTCTTCTTGCATAATTTTAGGATCTTCCTGCTGTGATTTTATCCCATTGCATTCGGCTTTCTTTTGTGGTTTTAGTTTTAAGTGATTTAGGGCTTTATGAGGTGAGAATACGTCTATATGCATGCTACCATAACTCCATCAACGAACGACTACTTCTTTACCAAGGATTGTTCCTTTTGAGAATTTTTTTTTTTTAACTAACTGGTATTTTCTTACAAACCTTCAAAAATTTAAATCATGCCATCGTTTCTTAAATTTTTTATAGATCGTAACCAATCGTTCCTTGCGTTCAACTTTGAACCTTTCTACACGAAGAGGGAAGCAAATGGTCAAAAAGATCAATCATGACAAAGAATATGTAAAGGACCCAAAGAAAAAGAACAGGCACCCAGAAAGAGTCATGCCTCTAAACCATTGACTCTCCATGTTTCCTCATATCTCGACATTATTTGACAACTGCCCCCCGAGATAAGACAGATTATTATATCACGTCGACCTGAGGGAATTCCCTCCAGGGGGTCTTTTTTGTTTCTTTCTTTGGAAATTATGATTATGTTTCGACCCAGATTCCTTCATTTTTCATAAAATGAATCCGATCGGGTAAAAAGTATATTAGGACAAAATGATGGATCAAAATGGAAAGTGACATAGAATGAGGAGCTTCCTGAGGTTGACCTAATCATCGTAATCTTAAGGCACTAATAATGTACGGATACATAATTCTAGTCTATTCGGTTCCAACTTGCATTATCCTCTTTCAATGCTTGTTTTTTTTTAAAAAAAAAAAAACGTGTTTCAGTGTAAAATTACCATAGAAGAATGTATTATCATTATTAAGATGTATTAAAAATAACGTACCCTCAAAATCCGGAGTTAATGAGTACAATGAAATGACTCAGAAACATGAACGCAATTAGATAAAATCATCACCACCATTAGATAAAAATGAATTAAATCTCGTTGCTTTCGAGATAATGTCTTAACGTTACGTGAAAATATCTTCTAAAATATTAAGATAAATTTGGCTATTTAACGGGGTAAAACCACCGTACTTGATTCATGGACCCTACTTACTTTCCCAATATTTTTTCTTAAAAGCCAACCGTACTTCGTGAGACTTGACGAACACAAAGATTTTTTATCGAAACGTGAATGTAGTGGTAGTAAGGCCTCTACATTTAAAAAAAATCTAGAAAACGAAAGGGCACACCCACCAAACTCTCCTAAATACACGGCATGCTTAAAGAAACAATATTTCAATATGTGAAACGTGGAGGGGGTTCACTTCAAACTCTGGTGCCTGCCTCGCCTTGCGTCCACCACCCCCTTCTCCTGCGAGTCACACACCCGTGTGCTAAACTTGCACCCCAACTTCCGGGATAGCGTCCCCTTCCGCCCACTTCCCTCCGGCCCTTCCTTGTCTATCTTCTCTATCGCCTTCTTCATCATCGAGCACTCCCTCTCCAGCTCATGCACTCTTGTTCTCATGCTATCCATGTCCAGCCGGATAACCCGATTCTCTCTCGCTGCTGCACGCCTTGTCATGCTCTCGCTTCCCCGGCCAACATCGATCGATGATCCCAGGTCGGGAACAACATCGGCAGTGGCCGTCACTTGGTATTCCACTCCCTCCGACTCTTCATCCCCACCGTGCTTGGATCCTGACACCCTGACCAGATCCTGAGGTGCTACAACGGAGTCTGTAGCGAGCAGGGTACCTGCAATTGCATGACGAAGCTGCAGCTGTTCGAAGAAGAGGACCTGGACCACCACACGTAGTGGTAGCCGCTCATTCTGAGCGGCATGCGTACACGCTTCAAGTGTCAGTTTCTGACAGTCCAGTATACCAGAAATCTTCTCGCGATCTGCCTCGGACAACCACTGATGTGCCTACAATCCATACAATGCAGATTTGTCATCTCCAATAACGACCCTTTCATTTGACAGATGGATCATCGACTTACCTTGAGATACACATCCACGGCGCGGTAAAGCCCGTCATCAAACAACCTCGCCTTTTCTGGCAAGGACACGGCCAGTTCGTAGAACTTTCCTGGGTTCAGGTTTGAGTCGGAAGCTATCTCCGACAAGTACCCGTCGATCAACTTCCCCACCATTATAAGACTCATCGATCGCCCAGCCTCGTCCACAGCTATGCTGCCACTCTCATGCATCTCAAGGAAGTTACGGAGGATCCTCTCTACGCAATCAACGTCGTACAAGGTCTCGTTCAGGTAAGAGTAGCTCGGGATCAACAGATCATCCAGTGTTACCTCATCCAGCTGACAGCTGATCTTCTTCTCCAACATTACTCGAAAATCGTCCGGGATCTTAAGGATGTTAGCTGTTCGGAGCAGTCCAAACAGGAACTTTGAAGGGATTGCTGTCCGCAAGGGCTTGAGGTTCGATATCACCATCTCGAGGAGCTCCCGTTGCTCCGTCTCCGTTGTCAGGGTGGAATCGCCGGCTTTCCTTGTGGATCGGGTGATTCCTGGGATGCACTTCTTAACGTAGTGCATCAAGCAGGTCTCAATCAGATCGATGCTGAGATTTGACTCTGTCATCGTGGAGATCAACCGCTTGAACACTGGCAATGTCAGTGTTGACAGGTCTTCGAACCATGACTCTCTGTCACGGTTCCCCTTCAGTCGATTTGCCCCCTGTGCTTGACTTATGCGACTACCTCCATCAGCCATAGGCCAACCAAACAGTGCCGGATCAGTCGCCGGGGAATTCACTACAATCGCCTCAATGCACCGCCCTGGTATCTCCAACCTCTCTGCAATATCCCAGTCCCGGTCACATGACTTGAGCGCACGCAGTGAGTCCCCCACGCTCCGCAGCGTGACCTGTACAAAGTACATCTCCACCTTGGAAATCAGGTTGTCCTCAGAGTACTCCTCGGTCATCCCAAGGAACTCCCCGGCACATCGGAGAGGCACGACTGTGGAAGCAGTCAGCTCAACCTTAACCCCATAGCAGAACTTAGCGATGGCCTCAAACGTGTCTGATCCTCCGGGGAACCCATCGAGCTGTATGTAACAGCGGGCCAATTCCACATCTCCTCCGCCTTCATCCTCCTTTATTTCGTGGTCGTCTTCGTTCCGCCAGATTGCGGGCTTTGAATCCTGTTCAGATATGAGTTGGTCTAGTTTGCTGCTCTTGGAAATCAAAGGGAACTGAAAAACAAAAAGAAGATCGATTTGGACGTTTAGCAAACAAACAGCAACATCACAGAGTGCCGAGAAACCGCCACATAAGCAGAGGAAGTAATATTGGGCACAAAGAGAAGGGCATTTTTGTGGAATGACCTTGTGGAGGTGGAACGTCATGCCGTCGACCTCGACTACGACGTCGGTCGGCAGCCCGGTCGTGCAAAACCTGCGAAAACAAATCCAACGAAAGCAAGAAGAAGAAGACAGAGAGAGAGAGAGAGGGAGGGGGGGGGGTCAGAGAGACTAGAAGAAATGTAGATGAATTGGAAGTGAGGGGAGGGTAACACCATGCTTGGCCCCTGGTGGAGGAACTCTTCTCTGTTTCCATTTGGGTTTTCTTCTTCTTCTTTTCTGTTTGTTAAATCAGAGGGCGCAAGAAGATTCAGGTTCCGGGGGGGGGGGAGGGGAATTTTGGGGAAGAAGAAGAAGAAAAGGGCTGGAGGAAGTAGGTGTTGGGGTTGGGGGGGGGGGGGGTGTTAAAATATTCCTGCAGCCGAAAGAAAAGATGGAGGTTTGTGGTTTGGTGAATCAAGAGGGAGGGCTGAGCGTCGAGCCAGAGTGGAAATGCAGGTAGCCCTCGTATTTAACATTCCCTCTATATATATATAATACGATTAATGAGGTAAAACACTTACATCACTCCCTTAATTAGGCTTTGGCCAAAATATCTCTATCTCTACCACAACTCTTTTGGATTAATCAATAAATATTTATTTTCTAACCAAATAAGAAATCGTATCACTTGCAATTGAAAACAATTCAAAAGTTACCATATTCATGTAAATACATTTAAAAAATATATATCACGATAAATCAACACATTTTTTTTAACTTTGTTTGATTTTTGAAATTTAATATTATATTATTATTTTTGTGTGTGTAATAATCAAAACTCGTAACTCGAGTTTTAATAATATTTTATTTCATCGTCAGATAAGGATTACGAGTGACATTGGGGGGATTTCTCCAGAGTCTAATAAAGGTATGTAATTAATATTTTAGCGTGTGCGAATAGAATGGGATAGAAACTTTAAATGATTTCAAAATCTTTGGGCTTTATTTATACATGCACTTAATATCATGAGTCATTTCTTAAACAAATATTGGGATGAAAGATAACTGGGTGGGTGTGGGCTGGATGGCTGGCTGGCTTGCTGTTGTTAAGGGGAGTGAACAGGCTGAGACTATCATATCAATAAATAAATAAATAGGGTCGTTATTACAATGGAGGACGCTTTTAAGGCTGGAGATCTTAATATACCTCAACTGGGATTTGAGTTTATATTTTAATAAGTTTGGATTACTTGTTTGTGAAAATACAAGGCAGGAAGAAACAATGTTCCTAGAAGATAGATTGATACTCTAAATAAATAAAAATAGAGAATGGATGTCCATATGGTATTCCGTGATCGGATCTTACCCAAATAACACAGCCAGGTAAGAAAAAAGAAAAGAAAAATGAAACGCGGCCTTCCTTCGGGAGACTTCCTCCTCGTCGTCTTCCCTAATCATCTCCGATTGATTAAGTAATTAATTAATTAATAATATTATTATTATTTGGGTATCACCCTCAACTTTTTGTTGTAGATTGACGCGAAGTCTCCACAAAGTTGGACTAATTCCCCCCCCCCCCCCCACCCATCCTTTTTTTGATTGATCCATTTTTTTGTTTTGTCAAAAGGTAACGAACGAGCGGTGGTGGCTCACACCCACACGCTCTCTTATCATTCAACTCCTACATACAAGAAAAAGAGAAAATAAAATAAATTAATTAAATGCTGTGTGGGTGCATCCCAACTTTACTACTATTTGTCCCACCAACCCACCACCACCATACTTTATATATATTTTTTTAAAAGGAGATGTTGTTGTATTTGAATTTTGCGTTCCTCTAATTTTTGTTTTTCGTCGGGAAGTCTTTTGGCGCGTTTCATCTGCCCAGGCATTCGTTCCCCCCCCTCTCCCCAACTGTCTGATAATAAATGATTGGCAGGTGTGTACATCCCACACACTTTTTTTGAAGAAATTTCATTTCGGCTACATGATGTCCTCTCCCCCCCCCCCCCCCCCCCACCCACCACCAAATAAATGTTTTCTTCACTTCACTAGGATTCATTGGGCGTTGTCTCTAGGACGGATAATTAGTTTAATCAAAAGTCTTCACCTAAAATATTAATCATTGAGAATTTCATTAAGTAAATTTGTAGTATTTTTAGATAAAATCTATATTTCCTTAATACTTTTATTTATGACAATAATTTTATTTATTTTTCTTTTGTAATCAAAATTATATGTATTGTCTTGTTCATGGCCTTACCGTGACATCGTCAATAGACGTGTCTTACATAGCCTGACAGAATGCTTTTCTTTTCTAGGTTGACCGACGTTGATTTAAAAAATGCAAAATATAAGTTCATGATCCCAATTATAAAATATCATTCATTTGAGATAATAACTTTATTTATTTAATTTTTTTATATAATTGAAGATGATAATGTAATTTAAGCTAAGAGGTAATGAAGTTAGGACCTTATAATATTGTAATGTAGGGTCTATTTATATTTGGTTTTACGACGATGATATGCTTGCATGACGAAAAAATTGTTGGAATGAAATATTGAGGTGGTGCATAAAAGAGAATAAGCTATGAAATGTCGAGCAAGAAATTTAAAGGAGAAAATCATGAATTAAGAAAACTGAAATACGAAAAGAAGAAATCGAATTGCATCTTGGGATTGTAATCCAGTACAGCCTTGAGTTACATTATCACTTCCAATTCGGGCCACATATGAAAGTTGTCTTACTTGAGACCATAAACGTGTAATTTTTCCATTCTAAATACACATCAACCCAGCACGTTAAAAAAAAGGAAATTTCGTTAGGTCAAGTATGACAGCGTAATTGTCACCGTAGGGATTAAGTCCTATTCACGGCTCAAATGCCTTGAACAAGAAAAGGTCCGCTTCATTCCTCCGTCTAATCTCACTTCGCTCTCCTTCCATCACAACATTATTAGCAATCACCCCCCACATTCTTTCGGTTGCATTAATAATATGCACCGAACCAAATCAACGCCCGATGCCTTCCCTTTCCCAGCACTCGTCGGTCGATGGGGAAGGATGTCTCATCCACCGTAAAACCTTATTCAATCATAATTTATGCATAGACAAAATAATCAATCATCATTATTTATTCATCGGCTTACTTGGGTTTGCTCAATTATTTGGGGCCGTTCCTTGTCCTTTTATTCAGGTCTTTCCGAAATAAATAAATACAACCCCCAATCTTTCGAATCAAAACCCCTCCACCTGACTAAATTTATCATCGAGGGATATTTATCATGTTAAGCCTGTGGGTTAACACAGCCTTTTACACGGATTTAGGAGACCCAGAAACCTTCATATGTTTTCCTTATGGTTATAAAAAAAAAAAAAAAGAATCATAAACGGAGAGAGACTGTCCGTTTCACGGCTACGATTCCCTTCACGTTTAATCAAATGATCAATCTTTGTTATTCCTTTTTTCATATATCGTACAATAATGCATTTTCAAACTAAAGTATTACATAGTTAACACTTCATCATTCCTTTTTCTCCACTAATTTGTTCCTCAAGATAAACGTTCAAAAGTCATGAGCTCCTTTTTGTTTCTTTATATCCTATCAATACGGTACCTCTACCAACCATTACTTTGTTTTGTAAAATTGGATGGTGCTTCAAATTTAAGATCAGGATTGTGTCAGCATAAGCTAAAGTTTGCTCTTTGTTGTCCTCACTTTAAAAAAATAAAAATTAAAAAACTAAGTTATAATAGATCGAGGGCACGAAGTAGCCAAGTGCCAAATGTTTTATTATATTAATTAATAATAACAAAAGTAGGAAAATTTTCAATTGTTGCATTAAAAATCAGGAAATCAAAGGCATAGTATAAAATGCAGTCTTCCCCGTCTCAGGATGCTGACCCATTTATTAGAGGAGGCGACGGAAGCGGCTAAAATGTTGTATAAGTAAGGTTACTTGTCATGTACTAAATTTCGTCGATTTGTAGTATATTTTGTATTAAAAAAACGAGAAAATTTAATACATGTTTCAAATTCGTCTCAAAGTGGTTTGGTAATGGACCGATGGGCTTTGTATATGTTTAGTATAATTAAACGGACTTTTACTAAATTAGTATTGGTTAATTACTAAACTTTTTTTTAGTACATTTTACCAAAAGAGCTCCTTAATGGGCCGGTTTTTTAGTAAATCGTTAGTAAAAATGTATTAAGCCTATTATTTTACAGTTTAGTACTGTTTTACCAAAATAGTTTGGTAAATTATTAAATTAATAAAAAGTTCAGTAAAATGTTAATACATTTTTACTAAAAAGTTTGGTAATGTACTAAGTAACTGTTCGACCTGATAAATTATTAAGGAGTTACTTGTGGGCTTAGTAAAAATGAACGGGCTTTTACTAAGCCCACGACCTTTTTACTACTTCTTTTAGTAATTATGTACTAAAACCACTAAATATTTTTAGTACATAATTACTAAACAAATTACGTTATGTTTTACTAAAATAATTAGTAATTTACCAAATAATTTTAGTAAAAAAGTATTAAACTGTACAGTAGTAGGCCTAGTACATTTTTACTAACGATTTAATAAAAAATCGGCCCATTAAGGGACTTTACTAAAAACTAATCAGAAATTTAGTAGTTTACCAAACTATTTTAGTAAAGAAGTACTAAACTGTACAGTAATAGGCTTCGTACATTTTTACTAACGATTTACTAAAAAATCGGCCCATTAAGGGACTCTTTTGGTAAAATGTACTAAAAACTAATCAGAAATTTAGTAATTTACCAAACTATTTTAGTAAAGAAGTACTAAACTGTATAGTAATAGGCTTCGTACATTTAACAATTTACTAAAAAATCGACCCATTAAGGGTCTCTTTTGGTAAAATGTACTAAAAATTAATAAAAAATTTAGTAATTTACCAAACTATTTTAGTAAAGAAGTATTAAACTGTACAGTAATAGGCTTCGTACATTTTTACTAACGATTTACTAAAAACCGGCCCATTAAGGGGCTCTTTCGGTAAAATATATTAAAAAGTAAAACTTTAGTAATTTACCAACACTAATTTCCTAAAAGCTCGTTCAATTGTACTAAATATGTACTAAGCCTATCGACTCGTTACTAAACCACTTTGAGTTGAATTTGAGACATATACTAAAAATCGACGAAATTTAGTAAGGTTACATATACGGCAGTTTAGCCGTGTAGCGGAGGTGACACGTTCTGCGATCTCTCAAGACACTCAAAAAAAAAAAAAAATTCACGTTCGTGAAATAAATAAAACAAAACCAAATTTCTTGCAGAAAATATAAGAGACGCGTATACATATGTACATATACATATAGTTGGAATTTTATTCTATTATTCTGTTATTTTATTTTATTTTATAAGATTCATGTTAGCTATAATCAATTTTTTTATTTGCATTTTCATAAAACGAACTGTGTTACATTATATTAGACAATGCATGCCAGCCCTTTAAGGTTCATGTGATCATTCTTTTTAAGCTTTTACGCATATTACTTTTTTATTAATATACGATGTAGGACCGTGTGTTGACGTAAAACAATATAGAAGGGTTCGTCACACCATATATTAACAAATATTAGACACCTCTCCCACCTGCCCTAACCCTAGATAGTGGTACTCCATCGGCTTTCGAAGTGAAGAAGAACCAGATTACCTTCTTATCCTTCTTGTTACTTATTTTTAAAGGAAGACCCTAATAGGCACATTAAAGTCGTGTACGTATCTCTAGTTTTGCGTTTTATTTGTATTCTAAATTTCGGATATCTTGTATGAAATTTTCTTATTATATATATGGACTCATTAAAGGCGTTTGCTGCAATTAAGTTATCCGAGTCAATCGATGCCATCCCTCTCGTGATTACAATAGAATAATTTGATCAAAATAATTTTAATCAATGCTAATAATAATTTAATCGATTTATTTGAACGATTATGATTAAAAAAGCTAAATATAACATCAGTTTAAAATAATTATGATTTTTCTTACCATCAATTACCCACGAGTAACTTTGATGAAGCATTTAAATTTTGTGTTAAAAAGAAATTTTCCCATGAAAACATTATAATAAATAATTTTATTGTAAATTGAACCCTATTGCTGCTTAAATTAAATGGTTGTCCAATGGCAGTGTACATTGCCGGTGAGGATTTTATATTCAAAGTTTAATATCAGTTCATAGTTATTCATTTTTTTTTAGATTATTGTTTTACAGGAGTTTGTAGTCAACTTGAACCACTAAAGATTAAAGTAATAATCAAGCGTTTGGTTCGCTGAATAATGGATGAATTCGGGTTGGGTTGTGTTGGACTAAACCAGCTCAGGCCCAAGATAAGCCACGACAGGCCACAACAGGAGATGGAGCATACGATGAATTGCAACAAGATGAACTGCAGCCCCAGAAAGAAGGAAATGAAGAAATCAGAGGAGAGGAGAATTTGGTAATTTAGATAGTGAGATGGTCATCACATTCTGTTGGTGTGTGTAGTGTATAAAGGGGGCTGTATGACATACATTTTGGTTAAGGAGGTTACATGGGTTTTTCGCTTCCTCGTTATCCTGTTTTCTCTGTCTTTCCTTCTTCTTCTTCTTCTTCTTCTTCTTCTTCCTCACCTGAACCCTAATTCTGGAATAACCTGCTTAAGACATCACCTTCTGTCCTGTTCCTCATGGTATCAGAGCGACCAAAAGCGTGGGCTGCAAAAAGGGAGATGGCCGATCACGCTTCTACTCCAGCTGCTGGTTCTGTCACTCATGGGTCAGCTTCATCCGGTCAATTTAACTCTGTTCTTCCATAGATGCAGATTCCGGCAAGTGTCTTTACCTCGTTAGTCAAGTTGGACGATACCGACTATTTAGTGTGGAAAGGACAGGTGATGGCAGCAATTGTTGCAGCTGGGTTTGAAGATTTTATATCGTCCAACAGCTTTCCACCTTCATAATTCTTAGACACTGACGGACTTCTCATGAATTCGGACTTCAAGATGTGGCAAAGGACTGGCAAGGCTATGATGAGCCTACTGTTTTCTGCCTTAACCTTGGAGACACTCGGGCAGGTAGTCTGTTGTAAGACGGCTAGCGAAGTCTGGTTTACACTCAAAAATAGATTCGAGTCGGTTTCGCCTTCTAGGGTGATGAATCTAAAGGCTCAGATGCAACAGCTACGTAAAGACGGCAGGACGATGCAGCAATATTTGAGCACCTTGAAGAATCTAGTTGAACAACTCGCCGCTATTGGAGAATCTGTAAGTCAGCGCGATTACCTGTGGTGCATGCTCGAGGGACTACCTCTGGAGTATGACGCGGTCGTCACTTCCATCTATAGCTCAGACAAGATTACGGTGGAGGAGACTCAAAATCTGCTTATCAACTTTGAGCTACGGCTGGAAAGGAGACAGGGACTTGACTGCACTCTACCTCAGGTACACTACTCATATCTAAATTCGAACCCGGGTACGAGGCCTCGTCATGGTTCCCTTCCCTCCTCCTCCAAACCAACCCCAGTATCCCATTCTATCTCGACCTCTCTCACTCCGTCTGGCCACACACCACCAAACCAAACCAGCCTTCTTGGGCGGCCCCCATTACGTCCTGGTCATTCTGAGCTATATATCAGGGGTGGTAATAGACCTTTCTTCATACCTCGGCCGAAATGTCAAATCTTCTTCAGAGTTAGCCATACTGTTTTACAGTGCTTTCATAGACTTAATCCCTCCTATACCTCAGTTACCAATGTTCCTCAGACATAGTCCTTTCAACCCAGATCTCCCTATTCACTACAGTCGAACTTCACTACATATACCACGTCTCAAGCTCCCACTTTTACATCCCAGGCTACCTCATACACCTTCCCTCCCTCTCCTGCTTTTGACCAACCTACACTTTACTCCTCTGTACAACAGGAGGATTGGTTGTGTGATTCTAGAGCCACGCATCATATGACCCCTTCATCCACTCATCTTTATAACCTTTCCATTCATGATGGTTCGTCATCTGTTCTTGTTGGCAATGGTGCGCACATTCCCATCCAGCACACTGGTGACAAATTTTTGCAGACCGAATCAGGTGTTTTACACCTCCTTCATACTCTACACACTCCTGCTCTTTCTCAAAACTTACTTAGTGTTTCTAAACTGTGCCAAGACAATGATGTTTTTCTGAAATTTCATTCTGATTCTTGCTTTGTCCAGGACAAGACCTCCAGTCGCATCCTCCTCACGGGTCGCATGCATCAGGGACTTTACAGGTTCCCAGTTCAACTTCCAGTTCCAGCTAATCGTCAACAGCCTTCTTCTTCATCTTCGTCAGCCTCTGTTCATACCACCTCGTCTTCTTGCTCTCCTCCCGGGTCAGCAGATGCATCTTATGGTCGTGTCTGGACAGCTGCCAAGCGTAGTACTATAAATAGCTCCATTTTGCATTCCAGATTAGGACATCCAAACATTAATACTCTGTCTAGAGTTCTACACTCTCTCACTGATCGAGTTCCTCTGCATCCTTTGCCTTTCTGTCAAGCCTGCGTCTTGAGCAAACATCACAGCTTACCATTTCCTATTTCTTCTTCCCATGCCTCTCTACCGTTTCAGTTAATACACACCGACCTCTGGGGACCTTCTCCTGTGCCATCCACCACTGGTGACCGCTACTTCATTTTATTCATTGATGACGCCACGCGTTTCACTTGGATTTACTTCTTACACACCAAATCACAAGCACTGGCAGCCTTTCTTCAATTCCAGGCCTTGGTTCGAACTCAGTATAACTCCTCCATTGTCACAGTCCGCTCCGATTGGGGTTGCGAGTTCCGATCCCTCCATATTCTCTTGACTAAACAGGGAATTTCACACCAATTGTCCTGTCCTTATACTCCACAACAGAACGGTCGGGTCGAACGCAAGAATCGCCATGTGGTGGAAATGGGACTCACACTCCTTACTCATGCAGGAGTCCCTAAGGCATTTTGGCCCTATGCTTTCCATGAAGCCGTGTCTCTGATCAATATGCTTCCCTCGAGGGTCTTGAATTTTCTTTCTCCCGTGTTTCTGCTTACTAAAGTTACTCCAGACTATACTTCCCTTCGTATTTTTGGTTGCCAATGTTTTCCTCTACTTCGTCCTTATGCTACTCATAAACTTGACTCAAGATCCACCTCGTGTGTTCTTCTTGGTCGTAGTTCTTCCCATAAAGGGTATATTTGTCTTGATCCCGTTTCCAACAAAATTTATGTCTCCCGACATGTCATCTTTGATGAGCTTACTTTTCCTTTTCAGCATATCTCATATTCTGTGAGCCCCTCTTCTTCACAACCTTGCCTTCCTATTGTCCTCTTTCCTACCTCCCATTCCCCACCAGTTTCTGCACCCTCACCTTCTCGTTCTTCTTCTCCCTTGCCCCCTGCTGATTCCTCTGCAGAACCAGTCACCAGTGCATCTCTCTCTCCATTCCACGCACCAGCGCCAACAAGGACATCAGAACGACCATCTACCTTTGCAAATGTACACCCCATGACTACTCAGTCAAAAGCTGGGATTTTTAAACCGAAAACATACCTTACCTGTGCTCCCCTAGTTCCATCCTCACCCCCCACTTCTTCCTTTCCAACTGAACCAAAAACCATTGATGAGGCTCTCTCCACCCCAATCTGGAAGGACGCGATGAGAGTGGAGTATGAGGCATTGCTGCGGAATGGTACCTGGACTCTCGTTCCAGCAACCTGTGCACAGAAGATAGTGGGATGTAAGTGGGTATTTAAGGTGAAAGTTCATTCAGATGGGTCCCTGGAACGATGCAAAGCATGTCTTGTTGCGAAGGGCTGTCATCAGACGGCAGGAGTGGACTATAAAGAAACTTTTAGTCCAGTAGTGAAGCATCAAACCATACGTGTTGTCCTTAGCTTGGCTGTGTCATATGGCTGGTCTCTACGGTAGTTGGATGTTCATAACGCCTTCCTTCATGGCGAGTTATCGGAGACTGTCTACATGCAACAACCTCCGGGTTTCGAAGATTCTGCTTACCCGGCTCATGTTTGTCTTCTCCGAAAAGCATTGTACGATTTGAAGCAAAACTCGAGAGCCTGGTATATGAAGCTTAGCATGTGTTTAGGTCAATGGGGCTTCATTAACTCAAAGGCGGACGCTTCCTTGTTCTATAAACACACGGGGGAAGGCATTATGATTATTTTAGTGTATGTGGATGATATCATTGTCACGGGCTCCGATTCTGCTGGTCACCTTACTTCCATGCTTGAACAAGGAATTTGCCCTGAAAGATCAAGGGGAACTCTCCTACTTCCTTGGTTTCCAAGTTACTCGTCAGAACATAGGACTTCATTTGTGTAGGGAGAAATATATCAAGGACCTTCTTGAGCGAACACATATGGAGGATTGCAGACCTGTCCCCACTCCCATGGCTTCCACTCGCACTTTGTCACTGTATGATGGGGATGAACTCACAGATCCATCTGAATATCGCAGCATTGTGGGAGGTCTCCAATATTGCACCAATACCAGGCCCGGCATATGTTTCGCTGTGAACAAGGTGTGCCAGTTCCTGCATCGACCAACCTCAGTTCATTTTCAGGCAGTGAAACGTATTCTTAGGTATCTCAAGCGAACCATTCGTCATGGAATCGTGTTCACTGCTGACAACTCGTTGGAGGTATCTTGCTTTACGGATGCCGATTGGACGAGTTGCCCGGATGATAGGAAAAGCACGAGTGGCTACTGTACTTTCCTGGGGCATAATCTGTTTTCCTGGGCTTCGCATAAACAGCGCGTCGTATCTCGCTCAAGCACGGAAGCAGAATAACGAGCGTTGGCTGATGGAGTAGCTGAAGTTAGCTGGGTTAAAAAATTGTTAGCAGAGTTGCAAGTTCCATAGAGCAAAGCAGAAACTGTTCCGACAGTGTTCTGTGACAATATGAGCACCATTCATCTTGCTGGGAATCCTTTTTTGCATGCTCGCACCAAGCATGTTGAAATAGATTTCCACTTCGTGAGGGAGAAGGTCGTGAATGGGAGTCTTAAGGTCTTACACGTAGGATCTGAAGGACAAGTGGCAGATCCGCTCACTAAAGTTATCCTTGTTCAGAAATTCTTAAGAGCTCGGTCTTGGCTCATGGTGGTAAATAAGGAGAGTTTCCTTCATTGGAAGAGTGAACGAGTATGGGAGAATATGAAGTTGACAGACGAGCGAGTGATGGTTGTATACTAGAGTTGTTGAGTGATGATTCTGGGCATGAGTTGAGTATTGAAGATATGGAGGTAAACGAGAAAGTTGGAGACGTAGACACAACTAATAGTGGAGTTCGAGTTGCGGGGAAGTGTTAGACTAAACCAGTCCAGGCCCAAGATAAGCCACGACAGGAGCTGGAGCATACGATGAATTGCAGCAAGATGAACTGCAGCCCCAGAAAGAAGGAAATGAAGAAATCAGAGGAGAGGAGAATTTGGTAATTTAGATAGTGAGATGGTCATCACATTCTGTTGGTGTGCGTAGTGTATAAAGGGGGCTGTATGACAGACATTTTGGTTAAGGAGATTACATGGGTTTTTTCCTTCCTCGTTATCTTGTTTTCTCTGTATTTCCTCCCCTCCTCCCCCTCCTCCTCCTCCTATCTCCATCATTACATGAAAGCCATCTTTATTTATCATTTGACACATTCAAAATCACACAGCAATTCCTTCTCACACCCACACAACACACACACACCAAACTTCAGCACCATGTAACAAAAGCATACCAAACATTATATTCCCACACAAACGCACATTCTACAAATTAAACATATATTTCACTACGATGAAAATTAGCAAGGATACGATAGTATCCCACCCCCTTCCCCCCGACCCACAATTATCTCCAAAATCACTACCTTAATTCCTCTTCAACAGCCTGCAATCAATGACAAACAGATGACAATGATTTCCAGTTACTATTATTACCATGGATTGGCCTCATATTGAATAATAACTGATTCCAGTTAAGGGTGCATACAGGTGGTGGACGAACCAGAAGCCCCTTTCGAGGACCCATCGGAGCCGGATTTCTCTGAGGACGTGTCGACGCCGGGCCACGATTTGCACATGCAGCGCTTCCCTTTCTCTATGCTAGAGAAGAGGTCGACAAGGTGTTTGCCGCAACCTTGCCATGTGTACTTCCCACACTTCCTACACTCGACCTTGTAACACATGGTTTCCTTCTTAGCAATCTGTAATTGCTTTATGCCGATATGTAGAAACTAAGACCCCTTTTCGGCACTTTATATAGGGGGATCGATCAACAGGGAGTTTACGGCGGCACGTTGGTTCCGCGGAGGTCACTATGCAACAGCTTTTGGAACTTCCCCTCTTGGATAATATCGACAGTTCCTTGAGGGCCAAGTCACCATTTCATTTTTGTTTTAGACGATTTCCTTTAGAATCCTATACATGAAACCAAACGATAGGTGCCAAAGCCAAATCACAGTCATCACCCCCTTGTGGTCCTTCCTTTCTTTTTTGATACAGTGTTCCTTATTCTGACCCATCATGTTTTCTATTGTGTATAAAGAGTCTCTCGAGCGTAATCATTGTTGTATTAGTTAGTTTTAATGAGGATGAGGATGAGGATGAGGACTACCCAATGATTAGTCCTCAGTGATGCTAAATATCCATATATTCTACCTGATTTATCTTAATAGCAACTCTGAAAGCATTTTATATCATCAGTTGCGCAACCCCTGCCCTTCAAATGGTACACTGTGCTTTTTTTTTTTTAAATACCTCTTAATTTCTATTTTCAATAAAGACCCATCATTTTCGAGTCAGAAGACCATAAATCAAAACGACTCGGACAATATTCCGATTAACAAAACAATTAGTCATTGACTTTATGAGCCTTCCCTTTTAAATATTCTTCTCGTTTTTAATATAAACAGTATTGGAAGTTTGGGGGTTGTTCTAGTGGTGGTAAATGACAAAGGAACACACGTTGGAGTTGTCGAACGTTGTGATAATACAAGGTTTCCTCGCATCAGCTCAACAACGACAACTTTGATACTCTCCTCAGTCGTTTTATTAAATGACAACGGCCGAGGTTCCGACGAGAAATAGGCCAATCAAATTTACATACAGAAACAAATAGAATAGGCTAACGCATGAATTACAATATGAGAGGGCACCGACTTGTCCATCTTGTGTCATTAACAGTGTTTTCCTTGTTTTATAGGGGAAGGACAAACAAATCCGAGCGGTCATAGCTGATTAGTCCGATGGGTATTCAAATCGACAATGACAACTCCAAGTATTTGGATTCCTGTGGGATACAACCTAGTGATGGAAGAGAGCATGTGCCATCTCGTTGCCGTTGCCGATAACTGGTGGTTTAAGTGGAAAAGCTTAACAGGTCGACGATGAACAATATGTATGATCAATGATGAACAATATGTGAACACTCGGACCGTCTAATCTTTGTTGTAACATGAGACAGCCCTCTTTATTTGTTTCCTGCGATCAAGTTGTAAAAATATAACTCCAACATGTTTAACTTACAAAACCAAATTTATAATAAGAAAACACAATCAGATCAGATGGATCTGGCTTTTTGCGACCCTCAAATTTTTGCAACGGAGTTGGGCACCAGAGTGAGGAAATAACTCTACATAAATGTTATTAGTTTGAAAACAAAATTTATGTTCAAATAAAATAAAAAGAATGTTAGTGAAAGAATAAGAGGGTCATTTTACAGAAGCAAACGAAAGTAAGTTAGAAAAGTTGTACTACTAACCAAAATAAAGTTAGGACACTGCTTCAAGTTATTTATTTGGGGACTTCAAATCAGAGAATTAATGTATGTCAAATGTTCAATATCTAAGTCGGAGAAAAATATCTTATGGTAAAATTGCACATCATATATAAAAACCAAGAAAAAATAGGAAATTTAGGAATAAATGTGAAAAATAGAGGAAATTGAGCAAAGTGTTTTGAATAAACTTGATGAAAGGAAAGCAAGTGGTGGCTTGATCAAGTGAGAGTAGTCTTTTGAGAAAGCTTTTGCCGATGACAGGCCTTTGACGGCATGAGTAATTGAGTATAATTAGGTGTAGGGCTCATTTCGTATTTGTTCTAGAGAATTAATTTTACTAGTATACATAAATATTATATATAATAGCTTATTATATTTGTATTTAAATATATACAAATAATTTCATATAATTGTTTTGGTTGACTATTAAACTAAATAATTTTTATTAATCAATTACTTTTTTATTTGTAACTTTATGAATTCAATAATAACTTAAAAAAATTCTAAATAACGACTTTCTTGGAAGGTAGCACCTTCAACATGGATATGGGCCGGACATGGTACAAAGCCCGGACAAATCATTAAGATAAAAGGTCTAGGGTTTTTTTGTGGTGTTTGGGATAGTTGGAGGTGGCGTTGGGGAAGGGGATGTCGAACGTTGTTGAGGATTACTCGTCGGATGCTCCCGAAGAATTCACGGCCGACCAGGTTCAGTTGTCATTGAATTGGAATCGATTTGGACTGTTGGGTTTGTAATTTTGTTTTTTTTTTCTTTTTTGGTTGCAGGGAGTGAAGCAAGACCAAGAAATTACGAGGATACAGAGAGATAACAAGGCTAGGTTGGTGTTTGTACTTTGTCGTTTTTCTTTGGTTTATGTAAAGTCATGGGTTTGGGGATGATCTTGATCTTGATCTTACCTCCGGAGGATTGAGGGAATGATTTGGATGGATTATTAGTTGTTTTCAATGTGCGTTATGATATCATGTCGCTATTAAGCCCTCATACTTGTTATGCGGCAGCTAGGAAGCTTTTTGATCCAAGAATCGCCCATAGCATGCCTTGGGTAATCAATGTTGTTAAACCAACTGTCGTCTGATTTTCAGCCGTGTGGGAATTTCTCGCTGGAGCGTCCAATTAGTCTATCTGTGTCTTGAGAAGTGTGCAACTTCTGTGTTGGGTAATGTAGGTTCTTTCCATGGAGAAAACTTGGTTTACATTTTTTGCTCTGATTCAAAGTATCGGTCTCATATATATTTAGCTTTGCTGATACATGTCCAGAATTAAACCTGCAAAATGAATTTAATGGGCCCTCACATCTGCATGGTTTACTTTGCCAATTAATTTAGAGTGACACGAGAAGGTAAAGAACGAAGGAGGTTGTGGGCTCAGAGGAAAGCTAAGCAGCCTTCTGATAATGATAAAGTGAAAGAGAATCCAGAGCCACCGGAAACTGAAGACCAGGAAGATGAGAGCAAGTCTTTGGCCAGGAGGGGAATGCTTCCTACCGAAGTTGTCAATTTCCTTGGGACCCGGGAGAAGTATGGCTTCCTCTTTTCATCCTTTATTTCCTGGTCTGTTTCGTAATTAATCTCAGGTCTTACCATGGTGGATCTCTCTCACAGGCGAGTTTTCTTATCGGACTCAGATGAGGAAAAGCCTGAGGTGAAACCAACAAGAAGAATAAAGAAGGGTAAAGGATCAAGGTGAGGCACCCATTAGAAAACATGAAGGATTTTCACTGTTGTTTTATCTGCGGAATTGCTCGGCATGCTGTTTTTAATTATTTACGTAATCTCTATATTCAGGTCAGGAATGGTTGTATTAAGTGACCTTCCGCAGCCTCCATGTGTACAGAGTTCCCTGGAATTTTTAAAGAAGAGGAAAATGCAGGTTGCCCGGTCATCTGCTGTGTTGAACAACTCGAATCAGGCTTTGCGTTTACTTTCTGCTTCTGGCGTGTTACGTTGATTTGAGCCTGTTTGTGCCAATCTGATGTAGCCATGCAGTTAGAATTTTTGGATTGTCTATGGTTGTGAAATACCATAGTTCTGCCATTTCAAGCGGTGATTGTATCAGTTATGCTGTCATTGGTCCTAAATTGCGGTGTCGAATTGTCCACACATGATTTTTACGGGTTTCAGGTTGGTTTGTTCGACCTTGAATGGAGAACAAGTTGAAAGGCAATGGAGCACAAATTTGTTATATATGAGGCCCATTTTTTGTGTTTGACAAGAAGTTTCCCTCGGTATTTTATCTATCAGGTGCTCGAAAAGTTAGCATGTAAGGATTTTATTTCTTTATTGATGTGTATTCTAGCTATAATCAGATAGAGATTTCGCAAGTGGACTAAGAGAAGACAACTTTCACATGACCGCAAAGTACGTCTATATTTCGACGTATGCCTTTTGGTTTATGTTACATTTCAAATATGCATGAGAATGGCAAAGAACTTGACTAGGAGGTTTTCTTATATTGGTAATTCTCGTTTTTCAACGATTTAGCTTTGTTTTAGTTTATTTCCTCGAAGGCTCACTGCAATCTGACTACATTTTAGTTGTGGTCGTTGATTGATAGAACATTTCTGAAATAGTTCTCTGTAAGTACGAATGATCTTTACGCATTACTCTATATTATTTGTATGACCCCTCCAGTCGTGAGGTTTATTTCGTAGAATAATATGATTCTATCATCTATTCGATTCATGGGGAATGAAGTTCCCAGGTCATGGTGAACCCCTTTCTTCACTTGTCTAGGATAGCACACGACAAGTGATATGTTCAGGAATTTATCTCAGCTGATGCCAAACTGTAGTACTATGAATCTTGAGGGTAAATGGATTTAGAAACAAATTAAGGGGAAAATAAAAAAATCCTAAACCTAAATCTAAAATCTACAGGAGCTTCGGCTCTGCTTCTGTACATGGCTATCTTACCGTGCTAAGCTCTCACGCTCATGTTTTGCATGTTTGTTTACTTTGAAACACACCCTAGATGTACGTGGTGTATGCATCGAGTTCAAGTGCCCATCAATGAGGCTCCTCGCAACCAGTAAGTCACGCTTTCAACTCGTAAAGCCTGGTAGGATCCTTCATAAACCATGGATGAATACTTGTGTATTTTTGGCATGAATAACATCGCTCAAGCACAGGAGGAGGTTCCCCACTTCACGAGAACTATTAGCTCGGAGTTTGACAGTCCGTTGAAGGGTCGGTCGTGAGTGCGTCATGCGAGCTACGAGGCTCGTATTCGTGTGAAACCAGGTCCATTCGATTCCTTGCTTGAGTGCCTATTTGATTCTAATTTTATGCAATTTGAACATCTAAGTATATAGATATATGCATATTCTCCTAGGAATTTGTTTGCTAACATCTCCAAACTATGTTTGACGCTTGAGAGTTATGTTGTCAGCCATTTCGTGCTAAATTTTCTTCAAGCCCACCATTGATTGTTCCCTTTACATGGGGCATTAGCTCACGTGTGAGCCGAAGGAATACATTCCTGTAGGTATGATTTTGATGTGATGCATACTTAAGCCTAAGGTCTTATTACTCTAAAGAGGCAACCATAATAAAAAAAAGCTTATAACTATAGATCTTTTATTATATCGCCCTAATTAGTTAATCAATGATTTATATGATTATTTTGAAATCTCTATTGAACGTCTAATATTAAGAACATAGGAAAAAGAAAAAAAAAATACAAGAAAATTTAAAGAAGATTTTCTCGAAACATAAGTTTTTCTTTTTCTTTCAAAACAAGCATAATCTGAATCCAAAGTGATTAATTAGATCTCATCTGTGAAGAGAGAACTAATTTAACTAATCGAATAGATTTAAGAACTCAAACACACAAATAAGAGTTATCGTGGATTTCGCCCGGAGAAGAGGATAAATGAATAAAAAAAAAAAGAGAGAACAAAAGTGATGAAATTTTGAAAGGAATGTAGAAGTTTTCTAAGCGGCGAAAGAAAACAGAAAATTGAAAAGTCAAATTCGTAATTTCGGTGGGGGAGGACTTCTGTTGTATCTCTTCCCCGTCGCAAAGCCTGCTCTGCGGCGAGATCTGAGCGACCATACCAATTTGTCCCCCGTCCCGCCAATGTCTTCGCCGGCGGCGATTCCCCGATCTCCGATCTCCTCCCCCTTCAAATCCCCTACCTCTGCATCCGCCCCCACTGTCACTTCCCCCGTAACCGCTTCCTCCGCCGCCGCATCCGCGGCCTCCCCGCTCGACACCTTCGCCGCCGACCCCGTCCTCTCGGCGTTCCTCTTCCAGGACTTCTCGACCTCCACCTTCTCCTCCTCCGCCCTCTCCTCCGGCTCCCCGGCCTCCACCGCCGAGAAGCTACACTCCTCGATCCTCCTCCTCGACTCGTACCTCCGATCTCTCGTCCTTTCCCGCCACGAGGATCTCCTCTCCCACCTCTCGACGCTCCACTCCCTCCCCCTCCCCTCGCTCCGCCACTCCCTCTCCTCCCTCTCTTCGTCCCTCCAGCGTCTCCGCACCTCCCTCTCGTCTCCTCTCCTGCCTCTCCACTCCCTCTCCTCGACTCTCCTCCGAATCCACGAGTCATCCTCCCTCCTTCACCACTCCCTCCGTGCCCTACGTGTCTCGCGCAAGCTACACGAGTCTTTCCCTGATGTGAACGACCAGGACGGCACCCCCAATCCACTCGATGTTGATAAGGGGGTAGATCTTGCGAAATCTGCGCAGCTGTATCGCGAATTCTTTGACATATGCGAGGAGTACGACCTTGCTGGAATAGACGTTGTGGATGAGGAGATTCAGTTCGTTTGTAGGGTTGGGGAGAGGATTCGGAAGGAGGGGATGAGGGTTTTAGAGAAGGGGATGGAAGGGTTGAATCAGGCTGAAGTTGGAACAGGGCTTCAAGTGTTCTATAACTTAGGGGAGTTGAGGAGTACGGTGGAGGTGGTTGTGGGGAGGTATAAGGCAATGGGAGCGAAGAGCGTCACCGTGGCATTTGATATGAAGGCAGTTGGAGGAGGCGGTGGTTATGGTCCAGGCGGGGTGAGGGGTAGTGGGACACCAGGGATTGGGGGAGGAGGGAAGGCTAGGGAGGAGATGTGGAGGAGAGTCGAGGAGTGTTTAGATAAAGTTGGAATGGTAGTAGTCTCGGTTTGGCATCTGCAGAGGGTGTTATCGAAGAAGAGGGATCCTTTTACGCATGTGGTCTTGCTGGAGGAGGTTATTCAGGTGATTTCCTTTTGGTAATATATCGTGTTGAACATCTTTTCTATTGCTAGCAATTCGCAAATTGTTTGAGTGCTTGCAACCTTGTGTCCTTATCAATTATCAATTTGGCTTTTGTTGGTAGATGTCGATAACATCTAGTTTCTCTTTCTTAAAGGGATGCAAGTTATGGGATACCATGTTATCAGTAGTATAAGTTGTATCGTTAGTTTTCTTGCTTTATTGAAAGTCCATTGTGGTTCAATAACAGCCAACTTACTTATAAAAAAAAAATTTGTTTTTGGTTTCTGGTTTCATGATGAGGATGAAGATCTAACCTGTTTATGCTTTCCTTTTGTTTCAATTTTCTTATTGTAAGGTAAGACAGTCTTGGGAAACTAAGTTGAATTTAGTGCTGTTTCTAGAGTTGACTTGTTGAAGCATTCAGCTGCGGAATCTGATTAGTGTGATTATAGCTAGTCGATATTCATGTAAAAAGAGAAGAAATGTGAACTTGGGTGAGGGCTTTTTACTCGGAAGTTTCCTCTTTGTCACCTATTCGGCGTAGAGGTTTTGGCGATTAAGGTGCATGAGCTCCTGCTAGAATGTTTTATATTAACGTGTTGCCAGCTGTAGAAATAAATAGAGGGGTTTTCATGTCATGTAATTGATTTCTTGCGCCCAGGAACATTTTAAAAATGTTTTCCATGTTCCATCCACCCTTCATCATTAAGGTGGTGGGAGGAGTGGCCCAATCATTGAAGATATAGTCCACAAAACTTTTCTAGGATGCCACAGGAAGAAGTTTATTAACCATTTGCATTCATATTTTGTCTCATTTGAATGCTTAATATGGAGCGATGTAATTTGGTTGGGGGGAGGGGGACTTGTATACCAGGCTAGTCTCTGGATCAGAAATATGCCTTCCAGTAGAAAACTGATGTCTTCTTGTGTGAAGTGGTTTAAATGCAATTGAAATGCTTGTCTTATAATTCTGATGAGCAACTAGATTGCATGAGGATGTTGGAAGCCTTGTGCCTTGTATTACGATAGAAAATCTAGCACTGTGCTCATGCATTCCACAACTGGTCTGGTCCAGTTATGACAGTGAACTATTTGATGCTTGAATTACCACTGAAAGTGGTCCTCCAAATATTTTCAGTGGTCCAAATATTTGATGCAATGAGTGCATTGCTTTCTAAAGTTAAGATTATGGCTCTGAAAGTGACTATTTGCTGATTGATTGGTGATGGTACTCCTTACTTTCGGCGGTTAGATAATCAGGCTGGATGCATTCTGAAAAATATGTGAATTGTATCATGTCGTTTTTGGTGGTTGTGACAGCATGTTTGTTTTGTATGTCCTTTCTCAGGAAGGTGATCCCATGTTAACAGAGCGTGTGTGGGATGCCATTGTGAAGGCCTTCACTACTCAAATGAAATCTGCATCTACTGCATCAAGTTTTGTTAAGGAAATATTCACAATGGGGTACCCAAAAATGCTTTCATTAGTACAGAACCTTCTTGAGCGGATCTCACATGACACGGATGTGAAGGGGGTATTACCTGCTTTAACTTCTGAAGGGAAAGAACAAATGATCGCTGCCATTGATATATTCCAAAATGCATACTTGGGCCACTGCTTGAGTCATCTCACTGAGTTTGTCAACAATTCATTCCCTATATCCAGTCGTGGAAGTCTTTCTTCAAAGGAATATGTTTCCAGAACTGTGGCTCGTATTCAGGAAGAAATAGAGGCTGTGCAGCTTGATGCGCGTCTAACTATGCTTGTCCTGCGACAGATCAATAAGGCTTTGCTCCGCATGGCTGAACAAGCTGAAATCCAGGTAGCTTATGCTGTCAGATAATGTTTTGTTCATGTAGCTCCTACAGCAATATGAAGATGAAGATTGCCTACTTCACTCTTCCTGTCGCACTGAGATGTCACCGAAATTGAATGTTCCTTCCCAACTTTTCCGTATAATCTTGCTAGACTGGAAAACAACAAATATCATATCTCTGCACGTTTCGTAGTGGAAAGATTGATGGAAGTTACTATTTATTTGCAGATATCTACTGGACCTGACGCACGGCAAGTGAATGGTCCAGTGACATCAGCTCAATTGAAGAATTTTGCAATATGTCAAACTCTGCAAGAAGTTCATACACGTGTATCAACTCTGATAAGGGCATTACCACCCGTTGCTGCTGATGAGCTATCGTCATCGCTAGGTGTGATATATGGAACCGCGTGTGATGCCGTGACATCTCTATTTCAGGGGATGCTTGACCGGCTCGAGTCCTGCATCCTCCATATTCATGATCAGAACTTTGGTGCTCTTGGAATGGATGCTGCAATGGACAACAACGTGTCACCATACATGGAAGAGTTGCAGAAGTGCATTCTTCATTTCCGTAGCGAGTTCCTATCGAAGATGCTCACACCATCAACTACAACTGTCGGAGTGGAAACAATATGCAGTCGACTCTTGAGAAATATGGCCTCTCGGGTGCTGGTTTTCTTTATTCGGCACGCTTCCCTCATAAGACCACTATCAGAGTCGGGCAAACTGAGGTTGGCGAGAGATATGGCCGAACTGGAGCTGGCTGTGGGACAGAACTTGTTCAAAGTGGAGCAACTCGGCACTCCCTACCGTGCGCTCCGAGCTTTCAGGCCTCTTGTATTCCTGGAAACGTCACAGCTCGGCTCATCTTCACTTCTCCAAGACTTGCCCCTCAGCGTAATCCTTCATCATCTTTACAGCCGTGGCCCGGACGACTTACTGTCTCCACTGCAGAGGAACAGGCTCACTCCCACCCAGTATTCCTTGTGGATGGACTCACATGGGGAGGATCAGATCTGGAAAGGTATCAAGGCCACTTTAGATGATTATGCCTTGAAAGTTAGGCAAAGGGGAGACAAGGAGTTCAGCCCTGTGTACCCTCTCATGCTTCAACTCGGGTCCTCTCTTACTGAAAATTCCTCTATGTCTTAGCAATTGTATAGTGGCGTTGTTCCTGTGATCATGGTCTATTAAAAGGCTGGTCAGTGCACAATGGCGACTCTTCCTACGAGTCACATTTAGTGTCTGATCAGAGTTCAAGGGCTCCTGGTTTTTGTTCCCTTTACCCTTTAATTTTGCTTCCGCCTTGTTCTTTGTGATCTATAATACATGCATTCCTGACTTCCTCTGTTAAGACACGTTTTTGAACTTTTACAACATTTACCCATGTATGAATAAAAGCTAAAGGTTAGTTTCGTGGTGATTCATGCCCTTCCATAAAGAGAGGTTAAATGGAGACTAGCTTTCTTGTTTAATGCTCTCATCCTGTCATTATTCAGATAAGTGATGTTTCAGCCACTAGTATCATTTAATTGCTTTTCCAAGACATTCTTTTGTTTATTAATGGTATAGGATGCCAAAATAAAAAGTAATTACAATATTAAATGCCTAACGTCATGAAAAGTCCCCTTGGCGCCAATGTATAAGGCGCTGGTCTACGGAACCAGAGAATCTGCGTTCGATGCCCAGCGGAGTCGCGTTAGCTGATCATGACATTTAAAGGTTTTCTTTATTTTATTTGGAATGGGATAAAAACGTCAAATAAAAAACCTAGCAAGAAAGGAAGAACCCAAACAAAGGGTTAATTTCATTGAACAGTATTGGACTAACCCTGTGATCGCTGTTTGAAATTCTTCTTCTGCGTTGAGGAATTGTAAAGAGACCTCAGTTGTTTGTTGATGAGCTCGCTGCTCTGCAACGCCAGTCCTTTGTTGTCTTCATTCGACCACCACTGTTGCAAACCATGCGCCTCCATGAACTTTTGTTTCCCCTTCGACCTCACAAACAGCCTCGCAGCAGCCACAGACCCCTTGGAAGCTTTTCTTTCTGGATCGATGTAACGGCAGCATATGTAGTCTTGATCGTTCACGTACAAATTAGGCACCCATTGCTTCTTCCCTTGTGGATATCTGTTCTTATCTTTCGAGACTGGGGACGTGCCATTAGATTCATTTTTGCTGCTCGAGGGGATGATCAACCGGAGCTTCTTCCAGACCACCCTTGCAGCCTTTTCCTTCATATCACCCAATCCCCTCGCAAGCGAAATGGCCGGAGGATTGAACAAATGCGCATCCACATAGATCCCTTCCTTTGCCAAGGCTTTTCCCACCTGAAGCGCGAAACCTGCTCCTAATGAGTGGCCTGCAATGCAAACCTTCGAACTTCCATGCCTTATGATGACCGACCTCAACAGATCCAAAGTCACTGAAAACCTCCGAGATTCCTTGAGGTTCTCTTGAATGAGGAACCGGAAATCATCCTCAAAGTCCCTGAGGATGGTGGGACTTTTTAGTATAGTCCCCCTGAGTGCCAGCACGGCTTTGGGTAAACCGGCTGGCCGTAAAACAATGAAACTTGACATCGCGTTGGATCTATCCCATTCCAGCAGGGCACCAAAGATTGACCCGTCTCGATTGTCGACAAGGGTATGGACCAGCTTGTACCTAAACTGAAGCCACCAGTAGGGAGCCAGGGACGAATCGTCTGACCGGTTCTGCTGCCGGTCTAGTTCGAGCAGGTAGACAGCCTGAACGAAGCAGGCCATTAACGCCCTTCTAGGACCATCCTCATCCCTAAACTCAACACAACACAAAAATAGCTGAAGCCGATTTCATCGAATTGGACGAGCGTCAGGGCAGGCAAACAGAACCAACCAATGAGATTGTAAGAGGTCCCTCCAGTTAGGAGGAGGCAGATTGGGGGGTCCGGCGGTATGGAACCTGTTCGGGTAGACCGCATCAGGACTACCAATTTGTCGTGTCGATTTGGTGTCCTTAGGCATATCCCCAAGGGTCTTCATCGAAACCAAATCTTCACTCGTCCTCTGCGTCTTTCGAAAGGAATGTCTGGAGAATCTGATCGGAATGCACAAACTCGAGTGAAACACGAAGACGACTTAGACGGGATTGATCTGTCGAGGCCTTTCGTTCGTTTGCTGTGTGTGGAAAATAAAATTTTCTTGCATTATTCCACGCGGTTGGAAGAAATATTTTTTTGTGGATGGCATAATTTCTCGGAAAAATAATAAAATGGAAGATTCTGAATAGAGGAAGACAGGACATCATCGTCAGCCATGGCCTCCTTATACCTCCGAACACCTCCTCCACCTCCTTCTTCACAACCCCTGACAACATCTCGGCAGGTTCGCTCCTTCGGAACACTTGCTCGGTCTGGCAGGACTAGTGGAAGCGGTGGGATCACGCAGGAGGAGGAGATTCCGACCTCTCTGCCGCCTGTTTCTGTCTCTGGTATGGAGTTGGTTATGTGGATTGTGGTCGGGGATTTCTTGATTGGATATTTTGCGTGACCGCTGGCTTTTGTGATTGAAGGGTCATTATCTTCTTCACGCACCCAGTTGGATCTTCTGGATCGACTCGCTGGTTCTACATCGGATTCGGAAGGTGTGTGACTGGTAGTCCTTTTTCTGCAAGCTCGATACGGAAAAAATCCCGACAGAACTCCTCATTGGTGGTTGGCTTCGTAATAGGTTATGAAAGCGAGAGCAATTCTGACAGGCCAACAATCCGAGAGCAGTTAGCTTGGTTGGTCCGTGACAGGGAAGGCGATTTTAGCATCCCGCTTGGTAAGAATCTGAAGAAGGTGAGCGAGAAATTCCTCACTGTCTCGCAGAAGAGGAACATCAAAAGGCAAGCCTACCTGAACGAAGTCTCCCAGAGGAACGATTCGATGTTCTTTGCCACTGTGGGAGCGTTCGTTATCCTTCCTCCTGTAGTTATACTGGGAATAGCCATTTCGACAGGTTATGTACAGCTCTTTCCTTAATATACCCTTGAAATCGTGTTTCGAGGACTTGGTTTTGCATAAATATAGGGGTGAAAAGTAGTAAACAATAATAATGGTTCTGAAATGATACGATTAAATCCAGTCATACATGTCTTCAGGGGTTATGTCAATGGATTTCAGCGAATCATCTCGAAAAATCTCAATACTTAGTTAGAAAGCAGCTTCCGTGATACTCGTGTTCTGCGCCTCCCGTTTGAGAAATCTCCCATTGGTCCTACACTGGTGCTTCTTTTGGCTTATCATCTGGCAGGCTCCGGGATGCCGGGTCGACCTTAACCAGAGTAACTGGCTCATGGCGACACGAAATCGCCCCTTGCTGTCGGATGTATGGCCACTTGTCTTGGATCAAATAAAAAATGACAACGGAAGAAATCTCCGCGGTGAAAAGAACCAGCCACAGGTTTATTCGTCTCGAAGTTTTGTCACGGTAAGCTAATAGTCCTGTGTATATATTGATGACTCCCAGCAACGAGAGAACAGTTCCAAGTGCCCAGTGAAGGGCAAACCATAGTCTCCTCTCTTTGCATCCTCTGCAGATTCTCGAGGCAGACGAGAGTAAGCGTGAGATGTCACCAAAATCCCATACAAGTCAAATTCTCTGTGACAGTATAACTAATCCAGCAATTTACCTCAGCGGCCGTAAAATCCCAACAAGCCCCTGAAGCCACACAAGCCCATACAATGCTATACCGATTCGTTGGTGATAGTTGTTGAAAGAGTTATCAAAGTTCTTGATCGACAAAACTGCCGCCACGGTGGCAAGTACTGCTGATACTATCTGCCGAAGCAAAATCGCTATCATATGCTTTGTTATTCAAAGGGAAACTTAGTCGTTCCCAAGATTAAAAGGAATCAAACTAACGAAAAAGAAAGTATGAATGGATGGATGGAAATGGGAATAAACTTTCCCACCAACAAAGTAGAGGATAGTTCTGAAGTACAGCGGGGAAAGAAAATAATTTGGTTTTTTTTGTCGGAAGTTTCTAAATTACCAAAACACTGCTCTTATTTCCTTTGTTACCCCGGTATTTTGAAAAACTTTCAATTAAGTTCTTGAAATGGCTGGAGAAGGAAAATATTCGGGAAATCCTTCTGGAACTCCGTCACGATTGGAGTTCGTATCTGAGTCTAGAATGTCTCCTTTTGGAATTAGCAAGAGTATAAATGATATTTTAACTCAGCTAACGATTCAAGGGAGTACAGAAATTCTTGAGAGCCGAAACCACCTTGCTCGGGAAGTAGGTTCTACAGTAAACAAGATGTTAGACTCTTTAGAGCATGAAAGAAGTTTTAAAAGGCCTGAAGCCGAGGTGACTTCTGGACTGGAAAGTACTACGAGAAAACCAGTCGAAAAATTTGAACTGGGAGGAAGAAATTTCAAACAGGATCAAGGCAAGAGTGTGGAAGAAATGTGCAAGGAGTCAGTAGCTCCTTACATTTTAGACTCACAAAAGCGAAATGCAAATTTGAACTCTCAAAGTGGAGAGTTGGCAAAGGATCTAAGGAAAGCCTTAGGACTGGCAGAAGAAATTCCAGTTCATTTAGACAAACGCACATTTAATGAATTGGTGACTGCGAAGAGGGAAATTTACAGACCCGATTATCCCCATAGAACTAAACAAGATTTTATTCCAAGGGATAATGTCTTAAAGCCAATAATTACCCCTGGTGCTTTTCTAGACATCGATTGTGAGAAGCACGTATCTGAAAAGATAGATGAGTGGTTACCACTAATTCGAATGATTGCATCTGCTGGGATATTATCCCCTGGATCAATATACGAGTTATGTGTTGCAGCCCTCATGGGAACGGCGCAGAAATACTGGAAGTCTTTGGTGGCACATACTGACATAAAAGAAAAGATAGATCAGGCGCTGACCGTTGATGGTGTATTAGCAATCATAGCTAAAGCATTAAAACGGGAGTTTTGTGGTTTTTCGTTATCCACTGAGACTGTAGAAAAAGAGCAATCGTTGACCGCTCTTGTAAAACTACAGATCTGTGATATGTGTCTGTTTGATAACTACGTATGTAAATTCCAAAAGTATTATTACAATCTGGACGTAGTTTCTCAACAGTTCATATTGGGAACCTTTTTTGCAAAACTTCCAGAACCTTGGCCAGAAATGGCGCAAAAGGCCTATGAATTACTTCTGAGTGAGGAAAAAATTGTCTTTGGACTCAGATGAAAAATTTAGGCGGTTAAGAAGCTACCTTACCTAAACAAGAGCTGTTGTTCTCAGATTGAATATATACCTGGGAGGTATGGATGTGATACTCCAGGTGAATCAATGAGAGCAAGAAACTTTCCAAAGAAGAAAAAATTTGTTGGGTACAACAAAAGGAAATTTTGGCCAAAAAGAGATCTTTAGAAAAAACAAAGGGGAGGTCCTGCTTACAAACCGAGAAGGTTTGTAAGGAGACGGACTAATCTTAAGGATAAAGATAGGATCGATGCCTTTAAGCGAAAGCACAGCAGAGAGCCTAAATGTCAGAAAGGGAAACCGTTGAGCAACTGTAATTGTTGCTGGTTTTGTGGATCAAAAACCCACAAGGCGGATACTTGTCCTCAGAAGAACTAAAGGAGAGAAAGACTCCGAATGGTATTTCTAGATGACAGGAGTCAAGAGGAAGAAGTCCTGGCTTATGAACCAATAGATGTGCAGGATATTTCTGACTTAGACTCGGAAGTAGAATCTATCTATGAAGTTGTATCAAACTATGATACAGACTCAGAGGAGGATTCTAATATCTGGAAAATATATCTGTTCATAATGAGAAAAATGGAGATGGAGATGAGTTGGTTCCTTTGGAAGCATCGAACCAGGTACTGGAGGAATCCCACCAGTACGAGGATCTATCCCAGTCAGTCCTGGAATGGAGGTTGCCTAATGCTAACGTGAGAGGGGTTTATAATGTTTCAAGATTCAATTTTAGATCGATAATATACATCTCACAAACAGAAGCAATGGCTCAAGTTACAAGCACGGAACTTGAGACTTTGGATATCCCATTACTAAACGTACAACGCATTAGGGAAACCATGCAACGTGCGAAAGGTGTATATAACCATATACACATTGGGTTGATCCAAAGAGGATTAATTCCGCTATTTCATCTTCCAGCGGATAGTCCTTTGGTAACAGCTGTGATCGATAAAAGATGGAGAGAATTCCGAGATCAGCTGATATCAGGTATACAGGCCAACTTAGCATATGGCCCTGTATGATTCCAGGGCCTTGAACGATCGTTGTTTGGGAAATTCATTGACCTTAAGGATTAAATCAATGAATATGGATAGGATGAATTCCCAGGCCAAGTTTTTGGCGTATCACACTAGGGTAATTTATCGATTGATAAATACCACTAGTCCTGGTGTGAGGAACATCTCAAGACTTACTGAGTTGTTCGAAGAAGGTCATAATAACTACCAACAATTTCGTAGGCGCGAGGTAAACCCACTGGAATTTACCTGGCCAAGAAATTGGGTTGTGACTGAGCCTGGTAGTAGTTCTAGACCGATTAGTGCGGCTAATATCCGACAGAGAAGTAACGAGATTACTTTAATGTTGGGAGAACCCTCTAGAGATATTGATAGAGTTGACAGGCATTTACCTGTGAGGATGTTAATCCTGAGAGAGCCAAGAATTTCAACGCCCTCTGAGGTTTCTTCTAGAGCTAGTGATGTGGGAGAAGACATAATCGTGTCTAGACCAGCAGAAGAATATGCTCCACCACTAATAAAAGAAATGTCTCGAAGGTCTACAGATTCTAGAACCCGTCTCAACATACGGGTAGAATCGTAGGATATAGACGGGTATCGTTACCAGTCTATGAAGATCCGGTAGATCAAACGAGAGAGGAATCAATACGGATGATGAGAGTTACTTATACGGATAACTCTTTAAATAGTATTCCTAAAGTCTGTAAGGTTATTGAGCAAATAGCCGAGCAGAGGTCTATGTCAGTAGACGAAATCTGGAGGATGATATAACCATCCCAAGAAGTACCCAGAAATATTAGTTTTAGTGTAAGGAAGGAAGATTTGAGCACATATGTAAATCTAACTTTCAAATTTCCTGGATACTATGAGTATTCTCTGGATACTCTGATAGACACTGAGCGTAGCATAAGTTGTGCTAGACTCAATACGCTACCAGATGAGTGGTGGAAACGACTGCAGAAACCCATCCATATGGTTAATGTAAATGGAATGGCGACAATATTTAGCCATCAGGCCAGCAATGTGCCTGTCTTTATTGGTGGACAACAGTTCATCATTAAAGAGATCCTGGCCAATCCTTTATTAGAGGCAGACATCATAATTGGTAATGCCTTTCTAAAGGGACAAAAGGAAAATTTACCTTTTGTGCAGGATGTCCATCATGTGTCCATAGGTGGTGTGAAAATCAGTATTCTACAAGAACCTAAATTGAGATTAAAGTTTGGGTTCTATCCAGTAAAACAGACAGAGTACTGTGGTAATTCACCATGTGAAAGAGCTTTCAGAGCGCGAGCTCAGCGTGGTGATATACGGTTGGATGAGAACGACTTATGGGTGCAAACCTTGTTTTCTCCGACGGATACGAGGAGTTCTAACTGGTATGATGACTTGTTTCTTAAACAAGAAGTGTGTAGGACAGTAAAGTTAACCGGAACAAAATGGGATAAGTTCCTAGTAAAACTTGCCGACAATTTTGGTGAAGATCCATTAAAATTGTGAAGTCGAAATAGCCTTAAGGTTAGACTCGAATTAAAAGATCCCGAAACCATTATAAGAGCCAGAAACATTACGTATACGGCTGAAATGGATGAGGAGTTTGACAAACAAATTCCTGAGTTGCTTGGAAAAGGCTTGATTAGGGACAGTTACAGTCCGCATTCTAGTCCTGCCTTTATGGTAATTAATCATGCCGAACAGGTGCGAGGAAAAGCACGAATGGTTCTAACTATCGTCAGCTTAACAAAGTAACCAAAGACGATGGTTATAAGATTCCTACAATAGGAGATTTAATTGATAAAGTTAGTTTGAGCCAACCAAAATTCTTTTCTAAATTTGACTTGAAAAGTGGATACTGGCAAGTCAAGATGGAAGAAGATTCGGTTCCTCTAACTGCTTTCAATGCTCTGCAAGGAATGTTTGAATGGCTGGTGATGTCGTTCGGCCTAAAAAATGCTCCAGGCGTCTTTCAGCGCATAATTGATAATGCTTTCAAGCAGGTTTGTAAATTTTGTGCGGTCTATATAGACGATGTGCTAGTCTACAGTCAGACTGAAGACGACAACATGAGGCACCTAGATAAGGTAACCGATGTCTTCCGACAGGAGGGCATGATTCTATCATAAAGAAAGATAGAATGGTTTAAGGAGTCGATTAATTTTCTAGGCATGGAGATTGAACAAGGAAAAATAAAATTACAAAGCCATATTGCCAAGAAAATTGTTGATTTTCCTGACAGACTTGAGGATAGAAAACAAGTCCAAAGATTTTGTGGATTTGTTAACTATACTAGGAAGTTTGTGAAAGATCTTTCCCAAGACTTAGGAAGGATTTCAAAGAAGACATCTTCTGTGAATCCTTGGTTATGGGAAGATGAGGATACTCATGCTATTCAGAGGATTAAAAGGAAGGTTAAAAATTTACGTCAACTCTCTTTTGCCATCTGATAAGGATGAGTTAGTCTTGGAAATTGATGCTTCTAACGAGTTCTGGAGGGCTGTCCTAAAAATTAAGGGAAGAAAGCCTGAACCCGTTTGTAAGTATTGATCGGGTAGTTTTAAGGGGTATGAACTCCGATACCCGATACACAAAAAAGAAGTATTGGCTTTAAAAAGTGGAATAAAAGCCTTTTACATCTTTTTGGCACCAAAGAAATTCTTAGTGCGCTCTGACTCGACCTATGTAAAAAAGTTTATGAGTCTGAACCTCAAGGAGGCTAGACAGACTAAACTTTTGAGGTTGCAAGAATTGTTTAGCTATTATAAATTTGGTGTCGAGTATATATCTTCAGACTAATAGCTGACTCTCTCTTTGGAAAACTTGCAGATGGATCCAGCCGCGAAGAGAAAGATCTGTTGGGGATGCAAGCAGGAAGGACACTCCAAGAAGGTATGTCCTAACAAGAGAGAGGGTGAGCATAGTGATGCTGGTTCCATTTCTGGAACGAAATCAGCCTTGTGCTGGCAGTGTAAGCGACCTGGACATAGATCATTCGAATGTCCAAGTAAGCTGAAAACTGCGGATTCCCAGAAGGGAATGGCTAATCTCAAGGAGAAGGTAGTCACCAACTCCAAGAGAAAAGCGGAAACAGATCTCCAGAAGGAGATGGTTGATCCTAAGGAAAAAGCTTCGACTAACTCTAAAGGAAAAACGAAAGATGATTCCCATAGAGGAATGGCTGCACCTAAGGAAAAGGTAATAACCAATTTTAAATGGAAGGCAGAGAAGAATTCCCAGAAAGGAACGACGGGTCCTAAAGGAGGAGGTAATATCAACTCCAAAGGAAACGTGGTGAAAGATCTTCAAGAGAAGGTGGCTGATCCTGAGGAGGTAAGCTCTAAAGGAAAAGCGAAGATGGTGGATATGAAGGAAGAAGCTCAGGCTGATTCCCAAGAAAAAACCAGAAAGAAGAAGAAAGCAAAACAGCTTAAGTCTTCTGATCCTAAGAAGGATGGAAAGGTTGAAGAACCTTGGTGGTACCCGTTAACCATGGAGCAGTTCAATTACTGTTGTAATCATCTGGCCGAAGAGCAGAAAATCTCCATAAATCAAGCTGTTAAGTCCTATAAGGCTTTATTACAAAGCCGAAAGGAACAGAAGGAGCGGATGGAGACTGAGTATGCTGAGGAGGAGGCAAAGTTCAAAGCCTTCATAGGAGAGCCAGTTGTTCGGAAGGAAGAACATCCTAACGACAGGAGCAGAAATGGAGTACGACGAGTATTTCAACTACGAAATACCCAACGCACTCGAAGAAGGTAATCTTAAAACTCAGGAGAACCTTGAGGAAGTAGTGGTTCGGTTGAACTTCGTGAGCAAGCTCACGATGACAAAGGTCATAAAGATCTAGATGGATCCTGGTTTTTTGATTTGGACTCTTTCGAAGATGGATCCCTATCTTAGGATGCCACTGTTGTTTGTGGAGGACTCATGGGTAGTATTAAAAATAATTACCAACGCCAAATTGAGTTTTTCGCAGCAAAGGCGATTGAGTACATCAAAGATCTGGAGTCTAAGCTGTCATACAAGGCTTCAGATGGAGAAGAACTGTCTAGGTCCGTAAAGGATAGACAGCAAATTCTCACCACAACTATGTCCATATTACCGTGTGAAGTCAAAGACTATGAGACTTCGATAGTAGTAGTGGATATGAGAGAATCCTCACTCAAGGAGAACTCTGTACTTCAACCGTATCTACATTGGATATCGGAGAAGTGGCCATCCCTGAGGATTAATTCAGGTATGGTGGGAGTTGCTTTACCATATTTGTACGATGTTTTGTCGACATTCTGGAAATTGATAGATCAGAACCAGAACAGATAGAACCGTTGCCTAACTTGATAAAGTTCATACTCGGATGCCTTGGATACGGATCAAAGGATGCCACGGTATTGATTACTAGCACTATGATGGAGGAAGAAGAACATGAAACGTTTGGGAAAGTGATTCTTCCCAACATGCAAGTATGAGACATCCATCCTAGTGAAAGTAGGCATCTGATAGAACCTCAACGACAGGACCTTGATTAGAGAGGTTTATGGCGAAAGTATTACAAAGATAAAACTGTAAAAAAAGCCATAAAACTGAAGGATGTGTTGGAGCACGTATTTGCCCGTAAGGAGTTATATTATGTGCTCAGTGATGGGATGACTACTGTCACGATCCTTCGTTCCTACCATAGTTATGCGGATGAACAAGCAGGGGAGCGATGATGGGAGAGAGTTTTGGATCTTCTGGATAGTTTCTGGAAGAGAGAAAACTCCGAGTTGTGCCTCCGGATGGACACCTTTGAAGTCTGGAGAAAAATCGCTGACTATACCGACAAATCTTTAGCCCAGCGATTTAAACAAGATGAAGAGAGAGCCCGACAAAATTTTGAAGGAGGACTCTCTGAAGGAACTGGCGAGACATCAAACGCCAGAGAAGAAGGAATCTCCCAGGATAAAGCAATGATGCAGACGGGAGAAGAAAATTATATAAAGATATATTATACAATTTTGTAGCTTTTGTAAGCTTTTGATAAAGTAGATTCTTTTTACTTTTGAGCTGGCAAACAGTGCATAGGCACCAGCTTCGTTGTGTATATATTTCACGACCCTCTACCTCATTTGGGGAGGTGATCTGAATAGAGAATTTTCTCTCACATCTCTCTGAGTCAAAATTCTTTGATCGTGCTCCAAAGATACCTTAAGGAATTAAGAGTGGTTAGGATTAATCATAACTGATTAAAACTAACTTAAGGTCAATCGAGACCTTGAAGGGAAAATCTTTATGACTAAACCTTGTTGTTGGATGATGAGTGTCTATACAAGACCCTTAAGGCAAGGGCATTCAGAATGACACAGAAGAGCATTTCCCTCTCGCAGGATTCTCAACTTTGAGAAGTGAGTTACTCTTGAATTTCCAAAATTGCGGAAGCTTGGTGAACCCTCAGAGCTACCCATTAAATTAAGGTATGATAAGCATCTTGTTTTAAGTTGTTTATGTTGTTCTTTCTAAATTGAAAGACAGGTGCAAGAACACGAGTCATTCTTATGACTGATTACCCGAATCCTGAATTATTCCATATGGATCACAGGGTGGGCAAGGATTTTACTACCGGCTTTCTCAATATGGTAGTAGATCGTCTGGAAATTCTATCAGTACAGATAACTCAGTTATCAACGCTTATAGAGAGTTATTTTAAGAAATTAGAAGAACTGACTCTAGTACTGAATGAATTTGAGGAATATTTCCTCGAAGGTAAATCCAATTTCGGATTTACGGCTAGTTTAAAATACTCAAATGAGTATTTGAGGTTGGTGGAACACCGACGACAAAGACAATTAAGAAAATCTTCTTAAGTTCGATTCATGTCATTTCTGAAGAATATCTAGCATACTGATATTTAACTCTTGCATGAGTTAATTTGTTTTGCTTATCTTCAGCCCCTATGAATTGGTATTAGAGCCCGTTTAAGAACATTTTTCTTTTAATCGTCTTGAAGGACTAAAAGAAGTAGAGTTTTGAGGATAAAATTTGGGGAATTAATTTTAGGGAAGTTGAAGGTTGGAGAGAAGTGGTATATTAGGAATAAAAAGGCCAACAACGGTAAAACCCAAATTTCTTTCGGGGACCACTGTAGTTTGGAATAAGGCCCCAACAAAGTAAAGCAAACAAAAGAAAAGAAACAAACTCCACAACAAACATATTCCTCCTCCACACTGTAAAGCTATATTTTGCTGAGTTTGCAACACAGAAGCCACACGCAGAAAATGCCCATAACTTGCCTGCAGCGAAGCATGAACCCGGAGGATCGAACCGAGCCACCTTCGGCGATCCTCTCCGAGAGGCATCCTAATGATGAGTGTCCCGACAGGAATGAGTAAGCCGAAGGAAGCCCAGAGGAGGAAACCATGGACTCTAATCTCGGACAACACCTGGGGACTCAACAAAGCACCGCTCACAGCTTGCATTCTCTCCTTTGGTCACAGAAACAAAAAGAAGAGGAAGAAAGAGTGATAAATGGGGATGACAGAAAATGGAGGGAATTGGCAGAGGATTGTGGACAAAAGAGTGGGGGAGGTGATGGTGAGGTTGGGAACCACTTCCATCGCAATGACAGGCTTTTCTATTTTTTATTATTTGGTATGTTTGTGTTTGAACAGGAAGAATGTGATTGTGAACGCTAGGAGTATTTGTTTCTTTCATTTACATTTTACCTGGGGGCATTACGTTTTGTCTCAAACTTTGTCAGAACAAAGTGTCCACTTTTTACTTTTTAGTAAGTCGCAGATGGCAGATTATTGTCCCCATCCCCCCAATCATCACTCCCCACGACAGTCTGGTCTTACTCGGGCCTCTTCTGGAAGGCTGTAATGGGCCCATTTAATGAAATGGACCAATGGGCCTAACTGTAAGCCCAGTAACCTCCTCGTCTTGCCCCTCCGTCCCTAACGGGGGAAACGGGGGACTTTCCGATCCTGTAGATCGACGAAACCAACCGATTCCCATCGAAATGGCGTCCATCCAGCGCCATCTTGATCATTCCGTCGGAATCCCAAACTAACTTCCGGCTGTTAGCGGGTTGGGGGGGGGGGGCGCGGGGAAGCGATGTCGAACGTGGCGGTCGCTGCAGAATGGCAGCTCCTCTACAACCGATACTATAGGAAGCCGCTCCTCTACCAGATGCGTTGGAGACACATCGACCTTTCGCGGAACAAGGTTGCCGCGGCGCCCTTCGGAGGACCCGTCGCCATCATCCGCGATGACTCCAAGATCGTCCAGCTTTACTCCGAGTCCGCCCTGCGGAAGCTCCGTATCTTCTCCTCCTCCGGTACGCTTCTCGCCGAGACCGTGTGGAAGAACCCCGGGGGTCGTCTCATAGGGATGTATTGGACGGATGATCTTAACCTCGCCTGCCTCGTGCAAGACGGGACGGTGTATAGGTATAATATCCGCGCGGAGCTCATCGATCCGAATGTTTCCTTTGGGAAGGAGTGTTTTGAGCAGAATGTTATCGAGTGTATGTTCTGGGGTAATGGTGCTGCGTGTGTCACGGAGGGAGGGATGGTGTTCTGTGTTGCGGATTTTAGGGATCCACGGCCGAGTAAATTGGCCGAATTGGACTTGGAGTTGGAAGGGGATGTTTTATGCCTTGCGGTCATAGAGCCCAAGTATGTGATGTCTGGAAGTGTTGAAGTTTTGTTAGGGGTTGGGGAAGGCGGAATTGTTGTTGTGGAGGAGGATTCGGTGCAGAGGGTTAAAGACATCGGCGGGGAACCGCTGGGGGTGGTATCAAAGTTATCAGTTTCTGGAGATGGCAAGTGGTTGGCTGCATTTACAGGTGATGGGCAGCTCCTGGTCATGCCGACAGACTTCTCCGAAATTAAGTTCTCATGTAACTGCGAGGTAATCATGTAGTTTCGGTGGGTTTCTTTCGTTAAATTCTCCCAAATTTTAAATAACTCTACTTGATAGTGAACTGGTTGATGAATGAATCTTTCCACTTCATCAGCTTTGCTCTAGGCCTACGATGAAATTAGTTAATCATGATATAGCCAATTTGAATTGATGTTGCTTGTGAAATGAGTTGTGGATGTTTCTGCTGGAGCAGTCAGCTTTGCCACCAGAGCAGATAGCGTGGTGTGGAATGGACAGTGTTGTACTCTATTGGGATGACATGCTTTTAATGGTTGGCCCAATTGGAGAGCCAGTTCGGTACTTATATGATGAACCGCTGGTTCTCATCCCAGAGTGTGATGGGGTGAGGATACTTTCCAACTCCAGTATGGAATTTCTCCAGAGAGTCCCTGATTCCACTGTCTCTATCTTCAAAATTGGTAGCACATCCCAAGCAGCCTTGCTTTATGATGCCTTGGATCATTTTGACAGGAGGAGTGCAAAGGTATGCATTTATTCTGTTTGCAAAGTTCAGACAAAACATCAATGTTTTGTACTTGCCTGCTTATGAAAATTATATGTGCTTGATCTTGTATACTTTGCATCTGGATGTTTGATGCAGCAACTTTTACCATCTTCCAAATAAAGCTAATGCCTTAGCATCCTTATGTAGTGGTGTTTATGAAATTTCATGAAGATATCAGGATCCTGTGGAAAGGGAAAAGCTGTCCCAGAAAAAATAAAGAAATTCTTAAAATAGTTCAGGAATGAATTTACAATTTCGTAACCTTGTAGGCTGATGAGAACCTCAGGCTGATTCATTCATCCTTGCCGGAGGCTGTTGAAGCATGTGTAGATGCTGCAGGGCATGAGTTTGATCATTTGCGTCAGAGAACTCTCCTTAGAGCTGCCAGCTATGGCCAAGCCTTTTGCAGGTATGTGGAGCAGCAGGCTTTTTGAATTGTGTGAAAATATTTTACTTGATAAATGAAGGATATATAGTTTGCTTCTTTCTCTAGCCTATTGGGTGGAATTTCAGCATCTATGGAAATTCTTTCAAATCGTATGCTTTTCTGGAATGTCTTGGCCACTCTCTTGAGCTTTAGTATTATTATTTTTTTTCACTTTGACATGTTAGTTTTACGACTGATATGTTTAAGGTTTTAGAATTTCTGTTCATGTTCCTGATTTTTTCAGCTCTCGTAATGATATCCAGTTGGCTTTGGCAGTCAATTTCAACGGGATCGTATACAAGAAATGTGTAAAACCCTGCGGGTCTTAAATGCTGTTCGCAGTCCTGAAGTTGGAATGCCTCTTAGTATTAAGCAATATAAGGTTAGCATTTTTACTGGTTGACGTATTTTCTATCTTAATAAGTTCTTTTCTTGTGCTTTTATAATTTGATAAGTTCTTTTCTTGTGGCTTGCTAAAATTGTTTCTCGGATACAGTTGCTCACACCATCTGTTCTGGTCAGTCGTTTGGTAAATGCCCATCAACACCTTCTCGCCCTTCGTGTTTCAGAGTATCTTGGAATGAACCAGGTACCTTATTGACATGGTCTCGTAGTCTCTTTTCTTTTGCTCAAGTGAATGCCATGTTCTGGAGCATGACTTCTTTATATGATCTTGTGGTGTGAGATTTTTACCAACTCTGTTATTAGCCACCACTCTGAAGACACTTGCCTGCGGGCTAATCTGAGGATTGTCGCAGCTGATCCCACTTGGCGTGTGTTAATGCTTGAGTGTTCCTGTGATTGCCCGTTGTTGTTCTTGTTCATTATAGTATCTCTTTCATTTTCCGTGTTCATTATAATTGTGAATGTGTTCTTCATGGTAAATCATCATTTTTTGGTTATTTGCTGAATTGATTTCCCTGGCCCTTGCTTCCCCGCAGGACGTTGTGATAATGCATTGGGCATGCTCAAAGATTACAGCTTCCTTGGCAATTCCTGATACTGCACTGCTAGAAATGTTACTTGACAAGGTTTTCCTTGTCCCTTTTCTTTGAAATTGTAATTGGATTTATATTAGATCGGAAATGATTATTATACAATGTCTAATTTTCTTTCCCCTGTTCAGCTAAAATTGTGCAAAGGCATATCATATGCAGCAGTTGCTGCTCATGCGGATAAGAACAACAGACGAAAATTGGCAGCCATGCTTCTTGAACACGAGCCTCGGCCTTCTAAACAGGTTGGCATGGCCCTTGGTGGTGAAATTAGTCCTGTCCTAATGTTCTCTTCTTTTCATTCTCATTTTAGCTCACTGTCTTATGTAATCTTTAATTTCTTAGCTGATCTCAAAATAGCTGCACATTTACTAATTAGCAAATTTATTTAGGTTCCTCTTCTGCTTAGCATTGGCGACGAAGATACGGCTCTTACGAAGGCAACTGAAAGTGGTGATACGGATCTTGTTTATCTAGTTCTCTTTCACATATGGCAAAAGGTACTTCATTTCATTTTGACTTATCAAAGAAGGTATTTCAATGTTGGTATATTTTTTGTGGATTAAAATTTTTGATGGAATAATGAACATGTTAATGAACTTTACTGGTTGAAGCCTTTTTTTATCCCCACATTCTGCATTCTATTTTATTGGATAGTAGCCACACACAATTCACTTTTAAATAAGTTTATCTTGGAGATGGTATCACAAAATCAAGTCTATTGGGAATGGTCCCAGATTAATAGCTTCTCAGAATTAGGTCAATCAGCTTTACATATCATGAAAGTATGTCCTTATTGAAAACAGAAACCTGCTCTGGAGTTCTTTGGGATGATACAAGCAAGGCCCCTTGCTCGAGATTTGTTCATTACTTATTCAAGGTATGTCGTGTTCCATTTTCTCTCATTGAATCTGCATGTCCTTTGTTGTTTAACATTTTAAGACGTTTTAAATTAGCTTTGGTGTACTCGACTGGTACCATAGTAAGAACTGAAGTTTCTGGGGAATATACAGAAGTACTTTAGAAGGATGGCATATGGTGTAGGAAAGACCTTCCTTCTCCTGGTAACCAATTGGAAGGCATTTGAAAGAAAGAAAATGTTGAAGCCTCATATCTAAAAGCAGATATTATATGCATGACCATCTTGAGACTTCTTTTTTACTGATCAGATGAAGAGCAGTATGCAGCATTTTGTAACCATGTTATCTTTTTGTCCGGTATTTCCAACGACAACTGGCTCCATGCCTTGTGTTTCAGATGTCATAAGCACGAGTTTCTGAAGGATTTCTTTCTGTCAACCGGGCAACTTCAAGTGAGTCTTTATTTTTTGTTAGTCTATTAATTGATTACAGTTGAATTTCTTCAGCAATCAAACATTAATTATCCAAAAATATCAAGAGCTTATTTTGGTGGATAATTCTTGAAGATTCTGTGGGCTGGCAGTTGTTAATCCTTTCCTTTCCTCCGAGTCAATTCTGGAAACTCTGTTTCACCAATGAAGAATAGTGCAGTAACAATTATATTTCTTTCTGTGAAGTCTCTTCTCCTTTTCAATCGATCCTATTTTGTTGATTTCTTATTGGTAAGACTTATATTTGAAATCTCTGCCCTTGCTGCCCTCGATGAGATTTCAGCCCAAGCCATCAAAGTTTGGCTTATTAAGGTCGTCTTACCTGGATCTCTAACTATGCAAGCTAACACAATAATCAGTAGATGATTAACTTGATCTCAATCTGTTATGTGGATTTTACAATACATCATATTTGAAGACTCATATTTCCTTAACATCATATAAGTATCGCTGTTACTGCCATCTATATATTTCTTATTTCTGAGGAATTCATTCTGTTATACTTCTCTGTAGGATGTTGCGTTCCTTTTGTGGAAAGAATCATGGGAATTTGGGAAAAATCCAATGGCAAGTAAAGGATCTCCACTTCATGGGCCACGAATCAAACTTATTGAGAAGGCTCAAGGTCTTTTTGCCGAAACTAAAGAACATAATTTTGAGTCAAAAGCAGCTGAGGAACATGCTAAATTGCTAAGGTCAGTTTAGAAACTTTTTTAGACTTGAAAAGATAGATAACGAAGCACTTGCAAAGCTAAGCCTGGAACTTTTATGGGGTGTTTGGTTTGCAGAATGAGGGGCCGAAATGGAATGAGGTAATGCTTGGAATGGAATGGACTCAAATCCATTCCTTCGCATTTATTTTGGAAGGAACGACCATTCCGTTGGCAAAGGAAGGGAATGATCATTCCCTCCCTCATTCCATTCCCCTGCTCATTCCCCAAACCAAACGCCCCATTAGTCTTTTTAGTCCAGATTAATAAAACTAGTTTATTAAAGTTCTGCAGAAAAGAGAATGGGTTGTGTTTATTCGAGAAGTGAGCTCTTATAATATGTTTTATATATCTGAATATAGAACTAGGTGTGTTGTGAGATGACAATTATGTTTTAGTGAAACTGGTTCTTTTGCTTGTTGATTGGCCGTTCGGTTTGTTTCCAGAATTCAACACGAGTTAGAAGTTACCACAAAACAGGCAATCTTTGTTGATTCAAGTATCAGTGACACTATTCGCACATGCATAGTGCTTGGGAATCATAGAGCTGCAATGAAAGTTAGAACAGAGTTCAAGGTGAGTATAGTCCAGCTATTCGGACATGCATAGCCTTTTTATGCTAATTCCACAACTGGTTGGTGGGTTGGTTGCCAAAAGCAAAATGATGGACAATTCACTTAAGAATTGCAAAACATACATTCTCAGGTGTCTGAAAAGAGATGGTACTGGCTAAAAGTTTTTGCACTAGCCACAATAAGAGATTGGGATGCCCTTGAGAAGTTCTCCAAGGAGAAACGACCACCAGTTGGTGAGTTCCTTGAAAGTTGAAATGGGGATCTTTATTAACCGTAGGAACAGCTCCATTCTTATCTTATAATTAGTCATTGCCGACTTGTCTGGAAAAAAAAAAGTAGGCAGAGCAAAAGGAAATTGATTCTTCAAATAAAGTATCATGTTCTTGTATAGAGCACAGGGGTATGGCACATGGATAAAATAAATGGATGCCTCGACAGATGACGATAAACTAATTCTCTAATTGTTGTATGAAAACTATCCCGTGACACCTGATCTTCTCGTCATAATTTAATTCTGTCAATCGCAGCATATTTCTTGTATACATTTCTCATTACCTTGCTGTGGATTGGAATGGGATAATGTGACGTCTAAAGTGGACTGCTAATCTGTCCACATCCATTGTGCTGATTCTTTATGATATCTTTTCAATAGGGTATCGCCCATTTGTTGAAGCTTGTACTGAGGCAGACGAGAAGGGTGAAGCTCTGAAATATATTCCAAAGCTTGCAGATCCCCGAGAAAGGGCCGAGGTTGTCAAAGTTTTCGCAAATAATTGAATTGTTTTACAGGGTGGCTGTACTGCTTCGAGGGACACTGACTAACCCTGACTTTTTTTTCCTGGGATAGGCTTATGCTCGGATAGGCATGGCTAAGGAGGCTGCTGATGCTGCATCTCAGGCTAAAGACGGAGAGCTTTTGGGTCGGCTGAAGCTAACCTTTGCCCAGAATGCTGCAGCTTCATCAATATTTGATACTCTTCGAGACAGGTTATCTTTTCAAGGGGTCTCATAATATCCAGTGGTCCCTTCCAAATCTGAAAGGGAATCAATATATGTGTGCATCCCATGCTTCTCTGTTTGCCAAATGAGTTATCCCGAAGGAAACACTGAAATCCGTTGCCTTCTTCACGATCACCTCCGGGTGATCTCTTTAGCTCCGCGCTCTCTCAGGTAGAATCTAGTTGAGCTGCCTGTACTGATTGTATTGTGCCTGAAATGTCGGTGCTTTGCCTGATTTGGTTGAGCGGATTGTGGTCGTCGGTGCTGCTTGTGCGTGTTGCCTACTTTTTATGCCCTTTGGTTCTGTAAATTGTTGGGATAAAACGGTTGTGATTCTTGGGAGGGAGTTGTTTTCCGTTTGCCGTTTACGTGAAAAATTAATGCCAAATTATTAAATATATTTAAAGTTTTGGTTTTTGATTTTTCGATTTAGCTGAAAAATGTTAACTCCATCATATTCCGTTAATCGTCCTATGATTCTACGTTAGTGTCGAGTTTAATTTAAGTCAAATTATTAAATATACTTTAAACATTTTTTTTGTGTTATCTGATATTATCTAAAAAATTATCCTCTGTTAAATTCAGCCTTTAACGGACAGTCCTTTATGTTAATTTGAACCCCGTGTTAAGCGTCGTATGATAATGGAATTGTGACTTTATGAGTAAAACTTGTTCGAGTCTACTTACCTAAGGGAAGGGATGGGGTGGATTGGGATCATGAGAGGGGTTGGGTCGGGGCTCGGGGTAGACGAGGAGGCTGGGGTCAGGGTTTAAACTATTTTTCATGTTAAAATAAATCGGAAAAAATTTAAATTGACACTAAATAACATAGTTACACAAAGGATAAATAAGAAAATTTGGAAAAAAATTAAATGGTTTACTCAGGAAAGCAACGGAAGGGAAGTGATTTGTTGCTGAGAATTGCCTCGGTCTTTTTCTTCATATCACATCGGTTTGAGACACGTGAGCACACCCTCAACACTCCGTGCCTTGGCGAGACTAGGTGTCGGTGTAGAATCTCTTCGCTGAACAATGTGTATTCAAGATTGGATGCTTGAAAATTTTCTAAACCCTAAAGCCAAGTCATTTCAATTTTTCATTGATATTTGCCATGAGCCTTGATGTCTAATAGATGCCAACTGTGACTGCAACTCAGTTTTTCCGAGTCACACAACACTATTATAAACCAGGGAGGACAAGACCTGAGCAAGGAGATCTGATCAACCAAGAAAACAACTTAAAAGATTTAAACGAGCATGCAAGGTCAATGCAATCCAAGAACAAAATTCCAATATCTGCTCCACCAACAGGAACAAAATGCATCAACCAATTCGACTTTCCTCTTTCCATAATTAGATACCTGCTACTTGGGCAAACCAGTTCCTGAATGATAGGAAAATGTAACCAAGTTACATAAACAAGTTGGGCCTTGTCGCCTTGTAAGTGGTCTTTAGCTTCCTGGTGGGAGGCCTGACCTTCCTGAACACCAGAGGGAACTTTATCTTGGAGTTGTGGAATTGCTTGGTGCTCTCCCTCTTGCACAGCTTAGCGGGGACTGTCGCTGTCTTGATTATCTGGATGCACGGGAACCTCACCCTGTGACGGGACGCCATCTCATTGTACATTTGCTCCACTGCGCCATTCAGGGTAATGTCCCGGTACTCCTTGTACATGTTGTGATACCCAGTCCGACTCTGGTATCGCAACCATATCCCATAGTTCTTGATCTTCGTCGGGTTTTTCTCAAAAATCTACACAAATAATAAATCTAATGGTAGTTGATGTGAAGCAGTGAGGACTCATGGATATATCTAATGAATTAAGAAACAACACCGCAACAGTCACTACTAACCCTTTTACTAGTGCTGTGTCTATCCATTCGAAAAACAAATGCTACCATTAACCAAGCCAGCTAATGTTGTTATTGACATTGACTGAAATGTAGGATGTAACGAAATATGAACATCTGACCATCAGCCCATCCATATCTTGCATGAAATGTCCATATCTAACTATGAAAATTTAATATAAGAAGCCAATGCTAATCTTTAAAACACAAACCGATCACCAGTTCTACATTCATCATAACTATTACTAAAAATGAAAAGCATTCCAGCTTTATGAGGTTATCTTACCCCATTATGAATAAGAAGAGATGGATTGTTTGAAAACCACAATCAGAACTTAAAGATAAAAATTGACAATCAGTCCAGAATAATGGATAGCTCTCTGCGGTGGCATCGTATGAAACCAGAACCAGTACCAGGGCAACATTTATTAGAACACAGAAAGTAAGAGATAAATAACCTGGGGCCTCATCATCCTATCACAGAACAATTCCTAGCCAACTCCAAACCCGACACTTATCACCATCAAGTGTTAGAAAACTGATCACCGCATAATCATGGTATCGAATCCGAAAAAGAAAAAGAAAAAGAGAAAGGGAGGGGGCGAACCTCGTTGATGGCGAGGACCTGACCATTGCTCTTCTTGACCTTCTTCAGCTTTCTCAAGAAGTACCTAACGGCACCAACAACAAAACCGATCCCCCCCAATCACAAAATCGACAATCCATCACCTTAAATGATACTAAAAGGTCACGAACGGATGGTGTGAGTTTACCAGAACTTGGACTTGGCGCGGACCTCGTTGGTGGCCCAGAGTTTCATCCTGTAGATCTTGGGGTGCTCATCAGCCTCCGTCGGCAGCGCTCTCCCCACCACCTGGTACTGATGAAACTGCCAACACCAAACAAAGAACCCTCCCTCTTTAATCTCACCCACCACATAACCACCGATCGGGAACGCTAAAATGATGGAACGAAAGAAAAAAAAAAAGTCACCTTGAAAGCCACCATCTCCGAGGGAACTACGAGGAGGACGAAAATGAAAATGGCGGCGCCGGGACAGAACTGACGATTAGGGTTTCGCTTTTCTGGTTAATAAAACCCTCATTTGAGGTTGGGCTATTGGTAATTGGGCTTGAAGAATGGGTTGCTCGTGGCTATTGGGCCCTAGCCCAATATGAGCAAATGTGGCTGGCTATCTTCACGGTGAAGGAAAATGGTTCTCAGTTTGATTGAAGGAATGGCACATGCTTCCTCTTCTGACTCAAGCAACTGACCATGGAAAAAAAGTTATTTTTATTTTTAGCAAGGAAGAAACTCAATCTAGTCACTAAACAAACCAATTCAAGTGAAATATACTAAAAAAAAAAAGAAAAAAAACTTGCATTAACAAGCCGACAGTAATTACTCTGGGATAATGTAATGTGAAAATGGAAGAAGAATCCTTTTCGGGAAAGTTTCGAAAAGAAAACCGAGAAATTTAGGAGGTAGAATCGATAGAAAGAAGTCAAAGAAGATTATATGATCAACTTCGTCCTTTAGTACTGGTGGTAATTATATATATAACAAAAGAATGCAAAATACATTATCAGACTTTCCCAATTATTATTGTTAATCTTCTTGTTTCACGAGCTTCTTAATTATTGTATATAAATCCGAGAACATAATTTCTTCTTATATTTCCAGGTGTCTCTACTAAATTACCTTGATTGTGTTTCATAAGACTTCCACCCAATATGACAGTATATATTCAATATGCTTATCATGATGCTAAGCAGATACCGAGACCTGCAACCTGTTAGAGGATTAGTGAATAAATTTGCTAATTGACTTTATGTTCGAAGATAAACGGGTTTAACAAATACTTCCAAGGTCTTCTCTCCAACATAATGACAGTACGTTTTATTCTTTCATTGAATAATGGGTTCTTGATTATGTGCAGATTGGTTATCACAATGTATTATTGTATGCTTATGTACTTCAACCTCGAAATCTTTGAGCAAAATGTCCCACCACACTAACTCACGGGTGGTCACTCCTAATGCCCTATATTTTGCTTCCACGAAGCTTCTTGAAACTGTTTGTTGCTTCTTGCTCTTTCAATTTACTTAGGATGAACCTAGAAATATATAATGATCAGTTAAGGAGCTTCTATTGTCTTTACACCCAACGCAATCACTACTGTTACATCCATGCACATTTAAATTTGGATTTGATGAAAAAGTGCTCCTTGACCAGAAGTCCCTATGTACCTGTTGCCTCCAAATGACTCGGCGTTGGACTTCCCATAAACTGCAATAATACTTGTACTGCATATGAGATATCTGACCTGATGAGTGTTAGATATGTGTTAGCCCATTATTCATGTATAACCTGTTGGATCTTGTAATATGGGGTTCTCTTTCCGTGTCAAGCCATGATTAAGCGGGATAAGCAAATCAAGAGATTTGGCTCCCAACAATCCAAACTGTTCAACCATGTCCAAACCATTCTATACATAGCACTTCTGGCTATCTCCAAGCCTAAGAAATACTTCAACTACCCAAGTGTTTCAATTTGAAAATAGTTCTATATAACTCTTTAACTTAAGCATTCTGCCCTTATTGCAACGTCCCGTAGTTACATCATCTACATACATAAGCAATGCAATGAAATCATTTCTTGTACTTGATGCGGGAAAGATCATTCTTGAGATACTCCCACTCGAATCAGGTCAAGGGGTCATCACCCTACTTACTATCGATTGATCGAACCGAAGGGTAGCAGCATGTACAAATATACGAAACTGTACGTCCATGCTTCGTAAAAGCACGGAAGTGTAAGTCTACGGGGACTTTAGCTTCGTCCATGAGCTTTAACTCTTAAAGATAAACCCAAAAATACTAATATGCAAGACTTCTCTACCTGATAATTTATTCTATTCCTAGGTATCATCTCATCTCCACCGGATTGCCATGGTAACAAGTATGTTGTTATTCATTTTTTGAGGTGTTATGCTGTCGGTCAGGGATTATGAAGTAAGAGCATTTTGATGAGTTGAATTAGGAATGAAATAATCTCTTTCTTATTTGACTTCCGGTTTGCACTTTCTTTTTTAACCTTGTTGATTCCAAAGCAAAGATCCGAGGGTGGCCGACGCGGCTAACGTCCCGTGAGGGGACGTCCCCCCATGGTACTAATTTCGTCAGAAATTAGTACAATGTACAAACCAGTACAATTTCTTATTACTATAATTGTACTAACAAAAATTAGTACAATGTACAAACGTTGTACTAGTACATGGTTTGTATATTGTACTAATTTTTTTAGTACAATTGTAGTAATTACAAATGTACTAGTATATACAAAACTGTTACTGTACCGGTTTATACAATGTATAAACGTTGTACTAGTACACGTTTGTACATTGTACTAATTTTCATTAGTACATTTGTAGTAATTACAAACTGTCAGTTAGGATTCGGAATTTTGTACTAATTTTTATTAGTACATTCCTAATGTGTTCCGAGCCTACATCCGAGCATAAATTCTATCCTGTTGTGGATGTGCTTTTACCATTTTGCACATTCCCTCCCCCCCACAGTCGTTCCCTAGCTTCTTTGGGAACTTTCTCCCAAAGTTGGCCACGTGAATTAGACAATCGAATATGGTTACTCATCCAAGCATGTGGTTTATGCTTTTCGGGGTGACGAGAAACGGGGAGTATCAAAATCGGCGACGACGAGAGGGCACTATCGAAGTCGGCTAAAATGGACAGAAAAAGCGGAGCATCGCAAATATTCACAGTAGGTTCTCCCCTGTGGTCGCGAAGTCGGCCACGATCATCAAGGGGATTACAGAAGTTGCACTGCACAGTACAGACAGGCATACACAGGAGCAGACTTAAGCTATGCAGAATAACTTGGCAGCCATTGTTTGGTGTGGCTTCGAACAAAAGACGTCATTGACAGTCCGCGGTCACCGCTACCATCCGAAAAGAAACTTGTTCTGGCATCCACAGCCCCATCTTTCCCACGTCCGAGAATGGGTTCCTTGGGTAGTCCTACGTAGATGTACAACGCAGATGAGTTAGGAGCAGACGATAGGCGATCGAGAAGTTAGTATCGCTTTTTAGACGTACACGTACCATATCAAGCGCACTTGCGGTCGCGATCAGCTCCTCGAAGAAATGGATCGAAACTTCCTCCCGTTACCATAAGATGAATATGCCGTCACGCCAAGAACTGACAAGGTGATGGTTGCTGAAAGGAAAATGCTGGCATATGGTGGGAGCGTCGTTGAGTGTGAAGGACGGGGGATTAACGACCAAGGCAATGCACGTCTTCTGGACGGCGAAGAGTTCCATTGCATCGTTTACGAAGGAGTAGTTGTTATGGTAGTTTGGGCAGCTCTAGATCATGATCGACATTTCGTTATGCATCTCCATGTCTACGACGCCTTCTGCCACCGCTAGGTCTACGGCGCCCCCTATATCCTTCAAGATCAGCTTCCACACCGGAATGTTGTTGTAAGACTCCAGCTTGACACGCATTTGGAAGATCTTGCTCTCAGAGAATACTGTTGCTAGACGAAGCGACGACCTGTTTGCCGGCATAATTATTTTATTTGTGCCCGGATGGAGAAGTTGGAGTATCGGCAGGTGCAGGCCCCTAAGCACACAATCCACAACGGCATCACAGTTTGTCTCGTCGAGTGGGGGCTCATTTTGCAGCATTTCGAGTATGGTTGCACGCAGATGGCGGACCCACTGTCTGTTAGGATGCTGAGCCTCTAAGTTGTTGGGCAAGCGCACGTCGTAAGTGACGTTGTAGTCTGGGCAGTCTGGCGTGTTGCGAGTGGCGAACCATATCTCCACCAGCACCCTACATGCTTTCTCACAGGGTATAGGACGGATAGAGCTTAGCTTGACATGATAGTTGGTCGATGGTGGGGTGCTCGCCATGGGACCAAGAAGGAGATTGTGTTTGCGTCGGTTGTCTGTGGAAATGGCGAAAGGAGGGATTGATGTTACCTGAGCACACGATCCACAGAGTTATATGGAAATTGAGATTGCATGATGTCCTTCTAATTAGTGTGATTGAGGAGGTAGTGGTTCTCAGTCACGTCTAGATGACTGAACGCACATCACGGTGGTTGGAGTTATTAATTGACCATCTCTTACCTGTGGACAGATCACCCGGACATGGTTAAGCAATAATTTTGGCTTGCATTTATTACTTTCTATCGACACGATTTCTTCTGGATTTGCACGTTTCCTATTGCTTAGGCGATTTCCTCTGTTTTGTTATGATTTTAAGCACTTTGCAGAATTTATGGCAATGTTCTTTTCCTTTTAAATTCATTATGAGTCTTAGTTAGTCTGCTCTGTAGGCAATCTGTCAGGTCCCGAGCTAAGATTACTTGACATTGTTATCGTATACTCTGAATTGCAATATGTAAGAGGATCTGATTGAATGATGCGGATTAATTTACCAAAATTGAATTGATTTAATAATCCCCACAATCCCGTTCTAACTGGCAGGGTGAGATCGCTTCCTGGCACTCTGGCACGAGCGATCTCGGAAGGGGATGGATACAATTTAATGATTTGTAACCGTCCTCCACTGATGCACCAACGGGGAGTTATACCAGAAATCGGAGAAGTACCTTTTCCGCATAAGCAAGTGTGAGGAAGGACCGTGTGAATCCGTTTCATACCTGTGTTTTAGTATTGATCGCTTCGGTTTTGAAACTATGCAACATGAAGAGACGGCGGTGTGTTTGACTATCGTGTCGCGAATGTCGGAGGAAAAGCTGATAGAGATGACCTTTGGTTCGGCAGATGAAGTGGGGCAACTGTTCAGGATGTACGGGTTAGTTCACGGCTTCTCGACAAGGAAAAATGACAAGCGTTGTCAGCGAAATGGCGAGTGTGTAATGCACAGTTGGGTGTGCTCGCACGAAGGCCAGCCGCGGCGTATATCTGCATCAGCCGCACCATCGCGAGTGAGGGCGTTCACGAGGCTGGGTTGCCCTTGTGAGGTTACAACCAGACTGGACTGCAATGGGGGATGGTATATCACAGTAGCGAATTTGTGTCACAATCATGAGTTGGTCCGTGGGCCTCTATCATGTTTCATGCACGAACGTCGTACGGTGACAGATGAGGACATGGTAGCCGTGAAACGAATGTTAAGCATGGGTTTTAGCCTTCTAGGCAATGCGATATAACGCGTCTGCTGGTATACACTTTCGGAGGGCACGATCGCGTGGGCTTCTTAATGAAAGACATGAACAACCGCAAGCTCAAGGATGAACGCTCTGGCAGTTGCTCATTGTTTGATGCTGAATACGCTTACCTAATGTCAAGACAAGCTTCCGATCAAGGCATGTCATTGGTGACAACCGTTGAGGGCGACGAAGTCGTCCGGATGTACTGATCTGACACAAAATCCAAGTTGGATTACAGAGTATTCGTCGACGTCGTCGCTTTAGATTCAAGCTTCAAGACCAATGCATATGGTATGCAAATGGTAGTCATCGTCGGGGTAAACCACCATCATCAGACAATTGTATTCAGGGCCACGTTGATGGTTTCAAAGACATCAGGCGATTACAAGTGGATATTAAGTACTCATGCACAGGTAATGGGGTCGAAAGTACCCATCAGCGTGGTCACTGATGTCGATAGGGCGATGATCGCTGCCGTATGAGAAACATGGCCAACTACAAGACACCGTCTTTGCCTATGGCATATGAGTCGGAATATTGTCCGAAGGGTACATGGTCCGAGTTGAGAAAGACCACATCTTCCTTCATGTACAACGCAAAGGCCATCGATCAGGTCGAGCAAGAGTGGGACGACATGATGAAAAATACTGGCTCGTTCAATATTCGATGGCTCAGTCAACTATATGATAGCAGACATATGTGGTGGATGACATATTGTCATGATCATTTTTGGGCTGAGCTAAGGAGCACACAACGTTGTGATTGGATGCACGCGTTCATGAAGGGGTACTTGAAGACACAACACAAAGTTCACGAATTCTTACATCACTACGAACGAGCCATGACAGATTTACGACATAAAGAAAGCATGGCAGATTACAATTCTGCAAACAAATCATATCCGTTGCGCACTATGTTACATAGCCTAGAGGGCCATGCAAGTCGGATCTATACTCTTATCTCGTTTCGTAAGGTGCAATTCCAGATCCAAAGGGAAGCATTGTTTTTTGTCAAAAGTATGATCGATGACAATATCAATTGATTTTACCGGCTGCGCAGTTACGACAGTGGAGCTATGGCAACTGAAGTTAGTTCATTCATTCATCTATGGATAGTCGCTGAATTGTATCTGTCAATTCATGGTTTAAAAAATTAATGGTTTTGTACTAGTACATGGTTTGTACATTGTACTATTACAATTGTAGTAATTACAAACTATACTAATTTTGTTTGTACAATGTACAAAAAAGTTAGTACGAAGTACGTAACGGCTCCCGAAAACCTTAATTTAGTACTAATTAGAACAGTAAATGTACAAACGAAATAAGTACAATTTGTAATTACTATAAATATTAGTACAATGTACAAATGTGTACTGTACAGCGTAACCGACATAGTAATAATTTTGCATATTAATACATTTATAATTACTACAATTGTACTAAAAAAATTAGTAAAATGTATAAATTATGTTCTAATACAATTTTTGTTAATATAATTATGGTAATAACAAATTATACTAATTTAATTTATGCAGTATATTAATTTCGAGCGAAATTAGTATAATGGGAACGACCCCTCACGGGACAGTAGCCGCGTCCGGCCGCGTCCCCATCACAACCCCCCCCCCCCCCCCCCCCCGCCCCCTCGCCCCCCCTCCCCTATGACCATTCCTTTGCAATAAAGCACCATCTGGCCGACTTCTCCGCTCTGCCTTTCCCCTGTTTTTCCTTCTTTCGTTTTCTTTTACTGGGTTAGTTACTCCCCTATCACTCTGTCAGATCTCTCCGTGTTTGGCGAAGATCTCTTCAATCCCTCTGCTGGGATTGTTCCCATTTCGTGTGTGAACCACCCCCTTTCAAAAAGATTTAATCGTTTTGTAGTTTTTGATAAAGCAAACCAAAAAAAGAAGAAGAAGGATCTGGCATTGGGAATTCGGGGCTTTCTGTGGATCGTTCGTTGGTTTTCGATTTCTCTCGGTTTATTTTGATGGGTTTATGATCCTTGGATCCGTGATAATTAGAAGGTTATTGTTGTGAATCTCTTGATCCGGGTAGAAATCTCCTCCTTTTTTTGTTTGACGGGTTTCCATTGTGAGTGAACTGCGGTTGCTGTTTGCAGATTGCGACGGCGGGCTGATTGCCTGGTGATCGGTCGGAGGTGATAGAGATACAGTTGCCAGGGACAGATAGCTTGAAAGAATGTTCAAGCTTTCGCCTCGGAGCAGGGGCCAGCGGTCGAAAGGGTTTAAGGGCACACACGCTGTTCAGATCCTTCTCCTTCTTGGGATCTGCATTTGGCTGCTGTACCAAGTCAGGCATTCTCAAGAGAAGAAGGCAGAGTATGATAAAAGCGAGAGCGGTGCGCCTGAGCTCGTGAAGTTTGGGAGGAAGGATCTCCCACGTGTGCAGGATGTCGATGTGAAGGACATGAGGCACAAGGAGGACGAAGAAGAGGAAGAGAACAGGAATGAGGATGAACATAATAGGACCCAGGAGAGTGTGGACAGCGGAAATGTTGGGATGCAGGAACACGATCAGGATAAGTCTGACAGTGAAGCAGATCATGGGGAGGAAAGCACGGGAGATGGTAGAAGAGAGAATAATGTCAATGAGAATGAGAAGGAAAATGGCGAGGCCCAGGAAACGGAGAAGGAGGAGAAGACAAGTAGTGAAAGCATCGAACAGAATAATACAACAGAGCAGAATGTCGAGGAGGGTCAGCAGAAAGAAGCGAATGATGTGACAGAGGAGACGAGTGGAAGTGAAATGGATAGTCAAGAAAAAGAGACGGAAGAGGGTGGTATCAGAGAAGTCAGCTTGACTGAGAACCTGGTGAATGATGGACGTGATGGCCATAATGTTGAAACCAGGGAGGAACATTACAAGGGAGACGATGCATCTAGTGCAGTCATCAATGAGTCGGAGAATGGTGTTAATGCAGATAAACAAGATGACATCGGAAGTTCAGACAAGCAAGAGGAGCATGAGCAGACCAAAGTAGAGGACGAGGACTCTAGTGGGGATAACAAATCCAGTAGCTCTGGAGATGCTGATGTTCATCAAGGCGATAATAATCAGCAGGATTCCGAGAGCTCTCATTTGCATTCAGATGAAGGTGGTCAACCCGATCAGCAAGCCTCAGAAACAATGGATATTGCTGCAGAAAATGAAACATCAGGATCGTCTGAGCAGAGTGAGCCAGATGCATCTAATGCTGCTGAAGTACATCAAGAAGACTCTAACCAAATGGACAGTGGTGAGCAGTCAGACAGCGGAGAAACATCTGCAGCGATGAATGAAAATGTGGATTCGAATGCTGGGGAATTCCAAGAGTCCTCTGGTAATTTTGAGCAGAGTTCTGATAATTATAAATCTGGTTCAGAGAACGGATCGGAAGCTGCAGAAAACAACAACGGCGCTCAAGATGACAGCTCTCGCAAGAATAAGGGGGCAGAAGGGACAGAGCAGACGGAAGAGGAATCAAAGGAAAATGAGAACACCAGTGCTGGTCAAGACAGTAACATTGATTTGTCAGACTTGTCAACTTCTCAAGAGAATAACGAGGTCTCAGAAAACAATAGCAATGCTCAGGGAGGTGGCAATGGAGACGTAGAAGCAAACCAGAACCATCATGATGACAATTCAAGAACCTCTAGTGATGTCAGCACCGTTGAAAGGGTACAAGAAGAATCTTCTAGTGACTCGGGCCATGAAAACAGTGAACATGGAAGTGACAACACTGATGCTGGCGTTTCTGGAAATGAGGAGGCTTCGAAGTCGGATAACAGTCAGGAACATGAGGAGACGCCAGATACTGCAAATACTAGCCCGGAGGAAACCAGCAATGGGAATAGCAATGGCGGTTTCTCTGGAAATGATGATACATCAAAGTCGGAAAATGCTCAGGAACAGCAGGACGCATCTGACACCACAAACACTAACACGGATGTAACCAGCAGTGGTAATGAAAATGCTGATGGTTCTGGCAATGGTGGCACGTCGAAGAGAGAAAATACTGAGGAACATAAGGACACATTTGAAGGAACAAGTACCGAGTCGAACATTGCCCAGACAGATGCCCTAGATACTTCACAGGAAACAAAGGATGTTCAGGCTGATTCAGAAACCTTGCCAGATTCTGAAAATGGAGGAACTAACAGCGGGGACGTAGCAGCGGAGTAAAGCCATTCCGCCTCCTCACGTATTTATTGGAGGCAGTTTTGCTTGCCATCTCGAGTTTCGAGTTTATATCTTATACTGAGTGGTCTGCAGATGGTGTAAGCGTGAATAACCCTCACGATTATGCATATCTTCTGTTGTACCATTAGTGTGTGATTTACACCCTCTTATCGCTCGCAATTGTCAAATAACCGGATTCCCTGGTATTTATTTATTCGTGTTCTGTTTTCTGTATTCTAAGGTGTGTTTTTGTCCTCCTTTCCTCCCCTCCGGTCGTTAATATCTCTCTTGGTCTTACGAGAACAAGCTCATTTCAATCTCACAAGTCAGATGGTTCGATGTTGTTGTCGATGGGATCAAGTTCCACCTACCCAGTTTTTGCACTCAACTTATATAGTAATTCAATTAAGGTGATACTGATAAAGGGGCGAACAATCGTTGTAAATGCTTTTAGCCGAATGATGAAAGCAATCAAACCTGAGGAGGTCTGTCTATCCATACAACCTTTTATTGAGACTATTGCCATTCTGTTCAACGATATATATAATCCGACTGATTATACGAATCAAATCCAAGCAGGCAGGTAACTGGAGGGGGGACGGCATCTCTTAGCCCCAGATGCCTTCAGTGGTGCTTGCTCTCGAAAAGTCCATCCGGACCTGGAAACAGAAAAGCAAAAGCACTTTTTGAAAATGAACAGGATAATGTGATTCAAGTGCAACTGCAAATTGGCAGACTACAAACACTTCTTGTGATGAGCCTTCGTGAAGGAGGAAAAGCAAATCTAGCAGATGTTTCTGGACTGTCTACCAGTGCAAGCCACAACATTCAGGAAAAAAGAATTCCTATACGGATGTGCAGGAGTGCTTTATTTAAATCACAGGTTGCGTCACGGAGATGAACATTTTCACAACAAAGTTAACAACTTCTCTTCATCTCTGGCAGCTGCATGACAACAACGTGTCGTTCCACATCCAGAATCTATTACCCATAAACCCAACATTTACATAAATGCTATAATAGTTTAGACATTAAGAAGTTTGACTCAGCCCTGGAGGTAAGAGAAAAGCTCAAGGAATTAAATGAGCTACCTATCGTATGATGACAGAGATGACCTACTTTGACCCAAATTACAGATACCAGTAGATTGCTCATCTCCCGTCATCTGTTCGTAAAATATTTCTAATGAGCCAGGATATAATAAGCCTATGTAAATAACCATTCAACTAGGATACTTTGACTTCGCCAAGACTGTTAGCAGAAGTGGAGCTTTAACAGTTGATTTCACAAAATATCTGACTCCTTATATTAGTGTAGTTTCCTTTTTTTTATATTATACTAAACACTGAATAAGAATTGGAACCATCAACATCGACTGCCAGCAGAAAAACGACAGCGTAAGGCGGCACAAAGTTGCACCTAAAGAGATCAAATACCAAGCACAGAAAATGATTTTCAAAGCCAACAAAGATCCAAGCAATGTGATAAGAACCCTTGATAAACTAATTTGAGCGCCACTAACATAGACCATTATATACATACCCCATGGGAACTCTTTGTTTCGGATGTGGAGATAAGAATATGCCTGATAAGAATCAACAATCAAAAAAGAGAAGCAATTTAAGTCCTTCTGATTGAGGAACTTTCACATAAGCAACACACAGAAGTTCCATGCGAGAGAAACACACTGTCAGTGGGTAAAAAACATTAACAAAATCTAAGTTCTACCGGAAAATTTGATGAGACCAAAGACAACTCACCGGGGGCTCTTCGTGGTGAGGGTGACCCTTTGACAGGTTATAGAAAGCCAGGACGGTGCATGCTGCGATCCCCAAATATGTTATCTTCTCCCACTTTGCCGTCTCATCTGCCACAGTACAAATCCACACCACAATAAACCCACAACTCGCGATAGGAACCCGATTCCTTTCGAAACCATCAATAACAAACAATTAGGAACAAGTACGGGCATCATCGTGGGAAGAGGAAGCGAAGTTGCGCCGAGGAACAGAAGACGGGTGAGGGCTCCGCACGGCAGTCCTCACCAGAGCAGATCGAACCATTGCCATAGCCATTAACCCTAAATTTAGTGTAAAAATTAATCAAACATTTCCGGGCATTCCATTAAAAACAAAAGACAATGACGCATTAACGAACAACCCATCAAACACGAAAGAGAGGACATTACCAAAACTAAGGACGACGCGATCTGCAAATTGGGGGAGATGGGAAATTTCAGCTGATTCGATTCAGAAAGGAAAATGGAGTCAGGGCAGACGGTGATTCGTTGAATCGTTTGGGCCTATTGGGCCTTAATGGGCTTAAGTTTGAAATCCATATTATTCCAGATGTTCTTTCTTTTCAGTCTTGAAAAGCAAATTTAATCTAATGTTGTGTTTGGAATTGTAGGAAAAAGAAAAGAAAAGAAAGCTGCAAGTAATGCCATAAAATTATCACTCTATTATTTAAAAATTTTCTACTCATGTTTTTGTTTTCTCTACAATTTCGGTGCAGCCAAACAAAGCATAAGAGTGCGTTTGTGCTAGTGGGTAAAACCATTTTCCAATTGCAAATTATTTCTTTAAACTCGTTTTTACATCGATTAGAAAAAGTTAATATTCATGGTATTCAATTTACTTATACTTTTTTATATATAATTTAGACAATGTGAACATAAAATTATGCGTTCGAATATAAATCAGCCGAATAGTTCCTCAAATTAAAAAATAATGGTAAACTAAAAAATGATGGAGATTGTTCAATAACAAGATGTATCATAAACAACGAAACAAGCCGTAGGTATGAAAACAATCGTGAGGCGGCCAAAACTGAAAGTGAATAGCACCTAATGTGATATAAACATATCTTCTTTCTTCTTCTTTTCCTGTTTAGCTCGAGTATTTTTGTTGGTCTATTAGATAAGAGGATTCATAATTTTAACTGGGAACTTTGTATAAACATCCAAATTTGTACTATAGACCAGTATGTGATGGAACCCTAAACGACATCCATGGCGTAACACCTATACAAAGCACGCCCATCCCCACCTCAACGTTCCCATGTAATGATGATGACTCTATCACTGCCTCTTTGCCAAGGTTTTAACCAATCCCTTGATGATCTTCATGAACCACATCGTGTTCATTACCGACAGCACGCACGGCACCCCAAACAGTAAACACTTCCCAAAGGTCTTTATTTGCTCAATCTGCTCAGTTAAAAAATAGGCACCTCCCAAGGTCAATAAGAAGCGCATGTGTATGCAACTCAAATGACCATAACAGAATGGTGCTGTCCAGCACAGCAAGTACCTGGTCCAAATGCGAGAACAGATGGTAGAACAGGTAAACGAAGAGAAGGATTCGGGCCACCTTCACAACACAAAGCTCCGATCAGTTTTTGCTTTGTACATTTGCAAGAAAAAGGCAGTACAGAAACCCACCAGCCAAGCAACGAACATGAGCACTCCATTTATAACATAGGCTTTAGATCTTTTCTTGCCTGCTGCATCGAGATACCTACCAATTCAACGCAATCAATTGAAATTGATCAAGAAATGCACCCAACAGAATCGTGAGCCTATGACGGTAGAAAAAGAATTTTGACAGTCGGGATCGTTAGCAGTCCTAGAAGTTACATACCATCTTAAATTAATCCCTGGTGTTGTAGACTCCGAGATGAGAACCATAAATGTGTATATTTGTCCCTCCCTCATCAACATAGCATACAACAATGCCGACATCGACAAGAGATGATGAATCACCTGAAGCACCAGTAAGGGCTCAATGAGAAAATTACACAGATCAGATGATCAGAGGATTACCATACAACACACCGACCACCCACAAAATTCTCGCCTATTATAAGTGGACTGGCTTCATTGATTTTAGCAATTAAATTTCCTTCACAATTTCATTTGCCAGCTACCATCTTTCTCTAAATTTCAACAATAAACACAAAGCAGAGGAGGCACGGAGAGTTGTAAGATCATTATTGGATACTGAGCGATACTGACAGTGAGACACTTACATATTCGAACCCACCAAGAGAAGGATAAAACCAGAATATCATCGCCAGGTCGGTCAGGAAGTATCCCAAGGAAATCTGCAACATCGTGTTAACAGAGAGAAAGGCAAGGTCAGACACAAAAATCTAAATTAAACATGGCTTGTGTTACGGAACAGGGATCAGGTATCGAGCGTTTGCGTAGTCTGTTAGGAAGAATAAACATTGAGTTGATAGTTTATTATTTGATGTTTAGGAAGTGTGGGCTTGGCCCAATTATCTGCCATTTATCGTCTAAGGCAAACATTGTCTAGGGTTAATGAATAGCAGATAATTAGGTCAAGCCCACACTGCCTAAACATCAAATAATGAACTATCAACTCAATATTTATTCTTCCTTACAGACCGTACAAGCACTTGATCCCTTTGTCAATATTCTGCTTGCAGAGCTTTGACTGCTATTTTATATAGAGGTATGATAATATATACAGCGATATGCAGCATATAAGGATTGCAATTAATGAATGCCCCCACTAGCAACTAGCATATGAAGCCTATCACAATCTGATGAAGTCAGAAGTGCACGGAACGAAAGACATCCTCACCCCCAAAGCAGAGCTAGAGAGGGAAGAACTTCGAAGTACAGGGAGACCGTCAGTTCTATCATCACCAAAAAAGCCTGACCAAAACACTAAATACAGGGACATGGCCGTGATGAAAATGGCATGAACAGTAGACATAGCCCTGCACAAGTATCCATGAGTGAAAAGCTTTGGTAGGTGCCACATGGAAATGTTGAAATGAAAGAATGGATTTGTCAATCACCGATTATTCCACTCGACACGCTTCATGTTGGAAAGGGTTGAATAACTTTTGAAATTTATAGCACTGATTAACTGTGAGAGATCATAAACCTGAGATAACAAGAAGAATTGGAGACAATTTTTTAGCACAATGCGACGGGCAGAAATTCTAGCCAAAATCAATTTAGATTTTATAGCAACATCATTATGCAGAAAAAACTCTATCACAGTCAATATGAACTTTGCAGGAGAAGACAATTCAGATTTTACCATTTTGCAACCAAGGATTCCAACAATAACTGATGTGTATGGGACGAAAGAATCTGCTGGCAAGTACTGTCTAAGCAGCAGCTCTGCCCGAGTTTGGTAGGATTTAGCCAACATGTTAGCAGCTTCCATCAGTTGGTTCAGAGGATGCCCTGATCAACCTAAGAACTTGCTGCAGAAGTATCTTCCGTCCTATACCTTTGAATGTCAAAAGCACACATGTAAGGAAAAACAACAGGCACTGAATCAGCACCTAACATATTCGAATTGCAACAGGCTGCTATCCTGCCATATGAAATCCTTAAAAGAAGAACTAAAAGGACCATGGACTTATTGTCAATCACTGCACAAACGAGATATCTACACCTCATTACAAGCATTCCAATTCCAAGAAGCATCAACACAAGCACACAAACCTTGACCACACAACACTTGCACTTATCCCATAATCTCATCGTGATTTCCCCATTTTTTAACCATTGGCAAGATCAACAGATTTCATCCCGAGTTACGCAAAGATGCCCAAAAAACCACTCCCCTTCAAACTGCCACGAATTAGCCGCACCCCACCTTCCTACAAACGATCAATCGACAAAAAAAAAAAACTATAAAACCCACATCCTCCCCATTAAAAACAAGAAGAAAACGCCAACCCGGAAGCCCAACAAAGGACGAGAAGCTGCTCCCCCAGAAGGATGACACCGCACGACCTAGCACAACATAAAACAGAAACCCAGCAACAACCAGACCCAGAAAAAAAATAGAAAAAAGAAGAAGGAATTTTTTCCATGCACCATCAATCCCGAACCATCATCAATCATCGCCAACAACAGGAAACAACATCCGGGGAAACCAACCCAACAAATAAAAAGGAAAAAATAAAAGGGGTAAAGAACCGCTCACCCCAGGAAAATTCAGAGAGAAGATAGCAAACCCCCCCGCCCCCCTCTCTACCAAGACAAAACGCTTAACACAGAAGTAAATAGGAGAAAGGGGGAAGGAGCAAACAGGAACCGGAATTTCTTTTCTTTTTGGGGGGGGGGGGGGGGGGGGGGGTTTATTAGCGGCAACACTCGTATCGTGGGAGTCAGGGAAGCTGGGAGGGATAATAAAAGGGGAGTTCGTTCTTAATGTTTGCCGGGAGGAAGGCGGAAACAGGAGTTGATTTCATTTCATACGCCAACTCCAATCATTCAATCTCTCTCTCTCTCAATCTAATCTTCTCATAAGACCACAACAAACAAACAAATCGTATATTTTTTAATAAAATAATAAGATTATTGCGTATTATAAGTGGGGGGATCTTCACCTTTTCAATTGTTTTAAAAAGGCAAAATATCAATTTATGACCTTAACTTTGAGCCAACTTTTTATTTTGTTCTTAATTTAATTTGTTATATAATTTTGTCACCAACTTTTGCTTTTATTTTAATTTTGGCCAATCATGAATTTCTTCTAGCGAAAGCCAAACAAGGCTTTAATAGACAATTTTCATTTATCGACTAAAAAGAAAAAGGATTTTAAAAAATAGGAAATAATATTAAAACATTTCATTTGTTTTTTATTATAAAATTTTGATGAACAAATCAAGTGAATTGGAAGCCGAAGTTAACGATAGTTGCTGATATTGTCAAAAAATATGAAAATTCGATGAATGTCGGATGATGTTCTATTATGGGGCGACTATTACGGATAAAGTGGATTATGAGACGAATGAATGAGATGTCGAAACTCTACTATTATAGGATACATGTTAGGCTATATTAAGGCCTTGTTTGGCTTTCGCTAGAAGAAATTCATGATTGGCCAAAATCAAAATAAAAACAAAAGTTGGTGACAAAATTATATAACAAACTAAGTTAATGACAAAATAGAAAGTTGGCTCAAAGTTGAGGCCATAATCGTATATTTTACCTTTTAAAAATGGAGTTACTGGGTTATGTTAACTTTTACGGTGTTGTTGGGGGAATAGAAGTAAATGACGGGCAGCCCCTCCCTCTACAAAGTCGGATATTGCCCGAAAGACTTTATATTTTATTTTAGGAACAGGGGAACAAGCAGACCGAGGGTGATGAGGATGGATGGCGTAGTCAATGGGTTAAGCATGACGTTGTCGGGATCGGGGCCATGTCTTGTCCGCGGACTTGTTCCATTTATGTCCTCTAAAACTAAACAAAGATGTCCCCATCTCTCTTGTTTACCAAGTAACTCCACGGATTTGGAGTGATTTTCTTTCCGGTGAATTAGGAAAAATCTCACGAATTTTTTTATTAATATATTTATTTTTAAAAAATACAAACTGTCTATTTGTTTTTCTAACATTTTCCCGCATAGTGGCCTTACATTTAAAAACTCTGTTTTATACCCTTAATTTGATATATTAAATTTTTTATGGCACAATTTTATTTATAGTATATCAGGTGATGACATGCCCACAAGATAATGTCGAAGATAAAATATTAACTTATGACCCAAGCTTTTTAGTAGACTTTCTTTATTTTACTTACATTTCAAAACTTGTTTATTTGTCATAAATTGATGCTTTTATGACTGGAACGTCTAGGTCCCATTGCTCCAGTGACCAGGGTAAGTCCACCGAGAACTATGAACTGATCGCGCTCGCGACATAGACAGAGCCACCGAAAGACCCAGCCGCACACCACCGAGAAGAGAGAAACAATGGGTGACAGAGAAGTCGGAGGTGCGAAAAAGGGAGAATAATCAAATATTTGACTTACTACCTTACAATTGAGTCACAACAAAATTTAAAATATCAATAAAAAAAAGAAAGTCGTTTAAAAATGAAGAGCACAAATCGATATTTTTCAACCCTAATGTTAACGAAGAAATTACTCAAAGCCAATTCATAACTTACAAATAATGAAATCACTTTAGGACAACAAAGGATTTAAACTATGACTCTAAATAAAATGCCATAACGGCTAAAACTGGAAACCATAAATTAATAGTTTGCATTTAAAAAAAGAAAGAAAGCAAAAAATATCCTTTCCCTAAATTTATTGAATAATTAATTCATTTTTAATACATGCCTTATATTATAAAAATGAATTCTTATTAAATAAAAAAGCTACTAACTTAATTTAAAAAAAAGCCGATTGAATAAATTACCACTCATAAAATCGGAATCCACACGAAATATATGCTTCTGAATTAATTAGGGATGTTAGAGAAAGCCAAATCTTTCTGTATTTGAACAGGCAAGGCCAGGCAGATCAATTACTGCAATCCTTACAAGTAATTTAACCCGACTGAAACTCCCAAACTTCGGAAAACAGGAAAAAAAAATAAAGATATTATTGATAAGAAAAAGGGGAGCTCCACTTTCATCATCAACATCCATACAACATCCGACCCTCGACCCAGATGCAAGACTGCCATTTCTGGCATAAGAGAATAGTAAGTGAGCTCTGTGACTCCCCTGATTTCAATGTATCAGCAATTGGAAGAAGATAAATGGAAAATTCTATTCCTAATAGTCTATCATCCCCAAGGAAGACTTCAATCTCTTCTTAGAGATGAGGCAACAACTTGATGTGTTCACCAATCGTCCGCTCTATGCAGAACTCGAAATCCTTCAATTGGTCGCTCCGAGCTGCTTGAAGCTTCCCTGCCTCCAACTTATCTTGGCAGACCGTCAATGACCTATTCAGCCTCTCCTGCAGCCATTTCAATCTGCTTTTACTACTTTACGTATGTATTAGCTTTAGAATCAATTGACCGGGTGGACAAACATGTCTAATAGAAATGCACACAGGATAGTCTCGACCAAAATGGGAGAAACGTGCAAGCTCCTATCAAGGTGAAGCTGTAAGATGTTAGGATCACAGCCAACTAAAGATGGGCAACAGCGCCTTCCATGGATAAGGCTATGATAGATGCAGCCTTCCCTGGACTTGCTTGCCTGCTTGGATAGCTCCTGAGAGCAATTGCACAGGCACATGCAATCTCTTTGACAAAATGTACATAAGAATTCACCAATTAGCAGTCTCCAGTCATAATTTCCACTAATATCTCAAGAGGAAAATATATGTATCGTGGTACCGTAGAAATTAAAATTTTGCCAAGCCCAAGTCATAGGATGGGCTAAATGTTTTGTTTCAAGCCCAATTCCTAGTCCATCTCATTGCCCGATCCACTTGAAAGTTACCGGTTATGGGGAAACCAGCTGCCTATTATAGATTAACCCTGACCTATAAATAGATACATCCACAAGCTATTTGGACACACCTCTCACACCAAAAATCTTCTCTTCTCTCATATTCTCATAAACCCCATTGGGTTATAAAGAGATTCTAGTTCTTTTTTAAAGGCCCCTCTGCGGGTGGCGCGGTGAAGGCCCATCGGCGGGTGGTGCGGTGCAGCGCGATGAAGGCCCCTCTGCGGGTGGTGCGGCGTGGCGAAGGCCCCTCTGGTAAGGCCTCATAGCGGGTTTATCTCCGAAGGCCTCATAGTGAGTTTATCTTCGAAGGCCCCTCTTGTGGTTTATCATTGAAGACCCCTCTTGCGGGTTTATCTCCAAAGGCCCCATAGCAGGACGACGAGATTTTCGCGGTGGTATATTATCCTTGGAGTTACATTTTCCCAACGGTCATATTCTACACACAACAATATTGATATTCTTGGATATTGTACTCTTCGATGAAGGCTGTATCCCTCTGTCGACAACATCAAACACACACTACACTCATAGGTAAAGAGAAGACTCTTGGAGCTCTCTTGAAGATTTTTGCCGCCTCCCGCTCACCGAAGCTCTACCGACGTCCATCGCCCTGGTGTTCTTTTGCAACTCGCCCCGAAGTTCTGTCGGATCACGCCCAAAGGCCCCGACGACTTCATCAAGCCATCGAAGCTATGTCGGATCACGCCCAAAGGCCCCGACGACTTCATCAAGCTATTGAAGCTCTGCCGGATCATGCCCATAGACCCCGACGACTTCATCAATATTTCATCTCAAAGTTCTGCTGAAATTCTATCAGAGCTCAGGATCACCACCCATTAACGTTATTCTTCGAAGATCGAATGAGAGGAATCGCGTGCTTTTCTCGTAACTAGAGATAGAACCTGTTACACATTTTTCATACGATAATTTGTACGATGATATTTCGGCGCGAGATTTTAGTGTTCATATATACACAATAGAGCAAGCCTATTGGGAGCTGCATCATCAACTACCAGGTAAAGCACTAAATGTCACTGCCCAAAAGCATATTCTCGAAGACAAGCACCCCCTTTTAACACTGAATTGTAAAAAGACTGATAGGCAAAAACTACTTAAGATGCGGATGCATGCAAGTCCGAAAACCAATACTCAAAAACCTTTTGTATGTGTTCTTTCGTACTCTAATACAATATGCTTCATATTCGGTTCAATTAGCTCGAACATGGACTCGAAATTGATTATATTCGAGTATTGGTTAGTTTTGAAGAGCTTGTTGGCTCATTAACGATCCTACTCCCCTATCTTGATAAAACCCGAGACGCTGGTATCGCTAGACCACAAAAAAAAGGGGAAATTAAATCTATAAAGCCAAAAGAAAATAAAAATAAAAAGACGTCCTCCAATGACTGTTTTTGTCATTTCACGTCGGGGAATACGAAGAGTCCCGGCATCCAAATTAAAATACCCCCCCCCCCCGATAGGGAACTGTACGCGCGCCATCCGGTCTAGCACGCGCGCTGCAGTTCGGACGACACGAGGATCCGAGCCCGCTCCCCCAAGGCCCAACTGGTCGATGTCGCGACGCGAGCGTCGGACGCTGCGGAAGGGAATTGGGTGATCCCTCCCTGGGTTCCTAACTGGACCTGCTCGGGCCCTCGCCAACCGTCTCTGTTTCCTAAGAGGCGACGGGCGAAAGGCGAAGCATGATCTGAAGAAGGAACTTTCGGGACAAATCGGAAACGGCTCGTGACGTCAGTCCCTCATCCAAAACGGCTTCGTAAAAATGTATTGTTTAACCTAGGTAAACAATTACGGAGTCGCCACCGACTTTTAGTTTAAAACTGTTAAGTCGGAAAAACAGTTGCTTCGGGGATTCTTAATTACCAACTCTTACATTTAACATGCGAAAAGGGTAGCGTTTGCTCCAAAAGTTTACTTTTGGTTAACGGGTGTTGGATCCGATCCGGGCATGACTCCGGACTCATGTCAATGTTTTACGGGCGTTGGACCCGATTCGGGTTTTTTGGGCCCGAACTCATGTGTATTGGTTTGGAAAACAACATGCGACGATAAAATCCTAAAAGCCTAATAGCATGCACAGCAACCACAGATCAAGCATTTAGATCAAAGGGAGCGGGGAAGGGTGGTGATCGTGGGCCTATGCACTTGGGCCTACGACCCGTTACATATGGAAATAACAAAACTTTGGGAGGCCCACACCTCCCTCATGTACCTGAAATGACGGTTGGGGCCGCTTTATAATCTTGACATCGCGGTTTTTACATACGCGGAAAGATCCACGCGGTTTGATACACACGCCTTCAAGTAATCTTCGAAACTTTAGCGTTGACCTTCCGAAGTTGTATGCTCAGTGTACTTCGAGGATGAAAATCCCATTACCAAAAAGAAACCCATCCATCCTGAGGGTGTCCGAAGCTGGACATGGGCAGCATATTGCCCAACAAAACGCCGTCGATTAAAGAGCAGAGGAGAGTTCGCCTCGAGACGCCGGGTTGCTGAGATGTCGAGGCCTCGACTTCTGGAGTTAAGGGGGAGAAAGGCGATTGGAGCAGCGTCTCCAGATCTGAACTCCAGGGCGCCCAGCGGGACAGCGGCTGGCTTGAGATGCTCTTCTTTGTAGAGCATTGCAGTGGTAGAATCGTGGGCTGAACAGCTGGTAAAGGAAAGTGCCAGGGGGATTAGCGTCTGGAGTAAGGGGGGAAGTTTCCATCGCAGATCTTGTCGCAGGAAGAAGTGCTCAGGATGAAGTCGAGGCTAGGGTGGTCCAGTGAGCCCTCGCCGTTGTCGGATCTAGAGTTTTGGTGTCATCTGGTTGCTGCCAAATTAATGAGCTAATCACCGGCGGCGGGGATACACTGTGGTGAATGTTTGCTGTAGTCGGGAGCTTGTCCTCACTGCATTTGTTGGGAAGGAGCAGATTGCTACGGGAAATCGTTGCTGAGATGAGTCGCTCCATTCGACCGCGACTAGAGTGGGCATTGTATTGACGGCTCCGTAGCTGGGATTAGGGAGACACCGGCGAGGAGAGTTGGGAAACTGGTGCGGTAAACGTGGGCGTCGGGGTTGATTGTTGGGCTTGTCCGACCTGTGTAAGAAAAGGAACGAAATCAAAGCAAAAAGGCGACTTCCCGTGACGCTCATGAGGGTCACGGAAAGCTTAGACGCTTATCAAGGAGAGACTAATGGTTGACTGGGTCTAAACAGTTGTGGGAGACGATTGCGATTCCCTTCTTTGTATAGAATCGTGTACGCTGGTCTTCCATCTTCGGCATTCCTACGACTTCGAGACTTTGACGATGTGGATCTGGGTTGATAGAGAGGGGTTTCCATGTCTTTGGCATGGTCTTACCTTGGCTAGAGGATGGCGAGGACGCAGCGGGGAGGAGCAGGAACTCGTCGTCTCTCCCGAGAAGGTGGTCTGTGTTTTTGGTCCGTTTTTCTCTTTTTTTTGTCTGTCTGTCTTTTTTAATAAGTCGTGGATCGTGGCTTTTCCCCGAGTCTCCCATTAAGATTTTTTCGTAATCCTCGGTAGTTAAGATTTTTTGATCTTCGTGGGAGTGGGGAACGAGTGAGTTGGTTCCGATTTTTCTGGAAGGTGGCTTCTAAAAAAAAATGTTTATGAAATTCTTCGGACCAGAGGAGAAGATCTGCAGCTGAACTTGTTGGATCCTCGTTCCAACAGGAAGTGGTCTGCAGTCCAGTCACCCTATGCTCGATATCTTTCGTGTTTTGTGTGCCCAAATAATAGTGGAGTCCATCGATGAAGACACCAACTTCATCATTCTGGCAAGCGACGGCCTCCGGGGACCAACCATGGTTGCCTCGGTCCGTCTCCGTTCTGCTGAGGCGGTGGGATTGGTTCGTTGACCTAAGCGCCGAGGATTACCCCCTGCTGGGAGTGGAGAATCGGGAATGATATTTCCATATTATAATGAAAATATGCCCCTAGTTGTGCTGATAATTATGCTGCCGATTTAGTCTTGATGAACCTGTTTTTGTTTTGTCCATGTTTTCTCTAATTTGCCAAGGGATTTGGACTTTTTTTGAGTGCAAATCAGTGAGTGACCTCTGGTGGAAAGAGTGAATAATACGACAGTCCGTTTCGGAGGTCAACCCTTCCCAGGGTCACTTTCATATGCCTTGATATCAGAGATTTCTTTTCCCAGACAGGGTCGTCTTGGCGAGTTTTACGTGTGGGGTTGGGATAACCTTCCCCCGCACCCGCTCCTCATGTACTACACTAATTCCCTGTGTCTTCTCTGGAGGGGTACTTCCACACCATCGTCTGCAATCACAACGCCTACCAGAACACTACCGTTTCAACCATGGTTTGAAGTGGGATTATCCCCCAAAACAAAAACACACCCCACTCCTCACGCTGATGGTTGAAGACTACAATGACATGGTCCAAAGTGGAGGAGCTCCATTTTCTCGCCAGTTCACAAAAGGATGGCCCTGTTCTCGGTAGGGGCGAGCATAGGTTACGGGTAAAACCGGGAACCTGTCGGAACCGGCACCATAGGGTCGGTGTCAGTACAGGTTCTTGAATGGATCGGGTAGGTTCTAGGTTCTAAATTTTACAAAACCGGCAGTACCAAGTACGGTTCCAGGTTCTCTCCCCGGAACCAACTCGGAGAACCTGGAACCTAACCTAAATATTACCCAACCCAATATCCTACCCTACATTTTACCCAACCCAATAACCTACCCTAAATTTTACCCAACCCAATAACCTAAATTAAACTTTACCCTACCCCAAACAATTGTCCCGGTTCCTAACCTTTCTATTCCCAGTCTCTCCCCCCTCTTCACAATGTCTTCATCAAACGGTTCCAGGGGTTACGGTTTCTTACGATAAGTCAGCTCCTAATATGCTTTTTCCCTTCTTCCCGCCTTGCCTCGTCAATTTTTATTTACAATTCTTTCTGGGTTATGATTTCTTGGAGGATTTTAGGAATGGGTTAGGTTGATTGAGCCGTGGGTGATGAGAATACTTTCTTAAAAGTTCTTTTTTTTCTGAACATAGCCGGTCAGGGGGTGATTCTGTGGGGTTTGGATTTTGATTTTGATGTAATTTGAGGCGTTGGTGCTCTGGATCATCTGTTTAATGATCTATTGTTTGATTTGTTAGGTTGTTCGAATTAGAAGATGAATCCCGATTCCGACAACAATGAGGCTCAAACAACTATTGTCAAGCGAACTTTAGCTTCAACAGCGGCCAATCTTCCTATTGCTCCTAAGGTAACAGGCAAACAAAACATAAAGTCTAACGTTTGGGATCATTTTGCGAAAATTCTGAATGAGAAGACTCATAAGGCAGAGAATGTGAATTGCATTTACTGTAACAATGTGTACAAGTATAATCCTAATTGGGGCACTTCAACGATGTGGAAGCATATTAATAGTTGTCGGAAGTTTCCTCATAATATGGATAAGCGACAAAAGATATTTACTAGCAGCAAATCGGAAGGATGCACAAGTCGTAATGTTATATCTACTTGGGTGTTTGATTAAGAACGTTGCAGAGATATGCTTGCTAGGATGATTATTGTCGATGAACAACCTTTTTCACTGGTCGAGCATGAAGGTTTTCACGCGTTTGTTAATGTTCTACAGCCTGCTTTCAAGCCTGTTTCTCGATTCACTGTTGCTAGAGATTGTATGAAGATTTTCATAAGTGAGAAGATAGTGCTCAAAACTTTTATTGGCTCTTTGAATTCTCGAGTGGCACTTACAACTGATACATGGACTTCCAATCAGAACTTGAACTATTTATGTCTTACTGCTTATTTTATTGACAATGAATGGAAGTTGCATAAACGCATATTGAGTTTTGTGGTTATGTCTAGCCATAAAGGGAAGGAAATTGGCAGAATGGTTGAGAAGTGCATTATTGATTGGGGAATACAACATCATATTTCTACTGTGACAGTTGACAATGCAAGCTCTAATGATGTTGCAGTGAAATACTTGAAAGATAAGCTCATTGAAAGCAACTCCTTGATCTTAGGCGGTGAGTTTTTTCACATGAGATGCACTGCACATATCTTGAATTTAATTGTGAAGGATGGCTTGAGTGATGTTTGTGAATCTATAAGTCGAGTACGGAAGATGATTCGTTATATCCGGAGCTCTTCATCTAGATTTGATCATTTTCAAAAGTGTGTCGTGAAAGAAAGAATTCCACATAAAGGTTCTGTTTGCCTTGATGTGGTAACTAGATGGAACTCAACCTACTTGATGTTAGAGACTGCTGTGAAATTTAGGAAGGCATTTGAAAGATTAGAAGAAGACGATTTGTCAATGAGTGTTGAGCTCCAATATGATTTGCCAAATAGTGAAGATTGGTCGAACTTGGAAGTGATAATTAAATTTCTGAGGAAGTTTTATGATGCTACTAAGAGGTTCTCGGGTTCTTTGTATGTGACATCAAATTCCTATTTCGAAGAAGTAGTTAGTATATTGACTGCTCTGAATGATTGGGCAAAGATAGAAGGGATGTTCAACTTCAAATTATGTCACGCAAGATGAGGGAAAAGTTTGACAAGTACTTTGGCAGTATGGAGAATTGTAATATGATGGTCTTAATTGCTGTTGTATTGGATCCACGCTACAAGTTGAATTTTGTCAAGTTTTGCTGCAAGAAAGTGTATCGTAATGATTCGGAAGTGATTAACTTGATAGTTGAAAGGCTGAAGTTTGTTTTACAACGGTTATTTGAGTATTATGAGCATTCTTCTGCCACAGATATGCTTAAAAATGATGTGCTTTCTTGCAATAAAGTTGTGGATCATATTGGATCAAGTAGTGGTTCTGCTTTGGATGATAGTTGTGAGATGTATGAGAATCTTCAAGATGGCTACATGAGATACATGGAGGAAGAGTTGAATGTAGGAGGTAAATCTGAATTGGAGCGATACTTGGAAGACAAATGTGAAGAGTGTAAGGCTGATTTTGATGTTTTAGGTTGGTGGAAAAGTAATGCCACAAAGTATTCCATTTTGCCTTGCATTGCGAGGGATATTTTAGCTATCCCCGTATCAACGGTTGCTTCTGAATCTGCTTTTAGTACGTCGGGCCGTGTGTGTTGGATTGCTACCATAGTCACTAACTCCTAAAGTTGTTGAGGTATTGATATGCATTCAAGATTGGCTAAGATCCCCTTTATCTCCTATTAATATAGAGGAGAACCTGAAAAATGCCGAAAGATATGAACAAGGTATCTTAATTATTTCAATTTGAGTCATGATGTTTTTGTGTATCATTCGCTCACGTTTTGTTTACATGACTTGTTTATGCAGATTTTGCCGAAATTAATTCAGATATTACGAATGTTTGAAGGCTTTGAGCTTTGGAGACCTTGATCGGGATTGAGCTTTGGAGGCGTTGTCGGATTGTTCGTAGCTCATTTTTGTTATCCGAACTTGTCGAGTTGGTCTTCATTTTGGGACAATTGATTTGGTTTGTGGATATCTAGCATGTTTTTAGGACTTTTGGTTTGGCTAGTCGATACTTGGCATATTGGTACATAATTGGGATGAATCTCTGTATTCTCTGCTACTTTGGTATGCTAATTGAAAGTTCTAATAGAAGGCACTGGAACCGGAACCGGTACTGGAATCGGAACCGGAACCGGTAGATTGGTTCCTGGGTGGTTCTTTAAACTACTGGGTAGGTTCTAGGTTCTAAAATTAAGAAACCGGCCATTACAGGGTAGGTTCCAGGTTCCACGTCCGGAACCTACCCACCCGGAACCTGCTCACCCCTAGTTCTCGGCATGATCAACGACGAGCTGCTGAGAAGATCAGATGATCAAATTATATATCAGAAGTTTTCCTTCGGGAGTAGAATTGTAACCCACGAGGAGGAGGATGTTCGGGAGCTTCATTTTCCCGAGCCTAGTCATAGTTTGGTCGAACTCCTCTTACGACTCTTGCAATTTCTTCAGTCTCTTCACCGTGTAAATGGCGCTGCTCCTCAGGATCACTTTGTAGAGGCTGGAACAAGGTAGCTGGACTCTTAACTCGGCCGTAGCTTCGAGGAGATCATCGAATTTAAAAGTTCCGTAATCCTCCACAAAGAAAAAGAGCTCTGATTGACTTTCCTCCGGTTTAAAATCTACGACTTTGGCCGACTTCAAAGGGATGTTTTTTATCTGTGCGCTCCTCTGGGTTTCGCGGATCTCATCCTCTTTTGCAAACATTCTGGCCTTTCTCCCTAAGAAATATGTGAGAAAGAAGAATACGCTGATTCCAAGGAACAACAGCAGCCAGCCAATTCCACGGTCGCTGTTCACCGGATGGGAGATTGGTTCAATTCGGCGCCTGGCTCTCATGCTCCAACAACTTCTTTATTGAGTACTCCATCTTACGTTCTCCGAAACCATCTTCACGAGATGCAAAGCTTTTCGACTCTTCAGGCGCAGCGTTCTGCAGAAGGGATAGTTCTACTACCACGAAGTGCTCGTTTTCTTAGATATTCAGCAAGACAGGAATGTCTTGATGTGCATGTTATCATCTTCTCAACGTATCTCCTTGATTGCATTCAGACAACTTCTCACAGTAACGCAACGCAACTCCTTGGGTTATCCCGACAGGCCTTGATGGACAGACATTCAGCCAAGAAATGCTACAAAAACCAGAGACATTCGAAATCTTGTCCCTATTGTAACGAATACTAGTGTTAAACATCACAGTGAACATGTATAGAAATCTAAAAAGATTAATTTGGGGTATTTACAGGAACTAGTATATATTTAGGACTAAGTTGATGGGCCAGGCTGAGGTTTAGGTTTTGTATTTTGGGCCGAGTTTGGGCCCATCAATTTTTGGGCCCGTCCTTAGATTCTGCCAACACTACACTAGACATATACAAGTGAAGTTGGTGTAATGTGATGTTGCTTATCATGAGATTGTGGTGGGTAACTAAAATCCAAACAACTTTTTGGAGGAGATCACGTGGATGTCAGGTGACACCTTGTCTGCCACTCCCCATGCAGAAGGAGATAGAAGGATCTCAAATGACTTGCCTACTCCTAAAGACACACCAACTTCATCTGCTGTTCTCTAGCAGTTTGTCCCAAGTCCCAGACCAACCCTCATTCCAGTCCTTATTTTTATTTTTCTTACTATATTTATTGAGCCCACTGCCGTATTTTGTATAGGTTATTGATTATTGATTATATATATTCCTTGAGACATGAGTTTTTGTTTTCTTCATCTAGAGTACACTGTCGGAGAGTACTTTGGCAACATGTTGGTCGATCGTGCTTTCGTCGCAGTGGGCCGAGTAGTAGAACCCCCTCGTGACCACGAAGAATGTCATCCTCTCGTCCCGGTTGACATTGCCCGTTGTGCCTCGGAACACCGTCTCCGTCAGCTCTTGCATGGACTTCTCCAGTTCGGGGTCGGTGGCAATGCCGCTTCGTCCATGATGGCCATTCATACGTACGTTCTGCTTTCGGTGGTGGTCTAGTTGGAGGCAGATATTGGAGGTGAGGTTGCAGAGGTGTCTGTAAAGCGGCCGTGACCATGTCCCTTCCGGCATGCTAAGATCACTGCTGTTGCTGCAGAGATTGATAGTCTGCACCAGAAGCTCAACCAATCCATTGTTCGTTTCGCCGCCTTCTTCCCAGCTTTTCAACCATTTCTCCCACTGAGGCCAAAATAGCCGCAATGTTTTCAAAGGTTATTTTATTGAGAAATGGTAAAACACGGAAGAGATTGTAGTACAAGGTAGCAATACTCACGGAAACATGCAATGGAACGGTGATATCCCTTCCAGTCCCGACAAGCATCTCTAATGAGAGTTGGTCGAGTATCCCGGCTGCGGCTTCGGCCAGTGCTTTCGAGACCCGGTTCGTGATCGATCCGTACCTTCATTTGGAAGACGTCAAACGATTTTAGTCAGAACGAACCCCACTGGTCAGAAATTTCGTTAAAGGTTATTATCATACGAGCGCCAACCTTCCATTGATGTAAGGCTGCTTTTGAATCCGACGAGTGAAATCGTGTACGAAGGACGATCTCTCCGCCAACGAACCTGAGACATTGAAACAAGACGAAATGGCATCGACCAAGACGCTTGATTTGGTCCATGCGATTCGCTCACTAGACCTCTCCGGCTCGAATATGCTCGCCGTCGCGATGAAGAACGATCGAAGGAGGCTCTTCCTAGTAACGCCAACATCTTCCAGCTTCCATTCCGAATACCACCTTTGGATGCTATCCCATTCCGACTGGTGCAACAGTTGACAATTTTTGTAGTCGGTTCTCGCGAGCTCTAGGAACAAGTCGTTGTTTACATTCTTCATCCTGCGAGCAAAAAACCAAATAAGTTGAACGAGCACCGACACCAAACAGGACACGAACTTCCAAGGAAGAGACAAAAAACTGAACCTATATAAAGTCTTGCCGATCCAAATGTCGCCTTCGCCGCCATACTGGTCTATGTAAAACCTTGTCTCAACTCGCGGCAGGCTCGCATACCACGGGACATCCAACGCATACGACACCTCGCCCGGTAAGTCCTTCGTGACGATCCATTTATCCAACAAATTGTTGGATTCCCTTTTGACAGTAAGGAAATTGGCGGAGTATTTATTGGCATGTTCGAGGATCGTTTCCCCGTGGAATCTCAACTGGGAAGCCCTGTAGAGGTTGTACATCCCGGTCACGGCCTCCATCGACTGCCCAATAAATGAGAAGAACTCGTCCCCTCTGTTAAATTGTTCGAACACCTCTGCAGCAACGAAATCCGTCAGGTTGCACGGGAACCGAAGAAATGAACTTCTGATCGGACAACTCGGTTCCGTATAGAAAAAGAAAACAGCACCAGTCGAGACTTCATGACCGTGCAGCCTGAGAAGCCTGAATCCCATGGACGTATCATCAATATCACTGACCGGAGAGTTCCTCGCCCAGCAAATCCCCTTCTTCGTCCAATACCTGGCCACATAGTTCATGCATTCCTCGATTTCCGCCTTGAAGTACCTCGACACACCTAGCCGTTGCAGACGGTCGACGACCCACATGTGCTCGAACAAGTCCACTGGGTATACATTCGGCACTACGCCATCGACAAACATAACATTAAATGGAGGCATACCCAAAAATGGAGATGGCAAGAACCATCAAGGTAGGTGATGGGGTCGTTCAAAATCGCAACATTTTCGAGTACCTCCGCCATTGAACCTTCGGACAACATTGCTTAGGTAATTGAAGCAACCGTGGTCATCGGTCTGAATGAGGGCAAAGGCGGTGGATGAAGGGGAGAAGAGGAACGACCCATTGTTGCATTGCAACTTCATCAGCTTTTCCCAATCCAAACCATTCATCCCCTCCAAGCTGTGCAGCAATGTCGTGGGCACTTGATGCATTATGTCCCTCGGTATCCTGTCACCCAAAATCATTCATTACATGTACGAGTTTGTCATCACAGGATAGAAAAGCATCGGGAGTTCCCTTTTTGGGTATTACAGCAAATCCCTGTAATACATGAATCGATTGTCTTTGTTTTCAATAACAACAACATAAGGAAACTTTGTCAAATTCAGTCTCAAAAAGAAGTGACGTGAATATGTGATGGTCAACCAGCAGCTGGAGGGATATGCCGACTCGGTTGTTGAGTTATACGGCTTTGAACACGACAAACGACAGGTAGTTTCAAATTTCTTGCAATTAAAAAAAAAAAAACTCAACTCCAGAAAGGACTATGAATTTATAGAGTTGAATACGATACCTGCTGAGCTTGATTTCTCTCCTCGCATAGATCTCTTGCACAGCGGGGGAGTCATAACCGATGTCGATCTCGAGACCCTGGGCGATCTCCAGCAGCGAAGGGAAAGTGACCTCGAACCCGATCGGCATGTGCTCGGCGCTCTCGTCTGCCAGTTTCGACAGATTCTCCTTCAAGAACTTCAGCCCTGTGATATGTGGACAAGGAGGACGTTTGACTCTATTGAATTCATGTCAGGGTGAACCTAACTGTGAGGCCGTATGGGCACAACACCTCTTTCGCACTTGTCGGGGTGGATCTTCCATGTCTTCAATGCGACGATGCAGGCCAGGGTGTTGATGATCCTGTCGTGGGCGGAGAACATCGTGGCCTCCCCCCAGGAACCGTCCTCGAGCTGGTTCCGTGAGATCCACTCGATCGCGGCAGGGAACTGAGGCCTGCCTTTACCTTCCCTGTCCTCGACAAGGGCGACCCATGCCGTGTCATATCCGGACACACTGATCTCTCCATCGTTCATAGTCTCGAACATCAACCTGACCGCGTCCACCCGCACCACGATCTCATGTACAGGGATAACCTTAAAAGGGAACAAGGACACCCCTCTTGTAATAACGCTAAAAATAACGAACCAGATCACTCCCCATGTAGGGATATTAATGAGTCGGGCCGGGCTCGGACATCCTTACTCGATCTTGGGCCCTGGTAAAAATGTATCGGCCCGAGTCCGAGCCTGAGCTTGACCAGGCTCGGATAATCTAGCCCGAGTCTGAGCCCGATTAAAAAAATTTCAGCCTGGGCCCGAGTCTGAGTCCGATCCAAGCTCTTTGCATATTTCTCTCCTCTTATATTTATAGACAATTTCAAAATTTAAATGTTTTTTAATTTTTTATATATTTTATTTTAATTATTTAATTATTTATAAAATTTATCAAGCCGGGCCGGATAACTTGTCGGGTCGGGAAGTCGGCCCGAACTCGACTTGATTGTAAAAAGTAAGGCCTGAACTCCAATCCGACTAAAGTTTGACTTTTGTGAAGCCGGGCTCGAGTCAAAAGACGAGCCGGGCCGGATAGTTTGCGGGCTGGCCCGGCTCATTAACACCCATGTCCCCGTAGTACAAAAGTTTTCGAGATTAGGATAGATTTTTATTCGGTGTAAAATGGGTGCGGCGGGTGGAAACAGTGAAAAGACAGGAGAATGGGAGACGAAGAATATCAGATATGATTTTAATTAGAAAAGAGGGGGCACAAGCTCTGTGTCATCTTACCTTTTGCAGTGTTGCATTTCGGTGTTGCTTATGTCGTAGTCCCGAGTGGCGATCATCATCCTCTTCTACGTCTCCCTCGTCCTCTTCTCGCCACTTAATCACTGGCAGGCCGTGCTGAATCACCTCATACTCTGTCTCAACCCCCACAACGACAATCAGTAACCATATTTGCCCATATCCCATGTATAGGAAAACAGAGGTCGGGGAGCACCCATGAGGGGATCTATCTTGCCTTTGCCTTGAGTGAGAGGTTCGGAGATGGCATTTCTGCTGCTGATGCATAGAGCGGGACGAAGGGTGTTGTTGTCCAGGTGGATCCACTTGTCCTTATCCTTGGATGCCCAGACACCTACAGAACTGTTTCTGGTGAATCCTACAAAGAAAGAGCGGGGCAAACCTTGTCGTTTCGTCCCTGGCAGGAATCAAGTGGGGTAAAAGAAAAAAGACATGCGAGGGCAGAGACGGTTTCATTCGATCTGAAACAGAGTAGCTAGCTGCCTTGATGCCCTGTTTCCTGAGGCTCTGTTTCTCGATACCCTGTTTCTTGTGAAACGGCAAGGTGGGAAAAGGGAGAGTATGGAGTGAGATGTTTAGGAGGGAGTCAACAGGAGAAATCGGCATAGTGGGGGAAAATCGATATTTCATCCGAGTCGTCGAAATCAAGCTGAGGATCGGGTTTATAATGTGAAAAATATAATCCATTTTTTCAATGAAGACACGAGGATTTCACTTACTTTGGACATGGATGCAACCGAAAACATAATGCTAACTTGCTTCAAGAAACCTCCCCGAAAGAAAATTAAAAGAGGGCAATGGGTAGAGGGATCGATCCACCAAGGGTGATAAAGAAACTGGGTTTGTAGAGGGGGAGAGGAAAATACATCGTACCAGGGAAGAGTCGATAGCGGTGATGAGGTGGAGTGACTGAAGGCCGAGGCAGAGGGTGGTGGAAATGGTGGCGAAAGGATAGCACGGAGATGGCGTTGGAGTGGTTGTTGTTGTTGTAGCAGTAGTGAGTAGACATTTGTGGGAGAACTGGGGTGGTGGTGGTGGTGATGGCGATGATTTTGGTTTTTCTTTCAAGCGTGTGAAGAGAAATGAAATGCTTGTGAAGGAGGGTGTGAAGGTGGGGGTATGGGGGTATTTAAATGGATTTGGTAATGTACATAGGAAGTAGAATAATTAGAGTAGGAAGAGGATGGAAACTTCATAAATGTTTTTGAGGATTTTATTGCCAGAATACTCAAGAGTACATGGGAGGAAGATAATCATGAGCTTAGTGACACCTACTGATTTATACACAACTAATTTCATTCTTCTTCTTTCTTTGGCCCGCGGCTATGTTAATGTTCCCTGTTTGAAAAGCCACCGATAAGATCACAATCACGTCGGAAGAAGAGGGTATATTTTGTGTTTCTGTGTGTTGGATTGTTGGGTCCCAAGTTGGGCCTACATTTTAACAGTGTCTGCCTTTTTAATAAAATCTTCATCTCATGTGGACTAAAATATCCGACTCCCAGAGCATTTCCCACAGGGAACCGCCCTCTATTTTCTTTTCCCTGTTATATTCTTTCCGACAATGGAGATTGTTCCAAAACATGGGATCTCTTGTTACATTTGTGACTCCCCCTGAAGGCATCTTAGTATCATAACATGTTCTTTTCGGGGGATATGAGATCATTGCCATGCAGCCGACCCCAACGTAAGTTATTGAGTAAAATTCATGTGCCGGATCCTCAAAACGGAATATCCTCATGATTTTTCTGCTTCTAGAAGAGTATATATATTGCATGTTCCCGCATTACGCTTGCGGCATGTTTTGATCAAGCCATGCATGACAAAATTAAACCCCAAAAGAGAGAAAAAAATCATTACATGTACGAGGAGGATGTTCGTCCTAAATCCGATCGAATTCGCGGGACGAGCTGTTAATACTACGATAGCCGCGCGTGTCGAAAGCAAAGATGATGGCTCCGTATATGGAATATGCTAAGTCAAAACCCTCGTATGAGACGTTGAAGGTAGCAATCGGTTGGTGAAAGTTCCTCCACGGGATGCTCTCCAAATATTGTCCGAAGAAGAACGGAGAGTTCACATATGAATTTAATCTAATAAATTTTTTAATTATTGGGACAGTTTCATGTGATGATGTCGGAAACACGAGGATGCCATCAACAATGGAATCTTAGAGGACAAAAACCCCGCCCAACCTTGAATGTAACGACAAAGAAATACTCGTTCGACTAATATAATGATAATTACGATGATTAGAGGACAACTCACAGTTGATCTTTATTCCAGGAGTTGTCGGATTGTTGGGCTTCCGAGGATGGAATCTTGAAGGCCAGCACTGTACATTTGACGCCCTCAAGTTCACTGTATTTAGACAAAACAATTACTTAGCCAGGGTTACGTTTTCTATTTTAACAGAAAGGGAAGATTTAAAACGCGGAGGGTAGCGTCTCGGTACGATTGCGGACGAGGGTGATGTCCGTCCATGCTAAGTTGCGTCTCGTGTGAGGTTAATACGGTCTCGGTTGAGACATTGTGTAATGAGAACCGTTGTCCGTGTTGAGATTCAAAGATAAATAAAACTCAAAGTATATTTGATTACAATAATCTGTGTCCTATTAATAGGCGCATTAGGGAAAATGAACAGGTAAGAAACAGTAAGGAAGATGAAACGAAAGATCACGGGTCACGGAAGGAGATGATAAGTTGTAATTATGGGGAGAGGAAGAGGTGGAGTTATGGCGCTGTAAGAGGTGGAGTTATGGCTAACACCCCCCCGCAATCCCTGACTGATAGCAGGTCAGGAGATTGGCACGCTGTGCAACCAAGTGACAACCACCAAGGCGCTTGGTTAGAATGTCTGCCTTCTGCGTATTAGCTGGAACATATTTGACGAGGATACCTCCCGCCCGAACTTGCTCGCGAACAAAATGATAATCAATGTCGACATGCTTGGTGCGATGGTGCTGAACTGGGTTAGCCGCAAGAAATGTGGCAGCAAGATTGTCACAACAAATCAAGAGAGGTCGTTGGATCGGAATCGCAGCTCGCGAATCATGGAGGAGATCCATAGTACCTCGGCAACAGCGTAGGCTAATGCACGATACTCGGCTTCAGTAGAGCTTTGCGACACAGTGGGTTGCTTCTTTGAACGCCAAGAGATGAGATTACGCCCAAGAAAAACAGCATATCCAGTGGTGGAACGACGAGTGAAAGGACAGTTTGCCCAATCAGAATCAGCAAATGTAACGAGTGTCGTTGTGCTGCAGGACGTAGGGGTAGACCATAGTGCAGCGTCCCCTTGAGATAACGAAGAATCCTCTTTGCTTGTTGTAAATGATAATCTGTAGGAGCATGTAAGAACTGGCTCAAAAAATTTACCGAGAAGGAGATGTCGGGTCTCATTAAGGTGACATATTGGAGGGCTCCAATGATCTCACGAAAAAAAGTAGCATTTGGTAAAGGGGTCATCGGTAGCTTGAGAGGATCCTTCATGGAGAGTGGTGAGGGAGCTGTATTGCAGTCTTGTAGGTGGAACTGCTCCAAAAGTTTTTTAACGTAGTGGGTTTGAGAAAGAAATAACCCATTGGAGGTCTGCTGAAGGCGAATGTTGAGGAAGTGAGCGGGAAAACCGAGATCTTTCATGGCAAACCGGTGCCCGAGTTCTTGCACTAGATTGTCCACCATTTGCGAGCCGGATCCAGTAAGAAGGATGCCATCCACATAGAGCAAGAGGAGCATAATCTGGCCATATAAGTGACAGACAAAGAGAGAGCTGTCGGAGGCTGTTTGAGTAAATCCAAGTTGAAGAAGAGCCGAACGAAACGCTTCAAACCATGCTCGGGGTGCCTGCTTTAGACCATAAAGGGACTTAACCAACTTACAGACATAATCCGGGTAGCGAGGATGCTCGAAGCCATGTGGTTGCCGCATATTGACAGATTCGCGAAGTTCCCCATAAAGAAACGCATTGCGAACGTCAAGTTGGCGGAGGTGCCATCGATGAGACACGGCTAACGAGAGAACAAGCCGTATGGTGGTGGGTTTCACAACTGGGCTGAATGTCTCTGAATAGTCGATACCTGCTCGTTGTTTGAAGCCTTGAGCAACAAGTCGAGCTTTATAGCGTTCGATGGAGCCATCGGGATGATGTTTGACCTTGAAGACCCATTTGCTGCCAATGAGATTTTGGCAAGCAGCTGGCGGAACAAGAACCCAAGTTCGGTTGGCTAGAAGCGAATGAAACTCGTCATGCATTGCTTGGCGCCATTCAGGGAGAAGCATCGCTTGTCGTACTGAGATAGGAATGAGTGGTGGCACTTGAGATAACAGGCTGAGAATGTTGCGAGGTCGAAGGTGCCCTGTTTGACTGCGAGTAACCATCGGATGAAGAGATGGTGGGGCCACCAAAACTGGAGCAGATTCAAGAGGTGCAGAATGAGTAGAGGAACTTGAGCCGTAAGGGCATGCAAGTGAGGACACATGAGTGGGCAAATCGGGAGAGGAGACCCTAGGCGAGCGGTGTGGCGATGGTGATTGAGTGGAAGCTGCTGGAGACAACGGTGGAGGAGCCTTAGAAGGAGCAAGATCTTCAGGCACCCTAGCGGAAGTTGATGCACTTGGCAACGGCAGAGGCAAGGAAATTGTGTTTGTATTCCGGATAAGAGTCGATGTGGAGGAGTCTTTGTGCAGGTCAGCAAACGGAAACCGGTCTTCATGAAAACGAACGTGCCGACTAAGGTGGATGCGAGAAGTCACAGGACCATAACATCGATACCCTTTGTGCTGTGAGGAGTAGCCAAGAAATATATAGGCAGTGGAATGAGCAGCAAGCTTTGACGTACTCAGATGACCAAGGTACGGATAACAAAGACATCCGAAAACACGTAAGTCGGCGAAGTTCGGTGGCTCGAAACAGGAGCTCATGAGGTATCCGATTCCCGATAACAGAGGAGGGTAACAAGTTGAGAGTAGCGTTGGCTGTGAGTGCGGCATCAGCCAAAAAATTCTCAGGAAAACCAGCATGCAGTCGTATTGTTCGAGCAAAAGCACAGAGATATCGATGACGACGCTCCGCAACTCCATTTTGCTGAGGTGTGTGGGCACATGAAAGGTAGAGCCGAATCCCATTATCTTGAAGAAATTTAGATAATGCAGTATTGACAAATTCTCCTCCGCCATCACACTGCAAGGTTAGTATCGGCAGCGAAAATTGTTGTCGAATATGATGAAAGAAGCGCCGAAAAACATCAAAGACATCAAACTTCCGTTTAAGTAAAATAATCCACGAATAACGAGTGTAATCATCAACAAAAAGCAAGTAATAACGATGACCACAACGAGAAATAATGGGACTCTGCCATAAGTCTGAATGTATTATTTCAAAAGGCTTTGAGGTCTTTGAAGACGAGGACAAAGAGGGAAGACGATGTGATTTGGCAATTTCACATGTATGACAGAAGGTAGGCTTGATGGTAACATTATTGGGAATAAGACAACGATGACGAAGAAACTGAAGATCTGATGGTTGTGGATGACATAAACGTTGGTGCCAGATGGTGGAGTTAGAAGTCGTGGGACGAGGGCAGTGGGAGACCGTAGAGACGAAAGACGCAGAGGATAGAGTGGTCCATTACTCGGTTGACGGAGGAGGATCCGGCCATGATGATCCTTGATAAGAAAAGCATAGAAAACGACAGAACAATTATTATCAAGACAAAAACGCCGGACTGAGATTAAATTATGAGAGAGAGAATGAGCACAAAGGACATCACGAAGATTGAAAAACAATGATTGTGTGCGAATGTTAATATGACCAGAATGTGTTATTGGGAGAGAAGAACCGTTTCCGACAACAATACGTGCCGAACCACCATAAGTGCGAGGGGATAAGAGATTACCCGGTTGTGATGTCATATGATGAGTAGCGCCAGAGTCGGGGTACCATACATCAGCTGGATCCTCAGATAAGGAGAGCCCTACAAATTAATCCGGACCATCAGCAACCCGATTGTACCTTTGATAACAACTTGCTGCTGAATGCCCCCGCTTGTCACGGATTTGACAGATGAGTGGGAATCGATTTAAAGAAGAAGTGGCTGGAGATACAGTAGAAGTCGTGAGACGCCTGCTTTTATCAATAGATCTCGGAGGACCTCGGGACCCCGAACGTGGGGAACCACGACTATTGTAACGTCTGGTGGTTCCTGATGATTCTCGCTTGGATGGAGTAGTAGCCATAGAGTACAGTCCCGTGGCGGAAGAAGTAGCATCAAGTGATTCGCGATGCTTCAAGTGTTGCTCGTAGTTAAGCAAGTTGGCCCAAACCTGATCGAAAGTAAGATTTGGTATAGCATACGAGAAGGTCGTGACCAAGTGCTCATATTGTGAGGGAAGTCCCCGAAGTGTGTACAACAATAACTCTGACAAAGGGACTGGGCGGCCGATGGAGGCTAATTGGTCGGCTGTGGATTTCATGGCGCGAAGATAGTCAGCCATTGATTGCGTCGTAAGACGATGGGTGATGAGAGTCTCCTGGAGTTCAAGTTCCCGAGCCAGTGTACTCTCGAGGAAGCGACGATTGATCATTGACCAAATTTCATAGGCGGGAAACACATCATAAACTTCAACCATGATCTCTGGGGTCATAGTGACAAGAAGGAGTGCACGGACAGAATGATTAGTCCGATGCCACAGCGGGAGCCGAGGATTTGGCACAACCATACCAGAGGGAAGAGTGACGGTGGTCGGTGGGGCTCGAATCGTGCCGTCAACATATCCGTAAAGGTCGACAGATACTAAGTAGGATGTCATCAAGGACAACCAAAGTTGGTAGTTATCAGCCGACAATTTGATCGTAACAATGGTATTGACGCCGGGTAAAGTAGACGTGACCGTAGGAAAAGATTGGTCGGACAGCTCGGAAGTGGCCGAAGGCACAATATCAGGAGGCGGGATGTCTCCTGCAACAAGTGATGGGGTATCAACAGACGATACCCTGGATGGTGTTATGGCTGCTGGGGATGAAGAATGAGCAAGTAAACCCGGAGGCACAGGATCGGAAGGTGCTCTGGATACCATGTTGAGATTCAAAGATAAATAAAACTCAAAGTATATTTGATTACAATAATCCGTGTCCTATTAATAGGCACATTAGGGAAAATGAACAGGTAAGAAACAGTAAGGAAGATGAAACGAAAGGTCGCGGGTCACAGAAGGAGATGATAAATTGTAATTATGGGGAGAGGAAGAGGTGGAGTTATGGCGCTGTAAGATGTGGAGTTATGGCTAACAGTCCGACCATTTGCTTTGCATGTACTGTTTGTGGCCGTGATGATATAAGGCCTGAGGAAGAATGTGAATGACTCGGCATCGTGTTCAACAAGGGAGGTTGCTTGGGGTGTCCAACCTTTACGATGGCGATGGTTCAATCTTGGGTTTACGAGTTGCGTTTGCGATGGATGGCCCGTGGAGTGTTCTTAATACAGTTGGCTTTTGATATTCGATTGACAAACCGTCTAAGAATAAACAGAAAAATATGATCCCCCTCAAGTCGAAATGAAGTAGCACAGACAGGAAGGAAAGCCAGCCAAGAGTCCACAAGGGACGAGTCATGGCCCCGTCCAAAGAAATAGCAGGAAACGACACGGTCATGTACCTTCGCTTTTTGACGGAAGGTTGAGTTAATTTTCTGCTCGTCAGTTTCTGCGGGATCTTCTGTGCAGTGCAGAATCATCGCATCTGACGTTATGCAATCGACATGAAATTGTAATCGTAAGAAGGTGAGCATCATGATGTTTAACATGGAGTAGCCCGGCGACCGACGTTAATGAACAAAGCGCGAGTAAGTAAACCTGAAGAGCTGAACAATCCAGCATTGGTAATTCTTCAGCACGAAACATACGGAGATGGTGAGCCTTTTGACACGAATCGTTTGCCTTTTATTTATCACAATTTTGCAAATCACTGTAAAATGACAAAATGTTGGAAAGACATGTAATCTTATTCCTACAGTTACTTCATATATATATATATATAAGTATTCCTACCGTTACTTTACTGCTACAAATACAGAACAATACAATCCATGGTTAATCCGCAAGATGCTCCATCCCTAACCCGTCATTTGTTCCTCCCCTTCTTCTTTACCCTATTCCTGGACAACTGCGAGCCAATCAGGGTGGGGGTGGAAGAAGACGAGCTCGTCCGCTTGTTCTGCGCCATGTCCTTGTTGAATGCCTTGTCCTTGTTGAATGCCTTGTGGACTTCTTCCTTGAGTTCCATGTACATCGTCTTGAATCTCTGTTCCTCGTCCGTCCCTATCTCCAGCTGCATCTCCTCTGGCATCTCGATGAGGAACTTGTCCAAAGCCTCTGAACAATGAGGAAAAAAACAGCGGCCCACCTCCACTACACTCATAGAATCAACGACCGTCATGTCTGCCACAAACATCTTTAAAAACGAAAGGTCGAGCAATATACTCGGATGAGTAGTAGTACCTGTTTTGAAAAGCGCTAGCAATTTCTGTTGGAGCCTTTCTGCATCCATAGTGTGATCTTCATTAATGTCGACTGGCCTGAAGTAACGGGTCGATCCTTTTGAAGCTATTCCGCAGTATAGTGGAGTCCAATCCGCACCGGCGATCTCCATTGCCACCTTGGCTTCGGCTGGGAACAATAATGCAGCACACTGAACTGGAAACATCGATGAGATCACCGGTTAATTCAAAACAGAAAGGGAAGTTTTTATCTTAGAGAAATCACATGGTTTAATTCAACAAGTTACCTCGGCCTTCAAGGTAGTCCAGCTGCATCTGCAGCTCTTCGTTTCTCAAATTGGACGAGACCCTGTTGTACCCTGAAATTGAGATTCTCTGCATCTGTTCCTCCAGGAGAACAATACACATCTTATCTTTATTCGACTCCTGTCCCTGTATTGTGTCCTGAATATAATCCTTCCACCTTGTCGATCTCCTGCAGAGCATGACCGCAGTTTGTCTCTCCGGCGTATGTTCCATAATAGATGCTCCCTTATCAAGCAAAGCCACAAGAATGGACGGCGACTTCCGCCGGGCAGCGACATGAAGCACACTGCATCCCCGGGAATCCTTGAGGTTAACATTGGCACTGCCTAGACTGAGCACGTCTTTGAAAACCTTGGGCTCGCAGTAAGCTGCTGCATAGTGGAGGGCATAGGCATCGTCGAGAGTAACATTTGATTCTTCTAGGAGACGTTTCACCAGATCGACATCGTCCAAGTCTAGGGCTCGATGTATTTGTTTTATTTTTTTCTCATCTGGGTGGCTAGGCCCCAGAATCGAGAGCGGATCATTTGTGCGGTAGGTGTCACGTAAAGCCTTGATCTGGGCCGAAATCTTGAGAGGGAGCTCCTTATCAAGAACAATATCATCAATATCGGATTTCGAAAATATCTCGACACAGCGAGTGAGGAGCTGCTGCGATTGGCAATGGAATGACACTTTAATGATTGGGATCAAGTCTTCCACCATAGCCTGGTCAATGAAGCTTAAAAGACGGCGCTGCAAAAAAACAGGCAACTATGAGGCACACGCAATGGAGCAATCGATCACAACAGCATCCGATCCAATTTTATCCAGTGAGCACAGACGTAAGTTCTCATGGACACATGTTCATAGACATGTGATGTTAACTAGTGATATCACAACAGTAAATAATCAAGTCTCATAATGAAAGTATGGCTTCTCCAGGGAATTTTCCTTCTAAATCTACAACTCGACCGAAACAAACTTATTCCGCAAAGTTGAATCTGAGCCCATCCATCTAGGAAACAATCTGAGAAAAGAATGTAGTACCTGCACAAGCATCACAAGCTCTTTGATCTGAAACGTGGAGGAGGCGTACATCAACTCCACCGCGTAATCGATCGCAGGGCGGCACGCATCATGCGCACAGTTCTCATCGACACAGCTCGACACCTCGGGCGGAGACGGTGTGAGCTTCCCTGTGTAAACATAGTGCAAGAAGTCCCTGAAAGCCTCGTACCGAACGCAACCATTTGTCACCAAATCAGACATCGAGTAACTTGGCCGTCCATTATCTCCAACAGCTCTTAGTTGATTCCACTCGACCCCCTTCTTCTCCTTTTCGAAGAGCTCGTGAAAGAAGGAGCTGCGAGCGGCCAACAAACACCGATGAACGCGGACTGGGACACCTTCCACCACCACGTCCGCGTCGCTATAGTCATAACCAGGCTCAACCAACAACTTCCCAAGGCCAACACTCAGCCGACTCAAGCTGAGGTAATCCAGATTACCCTCGTCGGATTCTGTCACCGCCGCCCCGATATCAGCCGAGCAACTAAGAGACCCGTTGGACAGGTAAGACAAGGTGGACATACCCAGGGACGAGGATGTCAGATCATTGCCATCATCCATGGCTCCACAATAATCAAAATTAGAGACCAAAAAGCAACTCCTAATGATTAAACCAACAAAACGAAAACCCCAGGAAACTAATTGGCAAAGTTTCAATCAATGCGCCCCCTCCAAAAAAGAAAAAAGAAAAAAAAAAGACTTTAGCTTCTGGCTGCTGACAGGCAATCCGATGGTTGAGGAGGAAAGCGAGGAGGGAGGATGAGCACAGCACGAACCTCTTGAAATTTGATTTTGGGGTTAAACGAAGGAAGCAGGGAGGAGGAAGAAGGAGAAGGGGTCAAGGTCAACCCACTTTATTTTATTCCTTCTTTTTCTTCATTTTGCTTACGTTCTCATTCATCTTTCGTCATTTCAATTTCATCCTCATTTCATCGCGGTTGAGTTGAGTTGAGAGCCCTCAAAAGAGGAGGAATGTTTTTGTCCGCCACCGTTGGATTCGAAAATCCGCCGAAACTTCGATGTTATTCTTCGGGTCCTAATTCGTTATTTCAAGTAATGACTTTCTTCTAAAAGTGAAGACACTAATTGAAGTAGCGAGTTTGTGGCGATAGTAGAAGAATTTTAGATGTTGGTTTTTTCAAAATGGAAATGAAAGCGTGAAAGTGGACATTGGTGTCATATTTTGGTTACTTATAATTGACAACAAAGCATGTTCCTCTTTACTATTTATTACTAAAGGAATTTTGTCACCCTTCTTTCTATTCTATTTCATTGACCAATAAATGACAGGAAGCTCAACAGCTTGTGATGTTATTGATGATGATGTCAGTAAGCGCAAGATCTACCGTCTTATATTGATTCTCACCATAAAACTAAATTTCGATGTAAAGTTCAACTAATGGGTTAGAAGATTTTTGCATTGTAAATGCGTCTCAACATGATTTAAAATAATAACCGTCACCAGCTCCAAAATAACAAAAACAAAGCTGAAACTACAGGCTCAGTTCAAACTGGGGACGCCCAGCGCAGTGCTGCTGTTGTTGTAATTAAGTTTAGTTTAAATCCACGAGGAAATTTGGGCCAACAAAAACAAGATCGGAACCAAGCCCAAGCCACGTGTCCATCACCTCCGCCCCCCGACACCTTCCTCCGTCATATCCACCGCCAGCACCCTCTCATCCACACCGGGTAGGAGAGGTCGTTGAGGTAGGAGTGTTGGAGGGGGAGGGTTGAGTTTCGGATGTCATCTTTTGTCGAGGAGCGGGAGGAGGAGGACGGTAGAGAGGGCGGACTTGCCGGTGCCAGGGTGGCCCTTCATGGCCGCGATGAATAACAACGGGGGGTTTGGATGCGGTGGTGGTGGTTGTGGTTGTTGTTACATTTTTTAACCTGCTTACGCTCAAGTTTCAATCAATGTTTGTCTTCTTCTTCTTCTTATTAAGGTTATTAATTGAATATTTTATTAGGTTATGGGTAACCCATTTTCTTCTTCAACATTTTGGGAGTAGTAAAATAATTACGTTTCCTTTGGATCAACTAATTAATACACAGTAAAGGACAACGTCGGCTGAAGGGGGAAGCCATACATTAGTATGTCTTATGATATGATAACAGTGGCTACTGACATTTTTCATATCCTTCTTTTTCCTTGTGGGGTTGCTCCAGTTTTGCAACTCAGAGCCCCCCTCCTATGGCAGGGGGACGTATCTTCTATACTCGGACAGGGCCCAGATAGGGAAGATGTTCCGGTAAGCTGAATAATGCAACATGCAGTTCCTCATGAAAACACCCATCAATTCCTGTCAAGCACCCCCCCACCCAAATAATGAAACATCAGCAATCTGGCGAGATTTCAGCAGGGTTTAAACAAAGAAACTGGTTGTCAAGAATTTAGAACCTGTTGAGGGAAGTCTCCATCTTCCAGCTGACCATTGATGAGTATTTTCGCTCCTCTATGAAGAGGTGTTGGGTCTCTCTCAGCCTGTACAGGTGACAAGGACCAGTTATTTCCATATATTTCCTCGGGACCAGTTAATAATGGCCAATGTAATTGGTTCGAGGAAAAATCAGATGAGTCGTTCACGAACCTGGCCGGCATGAATTAGACCCATCATCGCAAGTGATGTGTGTATGAAGTTCGTGTGACCAAGGGGTTTGTAGCTCTGTAGAATCAAAGCAAAGCAGGGGAGAAGACGTCATTCTAACGACCGGCAAAGAAGCAACAAAGGGAAAATCTTCCTCCTATATTTCTTCCTCTTGTTTTACCTTTGTTGGGCATGAAAGGTAGCTCTCTCCCCAACCTCCATCATCGTTCTGTGCCTTGAGTAGGAATTCAACACCTCTGTGCACCGCTTCACAATTATCATAGGTCTTGCCGACTGCCTCCAAGGCTACAAGGGCAAACCACGTGCCGTAGATGAAGCATATTCCCCAATTTCCATACCTGTAAAAGAGATTCGCATTAAGGATGTCTGTGTGAAATATATTTGCGGATATGGAGAGTTGAATTTTCATTTTGAAACTCTCTGGATAAGGGACAAGTACCAGGAACCATCTGGCTTTTGAATGTCTTGGATAAACTGAGTGGCATTTACAAGGAACCTGTCAATCTCCTTCTTTCGGTGTCCAGGGTGTAACTTGCGGAACAGAAGCAAAGCTTGGATAGAGGACGAGGTGCACTCCACGTACCTACAGTGTCAATTCATTCATGTGATTTATCAGGTCTGAGAAATTGCTCATTCATCGTCTAATCAGGGGAGGTGGGATGACATAGATAACTTACTCATACTCAATGACAAGATCCTCAAGGAACTCCACCGGATTGAGCCACTAAGAATTAAGTGAGGATGTGTTACAATGACATGCAATTTCATACAGGAGTTGCATACACTAAAAGAGTATCATTTATGAAGAAGGTACCTCGAGCCACGATCCAGCTCCTGATGGTTCCCATGCTGATAGACCCCCATTTTTACTCTGCAAAAGAATCATTCGTTTAGTCTATTGCTTCTGAGACACAAAAATAGCTCATTTTAGATTCAGAAAAAAAAATCACTTTGTGAACATCAACCCAAGCCTTACTTGTAAGGACAATATGACATTCACAGCATCATACAGTTTCTCCGGTTCCATCTGCTCACCAACAACTTCATGTGGCATCATGGCAAAAAGCAGGCAGCACTGCAGTAAAACAGCATGTTAAGCAGCAGACTTGCTTTGCTGATTGTAGTCATAATCATTCAACCAAGAAAACAGGGAAAATGAGCTCTCCACAACGTACCTTCAAACTCTCTGCTGTACAATCAGAAACTTGCCATCCATGATCCTTATCGGAGAAAGTCCATGCTCCTTTAGAAATATGGCGGAACATTTTCTTGAAGTCTCCTGAAGGATTTCGGTCAACCTATAAACCATTAAAACATAAAGACAACAATAAGTCATGGAATAATTCAATATAGAGAAATAATAAACTTTATTCAGGTTTGTGTAATTGTAGGGGATTTGAAATATACCTGAGACAGCTTCAGGAATTCATGTCCTTTCTTGAGGACAGGTCCAATTTCGTCGACAAGATTGCTTGCAAGCAAAGCTTGCAGGCTCAAACCACAGTCCCACACTTGACTGCCGAAGCTCTGAGAATAAGCCAGGTAGGAATTTATTATTAGGAATTATAAAACTATACAAAGGAGGTCCAGATATGAAAAAACGAGCCATTGTATGCAACCTGCATCTTGATTCCATCTTCTCCAACCCAGACATAATCTGCAACTCTCGAAAGATGTTTCTTAAAAGCTTCTCCATTCGGATCCTCTACCCAGCAAGCAAGCATCATCAGTGGCTGTTTTAAGGAGAAAACATGAATTCAACCACCCTGGGTAAGCTGCATATCATGTTACCAATTGTTTCAATATTTTTTAACCATACCTTTTCTACACAACCAATAGTGATATATCGGCTGTTCTCATCCTCGTAATGGATGTGTTCCATTGTCTTTCTGATGGCAGTCTCCCTTATTTTACTGAAAGGCCATCGAGTAAGAAGCGGCTCTGTGCCGAAGAAGAGGGTATCCCACATGAGGGTCTGCAACCTTGTATGAGGATAATGGGCATCCTCCTGAAACCATAGTGTAATTTGTTTAGATTAACACTAAGACAATGCAGCTGATTGAATATGTCGACACTACCGACCTTTGCGCACAAATGGCGAACACTCCACCATGAGATTTGATCATACGGTTCGAGATAAATTTCCTCTCTAATTTTCTTGATAAGAGGGGTGATAGGACCGACAAACTTCTTTCCATATAAGTATGACATTGGCATGTAGGTCAAGCGACAGTAGCAGAACATTTGGGCTGCGTTAGAGATAAACATACCAGTAAGTCTGAATTAACTTTCGTATTACAGCAAGAAAAGGACTGATAACAAATAGAACGACTTGTATATAGTAATGACAGTCGTTAAAGTTGTCACATACCCGGACTCATGAAGGACGGGAAGTCCCAGAACTCTGGGGGCATTGGATGGGTACCTGTCCACTCGTAACAACCGATAATCTGCACGTGCACACACACACACACGGTCAGCCATCAAAACCCAATTCCATCCAATCTAAACTCAAACAAACGAAGCCAAAGGTATGTCCTGATAAACATACTGCCAGCCATGTCTTCCCCCAAGACGCGGTCTTAACCGCACCGCCATGGTCGAGAATCCATTTTCTCCCCCTCTCGCAGGCATTATCAAGACCACCATCCGGTCCTTCACCGAGGATACGCATACACACATAGTTAAGAACGGTTCCGATCATAGTGCTGTGGCCTTCTATGTGCAATCCCCAACCACCATCTTCATTCTACACAAATCAAAATCAAAATTCAAGAATAAATCCTAATCGAGATCTCCATGCAACGGAAACTACCAGAAGGTTCATAATAATAAACAATTGAACTCATGGTCGTACCTGATGATAGTAAATGTAGCGGAGAATCTCCCTGCGGTGCTCCTCATGGAACACCACATTGAGATGCCCCGTGACGTACAAACTGAACACCTGAAAACATTTCCGCATTAAATCAATCAGTCTTAATGTCTCCATCGAACAATCGCCAACGAGAAAATCTGCGCCGGGGAGGGTGGGTTGTTTCAATACCAGAGGAGGGAAGTAGAAGGCGATGGGGCCGGCATTCTCGGCGGGCCAGTGACCATGATCGGACTGAAGTGCAGACCAGAAGTTGACGCAACGGCGGACGGCGGCGGTGGCCTTGTCGTAGGTAATTACCTCGCCGTCGGCGATCTTCACCGGGGGGATAGTCTGCTTGAAGTTCTTCTCCCTTAGGAACTGCGCCGGTCGAAAAGTTTGTTCACATCATGGGCCGGTCAGGTGAAACAAATGGGCAATAGTCATGAGGCCCATAATATTTATATTACAGTCAGAATTTGGGGGCTGCTGCTGTGAATTTTCAACATTTAAAATTCGTAATACTATGACAATATTATTACTACATGGGTTTAAAATGTTGTTTTAGTATTAATGAGTTATTAAGGAAAAAAAGTGAAAGGAAAGATAAAAGGAAGACATAAAGACGGATTTTTGTGAACTTTAGGGATTATCAACATGTTCATTGTTTCCATCAATGCTAAAAACATCTGAGTTCTTAAGAAGCGGAAACTCCGAAGCATAGTGAAATTTATCCTTCTTATGAACGACGGTAGTAACTTTTCTCACCTGAAAACGCCAGAGGAGGTCGGAGCTCGGCTTCACATTGAACCTGTTCTCGTAGAAGTTCTGTCGAGCCTCCTCGATCTGAGCTCTCTCCTCGGGAGTCCCTGCATCCCGGTCAAACTCCCATATCTGCCTCCCGACGAAGTTGTTCAGGCTGAAGAGGTAGGGATCCTCCGCCCCTGCGCCAACCTTGAGCTTCCACATCTTCAAAAGCGAGAAGAGTGAGGGTTTTATTAAAAACATAGAATTCCCGAAAGCATGCCAAAATTAGAGTAGGGAATCAAAGCCGGATCATGCGAGGAAGGGGAACAAAACTTACCGACGATGACGAGGAGTTAGAAGGGGTAATAGAGAAAGGAGGAGGCGTGGAAAGACGTTCTCCAACGAAATGGGGAGGAGATTTCGTTTTTAACTTGGATGGACAAAGTGAAAGGCTCGTTCGAGGCTCCCTTTTATAAGGCCTTTGGTGGAAAGGATACTTAGAAATTCACAGCGGAAAGCAACAAAATTGTATTTGGTTTTAATTATATTTTTTTTTATCTTTTTAATATATAACGCGTCTAGTTATCGAAGACAGAAAAGGGACGATTGAATTTATATATTTGGTGGGGGTGGGGAAGTGATCGATGTTATTTAATGTCACCACAATTTTGGTCGTATCGTTTTGATTTCTTGTGGACCTCCCGTTGAGGTGCCGAACCTTACCTTGTTTTCGTACTATTCCGACCAGTCCCGCCTTGTGTCTCGCAGAAGTTTCGGTCGCAGTTCTGGAGTTCTACTTGAAGCCGGCATAAGAAACTGATAGAGAACCGGTCGAGTTAGCCGTGATTCGATGAAAGTACGATACTTTTAGACAAGTCGTGAGAACTTTTCATGTTTCGTCGAGGCAGTTCCCGCATCTTAAATTTTTTTTAAGTATGGTGTGGAATGAGTTAAGAGTAATATGGCAGCCAAGGCACTCGACATTTCGACAGGCAGTTACCCCAGGTTTTGACTGACCCATACCCCGGCTGCCACCACAACTACTGGTTTGCGAACAAATTTACGTCGCAGCTACCGACCAAGTGGTTTGTGTCTGCCTCTTTGATAGGAAAAAACCCGTGTAGATAAGTTTGTATGTTATGTGTGTAAGTGAGGCCACGCGCATGTTGTTCTCAACCGGTAGTTGCTGCAACGTCCAACGGGGTGCGTCATAGATGTAGCCTCGTGCTCTTGTTTTCAGTGTTCGTCTTCTGTTGCGTTGCGTGCAGAGCAAAGTTTTCCGCAGGGGGACCGGAAAGACTAAATACACGAACCTCATAAGGGAGGACTAACAAGAATAAAGAACGTATCCCCCCCTCAGGACGACCCCGGCTGGCAACCAAATGCCGGCAATGACCAGGGGACGATCCTGGAGGGTCATAGTGAATCGTTGCCGGTGGGTCCACAGCGTTTGAACAAAACCTTTTAACTTGCAAAAACAAAAGTAAACTAACTCAGATGTTTAAATCAAAGGATGATATAACCACACGGAGTAAACCCTGTCCAGCAAATAAGCCAATTAATAATCGCACGCCCAAACAAGTATGCTATAATCTCGATGACGGTCAAACCACACCTATATGTTTACTAAAATTATTTAGTCACGAAAATATTTTACGAAATAAATTAAGTAGTTATAAAACCCGATTTTGTAAGATATTTTAAACTCAAACTTAGATAAACTAAGTTCATATCATTAAGGAAATCAGTTTTTGAAACTTTAATTTTTTTTTACGGAAGGGTCGAGTAAAATAAAACTCGGAGTCCAATATAGGAAACTTTAATACTTAATAAAAGCAATATAAATTTGTGTTCCGTGGACGTCGCTCTCCCAAAAAGTCACCTTCAGACTCTATCTTTATCATTATTCCCTTCATAGTGTCAACATTGGATGGCCGAGCCGTGAAAGGAGAAGTCAGAGACGTAGATCTAAATAGCGTGCGAGTGCGCGCGCTATTACTAGTAGGTAGTTAGTTGAAGTTACCGTCCGACACCTGACCTTCCAACAACCGATTATATGTATACCTATTCTCATCTCTTAGAAAGAATCGGCTCGTCTCTTTCGTTTCCTCGTCGATTTCTTTGCGGGCTATATGTCCTACTGATATCTAGTGGATGGTCGAATACCATTCTTCATGGACTGCGGTGCCGTATTATGTACCGACCGATGGACCAAAGTGTGGTTGGATATCACAACGGCGCTTTGGGGGTTATTTTAATTAAACCAAACAAAGTTGAATTGGTAATTAGCCTCGGGGAGTTTGAATTAGTCGTACCCCCCCGAAAGACTTCTCCACAGCAGAGTCTTTCCCATGATAAATAATAAATTTAAAAAAATAAATAAGTAGAGATGAGGAGAGTGGAATAACTTCCGACCCCCCCCCGGCAAAAAGACAAACAAGGTATAAAGTAAGCCAAGCCCTTTTGAATGAGTTGGTCGTACTTGGTCTTTCAATAGTCCAAGTCAATATCGATCGGCATATTGGACTGACTTCCTATATTTTTATTGTTTTTTTCTCCAAAATAAAACAAAGAGAAAGTATATCGATCAATGTATTCAAATTTACTTAATATATCCATTATATTTTACCGAACGCCCGTAATATATATCGCCAACCACGTCTACCAAAGTCATACAAGTTGATGGTAAGAAAGTCGATGCTTTGATCCTCATTTTCACTTTTTTTCCTCAAGGCTTTCGATGCAAAAAAAAATAAGTTATTCGTGGATAACTCTCGTCCAAGAGTTAAAAAGATATCAATTCAATTCGGTTTGATGTAACGTATTATACTATATAATATAAATTAAGTTTTATCTTGTAGCTTAGGTTTTTAGATTAAATAATAACGTTTTTTTTTGGTTAAATTCGGTACACGTAAAGGAAAAATGGGCCAAGAAGTCTATTTAACCTAAAAAATTATGTAATATAAATTAAGATTCACCTAATAAACGATATATTTTTTTATTAATTTATGGGATTACTTGAACAACCACGAGATGGGAATCTACTAGCAATAATTGGTCAGGGATGGCGAGCGGAGACTCAGATCTTTTGTGCGAAAGTAGGGAGTGTAAAGAGCATGAGGAAGACTTGGCCGATCCCTGTCTCCTTTCTGACCTGGCCCTCCACCACGAATGCCAATGGCATGCAACCGGAAGTATTGGTTATGTCCAGGCGAATTTCGTAAAGCACGAATTGCCTTACAAGCTTGCCACGGGAAAGATCAGTTAAGAGAGAAGAGGGAGGGAGAGGAAGTGATGAACGTTGCCATATGACATGCGCAATGTGGGTAACGATGCGTGACGGATTCAGCGCGGGAAGGACGTGGCCTGGTCTGCCCCTAATAACGTAAATACTTGATAGTTACGTAGACCTGCATCTTTATCAAATAATGATCCTCCTCTTTCTCTAATCCATCTAAAAGAGTATTAGGATCGGTGGCTAAGATTTGCACACCAAATTTTGCAGGCGAATTAGTAGTTTGGCTTCTGGGCCATGTGGGCCAGCATTTAATATTATCGGCAGTGTCGCCTTTTTTTAATAATGTGGGAGAATTTTTTTTTTATTAAATTTAGGCCAACTAATTCAATCGTACCACAAAAAGAATCACGAGTAATAAATACTCCCCATAACACCCAGATCGTTCGTGCCTACTCCTAGTCGAGCTAATTCCTGTGTTTGATGTTATATTATTTAAAAAAAAAAAATGATGGAAGATATCATCTTCAATGTAACTTTTCGAGGTGGATGGAGATGACCGCCATTGGCGCCGCAGACAATACTTTAAAGGGCATTCCGACAGCAACCCACTAACAACACGTGATTTGGTTGTCGCAAAGGAAAACAAAACTCTTCCCAATAATTTCATTTGTCAAAAACCTAATGAATCAATCCCCCAACTCCCCCATCACATGTGCCCTAAGATTTTAAACCCCCCTCCCAAGTTCCTTTTTATCCCCCTTCTTCAAATTTATAAAGCCATTCATTCTTTCAGGCCACGTAAATTTAGAATTCAAGAGAGTTCTCGACCTTTATTTTTCTTCTTGTTATCGTGGTTATTATTCGGAGGGTGTGGCACTGGCAAGGGAAACTCTCCACCTAAATTTATTGGCATTTATGTTTAAACAATCATGTTGTTCCCACCGATAAGATGGCGGTCATTGTCCCACACAAAATATGAATCTAATTTGGCGGCATCATTACCCAATTATCGCACCCCCCCCCCCCCCCCCCCCCCCCCCCCTCTTCTTACTCATCAAATTTATTTATTTTTTAATCCCAAAAAAAAAACAATATGGCGACGACAAATTTGAAGCAAAGCACCCCCGAGGTACCTCATCCTCGCTCATGGAGCATCCCGTGGTACATAATCAATCTGTATTGGATGAGGATTGAGCAGAGGCTTTGACTTAATTGAATTTGAAATTATATTTTATTTTCTAGTCCAAGAAGAGGGGCTCTCGTGGGGATGACCCAAGAAGGAGGGAGGGGGGCTAAGAATGAACTTGCCAAATTTGACCGTGACCCTCGTATCCGTTCCTTACACTGAGTTGGCAAACCTAAGCGTCGGTTATATCTAAAAAAAAGTAGTTTTTTTTTTTCCGAGGCTAATCAACTTAACGAGAGCCAACCTCGAGTTTTTCGATCGATAATGATTTTGAATTGCCATCAATATTTGGGTGCTTGTCTGTCAGGATCAGGACGGTCCAAGTTCTATTTATGTTAACAAGTACGTGTACGTCAAAATTTCTTTATCGACCTTATAAGCATAAGACACGGTTGTGGTACTATGCAGCATATCATCGACGAACTTGACGTTAAAAGGTTTCGAGCGCGATAATAAGAGGACTCAATTTATTTGTTATATGAACCAGGGTGAGTCACTCAAGGTTAAAAAGGAGGTTCGCCCAAGAATATGAAACTTACTTACCCATCGACGAAGAACGCTGATTCAAAAATGTTTCTGAAGATGCAACCTGCACATCACCTCTAAGTACATGGTCAAAGTTCCGGTATCGGTTCTGTTACACCAATCTTACTTTTACCAAATATTTAAAAAAAATTAGAAAAAATTTGGATATACATGACCAACAGAAGGAAAAAAAAAGAAAATTGAAACCATAGGTCGGTAATACAACCATTCCAAGTACATGAGCTTTAATCCATGTTTAACAAAACAAACCGAAAAAAAAATATATATATTCATTTTGTGAATAATGTGTGGCAAAAAACTACGAAAGCATTTATAAAATTGACACTTGAGATAATTCAATGAAAAGGATGGCTGCAAGCTCCTGGAACGAGCTCTGTTTTTCCACCCCCCACAAAAAGGAAGTAGAAATTGGGGGCCAAGTTAATCGTTGGAGTGGCGTTGTTGGGCCTTAAAAAAGGTGGATGGAGTAGTAGTAATGATACTATCTACATACAACCCGGCTGTGATTCTCTCAATACGCATTTGCGGCCCCCCCTTTCCGGGCCCAAGTGTCATCAGCAAATATCTTCACCGGGATGGCATCCCACGCAAGCATCGGGAGCTTCGTTCCTTAATGACGTTATTTGACAAATTATTTCGTCAAATAACCTCGTAACTTTTAAAATTCGTCGACTAACCTAATAAAGTCGGCCTTTGCTGAACAATATAGCAAGAGGAAGGGGGCTGAGGTGGTGGTGTTGCGTAATCCCCTTTCCTTTTTGTCTTGAGTTTAAGTAATGAATGGTGATCCCCATGAGTAAAAAAGAGGTGGTCCCCTCCTGAACAAAAAAGAGTCGTGGTCCCTTCGAGCAAAAAGAGTCGGGAAATTATTTCCCCTCTTGTGCAAAAAAGAGTCGTGGTTTCTCCGAGCAAAGAAAGAGTCGGGAAATTATTTTTCCCCTTTGTCTTCTTTCCCAGCAATACCATCACCTCAGCCCCTTCCCCTTGCTATATTGTTAAGAGGGAAGTCGGCTTTTGTAATGCCGATTTCACTGGGTTAGTCGACGAATTTTGAAAGTTACGGATTATCTGGCGAAATAATTTGCCAAATTACGGAACAAAACTCCAAGCATCGGCTAACACTCGCCGATTTGTCCAACTACTCGCCGCATACACCTGGGAAACGGGAATTGACAGCTCCAGAGAATGATCCCGCCGAAGCTGCCAAAGAAGACCAGCATAGAGGGGTAATGCCTGGTCATCAGGAATTTTCTTGATCCTCAGCCAATCTCCCGCTGCCTCTTCAGCGAGTCTCCCCTTGTAGGACCACAGGGACCAAACGTTCCTGCCCCGTAACTGACCAACACGGGGACTTTCTTCGTTGTCTTCTGATTCGGGGTTTTTGGGGCCACAGTCGCTGGTTGCTGTATTCCTCGACCAGATCGACCTTTACCCTTCACCTTTCTCTTGCGGACATCCACTCCAGCTCTGTGATCATTGAATGGAAAGCTCTGACAACTGCCGGGAGGGATTTCGTGGTAATAACTTTGGCGAGGCGACCCATTGCCATACCGTCGATTCATAGGTACGTTGAATGCAGCATTGGGATCATTGTATGGAAAGCTCCAATGGCTGCCGGGAGGGATTTTCTGGTAATAACTTTGGCGAGGCAACCCATTGCCATACTGTTCATTCGAAGATAGATTGAATGCAGCATTTTGATCAAAAGGCAAGGGCAGCTCTTGAACATGAATCGATCGGCTACCGTTATCATAATTTTCCACCACATTCTCCAGTCCGGCATTGTAGTCAATGTCCATAGGCTTATGATGACCATGAGGGGACAAGAAAGATACAAGTAAATTGCTCGGCAATTGCGCTCCTGGGCCTTCCCTGCCTGGCTCTCTGGTCGTTTTACTTGGTTTACTATTTGATTCAGAGGACTTCGGCGGAGGCAATGAGATTCCAGATAAACCATCATAAGACAGAAGGCATGCTAGTGCATACATATAAGCCCACAAAATTGGAGGGAGGGTGGCGGATGGACGTCGCACCTGACAGGCAAAGCCAGGAAAGCCAAACCAACATTAAAACAAAAGACATGAAAGCATCCGGGAACATCAAGACACTATGAATAAACCTCTTTTCCCTGACATTACCTTAAACAAGATGGCATCGGTGAGTAGCTCTCTCAAACAGTAAATCTGAGCGATATCGAGTGCCGTAGCCTGAAAGAAAGCAGTAGTCTACAACAACAGTCACCATCGAACTAGGAGAGGACAGAATGCTATCTTCAACCTTTTGATCCTTTCCATCCCTCTCATCATCTTCGATATTATCAGCGCTCATATTGCCATCATTGCTCTTTGCCCCATCACCTTGATCGCCACTCCCACTCGCAGGAGCCACAGCAATTTCCTTAGTGAACAAGAGGACTGAGAGCGGCCCCACAACCATGGAACTTCTAATGTATGTACCCCCATCACCACGTGTTATCTCATGAAAAGCCTGCAAGAGTTGTTGCCCTTTCAGAGACAATCTGGAATTGTTAGAACGAAGGTTTATGCGAGCTCGGTCCCCATTAGCGATCTCCACCATAGGTCGACCTTTCTTACGTGGTTTCAGCAATTTCCCCACCATAGGATACAGACCAAATACCAGAACAGCATGAACTACACCTGGATCGCGTGCATTCAGGCTGCAGCCTGAAATATCCTCTGGAATATAGCCAAGTCGTACCAGTTCTCTTTGGAGCTGCTTGCACATGCGAAATATCATATGCATGCTTCGGTTAGAGACGAAGTATTGAGAACAAAACAAGTTCAGTCGACCCTTCTCCTTAGCCTTCTTCCATCATTCGAATGCCGCCACAACAGCTAGATGATCACTATGTCCATCATATAACGATGCCAGCTCAGCTTTAGCTGCATCTTCTTTTCATCTAGCTCCATTGGAAGAACAAACGGATCCCTACAGTCATATGCACATGCAACAGTAAGAGCTGGATCAAGGCAGTTCACCAGTAACGCAAACAATATCATCCGGCCTGTAGATGGGTGTACAGTAAGAGAGACCAATTTCTCCCCAAGTTCAGTAAGTTTCTCATCCAAAGTCAACGCACCGATATCTTGAAGTGCAAGTACAGCATTTCGTATTGTTTCAGGAACTGGAGGATCCAGCGTCTTCTGCAGAAAGTCCTCCAACGCACAATTCGGATCCAGCATCTTCACCTGCCACATTCAGTAAATCAGATTGCAACATTAGTCGACATTTTTATCATAAGAATCAAGGCATTCAGTGTCCAATAAATACCTGCAAACAGAGTTCCTCAATTGGCATCCTTCTTAGCTCCAGGATAGGGAAGTTGGGGGGGACGCTGCTCAAACTTTCGAATACAGATGGTAACATATTCCAGGCATACAACGACCTGCTCGACCAGCTCGTTGCTTTGCACTAGCTTTGGAAATCCACTAAGATTCAAGAGTGGACACATCCTTGTGAGGATTATAGTTTTTTCTCCTTCATTCTACCACAATCTATGACATAAACAACGTCATCGATTGTAACAGCTGTCTCAGCAATGTTAGTTGACAGGATTATCTTGCGACAACCAGCCAGTGACCTTTGGAACACCTTCTTTTTTTCATCGGATGGAATCATAGAATGAAGTGGTAGAATGTTAAATGTGGGCGCATTGCTGAAAAATTGGGATTGAAGCAATCTATCTCTGACCCTACTAATCTCCTCCCATCCTGGAAGAAAAACTAGAATAGCTCCATCTTCTTGCTCGCGACAAATATTTTTTAGCAACCTCTCTAGAAGAACCACATCAATCAGTTCACTCTTGACTCCAGCAAGGTACTTATCAAGTAACATTTGCCCATTCTTTGCATCAGCAGATGCACTCCCCATATGTTCCTTTCTTAGTTCACTAACTTCACCATGATTTTCCCGTTCAGCTAAATCCAGGGCAGTTAAACCATTCGTGGCCTTCAAGTGGCAGTCAGCACCAAAAGAGAGAAGCATTAGCACGTCTCCAGCTCTCCCCTTGCCAGCAAACACCATCAATGGTGTCATTCCTGTCTTTGAGAGTGCTGGTAGTTATACACTTTAGAAGTTTCCTTGGAAGTAACCTAGCCAAGCAAGGGATCAAAATCATCATAGATCCAAACAGAATTAATAGCGTCATCCAGAGCAGCTTTATCATCCTCCGTCTGCTCTAAATCTTCACTAGGAGCAGTTGCTGAAGCATTGTCCCTTTGACTGTCTATTTTGCTTTGGAGGACAAAAAGAGTATCCTCCAGATAAAATCTCTTTACCTGAAAGAGAACTTGAAAAATTATAGTGTGTGCAATATAAAGTTAAAGTATGTGAATGGTACAAAACAGTAGCTTACAGGATAGGTGAAACCTGGAACACGAATGATAGGGCAGCCACCAAAATATTTGGCAAATCTTTCAGCATCAAGGGTTGCACTCATTAAAATCTGCAAATAAATCATCAGCATGCTGTATATATTGGCATAACAAGGCCAACGTAAACGAGATACAAAGAAAATCGTATCAGAATTGGCAACAAACCACGAATTCAACTCCCAGGCAACGGGAACAAGCACTGACTACCAAGCTCACATGTCTCAATAAACAGTTCTCAATATTGAAACTTATAGAAGAACACAGGACCAACCAAATATCTCTAGCAAAGGCTATCCAAACTTAAGCGATGATCATATTCTCGATGTTATTCATACAAAGTTAACCTTCCAGCCTAGATAAAATTTGATAATTTCACTAGCCAATGAGGTACTATTTCAAAGGCAAATAATCAAAATGAGTAGATGAGGTCTTATTCCCTCACACTGACAAAAAGAGTTAACAAAAACATACTTGGAAGGATGGGTCTTACCAGACGCAGGTGGAGATATGATGGAAGCATGTCCCTAACAACAACCAAAGCAGAACACCGACATTATCTTTAGGCAGGAGCCAAAACAACTCTTAAAAATCTCGTACACGCATAAACCACTGAACTCCTTCCAATCATACGTCCAAGTGTGAAGGACCGTAAAGATCAGCAGCTCCAACTCTTTAAAATGGGTAACTAATAAAGACTAACTAGAACTCCAACAGATGTAGCCGACGTAGTGAATTGATGGGACTTCTCTTCCAATTATTGATAAAGAGTAAGCTTCTCTCTGACTCTTAGAAGGCGAGGTTGGAATTTTCATTGAATACCTAGCTAAAAAGCTTTTAAGGATGCTGTTCATGCCAGGAGTATTAGGGTAGGTCGCTTATTTAGGAGAAAGCTGTTTACACGGATTTATCTGAAAAAGAAAGAGTGGTCTTCTTGGACTCAGCTTTGCTTTGTCTTACCGATAGATTGTCTCTCAAGTTCCTACTATTTCCGGGGAACCCTAGTACCTTGTGCTTGCATAGCTGCTCTTACACTAAAACTTTACCTAACATCCTCCTAAAGCGGAAAAAAGAAAAGTCATTTTGAATTGAAGAGTTACATGGTCCGACCAACAACTAGCTCTGAAGAAATGGATATTGGATCTTTTTCACTAGCTGGCGTATTCGCTCTTTGGTTTTTTTGAGTAGATCTTCTTATTAGCCTCCGCCTCACTAGAAGGGCTTTTCTCCACTGTTTGATACCATGGAACCTACTTTTTTTATAAGATGAATGCCTAAGGAGGCGGCTCTCTTGTGAAATGAAAGAAGGAAGATTTCTGTAGGTTTCTTTTGATAAGTTAACTCTACAACAATCCTGCAGAAAGAATGTGACACAAGTTACAAAATACCTCAGAATTGCCAACATAAGTCCGCAAAGCGATCCCTCTCGTGAATTTCATCCTATCAAATGATAATAACTAAAATGTTAGTTTATCATAGAAGCTTTTAATGGGTTAAATAAGCTATGTAGGATGGCATCGTCGCACAGAAACCATTTATAAACCACATTTTGAATATTATTTATTCAAGAAGACAGCAAGAATAAACAGGTACAAACTTTGAAAGAAAGAAAAATCTAAAAATGCTGTATTTATTAATGAGGAAATAATTTGATCTACTATCAGCAACAATACTGATTAGCAAATGCAAGATATTGCTTGATGTGAACTACCAGTAAATAAATTCCAGCATTAGCTTCATGCCACTAAAGCACCAGATCTTTTCAGAGATGTAAAGACTACTATTGAATTGAAACAATCACTCCGTATAAAATAAACATACCACAATTATATGTGTGATATCAGAGAGATGATCCCCCCGCTTTTTGGTTCTTGTTGAATCGTTCAGGAACACTAAGAAGGGGGTGAATTAGTGTTTATAACTTTTTCGCTCTTTCGCAGTGTCAGCGGAAGCGCACTGTATCACAACAGAACGTTTCTCAGAATGAGAACTGTTCTGCTGTAACCGTTACGACTTAATCGTTGGATTCTCGTATGAGTGTTGCGCAATCGTAAGGGACACAGTAGTTTATAGTGGTTCGGCCTTAATCGACCTACGTCCACTTTCCACCGTAGAGGTGATTCCACTATTTGAAAATAATGGGTGCAAAGAGCCCTTGCACTAGGCGTATGTTTCTCTCACAAAGTGAGATTTAGAATCCTGTACAATAGATGATCACTCCTGGCAACGGTCAGCTCCTCACACAGTGGACGTCTTCTCGTGTCCAGCAGAATGATGCTCACGCTCAGCAGTTGATTGCTCAAAGGATTCGCACACAGCTCGTTGTCGCTTGATATAAGCCTGACTATCAAAGCACAAAGACAACGTTGCGTTAGTATATAAATCCTCACAGATAATTCCTTACAGTGAAGAACGACTTCTCGGAGAGCAGCTCGTTTCTGATTCACAGCAAAGGAATGCTTCAGCACTTTTGTCGTTCAGCAGAGGATTTCCACACAGATCTTGTCTCTCCTGGAAATAAGCCTGTAATTGCTAAAGAGACAACCACGAAGTTGGTCACACAGATCACCACAAAGACCACAAAGCGAAGAACCACAAAGAACCTCAAAGAACCTCAAAGAACCACAAAGATAACCACAAAGACCACTAAGAAAGGGCATACGTCCTACACTCAGTTCGGACGTGCACGGTTACCACAGCCGTGACTCACTGCACTGCACACCCAGTGCCTAGGGTGGAATTTTCCGATCCGTTGGCTTCCACGGAACCTGCTTTACTAACCCTCTGTATCAGGCGTTCAAGACTTCTGCACACCACCCCTGTGCTCGGGAGGACCTCTTTCCACTCCGGCGGCGTTCCCAACTCCAGCTCTACCCTGCAGGCACGAGACTTCTGGCGCGCACCCGCAAGTGCATGTCTAACTGCTCAAACTCCGTAGGCTCGAGACTTCCCTGCGAAAAGACACGACAAGAATGGCTTCTTGCCGATGGGTCAGCAGCCGGTTACTGCAATCAGCACAGGTATTCACTTAGCTTCCCTCAGACGATTCGCCCGCTGCTCGTTGAATGCACCGAGGACACTTAGTCCCTCTCACGATGATCAAGGAATCTGAACTCAGCCCCTTGACACCCTCGCACGCAGTTTGCGAGCAATAAGAACCAGGAGACACTTAGCACCTTCCGCTCTCCGTCGACCACTTAGACCACTCAGACCACTCAGCCACTCAGCCCACTTAGAAAACGTTCGAAAACGTCCAGAGATTAAGGGTCGTCTGGTATAAAAAGGAACGAAACAAATAATCGGTTTCCCAAAAACGAATAATTTGTTTCCTAAAATCAGAATACAGAAAGCTGTAATCGTGGATCAGCAACAGGATGCTCAACGGTCATAATGACCAAGAAGGGAAGGAAATCATTGATGATATTCCTTGCACGTATAATCTTATCAGATTAAATAATGATTATCAGAATCAATAATATATTTAATCATTAAAATATAATTAGACTGCAATAAGCAAATATGGAATAATAATTATTCCTTCGTCAGTGCAATAACGCAGAATAGTTTTGCTGTAATGCAGCAAGGTCTTTCTTAAGTGTAACGACACATTGCTTAGGTTGCAGCGTAACATTGCTGCAGGATATCCAAGAAATATTTTGTTTCCAAAATTAAACTTGGAAAGCTAATCTCGCAATATTTAGATGCCTAAACATTTATAATGAGATCATTAAGCTAGATTAAATGAACTTGGACACTCAGACGAATATTCTGAATTAGGCCAAAATAAAATGTGAATATTAGAAAATATGTTTCCATATTTTCAGTGTTTATGCGTAAAATCACAGTAACACTTTACTGTAACGCGACAAACTGTAATTGTTACTTGCTGTGGTTCAGTAACACATTTTTCAAGCTCATCACTAAGAATAAGCGAAGTGTTACAGCGACTAGCTTCTCAAGCTCATCATCAAAACCAGGACTAATAGTTCTTAAGTCCTTCCTTTGATCCACTGGGATTATTGGAAACTAAAACCTTCAATAAGATCCCATTGGTACATAAGAGTACAGATGAATGCTTCCCTCCTTTACTTTCCAGCCAGATCTTGATTAGTCAAAGCACATAAATAGCTAATGGATGATAAATACCCAAGAAAAAAGGTAGTGTATATTAAAGCTACAGTCTCACAGCTGCCAACAATTACTAGAGGCTGCACGAAACACAAGGAGCCCAATAACCAAGCAATATCTTGACAAATTCAGCATAAATATTCCCATCGCTGTAGGAAAAAAGGGAAGCCGAATGATCTGACATAATTATGATATTGTCCATTGTATATAAAGTTGGACAATGAAAAGAAATATCATCCAGAATCCAACAAAGCGCTAGACCTACACTTATCCCATCCATGAAATGACTTCGGTATTTTCAGCAAAAAATAAATACCCAAAACCAGTATTGCTGTACATCAAAGAACAAAAAAATGTGAAAAAACCCCTAGTATTTCATGATATTCACTAAAGAAAACGTTATGCACCCAATAATGAAATTCTAAACTAGAAAGTATATTTTAAACGCTTGCAAATGTTGGAACATTCAAATTATCTCTAGACACGTTAAGAAAACAAAATAATCACTACACCAAATGTCATTGCCATATGCCCCGCCTCCCATATAATGAGCAGCAAACTACTACGATCTCTACAATTTCATGGGGATGGCAAGAAACGTTCAGGTAATATTGAGCAGATAACTGACTTACCTTGCCTACATCACCTCCAACGTTCTCTCCTCTTCCAGAAGAAATTCGCTCCGCAACTACACGGAACACCGTATCAAACAATGTTTCACTCTACAGCGATGATTGCATGCCAACATGTGGTAGCATAATGCATGCACATATATTATGCTTTTGAATGGTGATGAATAACAAGAAGCCAAATGAAGGAACCTGATATGGCCGAAATTCGGCGAGGCTGGGTACAGACTATCTTACAAACCTTTCCTACTGCCCACATCGAGTCCAGGAGAAATTGAGGGACCTACATGAGGAAAAAATAAAAAATCTCTAAGCAATTTTTTTTTTTATAGTCAACTTGAGTTCACTAAAATTTTTATGGTGTAAGCAGCTGCACAATCAGACATGATATGACAACAGTTTTGAACTCAAGCTATCTTTTATAATTGACTTCTTATGTGTGTATGTATGTGTGAATCTCCATCTAAGATATGCATAAGAAACCAGTATCCAAAATATTCACATCAAGATCAAATCATATGTCAGTCTCTCTTTTCTAATGGTTTTCCATGGAGCATTTCCATTTCCATGCTTCAACTTGAAGTTCAGTGGATAGCTGATGTCTCTAAGATTGTGGTTGTTTCATGATTTTGTATTCATTGTCAAGTTAAACACGAACGAAAATTTTCATACTTCACAATAATGTATAGTTGTACATGCACGTAATTATCCCTTCAAGCTCATCCATATAGAAGGAAGCCCTTCCTTGGACCGGAAAAGTAATCAATAAATATGACTTAAAAGCAATCAAACCGTCCACTCCCTACACATCACATAAATACTTTTTCCTTCTTCTCAGATTGACATTATTTTTCAGGGATCATGACATTAGCTTTTTAATTACTAAGAAACCACAACTCTTCAAGCCCAACACTTCTTTCTTTAGACAAATGCAACAGGCATTCCTAAAAAGTTGCACCAGCAGTATACTAGAGATACCGAACACGATGAACTATGGACATTACAAAACTGCAGACCCCAGAAATAAGAAAATCAAAACCAACAAACTTCCAGACTGTCCATAATCATAAAACTTGACGCTAACCTGTGTAGTCTTTCCGCATCCTGTCTCCCCTGATATAAGTACCACCTGCATACAACTCAAGAAGAAAATTCACTCACCTTAACGAAAATTTATCTGTATCCTTTTGAGGTTCTAGAACAATGCTGACCATAGTACAGTAATTGTAAAAGGAATTGATGAACAAAGAGCTTCTAAAAAGGATCTTGAATGTTAGAAAGAACCTGATGAGAATTCACAGCAGATGTGATGGTATCCTTAAAGGATGCAATAGGCAGCTTAGATCTCTTCTCAGTAATCTGCACATGCGACAACACAACAATAAGGCCATTCAAATTTCAGATAACAAAGAAGCGGTGCCAGCATGATCCGTGTAATTCAGTAACAAAATGCAGTAGAGCCGATTTGACAGCCACAGTTCAACAATCCCACACAAACAACAAGGAACAACGCAGCAATTGCTCATTCAACAGAATCAACACACGGATCGTCAATTACACCAACCTCCGATAGCCCAATCACCAGATTTACAATTCCACTCGTCACCGCCTTGGGCGCAACACCACAGCAACTCTGCTGTCTTCTAACCACTTCCACGAACTAACTAACTAACTGTTCCCCCCAACTCAGGCTATTTATCCTCACACACACACACACGGCCCACATATACATGGCCTATCATCCCTAACTAATATAAACGCTGCTCCTGTTCCCCACAGCAATAATCTGCTTACTCTTCCAAACTTCAGCAGCATAGCAGCAACAGAATAACCAGCCTTCACCGCTACAGCTCCTCTGCGATCTTCACTCCATACTCCAGCTATCTTCAGCAATCTACACGCAACAAGTTCTCCCCCTTTAAGAACACTTGTCCTCAAGTGTACAAGTAGGGAACTTTTTCTGCAAATCATACAGGAACTCCCAAGTAGCATCCGAAGTCTCCTCATGCGACCACTGTACTAAAACCATCATAGCAGCCACCGACCCGCGTTTAACCATCTTCCTTGCCAAAATGGCAACAGGAACACGCATTTGATCGGTGCAGAAAACTGGAAGAGTGGCAGAAACCCGTGTCATATCAGCAACAACAGCTCGCAGTTTCGAAACGTGAAAAGTAGGATGAACAAGTGACCCCTCCGGCAACTCAAGCTTATAGGCAACCTTGCCAATTCTGTCAATTACCCGATAAGGACCATAATAAAGGGGAGAAAGCTTCTAGTTAGTGCGAGCAACTACAGAAGACTATCGATAAGGTTGTAACTTGACATAAACCAAATCCCCTATAGTAAATTCTCTTTATGTCCGATGCACATCAGCTAGCTGCTTCATCCGATGCTGAGCCCTTGCCAAATGGAAACGCAGTAATTGTAGCATAGCTTCCCTGTCCCTTAAAGTAACATCTACAGCAGCCACCACTTGCCCAGAAGAAAAGTAAGGCAGATGAACAGGAGGAAAATACCCGTATAGTGCCTCGAAGGGTGTCATCCGAATTGAAGAATGAAAATTGCAATTATACCACCACTCCGCAAGAGACAACCAAGAAGCCCATTTAGAGGGACAATCACCTGTCATACACCTCAAGTACGTCTCCAAGCATCGATTCACTACCTCCGTTTGGCCGTCTGTCTGAGGATGGTAAGCGGATGACCTGTGCAATTCGACACCTTGAAGGGTAAACAGCTGCTGCCAGAATTGGCTCAAGAAAACAGTGTCCCGATCACTCACAATTGTAAGAGGCAACCCATGAAGCTTAAAAACGTTATCCATAAACGCCTGAGCCACCGTTTGAGCTGTAAACGGATAAGACAGAGCAATGAAATGCGCATACCTAGTAAGTCGGTCCACCACCACAAAAATCACCTCCTTGCCCTGCGATTTAGGTAACCCCTCCACAAAATCCATCGAAATTTCCATCCACGCTCCATTAGGAATAGGCAAAGGCTGCAAGGAACCTGGAGAAGCCACATTCTCAGGCTTGCAACGTGAACAAACATCGCAATTCTTCACAAAAGTCTTAACATCACCAACCAAACCCTTCCAAAAGAACAGGCTGCGAATTCTCTTCTCAGTAGCCAATATACCCGAGTGACCCCCAACAACAGTGGAATGGAAAATTCTAATAATCTTCGAGCATACAGTTGAATTCTTACCAACCACAATACGAGAGTTACGCTGCAAAAGACCCTGATGCCAGCGATAGTGTCGATAAACCAAATCTCCTGTCTGCAGTGAAGGTAACATTGCAGCAAGCTGCGCATCTGTCTGCCAAGTTTCCTTAATCTCATCCAGAAGAGTCGGTGCGTGAGTATCGACAGCAAAAGTCAACAACTCAAGTCCCTGTACCCGGGAAAGGGAATCAGCCGCCACATTATCCCTTCCCTTCTTGTAAAAAATTTCATAGTCGTAACCCATAAGTTTCGAAAGCCATCGGAACTGACTTTCGGTATGCAACCTCTGCTCTAGGAGGAACTTAAGACTCTTGTAATCAGTCCAGATAATAAAATGTCGCCCGATCAAATAGTGATTCCATTTGCCCACCGCATAAACGATAGAATACAACTCTTTCTCATACACAGCCAACGCCTGTTGCCGCACTGACAAGTGCTTACTGAGAAATGCTATTGGATGCTCCCGCTGGATCAAAACAGCCCCAATTCCCACGTCAGACGCATCGGTCTCCAGCACGAACACTTCTGCGAAATCGGGCAGAGCAAGAACAGGAGCAGAGACTAACAAATCCTTCAGCTTGACAAAAGAAGCAGTTGCTGCAGTCGACCACTGAAAATTATCCTTCTTGAGTAACTCAGTTAGAGGTCTACTAATAACACCGTAACCACTAATAAAACGACGGTAATAGCCACTCAATCCCAGAAAACCCCTCAACTGTTTGACTGTAGTTGGGACAGGCCAATCCATCACAGCTCGAATCTTCGAGGGATAAGTTGAGACACCCCTGTGATCGATAAAATGGCCCAATTACTCCACCCTCTTACATCCAAAAAAACATTTGGATCTTTTAGCAAACAACGTATGCTTCCTAAGCAGGGAAAAAGTTAGCTGTAGTTGCTGCAAATGAGTTTCTCTCGAGCTACTATGAACCAGAATATCGTCAAAGAATACTAAAATGAATTTTCTCAAATAGGGCCTGAAAATAGCATTCATAAGACTTTGGAAGGTTGCTGGGGCATTCGTTAAGCCAAATGGCATAACCAAGAATTCATAGTGACCGTCGTGTGTCCAAAAGGCTGTTTTATGAATATCCTTGGGGTTCATATGAATTTGATGACAGCCGGCCCTTAGATCTATCTTGGAGAAAATGGAAGCTCCATGCAACTCATCCAGCAACTCCTCAATAACGAGTATGGGATATTTATCCTTCACCGTTTGCTTATTCAATTCTCGATAGTCAATACACATTCGCCAAGTTCCGTCCTTTTTCTTAACCTAAACAATGGGAGATGAAAAAGAGCTTTGTTGTCCCGGATGACCCCAAAATCCAACAGCTTTCGCACCATCCGCTCTATTACATCCTTTTGGGCTGCAGAATGCATATACGGTCTCACATTGATCCCTAGGACACCTTCTTTCAACATGATCGAATGATCGTGCCCCCTGAAGGGAGGTAGCCCAGTAGGTTCTTGGAACACATCCTGAAAATCTAGCAGAACCTTCTCCACCCATTTTGTATCACTAGCCTCAGCAGAAACACAGCTGAATATGGAGTGAGACGCGGAAAAAACCATCCAATTGCTATTATTCGAGGTTTCGGAAGTCTGCAGACTGTCACCACTAACCATATGCAATTGAGTATCATTGCCCTGCTCACAAATGCCCTGTAACATGACAGATTCTCCCTTCCACCAAAATCTCATTGTCGACAATTTAAAGTTCTAGGTAATGTCCCCTAGCCGACTCAGCCAATCTACCCCCAAGATCATCTCACACCCCCCTAAAGCCAGCACATAGAAATCAACGTGGAACTCCATTCCTTGGATAACCCAAGTCAAATGTGGAATCATTCGGTTACAAAGTACGCTTCTGCCATCTGCTACCGCCACATTTACTGGGGTAATGGGTTTTACTACAACATTAATTCCTCCGACAATTCTGGAGTCCAAGAAATTATGTGTACTCCCACTATCCACCAAAATATGCAATAATCTTCTCTTGTAATTGCCAAGAACCTTCATGGTTCTTACGCCATCTCCTCCTATTTCACCATTGATAGCATATAAACTGGCCCCAATATCTTCTATTTTCCTCTCCCTTATTGGTAATGATTCCCCATTATCCAAAACAGGATCCTCCCCTATTTCCACAATCAATGAATATAACTGCTTCTTAGGGCACTTATGATTCCGGCTAAAAGGTTCGTTACAGGTAAAACACAACCCTTTTAATCTTCTTTCATCTACTTCTTCTTGAGTTAATCGTCTTCTGCCCACTGATGCAGAAACACTGACAGGAAAGGTAGGACTAATCCTCGATTCAGCCGCCTTCTCAGCAACAGATGGTCCCAACTTCGAATTGAGTGACTCCCGATCCTTGTTCTCTGTGAATACACCACTCTTCCTAGGCATCATTGTTTGGTTACTCCTGACCAATCTAAAAGGCTTACTTACGGCCATACTCGTCTCACCCGGAGGCACATCCCGACTGATTATGCGGGCATTAGTCTGCACCATCAGCAAATCAGTTGGCTTCAATAACCATAAGGTGCTCCTGTACTCTTCCTTAAGTCCATTAATGAATAGACTCACTTGAAAGGCCATTGGTTAGTCCAATTTTTCCAAAACTCGCCTCAAACACACATCGAACTCCTCCATATAGCATACAAGTTATCGAACTCCCCTTCCTGCTTTAAATTTTTCATCTTGCCCATTGTATCCTCAAACACTTCTTTTCCAAACCTCTTATTCAGCGCATCCACATAATCTTCCCACTTCATCGCTGTATCACCACTCCTATTCTTCATGAACGTGTAATGCCATTGGAGTGCGCCTCCAAACAAATACAGGGAAGCCAACTGTACCTTCTTGTCGTTCGGCATACTCTCTAGTTCAAAATATCGCTAACATTTGTACAACCAATCTTCTAAGTTTGTTCCATCGAAATCTGGAAATTCGATTTTAGGTAAAACAAAAATATGAGAATTCCGGATTCTGCCTTCCCCACCAACTTCCATCCTCGACTCCAGAGTTACTCCTTCCGCTACAGACGAATCTGCATCCCTCAGCTTCTCAGTTCCACAAACAAATTTCTTCATCGCCTCCCATTGCGTCGACGTCTGGGCTTGTATTTCCTGCACCTGCGATGCAACAGTTTTCATCTGATCTGCCAAACTTCTCACGACCACTCTGAACGCTTCATGCTCCTTCCTCATCTCCTCTGACCGTGTCTCAACCATTACACGTAGGACAATAAATTGGCCGTCAACGACACGTCTGACAGTCGTAACGGACGTCGGGTTTAAGGCCAAATCAAAAAACTGAAATCGAAATAAGGCCACAACTAAAACTTTTTAAACGATATGGCACAAAAGAAATTGGGCCTATAGTTCAGGCAAAAAATCAATAATTTGCCAAAAGAAAAGCAAAATCCCTCCTTTCTGTGACCCTAAATTCGATGGAAACGCCAATCAAAAGCCAAGCAATTCTATACATATCAAACAAGGAACGAACTGGAAATAACACCCTTGCCTCTATCATTCGAAGCAAAGAACTCGCGAAGGATCCGGCGATATGTGGAGACCATCTCCCCCTCACTTGAGTGGCCTCCACGCCCTTGCCGCCGCCACCTCCCGCACTCCCGGGCCACGATTTCTGCTGCTGCTCTTCCATCTGGTTCTTCTTCTTATTCTTCATTTTCTGCCTCGTACCCCACTGCTGCGGTTAGGTCTGCGACTGGCCCTGCACTCGGCCACCGTTCTTCTTCTTCTTATTCTTACCGCTGTTCTTCAAAAACGGTGACGGTTGCGCTGCCGCTTTGTGGTCATCTTGGCAAGGAAGGAAGAGAGGGAGGCATGGTGGCAAGCGGCGGTTGCAGAAAGAGTGATCGGCGGCTTTTGATTTTGCCCTTACTCTTCGGTCCGACCCGTTACAGAATTCGGGATTGCATTCGCTACCTTTTTAATTACGACAGTAGCTTCTTCTTAGATTTCTCGCGACATTATGGTAAATATATCCATAATGACACTGTCGAGGACTTCTTGTGGATGAGTATGCTCTCAATTCTTCTGAATTTTTCGAGAGTTTGTGTCACTGGTTGTTTTGGATAGCGTCCGGAAGGAACACTCTTAGACATGGACATGTCAAATGAGTTGGTTGGTCGAGAACTTAGGCATCATACTCGTGCATACACTTTATATTTTAATAAGAGGCATGTTATTCGTTGATAAGTCAGACAATGTGGTTTATTTGATGCGATTTGCTTGCTAATTTTTGAGAGGATGATAATGTATAGTTAGGACAATGTCAGCCTAACATGGTTATATAGGAATCTATGCAAGGCTGCCCGTCATGAGGCATCACATGTATCGGCCCGCTACTTCTAGTACAAAAATACGTTTTGGATAGATTCCCCTGTATAACTTAGACTCCAAATTATATATGTTGAGGATAAGCCCTTTAGCCATCCTAAGGAATGGAGTTTGATGTTCGGACAATGCCTACCAATGTTCCTGTTGCGTAGGAGGCTTTTGAAAGACAAATCGTCAATTAAGTACGAATCGGTAAACTTGACTTCATATTCATAATGACATTGCATTGAACAGGTTGAGATTTCTTCCTCTTAAGTTGTTTAACATCGGTACACGAAATTCATCATTGATAGGCTGTTAAAGTATTGCTTGACTAGTCGTGACTACTAGCGTGCTTGAGTGCCCCTCACGTGTTTCTTCATTTTCGAGTGGCATTTCCCCGACAAAGTCATCTGTCAGATTGGATACGCAGCTTCTCAGATCCTTGCGACACTAGCAAGAGATACATCACGAGGAGAATTTACTCTTAAACACAAAGTTTTTTATAAATTGAACTCGTTTATAACAGTGAGTTCTTGATCATATTTGACGAATTTTGAAACTTTACGTCGTTGATAACAAAATATTTTACGACTAAAAGATATTTTAAAACAAACCTCCTTAACAATCTACTAACTAAAGTAACCACGTGGAGAGACCTAATATTGTTTTCCGTAGGTAGACTCGTCCATCATGAGCATGATATAAAAATAACAATAATTGGAGCGATAGCCTGTTTTGGTTCGATAACTATTCGCACACGAAATCACGGGCCGCGGGAGAGTGTGGGAACCTTAACACAGTAACAAACAAGCTTTCATTAGCTGGAAAATACTTATGGCCATCATTACTTGAACGTTTGAACAAAAGAAATAAAATGGTGGAAAGTTAAGAGAGACGTTGGACGAAAAGTGCCTATTGAAATGCCGTCTCAAAATGAAGAACAAACGACTCATTTATAATGGCCTAATGCTAATTGTCAAGGCATCGTGGAGAAACTGTTGATGATCGTGGGGTGATCTAAGGAAACTGCTCTAGAATGTTCGCCTGACATGCTGGATTCGAGTTATTGAAGGAATCATCTTGATCTCAATCTTCAAGCGACCTCTTCGCTCTTAATGTAAAAGACGCTCCTCGATTTTGAATGTCTGCCCTGCTAATCGAGTTGACAAACATATGAACTCGTAGAACCTATGAGATTGAAGCAGGTCGACCCAATTTTCACGTAAGCGATTTAATCCAAACAACATGGCTCTCGATTTTCTTATAAAAACCGTCGCAATTCAACTTATCAGATTTATTACTCATACTCTAAACTCTGCGTAAACAATAACCACGGCAACTAACAAACACGTTGTCACCATTTAATTTAAGAATTACATTAGAAAAAGTGTTTGAAGAAGTATAACTCGTCCCATCGAACAACCAACCGACAAAAATCTCTTATACACTCAACCCAATCTTGTTCATACACGCATTCCAAAAATATAGATTAAAACTTTTAAAATAATTGGATTTTATATTGGGTTTTTTTCTTTCTTTTGGTTTTTCAATCTTATACCGTATATGCTTTTACGATGCGTTGCCAAACACACAAATGAGAAGCTCTAATAATTCCATCCGAGTTTTTCTTTTTCAATTTATCATACCAAACATTACAACAAATTAATATTCGCCGTCAATGAGATATTACAAGTAGACTTAAATAAATAATTGTATTTTTCCCACTGGCGGTTAAAAAAAAAAACTGAACGCCACATTTTGTACGTTACGGGGCATCTCAATGTGGTGTTCCATGAAGAACACCGGAGGGAGATTCTCCGCTACATTTACTATCACCAGGTTCGACCATCTTTCAATTTTTTGGTATGATTCTTTTTGTCAGTTCTGAACCCTAAATCTAAAACCCTAAACCCGTGCATGGAGATTAAGAGTGAGTCTGATTTTTGAATTTTTGGTTTTTGATTCGGGCGGAATGAAGATGGTGGTTGGGGATTGCACATTGAAGGTCACAGCACTATGATCGGCACTGTTCTGAACTATGTGTGCATGCGTATCCTTGGTGAAGGACTGGATGGCAGTCTCGATAATGCCTGTGAGAGAGGGAAGAAGTGGATTCTTGACCATGGTGGGGCAGTTAAGACGCCATCATGGGGGAAGACATGGCTAGCAGTATTCTGTCAAAGATCTTCAATGTTGCTTATATGTTCTTAAACTGAGAGAGGTCAGTGTTTTTAATGGATGATAATCCGTTTGTGCAGATCATAGGTTGTTTCAAGTGGGCAGATACCCATCCTATGCCCCCCCCGAATTCTGGGTCTTCCCCTCCATCATGAGTCCTGGTATATACCAATTTTAACCTCTGGAGTAACAATATCCGTTTTAGTGCATGTGTTATCTCTCTTCTTTTATATTATATCCACATTTCTAGTCGGCTCAGAATGTTATCTTCACTGCAGCTCAAATGTTCTGCCACTGTCTCATGCCCTTCATGCCTATGTCCTACTTATACGGGAAGAGGTTTGTTGGCCCAATCACGCCTCTTATTAAGAATATTAGAAAGGAGATTTATCTTGAGGCTTACGATCAGTTCTCATGGTGGAGAGTGCGCCATTTGTGTGCAAAGGTCTGTGAATCCATTCGTCGTCTTTTAAACTTTACGCATCCATGTTATCGTAGCATAAATATAAAGAAATCGTATTATGGTTTTAGGAAGATGCCTATTACCCTCACACAAGGTTGCAGACCCTTATGTGGGATACCCTCTACTTTGGCACAGAGCCTCTTCTTGCTCGGTGGCCTTTCAGTAAAATAAGGGAGACCGCCCTTAAAAGAACAATGGAACACATCCGTTACGAGGACGAAAACCGCCGATATATCACTATTGGTTGCGTAGAGAAGGTAACATGACAGTTAAAATTGTTGAAATAATTTGGTAACACGATATGCAGCTGGTCCATCAGGTTTGATTTCATGTCTTCTCCTCTGGCTAGCCACTGATGATGCTTGCTTGCTGGGTTGAGGATCCGAACGGAGAAGCCTTTAAGAAGCATCTATTGAGAGTTCCCGATTACATTTGGGTTGGAGAAGATGGAATCAAGATGAAGGTTTGAATAAAACTCATCGTGTTTTCACATATGGACCTTTCTGAATACCTAGAGTTTTGCAATCACTTGTAATTACTCTTCGTTGGCTTTATTCTCAGAGCTGCGGCAGTCAAGTGTGGGACTGTAGTTTAAGCCTTCAAGCATTGGTCGCCAGCAATCTCGTCACTGAAACTGGACCTGTCCTCAAGAAAGGACATGAATTCTTGAAGCTGTCACAAGTAGCGTTGTGGATCTCAACAATTTCAGAGAACCGAATGTAGTTTATTATTTATCTGTTTTGTGAATTTTCCATGACTCTGTTTTTTGTCTCCAATTTACAGGTTGACTGCAATCCTTCTGGAGACTACAAGAAGATGTTCCGGCATATCTCCAATGGAGCATGGACTTTCTCTGATAAGGATCATGGATGGCAAGTTTCTGATTGCACTGCAGAGAGTTTGAATGTATGCAGATATACTATTTACCAACTTCTCTTGGTTTTGTGGTCACGACTTTAATTGGTATGGTATATCTCCTGCTTCATTATTGCTTTATTTCAGTGTTCCTGCTTTTCGCGATGATGTCACCTGAAGTTGTCGGGGAGCACATTGAAGCTGAGGAAATATATGATGCTGTGAATGTCATATTGTCCCTACAAGTAAGACTTTGGTTGGATTTCACCAACTGAAACGAATATTTTATTCACAAATCTACACCAATCTATGGATCTTATGCTGTAGATTAAAAAAATGCTTCTCGGATGTTGCAGAATAAAAATGGGGGTGTATCAGGATGGGAACCAACAGGAGCTGGATCATGGCTTGAAGTATATCTTCACATATGTTTATCTTATTTGAAGAACTCATTTAATGTATGCAATTCCTAATGAAACCACATTAAGCCCGTTCATTTTCTTTCTTATTTAGTGGCTCAATCCTGTGGAGTTTCTTGAGGATCTTGTCATTGAGTATGAGTAAGTTTTCTGTGTTATTCTCTATCACGTCGTTAGTGATGATCGAGAAAGGTTTTGGGACTGAAAAATCATCTGAATGAAATGACGATGTAGGTACGTGGAGTGCACATCGTCCTCGATCCAAGCTTTGCTCTGTTTAAAAGTTTATATCCGGAACACCGAAAGAAGGAGGTCGACAGGTTCCTTATAAATGCCACCCAGTTCATGCTAGACATTCAAAAGCCTGATGGTTCCAGGTACTTTTCTATTATCTGGAGGATTTCAAATGTCTGTATCCGCAAAATGTTCAAGCAGACCCTTGCCCTTGCCCTTGTAGCCTTGACAGGAGTCGGCAAGACCTATGAAAACTGTGAAACCGTGCGCCAAGGTGTAGAGTTCCTTCTCCGGGCCAGAATGAAGATGGTGGTTGGGGAGAGAGCTACCTTTCATGCCCCACCAAGGTAAAACAAAAAGGAAGCAATAGAGAATATTTTTTTACCACTCCCTTCTTTGCTGATCATGACAACGACGTGTTCCCTTCCGTCTTAATTTAACAGAGTTACAAACCTCTCGATCACGCAAACTTTGTCCACACATCACTTGCAATGTGGGTCTAATTCATGCTGGGCAGGTTAGTGAACAATGCATCTGACTCATGAAGTACATGCAGACCCTAAGTCTATGATGAGGATCTGATGGAGTGGTCATTTGTAGAGGCGAGGAGAGACCCGACACCTCTTCACAAAGGAGCAAAGATACTCATCAATGGTCAGCTGGAAGATGGAGACTTCCCCCAACAGGTTTGAAATCCCAGACTCCGATTTCTTTAAACCTGTAATCTCACGTGATGGACAAGCGTTTGGACACCTTTGTTGATTGTTGGGGAGGGGAGGTTGACAGGAGTTGATGGGAGTCTTCATGAGGAACTGCATGTTGCACTACTCGGGCTACAGGAACATCTTCCCGATCTGGGCCCTGTCCGAATGCCGGAGATACGTTCCCTTGCCATCAGAGAGACTATAAGATCCAAAAGCAGTGCACTCAACAAATCTGGAAATAAAATGGAATTCATATAAGGTTGTGTTTGTGTTTGTTGGGGTAAAGGAATTGATTCTTAATAAATTCCGGGAACGCTGGGCGTCCGTCCTAATGTCGTTTGCGGTTTTAAATAAACACATCCTCTCTAACCTTTCATTTCTTGGTAAAATATCGTATTGTGGTGAAATTTTTTATTTTTTCCTTAACGAAACTTACGTTTTACGGCATCAGACCAGGTGGAATTGGCGGATGTTGACGCGGAGCCCACTAGTTATCTTAAAATGATTCCACGTCTTTAGGGGGGCTCCACTTTGGATTATACATGGGCAACGGAGCCCTATCCAAAATCAGAAGAGGAAGGAAAACTAAAATCCCAATGATCGAGGCTATCATCATACCTTCCGTAGAGTTAAAACTAGTGATCTCATTAGTGTCTTGTGATCTGACCCCCGTCAAAATCCAAGCTTGGATGAGATTTTTTTGGGGGGTGTGAGTGTTTGACTGGGTTGAGATGAGTAGAGTATGATGTTCCGGGAGTGATTTGATTATATCTAAGTTTGAGGGAATTGATTGGGCTTTTCTGATTCATAGGATTAAATCAGTCGTTATCTTATTTGGAGCAACCCTTTTAATCCCATTGTTGAGGATATTCTTAACTGTATCGAGGCCTTATGACCGTTATTTTCCTGTGTCTTGGTTGGTAATCCTTATTTTCTGATACTTTTGAGTTTATGTATATGCCAGTTTGTTGTACAGTCGTTGGACACCAAAACAGAGTTCGTTTGCTTGTTTTTTTTTTCTTATTTCATCTTGAACAGCCTTCATCCGTCTTTCTCCTTGATCTTTGTATCACTATCCTCATTGATGAGGAGAAGCTTTTTCATATCAAAATCGTATCCGTTTGATGTAAAAAATTCTTCCCTCGAAATCGGCCTAATAACACTACACATGGCCACAAGCTACGAGGAAGGGAAGGCAGAAGCCCAATATCAAGGGCCTCACACCCCTACTGTGTGTCAGGGATGTGGGTGTGCGTGTATTGTTTTCAGTCTTCCCTTTCTCTCTTCCCTTCTTTCTCTATTCTTTTGGATACTCTCCCCACCCCACCCCCCTCCTCCAATGTATACGAAGTAAAAAGACCAGCTTGAGTTGGTTTCCTTCCCCACGCAATTACAAACCAAAACCAGAAAAGTAAAACTCGTACTTTCACTATTCCACCAATTCCTTCTTTCCCCACAATCTAGCCAACCTTCACCGCCGGAAAGGTACAATTATTCTGAATGTTAATCTGGTAATCGGCCTCTCAATAATCAATCGCCCCCTTTTGTTGTTGTCAATTTGTGGGCGGGTGGCTTCTTTCTTGTTCCAGTTGGTTAATGTTTGGTTTGGTTTTCCCACGTTCCGGGTCGGAGTAAGTTTTGAAGTTTATCTTCAATCTGAGTTCCTGGGGGTGGGGTGGGGGAGACATGTGGGTCGTGGTCGCCGACAGTTTGGGAGGTAAATGGGGTCGGTGGCTTTTTGCTGTTTTGGTGGGTTCTTGGTGGATTTTCTTGGAACTCCCTACTGCCTTCCCCTGTTTCTCTTTCCTTTTTCTTGGAAATGGGTTTTTCTTTTTGGGTGGCCGCTGATCTGATTCGTCCCCTTTGAAGGCCTGATGGGTGTGTGGTTCTTGGGTTTGTTTGTGCGAAAACTGTCTTATGGTGGTGAGGGTGATGGTGATCGGTTGTGTGGGTTGGGTTCTCCTGAAAAATTCGTGCAGTGATTTCGGGTTTTTGTTTTATTTTCTTTTTCTTGTTTAAGGGTTTCGATTTTATGTTTGCATTGGTTTTTCTCATCGTGGGTTGATTATTGCTTGGTCCGTGGTGATATTTATGGAATGTATCCGGGGAGATGGTTATTTGTTTGCACTATGTTGATTGTGTCACCCTTGATGGACATGATTCATGGTCATTCTCCTTCATTATTTTACTTTTCTGTTTTGAAATCCGAAGATCTCCTTTATTTCATTAGATGCCCTGGGATTATAAGAGAAGTGCTTGATTTTGGATTCAATGGGCAACATTAGAGTGTATGACTTTTTTATTTGCATCTAAGTCTGTCTTCGATCTTGAGAGTTGGCATCTTCTGTTGACATCTATATGAGTTGCTTAATTTATGCTTGGTTTTCCTTGGAATTTTTATCTGAGGGATGACAATTTCTGAAGATGCTTGTTTTGGCAGTTCTGTATTCAAACATCAAGTACCCACCAGCACTCAATTTTGATAATGCTTGTAATTTTTCTGTATTCAAACATCAAGTACCCACCAGCACTCAATGTTGATAATGCCTGTAATTTTAACTCAGTGGATCATGGAACACTTGTCCTTTGTTTATAATTGTTTTCTGTACTGGTTCTCAACCATTTTCTTTCATTTTTACTGACTGGCAACTTCCCACGGTACCAAGCTAGATGGTTGTTTTAAGGATCATGTAATTGAAGGAACAAATCTAATATGTAGGTGACTTCACATAAAAGCTTAATCATTTGGATTTAACATCCTTTTCTCTGTGAAGGTAATACAACACTAATGGCCGTTGAAGGATGGAAGTTTTATGATTTGTTATTTTATCTCCTCCATGTTAGGCTTGTAAGTTGAAAATGAAAATATGGAGTTGAGGAACTGGTTGTTGAGCATTTAGCTCAAGACTTCTTGTTCAAAAGCTGTTTTAGGAATAAGCACCACTGATCGCGTTCCCTCTGAGCTACCCATACATCGTGGTGCTCTTATGTTGGCATGGTGGTTCCTTGCTCTCAGCTAGTGTGTTTTAGGAGTTTGAGTTATTGGACAAGACCCCTTCTATCAAGATTTAGATGAGGTCTTCAACCTAAATTGTAGTTCGTAATGGTTTCTTTTCTCTGCTTCATGCAGGGATCTCTTTCCTTTGATTTGCCGAGCACTATAAATTATCATATTGTCTCTTTGAACTTCTTCCTCTCCTCAAATTTAGTCATATATGGGCTGAGGGGCACTTTTCATGGGAGGTGTGGAGGATGATAATGAACCAGCCTCAAAACGCATAAAGATTTCATCCGGAGTGTTGAGAGGTCTTTCAAACGGTTCATCCTGTATAGAGCCTATCTCAGTCTCTTCCATAGATTTAATGGCCCGACCCCTACCATCAGAAGGGGGCGAAGAAATTCTAGGTTCGAAAGGTGTTATTAAAAGACATGAATTTGTTCGTATTATTGCTGAGGCATTATATTCCCTTGGTTATGAGAAGAGTGGTGCTCGGTTAGAGGATGAGTCCGGCATAAATTTGCACTCCAGTCTGGTCAGTGAGTTCATGCAGCAGATTCTCAATGGCCAGTGGGACGAATGTGTGGTTACCTTGCAGAAGATTGGTATCACAGATGATAGCGTTGTTAAGTCTGCCTCTTTGCTGATATTGGAGCAGAAGTTTTTTGAACTTCTTGATCAGGAAAAGATCATGGATGCATTGAAGACCTTGAGGACTGAAATCACACCTTTGCAAATAAAACATAACAGAATTCGTGCACTTTCTTCATGCATCATCTCTCCTTGTTTGAGTGTGCCACTGGGTTTGCCCAGCAGAAATTCATCTGACATAGCTAGGGCTAAATCACGCACCAAGCTGCTTGAGGAATTGCAAAAGTTGCTCCCTGCCGCAGTTATGATTCCTGGAAGAAGACTGGAGCACTTAGTTGAACAAGCTCTTGCTTTACAATGTACTGCTTGTACGTTTCATAATTCTGTGGACAAAGAAATGTCGTTATATACTGATCATCAATGTGGCAAAGATCAGATTCCTTCTCAAACCCTTCAGGTCAGAGCTATACAGTTCTGTTTCTTTTCCATTGTTTTGGCTGCTCAAAGTGGAGTATGGCATGCTTGTATACTTTAATTCAAAAGCTTTAGGATTTCAGTTCCTTTTTTTCTATGTTCAGAGTCGGTTGTCTTTCATTTGGACTTTGTCTATTATCTTATATCATGCAAGAGTTTTACTTGGTGTTTTTTCTTTGATACAGATATTACAAGCTCACACCAACGAAGTATGGTTTTTGCAATTTTCACATAGTGGTAGATATTTAGCTTCCTCATCAAGTGATCGGACAGCAATTATCTGGGAGGTAGTCCCTATAAATATACCAACTTATACGATTGAGTTCAATTGTTTTCTCCCATAATGTTTGACCTGGTTTGCGGTGTGTGGGTCCTTTTTGTTGGAATTGCTTAAACTTTACTAATGGTTTAGGTATAAATGTGTCATATCTACTGTTTATGACGAAGCTTCAATTTGATGCTCTATTCTTGGGAGTTCACTCTTTCGTTTTTCTGTGACGATGATATTCTTTTTCGCATCCTGCAATTCCTTGAAGTCATTTTTACTATTAAGTACTCACTTATGTGGGACCTTTGCATTAAATCTTAAATATAGTCTGTGGTACTGTCTTCTGCAAATCATCATACTGGAATGTTTAAGTGATCCCATTTTCTAGTAGTCAAGCATGCATTTTGTATAGGGAAAAGAGGCTAGTGATTATCACATGTGCTGCTGATGCTGATGTATGCCTCACTTTCGTTGAAATTGGATATGCTATTTGATTTAGCCATCTTCTTCCTGGAAGTTTCATTTTATTCTTGCATCCGGTGTTCTGCTAAGGAGCTTGACCTGGTAACTAATTGTTCAAGTGCTTTTGAGTTGTCGCAGGTTGATGAGAAGGGAAGTTTTTCATTGAAGCATCAGTTGACTGGCCACCAAAAGCCTGTTTGTTCTGTTTCTTGGAGTCGTGATGATAGACAGCTTCTCACTTGTGGGGTAGAGGAAACTGTGAGGAGATGGGATGTGTCAACTGGTGAATGTCTTCATGTCTATGAGAAGACAGGTCACGGTATTGTTTCCTGCGGATGGTTACCAAGTGGGAATTGTATATTTTATGGTGTTAACGATCGGAGTATATGCATGTGTGACTTGGAAGGAAGAGAATTTGATTGCTGGAAAGGGCAGCGAACACTGAAGATCTCTGACTTGGAAATAACAAATGACGGAAGACAAATCATCAGTATCTGTAAAGAAACTGGTATATTGTTGCTTGACTGGGAAACCAGAGCTGAAAAGGTCATTGAAGAAAGTCAAACAATTACCTCTTTTTCGCTGTCTGAAGACAGTAGGTTCTTGCTTATTAATCTCCTAAACCAAGAAATCCATCTTTGGAGCATACAAGGCGAATACAAGCTCATCACCAAGTATAAAGGCCATAAGCGCACCCGGTTTGTTATCAGATCCTGTTTTGGTGGACTGGACCAAGCTTTTATTGCTAGTGGTAGTGAAGACTCGCAGGTATAAGTTCTCCTCAAGATGATGATCATTCATGGCAGGAAGTGATATGCATGATTTTATCCCTTGGCTTGTGAACCAATGGTCAAATCTGTTTAGCCTGGGATGAACTTATTCGTATTATTGGACGGTTGTTCTTCCTATCCCTTAACTTTCCTGGATTCATGATTATGCTAAGTTTGACAATTCTCTATGTGAAAAGAGTGCTTACCCGTGAAGGATGCTCATACTCATAGTCACATCTATCACGCATGAAACTCAGGGTTTCTAATTGTTTTGATATTGAAACTTCTTTTGTGTCAGTTTTATTGTGAAACTTGGGGTTTGGATCTATTTAACAACTCACTTTGCGGGAATGTTTATTAGTTCAATTGTTTTTTGCTTTTGTCTTGTTGCAGGTTTATGTTTGGCATAAGAGCACTGGAGACCTGATTGGGGTATTGCCTGGTCACTCGGGAGCTGTTAATTGTGTCAGCTGGAACCCTAAGAACCACCACATACTTGCTTCGGCCAGCGACGACCGCACTATACGGATATGGGGCTTAAATAATTTGAGCACAAGACACAAGAACAGTCACTCCAACGGCAACCATTCATGTAATGGAGGAACGTGACGAACTCAGGGACTTAGCTTAACCCCGCCTTTGAAGCAATTGCTTTCATGTAAATACGCTTATGTTTCTTCTGAATGACGGTACACTTGATGGGCTAACCAAATCAACCATATGAATTCTGGCAAATAAAAATTTACTATTCTTCGTGAGGTATGTTGATCTTATTAATCTGTTCTTATTGGGTGGTTTCTAGTGTTTGTCTGTTTGCTTGTTGGATGATTAGTGTTTGCTTAGCGAGGTGTTAGTTTGCCACAACTATTGTATGTAGCTTTAGGAGATCAGCCATTTTGAATCAAACAGACATGGGATTAGTAGTCACTGATGTGGATTTCAAGTAGGAACGCATGTGTTGTAACCGGTCAAGATAGCATAACAAGCTGGCGTCATATAAATATGTCTTAGCGATTTAGAAAGTACCTATTTTTGAGATCTCATTTTGCTGGCAAGGAAAAGAAACTCATCTAAGCGATTCTGAAAGAGTGTGAGGTGCTCTCGACGAACTTCCTTGCGCCTTTGAACCATCTCTTGTCTCCAACCTGTGCCGTGTGTGAACACTAAAATCTCGTTTGGAAATATCAGCGTACAAATTGTCGTATGAAAATATAGCGGGTTCTGTCTCTAGTCATGACAAAGTCACGACAAAAACACGTGATTCCTCTAATTCGATCTTCGAAGAATAACGGTTGTGAATGGTGATCTTGAAGCTCTGGCAGAATTTCAGCAGAACTTCGGGAGGAAATATTAACGAAATCGTCGGGGCCTTTGGGCGTGATCCGGCAGAGCTTCGATATCTTGATGAAGTCGTCGGGGCCTTTGGGCGTGATCCGGCAGAGCTTCGATATCTTGATGAAGTCGTCGGGGCCTTTGGGCGTGATCCGGCAGAGCTTCGGTAATTTGATGAAGTCGTCGGGGCCTTTGGGCGTGATCCGGCAAAACCTCGAGGGGCGTTGTAGAAGAACATCGGGCGATGGACGTCAGCAGAGCTTCGGCGAGCAGGAGGCGGCGAGAGTCTTCGAGAGCTTCAAGAGTCTTCTCTCCACCTATGTGTGTTGTGTCTTGTTGTTGTTGACAGAGGGATATAGCCGACGTCGAAGAATATAATATCCGAGAATATCGCTCGGGAAGAATATTGTTGTGTGCGCAATATGACAACAGGGAAAATATGACTCCAAGAGATTATACCACCGCGAGAATATCGTCATCCCGCTATGGGGCCTTCAAAGATGAAACTACCAGAGATGCCTTTGGAGATATACCCGCAATATGGGCCTTCGGAGATATACCCGCTTGAGGGGCCTTCGGAGATAAACTCGCAAGAGGGGGCCTTTAGAGATAAACCCGCAAGAGGGGCCTTCGGAAATGAACCCGCAAGAGGGGGCCTTCGGAGATATACCCACTATGGGGCCTTCGGAGATAAACCCGCTATTGGGCCTTTAGAGATATTCCCGCTATGGGGCCTTCGGAGATAAACCCGCAAGAGGGGGGCCTTCAGAGATAAACCCGCTATGGGGCCTTCGGAAATAAACCCACTATTGGGCCTTTGGAGATATACCCACTATGGAGCCTTCGGAGATAAACTCGCAAGAGGGGCCTTCGGAGATAAACCCACAAGAGGGGCCTTCACCACCGCATCACCCACAGAGGGGCTTTCGCCGCTACACCACCCGCTGAGGGGCCTTCGCCGCACCACCCACAGAGGGGCCTTCGGAGAACCCGCTAGAGGGGCCTTCGTCGCCGCACCACCCGCCGAGGGGCCTTCTCTGCATCACTCACAGAGGGGCCTTCGGAGAACCTGCTAGAGGGGTCTTCGCCGCACTACCCGCAGAGGGCCTTCGGAGAACCCTCTAGAGGAGCCTTCGCCGTCACACCACCCGTCGATGGGCCTTCGTCACAGGCCGCACCATCCGCCGAGGGGCCTTCGCCGCCGCACCACCCGCAGAGGGGCCTTCGCCACACCACCCGCGGAGGGGTCTTTAAAAAAATAACTAGAATCTCTTTATAACCCAATGGGGCTTAAGAGAATAAGAGATGAGAGAATTTTGTTTGTGAGTGGTGTGAAGTGAATGAATGGGGATACCTCTATTTATAGTGCTCCGGGGTCAATCTATAATAGGCAGCTTGGTTTCCCCATAATTGGTAACTTCCAAATGGACCGGGCTATGAGATGGGTTAGGAATTGGGCTTGAAACAAAAAGATTTAGCCCATCCTATGATTTGGGCTTAGTGATGACATTTGCAAAATTTTAATGTCTACAAATGCCCCCACTTTAATTCATGTCCCACATGCTTATATATTGCAGAGAGACGAGAATTAAAGTATTGAAGCGATGTACATTTATCTCATTTGACTACATGAAGATTGAGTCGTTCACAGTTTATACTCGTGTGAGAAGGAGTATTAGATGAAGATATAATCGTTCACAGTTTATACTCGTGTGGACGAGGAGTATTATATGAAGATTGTGTTGGTCACAGTTTATACTCGTGTGGAAAGGAGTATTATATGGAGATAGAATCGTTCACAGTTTATACTCGTGTGGACAAGGAGTATTATATGAAGATTGTATTGGTCACAGTTTATACTCGTGTGGAAAGGAGTATTATATGGAGATAGAATCGTTCACAGTTTATACTCCAACTTTCTATTCACTCGTGGGATACGGGTTTCGTTCAAGTACCGGATTCTAGCCAATTGAAAGGATCCTAAGGAGTATTACATTAAGATTTTTTTATTTTTTTTACTTTTTTTTGTTTTTATTTTATTTTCTTTTCTTTTTTTTTTATGTCGTGCAGTTTAGGCTCATGCGACATGGAGCATTATTCTTCAGGCGTAGTATCGCTTTAGGAACTTCTCATTGATTGGTCCAACTCGTACTCCATCTTGATCTCTTGGACTACGTATGGACCATCCCACTTGGATGTGAATTTGCTCCCGGTCTTGTGCGTGATGATTATCGGTCTTCGCATTGCCAAAACAAGGTCACATACTTGAAAGGAGCGAGGTCGTATTTTTTTGTTAAAAGACTTCGACATCCTCGCCTGATAGCATTCAATCCGCTGCTGGGCTTCAAGACGTTTCTCATCCAAAGCTTCTAGTTCCTGCAAGCGCAATCGCGTATTATCTTCCTGACAAAGTCCCTCTTGTATGGCTATTCGTAGTGACGGTATTTGTCGTTCAAGTGGAAGGATCACTTCAACACCATAGACCAACGAGTATGGCGTCATTTGAGTCGCGGTTCTAACGTCGTACGATACGCCCATAGAGCTTCTCCAACTCGTTCATGCTAATCTCTTCTAGCTTTATCGACCACCTTCTTTAGAAGATTGCATAGCGTTTTATTGAACGCCTCCGCCAACCCGTTTGCGGCCGCATAATACATGGAAGAGTTATATTGTTTGAAACCAAATTGCTCACAAAATTTATCAATGGCCTTATTAGAGAAATTCCGGCCATTATCTGTAATGATATAGCGAGGCACGCCATAATGAAAAATAATATTATTCTTGATGAAGGTGATCACCGTTTCTTTCTTCACTTCTCGAAAGGATGCGGCTTCGGCCTATTTGGACAAATAGTTTGTTGTCGCCAGAATATATGAGTGGCCCCCTGATGATTTGGGTACAATGGTCCTACAACATCTAGCCCCCAGGCCTCAAATGGCCAAGATGCTATAGTTGGATGAAGTGGCTCGGGCGATTGATGGATGAAGTTAGCATGAAATTGACATGCTTGACACTTCTTTGCATATTCCATACAATCCTTTACCATTGTCGGCCAATAATAACCCATCCTCTTCAATTGAAAGTGAAGTTTATGACCAGATTGATGAGCTCCACAAACTCCAGAATGCGCCTCCTCTAGTGCTTTGGTGGCTTTTTCCACTCCAAGGCATCGCAAGAATACTCCTTCAAATGATCGCCGATAAAGAGTATTTTTAAAATATATGAATCGAGGCGCTCTTCTCCTTACATCTACTTTTTGTCGTGGGTCGTTAGGCAGCTTTCCGTGCTCGAGAAAGTCGATGAGTGGTCGTCTCCAATCTTGGTCCTCTATGTTATAAACGGATATGAGATTTATTTCGTTTGTTTCCTCCTTGTCAGGGACCGGTGGAGCCGCCCATGCTTGACATAATCTGATGCTGACCTCCCTATCTACTACAATGAGTGCAGAAGCAAGACTCGCCAAGGCATCTGCCTGTGCATTTTCCTTTCTCGGTATATGACTTATTGTAATATCCGGAAACTACCCTGCGAGTTTAACCGCATGGTCATGATAAGGCAAATGCTCTGGCTTGCGAACCTCGTATGTGGATAGAAGTTGATTAATCACAAGCTTGGAATATCCACATATCCTCAAACTATGTACTTTGTTATCCATGGCCATTTCTAGTCCGAGTATGAGAGCCTGATACTCAGCCATATTATTTGAGCATAACTGAGTGAGGGTATATGCATAAGGGATGATATCTCCATCGGATGTGACGAAGACAACTCCAGCTCCTGCGCCTCTTTGTGTAGTTGACCCATCAAAGAACATTTTCCATGGAGAAGGAACATCAACCAACATTACTTCCTCATCGAGTAATTCTTCCGATACTTTCCAATTATCTGGTATAGGATGATCTGCCAAGAAGTCAGCCAAAGCTTGTCCCTTCATAGCCTTTTGAGGACCATACAAGATTTCAAACTCTTAGAGCATAAGTGCCCATTTCGCGAGACGACCAAATAGAACCGGCCTTGACATTATATATTTGAGAGGATCTGCCCGTGATATGAGACGAACAGAATGTGCCTGCAGATAATGTCGTGGCTTTTGAATGGCAAACATTAAAGCAAGACATGTCTTCTCAATTGGAGAGTAATTCAATTCCGCTCCGGTCAAAGTCCTACTTAAATAGTACAGGGCATTTTCTTTTCCATTATCGTTCTCCTGAGCTAATAGAACTCCTAGTGAAGCTTCTTGTGCTACTATATAAAGTATGAGAGGTCTCCCTTGAATAGGCGCATTAAGGACTGGTGGCTTTGACAAATAAGCTTTATACTGTTGAATGCATTTTTACACGCTTCGTCCCACTCAAAAAGAGTACCCTTCTTCATCAATCTATGAAAGGAATGGCATCGTCCGGCCAAGTTTGATATAAACCTTCGAATGTTTGCAAGTTTCCCTTGAAGGCTCTTCAACTCATATATATTCCTTGGTTCTGGCATCTTCATAATCGCATCTATCTTTGATTGATCGACTTCAATGCCTCGATGTCGAACGACAAATCCAAGGAACTTTCCTGAAGTGACCCCGAATGCACACTTCAATGGGTTCATTTTCAGTTGATATTTGTGCAGTCTGTCAAATACTTTTCTAAGGTCATCGATATGATCGCGCCTTTGTCTGGATTTGACAACCAGATCATCCACGTAACACTCTACATTCCTGTGGAGAATATCATCAAAGATCCGTTGCATAGCTCGTTGATAAGTTGCTCCCGCATTCTTCAACCCAAAAGGCATCACCTTATAACAATATATGCCTTTTGGAGTACGAAAAGCTGTCATTTCCTCATCCTTCGGATCCATTCGGATTTGATTATATCCCGATGATCCATCCATAAAACTGAGGACTTCATAGCCCGTGGTCGCGTCTACCATTATCTCAGTAATTGGAAGAGGAAAATCGTCCTTGGGACATGCATTATTGAGATCACGAAAATCAACGCACACTCGGAGTTGACCATTCTTTTTCCTAACAGGTACAATATTTGCAATCCATGTTGGATATTTCACCTCCCGAATAAATCCAGCTTCGATAAGCTTATTGACTTCGACCTCTATCAATGGGATCAGCTCTGGGCGAAAACGTCGTTGAGCTTGCTTTATGGGTCGAACTCCATGCTTAACAGCTAACTTATGGACTGCTATCTTTGGATCAAGGCCGGGCATTTCTTTATAGCTCCATGCGAAGACATCTTTGTATTCCTTCAACAATTGGATGTATAACTCAAGAGGGGTTAAACTTGTGTTAAGGAATGTAGGACGATGATCCCCTTCCTCTCCAAGATCGACTTCTTTCAATTCGTCAACAGTAGACTTTTTTTTGTCCTCGAATACTTCTGGAGCCTCTTCTATATCATCCTCTTTAGGGGAAGTGTTTTCCTCAGCCTCAGTAATTGTGACGTGGTGGGAAATGCAACATCATTTCCGCTATTACTATGAGATGATTCCCCATTGCTTTTGGTAGATACCCATGTCTTCGTGCTCATTTTCAGTACGTCGCCAGTAGTTACTTCAACAACCGTTTGACGCTTCATTCGAGAGGGAACTTTGCTTCGCAGATCCTTTGTATCGTCTATGATAATTGAGATATCTTCCTTTTTATCAACTCTCTTCCACACCATTCGACTTCTTGGAGCTTGACTCAATCTTCCTTCTGAGTGCTAAGCTGAGGGGCCTTCGCCGCACTGCACCACCCACGGAGGGGCCTTCGTCGCGCCGCACCACCCGCAGAGGGGTCTTCAAAAAAATAACTAGAATCTCTTTATAACCCAATGGGGCTTAAGATAATAAGAGAGGAGAGAATTTTGTTTGTGAGTGGTGTGAAGTGAATGAATGGGGAGGTCTCTATTTATAGTACTCCGGGGTCAATCTATAATAGGCAGCTAGTTTCCCCATAATTGGTAACTTCCAAATGGACCGGGCTATGAGATGGGTTAGGAATTGGGCTTGAAACAAAAAGATTTAGCCCATCCTATGATTTGGGCTTAGTGATTGACATTTGCAAAATTTTAATGTCTACACAGTGCATATGAAAAGCTTCCCATCCTCAACAGCTGCAGTGATCAACTGGTGTTTTCCGCCTTCGTCGCCGTCTGCGGTCCTTGTCAACACGGAGATGAAGTAGTACGGCTTCTCACTGATGACTGATGAAGCGGCTTCGAGGATGTTGGCGGTCGCAACTGCATCGCTCTCAAAACCACCCTGCAATCATTATTTTTTGTTTATCAGATGGGGTTCCGTATGATTTCAGGATCAGACAAAATGGCCGCACACATAAAAAAAGATTCAGTGCTTACCTCGGCATTAGTCTTGCCAAAGTAAGCTTGCTTCCCGAGCAAGTAGTCGACCTGGAAAACGGGTTCCATGAGACGAGCATTATCCTAAATGGTATCTAACAAGCAGTTTTCCAGTTCTTCGGTGAGTAACAAGATAGCATGTCGAAACCTGGGAGAAGAACTGTTCAGGAGATCCGAAGTCGGTGATCGATTTCTTGTCCATCGGGACGACAACAACACTGACGTTGCTGGTGGAGTCGAAGTTGTCCTCATATCTAAGCACTTGTCCAGGGAACTCCACCTCTTTGCTCGGGTTCCACTTGGATGGAATCAACAGCGCGAGCCACTGCCATTGAAAGGCAGGAAATCGGTGTTAGTCTTCGGCTTCCCGAACACATTGGCTGCCATAAATATGAATCAGCCCTATGGTATCGACAGAATCGCATTTCGTCACCACGGGACTTCTCCTAACACCCTTACCAGCTTCGCCTTAAGCGGCATCAGCAGGAGAGACCCTGGAGCCAACAGCGACGGCACCAAAGTGCAAGACTGGAAACAGCCATGCCATTGACATCCACGGAGGCAGATTGCGTCATCATGATATTCCGTCATCGCGGGTGGCTATATAATAATAAATATTAAGGAGAAGAAAGAAAGAAGGAAAAGACCACCGGACACGTTGCAATATATCCCCCCTGTTACAGTGTTTCGGAGATTTTAGGGCATGGTTATGGTTTTGCATCGTGCAATTTGAAGTAAATGACGTTTGATTTATAATGTTGTATTGCTAATAAAAATGTCAAATAATGTCTCCATTGTAGTTTGTGAATTCAGGCCTTATTTAGAATATAATGTTTGATTTACTTTTTTAAAAAAGAAAAAGAAAAGAAAAGGAAACCGAAAGCTTCAATATTTTCTTGGTCTAACCCACACCAAATACCAAAATCCTCAATAATTCTTCTTCCCTGCTTTAGTTCCCAAACTTGGCATGCCCCCAACTTGTTTGCTGTTTCCAGGCACGGTCAGGAGTATATAACCCTGCCACCAAATTAACTCATTTTCAGTGATTAAATATTGCTATTGCTTGCCATCCCTCGACTGTTTGCTATAATTTGCTCCTCCAAGTACATAAAGTTTCTGTGTGTGGGTGATCCATGAATCCTGAAACTTGGATTGGAGTTCCAATACAATCCAGGTTCGGCCAAGAAGAACATGGGGCAACGTATCTCTTGATTTCTCCGACTTGATCTGTGGGCCTTGTGATGGGATGATTCTCACAGGCAAGATCAATCATTTGGTGGAGCTACTATGGCATAATGGACAGATAGTCATGCACAGTCAAACCAATCGGAAGGGGGTGTGAGCCCAGGCAGCCGCCATTCTGGCACGATGATGCTGGCGCAAGAGTTGTTGGATTGGTTGGGAACACATGTAATCCGATTCAGGATGATGAGATGGTCTCGTGGATTCATTGAGGACTCTTTCGAGAAGTTGCGCTCACAGATCTTCGGTGACCTGCCCTTGCTAAATCCAATGGATGTCGATAAGCTGATCAGGCAATTGGAACGTGATTAGGCCATGAATCTTGGTCCGGCACTGGGTAGCTCTCAGCATCCCAACACGAGGAACATGACGACTGTGCCGGACATCCCCGGTAGTCAAATGCCTATCCCGATATTCCATTTCCCTGACCGGACACGGCCGGTTTATGATAACAGTCCAGGAGGTTCCCGAAAAATCATTAACTTTTCTCAGTTCGCGCCGCCACGGGTGTACTGAGTCAAGTCGATGTCGGGAGTGTTCAGAATGACAGTAGGATCAAGTTGATGTTCGGGAGTGTGGCAGGAATGACAATGGATTGGTTAATTATTTCTGATAGCAAGCTTTCCTCTTTGCCCCGTGTATACACGCATACCCTCACCAATTTGTTACTTAAGATCACCACCCCCTAGAACACGAAACGGCTTCGTTTTCCATGGTCGTGCAGGATATATCGACCTCTACTGCATAAGTCCGAGTACAACTCGAGGGTCCTGGACAAATTATGCAATAAATTGAAAAGGGAAATTGGATGTGATGTGCACCTCTTGATATATATAAATATGTATTCCGGTTTCTTCTTCTTGTTATAATTCAAGTCGATCACACTGTCGTTGATACCAAGATCCAAAGTGCATGCCGCCCACAAGATGAAAGGGCTTGAAAGAATTTGATGTTTTGGGGGGACAGGACTTTCATCTTCCAAAAACCACCAAGAAATAAATGCTCAATACAACCACACTACGCTTAGATAAAACGAAGAAACCTGAATATGATATTATAAGGTTGTTGTCGGAGGTTGCATTCTGGAACCTGAGGGAAATGGGAAACGCTAGTTGGGCCGAGTAGCTGTTGATGTCCAAGAAGATGTGGTGGTGCCTATGGTGGAGGAGGGATCATTGTCCAAGGTCGCCTGGAACTGCTCGTGCATTGTGTCACAGAGTTGATCGTGGCTACCCTTTCCCTTCAACTGAAGAAGGACGATGGATGGTTGGTGTTACAGAAGAGGAACGAATGTTGTGTATGTTTGTGTGCAATGGGGGGGAGGCTCACCTCCTCCTTGAGTTGATTAGTTGCCGGTGCCTTGATCTGCACGGGAGCTCCGTTGGATCTGGCGGTGGCCCCGTTCGCCGCGGAGGAGAGTTGTGCCATTGTTCCCTGTTGCAACAAACCCTGTTTTGGGTTGTGTCAATGACTGACGACACCATCCCTCGCCATTTATATATATATACATACGAAGAGGAAGAGGACAACCCTCTTTTGTTTTTTTAAGTAAAAGAGTGGGGGGGGGGGGTGAAACGTGGCATGATCACTAGGGCGTGTGGTACCTGGTCTAGAGGGTTGACCCAACAGAAATTACCGGGGAGGGGAGAGAGAGCCGCGGGTTAAGGATGAAATTAACAGGCCTCTGAAAGATTAAAAAGCAAATGGTGGGAGTTTTTTTGTATTATTCCCACGTGTCCATAAAAAGGGATTGGTGGACTCAAACTCATCATATCAAAATCCTCCACTCTTCCCACGTTTTATAGGATGTTCATTTGGACCCTTATTCTATTGGATCCAGGTGTTCCCTCCCTCCCTGCACCCTGTTGGAATTTTCATATAGCATTTTCACGAACTACTTACAATATACAACGAGGGATTCTTTTTAATAATAAAAAAAAAAAGAGAGATGAGCATAACAAGGTTGGTCAAATTCGGTGCCTCGAAACAGGATTGGTTTCAGTATTATTGGCCTACTGCTTTTGTCTTTTCCATTAACTCCCACCAAATCAAGAGCCCCACTATCAATCAACAAGGTGTGGGAGGATATTAAGTTAGGTATGTGTGTACCTTTTTTATTATTGAGAAAGGGAACATGGATAAAATGATATCCAGTTGTATTCGATAACCTAAGTTCCACTAGGAAGCTGTATTTTATAATCCTCAAAAAAATAGAATGTTCAATTTTGAGCCCATTTCTAAAGGGATAAAATTCGACAATGTTTCTTACAAGATAATAATTTATGAGCCCCACCTTAGTAAAAGGATAAATATGTAGATTGGAGAAGGGTTGTGGGGATGATAATTGGATAACTACCTACCCTAGATTTTTTTTGGTAACATGGAGTTTCTGGTAACCCCACTTCCGACACCAATTATTATTATTATTATTATTCGTTTGATCTGAGATTGTCAAGTGTCGGTGAGGGTGGGGGACTAATGCATGTGACGCAACAAATTCCCGACCAAAACTAATGACTGGGACACCTACGACAGCGACTGACGACACCTTAGTGTAATGAGAACCACCAATTGTGTTACATTTTTTATATAAGTGTCATGAGACCTTAATGTAACGACCCACCAAACCACCCACGCATCTTGTAGATGACCTAAATTAAGGGCCACCGGCTTTCCATGTTTAAAATGTCACGATACGAACTCGTGAATCGCGTTCTCCAATTCTCAAGCATGGTTTTTGATATTTGCCTTTTTGTCCGGTCCATTCTAGGAGAGAGCAAAAATTTCGATATACTAATTCTAATCCCGAAATTTCAAAATTTCGGGATTTCGGGATCGGTATTCCGGTATTTGGAATCAATATTAGAAGTAAAAATTTATTAAAACGGTAATCGGGATTGAGATCGGGAATAAAAAAAATCGGTATTTACCGAATTACCGAATTTTTGTTTGGACCGACAAAAAATAACCTGTGAGTGGGATGCACATGAAGAAAATAGCCTGTGTTTTTTATTTGTCCAGAGCAATGAATATGAATCTTTGTCTAGCATTATTGAATTAAAGTGTCAAAACCAACTATTTCAGATGAAGTATTAGTGGAAGCAAACACACTCTCTTTTTCTTGTTCTAAATGTGGACTCAATGTCGTCTTATAGTGTCAAAACCAACAAAGTTTCCTCAAAGCCTATGTTTATAAAACCTCGATAAGAAAAAATTCTGTAATTTAGTATTTACCAAAATATCAAATTAAAATTCGGTAATTTATCGAAATACCAAATTTTAAATTTGGGATTAGAATTGGGATCTAAAATTTTTAAGGTATTTAAAATTTAGTATTTCGGTGTTCAGTATTTCGGAATACCGAAACACCGAATGCTCACCCCTAGTCCCTCCTGTTGATTGTGAAATTCCAAATATAGCCGCTATCCTCCGCATCTTGTTATATATATATATATATATATATATATATACCACTACTAAAAGACGCATCACGATATCAAAAACTAGGTCTTTCTCTTTATCATATTTAGGTATAATTGGATCCATTGCATGCATAATCTTTCTTTATGTGGTCATTTAGTAACCATATAACTAAAACCTTAGTTGAAAAAATATATATAATACGACGCATTATTATATAAAAATTTAAACTTTTAGGACCATTAAATTCGTACGACATTATTTCTAAATATTACCACTATAATACCTCTTATTTTTCATTTGGCCTAATTCGTAATTATATCTTGTACTTTTCCCATTTTTTCCGATCTATCCCATCGTTTGAAACGCTTCCTGTAGTAACCCGTACTTAAGCCGTTATTTCGATTTTAGCGTCTGATAGCTCGCCTTCTGATGGAGTCCGACGTGGCAGCCCACGTAGCTATGACGGCATTAAAAAATCACATTTAGCCAAACGACAGGATATATCGAAAAAAATGGAAAAATACATGATAGAATTGCTAATTATGCCTTATTATTATTAATCATAAGGTTTACACACGTCGAAGACAATCGTACAATCAGATAAACATTTACACCCCGTAGAATGTCCGGACGACCACACACACCCCCACACCTAAGAAGATTAACATACAGTAGGAAACAATACCTCCTCCGTCAGGTATTGTTTCCTGTATATGGACGGGTGCCCGTCCTTCTTGTAGTCTATTATCAAACCATAATCCTGCCGTCCACACACAAAGGTATCAATAGAGGACATAACAGATCCAATCCAATGTCACACACTCACGGCAGTACAATACACCTTAAAGATGAAAGAATATGAGGCCCTCCTTGAAAGATCATTCTGTCATTGGCCTTGTACATTTTAGACTGATCCTTCGCGGTGCCCTTAAGGATACAAACCAACGACTCCCATATGCAAACTAACGACTCCCACCGTACGATTGTCTTCGATGTGTGTGTAAACCATTTCTTACGTATTATTATTAATAATAATAATAAGGCCAAATTAACAATTCTATAATGTACTTTTCTTACGTTTTTTATTTTTTTTATCTATCATGTCGTTTAATTAACGGTGATTTTTTAATGATATCATAGCCACATGGGCTGCCACGTCGGAATCCGTATAAGGCGAGCTAACGAAAGCTAAAATCGAGACAACGACTTAAGTATGAATTAAGACGTGATATGTCGAAAAAATAAAAAATATTACGTGATAAAATTGCTAATTTTACCTTTTTCATTTTACAGTAGTATCATCCTCCTTCCTCCTGCCACCCTCGTCTTCTATAAATCCACACCTAAAATCGCTTCGTTTACCCTCCAAAATTCACCCCCAAACCCTCCTCCCCTTGGTCTCAGCCGTTCAAAAGCAGCCAGGTTGCATCCAGGACCCTCGGCTTCCTTGGCTTTTGGGCGGGACGATCATCGGAAAAGCTCCCACCTTTCTCCTTGTTCCGGCGTAAAAGAGTTGATTTTTTTCCCACGTCGGTGAGGAGAGACACCAGAGTCGGTTTTTGATTTAGGAAAACCTAAAAGAAAAAAAATCGAGGGCTGCATGAGCTGGTTTTGGAATTTGGGTCTCCAGAATTCGAATTCTAATCACTTCACCACTTGCCTTTTGATCTTCATCCTCCATTCTCGCCCCAGTTGTTGCCTCGTTGTCTCTTTAAATTGGAGCACAAGTCATTGGACCCCCTTTATCATCATCATCGACATCGATATCCAAACCTGCGTCGTCTATCTGTAGCGATAGTGATTGTTTTTCTCCCTTGAATTCTCGTTATGGAGTCTGGGAGGAGGAGTAATCGTCGGCTCACCAAAGGTTGGTTTTCTGTGATGGCTTGATTCGTTTATTTTACTGGGGAATTCGTGGATTTTCTGATTCTGGACGTAATTTTGTTTTTTGGGGTTTAGTTCTTTGACTGTTTTCTTCTTGGGTGACCTGTCTGTCTGTCGGTGGGCAATCTTTTTATTACTGGAGCTAAAACTCTCACCACACCTCGGAGGTGTTTTTCTTTTGCCCACTCAAGAGTTATTATTATTATTTTCCAGAATTCTGAAGGTAGTTTCAGAACCGGACTGGGTTTGCAGAAAATTTCCGTCCCAAAAATAAGGGAAACTAATGTCGATCCCTTACACGGCACCAGTGATGAACTCACTTACAAGGGAACTCTTTTTAAATAACTAAATCTATGCTGATTTGCTGGGAATAAAAAATTGATACTCTTCTGGAAGCGCCCTTTCATTCGTGCTTGTTTCCCGGTTAAGTTCTGTTGCCTCCTGGTCCTAATACCGTTGTGACATGTTTGAGTCGCTTAATGAAATAGAATGAGAGAATTAATCTGTTCCATTCCATCTTGGTGGGAATGGATCAGGATGGGAGTGTTCGATTTCGCTGTTGGAACATGCCATATTGATGTCGTGCTTCATTGTAGACTGAGCAATTTACAACTTTCTTAATATATTAGGAGACATTGGAATTTTTCAAGGGGTGTTCCTGATTTGATATCCCAAGTTCTCGGGACAATATGGGTAGCCCTCACCCGAATGCTTTTGAAAAAATTGTTTTGAGTTGTTTAGTTTAGATTCTTGAATTTGGAACTAAACCTTAGGTACGAAGGAACAAGTCAGTTTGCATTTGCTAGTCTTTGCAGAGTTTTGTTCCTAATTAGCGTTGATCGTGAAAATATTTCGTGATTTAGGGCACTTACTTTCGAAATTTCTGAAATTATGCCCCAAACTCAGTTTTTATAAAGCCAATTTCACTTCTCATGACACACTTGTAAAGGTGAATTCGGCTTTATAAAAGCTTAGTTCCTTAAAGAGCGAACTCGTCTTTTATAAAATTGAGTTCATGGCATTATTTCAAGAATTTCAAAAGTATGTAAAATGCGAAATATTTTCGCGACCAATAAGCTAATTTGAAACAAAGCTCAGTTATTGCAACGTATTCAGTTGTACATGAGAACTGTCAATGCTGTTGGATTGTCCAATAGTACTGTGATAAATTATTGGACTTGAAGAGATTTCATGATCTGTCTTAGGAAATTACAGAAAAAAAGGCCTAGGAATTACTCGATTGTCTCTTATGTTCGCTTTTTTTGGTATTCGATACGATTTGTTGGTTGTAGTTTCTGTATTTTTGTGGATTTGTAAATCATTTTGAAATATTGTTTAACATTTAGAACTATTACCTGCGATGGTAGATAAGGGAATAAAACTATATCTATAATTTTGCTTTTGTCAATACAATGCAGCTATTTGCTACTCTAACATTGATCAGAGACATGCAAGGTCTCCATCGGTCATTGTTGTGGGCAGTGGAATTGCAGGACTTGCTGCCGCTCGTGCTCTTTTTGATGCTTCCTTCCGGGTAAGATAGAATCTGAACAAAGAACAGTAGTAACTTCTCTTGAAAAAAAGTAAAGCACAACAACCTGAACGGATATGTAGATGGACCTGATGGCTATCACTGTTAATTGGAAGACTTATGCATGGGTTCAGACAGATTGAGCTATGATTTTTTTTTTTTTTTGGGTGATGCTTACTCAGTGACTGAGCAACTTAGTGGATTATATGTTTTTTCCTCGTTTATATTCACTGAAGCACCAACACTTTGTATGGTTTCATAGTAATCATTTACATTATTGTTTTTGTTCGAAAGGGCTGTAAACCTGATGATGCCTTGTCTGATTATGAGCTCAATTTAGCTAACCACATCCTTCATATTCAGTAAATGTTTTACCAGGTTATTTTAATGGTCAATCAATCCGTACCTTTTTTCTTTGTAACTCCAAGCATGCCATATTTGGACAATCTCGATTGCTTATGTTGTTGTCTTTTACTTTTGTCATTATGAAGGATATGAACCTGCAAAGTAACACTTTTCTATTGCCTTCACTTTTGTTTAGTCTGTCTTTACATGGTCCAAACCAGACGTGGCTAAACTGCTAAAGCATGGTTTGGCCTTTTTCAGAGCAAATTTATTTTGCTAGGGATTGCTGATTCTGTTCCAATCTAACTGTCCCTTATGATTCAGAAGCATCTATAGGGTAGCTCTGCAGTGCAAAGGAACGCTATTTGTGTCTGTGAACATTTTTCTATATCTGTTATAATTTCTTTGGGCTACAGAAGCATTTTAACAGGGTTCTAGGCAGAGTGCGTGTGCTAGATTGTTAATGGCTCATATATGTTTCCCAGGTTCTCGTATTGGAATCCCGTGATCGAATTGGGGGTCGGATTCACACGGACTATTCCTGTGGATTTCCTGTTGATCTTGGGGCGTCATGGTAACTGCACTCTATATTTTGTTTCAATCTTTTTTTTTTTTTTTGGTAAGCAAAGAAGGTAGCATTAGAATCAACGTTTGGGGTTTAGGTTACAGAAGTCCTAGCACATGGAATGTCCCCATGTAGGGTGTCCAAAATAAAATCTGGGGGAAAAACAAAGGTGGTAGGGATCTCCTCAAGGTTGAGTGCTTCTTTGGCCAGCTTATCCGCAACCTTGTTTTGTCCCCTCCCGACGTGTGCGATTGCGAAATCCTCGAGATCACCCAATAGCGACCTGCACTCATCTAGAATAGGTGCGATTATAGGTTGAGGAGGTTCTTCTGCATTTAGGAACTTGACTAATCTTGTGGCATCTGTTTGGATGGCCAGCTGCTTGATCCCTAAGTTTGTAGCTAATTGTAGGCCCTTGTATAGAGCTGTGGCTTCTGCAAGCAGGCTGTTCATGTTTGGATTCCTGTCGCAATATCCTCCAATCCAGCACCCACTCTGGTTCCTGATTACTCCACCTAGTCCCACACTTAGATCATTTGCTTTCATTGCTGCGTTTGTATTTAGGGTGTATAGTAGGTTGGCGTCTGCTTTCCAAATTCCCCATTGGCTATTTAGTGTTCCTGATATAGCTTGGTCCACTTTATACCTCTTACTCCCCAGATTTGCTTGTATCTCAGCTGCTCTCTGCATAATCTGAGCATGTGTATCCTTGTTCTTGTTTGGCTTGCCAAAGGCAATGCTATTCCGTTGTGTCCATAAATGCCAAATGATAGATGTGAAGAGTATGTTCCATTGAATTCCTTTATATCTGTGCAGCACTGTTGTATTGGCCTTTAGGTTTCCTTTTAGCCACTGTTGGATGGTTTCTGTTGAACAGGCAGTGGCAGTGTTTGGTGCTTGGAAGAGCTGCCATGTAGCTTGGGCAATCTCTTAGAGCGTGAAGTACCGTTTCTTGTTCCCATTCGCATACTGGGCAGATGCTATCTTGGATAATATTTATGTCCTTAAGTAGATCCCTTGTTGGTAATCTATTGAACCAACTTTGCCAGATGAGGATTTTTTGTTTAGGCAAAATTGGCAGCTTCCAAATCCATTGCAGATTGACATCTGGGTATTTTCCATCTGTTGCATGTGCTAGGGCATAGGCTGAGGTCAGTGTGAACTCCCCGTTATCAGATGGTTTCCAGGCCAGCTTGTCAGTAGTTGAGTCACTGTTGTTTAGTGTCATGCTTGTGATATGGTTCCATGTGCTGCTGGGCAGTAGGTTAGCCGCTCCTATTCTGGTCCATCGGTTGTCGTTGTAGTAATCAGCCACTTTCCTGGACACCTCATCCTTGTTTAGGGGTCCTATAACTATAGCTCTTAATTTCCCGCATCCTAGCCAATCGTCTTCCCAGAAGTTTGTGTCTTTTCCATTCTTAACAAAGAATCTTCTTCCCTCGATCATGAGGTCCCTTCCAACTTTGAGTGCTTTGTATATCTTTACTCTGATAGGATCAGAATGTTTATTTTCTTTTCATTTTTGCATTTCAGGTTACATGGAGTTTGCAAGGAAAATCCATTGGCACCAATGATTAGTAGATTGGGCTTACCACTGTATCAAACCAGTGGTGATAACTCTGTCCTCTATGACCATGACTTAGAAAGGTAGTCGTGCTTCTTTTTTAAAAAAATAAAATAGGAGACCTGCTTTGCCAGAATTCAATTTTTCCATTCTTCAAATCTGTCCTGGAGACTTAGTTGCTCATAAATGAAATTGTTGCAGCTGTGCACTATTTGACATGGAGGGAAATCAAGTTCCCCAAGAGTTGGTCTCAAAAGTTGGCGAAGCATTTGAGAAAATACTCGAAGAGGTATGCTCTTGCTCGGAAACCTTTATGGCAAATACTGCTGTAATACTCATCGCACGCCTGACTTGCTTCTGGAGTCCAAGATCTTTACTAGATTGAATACTTGCTTTCATTGTTTGCTATCGTCTTTTACATATGTGATGCACCAGACTTTTTCTTGAATATAAAAATACAGGCAAACAAAATCAGAGAAGAATTCAGCAAAGACATGTCCATCCAACAGGCCTTTTCTATTGTATTTGAAAGGAGGCATGATCTAAGGTCAGATTAGACTAGTTACCTTTTTGGGGGGATATTTTTGTACTTTCTTCTGGTAAGATGTTCTTTTTCCCTCTGATCCTATTGTTGCTTCTAGATTGGAAGGGCTTGAATACAAGGTGCTCCAGTGGTATCTCTGCAGAATGGAGGGTTGGTTTGCTGCAGATGCAGAAAGCATCTCTCTTAAGAGCTGGGATGATGTTAGTATCTATTTATAGTTGGGTCTTCGCGTATCTTATGAGAATACCTGTTAACTGTTTTAATTCGTATTCTGTTTGCAGGAAGAATTGCTTCCCGGTGGGCATGGATTAATGGTCAGGGGATATGTCCCCGTGATAAATACCCTTGCCAAGGGCCTTGACATTCGCTTAGGCCACAGGTTTGTGTTTATTTCTGTGTCTACGCTAGTCCACATCGGTGCATGCTATGATTTGTTGCATATTTGATTTATTTTTGTGTTCCATAGAGTCACAAAAGTTGCTCGCCGACACAGTGGAGTTAGGGTAACAGTGGAAGATGGGAAAGCTTTTATTGCAGATGCTGTTGTGATAGCAGTTCCTCTGGGAGTCCTGAAATCAGGGACCATCAGCTTTGAGCCCAAGTTACCAGATTGGAAAGAAAAAGCTATTGCTGATCTTGGGGTCGGGATTGAGAACAAGATAGTGTTGCAGTTTGAGGAGGTGTTTTGGCCGAATGTTGAGTTTCTTGGGGTGGTCGCTGATACTTCTTATGCTTGCGGATATTTCTTAAATCTTCACAAGGCCACTGGAAATCCTGTTCTTGTTTATATGCCGGCTGGGCAGCTAGCAAAAGACATTGAGAAAATGCCTGATGAAGCAGCTGCTAAGTTCGCCTTCACGCAGTTGAAGAAGATCCTTCCTGAAGCGTCTCCACCGGTAATTATTACAGAACGGGGCAAACAACAATCATTTGTTGAATTTGATCATATTACTTTAGTTTGTTGAATTGACGAGTCTGCAATTTATGCAGATTCGGTACATCATGTCGCACTGGGGAACGGATCCCAATTCGCTCGGCTCATACAGCTTCGATCTTGTCGGGACTCCCCATAATCTCTACGAATGGCTAAGGATCCCAGTGGACAACCTGTTTTTTGCTGGGGAAGCTACGAGCATAAGGTTCCCAGGATCCGTGCATGGTGCATTTTCGACCGGGCTGTTGGCAGCGGCGGACTGTCGCATGCGTGTCTTGGAACGATATGGGGAGGTGGATCTCTTCCAGCCAGTCATGGGGGAGGATGCTTCTGCTCCCGTTCCTCTTTTAATCACTCGTCTGTGAACGCGCTGGTAATGGTTATTTCTATTTGCTTAATCCCATCAAACATGGACGGGTCCTGGGAAATACCATCTGCATATACCACCAGTAACTCTTGAGGATTTAATTTATGGTGTCTTGAATAAAATTAGACTTGGCTTTTGCGCATTCATCTTACATTTTGTTCATCATTTGGGCTTAAGCTAGGATTGTGGATCACTCTTTGGATCAGACGGATCGAAATGCAATGAAATAAATTGATAGATCTTGAACTTTATAGGAGAGAACCATTCAGAAAATCTTACAGAATAGACAAAATGCCCTGAAACTCCCCTATAATTAATTAAACAATGGTGCCAAAACTTTCGACGGGATCCGATTCCTCGAGCATAGACGCAGCCTGGAAGCAGTCGGCGGCATCTGCAAGACGGCCATCGTCCTTGTGAACTAATCCCAGATGGTACCAAGCCATCACGTTGGTAGGGTCTATCCTCAATGCGTCAGAAAGAAGACCCCTTGCGACCGGCAATGAGGACCGGCCCATCTTCTGCAGGATTGCACCGATCAGGACCTTACAAGGTACGTATGATGGCTCGAGTAAAAGGGCATCCGTGTAGGCGACCAGGGCTTCTAAAATCTCTCCACGTCTTTCGAGCATGATGCCTGGGCATAGGATTCGAAGTGAGCACTAAGCAATATGCACGAGCTACGTGCGTGACATGCGGAATCACTAACGACAATTTGCGGCATGTGCTTACCTTCTGCCCGTAAAGCTTCCACGGAGAACTGTTTCGACTCTCGTGCTTTTGCCAGACAAATCTCTGCATCCTTCCAGAGTGAGAGTCCTGAGTAAACGCTCGCAAGACCATGCCAAACCTCGAACTCATTATCTTTGTCATCCTCGGCCTGTAGGGCAATTCTTGGTCGATAATACGATAAACAATGTAATAAGGATGAATTAGAGGAAATGTCGAATGCATGCTAACCTGGGCAACACTTCTCACGGGTCCGAAAGTCTTTCTTTGAGCTTGCACCAATGCCAGGAGATATCGGTAAGTCTCAATGGCCTCCAATGGCAATGATTGCGAGATCTTCATCTTTGCCTTGAGCCGAAGAATAGGTGCCTGTTCCCATTTTGCAGTTGCATCTAGAGCAGCCTCCGTGACAACTCCGGCTTCGGAAAATCGCTGCTGCGCTGATAAAATGAGGGCGAGCAGTCTCCAACCTTTCATTACCGAGCCACCAGTCTTGTCAATAAACTGCTCCGCAGAGCGCAACGCAGCGCTCAGATTACGTTGTTCCGCATACTGCACACCCAACTCAAACATCAAGTCCGAGTTGTGTGGCTCCAAGGCCAAAGCCGCCTCCAAAGATTTCAAGGCTTCTGACTGTAGACGTGACCTCTCGGAATCGGAGGGAGACACCTTCGCTTGCCTCGCCAAACAAAGTCCCAACATGCGTAGCGCAACGCCCTTCAAGTGCTCATTCTCCGCCTGAGCAATATCCACAGCTCGTCTTGCAAATTCCACTCCTTCTGCAGCAACAAAAGAATCATCTGAACAGATCTTGGCGGCTAATAACAAAGCGGTCGGATCATCAGGCCTTTCGTGCCTGTGTAAGGACTTCCTCAATAAATTTAAGGCTGTATTGCTCTGTCCCGCGGCTGTGTAACAAAGAGCCATGCGATTCCACCGATCTATACGATGATACACTCCAGGCATGATTTCTTCACACTGTTTAGCAAGAACAGGGGTTTGGCTGCATAGGGATAGCGCGAAAGTGAGGTGCTCCATGACTGAAGGATCCCACTTGACGATCCCAAGATTGAACTTCCGAATAAGAATCACGAGCAGCAGAATGGCCTCTTCCAGGTTATTCTTTGGTGTAAACGATCCCTCGATTTGAGCAGCTAAACTCGGTGGGCCAGCTTCGACCCCACTGTACAATAAGAATGCCGCAAATTCTTGCTGGATTCGTGCGCAACCCTCGCTATCAAGGTTCCACTGACCGAGAAGCGATCGTCTGTAAGAAGCTATTGCTTCAGTGTAACAGCCGGACTGCTTCCACAGCTCAGGGAGCAGTTCCACCGCACGGCCAACTGTCTCCTGTAGTTTGGGGTCCACCTGCACGTCCAGGATCCCCTGATAAAATATCCTCTCGGCAGCATCAACTATGGTTTTGCATTCGTTCGCAGCCTCTGCGAGGAACGAAGAAAATGGCAAAGCGGTTGGTCCCTGTCAAGTAGAAATTTATGAGCTCATGAAAAACGATATGAGCTGCATACCACGTGATCTGCCGAGCTTCTGGAGGGACTTTGCCTTCAAATATATGGCTTCAAGCACCAAGCTAGCCGCCTGCTGTGAGACAGCAGACAGCGAATCTGTTCGAGAACGACTCTTCCGGGAAGGTGCTTTATCGGAAGTGGAAGGTTGGAGACAGTCTATAGCAGCCTGTAGATCGATACTTTCAAACACACGAAGTGCAGCCTCTATCTTTCCTCTTTGATACTCCAATCTCCCCAGAAGAGCTCTCGCTTCCTAAACATGTTGGTCGTTAACATCAAAAGAGTGGAGTTACCTTGCAGCTTTCCACTTTTCTATCATCTCTTACCTCAACATTCAACGACAAGCCCTCACGCAGGGATGATTCGGCCTCCTGGATGTTTCCTTCATCGAGCTTGGCTTCCACCTCCGCGGTTTTCACAGAAAGTCCATTTGCACGGATTTCCCGAACCAGAGGAACATCTCCCTGGTCACCAGACTCCGGGGATTGGCTTCGTGACATCTGTACCTCCCCTTGTCAACAGTCACCAGGACATTCCCTGCGATCGGATGTAACTGTAACAACGCCAATCCTGCATCACCGCGATCAACAAGGTGAGAATCCCTGCTAGATCAAAAATCTGCTACCGCCTCAAAAACAAAAAATCGCATAAAGCAATGTACAACAACACAGGAAAAGTTTTGGTCTCTCTCACCTGGTGAGAAGAGACGATCCGTTAAGGGCTACCCTCGATTCGTTTCTTTGCGAATGGCATGAAGGGAGAGATGGATCAGGAGAATGCAGAGAAGAGAAGGAAGGAGGGAGAGGGAGGGGGGATCGGACGAATTCCCTGGAAGAAGGTCCGAGCTTTACGATTGTGATCCTTCTTGGACATCAATTGATATTTTCGGACAGGGCCGAAGGCAAGAAAACCGTTGGGAAGCCGCAAAGCTCCGTTTGGTTCTCCCCAAAATTTATGCCAAAACAGTTTTTCCGTCTCCTACGAATCATAAAATGTCATGAAATTTACTTTTACTAATGTTGACGTATTAGTATAGAATAACAAAACATGGTGCTTATTGTTTGCCAAATATTTGAAATTTATGCCATGGAAAGGAAGGTTGCATTCCATGCTGCCCGGTTATGGATAAGGGGAAATTTATAAATTTAATATTATTTCATATTAACGAATCATTTTGGTCTAATTATCAAATATATTTTTTGTACGAATTTTTCAATATACCTTAAAGTTTAGAGTATATTATAGCCAAGAATTTTAAGTTGGTTTCAATAACATCCATAAAAAGAATTTCAATTTTTTTAAAAATTTGATTTGTCTCCCAAAAGTCTTGAAAATCACCAAAATGTGCTCGAAATGTCAAGAGAAGATAACTCAACCTGCAACAAACAGATAGATAGAGGAGGAGTTATTCAATTACGTAGTTTGGGCGCCATTCCTCCCAAATTGGAGTTCTTCCAGCAGTGTAAAGTAAGTTCCTTTCAGATTTTGTTATTAATAATCCAAGGGAGAACAAAAGATCTTTGAAAGCAGAAGACACCTAGCAGTAGGTGAAATCATAAATAAAATGCTAGAATTTGTGGAAAGAGAAACATAGTAGACAAGCAAGTGAGATCGGAACTTAACACATCTAATTAGTCGCGAGTCTAGAGATAGTGATCGATTATTTAGGTAGTTGGGTAGACTTCGAGAGGAGCACGACTAAAGATTTCGGTTAGTAAACGAATACGAAATTGAGATAGGAAGACGGGAGACACGACACAATAATGAAACAATCGAATGATTCATAGTCATAGGTTTTATCATCATTTATTTCACTTTGTGTTTGCTTTATGTAACACTGATGGGCTGAAATTAATGAAGGGCCCGAAACTGTCAAGCCTAGAGTAACACTGATGGGCCAAGACTAATGAAGCCCGGGCTAACTAACGAAGCCCAAGTCACTCAAGCCTGGTTTCTAGTAGAAGGCAAAAGCTGTTGAGAAGTTGTTGAGGGTGCTGCGGTCGGTTTGTGTTGCTGTGCACGCATCACTGGAGGGGAGCCAACGGATAAATGACGGGGTTATTATCATAGATTTTTAGTATTTTCCAGGAAATGAAACTCATATATATTTGTATACAAACGTTGTTGTGTTGGCTTTTGTTTTTGTATGAAAGAGAGAGAGGAAAAGAAAGAATTTCCTCTGTTTTCCTGTTCTTCTTCGTCTTCCTTCTTCTTCCTTCTTCTTCTTCTTCTTCTTCTTGTTCTTATTTTCTGGACAGAGTCCCTCAGGTTCGCATGGTATCAGAGCCTCTGTATCACGACTCGTGTTGATCCTACAAGCGAGAAGTTATGGTAGAAGGAAATCAGGCAGTGGCTCATGAACTTGGACAAGTACCATCAACACCCTTCTTTGTTTCTGGAATTAACAGTATGAGGGGAAGCTTGGCGCAGATACCCCCTCCGATCCAAATTCCAGCAGGTTTTTTCTCAACCACCTTAAAGCTGGATGAGGGTAATTATGCTATGTGGAAAGGTCAGGTTCTAGCTGCAATAGTTGCTGGAGGTTATGAGGAATTTGTGCATGGTACAACACAGCCGCCTGCAAAATTCTTAGATTCGCATATGAGTGAGATAAACCCAGATTACAAGTTATGGCAAAGAATTGATAAATCAGTTATGAGTTTTTTGTTTTCATTACTCACTCAGGAGCCTTTAAGCCAGTAGTTTGCTGCAATTCCTCACATGAGGTTTGGGAGAGTTTGAGGCTGCGTTTTGAGTCACATTCCACAATGAGGGTCATAAACTTGAGGATGCAGATGCAGCAAGTTAGGAAGGAAGGGAAAACAATGCAGCAATACTTAAACACTGTGAAAATGTTTTCTGATCAACTTGGGGCAATTGGAGAGCCTGTTCCATATAGGGATTATGTTTGGTATCTGCTTGAAGGACTTCCAGCGGAGAATGACCCTATTGTCACTGCTATTTACAGTCGACCCGACCAACCGTCTCTTGATGAAGTTCATCAACTACTTCTTACGTTTGATATGAGAGTGGAAAAGCGCCATATTCCAGAATCTGTGTTGCCTCAGGTACAGCTCTCTTCCCTCTCTTCTGGTGCAGGTTCAACTCAGCCAAGACCCCATTATCCTCCTAGATACCAAAGACCTTCTTCTGAGTCTAATTTGTACAACACAGCCAAACACAGTTCTGCCTACACCCCACAACACATGGTACCACCCCTTCTCATTATCAGTCAGGGGTGCTTGGTCAACCACCTTCAAGACCCTTCACACCTAGATGGGGAAATAAACCTTCATTCAGACCTAGACCACCACCACCTCGCTGCCAGATTTGCTTCAAACTCGGTCATACAGCTCAAACTTGTTTCCGTCGTCTTCAGGCCCCAGTCTCTCCCCAAACTCGTCATACCAGCATGTATCGTCCTACCTTCATACCAGGACATCCACCTCGTTACACTACTGCTATACACACACCTCATACAACAACCCAGAATCAATATCCATTCGAACCAAGTGACTGGTTATTTGATTCAGGAGCTACACACCATGTTACCCCTGTTCTCAGTGATTTTACCACTGCCGCCCCATATCTTGGTAAGTCCTCAGTCATGGTAGGCAATGGACATCAGCTTCATATAGCTCACACTGGAAAAACCAAGCTTCTATCTCCGTTAACACCACTTTATCTTAATCATATGCTTTATACACCTTGTATTTCGCAGCGTCTAGTTAGTATATCTAAGTTATGTCATGATAACAATGTTTTGGTGGAATTTCATTCTCATGGTTTTCGTATTAAGGACAAGAAGACAAATTGGATAATCCTTCAAGGTCCATCCCACCAAGGTCTCTACAAACTACCACTTCAACCTCTAAGGCATAAATGCAGCTCTCCTGAGTTAACTTCTTGTCCTTCTGCTCTTCATACCAACATCTCCGCAGTAGACACTCTTCAATGGCACTGTCGGTTAGGACATCCGAGTAGAGAAGTTCTTCAAAGAGTTCTTTCCTCTTGTAATCAGACATGTCCTACGACTTTAGATGTGTGTCAGTCTTGTGTTCTAAGCAAACATCACAGACAACCCTCTCATGTGTCTACATCACACTCCTTAACTCCTTTTGAATTGATTCATACTGACATTTGTAATCAGTCACAGGAGCTCGTTACTTCATGTTACTTATTGATGATGCATCTCGGTTTACATGGATCTATATGTTACAAACAAAATCTCAAGCTTTTGCAACTTTCTGTCAATTCCACAAAATGGTTCAGACTCGGTTTCAAGGTTCAATTAAAGCAGTAAGGTCTGATTGTGGTGGCGAGTTTCGTTCACTACACAAGTTCTTCCTTAATAAAGGTATAACACATCAAATTTCTTGTCCTTATACTCCACAACAAAATGGGAGAGTTGAAAGGAAGAATAGGCATGTTGTTGAAGTTGGTTTATCCCTTTTATCTCAATCAGATGTTCCTCTAAAGTTCTAGCCATATGCGTTTCATACTGCTGTCCAGTTCATTAATCTGCTTCCAACTAGAGTATTAGAGTTCGAGTCACCTGCCGAATCTCTTTACAACAAAGTTCCTAATTACAGTTCTTTAAGGGTCTTTGAATGTCTATGTTTTCCCTGTCTACATCCTTTTAATTCTCATAAACTTCAACCTTGTTCACTACCGTGTGTTTTTCTTGGACCAAGTTCATTTCACAAGGGTTCTATCTGCTATGATCCTGTTTCTAGTAAGATATATGTATCCAGAGATGTTCACTTTGTTGAAAACCACTTTCCATTTTGGACTATATTACAAACTAATCAATCTCCTACTACCCATCACTCCTATAATCCAGTGTTTGTTCTGAATCCAGTTCTTCCCATTCCTTATCAGCCTACACCTCCCGTTTCAGTGCCAGTGGTTCCCTCTGAGCCACATGTTGCAGAATTGTCTACTGGTCCTACCATGACTGAGACACTTCCACTACATGGAACTCAAAATATACACCCTATGATCACCAGATCCAAAGGTGGTATTACAAAACCCAAAATTCTTTTGACAAACACTATTACTGCTCCTGCTATCATTCCTTCCTCCCCTATTTTCCAACCTTCCTCTCACAACTTACCTACTGAACCACAAACTTTGGCTGAGGCTATCTCTAATCCTCACTGGAGAGAGGCAATGGAGGCTGAACTTACTGCTTTACAGAGGAATGGAACTTGGGAACTTGTCCCTTTCACTGGTGAAGAGAAGGTAATAGGCTGTAAGTGGGTCTATAGGGTGAAGTTGAAAGCGAATGGTGAACTTGAGCGGTGCAAAGCTCGGTTGGTTGCTAAAGGGTATCATCAAACTCCTGGCCTTGATTACAAAGAGACGTTTAGCCCAGTGGTCAAGCACCAAACTATAAGGGTCATTCTTAGTTTGGCTGTTCAGTATAATTGGAAATTGATACAACTTGATGTGCATAATGCATTTTTAAATGGGGACCTTCAGGAGAAAGTCTTTATGGATCAGCCCCCTGGATATACTGATGTACAGTTTCCACATCATGTTTGTAGACTCAAGAAAAATCCAAGAGCTTGGTACATGAAACTCAGTGGCTGTCTTTTACAATTGGGCTATCAACAGTCTGTTTCTGATGCTTCACTATTCTTTAAGCATACGGATTGTGGTGTGGTCATTTTATTAATTTATGTTGATGATATTATAGTTACAGGCTCTGACCAAACTGCAATTACAACTCTACTCCCTCAGTTGAATTCTCGATTTGCTCTTAAAGATTTGGGCAATCTATCATATTTCCTTGGATTTGAGGTGACGAGGCATAGTTCTTCGCTGCATCTATGTTAAGAGAAGTATATTAAGGACTTGCTGTGTAAAGCAGGGATGGTGGACTGTAAGCCTGTTCCTTCTCCTACGTCCATAGCAAAGCCTCTTTCAAGATTTGAGGGGGTTGTGTTGGATGATCCAACAGAGTACAGAAGCATAGTGGGTGCGTTGCAGTATTGCACGAACTCTCGTCCTGATATTAGCTATGCTGTTAATAAAGTGTGCCAATTTCTTTAAAAGCCTACTGATCTGCATATGAAAGTAGTTAAAAGGATTCTTCGGTTTCTCAAAGGGACGAATATGCATGGAATTACCTTCACAGCTGGAAAGTCTCTCGATATTTCATGCTTTACGGATGCAGATTGGGCTAGTTGCCCTGATGATAGAAGGAGTACTGGGGCATACTGTGCCTTTATTGGAGGAAATCTTGTATCTTGGTCTTCTCAGAAACAAAAGGTTGTCTCACGTTCAAGTACTGAAGCGGAGTTTAGAACTTTAACTAACGGTGCAGCTGAAGTGTTGTGGCTTCAGAAACTTCTCTCTGAACTTAAGGCAGGAAGTCAACGATCATCCACGCTTCTTTGTGACAATCTGAGCACGTTGCAGCTAGCAACACATCCAGTCTTGCATGCTCGAACAAAGCATGTGGAGATTGATTTCCATTTCATTAGAGAAAAGGTATTGGATGGCTCTATTTTGCTTCAGCATGTTAGTTCAGAACACCAGTTAGCAGATCTGTTAACTAAGCTCATTCCTCTACAAAAGTTTTTAGAAATCAGAAGAAAGTTGACTGTGACAAAGAAGATGGCTAGCAACATGCAGTGCGGGACAGTAAAAGAAAGGAGTAAGGACGTGCAGAAGCTAGATGAGGAGCTAGCATTGACGGGAGGTGGTGGAAGTAATAGAGTAGTTGGAAGTACTGATGGAGGAATTGAGGAAGAGAAGGAAAGGAACTAAGGAAGAATAGGAGCTTCGAATTGACGGGAAGTGTAACTAGGGGTGAGCAAAAAGTTCGGAATGCCAAATACCGAACCGATTTTTCGTCATTTCGGTATTTGGAATTCGGTATTCGGTATTTGGTATTTGGTTCGGTTTTATATTTCGATTGAAATTTGAATTTGGTTCGGTATTTGGTATTTTGTTTTTAAATTTCGGTATTCCAAATTACCGAAATTTAATTTATTTTTTAATAATGATGAGAAAGCAAGAAAGAAGTGTTGGCGCAGTTGGCTAGCGCGTAAGTCTCATAGCTTTGTTATCATGAGGTCGAGAGTTCGAGCCTCCCTAACCCCCAAATTCCTCTTTTTTTTTCTCTTTAATGAAATCTTTCTCTAAAAAATTTATGGGCTATTTATTCGGCCCAATAAAATTTTGGAAGATCCAAATACCGAACCGTAATACCGAAATAAATTTCGGTATTTCGGTATTTGGAAGATTGGAGTTCGGTTCGGTATTTGGAGAATAAAATTTTGAAACTTCGGTATTTGGAAGTTCGGTATTCGGTTCGGTTGGTATTTGGAATACCGAATGCTCACCCCTAAGTGTAACACTGATGGGCTGAGATTAATGAAGGGCCCGAAACCGTCAAGCCTAGAGTAACACTGATGGGCCAAGACTAATGAATCCCGAGCCAACTAACGAAGCCCGAGTCACTCAAGCCTGGTTTCTCGTAGAAGAAAAAAGCTGTTGAGAAGTTGTTGAGGGTGCTGTGGTCGGTCTGTGTTGCTGTACACGCATCACTGAAGGGGAGCCAACGGACAAAGGATGGGGTTGTTATCATAGATTTTTAGTATTTTCCAGGAAAGAAAACTCATATATATTTGTATACAAACGTTGTTGTGTTGGCTTTTGTTTTTGTATGAAAGAGAGAGAGGAAAAGAAAGACTTTCCTCTGTTTTCCTGTTCTTCTTCGTCTTCCTTCTTCTTCTTCTTTTTGTTCTTATTTTCTGCACAGAGTCCCTCGGGTTCGCACTTTATTACTTGTTTTTATTTCGCATACTTACAATTCTCTCTCAACTTTGACTTAACTTTGAAATACTTGAAACTGAACGATAACTTTGAAATACTTGAAAATGAACGATAAGAAGGCTTCCCTTATCGTTTTCTCGTGTGAACTACAATCTACTTATTCTGTATTAAGTAGAATTCGATCACCTGCCTCGTATTAAACAGTCACGGAGCAGTCCTTTCTTTTGTCTTCTAAGTACTACGAATCCCGGCCCATGTCACAGATCGATGACCTCGTTGACCGATGTTGCCTTCACCCTCTCAGCCGCTTTTGCCACCTTCCCAGATAAGTTTACAGGAAGTTAAACTGACCCTCTTAAGTAAAACAGTAAAAAACATAGTAGTAATAATCTGAGATACCTCGGAATTCCAGTTGGTCCTGATTGTAAGAAAGATGAGGGTCACGGTCTGTAGGAGTACCCCAATTATCATTCCCCACCATATGCCCTGTCATTTCGTCAATATCTAAAATCAGTTGCACAAATTAGTTCATGGGCACCAAAGAAGTTAAAAGATGAATTTGGAGAATACTTACGGCAACCCCAAGGCTTGTCTTAAAACCAAGCACACATCCAATGGGGAGGCCAATGATGTAATAAGTTGCCAGGTTGACATATGCCACCACTGCTTGCCACCCACTCCCTATTGCCACTCCTATTTTATTTTATTAACAAAAAATCACAAAATTAAGTTATGTAAAATTTTTAAGGTACCTTACATTCATTCAATTCATGAACTTATATTAAAATAACTTGAATTTTTTGTGAATCTGGGTTTAATACCTGAGAGTATTGGCTGAATGGCATTGAGGAATACCGATATGGTTAGCAGCGGGATCAAGTCGAGGACCGCCTCGATGACCTCCGCATCGCTCGTGAACAGCTCGCTCAGCCCGACTTGAAATATCAAGATGATCACGCAGAGCACTACAGTGATGAGGATGCCTGTCGCATTGACCACGACAACCGATAGCTTCGCCACCTGGGGATTGCCCGCCCCGAGCTCATTGCTCACCCGGATGCTGCATTTTTTATGGCACTCCTTGGAATTCAAAATACTCTAACAGGAAAAGAAAGCATAGGATTACTGAGCTCCAGAGGGTTACATACCTGGCTCCTGCAGCAAGTCCTAGCATGAACTGCAAGTCCCAGTTCAAGTAATTCATGCTGGAACGAATGACAAAAATTTACAAGCCAAGATTATCCTCCTTGATTAACAAAATACAATTATTTATATACAGATTAAGTTTAAACTTATATGAGATTACCAAATTGACATGGAGTCCAAGGCTATGACTGGATTTGACAGCAGACCTGTGATGAGCACCACTCCTTGGTAATACCATATCTCCAAGCTGAATCATCAAAATGTATGAGAAACATTTCTTTTTTCTTTTATGTTGATTGTGTTGGGCTGGAGAAGGGCGTGGTGGAATTTTACCAGAGCATGACTGCCGATGCAGCCGTGAGCTTGAAGTATGGCCAAATCCCCCTGAAAGCTGCGGCCGAGAGTCCCGTCCACGTTTCCTTACAAGAAGGGCTGAGGACAATGTAAGCTGCGTTTAGGATTGCTAAGATCCACCATGACAGGCTGAGTGTTAGGGACGCCCCCAAGAGACCGTAGTCGAGGATGTAGATGGCCAGCCACGTGAGGAGCACATGGAGGAGGCACACGCCAATGGACATGAAAGCCAAGGGGTTCACGATGTTCTGCGCCTGCAGGAACCTCTGCAACGGGCAGGCTAAGGCGAAGGCATATATTTGAGGGATGAGTCCTCGTGCAAAGACCTGTCCCTGCTCGGCGATGCTCTCAGACTGCCCCATTGCCTGGAGTATGGGGCCTGAGAACCAGTACAGGAACATAAGGATGAAGGCCGCTCCTAGGTGCAGGACGATCGCTCTCTGACATATGACTCCCATCAGGGCATACCTCTTAGCGCCATATGCCTGTCCGCATACTGTCTGCACAGCACTCGCCATCCCCAGCTATATATAAAATATATCAGTCAGTACATTAGAAATCCTGCCTCAGCTTCGTGAGACTTCAAACATCGTGCGGAAAAGAAGCACATACCATGATCCCGTAAGCAAGGCCTTGAATCCCGACGTTGGCGATCGACGCGCCAGCCAACTCCAGTGAACCCAAATGCCCGCAGAAGACTAGGGTAACAAAACTGAGCATGTAATTAAAGATGGAAACAGCGATGGATGACCCGGACAGGAGCCAGAGTATCCGGGACTCCCAGATCGCCAGCCTTGGCCACCATCGGGGGGGCGGGAGCGCTGATCCATTCTCCAGGAATTCCTCGACTTCGGAAGATGACAAACAGGTTATCCCACCATCGGACTCCGGCCACGTCAGCAACTGCGCGCGCTCCTCGGAACCCATGATCTCCCGATGCAGGCAGGTACAAGGAATTACTTGCCCTATAAGTTGGAAGCACTTAAATAGGAAATGATTCCTTAACCATTCTTTAATGGTTTATATTGCAAAACGTGGCGAATGTTTCCTCGTTACCGGTGATGGCTGGGTGATAGGAAGGGCGACCAAATATTTTAATTTGTTGTGTCCTAATTGATGGAATAATTGTAAGCCATAAGCATAACCAGGGTTAGGTGTAACTTGTCATTCTTCCCAAACGTTGAATTTCGGGACTCTTCTATCTACCCTCGAAACGCCAACCTAACCAGTATTGAAACGCCAACCTAACCAGTCATTTGTGATTCTGTAAATTTCACCGTGCGGTGGGATTCGTGGAGGGACAAGTAATATTTTGGATTTTAGGAAGAAATAATGGAAATATCATGGCAGGATTGGTAAGATGGTCAGGATTGACTGCAGTTCTACACTCAGCTGTTGTGTTTAGGTGGGAAACGTGTTCGGGGGGGCTGCTTAAAATTACATTGGTTTTGAAACTAGCATGTTATGTTAAATTTTCCATTTTAGTTTCGAAATTTCAATGCACCACCACCCATATAACTTTTGTTTTTTTTAATTAAAAAAAAACTATTTCGTATTTTCAATTTTAATACTTTTTTAAATTGTTCTCGTTTATATTTCGAAGGATCACGAAATTTTCAAGATATTATAGCTATCATTTTTTGTACGAAATAATATTGTTAATATGGTTTTGATGATGAGCGTATATAAAGTAAAACTTATACTACTTACAATATGCTTTCTACTTAATTATTACAAGAAATCACCTGATTAACTATTTGATTAATTGAGGATATTCCCATGTTACATTACATAGACTTGAGGGAACAACTGTCGTTATAACTTTTCTCTGATTATATATGAACCATGAACAACGAAAAACCATCAGTTTGTATGCGTTTGCTACCACTAATGGAAATTAGTCTCTGTATAGAAAGCCGACGGAGAATATTCGTTAGAACCTTCTGTCAGCCTTTATGTTTAAGAATCCCGAAAACAATCATGGCCTTAGTCCTAAATTAATATGAATCAATGTCTCACGTAATGATGTGATGACATATTGACGATTTACTGTCTCAGTGGCCATTATTACATAAGCAAATACATTTATTTCCACATCTTTTAGTTACCTTATCATCTACTTCGCTTTCCAAGGTCCCATTCTTTTTTGTGTCAGTTTCGGGTATTAATAAATAAGGCCTTTAAAAAAATATTTTGAGGGGAATCAATAATAATACTAGATTAATTATTCTCCTTATAAAATTCTTGATTGGGGTAGGCTAGTGATTGAATTTATATAATGAATCTTAATATTTTTCGATTTCTTCTTCTAATTACATTTTACGTGTAAAATGTTGATGTAATAACCGCTACTAAGAGGGGGTAAATTATTATTTCCTTCATTTTTTAAACTTTCTACGACCATATGGAACCTAGCAGTAAATGGTTAGGTTTGTATAGATTACAAAATAATACAGAACCCGAAGTGAACTGCCTTAAACATTATTTAATCGAAGCATGATCGTCGACGTCGACTACAGTTTTCTTAGGTTTCTGCACTAGCAAAAGATTGATGTAGAGCCTTAATGTTTCTGCACGCAAGTCTATGTAAGTTTGATAAGATGAAGTGTGATCCGCAAAATTTACTCTAAAACCTGAAACGTATTTGTAGGTGGTTGTAGGACATTGAAGACTGCGATTATAATATAAATAAATTCAACATAATTAATAAATTAATTAATAATGTATATATGAAATGAGTAAATACTTAATAGAGTTTTAGTTACATAAAATACGTTTTCTTTTCATGATTAGTTCATTTTACCACCACACATGCATCGTAATATTTTTTTGACAATGGAGACGGCTTAGACACTAGTTCTGATCCGGATATTTGTCCTTATCTGTTCTGGGTGTTAAAATCGGGGACATAATAAGTATTATTTTTCTGAATTAGTCGTTTTAAACAATAGGTAGGACAGATGGCATATATTCCTTTTCATCGGATAGTAATTATTAAGCAAAATTTTTCTCATTATAATGACTCGCCAAATGAGATGAGGATTATTAGTTTTATTTAGAGTCTTGGGGAGTTAATGGGAAAGAGTTAAAGGTAAGGGTGCTCTCTTGCACTATTTGGAAGGCTGACATTGCTTTGGCTACAGCTGCAAGAACATCCAAATATCCAAGCATTTGCAGGAAAAGCTCATCGATGGCCGCCCTGAACTGCAGGTCGTTGTTCCACTTCAGGTTCAAGGAGGCCAGGCCCACCATCCGATGCTCGGCTGGGCAGCCATCTCCGCCCAACATCAAGGTCGTTATTAATGGAGCGGCCAAGGAGATCGGACGGGCCGCTGCCGTTGCAGTGACCAAGGCCAGAGGGATGGAAGTCGCTGGCGCAGTCGACACCCTCTTCGTCGGAGAAGATATTGGAAAGGTTTGTGATATGGATCCCCTGGAGATTCCCATAATCAATGACCTCACCATGGTGTTGGGCTCGATCTCTCAGTCGAAGGAGACGGGTGTCGTGGTCGATTTCACAGACCCCTCGATGGTCTATGACAATGTGAAGCAGGTGAATTCCGTTTTTTTCCCGACGGAATGCTCGGTCAAGGCATGATTGGTGTTTGGAGAGTGATTTTGTAGGTCCTTGTCCTGGGCAGGCGACTGCATTCGGCATGAAAAGTGTGGTTTACGTGCCGAGGATAAATTTGGAGACAGTGACAGCATTATCCACCTTCTGTGATAAGGCCAGCATGGTGAGCATCGGGTGAGGTTTCCTGCAGTTTTGAGTCGAAACCTTAGTGCCTTCGTTGGTGATCTTAGGATGCAATTTGCTGAAGCCCAGACTCGTCCTTGAACTCACGTTTCCTTCAGGGTTGCCTTGTCGCACCGACTCTTTCGATAGGATCCATATTGCTTCAACAAGCGGCGATCGCTGCTTCTTTCCACTACAACAACGTGGAGATTGTAGAATCTAGGTCCAATGCACGGGTGAGGATCAACTCGTTCTTTAACTTTGGGTATGACACATTTGCTGAACTGTCGGAGCATGTAAAGTTCAGCAGTTGCGTTGGTTTCCTGACAGGATCTCCCATCAGCCGATGCATTCCAAATAGCGAGAAACCTTTCAAATCTCGGTCAGATCTATAACAGGGAGGATATCACAACAGACGTGGTGGTAAGTGAAGTATGGAGTCTCTGATACGGTTGTGGAATGTCTAATGATGTTTCTTCCTCATTGTGTGTTGAAGGCGAGAGGACAGGTCTTGGGAGAAGATGGTGTTCGGGTACACAGTATGGTGCTTCCCGGGCTACCATCAGGCACAACGGTATACTTTTCCGGTCCAGGCGAGGTATGTTTTATCACTTCAAAGATGGACCACCCAAAGAATTTCACATAACATGTCAAGATTGGTTTTGTGGATATCGTCTTCTGCACCAGGTATACACCATCAAGCACGACATCACCGATGTTCAGGCCCTAATGCCAGGATTAATCTTGGCTATCAGAAAAGTGAGCCGTCTCAAGGTAATATCTAAAGAAACACCCCAAATCTCTAAATAGCTTCGCTAAAGTTGTTGCCTGATTGACTGATTGGTTTCCTGATGCAGAACCTCGTGTATGGCCTGGAGAAATTCTTGTAAGTCAGATGGGGTCTTGATCTTCAAAGAGCCGGTCAACATCAATCCATAACATATCTTACAGCACGGCGCAATCTTAACAAAATCAAATGTCGGTGAAGACAGACGTCTCTGCAGATAGATTGTGATCGGCAAGATCCCAGAAAAGATTGGTGCACTCATCTCATAGTGCATCTCATTTTTTCATGCAGATTCAAGAGCTTTGATTTGATCTGGATTCATCCTGGAGTCTTGACTGTTTATACATTTCGGGAATAGGGGCAAGTAACACGAAGTACCCTGCAGCTCGTTCTGCTGGCCAATTGCGGAAACGTATGCTGCTTGTCCATGGTCTCGTTGATCAAGAAGTAGTTTTCCTTGTTATGAACTGACATTCGAAACCAGATTTGCATTAGCATAAATAAAATATATCAACGAGAAATATTGGATTAATAACAATGCTTATTTTGTTTCATTAAGGGATAATTAACCACACTAATCAAGTAGAAAAGAAGTATCTAATTGTAGTTACGGCAGGGGAGTCTTCTGACTAGTGCTTCTCTTAGGAATCCAACTGAATTCCTTAATCATTTCGCTGCTAAGTTGAAGAACCGAGTTCACCGAGTCTTTAAGGTAAATTGCAATTGTGCATTTGTCCATAATGTAGTTAAATGAAAGTTCCAAGAATCCAACATAATGTGAGCTTACGAGAATGCATAATGTGCCGTTCAGTTAAAATCGCCTCGATCTGAGCTGATGAGTCTGCCATGGTTATTCAATAAGATTTCTGATCCTTAATGTACAACAGTCAGGCTGTCTCGAGTCCCACATGATTCGGCCGTTTCACTCGATTTCGTGGGAAGAAGTCTAGCCTCACATGCCGTGGATCTGAAAATAAGCGACACCTTTCTTTATTCGCTACACCACAGCTTGGGATTTTACTTGGTCCTCATCAGTCCGGACTGATCAGCCAGCATACGTAGCGGATGAGTCTCCACTCTCTTCATGCGGTTGGGAGTGCTGGAAACGCAGCCTCATCACACATTCACAAGTAACAAAAAAAACACGAAAATAAAAATATGAAAATGGGTCAATCTCATTATGTCTCTTTATACATAAAACACTCCCACAACACACTAAATAATAGAAAATCAATCTATACAAATCAATCTCAAAAAACAAAATTTATTTAACTCCTTAAATTTCCCGACTTGATTGTTTTTTTTTTTAAAGTAAATCTAGTAGTATAACTTCAGTTTCAACCCTCATCTCAAGATGGAATTTTCTTCCCTATTACAATCAACCTTTTTCATCTTGCCAAACACATTAACAATATCCGATTGTTCATCGGAATCAACACCAACAAAGCAGAGACACTTGAAAGTGCATGAACTATGAAAGATGGACGGGAACCAAAGATTCAAAGTCGCGAGACACGGAAAATGAGCGCGCAAAGGTGAACCGGCCGAATGGTGTCGATTTTCATAGGAGCATGCGGATTTTTGTATGGTCAACGTCGTTGACCGGCAACGGATGGCATGTTTGTATGAACAACGTCCGTACGATCAACGATGGCCTCCTTCAAGCGTTTGAAAGCCCGACACTCCCTGTACCTTAGACAACAACCTTCTGCGACTACTGGGATGTTCACCCACAGACACTAAATGGGACTGTTAGGTTATAGTATATTTATTTTGGGTTTAGAAATTTAGATAAATAGAATTGTTAGGTTATTTTCAAGACAGAAAACAATGTTAAAATAATGAAACTTGCACGTTTTCCTCTCATAAGCCTCGGGCTTGAAGTGTTACTGAATTGGAGCGCATGGTTCGTTTCCGCGAGTTCGACTTAGATCGACCCCAGTCCCCGTTTCCCCGTGTCACAGGGCACGTAACTAATCCAAAATAATGTATACACGCAAACAAATTATATTATGAACTCCAAAACATGTTGCGTAAGAGAAGGGAAAACACGGGAGAACCGCCAAACATTTGATGGTGTGGATGGGAAGGAAGGCACGAGAGCAGGGACAGGTAAGGAAAGTGAGAGCACAAGAAAAAAAGAAAACAAAAGAAGTAGAAAGAAGAGGATCGTCCGTCCGTCCCCACCCATCCACCTCAACGGGATGAGGTTGATTGGCAGCCTCTCCACTCATAAACTGGATAAAAGAGAGTTGGCCAGGTGAGGGATTACGTTTTTACTTTAAATTATAATTAATTTTCTTCAGTTTTTTTTTTTTTTTGAGGATTTCATTATTGATTAAGAAACACAACAATTTTTACTTTCAATGAGGAATTAAAAGGAAGGAGGGGGGGTTTGGTTGCAACTCAGAATCTACCTACCTGGCCTTCAACTCTTTAACCCTCTTGTTCATCCCAGACAGGCAGGCAGCCGAACGGGCAGAATCGACCTGCCCTTCAACTCTTTCAAGCCCTTTTTGTTGACTATGTCATGTAATCAGATGAGTCTTAAATCAAATAAAACAGCGAAAACTGAATCGCTTACGTGAGTTTACGAGCATTGAGGAAAAACAAGACAAGAAACGTACTCGTGTTTGCCATTTCATGAATAAAAAAAATGAAACTAAAGCAGCATAGATTTTCTTCCTTTTTTCCTTCCCTGATGACTGCTCTCGATGGAGAAAAGACTTAATCGTAAATAGTCATAATCTGTATAACCTACGATTTTATCCATCAATAGATCATAGGATATAAAATGCCTATGGCCGGCCATAAATTACATTAAATAAACGAAATGCGCATATCCTATTAATTTTAGTGATTACGATACTTTAATAGAATTTCATACATTGTCCTATGTTATAATCTATTTTATAAAATATACTTTAATAAAATAAAATATACAATTAATATAAAATATACAATTAACGGCTGCCCAAAAATTCCAATAATCTTCTCAACCCTCTTCATCCCTGACAACTCTCTCTCTCTGCCCATTACAAATTCAATGCAGTTTCACTGACCGACTCTCCGCCCCCCTCACCCCCACTCTCCATATTTTCCCGCTTCTCTCTTTGAATTCTTTTTATATGTTTACTGTCTTTTCTTTTTTTTTCAACATTTTTTTTTTAATTTTTCGTTCAAAAGTTCTCTTAATTTCACTTACACATAATTTCGACGTATCATTTGCTAGCAAAGAACAAAATCCTGCTCCGTCCATATCAAGTATTAATTAAACTACCCTAATCGATAGGCAGTTCCCCGGGAGATAAAGCAATGAGGGGGAGGGTCATCGTTCCTTAGCCGTTCGTTGGTAATCGGGCGACACAAAGTGCGAGGAGTACTGGGTGTGGATGGAATTTTCAAGGATATTTAATAAGAATGATTCATTCCCTTTCTAAATAACATCTTCACTTCACAAATTCATTCATTGTAGAACGGCCCACCATGCATTTCTCCTTGGTGATGGGGAGCAGCAATTCAATGTTTAAACAAAACTGCCGTGAGTTACCTTTTGAGATGAAAATTAGCCCCACGCATTAATTAATATCTACTTGTTTCCAAATGAAATCTCATGGTCGCAATTAATTTCGTCAATGAAAGCCCTTGTATACATTCCGTATCATTTACTTAGGCTTCCCTTACCTGTCCTATTTGTTTTCATTTATGTTAAATACCTCACCACGCCCCCCAACACGATATCACGTGAATTTATTACAACCCTTTTTAACACTACAAAATATCATCTCTCGACGTTTAACATTCTTTTTTAAATAATAGTATTTCCTAACCTTATAAAAAAAAAAAGAGCATCCAAACATAATATTATTTTTTTTTTACAAAAAAAGTATGGGTGGTCTGAAATGATTTGTGTTATAAAAAAGGGCATCCACGAGAATTTATTATTTGCCCAAACATTCGAAGGGATTTTAATCATTCAGCATTCTGATACATAAATAAATAAAAGGGGAGCCACAGATATCCTATCACATGCTTTGCCACCGCATCGTTAAATATAAATAATTGTTCCGGGATCTCGATGGGGGCGGGAAATTTGGGGGGGAAAAGCTGCTTTCGGGGGAGGGCGGCCAATAACTTCTTATACATTACCAAAAACAATAGTGGTTTCATTGTTTTATTACTTGCCACTTTTAGAATTGTACCAAACTTTATAGTTGGGTCCGGTCCACCCTTCCCTCTCTTTATCAATTCTTCAAACCTCACAGAATTGATTGCGTGACCCTCCTGTTACTACTGTATGTTAAACAACAGGGTTAAAGTATTCATTCTTAGTAGTGGATCCTCGAAAATGTTTATTATATATAATATTATGGATCGTAGCTATTTGGGTAAATGCTATCCTATATTTTAAAAGGGATCTTGGAATGGTGACTTGAAACATTTTTGAACCTTTCAATTAAAGAGTGTGCTTCTCGAGGCGAGGGGTTTCGTGATGCTACTAAAATTATTCGAGCTAATATGTACTCTGGAAAGAGTGATGTAAAAGATAATGGACCAAAGAAAAATTTATTGGTGTGTTTCGAAGGCTAGGGTTTGGCGTATACAAGACTTCAAATCTTTAACATATTCGCCGGAGAATTATGGGACAACGCATCCCAATCGAATCGTGTGAACAATAAATATGCTTTGGAAACTTAGTTTAATCATCATGAAACTATAATTCTACTGTTTACGAATCCCTAAAGATGCGTAACATCAAAATATAGAAATTGGGTTTTATAACGAGTAATTGAGAAGGGAGACAGAATTTCCATCCATACTGCAGGGAGGGAGGGAGGGGAGGGGAAGGTGGATCCATCCAAGGGTTAGAGTTCACAAAACCATGACCACGCAGTTACGACCTGTTTGTTCGTAAAGGATGAGGGGGTGGGGACCCCATTTCCATGCCCAATGACATCTTCCCCCATTATAAACGTATTAAAAAAGAAAAGAGAAGCCCATGGCCTTTGCCTCTCTTCCTTTATCAAGGACTGTCCAAAAATACTCAATTCATTGCTTTTCTTTTCTTCTCTTCACGCCGATAGTAAAAATGGCTCCTCCTACATTATTGCCTCGTTCTCACTCTCCTCTTTTTAATTCATATCATTCCCTGCAAATCATAAAATATAAAGAAAAACAATTCTTCGGGCGCGGGAAACTAAAATAATCCGCCGAATATCAGAATTCAAAGAATACATCTTACAATATTCTAAGAAAAAGATTACAAAAAAAAAAAGAAAGAAAGAATAAAAGGATGGGCAGCAAGTACTATTGAATATGCAATTCTAGTTTTATTATAATCCATGGTAATTTCTTTTTTTACGGGGGTATAAAAGAACCAATATGTGTTTAGGCTTTTCCTACGCTATTAAATAGGAACGAGGAGGAATTGTGATGGGCTGGATATTTGGAAACTTAATGGGGGGAGGGATTGATTTCTTGGTGATTTATCTTAAATGTACCAAACTGATAACGTAGTCAAACATCAAGGTTCCCCTGTTGATCAAGCAACATAGATTCGTCACGCTATTCATATTATCATAAGAAAAATATATCTCTTTGACTACGTAGCATCGCAACAACCGACCGTCTATCTGATAATATTCCCAGATTATGTACACAAAACAATGATCTTGTGGTGTTCGTTTTTTCTCCAGTCATTAATTCATTGGATGCAGTGAGATAAAATTTTGTTGTAGAAAAGTAGATATATAAAGTATTTGTTAGGTTTGAAATGAAGGGACTCTTGAGATCGCATCTACCGTTCTTTCCTTTCTCATTTTCAGTGCCTTATCCCTCCCTTTTCCCATTTCACTTTTGCTTGGTAAAAGCGTTGTTGGAGTCTCGATAACCATCACCCAGAGGACACGACTCATAGGATCGACATGTAGTACAACAGATATTAAAAAACAAGATATCGCATCATTTTATCTTGACGAACATAATTTTGTGATAATTTTATAAAATTCGATTCTTATTTGAATTTCAAATACTCAGTAAAAAAATATACATGTTCTTCTCACTCTCCATCATCCGACCAGCATGGCTCCAATGTTAAGCATCTAAAACCAAAATTGGTAAGAGGAGGGGAGATGTGAAAGGGTTGAGATTCCCTAAAAGCGGATAATCCGGATAAGAGAATCATGTGGGTAGGTCTTGAATCCAATACACGATTGAAAAATTAAATGAAAAAAAAAAAAGAAAGATTCAGCCCTTACCCAAAACACACGTAAAGGCCCCACGATCCCCCCCAAGAGGAAGGAAACGACTGATTCCCTGTCCTTGTATCAATCATCTCATCTCCTCTGTATTTACCGTCGTCAAACTAAACTCTTCGCAACCAAACAAATCCTAGCATTTTCTTACGGAAGCGGCTAAAGTTCCTCGCGGGACGTCCCCCCCATTATTGACCCTTTCTTAGTATATTATACTAATTAAAATTAATATAGTTTGTAATTATTATAATTATACTGAACAGTGTTAGTATAATGTACAAACGGAAGTTTCGTACTAATTAGTATACTTGTAATTACTATAATTGTACAAATGTACAATGTACAAACAGTGTACTAGTACGCGATTTGTACATTGTACTAATACTAGTACACTGTTTGTACATTGTACTAATACTAGTTAGTTCATTTGTAGTAATTACAAGTGTACTAATTAGTACGAAACCTCGTTTGTACATGAACTAATTTTTTAGTATAATTATAGTAATTACAAGTGTACTAATTGGTACGAAACTTTTACTGTTCTGATTAGTACAATTTGTACTAATTTTGACACATTTAGTGCAATGTACAAACTAAATTAGTATAATTTGTAATTACTACAATTATACTAGCTGACGTTAGTACAATGTACTAACGTGGTACTAGTACATGGTTAGTACAATGTACAAACGAAGTTTCTTATCAATTAGTACTGTTGTAATTACTATAATTGGACTAAACAGTATTAGTACAATGTACAAACGATGTACTAGTATATAATTTATACATCGTACATATATATAATTATAATAATTATAAGTGTACTAATTAATACGAAACTTTCTTTTAAATATTATACTAAACAAAATTAGTACACTTAAAAAAGTTCAAAATTAGGGGACTGCCCCCGCTGGCGACGATAGCCGCCTCCTTTTCTTACACCTAGTTTTATCCCTTCGTTATTACAATTAATTGGTTTTTAAGGGACCCCAGTCTGCCAGGCCACCTATCTTATCCCCGCTATCTTCCTCTCCAAATTGCTCCTCCTTCCTGTCGATTCCCTCCTGTGAAGTTACCACTTCCAAGTTGCAGACTTTTTTTCCCACATATTATTATTATTAAAAACTTACCCCATCCATTATTTTACTCTTGATTCCACCTCTTTAAATACCCACCACCACCACCCACATCCCAAACTCACCCCACCTTACAAAGCCCCCCTAAAATAAATCTCTTCTTCCACTCCTCCGATGGCCAATCCCTCGGTAACCCTCCTCCTCTCTTTCCTCGTCCTCGCTGTTTCCTCTGCCCTCTGTTCTGCCAGGACCGATGCCGAGGTCTCGGAGATGTACGACCTCTGGCTCGCCAGGCACGGCAAGGCCTACAACGGCATCGGGGAAAGGGAACACCGCTTTGAGATCTTTAAGGTTAACCTGAGGTTCGTCGACGAGCACAACGCCGTCGAGAACCGGACATACAAGCTGGGCCTCAACAAGTTTGCCGATCTCACCAACGAGGAGTACCGCGCCAGGTTCCTCGGCACGAGGAGCGATCCTAAGAGGAGGGTTATGAAGGCCAAGCGTGCCAGCGACAGGTACGCCGCCCGCCCCGACGACATGCTTCCGTCGAGGGTGGATTGGAGGACCAGGGGAGCCGTCAATACGGTCAAGGACCAAGGCTCATGCGGTGAGTCCTCTCGTCCCTTGTCCGATTGGTCTCGATTTAATGACTGAATTGCCCTTCGGTGCTCTAGTGTTACCATGGCCGTTGATTGGGTGTCTGATCAGGGGTAGTTTTGGTAGTTGGTGGCTCTGAATGGTAGGTTTTGATTGGTAGACTTTGCTGATCAATAGTTTTTTCGACCTTTTGGTTATTTTAGGAAGATTGCTGGTTTGGACTGTCTGTTTTTGTGTATTTACTTTTTATTCATTTTTTTCTTTGTGTTGGGTTGTTGTTTGGGTTTGAGCAGGAAGCTGCTGGGCCTTCTCTACCATAGCCGCGGTTGAGGGGATTAACCAGATCGTCACCGGGGAACTCATCTCACTGTCCGAGCAGGAGCTCGTGGATTGCGACAGGTCCTATGATTCGGGCTGCGACGGTGGCCTCATGGACTATGCATTCCAGTTCATAATTGATAACGGCGGTATCGACAGTGAGCAGGATTACCCATATATGGGCGTCGATGGGACTTGCGATCCCACTAGGGTAAGTATTACTTGGGATGGAACGTTCACACGTCAATGATGGGGCTGGTGTTGATCGCGGATGCTTCCTTCGGTGATGGCAGGTTAATTCTAAGGTCGTAAGCATTGATGGATTCGAGGATGTTCCACCCTATGATGAGCTATCTTTGAAGAAAGCCGTCGCTCACCAGCCCGTCAGCGTTGCCATTGAAGCTGGCGGCAGGGAATTTCAGCTTTACCAATCGGTGAGATGCCACTGCTTATACCGATGTTACTTTGGAGAACTGAGGGCATAATCTGTTGAGTCCTAAGTCAAATCGATCTGTCTATGCAGGGAGTCTTCACGGGCGAATGCGGCACCGCGCTCGACCACGGCGTGATTGCAGTCGGATACGGGAGGGAGCACCATCATGATTACTGGCTGGTGAGGAACTCGTGGGGGAGTGGCTGGGGAGAGAACGGGTACATCAAGATGGAGAGGAACTTGGCTAACAACTACTTCGGCAAGTGCGGGATCGCGATGGAGGCCTCATACCCCATCAAGACAAGCATGAACCCAACCCGCCCAGCGAAGATCATTGAGGCCAGCGATTCCGACCTTGTCAGCAGCGCCTGAGTGTTTCCGACCACGGCACAGGTCATTGGCGCGTGGGGGAAAATGGGGCCCTGCTGCTCATTTGCCCGGAGGAGGTATGGGATTGAAGATGATTTGCATAAATATGGTTTGGGATTTTCTGTACATATAGAATTGTTGAAATCATGGGGGATGATGGTCATGTCTGGAGGAACGACTTGGATTCAATGCAAGTTTCAAATTTCCCTTTCGCTATCAGGAAAAAGAGAAATGATGAATAAACTCTTCTTAATGTCCCTTTAGGAGCATAGACTGCTCTCATTATGTGTCTCTCAAAATTTTCAACCCCAAAAGAATTTATGATATGGCCACTGGACCACAAATAGGACTTGAGTTTGGGATCTTATCCCGAATGATATAAGCCGACAAATATTAGGTTAGAGGACGAAACAGGATCAGGTTCTTTGATCCTTTAACGTTGCAACTGAAGACTACGGGCCAGACCAAACCCAGTCTCTTCATCTGAGCAGTCCATGCTTCAGTGTTCACTCACATTCAGCGATGAAGATGACCTCAAAAGCAATGAGTTGATGGCATAGGGAAAAACGATGCCAAGCCGTTGTCCTTTCTATGATTCCATAATCTATCTGTAACTTGTGATATCTTCTTTTTCGTTTCAAGTATCCATGAACGCATGTTTCAATTCACACCCACGAAACATCAGATTGTGTTAACTTGCTACGGGCCTCTTCGTAACAATTTAATCATGCAATCAAAGAAATATATCAATCATGCTTTCGATTTTTTAGCCCTTCTGATAACCTTCCGTTTCTTCTTTTGTTTCTTCAACTTTTTACACCGTGCAGAAAACTCTAGATCCTTCCTGCTCAGGGCTTCCTTGGTTTCTTCAACATCGTCCAAGTGATCTTGGGACCTTCCTCGCAACAGAAGATCCTTTTCACTCAGCCTCCCGATCTCTTCCAAGTAGCCCTGGCATAAATGTGTGGCAACCATCCTGTTATCAGCAATTTCCATCTTTTTCGGCTTCTTTGGTTCTTCCGCCATCGTCCTCTCCCCCGTTCTTTTCTTGGCAGAAGACTGGTTGTTTGTCCAGTCGCCGAATGTTTGCCGGACACACAAACTAACACGGACACCGGTTTTCAGCAGTAATGTAATAACTTTCTGGGTCTGTCCTAGCGAGTCCTACAAGAAGACGAGATGAAACAAAAATCTCTCGATCCATGTGCGATGAAATCACATCACCTACAATAGAAAACTGGTACTCAGTAGCCCAAGTACCTTTTCTACCATTCCTTCCAATTCCTGGAATGCTTCATTTGCCTCTTCCATGCAGCTAAAGATGGCGAACGCCGAGTACATATTCCCAGTGACTTTCTTACGTTGCTGCAGAAAAACAGCAACCAAATTAGAATCCACAGCACAATATACATTGACGAAAGAAAATAAGCAAAGTTTGCCAGTAAAAACAGTCTGAGGTTTTCGGAAAAATAAAAGAGTCATCATAAAACTTATGATGGCAGATGAAGAACATAAAATTCGTCTAGCTTGTCCATGGCAGAAAACAAGTGAAAAAGAGCTAAACCCAATTTCCAAAGAAATCATTCAAGAACTTATGATAGCAGAGGCATTCTCAGGTCTGACCTTCATTTCCACCTTGTAATTTCCTGGAATTGCTCCCTTCAGTTCATCTATCATCACACTTGAAGGAATCCTATGAAGTAGCAGCTTCGCTGTTTTAGGCTCGGGTACCTTATAAATCACGAAAAGCAATAAAAAGATTACCATCAAACATTAATGACAATAATGAGTAGAACAACAGTGGTGTTAAAGAGAGGAAAGATCAGTCTCACATCATTGGAAAAATTTGGTAGCTCCATGCTCACTCCACGATCAATAACAGCCAATACTAGCTTCATAACAGCTGTGGCATCATCCAAACAATTATGTGGAGCACCCTCCTTCCTTAGTTCATGGTCCAAAACAAACTGCCAGATAATGTAAAACAATGAGAGACCAATAAACAGATAGCATAATCATAGCTACACTTGCATCGGTGCGATCAAAACTACCAGATAACTCACAAAGTAAAAATGGTGCCATAAAAATATGTGATGCAACAGCATGCTTTATCTACAAAAGTTTAAGAAAACTATTATGTAGATTGAGCTAACCAGGCTAGGGAAATGACAAAATATGTTTAGTTTATGAAAAACCTTGCCTTGCACAGAGTAGAAAGTGATGGCCTTCTGTGGATCGAATTATAAGCATTCTTGAAGATATATGAGGTATCAATTATATTAGCATAATCAAACTTGAGCACTGCACAAAATTCCCAGGTAAGTTAACCACCATTATCAATTAGGCAACTACAAAAATCATGGGATATGAGCTTATTTACCCTTTAAGTCATTACTTAGAGCATGCCCAACCAATATAGCCCCATGTGATAAAAGATTCTTCAAGGTTTTCTGAAAAAATAGACCAACCATCATTGAGTCGAACTGCATTAGATCAAGCCACAAAGCTTAAAGGCTACTTCGATTAAAATTACCTGTACATCTGCCAATGTGCATTCAACTCCTGCCAAATCTTCTGCTGAAATACCAGTGATGGTAGTTCGGTAATCTGAAACTGCTTTATCAGGATTTATTAGCAGATCCAGTTTCACCTGCAACGTCAATTGCCTATTCACAACTATCCAGGCTTACATGTGTGTGTGTGTGTGTATTTAAAAAAAACTTAAGAACAATCAAGACAGACATCTGCCAACTGGCCTAGGAGGCTTCAGCAGCTGAATCAGATTAACATCACCAAAAGCATGAATACCTCAAACCTGTGATCCACAACGCACACTTTCACACAAGCATCGGTTCCATCTTCACATAGAACCATCTCACAGTCAATTGCCAACAAGGCAGTTGATGTCACATTTTTGGGCCACTGGTTAAGCTTAGTTACCACCCATCCCTGTTCAAAGTAAAATAAGGGAATCAACAACTCGAAAGAGCTAAACCAAAAATCTAGACAGCCTCCATGTAAAGTTGCATGACAAGGCGATAGCACAACTAAACTAGATTTAAGGTCTCGGTCAGCAAAATAAAAATAGCTTGAAGAGGTGACCAACCTGATCGGATGAAGGGAATGAATACTCCACAGGGTACAGTGGATGTTCGAGGGTCAAACGATTTAATCTCTGCAATGCCATCATTACCACCATTTATAGTGAAAACCTTTATTGGCACAATAATCCAACTCCAGTGCAAAAATGTATGCAATTGGCATTCTAGTAGCGCTGGTTTCAAGAATCTCTGCAAAAAGAGACGGCAGAACATACGCATACATAGAGGATCTTCCGGTGAACTTATACTATGTAATTCTTTAAAAGGAATCAAATTTTGAAGAAAAACGAACACCCAATTGAATGAGAAACAAGAACAGGCAATGAATACTAGCAATTTTGAGTGCCCAAAGGAAGCTATGTTGTGAACAGCCGCGATATTGATGAGAAGGTGATGAGACCATATACTTGAACAGGAGACTCGTTGTTCATTGGTTCCTCTGCAAACTGCTTCACTTGGGATCTATTCTGATGGCATTGTAGCACTCTACTGAACAACTGCGACATAAATAAGGGACCCCATCATAAGTTTGAGTGACTTTGAGTAAAGAGACACTACCAAAGCATTTGGGTATATTATTTTACCTCTCGAACATTCTGCTGTGGCGCAAGCGTCTTCAAGAAAGAAACCAGGACATCCTTGGACCTCTTTGATGGATCACTCGCACGACCTCCCCGGCGGTTGTCATAGTTGTTTAAGAAATCCTTCCAGCCTCCTTTCTTTCCTGTCAATCTGTGCTTTTGAGCAAGTTTGACAATCTCAGCGAGGACCTGAACGCCCAAAAAGAGGTTATCAAACATCTATTTCACGGAATATCAGACCAGGTAATCTTCAATCAGCCGCCTGTAAACCCTATGCTAAAAAATACGCCTAATTCCGCTGATTTAAGGAATAAAACAGAAACAGAACGCGTACAAAAAAAAAGGAAACAGAACAAAAATTCCTCTGCACAACCAACCACCCTAAAAAACAGCTTGTTCCAGGTAAACTCAAATTCAGTGATCCCAGCGCAAGGAATGCTTACCAGAAATCTGACCGTAAGAAAAAAGCAAATCATAGCGCAGTCTGAAGCACCGGATACAAATGGTCGGGCCAAATTCGACGGCGAAAATAATCTTTCGAATCGCAAAACAAGAGAAGGGAATTGGGATCACCTGCTGTTCGGCGGCCATTAGCTGACCTTCCATATCCAGAGCTTCGCGCCTTCCGACCGCAACGAGACGAACGGGACAGATAACGATGAAGTCGGTTAGGGTTTAAGGGGGAGGTTTTAACGGCGCTGGCCGCCGTCGTCTTGTCCGATCCGGCCACGAATGAACCGGGTCGAGAAAATCACGCTAAAGTCTTTATGTGAAATTAATTAATTGATCCGGCTTAACTTAGAATAACAGTGGACAGATCGTATAAAATGGAGCGCATGAATCATTCGTCTTTTTTACTTGATTTAAGATCTTAATTGACGAGTTCGAGATATCAGAAAGTATATTCGCTTAATCTTGTAAAAAAAAAATTATACGAATATTTAAAAAAATATATGAAGTGATTATAGTGAATCATAAAAAAGGAAACAAATTTAAATATCTCAGTTCAGGACAGGTTTTATTTAGTGATGATGATGATGATGATTTGATTATATTTCCCCTGGAGAATCTGAATCATACATTTGGGTTTTTAGTGTATCTGAAATGTCGAAATATTATTTTTCTGTTGCCTTCGTATAATATCTTCACAAACTATATATTCAAAGAAAAGACTCCTTCCTCCCCCCCTACCATCCTCCACCATTGCATTACTCATCAATCCATGAAGAGTCCCCGCTTCAATCTCTCCAAGACTCTCCCACCCACGGAGAACTCCATGGAGTTCGGGGATGAAAGGCCGGAGGAATCCGACCCAGAAGTTCTTGCGGCTGCGGCGGTGCTCTTTGGCCTTCAGTTCGGGGAGTGCAGGAAGAAAGAAAATGTTGAATCCTTGAATTGTTCCATGAAGAATCAGAGGAAACGAAAGTTTAGGGACTCTCCCGACATGATTCTGGATGAGGGGTGCGGGATGCAGGGAGGGGAAGTTCCAGGGTGCGTGGAAGCTATGGTTCGGGAGTTTGGTGGGTCGGAAGTGCGGCTGGTGGTGCAGAAGAAGCTCTTCAATAGCGACGTCACGAGCGGACAGAGCAGGTTCTCAATTCCGAGGGGGAAGATCGCCCAAAGCTTTCTCACGAGAGGAGAGTCGGCATTGCTTGACAACGGGCACAAGATTGAGGTATCTCTGGTCCAGCCCTGCGGCAAGATCAGCGAGCTACTCCTGGGGAAATGGCGACTGACCAGCTCGAGTTCGTACGTGCTGACGAAGAACTGGACGTCGGTTTGGAAGGAACCCAGGAACGGTCTGGAAAAGGGCAAGGAGGTCCAACTATGGTCATACAGGGTCGAAGGGAAGCTCTGTTTCTGGCTGGTTAATATGTCTGCAACTGATGACGCTGCGGTGAGAGTATCTCCTCTGTTGCGAGCGAAGCACCATTGATCGGCCAACTTCTCTGTTTCGATGTCAGCATGCATGATCGGAAGAGAACTTTACCGGGGCGGGTGTTTTTAGGAATTTGATCAGACATTATGTTTTTTTTTTCTTCAATCGTTTGGAACTCCATTACTTCACGGTTTAAGGTTTTCTTTTAGACTTTGCTTGACCTCAGATATCATTCGGATTAGTTTGATTGATGATGTTATGTAGGAACGCCATGGGCCCTATTAGGCCCAAAGGCCCATTTAGTTTCTGGGCTTATGAAGCCCATCATACTCTTCTTTACGTTGTATGGTCGTACAAAACAAAGCTGTATTGTGATGTCGTCGTTCTATCGGGTTAACTGAACTCAAATTAAATGCCCGATTATGAGTCATTTTTTTTTTCCTTTCTTTTATAATTTTGTCCCGAATGATTATTAAGACAGAACACGACTCATGTGAAAGGGTTGGGACCACCCTAATAAGAAAAAGACAGAAAGGTAAGTTAGTGGTGTTGGTCATACTGCAAGAAAGAAAAAGGCAAACCCTCTTACTTCACTCACCCTCCTCCTCCCCTTCATTTTCTCATGACACCAAAACCTCCGACCCCCATTTTCCCGTTCTCAGGAAAAAAATTTTGGGCTTAATTTAATTATGGTTCGTATAAAATTTTATTTTAATATAGCCCATCAAAATATGAATGGGGAAAACAAACTCGTACTAAACCTATTGCATATAAGTCTGCGAAGAGAGAAATACTGCTAAGTCAACGAATATCAGAAAGGATTTTGACTTCGAGATTTTGAGAAAAAAGGTTACCGGACCACGTTCCCATGATTTAAAAAGATCGAAAAAATCTGGGGACACGTCCCTAGTTATCTGATTTAATATAAGAAAGAGAAACTGTTAAATCTACGGCGTAGATAAGAGCCATGTCTATCAGGATCAGGTAGTTACCAAGATTCTAGAGAGTTGATTGAGAGGGTCAGGCAAAGAACGTGGCATACATCAAAAGCATATCAAAGATTCAGTATAAAAGAGAGAAGATTCTCTCAACAAAAAATGATGATAATCAAACTTAGATACATTTGTATTAATCGTTACCCTTTAGTTTTAGTTAACAGGCGTCTAGACCCCAACCTGGGTAAACTCACGAGGGTTATTGGTCTTCACTTCCACCATCAGAGTGAGCAACCGTAGCTCTGGTAACCAATTTCCGCCATCACTTTACCGTCGGGGCGAGCAATCGTAATCCTGACAGTCAATCCCCGCCTTCACTCAATCGTCTTGGTGAGCAACCGTAGCCTCGATACCAAAGCTCCGCCTTCGTTCCACTGTCCGGCATCTACATCCGTCGTTACCTTCAACCATACTTTGTCCGCCATTCCTCCAGAAGCCGATTTCCACCACTACAGTCCGCAAGTCTACGGCGTCACCACCATCCATACTAGCAACTTTTATTTGTTTTTATGACGGTAAACTTTTCGGTTCTATTGTAAGATATCATTTGATATTGTTTGATCAATTCAATTTATTTTTTTCTTTACTGACGACAACATCCGAATCCCTGTGAATAATCGTGCCAAATATTTCTAACGTAATCCGTTTCGACGCGAACGCTCCCAAAGTAAAAGCAAGACCAATTAAATTATTATTAAGAGTGACCATAATAATGTGATTGTGATGCTGATGTTGAAGAGGACGACGACGACGACGTTATCTTATCCAGGACATGCACTGCTTCCTTCATGAATGGTCTCTTCTGTGGAACCGGCGACGCACAACTCAGCCCCAGCCTAAAACATGCCAGCACTGCTTCCTCCCTTCCCTCCACCTCCCCACGTATCGCCACGTCCGCCATCCTCACCGCCCTCCCCGGATCTTCCACCGCAACCCCGTTCACCTGCCCCGACTCGTCCACCGTCACCACCTTCCCCGCTATCAGCTCCAGCAGGATCACCCCGAACGAATACGCGTCCCACTTCGGGTTCGGCTTTATGCTCCTCAGGGACTCCGGCGCATGGTATGGGGAAACTCCCAAGACGGAGCTCGGGCTCGGGCTCGGTCCCAGGCCTGGCCCCATGTCTTGGAAGCTGTCCCTGGACGCGGTCGAATGCTTGCTCCCGAAGGTACGGGCAGAACCCCCGGCCTTGTAGCTCGTGTCGCCGGGCATGAGCCGCTCGAGACCAAAGTCTCCGATCCTCGGCTCCATGTCGGCCCCGAGGAGGACGTTGCTGGGCTTAAGGTTACCGTGGACGTGCTTCCGCTCGTGAAGGTACGCAAGGGCCCGGGCCATCCCCCTCGCTATCCTGAGCCGCACTTCCCACGGCAGGTGACATGGGGACGAGCCCGCCTTACCTAGAGAAAGAAAAATGAATTAATTAAATAATCACCGACATTAGCATAACAGGCACCACATTAATCAAAATCAACAATGTGATGTATAACGAAAGACAATTGATAAATTAAAGGTGGGTCGCACGGTTGACTTAAGCATAATTAATGGTTCGGTTGCAACCCCCCCCCCCCCCCCCCCTCCAACCCCACGGTCAAGGTTCATTTCGCACCCACGCGCGTGCTAGCATGAAATCCATGGGAAGACGCTAACTTACGCACGTGGACTAGGGACTTACGGTATCGGGCATTGGCGAGGCTGCCGTTGGGGACAAAATCGTAGATGATGAGCTTCTCGTCGAGACCCCAGTAGAACCCTCGGACCCGGACAAGGTTTGGATGCGACAGCTTGGCCACCGCACGGACCGAGTTCTCAAAGTCCTTGAAACGCTCCACGCCCGTCTCCCCGATCCTACGGACCGCCAGGGTTGTCCCGTCCTCGAGGACCGCCTTGTACATTATGCTCGAGCCTGTTGCGCCGAGTATGTAGGCCGATGCCTTCAGCAGGTTGTCCAGCTCCAGCGCCTTCTCGCCGTCCACTGTCACCAGGGTTCCCTCCTTGTGTTGCTGCCCGTTTGGCTCAGTTCGTCGCTGGTCCTCGACGTGGCCTCTCGACAGGTCGTAGTCATCGCTGTCGGACCCTGCGGTCCCCGAACTCGCCTCCTCATTGTAGCCCTTCTTTCGGAGGCACGACCACCTTGTGAATCCTCGTGACTCGGAGGATGTCGAGGACCACGCATCTTTCCCCTCTGCTGCGCCAGGATCTCCTTTGAGCGAACTTTCCGGATTCCTCTTCTTCTTCTTCATTTGATAAACACATAAGAGCACGACAGCAATGACAAGGATGCCTGCCATGTCAGCTACCACGATGCTCGCAATTGTGAATGGTCTGAGCCCGGCTCGACTATGGTGTTTCGACCCTGCTGCTGAGCCAGGGGCAACACCATCTTCCGTAGAATTGACAGGAAAAGCTGCTATGGCCGGGGTAGATGTCGGCGCAGAGGCATCGGGAATTAGGGAGGGGGACGAAGGAATGGGGCATGGGTTTTTGGTTGGCAGCCCGCAGAGATCCGGGTTACCTGAGTAGGCACCGGAGTCCTGGTTCAACAGGACCGCCGACTCCGGAATCTGCCCTGTGATATTATTGAATGATAGATCGAGAGTCGCGTACCCGGGGATCTTCCTGCCAAATTCTGGTGGTATTTCGCCAGAGATCCTGTTGTGCGACATGTTCAGGTAACGCAGGCCGTCACTGCCAAAATCCGGAGGCAGTGTCCCGTTGATGAGGTTTGACGAGATGTCGAGCACCTGGACATGACTAAACCCGTCGGGAACCCCTCCGCCGAAGTAGTTGTTCCTCAGCGAGATTACAGTCAAGTTCCGAAGGGCTGTCAGATTGCCTGGCAGGCTGCCCGTCAACCCATTATACGACAAGTTGAGCAGCTGGAGGTTTCCTGACCCCACAATCGACCCAGGAATCTCCCCGGAAAGCCCATTGTTGGACAAATCCAGTACCCGCAACTCAGCCGCGGAGAACAATGATGCCGGGACTGTACCGTTCAAGGAGTTGTTGGACAGATCGAGGGTGCGGAGGAACTCGACAGTGCCGAGGTTGGACGAGATGGACCCCTGGAGGCCGGAGCTCGGGAGAGAGATCCCCACGACACGGGAATAGGTGGCGGAGTCCCCGGGGGCTCCACACGTGACGCCGCGCCAGGCGCAGGGGTTGGGGTCGTCGTAGTTCCATCCCTGGAGGACCTGGAGAGGGTCTTCCAGGATGGAGTACTTGAAGGACAGGAGGAGAACGCCATCAACGTTCAGACAAGACACGGGAATCACAAGGAGTAGCTGTGGGAATGCCAAAGCTATGAGGAGGAGTCTGTGCTTGGACAGGAGGTTCATCGCTCATTCTTTAGTTCTACAACCTCGGACTTGGTCTGAGAACGCTTCTCATATGCAACTGCTGCTGCCTTCCTTCAAGAGGGAGAAGGTGAGGGAAGTGAGATATCATGGCAGATAGAGAGGAGGAGGAGAGAGACCATGTGAGATTGTCCTACTGATATTACTTTTTAAGATTCCTCCCTGCTGGTCTTCGCCGACCCCAAGTCACTCATTTAATTAATCTGGGATAAATGGACAGTTTCTTCTATAATTTGTCTTAATTATTATATGTTTGTGTGTATAATGAATGAATGATGTTGGTCTTGGAGTGTCCTTGTACAGCAACTTAATTAACTAATCTGACAGACTTATAGATTACAAATACATGGCAAAACACTGCCGCTAAATGTAAGAACCAGATATCATAATTGAGATGACTATTTATTTTACTATTTTTTTTTTAAATGTTTTGAACACGTAGATACCGAGTTAAGGGGGTGTTTGGTTTGTGATTTTTTTGTCTATAATTTCTTGAAAATACAGGAAAAATGTGTTCGGTGCATATAACTTTAAAAAAATATGTAGAAAATAAAAAAGTTTGCTCTTTATTTCTGTCCGTGAAATAAAAAAAGAAATCGGTAACAGACGTTCTCTTACCATCCCGCAAATGTACGGCTAAAATTCTCTTATTTTGTTTCCTTTCCTCGGACTACTTATTAAAGTATCAGACACAAATGAGTTCTGCTGTTGCTATAAAGTTTTGTTATTTACAGAGTGGATCCTTGTCATCCGCGTGAGTTTAATAAACGTGTCTCGACGAAACGTACGGTGAACATCAACTATCTTAAAAGTTTGAATTTATAAATAAAAGCGTGATATATTATATATTTTTATTTTCAACGCTCTTTTTATACTGAATCGGGGTGATATCTTTGGCCATTGTCGCGATTCCTTGTCCAGGTTTATAAGCGGGCTTGCGCGGCCATGAGAGAGGGCTTATGTAGCCTCTTTTTTATTTTTTATTTTTTTTATTCTGTACTTAAGGTAAAAGCATGACATATTATATATTTTTATTTTAACACAAAATTCGTTCCGATTTTTTATGAAAACAATTTCAATTTAATACGAAGATAGTTTTAATACTTTATCTTGGTCGAGTTTGTTCATTGTATTTTGAGTTTGAGCATGTGATTTATATTTTGGAAAGACGTGACCTTTCTTAAGGCTTTAGAATAATATATGAGGCACTGCATCCCTACCAAATATTTCCAATGAGTGTAAGAAATTATTTATTTTGATCGTAAGTAATTAAGAAAAATGACCCGGGTGGGGGCTACTTATATGATGGAGGGGCGTAAGCGTACGGTTAGAAAACGTTGGGCATCCGGTGTAATTAAGAAGGTTTCGAAGGGGTGTGGTCGTAATTTAGGGTAATAAAATGATTGACAAAACAGTGTGAACCTTTTTAGTAGTTTTCAAAGAGAAAAAGGAAGCCGGGGGGGGGGGGGGGGGGCGGTTAATTATTATTATTATTTTTTTGAAATAGTGGACATGACTTTTTAAAGTGTAACCGCGTCTGGAGATGTATGTAGGGTAGAGGTAGACAGAAGAGTTGAGTAATTAAAAGAAAGTCGTACGACATTTTACTGTTGTGGAGATGGAGTTGGGGTGGTGGGGTTTAGAGTTAAGAAAAGGGTGTGGTTTGTTTATATGTTATGACAGGGAGGGAGGGGAATGCCTTTTTAACAGGAAATCAATTGAACTTATTTAATGTCCTCTTCTGTGTCTTAAAATTCTTCCCAAATCACTACCACCCTGTTTGAATAGCTGGAAAGTGATATCACTTGGCTTCTTTTGTTGTCAATTAGGGAGTGAGATTGGAATCAAATACCTGGTGCATTTTGGTCGGCTCAACACCATTTTTAGGGATTTATTAAAAAAAAATCAATATTATTATTTTACTTTCTTATCGATACATGATCCAGAGAAAGGATGGATCGGTGCAAATGGGGGAAATGACTGACTACAATCTCTTGGGTGGACAGAGGGAGGGAACTCAAATCGATGGAGAAGTCGAAAATAAAAGCTACCTCATCAGAAAGGAGTTGAATTCAAAGAAGGGGGGTCCGTCTTATCTATTGAGTCATTAAATGCACAAGAGATTCTGATCTTCAATCGACGCATCCTCCTAACCCCATTCATTCATTCCTCGCTTTAAAAGACTAGGGGGGGGACTCGAACCACACCCCCAATGCCTTGTGCCTTCCCATTTTTTGTAATAACAATAGATGACAATATAACATGTGGTTGTAAGTTTATGAAAATTTGTTTGCTATTCACATTTTCCTGAATAAATCAGCGACAGGCGACATTTTCCCAAGTCAAAATATGCCCATAAATGAAAACCTGTGTCCTTTAAATTACATTAATGATTGATGGGGATTTCCAGAGAGGAGAGAGAGAGAGAGAGAGGCTCCAAAGCAAGCAGCAGCTCCTCTCCTCCTTCCTTTGCCCTTTTTCCACCCCCCACCTTCTCTCTTGTGGGAAAGAGAAGAGAATAAGAAGCATATCATGACTAAACTAACCGACCGCTGCTGGAGCGTATGACAATCCGTTGATGGCTTTTTTGCCTTTTGTCATAATCAATTTGCTTGATCAAATTTAATGATCTTTTTTAATATAAAAATAAAGAGAGGGAAACTTTTTTGGGTAAGGAAAAAGTTGGTACTTTTTTTTTAGGGTGGCTACCACTCACGGATCGAAACTTTTTCCAAAAAGGCAAAAACAGCAGTCTCATACTCATTCATCATCATCCCCTTCATGTCAGGGGAGGTAACATTTTTGCCTTTTACTCTGTCCTCATGCCTTTCTGTACGATTCTGCCCTTTTTTATATATATAAATTATTTGGGTTCCCATATTAACTTTTCCTGGGTCCCCATCATGGTGATTATAGATTGGTTTAGTACTGTTTTGTTAGAAAAAAAGAAAACTTCAGTCAGGCTCACAAGCTCGTGTCCTGTCCCATCTTAGATTTCACTAAATGTCTTAACTATAATAGCCTTCCTCCCATAATCGAGATCCCCCTTAACTGAACCCGAATTAATTAATTGCCACTGAAGCTGATTCGTGTATTTCTTTATGGATTTTTATTGGTGAGTTTTTCTATTAATCAAAATAATATTATTTAGTTAAAGAATAAATGCATTTAAGTATGTAAAACTTTTACCTATTTCTTTAGTTTAACCTCTTTGGAAAGGAAAAAAAAACTACTTACGTTATGTCGGGAGCTTTCGTATCTAACATGGCAATTAATTGACCATCGATACATGGTTTTTTTTATATAAACACAAATTATCAAATTTATCATTAAATTATATATATTTTTTTTCAATTTATTCTATCATTTTAAAAATATCCTCTTATAATTTAATATTATAACCTAATATTATGACGTTGTCCATTTTATACTCCCTGATTTCTTATCACAAATGGAGTCAAACGTGACGATAACGTGGATCTTACGTGGCATTTATGAAGGATATTTTTTAAATAATATGGTAAATCGAAAATAAGTATCAAACAAATTTAATAATTTAGCCGAAATAAAAATGCCAAAAAAATCACTATAAGATGCGGTTCATGTCAGATTTGTAGGTACCCGAAATTCCCCATAATATATTTATCTTTTAGTCCATTGCTCGGCTTCCGGAAAAGGGCGGACTTCTCGAGGACGGCGTCGTCAGACGTTGACCCGGGCCACCTAATGCATACATCCATGGACACACCCTTCGTGTCTGCGATGCCCTAGAGGATAATCGAATATGATGTCTTCTGGTTCTCCTCGGTGTGCCTCTTGTTGAAGTGCTCAGCCACGTTAATCTTTAGGGCGATTATTAGTACGTGCGTGGTATACATGAACCCAACCACATTTAGTATACCGGATATCGGCTTGAACTCGTCCTTTACTGCCTTGAAGGAGTCTTAATCGGGCCGCTGTAAAAATTTTGGCATCAACACCGTCCTGATCGCGGAGCAGACCTCGAGGACCAACTTATGACAGGTAGATATTCTCAACTCGGCTCCACCCCACACTTAGTTTCTCCCTTTTCCTCAACTTCGCCGCAAGCGGCAATCCCCTATCGGCCTCGCGCTAGCCCTATACTTCTTACGGCATCATGGCCAGTCTCTTACGCCCGCCCCCATCCAGTAACATTGGAGGTTAGGGTAACAGCCCAACATAGCCACAGCTTCTTCTCGTGATTCGTCTCGAATCTTCGTAGGTCCTTTTCAACAGCCTAATATCACTTCCCGAGAATCTCTAGCAAATCCTAGTACGAGGGTTTACCTTCTTTTTTTCCTTAAATTATTTTTTAGGTTCAAAGAGCATACTTTATAATCATGAAAAAGAACTCAGGTATCCTGTTGGATTTTGATTTTATATAAAGGGTAACAGGAGCGTTTAAATTATTAAATTCATAGTAAACTTTAATACTTTTATCATATTTATCATATCATATAAAAGATATTATCGGTAAAGGGAGTTAAACGCTAGATAACCTCCACGTCAAAATCTGGTAGTGCTCAAAATCGACGAATAATATAGTGAGAATAATGTCGTAATATTATATCATAAGAGAAAATTTTTTCAAACAAAAATAAAAAAAATTGATAATTCGGCGTGCTTAGAATATTTCATTTCACATTCATGGAAAACCTACTAAAAGAAAATGTGCAATTGTTCGTCAAAATATTGATATTCGGATAAGCTCTTTCGGGGGGTATCGTGGGGAGGATATGATATCGAAGGAACTTAACAAACACATGTTTTGGTACAGGCCAGCATACCCCCCCAAAACAGAAAAGAAAAAGAAACAATGAAAGGAGGAGAAGAAGAGGAGGGGGGCCCTCCCGTGTATTCATAATTTGCATGGGGCACGAGGTCCATGACGAAATGTGTGTGGTGGAATCATTTAGTCGGTGACTGACTCCCACATACAAAGGCCAGATACAAGGAAAAAAGGACAGAACAGAACAACAACAACAACAACCAATTCATACTTGTTGACCCCCATTAGGAAAACGAATTATTTGTTGACATCTAACTTTCTCTACTCATATCCTTACTTCATTGGGCACTTTAATAAAGCAACATCAGTCTCCCCCATTCTCTTTTGGTGTGTATGGAAAGTGGAAACGCAATGACCACCCGGGGGGGATTTCTTGTTTTGTAATATTTGTTTGGATGCGGCGTCGTATTGAAGAGGCCTTGTAGAATTTATTATGACGGAAGGACGGACAGCAACCCACCTTCTTCTGCAGCAGCTGTAATAAGTAATAATTGGTCTCACACGCAAATGATCTGACCGTCTGACTTCGCCAAGACTGTTTTCTTGGTTGCCATTCTGCATTGGGAATCGCTTCCTCTCTCTTTTTTTTTTTTATCAACTTGGTAAGAAGAAGTGGAGAAGAACCTGATTCCGAAACACCCCATCTTGGGGATCGATTCCAATTAGATAAAATGCTTTCTTTCCTTTTATCCATCTTTTTGTTCCCTTTTTTTTTTTCTTACTTTTGGATAAAATGGGGGGCGGGATCGGGTAAAGGAATATAGACTAAAGAATGGGGGGTGCATGGCACTTGCACCTTCTGAAAGCAAAGTCTCTGGCAGAAGAATAGTAAATGCACGAGTTGGATGCTATGCTCCATCAATTGTTCTCTCACAGTGCCTTCCTGAAATTAAAAGAAAGGATGGTGGGAGAAAACGTAAGAACATGAAAACGGTAGAAGCTCACATTTTACCCGAGGACACAACCGGTCACGCGAGGGAAAGCTGTTGGGTTGGGGAGGGGGCCGGTGTGAACATAAACAGTAATTACCACTGACTTTTTAACGAAAGGGGGGAGAGGCGGAGGGCATTTTGCATCTCACATGGACATGGGGGTAAAACTCTAATATCCCCAGAACGAGGCTATTATTTTTTAAATTTAATTATGTCTCGTTTTTGGAGTTTTTTTTTTTTCTATCTATACTAGGGGTTTCGTTTCAACTAATTCTGAATCGATTCACATAAAACATCATATAATGGACTTTTAACATGAATAACGACGTACGATATATCCTTAAGCTCCTTTTTCTCACTTAGAACAATCCGCTTTGGTGAATGAGTCTTTTGTTGGATAACATCAACGTGGTGGGGAAGGAGAAAATAACCGGATTCCGAAGCCACCTCGGGAGTGGAATTCTCCCTCCTCTCTCGCATTCCAATTAGATAATGTGGCTTCCGTGTCGTAAAACAAAAAAAAAAACAGGAAGAAAGAAAAAGGAAAACGAGAAAGTACAACGAAAGTGGGAGAATTATTTATTAATTCCAATTAAACAACATTGTTCTAAACTAATTTCAAAATACTCTATTTATAGGGATAAGAAGAGACTCGGTAAATAAAAAATTTGAGGATATGAATTATCTAGAAAGATGAAGAGTCTTGAGCTAACAAAGAGTATAAGTTGTTACTTTTCGAGTTCACATGAAATTCGCAAATATTTTTAGTAGCTTCTTTTTTTTTTTCTTTCCTACGGTATCTATCTGTTAAGGGTATTTTCAATGGTTGTATCTTTAGATTTCTTTTCTCAATTTATATTCATTTAAATATATATATATATGTATGTATCAAGTCAACAGTTGTGCTTTCAGGCGTTCATTTAAAGAAAATGGAATTGTATACCATCTTTTTTTTCTAAATAAAAGGGTGTGTATTAGTTAACAGATGCTTCATTATTGATCTGATCTAAAATGCTAGACCCGAGTCTCGGATTCATTATCATGGGCCATTCAATGATTTATGACCAACCGGGATCTGAATATTTCCCGAAAATCAAAGGCATTCAATTATACCCCCTTCGGGTACATCGTAATAAAATCAGAATTGAAACAATGACCACGACACGACATCCTCAATTATGTTTATACAACTCGGGCGGCAGAGCTTCCTTCAATTTTAACGAATGGTTTAAAAAGCATCGGTCGATTATCTTGTTCGTAAATGGAAAACTCAATATTATTTAATTAATCAAAACAAGTGGAAAATCAGCTTACATGGTAGACTTTTTGTGTGGGCATTGGGATTATCACAGTCTCGATCATTGGACTGACTTACCTTCTAAGTTGATCCAATTACTTTTTCCTATTGGGGGAATAGCCGAATGGGCAAAATTTTAATATCCCATTACTTTAATTAAACTTGGGTATTTATTTAATTGTCAGAAAGCTTTTGAAGTCAAATCACAAGAAATGATGGAGATTTGTCTCCCAACCTTTCAACAACTACAAGCAAATTAGTTAAAAATCAGTGCTCAGCAATGTCAAGAGCAAGAAGCTCAAATCGAAACAGAATGCCTGAATATTCACTGGAAAAAGAAAAAAGAAAATTAACCATTTCCTTTTAATGGAAATGCCCTCTCCAGGACCATGCTCGTGAATCGCCTACGAGGGGTCCCGAGCTTCAACAGCTAGTGAACTGATGGTGTTCGACTCTTTATAATGACGTAGAACGGCGATATGATAGCGACACGCCGCATTCAATTGCAGACGCCAAAGGACAGAAGAACCAAGGTATTAATAATGGATATGACTCCCTGGTAGGTTGGTCCAACTGTTTTACCTCCTTTTAGGGGTTAAGACGAACCTGGTGGGGCTGAATGCATCCAGATTGACCATCTGAGACCTTCCATCTAGGACGTGTTCGGCCATTGCCGTGGTCACGGGTCCGTTAAGTAAACCCCGGCAACTATGTCCTGTTGCCACCAAACAACAGGGGATGCCTGGTAGTTGCCATTACAGGGATGCCGTCATCTGTGCAAGGCAGGAAACATGCTTGATCAGCCTTTACTTACGCCTCCCCCTCGGTTAGATCGGTCGACACGGCATTGGTGACTCTCTTCAGCATACGAATGCATTCTGGATTAGGCAGCACTTGATCAGACCATCCGGTGAAAGTAAACATTAAATGCTACTCTTCAATTCCGTCTCAGGTTCCCAAGTGCCTTGGTTCCTCAATCGACACATCCCTTCATAGTTGCTTCCCTGATTAAGTTCTCTGCACTTAGACACTACTCATCTTCTATATATTGTAATCAATTGTTTAGTGTCTGTTAATTTGACATTGTTAGACAACAACCTTGTTATTGAGTTGATATCTCAGTTCGTCATGGCAACAGCCACAGATTCTCTCATCCGGGACGCCTTCTCTCGCGAAGATATTGCATATGTAAATTTCGCCTGATGAAAACCCAAAGGCGGACATATATTAATCAGCTCGACTTTGCCAATCGATACGCAAACAATACACCTTGCAATATTCCCTAACACAGAGACAGTAACATTGGCTCAATGCAACATCTCCAGCCTAAAATACAAGAAACTGTTTTGTCGAAAGATATGACATATCCATCGTCATCATACCTGTGGGATGAGGATAGACTTCAGGGTCCAAAGCAGGGCCGCCTCCTTGGGGGAGAAAGCTGAGGAACAGAGGTTGAGGTGTAAACCCTAAAAACACTCTTCAGCAGCCCGAAACTCCCCGACCACCGCCAGAAAACCACCACCACTGCCTCCGCACTCCTACCAACAACCACGTAGCGCTCGGGTGAACCAGCGCCGTGTTTTCCATCATCCCGATTGTCCTAGACTGGGAAGGTGACACGTGTCTGATGCCCTATTAATTCTATTACAAACCCCGACTACCAAATTGTAGGCTGGTCGGATATTTCATTTTTTGCCTTTTGCCGGGTTCGGAGACATTGAGGTAAGCTCCTATGTATGCCGGAAAGAGCCTGGTGATTGATTGGTAATGTAGAAAGGTGAGCAGCCAGCCAGAGTTTGCGAGGTGATATGTTTACTGGAAAAGAGAGAGCAACTGATCCAGGAGCTGTAGCTTATGTTTCTTCGCTCATTTACCTCGATCCTGGAGCACTTCCCTTAGTAACTGACTGAACAAGAGTTTTCACTGACCCCCCTCAGTCGAACAGCCACGTATTTTGTTCCATGTAGAGATGATCCCGGACAACAAAGAAAGCGTCAGGGAGTCGTAACGAGGAGGGTCCGGGTTAGCGTCTTCATTTGTCCTGGAGAGTTTTGATACAGAAATGTCATGGGCCGAATTTTGTTAGGTTGAGTGAATGTGGTAAAATAACCGGTCAATATCTCGTCTTTTCAAACTATGACACTGAAAAGAGAGTAAATATTATATCCGAAAAAATGAAGTGTAATCCATATAAGAAAATAGCTTCTTATAAAGTATTTCGATGTCTCTCGATAAAAGAAAATAATATAACTAATACGAATAAACTCTCTTTGACATTAACTTGCGAAGATTGAGGTGAAAGTTTGTCGATTCTATCTGCGTCGGTCTGCCATCATTTCGTAGTTTCCTCTTCTGCAGTGCTAGAGGCATACTCTACTCAGCTGGATCAACAACATGTAAGTATAGTCTTGCGAGTTAAACTACGTATCAAACTGCGACCACATGTACTATGAGGGTTTAGTGCTTTCCTCTAAGGTGATGATCATCTCAAAATTCATATCATCCTTCTGGACATCATCTTGTTATGGTGTGCCATGATAATCACAATGAATGCTAGCATACTTCGAATGATTATGCTCAAAAGCTGCTAATGTATCTACAAAAGCATGTGTAATAAACTGAGAAGGCACAAATTCTGTCTTCGTATAGCAATACATATATTGTTTAGAGTATTGGCCTATGAAATAAAATATTCTTATTATTAGAAATTTTTGTAAATATGTCAAGAACTCTATTTAAAATCCACTTTCATGTGATCTTATTATACTAAATAATATAAGAAGGAAGTACCTGAGCAACGAGTCTATATATGACTACAAGATGATCTTTTCTAGTATCCCAAATAGACAAATTCTCTCGTATAAAGAAGTCCAATCTACTTGGAACTTTACCTGCATGATCATGTCAAGCAAGTTTCGATCAAAAAACACTTGTAACCGATATGTCTTGGAAACACTCAAATTGACGAATAACTGCTCTCTATGATCAATGCATCTCCACAAGCATGAAACACACATGTGGTGTTATTAATAACTAATAAAATTGTAATAATGAAGAGAAAATAATAACAATATCAATACGTAACAAGCGTAATATGCTATTTGACTATGCTTTTGTAGATTAAAATATAAGTGATGCTAAGATGTGACATGTATGGTTGAGATACACACCACAATTGTTTCTCTTGTGCCACTTTATGCCACAAATGTGGAGTATTGAAGGGAAAGTTCACTGACCGGCAAGAGAATGGCTTCGTGTGTACCACTAAATGCATTGATGACGGAAGTCTTTCTAAGGGAGGGCTAGAGAAAATGTGAACAAGGGAACTTTTGTTCAGAAGGGGAAATGAATGGATAGTACATTACATATCGGGGTCTACAAAAAAGTCGGAACGTGACATAACAAAACTATATGGTTGGATGAGGGAGGGAAAGTTTTTTCAGCTAAAGCAACCTGAAGTTTATTAAAGAACACAGGGAAATTGCAGAACTAGGCGGAATCGATATGGCAACCTAAGATCCCATCCAAGTTCTCATTCCTACTCTGACTTATCCCAAAAAGAAGCTCCACACATGGCAATTATGGAGCAAGATTGGATTGGGGGAATCACTGAAGTTTGCTACCTGCGACCAGAGGACGAGATGATTCATCATGTTTTCTTTGGTTGTTCTTTTGCGACAGCAGCGTGGGTACAACTAACTGGAATTATGAGGTTCTTTGGGAAATTTTATTATTTGAGAGGATCTTAATTGTTGCAGCTGGGGAAGATTTTGCTTCGTCAAGAAGACTCGTGGTGCAGGCTTATGGAACAATTACGTTGGCCGAATGAGAGTTATTGAATCCGTGGACGGAGAAGCCCATAAGGCCGCGTGGACGAAGAGGATTATCCTTGTTGTCGCTGACACCATCGATTATCTCTGGCTCGAGAGGAATACGAGGGGCCCGCCAACCTTTTGACATCTTATTACTAATTATGATAAAACATTGACACTAGCTGACATAATTTGTGCAGCCTGTCTAGAATGGATGTGACAGAGACCTGCATTTTGGATCAGGCCGTGGCTACCTGGGCCTTCTTGGGCTTTGGGCTAAAATAGTCGAGGGTGGTTTTCTTGGGCCTAGGGCTGAGCTAGTGGGCCCTGTGTGGCCCGGCATTGTATTATCCATCTTTTCTATCCTTCTTAATAAACTATCAACCTACCATTTCATTAAATTCGAGACGGCTTCTGCTTATGTTATCTCCAAGTTTGGGCAAGTCTCCTTATTAGCCTTTACGATGATTTCATGTGATCTACTTTTAGAAACCGGGTTAGAACACGGGGTCATCCGATCGTATCTTTTCGTCGTTATCGATTAATCAGAACCTGTTTAATATCCTTAAATAAAATTCCTATGAAGAAAATTGATGACCCAAGCATATGTAACCGATTGGAAAATGGGAAAAAATATCCAACATCTCTACGACAAAATATATGTGGCATTTGATCGGACCGTCGATTTAAGACCAAACCTCATCGCTCGGACATCCTGTCCTAAAACCCTAAGGGCCTCGACCAGTTTCCGCCGACGATGGCGTCGGCGTCTTCCTCTGTTCCCACCTCATCCCACCGTCGCATCCCCACGAACAACCTCCTTTCCCAACCCCTGCACCGCACGAAGCTCTCCGGCATTCTACCCCTCAACCTCAACAACGTCCGCAAGCCCGTCCGCTCGCTGAGGGCAGTCCTGTCCCAGCCAGCTGCAAAAGTCGTCGCCCAACCTCCCGGAACCGATTTCTCCCACTGTTTCTCGAGGAAGGACGACGGGTTCCTCTACTGTGAGGATGTCAAGGTGGCCAACGTCATTGGGGGCGCCGAGAGGACGCCTTTCTATCTGTACAGCAAGAGGCAGATCACTAGGAATGTGGAAGCGTATAAGGATGCCCTGGAAGGGTTGGAGGGCAGCGTGATTGGGTACGCCATCAAGGCTAATAATAACCTGAAGATCTTGGAGCATCTCCGAGGGTTGGGTTGTGGGGCTGTACTGGTTAGTGGGAATGAGTTGAGGTTGGCTCTCAAAGCTGGGTTCGATCCAACCAGGTAATATAGGAATGCTCCTCGCTGTTCAGGACGTTCTTATGCCGTGTTGCTTTTAAGGCAAGGAATGGTTTTGGATTTTTCTAACTCCAGCGTGATGGAGAATTCAGCCTTCGTTGAAGTTATGAATGTTGTCTTAGGATTCAAAAGTTTAACCTTTTTGCTTCTGCCAATCTGGGTTTGTAGTTGCCATTGACAAGCTGCTTTTAATCATGATTACCTGCAGTTTGCAAACTTTTATTTGCATAGCTTGTGTGTTTTCACTGTTTGTTGGGTTTAATTTGCTCCCCTGTTTTCTCAGCTGGATGGATAGGAATATATTCAATTGAAATCGGTTGCAATGCTGCTTTTGTTCTTTCTATCAATTTTTTTTTGTTTGTTTTGATTGTGGTATTTTCTGTAATGGGCGAATAGGTGTATATTCAATGGAAATGGAAAGCTTCTGGAGGATTTGGTTTTGGCTGCAGAAGCAGGGGTATTTGTCAATGTGGATAGTGAATTTGACTTGGAAAATATCATCGCTGCTGCAAGGATAGCAGGAAAGAAAGTTAATGTACTGCTGCGCATTAATCCAGATGTCGATTCTCAGGTGTGCTTTGCCTCAGTACTGGGTGTATATTGCAGCTGGCAATTGTTTTTGGTTTTTCCTGCTGTGCTTCCATAGGGCGACTAGGTGTTGTTTTACAATCAAGTTGATTTTGTATTCTGTCTCTTATGTTTTAAGTATGTGAAAGCTCATTGTAACTTTGATTTTACCAATACTGGGGTTTAGTTCTTCATCTGGGCCCATGGTTTCTGGTCGGGTCATCATTTGCAGCATGGTGGCTCGTGCCAGTTGAATTCTTCAAGCTACTGTGTTCACTGTCATCTCATTTATCGAGGAGCTAGGGCTAAAATGCCAGTCTAAGATTTGTTTGTTTGAAATCTTATTGTACGTTGTGCTTGTAGGTTCATCCATATGTTGCGACTGGAAATAAGAACTCGAAATTTGGTATTAGAAACGAGAAGCTGCTGTGGTTTCTTGATGCTGTGAAATCACATCCTAATGAGCTAAAACTTGTGGGCGCTCATTGTCATCTCGGATCGACTATCACAAAGGTCTAGTCATTGTCTCTCCAATAGTAACTTCAACATCTAAATATCGCCATTTCATCATATCTGTGTTATCTTATACTGGAATTCTAAATCTATTAAGTTTGTCTTCTTCGTCTTAGGTTGACATTTTCCGGGATGCTGCTGTGCTAATGGTTGGTTATATTGATGTGATTCGGGAACAAGGATTTGAAGTTAATTATTTAAACATTGGTGGAGGTCTTGGAATTGACTACTATCATGCTGGTGCCATCCTTCCCACTCCCAGAGATCTCATTGACACTGTGAGAACCCTTCCTCGGAATTGTGGGCCAATGATTTTTCTTTTGGTAGTTAACAGACTGTCACCAAGTGCCTTGCCATGGATGGAAGTCTTATCTGCATTAAGGATAATGGGGAGGGATTATTAAACTGGATTTTCTTGGAAGTTTATATGCTATTCTTGTTGATGTTTGGAAATGTTGATGTAAAGGAAACGGGCACTTGTGCTGACCATTGCACTGTCGCAGGTCCGGGAGCTGGTACTTTCGCATAAACTGAAGCTCATCATTGAACCTGGGAGATCACTGATTGCAAACACTTGCTGTTTTGTTAATCGTGTCACTGGTGTTAAAACCAATGGCACGAAGAATTTCATTGTCATTGATGGTAGCATGGCTGAACTCATTCGCCCAAGTCTCTACGGTGCATATCAGGTTGGTGATTGTGATACCATCTCTAAACTATGTTCTCATCCCGTGGGAAGTTCAAAATTGGTTCCTCTGATGTAGTGATTTGCAAGCTATCTAACAGCGGTAGCTTGTGTTTAATTGAATTCGCCTCTTTGAGTATTTTTGCAAGACCAATTTATATATTGATCAGACGTCTGATTTTTTTTTCCTTCTCTTCTGCAGCATATAGAACTGGTTTCGCCTCCCCCATCTGAAGCCGAGATTTCAACCTTTGATGTTGTCGGGCCAGTCTGTGAATCTGCTGATTTCTTGGGTAAAGATAGAGAACTCCCTACACCACCGAAGGTAACTCCATATCCAAGCACTCGGCTATTGAATACTCGGAACATTTTAATATAGAACTGAAAATTATTGCAGGGTGCTGGTCTTGTAGTCCATGATGCCGGTGCATATTGCATGAGCATGGCGTCTACTTACAATCTCAAGATGCGACCCCCGGAGTACTGGGTATGCGTTTTCTGCCTTATTTATCTGTCAAATTTGTTTCCGCTATTCTGCGGGTTCATGATCTTTCTGCAGGAAAATGTATGTTAATATTATACTCCTGGAGTACACTAAACCATGGTCAATTTGTTAACTGCAGGTAGACGAGGATGGTTTGGTGGCCAAGATCCGCCATGCTGAGACATTTGAAGATCATTTGCGATTCTTCGAGGGGCTCTGACTTCAGGAAGAAGCCTGTCCCGGCAGCCTTGTAGCATTATGCTATTTCTAAGTGTTCAATGATTTTCGGAGATGTAGATCAGAAATCTTGGCCTCTCCTGATTATTTATCCATGTCTTTAGTGTTCAGGAGACGATGAGGCCGATCTGAGGCTGCGATCGGTAGATCCACTGTTATGCGTATGTTGTGTTTGGATTGCAAGATAAAAAATTTCTCGGAGGAGCTGGTTGTTGCTTATAATTAGCGTACGATATTACCTCAGCTTGCACGGAGTATCGGAAATACGAGCGAACTCATGATTTTATTTTTTAACTAATAGTAAAAGAAAATGTAACTTCATGAATATGTACTTCTTTTAAGTGGACAAGTAAAGAATATATCATATAAAATGACAACAAATATTCTTAAGAATTAAGTTCACCTCTTAAATCAATGAAATTAAACAATTTTTAGAAAATTAAAATGACAGTTTTTAATATGCATTGAATAGTCGTTAATGGACGAAATATGTTCCAATTATGGCGAAACAAAAATAATAAATAATATAATTTATAATTTGCTTTCAAAATGTTATGGCTTTCTTTAATTTATAGCTTGAGGGGACGAAGCAAAGTTTATCTAAATATTAATTTAATAAAAATGCTCTTTAATCGTTCGGTCGCTTCTTCGTAGTCTAAATATGATCAAGTAAATAATCTATCATATTTAATGCTATTAAGTTGACCAAATCAAATGGGATAAATGATAAAGGAGATGTTATAACTAGTGGGTAAATGACCCGAGACCTATATTATTTATTGGGTTCAGACTTGAACTCCACTAAGGTTTTACGTGCTCGAGCTCGGCTTTCATAATATGTCAAATTATTGTTTTGGGCTCGGGCACGGGTAGTCTTTAGTTTCAGTTCGAGATTAAGTTTAGGAAATAATTATTTTAAATTTATAATTCGATTTTTTTTAAGAATAATTATTTTAAAAGTAATTCGTTTTAGGGTCGCGAACTATCTTAACTATTAATTTTCAGGTTCGGATTTAATCACGTTTGTTAAGAATCAAAGTTTTGACGAACAGGTGAGATTATTTTCATTTACACCTAGTTATAGCTTTTCAAAACAGGAAGAATAAAAATTAAAGAATTTAAGAAAGAAATAAAAAAAAAAGAATAGGCGAGAGACAGGAAAGGACGGTAGAGGGGGGGGTGGGGGGTCACGTGTAAGCGGTTTGGGATTCGGCCCCCGGTTTCCAAACCCAACTCCAAGGCACTCCCGCTGTGACCAAAAAGTGATGATCATCATCACCACCCCTCGGAGCTGTATACAATATAACAATATTCTTTTTATTATTATTAAGTTTCTGGGTGGCCGACCGACCCTAACAAAATTAAAATGGACACGGAATCGGCCTAAACGTCCCTTCCCCTGTCTCCACAGCTGCCATCTACTGTTCACCATGGCTGACCGGACCATCACCCCCACCAAGCCCAGCAGGAGCGACGACGTTCTCGACCAGGCACAGCAGATCGCCATCACGGAGCAGGTCAAGGCTCAGTTTGACTCCCTCGTTCCCAAGCGTCCCCTCAAGCCCAGCCGCAGCGACCCCGACCCCCATCCCCAACCCTTCCTCGGCCTCGGGGATCACTACTCAATCCCAGAGCTTGACAAGCTCCGATCCCTCCGATCACAACAATCTCCGGTCTGCCCATCATTCCTCTTCCCCCCTCCCTGTCTATCTATCTGTCGTCCTCCCCCCTTGATGGTCGTCACCTTCAGGGACTGTTTAAGGCGGCCGATGATCCGGTACGAGAGGATTTCACGGAGACTCAGTACTACGATCAGATGCAATCCATCGACAAACAGCACCACACGGTCCGATCAGGGTGTCCTCGAGATTCCACCTCCCAGTTGTGTTGAAATTGTCTTTTTATTTTTGTGCGTCCGGTTATATTTGTAGACCGGAAACGGATTCATAAAGGTGGCTATGGATGGAGGAGAAGAGAACGCCGGCGACTACTACCCGAACGTCAAGCTGAAAGGAGGAGAGGCGGTGGCAGTTAGGAGCAACCCGGCCACCAACGACTGGGTTCCGGCCTCCCCTGATTATGATGAGGTAAACCTAAAGATCATCATGATTAGAGAGGAAGTTAAAGAGTTGGTAGTCATTTTATTTATTTATTTATTCTTAGGTTTACGTGTCGTCCAAGCCCAAGAGAAGCGAGAGCGATTGAAGGATTAAAAATGGAGCCTTGCTGTTTGTCTGTGGTGCAGTTGAGGCCGGGAGGAGTAATCCTGATATTATTATTAACTTTTATTTTTGTACTGTGTTGGATGGGTTTGGGAGAGGAATAATTAATTATGTAATTGGGTAAAGTTCAACCCCAGTGATTTGAATGGATAAGTGATCATCAGCCATAACCGTTTGAAGTTGTTGGTCCGAAATACCAGTCAATTCATAAGTTCGCAAGTGATTGTTAGAAGTGCTCTTCTTTCTTAGTTATATTGAAAAATTGAAATTGTATTGGCGGATAGATGTTTATATAAAATTATTAGTACTATTTAAATAAATAAATCTTGAATTTTTACAAGCCTTGTTTTATGACATTTATCCGAAGAAAGCTCACGAATTGGAAGCCATAAAATTATCTCTCTAACTTGGTTTACTCCCAATAACAAATTCATGATCGTGTCCTTGAAAGGGTGGCTAAAACTAAGAAGAGAGAAAAGAAAACTTTATCCCGAAAAGGTCTCCACGTACGTAGCGACAAAAACCAACTACTGTTCTCACCCGACGTTACTCCTACTTGGATTTTGCTACTTCTTGCTGTTACAATTTTTCAAAGAAAAGCCAAATGCAGTGATTTTTGTTATACGTAAAATAATTTATGAATTAGATTGATAAAACTCATAATTCATTGCTTATTACCGATTAATTAGTATTAAAAACTTCGAATTTCATTAAAAAGGTCCCTTTTGTCTTTATCCTTTTTCCCTTTTTCCTACTTAGAATTCGGAGTTAAAAAATTTAGAGTTTTTTTCCTCCTTTTTTTTCTTATCATCTTTCTTTATTTTTTTATTAATATTAATTGACAAATTATAAATTTAACAAACATATTTTTTTTTAAATTAGGTAAATTATCGATATTTGGCTTCACAAATAGGCCAATTTCCTGTTTTGACATATCGTTTAAAAAGTTTTGGATTTAGCCTTATTTCGATTTTACTTTTGGATTTAGCCTTATTCGTAACGGCCGTTACGATGGACCGAGACGTGTCAGTGACGGCTCTTTTGAAGGTCCGACGTGTCTTTAATTTTGTTCCTCGTGTCTGTGACGTGTCTAACGTGTCTTCCACCTTACCTTTTTTTGTGCGCACGTGAGTTGTAACAAAAGAAGAAATAAAAATGGGGGTTAGGGTTTGGGTTGTTGTACGCAGGTGATTTTAATCAGTGTAGTTGTTCCTCATTTCCTGGGTTGTTTGAGGTTGTTCCTTCTTGCCTTGGATTTTCGTTCCTCTTCATCGATCACTTCCTTAATTTTGTTCCTTAGTGTTGTTTGTTCCTTCCCGTTCTTCCATTCCTTCTTTAGGCTGTTTCTTGATCATGTACGGGTTTCTGGGTCGAGTTTCTGTGTCGGGTATTCTGAATGGATGTTTATATGGTATTGGGTTTATGATTCCAAATTGTTTTTCATTTTTTTTGTTAAATGTACAGGTTGATAACTATGAGTTGTAGCGAGAGCTTCGAAATGGGTGCATAATCTACAAATTCCAACTCTGTTACTAGTGAAAGGAGGTGCAAACATGGGATGCGAGCTTTATTGTACATCTCTTGGAGTAGAAGTAATCCAGGGAGACGTTTCTTTCTTTGTCCAGTGTGGAAGGTGATGATTGTGGCTTTTTTGTGTCTGTGAATTTTTTTGTGTTCTGATTTATGTGTATGTGCGTTTGTTTTTAATAGGATAATGATTGTGGCTTTTTCAGCTGGTATGACGAAGTGATACCCCCTCGCCAAAAAGAAATAATATCGCACCTTGTTGAGACTAAGAAGTTGTTAGAAAGTAAGGCCGAATGATGCAGAAGAGGGAATCTGCAATGGAAGATGTAATCAAGCATCTCGAGGCTGAGGTGATGAAGCATAAGATGTTCCAGTCATCCCATCAGCTGGAACAACGTGCAAATCAAGCGATGATGAAAAAATTAAATAGAGATTTCAAGTTGATGACCTTTGTTGTATTAGTTTCAATAAGTGTTGTCGTATATGTAGCCCAGACATAATTATTGTATACGTAGCCATGACTGGTTTTAATCAGTGTTGTTTTAATTGGTGTTGTTTAATCAGTGCTGTCCAATCTCATACATTCAGCCCAATCTCATCCATTCAGCTTTGTCCAATCTCATACATTCAGCTCAATCTCATCCATTCAAAATAAGGGCTATCCAATCTCATACATTCAGCCCAATCTCATCCATTCAGCTTTGTTCATGCTCAGGGATCATGTCTCCAGTTTCAGCTGCTGTACTCGAACCTGAACCACCTTCACCCATTCTCTTGATGCAAGTCCTCTTGTTATGCACTTCCTTGCCATAAGGGATGTTATTTCATACCATAATCCCGATAGTTTTGTGATTATTCTGCAGCTTCTGTGGCTTCTGCGGCTTCTGTGGCTTCTGCAGGTTCTACAGCTTCTGTGGTCTGCGAATTTCCTAGCTGTAAAGATGGTTGAGATGATGATAATTGTCTTCTGTAGGTTCTCCTGTTGTGTCCAAAGTTGCCACACAGTTTACATGTCATGCCCAGGCCCTTCTTACTCAGCTGACTTGAACCTGTCTTAGGGTCCTCCTCTCTGCTTTTCTTTATGTTTTGTTTCCTAGGTCTTCCAGGCAACTTCTTATAAGGAGGTGGCCTAATTGGATCGCCCTCTACCTCTGGCCAGAATTTACTGCCTTCCAGTGGCTCCAGAACATGCATGTATGCTTGGCGATATGTTTCCATCTGGAAACAGGGATCAACATAATCCTCTATCCTCCTCTTCATGTACAAAATACAAGACAATGCATGTGTACACGGAATGCCATGTAATTCCCAAAATCTACAACTACAAGTTCCAGCCCTTAGATTAATTAAGAACCTATCTGATTCGGCTAAAGGCATTGACACTTCAAATTTTTCAGTGATGGATGGTTTCACGACATGTCTAGCTGCAAGTTCTTTCATGCTCTCTATGTCTTCCCTGACATGTTGTGTCACTAAATCAGTTCTCTTAGCAGCAGCATTCTTCTTATTAATGTTGCCTCACCATTAATAAACGTCTAATGTGTTCCAGCATATTAATTAAAGGTAGTCTTCTAGCGGCAACAATATAAGAGTTGAATGTTTCACACATATTGTTACTATGTGTACCGCACTTACTGGAAGTGTTGAAAAAAGCCTTACAAAAATGGTGGGGACCTTGTTTGTCGAAATCTTCAGTAGCAAGAAGGGACCCGGGGACACCATTCCTTCCAAACTTCATTTCCCTCATGGCAATTTGGAAGTCCACTTCGTTTGTAGATTTTACGGCTTTGTAGAAGCAACTCTTGAGGAATAGACCTCTGTACTTCACTTTCCAATTTTGGTAGATGTGTCTTGAACAGTTCCTTGACTCGGCATCAGGTACAAGATTGCTAATGGCATTCAACATACCCTAAAAGAGAATAACACATCATTAAAAACAGCTATTACAAATGTTGAATAAATATAGAGTGCTAAATAGACCTTTTATTGGTCGCTAATGAAAGTCCAACAATGCCCACTTCCAACATTCAATTGTTTGAAAAGTATTTCAAGGAACCATGCCCATGAATTGTGGTTTTCTCCCTCCACCACAACCCATGCAATTTACATGCCATCATTCCCGTCACGTCCTACAGTAGACAATAAGATCCCTCCAACTTTAGTTTTTATGAAGGTTCCATCGAATCCCACAACACGTCTGCACCCTAGAAGGAACCCCTTGATCAAAGCCTCAAATCCTGTGTATAATCTCCTAAAAGTGGTGTGTAGTCCTATGGATAATGTCAAATCACAAAACCACTCAAAACAACTCCCTGGATATCTGTTCTTCAGAGCAGCTAAATATGGTCGGAGCTTCTTGAAGTGATCATCCACTGAACCAACCATCATGCCATCTACAATCTAGCATGCCTTGTAATACTTCATCAATCCAATTTCAGTCGTGTACTTCTTCATTACCTCCTCTTGAATTTCTTTCGCCGTGGCACCGGCCCTTCTCATATTACCTTCCACTAACTGTTGAGCCAACCATTTGGTAGTAGCTTGCCTATTTCGCATGTTACGAGCACATGTGTGACTGTTGAACACATTTTTTTATAGCAAATGATATATCTTTCTTCAACCATGATCCATAAATTCTCCAAGGACAACCAGATTCGCATACAGCCTCCTGCTTCAATTTGGAACTTCGCATCCACCGTAAATTGAATCCATTAGCAATGACATACCTCTGTATAGCATTATACATCTAGCTTGGGGTCTCAAAACACATTCCAGGTATGAACTTTATCTGCTTATGATCACAATGTGGATCATAGATACTCAGTTGAGATTTCAAGTGCTTCCTCTTGTATCCTATTGTGGATGTATCATCGTCTAGAATTATATCCTCATCCGACTTCTCATATTCAGATTTTTCTACTTCATCAGGTTTAACCACATTACTAACAGACCCTTCTATTTCCACAGTAACAGCACCACTAACATCTGCAATTTCATGATACACTCCACCTACCCTCTCCTGGACATCTACATCATGCATATCTAAGTCCTGTTCTGGCTCTGAACTACCCACATCACTGTAAAAAAGACTTAAAGAAATATCAAGACTAGTGTCCTCATTGTCATATATATTCTCTATCATAGTCCCTTCACAATAAACATTCACAGTTGAACCATCTGGACATAAATCGCACATCTCTACAACTTCCTTGTCACTTAAAATTTCCGTCACACTATCATATCCAAGACTATATCACATCTTCCTCATACTGCAACCAGAATCTTGAGCGAAAGCTACCAAGGTGAAATAGTCCATCAGATCGCAGTATACGTTACTATATTTCAACACCCTACAACCAACATACTCAAATCTGTTCCCCTGAGACACTACACTACCTATATGCATGTCGAATGAAAGCCACTTCATTCTGACCTGTCCACGATCAACAACAGTTAGGTATGCGCAACAATCTCTTACATCAACCTGTACAAACCTAGGTAAGAACCACGTCTGGAAGAAGCACAATAAGGGAATAAACAAACACAATCAACTTATCTGGAGGAAGCACAATGAATGAATCGAGGAATGACAACCCAATCCGCTTGGAATCGCAGAAGAATCGATTTCTCCCAAATCAAAACATGTCAGGTAAGAAGCACGCCGGGAAGAAGCACAACAAAGGAAAAAACAAACACAATCAACTTACATGGAGGAAGCACAAGGAATGAATCGAGTAATGACAACCCACTCCGCCTGAAATCGCAGAAGAATCGATTTCTCCCAAATCAGAACCTGTCGAAGAACCCTAACCCTAAACCCCATTTCGTGATTTATTTCGTCCGAATACACGTTAGACACGTCACAGACACGATGGACAAAATTAAAGACACGTCGAACCTTCAAAAGAGCCGTCACTGACACGTCGGTCCATCGTAACGGCCGTTACAAATAAGGTCAAGTCCAAAAGTAAAATCGAAATAAAAATAAATTCAAATATTTTTAAACAATATTTCAAAGTTGGCCTGAGTTCAAATATCGATAATTTGGGTATAAATTATTTCAGGGAGCAAAGGAACATTATTGAGCTCTGAATTGCGGGTTATTTTTTCTTTTACACCGTTCGCGTTTTGCTGTATTTGGGAAGGAGTGAGCAGGGTGGAGGAGCATGGCGTCGATTACGTCGGCGCAGTTGAACTACCTCGTCTTCCGTTACCTTCAAGAATCGGGTAAAAAGTTCTCTCAGTTTCAAGATTTGTTGGTTGTATTGCTTTTCTCTTGTCTGGTCGGTTGTTGTGGTTAGGGTATCAGTTGGGTTGAGGCCTAACTAGGGTTCTTGGGGTCGATTCTTCCATGGTCAAGTTTCTCCTGGATGAATCGATTCCGTTTAGGTGTTCTGGGTTAATGTTGTGAAATACCGTCGTGCTTGGTGAAAATTTTCTCCGGATTTCTGCAATTTCTTTGTCATTAGGGCGTCGCAGCTTGGAATTCGTGTGAATTCAATTAGGAAAGTTGGATGATTTGAGGAAACCCTTTCGCTATGTTGATTAGGGGTTCTTTGGGTGAGTTTTAATGGAGCATGGTGGTGACCGGAGAACCCATGTAGCTATTGAACCTGGTGGCATCAAGGCATGTGAAGTATTACTTAATTTTATTTTGCTTTGCGTGCTATTCTTTTCTTACTTGTGAGCCCCATTTTTATAGTTGTTCCTTGAAAGTTGGTTGTGCTTGGGTTCATTGAAGGCTGTTATAACTCCAGAATTTGCAAGTGGTAACATGCGGAGTAATGCGACTGCTTCTCAGTTGGTGCAATGATGAGGGAAGGAATGTCAGGCCGACCCTTGTAATTCCTGTGAAGACACCTGTCTCGAAACCGTAACAAACCGAATAGCATTGTAACAACTTCAATTTTATACAAAGGAACTGAAATAATGATATAAGTATAAATATATTGAACTAAGAAATTTCAGCTGTTCTTTACATTTCTGTAGAATTGGGTTGGGTTGGCTGTGGGAATTCCATCTTGCTTAGTTTCATTACATTTGCATTCTTCAAGGCACTGCACTTTATATTTCATTCCCTTCATATTCAATTCCGGCAGTAGTCTTCCATGTAACTAGAACAGAAAAACTCAGAAGTGCTCTTTCTTTGTTTTTGTACAATTTTTACCGATATTGGAGGGTAGTGTCTACATTATGCACCCATCCTTCCCCTACGTTTGCACTAACCGGAGGGTGCTCCTCTTTGTCTCTACATTCTCATTTGATGAGGCAGTTTCCTCTCATCATGGGTGTGTTATATTTGTTATCTTGTTGGTGTATTTAGTCCCTTCAAATTTTTTGCTCTATCAGGTGTTGACAAACAACTTTTATGGAGTTGGTCAGAATATTGTTCTGCTTCTGGCATTTTCTCATTGTATATTTGTTGTTCTTGGAAGCATATGGAGGTGCTTCAGTGGTTATTTTATCAATGCTTTGGAGGTGAAATAACATGTTTTCAGTGAATAAATTTATAGCTCGAGTAGATTCCAGTCTGAGAATGCGATACAGTTTGGGTTTGGGTGCCTTTTAGATTTTGGTTTTTATAGTTTATGTTAGTTTAAGCAATGGTTAAGGTATGGGTAGAGAATGCCTGGGTGGTATGTGAAGAAAATAATAATCAACATTTCGTTGTTATACATTTTACAGGTTTTGTACATTCAGCATTTGCCCTAGGGTATGAGGCTGGCATTAACAAGTGCACTATTGATGGAAACATGGTGCCTCCTAGTGCTCTTGTTACGTTGGTGCAAAAAGGACTTCAATATTTGGAGATGGAGGCTAACTTAAGTAATGTGGGTTTTCCTAACCTTTTCGCTAGTTTCTGTGCTTCGAGAAATGTTATATTGGTTGTCTTTGTTAGTTATTTTAAGCCATTTATTGTAAGCTGTCAGAGTGACACGGATGTAGAAGAAGACTTCTCTTTCTTGGAGCCGCTGGATCTTATAACTAAGGATGTGCATGAATTGAGGAAGATAATTAGAGATAAGAAGAGAAGCTTCCAGAAAGAAAAGGATAAAGATAAAGACGCTGAAAAGGATCATGAAGCTGAACAGAAGCGACTAAGGGAGAAAGATAGACATGAGAAGGAAAAGGAGCATGAAAAGGACCGAGAAAAGAAAGAAAAAGATAAGGAACCTCAAAGACAACGGGAGGATAACATGGAAAAGATTGTGGTTGTAGAAGATAGGAACCACCACAAGCAGGAAGAAAATGGACCATCTGTTGGTATGCATGTTTCCATAAAGCTAGCTGCCTTTTATTTACTGAAGTATAGCTGTGGATTTTTTCATATAACATTCTCATAAAAATTATGTATTTCTACCTGGACAATAGTTTGAACAATCAAATCTTAGCATTAAAGTATTATTTAGTCTTAGAACTTAAAAATTGGTTGAAAGATTCCTGAAACATTAACTTAAAACTTCATTTAGTTTAAAATGCAAATTTTTAGGTTTTATATCTATTTCAAACATTTCATATTAAAAGAAAGTGTAGCAAAACTTTTGGACTTTTTGTTTGTCCAATTTGGAAGAGTTATGACTAAAAAATACTGTGAATAGAATTATTAGATTAGTTATATACTTCTTCCTGTTGAAGCTGATTTTCTCATATGAAATCCGTTAGCATCACCGTTGTTTACATGGTACTAATGCCCTATGCAATATTACTTTTTCAATTCTTTTTATCATTTCCGGTGATCACTTGAACGCTGACAGCGAACAAAAACTATTATGCATTAATGAATTTATAGTTTGAACAGATGATTCAGTTTGAAGCTGTTAGTAGATAATATCCATGTCTGAGAGGATGGTTGATATGTGCTAAAAATATGGGGTTAAACAAGTATGAGTCTTGTTTGAAGGACATTGTTAGGTGTAATGATAAAAGAAAAATAGCAAAAATAATGTTGAACAAAAGGATATTGTCGAGGAAGAGGATATACCAACCTTGATTTCATTATTTGTTATATGTTCCTAATCACAACATGTCTTGGGTAGAAGGAAAGTTTTTAATCGAGGTTTTTTCTTTTTTTTTTTTTTAAATTGCTGTTATTGTGTGATCGCTAAATATGAAGTGGGGTTCCTTGTTAATAGAGATAATACAAATAAAAATTTGGTTGTCTCTAAAGCTGATTATATATGTTACTCTACTTATCTGTTATGGAGTGTGGTCAGCATCATATTGTTCTTTTATTATCTATAGAAGTTTGATTGGATTTTTCTTGGAGTAGTTCCACAACAGATGGATACTGTCACTGTTTCAACTTCGCAGCCATGTGAGATTCCTCCCACCAACGTGATGATACTAGAAGGACACACTTCTGAGGTTGGACTTATTTTTTATGGACGTGTACTTTCTTTCTTTTTCGTTTTGATGGATGATAAGTTTGTTCATCATCACAATTTGATAGCGATCTGCCTAATGAGGCTGGTTGACGAGTGCTTTAGATTAAATTGTTATATATGCTGAAGTGTCATTCGATGGTTACCTTGGTGCTGGGACTAGGAGATAACCTTGTATTCCCAACTGGTGATGGCCTCTCTGCCTCCTGCAAAGTGCTTTGATGGGAAGCTCTACTAATATATGTTTGACATTTTTGTTTGCAGGTTTGTGCGTGTGCATGGAGCCCTACTGGTTCAGTTCTTGCTTCAGGGTGGGTGTTTATTTTATGTTGATGACTTTGGCTGCTACTTTATTTTAGAATTTACCTTTTTTTCCCAATGCAATTCATTTTTTTTTTCTTTCTTTCTTCGTATAGTCATGAAAGGTGGATCTGATTATTCGGAAATAATATGCAAGAAGTGTTTGAATACTTGGGGGAAGTCAATGCTAACATAGCATTGATCTTGGGGAATTCATTATTTGAATTAAGATAATGCAATTTTGTATCCCATGATCATTGAATTTCAAAAGACATGTTTCTTTCTTCTGAGATGACTACATTTTCATTAAAAAAACACTGTTCCCTTTGAAGATGTTTTGCTCAATCACCTTGTCTTTAATCTTTTCGAAAGGATTTTGGTAAATTGGATGTACAAAAGTTGTTATATATATCTGTTCATAAATCTAGGTGCCTGACTTATTTATTAGAATTGAAGATTTTTTAATATGCGATGAGAAGTGGTTTTTTAACTGATGACTTAAGATATAATGAATTGTTCTATGTTGTTGAAATGTCCATGGTTTTGCTTTACTTATCATTTTGTTATGTGCAGTGGAAATTGGATGAAAGCTACACCTTTTTCCTGTAGTTTCAATTGCCTCATCAGTGAAGTTTTTGTGATTGTACCTCATAATTTCTAGCTTGGTTATTTTCACTATTTTGGGATAATTTGATCTCTTTCTATGTACAATGAATTGGCTAAACTTTCCTTGTGTATATTTGTCACAATGAAATTTATATACTTAAAAAAAAGTTGCATCATTGTTTATCTATTGTTCTGTTTCAGGTCTGGAGATTCTACTGCACGTATATGGTCCATACCAGAAAGCACATCTAAATCTATTCAAAGTGGTCCATTGAGTGTGCTGGTGTTGAAGCATGTTAAGGGTAGGACAAATGAGAAGAGCAAAGATGTTACAACCCTTGACTGGAATGTAAGCGAGCAAGCTTCTTGGCATCTAATTGTCCTCGTCCTGTTTGATAAAGAGCGGGTAGCCATTGTGCGGCTTTCTCCTAATGATGGGTTTGGTCGCCATAGTTCATTAATGAATTGCATGCTTGTATTTCATGCATCAAGGCTAGTTTGTCCTTTCTGATTTTTAAGGTTGCACTAGGCTTAGGCTTGCTATTCTTTTTGAGATTAAGAGACATGAGCCCGGACTCCATGGCTAGGGTGAGGTGAGGGAAGATTGGTTTATATACTCTTCCTTGCAAATAATTGTGAAAAATTTCTCCTATACCTTGAACTCATTAGCCATGGGTCACAAAAGCTACAATTTAGCTGCTGCGCCAGGCTTGTCCTCATATTTGAGTATATGGAACTTTATAGTATAGACATGGATGCCCACAATGGTTAAAGGTTATGTTGATGTCAGGTCTCTGTTAATTTGAAATCTAGATATTATTGAAGATGATTCGATTTTGCAAAGGGATTATTTAATAACATTATGCTTTCATCTAGGGGGATGGGACGCTTCTTGCTACTGGATCATATGATGGGCAAGCAAGAATTTGGAGCACAACTGGTATTACTCCTGCTTTCCCAGCATTCAAACCTTGTGCTTGCTTTCTTCGTCATGCCTCTTGGACAGTTGTCAACTAGATGTGCCTGAGTTGTCTTCTAAGATGCTATATTATATGGAGAATCTTACAAGAAGGGTTTTTTACCCCATGTTTTAAGCTCAGATTAATTGAGATTATTACAGCTTGTCAAAGTAAATTATTGTCCACAAGAGGCAGAAAATATAATACTCTTGTGCAATAATCCTTTTGAAATGGCATTCAGGGCGTTACTAAGAGCATTTTGCACATATTAATTCAATAATATGACATGCTGCTGCAAACTGCCCAAATCATAAATTTAAACAATTGGTTGCCAGGAAGTACTACAACAGTACAACTTCAAAATATCATTTACCTTTTCCGTTTCTGTTAATGCAACTTATTTTAACCCAAAATAATCATTTACTGGTTTTCCTTTGAATGGCATGCTATGACACCTTGCCTTGGCTGGTAAATATGTTAGTTGGAATGGTGTGTTGATATATCTTAGTGAGTACATCCTCTCAGTAATCGGAGTAGTCTATCTTTGGCTTTTCATGCGTGTTCTTCTCCGTGGCATGGACATTTTTTGGTTTCGTAACATTTGTTGCTGAACTAGACAATCCCGACTCTAGGTTAGTGTCCTATCTTTAACTCAGTCTGAAACAGTGTCTGAAGCATTAGTTTCTGTTTTTGGACATTGCTTTTTGTGCAAGTTAAAGTCAATTTGATAACTGCAATCATGTTGGTTGCTAAATCAAGATTTAGCGAGACCGCTTTTTAACTGCCATACTTCCAGTTTGATCTCATGATATGCAAATATAATCTTATGCTTGATAAGTTATTATTTTGACGTTTGTAAATTGTGTACTTTATCTATCTTGCTCTTTCAGGCTCTATGATCCTGCTCCTGTTTTTATTGTTCATTCATCATATGTGAACTGCTTGTATTTTCTCTCCATTCCAGGTGAATTGAGAACTACCTTAAGTAAACATAAGGGACCTATATTCTCTTTAAAGTGGAATAAGAAAGGAGATTATCTTCTGACTGGGAGTTGTGATAAAACTGCCATTGTGTGGGATGTTAAGGCAGAGGAAGGAAGACAGCAATTTGAATTTCATTCAGGTGTCATTATATACCCCCCCCCCCCCCCCCCCAAAAAAAAAAAAAGAAATCATCATAAGGCCACTGTGTGGGTCAACATTAAAGGCTATATTGACATATGTTATTGTGTGCAGGTCCAACACTTGATGTAGACTGGCGGAACAATGTTTCATTTGCAACTAGCTCCACGGACAACATGATTTATGTCTGCAAGATTGGTGAAAATAGACCAATTAAAGCATTTGCTGGACATCAGGTTGATTACTTTTCTTCCCAACACGTGCATACTTATAATCATATATTGTTCTTTATTTTCTATAAATTAACATGTCCTTCACTCTCGTACATGCCTTAGGGTGAAGTAAATTGTGTGAAATGGGATCCGACTGGGTCATTGTTGGCCTCTTGTTCCGATGACATCACCGCCAAGGTTAAGTGGAGTTTAATTATGACAATCTTTGCTTGAGTTAAAAATTTGTTCTAATATTTAGCCAGTATAGAGGCATGAGTTAACTGCTTAATACATAATCCGTATTATTTTCTTTTCCTATTCTAATAATTATGTTTGTTGAAGTGATTTGGACTTCTCATTTTTGTGCTACAGATTTGGAGCATGAAACAGGAGAAATATGTACACGACTTGAGGGAGCATACAAAAGTAGGTTCTTCTTTTAGTTGTTTTTATCTTTTTCTCCGGTTCTTGTACTTTTAGCGATTCTTCCTGAAAGAACTGTGTGGTAGGAAATTTACACGCTGAGATGGAGTCCAACAGGCCCCGGCACAAATAATCCTAATCACCAATTAGTGCTTGCAAGGTGAGTTGATATTATAGTTTTCCACCCTTTGGGGAGTATGCATTGTTGAGAGCTAATAGGTTTTTCCATGTTTTCAGTGCTTCATTTGATTCCACGGTTAAGCTGTGGGATGTTGAATTAGGAAAACTGATTCACAGCTTGAATGGCCACAGGTGAGTAACTTGCACATTAATTTCGCCTTGCAATACCAATTTTTCTGGGGATCTTCTAAATTAAAATTTGGAATTCTCACATCTCATGCGTATTTTTTTGGCGATCCTTATTCCTAATCAGGGACCCGGTTTACTCTGTGGCATTTAGCCCAAATGGGGAGTACTTGGCCAGCGGATCTCTCGACAAATCCGTGCACATATGGTCCCTAAAGGAAGGTAAAATTATAAAGACGTATAGTGGAAGTGGAGGGATATTTGAAGTGTGCTGGAACAAGGAAGGGGACAAGATTGCCGCATGCTTTGCGAACAATACTGTCTGCGTCATAGACTTTCGAATGTGAAATACGTTTGGGAGATGTGTCATCACAGCCAGCCAATCAGCTTTTATTTATCAGGAGTTAGATTTTATGCTGTTAGCCGGCAACGTTCCGACGGGCCGAAGTAGACGGGTTAGTATTTGGATGTGTAACATTAGCTCTTTAGGGCCTCCTGCTCTTTTGTCTACTAAGGTTAGATATGGTTTGTTGGGGAAGCATGTTGTACATGAACTGCCCTTTGCTAATTGTAGCCATTTGATACCCTCATTTTGGAGGGTGGTAGAAATGATCATCAAACTCATATTACTCTACTTAGTGCATATACATTTTGTCCAATTCCTTGCTCAGTTTCAGAATACCGACTAGTTCTTGCTCATTGTAAGTTTGTGTCGGGTTTGACCAAATCGGAAAATCTTTCTCAATTGGTGCATCTTTGTGGTATAGATGATGCCTGCCTATTGGCATTCCGTAAACAATTGTCAAAAGACTTGTTTACGATTCAATGTTTGTAAACCTTGTTGATTTAAATTTTTATTCATTTGAATGTGTTATCAGCTACTAATTTCATTCCGAGGCTGCAACGTCGCTACTCTGTTACTTGGTACGTTCCGGAATTATAGATAGTATTAATCAACTCTCTTATCCTATTTATGATACCATTTATTTCTTTACCGTACTCTTTCTTGAATTACTTGAGGTATTATCTGTTTTTATCATCCACATTAGGCCGAGTAAACAACCGTGAGGAGGGTGGGTGTACGCGCGCCCTTTCGCGACCTCACGGCACGCGATGACAGTTCGGACACAAGAATCTGAAATCCGCTCTTCTGACTTCATCTTTTGGGTTTTATTAGTTACGAAAAGTCCTGCTTTTGACTAAACACTAATTCACCCGGACGTTATCATACTAAAATCCCATGAATATTTTCATGAAGAGTGGCTCGGGTATATTTTTTTCGTGTCCTAAATATGATGAGTACTATAGACGAGTTTTCTAAATCCAAGGACCTAAAGATTGAACGTGATTCGAAAAAGCTCAGGAAATGAAAACTCCATGCTTTGGTTTGAAAATTAATCAGAAGCATGTTCTATCATATCTAGTTTTGTGGAATCATTATATTCAAATGATGAATATGTGAGTATATATTATCTTTACATGCATAAGGTAATGTTAATTGGGCATGTACATGCGAAAATGATGTTAGAGCTTTTCGTCCTTTTAGCCTTTTTATAAGCATGTCCTCGTGACATCATCTAAGGATACGTTATTTGTACTGCTCATTAATGAAATAATATAAAAAAAAGATGATAGAATGCAATATATAGCATAAATTTCGAACTTCAGATTTGAAGTTATGAAACTTCATACATGAAATCTATAAAGTTTTGATTTATTGCTTGAAAGGATAGTGCGTACTATCCGTATGGTATTATTATACGATATTAAAATGATGTTACTGAAATGGTGTTAGATTTTTATAGATATTTTATTTTAATTTATTTTATTTTATTATTTTGTTTTGTTTTATAAAATTCTTTTGGGCTATAACTAATTATTTTATTTTTATAAGCGGGCTGGATGTTGATATACGAGTAGTCCATTCAGGTTTCGGTGATGTTTCATTTAAACTTTTACAACATCTCAGTTTATTTTAGATGTGGGTTAGACGGCAATCGGCGTAGGCCCAGTATCGGCGTAAGCCTGTGATTGAAGGGCCCGTCGACACATATAAGCGCTAAGTGCCCTCTCTCACTGATACAACAACAACGACAGTTCTATCGGCCGTCTCGTCAGGAGGGAGGGGAAGACCTAGGGCACCTCTTCCTTTGTGGCTTCTTACATATTCTACCTGAGAATTTCGTCTTCCGCAATTCCATTAGGATCATAGTTCAATCAGGTACGATTTCGTTTTTCTTTTACTTTGTATCCAGTGTTTTTTGGTTTGCGATTAATTTGCTTACAAAATGAGAGTAATAATATCGTAACTTTGTTCGTAGTATGTTTTAGAGAAGGTTTTTCTTTATTGTACGACCAAAATTTCCCTTGTCTTACGTGTATAATTAAACAGAAGGGGCTACAAATACGACAATTACAATCCTCAAAGTCAAAGACACCAACCAAAATAAAAAATACTGTAAATATACACAGAAACCCCTTACTTTTAATCATTTGCTTAAATTTGTCTGAACTGTGATCTTCAATTTTCCTGGTTATCATCTTCTTCGTTTTCACCGGACATCTCCTCTAAGGACTTGCCCTTCGATTCCGGCACCAGGAACGTGAACAGCATTCCCAGGAAGTTTATCACGCCGAGTACAATGAGTGAGTTCCTCACCCCGATCCCGGCTGGGTATCCCGCATCTGTTTTGGCAGGATCCTTGTTCTGTGCCAGGTACAGGAACCCGAATGCCCCCACCATGGCCCCTAGCTTGCCTGATGCGGCTGATATTCCATGGCAGGTCGACCTCAGCCTGGACGGGAAGATCTCGGCTGGGACGACGAATGTGGTCGCGTTGGGACCAAAGTTGGCGAAGAAGAAGGTCAGCGAGTACATGACCACGAACCCGATCCTGTTCTCCTTGTGCGTCCAATGCTCATAAGGGAATGCAAGGGCAAACATGAACACGGTCATGAAGAAGAATCCCATGAGCTGGATGGCAAACCGGCCCATCCTGTCGATGAACGCTACGGTGAACCAGTAACCCGGGACAGTGCTGCACAGGGCAATGAGGGTCTGGGCCCGGGCGATTCTGAACACTTCCTCGATGGCATTCATGGTCTTCGCAGCGGGGATCCACCCGATGGCGCTGAAGATGTCCTTCTGGAAGAGGTTCTGGCTGTAGAACGCAATATCAAGGAGAAACCAGGTGGACGTTGTCCCGAGGAGGTGGAGCCCGTGCCGTTTGGCGAATTCACTGGAGAAGAGCCCGAATGAGTTCTTCTGGTCCTGAGCCAACTTCTCGACCTTCTGCGTCTCTGCCTCGATGTCCACTTGCAAGACTTTGGACATATCGGAAGCCGCCTGCTCCGCGTTCTTCGCGACGAGGGCGGTGTACCGAGCCGTCTCGGGCATCTTCAATCGCCAGTAGTAGGTGAGGGCCGCAGGCAATGCTCCGACCATGAGGATTATACGCCACACGTAATCCGCCTCAGGGATTGTCGAATTGACGGGGTCGACTTCGTAGGCCGGGGCAGGGAACCTGGCCTGAAAGGCAGACGACACGATGATGGCAAAGATGCCGCCAGCCAAGATACCGAAACCCTGCATGGCGAACACGGCCGCTATGAAAGCCCCACGAGTCTTCTTATTAGCGTACTCGGACATGATGGTGGCCGACAGAGGGTAGTCGCCACCGATGCCAAACCCGAGCCAGAATCGGAAGAAGCAGAGGGTGGCCATCACCGACTTAGCACCGTGGCCAAATGAAAGACCCGATGCGATGGAACAAACGACCATGAGGATCAATGTTAGCCCGTAAACCCTTTTCCTCCCGAGCTTGTCACCGAGCCAGCCGAAGAACAGCTGACCGGCGAGTGTTCCGCAGAGGGCGACGCCGTTGACGGCCGCGGAGACGTTAGGGGGGAGCGTCCCAGGCTTAGGGGACCCGTCGACGTGGTAGTAAATGCGGCCAAGAAGCTTCGTGACGAGTGAAATGCAGAATAGATCGTACGCATCGGTGAAGAAGCCCATCCCTGCGATGATGATCGCGGTGAAGTGGTACCATTGTGTCTTTGCAACGTCGAGAGCGTTGAGCACCTGCAGCTTTTGACCCGCCATTGCAATCTGCAATCTGCTATCTGTCTCCTTTCCTCTGTGGTTTTTTCAACGTGAAAACAGAGCGTTAAACGTGCCCGGATAATTTCTTACAAAAAAAGAAAAAGAAACATCTTGATTCTGAAGCAGTCGGATTCTCCGGACAGAAACACGAACATTGAGTTCACTGACCTGCTGAATCCTTCCTTTCTTGACGTCGGAGGGACGTAAGAACGAAATAAGAAGAAGATCTGGGTGTTGATTTGTTCTTCTTCTGTTGTTTTGCGGCGATGTATGTAAAGGACACGACACATGTATTTTTCTACGTGCCTGGCGAGGACAACGACGAGGTTAAAATTTACGGACAGATTGTCGGAGGAATCTACTGCTGCTGCGAGCATATTCCCATTCCCCTAAATAGTAAAAAATTGTATCTCTCAAACTACTTCCTCCATTTTTTACTCTTTTTAATCAATTTACAACTCAATCCTTTCATTTTTATATTTATAGGCGCATTCAGGGTAACAACAATAATACTGGCACAACCTTCTGTACTGGTTTGCTTTTCATAAATTCTTCGGTGAATGAAGAAGCCAAACTGAAGCCGCCTTTAGTAAGTGAAGCCACCGAAGAGAGTCTCGGCGAGTGAAGTTGAGCATGTGTGGAAACCGTTGTTGTTGGGAAAGGCCAAAAAGTCTTGAAGCCGAGAAAAAAGCCTTGGGTGAGTTAAGCCGAAAGCAAAGGAGTTTCATTGAGAGTGGCAGAGGGAATGGTTCAAACCCAATAAGGCGGCTTATAGAGGCCGTCGTAGGGTAGTCACCACCAATGCTAAACCCGAGCCAGAATCGGAAAAAGTAGAGAGTGGCCATCACTACGATGATGATCGTGGTACCATTGTGATATATGGTTGAGGAGTACCACATCGGATGAGAGGAGTCTACTTGGCTAATATATAAAGAGGGAGGCCATTTCCACCTCAGGCTAGCTTTTGAGACGGTGAAACGGAGCTCTTACCGGCCCATTGGTCCTCCCTGTTGAGGCTCATAGTAGCGCTGGTGGATGTCTGATATCTCTCAGGCCCGTTTGGATTTCCTTCTTGATTTAAGGATGACATTTTTTTGTTCCCTGTAGGTTGCTATTTTTGTGATATGAAATAGGGGACATTATTGGTCGTTTGGTAACGATTTCATATGATTCAATCCATCTCACCCTTTTGTTAACGATAAAATCACAAAAGCAAGAAATATTTATCAATTTCACATTGTCAAGCCACGGGGAAGGGAGAGGGAGAGTCGTCATCGAACAAGGCATCGCTTTCTTATGTCCTCAAAACTGTTAGGCAACAAATGAACAGCCCAAAGTTTTTTCTTTTAAAAATATAATTCAAGCATTTGTCCCCTCCTCTCCCTCTCCCCCCACAAAACACTGCAATGTGAAATACTAGTTTGCCATGACGACTTCATTTGGTAGTTGTTGTTGATTCGGATAGAAACGCGAGGGTTTCTGACGATGACCCCCCCGGTCAAGTCTCCTAAACCCAAATAACTAATGAGGTCCCTCCACGTGAATCAAACCATCGGGAATCAACGATAATATATTTTACTATCCAAACTTTGGTTACGCTCGGATTGATCCCCCTAACTAAGAAGAGTGTTGCACCTTCATTTGGGTACAACATCATGCAAATCATGAACCGACGAATATGACCTTGTCATGACGACCCCGACAACACCCCCGAATCCGAATCGAACATTCCCCCCCTGTTTTAGTAAAACATCAATAATCCTTTCTCAACAATCCATCTACAAATATCGATGAAAAGGTCAAATGTGTTTGTTAAAAAAAAAAAAAAAGGAACCCTAATGCCCGGTCACGTTTCCTTTTCACGTACCCACCAAATGGATAAATTGGAGAGAAACCCGACAACGCTGACAAGGCCATGGCCCACATTTGTCCGCGTTTTATCAAGCAACAAAATTAAAAAAAGAAAACTAATATTAATTTCCTAGTCATATTATATTTTATTTGCTATTGACTTTATTCTTATTGTATTAGAATAACGTCAAGTGGAGACAATAATTTCCCAACGAATACGACGTCCGCATGCTCTTCTAACACCACCCCCCCGACCAATAATTGAGACCAACATTGGAGTAGGACACGATAATTGGTGCCACTACCATTTATATACGACTATTTCTTAATTACAAGATAAAATGTTATGTTACTTATCACATCACGTTAATTTAAAAAAAAAACTTGTAATCCGACAAATAGTATGGGAAAATTTAATCCAACCCAAAAACGTGATGGTCACTGATAATTCAATAACCATTTAAAAAAAAAAAATCATCTCAATCTCACGTTACAGTAACTTTGAATGCTGATTAATTGATCTCCCGGGGAGGTTGCTTTCGGATGTTGTATTATATAAGAGAGGTTATATTGAAGTTAACTGCCCAAACTCAGACAAACATTTGCTCCCCTTTTCGTAGACACGATCAACATAAACAATGGTGGTTCTCGACACGGCTTCCCCTTTTGACAAGTATGTGGACGCCCTTCGGTCCATCGAAGAGGTGACAAGAGATGCCGACTCGGTCCAGGAGAGGGTCCTGGATGAGATACTTTGCAGGAACGCGGACGCGGAGTACCTGAGGCAGTTCTCCTTAGGCGGGGCTCGTGATCGCCGCACGTTCAAGTCCAAGGTCCCCGTGGTTAACTATGAGGACCTCCAGCCGTACATCCAGCGCATCGCGAATGGTGATCGCTCCGATATTCTGTCGTCTCGTCCCATTACTGAGTTCTTGACGAGGTAAAACTAAATGATGGTGGTTAAGGTTTGATCATAGAGCGACGCTTTTTAGGCTAAAAATCGTGATTTGGTTTCCCATCTTTGAAGCTCTGGAACATCGGGTGGCGAGAGGAAGCTCATGCCGTGCAATGAAGACGATTGGGATCGCCGAGATTTGATCTTCAGCCTTGTAATGCCGATTATTAACACGTAATTTGCCGCATAACCTTCTTCGTAAAGCGTTAGCCGGACGGAACCTTTGTGTTTAGGGCATGCGAGTGTTTTTCATCGGCAAAGGGGTGTGACAATGAGTCGTGTCGTTTGCAGATATATCCCCGGCGTAGACAAAGGAAAGGGCCTATACTTCTACTTTGTGAAGGCAGAGACCAAGACGCCCGGGGGGCTGCTAGCACATCCTGTCCTCACCGGCTACGTGAAGAGCTCTCACTTCTCCAGCCGTTGGATCGACGATGCCCACATCAGCCCCCTTGAAGCCATCCTTTGCCCCGACACTGCACAAAGCATGTATGTGCAGATGTTGTGTGGCCTCATCATGCGTGACCAAGTTAACCGCATCGGTGCGATATTTGCCTCCGGCCTTATACGCGCCATCCGGTTCCTACAGCTTAATTGGAAGGCGCTTGTCTATGATATCCGCTCTGGCACGCTGGGTCCCAAAATCACTGACGCATCAATCCGTGGATGCATGACCAGGATTCTAAGGCCGGACCCTGAGCTCGCAGAAGACATCACATCAGAATGTTCAGATGAGAAATGGGCTGGGATAATAAGACGGATCTGGCCGAATGTGAAGTACTTGGAAGTGATTGTTACCGGCGCTATGGCTCAGTACATTCCTACATTGGACTATTACGGTGGTGGATTGCCGCTGGTTAGCATGATCTATGCATCTTCAGAATGTTTCTTCGGTCCAAATCTCAAACCGATTAGCCTTCCATCGGAAGTTTCCTACACCATTTTGCCAAACATGGGCTACTTTGAGTTCCTCCCCTGTGACGCTGCAGCTCCATCCCTGCCCGTGGACATGGTTGACGTAGAAATTGGGAAAGAATACGAGCTCGTGGTGACGACCTACACAGGACTATGCCGATACAGGATCGGGGATATCCTCCGTGTAACCGGTTTCCATAACTTGACCCCACAATTCCAGTTTGTCAGGAGGAAGAACGTGCTGCTAAGCATCGATTCAGACAAAACAGACGAGGCCGAGCTGCAAACTGCTGTGGAGAGCGCATCGAAGTTGCTGAGCGGGTACGAATACGGGATAGTGGATTACACGAGCTACGCGGACACGAAGACTGTGCCAGGTCACTATGTGATTTACTGGGAGTTGCTTGCACAGGGCTCCGCAACCAATGCCGTGCCAAAGGAGGTCCTCGACCATTGCTGTCTCGTGATGGAGGAATCGTTTAACTCGGTCTACAGGCAGGGCCGAGTGGCAGAGAACTCCATTGGGCCATTAGAGATCAGGGTCGTGAACAAAGGAACGTTTGAGGAGGTGATGGACTACGTCGTATCGAGAGGGGCATCTATAAACCAGTACAAGCTGCCAAGGTGCGTCAACTTCACGCCCATCGTCGACATCCTCGACTCAAGGGTGGCTACGAGGCATTTCAGCCCAAGGGTGCCCGACTGGAACACCGAACGACGCGCCTGACCCGGACAAGTTGACACCTATCATCATCATCTGTATATAAATAATATAGTGAATGTTAATCAGTATGCTTATTCTATCTATATGAGCATCTAATTACTTATGTGGTTATATATCGAGATTAATAAAAACGAAATCTTCACGCTTGTTATGGGACAAATTTTTTTATTTCGTGAATCAGAGTTTGATACTAAAATTGACTTCCCATTTATATGAAGTAATAAGATTCAATTATTTTAATATACAATGTTTGTTTACAGTTCAATGCCTGTGATAAGCAATAGGGACTTAGGCTGGTTCGAATCCTCGAAACTATGAAGGTTCCGAGCGCCAGCAGCACATTGTATGAGGTGTTACTGCTTCACCGGAAGGCTTCCAACGAAAGAAGCTTAAGGTGAAGCACAATCCTGAGAAGATCGATATCGTCATCGTCATGATCCGTGCCATCGTGAGAGACTGTGCTGCAGGTTTCTAGCATCTACTTTACCACCCCCTTCTGTAACCCCATTTTAATTCGAGATTTGTGGTATATTCAGCCCGAGGTCGAGGACTTAAGTTTCGATCATTCTCAAGCTTTTGTGAGCAATCCAGTGTCAGAAGAACCGAAAACAGAAGCTTATGAGAACTGTTGAATCTTGAATTGCAGTTGTTGTACAAAGAAAGAAGAAGAGATTCAATTTTCCAGATCTGATGAACGAAAAAAATCGATTGCAGCGGCTACAGATTAAAGGTTTTTTATGATCTAACTGAAACAATGACCCAATCAAATGCGAAGTAAACATAATTACGCAGACATAACGAGCTGAAAGCATACACCCAGTTTCATGTTCTCTTCCGACGACGACCATGACGAAGACGATGATAGGAAATCCCCCTCCAGTGATGACACCAAGACCCAGCCCTCATGAGTCCATCCATCATGCAGATCCATCCTGCAGCTTTCCACGTCAATTTAGATCCGGCAATTGGTTTGAAGTTTGGATACTCTAAACAATTCAAGAAGAACTGTAAGAGGGACACGTACGCGAATAGAATGGCGATGGTGACGATGAAGCTTGCTCTGGCGACGGACCATCTCATTGTGATTCTGGATCCTCATTTGCTCATAGAAACGGGCGATGAAATCCTCTGCCTTAAGATCGATCATATTGTCGCCGTCGTCATCATCCTTCCCGTTACCTGCCTTGTTGTCGTTGTCGTTACTTTCACCGAGCTCCCGGAGGTTGATCGCAGAGGCATACCGGCTCATGCTCCCATCAGAGGCAGACGAGGAGAAATCTGGTGAAAGAGGAATGAGGACGGATGCCGGGGAAGAGGACTCGGTCACGACGCCAGCGTGCTGCTGCGGCAGCTTGTTGGCCAGCATGTGCAACGAGGGCATGGATGCAACCCGCTTGCTCAACTTGTTCGCCGTGTTGGCCTGGGCATAGTGCACGTCATACTCGTTGCCTCTATCCATAACGGAATGTTTAGAAGTTGGACACGGAAGGCTTCCTCTTCCCCACCCCCCCCCCCCCCCTTACCTGCAAAATGCAGGGGTTGAGAAAAATGAATCAAGGTTGTCCGAATTCTTTCTGGGAATCTCTGTGTCTGTATATATATATACATGTAAATATATTGGCTATAATTGAAAAGTGTAAAAAATAGGTAGAAAGAGGGGAATTCTAATTTTTTTTTTAAAGGGTAAAATAATAGGTGGATTTGAATCGTGAATTAGTGATGGAGGTGGAGGAGGGGTGGCTAAATATGGATAAAAAAATAAAAAAGAAGACAGAAACGAAAAACGATTATAAAAGAATATTCTTACTGTCCAACAACAACAAAACAAAACAAAAAAAGTAAATACGAGCAAAACCTGTAAAGAGAAGGTAACAACTGTCTAATACAGATTATAGGTAAACTACGTTTACACGGTAGACATAATAATTTTGGTCCTTGTTTTATTCTCTATCTAAATCATGTTGCGCGCATGATATGGTATTTTCTGTCGATAAACGTCACTTACATTTTATTACATTTAAGCGTAATATTACGTTGTAAGATTTTTTCGATATACCTTAAAAATATTCCATTACAGCTGCAATAATATTCATAAGAAAATTTTTAAGTATTCAAATTTAGTCCCCTGAATTTTAAAAATTACTCAGAATGTCCGGTGAAGAAAAAATCAGCCTTCGTTTGACTCTCCTGTCCAAAATACTTGAGCCAGGACATAAATGATACTTTAACTCGGTTAATTATTTAAGGACAAATAAAAATTTGGAATTGAGAAATCAATTAAGTGAAAAAAGAAGTAGGCATGAAAAAGGTCTATTTAAACTCAAGGGACCTTTGCACTGACCAATTATGTTGGACAATCAATAAAAATAATTAAAAGTGGGAGGAATCAATTATAAATAGAGTCAAGGCAAGGCAATAGACGAGATGTACAAAGAGTTAGTTGCCCTTTTCATTTTAGATTCATAAACAAGATATGCAAATTTAAACTTAGAAAGAGATGAATTGACAAAAGGCAAGGCTTTATGTTGGGCCGAAAGAAAAAACATCAATTCATTTTGGATAATAGGATGTTTAATGAATTGGTAACTGCGAAAAGAAATTATCCTCATCGAATAAAACGTTAATACATTCATAGGCATAATTACCTTAAGTCTATAATTACCCGAGTGCTTTTCTAGATATCGATTGTAAAAAGCATATATTCGAAATCACATATGATTGTTATCACTAATTCAAATGATTACATCGACCAGGATATTATCTCATGGATTTATCAATGACTTACCCGTGGCAACTCTAATGGGAATAGAGCAAAAATTTTGAAAATCTTTGGTCGCCCACACAGATATCAAAGAAAAGATAGGCTAGGCGCTGATCGTTGATGGTGCATTAGTAATTATTATCGATGTGCTAAAATGGATGTTTTGTTGCTTTTCTCTCTTCAATAAGAATGTGAAAAAAGAGTAATCTATGACTACTTTTATAAATCTGTAGACCTACAATATGTGTCTGCTTGACAACTTCGTTTGTTAATTTGGAAATTACTATTATAATTTCGATGTAGTTTCTCAACGGTTCATATTGGGAACGTTTTTTGCAAAACTTTCAAAGCCTTGGATGGAGGTAGTAGAAAAGGCGTGAAAGCGGTATAGTATGATATGGCATTAAGCTCCAAGTAAAGGAAGGAATGAGTCATTGACGACACTGTCAGTTTTGAGAGTATATTACGTGATGCAATGGGTTTAAATTCTTTGAAGAAATTAATTATTGCTCATAGATATTTGATTGTTTAGTATAACAATATCAAAGTAAAGTATATGTTGGTTCCTTTGATACTAGATAATGACGTGAAATTACTTTTAAAGTTTGCTCTTGCAAATCCAAAGCATTCAACAACTTTATGTTTTGGGAGTAATGAATGAGATTGGACCAGTAGTTGGACATTGTCCCATGTCAGTGTTAGAACCAAGGATGAAAGATCCAGTTAAACATCCATCTAGGGAAGTGGTCAGATTCGATCTGGTCGGAAAATGTTTTACTGGTCCTTTAGAAGATGAGCGTCACATAATATACATTTATGTCTCTGACTTTTGTCGAACTTTCTTTTTTGTCAACATCTTTTTTTCATATACATAAATGTCACTAACTTTATGATCAACCTTTTCCCTGTTCATTTTTAGACGACCTTACGCAGAAGACTAATCTGGACATAACGGAGATCGACGTGGTCGTCCCGTAAATCAAAAAGTAAGGCGACGTGGAGAGGTCCTCTTTTCCCACAAATCTTTCTTTCATCGCCTCTAAGACTCTCGGTCCTCTTTCCTCACAAATCGTTCTTCATCGCCTCTATGACCCTCATCCGTGATCTCGTCTGGGATGTCAGCACCGACAGCGGCCAGGCCGCGCAGTCCGTGACTCCCCTCCCCCCTCAAAGAACCAATCCCAAACAATCAGGGCAACATCACGATAATAAACCCAAAAGCAAAAAAATCATCGAAACTTCATCAAAGATCCGAGCTTCATATAACCCACCCTAAGATCTATACTCCACTGTCTTGAGCCGAAAATCAGCGGACGAGCAGCTTGAAAAAAGATCCCCTATTTCCTTCTTCTTCAACTTGTTGGGAAAGAACGATTACAAATTAGGGTTAGAAAAATTTTTTGATTTGGGGATAGAAGGAGCCTCTCCGTGTCACAATCTTACGTCGCAATCCTTTTCCACGTTGGATGTCTTACAGGGAGGTCACGTGGACCTCCGTTATGTCCAGATCGGCATTCTATTTAACGTCGTCTAAAAATGGATAGGGAAAAGGTTGATCACAAAGTTAGTGACATTTATGTACATGAAAAAAAGATGTTGACAGAAAAGAAAGTTCGACAAAAGTTAGGGACATAAACGTATATTTTGCCTTGATTCTTCGATGATTCAGAAATGGATGTGACACTAGCCCAATTAATTCACTCTTTTCTTATGAAGTACCTGATATAAAACAAATTAACTTATTTACACTTTTAGGTTATTTGGCATCCATACACCGAAGATGTCCTAATAGTATTACTGTCTTATTGTCTGGACGATGAGGACTCATGACGGGAGCTAGTTCCACTCGTTTATTTCTTTGTAGTTGAGTGGCACTTCTAAGATATAGTCATTCGTGAATTTGGAGAACAACAACTTGTACTGGCAGCTTTTAACACGGCACTCGTCTTCATTGGATCGACATGCGTGTGAAGCAATTTGATAATTGAGTTCATATCCATACCGATTACATCTACATGTGGCATGGATGAAGTAACCATATCGTGTCATTTTGTTTTCCACTTTTTGTTTTTCATGAATTGAGATAGATGATGATGATGATCCCAGTAATTCTTGTTTTTTTTCTTCCAATTTGGATGTTTCTCTTATTGGGCCTACTTTTAAAAAAAGTTGGGCCAGGGGAAGCAGAGGCGAGCCCTATTGCCTAGCAGGCCCAAAAAGAGACGAAGTTGTGGTTGGGGCCGAGGGGGGGGGGGGTACTGAATACCATTAATTCAATAATGAATATTATGGCTATTTGGTGGTAACTAAATCTGTGGGCAAATAATGTCCCCACGCCCAAAATAAATAAGTTGACTTTATATAAAGGGGGGGATTACGCAAACCTTAGCCGTACGACAACAATAATAAAGCGGACGGAGGTGGGGGAATGATGAGATGAAAGGGACGGAGGTGATCGGCCATTACTGGGGATGCCTTTACTTGAGACCAGAACCACATTTGTCCAATTATCTCAAATTTCTTAACCCCCACACACACAAACATAAGCATGACTGGTGCGATCGTGTCCAATGAAAGCGTTCATTGCAATGTACTGCTTTACAAAAAAGGCTCCATCCATCTCAACTGTCGGGGCCACTGCCTCCTCTCCATTCCACCCTTCTCTTTCTTATCTGTCCCTCTGCCCAAATTACACGTGTCCAGAAGCATGGGATTTGGATTTGGATGTCGTGTCTTGATTTTTGCAGTAGAAAAAACAAAATTTACATTTACTGTTACTTGTCGCTTTGCTAATCACACTTGAGTTATTTGTTTCTCCCGTTCCAAAAGGCGTTCGTTCTGTGGAAGAGATTAAAAAAAAAAAAAACACGTCGGATACTTGTTTTTTTTAGGGGGGAAGGAGGGGAACGTGCCGGCCCCACACAAGGCACGAGCTTCACGCAATCGCCGCATGTCGCTGTCGTGTCCGCCTTCCTCCACTTCCCTCTTCACCCCTCCACCAAATTCATTACCCACAACAAAGTTAAATTTTCGCGTGTTTTTCATAGAGCAAAGGAAAATTGAGATTTTGTTTCCCTTTTTTCGAAGTTATTTCACTAGATTTGTATTACAGATAAATATCTCTCAACACATGCCACGTTGTTGTTGCCACGAGTAAAGAAGAGGGATGAATTTGAATGAATAAGGACTAATTTACGAACAAAAGTTAAAAGAAGAATCATAGTTGAGCAATTAAATTTTGATCCATGACATATTTTAAATAGTAGAATAAATAAAATTATTGCAATATTTTATTAAAGACGCCTTGGGGAATGAATTGGTCGTCGGGGGGGTGTATAAAAACGGGAGAGGTTCGTTAGTGGGCAATGAAGGAGTGGTGTACTGGCTGGGAGGAAGTTGTCAGCCCTTCCTTTCTCCTTCTCCTTCTCCAACACGACAATCTCGTATCGAATTCGAATCATCGGACCCCGACAACAAGCAAAAACCCCCTGTCAAAAATCTCACAGAAAACCACCCCAATCCATCCACTCTCTTAACCTTTTGCTTTACGATCGGATAAGTTAAGCATGTTGCCGGAGAAGGACGCCCGTGCCGACCCCTCCTCCCTCGAGCCTCTCCTCCGTTCCAATGACCACGACGACGAGGAAACCGCCTACTCCGCCTCCGAGAAGGTCCACGTCCTCTTCTCCCCTCCGGCTTCTTCCTCCTTGGCGGGGACGTCTTCTTGTATGCCCCCGTTCTCATGGCGGAAGCTCTGGCTGTTCACGGGCCCTGGGTTCCTGATGAGCATAGCTTTCCTCGACCCCGGGAACCTGGAGGGTGACCTGCAGGCCGGAGCTATAGCCGGTTACTCCTTGCTTTGGCTCCTCATGTGGGCCACTGCCATGGGACTGCTTGTCCAGCTCCTGTCCGCCCGCCTCGGGGTCGCCACGGGGAGGCACCTTGCCGAGCTCTGTAGGGAGGAGTACCCCAGGTGGGCAGGGTGGGTCCTCTGGGTGATGGCAGAGATTGCGCTCATCGGTGCAGATATCCAGGAGGTCATCGGAAGCGCCATCGCCATCAAGATCCTCAGCAACGGGGTCCTGCCAATTTGGGCCGGTGTCGTCATCACCGCAGCCGATTGGTGAGCATAAGTTTCTCCTATTACAGCGAATTGCAACTTCGACCTACTTCTCGGTAATTCAAGTGTCGTCCGTTGAGCTTTTACTTTTTAGTAATTATTAGTCCAAATGTTTCCCAGAAGTAAATCTCTTACACATATCCTATTGTAGTCGTGGATTCTTAGTCTTCTGGTTCAGTCTTAAGAAAGTCCCGGGAGTCTTTCGAGTTTGCTGAGTTCATTCTTACAGCTTCTCCGGGAGGTTCTTCGGAGGATATCATTCATGAGATTGCTGCATTTAACCTATAATTTTCCTCCGGATTGACAAATAATATGCATAGACCTGAGATTGATTATTGTTTTTTGGCAGCTTCATATTTTTGTTCCTTGAGAACTATGGAGTAAGGAAACTCGAAGCGGTTTTCGCTGTTCTTATTGCAACCATGGCAATGTCATTTGCTTGGATGTTTGCTGATACGAAGCCAAGTGGATCAGAACTGCTTTTAGGTAAATATTTTTCCAATTGATTTGACCTTTACGGCGTAACAGCCATCATGCCCAAAATATGTGATTTTCTTGAACAGGTATGCTGATCCCTAAGCTAAGCTCAAGAACAATTAAGCAAGCAGTCGGAGTCGTGGGTTGCATCATCATGCCTCATAATGTGTTCTTACACTCTGCGCTCGTTCAGTCCAGGGAGATTGACCACAACCAGAAAGGCAGAGTCCAGGAGGCATTGAGATACTACAGCATAGAGTCAACCGCTGCCCTCGTCATCTCATTCATAATTAACCTCTTCGTCACGACCGTCTTTGCCAAAGGCTTTTATGGCACAGCGGTTGCTGACAGCATCGGCCTGGTCAATGCTGGACAGTACCTGCAGGAAAAGTATGGGGGAGGTTTCTTCCCCATTTTGTACATCTGGGGAATCGGATTGCTGGCCGCTGGTCAGAGCAGCACCCTAACAGGAACCTACGCTGGTCAGTTCATCATGGGCGGTTTTTTGAACCTACGATTAAAGAAGTGGTTGAGGTCTTTGATTACGAGAAGTTGCGCTATCGTGCCGACGATCATAGTCGCCCTCATTTTCGATACTTCGGACGGGGCTCTGGACATTCTGAATGAGTGGCTCAACGTTCTCCAGTCCATACAGATTCCTTTCGCGCTCATTCCACTCCTCTGCCTCGTCTCCAAGGAGCAAATAATGGGGAGTTTCAAAATCGGGCCGGTTCTCAAGGTGAAGTATATCTTATCTCTTCCTGCTAATAGCAGGCCGGCTTGATCGTAAGGTTGGCTCGTATTAATCTGACATTAAACAACCTTGCAGGTTGTCTCCTGGTTCGTGGCAGCTCTTGTGATCATAATCAACGGTTACCTCCTCACAGACTTCTTCTCGAACGAGGTCACAGGAGCCGTGTTCGGGACATTCATGCTGGGCTTCACCGCGGTTTACCTTGCGTTCATCATATACCTCATCTCGAGGGCCATGGGTTGGCGCAACAACGTGCAATCCATGAAAGTCTCCTCCCCAGTGGCATGAACCCTCGCGCCCCCCCCCCCCCTTCCCCACCCTCTCCCGCCATCAGTGTTACCATGACGTATCTTCTTCTCCGGTGAGCTTTGTTTACCCAATTTATACAGGGGGAGTTCGTTGCTGTCCAGCCTTAAGATAGAGAGTTAGATGGGGTCACCTTACTTGAGCTGTTGTGAAGCATTTGGACAAATAAAAAGCACATGTAATGAATGATGTAGCGGAGAGGGTGGTCTGTACGAGGAGAGAACTTTGATTATCCCTGCAACCTTCCCAGAATGTAACTTACTTCTATTGAACATCTGTGACGTGCCCGTTCAAATTCAATAAGGAAATTACTTCGGTTCTTGATTAATGAAACTAAAACTAGGACCAGAGATTCCGTGCCTGAGTCTCGTAATTGGATAACCTCCGTCAATCCGAATTGGGGCCTCTACTAATTTCATGCATCAATATAACGATCATCAGTTTATTGATGGGATAGAAGAGATTTCAATCAAAGACGAATAGAATTGAAAGTGAACAGATGATGAAATTATAGGTATTGTATAAAAAATAAGTGAGAAATTCTAAAACAGAGGAAATTACATGACTATTAGTACTAGAAAAGATACCTAATAAGACAAGTAATAGAATAAAGTCCTAAAAAAATTAAGAAAATATATCATAGTATTATTATATTATGCTCCTGCATAAATTATTCTAGACTAGGCTTTGGTAATCCAAGGACGTTCGAGCTTGTTTTCTCTTTCAATCCTGGCAAAGCTGCGTATATTTGCTTTAAAACTTCTGTCCAATTGTCTTGCCGGGCTAAAATGCCTGAACTTTGTTGATGCGGAGTTACATGTCTGAATTGTCTTAATAATTACAGCATTGTCTGCAAAAGATTAAGCTCATGGGCAGAAATCAGACATCCGTTATCATTGCCGAAGCCCTGGGAAATCAAGAGTGATGGTGTTGGTTCCACTTCTTCAGTCCTTGCTAATATTGCTGAATATCTCTGCTTGAAGTCGAACCAAGAGATTCTAATCGAAGCTGTAGCCCTTGAAAAGCTCAAAGAAAGCGCAGAACAATCGGAGAATACCAGTAAGCCAGAGTACTTTGATTGGTTAATCACGCTTGTTACAAGGATGCGTGATCGCCTCGTAGTGATAAAGCAAACAAGAGATTCCTAGCCTCATCCCAATTCCACCCCGACTTTTGCCGTCCTCTCTCTCAGGAACTGATGGCAGGTCCAATGATCGTGGCATTGGGACAAACTTATGTGCGGGCTTCATCTGGAAATGGCTTGACACGGGGCTAACTGTTTGTCCCAAGACATGCAAACCATTGGCTGTGAACGTGATGTGCGTACTCAGTTCGCGAAGAACTCGTGAATAGTTGTTGGGATTCGGTTAGTGTGTCCATGGATGATCTGATGAAATTGTTTTTGTTAGCCTGGTATTGTGTTTGGTAAGGCTGGTAATCAATTATTCCGCTGATGTGAATTGAATGTTAGTTTAGCCTTTCTTACTTGAGATGAATAGATTAATCAGTGTTTGTAACTGATTTGTTGTCCAAATGAATCTGCTATTTAAGATCTTGATTGACGGGTTTTGTGGTTTTGTATTGTTTATTGGCGTAAATAAAAGAAATTTGCCTAGATTCAAATGGTCATGACATAGAAAAGTTCTTTTGGGGAGTTGCACTCAATGGTAGTAGTTCATTTTCTCAACGAAAAGCATGGGTGCAACGAAGTACGACGATGCAACCACAGAAGTAGACACGAAGGTGAGGGAAAATGACCTGATCATTTCTCGCATGTGTCTCTAAGACAGCACGAGACGACGGTACGATTAGGCTTTGGATTAGGGGCATTTAGGCTGACCCTTGGAGTTCTTCAGGTCCCGATAGCAGGGGCACTCGGACTTGTTGCCGTAGGTTCCGGAGGGCACGCAGCTGTTGCACTGCCTGCAGCACAGTCCACAATACTTCATGCACCGGTCCTTCACTCCTGCCTGAGAACATCTTGCCCCGCACATGGAGTCGCAAGCCGGATCTAAACAAAAACAGAACGTTCTGAGCACAATGTTCAAACATCACTGCCAAGAGACACAAACGAAAGTTCAATCCATGAATGGGGCCGATCGGATTGGTCTTACTTGGGGGAGGATCACCCGCCATGGCTAGGAAGGAGTGGCTGAGAATTAGAAGAAGAGCAAGTGCGAAGACGATCTTCATGTTCCCAGATGAGCAAACAGACAAGAAAGACGATGTAATGCTGGAATGTAAGAAGAGAAGAAGAGAACTTGAAGGGGTGCTCTTAATGCTACACCACTGTGATCCATTTATAGAGAGGTAGAAACATATAATCCACGAAGACTACTAACACGTGATGTAACCCTCGATGAATACATTATTTTAGTGGAGAAAAGGAGAAGGACATGGATCTGGAAACAAGGATCCGGCACATACAAGGCTGTCGTCTTTGACTTCGAAAGAACAAAGCACCGATCTAAACAAAAAAAAAAGAATCAGAAACAAACCCTTCGAAATGGTTTATTAGAGGGTGGGTGTGGTATATACTATTATAACTCCTCATGTGCATTCACGTGGATTGTCACAGATGGTAACTGCAGGTCGAAGCATCTGGAGAGCCGACGAAGAAGATGCACGGAAGATGCCTCGAGAGCTTCAACCCTTTATGTCGAGACAACACATCGAAGAAGATGCCTTCTGTAGGATGCCCTTGAAAATGGCGATCAGAAATTGTTGAAAAGCTTTTGGTTCTTTAGTCATAAGTCCACGCTCGGAAGATGATAGATTGTACCAATATTAGGCCTGGAGGAATTTACAATATTATTGTTACTTTTCAAAAAAAGTAGCTAGCGATAAAAGTTTTGAAATTCTGGGTTTTTCACCGCTAACTAGAATCAACGACTTTATCCAGAAGTTATTACTTGGAGTAGCAAGTTAAGAAGTCAACATTAAAATCCCTAATATGGTAATTATACCAATTCACATTAAATCGCTACTTCAATTAGCGACTTTCTATGTAATTAAGGAGGTCGCTATTTGGGAGTCAATTCTAAGTTTCTTTATAAGTGTTGAAACTCGCTACTTTAAGTAACGATCGACTTTCTTTACGAGAAAAGAAAAGGAAGTCGCTACTTAAAATAATGAATTTGGATAGAGAGTTGGGCAATGTTACTTCTGATTTTTTTTTTTTTTTTTGCTAAGTGTTGATAGTCGCTGCTTGAAGCAGCATTGGCCATCCTCTTATGACTTCACAACTGACCTAGCTCACATCAGATCCTCCTCCACCTCCAATCCAAATACAATCTTACAAGCGGATGACCAAGGCTCGTGCTGGCAGATGAAAAAATGACCATAGAAGACGCTTCATCGTGTTCTTTAGGATTTGTCGGATTATGTTTGCACTTATTGGATTGTTGTTATAATACCATATTTCTAGAATTTTTTTTTTATTTCTAAATGGTGGGTTCCTGACCATCACGAAGGAAATTACTATTTAAAATATCGACATCTTTTTATCATGGAAGTGATACAGAATCCTTAGATCTGTATACAGAATCCTTGGATCTGTTCTGTAGAAGGTTGAAGCTTACAGTACAGAATCTCTTGATCTGTGCTATAGAAGGTTAACACGTCTGACACAGAACCTTCTGGTCAGTATTGTGCCTTACCTTCTTCGACACAGAACCTTCTGGTCAGTGTCGTGCTTACTCTCTTCGACACAGAACCCTCTGGTCTGTGTTGTGCCTAAGATACTTCGACACAGAACCCTCTGGTCTGTGTTGTGCCTAAGTCTATTCGACACAGAACCCTCTGGTCTGTGTTGTGCCTAAGTCTCTTCGACACAGAACCCTCTGGTCTGTGTTGTGCCTAAGATACTTCGACACAGAACCCTCTTATCTGTGTTGTGCCGAACTTACTACGATACAGAACCTTCTGGTCTGTATTGAGCCTAAGTTACTATAGTACAGAACCTCAGTGTTTGTGCTTCGTAACAAACCTCTACGGTACAGAACCTTCTGGTCTGTGCTCTGCCACTCAAGCCTCTATTGTACAGAACCTACGGGTCTGCTTTTAGTTGCTATCACTTGTGTAACTTGTACTGAGATACATTTGAGTGGAAACCATCCAAATATCTGGGTGAAGAGTGGACGTAAGCAATTTGCTGAACCACTATAAAAATCCTTGTGTCCATCAAACAAATTTGCGTACACAATCAAACGTTCTGTCTTACAGAAACTTACAAGCCCTGTTTAACAGAAGCTTTTCATTCCGTTGCGGGGTAAAACAAAAAAGGGTTAAAATCCAATTTTGGAGATTAACACTAATTCACCCCCCTCTTAGTGTAACACTACTTAAAATAACGAATTTGGATAGAGAGTTGGGCAATGTTACTTCTGATTTTTTTTTTTTTTTTTGCTAAGTGTTGATAGTCGCTGCTTGAAGCAGTATTGGCCATCCTCTTATGACTTCACAACTGACCTAGCTCACATCAGATCCTCCTCCACCTCCAATCCAAATACAATCTTACAAGCGGATGACCAAGGCTGGTGCTGGCAGATGAAAAAATGACCATAGAAGACGCTTCATCGTGTTCTTTAGGATTTGTCGGATTATGTTTGCACTTATTGGATTGTTGTTATAATACCATATTTCTAGAATTTTTTTTTTCAGTTGTCAGATTTCTAAATGGTTGGTTCCTGACCATCACGAAGGAAATTACTATTTAAAATATCGACATCTTTTTATCATGGAAGTCGGTAGGAGTTCCTTCGACAATAAAGATAAATAGCTAATTCAAGTAATGACTTTGAACAAATAGTTTGAATGAGTTTCTTTTCTAAATCTTCATCCACATTTTATACAAAGTCGTTGCTGCTTCAAATAAAGCACGAAATTTCAGAACATTTTTTTTCGTATTTGACGAAAAAATTTGAAAACTAACTATAAGAGCGTCGTGCATTCCTCATTAGGCACATATGGGTTCAATTAAAAAGGGCGGGGGAATTTAAATACAAGCATAAAGGAAGGGGGTTTAATGTAAATATAAAAAATTGTAAGTCCGAGGAAGTAATAAATGGCGCAAGAGGAGGGAGTTTTAAGCTGATGATGAAGCAGAAAGTTCGAGGAAGCTTCTTTGTCCCCCCAATTTTCTTTTCTTTAAAATCGTGAATACAGATAGCCACCTCGTCTCCACTCCTAAATCTCTAAATCTTTTTATGAATGAACACAAAATGTCCCTCAATAGTCACATGCCCGTTACAGATGGGGATATTAAAACAAAAAACAGAAGAAGAGAGAAATAAAAGGGTCCCCCCCGTCCCGACAAGGGACGAACAGAGACAGCTAAGTCTCAAGAAAAAAAAAAACAAAACAAATGCACAAAATAAAAGGCCAGCTAATGCATTAAACAGACAGCTCATCAGCGTCATCACCCCTGGGTGTGTAAGAAAATACATCGAAAACTTGTAAAAACTGTTATTAGGCGGACATTTTGTGAGTAACGTATTCACGAAATTTTGTACTGCAAAGGAAAAGAAGCGATGTGCCTGGGTTGTCGTCCTTTCTCCAAAAACAAACCAAATAAATAAAGAAAACCAACCCCACCCCCCATGTGCACAACACAACCCAGTCACTGCTGTCCTCCCTGACACCCGACCCCTCCAAATTTATTTATTTATTCAACTCGATTTTGGTGTTTTTTTGGTTTTTTTTTCTTTGGGGGGGGGGGGGGTGTGAGGGGAATCGGTTTTCAATAATAACAATAATTAAACAAGTGAGGTAACAACTCATGCAGCATAAATAAATAAATAAAAATAAAGAGTGATGAGGTAAAAAAGGAAGAAAGAAAAAGGAGTGGAACAAATCACTGAATCAGCGTCTGTAGAGGGGGGCGGGGGGTGGTGGCAAAGACTAAAAAACAAATTTAAAAAAAAGAAAAGAAAATGGAAGGAGTACAGACAAAGCCCGATCTCGACCCAACAAATCAATAATCATTAACCAAATAAATCCATCTCTCCAGGGGGTCTCCAGTCTGCCTGTTGGTCCATCGTCTCGTCGGGGGGGACTGCTATCTCCCCACGCATCTACAGGATGATGAGGGCCAAGGCTGCAGCGCCCATTGCCAATCCAGACACCATCATCTTCCTCTCACCCCCATTCTGCGCGCCAGGAACATCCACACCAAAATTCAAACACACAAATAGGAGGACATCATAATAAATACATGAACCATAAAGGCAAAAAGGTGCAGGGCACGGTCACCGAGGGCAGATGGGGAGCTGCGCATTATGCACCCCGGCGCACTTTAGCAAAACACCAAAGCCTACTCTACTCCCTACCCACCCAAAGAAAAAGATCTCTGTAGATCTCATCCCCAGATCTAGTCAAAATATGGAACCTCATCGACGAATCTGAAGCCTTTTCTGCGTTAACGTTGTTAATAGAGAGCATAATGGCGCGGTTTTACTACTCACCTTATCATTTGCCGCAGGTCCAGGGGAAGCCGCCTCTGAGCTGGCTCCGGGAGCTTCCGCTGGGGGAGCCGGTGGTCCTAGGAGCTCGGGAGTGGGAGCTGGAGACGGAGACGACTTCTTTCCCTTCTTCTTGGTCGGGGCAGGGGCCGGGACCTCCGCCTTGGAGGGAGCAGGCGTTGTAGCCGGAGTGGCGGCGGGGGTTGCAGCAGGGGGGGAGGCCACGGGAGCTGCCGCAAGGGGAGAGCTAACGGGGGTGGGAGCAGGAGGGGAGCTCACGGGGGAAGGAGTGGGAGGGGTGCTAGCAGGGGAGGTGGCGGGAGGGGTAGAAGCGGGGGTAGTAGCGGCGGGGGCAGGGGAGGTGGCAGTCGACTTGGTTGGGGAAGCGGCAGGGGAGGTGGCAGTCGACTTGGTTGGGGAAGCGGCAGGGGGTGTGGCGGCCGACTTGGTTGGGGACGAGGCGGGGGTGGAGGCGGATGTGGATGTGGTAGGGGAGGCGGCAGGGGACTGGGCGGCGACTCCGACGACAATGCAGAGGAGGGCGAAGGCGAGGAGTCTTCCGCCGTGGTCCATTTCAGGGGGAGCTGTTGGGGATAGAGAGAGAAATGTATTCGGGTTGTGGACTCGGAGGATGAAGTACTGCAGAAGAGGTGAGCGCCAGTTCTCTATATATATATATATGTCAATTAAATGAACACCCCCCCGGGGGGAGAGAGAGAATGGAAGGGGGGGAATGATCGGGTGCATACGAGCTCATGGATAGTAAGATGGTCCCGCGGTTTCGACCGTTGGGATGTATACGTACGTACCCACACCTCCCCTCCGACATGATAATCCTCCGTTTTACATGGATAAAATAAAATTAGACAGTAACTTTCAACTTCAGTTTCTTTGTGTTTAATGACATTGATTACATCCAAACAGTACATTGTAAGAAAAAGAGAGAGCAAACACAAACATCATGCCGTTCGCCGCAGAGAGTAAAAGTGAGGGAGGAGGGGGGGGGGGTTTGGGGATATCATGTGCATATTGGCATTTTCTTATTGTTTTGTTTAAGATGATAAGAGGGAGGGAGTGGGAACATACAGTTGCATTATTTGGAGCATAAAGGGACGCCGGTTCACATGGTTTGTTGTTGTTGCTTGCCTGTCTGTCTGTCTGCCCTCTTCTCAACGTTAATTTGGAATGACTATTATTTATTGTAAACAAATTGATAACGGGACAACTACTCATAATTTTATGGACCAAAATAATAATTCCATATCGCCAGTTTGCACATAATCATCATCAGATCACGACGACTGGATGCAGAAAGTGGTGAGGCGTGCGTTGGTGCGTGTGTGTGTGTGGCGGTGGAGGGGGGGGGAGGTGTTTTTTTCTAATCATTTGATTGTTATAATAAAACGGCACCGACAACGTACCAGCTTGTGTTGTTAATTTAGGCATAGCTTTTAATGTGGCATGAGATTTGGGGTTAAAAGTTGATAAATAACGTGTTAGGAAAAACCCAAAAATTAAAAAAGAAAAAGAAAGAAAGAGAAAAAAGAGGAGGAGGGTTCCAGTTCCACACCACCAGATCCAACTCCTCCATTCCACATTGCTTTCAACATAAAACGTCCCCATCAACCGACAGCTGGGTTCAATATTCTGTCTTTAAAAATTTATATCAATTTCATGAGGAAAAGATAAAACCCAACTCCTCCTCCTGCTGTCCGATACGACGTCGCAACTCCCACATACTCCCTCGGTTTCTTGTTTTCTTATTTCAGTGGTGGAATTGTATTTACGGTCAGGTGGGGGGTTGTTGCCTGGCTGTAACGTCATCTGGCTGTTGGGTTGTTGCCTTCTTTACAGCTTAGGTCCCCCCCTCAATTGTGTAATCAACGGGACAACACCCAAGCAATGACGCGGCATTTGCTCCCCAGAGATTATTTAGTTAGTAATGATAACATGGGATGATGGATGTCCCAGAAAGGTCGTCGAATAACTTTGAAAACAGGGTTCGCCATCAATGACTTCTTTGGAGAAAAGAGAACAACATCAATCAATCAATCATTTGAAGACGAGGATTAGACTGACAGGCAGAGAGAGCTAAAGCAAAAGATTGTTCTCCAAAAGAATCATTAAAGACGATACAACAAAGTAAAAACAGGGTCCCCTTCTCTTTTTACATGTGAATAATTTTGTTTTCCCCTTTTGACTGTGAAATTGTCATCTGAACATGTTTCACGGGGGGGTTTGTTCCCATTTACGTTACCAAGGAAAAAACTATTTTATCAAGCAAGTTTTAGTATTTCCTATCGATCGTTCTTTTACTATTTGTCTTTTTTCAAGTTTTCGAAATTTTAGTCCCTACATTTTACAAACACTTCTATCACAGTTCTAAAATTTCCAAAAAGAAAAATATTTGAAAAATCCTTTTGAAACACCCGTAAAGGTGGACTTCTACCAGCAAATACTTTTGGAATTAATAAATATATAAATGATCTTTTAACCCAATTAATTATTCAAAGGAACAAGAGAATCTTAGATAGCAGAAAATTATCTGCCTCAAGAAGCAAGTAAAATCATAAACAAGATGATCGACTCTGTAGAAAGATAGGGATGTCTGCAAAAGTTCTACGGAGACTTCAGTAATCTTTGGATTGTCAAATTTCCACGAAGACGGTGGAAATTGAGCCTTGGTTGGAGATAGTGCAAAACGCTTATGAATTACTCCTCAGTGTAGTCAAGATAGTTACTGGACTAGGAGGAAAAATTAATATGATAAAATACACGATGAGAAAGGCGTCTACCGAGCTTTAGGTAAATGAAGTAGCCAATAACCTTCTTTACCTAAATAGGAGTCGCTGTTCTCATTTGAATATGCCCGTGAGAAATATAACCGTGACACTCTAGGTGAATCAAAGAAAACAAGATCTTTTCTTAAGAAAAGAAAACTTGTTGGATATAATAAAAGGATATGGCAAAAAAATCTCCAGACTTAATAGCAGAAACGTCGAGGTTATGCTTCAACCTTCTGTGACTGTATAAATCTTTTCAGGACTGCATATTAACATTATTGATCAAACTTCAATTGATTTTACATTCTTCAGGCGATTCACTTTAGAATTTGTTGTAAACAAGGGTTCTGTAATTTACAGAAACTAGTTGGAGTTTTATTGATGTTTTGGAGATTGATCGGTAGTTAATCATTGATAGAAGTTGGGAGTCAACATGCCTCGGGAGATTCAGAACAGGTTATGTGGTTATGAGATCTTCAAAGCCTGAAAGAGCAAATGAGAACCAATTGCAAAGCAATAGCCCTCTACCAAGTTCTCCCGGAAATAAAAAATCTAGGCTCCTATGATTTAGCGGCAGAGAAAATAGTCGACTCTATTAAAAGAATTATAGGGAATGAAGCTAAATCTATAAAGGCTCGCCATGAATTAACCTAAGAGTTTAACGACTTGGGCATCGTGTGGCTTGATCCGTCAATTAGCAAGCTTTTTTTTGGTAGGTCAATTAGCAAGCTTGACAACGAATAGGATGTGCAAAGGAATGAAGAGATGGATTTATATGCAGAGACAAGCTTTTGATGCACAATGAAGAATGTTGGGACGAGATAAAGTAGTTGAGGTTTCAGGTTATAAGGACTTTAAGTCTATATGAAGATCGCCAGGCTTCTTGAGAATTTATTGTTTTCCTGCATGTAATGGTCGTAAGTTCCGGATATCAATAAAAGCGTCTCGCACCTCTGTTTGTCATGTGTTCAATTTCGTTGGTCTTTTTGTTGTGTTTCTTTTTTGATCGATTGAGTTCAATCTATCTCTGCTATTGTTAGTTTTAAGAAATTCGACCGTGAACACACCCGTGACTAGTTTGAATGGGAGTGTAATGAAATCACATCTGCAAATATTATGAAAACGTAATATTCAGAAAGAAAAATTGAAAAACAATTTCTATCAAAAAGAGAATTAAATAATCGATGAGATGAAATGAAATATATATATATCGATGAGATGAAATGAAATATATATATATATAATTTATCCTGTCTTCTTCTCTTTTTTTCGATCAATCCAATTCTGGAGAGGAGTTTATGCCAAGAAGGTAGGCAACATCGTGAAAATATTTTACTACGAGGATTGTGGAAATCAGTGAAGGAGATCAAGAAAATTGTGCAAACGATGAGACCGCCCAGATTAAAGTGGCCCAACTCGGCAGCGTGACCAACTATGGAATGCCAGCCTTTTATACACATCAATCAATCTTACCTTATTCTATTCTTTATACCTCCAGCCCTCTAACTCTCTTTAACCTTGCAATTAACTCCTTATTCTCATGTGACCACTTCCAATTTCTTCATTTGCTCCTAAGTACCTCTAGTTTAATATTTTCCCAATAACTCCCTACAACAATAACGAATAATAGATTGCCATCATAGATGTAACCCCATCTATTAAACTTCTATTTATTCTCATTGTTCCCACAACAATGGCATTAGACAGGGGTATCAAAGCGAATGTAGTGTGTGTGAGGACAATGAAATGACGATCGCATATGGAACAATGTCTATTACATCTTTAGTTGAATCAGAGACAATTACCTCTTTAGTTGAATTAGAGACAGTAGGAGCAATGTTTCAGGAGATGTTGAAGTGATTTGATGCATTGGAGTCGCGTATTACCTGCCACAGAGAATAGTTTTTGTAGTCCCGTTGGAAAACAATCTAATGAATCTTGTGATCTGAATGAGTCAGCAAGCCGAGGACGTAAGAGAGTTGTTTGAGAGCAAGAATGACTTGTTAGACATACCAAAAAAGAGTTTCCATCATTCGATGATAATATCGTTCAGGATTGACTCTTTAAGAGTGAGCGGTTCTTTGAGTTAGATGGGACACCACCATATTTAAAAGTGAGTATAACTTTTGTATATCTTTCTGAAATGGCGTTAGAGTGACATTATATGTTTATGAAGGGAAGAAGGATGATGGGACCAATTAGTTGGGAAGAGTATTCTACAACAATGATGATGGGGTTTGGTCCTGGGGAGAGGAAGAGACATATCGCATAGATTAAACGACTACAAGAGGGAGAGAATTTGAGTGAGTATATTGATTGTTATGTATCTTTGATGAGCATGATGGAGTTGTCTGAGGAAGATCAGGTGGTATTGTTCATTGAAGGACTCAAATTCCCTAACAAGAAATTTGTATCGATGCTGAATCCAAGAAGTTTAAGACACTTTCTATGGAGGATGAAGTGAATAAGAGTCCGATGTTATGGAAAAGCTCATTGTTCGACACTAGTAAGACAGTGAATGTAGAGAAATCCTTATTAACAGCTGCTCAAAACATAACTCTAGGAGTACTACAGATTGGAGTCAGACAGCATAACTCCGGCAGAACGGCTGCTACGGGCATTAACCGGTTAGAGACTTATAAGCCTCTACATAAAAGAATTCTTTATTCAGAGATAGAGGGCATGAGAGCTAAAGGGTTATGGTTTTGGTGTGATGAAAAGTGTACTTTTGGGCATAAATGTGCCCACAAGAAGATGTTTTCCATAATATTAGAACCTCTCCAAGATGTTGATGCTATAGTGGAGGTGCATGCAAGGAGAATGTGAAAGAGGATGCTACTCTGATTCTGACTTTACATGTTTTGTATGGGTTGAAAAGGGTTGTGGGTTATGAAAGCATAAGATTGGGTTTTATAAAAAAAGAAAGCTGAATATACTTGTTGATTTTGGCTGCATTCATAACGTGTTGGATCTTTCAGTAGCAAGACAGATTGGTGGCAAACTTTATAATTTTTTCAAGCTACATGGGTTACCAGGCACTATTATGAGTGATAGACATGATATTTTCTTTAGTCAATTTTGGCAGGCCTTTTGGAGATTGCAAGGGGTGGAACTTCATCATCTAAAAATTGCATATCATCCTCAAACGGATGGTCAAACCGAGGTGGTAAATTGATGTCTTGAAAGTTACCTTCGTTGTATGGTGGTATATTATCCAAGTAAATGGTTCGGATGGTTGTCTTTGGTGGAATGGTGGTATAACACCAATTTTCATTCTTATTCACATGACACCCTTTGAAGCTTTATATGGGTATCCTCCTCCAATCCATGTTCCTTATGCTCCTTGAACTGCTTTTGTGTTAGAGGTGAATCCAAGGTTACAAGCCAGAGATTCTATGTTGCAATTACTGCGATTTCATCTGCACAGGGCTCAAAATAGGATGGTGGAGATGGCTAACAAGAAGAGGGTAGATAGAACTTTTGATATCTGTAATCGGATTTATGTCAAGTTGCAACGTTATAGGCATCGTTCAGTGCAAAGGAGAATGAACTATACGCTGAGTCATCTTTATTACGGACCATTAAAAGTATTGGACAGAATAAGGCGGTAGCTTATAAGTTGAAATTGTCTGATGGGGTCCAAGTTCATTCAACCTTTTATATTTCCAAATTGAAGAAGTTTATGCGACTTGAGTTAGTTGCTTCTGTCGATGCAACAATTCCTAGAGCTACTAACCATGTTCCCTTGTACATTTTAAAGCGGAAGATGTTGAAGAAGCGGAATCGTGATGCAACTATGGTGTTGGTGGAATGGTCGAATGGTTGCAAGCGGTGGCTACTTGGGAATTTCTTTATCACGTAGGGAGGAGCTATTTGGAAAATATTAAAGCAAAGGGACTTAGGTACAAATGAAAAAAAAATAGAAGTAGTCACGTGAGAGTAAAGAGTTAATTGCAAGGTGAAAGAGAGTAAAAGGACTGTAGGTATGAAGAATAGAAAAACACAAACTGATGCGTATAAAAGGCTGACATCCCAGGGTTGGTTACGACCGTTAAGGAAGAGGTGAAAAAAACACTGGAGGGAAGGAAGTTTGGAGGTGACCAAGGAGTTTTGAGGTGAGGTGACAGATGCGTGCTGGAGGATTCATTGTAAGTAGAGATTTGATTGTGAATAGTATTCGATTCTTGGTGAGCATCCGGTCTGTGGATTGCAATCTGTGATGAATTGAGTGAAAGGAGTTATGACTGTGTATGATGATATTGGAAGTGATGGGGTTTGGAAGTTGCGAAGTTGCAGCAATAATATTGATAATAGTTGTTCTACCGATCGGTTACTGAATTGTTCGATTGTTTGTTTGTGTGAAAACCGGATTTTACTTCAACCACGCTTCAAGTAGATGTTCTCGAATCAATCAATTAATTGTATTAACCACGATTTGATGTAGAGATTAGGGAAAAAAAAACTACTCAAGATTTTTTTACTTAATTTTGTCTAAATCCCCCCAACCCGATCTCACGGTGGCCGGCTAAGATTTTTTCCCCCACGGTCAAACGGGAGAAGGGAGAAAATCGTAACAGTTTTAACGACAGGAGTCAACGTCAAACGCCGTCAATTGTTTAGACGACCATCTCCTCCTCCCCAAAAGGCAAAACGCGAATGCGGGCTTTATATTCCCGATCCGTACACCCACACTCTGTTTCTCACATCTGGCCTTGCAAGGGAAACCGATAAAGGAGAGATCCAGATCTTGCTTCCCCTCCCCTGGGGTTCAGGTAATTCTCTCCTCTCCTCTCCTCACCGGAGACTACGAAAACCTCGCCGGTGGATTCCGTCTCCTACTTTGATTTCCCGATTCGATGGCCTCGGAGTACCTGCCTGGGGGGGGGGGGGGGGGTGAGTGTCGGTTGTTGTTGTCAAGTTTAATTTGACGATGCATTGCGAGTTCCTCCTGGTGTTTTCGAAGTCGCCGCTGGCATGATGGTTTGGAGGAGTCAGCTGATTACTGCTTTCCAGGCGCTGAATCAGCTCCTCGTGGAGTGTTTTGTTTGATTCGAACCCATCGATTGCTTTCATTCCATGGCGTGAAGCGGTTGATTTGCTATCTTGGACATTTTCTTGGGAGTTTTGTTTAGTTGTATGTTATATAGTCTGTAAGGTTTTGCCCTCTGCTGCCGTTTCCAAACGGTTGTTCAGATGCTCTACTAAGGATAAGACAGCAAATATAGATCTATTCTGGTTTTATTATTATGTCAGGACCATACCTGGATACACTGTTTTATGGTATATGGAAAATGCTGTTCTCAAATTGTCGTCCTTTTGTGTTAACGTGTTGCCAGAATATCAAGCATGTCAAGGAGACTTCCCAATCCCTCACGCCGCCTGGCCGATGGGGGAAGCGTGCCTTTTGTAGGGGCAATTCATGCAAAGACACGTGCTTCCCCTTGGCTATCGATGGGGCTTCTTGTTGGGGTATGTTGCACTGCTTTTTATCCTCAGTGGTTAATATTTGTTACTTAGAAGAACTAAGAAAAGCTCGTATGCAGCTGCTTAATGGTTACTTTCGGTTGCTTGTTTTCAGGGTGCAGTTCTTCTGATATTTTATTCTTTACACAGTTCAGGTCTGTACCCTTTCTTTAACTCACTAACCAGTTTTCTTGTTGAGACTGCATTCTGCGTGAAGAATCTCAGGTTGTTTAATCTAAAGCCTAAAATAACACTGATTGATATACGTATCCCAATTCTGATGTTTTTCTGACCTTTCCAAACTGATGTTCCTGGTGACACCATATTTTAATTCATGGTGAGATACTTTTATGTCCTTTTTTCCATCCTCATATCTTTTTCTGCCATTATTGCTAGAAAGTGTTTCTGGCAGATATTTTTATGCTAATGCTAATGCATTTCGGTAAAGTGTAATATTTGCATAAGCATAGATGGTAGTTTTATGTTTGATATAGTTGTTTAATTGTGATAGGTACATCAAACATTGACAGAGAGGCAATTAGTAAACTTGAAGGTTAGTTGACCAGTACCTGCATTATACATGGTTTAATATTCCCATCTCTTGCGCTTCATGCTGCACTGTACTTAGGGCTGTAAGAATCTCGATTCTGTCGATCCTTAAATTTTGACCCATTCAGCTCTTATGATTCTATTTAATTATGTATGACTCCATTGATCCAAGCTTAAAAGTCCGATCCTGATCCTATCAATTCTAACAACCTTGACAATACCATAGTGGATACACTTTAGTTATCTGAGCATGCCTCATGATCTCTACAAGTGATAATCCAATTATGAAAAGTATGTAAATACCCCCTTAATCATATGCTTATGTGAATTTGCGGGCCCCTTATTGTCGCCAATGCCATGGGAGATGGTATTGTGTTCTTTTTTGTCATAACTAGAACTTTATTTACTATTGCAGTTTTTATGATTTCCAAATATGCAGTTTCAATTTTCTTGTTAAAGGTTTCCTTTGAGAAGCAATTAATCTTAAGCCAAAGAAAGCTAGTGGAGTGCATTCTTCTGAATGCTAAGCTTGTTAACAATATGGAAATTGAAATCACTTTTCCAATGGTTTGATTAGGCGTTCATTCTGCTGGCAAAACAATTTTAAATAAAGAATTTTTTATGTAGCTCCTTCAAAGTTAATGGTAGTTACTCTGTTCAGTAGGGCATCAGAAGCTTGTTTGCATTAAATCATGAACCCAATTCAATGTTTCTTTTATTACTCATTGTTAAGAAATGTTGTGTCCTTACATGCAGGAGGTGCATCGTGTACTCTGGAAGTGCTTAAAGCATTGCCGATCTTAAACAAAGTATATGGGGATAGCATGCACAAAGTGTTGCATGTAGGACCTGAAACCTGTTCAGTTGTACCTGAGATATTAAAAGAAGATACTGAAGCATGGGGTGTGGAGCCATATGATTTGGAAGACGCCAGTGCCAACTGCAAAAGTCTCGTGCGCAAAGGCATTGTGCGTGTTGCTGATATCAAGTTTCCTCTGCCCTATCGGGCAAACTCTTTCTCCCTTGTGTTGGTGTCAGATGCTTTGGACTACTTGTCTCCAAAATACCTGAATAAGACCCTTCCAGAATTGGCCAGGGTAGCGGCGGATGGTGTAGTTGTTTTTACTGGTACGAACAAATTCTATTATATTTGCCTCTTTGGGTTGATTTGCATATTGCTGAATAACTTAAGGTGAAGCGATCTTGGAACCTGTTGCCAGTTTAATAGAACAATCCATTTGAGCCTTAAGGTGGTCTACATGGATCCTTTTTGCCATTGCCCCATATTTTTTGGTCTGGTTCTTACTAGTTCCTGGTCCCTGCAATTTTTAGTTGTTTCTTTTCCTGTCTTTTCTTGTCGTCCCACCATCAAATTAAATCAGCATTCCCCCTATTTCTTCAGGGATCAGCCATGTTGATAGTTTTTTAAACTTCTAGAGAGTAAGTGGCCTTGTCAGAATCAATTGTGTTTAGTATAGATGCTCAAGCTGTCCGAGTGAATTGTAACAATTCTGAAACTTTATGATATCCATGGTTTCGTAAGCCTCTGAGGCATATTTTATTCTGCTAGTATACTTGGCGAGGGATTCAGGAGTATATAATTTGTTTGGTGTAATGTTGTGGACAGGTATGCCCGGCCAACAAAGAGCTAAAGTGGCGGAATTATCCAGATTCGGTCGTCCAGTAAGTCAATACAAGCAGAGTGTTTTCGGGTTTGGTTCTTATATATGGCAGCGTTTTTCTTTAAGACAATAGGCCTCAAGAGTGATCTTAGGTTTAAAGTCCTTGAATAAGAAATCTAGCATTACTTGCTGTTTGTGCACAGCTGAACTAGTTAGGAATGCGATGGCAGGAATGTACCGATATTTTGGGAAGTCTTCTCTGGATGTCTGTAGCATGCAATGTCAAATCATTTTTCATCGATTTCAAATGTCCATACATTTTCTCTGGCAGTGAGCTTTCTTTTTTGTTTCTTTAATTTTGTATCACAGGCAAAATTGAGGAGTAGCTCTTGGTGGATAAGGTTTTTTGTCCAGAGTAGACTAGAAGAAAACGAATCTGCAACAAAGAAGTTTCAGCAAGCCTCGACGAAAAGGTCGTATAAGCCAGCTTGCCAGGTTTTCCACTTGAAGTCATTACCTTGAGTAACCGTGCATATATCTTCGGGTGCTAAACGAGTTTCAAGAAACAGGTCGCACTACAAGTTTATGCAGGACCGCTTATGATCGGTCTAAACTTATATTCCCTATTTAGTTTTGAGGATGAAAGGACCCCTGTACATTTTTATACGTTATCCTTGTATTGAATGAATCAATTAGAATTCTCTGTTAAAAACATTGTCGCAGCAAATCATAATGACTGTAGACAAATTTTTATTTTTAATATGATTCTGTATTTAATTCGTTAATTATTTATGTATTAGGAAGCCTCTTTCCACTCAATCCGAGCGGTAGGATGCGTTAGGCTTTTTAAATTCGTCGCTTTTTATTCCATTCTCTTATTCCTGGATTCAACTCATCATTGCATCAGGTTTATCAAAACGATTCTCAATTTAAGCTTTTAAAAATTTTGCTTAATGTTAGGACAAATAATAATTTTCTTTTTAAAATCGATTTTTACATTTCAGAATTTTCGGAGTAACAGTTTTTAAAAGAATATTTCCCAAACCGAACGGGGCTCAAGGCCAGACATCTAAACCAGTCACAGCAGGATCCCGGGTCCAGCAACGACGACATCTTCTCGCCGCCGATGCACCGCCAACAGAAGCCTCGCCACTCGCTCCTTCCAGTTCTCTCTCTCCTTACTTTCGTCTCCCTCTACCTCATCCTCAAAACCCTAGACCTCTCCCGCACTCCTTCGATCTCTTCATCACTCTCCTCCTCCTCCTCCTCGTCTTCTTGCAACTATTCGGTCGGATCGTGGTTGTACGACCCGGGGTTCGACGCCTTGAGGTACGATGATTCCTGCAAGGAGATCTTCAAGGGATGGAACTGCGTCTCCAGCGGCAAGTCCAACGGTCGCGATCTCGTCAAGTGGCGATGGAGGCCTCACGGCTGCAACCTCCCGCCGTTTGACGCAGCCGCTTTCCTCGAGGCTTATCGTGACACTAACATTGGTAAGCATCGACGGCGATGTCAGGATTATCGTAATGGCAATTTAGATGTGAAGCTGTATTTTGTGTTCGAGATAGAGGTCTCTGTTTGCGCATCGTTGGAATTGCAGTTGCTGAGTAATGTGCATTGTCATTTTGGTCCTTACATTTAGCGGAACTCCATGACCACGCTCCCAATGAAAAAACAGAGGTCGGATTTCGTATGGCTCGCCTTACTTTCACTATAGCAGAGAAAAGGCGATAATGCAGCAATTTCATGAAAAATTGTGGGGATTATACTGGAGGCATTTGAAATTTGGTTGAATGCTTTATGGGCGCTGTGTGCATCACCATCTGAGAGGGGCTCATGAATTTTGATCCATGCAGGGTTTGTGGGGGACTCATTGAACCGGAATATGTTCGTATCACTTTTCTGCACGTTGAAACGTTACTCCAGTGAGGTGAAGAAATGGCGTCCGGCTGGTGCTGACCGGGGGTTCACTTTTCTCAAGTACAACCTCACAATTGCGTACCACCGGACGAATCTTTTGGCTCGGTATGGTAGGTAAGGTATGCTTTCCATAGTAAAACCCTGCTTTGCTGTGCTAATTTGTAGTTAATGCAGGCTTGGTAGAGTTATTATTTGTAGTAACTCTTGAGCTTACCCTGTGCAATTGCTGCTTTCATATTATAGTTTTTTTCCAAATTTGTATTGGCAAATTCCTTGTGATGGAAAAATTCGTCATTAAATTATGGAACATCAATATATAAGATAATCCTTAGGGCTTATTTGTTGGAGAATGTTGCTTAGATTATAGGCTTATATGTCGAGACAATTCATTTCTTATGAGCAGTTAGTTTTGTTGAGCCTCTTTTTAAAATTTTTTGCTGCAATTACAATAATATTGATTCCTCTTGTCAGTTAAATGTGTAGTTTTTCAGTTGGGAAGTTCTCTAAGGTATATGTTTAGCAGATCAACGTTCTTTTCAGGTGTAGGTTTGAGAGAACTACTCTCTATGATTGTTTGCAAATGTTTCTAGTTTTGTCTGCTGTGTTGATAACTATTGTAATGGAAATTCAGATGGTCACCAAATGCCAATGGTGGTCAGCTGGAGTCAATGGGGTACAAGGATGGCTACAGAGTCGATGTAGATACTCCAGAAGGAACATGGGCTGCTGCTCCTCCTTTTCACCATGTCCTAATATTCAATACTGGACACTGGTAATTCCTCTAGGCTTCAGTTTAGTCAAATTTATAGTAGCCACCCTTTTGTTAGCCGCTATTCAGTTCAAAGGTTATTATTATTATTCCTTTTTCTTCAGAAGAAACCACTTTGATGTAGTTACTCTAGTGATCACCGATGTGAAAGCCTAACCGTTTTCTATTAGCGAACCTTCCTTTATTTCTCCCTAAAAAATGAGTAGATATCTCATTTTTATTGCTGTCCATGTGATTTAGGTGGTGGGCTCCTTCAAAATTTGATCCAGTGAAATCACCAATGCTTTTCTTTCTAGATGGTAAACCGGTCATCCCTCCGCTCTTTCCCGAGGATGGTCTGGATTTAGTTTTGAAACATATGGTACTTCCCTGAAACACTATCCAAATAAGCGTATGGGTGGGGATAACATTGCTGGGATTTATATTGATGGCCTGGTTGATCTGAAGCTACTATATTCATAATAGTTTCTTTTTCCTGAAATCTGCTTTATCCATCAGATCGAGTTTGTCAATAGAGAAGCCAGACCTGATGCCATCAAGTTCTTTCGCACACAATCTCCAAGACATTTCGAAGGTGGCGATTGGGATCAAGGCGGTTCTTGTCCCCGAACAAAACCCCTGACATCTGACCAGGTCAGACCAGATAATTTTGTATACGTTTGGAGCCAGTGTTTGATTATCGCCATTTTTAGTCCCCGCCAATACATAGTCGTCATCCTTGTCACAGGTGGAAGAGTTCTTTGCCGTGGAGAACAACGGCACAAATGTGGAGACCCGTTTGGTCAACAACCACCTCATCAAGGCCCTCAAAGGGTCTGGTTTTCACATCCTAGACGTGACTGGTTTGAGCGAGTTCCGGGCGGATGCCCACCCGTCCACTGCCGGAGGTAAGAAACACGACGATTGCATGCATTGGTGCCTGCCGGGAATCACGGACACCTGGAACGATATGCTCGTGGCGGTCTTGAACAACTATAGACGCACGAGGTAAGACCATTCGGCGGTGGGACCTGTTGTTCCGGCTGTCAATCGCCGATGATGAAAATCACAGGAGTTTTATTTGGTATCCCTTTAATTCATGTCAGCTCCATACATTAATGGAGGATGAGGGTTGGTGGTCTTATCGAGGTAGTAATCTGATGCGATCATTTACGAGGAACAGGTGTGGAGTTGATGGGATGGGATTGGGATTGGGATTGAAGAGGGTGTCCCCTTATCAACCAGGACCACTGGAAGAACTGTAAGATGGGGAACAGGTACACGTGATGGAACTGATTTCTTTGCTGGCTTTTTCGTCCGCATCCACGTAGTGCTGCATTTATCTTTTGCCCTCCCAAAAACATGAGAACCACCAGAGAGAGTAGTTAAATGCGCCTCTCTCCCTGCTGGCAAGAATGATTGATTATTACCATGTGTGTCCCCTGCACTCTTTGTTGTTGATGTTTTGTGGAAGGACTTGATGTTACCCAATTCCCCATGGAAAAATATTAAGGAAAAAAAAAAAGCTTACGCCTGATACAGACAAATTCCCGTCGAGTTCTTTTAGCTAAATTTTAATTTGTTTTTGTTTCATTTTTAATTTCAATTATGTTTTCCTATATCTTAGCTAAATATTTTAAATTCTCCTGACTTTAACGACGAGAGCATTTATCCTTTATTCATGCTAGGAGTAGCATTAGAATTGTTCGTGGACATAACTAGTAATTCAATATTACTAATGAAAAGGATGAGAGAAACTGCAGTTTTTTAGTTGTTCAACGTTTTTAGACAATGTCACGTTAATATAAAAAACCCACAAATCACCCAAAAAGATCAGCCTTTTTCTTAATCGTTCTCTTTCTTTAAACAAAATCAATGTAACAAACGGACTATAATGAATATCGTGTTTCACTATAACTGTAAAGACTGAATCACGCAACACTAAATAAAATAAATAAATAGATAGATAAATCTTGAAAGAAGAAGGAAAAAGTCGGAGAAAGAAAACCAAAATTAGTTTTTTATATGTTAGTTAAAATAAAAATTAATGATACGATTATCCTAACTTATTTGCCGAAATGGGTCGCTGATACAAATCTATTTCGAAAGTCACTCGCATCATGATAATTCATTCTATTTTCTAGAAAGTTTGTAGATTTTACAACTAGGTAGAACCATAATTTTTTTTTTCAAAAAGATTATAATTTGCTGTTTAGATGTAACAGCGATTGGGTTTTTAGGTTAGGGTTGAATTAAGTTATGACAATATATATTATTCGTATTCAGTTTTAAATGAAAACGTTATATTTTTTTATATATATAAAGAAAATCTCAACCGAGGAAATGGGTGATGGGACGAGGATAACCTTTTGCTTTATTTACTTTCGAATCGATTAGTAGTCTAATATCATCTGATCATCCAGTGGACATATCACTTTCAAAGGAGTGACCCCCCAAGCTCAATTCAATGAACCATCACTTTATGTTTCTATCCACCCACAATTCCAAATCTCCAGGTAAGCCACAAGTGGCAAACCTCCCCACTAAAAATAAAATTCCAATTTTAATAAAACCAGCTCTTTCGTCATCACATTAGAACTTCTTAAAAAGCTTAATTTTCTCTCTATCAGACAGAGAATTTGTGACCCGAATGATTTTACAATCACTTATACAAATTAACTATATTGTTAATTTTGTGGATTTTCGTGTGAAAGTTTTAATTTCTATGTTTGATTTGAAGTACTTATAGAACAATATTCATTTTTATTTATGTTTCTAAGTCGATGATCCGAACTAATTACACCGACATGAGTCGAGTTGCGGGAAGGTATTGTCATCGTCCAAGAAGAAAGCTGACAAAAACGTTGGAAATGGGAGCAAAGGGGAGAGTGAGTAAACTAAACTAATTTTGTTTATATATAAAAAAAACATAATTAATATAACTACGAGCTCTAATTTTTTTATCAGAAACATGAGGTGTAAAAGGTCTGGGTGAAATTTTTTTGCTAAAAGAACTGCGAGAATAAAAAAAAAAAAAAGAAATTTCAAATGAAGCAGCGTGTTCATGTATCGTCCATGTCATTCGAACCTTTTAAATAATAACCGGAAATGATTATGGACCACCAGAAATTGTGCAACGTGGGGTGGGGGCTAATAATAATAATATCCATAAACGAGAAATATGAAATCATATTAAAAAAAAAATGTATGCATCTATTCTTTCCTCCTTTGTCATCCATAAACACAGACAAACCGACCGACATCCTTTATATCAATCATCCTAGATTTTGAAGATTTGAAAATTTTATCCCGGATTTGTAATATAACGCACTCGAGCAACGATTGTTGGAGTAAATTAATACATTCGGAGAAGTATAATGCGGAAACGCGTAAAAGTAAAAGGGGTGGAGGACTGATTATGCAATTTATGAGATGTCAAAAGGCACAGAAATTTCTCTAGAAATGAGGGGGCCTTGTTATTTAACAGGGATCTTATAATATCCCCGATACGAACCAAATCCAAACACAAAAGCCCAAAGAAGGCGGGTTAAAATAGGAGGAAACGGAATGGGGATCGTTGAAGAAGCTCACAACGTGAAGGTCATCGGGAATGGCGACGAGACCATCGTCCTCGCCCACGGCTTCGGCACCGACCAGTCTGTATGGAAGCACCTCGTCCCCCACCTCGTAGACACCTTCCGCGTCGTCCTCTACGACAACATGGGAGCTGGCACCACCAACCCCGACTACTTCGACTTTGACCGTTACTCCTCCCTCGACGGCTTCGCCTACGACCTCATCTCCATCCTTGAGGAGCTTGGCATCTACTCCTGCATCTTCGTCGGCCACTCCCTCTCTGCCATGGTCGGAGTCGTCGCCGCCATCACCCGCCCTGACCTCTTCTCTAAGCTCGTTATGCTCGCCGCCTCCCCCCGGTAATAATGAGGGTTAATTACAAGGAAGGAACTTAATCGACTTCGGAGGTTGATTACCTATCGATGCGAATAGGTTCGACAGTGTGGATTCCGTGCGCAGGTATCTGAACGATCCTGATTACTACGGGGGGTTCGAGCAGGAGGAACTGGACCAGCTCTTCAGGGCAATGAGCGAGAACTACCAGGCGTGGTGCACAGGTTTCGCTCCCCTCGCGGTGGGAGGAGACATGGAATCAGTTGCTGTCCAGGAATTCAGCAGGACGCTGTTCAACATGAGGCCGGACATCGCCCTGTGTGTGCTCAAGCACATATTCGAGGGAGACATGAGGCCTTACCTTGGGCTACTGAGAGTGCCGTGCCACATCGTCCAGAGCACCAAGGACCTCGCCGTGCCGGTGAACGTGGCGGAGTACCTCCACCAAAACGTGGGCGGGGAGTCGGTAGTTGAGGTGATGCCGACGGAGGGACACCTGCCGCAGCTAAGCTCGCCGGAGGTCGTGGTCCCCGTCTTGCTCAGGCATATCCGGGAAAATATCACCGCTTAGCTTAAAACCACCACCACCACCACCAGCTCCTCCCTCCACCTCATCATTATCTTATTTTTATGACTACATATATTAAGTATTATTATTATTATTTAAGTTGACGTTTTCATTTTCAAAGGGGTTTTAATTTGTTTCCGAAATAAAACTTAGCCCTCGTTGGTCCGGGGAGGGAGGTTAGTTGGGGTCGTAGATATTGGGCCATATGTATTAGTAATTATTACCCCCACCCCTGGCGGAGTTAGTCGGCATCAAAATGAATATCAAAGTATGTTATTTGATTCCCCGATCGATGAAAATGATGGGATTCGATTTGGGTGGGAGACCAAAAATGATGCCGGCTTGAGTTTTTTCATAATTTGTTTTGGGATAGAGACTTGGTCAAGTGGTTTTATTAAATCGAGGCAGTCCAGTCCACATACAGAAGTGTGGGATGGGATGGGATGGAGTTGTTTTGTTTGGCATTGGCATTACATGCATCGGTCGAGATTGGGTTTGTGGGGATTAAATCCAGGGAATTTTTTGTAGTTTTCTTTTCTGCGGGTTGATTCATTTTTTTTTATCATGTGGCTTAGTAGGGGAACAACAACTGGGAAAGCAAAAGCCCTCCCCCCATCCCCGAATTCCATCTCTTTCTTGGACTCGATATCATTTTTACCCAAAGGGGAAACTAAAGCCCATTTTGGGCCCAATGTTTCACCGATTTGGATCCCTTCTTGTTGGGTTGATTTTGCACTATATTAACATTCATTTTCATAGTTTATTTAACTTCTGCTGGTTTTAGCATCAGGGATGAGCAATGTCCATGTTCCGGATATGAAATCTGAAACTCACCGGTGCTATTTCTTATTTTTAGGACTTATAATTTACTTAGGAGTTAAAAAGTTACCCGAGAATTTATCATGTCGGTTCGGTACCAATTACGATACCAGTTCCGCAAGCAACTTTGCTTTTTGTAAATAAATTTTGTAATTATATAAGATAGAACTTCTTTTTAGTGTGATGAGGAGATTTGAGACCGTTGCGATAGTTGTATAATTTGTGAGCTTTCGTTTTGGGGGTTAATATCCAATTACAAAACGTTGGTGTCCCGAGATCAAGCTGTGCAGAATGCGAGTGAGGTTTGAAGGACTAGGCTCCACTATGGCAGGACGAGCTCATTGTAGGCTTGACGAAGAAGTCGTGAGGAGTGCCGACGGACAGTGGGTAAGAGAAGGGTCACATTCAAGGCACACAATGAAGTACTGACATTAATTGTTTTTTAACTGACTTGATGGTGTGTGTACATAAGTAGGATATTGAGCTGTCGGAGGGAAAATCCAAACATTGAATATATGTGTTGTCTACTTGCATGGTACGTGCTCATGTTGATCTACCACGAGTTGGAAATCTTTTGTGAGGAGTTGAACAAGTTGTGGAGCCGACAATACAATCTAAGTAAAAGGTGTTGTCCGCTTGTGTAGAACTGCTATATGCTTGGGGGGAGCTGCCACGTGTTGGAACTTTTGGATTGTGGAGGTGTCATATTGTTGTGGAAAGAGAGGGATCTTCTAGACTTTGGTCACTTTTCGCGATAAAGTTCGCAGTGTAAAAGTTGTGTGTATCCTCTTTTTAAAATCGTTAAAAGTCTAAAAAATTCATAAGAATTATATATCTTTCTAAGAGACGATTGAAAATTTTAACCAGGGAGAAGATCGGACGTCTTCCTAATTCCAGCGCGGTGCTTCTGCGTAAGAGCCGGTCACGGTCACGCCTGGCGGAGGAGACGAAGAGGAAGAAGAGAGGAGGGTGTGAGAGGCGACGAGAGGGTGATGCGTGAAACTCGCACCCCAAACCTCCAAACGGAGCTGAGCCTTTACTAAACCAAACAACAACAAGGAAACTACAAACTGTCACCGACTCAAATAAAACCCCTGCCGGAACTCGACAGGCCGGAGACCAAATAGCCTCACCGCCACACCTCTCACACCCCTATCCTCCCAGATATTTTCCCAACCCCATTATGTTATAATTCTCTTCATAGTCTCTCTCTTCGGTCGCTCCTCTCCCCTTTATTCCTTCTCCTCTGCAGGGGCCGTTGAGCCGTTGTTGCTTCCCCAAGATTTCCCCGCCAGTCCAGCTTTCCTTCCTCCTTTCCAATCGCATCCTTCCCCCTTGAATTCGGGCCGGCCTCGTCACTTGACTGAACACTGGGTGGGCCGACCCCCTTCTTCGAATCCCAGTGTTTGAACTCCTCTTCCCTCTGCTCCTTCTTCCTTCGTCTTCCCGCCAGCGTCCGTTCCCTCCAGCTCTTGCATCAGAGGGACGAAGGCACTGGGACAGGCTGGGAAGCAGGGCGGCGGCAGCGGATGGGCGTTGACCTCCAAGTCCAGGCTGACGTCGTCCAGATTCTCCGTCTCCCCTGCCTACCTCATCGCTGGCTTCTGCTTCTTCTTCTTCGTCGGCTTCTTCTCTTCCTCCTCCCTCCTTTCTCAGGTTAAGATCTTCCTTTGCTTCCACATTTCTTGTTTCGTTCGTCGCCCCGGTTAACGCGCTTTTGCTTTTTCTGTATCAGGATATTGGCAGCGGTGTCAGGTTTAAAGGTGGATTGGACTTACGGCGGCAGTTGGAGGCTGAGGAGAGGGCTTACGAACCGCTGCCTCACGGCGACACCGGGGATGACTCCTTCACCACGATTCCTTCTCAGGTGTTGTGGCTCTTCGTCGATCACTTGTCCTTTTGAGTTGTTGCATGCGGGTTTGGTTGATTGATTAACATGGCACCTCATTCCCTTTGCTTGTTATATTTGCGGTTGCTTTGTATGACAAGATTTTATCTTGTTGGAAGTGTGTAAGTGGCAGGTTTTGAGCTGGAAACCCAGAGCGTTGTACTTCCCCAATTTTGCCACAAAAAAAAAACAATGTGAAAGCATTATCAAGATCGCAAAGTCTGGTCTCAAGCCTTCGACGTTAGCTTTGAGAAAGGGAGAAACAACTGAAAGCACTCAGGGAATCAGAACAAGGTAATTTCTCTTGTCCTCACTGATTATGAGAATAATGAGCTGTTTTGGTCCGGGTTTCTGATTGGATGCTTGAGAAGTAGCTATGACACAGGTTAGTGTATTTTGTAACACTTGTCCTTTTAATTGTTTACTTTGGGTAAAATTTTGAAACTACTCATCAGCCTGGAATCACTTCATATTTAAGCATGATTTAAATGAATTCTTCATCATTGGTTAACTTTTTGGATTTGCCCATGGCTCCAGGAATTCATTTAGCTGTTAGCACTGATATCTTTGTCCTTACAATTGGCAATGACCTTGGTCAGTTGTCCAATGTCTTTGATGTAATATTATCTTTCAAGTGCATATCCAGGTCCAGATATGTTGGATCTGACACATGAATGTAATCATTTTTTATGCAGGATGTGATTATCTACAACTGAAAATATGCATCCTATTGTTCACCAAAGAGGTCCTTTGTTAATTTAATTGATATTATGGCTTTAAACAGCTCTGGAATGTTTATAAGTGCTTCTGAAGATAAAACTGGTGTGTTGGCCTTCATTGAGGAGAAGATAGCTAGAGCCACCTCACTTCCAAGGTCCCATGGAGAGGTGATAAAGTTTTAGCTGGTATACTATAAATGTTTATTTTTCTTTGGTTTGGTGACATGACAATCAGCATTTTGTGTAACAATAGATTGAGTTGTCTAATTTTACCCCTGTCCTATTTTCTACGATTATCCTTTAGTCTCTGCATTAGACTGTTATATGTGTCTTCTTCTCTTGCACGTATCAATGCTTGGATTCTTTTCTCTTATTTTCTTCCTTTAAACTTTTTCTTTTCTTTACTAGCAGAAGCATGTCGTCTAATTTGGAAGGATATTTTAAAAATAGAATTTCTCGTGTGTGTCAATTCATTTGGTTTTCTTCTTTTGTTCATTATTAGGATGGTATATACTTTCTACTTGCTCATTTTTTTTCACTGTTAGGACTGTTCCTCTCAGTACTGCTATTTTGTTGCAAGTAATGACATATCTGATATATGCGGTAGATTTTTTAAAATTAGCTATCCTTTCATTAATAGGGAAATTCTGATTTTTTATTTTATTTTTTTGGCATTTCATCATGTTTCAGGCATTTAATGTACTTCGCTATGAAGTTGGTCAGAGGTATAATTCTCATTACGATGCATTCAGTCCATCTGAATATGGCCCTCAGAAGAGTCAAAGGGTATGTTTTCTGCAAAATATCCCCTTCATTTCATGCTGAACTTGTATTAAGTGAAACTGTGATATACAAATTTGACATCGAGACCACTTTTAAGCTATTTAATCCAGAAAAGTGCCTTCCTTTAGAGATCAGTGTGAAGTTATTACAAATATAGTTTCTTGATGTCTGTTTAAGCGATATTGGAATTAATGCCTTTTCAGTTCATTCAATTTAGTGGTTGGTTAGCATCCCCAGCACTGCTCAATCAGAACACCCCTTACTCTGAACTGTTGGTTAAAGGATATCTGCATCTATGTTATACAATACTTATTTATTCATCAAACACGATATTGAAATGTGAACAACAAGCAAAAGGAGAAACAGAAGAAATACAGATAGGATGGAAATGTTGGAAGTGGATAGGAATGCCTGAAGCGTCAGGCTGGAATAATATTGCTATAAAATCTACAAACTTCTATCTAATAATGTTCATACTCAGGGCCTTTATCCTTTTCTATGTTGCTGCAAAACTGTTTTATTTTCTTTGATCCGGCCTTATGCTGTAATAGAAAAAAGAGTGAGAAATATTTTATGGTAATTTAAAACCTTAACGAATTATTCAGTTACAAAACATGTTAGTGGCAGTTAGTCTTGTTGTTCGAGAAATCTAAATTCTAGGTGCATTTTGTCAAGAGGCAATTAAAAGTGTGTTATTCATGCAGGTTGCCTCTTTCTTGTTGTACTTATCAGATGTTGAGAAAGGTGGAGAGACCATGTTTCCATTTGAGGTGAGTTTCCTATGTGGTCTTTCCTGCATGTCTTTTTCTTGGTAGAAAGGGAGGTAAATAGATGAGTATATCTGAACATGGCAAATCTCCATGTAACAAGTCAATGACATAGTTTGGAGGATAACGAAAAGAGATGAAGTCCTTCTGCTGGTCCGGGGCCTCCTTAGCCATCTTGTCTCCGACGTGATTCTTACTTCTTGGGATGTGGGAGATGGAGATCTTTCTGAAGTAACACAATCTCAATCTGCAGACATCCAAAATAGGGGCAACTTGGGGAGTGGCATTCCCTTCACTAGATAGATAGTGTAGCAGAAATTGAGCGTCTGTTTGGATTGCTAATTCTTGTTATCCTAATAATCTGGCTAGGGCCGCTGCTAGTAGGTTGGTGTTTCTTGTTGTAGCCTCGAATCCAACCTCCCTCTTGGCCCATGATTAAACCCCCTAACCCTACTGATGCCCTATTATCTCCTGTAGTTGTGTCCGTATTCAGGGTGTATGTTAATTTCCTAAATGGTTCCCATTTGTTGAGCTGGCCTTCCCGTTGAGAGTGCTTCGCGTTCCATTTCTTCGTTGTAGTTAGGATAGCCTGTAGTTCCGAAGCTCCCCCTAGGAAAACAATAACCGATGTAGCCTCCCTACTGATGTTGCTTGTCTTGTCGAAAATGATCTTGTTCTTTCTCTTCCATAGGTATCATTTAGTTGACATGAACATGATATTCCATTGAATGCCTTTGCTTTGTATGAATGTTGCGTGGCTCCGTGCTGAGGTTATTCCTTAGCAAATCCTGGTGTGGTTGAATAGCAATGTCCGCTAATCACTTGGGTGAGAGTGAGACAAAAGAGTTCCAAACGACTTGGGCTAAAGGGCATTCCCATAGTGTGTGTAGGATAGATTCCTGATGTAATTCGCATACTGGGCATGTCCTGTCATCTGATATGCTCCTGGCGTAGAGAAGTTCTCTTGTCGGTATCCTATTCCATCAACACAACCATAGAAATGTTTTCTGCATAGGTAAAATAGGTAGCTTCCAAATCCTTCTTAGGTTTATACTGTTGTATTGGTTCGAGGATGAGTGGATTAGGGCGTAGGCTGGCGATGAAGAGAAATCCCCGTGGCTGGTCAGTTTCCAGGCTAGTATGTCCTTGCTTTGCCTCCCTTGTGTGAGTTCTACTCTTAGGACTTGTCGCCAAATCTGGTCTGGGATTAACGTGGTCGAGCCCCAGTCACTATGATAATCACCATCTAACATCTTAGATTCTTTCTTGTTTATCTAGACGACCAATGACTTGAGCCCTTAGTTTCTCAAGTCCTAGCCAGTCCTCTACCCAGAAGCTCGTTTGTTGACCACTCTTCATATAGCTTACAAGGCCCTTTTCTAGCTGTTTCCTTCCTTCCCTTAAGCCTTTGAGTATGCAAGACTCTTGCTTCCTCTTTTATAGTTGTAGCCTGTATTTACCGGCTATGACATGGCTCCATTGAGTGTCTTTGTTGGTCAATAGCCTCCAGTTTACGTTGCATAATCGGGCTTGGTTTCTTTCTTTAGCTTTGAACAACCCCAGCCGTCTGTGTTCCGTCCTTTTAATGGCTTGACAATTACTAGTTTTTCCATTTCTGGTAATTTGGGAGTAGTTCTTCCATAGTGAGGGGACACCCCATTGGCCTCTCCTTGATGTTGCAGTGCTTGGTTTTCCATCTCAGAACCAATATTTGTTTCAGACCTATCACTCAGCTTACCTGGGGTAGTGGTGGTGGTTGAAGTTCCTGGTGAGGCTTCCTTGTACATGTTATGGCTGTTTATGTGTTTTGGTTGTTGGGATTTTGATGTGGTTTTGCTCTTATTGGCTGCATGAGATGGTGCTTCCTGGAATTTGGCTGGGATTGATGGGTGTGATTTGGGGTAGTTGGGTGAGGTTATTTGTGGGGAGGTTTTTAGATAGGGAAACTCTAGAGAGGATCCAATCAGGCCTTTTTCTTCATCATTTTCCTGCATGTCTTTGCTGCCATTCATACTACACTCATCCTTAATGTGTAGAATGGCTTAAACATGGACGGGAATTATGATTTCCGAGGATGCATTGGATTGAAAGTGAAACCACGACAAGGAGATGGTCTCTTATTTATTCGTTACTTCCCAATGGTACAATTGACCCTGTAAGTACACTCTTTAGCATATAATGAATTCCTGGTCAATTCTATTATATAATACATTTTGTGGGCACGTCACAAGGTGTGCGAGCGAGCTCTCAACAAATTTTGTTAAAAGCAATGATTAAATTCTGTTTCTCTGAGGTGTATAAATACAAGGATAAAGTGTAAAGGTTTATTATGACAATATAGTGGAATAGAGCCCACTGCTCTATTTTCTTCTTCCTTCTCTGCAACACCCAGCTACTTCTCTTCTTCTTCACTGAACTTCTGCTCGTCACCAAACCTCCCCTGCTACTCTACAATTTAGACCACAGGGATTCAAAGATTGTCATGGTATCAGAGCCCACGTCAAGCGACTAGACTGATTCTGGGAGGACAATCTCTAGATGGAAGAGACACAGGCATCTACACCAAGCTCTCGCTCTGCGCAGACTTCTGCAACACCAGTAACTATCCCGGCACCTATACAAATCCCATCTGGGTTCTTTTCTTCAACTCTCAAGCTCGAAGATGGGAATTATGCGCTGTGGAAAGGACAAATCTTGGCAGCTATCATCGCTGGGGGGTACGAGGAATTTATTCATGGTACAACTCGACCTCCAAACCAATTTCTAGATGCTCAGATGGAGATTGTAAATCCGGATTACAAGTCATGGCAGCGCACAGATAAGTCTGTGATGAGTTTTCTTTTCTCCTCCCTTACCTCGGAACCATTGAGTCAAGTCGTCTGCTGCAGCTCATCACATGATGTGTGGGAAAGCCTTCGACAGCGTTTCAAGTTGACGTCAACTACCCGCATCATCAATCTCAGGATGCGGATGCAACAGGTTCGCAAAGAAGGGAAGCCGATGCAACATTACCTGAACATGGTGAAGATGTTTGCAGACCGGCTCAGTGCCATTGGCGAACCGGTGAAGTACAGAGACTATTTATGGTATTTACTTGAGGGGCTGCCTGCGGAATACGACCTCATAGTGACTGCAGTCTACAGTCGAGCGGACCACCCGTCAATAGAAGAAGTTCATCAACTTCTCTTGAACTTTAACCTGCGTTGGAAAAAAGCCACGTCTCCGACGCTGTTTTGCCACAGGTATAGCTCACTCATGCTTCTTCCAATGTAGGAACTCCTCAGTCTAAGCCACCCTCTTACCAGCTTAGACAACTCAAGCCGTTTCCCTCACAAAATACTAGTAAATCAGAATACCCATCATCTCATAACCTTCCTGCTCGCCCATCTTTCCAAAACACTACAACCTACCAACCTAGTGTACTGGGTAGACCTCCTCGACCATACCAGAGCTATCCTGCATCTCGCTGGGAAAACAGGACACATTTGAGACCTAAACCCCGCTGTCAGATTTGTTTCAAAATAGGTCACACTGCCCAGACCTGCTTTCACCGTCTCACACCAAACTCTCCTCCACAAACACACTTTACCACCTACCAACAACCCCCCCAATTCTTACCCGAATACCACCTCTACCCTACTCAACCCATGCCTACTATACCACAGAGTAATTCTACCTTCCCAGCTTTCTCCAACCCAGACACTTCGTCCTGGCTTATGGATTCTGGCGCAACACATCACGTAACACCACATTTGTCTGATCTTACAGCAGTAACTCCGTATAATGGTGAATCCTCTGTCATGATTGGGAACGGCACCCATTTACATATTGCCCATATTGGTCATTCTGTCTTACATTCCAATCTCTCTGCTTCCCCTCTTCGATTACAACATGTCTTGCATACTCCTGGTCTTTCACATAGGCTTATTAGCGTCTCCAAGCTTTGTCATGACAATAATGTCTATCTTGAATTTCATTCTAACCTATTCTATGTCAAGGACAAGAAGACAAACGAGATAGTGTTGCAGGGACCAACACATCTAGGACTGTATCAGCAGCCCAATCAGATTCAGCCAACATCTAATCTGCCCTCCTCAGCACTACTGTCCTTCACTAAGCTAAATGCAGCTGATGAACTTCTCTGGCACCTCAGACTCGGTCATCCCAGTCCAGATATTCTCCAGAAAACCATTCCTACTTGTAATCGAACATCGACCTCTCTTAACTTATGTCAAGCTTGCGCTATGAGCAAGCATCATCGTCAGCCATTTCCACTCTCTGCATCACATTCTACTTCTCCCTTCTCTCTAGTTCACACAGATATTTGGGGACCTGCTCCTACTGTCTCTGTTACTGGGGCTCGATATTTCATCTTGTTTATTGATGATGCAACTCGTTTTACATGGATTTATCTTTTACAATCCAAGTCTCAGGCTCTGCAAGCGTCTGCACAGTTTCAGCAACTTGTTCAAACACAATTCCAGCTCCCTATCAAATCTGTAAGATCCGACTGGGGGGGTGAATACCGATCCTTACATAAGTTTCTTCTAACACACGGAATTCAACATCAAGTGTCATGTCCCTATACTCCCCAGCAAAATGGCAGAGTAGAAAGAAAGAACCGTCATATTGTTGAGGTAGGATTGTCTCTTTTACATCATTCTCATGTGCCACTAACATTCTGGCCTTATGCCTTCCATGAGGCAGTCTCCCTCATCAACATCTGTCCCTCTCGTCATCTGTCCTACAAATCACCTCACGAGTTGCTTTTTCATTCTATTCCAACCTACTCTCTCCTTCGGGTGTTTGGCTGTCAATGCTTTCCGCTCCTGCGTCCATACAACACACATAAACTTCAGTCTCGCTCTCAGCCATGTGTTCTCTTAGGCAGAAGCTCTTTTCACAAAGGTTATATTTGTTTTGATCCACATTCCCACAAACTATATGTGTCTCGGGATGTTATCTTCTCAGAAACCACATTTCCCTATAGATCTACTCTAGAAGTCACTACAGCTTCATCACAAGAAACTCCTACCCTTTCCTTTACTCTAAACCCAGTTCTGCCAATTCCAACTCCTTCCTTACACTCTGCTCCTCTTTCTTCTGTTCCCACTTCACAAATTAGGAGCTCTTCAGATTTTTCACATTCACCTCTGGCTCACGACAAGTCATCTCATACTGTTCCCAGCATGACAGACAAGACTCATCACACTGCACAGCAAGATCAGACAAATGCTCACCCCATGGTAACAAGGTCAAAGGCCGGAATCTTTAAGCCCAAAACTCTCCTCTCTACTATATTTAAACCTCCTGTACCTACTCAGTCACAACCATTGCCAAATCCTTCCACACCTTTGCCCACCGAACCTGCAAATCTGACTGAGGCCCTCACTGTTCCTGTTTGGAGAGAAGCTATCACTAACGAACTTGTAGCGTTACAGCGAAACGAGACATGGGAGTTGGTTCCTTTCACTGGTCATGAGAAGGTCATCGGGTGTAAGTGGGTGTTTAAGGTAAAGCTCAAGAGTAATGGGGAGCTCGAACGGTGCAAGGCTCAGTTAGTGGCCAAAGGTTTTCATCAAACTGCAGGCTTGGATTACAAAGAAACGTTTAGTCCGGTTGTCAAGCACCAAACCATCAGACGTGTCCTCTCTCTTGTTGTTTCTCTTGGTTGGCGCTTGACCCAGCTTGACGTACATAATGCATTTCTGAATGGGGAGCTAGAGGAGATTGTATACATGTCTCAACCACCAGGTTGTGAACATCCTTCCTATCCTTCTCATATTTGCAGGTTAAAGAAAGCATTGTATGGGCTCAAACAGAGCCCCCGTGCTTGGTACATGAAGCTCAGTGGTTGTCTTTTACAATGGGGTTATGTCAATGCTCAGTCAGATGCATCCCTGTTCTTTAGACATTCTGCAGCCGGGGTGGTCATTATCTTAGTATATGTTGACGACATTATCGTTACAGGCTCAAATTGCAGTGAGATTGGGAGCCTCCTCCCACGTCTGAATGCCAACTTTGCACTCAAGGACTTAGGTGAACTGAGCTACTTCCTTGGCTTCCAAGTGCATCGCAAAGGTTCTGTCTTGCATCTGTCTCAGGAAAAATATATTACAGACCCCCTTCTGAAGGCTGGAATGTCCGATTGCAAACCGGTTCAATCTCCGTTGGCTTCGGGACGTGCGCTGTCTCGTTATGATGGGGAACCTCTAGCAGATCCTATGGAATATCGGAGCTTGGTCGGTGCACTACAGTACTGTACAAACACCAGTCCTCATATCAGCTTTGCGGTTAATAAGGCCTGCCAATTCTTACAGCAACTAACCCAGTCTCATCTGCAGGCAGTAAAACGTATTCTTCGTTATCTCAAAGGCACGAGCTCCTACGGTCTCATTCTGCAGCCTAGCTCTTCCTTTAATGTCTCATGTTTCACGGATGCAGACTGGGCAAGTTGCCCAGATGACAGGAAGAGCACGGGAGCCTATTGCACCTTTGTTGGCACGAACCTAGTCTCTTGGTCGTCTCAAAAACAGAGAGTGGTATCTCCCTCAAGCACTGAAGCGGAATATAGAGCATTGGCAAATGGAGCAGCGGATGTTCTCTGGATTCATAAGTTGCTTACTGAGCTTCAAGTCTCCTTCCAACAGCCGTCTGAGTTATACTGTGATAATATAAGTGCCATACAGTTAGCGGCGAACCCAATTCTCCATGCTCGAACGAAACACGTGGAGATTGATTATCATTTTGTTCGTGACAGAGTGCTTGACGGTACACTGGTGGTCCATCATGTATCTTCCGAAGAACAGTTAGCAGACCCACTTACTAAGCTTATTCCGTGTCATCGCTTTGTGGCTTTGCGGAGTATGTTAACAGTTGGTAAAAGACCAGCTACCAATCTACACTCGGTAGGTAATGATGTGGGTTCAAATGAATGGGAAAGTGAGGAAGTTGGTGAAGGAATTGAAGGAGTTGTTTCTGATGGGGACTGTGTGCAGCTGGGTGGAAATAAAGACAAAGGAACTCTGAAGCTCGTATGAAGTCTGAGAACGTATGAAATCTGAGAAAAGTGAAGTGGAGTAAAAGGAAGGTAAGGAAGGTCGGTAAGTTTGACGGGGAATGTTGAGCTATGACAACCCAGCCCAATATCTGATAGGCCATTGGTAAGCCATTCTGGGAAAAAGTCCAGAAACGGAGCCACATCTATGAGGATGAGGATGGAAGAAGAAGACAAAAGTTGTTAAAACCATACACCAACACCAGAGCAACAGAAGGCAGTACAGATTCGGGGAATGTGCGAGCGAGCTCTCAACAAATTTTGTTAAAAGCAATGATTAAATTCTGTTTCTCTGAGGTGTATAAATACAAGGATAAAGTGTAAAGGTTTATTATGACAATATAGTGGAATAGAGCCCACTGCTCTATTTTCTTCTTCCTTCTCTGCAACACCCAGCTACTTCTCTTCTTCTTCACTGAACTTCTGCTCGTCACCAAACCTCCCCTGCTACTCTACAATCTAGACCACAGGGATTCAAAGATTGTCACAAGGAAAGGGCACATAGGGCATGCAGGCATCTCTTCTTTCCTAAATTCAATGTCATGAGCTTATGAGATGGTCATAAATTAATTTTGATAAGACAAAATTTTCGAGAATATTTTTTTTAACCCCTCCACTCTCTTATCTGGATGTTTCTTAAAACAGACATCACTTCATGGGAGGAGCTGTCCTGTAATTCGGGGCCAGAAATGGGTCGCTACCAAGTGGATTAGAGATCAGGTTCAAGACGACTGAGCATCTGTGTACACAGGTAACCTTTTCCTTCCATAGCCTAATTTCGCCTGTGAGTGAGTGAGGCTTGGCTTCGAGCACTAAAATTACATCTTCTTTCTATAACGTTTGTAAACCTTAGTCTAAAAGTAGGAATAGAAGAAATCATCTATGTAGATTATTATTGATATGTCCAATTATTCAATATCTGGATATATTTACTTTGGTTCTCAATGGCATTGGATCTTGTTACAGCAAAATTCAATGAGTTATGGAATCACAAGCTGTTGTAGCGTTTGTTTCAGTAGTTCTGTATGGAACTGAATTGTCCCCGACAGTTGGTCCCTACTTTATTGAGGGTTGGAGTTCACCAGTTTCCTCTTTTTCTGTTCTTCTTTTTTGGGTTAGTTGATACTAAAGATTCGACTAATTCGTAGCTGCTCTTGGGGTACTTGCTAGGCGTTAGTCTTGATGGTCTTGCAATGATTTTAGGCGTTACTTGAGTTGGTTGAGAAGGCCAATCTGACTAATTCAACTTTGGATTCAATTTGCTCATACTTTCTGCAGAATTGATCCAGCTCCATAGGCTTAGACATGATTTGGACACGATACTCCGTAAAGTATTCTTGTCCATGATCCATACCCTAGTCGTCCCTTAACATGACATGCACCTTTAGACATAATTTGTAAAATGACTTGTTTAACATGTTGATTCTGCATGAGCACATTAATTTAAAGCCATGAGTTCCCTTAGAAGTTGATTCCAAAAAATTACTACGAAAACTCATGTAAATATTCATTTTAATGAACTCATTTCTCCCTTTTACTTATGAAAATTTTTGAACAAATCCATCTTTCCATCCAACTTTGTTGGAGTCTTAGGAAGTATTTGCAATTTTTTTAACTTTTTTGCAACGCATCACATCTTTTCAAATGTTCATGGATATATTTAGTTATACTCCCTTTTTTTTCTTCTAAAAGCTTTCTTCCTATATAATTGCACAAGTGTTCATTTTACTTTTAGTTCTTTTCTTAGAAATGTTTCCAATTGAAAATTTCAAATTCTTCATTAACTCATCGTGCGACTGCACAACTTCTATAAAAACGATGTTTCCTTTATTCATTAAAATTATAAATATTTTTTGTTCATTAGAATTAGAAATATCTTGAATCTTAATAATTTCATGTTGTGAATTTGTCCTTACTATAAGAGATCTCGAGGTCTGACTAATATTAGAATTGTTTACTGCTTTAATATTTCGACCCATCATTCTACACTATTAAAAAACAGGCAATTCTCCCTTATGAAAAATCAAACTTTCTGCATAATAAAATCTTCTTTAAATTCAAACCTTAATAATTGTGTAACAAGCTGCCTTTAATGTGATCTTAACTTTTCACTAAATCATCATTGCAAAACTAAATACAAAAGTCTTTCCTTCATAATCTTCTTTAAATTCAAACCTTGGTGTTCAGAAATTTCCGAAAGAGCGTACGACTTGTCAGTTATTAATTTTAATTTCTTTTAACTTTACTCGAAATATGTAAATTATAAGTTAAGTAATTTAGGAATAAATGTGCGAGTAAGTTTGTAACCCCCATGTTCTTTTTATTAATTTTAACAAATCTGATTGAAATCCTTTTTTTTTTCGTGTGGTTTGTTGTAATTCATATTAAAATTTTTGCAAGTTATGAATTTAAAGTTGCGTGATCATGGAAATGCATTTGCTGAAACTCGACCCTCGATCATTTGAGTAAAGTTAGTTGCCAAGGATTAACTAAGGATTTTAGACAAAGGAAGCGGAGGGAGAAATTGTTTGTTGCTAATCTTGAGCTCACAAATGAATAGGAAGAATGCACTATATACTAGTGTGTTTATTTATGTGTCAAGATACTATATTGTATTTGTAGATTGATTTTTTACAATAATTTATTAATGATAAAGTCTCACATATTAATGAGTGGATATAAACATTTAGATCATTACTAAGTATACCTGAGGTTAAGATAAACCGAGGGAAAGCATGCCAACATATTATAACTAAAATGGAAAATTTGGCCTTAGGGTTAAAGTTATGGTCAATCTCAAAAAATTAAAAAACATGTCCCAAGGGCTAACACCAAAAGGGGGTACAGAGCGTGTGTGAGTGCGTGGATATCGTCAAAGGAATCTTGCTTGAAGCTCTCGAAGACGGTCGTGATCTGAAATGATTTCTCTCCTACTTGTACGTGTATTAGAATTAAGGGAAATGTACGCCTAATAGATATTTTATTCGAGCCGCTTTTAACCTATCACAGTTTCTTGAGTGATTTTTTGTAAGTTATAAAAATTGAAGTGAATAGAAAACCCATCACCCTAGCTGGAGTTAGGCCCCGATTTACACAATCAATTGAGATGGGCATAAGCCCATAAATTATTATAGTCGAATATGACTAAATTTGTCTAGTCTACGACTAAGGGCCATTCCAGTTGACGAATGAAAGTTGGTAGTCAAAGGTCGAGAGATTAAGACCGGTAGTCGACGATCGAAGGAAGGAAGATAGTTGATTGTCGAAGATCAAAGGACGAAAGTTAATATTCAAGGATCGATAATCGAATGTTTGTAATTAAAGGTTTGAAGATCAAAGATTGATAACTAGAAGTTCAAGTCCTTCTAGTCGAAGAAGCAAGTGGGAAATTCCAATAAAGGGGGGAAGATGTTCATTTGAACGACAATTCAGGCTCATGTGAACTAAAGACATTTTCTTCTTTTGAAGCAATTATTCTCTTTAGAGTTAGACACGTAATGTTGGCAGTTACTAGCTATGCAATTGTATAAATAAGGTCATTGTATAATAGAAAAGGACATGATCATTCTAAACCCGGACAAGCATTTAATCGTCTACCTCACTGTCATTCTCTTTGTCAATTTTATTATTTCTCTTGAATCCATGGCATAATTTGCATCAATCCAATGGAAGTAAGCATTATCTTTACTTCATTATTCGTTTTTCTTTGTTAATCTTTATGACAAGCATGTTCCTTTACGAATCCATTTACGACATATTTTTCCTCGTAAATAGTCCCAACTTATGCAAAAACAATCCGACCACATCGCCTTCTATTTTATCGTAAGTTTTACCTACCTTTTCTTTTCTATTTTCACCACAAACATCACTTACCCATTAAATCTACCGTAGAAATATCAAGGATCCAGAGGAAATCTGGATAGGAAATAATGGGAAGGATCTAGCGAAAGCGTTGAAATCTCAAATACTCCTCCCCCTTGTTACACTAGGTTTTCATGATAAGGTTTTGACTAAGGCAATAGTAAAATGTTAATGTATATCTCATAACTATTAATCTATTCGTTTATTTATTATTAAGATTAATGTATATCTCCCTTTGAAGCGTCGTTTAATTTATTCAAATTTATTTTATTTGGAATAAAGTCGTCATTTCACCACTTAGGTAATTTTTTACATCTGAGGGTAAAAAGCAGCAAATCGTAGAGAAAGGAACGATGGTCAAATTATGAGTTACGACAATCCCCGGTTCCTCTTGCGTGGCTAATGAGATGAATCGGGTAAAGATGGCAATCACTACCTCGAACGAAAACTAGGGATCGCCCTGATTTATAAGGGAATTGCTACTACATGTAACCCTCTGTATTCATACCCTGGGGGAAGGATATAATCAAATGTATTAATAGCCCTAATAGAAGAGACCTCTCATCAATAAATTGCAATCGATACTAACAAAGGAAAATCCTAATCTCAGGGGCCAGTTGCATGCGCTTCATATGGCTGTGTCGGACAACAGATGTATTCCTCAGCCAGGTTCCGTGCTTTCTTTTGGCTAACTGGGCACCACTTGACCCAATTATTAGCGTTCGACCACTAATCAGGAGCTCCAGCCTTGAATACTGATATATTTACTCACTATTCCCTACCGTGCAGAAGGACATTCATCCAAAGTTGCCCTCTGTGAGTTTCTATTCCCAAATTGCTTAACAATCCGATACTTTCATCCGGCTTTGGGATGCTTGCAATAGTGTTTGAATGGCGGAACAGATCAGCAGCTTCCGCATGTCCCAATCGTGCTAAAGCTTACGATTTGTGCCCGTTTTGGTAGGGTTGCTTCCCCAACCGCTTGAGCACATGCATGCATCCGGCTGCAGCAAAAAGCCCAACAGCCGCGAAAGCCATCATTGTTGAATTTCCAATGCTCTGATAATAGCCCCTCTGAGAAAATTTGAAAGGCTTAGATGTTAGTCATCGAAAGAAGATTGAAATCAACTTGAGGTTATACTTCAGAAATCTTACTTGCACCATGAAAAACAGAAAAGCGGCATTTGAAAGAGAAAGAGAAAAGCCAATCATCCCAGCACGCAGGTGATTTGGTATGTACCTATGGACAAAAGAAAATTAAGAAGAAGATTTCGAGCAGCAGTAAAAAACAAAAAAGCAAGAACAAGAACAAATTTATGGAACATACATTGTCCTCAGTCTGGCAAGTGAAGGCATAATAGTACCCACACAAGCATTATACATGCAGAATAATGTCAGTAAAAATCCAACTTCCTGTAGAAAGTAAAGCAGATGACTGGTAAAAACACAAAACAATATTATATTACAGTTGATTCTAGTGTACTTACGGCACATACCTGGTAGTCATAAGCAACAACAGAGAAGACAAATCCTGATATAACAAATGCATAAACCAGGCAGTCATCAGTACGAATTGACATTGATGCACTCGTAAGCCAAGGAAGAATTGTGCTGCCAAGCATTCTTGCAACCATCAGACAGGGATATATCAAGCCAAGATTCAGTTCCCGGCCATCAGCCTACATATATAACAGAAAGAGCAAGGTAGGGCACTTGCGACTTGGTTTGAAATGCACAAACCATAGATCAAAGTTGTGGAGTATCGAGTAATATAATTTCCATTCAGTCAACACATGCAGCGGTCGACCCGACCATATGTTTCTGTGTGAGTTGATTGACATCTTACTCTAGTGTTTCCGCATGAAAATTGTGTTATCAATAAATCTCATAGACAGTTGAAAAGTATATACAAAAAACATTTAAATTGTTTTTTTCCATTAGGTTTTTACTCAGTGAGGATCACATTTGCTAGTTCTCCAGCTTAATATCCTTAAAAAGGCATTTAATAAGAGGACGATAGTATAAGAAATTCATCCAATATAAATTTCATTGAATGAGACTTCCACCTGTGAGGGCTATAAATTAACATCAGAACTAACCACATATAACAGCAATCATATAAAGAAAATGGTGGCCGCCAGTATTGATAGAACAAGAACACAAACCACCAATGTAGGAGACCATAGAATCCCAAACACTGCTCCTGAGAACTGAATGGAAGCTTGTGCAAAAGTCAGTAAGACCACCCTCTTATCTGCAAAGAGGGTTATTAATACAGTTATAGATGTTACAGACATGGAGGCTCAAAGACGACAAATAACTCTTTGTGCTTTAAAAATGTCTAGCTACAACAAATACATAAACCAGCGTACTGAGCAATTCAGTTAAACTTCATTTGTGATTTTTCTAGCAACATACTATGAAGCATTTTTCTTTACTGTTCTGAAGCATTCACAGATTGAATTACCAGTCGGGGAATTTAAGTTTTTATATATGGATTCGAACCATAGACCTTCACGATAAAACAGATTAAACTGATCATTATCAAACTGATTGAAAATCCCTGCTTCATTGCCTATTAATTACTACAATAGCATGCCAAAGAGAGAGAGAATCGGAGATGAAAGAATTCTCGCCTTTGAAAAGGTGCACATAAGACTTGTCATAGTTGTGAAATCCAACAGTCTGAGAAGACCTCTTCCACCCTCGCGCAACACAAGCAAGGCCTAATACAGCCAACCATAAAGCTGCAATGGATGGTGAGGACAAATTTTCTTTGACATCAGCACCAATGAGCCAATTTGCAAGAAGCTGGGTGCCGATGAAACAAGCGGAACAAAAGAATGTCATCATCCAGAAGGTGTCATTCACGAGCTCTTCCCTATGCCCTTGCTGCAGAGAAACATTAAGCATTTGTGCAATGAGCAGAAAATGAAGCAATTAACTTCTTTCTTTATTTTGATTCAGATCGCTGCAACGTAGATGACATGGTCACTAGAGAAAGAAATAAACCTACAACGCCATAATGTCAAACACTCGGGACTCTGTTAATTTACACTTCCTTTCTAGCCAATCAAGAGCTGGCCAACGACATACAACGCCATAATGTCAAACACTCGGGACTCTGTTAATTTACACTTCCTTTCTAGCCAATCAAGAGCTGGCCAACGACAGACAAAAGTACAACGCCATGGCACAAACCTTTTCATGTTCCAACACCATCCATGCCTCAAAACTGAAAGTGAATATCGAAGAAGCCAGGGATAGACACATGCTGGCCAACCAGAGAGAACGGTGTTTAGAGACCTTCCTCAACACTCCGACGAAAAGGTGTAGAAAGAAGAAAACCATACAGAACTTCTTTTGCCCTCTGCACAAAACAAGTCCAAGACATCAATTCAAAATCCATGTAGTTCCTCATCAATAAAAGAGTCCGCTCCATTAGATAGGGGGATGCACTTACAGAGCGTCGGAGAGGACACTAAAGGAAGTGCCTACAACAAGAGAAGCCAGGATTCCCACACACAATGATGACACCATCTGCTCTTTGCTAAGCCCAAGCATGCCGAACTCATACTCCCCGTACACGGACGACAATCCTTCCACAACTGCACACAACCAAGGCAGATCACGTCGGACTCCCAACGAAAAGGTAACTCACTAACCCCTAAATCATTCTCCACTTCCCATTCCTCTTGACGGTGCAAGAACTGGTTTCATGTTGAGCAACGCAAATACTCGTGTCACCATACCAGAAGCCAGGGAGTAGACGAAGAGGAATCCTCTCTGAAACCGGCGAAACGGAACCGATGACGGTGCCCCGTCGAGCGCCGAGGAAGGAGCAGACGCATTCCTTGAGGAGTAAGGTAGGAAGAAAGCGGAGCAGCAGCAGGCGACGAAGAGGAAGACGAATGCCGCCGGATTCGGCTCCCAGACAGCGGTCTCGATCACCACCCCCATCTGACGGAACGTCCAGGAAGATCCAACCCCGCCGGACTCCCGTTCGGATCGGATCGGATCGCCATCTGATTGAGTTGAGTTGAGTACTCCCATTTGTTGAGATGTCAGTTTTAGTCTCTGATTCTTTCAACTTTTTTCAACCTCATCCTCGTAATTTCTTAAACTTTTTGTGTGGGCCATTGGCCGTTGGCAGCCTTGGCTGTGCATTGGGGCAATGCTATCAAGAACTACAGAAAAGCAGCAGCCTTCTGAGGACTCGCGACTCGGACTCATTGTGGCTTTCGAACTCAGGGATCTGCCGCAGCAACTCGGAGTTTTGTTCCTTAATGACGTCATCCGGCGAATTATTTCGCCAAATGACGTCATAAGTTACAAAATTCCGTCGGTAACCCGACGAAGTCGGCCTTTGTAAGGCCGACTTCGGTCCCGACTTCAGTCTTGGTAAACAGAAGTCGGCCTTACAAAGGCCGACTTCCTTAGAATTTTTTTTTTTTAATTTGGGAAGTCGGCCTTAGTTTTGGTCGCCCATCCGTTGATGCTGTCATAGACAGGTTCCAGAATTTCGATCCAAACTTTGTTCCCAACATCAACCATGAAGAGAAGTCAAGTGACTCTGACGAAGAATGCCCAGATCCGACGGAGGAAACCAAAGCCAAAAGGGGAATGCATGACCTGAAGCGAAAGGTGATAGAGTTCTACTTGAGTCATCCCCCAAATGTGCCTCTCTCGAGGCTAACCCTGGAGCAGCTGGAAGCAATGAAGCTCAAGTTGGAGGATCTGGAAGAGGCCATCGGAAAGCGGAAGAGGGAGCTTTTGGCAGGAGCTGGACCGTCGTCTTCTGCTGTAGCGGGTGGAGCTACTGACAATGTCATACCGTCCTCAAGCACGGGGAACAGAGATGAATGAGCGAAATGAAAGGGCCCCGACGAATAAGATCGAAATGGAGAATAGAAATAGCATCAAGGCTATATTTCTCAAACGAATAATAAAACCTTTTATCATGAAAGTTGTTGGCCGATCTTCGAACGTCCGATCCCAGCCATCATAGATCGGGACCATTATCATGCAATCCTTAATCTCTATGGACTTGCTAGCTTATCATCAGACTGCAACCAGCATCCACATATGATCTCCACCAACCTCGTTTTGATTACTACTACATTTAGCAAATTACCACATGGTTAAACACACAGATTCCTCGTTCTTCCCCATCAAACTTTAGGAAAACCGTTCACGCAAATAATGGCGAGACTCTGCTATGCTAAATCAGCCGTCGTACTTCGAAATGGAGTGTGTTCATACTGCCCCGGCAAACCGGGTCGCCAGTGCAGCAATTATCAGGACTGAGAAGCCCTCCACGGACGATGTTAACGCCCGGAATGACATTCACACTGCTTCTGTTCATCTATTAAGGAAAGAACTCGCCAAATAACAAGACGGAGACAGCAGGTGACAATGATGTTCGGTTTAGAATTTGACTGAATGGGGTGTTGCTCATCTGACAGTGAGATTATGATATACGGATGAAGAAAGAACAGGGCTTATAACCCGGGTGAATTATCACTAGTACTAGGGAGGGAATGATGGCCTCCAAAATTTCATACAGGTTTGGGTTGGATTTGCTCGAAATCGAAAACCTCAAACATAAGCCTTCTCACATCCGGCTTACCATACACCACGTAGGAAAGTCCATGTATCGCCTGTTGAATGGCGGTCGTGGCAGGGTTTCTCAGCCTACGATTGTGCTCATAGGCGTCCTGGACCTGCTCGGAATAGATTCCATAGTGATGGAGGTGCTTGTCCCTCAAGTACCTCCCGCAAAACTTGTTCAACAGGAGCCGGCGGTGCTTCTCCTGAAGCCAGTGTCCAGGAGCATCCAAGTGCTTCATCAGTAACCTTTCGGCCATCACTAGGTCCTAATCAAATCGGTACGAGAAAAGATGACAAGAATCAGAAACTGTAAAGCAGAGAACCACAGGCACTCTACGACAACATTGTTCTTAAACCCCCCAAGGGGAACGTTTACCTGGATCTTCTGTCCCAAGTACTCCACCCGTTCGTAGCAAAATCGAGGATGCTCAAACTTATATTTGGATGGATGCATAAAACATAACTGCAATCAAATGACAAGAAGATTTTAAGTTGACAAGTTCATACAGGAGGATGAGATGCCACTGTTGTAGAAAGAAACGTCAAGTTAACATCTGTAAAAAGTAGTTCTTGGCACTACATCCAGGCAATTAATTATCATGTAGGAATTACTCGAAGTATATTCTTACGAGCAAAACTGTGTAACAAGCAATTTGGGACTCCTCAAGCAAAGCAATAAATAACAATGTGAAGTAATCAAGGAGAAGTACCTGCAATCCAAGTCCAAGTTCAATATTTCTAGCTTCGGTTATGTCGGGAATTCTATCATCCATTTTTAATGGGTATCCAAGGGCCTGCATGACCTTGGGTCTGCTGTCATAATCCCATATATTTCCCCGGAATCTATGCATGCCAGGGGGAACACAAGCACGAAAGAGCCTGGGGTGAGCAAACAGCGCATCTTCTGGAGGCTGCAAAACAATATAAAAGCTGAGATATGCGAATTTTCATGACATTGTTTAGCAGTGTACAGATTTTCTTCCAGCAACAGACTTCCAAAGGCCTTCTAATTTCCTTTTTGTCAAAATTACTGTTGCTTTGGTGAAAATTTTGGCAAAGAATAAAATCTTATTCTGAGAAGCATGGAATTTATACCCGATAGGCAACCACATCTTGCCAGGTGAGCTGTTTGTTCTCAAATTCTACAGAGACGTAATCTACGTCCTCGAGCTGCCTCCTTAATTTCGGTTGGCAGTCCTCCGCATCAGTGTCCAACCCGAATACTTCGAAGAGGACACGATACACTTCTGGCATGCCATAGCACAAGTATATCGCCCCCATCAAAGCCCAAAAAACTGATCTACACAGCAAACCATAACCTAGGTCCATGAGTTCCTTACACCACAAGACATTCACAATAAACAGGTAAGATAGACACAAATCCAAAATGAAAGACAGACTTTTCCAACATAACCAACTCTACCCTTCATAGCGTGTCCATTGAAATAAGTCATTTCTTTAACTATACACCCTATAAGAAGTAGAACCACTGGTGAGAACACATAACCTTAATCAGTGTTATTTAAAGCACCTCGGATGGACAAGGCGCCCTCGCCAGAACATGCTCGTCCATCAATAAGCGCTGCCGGCAAGTAACTTTGTTTGAGGCACTGGGGCGCCCGGCAATATAATATGCTAATTAGGGTGCTGTGACCAAAATACCCCTAACCCAGTCTCTCAAGACGCTCCCCAGCCAAGACTCCCCCTCTCCAGCCCCAGCTGAGACTCCTCTTCCCCAGCCCCAGCCGAATCTCCCTCCCACAGTGCCAGCCGAGTCTCTCCCTCCCACAGCCCTGTTGAGTCTCCCCCTCCCCAGCCCCAGCTGAATGTCCCCGCCCCCAGCCCCAGCTAAGGATCCCCTCCCACAGCTCTTCTACAATCAACTCAAGGTTTGTCCATGACAAATTGTAGAGGATTGGGATTGTAGAATGTAGACAGCCTGTAAAGGATTGGTATTGTAGAATGTAGACAGATTGTAGACGATTGGGATGGCCAACTCTAGGTTTTTCTGTGGGGCGCCTTAAAACAATAAGGCAAGAATCTCACCGAGTGCCCTCACGCCTAGGGCGATCAGAAATGTTGACACCTTAGACGCACCTCAGATCCTTAACAACACAGATCTTAATGCAAAGCTGTGTCACAGGCAACTAAATTCTCTGATTATGGCAGGCAACCAATTAAAGAAAAACAAAAGATGCAAACAGGAAATCTAAAACCTTCTGGGCGGCAGACACAACTATGCCTTAGAATGTGCAATTTAGATTAAACCCAACATCAGTTGATTGTTGCCTACTCGTCTCCAAACTACTATTCCTAGTAACCAAGATCTTAGATTTGTGCAAAACCAAATATTAAACAAGTCACTCAAGTAATATTCAGACTCCATTTCACACTTCAATTCATCCCACCAAACTATCTTGCTCTCCAAAGCATTCCCAATCTTCCAGCCACAGCAGCAAAAATAAGCAAACAAACAAAATCAAACGGTGCAAAAGGCTTACTTCACGGGAGCCTCCCTGTCACGTCGATGCAGCTTCGTCATTTCATCATATGGGAACACCAGATTCTCGAGCCCGGCAGCCTTGATACGCCCCGGCAACCTCCACTTCCCAACGAGTGCGAACACTCTCTCCCTCATCGGACCAGGCGACTCCCTCGGATACATCTGCAGCAACAGCTCGGCCAAACCCAACTCAAGCACGTACTGCCCCAAGAAACACAGCCTGGAGTGCCCGTACCTCACGTGCCGAGCCTTCATCCTCTCGGAGCCACTCCCCTTCCCGTGCTGGAAGGCGAGGTAGAGCAACGTATCGAACTGCTTGGCAGGGTTGTCCTCATCGAGCGTATCCGAGGGCTCAAGTGGGTAACCCAGCGCCTGTTTGGCCTCGAGGAGGTACTCGGAAATCCAAGTAGTGTCGGCCGAATTGAGCTTCGAGGAGGGGAGACAGGAGGAAAGCACGGGGAAGGACCTGAGGGAGAGCTGGGGGGAATTGAGGAATCGCTCGGCGAGGCGCTTGTCGTCCAAGGGGGGCTTGAGGATGAATCGCTTAGGGGGAGGACGCTTGTGGGGGGGAGCGACGTACTTCTTGCGCTCGGCGAGCTCCTTGAGGAGTCTCCGGGGGCTGTTCTCGGGGAGGGGGCGGAGGCGTTGGTTCTTCTGCTGGTCTTGTTGTGGGTTTACGGCTACGGAGAGGATGCGGAGGGGCTGGAGCTGGATGGGTCGGAAAGGAGAGGGAGATGGATTGAGGGGGCGTGAGAGGGAAAGGGATGAAGAGAAGGATAGGGAGAGGTCGTTGGCGACTGGAGGCCCGAGGTGCTGCATTGTTCCGGTCAGGATTGGGTCATGCGGCGTAGGTCCGTGGCGGCGCCGCCGCCGTGCCGAGGAGAAGAGGCAGACGCCGGAGTGGGGGAGGATAAGATATTCTTGTGTTTGTAATCTTATAATAAATCCACCATCGTCCGTCGACTGTTTTAATTGTTGTATTAAACGGCGGAGGCATATCTTCTTACTGCACAAAACTATTTAATATTAAAAAAAAAAACACGAAGGCCGGCATAATCCATAAAAGCAGAATGGAACCCCAAAAGTAAAAAGGCAATATGTCAATCTCGTCCCTGAGTCTTTCATTTCGAGTATATCTACGTACTCGTAGTGACACACAAATGAGATTGCCTTTAGCATCATCAATTTCTCGACTTGTTTGGCTCCAAGACGAATGAGATCCTCAAAAAACGCGGCTTCCATTTCATGGATCTCTGGCTTACTATTGTTTGGTCGTTTCAACAACGCTTCAGGCTAATTGTAAGCAGGACACTTAATAATGGACATAATGTACATCTCACTATGTCCATAAAACCAAGACGACTCAAGTCGGAACTATGACAGTCTCGGATCATAATCGAATGTGATAATTATTCAGAGCCTATATCTTTTTTTTCAGTATATTTGTTGATATAATTTTGATTTTGAGTTGCATATAATGTTAATATTCTATGACGATGAGCTAATTGTTACGTAACCAAAATACACTTTCTAAAACAGAAAATATATCATTAGAATTTTTTTTATTATATATTAATTTATTATTTGGATCAATAAAAGCCTACTATCCAATAAGAAAATTTCTAATTAAATTGGTGTTATGAAAATTTCTTTTTGACCTAGAGAACGTTATTATAAATAATCGTTTATTATACAAATGATGTTATTTGTGTCCGGTTTGTTAGTAAACTAATAAGGAACGGAAATAAATTATTAACAATTTTCATGGTTTGACCAACAGTTCTATCTTGGTATTAAGATATTCAATTGATATCTAATTAACTATGGATAATCCCGAGATGAAGGCAATAATAATTTTTCTTAAGTTAGATTTTAATTATTTATTATTTTCAAGTATAAAAGGTTATTGAGATAACGCATGAATAAAAAAATTGAATTGAACATAAATTAAACTATTATTCGTAAGTAATTTATGTATGAAAAAGTTATATCGAACTATATTTTTAGTTATATTTTCTTTAATATAGAAGGTCATAGTTAATAAGAGATACAACTCATTTTCTTCAAAGTCGTTTAATGTGTGTTCTAAGTGTAAAGGAAGAAAACCTTCCAAGCACGAGTCTCCGTAGAAAGTGCTTCCAGCGTTATCGCAAGAAGTTAGTTAAGTCCCGATTAGCGTTCTCGTAAAGACGGTGTGCCTTCAGACGACTCTTCTTGTAAGAGGTGGTGTTCATGGTAACAATAGGAGGCTTAACATTGGTGAAATCGCTACTTAGGCGTTAGTGTTTACGAATCCGATTAGCTGCGTGTAACAAGACAAGACTTAAGAAGAAGGTCGGTGATTGGCTATTCGACGTAAAATTTTGACGTGTTAGACACAATCTAAATGGATTGTTAAAGCTCCTACAGATTATTAGTACCCACCCTAAGGGGACACCAGGATTCGACTGGCCTAAGTTCGAATCTAACGATCGTGTCCTTAGCTTAAATCGGGCCAAAGTTTTTCATGGGCAAAGGAATGGGTTTTAATGGGCCTGTATTTAATATCTTGTCAAGATAAGTTTTATATTTTTATAGAACATATAATTAATTATAACAGATAGCAAACTAAAATAAATATTAAACCCCGAGTATATATATATTCAACATCGTGGTTAAAAAGGCAAAAATACCAAAGATAAAGGCAGAGGTGGATTTGATTGATTGATTGATTGATTTGAATCCCCAGCCTGTCGTGTTTTTATCATCTTCCCATTTGTTTCCTTCACGCACCTTTTGCACGACTCCTCCCCTTAATCCTGGCCTACCTTTTTCGTCCTTGTACCTATTTACCGTTAATTAAAAAAAAATTATAAAATAAGATTCATACTTTTAAAATTACCTTAATAACGTTTTTAAGAAGTTATTATTTTAAATCGTGACTTTGAATTTATAGCGATTCGAAATTACGACTTAAATATGATATTTAGATAATTTTAAAAATAATTATATTTTATAAATTTTTTTACTGAGATCCTCTTTTTAGTTTGGTATTTGCCTGTCACAAGCAAAACTGATACGTACGTACTTACAAGCATCCTTTGCACCGGTGAACAACAACAGTGCACAGGGACAGATTCTGTACCACTTCTTAATAAGTCTGTTGGTTGAATTATAATATATTCGATCGTACTCGGTGGTCCCCATGCAACCCACTGACTTCGTTTCTTGGACCAAAAATAAAATCCTAATTATGCAATATCTTCATACAAAATTAGATAATTGTCCCTAATCGAAGGTTAGTAGTATACGCTACCCGTACGTCGAATTCAGTTAATAGCCACATTTCTTGATGGCAGTGGGAGACAATGATCGGTCAAATCAAAGGGGTGGTCGATACATACTCGTGGTGGTTTAGTAAAATTCTTATAGATAGCCCTGTTCATTTGAAATGACACTGACATGTCTTACTAAAAAATGTCCCTCTTATCCGAAAAAAATAATTGAATGAAACCCTAGCAAACTACTGGTGAGGAATGACAAACGGGTGGCCAGGAATTCCCCCCACCCCCCGGTTGATTTCAATTTTTTTTTTCTTTCCTTATTCACAAGAATAACGAATCATATGGTATTAAACACAACTCAGACATGAGGGTTTGGTAAATATGGGGCCTTGCTGGCAATGACTTTTCTCATGTGTGTGTATGTGGTTAATAAGAACAAAAGGAAATTAAAAAGAAAAAGAAAACAAATTATTTGATGGGTCGGAGGGGACGGTGTGGTATTGTTAGGTGATTGACAATGATACATCGAGATTTAGAGGACGGGGTGGACCGGACCTTCTTTTAAATTATATAGTAGAAGGCGGACGTGCTTTTTTTTAGCAGAGTTTAGATATATCTTCCATTTAAAAGTAATTTTAATTATAACACTTCTTTTAGCCAGGTACTAATAATTTATTTATTTATTCCGTTGATGTTAACTTACTGAGACCCACTCACCTCACCCTTCCTTATTATATGGTTTTGTAACTGGATTAAATTAAAAAAACCGAGTTTTTTCAGATGTAGTTAGTGTATCTAACTCACACAGAGAAAGGTCGATATGTTAATGATAATGATCCAATATTATAAACCACGTGTCCTTCATAAACATTACTCGTGTCTCCCTCGATCGGACCACCCATCACGATAAAACTCTGAAACCCAATATACAAGGAATATGTCCGTGGCCACGAATCCTAACTAATTCCATTATCAAGTATATAAGTTGTAAGAATATCAAAACAAACTCCTGTTCCCGTTAAAAAAAAAAAAAATCCGACCACCACTTGCTAATTCCTGTTCTCGCCAGGCAACACGACACTCCTACAAGATTCGTCCCCCTACCGTGCAATAATTCCACCCAGTCCCAGTTCAAACACAACACTCCCCCATTTCCAAAATCCACTCACATGACTTGAACCTGGGTCTGAAGTGAAAGATGAGTTCCAAGAGCAAGCAGCTTCTCTCCTCCGCCATGAAGCGGACCACCGACTGGTAATACCCATCAGTCATTATTCCTTCCTTCGCGTCTCCCCTTCAGTCATCCCTGGTTTGCTCCTGCAGGATATTCTCCCAGGAAGTACCCAGCGACATCACCGTCCGCGCTGCCGGGGCTTCCTTCGCCCTGCACAAGGTCCTCTGTTCCACACCCTTCGCTATCTCTCTTAGTCTTGCCAGACGGTCAACTTTGGTTCGATGTATATGCTCTTCTTCCGCAGTTCCCATTGGTCTCCAAGTGTGGGTACGTAAGGAAACTGTTGTCCCTATCAACCGACGTGGAACTGTCCAGCGTGGAGCTCCCTGATGTACCGGGCGGGTCCGAGGGGTTCGAGCTGGCTGCCAAGTTCTGCTACGGGATAAATTTTGAGATCGGCACGGAGAACATTGCGATGCTGAGGTGCGTCGCGGAGTACTTGGAGATGACCGAGGACTATGCGGTGGGCAACCTTGTAGGTAGGACGGAAGCCTACCTCAACGAGGTCTCTCTGAAGAGCCTCCCTGGGGCGATCATGATCCTCCATGCAGCCGAATCCCTTATGCCGATCTCGGAGAGGGTGAAACTCGTCGGGAGGTGCATTGACGTGATCGCGTGTGCTGCCTGTGGTGACGGGGAGTTCTCGAGGACCGGGAGGACAGAGGGGGAGAATGGGGCAATCGTGCCAGTGGAAGGGTCGTACCCGAAGACGATGGTGGAGTGGTGGGCTGAAGACCTGACTGTCCTGAGGATCGACGTGTTCCAAAGGGTTATATTCGCAATGCTCGCGAGAGGGTTAAAGCAGCATGTGACAGGTCCTATCCTGATGCTGTACGCGCAGAAATCATTGAGAGGTCTGGTGAGTGACTTCCGACATGTACTAAAGGATTTGAAGTATTACCAAACCAAGATCGATCAAATGTTTCTGCTTTCCTAAACGAGCACGGCGATTCCATTTTCTGTTTTTGCTTCAGGACGTATTTGGGAAGGGCAGGGAGAAGTTCGAGCCACAGCAGGAACACGAGAAGAGGGTACTCCTGGAAGTGATTGTGAGCCTCCTCCCTCGAGAGAAGAACACGCTGCCAGTGAGCTTCCTCTCGACACTGCTCCGGGCGGCCAAGTATCTCGAGACAACAGTCGCCTGCCGGCTTGACTTGGAGAAGCGGATAGGGATGCAGCTTGGACAAGCAGTCCTTGACAACCTGTTGATCCCTTCCTATTCTTTCACTGGGGACACATGTTTCGATGTTGACACTGTGCAGCGGATCTTAATGAATTACATTGGGTCCGATACGGAAGGGAAATGCTCGAGGGATGATGCGGATGGGGGATACACTTCTCCTCCGCCGTGCGACGGGGAAAGAGTCAGAAAGCTCATGGAGAACTACTTGGCTGTGATCGCTTCGGATCGTAATCTGCCAGTCACAAGGTTCATTAACCTTGCTGAGCTGGTTCCAGAAAAATCGAGAGCGATCGAAGACGGAATGTACAGAGCCATCGACATATATCTCAAGGTTAATACGCGTTTGATATTCTTAGGACATACATGGGGATTTCATTCCGTTGTCGTTCAACCTTCACTCCATCTTTGTAGGCGTATCCTTCGGTTAGCGACACAGAGAGGAAGAAAATATGCAGCCTAATGGACTGCCAGAAGCTATCGAGAGAGGCATGTGCCCACGCAGCACAGAACGAACGGCTTCCGGTTCAGACCATTGTCCAGGTCCTGTACTACGAGCAACAACGCCTGCGGGATGCAGTGAACGGAGAACGAGAAGCCCCCACTTTAACGTCAAAGTCAAATGTCAACACGGACGATTTATCGAGCCTGAAGAGGGAGAATGAAGATATGAAGGCAGAGCTAGTGAAGATGAGGCTGAAGCTGAGGGAAATCGAGGGAACGATGTGTAGCTCGGCGTCGGAAACTCCAACGGGCAGCTTGACCGAGAAGCCCGCACAGCAGAGGACGTCTTTCGTGAACTTGATGATAAAGAAGCTCGGGAAGCTCTACACGTTGGGAGGGTTGATATTGATTCCGAAGGCCAAAACAAAGCCCGCCAAGAATCGCCGTCATTCCATCTCTTGAGGAAATAGCTTTCAGAGAATGTTCAGGGTGTGCGTGGTTTTCATGACGATGTACATATATTTTCGGTAATGTTGGTGTGGGTGGTTTGACACATACTCTGTAGCATAAAATAGTCGGAACGACAAATGTCATCCTTCTCATTGGGCCTTTATATAATGGTTGGGCCTTGAATTAATGTCGGGCCTTGAATTAAATGGGCCTCAAATAATTTAATCTTATCGAATTAGTTTGGTTCTGAAAACAAAAAAACACGAAACACGTTTTTGAGAAAGAAAATAAATTTATTTACAATCTTTTTTTTTTTTTAATTTTTGTTCGGGCACGTAAGACATCATACTACTATCGTACAACAACGATAAAAATTATTCTAAAACTCCAACTTACGTATAAAACCTGTAGGTTTGTTTTAAAAAAATGTTTGCTCTTTGTTATTAAATAAATAAATAAATAAAAAATACTCATCATTACTACCTTACAAAGTTTGTAACAACCATCTCTTCCCAGTTTCCCTTTATCGACATTAATCAGGCTAGCTGTATTTATCTTTTACATCTCTTAAATCTTGTAACTATTCAAGAATAGATGTAGACTTGATAGATAGTCATCAATAAGATTACAACAGAAAAAGTCATTTTTTTTTTGTCTTCGGAATGAATTAGTATATCTATCATAATAGAAAAATATTTGGTCGTAAATTATTTTGAAACGATTGAAATTCTTAAATTATTTATTAGAATGAATTCATTTTTTTTAGTTGTAAAATTACTTTTACTAATTAGTTGTGATTTTTTATTTTATTTTAGAATTTAAGAAATAAGGAGATTGGACTGTGATAACAAATTATACTTTATTTTAATTTATTTGTTTACAAATTCTTATGGACTGCATTATTTAATATATATAATTTACAAAATCCATAAAAGAAATGTCGGGACAAGAAACAAGAACTCCGCCAACTCATTCGCCCCCCCTTTTTTGTGATGATTAAAAAAGGTAGAATCCCGGATAAGATTCAATCACCAACCCCCGAAAGTAGTGTGTGAAGGCAACCTAGCAATTTTGGAGTCCCCCATTACCATTTTGCTAATGTTTTTTTTTCCCCTTTTTATGCACCAGAAATGGACCCGAAAAGAAGAAAAAAAAAAGACAATAAATAATGGATCCCGGCAGAGGGGAGGACCATATAACAACAACAGCACGTCTTAGATATTTGTAATAAAACCCAACATTCCATCGTCATCGTCATCATTGTCCACACCAAACCACGATCTCAATTCTTTTCAATTAATCAGATCTGGACATAGTGATTAGACCCAGGTGTTTTTATAATAAAATGATTCCACCGCCTCTCTCTCTCTCTCTCTCAATTCTGGTTCCGAAACATCATCTCCCTCTTTACGATCACATTGTCATTATCTAAAGAACAAAGCCCAAAATGTAAGAAGAGAGAGATCAAAGTTCAAACTAGTACTGAATAGTCACTAATCAAGAGCGCAACAGCTTCTTGTCCTAAACAATAATCCACATGGACAAAACACCAAGATTCCTCCTTCACAAGGAATCCTGATTCATGCTCAGCACTGCCTGGATAAACCAAGGAGGGTGCTGCTGTTCCTTCACCCTCAACCGGTTCCGCCCGCCGACCCCTCCCCCATGCCCTCCCTTGCCTTCGCATCCGTAGCTGGCCCCGCTCTTCTCCTGGCCCGATGACCCCGTGGTCGTCGAGGATGAAAGGCTCGGGCTCGTCCCGCCGCATCTCTTCCTCGTCCTCGTGTTGTAACCCGTAGGGCCTAATCCTAAGGTGAGCTCAATCCCGTCGTCGTCGTGACACGAGTCCTCCCGCCCCATGAATGGATGGCGGCGTCCATCGCCGCGTTCGCCCTTTAAGGCCTTCATGAGGGTCTTCTGGATCCGATACAGCCGGTGAAGCTCGTAGACCTGTTTCGGTCGCCGAACCGGTAACTAACTGACCGCTTCTTGATCAAATCACAGAATCGCGTGGACGGCAAGGGTTCTGTTCTCACCTGTTCCTTAAATGTCTGTTCGTGCTTGAGCATTGCCAGCTTCATCCGCTCCTTGTCGTACGACCTCACGAGCTTTTCCATATTAGTCCGGCCCGCCACCAATAACTCCGAGCTTCTGCAACCTGGACTCAAACTAAACCTCATAATGAAAAAAGAAATGTCCTTTGTAAAAAAATATCTGGGGAAGACTTCCTATCACGGTCTGCGCGTAAATATCTCACAACCGGACAAAATTTCCAACAAACGTACTTTGTGGGGGACATGAATCGACGAAACCCCCCACGAACATCATCAGATCGGGTTAAAAAAATTAGACAAGGACGCAGGGAGGATGTAGACTCAGAGAGAGAGAGAGTGGGCAACAGGAAACGGACAAGCACAGTTGCAAAAATCTGGGATTTCGAAAAATGGGAAAACATCAGTTGCAGCAAAAGGGTGTCACACCTGAATCGGAAGGTGAACTTGGGTCGTTTTCTCCCTGATGTGTAAGAGAGAGCTCAGTAGAAGACGATGATCGTGGGGGATGATGATGTGTTCTTTTTTTTTTCCTTTCTTTCCTGCAAATGGCAAAAGGGAAAGAGAGGAGAGAAAAAAAGAAAAGTGTGTTGGGAGAACTATTCCTTTGTAACACAACACCCACACAAATCAGAAGGCTTTCATTCTTCTTTTCCCAACCCACACCATTCCCCCCCCTTCCCTTTTAATACAACACCGACATGGGGGAGGAATTTAAGGTGCATGGAAATCGATGTCTTGCCCCACCCCCCCAAAAAAAAAGGAAAAGAAAAGTTGGGACTTACTTCCTTTCGCGGCATGCAAAAAATAATAACATTATCCTTTCTGCCCCCTTGTATTTGTTTAATATTCTGAGCTCCAAACAAAAAGTCGATGATCATCCTCATTTTAGTGGGGGTGGGATAAATTAAATTGAACTGACTGAATTCCTGCCGTGCTGCTGCTACTCCCCACCAACCAAAGTTTTAAAAAAAATTCACCCAGAAGATAACAGAAAAGACACAATCATGACGGAATTGCGCCCCCCCCCCTCCCGAATCAGAACATGATGTCCCAAACTCCTCTTCTCTTGTTTTCTTCCTTAACATGCCCGAGTTTGCCCTGTTGCATTTGTACACAGTTTTGATGAGTTTAGAGAGAGATGGGATTACCCAAGTCCCCTCCAATGTCATAGCTACTTTCTTTCTTTTAAGACCATGTGATCGTGAGGTAGATCTGTCCCCTTTCCCTTTTGAATGAATCGTACTAAGGGGAAGTTGGTATGCTTCCGGATCATGATTGGATAGGGAGGATGAGTTTAAAAAATCTGGGTAATGGATCGACGTCCGGAATGCGATAACATCTGTCCAGAAATAAATACAAGTTGTGAATTCCCAGGGGGGCTTTAGACAAATAGCGAAAACGTAAAAAAAGGCCGGAATTCCATGTATAAAGGTTGAAAAATGGTTGTAACTAAAAAAGAGACGAGTTATTCTCTTTATAATTAATTAATTTTAAAGGTATCTTGTCAAATTTCTACGCTGAACTCGACGTATATACCTACCCGATATTGTAATGATAAATTCTTCATTTGGAGGTGAAAAAGGAAAATGATTGGGGGGTGACCCATGCGTTGCTGTCCTCTGAGCATGTTGTCCCGTGGGGGTGGAGACCGCAAACCATAGCATAGCATTGCATGGAGGAGGATGAGGATAAGACACTTTTCCAAACCTGGGAAAATTTTTTTAAAAAAAAGCATGGAATTTTCTCAAGAGAAACTTTTATTATCTGATAAATTAAATTAGTCCAACTCATCCCATCCTCTTTCAATTTTGCCATAGATTAATGAAGTAATTAGTAATAACAACAATGCTGTGAAAAAGATTTAATGGAATAATTTAAAATAAAATCACGGTTAGAAAGACCTATGTGGTTGGTTGGTAGGTAGGAGGAATTGCTTCTTGATGCTATAATTAAATCGGTTTTTGAACCTGTTAATACAAATAAACTAGAGTTCAGTCGACAATTAATCATTATTTTATGGTGAAGTATACCTTATTATAATATGCTCCATCCGAACGAAAAAAAAACAAGTGTGTGTGTGTCAGGAATAAGGTAAGGGGGTGAGGTGACGTTTGCATTAAAAAAAAAACAGAGAGGAGGTTTATTTATTTATTTATTTATTTTTGGGTGCCGGGGGGAGGTAAAAAGAAAGCACGCGTTGCCGGAACGACTACGGAGGAACATAAGGTCCACCCCCCTCCATAACCCACCCCCCCTGCCACCGACAACCCCTTCTCCCCCCCAAAAAAAAAAGGTAGAAAAAAAAGTATTTAGCAGGACTAAGTAGTAAGTATGATGATTCCAGCATTTTTACAATTTTATCTGATCACGTCCTATTCAAACTTAATTGGAAGCGAGGAAAACGTACCGTAACGTAATGATTATAGCTTTTTCTTTCTAATAGGTTTGGTTAGGTTCACGGGGACCTGTCCTTTTTTGTCCACACAGTAAGTAGCCTGCCACACTGTCTGATCCTCTCTTTCCTTTAAGAAAAAGAAAGAGTAGCATGCGGAAGGAAATGTCGTCCGTTGGGCTGAAGAACACACCCTCCTCCGCCCGGAATTCTAGAACAACACAACCCCCCCCACCCTTACATTTCATTTATTTTTCCCTTTTTGACAACTCCTAGGTGGCGTCGAGTGTGGGTGTTAGGGTGGGCGTGATTTCATGGTCCCCTGTTCCCCCCCCCCCCCCGGGAAATGAATGAATGATTGGAGCCACCTGCTGCTCCTTCATTCCGTCCTATTCCATTCCCCAATTTCATCATTCCTTTTCATTATTTATTTATTTATTGTAATCACTTTTCATTTCTGCCCCTTTTTCCTACGTTCTCATCTCCCCCATTATTTAATCGGGGATGGATGATGGCCCACCTCTCCAAAGAGTTTTTGCACTTCCTACTTTACAAACATCTTTATATTATTTGAACTCCCATGGGGAAAACGTTTCATCATCGTTATTTATTTTTTTAAAATTAAATATTCCATCTTTTCTTGTAATAAAAAATATATTCAAACTTCACATCCCAGGTAAAACTTCCGGCGATAATTAATTGGATTGGTGGTGGTGGTTGGGGGGGGAGGGGGGACAATACCAGTCGTGCATAAGCCCAAGGAGGTCAGGCCCAATTCCTTCTGGGATTGGGAGTGGGTTGTAGGATGTTATTAGTGGATAATAATTGGGAGTGGGTTGTAGGATGTTATTAGCCCCCAACTAACCACACACTTCTTTTGAGTTTGAGGATCTACTTTAAGACATAAAAAGATGAAACACTAACCACAACAACAACACTATACACGACTTCAAATATTGCTTATTATTTTCTTAAAAGGCCCTTAATTTTCTCCACTCTATTGGACAAAAGGCCAAAAACAAAAAGAAGAGACAACAAACGAAAACAATTATTTATATTTAGTCCTGTAAAAGCAGGAATTCCAATCAGACTTGGCCTTCACCTTCACGCTACCATCCTCCTGTCCTGTTCCTGTATATATAACCCAATCAATCCTCTCCTCTCTTCTCTTTCTAGCCAAACTCTTATTACACGATCCATTACTTCAAAAATGGCTTCCTCCTCCGGACCACTGCTCATCCTTTCATCCCTCTGCTTCCTATCCCTCTTTGTCCCTCCCACAACTGCTCAGCTTCGACTTAATTACTACGCCAATGTCTGCCCCAATGTCGAGTCCATCGTCCGCAACGTCGTCACCACGAAATTCCGCCAGACTTTCGTAACTGTCCCCGCTACCCTCCGTCTCTTCTTCCACGACTGCTTTGTTCAGGTACTGAACCGAGAAAAGGAAGGGGGATCTGATTTGATCGGGTTGTGATAGGAGATTTTTCCACTTGAACAGGGTTGCGATGCTTCGGTTATTGTTGCGTCCACTCCGAGCAACACGGCGGAGAAGGACCATCCTGACAACCTCTCATTGGCGGGGGACGGGTTCGACACGGTTATCAAGGCTAAGGTGGCTGTTGATGCCATCCCGAGCTGCAAGAACAAGGTGTCCTGTGCTGATATCCTTGCGATGGCCACGCGGGACGTCATTGCCCTGGTTAGCTTAATCCCAATCCGCTTCAAAATTTCGATCCGAATTCGGGACGTGAGAGTTCTGGTATTATCCTGACTGAATTCCTGGAATGTTGACGAATCACAGGCAGGAGGGCCTTCATATGCGGTTGAATTGGGGAGATTGGACGGGCTGTCCTCGACGGCCGCTAGTGTCAATGGCAAGCTCCCTAAACCAACTTTCAATCTCGATCAACTCAATTCTCTGTTCGCCGCCAACGGCCTCACCCAATCCGACATGATCGCTCTCTCGGGTAAATCTCCCCGTTGTTGCAAGACCCGTCTTTCATAGAATTCACCCCCACTAGCGATAACCTCTCGGCTAATTTTCGCTCAGCCGCCCACACGGTCGGATTCTCGCACTGTGGGAAGTTTGCAAACAGGATATACAACTTCAGTCGATTCAACCCGGTGGACCCGACCCTCAACCAGATGTACGCTAAGCAGCTTCAGGGCATGTGCCCGAGGGTTGTAGACCCCAGGATAGCCATCAATATGGACCCGAACACGCCCAACACCTTCGACAACATGTACTACAAGAATCTCCAGCAAGGAAAGGGATTGTTCACCTCGGATCAGGTCCTGTTCACCGACCCGAGGTCACGTCCCACCGTGAATGAATGGGCGAGCAGCTCCCCTGCATTCCAGAACGCGTTCATCACAGCCATCACGAAGCTCGGCCGCGTCGGGATCAAGACCGGGGCTAGGGGCAACATCCGTCGCGACTGTGGCGCATTTAACTGATTCGCCTTGGTGTAAAAGAAAAATTGACGAGAAATAATAACTTCAAGTAACTTTACATTAAGGAAAAGAAAGAAAAGGATCATTGGGTGGATTTGGGATATTTCTTTTTTTAAAAAAAATAAATAAGGTACGTGGGATTATCTGATTCCGAATTAATTGAATAATAATAAAAAAAGATGTGGCGAAAATGTTTTACTGGATTTCCCTTTCTCGTTCATATTCCGCGGTCAATTATCATGTGCCGCTGAATTATCGAACTAAATATTAGAAGAGAGTCGGGGTAGAATACGACAAAAAGAGTAGATGACTGGACGAGAAATAACTCAGGTTTATGACTCTTAATTAGGAGTATTGCTGGGTTTGCCACGATCAGTCCACATCACGATTATAATCTATTATTATGTATTTTGTTTGGACAATGTGATTGGGATTTATTTGCATTGTTTTTCGTTCACGGACGACGTCCACCTCATATACGGCTGGACTTTTGATAGCCTTGTCACAACTTGATCAATGAATGCGAATTAAGCAAAAAGTCATGAACAAAAGGGGATCCCTAATTATTGATAGTGATAGAACTAGAAGCTAATAGTCTAATTACAGCAACATAGTTAATGTATACGCGGGTTGTGCGGGAGAAAATTACGTCCAGAGCTTAGCCCTCCCGTGACCGTGTCGAATGAGCTAATAAGACATGGCCATGTCATATATTTGGACATTACCCGAAGCAAAAGGTAACATTACAGTGATCTACTCACCCGACCTTTCAATTATTTCCCGTAATTAGCACATAAAATATTATTACTTTTTTTTTGTTAGAATCCTTTTGGGGTTGCAAACAGGAAAGATAAGTTGGCTTTATAAAGAATAAGATGAATACAATGAGTTCCGACTACACCAGCCAAACAAGGTGGGGTGGGGTTGTGGATAAAATATAGTACTAATATAATATAACATATATAGTTTGGAGAAAGTCAAAATGAAGGGGAGAGGAGTTGGTCCCCAACACATGCCGACACATGGTGGCGAAGGCAGGCGGCTCATAGATAGATGAAATAGAACACACACACACATAGATGAGCTTTGAAAATTCAGAGACAGCATTAATGTGCATGCACCTACTTCTGCTACTAATCAATCACTATTAACGTGATATTTTGATAATTCCCCAAAGTGATCGTGGTTTTAATCCCAGTTTTCTAACATCCATCCACATGCACATGCTCTCGCTGAAAGATGTTCTTTCTCTTCTGTTACATCCTTCCTTTGGTTATTATGTTTGGGTCCATTTAGGGTTTGATAATGGTGGAGACGTGCCCATCCTTGTTCTGTTTTTTTTTTTTTTTATAATATGAAAATAACATTGTTCTCTCGAACCTCGGGATTCATGTTGCAATATTGTCAGGGGCGTGTTTTATTCTCGGTCAAAATATGGGCTAATAAGGTCCAAAGCGGGGGCATGTCATGTGCTTCTTCGTACCCAATTTTGCCTGATTTCGAAGCCGTTGAAACTAAGTGGACCCCCAACAACATGGGGACTTCTTATCTTGGGCCATTTCTCATCGTTTCTGCCGATGTAATAACGTCAGCTTATAATGGGGGTGGGGATGATTATGATGTCCGAGTACAAATCCCCATCAAGGACGAATGAAAAAAAAAAAAACATTACAATGATTTCATACCTAAGACACACACACGCACACACTCAAATGATAATCGAGTGCACTCCTCCGATGTCCTTCTTTACTACGGCCATCTTCCATTAAATAAATACCTCCTGCCATAAAAAAGCTATCGAGCGATGTTCAAATCATTAGAGGAACAGAAAGCGCGTCTCGTATCAAATTTACAAGCGGATAAATTAATCTAAAACCTCCATGATTGTAAATCAGCATCTGTTTGGACAAACAATGGACGACAAAGGTTCCAGAATTTTCAATAAAATAATGAGAGGATGATGGCCTTTGGATGTGGTTGACAGATTATATATTTTTTTTTTTTTTTGCCTAACATCACTTCCTCAATACTACTTGACCATGGTGGTAGCACGACACAACCGTGCCAACCCCACTCCAATTCTTGTATAATTTTTTTATGTGCGTAGGGTTTTGGAATCATCCTCTCTTCATTTTTTTTTTAAAAGGTGAAGATGTAATCCTTTTACGCTGTTTTTTTTTTGTTTCCTACAAGGATGTGAATTCGTATCCTATTTAAGAGCTGAAAAATTAACCTAATTTGATACCTAGAAAACAAGACACAAAGAAGTAGGTCTTTTTTGGGGGGGGTCCGGGGGAGTAAACAGGGAAAGAAGAAAAGGCGGCGATCATGTTCGTGACTGGAGATAGATTGGATAAAGAGTACTTTTGATATACAACGATATATATGGAAGTCACGTATGAAATCAATTTCCCTTTTACTTCACTCAATATCTCAATTGACGGCGCTCTCCGACCATTATTTCCTGAAAACCAAATTTCTCGACCCTTCACTTCTCGTCTCCTCCACATGTTTAATTATTATACTATAATATATTTAGGGAACTCCATCCAAACCCAATGAATAAAAGCATGTACGTATATAATGATAAGGACAATCAAAATTCGTTGTTGTCACGTTATCATCATCCAAATGTGAATCTTGACTTGAAAAACAGGTATTCATCATGTGTCTCGCGAGGTTCAACTAATCGGGGGAGTAAATTCCCCCACCCAACCCAAAAAAAAAATGGTGAACTCGTGAATTGCACTCCCTATCCCTCATTTATCCGTGAGCTTTATATTAATATATATAACCAACGGATAGGCCGTCAGGCTAATTAGCAAGTCACACGACAGTTTAGTATCTAAAGAGGTTCAACTTAGAGATGTGGGCTTAACTTCATCTTGAAACTGAAAAATGATAAGGGCGACTTATTTTTACTCACACAGATGATGGAAAGAGAGGGAGGCACCTGAGGGACACACAGTTTAATATCCTCGTCTTTAAAAGTTGCCTGCCTTGGTGTCCCACATGTGATGGATACTCTTCTTTCCTTTCTTTTCTCGGGCCAATACGACGTCCCAATCAAAATAGCAAGCCCCGTGCTTCTTGTCCATTCCAATTATTATGTACTAACAACCCCCCCAACCTCATCCACACACACCCCTCATGGACACTATCCAGAGAGGCAGTTGTAGGTGTGGAGAAACTCCAACCCACTTTTAACCCTACTTCATGTGGAGCAGATGAATGAAGATGACATCATTCACTCACAAGAACTCCCCCGTGTTGCTCTCTAAATGTGAGTTAAAAACCTTTCCTTCCTCGGTTGATCAACTCTCCGAATTTCATCAACTCTTAATACAAAAAATGTATAGATTCGGAAACCCCCCCTTTCCGTACAGGTGCTTTCCTTAGCACATTATTTGGGGCACCGAGCAGCCGCCATCCCCACTAATCCTTAATTAGGAAGATGCTATAAAAAAAATAGACATCCACCATCATTTTGGTGTACTTACATTCTTTCCTTTTTTAAAGAGAAAAAAAGGAGGGAATTGGGATAATATCATAATCATTATCATATCATCAATCCCAGTGGGGTGGCATAAAATCAAATGTCCATTTGAGTTATATGAGGGAAATCATATATACACGAACCGTCCCAAGAAAAGAAACAAGTGTTGTTGGGTCACACTCGCGAGAAAAAGGTTCCATCTTTTTTCCTTACCCATGGTGACGATAATGTACTGATTACAAAATTCCTTCATCAGAATATTCCTCCGTTGATCACCACCACACACACATCCACGCTCGACCTAAGGAAAAAAGAGGGAGAAAGAAGATCAGAATATCACTTGGCTCGATGACGACGACGACGACGGTTGTCCAGCGATCATTAGAATGATCTCAACTTTTGTTAAATATTTGAAGTTTGAAATCCTTAAAGACTACAATAATGAACACTAGTGATGCAATGTACAATGATGGAGTAGAAAGTTAATAATGATTAATTCTAAAGCCAAAATGCACATTTCCACGGCTATACACCACCCCCAAAACAAAATAAAATGGCAAAATATACGTTTATGGTCACAACTTTGAGCTAATTTTATGTTTTGTCATTATTTTAGTTTGTTATATAATTGTGTCCATAACTTTTTTTTTTTTCATTTTAATTTTGGTCAATCTTGATTTTTTTTAGTTAAAGGTAAACAAGGCCTTAATATAGCCTCGCACGTGTCTTATAATAGTGAAGTTCCAACATATCATTTTTTCGCCTCATAATTAACTTTATCCATAGTAGTGGCCTCTCAATAAAGCCATCATCCGCCATCATCAATTTTGTGGATTTTTTTTACCGTATCAACAATTATCATTCAACTTCGGCCTCAAACTCACTTGATCTAGCTATCGAAATTTTAAAATAAAATAACATATAAGAGTTTTCAATAATATTTCCTTTTTTCTAATTTTTTCCTTTTTAATCAATAAATGAAAATTGTCTATTAGGGCCTTGTTTGCCTTTCCTTATAAAAAAATTCAAGATCGGCCAAAATCAATATGAAAGTAAAAGTTGGTGATAAAATTATATAACAAACTAAAATGACAAAAGAGAAAGTTGGCTCAAAGTTGTGGCCATAAATGTATATTCTGCCAAATAAAAATATTAGACCTTTTTTGCATCTCTCATGAGAGATATTGTTTGTGGACGAAACACGTTGCCACATAACGGGGACTAAAGTGTTAAATGTAATGTGGTCGCCAATAATACGAAAGAAAAGAAGATAATAAAAAATTCATTAACACAAAGAAAGAATACTTACAGCAATCTTACAACAGTTAACACGATTTCTGACAGTCAGGTTGACAACCAAGCAGCCCTTCGGGACCATAGAATGATTTTCTGTGTGTTACAATTGACCAAGGACGACTTATTTATAGACACAAACTTAAGTAACCGTCGTCTTAAACACATTTAAACACGTGTTTACTAAACTTAAAATTGTCATTCTAGCTTCCGCACCAGCGCCAAAATGCTTATGTTGCGACAACGTCAAAGTGCTTCTATGACAGCAACAATTACCGCAACGACACCCATCGATGGCGCCTGCTTCTACGTCAGCCGTCGATGCAGCTGCTTCTACGCCAGTCATCAATCGAACTGCTTCTACATCAGCCGTCGATGGAGCTGCTTCTATGCCAGTCGTCGATACTGTCCAGGACGTCCATCGACGAATCATGGAGTTCTCCGTCATCGATGGCGTTTCTCTCCAGGCTTGCCGTTACACATGGTCTCGTTGTTGTTAGGCTCAACCTTGCCTAAAATGTCATTTTACCTTGTAAACAGATATAAAAAGCAAAATTACTATTTAATTTACCCGGCTAAATCTAACCTAATTTCTCTTAATCCTAATCTCTATCCAAAAGGACAAAATAAAAAAGAAAATTACACATTTAACTATTTGCTAAGAGTCAACTCAAACTTCCCGGGGGTCAACGAAAATGGAGAGTCCGGGCGGCGACTTTGTCCAATCCCCGACAGCACCCTCGCTGTAGTCTTCCCGGACCCGCTTGATGCACCAAAGGTCTTCCGGGCACGACAGCCGCCTCCAGTGCGGTATCCCAGCCATCAGGGGATCCTGCCCCGCCACCTCTGTGGCCACAACTGCGCAACCCTGCCGCCTCGCAAGGTTGTGCGCGTGTCCAAACAGGGCCCGGACCATCTCCGTCGCCCGCTGCCCCTCCCCCCCGACGCCATACGCGAAGTAGGCCCCGAACGGGCGGAATATCTCTGGGAAGGACGGGAGCCCGAGGAAGGGGAGAGCCCCATCGAGAGCCCTCCCGGCCCTTACGAGGGCCCTCACGACCCGCGACACGCCCTTCACCTCGAGCTTGAACACCTCCTTGCAATTCCACAAGCTGAGCACGGCCCACGACCCGGGCAGGTCAGCGAGGAAGGGACCGACACCGTCCCATGAGGCGGCGCGGGACTTAGGAAGGGCGAGGAAGGTGCCGAGGGAGTGGGGATTGGAGAGGACGGCGTGGATGTCGCGGGGGAAGAACTCTGTGGTTGAGAAGCGGGAGAGGTAGAGGGTGGAAGCGTCGGACACGGAGAGGGGGAGGAGGGAGAAGCGGGAAGGGAGGCGGAGGTCGTGGGCGTGGACGGGGTTGACGAGGATGGATGGGGTGCGGAACTTGGAGTAGCCGAAGCGGAGGGTGAAGAGGGAGACGGAGGGGGAGTTGTCGTTTTCTGTGGCTATGTAGGAGTATTCGGCGCCGTTTTGGACCAGCCACGTCTCCATCGCTTCCACCAGCCTCGAAGCTATTCCTTTCCTCCTGAAACCACCACCCACCCACACATACAACCCGTCAGATAAAAAAGCTTGTCGTTTTCCCATTCATTTCACACAACCAAAATTTCAACTAACAAACAAAAACAAAATTATGAAATATATTGGAAAGGAAAGGAAAAACTGAAAAGGAAGAAGAAACAGTCATCCGAAACTGATGGGTGACCGGACTTTTAGTGGGACATAAACAAATGGGATTAATGATAGTGGAAGAAGCTCCCCCTTCCCTCCCGAGTGCGAATGGCCAACAAACACAGGAATAATCTAATCGCAAAGGAAAAGAAGAAGGGGTCGGCGCTATCTTTTCTTACCTGTGAGCTGGGGAGACCCTTAGTCCGAGGATGTATCCGACCTTAGTGTAGACGGGGACATGCCTCGGGGCTGCCCCGCCGTTCCCGAGCTTCCCAGACCGGGCGAGCCGCTTACCGCAAGTGACGGTCTTCACACAACCTCTGATCATCCCCACTATCTCCTTCTTCCCTTCCTTCTCTTCCCCTGCCTCCTCGACCGACTCTGCCACCTGAAAAAGTCAGTGTCGGGATGATCGTCCGTCGGTTTACGCCGCGGTTTTCCATGAATTTCAGATTCTTTCTCGTTTTCTTTTTACCAGCATGAGGAACGCGGGGGAGTTTCGGACACGGCAGAGGGGATCCCCAAGGAGGTCGGTGTAGATGGAGAGCTTGCCGCCGGGTCCAACCTCGCATCTCCTCTCCACATCCTCCGCATGGAGTCGGTCGTTGTCGTGGTCGTACTCCCTAACCACGAGAGACGTCGTCCCATCCATGATTCTTGGCCGTCACTACTCTTTGGTTTAACTTACAACTAAGAGCAATGTGTTGGTGGGTGTCGAAAGAAAGGAAGAATCACTTGGGGGGATTTTATAGGGTATAGAAACTAAGGAGAAAAAACATGGACGAAACCTTCCTTAATTATATTTAGATACTTTCTTATTTTAATTAATATTATTATTTTTTAATTTTCTTAAACCTTCACATCACGTGGAACTAAGTATGAATCACTAAACATATGCGTATTATATAATTTGAATAAAAGATTATTAAGTTACTTTTGCTCATAAGTGAAGTGAACACCAAATAATGGTAGGCCTACAAAATACTCGATCTTTCTGATTGCTTTTGGGATATTCTCTTTTCTTAATTTTATTTTTGAACATATATGTTTAATTGAAAAAGAAACAGAGAAAATGCAGTGTGTGTGAGGAACTAGTTCCACTTCTAACTAAGTTGTAGAAACGAACCGATTGGGCCTCTAATAATTTACAAGTCCTTTACAGTTTGATTGATGCCTCCTGGCTATAATTATGTTTCGTAAGATTTTACTTATAACGAGGATTAAGTATTTTTATTATAAAATTTTATTATTCATATATTGTTTGTCTCATCTAAATCGTGTCCACGTCGTTTGTCTTGATTTCTATGGTCTTTTGAACCCCTTGCTTCTTCTTCCTCCTATTCCATGAAAAATCTGCAAACGACGTCCTTCAGAACGAACGATAAGATGAAAATTTTAATAAGAGAGGAAATGACGGCGGTGGCATCACAGTTTATTTAAGCCATGGCACCACATAAATGCTGCAATAAGCTCCTTAACTTTCTACTTTCACTTTCAACACTTTTTGGAAATGCCTCTGAAATGTTTTGAAATGTGATCATCATGCATTCCAAATAATAATAATAATAATAATAATAATTTTATTATTATTATTATAATATGCGCACAAATTTGATCTTACGTTAAAAGCACAAGGTTGGGGGATGTAAAGACTTGGCTTACCCTTAATTCAACTAGAAAAATGGACGCCTCCGAAAACAATTGGGGAGATTAATATCAACTTGTTGGGAATTGAATGATTGGGTTTACCATAAACATACAAAGGCCACGACACACACCAAATTAGACATCCCGATAAAATCTAATCATCCTCATCATCATCATATGCAGCAATTGTATCTCTTAAGAAAATTCATTAGTCATCGTCTCCATTTTCGAAAGGGACTCCCAACGGGGAATAATATGGTCACGCGGCCATGTAATTTTCTCAGGATTTGGCATTGATTTCTCGGCATTAAGATGTGGACAAGTAACCCACTTTATATAAAATGTACATCACATCTCGATCTACTTGGGGTTGTGTTCACACATGAAATTCAGGCCCCTTTTTCGTATTTCAATTTCGAGGAAGAGAATGTTAGGAGATGCACGAATATCTTCTCGAAATAAGACCAAAATGTTCTCAAGAAAGAGTTTCCCAAGATAGTATTCGAGAAAAACTTATAAAGTTATGGCCAGAAAATCAAAACAATGTCTAATCTCGATATCAGAATCATTGTATTATGTTTCTTGACTTTGGATAGGTCATAACGCGTCCAAGACGACCTCAAATCAAAAAGCATAAAACATAAAAATTGTAGCTCGAGAAGAAAGGAAACTAACTCAACTTGTCTCCAGTTAATCCGACATGTTTAGAAAAAGTTATGATTAAAATACCGAGAGAGTATTCTGATCTCGAGATTAGAATAGTGGCGAACTAGACCGGTCATAATATGTCTAAAATGACCCTGAATCGAAAAGTCTAAAGCATAAAAGTTGTAGATCTAGAATATAGGAGACTAACCCAACTTGTCTCAAGTTAATCCAATCTTCGAATCAAAAGATATGCTATAAAAACCGAACGAGTCTTCTCATCTCGAGATCAGAACAGCTGCGACTTCGACCAGCCATAACAGATCTAAGATGACCTCAAATAAAAAACCTCAAAACATCAAAGTTGTATAAGAGCCAGAAAGGAAACTATCTTAAGTGATCTTGAGTTAATATAATCTATGTAACCAAAGTTATTATAAAAATACTGGAAGTGTATTATTATTCTCAAGAGCAGAGAAATTCCGACTTCGACCTATCAAAACTCGACCCAGATTGTCTCGAATGAGAAAACTCAAAACATGAAAGTTGTAAAAGAGTTAAAGAGAAAATAACTCAACTAATTTCGAGTGAATTGAGGCTTTGTGGCCAAAGCTATGCCCAGTCGACTGAAACAACGCTCCGGCTCGAGTACATTACTATTGTGTTCCGTATTTTAACTATATCTCGGGCTACACACACTCGATTAAAACGCACAACTATCCACATGCATTCGGAGGTCAAGTCCTTCCGTTCCAGGGAATACCTTTTTTTATCTGGAGATTCTTGAAAGAGAATAAGGAAGATGATGGATTTGACGTCGCTCGAGTCTGTCTGATGATGGAGGAGTAATGCCCCCGGGAGTGGATTGTCGAAGCCCGCTTCATCCTCCCGACCTTTGGTCGTCCCGAGCTAGGGGGAAAGCGTATATTCATGCATATTAACACCCAAGAAAATAGGGGAATCTTGAGGCACCCACGATCTGTGTCAGTTAACATCCTTTTTCCACATCTTTTGGTAGTTTTCTTGTGTTCTCCACTATCATGGGTAGTTACCTCCGATGTCTTGATGAAGTTAGTATAAATAATTGCTGATTCTCTTTATTGAAACTCACGATCAATCACTAAGTCCAAAATCGGCGGATTGATCTCCGGCTTTTGCTCTCTTTCCCAGCGTCCTGAAAGCGTTCAGAACCCAGCATCCAGATCACCCACTTTCATATTTCGACCATTAATCCACCAAGGAAGATTCCATTAAAGGAATCTGTCGTAGTCGTTGTTCGCCGGCCGCCGACCGTCGTGAAGCACCCCATGACTGCTTTCAAGTTGTTTTTCCTTTTTTGTATATCAATTCCAATCATGTTTGTAAGTGTCGTCCTGTAATTCATTACTCTTTAATTAGTTCAAGCATCATTTTTCCCTTTCAATTTGCGTTCATTTACTATACGGTAACCACAGTTTCTTCGTAAAATTCGATACATGTTGCGGAAAACACAATTCCGCGCCAACAGGTTTGAGGTAAAATAAAATTGTTTCCCCCTAAAATAATGCATAAGTTGTCTTGTTGTTTTGCGTTAGGATTTAATGATATGCTATGGACTTGACGAAGTGTTACAATCTCTCATGCTACCAGGGCTCCTCTGTCCCCATTTAAATAATCTGCAACTTGTTGTTATCATATTAAATCAGGAAAATATTGAAACTTATTTACAGAATTTGCCGAGAAACGATTGCTATTAGTGAAGTACAACATCCTTATTATTATTGTTATTGTTGTTGTTGTGAGTATATCTTGGAATATACCCTCGACAAATAAAATTGTTCAATTTCCACAATCCGGTTTTTGCTTCGGTTTATTTCATGAGGACCGCGACCGCCTGTTTAGTTTCCTCACATCAGTCTTAAATCTTAGGCAGTCTCTCTTAATTTTGATGCATGGTTCACTTAATGGGATAGTATATTATGAAGGGGACCGGCCGAAAAGCACGAGACCGAATGCATGCACTATCGCATTCGGTTATTGCCATTGTTCATCGTGGCCGCCACGCGTTTACTGTTACCGTGATAACGGAATCGATTTGTTACTAGTAGGACTTTCATAGGAATTATTGTTTAGGTCGCGATCGAAACAAAGAATCACATTTTTAAAGGAAGGATCGCGGAAAGGGAAGGCAAAGATGGCGACAAGGTTAGAGACAGCCGATCTTACCATTCTTTATTAAATGCAAATGGGGCACTTAAAAAGTTTGTAACGATGAGACAAAAAATATATTGTTGGTGATGCTGATTTAATGATGTAACGATGTTAATATTCTTAAATTACATATTTATTTATGCAATTGAGATAAACTTTTGGTTTATGATAAATGATTTTGGGCCCATAGGATAAATCAATAAGGTTCTTTGAATAGAACAACCTTTCGGTCGAAGAATCGTTGAGATCGACGAAACATGTCCAAAATCGATGAAACCTCCAGAGATAAAGACTAGTTCCATATTCCAGGGCCGAAGTTAATGTGAACGTGTTTATTAACTGTGACAGTTTTCATGAAATTTAAACACTTATGGTAGTTGCTGATAGGTGTTGTTACCGATTATTAGCAGTAACATTTCGTCTATTTTATAAATAGTTGAAGTTAATTTGTAACCCAGAAAGATAATTTGATTTTTTAACCTTGTATCTGTTTCCTTTGGACTTATCTTCCAGCGCTCGAATTGTAATCCATATTCTATGCAATGAAAGTAAGTTATTGTATTTCATTTACCCGTTCTCTTTTAATTTACGACTGAACACAATGGCCATTTGGAAAAAGATGGAGGAGTGTATTAACTAATTTCATCCAACTAATTCGACTTGAGTATTCTCATATTCGTTATAGCATTTCGATGGATTTATAATTATTATTTTTAAATTAAAGACCGAAATCTTATTTCAGAAATTAGACTAATAAATCTTGGTGAAGTTTAATAACAGTAATGATGTAAGGCCTGTAGGATTGGGATAAAGCTAATGGAGAATTAAATAATCTTCGTTAACGATTGATATCCTTTGGCCATCATAATAATCGTTGTTCTTTATCACGAGTCATCCTCTCTAACTCCATGGAATTACGCATTATTTGTAGGGGAATATTGTGTAAGAAATAGTTTCCCTTTTCTCTTTCGACAAAATCTGGCGCATCGGAATTATTCTCGACCAGGCCAACTATTTATCGGGCATTAAAAGAAAAAAGACTAAGCAGGCTGTGATTAATCAAATCAAATTATTCTAACGTGGGAAGATCGTCATATGTTTGCGACAGGGAAATAATCGCGTTGTACAAGCACATGATTCTCGCGCAGGCTTCGGTTTTTGCCCCCTATTCTTGAAATATTTCCGTCTAGAATGCTTCGATCATTTGATCGCGTCGATGATGGATCTCATCGTAACTCATCCTCAGGACCACGAACGACAGATCTCCCGGCATAACGGACTATAAAATCTCTTTGAATGCCGAATGTGTACATAGCTCGAGAAATGAGATAGGTCCGGTTCAATAAACCATAAACACAAAGCATACATTTGAGTGCTCTGTTCCCAACTGTCTCCGGCGGTTAGGCTCTGCTGTTAAACTCGGGTTTTGCGATAGGTGTCAGTAATTTGGTCAAGCACGAGGGCGTCATTAGTCAAATTATTGGTAAAGATGAAAACCTAACATTAATTAGAATAATAATAATAATAATACTAATATAGAAACAATGAACATATGGGCATTGGTTTGGGCAATGACCATGTGAAGCTTGACAATGCAGTCGGTCAAACGACCCTAGCATTGATAAAATGAATCGGCAGGCAGTGAATTAACCTTGATATAACACAAATGTTCGACTACATATATAATCTGTTGTGAGTGAGTATAGTTAAAATTATGGTCAGTTGATTATTAAAAACTGTTCTGTCGGACACATGCCAGTGTGAGGAAACACATGGATGGCATCATTTCTTGTCGTCGTGCCTCCCCTCCGTTGGTTTCGGCCTTGTCGGGGGAGGAGGGAGGACACAACATATTTTGCATGGACTTTCGTTCCGAACACCCCTTCTCAATTATCAAATACCCAATCATCATTCTGAATAACAATGATCGTAAAACCCTATTCACAAGTTAAAGAACCAGCTTTCTTTTTCTCCTTTCCTTTTCTTTTTTAATTTTGCTTTCGGCGTATGTGGATATTATAATGGTAGATTGTTTTTTCACCCTTCAAGCACATTAAACAAGTTAGAGTCACTTAGTACCAAGAGAAGGTAAGTCAGACCGGCCTTTCTACGTATTAATAATCACGTATTAATAATCATATTGTTGTTAATCCCAAGTTGGTTAGGCATGTCCCAAACCAACTCCCTGGATGGACGACAAGCAACTTCAACAGTTTATTATTATACAAAGCATCAAATCTTTTTGACTTTCTAAATGGGTTACACTAAACGATTACGCATTGTGTTAATGATTTATGAATAACAATAAAAATTTGATTGCATTAAAGGTGTGCGGCACTCAGTGGTACAACCTTCGTGGGTGTGTTTAAACCTCTCGACGATTTGTTACTATGTTACTTTAATGTTGTCTTGGCAGATACTTCTAATTGTTTTTAGAAACATTTTTCCGAATCATATTGAACGAGTCATATATACGATCAGAGAGGGCTTCGTCCGGCTGTTAGACAGAAAAGGCACGAGAGTCGGGGGGTTCTAAGCAAAAGTCCGTCAACTTTTTGCTTTCAAGAAAAAGAGGCAAGCGAATGGACAACCGAGTGTTGTGGCTCGAGGAAATGTTATCTTTATCTTGCATCACACAAAAAGAGAAATACGATACTAATTAATTTGCGACGGAAAGGAAAAAGGCCCTTTGGAGAGTCGCACCTAGCTACCCGTAATTTCCAAACCTCTTTTCCTCAACCTTTTTCACGGTTTCCAAAATTTCCGCCGATTCAAATAATGTGCAAAACTTTAGCTTATAGCAATCGTTTATGTTAGACAGGTTATAGAGACAAAATAACATGGGATTCGGAGGGGGTTGTGTCCTGGTGATGGTGCTCTTTCCATTTTCTTAATGTTTTAGTTTACCACTTTTGGGTCATCGAGACATTCAAAGTAACCCCACTAATCCTAACAGCAACCTCGTAATTTAATTACTAAACCCTATGCAGCTGTCGGGCTCCTGTCTCTTCCTTTTTATCTTTGCCTCGTTCCTCGGCTCGGCTGCACCATGCATAAACGAAATACTTCAAATATATAAGTTTAACATATAATCGAAGGCATCGGCACATTTTCATAATTGATTTTCATGACATGTCAATATACATAAGACTCCCCTTTTATATAAACTAAAAAAAAAAATCCATGAATGAAATAGTTCCAAACAACACTGGAATTGCAGTTGATGTGAAAAAAAAAATGAAAACGAAATAATACGACAGAGAACTCACATGTATATTTTAAGGGTATTATTGCTAAATCTAACAATAATGTGCATGCACAAAGCGACCGAACTTTAGACTAAGAACGATTAACTATGAAAAATGCGTCCCCTCCACGCTATGCGTTGAATATGCCCGCGAGGAAGTAAGCACGACCACGATACTTCTACGACGACCTCCTATTGTAAGTACAAAACTCTTACTCACAGGTGATCCAAAAGTTTAGTCTTCTCCTCGATGAACGTGTAATAATACCCATTAGTGCTCCCATGTGGGGACTGGGCACAGTGACCGGATTGTATTATATTTTTGCTTTCCAAACATGTTTTCATATTTTCCGCGGGGGGAAGTGAGTTGTCACCTCACGAACACTGGTGACGAGTAAGATTTTGGGGGATGTGTTTTGTTTTGTTTTGTTTTGTTGTGTTCTTTGCATGGCGAGGGTCCGACACGACAGGGCGCCCACATTAGGCAATCTCCCCGAAATCTTGCATCGCGTGTTTTTCTTTTGGCGGGGAGGTTGTCTTCTTCCTGTCTCCACTCACTCCCAATGCATCCATACATCACAACTCCAGTACGTAGCATATAATTAAATATATTAATATTCATAGTATTTCACATTTCTTCCTTTTTGGTCAATCCTCTTCGTGTTCTGTTCTAAAGACCAAAACCTCCTCAAACTACTAGGGAAAATTTCCCAAAATCGGTAAAAATTAACGATGGGTAACATCACCTCGCTGTCCTAAAAGTTATCGTGATGTTGGTTGTTTCTGATCTGTGGATTCCTCATCCTGGTTTGGTGAAAAACAAAAGATGTTGTAATAGTGACATGCCCATACCAAGTAAAAATACAAAAAAGCCATATGATCTTTGATCACCGACAGAAAGAAGGATTCAAGCCATTTTTTTTAAAAAAAAGAGAGTTCTGGGGTTGAACATCAATATAAGTTGAAGGTCTGCTGTCGTTCCAAGATCCATCTTTCAGAGCGCTGACTTTTATCTTTGTCGTCATTTCAATATTTCGGGGTGTATGGATTTTGTTAACGTTTTTTTTTTTTAGGGGGGGGGGGGGTGATATCAGAAGGTTGCAACAGGGTTTACCCAAACTTCGCCATGAATGTCACGTCTTGTCTAGTCGTGTCCCGGGCTTGTTTTCTTCGTTCCGAATTCCCCGAATACATTGTTTTAGGGCTTCCATTGTATTTATTAATCATTAAAACATGTAATAAAATAAGTTCCCGGGTGAAATTTTATTGGAACTACGTGGTTTCGGCTACGGTCGAGTTTGGTCCGGGATGGGTTCGAGGGATTTTATGGGAATTTCTTCTCGAAAATAATTTAAGGTTTAAATGAAACGTAAATAATTTAAAAAAAGGCATCCCTAAATCAGTCCGCCTGAAATCCCCCACAATCCAAACATAGCGTTGAAATTTAAAGGAAAAAAACGAATATGGTCGCTTGGCGACTTATGTTTTTCTCATCTTCTTTGTAGGTAATTTATCTTAATATAATTAAATATACTTTTTGTTCAGTATCCAAATTCAAGCTTCCCGTTTTCTACCTTTACGCCAAGCGCAGTTTGAAAATGTCCCCAGGCTTCATAAATGAAAATATCTTGGTCGAAATTTGAGGATTTTTTTTTCGAAATTATTTCTCGGGGTAATTCATTTTAGCTAATTTTCCAAGTTAAATAAGTTATATAAAAAGATACGATTTATTATGAAGTGGCGGATGTTATTAGGATTTAGGGTTTAGGGGAAAAAGAAAAACAAGCAAAGGAGACCGAATAAGAAAGTGGACATGAGGTTAGCCATGTATTCATGCAGAATTCCCGTTAATTTCTTTCAACAAAATTCTATTTCATGTCATGTTCGTCCTTGGAAATATCCATCATATCCAAACTCTGATGTCCTCATCAACAATTTGAAAGTGAATCCTCCGCCATTCATGCACATCATCAAAAAGAGACAGGCATTCAATGAACAAATGACTGAAGAGGATTAGATTTTTTCTCAGGAAACTCCGATGTCCTCACCATCCATCATTTTTTTTTTTTGTACTGTCTGGCTATATAATTCTTTTGGGTGTTTAAATTCCATTTATGGTCTTTTGCATTCCTTTAACCGGATCCCATCTTCAGCACGAGTCCAACAACAAACACCGTGCCAAGAAATTATTATATCCGTCAGGCTACTTCAGACTCGATAAGAAATCTATGAACATGGTGAGCACTTTTATCTTCGTAACTAGGGCAGGCTCATCTTCACAAAATATCGATCTCAAAGTACCATGTATATTATTGTAAGAACCACAAAGGATGATCTGATCATTTGTCGCCCATCACCAACCGTTAAGGGGAGAAAATAACTGAGTACCCAATCGCAACTAGGAATGCAAGACGCTTTCGTCTTCGTACCCCAACATCCTTTCCAAACAGAAGGGGCCACGAGAGAGCGGTGAAAGATAATCTCACCATTCGCAAACTTCACAAACCCAGAGAGGCGGGCAGTAGTTAGGAGCACAGATCAAATTTTGCACGGGTAGATATGCAATCGATTTTCATGACAGGGCGAAATCAGTGTGTAAGATTTTGGACCCAAATATTTTGTTCATATCGTTGACGTAAAAAATCTCACGGTCCGTATATAAACCGGAAGCAACGTACAAACTGTCGTATTGAGAAATAGCAGGTTCAATCTCTAGTCACGGACAAAGCACGTGAGTCCTCTGATTCGATACTTGTAAGATATCCTAAATATAGATGAGCTGATGCTCTGGCGAATATCTGCTGGAGCTTTAGGGAGGTATGTTGATGAAGATGCTGGAGCTGTAGAGCTTGATCCGGCGGGTCTTCAGGGGTGGCAAAGATCACCAGGGCTGTAGAAGCTTGATCTGGGGAGTCTTCTGAGGATGGGCGAAGAGCACCAGGGCTGTTGTGGAAGCTTGATCTGGAGTCTTCAGGAGTGACGCTTGATCTGGAGTCTTCTGAAGATACGAAGAACACCGGGCTGCTTGATCTTGATCTTGAAAGCTTGAACTTGATCTTTAGGCTTGAACTTGATCTTGATCTTCAGACTTGAACTTGAATCGTGATCTTGACAGCACTTCGTCGTTGATCGGGTGATGAAAAGATGCTCGAGAACTTCGCTATCGAAGGAGCTCCTCACTCTTGAAGTTGTGTCCCAAAGAGGGGGAGGGACTCCCTTTATATAGGAGTTGAGAAGTCCTTAAGTGCCATCTCCTTCCGATGTGGGACAAAGAGTCATGGGCTTAAGGTTATATTGGGCCAACATTTGGATTGGGCCAAACTTTGGATGGGCCGACACATGGGTCAGGCCATATATTATGGGATGGGCTAAAACATATTTAATTTGGGGCTTTAATTTGAATAAGCCCAAAAACCCATTAATTTTACACTAAAATTTTAAGCGTAAAATATTTTATCATGTTGCCCTATAATATCATATTCAGCCGATATAATATATGGTTTGGCCGAATGACATTCCTTCGACATTAATAAAATTTTAATGTCTACAAATGCCCCCACTTTAATTTGTATCTCGTATGCGTATATATATTGCAGAGAGATTAAAATTAAAGTACTAGATATGTTCGGGGGATTGAATATGTCGACACCCAAAATATTTCTTCCATCACTCATCGAGACTTTATTTCTCAATGTGATCAATATTTAAAACCTCCCTTCACTTTAGTCTACCTGTCAATCAATTTAGGAGATCAACCTAGCCGTATTTGAGTAGGAAAAATATTATCAAAAATCAGATATTTCCAGATATCCCATGGCAAAGTCGATGCTATGATAAGATGCCGATTGCAATTTAACGTGATATTAGCTTAACCACTTGATAGGTAGATGCTCCTTTCCCGTACAAGCAACTTTTGCATTGTAAGATCCCGATCAAATCTGATTAAGTTTGATGCAATCTTCGAGAGAGAAATCTGATGCACACGTTCATCTTCCCCACACAATCTCCAAATAATCACATTTAATATTTTTGAATGATTTTTGCTGATTTCGCGAGGAAAATCATTTTAACCAGGATCCACACTTGTAAATCTCCACCGGTATAAAAATCTTGCATTACGAAGCCTATAAATAGAATCCTCGTTGTTATCATTCTTTCATCCTCGTTTGACGCCAGCAGATATTTTGTCCTTGTGTGGAGTCTTGTGAGAACCATCTTTGTTCACGACCGTCGCCTTGGGGTCCTCGTCTCTTCCTTCTTCTTTACTATTATTATTATTTTCTTATCGTTACTCCCTGTGGTTCACTTAGTTGGTAACCCCGTAAGCTTAGATACTTTTTTTTTTTCACGTGAAACTATGTAACTTTGCCCTTGTCTAATGCATCGGGAGCGTTTCCTAGTAAAAATCATAATCTGATTATAGATGCTCCCATCGGAGGTTCCTCTCCTGTTTCCTCATGCCAACATTGCGTCAATTCATTAGGTCGCGCATCTCTCTGGCTTATTTTAACAATCTCAGGGGTGATTGCTATAGCATCAAGTGCTTCGAAACAATCAGATAGGTTCTCATATGCTGATGCCCAAGTCCTCGTAATAAAATCAGCGGCCAAGTGAATTTGTCATCAACTACTCCAACGCACAGACTTTTTCCCAAATAATTGTTGGTTGCTTCGTTTGCTCTTCACGGTCGTTTGTTCCATTTCTCTTCCTTTTTAATTAATTTGCCAAATTTTTTTTTTTTACTCCTTCAAAAGCTGTCGTACAAGCATGCTTGGGGATTGGTCATGATTTGATTTTTTTTCTCTCTCTCTATGAGTATCACTATTGTCTTCAGGTGGACAGAAAATAGAAGTACACTAAAATCATCACTGTTCTTCCATGGCACAACACGCTTAGGCCCTCATCCGGATTTAGGCATCTAAGTGCTTATATAATATATATATTATTATTGTCTTGATTTTCTCTTTGGCTCGCAACTTTATTTCCTCTTTTATTTATAAATTCTGTGTGGCAGGATTCCATCTAATCCGTCGAGGAAGAACTTGCTTTCTCCTTCTTAAACACGAGATATCAACTCTTGGTGAACGTTCTTGTCTTATTTTTATCTTGGTCCGCGACACCTCCATCAAGGTTCGTATACTTTATCGTTATTTATTTATATAACTTGACAAAGTATTTTATTTTAATTCATACAGATCACATTGGATATTCCCTCGGCCTCCCCGTACACATGGGACCGCCGCCGGATATTCCCTCTGCCTTTCCCGTACACATGGGACCGTCGCCGGATATTCCCTCGGCCTTCCCCGTACACATGGGACCGTCGCCGGATATTCCCTCGGCCTTTCCCGTACACATGGGACGTCGCCGGATATTCCCTCGGCCTTCCCCGTACATATGGGACAGTCGCCGGATATTCCCTCGGCCTTCCCCGTACACATGGGACCGTTGCTTGATATTCCATTTTACTCACTTCTCCCTTTACCAGACAGGATTCCTTAGAACCATGGTTCATTTTACCAGGAAGATCGTTTCGGGGCGTGAGCACCTGTGCATTGCTGAAAATGAAGGCGACCCCCGCAATAAAGTGGAATTAGCAGTCCATCGTCCATTGATCGGCTTTTTTGCCCCACCCTATGACTAATTGGATGAGAATCGTGATAACCTCAGTCATTGGTCGCAAAAAATCTCTGAGCCCTCTTTGTTGGACATGTGGTCACTAAAGTCACTCCCTCACTCATGCATTGCGGAGCCAATACCTTCACGTTCTTTAGGGAAGAATGTCATTGCAGGAAAGTCTGAGTGAGTACATACTCTTCGCTTCCGTGGTGAATTCGGTTTTATTCCGAAATATTGGGAATGGCTACAAGACACAGTCTTTCGTACTGAAGAAGTTCTCAGGAAGGCCAACATACTTGACGCGATACTTTGTTCGCGCTATACCTATGACCGCAACTCTGATGTCATTCGTGCTTTTTGTGAAGCTTGATGTCCGCAGTTTAACCTCCTCGAAACATCACGTGGAGCTTTTTCAATTTCTCTTTGGGATCTATATAAACTTGGCGGGCTTCCTATTCATGGCAGGATGTATGAGGAGACGATCCCTTGCTCGAAATAACTCATCGGCTCGAACTCCCGAAAAAGATATCTTCCGAATAGCTGCACATATTTATTTCTGGCCTTTTCTTGGCTTCTAGAACAAAACACTGATGATGACAGAAGTAGGCAGAAAAATAGAGATGTCCCAAGTAAGGAGGTTGTTCCTATATCGTCTTGGATCAAGTTCTGGTTCAGAGGAAAAGAAAAATATATTAGGCCTCCTAGACGCGTATCGAAGAAATCAACTCGTCCAAAGAAGTCTCATAACCCTGCAGGGCCAATAGCAGACGCATCTCATTGGAGTCTTAAGGAAGGAGGAGTATTTGAAGATTTGGGCATTAACGAAGAAATGCGTTTGCAGACTTATCTTTCTGCCTTCATCGCCTGTTGGTTATGCGTATTCGTATTCCCAAGTGACGAAGCATATATACGTCCAGAAACATTCAAAGTGGCGAGCTTGATGGCAGTTGGAAAAGGCTTTAGCCTTGCGGTACCAGTCTTGGCCATCATATACCGAGGACTGAATGAGATTTGCAGCTCTACTCTCGCTGGGGTTCATAAAGTTTGTTTTCCAGTTCATTACGTATACGGATGGTTATTATTCTATTTTCAGACTCACTTTCCTGTTCCAAACGCCGTTGTTGGTCCTCGGATGATTGGTTATTCTGGCGAAGGTGGGGCGCGTTACTTTGATGCTCGTGCGGCTCGCGAACGTATTCATGATGGAGGGAACGTATATTGGTGCCACAACTTCTTCCACAGAAAGGGCGGTCTTTGGATTGAGGATTCTTCTGACTTAGATGAAAATTCGTTGAGCTTTTTCATAAGCATCCGCTCGTGTTATTTGACGATAAGGCGTGGCAACTCCTTTATTGTGGAACCTTATCATCCTCCACACTTTAGCCGTCAGCTTGGGTTTTGCCAGGACATTCCACATATGCCGACACGTGACATACGATCTTCCTCGTTAGATGAATGGTATATATTGTGGCGTCTCTCGGTCCGAAAAGAGACTAATTCTCGATTGTACGTGCCTAGTGCTCCTGTTTCCTACACTGATTTGGACATATATTGTACGAAGAGGTACTCTAAATGGTGGAGAAAGAAGCATGATGATTTCCTTCAAGAAGGGATAGAGGCACTGATTGTTGGGATACGCCATCCTCCACGTAAAGATGACGATACTCGATAAAAGCAAACCAAGCCAGCCAGTATCACCCAAAAGAAAATGTCTTTACCACCAAATACAGGTATTTATAAACACATATATCACTCATTTTTTTTTGTTTTACCTTGTTAACAAACATGCCTTGTTTTCATCAACAGTTGCACCCTCTGAAAAGTCACAAACTCCAGATGACAACAGACATTTTAAAAGGCAGAGGCGTTCAAAGCATGCATCTGAGAACCTTGATGTAGTCGAAAACATGCCAGACCACATCATTCCAGCTGGCAATGAGTTGGTGAGTATCTCATATATCTAAGCATATATTTTAGACGATTCGCGTCTTATTTCGGCTTTGTTTGCTATTGTAGCTCGCGAATGAGTTGGCCGATTTTATGGATGACAATGGTGAGCCTTCTGTATTAAGCCCACTTGGTCAGGAGCTTCTAAAGCCTCTTCACAAGGAAGAGCATGCCGTGGAGGAAGTGATCCAGCTTAAGAGAAACAACGGACCTTTTCATTTTGTTAATCTAGTCTCAACTACACCAGCCGTATCGTCTTTCTGCTTTGACTCTATAGCCTCACGGGCATATAAGAAGTTTGCAGCTAGTATTTGGGATGATATAAAGGAGAAGATTTCGAGGACCCCTTTCAGTAGAGGACATGTTATCAGAGGAAATTAAGGATGCGCTCAAACTCATCGATAAATGTGAGCATCTGGATCTGACTCCCATTCACTCTTTGATCAAGAAGTATACAGAGAGAGCTCCATGCGATATTCAGACTTAGCAACTGTCACTAAAGGAGTGATGAGTGTCGCAAATCGTGATAAAGACGTGGCGTTGATCAGAAGTTTTCTCGTTGAAGCCGAGGCTGAAGAGAAAGGTATCACAATGGAGAAGACCAACATAGAGAGCCAGCTTGCTGAAGATGAGATTCGGATTGAAGAACTCCAGCGACAACTATCTGAATGCATTAAGGCAAAGGCGGATCGAGAGGATGTTCTCAAGGAGGTCACAATAAATTTTGATGATGCGGCTGCTAAGGTTGAGGGTTTGAAGGAATCCATGCGTGCCTTGGAGGGAGTCAACGTGGTTCACGACGAAGATCTTCAGTCTTTGGAAGAGCTTCGCGAGTTGATCGAGACCTCGCGCGAGGAGATTGCACAATTTACTCTGGAACCTTGAGCCCCTTTTTCTTTCTAGTTAACTTATGCTTCAAAATAGGACATCTCCTCCCCCTCTTCCAATGTAGGAATATCATTATTTTGAATAAAGACCATGATTTTTTTTATTAAGCCGTTCACAGTTTATACTCGTGCGGGCCAGGAGTATTTTATTTATTTGACCATTCACAGTTTATACTCGTGCGGGCCAGAAGTATTTTATTTATTTGACCGTTCACAGTTTATACTCGTGCGGGCCATGAGTATTACATTTTTTTTTTGTTTTGTTTTTTTTTGTTTGTTTGTTTGTTTTTTTTTTTTTTTGTCGTGCAGTTTAGGCTCATGCGACATGGAGCATTATTCTTCAGGCGTAGTATCGCTTCAGGAACTTCCCGTTGATTGGTCCGACGCGCACTCCATCTTGATCAACTATCTTATAAGCGCCCCCAGTGTATGCTTCTTGCACCACGTATGGGCCGTCCCACTTCGAGGTGAACTTGCTTCCAGTCTTGTGTGTTATGATTATAGGTCTTCTCACCGCAAGTACGAGATCACCAACTTGGAAGGAGCGATGACGGACTTTCTTATTAAAAGACTTGGACATCCTTGCTTGGTAGCACTCGATTCGCTGTTGTGCTTCCAGACGCTTTTCATCCAGGGCTTCCAATTCCTGTAACCGTAGTTGTGCATTTTCCTCTTGACAAAGTCCTTCCTGTATCGCTATTCGTAGCGAAGGTATTTGTCGTTCAAGTGGGAGAACCGCCTCAACGCCATAGACCAATGAGTATGGTGTCATTTGGGTTGCAGTTCTATATGTCGTTCGATACGCCCATAGAGCTTCTCCAACTCGTTCATGCCAATCCTTTCTGGCTTTATCCACCACCTTTTTTAGAAGGTTGCAAAGTGTCTTATTGAACGCTTATGCCAATCCATTTGCAGCCGCATAATACATGGAAGAGTTGTATTGCTTGAAGCGGAATTGTTCGCAGAACTTATCTATGGCCTTATTAGAAAAGTTCCGGCCATTATCAGTGATGATATAGCGAGGCACGCCATAACGAAAGATGATATTATTCTTAATGAAGGTGATAACCGTTTCTTTCTTTACTTCCCGAAAAGGTGCGGCTTCTGCCCATTTGGAGAAGTAGTCAGTTGCAGCCAGAATATATGAATGGCCCCCAGACGATTTTGGCGTGATGGGTCCTACAACATCTAGTCCCCATGCTTCAAATGGCCAAGATGCTACGGTTGGATGAAGTGGCTCGGGCGATTGATGGATGAAGTTGGCATGAAACTGACAAGCTTGGCACCTCTTGACATACTCCATGCAGTCCTTCACCATCGTTGGCCAGTAATAACCCATCCTCTTCAGTTGAAAGTGAAGTTTCGGACCGGATTGATGAGCCCCACAGACTCCTGAATGCGCTTCTTCTAACGCTTTGTTAGCTTCTTCTTCTCCAAGACACCGTAAGAACACTCCTTCGAATGATCGACGATAGAGAGTATTCTTGAAATATATGAACCGAGGTGCTCGTCTCCTAATATCTACCTTTTGTCGAGGATCATCAGGCAACTTTCCGTGCTCAAGAAAATCAATGAGTGGTTGTCTCCAGTCTTTGTTTTCCCCATTATAGGCAGAGATGATATTGACTTCTTCCTCTTCCTCCTCATTAAAGGTTGGAGGATCCACCCAAGACTGACACAGTCGAATACTAACTTGCTTGTCCACAGAAGTGAGTGAAGAAGCGAGGCTTGCCAAGGCATCTGCTTGCGCATTTTCCCTTCTTGGTACGTGACTTATTTTAAAGTCCTGGAACCATCCCGCGAGCTTAACTGCATATTCATGATATGGCAAAAGTTCAGGCTTGCGAACTTCGTATGTAGATAAAAGTTGATTGATCACAAGCTCGGAGTCCCCATATACCCTTAAACTATGCACCTTGTTATCCATGGCCATTTCTAACCCTAATATGAGGGCTTGATATTCAGCCATATTGTTTGAGCATAATTGTGTAAGGGTGTATGCATATGGGATGATATCTCCATCAGATGTGACGAAGACAACTCCAGCTCCTGCACCTCTTTGGGTAGCCGATATATCAAAGAACATCTTCCATGGACGAGGAATATCTACCAACATCACCTCTTCGTCGGGTAGTTCTTCAGAAATCTTCCAATTATCTGGTATAGGATGATCTGCTAAGAAGTCAGCCAAAGCTTGTCCCTTCACAGCCTTTTGAGGCACATATGAGATCTCAAATTCTTGAAGCATAAGTGCCCATTTGGCGAGACGACCAAATAAAACCGGCTTTGACATGATGTACTTGAGAGGATCTGCCCGTGATATGAGGCGAACAGAATGTGCCTGCAAATAATGTCGCAACTTTTGTATAGCGAACATTAGTGCGAGGCATGTCTTCTCAATTGGAGAATAATTCAGCTCTGCACCAGTTAACGTTCTGCTCAAGTAGTATAGAGCGTTCTCCTTTCCACCATCATTCTCCTGGGCTAACAGGACTCCTAAAGAAGCTTCTTGCGCCGCTATGTAAAGTATGAGTGGCCTTCCTTGGATAGGTGCATTAAGGACCGGCGGCTTTGACAAATAAGCCTTTATGCTGTTGAATGCATTTTCACACGCTTCGTCCCACTCAAAAGGAGTACCCTTCTTCATCAATCTATGGAACGGATGGCATCGTCCGGCCAAGTTTGATATAAACCTTCGAATGTATGCAAGCTTCCCTTGAAGGCTCTTCAACTCATGTATATTCCTTGGCCCTGGCATCTTCATAATTGCATCTATCTTTGATTGATCGACTTCAATGCCTCGATGTCGAACGATAAATCCAAGAAACTTTCCTGAAGTGACCCCGAATGCACACTTCATGGGATTCATCTTCAGTTGATATTTACGCAGTCTGTCAAATACTTTTCTCAAGTCATCAATATGATCATGTCTTCGTTTGGACTTGACAACCAAATCATCCACGTAACACTCTACGTTTTTATGTAGTATATCATCGAAGATGCGCTGCATTGCTCTTTGATAAGTTGCTCCTGCATTCTTCAACCCAAAAGGCATCACCTTATAACAGTAGATTCCTTTTGGTGTACGAAAAGCCGTCATTTCTTCATCTTTCGGGTCCATTCGAATTTGATTATATCCCGACGATCCATCCATAAAACTGAGGGCTTCATAGCCTGTGGTAGCGTCTACCATTATCTCAGTGATCGGAAGCGGAAAATCGTCCTTGGGACACGCATTATTGAGATCACAAAAATCAACGCAAACTCGTAGTTGACCGTTCTTTTTCTTGACGGGTACAATATTTGCGATCCATGTTGGGTATATCACTTCCCGAATGAATCCAGCTTCGATAAGTTTATTGACTTCGACTTCTATCTGGGGAATCAACTCCGAACGAAAACGCCGTTGAGCTTGCTTTATGGGACGAACCCCATGCTTCACAGCTAACTTGTGAACTGCAATCTTTGGGTCGAGGCCGGGCATTTCTTTGTAGCTCCATGCAAAGACGTCTTTGTATTCCCCTAACAATTGGATATACAACTCCTCTTCTTCAGGGGTTAAACTCGCACTAAGGAAAGTAGGACGGTGATCCCCTTCTTTTCCAAGGTCTACTTCCTTCAGTTCATCAATAGTAGACTTCTTCCCATCTTCGAATACTTCAGGAGCATCTTCCGCATCATCTTCTTTGTGAGATGCGTCTTCATCAGCCTCTGAAATCGTGACATGATAAGAAGCGACATCATCTTCCACGTTATTTTGAGATAACTCCTCATTGCCTTTTGTAGTTATCCATGTCTTCGTGGTCATTTTCAACACTTCTCCAGTGGTCACCTCCACAACAGTCCGACGCTTCATCCGGGAAGGAAATTTAAACGGAGATCATTTGTGTCTTCAATTATGATCGGGACGTCTTTCCTCTTGTTCACTCTGTTCCACACCATTTGACTTCTTGGAGCATGTCCTAACCTTAGTTGTATAGGTCTCCGATCATCAATCTTTTCTTCTAGAGCACCAAGTCTATCAAATACTGACTTTCGTTCGGGTGGGGTTCCAAGTCGTTCGAATACTGAAGTTCTTACAGGTACCTTGGCAGTATCATCATTGGCCTCGATGTATTGGGTTGAGGCGTCCTTTACTAGGTGACAATCGGGCTTAGTAGTAACATACCCCAGACCCAATTTTAACTTTTGTCCATCGCTTCCTGGATTAACCTCTTTTGGGACGTCACCGAGCGTCTTTAAATCCTCTGTGTAGCCTGCTGCAGAAAGTAATCTGAAAGCATTTGGATCAAACCCATTGGTGCGCTTATCGGGCAATGAATCCGGATAGAGAATTGCCCCCTGCTTTGGTCGAACGAAACCCTTTAGTGGCGCATTCGTGGGGACCACTGTTGAGAGCTTTGTCACTGGCCAATTGAGTTCTTTCGGCTGCATCGCTTTTGCACTATCATTGCTCACGAAAGGCGGTTCTCCTACTTTTCTGAATGCTCTGGGAATGTAGCGCAGAATTGGTTTGCTCTGCTTTGTCACATCTTCTGCCTGTATATTTTCAGGCATAATATCAGCTGAAGATTTCTCTTGTCGTATGGATGGTATATCTGCGCTTGATTCTTTTAGAGCATTCTTTACGATGGGCTTTAAATTTGACGCCTCCACATGTACACTCTTGTTTAAGTAAAACTTGGCGTCAGCAAAGTATGACTCCTCCTCTGTGAAGGGCTTAGCATCCGCCCATACTGTACATGGAACTCTGTCCTTAACAAAAATTAAAGAATTGATAAAGTGTTGATGCAACGATTCCATATTCGTGCATCCATGGTCGACCTAGCAACATATTATAGGTCGTCCTTGAATCGATAACATAGAATGTCGTGCAAGATTCCATGTCACCTATCGTAAGAGAAAGGCAAATTTTTCCTATGGCCTGTTCTCCGCCTTTGAGAGATCATCCACTCCCAAGCCAATATCCTTCAAAGTTTTTCATGAAATGATATTTACTGCCGAACCTGGGTCAATCAGGATGCGATTAACCTTTGTGCCACATGTATATCCAAACACAAATAATGGTCGATTGTGTGACTTGTGGCCCACGAGAAGATCTTCATCAGAAAACGTGATAATCGGACAATTCTCCTTCACCTTTTCCACTGACATTGTTGTAGAACTTTCCGGGAAGCCAACCTTTAGATTGGACTGCTCCTTTTCCATGTCAATATGGTGACAACTTCTGGACAAAGTCGCAAGCCTTTGAAATTTTTTAGGGAAGAAATCCCACACGGTGATTGGAGATGGCTTCTTCAAGGTTACTTCAACATCAGGCTTTCGCTTATCTACAACCTCCCTGAAGTTTGCCTTCATATTTCCTTTTTTAAAAACTCTTGCTCGAATAGGAGGTTTCTTCTCTCGAGGCTTCAAAGTCTTTCTTCGGTTCCTTCTACGTGTTACCAAAGTCCAACCTTCCTCATCATGAATCGCCTCATGGCCAATTGCACAGCTTGACATCTTAACGTCCCGACTATCATCCAGTTCCACTTTCGAACAAAGGAAAGCAGCCATCTCATCAGAGTTAAACGACCCGAAGATAATATTGGATGCGTTCGAACTTGCTACGTCCACCAGCTTCGAGGAAACCATCGACCCTAAGTCAATCTTGTTATCTCGGGCAAGTTCCATAACCTTCTCTTTGAAGACAAAACACTTCTCAATAGGATGACCCAGAACACGGTGATACTTGCAAAAGTTTGGATCTCCCGCTCGACTCGCTTGTTGTGGGCGTTTCGACGGAGGGAGTTCAATCATTTTAACAGACAAAAGAAAGTCAAATATATCCGCAACATCTGAATCTGGGAAAGGATATTGCTTATTCTGCCTTTCCTCCAGAGTCGGTCGCCTCTTCTCTGTCTGAGGAGTTGCTGGAGCATGGGTTGAAGTGCTTGATTGTCCTTTGTCCTTCGCATTCGGAACCTTGATAGGAACAACATCGGTGGCCAGCACTTGTTTCTTGCTATCCTTGAAGGCAGGCTTGCCCCCAGTTCTATTAACTGGTCTTCCTGTTCCTTTGGATGGCTTGGGTACCGGAAGATCTCCCACACCAACTCCTACAAAGCTCAACTCCATATCATGTGCTCTTGTAGCTAATTCCTCAAAAGACCGAGGTTTGATCCCTTGTAGGATATAACGAATCCTCCAAAGCATTCCTTGAATACACATATCTATTGACGTCGCCTCCGATAAGCGATCCCTACAGTTTAGACTTAGGTTTCTCCATCGTTGTATATAATCAACGACGGGCTCGCCTTCCCATTGACGAGTGTTAGTGAGTTCTATCATGCTCACCACACGCCTCGTGCTATAAAAGCGGTTCAGGAATTCTCTTTCCAACTGCTCCCAACTGTCAATACTTCCTGGTTTTATGTCGATATACCAGTCAAAAGCATTTCCCTTCAAGGAGCGGACGAACTGTTTGACCATCAAGTCTCCATCTGTACCAGCATTGTTGCAAGTCTCGACAAAATGAGCCACATGTTGCCTTGGATTCCCCTTCCCATCAAATTGTTGGAAGTATGGAGGCTGATAACCCATTGGCATGCTCAAGTTTTTGATTCTTTGGCTGTACGGCTTATTGTATGCCAAAGGTGTCACATACTTTCCCTCAAGTTCATCCTTCAGAGCCTTTTGTATTAGCTCTTTCATTGCTCTAGTTGAGACTGAAGCATCAACAGAGGCAGGTACAAGCTTCGGTGAATCATCCACGTTCAGTACATTCTTGCCTTTATCCTTGCGTATGTAAGATCCTTCCTCATTAGGTGTTCTTCCGGACTCTTTATTCTCGAGCCTGCTTATGACATACTCAAGTTGTTGGTCCCTGTCCCTCATGGATTTCGTCATCGCTTCAACTGCTTTTGCAAGAGACGCAACTTGGTCTTCCAACGATGGGGTGTCAGCCATCATAACTGGCATGATTTCATCTAACTTTTCAGTTAGATCAACCCCACCAATGCTTCGAGACTGATTTGGTGAAGAGTCCTCCGATAAACTATCATGGAAGCTTGGCAGAGGAACTGGCGACATATTGCTCTTGTTCGGTGGCGTCTTTTCGGCAATCTCCTTGCAGGATGGAATAGATCGAAGAATGTCTTCTATCTCCTCCATTTGCTTGCGCGTTTTGGCCCTTGATTCAGCAAAGCTCCATTTCAGAGTGCAGTCTAATGAAGAATCCTCAAGAGGAGAGACACTTGATGAGCTATTGCAGAAATTACCCAAATAAATTGGTGATATGGAACTCTTGCTGAGAAGGCTTCTTTCAGTAACCGCCTTATATGATGGAGATGACTTTGGAGAGATGGATTTTAGAATCTCTTCGGTCTCCTTATATATATCAGCAATTGGTCTAGTCTTGGTAAAGTTTCTGGAACCAAGCAATGAAAAGCCTTCAGACGAGTGAGAAGGGAAACCAACTGGCTGATTATTCACAGCATTGACGGAGTTCTTCAGCATTATCATCTTTGAAGCCATCTGGATACTTAGATGTAAAGAGATGAGAGGTAGAGATGGTCCCACTGGGCGTGCCAGAAATTTGTTGACGTAAAAAATCTCACGGTCCGTATATATACCGGAAGCAACGTACAAACTGTCGTATTGAGAAATAACAGGTTCAATCTCTAGCCACGGACAAAGTGCGTGAGTCCTCTGATTCGATACTTGTAAGATATCCTAAATATAGATGAGCTGATGCTCTGGCAAATATCTGCTGGAGCTTCAGGCAGGTATGTTGATGAAGATGCTGGAGCTGTAGAGCTTGATCCGGCGGGTCTTCAGGGGTGGCAAAGATCACCAGGGCTATAGAAGCTTGATCTGGGGAGTCTTCTGAGGATGGGCGAAGAGCACCAGGGCTGTTGTGGAAGCTTGATCTGGAGTCTTCAGGAGTCTTCAGGAGTGACGCTTGATCTGGAGTCTTCTGAAGATACGAAGAACACCGGGCTGCTTGATCTTGATCTTGAAAGCTTGAACTTGATCTTCAGGCTTGAACTTGATCTTGATCTTCAGACTTGAACTTGAATCTTGATCTTGACAGCACTTCGTCGTTGATCGGGTGAGGAAAAGATGCTCGAGAACTTCGCTATCGAAGGAGCTCCTCACTCTTGAAGTTGTGTCCCAAAGAGGGGGAGGGACTCCCTTTATATAGGAGTTGAGAAGTCCTTAAGTGCCATCTCCTTCCGATGTGGGACAAAGAGTCATGGGCTTAAGGTTATATTGGGCCAACATTTGGATTGGCCCAAACTTTGGATGGGCCGACACATGGGCCAGGCCATATATTATGGGATGGGCTAAAACATATTTAATTTGGGGCTTTAATTTGAATAAGCCCAAAAAACCCATTAATTTTACACTAAAATTTTAAGCGTAAAATATTTTATCATGTTGCCCTATAATATCATATTCAGCCGATATAATATATGGTTTGGCCGAATGACATTCCTTCAACATTAATAAAACTTTAATATCTACAATATCGTTATTACTTTTCTGGCCGTATTATCCTAACATTGGTGCAAATTATTACTGGTGTGTAGTCTGACTCAAACACATTAAGACAATCCAAAATGTCTCCCACGAAGACAATCCAGAAGGTCTTGGCGATCAAGCCTACGACAGTATTTTGAAAAAGTTATGGGCCCATGAGTTTCAGCCCATAAAAATGAGGCCCAAGTCGTTGGGGTCGTGAGTGGGAGGTGTCAAGTGACCGTTGTTTCGGGAAGAACGTGGGCTGCATAATTTATGTGGGTAAAGCCCACAAGTAGTCGGGTCGAGGTCGAGCTATAATTTTGGTGTTTTTGTTTTGTTCTGTTGCTGTAATTGCTATAAGTATACCTCTTCAATTCAATCACTGTAATTGCTCTGTTTTGTCCGGTGGTGATCTCATGCTCTGTTAGAGTGCTCGAAGACTGAAGTTTCATGAGCGGACACGAAGTACCTAAAAAAGAAAGAACAATTCAAAGTCATGATAGTTTTACAAATTACTCTCAGAAAGCAAAAAGAAGCATCATAGTCAATTTATAACTCAACAAAAATAGGGGGTTTATCCCAAGTTGTTGGTCCCAGTAAGCACACTAAAATGGATGAGTGAATTAGTATTGTACAAATTATGTATTTTCTCGGTTAACTTGTCTTTGCACACGAAAATGCAGGCTACCGGAACACTCGTCGGAGTTTAGGAAAGAAACAATGTAAACGTGGTCCCCGGAAAATAAATTGAAAATACACTAATAACAGAACAAATATTGATTGCATTAGACGAAAACCAAACTCAGCAACTGTTGCTTGAACACAAAATGCATAAATACTTACGTGATAGAAAGGTAAATACGAACTTTTTTGAACAAAACGAAATTTTTATAGCATGAACATCTGCTATAATCATTCCAGGAAAGTTCATTCGAACATATGCATGTACGAACTTTCTTAAACATAACGGACTTTCTATAGTACTACCGAAAATCGGCCTTTTTAAAAGCATCCTTTGATCCAGCTTTCTCTGCTTTAGGGTAAATAACAGCAAAACTGTCCCATGCCACACGGGCAGAAAAATGCTTATTCCCCACCCTGATGGAAAAATACAGATCACAGAACATTCTCATAGGATGAGACACCTCAAAGTTTGACAAATTCGTCAATCAAGTCCCTTCCGTGTAATTATTATAAGAAAGTTTGTTACGAAAGTTCGAGCCTCTATTGTAATCATTGTAGGAAAGTTTGTTTCTGTACATTTAAGTACAAACTTTCGAGGATGGAACGAACTTCCTTTAGTACGAACATTTGTTATAATCATTATAGGAAAGTTTGTTCAAAAAACTTCAAACTTTTTCTAACTAAACGAACTTCATGCGAACCTCCAGTTTAACACCATTATAGTAAAGTTCGTTTTAGTACTATCAGGAATGAACTTTCCCTAACGAAACGAACTTTCCGTAATAGGAACATTCTCGTGTAATAATTACAGGAAAATTCGTTATCGCACCTGTCGACGTAAATGAGTTTCAACTGTAATCATTACGTGAAAGTTCATTCAAGCACCTTTTTATACGAACTTTTTCTTAATGGAACGAATTTTTATGATACTAACATTCTCTTTAATCATTACAAAAAAAGTTCAAAAAAAACTGGTACAACCTTTCTTGTTTTCAGAATGAACTTTTGACTATACATGTATTATGGTTGACCGCCAAATAAGTTGCGATCAAATGAGTTATGAAAATAATGAAGAAAGAAAGAAACGTACTCCTTGTTTAACGGTTGACCGAAGTATTAACACAATGAACAAATCTCTTTTGCGGTTGATCGAAAAATTTGTGTCGATCGAAAAGGGCACGACACCATACGATCAGCTGGAGAATTTATCTCCGAAATAACAAAATTGAAAAGAAGAGATACGACACGTGCCGTGCACGATATTTTTAGCCCGAACCGAGGACAATATGGGCCGTCATAAATTGGGATTGGGGATTGGGATCATCATCTGTCGATATCACCACATGTCGACAAACGAAACATCTCGATTAAATGAATAGAAAAAAAAAAAAACAGCCTCGCATAACACGAGTATCCCTTAAATATTACAACGTGACACGTACAACAAAGTTTTGGGTCGTACAAGCTGTAATCAAAGATATAATTTTTGTACAAATAAAGCCCCGCCCCCCCGCCCGATGAGTCTTGACACTCCCAGTTCATTGGAGAAGATTTCTTCCCCCACCATCATCTAACAAACAAATCTCAATAATTTCCATATGCCCAAGCAATTATTTACCTTTTTCTTTTCTTTTCTTTTCTTTTTTTAATAACATCAACCGGTACCTTTGACTTTTCACACGTGTTTCGGATGCATCTAAGAGCTGTTTCGATTTTGAGTCCATGGGAAAGACTTTCCCATCTTGCGGTTAGGTCGGTTTGAAGAGAAAAAAAAAAAAAAAACAGTTGATCTGTTTTTCCTAATTTTTTTTTTGTCTAACATCATCATCCATCCTCATGGTAACTTTTGTGCATTCGATATCAAAAAGAGTTTTGGGTTTGGGTGTGTCGTGGGCGCTCTCACTTATTTTGGCATATCCTTCACGGCATTTCACCAAAAAAGTTCAACCACCAAAAAAGGATTTTGTTTTGTCTCCATTGTTAACAACAAAACACTCGCTTGTTTTCATGTCCTAAAAAGCCAACAAAAACATTACTATTAAAAATAACCAAAAACAAAAAAATAAATAAATAAAACGTATTTAATCACAATCGTGAGATTGGTTCCACGGGGGGGGTTGTAAATAAAATTTGTGCCATAAAAAGAATTTTGAGTATTTGATATTTGTTGGATGGGGGAGAGAGGGTCTCTGCCTCCTCTCTGCCATTCCCCTTGTCTCCAACTCATCACCCTTTCACTTAAAATATTAATAAACCACCACCTCCGTCTTCCTTCCTTCCTTCTTCTTCTAGCTGCTTCCTATCGTCCCAAGAAGATTGGATTGAATTCTTCTCCCTGATTCATGGATTCTAATTTCCTCATGAACTCCCATCACCAGCCTCAGGACGGAGTCCCCCGCACCACCGGGGACTGCTCTGTCCCTTTGCTGGGTCAAGGAGGCCTTGCTCGTTACCGTTCTGCCCCGACCTCCTGTCTCTCTGATTTCGATTTCCTTTCTAGGCCTTCGAGCCCCGAGACGGAACGGATCCTCCAGCGGTTTATCTCCGGCACGGCCGAATCCGTGGAGAGGGCTGTGCAGTCGGGAAACGGAGAGTTACCCATGCCGATGAAGAGAGAGGAAACAGGGGAGGGATACGTTGAACAGGGGAGGTATTCCTCCCATGTTTCCCGGGATGTGGCGATGGGTTACATGGTTGCAGGCGGAGGCACGGAAGCCACCAAGGTTGTCCCCATGAAGGGAGGATACGTTCCGAGTAGACTCGCCAGGCACAGCAGCTCGCCCGCTGGGTTGTTCGACGACATCAACATCGACGGTATTGATGCTGCTCTTGCTTGTCATATTATTGCTACCCCACTTTTTACTTTAGATTGAGCATAGTACTCGGTTTCTTTTCGAATCACGCTCTTCAAGACCGTGGGCGGTTGATGATTTTGGTTGGGGGGATTTTCGGACGGCATTCGCAGGGCAAAAGGCAAGTGGATTCAATGGCACGATGAGTCCAATTCATGAGATTGGGAGGAAGAACATGATTGAAGCGAGGGCTAACAGTAGCAGGTACCTCCCCGGCTTTCCAATCAGCTCTCTCGATGACCTAATGAACCCAGGAGACCTCTTCTCCGAAAGACAAAGTGGCGGCGACGCTGACGTGGATGCTTTGTCGGGTCAAATCACCGAAGAATTGGAGGAGGTAATTTATCCAACGTAGCTGCTTTTGTCCGGGATTTCCTAAACTTTCATCAGTATGTCATGGAGGAAGGTGGGAATGAATGCGATCCTTCCTTTCAATACAGGAAGAGAAAAGGAGGACGTGGCGGCTGGCTCACCACTTGAGCCTGCCGCCAAAGAAGAAGAAGAAGAAGAAGGCAGACACCACGGGCATGGCCGTGGAAGGGTTCCTACAGCTGCAGCAGGAGTCGGTACCCTGCAAGGTCAGGGCAAAGAGAGGTTGCGCGACTCACCCACGTAGCATCGCCGAACGGGTACGACAGACTCGAACGCGTCGTGACTGACTCCCACATATTAAAACTGAAGCACGAAACAGTCATGAACAAATGTCTTGGGTTGAGCAGGTGAGGAGAACCAAAATCAGTGAGAGGATCAGGAAGCTGCAGGAGCTGGTCCCCAACATGGACAAGGTTTGAACCCAAAAAAAAAAAAAAAAAGAATCATTTAAAATATCTCATGAAAAAAAGGAAATTCTTTTTTTTTTTTCCTCATTTTAAAATAAGTGATTCTAATTTTTGTTTTTGTTTTAATAAAAATAAAAAAGCAAACGAACACGGCAGATATGTTGGACGTGGCTGTGGAATACATCAAGGAACTTCAGGGGCAGGTCAAGGTTATAAATCCCAATCTCTCTGTCTAACTTTTTCTTTTGAGTCAAATCATTGCCCAAATCCCCATCCACATTTCATAAAGAGAGGGAGTGTTTTTTTTTTTTTTTGGGTTTCATTGGGTGGGGGGATGTCTTCCTTCAGGCACTTACGGAGAATCAAGCCAGATGCACGTGTTCCAACAGCAACTTCTCTTAGCAGCAGCAGTGACCCCCTTCTTCTGTCTACACAAATAAATGTGTAATCCTTTCCCTTTTTTTTTTAATTAATAATAAACAGTGAAGTGAAGTTGAACAAACAAGCCCTGAATGTCGTGTGGGGTTTGGTTTTCGGCTGCTTTAATTGGGCCTGTAAGAAAAGCAATCGACCCATACCGGAATGAAAACCTTGAGTCGGGCCTTAATGGGCCTTCGGCTGATTATCTCCCCCCCCCCCCTCAAAAAAAAAAAAAGAAATAAAAAAAAATACTGAAAATTTTGACTGAAGTCGTATGTGGTAATACCTAGGACATAATGATGGATACATACCACCACCAAAGGGTGAAGAATCTTTTGGGTTTTTGCTTCTAGTGGGTTTTGAAAATTAATCACATGGAAGGATCCTCCCAAGGGAACCCGTCCACATATTTGGAATTTAGCATAAAATTTTCTTTGTCCAAAATATACGGCCGAGAGAGAGAGAGAGAGGAGTTCCTTTCCACATCCTAGATAGACGCAATTGGGAATTAGCAAATAAAATTAAGGAAGTAGTACTAGAAGGAGAAACCCCACCCCCCTCCCCTGTCCGTCCTTCCAATTTTAAAAAGTGAACGTACAAACTACCCCAGTTTGTTTCCAAACAACTTTCCTAAAAAAAAAATATTTAAAATTTCGATTTAGAGGTATTTAAATAAATTTGAAATATATATATTTTGAGCTTAGTTTTGGAACATGGCACCCAACCACCCAAAAAAATTTCTTGATTTATGAATTCCTGATAATTAATCCCGAGTCAACTCAACGCCTCAAACAATTGGTTGATTTTTAACACAACCTCCACCACCATCCTTCCCTACTATGTTAGGAACCATGACCCCACCTGACTCCCCCTCCTCCTCCTCCGCTGCCACGCTCACCGTGCTCTCCATCGAGTGCTTGAAGGGGAGCGCGAGGGCAGATGAGTGGACGGGCGGCACCCTCCAGACGGGAGACATCGTCGAGGAACTCTGGATCGGTGGATCCGCACCTTTGAGGTCCCCTTTCAAGAGCGGGAGGAGCGGGGTCCAGAAGGCGTTGCACGCGTCCTACCGGAGGAAGGAGACCCTGGTCGTGGTCAGGGTTAGGAGGGGCGGAGACGGAGGAGGAGGACGTGGGGATGACTACATGGAGCTTCAGGCTTGCATCGTGCCCTACGAAGGCGGAGGGAAGAAGAAGGAGTACATGTTACGCGGGATCCAGGATCCTAACTACGCCGTAGGTTTCTGCGACCGCACCGAAACCGAGTGCCTCCGTCTCCAAGGTTAACCTCCCCGTCCCCTTCAATACGCCCTTGACTTGCTGTTCTTCCAAGTCTTTCCTTTTTTTTCTTTTCCTTATCATCATCGGTGGTTGAAGTCTGAATTTAATTCTAGCCACCTGACCTGTGACGATCATTGTGTACACCTTAAATTATGAAATATAAAATAAATATGTATTCGTTGATCTAATCTAACAGTTCGAACATTCGTAAGATGTTTATTACTTAGTGTGTATATGTGATCTCCATTTCGGTCTGTCGTCGGCTTTTTCAGCGATGAGGAGTTCGAGGATGGTGGACGCGTTGTCGACGACGCAGCTTCAGGACGGATACGTATCGTACAGGTGGGAACGGATGATGCAGGAGATGCTGCCAATCCCAAACTCGAGCTGCTTCCTCTCAATGCTGTTCCTCCCAAAGTCCTTGGACCAGTCCTTGTCTCTCTACAACGGCCTGGAGGACACCCTCGCCAGGGCCAACACCTGGCTCAAGGCTTCCCAGTACTCTGGAATCCCCATCACCTTTGTGAACATCCAGACCGAGCCCTTGCTCACCAAGGTATGTACATAAAAAGGATCGTGTCTTGGCCGATGCCGGATTGGATCTTCTGGCGGCATCGTGATCGTGAGAGAATGACGACATGGCAAAAATGCAGATATCGGGAGAGACGGCTTCTTCGACGGTGAACGCGGGATCCCTGTCCGACCTGTCGAACCTCACCACCGCAAGCCTGTACGGCTTCGAGGACTATCACGGGGTTGACATTGGAGTCGTAAGGGCTGTCAGGTTATGGTACCGCCCGCTTGGGGGAGAACATGCCGTCGAGATCATACTGAACGATGACGACACCAAGCTCGGATTCGCCATCAGCCGGACGGAGGAGGTATGATAACAAACAGGATTCAGCTTTCTGTCAGGAACTAAACTCGTGAGGTCATTCGATTTTGACTATCCTATGTCCTTTGACAAAGGGCTTCATATACATATCGTCTGTGATAGAAGGCGACGAGAATGCACCCTCAGCGAGATCAGGCCTCAGCCAGCTGCACCGAGAAGCCACCGCCTCATCCAGGCTACTGATTGTATCCCGGGTATCAAACCAGAAGGTGCTCCCGTGGATAGTATCGTCGACGGGGGCAATAAGGTGCTACGACACGGTATCGCTGAGCCAGAAGCTCTCCCTTCACCGGCATGCAAAAGTCTCCATCCTGTTGCACGTCTTCCTGTGGGGACGAAGGGTTCCTCCAAGTGCGGGAACAGAGCATCATATCTCAGAACAACAGCCGGACAGCGGAAGCAGAACGCAGCCTACGCCGTCAAGGACTACGAGCGAGGACGACGAAAAACTGAAGGAGGGGCAGCAATGCACGGTGGAGAGGGACACGGCGGGGGAGATATCATTCCGGTTTCACGATTTCGTGCTTCCAAACACCTGGCTGTGATCCGGAAGTTATTTTGTTGGGTTTAGGAGGGGGTGGGTGGGTTTTTTAATGATAAATTAGTTTATACATACATAGATAGGGCTTGGGCCTTTATGCTTGTCGGAACGTAATGTATTTATGGGGCTTTTCCTTTCCTTCCCTTTTTATATATAAACTTTTGTTCTGGATTGTCGAGAAAAAAAGGTTTCGAGGAGTTTTCTTCTTCTTCTTCTTCTTCTATAAGAGACAATGGGCAGTCTTCTTCTTGTAAGAGACAAAAGCAAAAGTCCTTCCGACACGATACTGAGGAAAACGTCTGGGCAAAGCCCAATGAACGAGAACAAGGGGGGGGGGGACGGAATCTTCGGAGTCAGTCACGATAAATAGATAATAATAACAATAATTAGGGACAGTATGGGGAATAATTTTGTTGTGTGTTTCTGGTGGTAAAGCTAAGTCTGTAGTTTGGTTTTTCTTGTCTGATTGGTCATAGAACGACGACAGAAGAAACAAAGAGAAGCACCAAACAACTGTTCTGAAGGTGACAACTCTTTCCTTTTTTATTCTTTTAAATTTCTTTCTTTTTTTCTTTTTTGTGATCTGTCATTACATAGTGTGCCCCATGTGAGTGTGTTGTTGGGTTGACAAAATGAATCACAAAAAAAAGATGGAGTAGTTAGTTCAGGAAAATGGTCGTCGTAATCATCCAAACTGGAATTCCATAGTTGGCTCTCTCTGGAAGTTCCCGAGATTCCTGATTTTTCTCCTCCTCGGTGTCGGAACAGGACAGCCAGCACTCCGGGGGCGTGTCAGAAATTATATTCCCAAATTTATTTTATTACCTACTCTTTTTTTAAAAAAATTTATCACAATCACTGACTGACGACGTATAATTTTCTTTTTTCTTCTGTTGTGGGATTCCTATCACATGTCCGCCACTGGAAAAAAAGGGGGGATTGTATAATTTATGTTTAATGTGTTTGAAATTAGAGAAATATACGAGTGTTGTTGATACTTTTTATCATCAACTTCAACCTCAACCTCAACTACATTTACATCTGCGTCTCTCCATGTAACTACTCAATCCATCAATCAAATCCCATCATCCTAAACACAAGGAAAAGAAAAGAGCAAAGGACAACCTTTTCAGTCTCTCCTTTGGTTTGTCCTAAAACATACTCCCACACCGCCCTTTGCCCCTCTTCCGCTCCCCCCCCCCCCCTTCTTCCCCCCTTTAATGGCTGCGACAGCCACTGTTACCCCTGTCTTCGGGGATAAGGACAACAACCCCCTCCCCCCCGACGGAACCACCCACGTCAGTCGTCGCGAGATACAGGCTGCCATTGCCAAGGCCGTTGACCTCCGTGCCCTCCACGCTGCCCTCACCCACAACCATTCCTCCTCCGCTGATAGCCCTGCTCCTCTCCCTCGTTTCCCCGCCTCTCCCTCCCCCTTCGTCCCCCATTCCGCCTCCTCCCACTTGTCCGCCGCTGATTACCCCGTCTTTACCCCCGTAAGTTGTTCGCCGTCCGGAGAGCCATACCCTGTAATTGGGAGTTCGTTGGTTGGTTTCAAGTTATTGTATTGGTTTTTTCTTTGCAGAGCTATGGAGGCGAGCTTTACCGGTCGGAGAGCCAAGCTCTGTCCGGGAATTGGAACGACTTTGGGTTCCGGCCTGGGAAGGGGGACGAGAGCGGCGTCCTGTTGGATTACGGTCGGGGGAACCCATCATCGAGGAAAGGTTTCAATGCTAAGTCGGTTGGGTTCGATTCCCACATTTGTCCCATTGGTGACGACCAGAGATCGGTGACTGCCTCCTCGGCCATTAATATAACCGCACCCTCGGAGTCCCCCGGTCCGGAGCGGTCCAAATCTGGCCATGGGGATAGTATGGAGGACGTGAAATCAGTGTCGTCCTGTAACAGGTGCAGGCCAGCGGTGATTACGTCCGTTCAGTCGAACACGGTCGTGCCGCTGACAAATCCCCTTCCGTCCCAGCAAACAAAGGTCGGCCACGGTAGCGGAGGCAGTGGTGGCGCCTTCCTCTCGCGGTTTCTCCCGCGGATTAAGAAGAAGCACAAGAACGAGAATTCCCCGAACCGGACGGAGCCGGAGGATGTGACGCAGATAATCAAGGATCTGGGTATACTCTCAATTGAGGCATTAAAGAAAGAGCTGATCGAAGCGCACGAAAATCGGGACGCCGCTCTGGCGGAGGTTGCAGAGATGAGGTCGTCGTTGGGAGAACTTCGGGACAAGCTTGAGTACCTCGAGACGTATTGCGAGGGTCTCAAGAAGGCACTGAAGCAGGCGACGGTGAAGGAATCTCAGCCACAGCATCAAATGGGGGCTCTTTCCGCGAAAGGCAAGTCGGTAAATTCGGCAGAGGAAAGCCCAATGCCGGTGACCGAGGAAGTGATGACGGAAGGGTTCCTTCAACTGGTGTCTGAAGCTAGATTATCAGTGAGGCAATTCTGCAAGACCCTCTTCAGCCAAGTTGAGGAAGCCGACAATGCTTTGATGGAGAGCCTTGACACGCTCCTACGGCCATACAATCTCTCGGTCGGCTCTCGGTACTCAAAGGCAGTGTCATACCACCTGGAGGCGATAATAAACGAGTCGCTCTACCAGGACTTCGAGAACTGCGTCTTCCAGAGGAACGGATCCCTGAAGATCCTCGACCCGCTCCAGAACCGGCAGTCACAGTTCGCGGCGTTTGTCGCCCTCCGCAACCTTAGCTGGAATGAAGTGCTGAGGAAGGGGACCAAGTACTACAGCGAGGAGTTCAGCCGGTTCTGCGACCAGAAAATGAGCATGGTAATCACGGCCATTAACTGGACGAGGCCATGGCCAGAGCAACTCCTCCAGGGATTCTTCGTGGCGGCCAAATGCTTGTGGCTGCTCCACCTTCTCGCGTTCTCGTTCGATCCCCCGATTCAGATCCTGAGGGTCGCAGAAGGCATGGGGTTCAACCCTAAATACATGGAGGACGTATTCGCGGATCGGCAGCGGCTGCAATGCTCGAACCGGGCGAAGGTGATGGTGGTTCCGGGGTTTTACGTCGGGGACAGGATCTTGAAATGCAAAGTTGTGTGCAGGTACAAATCAGTAACTTAAATAACAATTTCTACGCCGCTTGTCTTAAACTTTATTCCATGTAAGAACAGGCTCTTAAATGATGTGAGCTTAAATAAATTATAGCAATCGTTTGCAAGGTAATGATGTTGGGGGACCAAACCCATCAAGCCCAAATAGCACATACCTAAGCCCATCAGTAAATATGGGCCTGAAGGGCCCGTTCCTAAATATATTACATGAGTCTGCACCTGCTGCTAATGGTAGCTGCTAAGTGACCTCTATGAATGGGCGGGCCTCAGTGGCGTGGAGAGGCTAATCAAAATTCAATTAGAACGGACAAGAGTAGAATATGACGATTGACCTGAAGCAGCGGATGGCGGCTACGACTCCTCCATGTTGTCGGGGTTGCTCCACGAAAAACTAACCGCCAGACTTGGGGTTAGACTCCTTACATAATGCCACCATTTCGGCGGGACATACAGCATTTCTCCTGCTTCTAAGATGCAATCGTAAAATTCTAAGTCCAGTATCTTTGGGAATTCCTTGTTGATGGCGTCAAGATCAACCTTCATACAAAAGAACCAAGAGCACATGTCAGAAGCAACAGCTAGCTACCAAAGAGGATTGACCATCAAATGAAATTGTCTCCTGTCAAAATCTTTAGACAGAAATGATGTGGCCTTGAACAACTATAGTTCTCAAGAAAAACACAAGATCTTGGCGCATTATGCTCGGGTAGAAGTCTTGTAAAATGAAGGAGCATGAGAGAAATGTACCCCAGCACTTCGTTCAGTGAAAACATTTACCCACATGTAAAGTCTACACCAAGTGCCTGAAAGCGGCAACACTCATGCACGGCCTAAACCAAACACGGAACCACCATTATCAAAAGCAGTCAAATCAGACAGCGGTACCTGACTAGAATTGACGAGCATTGTATCATTGTAGGGGTATAATTCCTCTGAAAATGAAGAGGAATAAAGCCTTACATACTTTGAGCCAACTACCTGCAGAAAACCAAATGAAAGACATCTCATATAAATTGTTGAAAACCACTGAAATATGGCACTGTCAGAAGCAAGGCCATGACTAAGATGCTGCCCACCAGATTTATATATATGGAGAATACACTTAAACCCAAAACAAGTCCTGTTACCTTCCGGAGTATCAATTAACAAAACATAGACAGAGGTATTCATCAAATGCCGTAGCTAACAGGGTATAGAAGCCTATCCTCATAATACTAAAAGGCAGAGAAAGAATACCTGAGCAAGTATGTTGTGGTGTGGGTCATGATGCAATGGGGTAACAGTTCCAGATGGACCAAACAATGCATTCATAGACTTTAACTCTCCACCCCCAGCAAAACAGTAGTCAGGAATGAAAATATCTTCCTTGAGCTCATTTATCTGTCAAATTTAATAATGAGGCTCAGGCATGGCAAATAATCAGATAGCAGATAAAATAATTCCAAGCCAGCATTAACACCTGATCAAATAATGGATGCTGAGCAAGATAGGTGGGGCCTACATCGGCGGAATCATTAGACCGAACACGCTCAAGAAACTCGGAAAATGTTATGAGCTCCTGCTTCCAGTCAGAGCACAAATAATTATTTCCTACCTGCAGTGAGTACGAAACTTTACCAGATTTCAGTTCCAATGATCATAGAAAGGAACTGATAAAGTTCTGGCAAGGGACAAGTAATTTGATCTAGGAATCCCTCAGAGTACAGAACTTCCATCAATCACTTGTTGCAAGGCCTTCCTATATTCCATGCAAATTTACTGTAATGCTGTGTTTGGAAACATTAGAAAAGAAAGGAAAAAGAAAGAAAAATTTGAATTTTAGGAGGGAAGAATTTAGTGGGATGTGTGTTTTCTTTTCTTTCCCTTGCTTTCCTACCCTCCCAAACACAGCATAAGAGTTCTTAAAAGAAATACCCAGGTAGCGAATTCCACAGCTATCCACTCAGATGCAAACAAATTACCAGGGAATGTCACAATTAGCAGGAAACAGTATTCCTACAAAGCAGAGAAATCTAGGAAAGGTTGAGGGTACAGATGCCTGTGAATCACCTCAACAGGAACAGTGTGATGACCAGCGACCTGCTTGAGGTACTCGAAGTCATTCCACTTAGTTAATGCAGGCCAATGAGTCATGCCTTCGGTGATTATCACGGGATACCCGGAGAGGACGAATTCACTCAGGAAGCCCTCCAAGGAGAGAGCCGACCTCTTTGGCACAACCTTTGACGAACGAGATCTTATGGGCAATGTGCTAAGAATCTGCAAGAATTGAGCACAACAGACTCAAATAAATAAGAATCTAGCCACAATGTGTGGAAGCAGCAGAGCAAGATAAATCCAGAGAGACTAGGCTCAATTCGAACCTCACCTCGGGGCGATCCATGTCCTTCTCTACCAATTTCTTACCCTCCTCCTCAACCCTAATCGCCCTCCTCACAACATCGACCGCCCCTTGCAAATCCTTCCTAAGGAGCGTCCCTCCCATGATAATCCCTAAATCCAGGGACCTCAGCGCCTCCACCCCCTCGCCCTTCCCATAGCTAAGCCTGGCCACGTGGAGACAAGCCAGCGAGTAAGCGTCCCTCCACACCGGCAACACCGAGTCCGAGGGACCGGAGTGAAGCTGCTCCCAGGCCATCTCCCTCGCCGCCTCAGCAGCCCTAAGGTCCCCGCCGGCAGCTAGGGACGCCATGGAGGTGTAGGCGTAGCCACCGTGGGAGTTGACAGAGCGGAGCAGCTCGGCAGAGTGCTCGTCCAGGAGCGGCGTGTCGAAGTAGAATGCGGTCGCACCTTCGGCGGCGGCGACGGAGACGGAGGGGGAGGGGGAGGACATCGTCGTCGGCGGTGGGAAAAAGCGGTAAATATCTGGGTGACGTGGAGACGGGAGATATTTTCGGGCTTGTTTGGGTCGGCGGGGGGTCTGGGAGTACAACTTTACGTGTATATATAGAGGCATAAATATCGGGGGGGGGGGGGGGGGGGGGAACGAACGTCTGATACTGACATATTATAAGCATACTGAGGTGGCCGTAATCACTTTACAAAGAGTCACAAAATCCGACACAAATAATTTAAGAAAACTAGTTAATTACAACAACGACGCTGATTGAAGTTAAGTTTGAATTAGCTCGCATTAATTAATCATTGGCGTAGTATGAATGATTGGGGAGTCGAGTTCAAAAAGTACTTTAGCGTGACACCGTGGACTCCTCCTCCTCCACATAGATTTCAAGTCCACGTGTCGCCATCGTCTCCGCGGAGTCAGCCCGTTTCGGAAACTTCTAGAACCCTTCCATTGCTTGGCACCTGCACGTCCATAAATATTTAAACTTTTTATATTATAAAAATTCCATTTCTAAAGAAGGGGTAAGAAGCCCGTGGGGTTGGGTTCGGGTGGGTCCCAACCGGGGAGAGATATTTTGCCTGCACTTTTTCCTTTGATACACTGATGTCCGTCCCCCTCCCCGCTTTTTGGGGACTTCTTCCTTTCTCTCCGTGATGTGAACAATTAATTAATAATGCCGCTGCTTTGTAGAAATAAACTTGTTTACCAGTAATCATTACAAGAACACGATCCCTCTTTGAAATGGTGATATCTGATCCTATCCCTCACTGTGATCTCTCGTCCATACACCTTGGAGATAAACTTGATCGCCTCGTGACAGTCTCGGCACACCCTCAGGTTCTTTACTATGCGTATCAAATGCCCCCTCCGAGTGTTCAGTAACCCATAGGCAATCGCTAGTTTCTCGCTGTGCATCTGCAGCGCTGTTTCTCTGTCCTCTTCGCACTCAATATCCAGCAACACCTCTCCGAGTTCCGGGACGTAACCCGCTGTTTTTATCTTCCGCGTCACCTCTTCCAGGAACAGGTAAATCTGCCTGGTTTGAGGATGGGAACGGTCCCCGGCAAGAAACTGATGGAAAACCCCATCCAGCTCAATGGAGCTGCATCCTGGGATTTTTTCTTTAGAACTTTCTTGGTCGGGGACGGAGTCCATAGCCTCGTTCCGCCTTCCGGATGCTGAATACACATTCCTTAGAAGAACGTCACAACCGACATGGCCAAACTCTCTGATGATTTTCCCAACGCGCTGCCCTCTTTCGGTATCTTTGTGGATTCTACAAGCCCCAAGCAATGCGCTCCATATAGCCAGATCGGGTTTCATTGGCATGCTAGAAACCATATCCTCTGCCTCAGTTAACTGCCCGGCACGTCCAAGCAAATCCACCATGCATCCATAATGCTCTATTTCGGGTTCAATACCGTAAAAGCTTTTCATCGACTCAAAGTACTTCTTTCCCTCCTCGACCATAATCCCATGTTTGCACGCATTTAACAGTGCGACAAAAGTCACCTTGTTGGGAGAAACATCCTCAGCCTTCATATGCTCGAAAAGAGCAATAGCTTCTGCTGATTTCCCGTGCATTGCAAATCCACCAATCATTGCGTTCCAAGGCCAAACCTCCGTCTTTAGTCCACTCGCACTATTAAACACGTCATATGCAGACGCAATCTGTCCACACTTTGCATACATATCAACAAGACCTGCAAGGAGCTGCTCATTCAACTTGATGTCGCCCTTCTTGATGTACATATGGATCCACCTTCCTTGGTCTAAAGCCACTATATTTGCACATGCTGTTAGGGCACTCGAGATCGTAAACTGGTTAGGCTTTGTCCCACTCTGCAACATCTTGTTGAAAAGATCCAGTGCCTCCCGGAAATGACCCAACTAGAAAATCGGGAAAAGAACAATTAAAACTTTGTAACCAAAGAAGATGCTGCATTGCACACCACGGCACAAAAGATTGGTGATAGGCAGTCCGATGAGGTAATATTATAAGGATACAAGAAAGTTCGGCATAGTCACCTGCAAGTAACCCGAAATGACACTGGTCCATGATACCACGTCGCGTTCCTCCATCGCATCAAACAACTCCTTCGCCTGGATCATCCTTCCCTTCATAACATACCCATTAAGTGTAATATTCCAGGTGTACAGATCCCTAATCCCAGCACAATCAAACACCTTCCTTGCATCCTTAACCTTACCCAAACTCGCATACATCCCGATCGTGGCATTCATCACGAAAACATTCCCCTCGAATCCTTCTTTAACAATGCGGCACCTCACTTGTTCCCCCTCACGAACACCCAACCCATTGCCGCACGCCTTCAGAACAAACACGTACGAGTACCTGTTCGGCCGGACTGCCAAATCCCTCGTCAACATCCGGAACAACTTAAACGACTCCAAACAACTCATTTCCTGTGATGAACAGGCCTTAATTGCCATGTTGTAGCTGTAGACGTCACGGCAACCAATGGGAACTTCATCGAACACCTTGCGTGCATGGGCAACGGAGCAGGTACTCAGAGGGACAAGTCGGGTCAGGAGCTTGTGCGCGGCAAGCAGGCTTCCCATGAGACCTGAAATCGAAATGCGAGCATAAATCTGCATCAACCCGAGGAACGAACTGGTTGACTCAAACAAATGGAATGGGGTATGGGTGCGTGTCAAGGGCAGAATGACATCGTCTCGTTGCAGAAGCACAAGGGAATCAGAGGCAGTTGCAAATTCATACTAGATCTAAGATCAGTCCGCAATGATCTCTCCTAAAAATTGCAGGTCCAGATATTACAATCACAACACAACACCTGCGACCAGACCCACCAATTCCATTTACAAAACTTTGAGGGCGCCTCCCTATTCAATAGGATGCCCGAGTGCCGTGGCTGTCGAAGAAGTCGACCATGGCAGTATGATGCAAGGAAAAACAACTCAAAGGCGACTCAGCAAGACTGAGCTTCCATTAACAAGCCAACTACACCATTTTTTAGTCATAGCTCTACCACAACCCAGAATTTCAAGGAAACCCAGACTCCACCTCTATTACAGAGGCCACACCGCCCCACCTCCCTTACACATTCCCACACTCCCCTTTTCCCCTCTAACCGTTTCCCCGAAATCCCATAGATTCTTCTTATTCTCTTTCTTCAGTGTCCCCCCTCCTCTTCTTATTCCTTTCGGCTGTCAGAGCCTTCTGTTGGAAAAACAACCATTCTGTTGCTAACTTCCTTGTCTCCTTCTTCTAGTCTCAAACATTTATTTTCCTCCACATTTTCGTCCTCCCTATCTTCTCCTCCCAATTCGATCCCGAGCCCAGATGCCTTGCCCTTCAACCCATCCGTCTTCAGCGGCCCATCCGTCTTCAGCGGCCCATCCGTCTTCCCCGGCCCTGACCACAAATCTAACATTAAGTTCAGAGAACTATCATTCCTTCCTTCAACAGCTTCAACCCCCGCTTCATCTCCCACCAGTAACAGACACTCCTGCCTCTTCCTGCATCACAGTATAAATAAGTGGGACGTCTGACTCGGCTTTTTCACTCCCGGTTGCGAGATGACCGGTCCTTCCTGTGACCACCGAGGATTCGGGAAATCTGGAGACCTCTGCTGAATGCCTGGTTGAAACGCATACGTGTCTGAAATTCCGATACGAACGGGAACCATGCGAGGAACGCGACGGGGGTGAAGAGAAGCAACCCCATGATGATCTCATAACCCCGGGCAAGCGTCAGGATTGATCCCCAGAGTCCAAAACGCACCACTGCTGGTTTGCAGGCTTGTGCAATCTGAAGTAAGTGTTTGATGTCAGGAATCCCTGGAAAGCAGTAGTTAAGGGCATGGGAACTACGCTTTGGGGTGAGAGTATTACTCACCAAGAGCATTCCCCAGCCGGTGGGCATGAAAGCAAGGATGCAAAGAATGACATCCTTCATTGACATGTGAGGGAGCGCAATGAGTACCGCCAAAATTGTGACAAAAGTCAAGAATATCAACCCCTTTATTAAGCAGAAAACGAGTTGGAACTCTGCACTGAATTTCCGCCGCCTGAAAGAGATAATCTGCATGAGCAAATATCATCAAAATTTCTTAATACTCCAACAAGGAAAGCCCATGCACATTTTCGAAAAAAATAAATGATCTCCGTACTCTAAAATGTAAGAGCTTACCTTCATTACAAGCAACATGACGAAGATCACGAGCCACGACAAGCCATAAATCTGCAACAAACCAAAGAGCGGCCATTATGAGTGACGAAAACGTATTAGTTGGAAAGAAAGGTAGGAGAGAGCTCATTTCTGTACCAGGACGCTCATGGTATGCACAAAGCTAAGGTGATAGACGAGACCATACTGAAAGATGAAGATACAAGAAGCCAACAGTATCTCAGCAATGATTCCACGCTTTCCCGAGTAATGTAAATGTTCCAGTTCCTCCTCCCACCATGATTCCCAACTTTTCTCAGGAGGCACACCGATCCCCCCTCGGTTAGTTATCCAATTATTCCAATCAGTCCAGTCATCGACAATCTTCTGCCACTCGAACCCAGACGTTGGACCAACTAGTGGTTTTTGTTGGACCAACTAGTGGCTTTATCTGCAGAGGTTGGAAGACAAAGCAAATGGTCTCACTTGCGATTGACTTTGATTACCATCACTTGCACTCTGACCACATCGACATTCAGAACATAACATACACTTCATTCTGAAAGATCAGAACAAGACTTGAACTGTCCAGCCAATCAAGATTGAGGAAAGGTCACACACCTCGATGAAATAGCTGAATACCAACTTTGTTATAAGGAGCAGAACCCAAAACAATGTGTACCTGAATACACGCGTAATTACGTAAATGTCCACATTATTATTCCAATTGATCCACAGTTATACCACCCCATCCCCCAAAATCCCAAGAAAACCTCTACAGAAGATCGTTCGAAAAATGATTCTTACTTGAATAGAGAAAACATGCTTTCATGCATTCCCCTTCCAACATACAGGCGAGGCTGCAACGATTATTCATTTTGGTGAGACAATTGATGAATAATACAGATACTTTGATGCCACAAGCAGTCATGTATAGTAACATGCTAAGAAGGAAGCTCAAACCATTTAAAGAAAATTCACAATACCTGAGACCACCACATCATCAACATCAGAATCTTATTATTTGACCTCTCAAGGAAGCGACGGATCCATGGGAAAACAAACAAGAGTGCAGCCAGCATATTAGGCGAAAGATAAATGAGAACGGCAATGATGAACAGCGAGGGGGCATTCGATCCATTCCCAAACCAGCTTTTGATTGTTTGAGCAAACCCAGGGGGGTTCTCCCACATGTAGGCATAAGTTACTGGAAGGATTATAACCCATGCAGCAGTAGCAACCACCTTCAAGATATACCTCAACTTGACGAACTTCGACATGGTCCACTGAGCTTTAAAACTAAGAATTACATCAAGGACAGCTGCAGAAAATGTCCACAAAGATCATTATTTAAGAAAATAAAATGTTTCTGACAATCAGTAACATCGATTTTATGAAAAAAGAAGACGCTGAGGAAGCTTCTCTTTATGCTATGACTTCTACTCCACAAGTTAACCCTCCCATGACAAATAGGCAACCTAGATAATTAATAGACACCCGATATCTTTATAGTGTTCATGAACTTTGCAAGTAAGAAAGTAGAAATCAATCTATATTTCTACTCGCCCACTTTTCCTCTTATTCTTCTGAAACATTTCTTTTTCTTTCCATACATGTCAACAGAACTTGGAGGACTAAATAATCGAGATGAGACGCCAGCAATATTAAATCCCACACCACGTACCTTGCCCAAGCTTCAATATTGCTGCTGTAATAAAGACTGACAATACTTTCTTGAAAACATCAGGCGTAAAGAGTGCGAATAGATCTCCATTGCCATTCCAAGCAACAATTATCATCACCTAAGTGATACCAAATTGAGTTAAGAAAAGGACTAATCTAATAAATAAACAAATAATAATTGCTTAAAAAGGAAATAAAGACCAAACCTGAAGGGAAAGAATGAAAAAACTCCACATGCGATCAAAGCTTCTGAAAATATGCCAAAAAGAACGTATCTCCACAAAGTTTGCTTTTCCAACCCAACGATCCCGTATGGTTAGAGGTTTTGCATCCTGATAATCGTCACAAGGTCCAAGAAGTTACTTTACGACAATACTATAAACTTGACTAAATCTTGATTGTTTTAGGCATGATGTCCAGGCAACAACTTGAAGCACCCTACTAGAGAAAAGATGAAACAACAAAAAATAGTCACCTCCGCTTTCTCAAAGGGATGTGAATCACTCCGAAGATGGAAAAAGTCAGCATCTGCACGCATGGGCCAACCCAGCCGGAAACAGTCGACAGACCTCTGGAGGGATTGAGTCACGTATGAGTACTGTACTTCTGTAAATAGACCGCTTAACCTACATAGCAGAGGGGTACCAAAAGTATTCATTTAGATCATCGTAGTTCCTCCACTGGTAATGCTTTGATGTTCCATGCTTGCTCTTTTCAGATTCCTACACAAAACATGAAAAGAAAACATCAGGATTACTATTTAACTGTAAGAAGCAAAAAACAAAAACAGCAGTTTGCTACGAAATATATCATTAAGTACCTTTGAAATCACTTCGTAGATGGGAGTCACAACTTTTATCAAGAAAGCCTCTTCTTCGCCACCATATGCCGGCTTCACATTTTCTCCGGTCATCGAGCTAACATTTCCAGATAGCATTCCGTACAATTCAAAGGCCATCTACAAGAAGGAAAAGGGACATTGATAATCATGCAAAACAAAAGCTATTCTACCACATATAAGATCCGTTTCGGGAACGTAGAATGGTTGAGAAATTCAAATATTATAACTCCCCTACGTCAGGAATGCTATGAAAAAGAAAGACTCCCTCCAAGAAATTATATAACTTGGAGAAAGTATTCACTTTACGTTCCATGAGAAATATGACCACAATAAATAGAGTTTAGAGTTATTCTCTCTTCTAAAAAAAGAAAAAGGGCGTCCAGCGACCGCAATATCAAAGATATGTTCAATTACTCCTTGGAGATTGACTTCCGAGGGTAAGTTCACATTTGCAACATTTATAAATCAATTGGACTAGTCTACTGAAGAAAAACTTTCACTGCTATCAAGGATAACAGGCTCAAGGTAAGGCATAGCATTGCAAAGAATATGGTTTTAATTGAAATTTTACTGACGAATGAAATACATGACCAAGCATTTTAAGAGCAAGGATGAAACTAATAAACCCTAAAACTATTCATTCATTCATTCATAAGACCATATATTCGTTGACCATGTGATATCCTCAAAGGTTACTTCAATCATATTAAATAGTTAAGCCTTTCCACAAAAAAGTGGAATTAAAAATCATCAGGATAAGATTTTGACTATAGCTCGTAGGATGAATCAGCAACAAGTTGAGGCTCATCACTTTCCCTGACCAGTGTATCGGGAAAGAAGAATCCAGCACAAATAATTAACCAAGGAAAGAAAAAAATGTCGGTAAAGATAAGTTATCTTCCACAAACATTATGCAGAAAAAGCACACAATCCACAGAGGACGTATGCAACATAGATATTTCTACAGTTTTCTTTAGACCATAAAATTAATATCAATATACTATGAGTAACAGATTGGCCCAATAGAGACAAGTACAAGCTCACAGGACCAAGTCAGCCAAAGCAAAAGAACAAAAGGCAGAGACGGTCCTACCAAAAAAAAAAAGGCAGAGACGGTTGTAATGATAGCTTGAAAGTACATGGATACTTACATGATGATATATGTAACAGAGACATTCTGGCATGAATCCAAGATTTGCTGCTTCACCCCATATAAGAAGATACAAACCCATATACAGAAGTTTACGTTGCTGAACTTCCTGTTGTATAGTGGGTAACCTGCCCAACACATCAGTAAAAAACTGTCAAGATCGTACCTTGCAATATTGTGCAATTAAAAGATATGACACGACCTGCAGACTAAGAACCCGTATCCCAACGAAACTAATTTAGACCTAAACGCATACCCATCACTATAGTTTTATTTGCTACAGGGATCCAGGAAAAATAATTGTTTATGGAGAGACGACACAAAAACTTGCACCATTTCTTATAATTTTTGAAAAGCTTCTTCATCACATCATTCAGCGCTCGGTCATCCAGCTAAGCAATTAAACAAAAGATAGTATGGGGAGGGTAAATCTCAAGTCTGTCAAAGGAAACACAGAGATAATGTCCGAAATACATAACACTCATACAAACACCTGGGGAAAATGCCGGCTGAGAACAAAATTTTTATGATTATCAGAAGAAGTCTGGTAATAGATGCTGCCCCAAAAAATCAATATTATGAGCATCACCTATGGGGAAGCATTAACTGGAATACAAACCTTGCGTGGCTGATCAGGCTTCGGAAACTGACTAATGTGTACATTTGCAAGTACCAATATTAAGTGCTCCCTTTGATTGGCCACATTATCTTTCTGTCAGAAAGAAGTAAATATGAAAAGGAAATGGTCATGTGTCAACTACTAAGCCCATGGGGGAAACAGAAAAGGAAGAAACCGGCCGCGTAAACAGGTAAAATAGTCTGCAGTCCACCTGAAAGCCAAATATCACATGCAACCAATCCAGAATATCCTCATCCTTCCTCTTTTTATGGTCCTTTGGCTAAGGGAGGCCCCTGGTATATCAAAGTGCAAAAACAGCAGCTTGAATCTGCAATTCGACCAGCCATTGTCAAGCCACTGAAACAGGAATGCCAGTAGATCAAACTTGGAGAATAAGCGGCACAAGCCAACCTCTGGATATTGCATGATTGCCTGATTTGCACTGTCAGGATCAAGAGGGAGAATGTTGTAAGGAACATAGAGTTGGGTCTTTTCTGCAACCTTGTTTTGAGCCTCCAGAATCTGCATAGATGTGGCCAAAACAGGCAACCAACCAATAAATATAGTAAGCAAGATTCAATATGAAGCTTATATTACCAGCTTAGAATAACAAAGAGTAGGCTGTCATGAAGGTTGAGCAGCTTCACCTCCCGGTCAACTTCCATAAACTGTGTCCTATTTACAGCTTTAAGAACCTCAAAAAGCACATTGGCAGTTTGATATGCCTTTGTTAGCTGTGCACTGCGTATTAAAAGACAAACAGATAGAATTTACATTAAATGCCTATCAATGTCAATTCAAGAATGATATGAACATACCGGTCAGCTTTGTCAGCAGCATTTTGGAGGGCTTGAATGTACTTTTTGTAGTAGTGCTGATAGAAACTCTGCATTTCACGTGCATCACTCTTCTTAACCCTTCCCATTAAGGTTGGATCATTTTCCTGTATGGTTTGACGAAAGTCTTGATTAAGATTCAACAGCATGTTCCACAGGACAAGGCTACAATTCATGTGACTATAACACAGGAATGGAACAAATACATGCTAATCAAGAAGGAAAGTGCAGATAAATATAACCTAGGAGCCCCACCAAATGCAGTGTAATTTGAAGACATTCAGTTATCATTTAGAACAGGATTTCCATGCTAAAAAAAGTCATGATTTTGACATTAAGAAACGTATTCTTACCCTCTCGAGACGCTGAAGGAGAGCAGTCTTGAATTGGCGAACACCACGCCCACTTGAAATTGGATCCAATCTATGAGCTTTCTCAAACGCGTAAAATCTACCTGCATCATAACACCAACACTAGGGTAACGTAAGTGTTATCAATAAAAGTAAAGGCACTCAAGTATTACTGCCAAAAACCATGACTCAAGTTGAAGGCAGAAAAGAGAAGACATATAAACTGAGAGAATGCTCAGTAAATAAAACTTCTGGACAGTCCATGTGGCCCTAATATTTCCTATATACAGGTTTGAGAAAACTGCCTTTTCTGGGAAATTAAAGGCCTTACGGCCTAATTTTTAGTGAACAAAATGCAGATAACCTGACAGAGAATTTGCTATTTCTGATCAAAACTTGAAATCTACAGGCATCTTGTAGCAAGAAAATATACTCTAAGAGACCAAGAGCGTGAATAATGCATTTCTCTGGGAAAAAAACACAGCTTCCAAAAGCCTGCTCTGAGATAAGTACCCTAGCATATGTTGGGTAACCAGCCCATAAAACATTAATATGACCGTCACATGAAACCAAATTCAGCAATGTTTGCCCGGGGACGTGTTGTTTCAACAACTGGCATACTCATCGGCAAGAATACCTATGATTACCGGAATTTGTATTTCTAGATGTAGACTACACTAACAGTTGAAGCTTTTACGGAAACAATATTGCCATAGATTATTATCAAGCTTTCGACAAACTCCAAAGGAAATGTTTCACATGGTAGCAGTGCTTTAAAGAAAGTTCAGATATGTGAATATGTTTGGGCGGAATCCATCAGGGAGGAACACATTTCCTCTCACAAAATTTTACCACTGTTCCCTCCCATTTTCCATCCATTTCCACTATTTTATTGCGGGACCCGCATAACTCTCTCTACTTTTCCGACTTTTCCACCCCATTTTCTTTCCTTAGGGTAAATACCCAAACACACCCTTAATCACCAAGTGTTGGTATGTATGGTTAATAGCGTCCAAGCAGCAACGGGGAATAAACAATTCAACTAAATAAGCACGCCTCCTAACAAAAGTGAAAGAAATGAAGCAACAAAGCTAAAACCGTGCACTCACAGAGGTAAGCCACACTTGGGTTACTGCCCTCCATTTCATTTGCCACACGGAGAATAGGCGCGATATCCACCAGAGAAGACGGCACGACCTCGCTGTCGAAGATCGACTCCCCGAGGTTCCCAACAGTCTGCGTACGCGTGATCCGCCTCTGTGGTGGCGGCTGATCCCCGCCGCCGCCGCCGCCTCCTCCCCCACGAGAGGACAACATTCTGCTTCAACTCCCTAACCCACTACACCTGCCAGAAAAGAAAACCCACCAAACCCCCCCTCAAAAAAATACAAGCTTTCAGACAAAGCAAGAGAAAACGGGAAATAGCCGGGAAACCCAAAAAACCCACCACTCGAAACGAACAAGGGTAAGCAGAAGTAGACGATAACCATCCAAGTCAAGCTCACTTTAGCTAAACTTTTCGGCAAACTGTTGGCTCACAAATCAAGCAAACAAGAAGAATCTGACCCTTACCTAATGAAACGAGGAGACTGGGTTTACGTTTGGCCAACAACGGGCACCGCTGCCCCTGCTTCGAGCGAACTAAAGTGAAGGAGTTTTGTCGAATAGTTTTCGAATTATTTTGGGAAATAAACTTATAAATTTCGAAATTCGTAAATTAAATTTGTGAAATCCGCCTTGACTTCGGTCCTTAATAAAGGCCGACTTACAGGTAAAATAAAGTCGATATTTGTAAGGCCGACTTTATAGCATCCTTCACTCCCGCAACTAAGTTTTAATAAAGTCGGCTTTTTCAGTTTCTAAAAAAAAATTAATTTCCAATAAAGTCGGCTAGGAAAGTCAGAAGTCGCTACAAAGGCCGACTTTCCTCAGACAAAAAAAAAAAAAACAAATTTCGATTCCGATTACACATATAATGCGAATAATACTCATGACACAATGACAGTAATGCAACCAATCTTTAACAAAGGTTTAAATCAAAAGTAAGTATGTGACAAGTTAAAAACCAAAGTCGATACAAAGTTCGTAATCAATCTATTTTTTTCCTTTGCGTCGCGAGTAGAAGAAGGCTCCAAACCGCCGCTGAGAGTCCATTTGCGTTAGCTGAGAAGAAGAGTCCTCTGCATCACCTACAGGTAGTCGATCCCTCCTGCTCTTCCTTGGTGCCACGGGAGTGGATGACGTAGATGTATATGTTGCTAGAGTCCGAAAGGCATCCACTGGAGTCGGATCAATCACAAGAGACGGATATACATCGTTCTCCTGCGACTGCATAATGAACTCATCAACGTCAAACATATCAACCTGATTGTCTTCATGCTCCTCCTCTTCCTCCTGCTCCCCCTCCTCCTCGTCTTCATCCTCTTCCTCCTCCTCCTCTTCATCCTCTTCATCTTTCTCCTCCTCCTCTTCCTGCTCCTCATTCGCTGGATCAGCTTCAAACTCGTCCTCATCTGCTGGCCCTTCATCTCGTCCATGCAAACGCGTTGGTGTAAACTTTCTCAAGAAGCTATGGCCCCTGCGAGAGATACCGGCGATGTGCTGTAATTCCGAAGGGTCATCTCTTTCGGATCGAATAGAAATGTCGCTCCTTTGTTGCATCTGCGAAGAAAGTATATCAATACAATGATTTATATATTAATGAAGATAATAGTTATTGTACTTACCACTATGCTCAGTATGACGCCCATGTGTGATAGATGAGGACTTGAATAACGCATGTACCACGTATTGTAGTCCTCGTCTTGTCCCCAGCATAAAGGAACGATGTGGCTACCTCGGTGATGCTATAACTCGATGTATTTGACGTGGATGTGTATCCAATTATCGAATTGCTTTCCGCGCATGTCAATTCGATGGAGGCGTGCTTCAGTATCACAGGTACCGGGTATGAGTTACTCGTCTCCAAATTACCGAATGACTCTGTCTGGATAATGCCATTCAACAATAGAGAAGCAGATCAGCGGCACACGTGCTCGCCAGCTGTCATGACCTTCCAAGCAATAATCGGGTAATCTAGCGCGTATCTCATCCGTATATGGATGCCAAAACGACTTGAAAAACAACCCAACATAACCAACCAACGAAATTTCGACAATCACAAGAACTTAAAAGTACATAAAGTCGAAGGAAAATACATGTCGAGGGCTCTGTCTGTCGAAGGCTTCTCTAATCACCGATAAAAAATGCATGGCTATAGTTGTCGTATCAAGAGCTGCACCTCATCGATAAGCTAAAGGCATTCCCTGCCTTTGCCTGCTCCGGCGTCTAAGTGGAGATAAATGAGGAAATATATCCCACGCCCACGTCTGTAACAATACTAAACAGCCCGCTACCTGTGATGCATGCTTGTCTGAGGCTCTACATAGTTGTCTATACAACCACGCCAGACAACTGATCTCCAATTATAACTACCACAGACGTCGAAGTCCTCCAATAATTGCAGCCATATAAGATGCACTAAGTTGTCGGACTTGTCAGGGAAAACCATAGACCCTATGAGCTGTAGTATGTATGCCCTGGTATTCATACGTACCTGCTCATCTGGTGATTGGGGATCTAGCACGTCATACGGCTGCAAAGTCGAAGCTGGTAAAGGCAATGACGGGGTCACCCTCAATCGGCAATCCGAGCTGAATCGCCACATCCTCTACAGTCACCGTCATCTCTCCATACGTCATGTGGAAAGTATGAGTCTCGGGCCTCCATCTCTCCACTAATGCAGTTATGAGCGTGATCTAACCGAATGAAGGGGAGCTTCGCAACTCCAAAAAATCCGGCCTGTCGTAGGTAGATATAAATTCGGGGGTCTCGCCGTATTTTCTTCACACTCCTTTCGTGATGGCGACATTTCAAAAGATTGTTCAATATAAAAAAAATGAAATTTCAAAGAATTAGTAACGAAATTCAAAATAAATGAAATGATAAGTATGATAAACATACCTCCGCATAAGAGGAATCCCAAACAACGGAAGAACGATGTTGATCCTGGGAGTGCCATACGGTCGTTACCTGTGGTCCTAGCTCCATAGTACAATAACGGAATGCTGTTATTGAGGGACCAAAACACCAGAATACCCTCTGGAAAACAAACTGTGAATCGCCAAACATATATGAACCTCCCCAATCAATGCAAGTATTCAGATTAGAAGCACGAATCGCGTTCCACAAATGAGGCAATTCATTGTATGATTCATCCCAATCGCCATACACACACGAAATCACTTTTCTTTTGGCATCCCACACCCTTCTCCTAGGAACTTGGTATCTAAATTTCTCCTTCACCAAGTTGCGAAGGAGTGCAACTTTAACTTTGGGAGTTTAACTTACAAATTACCTAAATAACGGTTCTATGAAATTTGAATCCAGTCGGACATGATCACGCAATAATACGGGATTGATGCAACTATGAGGTTCTCCAACTATTCTCACCTCAAACTCATCATCATCTTGTGGTTGTATCGCTCATAATCTCCACTTACAGCCCTTGTCGAATTCTGAACAACATATATTCCACAATATCTTCGTGGATTTAACAACCTCATAATTGCAGTGCCTTCGAATATGAAAATTGTTCACCGCATTTATGAGTAGTTTATTATTTTTGAATCGCATTCCCTTATTAAATTCATCAATAAGGTCATTTGTTTCGACAAGTGGGTGGAAATCCCACTCCCCAACTCTCTCATGCACGTCTTCGAGATATTCATTAAAAAAGGGCAGGGGTTTCTCCTTTCGTGCACTTCGTGAACTAGACCCTTCACCCGATTCCACAACCATGATCATCTGATTGTCGACATTCTCATCAACTGACATCCCATTGCCGGCATTCACATCGTTGAAAAACTCAGCATCAGTGTCGACATCCACATCAAAATTCATTATATCATCATGGATATTGCGTTCATCTTCCATCGGAGGATTAGAACATTCTCCAACAGTATAACACCTCTCTACTGCAGCCACGACAATTTCATTTCCAGCTACATCATCCATATAACGATCAACTTCCATCGAAACAGTACAACATTGTCCGACCGGAAAACAACGCTCCACTTCCGCTTCAAAATTCTCAGTTTGACGTCCAACAACCATAGGACAATCCACTTCCACATTAGGCTCTACCGCCACCATTCTAGCCTCAACATTCTCAGTTTGACGACCAACAACCATATGACGATGCAGTTCCACATTAGGCTCTACCGCCACCATTCTAGTCTCAACATGCGACACTGTTACATCGGATAACACATATAGTTGTTACATATTTCTTGGATTTGCAATAGCAAACTTAATCAACAATTTCACATCTTTATCCATTTTAATAGGAACCGGATAATGCTTGACATCCACATTATTAAACTCCAGAACGGGATACCTATGCGCTATTTGTAATGAAATTGCTGATTGCAAATCGATAGCTTGCCATATAATGCGTTCAAAATTTTCGTAATTGACAAATTTGGGGATTTCTGTTCATGCTATTGAACCATTATCATAACCAATTTCGTCTGGTCCATTCACAATATTTCCATTAAAAAAGATCAATAGCTCAATCGACGACATTGGAGCACGATACCTAAATCAATTGAGTTATCAAATTAGAACAAAGTAGTTTCAAAATTAATACAATATAACTAATATACATTTTGTTGTTACTTAATAACTAGCTAATTAATCACAGTGATTAAGATCATTACGGTAATTACAATTGATTAGTTGTTAATTATGGTAATTACTTTAATTATTTTACAATTACCTTAACTATTTGTTAATTAGCTTAAATTGGAATATTTTACTGTAATAAGTCAAATAAACACTACTTAATCAATTAAACCCTAATTTACCCTAATTAGTACACAAATCCTAACTTGTCCTAATTTTACAAAGGCCGTCTTTGTTGGAAATTAATCTTTTTTTTTTTAGAAACTAAGGCCGACTTCATTGAAACTTAGTTTTTTTGGCTAAGTGTATGTAAGGCCGACTTCTTTAAGGACCGAAGTTGGCCTTTGTAAGCCCGATTTCGCAAGGTTAGTTGACGAATTTCGAAACTTAGGAGGTCATTTCGCAAAATAATTTGAAAACTAACGTTATAATGGAACAAAACTCGTAAAGTGAAGTGGGGACAGACCTTACACTTGTCCTCGTCGATCGAAATGATTTGTCCACACCGGTCCTACCCGCTATCCCCTAAATGTAGCCCCGATATTTCGGTTAATAATCGTTACGCCACTGCAACCCGATCCGGTTGGACCGGTCCGAAGACTTGTCTCAAGTGAACTAGTGTTTTGCTAACCCGAGGATTTCCCGGTTCAGGACGTCGATCGGGGAATAAACCGGAGTGGTGTAATCGTCCAAGGCAAAATTACTGGGGAAAAGGCAGTAGTGGCTGGCGAGACTAAGAATATAAAACAAAGATTCAAAAAAGCAAGGTGTACCAGCGAAAAGAAATTTAACGCACGTTTTAAAAAAGTGACTGTTCATCTTCCGAAAAGACGTGAAAGCCCTTCTCATAGGGGTAGAATTACATAGGCTTAATTTTTTTTTAAAAGGGCCTAATTAGCAATTCTATCATGTACGATTTTCGTTTTTTTCGATTCATCCTGTAGTTTGAAAGGCTTACTACCCATACCCATACTTAAGCCGTTATCACAAAACTAGCCTCCGTTGCCTCCCCTTGTAACGGAATCCGACGTGGCAGCCCACCTGGCTTTAACAGCGTTAAAAAACAAGGCCTAATTAGCAATTCCATCATGTACTACTTTCGTTTTTTCCGATTCATCATGTCGTTTGAAACGCTTCCTACCCATACCCGTACTTAAGTCGTTATTACAAAACTATCATCTGTTACCTCCCCTTGTAAAGTAGACTTTCTTCTTAAGCAGAATCGGACTACCTTATTATCGAAGTTTCAAAACTATCAACGTTATTTTGTAATTTTTTTCCTCAAATATACTATTTACGAACATAACTCGATAGGTCGGGGTTTTATTCCGTGTTAAGGCAAGCTTCCCGAACAAGGTCAAGAAATATTTCATAAAATAGTTTAATAATTTTAAAAATTTAATCTTTTTTGTATTTTTAATATTTCGAATTCATGTTAAACTTGGATCGAGTTTTTATTTTTTTAATGATGAATTCCATATTTTTAACATAAAATTTAAAAATATTATTTAATGAATTTTAAAAATTATTAATAATCTCTTTATTAATAGGGCTTAAAATGTGTTAAGCCAGGAAAATTATTCAAACATTTTACTTGATTTATCTACGACTCGAATCATGGATAACGAGATTTCGGCGCCGTTGATCGTAGTGGTAATAATCGTTTAATTTTGGCTCTAATCATAAATAATTTTCTACATGAAAACCTAGGAGAAAATGTTGGGGGTTATGTGTAAAATGATTGGATAAGAAGGGAGAAAGTGTTAGCAGAAGGTAGGTTCTGTACTGCCGACGACCTTCTGTTGAATAGAGGAAACCTTCTATAGAGCTGTAGCACCTACAAGAAGTGCTTTGGCTGCGATTTCTGTTTCCTAAACTTTTTTCTCTCACTTACACGAAATGTCTACACGTCCCTTTATATATAGGGAGGAGTAGGAAAACCAAATGTCAAAAGAAACCGGCACCTTAAATGACATATTTAATCATCTACTTAAATACTCTACTTAATGACCCACTTAAATGACATTTCCGTTACTAACTTTAATACCCATTAATCTTGATCATAAATTACCTTCAACACCCCATCTTAATTTATGATCTTCAAGAAGTCTTTGAAAGTCTCAAACTTCTCAGAAGACACCGTCTTTATAAGAATATCTACGAGTTGATCATGGGTGCTGATGAATTCTAGAAGAATCTCATTATGCGAATCCATCTCTCTGATGAAATGGTGACGAAGTTCTATGTACTTCGATCTTACATGGAAAACTTGATTCTTGGTCAGAGCAATTGCAGATTGGTTATCACAGAAGATTGTTGTTGGCTCGTCCACCATCTGTTGTAACTCTAGAAGTAACCTTCTGAGCCAGACAACTTCTCTTGTTACTTCATTTGCTGCGATGTACTCAGCTTCTGCAGATGAGAGAGCAACAGTGCTTTACTTCTTTGAACTCCATGAAATGGGCTTTGTTCCAATGCATAACAAGTATCCCGACGTGCAGATTGGTTATCACAGAAGATTGTTGTTGGCCCGTCCACCATCTGTTGTAACTCTAAAAGTAACCTTCTAAGCCAGACAGCTTCTCTTGTTGCTTCATTTGCTGCGATGTACTCAGCTTCTGCAGATGAGAGAGTAACAGTACTTTGCTTCTTTGAACTCCATGAAATGGGCTTGGTTCCAGTGCATAACAAGTATCCTGATGTGCTTCTGAGATCATCCAAGCTTCATGCACAATCACTATCTACATAACCCACTAGATCATCCTTCTGGTCTTTTGTATACTTCAGTCCAACCTTCTGTGTGCCTTTTAGATAGCGTAGAACCCTTTTTGCTGCTGTGAAATGAGTTCTACTGGGGTTGCTCATGAATCTAGACAGCAAACTCACAGAATGAACAATATCAGTCCGAGTGTGAGTGAGATAGATAAGAGAACCAACCAGACTTCTGTAGATCTTCGAGTCAAAGCCTTCTGTAGGATCTTCCTTCTGTAACTTCTCATTGAGTGACATTAGAGTAGAAATTGGCTTCGCATTCTCCATACGAAATTTCTTCAATAGTTCCGCTATGCACTTCTCTTGAGAAATGAAAATCTCTCCTTTCTTCTGCTTCACTTGAAATCCGAGAAAGTACTTCATTAAGCCAAGATCTGTCATCTCAAACTCATCCATCATTGCTTCCTTGAACTTCTATAGCAAGCTTCTGCTGGTGCTAATGTAGATCAAATCATCCACATAAAGACATGTTATTAGAAAATCAGGACCAACCTTCTGTATGTATAACGAAGGTTCTACTGAGCATCTGGAGAATTCTTTCTTTTGGAGATAGGAATCAATTCTGTAATTCCACGCTCTTGGTGCTTGCTTCAAACCATATAAAGCCTTATGTAGTCTGTAAACTTTGTCTTCTGTGCCTCTCATCATGAATCTTTGTGGTTGCTCTACGTAGACTTCTTCTTCTAGTACTCCATTAAGAAATGCTGACTTGATATCAAGCTGGAATACTTCAAGCTCCTTCTGTGCTGCAATGGCTAGAACGACACGGATTGTCTCCATCCTTGCTACAGGAGTAAAAGTTTCTGTAAAATCAACGCCGGGCTTCTGTGAATAGCCTTTTGCTACAATGCGAGCTTTATGCTTCAGCACGTTCCATCTTCATTATACTTGTCTTATTGACCCACTTCAATCCGATAGCTTCTTTTCCTTTTGGGAGATCGACCAATGACCACCCGTCATTCTTCTCTATAGAAGTCATCTCCTCCTTCATGGCATTTTTCCATTTTTCTTCTCTGGCTGCCTCCTCAAAGTTCTATGGCTCAAATGCAGTAAGAGCAAAGTTAACTTGCTCATTAATTTCAGTGAATGATCGATACCTCCTCGGTGGTGTATCTCTAATAGGACCCTTTGCTTTTGGAATGGTTTTAGAGGAACTAGCTTCTATTGTTTCGATGGGATTCTGCAATGTAACTTCTGATATTGCTTTTGTTGTTCTGATCGTATGCTACTGCTTCTGTATACTGGAACATCTGAGTCATAGAAGACTCTTCTTGCCACTTCCAAGCTGCATGTTCATCAAAGATAACATCTCTCGACAGAACTAACTTGTCAGTATTCGGATTATACAGACGATATCTCTTCGATTCATTACTATATCCGATGAAAATCAACTTCTCACATTTCTCATCAAACTTTTCTCTTCCTTGAGAAGGTGTGAGTGTATATCCAATGCACCCAAATACTTTCAATTGATTTACCATGGGCTTCCTTCTGTGCCACGCTTCATATGGTGTCATGTCCCTAACTGCTTTTGTAGGGGATCTGTTCAGAAGGTAGGTAGATGTGTTAACAGCTTCTGCCCAGAGCTTGTTGGGTAGACATTTGCCTTTAACATGCTTTTGGCCATCTCCACTATGGTTCTGTTCTTTCTTTCTGCGACTCCATTCTGCTGTGGAGAATACTGCAGAGTCAACTACCTCTGTATCCCTTTCTGTTGGCAATAGTCCAAGAATGGTCTCGACAGAAACTCTCCTCCGTGATCTGTCCTCAAGGTCTTAATCCTATATCCACTTTGATTCTCTGTAAGTGCTTTGAACTTCATAAAGGTGGTAAAAGCATCTAACTTCCTCTCAAGAAAATAAAGCCAAATCATTCTAGTATAGTCATCTACGAATAACAGAAAGTATCTTCTGTTACCGAGAGACGGAGTCTGAGTCGGTCCACAAATATCTGCATGAACCAGCTCGAGAGGGGCTTGAGCTCTCCATGATGTGTTTGGGAATGGAAGACGATGATACTTTCTGAAGACACATCATTCACAAACGTCACCTTCTGCAGCTTGTATATAAGGTAATCCTACCACCATATCCTTATGCTTCAATAGAGCTAAACCTTTCCTGTTCAAATGTCCATACCTAAGATGCCAAAGATGAGAATCATCTACAACCTCAGTTTTGAGAACCACATTGCTGTAAGGAGTCATCTTTAACGGGAACAAATTGTTGGACGTCATCTTCACGACCGAGACCTTATATCTGTTTCTGTCCGTTATCTCACATTGACCTTCTGCAAAAACCAACTTGTAGCCATTTTTCATCATCTGTCCCACACTTAGTAGGTTCTGTGCGATTTCTAGAGTGTAGAAGACGTCGTGCATCCTCTTTTGTTGACCTTCTGCACTGAAAACTGAAACAACACATTTATCTTCTATCATTAACTTCTTGTTATCTCCAAGTTCCAAGAGAGAGTTGTATTTCTCATCAAGCTCCACAAAGTTCTTCTTGATCCCTGTGACATGGTTACTACAACCACTATCGAGGAACCATATCTCATTCATATCTTATATGGTGTTAGAGGAAGAATAGAAAACTTTAGAAGGTTCATCTTCCTTAGAGAAATTTACCGAGCTTCTGTCCTTATGCTTCTGTTCATGCTTTTGCTCTTTATCTTTGTACCAGCAATCACGATCTGAGTGAGTTGGGAACTTACATCTATTGCATCGAAGACGATAATCTTTTGTTTCATGATTATTCTTTCTGCAGATGCGGCATCCTGCTTCTGCTTCTCCATGACGGCTTCTGTGCTGACCATTTGGTCGTCCTTTGCATAGCCTCTGCCTCTGTCACGAGACCTGCCTCCGCGTCCTCTGTCGTAGGACCTTCTTTTGTTTCCATAACATTCTTGCTTCTGCTCAAAAACATTCAACTACACTTGAAATGCTTGCTCTACTATGGCTGGTACTTGCTGACCCGATTCTCATGGGCTTCTAGGAAACCCATTAATTCATAGATGGAAACTTCTGCGAGATCCTTCATCTCTTCAATCACGGTTACCACATGCTCAAACTTTTGTGGCAAGCTTCTGAGGATTTTCTCCACGACTTTTCAATCCAGAACAACTTCTCCGCAACTCTTGAATTGATTGAGGATTTCAACGATCCTTGAGAAGTAGTCTTTGACGTTTTCTGCGTCTTTCATGGATAGATTGTCGAAGTCTCTCCAAAGGTTCTACAGCTTTATAGAGATCACCTTCTGTGACCCTTTGAACTCCTTCTTTAGGACCTCTCATGCTTCATTCACCTACTTCAGGCCGTATATCCTCGGGTAAATGGTTTTGCTCACGGATTGTTGCAGAATCCGCAGAGCCATAGCATTCTTCACGACGTTTTTCTTGTACACCTTATGTTCATCTTCTGTGGGGTTGATGACACCTTCTGTGAAAGTGTTGTCACCTTTTAGGAGAGAGATTCCTTCTAGAACTTCTTTGTAGCCTTCCTCCACAAGTTTCCATAGATCTTGCGAAAGGAAAATGGTCTCCATTTGATAACTCCAATAGTCGAAGTGCTCACCGTCGAAGATGGGGATTTGGTTGGGAGAAAAAGTAAAGAACATGTTACCAACGGATGCAGACATGATCTTCTGCGCTCTGATACCAAATTTGTTAGGGGTTATATGTGAATGGATTGGATATGAAGGGAGAAGGTGTTAGCAGAACGTAGGTTCACTGCCGACGACCTTTTGTTGGATAGAAGAAACCTTCTGCAGAGCTGCTGCCCTTAATGTTTTGGCTGCGATTTCTGTTTCTTATATTTTTTTCTCTCACTTACAAGAAATGTCTACACGTCTCTTTATATATAGGGAGGAGTAAGAAAACCAAATGTCAAAAGAAACCGATACCTTAAATGACATATTTAATCATCTACTTAAATGCTCTATTTAATGACCCATTTAAATAACATTTCTGTTACTAATTTTAATATCCATTAATCTTTATCATAAATTACCTTCAACGGAAAAGATTCTATAAAGACAACCCTTTTTATTGACTCCGACTAAATAAAGAAAGAAAGACAGAGAGACAGGCATTCCAGAAGACCACTTCACTTGCTACGTTGACCACGGCTCCTTCTTGATCTTCGACCCAAATGCATCAACCTCTACCACCTCGTCCTCCTCTTCGGCCTTGTAATCCATCTTGACTGCCGGTGCTTCCACCGCCTCCCAAGGCGCTGATGACGACGACGATGAAGAATTACCTGGAGGAGGCATTGCGGATGTATTGATATTCTGGTCGGGTGATCTCTTCCTACGCCGGGCCAACACCTTCTTCAGGGTCAATGCCAGCCAGTCGACCACCGGGAGTAGGGTGGCAGCCTCCTCGAAGGGGTTTGGGGTTGGGATTTCTTGCCTGGCGTCATTTGTGGCTTCCCTGCCCGGTCCCCAACTGACCTCCTCCTTATAGTGGGAAGATAAGTGGGCAGCAAACGCATGTGGTGTTTCCAGCTCAACGTTGCATCGCGAGCAGACGTACCGTCTGGGCTCTGCGTATGGGACGCAACGTTCTGCCAGCCTCCTGTTTGCCTTCCTAAGTTTCTTGGCAGCATTTTGGAGACTCGTGATCGGCTCGCGGATGGTGCTGCCCCTGTCTCTTCGGTAATGACCACTCACATGGGCCGCAAACGACTGCGACGTTGGGAACACGTCCATGCATCTTGGGCAGGTGTATGGGCCATACTTTTTGTGTTGCTCGCTGCGAGCCCTCCTGTAGTTATGTCTTCTTCCATTCATCGAGGCACTAGCAGTGTCGGACTTATCATCATTATTGGACTCGACCTTGGGACGGGCTACGTTGTTTCCGTCGCGGACATTGGTTGGGATGTAAAATCGGAGAGGCTCCACATCAATAGGCTTCTTGCTGATCCGAACTTCATTATGCTTATTGTTGTAGCCAGAAGTAGGGTTCTCGACAACTCTTGGCAGAGCCCACGGATCAGCCTGTTCGGCGACCATCGGAAACTCAACGCGCTTATTGGCCTCTTTCCGAATACCATTGACATTCGTCAGAGGATCCCCGAGCAGTGGGGCCATGTTGCTACGGAGGTACCCGGGTCTCTCCTTTGAAAGCACGAGGCGATCCCCGTTGAGCAAGGCATGAGGATAGGAAGGCCTCACAATCTCAGCGACGCTCACCTCACCCGTGCCACGAAAGAGCGGGAGAGTAACCCCATGCTTATCTGGGACATGATGGTACTCCAACATACTGTGGACACGCAGCGTGTAAGGCGTAATGATGGCCTTTCTGAACTCATTCGCCGCATAGAGTCGGCTAATGCCCAGCTGGCTGACATTCGGGACATGGCCAAGGAAGCCGTAGTTGGGGTTGTTGCGGGGGAGGTCCCACACCGTGTCAGGAGTCCGCTGTCCGTGGCTCGCGGAGGATTCTCCTCCCCCGACGCCGAGGCCGAGCGTGAGAGACGTTCTGTTCCCCGGGAACTCCATCCTCGCCTACACAAAACCAGGAAAAAGAAGAAGGGAAGGGAGCAAAAAGATCAAGAAACTCGAGGGAGGGAGAGATTTTGATGGGGGTGTGGAAATTGAGGACGCCTTCCGGGGCCTTTATATAGCGGAAGCTCAGGTGAAATGGGCAATGTTTCTGATGCCATCATTAACTCAAACTCAGGGACATCCTCTCCAAGGACCCAAAATCTAGGACGAATCAAATAATCGAAACATATCAAATATGAGCGACTTTTACACCAACCCCCCTCCCCCCAAAAAAAAAAATTATGACACTTGTTGTTTGACAGAATCCCACACACCTTCAATCGTTGATTTATGTTTCCTTATCACCAGCCAGAAGAATGAAATCCTCAGAAATATAATAAAAAAATGCAGTGGATTACGTAACGTTTATGGAAGAAAAAGTAAGTGGCAAAAAATAAAGGCCAAGAAAATCTCCCCGTTGCGAATTTGGAGAATCCAGCATTTAATTCCTTGATGTTTTGTTAATCTGGACGCGGTATTTGCCTTCTGCGGTGAGGATGAGGTAATACGCTCACAACCAACACGTGCCTTAATTAATCCTTCCTTCACACTTTTTTCTCCAAGATGGTATCCATAAATAGGTTTCCTTGAATTTTAATTTCTCCATTTGATTTTGTCGAATCAATATACACGTGTCACTAAACAATGTATTATTTAATTCAGGAGTCTCACACGCATAAAAGTTAGCTCTAACTAAATGGGCCCAAATTGAGAGACCGTTATCAAGCTACTAGGCCTGTTTAGTACAAGCCCATGGGCCCATTCTTCCGTAGCCCTCCTTTCGCCGCCTGGCGATCAGATTTTCGTTTCCCTCCTCCTCACGATTCATTGATTCCCCTCGCGTGAGAAAAAAAAAAAGGGGGAAACAGATTCGAGAGATTTTTTACGTACCTGCATCGGTCGTACGGAAGCCCTAGCGTGGGAGCTCCGTCCTCACGCGGCCCCGGCGATTCGCCAGCGAGGAAGTCGGCGGGAGTCGAGGAGATGAGTTACGGCGGGATGCGGAAGCGAGGGAACCCCGAAGCCGGCGTCGTCAACGGCAATGGCGGCTCCTTCAAGAGATCTAAGCAAGGTTAGCCTCGTTTTCTAGTTTTTCCGAATTCTTTTGTGGATTCGTTTCGCTGCTAGTGAATTTTCTCGTAGGAGGCGTCCCAAGGGTTTTTAGGGCGGATATTTTGTTGGATTGGATTGGATCCCTGTTTCTAGGGTTTCCGTGGTTTTTTCTCTGCTTTTTTGGAGGTGGTTTCGACTTGAATGCTTGATTTGTGTAGATTTTATAATGTGTTCATCATCTGCTTTAAAGTGAATTCTCGAGTAGTTAGGAGTTCGGTGAAGGCCGCAGGAGTATCTACTGAAGCTTGTGTTTAGTCGATTATCCGCATCCTTTTGAGTGTGCAGCTACACGGCCTTTGTTTGATGGCTGAGTGCATGATAAACACCTGTGTATATCAAAAGAATGTGATTAGTTCAATGAGTCTGATAATAAGTGAAAGGGGTAAATTACATTGTAAGCGCGAGAATATTGTTGATTATTACAGTGGTAATTATGCAACAGACGTTGGCATTGGTAAAAGCACAAAATCCTTAATTCACTCGAGCATTTACCTGAAATAAATCAATTAATGTTCTGTAACAGAAGGGGAGACAAATACGAGTGGTATAGGAAGCAAATCCAAGCCATGCACAAAGTTTTTCAGGTTCAAATCTTAACTTATACGAAAGAAATGGTTCTAAGTACATTGTATTTTATTTGAATTGTCAGCTCTCTAGAATAATTCATTTATGTATTATTCCGGAAGTAAATTTATTGTGATCTATAGACTAATGAATTGGAGAGTTGTGCTACAGGTATCATTTCTCTCTTTGTCATAATCTTAACAAAGCTTACAGAACGGAAACTATTGGTTCGTGGAGGATCGGATGGAAATCATTATTATGTACGGGCAGGATAAACTGAAATCCAATTCGAGGGATGCTTGCCCACTACTTAATCGCTGCCGACCATAATGAAGCAACACTGACATGTATTTTAAACGAGTCTGAGCCGTGATGGAAACCTTAATTGCCAAATCTTCTCCCTCACTATATGGGGAACATACCCCAGGCTATGCCTATATATTACTAAAACGCATAAGTCCCAAAAGCCATATGGTGGTGTGGGAATACTGACGGTTGACATGCAAATTCTTTAATCTTCTCTTTGTTTTTCCCTCCTGGTATTTAGCTTCATGCTCATATGTGTTGTGGGTCGTCCATCTCTCACAAGCTGGCAGTTGAGGGAATAGAATAATGATATCTTGTGTTTTGGTTATCGTATATATTTAGCTGCTGGGTGGTTTTAAGGTTCAAAAATGAAATTCCCTATGGAGAAAATGTTTGTTGCCAGTTTATTTGCAGGAAGATGGCTAAGGCCGAGAAGTATGTTTTTGAAACTGACGACTTGTGCTCCTTACTGATATGATATTGGCATGCTGTATCAAATTTTCCCTTTATAACAAGCTTCTACGCTTAATTTCAGCACTTCCGGCTGTCCATTTGGTGAGGGATGTCATTTTATGCATTATGTGCCTGGAGGTTTCAAGGCTGTTTCACAGATGCTTAATCTTGGTAGCATCCCATCTGTTGCCCCTCCATCAAGGCACCCTCCAGCTCCTTTTCCAGAGAGCCCATCGTCTCAATCCGTGAAGACCCGTCTGTGCAATAAATACAACACAGCTGAAGGCTGCAAGTTTGGTGACAAATGCCATTTTGCCCACGGGGAATGGGAACTCGGTAAGTCGGCGACATCCTCCTTCGAGGATCCTCGTTTCATGGCAGCACCTCCTGGAAGGTATGGTGGAAGGGGTGAGCCACATCGACCTGGTTCTGGCCTTTCTGATGCAGCAGCAAGCTTCGGGACTTCTGCGACTGCCAAGATAAGCATCGATGGATCACTTGCTGGACCGATAATTGGAAGGAATGGGGTGAATTCAAAGCAAGTGTCTCGCGTCACTGGAGTCAAGCTCTCCATCAGGGACCACGACACGGATCCCAACTTGAGGAACATTGTGCTCGAGGGAACATTTGACCAGATCAAGCAAGCCAGTATCATGGTCCGAGAACTCATTGCCAACATCAGCTCTGGGCATGGCATGAAGAACCACGGTGCACCGCATGCTCCCAGAAGCAACTTCAAGACCAAGCTATGCGACAACTTCGCTAAAGGCTCGTGCAACTTTGGGGACAGGTGCCATTTCGCACATGGGATGGAAGAATTGAGCAGGCCTGGGATTTGACTATGTACCTTGATTTGTTAGTTCCATTTCCCTCCGTTGGTATGGTTTATGCTTTAGGAACTTTACTTCTGTCGTAGTTAAAGCCTTAGTCTCGCGATGTTAAAATGTCATTTGGCGTTAAGGTTATGTGATGACCCTCGCATTAATTACTTTTTTTTTCTATTTGATGTTATGGTGCCGAATGGTTTTTAAGAATTTACTCTTAAGCTCAAAAACCAAGCAAACCACGAATATATACACAGGCAACCAAAGCTTTCCAGGGAACTGGAATTACCTTAGTACTGAAATTGTACCAGGCCTAGGGCTATTAAGACTGTTGCTAACCAAAAATAGGCCTGACTATACATACTAACCAAAAAGATTTCATCCTAAATAATCAGTATCCCTTATCTCACACAATTTTACGTTTACATTTTCTAATTGCTGTCCCTCTTGGCTTCATGCATTCAACTTCTGGCGAATCTTCGATGACAGTCTCGTCCTGTATGACCAAACCCCGGTTCCTGGTAAATATCCTAATTGGAGTAGTAGATTGGCCAGCCAGAGAATTACACATCACGGGTTCTGCCTGAGAAGCAGGGATATTGTCTGCGGACACCCTATGAGGTATCAACTCTTCCCCGGTCGGTATCACTTCCATCATCATCTGCAATCAAATCAAACCCACAATATTAGTAATTAGGGACGGTTTCAGTCCGGATTTATTGAAAAGACTCTCACCTTCCAGTCTGCGTAATCAAATCTGAAGACAAAGTGGCTGTAGGAGACAATTCCCGACAAAACATCCTGAGAATCAGGAGCATTCATTGGTGCTGTATTAAGAAAAACAAATGAGTATGTCAGGAGAACTACAGAAAATGAAAGAGAAAAGGCATAAAGATATTCATTGAATTAGACAGCGAGATGAAGCATACATGCAAAGTGACAGCCTTTATCATCCAATGTAATCTCAACCCGCCCATCTTTAACCAAGAATGATAAGGCAAACAAGTTTTCGATGGTTTGTGCAAAAGATTTCCTGTTAAGGATTAGAGCTTCGAGTCTGACACGCTTCTTCTTCTTCAGTATCTCAAAGATTGTGCACATATTCTTGTCCGTGTCAGTCTTCTCTTCCACCCCTACATCATCAAGCTGTAGTAGAAAAATGCTTAATCCCACAAATTTAACTTAACTGATGGAATGAAATGCAAGACTTAGATCTACAAAGCCAAGCATTTATATCCAGCAGCGAACTTACAAGTATAAACAACACTCCATCAACTATAAAGAAGTCAATGTGACAAGTTTTATTAGGAAGCGGCCTAAGAAACATGCTGCAAATAAATTATCTCAAAGGCCACACTTTAACTAAAACATATATTCACCACATATGACATTAATTGGCGAACAACAATGCAAACACAAATTAAGTAGATAAGTTACACTAATACACTCTGCCTGCCATCAACTTTTACTGAACACGGCAGCGAACCCTGCATAAACAAAAACAGAATATTACCTCATCAGGTCTAGCACTTTCAGCTGGCCTCGTGCGCGGCCTAGGAACAGCAACCTTCCGCTGCTTTAATTGAGTGTCCATTGGTCCAAGCCTACAAAAATACCACATTAATAAGTTTCCCACAGGTGCACCAACTAACATTTTCAAAATGTGAACCAAGAATATGCTAACTCACATCGTGCAGCAACCATTGAACTTCCTGAAAATTGGCGAAACAGCAATCCCGAGATCTTTCCAATTAATCTGAGCCTGATCACCTTCGACTGTCTGAAATCCTCCAGTAGGCTGGCCATACCCCTTGATCAAGCCAGTAATGAAATCCGAAGGCGTCACGCCCTCACTACTATGTGACTTTACAGAGCTAACCAATGTACTGGAAATGTCCAAGAGCGCCTCAGCATCTGCGACCTGCTCTCTAGGCTTCTGAACTGTTAGGTGTTGAGAAGCATAAACGAAGAATTAGACAAAAACTACAGCCAGCACGTCTTTCTACTACAGAGTATCCCTTGTAGTCTCGGCAGGAAAATATGCTGTTCAAAGGGTAGATTAAACTTAGTATTTGCACAATCCACGACTAATACCTAGTTGATGCAACTTATCGACTTCGGTTATGATGCTACCGAACTTCTGCGAGTCGGCTTTCAACAGATCATCCCTCTCATCTGCATTCCAAAATCCTCACTATTCCAATAATGATGAAATCGGCACAATAATCCTTGAACTTTTCATAAATGAGCCATAAAAACTAAAGACGAACCGCTGATAAGGTTCATAACTGCGCGATACTGCGACCTGAGGATGCGCCTGGCGATGTCATCCCCGTCCTGACTCGTCTGCGGCTGAGACCTCGATGACTCGCCACGTTCCCTCTCGAACCCCCGGCTGGAGACCTTCTCCCGCTTGACCGCTCTAAAACTCCGCTCCTCCTCCTCCTCCGCAGTAGCCGCAGCGACGCCGGCGGCATAATCCGCCTTCCTTTTCCCGGCGGCTTTGCCGGGGCGGACGCCGGCATTGTCGGGCTCCCTCTTGACGTTCTTCCGAGCCATCCCCGTAAGGCGCAAGATTCCCCAGATTCTAGAAGGTACGAAGAAGGAAAGGACGAAGCGAAGGGGAGTAGTTTCGGCGGATGGAAGCGGAAAAGAATTTGGGGGTTTTCGAATCCCCCGCTCTCTCCTCTCTCTCTCTCCAAGGGAAGATGAAAGACGTGGGAGGAGCGAAGAACATGTGCGGCAAGCTTTTCAGGATGGGCCTTAGATGGGCCTCAAGCCCAATTTATAAGGCCCAATCAGCCACCTCCCTCGTCTCCGTGATCTTTAACCTCGATCGACGACGCGTAACCGCCGCCGTCCGGTGGCCTCGGCGATCATGTAAGTTGATGCCTACGGGACTTCTCTACAGGCCCGTGGATTGATCTCCTGGTTTCTTCGGTCGGTCACCTGACTCCGCGGGATCGCGGTAGATGGCATTCCCCGTGACGCTTGTGCAGAGGTTCGGCGTTGCTATCGGCGTATTTTTTTGTCATGATAGCCAGTGTTTGATTGTTTCTGAGGAATAGATCATTTTCATCGCCATGGTTGTGTAGGCAGTTCTGGATTGTCCTGTTCATCGGTGGAATTGGCGTATCTCTCGAACTGATCTTGTCTCCGTCCGGAACTAGTTATTATCGTTCCCAGTCTGTTTTTCTATTAGGGTGGATGAATTGGTAACACAGACAATGCTGGACTTACAAGGCGAGCTTTTGAGGTTCTTAGACATAGTGAGCTTGTTCATTCGATTGCATTGTATATGCATAGGACTCTTTTGACTGCTCATCTGCCAAATACTGAATCATCACAAGAACTGAGAGTTTAAGCCTAGCTGTTGGTTGACCCCGTAGAAAGGGGAAGGTTTGTCTGGTTAAATTGTACAGTTTTTAGGCAAAAGTTCTTCATAGAACAATCGAATGGCGGACAAAATGGGCATTGATTTATAATTAGTGGCTTGTGACTCAGTAAAGGGCGCTGGACTAGGCCATTGTTTTCGTTCAAGACATCATCTCAGTTTGCACGTCGCTGATATCTTTTGTAAAACTGATGTTCCTGTAATATTTCTCTTCATGTCGCTGGCCCAGATTGATTGTTTTTTCAGATACATTTATACTTTTTTGTGGCTGATTTTACGTGTGCTGGCATAATATTTCACCATATTGACCGGCAGATCTATTGTTTTGGGATCTCATGTCCATCCTTCTTCATCCTTGGATTGCATTTCTGGAACTTGAGATTGCTTTTGCTTAACCATTTCCTCTCATGTTTATCCTGGAGGATATCATCCATGAACAATTTTTTGCATCCATATCGCTTCATCACGATCTGCTTCCTGCACACTTAGCCAATTCTGAATACAGCATTTCTTGTTTGAAAAGTTTTCTGAAGAGACACTCGCGGTGCATAATGTGCATTTTACACTCATGAAAACTGTTGATATCTGTTTAGGAACAGGTTTTCTCAACTGCTGCGGAGTATGACAATGCAGGTGATGATCCTAAATTTTAACTTCATTCTGTACTCGTATTTTCCTCGGGTTGACCACTTTCTGTCACATTGCTCTGTTCTGATAATTGATTTTCCTGAGTTTGAAATCTTATCCCTGCCTTTGAAATTAGTGATAAGATTTCATGTGGCACAATAACGCATCGTTGTAGTTTTGGATGTTATTGTCTTCAGTGCGAGAGGTATCAAGAGGCCTCCATCCTCAACGCAAACAGAGATTCAGGTTTCAAGAAATGACAAAACTCTTTCTATCATTCAATAATGATGTACAGAATGCCCCAGAACACGATCTGATTCCAGTACCCGATGAGATAGTCAGGGCGGCTAATCATCATCACTTGCAATACCATCAAGATAAAAACTCATCCCCCAACAGTGGGAAGAGATAGGCAATAGGACTCAGGATGACAATCGACCCCATGGCTTCACGGCTGGTCCCCGGCCGTATCACTGTTCGGCCTCTTCCTCCGTCACTGTCCCTGGTCCCCATGATTGCGAGGTATTAAGGATGCTCTCCATCTGCTTTTGAGAACAGGAAGATACACGGACCAATCAAAAGACAGAAGGGCCTTCAATCATTGCAGGCAAAACAGTGGAAAACACATACTAAGAGAAACGGGCAGGCCCAAACCCAAATCCAGATCTAGAAAGTACAAAACCGTAGGCCGACTCGAGGGAGGAGGAAAAACAATTGCTGTGTTCTGAAATCTCTTCCAGCAGAAATTGGAAAGGCCACGTCCCGGCCCATCTTTTCCCAAAAAAAATTTATTTGTTTTTACTAAAAATAGTGGCACGACGATATATATTCTACAGGGCCATATAAGGCATACAAAGACTACAGATCCTGAGGCTTGACCATAAACTACAAAAGAAGCTAAAGTTATTACAACAGCAGTCAGTAGGCGAGCTTCCAATCTAAAGGACTAATATAAGCCATGACGATTCAAGTTAATTTAGTTGTTACCGCTTTCACCGTCCGATGCATCCTCAAGCCTTGCGATCGCATCGACCAAGGCCTGCTCATGCTCCTGCCAGACATTCAGGATTTAGAATGGGGTCAGAGATAACAAGACGGGCATGAAATAGTGAAGAAGCAAATCAGACAATCACCTTCAAGACTCTCTTAGCCTTGTCTATCTCTGCTGGATCTGGATGGTTCGAACTAAAGACCTTTTCGACCTGTCCAGACAAATGTTCTCCATAAACAAGAGGGAGGGGAAAAGAAGACGGGCACCATCCCAAAAGAATCCAACCAAACCTACCTCCTTGATCAGGGTATCGGTGTGAAGCAACTCGATGTCTCCCAAAGCCTTTTTTACAACGCCATTCTGTGATTGGGGATTATCTTTCTTCGTTTGAATTTTTTGCGTTCCTTTACCTCTTCCCATTCCAGATGTATGCCCTCCTCGCGTCAGCGGCTTCTTGTTTCCTCTACCCTGTCCAGGACGACTGCCTCTACGAGAAGCTCCCGGGTCATCCCCTTCCCATCGGATGTCTTCGGGAGAAATCTACAGTAAAATGGAGAGCTCAGACACTTTGATGCCAGAAAGAGCAGAAAAACAACACCAGAGGAGCCTCATTCTCATTCTCATGAAGTAAGATGGCCGTATGGATACAGTGTTGCCAATGCGCTTGATTGCAGTTATTTTACTGGCATACAATAATGCAAGGAGAATCGTCCATACCACAAAACAAATTTACATAAGATAAAGCCAATTCTTCCAAAGACTCGGGAAGACATATATTGAAATTATATAAGATGTGAGTGATAGCCCTTACCTCTTTGAGATTCACCCATTCCCAGGTTTCATTTGCCGTGTTTATATCATAAACAAGAGCATGACGGCCCTGTGAAATAAGAACTACGAGTTATTCAATCTGTCAGTCATTATTGTGCACTTTCCATTGATCATAAACAGAACATAGAGCCATTCGGTAGACACCTCGGCAGCATTATAATCAGTAATGACGGCCTCATAGAAGTTGTTGTCATCAGGCCACCTGGTCCATACTTTCTTCCCTATAAGTGGATCATATGTACCAGGTTGCGAGGGCTCATTGGCAGGAAAGGTCCCGGATGGTCCTCTATTATTACCTTGAGGCCTTCCACCAAGACCTGAGGAGGGGTGCTGCATGGACTTCTCCAACAGACAAGGAGCACGAGTGGCAATACCAAAACCAAATTAGAAAAGAATTTCAAATAACGCTGTTAAACAAGAGCTAATCGTTTGAGCTTACAGATTTTGGCTTCTTAGTTCTGGGACCAGGGAGAGGACCAAGCTTTAAAGACCCAGAAGAAGGTTGCAGGGATGGATGTACAGCAGGTGATGGCCCACCCATTGACATAGAAGCCATGGACTGTGAAGTTTTTGGTTTCTTACGAGATACCGACACGGCAGGACTATCTACAAGGTCATGAACTGGTTGAGATGTGCTAAGCATGCCTGATTGAATTCCACCTGCCTTTCTCCACTCCCTAGCAGCAAAGGTTACAGAATTGTAACATATGGTCAGTGAGAAATTCAGTCTAGCAGACAGAAGAATGATGTTCTAATTGTACCTTATCTTCCTGATCATGTCGTCGGCATTTACTCTTGATAAGAGTTCGCGGTGTTCCTCATCGGACACTCTCAGTTCTTTCCTCAGTTCGGTAATTAAACCTTCCTTTTCCTGATTTGAACCAACTAAGTTAATAATTAAAGATCTAATCCAAAGAAATACTCAACACGTCATCTATTTAGGAGCTCTTTAAGTACCCAAGAGAGAGCATCCGACTGAGCTTTAAATGCACGAAGAACTGAACAATATGCTTCTTGCTCAATTAGATGAATCTGGGTTTCCATATCACCATGCACACCAGGCAACGGAGGGGGAGCACTAACAAAACCTGAACGTGCATTGCCCACTACACGTGGTCCCCCCCGCTGGAATCTGTTTTGGTGAGTCGGAGGAAGATCATCATCTGTTCCTGGATTCAAAGAAACAACAACAGTGAGGAAACTGGAAATATAGGACCAAAATGACCACCATCAGACATCAAACAATTATCCCTACCCAAAAAGATGACCTTAACATAGAATTGGACAAGATTACATCAAAATACAGTAGAAAGAGCAAGAAAGCACACTGAAACCGATCCAATAACAATGGGACACGACAAGGAGTTGGTCGATTTGGAACTGAAGGCGACACAATAAACAGCTAGTTAAAACCAAGTGATAAACAGAATACCACACAACTTATAGTGCCCAAGTTCCCAAATTGTCGACGACAATGAAGCCAAGTCATGTCTTTTCTATTTCATAATTCAAACCATGCACTATTCTCGCCACAAATTACAGAGATGTTTGAAGACTGAATGCCCTCCAGACAGCAGTCAAAATTATCAAAACTGCCATCAAATCAGCTTAGCAAAATTGTCAACCAAGAACTAAAGTTTCAAAAGAAAATATCTCCTAATAGTGATTTTTGTGACACAAACTAAAATGGGCAACGGCATCCTTCAGTCGAGTTTTAATCAACCATAATGCAATGACCAATCCATCTCCAGCGCACTTGTTAATTAGTAACTAAACGGGCACTCTTTACATCCCAATTATCAGAGTTATGCAACTCAAAAAGGTATATTGGTATCAGATAAGCCGTTACTTTTAAATTAAACTTCAAATAATGAAAGGGATGCGAACTCTAACTTTAAGCTACCCAAATGAAGACATGAAAAGAATTGAAGAAAGAATGACGGGTCTCCCAAAGGAGTTCTTCCTGAGAGAGCAAACAAATAACGGTCACTCTCGACTGGATGATATAACATCTACAAAAAATGGTAGCCACATTATTCTCTCAACTACTTCCAAGCCACAACGCCTGATAAACTAAAGGCACGATCCCTCCGAAACGCAAACTTTTTTCTCAGATCATTTGTACACAAATATCATTAACAAGGCATCTCCAATTTACCTGTTCGAAACAAACATAAGCTAGGTACTTTCCAACTTTCGAACAATGTTTCACAGAACCAACCCAACTAAAACGAAACTACATCATCTGCATCACTAAAAGAAGCCAAAAAATCATACACTACGATACGAAAGAACAAAGCAACCCAATAAACACAACAAATAACTTACCACTACTGTCAGACAATTCGTAATCCATGGGCATCCCCTCACTCAAGCGCTAAACTACCAATCCAAACCCTAACCCTAGATTCTCCAACCCTAGGCCCCCCCAACCCTAACACTCCCGATTCCTCCCTAGTCACCCCCAATTCAGTCCCCCAGATTCCCGGTCTCGGCGCCGCCAAATTCCAGCAACAAACACGACCCAAGGAACAAAGAACAACGGGATCCTATCCGTCGTTGGAACCCGGAGCACGAACAACAACCGGGGATTGAAGTGGGCGTCGAGCAATCCCGAGTTGGACGAGCAAGAGAAAGATTCGATTGAGCGCGCGTGAGGGTGGACTGGGGAACTATTGCTCTCGCGATCGATCGATCGATCGACGGATGATCGATTGTGTTCCTCCAACTAGGGCTTTCGACGGAAAGCCCAGAACGGAAAAGCGGACGTCAAAGTTTTTCCTCTTCCAAAAGAATAATCATTCAGCTTCATTACAGTTAATTTTTCCTCTTGAGTTCCGCCGGCCCCCGCTGCCTCGCCGGAATTTCGTCCGGGCATATATTTTCACTCGCTTTTTTGTCACGTGCGTTAATCCGTAGCTGAACTGACCAACGTAGTTTGTTTATTTATTACTAGATTAGATCATGGCTTTGCAAAAATTCAAAATCTCAAGTTATGTAATATCAAATTTTTCAATAATAAATAATAACAGTCATTAACTAAGTAAGGACACGTAGTTGTTTTTAGCGGCACCAGAGGGGGGGAATACACGTCCGCTACCGCCGCCGCCCAAGCGATTGTGAAAAGAAATTAACATCTCAGCGGTTATATTTTTACACACGGCGCCCATTCAGTTTCGTTTCGTCGCTATTAAGTCCCGATGCGTTGCTTTTCCCAAATGCCTGCTTTCTCCCTCAAACCGCCGCTAATCCCCCCTTCTTCGTCTCCACCGCTCGCACCTGTGAAATCACGGTTTTACCCCTCCCCCACCTTCTTCTCTTTCTTCGCCCGCCGCAGCGCCTCCGTCCTCTCGATGGACCCTCCCTCCGCCTCCGCCTCTTCCGCCGCCGCCGCCGCCGCCGATGAGTCGGTGGATAGCTTGACCCGCGATTTGGATAATCAGAAGCTTCTGGGCCGGGACCAGGGTTCCGGCACGAAGCTGAGGCTGCAGGATCTGCGGTGGGACCATTCCTTCGTCAGGGAGTTGCCAGGCGACCCGAGGACCGACCGGTTCCCCCGTGAGGTCAGTTGAGGAGAAGAGCCCGGGCTTGTTAGTTGTCCAGGGTTTTTTTGAGGAGTTCTTCTGATATTTCTTTCTTTTTTTTTTTGTGGCTGTAATGATTGGCGATGGTGATAGGGATGTTGTGTTGTTAGGTGCTTCATGCGTGTTACACCAAGGTTTTACCCTCCGCCGAAGTGGAGGACCCGCAGCTCGTGGCCTGGTCTGACTCGGTGGTCGAGCTCCTCGATTTGGATCCTGAGGAGTAAGTTCGTTGGAGAGAGGAGATGAATGTTTGTGTAGCTCCGGCCGTGTTAGAATTTTGTCATAGCAGTTTTACTGCTTTTCTGTCCTTGTGTTTGCAATGATGTCAAATGTTCTTGTTGGCGACAGATGTCAAAGACCGGATTTTCCGCTCCTTTTCTCCGGTGCAACCCCCCTAGCCGGATCGTAAGTGTTGACTGTCGTGGGTCGATGATTGGCTAGACCAGGCCGTTTGCTTTATTCTGATGTCGACTGTTCTGCCTTTACAGATTGCCTTATGCTCAGTGTTATGGAGGGCATCAGTTTGGCATGTGGGCTGGTCAATTAGGTGATGGTAGAGCGATAACCCTTGGTGAAGTTGTGAATTCCAAGTCTCAGAGGTGGGAATTGCAGCTCAAGGGTGCTGGAAAGACCCCCTATAGTCGGTTTGCGGATGGGCTGGCTGTACTCCGTAGTAGCATAAGAGAGTTCCTCTGCAGTGAAGCAATGCATGGCCTAGGGATTCCAACAACCCGTGCTCTCTGCCTTGTGACCACTGGGAAATTAGTTAGTCGGGACATGTTCTATGAGTATGTTAGATTTTCCAGACTATGTTATTCGCCTATCAATGTCTGAAATCTTTTTCAATGTCTCAGCTACTGATTTTCTTTTGTTGATACTAGCGGTAACCCCAAGGACGAACCCGGTGCTATTGTTTGCCGAGTTGCACCATCATTTTTGCGTTTTGGTTCCTACCAAATACATGCTTCAAGGGGAAAAGAGGATCTTGAAATTGTACGAGCTTTGGCAGACTATGCAATCAGGCATCATTTCCCAAACATAGAGAACATGACTAAAAGTGAGAGCTTGTCATTTAGCACTGGAAATGATGATCAGGAAGTTGTTGATCTAACTTCAAACAAGTATGCAGGTAATTAATGTGTTGACCTCCAAGTATCTTTGAGGACTTACTAGAATGAGCTGCTTAGATCTGTCCTACTCGAGATGGTTGTTCGTGTGATAATGCTTCCACCAAGATGGTTGATTGTTTTAAAGCTATGGTTGGTGCAACACTTTTTCTTGTCAACCAATTTTGACGGTGCTGGTTCTTCACAATTTGAGTAGCAGTTGAGGTCTACAGTACATCTACCAGTGAGTCTCTGGCCTGACAGGAACATAGCATCAGATAACTCTATCGAGTTATTTTATTCCTTTTATGCCAGAGATTCTTTCACGGTAGAGAGAGGGCTATGTATCTTTGTCTCCTTTTTCGTGTTAAAAGCTGCACCTTTTTTTGACATTCTCTCAGTCTTCCTGTGCCATCGATAATTTCTTGTATTGGAAGAAGCTTCCCATCCCATCTGTCAAAGGACGTGCTTATATGCCTACATTGGACAATGATAATATCTTGCTGTCATTTAAATTTTGTTTTTCTGTTAACGTGCCTGTTTGATAATGTCAGCTTGGGCCGTAGATATCGCTGAACGCACTGCTTACTTGATTGCGAGATGGCAAGGGGTTGGTTTTACCCATGGAGTGCTGAACACCGACAACATGAGCATACTGGGTCTCACGATTGATTATGGCCCCTTTGGTTTCCTAGACGCGTTTGATCCCAGCTACACCCCTAATACAACTGATCTACCCGGTAGAAGATACTGTTTCGCCAATCAGCCTGATATTGGATTATGGAATATCGCACAGTTTGTCTCTACTCTCTCAGCTGCCAAGCTGATCGATGAGAAGGAAGCAAACTACGCAATGGAGAGGTAGCCCGTACATCTAAAATATATGTTTCTGGAAATGAAGTTTCTTGCAACCTGCATTTACCGAGATGATTTGCTTGCTGCAGATATGGGACCAAGTTTATGGACGAGTATCAAGCCATAATGACTAGGAAACTTGGCCTCCCCAAGTACAACAAACAGTTGATCAGCAAACTCCTCAGCAACATGGCTGTGGATAAAGTTGATTACACGAACTTCTTTCGGACTCTTTCAAATGTCAAAGCTGATCCAAACATCCCAGAAGATGAGCTACTGGTTCCCCTAAAGTCTGTCTTGCTGGACATTGGCAAGGAGCGGAAGGAGGCCTGGATTGGCTGGGTCAAGACTTATATACACGAGGTATGGGGACATAAAACTGTTGGCCCAACCGTGGGTAGTTGATACTGGCTGATTTGCTCTGCTTTTGTTGATTGTGTGATTGTCCATGTTCTTGGAACCAGCTGTTAAGTGGGGGTGTTCCAGACGAGGAGAGGAAGGCCTCCATGGATGCAGTCAACCCCAAGTACGTTCTCCGCAACTACCTCTGCCAGAGCGCAATCGATGCTGCCGAACAGGGTGACTACGAGGAGGTCCGCCGGCTCCTAAAACTGATGGAGAGGCCATACGAGGACCAGCCCGGGATGGAGAAATACTCCCGGCTGCCCCCCGCCTGGGCTTATAGGCCGGGCGTCTGCATGCTGTCCTGCTCTTCATAAGCATTCCGAAACTCCCCATCCCCTTCCCCTTCCAACCCCATTCTGGGGCTCGGGTTATGACCTGCACTATCGCTTAAACTCTAGCAGCTCTTTTGTTGTCTGTGGAAGGAAACATGGTGGATTTAGAGGAGCAATGTTTGTAATCGTACATATCATAGTGAAAAAGGATGGTTCTCGTCCATTTCTTTCTTCTTTTTACCGAGTCCCTTGTAATGGAAAAGGGTAGGTATATGGAACCAGGTGGACCGACATGTGGCCATTTCATGTGACGGTGTTGTCATATTAATCCTTCCAGCTGTCCCTCCACTTCGTCAAAAGCCCAGAAATATTCCCGTTACCTTCTCTACACGCACCCAGTTCAGAAAATGAGCCCCTGCGATGACAAGCCCCGGGGGCGTTGTCCTGCTCCTGCTGCTGTGTTGTCTCCATCTTACATTCAGCCAGGGGATCGGACGATGTAGTTGGATGTAGAAGAATGAATGCTGGCTTCATCGACCAACTCGTAAAGCCATTAACAGCATAAATGAAGCTGTGAAGGAAGCGAGGCAGGGCCATGAAGATTAGTTTCACGAAAGCACCTGGAGCAAGTCCCAACCCAAGCCAGAACAGCCAGCTGGTCTGCCTAACATGAACACACACAAATTCTCCACAATCCTATGTTTTCCTGAATCAGTCGATGCTTTTTTCTCTGCGACATGTATGGGGTGGAATAAGATATTGTGTAGGCTAGTGGCGATGGTTGAAATTACAGTGACAATGAAAACGCGACAAGCATAAACAGTCGGCTCTTTAGACAACATTAATGTTTTGTGATTTAATCATCGAACTAAGCCCATTATGCGGTTTAACGGGCCTATCACCAAAGCCCAATATAAGCTTAAACGGGCCAATTAAATTGGGCCTAACAAAAGCCCAATGATCATCCGGTGAGGCGGTGGTGCCGACACCAGTCGCTCCATGAAACGGTCCGATCAAATCTTGAAACATCTAGCCGTCCCCACCCCATATATTCCTTTCCACAAAGGAGAGTCTTCTTTCGCGTGCCCTCTCTTTCTCCCTAATTTTCAATTAGAGAATCGAAACAACAGATCGACGACGTCAAGAAAACTCTCAACGCGGAATAATTCTAACCCGCCAGATCCGCCCAATACCACCCCCGGCCCCCCCTGTGTCGTCGTTAGGGTTCCAGAGTATTTCGATTTCCGATCTCGTTTTTGGGGACGAAAGGGTTGTTGAATTTAGGGTTTTTGTGGGTGAGGATTAGGATGAACGATCAGTCTCACATGATGAACCCTCCGCCGCCTCCGATGATGATGGCTCAGCCTCCGCCCCCGCCGATGCCTCAGGTGATGGTCAGCGCGCCTCAGTTGTTGAATCAGCCGACCCAGATGATGGGACAAAACCCTCAATTGATGTCTCAAGCCCTACCTCAAGTCCTGAAATACAATCACTGGCCTCAGCAGCAGCAGCAGAAGAAGAAGAATAATCAGTTCCACGCTGCCCAGATGGACCATAACTTTGGGGGTTCCAAGAACCCGAAGCAGATGCAGCCGGGGAGGAACAACAACTGGAAGGGGAAGCAGAAGGTGGTGAACGTTAACGACCCCAGGATGGACATGAGGAAGGGCCAGAACTTGATGCCGAGCAGCGGCATGATGAGTGCAGGGTATCACCCCCCCAACTTGGGGGATTTGCAGTACCAGAACCACGTCAAGTCGCGGAAGTTTTACACCAAGAGGAAGTACGGAGGCAGGTTCGCGCCTTATGCGCCCAGGAACACGACCTCTTTCATTATTAGGGCCAAGAAGTCGGGTGGGATCGCGTCAATGGTCTCCCCGTGTCCTGTCACTCCGGCAGTGTTGCCTACGCCGATATTCTCTCCATCAAGGGAGGTCTTGGGGGATATGGCTAAGGAGGAGTGGGGAGTGGATGGTTACGGGTCGATGAAAGGTTTGATTAGGCTTCGGAATAATGAGGTGGACATGAACAGGGAAAACGAGGAGGAGGAGGACGATAATGAGGAGGAGGCGAATGGGTCGAGCGAGAGTGACGTGGAGGAGGAGAAGAATAGTGTCTTGAGTAGGTTGGATCATGAAATGAGTAGGTTCGAGATGGTTTATCCAAATTATGGGTCCGACCACAATAATTTGTTGGAGAACAGGGTCGACGACCAGGATACTCATATTGCGCAGCTTGAAGAGGAGAACCTTACTTTGAGGGAAAGGCTTTTCTTGATGGAGAGTGAGATGGAGGACTTGAGGAGGAGGTTGAATTTCCTTGAGAGGCAGAACCACGTGGATGAGGATGCTAACGAGGAGGTTGTGGAGAATGGGTCTGAGAACGAAAGTGATGAGGGGTCAGATGTTCATCCCTCCGCTGCTGGGAATGGCGGAGAGGTTGTTGAATGCGTGAGAGGTGCTTCTTGTGATAGGGATGCCCATGGTCATGATGACATCCAGGAAAGAAAAGACGAAATAACAGAGGGTAAGAGAGTTGGGGAGGCTTCTGTGGTATGTATTACTTCAGGGAAGGAAATTTTAGCGGAAGAAAAGCCGATGGACGAGGAAAGAGATGGTGCATCACGAGGAGTAGACGCAGAGAGGGACGGTGCATACCCCGAAGCTGATACCCAGATGGATGGACACGAAAACCAGGATTAATGGACTTCATTACTTTCGAGACTGAAGTTCTTTATGCAGACTGGTATTGGGCCTTGTGGTTAAGGGAAGATGCAATCCATTTTCCTTGTGAATTCCCAGCTTGTACATAATGCCCGTGACCTTTCCTATTATTGCATGAATATTATTTTCTTTTCTAGTTTTCTTTAGCCAGCAGTGCTAATAGTTGTTTTGTATCCTCTTTCTGTCTTTTCATATAAAGATGATGAGCGTGAGCCAAAGTTTGCAATTATTTGCAAGGTTAAGGTTGCATCCTCATCCTCCACTGCTCTCTGGAGAGCAGTAGGCGTACATGGTTGCCTCTTGTCTCTCTTGGACTAGCCCTATATCAATCCTGTACCTTCTTCCAAGGTTCTGGAAAATTACCTAGACTTAAGGTTTTGTACTGTTCTCTGGTTTTATACTTCATGCTTGATTGCTTAAGGTGCGATAGTAATGCTCATTCTTCGACGATGTTCCATGCCTGTTCTTTACCCTGTTTTTAGTTGGCCTCTTCTACAGGTTGCCTGCATTGCTGTGTAAGGCATGCCTCTCTTCTTCGCTGCTTGGGTGGAATCCCTATGGCCTTTGAGACTGAGAAAGAAGTGACTCCATTCTGCAACAGCATAGTTGGCTGTGCAGAAAATCTTATTTCTGGGGATGAGCTGGGAGCTCATGTGCAGAAAATATGGTTTGCAGAGCCTTTATTTGCTATTCAGGGCATGCATATTCATTCCTTAGGTCTCATACTCCCTCCCGTCTTTTGCTTACAATAGATGGCTGCGTGCCTGCCCTTCCAAACACCAGCTCCAGTATCATCGGAGGATCTTTCACCATCACAAAAGTTGTTGGACAGACCAGAAATCACAACTTAGGTGAACATTTGACAGGTACGTTGCAGTTGATGCTAGTAAAGCCTGTCTTCTGATTGCTCGAACTGTCCATAGGAACTTGGGAATCATCATGACTTACCTTCCTCGATGCGTCCATCAAGCAGATGCGACCACATAGTATAAATAGCAATACTTACAGAATTTTCAATTTAAGCTTCGTGTCCAATTCCACCCCATCTTAACTTTTGATTCCTGACTTCCAGTACAAGTTTATGCCGAGTAGACGACCTTGATTCCCGAGAATCTAGGACTTTTCGCAGTCCAGCTTACCTGGAAGAGCCGTTCATGGAGAATCTCAAACTCAAAAGGATGGGTACCACAAGCTTTTACCCGTCCATTCCTTTGATGATCTACAAAATGTAAAGATGAATATGGTAAAAGTATAATTTCATAACGTTGTCGGAACCAAATACAAAATTGGGGGCAACTCGTTTGCCCATGAGGCCGCCCATGGCAGCGTTCTCCAACCGTCCGTCCGTTTTCTATCTGCGATTGATATTTTACTCTTCAGGCTTTCGTGTGTGTCCAGAGATAATGGAGTCAGCTTAAATTATCAGAACTATGGGCAATACCGCAAGGAATTAGCAAATGGCAGGCATAATTTGGCGCTCTGATCCTCCTAATCATATTCAGATAGTTGCACTGCCATCTCCCGTGATCGATTTTGGTTACTTTCTGCCGCATTTGTTTATGCAACTGTCCAAGCATCAGAACCATAACAACAGTTGGCCAAGTTAGGCATTCCAAACCATATTCTATTCTCCCTCCACAAGATCCAAGTCACCAGTTACCTCCCTTAAAGAAACGAACTTGTCAATTGCCTGCAGACACAATAGAATGCAGTGGGTGTCGCTCGGCAAAAGAGTCTTCCTGGCAGCCTCGAATAGGGGTCGAGTTACCACTTTGTCTCCCTTTCCAGTATAGATGCTGATAGCAGCTTCTGTCTGGGTTCTGTTGTCTTTTGTAGAATAATGGTGGTTTCAGCACTACAGAGGCATCTCACGTTTTCTTAGCCAATTACATGAACAAGAACATCAATCTTGAACAGATCAATGATGCGAATCCATCCACCTTGTTTCCTCGAGATATGCAGAGGTTCCCAGATTCAGACAAGTACGTGGTGTCCAACCACCCTGTTGCCTCATCCCCAAGGAGTCGAAACGGTACCGGGTAGGGCACCTTGAATGGGCGGAACTTAAAAGAGAAGGCAGCCCTATCAAACTTAAGTAGTATTCTTCTTCCGTCTTCAACGGTGCAGCCGCCTGCACATGCGCACCCAAGACTATGCCAAAATCTAACTGGTAACTAAGCAAAAAAGGAACCATGCCCATACCTCGACTTTCAACTCGCTAGTCGCATTAGAGAACACCACAATATTAGATACATGAGGGTCGTCGGTCCTGAAATTTCTCTCTTGGAATACACTGAAGAAGTCAAGCAACCCACAATTAAACCCTGGAACATATAATCGAGCTTCTCTTATTTCTCTATATCTAATAATGGCGTGACTGGCACGGTTCCAACTACCGACCTGAACCGGCGATGTGGTCCCCGGTCTTGTCGTGAACATCATTTGCCAGCGTCGTTCGATCAAAATCGAGCCAGTCTGACCGTCTGAGGAAACAATCGACGCCAATTCAACTAAGAGTGTCGCCCCATGCTCAATCCAATCCAATTTCTAACCCAGGTAGATCAAGATCCGGATCAGGCACTCCTTCCGAACTCTCCAAAGCTTTCGCCGCCTTCTCAAACTCCTGCTCTCATCCCAACTTCTGATCGAACACAATTAAAAGAAAATATCAATTTCAACTACAATAACAAAAATCCAATTGTTCATACCTCGAGCTGCAGCGGTGAGGCAGCACCACCTGCGGCCTAGGATATCGATGAGCGCATCAATGAGCCCCCCCCCCCCCCCCAGCATCTGCTCCAAGCCAGCAGATGAGGCGAGGAGCCATGCAGACAACTGGAATGGGATACCCACTGTGTGAACATAACTGAAAGACTGATGAACCGGTGGTCATGGTCTTAATTTGGTTTTGGTTACAGTTGGATGCTGCCATGGCCATTCATTCATCGACAGGGATATCAATGATATTGTGACCATATCAGGTAGCCACACGATTGGAAGAGCGAGGTGTGCCACCTTTAGCAACGGGTCTTGTCGGGGACAACCGGATGATACCCGGCTTTAGACAGCACCATGACATCTGACCAGCAGAACCTGTGGCCAGCAACTGGCAACTGGCAATGTCAACAACACCAACCCGCTGAACAGAAACTCGACCAAATCGTTTGATAACCATTATTTCAAGAATCTACTCTCTAACAAGGGCAACCTCAGTTTAGATCAGATCCAGCGACAACCCCGACAGCAGCAGCTCTGCTGCTAAAAGCCTGGTCGAAAGCCACAGCCACAGCCACAGCCTTTTCTTTAGCAATTTCGCCGTTTCCATGATTATGATGGGAAACATAAGTCCACTTATAGGAATTTTCCTGTAGAGTAATTAACTCTTCTTAGGAGGCACATTGCACGATAGCCGACGGGAATTGAGCAGCAACGTCGAACCGTCCTGTAGTGCAAAAAAAACGTATCCATAGCAAAATTAAGATCAAATGCAGCATTATTCTGGTGAGCAGGACGCTTACAACAGCAACTACAATGGATCAATGGCACAAGGCCGATGAAAAATTCGTACATGTCTTATTTGTCCGAATGAAAATGACGCCGGTAAAATTAAAATAGCGTATAACAACAAGAACAGGACAGGGCTTCGTATCGTGCTTCTCCACTTCACGATAGCCCAATGACCTTGCCAGTAGCAGTGTCCAAATCGATGTCGTAAAAGCAAGGTCGAGTTGGAAGGCCCGGCATCGTACTCATGGTCCCAACCAGAGGATATATGAATCCAGCCCCAATGCTGGCACGAACATCTCTTATCGGCAGGGTGAAACCTGACGGTGCTCCCTTGTCGGTAGCATTGTCAGAGAAAGAATACTGGGTCTTTGCCATACAGATGGGCAGACCAGAGAAACCCTGCTTGGCATACATTTCGATGTGCTTCTCAGCCTGCAATATAGAATACCACTTCCATTAGCTGAAGGACAACGTAGGCTGTCGGTTCAGATAAAGGGAAGTAGAGAGAAAGGCTCACCTGTTCCGAGTACTCCACCCCGGCAGCACCATATGACTTTGCTATAGCTTCAATTTTGTCCTTGATGCTGATATCCAAAGGATATAAGAACTTCAATGGCTGGGTTACATTTTCACAAGCTCTCTGGACAGCAATTCCGAGGTCCACCTGAAATTCACCAACTCAGCACTCGAGAATAACGACACAGGCAGTGGTTACGTCTCTACATGTCTCATAAAACAAATTAGAAGCTAGATGCACCTGCTACGACAAAAAAAGTAGGAAATGAAAGCATGAGAATGGACTAACCGCTCCTTTTCCACCGTGAGCGTGATGGGTACAGACAACAGCATCAAAGGCTCCAGCTGCCAGTGCAGCATTCCGAACAGTGGATAATTCAGCTTCCGTATCCGTTGAGAACATATTCACCGCCACGACGACATTGACCCCATAAGCCTTCGTGTTTTTGATATGCCTGACTAGATTGACACAACCACCTTCAACAAGAGCAACATTTTCGGACAAGTAGGCACGATCGAGAGGTTTCCCAGCAACAACTTCAGGCCCACCACCGTGCATCTTCAGGGCCCTAATGGTTGCCACTATGATGGCACATTGAGGGCTTAGTCCACTGTATCGGCACTTAATATTCATGAACTTCTCTGTACCGATGTCGGAACCAAAACCAGCTTCTGTTACAACAAATCCACCGGGACCCACAAGCTTCAATGCAATTTTATCGGCAACAATTGAGGAATTCCCATGAGCAATATTAGCAAAAGGACCAGCATGAACTAACACGGGGGTGCCTTCGAGAGTCTGCATCAGTGTAGGGTTAATAGCATCTTTCATCAGAACAGTCAATGCACCCCCGACTCCTAGATCATCGGCAGTAATAGGTTCCCCTGCCCGGCTATTCCCGACGACCATTTTTCCCAGCCTCTCACGCATATCAGCAAGAGAGGTAATGAGTGCTAACACAGCCATTATCTCGCTAGCAACCGATATATCAAACCCAGTTTCTCTCATCATCCCCTTCTCCTCTGGCCCTTGGCCGACAGTGATTTTCCTCAGGAACCGATCATTTACATCCATCACCCTCCTCCATGTGACGGAGGCAGGGTCAATGTCTAGCCTAGCAAACTTCTTGACTTCTGCCGGTGTGAGGTCCGCCGGATTGTCCTTGGAAATGCCAAGCTTCTTGAGACGCCTAAACATGATGCTGCTAAAGCTCTTTTTCCCTTCTTTATTCGGGGGGCACAGGCGATTCAGGAGAGCCTTGTCAGACTGCGTCGACTCGTGAAATATCCGAGCGTCAATAGCTGCAGCTAACAGATTATTCGCTGCAGTTATAGCATGAATATCACCAGTAAGGTGGAGATTGAATTCGTCCATCGGGATGACTTGACTGTAACCACCACCGGCTGCTCCTCCTTTGATCCCAAAAGTAGGGCCTTGGGACGGTTGCCGAAGGCAAGTGACCACCTAACATCGAATCCGACCACCAAATTAGCCAATGAGAACAAGACAAACCGCACATGAAGTATACACACAATCCAACAGGAATCCAATAGAAGATCTCTCAATGGACTAACGCAATTCAATGCCACATAACTACACAATCGGGCTACGACACACAAAAAAGGGTCGCTGTGTTTGGGGTGGTTCTCCGACCTTCTTATCGAGGAAGGCCCCCAAAGCCTGGCAGAGGCCGACGGTGGTGGTGGATTTCCCTTCTCCGAGAGGGGTAGGAGTAATCCCACCAACAACCACGTAATACCCATCTCCGGATCCCTCAAGCTCATCAAGAACCGACAGCAAGACCTTGGCCTTGTGCTTGCCGTAGGAATCGTAGTGGGCGGGGGAGAGATTGAGTGTCTCGGCGATGTCGGAGATGGGGAAGGGCTCGACGGAGTTGGCGATGTCGATGTCGGCGGGGACTGGGGACTGAACCTGAAGCTTCCTAAGAGTCCTGCTGCCGCCACTGCCGCTGCTTGTGCCTGTCATGGTGTCTGGGGGGCCTGGGATTCGGACAATAACCGAAGAAAGATGTGAAGAAAAGGGACCTTTATCCACTGCTTCAGCAATGGTGGCGGGGGGTGTTGAATCTGGGGAATTGAGCTTTCGTAGCAGTCCGAGGGAGAAGATGACGAAGCAGTGAGCCACAAAAATTGAATGTTAATTATATTATATTGCATGAAAACAGCCGACAGCTTCAAAGGGGCCGGCCATATGAGAAGAGGAAGAGGCCCACAAAAGGGCCGAAGATTTCACTCTTATCCTTGGGATTGATGATTGGTGGGATTAAAGTCTAAGGTTCAAAGTGTGCATCATGTGAAGTGATCCAAAGCCTAGATAGAACAAAGACATAGAGACATACTTCTACTTAATGTTGGCCACTCTAACTCCCTATGTCCTAGCCCTTTGAGTTTTCTTCAGACATCTGACATTGTCGGAACGGATAGCCGTAGGTCCAACCTCCACCCACCACCCATCATCAAATTCTCCCCCGTGTTGTACATCACCCGTAATTTTGAAAAGCTTATCTTATTTAAGAACGAAGCTTTACTTACAAGGGGGGATTAGCAAGGCCTCAGCAAGGGTTCCGTCCGACGTCCTCGAGCTCAATACCCCCAGCGGCGTTCCCTGCAGCCGCTGCCACCGCTCGGTCCTCGTTGAGACGAAACAGTGGCCACTCCTCACTGCCGTGGACGAGGACCCTCCTACCATCCGACGGCCGGTGCTTCGAAGCTTGTGTATGGTAGAGGGGATGGTCCCTTGCATTCTCCTTGGAGCAGGGGGTGTGGAGGTTTTGAGTAAGGAGTCGTCTGCTTTATCATCTCAGTTACAAAATGGAGGAAGGGGGACTTCGGGGAGTCCGCCCGCCAGGCCACAGACAGAATGTTTTGGTCACCTGGCGAACGTTGACAGGGGATGATATTCCATCGACCAGACGAGACAGGAATAAAAGAAAGAAAACGATAAAGAAATATTTGGTGGAGATGCGGGGTATCGATCCCCGTACCTCTCGCATGCTAAGCGAGCGCTCTACCATCTGAGCTACATCCCCATTTGACGTTACTACAAATCTTAATTTTAAATTATAATATGAAACTTAAAAGGACACGAATATGACATAAGTGATCCAATCAGAGTCAGCTCGCTCTTGGACCCCTAAAGTGGGAAGCTGACCCCCCCTGTCCGGTCGAAGATGGTGACAGCTCGCCTGCGGACGGGAGGTCGGAGATGACCACCAGCATGTGCCTCACGCTCAGGGAAGGGGACCTCCTGAAACTGATAGACCTCGCCCTATTCTTGGAAAATACGTCGGAGGAATTCGACAGGATGAGATAAACCAGGACCTGAACCGCAAGGAACACGGCCGCCTTCAAAAGGACCTCCTCGGTGGATGCCTTGAATTCCATCTTCGTTGGTTGTGGAAGCAGAATGCTCATTTACTTCGATATTTTATTTGGACGCCAAGCATAGCATGGCTTGACTATATATACAACTAACTGCAAAAACAAAACGAAGATGTTTACCTTAACAGAACCGAGGAAGTAACAAAGAAAAACGGTTTCCTTACACGTTTGCGTAAGATGTTGACAAGAAGCAGCAAAATACGTTGCGATATATTGGGGACTCAAAGTGTTAATAGTAAATGTGGTCGCCAATAAAGTAAATTAACAAAAGAACAATCAGAAATTCACTAAATGTAAAAAGAAGAACTTACAGCTATTGCACAACAGTTAAAACGATTACAGATAGTTAGGTTGACAATCAGGCAGCCCTTCGGGGTAATAGAATGATTGTCGTGTATTTATAATTGAACAGGACTAATTTATTTATAGATATCAACTAATAACTGCAGACCGACGCATATTTAACACCTCCTAATCATCCTAAAACTAACTATTATTCAACTGCTAAGACGACTCCATCATCGACGCTCGTGAGCAATGGCTTCAAGTCTTGACGTCTGACGTCGATACTAAAGACATCTCTTGAAGCCTTATCTTTGAGCATCCTTTCTGTCGAACTGTACTCCCTCGGCCTGCTTCTTACTTCAACATCGATCCATGCCTTAATAGTCGCATTCGACACGACGATTGAGTATCTTGCAAGGAACGTCGATCCTAGCATTCATCAAAGCCCATCGTAGAAGGCCCAAAATGGTATTTGCTGTGTAAACATTTGGCCCCCCTTCCTTCAATGCGCCTGTTCATCTTATATAATCCTCGCCTCCTTCTTAGGATTGGAGAAGAATTCAATGAACTGTTTTCTCCAATCAGTTGTCGATTGGAAAATACTAATGACATTCACATGTGTAGAATTATTGTTCAATACAGAATGTATTGTATGCACTTGTTCTCCAATTTCCTGCATCAATCGATGACTTATTTTAAAATCGGAGGCATCTTGTGCCAATTCATTTGCTACGAAATTGTCTTCCCTAAGGATGTGTTCAAAATGAACTTCTTTAAAGAAAGAAGACAACTCGTGGACTCTGTCCAAGTATCTTTGGTGATGATCGAAGATACACATACTTGATCCTTTGATATGATGATGACGAGCTGCAAATCCCCTCGAACAGTCGCATATGATACTCGAAGATCAATCAAAGTCTGTAGAGCTATGATCAAAGCCTCATATTCGATGGAATTATTTGTTAGCAAATCGTCGATTCTATAGGTTATATTATGTTTCACCTTCAAAGAAGATAGAACATAGACTCCTACTCCGACTCTTTCACTGGACACAGACCCATCAAACCAAACTTCCCAAGATTCTACCTGGAATCTGTATATTGAGCTAAAAAGTCGGCTAAAACCTGCCCTTTGATTGATGCTTGCGATCGATATCGAAGATCAAATGGAGACATAAGAAGGCTCCATTTGCTAAGCCTACCAGATAACCTAGGGTTATTGAACAACATTTTTAACACAAGAGCATTCGATACTACATATACTGTGCTACTCCCAATATAGTGTCAAATTTTCATGACAGCGTAATACAATGAAAGGCATAGCTTCTCATTATTAGTATACCTATATTCGATAGGAGTAAGGATCCGAGATAAGTAACAAGGGACTCTTTCTTTACGTTGATTATCTTCTTGTACCAACATCGATCCGAGGACCTTATCGATCGCAGAGATATACAATGAAAAAGGTCGATCTTGCTTTGGTGGGACCAGGACTGGTGGATTGATAAGATACTTTTTAATAGCTTTAAAAGATTCCTGATGACTATCAATCCATTCAAAACTACTTTGTCCTTTCAACAAGTTAGAAAATGTCGTTGTTCAACCGACTAGATTACCTATAAATCGCCTTAGGTAATTTACTCTTCTTAAGAAAGCTTGGAGCTGTTTTTTGGCCGAAGGAGGAAGTAGATCCTGAATAGCTTTAATTTTACCCGGATCAATCTCTATCCCTCTATGATGAACTAAAAATCCCAAAAACTGACCGGCTCGAACACCGAAGGCACACTTCATGGGATTCAGCTTCAAGTTTTGCTTTCTCATTTGAAAAAAGCTTTTCGAAGATCGTCAACATGACAATGATCTGCCAAAGATTTTACAACAATATCGTCGGTATAAACCTCAACCGAGGACCCAATCAATGGGTTAAAGATAAGGTTCATTGCCCTTTGATAGGTTATGCCTGCATTCTTTAAACCAAAAGGCATGACAACCCATTCAAAAATTCCAAAAGGACAACGAAAAGTTGTTTTATGTACATCATTCTCAGCGATGAAGATATGGTTATACCCAGAATAACCATCCATAAAAGACATAATTTTATGTCCTGATGCCTTATCGATGAGTTCATTCTCTATTGGCATCGGATATTCGTCATTTGGAGTTCCTTTATTGAGATCTCTAAAATCGATACAAACTCGAATTTTTCCATTCTTCTTTTTTTACAGGAACAATAGAAGAAATCTATTATGTGTTTCGAGATGTCCTTATATATCCAGCGTCGAATAATTTCTTTACTTCGTCAAAGACTTGTTGGCTATGCTCGCTTGAAAATCGACATGGAGCCTGTTTTACGGGTTTGAAGTCTGGCTTAGTAGGTAAAGTATGTTCGACTAATCGTCGATCCAAGCCAGACATTTCAGTATAATCCCAAGCAAAACAATCTTTAAACTTCTTTAAAAGGGTTAAGATCGATTGAAAGAGAACTTTGTCAATCGAACCGCTTATAAAAATAGGTCGCTGGGTTGCATCGTCGCTCAAATTTACATTTACGAGAGGGTCTCGAGGCATCATTAAAGTGCCTCGATCTTCAGGAGATTCAGCTATAAATTTATCACAAAACGATGTTTTATTCATAGTAGGATGAGAGACAACACCAGTCGAATCTATACACACTTTCAAACCAGGATTCAATTTATCCTCTTCAGCACGCTGGCCGGGACTATCTACATCCAGCGAACTGGTTTCCAGATACTTTTCTAGACTAACTAAAGGCCTAGTTAGCCCATACACTCATAGTCGCTCTAAGACATCAGCGACTACGTCTTTCTGATCATTGTCAAGCATCTTCTTGTTCCCGGAGGAGTCTCTCGGGCTTCAAATCCGAGCCGCCAATATCAGCATCCTTCTCCCCATCTTCAGTGTGAGGATTCACTTCTCCGTCAACAGATTCGGCATTTTCCTCTTCAACAATAAGGGGCAATCCAGCAGCTTCCTTAATTGAGCAAAAGATTCCAGCAAGCTCTGCCTCTTTCTTTGCCTGAGCCACTTCTTCGATGGCTGAAGGTACCACATCAGAGTCCCACCCAGATGGAGCATCGACTATAGGATGTGGAGGACCCCATATTTGACCAAGTATTCGAACTTTCCTGTCGATTCTCCCAGGGGTCCGACATTTGGATCTCCAAGAGAATGCCTCTTCTTCAAGCTCGTCATCGACAGCACCAATAATATTTCATGTATAAATTTCGATAGGGGTAAGACAAGTATTGATGGACAAATCAGCTTTAACAACATCAACTTCAGAATCTAGCCAAAACATAAGTTCCCGATGAAGAGTTGAAGGGATCACTGCCACCTTATGCAGCCAATCTCGACCAAAAGGTAGTATCAACATCTACTATAAAGAAAGCAGTATTGATCGTGGACCTTCCAACTGTCAATTTGAGTGGGAATATTCTCACACACTTCGACATAAGGCCATTGAAACCCGTTGTGCCAATATCAGTGTTGGTAACGTCAGCCTTGTCATATCCTAAGTATTTGAGAGTACGCAAAGGCATTACATTGACTGTTGCGTCATTAACAACCAAAATTTTCTTCAGTACAATCCAATTAAATTCTGCTTCTATGTATAAACAATGCATCTGAGACTGCATTGAAGGACTAGGCTTAATAAACCAATTTATTAGAAAGCCTATAGGACATCAAACAACCTGAGGACACGAAGTGTTAAGAATACCTGGGATAGGTTTATCGATTGTATGTCCCGCAAACTCTCTGGGTAACATTATGACATTACACTCCACAGGGTTGTCAGGAGCATCGAACCTGACCGGATTGTAATCCGAGTTGTGGAAGGTATCTTCACAATCATCGTCATCGGCTGTCTTTCCCTAATCATTAGGGAGGAGGTCATCATGGGAACAGAATCATCGATCCTAAACAAGTCGTCATGGTCGATTTTCTCCCCTTCAACCATTGCAGGGTCAACGGATTTGTGCTGTTTCTCTTCTGCTCCCCTTTGATGTCTTTCTTTCCTTTTCCAACTGCTCTTAGACGGAATTGGATACCTTTGGTTATTCACCGGTCTCCACTCATCACCGTTAGAAGAAGAAAAGTCAAGTCGGCGTCGACATGATCGATAATATTCAGGATATACCTCAACAAACTGTCCTTTCTGGGAATCGTATCCTCGAACTTGCCCTGCATCCTCTTTTTGAACAAAAACAGACATGCAATACAATGGATTTGTTTCGATCATACCTTGGATCTAATTGTCGACTAGGACAATGTCGAACTTATTTGCCGACGACATGACGATCAGCTTCTGCAGATAATTATACGAGCATAGGTGACACAGCCGATAAATTAATATCTTGTTCCTCATAATAGGGCTGCACCGACGGCAAGTATCAGCTTTCTCAAGGAATTGCGCAATAGGAGGTCCATCTTTGATGGCTTGTTCATCAAGGCGAGGGGAAGGTCAAAGTCGATCTTTAACATCGCCTCTCTTGACAGTTTCCTTGGACAGGTCGCTTGACCTGACAGAGGAATCCACATCGCTGTTGACAGCCAGCGGGATAGATTGAGTCTCAAGACAACGAGATGCTGCCTTTACTTTCTGGACAACATGCCGCTTATCAGGAAATACTTTGTGAGCATCGGGGGCAGATCCTCTTCCTCTGGGGTTTCGATTAAACGCCTTCGAAGGTTCCTTACGAGGAATCCCAATTGCAGCCTTCTCGACTGGTGACAGATCGAACCATTCCTCTGTTTGATGAGACTGGAGAAACATCCTGAAAGTGAAGCACTTGTCAGTAGTGTGAGTCTCATCCACGTGCCACCAGCAAACTTCATTCTTCAGCCTCGAAGCAGCCACAGGGCAAGGGACAGCTCCGTTGTCGAGAAGCCTCTTGAACAGCTTATTGATCACATAAGTCTCCCCAGAAACGTTGGATTCTTGAAAAGCACGTCGAACAACATCAACTATGTTAATGTCAAACGTATGAACTTCACAATCAGCAAATGGTTTTTGATCGACGGAAGATGACTCTTCGGACTCTTTGAAACACAAAATTTTTGCTTCGATAAGATCCTGGATAAGGTTTCTAAAAGTTAGACAGTCACGCATGGCGTGGGTAAAAGACCCATGCCATTTGCAATAACTTTTCTTCTTTTCCCTGTCAGTTGGGGAAGTCGATGATCGGGCTTCAACTTGATTCGATCTCGCTTATGGAGCCAGTCGAAGATTTCGTCAGCTTTCTCAATATCGAAGGAGTATTTTTTGCTCCTCATTTGATTTCCGAGATGCCTTAGCTTTGAAGTTTTTCTTCGACAATGGATCGCAAATAGTAGCTTCGCCCTTGACAAATTCAGTCATATCGACTTCAACAAGCGTAGGCTCGATCTGATATGCTGTACGTTCCCTCGATTCTTCTCTGAATAGATTTTCATACTTAGTGGCCCTCAGAGAGAGTTCGTAGAGATCTATGAACTTTTCCCCTTGAATTTTCTTTCGGATACGAATATCAAGAGCATCCTGGACTATGCTAACCACTTCATCCTCGCTGACTGTTGTCTTGCATCTGAGTCGAGCCTTTCGGAATCGCTGCAGGAAGCTCGCTGTAAGTTCTCCAGGCTGCTGTCGCATCTTAGTCAATTCAACCAAAGAGATGGTCGAATCAAGAGTAGCGAAGGCCTGCATGAACTGCGTTTGCATATCCTGTCAATTCTGCACCGAGTTAGGTGGGAGATGGATGTACCAAGTAAACGCTGGTTCAGTAAGTGAATTGGGGAAGAGTCGAAGCTTCCAATGATCGTTGTTCGACGCCTTACCCGTTTGATGAGTGAACCTAGCTATATACTCCATCGGTGTCATCTTATCTTCACCAGAGAAGTGAGTGAAATCGAAGATCTTATAGCCCCTGGGATAAGGATAATCCCGATCGACAAACTCAGGATAGGGTGTCCTGTAAAGGCTAACCTCTTATCGACGCACCGCTCTTGGGACCATTTGTTCAACTATTCGAGCGATCACATCTCTGTAATCAACAGGATCGATAGGCCTCAGAGGGACTCTAGGGATTTCCCTTTCCAGAGGGTTCCTATCAACTTCCCTGTCTGTTCACGCACGAAACGGATCACGTTGGAAATATTTGGCAATGGACTCACGGTAGTTATATTGTGGTCGCCAGTAAGAAGATGCACAATTTTATTGAAATCAAATGCAAGTCTTACAATCTTAATGAATAAAGGGAACAGGGCTTACAGCCATTAAAAAATGGAAAAAAGAGCGCAAGTATTGATGACGATGTGGAAATCCGTGACGATGAAGAACTTGTGACAAAGGCCTTAGAAGCTCGCTCCGTCGGTGGTGGTCGCTGGCGGGAGGCTGTGACGAAGGCCCTACGAGCTCACTCCGTCGGTGGTGTCGCTGGAGGGGGTTGACGGCAAAGGCCCTGCGAGCTCACTCTGCTGGCGGAGGGAGGTTGACCTACAAACCGGGTCGAGGTATCTAATTTCCTAAAGTTGACGAACAAACTTCAGTGTTTTGGCTGTGTGTGGTCGTACCCTTTGTCTTGAAATATTCCTTTGCTATTTATAGAGGATTTGTACGTGTTTAACACGTAACAGATAGATCGTGTTGCAGATCGTGATCCCTAACATCGTGGGAGTGTTTGAACAACCTCCTTGATCTTTGGGATCACGTTCCTGGATAATAGGATCAGTTACGATCCTTAACAAATGTGATAAATTTATTCCAACCCTGTCGACTTGACTGTACAGACTACGACCGACTTGGTCGACTTATCCAGAATTCCGTTGACTTGGCCCTACTAGTAGGCCTAGCTACTGTTGAGTCATCTTGGTTGACTTTGATCACCATACTCCTTCATTGTGAGTCGACCTAGTCGACCCCGTTCATAAGTCGACCTAGTCGACTTCGTCATGAGTCGACCTAGTCGACTTTGTCATGAGTCGACCTAGTCGACTTCGTCATGAGTCGGCCTAGACAACTGTATCTTGGGCTGACTCGGAGTATGACTTGAGGGATTACTGGGTTTCTGTTCTAAACCCAGGCCCAAAATTAATTGCCATGTCAACATAAGCCCCCCTTTTATGCTGGGTTGGCTACGCCGACTCAGCAAAAATCATACCCTATATAAAGGAGAGTCATCGTCCTTTTCCCGCACTTTTCTTCCTTGCTCAACACTTCTTCATCTTCTCCAAGAAACTAGAAAACCCTCGCTTCCCGGAAAACTCTTCGTCTTCCTCCTTAACACTCTTCCGATCCTTAAAAAGATGTCGACTTTCCAGGCTTTCGAGGTCCATAATCAGCGTGCGGGGCCAACCGGACCCATTCCGGTCACAGAGGATCAGGGATCGGGCGTCACCCTCGGACCTATCCTGCCGGAGCGTCTCTTCCCGGGGACAGTGCCGCTCAACTATCTCGTCACCGAGAAGCCCATCCCGATCTGCCATCCCAACTTCGTCGATCCCCTCAACTGGGAAGGTCAGGGATCCTTCCTGTGTTTTCCTTCTTCGTCTAAATCTGAGATGGTGGAATGGCTCGAGATGTGGGAGGAGCACTTCACAGAGAGGTTTAGGAGTCAGAAAATTCTGAGGTTCTTTAGGATGTCCGTGGCAGACAAGAACTGTGATCCTAGAGTCTGCTCGGCTATGCTGCCTTTCTGGAACTCCTCAGTCAATTGCTTCTATTTCCCGGAGGGTCCCATGTCTATTACCTTGGCAGATGTGAAGATTTTGGCCAGGTGCAAAGTCAATAGCCTCCCTGTTCGCCAATACTCCCTGGCAGGCGATATTAATCCGAAGGGCGCCCTTCAGTACATGGAGGTGGTAAGCAGGCATTTGAAAATGGCCTCAGCAGGCAAAGAGCCAGATGAGAAGTTGTCGACCGAGTGCTTTGGCGCCCGGGAAGAGGTCGAGTTCCTCAGCACTTGGTTAAGCAAGTTTGTCTATTGCTTCCCAGGGAAGAAGGTCAGCCACACTTCTTATCCAGTGGCCAACTTTCTGAGGGAGACCAATGAAGAAATCTCTTGGGCCCCCTTCATTTTGGGTCTTCTTTACCATGATCTGGACAGAGCGACGACTCAGATCAAGCCGTTTCCAAAACATCCAGCAGGAGGATTGCTTTGGTTAGTTCACCTTTGGTCAGCTATGTGGATGCCAGGATTGACTGGGTTCAAGGGCCCTGCTTCGCCCCTCGAGTCGGCCTATTATGGGGAGACCATCTTGGAGCAGTGCTGCCAGCGGAAGGATCAATGGCTTATGACATCGGTCACTGGCCACATGAAGCACATCGTCGACTTCGGCAGGGCAGATCGACGCAACTGGGCACCCTTTCCAGGTGGCAAGACATTTGCTCAGGAAATTAAGCTCCAAGCTGCTCGTGGCTTCTGGAATGGGGTATTGACCCGCAGGGACCTACCAGTCATCTTCGACGGCTACCTGACCTTTGAAGCCTATAACCCTCAGCTGTGTGCAAGGCAGTTTGGGTTCATCCAGGGCGTAGCGGTTCCACTTGCTGACCCTACCGGTGGGTTGTGCGGGGATAGGATGAAGAGGATTTCGTGCAAGCCGATCTCCCCGAAGACCCTCGACTTGCTCAACAGCAAGGCGCAGCTCTCCCAGATAGAATTCCCATCTGGTACTTCTGCCTGTTTCGCCACGCAATTCTTCACTGTGCTGTGGTCGACTACTTATGAAGAGCTGCGGGCTTTGATGCATTTCTTGGAGGTCTCCAAGGAACCTGACTTTTACATGGGCGACGCACATATCAAAGCGAGAGGTAAAGGCTTAGCTTTACTTTAAGAGTATTGGGTTCTTAGTATTAATCGTGAGCTTTCTCCTTTTCAGGATCAATGATGCCTCAGGGCTCTGGAAAGCCTAAGGCTCCCCTTGCCCCCGCTCCTTCTAGACTCAAGTCGACTGGCAAGGGGAAAGCTAAGGTGGCGAGCTCCAGGGAAACAACCGCAGGTGACCCTGCTAAGGCTCGACCTAAGGCTGCTCCAAAGCGCAAGGCGGCCGAGAAATGAGATCTTGAGGAGATGTCTCTATCCCAGAGGAGGAGATTGGTGAAGGTGCCAGCTTCAGTGGCGGCTCCTCTTCCCAAGTCGCCGACTACCGTAGCGGCGACTTCTTCTTCGAGGTCACCAACAGCGGTGGCCCCAGTGAGCTCATCATCTGCTATTGTACCTGCGACCTTAGCGACGGTCGATGTCGCTCGAGGAGCGGCTACAGAGGTATGACTCTACTGGTTCTAATTCATCCTGAGCTTCTGTATCTAACCCGCACTATATTGCCTAGGGCGAAGCGTCAACCGGAGGTGGTGACCAGCCTACTCTGGTTGCGTTCGAGACGGGTGCAACGGCTTCGACCGCCGAGGTGAGCTCGACTCCCTGCTAGGATATATTACCCTAGTTCATACATGAACTTTAGTTTTATTACACTCCACTCTAGGAAGAGCAGGCTCCTGAAGCCTTGCTACAAGAAGGGACCGCTATGGTTTCAGTCGATCCTTCAACTCGGTCGACGCGGGAGGGGGCACTACCTCAGCCGATGCGAGAGGAGGAAGAACAAGGCGTCCCTTCTTCTTCAGCCCCCACTCCTGCACCACCAATGGTATGTGTTTCTCTTTCTCACAAAGTATGGCGTTGTTATCACGATTCTAACCGTGACACTTCACAGGCTCGCCCGAAGAGAGTGAAGACGACTGCTGGTCGCAAGAAGGCTCCTACTCCCTCCACTTCTTCAGGCGAAAGTTCTGAGGATTTACTACCTTCAGAGGTAAGTATTTGATTGCATGGAGGTGTTGACTGTTTGGGACATTGTGTCTTAGCAACATTTCATTTCTTATTCTGCAGGCTCCTGCTGCAGCGACCTCGACTGTCGACCCATGGGTGAAGCTTCATCAGGACATTGACGAATTCTGCCGACTTCTGCTCATTGACCCCTTAAGCGTCGACGAGTTTGAGAAGATGCAGAAGCTGTTGAAGGAGATCGAGGCATCCCCTCGGGTGACGGACGAAATACTGGGGGCCTGCAAGAGCTTCAGGTCGACGTATTGGACTCGCTGGAAGGATTACTACGCCGACCTGCTCGCCTACGACTTGACCGACTCGAAGATTCGGTCGATCAATGATGCTCGAGGGCGGGCCTCTAAAGCTGCACAGGACGCCCGCCAACATTTGGTCGATGTGCAAGAGAAGCTGACCGAGGCAGAGAGACAGATAGAGTTCTATACGAACCTGAAGAATGACCTGACTCGGCAGCTTGCGTCGATCAATACTCAAGAAATCGAGGAGCTGGAGGCCAACGCTGAGAAGGATAGAGAAAAGGTCGTCGACCTTTATGCCCAGTGAAACAAGGTGAACGCGAAGCGACGAGCTCGTAAATCCCTTGTCCTCGATTTTAGAGAAGTTGGCGGGTTATGGAGTCTAGACTTGTAACCAAAGAACAACGCAACTCGATTATTTTTGCTTTACTGAACAAATCAAGTGTCTTATGTCTCGAACGAATTCCTGCCCACTACGCTAAATTCATTCTTCCAAACAGCGTTACTGAAGCCTAGCGCGATTTTCTTAGGAATTAAGCGCTTCCCAAATTAATGGAGTCCTTTGTCTTAGGATTTTATGATGAGCTTCCCAGATAGTCGCGCAGTAGGATTTAAGATATTTACCATTGACCTTCAATGGATGCCTATCTCCTTCTCTGGTCATAAGTCGATACGTATTAGATGAGTATGTCTCGCACACTTCATATGGACCTTCCCAATTAGGAGACCACTTACCCAAGACTTGGTCTTTTGATTTAAGGGGTAGGATCATCTTCCATACCAAGTCGCCCACTTTGAAGCGCTTATGGACAACCTTTTTATTATAGTATCTAGCAATTCTTTGCTTATGTACCTCAAGTCGGTCTATTACGTCGAGTCGCTTTTTCTCCAATTCTTCTAAAGCGAGGTACATTGCCTCGTCTTGCAAGTCAGGATGAGCTACCCGGAGCGACTTGTATCGAATCTCAATAGGTAGGACAGCATCTTGCCCATATACCAGCGAAAAAGGGGCTTCTCCTGTGCTGTCTCTCTTGGTGACTCTTAGAGCCCACAAGGTGTCCTGTAATAGTTCGTGCCATTTTCTTGGATTTGCACCAACCATTTTCTGAATGTTATTCTTTATGAGCTTATTAGTAGCTTCAGCTTGTCCATTCGACTGGGGGTAATAAGGTGTCGAATTAGTGATTGAAAAGCTAAATTCAGCAGCGAATTCACGCACCTTCTCATTATTGAAAACGGTGCCATTATCTACTACGATATTCTGGGGAATCCCAAATCTATAAATGATGGAGGATCTGAGAAAATCGATCACCTCTTTGTGATCAATTTTCCGGTATACTTGAGCCTCGACCCACTTGGTAAAGTAGTCAGTAGCGACTAGAATGTAGGCATCGCCTTTACTCGAGTGTGGGTGAATCTCCCCGATTATATCTAAAGCCCAAGACCTAAACGGCCAAGACTTGATGACTGAGACTAAATCGGACGCTGGGGCCCTTGTCACCGGACCATGTTTTTGACACTCTTGGCACCCCCTAGCCATTTCTATGCAATTCTTTAGCATTGATGACCAGTAAAAACCATGTCTTTGGATAGTCCAAGACATTTTGGTGCCAGATTGGTGAGACCCGCATAAACCCTGGTGAGTCTCCAACATAATTGGGGTCGCTTCGTCTAAATCGACGCATCTTAGTAGGACTCCTTCTTTGGTCTTTCTGTAAAGTACCCCATCTATAAGAGTGTACGACAAAGCCTGAGTCTTGATTCTTTGGCTCGCCTTTTGTGTTGGGTCAGAGAGGAAGTCGGTGATTGGTCTCCTCCAATCTTTATCGCTTGTCATTATATTCAGAGTGAACGCGTCGCCTTGGGGAGCTAAGTGGGAAGCTATTTCTGGGATACAATCGCTTCCCCTTTTGGCCTTGTATCCTGAAGCCTTTTGGGCTAGGTCGTTAGCGATTGTGTTTTCCTCCCGGCCTACAAAAAGGAAAGTAATTACTTCGAATCGCTCGACTAGCCTTCGAGCGACTTGATGATAGGGTGCGAGTTTCTCTTGACATAGAGAGTCGCCGTTCATCTGGTTAATAACCAGTTGAGAGTCTCCCATTACTCTGGCTTTCCTGGCTCCCAAGGCTAATAACTCCTTCAAGAGCGTGATCAACGCTTCGTACTCAGTCGCATTGTTTGTATGAGTTGCCGACAGACGATATGCTAGGCGAACGTCCTTTCCTAGTGGCGAAAGTACGTGGAGGCCTATGCCTACGCCGGATTTCGCCGAAGATCCATCAAACCAAGCTTGCCAGACATCCTCAAGGAATTCCTCTTGATCGATTGATGTAGATGGATCGTGGTTCACTAAGAAATCGGCTAAGGCCTGCCCTTTCACCGACTGTTGAGGTTTGAAACGCAGATCGTATGCGGATAGGACCAAGCTCCATTTACTAATTCTTCCGGTCAATAGGGGACTTTCGAAAAAGTATTTTATGACTGGGGACTTGGCAATAACATGAACCTCTTGGGATCCGATATAATGTCTCAGCTTCTTAACAGCATAAAAAACTGACAAGCATAACTTCTCCTTAATTGTATAGCGCTTTTCTGTAGCAGTTAGTTGTCTTGACAGATAGTAGACTGCTCTCTCAGTTTTGTCCTCTGTCTCTTGGGCTAACATGGCACCGATGACTGATTCAGTCGCTGCCACGTAAAGCAGATAAGGCTTTCCTATCCGAGGAGGGGCAAGCACAGGCGGTTTCATTAAGTACTCCTTTAAGCCTTCAAATGCTTTTTGGTGTTTGTCGCTCCACACAAAATTTCCCTTTGCCTTTAGTAAGGTCGAGAAAACTTCTGTCCGTCCAGCGACGTTACCAATAAATCGCCTTAGATAATTGACCCTTCCTAAGAAAGCCTGTAACTGCTTCTTATTACTCGAAGGGTTCAATCTTTGAATGGCGTTCACTTTGTTCTGGTCGACTTCTATACCACGTTGATGAACTAGGAACCCTAGGAAATGTCCTGCTCTGACTCCGAAGGCACATTTGAGAGGGTTTAATTTGAGTTGATGCTTTCTCATTTGAATGAAAGCATTTCTAAGGTCATTAACATGTGACTTCTCATCTCGCGACTTGACTACTATATCGTCTATGTATACTTCGACCGTTTTGCTAATTAAGGCATCAAATATAGCGTTCATGGCCCGTTGGTAGGTTGCCCCAGCGTTTTTGAGTCCGAATGGCATGACTACCCATTCGAAAATGCCTAAGGGACATCTGAACGCAGTTTTATGGATATCCTCTTCGGCTAGGAAGATTTGGTTATATCCTGAGAAACCATCCATGAAGGACATAATTTGGTGCCCTGCAGTCTTGTCGACTAAATCATCTGCGATGGGCATAGGGTACTCATCTTTTGGAGTGGCACGATTCAAGTCTCTAAAGTCGATGCAAACCCTAATCTTACCATTCTTTTTAATGACAGGAACTATACTGGATATCCATTCGGTGTACCTCGATGTCCTTATATATCCGGCTTTAAAGAGCTTTTTGACTTCCTCAAATACTGCTTGAGTGACTTCATGAGTCATTCTCCTCGGCGCCTGTTGGACTGGTTTAAATCCTGTTTTGATTGGTAACTTGTGTTCCACAAGTCGGCGATCTAGGCCAGGCATCTCAGTGTAATCCCAAGCGAAACAATCTTTAAACTCTTCTAGAGTAGCTTTGATAGAATGGAAAAGTTCTTTATTCATCGAGGAACTGATAAAAACAATTCGAGGGCTCGATGCCTCGCCTAAATTGACGCCTACGAGTGAGTCACATGGCATCATCAGTGACTCACGACTCTGGACACCACCTAAATTGGTGTCCACGTTATTACATGGCCTAATTTCGAAATCGACGTTGCCTATCTGGCATCCTACTTTCCTAGTCGTCCTAACATGCTTCTGAAGTCGCTGTAGGATATCAGCGACTGCATGACCTTTCTCCTCACTGTCCATACATCCCTTCATGTAGGAGTCTATCGGGCTCCAACTCCGTCGCAGTGCTCTCTTGGCTCTTAGGCGCTTCTCCCTGGTCGTCGCTTGGGCTGTTGTTCGTTTCGCCTCCATCTTTAGTCGTGACTACCTTCTGCAGGACCTCGTCTATGTCTTTGTCTGTGAAGTCGGGCCCCCATCCTGTTGGCACAATCGGTCCTTCGTCAGGCTTGGGGTGAGAGGTGCCATAGCTCACGATGAAGTCGAACTTCCCTGAAGGTTCACCTAAGGGTCCGACTGTGGGGTCTCCCAGCTTGTAGCGCTGGTCCAGAGTAAGGTCCTTGACTGTCTTACACGTCTCTGCATGCAAAATACCCTTGTCACAACAGGAGTATTCATCAGCCTTAACGATTTCTATTTCGGAGTCAAGCCATAGGATTAACTCCCTATGCAAAGTAGATGGAATCGCGGCGGCCTTATGAAGCCAATCGCGTCCTAAAAGCGCATTAAATGAAGGGGCTATATCGATTACAAAGAAAGCAGTTTCCTGCTCGTGTCTCCCGACGCCTAGGCGCACGGAGCATATACCCAGGCACTCGGATTTTCTCCCATTGAAGCCACTTACAGCTACGTCGGTTCGCACCAACTCGCTAGGCTTGTACCCAAGTAATCTAAACTTGGCGAGGGGAAGAACATTGACAGTGGCGCCATTGTCTATTAAGACTCGACCCACTAAGACACCATCAAAGGTGGCTGAGATATACAGCGAATGCATATGCTGTTTCATACGATCTGATGGTTTCCTCAACCAGTGCAGAGGGAAGCCAGAAGGAAATGTAGTGACTCTAGAGTCGAGAGTTTTACCTTCCGGTGCCTCCGGCTTGTTGTTGCAGGCGAACTCCGCAGGGAGGGTAAGAACGTTACAGCCCACGAGGGGCCGTTGCTCTGCATCGAAGTCGCAGGGCTTATCTCCTCGTAGAGGAGTGTAGTCGAAACTCGAGCCTGGGTCTTCCGAGTAATCAGTAGACTCGACCCGCTCGGGCTCTGCGACTTGTTTCCCTGTGGCGTGGTTCCCGCCAAAGGATGGCATCACAGGGGTCATTCTTGGCTTTTTTTGGGCGTGACTTAGACGCCTTTCTTTTCTCTTTTGAGCCCTCACGGGAAGCGTAATCTTTCTTTCCGCCTTCTGCCATTGAGACGAAGGGTTAGGCGCTTTGACAAATCTTGGTTTCTTAGAACCAAAGGGAAGTCGACGCACCTCCACAAACCTTCCGTCGGCTGGGTCATATCCTACCTGCACAGGGTTATCTGCTGGCCTATTCGAGGGCTTGTTAAGGTTCGAGTTACCTGAGCCCTCAGGACGGGCTGCCTTCACGAGCATCTCCCCTTTTACGGATAAGTCGACGAGCCGCAAGAAGTAGCTAACGCAGCATGCTGTGCAGAGCTGGGTAATGAGTATGCGGTTGTGAGCGATCAGCTTGCACTTTTGGCACAGCAGCTTTTCGTCTAGGAATTGGGCGATGGGTGGCCCCCTCCGTAGTTCCTGAGGATCGACTGTCTGCGACGCATAACGGGGTCTGCGATTCATGGCCTGCTGAGGTTGGTCCTCTCCCTTGTGTTCCGCTACCGGCTTGATCTCCTTGACAGGGGTAGTTCTAGTGTACCCCTGTTTGATGACCCTTTGACCAGACGAGTCTATGAACTCCAGTCGCCGTGCCGGGCGTTCTGTTCCCCGGGCGACTGCCTCTCCATTGCCCTTGTGACCCTGGGGGCCTCCTCTTCCACCTCGCGAGGCTAATCGGCGATCTGCGCTAGGAGGGCTTTTGAAGGCGTGAGAAGATCCTTGGGGAGTATTGAGTGACATTGCTGCTTCTTCGAACGGGGTCAAGTCGTACCACTCCTCCGTTTTGCTGTCCAGTAGATACTTCTTGAACGTGTGGCACCGATCCGTAGTGTGAGTGTCGTTCAAGTGCCAGTGGCATAGCCACTTCTCCCTTCCTTTGGGCAGAATGAAGACCCCACGCTCAGCTAGTCGCTTCATGAGGGCATTGGCCACCAAAGTCTCGCCGGTTGCTTGTACGTCCTGCGAGGGTACAACAGAGTCGTTAATAACTTCTAAGAGATTAACCTCAGCGTCAAATATGTCAAACGTATGAATAGCGACTTCATCCCCGAATGGATTATTATCCACCACGGCGACTTCGTCAACTTCAGGAAAACGGAGCTCTTTAGACTCTATTAAATCCTGTATGATATTTCTAAAGGACAAACAGTCCTTGGTAGCATGGGTGAAAGACCCATGCCACTTGCAGTAATTCCTATTCTTTTCCCTCTCTGTCTGGGGAACTCGATGGCCGGGCTTAAGCCTAATCCTTTTCCTTTGATGAAGCCAGTCGAATATAGCGTCGACTTTATCTGTGTCGAAAGAATATTTTCTTTCTTCGGCATTCTTTTGGGATGCCTTAGCTTTGGAATTTTTCTTAGCCAGGGGGTCGCATATAGTCGACTCCCCCTTGACAAATTCCGCCACGTCGACTTCATAAGTGTCGACTTGGTAGGCTCGAGTCAGCTGGGCTTCCTCTGTAAGAAGCTGATAATACTCTGCGGCCCTCCTTGCTAAGTCATACAGGTCAGCAAAGCGCTCGCCCTGCAGCTTTTTCCGGAACGGAATAGTCAACGCATTTAATGCGAGAAGTAATTGATCCTTCTCCGGTATGGGGGGGCTACACCGTAGTAGGGCCTTCCTGAGTTTCATTAGAAACTGCCCTGGGTGTTCTCCGTTAGCCTGCTTAAGGCGCATTACCTCAAACATCGACATGGGGGCGTCCAGTCGAGCAAAGGTCTTAACGAACATAGATTGCATCTGAGTCCACGAGGCTATTGACCCTGGCGGCAAACTCGCATACCACGTAAAGGCATCCCCTGTTAACGAGTTAGGGAAGAGCTTCAGTTTCCAAAAGTCGTTCCCAGCCGCCTCACCAAGTTGGTGAGTGAAGCGAGCGACATGCTCGAGTGGGGTCATTTCATCTTCACCCGAAAAACGTGTAAAGTCGGGCACCTTATAACCTCTAGGTAAAGGGAAATCCCTGTCGACATACGTAGGATAGGGAGACCTGTACAAACAGGCGTCGTCTCGCCGAGCTATTCCGGGGACGACTTGCTCTATAACCTGAGTTATGGCCTCCCTCAGGTCTGGGGGTACACCGCCTACTGGGGCCTGCGCTGTAGGTCGAGTCGACCTTATCGGGCTGTACGGAGATCTTTCCCCCACTGTCTGACTCGCTGGATTCCTCGTGTAGGAAGAAGGCTCTTCCCGAAAGTTTCCACCTCGGGATCCAAGCCCATAGGGGTCTCCAGTTGCGTCGATTACAGGTTCTTTTCCAGGGCGATGAGACGGAATAAAATTCTCCCCTAGATCCGTTTCCTCTTGAAAGTCCTCTGCCTCATTCCAATACGTATTCGTCGGTTGATTACGTGAAGAAGAGGGTCGACTAGGGGGAACCAAATTCCCAGGTTCGAATAGAGTATTTGTCCTTATGTCGGATCGCTCAAAAGTCACGTTACGTGGCCCTTGAGTAGTCCGACGAGCGTCTGCCATGAACATAGACTCCCTAAATGGGGCCTCTCTCATACGAGGTCTTACTCTTTCCTCGTCTCTCGGGCCAGAAAGACGCCCTATTAGAGTTTGGACATCCATTAGGATGCCCTTCATATCGGTCAAATCCTGACGCACACTCCCCAATTCCTTGTGGAACTCCAGTCTCGAAATAAATTCAGACGGGGCATGTGAATCAAAAGCGGACTGGTTCGTAGCTGCCTGGCCTCCTAGGGCTGGCGCTTGGGCATGTGAATCAAAAGCGGACTGGTTCGTAGCTGCCTGGCCTCCTAGGGCTGGCGCTTCCAAGTTCATTCCCGGAGGAAGCTCCTGGTTTTCCCCATCTAAGGGATTCTGAGTGGTACTTCGAGTATTTCTCGGCATGTTCTCCCACTGTGGTCGCCAAAAACGTGTTCACGCACGAAACGGATCACGTTGGAAATATTTGGCAATGGACTCACGGTAGTTATATTGTGGTCGCCAGTAAGAAGATGCACAATTTTATTGAAATCAAATGCAAGTCTTACAATCTTAATGAATAAAGGGAACAGGGCTTACAGCCATTAAAAAATGGAAAAAAGAGCGCAAGTATTGATGACGATGTGGAAATCCGTGACGATGAAGAACTTGTGACAAAGGCCTTAGAAGCTCGCTCCGTCGGTGGTGGTCGCTGGCGGGAGGCTGTGACGAAGGCCCTACGAGCTCACTCCGTCGGTGGTGTCGCTGGAGGGGGTTGACGGCAAAGGCCCTGCGAGCTCACTCTGCTGGCGGAGGGAGGTTGACCTACAAACCGGGTCGAGGTATCTAATTTCCTAAAGTTGACGAACAAACTTCAGTGTTTTGGCTGTGTGTGGTCGTACCCTTTGTCTTGAAATATTCCTTTGCTATTTATAGAGGATTTGTACGTGTTTAACACGTAACAGATAGATCGTGTTGCAGATCGTGATCCCTAACATCGTGGGAGTGTTTGAACAACCTCCTTGATCTTTGGGATCACGTTCCTGGATAATAGGATCAGTTACGATCCTTAACAAATGTGGTAAATTTATTCCAACCCTGTCGACTTGACTGTACAGACTACGACCGACTTGGTCGACTTATCCAGAATTCCGTTGACTTGGCCCTACTAGTAGGCCTAGCTACTGTTGAGTCATCTTGGTTGACTTTGATCACCATACTCCTTCATTGTGAGTCGACCTAGTCGACCCCGTTCATAAGTCGACCTAGTCGACTTCGTCATGAGTCGACCTAGTCGACTTTGTCATGAGTCGACCTAGTCGACTTCGTCATGAGTCGGCCTAGACAACTGTATCTTGGGCTGACTCGGAGTATGACTTGAGGGATTACTGGGTTTCTGTTCTAAACCCAGGCCCAAAATTAATTGCCATGTCAACACTGTCGAAGGTAGGTACGCCCCTAGGGAAATTACTAAAAAGGTTTCTCCTTGGGATTTGACCTTCCACAGGTGGTCCACGGACGGGGTTGTCGACAGTGGATCGTGTATAATGGGTTTCCCTTCGACGGTGAGGAGGCGCGTATGCCTGTGATCGATAGGGATCCTGCACATCATTATCAAGATCGACGAACTCGTTATAGCGATTCAATCGATCAAGCATGACAAAATCGCCTCGATCATCGGGGACAAAACGCGATCTACTTGGTTCAGTCCTTCGATAGTCCTGAGTTAAATAGACATGATCGTTAGTAGTCTCATGATCGAAACTTATCATACGTTTCCCATTGGATAGCAGCCCTTCTGGCCGCAGTATCGGGGGCATATTCGACATCGATCCTGGCAGTTAATCCCTGTAGTTGTTTTTGTAACTCCAAAAAACTCTCCTGATTCTTGGCCTGTACTTGAAGAAATACGTCCAAAGAGATTGTATCCGACACGTTTGGCAAGACGTTTGACATAGGGGATGTCCCTCGCTCCTGCGTCTGGACATTTTGTTGTCCAGTGTTCTGGGAATTTTGTTGCCCATTTCGATGGTTCTGGCCATTATTACCAGTTTGGCCTTGCCCATGATTAGTATCTGAATCACCACGAGTATCAGCCATTCTGTTAGCCACACTTCGAGTTGTTGGCATTCCGTACAATCACACGAAACTCTCTTTCGTCTCCCACTGTAGTAGCCAAAAACGTGTTCACGTGGCAAAACACATCGCGATATATCGGAGACTTAAAGTGTTGAAAATAAATGTGGTCGCCAATAAAAGTAAATGAACAAAAGAACAATCAGAAATTCACTAAGTGTAAAAAGAAGAACTTACAGCCATTGCACAACGCTTAAAACAATTACGGATAGTTAGGTTGACAATCAAGCAGACCTTCGGGCTCATATAATGATTGTCGTGTGTTTACAATTGACCAGAGCTGACTTATTTATAGACACTAACTAATAACTGTCGGCCGACGCATATTTAACACGTGCTAATCATCCTAAAACTAACTATTATTCAACTGCTAAGACGACTCCATCATCGACGCTCGTGAGCAATGGCTTCAAGTCTTGACGTCCGGCGTCGATACTGAAGACATCTGATGAAGCCTCCTTATCTTCGAGCATCATTTCTGTCGAACTGCACTCCCTCGGCCTGTTCCTGACTTCAACATCGATCCATGCCTTAACAGCCGCCTTTAACCCGACGATCGAGTATCTGAAGTTATTGCGCTTAAATAATTGAGGTATAGTTTTTAACAAAGAATTATCGAGGGGCTTCTTGTATTTATATTGAAAACAATTCGTGTATCTATTTCAATGAGACTATTATTTCGTATCATTATCAAAGAAGATTCAGTTAAATTATGATGTAGAAATATAAGAAGACATAGTCTCTTCTCTATCAAAAAATCTTCTCCCAAATACCAAATTATCCAAATTTTCCTGATGTAGAGGCAATCAGTGGTTAGAGTATTGCTTTCATACGGCATTCATTAAAGTCCATCGTAGAAGGCCCAAAATGTCGTTTGTCATGTAAAGACCCCAGTCTCTTTTTGGACTTTCTGGTGTGAAGTGCACGACAACCCAAACGAGGAAGAACCCCCCCCCCCCAACCCTCCATCTGGGCCTCTTACTCTTTTAACATCTGTTTTGTTTTCTCCGGTTTTGGGCCTTACCTGCTGTTGTCGACCGATCATCTTAAACTTAAACCCTCCTCTACTTCCTTCATCCCAGCCTACCTGCTTTTCTTGTAACAAATCTAAAACCACTATCTTAAACCCTTCCCATCCACCAGCCGACCGATCAAGCAATCGACTTTTTCCAGCACAACCTCAAATCCCGATGTTTTTAGCTCGACCCAGAAAAATCCCATCTTCGTACCTCAAGCTCCTCTTCTTTTCCCCGTCTCTCCATCGATCCCAATCACCAAAACCCTTCATTTCCCCATCCCCGTCCGATTTTTCAAGCCCCCACCTTCAAAATCCTTGCTTTTCTTCTGTTTCGTCTGCGGAATCTTTCTCCGCCGCTTCCCGGAAGCAGAAAGGATCGGCCTTGTTCCTGACGCGGGAAGGGAACTACGATGAGGCTACCCCTTCGGCTGTCGTGTGCCCGGGCTGCGGCGTCCATATGCAGGATTCCGAGCCTAAGCAGCCCGGGTACTTTTCGAAACCCATCCCGAAGGGCCCTGATTACAAGTTGCTCAGTGTCCACCTGGTTCCGGTATCCGATGAGGCCGAATTCCCAGGTTCTCTCAAAAAGGGTGTAGTAGTGGATGACGAGCGTCTGGATTTTGAGCCTGGTTTGAGCGAAAAGCTGGTTGTTTGTGCGAGGTGTCATTCGTTGAGGCACTATGGTAGGGTTAAGGACCCGAGTGTGGAGAATCTGTTACCCGAGTTTGATTTCCATCATACTGTTGGGAGGAAGTTGTCTTCGGTTAGCGGGACACGTAGCGTGGTGTTGATGGTTGTTGATGCAGTTGATTTCGATGGGTCGTTTCCTAAGAAAGTGGCTAGGCTTGTGTCAACAGTGATCGAGGAGAATTCTGCTACTTGGAAGGAGGGGAAGTCAGGGAATGTGCCTAGGGTGGTTTTAGTGGTTACTAAGGTCGACCTCTTGCCAAGGTGCATACCGCTGAGTAGGTTTAAGCATTGGATTCGGCAGAGGGCATGGGACAATGGTGCAGTTAAGATTACGAGCTTGCATATGGTGAGTGCCATGAGAGATTGGGGGCTTAGAAATCTTGTAGAGGATGTGATTGAGTTGGCAGGGCCGAGGGGGAATGTATGGGCGATCGGGGCGCAGAATGCAGGGAAGAGCACTTTGATCAATGCTATTGGGAAGCTCGTTGGCGGAGGGAAGATCACGCACTTGACTGAGGCTCCTGTGCCTGGCACGACGCTGGGAATTGTTAGGGTGGAAGGGATCTTGCCAGGGAATGCGAGATTGTTTGATACTCCTGGGCTTTTGAATCCGCATCAGATAACGACGAGGCTGACAAGGGACGAGCTGAAGCTCGTATATGTTAGCAACGAGTTGAGGCCAAGAACTTACAGGATCAAGGTTGGCCCTGTTTGTGAGTTTAATGTTCCATAATAACGAGGCGACATCACCAATTCCATTAAGATATACTGCGTAGGAAATATATCAGTCCTAAATTGGTTTTCTCACTACAGGCTGGTCATTCAATTCATGTTGCCGGGCTAATGAGATTGGATGTAGAGGAATCATCTGTAGATTCAATCTACGTGACCGTATGGGCCTCTCGATATCTTCCGCTGCACATGGGCAAGACAGAAAATGTGCAAACGATGAAGGAAGACCATTTCGGGCGGCAATTACAGGTATGACTGATGTCTCGTGGTTTGCTCGTTCATTACTGGATTATAACTTTATTTGGGTCTGTCCGTACTTAGAACATATTTTATGATCTCTCATTGATAAATCATGCAGCCGCCCATTGGGGAAAATCGAGTCAAAGAGCTGGGAGAGTGGACTAAAAGGGACTACCGAGTTAACGGCGACAGCTGGGACGAGAGCTCGGTGGATGTTGCAGCAGCTGGTCTGGGCTGGTTCGCCATCGGTCTTAAAGGGGAGGCGGTACTGGGTGTCTGGACGTACGACGGCGTCGACATCATCCTTCGGAAGTCTCTACTCCCGGCCAGAGCTCATGTTTTTGAGGAAGCCGGTTTCACTGTATCCAAGATAGTGTCCAAGGCCGACCGGGCTCTGAACAACTCAAAGTGCCAAAAGTCAAACAAGGGTAAAAAGGTATCAGATCCGAGCGCCGAATCCTCGTCGTCCGGCGAATCGGGCTCGAGCAGAGTCGGTTGCACGATGTAGAGCAGCAGGGCAGCCTAAATTTATTGGTTGCAAGTGGTCGACGATTAAGTAGGTTTTTATAACTTCGAATTTAAGGGCATTACTGTCTTAATAAAATATTTTAAAATAGAAAACTGGTTGACGCCACTGCTCCCCCACCAAACCCCGGCGGCGGTTTTCCATAAAAGGACGATGGTGATAAGGATCCCTTATATGGCAGATTCAGCGGGGACTTTCCTTTCCGGCCACTTGTCCTCCTGGGATATACAAATCCCGCTTGATCGGAAAGGCATTCGCCCTTAGATCTCGGAATATCGACCATGGACGTCTCTGCCGATCGATCCCCCGAGTTTGGCCCTCTCCCCGACCCTAACCCTAGCACTGAGACGATGATTACTCCCTCAGCGAACAGCGTTGCTTACCATATCCCTCACCCTAGACAGAGTCATAACCCCTTGCTCTCTATGACCATAATGAAGAGACGTCGTCGGGGCCGGTCTCAACGCAATATTGGTGCCGGTTCCCCCCTTAAGCCTGATTCTGCTGCTTCTTCTGGTGCACCTTGCGACTCGAATGAGATGAGAGTCGATGAACCTAAGTGTGCGAAGGACAGTCGTGCCACCTATGCATCCGAGGAGGTCATTGTTATAAGTAAGGACGTAGTTGCTGAGGCATTGACTGCACTGTCGTCGGGATTTCTCGCGGATACGCTAATCGATGAGGAGATTGAGTACGGAGTCTTGCGCGAAACTGGTGGAATCGAACAGATTAATTACATTCTGATAAGGAACCATATCATCTCAAAGTGGCGGGCGGATGTGACCAATTGGGTTTCAAAGGAGATGTTCATCGACGTGGTTCCAAAGGATTGCCATGGGATTCTGGACTCTGCTTATGACTATTTGGTTTCTCATGGTTATGTTAATTTTGGGGTTGCTCCTCCTATTAAGGAAAAGATGCTGAAGGGGCCAACCATTCCGAGAAGCGTCATAATTGTCGGGGCTGGTCTAGCAGGTTTAGCAGCAGCAAGGCAGCTGATGAGGTTTGGTTTCAGGGTAATAGTTCTCGAGGGTAGGAAGAGGGCCGGTGGGAGGGTATATACCAAGAGGATGAGGGGTGGAAATGCTAGCAACAGGTTGATTGCAGCCGCTGATTTGGGAGGAAGCGTTTTGACAAGCACACTTGGGAATCCACTGGGCATCATTGCTCAGCAGATGGGTTACCCGGTTCATAAGGTGAGGGATGAGTGCCCTCTGTATAACAAGGACGGGACTCCGGTCGACCCTGATTTAGATAGGAAGGTGGAGGTTGCGTTTAACAAGACACTGGATAGAGCCAGCAATGTAGGGCAGAAGATGGGGGATGTAGGTCGAAATGTTTCGTTGGGCTCTGCTGTTGATGCATTCCGACAAGCGAATGATGATGAAATGAGTCTGTTCAATTGGCATCTTGCAAACTTAGAATATGCTAATGCAGAGCTGTTGTCGAAGCTTTCGCTCGCATTCTGGGACCAAGATGACCTCTTTGACATGGGAGGAGACCACTGTTTCCTGCATGGCGGTAATGGGAGGCTTATTGAGGCTTTGACTGAAAATGTGCCTATCCTGTACGAGGAGACGGTTAATTCAGTCAACTACGGCGATGATGGAGTGCAAGTGATCACTGGTAATCGGGTGTTTTGGGGTGACATGGTACTTTGTACTGTTCCACTAGGGGTTCTAAAAAGCAGCTCGATTGAGTTTGTCCCGGAGTTGCCGCAGCAAAAGCTAGATGCGATAAAGAGGCTGGGTTTTGGCTTGCTGAACAAAGTGGCTCTTCTTTTTCCTTACGTTTTCTGGGGTACAGATATCGACATGTTTGGGCATTTAACAGATGAACCAAGTCGTCGAGGAGAATATTTCCTGTTCTACAGCTATGCAGCTGTGGCTGGTGGTCCTCTGTTGATTGCTTTGGTAGCTGGTGAAGCCGCACACAAGTTCGAGGTGTTGTCTCCGACTGATGCGGTCGCAAGTGTTCTTCAAGTCTTGAGAGGTAATAATAACATGTGTGGAACCAAATACCTCACTTTTGTATCTGCTCAATAAATGTGATTCCATTATCTCAGAAGGGGTAACTTGATGCTTATTGAAGCTAACCATGGTGGTTGATGTGGGCAGGTATATACGAACCTCAGGGAGTCAATGTGCCTGATCCTGTACAGACAGTCAGCACAAGATGGGGTGGCGACCCTTTCAGCTTGGGCTCGTACTCAAACGTGGCAGTAGGATCATCAGGCGATGACTATGATATTCTAGCCGAAAGCGTGGGAGATGGTAAACTCTTCTTTGCAGGGGAAGCAACTATCAGAAGATACCCGGCAACCATGCACGGGGCCTTCTTCAGTGGGTTGAGGGAGGCTGCTAATATTCTTAGTCACGCGAATGCGAGAGCTTCGAGAAGAAAGATCAACAAATCTCCCCTGAATCATGCCTATTCATGTGCTTCAGTCCTCAACGATCTGTTCAGGGAACCTGATCTTAGATTTGGGAGATTTTCTGTTATTTATCGCCGAGGCGACCCCAATCCGATGTCTGGGGCAGTGTTAAGGGTAAGTTTCAACGATCAGAAAAGGAACTTGCGCGACGTTTGGAACCCAGATGAGCAGCTTCGGCGGCATTTCAATCGGCAGCGTCAATCCTGCATATACTTTCTACTGACGAAAGAACAGGCGCTTGAATTAAGGGAGGTCAGAGGGGGCGATGAGACGAGGTTGTCTCATCTGACTAATAAGTTTGGTGTCAAGCTGATTGACAGAAAGGGTTTCGGCACCAATGCCGATTTGGTCATTGCTTCCATTAAGGCCAGCAGGAGCAGGCATAACCTTGCAGCTGATTCACGAGCGCCGTCGTCCGATAAGGTTCCGCCTTCGTAACCCTAACTGAAGAATCGAATGCAGAACATACTCAAAAGCCTTTCTGGGATTGAAGATCTGTGAAGCGGAAATCTCTATATGTTTATGCAGTGGCCAAGGGACACACTTCATCATCCTACTTAATCTCTCCTATGTTTCTTCATCCTCTCAGAAGAGTTAACAAAAATTCCCAGGCAACAGCAATAGGGGGGGAGGTGCAAACGATACTGGGACCCTGAATCAATTGATACCAATACCTTCTGTGTTTAGAATCCGTCAAGAACGTTTTCGTTCGGCTCAACTTAACTCGTTGCACACAGGGGCCGAAAGTAGCTGGCAAGGGCTTCATCTGCCGCCGCCTAATTCCATGCTCGTTTTGGAGGGGATGACGATGGTAGGCGGCCGCAGCACGGCTTCCTCGGTCTCCGTGGGATCGGACCTCGAAAGCTACAACAGGGGAAAAAAAGTAAGGAATGAGTGGGAGTATCTGGAATCACAGAGGATCGAGGAGAGAAACGAACGGAATCGTGGAGGAAGGGCTTGGAGTCGTCGACGGCTCTCCGGAACGGAGGCTTCTGGTGATTCTTGCCCTTGCCGGCCGGCGTCTCGGGGGGATTCATCGCCGCCGATGGGTGAAGGGGGTAGGGTTTCTTCTGACGTTGAATGGCGGGAAAGAAGGTAACGGCGTTAATGATGGAACACCCGATCGGGAACCGCACGGCTCTTTTATGAAATAAACTGGTGATGATTACTGATTACCTGAATTTCAATTTTCAAACACGTTTTATGACGACATTATTATGGAATGAACTACTTTTTTTATGCATGCATGAAAAATGAATTAATACTAGTTAAAAAATAGTTAACCCTAAGGTTTCTCAAGGGGAGAGAGCCGAGTCGGGGAGATCGCACCCATCCCCGTAGAATCTCTTATACCGGACGGTTCGCTGCCCAAACACTCTCCGCCAAATATAAAAAGCAGGGGCGAGCAGTTTTCAGGTTTCGAAGGTAAAACCGGAATCCAACCAGTTTTTAATTAGGCAAAATATCAATTTATGGCCTCAAGTTTGAGCCAACTTTCTGTTTTGTCATTAACTTAGTTTGTTATATAATTTTGTCCCCAACTTTTATTTTTATTTTGATTTTAGCCAATCTTGAATTTTATCGTGCATAAGCCAAACAGACCTCAATAGACAATTTTCATTTATCGACTAAAAAGGAAAAAAAAATCAAAAAATAGGAAATAATATTGAAACCTTTCATTTGTATTTTTTTTATAAAATTTTGATGGACAAATCAAGTGAATTGGAAGTAGAAGTTAACGATAGTTGCTGATATTGTCAAAAAATATGAAAAATCGATGAAGGTCAGATGATGTTTTATTAGGGGGTGACTACTACGGATAAAGTAGATTATGTGACGAACGAATGAGAGGTTGAAACTCAACTATTATAAGACACGGGTCACACTATATTAAGGCCTTGTTTGGCTTTCGCTAAAAGAAATTCATGATTGGCCAAAATAAAAATAAAAATAAAAGTTGATGAAAAAATTATATAACAAACTAAGTTAATGACAAAACAGAAAGTTGACTCAAAGTTGAGGCCATAAACGTATATTTTGCCTTTTAATTTTTACAATCTAGAAACGCTCTGACTTTCGATTTTGGTTCCGTCAATGGCATCGCCTTACGAGTGGTTAATGTTTCGATTCTGATTAAGACGTCCATATGCTAAAAACGTTAATAAACAAACCATTTCTATTCGAATTTATCAACATTTAATTCTTGTTCACGTTTGTTTAATATTTGTACATATGCATAGTAAATAGAAAGAGTCGGTGCCATTTCCGCGAATGGAATTAATTTGTAAATTACATTTTAAGAGGGATATTTTATCATTTACCACATGATCATTGTTCTCTGAGCTAGATGAAATATAAAAGTAGTATCAGACGAAAATATGATTGACAATTAACACGAAACATAGCTTTAATCAATATTATTTTCCTTATTCCGAAGCTATGTAATAACTTATATCACATAATTAATTGAATAAATTAATAATATAAATTAATTATTATGTCATGTTCCAAGTTCTTAGGTTGGTTCTGAGGTAAAAACCCGGAACCCTACTTGGTACCGTCGGCTATCAAAAATTTAAAACCTAGAACCTACCCGATTTTATCGAGAACCTACCCCGATATCGACCTTGTGGTACCGGTTCCAGGTTTTACCCCGATACGATGCTCACCCCTAATAAAAAGGCTAGCAAAGATCCATCTTTTCTTCTCAAGCACCACCAAAGAATTGCTCCTACTACTTGGAAGACCTGGCCTGGCCTTCCGAGGAGTACACCTCCTCTTCTTCGTCATCGTAATCCTCCCTCTCCTTCTCCTACTCCCTCCTCGACGACTTCTCCACCTTCCGCTTCTTCCTCGCCCGCCCCAACATCTTATACTACCTAAATTACTTTTTGAAGTTGCTAATTTTTTTGTGGACCGAATTCACTAATTTTAGTACCGAAGTTGCTAATTACATTCCTCCCATATCTTTACCTAAATAATTGAATGCATGATTATTTCTAGGACATTAACTTAACATTGCCGATCTAAATTCTTGTCTTATTAATATACTGCTCTCGGGATCATGTGATCTGGTCCGGTTTATAACTATAATTCAAAATAATATATTTAAGTGTGAATAATTCCCGTGACTACTGCTCGTCACTCACACGAATGGAAATATACTGAGAATAACAAGTGTACGTCCACGTCAATGGATGCGCCAATCGTTTGTTAGATTTCATGGATGTATTCATCCGATTTCAATGATCCATTCAAATTCGACAGCACAATAAGATAATGTCATTATAGATTAAACTACTAATTAATGCAAATATCTTAAAGTTTCAATAAAAATTTTAATGCCCGCGAATTAAACATCGATCTCATATATCAAAACCGAAAACACCGCACATAAAACATCATCCCACTCTCTAAAGAGATTTCCATATACACAATATGTTTTTTGTCTTGTGCTCTATCATGACTTCGTGGACATTTACAGAAGTGAAAAATCAAAAAACTGTCGTGGAAAAGTATGGTCGCATCGAAATTGTGGCACGACGAGGAAGTAAAATATATCTTTTATTACTTCAAAACAAGCCAAGTCCGATGAGCCCAACCTTATCAGGACGATGCCCGTAATGATTCACCCAAACCAACGTTTTCTTTCAAAAAAAAAGCTACATATGTTTTACGTGTTTTTATGATAAAATTGGTGAACACTGGAATCACAGATACTACGTTAAGAAACTTTTTTTATGATTTTGCTGTTTTAGAAAACCTTACTACGGAGATGATCGTGAACGAAATCGGGCCCCCAAATCAAATGGGGATATGTTCACCCGTCCAACTGAGTAAAAAATTTGGGCATCGGGGGTTTAATAATCATTTCGTCTTTTTAAAGGGGAGTCCCGATAGATGTTCGAGAAAAAATGGAGCACGGAAAAGTCAAAAGTTTGGTCGGAGAAGGCAGGGAAAGGGCGGGCCTCCGCTTGTGGGTGTTCGACACGTGTCCCCAAGCCCAACGACAACCACCCAAAAGTATGTCGAAAGTCAAAGGACCCTGAGACTTTCTAGATATGGATGAATTTTTTTTTTTCACCTACATTGCTCGTGACGTGTGTCAACGGCCCCCCGAACACGGACAGAGCTTAGAACAACAACGCTCAAAGCTTTCCATTCGGCTGCTCAATAAAAAGGGCATATTTGAGTTGATAATCCTGACAAAAGGGCAGGCAGGGATGATCAACTGACTTGTGTTTGGTCCGATCATCAAACAGAAAACATGCGCCAATCACACCGCAAAGCGAAATGGCCGGAAGCTTCCCTTCCTTGTTGAACATTTTCCTAGGACCAACCTCGACTCCTGGATCAACAGCAACAAGACAATGCACTTGAATAATTTAAGACGGCCATAGCCAATGGATAAGACGCTTAGCTAAAACTTCTTCCAGCCATTTGCACTTCTAGAAGCCAATTGTTTTCTCTTAGAAGAATTCTCAACCATTTGTTGTTAAGAAGCCTCTACGCCCTTTTCACAACTATAAATAAGCCTCAAACATTCTATACACGGACCAAAAGAGACTTATGACATGGGGAGCTTGGTTGGTCATGTCGCCCCGGGTTTCGGCTTCCTTGTGATAGGCCTATGGCACCTCTACAATCACATCAAGCTCCATGCTCTTCGCCCAGACTCGTACGCTTCCCTCCCTTGGTTCCCAGCTTCGAAGGCCAGGTACCTCGAGTTGTATCTGATCATGCTTGGATGCTCCCTGTCTATATCCATGGAGCTCTTCATCGGCCCCAGGAGCCACCATCCCTTTGACTCTGACGGGACCATCCCTTCATACCATCTGCACAACTTTGAGCACTCGGAGATCTCCGCAATGTTTCTTGTGTACGCTATCTTCGGTGTGCTGCTTGATAGGATGGGGCCAAGGGGTATTAAAAATCGCCTGACCCAGCTGCTGGCAGCCCTTGCTTTCGGGCAGCAGCTGCTTCTGTTCCACCTACACTCATCTGATCACATGGGAGTGGAAGGACAGTATCACCTCCTCCTTCAGATAGTTATAGCAGTCTCACTCTCGACTACTTTCATGGGGATAGCGTTGCCTAGTAGTTTCTTAGTCAGCTTCGTGAGGTCAGCCAGCATCTCGTTCCAAGGCCTGTGGCTCATCATCATGGGGTTCATGTTATGGACACCCGAGTTCATGCCCAAAGGTTGCTACATGAACTTGGAAGAGGGCCACGACGTCGTCCGGTGCAGCAACCACGAGGCTCTCCAACGCGCGAAGTCGCTCGTTACCATCGAGTTCGCGTGGTTGCTGATCCTGGTGTCAGTACTCTCCGTCTCTCTGTACCTCATACTGGTCAAGATCTATGGAAACAACACAGAGTATCAATCACTCAGGAAAGACATCGAGCTCGGAGAAGAAAGCGACGGCGGAGAGTCTCAAATCACAAGCAGAACCGAGGACACGCTACAGTTTGTCCAGGACCGGGATTCCTTCGCACCATTTAACATTGGAAGGTAAAAGCAAAAAATAGAAGGGATTTCTGTCTTAGTCCATCCTGAAGAAATCATGGCATGATAGATATTGATAGAGTCAAATTCCAAAAGGGGCTCCCCCTCATGAGTTGCCAACATTTTCTGCCACATTAACCTTGAAATCAAAGAGATCAGAATATTCCGAAGCATGGTAATGTCAGGGTCAATACAGACATAACAATAGTTTGGAATGGCCTTACCAATGACATACCGTGGATCCATGCTCACCCGACTTGAAACTAGAACATAATTGGCCCTCCCATCCTCGAATTACTATTATGCCACCCCCAGTTTCCTCATTTACTCTGAACCGGTTCCGGCCAGTCGAACTGCCGGTCCATCCCAACCGACGTCTTCTCCCCACCCCGCCCACCCCACCCGCGGGCCATTCGGCCACCCCGGCAACCGTTGTCCCGTCGCTCCGTCGCGAAACCCTAGAACAATTTCAAGCTGCGATCGAATTCGCGGGGAGGATAATTTCGATCTCGATTGTCGTCCGTCTCCATCGCGGAGGCACGGAACTGTCCCTCGATCGACGCGGCCGCGTCGTGTTTCTGTTAGAAATATCGTTTACTGCCGTGTTTCGTTTGGAGTAGCTCGAGGGTTCGATTTAGGGATCGAAGAATAATCGATTGGATTTGATTTGATTTGCTCTTGCTCAAGATTTATGCTCGGAAGGTGATTGTGGTGCGTTTTCTTCTGTACTTACACGCTTCATGACTTATAACTAATTGAAGAAAAGGAGATATTCTTTCTGCATCGCTTAGGAACGCCATTATATTGAATTTGTGGCATGGGATCGGGATGACTGCCAAGGTTTGACAGTTCAACTACTGTGGAGCCTGCCGGTAGGAAGATGTCAGGAGCTAGTGCTTCTTCTGCCACTGCAGCTAGCAGTCCGAAAGTGTCGATGTTTGCTTCCAAATCCGGGTTTGTCATCCCGAAGAATAAATTGGCAGGTTCATTGGTTCCTAGATTTCGACCAAATAAGAAGCTCGGTTCTGATGAATCGGGCAATGAAGAAAACACCAAGTCTGGCCAAAGGAAAACAAAATGGGGACCTGACTTGACACAGGATGCTGCTGTCAGAAAGGGAAGAGCCCTAGTTTATCAGGTATTTTAAATTCAGCATAGCAGTTTAAGTGCAGTTTCCCCCTTTTTCATGTCTAGATTCTATCTGTTTAGTATCAAAGATAGTTTAAATCTATCCGCACAAAGTGGAAAGTTTACTCTTTCATGGTTAATCTTATTTGCTCTTCTTGGTGGAGGTTGCATGAACTTTGTTGGACTTGTTTTAGGTTTTCTTTTCTACTCCTACATGGTGGGTTCTAGTTATTTATTGATATTTGGGGAAGATGATAGTGTTGAAAAAAAGGAAAAGAAAAAAATGACATCTCTGGTGGATAAACCTTTGCTATCTGTGTGATCGGTACACATGAAAGCGTCCTATCCCAAGTGCAACTAAGTGATATATAGCTGCCTCTGTGGTGGCACAAATTTTGGGCAGACACGGGTGGACCAACTTGTTCGACAACTAAAATCAAGAGTTGCGGAGTTTGCCGAGAACCTAGACTCGCCATCAACAACTACTCTGGAAGAGGATAAGTCCTCTGGTCAAATTATTGATCGTGAGGTAGATGCTAATGGCACGCCGGCTTTTAGGGATGTCTTGTTTTAAAATGTGATCTAATATGGACGAATCATTTTTGTATGTGTCTCAGCATTCAAAGCTCTTACATCTAGAAAAGCGAGAAGCTATTGGTAAGATTGATCTAGAGCCTACTTGAGTAAAATATTTCGACTCGTCATTAAAAAGCGTTTTCTCTTGAACAACTAACAGGTGAAATCCTTAAGCTGAATCCTAGTTATAAGGTCCCCCCTGATTACAAGCCCTTGTTGAAGGAGGATAAAGTGCATGTCCCTGTAAGTTGAAAATTTATTTCAATTCCAATTACAGTCCTAGCCGCAATACTTTTTGGTCAAAAAGCTGATTAAAATACATAGAACCTGATGATTAATTTGTTAGAATTTTTTAACAAACTGACAAAAAGAAAACACAATCAAGCTTTTGTTTGCCATTGGAATCCTCTATCACCATTGTGATCCATTTCTACTTGTATGCTTGCTAATGTGAAAGTTAACGATACCCTTTTTATCATTCTATTCAAGTTTTTCTTTTGTCTACCGTGTCTCCATGAGGTTTCCTCAGCTCAATCTCCTATTTTTTTATAAGAGCTAAATTTCTCTACTGTATATGTGAATTGCTACTCTATCACAATTTTTATTTTTTGTAATTTTTTACAGTTCAAAGAATATCCTGGATACAATTTTATTGGGCTGATATTTGGTCCTGGAGGTGATAATAGAAAGCGACTGGAAAAGGTAAAATTCAAAATTATTGATGGTTTGTAGCATAACTTGCCACAGTTTAGCGAAGTTGACAGTTTGCTGATGAGTGATGCAGGAAACTGGGACCAAGATCCAAGTTATTGGTATCAGAAAAGGGACAAAGGACAAGGTACCATATATATACATGTTCGTTCAACGTTCCATCCCTCAAAGAAATGATACTCTTTATCTGAATTATGTTAGCTGGGCATGTTGATGACTGCGGTTAGCTATGTTAACCAATTCAATGTGCAGGGCGAAGTCCTTCAATCAGATAGAAATGATTTGCACAATTCATACGAGGAAATGTATGTCCATATTACTGCTGAGACATTTGACAAGGTTGATGCTGCTATTTCTGTAATCGAGCCACTGATAACTTCTGTCTCTGTGAGTAATTGATTTCAATTTTCATAATTTCTAGTATTAAGCTGCTTCTCTGCATCAATTGTTAGTTTGACGGATCTGGTGCAGGGAAATCTGGCCACAGTTGCTGCGGAATCTTCTAAGGTCGCCAGTCACCCGGACATTTCTTCTGATTTAGCGCCTGCCAGACAAGGGGAACAAAGTTTTGTGGGAAGCTTACAACTGCCTCAGCAGGGTCAGTCTCAGTTTGGGCAACCCTGGTTTGTGGGCAACTCACTTCCTGATCCTCAGAGTGCCAATCAATCTAACCCTGGTGTCATACCATTTTCCAATCCTCCACCTTCAAGTTCGATTCATAAGCCCTTCCCAAACTACAATCCTTCTAATGCTCCTCCATTTGGTTCCCAAACCACTCCCACTTCCTTGTTCAGCTCGATGCCCCTAAACACTCCTACTGTTTCACCATGTACGCCTTTGCCCTCACCCTCGCAGCTTTTGCATAATGCAGCCATAGCACGTCCTGCACCTGTTGATGGTTTAGTACCCAATCCTTCACTGCAATTTCCCCCGCATCCATCTGCTGTGCCTGTTTCATCTGCATCTCCATTCCCAGGTGGCCAACCCCTACAGCTACCGCGAGCAGCTATTGCTGGAACTGGATTGCCTTCATTGCCCCAAACATTCCCTAATGGCCGTCAGGGACCTATTCCTGAAAGACCTTTCGTGCGACCTGCTGGTGTGTCGGCAGGCCCCATAAACATGATGCAGGCGGGTCTGCGCATGGGACGCCCACCACAGCCAGCTTTGCGCTCCCAGTTTGCCCTTCAGAATTCAATTGGAGCCCGTTTAAATCCATTGAATGTGCCTCCCATCATATCACCTGGTGGTGTTCCTAGGCAGAGCCATCCAAGTACGAGTGATTTCACATTTCAGCCTAACCGGCCTCCGTCCTCCCAGGGATTTTCTCAGCCTGCAACACCCCAGGCCGGTTCTTTCCAGCCACTTATCCCGGACACTCGACCTTTCCCTCAGGCCTTCCCAAGACCACCGATGGGAAACCAGATGCCTCCGCCCATGCCATTTGCTCTGAGGCATCCCCGGTTTGAGGCCCTGGGTCCCCATGCCCCTCCTAATGCTTTCCCACCCTTAGCAGAAAGGGGTTTCAATTCAGGTCCTCTCATGCGTCCTCTTGGTCCTTTTCCTGGTAGGCCTGGCAACCCCCGTGAAGATTTGTTCAACTTTCATGGTCATCTGGGCCGGCCACCGATTCAGCAGTTTGGTCACCACGACCCTCGTTTACCCGGGAGACCTGCCCTGGGTCCAGGCAGGCAACAGTTTTATGATCCCTTCTCGCTGACCTCTGCTAATAATCTGATGAAGCAGCCCCAGGGAGGCAACTCAGGAAGCGGAAGGAGACAGGAGAACGATCCCGAGTACGAGGATCTGATGGCTTCTGTTGGAGTCAAATAGGTGGATCAGTAACTTACAGGGATGTTAGCAAAAGCCTTGATTTATCTGAACCTGCCTATTGTGACTTGACTCGAGATCTTCTGTTTTGAGGCCAGTTTTGTTGTTTCGTTCCTGTAGACGAGACTGTTCTAAGTTGTTTTAAGATGATAGTCGATGGAATGAAATAGCAACGGAATGTGCTGGGAGAAATGAAATGTTTTGTAACTTCGGAAATGAAGTACCAGTCTTCTGGGGCTACTGGCAAAGTCAAATAGGAAATGATCATCCAAACTTTGCATGATAACAATTCTACTGTTGCAAGCGGCGTGTTAATGGAAGGGACATCTGTCAAAGGTGGATCCTTTGAAAAGCATCTGTAGGAATCAATGACTTACAATAGTTAAGAAGGAATAGTAGTTAAGTGAAGGGATAAAAGCTAGAGAAGAGCAAACTGCCTACAAGGATATAAGCTGCACATTTTCCCCAAATTAGATATCCCCATCTGTTGCTGTCCACCAGGAACACAATTGGATAGGAAGCAAACAGGTATAAAGGGGTGCCGGCAGACAAGAAACGAGCAGCAACCTGCAACATGCCAAAAAAACAACAGAGTCCAGGACAGTCGATCAAATTCTGAAGGCTATGGAATAACATTAGTTAAGCATGGTAGCCGATGTAGAAGGACCAAAAAGAATCCTCATCGCAAGTTGAGAAAGTAAAATAAGAAACAGGTAAGTTTAGAGCATCTAGTACCGCTGCTGTAATTTCGCAAAATCGACAACTGCTTGGTGCATCTTGCAACAGGTTGCAATATTATTATTATACAAATAATTTCAGAGAGTCATGGCAGGTAACTCACAAGAAAACGTTTCTCAGCGATCGACGCATTATAAGTGTGGTTCATTGTCTGAAAACAAATGTAGCCAGCACCCAGCAGTAAGCAATTCCATTCTACCTCGTAAGACCAGATAGAGCAAGCCAGACAGTAGATAGACTATGAGCACCGGAAAACAGGTAGAATAGTCCTCCAACAAAAAAAGTGCATACATACTCTCTGTATTATAACTGCATGACTTTAATGGGTCAGCCATGCTATGCACTTCAATATGAGATATACAATTACAGGGAAAGACGTCGAGTCTTACATGAATGAATAGAATATTGATGCCGGATTTAAACAAGAACAAGATCGATGTGGTTAACGAAGCTTGTTGATCTATGAGACTAATTACTGAAAGCCTGTCGAAAATGCAAGAATGGGGGCAACTAATTACGCAACTGTGAATATACATTTGATTTGATCATCATAACACCAAATTAAAGTAAAGCATGCTACCAGATGAATTTCACAAACACCATCAAGCCAAATTAAGAAATTTCATTCTACAAACAGGACAAAAAAAGAAGAGTTCTAAAAATATATTTCGTATTGAACGAACATCGGAAGCTTCCAACCGAAAGAAAGAAAAGAAGAGCTCTGACCGGTACTTATAGTGTTGGGCATCAAGCCCATGTGGTCCAGCCCATGAAGAAAAAAATGAATGGAAAGCGGGATTGTATTCCCAAGGAGACTTGGGATAGCAGTCTCGGGCAAAAAGAAGAGGAAGGAGAGCCAGAGACGACGCTAGGGATGATAGAATCCGCGTCGCCGGCGGGGACGACGGAGAGGATAGGCAGGGAGGGTTAAAAGAAGCGGAGGTGTCGTAAGGCCAGAGAAAGGATCACCATAGGATGGTGAGGGCCAATAGAAGGATGCGGGATATAAAGGCGGACTTGATCACGAGGATTCCGTAGCGACGCCGTTGGGGGAAGAGGTGGCCCGCAGCTGGCGGGAGATCGCTTCTGCCCGGCATGCACCGTTCAACGAAATCGAAGCTTTTCAGATTAGTCCCTTAACTTTTGGCCAGATCAGTTATTTTACCTTGAACCTCAGTTATATTGCATAAATGCTCCTCCTGGGAAACGACGTCGTTGGAGTCAACCACCATTTCCTTCGCAAGATACGACGACGTCCCTGGTCGTCTTCCCCAGACAAAACCAGCACGTCAACCTCCGAGCTGTTTCCGTTCCGTACAAAAAGCCTCCCTCGGACGAACCCACCAGACCCTCCTCTCCGCGGACGATCGCGATGACTCCATCCTCCGCCCTCTTCGCCGTATCGTTCCTATTCTTCCTCTCCGCCGGCGCCCTCTCTTCGCCGACCGTCTACGAGCTCCTCCCGAAGTACGGCCTCCCCCCGGGCCTCCTTCCTTCCTCGGTCGTATCCTACAACCTGTCATCTTCCGACGACGACGGCGGTTTCGTCGTCCGTCTCAGCGGCCCTTGCTATATCCAGTTCGATTACCTTGTCTACTACAATGAGGAGATCACGGGGATACTCAGGTACGGCTCCATCACCGAGCTTAAGGGGATTCAGGTCCAGAGGTTCTTCTTCTGGCTCGATGTCGACGAGATTAGGGTCGATTTGCCTCCCGCAGATTGTATCTACTTCCAGGTCGGGCTGATCAATAAGAAGCTTGACGTCGATCAGTTCAGGACTGTGCATTCATGCCGCAAAAAGGGAACCTTGCAGGTATGGTCGATGGATCATTTGTTCTAGGGTTTGGAAGTTGAGACGATGGCTCTTCTCGATTGATTTCTGGGTTATTGTTGCTCTGCGCTTTGCTTGTGCATGCATCGAATTTCGGGATAGTTGCCGGTTTTTGGTGCATGATGAGCAAAGATTAGCAGATATCTGCATGAAATGGCCAGGCTAGTGCTTTTGGACAGCATATCATAGTTGAAATGATAGCAAATCTGAGAATTGGGGCAGTGGAAAAATTTGCAGTGTTCAATAAAGAAATGCTGATGATTTTGCATTTATCTGTCGTGCACATTTGTAACTGAATTTGATTCGGTAGTAGTAATGAAAGAAAATTCGGGCAGATCATTAGAGTATTGAAATATGTGCTTCTCTGTAACATTATGTCAATGGCTGAAAGCTAAGGTTCGCCTCCATCTTAACTCATTGTGTCCAATCATTATTGGTCTTTGCTTTAAATTATGTGTTGGTTCAGTGGCTTGGTTGGGCTATTAAGATAAACTTCCGCTTTGGGTGGATCCACTGTGTTTGCAGGAAATTGTTTTTAACAGTGACGGATTTTTGTGCTGTCTAGTTGCAAATGTTAATGCATGGTTATTTGAATATCCTGAACCATGAATTCTGTCTGTCATGTTTTCTTATCGACCAATATTTAGAAAGTTTTACTCGTAACAAGGAATGGGGTAGATTTATCAAACCTGAATGTACAAGATTCGTGTGTTTTATATTCATTCAAAACTGTGGTATGGCGGGTGGGCATAATTGGATCTTCTGGAAACACTGATTATGTTTAACATTTTCCTTCATTGAATTCTCTGTTTTTGTACAAATGTCCATTTCAGCTGCTGGCCCTATTTCTGATGATACATTGTGATATACCTGTTTTGTCAAATCTCTCCTTTCCTTGCTTGTGCTTTATTATGGACGGAGTTGTCGTTATCTGGGATTGTGTGATTCCATATCCATTCCTTTGTGGAAAGTCTTTCCTCAAAATAGTCTTTTATTCTTTTGATCGCAATGTGATTATCTTTTCCTGACATTTCTTTGAAACGAGACTGATAAATGCTCGTGTTTCCTGCGTATGCAGCTCCATACTCCTCTTGAAGACATGGAAATGCTACTCTCAGAATAGCCATGGACACCCATTGTTGCAACGCAATGTTGTTGCAGGGTCGTCGAAAGATCTGTTGCATCTGCTGTGAACTGTGCTAGTAATTCTCCAGCTGGCCGGGACACGCGACACAAGAAAGGTGAATTAGTCTTACAATGTGATCTGAAGCACTTTGTACACCGGACCGATGAGTCTGCTGTTGTTTCACAAGAATAATGGTTGGTGAGGCTGTGTTGAAGCTTAATTCTGCTCAGCACTTGGAAAAAAGAGAAGATACTTCACGTGATTTCCCCTGTTTCTTTCAACATGTGGTTAACTTTTTGGAGACTCCACCATGTCCCCATAAAGTTCGGGTAAAGGTGGAGAAACGGGTACGGGACCAAGTCACTTGCCTTGTCAGAGAAGTAAACGATACGGCATACATGCAATATGGTATAATGTATATTCACAAATATTGTCATCCGAAATCGTGAAACATCCATAACCATCCGCTCTCGGCGACCAACCACCACTGAGAGTAGAAATACCAGATTTTTATAAGGCACGCTTCTCCCATTTACCTAAACTGAATGACTAAAAGCTATGTATAGCAAAAGGAATCATCATAATAATCCCTTGATTAAAACAAAAAACAGCTAAACATACCTTATCTCACATGACTGCAAGAATTCTTGTCAAAAGTGTAAAAGAGCACGTCGGATTACGCCTACTTTGATCTTACGAGCTATTGCCACTTCATGTTAAGCAAAGTGGCTTTACAGTTCTCAGGCTTGAAGTACCTGACAATGCACAATGTGACTCTTCAGCCCGTTTCGGCCTGCTATACTCGACCACAAGTTTGCAACGAGAGTACGGAAGTGCCCTTTTCCAGCAATGTTTTCCCAGATCTGTGGATTTGTCTCCACATGCTTGTCAGGGCTTGATATGTCAACCAAGCTGATACTCATGTTATTACGGATAATGCACAGCTTTCCATTTAGAGGAACCAAAGCAGCGGCTTCCAGAGCACGAGAACTTCCTAAATGTACCTTGCTGTCAATGAAGTTGTTCCAAGAATCTGTTTCCCTGTCGTAAATTCTAATCCTACAACCATCCCGGCAGTCCAAGGCATACAGCTCGCCATTCAATGAGATGCTGGGATTTCGCCAACCAGAGACCATACCAGCACTAATCGGGTTCCATGTGTTTGTCTCAGGACTGTAAGCTTCACTCATGACTTCCTGATGTGACCCGAGTCCTTTCAAGAACCACTTCCCATCATACACAACCCCGATAAAAGGAACCATAGCTGTGCTCATGTCTGTAATAAATGTCCACCTATTTCTATTTGGGTCATAAACTTCAACAGACCGGAGCGTCCTCTGAATTCCATCACATTCCCCTCCTGCAACATAGAGGCAATTATTTATGACACAGAAACCAAAGAAGTGACGTTTCCTGAGCATCTCGGGTGCTTTATGCCACCTATTTGTCCGAGCGCTGTAGAATACGACTCGTCTCATCGAACCCCTTAAGGGGTCCTTTCCACCAAATAAGTATAGGTGACAACCACTCAGTACTGCGCAGCCAAACCCGAGAGCATCAGAATATTCACTTGGGACAGGAGGAAGTGGCTGCCATAGCTGGTATGTAGGGTCGAAAGCATGCCAAGAGATGTGGCCATCCCGGTCCCGTTTCATCACATAGACCCACTCTTCTGCCAACCCAAGGTTCTTTCTCAAAGAATAGAAGTAGTTTCCTGCCAGAAGACGATACCATCTCTTGCAAACTAGACGGAGCTTCCGATGCTCCACGCGAGGTACTCGAATAAGACAGCCAATAGCTAGATCATCAGGTAGACCTGGCAAAAGTGGAGGTTGAACTCGAGTTCTCTCCCGGCGTGAACTTTTGGATCTACGTGCATTTGGATTTATATCTGGCTGTATGCATATCTTTGAACCAGGCACGAATTTTCTTGCCCCTGCTACAGTCTTTAGCCCAGCATCAACTTTGCAAATGCAAGACATGGATTCGACCTACAAAACATTCAATTGGATGAACATGAATCACAAGGTCAACGGACAGACAACGAAAAAATCATTTTGGCCAAGGACCAGAGTAGCCTTGTAAAAGATTATTTAGATGACAGTACAACAGAAGTATTTGGATCAATGAAAATGCTGGGGCTAGATTGAGGAACACGAACAACTCGAAAGAAAACCGGAATACTGGGGCGACAATGAAGCTGCAAAAACAAGCTGCTACTGCAAGACCACATCTCGGCAAATCAAGTAATCGAACTCAAACACGCTCATCCAATGAAAAGAAAAACTAATCACTCTCTCGATCATATTCAACTTAATCCAGTAAATAGAACTTCACATAAATTCTATTCCTGCACTACATTCGCTAATCCTTCCTCATCGTCCCAAGAGACCTTCAAACCAAAAGAGGTCCCCAAAAACCAAAATGAGCAAATCCACCATCGGGTATCAAAGATCAACGACTAGCAGATGAGTCAGAGAAATGGGTTACCAGGGGGGCATGAACCCGAAATCCTCTCTGCCCGTTGGGAGACTGCTGATGAGGTGGAGGCGGCGGCGGCGACGACGGCTGAGCATTTCTCCTCACTCCTTCCATTCCCACCAACCATCAAAACCAAAACCCTCAACAACAACAACAACTACTACTACTACGAACAAATCCCACCCCCCACCAAGCCCAGAACAACTGAAAATGAGGAAACCCAGTTGACCCAGATCGAGGGTCGTGAAGAAAGTTTCAACCTTGGCAGGCGAATCCACCGAATCACATCCACAAAACAACAAAGGAGATGGGATGGGAGAAAGCAAAATAAGATTGCTGCTTTCTTCCCACCTCAAAACATCCAACAAAAAGAAAACAAAAAAAGATGAAAACCCCCGATTAAAATAAGCATATCGTTAGAAGGAAAAAAAATGTAATGCAAGGGTGGGGGGGGGGGGACTTGGTGTCGTGTTGTGCTGTTTGACTGGGTTCGGACGTCATCACCCGGACAATGACATTGGAATAACGAAGTTACGCCCTCGTAATACGCATTGATCCATGAATCAGATGTATTGTATGGTTATTATATCCATTAGAAACTATATTATTTAGTTTTAATACACCTAATTATGTGGAAAGTACTTGGAAAAGTTTAAGAGTTAGGCGTGTGGTATTAATGTAACAACGGGTTGTCAACGTTGTTGTTTGGATAAATGTCTTTTAACACGGAGGTCTGTTCGGAAATGGAAACCCAACCCCCCCGGCCCCAATTCAAAATTCCAATCTATCAAATTTAAATTGTTCCGTTTTTTCAAACCTTTTATTTTCTTATTAATAAAAAAAACTGTTTTTTAGTGTCACCCACATCAAAATATACGCGCTTTTTAATAGCTGCCAAAAAATAATTTAATTTTTTTTTTTCAAACCAATGTGTAAATACAAAAAGGTCTAAAAGTCAAGTAATCCATTAAAAGTAGTGGGTGGGTCCGACCGATTTATTAGGCCAAATCCAAACCTAACCTTATGAAAATTTCGATTGTTTTATATCCGAATGTAAATCCCATCAAAGGGTTTGGACACGAATGAAGGAAGAAACAAACGCATTGTTTGTCGAAAAGTATGAATGTGCCCCACATGTCACATTTAAAAATCAGGCTAACCCCAAAATATAAGCATACAAATGTAAATGTGACTACTTAAAGAAATTGGTTTAATATTTTTTTTTATTGGTTTAATAGTGGAATTTAATTGAGAAAAATAACATTTATTTAAAGTTTTTATTTGTTAATTTCTGACGTGGGCGTTTGTAGTCCAACGGTTAGGATAATTGCCTTCCAAGCAATAGACCCGGGTTCGACTCCCGGCAAACGCACCTCTCAAACACTTTTGCTTTCTTTCTCCACTCCTGTATGGGCCTTATTCCCCATAAGCCCAATTATAGGCCCGTTAAATCAACCTCAAATAGACAAAATCATTCGTTGATGAAATAAAATTAAGATATGTGAGTGATTTGCTTTCCAATTATAACTTTTGCTGCGTCGAAAAATAATAATTCATGGTAACTACAGAGGATTAGTTTTTATCAACGCGTTAGAATTGACAAAATCACTAGGATTCGAGGATTAATTCGGCCTTGCAACAAGGGAAGGCCTGCTGGACGCAAATGATGCACAGCACGGGGTAAGCGGCAATATTGATGACCCCGGTGAGGAACTTCCACGTACACATCAACGACCCAAAGAACGGACCAAAAGCTTGCTGCTCGGCAGTGATCAGAGCTTCAGGCACGCTACATATAAAGAGTAAAACGAGAAAACCAGGCGAGGCAGGCAGAGGTCCGGCGGCCTGAACTGTGGGGTCCTCACCCCTCCAGCGGACAATTCGGGGAGAGGGTGAGAGAAAGATTTGCTGAAAGCAGAATTTTCTTGGAGGTCTCCCCTTGTTTACGGTGAGTAATATCTTTATCTTTTGGGAGTGACAGAATCAAATGTCTCAAAATTACTGATCTTTTTTTTTTTTTTTGCATCTTTTGGTATCAGATTAGCTGAGCTGGGATTCCCCCAACCATTCATTCACTCATTATCATTTGGAGAATAACATAAAAGAAAATCAAAATATATTTTAGAAAAAGTGAATCTCAAAAATTTTGGAATCTATTCTTTCACATAAAATTATAATGTCCCAGGACTTTGCAAAGCTTTAAAGCTTGCCGCTACTCATAGTTGATAGCTGCTGCCTCATCTGGTCTCTCAGCACTCTCCTCAGCAGCTTGTTCGATGCGGTCCGCGGGAACTCCGCCACAACCCTCACGTAATGCACCTGCTCGTGGAAACCCCTCAGTTCCATTTCAGACACGACTCCCCGATGTGTCAATGGATAAGGGCCTCACCAGGCTTGGTTGGCTACTCACCTTGAACAATGGATTCAGGTCTGCCTGGATGGCCCTGGAGAACTTTGATTTCAGCTTTTCCGGCGCAGCATTGTGTCCTTTCTTGAGCACGACAAGGATGACCAGCTGTTCAGGACCACCGGTGACAGGCGACACACTGATCGCGGCAGTCTCGAGGACGGACTCGTCGGCTTTGTTGCAGGCTCTCTCTATCTCGACAGAACTCGTCTGAATAGTTGCTCCGAGGGGGTTAAGTACCACTTCCTATTATACAAAAGGTGAAGATATACGAAACAAAAATAAAGTGCCAAACCTTGATGCCGCCAAGATTCATCGTGTCATCAGCTCGGCCTTGTACAATATAGTAGCCTCCGACTGTTCTTTTGACTATGTCTCCGTGCCTCCGGAGGCGCTGCTCGCAACAAATTAATAATCAGATCGCTCACTACTACATTGGTCACCATTGGCAGTTCGATCGCTTCGAATTTTCATCAGCGTACCATTCCTTTGTACGTGGGCATCCCCTTAAAGTAAACTTTGTCGTGATCCGCATTTAGCAGCCTGTCTGTCGCGCCCATGTAGATCGGAAATAGAGCCGCTTCACCAACGCAGGCTTTATCATCTGGCTGCTGGCCCAGTTAAGGGATCGAATGATTAGACAATCAGATTTCTTTCCTGTGCAACAAGGGAGCAAAAGACTCACTGACCAGAGCATTCCCGTCTTCATCGAGGATCACGATTCCGGCCGTCATCGAGGAAGAACTAAACGCTCCAAAAGCTTGAGGCTGCAGAGGACTTCCCTGAACATAGGACGATGCTAGCTCAGTCCCTCCACAACACTCTATTATGGGCTTATAGTAGGACTTTGATGAAAGCCAGAGGTCATCATCGACATTCGAGGTTTCCCCGGTAGAAGCAAACATCCTGCACCAGTTTCATGCTTAATGTGAACTTCGGACATTCATTCTCCACCATATGGAAAACAGTTGCAAGGAAGACGCTCTGATCTGACCGTATCTTCGTCCAGTCAAGTCCTTCCATACACATCGTACTTTTCCAAGTTTTCACTATGCTCGGCACCGTGCCCAGAAAAGTAACCCCGGCATCCTGACCGAACCCAATGAAGTTCAGTTTTCCTTCCCTTTTGCTACAAATGATCAGATAATGGTATGGTAACGCAGTGATTTACTTGAACAAACTTCCCGAATCCGCGGCCCAGGGGTGAACCATGGAAAAGAGCGAGAATAGCTCCATTCAGGAAGCTGCTGTACAGCGAGATCGGACCCATCACCCAACCAAGATTCGTGGGCCAGCAGAACACATCACCAGTGGCAATGTCACAATGAGCCCATGTATCAGCACTGCATCGGATCGGCGAGACCTGTGTCCATGGTATGGCCTTTGGTTCCCCTTGAAAAGAAAAATGTTCATAGAACCTACAGGTCAATCTGCAGTGATAAACAAGAAAATAGCTCCTCCAATCGCTGTTATATGTCACACCTGTTGTTCCTGAAGAGAAGAGTATGTTCGTCACAGCATCTATGCTTTGGTAGTAAGCCGGGTAGTAATGACGCCTGCCGAAATGTAGCCGAGTACAAGATCGCATATGGACGTTTCAATAACAGGGACATTATGAAGTAATGACCTCACAAGATCAAAATACCTAGGATTATTGGAAACGCTGGAAATAAAGTCCCTCCAAGACAAGTCTTGCGCCCTTAAGTTAACTCCGACGTTGTTCCCAACCCCAGGGAGGACTATAGCTTTCAGAGGAGCAGCTTCCACTACCCGACTGCGAGAAATATTGGGAAGAATCGACCGCTGTCAAAAGCTTACAGCGCTCCTCAAATATATGAATCCAACGTTATGGAGAACTATAGAACTAAATAAAATCGGACCGCTCGTGGATGGGAAATCTCATAATTCTACAACTATGCTGCTTTCAGGAGGACCAAACTGTCGTACCTGTACAAAGGGAACTTTCGGCCGCCTCTTACGATAAAATCCTGAAGAGAAAATCAAGTGTAAAGTTTCTAATACGCGTAAGCATTCAACACTAGCTGCGAAACATGGTCATCCATTTTCACCTGAGTAAAGATAGCTTTGGCATTTGAAATACGAAGACGGCTTGCTATTTCCTTCGGGGCAAAGCTGTCAGCTATGGAAACGACGACAAAACCAGCCAGCACGATGGCCAAGTATATGATGACTGCATGTACTGTCATTGGCATGTCTATCGCAATCGCATCTCCCTTCAAGAACTTACCGTCCAGCGCGTTTGCTACTAACCTGAAATTTCCATAGCCTGTCAAGTAGTGCAGAAATGATACTGATTTTACACATCGAGCTTATGGTGTGATATCGACTGAAGTTCAAGAACGTACATTACTTGTTCCCGAAGTTGCTTCAACGTCATAGACTGAAGAACTGTATTGTCATCTTCTTCTCTCCATATCACGGCCAGATTGTCATCTCCTTTCCTTGGGCATGCCGAGGGCAACAAGCAACATTCTGCTATATTCAGGACAGCACCGGGAAACCATGTCCCTCCAGGCCTTGTATTGTCGCTGGTGTCCAAAATGCACCTTGGTGGTTGATGGAATGACAAGGAGAGTTCCTTGATTACCAGGGACCAATAGACCTGTGGCAGTTTAAGACGTTTCACGCATCAACGAGAAATCGTAAAACAATATATGGTCGAGATATATAGCAGCAAGAGCACTCACGTCCGGATGGTCCACAGAGAATTTCCTGAATAGATCAAAACTCGTTATGGGATCCTTATAAGCTGCCCCGACAAGTTTTGCGCCGTGCTTCTCCATCAGTTGTCCTAGATTCGTATGACGAGACTCCTTCCTGTCGAGCAGTAAGAACCGCAGGAGTAAGCTCGAAATGCCTTGACAGGCCAATTAGTTCGCATCTACATAGCGATAAAAACAACAGTAATGCCCCTAAAAACGCCTAACAAGTTACAAGACTGCCGACTAATCAAGAACTAATTGTCATCGCCTGAACAATCACGGATCGATCAAAGACGTTCAAAGGCGACAGGACTTACGGCGAGGGAAACCAATACAGTGGCGGACCTCGAGCGGACTCATCCCAGTCTGCATAGACGGAGTAGAACATCAACTGATGAACGCGATGTGGGTACCAAGGCTTCAACACCCTCCTATCCACAAGCTCCCTCCACACCTCCCTCGAGTCGAAACCGACCGACCTGGGGCCGCCAACCGCATCCTGTACTGCCTTTTCGACCTCCGCGGCATCTTCCTCGGACAATCCAGCCCCGAACAAGTCATCCAATCCTATTTCACTGATCCTCTTCCAACCCATCTAGCTGTCCGGTCAACTAATCAAAAACGGAAGATGGGAAAACCTCTTAATATGGCCTGGCGTGATTGAGGGAAGTAGGTAGGAAATTGATGCGGTGGGTAAGTAGTTGTTGCCGGTCACGCTTGAATGGTAGATCTGGGGATGATGGCGGGTGATAATAATGATGGGGTCGTTATGATCTTGTTTATTGATTTTGTGGGTCTTCCAAATTTTTCAGGCTTGAGTTTGGTTTAATGCACCAGTTAGAAGGCTTGTCAGAGCCCGACACGGGAAGCAGCGGTAAGAATCCGGTCGGGCTGGAGGACGACCGTCGATAGTCAGCACTGGAGTTCCAAACTTTGGTCGCACTCGATGTCGACGGAACTTCAGAAGGGAAAGTAAAGAACATGAATAACATACCCTGCAATGAATACTCGATCCGTATGCTGAAATCACAAGGAATCGCGTCTTAGAGAACTTCTATGGCTTCATGGTGATTCAATTCGATAATTGTGTTTGATTACAGGGCAAACGACATTAAAAGACCTGCTGCTGATACGATGGAAACGGCCAGAGCTTCGCTCTTCCCTACTGTCAGTGGACTGGCTGGTGCCAGAGTGTAAGGCGGCAGAATCCTGCTCGAGCTCGAGTTCGTGTGCATGCTGTTCAGGGATCATCCAGATCAAGAATCAGCGAATTCCACCACCGATGAAAAGAGAACTGATGGATACATGATTCGATTTGAATTCTTACCTTCCCGAATATATGCACGACCCATAGCCTGCAAAACAAAACGCGTATGATTGAATCATGATAATCTAGATAAGATGTTTTGTCCAACTATCCAGATACGTACTTGGGTTTATGCTCGTGATTATGGCTGTGCCCTGGAAGTCACAAGTTCCGCCTGCATTCTTCATCCTCTGGTAATACTCGTTGTACGCATAGGAAGCGTGGCTCCTGACTGTATTCGGTGTGTAACACGGTTGGCCCGGTTGAAGGGCTGCACAGATCACCCGACCCTGGCCACAAGCCCAGTTGAGACCGTCCTGCAGCCGATCTTCATCCACTCCTTCCTTTGCCATGCAAAATGCCTCGGAGCTATTATCAGCATTTTCCGTACTTGCTACAATTGGATATATGGAAGACCCGTTTGTGAAAAACACCCCCCAGCTCCTCCCAGACTCGGATCCGGGCCTGTTATCCTCGTCAAACATCTCATACAAGTAGGCATTGATTGGTATGCCGGGTTGGCTTGGGGGGCCAGATCCGTTCATCACTCGCTTCACCAGGTTGGCGTTAAATGTCTCTGCATTGTTGAGTGTGGCATCCGGTTCGTCAGTTCCACCAGCCCAGGGCCAGCCTGTCTCCGTCACCGTGACGGGGATCCCGGTAAAGTTCAGAGCGGCCATGGAGTAGTAGGCAGAGTCAACCATGGCTTCGAACATGCTGTCGTAGCGCAGGAGGGTGTTCGAGTCGACGATCTGCTTGACTGCAGGAAGCGGTCGGAACAGCACATAATCGATCGGGAAAATCCCATCCGACTTGGAGTAGCCATAGTACGGGAATGCGTTCATGAGGAAAGACGAGTTGGTGTTCTTCAGGAACCGTAAGATTTCGTACATCATGGTTTTCCACACGGGGTTGAACTCCGCAGCCGATGGTGGGAAGGCGTTCGGGATAATGTCCATCGAGAGCGGAGTCGAGACCTTGACTCGGTAGTTGAGGTTGGAGAAAACCAACGCCCTGTGTATGTTATTCATCGCGGGGACCAAGAATGCGGCAACCTTAGGCACGGATGTCAGGACCTGGCTGCCGACTGCAATGGCAGTAATGTTTGTCAAGGGAACGTGGGCGGCAACATTGCTAGTCACCCAAGCCGCAGCCGCACCAGGGGACCTGCCGATTTCCTGGACATCCTCGTTGGTAATACCAACCATGACTTCAATCCCGGTGTTTGACAGGGCCTCTAAGAGAGAAGCACTCGCGTCGTAGAGTCGGACATGTGTTATCCCATGCGATCTCAGGATGGACACCACGTTCGATGCAGAAGGGAAGCCGGAGACATCCGTTCCGATATTTACGCCAACGAACGCCCCTGTCAAGAGGAAAAAAATGCAAGCGGTGCATCCCTCATCAAACAAGCGGAATGAGGAAACAAAACGGCAGTCCTCTGTTTACTTACCGGACGCAAAGGAGATCACGGTGAGTGAAAGCACGAGTGTGGCCGCCGCGTGATGGTTGCACATCGTCGTCGTAGGACAGTGGGCCTGCTCCAAACTGGAATTGGTAAAAACCGAATGGTAGTAGTGATGAGCAGCACAGCCAAGCCAAGGAGATCAAAAGGGTTTGGATCTTTTTTCTTTGAAATTTCTTTTTGGGGGGAGGGGGGGCGGGGGTTGTATGGACTATGGAGTGTGTGTGGGTCAGAGTGTTTTTTCAACATCAAAAACACCTCGGAATGAGGAAATCATGTCCTGTCTGTCTCGTGTCTTCTTGTTTATGTTTCCTTTGAAAATAGGAAGCAAAAAAAGGCGAGGGATTATGGGAAAGGGTCCGCCTTTTTAGGATCCTTCAAAAAATTGATCCAAAAAAAAAAAAAACCCGAGCGTCCTTAAATACTTCTCCTAAAGAATCTAAGATGGGAACCGCTGAAAATGCCGAAACTACTTTCGGCGCTCTCCTTCAAAAGCCTACAGCTGCCACTTGACCAAATGTTCGGGATGAATTCACATAAATCACAAGCTGACAAGTAAAAATCTTACAATGAAATGACTCGTCCAACTCCCCAATCTTTAATATCAGACCAAGAAGATTTTACCACAGTTTTCTCAGATTCAACCCAGCAAGGAGAGCACACAGACTATTCATAAGACGATAGATAGTTAGTCTCGGCCACTGCACTTCCAATCCGCTCACACTTCCTAAGGAGACCCACCACCGTCGACTTTCCTGGCATAATCTTCCGGAGGGGGGCTCCTGCTCCTTCCCCTTGCTGGGCTCCTGCTGCGGCTTCTCGAGCCATTGACAGGTGGAGAGCGAGAGACTGACCGCCTGCGGCTGGGTCTCGGAGAGTAGGATGTCTCACGACTGTGTTTTTTCTCCGCAGGAGAAATGGACCTGCCAAAAATGCCATGAGAGATTTTTAGAATCTGTAGAGTAAGTTTCAGTAAAAGCAGGCTATCAAGATAGCGCACCTGGAATGCCTTCTCTTGGCAGGGGAGTTATATCCAGGACTTCGTGAACGAGACCTGGCACGGCGAGGGGGCAACCGAGAGGGTCGAGGGGAACGGGAGTACCTCGGGGGAGAGCGTCTTCGGTCATGAAACCTCCCTCTGCTGCTGAAAATCAGAGCCCAAGGTTCAAATATCAGCCCAGGACTTGAATTTTAACAAGATAAAGGCATAAAAAATCTGAGTATCTGAAGATGAATTCCCCAAAACATTTGACTGGAAAAGCAAAGGCCAAAACAATTGCCAAAAATCTGAGCACTAATGACGGGATCCAAAAGATTTAGACAATTCCACCTGACAATGTCATTATATCGATAACTTCCAAGATTTCTAGAAAAGACTAAAGCTCAAGCGCAAGACCTTCTCAACTACCAAAAAAGATTTGTCAGAGTTAATGCCGACAAGGGCAAAGATACCAACAGGTATCAGGAAAATAGATGCTTCAAAAAATATGATACAGCAAACTTTTGGGTCTTGAGACACAAGGTCATTTGAAATGCCATTACAAAAAATTGTTTAGTACCTGACACGCTCCCTCGCCCTCATTTCAGTAGGCTTCTTTCGATTCTCCTCCGCGAAGACAACAGTCAGTTCACGTCCCATGAGAACATACCCATCCATGTGATGTTTAGCTTCCGTGGCATCACCGGGATCCACGTATTGAATAAAACCAAAGCCACGGGGTTCACTGCATATATAATGATGAGAAAAAAAGAAAGGCTGAAAGTGAATCACTAAGTACACTCAGATTGAAACCATAAAAAAATTCCACGCAATAGGATTACATCACGCCAAGGCAGAAAATACCCCTTGATCTAGAAAGTCATCATAAGCAAGTAGAAGCAAGCACAATGGCTGCTGACCTTGCAAGTGACAGTTTTAAGATGACTTGAAATTCTTCAAGATGTGGAACACCCTCTCAATGTATTCATATCCCAACTTCCTTCCAATCTTCACTACCACTAACATCATCTTCAATTGAACTCTAATTACTTCATTGATCTCTTCAAAACTTTTGTTTCACTGTTACTTCAATAGCTCGCCAAACTTCCAATACCAGAGAGAAAGAATGAAAAAATTGTCCCTTTCCAAATGAGACAATAAGGGAAGCAAGCTCACAACTCGCATAGACACGTACGGTAAAATTGTGAAAAAAGCAGGCAGAAGAGAAAACCAAAGGATCAACAGAGAACAAAAAATGGGTAACTTCAAACATGACCAATGACATATTTCCTGGCAATAAAAATTAAGCAGACCAAAAAATTTTGCCATTGCTCACCCAGTGTAATAGTCTCTTGGCAGGTAGATGTCCTTAAGAGCTCCAAACTGCCCAAAAGGTCTGCGAATATCTTCTGGCCTGTGAAAAATGTAAGTAAAACGTAAAACAAAACCTGCATTCTAGTGGAAAAATGAATAAATAAAGTGATAGTGATATAAAGAACCGGTGAGCTAAAATCGGCCGAGACAATTATTGGGAAGATTATATAGAGTGCAACTACCTGCTCTATTCTATTCATAAATCACGAGTCATCTTGAACATCCAAGCAGACAACATCCGAAAGCCAGCAATTATCAATGTCATCCACCTAAACCCACTTAAAAGACCCGTAGAATCTAGAGCGGACCTGCAGTCGTGGCGGAGGTTGCGAACAAGGAGGCTGGTAGGCATATCCCTGCTGCGACTACCATATCTTCCCCTGGGACTGGGACTCCTCTCCCTCCTGCTATACCCCCTCGGGGGAGACGGTGTGTAGCTCCTTCCCCTCATTCAGTTCTTAGAAGCTTCTTCCTGTAAAAAGCAGAACAATAAGCAAACAATGCTCCAACCCATTCTATATTTTCCCGTAAACTAATCTCGATAAACGACAGCAGAATGCAATCCACAGAAAAGTTGATCTAAGAAACCATAATCCCTCCACTCCTCCAAGAACCAAATCGCGCCGTATACAGACTCTAAAGGGACAAACACGAAAGGATAACGCCAAGAGAACACAACGCGCGGCAGGGAACCTGCAGTGGAACAGCGGACGGACGACGAACGGACAGATTCCAACGAAAACAACGATGGATTTGATCGTCGATCAGACCCGAAATCGGCGGCCGATGGGGAGTCGTGGGGGATTAGGGTTTGGCCTCCATTCCTAGACAGTTCAATTTTCGTTCGTTAGATTTGAGAAACGGATAGCGGCCCCTTTTATTTCCGACGTCGGTAACCGTCGGAAGAACGCCCCGGGGAGTTTACAAACGGCCCATGGGCTTAGCCCCTTACAGTTTGGCCCATCTACCTGATTGCCGTTGCTGGCTGTTTTAGGCCCAATTATCTCCCCATTGCCGTTGTCTTCCTCCATTAAGGTTCCCGCCTGACCTCGTGGCATCCCCCGGGTGATGCCCAGAGCTCGTGCTAGCAGCTTCCGGGCAAGACCTGCCAAGCTGTCTCTTGATGCCATGTCCCTCACAGTCAGAGAAGAGGACGCCAGTGATGATACCCTAGGGAACGAGAAGTTTGACTCGTAAAAGCAGTGGTTGTTCGCGTAGAAAACGGACCACGTCGGAAATATTTGGCAATTGGACTCATAGGGAAATGTATGTGGTCGCCAGAAAGATGAATTTCAATGATAAATAATATGATTGTACAAATTCAGATTTTTGAAAGATAAATTAGAATCTTACAGCCATAAAAATGAGCGAAAAGGGAGGTGATACGGTTGACGTAGGCGTCGTAGACTCGCTGCTGACGTCGTAGACTCGCTGCTGACGTCGTAGACTTGCTACAGTGCGCTGCGCCGTAGACTTGTGTGACGGTAGAAATGCTGGCGGAGGGTTGTTGCCCCGGTTACGGTTGCTCGCCGGGACGGTAGAAGTGGTGGCGGAGGATTGTTGCCCCGGTTACGGTTGCTCGCCGGGACGGTGGAAGTGCTGGCGGAAAAATGATCACCAAGCATTAAGACCGGTGGGTGGATCAAATATTCTTTCAAAGCATTAAACGCTTCTTCGTGTTCTTTGGTCTACCTGTAATCGTTCTTTCCTCTCAGGAGGCTAGCGAAAACCTCTGTTTTTCCCGCAACATTTCCAATGAACCTGCGCAAGAAATTAACCTTTCCCAAGAAAGCTTGTAGCTCCTTTTTGCTCCTTGGGGCCGTTAGGCTCTGGATAGCTTTTACTTTGTTTTGATCGACTTCAATACCACGTTGATGCACTAAGAAACCCAAAAAATGCCCTGCTTTAACTCCAAAGGCGCACTTTAGAGGATTCAGCTTTAGTTGATGTTTCCTCATCTTCATGAAGGCGTTTCTTAGATGTTCGATATGTAGTTCTTCCTTCGTCGACTTGACTACTATGTCGTCGATGTAGACTTCTACCGTTTTTCCTAGACAAGTATCGAATATAGCGTTCATCGCTCTCTGGTACGTAGCACCAGCATTTTTCAATCCGAAAGGCATCACCACCCATTCGAAAATGCCTAAAGGCACCTGAATGCTGTTTTGTGAATATCTTCTTCTGCGATGAAAATCTGATTATAACCCGAGAAACCATCCATGAAAGACATGACTTGGTGGCCCGCAGTTTTATCTATAAGGTCGTCTGCGACGGGCATAGGGTATTCATCTTTGGGAGTAGCGCGATTTAGATCTCTAAAATCTATGCAGACCCTAATTTTTCCATTTTTCTTTAAGACCGGTACTATATTAGAGATCCACTCCATATAACGTGACGTTCTTATATACCCTGCACGAAAAAGTTTTTTGACTTCCTCGAAAACTAGATGCGTTACTTCTCTAGACATTCGTCTTGGAGCTTGTTGAACTGGTTTGAAATCCCTCTTGATGGGTAGAGTATGTTCTACCAGTTTACGATCTAGCCCTGGCATTTCAGTGTAGTCCCAGGCGAAGCAGTCTCTAAATTCTTTGAGTACGTCTTTGATTGATTCAAAGAATTCTCTATTCGTAGACGAGCTGATAAAAAGGTTCCTAGGAGAAGACTCACTACCTAAGTTAATACTGACCAAGGGATCACATGGGGTCAATAAAGACTAGCGATGCTCGCTACCACCTAAACTGGTAGACACGGGCTTATTACATGCATCAGGCGCTCTAAGGCCCGCTGAGTTTATTGAATAAAATGACGTAGACTGATCCTGAGGGCATCCTTCCCTATAGACTCGGAGCCGCTGGAGGACATCGGCGACTGCCGCATTTTCCTTTTCACTCTGGTCCATAAATCCCTTCTTTGAGGAGTCTTTCGAGCTCCAACTCCGCGCCAGGGTTCTGCTGGCTTTCCAAGGCTCCTTCTCCTGTGTGGCCATTCGTGCTCCCCTCAGCAGGGTTCTCACCTGAATTGACTTCTTGCAGGACTTCTTCTATGTCCTTATCAGTGAACTATTCTCCCCATCCTGTTGGAATAATCGGGCCGGACTCTGGCTTAGGGTGCGATGTCCCGTAGTCTACAATAAAGTCGAATTTCCCGGAGGGCTGACCAAGGGGACCGACCATAGGATCACCCAACTCATACCACTGATGCAGGGTTAGATCCTTGATAGTCTTGCTTGTTTCTGCATGCAAAACACCTTTGTCACAACAGGAATACGCATCAGCTTTCACAATCTCAATTTCAGAGTCAAGCCACAATATTAGCTCCCTATGTAGTGTAGACGGGATGGCGGCGGCCTTATGAAGCCAATCACACCCTAGTAAGGTAATGAACGTGGGGGTTATGTCTATTACGAAAAAGGCGGTTTCTTTCTCCTGTCGCCCTACTCCCAAATGTACGGAGAAGACTCCTAGGCATTCGGACTTCCTGCCATTAAAACCACTCACCGCGATATCGGTTTTAACCAAATCATGAAGTTTATATCCAAGCATTCTAAACTTGGATAGAGGCAGTACATTTATAGTGGCTCCGTTGTCTACTAAGACCCGACTCATTAAAGTACCATTGTAATACCTCAAATCTTTCTCGGGACATAACTAACCCGATTGAGCTAAACAAACGCAGCCAGGATTTCATTTCAGGAAATGCTTTCTTTAATTCTCAGCTGAAAAGAATCCGCCCTAGTACAAACCGTATACAATTGCATTTTTCTTACAAAGCCAAGATCGAACAGTATAACAACTACAACCTCAAAGGAATCAACAACAACAACAATGTTTGCACAAGCCAAATGGAGGCAGAGTCATCCGAGTCTCCCGTCAGCATAAAAGCCTCCTCTTGATTATCATCACCACTTCCAGAAGCAATCACTGCAAGAGATGACTGCCGCTACTGCCGCTACAATAAATTTCAGCCACCTAGATATACTGCAGAAGTCATATTAATGACAGCATCCTCTGCACTATCGACAACATTAACAAAGAGATAACAGTTACAAAAGGGACTTACCAAATTCTCGGGGGTTGATGGTCTAGCTTCCTTCTTCAGTCCTATGAACAGCAAAAGGACCTCAACAGCCGCTTCTCAGAGGCCGGCTCCTGGCCTGCCCATTCTCCAAGGTAAGAATAAAAACGTCAATTGCAGGAAACCCCTTTGGGGATGATCAACCGAAGTAAGACGGCCATACCTCAAGCGGTGACAGGCCTCGCCCTCCTGAAAGTAACACTCACCTTCGGAGACATAGGACCAGAGGGACAAATCGCTGCTCCTTCCCTGCCGCATCCTGGCAATCCTCAAGCAAGGTAAATCCATGCCAAAGACATGGAAGTCCCGTTCAGCCAATCCAGATCAGATCCTCGACCATCCGCAAATACACATGGATTCGACAACGTCGACCTATGCCGTCAACCCACAGCCAGCATCCGACAACCCCAAGGCGGTGTCCCTTTTGTGGATCAATTCCAGCAATCCCCAAGGTGGTTCTCCGCTGCCAGCGGTCATCCCGGCAGCGATCAGGGAATGCCCAAGCCCCCTCGCAGATCCCGCTCCGTCGACACCCCAGACGGAGTCCCCGCGGCCTCCTCCTATGGCAGCTTCGGTTGAAATCCCACTCTCGCGACTGTGGGGTCAAAGAGATTGGTCTTGTCCTCAGCATCCGCAAGACCTAGCAGCCACGGATCGGCCTCCCTCCGGCGTCCCCCCCAAGCCTCACGGTGGTAATGACCCATGCCGTCTCCGCCACAAATCTGAAGCTCCAATGTCCTCCAAGCAGCCATCCGTCTCTCTCCGTCGTCCCCAGACCTGACGATGGCGGATCCGCGCTTCCCCCGGCGCACCCAAGATCGGCGACGAACTAGCAGCCTTCCTCCCTCAGCATCAGCCCTTCCCCGGCGTTCCAGCTCCCCGGCGGCGGCGATCCCATCTCCCGGACGGCAACCCACCCGGATCTGACAACGGTGCCCAACTCCTTCCTTCTTCTCCTCAGCTCGGATCCGCCGCCTCGCCATCCTCGTTGAGCCCAGAAACGACAGCAGCCGCTCATCCCCAACGTTGCTCCAAGCCACCCATCAAGGATGTCGCGCCCATGCCGAGCCAAGCTTCCTCGGATCTGTGGTGGGACGGCCGAAGCCAGTTCGGAGCCGTTGTCGCGTGGCAGCAACCCCATCGCCTCGTCTCGATTCCATCGCGGTTGAACTGCGAGAAGAGGGTGAAGCCTCTAAGACAGATGATGCTTCGTGAAAAGGGTAATTCATTTACAAAGGTAAAATCGATGTCTTTATTTTATTTTTTATTTCTTATTTTTTTTAGATCTAATGCCCGTATCCTTTTTTGTTATATATATACATAATTTGTTTTACTCTTACACTAATTGAATCTTAAATTAACGGTTAGAAATTATTTGTAGGATTTCAGCCAACCATTGTGTTTTTATCAATCCCTTTAAATTCAATTTTATTTTATTTTTCAGGATGAATTATAGGTTCAACTTTCAGATTTCTAATAACTTTTAATTAACCTTCTGAAGTTAGATGTCCCTGTTTGTTTTATTGTTATTATTGGTCCAAAGTTCCCATGATGTTATCTTCGAAATTTACTTATGTCTTTGCCCATTTACACGAGTTGATAATTCATCATAAAATACATTACTAACATCCATCTCTCTTTGTTTTGCAATGTAAAACACGGTGAGACTTCTTGGATATCTCCGACAACACACCAAATACACATCTCCGATCAAAACGGTAAGACATGCCTTACTCTTCTCAATTTTATCAAATTTCATTTAAATTCGACAATACTAACCACGTTTACATTTTTCTTGACATGTACATCGAGCGCTTAATTTCGGAAGTTCAAACCCGGATTCTCGAAGATTAACTCAAAGGAGCGTGTATCAAACCGCGTGGATCCACCTCGGCCTAAAAAACCGCGATGTCAAGATAATAAAGCGGCCCCAACCTTCAATCTAAGGTACATGAGGGAGGTGCGGGCCTCCCGATTTCTTTATTTTCACATGTAACGGATCGTAGGCCCAAGTGCATAGGCCCACGATCACCACCCTTCCCCGCTCACTTTGATCTAAATAATTGTCTGTGCCTGTCCGCATGCCTTAGGCCCATAGGTTTATCGTCGTATGTGATTGTTAAACAAATACACAGGAGTTCGGGTCCAACGCCTGATCGGGTCCAACGCCCGTTAAAGCAAACCTTTTGGAGCAAACGCCACCTTTTCGCATGTTTAGATGTAAGAGTTAGTAATTAGGAATCCCCGAATCTACTCTGGTTTTCCGACTTAAACCAAGCTTTTAAAAATAAGTCGGTGGCGACTCCGTAATAGTTTACCTAAGTTAAACAACCACCATTTTACGAAGTCATTTTGGATGGGTGACGGCGACACGAGCCGCTCTTGGAACCTCCCCAAGCTTCCTCCTCGGGCCATGCGCTTCTTTTCGCCCGTCGCCTCTTAAGGAGCATGGAGACGATCGGCGAAGAGTCTGGGCAGACCCGGTCAGGAATCGAAGGAGGAACCACCCTGGTCTTTTCCGCAGCGTTCGACGCTCGAGTCGCGATGCCGACCGGAAGACTCTAGGGGAGCGGGCCCGGATCCTCGGGTCGTCCGAACCGCCGCGCGCGTGCTAGGCCGAAAGGTGCGCGTACATCCCGGATGGCGACTCCGCTGGGGACTCTGCATGTGGATTCCTTTCAAACGCTCTTACATTTTTAATCCACATGTGGAGAGGAGTTCTTGTTTGCGTGTGTAATTGCTTGGCTCGGTGCCCTTTGTATGCTCTCATGGTTGTGTTTGTTTACTGCTTTCCTAGGCATATCTAGGTGTGCCCGAACCCGGGGCTAGGATTTTTTAGGGGGGTCACCGAAAGGCTCAGTCTGCTGCTATTTGCGGTATGGTTTTTGGCCGGGGCCCCGCTTCCCTCAGTCCGAGGGAGGTTTAGAAGCCTTCATCCGAGAGTCTAGCATTGTTTGCTCACTACAGGTACCAGACGCCGCACGTGCATTTGTCTGTTACTGAGTGACTGCTACTTGTGCAGGGACAGGTGTCAGGTACGCTTTGTCTGCTATGACTATAAAACTAACACTTCTCGTTTTGCAGTTTGATGGAGTTTATTACAATGGGCTTCAACAACCTTCATTTCTCCTATCCCTACCTATTTTATTGCTTACTGCATTCATACATTCGCTACCTATTTTATTGCTTACTGTATTCATGTATTCGCATGACTACATGAGTGTATGTTCGATTGCAGTAGTTACATTATCATGTCATTCACAGAAATTGCTCCATTGCATCATGACTTCTCATTTACAATTACAATTACATAATGCATACTTTTATGCATACATGAGTGCGATTAAACTACATCACAAATTTATCATGCATCGATTACACTGTTGCATGATACTAATCTAAACCTTTTCTCTACTTTCTTTATAAAGTTTAATTCTCCAGCATGACTCCTCGAAAAGGAATTGGGGCAAGACATGAAAATCACAAATTACTCGACGGCTACCATAGTACATGCAACAACATGAGACCAAAGATGCTCGACGGCTACCAAGGTCCAGAATCGTATATCCAACGACATGAAGACCAAGGATTCCTCAACGATAGCCAAGTCCAAAGCCAAATCTACAACAACATGAAAACCCCAAGGAGGTTACATCTCATCAGCCAACAGTCAACATCAGAGCTAATGACAAGCCCATAGAGCCATTCACGGACATGCTACAATCAGATACATTGGGAACATCACGCCCTACTGATCCAACAATCGCTCCAAAGAAACAGATGCAATCTCACTACGTCATCAGTCGGCACAACCTCGGCACCAATGGAAACATCATTCCAAACAGGGGTAATTCCCCAGCTTATAACTCCATAACATAATCCAGCACAAGGGGCAAACCCCATCATTCACAACGGCATCGCGAGATCAGGACAGCTGCGAGCAATCAACCCCCAAATATGAACACTTCATTCAACCTCATCGTTTCTCCGACAACAAGAACTTGACGAATGTCGGATCCACAGCATCCCAACGACAAAAATATGAACATGGACCATATTCTTCAATCGGCAGTGAACCAGTACAAGATGACTCGTCTGGAGCTCACACAACAGCTTACCAACACCAAAGAGCATGATGTCTACCAAACGACAACGCATACTTCGACTGGGGCAATTCCCTTTGAATTCTTTACGGCACCCAAGCGGTCATCCCGACAGTAGTCAACTACCAACTGTCACCAAAGAAAAGAGGAGAAGGTCAGTCACCGCCTCACGCATTGACGAGAAACAAGCATCTCGGCCCACCACATGAGCGGCCAATCCCCTAGCCCACCCACCACAGCTACGGTCATCGCCCACGCGCACCACAAAAAGCCATCAACTTTGTACATCTGAGGCATTCAACCGAAGTCAATCATCTTATCGAAGAGAACCGTCACAAATATTCAACGTTGACACTCTTTGATATTACAATACATGAAAGGGAGTATCAATTCCTTGATCAATTCTTCCTTGCAAAAAAAAAAAAAGTTTCATGAGCTTACTTATTCTAGCCCTTGTCGCATGTTGATGAAGGCGTGGGTGGTAGGGTGGTAAAGTTTCGAGCCAAATCCTGGAAATAATTTTGAGCCAAAGCATCAAAATATCATTCGTTGTCAACAAAACGACAATCTACATGAAAGGGAGTATTCGTTCATCAACTAATACCCTCTCTGCAGAACAAGTTACATGAGCTCACTTGTTTTTCCCTTTGGCTTGTCTTATAGGTACATGAACATCCTAGACAGACGACGAAGGCGAGGGTGGTAGGGTGGAAAAGTTTCGAGCCAAAGTTTCAAAACAGCCTTTGTTGGCAAAACAATGAAGACGACACTACGTGAACAATCCGGGGCAAATTTCCAAACGATCATGGGACAGATCTTCGAACAATCCTGGGGAAAATCTCCAAGTAATCATAGACAAATCTACAAGCGATCCGGGACAAATCCCCGACCGATCCAGGGGCAAATCTCTGAGTGATCATAGACATATCTCCGAGCAATCCTGGGGCATCACCTCCAAGCTATCCTGGGGCAAGATTAATTCCCCGTTGACAAACGAACGAATCACATGAAAAGGAGAAGTACATGAACATCCTAGACAGACAATCAACATATTTCGGACCAAAGCTTTGGAGCAACATGTCATCAACAACACCACAAATTACATGAAAGGGATACATGAGCGTCCCAGGCAAATAGTGAAAACCAAAGCTTCAAAACAAATGTCATCAACAGGACTACATGAGCGCCCTAGTCATACAATGAAGACAAACAATAAAGCTTCAAACCAAAGCTTCAGAATAATCTTCGTCAACGAATTTCTTTATATCCCCAAAGAACTGGGGCAATGAACACTTACAATACACATGAAAAGGGAGAATCACACAGTCTTTACTCTCTTCATCAAACTAAGTGAAATTACATGAGGACATTTCGTTTACGTCCTTTGCCTCGTGGGCAGGTACAAGAGCTCCTCACACGAATGGTACAAAACTCCTATGGCAAAGGCGAGGGCGGCAAAGCTTCAAGCCAAAGTCTTACAGCAATTTCGTCAAACCTTCGACTCCATCGGACGAAGACGCAATGACGAAATCATACGAAAGGGAAGTACAAAAACTCTACTTCACCTTTCTTACAAATGAAGTTACATGAGCAAACTTCATTCTTACTCTAACAGGAACAAGTCGCACGAACTCACTTGTTTCTCGCCATCTGTTTGATAGGTACATGAACTCCCTTACACAACAGATGTCAAGCAAGAGTAACCATGTCGTCAATCCTTTGATTCCTACGGACGAAGATGCAATGACGAAACACATAGAAATGGGAAGTATCAAAACTCTACTTCGCTTTTCATATAAATGAAGTTACATGAGCAAACTTCTTTCTTACTTTAAAAGAAACAAGTTACATGAGCTCACTTGTTGTTTGTCCTTTGCCTAGCGTAGGTACACGAGCATCCTACATTACAGACAAAGGCGCGGGCGGTCGGGTGGAAAATTTCGAACTAAAGTTTCGAGATTGCCTTTGTCATCACCAAAGATAATCATACCAAAAGGGAGTATCATCTACACTGCTCTCTAACAAAATTTCTTATATTTTCCCAAATGGAGTCGTATCTCCGTTTACCCAGCTGGAGTCTTGCTTCGTTCAAGCTGGAGTTGATTACATACACCGCACACAAGCATATTCCTCCAGAACTATCATTGAGACGGACATCTCCACCTCATCTCCCCAGCGGATACTTCATTTCATTGTTATCTCCCCAAACAAGAGTTGAAGTACATGAACTAACTTCGTCTTTGTTCATTGTCACCTGTGTAGACACATGGACATCCACACAGTACGGTACAAACTCTTGGGCAACGACGAGGGTGGTCGGGTGGAAGCCGTTTGATTCTAATCTCAAAGAACATGACTGGGGCATGAAAGTGCACCCCTCGAAAGTGCACAAGAGCACCGCGGAGGTTTGAGTATCTAAACCTGTTTATTTCTGAAGCATTTGTGTACTCATTCGCATATAATTCGAAATTATCTTTAATAAAACGTTTCTGAGCGAGAATGGAGAAGGCAAGCCTATTCCTAAACACTTACCCAGAATGATGAGTGAAAACACTGTAAGGATTCATACACAAGCATTCAGGCGGATAACGAATCCTTTGACAAAAGATGCTCCAAGCCGGGATGAGATCGAGCATTTCTTCTCTATCCCAAATGCGAAACATCAACCATTGCTAGCCCATTTCGAGCCAAAGTTGAAGTTTTCGTATACACTATACCTGACAAGTCTAAGGACCGCCTCACATCGAGGTTGAAAGGGAGATCTTGTAGTTAGAACCCGAAAGCAACGGATCGTGGAGGCTGCACTTCCTTAAAATTCAAGCAAAGATGCACCATCGACAATTAGGCCTACCAGTTGAGTCGTTCCCAAAGACCGAACTCCTCAAAGAATTTTCCAAAGAGCACAGACACCAAAGAAAAGTACTAGAAAAACAGAGTGGAGCAAATCCCTATGTTTCAGCAAAGAAAAAGCAAAATCAGCGCAAAGACCAAAGTCTTCAAAAGCAAAGCGCAAAATGAAAATCGAAAGAGCAAAAACAAAGCATCGGGACTGACATTGACGGTCGTAAAAGCAAAGATGCTACCCTTATAAAACAAAGCTTTTCCCAAAGTGGATTGATCACACCTGCCAGTAAACCATTTATTCATCCCCCAACAGAACATGTCAACTGGTGACCTGTCTAATGGATGAAAATTTGCTTGAATGATGGAACTTCTACAATCCAGTAGCTTTCGATGAGATCCTTCAACTATTTCCTTCAAACAACTAATTTAAACCTCCAATTTAAAGGCCTTTTGCCAAAGCCACATTATAACCCGAGTAAAGACTCCTTCGACCGATACATGAGCATCCAAGTCAAAGGAATTCCGAAATCCAACTGAAATGGCTTTCAGAAATAGGAGTGAAACACGAGAGGAATCAATAAACCTTCTCTGCTCTCGCTCGAAAACATATTCTTAAAAAAGAAAACAAAACGAAGCATAATGTGCATGTACATTTAGTTGTTTTGTCTTTGTTTTCGTTGTGGCTAATGACTTTCTTGAAGAGCTTTTAGGGTGCATGTCGACGAAAGGAGCTCTCGAAACATAATTTGAGGTATTCCTGATATCCTTGCGAGAAAATCTTCCCAGATTCCCTCACAAGGAGGGGCAAACTGTAATACCTCAAATCTTTCTCGGGACATAACTAACCCGATTGAGCTAAACAAACGCAGCCAGGATTTCATTTCAGGAAATGCTTTCTTTAATTCTCAGCTGAAAAGAATCCGCCCTAGTACAAACCGTATACAATTGCATTTTTCTTACAAAGCCAAGATCGAACAGTATAACAACTACAACCTCAAAGGAATCAACAACAACAACAATGTTTGCACAAGCCAAATGGAGGCAGAGTCATCCGAGTCTCCCGTCAGCATAAAAGCCTCCTCTTGATTATCATCACCACTTCCAGAAGCAATCACTGCAAGAGATGACTGCCGCTACTGCCGCTACAATAAATTTCAGCCACCTAGATATACTGCAGAAGTCATATTAATGACAGCATCCTCTGCACTATCGACAACATTAACAAAGAGATAACAGTTACAAAAGGGACTTACCAAATTCTCGGGGGTTGATGGTCTTTCTAGCTTCCTTCCTCAGTCCTATGAACAGCCAAAGGACCTCAACAGCCGCTTCTCAGATCCCAGCTCCTTGCCTGCCCATTCTCCAAGGTAAGAATAAAAACGTCAATTGCAGGAAACCCTTTTAGGGAGGAGGAACCGAAGCAGGACGGCCATACCTCAAGCGGTGACAGGCCTCGCCCACCTGAAAGTAACACTCACCTTCAGATACATAGGACCAGAGGGACAAGTCCCTGCTCCTTCCCTACCGCATCCTCGCCATCCTCCAGCAAGGTAAGTCCATGCCAAAGACATGGAAGCCCCGTTCAGCCAACCCAGATCAGATCCTCGACCATCCGCAAATACACATGGATTCGACAACGTCGACCTATGCCGTCAACCCACAGCCAGCATCCGACAACCCCAAGGCGGTGTCCCTTTTGTGGATCAATTCCAGCAATCCCCAAGGTGGTTCTCCGCTGCCAGCGGTCATCCCGGCAGCGATCAGGGAATGCCCAAGCCCCCTCGCAGATCCCGCTCCGTCGACACCCCAGACGGAGTCCCCGCGGCCTCCTCCTATGGCAGCTTCGGTTGAAATCCCACTCTCGCGACTGTGGGGTCAAAGAGATTGGTCTTCTCCTCAGCATCCGCAAAACCTAGCAGCCACGGATCGGCCTCCCTCCGGCGTCCCCCCCAAGCCTCACGGTGGTAATGACCCATGCCGTCTCCGCCACAAATCTGAAGCTCCAATGTCCTCCAAGCAGCCATCCGTCTCTCTCCGTCGTCCCCAGACCTGACGATGGCGGATCCGCGCTTCCCCCGGCGCACCCAAGATCGGCGACGAACCAGCAGCCTTCCTCCCTCAGCATCAGCCCTTCCCCGGCGTTCCAGCTCCCCGGCGGCGGCGATCCCATCTCCCGGACGGCAACCCACCCGGATCTGACAACGGTGCCCAACTCCTTCCTTCTTCTCCTCAGCTCGGATCCGCCGCCTCGCCATCCTCGTTGAGCCCAGAAACGACAGCAGCCGCTCATCCCCAACGTTGCTCCAAGCCACCCATCAAGGATGTCGCGCCCATGCCGAGCCAAGCTTCCTCGGATCTGTGGTGGGACGGCCGAAGCCAGTTCGGAGCCGTTGTCGCGTGGCAGCAACCCCATCGCCTCGTCTCGATTCCATCGCGGTTGAACTGCGAGAAGAGGGTGAAGCCTCTAAGACAGATGAGGCTTCGTGAAAAGGGTAATTCATTTACAAAGGTAAAATCGATGTCTTTATTTTATTTTTTATTTCTTATTTTTTTTAGATCTAATGCCCGTATCCTTTTTTGTTATATATATACATAATTTGTTTTACTCTTACACTAATTGAATCTTAAATTAACGGTTAGAAATTATTTGTAGGATTTCAGCCAACCATTGTGTTTTTATCAATCCCTTTAAATTCAATTTTATTTTATTTTTCAGGATGAATTATAGGTTCAACTTTCAGATTTCTAATAACTTTTAATTAACCTTCTGAAGTTAGATGTCCCTGTTTGTTTTATTGTTATTATTGGTCCAAAGTTCCCATGATGTTATCTTCGAAATTTACTTATGTCTTTGCCCATTTACACGAGTTGATAATTCATCATAAAATACATTACTAACATCCATCTCTCTTTGTTTTGCAATGTAAAACACGGTGAGACTTCTTGGATATCTCCGACAACACACCAAATACACATCTCCGATCAAAACGGTAAGACATGCCTTACTCTTCTCAATTTTATCAAATTTCATTTAAATTCGACAATACTAACCACGTTTACATTTTTCTTGACATGTACATCGAGCGCTTAATTTCGGAAGTTCAAACCCGGATTCTCGAAGATTAACTCAAAGGAGCGTGTATCAAACCGCGTGGATCCACCTCGGCCTAAAAAACCGCGATGTCAAGATAATAAAGCGGCCCCAACCTTCAATCTAAGGTACATGAGGGAGGTGCGGGCCTCCCGATTTCTTTATTTTCACATGTAACGGATCGTAGGCCCAAGTGCATAGGCCCACGATCACCACCCTTCCCCGCTCACTTTGATCTAAATAATTGTCTGTGCCTGTCCGCATGCCTTAGGCCCATAGGTTTATCGTCGTATGTGATTGTTAAACAAATACACAGGAGTTCGGGTCCAACGCCTGATCGGGTCCAACGCCCGTTAAAGCAAACCTTTTGGAGCAAACGCCACCTTTTCGCATGTTTAGATGTAAGAGTTAGTAATTAGGAATCCCCGAATCTACTCTGGTTTTCCGACTTAAACCAAGCTTTTAAAAATAAGTCGGTGGCGACTCCGTAATAGTTTACCTAAGTTAAACAACCACCATTTTACGAAGTCATTTTGGATGGGTGACGGCGACACGAGCCGCTCTTGGAACCTCCCCAAGCTTCCTCCTCGGGCCATGCGCTTCTTTTCGCCCGTCGCCTCTTAAGGAGCATGGAGACGATCGGCGAAGAGTCTGGGCAGACCCGGTCAGGAATCGAAGGAGGAACCACCCTGGTCTTTTCCGCAACGTTTGACACTCGAGTCGCGACGCCGACCGGAAGACTCTAGGGGAGCGGGCCTGGATCCTCGGGTCGTTCGAACCGCCGCGCGCGTGCTAGGCCGGAAGGCGCGCGTACATCCCGGATGGCGACTCCGCTGGGGACTCTGCATGTGGATTCCTTTCGAACGCTCTTACATTTTTAATCCACATGTGGAGAGGAGTTCTTGTTTGCGTGTGTAATTGCTTGGCTCGGTGCCCTTTGTATGCTCTCATGGTTGTGTTTGTTTACTGCTTTCCTAGGCATATCTAGGTGTGCCCGAACCCGGGGCTAGGATTTTTTAGGGGGGTCACCGAAAGGCTCAGTCTGCTGCTATTTGCGGTATGGTTTTTGGCCGGGGCCCCGCTTCCCTCAGTCCGAGGGAGGTTTAGAAGCCTTCATCCGAGAGTCTAGCATTGTTTGCTCACTACAGGTACCAGACGCCGCACGTGCATTTGTCTGTTACTGAGTGACTGCTACTTGTGCAGGGACAGGTGTCAGGTACGCTTTGTCTGCTATGACTATAAAACTAACACTTCTCGTTTTGCAGTTTGATGGAGTTTATTACAATGGGCTTCAACAACCTTCATTTCTCCTATCCCTACCTATTTTATTGCTTACTGCATTCATACATTCGCTACCTATTTTATTGCTTACTGTATTCATGTATTCGCATGACTACATGAGTGTATGTTCGATTGCAGTAGTTACATTATCATGTCATTCACAGAAATTGCTCCATTGCATCATGACTTCTCATTTACAATTACAATTACATAATGCATACTTTTATGCATACATGAGTGCGATTAAACTACATCACAAATTTATCATGCATCGATTACACTGTTGCATGATACTAATCTAAACCTTTTCTCTACTTTCTTTATAAAGTTTAATTCTCCAGCATGACTCCTCGAAAAGGAATTGGGGCAAGACATGAAAATCACAAATTACTCGACGGCTACCATAGTACATGCAACAACATGAGACCAAAGATGCTCGACGGCTACCAAGGTCCAGAATCGTATATCCAACGACATGAAGACCAAGGATTCCTCAACGATAGCCAAGTCCAAAGCCAAATCTACAACAACATGAAAACCCCAAGGAGGTTACATCTCATCAGCCAACAGTCAACATCAGAGCTAATGACAAGCCCATAGAGCCATTCACGGACATGCTACAATCAGATACACTGGGAACATCACGCCCCTACTGATCCGACAAACGCTCCAAAGAAACAGATGCAATCTCACTACGTCATCAGTCGGCACAACCTCGACACCAATGGAAACATCATTCCAAACAGGGGCAATTCTCCAGCTTATAACTCCATAACATAATCCAGCACAAGGGGCAAACCCCATCATTCACAACGGCATCGCGAGATCAGGATAGCTGCGAGCATTCAACCCCCAAATATGAACACTTCATTCAACCTCATCGTTTCTCCGACAACAAGAACTTGACGAATGTCGGATCCACAGCATCCCAACGACAAAAATATGAACATGGACCATATTCTTCGATCGGCAGTGAACCAGTACAAGATGACTCGTCTGGAGCTCACACAACAGCTTACCAACACCAAAGAGCATGATGTCTACCAAACGGCGACGCATACTTCGACTGGGGTAATTTCCTTTGAATTCCTTACGGCACCCAAGTGGTCATCCCGACAGTAGTCAACCACCAACTGTCACCAAAGAAAAGAGGAGAAGGTCAGTCACCGCCTCACGCATTGACGAGAAACAAGCATCTCGACCCACCACATGAGCGGCCAATCACCTAGCCCACCCACCACAGCTGCGGTCATCGCCCACGCGCACCACAAAAAGCCATCAACTTTGCACATATTCAAGTCAATCATCTTATCGAAGAGAACCGTCACAAACATTCAACGTAGACACTCTTTGATATTACAATACATGAAAGGGAGTATCCATTCCTTGATCAATTCTTCCTTGCAAAAAAAAAAAAGTTTCATGAGCTCACTTATTTTAGCCCTTGTCGCATGTTGACGAAGGCGTGGGTGGCAGGGTGGTAAAGTTTCGAGCCAAAGCCTGGAAACAATTTTGAGCCAAAGCATTAAAATATCATTCGTTGTCAACAAAACGACAATCTACATGAAAGGGAGTATTCGTTCATCAACTAATACCCTCTCTGCAGAACAAGTTACATGAGCTCACTTGTTTTTCCCTTTGGCTTGTCTTATGGGTACATAACATCCTAGACAGACGATGAAGGCGAGGTTGGTAGGGTGGAAAAGTTTCGAGCCAAAGTTTCAAAACAGCCTTTGTTGGCAAAACAATGAAGACGACACTACGTGAACAATCCGGGGCAAATCTCCAAACGATCATGGGACAGATCTTCGAACAATCCTGGGGCAAATCTCCAAGTAATCATAGACAAATCTACAAGCGATCCGGGACAAATCCCCGACCGATCCAGGGGCAAATCTCTGAGTGATCATAGACATATCTCCGAGCAATCCTGGGGCATCACCTCCAAGCTATCCTGGGGCAAGATTAATTCCCCGTTGACAAACGAACGAATCACATGAAAAGGAGAAGTACATGAACATCCTAGACAGACAATCAACATATTTCGGACCAAAGCTTTGGAGCAACATGTCATCAACAACACCACAAATTACATGAAAGGGATACATGAGCGTCCCAGGCAAATAGTGAAAACCAAAGCTTCAAAACAAATGTCATCAACAGGACTACATGAGCGCCCTAGTCATACAATGAAGACAAACAATAAAGCTTCAAACCAAAGCTTCAGAATAATCTTCGTCAACGAATTTCTTTATATCCCCAAAGAACTGGGGCAATGAACACTTACAATACACATGAAAAGGGAGAATCACACAGTCTTTACTCTCTTCATCAAACTAAGTGAAATTACATGAGGACATTTCGTTTACGTCCTTTGCCTCGTGGGCAGGTACAAGAGCTCCTCACACGAATGGTACAAAACTCCTATGGCAAAGGCGAGGGCGGCAAAGCTTCAAGCCAAAGTCTTACAGCAATTTCGTCAAACCTTCGACTCCATCGGACGAAGACGCAATGACGAAATCATACGAAAGGGAAGTACAAAAACTCTACTTCACCTTTCTTACAAATGAAGTTACATGAGCAAACTTCATTCTTACTCTAACAGGAACAAGTCGCACGAACTCACTTGTTTCTCGCCATCTGTTTGATAGGTACATGAACTCCCTTACACAACAGATGTCAAGCAAGAGTAACCATGTCGTCAATCCTTTGATTCCTACGGACGAAGATGCAATGACGAAACACATAGAAATGGGAAGTATCAAAACTCTACTTCGCTTTTCATATAAATGAAGTTACATGAGCAAACTTCTTTCTTACTTTAAAAGAAACAAGTTACATGAGCTCACTTGTTGTTTGTCCTTTGCCTAGCGTAGGTACACGAGCATCCTACATTACAGACAAAGGCGCGGGCGGTCGGGTGGAAAATTTCGAACTAAAGTTTCGAGATTGCCTTTGTCATCACCAAAGATAATCATACCAAAAGGGAGTATCATCTACACTGCTCTCTAACAAAATTTCTTATATTTTCCCAAATGGAGTCGTATCTCCGTTTACCCAGCTGGAGTCCTGCTTCGTTCAAGCTGGAGTTGATTACATACACCGCACACAAGCATATTCCTCCAGAACTATCATTGAGACGGACATCTCCACCTCATCTCCCCAGCGGATACTTCATTTCATTGTTATCTCCCCAAACAAGAGTTGAAGTACATGAACTAACTTCGTCTTTGTTCATTGTCACCTGTGTAGGCACATGGACATCCACACAGTACGGTACAAACTCCTGGGCAATGGCGAGGGTGGTCCGGTGGGAGCCGTTTGATTCTAATATCAAAGAACATGACTGGGGCATGAAAGTGCACCCCTCGAAAGTGCACAAGAGCACCGCGGAGGTTTGAGTATCTAAACCTGTTTATTTCTGAAGCATTTGTGTGCTCATTCGCATATAATTCGAAATTATCTTTAATAAAATGTTTCTGAGCGAGAATGGAGAAGGCAAGCCTATTCCTAAACACTTACCCAGAATGATGAGTGAAAACACTGTAAGGATTCATACACAAGCATTCAGGCGGATAACGAATCCTTTGACAAAAGATGCTCCAAGCCGGGATGAGATCGAGCATTTCTTCTCTATCCCAAATGCGAAACATCAACCATTGCTAGCCCATTTCGAGCCAAAGTTGAAGTTTTCGTATACACTATACCTGACAAGTCTAAGGACCGCCTCACATCGAGGTTGAAAGGGAGATCTTGTAGTTAGAACCCGAAAGCAACGGATCGTGGAGGCTGCACTTCCTTAAAATTCAAGCAAAGATGCACCATCGACAATTAGGCCTACCAGTTGAGTCGTTCCCAAAGACCGAACTCCTCAAAGAATTTTCCAAAGAGCACAGACACCAAAGAAAAGTACTAGAAAAACAGAGTGGAGCAAATCCCTATGTTTCAGCAAAGAAAAAGCAAAATCAGCGCAAAGACCAAAGTCTTCAAAAGCAAAGCGCAAAATGAAAATCGAAAGAGCAAAAACAAAGCATCGGGACTGACATTGACGGTCGTAAAAGCAAAGATGCTACCCTTATAAAACAAAGCTTTTCCCAAAGTGGATTGATCACACCTGCCAGTAAACCATTTATTCATCCCCCAACAGAACATGTCAACTGGTGACCTGTCTAATGGATGAAAATTTGCTTGAATGATGGAACTTCTACAATCCAGTAGCTTTCGATGAGATCCTTCAACTATTTCCTTCAAACAACTAATTTAAACCTCCAATTTAAAGGCCTTTTGCCAAAGCCACATTATAACCCGAGTAAAGACTCCTTCGACCGATACATGAGCATCCAAGTCAAAGGAATTCCGAAATCCAACTGAAATGGCTTTCAGAAATAGGAGTGAAACACGAGAGGAATCAATAAACCTTCTCTGCTCTCGCTCGAAAACATATTCTTAAAAAAGAAAACAAAACGAAGCATAATGTGCATGTACATTTAGTTGTTTTGTCTTTGTTTTCGTTGTGGCTAATGACTTTCTTGAAGAGCTTTTAGGGTGCATGTCGACGAAAGGAGCTCTCGAAACATAATTTGAGGTATTCCTGATATCCTTGCGAGAAAATCTTCCCAGATTCCCTCACAAGGAGGGGCAAACTGTAATACCTCAAATCTTTCTCGGGACATAACTAACCCGATTGAGCTAAACAAACGCAGCCAGGATTTCATTTCAGGAAATGCTTTCTTTAATTCTCAGCTGAAAAGAATCCGCCCTAGTACAAACCGTATACAATTGCATTTTTCTTACAAAGCCAAGATCGAACAGTATAACAACTACAACCTCAAAGGAATCAACAACAACAACAATGTTTGCACAAGCCAAATGGAGGCAGAGTCATCCGAGTCTCCCGTCAGCATAAAAGCCTCCTCTTGATTATCATCACCACTTCCAGAAGCAATCACTGCAAGAGATGACTGCCGCTACTGCCGCTACAATAAATTTCAGCCACCTAGATATACTGCAGAAGTCATATTAATGACAGCATCCTCTGCACTATCGACAACATTAACAAAGAGATAACAGTTACAAAAGGGACTTACCAAATTCTCGGGGGTTGATGGTCTTTCTAGCTTCCTTCCTCAGTCCTATGAACAGCCAAAGGACCTCAACAGCCGCTTCTCAGATCCCAGCTCCTTGCCTGCCCATTCTCCAAGGTAAGAATAAAAACGTCAATTGCAGGAAACCCTTTTAGGGAGGAGGAACCGAAGCAGGACGGCCATACCTCAAGCGGTGACAGGCCTCGCCCACCTGAAAGTAACACTCACCTTCAGATACATAGGACCAGAGGGACAAGTCCCTGCTCCTTCCCTACCGCATCCTCGCCATCCTCCAGCAAGGTAAGTCCATGCCAAAGACATGGAAGCCCCGTTCAGCCAACCCAGATCAGATCCTCGACCATCCGCAAATACACATGGATTCGACAACGTCGACCTATGCCGTCAACCCACAGCCAGCATCCGACAACCCCAAGGCGGTGTCCCTTTTGTGGATCAATTCCAGCAATCCCCAAGGTGGTTCTCCGCTGCCAGCGGTCATCCCGGCAGCGATCAGGGAATGCCCAAGCCCCCTCGCAGATCCCGCTCCGTCGACACCCCAGACGGAGTCCCCGCGGCCTCCTCCTATGGCAGCTTCGGTTGAAATCCCACTCTCGCGACTGTGGGGTCAAAGAGATTGGTCTTCTCCTCAGCATCCGCAAAACCTAGCAGCCACGGATCGGCCTCCCTCCCTCCGGCGTCCCCCCCAAGCCTCACGGTGGTAATGACCCATGCCGTCTCCGCCACAAATCTGAAGCTCCAATGTCCTCCAAGCAGCCATCCGTCTCTCTCCGTCGTCCCCAGACCTGACGATGGCGGATCTGCGCTTCCCCCGGCGCACCCAAGATCGGCGACGAACCAGCAGCCTTCCTCCCTCAGCATCAGCCCTTCCCCGGCGTTCCAGCTCCCCGGCGGCGGCGATCCCATCTCCCGGACGGCAACCCACCCGGATCTGACAACGGTGCCCAACTCCTTCCTTCTTCTCCTCAGCTCGGATCCGCCGCCTCGCCATCCTCGTTGAGCCCAGAAACGACAGCAGCCGCTCATCCCCAACGTTGCTCCAAGCCACCCATCAAGGATGTCGCGCCCATGCCGAGCCAAGCTTCCTCGGATCTGTGGTGGGACGGCCGAAGCCAGTTCGGAGCCGTTGTCGCGTGGCAGCAACCCCATCGCCTCGTCTCGATTCCATCGCGGTTGAACTGCGAGAAGAGGGTGAAGCCTCTAAGACAGATGAGGCTTCGTGAAAAGGGTAATTCATTTACAAAGGTAAAATCGATGTCTTTATTTTATTTTTTATTTCTTATTTTTTTTAGATCTAATGCCCGTATCCTTTTTTGTTATATATATACATAATTTGTTTTACTCTTACACTAATTGAATCTTAAATTAACGGTTAGAAATTATTTGTAGGATTTCAGCCAACCATTGTGTTTTTATCAATCCCTTTAAATTCAATTTTATTTTATTTTTCAGGATGAATTATAGGTTCAACTTTCAGATTTCTAATAACTTTTAATTAACCTTCTGAAGTTAGATGTCCCTGTTTGTTTTATTGTTATTATTGGTCCAAAGTTCCCATGATGTTATCTTCGAAATTTACTTATGTCTTTGCCCATTTACACGAGTTGATAATTCATCATAAAATACATTACTAACATCCATCTCTCTTTGTTTTGCAATGTAAAACACGGTGAGACTTCTTGGATATCTCCGACAACACACCAAATACACATCTCCGATCAAAACGGTAAGACATGCCTTACTCTTCTCAATTTTATCAAATTTCATTTAAATTCGACAATACTAACCACGTTTACATTTTTCTTGACATGTACATCGAGCGCTTAATTTCGGAAGTTCAAACCCGGATTCTCGAAGATTAACTCAAAGGCGCGTGTATCAAACCGCGTGGATCCACCTCGGCCTAAAAAACCGCGATGTCAAGATAATAAAGCGGCCCCAACCTTCAATCTAAGGTACATGAGGGAGGTGCGGGCCTCCCGATTTCTTTATTTTCACATGTAACGGATCGTAGGCCCAAGTGCATAGGCCCACGATCACCACCCTTCCCCGCTCACTTTGATCTAAATAATTGTCTGTGCCTGTCCGCATGCCTTAGGCCCATAGGTTTATCGTCGTATGTGATTGTTAAACAAATACACAGGAGTTCGGGTCCAACGCCTGATCGGGTCCAACGCCCGTTAAAGCAAACCTTTTGGAGCAAACGCCACCTTTTCGCATGTTTAGATGTAAGAGTTAGTAATTAGGAATCCCCGAATCTACTCTGGTTTTCCGACTTAAACCAAGCTTTTAAAAATAAGTCGGTGGCGACTCCGTAATAGTTTACCTAAGTTAAACAACCACCATTTTACGAAGTCATTTTGGATGGGTGACGGCGACACGAGCCGCTCTTGGAACCTCCCCAAGCTTCCTCCTCGGGCCATGCGCTTCTTTTCGCCCGTCGCCTCTTAAGGAGCATGGAGACGATCGGCGAAGAGTCTGGGCAGACCCGGTCAGGAATCGAAGGAGGAACCACCCTGGTCTTTTCCGCAACGTTTGACACTCGAGTCGCGACGCCGACCGGAAGACTCTAGGGGAGCGGGCCTGGATCCTCGGGTCGTTCGAACCGCCGCGCGCGTGCTAGGCCGGAAGGCGCGCGTACAACCATCGAAAATAGCAGTAATATACATGGAGTGCATATGCTGCTTCATGCTATCTGAAGGCTTTCTTAGCCAATGAAGTGGGAAACCAGGCGGGTAAGGCGAAAGCCGGGAGAGAGGTGGCTTACCTCTCGGAGCTTCTTCGTGCTTTGCTTTAGCAAAGTCTACAGGCAGAGTAATGGTATTGCAACTGACAATCACTTGTTTTCCGCCATTAACGTCACTCGGGTTTTCACTCCGAAGGGGGGTGTAATCAAAGCTTGAGCTGGCTCTTCCGAGTGATCCATAGACTCGATGCGCCCAGCCTCCCTATTTGGTTCCTTTATTCACGTCTTGGTAGGCGAGACTGCCTCCGACGGGGCGGGCCTAGGTCTCTTTGCGACGTGGTTTAAACGTCTATCCCTCCTTTTCCGAGCCTGTAGTGGCAAACTTGCTCTGCCAACGGCTCTCTGCCAAAATTTTGAAGGGTTAACTGCCCTGACCATCCTTGATTTCTTAGAATCAAGTAGGGTTCGACATACCTCCACGAAGTCTCTAGCGACTGGGTCGTATCCCAGGACCGTGCGCGTTGCCTCCTGTTGCATTTTTTAATGGTGCAAGAGGTCAAGATTACCTGTGGTCGCAGGATGAGCAGGCTGCTCTATGATCTCTCCATTTGCTGATAAGTCTACCAGCTTAAGGAAGTAGTCTACGCAGCATGCTGTACAGAGCTGTGTGATTAGGATCATGTTTCGCCCTATTAACTTGCACTTCTGGCACAGTACTTTCTCATCCAGGAATTGGGCTATTGTCGGTCCCATCCGGATTGCCTGAGCGTCTACTTTGTGGATTCCATACCTCGGTTTGGGACCTCTTCTCTGCGCCTCGTTGAGTTGCTGTGCTTTATCAGGTGTGTTTGCTTCTAAAGCCTTTGGATGTGTTTCGTTAGTGCGACCATTGTCCACTTGCTTCGTCCTCTGCTGGGTTGACGGGTCATCAAAATCTAAATGTCGCCTGGGATGTTCTACAACACGGGGTTGGTGTTCGGGTGCTCTGCCCCGACCGTGAGGACCACCTCTTCCTCCTCGGATTGTCAGCCTGCGCTCTAGACTTGGAGGGCTCTTGAGTTTCCTCTGTAAATTGTTCGGGGGTGGTCGTGCCTCTGGAGAGCTTATTCCCATCGCAACCTCTTCCAAAGGGGTCAGGTCATACCAGGTGTCACCCTGGTTGTTCTGTAGGTATTTCCTAAAAGTGTTGCACCTATCGGTGGTATGTGTATCGTCCATGTGCCAGCAGCAGAGGTTTCCAGCGATTGCCTTAGCTGGGCAGGTGATCACCCCCTTGTCTGCCAGTCTACGAAACAGGACATTTGCTACCACGGTTTCTCCAGCTACCTTCGTACCCTGTAGAGAGAAACTGGTATCAGCTTCTATAAGATTTATGTCTATATCAGAAATGTCGAACATATGTATAGCGATTTCATCATCAAAAGGCCTGTCGTCGACCATAGTGACCTCGTCGACTTCCGGGAAGTATAATTCTTTTGCCTCTATAAGGTCTTGAATTATATTTCTGAATGACAGACAGTCCCAGGTCGTATGTGTAAACGACCATTTACAATAGTTCTTAGATTTTTCCTTATATGTTTGAGGGGTTCTATGTCTCGACTTTAGTTTAATTCGTTTTCGCTGGTAGAGCCAGCCAAAAATTGCATCCGCCTTGTCTACATCAAAAGAGTACTTTCTCTCTTCTCCCGTTTTTTGAGATGCCTTTGCCTTAGAGTTCTTCCTTGCCAAAGGCTCGCAGACCGTCGCCTCTCCTTTTACAAATTCAACCATGTCTATCTCAACAGTCTCTAGCTGATAAGTGCGCGTAGACTGGGCCTCTTCCATTAGCAACTGGTGATATTCGGTCGCTCTCCTGGCGAGGTCGTAAAGATCAGCGAACCTTTCTCCCTGCAGTTTCTTTTTGAAGAGGATCGACAAAGCATTTAATGCCACCAGTAGTTGATCCCTTTCTGGAATTGCTGGTCTACATCGGAGTAACGCTTTTCGCAGGCGCATCAGAAACTGCCCCGGATGTTCTCCGGCGGCTTGCTTCAAGCGCATAACCTCGAAAATTGACAATGGTGTATCTAGGCGAGCGAATGCTTTCATAAAGCTAGACTGCATTTCCACCCATGATGCCACCGATCCTGGGGGTAGACTAGCATACCATGTAAATGCATCGCCCGTGAGGGAGTTAGGGAACAGCTTTAATTTCCAAAAGTCGTTAGTCGCAGCCTCCCCGATTTGATGAGTGAACCGAGCTATATGCTCCAGAGGGGTCATTTCATCCTCCTCAGAGAAACGGGTGAAATCTGGTACTCTGTATCCTTTAGGCAGGGGAAAATCTCTATCAATGAACGCCGGGTAAGGGCTCCTGTAAAAACAGGGGTCGTCCTGTCTAACAGCTCCGGGTACCATCTGTTCCAAGACCTGAGCTATTGTCTCCCTCAAATTCGGAGGAGTTGGATAACCAATTGACTCACGCACAGGGTCCCGACCCCACCTTTCGGTGGTGCAAGGTGCTCTTTCACTAGGCCTCAGCGGCTGTGTGTCTACAGAAGGTTTAGTGTAAAAACTTTCTGCCCGAGAAAATCCTCCTACATTTGGGGACTCCCCTGGTGAGTTTTCCTCCACAGGGGCCTTCCCAGGACGACGGGTAGGAAACGAAGGCGCACATCTATTTGTTTTACCCTGGGCCTCATCGTACTCATCTACCGGGTTTACCGTATAGACGGCGTTCTGTATCCATGCCGCGGGCAACCGCGAAGACGTCGGTCTAGAAGGGAACATCCTATCCCTGTGGCTGACCTCTGAAACAAACTGTTTTTCGTGGTCCCAAGGATCTTCCACTTGGAATGACACATTCTTTTTTTCTGCCCGTCGTGCATCTCCCATGAAAGAACAATCTCGGTCTACGGAGTTACTTGGCTTCGCAACGGGTTTTGGCCAATTTAAGGCGCTGATTTGCTCTAGGATCTGAGCCATGTTACTTTCTAGTCCAGAAATACGTCTATCGACCAAATTTCTCATATCGCTGAACTCTTTGTGAAATTTAAGCCTGGATATGAATTCAGAGGGTGTATGTACCCCGAGATCAGTTTGACTGGCATTCGCCTGACTGCTTAGAGTCACATCGTCCGAATTTGCGTCTCCTTCTGCGGGAACGTTGTCTTCACCTAACGGAGGTGGGGGGTCTCGGCTAACTCCGCTTCTGGTATTTTTTGCCATCAGCAAACGCGAAATGTTTTCTTTTCTCCCACTGTGGTTGCCAAAGACGTGTTCACGTAGAAAACGGACCACGTCAGAAATATTTGGCAATTGAACTCACAGGGAAATGTATGTGGTCGCCAGAATGATGAATTTCAATGATAAATAATATGACTGTACAAATTCAGAGTTTTGAAAGATAAATTAGAATCTTACAGCTATAAAAATGAGCGAAAAGGGAGGTGATACGGTTGACGTAGGCGTCGTAGACTCGTTGCTGACGTCATAGACTTGCTACAGTGCACTGCGCCGTAGACTTGTGTGACGGTGGAAGTGCTGGCGGAGGGTTGTTGCCCCGGTTACGGTTGCTCGCCGGGACGGTGGAAGTGCTGGCGGAAAAATGATCACCAAAGCTACGGTTGCTCACTCTGGTATTGAAGGTAGTGACCAGATAATCCAGGCCGAGGTATCTACTAAAAGCTAAGGGTGGCGAGCAATGCAAATCTGTGTTTGGCTGATTGATCGTGTCTTTTCCTAAGGGGGATCAGTTCCTTTTATACTGAATTTTACTTGTCCTACACGCTTCACACGTCCTCACAACGATCCTCCAGATCGTGGCTCGATCTTAAATTCTCTCCAAGAATCTCGGAGTTTGTTTTAAAATATCCCTCTGATTTTCTGAATTGTGCGTTGGGATCGTGTGTTCAGGCCGTAGACTTAGCTCAGGCCCAAAACATCCCGTAGTGCCAACATGTTGATGCAAGTTATAGACTTAACTCAGGCCTGCATCCCACGTCGGGCTTTCCTGGGCTCGTAGACTTAGCATAGGCCCAAGATATTTCGTAGTGTCAACAGTGGTATGCAGGGATGACATTGCGTGACCTCAACAGGAGGCGGCCCCATGCAAAGAGGGTGATGGGTTTTAACGTGGTGGTTTGGTGGGGTATAAATGATGGTGCCTGGAAGGCTTCCGAGGATGCTTGGCCCGCACTGCCTGGCTCCTTTGTCTGAAGGGAGGATCAATAGGGAGGGTAGGCAGCAATGTGTTTACCACGGCTGGGGACTGCAAGCTCATCCCCGTCGGGAGGAGATTTTCAATATCTCCATTTAAAATTTTTTTTTTTTTAACTAAGCGACATCACACAGGAATGATCATTTCACTGGGAAGGTCGACAGAGAGGGAGGAAGGCCATTCGATATACGAATCACGAAGCTACGCAAGGGTGGTTTCTCGGGAGATCGTGGCAGAAGCAGCAGCATGTTTGTTTCTCCAAGTGTGTTTTGCGCCGATTCCAGCACACTTATCCCGGCAATCCCATTTGATTCATCAGACGGGAATCCAAACGTGAGAATCCAGTTCGCAGTTCGACTTTGTAACTTAAATCTGTTCCGATTCCATGCGGGTAATTTTTGTTCTTTGTTCCGGTTCCAGATGAAACAGCAACGGACGGAAAAGGGGATGTCATGGTTTTCATCTGTATTCCAGTTATTCCTGGTCGTAGAAGATTAATATGGGCTTTTGCGACATACTTTGCAGCGTGGATCAATAGTGTGGTTCCGCGGTGGATTTGTCACACCAGACAGGACAACCTTGTCCTGGATTCTGATCTGTGTTTACTTCATCGCCAGGTGGTTGCTTCATGTTTTGTAAAACAGGTTGATGGTTGGATTGGTCTTCTTCCCCGTGACATCTCATTGTCTGTTCCCTTGGACGGAGCATAAGATCGTGGAAGTATGGTCATCCAACTGGCTGAAGGCATGTTAGACTTACGTCCCAATGAAATCAGATGCTCCTGTTTTTGGCTTTCAGGAGGTGGCTGAACAATAATGCCAGTGGCCGAGTCGATTGGAGAGGAAAGTATGAAGGTGATCTCGGGCTTCTGCCCAGTCCCTTGAGAGAACAACCGATGGATAGATAGGTAAACTGCCCACTCTGAGTCCCAATGACCACTCGGAAACCTGATTTTTCCCTCCCAATATCCTTCTCGTAGGTGCAGGTCGCACGTAGTGAACTGCCGCAGCTGCAGCTCGGCGTACAAGTGTCTAAATGCTCTCAAAGTCAACCTTCAGGTCCTGTCCTTTGCATTGGTCGCGATTCTCGCTGCAACAAAGCAGAATTCCATGTCTGCTCTGGCGACGTTTTCCCTTTTTGCAGAGGCCATGCTGTCCTTCGGAGGGTCCAAATGGCTGGCTCATTTCATGTACAAGCCCTTCCATGACCATGGTTACGAACAAACGTTTCACTTAGATTGCACTCGATGCAGTGGCCTATTCTTTTCTCGTAGTAGAACAACAACTATCAACCATTTTCTTTTTGCAATCCAGACTCGTTTAACTTGCATTTGGATCACTCGAATGGCCTTCTGATGTTTGACATCCCAACCTCAGGAAACTCTTCTAGGTTCCAACAGCCGACAAACGCAAACAGTAACAACACTCGCACAACTAACTCTTTTATTTTATTACTTTCATCCATCTTGCCCGAAGGGAGAGACACCGACACCCCACCACAAGCCCACAATCAGATCTACCCTCGACCCGACTTCACTTCCAAGCAAATGCTCAATCTTCGCAGTTTCCTCGATCAAGTCTGCCAAAAATCCTTTCTGGGTTCTTGAATTCTATCCTCCTGCTGCAGTGGAAGCAGAAGTTTTCAGCGGCGGAGCATTCCAATGAAGGATTCGTCAGATCCAACCTCGGAACCAGTTGCCCAGAATTTGATAAAACTCATCAGCAATGTTTGCTTCTCGGCCTTCGTCTTCGCCGTCCTCATCATAACCGTCGTCGCTGTAACTTACCAGCCCCCAGATCCGTGGCTTGAATCGGCCCCTGCGCTCGCCCAGCTCTTTACCCGGACGCAGAATGCTACCTTCCGCGACGACGGTTCCATCCTCAAGACTGGTGAGGACGTCACGTTCTCCGTCATTTCCCCGGCCAGCTCCCCGGCTTCTTCACAGGCGGTGATTACTGAGGCGGTCATTGAGAAGGCGGAGGAGCGGATCGAGAACTCGACGGAGGGCGTCGAAACATCGTGCGATGTATTGGTTAACTGCTCGGATCCGAGGGTTTTGATAGCTATCGAAAGGTTTAATCTGAGGGCGTTCCGGTCAATCGCATTCGTCGGGTATCGAACTCCGGTTAATGGGTCAAAGCCCGGGGAGTGCGATGTTGGGTGGAAGTTTAGGAACAAGAAGGAGAATTCTTGGAGGAAGTACCGGGATTTCCGGCGTTACGAGATCGGGTTTGGCGAGAAATGTTCATACAAGATCTTGCATTTGGGAGGTTGGCACTCGGGTGTCAATGCGCGGCTGCCTAAGACGAAGTCGAACATTACGAGAAGCGGCAAGAAGCCGAAGGTAGTTACTCAGGTAAGAGACGATGAGATCAACGACACGATTCCCATCCTAGGCTCAGCCACTAAGTTTAGGAAAGGGAGGTACCTTTACTACTCGCGCGGCGGGGATCAATGCAAAGGAATGAATCAGTATATGTGGAGCTTTCTCTGCGGGTTGGGCGAGGCAATGTACTTGAACCGGATATTCGTGATGGATCTTAACGTATGCTTGGCCGCACAATACAATCCGAGCAACAAGGACGAGGACGGGAAGGACTTTAGGTACTACTTCGATTTTGAGCATTTGAAGGAGTCTGCATCAGTGGTTGAAGAGGGTGAGTTCTGGGCTGATTGGCGGAAATGGGATCAGAGCCACAAGAAGAAGGTGCCGGTGCGGAAGGTTGCAACCCACAAGGTCACGCCAATGCAGCTCATGAAGGATAAGAGCACAATTATATGGAGGCAATTCAATTCAGCAGAGCCGGATAATTATTGGTACAGGGTCTGCGAGGGTCCTGCAGCTAACATCATCAGCCGGCCATGGCATGCCCTGTGGAAGTCGAAGAGGCTGATGAACATTGTATCGGAGATTAGCGGGCAGATGGACTGGGACTTCGACGCGGTCCACGTGGTTCGGGGGGCGAAGGCAGTGAACAAGGAACTTTGGCCACATCTGGACTATGACACATCCCCAGATGCCATCTTTGCAAAGGTCCAAGCCATGGTTAAGCCATGGAGAAACCTCTACGTCGCGTCAAACGAGCCATTCTACAACTACTTCGACAAGCTGAGATCCCAGTACAAGGTGCACTTGCTCGATGATTACAAGGAACTGTGGGGGAACACAAGCGAGTGGTATAATGAGACAAGGGTGCTCGCTAATGGGAAGGCAGTTGAGTTTGATGGGTACATGAGGGTAGCGGTCGACACAGAGGTGCTGTACAGGGCGAAGATGAAGGTCGAGACGTTCTACGACTTGACTAAAGATTGTAAGGATGGGATCAACACCTGCTAAACATTGTATTGATCATGGAGATTGTATGAAATTCATTTCCAAGTTTTAGACAAATTCACGGAAGAAAATCACGGATAACGATTTGATGGCACAAAGCTTATCATCATCTCATTCATCTTGATCACCAAGTTCCCCACCCCTCTTGATGTCCAAAGCCAGAATTCAATGGAGGCGGTGGTGTGGCTGCCTGGTTCTGGCATGCAAAGGGAGCTTCGTCATTCATCAACGAGTTCAAGAACGAAGAGAACGCATCCCCCACCTCTTCATCGCCCAGCATCACATCAATGCTCGCGATTTCGGATCCTCCCGCGGTAGAAAAGCACTCATTGTTATTGTTGTGGGTGCCATGGCATCCATTCTCTCCGTGGATGATTGGATCTGAATTTTGGATATCGGGGTACCGTCTCAACGAAGGAACAGGAGCTTCACTGACCGGAAGGTGGGTCTTGGGATCAATGCCCTGACTGATGAGCTTCTTCCTGAGGTGGGAGTTCCAGTAGTTCTTGATCTCATTGTCTGTTCTTCCCGGTATCCTCCCAGCAATCAAAGACCACCTGATATTACAAAAATCCACGCAGTTCTCAGGAATGGTCGAATACAAACACGGATAAGCTAAGCAAAAATGACCTGTTCCCCAGGAGGCGATGAAGGCGAAGAATAAGATCCTCCTCATCAGCCTCTATGCGGCCGTGCTTTACCGACGGCCGGAGGTAGTTCATCCACCGGAGGCGGCAGCTCTTGCCGCACCTAAGCAAACCAGCCCTCTTGGGTAACGTCCTCCAGTTGCCTTCTCCATTTCGAGCGATGTAGTCGACCAGGACACTATCCTCATCTGGTGTCCACGGACCTCTCTTCAACTCGGTTATGGTGCGACGCTGCTGCCGCAGCAATGAAGACGCGGAGTTTCTCATGTGTAAGGATCCGATGGAGGGCAGTGTGGACTCCCAATGGGGAACTGTTATATATACAAGGGTGGGATGTGGTTCTTGCATGCACAGGGAAGCAAGTCGATTGCATTCTTAATATGTCCGAAAATGCACACGTACCAAATTACAAGAAAAGAAAAAAACAAAATATGGGGAGAGGGGACACCAACCAGTACAACGCCGAGTCATTTCATTGGGGATCAGACGAAATTCCTCGGAGTCACAGGACCCTTTTTTCAGACAAACAGGTAAAAAGTAAAACGATGTAGCAGAAACTCATGTTTTCGGATTTGTCAAAAAGATAATGCACCGGAACGAAAAAAATACAATGATAACAACAATAATTTCGTTGATAAAAATCAGGCTGGAATTGGGACCACCGGGGGGCTTTTGGAAATACCCCTTCTCATTATTGGGAGAAGGTAAGGGCTCATGACACCCTCCTCACCTCATACTAAACCTGTTCTAGCAGGAGTTCCCAGCATTCAACACGTAAGCAACATCTCTTACCCCCACACCCACACCCACAACAACCACAATTACCCCATTTTCCCATGGTATGGAAAAGATTTCAAAGTGCTTTCTCGACCACGGGAGCCATTAGGGGATGTTAATTGTTACCGGGAAGGAGCACCGAAGGGTAGGCTATCTCGCATGTGGCAGGCAGTCAGGAGAGCGACCGCGCCCAGCTGTAATTCTTCCCTTTGTCTTGAAATGAAGACAAGGATCAAAGACTGGGCAGTAGCCGATTGGGTTTGGTAGGTTAGATTAGACCTTCCCCAGGTGCAAACAGCAACCACCATTCAGCCCCAGTGAAGAGTCTCAGTGGGGGAAGAATTCACGTGGGGCCCTGCTTCTTGTATCAATGTCGCAGTTGTCTTTTTTGAGGAAGATGGCTTGTTTTCCCTACAAGAGATATTGCCAACACACAATATGACAAATTCCAATGCACTTGAACTTTCAAAATCAACCAACAAGTTTCGGGTTTATACGTGTTGAGAAAAGAGTACAAAATCATTATAGAACCAATGAGCTCCTTTTCTTTTAATCTTTAATTACCTTGACATCATGCCAAAAAAGGAACATCATAGAGTCACAAGCCAAGGTTAGCTTCTGTAAGTGGCAGAGGCGCAAGGATCAACAAAGTGACCCTAATGCCACATTCCAGATACAATTTGAGTATAACTTCAACCATTCAATATATCTATAGATATCTATAAATATATTAATAAAACTGGAATAAAGATGGGGTGGAGCGGAGGGTGAGTGAGGATAAAAAAGCAAAGCAATATTGAAGATGGGAGAACCCTAAGGCTGTGTTTGGATAGTGAGGAAGGAAAATAGGAGGAACTTGCAATATTTCACAACTTTTTCACCCCATTTTCCTTCCCAAAGGAAAAAACCTAAACACATCCTAAATCCTTATAAATAAGATATCATGCCATTCTTAGTTCAGATTTTTCAATCTTGAATAAACACTAAAATGGTAGATCACTAAGCTGTAGCATGGAAATCCATCATAACACGTGTGTAGCAGGACAACCGTCATAGTATAGTTAACTTGCCATGCATTATCACCAGCTCAGGAGCTTATATCTACACTGAAAGTAGGGAGTTTCCATGCATAATAGCAAATTACTAACCAAAAAAAGAAAATCTGTGCAAGATAAATACCTGAATTTTCAGACAGGCATAGTCTGGACCCTAATGTGTTTATATTTATGTTCCCTGTTGAAGCATCTTGCAGTCTCCGTCAAGCCTTTGGACAAAAGGAGCTTCAGGGCGCCCACACCTTCTTACAGAGCAACATCGATCTTGTAGAAAGAATTACCAACATGATCAGGTTTAAAAAACTTCATGAGAGGGATCACAACTGATCATAGAACAACCCAACAGTTTTTGGACGAAACACTTGCTTCTCTTTGAGCTTCAACATATTCTCGATTTTACGTTTCCTGATGTACAGTGTATAGGACCACAGTCAAGCAGTTGCATGTGGAATTGGCAAAATGAGGTACATCACTGATCCACAAGATGTTGCCCTAATCTTATCTTATATATTATTCTTGAGATTATACAGAAAGATAAATAATCGGACAACTAATATGACTATCGTAAGTCCTCTAACTGTCAAAAAAGACCTGCAGACTTACACGCTCCCTGCCAGCGACAATGAAATTTTGGAGTAAGAATGCTTTGGGATCCATCTGACCAGGTGGATTACCAATGCCTGTGAATGAATGTTGATCCAACTCATATACACGGAGAAAGTATAAATCAGCAATATCAATGCCACCATTTCAGCACTGACCAATTCGTAACCGAGCATACTCACTGTTTCCTTGAAAATGATAAATCACAGTCTTCAGCCTAATGCACCATTTGCAGAAAAATACGAAGAAAGGTAACTGATTACCAAATCGGGTAATTATACAAAAAATCCCACAAAATTAGGTGACAAAAGGTTGGAAAATTGAGCACTCGGCTCAATTGGCCGACAATTACCAAAAGCTCTATTACTTGGCAATTAATATTGATTCTGGTGATACTGACCCAGCCAACAAAATCTCACTAATAAGAACTTCCATGGGATCTCAAGGTTGCTCTACCAAGCAAATTTCAATCCATCTAACAATCAGAAAAGTCCTTGTGCATACCCGTTGTGCCTTCCATGACATCCTTTATCTTGAAGTAGAAGAACTCTGCATGGCACGCCCATGTCATCATGAAACTGCACGATTAAAATGACTTATAATTAGGAGAAAGGATTACCTTCCACTCAATCGGAGGAGAAAGTTTTAGGGATTTAGTTACCACAATCACTCGATTTAGGGGCATCTTGCAATAAGCTGCAAGAGGTCCTGCCTGCAATTATTTATAGAATAATGTGAGATAGACATAACATGTCAGTCTCAGTTTGACAACAGAGGGGTACCACAGAATGATTAAAAACTGCCGTCCTTCCTATGAATTGTTAGACTATATATTTCATCTTAATACAGCTGGTTCAAACCAGGAAAACCCAGCAAACCCAACATATTCATGAATCAGCCAGCAGCTTAAACCTACCAAGTAGGAACTATGGCACCTAGGTTTGAATCCAAAGTCCCAAGACCTATCTTATTTCCTAAAGGAAAAAAATGCTCAATTCCAGCTGAACTGTTCCATACGTGCCCACGTGTTCGCGAAGGGAAAGACACATGTAGCAACACATTCTGAGCCAAGTATCGCACTAAATGATCGACTACAGGCAGCTAAAAGATGTAGCAAAACAACGCGAAAACCTACTGATTCACCGCTCAAGTTCATGCCAGTCTGAGGCTTTGTGAGGAAAACACCAGCATCACCAACAGCACCTGTAAACAACCTAAAGAAATAAAACAATCCCAAATTTAGGAACGACCCAACAATTCAAAACCTAATCGAAGAAAGAAACGGGAAAAGCCAAAAGCCTGCCTTGGCCAAACATAGCCTTAAAGTGAATCCGATCAACCGAAATGCCGAATGATTCCGCAAACGCGTCGATCATCTTGACACTTGATTCTCGGAGGAACAACACGAAACATCAGAAATTTACCCGCAAAAAGAATGAACTGTAGAACGTCGGAGAACATCAGGGTTTGTGCCATACCTTGTGGCAAGTTCCATGATACTTCTCGCCAGGGTTTCCCAGTCCGACGAAGAGCCACGGCCGCGGCTGGGCGGCGGTGAAGAGGCAGAGCCGGACGATCATCTCCGCGCCGGTGAAAGGGAAATTGGTAATGTCGAGCCGCGACGTCGAAGGTTTAACGCGGCAGCAGCCCCATTTATGATAATTACCTTCTCGGCCCTTTCCTTTCGCTTTAATTACGAGTGAACCATTCTTCTGACCGGTTAAAGTTAAATTAAGACAAAGAAAAACGAGTTCCGTGTGACTTGTGAGGTGAGGAATAATTATAATTGGATTAGCTTCTCTAATAAATCACTATTTCAATACTGTTACAAGCTTCTAATCACACACGGACAACTTCAAACACGACCCACATAGGATTTAAGAGAAGTGGTGGCCATTGCAAGTGAGAATAGTTTAATATCATTAAGGGAAGTGATTATGGAGTCCTCACAAGTCGTTAGAATTGATTGATGAACAAATAGAGAAGAATTTACATTTTTCCCGGGCAAAAAGGACACGTGCTGCCAGGACAGAGTCTTCATTGGACCGAATCGAATAATTGAGTCCGGGTCGACATGCTTTCTCGATTTTCAAACGCTGTTTTCTCCACCAGGACGTGTCATTGTTACCGTGAGTTGTAAAGTCAGGGTTTGCCTTTTGATCCCCCGGCTGGCTGGCCGAGCAGACGAACGGACGGCGACCGACGCTGGACATGACGGCCGGGAACCGCGTGCGCGGCCCACGGGTGAGTGGGAAAAAGGGCGGGAGGGACATTGCAGATGCGGCTGCGTTGTCCGGTCGCCCGCCCCCCCCAATGAAACGATCGTGTGTACGCGCACGCACACGCTCCGTTCAAAGCCCACATCATTATTGGCTCGTATCGTAATGATGATTAAGAATTTCTTTAAACAGCTGTCTGATTCTAAATTAATTATCCCCGATTTTTTTGACTCTCTTGCCATTTAAAAAATATCCCAATTAAATTATACAGCTATTCGACAATAATTGGGAGTAAAACGAAATTGATGAATGTAAAATACCAATAATCGAAATCAACACTTAAAATTAATGACCCCCCAAATGAAATATCTCACAACTGAATTTTTAATTATTATAATAATCAAAATATTAATCTTAATCTTAATCTAATCCTGTACTTTCCCATTCACAAACCCACCCCCTTTTAACATCCTCCGTCCCGTCATTACCCTTCCCTTCCCTCCCTTTCTTCCCTAATCCCTCTTCCAACCCTAGACACGCCCCTCATCTCCAGCCCTTCCCTCCTTCCCGCCGCCGCCGACGCCGAGGTAACCCTCAATCGATTCCCCCCAACGCAGGTGACGAAGATGGATCCTCAATCCCAAACCCTAGCGATGATCCTCGAATCTGCCGATCCCGCCCCCTTCGAGACCTTAATCGGCCACCTCATGTCCTCCTCCAACGACCAGCGATCCGCCGCCGAGTCCCTCTTCAACCTCGCCAAGCAATCCGACCCCAACTCCCTCTCCCTCAAGCTCTCCCATCTCTTAATCAATTCCTCCCTTCCCGACCTCCGTGCCATGGCCGCCGTCCTCCTCCGTAAGCTCCTCACACGGGATGACTCGTATGTTTACCCGAGGCTCTCGCCACACTCCCAGTCTGTCATCAAGTCGATCCTCCTCACCGCCCTCCAGCGCGAGGAGCTCAAGACCATCGTCAAGAAGCTCTGTGACACCGTCTCGGAGCTCGCCTCGGGGATTCTTGCTGATAACGGATGGCCTGAGCTTTTGCCTTTCATGTTCCAGTGCGTTTCCTCGGATTCCCCCAAGCTCCAGGAGGCAGCTTTCCTTATCTTTGCCCAGCTGGCTCAGTATATTGGGGATATACTTGTCCCATACATCAAGGAGTTGCACGGAGTATTTGCCAAGTGCTTGGGAGGTCCAAGCGGATGGGGCACCGCCAGTGGGGACGTGAAGATTGCTGCCTTGAATGCAGTCATTAATTTCATACAGTGCCTGTCCAGTTCGGCCGACAGGGATAGGTAGTTATGGCTCTCAGTGTTTGATTGATGCACGGTGTTAATCAATTTCTCTGAAGTTTGTGTTTGTTTAAGCTGAAGGGATGTTATTAGTAGTACCATACTAGATAAGTGGAATTTGGTTTTGGATTTCTTTTCCGTGATATTTGTCTTTTGTAGGTGGATCATTGGGAAGATTACTGAAAGTTCTTTGTACATGCGATGGGGAATTTCTTTCTTTTTAGTAGAGAAGAAGATTGGATATAATGTGTTCTCTTGCATACACTGAGAATTTGCTGTTAATGTTGAAATTTGCTTGGTACTATATAATCCTGAATTTTCTAGGGCTGCTTCATATTATTATGTGGTGGTAATACTGGATTCTTTCGCAGATTTCAGGATTTGTTGCCAGCCATGATGCATACATTGACGGAGGCATTGAATAATGGACAGGAAGCGACCGCTCAGGAGGCACTTGAATTGTTAATAGAATTAGCTGGTACAGAACCTAGGTTCCTGAGGAGGCAGTTGGTGGATGTTGTGGGATCAATGCTTCAAATTGCCGAGGCCGAGTCACTGGAAGAAGGGACGAGACATTTGGCAATTGAGTTTGTGATCACTCTGGCTGAGGCAAGAGAGCGGGCTCCTGGAATGATGAGAAAGTTGCCACAGTTCATAAGCCGACTTTTTGCTATTTTGATGAAGATGCTTCTGGATATTGAAGATGATCCAGTTTGGCACAGTGCAGAGACCGAGGACGAGGATGCAGGGGAGACTAGTAATTACAGTGTGGGACAGGAGTGTTTGGATAGGCTATCAATTTCATTAGGTGGAAATACAATTGTGCCCGTTGCTTCTGAACAATTGCCTGCATTTCTGGCTGCTCCAGAGTGGCAGAAACATCTTGCTGCCTTGATTGCAATTGCACAGATTGCGGAGGGGTGTTCTAAGGTGATCTTGTTCAATCTTGTTGTACTCGCTAAAATTTTGTTGATCTTCTGTATTGCAAGGGTTATGAATCTGGTCGTGCACACGACAACGTGTATTTTTACGGGCCTTACATTTTTGTTCTTTGTTGTAACTCTGTCCATCAAACGCCTTTTTTATGACAGGTTATGATAAAGAACTTAGAGAGTGTGGTTTCCATGGTGTTGGCTTCTTTTCATGATCCCCACCCTCGTGTGAGATGGGCGGCTATCAATGCAATTGGTCAATTGTCCACTGACTTGGGTCCTGATTTGCAAGTGCAATACCATCAGCAGGTTCTTCCTGCATTGGCTAATGCCATGGATGACTTCCAAAATCCTAGAGTGCAGGTATGGAGTAGAGAACGCATGAATGTCATTTAGTGGCCATGCTCTCCTCAAGGGAGGATTTTTCTTTTACTTCTTCAAATTTCAGTTTTTGCTTACATTTTGGATTGTAGAATAGCTTGATTTCTTCAGTGGATTTTAGACCATTTTACTGTTTCCCTCTCATTTTCTTTTTCCAGTTATGCCCCTCAATTTTTTTAAATGTCAATGAGAAGTTCCTTGTTAAAATCTGGCAATTCCTTTCCAGGCCCATGCAGCTTCGGCTATTCTCAACTTCAGCGAGAACTGCACACCGGATATATTAACACCCTACTTAGATGGCATCGTCAGCAAATTACTTGTACTTCTCCAGGTGAGTAAAAAGATTTTTTTTTTTTTTTGTAATTCATATGTGATACCCCTTTTACATTTACTAACATCTTATTGTGATAACTAACTAGAATGGGAAGCAAATGGTACAAGAGGGTGCTTTGACTGCTTTGGCCTCTGTTGCAGATTCCTCTCAGGTATATCTAGTTGCCTATCTTTAACAACATGGGCTCATTCTTTAATTCTGCTAATCTTTCCTGTGTGGACTAACGCAGGAGCATTTTCAAAAATATTATGATGCTGTCATGCCATACTTGAAGGCTATCTTGGTAAATGCCACTGATAAGTCTAACAGAATGCTCAGAGCCAAGGCGATGGAGTGCATTAGCTTAGTTGGGATGGCAGTTGGAAAAGAGAAGTTCAGGGATGATGCCAAGCAGGTACTCATCAGAATCAAAGATTAAATTCTGAACAATGATATGTGGGGAAAGCTTTCAATTTGATTAAGAGTAAGGATAAACGGAGGAAGGGAGATTAAAGACAGTTTTTCTTCTGAATACTTGTGTGTTTGGAAACAATGGAGAGGAAGGGAAGAATGGAGGGAAAAATTTTAATTATGTGTAGATATCGTCGGGATTTGTATTTTCCATTCTTTTTTCCTTCCTTTTCTCTTCTATGAAACACGGCCTTCTCTGTCCATATATGTGATATTTGAATATATGATTCTTTTATGTAGGTTATGGAGGTGCTCATGTCGCTCCAAGGTTCACAGATGGAGACAGATGATCCCACAACGAGCTATATGTTACAAGTTTGTCCTATTGCAATCCTTGTATATGTGACTTGTAGTGATGCCTTTTCCTTCATTAATCCGTTTAGCTTCTCCTTTCTGCAGGCTTGGGCCAGGCTGTGCAAGTGCTTGGGACAGGATTTCCTTCCTTACATGAGTGTTGTTATGCCGCCTTTGCTACAGTCTGCTCAACTCAAGCCTGATGTCACTATAACATCCGCTGATTCAGACAATGAAATTGACGAATCTGACGACGAAGGGTAATTCTTTCTAAAATCACTATTATATTTTGGATTGATCATGTTCTTATTCCCATTTCATTAAGGATATTGAAAAGTTGTGTCCTAATTTTGTGATTGAACTGAAATATTTTGTGCAGAATGGAGACAATAACGCTAGGGGATAAAAGAATTGGAATTAAAACCAGTGTTCTGGAAGAAAAAGCCACTGCCTGCAACATGCTCTGCTGCTATGCGGACGAACTGAAGGAAGGATTTTTCCCATGGATTGATCATGTATGTGTTTAAAATCAGGTTTGACATTTCGCCTTCATAGATTTGAGATGAATTTTCACCAATCTGTGATAAACCTATTGCAGGTTGCTCCAACTTTAGTTCCTCTCCTTAAATTTTATTTCCATGAGGAAGTAAGGAAAGCAGCTGTTTCCGGTACAAAATTCCGCCATTGTATTACTTTCCTCGTGCCTTTTCCTCTGGAGATTGGTAAATTGTTGTTACTGATGTACCATTTCTTCTATACTTAAAGCCATGCCGGAGCTACTTCGTTCTGCGAAGTTAGCCGTGGAAAAGGGGGTAGCACAAGGTCATAATGAATCCTACGTGAAGCAACTGTCTGACTACATTGTTCCAGCATTAGTTGAAGCTTTACCTAAGGTGAAAAAGTCATTCCTAATTCCTTTCAGTTTGAGAATCTTCTCCTTTTAAGTGGTCTTGTATCCGCTCTAAAACTGATATTCCTGTGGTAATTTCCCTCAGGAGCCCGACACCGAAATTTGTGCGAGTATGTTAGACGCACTAAATGAGTGTCTACAGGTTCGTATTGCTGCTCACTATCCTACCAGTGATAATTCTTTTTTTTTTTAATTGTGGGCTGTGGCTTTATCATTGTACATTGGTTCTTGCTCTTGGGGAAAGTTTTTCATGTTATTTGATTCCACGAAGAGTAGATTTTGATGGTGGTCAAATGTAAAGCTCCTCAATTTAGTTGTTCGTGTTATTGGATTTCATGGAGAGTAGATTTTGATGGTGGTCAAATGTAAAGCTCCTCAATTTAATTGTTATTTGAATTTTTCTTTGTTGGGGGGGGGGGGGTCTTGTTACAAATTTTTTTAGTAATTTCTTCTTTTTTGCGGCTCTCTGAAAATTACTGGAAAATAATATTGATGAAAGAATATCTCTGCTCTACCTTTTTTTTTTTTTTGGGGGGGGGGGTTGAGTTGCTAGACCTATTTTACAACCTCTCTTTTCTGATTCCCTACAATTGCTTTGCTTATGTAGAGTTTTCTGAAGTTATGAAGGAGTTCTATTACTTTCTTTAACTTTATCATGATCACATCGTCTTATCTGATTTGTCTTCGTTGTGTCAAATATACTCAGATTTCTGGTTCACTCTTGGAGGAAAATCAAGTCAAGTCACTCGTAGATCAGTTGAAACAAGTTTTAACAGCAAGCTCAAGCAGAAAAGGAGAGAGAGCAGAGCGAGCTAAAGCTGAAGATTTTGATGCAGAGGAGGGGGAGTTGCTTAACGAGGAGAATGAGCAAGAGGAAGAAGTTTTTGAGCAAGTCTGTCTACATAACCACCTTTGATGAGAGTAATCGGTATTGTAATCAGTGTATTTTCTGGATCTATGATGACTGCTGTTTTTATCTTTTAGGTTGGCGAAATATTGGGCACCTTAGTTAAAACATTCAAGGCATCCTTCTTGCCATTCTTTGATGAGCTATCATCATACCTCACGCCTATGTGGGTGAGTGCTGCAACGCTTTGCTGAAGCCAATCTTCTGCATGATCTTTTGCGTAAATTGTTGCAACTACTTTTATCACTGCAGCTGGATCTCAAATTTTTCATGTCTATTGGATGCAGGGAAAAGATAAAACTGCAGAAGAGAGAAGAATTGCAATTTGTATTTTCGATGATGTAGCAGAGCAGTGTAGAGATGCGGCGCTCAAGTATACCTGATACTTTTCTGTTTTTATGAATGCATAACAATTTTGATGCAAGATCTAAATTTCGGATTCCAATTTTTTAAATGCAGATATTATGACACGTATCTCCCTTTTCTTTTAGAGGCTTGCAACGATCAAAACCCTGATGTTCGGCAAGTGAGTAGTTGAGGAATTTATTACATTTTTATCCTTGTAGTTGTCCCTAGTCATCTAATTTTTTGATATCAAATGGCAGGCGGCTGTCTATGGACTCGGAGTTTGTGCAGAGTTTGGTGGCCCAGTTTTTCAACCTCTTGTTGGAGGTGATCTATTGGTGCTTTGCTAGCTTGGTTTTTCCATAATAACTATCTTTACTGACGGTCTTCCATTGTTATCTTTCAGAGGCGTTGTCGAGACTTAATGTTGTGATCCGGGACCCGACTGCTCAGCAACCTGATAATGTCATGGCATATGATAACGCTGTTTCTTCTTTGGGGAAAATATGCCAATTTCATCGTGATAGACTAGACTCATCTCAGGTTTTAAGTTGTTTTCTTCTTATGAGTCATACTCACGATTTTGACCATTTTTTTGTGAATTTATATTTGTGGCAAATGATGAAACAAAATACTGGACTACCATTCAAACAAATGTTGCTAATTTTATGTGGTTCTCAAACAAATAGCAGAAGTACAGAGTTTTTTATTTAGGCAAGGAGTGTAACTCCACTAGTTATGTCTGTGCTGGTAAGAGTTCACAATATATTCTCATGTTTCCTTATTCCTCCCTCGTTGGCAGGTTATTCCGGCATGGTTGAATTGCTTGCCTATAAAAGGTGATCTGATTGAGGCCAAAGTTGTCCATGATATGCTTTGCTCCATGGTCGAGAGGTAAAGGAAACTTATCACATTCAATATGCTTAAGGTTATCTCATGAGGTAATTCTGAAGGCTTTTTTTGTGAACGGTCTGTGCCCAGATCTGATCGGGAGCTTCTGGGCCCAAACAACCAGTATCTTCCCAAGATCATTTCTGTATTTGCAGAGGTTGGTCGAGAATTATCCCTCGGTTTTGTTTCGACCTGTCATGGTCCTTGTCATAAAGCTGCATGTGCACGAAATAGTCGATGAGTGTTTTCCCTTTTAGGTTTTGTGCGCGGGGAAGGATTTAGCGACGGAACAAACCGCAAACAGGATGATCAGCCTGTTGAGACAGCTCCAACAAACCTTACCACCTGCAGCATTGGCCTCGACCTGGCAATCTCTGCAACCCCAGCAACAGTTGGCATTACAATCCATCCTCTCATCATGAAAAAAATGCTCAACCAAGAACTTGGGGGTGGATTGGGTTTTCTTGCCAGGTTTGTCGAATTGTGTCCTGTCCGTCAAGTCCGGTCATGCCTGAGTATATCTATCTGCCCATTCTTTTGGCCATGAATGGCTGCAGTCATGGGCACGGTTTCTCTTGCCTCGTGGGTGTAGTCGTAGTGTGTTACGAGTGGGGACTTGTTTCATTTACTTTGTAGCATTTGTATAGTCCAAAAGAGGCGACGGTGATGGTGATGGTGGGTCGGGGAGGGGGATAATCGAGAGATGTATCAATTGTTGTCCTCTTCGCTTTTTTTATTTGAAATTCAAGGATTTGTCTCAGGGCGGGCAAATCCTTGTTACAGTTTTGGTCGATGTCATCTCTTTTATTTTTTTGGGTTTTTTGGGTTCTCTGTATGCAGTTGCAATACCCTACAAAAAACTGGTCAACAAAAGTTGTATCATTGAATCACAAACCATGTGTGATGTGAATTGGTGGTTATATATATTCTTTCATTATGGCCTGGAAGATTTGTATTCCGCCTGTTTTTATGTTAATTGGCGATATATTCATGTTCCCCCTAGCAAGCTTGAGTTTATGCTCTTTTTTGGATTTTAGCATATCAGGAGTTTAGCTATTGTTTCAACAAGAGTTGTTGTGTGGTATATATGTATGACTAGTAGTAGTAGTAGTAGTAGTAGCAGCAGTGGGAGGAGGAGGAGGTTAGTAAAGGAAAAGCCTAGTTCAAAATCATTTTGGACTCCCCTCCTTGTCCCCACCCCCAAAAGAAATAAAAGAAAGATCAAATTCACAGGTATCATCAAATCAGCATTTGTCAATTTCCCATCCCATGTGCATCCCTTGAAATGATTGAGGCCACTTGCCCTCTTTTGCTGCACCCGTATGGATGGTGTTTGGAATGTTGATTGGAATCTTTTTTGCGCCTGTGGTGGTGGCGGGGATCATGGTTTGGTTTGTTTGTTGGTCGGTCCATTTTCTTTTATTGAATGATTGATACCCCCCTTGATGACCCTTTGTTTTTAGATTTCATTTATACTACTACCCACAAATATCTGCATCAGATTCTTACTTTGTAGTTCTTTTGTTAGGCGAATCTGAATTTCATGACAACGTTGGAGGATGTGGCAATGATGATTGTTTTGTTGGGGGTGATAATCAAAACAAACCTCTACTCCTCCACAAAATCCAATCCCACCCAAATCAGATCAATATCAAATCACATGTAGTCAAATGATTTAAAAGAAGAATAACTTTTATACAAGCCCCTCTTCCCCTCCCCCTCCCCCCGCCAACAACAACAGATCTCATCATCCCAAGAATCATAATCACAACACATGGACAAAATAAATCAGACCCACAAAGACAGACAAAACACCTAAATGGGATAGATGTGGATAATAGATAGATAGGACGACCAGAGAGGGAAACAACTTTTATGTCCATGACAAAATGAATAATCGGGAGACTGAAAATGAAAAATGCAACAAATCCTACGAACACTAAATCTCTCTCTCATTCTCTCTGAAAGTAGTAGTAGTAGTTGTTGGAGCTGGTGGTCGTCGTCATGTGAACTGTGTCTGTCACATGCAGGACTTTCTCAAACCATGAACCCAAGAGTCACTGCAGCAACCAACGCCACCAGCGTGGGTGCACCCACGGTCGCGTCCGACTGCGGTGTAGGGGTCGGGGCGGGGGTCTCTGCGGCCGCAAGACCCATCAGCACAGCCACCATGACAACAGCCACAGCCATCTTAGCCTTCATTCCCTCCATTTGCTTGAACAATGACTGAGAAACAAAAAAAAAGGGACTTTTGCTGCGGTTCCCTTTCTCTCTCGGGGAGGGAGTGTTCGGAAAAGAGAGAAGAGATGGCAGGAAGTGGGTAAGGGGGTCTACAGCATGTGAAGGACTCTGCCCTCTTTATATAAAACCTCCAATGCAATTACAGGTTGGAAATGCGATGTAATTATGGTGTGGGGGAGAGGGGATGATGGGATGGTATACAGCTGGCTCTATGCTGACACAAAAAAGTTTGGGTCCCCCTCCCAGAACAGTGCAACAACTGTTCTCTAGACTAGAGGAGGTTTAACGTTTCTTTTTACTCCTGTCTTGGAATTTTGTGGGTGTGGTTTCCATGCTTTGCTTGCATTTGTGTTGCCGCACTAACAGTAACTCTGCTTCGGACAACATGAACAATGTCCAACATCCTCGACGCTGTTTCTTTAAGGTAAAAATATCTTTTGTAAGAAAAAGTTTGCTTGAATGGAGATCAGGGACTGTAATGATATGATATTCCGCATAATAATTCCAATGTGAAAGTGACTAGCCATCCGAAACCTTAGAACCCGGCACTGTAACCATCTCTTTGGAGAGTGACAAGAGGCCCGAAAAACTTGACTTCCCCAGGCTTGAGCACAATACACGTGGTCAAATTTTCTGGAAGCACCAATGTTCATGTCATCATCATCTGCAAGTCCCTTCGTCTTCTTCTGTTGTAGGGTTTAAGGAATGGTTTCCTTGTGTTTGTAGCGTTTGACATCGTCCCTTCCAAGGGAATCTCCATGGTTGAAAAGCACCTCCAGGGAAAGGTACACATCTATCCATTTCTAATTAGTAATTACATCGAGATAAACAAAAAAGAAGAAGAAAAAAGAATTTGAGTCAGTGGTTTGCACGGTTTGGTAGCTGGCAATGTGTCGACATCCGGTCCAAAAAGCAAATGGGGTGAAGTTCCTCTTCTCCTTTTCCACAGTTACTCTTTCTTTTTTTTTTTCTTTTGTCTACTTCTATTCTGGAACAGATGCATAGATCTGGTCAGAAACGGTCTTTTGAACATTTTAGTATAGAATTAAGATTCACACAACAACTTGGAGAAACACTAATGAATGTTAATGATTCCTTATGTTAAAGTGAAGAACATCTGCAGGAAAAAAAGAGAAGCAACTGACAGTCATGAGTAAATTTGCAACAGAAGGAGCAAAGTTTTAAGGTCCTGTTTTTTTTTTAACAATTTCGAAATTCACTTCGTGAAGCCTTTTTTCATCTTGGGGACATCATAATTCATCAATTTTAAAATAAGGGGGGGTCATTGCATTGCATCTGCTCTATCGACACATCCAAACCAACCTCAATAATGGTCATAATGAACCCCCCCCCAGCATCTAAACCACACTTTCAGTTGCCTTAGAAACAAAGCTTTACTCATTCTTTACAGCGAGGCTTTTCCCATCATGTTCAACTTGAATTTCAAAAACTCTGCCGTCTCTCCCCCCTCCCTTTCCTGTGAACCAGAAGTTGACGCATCTTGTTACCGTTATCTTGATGACGAGATTCTAAATGATTTTCGAGATGGCCCAGTGAGATTAAAAATCAAGGTACCGAACCATACTTAAAGAAAGGTTGAGAGTCATGGGATGATACATCATTATGACCCGACCCTGGAATCATCACCTCTTTAGATCCCATCTCAGAGGCACTGCATTCTGCAGCCACTTTTGCTAGGGACTGTTTGACCACAAAAGCATATTGAGTATATTTCACCAAGCCGACGTTGGGGGTTGTAGATATGGTTCCCATCCGAGTTTGCAGTGAAGACACAGAAAAAGAAAAAAGTTCCTACTAAAGGAAGCTGCCCTACGCCCTTAGCGAGAACAAAGATGATTAGGTAAAGACCTTCACACTTAAAGAGAGCGTGATCAGGTCTCAAGCAACGGAGGTGTTACCCTTCGCTCTTGTTAGAGGAACATGTGAGTAGAAGACAACAGGAATATCATCGATGATCACGAAGATATATATATAAAGTACCTAGAAAGAGAGTGAGACTACCTTCCTTAATAAGGCATTAGCGACCTCATTCTTCACTCAGGGCTTATGCATGCGGATAAAGGTAAAGAATTGTAAGAACTCTATTCACTTGATATGTCGTCAATCGAGTTTACGTTGATCATTGATGTTCTTGAAAATTTCATGACCAGTATGCAACACGAACTCTCGAGGCAGTAAGTAATGGCTCCATGTCTCAAGCACTCGAATGATGGCTAGGAATTCTTTATTATACATTGGGTAGCTGGCTCTGTTGAGCTTCTCACTAAATTAAGCTATGGGTCTCCCTCCCAGCAGTATGACTCCTCCTATCACAACTCCGAATATGGTTAGAACCGAACAGAGACCCATGCTTTCTCGAACACAAAAAGTATTGGATGTGATAGTTGTAACACATCTGGGTGATGAGTATCTTGTATGTGGCCATTGGCTTGCACTTGTAGTATGACACGTCAACTTTGAGGAATTGGGCGATAGGATGCCTGCTCTTGATGATGGCCACGCCAACCCTCGGGTCCAGTGACCTTACCTGCTATGCCGCAAGATTCCATGGTCATTCCCAGATGTCTCCGTGATTTTAATGCATTTACGTGTCATTGTAGTCGCAAAAAACGTGTTTAATCGCAAGAATATTTAGCCAAGTGAACGCTGAGTTCGTGGTTCGTAGATATAGTCGCCACATGAGTTTATCGGTGAAAACTCAAGAAAAAGCCAAAAGGTTCCTGCCGAAAGAGCTCTTCATCCTTAGTAAGAGCAATGAATGTGAGGATTCCCTTCAAATGAGGTAAAAACCTTCACCCTTGAAGATACCACATGGTAAATTAAGTCTCAAGCAAAGGAGGGGTTACCCTTCGCGCTTGTTAGAGGAACGGGTGAGTAGAAGATAATACGAATATCAGTGACACTTCTAAGCAATAAAGTTTTTACTTACAACTGACATCGATGATCACGAAGCCGAATAATAAAAGTGCCTAAGGCTATGTTTGGAAACCTAAGAAAAGAATAGAAAAGAAAGGAAAATTTCAAATGTTAGGAGAAAAGTTTTTATTGGGATGCGAGTTTTCTTCTCATTTCCTTTACTTTCCTATGCTCGCAAACACATTATAAGTCCGTAGTTGCCTAAAATCAGGAGATGTCTTCATGTTGAATCGTGTTATATCTTCTTTAGATCGTGCTGGAACTTAACAAATTCTTTCCCGACGTGCGAGCTCTTTCACATCACGTTGAACTCCAATCAACTTTTTAACCTTGCGACACGGAACCTTGATCATCTCCCATACTCTTTATTCAAACGACTCCTAAGTGACTAGCCAACCAGGCGACTTGCATTTGGACGAAACAGTTATACCCTTCAGGGTGTTCCTAAACCAGGCACAATCACATAGAGGGAATACAACCAAGCCATTGAAGTCCGGGTAACCCTAGGCCTTATATCCACAGGCACATGCAGCTCCCTTAGATCTATGAAGAAACAGGTACTATGAATTGTATCATTCCAAGAGGGTCTGGGTCTGATCTGACGATCCATGAGAAATCTTGATAAAGTTTAAAAATCTTTGCATAGTGTTTTGGATTCATTAGAACAAACCCAACTCATGAAAGGAATGCACCAATCATGAGAATCAAGAACACAAACCCTCAGAGAAGTCCATGAAAACGACAAAGGTCGGCCAGCACCATGATTTCAAAGGCTTGTTATAGAAAAGAAAAAACAGAAAAAAGAAATTATGGGGTGGATGTGGATGATATCTGTGAAACCATCTCCGCCACTGAAACCCAGATGCATCCAATGCAAGAACAGTTACAGCTGTTTCAACAAACAACTTCCTTACACTACAAGAAGCCCTCTTATGTCCACAGGTAAAGCAACCGGTGAGGTTACCATGCAAATAATTTTTTCCTTTCCTTGGACTCTGTCTTTGCTTAGTTCATCATGACTAACCAATATTTCCCGATCTTTAGTAATAATCTCACTGACTTGGGTATGTACCCAACAAATCACAAGGGAAGTTCTTCACAGAAAAAGTGCAACATGCCTGTGAAATGGAAGAAGCATCTTGCTAAATTTGACTAAATATTATATATTATACCTTCCACATCATGACTGAATGGGAGGAACATGACAAAAAAAGTAAAAAGGAGCACCGAAATTTCCTCAATCACTCTCTCTCCCTCTCTCTATCCAATCACTTTTTTTAATCTCCCTGTCTGAGAAGACAAAATGAAGGTTGGGGCAAGCACCCAGCCCTCCTATTCTGAATCACTCTCCATGCCTCCCATGGCTTTCAAACCTCTGGGTTTCTGCATCGGGTCAACATAACATATGTTCAGTCACCCACATGCAATATCAAATCACTTTATTTATTTTTGGCAAACAGATCTAATCTAACGATTAGAGATAATCTGTTCCTATTTCAGAAAACAAGGATCTTATTTCTTTCCAAGGTGGACTGTGTCCTTGTCAGGGAAAATCAAGATCTCCTAGACCCATAAGGTTATCCTCCGCAAATCACTAAGGATCCATTAGCTTTGACTATGTATGTAAAAAAACATCCAAGTAGAAGAAAAAGGGATCAATTTTCAATTCAGATAAAGCACCTTCTTTGATGCTTTCTTCTCCTTCACTTCATATCTCTCCTGAGACAGGTCTGATAGCCAAGACCCAGGACTCACCAACTGCACCACCCAAAAGCAAACTACACTGTCAACATAAGGTATAACAGATCCCATACAATTTCATTGCAGATAACACCAAACCCAAATCAGAAATAGGGTAAAGGGAGCTATTTTACATATTAATCCTGTGGAAACACTTAGAGACTTACAAATACACTTCTCTGGATCAATTTGGCTCTCTTCTTAGGCCTTTGTGGGAGCTTACACCCTTTCATCACCATGAAATCCTCTTCTTTCTCTTTACTCGACAATGAAAGGAAGAGTTTCGGCCAGACAATGGCGCCCTTATCGTTCTTCACGTTGTTTTCTGGCAAAACCTTCCCGTTATCGTCTGCCCCTAGCGATCCCCTCGTTGTGTAGATCCGATCCTCCTCTGGCGATGACTTCCTTTTGTTCATGGCAGCCTCAGAGTTCCTATCTCGGAAAATTGGTAAAGATAGATTTGATTTTTCCATTAGCAAACAAGGGGACCAGAAAAAAAAAATAGCATACCGGGTTGCTACAATAACTGACCACACAATCCTCCTTAACAGGGAGCAAGATTTCAGGGAATCAATAACAAAAAGACATAGGAAAAATATCCCAGATTCAAACCCTAATTCCCAACTCACAAAACAAACAAGCCATCCATCCCCAACTTCTGATCCAACAATCCATGAAGAAATCAAACTAGACCAAGACATTGAAATTTCAATATGAAACCCCCCTTACTGCAACATGATCATTAGCAGAACTATGTTACACTGGAAAATCCAGGACTAACACAACAGGTCACAGACTCACATCACAACAACTCAGAAACAAAACATAACAAAGACAAGGAATCTTCACCTATGAAGGCTTCTAAGAGGTGGCTGCTCCTACCTGGAATTAACACCAGATGAAGATGAAATCTTCCTTCTCCCAGGAGACACGGACAACTTTCTTCCATCGCCTCCACCGTCGTTGTTACTACTACCATTCGAATTCCTCGAAGCAAAAGAGTTGTTGTTCTTATCAACCTTATCCTTGTTCTTCACCTTAACACCCCTGTGCCTCTTCTTGGTTCCCCACTGCAACACAAAATCGTGTTCCTTCGCCCTTTGATTGCTCCTCCCTTCTTTCTCCATCACAGACATTCCCTGCAAAGCAACCCCCCCCACCCCCCAACAACACACAAACAACCAAACAATCACGCCACGGATTATTCCAAAGACAAACCGAACAAGGAACCCATCTGGAAAGGTTTCCCTGCAAGCACAGACCTCAAAGATCCAGACTTTGCAAGATCTCCAATGTCCAAACCACCAACAGAAAGGGTAAAAGAGATGGGATGGTTATAGGATTCGATTACATCCAACGACCCACTTCCTCAATCTTCCTCCCAAACCAACTCCCACCGGGTTAATAGCACAACTACTGGTTAATTGGTTCCGCCAAATATTGGATTTTGAAGCAAGAAAAATCTATGGGCTATGCAACAGCGACAACATCACATGGAAAGGGGGAACAATTCATTTGACAATACAGCCCAACTCCCCTCCTGACTATACCATTGCTGTCTAGTAAATGGGTTTGGGACTAGTTTTACTTTTTCTTCAAGGGAGGAAGTTTCCACTTTGTTCTGCAAAGATTTCAAATTCACTCCTCCCTTTGTCTGTCTCTCTCCCTCTCTCTCGGTGTGTTGGAGTTCAACTTCTGTATTTTAGTCTCCTCTCTCCACCCATGTCTGGTGTTATCTGTGTATATACTAATGGGAGGAGGACTCGTTTTCGTGTAATGAGGATTGTATTCGGACCGTTCAATGAGGAGATGGACGGTCGGATAGGGTTGACACCTCGAGGAAGAGTAGTGTCCTGTCCGATTGGGGGCGTTTCCTCATCTTCCTTGGGAAATGGGTTAGAACTGAGGAAGAAATGCTTTGAAAGTTTCACGGGACTTTGATGATGGGGTATGTCCCCAATCTTCCCCCCTCCTTGTTCTGATATAGAAGACCAAGAGCTATCTTACAGTCCGTAATTATAACACTAAGTCTCAAAATTTTTATTTTACAGCGAATTCAATTTTCTAATGAATGTTAAACGAGTTCAAAACTGGCAAAATATTTTAGAACTCAGTGTGAATAACGAATGGTTTGGTTTCCGATCCATTTGATAATGAATCAATGGTGTCACCTCATCAGCTCCTCTTCAACTAGGGGCAAGCAGAGCAGACACTTCAAATTCCCTTCTATTGATTTTCTATTTGATGGCTAGTTCCAATTCCTATCTAACATGTTTCTATCCAAGAGGGTTTGAACCTCATTTACATCAACAGATGCATGTACAGGAAGGAGATAGCCCGACAACTGGTCCATTCCTCGCTCGTAAAGCTCATGGGATGTGTCCAGCTTCCGCAAAAACATCTGAAGTCGGAGAACATTGGCCTGGGAGAGGGAGTGCCCGTTCTGCATCAGAACATCCTAAGAGGATGACATTCTCCTCTTCATTTCATGCCCATATCGAGAGATAGCTTAGTTCTTGCAGGAAAGGACTGTGCAATGGGCATACCAGCCGCTGCAACACGAAGTCTTGTTCGGCTCTCCAGCTTCCACTAGGATCAAAATGGCTGAACATTGCCTAGATTGCTCTCACTCATCCAAACACTGATAAAGAAGGGAAGTAGCAATATTAGAAGCATAAGACTATCCTAGCAAAGCGAAAAAGATAAATGCACAAAGCTTGTGCACTTTTGACACGATAATCAGAACGAAAGAGAATCAACATTACCTCAACACTCCACACAGGTGCTCCGATTATGGATCTGGGATCCAGCCCGGGGAGGCATTTTCCCGTGTTTGGCCGAGTCAATTCACGATCTGGCTGTCTAGTTCTGGGCACATTGATAGGGCAACACCCACCACTTTTTCACTATAATGCTTCTAAGGTGGCTGATGCTTTGGTGAATACAGAGAGAACAAAAGGGGCTTCTTCTCCTGGATGTATAGTAGTAGGAACTATTGTGTAACCCTTCGGATCAGGATCCAATACCATTTCGCACGAAATCTCTCGAGAGTTTACGTAATCTGTTCCCCCAACTGACTCGTGTAGGTATATGTTGTAAGCAGCACGCCGTCCACGAGTTTTGAGTATTCTTAATCCAATGTAGAACATCAAGGAATCGTGACTTGATTGATAGTTTCTAAAGCCAGCTGTTGTCCTAGAAAATCCCACACCCTACAAACACATACAACACCACAAAGTCCAAAACATTATTAGGTCAACGACTAACCATGGCAAAAGTACTCAATATACGTTTAAAGCCATTAATACAAAATATTTTGGCCCCTGTCCAGAATGCTCTTATCAACTTCTAAATGTGCCAAATAACTTCAGAATGCTTTCTTCGTGCAGTTACTGGGAATGTCCTCACAGCATCCAACCAATAACAATGGAGGACTCTCAAATAGAGGCATAGTGAGGTACCTGAGTTAAGGTGATGAAAACATGTATAGGCAGAGATGCGTCAGGCCCGTTAGCTCTCAACCTAAATTGCGGATTTTGATGCCAGGTGTCATAATCCTGGCACCCACCAGCACTGTAACCCCGCCATTGGCCATGAACTGAGTATTGCATCTCTGGTGGATAGATACGACAGACATATATTGACCGGAAATGGATTTGAAAGTCTTGCCAAGACATCCAGAAAATACCATCTTTTGACTGTACAACCAAGAAAAAAAGCGCACATCATTTGCATTTAAGAGAACATCCAATAAAAAGTAGTTTAGACAAACAAAGTATTGATGCCAAGCAAGAAAACAAGCCATAGAAACCTATGAATTTAGCAAAAACAACGCACCTGGGGAACATGCTTTAGTTTGTGCCTCATCCTATCTGTCCATTCAGGTGACGAGTCGGACCAAGGGCCATTCCATTCAACTTCATTGGCCCACGGGTTTCGAACCTGAACAAGCTTGTGCCCATCCACCTCTCTCACCTAGTTCATTTGTTAAATGATATCAGTTGCAGAAGTCTTCATGAAACACCTGGTCATAAAAATAAGAGCAGGGACTAACCTGTAGAACTGAGTATGCATGCCCCTGTACTATGCCACTTGAAGAAACATGCACATCTGAACCAGATGGACTCCCAGCACCAAGTAAAAAACCCTCTTGCTTGAACCGCAGCAGCTGAGACCACAACCTTCCACTTGCAAGATCAATCTGAGCCTGTGCACTTCTCATGTCGATCTCCTCACCAGCTCCTCCAGTTAGATCAACTAGTGCATCCTGAACTAGACCGCCCTCCAGAGCCTCATATGAGCCATGCAACTTAGCATATGCCTTCTCCAACACGGACACCCAGAGCTCATTCACTTTTCGACTGGTAGCAAATGCAGGTTTTCCAGGAGATTCACATGGAATCCAGTCGTCAACAACAACAGGAACCCATTCGCCCTAAAGTGACATCAAAGCACTTTGCATCAGTGACCAAGATCAAGTCAAAGGGAGATGAGCCAGTTACAGTAAATCATTCAAAGGGAGAAGCTGACACGATTTGTTAGCTGTTAAAGAATGAGACACCCACTGTGCACCAAAATAGCAATTTCCAAGAACTGATTGATTAGTGCATATGTGCTCCTAAATTCTAAAGTTGTCACCTGGATACAAAAGCGAACAGTGTAAATCCCTTCTTCATTATATTCTGGAGTAATAATCACTTCAGATATACGTGACGCTTCAGTTAAAACAGCAACAGCGCTCAAGAACCAACAGTCACCCAGTCGGCCCTGTTGATTGATGAAAAAAGAGCACTAAAATGAATATTACGGGGTACCGCATGTAAAAGTGAAAGATAAGCATGGTGAAATATTAATCAGATTAAACAAGAAATTATGAAGTTAACCTGGCAAACATCGGATGGATTGGCAGTCTCAAGGAATAAGCATGGAGAATAATCCACATGACTCTCATTTAATAACTCTGCAGGTCTCATCCACTCCGAAACAACCTAGAGTTCAGAGTAAGATATGTAAGAATCCACAAAGAAAAAAAAGGTATAAGCATATAAACTATCTTGATTGTACCTGTAACTTGGGTGGGGGATTAGTTGGGTCTATAAATAAAGAATTGTTATTTGGCGGAAATTCCTGATCAGTGAAACAAGTTTCTCCACTAGAAACAAGGGCTTCTCTGACAGCCTGCTCTACTGATCGCATTCTCCGATTTATTTCTTCTTGACTCTCCATCCTGGGTTTCCTAAACCTCCTAGCAAAAGAGTCCACATCAATAGTCAAACCATCCCTGTCTGGTCTTCTTTTCCTACCACTTGAATACTGCCCATCCCACTCAACATCATCACGTTCATAAATATCCACATCGGCCGGGTCACTATCCCATTCATCAGCCTGAGAATCATGGAAAACAACGAATAATCATTATAGCAGTTTCTTGCCATTTCTCTATATAAAGAAAAGCCTATAAAAGCTGAGGAGCATACTCTAGAGGGTGAATCTGCCCAATGCCAATTGTCTTCAGGGAAATCAATAGTGCTCGAGTCACGTGGGACAACAGCAGCATATAGGGATGCAATCTCATCTTCCGTTAAACATTTTCCCCACAGGAAAACATCCATTACATGCATCTTGGATTCAGCTGCCTCACTATCTGATCTACCAAAAGTATCCACATCTATTGGGGGTCTAACACCAATCCAAATCTCGGTTCCTTGTTGCCAGATACAATTGCCAACAGACAGAGGCAAGCCAGTCTGATATCCATCAAAACCACCATCCAGGTAACAAGTAGCCTCACCAATATCAGCATCAATCGTCACAGTGACAACATGCCACCTGAAATTTACAGATGCCATAGATTTGGACCGGCATTAGAATGCGATAGATGTGTGACAAAACCAGAAATATGCAAGATTGTGAGCATCACAGCAACAATCAAAATTTTGGGCTCAATCCGTTTAGGCATAGTTATGCGACAGCAGTTTTAAAATGGCATCGAAGTATGAACCTTCCATCAGCAATGCTAGTGGCACCAATACTCCATTCTTTCACGGTTGCTTGCCTATCACCTTTAGTGATCAAACGTATACCAACTTGCCCAGCCTCGAGACCTTGTTCAGAACCAGCCACCAAAATCTCCCAGCATATCTTCTTCTCAAACTCAGAACCCAGGAGACACACTGGACCAGATTCTGGCTGAATCATGGCCACAAACGAAAAGCTGACTTTACTAGTCTGGCATAGGCTCCCATCAATAGGACCACAGTTCCTACCGCTGGCCGTTGGTTCATCGTCATGAACACAAATGGTGGCACCAATTCCAGTCTGTCAGTGTCAAACAGTTAGAAATTTATCCAAATAAGCAATGCTAAGAAAAAGAAAAATTATTTGTCGATCTTGCTTTCTACTCTTAAATGCTCTCAATGGATTCCTCTTAGATTTCAAGAAAATATATAAGGTTAATGTTGTCATAAAGAAATTGCAAATAATACTACAAAAAAAAAAGAAATTGCAAATAATTACTAGTTTTAGCTAATCAAGTGTTTACTTCAAAAGCAGCAGCAAATATTCTCGGAAGTAACATAATTTTTTCATTGGAGTCAGTTACTCCAAAATTGGTCTTGCAAACAAGTTTAGCCAACAAAGTACCAACTTACACGAAGAGTTACAAATGGAAGGTAAATTTTGTGTAAGAACACCTTAAATATATCAAAAGGTGACCATTTCTATCACGTGTAGAAATTCTATTATTATTTCCCTTCCAAGAAGAGAGGAGCTTTTCCAAGCGACGCATTCATCATAAAATCCAAAATTGAAGAGGAATAGTGTCCAACCTGGAAAGCTCTTCTAGCTAACTGAGCATTACGTATACTCCGGGCAATACTAGAAACCCTTTTTCGAGCAAATGAATCATCAAGAACGGAATCTCCACCAACGGCTCGCACTGCAGCAGCCATAGCTGCTGCTTCCCTATTACCAGGATTGGGAATCGACGATATCAAGGAAGCTTCTATCTCCTTCCATTTTCGTTCTTCCCTTTCCAAGAGAGCCTTCCTTCTCTCTTTCCCCCTGCCTTCCTCTTCACGTCTTTGCATCAAGATCTCTTCTTCCATCTCCTTTTCTCTTATGTAACTGTACCAGATGTTTGGCATCAGTTAAACAAAATTGCATGCTTATACAAATGGAAAAAAACAAAGATAATAGAATTATGTACCTCTCCTGAATAATTTCAAACTGCCTCCGGTCTTCCGGCATCCATTTCTTAATTTTCTTTGCACTGAGGTCAGAAAATCCTATGCTATCAAGGAACAGCCTCAACCGCACCTCATCCTGCATCAAGAGTATAAAACAAAATACTGTCAATTTAAGAGGTGAAATATCCGTAATAACAAGCAAAGGAGAGCCAATTACCTGCACTCGCTCTGCTTTTGCAGTCAAACCAAGCAAAAGAAGCAAATAGCCCCCAAATTTGTCCCACATACACACCCATTCAGTGTCAATAGCCTCTTCCAAAGCCAATATCCTTGCATGTGCACACATTTCTCTTCTGTAGTCCAACTCGCTATCTCCGTTGAGGCAAGACGCCCGATATCTTATTCGGTAAAAGCATGAACCAACAACCAGTTCCTCATTTCTTAGACGGTCCCGCAATTTCATAACATCAGCTCTTGGAAGCACAAAATTTCCAGCCCGGTCACGCATAACTGTTGGATCTCCAATTAACAAAGCAGAAGAACTAGCTGATCGTTGTGGAGCTGAATAAGTTGCAGAAATAGCATTCCTAGTCTGCAAGATAATGGAGGGACATTATAACAAAGGCTTATAGGCTAACAAAGCTCGTCATACTGAGAGAGTAGAAGATAATGGAATACATATCGCCCCGTATAAACAAGCAAAACTGCATATATTAGAAGCAAAAAACACTTTCATACCTTGGTGGAAGATCGAGCAATTGCTTGAATAATTGTTTCCTTACCCAGGAAATGGACTGCATCTTCCATCATCTGAGACATGACATAACAAACAGTACAGAAAAAACACTTAAGGATGTGAAGAAGATGGGGTCAAAGAGGCTTCATTTCCACTCAAAAACCACAGAGATAAAACTGCCAAAAGAATTGTAGCAGACAAAAGGCTATCAAGTCCCATGTGGCCACAACCAGAATTACCTGGTAAGCAACTGGATAAACAGCATAAAAAAGCCTTTTAATTATGGAGGAAATACTTCTAAATTTCTAACCAGAAAAGAAACAAAGAAGAGATATATACAGACAAAATAAACACAAACCTCAAGGGTCAAGCAGGGACGAGATACTGCAAACCCAAAGGCAACAACTAGAGTTATAGCCGAGACAGCAGCACCAGCAAAAGGTGGATATATAATCAAACTGGCAACAACGCCCCATCCTTCAATTGCCAGTGCAACACCATAGAGAACGAGGAAGGCAGCACTGAGACATTATCGGTCAAACAAAGTCAGGAGAATGGTCCTTTCTACCAAAAAAAAGGTCAGGAGAATGGGATGTTAGAGATTAAACTAAGAAATCGTAGCAACAAACCTGACATTCTTTCCACAATCTGCATGAGCGTCATAGACATATACAGGTAACACTCTAGGAGAGTAAACTACTATGGGTGGGGAAAGAAGAACCTGCAAGGATATTGCCATGAATTCCAGCACCAAACAAAGGAAACGGAGGATATAAATTCAGTTCAACCTAAAGCACCAACATCCACTTACAGTAAGGGCTCTTCCACCAAGAAGAAACAGAAAAGAGAAATAGCCCACAGAAGCGCCAACAAATGGTTTATCTGTGATGAGAAGGTCGCAGACATAAGATCTTGTCGCTGACAAGAAAAAAGAAAATCCGCCTATGCAACCATAGTAAGCTTGGCTTAGAGAAAAATCAAGCAAGAGATTATGATTACCATTAAACAGCCCAACTAAAAAGGCAGCCAGTGCCAAAAGAAATGCCAAGAAACAAACAAGTAACATTTTCGCTCTGGTCAAATAGAAGTTGTTTGACGCCCAGTGGTGTATGACGCCGATAGCAAGTACAATGAGGAGGAGAAGCAAAAGAAATGCAGCCCCAATCTGTCATGAAAACATGAGCAAAGCGATTATTATGCCTCCATAACAACTCTCTGACCATGGGAGAAAACAATTTTACTAACCGTCCAAGGTCTGACCACGACAATGACAGTTGAAATTGCACCAAGCAAGAGGAGGAGGCCAATGCTAACAAAAACGTGTACACCTCGAGAAAGTTTCCAACCATCATCTTTCCTGAAAGAGAGGTCAAATAAATCGCAAAGCAATTCAAACAAGGTCACTTTGCTATTTATTCATCCATAGTAAATCCTCTAACATTTGCTTAGCAAAAGCAAACTTACCATTTATATAAACCTGAAGAAAGTGATAGAAGAGCAGGTATGCACATTAAAGGAAGTAAAGAGGCAAGAAAGTCGCCTTTTGTTGGAACCTGGTCGTCTCTTGATTTCAAAATCTCCCAGTAGGATACACCACAAAATGTCAAGAGGACGGCTAAAATGCAAAGAAACCAAAGTCAACATCAATTAAGATGTTGCCAAAAAATTGATCAAGAAAAGAACCATGGTGATTTATACCTGTAAATATTCCAACACACACAGCTGAAAAGAGGGAGAAATGGTAGGTTGCAAACCATGAAACAATAGGAAGAACCCCTGTGACAGCTAAAGCAATTGCCAATGCCATGGCCCAGCCGATGTAGACAGATGATGCATAAGGAGAAGAGAAGCTTTCTTGATCCTCTGCGATTCTTTTGTCCCCCAAGATACCAAGGGGTTTTGCAGATACAATACCACCCAGAGCCACCACAGAAAGTGAAAAAACTGACACACATGTGATGAGGACAACAGCCTGAAATGTATGGTTTATCAGTACAAAATTACTGAGAGTGAGAGCATAGGTACAACAAAAAACACAATTTAAGAAGATCCCATGAGGTAGAAAACCTGAAAATTTTATACCAAAAAACGTATCTACAGTTTAGGTAAAACTACAATAAACGACATGCATGACAACTAAAGAAGTGTATTAACAAAACGTTAGCATATAACATGCCAATCCACCAAGTTAATTGTTTATGATATCTGACAGAAAACGTTTGCACTACGGCACGCAGAGTTGAAACCACCATAACAGATGAAACAATAGCTGAAAGAAGATAACCAATGAGGACATTATCTTAGTCAATTGTTAAATTATACATTATTTCCCTTCCCGAATTGCAAATCCAACTGTTCATATTATCATGACAATGAGAAAGGCACTCTGAAATATCCAGAGATGCATGTGTCCAAAATGAGCAGAAAACCAGAATTAAGCACCGTCATGATCATAAGACTACCATACTAAGGAATTGAATCCTTCATCCAAGGACATAGAATCAGCAGCATCCTCGTCGCACAAAGACCTCCCCAACTTGAGAGGTTAAAGAGAATATCCACATGTAAATGAAATTAATAGCACGGAGGTTACATGAGACTAGAATGGTTCAAGGTCACATCATCCAAGGAAATTAGTTAAAGTAGGAAAAGAATGTACCTTCTTTATTCCAGTAGTTCTATCATTTCCATTCTGATCAGGATCATGTACTCGAGCCATCCAAAACTGGTACCCATTGTGGATCCATATGGGAATTCCAACCGAAAGACATGCTACCATGAGGGGTACGGTTAAGGAAAATCCAAGTAGAACGGAAGACTTGCTGCAAACCATCAATTATTCATCAGTCAAGGGGAAATCACTAAACCAACAGTTTATTAAAAGGTTCCACACTGGCCCTCAATGAAAAAGTCCCTTGAGGGAACCGCAGCTCAAGGCGTTCCTATTGGCCAGTGAAAATTGATTCAACATATGTCCACTGATCAAACTCAAACAAAACACTAAACAAGGTACTTCTGCATTGGCATTACATTATAGACAGGAAAATCTTATATTCTTGTTAATGGAAACTCAAAAAATTCACGGGGGAAGTAAGCAGATTCTTTAAATTCTCATCACACAATATGTAGCATGGACCAGATCCTTTTACAATGGAAGGACAAGGTTGAGTGATGCATCCACTCTTTTACTTGAGATGACTTTCCACTCTCTTTCAAGACCCAGCAAAAACCTACTAGCTCTACAACTAATGCTTTGTTATCCTGTAGACCCTTAGAAACTATAACACATGAATGAGCTTCACTCTTGGAAATAGCAATCATCAATCTGATGTTAGTTAGTACAACAAATCATACCTCAGAAAGGAAAGCAGCAATCCCACACCAGTACTGAGAAACCATGCCACAAAACCAAGCTGCAAATACAAAGAAAATCATTATTAATGTTATAAGGCGGATATGTCGACCTTTTGTTAAGATAACCACAAATACAGACAAAAAAGCCTAATTATAACACCTTTATGAAGTATAGGAAGATATAAATCAACTATGTCATTTGATGTATGCTCCATATAGTAGAGGTATGTTCCACAATAATGTTCGACGGGGAAATATTTCACGAAATAGGACTGTAACTTTCAAAATTCACCAAATAATGTCCCCCTCCTATTTCGCAAAATATTTTCCCGACGAACATTATTTTAGAACAAAGCTCCCATATCAAAGCCATAAAAGGAGAATCACAAATAACTTCTGGACACGAGGGATTCAAAATTAAGCCTCAAATTAGCCACAGATACAGGGACAACATTTAAATCCAAGTTAGTATAGGAATTTCTCTTGATTAAGGTTGCAGAGCCCCTAACTGGATAGGTCTTTCAAAAGAAGAAACACTTAAACTTTATTTAATATAAAAAAATCCCTAGCGAAACTAAGTGGCTTCGCTGCAAATTTTTGTGAAGGTTTCTGAATGGGAGTTGATATGACAACTAAATAAGGGGTGAAGTAGGTACTAGTTGGCATTCTGATTTCAATAAAGGTGCTCATGGTTGCGGCCTTTAGAAATATACCTATCCAAATAAATCATGGTCATCAAAATGAATGACTTGGAAGAATTTTTGTGGTAATGTAACTTTGTTCTGGATGGAGGGATGTCATGCAATATGAACCTCTTTGCAGTGCTTTCTCAAATTCAAATGAAACGCAGCAAGGCACCTGATGTGGTCAGTAAATATGTTTCAGTGCAGAAAACCACCCTCTAAGGGGCTTCCAGCAGTGATAGCTGACCTAACCTGGTGGGCCGCTGAATGCCCAGAAATATGTATCCTATTCACATAAAATGCTTGCAAAGAGCCACATGACAGCAACCCCACATGGAAACGTGAAAATAAAATTCTAAACTGAAGTTAGATACCTGTCGAGGTTTAGAAGTCATTGCCATTTCCTCTGCTTGAAGGGATCGCAAGAACGCCATTATTGAGCATACAACTGGAGACAACAGCAAAACAGCTATCCCAAGCTCAAACTACATGAAAATATACACAAGAGATAAGCCTCAAAAATTGGTAAAGACTGCATAACACTCTTTACAGCATGAGAAGTTAAAATAACAAACTGATAGGAGCAACCATCTTACTTGCTGATGTGTAGTACTGATCAATTTAATAGTCCTCGGACGAATAAAGCCCACAACAATGGTCTCAACAATGAAGACAAGACTAAATATAGCCCACGCCCTCTCAGGTGTACCGGCTATATGATGAAAAAGAAAGCGTGACAGCTGAAGCCACTTCTCGAGCCCACGTAGCCTTAGTTCTTCTGACAAAGATATAAGATTAGGATACACATTGCCAACACTGTTTGATTCAGCAATTGTAGCATCAGTATTATCACGGTGATCTCTATCTGCATCAAGACTACTTCTTTGCAATAATGCAAGGATAGTTGGATCCAATTTCTCTTTCAACATTACAGCAAAATTAGGATCCAATCCTTTATCCTGCAATAGGTTGGTCAATTCGATATCACCTTGCAATCCACGTTTTTTTAACACGGATGTGATCCTAGGGTCATTCAATCTCTCCTGGAATGCAAGAGCTAAATTCAGATCCAACATTTGCTGATTTGCAGAAGATGCGCTGGACTCACAGCCTTGGCTTTCGAGACCACTGCTGGAACAAGCTACCAGTGAGCAACCTGGATCAAGACTCTTCTCGCCCAAACCACCTACTGTTTCTGGCTCTTGAACAACGGAACGGCAAGAGCTACTTCGCATTGCCAAACTAGGTCTTCCACTTTCCATGCTCTTATCACTAACTACACCTTCGTGTGAACTAGCAGTTCGACCAAAGGAGGGAGCATTCCAATTTTGAGCATCCATATTGCACAGTACTATACCCCTATTATTGGCTTCAAGATGACCAGCTTCGACACTACTACTTCGTTTAATGCTAGAACCACAACCTTCAGAAGAACTCGTGGAACTGTGCTGTTCTTTCCTTCGAAAACCTTCTCTAAGGCGAATAACAGTACTCTGCAGAGCATCCCTGCGAGCTGCTAAAGAATTTGTCACTGATAAATGACGAGAAACAGCAGCACCCAATAGCATTGATGCAACGACAGCATAACTGATGCAATGACCAATGTACCTGGCAGAAACACAGTTGTAAGCAATATTACAAGTCAATAAATGGAGCACATTTAAAAGAAAAAATAATGTATGAGCCAAGAACAAACCAGAAGTGCACTCCAAAGCATATTAGAAACACTCGAGATGCACCGGCAACGAATAGTGCAGTGACACGGCTCGTGAGAAGCTTGAATACATATAAGCATGCACCGATGTTCCAATCTAAGTATGTCATATCAGGCAAAATTAGCTCAAAATATGCGCCATGATTAGCTTAATAAACCAATATTGACTAAACCTTAGAACAAATATGGCATACCAAGAATTATTACAGCTGCAGATGTGATAGCTCCCAGCCAAGGTGCTTCTTTCGTCGTCAGACCGTACAACACTGAGTACACAAGCAGCACTAATACAGAGCAACAATAGAGTGCTCCAAGATGAGAAGCCCTGCAAGAAAAAAGCCCATGAAGAAGCTGGTAAGTCCTCTCATTTCTTTTAGTTGACTTTTTCCTCTACTTGTTCAATTAACTTAAAAATAGACCGAAATTGTGAATTTATTTTCTACAAAATAAAAGACAATAACAAGTTTATAACTACTGACAGAAGAAGTAATTGGAATTAAAAATAATCCCCTCAATCCAGGAATAGAAGATATTACAATGCCTCGTCAATATAGCAGGACTAAAGAGAACATGATAAACTTCCAAAGTCATCTGAGTAGCCCCAAAGTTTGAACAGACAGTCCAAATCCTATTGCAGTGCAACAAGGTTCGTTCTTTCACTTAGAAATGAAAACATTCATCAGTAAAACAGTAGATTCATATTAACAACCCTGCTGCCCCCAACCTTTTCCCTTTCAAAAATTAAACAAAAGGAAAAGACATTGGGTCACAACTATTTAAGAGAAAAAAAAAGGCTCCACCATATCCATTAAAAAATGAGCTCAAAAAAAATGTTAATCATCCAATTGTTAGGCAATTGTAACTTGCCTACTAGATTGGCGAGGATACAATTCATTGGGATCTGGCGGATCAGGTGAACAACACACAGGACCAACTTCAATGCACTCAGAGTATGCAAATTTATAGGCCTTCCTCACATACTCATCCACATCCAATCCATTACCTGCAGCAACACTAAAAGTTTAGTCAAATCTTCAAGGGAAGAAAGCCAAAAGTAGGTTCTATACATTCATTAAGCTTTCCTGGGATGCTCTCACCATTGAAAGCAATCCGGCAAATAAACAGCATATTGACTGCCAAAGCAACTGCTGATACTCCAAAGAAGAAACCCGAAGGTGAATACTTCTCCGATGCATGTAGGCTAGCAGTGACATAAACAGCACAAAGCTCATACGCACAGAGCAAAGCAACTGCCAGAAGGAGAAGAATAGCTACAGCCCCTGCAAGGAAAGAGCAAGCCCATTAACTTGACACCTTAACGTTTTTTTAAAAGAAAGCAAAATCGGTCCTTTGAACAATGAATCTCAATCTTAAGTCGACATACTTGAACTTTGCCATCGAGTTCTCCACCACAGCATGATTGAATAAAATGCCAACAAAAGGGCACTTCCCGCCATTATGATTGCCAGACCAATCAAATCTCGTCCAAGGATTACAATCAACCAGCACCCCCATGAAATGAGCACAAGAACAGGAGAAATCACTATCATCCAGGCACATAAGGAAAGAAATTCACAAAGCCTGCCTAGATGGGGTCCTTGTAGTATAGCCGGCCATTTCCTGGCAAAAATCCAGCTGAAAAAGGACGCGAAAAATTAGTTGTAAGAAAATAAGAAGGTGATAACTTATTGCGTAGCATAAATTGTAGTAGTCTTCCAAAGAGTTCATATCTCTCTAGATAGGCTACTATAACAAATTTTCGCTTCAGGGGTTGACATCTCCTCACAGAATTAAACAAACAATAACTACTCAGTATCACCATTAAGCAGGTTCAACCTTAAACCCTAAATCCTCAGTAACAAAATCATCATCAATTCCCTAGGTTCCAAAACATGTTATAAGGCTTATACCAAATCAATTGGGCAGCGCACAAGTTTACAGTCCACTATGTTCACAAATAGGATCGTGAAGTATATAGCTCATCGAGAGGGTAATTCACACTGGTTATGATCATGCTAACTTTGAGTTCTGCCAGCATCCAAACTAGGTGGTTCTGGATCCTAAAGTGGCATTTTATACACATTCCGTCCAAGTATCAGATTAATGAATTCCCCCAAATGAAGCCATTGCATCATTTACTGACTAATGCCTCATTGAAGTTCTTGTTCAGATTACACATCTTCCTTTCCCTATACAATAAAACTTTATAAACAAAAGGATGCACTGAGCTTAACATAGAACAATAGTCATGCAACCAAAGTCACCTGTATATTCTCCACGGTCGCCAGTTCACAGCCCATAAAATAGAGAAGGACCCCGAGCCCGAGACCACAAAAAGGGTCCCCGAGATTACACATGCCAACAGCATTTCCCGCTCCTCCCCCTCCATTGCTTCACCCGAAGCTGCTCCAAGTATCCATCAAAACCCAAAAAATAAAATAGGAAAAACGTTCAGCCTCTTGAAACCACAAGGAGAACAAGGGAACGGTTAAACTAGTATTCCAAATGGCAACAATTCCGCCAATAACAACAAACTAAAAAATCCCCCAACTCCCAAAACAACTAAAATCTTATACCTAAATCAACAAACCTCGCAGAACCAACAAGGGTAGATTTACCTATAGGCGTGAATCGACAAGGAATGCCAGCACCATTATGGAACAAACTAGGGCAAATGGGTCAGCTGCATCATTACCCAAAAACGAAAACCCAGAACCCGGCAGAGCAGAAACAACCAATATCAACTCAATCCCAAGGCTGCCCTCAATTCTGGTGCCGGTGCTTGCAGGATTCCGCCAAGATTTAAGTTTTATGAAGTGGGTAAGGAAGGAATTAAGGTTAGGTTACTGGGTCTGGCCAGCTTCAGCTATCTTTTGCCACGGATGCTGAGGGGAAGAAACCCAGATGACGAACCCTACTCTTATCTACAAGAGAAAAGGCTTTGCTTCCTTCCTCCTTCCCTTACCTCCCCTCCTTCTATCGCTACAACTACAAAACCCACCCAGCAAAGACAAAAACGCAGTACTCCAAGGTGCACTACAATCATCCCACGAAAGTATTACTTCCCCTTGCCCGGTGTGAACTGTGCTTGTAGTAAAATAAGAATAAGTTAAAAGGATTTTTCACTTTATTATTATTATTATTATTTTCTTTTTCTTTTTTATAGAAAGAGAGAGAAAGACGCTGTACTTTGTCCTCTTTAAGAGAGCATACATGGGGATGAAATAGGCCAAACTGTGTCCATTAAATATCAAGCAGACATATTAAATTTATCGTGTCTCGAATATTAATTGTTGTGTTTATGAATCTGAACTGCAATTTAAATTTTTGGGCAACACGTAACTAATAATAAATACAAAAAATTCTCATTTTCATTAAAAAAAAACTTATGCTATATATTCAAGTGAATAAGTTGCCATCTAGGGTCTAGTATGATATTACAAAAAGATGGATTCCAAAAACTCCATTTTCAACTTAATGAGTCAAAAAAGTTATTAAACTAAACACGGTTTGAATATTAGGAAGAAAAGGAACTAGTCGTGTCTTTTGTCTCCTGCCCCGAAGACTTTCTTTGAACATGTGAGTCTTTCTTTTTATTTTTTTCTCCTCCTTTCCCGCATCCTGTGCATAATAGAGAATATTCTCGATATTTTCTTTTTACCATGAGTACAAGCCTTGCTTTGGTTTCGGACATAAGAACCCGCCGACAAAAATAACTCTCCCATGACAAACACCTGACGGAGACCCGGTTGCAAGGCAGATGAAATGCAGCTGCCCATGTTCCGGGGATCTTCGACCACAAGGTGGCCGGAGGAAGAAGGTGAGGAGGATATGGTTCCATCTTAATGATGCAAATGACAGATCAATGGTCATCAAGCTTTTGCAGAATAATTGAGCAACCTAATGTGAGTAACGGTACAGGGGTTGGTTAGCAGCACATGGGGAGCAAATGTCTATACGTCCAATGGGCAAAAAATTGTGACAGGCGGTTCTGTCTGTGTGACGGGCTTCTGAAAAAGTGACAAAGATGATACATCTTCAGTGACTCGTTTCACCTCAAAATCCCATTTCTCCTCCACACACACATAGGTTCAAGCCTTTCAGAAAGGCCAATAATCTTTTCCTCCGGGACCCCACCACCAGGAAAGCACAAAAAAGGAACACTAGCAGAGAGAGCTTTCTCCACAGAATCTACAACAATCACGATCCCTCTTTTGAACACAAGCTTTTGTGCTGGTTACTTCCTTGGCTTAACCATATGACTAAAACCCAACGCCACACTCTCCCAACAAAACAAATATATGAATACAAAAGACTAGAGGAACAGAGAGACAATGGAGAAGAGATACTTGGTATGCGGTGGGGTGCCTTTTGTTTCCTTGGAGTTTGTAAGGAAACCAGGCCGCCACCCTCCCCCCTTCTCTCAGGAAAAACTTACATTGACAACACTACCGACAGTCAAAACTTCCCAAACTAAAGACACGTGGTCACCCGTGACGACTTTCCCGACCATATCCTAGGACTAAAGGGAGAAAAGGTATAGTAAGGAGGGCACTGAGAGAGAGAGAGCCAGGTGAGAGGGGATTAACACTTGGATTGGGATGATACAAAGGGAGGGAGTATTTTCAGAACTTTTCATGGGCAATTGGGATTTTTGCCCGGTCCTCCGTAGTAGAAGTAGTGACCCCAGTCGCCGTTGTTTCCCGTCTGGACGTCATAGCAATTCGACTGCTCCGTGAATGTGCCGATACCTTTGGGAGCCTTGAGGTTGTTCGAGCCATCAACGACCTGTATATTCCTGAAGTAACTTGCCTTCCCGAATCCTTCCTCCGGGAAATGCCCGCTACCCATTTGAGTCGTGGTGTGCTCTCCGTCCGGTTCTGAGTTCACAACCTCCCCTCCCCACTCGATCATGGATGCACTATCGGCAAGGTACGAGAACAGGAAAGAAGGCCAATAACCCAGAACATAGTCATTCCCAAATTGCATCCACCAGTGCCCTTCTTTAGGATCCTGAAAAATGTTAAGAAAATATTTAAGTTAGCACCACTCGAAATTACCCAATAATCACTGGCGCGTCATCCTTATATCAAGGGTCATTTTCGATAACGTTTGAGACGAAAAGGCCAGAGAGCAATGCAATTTTAAAAAATCCAATCCAGTCCAAACCATACTAGGACCACAGAAAGGACAACGTCCAAAAGAGGCTATGTCACATGCGTAATCACATCACATCGCCATGATGTTGTTTGGACCCGTTTGAACATGCAATTTGTACCTTAGCCTGCATAAAAATAGGGAAAACTCAAGAATGCATGCCCCAACACACCTTCCAGATAAGTATGCTGATATCATATTGCGCATTCCGGTAAGCAGAGATTGGAGAAATGCTAGCTCCCATTGCGATCTGACTGTTAATTTGAATAAAGCCCGAGCAAAGAAGATTATAGCAGCCGGTTGCCTGATAAGCATCGCTCTGCCAAACCCATTTAGGGAAGTTAGTTGGGAGGATTTGGTAATCAAAATCCTCATTATTAAAGCAGCAGAAGAAAATTAGGGAGGCTCACCGTCCAGTAGGTGAATAGTCTAGTATTATTATCCCCATAGAGATCTGGGCTGACCTGCAACGTTTGAACATTATGATATAAGCGACTGATAATATTCCACCTACAGCTGACGATGGAAGGTGTGTCATTTTCTTTTGAATAATACCTGCCACCCAGCTTCGATGCTGTTGAGATCTTCACCAAAGGCACCTCCCAATACCCAAAGTTGGGATAAGCTGAACTCATTAGACTGTTGGATCATGGGTTCCCAGACATTTATGGTTGCTTTAGCTCCATAAAACTTGTCTCCCTCGACATAAGCTATCGCATGCTGATGATTCCAAATCGCAAAGTCAAACAAAAGAGAAAAGGCAAAACAGCCGACATCTGTCAAAAGTAATGCAAATAAGAAGCTCCTCATAGTTTCTTCACCTGATGACCACTCTCATTGATGAGATTAGGGTCTGCGGACCTCGGCTTCGGGATGCTTCTGCTCATCTTCCTCCCATATCTCTTCACCGAGCTTGCTCTCAGAATGTCCTCTTCCTTCGTTCTCCTTATAGGTATGGTGTTCTCGGGACACTGCCCATTTGCATGCCAATGCTGATAAATGGGATTGGCTTTTTCCCCAGTTTCTCCGGTAGCAACCTTAGTCTCATCGAACAGACCCTCCGGGTGAAAACTAGGCCTCATCTGCCAAATGCCACCGAGAGGAATACCCAACAAATCAGGAGATTGAACAGGGGAGAGGGGCCTAGAAATAATTGAAAATAAAGATGCCTGAAGGCCCTGAACCTGGATTTTGTGGTCCTTGAGATAAGGATGATCAAAAGCTGGCTGCTCGGAAATGTTGACACAATCTATTAGATCCCCATCGGGACTCTGCGCCAAATAACAGAAACGGGTGAGGTTCAATGGCTTTCTAACAAGTAAACAAAGTTCATCATTCAGTTCTACTTCATGCGACAAACAGACAATTATTCGACTCCTCGACATTATCAATACCCCCAGATTCAAGCATGGCGGAGGTAGCTTCAGGACGACCCAAAAACAGATTCTGTATTCTTATAGTCTAAATCTCTCCACCGTGGAGACAATGAAAGCCGAAGTTCCGATCAAAAAGATCTTCAAAAGCCCCTCTCTTTTATATTAAAAAGGGGATCAGGATAAACCTCACAAAAACAGGAATAGTCTGAGATTTCATCAACATTAAAGCAGAACGCACCGAGGGAAAAGAAGAAGGAAAAGAAAAACCCATTTTCTTTCAAGAAAGGGCAAAAAAGAAAAGGGAGGACTAGACAGAAACAAACCTGAATGGTCTTCACAGGGGGCTTGTTCAACCTCCTGAGGTGCCTCTGGACTTGCAAGGTCTGCTTGGAAACCCCATCAATCCTAGCAGCTAACGAGACCCAGAACATCAAAACCGCCCATAAACACAGAACCAATCCCCCATAACCAAAACCAATACCCCTCCTTTTCCTCCCCATTATTCACCCTCCACACTCTCGACCCCAACCCCAGACCACCCGAGTGGCTTGGCTGCTCCTACTCACACACGACCGAATCCCAGCGGCAGAGTAACCTTCCCAACACCACCTCCTCCTTCCCCCACCCAAAATGCACGCACCTTTCGGAATGAAGGAAAAAATGCTCCTCCCCGCACCCCCCCCCCCCAAAAAAAAAAAATACACGCACAGAGACAGACACACTGAACAAAGCGCAAGAATCCAACGAAAGCTCCGTTTCCCCACACTCACTCTCTCTCTCTCTCTCCCCCCCTCCCACACACTAAAAAAAAGGTTCCAACTTTCTCGCTCTAAAAAGGAACCCGACCCCACTTTTCGGAGTATGCAAGTCCTCTCTCTCCCTCACCACAGCCCTGTCTATCTATCTCATCACTAATCAACTGACTTTTCCATCCCCCCACCCACCCACCCTGTTTTTTCCTTTTTCTTTTTTTGGGTTTCGCTCTGTCCCACGCTCACGCACCCACCACTTGTTCCTGTCCTTACAATTTTCCCACAGTAATTTTACAAAGAGTTGTAATAATGTGGTATGTATTATGTGGTGTCCTAACCCTAACCCTTTGTGTTTTTTTTTTTTATGGAGGGGATCTTTACTTGCACTTTAAATTTTAGGACTTTTAGAGACAGCCCTTTTCTTTTTCCTTTACATTTATGTTGTGCATGTAAAAGTGGAGGAGGGAAGAAAGAAAAGGTGAGGGGGGGAGGGGCGGTGGTTGGAAAATGATGTGAACCAGAAGACTCGGGATATAATTAAATTAAGAGATTAAAGAATTAGTGTGTTTTTTAACTGATGAGTTAAAAAGACAACTTACTGTGATTGCTGCTCACGACCCCCAGGACGACAAGCCAAGTGGAATGTCTGTTTTACCCCTCACCGTTGAAAAAAGCAGTAGTATTTTCTTCTTTTCTTGTCTTCTCAACCATGATTTATTATTTTCTAATACCTACAAATTTGATATTTTGTAAGCAACTTCCCCCCGGTTAAACTCACATATCGCTGAGATTTGGATTCAGAGATTTTTGAGTAAGTTGGTGGGTGCAAAGCAACAGGGGTGGAATCCTATGAGATTATGTAGAACGGGGAAATGAAAATGTTCATTTGTCAAAATTTGAAATGGATGTTTGGAGGAACTAAATTTATTTGTAATTCGTTGGTAGTATCGAGGTTCTTTGGGTTTTTGACAAATATTCTTATCTCTTCTGTTTTGATCCCCCCTATTTCTTATCTAATAATAAATTAAACGGTTGGGGTTCGATGGCTGACATTTTGCAGAATCAATCATATCATTATGTTATTTTAATTATGCTACGAGGGAGATAATAATGATTGTGTTGATGGAGGGACAGCGGTCAAACTATTCATTTCATTTGAGAAAAAGAAATCATATATTGTCATGTGACACGATTAAAATAGTATGGCAGGATCAGAAAGTTCGCTATTTCCAAGATGAAAAGCTTTTTGGAGATTTTCGTTACCCTTTTTTTTTCTCTTTTTTATTTATTTATTTTTGACCATTCATGAAAGAGACTAACTACTGGCTATCACGAAAGTTATTCCAACGGGGTTTGTCTAGAGAACCTTCCCATCCGATATATACAAGTTTTGGCGCAACGAAACGAAGGAATGTCGGTTTGTATTTTTATGTTGAGTTTTAGAATTCAGCCCAATTTTGATTTTGTGATAGCGATTTAATTTTCAGGGATGAATTCCCTATTTTAAGTAATAATTTTATTATATTTGATCAAATCATATAAAATATTAAAAGAAGTTGTTATTTCAACGAGTCCCTTTTTTGAATAAAAAAATGATATTCAAATTTTATTACTCATTTATTTTAGATAAAAAAAAGTAATTAAAAGAAAGTCGATAGTTGTACTTGTAGTAACAACTTTCATTTTATTTGATTTAAAATCAATACTTAGAAAAATGATTTTTTATCTAAAATCGCTAATTCCTTTATAAAAAAAAACCCATTACTTAAATAACGACTTTATTACATGAACAAATAAATTCTAAAATTCGTAATTGTATTTAAAAATAAATAAAATTAAGGGTCCTCCGACAAGAGCCAAGCCAGACGATAAGGATTTGAACTTGTCTGGATCATCCGAGAGCACCGACGATGATAGACGTTCATGAGACATCACGAATCTGGCAGGGAATCGTCCGAACCACAAGAGTCCCGTCTATTGACATTTCAGAGTTTATGCAAAAGGGGTGGGAATGAAATTTACGGGGAATAATTCACTGAAATTTATTTTATTTTTGTGCTTTTCTTTTCAGCCTTAAAAATTCAGACACGGAAGGGACAAAAATAAAATAATCATTAATAGAAATCTGGGAAAATCTTTTTGCAAAAATAATCCCAAATTTTCCTTATCCATTACCTTTAAAATTAATCAATTTTTTTTTTAAATTTTAAGAATTCATGGTTCCTAACAAGGCGTTCATGGTATTAGCGATTTTAAAATTTTCCTCTCGTTTATTACGTGTAACAACGAGGCTGAATCGATATTTGAACAAGTTTGAAGCCTTTTGCCGTAAAACAGCAAGTTAGCCAATGATATATTGGTACAAACTTCGTAATTGAGTTATTTTGTCGCTTTGAAATATCAACAATGAATAATTGTCGTCGTTGGGGAGATGAATACGGGTGGAAGAAAGTAACGTTTTTCTCTGTTCATTCACATGCAAAAGGCTTTTCAAAGAAACGTGTGCATGGCTTTCCGGAATTTTCGTTTCATTCCCAGTCTCTTCTTTCATACTACCCATTTTACTTTTTGTTTAACATAGTTTTAATCATGACGTGTGCGTAATAAATGTGTTGTTGTGCCGCTTGAGAAGTGTGTTGCTACATTATAGCAAAGTTGTACCGTATTACTACCCTACAATTACTCAAATATGAGAAAAATTATTATTTCAGTTTAATTAATGTGATTTTATCGTATTTATGATAAATTAAATTATTTTAATTAGGTTATTACGTATAAGGATCAAAAAACCATGACCGGAGATATTTCGAAGATAACATCTCTAATTATAATAACATATTTTATCTTATCCTACTGTTGTTAAATAATAACGTTATTCCTGATTAATTTTTACAAATAACTAAAACAATCAAAAGATGTTATTCTCACAATGATTGGAATAAATCTTACCGGGAAAGTTGTCAAAGATTACTTTCCTTCTTGGTAATAGTGACCGTTAAGCAACTGTTTGTTGAGCCTGATTACAGCATGCTGAAAACGGGTAATCAGGAAACAAATCATATGATTCATCCCGTATTAAAACAGACGACATTCATACACTCCACAACGAATCTGTGTGGTCTATGTGGGTGTCCAAAGCATGTGTGATCTGTGTGAAGCTTTGAGGATCTGTGTGATCGGCGGAGAATAGAAGGTGCTAAGATCGCCTGGTTCTTACCTCTCGCAAACTGTGTGTGGGAGTGCCAAGGGTTGTGTGCTACCTTGGTTGTCGTGAGAGGGACTGCGTGTCCTTGGTGCGTTCAAGGGGCGGTTGGTGAATCGTCTGAGGGAAGCTAAGTGAATATATGTGCTGATCGTAGTAACCAGTTGCTAATCTATCGGCAAGAAGTCATTCTTGTTGTGTCTTTTTTTCGCAGGAAAGTCTCGAACCGATGGAGTTTGAGCAGTTAGACACGCACTTGTGGGTGCGCCAGAGGTCTCGTTCCTGCAGGGTAGAGCAGGAGTTGGGAATATCGTCGGAGTGGAAAGAGGTCCTCCCGAGCACAGGGGTACTGTGTAGAAGTCTCGACGGTACTGTATAGAAGTCTCGACCTCCTGATACAGAGGGACAATAGAGCATGTTAGGTGGGAGCCGTCGGGGCTAAAAATTCCACCCTAGGCACTAGGTGTGCAGTGCAGTGAATCACGATTGTGTTAACCGTGCACGTCCGAACTGTGTGTAGGGCGGATATCCCAACTTCGCTGTGCGAGAAGTCATATTCCGCTATGGTGATCTCTGACTCTTTGTGGTGATCTCTCTTGTGCTTATAGACAAGATCTATTTGAGATGAGACAAAAGTTGTGTATAAATCCTTTAAGTAATCAACTGCTGAATGTGAGCGTCATTATGCTGGAAACGAGAAGACGTTCACTGTATGAGGAGCTGATCGTTGCCCAGGAGTGATCTCCTCCTGTAAAAGATTTTAAATCTTACTTGTTAAATTAAAAGGTTCATTGGCATTCATTATATTTATATAGTGGAATAACCTCTACGGTGGAAAGTGAACATTGATCGATTAAGGCCGAATCACTATAAAAACTAGTGTGTCCCTTACGATCGTGCTTACATCCATTCGGGTATCTAACGATCAAAATCATAACGCTTGGCTGTGATACGGTACGCTTCCGCGTACGCTAAGAAATGACGAAAAAGTGATAACACTAATTCACCCCGATCTTAGTGTACATGAAAGATACAACACTTTTCCTCAAATAAATAAATAAGTAAATAATTTCAAAACAATAATAATTGGGCTATTCGTTCTTCTTTCTCACGTGAATGACCACGACTTGATTCTTTCTTTTTCTTCATCATCTTTGATTTCTGACGAAGTTGACTGTATAACATGGCAAAGTGGAAATTATATTACAGACATGTCTTACAAGTCGTTGCTCATTTAAAAAAAAAGAAAGAAAATCCGAATATAAAATGGCGACATTTCATTTAAGTAATTTTGGACACTTCTTGGTAATGGGGGCCCATTTTTATTTTTAATTATATATGGAAAAAAGTGGGAACAAGCTGCACCCAGACAAACATGTCGCAATTAAACAAATGTTTCTGGGCAGGCCGAAGATATTGACAACCATGTCAATCGGCCAATATGTGGACCAACCCCCAAATTGCAACATGTTCCCTTTGGGTTCAATTTTTTTATTCTTTTTCTCTCCTTTTTTTAAACCAATGCACCGACACATTTTTTGTTTGAGAATAAATCATTTTGGAATAACAAATAACCCAATTTAATAATTAATCGTATATGATGATATTATCCCCCTCATGACATGAAGTGGAAATACTTTGACAATATTTAAAAAAAAGGAAAGAAATAATGGGAATGTGTTCGGACATTCATAACTGGCGGCGAGCCGCGAAAACTAAAAGGGTGCCGCAATTGGTGGTGGACGTATCGAATATAGAATGGGAAATTAGAAAAGAAAAACGATTTCCCAGGTGTGGAATTCTCATAATTGGTTGATAATTTGGATTCCCCTGTTAACCTCGGAGGCATCCTCGAATTGGGTTCCGGTCAATGAATCAACTCGAACCAAATGTCAACTTCATGTTTTTATCTCAGTTTAAATTAAATATAAAGTGTACTATGCTTTCATCAATAAATTTGAGAATAAGACTGTTAACAGTGATTGCTAATCTAATTATAATATCAGAATTAGAGTTCGACGCTCGCGCCCCCACATGCGCAAAAATAAAAAAGAGGACAAATAAATTCAACTTAAAAGAATATGACTAATATATATAAATATATATCAGATAGGCTAAAACAGGCCATGTGGGCCTACAAATGGGCCACGACATCATGGATTATGACTTAGATGGGCCTAGGCTATTTAAGAAGACAGCACGGGCCTGGGCCTTCAGTAGTCGACGGCCCGTTTCAACAATCTTCTCGACCTTTCCCTCGGATCAACCGTGGCTTCCGGAGAAGAGAAAGTGGGCTGGTTTGTCTTAGGAAGATGGGGAAGAGGGCTGTCCTTGAGGAAGAAAATGAAGCCGGCAAATTCCCGTGAACAGCTTTGGTGTCATCAGTGTTTGATTCCAGGTAAATTAATGGTCTTATTTGTCTCGACAATCTTACAGAGGCAACTGAACTCAGATCCAACGAAGAGCTGACAGTTTGCCGCACACATGAGCTTGCTTGCATTGCCTGGATGGCGAACAAACAGGCCCAACAGTGAGTCACCGTTGAATCTACTCCCTCGGAAAAATTCAACTCCTGATCGTAGATCAGAGATTAAATTGATACTGCACACATATATCCCTCCCTGGCGTACATTGTGAATCGGAAGGTTACTGTAATGGGAACATCTCGTTTAGGAGGTGAAATTAATTTCTATATAAGTTCCGGTGAGGCGCCTACTTGGAATTATTAGGTCGCCTGAGGGATTCAGAATCGTTTTACTTCTTGTTGAAGCCGAACAGCGACTTGATGGCATTTATGGCGTTCTCGTTGATGAAGGACTCATCGTACTTCTTCAGGAGAGGGTCGAACCCATCCGAGCTCCTCACGTTCTTCAAGTCAGGATCTGATCGGATTCTCTGCAGGGGAGAAACAGTGTAATAGAATGTTCTGGGAAAACCACTGTCGGCCTGGAAGACAAACAATTCGCACTGTTGCATTACTTACCTTAAAGTCTTCGAACCCGGCTTCCAGGGCATCTTCGAGAGCAGACAGACCAGCCTGAATCTGTTCGAACAGTGCACATAAATCAGAACCCGACTGCGTCTTACCGCAACAACAAATAATAAGTTACCTGGTTGAGCTTGGAGTAACAGCAAGCCACGTTGTAACTAGTGACTGATGCTTCGACCTCGTCAGGCTTCGACCCTAATACAGATTCGAACCTCTCCAGAGCTTCCTCGTACTTCCCAGCTCTACAACACTCGAAACTTACAAGTTCGATGAACAGATTCTGAAAAGTTAGAACCGAAGAACGGATTAACTAATCTAAGTACCTATACAGCTGCAGCCCTTCACGGAGATCTCTCTCTCTTCTCTCTCTGTTCCTTTTTCCTCCGGGCATTTTGCAACTATGCCATCCAAAAACAAAGACAATCACAGAAAACATCCTATTCTAGACCAAGGACGAATCGGATGGCAGGTATCGAGGGACTCACTTGGATCTCCCTGACCCTATTACTGATAAATCCGGAGTTCCTCTCGGCCCTGATTATCTCCTTCTCTGTTAGGTCCCCCGTATTTTCAATCTTACCTGAAAAAAACCGGTCAAGCTCAGCTCCTCCAGCATAGATCATTGGTCTTCCAGTAAGTTACTCATCGCAACAAACATGTAACATCAGAAAAAAATACCATCTCTTCTCCATCTTCATGAGCAACGGGCCGATTCTTTGTCGAATGGTGTACATCGTCCGGCCATACTCGGCAGCCGGCCAGATTTCCGTCCCAAAAACTGCACTGCATTCAACTAAAGCGTGAATAAATCGGAGGAACGGCCGAAGCAGCAAAAACAAGAAGAAATAACCGGAAACAAAAAACCTGGTGGCGATGACTTTGTCCCTGACTTCGAACATCCCGGTCTTGTCTGCCGAACCACCGGGAGCGATCGCATCAATGTAAGTGCCGCCATCACTCCCTTTTGCGAACTTGAGCCCGTAAGGCTGCTCTATCCCCACCTCATACTCCTCGTACTTCTCTTCCTCATCAACTTCTCCCTCCGCTGCTGCAGCCGCCGCTGACCCTTTCTCTGACGCTTTAACGATAAAACTCGATGCTTTCTCCAACTGGGTCACCGAACCAACTTCCAAAAACCAGCCTTTCGATGTGGAGGGGTTCCTGTCCCCCACTCGGAGGAAGAAAGCGGGGCATGGCCTCACACAGGCAGCAGACCGTGGCAGTGGCGACGAGGAGGAGCAGAGAGGGGCGTAGCTCCTCGGAGATAAGGACATGGCGGACTAGAACTGAATTAGAACTCTGTGGATGTTCGGAAGTTGCGATGGTTGATACAGGAACTGTTGGTATAGGATTGCACTAAGAAGGGGGGTTGAATTAGTGCCGTAAGAGTTATGACACTTTTTCGCTCACAGAAGCGTGGTTCTGTTAGGTCACAGAGGCTGGATCTGATAAACAGATTCCCAGTTCTGAGACAAGTTATCTTTTGTGTAAGACACAAAGATTTATAGTGGTTCGGCAAACAATGCCTACGTCCACTCTCCCAGCTCTCACCCAAGCAGGGCGTATTCACTATGTTTGGAATGTGGGATTTTACAGATGCACACTTCTGCCAGAAATGTGACTAACAAATTGCACGTTATCACGTGTCTAACACAACCCGCACGCAACGTGTCTGACTCCGGCTCCTCACTGAGCCCAACGTGGCTTGACGGCTACCACCTGCCCAACGAGGCTTAACGGCTACCTCCTGCCCAACGAGGCTTAACGGCTACCTCCTGCCCTACGTGGCTTAACGGCTACCACCTGCCCAAACGTGGCTTGACGGCTACCACCTGCCCTTGCACACAACCTGTGTGACTAACAACCTGCACGAGACAAGATTAGCAACTACAGCACAAACTCTCTGCAGTTACAGAAGACGCTCTCTGTCAGCGGTGATCGGCTCGGTGAATGCACGACGGACGCTCTCAGCTTTTGCAACGGTGAAGGCACAAGGATTCTAGTAAGCTTTTGGTAGAACGGCGACTTGGAATCGTTGCTTCACACTTGCACTTAAGCTTGTCCGTAGAACGAAGTTTCCCAATCAATCCCAACGGCTAGTTGATTCACTTGCCATATTCTCCATGATTTAATCCTGTGGGAAAACTTCCAAAAGCATAAAGCATTACCCTTAGTTACGTTAGATAATAATTAAACAAAGTGATCGCTCAATAAGAGATAACGACTTTTGCTCAGAAGCTGTTTGCTGCGACAGCAGAACCAGCACTCTATCTCATACGAATTTGGCATTGGGATTATAAGTTTCCATAATATGAAAACATTCCCTTCGTAGAATTATTCTCACCATATAGGGAGATCTTAACCTGATAAGGTCATTGCCAAATTACGTAAACATAAGATCACGTTAGTTAAGGAAATAAATATTTCCAAATAACTTAAGGTCCAAAGATGAACCTAGACGTGATCCTGTGTGAGATAAATATCTCACGTGCTCGCATATAGGACAATCTCCAAGAAGGAAATCGTCACTCACAGAAATACCATTCTGTAAACCATAGCAAGTACTCCAGCAAGGAGAGTTATAGCAACTGTGACACAGATGCTCATCTCTGTAACAGAGATAGTGGATTCGATAGTAGATCTTATCCTCAGAACTCCATTTCTGATGGCTAGATCGTTTCCCCTGTTAAAGTACTCCACATAACTCTTTTACGTATTGCACGAATGACAGAGACCAGCTTCTACACCCGAAGACCTGTTCTTCTGTACACTTAAATAACACATTAGCAATACATAACCTTTGTCATCATCAAAACCAGATTATATCAACAATCTCCCCCTTTTTGATGATGTCAAAACCATGCTCATCTGGAGAGTAATGATTAAAGAGTTTTAATGGTCTTACAGATTTCCTTGTTGCGAGATGGTTGATACAGAAGCTACTTTCTGTAGTAACTCCCCCTGAATCTAAGCGGATTAATTTCGATCGAAATTATTGCTTGCTCAGATCAGATATCGAGATTAGTTAATGTTCATTAACCAAATCGATTAGAGCATTTATATGATTTGATCAAATCGACGCTCGTAATTGCAATATCATGCATTATGGACAGAAGTAATATTCTGTCATAGCTCCCCCTGAACAGGTGAGTAGTTCTAAGATGACCGTTTTTAATCAGAGCTCAGAACGTCACACAGAAGTGATACTCTGACCAGAGTATAAGTAGAGAAAGTTCTCTGACTTCCCTTGAGTTTAAGCAGTTCTGCTCAAACCCAAGTTGATCTCAACCAGAAGCATCGTTCTGGCGAGGAATTTCTCAAAGCAGAAAATAATTCTGCTGAGACCTGCATTACACTGAGGAAATCTCCTCAGCGTCTTCATGACCTGCAAACAGAGAAACACAGAACACAAAAAAATGCAAAAAAATGCAGAGACTGTTCCTAAGTCTCACAGAACACAACACCTGTCCTAAAAACTAAAAATTCTCCAGGGAGCTAGCTACTTCTCCCCCTTTTTGCATCATCAAAGAAGTCATATATCAAAAAGATATGTCATGAACAAGTTTCAAATCACAAACATGCAGGAAATTCAAAAGAGTGAGTTTTAAAACAACAGATCCAGAGTTTATCAGTTTTCAGAAGCCGGATTCTGAAAGGACTAGTCAGTCACTTTCTTCTGCAGAAGGAGAGGAGGATGCATCATCCTTGCCCTTGATATATGCCGCGAGATCAGCAAGATCTACAAGCAGCTTCGTAATCAGGGTCTTAATCTCCTTTTGCTGAGCAATGCACTTATCCAATTTGCGTGACTCTTTCGGATTAGCAGAAGTGGACGCCTCAGAAGTATGCTTCTGTTTGGTATCAATCTTCTTCTGCTTGCTGGTGTCAGCCCGAGTCTTACGCTTGGAAGGTGCAGCAACTCTTTTCTCTTTGGAGGATGGCTCCTCCTTGCTCCTCTTTGGAACCCATTCTGACCCTGTAAAAACAAACCCCATATGATCAAGTGTCGTACCGTCAACAGGCTCGACATTGATGGTGTCCTGATTACTCTTGGGAGTTATATCACAAGAGTAAGTCTGCAGGAGCTTCATGATGATATGACCATAGGGTAGTCCTCTATCAGGCAGAGTTGCACATCTCTCCATGTGCTCAAAGACGATCGATCCAAGATTGACAGGAAGTCCCTCCAGCAGATGCACCATCATGGTGGCGTCCTTCGTGATGATACTGTCTGTGCTCCCAGTCCGGGGGTAGAGGCAGTACATAACAGCACGGTGGAGGATGCGCAGTTCTAGAGGCAGCTTCGTGCTCTCCAGGTATACGCTGGACTTTGTTGGCCTTTCGGCCCCTGTTATCCTGCGATACGCCGATGATTTGGATATTTCCATGGGCTGGAGCTGAGAGTGATATCTTGCACTGAACGCCCTGCATACATCAAGTAGAGAGAAAACATAGATGTTCTCCTCTATTACCACCTTTATGTACTTGATCATCTTGTTCACCCTGTGAAAGGTGATGTGGCTGTAGAATTCTCTAACCAAGGAGGCAGAGACAGGGCTTCTGTGCTCACAGAAGTTAACCAGAGAGAGCTCACGGAAAAGAGTTTCTAATCGCCCAAGAGAGTGCTCAGAGAAGAAGCTGAATCTGATGAATCGGCAGGGTACGATTTTCCTATCCTCAAGATCTCTAGCAGGAGACTCAGAAGAATCTAACACAGCCTGAATTTCCTCAGCAGAAATGATCTCCCCAATTTCAGGAGTAAAGGTCAGAGGAGTACCTCTGCGCTTTTTGTTCTCCTTCTGCGGTTCCGCAGATGGGCGTTTCTGTGCCTTTCCTTTCTCCTGTGCCGCGACCGCAGGAGGGTTCACAGCCTGTTCCTTAGCATTAGATGAAGTTGGGGCCAACTTCTGCTTTGGAAGAGGAGGAGGAGGTGGCAGAGTCTCAATATATGGTAAGATAGCCAGAGATGGAGACTCTAGAGGAGGGCTTACGCACTGAGGTATAGGGACCTCTTTCTCAGCTTGTCCTTGTGAAGAAATCACCATTTTCTCAATTTCTGGCTCAGAAATTTTTGCTGCAGGAGGGTCCTCCTTAGCAGGTACAAGAGGGTCCTCCTTTGTGGATGGCTGGATGACTTCTTGCTCTGCATTCAGAGCTTTGGAACTCTCGGGGGGAGAGTGCTGGGACACGGATTTCGTATCCTTCGACGAGAGACTTGCGTTCTCAGAGTCGCTCCCCTGTAATGAAGACTGGGTCTCCTGAGAGTCCCGATCGGACAGAGACTCAGTGCTGAGTCTAGCAGAGCGCCTTACTTTGGCTTTGGCAGCGCGCATTCTCTTGATTCTTGGTGCCATGAGGACAGAAGGAAGCAAAGAAGAGAAGTTAGGGTTTGGAAGAAATGACGAAGAAGGATCGGAGGAAAAACGTGGGGAGAGAAAAATGGGTTTCTGAGATGGAGGGAAGACGTGTGTGTGTGTGCAAAGATACTTTGAAAGGGAGAAAATAAATAAGAAAAGATTTTGGCAGGGAAATCTTAAAATTTTTAAAACAGGAAATAATAAAATTGGAAATAATTTTTGAAAATCATATCTTTCACCAAATCAAAAATGCACACGATAAGGATCAATCAGATCCATTTAGAGGGGATAACAAATCCCTAATTCCATTCGCAATTTTGAGAACTTCTCAAAATTTAATGGTTTTGTGAAGATATCACAGAGCTGTGTTTCTGTGCTCACATATTCCACAGCAATAGAACCATTTTGGACATGATCTCGAATGAAATGATGTCTTAGTTCTATATGTTTAGACCTTGAATGCTGAACAGGATTCTTGGTCAGATTTATGGCACTGGTGTTATCACACCGTATTGGAATATTGTCAAACTTGAAACCGTAGTCCTCAAGTTGTTGACGCATCCATAGAAGCTGTGCACAGCAGCTTGCTGCTGCAACATATTCTGCCTCTGCTGTTGATAATGCAACAGAAGCTTGCTTCTTTGAGTGCCAGGATATGAGCATATCTCCAAGCAATTGGCATGTTCCAGAAGTACTCTTCCGATCGATTTTGCAGCCAGCAAAATCTGCGTCGGAGTACCCTATAAGATCAAATAATGATCTCTTGGAATACCAAAGCCCTAGATTTGTAGTCCCAGAAAGATATCGAAATATCCTTTTAACATGTGTTAAATGGGACTCCTTTGGTGCTGATTGGTATCTAGCACAAAGGCAGACGCTGAACAGAATGTCAGGCCTGGAAGCTGTAAGGTACAATAAGGACCCTATCATACTTCTGTAGAGGCTAGGATCTGCATCCTTTCCTGATTCGTCTTTCTCCACAATAGCGTTTGTGCTCATGGGAGTAGACAAGTGTTTTGAGTTGGTCAACTCATATTTCTTCATAAGTTGTTTAGTGTACTTTTCCTGATGGATAAAAGTACCTTCTGAAGTTTGGCGAATCTGTAAGCCTAGAAAGAATGTTAATTCTCCCACCATGCTCATTTCAAATTCACCCTTCATGAGTTCTGCGAACTCATTACATAAGGTATTGTTCGTAGATCCGAAGATGATGTCATCTACGTAGATCTGAACAATCAGAAGCTCGGTTCCGTGCTTCTTTAGGAAAAGAGTTGTGTCAACCTTTCCCTTTCTATAGCCCTTTTCAATAAGAAATTGGCTCAGCCTTTCATACCAAGCTCTGGGAGCTTGTTTCAAGCCATATAAAGCTTTATCAAGCTTAAAAACATGATCATGTTTCTTAGGATCCTCAAATCCCGGAGGTTGGTCTACGTAGACTTCCTCCTTGATCTCACCATTCAGGAAGGCGCTTTTCACGTCCATCTGAAATAGTTTGAAATCATTAAAACACGCATAAGCTAACAGAAGTCTGATAGCTTCTAGGCGCGCCACAAGAGCGTAAGTCTCATCATAGTCAATCCCTTCTGATTGAGAGTACCCTTTGGCCACGAGTCTGGCCTTGTTCCTGACCACAGAGCCTGATTCATCAAGCTTATTGCGGAAGACCCACTTGGTTCCAACAACAGAACGATCCTTTGGTCTCTGAACAAGCGTCCAGACCTTGTTTCGTTCGAATTGATTGAGCTCTTCTTGCATGACAATGATCCAATTAGGATCTGCAAGAGCTTCATCAATGCTTGTTGGTTCCTTTTGCGAGAGGAACGCAGAATGTTCACAGAAGAGATTCACAGAACGTCTCGTCTGTATTCCTTTCTGTACATCCCCAATGACTTGCTCCATGGGGTGTCTTTTCTTGTACAGAGTGGGCACTCTGTCCAAGAGATTCTTATCAGAATCATTATCCTCTGAGGGGCCCTCAGAGTTTGCATCCTGTCCAATGACGGACTGGACTTGTACAGAATTAGTCTTAAGAGGGACAGCGCTCTCTTTCTGTACTTCAGCAGCAGGCAGCTGCGTACTTAGCCTATCAGATAAGACAGATTCCTCTGTGTATTGAGAGTCATTAATGATGACATTAATAGATTCCTCAACAACAAGAGTTCTTTTGTTGAAAACTCGATAAGCTTTGCTTGATTCAGAATAGCCAAGGAAAACTCCTTCATCTGATCTAGCATCGAATTTACCAACATTGTCCTTAGGAAGTCTTAGTATGTAACAAGGACTTCCAAAGGGATGGAAATATGAGATGTTAGGGACTTTGCCCTTGTACAACTCATAAGGAGTTTTGTCAAGTGTCTTTCGTGCAAGTACACGGTTAGACACATAACATGCTGTGTTAATTGCCTCAGCCCACAAATTCTGTGGAACCTTGCTTTCACACATCATCGTTCTGGCCATATCAAGAAGAGTTCGATTCATTCTCTCAGCAACTCCATTCTGTTGTGGAGTATAAGGAGCAGAGAATGTGTGTTCTATGCCTTTCATGTCACAGAAGGACTTGAACTCATGGTTTACAAATTCTGTACCATGGTCAGTTCTTAAGCTTTTGAGAGAGGCTCCTCTCTCATTTTGCAGCTTTGTGACAAGGCTTTTGAACGCACCGAATGCATCACTCTTATGAGCCAAGAACCTTACCCAAGAATATCTTGAGTAATCGTCCACAACCACCATAGCATAGCGTCTGAGGCCCAGACTCTGTGTTCTGGTGGGACCAAACAGGTTCATGTGGAGAAGTTCAAGTGGTTTTGAGGTGGAAATATAACCTTTGCTTTTAAAAGAAGCTTTGGTTTGTTTTCCCAAAGAACAAGCTTCACAGAAGCTGTTCTCTTCAAAAGAGAGCTTCGGTAAACCTCGTACCAGCTTCCTTTTGGCAATCTTAGACAATAATTGGAAATTGATGTGTCCCAATTTCCTATGCCAAAGATTTGTTTCATCCTTGTAAGAAACAAGGCATTTCTCAGAAGACAAGAGGTTGTCTTGAGAAACGATGTAGACGTTCTTTCTTCGTTCAGCAACGAAACAGACGGATCCGTCTGTGGATCCAGAACATCCTTCTGCGTTAAAGGTTATTTGATAACCCTTATCACAGAGTTGGCTCACACTTAGTAGACTATGTTTTAATCCTGCAACAAGCAGAACATCGTCTATTTGCATTGTTTGTGAACTACCGATAGTTCCAATGCCTTTGATGTAGCCTTTGCTATCATCGCCAAATGTCACAGAACCACCGTTCTGTAACTTCAAACTTGAAAACTTAGAAGGATCCCCGGTCATGTGGCGTGAGCACCCACTGTCCAGGTACCACTCATCCTTCCTGGCTTTAGTTTTCAAGTGTACCTGCGATTAAGAACAAGTTAGGTTACAACAGGAACCCACCTTAAGCCGGTTCCATAGGATTGTGATTTGTTCCGTGAGAGAATCGCGTTGGTTATGCTTATAGACTTCTTGATCTGACATTGTCCGATCATATGTCCAAGCATGCCACAATAGTGACAGGATTTAACCTTCTTTGTCGGTCCGACAAGGTTTTTAATCCTAGATTTGTTATGCTTCTGCTCAGAAGTATAACATTTCACATATTCAGATTTCTGTGGCACCACAGACTTCTGTTTCTGTGCAACTTTGGGACTTATCACAGAACATGCGTTCTGTGTCACATAGCATACATCATCTGAACATTCAGATTTGTTTCTGTGACAGTTGTGAGACTGACATTCAGGTAATAAACCTCTGTTAGACTCATCTAGTGGAAAAACCACTTTGTCACGAACGAGTAGCTCGTCCCATACCTCAGGAAGAGGTTCTCTGATCAGAGGAGATGCTTCTGTGCAGAAGATCTCAGCATCCTTTTTCAAGGCAATCTTTTCTCTGTGCAGAGAAGTGAGTTGTGATTGCAGAACCTTGTTCTGCTTTTTCACCGAGCGATATTTTGAGGATAGCTCTTTAACTCTCTCAAGGATTTCTGTCAGAAAACCTTTAAGATCATTAGAAGATAAATTAGACATAGATGTCGAGATTACCTCTTCATCTGAATCAGATTCTGATTTGGAACGAGCCATGTAGCAAAGGTTTGCCTTCTGCTCTTCCTCAGACTCAGATTCATTGTCCTCCTCATCGCTCCAAGCCAATAAGGCTCTTCTTCTGTTTCGAGAAGATTTTGACCTATCAGCCAACAGAGGACATTCATTCCTCATGTGTCCCAGTTTCTTACATTCGTAACATACTGGTCCCTTTTTGTCCTCTAAGTTAGAAGACTTGGGTTTAACACTTCGTTTGAAGCGTTTCTTGTAAAGAAGTTTGTTCAAACCCTTTACTAACAAGGAAAGTTCCTCATCAGTTTCTGCTTCTATATCATCTGATTCATCATCAGTAGAAGCTGATGCCTTAAAGGCAATAGATTTGGTCGTCTGAGGCACAGATGACCGTTTCTCTTCCTCGTAGGAGAGAAGAGAACCCATAAGCTGATCCAGCCTAAGAGTTGTTAAATCTTTGGCTTCCTCAATAGCGGTCTTTTTAGCTTCCCAATTCATGGGTAAAGACCTGAGGACCTTTCTCACCATTTCAACATTAGAATAATTTTTCCCAAGAAGGGCTAAGCTGTTGATGATTGTATTGAGTCTATCATACATTTCAGAGATAGACTCATCAGGCTTCATTTTGAAGGCCTCATACTGCTGGACCAGCAGATTTATTCGTGTCTCCTTGACTTGATCCGTCCCTTCATGGGTTAGAACAAGTCGATCCCAGATCTCTTTTGCTGTGGTACAGGCAGAGATCCGGTTGTACTCCATAGGAGATAGAGCACAGTGAAGAAAGTTGACAGCCATAGCATTCAGCTTGATGATTTCAACTTCCTGATCAGAAAGTGAAGTCGTGCTGCCATGCTCAACTTTCAGATCTTGTCCTCTGAGAAGCAGAGGACCATTTCGGATGATCCCTAAACACCTCGGTTCTCGGGATGCAATCCAGAACTCCATCCTGCTGCGCCAGCTGGAGAAGTTTTGTCCATCAAATAATGGTGGACTATTACTGTTGGAACCAACAGCGTGCATATATCCCATTTGCATCCTATCGGATCTCTCAACAAGCGGTTAAGCTTTTATCGTTGAGCCTGCTCTGATACCAATTGTTGGTATAGGATTGCACTAAGAAGGGGGGGTTGAATTAGTGCCGTAAGAGTTATGACACTTTTTCGCTCACAGAAGCGTGGTTCTGTTAGGTCACAGAGGCTGGATCTGATAAACAGATTCCCAGTTCTGAGACAAGTTATCTTTTGTGTAAGACACAAAGATTTATAGTGGTTCGGCAAACAATGCCTACGTCCACTCTCCCAGCTCTCACCCAAGCAGGGCGTATTCACTATGTTTGGAATGTGGGATTTTACAGATGCACACTTCTGCCAGAAATGTGACTAACAAATTGCACGTTATCACGTGTCTAACACAACCCGCACGCAACGTGTCTGACTCCGGCTCCTCACTGAGCCCAACGTGGCTTGACGGCTACCACCTGCCCAACGAGGCTTAACGGCTACCTCCTGCCCAACGAGGCTTAACGGCTACCTCCTGCCCTACGTGGCTTAACGGCTACCACCTGCCCAAACGTGGCTTGACGGCTACCACCTGCCCTTGCACACAACCTGTGTGACTAACAACCTGCACGAGACAAGATTAGCAACTACAGCACAAACTCTCTGCAGTTACAGAAGACGCTCTCTGTCAGCGGTGATCGGCTCGGTGAATGCACGACGGACGCTCTCAGCTTTTGCAACGGTGAAGGCACAAGGATTCTAGTAAGCTTTTGGTAGAACGGCGACTTGGAATCGTTGCTTCACACTTGCACTTAAGCTTGTCCGTAGAACGAAGTTTCCCAATCAATCCCAACGGCTAGTTGATTCACTTGCCATATTCTCCATGATTTAATCCTGTGGGAAAACTTCCAAAAGCATAAAGCATTACCCTTAGTTACGTTAGATAATAATTAAACAAAGTGATCGCTCAATAAGAGATAACGACTTTTGCTCAGAAGCTGTTTGCTGCGACAGCAGAACCAGCACTCTATCTCATACGAATTTGGCATTGGGATTATAAGTTTCCATAATATGAAAACATTCCCTTCGTAGAATTATTCTCACCATATAGGGAGATCTTAACCTGATAAGGTCATTGCCAAATTACGTAAACATAAGATCACGTTAGTTAAGGAAATAAATATTTCCAAATAACTTAAGGTCCAAAGATGAACCTAGACGTGATCCTGTGTGAGATAAATATCTCACGTGCTCGCATATAGGACAATCTCCAAGAAGGAAATCGTCACTCACAGAAATACCATTCTGTAAACCATAGCAAGTACTCCAGCAAGGAGAGTTATAGCAACTGTGACACAGATGCTCATCTCTGTAACAGAGATAGTGGATTCGATAGTAGATCTTATCCTCAGAACTCCATTTCTGATGGCTAGATCGTTTCCCCTGTTAAAGTACTCCACATAACTCTTTTACGTATTGCACGAATGACAGAGACCAGCTTCTACACCCGAAGACCTGTTCTTCTGTACACTTAAATAACACGTTAGCAATACATAACCTTTGTCATCATCAAAACCAGATTATATCAACAGGAACCAAAAGGGGGTTGAAATCTTAGGACGAGAGGGGAGGGAAATTCCGAACAGTGGCTAAGAATGAGTTAGGGAGTCTGTCGGGGCGCTTCACTGGCATGCAGCCACGTGGACAGATACTTGTGGCCGATGAGATGGGATGGGACCTCATGGAATATGTGCTTTCCGTATACTGATGCGATTTTGAAGATCGACCCTGCTTGTCCAAGAACGTTGGATACAAGTTTTAATGTTTCGAAACTTGCTCTTACTAGTTTTTAACAAAGGCAGGTTTCATAAATCTGTGTGGAGGAAGGGTCTAAAACTTTGGAAATCGACACTCGATCCTATTTGTGTATTAATATTATTTAGTAACAAAACTCAACAACAAATTTAATAATTTAACCAAACACAGAAAGATGTACAGTTGGTTCCCAAAGAGACAAGAAGCAAAGTCAAAACGACATTGCTGTCCTGACGTTTTCAGCAGTTCTTCAGAATTCCCCATCCTATAAGAGCCACGAGAGACAGAAATCCAAGGCGGCTGTACATCTCTTAACGGGTTTTACAGCTTGAGGTCTCTTATTCCTACGGAGGAGCCAAAAAATTTCTGAAACCATATCCTGTGGTCGAACAATAACAACAGAAGGAAACCGGGAGAACAGGAACGAAGTAACGCTACTCAAGCAGGCCCGAATACAATTCTCAAAATCTCCCAAGCGGAAGCACATGGATACAAGGAGGAGGAGGACTCCCCCCATCTGCAAGCTTGCTTCGGCAATTTACACTTCTTTGCTAGAACTACACCTGATGTTAGATTTGAAACACGAGAATCAAATGACGTGTAGTTTTACCCCTGCAAAGTTTGTGAGAAGAGGAGACATCATTTATTACCCATGAAGGTTGCTTCTTCATGCGGCTGCTTGAGAGGACCTTCTTGCCATAAGGACTGGTTCGGAGCCCCGGAACATGGGGTTCTATTGCCTCCACGAGCGAATCTTTTATAGTGCCCTGATCATGAAACATGGAGGTGTTAGAGTTCTGTCCAAAGGACGAATTATGTTTATACTCTTGAAACACTTCCACGAAAAAATCTATAAATCATGCAACCTTGTGCATGAACACTAGACTGAGAAATTTGGTATGCAATATTGTACGCGTGATATATCATTCATACGAGTCTCGAGTTTTGTTTTACTAACCTCCGACACAATCAGAGCAGCTTGAATGACATAATTACCATACGGATCTTGCATGATTTGATCAAACCTTGGATGTTCAATAAGTTCCCGAATAATGCGAGTACGCCCTTCATCTCCAGAGAATTTCAGGCATTTTTCGACTACATTACTACTGTACTTCTGCATTGACAAGTCCACGAATTTGCCCTCCAGGTGGTCCAGAATTTCCATCATCGCCTCAGGCACGTGAAGCTCAAAGACATACTGCACGACATAGTTTCTACGAGGAAAAATAGAAAACTTGGTGGTCAATTTTGATAAATTCGCTGACGGAAGAATAGTGGCCTCCTCAAGAAGTCATGCATGTAGTTGTCGTAAACAAATCCAGCAATCTGGCCCTAATCAAAGTCAATGGACTGATAGAACAAGAAGTGACGGGCATTACCCAAATGGATCCTGGGAAAGGATTAAAGCATTTGAAACTATCTCGCGGATTAGAAGTTGTCTCTCCTTTCCACCAGAATGGGAGAGGCACTTCTGAAGCACACAACAACCATGACGATCTGTCGCAAGCTCAACGCAACTGGTAGCAGCTGCTTCGAAGAGAAACTGCACAACCAGCAAATCAAATAAATTATAGCTGCAATAAGATTGTGCGGCCGTCACTCCTGAACCACAAACCAGGAACATTCCCTCCCAAAAGATATTCCACACTTGCCTACCTGAGTATATGCTGGGCCTAAATACTGCAAGCAGCGCTGCGCTACATGGTTGCCGTTCATATTCTTCATCAAAGTCACAATTCCGGGCTTCAGCGAATTCACCACCATGACCTTATGCTCTCGTGTTTTAAGCGTCTCAATTACTTTCTGAACGGCCCGAGTCCTGTCAATTAAAGAAGTTAGCCCAAGCATAGGGGATAATAAAAAAAATATCAAGCTAGAATTCAATCAAGGGAGAGAAGAATCACCCGTGCATATCACATGAAATTTGGACCAGGTCACCAGGCATCCTAGTGATTACTTTAAGTATTTGGGTTAGCTGACCATCGTCACAAACTTCAAGCAGCTTCTGCACCAAGTAATTCCCAAAAGGATCAGTCATCAACTCAACCATGTGGTCAATGACCTCAAAGAAGATCTTCTCCACAACTTCTGGAGATCCTTCTGCGATCTTCCTCTGTAACAAGCGGCAGCCCTGTTGGTCCTTGGCCATTAGACAAATCCTACCAGCGACTTCCTCCACGTCAAGGTTAATCTTCTGAGAACAAAACCGGCTTTCATAATTCTTAAGGTAGGTTCCATCAGGAGGCACAAACCACGAGTCAATGTCATCTGTTTGGAAGAATCCAGCAGTTTGGTTACATAAACCATGACAGAGTTGGCCATTGGAGCTTAACTTTCCATTTTCTCTTGCATGGCTGATAAAATTGTTTCCTCCTCCTACCCAAGCATGTTTGAGACCCCCTTCGCCATTAACCTCGCCCAAGCTACTATTTCGAATCCTTTGAGGGAAGCTTGCATGCGCATCTGAAGAGGAAAGTCCGAGGTTTGATTGCCTAAGATATTTTACAGTCCCATTATGGTCCAAGAATGGTCCTTGTTCATATTCACGCCATTGACGAGAGATCGGAAACTCTTGGTACTGTCCCCTTGGATTCTGGCCCATCGCCCTTGCTACATAATTAGTGTTCCCTTGAACGGGAATGTTCTGAGGATCAACTTGATAATCACATAACTGCTGGTAGCAGAAGTTTCCGTTCCACCTTTTATAAATATGGTCATCTTCTGTGCTCCAACTAATATGAGAATCATGACCATCATGCCGATGTTGAAAGTAAGGAAGCGGGACCTGTGAGTCGACCAGGTATTGCTTTTGGGCGGTCGTTATATTCACAGGGAACTCCACCGCAGGGATTGGCATGCCAGGCAGCAACGGCACTCTGTTACTCATTTGATGGTCAACTTTTATCAGATTGGGTCCTGAAAAATCATGGTATGGGGCAGGAGCTCCGGACCTGGACTGAAAGGGATAGACACTGTTCGCATGCGATTCCATCGAGAAATTTTCAATCCCAAAGTTATTGGGATATCCATTTCCTAGCAGGAAGGCATTGTTTGCCACCTGGGCAGCATATCCATTTTCAAGACTCAGCCCTGCCAGAGCAGAAGCCAAGGACAGGTCATCGGGGAGTCTAGCATCAGCCATGTGAGTGCCATTGACTCTGGACTGTTTAGGTTCATTGGCATATGCTTTCCCCTCGATCGGACTTCCGTTGGCTGGGAACTTTTCAGGGCAAGGACCTCTGCAGGTGTCAACAAGGACGGGAGACAACTTCTGAGCCAGCAACTCCCTGTTTGGTCCAGAGTCTTCTGAGCGAAGGTTACCTGAGGTGGCACTTGGAATTTCACCTAAAAGCTTGTCAAGTTCATCAAACTCCAAGTGCTTCTTGTTTTCTGCCATTGTTCCAGACTGGCCGAAAAAATTTCCTCGCAAAGATGGGGAACCCTAGAGACTGAACTCACTTTGACTGGCGATCCTACAAAACCAGAGCTAACATTCAAAACCCAACTGATCATCATGCATCTGCTAATAAGCCCCCACATTACATGCCGAAGGGACCGCATGGACAGCCAAAATTTTCATGAGATTTCAAACACTCAGACTCTGTTCACAAATCTGACCATGACAATCAAACAGTGATCGCATACATGAGCAGCTGACTTATCACTCATGCTTCAGTCCATACCAACACAAAAATCCAACAGCAAATCCCATAAGGGAATCGAATCCCAATATTAAACTTTTGTTGCAAAATCACGATGATCAAAATTATCATATAAATATCTACCACCTTTCCTCGTTTTCCACGTCCAACACAGAAAATTCCCATAATGTAGCAGAAAACCCAGACTGAAATCTCCATGATCAGGCCAAGAATCATCAACCAAGAACAACCACCCTCCACCATCATCCGATCAACAACAAAAAACAATGCAGCAGGATCATAACAACAGAACCGAGAATTTCACAGACGCACAGAAATCAAACAACAAAATACTCACAGGCATCAACGGATGATCGACATAAAAAATAAAAACAACCCAGAATCCGAACCGACCCACAAAACGAAACGTCCCAAAGGTCAAGCCTTTATGACGAGTCACGCACGACTCCTTCAGAATACAGAACGATCTGCAAGAGTCGGAATGCGGCGCCGGAAGAATGCTCTTCCTTTTCTTTCCTTTTGTGTGTTTGCGTCCGGGAGGGGGCGGGGGGGGGAGTGACTGAGTCGTGAATTGTTGTTAAAAATCAAAAGATAGTAGTAATAATTTAACCCTTCAGAAAAAAAAAGAAGAAAGAAACTGAAATTTAGGAAGAGAATTTCGAACCCAAGAAATACTTAACGAAAAGATCTTGAAAAAAAAAATCAAATGGGAGGAGTGGGGAAACCGAACCAACCCAAATCGGATTAACCCCAGGGAAACCAAAAGATTCAATCTTTTCCTCATTGGGTTTCATCACCATCATCGACCCAATCCCATCCGCATTAACAAACAATTCTTCTTCTTCTTCTTCATGCTAGGAAATGGCATGTTTTCCCCCCCCCTCTCTCTCCCCCTCAACCTCTTTCTAAAACACTAGTTTTGTGTGAACTACTTCGGTTTGGTGGGGACTCTTTCAGTTTGGTTTTCTTGCATTAAAATTTTGATGTGTGAATGTAATAATTTATTCTCCTTCCCCCATGTTGTTTTTGTTGCTCTTGGCATGTGTATTTAATTATAATACGGATTCCTTTAGGACATGCTCCCTGGGACTTCCTGCATGCCGCGTGCCACAGTACCTCGTATGCTTCCACGAATGTTTCGGGTCGTCTATATGTTACACATGGGGTCCTCCTCAAATGTTTACTTTAATGCGAGTCAACAAGGCCGGTCATTTATGTAATACAATAAAGTTTTTGACGTTTTGTAAACAAAGGGTTGCATAAATGCCATGCACACCAAATCTTTATTATATAACCGAGTCGGTTTGGAGCATGTTTATTTTTTTCCAGAAAGTGAAAAAATGGAAAATGAAAAAACAGCAAAAAGTTTTTCTTTTTTTTTTTGGGGGGGGGGGGAGAGTGGGTCCCATGTGATGTTTGAATGAGTTAATGGAATTGTAAAATTTGTAATTATTCTCCAATACGAATAATAATTGAAGTCATTATTGTAAGCCTATGAATACGGCGGGAGATGTGGGGGGTGTTATAACTGAATGAAGAAAGAACATAACACTCATCTCCAAACTAAATAATAATAATAGGCCAAATTATCAAATTTACCCTAAACTTTGGCCCGTTTTTTCGATTTAACCAGAACTTTTAATAATATCACCAGCTAACCCAACGTTTCTCCGTTATCTCAAATATAACCTCCGTCCACCCGACCCTTGGACGGAAACTGACGTGGCTCCGACGTGTCCTTGACGCCGTTAAATCATCGTTTTCTTCCGAAGCCAAATTATCAAATATACCCTGAACTTTGACCCGTTTTTCCGATTTATCCAGAACTTTCAATAATATCATCAGCTAGCCTCACGTTTCTCCGTTATCTCAAATATGACATCCGTCCACCCGACCCTCGGACGGAAACTGACGTGGCTCCGGCGTGTTTTTTGACGCCGTTAAACCACCATTTTCTTCCGACATTAGCTGACTTGGCATACCCTACTTTCAATTTTCCCAATCTCGATTTCCCTAAATTTCGATTTCCTCAATTTCGAATTCCCTAAATTTCGATTTCCCCAATTTCGGCCCCAAACTAAACTACACCCAAACCTTAATCGAAATCAGTATTCCACCAACCCTCCTCCCGCCTCCCGTTCACAATTTCCTCCCTATAGCCTCCCTCCCGTTCGCGGTTCTCTTCAATCCTTTCCCCGCATGAGCCTACTCCCCCGCCGCAGCCCCCTCCCGTTTGTAGATTTTTTTTTATACATCTGTCAAATAACCTGCAAACGAGAGGGGCTGCGGTGGGGGAAGGATTGAAGAGGAAACTGCGAATGGGAGGGAGGGTATAGGGAGGGAGTTGCGGACAGGAAGCGGGAGGAGGGTCGGTGGAATCCTGATTTCGATTAGGGTTTGGGTGTAGTTTGATTTGGGGCCGAAATTGAGGAAATCGGAATTTAGGGATTCGAAATTGGGGAAATTGAAATTTAGGGAAATCGAGATTGGGGAAATCGAAAGTAGGATATGCCATGTCAGCTAATGTCGGAAGAAAATGGTGGTTTAACGGCGTCAAGAAACACGCCGGAGCCACGTCAGTTTCCGTCCGAGGGTCGGATGGACGGATGTCATATTTGAGATAACGGAGAAACGTGAGGCTAGCTGATGATATTATTGAAAGTTCTGGGTAAATCGGAAAAACGGGTCAAAGTTCAGGGTATATTTGATAATTTGGCTTCAGAAGAAAACGGTGATTTAACGGCGTCAAGGACACGTCGGAGCCACGTCAGTTTCCGTCCGATGGTCGGATGGACGGAGGTTATATTTGAGATAACAGAGAAACGTTGGGCTAGCTGATGATATTATTGAAAGTTCTGGTTAGATCGGAAAAACGGGCCAAAGTTCAGGGTAGATTTGATAATTAGGCCATAATAATATTCTATTTGACTTTTTCTTTTCGACCATTATGTAGAATTTGAAAGAATCAAAACTTTATTTTTTTAGTTATGTTAAGAGTTATTAGATAATGGAATGAATCCATCCATTGATTCAAAATTAGGCATCTCTAAAGTGCAAGCTGATTGCTAAAACTCATTTGGATTATGTCATTCCTCTGACCATCCACAGAGACAGTGATCTCCTCACGGTAGGAATCGTCATCTTCTTTTTGAGTAAAGGGGGAATCAACACAATCAAAGCATGTTCCTGGATGGCACTGCCGAACACGTCTTCCCCATTTTTGACCAACACAACTTTGGTTCTTTACAGTGCGGAGTGGACTTCCCATGACTCTGCTGAGTTCGCTTGACCCCAAACAGTAGAAATAAAGGGAAGCTAAAAAGGCATCATGGTATAATTTTTGTTTATTGCATTGGTCAATGGAAGCTGCATCCGGCGAGGTAATCTCCCCGGGTTTTACACCATACTCATCCATGCGACTTGACAGAGCGATAATTTTCATAAAAAATGAGGCACCGCAGTGTCCGCTTCATCCAGTTGAAGGCTCGTATCTTGACTTGGTTTTTCCCCAGACCGGCTGCTGGTTTTGAGATGTCCCACTTAAGGCCCATATCCTGGAAATTCCACATTCGGATATTGTTATGTTCTACTGCATTACAGCCAAGGAATTGCACTTCCCACTATGAGAGGTTGTTAATGGATCTGCTTAAGGTAATTGATATCGTACCTGAGTTGTCCATTGGGTTGCCAACAGGGACAGGCTCCGGTTCCTTGATTTCCACGACCACACAATCCGACATCAAGAATGTTTTCGAAACAGATGCTGCATGCTCGAGGCAACACCTAACGACCTGTCCCATAAAGCAATGGCAAGAAAAACTGAATACAGCGAGGCAATAAATTCTGCCAAACACAGAAAACTGGTCATTCCAGAAAGAGACAACTCGGGTGTGGAAAATATGTATGAATATCGTCAATTCATTGCAGGCAAAAAGCGACAGAAGCCTGCCGACTGCCGAGGTGATCGATGCAACATGTTTGTTAGCAGCTCACCTTGGTTGGATCAATAATCCCAGCAGCCATTAAATCTTCGTACTTCCCTGTAGCAGCATTGTACCCGAATCTGAAATCGTCGCTAGAAAGAACCTAAGAATAGAAGAAACGAAATCAGCCATCATCCGTATGAAATACTTCAACCGGTTGAGCTTTTGTATATACAAATAAATCTCACCTTCTCACTGACCACACTCCCATTAACTCCTGCATTCTTGGCAATCAATTTCAAAGGATAACTCAGAGCCCTCTTCACGATATCAGCACCAACCTGGAAATTCAACAAACAAATATGAAACAGACGTGCAAGCTTCTAAGTGGGGAAAACACTAGCATCTAGAATGACGGAATTAAACGTAAAGAGAAAGGAAATCTACCTTCTCCTCATCATTTTCGAGTGTGTCTTTTATGGCATCGACTTTTGATGCCAACCGGAGTAAAGTGCATCCACCCCCGACAACTATACCCTCCTCCACGGCTGCCTGGTAGATTTTAGGTAGTTTTACTATGTAAGATCACTTGTCGCGATACATAAAGCAAGCAATTAACTGGGAAACTACAGAAAGATCCAAAATGACGGCTAAAATACCACCTTTGTAGCATTCAAAGCATCTTCAACCCTCAACTTTTTCTCTTTCAGCTCCGTTTCAGTTTGAGCTCCAACCTAAAAGTTTGAAGACCAGCTTATTCCAAAACCAAACAGAAGAACTGAAATTGAAACCCTATCTTGGTTCCTTGTTACCTGTATGACGGCAACACCGCCAGATAGCTTAGCTATCCTTTCTTTGAGCTTTTCCTTCTCATAGTCTTGATCAGCAGCCTACTCGGATCAAGCTTTGTCAAGCACATGATAAAGCATAAACTAGCATGGACAACTTCCAGGAAAAAAAAACAGACCTCAATAAGATTTCTGATTTGGGCAACTCTCTTCACCACTGCTTCCTGCGTGCTTCCATCACCAACTATTGTGGTATAATCCTTGGTGAGGACAACCTTAGAAGCATGTCCCAAGACTTCCTTACCAACCTTGTCAAGAGTAAGCCCAACCTCATCTCGGATAACAGTACCTGCAAAAATTTACAGAATTTACAAACATATGCAACAAAGAAAATAATGACAAGATATAAACTGAGGGTGGATTCACTAAGAATATACCGCCGGTAAGGATGGCAATGTCATCAAGGTACTGGCTCTTACGTTCCCCAAATCCAGGAGCTTTCAGGGCGGCAATTTTAAGTGCACCCCTAAGCTTGTTCACCACAAGTGTGGCCAAAGCCTCCTGCTCAATGTCTTCGGCAATGATCAGAATAGGAAATCCTCCTTTTATGGCATCCTCCAGAACATTGATGAGATCTCTTGCATTTGTTATCTTCTTATCAACAAGAAGCAACTGCATCATGGGGACAAAAGATGTTGGGATATCTAAAAGAAAAACAGTTTCTCATGGTACCTATCATTCATGATTGGACAGAGTTTGATTGGCCATCTCGAATAGATATCATTACCTTACAGTTATCATATTCAACGGACATTTTCTCGCCATCGGTAACAAAATATGGGGAGATGTAGCCACGATCAAATTGCATTCCTTCTACAACGTACAAGCTATTGTCTGCACTTTTCCCCTCTTCAAGGGTCACGACACCCTTGCGACCGACCTTGCTCATGGCTTCAGCAATCATGTTTCCAACCTCGTAATTGTTTCCAGCACTAACCGCTGCAACATCTGCCAATTCACTATCTTCAACCTAACGTCATCAATTCAAATAAACACAGAGCTGTCAATAAATAATGAAATGATTTTACTAAATATTGGCCAAAAGACCATGATAGTTCCAGCTGATGATAATAGAGCACATACCTCCTTTGACAATAGTTTCAGCTCGGCCACCAATGCCTTGGCAGTTTTCTCAATACCTCTTGTAATGAGAACAGGGTTTGCCCCGGCAGCAACCACCTGTAGTAACCCAAAAGATCAGTACCCATATTCAAATCGATTGCTTAACTTTGATCGAATGTGGCCAATCATGAATACCTTAACACCTTCGGCAATGAGACCTTGAGCCAGAACCACCGATGTCGTCGTTCCATCACCAGCCAAGTCATTTGTCTTGGCAGCTGCTTGCCTAACTAGCTTAGCACCAATATTCTCAACAGGGTCCTCCAGTTCAACCTAAGAAAAGTACACAAGAGTTCACAGAACTTTTTAAACCCCAAATAAAAAACACATCCTTTGCAGAAATGACACGCTATTGCAAAGGAAAACATATACAATTGATCGTTTACTCATATTACCTCCCTTGCTACTGTGACGCCGTCATTCACAATCTTCGGGGAGCCATACTTGCTCTCTAACACGACATTTCTCCCTTTCGGACCCAGCGTAACCCCAACGAGATCTGCAAGCTTGTTCACTCCGTTCTGCCGCAGAAAAACACCGCTCAATCATCCAACAACAACCGCGACTAATACTCACTTCCAATTCCAGCTCCACCACCAATCAGACCAAAACTCACTTGCAATTTCTTTATTGCCGAACCGTCCTTGTTGAAGTACAAATCCTTCGCCATCGCACGGACCCCATTACCACGCGACCTCCAAACCACGACACCCCTTCTGGGAGCAAACGACCTTGACGACACACACGAAAGAGATGACAACCTCTCCGTCAAATTCCCCAGCTTCTTATCAGTCGTGAGGCCGCCGGTAATAGCCAGGGTGCCGACCGAGGACATGGTAGCACAATTTGACGCCATCCACGCCAAAAAATCAAACCAACTAAACCGACAACCACAACCCAACAAGACAAAGGACGTCAAGATTGAAACTTGAGATTAAAAAGTCGATGCCCAGATCGAAAGCCGACACTGGGAGAGGAAAACGGAAACTGGGTACGCGAAATTCGAGCTGGCGACGAAAGCTTCTTACCGTGGAGGAGGGAAGTATAAAAGGATAAGGTGGAGGCGCGGGGGAGGTTTGGGGGAGGGTTTATGCAATCCGCTTGTTTGGGGAGTGTGGGTACTGGTTGTTGATAAAAAGGAGGGGGGGGGGGGGGGGATGGGTTTTATGGTGGCCGTTGGATTCCTACCATACCGAGGGGTTTTAAGTTTCGATTTGTCGCATGTTGGAACACTCCAGAACTTCTTCCGGCCGTCTCAGCTCGATCTGCTCGGGATGTTCGGTAAACGGCCGGTCGGCCCGGCCTGATTGATTGTCCTTTATTGAGCCAGCCAACATGTGGAGTGGAGAACAGCTCCCGAGAATTTTAGCTTAAATTCACGTCAGTTTTTACCTTAAATTTAATCTCTCACGAAGAGGCATTCAATGTCGGAATTATTATTATTATTATTATTATTATTATACACTAAACTTAAAGCTCCCAAAATGCACCGGACATCATCATTTGATCCTGCATTGCTTCTCGTATATTATGCTATAAACTGAGATAATCCTTTTCAACACATTCATGTTTGGTCCTGTCAGTGTCGCGATGGAACGTCATCATCCTCCCCAGGGGTGTAAATGATCAGAACGGTTCGAGAACGGTTTGCAAACGGCTCGAGAAAAGTTCGAGCTCGGCTCTATTATAAACGAGCCGAGCTCCAGCTCGAGCTCGACTTGAATGTAAACGAGCTCGAGCTCGAGCCTTAAAATTATTATTAGAACTATTCGTGAGCTTATATGAACAAAAAATATTTAATAGTCTAGATGGTAGAAGTTTTGTTACCTAACCAATAGGTAAGGGGTTCGAACCCCACGGGCCACGGCACCACACTAGCTAGTAGTTTCTTTCCTCTTTTATAAGAAAGAATCGTCCCACTATCTTGAGGAAGGTTGTTATATTGGTGATACAAGTTCAAGCTTTGATGCATTAGAATGGTGGAAAGTTAATGCATCGAAGTATCGTATCTTGTCTAAAATTGCCCGTGACATTCTTTCAATTCCCATTACAAGTGTAGCATCGGAGGCAACATTTAGTGCAGGTGGAAAAGTTATTGATGCTTATCGTGCCTCATTGTCTATAGAAACTGTTCAAGTCTTACTTTGTGGAAGTGACTGGTGTAGGAATTTACACAAAGTCAAGAAAAGTAATAAAGTAAAGTTCTTATTATTTTTATTATGAAATCTCTATATTGTAGTTTTATAGTTATTGATATTTATGTAATTTTGTAGGAATCGAACCAGCCATTACAGATCACACTTCCTATTCCATGATCAAACATGACAAATGCAAGTTACATCTTCTAGAATGGTGAGAATCGAGTACACATTTTGGAAAATAATACAATATTGGCACTACTTATATTTTTTATTTTAATTTCCAACTGTAGGTGTACACATGGTGCTATTATCCAAGTGATGGTAATTCAAGAGGCTAGGCAACCATGACTTGTTCGTGAAATTTCAAGAAACTATGTTGGAACACTACTTTGATACTTGGTTTTGCTTACGTTATCATATATTGAAGATTATTAAGATTATTTGGGACTTTCATAGTTATTCAGAGATGTTATATGCTTAATCATGCCACTTTAATCTATTGTTATATGGCTTTATGAGGTAATTTTGAGTTTCATTTTGGTTACCAATTAATATCGAGCTTAAAAAGAGCTCGAGCTCGAGTTCTAATCGAGCCCTAAACGAGCCCCAGCTCCAAAAAAATAAACGAGCTCGAGCTCGAGCTCGTATATACGAATTTTATCGAGCTCGAGCTCGAGCTCATATATACGAGTTTTTATCGAGCTCGAGCTCGAGCTCGAGCCTAGGAGTTCTCTGACGAGCCCGAGCTCGTTTACACCCCTAATTCCTCCCCCAATGCAACAAGCCACAACTCAGCTTCCTAATTGGGGTTAAGTCCATTAGTCGACGGTCCACATGGAATATTTTATAAGCAGCTTTACTTCATAAAAGCATTAGAAAAATTCCTATAGAAAAAGGAACCTCCTCAGCTGTTTTTCGTGGTTCAATTGGCAAAAATGGTGGTCATCCGGAACGCTTTGAAATTCAACAAAGGTGGCTGAGACTCGGCCGTTGACTTCTTACAATATATACAAAAAAATATAATCCCATCCTTAACCAAATTTAGACGGTCTAATTATTAACTAATCTATAAGAAAGTAGAGATCCATTAATCAAGCTTTCAGGAATATGTCTCCGGTTGGTTAATTGCATATTCCTTATTCTGATTTCTAAACAACGTGCAACGACATCGTCTACCTAGCAAATGCGTTTTAACATTGCCTACATGCAATGATTTTCCCATTAAGTCGGCCTCCGAGCACTCTCAAAAACAGCTCGTGAAGAAGACATTCATGCATATATGATAGGTTCAACCACGGATGAATATTATTGATCTCGAGGATTACACGCGTAATGTATATTAGATCGCAGAGGATTAATAAGGCGGGTAGTCTCCGAATACTTGGGTGATCAAGTTATACTGGTTAGCGACGGCAGAGGAACTGCCCCTCGACGAGTTACCCGGCTCCTGAGTGGATAGGTCGTGGATGTGCTGTCTGCCCTCGTACATGATACGGAGATTGTGAGGATCTGATTCGGACCACTCGACCTTCTTCTTCACATTGCAACCTTCCCTTTGGCACTTGTAATAAGCCCTGACAGAAAATGACAATGCCCTAGTTACCATCAAAGAGGAAACAGCTCGAACAATCCGGTATATCCTGCGAGAATGATCTCGAAGAATCAGAGTTGAAGTGCATCCGAACAACTAAAAGTTCTACATTCACCTGAACTTCCAGATGTTCTTGATGAACTTCTGTCCATACTTTTTCCACTCGAATCCATCTTCAGGTAATTCTATCCTTCCGCCTCCGGATCCGCCTCCTGCGTGGTCCATCCCTAGGGCACTCTCGTAATCCACCCCTCCGCAGACTTGTCTCAACTTCTTTAGCTTCTCTTCTAGACACAAAGGAGAAGTAAAACACCATCCCACATCACACTTCGGAGGGAAAGATAACCAGAAACAAAAATTGATTAAAGCATTTCAGGTTCTTCCAACAACAGCGACAACTTTCACACGACAACTCTGCGGACGAGAACAAACATGTTGGATTTCAAAGAGAGGGAAAAGAAAAGTAGCCCCGATGCGTTCATGTGTTTGAGAAGGAATAGAGACTGAAGAAGACTGACCACGGAAGAAGGAGAAAAGGAGAAGTGGAATGAGAGCCGCAGATCACTCGATGCGATAATCAAACTCCCCCCTAAAAACCCTCAAATTTATACAAGTGTGACTTCCATTTCTAGGGTCAAAGGCGATGGGAGTCGATATCTTCGCCGAGTGCCGCAACATCTGGGAAGGATCATACTATCACCCCCTAGGGATCGGGCTTTAACAAAAAAAAAAAAAAATGACGGCCCTGGTCCCTAGATAGACGGGGTTTCCCAGAAGTTACGCCGCGAAGGCAAGGAAAATCACCCGAAAGCGACGATTGTCGAGAACTCTTTTCGATGCCCTCCTTTCATTAACATACTTTTATTTGCTCACGAAGGTTAGGAAAGGGTGAGGAAGATGACCTTCCTCCACAAGCGGCTAATGATATGATTGTTGTTGTTGGTGGTGCTTGATCCAAGATTAGGCCGGGGGGAAGCTTCTTCAGCAGCTTCTTGCTTTGTGTTATCATATGGTAAGGGAAAGCAAAAGTGATGAGGCACAATTGTTCATTGTTCATCGGGTTGTACTTTTTTTTATTGACAAAACACATTGCACTCTTTTGCAAATGCTCTGCAAGTATTGAAATTATGTACCCAACCAATGGTTCTTGAACTCATGTGGTTCCCGGAGATTCTGACATCTAACGACAACCGAGTGAGAACCATAACTCCGTTTAGGTTGGGGTTTCCCACACACATATCTCGAAAGGCAAAAAATTCTCGGGGCTTAGTTCTTCTAGAACACCAAAAAGACACAGACAAGTTGTTATTCAATTCCCAGTCGCTTGGTTGAATCGTACGAGAAATGAATTTATTTAAAAAGAAAAAGAAATTGTGGGACATTTTCTACTGATGTGAATAAATGTGAACATGGGATTTCAGATTTGTCAACAAAAAATAAACACGTATGAATGGTTTAAGTCAAATCGACTGTCACGATTGCCCGAACGAATTGTAGTTTGACGTTTTCTTTTGAAATATTCCATTGACTCTGATATCGTTGAATATAAGAATATTTTAGAGATAAAATATCGATTCGTGGCATACTGAACTTTTAAATATTTCTTTTAAAGCCTTAAATCGATATTTTGAATCATTTATGACATTATTTTGATAACTTACCTGAATCTGCGATTTGTTGATGGTCACAATTATCTATTGTGACAGACGTTAGCACTACTTTTCTTTCTACGTTAGTCATGAGTGCTATGCGATTATTACCTTAAAATAGGGTTGAAGGAGAAAACTCTAGTTCAATCTTAATTATCATGTTCACATACCGATCTTAATTGTCATGTTTACCTACCGAATTAACACAAGAAGACGTTTTTATTGATATAATCTGGTTTTGATGATGACAAAGGTTATGTATTGGTAATGTGCTATTTAAGTGTACAGAAGAACAAGTCTTCGGGTGTAGAAGCTGGTTCCTATTATCCGTGCAATATGTAAAAGAGTTATGTGGAGTACTTCAACGGGGGAAATGATCTAGCCATCGGAAATGGTATTCTGAGAACAAGATCTACTATCGAGTCCACTATCTCTGTTACAGATATGAGCATCTATGTCACAGTTGCTATAACTCTCCTTGCTGGAGTACTTGCTATGGTTTACAGAATGGTATTTCTGTGAGTGACGATTTCCTTATTGGAGATTGTCTTATATGCGAACACGTGAGATATTTATCTCATACATCCTTATTGGAATCACGTCTAGGTTCATCTTTGGACCTTGAGTTATTTGGAAAGATTCATTCCCTTAACTAACGTGATCACATGTTTGGCAACAATCCTATGAGGTTAAGATCTCCCTATATGGTGAGAATAATTCTACGAAGGGAATGTTTTCATATTATGAAAACTTATAATCCCAATGCCAAATTCGAATAAGGAAGAGTGCTGGTTCTGCTGTCGTAGAAAACAGCTTCTGAGCAGAAGACATTATCTCTTATTGAGCAATCATTTTGTTTTATTATTATCTGACATGACTAAGGGTAATGCTTTATGCTTTTGGAAGTTTTCCCCCAGGATTAGATCACGGAGATTATGGCAAGTGAATCAACTAGCCGTTGGGATTGATTGGGAAACCTCGTTCTACGGACAAGCTTATAAGCAAGAGTGAAGCAATGATTCTAAGGGTCTTTCTACCGGAAAGCTTACCAGAATCCTTGTGCCTTCATCGTTGCAAAAGCTGAGAGCGTCCGTCGTGTATTCACTGAGCCGATCACCGCTGACAAAGAGCGTCTTCTATAACTGCAGACTGTTAGTGCTATAGTTGCTAATCTTGTTTTGTGCAGGTTGTTAGTCACACAGGTTGTGTGCAAAGGCAGGCGGTAGCCATTAAGCCACGTTTGGCAGGTGGTAGCCGTTAAGCCACGTTTGACAGGTGGTAGCCGTCAAGCCACGAGCTCAGTGAGGAGCCGGAGTCAGGCACGTTGCATGCGGGTTGTGTTAGACACGTGATTACGTTCAACTTGTTAGTCATATTTATGACAGAAGTGTGCATCTATAAAGTCCCACATTCCAATCATAGTGAATACGCCCTACTTGGGGTGAGAGCTGGGAGAGTGGACGTAGGCATTGTTTGCCGAACCACTATAAATCTTTGTGTCTTACACATAAGATAATTCATCTCAGAACTGGGAATCTGTTCATCAGATCCAGTCTCTGTGACCTGACAGAACCACGCTTCTGTGAACGAAAAAGTGTCATAACTCTTACGGCACTAATTTAACCCCCCCCTTCTTAGTGCAATCCTATACAAACAGTTTTTTTGTTATTCATCCTGGAAGGCTGTTAGTCCATGAGTAAGAAATTTTTTTGTTGAAAACATTTGTATTCGAAATGTTTTGCTACCACTGAAGTTGGAGATGCATAATATTGAAGGTGTTTAATTGTAATTCTTAAATATGTGTTAGTTATATGATGTGTTTGGACGATAAATGATATTAAAATTATTTAGAATAAGGCTAATGATTCAAAATATTGATTTAATGCTATAAAAAAATATTTCAAGGTTTAGGCTACAAAAGAAAGTTGAAGAAAAATTGTGGTCACTCGATATTTTACCGAATAATTACGTATTTGAGTAACGGCAAATCGTAGATTCAGATAACGTAGTTAGAATAAGTCCATAAAGAACTTAAAATATTAATTTAAAATTATAAAAAAAAAAGATTTTAAAGTTGAGGCCGAGAAAAAATAAATGCCATGTATCAATATTTTGTTTTTTTTAATAAAGAAAAAGAAATAAACAAAATGAATAATAACATCGATACTCCTTTTTTATTAGTGACAAAAAATCCGATTATTCCATTTCACCAGATTTTGTTAATTGGATAGAAACAAATTCAAGGTCGACAATGACTAAAGTTGAATTGGCACATCGGTATACTTTACATCAGAGAGAACGAATCCCATAACCATAACAGCAACCCTTTAAACCGCAACTTCGTTCATGTCATCCTTCCTATAACGAAGAAAAGAAAAATGAAGAAACAGAAAGTCTCAGCAGTGTTGCGAGGTGAGTTTGTGGAGATATTCCTAAGGTACTGTCTTCGCCACGGTTAAGGTTAGCGTAGTGACTTTTCCAATCAAATCCTCATCGCTAACCTGAAGAGGCTCCAATGAATCAACGATGTCTCTCATCAATGGCCTCGCTTTTGGGTTCCTGTTCAAGCAGTGGTAGGCAAGCATAGCGGCTTTCTGTAGTCCCTTCATGGGGTAGTCACCGTTCAGCCTTGGATCTGCGATATCGAGTATTTTCTTCTTCTCCTTGAGGAAAGGGATTGCCCAATCGGTCAAGTTTTGCTCACGTGCGGGTCGCGACTTGTCCAGTGATTTCCTACCAGTGAGAAGCTCGAGAAGAACCACGCCATAACTGTACACGTCGCTCCTGGAGGTCAAATGCCCTGTCAAAAGAACGAACGGATTTCCCCAAGCGAAAACTGTCAACATTCCTGAGTTACTCTAATACTCAAAAGCGTCATGGACACATCAAATATGACTTTACCTGTCATTATGTACTCGGGTGCTGCGTATCCGTATGTTCCCATTATTCGAGTTGAGACGTGAGACTTGTCTCCCACGGGGCCATCTTTCGCCAAACCAAAGTCTGATAGTTTGGCATTGTAATCCTGTTATATCGTAACAAAACTTTGAATGTCAATTATGCGATTCCACATGGATCTGCACTTGATCCAGATGATGGGATAATCGTCTTCAATGATGGGCTTATGCAAGTTGGACAAATTACATGGTTTATAACTCACTGACCAGATCTAGCAGAATGTTAGATGTCTTGAAATCACGATAGATGACAGGTTTCTCGGCTTCATGGAGAAAAGCGAGCCCCTTAGCAGCACCGAATGCAATCTTCATGCGGGTCGACCACGGTAGAGGAAGCAACACCCCTGTAGTGAACACAGCATAGCTCATTTGGACCGGTATTACAAGCACACAAGACAACAGTACACTAAGCAGGCAAAAAATGGGCATCTTGATTGACAATCTCCCCAAAGATAACTATAACATGAAGAACACATCCGAGTTCATTGTACTCATCGACTGCATGGATGAAGAGCAGATGTTTTGAAGTATACACAGAGCAGAAATGCTTACTTGAGAATAGATTGTGCTCCACACTTCCCCGTGCCATGTACTCGTATATAAGTACACGATGCTCATCCTCGCAGCAATATCCAATCAGCTTCACCAGGTTTGGATGAGAAAGTTGACCCAAGAATATGACTTCAGCCTAAATTTTCGAACCATTTAGTCATACATGAACCAGCAAACAGGAAAGTAACACCCCAAAGTAGAAAACAGTGAGAAACTAAAAATTACCAGCCATTCGCGGTGACCCTGATAGCTATTATCTCCGTCATGAACTTTAACAGCGACCTGAATGGGTTGAAGCCCTTCCCTCAAGTCCTCAGTTATAAACCCTTTGTAGACATGCCCAAAGCCACCTCCACCCAATACACGATCTTGCCGGAAATTTCCGGTGATGGCCTTAAGCTCATCGTATGAGAATGCGACCAGTGGGTTTGCAGCTGTGTCCCGTCGCAGGTCTTCCACTTCCTTCGGATTTGATGGCAACTTATCAAACTGCTTCGAGGAATTCACCGACGGGCTTTCTAGCTTTGGCGATTCTGAGAATACAAGAGAGATTGATCTTTTAAGTACATTAGAATCAACACTAACCCCTAAAGGGCACCGTGTCTTTTTGTTTATGACAGCATTAATTTCTCAGAAACGTCATACAGACAATAATACAATCTGCAGGATTGAATATAATCCGGAGACATAAGCAGGGCAGATAAAAGAGTGCATGTTTAAGCGACATCAAATTATATCAGTATCTAGAAAATTGAACATTGACACGCGAATTGTGCAGACCCTTCTATAAAATCCTGATTGCAGAAGGAACAGTAACAAAAAACACAGAGGTACAATCTGAAGTGGTGATATTCTTTACTCAGCAAGGCATGCACTTCGGCAAATATAATCTATCCTTAAAAACAGGATGCTGAAGTTCAACAGAACTAGTTTCCATACACAAATCCACCAACAGCGAAAAAACATTCACAGACTACTAAATATTCCGAACATCATTTTTCACCTGAGTTCGACTGAATAACATCCATCACCCTGAACCAACAAAACCCAAATTCAGAGAAAGATATGGAGGCCAACTCCTCAAACCAACCTGACTTGGCATTGGAAGAGACCCTGTACACGCAAGGCTCACCCCTACACCAGCAGTTGCCCATAATAGCCTCAAAACCAGACACCTTACCTCAATCAAAAATGAAAAACAAACCCCTTCCAACTCTTCTACCCCATGACAATCTCAAAACTTCCACCACACCCGCATCAAGAAAAGACTCCGGGACTAGATAGAAGCACGTTAACAGCCCAGAGCTCGAACCTTTTCCTAGTGGGTACGAAGGAAATTGGAAAGGGAAATAGTGGGTCTGAGGAGGGAGGGAAGTGAGGTGAACGAGTGAGTGGGTTACACCCAAACCCAGTGGTGGATGGCGGGTAGTGGGAAAAGGAAAAGGGAAGTTCTTGGTGGTGGCAGTAGGGAAAAAAGCCTTTCCCTTTCTTGTTTGTCAGCATTTGATTTGATTAGGAATCGGCAGGAATGATCCAAACCTTTTTTCTTTTCTTTTTTTATTTATGCAGAATTTTAATTGGTGGGTGTCACTGTCTGCCATTGCAGCAAATTGCAGCCCTCTTCGTCCTGTCTTTCTTACTCATACCTATCCGGACAAGACAGGGAAACAGACGAAATTCAGACGTTGCAAGTAACAGCGACGGTTTGCATTTCCCAACTACCACTACCACTGGCCCCGAATAAACTAGTAATTTTTTGGACCCCCTAAATATCAATTTCCCAAGTAAGTATAGATCCCATCCTTACGAATCTAGCCTGTATAAAGACAGATTTCCTCTTAAACGACATGGATCACGTGGTCTGTCTATTTGGTTTGATTCACATCACATCCCTCCTTCAGGTGTAGGACATAGAATGGGCCAATGGGTTGAGAGATTATTTCAGATGAAAACAGGACCGAAGCACAAAGGTTGAGATCATCTTAATGGTATGAGGGGGTCAAAGCCCAGGACTAAAGCTCGTTGACATGCTGACTTTTACCGTCAAGACGACCTCAGTTAATGTTTATCCGACACGTGCGCATGCATGTTCTCTTCTTCTCCTTTTATTTGTCCGACCCCTCACCAAAACTCTTTTGCAGTCCTTGGCAGCTTCATACTTCGTCATCCGTAATGGCAGCCGTTGCCAATTCCACGAAGAGATTGAGCAAACTGTTGTCATCCCAGATTCTCTTCATGCGATTTTCATCTACCCCAGAAGCCCAACCCACCGAGAAGTCGCTCAACCTCTGCTGGGCCGTCAATCAGGCCCTCCATATTGCACGACAGTCCGATCCCAAGTAACTCTCGGCGTTTTTAATTGCTACCCACAAGAAAAGATCCTTACTTTAGTCGGATTTAGGGCGATTTGATGTGGGGTTGTTGGTTTTTTTCCTCTTTTTGGGACATTGGTGCGTTTTTTCAATGTCTGAGCGTTTGGTGGGGTGGTCAGACCGTACGTGTTCGGAGAGGATGTTAGCTTCGGTGGGGTGTTCCGGTGCACGGTTGGATTGGCAGATCGATTCGGCAAGGCTAGAGTTACTCCTCTTTGTGAGCAGGTACTTCAACAATGGAGAGTTTTTGAAGGTTTATGGCATCCTATTGTTGGTTGATCTCTGCATTGTTGAAATTTTTGGGCTGCCTTAATATATTTTGTGTTAACTTTTATTTTATTTTATTAAAGTACATTTTATAAAATAGACCGTAACACAAGACAGTGCATGAAATCACAGTAAAGTATCTGATTACTAAAGTTATTGGGATATGTGCATCTCGTTTATTTGATGTGGTTTACAGCTGAGTATAGGTCATTTATATTCTATGGTCTGTTGATGGATAAGACAGTAGGTTTTACAGATTATGGTTATTCACGGCTAGGTTACTTCCCCTGTTCTTCAGACTTTTATTTATTAAAGGGCAAAACTCACTTTTCACAAAGAAAACCATATATAGAGTTTTTGGAAATCGATTGATAAGGATTCGATCGTCAGTTTTCTTCGCCTCCTCCATCGAGAGCAGCCGTCGGGGAAGGAAAAGAGGAAGAAGTTCTACACTACTTTAGTTTCATCTTTTTGATTCACGAAATGACAAACACGGGTACGTTTCTTGTCTTGTTCTTCCTCGGTGATCGTAAACCCGCGTAAATGATCCAGTTTCCGCTGTTTTGTTTGATTTAAGACTTCTCTGATTACATGAGATAGTCAACTCGTGGTATCAGAGCAGATTACGCGGATTTACGATCCTGAGGAGAAATTTTGATTTTGTTTCGTTGTTTTCCTTTTCGATTGTTTTGATTATCAAGACTAAACCGATGATGACGGCCGGCAAGGCCGTATCCTTTGAACTTTCGATAAGATTTCCGCGAGTTCACAAATTTTGGCAATAATCGACAAAACTAATATATTATAATTTGCAATAATATTTATTGCTAACGCTATCGGATAAACATGAAATGTCTCGATAAGTGTGGTTTTGATAACCGTGCTATAAACGGTTGAATTAGAATGATTATAAACGGCTGAATTAGAATGATTATAAACGGTCGAATTATAATGATTTAAATGCGACAATCATCGCCTGTTAAAAGCATAATCTGAGCCATGGCTTCACGTGGAAGCCTTAAGATGACTCATAAAAAATAATATAATAATAATATCGAAAACCTCGTGAATGAGATAATCTCCAGTATAAATAGATGAAGTCGATAGTGTTGAAAGTAGAGCAACAGATTTAGAGACTCTTCAGTCGTCAAAGGAATATAAGGGTGCTATTGAAAGTATCTAATGGTAGCGGGTTGCAGTCAACCAGCATGGAATTCATGGAAGTCAGAAAAGGACATATGGATAGATGAGTGCCAGCTTAGAGCAGTTTTTGCCACAGGTATCTGGCATTCTTTTATTTCAAAAAGGTCGGCGAAAGAGATGGGAATGACCTGGGAGAGGGCTGAATATGGATCGATAATCACTTCGTGGAATGACATCCCCGTTAAAATGTGGGGACCTTGTCATGATTGCGAAGTGCGTATAGATTCCCTTATTACTAAAGTGGATCTCTTTGTCACTGAGATGGACCTAGGCATCGAGATCATGTTTGGGATGCAATGGATGAGGAGGAATGGTGCAAAGATTGATTGTCAATATGGACACATCATTTTTCAAACAGTTGGAGAAGGAATTGGCGCTTTCCATGATCAGGATGCTGAAAGCGCTGTGGCAAAACACATTCCAACTGCTGAAGATTTCAATATTCCATTGGCAATTCTGGATCACAATGTCAGACAAATACGTGGAAGGACCGTGCCGGTTGTTAAAATAACTTGGTCTCAGGGTAACGAAACCTGGGAATAAGAGGTCAAAATCCGAACGAAATATCTTTAGCTATTTATTTGAGAAGCCAATGAGAATATTGTACATAAGTGAAAGCCCTTGTAAATTTGGTGTAAAATAAATAAAACTGGGTAGAATAAGTATTGAATGTTAAGATATGAAAGTGTCCCATAATAAAAGCTATCCCAAGTGGGTTAGGTATTAAGCCAATATACCTGGGACTACGTTGATTTAAAATATCAAATAATGATTGCACATATTCTAAAATTAGTTTTTACGTAATCATTTCAATTTAAGGCTCGTGGAAGGAAATACATATATATATATATACATATATACAAACACGAGTAAAGAGTCACACATAATCTTTTGATGTGACAAGTGCTATGAGCCTAGAGAGTTTTGACCATGTTGTGCCATGAATGTTTGGTTGCCAAAGTGACCTATTTATGGTTACAGTTGGTTCTTAGTCATACATGCATTTATTTATCGAAGGAACGTCATAATGTGCTGCAAGTGTTTGGCTACCAAAGTAGCTCACTTATACGTGACAGGTGGTGGTTCTTTAAAGGTGGCATGTATTAATTGTTAATTTCCCACAATTTTACAGCACATTGTGCTGTGTATGATTTCACCAAAGTGGATTATGCATGGTGACACGTGATCGGGTGTGGGAATTCTTGATCATTGGATTAGACTATTTATTTCTCAAATGGAATGAATTTGTCAAATCCGTTGTTATTTATGATCCTTGTGGGAAGGTTTCTCAGCTCTGTGTTTTCTCTGCCCAAAGGGGAGTTGACATCAGAGCATGAGGATTCTTCATAATTGTTGGATCTAATTGATAAATTTTATGCGGCTCATAACACTAAATGGTTGTGTTACTTTTTGTTCTATAGCTTCCTTCAATATGTGCAATAATGCTACCACCATAGAGGTATTAGGTGGTTCAAATTATAAGAAATGGAAGCAAGACCTCGAGTTTTCTATGGGCTGCATCAATCAGGATATGAGTTTTCTATGAACCCGCAGTGCCCACCGATACAAGCTCAGTCAGGGAAAAGAAACGTTATGAGAGATGGACACATGCCAATAAAATGTGCATGTTGGCCATGAAAAGGTCAATCCCGAATCATCTTCTTAGTGGTCTGCCGGAAACGAATAATGTGAAGGTTCTTCTTGCTGCCATTGGAGAGTGATATCAGGTGTCTGATAATGCGAAGATCATACACCTGCTAGAGATGATGAATGCTTTGGCTTATAGAGATTTTGCCAGTGTGAGGGAATACATTATGAGATGGGTGCATGTGCAGTCCAAACTGAGCGCCCACAAAATAGATTTACGGGAGAATTATATTGTTTCTCGCATTTTCAGTTCTCTGCCTCCTGAGTTTTGAATGATCAAGACTGTTTTAACACTCAAGGAGAGATTTTGACAGTGAACGAGCTCATTACTCGTTGTGTAGCTGAAGAGGAGAAAATTAAGAAAGATATGGGGCCAAGTGCTTTTGCAGTAACTGGTGCAAGACCAAGTTTTCATAAAAGAAAAGTATTTCAAAAAGGATTCAAGCCATGGAACAATCAAGGGCCTCAGACTTTTAAGAAGTCCAGTGTTGGACAAAGACATGGCAAAGCAATTCAAAAGAATGCACCAGTAAGTGTCAAAGGTGGCATTAAGTGCTTCTTTTGTGAGAAAATGGGGCACTTGAAGAAAGATTATTACCGATACAAGAATTGGCTTGAAAAGAAAAGGAAGAAGAATGTGGGACGTAAATTATCAGCTTTGGATTGTTTTGAATCAAACCTTATCGATGTTTCTTCGAATACTTGGTGGATAGATAGTGGCACATCTGTTCATATTGTTATGACCATGCAGGGATTTCAGAGGCAAAAGGAAGCCAAATGAATATGAAAGCAAGGTAAAAGTGGAAAACAGCGCAGAAGCTGCCGTTGAATTTATTGGAGTTGTTAAACTTCCTTTAGATTCAGGCTTTGAACCTGTTTTGGAAAACGTTTTGTATATTCGCACTAACTTGATTTATGGTCCTGTGTTGGACAAATTTGGATTTAGTTATTTATTTCAGAATGGTTCTATGCAGTTGTCGCTAAATTCAAAGGTTGTTGGTACTGGTAGATTGTCCAATGGACTTTATCGATTGGATTTGATACCTTCATATGGTGTTGAATCCTTATATGCTGAATCTTCAGTGCTAAAGAGAATTTTGTCGAAAAAGAAGTTTTCGATATTGTGGCACAAACGTTTGGGCCACATATCTAAAGAGCGAGTAGCGCGCCTTGTAAAGGACAATTTGCTTCCTTCTATTGATTTCAGTGATATGAAAACTTGTGTTGATTGTTTTCGAGGAAAGTTGACAAAAACACAAAAGAAGGGAGCCACACGTAGCACTAATCTATTAGAGATTGTGCATACAGATATCTGTGGACCTCTTCAAACTACTTTATGTAGAAATAAGTATTTTATCACTTTCATAGACGATTTCTCTCGTTACGGATATGTGTTTCTCATGAAAGAGAAATTAGAGGTTTTTGAGAAATTCAAGATCTTCAAGTTAGATGTTGAGAATCAGTTGGGAAAAACAATTAAGATTGTGAGATCGGATAGAGGTGGTGAATATTATGGTAAACATACTGACTCCGGACAGCAGATATGGCCATTTGCTAAATTTCTGCAAGAATGTGGTATTGCACGACAATATGCTATGCCTTATACTCCTGAGCAGAATGGCGTGGCAGAATGAAGGAACCGAACTCTAATGGATATGGTAAGGAGTATGATGGATAAATGCAACTTGCCTAATTATCTATGGGGAGAAACACTTAATAGAATTTCCAGCAAGTCTGTACAAAAGACTCCATTTGATTTGTGGACTGGGAGAAAGCCTAGTCTTAATCATTTTCGTGTTTGGGGTTGTCCAGCTGAAGTGAGATTATTTAATCCCGTTGAGAAAAAGACAGATCCCTGAACAGTTCGTGCCTTCTTCATTAGATATTCGGAAAGATCTAAAGGTTACAGATTCTATTGTCCCTCAAGGGGAAACAAAGTAATAGAATCCCTTAATGCGAAATTTCTAGAGAATGATGTAGCAGATGCTCAAGACTTCCCTGCTACCTCTTCGAATGATCGAAATTTCGTTCTCATTCCCATACGAGCTTCTATAGGGACAACGGTTGTAACGACTCCTATTGAAAATATTGATTCATCGGATGGTGCGTACAGAGAGGAGCATAATACAATTGTTGAAAATCCTCCAGTTGTTACAGAAATTGTTCATGTAGGGAGATCAACTAGAGTAAGGAAACCACCCTTATCTGATGATTACATTGTCTTTCTTGACGAAGATTACGGTAGATTAGTGAGTGATCCCATAAACTTTGAGGAAGCGATCGGTGGACCTCAAAGCAATGAATGGTTGGCTGCAATGAAAGATGAGTTGCAGTCTATGGCAGCTAATGATGTGTGGGAACTCACAGAACTACCGGATAGACAAAAGGCAGTTGGTTATAAATGGGTATTCAAGACTAAGAAAGACATTAAAGAAAACATTGGATGTCATAAGGCAAGGCATTGATTACACTGAAACTTATTCTTCAGTTGCCTCTAAAGATGCATTCAGAATTATGATGGCGCTTGTTGCACACTTCGATCTAGAGTTACACCAGATGGATGTGAAAACAGCTTTTCTAAATGGAAACCTCTTGGAGAGTGTTTATATGGAACAACCAGAGGGTTTTGTGGTAGAAGGATCTGAGCACATGGTTTGTAAATTAAAGAAGTCCATTTATTGATTAAAGCAGGCTTCCCGACAGTGGTATTTAAAGTTTGATGAGGTGATATCATCCTTTTAGATTTACTAAAAATCCGTTTGATCAGTGTGTTTATATGAGGACTAGTGGGAGTTGTTTCATTTTTCTTGTCCTTTATGTGGATAATATCCTTCTTGCAAGTAATGAACTAATACTGTTACACGAGACCAAAAGGATGTTGTCTAGGTCCTTTGATATGAAGGATTTGGGTGAGGCTGCTTATGTGCTTGGAATTGAAATTTATCGAGACAGATCTCGAAATGTATTGGAACTGAGCCAAAGAGGTTATATTGATAAGGTACTTGAGCGATTCGCAATGCAGTCTTGTAAACCAGGAGAAGTACCAATAGTAAAAGGAGATAAGTTTAATAAAGATCAATGTCCCAAGAATGATATTGAGAATGAATTGATGAAAGGCATACCTTATAGTAGTGCAGTTGGTAGCTTAATGTATGACGAGATCTTGTCTTCCCGGTCAGTGTTCTTGGTAGATAGTTGTCTAATCTAGGAATGGAACATTGGACTGCTGCTAAAAAGGTAATGAGATATTTGTAATGAACTAAGGCTAACATGTTGGTATATAAAAGAGTAGATAACCTGGAGGTGGTCGGATATACTGATTCCGACTTTGCTGGTTGCTCCGATGACATGAAGTCTACCTCAAGTTATATATTCATGTTGGTTGAAGGAGTTATTTCCTGGAAAAGTATTAAACAGACTCTAATAGCTTCCTCGACTATGCAGGCAGAGTTTGTTGCGTGCTACGGGGCATCATCTCATGCTGTTTGGCTTAGAAATTTTATTTCGGGCCTTAGAGTATTGACTCCATTGCTAGACCATTAGTGATCTATTGTGACAACAGTGCTGCGGTTTTCTACTCCAAGAATAATCGAACTACGGGTGGTTCTAAGCACATGGAGATTAAGTATCTTAAAGTACGCGAGCTGGTAAAGCAAGGCGACATTATCATTGAACACATCAATACATAATTGATGTTGGCAGATCCACTAACTAAAGGACTTAGACCCGTAACTTTTAAGAAACATGTTGTAGACATGGGTATCTTAGAGTCCTTTGATATTTTTGGTTAGTGGGAGTTTATGATACTCTTTGATTATATCCGACGTTTTGTAAACTTTTAATATTTTGTTGGATATTGAGTATATTATCGTCAACATTATGAAGTTAATTTTATATCGTGTGCACATTACAGCTATTTAAAGAAAATCTTGAGACTTGGTGCTTAGTCTCAAGTAGGACGGTGTTGTCACTAAGGTTTGTCTATGATAAAACACTGTAAAGTTTGCGCGCATTCAGGTTTATGAGACATATAAGGGAGCATTATTTGCTCAAAGGTCTTTCCGGCCCGTTATGGGCGTAAGGTTACAGAAAGATTAGGGCTGACTGAAATAGCATAAAATTTGATCATATAAGGGATTCTATTTCGGCTACACCGCCACATTGACCCGTGATGGCTTGATTGCTTAGTGTTGTGACTATGGTTGTCTTATATCATTGAGTGATGCTTTGACTGTCATAGTTCGACACTAGGTAATTTAGTTGGTTGGGGTTGTTCGAGATGTTGTCTTTACATGGCCATACAGATGTTACAGCCTGAGAGTCATTTACTAAAATATTATTCGGATACAATTAATGTTGTCCAAGTGGGAGAATGTTGAAATTTTTAGGCTGCTGTTAATTGTATATTTTGTATTAACTTTTATTTTATTTTATCAAAGTATATTTTATAAAACAGGCTGTAACATAAGGCAATGCATGAAATCCCACTAAATTATCGTGATCACTAAAGTTATTGGGATATGCGCATCTCGTTTATTTGATGTGGTTTACGGCTGGGTGTATGCCATTTATATCCTATAGTCTGTTGATGGATAAGACCATATGTTATATAGATTATGGCTATTTACAGCTAGGTCTCTTCCCCTGTCAGACTTTTATTTATTAAAGGACAAAACTGACTTTTCACAAAGAAAACCATATATATATATATATAGTTTCTGAAAATCGATTCATAAGGATTCGATCGTCAGTTAGGAAAAGAGAAAGAAGATCTACGTTGCTTTAGTTTCATCTTTTTGATTCACGAAATGCCAAACACGGGTATGTTTCCTGTCTTGTTCTTCCTCGGTGATCGTAAACCCACGTAAACGATCTAGTTTCCGCTGTTATGTTTGATTTAAGACTTTTCTCTGATTACATGAGATAGTCAACTCGCATTCCCTACTTTGGTCGTTAACTTCTTTGCATCTGAATGCCGGGTATAGTTGGATTCGGCATTGGTCTAGCAGCCATATGGTGGGAAAATCGTTTTGGTTAGAGAAAATCGTGTTCTTTATCATCAGTTCCTCAAATTGCTGATGTCGGGGAGACCGTACAATGGCGGAGATACAGTTTGCAGATTATATTTTTCCGGCCTTCGATCGGGTTCGCAAATTTCCCTGGTATTTTATGGACTTTAAATTGTTGAAGTGCAGTGTTTGACTTCTATGCTTGTGAAGATTGTGAATGAAGCTGCAAAGTTTAGATATCAAAGTGGAAATCAGTTTAATTGTGGAGGTATCTTATCTTCTCCGATTCGCAGTAGACAGGAAATAGTTCCTCTTGTTCGCTGCTTATTCGGTCTTTCGAGGAAATCCGCAGGCTTGACTATACAAGCACCTTATGGAGCTGTTGGACATGGCGGACATTATCATTCAGCACCCGAAGCATTTTTCTGTCACGTCCCTGGCATCAAAGTATCCTTCTTCTGAGTGCTGAACAAATTATATGCCATACCAAACTGGAAAAATATGATGAATCCATATTGTTATTGTGTAACATTTCTATCTAAAATTTTCCTGTGTGCAGGTGGTCATCCCAAGAGGTCCGGACCAAGCAAAAGGACTGCTACTAAACCCTAAATCCGGACCTTGATTTGCAGATGTTGGATGCAATCAGATCAACAGTGAATTACTGAACCTGAAACTATGGATGCTTAAAGCAGTACTCATAAATAAACCTTCTGTTTCATTACTAACAGATTCCTTAGTAACCATGTAAAATGTCTGAGTATCTCTCCTCCAATTGTCTTTTCTACTCAAAACTGAAGCATAATTATCGACTTAAACTGCTAGGTAGACTGAAAATACAAAGAGCAAGCAGACTTCCTGAGTTATTCGAGTGAATCAGCTGGGTCCTAGGATCCTTGAATTGTAATATTTCAACTTAAACCAAAGAAATCCAGAAAAGCACCCTCCTTTCGGTTATGTACACATCTCCATCGAAGTCTAGGGCTTGCATCCATATTTCCCACCACCAGATGATTCTGTGACTGGGAGTGTAGAAGAAATCTGCAAACCAAACAAAAACAGATGAGTTAGAATTGTGCCTAAAGATTGTGTGGGGGTTCATTATCAGATACTGCCCCACAAATGCAGGAGTATAGCGCATTTGCCCTATGCATTCCCATTAGGGATATTTGTGGCAACAAAAGCAAGGCATCTTACCATTGCTGAACCTTCCTGAATTCTGTCAACACTGGGTAAATGTTCTCGAAGGCAGTATATGTTTCATCTCGCACCTGAATCAACGTACTTTTGTTAGAAACAAAAATAATCAATCTCATGATAGTGTCCAAAAACACTCGAGGAACAGAAGGAAGACACATCTCTACCTTTGCACCAGTGAGGACGATTTTTCCACTGACGAAGATCAGCAGCACGATTTTCGGTTGCTTCATGCGGTATATCAAACCCGGAAACAGCTCGGGTTCATACTATCATGATCATAATCAAAACAGAGAGACAAGGACGAACATGAATTGTTGCCAGAAAGATAAACCACAAGGCTATGATTTGGTATTGGTAGTATTACAATGGAGGGAAATGGAAAAGATATGGTAATAGGATATGTTGACAGCAGAAATGACTTACACTTGAGAAAGCACCATGGGAATATGCAAGACCTTCCAATCTAATGGGGAACTTCACATCGCAGGAGCCAACAATGTTTTGAATTTTAAAATCCTGCCCATTAGGTAAACACACCAATAAAGGAAGCGGAATGATCATAATGCTAACAATGACTAACACTTCATGCAGTAAGAGCTGAAGAAAGGGAAAGTGTTCTACCTTAAATTTAGCTGGGAAACCGAGCTTCTGAATGATTCTAGCATACTGACACAGACACTTTATTAGCAACAGCTAACACTAATAATAACAATAATAATGGAAATTCAATTATGTTTAACAAGAAGAAACAGCAGGTTAGTCTACGGAAATATGAGACCAAGGCCGCTAAAAAGATATGATTCCAAATAATCACTACCTTTCGAGCAGCTAGCTTCGACTGTTGCTCGCTCTTGGCTCCGGTACACACCTGAAGAACATAGCCATAAACGTTGAAAACATGGCCCAGAACAACACCAATGGAACAGCTGAGCATCATGAAAGAAGCAAAACAAATTATTTCATGACTTACCATTTTACCAGAAGCAAAAATCAACGCTGTTGTTTTTGGTTCCCTTATCCTCATAATTACAGCCGCAAAACGCTGCAACAAAATGACAAGAGAAAGAGTTAGACAATGAAAGAAGTATAGGTAATTCTCATGATAAGGACTTGCAAACAGCTAGGAGTAAATCAACTACTAGACATCGAGGTTAGCATACCTTTGGGTTATACTCAGCATTTCGGGCCTGCAAAGCAATGGCCTTCAGGTCGAGTTTGCAGTCTAAATTGACGGTTGAGACTATATTCCTGTACAGAAAATAACCAAATCAGGTTCTGGTATCAGTTCTCGGCGTGATATATTCTTCTGTTACCAAATAAAAGTCATGAAGGATTGTTCCATCTGGAGAAGTGTAACCAAAAACTGACATTAACCAATTAATTCCAATCTAACTCATAACAACATTCTTCACATAAAATTCATAAAATATTGTTCTTGTCTGGAGCTCCATTTGGAAAAGGCCCCATCTTAGGCATTAAAGTAATCATTTTTTAAAACATCACGGATATGGAGTCAACCGTTTCTAAATTTAGTACATCAATTTCCAACTTCTGGAACATCCAAGATACATCCTTTCAGGGAAACTAAGAGTCAAATTCTAGACTCACTGAAGAGTAGGGACGATCCCAGAAGGATGCTTGGACAGATCCACTGGCTGGCTACCATCCAAACCTTGATCCGCCATATATTTTTGACAATCACAATTGCTTTCCTCTGCAAACACAATCTCACCAACAAGAGAATAACATATCAATCATTTTTCCGGTGGCAAGAAAGAACCAGTTGACTACTACTTCTGTCCCAAAGACATGATTAATTCATGCTCCGCATAAGTAAGCTAAGCCAGACACTGAGCCGATCAAATCAACATTTCCATAAACAAGAAAGACCAAGTTCGTTTCATTCTCAGCAGAAAATCCCCCCAAGATTATGTCGTGGAAAGACAATTTCTAGGGTTAATCCAATCTAAATAAAAAGAGAAATTGCAAAAAATTCCGATCTCTCTGTAGCCGAAACGTCTTTTCATCATTACTCATCAGCTCTTAACGAAGATCGTAACTTTCCCCCACACAAAATGAAAAGAACCAAACGCCAAGATCAAGGTTCACCGCAGTTCTCAACAAAATCTCAAGGTCCCAACTTTTCGATATATTAACTTTGATCCAACGTTCCGATCCGATCCTTAATACCCAAAAAACCCACTCAAGAAAACAGAAATCAACCCGGTTCCCAGAAGAAAAGATAATCAAGGGTTTCGAGTGATCCCGCACCAGATCGCGAGAATCCACGACGGGAGGCGGGAGCGCCAAAGAATTCAAGAGGAGGGTTGTTTTATACTGAAAAGGGAAGAAGGAATCCAGATCGAGGGTGCTTTAAAAGGGGAGGAATTGGGTTTTGGGAGGAGGGGGGGGGGGGGGGGGGAGAAGAACTTGAGAGCGAGTTTTTGGGGGGTGGTCGAAGATATGAGACGAGGAGAGAGAGGAAATGGGTTCGCGTAAGTTTTGTGTCGGAGTGACAGCTGTCCGAAAGTGGCCTTTATATAATCACCAATTTTTATAAAAACAAACATTTCCAAGCGCGGCCAAAGTCAAGAAAATCCCCCAGTGGTTAAACGACGCCGTTGGTTGGGTTGTTGATTGGAACGTGATGATACCCAGATGATAAATACGACCACGCGTCCACTGATAGAATCAAGTGCAGAGATGGGTCTGGGAAGTTCTCCAAAGCTCAGCTCAATGACGATTTTTGCGAGTGCCCGGATGGAACGGATGAACCGGGTATTTGTTCTATTTGGTCCGTGGCTGTATTAGTGTTTGAGCTTTGTTTATTGCATGAGGATGACGGTAGCTGGATGGGTTTGTTTGATTCAAGGGCTTCCAGTTATTTGGATTGGGTGCACGTTGAGATTTGGCTCCGGAGGAATGGGTTTCGTTGTTCCTATGATTTGATCATGAGTTTATTGTGGTAGAGCGTTTCATAGTCCCCATATGAGGGGATGGTTAACTATTAGGTGGAATTTGATCGTTTTGTCTGGCTTGAGGATGTGAAATTTGTTTTGGTACATTATTGTCTTTGCTCTATATATGCAGGAACATCGGCATGTCCGAATGGAAGATTTTACTGTCGGAATGCAGGTATCCCGTTGGTGTTGTATTCTTCAAGAGTGAATGATGGCTTCTGCGGTGTGTCTCTGGTTCAGATTTTCTTTTCCTTTGATTTTAAATTATAGCATCTTTGCTGGACAGGTAGCCATTTAAGATGCAGAGTTTGGTGTTTTCTGTAGGCTGTTGTCTGGCACTGATAGCGCTAGAAATGCATCTTATTGATCGAAAAACCTGACCACTGGTTGAAACTTCTGACCAGAAATGCATCTTATTAATTATTCATTGCACTGTTCTTGTAAAGTTTCTCCAAACTCATGGTCTTGAAGAAACTTTCTTAACCAGACTGCTGCGATGACAGTGACGAGTATGACGGCAAAGCGAAGTACGCTAATACCTGCTGGGAGGCTGGAAAAGCAGCTAGGGACAAGTTGACTAAGAGGACATCCACATTCCAAGAGGGCGTCGCCATTTGGAAACAAGAGATCAAACAAGCCAAGTAAGCTATTGCAAAAGATGAGAAAGAATTTTCAAAGCTGAAAAATGAGGAAAGAGTTCTTAAAGGGATTGTTCAACTGCTTATAGGTAGGTTTCATGTTCTTTACCCCAATCTTCTGTTAAAGCCTGGGTTTTCATACCTTCGGAATAATATATGGCATCTTCTGTTGCTCCATGGCAGCTCCATATGTTGGTAAAGTTCCCTGATTAGTTGTTCTAATAGTATATGCAAGAGAGGTGCCGACAGTTCATCGACGATACCTGTATTTCTGCAAACATGGCAACATCGTTATGAATATTAGGGAAATGTACTTTCTGGAACTCTACGGTTTGGCTTTGAAAATAGTTCTTTCTGCTGATATAATATTTTTTACTGATCAAATTTATTTTTGGTTGCTTTTCATGCATACACTTGTTTGTGATGTGATCATTAAGAGCTTAAATCTCAATTAGGTTCTCAGAGTTTTCATTAACAGTTTAACTTTTTAGGTATCATACAGAGCGGAAGGAACTCATTGATTTGGCAGAAGAGAAGGAGCGCATTCAGAAGGAAAAAGAAGATCAGGATAGAAAAGAAGTTGAGCAAAAAGCTACTGAGGAAAAAAGTAAGTCGGCTAAGGATATTGATCCAGAGACAAAAGGTGAGGTAGATGAAGGCGGTGAAACTAAAGAAGATTTTGACAATGATATCGTGGGAATTGTGGATGATCCTGTACTAACTGTAAGTTAAAGTTCCGCGAGTGTAGAAGATTCCACTTATAAAGACTTTGTGCCTTTTCTTGAATTATATTTTATCATTATTTATTTTCATCTGCTATGCCATTAATAATGCATTTACATTTAAGCCATTTGTTATGTTCATTTTAAAGGTATTTATCTCAATGACCTTTATCAAGTCAATGAGTATATTGAAAGGTCTTTATGATGCCTCTACGATTGTCGACTACCACCAAGTAACACCTTCAGATTTTGTTCTTACTCAGATTTACCGACAATTCCTCTGAAAATTGAGATTTATATGTTATTACGCATTAATGCACAATGTTCAGCTACTTTTGCACCATTTCTCTTCGAATTGTATTTTGGGATTAGAGAATCAATAAACATGGATTGGCATACATCTTTAGGTTTTTCTTTTTCTTTTTCTAAAGAAGCCTGAATTTCTCTTCCCAAACTGGCATGTCACATATTAAAGCTTCAATTTGAGATACGTGTAGATTAATCTTTCTCTAGGATGAGGTCCTTTAATTCAGCTCATTTATGTGTTTTAGAGGATCGGCAGAGCATTATGCTTGCTCTACTTGATGTTGTCTCTTTGAATTGTTTGTGGGAAAATGGGATTCAACAACCTGCTGATATAGAGATTCACTTTAAGATAACAACTTGATTCATCTTATCTTCTAATATCAGGCTGAAGGAGATGGAGATGCATTTAGTCTGCCCGAAATCCAAGAAGAAGAAACTGTATCATCTGGTGTAGTTCATGACGTTGACGAAAATGCTGCCTTGGATCAAGTAAATGGGCAGGTGAATCTATTTCCTGAAATGTACTTCTAATCATATTAAAGACGAAAAATATAAAGGTTGAGTTTCATCACATCATAGGGAGACGTCCCTGGAAGCCTGAGGAATTGTCAAATGAAGAGTCGGGTCGCCTTCTTGCTTCTCGTTGGACAGGGGAGAAGGTCGACGAGGAAATCAAACAAGACTCTACTCAAGAAACACATAAGGATGAGGACAAACACGAGGATGTCTTAGATGAAGACCTTTATGAAGACGAGGATGATGGCGATTTTTCAGATTCCATTGATGACCATAAAAAATACAAGTATCACGATCTAGAGGATGAGATTCGAGAGGATCTTATTGCTGAGGATAATGGTCATTCAACTTCTCATCATCCAAATTACTCAGACAGCGATTCAGATAATGAACCTGACTAGGAAGGTAAGCTGCCTTTTATTTTACCTGCAAATCATGCAATTATCTTTATTTATGAGCTAAAAGTGCATATACTCAAAATCAAGCGAATTGCAGATATAATCGTGGAAATGGTTTGGTCCTGGTTGGAGAAACCTATGAGAATGGCTAGGCGCTTTCTTGAGGCTTTCAATCTATTTCAAGTACCATTTGTCAAATCAGGTGAATTGTCTTGTGCAGTGATGGATAGTTCTGATATTACAATGCATTTGGCTGTGGCATGCTCTAGTGTTCATGGTGCCGAAGCAATTCGGTCGGTCGATATTGATCTGGAAACCTGGATTTCCTATGGACAAAAGGATAGCGCCTTTGGTTTTTAATGAATTATGTCTTTGGCAGAGGCTGCTTCTGTGCGCAAGGAGTACGATGAATCTAGTCGCAAGTTATCCAAGATCCAGTCAAGGATTTCAGAGTTGTCTGAAAAGTTGAAACATGACTTTGGTGAGTGCACGAATGTCATTGCTTCTTGCCTATCAAGAAAACATGTCCTAACTGACCCAACGACTGTTGCAGGCCCTGAGATGGTGTTTTATTCTTTTCAGGGACGGTGTTTTGAAAGCAGAGAAAACAAGTTACGATCCCTTAACTTTGTCTCCTTTTCTGTTTTAGTGATATATATCTATTCCTGCACAAACAACCGAGAGAAGTCTTTTTTATCATGGATGTTTTCTTTTCCAGGTATGTTTATAAGGTTTGCCCATACAAGGAAGCTTCTCAAAAGGAAGGCTACTCAGACAACTCGTTTCGGGTATGTATGATTAACTTTACCCAATAATACTGTCATTACGAGCGATGAATGACTGACAACACTCTGTGTTTTGCTGGTTTAGATTGTCTGGCTCACACGACTGCTTTTCGCATCCATGGTTGTTTAAATTACTTCCCAAACTTCATTTGTTTGGTATTTGAGAGAGATTTGAAGATAGTTATGCTGAAGAAACGTTCACCTGCCTGGCAGATTAATTGTATTTTTACCTGCGAAATAATTTATGAAAGCCTCTCTATGCATATGCAGGCAGTGGGAAAAATTTGACGAATCATACAGGGTTATGGTCTTTTCCAGCGGAGATAGATGCTGGAATGGCCCCCACAGAAGCTTAAAGGTCTGCTTTTTCATAACGGGAATGGTTTCCTGGGAGAATATCCAGCTTTCATCAGCTTCAATAGAATGACGTGAAAAGAGTGCAGGTGAAGCTGAGGTGCGGCCTGACGGACAAGCTAACTGACGTGGATGAACCAAACCAAGTCTATTTTACTTCAAGTGACGACTTCGGATATTTTTGAACCCTTGCCCCTTCGTAGTCTAAAAGTAGCACCTTAGCAGATAGGCTTTGTCGTTTAAATGTTTCAACGATGAATTTTAAAAACCCATTTTTTTTATTTTATTTTTTTATAAAAACGATTTTTTAAAATCCGTCCCAAAAAGACAAAAATAAAAAATCAAGTTATGGCTAGACGCTTGGTAGTCTCTTAAATGCATACGTAGTTAGTGATGGGGACACCGCCTATATTTCTGACCAAGGCAAGTATAGTGAATGAACAGCAAGCCCATTTTCCCCAACTTGACCGGTACCAAAGTTGGGAGATGGGGGGAGCAGAGGAAATCCATTTCATTTTCACCTAAAAAAAAACACATCCCATAACAACCAACAAAACGCACACTCAACGAATTCATCATAAGTAATGCTTATGAAGGTGTGGGGACCTTAATCAAAAGGCCCGTTATGTAGGCGCCGTGCTGTTAAGGGTTTCCCTGCTTCCGTAACTGCAGCCATCTCATCAATCATGAGCTTTTGCGTATTTCTAAGCCAAGCCTCTGTAAAAGGGAGGTGTCAGACAAGGGCCGGCCGACAAATGATGCTGCCGAGCGATGCTAGTTACACGGCAACGCCGAGCTCTGAAATCTTTACTATCCGCTTCTCCATTGCTGCCCTTTGTTGCTTCAGATTTGATGCCATTGAGGCAACCTGGCAGAGCATGGATAAAGAGGAGGTCAAACTTCACCGCAAAACAAGGTGAAGGCAAAGTAGAAAGGGGATTAACAAGAACTTGCCTCTGCTCGAAGTTTCAGGGCCTCCCTACCAGGAATCTCACGCAGGTCATCCATCAGATCTGCACCCCAGGTTATTATTCAGTGGAGTTTCAGAGAAACTAAAAGTTACACAGGCAAAAAAAAGACATGGGGAAAGAGAGTGAAATAATTCATTGAAGTTCTCTCATGCTCAACTTTGTCAACCTCTTGCATTGAATTATTTGGCCATGGAGATTTACTAGAGATACCAGAAAATACATGGTAGATCAACTACATAGAAATATAGGCTCCTCTGAGCTAATCCATGGCTAAATCCCAGGCTAAATTAAGCCAACTTTATAGGACCATTCTGATATTTACATCTCCAATGACAAAAATGGAAGGGAAAAAAGAAACATCAGAAACTGACGGATTTTCTACCAAAGAATTATCTTCAGCATCATAATCACCGTTACACAAACACAGGATTTTCTTAATCCAACGAAATTGTTGCATAAGAATTAAAACGAAAAAATCCAGTAAAATGCCTACCTACTGCCTGTGATTCCACTTTGTTCGCTGATTTAGTGAGGCAGTGAATACGGCTTCCAGCATCCCTACATTAATTAATCATAGCATGCCATCCTAAATGGTAGAAGAAAGCAAACATAAAACCAAAATCAATCATACATCAGCTCTGTCAGGCCTTGTTTCATATCCTTCTCAGCAAGCGCAGCCCTTTCAAGCAACTTCTTACTCTCCATTTTCAGTAAATCAACAGAGACAATCAAGTCCTTAACATTTTTCTCAGCCTTGCTAAATTGTGCCTACAGCGACAACACAAAAAAAAGACGTTCATATAGAGAGAATGATGAAGACATAGCAACCACGTAGACTGACTGTTAAGTACATTTATCTTTTTCTTTTTTCCCCTAGAGGCATGCAAAACATAAAACTCGTCATATTCCAACAAATACAAGAAATAAACAAGTATATTAGCTGTCATTATCAACGAGCTCTACCAAGATAAATAGGAAACAACTACCTCCTCACTGCGAAGTCTACCAAATGTATGACGAATCAGAAACCTTCTTGGTCCTACAGCAAAAGAATCATCGAATTAAAAAACATCAAAATGACCGCATAAGATAAATACAGCAGGTAGGTCCAAATGCTTGCAGAAAGGTTATAATACATAGAATAGAGTCAACATTTCTCCAGGGGATGGCAACATTTCCTCGAGATCATTAGACCACCGGTTACATGCACACCGAATAACTACAAACTAAACATTCAATTTGCCAATCAAAGATGGATCTAGCTTTTCCTTAATATTATGAGAAAACAGTTAATCATATCCACTCTCCAATATCTCCATCTTGATGAGTCTAAACAAAACAGTTTCCTACATATGCCAAAAATGCAATACTTGTCAAGAATCCATATCCATACCACGCAATATCAATAGAGCTGCAGCCGCAGACACACCCAGGGCAGTGCCGGGACTCTCCCTCGCAATCTGCAATTCATCTGCACCCGCACAAAGGCATTGCTCGTACTCAACAGAATCTAGTTATTCAACAATAACACATGAACCAAAACGAACATCCGCACAAAAAATAAACCACCTTTGACTTTCTGGACGAAAGCATCTTCATAGACCCGGTACTGCGACTTCGCATCCACCAGGAATTCCTGCGAAAACACACACAATAACCTCCCAATAAGAGCAGAACAGGACGCTCAGCTCTCCCGATTGACGAATTGAACGTAGTTTGGAGCTGGAGTCGGGAGTTATAACCTGGAGAGAGCGAGCGGAACGAAGCGCCGAGTCCTTGGATTCGATTACAGTCCGCTGAACGTCCTCTGCGATGTCCGATATCGACCTAGAGGTCGCCGCCGCCGGAGAAACACCGTCCCGTATGGCGCCGGGATCGGACGCCGGAGATGAGGGTTCCGCCATTTTCGTTGATGTATGTCTTCGGGGTTGGGGGTTTCTTCTTTCTAGATGGAATATAATATAAGAACTTTTAATATGAAAAGTCGAAATCACCCTTCTATTATAAGCAAATTTCCAAGGAAAAAATATTTAATCGCTTGTAAAAAGAAACGCTCGTCTTGTCATGATGCTACGGGACTCGGAGCGAAAATTTTTAATTCTTCAATCCGATTATTACTCCGCTCAGGATGAACCACGACGGCTTAAGACTGTACTATTCGTGTTTCGTAAAATATAATCTTACCGTCGAAAAAGTGCGATTTTAAAACACACAACTTAAAATATAAAGAATGCGGACTGTGAACACTAAAATTTCGTGAAAAAATATCAGCGTACAAATTGTCGTATTAAAATATGTAGCGGGCTCTGTCTCTGGTTACGAAAAAAGCACGTGATTCCTCTGATTCAATCTTTCGAAGAATAACAGTTATGGATGGTGATCCTGAAGCTCTGGCAGAATTTCAGTAGAACTTCGAGATGAAATATTAACGAAGTCGTCGGGGCCTATGGGCGTGATCCGGCAGAGCTTTAATATCTTGATGAAGTCGTCGGGGCCTTTGGGCGTGATCCGGCAGAACTTCAATCTCTTGATGAAGTCGTCGGGGCATTTGGGCGTTATCCGGCAGAGCTTCGATCTCTTGATGAAGTCGTCGGGGCATTTGGGCGTTATCCGGCAGAACCTCAGGGCGTGTTGCAGAAGAACTCCGGGCAATGGACGTCGGCAGAGCTTCGTCGAGCAGGAGGCGACGAGAGTTTTCGAGAGCTCTAAGAGTCTTCTTTCCACCTATGTGTGTTTGTTGTTGTGTGAATGAATGAGAATGGCTCTATTTATAGGCCTCCAGGTCCGATTTATATTAGGAAGTTGGTCATCCCATATTAGGCAATTTCCCATGTGTCGGGCTATGGGCCGAGCTTGAATTTAGGCTTATTTCGGCCTAAAGTAATTTTGTTTGAGTTGGGCTTGTGACTTTTATAGGGCCTTAACATATTATTTCATGGATTTAGATATATAATCCATGAGCCCCTTTTTAATGATTGGGTTTGTAGCCCATCATACACACTTAGGTAATATTTGTTAGGCTTAATATTTCAAAGCCTACAACATGATAGATAAAATTTGATGTCTACACGGACCACCCTCTATGTAAATAGGCAGGGGCGAGTTTATGAAACTTTCATATATCCACATAAAGGCGCGTTTTGAAAATTCGTTTTCATGCAGAGACGATTTTCAAAACGCGTCCTTCGGAGGACGAGTTTTCAGAACTCGTCTCTTAACACTAGGCAAAATTCATCGCCAAAGGGGGAAGGAGCCTTCCGACGTCTTCCAGTAGGCGGGTATTGAGTTATTTATACAACACCTAACAACCCTTTCAAGGTCATTGAGTTTAATAGTTTATATAGAAATAATTGGACATGGTATAATTAATAAAAGAAAGCAGATCATGTTGCTATCCTTGCTCTCGATTACATGCAGAAAATAATTATCTTCTGTCCCATCGGACTGGATATCTTCTGTTCCATCGGACTGGAGTTGAAAGCAACCTACGACGATAAAGTCGGAACGAACCCATCTGATGGAATCCACCGACAATATTTCGTTATAACACAAACAAAGAATTTTGTAAAAAAAACGATTAATTTTAAAAAAAATTTACGAAATACGATCCGAATTTCGTAAAATACAATTTTACTGTTGAAGGGACGCGTTTTAAAATTACAAAGAGGGCACGATTTCAAAACGCGCCCTCCGTGTAGATAAGAAGGGGCAAGTTTTAAAAACCCGCACAATACGGCATTCGGGGATAGGCATGAAGGCGCAATTTTCAAAACGCGCCCCTTCCTTAACCCCTCTAACACTTGGAGAAAAATTTCGCCTGTTGGGAGCCCTTTCCTTACATGACCAAGGGACGAGTTTTTCGGGGAATACAAAACCCGCCCCTTCCTTAACCCCAACCCGCCCTCCTCTTAGACATGAATGTACACTTATAAATTATATTAGAAACCAGTCCGAACCCGTTTCTCTTGTTGAGTGTACCTTCATGTCTAAGAGGGGAGCGGGTTTTGAAAATCCGCCCCTTTCGAGGTCAAGGAAAAACCCGCCCCTTGTTCATGTAAGGAATGAGCCCCCAACACTTCGCGAAATTTCCTCCAAGTATTGAAGGGGCGGGTTTTGCATGAGGGCGCGGTTTCAAAACGCGCCCTCATGCCTGTCCCCGGATGCCGCATAGGAGCGGGTTTTGAAACCCGCCCTTGCTTAGTTTGATGACGCGCCCTCTTTGTAATTTGATGAGTGCGATGGTAAAACCGTATTTCGCAATTTTTTTTAAACTAACCGCATTTCCACACAAAACTCTCAGTTTAAAATAAACACAACATACAGTGGTGAAGCTTACACATATTAACGCACAACTACAAAAAGGGCTTTCAGTCAAAAAATAAAACATAGGATTTGGCAGGACAAAAGAAAGCAAGACTCTTACGAGATGGTAATTTTCATTAGCTCAGTCAACTGCGGAGGCCTATTTTATCCAATAGAAAATACATCTAAAAGGAAATTCACCGGTAAAATGAAACCAATTTACCATTAAATTTATGCAATGGAGACCATCAACTTAAGAGTTCCTTGCTATGACAGAAACTTAAGCACATGCATACAGGAAGCATGATAAGACAATTTGTTGCGACACTCCATGTACTACTAACAGTAAAAGTGACAAGGGAGGGCAAAGAGCACGTGAAGGAAACAATTAAACATTAAGTCACTTTCCTCAGGCATTGGTGAGGATTTGATATATAATTAACTAAATTTGTGGCTATGATTAGTAGGAAACAATAGTTACTAGATAGTTGAATTTGAGGTTGGTTCAAACAACAAAAACAGGTCGAATTTTCCAAATTTCCATAGGAAAATAAGTCTATATTTATGTAAATATATTTAATTGCATCCAGCCTTCGGGGTTAATGTACCTTTTATTTTATAGCTTCCGTCTCCTGTCCATGATGGTCCAGCTAAGGAAATGCACATCTTTTCCTTAAATGTTGTTGTTAGAAAGCTGAGGTTGTTACTCCTTGCAACAACAACAGATTTTCCTTTCAGACTACATTCAATTGTGACAGAGGAAAACAAATAGAGTGTATAAAGAAGAGATAAACAATGGATAAACATAACCAATCTAACCCAAGGGATAAACATAACCAATTTAAATTGCCCAAAAAATTAAGCAAGAGAACGCTACCAATGTATCCACTCAACCCTTGGAGTAAATTTAACTACACCCATAAAAATTAGTAATCAGTCAAACCTAAGCATACATCTTCTCAACCTGAATTACTGGCCATAATGCACAAATTATCATTGAAGTTACAAAAAATTTTACCGACCAAACCAATCCTCTGATGTGTTGGCAGGAATTCTAAGTGGCATGTGAGGGTGCTGGTCTTGACTTGCGCATTTTAAATCCCTTAGCACATGTTCTAGTGTATGATCAATAAAAAGAAATTCAACCTTCAGTGGCACACAGTCCATATAGACTTCTCATCTAGGAATGGCTAGGAAATCAACAATGCCACACCAAATAGAGCACATAAAAAAGAATGAAAAACAAATAGGAAAGACTAATAAGTGACTTACATAACTATAACCACCAAAGCAAAGGAAAGAGGTGTGCATAGTGAAATTGCAAAAATATGCTCCTTTTCACAGTATCAACTTCTGCTCTCTCCATAACAAATCAGCTGCACACGAAGACTAGCAAAATTTTAACAAGGAAAGACATGTAATAAAGTTAACAGAAGCTACCTGCATCCACTTCATGTATCATAGACATTAGAGGTCCACCGACACTTCCATTAGACAACTTGCCAGAGCCAGATAGAATAATGAAAGAACTGACTGCTGTTTTCAGCCACCGGAAATCTTTAATAAAAGTTGAATCATCTATTGAGCTTAGAGAACCTTCTTCCTACAAATGAGACCACGTAAACAGGAAAACGCTCTACATATAAGTGAAGAAAAGGATAGTTTAAGGAAAGCTTCTTTGACACTAATCAATAGGTAGGACAAGTTTTGTGAAAGGCTTAAAAATAGACAAGTCCATAATATTACTAACTATACTGTGCAAATTGATGGTCAACTGTAGTGTGATGTGCTAGAAACAAGGACATCAGGTCGAAAATACCAACAGCGACTCATACCTAGTCAACCAAAAACACACCCCGAATTCAAATCCACAGACAAAACAAGCATATCTGCGTGTTGAATAACCATTACAAGGAATATTAATATGTGGGCACAACTGCACCATCAATTTCGCCATTCCCAAAGTTTAGTAGAAAAAGAATCAAACAACAGTCCGATCATTACCTTGTTGAGAAGTGCATCCACGGAAAAGAAGCGGACGTCTGGAACAGCACAAACCGCAAGGACGGATGAATCACGAGACAAAGAAAGCAAGCGAGCATTCCCAACATCGACGTTCACAACGCTCATTTCCATCACGGAGCAACCTCCTGAAAGAAAAATATGAAGGAACGAACGCACGCACCCAAAGAGCGAGCGCCCGTGCTTGTCGGAGACGACGATGGGCTGAGTAGGGAACCAATCGGGCGAATCGCTTACCCCGTCGGCGACCACGGAGGCCATAGGTCTGATGCGGATAGGCTCGCCGACGGCGTGGAAGAAAACATGGTCTGAGACGGAAGTGCGGTCGCCTTCCGCCTCCTCCGTGAGGTCAATCTTGGTCGGCGGCGGCGACGACGACATCATCCTCGACAGTAATTGAAGTGGGAGGAGCGACAGGAAAGGGTTTTCCGCCGTTTTGGGCGGGAAGGAAAAGTGGAAGTGAGAGTGAAGGTGAAAATCAACTTCCGAGTTTCTTTGAGCATGAGCTGATGGTCGCGTCTAATTTGGGTTTAGTTTTGATTTAGGCTGGCAAATTAAAAATAACAACATAATTGTGAAGAGCCGAAACAATTGTTTATTTTGCGAAATTAGGTCGTTAAGAACAAATATTTTGCGAAGCATAATGCTCAACAAAAAATATTTTATAAAATAAAATAGTAATTTTTAAAATTTAATAAATAATACCCCAACGAGTTTGATAGTGTGTTTCTAACGAATTCACCGGGTAGTTCGGTGTAAAAAAATAGTTTTTTTTTTCCAATGATAAAAACGTCTTAATGAATTTGAAAAATTATTAGAAATACATTTTTTTTTTCTTTTGAAACAAATCGAGTTGCAAAACCGCCTTGGCCCGCGCGCAGGGTAAAGAATAAGAAACTCTCTAAAAAATCTTATTTCTCTCATATTAGCATGGAAAATAAAAAGAGTCGACGGACATATTACACCTTTTGCATTTGACCCCAAATGCTTTGCCTTTCTGTTTACAACAAAAAGGAACACAAGTAAGAGCTGCTCCCTCAAAAAAAAAGACCTTCGAGCAAGACTCCCTTTATCTCTTTTAGAAGCAGCGGGCGACATACATTGTCCACCTCGGCCTAATTATCTCTCGCCAATCACCCGGGGATCACCCTCACACACTCACCAAAAAAAACGACGCGAACTAAAGAAAAACACGAATCAACCCAGAAAACCCAATTAACCGTTTTTTACTTGTAGTCAGGCAGATTTAGTTAAGAGTTGTGTAATTTTAGTTAATTTTTTTTTTTAAAATCAGATCTAGAACTGTCCCCCGCTAAAGGTCTGGCCGAAAGACCAGTTGGACGGGGCGACATCGTTGGAGACGACCGTCTTTCCATCGCTTGTTGTAACCTGGAACGAGAGGGACTGTCCATCTAGGCAGGAGTTGCTCTGCCAGTTCTGTCCCCAGTTCCTCGACATCTGCTGCCACCCCGTGTTGGAGCCTTTGATGGATACGGCCACCACATCCCCTGCGCCTCCCACGTTCGTCACAAGCACTAGGTTGAAGTACGTGTGCCCGTTGATCGTGAACCTTATCCCTCCTGTCTTCTTGCATGCCACCCTGGGTAACAGAGAAACGGGAATGGAAAAGGCTGTCCTGTGATGCCAAGAATGATTCGTTGTTTGTTTGTTACCTTCGGTACTGGACGGGGACGATGCCGGCCCTGTACCGAGCGATCTGCTGGAAGATGGGCTGGGAGAGATCAAAGTGCTGCAGGGGAGGGTTACACCAGCCACCGGCATCATTTGCGAGGCCGTAGTTCGGGGGGCAGAAGTTTGTCCCCGTCACAATGATTGACCCGGGCAAGCACCACTGGTCGTCGTCCACGCATCTGATCTCGAAGCAGGCACCGCAGCTTGAACCGCTGTTGAACAGGGCAGTGCTTAGCGCTGCTGTGTCCGTCCCGTACCCCTGGCTATAGAGATTCCCGTAGCCACAGGCACCGCCTAAAAAAAAAAGTCCCAAAAACCAAGCACACGAATCACAAACTAAAACACATACAAAACATCGCGATGGAGGGACAGAAGGCCAGTTCACGACAAGGAAATTCACCCATTGTTCCAGAAGCGTCCTGGCCACCGTAGAAAGTGGCATGGGCGTCGGACCACCCCGAGGATCCGTCGTCCCCATGAACCACATTGGCCGCGATAGCCAAGGCGACGACAGCAAGCCCCAAACAACCCATCTCTAGTAGACTGAAAAGATTGAAACCTTGAACGAGTATGAAATGGGGGGATGGGCAAATTCTCGTGAAGAGGAGGGGTGTGAGGTGCATTCTTTTTATATAGAAGTTGGAGGAGGGTGGGTGGTGGTGGCGACCATCATATACATCACTAACAATAAAAACTAACCCAACTACAACCAGAAACAAAAGCAAAGGAAATGAATAAAAAACTGAAAAAGGAATCATTTCACATGTTGTTTGGTTTGGAAGTCATTGAAGTCCCTCACTTTTTAATAAGATTTGTGATCCCTCCATTCTCGAGAGTGGACTTTTCTTACAAAACAGTAACAACGATTAAACCTATTAGAATCTAGCACATATAAAATCGATTTATCTGCACTTAGTGTTCCAATATGGGTTGGAACTTGGTCCAAGAAAGACCGGTCTAACCAGTTCTAGTTACGAACGTTAATAGTTATTTTTAGGCCAAATATATACCCGTGTACACAACTTTTGACCGAATTTTTATATTATCATCATTTTCAATTTCTTTTTTTTTTTTGTGTTCGTGACTTCAATTTTATTTTTCTTTGCGTCCTTTTCGTAAGTTTGATGTCGGATTGAAAACCTAACGATATTACGAAAAGGATTTAAAGGAAAATAAAATTAAAGTTATGAATAAAAAAAATTAAAAATGATAATAAAAATAAAACTTCGGTCAAAATTGTGAATACAAACTTATATTTTACTTTTTTTTAAGCACTTAAAGAAAGAATACAACGAAAAGGAAACAACATCGGACAGTTGGACTAAAACGAGGATAGCCTCAATCTAACTGAATTTCACGTCATGTAATAAATTTATGGAGCGTGGTTTTTGTCCGACTCAACGATGACGCTAAAAAGTTAAAAAGTCGACGAGGTTGACAATTAGAAAAAGGTAATTGGGATGGCGTAACAAACAATCTGCTCCTACAATCTGCCCCATTTTTTACACATGCCAAGTTGATGTTAATCAAATCGAAATCATGTTTTTTTTTTTAAATATCAAATTATCGTTTACTCAAAATTTGTGACATTTCACATGTATAAAAGACGCAATCAAACATAAGAATCCGTGATTTCGGCCAGTTCTTCGGTCAAATGTGGAAAAAGAATTTTAAGGAAAAATAAAAGAGAAGCCATGCTAATAAATTTACTTACGAAAAAGGTGAAATCGGTTTACACGACATCCATACACAAAAAGGAGAGAAAAAGTGGGCTGCATGAGGCAAACCGTCCTCCCCTTTTTTTTTATATTTCATCAATAAACGGGGAATTTCTCACACTGTAACTAAGTACTACTGCTACTGTACATTTGTTTAAGAGAGGGGAAGACAAAGACAACCTTGTTTTAGCTGTAAGAGAAATGATGATCGTAAAGTAAAGCTCCTTCCTTTTCTTTTATTCCCCGCCCGTGCAAATTAAACCCCGTCTTTACAGCCAATCGAAAACGTACCTCGGCGTGCGCCGATTCAATTTTTTTTTTTTTTCCTTTCGTTTGCATGAATAGCGCTGAAAACCTTCAGAATAATTAATTATTCATAGATTATAATATCGTGCGATACGACACCGTTTCCTGGGTTTATGTTCTTTTCTCATGCTTAACTGAGCATTTAATTAAATTTTGGAACTCTTACTAGAAGAATCTCTCCTGATCAATGACCATAGAGTCACATGAAGGGATGAAAATGTTATTATTCGAATTCATGGGTACTCGTGAAATCTCATCACATGATCCTTGTCTTCTATAGTGTGCATTTATTACATGTTTCTTTTATTTTTAATTTTTTCCTTTCAGTTTTCGAATCATTGCGTAAGAGGGAATTAAATGATAAATGAGTCCTGCAAGTCGGTGCATCTCCATGCACGATTTATGCTGTTAATCTAACCACTGATCATAAACAATTGAATACATCATCATCATATACGAAACGCTAAAATGATATGATTAAGAAGGAAAGGTGGCCTCATTACGACAATAGTTCCTTCTTCATGACAACCTTATGATTCATCGTGCCATTGCCAAGGAAGTGGTCTCTTCCCACGATCTTGTCTCCCCGGGAGTCCCTCGCCATGACCTTCCTCCGTCGAACCACCACCGGGACCTTATCCAGCCCCATCAGCTTCGGCACCACCCCCGCCTCGCACCACACCACCATTTGCCCTCCCAACCACCTCGGCAAGCATGCCGTGGCCGTCGCAGAGTTCGTGCTCGTTTTCCCCCTGCCGGGCCTCGCCCCTCCGACGTACACTAGTAAGAAGAGGACATGTTTTGACGTGACGTCATAATGGAACGAGAGAACAACTACGTTTTGAATGCTTACCACTTCGGTGGAACGAGGACCTGTACATGGCATCCTTTCCGTCGAGGGAGAAACGCGGCGGGTACTGGCTTAGGGCGTGCCTCGCGGACCTAAGCACGTCGGAGCTCGTCACGCACGACATCCTCCCTCGTTCGATATTCATGTAGCCAAAATCATCGCGGCGGGAGGCGGTGGCGGCAGAGGAAGAGAGTAACTTGGACTTGCGAGCGAGTTCTTCCTCGACCTCGAGCTGGAGTATCATCTGTTCAAGGGTGGGGTGGCCTCGGCGATCATCCTCGTGAAGCGGCTGCGATGACTCGTTCAGGTGAGGCTGCAGCTGACCAAGCACGGACGTGCCGTTGCACATAGCTGCCCTCATAGCGGCCGTGATCGGAGAGATCCGAACGTGTAACCAAATATGGTTGAGGAGGAGAGGTTTTGAAACCAAAGAGGTTGGCGCGGGCGGTGGAGTTTAATGTAATTCACATGATTCGGTAGGCCTTCTCTTTTCGTGATTCTCGTTGTTCAGTTTCACGGGTATATATATATATATTTGAAAGTTTGTATGAATTGAATGTGGGAGCATAGTTTGTAATTTCGAATGATGATGATAGTAAAAGTTTTGAAAATCTTAATCCTGCATTGAATGGAGATAAGGACCGAGAGCGACGTGTCTTGTGGCGCGACATCGATTGGTCGTGGGATCATTTCTTTTCCGACTTATTAACAAGTATGGTTTTTCTTTCATCTTCATGGTACGACCTTTCTTTTGCATGCATTTTCGTGTAAGAATTTACGAGAATATCTAATCTAAACCAAGCCTTAATTCCCCATTTGGTTCATTTAAGTTTTCATCTCTTCGAAATTTTCAAACTGCTTCCCAACTAGATCAGAAAATTTCCGCACAACCAAACAGACCCTTAACGTGCTTGGTTACGTGGCAGGACATCAGGGCCGGGCTGGGATCCTTACGATGGGCCAAATATGAAACTTTTCGCCCCACTGAACTTCGTCTCATCGTCCCTCGTTCGTTTCCAATCTCGAAGCTAATCGACCGCGAAGAGGAAATAACTCCGTCCTTCGATCCACTGTTCCTGACGAGATTTTTATCCCCTGATTTCTGCCTGCCGATTGGGGCCCGTCGCGTCTCAGTCTCCGGTGAGTTCGATTTAGTCCCCATCCTAATCGTCCTTGTTCGGTAATTCCGTTTCGGATCATTCGATCGTTTGTCGCCTCGTACAATGCTTCGATTTTGCTGAAAGTCGGTAGAGAAATTCACGTATCCATCTCCTGTTGTGTCCGATGGGGGTTTTGGAGGTGATTTTTGGTTTTGATGATCCGTAATCTCGGATTGAAATCGCGTACTCCATTATGGTGTTTTCAGGTTTTTTTTTTCCTTTCCGATTGTTGTATTTAGGCCATGAAGGGATCGGTTGCGTCGGCGTTAGTTCTGGTGGTGTTGGCCGTTGTGGTTCCTTTCGGTGTATCGACTGCTCCTGCTATTCTATGGTCGCGGCACAGTGATGAGTACGCATTCATCCTCTTTATTGATTTTTTCCCGCTGAATTGATTGTTGATTTTATATTACTCTGATTTATTCATTCAGTATTGCTTTTTCTGAGCACGTGAATTTGATCACCATATCTAGCTTTTCATGGTTTTTTTATTGGATACTGATGGAGGAAGTTCTTTTTTTTTTCGCCATAAGGATTGATCACTAGATGTATGGGAAATGAAAGACACAATGTTAGTTCTGTAAAATGAATGCAGTTAGTTAGGCGCAGCAATATGACATTAGAAAGTTAAGTAGTGGGCACATGAAACGTGTCTCCATCTAAGCAATTGTGAAAAAAGAATTAGACGCCAATTGATATCTGCAGACTAGATGTCTTTCTTTGAATATGTGTTTGTAACAACATTTTCTGCTGGAATTTTGATATCTTGAACTTGTTTCTGTTGATGTTGCATATTGTGTTGCAATCAATGGAACAATGTTTGCAGAAAGACTCTCTCATGCATGATTTTCTCGCTATATTATTGCCCGCATATTGGTGTACCTTCTCGCCTCTCGACATCAAATAAATTCGACAAATGACATTAATTTGATTTCTCATCACAGGCTAACAAATGGCGACTCTGAGAAGTTTGTCAGCTATCAAGTCTTATCTCCCGGGGATCTGGCAAAGTCGGTTCTTTCTGAAGGAGGCTGGTCTGATTTACTGGTATTTATTTTCTCTCAAAGTGCTCTGTAGGCTTCAGTTGCTGACTGCAGTACTTGCTAGTTGGACTTCTTTCGTTGTAGCAGAATATAATATTTTTATTTCTTTTTCCATTTCAATTTTTCAGTGCCCAAGAAACAAAAAGGAACAGCCAACAGATGTGGCCCTTGTCTTTATAGGGAGAGAGGTAAAGTTTTCCACGATGAATTTGTGGTTACTTCAGAATACATGCATAGTTCTAGATAAACTCCCTGGTTTAGCTTGCTTTTATTTTACTTATATTATGAAGCTGCAAGACAATTTGCTGCACTACTAGATGTGGCAATTAATAGGCTTAAATTTAGTCTTTCTGTAGCTTGGTTGTCATGTAGTTAAACTGTCAATGATGACTTTTGGCTTTGCCCCTGTCCTGAAACTATAGCTGCAATCCTTGGATATTTCTTCTGGTGGACATGGGGATTCGGCTCTTTTGGAATTGTTGAAGGTATAGTTTTTCTATTTAAAAATGAATATCATACAAAGGCAACTTTTATCTCCTCTGTGGTTGCAATAGAAAGCCAGCTGTCCTTCTTTCTATGATGTGATATTTGTTTTAACAGGTCTCCTTTGAGACATCAAACTCCTCTGTGGCCTTCCCTTATGTTGAGACGACAGAGGAAGACATCATGGAAGCTTCGTTGATCACAGGTTTCAAAGAAGCATGTGGTCTAGAACTGGAACCCACTAGTGTGGCTTTCCTAGGATCCTGTGCCCTAAAGGCAGATAACTATCACAAGCTATCTGATCTAAACTCCCTTCAGGTAAATCAGTAATCATGTCATGGAGTTGTGTACTGATTTATGGATTTTGTAAGTATTTGTGCTTTTTCCTGATGGTGAATATTAGACAGGATCATTTAGCTTCACGGAATGGAGAGAGCAATGGGGGCAAGGCTGACCTGATTTTGTTCTGCCATGATGCAGACACTTCATCAGTCCCTGTTCTTGAAAGTAATTTGAAATACTTCCCTTGCAGCCTCTTTTACGGCTTTCAATTCCATTGGCTCTTTGCTATACAAATTTGCTGTCGATGATGCAGGTGAAGTATTATCAGAACTTGTTCTGTCTGTGGAGAGAGTTGGGCGAAAACCATCAGTTCTTTATGTGTCACACCCTTGTAGGACTGTCGAATACTCCTATTCTGAAAAGTTAGCGAGGTTTTTGGCCGAAAGCACATCAAGTAATGCATCAGTTAATTCAACTTGCCAAGGTGTCTGCCAGGTTAAATCGACAATGTTGGAGGGGGTCTTTGTGGTAAGTTCTTGTAGAACCTTTCTCATACATCTTTTGCTGGTCTATAGGGTTCGAGATATTGCAGATATTGTTTTATTTTTTCAGAGATTACCACAAATTTCCTAATACAGGCATATGCCTTTAGCTTGACGAAATGCAGTTAAGTCTTGACTTAAATGGGCTGTTTGAATATGTATCGGTTACTACAGAGGGAAAACTTCTGGATTTTATGGGAATCCTAGCCACTAGATTCATGCATGAGCTCGTCTGTTATGCTCGAGCCAAATTGTTGCATGTGAGTTATCCACTTTTTGATGTTCTTTCAGGGGGTTGTCCTGCTGGTGATCTTAATATCTGGCCTGGGTTGCATGATGGGCATCCAGACACCATCGAGATTCGAGGCGCCTCAAGACTCTTAAAAGGTTATTTCTTCTCCGGAGGGAATGGTCGCATATGTGTTCTAAATGCTCCTGGAAGAAGCCTAATGGTGATGTCGCCGTAATCGTTAGGGGGTGCCCTTTTTGGGCTCTCTGTAATTGGTCTTCACTTTCTCGACTGAGATTTGGCCTTGTACTTTTGCACCCTTGAGTATCAAATGCATGAATACAAACGCTTAGAAATGGGCTCCTCGTATTTAATTGATTGCTTGATGCCCTCTAGCAATAAACATGTTGTTGTTCCTTTTGGGATGTTAGAAAGAGAAGCATCCATTTTCGTTGTGCTGCTGCTGTGTGATAAGCCAGAAGCATACCTTCCTATACTTAATGTATGTCTAGTTCATATGATTCAAAATGCTGATCGTCATTCACGTCTCCATCTATCCTCGACTCCCAGTGAATTATTCCCATTACATCGTAAATGCTGTCTGCCGAAGAGTGCGACTGGTCTTCGGCAGAAAACACTTGAACTTCGTCATTTGATTCTATTGAACCCTTGGTACTTTGTCAATGCCTGCTTCCTTCATCGCCTTCCTTAGTCTCCCAGATTCACCCCATCTACCCGAGTGTGCAAGCACATTGGACAAGATCACATAGTTGCCGCTATTCCACGGCTCCAGCTTCATCAGATGAAGCAGAGTCTTCTCTCCCAGTTTTGAATTGTCGTTTATGCTTGCCACGTGGAGTAGAGATCCCCAGACGCATTTGTTTCGAGTGGCATGGACTTACTGCCTCCTGCGCCTCTTGAAGATATTTGCCTCTTCCACTCAAGTCTACTGTGCAACCATAGTGCTCAATCTCCTGCTCGATCCCTACTTTGATCTCATTGCATTGAGGAAACCGCGACCCAGTTCATGCAATCCGTTATGGCTGCAAGCAGCTAGCACAGCAATGAAAGTAATCTTGTTCGTCTGAAACTTCTCCCGCTGCATCTGAGAGATAACTTTCAGTGCTTCCCATCCCTTTCTGTGGAGCGCCAAGCCTGCAATCATCGTCGTCCATGTTGCGACACTTCTCGACTTCATGGACTTGAAAGCCTCAGTGGCCTTTACTACGTTCCCTGTCTTTGCGTACATGTCCATGACCGCATTCTAAAATGACATGTTTTCTTTCAGCCCGCGCCTGTTGACAAAACCACAAGAACAACGCATCTTCAGGGCATCTATGATCAGAAAGGGACTTTATCATGGTATTGCAGAGGTATACACTCAGCTTGGACTCCCAAGCAAAAACTGCCAGGCCGTAGTCCAGAGAACCAAGAGAGAAACACTTGACGAGGACGAGGAAACTCGAGAGGAGGACATCATCAAAGTCGATGATGCCTCGTACAAGGATCCGTGTATGGATCTGGTGTAAGTGTTTGAGGTTCGTGCACCTATTGAGCATCGAAGCTCTGAGTTTCCCGTCATATCATTGCGGATGCTATTCGAAATGAAAAACACGGATTTCAAGAACTCCCAGAGATGGAAAACAGAGCAGAGACAATTCCAAAAATAATCGCCCTTGAATTTGCTCTTTCTGTGATCAACATATGGTAATTACATGGTGAAGGACGATTACATGAATCGATCGAGGAACAAACAAAATTTTATGTTTTTTGGTCAGGGGGGAGAAGTTTAGGCTCCTGCGTAAGGATGGGGCTTTGGCAGGCCGGCAACGAGGCCGCACAGCTCTGCGAAGTCTGGGATGTTGTATTCATCCCTGAGCGACTTCTCGGGGGACAGGACACTCACGTACATCTGTTGCCCGAGGTACCTCCTCTCCGTCAGCTCCGACCTCAGGTTCCACATCCCAGCGTTGTCGAAGGTCAGCATGACCGCTGCCCACGAGTTGGGGAAGACCTGGATGGTGTGCCTGCTCACGGCATCAAGCAAATTGTAGTTCTTCCTCTTCTCCGGTGTCCATTTCCCGGGCTCAATCCTGAGGGAAAGAATGGTGAGTTGGTCATAAAGTTAGTTGGAAGCTCGGTGGAAGTCGGTTAGCTAGGAGTTACGTTAGTTAGTCACTTACGCAACGGCAAAGAACGAGTATCCGTCAAGGTGCCATGACTGGACGGTGCTCTCGTGGTTCTCGAAGATGATCTCAACGAAGGTGCGGAAGGTGATGTTGGCAACATTGGGGGCGAGGGTGACGAGGTTAGCAGCAGCGACCTCGGGTTCGTCCTTGATGATATTGTACCGGAAAGCCTTCTCAGGGAAGCCAAAGTACTCGGCGAGCTTGAGGGGGGTGGGGGTATCGACGTGGGATACACCGTTGATGGCATAGCGGAGCTTGCCACCGACAACAACATTGGAGTTGACAATTTTGATCGTGCGGGTGATGTTGATCTGGCCGTAGTGGTACGATCCCTGGGGGTTGGGCCTGGCAGCGCTAGCGGTCAGGTTCCACCTGAATGTACGGAACTGGTTGAGGGACCACGCCCAGCCGACAGGGGCAGGGGGGAGGATGGGGGAAGCCGGGATCTTGCTGCCGACATATGCAATGGTGCCGGTGGCGCTCAGGACCTTCTTGGTGTACCTAGTGGAGGCAACCATGTAGTAGTTCATGGGCTTCTTGTTGGCGGTGACAAGGACAGCGAAGCACTGGCCGACATGAACGTCAAGTGAGTCGTAGACGTTCTGGACGACATGCGAGCCCTCCATCTCGACAAGCTTCATCTGATGTCCCTGTATCCTGAAGTTGAGGGTGGTCTTGGTACCCACGTTGCATATCCTGTACTTGTAAGTCTTCCCGGGCTTCATCGTGAAGAGGGGATGGCTCTTGCGCTCCTTCCCGGACTTGCCGTTGATGAGAACGCCATCGGGGTTACCCAAGAGCTTGCCACTGTCGAGGAGTCCCTTGAGCTGGGCATGGGACTTGGTGAACCAGTCGCCGATAAGGACGGTGTAGTCATCCTCAGGGTCGGCATAAGGGACAGGGATCAACAACCTGCTGTTGATGCGGAGACCGCCGAAGCCACCAATCACTCGGTGCACATCGGTGGTCGGGTAATAGAAGAAGCTGCCGATCTGATCCTTCACCTGGAAATGGTAGGTGAAGTTCTTCCCAGGAACAATCGGGCACTGCGTCCCGGGGGTCCCATCCTGCCACGAGTTCTTCCTGTGTTGAATGCCATTCCACGTAAGGAGGAAGGGCTCATTGAGGTTGTTGAAGACATTGACGACGATATTGTTGTTGGAGGAAGAGTTGATGTTAGGTCCCGGGAACTGGCCGTTGATCATGATGACCTGCTGAGGGACACCCAAGGGGGCGATGGTGCCGTAGCTAACGTGCCATGTGTAGAACAGGTAAGGATCCTCGGCGTTAACCACGACGAGGAAACAGCAGATCAACGAAACCAAGACGAGCCTGCCCATTCCCCCCTCCTTTGAAATCTCCCCAGATGACGATGTCCCCCCACCCCTTAGTCGCCGGAGTGGATGGGGGGGAAGGATGGAATCTACTGAGTTACCGTTCCTTGTTATTTGCTTGGATTGGAAGGGTGGGGCGTGATGTGGTTTTTATACACGCCGGGCATTCAACTTTCTCTAACTACTCAGGTTCTCTGTTTTCCCACCATTTCCTCTTCTTCTTCCATTTTTCACTCTCTTTCTCTAAAACAGGGCTGTTCCCTCTCATTAGGAGATTGTTTATAATTAGGACACGGAGTGTCTTCGGCTTTTGATTTGTCCTAAAATGGGGCTGTGTTTAGTACCTCTCATTTTCTTGTTCTTACTTAACATGTGAACACTGAATCCACTTGGTTGGAAAGTCTCGTCCAAAATCAATTTTAATTGTAAGTAAAATGAGGCGAAACAATTATACGTGCATGTCTCTGGTAATACCAGAGTTTCATTACGAGGTTGTAAGAGAGGAAGAAGAACAGGACGTTGGCTTCAGTTTAGTTAGTTGGGTGGAGAAAAGACGGTGCCAGGCCAGGTTGGGGAACTTTCATGCCAATACAATCAACTCTTCAATGCTCACCCATGCCTTGGGTGGATCACCTGATACAAGGATTCCAGGATTACCATCCCAAAGCTAGGTTGGGGGAGTGAGTGCCCTTCCTCCTTATATACTGCATCGAATGAGCGTCCTCATCTGATGTGGGACTTTTATCCATGCATCACCAACCCATGGTCTTTCGGTATTTGCAGGTACGTCAATCCAAATTTTCTGAGGAGGAAATTTTTGCTGCAGCCAGTCGGCAAGCCAGGTGTGGCGCCGCACATACCAAAATCGTCCCCAGAGGAGTCCATGTAAGTGAAGTTGTGGGCGAGTAAGAAAGAAGCAATGCTTCTTATGTTATTCAAACCGTGTCCTATAATGTGTACATTGATCTTCGATCACATAAGCCGTAGATCGAGTTCGAAGCAAAATAATCTGCAATCTATAAAAACTCCAAGCCTGATATTCAGAATGGGCTTTGCCCATTTTTATTGGTGAACTTCCTGTATGCTGTTTTGATGAAACATTTACTCATCATGATATAAGTACAGGCCGAGGCCAAACCGGGCGCACACTTTACAGAAAGCGATTTCCTCTGCTGCAGCAACCGGATCTGCAAACTGGCCATCTGATGAGGACACTGTGCCGGTTGCCTCGCGATGTGCCTTTGAAAAAATATTGACACACAAGGAAGGATTTGAGATGAAGATCAAGTTTCGAAGAGAAATGTGTTCATGCTATTGCGGCATAGACTACTTTCTCGGATTTGAAAATTTGATGAGAACTAGAATTGACAGAATCAAGTAAAGGTGAAAAAGATGAGAAAACTCACCTCTCCGTCAGATCCTCGTATGGTAACCCTGTATACCACGGTCACACTACCTGCATCGGAGAAGATAACGTCGCGTATTTCCCCACACCATCCTACAGGGATCCCAAAACGAGTTAGGACATGAGCTCTGATTACAATGTGTGAAAACAGCATAGCTAATGAGCCAAGGAAGGCACAATGGTTTTTGCTACTAGATAGACACAAGCATTGCTCGCAACCAAATTTGAGGATTGCCACCGAGCACGACATTGTTCAAGGGGTCGTCGGGCTTTTCTTGCCAAAAATGCAGTTTCTACTATAAATGCGGACACTACCGCCACTTTGTCAGACAAATTCCTAAAAATGGATCCGCAATCGTGAGCATCAACTAAGCCAACTTCCATCAACTTCGACAATTGACCGCAACCAGTTACGGAGAAATGCAACACGGATCACTAAAGGCGAGGACTAACCTGGAGCGTAGAAGCTCAACATCCGATTCGCATGATACCTAATCAAATATATATTGTCAAGGAACCGCAGCAGAAAAAAAACCTAGACACGAGTCAACGAAAAGCTCACCAAGGAATAGAGGAATGGCCATGGTCAGGGTCATCCTCTGCCAAGACGGTCAGACTCGGCTTGACGATGTTATCCGGAATCTTCTTGTTGAGATCGCGGAGGATCTCAGCCAGAGGCCGGGTGATGAAAGAGGAGTTGGTGGTAGCGAAGGACTTGTCCAGGGGGACGACGTAGTTGGAGCTGGGGACGGATGATCCCTTCTTCTTCTTCCCGTCGTTGCAGTCGACGGAATCTCCATTCGAGGAGGAAGAGGAGACACGGACGAGGCAGGGGGAGGAGCGGGGGGCATTGGCGACGGAGGGGCGGTCGGTGGGGAAGGCAGAGGCATGGGAGAGGTTCCGGAGCGAGACGAACATAGCGGCAAGAGGAGGGGTGGGGGTTGGTTTGGTAGGTGAGAGGAGTTGCTGGTGGCTGATGCTTGACTCCAACTCTACTCACTACGAAATATAATATATACTTGCCGTGGCGTCACTCCTGTCCGAAGTAAAACTTTTTTAAAAACTAATTCATAAAATTTCTAAAAGACAAGAAATTTTAGAAATAAAATTTTCTAAAATTTTATTTTTAGAAATTTTATGAATTAGTTTTTAAAAAAGTTTCTTATTTTTATTTTCAAAAATAATTTTCTAAATTTTCAGGAAAAAAAAAAATCTTGGTCGAATTAAATATTTCCGTGGAGGTCAAACAAGAAACGAAAACAACAGAAAACGGACTCTCTTTTCGATTAACAAACGGGCCTTAGTTTCCTGTTTTTAATGAAGGTTTTATCAGTAAATTACATCCGACCGGGATCTTGAGATATGCTTAACGGGCTTTTCATACGGGCTGTACATTCATTGTCCGTATAAACGGGCCAAGGCTCATTATCACCTTGACAGACGGGCTTGATAATGGGCCTGGGCCCATGTTGCAGTATCCAGCCATTGGCCTTTTTTTTGGGGGGGGAGTGGAGTTGGAGGAGTTGGTTGTCATTTTCTGAGGGGGAGGAGGGAGCAGCGGAAGAGGGAGGGAATGGTGAGGCTGACGGCGGACTTGATATGGAAGAGCCCTCACTTCTTCAATGCCATCAAGGAGCGTGAGCTCGACCTCCGAGGCCAGTCTTTTTCATCTCCTTCTTCTTCTTCATCCCTCACGTTAAACCCTAGCTTGCTTCGCGCTCGCGGTTTTTCCTTCTTGTCATTTCCCGCTGCCTTGTCTCCCCCCCGATATTTTTTTTGTTGATTTATTTGATTTTTTTTTGTGTTGATTAGGCAATAAGATTGCGGTTATCGAGAATTTGGGAGCCACCGAGGTGAGTTTGTTTCTATTTTGAATTTTGATTCTATTTTGCGATCTGTGTAGTTGTGAGTGTCGGCGTTTAGGGTTTGTTCTGTGGTTGGAGAGTCACTGGTTTGAGCTTTCAGTTGCTTTTTCAGTTTTGGTTGTGGTTGTGATAGAGAGGTAAAGTTGATTTTAGCATGGTAGAGTAATTTGCGCTCTTCTAGGGGTATTTCAAATTTTATTTTCTCTCTCTATTTTTTAAATTGTTAATTGAAACTTGGAGGTGTAGTGAGGGAGGGAATGATTCTGGATGGCATATTGGATCAGAGGTCAAATAGGATGCCCCTAACGCAGCACTCGTTTTATATTTTTTCCTCTTTTGCGATGAAACAAAAGACTTAGCTTGTCCCATTTCAATTTGGCTCGAAATTGTGATTACCACATGAGACGTTGTTTTTTTTGTTGGTTTTAGCTAGCTGGTATTTCTGGTAGAGTGGTGGGACTGTTGGATACCAGTTATTTGGGTGCATTGTCGGAGAATTTTATTGTGTTGCACATTTGCTTACCAGAGTTTTTTCCAGGACCAATTTGACACCATTGATTTATCGGACAATGAGATTGTCAAGCTGGAAAATTTCCCGTACCTTAGTCGCCTGGGTACCCTACTTGTAAATAACAACAGGATTACTCGCATAAATCCCAACATTGGAGGTAAATATTGTCCATCAGTTTCCCTCCATTTTATTCAGCTTTAATATTTTGGCCTAAAGTTTTCGCCTTTCTCTTCCTGGCAGAGTTCTTACCAAAACTTCACACTTTAGTTCTGACGAATAACCGACTCGTCAACTTGGTTGAGATTGATCCTTTAGCATCATTACCGAGGCTCCAACATCTTAGTTTGTTGGATAATAACATTACCAAGAAACCAAATTACAGATTCTACGTCATTCACAAACTAAACTCACTTCGAGTGCTGGACTTCAGGAAAGTGAAAAACAAGGTGAGGCACTTCTTTGTTATAAGATCTTTCAGATAGCCCCTTCTTGTTATTTGATGTGAAATAAAGTTTCCCTCCATCATGTATCAAATAATCATTCCATGTTAGTTACCTTAATTGGGATGATACTTGTTTGGGTATACCATACACGTCCTTCGGTAATATGTTGAAGTGGTTGTAACTGAGGTTGGATTGAAAATGTGCTGCCAAATGTGTAGCTCCATGCCATCTTTTCTGCATTATCATTTCAACAGACGATGATGCATAATTATGGAAAAAGATTTCACAATAAGCAGAAGATTATGGAAAAGTTCTTTCTGACAAACTTTCTGCATGTCATTTTTCGGTGTCAGTAGAGTTGAAATTTATCTCTCATAATGCTTTTCAGACTTGGTTTCTATTCCGACATGCTGCGAGTCAAGTAAAAATGAAGTATTGGTTCTTTAAATGGTTTTAACCTAGCCTTAAGCATATTAATAAGAAAATCAGGAGAATTGACATTTGTTTTTTTCAATGAATAATAGGAGAGACTAGAAGCTAAGAACCTGTTTCCTACCAAAGAAATTGAAGAAGAAGCGAAAAAGGAATCGGCAAAGACATTCACGCCTGGAGAAGTTCCAAAGACTCAAGAAGTTGTGGAAGAACCTCAGGTTCCAAAAGTTGTTGCGCCAACTCCAGAGCAAATTATTGCTATCAAGGTATTGTGTCGTCTAATTCCGAGCGCATCTGTTTAATTTTCATCTCGCTTTTATCTTGAGGTAGCAGTGTCGAGCGTGTGCATGACTCAAATTCCATTTCAAGCATAGACTCTCCGTGATTCGCACACCATATAAAGAAAAATTTTATCTTTTTGTGCGATTGCATTCCTTGATATAGGTATTTTTCCATCACCTCATAACGTGGTAAATCTAAGTTTCATGTTTTTTCGTGAAACTTCAGTACAGTTTTTAGTCAGTGTACCCTTATTGTGAACCATTTTACTGTCTTTCAAAAGTTGAGGTCTGCTATTTGTTTGGTTTTGCAGGCTGCGATAGTAAACTCACAGACTTTAGAAGAGGTTGCCAGACTGGAAAAGGTATGTACTTGTATGTTAATTTTTATTTTAATTTATTTCCTTATTGACATGCTACGTTCTACTTGCTCTAACATGCTCACTTTTCTGATGTTCCTTAAACACAGGCACTGAAGTCCGGTCAAATTCCAGCGGACTTGAACATTCCAGGCTATAATAGTAAAGAAGAATCTGTGAAGGACAAAGACGAAATGAACTCTGTTGAGCAAGATGATGCTGATGCAGAGCCTAAGATGGCAGAAGAGCAAAGCAACAAAGAAACTGACCCCATGGAACAGGTGTCTATTATGTTCGGGTTTCGGTTATCTTGATCAACATTTTCAATGCAGCGGTGATTGACCCATTTCAATTCTTCTTTAACAGGAATAGCAAGCTGTGTTTGAGCATTGGGATATCAGGTCCTGGCATGTCCACTGCCTTGTGAAATTAGAAAGTCCTGAGAATGGATAGGGTCATAGATCAGACCCCTGTAGAATGGAACCTCTTCTTCCCCACAGATTTTCAGTGGAGCTTATCCTGTTTATATAGAGGAACTACCCCATCAGCAACTTTGATTTATCGTAAGGTTGTATGGCATGTGATTCTGCCTCTGGATGGTATTATTTTCCTTGTTTGACTTACAGGAGAAAGGGATCAGCAAGTCACGAGTTTGTTTCTTTTTTAGCCAGAGTGCAGATCCGTTCATAACTTGAATGACATGAAGTTCAATGAGCATTATGATGGAATTTTATGTTGGTTTTAGCACGACAGGGACAGGGACAGCTAATGGTGGATGGATCATCGTTGTTTGTAGGCGCTGATCATATAGAAACCCTTCGAATTCTGACACACGATTCTTATGGACAATAATACATTGAAACATTGGCGAGAATCTCTGGTTTCGGCTAATGCACCATCCGGATCCTTTTGAGTATCGAAGGGGCACAGAATCTGTGGTTTCGGCTCTAAAATTTAGAGCTTTGTTCCATGTCTACAAAATATTTTACCTCATAATAGTACATTAAATTTACTCAAATAGGATGATTTCTCCAATTACTCAGGGAATTTTGAAACTAAATTATGTTTTCAACCAGGGGAAGAAGGCTCCTAAAATTTAGGGTATCAGTAATAGACGAATCGCACCTTTTCCCTTACGAAATAACTTCATCTCGATTAGTCTTTTCCTCGCTCCTCATAATTTGGGATGGGGCCTCCATAATGGTCAACTATCGGGCCTTTCCCTGATTCGAATTTGGTCCTGGGGTTTTACCTGGATGGGTTTATTTGGGCTTAGGCAGGCTAAAATAGGCCTGGGGTATTCTTATGGGAGTCGACTTCCCTAAACATGAGTCCACACAAGGAGAAGGTGCGATTTGTCTACACTGATGAAACCTCAAATCCCGACCTCCGAAACCACGATTTCTATTCCCTTCTTCCCAACATTGCCGGACCATCATTTCCGGTTTCAACTGGCTGCCCGTCAAATGGAAGAATTTGCCTCAGGCACCTCCGAAGGAGGATCTCATCGACTGCAAAAGTTTGATTTCATCGAGAAAGTTGTGCGTTTGAGAAATGTCTTTCTCCCTAGGACTTGCCATGCTATCGATAGAGCTTGGAATCTCCGGTCGCATTCTCAGAAATCTCCCCCATGGGGAAAATTTTTGGGCCAAATTGCGGCGCTTGAATTTTTAGAATGTATGTTTCAAGCTTGTCGGGAGAGGAAAGATTCGTGATGCCACTAAACCAACCACACCTGCTCATATGCCGAGCTGAGCTATATATATTATGCCGAGCTGAGCTATATATATTATGCCGGACTCTTTATCTCTTTCGGATGTGGGATTGGGTTCGCCCTATTTTGGTGACAACCTTTTCAAGATTCTGTACTCGAGATCTGTACAAAGGATCCCGCATCCAACCGGATGGTGATTGTGGTCGCGCTCATGCATTGATGGTGGATGATTCTCCTCACCTGAGGCTCCTTGAGATCTGCTCGTGCTTTGTCCAGTTTTCACAGCAAGATAAAAAATTCGAAGCTGTCAAGTAACTTCCTTATTTGGTGCTTGCTCGCGAATGAGACTCTTTTGCTTCAACCCAAGCGAATGAAAGGCGTCATATGATAGACGGAGAGAATAATCAAAGAGGCTCCGCTCCCTATGTGAGCAATAAATAAGCTCGTTGTTTACAAAGGATCTAACACTAACAAACTGCGCGAGTTTCCCTTGCCTTGACACTTTGGGCTCACTGACTTCATTGTAATCCACTCTCCGCCCTTCGAGTCGTGGGCTTTGAAGTCTCTGGGCCAGATGTCAATAGCTCCGCTCCTTGTTTCTTCCTACCTCTTGGATTGAGGGAAAAACACGAATCTCTAAGCAAAATATTAACCGTCAAACATATGGCAACAACCATGTCAGATGACGATGCAGAAAGGAGGAGAAGAAGATGAGGGAGATGCTGAGAAGAAAGTCTAGAAGAGGCTGGGCCGAAGATTGATTGAAGGGCCAATTCACTAATTGTGATAGCAGTCCATTTAGCTAATACTTTGGCAAATGTAAAGCTCAATTAAAAGGGTAAAAGTGTAAAAGAATAAATGGGAAATTGGTTAGAAAAGTGGATGGTATTATCCATGACACGACCACACAAAGTTGACATAGTAGCTTTAGCTTCTCGCTAAATCATACAAGACCCCTGCTTAGGTCCAGTTCAGGGGATTTATCTCCATAGAGATCGTCACAACCAGGAACAATCGAATCGATGAAGGATATGATTCCAGCCCCATGCCGTCTCACGTGATTTTCTTCAAGATTCTGCCCTGCCGCTGCTTTCATCAATCACTTCACTGCACGGTCCGTTCCTACAAATGCAAATGAGGAAAGAGATTAAGCCAGAAACGAGAAGATATGAACAAAGAAGACAAAAAAAAGATGGAGGTGAAAACCTTAATCAGATCTGTGTTTTTCTTTTAATGGGGATGAGAATAGAAGCCGCGAGCTCCAGTACTGCCCGCATGAATCCCATTTTTCATCAACTGTGGGCAAGAGTGTTCAGCGCAAGAGCTCGAGCACTGGTGCAGGAAAATTGCCCTTGTTTCCTGCATCAGTCTAGGGGAAAGGTTCAATGATTGCTATTCAGAATCATCGTAAACTTCACCATCATCAGAGACATCATCGAATGATCGGACATCCAGCTGGTAACGCAGGATCCCTCCAATCCCACCAAAACCTCTGCAAAATTGGGATCCTTCTTGAGACTTGTTGGTGACAAACTCCAGAGTACATCCAAACTTCTTATACTCGTTAGCAAACCATTCCAGTAAGGAGACCTTCTCCTGGACTTCTAGCTCTGCAGAGGTAGCAGCGTCCCTGAAGTTTTCCTGATTAAGCTCTTGTTCCTTGTTCAAGAACTTGATAATGATTTCTCCAGTATTGCTGTTCTTCAGTGTATACCTGTTCACGTCCAGATTTTCCCAGACAATGAGTGTCTCAACAGCACCCATCTCCAAAACCTTGAGCGTGTCCTCTACGCCAAAAACATACTTCCCGGTGTCCTGACTTATCTCTTCGAAGTACTTGCCTATCAAGCGCTTCTCCTGAATGAACTTCACATTAGCCAATATCTCAGCAGACAGCTCAATAGCCTGGTTGAAACCATTCTCCCCGCCATAGGAAACATCAGCGACGTTCAGTATCTTGGCTTGGAGACGAGGATCAAACATGTCAGACTGACTGAGCTCAGTCTTGAAATCTGCAGATCCAGCTAGAATCAGTCCTGAAACATTTGGCTGACTAGTTGAAGGATTAATAAAGAACTGGGTAGCCAGCTCAGCAGTCTTTCTAACATAGTTGTGGCGCTTCTCCATTCGAAGCCGAGCAAAACGAAGAGCAGACTGTCCACCTCTCCCATGCTTCTTTGGAAGGTCAACACTAAACTTATGAAGCACCTCCCTAGTGTTCCCACTAAGAGTCCCAAAAAGTGTCCCATTACCATCCATTACAATGAAGCCAAACTTGTCATCAGATTCTAAAAGCTCATTCAGAGCTTCAGTGTGGAACTTGTTGTCACAGAGATAAAGAGATGCATTTATGGGTTTAAACGGCTCAAAATCAATGGTCACCTTCTTCTCCTTCCCATCTTCGGTAACAATTGTACCAGTATAGAGCACAAGCCCATTGGGAGGAACCTTATTATACAGCTTGAGCCTCTGCTGAGCAGAAGTGATTGCACCAAGTACGGACTGTCGATTCACCCTGCTCTTGATGTTTGATGCAGTACCAAACTCGTCACCAAGCATCTTGGTAACACGAGCAATCTGATCACGAGGAGGCATGATAAGAGAAATCATGCTTGTACCATTTCCTCGTGCTGCTTCCAATGCTTTGATTAACTTTTTGATCTTCCACACCTCAATATTTTTGTCAGTCTCATGAGCATCTGCCATTTCTTACCAAGAAATTTAAGGCAATCTGAAAGGGACAGAGTCAGCTTCCTTGCGTGAGCTAATCAGACTGATCTTCTGAAAACAAAACTTAAAGGGCAGAACAGCTGAACAGTTAAAATCATAAAGCAACTTGCTGATCAGAGACCAGCCCAATTAAGAATACTTCTGGTAACCTTAAACAAAGCATAGTTTAGGCAGGTTGGCATCTAGGATTGTGATTATACCATTTTCTTTATATATGATGGTTGATCTATGTTAGAATATACCGTAAACGGGCGAGGGAGGCCCATCATCGGTTTTACTGGACTTAACCGGACTCTGATATCATGTTAGAATATCGGACTGACCCATATGTCGAGCCCAGCATACAAGCCCAGCGGGGTTCCTCTCTAAACCAATTGATTGTAGAGAGAGTAGTCTGATAGGCTATATTTACTAGGCCGGACTCTTTTCTCGTGAGATTGGGGCAAACCCTTCAACAATCTATGCTGGCCAAATAATTGTAAACTACCCTAAAAACCACCTGATGCAAATCAAATCACAGATGTCTTGCCAAAAGGTCCACATGACATCTAATCAGCATCATTCAAACACCGACCAGCGTTAGGTATTACCACACACCAAAATCCATCAATTGGCAGTAGAAGATTCTGCTAAAAAACAACACTGATTGACTAGAAACCCGAAATTCTCGCAGAAGGTGTGAAAACACCAGCATAAATCAATCATCAACTGGATCTGCTTAGCCACAATCAGTTACAATCGAAGCATCCATGGCTCTCCCAAGAACGCATAATCAAACTAACGCCACTACGCTAGATATCTGCTACATCAACCACCCAAAGATTAAATCAAACAATAATACAACGGATTAAAATATAACCGCGTCAATCGGTTCACGGAAAACCAACAACAAAACGAAAAACTCAGGCAGAGAATTCCATGCAGACTCCACAACACCAAGAAACACAAATCGGCCATCGCAAAACAGAAGACGACCAAGGAGCGAATCGATCAAGAGATTTTTATCGAAGGAGACGTACTGAATACGGAACGAAGAGAATACTCGCGCGTCGTCTGGACGAGTTCCGTTCTTTTTCCTATTCGAGACAAGTCGCTGATTGCCTGGCTTTTATACCCCCTAGGCAAAAGCAAGAGGGAAGGATGAGAAGGGAACCCCTAACTTAACCCTGGTTAGGAATTACTCAACCCGAGGGTGACCCAAATACTCACCGACTCAAAGCCCAAAGATCCGATGCACGTCCAAGGCACGTTTCTTAGGAAACTGTAAATACCCCAAATTTGAGGGTTATTACTGATAAGGAGCTCGAGGATGAAAGGGTTGATAACGATAGCGAGCCAAACGGAAACATCCAATGAATTGTGGCAAAAATGATGTACACGAAAGATCTGAAGAAATCTTAGCTAACAAAAAAACGTTGGATTGTGGAGAAGTCCGGGATTCTGTCGAGAAAAGCGTACAAGATCGCTCCTGTTCGGATGAAGCCAACTGCTTGAAGGCGACAACAACGAGGAGAGTTGCCTACCTCAGTTCGCACAGATGGAGGGACAATCCCTGAGGATAAAAACGAGCTATGCGGGCGAGGAGGTTCGGTTCCGGTTGCAACCCCACAGGGGACTCAGCGAGCTGTGGCGGGAACTCATTGGGCGGTTCAACATAGAGGATGTGAGCAAATACGACCTCAAGTACTCGGACGATGATTCCGAGTGGGTCCTATTGACGTGCGATGCGGACCTGGCCGAGCGCAGGGACCTTTGCCGATCGTCTCGCTCAGACACGGTCAAGCCCTCAGCGAGGCTTCTCATCACGATCGCCGCCCCGGCAGCTTCGGATTAGGTAGGCATAGCTTAAACCGAATATCACAACTGGAAAGCGGTGAAAGTTCAAACGTATTACCATCCTCCGAGTCCAAACCATGACAAAGCTACTGAACATTGAAAATAGTTTCACAACTCTAGAAATAATCAGATGATACAGAGCTCTAGAATCTCCAATAGGATTTCAAGGCGTTCGTCTGGTCAAGGAACGAACCTATGGCCACCTGGAATTGATTCCCTAAAGCAGACAACCACTGGGGGTGATTCCATCACGGAGTGACTTTCTCCCCTCTTAGTCATTCTGATACAGAAAGATCCGACACCGTATCAGCCAACTGACAACGGCCTATGACTCTCGACTCGGGAACTTTCTGTTTGGCACTCGCATCATCAGAGCTTCTCTCCATTCGTGATTTGGAGCTCTACACGAGCTGGTCCTGTTCTGAGACAACTATAGCATTCTTTCTGGATGCGAACTCGCATTTGGATAATGAAGGCATATCATCTGGGGAAGCCGATGGGCAGCCCTTAGCATCGGCCTCAAATTCCTTTTGTTTCTCGAATAACATTTGAAGCGCTTCGGTTATGCTTGCACCTCTGTAATATGCGCAGAATAGAGAAACTTTTCAGCGTGTTATTCCCACTACTCCACAGCAACTTGGACAAAATAGTTAAAAGATATCGGGTAGAGTCTAAAAAAAAAAGAAGAGAAAACATTCTCATATCAAGTGATACAAAGCACGTAATAGAGTAGGGGAAACAGTCACACTCATGTCTTCAAATCGAGCAATTTTATCTCCTCGATTGCAGCCAACTTCTTTTTTGGAGATTCTAAAAGTCAAAGAACAAAGATAGTCTCATATTTCCAGAAAGGGGATGTAATAATGCAACACCAAGACCAAATATCATAGCATGAGAACTACCTGCTGTGCCTTCGGATGACTCGGGGTTAAACCGGGTAATTCTATATTGCTGAGATTCACATGGGAAATTTTATAAATGTCAGGGATCCACAGAATCAAAGACCCGACTTCAAATTATTTTCCAAAAGAGATAGAAAGAACCTGCAAGTGGCTTTTGACATTGCTCATCTAATGTCTAATGGTTTATCCCTTTTCCAAAGAAAGTGGGGTACTATTTCTTCGGCATGAAATGCATGATAGGTGAAAACTGGGAAACAAGGAGTAGACACACATTCAGGACTGTCGCGTTTGTTGACGGTCTCTACAAAAGCCTCGGCGTCCAGCGCATCCGCGGCTTCCCAGAAGACACCGTTACTCGGATGCCGCTGTGGCAAGCATAAGACCCAAGTCAACAAAAGCAAGGAATTAATCAAACAAGGAAAACAGACAGACCTGGTCCGGAAGGCAATGGGGATGATATGTTGGAGTCTTACTGCCTTTCCCAATTTATTCATAGCTTGCTGCAACCCAGCATCTTGGCAATGTTTCTGCCTTGCATTGTTCCCCCGACATCAATGGCTTCTTTTCACCCTCCGCCGCTGACAAAGAAAAAACCAATTGAGGAAAGCACAGCATCAACTCGGTTACATCAGCTGGCATAGTATTTAGGAGATGACACACTTCGTCTATCCTTCCAGCATGACATAGAAAATCGATCGTGCAAATTAACCACCAGAAAAGACCCTGACTTAGGAGATCCTACCAAAGTCCAGAAATCTCGAAAAATCGACAACCCCAACAAATTAGGGAGTAACTCATCAGACAAATCCCACCCACGCTCAACGGTCTCCCAGATTACTCGAATCCCACGATCAGCCCCCCTCAACGGCCTCTCCATGATCCTCCCCGAGATTTTTGGAGATTTTCCAAGACACGATCGATTCTCTTTAGTTTAAGAGGGGAATGAAACCAGAGAAAAAAAAGGAGGGGACCAGGAGACAGAGTCTTGCTTACCTGGGGACACGCTGACCTGGAAATGCACTGGCCGCCGTCTGCAACCATTTCTAACGACCCCAAGCAAGCTCTCCGACAGTGGCTGACAAGACCAGCCGCGGCAGCCCAGCAACAGCAAGCTCTCCGACTCTCAGTCCGCTACAACGAGGAGTCAACGATCGCTTCATCAGTAGCAGACGGCCCCAAGGCGGCGCTCCTTTTGTCGCTGAGCTTCAGCTGACTGCCCCAATCTCGGCTACTGGAGTTCCATTAACACAACGCCAACAACGGTGACTGTCGAGTGAAGATGGCGCCACAGCCCCGTCCCGGCTTCACAAACGACGACCCCGAGTTAGTCGACGCATGGAGGATCTCCGCCGTCTCCTTGTTGGCTCACTTGCCTCCTGACATGGTGCTTTCCCCCACCGTCTCTCTTCGTCGATCTGTTACTTTCCGATCTTGGGCGTTCCCAACTCAGATCGCGACTGAGGTTCCCTACGGCAATCAGCCCATACCTCGCCGACATGCCGAGCCTACAATAGACATGACCCTCCCGCAACAGCGTCCCCACCAGCGGCGACCCCCAGCTTCTCGAAGTTTACGTTGGCAGCTTTGGGTAACTTCTGACCCAGCGCCGGTTTTGGCCATCGTCGAGCCCCAAAAAAGAATGCCTGCTATAGCCCAGGACCGCTCCTCCTGGCGATTCGCGACAGCGTCGAGTTTCCTTCTCACATATAAAGGTAGACCCAATCTCCTTCGTGGCTGCAAAGGTAAAATCATCTTTACCTCTCCTATTTTTGCATGATCTGACGTGGTTAGGGTCTAATTTTGTTTTATAAAAATGACTTTTTTTATGCTGCAAGTGACCTTGACTTGAACATTTCATTTAGTCATTAAGTTAATAACGTGGACATTTCATATTTGCATGATTATTTGAGCTGAATTTTATTTATTATTACATTTTTATATAACAAAAATTAATTGGGCAGTTTTGTACACATGTGCGTTTTTTTTATAAAGAACAATTATTAATTTTTGACTGTTCAGATTTTTTTTTTACATTTTTTTTACGATTATAATTATAAGACTTTGACGTTTCTATTATTTATTTGCATGAAAATAATGTAACGAAAATTTGGACTTTCCGAATAATCGTAATCTTCTTTAATTACCTCATACAGTAAGACATGCCTTACTTTTCTTAATTTGATCGAATTTCATTAAGTTTAACAATACTAATCACGCACACTTATATTTTATTTTCGCATTTACACTGAGCACGCGACTTCGGAAGATCGACGCCAAATTCTCGAAGACTACTCAAAGGCGCATTCGAAGATTACTTGAAGGCGCGTGTATCAAACCGCGTGGAACTCTCCGCGTGTGTAAAAAACCGCGATGTCAAGGTATTAAAGCGGCCTCAACCGTCATCTCAGGTACATGAGGGAGGTGCGGGCCTCCCGATATTTTGTTATTTCCACATGTAACGGGTCGTGGGCCCAAGTGCATAGGCCCACGATCACCACCCTTCCCCGCTTCCTTTGATCTAAATACTTGATCTGTAGTTGCGGTGTATGTTATTAGGCTTTCAGGATTTTATCGTCGCATGTTGTTTGCTAAACCAACACACATGAGTTCGGGCCCAAAAGGCCCGGATCGGGTCCAACGCCCGTAAAACATTGACATGAGTCCGGAGTCATGCCCGGATCGGGTCCAACACCCGTTAACCAAAAGCAAACTTTTGGAGCAAACGCCACCTTTTCGCATGTTTAAGTGTAAGAGTTAGTAATTAGGGATCCCCGAACCCTACTCTGGTTTTCCGACTTAGACCAGTTTTCAAAAATAAGTCGGTGGCGACTCCGTAACCGTTTACCTAGGTTAAACAACATTTTTACGAAGTCATTCTGGATGAGGAACTGGCGACACGAGCCGCTCCTCAAGTCCTCCTGAACGTTCCTTTGTGAGGCCTACGCGCAGCCTTTCGCCCGTCGCCTTCAAGACTGAAGACGGTTAGCGAAACGCCCCGCAGGTCCATTTAGGAACCAAGGGAGGGTTCGACCCAATTCCCTTCCGCAGCGTCCGACGTTCGAGTTGTGGCGTCGACCGGTTGGGCCTTGGGGAGCAGGTCCGGATCCTCGGGTCGTCCGAACCGCCTCGCGCGTGCTAGGCCGGAAGGCGCGCGTACAGAAACCAATGTTCATTTTCATAAAATTTATGCGACACGTGTTCTTTTCTTTTATTAACGTTCCTCAGCCAAACCCCTAAAAACCCTCCGTCCGCCCTTCTTACACTGCCAATGGCGGCGGCAGCGACCTCTGTCCCGCCAGACCAGCCGCCTCTCCTCACGGTCTTCGACGTACCGGGCATAAAGGGCAGGTTCTGGATCACCCGATGCCGAGAGGTTGATGAGGGCTTACGATTATGGAATTTACCCGAGGGCTTCGTTGTTCAATCATGATTGCCTGCCAAACGCTTGTAAGTTTGATTATGTGGACGGTGGTTCATGCGGGTTTGCTGATAATAATAAAGATGTTATCATTAGGATGATACATGACGTTCAGGCGGGGAGGGAAATATGTTTGAGTTTGTAAAGAAGGAAGAGTTGAATCACTTATACATCAGCTCGAGAGCAGAGAATAAAAGAAAGAAGAAGAGGAAGGTTGAAGACGGGCTGAAGAAGAGCTGAAGGTTTATTAGAGCTCAAAATAAAAGCCCACCATATATATGAAAAAATTTTATATAGGTTGTAACTGATATAACAGAAAACAGAAGATAGTTTATCTGATTTTTCTCCCTCCGCACACCTTGATCTTCTGCTCTGCTTGATCCGGTGATGATGACATGGTATTAGAGCGACGAACCTACGCTGCAGTAATCGCCGGAGCAGTGAAGACGCAAGCTGGAGTTGTAGCAGCAGAGCAACTTGAAGAAGGTCAAAGGCAAACATTAGAGTTGACGAATGCGAACAGAAGGTTACTGGAAATGGAAGACCAGATGTCTCCTTTCTTCATACACCAGATGGACACCTTAAGCTCCGTCGTGGTCAGTCCGCCTCTAAACGGTATGAATTACTTCACTTGGTCGAGGTTGTTCGAGATGGCATTGATTTTTAGAAATAAGATCGGATTTGTTGATGGTAGTATTCCTATGCCTGGAATAGAAGATCCGATTTATCATGTATGGAAGAGGCGTAATATGCTTGTGGTTTCATGTCTGCTTAGATCTATGACAGAAAATATTGCCAGCAATGTGTTCTTTATGAACGCGGCTTTGGAGATATGGGAGGTGTTGAAGAAGAGATACGCAATACCTGATAAAACAAAGGTTAGCAAGCTGTAAAACATGTTAATGTCTGTGATGCAAGAGAATAGAAGTGTAGATGAGTATTGTACTGAGTTAAATGGTATATGGGAGGAGTTGAAATCTGTAAGACCATTGTCGCATTGTGAGTGTGGTAGGTATAATAATTTGTGCTTTAAGAAGTATGCGGACAATCAGATGGAGGATTATGTTTACATATTTCTATATGGTTTAAATGATGAATTTGATGTTCTGAAAGACAGAATTTTGGGGATAAAGCCATTTCCGACTCTTGATGAAGTATACAACATGGTGATTCAGGAAGAATCTTATATAAAAGGGAAAGGTATGAGAACAGACAGGATGGGAGTAAAGGTGGAGTCTATGGCTTTTGCTACTCCTGCAATGTCTTCTCTTGATTTTAAGAGAAGGCAACAGAAGAGAAATGAATGCGAAGGAACAAAGGGTTTGGTCAGGGATTTGCAAATGACCAGAAGTCAGCAGCAGCTGTAACAAGTGATGAAGGAGTAAGCAACTCATAAAGTTCAGGGCTTTATGAAGTAAAGGAGCAGATACAAAAACTCGTGGCTTTGCTTGGTGTTCAAGAAGAACAGTTTGTACCTGTTGTAACCACTTCTTCCAGTCAGAATTCTAACAGAGTCAGTCCTTCAAATGTTTTTTCAAATGCAGCAGGTATTTATTGTGCAAATTTTGGTCATATTCTTGAACAAGAGTGGGTCATTAACATAGGAGCAACTAATCATATCACTAGTAATCTTTCATTATTTCATGAATGTCATCATGTTCAGCAAATGTTTGTTTCTCTTCCTAATGGTCATAAAGTCCAGGTTACTCACATAGGTGTAGTAATCATTCATAAAGATTTTAAGTTGGAGAATGTCTTATACATACCAACTTTCTATATAAATTTGATTTCGGTTAGTTAGCTTATGAGTACAGGGTCTTATTCCATATGACTTTTTTAAAAATTTCTGTTTCACACAGGCCCTATTATCATGGAAGATGATTGGTTTTGCTGAGGAAAATGGTGGATTATATGTTCTGCAAGGAAAAAAAGAAGGTTCTAATGTCAAGTTTAGTTCAAATGCAGTTTCTGTGAAGTGAATTGTCTGAATATGAGGTATGGCATTATAGGCTAGGACATCCATCTGTGGATGCGTTTAGGCATATAAACTCTTGTAATCATTTGGTTTCTGCACATAATAAAGGATTGTGTTCAATTTGTCACTATGCTAAACAAAAGAGGCTAGTGTTTCTAGATCATGTTAAGAAAACAAAGCAATGTTTTGAGTTGATTCACTGTGATATATGGGGTCCTTCAACACTGTCCATTACTGGACACAGATATTTTCTAACCATTGTGGATGATTTTAGTAGATTTACGTGGGTGTATATACTTAAGACAAAAGCTGAAGTTTCAGAACTTGTGCAGAAGTTTTGTAAGTTAGTTGAAACGCAGTTTGACACTAAAGTGAAAATCATTAGATCAGCTAATAGTAAGGAGTTTCTAATGGCAGAATTCTATAACAATCAAGGAATCATACATCATACTAGTTGTGTGGAAACACCTCAACAAAATGGTATTGTTGAGAGAAAACATCAACATATTTTGAATGTGGCAAGAGCCTTTTTGTTTCAATCAAAGATTCCTGTGCATTTTTGGAGTGATGCCATTCTTGCTGCAGTGCATGTCATCAATAGACTGCCTACACATCTTCTGAGACAGAGGTCACCATATGAGTTGCTTTTTCTTGAAAAACCAGATTATACACATTTAAGAGTCTTTTGATGTTTGTGTTTTGCATCTACTTTAAGAAATGGTCGTATAAAATTTGATTCTAGGGCAGTTAAATGCATATTTGTTGGATATCCAATGACTACAAAAGGTTATAAGTTGTATGACATAAATTCACATCAATATATTGTTTCAAGAGATGTCATCTTTTATGAAAGTCAGTTTCCATTCAAAAACAATTCTTCTGACTCTTTTGCGGATATTCCTGAGTCTCTTCCTTTGCCTGAGTTTCAAGTTGATTCAACATTGATAAATCATATAATTCTGGTCAGAGTTTTGATATTGATGAAAGAAATAAAATTGACTCTGACAAGGTTTGCATGCGTAGAAGTGCTAGGCAAAGGAACCTTCCTACTTATTCAAAGTTGTTTGTCATATTCCTGTTCATCCTATTCAAAGTTGTTTGTCATATTCCAAATTGTCTTCTGCATACAAAAGTTTTGCTGCTAACATCATGTTACATCCTGATCCCACTCAATTTTCTGAGGCTGTTCAACATGAACACTGGTGCAAGGCCATTGATGCGGAGTTGAGTGCTCTGGCTGAAAGTTGTACCTGGAAGTTGGTCGAGTTGCCTGAGGGGAAGTTTCTTATTGGCTGTAAATGGATATTCAAGACCGAGTTCAATGCAGGTGAGAGTATTAATAAGTATAAAGTAAGGTTAGTTGCAAAAGGGTATACTTAAAAGGAAGGAATTGATTACACAGATACTTTCTCTCATGTTGCTAAACATTCTACAGTTAGAGTGTTCTTAGCTCTTGCTGCAATGTACGGTTGGCATTTATGTCAAATGTATATCAACAATACTTTCTTGAATGGAGATTTGGATGAGGATGCCTATATGGTAGTGTTAGGGGGCTTGGCAATTGATCATTTGCAGTTTAAGGGGGAGAAGAGGATTGTATGTAAACTGCAAAAGTCGTTATATGGACTCAAGCAAGCGTCTAGGTAATGAAATTCAAAGTTTGTGGCTGCTTTAACAGGTTATGGCTTTACATAGTCAAAATCTGATTATTCTTTGTTTCTGAAGGGATAAGGAGATGGTTTTATTGCCTTGTTGATATATGTGGATGATGTTGCTATTGCTGGTCCAAATATGGCTGTAATAGATGAGTTTAAACAATATTTGGCAACAGTGTTCAAGTTGAAAGACCTGGGACAGCTTAAGTACTTTCTGGGTTTGGAGCTGGCCAGGTCAACTGAAGGGATTGTACTCTCACAGAGAAAATATGCTTTGGAGTTGTTGCAAGAGCATGGAATGTTAGCAGTAAAGCCAACAGTCATACCTATTATGCCAAATCACAAACTGTCAAAAGAAGAAGGAGTGCAGCTGGTTGATTCTACTGAGCACAGACAACTGGTTGGAAAACTCATGTATTTGACATTAACTAGGCCTGACATTGCTTACTCAGTTCAGGTACTTACTCAGTTTATGGCCCATCCAACTGATGTGCATATGAGAGCAGCCTATCAAGTATTGATGTACATTAAAGCTTCACCTGATGTTGGATTATTTTTCAATGCACAGAACTCAGACCAGCTGTTGGTTTATGCAGATAGCGATTGGGGAAGTTGTCATGATATAAGGAAGTTTGTTTCTGGTTATTGTATGTATTTGGGAGGTTCTATGATTAGTTGGAAGACAAAGAAATAACCCACAATGGCTAGAAGTTCTGTTGAGGCAGAATACAGAGCCACTGGGGTAGTTGTATGTGAAGCAATGTGGCTGGTAGCAGTATTGCAAGAGTTTGGATTAACAATTCAAAGGCCGGTGAATGTTATGTGTAACAATCAGTCAGTAATTTACATAGCTAAAAACTCAGTGTTTCATGAAAGAACAAAGCACATACAAATAAATTGTCACTTTGTTCGAGAAAAGTTACAAAGAGGGTTGATTTGGTTGAAGCATGTTTCTTCGAAGATGCAACTGGCTGACTTGTTTACAAAAGGATTTTCAGGGCCAAGGTTTACATTGTTGAAGTCCAAGATGAGCATGAAAAATATATATGCTCATCTTGAGGGCGAGTGTAAAGAAGGAAGAGTTGAATAACTTATAGCTCAGCTTGCAGAGAGCATAGAAGAAAAGAAGGACGAAGAGGAAGGTTGAAGACGGGCTAAAGAAGAGCTGAAGGTTTATTAGAGCCCAAAATAAAAGCCCGTGTATATGAAAACATTTCATATAAGTTTTAACTGATATAACAGAAAACAGAAGATAGCTTTTCAGGTTTTTCTCGCTCCGCACACCTTGTTCTTCTGCTCTGCTTGATCCGGTGACGATGACAGAGTTAGTTCCCGGTGAATTGGAGTTACTCGAATTGACAGAAGAGGCTGAGGGAGGATTACGGGTTCAGTTGAGAGTGTGACCTGTGTAAGATCGAGGCGAATTGGTTGGATAGTGAGAACGAAGTTGGCAATGATGGTGACACTAGCTGTCGTGACGAGATGGACAATGACGATGCAGAGGAGGCTGGGGATGAATGTGATGTCGAGGACAAAGTTGATGGAGGAGGAAATGATTTTCCACATACATACTTTTTTGCTATGTACATGTGTGAAAGGGAGAGTGTGGAGGAAACTGGCTCCTTTGCCGCCTTCGCCAGGAAAGCCTTCTAGTACCATGGATTGTAATGTTTGTGGTCAGTTGAAGAATGCTGATGAAGATTTAGGAACAACTGATAAAGACAACATGGATGAGTGACCCCATTCTAGGTATATACTTTGCTCTAGTTATAGTTCATTAGGTGGTTTGGAGGACATTGATGCTGTTGACTACTACTTGGATTAGACCAGTCGCCTATTAAGTTTCTGTTGAGTGTCATATCATAGGATAAAAAGATACTGCGATATTATCGGATGATTTATTTCTTGTTAAGTACATTGGAGGCGAGGATTTTATGGACTGCTTTAATCGGCGACACTACTCCTTATCCTGGAACGTCCGTAGAGCATTGAGATACTTGAACCTCTTAATGCTTTCGAGGAAGCTTTGGGTAGTTGCAATGCATCCAAACAACTCTCAATGGGAGCATTTTGTACAAGCATCTAGCATCCTTGGTGAGAAAGGTGATGTTATAATCCTTATGATTAATTACACTCAAGAACACATTCACAGTAATAGTTCCATGCAGGAACTCATCCTTTTGAGTTTCTCATCTGGTTACTGGACTGAGAAGCCTATGAAAACTTGGGTCTGCCTTGGGCGATTTTTCGGGTGGTTCCGGAATCGCATTTCTTTTGTATCTTTAATGGTAGTATAGTCTCATGGCCCCTGACTTGGGTGATTCGCTGTTGTTGCAACAGTTGGGAATCTGTACCCCATTTTGGTACTTTAGACAGGGGGCAATTTCCTACCGACTGATGTTATTGAGAATATTCTTTTTCATTCCTATAACCTTTGGCTGTAAATAGAATTAACACCTCCATTGCCCTTTCGTCTAGATGCCTAACTGCTTCTTCCTGGATATGAGATTCATATGCATGATAGGAGAACTTTTAAAATGTTGGTTTTGTTAGGCGTATGGCTGGTACCGGGTGGAGTGATCCCTGCTGCACATGTAAGTTTCTTGATTAGGGTGCTCTAATTGGAGAGACTTTTGGACACTGCAATAAGTGGCATTGGTTAGGTACAAATTTTTTGGTGCACGGATAAATATATTAAGATTAGATGAAAGAGAGGGGGGCATTAATTAGGCCTTCCCTAGTTGTTTCTTGCTGCAATAAACTATGAAAAGGGTGGAGCTTTACACCACGATCACTAATGTTTTGCATATGTTGTCCATCCTTATTCATCACTTCGAAGCCTTTGGAAGTGTTTTATTTTAACTAACAGTAAAAGTTCATGTCCCCAAGAAACAAAAAAAGAAAATTCAAAACCTTAGCTCTTGTTTGATAAGAGGAAATAAGGTTCATTTTTTGTTTTTATTTTTTATAAAAATAATTTATAATTTTTAGTCTTATCTATCGATGATTCTCGGCTGTATTTAATGTCCATAAAATCGTACCATAAAAAAAAAATCAAAATTTCGATCCCATCCCATCCAATCTCTAACATCCATACCAATAATATTATAATCAGACGAGAGGTGGCCGCTATCCATTGAAAAATCTCTAAAGAGACAAACGTCTCCCACTAAATTACAAACAATCTCGGCACATTGTTAAGGATTATTTAAATTGATTATTATTTGTCATTGCCATTTGCACACGTTTCTCTCGTACCACGAACAGGTGGAAGAGAAGCAGAGGAGAAGAGGACCGCCCGGGTAGTTGTTGGATGTTCGGTTCTCCCTCCTAAGTTTGCATTCTTTTGATTCGCGCCATTTAAGTAAGCAAAGCGTTCGTTCTTCTGTGTTTTTTGGGGGCGTGCCCAAGTTGGCATTTTCTTGTTCGTTCTTGGGTTTCTGTGCGTGGGTTTTGGTTTGGAGGGTGGTAAGGGGGACGACGAGGATGAATGGACGTGTGGGGATGGAGGAAGATGAAAAATCTGCTTCCATGGATTTGAATGGGAGGGCTTTGGGGATAGTTGGGAAGTGGGGTGGTGGACAGCATGACCGTGATGAGGATGTGGAGATGGCTGGAAAAAGTTTGAGCCCGAGGTTGAGGTTGGTTCCCTGTTGCGGCGGTGGCGGAGTGGGGAACGGGGATTCTGGTGCTGTTCTGGATTCTCTGGAGGAGGCCAAGAGTGGCCTGCGGCTCGCATCCCTCGACGCCCTCCGGGGAATTTCTGTCGTTGTAAGTGCATATCCCGTTCTTGTTCATGATTAAAGCGATGGGTTTGTTGTTTATTTGTGGAGGAAGAAATGTTAAAGTTGGCGGCACTGTTCATTGTCGTTTCCACTGTAACTAGGAATCGTAGTGTTCTGGACCTTCTTGAATGGGAAAGAAGATGGCTTTTTTTGTTCAAAAGGTTTGGATGTTACTCAATTATGGCATTCATGAGAAACAATTCCATCTTTATTTCTTTCTTTTCTTTTGTTTCAATATTTTTTTTTTGGTATTGAAAATATTGTTATTCAAGAGTTTTGCTTTTGTCTTCTCTCTTTATGGGACGTTTGAGATCTGATGGGTAATGAGGAGCACTTTGAAAGATAAGTTGGTGTAAACCTTAACTTTGCTTGGCTAGTTCGGAAGAATTCTCGAGTGTTTTGTTGCTGAAGTTTCTTAGGAGTGATTTTATGAAAAGGGATTCAGCCAATTTGCTTTACTTCAAAGGGGAGGAAAGGGTCATTTGTATGATCTACGTTTGACTTGGCTCCGTATGACGTATTTGTTTATACCTAAATAGGTGGATTTGTTTATACCTAAATAGGTGGAATCTTGTCAATTCGCTTTTTGTGGTGTTATCTTGATGGATCATATATATCTTGTTTTTAAGAATGTTAATGAATGGCGATGTTGCCTTCGACCGCTCAAGTCAACTCAATCATTGATATGGAATACTTGATGAGTAGATATTGAGGTTTCTTTGGTGATCCGATGGTTCTTAGGCATTCTCTTTAGTTTCTGTAATGCCTTATTGGAGGGTGTTATCTTCATAATCATCAATTTGAATTTCAGTTCTATTCCAAAATTTTACCGAGAAAAACAATAGGTTGAGCAACAGGGAAAGGACTTGCAACATTGTTTTACCTAGAACATCTGCCCTTGTGTAGGATTCTTTAGGCGGTTGACTTTCATTATGATAGTACCTTATTATTTTGATTTTATCTTAACATGCTATTTTTCTGTTGGCATTCTCGAAGCTACCCCAAGGGTTCAATAGCTATTGACTGAGGAAAATGAATCTTTGGTTTCACATGTTGACTCGGATTATGCAAATTTGATCAGCAGTGCTTTGAATTTTTATTCTTATTTTGATGACTTCCTTCTGGATGGCAATATGGTCGGGAGGACATGAAGAATAGGAGATCGCCATTATATTCATCCTATTAGGCCTCGATTTCTGCTTGACTTTCTGCTTTTGCTCTGACTGGAATATGTTTTAGGAGCAACATTTGTTGATCTTTTGGCTTCACGCAGCTTATGATTTTCATAGATAATGCCGGCCGAGTCTTCCCGGCTGTTAACCATTCTCCTTGGAATGGCTTAACACTTGCCGATTTCATCATGCCATTCTTCTTGGCGTGTCTCTGGCACTTGCATACAAGGTAGTCTTTGTTTATTTTAGTACATTCGCGAAATAAAAAGCTGATGAGTGTGGGTTTGAAATAACATAAGGTTACAAACTGTTCTCTTTGCTTGCAGAAAATGTCATCCAAAAGTGTTGCGACTAGAAAAATGATTCTTCGGGCATTAAAGCTCACAGCTTTAGGGGTTTTTCTGCAAGGTAATGTGCCAGGAGGTTTACCCATCAGATTTGACTCTTTTCATTTTCTGGTCTGTAGATTATGATCTTTGATCTCCACTTTTAGGCGGTTATTTTCATGGTGTTGGTAAACTAACCTACGGTGTGGACATTCAGCAGGTGGACATTCAGAAGATGAAATCTCCAGGTAGATTTCATCCTCTCTATTTCTTTAAGAAGCTGCATTTCTGTATCGATCAACCCTGAAGACAACCTTGTTGGATTATCCTCCAGAGAATATCTATAGGGTATTTAATCTAAGCTTTGTGCGAGATTTGGCTGAAAAGGGATGGTGATGTCAACTCTGGATACGATCTGTTACCGAAATACCAATATCATTGGAGAGTTTCGTTAACTAGGCTTTTGACGAGCCTTATTTAACGTGACAAAAATAACTTCTATCGGTTAAAATGACATGCCCTAACATTCTTGTGTTGGGCGTTTTGCCAATGAGAATCTTTTCACGTTCATTGAGCAATGAGGGTAAAAACCGCAACAAATGAACTTTTTGACAGATTACAGAGGGTTTTTGGTTACACATGATTTTTAACATCCTGGAGATATCCCAGCTTCTCTTTAGTAAACATTGCTTAATTCTGCATAAGTCTTGTCGTATTGTTCCTTATGCAGGATTTTAGTGATGCTGCTTACCACTGTATATATCACACTGACATATGGATTATTTGTTCCGGATTGGCACCATCAGCTCCCATCACAATCTCAAAGAATTGTAGTATGTTTCGATTGAGTTTCCTGATCACTTCTCTCTTCATATTTTCCTCTGTTGATTTGAGGGTTGCATCTGAGAAAGCATGTATTAAGGTGTCTATCCTTTTCTTCTGCCCCTGAAAAGGTGAAGTGTGGAGTTCGTGGGTACACTGGACCAGCTTGCAATGCCACTGGACTGATTGATCGTACTGTACTTGGAATTCAACACCTATACTTGAAGCCCGTTTATTGACGTACTAAGGTCTGTTGGTTCTACCATTATTTCTATCTCCATCCTTCGTTAGTCTTCTGAATTCCTGATCATGTGTTCTTCATCTCCTCTCTTAGCAATGTAGCATGAATTCTCCAGACTATGGCCCATGGCCCCTGAATGCTCCTTCGTGGTGTCAAGCCCCTTTCGATCCAGAAGGACTGTTAAGGTAATTATTCAAATGATCTCTTTGCCAATGATTTGAAATGGCATGCTACCATACAAACAGAATGATGTGGTTTGCTTCATTCCAATGTGGCATGCAGTTCAGTGATGTCGATCGTTACCTGCTTGGTCGGTCTGCATTTTGGGCATGTTATAGTCCATTTTAAGGTGAGAAAATCATAAGTTCTTGCCTTGGTTGCTTTTGAGAAGTTAAGTCAAATAATGTTTTCCCTTTATCACCTTTTCATGACCAGGATTACGGGGATCGGACAGACCACTGGATGGCATCGTCTTCTTGTCTTGTAGTGATTGGCCTTATCTTCGAGTTGTTCGGTAATTTCATCAGTTTCTCCGTTTTGCTCGTAACCTTTTCTGGGACGTAGGTCTAATGACTTTCGCTTCCCATGTTTTGTCTGAAGCAGGGATGCAAGTGAATAAGGCGCTCTACACATGCAGCTACATGCGCATAACCGGCGGTGTTGCCGGAATTCTCTTCATTGGATTGTACCTAATGGTACTAAATCTGAGAATTGCTTAGCTAGGAATGCCATGGTCTTTCTATTTGACACTTTGTTCATACCTTAACCCTGTCCAGTACTTCATTTAAGGTCGATTACTGAGGACATAGAGGCACAACCATTGTCCTGGAATCAATAGGGAAGCACGCTTTGGTAATCTTGGTACTTGCAGCCACAAACATAGTTCCTGTCATGCTTCAGGGATTTTACTGGCGGCGCCCGGAAAATAACATTGTATGTCCCCTTCCCTGATTTTCCTCAATGTGTAATTTTCTCATTCAACTTTTAGAGTTCTAATCTCATGCTTCTCATGGCAGTTGGGCACCTTCGGATGGACATAGAAGCTTGTATTTGGCTTGTTTTCAAGAGACCAGGAGAGAAGACCGAATGAAGATCCAAGGTGCTCCATTCATTGTGAATAGATCCTTTATTGGATATAGCCAGTCTAGCATTGCATAAGATTCTACAACACATTTGTCAATCTATAGCAGTAGAATTTCCCGAGGAGTTTATCAAGACTGACTGTTCGCATGTTTTTTGAGAAAAAGAGGAGTAAATATGGGCATATTCTTTGTAACCGAATGAGTATCTTCCCTGTTCATCGTCATCTTCATCAACATTGTAGAAATGGAGGAACCAGAAGTTCTCTAGGATCTGGAATAATCATTTATTAGGTCGGTGGTATTGTAGGGCATTATATATGCTCTGAACTATGGTGTGCACGAAGAGGAAGATGGCTGCTGTGCTGTTGGTGCACGCGGAAGTCCTCGGTAGCGTGTTGAACCGGATCTGATCGTCGGTCGGAAGTTAACGAAAAATAAAGAGACAAAGAATTTACGTGGTTCGGTCGATCGACCTACGTCCACGGGCGGAAAAGAAGATTTCACCATATTCATTGGAGTACAAAGTTAGGTTGAGACCCTCTCTAACCCTCTCGACCTACCCGAGTACAAAATCCCGTTTTCCCGATAAGAAATAATCTCGAAGAGTTTCCCATGTTTTCCCAACACACACCCTTTCTTTACCGCCGCACTCTTTGCACTCGTGTATCTCTCTTCTATGCTCTAAGGATTTGCTATCTCTTGTCTCTTCATTCGTTTCGTATACCAACACCTATTTATAGAATAGATGGCCCTACGTATATCGGAAATCTAGCAGTTAAATATATTGTGATATAATCAAATATCATCCAAATTTATCTCCCTCAAGAGATATATTCTCTCACCTTCCATATATTTCACGAGCGAATCTTATACTCCAAATCGCAATATATCTGAATTCGGGCCACAAAATACTAACAAACTCCATCTTAGGTCGAACTCCATAGAACGTCTGAGGAATTGTCACTCCATGTACCGGTCTTTCCTTGAAACTAACTGTGAATATCTCCCTTCTTCTCCTCTAGGCTCCGACTAGCCTAGTCAACAAAACATCCAAACCCATTCATGACGGATTGACTACCCACATCTTCTTACTTCTCCGTGCTCACGACCTATTACCCCGTTTCTCCGATGACTGTTTACTCCTCTTGAAAGGTTCATGACGCCTTCCAAAAGACCCAACAGTGATAATAGCAACGACACCTCTCATAACATACAAGCCCTTCAATCGACTCCCAGTCATCCACAACCGCCTTCCTCGGCGAACATTGAGGGCTCCACCTGAAGCAGAAAATCCGTACCCTTTGGCTTCTAAAACACTCACGGAAATAATATTTCTCGTGACGTCAGGCACATGTCGGACACCTGCCAACTCTCTCCCAGATCCATCCTTCATTTTGAACCGAACCGTTTCCACACCTGTAACCTCACACTTGTGACCATTTCCCAAGTGTACCTATCCACCTGCAGTGGAACAATATGCGGTGAACATCGCCCTATGAGGACTCATATGGAAAGTACTCCCGATCGAGAATCCAATCCTCGTCCGATGGTCTCTCCGACTCGGTTTCAACAGCCTGCACCTCACTAGCCATGAGTACATCTCCATCTCTGGCATCACTATCGCTGGTATACACAACAACTATCGCTGACTCTTGCAATCCTCCATCCTTCCCTGCCAGATTCTTGCAGTTTTTCTTTATGTGTTCTTTCTTACAATAATGGAAGCATCTTACCCCGCCGCTACCTTTGGATCTGGTCCTGCATACTGTTAATGCCTCCACCATCGGTTCCCCTACTTCACCCGTCAACTCTTTATCAATCAAATCTTTTGATAAAAGAGCAGACCATACCTCGTCAACTGTGAGAACACTTCTCCCACACAAGAACGTCTCCCTGAAGTATGAAGCGGGCAGTGAACATAACAGCAACATCGTCTGATCTTCTCATCGATCTTGTCGCCGATCCTTTCCAAATCTAAAGATGCAGATAACCAATTATCCAGGTAGGATTTAACGGACATACCTTCAGTTATTCTGAGCATGAAGAACATTTGCCTGAGAAGAAGTTTGTTGCTAAGAGTCCTCGTAATGTACAGGCTCTCCAGCCTACTCCAACGCCCGGCCACTGTCGTCTCCTTGAGCACGTTTGTCAGAACCTCATTAGACAGACACGGGTGAATCGCCGATAACGCTCTAGCATTTATCTCTTCCCACTGGTCAGAAGTTAACTTTAAAGCGCTCTTCGACTGATTTGTACGATCCCTCTCCAAACCACCATGTACCAATGGGGCCCTCATCTTGACTTGCCATAAGCTGAAATTCATGCTCCCATCCAATTTCTCGATCTCGAACTTGCCACCAGCATGGATCTCGAATCTGCACAATCGAGATCTAATACCAATTGTTGGTACACGCAAAACCCTCGGTAGCTTGTTGAACCGGATCCGATCGTCGATCGGAAGTTAACGAAAAATAAGGAGACAAAGAATTTACGTGATTCGGTCAATCGACCTACGTCCACGAGCGAATCTAATATATTCCAAATCACAATATATCTTGTTGACCTGGTTTTGATGATGAACTTAAGTGACATGTTACTGGTGGTAAGCGACATGTTACTGGTGGTCAGTAATAATGTTTCACAAGTTATGTGTTCATTCTTAGTGATGAGCTTGAGCAATACGTTGCTGAACCACAGCTAGTAGCAGTTATATATTATTGCGTTCCAGTACACTGTTACTGTGATATTACGCATAGAAGTTGAAAATATGGAAACATATTTTTAATAATCATGATTTATTCTAAGATTTATTTTAATCTATCTCAGATAATTATTCTGAGCGTCTAGGTTCGTTTAACGTAGCCTAATGATTTTATCATAAGCACTTAGGCAACAAATAAAATGAGATTACCTTTCCAATTTCTATTTTTGGAAACAAAATATCTTTCTGATTCCCTGCAGCAACGTCTCGCTGTAATGGGAGAAAATATCAAATTAAATTTATTTGATTATCACAATCAATTAGATAAGATAATGATTAGATAATGTAGATTGGAAATAAACTATCTAATTGATACGGTTAAAGGAAGTTACCGTTGGTTCTTACCTTCTATGAAACAGCGAACGTTGAGCAGACCGTTGCAGTCTCCTCGCTGCCAGTTTTGGCAATAAATCTTGGTGATTGCCTAGACGATCTCCCTCCTCCTTCTCCTTTATAAACAGACCAGTGACGACTAAATTAACTGCCTTTGTGCGTCTGTGTGGTCTGTGTGGTCTGTGTGAGCTTTGTGCGTCGACGGAGAGCGGAAGTTGCTAAGTGTCTCCTGGTTCTTTCTCTTGCAAGCTGCGTGTGAGAGTGTCAAGGGGCTGAGGTCAGATCCCTTGAATCGTCTGAGAGGGACTAGGTGTCCTCGGTGCGTTCAACGAGCAACCGGCGAATCGTCTGAGGGAAGCTAAGTGAATACCTGCTCTGAATTCAGTAACCGGTTGCTGACCCATCGACAAGAAGCCGTTCTTGTCGTGTCTTTTCGCAGGGAAGTCTCGAGCCTACGGAGTTTGAGCAGTTAGACACGCACTTGCGGGTGCGCGCCAGAAGTCTCGTGCCTGCAGGGTAGAGCAGGAGTTGGGAACGCCGCCGGAGTGGAAAGAGTTCCTCCCGAGCACAGGGGTGCTGTGCAGAAGTCTTGAACGCCTGATACAGAGGGTTAGTAAAGCAGGTTGCGTGGAAGCCAACGGATCGGAAAATTCCACCCTAGGCACTGGGTGTGCAGTGCAGTGAGTCACGGCTGTGGTAACCGTGCACGTCCGAACTGAGTGTAGGACGGATACCTTCTAAGTGGCTTTGTGGTTTTCTTTGTGATCTTTGTGGTTCCTATCTTCGTGATCTTTGTGGTTCAACTTTGTGGTTGTCTCTTAAGCAAGTGCAGGCTTATCTTAAGGAGAGACAAGATCTGTGTGGAAATCCTCTGCTGAACGATAAAGTGCTGAAGCAATCCTTCGCTGTGAAGCAGAAACGAGCTGCTCTCTGAGAATACATTCTTCACCGTAAGGAATTATCTGTGAGGATTTATACTCTAACATAACGTTGTCTGTGTTCTTTGATAAGTCAGGTTTATATTAAGCGACAACGAGCTGTGTGAAATCCATTGAGCTACCAACTTCTGAGGAAAAGCATCATTCTGCTAGAAACGAGAAGACGTCTACTGTGTGAGGAGCTGACCGTTGCCAGGAGTGATCATCTATTGTACAGGATTCTAAATCTCACTTTGTGAGAGAAACATACGCCTAGTGCAAGGGCTTTTTGCACCCATTATTTTATATAGTGGAATCACCTTGTTGGTGGAAAGTGGACGTAGGTTAATTAAGGCCGAACCACTATAAATCACTGTGTCCATTACGATCGCGCAACACTCGTACGAAAACCTACTCGACAAAATCGTAACAGTTACAGTAAGGTATTTCTCATTCTGAGAAACGCTCTGCTGTGATACAGTACGCTTCCGCTTACACCGAGAAAGGGCGAAAAAGTGATAAACACTAATTCACCCCCCTCTTAGTGTACATAAACGATCCAACAATTGGTATCAGAGCGGGTTTGCTGGAAAGCTTTCTGTGTGATTGCTAGTACAGAACTCTGTTGCTGAACCAAAACAGCTTGTTGCTGACAATCTTACATTAAGCACAGTAAGGTGCTGCTGAGTACTGAACAGAATGTCAATGCTCTTGACCGATGGTCATTCGACCGAACGTCCACCACTCTTTGCAGGACAACACTTCTCATATTGGAAAATGAGAATGGAGTTGTTCATAGGAGCAAAAGATGCCGATTGCTGGCAGCTTATAATGGAAGGAGATCTTGTAATTCCTCCATCAAATCCCAGCGACTCTCGACATGAATTTGAAAGAAAGAGAATTATCTCGCTGAACACTAAAGCAAAGCACTACTTAGTGTGTGCTCTTGCTGGAAATGAGTTCAATCGCGTCTCTACTTGTAAGACAGCGAAAGAAATGTGGGATAGACTTGCTTTGATCTATGAAGGAACAGAACAAGTCAAGGAGTCCAAAATAAATGCTTTAGTAACTCAATACGAAGCATTCAAGATGAAAAAGGATGAGTCAATAAATCAAATGTTTGATAGACTCACCGAAATTACTAATGCCATGGAATCACTTGGCAAAACAATTTCTAATTCTGAGTTGGTCAGAAAGATACTTCGCTCATTGCCTAAAACTTGGGAAGCCAAGAAGACGGCAATTGAAGAAGCTAAAGATTTGACAAACTTAAGTCTTCAACAGTTGCTTGGTTCTCTCGTTGCGTACGAAAATGAGAACAAGGTTGCTGATGATAAGAAGATCAATGCTGTTGCATTCAAGGGAAGTACCGAAATGTCCGATGAATCCGAGGATGAATCTTCATCTGATTCTGAGGATGAAGTTTCCTTGATGGCAAAGAAATTCAAAAGGTATCTTCGCAAAAATCGCTTTAAGGGAAAGCGAGAGATTAAAAAGAAGAATACAAAATCACACCAAAGTAAAGGTGGTGTGTGCTTTGAGTGCAATAAACCTGGTCACTTGAGACCAGATTGCCCACTCTTGAATGAGAAGGGCAAGCCTTCAAAATATAAGAAAAATGCCATGATGGCATCTTGGAGTGATAGTGACGAAGAATCAGATCAGGATGACGAAACAGCAAACATCTGCTATATGGCGCAAACTGATGCTGATACTGAGAAGGTAAATGCTTTCTCACCTTCTGATCTGTCTGCTGAAGATATTGAGAATCTTTTCTCCGAACTTTATGATAAAATTGAGTCTTTATCCGCAAACAATAAGGCTCTTAAGAAGGAGAATAAATTCTTGAGTGCTGAGAACGATTCTCTAAAGGAAGAGTTATCAGCAAAGGCTAAGAAAGCGACAAAGAAACTTTCTCAATCCAAATTAATGATTGAGGAGCTGCAGCAGCAACTTGATGCTGTAAACAACAAAACAGAATTATGTATGCATGAGAAGCATGACTCTGGAAATGAGAAACATTCACGACATGGGAAATATGTTCCCCCTCATGTTAGGAATGGCGAATCTCATTTTATTATTCAAAGGTTACCTAGGCTTTGTTACTATTGTAGAAAGCCGGATCATTTCATTAAAAATTGCCATGTGCGGCGAAATGACATGCTTGGCATTACTTCTAAAGTTGATGGTTCTATTGTTAAATGGAAGCAACGACTTACTTAAATTCTTTCTCTATTTCAGGGATGCTTCAAGTCCATCACTAAGGACCATGTATGGTACTTAGATAGTGGCTGTTCGAGGCATATGTCAGGAGATGTCTCCTTATTCTCCACACTGGTTTTCCAGGATGGTGGTGCTGTCACTTTTGGTGATAATGGAAAAGGGATGGTTAAAGGAACAGGAACCATTTGCTGTTCTAACTCCCTAACCATTGAAGGAGTTCTTTATGTTAAAGGCCTCCAACATAATTTGATTAGTATCAGCCAATTGTGCGATAAAGGTTACAATGTTTCTTTCAATGAGAGAACATGTAACGTTTCATGGGATGGTGTCACTTGCTTCGTTGGTGAACGCAAGAAAAACATCTATATCCTGTCCTTTAAGAACATCTCCGCTGGAGAAAATTATCTCTTGTCCGTTAAGGACGAGGCTACTCTGTGGCATAGAAAGTTGGGACATGCTAACTACGACTTGCTGTCCAAACTTGTCAAAAAGGACATCATTAAGGGATTGCCTAAAATCAAGTTTGACAATGATCAAGTTTGCAAAGCTTGTTCTATTGGCAAACAAACAAAGATATCCTTTAAAAGTAAAAATATGATTTCAAGCAAAGCCCCGCTTGATTTACTTCATATGGACTTATTTGGTCCAACAAGGACTCAAAGTCTTGGAGGTAAACGTTATGGATTAGTTGTGGTAGATGACTTTTCCAGATTCACTTGGGTTAAATTCTTAGCTCACAAAAGTGATGCGTTTGCAACCTTTGAAATGTTAGTCAAACAACTTCAAAATGAGAAAGGTGTTTCTCTAAGAAGCATAAGAACGGATCATGGTACCGAATTTGAAAACCATGACTTTACTTCTTTTTGTGAAGAATATGGTATAAACCATAATTTCTCTGCTCCATATACTCCACAGCAAAAGGGAGTTGTAGAGCGAAAGAATCGAACCTTACAAGACATGGCGAGAACTATGTTGCTGGAAAGTGAGGTTGCTAAAAATCTTTGGGCTGAAGCTGTAAGCACAGCATGCTACATCTCAAATCGTATTCATTTGAGGCACTCTTTAGGTAAAACGCCTTATGAGTTATATAAAGGCAGAAAGCCTAATATCTCATACTTTCATCCATTTGGAAGTAAGTGTTATATCTTGAGACCCATTAAAGATGGTGTCGGAAAGTTTGATGCTCGATCTGATGAGGGCATATTCTTAGGATACTCCCTAACGAGCAAAGCATATAGAGTTTTTAATAAAAGAACTCTAACTGTTGAAGAGTCTATCAATGTTAAAATTGATGACTCTCTGACACAGGAGGAAGTTGTTGTGGAAGCAGTAGCACAATCCTCAACAACAACATCAAATGAAACCTCCCAGCAAATGATTGCTGACAATAATCCGAACGGAAACACTGTAGCAGATGTACAGCAAGTGCCTGCTGCACACACTGAAAATGCTTCTGGTGATTTCCAGGATATTCAAATTGAGAATCGTGTTCCTTCGTTATATAAGAAAAGACATCCTATTGATCAAGTAATAGGTTCTTTGCACACAGGAGTGCGAACCCGCAATACAGCAAGTTTGTACTGTGAACACTCTGCTTTTATCTCTCAAGATGAACCTCAAGGCATTGATGATGCGCTTGATGATCCTAATTGGATTCTTGCTATGCAAGAGGAATTGAACCAATTTGAGAGAAACAAAGTTTGGAGTTTAGTACCTAGACCCAATGATCGTTCCATTATTGGAACAAAATGGGTTTATCGAAATAAACTTGACGAGTCTGGAAATGTTGTAAGAAACAAAGCTAGACTTGTAGCAAAAGGTTACTCACAAGAAGAAGGCATCGATTATGATGAAACGTTCGCCCCAGTGGCGTGTCTAGAAGCAATACGCTTACTTGCTATAATAACTTTAAGTTATTTCAAATGGATGTGAAAAGTGCTTTCCTAAATGGTGATATAAAAGAGGAAGTCTATGTTGAACAACCTCCTGGATTCACCGATCCAAAGTATCGTAATCATGTTTATAAGCTCTCTAAAGCTTTGTATGGGCTTAAGCAAGCTCCGCGAGCATGGTACGAAAAGCTTAGTTCCTTTCTTATAGCAAAGGGATATAGGCATGGAAAAATTGATACAACATTGTTTCTTAAGAAACAGGATGCTGATCTTTTAGTTGCTCAAATATATGTCGATGACATTATATTTGGTTCAACTAATGAAAAATTATGTAATGAATTCTCTAATCTAATGAAAGGAGAATTTGAAATGAGTCTCATGGGAGAACTTACTTTCTTCCTCGGACTTCAAATTAAACAAACGGAAGATGGAATTTTCATCCATCAAGAAAAGTACAGCAAACAGTTGCTCAAGAAATTTGATCTTGAGAATGCTAAACCTTTGTCAACTCCAATTGGTAGTAATACCAAAATTGATAAAGACGAAAGTGGAAAGGAAATTGATTCCAAGCTATACAGAAGTATGATAGGATCATTGCTATATCTTACTGCTTCACGACCAGATATTATGTTCAGCGTATGCTTATGCGCTAGATATCAGTCTGCTCCAAAAGAGTCACACCTTCCTGCAGTTAAGAGGATCTTTCGATACCTCGCAGGAACTGCTAGCTTAGGTCTGTGGTATCCAAGAGAATCGTTGCTGGATCCTAGAGGATATTCAGATGCTGACTATGCTGGATGTCGTATTGATAGGAAAAGTACGTCTGGTACTTGCCAACTATTGGGAAATATGCTTATTTCCTGGTTCTCTAAGAAGCAGACAACTGTCGCTTTATCCACAGCTGAGGCTGAATACGTATCAGCAGCTAGTTGCTGTGCGCAGTTACTATGGATGCGACAACAACTCGAAGATTATGATCTTCATTTTAATTCTATTCCAATAATGTGTGATAACACAAGTGCAATTAATTTATCACGAAATCCTGTCTATCACTCAAGATCTAAGCATATTGAGTTGAGACACCATTTTCTACGTGATAATGTACAAAGCGGTAAGGTTGATATTCAGTATGTAAATACTGAGCAACAGCTTGTTGATATCCTTACTAAACCACTTGACAAAGAGAGGTTTGAATATTTACGAAGTGAATTAGGGATATGTAATCCCAATCTCTAAGATGATATTGTCATTCTTGAGAAATTCTCGATAGGAATATAAAATTCCTAAAAATGATGCAGAAATATTCGTGGGGTGCCAACCAAAACACTATATCTTTTATTTCCTTCTTTATCTTTTAAATATTCTATAAAACCAAAAAAAACTTCCTACGGTTTCTTTTCAAATCCCTAACTTCCCTCGTTTCTTCTTCAACCTCAATCCTCTTCCTTCTTCTCCATTTCTCCTCTGAAAATGGCACCCAAATCCGCGAAATCTGGAAAGGGCAAGGGAACCCCCAAGAAACGGTCACAGGCTGTGGCTGCTTCTGCCCAGCAACTACCTGTTGTGGAGCCTCCGTCAGTTACTGAGGGAGAGCCCTCGATGATGCAAACCCCTGCTCCGGTGGTCACTGAGACCAAGGAGACACCTGCTCCGGTTCCTGCCAAGGACAATGTGGCTTCGACTGGTGATGTCACCACTTTTGGCGAACCTGAGGGTGCTACGGAGAAAACCCTCGTTGTTGAGGAGGAAACCGCTCCACCGGAGGCGGTTACCAAGTCTACTTCTGCGTCTCCCAAAGCAGCAAACTCCCCTGCTACTGATGAGGAGACTCAAGCCGAAAAAGGCAAGAAAAGCGCTGAGGATCCTGAGGATTTCCAGAGCGCTGATGAACAGGACTCTTTGGCTGAAGAGACTCCTGACGAGGATGAGAATGTGGAGGTGATCGGCTCTGTTCAGAATCCTCCGATTCGCTCTTCTCTTGGTGTTGCCTCTCGCACCAGGATGAAGCGACCTTATGCTGGTATAAGGGATGGTATGCATTCTGGCTCTCCTATTCACAAGAAAGTGAGAAATGCAGATTCCTCTGTTTTTATTCATGCGGTTGATCAGTATGTTTCTCTGGCTGAATTAAATCGGATTCTTGCTGATGATACTATGCCGAATAGAAACATGACCAAGCGCAACATTGCTGCATGCAAGCGTGTAGACTTTGATTGGTTTACTCAACATGAGCTCTGCTTTGCTGAGATGTTTGAAAGGTTGACCTGGCGATCCTTTTGTGAATATGATGGCATCAGTTCCATCTCAAAGGTCAAGGAATTCTATGCCAATATTACCTTTCATAAGGAAGATTCTCTCATTAAATTCATCAAGGTGTTGGTAGATGAGAAAACCTTTGTTTTCTCTGTGTTTGATGTCTGCCGCCTCTTTGAATCTGATCTTGTTAACAACCTGAGGGTGATCAGTGAAGGAAAGCTGGAAGCTTATCAGACCATCAACGATGGTGAGGTGGTTGCTGTCAGCGGATATCTGCAGAACACCGGGCTGAGTTTCAGCAACCGGATGTTTCACAAGGCAGTAATGTCTTGCTTGGCCCCTCGGATTGGCAGCATCGACACTGTCATGCCAAGAGATTGGAATCTGATGGTTCATCTTAAAAGAGGTATTCCTGTGAACTTGGGAAGTGTGATATTTGGCCATATGGCATCTTGTGTTCAGGACGAGAACAGGGCACTTCCATTTGCACATGTTATCACTGCATTGCTGCAGTTCTATGGGGAGCAGATTGTTCCTGTGAATCAAATGGACACCTGGAGTACTCAGGTTATTGGAGCTAACTCTGTAGCAAGTATGGGCTACCAGTATGTGGATGGTGTTTTTGTCAAGAAACCAACCAAGCGACAGATCGCTGCTTCTGTCCGTGGCAAGTCCACAGCTGCACTTGGCAAGCAACGCTATGCTGAACGTGAGAGGGTGGCTTCTTCATCCAAGGATGAGTCCCCTTCTTCTTCTAAGCTGCAAAAGGTCTTCTGTGGGGAATTAAGCTACACCAGACGCTCCATTCTTGAGAGGCTGGATGGATTTGCTGAGAGGCTGACCCGCCTGGAAAATATGGTCCAGACCTTGCTTGATAATGCTGAGGATTGAGCCATACTCTCCGTTTAGGATTGAGCTACTCTCCTTTATCTTTAGGTGTCTGCTTTGTTGTTCTAAAATGAGCTATGCTCTTTTATTTCTGAACTTGTTTAATAACTGTTTCGTTTTGATGCATCGCAGCAACTGTTGGCTGTTGACTTTGTCTTTTGGGTGCTAGCATATTCTTGCTGCACTAGTAATAAAACTATCCTTTGTTATCCTCTTTTCTTTTTGATATGACAAAAAGGGGGAGAAGAATAAGTTCAGGGGGAGTTAAGGATTTAAGGGGGAGTTGACATCCCTAAGTCCATATTTTGTCATCATCAAAAAGGGGGAGAATGTTGACCTGGTTTTGATGATGAACTTAAGCGACATGTTACTGGTGGTAAGCAACATGTTACTGGTGGTCAGTAATAATGTTTCACAAAGTTATGTGTTCATTCTTAGTGATGAGCTTGAGCAATACGTTGCTGAACCACAGCTAGTAGCAGTTATATATTATTGCGTTCCAGTACACTGTTACTGTGATATTACGCATAGAAGTTGAAAATATGGAAACATATTTTTAATAATCATGATTTATTCTAAGATTTATTTTAATCTATCTCAGATAATTATTCTGAGCGTCTAGGTTCGTTTAACGTAGCCTAACGATTTTATCATAAGCACTTAGGCAACAAATAAAATGAGATTACCTTTCCAATTTCTATTTTTGGAAACAAAATATCTTTCTGATTCCCTGCAGCAACGTCTCGCTGTAATGGGAGAAAATATCAAATTAAATTTATTTGATTATCACAATCAATTAGATAAGATAATGATTAGATAATGTAGATTGGAAATAAATTATCTAATTGATACGGTTAAAGGAAGTTACCGTTGGTTCTTACCTTCTATGAAACAGCGAACGTTGAGCAGACCGTTGCTGTCTCCACGCTGCCAGTTTTGGCAATAAATCTTGGTAATTGCCTAGACGATTTCCCTCCTCCTTCTCCTTTATAAACAGACCAGTGACGACTAAATTCACTGCCTTTGTGCGTCTGTGTGGTCTGTGTGGTCTGTGTGGTCTGTGTGAGCTTTGTGCGTCGACGGAGAGCGGAAGGTGCTAAGTGTCTCCTGGTTCTTTCTCTTGCAAGCTGCGTGTGAGAGTGTCAAGGGGCTGAGGTCAGATCCCTTGAATCGTCTGAGAGGGACTAGGTGTCCTCGGTGCGTTCAACGAGCAACCGGCGAATCGTCTGAGGGAAGCTAAGTGAATACCTGCTCTGAATTCAGTAACCGGTTGCTGACCCATCGACAAGAAGCCGTTCTTGTCGTGTCTTTTCGCAGGGAAGTCTCGAGCCTACGGAGTTTGAGCAGTTAGACACGCACTTGCGGGTGCGCGCCAGAAGTCTCGTGCCTGCAGGGTAGAGCAGGAGTTGGGAACGCCGCCGGAGTGGAAAGAGTTCCTCCCGAGCACAGGGGTGCTGTGCAGAAGTCTTGAACGCCTGATACAGAGGGTTAGTAAAGCAGGTTGCGTGGAAGCCAACGGATCAGAAAATTCCACCCTAGGCACTGGGTGTGCAGTGCAGTGAGTCACGGCTGTGGTAACCGTGCACGTCCGAACTGAGTGTAGGACGGATACCTTCTAAGTGGCTTTGTGGTTTTCTTTGTGATCTTTGTGGTTCCTATCTTCGTGATCTTTGTGGTTCAACTTTGTGGTTGTCTCTTAAGCAAGTGCAGGCTTATCTTAAGGAGAGACAAGATCTGTGTGGAAATCCTCTGCTGAACGATAAAGTGCTGAAGCAATCCTTCGCTGTGAAGCAGAAACGAGCTGCTCTCTGAGAATACATTCTTCCCCGTAAGGAATTATCTGTGAGGATTTATACTCTAACATAACGTTGTCTGTGTTCTTTGATAAGTCAGGTTTATATTAAGCGATAACGAGCTGTGTGGAATCCATTGAGCTACCAACTGCTGAGGATAAGCATCATTCTGCTAGAAACGAGAAGACGTCCACTGTGTGAGGAGCTGACCGTTGCCAGGAGTGATCATCTATTGTACGGGATTCTAAATCTCACTTTGTGAGAGGAACATACGCCTAGTGCAAGGACTTTTTGCACCCATTATTTTATATAGTGGAATCACCTTATTGGTGGAAAGTGGACGTAGGTCAATTAAGGCCGAACCTCTATAAATCACTGTGTCCATTACGATCGCGCAACACTCGTACGAAAACCTACTCGACAAAATCGTAACAGTTACAGTAAGGTATTTCTCATTCTGAAAAACGCTCTGCTGTGATACAGTACGCTTCCGCTTACACCGAGAAATGGCGAAAAAGTGATAAACACTAATTCACCCCCCTCTTAGTGTACATAAACGATCCAACATATCTGAATTCGGGCCACAAAATCCTAACTCTGCGATAAGAGACAGCATGGACCAAGGGTTCCTGGAGTAGGTATGGATGAGATTTGCTCTCCCCGTTCGTTGGCTTATTGCAGTACTCATTCACCCTCCTGTGAATATCCTCAAGCTTGTGGTTGGAATCGGGTGTCATCTCCTTTGCTATAGAGGTGAACAGCTTCACCGCCGCCTTGTCGTACTGCAGGAAGTTAAGAACAATCCCTTCCAAAAGTAGTAGCGCGACGTCCTTGTTGCTGTCTATCAGATCATCCACTGGGGATATCTTCTGAGTGAGTTGTAACCTTGTGCCGGCCTTGGCGAGTGAGGAAGCAACTCCATCGAGTCTACCATGATGGTGGGAATCTTGAGGAAAGCCGTTCATGAATGACATGCCGCTGAGGTCTCCTTTTTCTGCCTTCCTATGGATGCATGCTTTGGGAAGCTTGGTGGCCAATGGTATTTTCTAGCTGTTGAAGATGGCTTCCCCATTGGCAAGTGGTGTCTTCTTGGTTACCAGCATCTTTCGGCAAACATCGAGAACGTGTGTGCAGGCACTCCTGTCCGAAACATCCACCATCTTCTCGGCTCTACTTTGGCAACAGTCAGCACAAAACTTAAGCACGAGTTTGATGACGTAACCCTTGTCCTTCTCCTCATTACTCTCAACAGCGATCAGCTTCAACAACATCAACACCGGCAGCTTATTCTAGATCTTAAGATTATTTGCTCCTCAGAAAGGCATCCTGTAGACAAAGCCATGCTGGCTGAATATTGGATCATCGCGTGCATAATCGCTGATCCCAAGGGGTATCGACGAAGGTCAGTGAATATGGGTTCTTGTATGGGCAAAGGTCATTGTGTACCCGGAAAACCGACTAGGATCTTCATCCTTTGGACAAAATGATGCAAGGATATTTCCATATATGACAGTTAATGTTTAACGAAATTAAAGCAGGTGTTGAGGTGATCACGAGAAGGTCAACAATGGAGTATGACAAACAAGGATCCTGGTGGTGTATCCAACCAGGCTTATCCAAGAAAAGAATTTGTCCCAAATCACTATTCATGAGAGGAAGAAAACACGCCGTGGCGGAACTGATTACTTGTAGAATGGGATGATGGTATAGACAGTTTGAGCTATTGTGAGCGCGAAAAGGAAGACGGCCGCGATCAATGAGAGTATAGCCCAAGGGTTGGTGAAATAAGTGTGGATAAGGTTGGCCCTCCACACGTTCCATGGCCTCTTGCAGTAGTCACTCACCATGTACTGCACCGCATCGAGCTCGCTGTCTGGATCGAGTGTTATGTCCTTGGAAAGCGAGTTGAAAAGCTTCGCCACTGCCTTGTCGCTCCCTATTGCACTCTGGATGATCCCTCTCGAGTGGAGCAGAGCGACGTCTCTGTTGCTGTCGATTATGTTGTCCATGAAGAATATGTAGGACGTCACTTCGTTCCCCGCCCCGACATGTAGGCGCTCGAACGCGATCAGATTAAGGAAGATTGTCTCTGTCGTGTCATCTACCACTATGACGGGAAGCTTGAGGACCCCGTTCTTGAATGAGATGTCCCTGAGGGTCCCGTTCTTCACCTTCTTGAACTGGATGCCCGCTTCGTCGAGCTCACTCGAGGATCGTATTATCTCTTCGCCGCCGCCGCTGTCCCTGTGCAGATGACGGACCATGTGATGTTTCGGAGGCTTCTTGGGGTTCGCTTGCTTCAGCAGGCTCTGCCGATAAATGTCGAGTATGTGCAAGCCGTCGGTAATGTGGAGGCCATCCACGTTCGCGATCGACGTCAGCCCACTTGAGGAGCAGAACTTGAGAATGAGCCTGACGACGTAATCCTTCCCCTGCAGCGTAACAACCAAGAGGAACTCAAACCATTAGTTTGCATCCCACGAGTGGAGTCTCCCACCCTAAAAGTATCACGAACGCCGACCTTCTTCCTGTCGGTCTCGACGGCAACCAGCCGTTCCAGGAGAGAAATTGGCAGCTGATTCTCGATCATGAGCATGTCCCTCCTCAGGAATGGCATAATGTAAAGTTTACCGTGGTTGCTGAAAATGGGGTCATTGGCAGCATAATCAACCAAGGACTGAGCCTCCGTCCTGAGTATCTCCAGCATGAAGCAGCCGTCGAGGATCATCAACCTAAGGAAACTTTCCTCGTTGCCCTTCCAGTGGGGGTCCAAGGGGTCGTAGCATCCCATGAGGGATCCGACGATCTCCCTGAGAGAAGCGAGGTACTCCTCGAGGGGCTTGCGGGAGCGCCTGAGGAAGTGGAGGAGGGCACGGGGCTTGTGCTCCTCCATGGGGCTGAGGCGGTCCTCGCCATGGTGGTAAGGGCCGAAGGAGACGGCCTGGGGACGGTAGGCCTTGTTGTTGAGGTCGGCGATGCAGGGGGAGACCTTGTAGATGGAGCGCTTATCCCATAGTTTGGACTCAGAGGTCTGATCAGGGAAGTTGGTCAAGCTCTGGTTTACTTGTATCACCCAATTGTCGGTGTCCCCCTCACCCATGACCATTTTCCGGGCTTTGGAGATGGGTTCTACAGAACATCACCATGATAAATAAATAAGATGGGGTTCGTTTGCTTGGATCTTGGGTTATGTCAATTTTGAGTTCTTGACTTGCTGTGGATGAAAGCTGACTGCTTCTGACAATAAAAGGAGGTTATCTAGGTTTAGGGTATTCGATGTAATATGCTCCTTGGTTTTGCTTTTGTGCATCCGATTATGTGTGTGTGTGGGTGTGCGTGTGGGTTTGGGATTGGTATCATGCTTTTTTTTTTATTAATAAAAAATGATAGTTTTCGTTATAATTTAAAAGTCACTAAATTTTTCATGGTCTTTTCAAGTAACACCGTACAGATTTTAAAGTTTATGTACCCATCAATTAAAAGAATTTATGAAATTGGGGTAACGACAGACATATGAAGAGAAATTTGAGGCTCTTTAATTGGAGGGTGAGACGGAGGAAATTAAAATAAAAAATTCAAAAATTTTAAAATTTCGATAATAATACTATTTAGAAAATTAATAAAATTATTTGCTTTTTTATTTTCTTACATCAACATTGAAACAACATCCGGGGGAGACGTGTTCATCCCGCACTGACATAGTTAAGTCAAGTTCACGACTCGTTAATCCGTTAGACCTGACAAAATTTATAATAAAATAAATATAAAAACATTTTTAAAAAATTAAAATAAAAGGGGCTCGGGCCCAAAACTCTTTAATCGGGCTAAAGTCAGGCTCAACTAAACAGAGAGCTTGATCGGACTCATAATTTTGAATAGTGCCGAGCTCGGCAAGGGCGTGTGATGTGAACCTGCCCTGGCTTATCAACACCCTTTACCTAAAACACAGCATAAACTTGAACAAACAAGTGATTGGTCCCGAATGGATAAGACAAAGACGATCATCCCAAACAGGAAAATCCGGAAGAAACATCGCTTTCATGATTATCTGTACTTCATTTTAAGTATTTTCTTTTGTGTCGATCCACATTTGATGGCATATGCGAAGACGACACACCCCAATTAATTATCTTAAAAAAATTATATATTTATTTATCTGTAGAAATTCTCGGCTTTTTTTCAGATCCCCTTCTTAAAGCAAAAAAAAAAAATCAATTCCTGTTTTTTTTAAGGACTTGATCGTTTTACATATTTTAAGGTTTCAAAATGAAAAATATGTCCACATCTATTTAAAAGTCTCTCATTATCAGTGAATAGTCGAGTCGCCTCCTCCTCCTCCTCCTCCAAAACGATTCTCCACCTCCCGATCCCAAATCATTATCAACTCCTTGTTATTTTCTCACGTGAGGGGGAAAAGCCTTCTCATTTATTTTATTTTGTTTCGCTGCTTAATCTAATAAGCAAAAATGAATATTCACAATTTAGAAAAACCCTCGGGTTAAAAATTCTAATTAAGAAAAAGAATAGCTGGGAGTGGGAAGGTATGATATGATGTATTTCATGTATCTCTTTTGTCGCTTTCCGCCAAAAAGGGGTCAACTCGACCCCAACCCTTACCCCTTTCTAATTAATTAAATATACACATCTTATTCTTTCTTGCCAAAAAAGAAGGAAAAAAAAAGACACCATTTAAGTATTACTCGGAAAGAAATAAAAAACAGAGACGCCCCCCAATCAACATGACTACCACAGTCTGAATTTTGATTCCCTCGATTTCATCTTTTTCTTTTTTTATCAACCCAATCGGGGGTCGATTCGCTCGTGTCGGGAACACTCGGCGTCCCTCTTCTCTTTTTGGTTGTTGTCGTTTTCCCCTGAAAGAAGATTTGATCTTTATTTTGATTCAAGAGGTTCGTGAATCCAATCGGGAGAATGGCAGGGGTGATTCTTCGACCACCGCAAGGGATGCATTTGCCGTGAAAAACGATGAATCCAGCTGTACGTTTGTTTCTTTATCTGCCTCTCTCTCTCTCTCTGTGTTTTTCTGAGGGAAAAGAAAAGATGCAGTTCTTTTTTTCTGGTGTTTGTGTTGATTTCTGTGGGACTGAATTTTGTGGTGGAATTTGGGGCGGAGAATCATTCACAGGATTTCCGAGGGACTCTTATCAATTGGCAATCTTGGGCTCACTTGCTTAGAGCTAAACCTTTCTCTCAACAGGTGGGTCTTTCTTCCCCTTTTCTGTGTCTTGAAATGGAAAATGGTGTTGGGAAGAATGGTGACTTTTTTTGGCTGCCTTAGCTTTGATTTGGGAAGATGAGTAGGATTGGTTGGTCCCCCATGTGGATGGATGAATTTTATTTTATTTTGTGTTCCCAAGAGTATGTTTCTAGGAATTGTCACCCAAGGTCCTCTGCGGTTGCCTTTGTTCGGATGGTCGATAGGATTCGATCCATGGGAGGGTTGTAGTTCGCAAATTCCTACCTCGTGTTGTATAACATACGAGTTGACATCTTTGATTGCTCAAGAAGTTGTGACAAAGAAAGGCTTGCTTAAAGAGGTCTTCTGAGATTGATCTTGTGTTTGCTGTTTCGTACTTAGCAGGCTCGGCTTTTATCTCTTTCAAAGTGTTTGAAATTATGTCATTAGACAAATGGGAGATTGTGGGTGTACAAGAGTGTTGTATACGAGTATAGCTGCATTCTTCTGAGTTTTCTGAGGCTACACTGGGGGTGCTTGAGCGTTAAACATACGATGCCTGCGAGAGAATTGAATGTCAGCTTCGGCTATCAGTGCAACGCTAGTTGCTGCAGTGGCCTGGGAGATACGACCGACGAGAACGAATCTACTGAAAGGCATAGTATGAGGCACAGCTCTTCCTTCTCTTGCCTATCCGGTGCAGCCCTCAGCGCTAACGCCACTCTGGCCAACACGAGTATCTGCAGTGGGATCATAGGGGAAGAAATCTTACCCAGTATTGATTCCCCGCAATCTTTCAAGAGAATGTCTTCTTCTCCTTCCTTGTTGAGAATGGACCAGAGTGATCTCTCTGATTACGACAGTCCACCCTTTGGGAAAAGTCAGAGCGCTCCCAGTGGCTCTGACTCCTCGTCGTTTCTTCATGCCATGGACATCCAAACTGCAGGCGGGGCAGCAGGGGAGGATCGAGTCCAAGCCGTTTGTTCGGAGGACAACGAATGGCTGTTTTGTGGTGTATACGATGGGTTTAATGGCCGCGATGCTGCCGATTATTTGGCTGGAACATTGTACGAGAGAATAGCTCTCTCCTTGCAAAACTTGGAAAGGCGTGCAAAGGAACTGCCGGAGCACTTTGAGGTCGACGCTGACATGTTTACTCGTGGGGTAATGGGTTGCCTCGTCGATGCCCTTGCTCAAGCAGAATGTAATTTCCTGAGGATGGTTCGTGAGGAAATGGAAGATCGGCCAGAACTGGTTTCTGTGGGATCATGTGTATTGGTAGCACTGCTTCACGTGAGTCATATCTATGTACTGAATCTAGGTGATAGCCGAGCCATACTGGCAACTGAGGACACCGTAGGGAGTGGAGAAGTGAGGACCATTCAGCTTACGGAAATCCATACCCTTGATAATGAGTCGGAATGCAAGAAGGTAGTAGAGGACCACCCAGATGATCCTTCCGCTGTCAGAAACGGAAGAGTCAAGGGTAAGCTCAAGGTCACCCGGGCATTCGGCGTCGGCTACCTAAAAGAGGTAGCATTTTGATCGACACATACACTTCGTGAGTCGTGTTTCCAGTACATCATGTATGATTCTTCCTGCAGAGCGAAATGAACGATATGTTGATGGGGATTCTCAGAATCCAGAACTTGTGTAGCCCACCTTATGTGTACTCCACACCCTTCTCGACGAGCCATCGAGTGTCTGAGAATGATCTGTTCATAGTTTTGGGAAGTGATGGACTGTTCGACTTCTTCACCAACGAGGAAGTGGTGCAGTTAGTCTACGGTTTCATTCGGACTCACCCGGTTGGCGATCCTGCCAAACATCTCATTGAGCAGCTCGTTCAGAGGGCTGCTCGCACCGCTGGTAGAATCAAGATTGCCCATGTCTTCCTTTTCTTTCTCATTAACATTAGAACTTAATTCTTTCGTCAAATGCAAATGCAGGCTTGAGCCCGGAGGAACTGCTGAGCATCCCAGTAGGACGAAGGAGGAAGTACCATGATGACGTGACCGTGATCGTGATCATCCTCGGCAGTAGGCAGCAGACGAGTACCGCATCGACTGCCCTCTAGAAAGAATCGTGTGTGTGATACATTTAGCTATGGACGAAATTTAAATTTTTGCAGACTTTTGTGATGTGAAGAAGAATCACTGGAAAGCAAGACGAAAGTTTTTTTATAAAATAAATAGAATGCAAATAAGAATTTGTAATTTCGACAACAATCTCAGGGACAGCAATTACAATACGAGGAGATTCATCATCTCATAAGGTATGAGCAGGAACTCACACGTTCATATCACACACATTCATATCCGGCGGGTAGTAGTAATAATCTGTAGATGAATCACGGTCAATATGGTATCCAGGCTTATACCAGCATCCGTCGTCCAGGTCGAGCGCGGTCGTATTTCATATGTCCCTGTCTCTGTGGCACTCGGGAGGGATCACGCCGTACCTGGACCGATCGGCACAGTAGTTATAGATAGTGTACTTCTGCCTCACCCAGGCAAGACGTCGGTACTGCATCGCGTCGAGGTCCTGGAACTCCCGCTGGTCCCACCACCTCTGCCCTTGCGTGGCGCAGAACTTGGCCTCCACGGAGGCCTCGCAACCATCGATGTGGAACCCCTTGTAGGAGGCGATGAAGGGGGCCTTGGACCAGTCTGTCTTCTCGAGGCCGCCCCTCGTGGCCCAGTCATCTGCATTCCAGAGGCTCGAGTAGAGTTTCATGGCCTGGTTGAAAGGGAACCGGACCCCGAGGTCCTTGCAGTTCTTGAACACCCTGATGGGCACATCATCTACGAAGAACCTGGGACCACAGATCGAACATCAGACATCGTATCACCAACCAATCAACCCATGTTCCAGATAATTCTAATTTGGGTGAACTCCGAGGAAGTGTCGATTTTTCAAAAGAGTTAGCCCAACAACCACACGACCAAGTTGAAACTATGGACGTGCATTTGTCGAGAACTTACTGGATTTGGATCCGGTGACAGCTATTCTTCTCTTTACATTTATTTGTCAGGTCATGTTAGAAGGAGTAATGTAATTTTTAAAGTTGATAGAAAACTTACACAATCTGGTAGAGATTCCAGAGGATGGAGTAGGAGTGGAAAGCCTGGGTTGGATCGAACCAGAGGTAGATCCTCTGTTCCCTGTCGCCTTTCCCTCCGGTGAACACGTTCGTCTGGAGTATGTATGGCTGCCCGCTCCTGTTCCCCAAGAACTCGAAGTCGATCTCGTCGTGCTCCGAGTTTTGCGACGACAGCTGTATCGAAAACCGGGTGCTATTAGATTCATTCCCGACTAGGGACGTCACGTGAACTAAGAATAAGCGTGGAACATTACGTAGAAAGCGGTGACAGTTCCAGCAGAGTCACCGGGGACGAGCTTCATGTCCATGCTGAAGTGCCCGAAGAGGTAAGATCCCTTGGACTGGAACCCGGTTCCTATTTCCCAACAGAACACGACATCGAAACGTGATTAGCGGAATAATGGGAGAACGCCCACGAAGGTGGCGTTTCCTGTGTTTTTGGTCTAACCGGTGTACTTGTCGAGGTAGAGCTGGATCTCGGAACCGCCGTTGTAGTACTTGATGTGGTCGAATGCCCAAGTAGGGACGTAGTTACGGCCAAAGGGGACGGCGACGGGCCTCCTGGGAGGAGCTCCCACGACCCCAGAGACGGAAACCATGACGACGACACCCACAACAAGAAGAAGCATTGCCAAGGAATTACTACCACGACAACCCATCTCTTGTTTCTCACCACCCGCTGCATTCATTCCCGAAACCCATGGAACAATCGTTAGAACAGAAACAAAACAACAACAACAACAACAAGGCGAGGAAGTGCATGCATTACCCCCCGCACAAAGACAAGACACGGAAGCAGCAGAGAGGATGTAAGAAAAGGGAGAGTGGAGTTGGTTGTGCTTGGGGTGGTGATGATGAGTTCCGATTCTGAGGGGTTTAAATAGGGGATGATGGACGGGATGTGGTAAAAAAATATGTACTTTTGATTTCATGACGAGTAAAAAAATGGAAATTATTGAGGGGGGTGTGTGCGATTTGCAGATTACACAAAGACAGGCAGGCGGCAGACAGACAGACAAGAAGTGAGAAGAATACATTATTGTTTTTCTTCTTGTTATATATTTATACACACACAAATGAAACGAGGATCGTATTTTTTAAGTAGATGAGATGAACAGAAGAAGAATGAAGAACAGCTGGCAACTATACATAACTCAGGGACAGTTGTTTAAGGCAAGCCCCCTACTGTTTTATTTATTAATTTCTCAAAAACAATATTATTATTTTTGTAATGATAAAAGAAAATTCAAGCGGTGAGAAATAGGAAGATAAAATGGGGGCATTTCATGGGATGTCGGGAGAAAGGACAAATAAATGAATCAAGTAACCAGAATCCGTTGCTTATATAAGAGCACGAATTAGTAACCATTAAAAAAAAATCCGAAAGTAAATTTGTCATTTCCTAAAAAGTTTTACATTGGGAGAGCCGTGTCCCTATATATAATAACATGTATGTGAGCCGTCGGTTTCCCTTTTCCTTTTTATTTTATTTTATTTGTTTTCTTAAAGGGACATTTTCTAGCAAATGGACAAGAAAAACTTGGAATGTAATAATCTGATAACGTTTTGAAATTTCTTTTTAATCCATCCTAGGAGGAACAAGATATTTGACTTGCTGACTTAACTTATAACGTCACATCATTTTTGTAATTTCGAGACGATATCGTTAGGTTTCCGCTCACTACTTCACTTACTAAACATTTTTTGACCACAAAATCATTGTTTATTTGTATTCCGATGAAAAAGAGAGTGCATCGAAATCAATCACACCGACAAATCATGAGACTTTTTTTGGATTCCCAAAGCCAATCCCCTCTTCTCTCTCTATCTCTCTCTGTTTTTTTTTTTTTTTTAATAGGCTGCTGAATTTTCCCAGCCCGGCTTCTTCCGATGTATTCTTATTTGGGGAACCAATAATGCAACCTTTTCGGGGATGGGCTCATTCGATTTATGGAGAATTTTGTAATAAAAAAGCGGCATTGCCAAAATCCCTTTTTGTGTCTTATCCCTTTCTTACCAAACTGTTGCTCGTCAGAAAAAAAAAAGAAAAAAAAAAGAAAAACAGAAACAGAACAGAAAGAAATTCAGAGAGACACTGGGAGGTGGGTTTTTGGATAAGCTTCACTAAAATTTAATTCGTCCCAATCCCCTCCCCCCCAGACCATCAATTATTTTTTTTATAATATTTTTAACATTTACTTTTGTTGGTCCAAGGCAAGGGGCCTTTCCTTTTAAAGCCCGCCCCCCCACCAACTCTATTATTTTCTTTTTTCCCGATTCATTACTTTGAAAATTCACTACTCCATCCATCAATCATCATCGGTACCGAGAGCCTGATTTATTTTGTTTAAAACTTTCTTACTGGGAATCGGAAATTGACCTAACTATGCTTGCATCTATTAGTTCATCGTGTTATATAAAAGCAACTAATTTTGGAATGGTTTTGCAAATCGCGCACATGTTGCAGGTCTCAATAACAACATTGGCATTTCACTTATTTAGTAGTGGGGAAATTGCATGCACTCCCTTCCCGTGTTCTTCATCACTCTTCATTTTTTTTTTCTATATCATTCCGTAATGAATAAAGGACCTGACAGGCACGTCTTCTTTTAATTCATCCAACGACCACGTAACTTCTTCTTTTGCTCAAAATATAATCTCCGATCACGGGGGGGGGGGGGGGTTCGGCCCCTAGTCTTTTCCTTCCTTACGGGCAAGAGCATGTGCATTGGTAACGAGGACAGAGGTCAACCTAAGCACATGCCCCTGAAACTGGACAACTTGCATGACCTAATCTTCAATCACTTGATTGAACCCATATTATTATCACCCATCAATCACTTGACCTAATCTTCTTTAAACCCATATATATAACCGCGTAGCTAGTTTTCCCGTATGTGTTTAAGATCAAGTGATCTTACCAAGAGTTGGGGTTCGAATGGATAGTGGATATTGGATATTGGGAGGGAGGTCGACGATGTGACAAGCTTTAAGTTGGCCTTAGAGGGAAATCTTTAAAAAAAAAAAAAAAACTAGGGTTGGGGTTTTATTTGTCCATACATTGGAACCATCCAAGAACACGTCAATTTTCAGACCAAAACCCTAACCCTAACCCCACCAAAGTGTAAGAAAGAAGGGGGTCCGACGATTCGATTCGGTGGGGAGGCAAGGACATGTGGACAAATTTAATGAAATTTTCCTCCAGAACCCAGTTTGTCATCTTATAATCATGACCAAGGAAGAGGAGGGAGTTGTTTGTGACTCGTGTGGGTACGTGACAACGAGATTTTCCCAATTACGTCAAATTTCGACCCCATCCTTCTATTTATTGCCCCCTTCTGTTATCGAGCGGCTGTACATTCATGCGACATTGCCGATATTTGAGATGACCCTAATCAATCCAAAAGCAGCCCCCCCTCGACCCGCCAGCCTGGACCGGACCGGACCCTCGGGCACTTTCGTTGCAACGACCTCGCTATTATAGTCCCACAGTCTTTAAATTTCCATAGCCAAGGACTCCTCCGCATATCAATCAAAGATGAAACATCACATGTAGCAAACACCTAAACTTTTAGATGTATACACATGCAGGTACACAATGTTAAGTAGAATGAGTCATTTGTCAAGAGCAATGGCTAAGCTACAGTGAAGCTAATCCAAGCTGCATTTGATCCTTCGTTGGTAAGCTGTGCCAAGGGCGACAAATATCTTGTGAAACAAGAAATGAGATCAACGCACGGGATAATGTTTACACATGAATTTTCAATACAATTTTGCGTCAACAGATAGCCAGGCAAGGCTCGAAACGATTCTTGGCTCACGCAAACATAAACCCCACCAATGGGGATTAGGGTTTAGCGATCGAACCTGCTGACCGAGAAGGAGAGAGACGCCCCGAGAATCTTCGCGGAGAATATGTAGAGAACTGTGGGGAAGAAACCGAAAATGAACGATGCTCCGGCCTCGAAGAAAATGGCGCAAGGCAGGCAGAGGGAGAGAGTGAGGGTGTGGGCGGCTACGTAGGCAGGGATCGCCCCGCCTCCTTTTCGAAACCATAACGCCGGGTAAGCTGACGTCCGCGGCCGCGGCTACCTTCCACGGTTCCCCTCCCATCTCGATGGGCGGAGCTCCCGGTGCTTTGCGGAAGTACCCGGCCCATTATTTAAAGGCTCTGGTTACTCAACACGGTTTATGAATCGGGCCGGGTCGATAATAACACGTATATGGGCCTGAGTTGGGCCTTAACTGGCCACGTAGTTTCATTGGCAGAAGGCCCAATAGGCTCACGGTCGACAACGACTTCGGGTGAGTGTTAGCCCAACCTTAATAGATCGTGGCGTCACTGGTGCGCTACTTGAACACGATCATATGGATTGTCTAGGGGCAGCTCTCTTCCCAACGAGCTCAAGTAAACATGTAAATAGAGAATGAATGAATAAAATGCATACAGGAGTTTGTGAAATCAGACGAAATTATGGGCCATTCTTCTTGAATAGTTGGGAAATGCAAAAAAAAAAAAAACTTCATCTGTAACCCCTAATTCATAGGGACAGAGAAAAGAAAATAAATTAGTAACTGTTGTAAAACAAGAAGTAACAAGATCGAGAAAATGCATACGGAGAGAACGTGAAAAGGGGAGAAGAGTTTCTTTATTGATTTCGATCGAAATTACAAAATACTTCTTACAAGACCCTCTATTTATATTATAACGAAATGAAACGTCTCGGTAAATGAAAGGTCTTGCGAGTCTCGACGGGCGAATAGTCTCGACAGTTATTTCTCGGATTCATAATGACATTCACAATTATTCATAATAGTAACTAACTAGTTGTGTAGAGAAAATAAGATTATACTTTCTTTTTTTAAGAAAAGTTTAACGGGAGTGTACGTGGATGAATCAATTAATAAGCAACTTATAATTAATAAGTCTAATAAATTAGTCACGGGCAGTAAGTAGAATAATAATTAATTAACCTTTTGCTTCTTCCTTTTTTTTAATTAAACAGAAGAGGAGGGAGTGCAGTGCAAGGGAAGAGATGTTTGGGATCAGATTCAAAAATATTAAATCAAAAATCAAATCAAATCGACGGTCAAACCCAACTGTGTCAGTCTTTCCGCATACAATATTTTTTTATTTTTTAAATTCTGCCAAAAGTTGTTTAACATTTTTTTAAAAAAAAAAGAAAATAGAAAAGAGCTTTTTCTGCGGTTGCCCTGCGCCTCACCTCACCTCACCTCGTAAATCTAAAATTATTTATTTATATTATAAATTACGAAATTAAAAAAGAGGCGTCGTAAGGCAAAAAGTTTCTGGGGGAAGGAGAGGGGGGTAATAAATTCCTTTGATTTCACAACATTCGTCTGCATTTCATCATCGCCAAATCATTTTCTTACTCCGACATGTTGTCCTCCTCCTCCTCCTCGTCTCATCGACTTTGACATCATCACCGTCCGACCTCTTTTACTCTTTGATCGGAATGGGCTTCCACAAGTTCCTCCGCCTTCGCGTTATCCCCTCGTGCTTCAAACTCATGGCGAACCTCCCCTGCGACTCCTGCCTCCCCGAGGCCGCATCATCCCCACCCCCGGTGGCCGCCATCAACCTCGTAACATCGGACGGCCGTGTCAAGACGTACAACCGCCACGTGCCGGTCGCGGAGCTCATGGCCGAGTTCCCCAAACACCTTGTGTGCCGCTCCGACGCCTTATACATTGGCAGGAAGATCCCCGCCCTGTCGGAGCGCGACCGCCTCGAGCCCGGTCACAACTACTTCCTCCTCCCCAGCCACTTCTTCCAGTCTGACCTCACGTTCTTGGACGTTGCATCCTTTGTCATGTCGCGGAGTAATTGTGGCGGCCCGGCCGTTAGACGTGGCTTCGAAGTGATGAGGACCCCGTCCGGGTGTGTTAGGATACACGTGTCAGATGAGTTCATCTCGCATCTCGTGGAGGAAGGGAAGCTGTCGAGAGATGGAGAGAAGGGACAAAAAACGACGAGGCTGTGCAGCACGCCGCAGCTGGAGAAGGAGTATATGCAGTTGGTTGAAGGGTTGAGGTCAGGGAGGTGGAAGCCGAAGCTTGAGACCATTAGGGAGAGTCAAAAGGAGAAGCCATCTCCATCGACAGCAACAACACCGTCGACGACATATCGTAGAATCATAAAATGTCATAAGTAGATAGCTACATTTCATATGGTACAGATTATAAGAGCTCGAATGCATCATTTTTGCCAGAGATAATTGCTTCGAAGCATTATCTGCACCAGTGGATTTCGGCTTGTCCTGACCTCATGTCATGTTCACCCTCAAGGACAAGTATGACTGCCCATGGGGCGCCTGCAAAGATGATGTAGGCTTACCGGCGAGCACTCGGGGTCCTCTCAGCTGGGGAAGAAATGAGAATACGACGGTTGGGGAGAAAACCGGAAGAAATTTGACTCCCGGAGATAAGAGGCATTGCGGGACAGATACAGACAATCAGGATGGGCACGATTTCGGTAGAAACAACAATGTTATCCCGGGTGACTATTCATGGTTCAGTCTCACAACATTTCTTTCTGTTAGTTGAGATCCATAGACATTCAAAGGACCAGACATTGTCCAATGACACAACTCTTGCTGATTTGCAGAATACGACTTTCAGACAGCCTAGAAATCAATTGCCAGGAACACCAATGGCCATAACCCTGTGCACTGTAACGTGGACCCGGTTGACTTGTTTTCTGCGCAACAGTTTCCTTCCACTGGTTTATCTGCTCTAAAGTCTAAACCGTGACAACAAGTCTCGAGCTTGAGCAAAGTACTAAGAGTCTTTTGGCATACGAAACAGCTAGGACATTAACCCATGTATGACAGTTCCAGCAGCTGGTAGAAGCAAATTTTGAGGCAAACTGAGAGCCATCTGATTCCGTCAACTTACAGAAGAAAAACTTATTTTTAAAGTGGCGATACAACATAATCTGAATCATCATACAGATTGCATAAATCCACTCTCCAAAAGTTTTTAACACCAAATAAATGTAACTGTTACATGAGAAAGGACCAACTGGGTTCAATTCTAACCAAAGAGAGCAACCATCCTCTCTAGTTGTGGAGATTAGAACAACCGAAAGTGCAGTAAAGGATAATTCAGGGCTTTCCATTAGACAAAGCACAATAAAGTACATGGTCTTTGGGTCAGCGAGATTTCACCTTCTTCTGAGCTTGGGCACTGAAGGCAGCACAAGTCTTCCTCCAACATCTGACCGCTATAAAAGAGGGTATCACCAGCCAAAATGAGTTAGCGATTACATAGTAGGCATAGTAGTAGAATGGGCTAGTGGCGAAGTTATCGCCATCTAAAACGGCAGTCAGGAAGTAAATAAGGGTTCCATATAATTGTCCCAAAGAGATGGCGAATTGGAGCAAGTAGCTATATGACTTTCCAGTCGCTATAGCATACCTGCCAAAAGCAAAAGAAACATTGATTAGAAATAGAGAGAACTCGGACTTAAAACATGAAAAATTGGTCGACTACTATATCTCGACAGATCTTATATTGTTAAGTAGCTCACACTGCTAAGAGAGAAGCTGGACCCTCTAATACAGCAGTTACTCCTTCGACAGAAACTATGGCAGAATCCCTTGCAGCATATCTCGAGTCGCCTTTGCTGTACTCTTTCCCTGTCAATTACAATTTTGAGCTCGTTTGCTTGGTCTGAAGCAGCATGCGTTCAAAAAACAGACTACTCTTAGAAAAATCAAAGTAAGTAATACGGAAATCTTACAAACTTCTGCAAGATAGAATGCCGACTTATCCTTGTAAAATTCTGGTGAGAAAACAAAATAACCCTCGAGAAACATATGGGTTAGGCCAGTGAAAGCCCACCAGCACATAAGCAATCGATCAAGAGATGATCTTTTGGATGACCGCCCTGTGAGATAAATAAGATTAGATGTCCATACATGTAAAATGCAGAACTTGCATCAAACCTCACATAAATGGCCCCAATACATTCTCGTGTCAAACTGTAGTAAGAACCTCAGTTATCAAAGGAAGAGATTTAGATGAATATTTCGGTACAGCATATGCGTAAACACGAGACAATCAAGACAACATAATGAAGAGTAACGCTAGTTAAGCCTTTGAGCAGATCATATTTTCATGACTATCGCTACAGAAATCATATTTGATGCTCTGGATTCAATTAATGAAAGCTACATCTATTACTTATAGTACTAATGCAGTGACTCAATGCAAAAACTATAAGGTAAGCCCCACCCCTCCCCCCCCCCCCCCAAAAAAAAAACCTTCTAAAAGCATTACTTTCAGCATAGCCATACCAGAGATTAACCAAATGGTCAAAACGACTAGTAAAGAGACTCCGAGGTAGATGCCGACTATGGTTGACTTGGGAAGGACCACCGGCACATATCCAGGAAGCTTCAGATCCGTAGGCACGTATGGATGGGGGAACTCGGTAACTCCGGCCATATGTTCCTATCACCTTCTCTCCTTTCCCTTCCCTACACAAAACATTAAAAAGGGGTGGGCTTCTCCTTCACAGATACCTCATCCAATCGAACTCGAAGGGCAACAAACACTCGGCAGACAGACAGTTCGAATTAACACACGGCCCATTAAAACCAACCAATTCAAGAATCGAAAACCCAGAACGAAAGGGAACTGACTCACCTGGAGAGCTTCGAGTTTGACCGCCGTAGACGGCGGATCTGAGAGAGAGAGAGAGAGAGAGACAGACGACTTTTTTGAACAACCACACTCCCCTTTTTATTGATTGGACAGTTTTGCCCTTGCTCCATCTGGGTTTTGTGTGTTCCGCGTGGACTCCACCGTGGCATTCAATTTTGTTCGAATTATACATGTTTTAATTGATTGTTTACTCCCATAAAAAAAAATTCCATTAAATTTTCATTTTCCGAGGTCTAGTCTGGTAATTTGAGGAATGTGCGAATGTTTAAGGGTGATCAAATCTGAAATGAAAGGAGTAATATAAATACAATAATGATGGAGATACCCAGAAGCATTGATACAAGGATCTCGGGATCACCATCCCAAAAACTAGCCCGAGGGGTGTGAGTGCCCTTCCTCCTTATATACCTTATCGGTTGGGCGTCCCCACCCGTTGTGAGACTCTTTTTCCATGCATCAGTCCTCCGATATCTGCAAATGATTAGCTTTACACTGACGTTTCTTCTTGTATTTTCTTGATTGTCCATGCCCTTAGGTGAAGGCTAGGAGTGTCTTCTGCATAGGGTGGTTGAGTCTTCGCTGGTTAGTTTGTTGAAATTTGAAATGGTTTTATATCATACTTAGGTAACAAATTTTGTATAATTGCGCTTTACTTAATACAAGTTGTCTCGATGTTTTAAATGAATAAATTGGAGAACGATACACAAGGAGCTCTAATGATGGTGCAGAGAATAATTAATCACTTATGTGAGTATTCATTGAAAATTTAGAAGATTTTTCTCTCTAGTGAATTCACATATGCCGTTTGTTCTCGAGGAAAGTTTAAGGTCATCACCTGTGAATGTTCAGGTTGAATCCTTCATTTTTAGAAAGCATACAAAGTGTTACATGTATGCCTATCCATCCATCATGTGTACCATTTAAATACTTTATTGTATTGTTTGATGTATTAATTAGTTGGTCACATGTGTGCATATCATTAACTCTCAGGGCCATTCGATCACGTCAGGAAGGAATATACATTTTCTATTAACTTAAATACGATCTCAGATATCGTCGTGATACGTCTTCGTCCTTGTCCAAAAGCAACCAATTCGAAGATCCGTATGTGTTTCGTCGAAACCGGGGGTCTGTGATCCATCTGATCATATCTCGTAAGTCATCCCGACTCTCAGGATCTTCCCACGAGGTATTGCCATCATCTTCTCGCCCTGCCGGAAGTTCTTCCGCAGGAAGCTGTATGCGTGGTTCACCACAATCTTCTTCAGGATGCTTGAATGGGGTTTCGCCACCACCTCTGCCTCCCCGAGTAGGTACACCACCCCGTGATCCATTGCCGCCTCCACGAACTTTATCTCCTCCTCCACTGTTGCCTGTTCCTGTTGGGTGGTGGTTGGCACCGAACGGATTGAGCCTGAGGACGACATCCTCGACGAGACACGATCCATCTGTTGCGTTGGGGATTCGTTCATGTGCACCCTGTTGTCCTTCCTCGAAGGGACTAGAGGACCAGACCCATTGACAGCGGTGGGCTGGTCGTTCTCCGCCACCTCAATGAGGAGTTGTTCGTTCCTGATGAAGTCCTTCAGCTGCTCGAGGAGTTGTTGCTCGAACTCAGTCGGCCCTTCCATCACATCATTGTATCCGTACCTCACAACGCAACGGAACATCCTGAACTGCTTCGGGTTGACCTGCCTGAAGAGGAACCTCTCCTCCAGCATGACCTTGCTGATGGGCAGGTTCTTGATGGAGACGATCACAAAGACGGAATGGATCGAGGGCACGCTGGAGAGGAAGTGAGGAAGGATCTGGGGGACACCCTCGACGAGCTCTGTGTACAAGAGCGCCATCCCAGGGATCCGGTTGATGCCGGGGTTCTTGGCAAGGTCGTGCACATACTCAGGAGAGACCTTGTTATTTAGCTCGTAGAGGTACCTCTCCCTGTAGACATAATGCCAGACCACCATGATGTTCGTGAGCACAAAAGCGGAGACTATCGGGAACCACCCTCCCTTTATGAACTTATACAGATTCGCGGACAGGTATAATATCTCCAGCGAACCGAAGACTAGCACGAACAGGATGATCCACAAGATTCTAATCTTCCAAATCACCAACATTATCAAGGTGATGAGGCAGGTCGTGATCACCATGACGCTCACCACTGCTATTCCTGAAATGCAGGGGTTGTGGCGACCACACTCTTTAGCTTTTAAGATTGCGTTAATTGATTACTATCTAATCACACTACTTATCGTACCGTATGCATTTCCGATCTTAATTGGGTCACCGAAGGTGAAGTTGACGACAATGCAGCCAATCAGGAGGGCATAATTGACCTCCGGGATGTAGACCTGGCCCTCGTACTTGGCTGAGGTGTGGACGACTTTAACCCTTGGGAAGCAGCCGAGGCTTAGAGACTGAGAGATGATTGCAAAGGCCCCTGAGATCATGGCTTGGCTCGCGATGATTGCCGCCATGATGGCTATCACAAATGTTGGCCAGTAGAAGGGACCTACGAGAGAAAGAACATACCCCAAGATTAATCACTGCGCTGCTCTTAGCAAAACCGCAAACAAAAACTGCAGAAACTCGAATTGGATTTCAAATTACTGGGGATGCAGTCGTAGAAAGTGTTGCCGACGTTCTGAGGGAATTTCATCAGATAGGCGGCTTGGCCGCTATATGCCATTAACAGGGCAGGGAACACGATGCAAGAGAAACTAAACTGCGACACGAAATCGTCATCCAATCATCAGTTTATTGATCAAAGTATCACTTGAATAAGTCCACGGTCGAGAAAATTCACCGTCCACGAACATACCTGAATCGCCGGCACATTGAAATGGCCAAGATCGGCGAACATGGCCTCCGTACCAGTAATGCAGAGAAAAATACCACCGAGGGAAGCCCAACCCTGATGGCCATTCCTCTTGAAGTAATCGATGGCATAGTAAGGGTTGAAGGCACGGAGGACAGTGACGTCGTGCTTGAACAAGTTGTATAGCCCGATCAAGCTGATGAACATGAACCAGATCATGATGATGGGCGCGAACGAGAACCCGACCTTGTCCGTCCCGTATCGCTGGACCATGAACAGGAGCACAAGTATCCCTCCCGATACCAAGACCTGTTTATCTGGACATATGCCATAATTCAAAAGGAAAAAGAAAATATATAAATTGATATTTTTCCTCTCAAAATTCAAAAATATATGATACTCCCATAAAAGTATAAAGTCAAATGAATTTTTTACAAAATTAAAAAAAGAGAAACATGTCAATATTATTTATGATACACGTACTTAAATCAAATGTTATTTTGTTTTTGGGGTACAATAAATTATAAAATAAAATTAATGACGAGGATATAAAGCATACTTACGCAAGCTTAATTGATGGATCCCGCCAACCGCAGAGAGAACTGAAAGGAAGAAGCAAAAATTTAGTAAACAAAAGTTAAAAGTAAATAAAAAGGTATGAATATGAATTTTTTTTTTTGGGGGGGGGGGGGGGGGGGGGGGTGACCTGAGATGCAAGGAGTGAGGACGCCATCCCCGATCACCATCGATGTTCCCATCACCGTTACCAAGAATATCAGGATCTTGGTCACGGTACTCCTCTCCAGCTTCTCCTTCACCTTCTCTGACCTGTTCAGCCTCCTCGACGGGGTCTCCAGGTTGTAGTTTGACACCGTACGGTCCTCCGGCTGTTGGTTCGGGATCAGCCCCGCCTTCACGTGTCTGCATATCAACGAGTACAGCGCGAACGTCCCCCCTGAGAATTTATGCATTCAGTAAACTGAGAAGTTTCTGCTGGTACCAAAATTCAGAAGCAAGGGAAATGAATGACATGGGATGATGTTGTGATGCGCCTACCGTCGCCGTTGTCGTTGGCTTGCAGGACAATGAAGACATACTTGATCATCGGGAGGAGAACCAGGGTGTAGATAATGAGGGACAAGACCCCGACCACGTCCCTCGTGTCGTTGATCGTGCTGAACGTGCCCGAGAACACGTACAGCGGGGACGTGCCGATATCGCCGTACACGACCCCTATGCTTTGGAACGCCAGACTGAATGTCGTCAACCAACTCATCTACAGGTTACCGGTCAATCCATCGTGCCCAAGAAGAGGAGAAAACAATTATCTCTCAATCGGAAAAGGCCTCATCTTGCTCATAGACGTGACACAAGGAGGGACAAAACGGTTAACCATACCTTGCTATTAGACTGGTGGCCGTGCGTTGACATCGAGACCCTTCCCGCCTCGAGGTTAAGCGAATCTATCCTCCGGAGCTTCGCCCACGACCACTTCCTGTCCTTGGGGTCGATCTTCTTCACCTCCTCCTTGATCTCGCCTACCTCATCCATCTCGACCTCGGATTCGTATACCTGATCCGCGTGTGACATCGGCTCAGGAGCTTCCATAAGTTTCTTTCTAAAACAGATTGTATCATGTAGCACCAAGACTTGGTTTATATAGGCCGAAAGACTCGGGAAGTCATAACATAAAAGAAGATATGAATATGAATATGATTGGAGCAAATATAAAACAGGGGGCGGATTAAATTAATGTTTAAACGAGTATTATTGAGCAAAAGGAAAGTCCAAAGCCTCTTGTCTTTATTCTCCTCCTTCCCATTCTTAGTTTGTCTTCTGACCTTTTAGCAAACTATGCATCATAGTTCCTAATCTGTTTGAGGTTTCCTGGAACTCATGACATGATTTCCATGATGTCCCCTTACCGGAATCCGAGAGGTGGCGCCCGATATACGCATCGGGGTCAAGCTCGGGGAAATTTGGAGGACCAACCAACTTTGAGGGGCCTTGGCGAGTGAGAATGTGTACGGAGGAAAGGAGTTGGGCTAGAAAATAATTGAATCAAGGTACTAACTACTATTATCTGCATCAAGTAAATGAGATTACACGGACGTCTGATCTCCCCGGAGTCCCGAGGATACCCGATGAGGATACTGAACTCCATGATTTGCCACGACTCGAGATTACGAAATGGCTTTGTAGGGGTCCGAAAGGACAAGGTTTTGGGATCAAAACTCAAACATAATCGGTAGTTATTTAGTGATAGTGAGGGAGATCAAAATAATTTTGTTAATCAAAAGTAATAATTTTATAAATCAAGGGGGGGTTTGGCTCACATAAGAGGGAGACGGAAGAAACATTTCTCTCGAGTAATGCCTGCCCTTGCCATTGCCGCTCGTCGAGCTAATCAATGTCTCGTGTTTTTTAGTAAAGGTTTTGTTATTAGGTGCCCAACTTACCAAACAAATTAAATGCAAAAAAAATAGAACTTACAAAACGTACTAAATGCTAAATTAGTGAATTTAAAACACTTTTGCTTTTAGTAATAATTATAAATCAATAAAGATTATGCAATTTTCACGGGATAAAGATTGCAGGTGGCTTGTTCCCAGTGGCTGCTAATCGTGGGGTTCACCCCATTTCACAATGCTTGATTGGTTAGATTTGTATCCACACTCGTTGACCTTTCTCCTAAAAGAATATTCTTTCCATTTCTTCTACCCACGTAATCGCCCTCTCTATTTGACTTTTTTTCTAGTGCCAAAGAGAAATCCCACACGACGTCGTCATATGTCCTCACCCCCAATTTCACAATGCTTGATTGGTTGTTCACCTCTACATGTTCATGGTGTTACGTGGTCCATCTTTCTAACTTTTTAAGAGATTTTATCTTCCCACCCAATGAAAGGATGGAGTTGAAGCTCGAAGGAGTCGTATCATCGAGTATCACATAAGAATTGATTGATGCCAGCCCCCCCCTCCCGCCTTATATTTGGCCTGCGATGATGATATGCCTGACCATCAAGTTGTTGTTCGATGCTTAAAAGTGGCAAACTCGAGGAGAGCAAGGTCGAAACAACATAACTCGAAATAGGTACACACCGCTTCTATGTGGAACTATGTGTTTGAAAGCATAGTTGTTGGATCTTATTGGGTCTCGAGAAGGTAAAATTAGGCTAACCCATTAAGAATCTTATAATGTCATCGAGCATATCCTCTCTTGTGTATCTGAGTGTACCTCGGATAACAAAACAACTCCAAGCGTCTCCGAAAGATCAGAAAAAGGATCAAGTTGGAAACGCGATTAGGACCCCATTTGTATAAATTTTTAGAATTTTGTAGGAAATGGACACAACGTTCATTATGATCCCGACGGGCAATTTGTTTGTCAACCACCACTCTATTTCCTCTCCTCATTTCTCTTGTCTTCTTTGCTTTATTGTTGTGACGATCCGTCATCTGGAAGTATGAAGGATTCCATGGTTGCAAGGGTCTTCTAATTAATTTATTTAAAGGAAATATCTCTTATTTTCTTATTTCATTTGCGACCGACTTTACTCGAACTCCATCATTAAAATATTCCCCACGACACGAGTGCTTGGGTAAATCATTATAAGGTTGAGCTTTTGTAATAAAAATTGATGCTTTCGCCGGAATATTTGCGTTTGTTGTGTCTCTTATGAGCGTGTCCTTGATTACTTCGAGTGTGAGCGGACGTGAACGTGATCGTATGAAATCCAAATATGAAGATTGGTCGTGCTCTTGGAAGAGTTACGGCGCCACCGAATAGACTTTTTGAGTTCGATTTGACCGTGTGTCTACTTAATACATACAGTGAAATTAATCACGTCATAATCCCAAGATAAGATCTCTTTTGACTTCCATGTTTCAAATCCCTTGGCACCTTCTCTACAAAAAATAAAAAGGAAAATGAGTGTGACACAACATGTACTTGTTCCCGTTACTTTGTCAGGTCGGCATACTTAGGCAGCCCGCCAACGAAGTATAACCGGAAACTCGAGTATAATCGGGTCATCAGGACGTCTTAATCAGATGATAAACAATTGGTAACAGAAAAAGGTTCCTTCTTTAGACATTGTCAAAAGGCTGCCGTTTAGACATTGTCATCAATAATTGCATTTAAAAATGAACAAAAGGGTTTCTTTACATCAATTTCTTCCCCCTCAAAAGAGTTGAATATCTTTGCAAGTGGCATGACTAGCAAACGTGCACGTCCACAACCCATCATGCCTTTTCCATTGACTTCCCTTTGCCTCCCTCTGGTTTTTAATTACTTTAAATAGTAATTAAAAATGTGAACAAACAGAGTACTGAAGCATAAGAAAATAAATGGTTCCAATCCATGGCTAGATTCGTGGGTATTCTTTTCCTGTTTTCAAAAAATTTAATATAAAAACATCCTGCTCAAGTGGGCCGCAATGCTGAAGCCCATAATTTTTCATGGGCTATAGGCCCATAAACTTCATAGTGTTGGGAACTCATTACCCTAACCTGCATTCAGTGGCCCGGCCCAAATAAGAAGTGCCGAAATCCGATATCCTGGTACTTCGGACGGCCCATCCCCGCCCTCGCCATCCTCCTCCTCCGCCGTCGTCTCAACCCAAGCCACTTCGTCGCCGGTAGAAATCTCCCCCTCCCCACCTTCCCTTTTTCCTTCCGATGACCTTGGGATAGTTGGTGATAATGATTGGTTTGGTTGTTGGCTTGTTTGTTGTTTTGTAGGATGTGAAGTGCCAAGGTTGCTTCAGCATGTGAGTGTGGTGGAATTTGTTCGGATTTTGTAGATTAGACTAGTAAGGGCGAACATAATATTTGACAACTAATTGTTGATTCCAATCCCACCTAGTTCTTGCCATAAGTTGACATATGAGCAGCCGTGTGCATGAACGAATCCGATGGCAGACGAGAGAGACTCTCGTCAGGGATGCACACCACAATGTCAACCTTGTCAATAGATCCGCGACTCCCCCTCCTCGAGTTAGCTCTTTCTTCTGGTTTCATTTCTAGTCTGTAATGAATGCTGCTACCGGCTGATTACTACTAAATTTTTTGTGTTTTCGCAGGTGCCGATTCCTTGCAGCGTATCTCAATGAAGTTCAAAGTCCAAATTATGCATCTCCTTCGGTCCATTGTGGTTTTGGTTTCAACCAACCCGGCACAGTAATCAATCCTAGTCCAACTGATTCTTGGCCTTCTTAATATGATCCTGTTTTAAGTTTAATTACTACTATCCATGGTTAGCTAGTTAAATCCTCAATTTTGACTTGTCCTACTATCCATGGTTAGCTAGTTAAATCCTCAATTTTGACTTGTCCCTTGATAAGGGGCTGCCTGTTCCCTTCACAAGGGACACACCCTTAAAAACATATAATTTCCTCCCCTAACCAGAATGCCTTTGCTCTTATCAAATCTTATAGCAAATCCCATCATGTGCGTGTCTGTCCCTCGTTGGAATTATCATTATCATCAAGTAGCCCTCCTTCATTGGATCACTATTTCTTTAAACTAAATTATCATTTTCTTATACTCCGAGAAACTTTGTTATTAGTGTCGAATGTCGATATCTGGAATATATTAAACATACCAATACATGTCAAAAGAGTTCAATACACTTAAAGTTTTTCTTTTCTTTTTCTACAGAAATCTCCAACCAATTTAAAAATGTTCTTGAAGATTAAAATTAGTAGTACTTGGAGTGCACATGAGGGAATTTAATTTTGAAAAGAATTTCGGGGTCAATTGAGTGAAGAATCAATAAAGGCAAAAGGTTTCTTGTCTTCTTTCTTTGGGTCATTCTGATTGGTCTTAAGATCCGGAGATAAGTGGTGTTTTATGGGATTATTATTGAAGCTAAGCTACTAAAAGTTTTTTGATCCTTCAAGCATCATGTTTGCTTCTGATGATGCAGGCCGGTGATGATGCTTCATCCTCAACAAGTTCGTTTCGAAACCTTGACCATGGCGTAAAACTTTGAGTTAAATACCGTCCCTTCACATGATCTTGAAGTTCATTTTGAATAGCATCTTTGATATTATTACATGGAATCTAATATCGTTTTAAGTTCTAACTTTAGAACTCCTGCGTACGAACCCTTCGAAAATTATAAAACTGTGTTTTTACCGGTCTCTAAGGAGTTAAGAGTGGTATGAGAATAAAGTATTAAGCATGTGATAATTCAGATCCTTATGTTTACTTCCCCCTAGTTCTAATAGTAATGCATATATTTAAAAAAAAAAGTAACATGAGTTGATATAACCTTTAGTCACTTCTATGGGCCAGATCACAACTATCAAGAAGTCATAGCCAATAAAAGTATAATAATCATCGATCAACTAAACTAATCAACGCAAGAACAAACATGGGAATTAATGGGATTTTTGTTTATTTCATTGGGGGGTGCTTAACCCACTAGATTTTGGGTTAAACTTGTTATTCAAAATCATAAAAAGTGGCTCCTGATCCCATGAAAGGGTTCCCTCTCGAAAGGACAAAAACCCCCAAAAAAATATTGATATCGATTTCCACTGACAACTTCGATTTAATTAAAGTATTTTCTTTTTCTTTCTTTCTATTTTAATCCAATGTTTGCATCCTTTTGTCTCCCTCCCTCCTTCCTTTTCAATCATATCCCTCTCTCGCCTCCCCACCTTATCATCTTCTAATTATTCTGACCCTACTTTTGTTTCCATCTTAGTTTTGTTACCAACCATACCAATCCATTTGTGACTATGAGTTCCTTCATGTCACTAAACATCGAACAGAAAGGAGTTCGCAATGATAATGGGTGAGAGGCTGTTCTTTGCTTAATTAAGAGATTAAACGATTGGGGGGTAAACCTTTTTGGAGTTGGTTATCTCTCAATCTCAACCAAAAAGAGATGGGAGTGTGAATAGTTGTGACAAGCTTCTCTCTGTTTTGTGTATCTCAGAGAACAAACCTTTCCCATTTGCTGTAGGACAATATGTTTGTCTGCTGCAGCTGCATCTGCCCTAAAAACACAAAGGGAAAATTAAATTCATTTATGTTCGTGGGGTACAAACCGTGATTTTGAAACCACGATTTTCGTCCTCAAAAAATATTTTTTTTTCTTAAACTGTGTTTGTGAAACGAGTTTAAAAACTCTTGTAATTTTAAAAGTCTGTGGAATTAACTTTTACCAACGAGTGTACGATGGAACACTTCCCAACATATACACACGAGCCTAACTCACAAGTCTACTGTTTGCCGGTGACACCCAATTCAAAACAATCAAAGAATTCCCCCGCACCTTCCTGTGGATGATTTGTTGTTATTTGGGATGTTGGAGAATGCCTAACTCCTCCTCCTCAATTGTCATCATCGCCCATTTCGATTTTTTGTTTTTGTTTTGTTTGACGTTTCAGATGCCAATCTCATGGTGTAGACTGAGCACCTTAAGTTGATCCCAATTATAAATTTATTTGGTCATATTAATCAAGGTTGAGATGGGGTTTGACCAATGGATAGTTGCATCTGATCAATCTGAAAGACTTCGCCCAGACAAGGCCACGTGTTGTAGGGCACACCTTGTATTCTTTCGGCTTAGCCGGCAAATAAATTTGTTTTTGTCAGTCCAACATAATTTAGAATCTTTTATTACAGACACACACACTTCCATTATTACTAATTCCATTTGCTTGGGAAAAATTAAGCCACAAAAGCTGATGTAAGTCTGATGGGTCTGACCGTAGAAGTAGAAACCACCCCATCCAATACAAAATTTCAACATCTTTATGCCCGAAATGATGGAGAACTTTCGCAATAACAACCTCCCCTCCTCCTTTCATAAAAGGAAGAAAAAAAAGGCAAAAAAGAAAAGAAAAACCCATATCATTCTACCTTTTACACTAATTTATTTCAATTCACAGAACCACTTCTTATCATCCTTAAGAAGAAGCCAGTTTTCTTACATACAATTCTAGGAATTTGGAGGATGGAGGAGGCCAAAACATCCTCAAAGTAATTGAGTTCTTGCCCCCCCCCCCAAAAAAAAAAAAAACTCACCCATCCTTAATCTCCCTCTCCCTTCCCTCCGTTCAGGCCGTGCTTCTTAGTGTTGGGGTTCTCTCGGGATGTTGCCGAGTTTCGACCCTAGCGACACTGAGTCCGGCCTCAGGCTCCTGGAGGAGTTGACATCGGACGCCGCCCGAATACAGCGGGAGGTGCTGAAGGAGATACTTACCCGGAATGCGAGCGCAGATTACCTCCGGGGATTCATGTGCGGCCTCGTGGACGAGGAGCTTTTCAAGGAGAGGATCCCCGTGGTTGACTACGACGACATCAAGCCTTACATTGAGCGGATCGCTAACGGGGAGCGCTCCGATATTATTTCGGCTCAGCCAATTTCTGAACTTCTCACGAGGTAATGTTGATCTGTTGTTGTTTCCGGCTCAGCGTTATTTCTCTGTGTCTGAGGCAACGGTTTCGTGCAGCTCGGGGACTTCCGGAGGGCACCCGAAGATGATGCCATCGACGGAGGAGGAACTTGACCGGAAGACGTTCTTCTACAACCTCCTCGTGCCCATCATGAACAAGTACCGAATTGAAGTTCGCATCTTTAATTTTTAACAATGAATGCGAAAGTGATGGCCCATCTCCCGAATTACCGTGTTTCAGGTTCGTCAAGGGATTGGATGAAGGGAAGGCGATGTATCTGCTGTTCATCAAACCCGAGATCAGTACTCCATGCGGGTTGCCTGCGAGGCCGGTCCTCACGAGCTATTACAAGAGCCATCATTTCAGGAAGAGGCCTCACAACAGTTACAACGTTTACACGAGCCCCGATGAGACCATCCTGTGCGAAGACAGCAGGCAGAGCATGTACTGTCAGTTGCTCTGCGGCCTGATCCAACGAGACGAGGTCCTCCGTGTTGGCGCAATCTTTGCGTCCGCTTTCTTACGGGCCATCAAGTTCCTGGAGCACAACTGGAGAGAACTGTGCTCCAACATCAGGACGGGGCAACTCAGCGACTGGATCGTGGATAGCGATTGTAGGGACGCCGTGTCGCTCATTCTCCAGAAGCCAGACCCAGTCCTGGCGAGCACGATTGAGAGGGAGTGCGGGAACAGCTCCTGGGAAGGGATAATCCGGAAACTGTGGCCGAGGACCAAATACGTCGAGGTCATCGTCACAGGGTCGATGGCGCAGTACATCCCGATCCTTGAAATCTACAGCGGCGGCCTCCCACTGGTCTCCACGATGTACGCATCGTCGGAGTGCTACTTCGGGATCAACTTCAAGCCACTTAGCGATCCCTCTGACGTCTCCTACACCCTCATCCCGAACATGGGCTACTTCGAGTTCCTGCCGGTGGAGAAGGGTGACGAGGTAATAAATCATAAGGACCGGTGCAACGGCACTCGAGACCGAGTTCCTCCGGACGACGACGACAACAATCCGCGGACGACCAAGGCAGTGGTCGATCTCGTGGATGTGAAGGTTGGGAATTACTACGAGTTGGTTGTCACGACATTCAATGGTTAGTTATTCTTTCCTCCACCTTAATTTCCATATCGTGTCCGAATTACCATAAGTATTGTATAAAATCCAAAATTCCTTGTCCTTGTTTTACACATGCATACATTCTTTCAGATTACATAAAATTCAAATAAATGAAATTGAACTTGGGAAACTCCCATTTTTATTTTATTTTAGTAGTCCATTTTGAACAATCACATGTGCCAAAAAGATAACAAAACAAATTTTGTTTGAGGATATAAAAATGGCCAGGCATTACATATGCAGATGTCCACCGGATAATTGTTTGTTTGTGTTTGCATTTGTGTCTTCCGTGTGTAGGATTGTATAGATACAGAGTTGGGGACATATTAATGGTGACCGGATTCCACAACGCCACGCCGCAATTCCGCTTTGTCCAGCGGCAGAACGTCGCCCTCAGCATAGACACCGACAAGACCAGCGAGGACGACCTCCTGAAAGCCGTGACGGATGCCAAGCGCCTCCTCGAGCCGCTTGGTTACATCCTCACGGAGTACACGAGCTACGCCGACACGTCCTCCGTCCCCGGCCACTACGTACTATACTGGGAAATCGTGTCCAAGGACCGGCCGGATCGAACTGGCCCAGCCGACCTCCGTCTCGCGATGGAAGAATGCTGTCATAAGGTGGAGTCGTCGTTGGACTACGTATACAGGAGGTGTAGGAAGAAGGACAGGTCGATTGGTGCGCTCGAGATAAGGGTCGTGCGGGAGGGCACGTTCGACGCACTGATGGACTATTGCTTGTCACAAGGGTCGTCCGTGAATCAATACAAGACTCCGCGGAACATCAAATCGGAGGCGGCACTTAGGGTCTTGGAATCGAGGGTCGTGGATAATTTCTACAGCAGGAAGTTGCCTCACTGGGAGCCTTACAACATGTCTTCGTCGTCTTCTTAATGATTTGATTCAACAAATTAATCTCTTGAATCTTAGTCCTTGGTCTGGTTTAATTGAATTGGCTCTTCTCTTCTTATCCTTCCTAATTTTGTTTTTTTTTTTGGAATCTCTAGTTCCCCTTACTTCTCTACGTGATTGTAACATCCTTCATTTCCTAAACTAAAATTAGAGGCTAATTATTGTTTTAAAAAACAAGAAAAAAACCAAATATTTTTCATCGATTATTTATTTGAGTGGACCGGGGAATTTTAAATCCTACACGATAATTTTAATTAAAAATTTGAATTATAAAAACTTTAAATAATCAATAAGTATTTATAATAATATTTAAAGTTATCCCCAATAATTAAAATTCCATTGACCAAACATCTAATCAAAATAGTAATAATGTGTCTTGTCACTCATAGAAAAGACTATTTTTATATTCTTTCTTTATTTTTTTTGTTTTAAAAAAGGGTAAATTGTTCCATCCACAAAATATATTGAATTTTTATTACAAGTGATGGTGTTGTGTTGTCTGAGTATGTTATATAAGTGGACGGAGAGGGAAATGATATAGAACTTTCTCTCCATAGATTTTTCACCAAGTACTTCATGATAAAGAGGGGACTTCGAAAATGTAAAAAAAAAAAAGAGGGTAGTGTTTGCTTGACTCGGGTACGAAAGAATACCTACGCGTAAGAGAAGTCGCGGGGGGGTACGAACAGAGAGGCAACAATCGGGTCCGATATTTACTACAATAATTGCCAGATCGAAACAACAAGGCAAAGGCAAAGGATGTGGGTGCGGCCACGACACTGGAGAAGAAGATGAAGAAAGAAACGAAGGGGAGGGTTTTGGGGGTGGGGAGGGGACAAAGGGGAGTATCAACATTCGTATTTCTTTTCTTTTTACTAATCTGAGGATGCTTAATATAATTTTTTTGATGTGTTTCAGGGATATATGGTTATTTATGTTTCTCCTCTCATGGTTGCATTAAATGATTGAACATGCAAAAGCCACAACCAACCCTCTCCCCTTACCCAAGTTCAAACAGGCAAACGTAATCTCGATTGCAATCTTTTGGTTGAAATAAAATATTCTTGTCTTGAGGGGGGAAACCCTACCCCAAGGTTAATATATGTAACATGTGATCTCAGTTCCAAATGAGTATCATGTCAGAGAGAGAGAGAGAGTGGATGGGTGGGGAGCTCGTTTATTGCTAATTGATTAAAGAAAAATATTATCAATGCGAATGTCAGCTCAATAATGTGACCCTGATTAGGATTTGAAACACAAAATTAAACAGGGGAGATTAAGTCAACTAGGGGTGGTGGGGTTACTAATTTCTTAACAATTGTTTCTAAAAGATTCCCTTGTTACAATATGATAGAAATCACAGGGGCAATTGTCAATTCTTTGAGAACGACAGATTCCCTTTTCTAACACCACCCCCAAACCAACTGCTAGACTTCCAAAAGTCCATCACTACGCGTTTCTTCTTTCCATCATCAGACAACTCATGAAAGTAGCAGCAGCAAACCCTACTTTTCAGCAATCGGAACAAGGCTCGTTTTTGCATCACACAAAATTCAAACATAAAAATCCAAAACTCCACCCCACGGGCCACTCGCTCACAACACACATGGTACGTGAATGCATCTCCCCCCGACCTCTTGTTTTACATGATTAGGGTAAAGATGTGATGGTATCGATGGAGTCGTGAACACCCAAAATGCATCTCTCTATATTTTGTCTCTTGGACTACGCATTATTAGAGAGGGTAGTGGTACATGTGAAGAATATCAACGATTCAATGAAAAATATCAAGAAGATGAGATGGAAAAATGTTAACAATTATTTGAACTTTTAATATAACCCAGAGTTTATTTAATATACAATAGATACGTTGCTCGAACTCAAACTTAATACATCTCCTAAGGTTTCGGAAGACCTTAAGACTCATAGCACATACCACGACTAAGGTGTAACAGTTAACCCAAAAAGCACGTACATGATATTCGATTATGGATATCTAGGTAAATCAATAATAACCTTTACTACTAGGGGGTGTTACATTGTCGACTTATTTTTTCGGGTGTTAAGAATTGAGAGGAAGGGGGCAAGATAACGTGCACACGTGCGTCGAGGGGAGTGGTTGTGTTGCTCCTCTATTCATCTTTCCTTCTTTCCTCTTGAATTATTAGGTGTTTTTCTACCTCTTCGTTCCTTTTGAGAAGATGACACGATGTTATCATCGGGGTTGTTTTTGTTTTCTTGGCGCTGGCCCCCCTTTTGGTCGGGGGAGTTCTTTCATCTTTTCCTGCAGGGGTTGTGTCCCAACTATAGGGCAAAAGTATGTCCCGCCAATCCTTTTGCTTTTTTTTTTTTCTGATTTGACTCTGCCATGCAAAATACAAATTATAAGAATGTGAGATTGGGGGGTTGGGAGGAGAGGATGGAAGAGGATAAGGTGCCCCCCCCCTCTCGCCTTGTCCTTTTGGGATGCGAAAATTGCTGGACGGATAGAACATAATTTGGCCTGCATTGATCTACATCGAATTTAGATGATGTTGTTGGTGGTTGTTTGTGCTTTTATCAGCTTTGGTTCTCCCATGATGTCTTAATTTGATCCTAGAAAGTACAGGAGAGGGTTTCTTCATTTACCTTATAACACATGTCATGGATTTCGATTTACGCGTCTTAGTGTCGGAGATGCGCGTCGGCTTTAAGGTTTGCGCCGCGAGGTGGTGTTTTGGGAAGTTGGTTTCATGGATGAAGCGCATTGGGGTTTCCGGATACATTTTCCTCTCTTCGGGACAAACAGTAAACGCGAACGAAAAGACCCTGGAGAAGTTGTGGGCTCTTGTTCTCTTGTCTTCAATGAAAGGATCCGTCGCGATCACATATCTCTCACACCCTCAACCACGAACGTGCGCGCACTTTTTTTCCTAGAGCGAGTGATTGATTGATTGCATTGCACCTAGTTAGAGACCAATTTCCACGGAGCTCTCGCGACCGTCCGAACCCTACCGCCGGGGTCCATTCCAACAGCACCGGGGAGGCCCACGCGGTCTATTCTCGTGGAGAGAGACCGACTCTCGAAGACCAGCTCGACCGCGGTGCACGTGAGTTAAATTAATATGTTCGCCAATTATCACATAGGTCGGGGGTATCGAATCCCTTCGTGCACCGGATATGTCTGGACAGGAGGCGCACATCGTGGCGTGATCATGTCCTAGTTCACCTTTTGTTCGTCGAGCGAGCGAGCGAGCGAGCACGTGATTACGGTCAGGGAAGAGCGACCGAATGAATGGGGGAGGAGGTGAGCTTGCCTCCCTGCAACAAAATGGGAACAGCCAATAAGACACATTCAATGTTCGATCGCTGAGCGAAACACCATCGGCTGTCGTCCCCTGCGGTGACGTTGATACTTCCCTGTCCATGGAAAAGGATGTATCAAAATGTCGATGACATTAAGGGGTGAGACACTGACACGGTCACATTTTCTGAAGTGATCAAAAGTGGGCTGACACGGTCACATTTTTTTTTTTTTTTTTACTACCACATCGAAGATGAGTTGTAACTTTCTTCACCTCCCCATGAATTAAATGAGATGAAAGCAACAAGACTTTGGGGGGTGGGGGAACATGTTGGCAGCTACTATTCATTGCGTTTTGTAGTCGATTTGAAGGGTGGGGTTCCATTTCTTTTATTATTTATTATTTATTTTTTTGTGGTCATGTCATGTCATGTGTATCCCCCTCCCACCCAAAAATCCCTTTAAATCCTCTTCCTCCTCCTTTCTTTTGTTGACTGATCCATGTGTTCAGTTTGGGGGTCTGCAGCATCTCTTTTGCCTGGGCATTTATTGCCATCTTTTTGCGTGACCCTTGAATCCCTCCCACCTCAAACCCATCCTACATAAATATAATAACATTACAACTCAAGCCGTGTCCGCCATAGCTAAAATTTACTCAAATATACTTACGATTTCGTTCCGTCACGGGCTCGAGGCCCGAAAGGACCCGCCCAAGTATTTCCACTCAGCCCGGCCCAGATACACAAACTATATGAGGGCATATCAGAAGGATTTTTTAAGTTTGGGCCGGCCTGAACGAGCCTAGGAATAAAACCCAGAGTGAACTGGGCCAATCTATGGGCCTATATCGATCAATCTAGAAGGGATAGGCCCGGAAAGGTCGGCCCAGAAAGAGACGTGGGCAGAGACTGTCGCCTAGTTTATCTTTTCCTCACGGCCCAAGTACCACCTCCTGTCGCCGCCTAATCATATAAATTTTCGGGAGAAAGCAATCGCGATATTAACGTGAACATAAATAAAAGAACAAGAAAATATTCCCTGGAATGAACACTTACTATGTGAATTAGAGTTACAACATAGAATTATCAAAAGTACAAAATAGAACAAAGGGAACAAAGAGTAAACGTATGAGAGGAATGTGATAGTGTGGTTGGCAAGAACAAATGCCCTTAAGAATGATCGTCGTGTTTTCTAGGGGTCTTGTGTATACTATCGTACCGATAACTGCTGCCATACGTGTCTAAATCTAAGGAAACTGATTGTAGCTGCTCCGAAAAGAGGAACTGCCTTTAGTCCGTGTCCCCATCCTCGCCTACTTTGATCATACCTTGCCTTCGAGCCAACGTACCTTTAGTCGATCATCATTTAGCCACGCATCTTTCTTCCTTTAGGAGAGCTTTCACTTGCTAGTTCGACTTGAAAGAATCAAACGTGATTTCTAACCTTCTATTGTAAACCTTCAACTGTATTCTTCAACTTTTCTTCGACTGTCGATTATCGTCCTTCAGCCTTCGCAAACTTCGAACATCTTTCAAGCATTGAACTTCAACTACTAACCTTCAACTATGCTTCGACCAGTCTTCAATGTCGAACTTCGTCTTTCAACTAGCATTATTTCTTCAGACTTAGGCCCAAATGCCTAGAATAAGCTTACTATGTAAAACAAAGTCACCAACAGTAGCACCAACCTCCATTCTCCTCACCTTGTTTAGCGCTGCAGCGGCTACTACTACCTTGATTCCCTCTTCCTCTTCATCGTCATCATTTGAGGACCCAACGCCATGTCCATGGCCGAACTGGTTCCACTCCATCCTGATGATGAACACCAGTGACAAGACCCTCGAGATGATGCGACCACTGGTGTGACTGGACCAATGGCTGCAACTTCGACATCATCCGCAATCTCCTCCCTCATCTAAAACCTTGAGTGGAATAGCGGTACCTCCTTTGTCTACACCCTTGACGACTCCCAGACTTGCCGCATGGTCGTCCTATCTAAGGCTGATGTACCCATGATGCAGCCTTCCAACGGACAGAAATTCCCAGGTCGGGTAACTGATCTAATCACAAAATTGATAAGGCTAACAACGAGAAATTACACCTTTGACAAAATCGTAGTGGTCAGAAGAGATGCAATGCAGTGGCGTGTTAGAGAACACCATTTCTTAAATTTGTGCCAACGCAGGTCAAGAACGCCGCTGTAGACCCTGAAAGAGAGAGAGAACAATATTCGTTCCCCTTCCTCAACTGGGTCGAATCAGAATATATCAGAAAACCCCCCCACAAAAAAGGTGCAAACTTTGGGATTTTCCCGACTGCCCCAGAATCGACCCGATATCTAAATCCTTTCCTCCCAATCTCAATTCCCTCCGTTCCGTTTTACTTCCCCCGATGGCCCTCATTCCCCGCTCCTCCGCCGCCGCAGCCCTATTGAGGCCCTTGAGCAGTGCCGCCGCAACGGCCTCCGGGATCCGCCACGTCACCACTGACACCACCCCTATCACAATCGAGACATCCGTCCCCTTCACCGCCCACAACTGCGAGCCCCCGTCCCGATCTGTCACCGCCACAACCGCCGAGCTCCTCACCTTCTTCCGCGACATGTCGTTGATGCGCCGGATGGAGATCGCCGCCGATTCCCTCTACAAGTCGAAGCTGATACGGGGTTTCTGCCACCTCTACGACGGACAGGAGGCCGTTGCCGTCGGGATGGAGGCTGCCATTACCAAGTCCGACTGTATTATAACTGCGTATCGAGACCACTGCACGTTCCTCGGCCGCGGCGGGACACTGCTTGAGGTGTTTGCTGAGCTCATGGGTAGACAGGCGGGTTGCTCCAAGGGCAAGGGAGGGTCCATGCATTTTTATAGGAAGGAGGCCGGGTTCTACGGCGGCCACGGGATCGTCGGGGCTCAGGTTCCGTTGGGTTGCGGCCTGGCGTTTGCTCAGAAGTACAGCAAGGACGAGACGGTCACGTTCGCCCTATACGGAGATGGGGCAGCCAATCAGGGCCAATTGTTCGAAGCCCTCAACATTTCAGCACTCTGGGATTTGCCTGCCATCTTGGTCTGCGAAAACAATCACTGTAAGTTTGAAGGCTATACTCTATGGTTTGTTCTTAGATTATCCGGTTGATTACAGGGTTCGTAATGTATTCAAATCCCTTGTCTTGTTGTGTAGATGGAATGGGGACTGCCGAGTGGAGGGCTGCTAAGAGCCCTGCATACTACAAACGTGGGGATTATGTGCCTGGACTCAAGGTATCTTCCGTTATTCTGGGATTTTTAATGGTGATGTTTTAGGTTATGGAATGGCGGTGATTATTCATAATAAAGGAGTGGCTTTGCAAGTTCTTATCCAGTTGGGCAAAGTTATGGTGACCAAGTATAAACTGTGGATAACTTCGCTCTAACGATAGATTTGGGCTGTTTCTTTGTGCTAATTATTGTGAAGTTCTGCAGCAATCCATAGATAGTTTGATTTTAGGGAATGACAAGCCTATGCAAAGAGTTTTTGTTTAGAAAATGGATGATTCTGGTTGAACTTATTCTGTGATGGTTTACTTTGGGCTTGATGTCATCCTTTTGTCTTTTCTTGCATCCTTTATTTTCGGACTCTTAAGCCGCCATTTGCAGTTGCTCAATTTATATTTGTTAATCTTGTCGAATGATTCCCAGCCATTTGTAGGTGTTATTATTTGTTTTACTAACGAAACTAATGGCTTGCCCTTTGCAAACTCTCTGACTGGTGGTAATTGTAGGTCGACGGAATGGATGTCCTTGCTGTTAAACAGGCATGCAAATTTGCCAAGGAGCACGCTCTGAAGAATGGCCCTCTGGTTAGTGAGTTTACTTCCTTGTATAATATTTGCCTAGTTGAAATTTGACTCTGTCCAAATAATTTCTGTTTCTATTGCTGGTGTTCAGATCCTCGAAATGGACACTTACAGGTATCATGGCCACTCAATGTCAGACCCTGGGAGCACTTACCGTACACGTGATGAAATCAGTGGTGTTAGGCAGGTAAATTGATTGTTCATACTAAAAAACAAATGCATGGGTCTTTTTGTGGTTGTCTTTGATTTGAAACGATAGTGCAATCGTTGTGTTCTTGTCCTCAGGAGCGTGATCCAATTGAAAGGGTCAAGAAACTGCTGTTATCGCTTGATGTGGCCAACGAGAAGGAGCTGAAGGTACAATACTTATTCCTTATATTGTTGAAGATTGTGATTACACCAATCCCCTTAGGATCTGTTCAGGCATGGAACATGTTTAATGTTTTATATGATCCATCCATGCCAAAGTAGTGGGCGAGACCATTGATTCACACGTCCTTTGATTTATTCTTGGGATTGATTAAAGGGTAAGCTGGAAAGGAGTTTTTCTTCTAGTTTCCTTTTCGTTTCTTACCTTTTTTCCTGTTCAGGATATCGAGAAAGAAGTGAGGAAAGAGGTGGATGAAGCCATTGCACAAGCAAAGGTAACAGGGATAGATCTAGTGAACCAACGTGAAACATTTTGGAAATTGTTTTAGACATTCAAACAATGAAACGCTTGGAACTGGAGGCAATGTTGTTAGACCAATGTCATTGATGTCACTGTTTTGCCTCTGCCATTTCAGGAGAGCCCAATGCCTGAACCATCAGAGCTCTTCACAAACATTTACGTGAAAGGATTAGGAGCTGAGGTACTTTTATCCGTACCCATTTCCATTTGCTTATTCATTTTGGGGTTGGTTTTCAGTCGGCTGGCACAGTTTAGACTGTTGAGGTTTCTGCCGCTTCTTTGAATTTCAGGCATTCGGAGTGGACAGGAAAGAAGTGAGGGTTACACTTCCATGATCAAAAGGGTTATTTTTTCACCAGGCGATTCTAAAATAATCTTTACTGAATAAGAGGTTCGGTCAAAGAGGGTCAGTTGGCTGTCTGTTTGTTTGCTTCCGTTGCATATCTTCCTTTTAAATCCTTAGCAGCGTCGATATGGCAGAAAAATCCACTTGATAGTCATGTTTTTTGAATGATGGTTGAAATTTGTTTCCAATTAGACGAGGTCTCAGTTTTCTGATGTGGTGTTTGTAGTTACAGTTATCAGGTAGATTCACGTTTGTTCCGTCTGGTTGGGTTTTACAATTATGAGCACTCCCTTTGCGTGCCATCGATCATTTCTTTAAACACACCTGTCATTAGCATTTGGGAGTCTGGCCGAGTTGAATGGAGGTGGGATTCTCTGGCTGGTCGTAACAAGCCCGCAAAGTCAACAAAGGGAAGACCTCGGCATTTACAGCTATAAATGGACTGACGATTGTTGAAAAGCCATATTCTCCATTGGAAGAGATGCTGTTTGTGTGAACCTTTCATATATAAAAGTTGCCTTTTCTGCTCGGGTAAATCTGCGGCATAACAAAGATTGATTGCGTTAGGAATTCAATGGTATATCTGGGCTAATGACCAATACCGAGAATGAGACAGTACCTAATAGGACTAGGATAGCCTGATGATTGTTAACTAGGGACTATTTTTAGGAGCTCGATATCAAACAGCAGTGTCTTGTCGATCAACCCCTGGTTCCTCAGAACAAAATCTAGAGCTCTTTGTCCCTGTTAATGAACCCAGTCATCACCACGTTTGACAGCTCTGTACATTGAGGCTCGGTAGAGTACCTTGTGGAAAGGGTATGAAGATTACCGAGAACGTTGTAGGCTTAGGGCCGAGTTTGTTGTAGTCATTGTCCGGATATCCAAGTTCAGGCGGAACTATAATCCTGCAATGCTGTGAATTCAACAGTGAGCATGGAAGCACTTCACAGAAGTATCAAAATCAGTACATTAGCAGTTTCATATGGCACCCTTTCAAACCTTAACATAAATAAAGCATATATCTTAATCAAAGATCCTTCCCAGAATGAATAACACAAAAGATGGTTTAGGTTACTTGAATTATACCGGGGTGATATTTGACACTACAAACAGCAACCAAATCATTCCAGAAAAGAGGTGACATTTCAAGGAAACAAATGCAGCACCTTCTGACGCCTCCAGGTGCCATGCCAGCAATAGCTTCTTCGAACGCTGGTATTACCTGGAAGTTGCATGGATGATAAGAACGATGAATGAGGTGAATCATTAATCACCACATATATATGATGCTGAAAGCCTGAAATTTCTTCCACAGTTCCAAAATAGTATCTTGCATTGAGGAAAAAGCAAACTTCTACTGAAGAAGGTTCTATTAAATCGACAACTGATAAGCCATGAGAAACAATACTAAGATTCCAGTATGTTGGACAGATGCTCTAAAAGAACTAGAAGTTATCTCATTTCTCACCTCTCCATATCCGACTTTGAATTTGAAGAAATCTTTATCATTTCCCTGCACATCAGCATATAAAACATCCTAGTCAGACTCTGATCGAGTAGATAAGTCCATTTAGATAAGAAAAAATTGCGGCACCTCAAACGAGCCCCCTTTTGTTTTGTTTCGAGCTTCAAAAATGCGTCCATAGTATCCAATGGTATAACCATCCCAATCAACCTACGCAATGTGTGAAAGTTGAAAACAGAGTTCCACATACCAAACATCCATAATTGTTCTAAGCTTGCTAAACATTTATGGAAGCTTGTGTTTCAGACTTCAACATTTTATGAGAAGTCTCCTGCCTCCATCTCCTTTGTATTAAGCATGCTATGGAATATTAATGTAATTATTACAGCAAAGAAAATAATTTAAAAAAAAAAATTTTTGATAGGACAATGCCCATTGAGCAGTGAATTTTACTCTGCAAAATCCAAATCTCTGCATCTTGTTATAAAATATAGCATGACTTACCACGACAGTCTGGCCTGATTTTGGACTAGGACCATCTCCAACTCTTAAGTCCTGCACCCTTTGTAAAGTATCAAAATCAATGATCAAACAAAGGATGCACCTTGTTTAAAGATCAAGTATATAACTGTGATTATGAATAACATAAATGGATGACCTTATACTGCAGACCCGAGTCTGTTACATTGTAATCGGGATATCGCATTTTTGTCTTGCCATAATCCTTCCCTCTAAGTGCAGGCACTGCATAACAATATATTAAACAAGTTACTAAGTAAATTGTTCTATATATATTGGCAGACCAAATTGCTTAAACTATGTCAAGTGAAGAACGAGAGGCAAAGTGATGATATCTCCAAAAACCTCCTCAGACAGAATCATTGCTGCCAAAGCAGGATTTCATTGAGGAAAACCAAATATTGCAGTATGAAGAATCTGATTTGAAAAAAAAAAACACAAAAAGAATAAAACAAGGGTGAAAGCATGACTTGTTCAACAGTAGGCCAACAAGAGCCAAGTCATCAAACACAATTTCAAGGAAGCAGCTGGGATAATTCCTCCAATGCAATTTTATTGAAAAGACAGGTCATGCAAATACACAAGGAGACTTAGCAACTGGAAATTACTGTCAGCAAATTCGGAAGCAAAAGCCTTTCCATCCTGCAAAGCATTTGTTGACAATAGTCCAGCCAATGCCGCAACCAAAGACACAACAGTTTGTCTTCGCCGTGGTCTTCCTATTCCTCCACCTCCACAGCTACTGTGCTCTGAAAAGAAAATTAAAAACTACTCAAAGATCAAGGGGATTAAGAACCTTAAAATAGAACAGCATATCCTCAGAAGACTCTGAAAAGGAAACAATCATCCATCACAATGAAGACGATTTGCACATCAGACCCCGGTCAATATCTTCTACAAAGTGAACTAAAACCGAAAAAAAAATAGAACATCTGTAATAATCGAATAACGTCAAAATCAAGAGAATCTCGGATACATCTACAAACAAGCCTTAACCTTCCAAAATATTAGAAACCAGAAAATCACATTGGTAGCCGGCTGGAAAGCAGTCGAACAGCAGCCGAGTGGAGCCAACTTACCAGATGCTGGATGAAGAGGAGGAACTCGTAATTGGGAGGCCTTATCCGGAGGCAGCGCCAGTTGAGGCCCCTGAAACCTCCCCTGCAAACAGGAAGCAGTCGATGTCAATCCCCGTAAAGCAATGACAGCTAGCAGAGAAGTCCACCAAGAGCATCGGTTTACCACCCTGGCGCCAGCAGAGGATGGGGGCGGCGGAGGAGCTCCGGCGATGGGGGCGGAGATGGACACCATCGCCATGTAGATCGAGATAATGGCCGGGAAGGAAAACCACGGCCTCTAGTTCTTTCGTTTAGCAAATAATTTTAATAAATTTCTGGACGAATTTCTAGTAGTTTCTGGTAATTTAATTTCGTCTAATTTAATAATCACACTAATATAATTATTCTTTTAAAAATAAGGGAGTAAAACTCAAACGCCTATAACTACAAGCAGAAACCAACTTTCTATAAAAGGCCCAAAGTCAAGAACAAGAATACAAACAGGAGGCCATTTTTGCATTATTACAGGCCAGCGAGAGTCGGCCTTCTATTTGCAGGGTATCCAGCAAGCTGTCGAAGCTCTCCTTGAAACCTCCAGCTGGTTTCCCCACGTATCCCCAGTCTATCCCCATCTTCTCCGGCCCCCAGTAGATGCCTTCCGCTTTGGAGACGTTCGAGTCGATTGTTCGGGCAACCGTCCGTGAATGCTTGGAGGGCACAATTCAGTAGAATAAGTAAAAGGTAATGAATAAAGACTTAATAGTGTCAGGTCCGATGAGTGGCGCCACATAAAAGGTAAGTGTGGTTCCGGAGAATATTTGGCAATGAACCCCAGGGGTTCGTTCAAGCACGTCAGGTAAGTGTGGTTGGTGGTCAATTTATCGACAAAATTGACAAAAGGTCAACGGTTTGCTCCCGGTCGGAGTCTCGAAAGAAGCATAAATGGGGTGAAGGTAGCGTCAAGCTCTAACGAGAGGAAATGAGCGTCTTATGCTATCCTTGGTATTAGAGACATTGATGTTTAACTTTGAACTCCCTAACTGACCATGAGAACATGATGATAGGTGATTCAGGCTTCTGCCGAATGTGAGAAGGCACACATTTTTACAACTGCTTTGCTGTTATTACCGAGCATTCCATGGACTGGGGAGGGAAAAACTGTTTGTTTTTCTGGTAATCAGATTCTGCGCACCACAGGCAATGCACAAACTAACCTTAGTATTCCAATATACATGTCTTAGGCACAGGAAAAAATGCGGATTGGTTTTTACTACCAAGGTTTCAAGTCTCCTACTGGCCCTGCGGTCCAGTTCAAGATCTTTTCCCCGGGTTTCAAGAACACCGAGTTATCGTGTGGCAACTTCCTAGCCAGCCCGTTGAGTATCTGGTGAAAGGCGTCTCCCGATTGAGCTGGCTGAGGGAACAACATCGCCTGCTTCATTGACGGATTGGCGAGAAGTCTTTGCTTCCTTAGGATCACGTCTATGGGGATTGAAGTTAGGATGGTGTCCAGGTTCGGCACGTCTGCCTCAGCGACGTACACCCCGATTTCTTCCCAGGGGATGGCATCAGCAAAAGGCAGGACTATGTCATCGGCGATTATGACGGGAATGCACCCAAATACCACCGCTTCCACTAGCCTCGGGCTCCATGGGGCCCATCCAAGGGGGCACAGGCAGAAAATGGCTCGTTGCATGTCCTCATAGTATGTTGTTGGGTGGTCAGTCGAGATGTCGAAGAGAGGGTTGTCTTTAAAATTCTCCCATACTGCAGCTCGTGCACCTCTGTTGGACAAAGGGAACCATTAAGGTCTTTGGCAACATATCTTTAGGTAAATATAATATGAAAGCAACAAATACGGACAGGTCATACCGAGCATAATATCCCCCCTCTGGATCATTGTTGACATCGTAGAACAAACCACGAAAGTATACAAAAATAGACCGGGGAGTGTCTTGGGCAATGAGATGGGCCTGCATCTTCTGTGGAGGAGCATAGGGAGGAATAGTGATCGAGCTGTCCTTTAAGCATACATGGTTCCTTTGTCCAAAAGTTTGAACTAAAGTTGCTCGCTGAAGCAATGGGAGGATGCCCCTTTCAATAGCCTTCTCTTCCTGCATAACATTCCCATCACACATAATGAATTCCACAATCATAAAAGATTTGGCTCCCATTCAAGCAGAAAAAAAAGTTTATGTAAGATAAACTCTCGGGGCCTAAGACCAACTTCTGTTTTCCACAAATAGAAACAAATGCAAGGCCAGGTTTAATTGTGAGAAGATGACAAATCCAAAGAAGGCATAATCAAGATTAGGGTGAGAGTAATGCGAGCATTTGCCTAACATAATGATAATGTGCAATGTAGGTTACTGTGATCTGACCAAGTCATGCTGCAATCGCACAGTTTCATGTACATTGCAACATTCTGATTAACCAACAAATTTCTTGGACAGTTGGAGATTATAATACCTGATAATGAAAGCAAGCTCCAAAGTCATGTGGAACAACGAAGAAGTGATCGGCCCCTTCTGTTCGGTTCCAGTAAGGCCAATTTGAAGCGATAAGCTGAATTGCACTCCTCATCATCCGGGGGGATTTGAAGGGCAAGGGTAGGCCATTGGGAGTAAGATCACAGGTGGTGTATATGGGGGTGTAAAACCAATCAGCTTCCTCAGGGTTGAGGGTTCGGACAGGACTAGATAACAGGAATCTGTGCATGAAGATCTCTGCAGCAAACATGTGATTGAGGCATCTCGGGTCTTTCTGAAGTATCTTCTTGTTATATTTGCTCGGAAGTTCGTAAATAAAAACCTTCAACCTTCCCACCGGATCATCTTCAAGAACATCACCAGCACTCCCTGATATCCATCATACCAAAAGATGGTGAGTCATACTAGAAACCTTTTTGACTGGAAAGTCTCTCACTCAGTCTTCAAATACCAAAAATTCATAAACCAGAAGCAGTCTTATCTCAAAGAGTGAATGAGGACCAAGCAGCTCGCAACCGGCCGTACCAAGAATACGAAATGTTGTACTTTAACATATGCAATCACGGCATTCGCTGGAAACTGATCCAATCCAAACAAAACTATGCATATAATATACACATTTCCATAAGCTAACAGCAATTATCTTAACTTCAGTTCTCAATCTAAACCACCACGACGTTGTTGAAATCTGAGATATGTACAGTTAAACAGTGTATATACGAGGAACAAAATGAATGAGCAAGCTGCTAGAAGCTCTGGGCGAGCCATTCCACTCAGGAATGAGTCCATCCGCCTATCAACACAATAGGGACACAGAATTGCCCATCGTGACAACAGCAAAACAAAATAGTGCTGCCAGGAACAAGATAATTGAACCAGCAAGGGCTAAGAGTCCGAAATTTAAAGAGCAAATAAGCACAATTCAGCCATCCTAAACTTAAAAAGCACCCCAAATAAGCAAGAATCCTGCCATCTTTTCCCAATTGACCACCTTGTCTGAAAGCGCTAACTCCAAATAAGCTGACCTCGCTAATCTTCAATCCTACGACCCCGCAACACGAAACACATCAAAGGTCAAAGATCTCGCAGCATCGAAGACCACCCACCTGAAATCCTTTCGGTATGCAAGCTCTTCTCGGCACCGTAACCCAAACCAAACCCACCGACGAGCACAACACCAAGAACCCACCACAAAGTTCGCATCTTTAGCCCTCCGCCACAGTTCTCGCCTTAAAACTCGAACTGCGCAGACGGGATTTCTCACTACTGATATCCAGGAAGGTAGCGAATTTGAAGAGGAGGGACAGGGCGCAATTCTGGGTGAGAGGTCGTGGGAGGGAGTTGTTGGAAGAGGGTTTTCAGGGGCAGGAGAGGAGAGGGGAGGAGGGGTTGGATGGGTTGTTGCTTGAAGAGACGGAGAAGGTTAGCACAATTTGGACAGGAGTTGTTTTCTTTTCTTGCATAAACAAAAACAAAAGGGCGCACGTTCTTGTCATAATACCCAACGGCGAGTTCAGTCTCTGTTCTTCCTCTGTGATCTTTCTTTCTAGTTAATTATGTCTGGTCCGATCAGGGCTTGGGCTGGAGTTGAAAGCGTCGCTTTGTCCGGCTGGTATCGTCATTAGCTGAACTGTTCTCAACTTCCATATGCTTTTGGGTTGGAGGCCAGCGTTGGCTTGTGGACTGGACTTTTGCCTTTGTACGAGCATCGACTCTTCACCGGTCATGCCTTTGGTTCTACCAATCTGATACTCATTTCTCATTGATATTCCACAGCTATTACTCCTAGATTCCAATTATTGTCAACCGCATGATTGACATGGGCTCAATAATGGGGATCATCGTCTTCAGGTCCCAATTTGATGTTCCTAAGTTATGCATCTGCTTGGCTTGGAGGTTGTGTTTTTCTTTCCCTTCGGCTTAAAGCAGCAGTGTTCTAAGATTATCGGCAGTAATATGGCAATGCACATACGGAAAGAATAAAGAATGGCACGGTGGAAGGCCGACCAAATGGTAGGAACACTGTCACTAGCTATGTTTATAATTTCCAACTACCAAGGCTTTAGGTCCCCAACTGGTCCGGCCGTCCAGTTCAAGATCCTCTCGCCGGGCTTGAGGAACACATCCACAGGATGCGGCAGCTTCCTTGCCAGCCCATTAAGTATCTGGTGGAAAGCATCTCCAGGTTGAGCCGGATGAGGGAACTGCATTGCCCGCTTCATGTATGGGTTGGCGAGCATCCTCTGCTTCCGGAGGATCACCTCCATCGGGATGGATGTCAGGATCGTGTCCAGATATGGGACATCGTCCTCGGCAATGAACACCCCAATGTCTTCCCAGGGGATAGCGTCTGAGAAGGGCAGGACAATGTCGTCCGCTATGATCACGGGGATACACCCGAACACCACCGCCTCCACAAGCCTCGGGCTCCAGGGAGCCCACCCAAGCGGGCAAAGGCAGAAGATGGCCCGTTGCATGTCCTCGTAATACGTTGTGGGGTGGTCGGTCGAGATGTCAAATAGAGGGTTATCCTTGAAATTCTCCCACACGGCAGCCCTGGCACCTCTGTAACGAAAAAGAGGATGGTAATCAAATCAGGGCCCTGGGGATTATCGTGGTAATCAAGATATGATAATGCGGTAAACTCATACCTAGCATAATAGCCTCCTTCGGGATCGTTATAGTCATCATAGAACATACCCCGGAAGTAGACAAAGATAGAACGGGGCGTGTCTTTGCTAATGTGATGGGCCAGCATCTTCTGAGGAGGGGCATAAGGAGGGATGGTGATCGAGCCACTGTTCAAGCATACATGGTTTCGTTGTCCGAATGTCTGAACTAATGTTGCACGCTCAAGCATCGGGAGGATTCCCCTTTCAATTGCCTTCTCTTCCTGTGGCACGATATCACTGTCATCTCATTTCATGTAAGCATTAGTTTTGAGTTGCTGTTAGTTAGTACCTTGTAATGGAAGCAGGCCCCAAAATCGTGAGGGACAACAAAGAAATGATCGGCCCCATCAGTGTGGTTCCAGTAGGGCCATTTCGTACCGACATACAGGATTGCGCTCCTCATTACCCGAGCAAACTTATGATGCAACGGCAGGCCGTTTTCTGCGAGGTCACAGGTGGTGTACACAGGGGTGTAAAACCAGTCAGCCTCGCTGGGATCGAGAGTTCGGACTGGACTGGATAACAGAAACTTGTGCATGAAGATTTCTGCCGCGAACATGTGGGTGAGGCATCTGGGGTCTCTCCCAAGGAGCTTTTTGTTGTATTTCGGTGGGAGATTGTACACAAAGACTTTCAAACGTCCCACGGGATTGTCCTCGAGCACATCTCCCGCGCTCCCTGAAATTCATTGGCCAGTATAACCGAAGTAAAACACTCATTCCACCCACACGATCGTCCTCTACAGATTCAGAAAAAAATTGCATAATACTCACCTTCTAACCTCTCCATATGCAAACTCCTTCCATCTCCGCCTCGGCTCCACACAAAGTTACTAGCAAAGACGACGGCGCCCAGAATCCACCACCACCGGAAGAGGGTCTGCATATTTCGCCTACGGGAACACGATTCTCGGGGCCAAGCAAATGGGGAGATAAGTCTGGCTGATCATTCCATTCTCTGTCGTATAACAGGGCAGGAGTAGTTGGACGGGGTCTTTCAATGGAGGAGTTCAGTTTGACGATGGGGGCAATGAAACAGGGGAAGAAACAGAGCAGTTGGATTTCGGACAGAAGTTATTCTCCGACACCTTTTATGTTACGTGCTAAATGATACGATCCAGATATAGTCACGCGTATAACACACTTACTCATCCTCGATCTGCTATTACGCCGTCCGATGATATCAATATGATTCAACAAGTCTCCATGTTCTGATCATCTCCGAGGGTCCGTTCCAGTCCGTTCCTGTTCGGTTGGCGTCGAAAGCGACGTCTGTTCTGCCGATCTTGTTTGTTTCGGTCAATTCTGTATAATTGGGGGGGGGGGGGGGGGGGGCATCGCCATATGTTTCAAAACCTTAATTTATTGCTTCCACAAATTCCATTCCATTCCATTCCATTAATGAAACCGCTGGTGGACAGAGTCACAGATAACTCCCCCACACCTAATGAAAAGGAAGATGCTTATTATACCATTATTGATTTGCGGAAGCTGCTGGTGGGTGGTTGAGATGAGAACTCGGTGAAATCCAAATTGATTTTGTAATATTATTGCGTTTGATGTCATTCCCTTTGTTGTAGTCGTTGACTAAGGAGACGCTAAGGCTTTTTTTTTTTTTAATTAGGACTAAGATTATGTTAAGGTTTGAGGGTTAGTTAAAGCCTCATTATACTCCCCAACTCATGCTGGATCATGAAACTCTGACGCACCTTATTTTTCTGAATATGTTTTGGGGCTTGTTTGGTTGTTCAAAAAATTTCATTTTTTTTTTCTGTATTTTCTTTTATAAATTAAGATGAATTTAATAAAAGTTTTTCATAATTCGTCAAAGAGAGGCCCAAGAGAAGCTAAAAAGTTATTGGGCCGGATACGTGACGAAGGCCCAAAACTAACGCATACTAACTACCATACGCCAACTAATGTCCCCAGGGATCTTCCATGCCGAAGTCACTTCTTACGAAAACACTATCACCACACGGACCAATTTCTCTGTGTTGGTATTTTATGAAATATATAATAATAAAAAATAGTGAGAAAGGCTGTGTTTCAGTCTGAAAAAAATCTTAATCCATGTTCGGTTGGTTTTGCGGGAGCCAGAGGAAGTTCGACTACCAGAACCAGATCAACCACAGGATAAACGTCAACCGGCTGGGGATCCTCCCCAGCGACCCCGCGGGGCAGAGAGTCCTGGGTATGTTCTTCTACACCAACATCCAGGATGGGTCTCCCGCTGATCCTTGGACACTACATCAAGAACATGAGGTCCCTCCACGAGGTCACGGTCTTCATCACCGTAAGTTACCTGCTCAAGCCCAAGGTCGACTTGGACAAGAGGATCGTGGTGCGGACGCTCGGCCACGAGGGGGTGTGCGGATGAACGGTCCAATATGGGTACGCAGAGCAATTGAAGCACGATGGTGTCGAGCCAAATCATGGACGCGACAGTAGCCAGCTTAGAGAGTGAAGAACCTAAGAGCCATTTGGTGACCGAAGAGGAGCATGAGGTGAGGGAAGTGAGAGGAGCAAAGGAAGCCGGGGTGATGTCCGTGCGGGGGAAGACAAGGTTCTAAAACGGGATGGGTGCGGCCAGTTCGACAAGGTCATGCTCGGGTTTTACGAGGTTATGCATGCACTGCCCGCGTTGGGCTTGCCTTGGCAACAACGTATTGAGGTTGGAATGCTTTACGAAGCCTAGGTTGTCGGTAATGATTGTCATGTCAACGTTTGCTCGACAAGCCGGACCGAATATTTGTTCCCAAGACCAAACTGAAAATTAATTTATATCAAAGGGGGGGGGGGGCGGACAAATTTCACACGGAGTGAATTGACACTTCAAATTTTAGTTTATTCAATTTTAGATATCATGTGGTTCGGTCCACCCGACTGCTTCCCCCCCCCCCCCACCCCCCCAACTGTTTGCATTAACTCACACACACCCACTCAATTCTTTCCTCCTCTCGTCTTTTTATTTGCATGCCTTCCCCTAGAAGGCCATCGACTCGTGCCTGTTTGTGTGTTTGTTTAGGAGTTAGTTGGTTGCCTTTCCTTGTTTGTTTGGCGTTGTGTGTGTGTATCACTGCTTTTATCTCAGAGGCAGAGAGAAGGGATGGAGTTCGGACGTGGAATGAGCGACAGCGAAGGCCAGGACGAGGTCGAGAAAACTAGAATCCATATCATGCGGGCTCTCGTCAACAAGGAAGATCCTTCTTCCAAGGTATTGGCTATATAAAATACATTGAACGACGTTTTTACTGTCATTCGACGAGAGAGTTTGTTTCCAACAAGACGGAGCTTCGTGTTCCTTTGAGGTGCTGTGGAGGGATGATGTTTGGTTGGATAGGGAGTGGCAGCTGCAGGTGAATTAGTTAGGGGGCAGGATGTTGGGATGGTCTCTCCTGCCAGATGAGGTTTCCCTGGAAAGGGGGGCAGATTCGATACCTGGTCAGATTATTTCTGTCTGTTTCCCGAAAAAATGGGAGTTAGAGGAGGTTGAGTCTCTTTCCTTTTTTTGTTGCAGGATGTTGATGATCTGACTCTAAGGAGGTTCTTAAGAGCTCGGGAGCTGGACGTCGACAAGGCTTCTAAAATGTTCCTCGGGTTTCTCCGCTGGAGGAGAACTTTTGTCCCCCGTGGCTCCATTTTGGAATCTGAAGTTCCAAACGAGATCTCTCAGAACAAGTTCTTCATGCAAGGTACCGATAAGCTGGGTCGCCCCATAGTAGTCCTGTGTGGCGCCAGGCACAAGCCTTCCAAAAGTTCCCCGGAGGAATTCAAGCGTAAGGTTTCTTGATTAACCCCTACTAGTCATGAAGGTTACTCTTGCCGCACGTTCGGCTGAAGCGATTTGTTTGCAGGTTTTGTGGTGTTCTGTTTCGACAAGATCTGTTCCAGGTAGCCTCGTTGTTTTCTTTAACCGTCTGGATGAAGTACCTAAATAAACGATTTCCCCATGAATCCATATAAGCACGACCATGCTGTTATTCTTCAGGATGCCTGCCGGTCAGGAGAGGTTTGTGGCCATCGCAGATCTTCAAGGATGGGGCTATGCGAACAGCGACATCCGCGGCTATTTAGCTACCCTCTCGATCTTGCAGGTCTGGTTTTACACGTCCTTTTCATTCTTGAACATGATTAACGAGACCAGGCCAATCCTAAACCATCCTCGTTTGGTTGGTGAGTCCAGGACTGTTACCCTGAGAGACTCGAAAAGCTGCTAATCATTCACGTGCCGTATGTATTCATGACTGCGTGGAAGATGGTTTACCCTTTCATCGACAGCCGAACCAAAAGGAAGGTATTGATTCTGCACGTAGAGGCCCTTCTGCAGTTCCTCATACTGGGGACGACCTAATCTCAAAACTTTCGGATGGCTTGTAGATCATTTTCGTCGAGAACAACAAACTGCTGCAGACCTTGCTCGAGGACATAGATGAGAGCCAGCTACCAGACGTACTCGGCGGCAAATTGGCGCTGGTTCCCATTCAAGACTGTTAGAAGCCTCTGCTTCGGAGAACAACAAACTAAGTGATGTTCACAATCGATTAAATTATGTAAAACTATTCGACTGGCATAACAAAGCATTCGACGTCCTTGAATTCTTACATCCTTAGACATTACCTATATTATTTCATGAAAGTCGAAAAGCTACAAGTGAGCCTCCCACTGCGAAACGCCGTCCTTTGCCTACACCGGCTCCGCAGCAGCAACAGTGGTGCCGCTACATTCGAGTACAACACCCTCATCCGAGACCACTTTCCGTTGGATGCTCCCCACTCCCTCTGGCTCTACTTCCTAATGCAATCGCGGGGTGTCCCGTCGAACTGCTTCACCTTCCCTTTCCTCCTCAAGTCATGGTCAAAGCTTCGACTCCCCCGTCGCAACGTCCATGCACTTCATATCTGCTCACAGTAGATTGATTGAACAAAAAAGAAGCAAGTCGACGAAGTTGATTGTTAAGAAGTGCCTCGACTAGGTTTTGGGTTGTGGCGTTTTAAGATGGACCTTTTCCACATCATCCTTCCCTTGTTGAGAGAAGGTGGTCCTCAAACTTGAAGAGCTTCTTCTTCGACAAATGGAGAATGGTCTTCAACATCGTCATCCTCCTCATCCACATGATAAGGCATCTGTTCGAAGCAACCCTCCACGGCGACCACAAAGTCAAAGTAGAGAGTAATGTGTCATAAACTTTTTGGAGTCTTTGGCGAGAGAGCACTGACTTATGGATGGCATTATGGTAGCTTATATAAAACTTCACTAAATTATAACAATGAAGCATTTCACACTGACGATGTATTTCCGGCAATTGTTGAACTTACCATGTACGTCCACACGATGTACAGGCTCTTGCCCGTGTCGCAAAGACTTAAAATGAGCCGGTAGTAGTTGGATTGACCACAAATCTATCTAGGAGGTTCCATTAGACAATGAAGAAGCAAACTAGGGACACTCATGCACGCTTACACTCACGACCATTCAAGCAAAATTGTGGAAGCCTTGCCATGATAATATTAGTGTATGGATGCCACACGATCTAAAACTAAGAAATATAAACCTCACCAATGCGAAGCAATCACTTATACGAAGTAAAGTTTTCTGATTAATACTCGATCACTGTTTTGTCTATCAAACGCCTCCCACCCAATATGCAGCTGGAACATGGGTAAGCATTGTCCATACAATGAACTTCACTTCCCAACGATGACTGAATAGATTATCCTCAACATATAAAGTTTTGAGACTGAGCGGGGATCTATGGGGGAACCAATCCCAAGCCCATATATATACTAAGATCAAGGCACCCGACACCTATGATGACTTATGATGGGAAGCCTTGCACAAATCTTTATGTGGCAAACTAAGTAGGCACTTGCCCAACTTAACATTCTCGCCCTCGCAGAAACAACAAACTGATGCAACCACATCAATATAATCAAATTATCTGTCTTATCAAAGAATAATATGCCTCCTGTTAGCTTCAAGCTATATATATATATATATGAGTATGATGTCAAATATGTATCTTTGCAACCCATTCAAGAATGACATCGAAGTTCTCTACCAACCAGCTCATCTTAAATCTTTCATTTTTCAGAGCGTTCCTTCTAAGGACCATTCCTAGCAACTCTTGCCACAAAGCATCAACATCTCCATATGTTTCACTAGTAACAACATACTCGTTCACAGCAAGTCCAACTGATTCTACACATTCTCCATAGTTATTGCCATTTTTTCGTGCATCATAAGGAATGCATGTATTTCCGGTTTCCATCTCTTCACTAATACAATGACCAACGCCCCATCAAGTAGAAACCCGCTTGCTGTAGATATACATCCATTCAAGGATAACGTTCAATCTTCTTTACCGCTTTCTCAAGTCGACGACATGTAAGGATATGATTTTGTTATAAAGGAGCTGTTAATCCTTAAAATAAAATGCTTATAAGTGAATGAAATGACAAATGTAATTATTCTTACAGAATTATAGCCTTCATCCCACACTGTTGTGGAATGATGTTCCGCCCGGTCCTTCAAAACAGAGGGATATCTCTGTCCTGGATGCATCATCCACAAAAGGGAAAGAGCATACTAATTTAATAGCAAAAGACATCGATATTCCCTTGAATAGAAATGCAAATGTACAAATACGTCACATATTAGGACAACTACAATGCTTTATATATCCTGCTAGCACAAAGAACAATAAATTTCTCTTCGATTCTTATTGCACCATTTGTATCATCTCGACACAAAAATGATTTTGGAGGTCATCCTAACCACAAAAGTGGATTTCGGAGTACACCCTAACCACTAAAATGAATTTGGGTACAAAGGCCGTGCAAACCCGACAATGTTGTGGTTAGAAAGTATAGATCGTGGCACATATGGACTTAGAAAAAATTTTGCGAGGTTCATAATTATGGTATTAGAGTAGTCGCGATACTCATAAGACACTAAACAAGCGAATTTGAGTAAGTGTCATGGTAAAGAAAAGGCACATGGAACATAAAAAAAAAATTGCAGGCTTAGTAATTATGGTATGGAGTAGTTTCGCGGTCCCAGACCACGACACATATATGACACCAAAAAATCCACATGTAACTTGGCCAAGCTTCGCGGTATAAAACGACAACCCTATTAATTTCACTATTGTCGCGGTGTGAGACTATATTTTTCTGCGATGTAAATTTCAGCCACCATAATGTCGCGATTTAATATCACGATACTTCGAGTATCTGTTACACTAAGGGGGTGAATTAGTGTTAAAATTCCAACTGAGGATTTTTAACTCTGTTTCAATTAACCTCGCAGCGGAATGAAGCTTATGTAAAACAGTACCGTAGAGACAGGTTTCTGTAAGGCAGAACGTACGAATGTGATTGCACGAGTTGTTTGATGCACACAAGACTTTTTATAGTGGTTCAGCAATTTGCTTACGTCCACTCTTCACCAAGAATTTGGATGGTATTCACTCATATTTAACTTCTAACGATTACAGAATACCCTTTTATAGCACAGACCAAAAGGTTCTGTACTACAGAAGACTGAGTGGCAAAGCACAGACTAGAAGGTTTTGTACTAGAATAACCGAGTTGCACAGCACAGACCGTAAGGTTTTGTACCGAATGTGTCAGCCCTCTATAGCACAGACCAAAAGATTTTGTACCCAATATGTCAACCCTCTACAGCACAGACAAAAAAGTTATGTACCAGAGATGACTTGGTTTCAAAGCACAGACCATAAGGTTCTATACCAAAGATGTCAATCCTCTAAAGACCAGAAGGTTCTGTATCATAGATGACTAATGTCACAGCACAGACCATAAGATTTTGTACCAAAGATGTCCACCTTCTACAATACAGACCGTAAGGTTCTATACCACAAGTGACTAGATTTCAAAGCACAGACCGTAAGTTTCTGTACTGCTGTGACTAACAAATGTAACCTGTTGTCAAACGTTTCCCTCAGGCGGTGTCCTCTCCTGCACACCGACCTGCCGTGCCTTCCTCCGAGACTTTTCACTCCGGCGGCGTCTCCACCTGTAGAGCACCCAGCTGCGACTTCCCTTGCGCGATCCCTCGAGATCTCAACTGAGCAGCCCTTACCCAAGGCTCTCCTGCGTGGTCCTTCGAGACTATGACTAAGCAAACACAAAGCCCTTGCCTAAGGCTAACCTGCACACAGAACACTACACCACAGAAGCTGGCTAGTCCATCACCTTCTGTGCTCCCGGGGTTCTGCCCTTCTCTCCGACCCACTGCACGTTGGCCATACAGTCTCCAGCCGCGTTTCCCACCAACGTCTCATGCAGCTTCAACCGAGTCCCTCGTGGCCCCTGAGTCACTCTCCTAGAAGATTTCACCAATAATGCAGCCTTCTGTAGTTAGCGTTCCTCGTGTGACTAATTCAAACTCGAACGAACAGGATACAAGCTCTCAGCACACGCTCTCAGAAATAATGAAAAAGTTACACTTAAGATTCGTGGCTGAGTACCTTTATTTATACAAGAATTGTCTAAGTGAAAGAATAAAGAATTGCACGATCAGCATTCTGCAAAACAAGAAAATCGAGCAATCAGATAATAATTAACAAAAACGTCACTCCCATGCATATATACGTTTAGGTAATCAAATCATATCAATTAAGATTTATATATGATATAATTCTCATGTATACTGCGCTACAGAAGGAACTAGCTAAATCTGGTCAACAACCTTCTATAAATGGAAATAATCAAAGATTAACTTCCATATGAGTTAAAACCGAAACCATTCTGTTCAGCACACTCAAATGAATGTATCTAGATATATGGTAATGATTGACATCCTGTAATATTATGGTCGTATAACATCAGAGAAGGTTGTAAACAACCTTACAGAACCTTTCCATTTATAGAAGATTATATTTCCTTCTATGGGAAATATTATCATGATATTATTTGAAAACGTAGTATGTTTAATTTGATCAGACTAATATCTTGATCAAATTATTTTTATTTCGTAATTAAATAATCATTAAACAATCATTTAATTACAAAAATATTTCTTACAACAAGTCCTCTCAACATGAGAAGCTTCTGTAGAGTAGAGTAGATGTTTGACTTCTGTTACATAGAAGGTTAAGGCTTATCATCAAAATCTATATTCTAACCGTATCTTTTAACCATGATACACCAACGATATATATAATATTTTCGAAACAGAATTATTTTTTTAAAACAAAATCTTTTTTCGTATATTCCTCTTTGTTTTCCAGTGTTATTGCCAAGTTCGATTGCAGTGGTGAAGCACCAAAGTCACCGACATGCGTCAACCTCTCCCCTACTTTCCCCCGTTCACCCTGTTGTAGATTTAGTTTTGTCCCCTTCCCCATTACAATTCCCCCCTCCTGTTTTCTTTCAATTCTTCCTTCCTCCAACAGAAACGAGCGAATTTAATCCCAAGAATTACAAATCGGGCAAAAAAAGAAGGCAAATAAATGGAAAAGGGCATCAGTTTTGTGAATTTTAAAATCGTTAAGCAGGAGAGGAAAAGGTCAGCTTGTGGTGTGGTGGTGGTGGGGGGTGTGGGTTTTTTTATATTCAGTTATGAGCGTCTTTCTCCTTTTTCCTTTTTTGTCCTTTCGCCTTTCCTCTTTTCGTCGTTTCCCACCTGGGCAAATTGATCCGACATCGTCTTAGGATGTAAAGCTGTCGTCTTGATCAAGGATTTAGTTGTGGGTTTGGCCATTACTTGTGTCAATTCCAGAGGCCCTTCCTTTTTTGTGTTCACTTGGTTTGGTGTTTGTACGTTTTGTCGTGGTTTCTTTGGATGATTCAGTGAATGAGCTGCTGCTGCTGCTGATGTTTCGAAAGGGGAATCCTTCTTTTTTTTGTCTTCCTGGCCCATTTAGGGTTTCCTTGTTTTGTCCTCATTTTCGTTCCCTTTTGGCTTCTTCCGGGCTGCTGCATTATTGGGAGGTATTAGAGGGAAATTTTGAAAAGATTAGGGCGGACATTTGTGGGTGGATTTTGGTGTTGTGGGGCTTTTAATTGGGGTTTTGAAGGTAGAGGGTTAGCTGCTTTTATGTTTGGAAAGGAGGTGGTCTTGGTTTTGGAGGAAACTGAGATCCTGCTTTTGGTAGCTGATCTTCCATGGTTAATACTAAAGACGGTTGTGTCATTTAGTGGGAGGATTTGTTGATTAGTCAGCAGTAAAGACAAAATGTATTTTGCCAAGCTCGATGACTCCCCAATGTTCCGGAAACAGGTTAGTCTTAATTCCTTAACTTAGTTCTGTTTTCCCGCACTTCTGAGAAGGCAGAAGTATTTTATGAACTGTAATTCAGTCTTGAATGCTCTGTATTCTTGTTGTCCTGACTCGAAAGTTTAGCATTCTCCGATTAGTTGACAGCTGAAGAAAGAACAAGGAGTTCCTTCTTTATTTAGTGAATTGAAGTGCTCTTTAGTTGACGAGTTGTGCCATTTAGTGAATGATTACTGGTTTTGCTCTTAGTTGGATGCTTATAACATCACACAAAATCAAAATATGATTTCTTCAAACTTGATGCGGACGATGAAACCCTCTAGGTTTGTTTCACAATTGTTGTTTGGTAATGTTAGAATAGTTCTATGGCTTTAATTCTCGTCTTGCGTATCTGGTATCAATCTGTGAGATTTCATATGTCATATGCTTCTGCTGGAATGGGGGTTGCTGACAAGTTCTTTCCCTAAACAGATACAAAGTCTGGAAGAAAGTGCTGATTTCTTGAGAGAGCGAAGTTTGAAATTTTATAAAGGCTGCCGGAAATATACGTATGTAATCCTTTAATGTTGGGTAATTGTTTGCTTTACTACTGTGGGTTTTGCAGGCCACCTGATTAGCTACAGAGCACTTATTTTAACTAGGTAGAAACTAAATTTTAGCTTATGCATCCTTTTTCTTTCAGGGAAGGACTTGGTGAGGTATATGATGAGGACATTGCTTTTGCCAGCGCCTTGGAAACTTTTGGTGGGGGTCACAACGATCCAATTAGTGTGGCGTTTGGGGGTGTGTTGATTTTAATTGTGTTTATTATTATCTCTCTTTAGTTTTGATGACTGACCATTGGAAATGGCTGAAATAAACTGCGTTGATACACTTTAGATGACAAAGGTTGAGTGAGCAAAATGGAAGTGTTTCTACATGGTCCTTTGCTGCCTTTGCCAATGATAACTCTACTATGTTATGTGCAGGCCCTGTTATGACCAAGTTTACAATTGCACTGAGGGAGATTGGAACATATAAAGAAGTTCTTCGTTCTCAGGTGTGTAATTATTTGTTTCTATGAGATTGATTAAGTCTTTTTAGTTGCATGTAGGTATGATTCATTGGGTTTACTCTTTTGAGAGGTTTGAAGAGACGACTAGGAAGATATCCGTGTTATGAGATCAGAATGTTTAATGCCTGTTGCTAATGCTATAGGATTCTTTTCCTGCGACACTTGATTTTGCGGTCAAGAGCTCTGTCATGGACATGCTTTTAGAGTATTGGAGAGAGTCATGTGATATTTTTCTTCGGCTTTATGCCTTCCTCCCTGGATTGAGATTTTTGTCTTGTTTTAATTTACGTGTGAATCATATGGCTGAAAATTATGCTTTAAATTTTGATTTATTGGGAAAGCTTCAATTATACCTAGATAGCTGCAAAATAATTATTGGCCTGTGTAGATGGTTTGCGGTTAAATGCTACAGTGTTCTTGTTGTCTGTAAAGTGTCCTAGTAATTTTTCTGATTGATTTCCTTTTTAGTGCTGGAGCATAATCTTGCTTTATTTGTGCTAATCCTTTCTATTTTATTGATGTTGCAGGTTGAGCATATGTTGAATGACAGGCTGTTGCAGTTTGTTAACATAGATTTGCATGATGTCAAGGTAATCTAATTGCTTAATGTCGTCATCTTAGACTTTTTCTGTGAAATTTTGCAATCCTGTATCGTTATTATTTAGATTCAGAAAATCTCGAGACCTTCCACATCTGACCATATGAATGAAGATATTTGTTTTGAGTTTGTTCTGGGTTTGCACTGATTAATCTGATCTTAGAGTAGGAAGCTCGAAAGTGTTTTGACAAGGCTAGCCTTATGTACGACCAGGTAATTTTCTTATTTATGATAGCCTCTTTAATCTTATATAGGCACTGCACCTTTGCCGGCTGTTTAAACCAACCACTAAATCCATTTACCTAGTTTTAGTGCTGATGGGATCATTATTATGTGAGGCAGGCTCGTGAGAAGTTTCTTTCTTTGAGGAAAGGTACTAGGAGTGATGTGGCTAGGGTCCTGGAGGAGGTAAAGTCTATGTTATAGCTAAATGGAAATGAGCGCATTGGCATGTCACTTTCCGACAGTTTCAAGTTTTTATTTCTTGAGTTTCTTATTCTGAGAATTGTGGATTCATTTGGCTATTCAGGAACTTCATACTGCAAGATCTACTTTTGAGCAAGCTCGTTTCAATCTGGTGATTTTTCTGACTTGTTAAGTCTGCTACTAAGTCAATGGTACGAAGGATTTGTCTTACCATTTTTGCCCTTAATGTTGTTCTCTGATTCAGGTGTCCGCTTTATCTAATATTGAAGCCAAAAAACGGTTTGAGTTTTTGGAAGCAGTGAGTGGGACAATGGATGCACATCTTCGTTACTTCAAACAGGTTGATTATTCTGAAGTACACTGTTGCAAATGAAAATTTTGATTGCTTCAATGCCGGCTGACTGTATTCCTGGAATGTATGTAGGGCTATGAGTTGTTGCGTCAAATGGAACCCTACATTAATCAGGTCAGTCATGACATTTCCTTACAACGCAATGTAATTTTCTCCTGGTTAATTTTGTAGTTTTGATGCAACTACTAAGAAAACAAATGGCCCACTTTGTTTTATTTTATTGTCGCATGTCTATTATGAGCGAAAGAAAACTGGCAGGCGATTCAATAACTGGTAGAAGGAAAGCTTTTACGATGTTTATACATCCTACTAAAACAAATATTACTCATAATTTTTTGCTTGAATTTAAATAGTTTACTTTATTTCATATCATTTCTATGAGGTATTAATGGCTATTAGCCTTTTTGTTCTTTGTGTTCATGTCAGCCTCATTATTATTTGGTGATTCTTACAAGCTATAGAGCTTTGTATCTGGTTGAATAAGTACTCCGATCTTCCCTTTCAGTTTCAAATGTCTTCTCAAGTCCTATGGAATCAGTTTGCATTTTTTCATTAGTGCATAGGCTTGCTCTTATGCAGGTTTTGACCTATGCCCAACAGTCAAGAGAAAGGTCTAATTACGAACAGGCAGCTCTCACTGAAAGGATGCAAGAGTACAAAAGACAGATAGATCGGGAGAGTAGATGGTCTTCGAATGGTCCCAATGGATCTCCAAATGGTGAAGGCATGCAAGCGATTGGTAGAAGTTCACACAAGATGATTGAAGCAGTGATGCAATCTGCCTCAAGAGGAAAGGTGAACCTTTAAATAACCTATGCCCCCTCTGTAGACAGTGATTAATCTATCATTTGCTTGATTTTTGTACTATTACATTCGGGCAGCTTATTCCTTTACCTTATTCCAGGTTCAAACCATACGACAAGGCTATCTCTCAAAACGGTCATCAAATTTGAGAGGTGACTGGAAAAGGAGGTTTTTCGTTTTAGATAGCCGCGGAATGCTTTATTACTATCGCAAGCAGTGCAGTAAACCATCTGTAAGTGTTTAAATATTAGTAGTTTGGGTAACTTAGCTTCATTTTTATGATGGTCATAATTTTTTTCCATTCATCTGGATGCCTTTCTCAGAGTTCGGCTAGTCAGCATTCTGGCCACAGGAACAGCTCAGAGCTAGGCTCTGGACTTCTAAGTCGATGGCTTTCTTCTCATTATCATGGAGGTGTACATGATGAAAAATCTGTTGCTCATCATACAGTAAATTTGTTGACATCAACCATAAAAGTTGATGCTGATCAATCTGATCTTAGATTTTGCTTCAGAATCATTTCACCCACAAAAAGTTACACATTACAGGTCTGCTTTCCATCAGTTTTTCTTTGCAAATTTCTGTAGAAGGTTGCTGCACAAAGGGTGTTTGCTTTTGGTAAGAGCCTTATCATTCTTTTTTAACCCTGTCAGTGCAGGCAGAGAGTGCTTTGGATCAGATGGACTGGATTGAAAAGATAACTGGGGTTATTGCTTCATTGCTCAGTTCACAGACACCTGAAAGAGTATAATGTTACCTAAAACATTTTGTGAATTTAATCCTGATATTTCCCTTTTCTTCTTCTTTTTAATCTCTGACAGAATCTCTTGTTGTGATGTGATCTAGAATCTTACATTTGGAAGTATCCACAATCACTCTGCCAGTGAAAGCAGTTCTTTTGAGAGTTCTGACTTTGATCACAATGCTGTCGATGACTCATCAGAGAGACATATGACCTCTATCCATCATGATCGCTCCATAAGACATTCGCAACAGCTACGGCCACTTTCCAAGATTGAGAAGCCAATTGATGTTTTGCAAAAAGTTTGTGGAAATGATAAATGTGCTGATTGTGGAGCACCTGATCCAGATTGGGCTTCCTTGAACCTTGGCATTCTCATCTGCATCGAGTGTTCTGGTGTTCATCGTAATCTGGGAGTGCACATATCTAAGGTAATGGCAATGTATGTCTGCCTTTCTTGATTTCTCCTAGTTTTACATGAAGGAAAAAAAAAATTCATTTGATGATAAACATGGTACTCGCCAGCAGATAATGTCGTTGAATCATTGTTTATTGTCTTGTCTATTAATCTTGTCTTATCTGTGAAAAACACATCATCAAATCCTTGTGTTTTTAATTTGATCTTAGGTAAGATCATTGACACTTGATGTGAAAGTTTGGGAGCCTTCAGTCATAAGTTTGTTTCAATCTCTGGGAAATACTTTTGCCAACTCTGTCTGGGAGGAGCTATTGCATTCAAGAAGTCATTTTCCAGTTAACACAGGGTAAACACCAATGCCCAATTTTAAAAGTTATTCGCTTTTTAAATAGATGCTGGTTGAAAACCAAGTTTTGACATTTTTTTGTCGCAACTGTGAAGGTTGCACGGCTCAAGCAACCCGCAGATTTGTGGTATAACCAAACCTGTCCATTCTGATTCAATATCAGTTAAGGAGAAGTTCATCCATGCCAAGGTATGAGTTGCATATTTTAAGGTAGTTGCTACATGGATGTCAACACTAATTATGCATCTTTTGTTAGTAAATGTCGTCTTGGTACTTTAAGCATACCGCCAATGGAAAAAAAGATTCTAGTTGATACTTCCTTGAATGATAGGATGTCTAGGAGTTCATCTATGGGAATCGCAAGTCGCGTAAAAAATAGAATTTTGTATAGTTTAATTTTCGTTTATATGCAGGTCATACCATTATAAGTTGCTATTCAATAAAAAATTTGTTTAAACTTGCCTATTCTTTTATAAATTGGAAGTCATCCTTCTTCGTTGTCTTCTTGTGCTCAGTATGCAGAAAGGCTTTTCCTTCGCAAGCCGAAAGAAAATGTACATCCCCAAACAATAGCACAACAGATCTGGGATGCTGTTCATGCGAATGACAAAAAGGCCTTGTACCGTTGCATTGTCTGTTCAGAAACAGACCTCAATATCACGTTTGAACTAGCATCAAGTAGCTCCTCTCTGACTCTTGCAAAAATGATGTCAATGCAAGAAGCTACCTCCCGAACTCACACCTTGAGCATAGAGAGATCTTCGTTAGGCTCATCAAATTATGGAAGTGCGAGTGAATTTCCAGTTATGGATTGTGCTGACGGGTGTACTCTGCTTCACCTTGCTTCTGAAGCTTCGGATATTGGCATGCTAGAGCTCCTCCTTCAGTACAACGCAAATGTCAATGCTGTTGATTCAAGGGGCGACATGCCATTACACTATAGTATTGTTAAAGGCAAACCTCTGAATGCTAAGATGCTTCTCGCAAGGTTAGCAGTGACTGAGCCTACTCGAATAGATGTCTCTTCTGCATATTTTGATATCTGGAAAGTTGTCGTCTTAATGAACATGCTTGGATTCATGTCTACAGGGGGGCTGACCCGCGAGCTCTAAATGGGGAAGGCAAATCTCCCCTGGACCTCGCTATGGAGTCGAACCTCAGGGACATTGAAGTCCTCGCCATGTTATCTGATTCGCACGGATGAAGCACTGTCGGATCACCATACGCCACATCAAATACGAAAGTAATATGTTATCCAGGTATTATTCTTTCCCCATCATTTTGTGATCCAAAGTCTTAAAAATAGTAGGTTGTTACTTTGTAGAAATTATGAAAAGAAGTGAGCTTTAAGTTTTGAGAGGAGAGTGGTCAGTAGGTTTTCATGTGACCGCCCCTGTAGGTCCATGCTGTGATGGGAGGTTCCCTCTGGAGAACCTGGTGTACATAAGATCTGAGTCGGGATCGAGGCGATCGATCTTCTTGTAATTCTTTCTAGTACTCTAGTGTTTGCCTAGTTTCCCCTTTCTCTATGTACGAGATGGACTTGGGAAGCGGCGGAGGATTCATTTTCTCTGTTGCTCTGCTTGTAATGTACATTATTTTTGCTTTTGGGACAGCAGGGATTGTGTAAGAAAATGTGTTTTGGGAGAGAGGGAATTCATTGTCAGATGATCTCTCGATTGTAATTCGATGATTGCCAAAAAGAGTTAATAGTGAGGTGGATGCATGTTCATCTTCTTATTCTTCTTGTTGCTTTACAAATTCCTTGGGCTGGATAGCGAATACCTCCGGCTACTCGTTTACCTGAGGACTTCTTGATTATGCTCGACAATCGCAGCGTTGCGAGTCGTGTACTACATTTGTGTTGCCCGGTTGCATCTGCAAACAGATGGATGGCTGCCGAGTAGGAAATGTTTGGCCGTGGCTCGGCTTCTGGCCGTCATGGATGTGTCCACAGATGGATACGGAGTCATCTCTTAGTTACAGTCCTCGTCTAATAATTCAGAGTTATGTTCCATAATGACGTCATTTGGGGGTGCGAGGAGGACGGGGGGGGTTTGGGGGGTCGTGGGGTGTGAGGGGGACGGTGGGCGGGGTTGGGAGGGGGTTGTGGGGTGGGGGGGTTGGGAGGGGGTCGTGGGGTGTGAGGGGGAGGGGGGGTTTGGGGGAGGGACGGGGATTTTTTTTTTTTTTTTAATGGAAGTCGGCCTTTGTAAGATCGACTTTCGTCCAAATTATTAATTTTTATAAAGTCGGCCTTTCCCAAATAAAAAAAAAAATTTTGCAAGGAAGTCGACCTTCATTCGCCAAAACCGAAGTCGACCTTACAAAGGCCGACTTTGGTGGGTTAATTCGCGAAATATTTTTCAAACTGCGTCATTTGACGAAATATTTCGCCAAATGACGTCGTCATTGAACAAAACTCTAATAATTCAAGTGACACATTGATTATCGTCTCTTTTTAATTTGGACAAAATCCGAAAGGAAGATCAAATCATCAAGTCATGTCTTTTATGTCCCTCCATCCTCCCAATCCACCTCCTCCGACAACAACCTCGTACCCGTGGCCGAACCCAGCTAGATTCTCCCAGATTCCTTCATGGGTGTCCCTCACCACGCCGCCATCGCCTCCGGCGCCACTCCTGACGACGCAGCGGCACAGCCACGTCGAGAGCCTTTACCTGATCTCTCTATCCAAGCAAGGAAAATTCGAGGAAGCCCTCGAGTTCCTGAATCACATGGAGGCGGCCGGAGTCTCCATCAGCCACTCGGCCTACAGACATCTACTCGAGGATTGTGGAATGCGTGGTTCTTTATCTGACGGGAGGCTGATCCACGAACGGATGCGGAACTCGGGGATGGATCCTCCTCCCGGTTTTCTTGGAGATTGCGTGTTTGCGGATGTACTGTGGATTCGGATGCTTGACGGAAGCTCGCCAGGTGTTCGTTGAATTGCCAGAAAAGGGTATAGTTACTTGGGGTTTGATCGTATCTGCCCATGCCCAAAATGGCGATTGCTACGGGGCTTTTGGGTTGTTCTCTGATATGTTGAGTTCAGGAGCTAGGCCAAATTCGTCTATTTACCAGGTTTTTGCTGAGCTCTGTTGCGGATAAGAGCGATTTTGAAACTGCACGGCAGATGCATTCGCTTTTGATCAGATGTGGGTTTGGTTCTGATCCGAGAATTGGCTCTAGGATTTTTAATGCGTACGTGAAATGTGGGCAGTTGGAAGGTGGGAGGCACGTCCTCAATCATATGCTCGAAAAGAATGTCATAGCTTTGACCACTTTGATGGCAGGATACATCGAGGCCAACAAACACAAGGATGCTTTGCGTTTGTACAACCGGTCGGTTAGAGAAGACGGAGAAATGGACGAGTTTGTGTTTTCAGTTGTTCTGAAGGCTTGTGCTGGATTGAAGGATGTAAATGCAGGAAGGCAAATTCATGCTCAGACAGTGAAGATGAGTTTGGCATCAAAAGTTTCTATCGGAACGCCTCTAGTTGATCTATATACTAAATGTGAATGCTATGAATCTGCTTCAACTGCGTTTCGGGCAATAACTGAACCGAATGATGTGTCATGGAGTGCATTGATCTCGGGGTACTGTCAATCTGGAAAATTTGACAAATCCTTGAGAAGTTTTGCTTCTCTGAGGAGAAAAAGTGAGCACTTGAACCATTTCATATACACGAGCATATTTCAAGCATGCTCTGCGATTGTAGATGCTTATTTCGGTATGCAAGCTCATGCAGATGCGATAAAGAGAGGTTCAATCTCACCTTTACATGGCGAGAGTGCCCTCATAACAATGTATGCCAAATGCGGGAAAATGGATGATGCTGCTCGGGTTTTTGAGTCTATTCGACAACCTGATATGGTTGCTTGGACGGCCATCATAAGTGGACAAGCACACCATGGAAATGCTTCTGAGGCCCTAAGTAATTTTCGCAGGATGCAGCATCAGGGTATTCGGCCGAATGCTGTCACTTTCATCGCCGTTCTCACTGCTTGCAGCCATTCGAATTTGATTACTGAGGCAGAGGATTTTCTGAACACTATGAGCACCACTTATGGCATATATCCCACTATTGATCATTATAATTGTTTGATTGACGTATACTCTCGTGCCGGGCTACTCCAGAAGGCATATGAATTAATCAAGGTAATGCCCTTTGAGCCAGACGCCATGAGTTGGAAGTGCTTGTTGGCTGGATGTTGGAATCATAAGGATCTTGAGTTGGGAAGGATAGCATCCGAAAAGCTGTTTCATTTGGATCCTGACGACACGGCCGGTTACGTCCTTATGTTTAACTTGTGCTCTTCTAGTGGAAGGTGGGTGGAAGCAGCAGATATTAGGAGGAAAATGGTGGAGCGAAACTTGAGGAAAGAGCTGAGTTGTAGTTGGATTACGGTGAAGGGGAAGGTGCACAGATTCATTGTTGGAGACCGACACCACCCTCAAATAGAAGAGATTTACTCTAAGTTGAAGGAGATTGGTTCCAGTGCTGGTCACATACAATCGGTCAGTTCAACCGAAAAAGAGAACATACTTGCAGAGAGGAGCGACCAGCTTCTCGATCATAGTGAGAGGCTGGCGATAGCATTCGGGCTAATATCAACATCGATTGATACTCCAATTCTCATATTTAAGAATCTCCGATCTTGCAAGGACTGTCACGATTTTGCAAAGCATGTGTCATTATCATGCAGACGTGAGATTACCATTAGGGATACAAGTAGGTTCCATCATTTTAGGCATGGCAAGTGTTCCTGCAGAGATTATTGGTAAGCACGTTTGGTATCCCCATTACTTTTGTAGCATAGCCAGATCTCCATTAATACGCGGAGTGAATCCTGAGCCCATGCCACTGGCCAGGCATAGAGCCAACTTACAAAGGCAAGACCCACTCAACACAGACGAACAGTTGAGTAATACCAAGGAACGGCCAAAATGGGAAGCCACGGAGACCATAATTCAACACAGTCAATCGATTTGAATATAGATGGATGGGTCTCCAGATATATCAAAACAGTGCGCGGGCCCAAAGTGGCTCCTCCTCATCTATAATGCTGCCTATTCCTGCGTGGGGGGATGGGACTTAATGGTCGAATTCATTACAGGAAGATTCCCACGGCCGATGCTCAATTTCCAGCTTCCTCAGCTCCATCAGGCCTTGCTCCACAGATAATTTCAACACGGATTCATGGGACACATGTAAAGGGTAGAATCAATGTCCCAGCAATGCCAACAACACGTGCAAGTCTAACTGCAAAATATAAGGTTACAGTTGACGCGTCATGTGAGGTGGGGGAGTGACTGCTTCGGCTTATCCAAAACGGAAGACGCTCTTTGGGAATGCCTGCCTCTAGCCCGTGAGTTTGTTCTCATCTCCAAAAGTAGGTTAACCATGCCTAGAGAATCAACACAGCATTAGGTTCTCTTTTAAAGGGAAGAATACAGCTTCATCATTGATGACTATCTTCAAGATCTAATACCAAAGTGAAGGAAAATGATAGCAAGAAACTGAGGTTATACGAGATTCAGACATGATAAGATATGAGAGAAAAAGAAAATGCACGGATAGAAAAAAAGAGAACCATGATCAGGCGGGCAGCCCAATATAGATTAACATGGTAGAAAATTTTTCATAGACAGGCCAAGGATACGTAAGCTTTGTTGGTAAGGACAATACCTCCTTGAAAAGCACATCTTCTTATTACGGAATGTCACTACATACTGTGGGTAGTAGTAATGTCCCCCAGAAATTTTATATTCCAATTTGATTACGGAATAAGCAATAGCTAAATGTGGTGTCCTTACAGGAAGAAACCACAATCAACAAACAAGTTATTACGAAGGATGACATCTTGCAAAGTAACGTTCTCCAATACTTGATTGAAACTGAGAGCAACAGCATTCGTACAAGTTTTGTTATCAAAATATGGTTATTGAAACATTAGCTCAAGCAATAGTGTGTGAGGCTGAAAAATAATAAGGAAAGGGAGTAGCATGTGCATTTAACACCTTGATTTGAAAAGACAATAACGATAAATTACCCCGTTTTTTAAAATTATGTAAAGCCTATATATGGAAAATTTTCCACCGTAGTTGACAGACACTAGACAAAGCCATGATGAATTTCTAGACATGGCAATATAAATTCAATTAAACCATGATAGGTAGCTTTCTTACCGAATGCCTCCATGAATTTTGGATCACTTGAGGATTTGATATCTGCAAAAAAGTGAACAGTAAATGGAAAAGCAAACGTCTCCAATTGATTCAACCTAAAAGTGTATAAACAAAAAGGAAAAGCCCTTGGTGAGCATGATAATGGCAAGGGATCAACAGGATTAATACTTCTCAGGGTCATCGGCAGCAACTATGTTTTTCATGGTAAAGACAGAGGTAAAGGACCTGCTTTTCCAATTCCTTCGCCCTGGCCTCTGCTTCCTGGCACTTCTCTTCCTCGAGTCGCAGCTGTTCATAAAATTCTGGATCTGTTACATTATATCATCATCATCTACAGGAACAAACTCTAATTAAGTTTATCCTTTTCTTTCACTATTAGTTTGCACCTTCTCCAAAATACTCTCATTTTCTTCTTGTAGCGTATCAAGCCGCAGTAAAATTTTTATTACAACAACTAGAGAGATAAAAAATTGTTCAATTACATTCCTGAGATAATTGTTGGAATTCAGATGCATACTTCATCCCGAAGTGCAGATGCATCATGCTGGTCAGTATTTTTGGATGTGAGGTTACCAATATCTGACGGGAATCTGCAATTCCAACCAATTACGTTCTTTAAAAAACACTACGAAGAAAGCACAGTATCTAAGACTTCCTTTGCACGGACACTTATCATCTAAAGGATGATTGGGAAAAAAAATAAATTAAGTATTTAATCACTTAAAGTGATAATAGTGGGTGCAATGCATTGATCGTTCATCTAAGCATTCATTAAGAGGGACACAGAAACATGTCAAGGCCTACTCCGGATGGAGGCACAAACTATCCAGAAACCAATTACAAGGAACGTCATATTCCTCCCTCCGCCAGTTCTTCTCCACAACTTTTATTCCCACCTCTTTTCTCGTTGTCGAGAATCGATTGGCGGTAATGACACAACAGTCCTTAGAGGTATCTTGTTTGGGGCAGGAACTAAAGGTGTCGTCCTCAGAGACATCGAAGGCCTTCCAGCTGACATCGATCGATTAGACGGAATTTCCTAAGCGGCATTCCCAACCAGATGAACAGAAGAAGCCCGGGCAAAAGAACAAAGAGCTACAATCTTTGCATTTCATCTGGGGACTAACACAATCTAAACGCATATCTCCCAACATAACAGGAGCCTCTAGGCGATGAGAGAACAAGCAGCATACATTAGACAGACATTTCCTTTTCTATGCTGGGTCATCCAAATGCCAACACTCTCAAATCATTCGATGGACGAGTAAATGAGACAGTGAGATCTACACCAACATCCAAGAAAGGCACTGTGAACAAGCAAAGGAAACAGTCCGAATAACCTCCGCATAGAGCCCACGCAGCTCAGTAACTAATCCGAGCAAAGAGCTCAAAAAATTCAAGGAATTACCGCGGGAGGAGTTATAGCAACAGAAGTAGCTCGGGCGGCATTGGGGGCAACGGAGGTCCTAGAAAGGGAAATGGGAGGGGGAGCATTGTAGCGGAAGCCAAGATCATCGTCATCTTCGTCGTCGTCGTTGGCGGTCCGAGAGGCCATGACCTGAGCGAGAGGTTGAGCGGCGGCTTTAGCAGCGATGTTCTGAGCACCTCTTGACGCTGGAAAGGGAGAGGGAGGCGCCGGCGGAGGAAGTACAGGAGGGGTGGTAGTGGAAGCGGGAAGGGGAGGTTGGGGGGGGGGGGGGGTTTCGAATTTTGTTTCCAATTAAATTAAACTTTGGACTTAGGACTTCTTGCTGTTTTTTGTGATAAATGTTTGCTAAAATCCCACTTAAATACCCCCCACGTTATCACTTCGATTGATCTGTAATAATCACAAAAATATCATTAAACTACTTCCAATGTAAAATCTCATTAGAAACGGGTGCCCATGTTTCATTCCTTTGCTTTTCCGGTAAAAAAAAAAAATTCCGATCTCATTTTTTGATTTTTTTTTTGTGTTTGGGGCTAAAAACCTTTTGGTTTCTGCAGGAACAGCCGGCGGCACGACCACCCCACTCCCACACCTTCCTCCTGCCGGCAAACCCCCCGGCTATAAAAGCTAGTTGTGGCTTCCCATCCCGCCCTCTATCAATCTTTACTCCCGTCGGAGGAATCCCAAATACTTTCTTTAGTCCGTGAACCCAGTGGGTGGTCGTGCCCCGGTTTGCTAGACCGAAGCCGCCGCAACGCTTTTGCCAGGGGAGGGAGAGGGGGCAATAGTCATGGTCTAATTCATAGGCGGGAGGGGGAGGGAGGGACTGGGCAATCAATCAACCAGCCCAGCATCGAAGGGGCACCACCTAGGTTGAAAGGGATGGTGCTAAGATGTTCCGGGGTTAGTTACGTTGTTAGACCCAAGATTTCAATTATCCCTTTAGATTTTGATGGCAAAATCCTGCTCGTTCGCTCTCCGGTAAAGCAGAGCCGAAGCCTCCACCCTGCACACATTGATGAAAAAACACATGCATACAGGTCAACAACAGGAAATGCTGTGGTTAAGAGAAGCATCATAAAGTTGAAGCCCGTTTCTACCATGCAGGATGGACAACGAACTTTCTGTTTGCGACAGCCCAATTAACCTGTCAGTTGGAAGAGTTAAGGCGCATCATGATATGTCGTGACCACTATTCCAAGGAATCAAGCCACGAGAATGATTACCTTGTCCGTGCCAGGAGCATTAGCAACAACATGCGTCACCTGCTCGTCAATCTGCTTGGTACAAATGGCACCAAACTGCTCTGCAGTCTGCCAAAGGGGGTGAAGATGGGGGTTGGCCTCCCCGACCGGAAAGATCCTGCTAAACACAATCCGGCATCCACCCAATATTTTTCTCTGTTCCTCAGCTAAAATGTTCCGAACATCAGCCTCATCAAGTGATTTATGAGCAAAGAAGTTCTCGTGTATCCTTTCAATAACCTGTCCAAACAGAAGAAAACAGACATCTATAGCTAAAGTTAAGAAACTTCACCTCGATATCATCAAATAGTTTCCCGTATTCTAACCGATAAAGATGATGCCAGAGTCCCATCCTCCGGCCTCTCGTCATGGTCAATCTCCAGAAGTGAAGGGCCTAAAAGCCCGAACTGCCGCCTACTACAGGGGAAGTAGGTATATCTACAAAGTGTTGTGGACCACGTCAAAAGTTTATCGCATACAGGACCTCTCGAAATGATTCAGTTCTAATTGCAAGTATGTATTCCATGGGTCCTCACCTTTCCACCACGATGAGATTCAATTTGTTATGTGGCCATACTCTCACTGAATCATCTATGATCACAACAGCTGACTCCATACCCAGAACACCTTCCAAATCCTTGCTTTTTGGATACCTCTCATCGCCATCTACTGCCCCATTGTCATCTCCACGAGATATGACTCTGCCAGCAAAGAGCACTCCCTTTGGATCAAGCACCTTTGCCATCTCTGTTGCATACAGCTTGTTTCCCATGGTATAGAGATGCAGTTCATAAAGCTTACTAGCCTGCGTGATGAAAGTAGACCACATAAACAATAAACATTGGATGTTATAATTTGCCCCCAGAATGAGAGTGGCCAAAAACATGACCGAGATGCACCACCTTCTCTAAAAAGGCCCAGATCCCAGGCCGCAACTTTGTCCACATTTCCATATGATTAATCCTGAATAAATGTCTCAAAGGCTTTTCTCTATCTATTTCTTCTTTCTTCCTCAGTATCTCTTCGTGAACCATGCTGACTTCGACAAACTGGATTTATGATGTAAAAAACAAGTCAGTGAAAGATGCATAATCTAATTGGCAATTTTTCAGCTACAGGAGCAAGATATACCTTTGCTGAATTTAAAAGCGTATGATCCAGATCTAAAACAAGGCAGAGCTTGCGAGCTGCAAACATTTTATTCTGTTCCTCAATCCTCCGCGCCCTCTCTTTATGAATAGCAGCTCTCTGCTTGTCATCGTAACCATCAATTATGTGTTGAAGGTTTCCCCATGGATCAGGGGAAGTGGTCACTTCAACAGCACGAAATTCCCTCACCGGAGCTGCTCCTGTTGGCACATCACCAGTGCTACGGACAGCTTTGCCATCAGCTCCTGACAGAACTTGTACAGGATTCAATGGAACATTCGGCACAGCAGCTGATTGACTCGTCCATGCTGGGGAAGTAGATTTGTTATCAGATGGAACCGTCCTAGGCACCGGAGGCCCATGTTTTAACAATTCGCTAGTAGAGCTATCTGATCTGGCAATTGGATTGCCTTGAAGGAATCGACGAGGGTCACGAGGTTTCATCCGTGCCTTTACCAGCTCATCCTGGTCCTACAAGTTTTTTTCCAAAATTAGTCCACAATAACACATTTAATCAAGAACCAAGGGTCAGAAAAAGAACTGCCTCATTGATGTTCCACAAAATTATGATCCCTAAGAAACTATTAATGCAATTGTCCTAGTTTCCTCTTACTCTGACCCAGTAAAATCAAAATTCATTCTTTATTCAAAACTCTGAAAAAGTACAAACAGATCCTTTCAGAGATGCTTCAAATATTGCAACAATCATGGATAGGGATTCAGGTAAGCCAAAATCTGAATAGAGCATCACATTTTGTGAAAATAAACTGCAAAGAATAGTTCAAATGCTCTGCATGAAAAAATGTTTAGGTGCCCACCGCCTGAGTTAATGTGTTAGGTGTTCCAGGGGGCTTATGCAACATCCCTGCGCCCACAAGTGGCAAAGCACTCGGTTTTGCTGTTGCTCCAATTGCAGGATTTAAATTACCCATTATTTTAGAAGGATCAATGGCTGCGTCTCCAGCAGATCCCTGTTGTCCCATCTTAATGATATTCATTAATAGAGTTGGATCAACAGCTATTCCTTTCAGTAAAGCAGGCAAAGAAGACACCATACTTCCGCTGGGAACTCCGGAAATTTCAGGTTGAATAATCATCGAACCTGTCACTCCATTGCCATTCAACAGATTACTACTAGCTTTAGCCATATAATTTGAAGGCATCACACCATAATTCCCCTTTCTCAGATCACATGACCTTTCAGCAAATTGATGTGTATTGTTCAACTGGAACCCACTGCTGCTAGAATCAATTCCATCTATCCAGCCACCAGATTTCACACCATTTATCATGCCTGCATTCTCCAAGCCATTTTTAGGCCTCTTCAGTGGAGGACCATTTACAATAAGACCGTCAGAGCTGCACTCCTTCGTTGAAGCCATAGTTACCCCAACAGGATCGGCTTTTGGAGCAGAACTTATTACAGACATATGCCGCTGGTTAACGTCAGCTGGTCCAGAATCAGGAGACGCAAACCTAAGCCTCGGATCCCTACTCTTTATTGACGATTTAACAGGATGACTTGGTCCAGAGGCAATAGTTGAGACAACCTGGGCAGCGGACGGACCTTGTGCACCAGGCTTGTTGTTGTGGAGAGCCAAAGCGGGACTTGGCCGGCTCAGAACAGGGACACTTAGGGATTTAGACATAGGAACAGTTGAACTGGAGACTTCACTACCAGTACCACCATCCTGATTATCATGCTCCTCTGAAGGCGTGGGACTTGGAAGGTCGTCAAAAGAGAAGAAAGAACTTTGACCAAATTTCCGTTGATAAGATGAAACAGCTTTGAGGGCATCATTTTCATATGGCTGCACCCTTTCTTCGTCTGGTTCAGCCCATGACTTGCTAACGTTAATGCCTTGTTTAAACATACTGTCTACAACAGTTGCCCGGGCAAAGGGAATAGATGAAGGTGCCTGTTGAGTAGGAGACGGGAGGCTGTCTTCAACATGATCCTTGTGAAGATCTAGCAAAGGTAACAACATTCCTCTGCCCCTGACCAGTCCATTTCTTGGGCCTTCCACTGCAACAGTTCTCTGATTAACAGCTGTGGATTGGAGAGCTAATAAATCACTGGGAACCAATTTGGCAGTGGTGACATTGCCTACAGAAGGATCAAGACTTTTCTCTGCAGTCAATTTCGAAGATTGCACCTCTTCATCTCCATCATGAGATTTAGCGGTGGATAAAGTAGAAACAGGAGTTGTAACTCGCACCATGTCTTCAACCTGGAAGACAAAAAGGAGTAAACTTAAGTTGCCGCATTTAGGAGTTTCTCAGTCAGAAAATAAGCAAAAGCACAGGTGCAAAACCTCAATCCTCAGTTCAGCTGAAAGAAAAGAAGGGCGATTGCTCTTAACCTGGGAAAGAAACCTACAAGAACCAAATGTCAGGATAGCAGTAAGAACAACCTTTAAAAGCCAGCTGTTGAAAATAAGAGTGATCACCGAAAGAAAATCTCTTTGTTCAAATCCTTTTGGCCTTCATTCAAAGAGCAAAAATCCTGCAATAAATAAATCCAGACTGAGGACTCCATGCAGTAAAAACGTTCATTGACCAACGGTTCCACTCCACAAACAACACAGTTCAAAACACTTATTGGAATTGAGCAGCTTACTGCGTAAACCGACTGGACAGCAGAAAAGAAAAGTTCGACAAGAGCATCTTTCGCAGGAAGGTCTTTTACTAAAACCACCTCCCGCAAATTCTCCAAACAGTTGTGGAGCTGGCAACAAACTTCCTCAAATGATCTACAACAGAAAGAGTCCAACCAAAATTAATTGAATCCAATCTTCGAACAGAAGCACTCTGAAGGGAAAATCGACTTCATGTCATACATACTAAGACAAATCATGCCCGATTAATCTTACATCTCCGCATTGGCAGACATAACGCTGTCCAGAGCCTCCTGAAATGAGAGCAACCTCCGGCCAATCTCATCTTCATCCATATCAATCTCATCTTCACAAACATCATCAGCATCCTCCAGCTTCATATCCTTTGAACTCTCCTCTTCATTTCCCTTATTACCCGAGTCAATCTCCACTCCAAGCTCCCCTTCCTCAATTTCACCCTCCTCTTTCTCGAGAACCTCGTCATTGTATTCATCAATCACAACCTTCGTGTCCCCCTTCATTGAACTCCCATCCTTTTCCTTACCATCCTTATCAACCTCCATATCAAGCACCTCATTCAGCGGCTTATTCTTCACTGCCTGTGCCCAGGCGAGGTTATGCAGGCCAGAAGCATACCCTTGCATGATCTGATACTTGTACAACTCCTGCATCGTCCAAACCCCTAGCCTTAGGTACTCACCCCTCACCAACCCCTGCCCACTTCACGTCCTCCTCCTTGAAATCCGACGCACTAATCTCCTCTAACGACGCCGAATCCGAAATATCCCCTTCCTCCACTTCCCCCTCCCCAACAACCGCCCTTCCCTCGGCATCCAAAATTAGGGTTTGGACACCCAAATCCGATCCAAACCCACGAAAATTAACAGTCCACAGATCAAAACCCACCACCAAAAATCAAAGCTTGTTGAAGTTATAGGTGAATTATAATTATAAGATTTCAGATCCCCAACCCGCAAACAGTTCCTCCTCGTCCCAATTACGAAGATTTCTTTTCGAAGTTCCCTAAAAGTTAGGAATGCATAACAAATTGGCGATAGAAGATCCACAAGGATGAGGGCGGCTGTTGTCGTCCCTATTCCGGTCGATGGGAGGAAAAGAGAGTTTGGTTTGGTTAAATAAACAGCGAGACGGAGGATTCGAGAAAAGGAGGAGAGGAAGAACCGAGACGACCGGAGATTGTTTGTCATTTATAGCAGGAGGGGGGGGGGGAGCAGGGTGGGAACATGAGATTGGATCCTCGAATCTCCACCGTACACGTCAGCGATCTCGACCGTCGTCCTGGGATTCTGTCTCCCCCAGTGGACTCGAACGAATAGAAAAACGATCATTTTCGAAAATCTTGGGTTATGAATAGTTGCTCTTTCAACGATTAGTTAAAGGAAAGGAAAATATCTTCCCATATATCGAAATTTACAGATACTAATAATTCAAGAACATAATTTCCTGAGTAAGAGCGATTTGTATGGTCTTGAAAAGTCGTTACCTAAGCTGTAAGAAGTCGTGGTCAACTTATTTTTTATAAAATTAATTTAAATATTTCGATGATTCTTACTTACTAACTCTTATATTCACGCTACTACAAAAAGACTCAGAACTTTGGAAAGCCACGTATCCCTTCTTACCTTAGGCCCAATCGAAATGTCGGTTGGAACCTCTAAAGCATTTTCATTGTGGATTGATCCTCATGCGACATTCCGTCTTGAGCAACGTCTTTAGGGACTCCTTTATGGGTGCGATGGGTCCTTAGGATTTGTCTTATCGAATCAAAATTATTATCTGATGTTCATGCAAAGAAGATGAGAAAATGGTCAGAAAGGTCTGATTTGAATTATAATAATTAGAACTAAGATCGATATTTATTGAGAGTTGTGTGTCCCGCAAAAGTTGATCATTCTGCAATTTCAAATGAGATGTCTTTGTTTGCAGGTCCATGTTAATTGTGTTTAGTCCGGATCGTTGACCTCAATTACAAACAAAACAGATATCGCAAAATGTATTAGTATCGATTAAATTTGAACGCAATTCACCCAAATTTGGAATAATAATGCATGTCTTACCGTGTTGAAGTAATCGAACTGAATTTCGATTCTTCGAATGAGTCCGAGTTTTTCATCGTATTTTTAATGCAAAACAGAGAAGGAAGATGGAAATCTTGGAGTCGCATAATTCTCACTGTCTACTATCGTATGTCTGCAATTGCTATAGACGATTGGATAGGAAATTTGTAGTTGAAGTCGGGAGCTGGAATTCGCTGCTGCCATCGACTGGAAGCTTGGAGTTTGTTGCTGCCATCGAGCAGGAGCTTAGGATTTGCTGTTACCGTCGACTGGAACCTGTCGACTGGAATCTTAGAATTCACTGCTACCATCGACTGGGAGCTGTAAACTGGAAGCCTGGTAATTGCTGTCACCCTCGACTGGAAGCTTGAAGTTTGCTGTCATTGTCGACTAGGAGCTGTCGACTTGAAGACTGGAGTTCACTGTCACCATCGACTGGAAGCTTGGCATTTGCTGCTACAGTTGTATGGAAGGTTGGAGTGATTATTTGGGGAAGTCGGAGCCTGCTGCAACTTCTGGTACGCCGGTGTAAACGAGGAGCCTACTGGTTTTCTACTCTTCCCTCCTTGACATCGCGGCAGACATCGAAAGGATGTTGGAGCCTTGGCTGATTTCTGCAACAGGGATGGTAATAATTTCGTCAAACTGGGAATCCCTTACTTGTATCCACTTGTCGTCCAACAGCATTTCATTCGATCTGCCTCCTCATGTGAAGGAATTAACCTCTGGAGATGGGTGTCCTTCTGTCGGGCAAGGAAGGGTGGTTCCATCACCTCAAACCTTCCTTCCTTTCTGTGATTGTGTCGGGTGGATTGTCTTTGAGAAAATACTTTTTGCAGACTAGTGCCACAAGGAGGCGATCCCGTGAAATAATCAATGATGTACTTTTTCCCCCCCTTCTCCAATTCGCATAATGTTAGAGACCGGCCTCATGGGATTGTGTCGTGGTACTCAAAATCAATTATAAAATTAGTTATGATATAAGGTGGCAGTTCAATTATAGTAGCGTGTTGTCCCCATAAGTCAGACAAGGTTAATAATAAATGACGCTGTGGCTAAGACAAACTAATCGAGGAAACATATTTAACGGCCGTTAAGCATGTCTAATGAGCGTTAGAATTAATTCACGGTGTCATGTTCAACTAGATTTAGAACTTTGTTTATGAGATGTCTATTTTTTATCCTAGCCTAGATTTAGTATTATATAATATATACAGCTCGCAAGCCATCCGACTATACTTTGATCGATCGATTCAAGAGCTGGACAGTTCGTTTTCATTCAGGAAAGGAGGATTGCTCGGCCGCTCTTTTATTTTATCACATTCTTAAAAAACATTTATGACATTTTTAGAATAATAATCTCTTGAAAATTTTAGTAAAATGAGCTAAAAATAATCCATATGTAATTTACTTTTTACAAAAGTTATATAAGCATTTAATCTTTCTTTAAATCAAGATCTATAGATTAAATCTAAAAATTTTCGAACTATCTAAAATCAAGGAAATTAGATTTGTTCCAAAAATAAAAATTAGTTAAATGAAGCTTCCAAAAATAATGCAGTCCAACAACAAGAATTATCGAAAATTTCAGCAAGAACTAATTCAACGCCAAGATGACAAATCGATGCGGCCCGACATGCCCATATCTCCCGTCCATCACTTGACCTTAAAAGAGAAGTCTCTCTAAACTACCCCCGAGTCGAGCATGCTGACCGAAGCATTCTCGGGTCCTCAGGCATCCGGCTTCTTCTGCACAAGCTTCTCGATCAAGTCGGCGACCTCCTGTACCGTCGTAATGTTCTGGGAGCTCTCCTCCTCGACCCCGATCCCAAACTCTTCCTCCAGCGCCATCACTATCTCCACCTGTGTCACCAACAACTCCAGCATTGTCACGTGTGAAAAGGGGAAGGGGCTCGGATGAATCTCTCGCTACGCACCGTGTCAAGAGAGTCGGCTCCGAGGGAGGCGAACTTAGAATCCTGAGTGAGCTCGGTCTCAGGAGGGACCGCGAGCTGCTTCCTCACTATCTCGCACACTTTATCCACTGTCTCGGGCCTCGCCTAAGTCCCAGAACTCCAAATTATTCTCTCCAATATAACAAACTGATTAAGGGACGACTCGTTTATTAACTACTAACCAAACAAGAGATGCGGAATCGCGAACTCCTCAGGGCAGCGGAGCTCTGTCCAGCTGCTGTCAATTTGAACGAGACAAAACTCACAGGAGGACGTGAGGATGACGATGGCCATAAGAAGAGCGACCCGAGGCTCGCTGCGTCAGTCGTGACGGTGGCAATTAGAAATGGGAGAGCCGAAATTTTTCTGAGAGCGAAGAGATAACACTAAAGAAAGGATAAGGTTCGAGATGGTCCAAAAGAGGGGATCTTATTATCTACAAGGAGGACTAAAGTTTTTCTAGCAATGAAATTCCAGCCGTAGGATCAGCGAAGTCTTATGGAACGAGAACACTCTTCCATGAACGAGTGGTTCATAGTTCTTACATCATGGGCGCGCACCCCAGTCGGTCTGTTTCTTTAAAACTTGCCCATGTGGAGTCGCCGGTCGTTAGGGACCTCACAGTCTATCTTTATGTGCTAACGGCGGATCATGTCGGTTGTTTGTATGACAAATTAGCTCTTAGTGAATAGAGATGCTTTCGGATAGACTGAACTTGCAAAAAGCCGAGTCTTTCCGTGACGTATCTCGCAACCTTCTTATGCAAAAGAAGACGAAGATCGTGCAAGGAAGATAAATTTTCATTTCTCTCGCAACCATAAATGTCACCAACTAGTTAAGTTTAGCCTTTCTTACCATTTTCCTCACCCTGTTTGAATCTGAACTGTATGCGCGCCTTCCGGCCTAGCACGTGCGTGGCAGTTCGAATGACCTGAGGATTCGGGGCCGCTACCCAAGGCCCAACAGGTCGACGTCACGACTCGAGCGTCGGACGCTGCGGAAGGGAATTGGGTGATCCCTCCCTGAGTTTCTAACTGGGCCTGCTCGGGCCCTCGCCGACCGTCTCTATTTTCCTAAGAGGCCGCAGGCGAAAGGCGAAGCATGATCCGAAGAAGCGACTTTCGGGAGAAATCGGGAGCGGCTCGCGTCGTCAGTTCCTCATCCAAAATATCTCCGTAAAAAAAAGTTATTGTTGTTTAACCTGGGTAAACTATACGGAGTCGCCACCGACTTTATTTATAAAATCTGTTTTAAGTCGGAAAAAAAAGTGGTTCGATGATCCTTAATTACTGACTCTTACACTTAGACATGCGAAAAGGTGACGTTTGCTCCAAAAAATTTATTTTTGATTAACGGGCGTTGGACCCGATCCGGGCATCACTTCGAACTCATGTCTCTGTTTTACGGGCGTTGGACCCGATTCGAGCTTTTTTGGGCCCGAACTCATGTTTATTTGTTTTACAAATAACATGCGACGATAAAACTATGGGCATAAGGCATGCGGACAGGCGCAGACAATTATGGAGATCAAAGGGGGCGGGGAAGGGTGATGATCGTAGGCCTATGCACTTGGGCCCACGACCCGTTACATGTGGAAATAAAGAAAAACGGGAGGTCCGCACCTCCCTCATGTACCTGAGGCCCGCCGAAATGGCTTTACATCGACCAGGCTTGTTAGTTGGGACCGCTTTCGAGACGTATTTCCACCACGGGTTTCCCCGTGCGCCTCCATCTTCAAGCTTTGTCCCTATGAATTCTTTCCCGGGCATGCTCGGGATCAAACAGATGTTGCACATGTAAAAGAAGTAAGAAGATTGGGATTAAATCATTTTTTAACGCAACATAAAGCATTATCAAATTTCATTTTGTAAGTTAAAGGTAATTATAATTTTTTTTTTAAATAATATGTTTATTATTAAAAAAAATCACGATGCCAAATAGGTTTACGTAAAACCATAAAAAAAATAAAAAAAAAGAGAGAAAAAAAAGGTAATATCAAAGATTGAATCTATGTAAAAAAAATGTTGAGACGTCGTTAAAAATAGTAATAATAATAATAGTAATGACTATTACAATAAAACATTAAAACAATAAATTAAAACAAGTTACGGGAGGATTTTCTTTTTAAAATGATAATAATAATAATAAAATAAATGAAACAATCAAACAGAGGGGCAGGGAAACAGACTTTCACCTCGTGGGTTCCCTGATTCTGCCATGGGATGGGCGAGATAGGAGGTTGGGTCATTGCCAACGGATCCAGATTGCTGGTCGCTGGGAGGAGAAGCGGGTGACTAGAAAGGAGTCGGCCATTGAAGACCTTAGATCTGAGGTAAGGAGCCTGTCAAGGAAGCGTTGCAACGGGTCCGATATGGTCAGGGGATGTTTGATGCGCCCGGGTTCAGTGTCAGCAGGGATGATCATTTAGTAGGTCGGGATTCCAAGGAAAACGAGGCGGCTGGGCATGTTAGGGTTGTCCGTCCAAAGCCGAGCTCGATGGGTTGGTTAAGGTACCGAGCAAAAGGGGGCCTTTGGCGTGGAGAATGAAAGCTGCAACGCTTGATGACGATGGTTCGACCCCAGCGCCGGGAAGCTAGCGGAGGAGGGGACGACTTTTGGCACTGATTACCGCTTTGGGGTACTGGGCTAATTTTCCTGTACAAACAAGTAAATATATTAGAAGACAAAATGACTTCTCGCGGTGCTAATACGCACTCGCGAAAAGTTTCGTACACCTATCTTTTATTCGACTATGGGATCGGGTTGTGAAGAAATTCGTTGCTTCGGTTGAAAAGACCGTCTGTTAAGCAGCAAGAGGTGCGGCGTCAAGTTTGGCATTGCTTCTCGTCGCTGGCATGGTTCCTTGAATCAGGTTGGTGATGCTAACGTCCTTTTTGTGTTGGAAACGATTATGGTTGGGCTGGTTTTATGGGGGGTCTCGCTGCCGCCATTGTGACTGTGTCTCACCTTGGGGGACGTGGTCTAAGAGGAGAGTAGCCTGAGCGTCAGAGTTTGGGCGACGGTCAGTGTGTGAGTATTCCCTTTTTTGTACGTCTGTCAGAGAAAAAATCTGCGAGGTTAGTGGGTGAGATCCTTTGGGATAATTATTTGTAAATAATCGGTGATTGTGGGATTAATGTGGGTTCCGAAAAATCCGTTTTCTCCGGTGCAAGGAAAACGCATCCTTGATGTTCGTCATCAAGTCGGGTTGATTCTAGTCGTTACGATATGGAAGACGAGTCGTTTGGGGTGCTCAGCATTGGAGGCCGTTGAATTGACCACAAGGCGAATTTCTTGACTCATCATCACGTTGTTGGATGGCCAACTTTGTGAGCCAGTCTGTCATGAGCTTCACACCAAGGCAGTGGAAGTTCTTTGGCAAAGATTTCTGCCACCAGCTGTCCGAACCCAAAACTTTGAATGTGTAATTAATACGGTTGCAAATAGTCAGAATAATAAAAGGGCAAGCAATGTCAGAAGCAAATAATTAGGGTAAGCAAATAATCAAAGCAATGGCCAATTTCTTAAAAAAAAGGTAAGCAAATAATAAAGCAACATTCCATGAATGGTGGTAAAGATAATTTCATGAAATTGGAGGATTCGGTGCAAAGAAAATAATTCATTATAAAAATCACGGGAATCTAAAAGAAAATCATGGCTAAATGGATGCGTAAAACAAATGATTTCGGGGAATGGCACTACAATTAACTTTACTTGTAAAATACTTATGCTGTTTGGAAAACTTTTATTTAAAATTGTTTGTGAGCCCAAACATTAAATTTCTGCACTGTATGGGTTTAGAAGCACAGAACAAGATCGGTAGAGAGTGCCTTCGTTCGATAATTTCATCTCCTCTTTTCGTCGTGGAATATTTGACAATGCAATACGCCTTGGCTGAGTAGATTAGAAATTTGGGGTATTTACATGAACGTTTACGAGACGGTGCTTAAATTGTAGCTAAGTTTCACTGGTTACAACAACAAATATGAGTTATTCGGACAAAAATATATATTAACGAAATAAATTATGTTTCAATAACACTACTTCTTGAGACGAAATTTATATTTGTTATGGAAAAGTTTGTTTTACAATAAATAAGACACAAAATATATTTATTAGCATATGTTGTCACAATATAGATTAAAATTGCGTGACTATGTTGTTTTACAAATTTGATTTTGTGAGATGAATTTTTAGCAAAAATAGTTAATCAAGAAATTATAAAAAATAAAATTTAAATGTGATTATTTTTATAAATATTTCAATTATGAGTTGGTCATTATCTTTAAACTTTAAAATAATAGCATTTTTTTCTCAACCATATCGCATGATTGTTGGCCGCTACAATTGAAACATACTTGGACTCAGTTGAGGATTGAGTTACGCCTTCTTACTTTTTTAAATTCCAATAAAAAACTCCACTTCCAAACGAGAATGTAAAGCCCGACATGCTTTTCGAGTCCTCCATACTTCCAACCCGATCATTATCGCAAAAACCTAGGTGGTTTGAACTTTCATTCTTCACAAACCAAATACCAAAACAAGTCGTAGCTTTGACATACGTCAACACTCTTTTCGCTGCACAAAGACGGATTTGGCTCAAAAATTGCATAAATTTAGACAAATAACTGGGCGTGAACATTAGGTCCGGACGCGATGCCAATAAATACAACAAACTTTCGATAATACTTCTAGACAATGTCACATCAGTCGTATCACTTTCTTCATCCTTTACCACCTTCAAATTAGCCACAAGATGAGTCGGAACTCATTTTGCTCCATTCATCTCGAATCTTTTCTATAGGGCTATGGCATACTTCTTTTGAGCAAAAAAAAAAAAAGAAATCATCCTCTTGATGAATTTATTGGCCCCAAGTTCGACATTTTGAACTCTTTGGCTGTGTCGAGCTTGAATCGATCTACTTTCGTTTTGTCTCCCATGTGATAAGCAAATCATCTATATCTAAGAAACTATAAGTAACACTTTACCCTACGGCTTTTTCATGTAAAGTGTTGCTTCCTTCTTGTTTCTACAAAAATCCTTCTATAAGAGATATGAATCAATCCTGATGTACCACGAATGAGGAGCTTGTTTCAAACCATAAAGCACCTTGCGAAGCAAATAAACTTTCTCTTTGCATCCATCTATGGTAAACCCATCGGGCTGCTATACAAAGATTTCCTCATTGAGATAACCATTTAAGAATGATGACTTCATGTCGAGATGAAAAATTTTCCAAGCTTTGCTGCAAGTGCGATCAACATCCTAATAATGTCATGCCTTGCAACCATTGCGAAGGTAACAAAGAAATCAACTCCTGCTTCCTGAGAATATCCCTTCTCAACCATTCGAGCTTTGAATTTGTTTACGAAATTATCGGCATTTGGCTTTGTTCTATAAATCCACTTTACTTAGATTACCTTTTATCAGATGATCTCTCAACGAGATCCCAAGTACGATTTTTATTAATCAAATCAATTTCTTTTTACATGGCTGATCTCCAATTAACATTCATTGAAGCAACTTTATAAGAATCGGGAGCTTGTACGATCAAATTACATCTATGATAGACATCCTGCACAATTCTTAATCCCCACACATGTTCGTTTCTCGAAGACCCAACGCTTGTTTTTTCAACTGGCCAATCTCACTTCTAATTTTCGTCAAACGTCAAACTTATGTTGACCGAGGAAAATATTTTTTTTTAGCTCGATGACCTGCTTATCTCTCCTTTGTTTCGAAATATGAGTATAACAAATACTCCCAAAAACCCTTAAATAATTCAAGAAGCATTTTTTTCCAAACCAAGCTTCAAACGGAGTTGAATTTCTCAAAACTTTGGTCGGTAGCAAATTTAGAAGACAAACCGAATTGTTCGCAGTTTCAGCCCAAAAATCCTTGGGCAATCCCTTTCGAACATCAAACACATTGACATATCCATTATAAATATGTTTTTTTCATTCACTGACCCCGTTTTGCTGCGATAATATTGCATTGTGAACTACTAAATGATCCCGACTTGCGTACAAATTTTTGTGAACTCGCTAGAAGTATATTCACTTCCGTTATTTGATTTCAGTGTTTTAATTTACAACCATAGTGATTTTCAGCAATTTGTTTAAACTTATGAACTCATTGAGAAATTCACTTTTTGCCTTAAAAAATCTAACAAAAACATGTAAAATCATTCATGAAGATCAAAAAGTACCTATTTACATTACATTCAAAGAAGGCACACTCATTGGACCACACACATCTGAATGAATCAATTGAAGTTTCTCTATTGATTTCCACTTCGCTTCTTTAAAAGGAAGTTCGGATTTCTTGCCGTATTTGTAAACGCTACAAACTTTTGAGTACGTAATAATGGCCGAAAGATCGACAATCAATTCGTCCGAATGCATCTTCTTCAAAGTGGTAAGACTGATATGCCCCATTCTTCTATGCCACAACCGAGAATTATCAATATTTGCTGATAAGGCCAAAGAATTGGATTTAAATTTACCGGACAACATATATATTGCATTTTCACCTTCATAAACTCATTTCCATCATAGTCAGCCACCAAATAATGCATATCCTCGAAATGCAGAATATACTTTTGCTCCAACAATACCAAACTCAAAAGATTTTAACACGACTCCGGTACGAAAAAAACTTCAGAAATTCGATTAGTATCTAATATGTACGACATCTCACGAGCGAAAGTGGGTGATAAACTCGACGGACAAGTTTTATGTTAAAGAGATGTCTCTACTAGAAATTTAGATTTTTTATAAGGAAGTTTAGTAGTTTTCGCATAAATTCACTATTTTAAAGTAGCGAGTTTCAGGGTTTAGGGCTTAGGGTTTAAAATTTTTTAGCAAGTTTCACGTGTCAAAAAAATTGTTACTTCAAGCAGAAATTTCGTACTACGTCACAACACTTTAAACATAGTGCCAGGCATTAGTTATGCCATTTCTTTTGTAAGTTAATACTTTGAGTATCGAGAACAAGAAGAAATGGATAATTGGAGTGGTCATTTTACGTGAGATCAAATACCGTTAAATCGCTCCACTGCTATGAAGTAGTGAGTTTTTTTTTTTACAAATTTAAAAGTATTTATTTAATTTGGTAAAAGAAATTCCGAAACCAGCGAGTACGGGAAAAATATTCCTCCATTTGTCATCGTCCATCGGAAAAGTTTACAACTCACCGGTTTGTAGGGCCGCGTTTATGAGTCGACTCCTCTTTCCCGAACCGCCCTGTGGCACGTGACCAGGCAAAAGGTCCGTCCCCTCAGGGGATTTAGACCGTCCATAAACAAGCCCTGCTTGATCCAACGGCTATCAGAAGCCTACAAAGAGGCCGTACGTCGGCTCTATCGTAAACTCTCTCCCTCCTAATCCACGCGCTGTCGATTTCCATACCCATTCCCTGTCCGCCGGAACCCTAGCCATGTCCTCGGAGCCCCTCCTCCCGGCGGACGAACAGCCGCCGCCATCAGTCACCACCTCCGCTGCGCCCTCCCAGTTTTCACCCCCGTCTATGGCCGCTCCCCGTCCTTCCGACAATCCCGCCCCGCCCAAGCGCCAACGCCGCCCCAGCGTCCGCCTCGGCGACATCGGCGATCAGGCGTCCCTCGGCGCCCTTTCCATTGACTTGCCCTCGCAGTCGCAGTCCCGGCGCCACAAGCATTCGTCTTCTGCCTCCAAATCCCTCAAGGCCCGTTCCGTTAGCCACCTGGTCAATGGCGATGCCGCTCAAGAGTCCAATCCTGCGGAGTTCGACGAGAAGGGTCGCCAGGGTGAGCTCAATCCAGAGTTGTTTGGTTACGGCAAGAAAGTGAAGTCGAGGAGAGGAGCACCCGTCAAGAAGCCCCGGTCTGTGTGGACTTCGTCCAAGGTCGATCATGGGAACGAGGATAGAAGTAGGGAGAGGGAAGAATTATACTCGATGGAAGAGGTGGGACAGGATGAGGAGTCCCGTGATTTCGCACCCGAGGTGGATTCCCCGCTGAAGGAAAATGATGATGATGATGCAGCGGCCTTCTCAGGTGAGGAGATGTGGCGATGGAGGAGGAATGAGGAAGAAGGGGTTAGGAATTGGTTGGTAGAGTTAGGGTTGAGCAGGTATGTGCCGGTGTTTGAGATACACGAGGTCGATGAGGAGGTGTTGCCGTTGCTGACGCTGGAGGACTTGAAGGATATGGGGATAAATGCTGTGGGTTCGCGGAGGAAGATATTTTCTGCTATACAGAAGCTTCGGAAGGGGCTGTTATGAAGCCAGGTCCGTTCTGATTTCCGTGTATAGATATGCTGCAACACTCCCCTGCTGCTTGTTTAGTTGATGTTAGTCAATAGTTATAACTTCGACGAATTAAAATGGCGGCCTAATGCGTGAGTCTAGTAGTTTCCTGTTTAGAAGTCGGTCTAATGTCTTACGGTGGACTGGTATACCCTTTTTGGGTGATTGGTTTGTATGGCTGCCGTTTATCATTTTTCCGATGGAATTGACAAATTTTGCAGAATAGCTTCAGTATTCATTTTTTTTTATAACTCATTTTGCGGAAGGTCATCGTGAAGAACAATTGCTACACACGTCTCTTGAGAATGCACTGGCTGGTTTACTTGCCACTGTCATGCTTTGTCAACTAGAAATTTAGTATTTGACCCTTATTGCTGACTAGCAAGGTGAAAACATGGCAATTGAACTGGCTGACCATCTTTAATTTTTCTGGGCTATTGCCTCTGGTTATAAATCGTCCTTTGGGAAGATGCAGCTACAGAAATTGAAAAACACGACCACCCCGACAGAAACCAAGAATTAAGGTATTGGTTATGGGATGGGAATATTGAAGTCTCTGTAAGTGAATCCTTGCCTGGACAATTTCATTGCATGCTGACATTTTCTGCATTGGTAAACTAGCGAAGCTGTAGGTCTTATCCTTAGGTTGCGGATTCCCTTCTGCTGTTAATGTCCTCTATCTTTGATTTTGGGGAAAACAAAAGCTATTTGCTAGATTCTTATTTTGTTACTGTTGTAAATGGCATTTTATTGGTGCATGGAATGCTTTGGGTTTACTTTTTGTATATGCAAGTTTCAATAAACAACTTTGTTTTATAGTCAGGTAAGTTTCAGGGTTTTTCTTTTTCTTTTACATCCTAACTCCCCTTGACATTTGTAAGAAGGTCAGAATCGACAATCAGAAGGAACTGACAGGGAGTAAAACAGTCAATGTGCTTTTGTAGTACTAAATTTATGTAAACATCTAGAACACAATGAAAGGACATAGCCAACATAAGTAAATGGACAAGGCAAGAATAGATCAAGATATTGGGAATGTTGTTGATAGTGCGCTGATATATTTGGATCATCACGTAGAATGTTCACAATCACGCCATTTTGTGAATTCACGGGGTGATTGTTGATTCTTTCATTCTTTATGCATTTGCAAATATTAATATTGTCGTCATGTCCTGTTTTGTGCCGTGAATGGTCATTTAAAAAAAATTGTTATGATGATCTCTTATTAGAAGTAGAATGTTGATGACATAATGCGGCAAACTCAGTGATACACAATTTTCCCTTCGCTTGGTTGCTGCGTTGGCTGATCAGGTAATGCACCTGATGTCTGCAAAAGGAAATTGTTCAAACATGAGTCGTGTCTGTAATCTTGTACATCACGTTGTTCGTGTGTTGATGCCAAGTAATCTGGTGGGCTGGTCAATTTCAATGAACCCTTTGGTTAGATTGAACTGTTTTCGGTGCATTCCTGAGATTCTGATTCTTGATAAATAATGCCTGTATGTAATGCCATATCTATGCATTGGTGATCAGTTATGGTTGCTGGTTCGATAGGGCTCACTGCTGCTTGGCCACCTGAATTCCTGGGAGGGTCTGATGGTTCTTTTACTTGTGCGATGCTCTGTGCCAAGAATCATGGGCCATGAGTGCAGCCAATGCTGGGTCTTATGCCCATTTCCCCATCCATTGCAAGTAATGCTGCTTCCGAGCTAACGAGGAGAAAGCTTTATTATTATGTCATGATTCAACTTTTATTACAACAATAATCGCCTCCCCTAAAATAAAAATCTGTCTGAGTAGTACTACGGATGATGGTGGAATCACGAGGCATGGCGTAGGAATCGCATTTGTCTATGTTCCATCCCCAAAACCCAAGAAGATTAAGAGTGTGAAACGAAGAAAAGTTGAGGAAAAATAGTTCGTGGTGGGGCCCCGTCCCAGTTCTTCTCCATGTCCGATAAACACCAAAAATATTTTCCACCCCTAAAAGTTCCTCCAATTTACATGAAACCCAGAAAAAGAAAAACAAAGCTTGATGCTCTACAATAGTAATGATGATGATGATGATAAAATCAAGAGTGTTGAGTGAGTGAACAATGGCCATGTAAGAACATAATAATTAACCTCCGAAGGGACCACTCCTTCATCCTCCTCCTCCTCCTCATCCCCCTCTTTCATGACACTTTAGAGAATGACCCGACCCAACCAAACAGTAACTTTAAAGTGTGTAAAATGATTAAGATTAAAGAAGGTGAGAAGAAAAAGGAAAAGGAAAATTTTGTTGGGGCGGGTCATCTCATCATGAACGACGTGATGGTGTGTCGTGTACCAAAGACAAGAAAGAGAGGGGGGCGGAGCGTGTATTGTAGAATCAATATGTTGTAAGAAACTTAAAAAAGTTAAGGGAAATTGTGGGTGCGGATGTCTTGGCGATTCTTCTAGGGCGGGAATAGTGAAGGACCATTAGGTGCGGAATGGTTGAGGTGTCCGGAAGCAATGTCATGAACGGGGTCGATGCCGATGCCGTCGTGGTTGCGATGGTGGCGGACGAAGAAGAAGAAGGATAATCCTTCCTCGGACTCCATATGTTGTCCCTCACATGCTGTAACGTAAAGTCATGTTGTAGCTCCTGGCCTCTACATGTTATCTCCACCTGCCCAACATCACCAAACAACGTTAGTTGTTTTACTCTCTGTACAACATAATCTTCTTGGCAACGACAATTGTTCAATCTTTAGCTCATGGCCCGAACAAGACTTTCGTCCTAAGCCTGAATGATTTTACCTAAGTCGAAATCATGACACCTTCGGACTTTTTTCCTTTACTACACATCAAAGAACAACCCCACCCCCCAACACAAAATAAACATAAGGACGATAAAGCATTTTTCTATGCAAAACAAACCGATATTAGACGAATGATGTCTCTAGATGTTTCCTTTGAAATAAAAAGAAATTAATCAATTAAATTACAACGCACGACAAAGCTATGGTGGTGTCCAAAATACTGACCTTTATTTTTAAGACCTACATGCATGTAAATGGATCATGGCGTGATGATGGTTGAATCTGTTTATACGTGTATTTTCATTAAAAATAGTCCACAAAACCACACGTAAAGGCTGGGCATGTGTGTGATGACAAAGTTGTATTTTGACTCTGGAATATAATCGAGCCAATCAATTCGCATCTCTTAACTCCAACTACCAAGTCATATCCTCTGGAGGACTTTATTTTATTAATCCGGTTTCGGGTGAGTGAAACCAACACACAAAAACGCAGACCTCATTCTCATGCACGCCCTATTCACGTTGCTTTCAACTTGCATTAAGGTAGGGCTAATGAACCTTCAAGGTCAAAATATTCCTTCATGGAACCAAACGATCAAACCCCACTTGGGAATTCTCCCTCCCCCCCCCCCCCAATCCCCTAATATCTCTTCCTTTAACAAAATGAAATTTTAACCTCAACCACCCAAAAACAATGACAAGAATATTAATTAATCTTGAATATTTTATGGGTGCATGAACTCCACTACCTCTCTCTCTTATCTCTCTGCCTCGTCTATATGTCATCATATGCTATTATTATTACTATAATGTGCAATCGATGACTTTCTGATAAAAAAAAAGTTGGGGGGAGAAGTAGAAAAGCGTTGTTTTGGGGACAACAATTGGGAATGATTCTGTTGTTGAATAGTTCCATTTCAATTCTATCATGCATTGCTTTCCTCCGACGTCAAATTCAATTAAAAAAACACACAAAACAAATCACCATCAGAATTACCTCCCACAAACCTCTTCTATGGATTTATGTTTTGATTAGAATTAATTCGATAATATACGTGTCAATGTTGGTTAGGTTATTCTCTTATTCTTGGTCTCTAATAATGTTCGGCTTGGGGTTGGCAGAGAGATAGGAAAAGAAAAGGAAATAGATTGATGGGGACATATGGAGAAATACTTTGTATGCATCTCGTCCTTTTCCTTTTGTAATCCCATCAAAGTGCACCACTTCAAAAGGGCAAAAAGGAACGAGAGGTATGTGTGTGTGTGGGTGAATTATGACGTGAGTGGGACGAGAGCGTGGCGTGAGCGTGAACAGGGGAAAGATGGGATATATCACAAGGGTTTTGATAATTGATAATTAAGAGTCATCTTTTTCTTCCCTTTATTTTTCTCCATCAGAGTTCTCCACGTGGAAGGATTTTGGTGACCCTACGATGAGATTTCGGGACACCCTCAAATGATTTTGATTACTTTCTCTGCTTTCTTTCCTTTTGTTTCCCCTACCCCTCTTTTTTCACACACGTCGTTGATGAACGTGTTGTCAAAGGAATTATCCTGAATCCTTTGAAGAAATAGGAGAGAAACAACAGGATCAACCCTAGTTTCTCTCTCGAGGTTTCCCTTTGAGTATCATGGCGGCCAAATCATTCACACTCTATGAATAATAAGAAAAGAGAATGAGAGGTTAAAAAAAATAGCCCTCTTAAAATTAAGTTTATTTGAGGTTAAACTATAGTAAAGATTTAGGGAATTAATATTATTATTGTAGAGATTAGAATAAGTTTGACTTGTGTTGATTTATCCTATCCCCTTCCAAGAACTACGTTAATTGTCCAAGGAATTATGGTTAAGGGGTACAAGTTTGGTGGGCGTTCTGTTCACGCATGCAATTATGTTAAGAGCTCTAGCTCTATTGTGAATCATGCTAACATTGTTCATAGAAGCAAATTTGCTAATCGGTTCTATTCACCTAATTAGAAAGCCAAAAACAAAACAAAGAGACAGAAAAATAAAGCCACCTCATGGGTGACTCGGATGATTAAGACGGCTGAGATTTATGCATTCCTTAATGTTATTACCAAATCAAACGAGAAGCATCAAAATGATAAGTAAAATCATCCATCCACACACATCCCATTCCAAACCCATGTCTTGTATATTAAGTGTAATCTGCATGTCAACATGTGAAAGTAGTGGTTACCCACATTACTAATTTCGGGTCCTTAGTTAGAATAATATTTAGTCAACATCATGTTATCGCACGGGGGAGTTTCGATTGATGCGTTGGATCAGCCAACATTATATACAAGAAGGAATCTGTCCATCTTGTATAATCAAATCAAAAGTTGACTTTGACATTACACAATTAACTTCGGGCATAAACAAACAGAGATCGGAAGGGGAATTGCGTAATGCAATGATCCCGGTGTACGAAATATTATTCCCGACTTTGCGTGTCGATATCCTTTGCATCGGGAAAAAAACATTGCGTGGATTGAGGGTTAGGTTTAGAAGTTAAAATATCTAGCTGTCCATAACATTCGAGTCATTAGTTTAAGATTGTAGCATACAATATCTTTTTGAAAGCACGTAAATTGATTGCTGTCTTTTATCCGTGATATGATATGGCATTCCATATCATGGTGTTAGGGTTGACCCACGACATTTTTCTTTTATGGAGAAGGGAATGTTAGTAGGTGGCACATTCTCCGAGTAAGAACAAGGTCAGTTCGTGCATGTCTGGTTGCATATCCCCTCAAAAAAAACTAGGGAATGTCAAAATGAGGATTGGGGGAGATGTTATATTGTGTCATGACGTGATGTTAAGGTAGGACAAGAATAAAAAATAGTGTGGAGACAAAAATAGAAGGATGAACGAGGAAGAATAGGACGAACCATATATTTTTACGTGGTTTTGGTTTTTTCTTTTGAGAAAGAAAGAAAGAAAGATGGGTTGTCTCAATTGAGGGGTTGGTTTGGGAGTTTGACGTTTCTCTGTTTCTTTCAGCCGATGTAATAGTTGGGGGTTGTTTTCCCATGTTTCCCATTGGGATGTATTTTGTGTATTTTTCGTGTTACGAGAGTCGGGCAATCCAAGGAAACAACTCAAAAAATGTCTGTCCTAAACATCATTTCGTATTTTCACTCGATAATTTATTCATCTCAACACTTATCCACAGATACCAAGTCATTATTTCCCAACTAAAACCCTTCCCATTTTGGATTAATAAGAAAGAAAAGTAACTATTTTATTGTTCCCTAATAACTATTCGTAACGAGTGGACTAAGACTAACCCCATTTCTCATTTAAAACTGCCTAAATCGCCCGGATCAAAATTCACATTAGAAAGAGAGAAACAAGAAATCTACGTCAGAACTAAATTCCCCTCTCCTTTACTCAACAACAACCACGACGATCCCTTTGGACATCTCACCTCTTAATAATAATGATAACAATGTAAACTCTACACGAGGGCGGATGTTGCTTCAAGGATAATAATTGGTATGTTGGGGGGGGATATGAAATGATTATTTTTAAGTGTTGCATGAAACAAAAGCATCGAACGTGACCACTCGGGCGCATTTCCCTCCCACTTATCTCTTTCACCTAATCACTACCCAGATGATGAAAACCAAATCGCTCCCAATTTCTCTCGATCGCAACAAACATTTCCTCCCAGCACTTCGTTCCTCACCATATTTTTGTCTACGTGGGACATTAAACTAAGTTGAGGAGAAATAAATAGAATGAAATCATAACCTAGAGTTTTGTTTTCTCTCCATGTAGTTTTCTTCATTCAAGGAATTTTATTCCATTTTATGATTTAGTTTTTGTTCTCGATTTCTTTAAGTTCAAAAGTAGTAGGAGGCAATGCAAAGATGTAACAAGAGAAGCAACAACCAACGAAAGCAAAAACAAAAACAACAGTTCGAGAGGAGGAGCGGGGGAGTTCGCGGTTTTTACGTACCTCCTCCGATTCGCTGTCGAAATTGAGCTTATTGACCAGATACTTGGTTAGCAAACGAACAGTCATCCTCCCGTCCCTGAACCGTATCAAATAAGACATGTTCGAACAACGTCAATCGCACGAAGCTTGGGGGCAGAAAGTCGTAAGAGCTTGAGGATTGGTTTGAGAGGGGGGGGGGGGGGGGGGTGACTTACTTGATCCTCAGGTAGCTCTTGGGAATCTGAGGCAAGTATGATTCTCTTTCCCTGGGATTTAATTCCAGAAATTTTTGGGATGTTACTAAATTAGAGACGTTTTTTTCCTTATAAATTAATTAATATTCGGGATAAATAAAATATTCTACGAGTTGATGGAATTCATGACATTTCAAAAGAAAAGAAAAGCAAAAAAGAAGGGAGAGAGAGAGGAGAGGGCTTAACTGGTTTTTGGAAGCAAGAAGCATGAACCAGATGCCGGAATGTCGTCTCTGAGAGGGATCCATGATCTTGATCACGTCTGTGCTCGGACCTGCGGCACGTTCCAGAACCCCTCCTGTTTGTAACTGAAACGGCGGCCGTCTGAAGTATGGCGAGGCATGCGGCAAAGAGGAAGACGATGATGAAGGGTATGACAAGATGGACGACATCCCTGCTACTGCTCCTCCTACTGTCACCCCCTGCTTCCCTTGCCTTACTGGCCGGAGTCCCCAATTGATCATCTCGGGGTCTGGATGCGGGAACTCGATGGGGATGCCGCCGCTTCCGGGATGGAGTTGAAACAGAAGTGGTGGCGATGGCGTAGCTATCGCGAGCCCCATCGTCGGGGGCATACGAGGAGAGGAAGTTGTCCCTAGTGTATTGATACTGGAACTGCTCCCTCGGCCGGTAGGTAGGAGATCGAGTTCCATCAAACCCCGAGTGGCCAAGACCGATCGATCTTGACCGTCTCCTCCTTTGTTCCTTCCCTTGCGATCCCTACCTGTGCCACCTCCGATACTCAATTGGAGCCAACCTTCGTCGTCGTCCTCGTCCTCATCAGGCCCACGGAACCCCTTGGACCCGGATGCGGACACCGACGGGGGTGCTTCCTCGCTCGTCTTATTACATCCGCCCGCCCTCGATTCTTCCTTGGCCATCGACGGATCGACCATCATCAGACCGGAATCAATGCCATGATAGCAATCCTCCCCGAGAGAGTAACTGCTGTAACCACCTCCTCTCCCGCCCTTAGCTAATAATATCCTTGGCTGCCGCCACCGCCGCGCCTGGTCAGTTGATAGGTCGTGGTGATCCGGGAAAATGGTCATAGTGGCAGGCCGAGGAGGAACCAAACTGGCGCGAACCGATCAGGACTAGACATAGCGGGGGGATGCCGGGGTACGGAAGGGTTTGACGAGAGGAAGGCGGTGGGGAGGGCAAGCAGCGTAACGTTTAAGACCGAAAGGGTGGGAATAAATTAGGGCAACACATGGAAAAAAATCTTACATGGGAAGACGATCCTCTCTTTTGTGGAGGGGGGAGTTGCCGAGGTTTTAATGTGAGAAGGGGATGAAATAGTTCTGCAGATATAATAGAGAGAGAGAGAGAGAGAGAGAGAGAGAGAGAGAGGGATTAAAGAAAGAAGAGCTGAAGGGGATGGAGGGGGGGACTTTTCTTTTTCTTTGACAATAAATATTTATAACATAATTTATTTTTAACATGAGTAAGTCTAAATTGATAATGTGTGTGGTAAACATGGTATATTGACTTTCTTTATTTTAGAGAAGGAATTTGGGGGGGGGGGGGTGGGGGGAATGAATCCCATGTTTTTGGCTGTCTGCATCTGCAGAGTTAATGAAGGAAGAGAAGCAGCAAACTTTTATTATAAAACTAAAATAACGATTTAAATGAACAGCAAAGCTTTTACGGCATGGTCGAAAAGAAGAAGAAGAAGAAGAGGAGGAAGACTTGCCTTTACACACATGCAACTGTCCACGTCGTCCCCTCTCTCTCACTGTCTCACCAAAAACAAAAGCCACTTGAATGAATCAACTTCCAGTTCCAGTTCAACCCGGAGAGTTGAGTAATCCCCCAACATTATTTTCCAAAATTATAACGTGAAATGTTCCGCCTACGTGTTCGTGGGACGAGGTGAGAAATTGCATACCATACGAAACTGATTATCTCAGAATGGGGCTTTCATCCACTTTTTTTTTTTTTGTGTTACTTACAAGAATCGGCAAACGAACATTACATAATCATCGTACAAACAATGGATAAAATTAGATGGCTGATAAACTAAGTAAATTAATAAATTGGGTTGGGTTGGGGTGGGGACGCCGGCATGCATGATTGTGTTTCCCCGTAAATCTCGAGACCTCATTTTAATTAAATTTTTTTATAATTCTAAAAATATATAGAAAAACAGATAGGAATTAAGACGTGGGGGGGTTTCTTTTCAGACAGAACATCCTCTGCCTTTCCTGTCGTAAAAATTCTACTAATATTAAATTGTTCTTCTTTGTTCTCCTTGGGGTTCAACTTTGCATTTGCATGTGCTTCCCACCCTCTCTCTCCCCCAAACCAAATAAACAAATGAGCCAACTTGTGTATAAAAATGTATTTAGGGAAGCAGAAGAAGAAGAACTCCTGCGATTGGTGAATAATTTCGTCATGATGGTAATTGATGCTTGCCCGGACAAAAGGCTATCCAACCTAATCCCCTTTCTTGTGTGTTTTAACCCCTCCTACTCCTCCTTCTCCTCAGGGTAAATTGGTCGTCAATATTAATTATTCTTTGCCCTGACAAGCATCGCGCGCCCTTTGATGAACTCAATATCTTTATTCTTTCCATGACCTGTTCGGACAGATCGAGTCGAGCACGTATTAAAAAGTCACGGATAAGTCGTAATTCTTAAATCGGGTATTAAAAGAATAACAACAGAGAACCCTTAGGGAAAAAGAGAACCAGCAAGTACAAAATGAGTTCAAAAGTTCTGCTGATCTCCCCCACACCCCCCGAAAAGCCAACCAAACCCTCCCCACAAATTCACTCCTTGTCCAATAACATAATGTTCTGTCACTCCCACTACCGATACATGGTATGCTAATTAATATCTTTATGAAAATGTTTGCATGCGTCTGTTAAAAGTCACATATAATTTTGGCCTAATTATCAAATCTACCCTGAACTTTGGCCCGTTTTTCCGATCTAATCAGAACTTTCAATAATATCATCAGCTAGCCCAACGTTTCTCTGTTATCTCAAATATAACCTCCGTCCATCCGACTATCGGACGGAAACTGACGTGGCTCCGACGTGTCCTTGACGCCGTTAAATCACCGTTTTCTTCTGAAGCCAAATTATCAAATATACCCTGAACTTTGACCCGTTTTTCCGATTTACCCAGAACTTTCAATAATATTATCAGCTAGCCTCACGTTTCTCTGTTATCTCAAATATGACATCCGTTCATCCGACCCTCGGACGGAAACTGACGTGGCTCCGGCGTGTTTCTTGACGCCGTTAAACCACCATTTTCTTCTCCGACATTAGCTGACATGGCATATCCTACTTTCGATTTCCCCAATCTCGATTTCCCTAAATTTCAATTTCCCCAATTTCGAATCCCTAAATTCCGATTTCCCCAATTTCGGCCCCAAATCAAACTACACCCAAACCCTAATCGAAATCAGGATTCCACCGACCCTCCTCCCGCTTCCTGTCCGCAACTCCCTCCCATTCGCAGTTTCCTCTTCAATCCTTCCCCCACCGCAGCCCCTCTCGTTTGCAGGTTATTTGACAGAGGTATCAAAAAAAATCTACAAACTGGAGGGGGCTGCGGCGGGGGAGTAGGCTCATGCGGGGAAAGGATTGAAGAGAACCGCGAACGGGAGGGAGGCTATAGGGAGGGAATTGCGAACGGGAGGCGGGAGGAGGGTTGGTGGAATACTGATTTCGATTAAGGTTTGGGTGTAGTTTAGTTTGGGGCCGAAATTGAGGAAATCGAAATTTAGGGAAATCGAGATTGGGAAAATTGAAAGTAGGGTATGCCAAGTCAGCTAATGTCGGAAGAAAATGGTGGTTTAACGGCGTTAAAAAACACGCAGGAGCCACGTCAGTTTCCGTCCGAGGGTCGGGTGGACGGATGTCATATTTGAGATAACGGAGAAACGTGAGGCTAGCTGATGATATTATTGAAAGTTCTGGATAAATCGGAAAAACGGGTCAAAGTTCAGGGTATATTTGATAATTTGGCTTCGGAAGAAAACGATGATTTAACGGCGTCAAGGACACGTCGGAGCCACGTCAGTTTCCGTCCAAGGGTCGGGTGGACGGAAGTTATATTTGAGATAACGGAGAAACGTTGGGCTAGCTGATGATATTATTAAAAGTTCTAGTTAAATCGGAAAAACGGGCCAAAGTTCAGGGTAAATTTGATAATTTGGCCTATAATTTATAAGCTTCGGATCATCGAGACATCAGCACTGGGAATGAGAGAAGAAGCCCGGCCCAAACTAAGTAGAAATATTTAGCGTAGGGTTGGGGCACAATGTTTGATAGTTTCCACGGTATCAGATCTATGGACCAATCATCCCAATGTGAATACACATCATTGCCTTGTTTTGGACGTATCATCGCATTCCCTTTTCCCAACAAGAGCACAATCGAAATTCATAAACATGGGCATATTTACGAAAAGTTAAGAAAGGGATCGTAATCTGTCCAATCATCACAAACATCATCAAATCACCCCGAATTCCCTTTTAATTTACCTTGTTATTACATGCAATTGTGGTATGATGGATGGGGTTATAATTATAAGACCCCATGCACCAACACAAGGGAGGGATGACCGACTTTCTTTGTTTTTTTCTTTTTTTGTTCTAGGTTTTTTGCATGCATGTGGGTGTAATGAGTGGGATTTGTCAGAGGAGGGGAGGGGGATGGAATCGCATGTGGCATTGTGAAAATTTTTTGGAAGAAGTATACTATTATTTATTCATAATTATTATTAGTGTGTTGTGTATTGCAATTTGGGTCGTTCCAAAGTTTGCTGATGTTGTCAGTATTTCGTTTTTTCCTTTTTCTCTCGTGGTTCGAGTGCATGTGTGTACTTTCGACCTCCCCATTTTATTTTACTTTTGGTTTCTCGGACCAATCAAATAAATTTGCCACGTAATTCACTAATTAAAGAGCCAGATCATCCTGGAATTACATCTTGGTTGATCGATAAAGGAATGGAGGAAACCAGACATCTTTCGTGGGAATGGTAAAAAAGGCAGTCGTCGTTCCACAAAGTTTGAAAGACGAAAAAGAGAGGTCACTTTTTCTCCTTCTTCTTATTCTTGATTTCTTGAATTAGGTCTGTGTTGACATGACAAATAATTTTGGGCCTGAACTTAGAACAGAAACCCAGTAATCCTTCAAGTCATACTCCGAGTCGGCCCGAGATGCAGTCGTCATTAGGTCGACTCATGACAAAGTCGACTAGCTCGACTCATGACGAGGTCGACTAGGTCGACTAGTTCTACTCACGACGAAGGAATATGGTAATCAAAGTCAACCAAGATGACTCAACAGTAGCTAAGTCTACTAGTAGGGTCAAGTCGACGGAATTCTGGATAAGTCGACCAAGTCGGTCGTAGTCCGTACAGATCAGTTAAGTCGACAAGGTTGGAATAAATTTATGCATTTTCAATCACGTTTGTTAAGGATCGTAACTGATTCTAATATCCAGGAACGTGATCCCACATATAAAGGAGGTTGTTGAGACACTCCCACGATAATAGGGATCACGATCTATAACACGATCTATCTGTTACGTGTTAAACACGTACAAGTCCTCTATAAATAGCAGAGGAATTTTTCAAGACAAACCACGACCATACACAGCCAAAACTCTGGAGTTTGTTCGTCAACCTTAGGAAATTAGATACCCTGACCCGGTTTATAGGTCAACTCTTTTTCCACCGACAGAGTGAGCTCGTAGGGCCTTTGTCGTCAACCCCCGCCAGCGACACCACCGACGGAGTGAGCTCGTAGGGCCTTCGTCACAACTCTCCGCCAGCGACCACTACCGACGGAGCGAGCTTCCAAGGCCTTCGTCACGACCTTCCGCCAGCAACCACCATAGACGGAGTGAGCTTCCAAGGCCTTCGTCACGTGTTCTCCGCCGCTACAAGATCCCACATCGTCACCACCGTTTCCCTTTTTTTCCTTTTAATGGCTGTAAGCCCTGTTTCCTTTATTCATTAAGATTGTAAGACTTGCATTATTTCTGTATAAAGTTAGTGCATCTTCTTACTGGCGACCACAATACAACTACTGTGAGTCCATTGCCAAATATTTCCGACGTGATCCGTTCCGTGCGCGAACACGTTTTTGGCGACCACAGTGGGAGTTCTGCTGAGTCGACACAGCCAACCCAGCATAAAAGGGGGGCTTATGTTGACATGGCAAATAATTTTGGGCCTGAACTTAGAACAGAAACCCAGTAATCCTTCAAGTCATACTCCGAGTCGGCCCGAGATGCAGTCGTCATTAGGTCGACTCATGACAAAGTCGACTAGCTCGACTCATGACGAGATCGACTAGGTCGACTTATGAACGGAGTCGACTAGGTCGACTCACGACGAAGGAATATGGTAATCAAAGTCAACCAAGATGACTCAACAGTAGCTAAGTCTACTAGTAGGGTCAAGTCGACGGAATTCTGGATAAGTCGACCAAGTCGGTCGTAGTCCGTACAGATCAGTTAAGTCGACAAGGTTGGAATAAATTTATGCATTTTCAATCACGTTTGTTAAGGATCGTAACTGATTCTAATATCCAGGAACGTGATCCCACATATAAAGGAGGTTGTTGAGACACTCCCACGATAATAGGGATCACGATCTATAACACGATCTATCTGTTACGTGTTAAACACGTACAAGTCCTCTATAAATAGCAGAGGAATTTTTCAAGACAAACCACGACCACACACAGCCAAAACTCTGGAGTTTGTTCGTCAACCTTAGGAAATTAGATACCCTGACCCGGTTTATAGGTCAACTCTTTTTCCACCGACAGAGTGAGCTCGTAGGGCCTTTGTCGTCAACCCCCGCCAGCGACACCACCGACGGAGTGAGCTCGTAGGGCCTTCGTCACAACTCTCCGCCAGCGACCACTACCGACGGAGCGAGCTTCCAAGGCCTTCGTCACGACCTTCCGCCAGCAACCACCATAGACGGAGTGAGCTTCCAAGGCCTTCGTCACGTGTTCTCCGCCGCTACAAGATCCCACATCGTCACCACCGTTTCCCTTTTTTTCCTTTTAATGGCTGTAAGCCCTGTTTCCTTTATTCATTAAGATTGTAAGACTTGCATTATTTCTGTATAAAGTTAGTGCATCTTCTTACTGGCGACCACAATACAACTACTGTGAGTCCATTGCCAAATATTTCCGACGTGATCCGTTCCGTGCGCGAACACGTTTTTTGGTGCGGTGAGCGTGACCCGGTTTATAGGTCAACTCCTTTTCCACCGACAGAGTGAGCTCGTAGGGCCTTTGTCGTCAACCCCCGCCAGCGACACCACCGACGGAGTGAGCTCTTAGGGCCTTCGTCACAACTCTCCGCCAGCGACCACTACCGACGGAGCGAGCTTCCAAGGCCTTCGTCACGACCTTCCGCCAGCGACCACCACAGACGGAGCGAGCTTCCAAGGCCTTCGTCACGTGTTCTCCGCCGCTACAAGATCCTACATCGTCACCATCGTGTCCCTTTTTCCCTTTTAATGGCTGTAAGCCCTTTTCTTTTAATTCTCTAAAGATTGTAAGACTTGCATTATTTCTGTATAAAGTTAGTGCATCTTCTTACTGGCGACCACAATACAACTACTGTGAGTCCATTGCCAAATATTTCCGACGTGATCCGTTCCGTGCGCGAACACGTTTTTGGCGACCACAGTGGGAGTTCTGCTGAGTCGACACAGCCAACCCAGCATAAAAGGGGGGCTTATGTTGACATGGCAAATAATTTTGGGCCTGAACTTAGAACAGAAACCCAGTAATCCTTCAAGTCATACTCCGAGTCGGCCCGAGATGCAGTCGTCATTAGGTCGACTCATGACAAAGTCGACTAGCTCGACTCATGACGAGGTCGACTAGGTCGACTAGTTCTACTCACGACGAAGGAATATGGTAATCAAAGTCAACCAAGATGACTCAACAGTAGCTAAGTCTACTAGTAGGGTCAAGTCGACGGAATTCTGGATAAGTCGACCAAGTCGGTCGTAGTCCGTACAGATCAGTTAAGTCGACAAGGTTGGAATAAATTTATGCATTTTCAATCACGTTTGTTAAGGATCGTAACTGATTCTAATATCCAGGAACGTGATCCCACATATAAAGGAGGTTGTTGAGACACTCCCACGATAATAGGGATCACGATCTATAACACGATCTATCTGTTACGTGTTAAACACGTACAAGTCCTCTATAAATAGCAGAGGAATTTTTCAAGACAAACCACGACCATACACAGCCAAAACTCTGAAGTTTGTTCGTCAACCTTAGGAAATTAGATACCCTGACCCGGTTTATAGGTCAACTCCTTTTCCACCGACAGAGTGAGCTCGTAGGGCCTTTGTCGTCAACCCCCGCCAGCGACACCACCGACGGAGTGAGCTCGTAGGGCCTTCGTCACAACTCTCCGCCAGCGACCACTACCGACGGAGCGAGCTTCCAAGGCCTTCGTCACGACCTTCCGCCAGCGACCACCACAGACGGAGCGAGCTTCCAAGGCCTTCGTCACGTGTTCTCCGCCGCTACAAGATCCGACATCGTCACCATCGTGTCCCTTTTTCCCTTTTAATGGCTGTAAGCCCTCTTCTTTTAATTCTCTAAAGATTGTAAGACTTGCATTATTTCTGTATAAAGTTAGTGCATCTTCTTACTGGCGACCACAATACAACTACTGTGAGTCCATTGCCAAATATTTCTGACGTGATCCGTTCCGTGCGCGAACAGTCTGATGGAAGAAGAGGTTCCCTTTCCATACACGATTCCGCATGCGGACATCCCACCACGACTAGTCAATTTTTCCCATGTTTCATTGAAAACAAGATTGATTAACGCGAAACGTGGCGACCCCGCTAAACAATAAGCAGAAAAGAGAGAGATAGGGGGTGGGGGAGGGAAGGAAATTCGAGGCATGATAAGATCACAACGACCTAAAAATGGGTTGGGGATAAAATCAGAAAGAAGAAAACGTTGTATTTCATTTTGGGACATCAAAGGTTAGTGTAGGAGGAGGGGGAGTTTCACGGCGAGGGCACGCTTCATTCGATTCCCGATCGAAGGGGAAAAAGCGGGGAACACGCCTTTGCATGCGGAAGTGACTGAATATTCCCCCATCACAAAAAGCTTATTCCAAATTCGTCACATGAAGAATGAGTCGTTCTTATATGTAAGAGAGGTAATGGAAGAAACGAGCTTTTTCTTGCATCTCCACCCTCCCCCCTCGCAATGAAATTTTTGGTGCACATAATACATAATATTGTCCAAATTTGTAACTGATGAAACACTTCCTACGCAACTTCCGACTCCTCAATCATAACATAACATAGGAAAAAAAGAAAGAAAGAAAGAAAGAAAAATAACCCCCCCCCCCCCCAACCAGCCCACATCTCGCCTTTCATCATTTCCAATCCTTAACTTTGTTCTTTCATAACTTCCACTCTCATTTGCATGATTTCCCACTTTCTAAAAGTTCTTTCTCAATTTAAAAAAAAAAATCTTAATTCCCTGTTCTTTTTTAGCTATTCGTTTTGTCAAACAGGCACTGTCATAAATGTAAACTAATCACACTTGTCAAAGTAAATGACCTCATGCAATTTGATTTTTCAAACGCAGTAGCATTGAATTTAGTAGTGTAGACAATGTTGACGAAACTAATGCAACCCATGTAATAAATGAGGTGGTTCGTTTATTTATGTATTGGACTTCAGCATGGAGAGACTAATAGTGTAGTGTGAATCACTTGCTTTATTTCTTATTTTTTTTTTCGTAAATTCATGATTACTATCAATTATGGCCAAGTTGACATCAATCATCACCCAAACAATGAGAAATACTCTCTAGTCATATCATTTTATGTAGTTTTTATTTGGGGGGGGGGGGGGGGGGGGGGGGGGGGGGGGGGGGGGGGACAGCCGAGATGGTAACTTTAATGATTATTCAAACGGGAAAATGATACTGGTTAGGACAAGAGGAATGTCAGGCCGCATGATGACGATAACGATGAGATATCCCCATTTTAAGACGAACGAAAACAAAACCTTTGGACCGGAGGCTTCCTCGTCATTCTCGACATAAATCCGATGACTTTTCCTCACCACTGTTTCGTTTTAATGCTCATCAAACCAAGATCTTGGACTTCCGACGCCGTAGATGCAGTAAAAACTAAAGAGGTTCTACTCATCCCTTACCTTTTCCTATCTCACGGACCAAACAAACACTTGCGCCGCTACACGGGAAAGGATTCTACACGTACACTTGATATTCATGATTGTGCATAAGTACGACGCCGCGTTGACTGGTACCCGGATAATGACATCAAAGAACTTGAACATGAACGAAGATCACATTACCAACTGCTCCCCTCTTTCGAGCGCCATGTCATTTGGGCCTGGGGCTGATATATGGGCCCATAAATGGAAGCCCAAAATCTTGTCGGCCTGCTCATCTCACCATTAAATGGACCCTTTAGGCCCAATAGCGATACGTGCTTAGCCGTCCATCAATTGTACGGTCGGTTCGCACGGCCCGGCACGATATGCAAACCTTTTCTTTAACATATGATTTCATCTCGTTCCCATCCCGTCCTCATTATGCAAAGATTTTTGGGACGGACGATTTAGAAGTCGTGAATCGTTAGACAGCGACCTCGGCGAGCGCGACCTGAAAACTTAATTCACGTGGTGTCATAGAAGATTACATTATCATGAATCAACTAAGTCCATCTGACGTCATCCCCCCCAACCCCCTCCCGGAAAAAAAGGAAGGGAAAAAAAGTAGGGGATTTAAAGTCGTGCAATTATCGGTCGGTTTTGTTGCCTGACAAACATGGTCTCGGAACACTTGTCAAACTAATACGAGGTTTGATATAAACGTCGAAAGAATGTAACTAGAATTAAGAGCTACGACTACCTAATTACGACCTAATTACTCCTATTCGTACAAAATCTCAACCTAACTGCCTAAGATTATGGAGTTTGTGCATTTTTCTTTAATGTCCCGCGTTAAATCCCAACTAATTACTTGATCTCGTGACGCGTGTTTTTTGTTTGTTTGTATGTCATAGCCTGAATGGGCTAAATTGTTGCTTTCTTTCCAACGAAGGACGAAATCCAGACGATCAGGTGAATGTTGAAACAAAGTGATATCCTTCGTCTAGCGAGCAATAACTGCGGGTTATGATCTTCTGGCGAAAGCTAGCAGCGACACTGAGCTATGGTAAGTGGCAATAAGGTGATATTGGGATTTATGGCCTAAATTTTTAAGTAGTAAAACATGTTTTCACTAAAAATAGAAACGTGAGGAAGTGGCAAGAAATCGAGCACTCGAACACATCATGGGATTGTTCAAAGAACAAACTAAATAAAACCATAATCATATATCTTATATATTGAAAAGAAGGTGCCATTCGAAGCCCGATTATCCAAATCACAACTAAGTAAAACTCCAGTAAATAAATATATAAATATATATATATATATATACTAGAAGAGTACTACACCGAGACCAACAACGAGCATATCCCCCAAATTACATAAATAAAAAACGCGTTTCTCATTCGGTCTTTGGTATTATTATTTATAATAATACGGCGTGGATGAAGTCAACCTGCACCGACAAAAGCAGACACGGTCGTAAATAAAGATGTAAAAAATAACTAAATAAATAAATAAATGCTCCTAAACTTGCGATCTTACATAAATCATTCGGCAAGCGAGCACAGGGGATTGCAAGGGTTTTGAAAGGTTTATGATACCTCTTGACAATATCAAATTTTTAAAAAAGAAATAAATGAATATTTGAAGTCGGCCTATAGTGTTTCCCGTGAGGGACAAATAACTTTGTACAAATAAAAAAGAAGGCTAGTTGTCCCATCCTAAAGCATACATAGCACGCGTGAGACAGCAGGGAAGGCGATCACGGATATCTTTGATAAATCTACATCGGCGGGTGGTTTCATGTGACTTTGGACACGATTATCACGGCTGTACCCGTAATATAATACAATAAATGATAAAAAAAGGGCACGTTACGTCGTGGAATGGAGGAGGAGAAAAAGTACCTCTCTTTTCGCTTCTCCAGGAATCTCTGAAGCGATTTCCGCCTTAACATCGGCAGGTCTGTTCAGAGATATTTTCTTTTAAAATAATTAAAAAATCACAACTCTTGCAACTTAAATGCTTAGTTGTCGCATCAGTCAGTTAGTCGGTCAGTCAGTCAGGCGGGCAGTAGTCATCGATATTTCCAATCACGATTTGTTTAATTCCTAAGGCCGAGGGGAACGACCGAACATCGACTGTTTCTGCGTGTGCCTGAATGTCTTTCTTAAAGAACAAAAGTATTTTTATGATATGAATAAAGTTGTGGTAAACATCTGAGAGAGGAGGAGTTGTATTAGCACGATATGCAATCTAACTATCTAAGCGTCACAATCTAATTAAAAGCCAATTTCTTTTACCTCTCGTGAGGGTTCCGAGCAAGTCACGGTGGTCACCGGCAGAAACAGCCGTCGTGATCTCTGGGTTTTTTATTAGCACGGAGTCACGGCGGCCGGAAACGGCCAGCTTCAAGATGCCCTCCGCCTGACAAATCAAAGAACCAAAAGCCATGAACTAAAAAATATGTCCCTATGTGAAAGTCGGCAATAGCGCCATGAGACTCACCTTGTGGGGAGGCAGGTCAAAAACCATCAGCGATCCATTGTAGAAGATGGTGAATGGCACAGTCTTCCCATCGCTTGCCCTGCGATTGACAGACGGTTTCAGGCCTCGGCGGTCGGGTAGATCACGAAAGAAAAACCTCGGAGTAGAGGTCCGACCGTTACCTGCTGGGAACCGGTGGAGGCGTGTCCCAATCGACGACGTGAGGATTACACGGGACGGAAGAGCTGGTAGCGATGACCGATTTCAGGAGCTGGGGACTAATCTTAGAAATAACGTTCTGGATGCCTGCAAGAGCGTGCGCACACACGCATGCAGGCGTCAAACATGTATTCCCAACTCCAAATAGCTTGCAGCAAAGGAATGATGAAATAAAGGAAAACACGAAGTCACCCTTGAAGCTGCTCCGCCGGTCGATCGGGGGATGAACACTAGTTTTGTTGTTGTAGCTGTTGTTGTTGGGATCTTTCTCCAAGGAGAAAAAGTCGAGCAGCTCGACCGTAGACGCGTCTGCCATGTCCAGACACCTCCGACAAAGTTATCCTTTGAACAGTGTGTGTTTGGTTAGAGAGGGGAGGGTAAAGATTATATTGAAAACACGGAAACGGGAATAGACGGGAAAGTGGGGGTTGGGATAGGGACTTGAATTGCATTGAACTTGGGTTGGGGGGGGCACGATGAACACGTGACATAAACAATAAAAGAGGAAGAATAAAATTGAATAGGAGACTTTTAATTTAGGCAAGAAAGAGAGGGAGGGAGAGGTGGACACGTCTTTTTGGGTTTCGCGATTGGCACGTGGGTACGAATGTCCCTAATAACACTTTGAACGATCGCGACATGCCTAGGTGTCGTGGGTAATCCCACATTTCCTCGGCAAGTATTTATCGTTAGTTGTTATAGTCGCTTCATCCTTGGTCGTACCTCACAATTTTAAACGAAACACGCTATCGCTCACTATCTTCGTTTTTTAGGGTTTCGGAAGGTCATAAGATACTACTATTCAATTCAAA